>JAFFJZ010000005.1:10000000-20000000 GCA_018340375.1 Gonatopus flavifemur
CGGTGACTACTGGACTCACAATTGGCGCAGCACCCTTCAAAACTTTGGATGGTTTGATCGGATACAAAGCGAATTACCGTTCTTGAATAAGTTCAAACGCAGAGCTTCGAATTTGAGTTACATTCTAGATTTACCATGTAACGTGATAGGATTATGTATTCAATTCATAATTTTTGTTTGATAATTTCATAATTTATATAATATTCAATTGGAATTTGATTCATATCATTTGGATAAATAAGCGATTATTGACCTAAAAAAGAACTATTCCTACCCATAATTTCTAAATACCATTATTTCCAAACACATAAATAAATGTTCACGAATTTCTTTATGCACAAGGACAAATAACATGTTTCAATATGATCCTTGAATACTGTTATTCATACTCGATGAATTTTTCAATTCACTTTGAGTTCCGAATGTTCCACATCCTGAATGTGAAAGTCTCATGAATTCTCTTTCCAGGCCTGACTAAGATCATTAGATTTTGTCTATCACAAGATTTTCATGTTTGCTGAAGTAGTTGTTCCACGTTCCAAGTTACCCCAATGAGCACAAGAATCCAATGAACGTCCCATATAACAGAAAAAGCTTCTGAAATGCATTCCCCAATCAGAAAAGTATTTTGAATCCTTTTTCGACAAACAGAAATGTTTTTTGAATGCATTTGGTACACTGTAAAAAATTTGATCGGAAAATTCCTATATGTGTATGTGAAGTAATTAACACATACATGCATTAGGAATTTCCCCAACTTGTCCGGAAATTTACTGTGACATGTTGGGAAAAATCCCATGAAGTTTCGAATTTTCAGATGAATGTATGGGAAATTTCATATAAATGTACCGGAAATTCATTTCCTAATCAATGATTGAAATTTTCCGGTTGATGTACACAGGAAAATTCCGATTAATCTTTACAGTGTACATTTCAAATGTATTCGTAATACATCAAATATGAATCTTGTATACATTTGAAATACTTCTGTTCCAATGTATTTGGAAAGTGTTCTCTGTTTTATGGGGTCCCCGATACGTTGCTCCTGACAAATTTGAACATCTATAGGACGTCCGATTCAAGGCCGACATCCATTCAGTTGTTGGATAGGTAAGGAAAGGACGTTCATAAGAATTCCGAAGGACGCTCTGCAACAGAGATCATGGACTGTCTATGTACCATCACCCAAGGATCTCAAATGTGCAAATAACTTCTCTATAAATGATAAAAGGTATAACTATTTTTGTAGAACGTGTCTTGACAGTAACCCTCTCGTCATACGTTCGTGGAGACGAAAGTTGTCGATTACATACGAGTACACGGAGAAAAATAAATACTAATGGGTTTGAGAAATATTGTACGGGTTATATCATTTGGGTACCCCAAAATGGTGATCGACTGGTATTGCTTCGCTCTGGTGGAAGCAAGCAACGATAGAAACCGAATGAAGAAGTTGAAAACCGCGTAGAAAACGATTCAGAGTCCATCTACTTTCATCTGGTACTATCTGTCCTCTTCCAGGTTCCGACGCTCTCCATTGTTGCCCTCTTCCAGGGCGATGACTGAATTCCGATAGTTCGTACGCTCATTCTGGTGACCAAAGAATGAAGAGAAATTTTGACCAGATAACCGTATTCCCCAAATATCTCGGGAGAAACTTGGATGTGATGATTGATTAAGAAAATCTTGTTGATCGGTCCAACCTTTCACACTGTACAGGATAATTATGGAATTTCCCCCCAAAAAATTATGGCAGAAAACTTTCTCAATATATGGGGAATTTTCACCATAATTCGGTGGGCTCTCATTTGCAGAGGATTTAACACCAGAAAAAAATAATGATTCCTCAAAGTGGTGAAGAAATCTTCCATTCTTCATGGGAAAACAATTCCCCCACGATTAGGGGACGAAATCCATCAAGACCTCCCTCATCGTCAAAAGAAATATGAAAAAAATATTCTTTGATAAGATACGAGCAGCATCTTCCAGATATCAAACTTATGAATGATGATATTCGCTCATCACGCATATAAATATCCATCATCATACTTCATTCTTCATACCAGGAATTCTATAGTATCAATACATAACAAACACTGTCAAACAATATGATTTAGAATGTTACAAATATAATGGTTTTGATTACCCATGTATCATGATGCTGCATAACATACAATCCAGTGGGATTGTCATTGAGCAACTATCGTTACTAATTGGCTCGGTGCATGTTTTGGAATGATGATTCGTGAATGCGTTCCAGATATGTATCGGACATTGGCATCTTTTCCACGTAACGATATCTATCGTGGACATATGATCGTACTCTGCCAACGGCGGCCCAGCGAGGACGTAGAATATGCTTGTTCCTATTCTAGGCCTCTGGTAATTATCCTAGTTTGTATGTCTCGGGACAGATTGAGAACAATTCCTTCAGGTTATTTTGTCTTCTCGATAATTCGGTCGATCTCATTCACGTACACGTAACATACACGTACACATTTCAAGAAGGCTATCAAATTGATTCGCCCAGATGTGGTGTATCAACTGAATATTTAATTTTCAAGTTTTTGAATTACCATCCCAGATACTGGAATGCTTCATATCCGATTAATTGTTGATGATTTCGATGAGTATTGGAATTTTGAATTTGCGACAACACGCGAGAAATGAGGTATTATAAGCAAATTGATGATGGCAAATGGTATTCGTTGTGACGATTGAGTATTATTGTGGGATTTCCGTTCTGAATCTCGCTAATTTATGACCATTCTGAATCCTCGATGCGTGCAACAAATTTCTTCTCATCATAGAACACTCAAAAGAACGATCCCGGAATTCTCATCACACAGACTTAAGTTTTGTCATCAGGCTGATTCTTAGATTTCAAATCTGTTTCGCAGTCAATATTAGGGAACTGAATCCGCGTCCCAAGTATGAAACTTTGCACATTTATTCCTCCTGATTTGAGAAATTATGAAGAATTCCTGCTGCACCATATCATCACAACAACGAGATGCCGAGCCAAGGGTCATATTAACACGATTATGCATAATATAGCATCCTGTGTGGGATTTAATTCTTGGTGACAGTTTGGGCTCAACTAGGCATCCATATTTTATTTCAGGCCCTGTTCTGGTGACCCTCACAGGACTTAGACAGGATTGTCACGCACTCATCTTCAGGGCCTGCACAGTATTCCCAACTTGGGCCTATGTAGGACATGCATGATGAGGCCAATGCAGGCGCTGAAACTAAGATCTTCAGAAGAATAATAAATTGTTGCGAATATTATCAAATTGAATTAATATTGCCGAAGGAGAATCCCAGGTAGGAACTTCCGCGATTGAAAGTCGGGCTATTCAAGGCCCTATCTGTGCCCAGACCACTTCAACTTGAGCCCGAACAGGGCCTGAAATGGGCTGATTTCCATCCCTACAGGACGCTCGGAAGAATTTCCATACGAGATACAGCTGAAGTTCTCCCATCACCCTTCTTCTACTTTCTTGCTTATTCTTCCCCTGCTCTAGAATATTCTATGAGATCTTGATCATTGAATAGGATTCAATGGAATCAAATGTGATTGAATCGAACGATTCACTGTTCATAAATGAATTCATGGAACATTTTCAATATGTTCAATTCAAGAATCACTGTTGGAAAAATCTACCCGGAAGTTTATTCAATTTCATAATACAATATTGCATGTAATGATATAATTCTTGAGGGGATACCAGCGACGGTAACGGACCTCTCTTTCCATTTCATGAGTCTGTTCCTTTCTAATCAATGCTGCGGGTTACCAACGCTGGTATGACCTTACTGTTGAGAATTTGTTTCTTAATATTGAGAATTTTCTATCTCATTTGAATCATCATGTTTGTGAAATTTAATCAAACATTGTCAAGCTTTAGACAGCAATTTTGTAACGTCATCCTTCATATTCAATTTGGAAACTATTAATCAATTCAATATGGGGATATTGTATTCCATGTAGAATTTTGTATTGAGGTTGAGAATTTTTCTAACAATGGAACTTCTGACTCCAATCCTTTTGCGAGTATTCACCTTTTCTATACCCATGCTTTAGTCTCTCATAATCGCGCCGAAATAATGTGAACCATCGATGAATCCTTTGATTCCAATGAACAACATACATTGAATGCGAAATGTGATTTTTTGTGGCTATATAAAATCATGATCAACTGTTGAATTCCAAAAATTAACACCATCTCCCGATTCCAAAGAAATCATCCGTCTCATGTGGCCATGAATAACTTAGCCACGTGTGACTTCCAATATAACATGAATAACATGAATTATTCACGTTACAGAGCTCAAAATATCACATTTGTATCATTGACATAGTATTCTAATCTTTCTTCCCCGTTGATAAGAATCGGTCCGACGCAAATATCGTTGAAACGAAACTCACAGAAGAATAGTACCCGAATGAGTGAAGCCTCGATGAATATTGATGATAGACACAACACCTAATAAATTTATTCAATCAATTGTCTGCCAGAAGTATTATGAATGTATTGACACAATTGTTAGAACTATCAGTATCCGGAGGTGTATTTTCTTATATAAATCCGAGTCAAGAAGAGATCAGATCAGTGTTACGGTTTGTGAATCTAGACAGTCTATGGATCAATAATCATCGAAATTTACAATCAGTTGATCAAGATGACTCGGTTAGCAGTAGTTCTTCTACTCTGCAGCGTCTCTGCTGTATTGGGAACACCTGCTACAGAGGTTAGTCGAATTTACGAATTCATCTCCTGGTTTATTCTTTTTTATACAATCATTGTACAATTCAATATGTGATATGAATTCAATTGGATAGACGTTGAATGAACAAATAAAATTTAATTCATTATTGAAATTGGTCCCAATTAACAATCGGGATTCATTCCTTCTTTGAAATTTTTTTCCCGATCAACAAATAAATTCAATTGATCCAAGATTGAGTAATGATTGACTCTTTCTGTTTCTCTTGTTGTTCCGTGTTCGTCGATTGTGAGGGAACAAAAAACATGAGAAGAATCAATGGATTGAAAATCAATGAAATCATTGTTCGATTTTGAATCAATTGAATTTATTCGTCAATTGAACATAATTCAAAGTGAGAAGTCCAATCGTTAATAAAAAAAAATTTCCGATTTTCAAAATTGCGAAAAGCTTGCGTCAAATCGTCAAAATTGCGCTTCAATGCAGATTTTCAGATATTGGAATGAATTTGATCAATGAGGCAAGTGTTTTTCAACATACATGAAAAGTTTTTTCAGTCTCTCAAATCTTAGTGCATGACCTTCTCAATAATATTCACCATTTGAATTAAGAGAACTTAAAGTGGATTCTTTTTTCGAGTTTTTTTCGCGAAAAAAAACTTTTCTGATGTGCAACATATATGTGTACATTTTCCTGAAAATACTGCAATCAAACTCCAGGTACAAACAGTAATTGATGCTTTCCTTTCATGCGAGGATTTGAATTTGCACAAGCACAACAAAATATCCCCACGGAATATTTCAGTAAATTGAAGTGCATTTTATCAAATATTATGAGTGGAGCTGGCACTATTCAAATTGTAAAAATATCATAGTTCCCACTCGAATAAAGGATATATGTTTTGTACAGGACGATTCGTCGTATACACCATCACCATCGCCTCCTGCAGAGCCAATCCCGTCAGAAAATCTCCCATCGGTAAGGATAAAATCCAATTCCAAGAGTGAATAATGCGATACAGAAACTTAGACTATAATGAAGGTTCATTTTATGAATTCGCAAAATACAGCAACATTTCCAACTTCATCTGCTAAATTTCAGCTCATGTCACTGAAAAATAAAATGTCTTGTGGGTGCTAGAATATTTAGTTACAGTAGCTGGAATTTGGCTGATGAAGCTGAAAATTTCTTTCCATGTGCGATTTATTCATACAATGGTTTATAGAATACTTGACAATCCTGGGATGAAAACGTTTTTGTCTCGTACAGCCGGTATCAAAACACGTTAATCCATCGGAGTCCGAACGGAAAAAATTAATGATCTAAATTTTCGTTGACTTGTATGTCACTTTGGGATGGAGCACAAATTCTAGCAGAATTCGTACACTAGATTTTGATAATTCGTTGACTTGGTCCATTATTTCACCAATGGAATCCACTTTTCATTTTGATCGTTGGAATGATGGAAAGATTTAACGAATCATTAAAATCCAGTGTACGGATTCTTCTGGAATTTGTGCTCCGTCCCAAAGTGACAAACTAGTAAACGAAAATTTGGATCGCTAATTTTTTCTGTGCGCATCTCCAAGTGGCCCAAGTCCTCCATCGGTGAGTGGAAAATTCTCATTACCAAATCATCTTGAATAGATGCGATTTTTCGGAAACTGCAAGTCAGGATTTCAATCTCAAGGGTTTCATACAAACGTAGCTAGAGATCTTTTTGATCAAACTTTCCGTTTCAAATCAAACTAATACTCTCTGTATTGTGGAGAAATTTTCCGTATTATCCAAAAGCAGATAAAAAACAGTTGCTGCGGCAGTTCTCTATGTAATATCACAGCAGAAATTAGACAAGAACTGGTTATAATGGAGTATTGTTCGTTCACACGACAATTCTTGATAATTCTAAAATAAGAGCACCCTCGTTTGATACAGCAATCACCAGTGTACGTGAAGTCATCAGAGTCATCTGCTGACACATATCCCACTCCTCCACTATGTTTCAGTTATATCCAATAGTTATTATATTGATGTATTCCTGGCGTGTATGAACTCTGGCTCACTCTGACCCCACTCTGGTCCAGTCTTGGCCCCAAATTGGCAGGATGGGGCTCATGCCGGGGTAGGCCCCATGGGACATACATGCTAGGGATGTTATTCTGTCCATTGGAACGTCTGCTTCATCAATTTTTTGTTGGTTATTCTTATAGTGAAAAAAACTTATGATATTACTTTTATGATCTGCAGAATTCCCCATCATCCAATCCTCCATTGAACGCTCCGTATCACCCAGGAGGTCTGTACTATCCATCTGTAAGTACCAGGTTTTACTTTCAAGATGGCGAGAAGGATTCGCTGACGCAGCAAATTCATATATTTTACGCTGAATCCCTGACGAGAATTTAGTGTGAACATTGCAACGATGTGTTGCAGAAGTTGAAAGTACATGTAAACTGAGTCATTTCGCGGTTTTTGTGAGTGGGAGTGACACTATCGCGAACTGACACTATTAGACAAATTCTTAAATTGAGTGAAAAACTTATGTTGAATCTAATATTCCCATATCAGATTAATCAAAGTTCTTGAATTCAATATGAGCTGGGAGATTTCAGAATTTCTTGTTGGAATATGAGGAATGAGTCATTGAATTGACAAACAGTCTATTGGAGTTGAGAAAGGAATTCTGACAACTAGGAATCATATTATTGAAATTAATATCATATGAAATTTAACAGGTTTCATTATGTCAAAAGTTTCACCATATGTTCATGAACTATATTTTTACCAAGGGTAGTAAATTTTTTGCTAGCGCAATGAAAAATTCGCTCTTCTCCTAAATTGCGTCACTCTGTACAACTGAGTTGGTAGGGAAAATTTGCTATCTCATAGCTGTTTCAGCGAATTTCTTCCACCGTGAGATAGATGTTTACTATATTCTATGAGGAAAGGTATGATTTTGTTTTTTTTTGTGAAAAACTGTAGTTATCAAACGGTACAAATTAGGTTATCAAAAGTACAATTTAAGAAAAAGTCACTGAAGCTATTGACAACATTCGGAGTATCAAAGATTAAGACTTGAAAATAAATTTTGGATCTTGTGAAATGATTGGGAGGCAACGGACCATGATCAGATGATTGGTATCCCTCTGTTAACGTTTGTCGGTTGAATGTTTCATTCTGCTGTCATATGCTTCAGTATTATTAGATCAAAAGAATTTTTGAATATCCTTCGATGTGTTACGCAGGGATTCGGTGGGTATCCATCGCCTTTACCGTCTTCAGGGTTGCCACATTCACCTCCAATGTATCCACCGGTGAGTACAATAAAGATTAGAAGCTGCTGAAATGAGTTTTGTTCAAGCTACCCGGAAATTTTGTTTTTATTTCAATTGAATCTCCTCTTACAATTTTATGTACCTTCT
Organism: Gonatopus flavifemur; assembly: GCA_018340375.1. Taxonomy (NCBI): domain Eukaryota; kingdom Metazoa; phylum Arthropoda; class Insecta; order Hymenoptera; family Dryinidae; genus Gonatopus; species Gonatopus flavifemur. The sequence continues at coordinate 10,008,154 of JAFFJZ010000005.1, forward strand.
ATTGGTGTATTCTTCTATTGATCAGACGTGGGGATCAGGAGTTTCATTTCTATTTTTGAATGAAAAGGTAGTATTCGTGATTACGGAATCGAAATCATTTTAACTTATATTATACAGGATGGATTATTAAATCATACTCACATAAGGTGGAATGTTTCATGTGAGTAAATACATCGAACACTGACTATGACTGAGAGGTGTTGAAACAAAGTTCTATACATCCTCCTCTTAGTATTTATGGATTCTCGGAGACATATTCAATGTCTCTGCATCCATGAGAAGATCGAATCCTGCGAATTCGCTCTCTGATGCTTTTTTCTCACAATATATTGGATCTGAAACGAGAAAAGAATACACAGTCATCATTGAAATAGTCCTGAATATCTTCCGTTTATTATTTCAGACCCAACCAAATCAAGCAGTTTATCAACTATACCCATATTATCCCTATCCATACGTGAGTATAATGAGAATCGATGTCTTTATTCTCATGTATAAAGAATTTTGAAAGTCAGAATACAATCATCTTGTTATGTGCAGGGAGTGAACTATAATCAATTTGGACAACCATTTGTTCCACCAGAAGCTCCACCAGCTCACCCTCAAGTAAGTATCATCCAAAACCGATGAATGTTATTTTGCAGCAATTTCGAGGATCAAAAATTTTCCCAACGCTCGTCATTTCATTCTTTTCACCTGAATATGTTTATACGTTCAAAAGCAATTTCTTGGTTCTTCCTGTAATTACCATCACAAATTTCTATATCTATCATTGGGTTTGAAATGTGAACAGTCTTAGTATAGTTGTAATATGATTTATCACTTCACACAGGTACCATCAGCAACATCATTTCGTCATTATCTACATAAATTGCATTTCATTCAAACTGAGTTGAATACCATTCTCATTTGATTTCAATGCAATTCGGCTATGTAATTATACAAACCCAATACAGAGCATTTTTGAATACACTCATTGAATTCTCGTATCACCCGAATTTCGAATGGAAACGGTAGTGAAACGATCAATCAACCGATAAAGTCATATAAATGTTGAGAACACCTGGAATATTCAATGTCATTCACAAAGACGAGGTTCGGCTCACTCTGAGTCACATTTTGATAACAATGTTGGTTTTTGGAGCTTTATGGTTATTCCAAAAATTTCTTCCAACCAAAATTCATCAAGCTGGCGTCAATCTTATTTTAGTGATTCCATAACTGTTTTCGGATATTCACCTTGAGAATATCAAAAAGACTTTTGAGAAACGGAAGCTTCACGAACTAACCGATGTTTCCAATCGGTCATCATATGGTGAGAATCATGGATTAATCAATCTTGAACCAAGTTTCCAGCTTACCAAAAAAAAATGAACGTAAATCATGAAGATTAATAATTCTCAAATCGCCAGGTCGAGTATTGTGAACATGGATTCATTTAGTCGCTCATTGCAGAAAAGCGGTTCATAATCTTTTCAAGTTCTCATAAACAGAGATTTCGAATATATAAATCCCACTAATGCCATTCATGATTTTATGCAGGTCCCAACAGGAACAGGATTTGTATGGCCGTCACCTCCTCCTACTCCCATTCCGGTAAATATAGTTTCCATCTGAAAATAAAAATAACTCACGAAATTGTCAAATATTATGAGTAATGTCAATGAATTTTGGGACTTGAATTTCGGACAAAAAATGGTCCTGAATCTCGTGACGGGAATATTGAAAGCTGTTTGAATGTGATGAAGAACTGGGTTGATCCATAAAGTTATCATTTGAAGACTTTGGATCCAGATCTTGCTCTCTAAAATCTTTGGAGTGAGATTTCACTCTTTAGCCAGCCAGAAGTGAGCCTTTCGAATTTTCGAGGGAAATTCCCACTCTTTTAGAGTGATATTGTAGGGTTTGAGGTTTGAAATTCACAACCACTTCGACGCTACAGTGAATTTTTCCCTTTAAAAGAGTGAGAGGTCACTCGAAACGAGTGAAAATTCCACTCGAAGCGGACAGGCTCACTTCTGACACTTGGCGGAGTGAAACGTTCGATTTTTCATTCTTTCAGATTCAGAGAGTGAAAGTTTGCGCTTATTACGTTGATGAGGGTTATATTCACCATTCAATCGATTCTTGCCAGGATTTCAATCGTGACACAATCCATATCGGGCAAAAAATGCCTTCCAAAATTATATTCCGCATCCTAATTCATTATAATTTTTGTTCCAATTCCGAATTCAATCTTACATGCAGAAAAATGAAATAGCTGTGGCAGCTACTCACTTTTTTAGCATCCTTTTCTCACCGCTATAGCTGGAATAGTCGCAACTGTAGCTATCTTTCAGCTACTACAGTGTACGGAAAAAAGAAAACAGCAATGGTTACTGTGAATCACAAAAATACATTGAAACTCAAATTCATTCTATGCAGTACTGCGTTGCCCAGTCCTCATTACTGTCCAGTCAGCGTTGACGCATTTCAACACAATACCCATCACTGTGATCGCGCTAATCCTCATTATCCAAGCGTGCTTGCATTTGTGTTTCAACCGATCGCTGTCATTCACAGTAACCAGTAGTGTGTTCGTTTTTCCGTGTGGGAAACCGTAGATGCAACTACATAGTTTCTGTAGTTGATATTCGGAAAGTCGAATATTGAATTTCTGTTGCAGCAGCTAGATTCCTTGCCGATACCGCCGAAAGAGTAGGTGTGACAGCTTAAAAATAGCTGCGGTAACTAATTTCCAGCTATCCAAATAATGAATGTGATTCAATACAAACTCTGCAACAGTGAATAAACATTCACACTCGTTCAAAAGGATCAAAACTCATTGAAATAGAGTGAGAGATACTGAATTCTCCACAGCTCTAGCATGTATATGCTCTGTAAAAAAACTGTGGATTTTCCCATATCTATGATGAGGAAATTCTCTATACTTGCACGGGAAAAGCAAAATCCCATACTTTCATAAGAATTTTCTTATAGAGATACATTAAAATTGCTGTTTCCATGGGATTTTCACTGCAAATTCATAGTATTTTCCTCAAAATCTACGGGAAATTTCCCATCCATCTGTGTGCTAATTATTCCACATACACGTGTGAGATTTCCCATAAGAATTTTTTACAGTGTACCATTGGCCCCATCTTGCCTACAGGAGACCAAGATTCGGGCGAAGTAGGGCCGGAATGCATACACGCTAGAGAGTATTAGGGAATTATGGGTTGCATGATTTTGCATCCCGATTGAATGTTCGGAAAAAGTTCAGCCAATATTGGAATCTAAATCCCACATAAGATCTCAAGGGAAATTAATACGATATGAATGTCTGAATATAATTCAATTCAAATCAGCACGCCTCTCGCACTAAATTCACGAATCACGTTCAATGGAATGATAAGATCTCTTTCCTGAAATGTTTTTTTCTTTTCCTACGTAGAATCCGAATGGCCAACAGCCATCGACCGACCTGCTTCCTCCAAAGGTAGGAGATATAAGTATACCTCCAGCAATTAATTTTTAAGCCCCAAAAGATCATTGGAAATGCATTTGTTGGATGATTATAGCCCAGACAGCACAAATGAATGTTTTGAATTCACAAAAATTTCTGAAAGGACTTTTTGAAATGTTCCCGTTATGACAGTAAAAATGAATCCAATATGAACTCAACGAATTCAAAATGCATACATGTTGAATGCCTGGATAGTTATTCATGAATTCGTGATATGAATGCTTTCTGAAGATTGAGTTATTCATCAGGAGTTCATTTTGAATTCACATTATTCATAATGAATTGATGTTGACTGTCATAACGGGAGCTCTTTGCGGGGGCTTTTGTGCTGTATGGGAGGAAATCAAACCTGCAATTCATTTTCACTCCTTAACATATCCAATGCATGGGAAAAAGTATTGCTGGCCTAACAAACTGATTTGTTACTATAGCGCTCACCAGAAACAATTTTACAAATGGCAAAAAAAATTGCTAGAACCATTAGAATTGCTCGAATTTTTTTCGTGGCATGAAAAAAATTGATAATGGCACTAACGTCTCGACTGTTAGAGACATTTTTGTATACATAACAAACTTTTTTGTGAGTGCTATGATGACAAATCGTTCCACTCCGGGTGATGCTATTTCATTCATCTTCATAACGCGTAATTCTCTTTTTCAATGTAATTTTTAATGATCGTACAAACAGGTTCCACTGAAGTCTTTCCTGGACGCGAAACATGAAGTCTTGGGCAGGATTATGAACTTGTTGGAAACCATTGGAGCATTCAGTCATAGAGGGCTGGATGTTGGCAAAGATGCGGTGACTACTGGACTCACAATTGGCGCAGCACCCTTCAAAACTTTGGATGGTTTGATCGGATACAAAGCGAATTACCGTTCTTGAATAAGTTCAAACGCAGAGCTTCGAATTTGAGTTACATTCTAGATTTACTATGTAACGTGATAGGATTATGTATTCAATTCATAATTTTTGTTTGATAATTTCATAATTTATATAATATTCAATTGGAATTTGATTCATATCATTTGAATAAATGAGCGATTATTGACCTAACGAAGAACTATTCCTACCAATAATTTCTAAATACCATTATTTCCGAACACATAAATCAATGTTCACGAATTTCTTTATGCACAAGAACAAATAACATGTTTCAATATGATCCTTGAATACTGTTATTCATACTCGATGAATTTTTCAATTCACTTTGAGTTTCGAATGTTTCACATCCTGAATGTGAAAGTCTCATGAATTCTCTTTCCAGGCCTGACTAAGATCATTAGATTTCGTCTATCACAAATTTTTCATGTTTGCTGAAAAAGTTGTTCCTCGTTCCAAGTTACCCCAATGAGCACAAGAATCCAATGAACGTCCCATATAACAGAAAAAGCTTCTGAAATGCATTCCCCAATCAGAAAAGTATTTTGAATCCTTTTTCGACAAACAGAAATGTTTTTTGAATGCATTTTGTACACTGTGAAAAGTTTGATCGGAAAATTCCTATATATCTATGTGAAGTAATTAACACATACATGCATTAGGAATTTCCCCAACTTGTCCGGAAATTTACTGTGACATGTTGGGAAAAATCCCATGAAGTTTCGAATTTTCAGATGAATGTATGGGAAATTTCATATAAATGTACCGGAAATTGATTTCCTAATCACTGATTGAAATTTTCCGGTTGATGTACACAGGAAAATTCCGATTAATCTTTACAGTGTACATTTCAAATGTATTCGTAATACATCAAATATGAATCTTGTATACATTTTGAATACTCCTGTTCGAATGTATTTGAAAAGTGTTTTCTGTTTGACGGGGTCCACGATACCTTCTCCCTGACAAATTTGAACATCCATAGGACGTCCGATTCAAGACCGACATCCATTCAATTGTTGGATAGGTAAGGAAAGGACGTTCATGAGAATTCCGAAGGACGTTCTGCAACAGAGATCATGGACTGTCTATGGACCATCACCCAAGGATCTCAAATGTGCAAATAACTTTTTTATAAATGATAAATGATATAACTATTTTTGTAAAACGTGTCTTGACAGTAACCCTTTCGTTACACATTCGTGGAGACGAAAGTTGTCGATTACATACAAGTACACGGAGAAAAATAGATACTAATGGGTATAAGAAATATTATACGGGTTATATGATTTGGGCACCCCAAAATGGTGATCGACTGGTATTGCTTCGCCCTGGTGAAAGCAAGCAACGATAGAAACCGAATGGAGGAGTTAAAAACCGCGTAGAAAACGATTCAGAGTCCATCTACTTTCATCTGGTACTATCTGTCCTCTTCCAGGTTCCGACGCTTTCCATTGTTGCCCTCTTCCAGGGCGATGACTGAATTCCGATAGTTCGTACGCTCATTCTGGTGACCAAAGAATGAAGAGAAATTTTGACCACATAACCGTATTCCCCAAATATCTCGGGAGAAACTTGGATGTGATGATTGATTAAGAAAATCTTGTTGATCGGTCCAACCTTTCACACTGTACAGGATAATTATGGAATTTCCCCCCAAAAAATTATGGCAGAAAACTTCCTCAATATATGGGGAATTTTCACCATAATTCGGTGGGCTTTCATTTGCAGAGGATTAAACACCAGAAAAAAATAATGATTTCTCAAAGTGGTGAAGAAATCTTCCATTCTTCATGGGAAAACAATTCCCTCACGATCAGGGGACGGAATCCACCAAGACCTCCCTCATCGTCAAAAGAAATATAAAAAAAATATTCTTTGATAAGATACGAGCAGCATCTTCCAGATATCAAACTTATGAATGATGATATTCGCTCATCACGCATATAAATATCCATCATCATACTTCATTCTTCATACCAGGAATTCTATAGTATCAATACATAACAAACACTGTCAAACAATATGATTTATAATGTTACAAACATAATGGTTTTGATTACCCGTATCATGATGCTGCATAACATACAATCCAGTGGAATTGTCATTGAGCAACTATCGTTACTAATTGGCTCGGTGCATGTTTTGGAATGATGATTCGTGAATGCGTTCCAGATATGTATCGGACATTGGCATCTCTTCTACATAACGATATCTATCGTGGACATATGATCGTACTCTGCCAACGGCGGCCCAGCGAGGACGTAGAATATGCTTGTTCCTATTCTAGGCCTCTGGTAATTATCCTAGTTTGTATGTCTCGGGACAGATTGAGAACAATTCCTTCAGGTTATTTTGTCTTCTCGATAATTCGGTCGATCTCATTCACGTACACGTAACATACACGTACACATTTCAAGAAGGCTATCAAATTGATTCGCCCAGATGTGGTGTATCAACTGAATATTTAATTTTCAAGTTTTTGAATTACCATCCCAGATACTGGAATGCTTCATATCCGATTAATTGTTGATGATTTCGATGAGTATTGGAATTTTGAATTTGCGACAACACGCGAGAAATGAGGTATTATAAGCAAATTGATGATGGCAAATGGTATTTGTTGTGACGATTGAGTATTATTGTGGGATTTCCGTTCTGAATCTCGCTAATTTATGACCATTCTGAATCCTCGATGCGTGCAACAAATTTCTTCTCATCATAGAACACTCAAAAGAACGATCCCGGAATTCTCATCACACAGACTTAAGTTTTGTCACCAGGCTGATCCTTAGATTTCAAACCTTGTTTAGCAGTCAATATTAGGGAACTGAATTCGCGTCCCAAGTATGGAACTTTGCAGATTTATTTGCCTATTTCAGGCCCTGTTTTGGTAAGCCTTACAGGACCTAGACAGGATTGTCACGCACTCATCTTCAGGGCCTGCACAGTATTCCCAACTTGGGCCTATGTAGGACATGCATAATGAGGCCAATGCAGGCGCTGAAACTAAGATCTTCAGAAGAATAATAAATTGTTGCGAATATTATCAAATTGAATGAATATTGCCAAAGGAGAATCCCAGGTCGGAACTTCCGCGATTGAAATTCGGGCTATTCAAGGCCCTATCTGTGCCCAGACCACTTCAACTTGAGCCCGAACAGGGCCTGGAATGGGCTGATTTCCATCCCTACAGGATGCCCGGAAAAATTTCCATACGAGACACAGCTGAAGTTCTCCCATCACCCTGTTTCTACTTTCTTGCCTCATCTTTCCCTGCTCTAGAATATTCTATGAGATCTTGATCATTGAATAGAATTCAATGGAATCAAATGTGATTGAATCGAACGAGTCACTGTTCATACATGAATTTATGGAACATCTTCAATGTGTTCAATTCAAGAATCACTGTTGGAAATATCTACCTGGAAGTTTATTCAATTTCATAATACAATATTGTATGTAATAATATAATTCTTGAGGGGATACCGGCGTCGATAACGGACCTCCCTTTCCATTTCATGAGTCTGTCCCTTTCTAACCAATGCTGCGGGTTACCAACGCTGTTATCACCTCACTGTTGAGAATTTGTTTCTTAATATTGAGAATTTTCTATCTCATTTCAATCATCATATTTGTGAAATTTAATCAAACATTGTTAAGCTTTAGACAGCAATTTTGTAACGTCATCATTCATATTCAATTTGGGAACTATTAATCGATTCAATATGGGGATATTATATTGCATGTAGAATTTCGTATTGAGGTTAAGAATTCTTCTAACAATGAAACTTGTGACTCCAATCCTTTTGCGAGTATTCACCTTTTCTATATCCATGCTTTAGTCTCTCATAATCGAGCCAAAATAATGTGAACCATCGATGAAACTCTTGATTCCAATGAACAACATAGATTGAATGAAAAATGTAATTTCCTGTGCCTATATAAAATCATGATCAAGTGTTGAATTCCAAAAATTAACACCATCTCCCGATTTCGAAGGAATCACCCGTCGCATGTGGCCATGAATAATTGAGCCACGTGTGATTCTTAATATAACATAAATAACATAAATTATTCACCTTACAGAGTCCAAAATATCACATTTGTATCATTGACATAGTATGCTAATCTTTTTTTCCTGTTGATAAGAATCGGTTCGACGCAAATATCGTTGAAACGAAACTCACAGAAGAACAGTACCCAAATGAGTGAAGCCTTAATGAATACTGATAATAGACAAAACACTCAATAAATTTATTCAATCAATTGTCTCCCAAACGTATTATAAATTTATTGACACAATTGTGTGTACTATCAGTATCCGGAGGTGTATTTTTTCATATAAATCCAAGTCAAGAAAAGATCAGATCAGTATTACGGTTTGTGAATCTCGACAGTCTATGGATCAATAGTCATCGAAATTTACAATCAGTTGATCAAGATGACTCGGTTAGGAGTAGTTCTTCTACTCTGCAGCGTCTCTGCTGCATTGGGAATACCCGCTACAGAGGTTTGTCGAATTCACGAATTCATCTTCAGGTTCATTTTTTTCCCATACAATCATTGTCCGATTCAATATGTGTTATGAGATGATAGAATTCATTCCATTATTGCTGAAATTGATAACGAAATTCCTGAATTCACATTATTTTGAAATCGTCAATGAGATATTAACATTCTCGCGAATCTTGTTATCTTTTCCAGCAATAACGTAAATGCTGTATGCTTTGATAATCGAAGCTTGGAAGCTGAGTAACAAACAAAAGCATATTGAATTGATATGATTGTTGAAATAAAATTGTGATTATATTAAGACAAAAGCATCTTACAGCGGAAATTTATATTTGCAAATTTGATTCATTTGTATCAGATTGATCATTAGGTACATGTGATCGAGTATTCCCCCAATTCAATCACCTGAATTATAAATAGAAGAGCCGGATCATTAGATATGCATTGTCACTGTGCCAGGTCGAATTTGACTCCTCAGAATATTATCGTTTTTCTTGGGATACCTGTGGTACTGAAATATTTTGTGTTTCATATAAAATTGAATGTTCTTTTCATTGTGATTTTGCTGGGAAAGTATAACTCGCCTATCTGAATGCATTGCGTCGTGGAACATATGAATAGACAAAGAGCGTTGACAAATATGGTCAGAGAAAAGTTATGAACGCCGGACATTCGTCAACTTGTGGGAGAGATTTGAATACTTGTGAAGAAAATTGATTCCACGATTAACGTTTTGTCACCCTTCAACTCACATCGTCATCACTGTTAGCAAAATAATGAAGTTCTTCACATACACAATTTATTCGACAGAATTCGTAATGGAATATTGAATTCAAAAACATAATTCCCAATGTTAAGAATTTTATTCTGAATGTTGAGAATTTCCTCCTCAATTTTGATGAGACATTTTTGAAATTTAATAAACAATCTTCGCATTTCAATAACAAATCGTGAAATTTCAGCGATAATATCAAATTCAAGAATAAGTTTTCAATTTAATATATAAATATGATGTTCCATAAAGAATTTCGTATCAAATTTGAGAACTCTTGTGACACTGATATTCTTTCTTCGAATCTGCAATAACGAGGATGATTCAGGGGGACGATGGGAATATTTTTCTCTGGATTTGATGGACCTTGAGAAAAAACTGTGTGAGCCGATAATGAATCACATATCTACCAAATTAACAGGTTAAGTGAGAATGCAATTATGGTTGTGAAAACGCGCAGTGAAAATATATGATCTACCAGACATTCTTTAGCACGAGCGTGTGAACTTACACCTTGATCACACATTTTCACTACACTGTTTCAGAAAAAACGATGGTACACGGAGAAAACGAATATGTTACAAAGTCACCTACACTGTTAGAAATTTCTTTAAATTTAATATATTTTTCATGTACATTTGTAAATGAAATTTCCAATTTTTGGTGATTGACATGAGAATTCATTCACACGTAACTGAATTTAACCCTAGAACGGGCACGTGAAAAACACAGGAAATTCCAAATGACTGTAACTCATTTGAAACTAAACGGATTTCAACTCACTATGGGTGGTTTTTGTTCGTCAGGGTGTATACTTTGAAAATATTTGGGTGACAAACTACAGAGATGAAGAGAGGCTCAGATGCTGGGGTAGACAAAAATGTCCTGGGGTCCTGAAAGACCCCACATGCCCGTTCTAGGGTTAAAATTTTTGCTATAATATATCATACAATTATATGTATTTTCGTAACTGAAATTCCATTCTAATGTAATCGAAATTTCAATAAATTTCTCAGTTCCGTGAATAAGTTTTGCTCTCATCACATGTAATTGGAAGCTCAATCAGAAATTTCTAACAGTGTACCTTTCTGAGGGTCAGCCCGAGTTTGCCATGGATAGAGTTAACATATTTCCTCAAATTCACTTCTGAAAGTACTATAATTGAATATATTTTCACAAGAACACGAAAAAGAGAAAATGGGTAAATTGACCATGTAATATGACAACGCGTCGCTTTGGGTCTTTGAATGGAAATTTTCACAGTGTTTATTGTCAAATAATTCACAATATAAGACAAAAATAGATTTTTCTCTCATGATGTGTATTATTTGACAATATATTTTGTAAAAATTTCCATTGAAACTCTCAAAGCGACGCGTTGTCATATTACATGAGAAATTTATGCATTCTCTTTTTTTCTGTGAGATTATGATACTTTTAACTGATATATTCGAGTGGAAAACAGTAGCGTAGCTAAAGTGGTGCGAAGGGGGCGATCGTCCCGGGCGCATAAATAGAGGGGCGCCAGAATGAACAAATAAAAAGCGTTTATGTATTGACTGGGAGGGGGGGGGGAAGTGCGACCCGAGTAGTACAATTTTCGCAATTATATATAAATGACGTATATAGATTATGTATAAACTGTATTGAATTACATATGGATCAGATATAATTGTGAAAATTTTTCCTTTTAGGAAACTTTACCCCGACCGCCGAATCACTCCGCTACGCCACTGGTGAATAATTGGCTTTTTCATCGAATCGCGTTGATTCTCAATGAATGATAGGAATTTTTGAAATATATTTCTCTGCGTGTATTTTTACTCATTCTGCCAATTTAGTAGAAATGTAATGATTTCTGCAACATTTTTTTCCTTCGTGTATTCAATTAATCGCTTCGAGATTCATAAAGTAGAAAATGTCCCAGTATTATTTTGGGATATTGTAGCAATATTACGAATGTATCGGCAATGCCATAGCGATATTCCAAGACATTGCTGAAATAATTTATGCTGTACGGAGAATGTCAAATATTCCTGGTTTCAGTGTCTGCAGACTGGAGTGGGATTTTGAATCATGTCTTGATCAGAGTATTCAAAGACATGAATCCTTCATTTCGTTTTCAAAAATTCATGTATTTTCATGAAATTTTCATTCGACAAATCAGATATACCATGTGAAAAACAATATGATTTCCCAATGTAGGTATTATGACTCTCTGGGCCGGGATTAGCAAGGACAACATAATTCTCATCGACCAAAAAACATAAACATATTGCGTATGGTATAGTTTCTGATGGTGAGGAATATGATTTTATATAACATTCACAAATGTCATTGTTGCAAAAAAATCAGGATTCCGGAGTTCACGATCGTCAGTTCTAGGAATAATTATAACAGAGGGAAGGCTCTGATAAAAATCAGTTCAAAGTACGATTCATTCTCGTTTACAGAGCAGAGCCCCGAATCAATTGTACTGTGAAAAATAATTGGAATTTTTCTATGTATATCAACCGGAAAATTCCAGTCACCGAATGGGAAAACAATTTCCGATACATTTATATGAAATTTTCCATAAATTTGTCTGAAAATTCCAAGCTCTATGGGATTTTTCCCAACATTTCACAGGGAATTTCCGAACAAGTTCGGAGGATTCCTAACGCATGTATGTATTAATTAATTCACATAAATATATAGGAATTTTCTCATAGAAATGTTTCACAGTGTGTTTTCATCGAATTATTTGGAGGTGTATACATTAATCATTGAAAATAAACAAATAAACTATGAATCCAAGTCCAATTGACCTAGAATGCTCCTGGTGTACACAAGTTGTGTGACACTGGGCTAGAGAAAAACTGAAGAATTGCAAGTCATTCATCAAATTTTTGCCAGGCATCTGTAAGTGTTCACTTCTCCTGTATCAGAGCCGTATGAAACTTGTGGAAGCCAATGGAAAATGTTCTGTATCACAAAATAATAGTTTTGCTATTGGAAATCAAACTGTAACATCAATTCCTCTACAAATGTCCAGGAACCAAGAAGAAAAAATTGAACTCCGTTCCAAAATTTTTCAGATTATACACCATCACCTTTGACCTCTTGGCTCAGGATGGCAAAACCCTGGTGAAAATCCAAAAGTGGAGGAAGTGGGTATTGAAACAAATGAAACGTGGGAGGGTTAAAATTCCCCCCTAAATTACGCTCAGATGAATTTTCGCTTGCGTTTTCGTCACGCTTTCGCCACGCTTCAACGCTTCATTTTCACCAGGGAAGAGTCGATCCAAAGAAACTAAATCCACTTGATTGAAAATATTAGTCTATAAAAATTCTCTCATATCTCATGCTAGGTATTGTATTATGACCCATCATACCACTTGGACGCATCTTCCTCCTCATATCATTTTCCGCTAATCAGTTTTTCATTAGCGCCTTGACTGGCAGATTTAATTCAAGATCAGAGGGTATGAAGATGTCATTGAAATGGTGAAATACAATTCAGCCGAATTTGTCATATTCTTCGATCTTGGAACTGACAATTCTTTGGAAAGTGATCGATTCCAAGACCAAACATCAATTTTCTTCACATTTTTTCTATGATAAAAAAGAGATGATGCTTTTGGTTTGCCTGTTTACGAGAGTGAAGGAAGCGCATATTGAAACAAATTAAGCGTGAGAATATTCCATTCTCCTCCTGAATTACGCCTAGATGACCCTTCGTTACGCTTAGGTACCTTTTAGCTCACGCTTTCGTCGCGCTTCATCCAACGTTTTATTTTCATCAAAAGATCAATCATGAATTCTACAAACTATGAGGAACATGGAAATTATTTCTTCATGCAAAAACTCCTACAAATAATCTAACAATAATATTTATTTCTGCTGATCAAGAGAGTTGAATGTTTATCCCGTATTTGGACTCTGAAATCTGCACATTCATTTCTATTCAAATTTACAGAAACATCCACGAAACCAGCGATTACCACGAAGTCCTGATGGTGCTACTCTTGCTGAGGTAAATTCATTTACTTATTGCAAAATAAATCTGAGAGAAACTTTAATTCATTTCAATTCATAACCTATAAATTGATGTGTTGATTAGGGCCGATTAGATAAAGCGGGAATACTTCCAAACGAACCTTTTTCACCCATCACACCTATACCGGTATGTATGATAATGAGTTGACAATTGATATCTTTTGACCTACACTGAGAGGAAGGGACCTCACTGCGGCAACTGTGGTTTAATTGTTCCAGCCAAAATTTAGCTGGGAGAATAAAAGATTTATCTTTGACAAGCCAAGTTTATTTTGTTGAATTGAATTTTTATTTAGAATCACTATACATTCCCCAGCTGTCCAATATTCAACGAAACTTTTTTTCTCAGTGTAATAATAAATTGATCAGAATTGAGATTTTGTTCTCATAAATATATGCAGGAATACCCATGGGCGCTGGAGCCCACAAGTGATTCGGCGAACGCAGATATTGAATCTTCTACCACGCCTGAAAGTCTGCTTGATCCGGAAGTCACGGCTTCATCAGTGAGACCAGTTTTGCCAGACAGTATTCCATCGGTCAGTACAGTATTCGCAAGGAAGCATTGGAAATATAATTATTGAATATCAAAATGAGTTTGTCATTGAGTTTCTCAAGTGAAAAATTTGAAGTTTCTATAAAAAATATCCAATCAAATACATCTGTTTATGAGAGAATGAACGACGAATTAGATGCTTCCGATCATCTTCCAAAAGAGCAGGAGCAAATTTTCAACGTATCCAAAAAATAGAAGAGATGTGAGATTTTTGATTGGTTGAAAAGTCGCTCTGGCCCTGACCGAAACAATTATTGGAAATACTCTTTATTCCACCGGTTTCATACAAAATTCCAAAAAATTTATAGGAATTTCCGACATCGTCCGAGCAACCGGCCCCTTCGAATCCAGAACCCACTACTACGGTGAGTAACACTAAAAGAGAGTTGTTGAATTCCAAACAAAAATGTTTGTGAATTTAATACCTTATTTCGGAAAAATAATTTTCGAACTTTCTTTGTAGATTGACAAACAAAAGTTTGGGAAGTTTCGAAAATCTCCGTGAAATCATAAAACTTTTCGGAGATTTACAAACTTTTTGACGATGATTTTCAAAGAAAGTTTGCGTAAAAACTTCATTCTCACAGCATGTAATTGATTATGTTTGGACAGGAGTCATCGGCTGATGTGACGGAATCTGCTTCTTCGTCGATAAACCCTCCAAAATCAGTGAGTATGAAAATTGAATTGACGAATTGATATTTCTTGCTTCATTTGTTGAAATGAGAAGAGGAAAAAAGTTTGAAGTACAGTACACAGGATAATGGGAAAAGTCTTTTCACTGTTACTTTCTGAGAGCTATGGTAACTTGTTGTGTTACTTCCTGATTTAGGTAAACTTTGCAACAAACAGTAGGAGAAGGGTTAGATATTGAATCAAATCAGTGATTTTGAAAGAATTTAAGGATTTACTTCCATCCCAATAAACACACACACGTTTTTCAACGTTGAAAGAACGTTAGACTGTCAAACGGACGTTAGTCGTTGATTTCATAACGTTGATTTTTAGTTGGAATTTGATAGGGAAATAGACGACCAGGAATTACGTTTTGATGACGTGTAATTTAAACTAATATTCAAAAATAACCATCAAACGACGTTCTCAAAACACGTGTTTTGAACGGGTTTGAATCACGCGTTTAAAATGTGTTCATAACACCTTGTGTTTGAACTTCAATTGAAGATATTCTGCTAAAAATGTCGAACGAAACCGAACAATGGTTAAAATTCCAACAAAGAGCAAGATAGTAAATAGTGCGGCATACTATCCAAATTCTGTCATACTCAGAAACACTATTGTTCTCGATATTCAACGAAAAGTTTTCAAAAAAAAATTTTTTGGATTCAAGTCACGTTTTAGAACCATCATTAGGACACGTCAATATTTGACGTCTTTTAAACGATGTTCAAACCGTTGATATGACGTTATTTTATGGTTGACAAACACGTGATCTGCCGCGACATTTTTACGTTGAATCAACGCAAGAATATTACTAATTCACAACGTGTGGTTATTGACTGTTTTCTACGTTTCCAAAACGTGCGTGTGTTTACTGGAATTGAATACAAATTCAATTATTTTGGAATAATTTCACATCACGAATTTTTTTAGCTGTAAGGCGGTATTCTATCAACACTTTATCAACAAAAATGAGTGAACATTTGCACGAACGAAAATCAAACTCAAAAATATAATAATTTTTATAAAAATCTGAGACTTGATTTTCGAATAAACGAGAAACGATAAGTTTAGGGGATGGATTTTGAGAAGAAGATACCAGAGATGCACTGTAAGAAATAGTCTGATATTTCCTGTATCAGATGAATATGAAAATTCTGGAACTTGTAATTTAAATCTAGTTCAATCATAAATTCATGGAATTTACTGCAAAATGTATTAAAATTCATACACAATAGATTTCAAAAATCATGATTTCGTATGGATTTCACCAAATTTTATATGAAAAGTCAGAAGAAATTTTGAAAATCAATATAAAATGTTGGTGTCAATTACTTTAGATTTCATATTGAATTTAGAAAGCTATTTTTCACAGTGTGTGGATATTTGAAATACCTATTTGAATAGAAAATAAAATTCTCATATATTACATTCAAATAGGGTCGTGTGAAGTATTCAAGTGTGAAGTCCCAACAAACGCGATATCTGAAACTTGATGAAAAATGTTGCATAAGATGGCTTTTAGATATCTGATAGAGATGTTTTTTTAGCATTTCCTATAAAATATCTGATAGATATACGAGGTGTGTTCAAAAAGTACGGTGACTTTTCAAATTTCGCGGGCAACGTACTTCCGATTATCGATTTTTTTGTTTTGTTATGTTGGCACACTCTTCCCGAACATCTGTACCAAGTTTCAAGTGTATAGCATTCTTTGTTTGGTTGTGAGAGGCGTAAAGGTTATAAGTGTTTTGCGTGCTCGGCGATTTCTTGCTATCGAAAAATATGGATCAAAGGATTTGCATCAAATTTTGTGTAAAAAATAAAATAAAGTGCTCCGAAACACTTAAAATGTTGACAGTAGCATACGGTGAAACTGTTCTGAGTAAAAAAAATGTTTACAAGTGGTACAAACTCTTCCAAGATGGCCGGGAAGATGCCAATGATGAGCCTCGCTCTGGACGCCCAAGCACGTCAACAACTGATGAAAACGTTCAAGCAGTGAAGAAAATTGTTTTGGAAAATCGTCGAATCACTATCAGAGAAGTTTCTGAGGATGTTGGTTTATCGCTTGGCTCGTGCCATGAAATTTTTTCTAACGTTTTGGGCATGAGACGTGTGTCAGCGAAGTTTGTTCCGAAATTGCTAAATTTTGACCAAAAGAACCGTCGCATGAGCATCGCTCAAGAACTGTTGAATGACGTCAACGACGACCCAGATTTACTCAAAAGGGTCATAACTGGTGACGAATCATGGGTATATGGTTATGATGTCGAAACCAAAGTCCAATCGTCCCAATGGAAGACCCCAGATGAGCCAAGACCGAAAAAAGCACGCCAAGTTCGATCAAATGTCAAAGTTTTGCTCACTGTTTTCTTCGATTACCATGGCGTGGTGCATCAGGAGTTCTTACCATATGGTCGTACGGTCAATAAACAGTATTATCTTGAAGTTATGCGCCGTTTGCGAGAAGCAATACGAAGAAAACGTCCAGAATTGTGGAAAAATAATTCATGGCTTTTGCATCACGATAATGCCCCTGCTCACTCATCTTTGTTGTGAGAGATTTTTTGGCCAAAAACAACACCACAATCATGCCTCAGCCACCATATTCACCGGATTTGGCCCCATGTGACTTTTTCTTGTTCCCAAAACTAAAGAGACCTATGAAAGGACGGAGATTTGCAACGATTGAAGAGATAAAGACTGCATCGCTGGAAGAGCTCAAGGCTATACCGAAAAGTGCTTATGAGAAGTGCTTTGAGGATTGGAAAAACCGTTGGCATAAGTGTATTGTATCTGAGGGGGATTACTTTGAAGGGGACAACATGAATATTGATAAATAAATAAATATTTTTTCTTAAAAATACAAAGTCACCTTACTTTTTGAACACACCTCGTATATAAGACGTCTCATGCAACATATTTCGGTAAGTTTTGGACGTCGTATTTTTTGGTATATAAATGTTCCCCTTTTCATATTTTCAATTATTTTGTGTTCATCGGACTATTTACAATTTATATTCCAAATCGGGAACCTATTTTGCATTTTTTATTTTAATATCTATTCAAATCGCTATTTTTGACAGATCTGAAAAATACGGGAGATTACAAATACCGTACAAAAAATGGAAGGTCCAATTGCAATTTAAGACCCTGAAGGTTGAATTTTATATAATATTATACAGTAAAATTCAGCTATTTATCATTCCAACTGTGTTTCTCAATTCTCACTTCATGTCAATAATCTTGCATATTCTATAATGAAAATCCATATTCCTTATACCTCACAGGTTTTGATTGATGAAAGAAACGAAAAAAAAATCTCGGACCTTCTTGAAAACTATTATATTTTCGGGTTTCATTTCCCTTCGTGCAGATGATTCTTGCAAATTTCACATTGTAGAGACCTGATATCAATTGATTCGCACTTGGAATGTCTGATAAGGATATTTTTAATCAGACAAAAATCAATCTGTGTTACAATTTTGAATTTTTCTTGCGAGTTAATAATAAGCTCTTTGTCTTCAACGTGATTATTTTTTAGTTTCTTGAAAAGATGAAGTTTTTGGGCAACTGGCTGAAGGAAAATGTACCTATCCGCGAATCGAACTTCCACAGGACGACCCTTCTCGATAATTTCTTCGATTACTGACACTATGAACAAAAATAGGCTACACCTGTTTCCAAATATTTCAGAGAAAAATCGAGAAATATTTCTTTGATATCAAGAGGGAACAAATTTATGTAATTTATTTCATCTTTGAGAGAAAATTTTTCGAATAATCAGATATTTTTGAAATAATCAAATATTTGAAAAATTACAAATCTTGTTCAACTAATCAAAAGGTGACAAGAGATCGTATCAAAATGTGGATGGTTATTGAAGAAAAATTGTTAAATCAGTTATATGGAGAAATAAAGACAAAGAATTGGAAGAAAAACAAGTTATATCACTCAGGGAAATATCCCCGCCACCTTTTGAATTGAACTCTGTCCCGAACAGCACGATGTGTCTCTGGGACGTTTTCTGAACGTTCAGAAAACCTCTCCTACGTTCTATAAACCTTCCATAAACGTTCCAGTGGCACGTTGTGCTGTCTGGGGTAATATACTGGAATTAGTACTCCCTAAAGTGTTACTGTTGGAGAGGACTTTGTAAGGAAAATGTTCCTAGACTCAGGGTCGTGAATTAGGTAATTGACGAAAAACATAATTAACAATTCAAACTCAACCCTGAATTGAAATTTGCTCTAATGAACAATTAAATTTGATTCCTAATGGAAACTCTCTTCAATTAACGCTTAAAATCCAATTCTGGAATGAAACTTTTTTCAATCAACAATTATGATTCACTTCTTGATTGGAATCTCTCTCAACTGGCAATTAAATTTAATTTTCATTTGAAATATTTTTTCATTGACAAATGAATTCAATTAATTCAAAATCAAGCAGAGATTGATTGATTTTTCTGATGTATTTTGTTTTTTCTCAATCAGCAAATACAGAAGAACAAAAAGAAAACGAAAAAAAAATCAATCGATCATTGCTAAATTTTGAATCAATTCAAAATTCATTTAATAATTGAACATAATTTCAATAAAGCATCGAGTTCAATTTTGATTTGATAAGAATTTCAATTCAGAGTTAACTTTTAATTGTGAATTGCAACGAATTTCAATTGAGAAGTGCATTCTAACTGTGTTTTGAACGTTAATTCAATTGAGTTCCAATCGAATCACTTCCATTCTTGCCTACCCAGGAAAAAATCATTAGATCTATTCAGATCTAAATAGATCTGAGTAGATCTGATTTTTGGTCAGATCTCAGTAGATTTGATCGGATCTTGGCACATCTGGTTAGATCTGAGTAGATCTCGTTAGATCTGAATTGAATATTAGATTAAATCTTAATGAGCAATTGGTGGTTCAATTGTCAGAAATTTTGGGATATCTGTCTGTATATGAATTTGATTTTGCACATATATTGTGACAAACACAAGCCAAAATCGCAGTTTTTCAGATCTCAATAGATCTGTTTAGTCTGACCAAAATTTAGATCTGGTCAGATCTGATCATTTTTTCCCGGGTAGACTTTTTCCTAAACGTTACCTTAGATAAAATTCAGAAGTTTTTGTCGAAGATGAAAAATGTATGAACACATGTACGGTGTTTCCACCTGAAAAAGAACAGGGATATATGGTGCCTCTATATCAAAGAATCAGTGTTGATTCGATGTATGATTCAATACGACAAAAAATGTTTACAACGAATTATGATGATTAGAAATACAGTTCGTTTTCGCAGCTGGATTCGAACTTGGGTTTCATCAATTACTGATCCGGTGACTTGACATTGAGCCATGGTCTAATATCTTGTCAAGGTTGGGGAGAGAAATGCTTATAAGTGTTGTATGGATCATTCTTGTCGCATTGCTTTGATGAATGACTTCAAAAAGTGAGTATATATTGAAAAAATCATGTACGAGGATTTGAGCAGGTTTGGAAGTGATACAATTGGAATTAAATTGAATAGACGTTGAACGAACAAATAAAATTTCATTCATTATTGAAATTTGTCCCAAATAAGAATTGAATTGATTTCTTCTTTGAAATTTTTTTCGATCAACAAATGAATTCAATTGATTCAAGATTGAGCAATCATTGATTTTTTTCGTTTCCTTTGTTGTTCTATGTTCGTCGATTCTGGGGAAACAAAAAATATTATAAAAATCAATCAATTATTGCTCGATTTTGAATCAATTGAATTTATTTGTCAATCGAAGAGAATTCAAACTGGGGATTGAAGTGCATTCGTTAATAAGAAAATATTTCCAATTTTCAAAATTGCAAAAACCTTGCCTCAAATCTTTAAAATTGCGCTTTTATGCAGATTTTCATATGTTAAAATGAATTTCATCAACGAGGCAAATATTTTTTAACATACGTGGAAAGTTTTTTGAGTCTCTTAAATCTTAGTGCATGACCTTCCCAATAATATTCACCTTTTGAATTAATCCAATATAGCAATGCGATAAGAATAATTCACACATTACTTATGAGCACTACTTCCTCACATCTTAATGAGAACTTGTCCCATGGCTCAATGGTAAGTCAAGGAATTAGTGATTAAGGAAACTTAGAGTCGAGTCTTTTTTCCAATTTTTTTTCGCGAAAGAAAACTCTTTTGATGTGCAACATATTTGTCTACATCTCCCAAAAAATACAGCAATTATTCTCCAAGTGTAAACTCTGATTGATGCTTTTCATTAATGCAGGAATTTGAATTTCCACAAGCACAATAAAATATCTCCACAAAATATTCTAGTAAATCGGAGTGCAATTTATCAAATATTATAAGTGGAGCTGGCACTATTCAAATTGTAAAAATATCATAGTTAGTTCCCACTCGAATAAAGGATATATGTTTTGTACAGGACGATTCGTCGTATACACCATCACCATCGCCTCCTGCAGAACCATTCCCGTCAGAAAATCTCCCATCGGTGAGCATAAAATCCAATTTCAAAAGTGATTGATGCCATACAGAAAATTAAACTGTAATGAAGGTTTATTTTTTGAATTCGCAAAAGACAGCAAAATTTTCAGCTTCATCTGGCAAATTTCAGCTCATGTTGCTGAAAAATTAGATGTTTCGTGGGTGCTGAATGAATATTTAGCTACAAAAGCTGAAATTTAGGTGATGTAGCTAAAAATCTCTTCCCGTGTGCGATTTATTCATACAATGGTTCATAGGATACTTGACAATTCTGTGATGAAAACGTTTTTGTCTCGTACAGCCAGTATCGGAACACGCTAATTCATCGGAGACCGCCGCCCCAAGTTATCCAACTCCTTCAACGGTGAGTGAAAAATCCTCATTACCAAATCATCTCCAAAAGATGCGATTTTTGGGAAACTGCAAGTCAGGATTTGAATCTCAAGGGGTTCATACAAACGTAGCTAGACATCTTTTTGATCAAACTCTCCGATATCAGCAAGCAAGAGTAGTGTTCTCTGTATTGTGAAGGAATTTTCCGTATTATCCAAGAGCACCTAAAAAACGGTTGCTGCCGCAACAAAATCGAACTGAACTTCTTTCAATTTACATGTAAAACGTGTGATGTTCTTTTTGCAGCCATTAATGCCAAATCAACTTCCATCGCCGAAAATACCGACTCTTCCCACACAATGGACACCCAGCCAGGTGAGTAAACATTCGATTGATTTTAACCTTCTATACGTATTCAATTCCGAATTTCAGTTGATGCTCCAACAATTTCGTGAAGATTTCCCAAATCATGTAAATAATTGATACTTGCCATGCAATTCTTTCAGCAAGTTTTCATCCACCCTGGTGAAAATGAAGCGTATATACAAAACGCGAAGGAAGCGTGTACGAAGCGGAAAACGCTCCAATTCCTCCTTGCTCAAACGTGTGATGTCTGCTTGCTGTGGAGTGATGATATCATACGTTCCGTATACGCTTCAAAAGCTCTCGATCCCGTTTCACACACGCTTCATGTGACGTAATAGTGAGTTACATCAAGCGTATCCAAAGCCTGACTTTGCATCAACGTCTCTGTTACTCTCCAGTATAGGCTTCGTTTACTCTTCCTTACCACTTCCATTTTCACCAGGGCAAACTCCCTGTTGATGTTGAACTCTGAAAGTAAAGGGCAGGAAAACCAATACGAGAACTGCTATAGTTTCAAACATCAAGTTTTTATGGAGCGGACCTCTGTGCAAGTTCACTGCCGTGCTTGAACCTAAGTATCGAGTCTATAACACGGTATTATACAACGATACTTTCACGATAAATTCAACAACAACGTTGACATAAACCATAGTAATAATACTGTGGACGTTCCTAGAACATTCGCAACGTTCTGCCACTACTAGAGTAGCTGAAAAACAATGAACATGTCATGTTTTCAATGATATTTTGGGCAAATATTAATTACCTGACGGAGTACTTTGAGATATCTGAAAAAGGTATGAAAGTGTTGCATGAGTCACGCAGTAACTAACCACGAACTGCTGAGTAGCCCTTTGAATTTAGTAGAATCGAATCAATTTCTCCTAGAGATTGGAACTGTAGGAGTTCATGGAATCCCCTTAATAATTCAGAGTGAAGCACACTTCACAACAGTAAATGACCATTCAAACTCATTCGAAGCTATTCAAAACCGATTTCGGATATTCTTGGGTCCGGTTTTTGGTTCTCTCTGTCATATCAAAGCAGAAAGTCGATAAGGACTGTTTATAATGAAGTATTGTTCGTTCACACAACAATTCTTGACAATTCTGAAATAAGAGTATTCTTCTTTGGTACAGCAATCACCAGTGTATGTGAGGCCATCAGAGCCATCTGCTTCTAGTTCTCCCACTTCTTCATCGGTATCTACCAAACTTTCATTTTCCAATCTGTTATGCTTCAGTTATATCCAATTGTTATTGCATCAATGTATGTTATTCTGTTCATTGAAACGTCTGCTTGATCAATGTTTCGTTGTTAATTCTTGTGGTGAGAACAAACTTACAATATTATTTCTATGATCTACAGAACTCCTCACCGAACAATCCCCCATTGAACGCTCCGTATCACCCAGGAGGTCTGTATTATCCATCTGTAAGTACCAGGTTTTACTTTCAAGATGGCAAGAAGGATTCGCTGACGCAGCAAATTCATATATTTTACGCCGAATCCCTGACGAGAATTTAGTGTGAACATTGCAACGATGTGTTGCAGAAGTTGAAAGTACATGTGAACTGAGTCATTTCGCGGTTTCTGTGAGTGGGAGTGACACTATCGCGAACTGACACTATTAGACAAATTCTTAAATTGAACGGAGAACTTTTTGTTGAATCTAATATTCCCATATCAGATTAATCAAAGTTCTTGAATTCAATATGAGCTGGGAGATTTCAGAATTTCTTGTTGGAATATGAGGAATGAGTCATTGAATTGACAAACAGTCTATTGGAGTTGAGAAAGGAATTCTGACGACTAGGAATCATATTATTGAAATTAATATCATATGAAATTTTACAGGTTTCATTATGTCAAAAGTTTCACCATATGTTCATGAACTATATTTTCACCAAGGGTAGTAAATTTTTTGCTAGCGCAATGAAAAATTCGCTCTTCTCCTAAATTGCGTCGCTCTGTACAACTGAGTTGACAGGAAAAATTTGCTATCTCATAGCTGTCTCAGCGAATTTCTTCCACCGTGAGATAGATGTTTACTATAATCTATGAGGGAAGGTATGATTTTGTTTTTTTTTTTGTGAAAAACTGTAGTTATCGAACGGTACAAATTAAGTTATCAAAAGTACAATTTAAGAAAAAGTCACTGAAGCTATTGACAACATTCGGAGTATCAAAGATTAGGACTTGAAAATAAATTTTGGATCTTGTGAAATGATTGGGAGGCAACGGACCATGATCAGATGATTGGTATCCCTCTGTTAACGTTTGTCGGTTGAATGTTTCATTCTGCTGTCATATGCTTCAGTATTATTAGATCAAAAGAATTTTTGAATATCCTTCGATGTATTACGCAGGGGTTCGGTGGGTATCCATCGCCTTTACCGTCTCCAGGGATGCCACATTCACCTCCAATGTATCCACCGGTGAGTACAATAAAGATTAGAAGCTGCTGAAATGAGTTTTGTTCAAGCTAACCGGAAATTTTGTGTTTATTTCAATTGAATCTCCTCTTACAATTCTATGTACCTTTTATTGGTGTATTCTTCTATTGATCAGACGTGGGGATCAGGAGTTTCATTTCTATTTTTAAATAAAAAGGTAGTATTCGTGATTACGGAATCGAAATCATTGTAACTTATATTATACAGAATGGATTATTAAATCATACTCACATAAGGTGGAATGTTTCATGTGAGTAAATACATCGAACACTTACTATGACTGAGAGGTGTTGAAACAAAGTTCTATACATCTTCCTCTTAGTATTTATGGATTCTCGGAGACATATTCAATGTTTCTGCATCCATGAGAAGATCGAATCATACGAATTCGTTTTCTGATGCTTTTTTCTCACAATATATTGGATCTGAAATGAGAAAAGAATACACAGTCATCATTGAAATATTTCCGAATATCTTCCGTTTTTTATTTCAGACCCAACCAAATCAAGCAGTTCATCAACCATACCTTTATTATCTCTATCCATACGTGAGTACAATGAAAATTGGAGTCTTTATTTTCATGTATGAAGAATTTGGAAAATAAGAATCCAATCATCTTGAAATGTGCAGGGATGGTACTATACTTCATATGCTCCATCATCAGTTCCACCAGCAGTTCCGTCATCACCACCTGCATATCCACCAACTTACCCTCAAGTAAGTACCATTTGAAACCGATGAATGTCATTTTGCAGCAATTTCGAGGATAAAAAATTTTTCAAATTCCTCGTCATTTCATTCTTATTCCCTGAATATATTTATACGTCCAAAAGCAATTTCTTGGTTCTTCCTGCAATCATCATCAAAAATTTCTATATCATTGGTGGTTGGAATGTGAACATTCTCAGTACAGTTGTAATATGATCTATCACTTCGCACAAGTACCAACAGTGACATCATTCCGTCATTATCTACATAAACTGCATTTCACTCAACCTCAGGTGAATATCATTCTCATTTGATTTCAATGCCATTCGGCTATGTAATCATACAAACCCAATACAGAGCATTTTGGAATACACTCATCGAATTCTCGTATCAACCAAAGTTCGAATAAAAACGGTAGTGAAACGATCAATCAGCCGATAACGTCATATGAATGTTGAGAACACCTGGAATACTCAATGTCATTCATGAAGACGAGTTTCGGCTCACTCTTGGTTACATTCTGATAACAATGTTGGTTTTTGGAGCTTCATGATTATTTCAAAAATTTCTTCCAACCAAAATTTATCAAACTGGGGTCAATCTTATTTTAGTGATTCGTTGATGGTGATTCCATAACTGTTTTCGGATATTCACCTTAAGAATATCAAAAAGACTTTTGAGAAACGGAAGCTTCACGAACTAACCGATGTTTCCAATCGGTCATCATATGGTGAGAATCATGGATTAATCAATCTTGAACCAAGTTTCCAGCTCACCAAAAAAAAATGAATGTAAACCATGAAAATTAGTGATTCTCAAATCGCCAGGTCGAGTATTGTGAATATGGATTGATTTAGTCGCTAAAAGCGGTTCATGATCTTTTCAAGTTCTCATAAACAGAGATTTCGAATATATAAATCACACTCATGTCATTCATGACACGTATAATAATTTTCACATGAAAATATAATAAAATTGCTGTTTTTATGGGATTTTCATTGTAAATTCATAGTATGTTCCTCCAAATCTACAGGAAATTTCCCATCCATCTATGTGTTAATTATTTTTCACAGTGTACCATCGGCCCCATCTTGCCTACATGAGACCAAGATTAGGCCGAAGTATGGCCAAAATGCATACACGCTACACTGAAAAAAAAGTATGGCTCTTACAGCTCTACTATTTATGTGGTCTTGCTGTCAGGAGGTATGAAGATGCCAGTATAGCTCCAACAGCCGACAGATTGCTATGATAGCGACACGTTTGGCCGTGGGAGCTATACTGGCCTCTTTATACCTCCTGACAGCGAGAACACATGAATAGTAGAGCTGTGAGAGCCATACCTTTTTTTCAGTGTAGGGAGCATCAGAGAATGATGGGTTGCATGATTTTGCATCCCGATTGAATGTTCAGAAAAAGTTCAGTCAATATTCGAATCTAAATCCCGTATAAAATCTCAAGGAAAATTAGTACGATATGAATATAATTAATTAATATCTGAATATAATTCAATTCAAATCAGCACGCCTCTCGCACTAAATTCACGAATCACGTTCAATGGAATGATGAGATCTCTTTCCTGAAATGTTTTTTTTCTTTTCCTACGTAGAATCCGAGTGGCCAACAGCCATCGACTGACCTGCTTCCTCCAAAGGTAGAAGATATAAGTATACTTCCAGCAATTAATTTTTAATATCCGAAAGATAATTGGAAATGCATTTGTCAGATGATTCTAGCCCAGACAGCACAAATGATCATTTCGAATTCACAAAAACTTCTGAAATAACTTTTTGAACTGTCCCCGTTATGACAGTAAAAATGAATTCATTATGAACTCAACGAATTCAAAATGCATACATGTTGAATGCCTGGATAGTTATTCATGAATTCGTGATACGACTTCTTCCTGAAGATTAAGTCATTCATCAAGAGTTCATTTTGAATTCACACTATTCATAATGAATTCATGTTTACTGTCATAAGGCGAGCTCTTTGTGGGGGCTTTTGTGCTGTATGGGAGGAAACCAAGCCTGCAACTCATTTTCACTCCTTAACATATCCAATGCATGGGAAAAAGTATTGCTGGCCTAACAAACTGATTTGTTACTATAGCGCTCACCAGAAACAATTTTACAAATGGCAAAAAAAATTGCTAGAACCATTAGAATTGCTAGAATTTTCTTCGTGGCATAAAAAAAATTGATAATGGCACTAACGTCTCGACCATTGGAGACATTTTTGTATGCATAACAAACTTTTTTGTGAGGGCTATGATGACAAATTATTTCACTCTGAGTGATGCTATATTATTCATCTTCATAACGCGTAATTCTCTTTTTCAACGTATTTTTTTAATGATCGTAGGAACAGGTTACACTGAACTCTATTTACGAGGCGAAACAACAAGTCCTTCAAAGCTTTGTAAACTTGTGGAACACTATTGTAGAAGTATCGAAGGATCATCAAAGGATGGATGTTCATAAAAACGCAGCACCCTTCAAAGTTTAGAAAGATCTCACCGCAGAGAAACCGAATTACCGTTATTGAATAAGTTTAAACGCGGAGCTTCAAATTTAAGTTACATTTCAGATTTATCATGTAACTTGATAGGATTAGGTAATCAATTCATAATCTTTTTTTGATAATTTCCTAATCTATGTTATATTCAATTGGGATTTCGATCATATCATTTGAATAAATAAACAATTATTCACATGAAAAACAATTATTCTCACCCATAATTTCCAAATACCATTATTTCCAAACACGTGAATGAATGTTCACGATTTTCTTCATGCACAAGAACAAATAACATGTTCCAATATGTTTCTCGAATACAGCGATTCATGCTAGATGAATTTTTCAATTCACTTTGAGTTTCCAATGTTTCACATCTTCAATGTGAAAGTCTCATGAATTCTTTTTCCAGACCTGACGATGAATTATACATTTTGTCAACCACAAATTTTTCATGCTCGTTGAAAAAGTTGTTCCATGTTCCAAGTTACCCCAATAGGCACAAGAAATCCAATGAACATCCACGATACGTCCACCCTGACACATTTGAACATCCATAGGACGTCCGATTCAGGACCGACATTTATTCAGTTGTTGGATAGGGAAGGAATTTATTTGGAAATATCACCATTTCATTCGTAAACTAGAACTATTCGGAAAAACCAGACAATAACTTATAACATAACTCCTAATCATCGCCAGCTGTGACGGTAAAAATCGAAATTAATATGGATTTTTACCATCAGAACTGGCAATGATCAGGAGTTATGTTATAAATTATCGTCTGATTCTTCCGAATTGTTCTAGTTTACGGATAAAATTGTAATTTTTCCAAATGCATTTGTCTCCGTGCATGTCCGCTTCCATAACAGAAACGTTTGTGATACATTACGTCAATCCGGTGGAAAATTCGACGTCATTTGACATCTTTGATTTCCTTCAGTGTAATTGAATCGTTTTTATGAATATAAGTGCAACAAATCAAGCCTAGAACTGTATACATACTTTTTTACCCCTCATACTGAATACATGGGTCCACGGGACCCGGCTGACAAGATGTGCTGTGATTCTTGATGATAGTGGTTGATTCCCTTCAATGGGGTTAAAATCGAAACACTAAACTGTAAATTACACACTCAGATTATCGAAAATAGAATTCAATCGTACGAAAGTTTTACTCCACCCATGTTTGTGGTAGCAAAAACCCATGCAGTGCAGAATGACATGAATTTGAGAAAACGCTTTGGGTCCACTAGACCCATCCCGTGTGGAAATTTTTCTAGGCGTCCTGTGTTGAATATAGGCCCTGTATGGGCTTATATTGGGTATCCAAACTTAGGATGTCCTAACCTTGGCCACTAAGGGGCCTAGTCGGGTTGCTGATATTTAGCCTGATTTCTCTAAGTCAGGGACACCCATATAGAGCCCATATCGGGCCACGCTGCATTACCAATTTTTACCTGGTTTTAAAAATCTAGGCACACCAATTACAGCCTTAATAGGGCCTTGCAAGGCTTCCTGCATTCTCCCGAAGATCTTGATTTAAGCATACCCGTATACAACCCATGTAAGGCCAAGCTGTATTTCCAACGTTTTCCCCGTTTTGAAAATCTGAATGCACCCAACTACAGCCTGCATAGGGCCTCGCTCTTCACTGCAAAAACTGATATCTTATTCTAAGATACTTTTGTAGTGACTTTTCAAACATTTCAAAATGTTACTGTAATCATATTCAACACACAAAACTTCGCTTTCATTCAGAACATGACGCGTTTGATTGGCAAGCAAAAATGTTCGAAAGCTGTATGTAGGAACATAACCTCGAATTACTATTACGTCAACGTCAAAGTGAAAAACAGGAACAATGTATACAGAATGTATATTTTGCCATTTTGAAACAAAACTAAATGAAATTCTAATCAACTGTATGACGGAAAATCATCAATTTAATCCATTTTTTCAAGTTAAATGTCATAAACCACACTTCTATGATCTGCTTTGAAAACGAACATATATAAACGTCAGTGTCACGAAATAAGATACTGATGTTTCCAGTTAAAATAATCAAGTGTTTGATTTGGATTATCAAACATATCATGTCTTATTTTGAGACATATCTTCGACGGCAATTTTATCAATTCCTTTTTTAAATATAAACCTTAATTGACTCAAATCGTATTGGTAATTTCGACTTTTTGCGGTGTATGCCTCCGAAAAAATATATTCCATCCATGAATACTGAATTCACACTATCGGTGAATAATGTAAAAAAATCGGAAAAAACATCACTGTATGGTGATTTCCAAGACTGAATGAGGCTGTTCTGTTTTCTGATACAGTCCGATAATGTATGAACAAAGTAATGTTGGGAGTAATACCCGAATAGAAATTGGAATCGGCTCACCCCAAGCCCTGTCTGGACTGAAGTTGGAGTGTTCTGGGTACAGATAGGGCCTTGGATAGCCCAATTTCCAATCGAGGAAGTTTCCTCCTTGCAATATCCATTCAATTTGATGATATTCGCAACAATTTATTACCCTTGTAAAGGTCCTAGTTTTATCGCCTACATCAGTTTCATCATGGGTGTCCTACATAGACCCAAGTTGGGAATACTATGCAGGCCCTGAAGATGAGTGCGAGACAATCCTGTATGGGCTCTATGAGGGTAATCAAAACAAGGCCTGAAATAAAACGGGGACACCTAGTTTGGCCCAAACTACCGCCAAGAATTAATTTCCACCCGGGATGTATACAGTTCTAGGGTTAATATTCTTACTTCGAATCAATGATGTTGACATACAATAGCTTGTAATTTCTTGGTGAACAAAGCTAGAAATGAAGGTTTCAAATGTACTGGATGCTCAAACACCTGTTCAAAGATCGTATTCATCGAGATAACGATTAGAATATCGCACTTATTCATACACACGTACACCGGAGGAATGAATTATAATATCAAATACGTATCGGAATTCAAGTTTCAGGCAATCGATGAACTCAATGAATCGAAGTCCCCAGGAAAAAAACGATGTCATGGATTTATGTATACGTACTATAATGGATAATCATTCAATATAGAGCTGGTTCAAAAGTTAATGTTGAATGAGAAAATATGTACTTCAGTTACTTATAACTATAAAATTAATAACAGCTAAATTTAGATTGCAGAATCAATTCCGAAGTTAATCAGAACTGAAAAAAGCTGAGAAATATGTACTTTGGGCCACCTCCAACGTTGAAAGAACGTCTAACCTGATTTTTTCTATGCATCAAAATCCCTCAACTATAGAAATACAGGAGAATTTATGGGACTACAATCCTCAAGACAGAATCAGCGGAATGAAGTCGATGTTTCCTGAGCGGAGGGAGTTTTTGATTGGCATCATAACTTTCCTTTTAAGCCAGACAGTAATAATATGCCCGTTTCTCTCAATGTGGAATTTGTTTTAGTGGATTCATTGAACCTGTATGGCTAAACTTTGGTTATAATATTATTATCCATCAGTGCTATATGATAATTGATCCATGCTACATGAATCATGCTGTTGATATTCCAACGGTATGATCCCGGATAGCAATTTAACCTGGCTACAATCTTGTCAGGCAAATTTGTGGCAAGTGTGACGGAAAGTTACCAGTTGACAACCGACAAGGGTATAAGCTTTCGAAACATTCGCAGTAGAATTGTAGCAACCTGACAAGCTCATAACAAGCTCACATGTTATCTGAGATCGAGTTCAAATTCAACTCTCAACGCATTTTCTTTTACGTCTTCCTCCACTTTTGTTCTCTGATAATCGTGGGGCCTCAAATTCATTTAAGATTACACAAGAAAAATTTATTTTCCATGTTATTAGCCAACTATTCTTGAATACACAAACCTGGAAGTATTTATAATTATTCCTCGTTTCCACCATTCTATCCATTTGAAGAGACGAGAGATGAACAGGGATCGGACTCTACCCTCAGGTACCGTACGTTTTTTAGAAATCCACTATTCCTATTAGGAGTTCACCTCATCCGGAAGAAAATTAATTCGACGATCAGATGAAAAAATCAAGGATACACAAACGTATCAGAGTATCGAATATCTTCTCTCAGCTGCTTTGAGGGTAACTATGTCTGCATACATTTTTACTTTGTTTTCCCAGAATCGTCTTTTAAAATATAACCGTCATTGAGCTTAATCGCGTAATAAAATGTTTTTATCCCCTTGTTTGTCTAGCCACCTTCCACACCCTGCCAAGGAGTGAGTTTGTACAAGGAGAGGGGGGGGGGGGAAATAAATAAATCGTTATGGCGCGTCGCCAGATAGTCCCTTCTGTTTTTTTTTCTATCTTATTTTCACTATATTCCTACTTCCGTCCTATGCTTAGACTTCTTTTGAGAACGGTAACAGCAAGAATAACGGTGGAAACTTTCACTCGCATAGGGAGGGAACAACACATTGAGGGGAGGAAAAAACAGAAGAACATTAGATATCTATCGATATAGTTGACCGAACTCCAATTTATGATCCCTCCGATGAATTATTAGATTGGATTTCAATGCTCTTGCTCTAATAGAAAAAGTTTTCTAATGGAAAAAGAGTCTTGATAAATTAAACAAGTACATGGTTTACTGCTTTCTTGTATAATGAAAATCAAGGGGTTCTTCCTCTCGTTGCAACATCTTAGATGCGGAAGAAAGTTTGAAATCATTTGAAACCGTAACGATAAACGTTTGAAGGCCTCTTTTGGAGTCTTAATTTTTACGAGGTCGTTAAACCAATGACCGAACTCGGCAGCCGTCTCAAAGAGCACATGCTGCTTGTGTTTTGTGTACATACGTTCCGACATTTAGTTACAGCTCATTACGACGCGGTATATCCCCATTTACACAATGAAACGGTAATGTGAGAATTTTACACATCTCGGTAAAATAACTAAGGAATATTGAACTTTACGAAAAGAAATTACACAGTTTCAATCAAAAAAGGAAACTATTCACAAATCGTTCGAATGGAAAGGAGAACAAAGTGAAAACCGATTGGAAACTAAGCTCCATTGGATCATTCTTTCGGGATAGAGACTTTGATTCCGATATCAGATTGGATTTTCGATCGTGGTCACGAGAGCAATGGAATAACAATGGGTGAATTTTACATGCCAACTCCACCAACTCTACCCAGTTTCAATGCAATCAGAAAGAAATCTTGATCCTTCGATTCGTATATTCACTCACCCCACTTTCATATTTATACTCGTGTGTTTTGGTTTTAAAAATCCAAGATCAATTTTCCATGAATCTCATCCATGAACGTAATCGAATCGATGTAAAATAAAAAGGCAAAAAGTTAATATCATAGAGAGTGCAGCGACAGTGTGAGTTTCGGCTCGAAATGAAACGAGATGGGGACGAAAATCTTCCAACCGGAGACAAACAATTCGAATATTCAATGCGGTAGTATGTATCTGGAAATTCTTGCGCGCCATTTACTTACTCACTTGTCTTCCACGTTTCTAAGTCTTTGTTTTTACCTTTTCTCGAAATATACACATACATGCGGGGTTGTGATACGTATAAAATGTACATACATATTTGCTGGTCTGCATATTCCACACCCTCGACTGAATTGCACTCTATTGGGCCATAACAATTATTAGCATTGCCGATGCAACCTGAAAGTGGCACAATAATATGCATAGGAGAGCTTACACCATTTCCATTACATTGGGCCGTCACGTTAACGCATGGGCGTACCAAACGATCCGGAAATAAAGCGGAATTGCATATCGGTGAACCTAACTGTTTGGTTGAATGGCTGTGCGGTGTCTTGCTTTGTCTGGCCCATCGCCAGGATACTAGTCTCCTAATTCTGTTCTTCCGCTTCTATTGGGGAAAAATCGACACTTGGTCCGTGCCGTACTTCCCTAAGTTTGTCATTGAAGCGAGCGGGGGAGGAACAAAGACGCAGAAGAGAAGATCCATCCCACCGTCGAAGAGAATGGAATTGGCTGGGAAGGATTGTCGAATGGTCCTTTTATGACCGGGAAAATGAATATCTACGTTCGAGCGAAGGCACGTTTTTCAGAAAATATGTGAAATCTATTCCACGAGGGATGAAGATTGTTGTTTTACTTCGATAATTGTTTGGAATGATTTGGAAGGAAAGAACGAGAACAAGAGAAATGTTTGCAAAGTTAGAAATAGTTGTGTCGCGATTGATGATTTTGTATGGAATGAGATGCATGTGGATGCGAAAGAAATTATTTCAAATCCTGTTGGATCATTGATCATTGGCCGTGAATGCCACCACTGAAAGGCGTTCCCAGGCATGTGATTTCTGAATTTCAGACTTGAATAGATTATTTCAAAAATATACCCGGGTTTATAGATTGTGTTTAAAAATTTCATGTAACATTAATCCAGAATTATTATGAATCAACATCTTGCGATGGATGCTTGCGGGCATCGCGTCAAAACGAAACGAATAGTTCCCGTAGCGCATCGAAACTGGTGTTTATAGACCGCGGTCGCTTGCAGTAATATAAATCCTCTTCGTTATCGCGCCGAATTTATTGGAGGATATTATCGAACATCGATTATAGCGATAACATCGTGACCGCGCGTATGACCTCCGGCTTGGACAGAGGGAGAGAGAGAGAGAGAGGGGAGAGAGAGGAAACGAAGCAGAGTATGTTCATGGGTGGTCGGTCAGCCCAACTCGACTGCGTAATACGATTATTTATTACAAAAACATTATTTATCGGTCGACTAACCATCGTACTAACGATTCATTACTGTTTTGCAGATCTAATTTAATCACGCCATAGTCATCAAACGGTTTTTTACTCCATGAATTGAAAACTGAAACTTTGATTTTGTAAATACTAATTTGAAATTGATTTTTTAATTTCAAGCACGATGTTAATCTCATGAAATTCCATTCTTTTTCCACGTTTTCATGTGAATTTGAATAGACTTTTGATTTTGTTGTCAAAATCTGTTTTGACATTACAACACATCATCACATCATAACACCGCATCGATAAAACGATGATGATAAATCACCTTGATTGTTCTTCCTTGTTTCGCACGCTAATTGAAAACTGTTGTACCAATAACTGCCACGCTGAGTCAAATACAATAGTCTTCTTTTGCTTATCGGATGATTAGAAGAACGATTTTCTTTCCCTCAGAAATAATTAAGGCGGCAAAGGTCGATGAGTTTGATAACGCGTTATATATGAAGGATGTAAAAGAAGAAGTAATAGAGGCAATGTGAGAAAAAGGAAATGATGATGGAGAAAAAAGCGAAAGAGCAGAGAAAAAGTCGTTACAAAAAGTCAAGTCAGATCAGTTGGAGGGGTTACTATAGTACGATCGTGCGAGGGATGAAGGCCTCAGATTAGCGTGATCTCCAGTGA
The DNA here is from genome assembly GCA_018340375.1 of Gonatopus flavifemur. NCBI lineage: Eukaryota > Metazoa > Arthropoda > Insecta > Hymenoptera > Dryinidae > Gonatopus > Gonatopus flavifemur. The sequence goes on from JAFFJZ010000005.1 coordinate 10,043,387, forward strand.
TAACGTTCTCTATCCCTACCTACTCTTTCTTATCCTGCTAACTTCTTCCTCTTACACTATCCTCTCGTCTTCTTTTCTTCAGAAGCCTCCGACAGTCTCTTCTCTTCCCTCTTGCTGTCTTTTTTCCCTTCCCTATCCGAGGAATCTTGACGATATCATGGTACGTCTGGTTTGGTCGATTCTAGAAGTAGGAGCGAAAGAAGCGGCATCTTAGCACGTTGCTACCGTGCAATTACTGACCCTCTAACGAGGAGGGTTGCGGATGCAACTTTTGAAAATCTCCTATTAGGAATAACGGTCCCCCGGGCGTACGTGTCCCGAGCCAAGAGTATCTCGGCAAATTGGAATCAGTGCATCGTTGAGAAAAGAAAGCGTGCACGCTTATGTATGTTCTCGCTTCTACCCGACGCAACCAAATTGCAAACTGAATCGTATGTACGCTTTTGAAATTAAGAGAAAGAACTATGGTACGTGTTCGCGAAGGCTAACTGTGCGAAAAACATTATGTGTTAGATTCCGATATGGATGGATTCAAATATCGTACAATCGAATTCATCTGGAGCAATGTATGGGAATCCGAGGTACGATATTTCTTATGTAGAGAATTCATATCAAACGCGAAACAAGCGACTTTGCGGATTACTAGAAAAGAAGAGAATCATCTTTACCAGAAAAGTTACGAATATACGTGCTTCCCCTAACTGAGATCAGAGCTTTTACGTGTATTATGTATCTGTGTGAGATGCACAACACAAACGCACGTGTGTGTCCTTGTATCGTCGCCGTCGTCTTGCGTCGCCAGAGAAAGAGGTTGTATCCTGCAATCTCCGGAGGTGGCCCTTTGACAATTGTCACAAGTAGACGAGAAAATGCGGAAGTGGACGTGAGAAGGTAAAGGCGGCTGAAATGAGAAGGATAAGCAGCCCCGAGAAAAAGAATAAAGAAAAAGAAAAATAAAAGTGGAAGGGAATATTTCAGTAATGGCCGTCGGCCGAGGGTCAATTTAGAAAACCCTTCAAAGGGTTTTCTAATATGAGGGTTATATATATATATATATATACATATACAAGCGTGTAAAAATATAAATGTATATTTACAACGAAGGAAAGACAAATTCTATGTCACAGAGTTTTCTATGAACATATATATATATATATATATACGAATATCTTTCTCTCTCTGTCTATTATTCTCCTATAAATCCTTGACGCGCTCAAAGGACGTACACTAAGCGTTCACCGATCTCTTCCAGTTCATAGAGAGCAAATCGTGAGTGTATGTGAGTCTGGACAAAGTTTAAAGTGGTTTTAAAGTGTCATCGCCCCGAGTGGAAGAGAAGACCGATGCCATTGATTTGGCTAGTCTCGTCTCGTATCGATAAACTATAACGAGACAAATGGATGTCAATGTAGGAGGAGAAAGCAAGCAGTCAGCCAGGCGGACAAGCAAGATCGGTAAAAACGAATACGTGGATTTTAGTTCCTTCCAACTCACTTCAATTCAACTTCTCTTTTTACAAGTTGTTCAAGTTCCGTTCTTTTTTCTCTTTCTATGTTCTTCTATTACTAATAAGTTAAGTTTCTTCGCGTTGTCCTCCGTTTTCGCTCTTTCATTCTTATTCTCTGCTGTGAAGGAGAGAGGAGGGAGAAGAGGAGGAGGGGTAGAATAAGGGAAGGGGAGAACGAAAGTTGTAGTTGTGCGAGCCTGGACCTTTCTTATTTTTCCCTCGTCTTTTTAAATAGGATTCACCCCTCTGTAATACGTACTTCTTCTCTCGTAACCCAATGGAAGTTGCCGCAAGTTTCGCGAGATATATATATATATATATATATATCTCATGTACAAATGAACTGAATCTATGGATGCTTTGAATTTATTCCGTAGAAATTTCATTGGTGGGAAGTCTCCTCTTGTTCTTTTGAACACTTTTGATTCTAGAATTCCAAAAAGAGACCTCATAGATGACATAAAAATTCAATTTCCATTCAAAAATACAGAAACATCCCTTCGGTCTTACTAATTTACTACAGGAGCATTGAAAATTAGAAAAACAAATCACATAAAGAACGATTTCATCCACATTGATTTGAGGAGTGATCGTCTAATTCAGATTGTTAGCTTTGTCCCATTCGTTTCAGAAACATGTCGGGAAAATGAATCACTCATCCGTAAATGGTCATGCTTTTGTTTTGCTTTAATCGAGAGTATTGCATGATCAAAGCAATCAAGTTGATTCGGCAGGACTGATTGAATAATTTCACAATGAAGAGTCACAGAATGAATTGAAAAGCAGTAACGTTGGAGTGGCTTTTGCAGAATTCTCTCTTCTTCGCACTTGATTTGATCCCGTGTTTTATTCTATTCCCGACATGGCATATTTTATTTCAAGGACTATGCAGTTCTTCGAGAAATGGGCAAAATTTTGCTACGTACTTCCTTGTCAACTAAGCAACAAATACATATTTGAAATACATCGTGATAGAGCTAAGCTCATTGCTAAAATTGGGCTTTGAATATGAAATTGGAACTGCAAGTGATTCCTCAAAATTCTACGAAGGATTATCAACATATTAACCTGCAAATATCAACATCTCTTCAACTTATTTCCTCATATTTGGGAATGTGTTTTCGGCTTTGTATTTATATTTAGCACCGAATCCTAGCAGTGTACTTGATTGCTATATATTTGAAAATTGTAATTATTGCTTAGTTATTCAAAAACTACGTAGCAAAATTTTGTCCGTTTTTCAATGCTCCCTGGTCCTTGAAGGTGATCCATTTGATTTATATGATGTGTGTGTATATCAGATTTTATTTATAATTCTGAAATTCAAATCGGCAATGCATTCGAATTTGGAATGATTACCCACTGAATTCCCTGAAGGAAACCTCGAACAAATTGGAGAATATATGACATACATATATTGTACATATAACATATGGGCATATTGTGATTGGGATGTGAAAACTTTTTTTTACATCGAGATCATGAATTCTATCGCAAACAGGGAACGTATTTTGTTGCTTATAAATGGAGACAATATTCAAATTGAAAATATTAGAAAAACCCCTTGTAAAAGGGATCATATAAGAATCATATAAGAACATACAGTATAAAAATCATATGTGATTCATATAAAATTCAAATAGCGTCATATATAGCCATATATAATCCGTACATAACCCATATCGAATCCATATATGGCTCATATACGACTCATATATAATTCATATGTAATCCATATATGACCCATGAATGCAAGATTTTTGACATTCCTAGTGGAAAGGGATTATATATGGTCTATATGTGATTATTGAAGTTTATATAATGCGTTATTGAGATTTATATGAGCACATATATAGTTATATAAGGAGCTATATATAAAAACTTGAATTGTTATATATAGTAAAAAATCTGAATAATTCTTTTCATGTAGAATCATCTCAAATTCCATATATACCACTATATATAACTATATATGTGCATATATAAATTTCAATAATACTTATATAAACTTCAATAATTATATATAGACCATGTATAATACTTTTTTACTAGGGATATGTGAAAAAATTCTGCCACATATGAAATATTCTCCATACATGGATTATATATGAATCATATATGGATCATATATGGTCATATATGGATGATATATGGATTGTATATGATTCCTCACGTTTTCATGTATGGCCCATATATGGATTATATATGAATTATTCATGAATTATGTATGGGTCATATATGTTTTTACTAGAGACTGCGTATTCGAAAATGTTTTCAAGAGAATATTGTGTTTGGACTTCAATAGAAGTGTAGGAAGCCCAATTTAGAAAACTACATGTTCTATCCACTTCTAAATTGTATTAAAATCAATGGAAATATTTTTCGAAGTGTAGACTAGCCATAAAAATTCGCTATTCTATGTTCAAATCGATGGCCTTTTTATTGTCAAGACTGACATCCTCAATCAATCAAATATCTTTTGTTTGAATGGGAAATGTTTTGAATTTTCTCAAGATATTCTTTCGTGTAAATCAATCAACGTGGGATGTTCTGAATCCAAGTAGCACTTGAACGTTTCCAAGCAGCACCAGAATATACTATGAACATTCTTTGAATATTCGAAATATGTTCTATGCACATTCGAATGAGACCGTTTCATACCCAGATAGAAAAATGTCTCAATAATGCCATCATAATGGTGACATGCACGCCAAGAAATGTTTGCATCATGGTACCAAGGTGTTTCCGCATAAAGCATTGTTATTGGTAGCAAAACGAGGTGATGGTACCATGATGAAGACATAATGTTTACATTTTATGCATCATTGCAATCTGAGCGAAGTTTATGATAGTATGTTTACGGCACATTATGTTACAAAATATTTACAGCATGGTTTTCTATCTGGGTAGGTGCTATGCACATTCATCGAACGTATGTAATCGAATATACGACGGTACATTAATTGAACGTCGATTGAATGAATATCGTACATTTGGAATGTACTATGTACGTTCTAAGTATATTTAATACAGTCTCATTCGAACATTCTATGAACGTCCATTATATGTTCTTTGTATCTCATCCGTACATTCTACGAACGTTCCTATTTCGTATATACTTTGAAATTCTGTTGCTGCTTGGGGTCTCATAAATTCTGATATTTAACTTTTATGAGATTTTGATGTGTATGTGTCCATGGGGTTATACTTATTTAAGAGAATGAATGACAATCAATATAAGGTTGTATCAGAATTTATAAGGATCTCATAAGAGCTGTGAAATCTCATTATAAATGATAAAATAAAAAACAATCTATCAGTTTTTGATGTGTATTTGTCCAAGAACTTATGAACATTTATGTGATCTTATGAAACTTCTTCAACAGGGATCCCCTTTCACTTATATATTCTAAAAAATAAACATTCCTGTATTGTTCATATCGTCGAAATCTGTACGTATGAAACGACTCATCCAGAGAGAGGAGCCGTTCATCTTGATACTTTCGATACCTCAGAGATGGCGTTACGAGTATAATATTGGAAAAAAGAAGTATTTTATGCAAAATTTTCATTATTTCTCTCATTTGACTTACGATAATCTTTGTTTTGACGAAACACCCTAGTGAAAATAAATCATATGAGGCCATATAAAAATCATATGTGATCCATGTAAAATTCATATAGAGTCATATTTGGTGATATATAATCCGTACATAATCCATATTGAATCCATGTATGACCCATATATGACACATATATCATTCATATGTAATCCATATATGACCCATGGATGCAAAATTTTTTCACATATGTAAAAAAATTCTGCCATACATGGAGTATATATGAATTATATATGCATCATGTATTGTCATACATGGTTATATGTATGGTCATACATGGATTTTGCATGAATTATATATGGATTATATATGATTTTACGCGTTCTCATGTATGGACCATATATGCCTCATATATGTATTATTATGTATGAATTATTCATGGTTCATATATATTCGATCGTTACTAGGGCAGAAGAACTAATTTTATGCGGGTACGATGTATTTTTCGTTCGTGCTATTTTCGAATACATTCATACTTTTCGTTTACTTGATTTTCCGCTTCATGAAAGATGTAAAATTACAAACATCACACAAAGATGAATGAATAATCGAAATGTGGATAGCAATATATTATATAATAAAACTCATGAGATACACAATAAAGGTTATTATATAGAATGTTCTTGTATAACCTATTTAATAATCTTCATCGTAAATCCCATAAGCTTGATTATACAATTTATTGCTATCTTTGATACCATCTTTACATTTATATCTGTATATAAATGTACTCTGTAAGATATTTTTGACATTTTGAATTGGGTTTTTTGAATTTTGGATATTGATGATGCATTGTATACCCACTATAAATTTCATCAGTTCTCAAGTAGCACCAGAATATACTATAAATATTCTTCGAATACTTGAAATATATTCTATACATATTTCAATGAGCCCGTTTCGTCACATATATGACGATACGTCAATCGAACGTCTATGGAATGTTTATCATGCATTCGAATGTACTATGTACATTGTATATCCCTATAGCGGATTTGAGTGGACCGACAAGTGACCGAAAATTTCGGTTACACTTTGGTGAAAAATCTTGGTTTTGGTAACTTTTTGATCGTTTAGGACATTTTTGCAACAAAACCTGACCAAAATCCAACAAAAATTCAACCAATCTCAATTTGGTGATTTTTCGGTTATTTTGTGGCGATTTTCTGGATTTTCACCTCAAAAATACCAAAAAGATTCCAAAAACGAACCCAGTTTTTTGGTGACCTTTTGGTGGCAAATCTGTACAAACTAACCGTTAATTGTCTGTCACAAATAGGTCATTATATGGTAAAAACCATCTGAGTAACCATTTTCTGACCAATTTTTTACCAAACCAAAGAATAACCGAGAGTACACGGAAAAAAATGATCACGTAAGAATTACATGAAAAGTGAGGTTTTAATTACGGTGTGGATTTCATGTAGAATTTACTCCAGAGCCCTGTTGGATTCACATTGTTATCATGGTTACCATGGCAACAGGCCTGCTGTTTACTTCAGTAGCAATGTACACATAACATTGGTCCCAATGTGAATTTTACTGAAATTGCATGCACTTCAGCAGTTATATCAAAATAACAACAACCAATGCAAAATCTACACGTCATTTTTTCCGTGTAAACCAGAAAAATTGGACACTTTGGAATCGCTGGGGATAATTGAAACAACAAGGAAGAGTAAACGAAGCTCATGCAAGAGCGTAACAGAAACGATAATGGAAAGTATACGGAGCTTGAATGGAGGGGGTACTAAGAGTATGTGAAGCGGGAATTGAAACAAAGGGGGCGCATAGAATCTAAAAAACCTAACTCAAAAAATTCCATCTCCCTGATAAGAATCGTACCCATGACTCTCACCATGGAGGCTTATCCACTGAGCCATAGATCGTCGATAGTATCGACTGCTTGGACATATTATTTGAAGTCAGAATAGGTATGATCCCAAATAATAATAGTTTCAGAAACTAGATCTCATTGAATCCTTTCGGAATTACAAAATGAACCACTGAAATGTCAGCAGAATAGAGTCCTTGGAGAATTGAATTTGCCTTTTGTCATACTATAGATTGTACTGTATATAGTATGACAAAAGGCAAATTGAATTCTTGATATCATACAGAGGATTTGATTCCTGAAATATTGGATCGCACGAAATTGGAGACAGAATTTCTGAATAAGATGTTCTGGAATTTGACAATTTAAAATACCCGGTTCAAATTCTTTGCACTTCCCAAGTTCTGCTAATTCCTGTGGTATGATCAATTTTCAACTGACTTTGAATCATCCGTGATTCTCATTCGATTTAACTCTTCGACAGTAATTGTTGAAACTCGCAGTGTATTTATTAGTTTCATGTATACAGAAGATCTTATTAATTATAATTGAGATTAGCAATTTCTAATGGTTCCGAACAAAATATTCTCCAAACACTGAAGGAAACGTACTTGGCTATGGCAACTGAAATTTAGTTGTGCCAGATAAATTTTAGCTGGCGCGAATGAAAGGCTAGTTATCCAAAATATGAATAGAAGTTGGACAAATAAAGTTTATTTGGTCCAAATGAATTTTTATTTGAAGGGACTAGTCTGAATGAGTTTCCTATCTGTCTAATATTCAACTAAGCTTTTTTTCTCAGTTCAGGAATGTGAAATGAGATGATAATAACAGACTGACATACAGACCATGTAGAGTTGAATTCAACACTCCTTCAAGTTTCCATCTATTTATTGTTTGTGAAAAACAAATTGTTCATGATGAAATTCACAAACCATAACTATAATGGAATGAAATTCATGATTTTCACAATTTACGTGAATCCTCAAGAATGTAATCATCAGAATCAGCAATGAAATCACATTCCAAGAATCATTTGATTCGTTAAATTTATCTTACATGACAAAATTTGAAAAAGAAGTGCTGTATTCTACTACCCTTTTTCAATACAAAAACCACGAACAATTATTATCAACAACCCTCAAGTCTCTTGAAAATATTTCGCCGCTTTGCCATTCTCTCCTCTCATTAGAGGTATAACGAGAAAATAAGAAGAGTAAAGAATAATTCATTCGACTTGTTCTTTGTTCTTGAAAGAGTGGTAAGCATGGCGTATCTTTAAACCGACCAATACTCCGCCAACTCTTATTTTCTCCAGCAGGTGCGTTCCTCTTCTTCTTCCTCTTCTTCTGTTTGAAAATTTCTATCGGCAGAACGAACGAGTGAACAAATAAAGAAGACACTTGACGGAGAATCTGTTATGAGAGGGTGTTGGTATACATTTATATACTTGAACATATATACATCCACACGTACACACATGGATTTATTTTATATGTAAGGATGGTACTTGGTACCCTTCGTTCCTCGAGGGTACTCACGGCCCTGAAACAATGGAACTATATATTGTGCGGCACATGCGTGCGAAATCGTATTAATTTATCGCGGGGCAATTACAAGGAGCCATATATTAGGCAGTCGGGTACGATAGCGAACCTGGCAGACCTACTGGCAGAATGAGTGAGAAGAGGATTGCCAAGAGAAAAGGATAAGGATAGATCTCTGTGGCAGAGAAGGGAGCAGAATGGAATGGAATGAAATGAAACGGATTTTAGAAGAAAAGAGACGAGGAGACAAGGTAGAAAGTCTTTCTCCTTTCTCCCTTTTCTGTCTTTCCCTTTCTCAACTCTCGCAAGTTCATTTCGATTCGCGGGGTGCCTCCAGCGACAACGCATCTGTCGTTCTCTTTCCACCCGTTTCTGAAATCCTGGTACTACAGAAATCATGGCGGACCTTTGCAGTTCTGTACATTCCAACCTAAACCCCTCACCACCACCACCACCACCACCACCAGAAACCGAGAGAAAATGTCACTACTGCAGCTGGCTTTGTTCACGAAAATCCAACCCAACCTCTTACTCTCCTTCCTACAATTTTAGACCCCCTTCATTCCTATGTCCATGTACATGAACGAGACAATTATTTATAGTATTAGATTTGATATAAGTACATATATTACGTTTGAGGTTGCGTAACCGTTGTACATGATGTACCTTATTCTTGAACAGTGATTAACTATTTCTGTAATATTCATAGTCACGTTCAAAATGAAATTCGAAAGTAGCACTTGTATCGTATCATCGCAAATGACTTCTTCTACTTCAAAGTCTCACGTCATTTGATATTGACATTGTCCACTAGCGATGAAATTACTTTTTCCACTCGACGATTCTTTAGTGATAATTGGTAAACACGTGTGGAGATTCCACATCAAATTAACAATAAGTGGAAGATTAATAAGCACAGATGTGTGAAAATTAATATCGTTCACGTGTGATAAAGAAAATGAGAAAAGGGACGCACGTGCGTGCAAAAGGACGGTTACGATCCAATAATTCGTTTGTATTTGTATACGTGTGTGCATAAGCCACGTAGTTTAATGGTGGGTTGTGACAAAAATTATCGGGTGGATAATTTTATAGGATCAAAGCAGGTTAGCATTAATTATTGCACTACTTGCACGGAGTTGAGGTTTGGTGCGGAGTAAATTGAGAATATAAATTAAAAATAACACTTTGTATTAGCATCAGAGCACTTTATACATAAACGTCTATCGTGGAGGGAGAATATATGTGTAAGATGCAATGATCATCACGAATACTGAAATTGTAAATCACAAAACTCATAGATTTGGCTACAGGGTTTGATTTATTCGATGGTCAATAAAAAGTATTGAGAGTGCGAGAAGGAGGGGTCGCAACGGGTAACGTCGAGAACAAATATTGTCTTCCGCCAAGCGAAAGGAAGCCCCATTTCATATTTTGTGTACTTCTTCACCTTTCTCGAACAAAGAGGTTCTTGAATTGATTTAAGGATGTTTTCTCAACAGGACGTTTTGACTGGCGTAGGATTTCGTAGGTGACATAGGATATTTGCTTGTTCTGGTCACCTCGAACCTTCGAGATGAAATATTAACGTGTGAGCAAAGGTAAATCTGTGGAATATGAAAATATGTATGTGTAACCTTTAGAAATGCTAATACTAAAAAAAGGTGTAGAAAAAAACGAGAGGGGAGAATAACAATCAACCATTCAGGTATATATTATTCTCAATGGGATACTTTTGTTCTCCTTCTTTTTTTCATAACGATTCAACCATTAGGAATCATAACTTCCAATCAGGGTCATGAGGCAAATATAGGCTGTCGTTGAAGGAAAACATATCCTCGTTCCAACAACAGCTTTTCGTCGTCAATTTGAAATCTAGGTTTCATTTGTAATTCAAATTGTCTGAATTCTTGATTTTGTTGCAGATTGATCGAAATAAATGTCTCAAAAAAACTATCAATTCTGAAGGGAAATTCTCACAGTTGTCTGTAAATGTATGTCGAATGATGGGTGTTCATGAAATGGATTCGTACTGAAAGTTGACAAATGCAATATACTTTGTTTTTACATTTATTCTAAATTATTGTAGAATAATTACTCTAATGACGAATCAGATTTCCTCTCTTGAAACATAACTCTGAAATATTTATATAATCAATTCCCAAAAAATTCATCCGAGTATTGAAGGAATGAGAAAGTTTTGATGACGAGAAGATGAAAAACGAGGCGAATTGATTGTAAAAGCGAGGAATAGAAGTTTTTAAAAATCAGAATGAAGAAATTCGAGAACGATAATATGAATAGATTTATTCTACATTGAAATATGAGATTCTAAGTTGAACTAACATACATCATTCCATTAGTTAGGACTCACGGTATAATCTAGAAACGAAAATCAAGTTGCAAACTTTACCTGCATTCAGCGAATAACGATGGAAAAATTCGGTTTGCTTGTACATGTATACAGATGGAAGTAATTAATATTGGGAATATGTCGGAAACGATGAACCGGAGTTTCACGTTGATATAAAATCAAAGACATATTCCATTAACATTTGACCTACTTGAATCAGAAGATTTTCAATCAAATCTTTCTGAAACCGTGAGGTATTCACGTATCGTTCATTCATTCGTGTTCATTGAAGAGATTAAGTATAATATCATAGAAATAAGATCCATAATTATACAATTGAATGTTCGTAATTTCAATCTATTCATCCCCTTATCGTTCGCATAGTACCCTGAATATGAAATCACAAACAATGTGAACTTCGACGAACCGACCACAGAAAGCTTTAGCGAAAGAATGAATTTTATTGAGATCTTTTTTTTTTTTTATTCCTTCCCTTCTAGTTTACTCCAGGGAAAATGCAACGGTATTCGCGAGTATTTTGATACCAATGCGAATGACTTTTCATTTTCCGTTTTGTATTTTGTTCTTCATTATCTCTGAAGGAAACCACGACCCACACGATGAATAATAAAATCCAATTTGATTTCCAATAATTCCTTCGTAACGCATTATTCTTGCTCACAATATTTTTCAATTTCATCGATTTCCAACTGGAGATGGAATTTTCCATACAATACGGGTATAATGAGGAGTAAATTTGCAAGAGTCATTGTAAAAGCATATGCTCGACCTCATTGGCCTATAAATACCGATAATATTTGGGCATTATAGCATAATGAACGCGAAATATAAATATAAATTTAGTAGAGGAGCGCAACAACCGAAGGTGGATGGGGTTGGGGGAGTGGGGAGCAAAGTGGCCGATCGGTGATAGCGAGAGAGGTAGGTAAACGTGGGGGATGAGAGAAGGACGCCAGACACGGGCAAAACCGGCTTATTATAAATTGATCTAATCTATATGCATTAAAAACGTGTTTCGATATGCACATCTACCCACGTGGCCACGGTCGATATCACATTTTGATAATACGCTCGGATATTCAAATTAGGCAAGTTTATCAGATTTACCTTGCACAGTGTCGTGGGATTGCCACCGTGATACTAAAATCCAAATCCCCTTTTCATATATTGTATTTTTGTCCTCTTTCAATGATATCGATGTCCATGGGAATAAAGATTTTCTTTCATTTACGGTCATCGAATCAAACTGTTATGCAATGAAAATCAACCACAAAGAAACAAGCGAGAGTTGGAGTATTTGTGCTCCACCGAATCACTCGTCAAATGTTTTCCATACATTCCCTTCAGATATTTATTCATGGAAATTAGTTGATGGATCAATAACGATCATATTATAAATACTGGAATGATTGTCTCAAGAAGGAAAAAAACAGAAGAAAAACCTCTTCGGATTGTAAATAGAAGGAAAATACATATAATCTTACTTCTAGAATTTTCGAATTGCTGACCCCAATCACGTTAGGATGTACGTGTTTAGAATGAGATGAATCAATAATGGAAGGAAACATAAGACAAATGGGGTAGAATTTTTCTGAACAACTCGATATTGCACGTGTAGAAAATTTGAACAAAAGCGATAACAATTCCTTCTGATTTCCACATGAGTGGCATCAACTATACACAAGTTTCACATTGTTAGAAGAATATTTTGATAAATAGTGATTGTACTATATGACTTTCTTCGAATGAACCAAGAATTCAAGACAATTATATAATAATAATTGAAATATGGTATATAAGGCATTCAAGATTCACACCAATTGTCATTCCATGAAATAAAAAGTCAGAAGTTGAAGATGTCCACTGACATCGATGGATGAATACTTCGAATAATCTTATACATTATCAAAAGAAGAAAAGTGAAAACTTTGACAGGAGGATACGCTGAAATGATTATGCATGGATTATTTTTCAACTTGATCGATGAACCGCGATTGCTATCGTAGAACTTTGCGTTTGGATTCGTGGAATCAAATGGACTCAGACTGACCATAGAAGCATTAATTTCAGTATATATCAAGATGATGTAGTCGAAGTATTACGAACCCTAGATGTAGTTCACATGAAAATATTAATGATGTGTGTAAAGCTCGTAGAAATCTTTACAGACTCTAAATCATATTTCAACAATGTATTCATCTTATTATGGAATGTCATACCCTTAAAAATGTGATGATATATTACCCTCTTAAGGGATATTTTTAATATCACTTTGTGGACGGTAAAATTGACGTTACTTTCAAAGTGTTGCCATGAAGTCAAAAAAAATTATGAATGTATGGGGTCTTTTGCGTATGAAAGTACTAGTCTTTGGGCACAAGAAACAATTTTTATCCAATTCTTTGAATCCAAAATGATGGCATGGTAGTACGGTAAAAAAAAAAATTCTTTTCTCTCATGGTTAAAGCGGGTGCACCCAGAAATTTACAACAGGCGCAGTACTGCACCAGTCCCAGCCAAGGCTGGCAGGGTACTGGTATTTGTTTGGAATGATAACGCTTTTCAGTACTGGGGATTGAGTACTGATACCATTATTTGCAATCAGTACAGGGCCAGTACTGGGTTAGTACCTGGCCGGTATTAAGTTCTCAGCACTGGTTTATCAGTACAGGCATAGTACTGTATTTTTATGTATCCAGTACTGATCCCGTACGCGTTGACCAAGTGTTGGAGACCCAATACTGGCACTGTACTGCACCTGTTGTCAACATTGGCATATTACGGATTTTTCTGATTGGGTACCGCTACAGGTCAGAATTTTCAATCTAGAACAAAAAATAAAGAAGTTCATGGAAATGTAACTCACAATCTAGCTACTCACCAAGGATTTTTTCTAAAAACCAATTTTGAAGAAAATGGCGTCATTTTGAAATTTTTTTTTTCGGCTATAAAATCGGTAAAAAAGCTGATATCGGAAAAATCCCACGTAGACAGCTAGATTTTGAGGAGCTTAATTTATTTTTTGTTCTAGATTGAAAAGCGGTACGCCCGTCTTGACCATGAGAAAGAAAAAAATGTTTTTTTGACCGTACTACCATGCCGCCATTTTGGATTAAATAAATTGAATGAAAAGTGTGTTTTGTACCCAAAGACTAGTACTTCCATATGCAAAAATCCCATACATTTACACTTTTGTTTTACTTCATGGCAACACTTTGAAAATAACGTCAATTTTTCCGTCCACAAAGTGATATTACCCCGTAAGAATTTGTAAACATTCTAAACAATAGAACACTCTTACAAAATGTTATACAACACAACCCCTAAATAAGAAACCTCTTTCCCAATCGAAAATTTTTTGCCTTGCGTTGAAGGAAGGAAGTGAGTGGTCTCATTTAAGGGTTATATTGTATATTGTATTTCACAGTATTGAATTATTCTCCAGATAATGTTGTCCTACTCACTTTACAGCGAAGTCTTTGACTTTTTGTCCAACCTCATTTTCGAGCCAATCAAGTTATATAAAAGAAAATCCATACGAAAGACAAGAGCTCACCTGTAACAAATTTAAAGTTTCAATTCATCCCGTTCCAGATCGTTCAAAGGATTGTTGAAAAATTAGCTCATCCAATATCCAGATCAATCGTTCACAACTCTTCCATTCCAAGAACAATGCAAAAATACAATTAAAAGACAACACGTGAACAATTCATTTCCCTCCCTTTTCGAAGATTCATAGAAGCTTCGATGACGAATTAGAAGAGGATAGAAATGAAGAAATGAAACAGGAAGATCGGTTCAATATCTGATGCAAACGAGCGACATTCGTTGTAAATGATTCACTGTCCGTTCATCGCTGTTCGCAGGAATAAATTCATTCGTTTTCGAGGAAGGGAAGAGTGGAAGAAAAAGAGGAAGAAGTAAAGAGTGTGCAAACTTGATCCAGGGCAAAAGCCAAAGCGAATTACGAGGCGATGAAAAGCTCTGATGTCGGAGCTTCCGACTAAAGCGATTCATGCGCTTTACCGTCGTGGAATTCTCAATTTTCTTGCCGCGTATGTAGGGAACGTCTCCATACGAGATGCACATTGAAGTACAACGCCTAGGCAATATCGCGCGTTTTATGATAAATATGTGAATAGGCGGGTGGGTGGGTGGTTGGTCGGGTAGGCAAAAGCATAGGTGAGCACAGAAGAATTTTTAAAACTCACCGGTCCATATTGAACAGAAGTGCTGAGGTTACCAGGTCAATCTCCAGATTATATAATGAATAAATCAAAAGAATACGATAAAAATCTCCTCATTTTTGATATTTTGTTGTTTCCTCATCGTTTCAAACTCAAACTGCACAAAAACTGCTCATTCCCTCAAAATTTTTATGAAAGATATAAATTGATTTTTGATATGCCGATTGTATCGATATTTTGTGGAAATATATACATGAACTCTAAGGTGGGAGAAAATAAAGTTCCGAACCACGTCGGCAATTGGCTGGAACGGTAGATTATCCAACCAGTCGTGACTGGATAGGACCATAAATTATGACGTAGAATTTGTTCATTCGTTTTACAATACCTCGAGTGTGGCAAAGAGTGCGCACGAAAGAGGAAAGATATGAAACGGCGAAGCAGAAGATTGCTGCTCTTGTCGCAGTCGAGGGAGTCATCTTCTGTCTTATTAGGGCGGAAAATAATACAAAAACATCCCATATGCACTTTCAAGCACGTATACGTTCGTATATATCTATTGTATTCATCGCTGATGTACATTCGTACCGGTATTCGTTTGAAATCGTTAGATTACAACGATGTACAGTGGGGAAAATATGTTGAAATTTTATGTATACCGTTGCTGCAATTTGCATTAAATTTGATCAAACATTGTTTTGTTTTTCCAAATATTCTTTTTGAATAATATGAGTTGAGAATCATTTGAATATCTTTTCCTTTTCTCATGTTTTGATCAGAGAGTACAAGAGAATACAGTTTTTTTTAGAGAACTGTAAAAAAAGGAACGAACCGAGAAAAAGGCGCAGAAGAGCAGCTTTCGTTGAGTTTGAGCTAATGACTTTTTAAAACCTTCATTAGATGTTGTAGCAGTCGACCTGTTCGGCTTTCACTCGTGCATCTTTGCATTTGCTTACGTTTCTACCGTGAAATTGGCCATAGGAGCAAAAAGTACACCTTTTTTCTCCATCGCTCAAGGCGAATGTCCCAAGACTTTTTTCGTGTATATGAAGACGACCGACCACGATTCTCAAATGTGCAGGTATATCAATGCATGCATATGGATCGTTGATACTACCCACCTACATTCGCCATTTGTACATGCTTGGCAAATACATATGTATGAATCGTCTTGAATCTTGATTATTCGTTACTACCTTGTTACTTTTTATGTGTTCACCATTTTCTTATTCATTCATTAGAATCGATAGGGTGGCCTGGAACTGGTTCAGCATGAAATCGCATCTCTCGAGTTCCTTCTGTTTGCATTCACCTTTGGACCCCGAACTTCTTTTCTTATCTCCAGGAGGGAATTATTATTCTTTTCAATGTATCGAGTGTATTCTTGTACGTTTTTTTTTTGGTGTAGATGAATTTGATGATTCATTTGCATTACAATCCAGCGTATTCGTCAATTTTGATCTCCATAAAGGTTTATCGAAAAGAATGGATTTGGAATTTTAAACATGTGGTTTTAGAGTTGCGTGCATTGGGAACATCTATTAGATACCTCAACATTTCTAAGCAACGTTCTTTCGGTACGCTCCAAGTTGAATAGCCATATATTATTGAAATTGGATAATCGGTGGGTCTACGAATATTGGTTTTGGCAATTTTAAATAATAATACACTAGGTTGGCATCCAAGTGATCGCAGATTCCACAAATGAACGATAAAAGAATAATTTCAGGCATATTTTGGCATTCTAAACATCAAACGGATATTGTAATTTCGTAGGTGATACATCAATTGGCATTTGGGAATAAAATTTATATCAATCAGATGTGCAAGTTTGTTTGGATTGTGTTGGAGCATACAAAATCAAAAGTGATTTTTCATGTTTGTTCTTTCACTTTTCTGAAAGAAGAATATGTATATCACTAACTTATCCGTTCTCTTCATGGTGACGATGCGTTAGAAAAATGATAGTTAATTCAAGGTGACCCAGCGGTCAGGGAAGACTAGCGGAATGAGCCAATTGCGTATTTGGTTTGAAAAGAATAACCAATGAGAAGATGAAAAAATTCTAGATCCGGCCACCTTGATCAACTTCAAGCGTATTAATCTTGCAGCAGGGCTCGTAACAAATTATCGTACGGCGTCAATTGGCCTATTATACTGGATAGACGCAATCATATCTTCAATTCTATAGGAATGGGCCAATGGACAAAGTTCACGATAATTTTGTTACGAACCTTGTCTTGCAGTCACTTTTGAAACGCCCGGAATTATCAATAAAACAGATTTCACACTTCACATTCAAAGTTCCATCAATTTCAATGGTACATAGACAGAATTTTTTTATAATAAATTCCTCAAATGAATTAATATAGCATTTGGTGAATCATAAAAGCCGGTTAATTTTGTTTCAAATGTCTTTTGATTATGTTGAAGCAGGGGATATAGTGTGAAAATAATGTTTGGATGAATCATTGTTGGATTTTGGAATCCACTGAAACCCTTATCGTGCCTACATTGATAACACAGACATGAATTATGTTAGAACGGGATTATCACAAGTTCATTTGAAGATTCATCCAAACTTGAACCAACATTCGATTTATAATACAAGCTTTGTGTCTGGTCAAAGTTCGGGAATCATTGAATCAAGTCCGCAACAGCGGTGGTGATCTTCCACCATCGTTGTTCCAGGAAGCAAAATTGAGGTTTGATGATTATTCAGGCCTTTCGCAAAATTCACTTCGTCTTGGCCAGAACACTCCATTTTTTCCTCCGAAAAATCGGAGGAAAAATAACGCGTTTTAGTTAAAATGAAGTGAATTTTTCTGAGGGAGCTTTTTAGAATTGGGTCAGATTTACACCAAATTTTTGTAATCATGACAGCACATATACAAATTTTCAGATTCCGCCAATGCTGGCAATAAAATATAGCTTGGCGCAATGTTGACAGGCAAGGCTTGGCGAAGTATAAATATTCAATGTTGATTAACGACGAATATCATGTTGCACCGACATCAGTGTTCACCGAATTTCGGTTGTCAGCCTACCATTGATTCAACTTTCCGCCAGGCTTGGCACTTGCTAGGCTCATCCTTGGTCCAACATTGACCGAACGATAGATTCTATCGGAAATGAGGATCAACTGAAACGTGGTCGGATATTGCCACAAACTTTGGTCTAGTCTGGATAGAAATTAGTTTTCAATGTAGCGCCGACCATTGGTGATAGCATGGCTCAATATTGGCATGCTCCTGAATTCGAACTCTTGATGGCTGAATTGCTAGCTGAGTTATCGATCGAGTGTTTTTCGCGAGTAATGAGAAATCTTCACAATGAAGGTATAAGAGTCAAATAATTCTCTGGAAGAACATTCAATCGTTCTTTGTTGCAGGTTGAACCACAGGGCTTCTACTGCTGATTCATATTGTGTATACTTCTCATGGCAAATCTTAGCGACAAAAAAACCCAGTTGTTCACAGATAAATTATGAAAACACAATAAGATTTCGAATAACATATATTGGAAATCGTGAAACGGGCATACTATTTATATATTTTTGGGTTAATGGTTCTATACAGTTTTATCATTGGCGTAACATTGATAAACAAATTTTTCTATTGTTCGCCAATGATGGTCTATTTCATTGCCATTTCTGCACCAAAGATGGAGCTTCATTGGAAGAAAACATTGATAAATTATAAAATGATGTTATTATCTCAGTGTTGTGACATGTTTGGTTGCCAAGCCTCGGTCATACTTTATCTACATTGCGCCATGCTAGTACGCATAGCGCCAATAGTGAATTGCTGTGCGGGAGATCGTCAAAGCTTGATACGTCACATCATAATAAAGGGCAGTTAAAATCAGTTGGCTACTCAAAAAAACCTCAACGAATGGGTTTTTCATAAAATACAAGAAATTCCTCACAACAGAACAAATTAATATCTGTAATATGCTCATAAAAGCTCTGAATTTTGGAAAATGTTGATAATTAGCGATAGGAATGGATTCAAAACGAAAATACAAATCGAAAAAGATTAATAGATTTGCTTCACCTTACCAAGTGAATTCCTTTGAATCATCTTTTCACTGTTACAAACAAAAATCTTGATTTTTATTCAATTCAAAAATTTTTTCCAAAAGAAAAAAAACAAGAAGCAACTTTTTTGCAATACGGAAGAGTGGTATCAATTTCTGGCATATCTGGTTTGTGGCTTTTGTTTTTCTTTTGACATTTACTGAGATTTGAAAGTGATAACGCATAATGATCCAATTTAAAAAACAGGTTCTCTTACATAACAGAACAAAGATCCAAGACCTGAAATTCGCATGCACAGCAAACGCGTGTGCGTTCGCGCGCGGACGGCATAAGTTTGACAGAGAGACGTTTACAGCGATTGGTCATCGCGTGCAGAGCTCAGTTTAGCCTTCATGTGGAAAACGGTTCCGACCAATTCGCCGATCCATCCAACTGGAATTTTTTCATAACCAAAGGTACGAATAATTGTGTACCCAGGCGCGTTCCATATGTCGTCACAGATGTGAACGTCGGATATTCACGGAGATAGCATAAATGGCAAATTAATATAATTCTCTATTATTTTTTGAGTTTGTATCAACTGGTTGATGTTTTGCGATGACATATTATTCTTCTGAGCGTCACATGTAGGACGATTGTGCGTATTTCGGGAACAGTTGAGTTTTTAAGTAATGGAAACTTTTCGCAAATTTCGTCAGATTATACACCCAGGAAAATGATTGACTTCAATATGAACCTACTAGACATTCCATTGCATCCATTCAATTTTTATTTGATCTAAGTAAATTTTATTTGATCCAACTAAAACTTCTCGAGTCGAAATATTGCCTCTACTTTGCTGCTAATAATCCTCTATTCAATAGGAGCATCAGATAGGAAAGTAGGAATTTTTTCAATGAGATATTATCTCCTACTTTGCCCCTAAAAGTGGTAGAAAATTCCTATTGCACCACTTGTAGGAGCAAAGCAGGTGCAAGGTTTACCTCCTACTTTGACCCTACCGCCTCTACACGGAGAATAATGCAGCCCGAAAATATGACTTTTTTTCATTCTTTCAGTAAACTAAATTTCCACTCTTTTAGAGTGATATCCTAAGGTTTGAGGTTAAAAACTTACAGCCACTCAAATTCTAGAGTCAATTTTTCATTCTAAAAGAGTGAGGGTTCACTCGAAACGAGTGAAAATCCCACTCGAAGCGGACTAGCTCACTTCTGAGACTTAGTGGAGTGAAACACGTGATTTTTCACTCTTTCGGATTCAGAGAGTAGATTATAATTCTACACAGAGAGAAAAATATGAGACTTTTCCTCATATTGCTTGATAAACCAGGAACAGGAAGATTTCCCAAATGAATTTCCACACGAAAACACAGAAAATTACAAATGGACAACTGAATTTCACTATACGCTTGATAAAATTCAACATTTAGTGCCTCAAATTTCAATTCTACTTATTACTTCCCCTGCAGTATTTGTAATCTTCCGTAATTTCATGTAGAAATTCATTTCACAAACCTTTATATTTGTAGTTCACCAAGAAAAATATGAAAAAGTCTTATATTGTCGAGCAACATTTTTGTCCGTGTAGTGGGCTCCTTTCGACCTTATGAAGGGAATGGGCTTAGTTTGCTCAGTTACCATGAACCATGGGATCAGAGTCTAGGTGTTTCACTCTATCCATTAATCTTCAATAATTAGTGAATTTTTGAAGAAATTTTCAAATTGTATCCACAAAATCTGAGAGCAATTCACACATACATTTGTGTATTAAATTCACTAAAGATTTTATAAGAATTGAAATCAAATTTAGTATGAAAAGTATTTCAAAACGATATTGTGATTGAATTTCAATAAAAATTTTGGAAATATTTAATGCCATGTAGAAATCGCTGAGTTAACAAATTATCTGATATCGGCAAGGATATATTCACTAGATTGAAGCAAAAACAATTGTTTCCATCCAGAGACATGACTGTTCTTCAACTAGCACTTCAACTGTTCGACGGATTTGAAGTAGTATTAATTTGCGTAGACAGACGTTCTTGGGAGAGTATTGAAATGCTAGACTTCTACCATAGCAGACACACATGAATCAGCAGTATTGACACTGTTGTAAATTTTATGTACTACCACTTACGTGAGATGATGTTATGATTTTTCTATTCTTCAAATTTGAAATAGTGAAATCTCACTGATTGCAGTGAAAAGTCGACCACTGCGAATTAATGCATATACAACGCACAATTAGTGAATATTAACTGATCTTTGCAAGGAAATCTCACTGATTCAATTAGTGAGAAACACTTTCAACTGCATAATTAGTGACTCTTCACTAATATTTCACTGATCCCATTCAGGGGTTGACTTTTAACTGCAAAAATAGTGAGAGAGAATTCTAGACACCTTATAAAATACTTCGTAACAATTTCAAGGGACATTCATGTCTTAAATATATTCAAAAGATGGTTTCAAACGTCTCACATTCTAGTCAACATCTTGTGTCTTGAGATGTCACCTAGACAGGTTTTAGATGTTTTCAAAAATACTTGTAGATGAGTTTCAGACGGATTTTGAACCAAAATTGATCCAGAAAATCAGCCAAAAGTATTGCACAATTCATCAAAAATTTATCTAAAACATATCGCAAGATACGGAATGTTTACTGGGATTTGGGAGATATATTCGAGACATTTTACGTGAATTAATTGTGATTTATAATAGTGGAACTTATTTATTTCTGAAAAAGAATGCGAAAAATCACATATCAACGATTCAAAACTGCATCAGTGCACGGAGAAAAAAGATTATGGAATGATCACTAGAAAATATAGTGAACTGGTGACAACTACGAATTTCTGTACACAGTCGCTAACAGAGACGAGCCATGGTTCCTATTTTGGTATACTAAAATACAATATAGTATACCAAAATACAAACCATTACTCGTCTCTGTTAGCGGCTGTGTACAGAAATTCGTAGTTGTCCCCAGTTTACTATCTCTTCTAGTGATCATTCCGTGATCTTTTTTCTCCTTCGTTAGATGAACATGCTTATATATTTTCATGAAAAAATTTCACTCGACATTCATTATCCGCGGACCATATTGGAAATTATAGTGAAAATGATAGTATATTCATCTAATGAGGTGTACAGAAGATATCAGAAGTTAACAAAGAGTTAGAAGAGATCCGCTGGGACTAAAATTTTACCAAGTTACAAAAGAACCGAAGGGGAACCTTCTTTTTCGGTGGATAAACTTGGAAGATCCTACCTGACACGTAGAGAAAACTTTAGCTGCAGTAATCGAAACATTGAGGATCGATTTCATATGTTGAAGCTATGAAATGAAGGAGAGATATACACAGTAAAAAGTAAAACTTACTTCCAACCTGAATATCGTGATGCCTTATTTTGAAATAAAGCCTAAGCTAGTCCTGTTTTAGCTGAAAGTACACAGATGGAGCTGTTTCTTTGAATCCGAGAAATTTATTTTGAATAGGTCAAAATAAATATTCCTTTGACTGAAATCAATGTTTTGTTGGTTCGACAAAATTTATCATTCACTCCTTGTTCCAAAGTACACATTTGGTTACATAAAAAAAATATGTATTTCAACCTATTCAAATAACAATTTCTTAAACTCAAAGACACACTTTTATCTCTGTAAGCATCCAAAACACATGCTGACACAGTCGCAAAGAATAAATTTCAGTCGAATTTCTAAAGCAGATTCCGTGTGGAAATTTCTTCCGGATTCAGACCTGGGCCAGGTTTATAATGCCTACTTGAAAAGTAGCCCCAACTTGGAATGTTACGCTTTTCGATCTAGGGCCCATAACGGTATCAAATATCTAGGCAAAATCACGGTGGTCAACTCGGGGACTATGTGGGCTGTGGGTGGACATACCTGGATATATTGGCAACCCGAACTGGGGCCCACATGGACCGTGGGTAAGCAACCTTGTATTGGATGCCTAAGATATACCCCTTAGGGGCCAGGACCTACTTTAGGATGCCCAGGATTGATTCCCACACGGGATGGAGCCACATTTAGTCAGTCTTTTTAACACTTTATGTATTGCAAATGATATAATAAATCGAAACGTGAGGAAGAATGTGTTTGAAATGAATATTCCATTTGCAAACCTTCTTCAATCGCTATATTCGCATCCATGATGTAATTGCGTTCGCAGCTTGTTGATCTTAATAACGCGATTGTGTATTGTGATGGATTGCTCGTCGACTTCAGAAAATATGAGCGTTCGTTATCCAAAAACATTAGTTGGTACAGAATACACTTATGAGATAGAGAAAGGGATTTGAGAAACGCTGGTATGTTCTTAATACATTGTACGCAGGAAACCAAACATCTGGTCGTATATAAGGAATGTTCAACCAGCTAATGTACACTGATGTTTATAAACGTCGTTTGTTTGGAAGAAGAGAACAGTTTCTGCATGCTATGTTTTCATTTTTATTTCAAATAATAATGTCTTCCATTCTTGCCAACTATTCGATGTGTACAAGAAAAATGTATGTTAACGTTCAGATCTTCGAAAATAAACCATCATATTTCTCAACATCAATATGCATTAACCAGTCAAGACTTCTTTATACATAACGAGACATCTCATTTTTTGACCAAATGTAATCGATGCGAGTATATTTCGGAATATCAAATCACACGCAGAGCAATTGTTAGGAATCTTCTTTTCCGACTGTCATATATTCTTCTCTTTTCTGATGCAAAATTTGGCGGCAACACACAATAGCATCCCTAGTGAAAATGAATCATATAAGATTCATATGTTCCATATATGAACCATACATGAGTGACGAATGAGCAGTAGGGGAGAGCGGAGACACTTGCACCACGGGGTGACATGCACCACAGCAGATATCTCTCGATCTTACCGAGATTTCCAAGTCGTTTTTGCACGTGTCGCTAGCTGTATGAATGCCCCAACTCCACACGAGTCCACAGGAATGTGAAATGATTCTCCCTTTTTTTTCCATTTATAGCAACAGCTTTGGCACTCTTAAAATCGCTTCATTTTTGTACCATTTGTGTTTAATTATTAATTTCAAATAAATTGATTTGAAAGTATAGTAGGGGTTTTTATTTGAATTGAGGTATCAGTTATTCACAGAGAGAGATAAAGAGCTCATTCGCAGAGTGGTGCAAGTCTCCCGTCATGTAGGGAGAATCGCACGAATCGCAATGTTTTTGGAGAACACTCGTATGTATCATCGACAGAACGTAGGATTTGACCTTACAATCATTTGCAACTTTAAGAGAAATGCTTTCGCTCTGTAAAAATCCTATGAATAATGTATCGAATGAACTTGACCATGAAAGTTATAACAATGTGAAAAAAAAGTGGTGCAAGTGTCCCCACTCTATATAGTGCATATTGGAAAATTTCCATGTATGGATCATATATGGAACGTACATGGTATATAAACAATTTTCATCCATCTTCCAGTTGATTCATTGAATATATTAATAAGCCACTCTTTCCCGCACCTTTCTTGAATCCAGGAAATCAAACTTCTTCGTCACAAAAATTTTTTCTATTTGGAAGTGGAATTAGAAAAAGCATTCATACCATTTATACACAAGAAAAAGTGAAATCACAGTCATCGGTTTTTACGTACTGATTCATGAACCAGTAGGTATTTATAGGACGTGTACGAAATAAACGTCAACTGTGTAGTTGGGGAAAGAGGAAGAAAATAAATTGAAAGGAATAAAAGTCAGGAATTTTTATGCCATTCACCGCGTTTGGTAAGTGGGTCGTCATACATTTTTATCATCATCCAGATGCAGTTGTTGAATATACGCAAGTGTCCCGGCAGCTGACATCAGTGAGATCAACATGTTATTGTTGGTGGCATCGCTTAACATAAACATGCGAATATAATTATACTTTGTACTTATCCAGAAAAATGCAATAAAATTGCTGCAATATGAATTTGACAATTCCTGAAAACTTTGTACTCTACACTTCTTTGCGAACTCATCAAGGATGAATAGACAATCGACTCATCCATATTTTCAGGTGTGTTTTGTGATTTCGAGCGATCCATCGAACATCAATTTGGGTAAAAAGTTCATTCAATACCGCAGAAAGAGCAGGCCCCCAGAATAATGAAGATCTAAACAAAAATCAAAGTGATAGTTTGGTTGCATTAGCTTAAGCAAAACCTTCCTCAAGTAGCTTCCTCAAGAAACTGAAAAAAATCCACCCAGAACCCACACAGCACTCGTTACCTAAAAGATATCTTCAGAAATAATTAAGAACATTGCAAGAAGTCTTATGCAACATGAATAGACATCTTTAAGAATTGTTCTTACTTCTAAAAAATATCTACAAGAACGTTTTCAGAAACCTTTTAGAAATTCCTGACAGATGTTCTTAGAAAATTCTGAAAGGTTTCTGAAAACGTTCATGGAGATATCTTTTGGAAGTAAGAACAGTTTAAGACTTCTAAAAGATGTCTATTCAAGTTGCATAAGACTTCTCGCATTGTTCTTAATTATTTCTGAAGATATCTTTTAGACAACGAGTGCTGTGTGGGAATGAGGTGGGAATTCAACCTCAATTGAAAACGATTGGCAAAATCCAGGATTCAGTTCTATTTATATTATAAATCATATTGTTGCCATATCCGAAACGAAACATATATCTCAATTGATAGTTATCTTTCAATGCATCGAAACGTTACATTCAATGACAATATACATCCATTCATCTTAATCGGAGTATAAACCAACGTTGACACGACACTTCACGTTTTTAGGGGATGAAACGATCGTCAGAACAAATTTCACAAGCGGCGTAAACTATGAAGAACAAAAAATTACAAATCGAACAATAAAACAAATATTTTTGATAACTTGTTTTTTCCCCGAACATTTTCATGTAGTTTAAATATTGAAACAAATTTCCATTCTTGCAGACAGGTTGTAAATTCAATGTAATCAGTGAATTGCAATTAAACATTCACGATAATTAACTATGCTTGACTAACAATTGTTCAATCACAGGTGCATTTGTACGAAATTATAGCTGAGACTCAATTTGATTATAACAATTATTCTCAGTGAATACGCGCGTTCATATATTTGAATTATTGAACACGTGTCATTTTCCTAACATGAATTCAACTTGTGGTTATTGATCAGAGACATCTTCGGGGTGCTGTATGATAATGCTAGCATGTAATGTGAAATCACGTAACACCAATCGAGAATGCCTTGAGGGACTATAAACGTCATCTCCATTCGCGATGTGATTTTCGTACGCATCGCATATCACATCTCAAGAAAATCATGGCTCCCATATACTGGTTATAAGAACGAACTTATCAACTCCATCTGTACAAAATCTTGACGTCGGTGACTGCAAACAAATCAATTTTGTACGTGAGATTAATATTTCAAAAGCATAGCATAAGATAATGTATACTGCAAAAAGAAAGCCTTTTGCATCTGTTTGCATCTTGATTTAAGACAATGCTTTATCCGTTGTGTCGGTGATTGCTTTTTCTCTGCTTAATTTGTTTGCGTTTTAGATACAGTCATGAAATGATCCGAACTTGAGATCTTCTTTTGACAGTGCACCATGGAATAAAACAGAGTTATAAAAATAGTGTTATAGTGAGAGAATGATGAATCCCTTTCTAACAAGAAAACACTTGTACGTATATCAAAGAATCGTGTGAACGCGTTTTATGCAATGGATCATTCTTAGAACAGTTATTGCAGTTTTCACCTGTAAATCAGAGCCCTCGAGGCATTTACCACCCATGGGATTCCATGGTCAGATATACGGATTATTGACCGTCTAACCGGTATTTCGCATCTCTCTTCACTGAATTTTCAACTCTTCTTTCAATCTGTTCCTCACCTTCTTTTTGTTTCTTTTCATTATTTTACTTAGTTCTCTTTCTTCGTGCCTCTACCTTTTTCTTCCTGCTGAGTAATTTATTATGATATACACACGTGGATTTCATAAAGGATAATTCACCCCTCCCCCTGCATGACCCTGTTAGATCAATGTCCGAAAGTATCAATCTGAACAATAACTTGAACGCAGCATCAGAATTTCGGTGACTATATCAGAGAATAGGCCGGATGTATCGATTTCCCTGTAATTCTATTGGAAAGTACGATGAATTCATCAAATCTTGGAGAATTTCCACCCGCGGAAGAAACAAATTTGCTGACGCAACAAATTCAACTATGACATACAAAATAGGAATCATTGTTGTAGTTGACAAGATAGCTGTCATAGCGAAAAACTTGCTGCTACCCAGCGAAATAAAATTCCGTTGCGACAGTGAGTTGTTTTGCTTCATGCGGGATCGGGTTAATTCTCCGGAATTTCTCCCACATTGTAAGACCATGAGATAATCAAATAATACACTCTGAAATATGCTATGAAGAATTATTGGAAAATTTATTACATTCATAACTGTTGATAAACGTTCTCATTGAGGAGGAAATGTATCATTGAGAATTTTTTCAACCCCCACTGCGACCACTTAAATAAAAACAGCAATTTTTCAAACTGATATGAAAAATTTGGGAAAAATAACAAAAGAGACGCAATAATCTCATTCATCAAAGAGACATTGCTGATAAAATTTATTCTGTACTCATTCATGTGAAAACATACTATAGTATTATCTCATTTACATAGAAACCTACATGTTTGAAAAACACAAAATATTTTCATTCTCATTCCTGTTCTCGTGGCAAATTTTATATCCTTGGGTCATGTATTCACGATAGATTCATTATAATGAATCATGAGAGCATGAAAATATAACCAACATAACGCCCTGATGTATCTTTGGACGCAAAATGCATTTTTCGTCTTTTTCGCCACTTGAATATGTATGCACATAAGTGAGGAAGAAAACATATTTATTTCATATAAATCTTCTTCGAAATATGTAGTGCATTCCCGGCGAATCACATCCACAGAGTAATTATCCAGAACCACAGATTCTCGGTTTTCCTCCTTGGTTCTGCGTTTAGATTGGTTCCACGAAATTACAGATTAACCAATAGCCAGCGGCAAAGTAAGAGCAGAGTGACTGTCGCTTACTGGCGGAATAACAACTTAACATATATGACATGGGCTTTGCATACGATAATAATGCAACAAAAAATTCCCATTGGAATGAATGTTATGATTACGTTTTTATAGTCGTTATAACAATTTTCTTTGCTTCTTCTTCTTCATCGCTCGGACCGAGAATGAGAGGATGATTATGGCGAATAGACGTTGTTTGCTTCCCATTCGTTCCGTCTTCTTATCGAAAATTTTTATTCCGTGACGTTCAATGATTGCGGGAAAATAATTGGTCTTGAGTCATAATTGTCTCAAATCTTCGACAAGAATCCAACTTGCTGAATCAAAATCGAATCAACTTTCAAATTTGAAATTCAAAAATCCATTTACGGTGAGGATAATTCCAAATAAAAGATGTAAAGGTTTTCGGTAATTGATGTTACAATATGCTTTGATCTATGAATCAGGTCTTCAGAAGGATTATTAGAAATTCCGTGACAGTGTGAGCGTTCCGTGCGTCATTGTCACGATGAGATCACGCGTGTAATGCGTTAGGGTGGTGAGCGTGTCCCCAGAGTCGTTCTAGATCCCGGAATAATAGATATCACCACAAAAGCGTAGTATATCATTGCATTGAAAATTGATTGCACATGCACCAGCACCTGATAAAGCGGACAACTCCTCCTCACGACGAATATCAACAATCCAAAGTCGTGCATATTGTAAAAGCTATGAATCGTTGCTATTAATCGCTAACCACTCAAACATCCTCGATTTGATACTATAATATCACTCTTTTAACATCAACATACTCATTCTAGTGGGCGAAAAAACTAGAAATAATTGGAATTTTTATATAGTAATCAAATGAAATTCAATGTTCCGCATAGAGTAATTATAAGAATACAATTCAAACAACCCCATTCATGAATTCCCAGATATTTTACGATCACGTCATAAAGATGTTTCATCGGCACCTCTGTGATGGTTGGAATTTGAAACCCTTTGATGGGATGGACATCAAATGTGAACATTTTTTCAACAAGAGACGAGCCGTGAAGTACCAACTGATTCGTGGAACTGAGTTTACCGTGGTACAGAGTATTTGTTCGTGGACAGCGCGCGAATCAGCCTACCAACCGTCGGTCGGTCGGTCGGACGGGGTAGTCGACTCTCGTCGATGCAATAGGGAGGAGTTCATTACGCATGGAAAAATAAACTAAAGGGAAAACTTGGCTACACAGTCCGCAGCGGCAACAAGGGCCAAGTTGCATTCAATACGCACTCTATCCTCCACCCTTCTGCCTTTTTCCTTTATACCTCACGGTGAATCGCCCTTCATTGGAAAAGAGAACATATCACTCTATGGACCTTTCCGTTCCTGTACCATATTCTCTGCAGTGGCTCTCCTTTCTTCTTATACAACAACAACGTCCTCCCCTCTTTGCACTACAATTTATGATCTCGGTAAACTACATATGCCCCATGTAACGATTCAAGTCTTTTTGCCCCTCACTCATTGATCATCGGAATTAACCCTTCGAATATCACTCGGAATCGGTAACTAATAAGTTTTCTATTGATTCCACTCGTTTAATGCAAAAATTAGTTGAAAACCCATTCCCTACCACTTCGCTTTGCATTTGCGTACTTCACCCATGGGTCTGTCGTCATTATTATATGTACTTGGAATCCAGATGAGTGATATAAACACTATTATGGTTGAAGTACACAGGGCAACGTGAATTGTCATTCATTCACTCAATTTCGTGATGGATTCGATTCATTTCTCATCCCACGTGGAAATTAACGAATGGCTTAGTCCCTGGTAGAAATTCCTCTAGTAATCCGTTAGTTGTAACACTTGCCCTCACGAAAAACTACAGTTCCAATTCAGTAACTTTTCAGTTCAATCACCAACTCATACACGGAGGGAAATTTATTTGGAAAGATTACCATTTTATTCGTAAACTAGAACTATTCGGAAAAATCAGACAATAATTTATAGCATAATTCCTGATCATTGCCAGCTGTGATGGTAAAAATCCAAATTAATCTACATTTTTACCATCACAGCTGGCAATGATTAGGAGTTATGCTATAAATTATTGTCTGATTTTTCCGAACAGTTCTAGTTTACGAATAAAATGGTAATTTTTCCAAATACATTTCTCTCCGTGTAAGTGTTCTTATGTATATAATATATATAAATATTACATTATACATTATATATATACATATTGTTCATATCTAATAACATAAAATATATATTAGGTGTACAAATAAGTTTCCGCGGTTTGTCAAAAGATGGCCCCACCAGAAGGTTATGGAGAAATTGTCAGATGTAAAACGTAATATCCCAAGTTTAGTCATCTGGCAACACCATAACCTTAAAGTACTAGTGATTCCGTATCAGCATCACGTAATTTTTTTCGTGCAAAAATGTCAAGTTTTATTCCGAATAAGCATCATTTGCGGGAACTTTTGATTTACTTCTTTAATGTGAAAAAATCTGCAGCTGAGGCGCATCGATTGCTTCTAGAAGCATATGGTGAAGCTGCTTTAAGTGAGAGAAGTTGTCAGGAATGGTTTCAAAAGTTTAAGAACGGTGAGTTTGACGTTAAAGACAAAGAACGCAGTGGAAGGCCGAAAGTGTACGAAGACATGGAATTAGAAGTACTATTGGAGGAAGATTCGTCCCAAACGCAAAAAGAACTTGCACTTACTCTACAAGTGACTCAACAAGCAATTTCACATCGTTTAAAATCGTTAGGAATGATTCAAAAACAAGGAAATTGGGTTCCATATGAACTAAAGCCGAGAGACGTTGAACGCCGATTATGCATGAGTGAAATGCTGCTTGCCAGGAATAAAAAAAAGAGTTTTTTGCATCGTATAGTCACTGGTGACGAAAAATGGATTCACTACGATAATCCAAAGAAGAGAAAGTCATGGGTTGAGCCCGGCGAACCATCAACATCGACAGCTAAGCCGAATATTCATGGAAAAAAACTCATGCTGTGTATTTGGTGGGATCAGCTTGGTGTCGTGTATTATGAATTGCTGAAACCAAGCGAAACCATTACTGGAGCTCTCTACCGAACACAATTGATGAGATTGAGTCGGGCACTTAAGGAAAAACGCGCCCATTACTACTCCAGACACGACAAAATTATTCTTTTACACGATAATGCTCGTCCACATGTTGCGGCGCCGGTAAAAACATACTTGGAAACACTCAACTGGGAAGTTTTACCCCACCCGCCGTATTCACCAGACTTAGCCCCTTCTGATTATCACCTGTTCCGGTCGATGGCACATGGTCTGTCTGAGCAGCGCTTCACATCATATGAAGACACCAAAAATTGGGTAGATTTGTGGATAGCGTCAAAAGATGAAGAGTTTTTTCGACGGGGTATCCGAATGTTGCCAGAAAGATGGGGAAAAGTAGTGGCGAATGATCGAAAATACTTTGAATAAAACGTAATGTACTTTTCCTTTACAATAAATTCCTAATTTTTTATAAAAAACCACGGAAACTTATTTGTACACCTAATAATAAATATACATATGAGGTCTCTAGCTTCTCACGAAGGGAAGTGTTACAACTTGTGAAGTACTAGACAAATTTCTCCTAGGGGTACAGGTTCGATACAGGCTGCCAGTGTACAACCGTGAGCAGCCAACGTTGGTCGAACTGCGGGATGGAAACGCAAAATAACTCCGATGTGGTACTGACCACCAACCATCGCTAGCCACCAAGTTGGTGATTCAACATGGATGGGAAATTGGTCAACAACGGTTGGTTTAATCATCAAACCAGTACCAATTAGAACATGAAATTACATCGTTCCAGTACCGACTCGGAATCGGCAGACGACCATCGTTAGCCAATACCATCTCAATATTGATGCGTTCGTCATCGTCACCTGAAGGGAGGATTCTGGTCTAGAATTTTGGAAAAACCTATTCTTCTCTTTTTGCATATTTTTATAGTTCAGACTTTCAAGAACATGTTTTCAGGGGGGTTTCGTGAGAAAATGTGAGTCTAATGTATCATTGTGACACACTCCAAGGAGTCCAACTGAATGTCGCTGCATCTTACTTGAAAAATTTACTGCTATTCAGTTTAACCCATGGTGTCAGCATTTGTTTTCAGCGCTAAGTTTCAGCTGAAACAGGGCTGGTTTTGGCTGCATCTTGAAAAGAATTTATATGCAGAATCAAAGCAAGTTTTACTCTTCACTTGTAGACTGTTTGAAATTGTGCTCGAATCTTCAAACGCGTTTTTCTCGAAAATGCTTTTTCCGAAACGGTGCGCATGATATCTCACGTTCTACTCAACCGATTTACTTGAAATTTGAAAGAGCTCCTTTATACATTGTAGTTTCGTATTACGAGGAATTTTTTGAGAAATCTCTTCGTTTTTTTCCCTTCAAATTCCGAAGGGCGATAAAAATCAGGGAAAAAACGTAACTTTTTTTCAACCCACCCCATTTTGTTAAAAATTTTTTTTTTCTAAAAACACTCATCGTAGTGCAATAACTACATCCTTCTTCTTCAGGAATTTACAGAAAAAAATGTTTTTCAGATCACTAGGTGGACTGGAATCCTGCACACCAGGGCACGACAATTTTTTATGAGACCTCACTCTGCCGGTCTGCAGTTGCTTCAATTTCGATTTTTTTGATAATATTCCTAATGTTTTGAAATCTTGAAATGTCAATAAATAACCAGTGTCCGGGTGTCTAAACCAGAACACCCCCTTAA
This sequence comes from Gonatopus flavifemur, assembly GCA_018340375.1. Classification (NCBI taxonomy): domain Eukaryota; kingdom Metazoa; phylum Arthropoda; class Insecta; order Hymenoptera; family Dryinidae; genus Gonatopus; species Gonatopus flavifemur. The sequence goes on from JAFFJZ010000005.1 coordinate 10,076,350, forward strand.
AACTGGCATTTCTACGTGGGATGTGTTAGAGGACAATAAATGTTACATGTTGTTGACGTTCTCAAAGAAAATAATATATATCATATTGAATATGTCATAAAGTTTTGTCATTCTTTTTATAATTTGTAGACTTATTTCATGAATAGTTGATTTGACGGAATATCGAGTTTGAATTCGAAATCAAGAATAAAACAAGTTGAGAGACACGTCTGAAAGTTCATTCCATCAATCTTCATATCAAAAATCGCATATTTCAATTATGAGGTACATGCATTGCATCATTGGAAAGTCGATAATTTGCGAACGATGTGATTTTATCGATTACGAGAATATATTAAATAATAATTGTTGCAATCGACCATCGTTCGATAATGATATGTACCTATAAATCTGTGAAGACCAGATGACAGGTGGTAGCGCATTCATTGGACGTCTTTCTCCCCCTGCCTTCATTCCAATACTTCTGATTTTAAAAGATTATTACACAACGTCCCATCATCGAAACTGAAAGGGAAGGTGTAATCCGAGGGAAGCTGTTTGTTCAATTTTGATTGGACTGGACTCACAACTCCTTCACGTTGAATCGAGGATACGTGAGAAACTGAAATCACAGTATTGCAACGTCCAAGAGCAGATGCATTTTGAACTTTCGCTTTTTTGTCGTTTATATTACTTACTTATAACGCAACAGTCTGAGATTTAATTGCCACTTGTTCAATAAGTACAAGCAAACGTGAAAGTGAAATTACAGGTGGTCCCTGTAATGGGGTCGTGAGACCAATCAACGATCATTATTGAGTCATAAAGCATCATCCTGTCTGAATATCAAATATAAAATTGTGAACACGTATGATATCCTACTAGCGCTCTGTCATTTTGAAAATTGATTATAGTGGATTCTTTCTTTTACAGCAATTCTCATGAATGAACCAAATTAGTATACGTATTAATATTCTTCAGATTAAATATTCTGTGTGTGTAAAAGAATTTCGTATCACAATGGTACAAAACCCTCCCCTTTAATAACGAAGAGGGACATCTCATTTGGAGGCTTGGTCCCTGTTATTCACCGTAGTTGTTATTTTAAAGAATCGCACTACACGCCTAATATTCAACTGGAGATTGATGGGCCAGAATATCAGAGATTTGGATGATCAAAATGACAGGATGTTCTTAATACGGCAGAGCTAACAACAGACATTTTCAGATATATATCCTTGAATCCTGTAATCATATCATATAGAATACAAAGAAGATACTGAGATGAAATCACTTCTGAACGTGTGGAAACTCTCGTGTTTTCAAATCCTACTTTTTATCTTGAAACTTCGAAGAGCGATGAATATGTCTACTAATACCCAAATATACATGAATAATTTCTGATTAAATAATTGAAAAGAAAAACTTATGGAATTCAACCAAACACCCTTACAACAATCGATAATCAATTTTTAGTAATATTCAACTGAGTATTGTGTTTTTCAAAAGAACATATACACTTTTGTTTTTTTTTTTCATTCAACGCAGTAATAAAACGTTGAAACATTTTCCAGAGGGAAGGATAGAGGATTTCACTTCTCACTTCATACACATACACCAGTTTCGTTTTATTCACGGAGATCTACAAATCTATGTGGAATGATGACGATATTTGTGCAGGGTACACACATAGATACGTGGACAACGCGTTGACCAGCGATAGAGTAGAGGTAATGGTCGAGGAAGGAAAGGGTGGAAGGATCGAGGGACGGACGGATGGTAAAGCGCGGAGCAGAGTTGGACAATAATGATGCGTTTCATTGGGTCCATTGTATGTCGGGATTCAAGTTCACAGACACAATCGGTGTGTATCCATTGCCAGCAACTATCGAGGCGCGGCGCCATTCAATCGACTTCCAATCTTTGGATGGTGTTGGTTCGCGGTCCTGGCTAGCTATCTGAAAGATCAAAGAGAAAGAGAGACGGAGAACGAGTGAGAATATCGAAGGTGGGAAGCATGAGGAGCCATAGGCCATTGGCGTCAACCTTCAACGGATTGCAATAGATAGGTGGAAGAAATTCTGTCTTAACTTTGGAGAGCAGGTTCACTTATCGCTTGGTAAGTTGGATAATTAGATTTCAAGGTAATTCGACGTCTGGAAAAAGAAATGGGGATAATGGATCTTTCGAAAACTTCATTCCTACAATCAGACGACGGTCCAACCACATGTTGGGATTTCCGGTCAAAATTGATTACTATCATCAGAGTTTTCGGGTGAAACTAGTCTTTGATACAATGTGTACATCCATGGACTGTTCTCGTGATACAGATGATGCTTATATTACCAATAATTGAATATATGGCATTTCAGATCATGAGAGACTTTTCATCATTTCAGTGAAAGATATGTTTTTTCATGATCACAATGTGAAAAAATTCTATCTGAAAATTCAGAAAATGCCACCGCAATTTTTCACAGTCACTTTTTTCTGAATTTTTAGATAAATTTTGTTGAATTTTAAGAATACGCTCCGAAATTCAGTTGAAGTTTGTTACACTGAGAAAAATGAAATGTGAAAATAACCTCTATTTCGTATATTTTTCACCCGTCAAATACATTACTATATTTGAACATGATTTCTACAATGCAGATTTTTCTCAGTGTACAATTCAGTAACGTGACGCGAGGTGTCCAATATATGCACCTCGTTCCCAATTGATTGCAATAGAATTTTAGTAACCGTAGCCTGACCAGGTTATCAATATAAGGCAAACGCATAATCGAATGACAAGTCTGACGAGCTTATGGTAACTTCCAAAATGAACCATACTGTCATCGAAGTTTTTCTAAATCAGACAACAGTCTTTTCTTCGTATGAAAACTGGTACAGTTGATGAAGTTATTTTTTTCGTCATGGGTATTGACGAATAATCTCCACGCTTTCATTCATACACAAAGTCAAAGGAACTGATCATTTGGAAGTATAATACAAATGGAGACCTGAAAATTGTATAATCAAAACAGAAATGTATTAATACTGAACTTTTTAGGGATATGCAGATGTAATGTGGTTAAATAAGAAGATAAAACCTGAAAAAGAAGGTTTTTTATTTTTGTGTGGGACGACAGCGATAAATCGATCCATCGCACGGCCGACGCCAATGTACGGAACAGAAAGATGTTGAAAGGCGATAGATACATCCCACTGTTTGAAACGAGCATTAGTCGCATTGTACCAGTCGATCTAGACCAGCGCCTGTGCTCTTCTATCTTCATCTCACCTACGCTTTTCATCCCTTTTTCTCCTTTTCAATCTCGATATGTCATCTCCCTTTGGGGTTTCAAATATTCACATATCTTTCATGCTTTCAACTTTCATCCAACTAGTTTTTCAGCTTATAGTTCTGGTCTCCGCAAAAATATACCACAGTATCGCATAAAATATATCTATTCGTTAATAGCAAAATCAAGACGATGTTTTTTGTCATCGAGAGCCAGAGAAATCGTTTGTTCTGAGTAACTTTGATTCGAGATTCCACTATGAGAATTCGGATTGTGGGAGGAAAGGCAATCAAGGAGTAATAATCAAATTGGTTTTGACAGAAATTGTTCAGGAATGTTCTGTATTTCCAGTGCAGGGTACAAAAATTCCGCCGAAAACTTTCATTCACGAATTGAAAGCAATTAGCCTGCACATTTGTACAGAAAAATTACTTTAAGATCATGAGAATTTGAGTGCATTCATCGGAAGATTGAAGGGAAAAATATTCATATGAAATACAGGAAATTCCACAAATTATCTAAAAGAAGTTTTCTGCTAGCCTAGCGAGAAACCCCTCTCATAATCAATCGTATTGCTGCTACAATAATTTAGTTGATAGTGACACCAAATTTTTGGCTGAGCGAGCAGAAAATTTCACTATTCTATGTATAATATCTCAATTTGCTGCGACGGCAAACTTTTTTCTTCATATAAAAATGAAAAGAAAAGTAAGTGGTACTTTCTGTGATGAAAAGTTTAGTTGATTCATAGTACTCTTCATTACTCTCATATTGAAACGTATTGGATTTTTCATAAGAAATCGTTGTGTTCAGGGAAACAATAAGGAAAAATAACAACCAGTTATTACTGCTTCTCTTCTCCAATATAATTGGTTTTAGTCAGTTTCAATATCTTCACTCTCTAATCTCCTTGTCTTTCTCGTCATAATGACATCTTTTCTCAATTCCAATCACATGATCACATTATATTATTATATCATTATGTTTTCATTTCCTTCTTTATGGATTGAAATACGGTCTGTGAATTAAGAAAGTAAGGCCTTGAATTTATTTTGTTGGAGTTTGAATCGTTCATATAAACGGAATAAAAATTCAAACTCATCAAATCTGAATAATCATGAGTGTTTATCTTCTGGGATTAATTCCTTGGAACTGGAGACATAATTAAAATGATATACTGCAAACTTTTGGGTCCTCAAAAGCTGAGGATTCCCTTGTTCGATTACCAATTCGTTTCAATAAACGATTCAAACTTCGGCAACATTTCAATTCAGCTTTCCTATTGAGATAAGTACAGCTTAGTTGGAGTATGAATAAACATTAGTCACTTAACATTCTTCATACACTGTCAGAAAAATCTACCTGAAACTTCATAAGAATATTATGAATTTGTTTAATACAAACAGTTTATTGAATTTCATAATAAAATATTGGATTCAATAATATAATTCTTGGTGATCAGAATGTTCTTATCCATTTTAATAACATATTTGTGAAATTTCATGAACAATTGTTACATTTCAGAGAGAAATTTTCAAATTTCATCATTAATATAAAATTTCAAAACTATTATCAAATTCAATATGGAAATATCATATTTCATAAAGAATTTCGTATTAAGTTCAAGAATTCTCTGAACAGTGTATCAGATAAAAAATGTGAACATGAAAAACAATAATGTATGAATCATAAATGATACAAGAGATGAAATTTTCAAAATGTTTTATCTGAATCTAGATTATATCGAAAAATATATACACGAAAACTTCATGGAACATAGATGAATGTGGGTCAATTTTGTCAATCTATTTTCCAGACCCCAATATTGTGACAGTAATCATCCTACAAACGTATTTTCAAAGAACATTTCAAAATACATGATTTTACATTTTTGCATGAAGCATTTTCAAAATACTGACAGAATAAAAAATTCGATAACATTGAATGAATATTTATTATCATCCTTCATCCTATATGTTTTATATCAAGAGCAGGAGAAAATTGAAATCCATCAGTACCAAGTACTTTGATAACTCATGTGAGCGAACAAAGTGTTTTCAAAGTTGAATATTATGATGGATATTGATAAAGGGATTTATCTGCATCGTTAAAAGAATCCCTGATGTGTACAGCTCACACTGTAAAGAGTATGATTCAAATGACATATGTTTGTTGCGAACAAACGTATCTTCGTTCCTGCTGATCATCTAAAATATCTGGAAACCTCTATTCAAAGAAGAGATGTGCATGATTCGAATTCTTCGTTCGAATTTACATATAAAGTATTTCGAAATTTTCATCGCCGTACGATTCCGGAATGAGATTTGTAAGTTACACGTAATAAGAATTAATTCTTCATTCGGGCTTCAAATTGACAATTAGGTAACCAGAGCGGAACATGAGATGTTGCTTATATTCGAATACACCGTAAAAGCTGAGAAAAAGGTCTGAGTCGGGAGCACGGAAAAAAAATTCGTAAATTCTTACCTTCCAACATTCATCCAGTGATATCGTTGGGCGAGGATAATAGGATTCATTAAATTAATTACGTACATTTGCATAAGCTTTTGGGGAAGATTTTTTCTTCCCTCACGTTGTCAACCGTTGATCAGAAAATCCGTTAAGTAAGATGTAAAAAAAGATAAGAGACAGTAGATACAACATTCTGATAATTATTCAATATCATGGTATATGAGTGTTTAATAACAGAAGAATAATGAAGACGAGTGGAAAACGGAATTCTGAATTATTTAAAAAATCCATTGATATTCGAGGTACTTGCGTAATTCTGTTCAGGTGCGATAATTAAGCTAGCTCATAACCCAACGAACGAAGAGATATCCATTAGTATCTAAAAGATGTCTTAAAATCATGGGAGATGTCTTGGAAGACTTTCGTGAAGATATCTTTTCGACATCTAAAAGATGTCTTATGCAACAAATTTCAATGAGTTTTAGATATCTCAGAAATGTCTTGCAAAAGATATGTTTCAGACACGCTGACGAAGATATGTTTGAGATATGTGGAAGACATCTCTTAGATGCTTTAAGATATGCTTTTCATTCTTTTGAGATACGTTTCAGATTTTTCCAAGATACGTTTCAAATACCTTCGAGATATGTTTGAGATGTCTTTAAAATGTCTCTTTGAAATCATTAAAACACCCCAGACAGTACCAAAGAGTCACTAATAAATTCTGAAAAAAGGAACATGGCGTGATTTTTACCCTTCTCAATTAGACAGTTTTTAAGATTTGTCACAAATATCATTCAAGAACTCTTTCAAGATGTCTTTCAGAAATACCTTAAGGACGTGTTTCTGACATTTCTCGAAGATGTCTAAAATATATATTTTCGATATATCTTGAAGATATCCCTTTTGTGACGTCGTTTAAATATCTGGAAGACATCTTTTCGATGTATCTAAAAGATGTCTCCCTCAACATATCTTGTAGATGTCTTCAAGATCTTCGGTGTTTGTTGCGAATAATCTTCATTCATCCCCTCAATCCAGGTATATATTTATGAAATCTTGCCATATATTTCATCCTTTGTTATTCTTCGTAACCTTCAACATTTCCATATTATCTTCCTTCTTTTTTTGTCCGGTCTGATACGTTTGTTGCTTTCTTTTTGCTTTTGTTCGTTATTTATTTCATCCTATTGATTCGTATTTACTATTCACTCCATGACCAATGCACTCTCTCTTGCTACTTGTTCCCTGTCTTTCCTCTTCATGAAGATATCTGAAAAAATAAGTTTTCGGCACGATACACAGTCAGTGAGATCGAAGTAGCGCTTCTAGCAGCGTTACTACCATCCACTTATACAGTCAAAAGCGCCCTGTACATGTAGTACTCAATTTATGTGTGGGAATGGGAACAACTTGTTAGTATTTTACTAGAAGTACCACTTGGTGGCACTCCCTGGTAATATTGGTAGGACTGAGGCAGTGCTACGTTACATTTTGCATTATATATATATATATATATTATTGTAGTAAGCAGTGCCGAAATTCTAGGGAAGGTATTACATCATTACCGTGGCACTACTAGTAGCATAAACGCAAATTTAGGAGCGTTTTGCTGGCTGGGCAGTCTCATTTGGCTCATCGATGTTCGATACATTCAGCATTCGATACAATGAACATTAGGTTCTGGCCAGCAAAGTGCTCCCAAATTTGCGTTCATGCTACTAGCAGTGCCACGGTAGTAATGTACTACTGTGGGCAAAAAGTAAGGTGAATTTGTTTGTAAAATGAAAAATCTCCATTTATTCTTCTACATCAATTTCATCCCCTTCAAAGTAATCCCCTCTCGATAAAATACACTTATGCCAACGTTTTTTCCAATCATCAAAACATGCTAAATAGTCCCTTTCCGGTATAGCCATCAGCGCCTTCTTCGATTCAGCTTTTATCTCCTCAATCGACTCGAAACGCTTTCCCCGGAGTGGTTTCTTGAGTTTTGGGAATAGCCAGAAGTTACACGGAGCCAAATTAGGCAAATACGGTGGTTGCGGAACGATATGCGTCGAATTTTTGGCGAAATGGTCACGAAGAACGAGTGCAGTATGAGACGGTGCATTATCGTGATGCAAAAACCAAGAGTTGTTGGCCCATATTTCTGGTCTTTTTAGACGAATTGCTTCACGCATCATATCAGTAAGGTCTCTAACAGTCAACCGACGATTTTTGAGCACTAATCCCTTCACTTCATCGACGTGTTGGTCATCCGTTGACGTCGATGGTCGTCCGGAGCGCTCCAAGTCATCAACACGTTCTCGACCCTCTTTGAAGTCTTTTTACCACTTATAAACATTTTTTCTGCGACATGATAGAATCACCAAAGGCCTTCCGAAACATCCTCAAAGTTTCCGCAGCCGAAATTTCATTCCGCAAACAAAATTTGATTGCACTTCTCTGCTCAATTAAATCAGACATTGTAAAAATCGAAAAATGCACTCTTGGTCGTTTGGTAAATACGAGCGTAAATGTATTACTGATAATGACATTGACATGAAATTTGGCACAGATGTCATTAACAGTTCTGCTAACTTGAGAAAAAAAGAACTAGCCTGAAATGTCAAGCCCGCGAAGTTTAAATTAAAAATTCACTTTATTTTTTGCCCACAGTAGTAGTGGCTTTCTCAGGAATTTTGCACTGCTCACTACCATAACATATATATAATTCGAACTATAACGTAGCACTGCCTCAGTGCTACCAAGTAATGATTCTAGTAAAATACTATCAAGTTGCTTCCATTTCCATATATAAATTGAGTACTATAATATCGTATATATTATGTACAAAATGCTTTTGCATGTATAAGTGAATAGAAGCGACGCTGCTAGAAGCGCTGCCTTGATTTTGCTGGTTGAGGTATTTTGGGAAGCTATCGATATTCAGTCTGAAAGCGAATGGTGGATGGCAAATGGCGATCACGGTTATAATAAGCTGGATCTCAACAATTTTGAAAACTTTTTGTCAATTTGTCTTTCACTAGTACTTTTGGAAATAGTCTTCACTGCACGATCAGTGACTATTCACCAATCACGCAGTGAAATCTCATTATTTCCATTCAGTGGTCAACCATTCATTGCAAAAATAGTGGTATTCCACTGATCCGAATTCAGGGACGATAGAATATCTTCTAAGTGCTCACTTCAGTATGTTACAGAGTTCAGTAGTACCCGCTCATTACCGTGTAGGTTTCTAGGCAATCCCAGGTGGGATGCGGGAGAAGTTTTGACGGGGAGACAAATACTAACACATTATTAACGGTATATACAGGTGAACATATGATGAATGACGTCTGCGTTTCAGTTCTGTAACTATTGTTCATTGAGAAATGTTCAACTTCATTCACAAAAAAAGAATGATTGCTAAATGATGGAGGAAAACGTCCCTAATGTGGGAAATCTTGTCCTAAAATTGATAAGAAAGGAGTTCTTATTTTTGAAATGAATCGTGTTTTCCTTCCTCCAGTAGTTATTCTATCTTACAACGCCAGATATATTCCATTAAGCAAACCTATACGGATTTTTCTTCTGAAACAAGTTTCAAAACTGATTGAATTTTCACTAGTTTGTTTCTTATATTCCAAACCTGCACATCGAATTCAAGACGGAGGCAGATTTTTAGAAATTTCACAGTTGTTTCAACCAGCTGTATGGCTGTATTGAGCTCACCCAAAACTCATAGCGACCTGAACCAGAAATTCAATTGTGACAAACAGATAGTTGACAGTATTAACCAAATTCCTAGTTCGAGCAGCCATAAGTTTGGGATGAGCCAAATTTTTCTGATGGTATCTATCTTGCATTGTTAGCATGAAATCCCTTACTTTGCAGCAGCCATTAGTCCTCCAAAATTTCAATAATGCAGGGGCCAAATCGGTCAACCTGATAATAACCCAATAAACATTCGATTTCTCAAGATATGTTTTAGATATGTTTAAGATGTCTTATGCGACACTTTTAGATATCTAAAAGATAACTTTTCGTATCTTGAGATATCTTAAACATGTCTTGGACGTTTTAAGAGACGTACGATATGTTTAAGATATCTCAAGATACGAAAAGTTATCTTTTAGATACCTAAAAGTGTCGCATAAGACATCTCAAACATATCTAAAACATATCTTGAGAAATCAAATGTTTATTGGGAAATTTGTATTTGGTCAACCGAAACAATGTAGATTCTCGAAGTCATCCCAACATTTGTACGGCATTTCACTGTCGAAATTAAAAACAGTGTAATTTCACTGCAAGCAGTGAAAAGTTGACCACTGCGAATCAGTGCATATACAATGCACAACAAGTGAATATTGACTGATCTTTGCAATGAGATTTGACTGATTCAATCAGTCAGAAACACTTCCAACTGCATAACCACAGAATATTCATTGATATCTCACCAATCTCATTCGGTAGTTGACTTCTAGCTGCGGAAATAGGGACTTTCCACTGATTTGAATTTGGAAAGTATGGGAATTTATTGGGAAATATTGAACCTTTCCAACATGATCAACCCCTCTCAAACTTTGATTTAATATTTCTTGAATGACTTTTGCTTTATCGCATGGTATCCGGTTCTTTTACAAAAATTGCACTCACCCTTGCATTCTGAATTCCCTCTGGGTTGTGCGTATACGACTTTGAGTGGATTATTTTTTGCTTCTCATAACCATCGTCATTGTGGAGTTGATGGTATGATGACGTTACCTTACTTTCCTATCATGCTGCGTCCTTGGCGACAGCGCTGTCTACGATGCGGATAATGAGATTTGTCGTCCCGGATAATTACATTATCCGCATGTCAGCTGATGCAGAGAGGGAGAGAACGACCAAAAGAGGGGAATGGCGAGCAGTAGAATCCACATAGTGTGCGATCAAGAAGACCGCAGCTCTGTGCCTGATAGTTGAGAGTTGTGTTTGGATACTATGAAAAATTACACGGAAAAACTCACGGTGGATGAAAATTGCTCCTTTATAGAACGATGATGAATTATTGCATCATTTGCTGTGTACTGGGAATGGCGTATACACTGTTCCGTCAACCATTTTTTTCATATTAATATTCGAATGAACATAAAAACTTGTTACCAAATATGCACTTTATGAATTCACTGTCGACTCTTTGAATTTAAATCTGTGAAAAATGGAGAACCATAGCAATGAATAGTTATTTCCCTGACGAATCAGTATTGTATAATATCAAAACTCAGAATCGCAAAATCACATGAAATGAGCATAGAAAGGTACTAAGATTTGTTTGTTTCAATCACAATAACATCATTCCACTGATTATTTTGTGAATTTGAGCTTCAGTTGTTTGCAGGTCTATATCTTTCTACCAGAAAAATTCCCTTCAATTAAGATATGATCGAACAACACCTGTTGGATACAAGTTTTACTAATCCATAATTTACAGTCAAAACATCTGCTCTTTCTTTCCATCACTTGTTGCTTCGTACCACGGTCTCACTCGTGTACAGGATTTGAACCTTATTGATTCATACACACTTCTTACGAATGATATTATCACCAGGTGAATATTATATTCACTGCAATAAATAAATTAATATGATTTTATCTGATATCTGGGCAAGATAAAATAATTATATACTTTATGAATCCCGATGAATCATTAATGGAAACCTAAACGCTTGTAACAATCGATTAATACATACCCGTTCCTACTCCGATGATGCGATACTGTTGAGAGCAACTGATTTCTACTTCCATTTGAATTGTGTGAAAATAAAGTACTTGAAAAAATGATTCCATACATTCCATATCGTGTTGCACTCCTACGATCTAGTTCGGATCGATTATATGTACTATGAGGTATACATTAGATACAAAATAGATACATTCTGAGGAAATCACCTCCTAGAAACATGAAAGTAGCTTGTCGGTTTTTGGATTGCAAGTAATACTCTCAAATAGGTCAATACAATTTTCCGAGTTACAAAATTCCGAGATACTTCCAAGGAATCTTGTAAACTTTTGTATTCCGTATAATATTCAACCCGAATACTTGATGACTATTATTTTATGGCTTCCAATAAAAAGAATATGAAGGAAAAAATACGAAAATGATTCAATAATTGCGATCAAATTGAACAATCGAACCGCAAATCAAAAGCATGAATTATTCTAATGATCGGTATCATAACACATCCGAAGAACGACATGATAGAGAAAAAAAACATCCCTTCGAATCAATATTCTTGACGATAGCGCATTTATCGAGCAATCATCAGAACGATACACAGATTGATAGAACAGATTGATTTCCTCGCTTCAAAAATGATCCGTAGTTTTTTTCGATTGACAAGATATTTCAATGATCGAATCACAAAATGATTCTAGAAGATTATTCGCGTTATTGGTGTATGTGTGTGCGAATGCTTGCAAAGCAAATGGGTCATGAATGAATCAAAGTCGCGAGGTGAAATTTGGGACACGAGTTTTACCTTCGAATAATTCAACGGATACTGTTGATTTTGAGAAAATTCCATTCGCGCGAGAGATAAATAGGACAAATATTGTATATCTGTTTTATATATCGTCGTACAAATGATTATTTTATTCTTTTTATGTCCTATACAACATAAACGAATCGATTTATCGCAAACAGATGATTTTGTCGAAGAATCCATACGAAAAGGGAAGAAATAAACATTTCCGATATATCACGAGCCATTGTATATCGAATAAACATCGCTAACGTGATATTTTTAATTCGATATTACACAAAACAAAACGAAGCGCCGTAATGAAATCGCATTACTTCGACAATTAATGGAGAATGCGTATGAAATGTATGCATTCGAAGGAAATAAAATTATATTTGATTTATTCTTCGGAAAAAACGTGAATTTAAGGCTCCATTTTTCTTTCTGTCTCTCTCCCTCTCTCTCTCTCTCTGTCTCTCTGACTGGAATTTTGGGAGAAATTAATGTCAACAATACGCGTCATGTGTTCATAAAGTATTTTCGTATAAAAAAAATGTGTTCCTTTGACATGACGTGTTTCATGTTGAAATATTGTTATTATTTTCATCGTCAATTCTCTTCTCTGGTATTGTTCGTCTCCGCGTTGTCATAAATGGTTCGACGCTTTCGCTGACCCGACCGAGAGCAGTTAATGTGTCTATCGTGAAAAATTCGTTAATTTCACAGTGACTGCGTCCAGGGTGTTGCCTCACCATCGGTACACACAAAGTGATCAAAATGGTTGGGGTTCGTACGTGTGTGGAGAAGAAAAACGCGCAAGTGTGTGTCCACGCGTGCCACGGTTGAGGGGGTGGACTACGGCATTTTGGGTTCCCACATTGAAAACGATTTTACTCCAGAAGAAGATGGTTTTATCGTACACTTGCAACCCTTTGTATTATGATCGATTGTGATTTATTCGATTCTTTTTTTCTTCTTGATTGATTGAAATTCATAGAAATATTCAAATGGTTGCTGTATTTTTTTCTGTTTTCACTTGATTCTATCGATGACTCTTAACATACTTTGATGAATCGTATTGTCGAAGTTTGAATCGTTTATTGGAACGAATTGATAATCGAATAACAAAATACTCGGCTGTTCAACATCTAAAACCTTGCGGTACATTTTTGAATTGATATTTCCAGTTCCAAAGAGTTGATTCTAGGAGACAAACATTGATGATTTCTCAGATTTTCTGAGTTTTAATTCCCGTTTCTGTTCTATGAACGATTCAAACTTCAGGAACATGAATTTTGAATACTCGTATCAAAATCTGAAGACAATTTTATTCGATTCAAAAGAATCTCCCCTTTGTTTCATTCCGTAAGAACGGAATCATGATCTGATCTCTCACTCGACAAATTATACGTTAACCGATTTCTCATAAATCTCCATCACTGTTGAAATTCAAAATAACTATTCTAAATTTCACCATACGTCATTCACAAAACATTGATCTACCATGATTTCATTGTTGCAAGAATGGTTTCCGATTCTTCCCCTGCGATATCAAATTTCCACTATCATCAAATTATTTCTCTTTCCCTTTCGAGTGCTCGACGACGAAGAACTCATTCTTCTTCCTGCGATGTGCAGGAACCAAGGGGAAGGTTAAGTTATTTCTCTGGTTCCTTGTTCCGAAAATCTCTCCGACGGAAAAGGGCGCCGAGACTCTTGGAAAGCCAACGCACTTTCTTTTATTGCGCTTCTTGTTCTTTATCTATCCCGGTATTTACGACTTATTGTATCGAGTAGGAAAGTTATATTAACGCTATCTGAGGGTGTTGAGACAAATTGGTCGGGTCCACAATTTTATTCCATCCTGTCAAATTGATGAAACAATGGATTTTTTTTCCAAAGCACCAAGATGGTCTATCTTTTTTTCTTGATTATACCAAAATTGGATGAATTGGAAATAAGTACCGACGTATGCTGGAAAAAATGGAGAATATAGTTAATTCTTATTCCATTAAGTTACACGATCGATGCCACAAGTCTGCAGAAGAAATCGATTTCTCCCTGTAACTTACGAAAATATCTCACGAGTGGAAAATACGGATTAGATTCTATCCGTTGTAACAACACTCTTTCTCTTTGCCTAACGAGTCCGAATGAAGAATGATAGATCAGAAGCAGACAAATCCATTCGACGAGATTCAAAATAAAGCTCAGTTCTCTTTCCACGAAGTACACGTAGATTTATGAAGAATTTGTATCAATTCCCATTACATCTGAATTAATTACGACAGTGAGTGCAACGACATCGGTGAAAACCATTACCGTCGCTCGTATCTCATTTGGGATGAAAAACAGCGAAAGGCAGGAAGACCCTATATACATCTGTATGTACAATAATCCAACTTCTCAAGGATCATTCGAATGAAATTAATTATCCTCGTCAATGGAAACTCGAATTCAACCAGGATAAATATTTTCTCAAGAAAACTTTGTAGAGGGGCAAGATTGAACATCGATAACGGATACTATCTCACGGTATTGGAACAATTATCTTAGAAAAGTTAATTTTCAACGTTTTAATTTGTTTCTCGATCGTTGTGAAACTTTTCACCGAGAGTACAAATTTTGAATAACTCTTAACGAGAGAAAGAGAGGAAGAGAAATTGTAGCGCTCCCATTCGATGACTCTATTGGTGTGGGTCAATTGCTCCACAGAGGACGAAGTTTAACCTGAACGAATGCTCGTTCTGATTGGAACGACAATCGTCGACGAGAGTTTTATTTTATTTGTCGAGATATCTTGATTTCGATTAGGTAACTTCGTCTCTTGAATGCGACTGAAGAAAATGAACATCGAAAGGAAAATAGATTGGTAAATTCATGAATGAAGAAAAATTCTTCGTGGACTCGAGAATTTGAGAATATCAAGGAAGAATATAGAGTGGTTTAATCTGATAAAATAGAGTGTCAGATCGTTCTTGGAGAACCGAAGGGTGTTTTGATGCCTATGACTCGTGACAAAACTCTCTTCCGCACTCGTTTGCCTCCTATTTGGGTTGGTAACCACCCCGATGCACCTTCCGTGGCAATAGTGTGGCGGTGGTAGCGGGAGCCAAGTACCCTTCGAAAGCGCAGAGCAGAACCTGGCGCATGCCCATACAGATATCGTAACCCATGTATAGTTAGACAACGTCATCGGTGAACCAGCTGCGGCCACCACCGCCGCCGGGTTTTCTCAGTGCGTTTGGCGAACAGTTTGCGGAAGGACGTGTTTCCTCGTGAGCTTCCTGGAGAACAGAACCACGGTGGTATTTGAATATGATCGCGAACCGTGAACCCAAACTTCGGTTGTGTTCAGGTCGGGGTAACTCTTCTGGATTTTTTGCAATCCTCAAGAGATGGTCTTCGTTGATCTAAGTAGATGGAGGACATTATTTGTTACACCATGTCATGAGGATGAACCCGCACTGATTATCCACTCATAAATTACATCTCGTACAATCAGAATCAGATTGATAATTGCGTAATAACAGCAAAAAAACACAGTGTCGACTTCCAGGTTCATTCACTTGAAAGTCTGCAACCGAATCCCCCCCTCAAGGTCACTTGGTAATCCTGATCAATGACCGTAGCGCCAAGCACCACCACGTGACTGCCTGCGAACTGACCAGCGAATATAATCACACATAACACATCCGTCGGCGCTTGCTGAGATGAAACAATTTCAAACTCTTACATTTAGCGTAATGATATTCCCCATCGTACTGTATTGACAATATACATTTATGATGATCCAATAATGTAATCATAATCCAGCTACAATTTGATCTCCTTTCCAAAAGTGTAGATAAGTAAATATAAAGGTTTGCATCTATATTTGAATATTGTTAATGATGATTTAGATTCATGAGCTACGTGTTCGTGTAACAGTGCTCAAAATAATCAATGTCTTCCGTATATCGGTCGTGTTTTTTCACATAAGCAAAACTTCCAATATTTGGTAGCAAGTGTAGATAAAAAGGGAGAGATAGAGATAAGAAATAGTGCAAGGGGGAAGAAGGTAAGGGACATCATATCAAAGGTGTGAGAGGTAAGGGAAGTGAAGGGAACTGTGACGTGCAGTGCGATCTGTGCGAAGGAGACTCGAGGGACTACGGGTATCCGGTTACGACGTGACACGAACGAGAGAATTATAGATACGTCAGGGAACGAGAAAGTTGAAGTAGGAAAAAGAAACTAAAAAGACAAAGTGAAATAGAGAAATCGTGGTAAAAGACAAACTGTGTTCTACAGAAGCGGGGGAGATTCTCACTGCTTTAACGTCGCTTACGGTGAGTTTTGCACAGTTGTCTATGTAAATGATTCATCCTTCACAACATTCGAGGGTAATTTTTCTAATTCTTCGATATTTTGTAATCTCTCTTATCATGAATATAAGAATACAAATATTTGTCAGATCAGAAGAAGCAACAGATTTTTTTGTTACAAAGAACACCATGCGACAGCACGATTCTACGCATGCCTCAAAGAATTCCATGTGTCAAAAAAGCATGGATTTCTCTCGAACTTATTTGTTTATCATCTTCCTTCACCACCCAGTAATCCCGGACTTTGTCAATATTGCAAAGTTCTAGAATAGTTGATTCTGTTTTCAAATTAACTGTGGAAAAAATCAAAATCAGTGGTTGTATGTAATCATGAATTCTAGCACCGCTAAGAATTCTAGTTCTGATTCAATCAGGTGGAACGGGGGTATCTGGATGGTTTAAAATAAACACTTTATCACCTCAACCTCGTTAACTTAACAATTTGTAGTAACAACACAGAGCCAATCTAACACGTGCAAGAATACTATAAGTGAACTTTGAATAATTACAAGCATCGAATAACATTGTGCAGGGCTATTTGGCTACATAACAGCCGTGAGAAAGTACACGAAGAGAAGTAGATATTCAAAAGTATGAAAAATTCAATATTAGGTCCTATCTTTTCATCGAATATGAAAACAAGCACCTAGATTATATTCCTGTAAGGTACTCGAGCATTAAGAGAAGCAGGTGAAATTTTGCATCGACTTTTCTCATAAATCACTTCATGAATTCGAGTTTGAAATCGGGAAAAATTAAGAGCATGTCTGAAATTGAACAACTCGATATAAATTTGGATTCCCTCATAGTTTGTAGATATTGAAAAACGAAATTATAACGAATTTTTCATATTCAGAGGTTATTACTTTTGAATAACTCTCTCATACTCGCCATAAATTAGTGAATGATTGAAACTTATATTTAGAGTCTAATTCTCATCGTGATGCTCGAATCTCTTTAATATTAAGTTGCTAATTTTTGATAACTTCCATTGTTTCGATAGATTCTGTACAATACGATTTGTATAATACATTTTTTCAATGTATCTTGAGCAAACTTAGGCAGAAATCTAAGACAATCGTTCTCTACAAGCGATTCAAAAACCTTCTAGAATATTGTAATTATATCTACCGAAAACAAGAAAGAACAGCAGAACGCTGTAAGCCTTTAAATCGAACATTTATCAATATATAATGTAATATTAGACACAAGATAGTAGAACTAATGGATTCGTGTTTGTGAAGTGCAATTTTCCTTATTCAGTTCCCTTTTAGTGTAATAAATTATGATATGAAGGAGACAATAAACTTATGAAATCCACAATTTGAAGCCTCAAAACACCCCATTGTTGTGCTATGTAGGAACTCCACAATATTTCATCGAGAATACATTGTTTTGATTTCTATATAAAAAAGTTCAATAAGAAAGAGCTCTACGCTAGTCTAGGATTTCTAAGAGTTAAATCCCAACATATTTCAGACACCAGCATTCCTGCTGAAAATGCCAAACAGATCCAGACAAACAATTCTTGCCAGTGTTTGAACGGCTTCTTCCTAAATTCGGTAACTAAAACTACCCTTAACCCGAGTGGAAAAATTTCCAAAATTGTATAAAATTTATATCGAATTATATCTGAATTATATATAAATTATATTGAATCATATGAAAATTATATATAATTTTGAAAATTTTTCCACTCGGGAAAGAATGAGTTGGTTACATTGGAAAGAATTTGCAGAAATCATACAGTTTTGTTACTAGGTATCATTAAAATATGTTGTTATGATAACCAAACTTTGACAAAAATTCTGTTGCCACAGCAAAACATTGTTTCTCAGTCTGACCGCACGGAGAAAAAAAAACTAGCAATAATATTGCTGAATCTACAATAAAATATTGTTATATATCAACCCACAATGGAATCGTATAAAATATCGTTTAAGATTGTTGAATTGGCAATTTGATTGTCAACAAGACAACTGTATGTAGTTAGAAGAACAAAAATTATTGTTATCCAACAATAAAATTTCAACAATTCACTCCTTGCTAGTCCTACGAAACACACTTTTCTCAGTGCGACGCAACGAAATTCTATTGATGAATACGAGATGACAAAACATAATTATCGACGCATGAGAATGATATCAATATAACAACCAAAGCCACCTCACAGAAATAATTTCTTCCATTCAACAAAGTAGTTGAGAACCTTTCGCAAAAAGAAGGCTCATACGCCAGAAGGACGATTTGGGAAATTCGTGAAAGAAATTATCGTTCGAATTTTCCAGAGCTTAGGCATATTCCAATATGTTTGTACGCAGTTTTCAATGAACTCTCTGGCCCTCTCAAAATGTAGATCCATCATTTATCAAGCAAATTAGCATTACATCATGAAAATAAATGAATTTTTATGAATCTACTGTAGATTCAAGTTTTTTATTTTATGACACTCAGAGTGTTTAAATTATGCAGTCAGTCTTCAAACACTCAAAAGTGTGTAAATATACCTAGTTAATGGATGAAATGGGTTATTTTGGAACATTTAAACTGGACTATCGACATATTGACAGATTTGCAAGGGTTTAAAAAGTGACTAGATCATTTAAACATTCTAAGTGTATTGAAATAAAACACTTGACTTTACAGAGTGTTCCTAGAGGCTTTTTGCCATAAATCGAGGGAAAAAGTGAGATTGTGAGATAATTGCACATTGAATTCACCAGAATCAATGTTTTTATCGATGAAGGATGACAAAATCTCCAGAAAGATGGATTTTGAGTGATGGAATACTATATTTTCATATTGAATTTAATACTAGTTCTGAAATTCAATATTGATGATGAAATCTCCAAACTTCTTCCTGGAATGTGACAATTGTTCATTAAATTTTACAAATATGTGATCGAAATAAATGAGAAAATTCTAAACACCAGGAATTATATTATTGAATTCAATATTTTATTATGTAATTTAATAAACTATTCGTGTAAACAACTCCATAATACTCTTAAGAAGTTTCAGGCAGATTTTTCCAAAAGTGTATATTATTTACAAACAAAATTTGAACAATACAGATGAACCTCATTGTATATCCTTCCGATTCGTTTATCAATTCATTCCCATACATGATTCAAGCTTTGAAAATATGAACATTAGGAGACAAGATTTTATTACTCACCATAAAATTTGAAGATATCAAAAATTTCACAAACTGATCGACAACATGATTTAACTCCAGTTCACCACTGTAAAAATTTGTAAAACAATGAATGAATTATAATTTTTGAATCGATTTCTGTTGTTCGCAGTAACGGTGATAATTTACTTTTCTCCTTGCACATGAATGTCAAAAGAGCCTCAATTATATCCATGAAATTTGCTGCCAAACTATTTAGACAGTCTAAATTAGATACAAAGCTTTCTATGAATTTTGAAATCGGAGTGATTGTGTAGAACCAACTTTGCAGATGATTTTTCCAACGTGAGACACAACGAGAGAAATGGTGGTCGTGAAAACAATAAACAATTCAACTGGAGAATCACTTTTCGCACTTCCCAAACATTGCAGATTTCCGAGTTGGAATTCTGCCCATCCATATGTAGAGATTTTTGGTTTCCAAAAACCCAGCTAGGAGGATATAAATTTCCTATCTGAGTGTGCGATGGAATCGGAGAGAATACTCGGACTAAAATGCTACAGATCAGATCGTTCCATTTCATGCAACTTTTTTGCAAACTCCATGATGCGAATAAACACATCCGTGACATATGGAGCAAATTGGTATCAGAATATCTTTTGACTGAAATTCACGTTCTTTGAATCTGAATCAACAAGAATTAATCTTGAGCTACTTATTAATTGAATTTTTCTTCTTCAGCTTTCACACCCGCCATCTGAAATCGGCAAAGTACTTTATTCCTCAAAGTGTATCGATAAGAAGAAGGATTTACTTACATAGCGATTAATTTAATAACATAACATCTTTGAGGGGGAATTATTTGAATAAGCGAGAAAAGAATCGCGGGAATGGCAATGTATTCATGGACAAAGTGAAGTTCATTAATCTGTGGGTGGTTCATATGAAAGTAGAGAGAGGAACATTCTTCTCCGTGTCGTACTGACACAAGAGGATTCATAAAAATATTCCAACTTTACTTGAATTGTTCCAATCTTTTGTTACATCGTTAGTACTTTAGAATGGCTAACTTCGAATTGATTCAAATGTGCGATCATAAAATTCAAAATGTGAGGATGTATACTGAAATATTCAAAATGTCGTTAGATAAAGTAAATTCCACCCTTGAGGTCTCCAAGTGTTACTAATTTGGTTCTCCAGTTAAGATAGAATGAATATTTCTGACCATGGATATCAATTTCTGAATTTCGTTATATCAAAAAGCGTTTTGAATTCATTGCTGAGATAGAAAACTCATCAGTCAAGTGCAATTCATTTGAATTGAAAACATATTTCACAATGAAAGATATATAAACTCATTCTTTTGCAACACTTTTCTCTGAATCAAAATGAATTATACTTATCATGTTCTTTTTACATGGCAACAAAAATATATTTCTTGTCTACAATCCAAGTCTTTTCATGTCTGAATTCACAGCATTCTGAAATTAAAACATTCCAGCGATCCATCAAACCCTTTGTTCAATTCAGTTGCATTATTCAAACAACATTTTATCCTTATTTCGTTGGCATAAAGGAAGAAGAAAGGAAAAACGAATCTCACGTTTTATTCTGAACATACTCATTCGGTATGTAATACTAATTACACCGTTCTTACCGCAATACAATTAATTTGTTAAACGTGAGTGAATTTCTTGGGCTTTATGAAAGGGTGTGCGTGTGAGGAGGACCATCAACAAGCGGTGGCACGCGACGTCGCTTATTACAAAACGAACTTAGTATAAGACTAAATTGTAAGCACCATCGCATAAATCCAACAACACGACAACGATTTATTTTTGACTAGTAATGGTGAGGTTTATCGTTCATAACTTTATTACAATGTCATTCGGGAAATTCGTTGAATATCTATTTTCTTGTCCTTGTTATCGAAGAATTATATGATTAAGATTAATAAAATCATGATTTGATGGATTTGTACATCATTTTCTAAAAGATTCACTATTAGAAATGTAGAATACTTTTTCCAACTGCGGCAAAAATTTTTGGGACAAAAATTGAATGATTCATCATCATCATTATGAAGTAATCAGTGTTATGACTGGTTTGATGGAGTCTTCCAACCCTATCTATTATCCGCCAAACGCTTAATGTCTACATATCTACGACAGCCCTTTTCTTGTATAATTTGCTTCATATAACTTCATCTTGGTCTACTTTTGCGAGTTTTACTATTCATTTTTTCTTCTGATATTGTCTTCAACAAACTATCGTGCCTTAATATGTGTATCATATCAGATTACTTCTCCTTTTAACGACATGTTTCAAAAGATTTCTTTCTTCATTTACCTTCTCAAGTGCCTCTTCATTTTTTACTCTCTTTATCCATTTTATTCTGAGCATCCTTCTGTAACACCACCTTTCAAAAGCTGCAAGTCTTCGTTGGTCAGTTTTCTCCGATTGTCCAAGTTTCGCAACCATATAATGCTGTGCTCCAAACGTGACTGTTCAAGAATTTCTTCCTCACTGCTAAACTGATATTCTTTGAGCATAATAACTGTTTCTCTTAATGAAAAGCCTGTTTTCCTTCTGCTATTCTCGCTCTTATATCTCTTTCGCTTTGACCGTTTTCTGTAATTATGCTTCCTAGATATTCGAATCCTTTCACTTGTTGAATTCTTCTTGACGTTTTCGCTGTTGTACAAATTATGAATTTTGTGTGGTCCTTATTTACATTCATACAATAGTTTTCTAGTAATCTTGTTTTCATAGAGTTGAGAATATTTTCTAACTCAGCACTACTCGTAGTTGATATGAATATGTCATCCGCGAATCTCAATATGCTTACATTTTCTCCCTGAATCTGTAATTTCAATTGCACTTGCTCCCTCACTTCGTTCATCACTTCTCCTATATATAAATTGAAAATCGATGGTGATATTGAGCATTAGGGTGGGCCAAAAAACCAAAATTTCTGAAATCCGGAACGTAATAGTGCGGAAAAGACGGTCTGGAGGAATACAAATCGAATGAAAAAAAGATCATTCAAATCGGTCAACATTTGACCATCGCGCATCGAGTTTGAAGTTTTTCAGTTTTTACAATTTCTGGCGAATGCAATATATTTTCTCGAAAAAGTTTATATTTCATTATTCAGTGTCAGAAAATGGTTGTCAAGCATACAAACATAGTTAATAGTGTTGGATTAATGTATAAATAAGTAAATAAATATATATATATACATATAATATACATACATACATACATACATATACGCAATATAGAAGTTTTGCGTGTGCACCGTATGCGTAAGTTCTCTTATTCGTTGTGGACACGCTGATCAGAAGTGTACTGCTCAGATATTCGGATCGACTGCTTACCTCACTCACGTGACGCGAACGGCACAGAAATATACGAGCACAGCAGAGGCATTGCATTTTTTCCAGCAAGTACTTCACTTGTTTTAGCAAGCGGTCATACTGGCGGTTGCTGATTTTCTTTCGTAGAGATCCAGAAATTACTACCTCAACAACTTTGTTATTTTTTCACTGATATTCACGGTATTTAGAGCGTAGTAGGCCTCCATTCCATCTGATTATATTGGGTACATTTCGTAGTTCCAAGGCTTTCCCATCATTGAAAGATGGAAGCGCCAAGGAAACACATGGGTCGGAAAGTATTTTCTTGTCCAATTTTCGGGAGTCCAAAGGACCTACCAACTTCCCAACTTCCTACGTACGAGGAAGTTTTGAGATGTTGTTTTGAAGAACGATTTGAGCTGGCTTCAGAAGTCAATTACGAAACAGTTAGTTTTTCCACTGTAGCTGGAGCAGTTGCACGAAAAATTATGGCTCAGTACGATTTAGTAACTGTCTCTACAGTTACAGAGGGTCAAATGTTCACCGATTTGAATGATCTTTTTTTTCATTCGATTAGCGTTCCTCCAGACCATCTTTTCCGCACTATTACGTTCCGGATTTCAAAAATTTTGGTTTTTCGGCCCATCCTATTGAGCATTCTTGTCTCACCCCCCCTTTTAATTTATGCTTCCCGTTCTTGACCCTCTATTTCTATTATTGCGGTTTGATTCTTATATAATTCATATATTATTCTTCTATCCTCAAAATTAATTTCCACCTTTTGCAAAATCGCGAACATTTTCTCTCAATCAACATTATCAAATGCTTTTTGTATATCTAAAGAAACCTGTATACACAGACTTTCTTAACTTTAGTTTTCCCTCTTCTACTGCTCCAAGTTCCAAAATTGCTCCTCCCGTTCCCTTATTCTTCCTAAAACTGAGCTGATCTTCTGCTAATCTACTCTCTATTCCATATTCTATCCTCCTGTCTATAATTTTTTTCCAGTATTTTTGAAAAATGTGCAGTTGAACTCATTGCTCTGTTGTTCTCGCATTTGTTTTCTTGGAATGGTGACAATTTTATTCTTTCGGAAATCTTTCGGTACTTCTCCATTTTCGTACATATTTTTGACCAATTCAAAAGTCACGATCGAGTTCTTCGACTGGAGGCTTTGATAAGGTCCGCACTTATGCGATCTACTCCTGGCGCTTTATTATTTTCCAATTCTTTCAAAGTTCTGTCGAATTCTGATCTCAAAATCGATCTTCTAAATGATTAATCCATTGTTCTGTCTTTTCCTCCGTTCTTATCAATTGTCTCCCTAGAGAATCTTTGATCTTATTGCTCCTAGATTTCATTTGTCCAAAAAATTTCTCAACAATCCTATGTTCTTCATCTATTTCTCCTAAATGTAATCTTACTTCTATTTCCTGACATTTTTCTTCTGACCATTGTTCTTGTGCTTTCCTTGATTCTCTTATTATTTTATTCCTCGGCGATTTGTATCTCTGCTGGCCTTGTTCGCTACTATTATTCTTGTATTTTCTCCTTTCATCAATTAAATCAAGAATTTCTCCCGTTATCCATGGTTTCTTAGGTTCTATTACATCGCTCTTCGAAATTTTATTTGCACATTCTTTTAAGTTCCCCTTTACTCTCTATTTCCAAGTTTTTCTCTTCTTGATCCCCCAATTTTTTCATTCATCACTTTGAATGCCTCATGTGTTTGTTTTTGTTTGAGATTCTTTAAATTCTAACATTTTTGCATTTTTCTCTTCTCCTCCAGCACCCGGATAAGTCTTACAGCTTTTCACTTGATTTCTAAATCTTTGTTCTACTAATATGTGATTAATTTGGTGTCTTGGTGTATCTCCTGGCATTTTCCAAGTAAAGATTCTTCTTGGATGATTGTTAGATAATGTTTTGGTAATAAATATTTCATGACTTTCACATAATTTGATTAAGCATTGTCCTCTTTCATTTCTTTTACATACCGCAAAATCTCCTATCATGTTGCCCTCTTTCCCTTCCTACTACCGCATTCCAGTCACCTATGATCATTCAATTCTCTTCTCCTTTTTCATATTCTATCACTTCTTCTATTCCATCGTACGTTTTTTCGATATCTTTCTCCGAGTACGCAGATGTGAGCACGTATACTTGAACTATAACAGTGTCTATCAGTTTTGTTCTAATTCTGACCATCATTACGCGTTCGCCGTCTTGCAAATACTTTTCTACCCCACTTCCTACCCTTTGATGCATTATGAATAACCAAACCTGCTTGACCAACCTTTCATCCTGTATGGATCATTCTATAATCCCCACTCCAGAAATCTCCTTCTTGCGGCCATCTCATTTCGCTAATCCTCATTACATCGATATTCAACCTATTCATTTCTAATTTCAAATTTTCTAATTACCCTGCTTGTCTCAGTGATCTAACATTTCACGCTCCAACTCGAGGAATGTTTTGTTCCTTCCCTATCTTCTTTGGTTTTTGACCTTGTTTGATGAAGCTCTCTTGAACAACCTTCACCTGGAAATCCGAATGGGAGGCTATTTTACCTCCGGAATATTTTACTCGAGGAAATGCCATCATGTTGTTGTCGTTTTTTTCTACAAATTAAGGATTCTAGGTTTGGAAAAAGATTTCATTTCCTCAGGAATATTCAAAGATGTCAATGAAGGTGGTTACCTCTTGCTTTCCCTCCGTTTTTGTGGATGTTCCTGGCGTTGAGATGATTTCGTTCCTCTCAGTTTGTATTCTCCCTCTCGAGGAGCTTACTCCATCCAAAAAAAAGACCTAATTCCTAGATACTCATCCTCACCACCACGTAAAGGGAGCAGATACTACCAAGGATGGATCAAAACGATATCAAGGATAGGTATCATGGATAACCCCCGGAAGACCCGCAATCATCCCACGGGGATGAATTAAATGATTACCTCACAAATAAGGAAACTGAATTCACCAATATAATCACGAAAAACTCCCCATAATTCTCATAGTTATAAAATCTAGTTTCATTCAACATTTCGTTATAACTAAGATATTGGTTAATTGTATTTATTGAAAATCAAATAGAATCTACGATTTGTTTATAAAGGTATTTGATTACAAACGATATCTGAATATTGTGTATGCGTTCATGGTGTACGAACTCGTGCAGATCGTAATGGGTTATTTGAGCCATGAAACAGCTAAATGATCGTATTCAATGTATTTATGATACACATGTTGTTGATGTTACTATCAAAAGCAAGGTAGATGGGTAATTTGAGTAACAAAATGAATGATGTCTCATACACTGTAAAAAATATTCTGAAATTTCCGATATCAGATGTATATGAAAATTCTGAGACTTGTAATTGAAATCAAGTTCAATCATGAATCCATGAAATTTAATGCAAAATGTGTGAAAATTCATATGAAAATGCATGAAAAATCATAATTCTGTATGAGATATCATAAAATTTCATATGAAAAGCCAAAGAAGTTTTGAAAATTCAATACAAAATGTATATGTTAATTGCTTCACATACATTTCTATGAAATTTAGGAAGCAATTTTTTACAGTGTAGATACTGTATTAAATGGATATTAGATCAAATTTTTCGTCTTATTTTTCAATGTTCATTCATTCGTTTTTTGTTTTATGAAATTATATTTATTCCACAATCTCTCCAGAAATTGATTCATCAATCTATCTAATTAACGTGTAGACCAAACAATTGAAACTTTGGGTATAGTAACCACGCGCAGGGAATCCGCGAGATATTAACTTGCCTAACCTTTCCGCGATTAGGTGATTTTTCATCTGGACTGCGTGAAAAAACATCACAACGTCGAAGAACATAAACCTCAAATCTCGGTGATATTATTTCCCTGGGAAGTTAAGGATCTAAAACCAAACAGTTTGGTAATAAAACCAAGTGATATCTCGCGGGTCCCCTGCGTGCAGGAATTACAAGCTATTCCCATTTCTATCCGGCTATTATGTTTTTCATCATAAAATATTGATCTGTAAGTGAGTCAGGATGAATTTCATGAAATTTTAGAACACTTCTGCAAAAATTCTTACATTTAATACGGAGTTATTGATGAAATATCATACTTTCATATTGAATTGATTGATAGTTCTCAAATTTGATAATAATGAGGGAATTTCAATATTTCTTCCTGAAATGTAACAATTATCATTCGATTGATCTCACAAATATATTATCAAAATTAGGAACAAAGTTCTCAATATTAAAAAAAAATTCTTCAGATTAGGAATTATATCATTGAATTCAAGATTCGATTATGAAAATTTGATTGACTGTTTATGTAAAATACTTCATAATATTCACTGTCAGGAAAATTGTTGAATTCAATAGAAAATTTCTTGTGAAATTCAATATTCCCATAATCAATCTAATGCGCGTTCTTAAATTTAATAAGTTTTTATTTAAATTTGAGAAATTAATCAACCAACTGACGAATATCTTATTAAAATTAGGAGAGAATTCTTGAAATTGAAAATTATATTATTTAAATTAATGTCACATTATGAGATTTAATAGATTGTGTTATGCAAAAAGTTTCATAATATATTCATGAAACTTGAGGCAGATTTTTTTTTACAGTATCCTTATGAAGTTTCGGGTGGATTTTTCAGATAGTGAAGAGTGAACAAAGTATGAGTATATGATCCGTTCAATCGATTCAGCGAGATATATTCTCAACTATGTGGTTCAGTAGTACTTCAGATCCTTATCATAATCACCTTATGCGAATTCAACAAGCCGATTCCCGAATATCATTCTACAATTACAATAATGATTGCTCGTGATGAGAAAAAATAACTTCCTCTGCCGCAACACAGGCTACACACGCTACACACCCTTCATATTTGATTCTCATCCAAAATCTCTCATCCTCATGGATTTATCTCCACAAGTGGAGAGTAAACCGCTTGATGAATCCATACAAATTGTATAACCATTGTTTCAAATACTGTTCCCCATACATGCTCGAACTGTAGCAATTTTATACGAGGGTGATTAAATATTGCACAAAATTGAACGAACAATAGATAATGAGGTTGAAATGAAGGTTCAGAGTGAGGAGGAATCAGTATCGGAGTCACAGACGCGATCAGTTGGAAAATCTAAATCCCTTGTGATTGTCTGTCAATTATTTATGATTGGCGGCAATTTGTCCAATCGAAAATAAGCCCCGTCGGATGAAAGGTTACTACCAACTGTCACGTAATGCTGCTATATTCCACGTAATACTCATCATTTTTGTGTGCTTCATAAATAAATACCCCCTCCTCTCTTTCTCTCCATTAATCGACGAACTCTTTTTCCTGTCTTTAAAAGAAAAGAATGAATTTTCAAGGAAAAACAAATGATTCATACACCGTTGTTTTCATATATCAACAAATTCTCATGTTATGCTTCATTGATTTACTTTACCACGCAATATATCGTCTGAAATCGATTCGAATTCTTCCCCGTCGCAATCCGTTGTTCCTTTTGACAAAAAATCTCAAAGTAAAGGAGCGTGCATTAGTTCGTCAAGACTGAAACCACTCTACTGCGTCGAGTGAAAAAGAATGACTGAATTTCACGCTACGAGTCGTTCTCTTTCGTCTTTGAAACAGTTTGATATTTCCAGCTAACATTTTCTGAGCTCATGTCAAAACGAATCTGAATTCCATCAACGCTATTCTAGGTGACGATAAGCCGTCGTGTATGCAGAGAGGAAAAAAGGAGTTCGCGTGATATAGGAGGCGGCTTTACCATCGATCCAACGACCAACGTTTCGTAGCAGTATGATTCTCGTTTTAGCTTGCGGCCCTATTTTTGAGTCGACGGCTAATTAATGCAATACACTCCAGCAAGCTACAAATATTCACGGTGATTCCATCTCACCTGTACGAGGTCACGACCGTCTACGTGCACGGTTTGATGTAGGAAAAGAGAAAAAAATAAACACACGTTTGGCGGTGTGTACAATGTGCATGTACGTAATGCACACATTCACGCTCTCACGTTGAGTTAGCAACAAAAAACGAAAGATATGTGTTTGAAGTTGAATCAACGTCGAGTTACAGTCTCATATAAAAAGATCCATCGTTGCATGTTTCTGTGAGTTGAGGTAATAATTAGAGAAGGTGTCCGAGGGGAAAGGAAATCGCTCCGACTCGATTCAAATTTTCGTACAATCTTGATGGATTTCTCCTGTTACGGAGTTGTAGAGCATTGCGAATCTGCGATCTTACCAATTATTATTTTCTTACGAAATTTAAAATTATTTTATACCAAAACTCCGAGAGATTAATTCCTTTTTTTTTCATTATTCATATCATCCTCATCTTTCACAATCTCGTGTTACAAAAATAGGTAAAACACATATCCAGAGCTTACGACAAGAATCTCTGCTTTTTTTCTCACAATTTAGAATCATGGAAGTTGAAAAACCAACACCACCATTCCTACTCTCACATGAATCAGAAAGAATTACATTCGACACTTGTATCCTTGGATTAATTCATCGGAGTAAATTTAATTCGAGGAAGAAAAACCTAACTTTATTATTATATCTAAACGTATTATGCAAATACGCGTCTTATGGATTATTGTTGGAAGCGTGAGCACGTTTGTAATCCTTGCGCGAAAAAGAAAAGGAAGCACAGAGCGATGGCATCCTTGTACGATAACAAGTATGATGTAACAAAGAAGGATGAGGAAGGGAAAAATGAAAAGAAGGATTGTTAAACCAGTAGACAACTGAACTGGGCAATGCCAATTTTTTCTGTCGACTTTAAAGAGTGGCGCGTTACATTTTACTCGAGATGAAATAAAAATTGCACCAAGCGAGTTAGATGAACGTATTTGAAGCGAAATTAATCCCTTTTACGAATGCAAGTCGCTTTTTAGTATGAATGCGCCGAGTTTTGTGTATTTGTGTTGAAAAGTTTCATTCTTCCGTTCAACTCGCTTGTAAGTTTTCTCCAATTTTCATTCAAAGCTCTTTCCTCCACTGCAATGAATTTTGTTTCCGTTATTAATTTCGATTATAATGTCAAAATTAGAATTTCAAAGCCTGACTTTTCAATTGTTTGCTTGTATGCTTGATATTTTATTACTCTTCTCCCTATTTCCTGTTTTTCGTTCCAATTATTATACTAGAAAAAGCGAAATTTCATAATTTCGAGATTATTTTATTCAATAATTTTCAATTCGCAACTGAACAAACTCCTCATAAATCAGCTACAAAAAGGATTATTTCTTGGAATAAACAAAGCCGGGCAAACACCGCCTAGAAAATGAATATTTCCATGAATTTGTTGATTTCAATCCTTTCTGAGAAATACTGCTTCACCATCCTTCCAGCATTTATCTGAAAAATTCTGAGAATTTGGATAATATCGAAAATCTGTGAGCCTAATCGAAGATTTCTCAGAAAATTGAGAAATTTCATACAAAATGAAGTGAGGAATGAAAGCACACTTTACATCGCTTGTGAATACGCAACGGTGGGTAGGTCATTGAGATTAAAAACAAGAACCGAGAACAACCAACAAACAGTATGGATGGGAAGGGAAAGCAAAGAGTTATGTTTCGTTCGACTAATTGTTTTCTGAAGTAATACGAGTTTGCAACGGAACTGCGGTTGAAGAGAACTGAAATACCGAGAATGTTACATCGAGTGGAAACAAGTCGAGAAATAATACAAAGATGTGCTGGTACACGTGTAAACGCATAAATGACAAGATGTGCCGAATCCAGGATGGTTAGACAGACAACGACGTTGTCAGAAAAGTGAAATGGCGGAGTGGAAATGCAGGATCAAGGACAGCGCGGGAGGAGGGAAATGGAAGATTGAAGAGACGAAGAGATTCGAAAGGGAGAGGAATGGCTATAGGGGTTGGATAGAACAATGCAAGGAGACAAGTAAAGCTGTCCTGAAACGAGGTCGACATAATTGCAGCCCCCCAGTAGTCGGGCTTGAAAGTAGGCGATCGTGGGAGAGAAAGATGAAGCGGAACTGGTGGAGTAAAAGAAAAAGGCCAAGAAGCGTGGACTGGGAGGAAGGTTGTCGAGTGTTGGTCGCCGTTCATTGTCTCATGCAGACTCGTCCTGGACTCTAATCAAATGCTTGACACATCCCTGTCTGGCTCCGGAACGGCATAACTTTGTCAGGATCGTAATGAGGGTTGAGAGATCCTGAGGGACTTTGCCACGAGCTTTATGATCTACACATTTGAAGAGTGGTCGCTTGATCGAAGAAGGCCTTGGGAAACCGAAAATCTTGGACTCCAGTACTGTAGATATGGTTATCACAAAACTAATCTCATTATCAATGCTGATATTTCTATGCTGAATGATAGGGAAAAAATGACCTGAAAATTAAGTACGATAGCTAATTCCGGGCTACCATAGCGAATCAGCTTTTCCCGTGTCACCACTTTCAAGAGTTTGATACATAATTGTTTATCGAATACTCACTTTTATTCGTATTTGATGATTTTCATGTGACAAATTATTCATGGGATTTCCAGGGTTAGTACACATTTTTTGAAGTTTTTAGTGGAAAAAGTGGTTCAATAAGTAGAATACTGACAAAACTTAGAACCAAATTCATTCTGTTCCCCACATTCATTTCAAGATATTCTCATTATGTTTTTCATAATTTTCTTGAGAATTTTACGTTAAAATATCCTCTTTTATCCATGTACTCGAATGCACGTGTAACGTGTACCCAGATATCATCCTGATATGATGATAAATCGGATTATTTATGTCTTTTCTCACCATTTAAAACTAAGAAGGGTGAAAATTGAATGGCTTTCTGTTGTTTCACAAGGGGTGGCTGCACCATAAAAATAATAAATGTTTCTTCTTTGTTTGCTTCATGAAATGAAAATTCTTCCTCAAATACATTTTTTCATAACACGCTTTGAGTTGTTTATTATTTTCCATTTGTTCATTCCAAAGGCTCGAATAGTTATTCTTTGACTCAACTAGTAGCACGATTCACAAAGTTCTGACAAATCCTAGCGCGGTTTGTATTTTCGAATTTATGACCGTATTATGAACCGCGCTAGTCTTCATGAGAACTTCCCGAACTACCATAATATACAGCAAATGAATTGATCACAAAAGTCAGCGGATCAAATGCATTATCGTATATAGAACAATAAAACGGATCTATTTCACCACATTGATATTCCAAATGATGGAAAATTCACATCCAACTCGATATCACTGAACTCCATTAAAATCTTGAAACATCATGCTCGACGATGTAAAATGAAATAAAAAGCATACTAATTCTCTTAATTAATCTCAATGATATTATACTTGGCACACTTCTCAGTATACATCTCACGAAGTTCGACAATTCCCGTAACATAAATTTTTGGAAGAAAAGTTACAAGGGCGGTGTTCCTAGAGTTTATTACTGACTGGTTTTCAACCTTGCGGTGCCTTCCAACGAGATTATGCAATTTAAAATGAGTTAATTGAAGTGCAATAAGTCGTTAAAACTCCTGAACACATTAATTAATATAAAAGCCGGTTAGAGTGAGTCGGCGGCCATGGCCAGCCAACCAGCGAACCAGCCAGTCAGCCCTCTCTATCCGTTGCACTGGCGTTTTCGAACGAGTGCCGCGCACTCGGGTAAGAGAAATGGAGTGAGTGGGCGTAGGAAGAAAGGGCTGTCTCGGGAAAGCACGGTTAATGAAATAATGTACGCTCGAGGTATTTTCCTCGCACGAAATGCGCGGGATTTAACTTTCTACAAAAATACTTGCGCTCAAGGGGCACCCTTTTCGTTTTTTCTTGTTTCCTCCTTCTTTCTTTTGTCCCATTTTTTTCAATGTCTCCCTCAAAGTCATTAAAGTCGTACTTACGGCTATGCAATCCTCAAGGAACATCATGAGTCTTTGGAATGAAGTAAAATACCTATGTTCAATTAACGTTTCCTCTTCTTCGAATTGCGTGATAATTTTTTTTCTTCATTTCCCAAATTATTTTTACTGTTTTGAAATCAATAAATAAGCAGGTACATGGGTACGTACTTACTTGCGATTCATTGTGGATAAAATCTCTCATTGAGACCGTAGAAATCGACAAAAGATCTCGATTTCCGGTACTCTCTTCTTCTGACTTCCGTCCCAGTACTGGATAATCGGACGCCGTTGATGTGCCCAGTCGCCGAATAACGCCACAGCACAAAACCCCAGGAAATTGGACGCGTCGAGGACCGATTGCGCGGATCTAAACTGCGAAAAAGAATATCAAGGTGAAGGAAAGGAGATGAAGGCACAAGAAAAAGAGAAAGAAAAGCTCGTGCCCTCGGGAAATAAATCGGAAAATAAATTATATGAGCTCTTTCGCCTTCTTCTTCTTCTCCTTCTTTTGCTTCTTTCTCTGCTTCTCCTTGAACTCCACTGCGGTGTATCTTTTTTCCTTTATTTCTTTCACAATCATTTTATCTTTTCGCTTACACGTTAGTTGATGAAGTTTCACCCATGAATAGAATGAGGTGATTCTTCAACTCGATTATGATTATCAATTCACATACGTCCCTTCGGAGAATAATGATTTCTCTTTATCATGAGGAATGTTGGAACATTATTTTTCATTTGGTATTGATGATCAGTGAAATTTGACCTCCCTTCGACAGATTCTTATTCCGCCTGCAATCGAAATTATGAAAATTAAATCGAAGAATTTCATGCAATAGTGCAACTGACAGATGAATGCGATAACGAAATTTTTATTTCTCTTAAAATGTTTTTCATGCACAAATAAGCTTCATAGATATCCACGTGATGCAAAGCATAACAAAACAATACTAAAGCATGTAGCCTCCCATTCGTGTACATGTATGGGAAACAGTGCACGCGCATTGACACCAAATCCTACAACGTGGTAACTAATACGAGAGGAAAAAGAGAGACAGAGAGAGAGAGAGCGATAATCGGACAAGAGAACAGCCAAGTAAAGCTGAATTAGCATGGCTATCTAGGTAATATGTTGTATTGTATCGTCGTACACAGAGCCAGTTACCATCATGTGGTATATCGAAGCTTGTGATTTAATCGACATTGTTTTACTCACTCAACTTTTTTTCATTCTTAGTGTTAGTCTATAATTCCCGCTTAATTTACTCTTTGTTCTCATCGAGTTATAATTAGGGAATTAACAAATGAGAACGATTTCTTTTTCCAGATTCAATGCACTTGTCTGGTTTTTTCCCAACCATCCGAGCGTAAGATTTCTCGATCATCTTTCAACAATTTCGAAATATCGCTCTACACTGTAAGAAAAATTCCTCCTGAAAATTTTGCTGAATCTTGAGAAAACATGACTGAATTCTCAGAGTATGTTCCAGAATTCAGTTGATATTTTTTGGAATTCAGTAAAATTTATCTGAAAATTCAGAAAAAAAGTACACTGAGAGAGAAATTTGGTTCCCATAACCATGTTCTTGACCATGGCATGTAGTTGTCACAACCAAATTGATATGATTTTGTTTTGTTGTCCTGGTTCCCTGGTAGAAATTCGTCTGGGCATCCCATTTACCATCCACGTACTAGATGGGACCCATTTGGGGTGAACTGGATAAGACATTTCAGCCGATTTGACTTCAGTGCTCAAACATTTAGACAACAAAACATTGATTTATGTGATTTTTCATGCGTCAACTGATCGTACAGTGAAATTGATAATAGTCAGAGGAATAAAAGAAAGCCCAAACGTTTCAATTTGTCACTCGGGATTATTTTATTGAGATAAATTCAAAAGCAACGTTCTTGCCTTGAGATTACGTTTCAAAATACATTTTCACCTAATTCATATGTGTGATTTTACTGAAAAAACATGATTTCACATTTCTCATTAAGAATTTGAACTACATTCTACACGAAGAGAAATTTGTAGTCGAATTTACTATGTTATTATTGTTCCCGAGGAACAGACTGAATTCTGTCGGATTTTACTATGAAGGGCATATTTTTACTATGGTACAACAATAGAATGCTGATCATATTTACTATGTTTTATGGGGGAACCCGTCATAGTTCAGTCTGTTCCTCGGGAACAATAATAACATAGTAAATTTAACTACAAATTTCTCTCCGTGTAGCAATTCCCTGGGACACCTGGATGGGCACAGGCTAGAAAGTGCGTTACAAAACCAGTGAGAAGCCAACTTAACATCTGGAGAAACTAGCTGGGGCCCATCCAATTCTCAATCATAATTTCTACTAGGGTCATCATAATCAAATCCCAAGTCCCTGTAACCATAAATCCTTCACCATGCGAGCATTGTTTATGTGACCATGTTGCTTTTTTTTCAGTATAGCTGTAAAAAATTACAGTCACATTTTATAGTTTTTCAGAAGGAATTTTTTTATTGCGTCATTAGCATTCAAGAGAGCATTCAAGCCCGAACATCACCACCACTGGTCGCAGGACATTTCTCCGTCGCTTCTCCGTTCCTCCACCTTGTATCCACGTTGCCTCCACGGAGATGCAACGTGGAAGCGGTGGGTGTGCTGTTAGGGAGGAATAATGTATAAAAGGATATTTTGAAAATATCAAAGAATTACTTTAGAAAACTCACAAGAAAGATGGAGTTAGCATTCCGGCGCTAGAATCCCTGCGAATTTCGATCGAGTCTCTTATTGATGAATCATATTTATATACATACACAATTTTCTTAACAGATCGTGAAGGGATCATTTATTATCAAACATAACACCTTATTTTTATTTTCTCCGCGAGCAGCAAGAGGCAGGAATGTTATAATAAATCATCCAAAAACACGCGCACACGGCAAGAAAATATACATTTATTAATTGAACCGAAGAATGTAAATACCATTATGCGAAGTTACGTAGCAGAATATGATTAGTGGCGATGCGCAAACATTCAATGGCCTTCCATTGACCATCGATCATATGTTAACTATACATTGAAGCGTTTGATACGAATCCCATCGCTTGGGAAAAGAGCTGAGTCATAGAGTCGTCGGTGAGTTTCAGTATGAATTACATCAAGATTGTCCGCGATCTACGATTAATATTCCTCACTTTTGAATCGTTAATTGTACTGAAACGTTGAATTATTTGCATGTCATACTTTCTTGAAGAATACAAAGGTCGTTAATAATGATTCAATTTAATTCATAATCAGAATATGATGACGATGCATTTTTATTGTGAGTTGAAATCGAGCATTGAAAAATACCCGCGATTGAATTTTCACTTCCCAGTCCTTCATTCTAGCACGGAAAAGATCCAATATTTGAAATAAACTGAGAATTAATTTAAATTCCATACCTTGGAAATTTCTGAGAGAACGAAATTTCATGTAAGGTGCAGCGTTCTTTCAACCTACGCTCGATTATGTGTCTTTCAGATTCCTTCATGAAGTATGTCATATTTGAGAAAAAGTATGTCAAATAAGATTCATGAAAATTCAAAATTCAATGTCTAAGTAAAATTTTTCCTGGAGATTTCCATCGTTGAGATATCGAAGCAGGGTTCAATTGTGTAAATCACCGCTGGAAAGTATTTTTCCGCATGGAACAATATTCATACATCATCAATCATTTCAGAATTGCTTCAAATCGGTCACAGTTCATCATTCGCTCTGAGGGCTAAATTTGTTAAGAAAAACAAACACAACAGTGGAATTTCAGATATCTCTCTCCTCACAGGGTGGGCATATTATTCCCACCCATTTGCAACTAAGACAATATGTATATTCTCAGAGGCGTAGATTTTCTTTGAAATGTTTTATTTCATAAGAAATTTGAGTAGCATTCGAGATGGGATCAGGACCGTTGATAAAGCGAGTAAGATTCGGTGATAAACGAGCCTTGTTGATCCAGTTGGTATTGTTGGAACAATGTGAAGATATACACACGAGCGGTGGGGCGCGGCTTTGGTGGAACAAATGTCGGAATGCAAATCGAGCAGGTGAGGGTAACGGAGACTGACAAAGTGACGCAATCACGATCCACAGTGGGTAATTAGTTACCGGTACCGAGCGCTGTTTGATTGCTTCGATTTTTCTCGGACGCGGTGCACGTTAATTTTCGCCATCGGTCGATATTTCTCCTCCAAATCCCTGGGAGATCTTGCCCATTTTTCGTCCCGATGAGTGCGAACGACTGGATCGTTCTATGATTCCCGATAAAAAAAATTCACATGTTTTCGTTTTCTCTCTCTCAAGAATTTTCCAATGGTATATTATCTCCCAAACATTATTAAAACGATAAAGTTCCATTTGATCGAGAATAGAGAAGAAAATCTCAAAGGAGCGCAAGAAAAGGAGAACATCCCTCACTACTCTTTGAACTCGTAAAGTTTCAACACCCCGTTGGGTCATGTGAGTCCCCGAGTAAAATAATACGACTTTCATTTCTCAAAAGTGGCTTTTCCTTCTTGACTCGGCTACCAAGGAAAATTCGTCTAGATTTAACAAATGGCTACGAACTTTCGAAACTTCAGTGAAACTTCTCACAGTAAGTGACTGGAGTCCTCCCAAGGTCTTTGAGTCACTTTGGTATCGGAAACATTATAAATCTTATTCGAATGCTGTAGGAGGTACTATGATACGATTCTATTGTTATCGATTGATTTTCTATTTCTCATTGAAATGTACTCCTCTTGGTGAGCAACCACAGTCTTCGGAATATATCCTGCATGCAAGTATAGACGCTTACCTCCATACGTTTACAATAAACACGTTGAACCGTCAAGTGCATATTTTCCTAACTGAAACAGTTTAAGGTTTTCCTTCTCCAGTTAACAAGGAACTACTTGGAAATTTAATTGAACTACAACAGGCAGACTTGAGGGTGTGCCTTCGTAACACCCCATTTATATACTAAAACTACGAACGTATTTAGATTCAACATCAATTCATTTGGATTAGAGAAAATGTGACTGTCAGTCACAGTAATGATTACTTGTGGAAGAATGTGATCCTAAAGGTGGCAATAATGAAGATCGATAAAGCGTTAATAACACATAATATGAAGAGAAATCTCATAAACGCATAATTAGATCGAAATTCTCATTTGCTTCGAATGTATGCAATAGAAAACAACTTTTTTTTATGAACATGTTATTGACAAAGGTTGTAAAGAAGAAGAACGAAAATAAAAGCTGGAAGTTTCATTTTTATAATCATTAAAATCCCATTTCTTGAGTTTATATTTTTTTTTTTTGCAAAATTGATGTGGATCTTTCCACGCAAAACCAAGCAATTGGAACTGTTAATCAAAAGAGATTTTGCAAAGTATCATTCCGACGACAAGAATGAAACATTCTATTCGAAGAAGCTCCATTATCAACACAACAAAAACTTCACTTTCAATGTCCCTCGAGTCACAGAATAATGTTCAATCCAACGTTCCCAGTATCAAAGAACTGTCAATTTGGATGAAATTTATTGTTTCTGCATGCCAATTTTCAAAGATTTCAACCATGCCCAGTATTTCTGATAAAAATCAATATCAAAAAACAGTCGCAATTTGTATCCGAAATACGAACGTCTTCAAACTGAATGGGACGAAATATACATTTTCGATCTTTTGCGTCGAACAACTTTTCACCTTGCATAACATTGTTGTATCACATTGGTAAAGAAGAGCAAATTGGGAGAGAAAAAATGAAGAAGAATAAAGGTGAAATAAGAAAGAATAGGATACACTGAGGTAGACCAGGAGGAATGGCAAAACAGAGGAAGAAAGAGTTAGGTAAGAGAGAAAAGGAGAGAGAATGAAGTGCGCCAAGGGGACGGGATTCTAAAGAGTGTTTACTTAACTCCTGCTCTTTGGCCCCTGAGGTGAATGCAGCTGTCTATGGAGCACGCAGAGTCTATAAGACATACTGGCTGAGGTAGCGGGAAGGTTGAGGGAAAAAGGAAAAGGTTGAATGAAAAAGGGTCGAGTCTGTTGAACGGAGACTACAAGCGGTTTTTACACGCGGCCTGTTTACACGACAATAGGTATATACACCTCTGTATTCTACTGTAGACTACAAAAGTATAATGTGGAATGCACTGCGGGTGTCATTCTCGACAATATTTATGTTTACTTTGCACCCTCCATGAATATTGACCAAATTTCTTTCATTCGTTCTTCTTCCATTTTCATTCTCTTCACAAATTTATTTATGTCACTCTATAGATGAAATAACTTCATTTTGGAGTATTGAATGTTTTGAAAATTTTGCTCGAGTTTTGAGCGAGGACAAAAAATTAACCTGTGTGGAACATCAGATATTGATTCCTTCCCGTGAAAAAATTGTTCACGCTTGCTCACGCTTGATCAGGCGTGATCAGGCCTCAATTTTGTACCCACGTGATGAGGGCTAATCATGCCCAATTACGCCCAATCACACTCGATTATGCTCCATTATACATGAGAAATTCATACAAAATCAATAAGGTTTTTGTAAGGAATGAAACTATCATAACGTTATCAAACACTAATTTATTGGTCATCACTTCTACTTACTGTGCTTATGCAACTCCCATTTTCTAGTTCCCAATTTTCAGGCATGATCATGCGTAATCAGGCGTACGTGCCTGCGTTTGGGGCCGATTTGGCATGATCAAGCATGTGTATTTGTGATAGAAAAATCAACACAGAGTGATTTTGGATGAATATTCCTCAGTTTGTGAGATTTTGCATGATCACGAGCGAGAATGGTTTGTCAGGCATGATCGCTGGTGGTTGAGCTTGATCACGGGTTTCCACGTGAGTACAAAATTGGAGCCTTCGAAGTGATGACAAAGCTCAAAAATGAACGCCCAGGTGTAATCAGGCTCACTCACGTGCAGTCAGTGATGAACACGAATAATTTTGCCGAAAAATGTCCATGATTAGGCCTGAACACGCATAATCAGACCTGAACCACTTTTTCCCGGGTTTTCCCAACTGCGTTAACTCGTACAATTACTGTTGTACAGTAGAGTAAGCGTAAACATAGTCAGTCAGTCAGTCGCGCGAATGGGAATCATTCTTCACGACTTCTTGACATTCTCACAATTTGTTAAGTCATACAATTGAATCCGCAAACAAAGGAAGAGAGAAAACATCAAGGTATTCAGATTTTAGATTCCAGTATGTAACTAACATCCGTGATTTGAAAGCTCATTCAATAAAATTATGTATCCCATTCATGAAGATCGTTATGCAAACATGAAATTCAATGAAATAGTCGTAACGTGTTCTTCTTCAAGTATTTCATTTATTATTGAAGGAAAAAAAACATGATCCCAGGTGAAACAAATCGAATGGTCGATTCCGATATCAAACCATACGAATTCATTCAATTTCAACATCCTGTCAAAAGTTTGAAATGTAAGTTAGATATGCACACATTCTAGTATTATTAATAAAAATTCGACATCGCCATCA
This sequence comes from Gonatopus flavifemur, assembly GCA_018340375.1. Lineage (NCBI taxonomy): Eukaryota > Metazoa > Arthropoda > Insecta > Hymenoptera > Dryinidae > Gonatopus > Gonatopus flavifemur. The sequence continues at coordinate 10,116,888 of JAFFJZ010000005.1, forward strand.
AATCGATAGAAAAAATTGTTGGTTTTTCTTCTCTACATATGCCAGCGAGGTAGGAATTGGAATTATACAATCATTTATTATCCTTTCTGATCTCACACGTGCCACGTCGAGTTCACACAGGAAATTCTATGAAATGTCATTAGGATTTATATTCAATCCAGTACCGCTACAATGTTTCGATTCTTTGATATTCAACTCACTCTCGGTTGGTCGATATCGTGGAATATATTTTTCCAATGTAGCGAAAATTTCACTCGAATGAAGAGACCAAGTTTCGTTGAAAGAGTAAAGTTCACGTTTTCATCAGCAAAATTACACTTGAACCGTATTTCCAGCGTTTATAGGAAATCGGAACAAGATAGATGTGCTTGCAGTATTCGCTATTCAATTCGCATGTACATCACCGTGTCCTAAAATCGTTATCGAAATCGGTTTTGCTGTAAAAAAAAAAAGGAACTCGTCAAAGTAATAGAAAGATAGAAAAAGAAGAGCGATTTTCAAACACGAAATTCCGCAAAACAAATTTAATACTTTAGATTCGTTTCATGAAGTCTGAATTTTCACGTAATGATTTTCATTACTTTGCAATGTGTGTTTTAACTCCGCGACGAGGGAGAAAAAGTCCTATTACAACATTACAGGAGATTATCGACAGAAAACTAAATGGAATTCAAGAGATTTTGGAGTATACAGGGAGAAAGGCAAAAGGATTGAAACGACCGAAGAGATGGAGGTCTGTGACATCGAAACTGGCTTGTTGAGTTTGTCTCCGATGTTTGTCGAATGCAGTCAAAGTGCATGTGAATTACCGCATTAACCTGGCTCGAAGCTTCGCGGGTGCACAGTGGCGGGTAATTAAAACATTCTTGTCACAGGTCGAAACGTTACTGCAAATACAAGGCCGATCATTTCGATCTGAATGCATTGGTCGATGAATTGCATTTCCACCTATTCGCTCGTTGATTTTCGATTTGGATTTTAGAAAATTAAATTCGAGTCAATCAATTTCATGAATTCGATTCATGACCATCTCCGATTTGATGAAAGATATACTGTTAAAAGTTTCTTGAAATTTCATTCATTTTTCAAGTACCCTGGCAATTGGAATTTCAGATCCTTGGTGATTGAATTAAGAATTCAACTTACATGTGATAGAATTACCTATAATAAAAAAGTTTAGTAACTGATTTTTCATTGATATTTCATTGATATTTCAACAACTTTTTCAATCACGTCAGTGGAAATTGCTTCCATCACATGTGATTGAAACTTGATGCAGACATCTTTAACAGTGTATTATCCCGTTTTATAAAGAACTTGATGTGAACTCTTTAGATGATGTTGAATTATCTCGAATGAATATTGGACAGATTAACGACCAGGGATAATTAATTGTGATTATTCATGAATCTGTTGCACATGTTTCAAAGTTTTAAGAGTCAATAAATACGTTTAATTGTGTTGTGAGCATTGTGTTAAGAGATGGTGCATAAATAATCCCATGAATTAGACAAGCAAGTAGACGAGGTAGACTGCACAATACAAATGGGAACATACTTTAATCATGATGAGTGGCATGTTTTATGGAATGTTCAACCCAACGGTACAAGTCAAACCAGATAACGGTTAAAAGTACCTGAAACATGACCGAGATCAACGTAATTAAATGGCACTGAACATACTTTTATATCCACAAAAGTGTATAGAGAGTTTCACATTCACTGAATTTCCATGAAAACCCCACACGTGTGTATTTTGTTTTGTTCTGTACACAAAGTAATATGAAATTAATCAAATTTGTAACATAAATTTCACAGGGCTGTGAATAAACTTCTAGAACTCACAATGAAATGCGTGAAAATTCTCATTTCATTTACCGCATGTACACTCTTATTTCTTCCTCCGTTCAGCACTTTCTATTAACAAGCAAGTCTTATCTTTCAAAGCACGCAGAACTCTCTTTTCCTCGACTTCTTTGATTCACGAAACAAAAGGCAGTAGATTGAAATTCGTCTGTTACAACTCTCCTGTTTCTATCGAGTTCGACCGTATTCTTTTCTCCTATTACAACGATAACATTGGTCAGATCGATTCGAGATTCTCAACGTTGCTCCAATTTTATTCCTTCCATTCAGTCGTTTTTTTCCTCTCGTTCTTCTATTCAATGAAGTCTCGAGGTTTTTAGATAGCGATAACCTACAGCTATTTACGTAAGATTCTTTACTTTAATCCTGATTAAAGTGGGATTTTCAATGTGAAACATGACATTGGTGTTCAAAGGGGGAAAAGCTAAAGATGAAAATCCAACCATGTTTTGGCGCTCTACAAATACAACTCGTATGATCAATTCGAGAAAAGAAAATGATTTCGTTCGAAAACTGCGAACGATTGAATCCTTTTTCTTGAATATAACATGGAGAGACAATGTGTTTAAAAAACATTTCACTGGCATTGAAATCGGATCATGTTCTGGTTACTATCTTTGTTGTTATTACACTCAGAAACGTTTTCAGTCATTTCAAGTGATCAGGTTGATTGAAGAACACGACAACCGCTTTTTATAGTTGATTGAATCTTTTATTTTCAATTCCAACAACTAATTTTTCGATTATTCCAAGTAAAATGATACAGTTGTCTTTATTTTATTAATTTAACTGATGCAGAATTTTTCTCACTGTGCAAATCATTGCTGAAAATTTGCTATTATACCCACTGAATTTCTTTTTAAATATGAATCTACCTTAGAAGAAATCGCTCTACCCTGGCAAAAAGCACCTATTGAATCTCATCAAGTGATACAAACTTTGCAATGGCAAATGGTCATTCAAATTCATTGGATCAATTAAATAATCGGTTTTCAATGGGTTTGAATGATCATTTTCCGTTGCAAAATTCACATTCAATCTCATTACAGTAGACTCTCGATTTAAGCACCATCTTTGTCTTTCTCTCACATGAGATTGCATCCCAAGTAGAATAAGGACACGGATGGTGCTTGAATCGAGAGTCTACTGTATTCAGTGAATATCTCATTATTCTTGTAAGAGGGAGAGCTCTTGAAGAAGTCTTTTCAAAGACCTCTGTTGATGTTATATTCATATCTGAATGTTATAATTTTTCGATCTCAGAAAAAATCCTCTCGAAGAATTCATATGGATAAAATTCTGGCAATCTCTTTTTGTCCTCAGGAATCGACGTATTTGATGGAATTTTGATATTTTTTTGTTGACCTTCTGAAAGGTCTATTTGATATATCCTCTTAGACATATTTAGGAGATCTTTAAGAACTCTTGATGATAACATATTGTTCACTAAGTCGTCAATAGGGGTCAATAGACTCTTCCAACCAGGGTAGTAACTCCAGCAACGTCATCCATGGAACTGTCTAGGGCCTCGCGAGAACCTAGCCAAGGGCTAGAAAGAGTCTAGTGACTAGCGAGGAACTTGTAAGGGCCTAGCGAGTGCTCGGGTATTTTCTAGATTATCACAAGACTCTACTAAGCTTTGAAAGTCCCTCGTGAAGGATCCGTGAGGCTTCGCAAGACCTAAAGAATAATAACTACAGTGATTTCTGTTGATGTAGTAGAGTTGCAATGAAAAACGTAATGAAATGTTCTCTTGGATCTACGTGAATCAGTTGAGAGTACCAATGAGTATAATAATTCAATTCATGAATAGCTCGAACACAAAAAGCCTTGGGAACGATATAAATTAAACCTTACTGTATCAGTATTTTGAATAAAAATGTATTGTGATGATATACTATGGGAATCTTTGAACAGAAGATTCTGTAAGTGAATCAAAATTCACAATAGTATTCTCTTTCCCTCTTTCTTCGAGTACCCATCGTGTTAGCAGTCTTCACTTCTCAATCCTCAAGGTTCCCAGTGCAATGTGGACACGAACAACATCCGTTGCTTCTGGATTCCCGATGACATCCTGCTTTATGGGAGTCATTCGTCCGAATCGCCTCTGTCCACTGTCTTCGGTAAATAGTGCACATCCTTCGAGAGAATCCTCTTGGCAACAGCGACGAAATACAGCCGGTGACTTGAAGATTGGAATATCCCTCTCGCTACCTCTTTCTCCTTCTTTTCTCTCAGGGGGTTTGGTTCTTTGATGGATTTTCAAAGTCTATATATTAGCATGCCTGATATCATTCTTCTTCCCACGTTACAAGATAATTCGAAAAAATATTCAATTTTCGTTGGATGGATTTCCAAAGTCATTTAATATAACAATATATGAAGTAGTGAAGACAAATTTGTCTTCCTATTGAACTCACTCGAGTCTTTATACAGAGCCACGAGACTGTATATTATATTTTTATCTTCTCAATGAATATGTCAAAGTAGGTTTCATACGATAAAACAGTATTTTACCATGCAACAGTCCAACGAATAACATCAAAACGTTTTAGTTACTTTATTTCATATTATCTAGCATCCAAAAATCTCAACCTGATGCGAATTATTCGCACTTGAAGTTTTCCAAAACGAGAAGAACCTTGAGAATCTTTCCGATCTCCTACTTCTTCTTTTACTTCTTCTTTTTCTCTTTATCTTGAAAATTCTTTCGTGGCAGTGCTAGAGTTGATAAAGCTTCTTCTACTGTTTCCTCTTCCTGACACTCCCCACAACCTAGCCTGTATCTTTGTTTCCGAAAGCGATTGCTATCTGGAATGTCTTACATCAATGTGATCCCAGAAGACAAATAACTTCATGTTGAATTATGTATGGGATTTTTTCCCAAAAGACAACGAATTTTGTCTCATTCTAAAACTTTATATCTTCGAATGTATCCTTTCTCAAATGGTCATGATGTTTACAATATGACAACTTCAATTATTTTTCTTTCTTATTCAAAAGAATCAATTCAACACTTTGTATCGAGAAACACACTTTATATAAAATTTGATGTTCCGTCAATCAGGGGATGACAGACATTAATATGCAATGGATGAGGAAATGGAGATTGAAATTTGAACGCTGACATGTTGCAAACGTTTTTCAGAGCATAGATAACGTAGAGAATATCGTGTCTCAAGATGATGCGCACGTAATCGTAGAATAAGGACGTATCCATGTATATGCTACCGTTGAACGTTCTCGCCTGCATCTCAAAATGTAGCTGAGAATGCAGATTGCAGATGTCAGCGCTCAGTGGCGGGTCCTACGTAGAACTTTCGTCAAGCAGTATTTCACGAAAGATGACGTTGGACCGAATCGCGCGAGTTGAAAGAGCAGTCGGAGAGATCATCTCTCTCTCTCTGCACATAGTTTGCCATACTGTTTCAACAGAAAGACAAGTATTACATACTCCCTAAATCTGATTCGATTACAAAAATGATTAAATATGTTCTTTTGGCACTGACGATCTGGATGGAAAAAATGCAGCCAAGGAAACATTATTCAAACTCGAGGACAAAATATTTAAACAGAACAAAACTCGACCAGTGTGAGAAATTCAACGTAAGAACTCATACGTGATGTAAACCGACGAGTATTCCGAAGTCTGTACGGAGGAGGATGTCAGAGCAATGAGGATAAATTGCTTAGCCACGAGCTCCTCTACCCCAACGAAGTTGAGGCCCAAAGAGAATGGTCGGATAACGAGTTCCTCTCGAATTTTATTATAATAATCATAATAATTGTATTGTATGGTAAACATGATATATTCTTTCCATTATATTTCATACGATTCAAACTCACCGAATCAGTATATGCAACCTACGTCCTTTTGAAAGAATGGAATTTCGATCGAATACTTAATCCTGTCAAAATCATTGTGAATAAGAACTGTTTTTGAGAAAATATTGATGCGAACATGCGAGAATATCTCATAAATATTCCCTCGTTACGTTGCTTATGTATTCAAAGCATTGTATTCGATTGTTTGAGAATTTTGAACATATTTATTGAAAACGATATTCCACAAATTCTTATGTTTTCGATATCATTGAGAATTTCTTCAGGGAAACTTGAATTCAAAACCTCTTGAAACTCTGAAGTTTTCTTATTATATATCAACTGCATATGAATACTTCAGTTACGGAAGTTTCACAATACGTCATTAAAATTATAACTATGAATTTATGTTGATTGACTGCTCCACTGATTACTTGATATAGTTGTTGGAGTAGTTCAAAAGTTAGATGAGGTAAAGGAAGAGGGATAAATTGAAGGAATTCATAGTTACGTGATCATAAAACAACTTCGCATCTAAAAAGAAAATATTATTACATCATCTTCAATATACTTTGAAGAATTTTTAGGCACTTATGCTGGAAAATTCATGTTCAATGATTATTGATTCCTCATTAGGAAAATTTTAGTAAGTTACAAAAAATTCAACAACCGCATTCATGAGATGTTGAATGAAAATTGGTGTAAAACTATCCAAGAACCTCCTCTCCAACTATGCATACTCTGGTTCATAATTTTTTGCATGGGTTCACATTTGCTCTCTCTCTCTCTATCCCAATAACGATGCAAAATGAAACTTTGTCTTTTCTTTCTTCTTTCCGTTCACGAACAACGGAATGCTATGTACAAATATATATGTATCTATAAGTTACATACCATATCCATTGATATATTTTTCCATAACGCAAGATATTGTGAGATAATCTTCAGTCTTCCCGATTATTTGAATGAGATCTAAAATAGATTCAAGCGAGTATAACAAGTGCTTTGCATTACAATGAAATGACTTCGCGAACGTTTCGTTTTATTCATCGCCACTTGCCTCGCACTAAAATGAACCTGTGAGGGCATAATAAGCGTTGCACAAGAGCAATCCTTCTCCTTCTTTCTCTCTCAACTCCCTCCAGTTTTTTCTTTTGTATTTTTTATTCACCTCCTCTCATCTTCTTCCCCTTTGTCTGCTCTCTTGCTTCTTTCGTTAGTTTTATTTTCCTCAATCCTTCTTCTCCTCGGCTACGATTCTGCTTTTGCTCGAGTGTTGGGAGAGGAATTATTAATAGCTTACTCTCGCGTGAATCATCGCGCGCATGGCGAGATATCGTCATGAGCACGTGCAGCATTCAACACGAGCCTTCGCCTAGGGACTTTACACGGATGAAGTTAATGAACGATACAAATTGCCATACGAAGGTATTTTAAAAATCACAAATCGAGCCTCAAGTGATGAATCGGTAAATTAAGCGCATGTCCGATGAAGCCGACCCCAAGTTGTAGGAGTGTGACTTATCGAACAACGTATTAGCGTATCGCGGTATAATCTGTGATCAACTATTAGGCAACTATACCTTGACCTCGAGGATGCGACATTATTCAGCTTTATCGAACCTTCAAAGAAATTCTTTGGTAGAATTGAACGCTAGAAATGAGATAGCTTCGTTTTTTGATGTAATCAAAATTTGTTTGGAACAAGATATCGTGGAATATCGTGAAAACACATATAACCGCGATGTACTGTCATTGTTAAGAATTATTAGATTCAATACAATATGCGAATGACGTCATAAACAACTCAGAAAACTTCGATTGTGAAACTTTTTCTTGAATGTGTAAGGTCGTGAGATGAGAAACGGGGAAAATCGAACGAACTTCCAATATGCGTTGTGTCGGTTATGTATGTCGATATATATTGTTCAAAAAGGAAATAAGTGTCATCTGACTATTAAAACTTCTACCGATATGCCAGGCTAGATAACATCTGAACAGTTCCTTTATAGGAATATAATGACTTGAGCTCTCGATTGAAGGTGACATGGGGAAAGATAAAGTGTCACATGTGCTTTTATGAAATTCACTTCGGTGGCAAGACCTTACCTTATTCACGATTTCCGATGAATCATAAATGTGATGGAACGACGAAACGTAAAAGACTGCAATTGCATATTATAAGTAAAATCATGGACGGATTTATCCCAATCTCATCATCCACTCCTGTTCGTACACTAAGAAAAAAATCTATTCACGCACGAAATCAAAGTATTATACAAAGAATGGCAAATTGTTTTGCCAACCTAATTGAAAATTCGCTGCCACAGCTGACTGTATTGTTGAGAGAGCAACACGATTGATTGAAACAGCGAATCTTTTGGCTGGATTGGCAAAATTTTCAGCATTGTATACAGCAAACAAATTTTGCTGGAAGACTCGACATTTTTCGCTGCTACAGCTGAAAAATCGCTGTGGTAGCTGAAAATATCACTGTGATAACAAAAAAATTGCTATGAAAGTAAAAAAATTAGATTTCGCTGTCACAGCGAATGTTTTTCCCCGTGTAATTCGAATAGGGAGTTCAATTTCTACACGAAGAAAAATGAAAGTCGAAAATATAGTAATCTGGACAATATTTCTCGAGATCTGAGAATGTTCTTCTTTCGATTTGTAATAAAGATAACGTTTCACATTTTTGTTAAATTTTATTTGAAAAAGAAATGAAAAATTATTACCACTCAACCAACAATGGACGGAAATATGAACTCTCGGACGGAAATGAAAAATCGCGCATGAAAGTTCAGAACATTAATAACGACATTTCGAAATGTTATTATTCACTTTGTGAAATTCCATGTGCGACTTTTGGAAAGTTATTGTTCATTACGTATCAATAATTCGTCATTTCGAATAAAATTACAACAGAAATAAGCACAGTTTTATCTTCATTACTAGGGCTTCGCACGAGACTCGCGTCAAAGAAAGGTAAAATAGTTACCAATAATTATTCCAATCTCTTCGAATGTTGAGATGATCAAGATAATTTGGGAGTACAAATGGAATAAATGAAGTGGGGTGGAACCTTGATCATTCAAACAAAATCAGCAGAGATATATGTCGAAATATGCAACGAGACCTGCACCGAGACCGAGACTAGTTCCGAGACTGAGAGAATATCTCCGTTATCCTCTGCGATGAAATCGTAATTCCATGTGATTTTGTTACACCTTAAGTAGAAGTTTGATTCCGTTCAAAATTCCCGCGTGAAAATTTCTTGCTTGCGCCAATACTGACGATGGAAAATAGATAGGCGCAATGCTGACATCCAAGGCTTGGAAATCTCTATCGAGCCAACGTTGACTGATAAGTGGCACAATGTTGCACTAATGTTGGGAATCATAATTTCCAATGATCAATCCATCATTGGCTCAAGATTGTGCCAATCATGGTTCATCGTTGTCCCAATATCGTTTGGACAAAAGAAATTAACTTCATACGAACAATTTCATAGCACGGTTGCATATTAATCCAAACGTTGACAACGTTTAGAAGAAATGAGTACCCAATGCAGTGCCAAGCTTGGTCATAGCTCGGCTCAGGCTAGCCACGATCCTCAATTATACGTCTCCATACAAAAATTCCCGTGTCCAATGTCAAAGCGCCACCCTTCGGTATTGTTCCAACGTTCGGTTCGTTTCTCGCAAGCGCTCAACGAACTATGCGGTTGATATATAAGCATCATATAACCTTCTGATTTGAAAATTGTTGTCCTCATCATAGGTCCTTCATCGAAGGAGAGATTTTAGCTGTGCAGACCCATGGACTCGTGGACATCAGAATTTGAATTATACTTGATGTAATTGATTTGTAAGGTAACCAGTAATCATTGAGTTATATCAAACTTATAAACACATCTTGTATTGGATTAATCAAATAAGTTTCTCCGTTTCCATGCATACAGAGATTCTCTGGCCCTGGTTGTATAAAATATTTCAGGTTCGGGCTGTACTTCTTAACATGTGTGGAGGGGAAGCAGTCGATGTCGGGAATATATGACTCTGAATTTTTATTATATTTTTGCAATCGTTCAACATAGAGTTGAACATCGGCACAGCATTGGCTCAACGTTGGTGCGGGATTGTCGCAACCTTGAATCAATTTTGGCCGAATATTGACTGAGCACTGTTATGGTATTGACTCAAATTGAGCAGTCAACATCATTTATGTGTAATAAATGATGGTACCTCCTTTAAATGCATAAAACATCTGACCATTGGCAGACCATAAAAAAATTCGTCTATCAGTCTTGGTTCGTAATGAGTACAAGCATGATCCAATCTTGGATTTAGATTGAGCGACAAATTTTTTCAAGGGTTGCCAATGATAGCTGATTTGACTGCCATAATCGTACCAATGTTAGTCCGTGATTGGCAGAATACATCAATGGAGCCTGTAACGATGTTATTATTTCAAGCTTGCACCTTGCTAACCGCCAACGCTCGGCCAATCTTTGTCAGTGTTGCGCCATCCTAGTGCCAATCGTCAATTTTCACCTGGGTTTGTATGTCTTGGATTTCCAGAACAATAAATATAGATCATTTTTCGATTTGGGACGAGAGTCTCGTGCGAAGCCTTATTCATTACAAATTTATGAAATATTCTCAAATTTCAAGAAACACTCTCAAATCCTTGTTAAAGATTATTGTATTTTCGATCTACATCTTTCCCCATGTATTTTGAGATATCGACAAGTGCATTTGCAGCCAAGATATTTTAATTGAACCTTTCATGGATATCCAAAACATATTTCCCCTAATTAACTTAGAAGTTCATCATTTTCGTTCCCATTCTTTTGAATACATAAACCATATTCTTGAACCCATAGATGATAACTGAATCGATTGAATTCAATTCTGAATTGTACAAATATTTCCTGTTGTTTTATTGTACCCTGATAAGGAACTACATCAAAATCATCTTAAAAACCAAATAGAATTCTGATTTTTACTCCGAAATTTGGACGTTATTCTCAAATGTGTTTCTAATTATTTTCTATGCCGTATCGATCACTTTTTTGAATCATATAACTGCACGAATGAAAATGATTAAAAAAATCTGCAACACTTGATATTTAACACAATTCAACCACCCAAATGAAGCTGGATGAGATATTATTGAATTTATAAACTCACCGAGCCGAGGACGGACTTTGTTTATACCACGGTAATCAAATCTTGCGCAGTTCAGATTCATTCTCTCGCATCAAATAGAACACTACCAAAAAAATAAAATCAAAGTATTGACAATGACATTTTCACACTACATTGCATACCAAACATTATTATTATACTGGAATATAAATATTTTGTGGGATGGAAATGAGTTTGAACGAAATGCATTTGAATTATATAATAACGAGAACTTTAAAAAATTCTCAAAACATCAAGCCAAGGTAAATCAATATCCTCGAAACTTGAAATTGCAAGTTTCAGAGTTTTGTCCAAATGCTACAGTGGAAAAAAATTTCTTCTAACCAAACAAATAGTCTATTTGTCCTCCCTCCATAGCATATTCCTTGGAATTAATGAAATATCCAATCAAATCGAAAAATGGGATGCTTGCCCTGAATAAATTGGTTTTCTGAACACATAATATATTCGCCACAAGTAATCAATTTTCGCATTCAATTGAAGATTTTATTCCTAGAAATAAATATTTCATGGACAGAGGATGAAGAAATATTTTCTTTTATGGTGTAGACATTTTTCAATGAACACACACACAGACGTTATTTCAATATAGAAAACACTGTGTTACACTGTCCAACGAACGTCAGTCGTTGATTTCATAACGTTAATTCATTGTGAGAATTGATAGGGAAATAAAGGGCCAGAAATGACGGTTTGATAAGGTGTAATTAAACTAATAGTAGAAAATAAACATCAAACGACGTCCTAAATAGACGTGTTCTCAAACCTTGTGTTTGAACTTCAGTTGAAGATATCCTGCTAAAAATGTAAAACGAAATCGAACACCACTGGTTCAAAATTCAAAGAAGCAGCGAGATGGTAAATAGTGTGTCTTCCTTTCAAAATCCTCTCATGTTCAGAGAGACTTTCTTCCTCGATATCAATGGAAAATTGAAAGAATAATGTGTTAGGTTCAATTCGCGTTTGAAAATTATCATTAGAACAGGTCAATATTTGGCGAATTCTAAGCGATTTTCAATCAATCGATATGAATTTATTTTATGGTTGAAAAACACGTGATCTGCCACGACATTCTCACGTTGAATCAACGCAAGAATATTACTCATCCGCAACGTGTGGTTATTGATTGTTTTCGACGTTGTTTCAACGTGCATATGTTTGCTAGGTTTGAAGAAAATAATAATAGGATGGAGAAATTAATGACCCTGGCGGAAATGTTACACCGTGTAAACACCGTGATTTTTGAGAGTAGTTGTGAATTTTTTACACCATATTTTACATCCAAAGTACACCGAGAGCAGTCTCACCCAATTTACACCAAGAAACAACCTCCAGCATTTTATGGTTGTGTACCGATACACCCAGTTCCCACCGAATTAACACTCTATTTTCACTGAGAATACACCGAAAGCTTTGCCACTCTGGGTACACCAGAAAACCACCCAACCAATCCCCAGTTGGAATACGAATATACCGAATTTCTACCGAATGCACACCAAATTTACACTCACGGTACACCAAGAGCAGTCTCACCCAATTTACACCAAGAAACAACCTCCACACGGAGAGAAGTATATGGGATTGATTAGACTTTAGAATGGGAAGTGAGTGATGATTCGCGATTTGTTGATTATTACGATGTTAACCTATCGTTTCCATCGCAACGTCAACAGTTTATCGTACTCAATTCGATTTCACATGGGACTTATCACAATTTTGAAATATCTGTCACCAAATTACTATTCTTCATGGTAACCGTTACCGTATACTTCTCTTCGTGCAGCATTCTATGGTTGGGTACCGATACACCGAGTTCCCACCGAATTGACACTCTATTTTCACTGAGAATACACCGAAAGCTTCGCCACTCTGGGTACACCTAAGGACCACCCAACCAATTCCCAGTCGAAATACGTATACGTGTACTGTGGGTGTAAATTCGGTGTGAATCCAGTAGAAATTCGGTGCAACCGAATGCCGACTGGGGATTCGTTGGGTGCTTTCTCGGCATATCTCGAGTTAGACGGGTTCAGGCGTTTTTCTTTCAGTAAAAATTGAGTGTTATTTGATGGAAAGCCGGTGTATCGGTTCCAATCCAGTGGACACTCGATGTTCCGGTATCCGACCACAAAATACTGGAGGTTGTTTCTTGGTGTGAATCGAGTGAGATGACTCTTGGTATACTGTGAGTGTAAATTCGGTGTGAATTCGGTGACCTATGTTTCGATTCACATCAAGTACAGATGTTTTCCGGTCTAAACAAAGTAGAATTATGGTGTATACTCTTTATTTTTCCAATTTCTTGTTGATGTCCGATGAGTTGATATTGAGTGTGGATTGGGTGTTGATTCAGTGGGATTTCGGTGTAACTGTGTTGTGATTAAAATCATCTGTACAGATCTTTTGTCGTGAACCAGGTGAAATTGGGTGGATATTTCCTACTTTCCGAATCTTCTGTTTGGTGTTCGCTCATTGGAGATTCAGTGTAAAATGGGTGTGAATTCAGTGAGTGTAAACAAGATGAAATTATGGTGTATACTCTTCATTTCTTGGATTTCTTGTTGGTGTACGATGGGTAAAAATTGAGTGTGGATTTGGTGTAATTGTGGGGTGTAAAAAATTCACAAGTACACCTTGTTTTCAGGGTGTAAATTCGCCAAAATACCGAAATACCACCGACTTTACACTCAATTCACACTCACACCCCATTTACACTAAAAAACGTTTCCGCCAGGGGAGGAGGATGATCCTTAAAAATTCCTAGCATCTAGGCGAATTGTCGAATTTATTCGGAATATACTCGACAATATTGCTCGATTAAATAAATTTTTGAATCTCCTTTCCCGGATGTTATCATAAATCTTTGCGAATGATTTCCAAAACATGTTCCAGTTTTTCAATTCAAATCATCTCCCTTCCTTTTCCGAAACTAAAAGAAATCTGATTTCTGAAAATTTCAAGTCCATTAATCTCCAAAATTAGAATCAATGATCAATTACCTTCTTAAATCTAGATTCATGTCACGATTTTACTTTCAAATTATTGGAATCATCATCCACGTGTGTACCGTACCACGCAAAATAATTTTGGACAACTCGTTCAAAGATTGAATCAATTAATACGAAGGTTCGCTCTCATCTCAGATATCTCTAAAACCGATGTGATGTAACGCTATATTGTACGTTCTATTGATCATGAAACTCATGTTGATTTTTGAAATTTAAACACATTATTATGAATTCTAATCCAAATCCGTCATTTGACAACCATATTTTAATTAATTCATCAATTTTCCCTGATATTTGAAGCCTCCCTCGAGTAACGATAAGTTATCGTTACTTACGAAGACTCGAGTAGAATACTCTCACGATTGCTCAAACATGCGTCTAGCTCAAGCATGGTAACTTTAAATTACAAGTTTCACTCGAAGTAATATCGAGTTAGTGAGTACTTGGCTGTTGGTTGGTGGACGATCGTTATATATTACAAGCGACAGGGTAACCTGTCAGAAAGGGTAGTGGTCAGAAGACTAATTAACTCTGGAGGTGATTAGCATATCCCTACGTACGAACGCACGTACGTCGACTCAATCGGGTTGAAGGATAAGCTCTGTAGAATCTTTATGCGCATGTATGTCTGTTCCTGCTTTTTGTCTGTATTACTTCAAAACGGTGGTTAATCGAAGGTTCAACACGACAGCGTAAGATGAATATAAAATTATTCTTGGAATAATAAATTCGATTTGAATGGATTAAAAATTCGTATTCTAACCTATTTGAAGGAACAAAGGTCACAAGAACAAGGATACAATTGAATTTAGGAAAGAATACGAAAAGGAAATAAGATTTCAGTGAAAAATAAAGCATCGGACAAATTCGATGTGTAGGTTATTCACATTCCCATTACCGAGCCCTTAAGTTGTCGTTAGTGATCCAAGATAGTGGTGGCAAGGTAGTTAACAGAGTCGGATCGACGTCTTTCCGGTTTATTCGTGGTTGAGGGTGGCGAAGGGTCGTTGGTTTTAGGCTTTCATGGTTAAGGGTGTCGGAGACGATAAATCGAAGGGACTGAAGGGGAATGAGTTAGGTGACGGAAAATAAGTGGTCAGAAGGTTCTTACTCCTCCAGAGAGCTTGGGAGAAAGGCGATTCGGTTGAAGATTCGTGAAAGAGATGGCGAACCAACCACCATTCTAAATCCCGATGGCAACTCTAACGCAGTTTTCGTAATTGTCCATTTCTTTCCCTCTCACGGCCACCGCCGGTGGCCCAAGAAAATCGCTCTCGAGTGATTTTCAACCCGACGCCACGACCCGGCTGTCGAAATTGAAAAGCGAGGTCACGTCTTCAGGGTTTACTATTGATCGATCGAATCCAATAGCCCCCAATAACAACCGATATACACAACTTTTTTACGTCATGATTTTTGATCCTTAGAGATATATATGTATATATGGTTTCGAATAAAAATCACTTACATGGATTCCGATTGTTCTTTTGTAGTAATGTTCTAAACCTCTTGAAATAAAAATTCGATATTTTCAATTCTCAAGAGAATAATCAGGACTGAATTGAGAATTTTATCCGATAAAGGATTCTAGAATTTTCCAATTTTTATACTTCAAAATACTGTTATTATTGTTTCCGTATATATGTCGAATGTCGTTTTTTTTCTTCCACTGTCATAAAATACCTCCCAAACATTTTATTCCGATTTTTATGATATCGAGTCATTACAAGAACCTTTTTTTTATTCAAAATTTTACGTCCGGATAGAAGCCCACACAATTTCGTTGGAAACAAAAGGCTTTTCTCTGTTTCGTCGAGTGCGGGCAGGAGGAACCATCGTTGAGCAGCAGCGGTCATTTGGGGGTTCTTCCTCGTATCCATCGTCCATCCCCTTTCCTCCGGTCTCGTTGTCCATTGTCAAAGCCCTGCAATCTCCTGGTGGCAGGCAGAGATTTTGGCTTATATGAATAGATTTTTCGAGGTCTTCCTGGTCTAGTCAACCTTTGATGACACGAGAATGGAATTTCCGAAGCGAAACATACGTATTCCATCATGTATTTTTTTCTCTTTCTCTATCGAATTGTTCTTTTCATTATAATCAAGAGTTACGTTGAATTCTCCTCCTCGTGCAGCCGTTAAAATGCTTTCTAGCAATCTAAAATACATGTCAAATCCTATAGAATACTGCAACTAAGCCGATCATCGAAAAGGAGTTACAAAGTCGCAAAGCATGAGGTAATAATACACCAAATGTTTTATCGTATCTCCAAAAAATGAATAAATGGTACTTAGGATGCATCGTTAAATAAAACCTTCGAACCAGCAACAATGAATAATAATTGTATTCATTCATCATCGAATCATTCTTTCTCGCGCAAAACTCTTTGATCCTGCAATCGAAGAAATGCATCCGATATCATCAGTTCACCTCCGACCATGTCATTCCAAATTCAAAACACATAAAGTCACGACAGAAAAACGCTCAGGGTGTCGAATATGTTACATCGTGCGGTTTCAAAAACTGTTCGGGAAGTGAAAAAAGAACGGCCTTACGAGTGCGTTTGACGTATCGAAATTCGGAACCGTCGAATGCTCAACTCTCCCGGTGGTGAAATTTCGACTAAATTGAATTCTTTGTCCCAACCATTCCTAGTCAAATCGAGTCGTGCGATTTTGTCAATGATTCGTCAATATTCCCACAATCGAATATTCCCAGCAGAATAATTGAGTTTATCGGATTATCTCAACATTGTGCTCGGATATTTTACAGTCGGATCTACTATGTTTTGATCCATACAGGCAAAGTATACGCAAAATAGAATAAAATTTAACATTGTTCCCCTATGTTTTCCAAATTCAACTCATTCTCCCGATAAATATCCAGTGGGTATGTTCTTTTTCGAGTATTCCGAATACGTTCGAGATATTCAGGAAATTGAGTTCTCTAAATATTATTCGGATATCGATTCGATATCCACGTCCGACTAAATGATGTGGAAATGAAATAAGGATTTCATTCGTGCGGGTTTATTATGATCTCCGTCTCGCGTGACATCTGGATGTTTTAGATATGTAGTTGCGCTAAACCTGACAGGCGTCGTGATGTATAATAATTTGTTGAATGGTATTTGTCCTGGGATTTTATTACAACACTTGAGAACTCGTAAAATGGTATATTAACTTCAACGGCATGAATTTGATAACAAAAAATCACAGCAAAATAATCCACGTCCAGGAATGGGCTTTTGTTGAATTTTGTTCTTGATTGGATTCTTACCAATTGAAATTCAAGTCAACAATTCGAGATAATATATATTTTTAATTCGTTCTCACAAGATGATTGATGCTGAAAGTTTAGAACTAATCTCTGTATCGAATAGTCAAGAATTTTTATTGTACCAAGAATTCCTCAACTCCACATCAATTCTCTCTTGCACATGCACTGTGAAGGTAAATGAAATTGCACTGTACCATGATACAGGAGAATTTCTGGACGGAGTGTCATTTTTACTATGACAGTACACACGAAAAAAAGAAAACAGTCCTGGTTATTGCGAAGGATAGCAATCGATTGAGAAACGAATGGAAATACAATGGGATAACAGGGATTACACGAAAAAAATATGTTTTTGAAATTTGGATAGCTAAAAGCTAGCTATGGCAGCTATTTTTTAGCTGTAGCAGCAAAAATTATTGTTGTAATAACTGAAATTCAGCTGTTGCAGCAATATTTTTAACTATTCAAATTTCAAATACAATAGCTACCACAGCTAATTCCCAGCTACCCAGATAGAATTGAAAGTCCTCTGGACGTTTTAGAAACATAACCTTAATTCTGCGCGCTTCGTCTCCGGGGAGTAGGTTTAAATACGTTCAGAGAATGTTCATTTTTGATGCAGCTGAATACGTTCCCAGTACGTTCAATTCGTCTACCACGGGACGTTTTCGTTAAGTTTCCCAAACGTACTTGCATGAAAACTAACCTTCACATAGGGTTGCCAGATATAAACCAGGACAGTTTGGTCATTGGTTCCGTCTTTTAGAATCTGGAATATGAATGGTTGGATATATTATCAGGTTGGCAACTAAGTAATTGCGGATTCCACTCATAGATGGTGTCAGTTGAATTTTTAGGTTTGCAGACGTAGTACAAATGTAAAACACATCTTGGTATTTGATAGTTGGCAATTCAGCTGTCAATCAGTAACAAAAGTTTTTTGATCGTTTGCGTAGTTTTCGTTTGGCGTTCGTTGAAAAATGGAAAATCAACAGGAACATTTTCGTCATATTTTGCTTTTTTATTTCCGCAAAGGGAAAAACGCATCGCAAGCTCATAAAAAGTTATGTGCTGTTTATGGTGACGAAGCCTTAAAAGAACGGCAGTGTCACAATTGGTTTGCCAAATTTCGTGTCTGGTGATTTTTCACTCAAAGATGAAAAACGCTCTGGTCATCCAGTTGACTTAATCACTTAAAACAACTTGGCTATGTTCAAAAACTCGATACATGGGTTCCTCACGAACTGAAAGAAACGCATTTAACGCAACGCATTAACATCTGCGATTTGCTAAAGAAACGTAATGAAAATGATCCATTTCTAAAACGACTGATAACTGGCGATGAAAAGTGGGTTGTGTACAACAATATCAAGCGGAAAAGATCGTGGAGCAGGCCAGGTGAACTAATTCGAACAACAGCAAAAGCTGATATTCATCAAAAGAAGGTTTTGTTATCAGTTTGGTGGGATTGCAAAAGAATTGTTTACTTTGAACTCTTACCACCCAACTGAACGATCAATTCTGATGTCTACATTAAACAACTAACGAGATTAAACAATGCAGTTGAAGAAAAGCGGCCCGAATTGACAAATCGAAAAGGTGTTGTATTCCATCATGACAATGCAAAGTCACACACATCTTTGGTCACTCGGCAAAAATTATTGGAGCTTAGTTGGGATGTTTTGCCACATCCACCATATAGTCCTGACCTTGCACCATCTGATTACTCTTTGTTTCGATCTTTCCAAAACTCCTTGAATGGTGAAAATTTCAGTAATGATGATGATGTCAAATCGTACCTGATTCAGTTTTTTACTAATAAAAACCAGAATTTTTATGAACGTGGGATTATGATGCTGCCTGAAAGATGGCAAAAGGTCATTGATCAAAATGGGCAATACATTACAGAATCAAGTTATTTAGTTCCATGAAAAAAGTGTCTTTGATTTTCTAACAAAAATCCGCAACTACTTAGTTGCCAACCCAATAGAATTATCCAATCATCGACTGTCCTGGTTTTTATCTGGCAACCCTACTTCACAAACTTATGCGTAGTATCGCAGAACGTCATTGACATCTTTATTGAACACGTCGCATGGTGGACATAAATTGAACATCACAGAACATTTGTATATTCCGATATGGTTTAATTAAGTCCGTTATCGTCGTGAAGACAGTAATAAGCACTTCTACTTGTAGTACTGCATGGCAAATATTTTCTCTCCGGTGGGTCATTGCACCCAACAAAAAAGTAATCTGGAAATGAAAGGAAGAATCCTTCTCAATCAGAAAAAATATTTCACTTGTATTTTCTTCTTTAATTCAGAATATGCCTTCACGATTTGGAACAAATGAAAATTCTCTCTCTGATCCTCAAAGAGGAGAGTGCTACTTTGGATATTATTGAGTGTGTTGGATGTATGATTCCTAGTGACCATTATTGTTTTTCCCCCGTGTACAGAAAAATTTCTAATGTGCTGGAATTTTACACCTTTATAGTTAGATTTTATGGTCTTTTTTCAATCATTCTCCAATAACTTCTCTGAACAAACGTACCGGTTGATTATTTCCAGTATATTACGACACCTGATATTATCAAAGATTTCACAACCTGTTTCAGAGAACACGCCCCATCAACATGATTCCCTCACCTGTTTCCGTTCGATTGGATTAATCACATCACTTAATTATTCAATCTCGATGATTTGTCCAAGGATTCGTGATGCGATCGTGTCGTAAAGATAATCACAGTACAATACTACGTACTCTCCGTGTACTATCCTGTATGATCAGAAACCTGAGCTTTCTTGGAAGCTTTCCGTGCAGGTTTACGAGCGTCGCGACATGAGCGACGCGTAATCGTCTCGTAAAAGCCCTAATCGCAAGGCCTGCATAAAACGCTCGGCACGACATCTTGAAGGTGTCCCGACGCGCTAATCCTATCCTGGAGCACTGCCATTGTAAGCACTAGCTACACAAGGTCTACAATCTGGTAATCCCGCAGGATATCCTATCGGCACCAGCGAGAGTTATTTTTGATATTCCGAACAACCAATATCAAGTTTAATAAGACACCATAGCACACTTGATATCGCGAGAGAGAGAGACACGAGCGTATTCCGTTAATACATTTGCTTTTCAAGATTCAGAGATCTTTCTTGTATCGTAATATTCGCAACGTATTATCGCATTCATATTATTAAAATGTTTCTTCATATCCTAGTGATGATCTTAAATTCTGTTGCCCATGTTTAATTTTTTATGCTTTACTCAATTTTAGCGGAAGAATGTTTCAGATATCGAATAATAAACTTAAGTTATATGTAATTATCTCTGTTTTCTCTTGAGGAAAATATTCATATTTCATTTATTTATCCGTTATATGTCGTCATCTCTGAAATATAAAGATAATATGATATATGATATGATATATTATATTATATTATATAATATGATTATGACAAGATATATTTGATAAGATTGAGAGAAACAGCATTCTACCTTTCTGCATAGGATTATTTGTGTGAGGATAAAGATTTAATCTTGTACACAGAGAAGAGTTTATATTAAACATTACTCCGTATATCGAATTCAAGAAAAATTGTAGTAATCTGTCGCATATTCATGGTTCTTTTCGCCACAATAATACAGAAATTGACCATTGGCGCAATGTAGATAAATTATGCCGAGGCTTGGCAATCACGCATGGCGCAACACTGAAATGATAACATCATTTTATGGTTCATCGATGTGTTTTTCCAAAGAAACCGTATCATTGGTGCAGAAATGGCAATGAAATAGACCATCATTGGAGAACAGTAGGAAAATTTATTCATCAATGTTGCGCCAATGACTGTAAAAAATAATCAATATATGTTATTTGGAACAGTATTGTGTTTTCCTCATTTATCTGTAAGCAATTCTGTATTTTTTGTCGCTAAAGTTTGCCATGAGAAGTATACACAATATGGATCAGCAGTAGAAGCCCTGTGGTTCAACCCGTAACAAAGAATAATTGACTGTTCTCCCAGAGAATTATTTGACTCTTATATATTCCTTGTAGACATCTCTCACTACTCGCGAAAAACACTCGATCGATAACTCAGCTAGCAATTCAGCCATCAAGAGTTAAAATTAAGGAGTACGCCAATATTCAGCCATGCTATTACCAATGATCGGTGCTATATTGAAAACTGATTTTTATCCAGACTAGACCAAAGTTTGTGGCAATATTCAATCACTTCCCAAAAGATCCTCATTCACAATAGAATCTGACGTGTAGTCAATGTTGGACCAAGGATGAGTCTAGCAAGCGCCAAGCCTGGCGGAATTGTGGATCAATGGTAGGCTGACAACCTAACTTTGTTGGACACCGATATCGGTGCGATATTATAATTGTTGTTAATCAACATTGAATATTTATAGAGATCGCCAAGCCTTGGCTGTCAACATTCCGCCAAGCTATATTCTATTGTCAGCATCGGCGGAACCTAAGAATGTTTACATAGGAAAGTATATCCCACGGCTACGATATGAATATATTAATTTCCACTATAAAATTTTCTTCGTGTAGTTCAATTTTCTCAACCGATAATAATTCAAATTTAAAATCTGGAGGGACAAAATACGGTGGTAAAATATCAGATAAATACGGTTTTCCGACTTCGAAATACCTGTCACGATCGTCGATGGTTTCTCGGCTTCCAATCCGCGAGATCGAGCATTACATAGATTCCCAAGGGAAACGTGGCTGGCCAAATGTGGTCGCTTTATGGGCTTCGTACAATGTTGGTTGCGGGTATGCGACCTAATATTCCGTATATAGTGAGTCGTATTGTCCTCGTTTATTTATGGCCAGGAACAAAGTACTATTTCGTAATTCTCCGTTTCTGTGGCCACTAGTTCTGGATATGTTCCTAGTTTCTCTCTTACACAATTGTTATCTTCGGATGATAGTAAAGATAAGCCGAGCAAATGATACAAAATTCTTGGACACAATCTGTTGCAGTGATAAATGCACCACATTTCTATTATTTCTCAAAGAATGATATCTTCCTCGATTATACACCCACGCGTACATGTGTATGTATTATTTTGTCATCAGAGACTATTGTCTTCTCTTTTTTTCTTGTCTCTTTTTTTATTCATCTAGCATAGAGTTTTTTCCCAGTCATCCCAAGAGCAGAAAAGTAACAAGACTTTGGATTACCGAACAGCGAAAGGAAATTTCACTGGAGTTGTAAATACCTTGTTGGAAATCGTACATAGTTTGGACATTTATCGTTCGGAATGAAACGATTCATGGTCCCAGCTTTACGTTAATCCTCCATCGCTTGTCGTTTATTTTTTCCCTTTCTTTTTATTCTCTGCGTTATTTTCTCATCTTGTCCTGACAATTGTTATAGCGGTGGTAGTTGTAAACTCAGTCTGTTCTCTGTCGCTGTCGTCCAACTACAACAAGTCTTGTAATCAGAAAGTCATTATCTTGGCTACTTCCGATTACTCTCGAACTCCTCAACTCGACCGAAGTCGACCACAATATCGTAGAGTTCCTCGACATCGAATAACAATACGAAGCGAAAGACAATGATAGCAGTCCGTATTAATTTGCCTCTTCGCATCACTCCTTATCCTTCCTACTACTTGCAACACTAACTCGTGCCTCCTCTGGTACGCGCATTGTAGAATTTGCCTGGTTGGTGGGTTGGTTGCTTGCTTGCTTACTTCCTTGCTTGTCTGCTAGTCTACCTTCCTACCTGCTCATCTCGTTTTTGAGAAAACAGCATCGTTACCGTTTGTTCCCCTTTTTCGTTTGCCTCGCCAATTTTGCAGTACCTATTACTCTATGTAAACTCACTGGGGAAGGTACAAGCTTCATGAAGCAGTAACCGACCCACATCATACTGTTCAAATATATATAAATGTATTTTGTAGAAGTTTATAACTAAGAACTAATAGTGAATGTCATTGATTGTTAACTTGTTTTTTAAGGATTTCAAAATACAGAATTGAGGCCGTTTCAATGAATCATCGATATCGATTCATGTTCTTCAATATATCTCAGTTCTTTGCCATGCAGAAAATGCATCGGTTTTTCTTGCTCCCTTAGCCAAAAATTTGCTCTTCGAGTCAACTGGATTGCGCTCTTACACGCAGAAAAGTGCCTCTTTGGAAAATAGCAGAGTTCACTATTTCATATCGCAATAAATGTTTTCAATATATTCTCAGCAGAATGAGCTACATAATTTACTGATTATGTGATGCGAACGATTCAAAAATTTAATCCCACGTCATATTTTTGTGAATCACTATGAGGATTAGCAAGTTCTGTGATTTCCATCCCTGGATTTATATTTTATGTGCCTAAAAATCAAAATGCGACGTGACATAATTCACTATTCCAGATATCAGGGGCAACTGTGCTACGTATGACAGCGAACTTTCCCAACTCAGAGAATTCTTATAGTGACTATAACTAAAACGTCTCAACTAAATATTCTTAATGACAGCTACTAAAAATTTGGTTGATTCAACCAAGATACTATAGTTAATATAATCCAGTTTGTTTTCGTATTCAATTGTTTTTGGACACTCTCCTTTCTTCCACACGTACAGGATGCGTGGATCAAAGTTGTGAAAATTGCTGTTTCAAACTGTACGATTTGGATCGTCGGGGGTCTAAAAGACTAAACTGATTTTGACTGCGTATTTTTTTCTACAATGGTAGTGTTATCTGCAGAAGACATTTACTGTTACACACAGAAACGTAGAAACAACTATCGATATAGGTTATAAATTAGAATCAAACGGTATACCGATGGTAGTTGGCCTGGTCGACATTGCGATAAAAGTGGATAAAATGTTCAGAAATAAGAGAAAAATTGATACTAGTGTCATTTTTTCAACCTGTTTCAGGTGAGTTTTGCAGATTATTATCTGGGTTATCATTTTGTACAGATTTACAAGGCATATTTTGACCAGGATTTATGAATTATCCTATTATAGTGTTGCTTACTATTAGAAAGTAGTTGTGTTTGAACTTAAAATGGAGTAATTTCGATCCTAACCTTTGGTTCCATCGCACAATAAAAATATTAGTAAATGATACTAAAAAAAAATAGTTGAGACGTTATTTTACTAATTTTTTTGGATAATGGCAACTAATACTTTCTCTCAGTGTATTTTTCGAAGATCTCTTTTCTCCGTGTAGTACCCTATTTACCTGTGACGATGAATTTTCAGCTTCGGAGTTGTTATTTTATATATAATGCTTTGATTCGCTGCGTTGGTGAAGCAAATACGGCTTTTTTGTCTTACAATGCTATTCCATCTGTACATCGAAGCTTCGATTGAACAGAACAAACAGATAGTAGGGTGACTAATAATTTTGGAGCTCCTATTACTTCTTCACTTGATAAGAAAGGCTCGTTCGAGGAGGTAGCAAATTCCCATGTTATCGTTTTTATTGATAAGATTGCCAAAATATCCACAAGGCTTTTCCTAGAAAAGGATCTCCTGGTTAGTTTCAAGATAATGGAATTCTAAACAGATTCTTCCCAAGAAATAGTCACTTATGGGCAACTTATGGAGTCTTGAATGGACTAGAAGAATAGCTTTGTTTTCTTCAATTCAATTCACTTACTTATTAAATAATTCCTTCTCACATTAATTTTCCCATGCAGGGAGCTCATTCATGAAAAAACAACCGATAACCGGTCCATTTGTGGCTTGTTTGGAATCGCCAGTGGTTGAGTTTCCATTGCTGGCCGAGGTATGGCTCATCACTGGCTGACAAGTATCCAGACATAAGAGCTCCCAATAATCGGCTCATCCCTTGTCTGGTCAACAATTCTATCATTGGCCATTAACTTTTCGCGATTATTGAGTCCAAGTTATCATCCAGCAGTCCACCATTCATGGATGTCATTGATCCATCAATGGGTGCCATTATCGTATGATCGATCCCGGCGATGGTCCAGTCATAAACCATCCTTGGGTCGATCGTAAAACCCTGTTAGGGAACAAGCACATGAATTATGATATCCTAATTGTGAAGTGAATACTGAATAATGAAACTATTGATCAGCATTCTGATCAGAAGATCTTCAAAAAATGAATTTCGATGGGTTTTCGTTGAATGAAAAGAACGATTTTCAATATGTAATTTTTGATATGTGGAAAAAAAAGAATTACCTTATTATTGAATCAATCAAAAAAACGAACATAACGAAGTAACATAATTTTATCCCCACCCTCCTCTTCTATGCAGACACCATAGAAATTTGCATTTTGTAAAAATGAGACAACATCGCGCCTCTATGGGACAGTGTTTGGCAATACATTATTTAAATCAGCGTTACGCTTGTTTACTGTCTCTGTGTGCGACATGTAAATACACTTCTGCCCTGTACCGACACCCTCCATACCGCGCACCACCCTCCTCTTCTCGACAAGCTCAACCTAGTAACAGACAATGTACTAAAGTTCTATGTTGATGGTTGACGATGATGGTGGACAGGCATTATCGTAGTTTTGCGCAATCTCGTGTGTCAATGCGATTCGCTTGGTCCTGTTTTTATTTGAAAGAATTGAGAACGATTGAATATTCGGAACGATCGATGTCTCCAAGAATATTTCCCCTATTGATTTAGCGGATCGATATGATTTGTTCCGAATGACGAACGCTCCACTCGGTGCTAAAAAATTCTTTGTGGAAACCAATTTCTCTTTGAAATTGGAAAAAAGTGATGTTGATGTGCATGCACAAAGGAACAAAAGATTCTCATTACAGTTCTCCTTTTGGAAAAGTCTTTTTTCTATGCTAGGGATGAATCATCTTCCTACATTTGACTTGTTAGGGGGTCAGAGGGAATAGATTGGACTAAATATTCCAATTCTCGTATACTGTAGTATTAGATTTTTCTTGAGTGTTGTGATCCTTCGATGTGATGATGGATCATTTGATATTCACAGGATTTGTCTCCACTAGTTATCCAAGGTAACCCTTGAGTAAATCATTTTGAATGATTTGTATACTCCAACGTTTTGTTTGAGACTATGATGAAACAAAGTTGGAGAAATTTATACCACCATCTTCGAATTAAAAGGGACATTAATCGGAAACCAGAACATCGTCGACAAAAAATATATCTCATACTCAGGATATAAAACTGTCACGAATGCATTAGTGCTTTTTTGTACTCCAGATCGATAGAAAATGCGTGTGTTATTGAAAAAAGAAATATTTACGTATGCAAAACTCTGATGTGTAGTGTACATGTAATTTTCCATTCCATCATATCATTAAAACTTTTCAATGCAAACTATCGATATGGAAAACATGTTACACACCTCATACATATAAAATCATTCTCATGAATGAACTCGGTGGGAGAAAAACGTAATCTTCATTCGTGAAATCCTTTGCGTATCGAGAATTCTTTCCAATACCAAGTATAGACAAAGATTATTTCTGATTTTGAGCACGGGTATTGCATTTGAAACGAAAAATGACATTAGAATTTTATTTCCTCTATGTCTAATTTGGATTCTTCGAGAATTTATTCAGCCGTCATCTTCTGAATTTGTGAAATCGTTGATCGATTCTCACCTGTCACAGGGAAATCTTGTCACCAAGAAATATTTGAAGAAGAAAAATCTCCTTCTTCCTCGCTATTGCCAGGAAGGATTTCTTTGCTTTCATGAAAAGTGTTGGAGCGTGAACGACGGGTCCATTGCAGAAGGCGACAAACTGGTGTATGTGATATGCGCTCGCACACATTTGTATACGCGCATGCATATCGGCATACGAAAACGACGCTATAAAAAGAGACGAAGCACCCAAGTACATGCGAAATATGAGTTCGCTGTGTGCGTGCATATTACGCACAACATATGGAATATTTTGTACGAGTATTTGCACATGAGACGAAAGCATCTCACATACGTGTATCTACAGGTACGGTGAAGAGACAGGTTTACCGCAACGTTGCATCGTGTGTTTTACGCAACACGCATTCGTGTTGTTGCTACCGGCAAGATAGGGGGTACACGATGGTGCTACTAGTCGCAATGTAGGAGCATCTATCTCCTCTTGAAGTGGGTACTGTACTCCATAGTAGAGCAGCAACAGCAGCCGGGTGCAGTAGGGTGGAACTTTAACGTTTCCCACAAGCTTCCACATTACTCCCGCTAATGGAGTCGATATCTCCGTATCTTAATATCGGTCTCTTCTCCACCTCTCCTCTTTTTCTCTCTTTGAGTATATTACTATCATTCCTTCCTTCCTACACTTGTTTTTCTTTTCTCTCCCTTTTTTGCCTCCTCTTCGTCTCCTCCACTTACATTTTTCTCTTCCTTCCCTCCTTTTTCCCATGTAAGAGCAGCCGAGTGAGTCGTTCGGGGAAACCGCTTTGCATAAACATGTTTCGCGGATCCCGCCAACCAACGGCAGCATGGATTTCCAATATGGAAGATGACGCAATGGTTTTAGGGAAGAGAAGAAGAGAGACAAAACGAGGAAAAGGGGCTGAGAGAAGAGAGGAGAGGATTTGCTCTTCGCAAACATTAAGATAAAACGCACGACCGATGAAACTGAGGGAAATGTGAATGTGGGTAGGCAATCTGCCTCCTACCACTTCACTCTCTTCTCTTCTTTCTTCTCCTCACGATCGTTCCTGCTCTCCTGTTCGGCATACATGTTCTATACCTATACAGATTCGTACACGTAAAACACAGAAGCAAGCTTGGCGCCACGTTTTTCGATATCGAAGAATCATAGGATAGTGCTCGCAGTACAGGATTTTTCCACCATATTCTTCACGCCCTCTGTACTACAGCAGCGAAGATATCAATGTTATCTCTATAGATTTTTGCATATGTATGTACACGGAGACAAGTATATTCCATGGATATTCCATGGATGATACTACTAGTCGTGTGATATGTACACACCTTTTTTCATTGCTTTTTCAATTTGTTTCGCTACCGTTTGTCGGATATATCTTTGTACCTCGTTATTATTCTCGTACAGTCGGAACATTAGGCTACTTGTGTGAATATCTATATACATTTCATATCTATTAAATCACATCACATGAAAATATGAAAGAAGGAAAAACCATTCGCGATGAGAGTGCGTAGCAGCCAGGGAGAAGATCGTTGTAAGATGTAGTTTTACACTGTAAACTATCGGCTACACTTCCAACGAGCCAACCAGCCAGCCAACTCAAGCCCGAGGCGAATACTCAATGGCTCGAGAAATTTAAAACGCCAATCAGCGAAGCGTTCCGAATATATATGTATATTGTTTCGGCTGATCGTCGCCGTAAAAAGCAATGACCCGATGTTAATAGTGCTCTGCAGCTCTGGAGCCAAAACTATCGGAAAGTCTAGCCGTATATGACTTTGCTTGAGCATATACTCTTTCCTATTTCCTCAACACACTCTTCGTAACTTCTCTGAATATATTCTGCTTCATTACATCACACGTAAAAAGCACTCCCTAAAGTTTCGTGCTTAATTATTCGTTACATGATTAATATCGAATCGTGATGAAAGGAATGAACCCACCTTCTCTATTCTCTCATCCATCAACGATTATGTTGTACACCGGTCGGTGTGTCTGGATTTGATCATCTTGAGAGTGATTTTATGTTTTCACGCATATGAAATTCAGTCATTTTGATTCTGAACCAAGTGCCAAGAGCTCTGGATGTGCAATGTTTTATAATGAGGATGAATTATTTTGTTGATACATCGCGAGTCAAACTTGGAAAATTTGCTGTAATTCTCTGTGTATTCGGGGTTGTAAACAGATGTACTGATATATATGGCAATCGTGGAATGAACATGCTGGAAAGATATAAAAAATCACATTTCACTGTCACAAGATAGATGATTTGATGGAAAGAGTGACACAGGAAAGAAAAAAAACATGATAATCAGGATCAAATCATTTCCTTGCTGAAATACAAATGTGGTGAATGGTTTCAAGGTATGGGACAAGAACAGAAGAAAATAAGAATGATATAGTCGTAGTGTACACTCATGTGACATTAAAAGATGATAAACATTCCCAAGCGGAATGAGTGCGGGGTATATGCATGAGGAAGAGATGTGAAGAGAATATTAAAATGTTCTCTTCATTTACGTGCCTCAGACATTGTATATCATTTCAATATTCTCCTTACATTTCTGTTACGCATGTACAGATTATGATGAATAACGAGTGTATCATGAACAAATTTATGCGATGATGTAACGCAGTTTCAAATGATCTCAATTTCAATGCCACATATATTCCTTTTTTGGAAACGATAATTGTAAAAATATTAACAACGAATAATGTTTCCAAACAGAGACTAGCTGTGATCCATGGTGAAAGAGCAATACTTGCAGCAGCTACTCGCGTAGTCGATTTTACACCATCCACGAAAAATAGTTGCAGCAACTAACAAGGACCCGTGTGGAAATCAATCCTGGGCATCCTAAGGTAGGCCCTGGCCACGCAGGGGTGATCTTAGGCATTCAATGCAAGGTTGCCCCCCCCTCCAACAGCCCCAATAGGCCCCAGTTGGCTACCATTGTTTTGCCTAGATATTTGGTAACATTACGGGGCCTAGATTGAAAAACGTAACATTCCAAGTTGGGGCCACTTTTCATGTAGGAATTACAAATTTGGCCCACCCGAGCAAAAAAATTTGATGGCCAGCCTCATGTTCAATATGGGCCCGATCGAGCAGTGATAGAGCTCACCTTTTTGCGGCAGACCTGATCCAGTCCTGGTGAAGCCACGATTTGGTACGCCTGATTAGAGTTAATCAGACCTGGTCCTGATAGGTTTGTAATTTGGCATACCCTTCCTTAGTTCGTTACATCGGGCTCTGATACAACGGTGCATTACATTCCATATCAGGGCCTGATTTGAAATGAGGACTTCCAGATCTGGTCCTGACCGAACACCCAATATGAATTTCTACTCGAGCAGGTCTCAGCCCGGGAGAAATTTGCACATGGGTAGTCGCCGTTTTTTTCCCGTGTATGATTTTATGTGGATTAATAATGAAAAAAAAATTATCACTGTCAATCTTGAGGGTGAGACTTGGCTTTAAGATCATCCACTCCATTGTTTCCCTCGTTTTTCTGAAAGAAAAATAAACGTTCAGAATATTCCTCCAAATACAAGAGAACCTTATTCTTGATCCATATATTTTTCACGTCACGCGCATCAGACACGCGTAACCAAGTATCCGAGATGATACTTCAAGGGTGTTCCAAGGTTTGTTTAAAGCTCAAGAATCGACATCCATAGGTAAATATGACTGACTCAAGATTCACAGTGCAGCAGTTAGAGCCCGCGGCACGGATCAATCGAAATCACGCTCGTCACGTCGTTGACATTTGGAGTATATGTTCTTTGAGAAGCTGCCACACGGTGTTTGTGGGGAAGCTTTCTTCGCCAAAAGACGTGACTAGCTTGTGATCGAATGAGATCCCTCGCACGTTTTTTGTCCCTTTTTTGAGAACTGTACACGCCTTACTATACCTGTGTATATAAGTGGAAATGAAAAATATGACAACAGCAGCGCGCATATCCTAAAGCAGCAAAAAAAGAAGTAGAGAAAATATGTCGGTTTATTATTCTAGTGACCCTGAGACACTCTGACGATCGATTCAATCGTTCTCTTCGAGGGCTATCCATCTATCCATCTAACCAGGATATACCCAAGTGGTAAAACACTTCCAAATGTTCCCAAAGGGATGGTTCTTCGCTCACAACTGTCATTGTGTATGCGACGAGAATTTCCATTTATCAAATATGATGTTTTAGCTACCAATATTTTCAATCATAACAATTATGCTTTCAGAAGGAAAGTACCTATCGTTAAGATTCAAGCGTAATTCCGAATTTATTGAACGTCATTGAATAACACTCGAATCTCCAGTTATTTCGAGTTCTCTAGACAGGGTGCATGCTGAAAAAAATTAGGATTTCATCGAAATATTCAATTTTGAATTTAAAAAAAGGAGAGGAAAATATTTTCCTGGAAACTGGACAGGGCTTTGAATATCGAAGGGGGCAGAGCGGATTAGTCCGACATTGCCAATATCGCATAATCATGAAATCATTCAATTATCAGGCCACTTGAAATATCGGGGGCAATAAAAATTCTAAGGTATTATTTAGCACTGAATTGTTTAAACAACGATGATGAAAGATTCTATCAAGGTGTCTTCGGACATCAAAATGTGCTGAGGGAAATCAATAGTAGCGTGTCATTGTGAAAAAAAAGAGCAAAATCAGATTGAATCGATCAAAGCAGCGTGACACCGTAAAAATGTACTCTCCCGTACTTGGTACCTACTTTAGTCTCACACGCGGTATCTCCCACGCACTTATTGTCCCTACGCCGTCTTCTGTAATGCAACCATAAATAACACAACAGCTTTCTTTTATCCTCTCATTGTATCTTACTGCATTGTACACTTTCTTCGCACCCTCCATAGTGCACTTCAACACGGCATCCTCATTTTCTTCCGTGAATATTTTTCTCCCAAATATATTCGATAGGGATCCCTGAGGAGAAGGAAGCCATCTCCCTATCAAGATTATCACCATTGCATGGAATCGTCGTCATATCGTTTATCATGATATATGAAATCACAGCTCAACCGATTGTTTTGTTTTTCAGAAAGCACGAGGCACACTATTTTTGAACGTTCATTCATCGCTTCCATTTGTTCTCAATACTTTCACTCTCAAGTGTACGGCGATACTATTTTCGACTCCCTATTTCGCATATATCTTTTCTCGTTTGAAGAACTCTCAAGTTCCAATTTCGGGTTCCCTCTTCCACATACCTCGTCGTACAATCCTTTAACGTATATCTTAGGAGACAGGAAGTCGAACCGGGTGTTCAAAGGGTAACAACATAAGGATTTCTGCAATTTTATTTTTCTCTCATCGTTTGGTCGTTAAGAACCATTATATGACACGAGTCATGGTAGTTGGGTGGCCGATTTACTGTACACCGAACTACCAACATGACGTATATTCTCGTTGTCGAGATTCGTTTGTAGTACGCTCGTCTTCCAATCTGAAAATAGGTACAAGCACTTGCGATCTCGTGTATAAGTCGATATTTCTGTAGACAGTTGGAAATTCTCAAAGCAAAGAGTGTGTTTCCATTTCAAGCGCAACGGGTGGTCTTTACTACATTCAGAAAATTAGGATCGATAGGAATTGACAGACACCAAGCGATGGGTAAGTATTTTTCTACTTCCTATTTGTGTAAGAGCCATTTGAAATTCGTCTGGAAAATACTTTAGAATCTTGCTTCAAATATGAGAATGGCATAGAACATGAAGAAACGTGTTCTCAATTTAGTTCAACCGATTAACTTTTGTTCTTGTATGGTTTTTCATGGTGTATTCTTCTCAAATCCTGAACCATCGTGTTTGCAGTAGAAATTATTCAGAAAACGGAATTCCGTGGGGAAAAAGGACATAAATAAAGGAAACCTTCCAATACTATACTGTAAAAAATTTCTTTGTAGATTGACAAAAAAATTTGCAAGTTTTTCACATAAAAATCCTCTTGTGGATTCCCAAAGTAGCAAAAATGATTGATTTCCTTCAAATTTTGTTGAGGAATCCACCAGAGGGAATAGGATGTTTGTACCAAAAACTTCTCAATTTCTTTTTAAATCTGCAAAGAAATTTTTTACAGTGTAGGAATAATTTAAATTCATATATCTTATTTTAATTGGAAAAACTTTGGATTTAATATTTTCTCAAATTTTAAGTACTTGTCGTTAATATTCCGATGATCAGTGGCCAGCTCTGTTACTGAATCAACTGCGAAATGAACTCTCAATCATACCATGGACGAATATCTATACACGCCAACACTGTGTTCACTTGAATAATTTGCTGTTATATACAAAATATACTTGCAACATGTTCAACGATGTCTAATTCAATCGCTTAGTAACTGCTTGATATCCAATTTGGGATGTAGGCTGTACATCGTGTGTCGCTTTATTCCATAATACTCCTCACCGCCGAGTCCCTATTCGCTTGCTTATATACTACCTCACAACTCCCGCAAACTGCTGGCTTGTTGCAATAATTCAAGATATGCGAATTACCTTAGTGTTATCCACATTGCACATGTAACAAAGCACGCTTGCGATTGGAGTTGGACTCTCTCGCAAGAGATTGTGAAATCATCCGAATCTTGCTATTCCCGCGAATGCGGAGGATTTGTAAGGTGGTATTTTGTATTCGAGTGAACTCCATAGCAGCGATTCCAGTTTGGTACTAGTTCTAGCTTTCTAGCTGCCATGTGATTGAAGAGTACAAAATTGCTAATATTTTCAATTCTAGCCTATGAAAATAACAATTGATGATATTTGATCCCTGGAAATTCATTTGATATGAATTCAAACAGAAACTGCAATGATCACTGCTCGAAGCTGGGTGGATTTAATTTTCGTGTATATCTACAGTTCACGTTAGAAATCATTTAGAGGAAGAAATGGAGGATAAAAACATCCGCTCTTACGACTCGTGGATTACCTGACATGACGTGAGGACGTGAGTGACCCAGTTAGTAGAATTGCTATTGTAATTAAACGAGTGAAACATTTTGCAGGCTAATGAAAGGTGACGCGACAAGAGAACAAACGCGCTACGTGTTTCACATCGACAGTCGTCGTGTAATTATAGATAGAACGGCACGCGGAAACAGAAGATTACACAGTAGAGTTTGCCGTGATGTGTGTGACCATTGTGTATCTACTAATCTTTCTCTCTTCCCTTGCTTAGTGAACGTATTTTTGTTTTGGTCCACAGTTGATGGAAAAAAAGAGGAATACATCCTATGTTGAAAAAATATACACATAGCCTATTCAAAGGGTCATGTATGTGGACTAAATTTAGTTTTTCACCTGAGATAGAACAGACTCTGTTGTTGATCTTGAGATACTAACATACGAGAATTCAAATCTACAGAAACTGACAGAAGTTCACATATGATTCCACTATGCTGGATTTTCTTGAGATAATGTAATGACCAAGTTGAAAGGATGTGAACATGAAGACAAAAAATTCACAACCTGAGTGTATAAAGGTTACTCCTTTCAAACTGTTTGAACTCCCTGTCTTCCGTTTGTTTCATTTATCTTGTAAAAAAATTTGTTCCAAACTTCATAAGATTCCCAAGCGGCACATGGATTTTTTAAGTGTGATATGAACATGCTTAGAACCTCCAAATGAGACCGTTTTGGTTAACCCTAGCGGATCTGGGTCAACCCACAAGCGACCAAAAATTTCGGTTAGGTTTTGGTGAAAAATCTCATTTTTGGTAACTTGTTGGTCGTTTAGGACATTTTTTTCAACAAAAATTCAACCAATCTCAATTCGGTGATTTTTCGGTTATTTTGTTTTCACCTAAAAAATACCAAAAAGATTCCAAAAATGGACCACATTTTTTGGTGACCTTTTGGTGGCAGATTCGTTCAAAGCAACCGTTAGTTTTCGGTCACAAATAGATCATCATATGGTAAAAACCATCCGGGTAACCATTTTCTGACCAAATTTTTACCAAACCAAAAAATAACTGAAAGTAAATGAAAAAAATTGGTCACTTTGGAATCGCTAGGGAATCCCCTCCTATCCATGTCCAGACGATACTGCACGCATCATCATTCCTCCTGGTGCTGCTTGGGTTGTTATTAAGTTTCATAAAATACGATATTGAATCCAATAATATAATTACTAATGTTAAAAATTCGTTTTAATAATTCTTAATAACATATTTGTGAAATTTGATGAATAATTGTGATATTTCAGTGGGAAATTTTGATTCGATTAATTAATTAATTCAATATAGGAGTTGAAGAATTTTCATTATAAGTTTGAGAATTTTCCTAATGTAAGTTAATCTCAACTCATAGTGAATACGCTCATGATTTTGATGATTTGAATGCTGTGGAAAATCTCATAAACTATGTTATGTGCTTACTCCAATACAAATCTATGAGTTCATAGGTAGGAAGTGGAACAGAAGTCCAGTGATTCAAGAGAAGAAAATACATTGCAACAACCAAAATAACATCTCTCCAGTATCAACAGCAAGTCTTTAACCCTACTGACAAAACACAAAAAAAATGTATACGTATATGCATACACATGTATTTTTTAAGTCGTTAGGGAAATAAACTAAGTGCACGGAAGAAGAACGTCGAAGCTGAATTCCCACGAGATGTGACGCGTCGCTCGGTTCGTAAACAAAACAAAAAATACCTATGTACAGCCGAAAGAAGGAGTAAAAAGAGGTTGTTTTGTTGGAGGGTAGAACCAGTGGAGAAGAATTCACGAATTCTCTACCGAGTTGTATTCCTACGATGTTGTAATCCTAGTTGACGTAGCGGAATGCACGAGACTGCCTCGGGAAATAATGAAAATATTGACCCTGCCCACGACGACACATTACTGGCGACGCATTTTTCTTGTCTCAGGTGTATATATGTAAACGTATATATAAAAAACCTGCGTCACATCATCATCTTACACGTGGCTTTCAGCAGCCACCACAAGCCGACTGCTGAGGTTTTCGGTCGCATCCTAAGCAAACAATTCCTCAAGGCAATGCCTAAAGTGAAGGGGTATCCTTTTATCTTTCAGCCCTCTCTTTTTATTCCAAGAAAAAAGCATGTATCACATCATCTTGGGTCACGTATGAGAGAACGTCCCGTTGGTATGGAAATACACGTTCCTTCAACACTCGACAACGTTATGATCGACAAATATATTTATGTATTGTATTTTCGACTTCATTCTTGTTCGAATAACCAACGAAAAACTCCGACAGGTGAATCAAATATTTTTTTTACCACTGAAGTTCGAAATTTGAATTCCTAAGAAGGTTTCCCTCCAGCCTCCAGTCCTCATAACAGCCTTAAGAATTCTGAGGAGTAGTCATACTAAGAACTTATCAAACGCTTAACCTTCATTAATTAACAACAATTTATTGAATTTCAGAGAAATACTGTCGAAAAGTCAAACATGAATGTTGTTATTTAATATTTAAATGAAAATACTTATTCGCTCATTTTAAAAATACCATACGAAATATGAGAAGGAACAATTCCGTTTTATGCTCGTTTTCAGACTCGACGATACAAAAACATTGCTTCCGTGATTCAAAGAACGTTTAACGAAAGAAAGAGTGTATAGTGTCTTGGAAAACACGGAAGCAACCAACCAGCACGCACCTGTCGAACCAAACGGACGTACATCTTTCTGACTGGTGGTGTAAAAACGTGGCATGATACCAATAACTTCTGTTATTTGAGCTACCTTGGTTCATTTTTTTTTTCTTAACTCCACATGTTCATAACAAGAAGAGGAAAAAGATCAGTGTTATTCTTGAAAACACAGGGGAGAAATAACCGTTCATGCATTATATAGGATAGTTTATTATTACCTTGACGAATTGGCTGATAAATCACAATAATAAATCATCTACTGGATTCAGAAAAGAAGCATTATTTATCATTGAACAAAGTGTGCGATGCAACAACGTGTACATATAATTTCCAGCAGTAGATACGCGTTTGTTGATTCGAATGACGCAAATAAATGTCGACCCAAACGTTCCCACATAACAATTCATGTCTTGCGATGTCTTTTAGATAAGTTTAACCCTTGTAAAAATGATTCATATACGGTCCATATATAAACTGTATTCGATTCATATATGGACTTGGTACGAATCATATATGAATCATATGTAATTCATATATGTAGCATATATGACCATATAAAATTCATATACGATTGTTCAATCCATATAAGGACCGAACATGACCCACATATAGGGGACATAACGCCATATATGAAATGTATATGGCCCATATATGAATGTCTGAAATCATATATGGCTCATATATGAATTATATAGGGGTCATATATGAATCTGTGAAATCATATTTGTACCATGTGTGGTCATATATGCCGCATATATGATTCATTTTTACAAGAGAAGATGTCTTGCGCAACATATTTAGATGTCTTTTAGATGTCTAAAACTCTTCTTTGGTCTGAAACATCTCCGAAGATATCTCTGAAGACATCTTTTAGAGGTCTTTCAGATATCTTTTGGACCAAAGAAGAGTTTTAGACATCTGAAAGACATCTAAATGTGTTACGCAAGACGTCTTAAACTTATCGAAAAGACATCGCAAGACATGAATTGTTATGTGGGTTGACTTCGCTTGTTCCTGATGTATAAAATATATGGTAGTTTAATCTCACTATTCACCCTGGTTGGAAAAATTTCATCGAACCAATTGATTCCTATTGTTTCCAACGCAGAAACACAATTCAAACCCATTCATTTCATTTATCTTATGGGTTTGAATTGGGTTTCTGCGTCGGAATAAATCGGTTCAATGGGAATTCAATGCGATTTTTTTAGGGCTATGGAGTCTATAGGGCTATGTGAAATTGGAATTGCAAATGATTCCTAAGAATCATGCAAACGATTATAAACGTATTAACCTACAAATGTCAATAATTTTTATAACTTACTTCCTCATGTTTGGAAATATTTATATTAAGAGCCAAATCCTAGCAGTGCACTTCATCGCTATATATTTGAAGTTTGTAATCATTGCTTACTGACACTGTAAAAAAAAACTTTGGAAAAATTCCAGTACCGTACTGGAAGCAATTAACCTGTACATTTTTACAGAAAAATTACATTCAAATCATGAAAATTCCGGTACACGTATCAGAAAATTCTTGTATTGATACTGGAAAATTAAATTGAAAAACACGAATTTTCATGTGAAGTACGAAAAAATTCCGGTGGAAGGGGAAATTTCTTGTACGTAAGCTGAAAAATTCGTCATGAACAGAAATTTTCCAGTTCTTGGGTACCTAAAAATTCCAGTTTCTTTACACAGTGTATTTAAAAACTGCGTAGCAAAATTTCGACCATTTCCCAACCAGCGTAGATGTTTTGGAATTTTGGAAATTGCTGAATATCTCTAAAATCCTTCGAATTCCCTGAGAATTTTAGACCAGAAATTTTTTTTAATCTACTCCTCTCCAAATTTTCCTGAATCGTTCTAGATCTCTCTGGACCCT
Organism: Gonatopus flavifemur; assembly: GCA_018340375.1. Classification (NCBI taxonomy): domain Eukaryota; kingdom Metazoa; phylum Arthropoda; class Insecta; order Hymenoptera; family Dryinidae; genus Gonatopus; species Gonatopus flavifemur. The sequence goes on from JAFFJZ010000005.1 coordinate 10,155,231, forward strand.
TGTGAATTCCTCTTCAAACTTGAATTAATAACTTTTTTCAATTCACCTGTCTCTGAATATCTGTAAATTTTTCTGAATTTCTCCGGATTTCTCTGGAACTCCCTGAATGCTTTTAAAACCTTGCACCGACAATTCCTCAAATTTCTTTGGATTTTCCTCAATTTACAAGTCGTTAAATTTTCCTGTATCCTACTCAATCTCTTTAAATCCACCAAGAAACGTCAACGTATAATTTTCCTCAACGCGTCTGTCTCAATTCCTCTAAATCTTCCTGAATCTCTTTGGAATATGAAATTTTCATAACTTGAGAGAAAAAATTTCCGAGAAGAATAAAATATTTAGTTGAATAGTCACCGTAAAATACTTCAGTTCACGGAGAAAAAGTAATTGCTGGCATAACAAGCAGGTCTGTTACTATAGCGCCTACAAAACAAAATTAGCTGAGAGAGCAAGGAACATGATTGACACAACTATACTTCTTCGCTGATATAAACAAATTTGTTAACAGAACTAGCATCTTAGCTGTTCGAGTGAATATTTTTGCGAGGACAACACATTTATTTGTAGGCGTTATAATAGCAAACTGTTTTTTCTCCGTGTTGAGGAAACTCCCATTGATTTAATCAAATATTTAATATGCTATGAAATATTTCATCGACGAAACCGCATATTTAATTGATTCAATAAAGCTTTATTCAAATCATTTAAGTCTTCAAGGCTATTCAACTGAATATTTTATTTTTTCCGGAAATCTTTTCTCTTAGTGTAGATGTTCAGAAAATCTTTGTCAGTAGAGTGTGGCGGTTTTATGTTTTTCTTTACATCCATGTAAAAGTAATGTTTATGTACATGAAACAGAATTCGTGTACGTGATTGAAAAAACTTTCTGATGTTTTCAACAGTATAATTATGCTCCAAATAAGCATACTACGCTCGATTCAAACAGAATACCACTCGATTGGGACTACTATAATACATACACGGAGAAAAAGTATTGCTGGGATAACAAGCAGGTCTGTTACTATAGCACCTACAAAAAAAAAACTAGTTGGAAGAGCAAGAAAAATGATTGACACAACTACATTTTTTTGCTGACATAAACAAATTTGTTGAGAGAACTAATGTCTTAGCTGCTGGAGTGAATATTTTTGCAGGGACAACAAATTTCTTTATAGGCGCTATAGTAGCAAACCATTTCTTCCTCGTGTAATTACGTTGATATAATTTATGCATAGATCATGAATTTTTATTATTCGACCGACGATTTATTTTATTAACCATTAAAACTTCCACTGAGCTTACAATCGATCTTCGTTGTCAAAGAATTATCTTGTCTAATTTTTTTCCCACTCCACGAATAGTTTTATGTCATTTTCGACGATGGTACATTTCAGTTCAAAGTCGATCTATTTTGATAACTGATAATGTGGATTGATTCCAAGAATCAAGCATTTTCTTTTGGCCCCACTCACGATGTGCTCCACGTGAACTTTACAAATGTTTGATTATAGTTAGATTTATACATCCTGTGATTCACGTTATGAGCTTCAGAAGTCTTATTTTGCTTGTTTGATGAGAAAACAGAGAGGGATTAACTCGATTAACATCTCAAGGGACTGATCGTTCACAGAATAAAAATACATGATTTTTCCATTCTATGCGAACAAAGCTGTTGCGAAAGTTAAAAAAAATGTCGGTAACTGTACGAAGAGTATTAATTGCAGTTGTCAGTTGGAGAATTCTAATAGGATTCTTCAAAATTAGTTTGATGAAAATAAATATTCAGTTCAGTAATTGAACGCAATATCAAACAGTTCTGTAAAATTTATGGCAAAGGAAGAGTTGTTATACTAAATTAGAAACATAGAAATTCATTCGATTATTACAATCTACTTCCGAATTGAAATAATAATTTTTGTTAAATCATTTACACAAGTTTTCACTTTCATAGTCTTTTGTTTCCTACGTGAAATCATACCATATTTTGTAATATCTCGGAATTTTGAGAGAATCAAATATTAGAAAATGTTTTTCACCTGATTTAAAATACTGAATTTAGTTTTTGATTTCAATTATGACCAATTGGATCATTGTGCACTGAGAAAAAGGTTTATTTCTAGTTAACAAACGTATATTTGCTTATGGGGAAATGAATATTCACTCCACGAAAATCTATCGTGATTCAAATATGATTCATCAACTATTAACAAACGTTTATTTTTACTTAATATCACTGGTTTATTATCAACAATATATATTTGATTCAAACAAATATCCATTTCCCCATAAGCAAATATACGTTTGTTAATTATGAATAAACCTTTTCCTCAGTGTGAAAATCAAACAAGGATGCATAAATTTCACTATGGCAAACACTCTTTCAACTCGAGGAATGTTTCGTAATACAACAATAATTCTGAAAATACTGAATTTCTATGTGGCGACAGCAATATCAATTAGCATTAATAATCTTGAGGTGTATCCGCGTATGTTCCGGTGTATGTTCGTATCAAAAACAACCACAAAACATCATGTACGAACGGATTATCCATAATCTACAGCACATAGCACTCGAGGGTAATAAAATTGTTCTGATGCATTTGATACAAAGTCTCGTTTCACCATGGGTTTGGCAACGTTATATCTCCCCTATTCACCTCACGCAGTAGTATCATCCTCTCTAACTCGAAATATATCTACTATAAGATACATTCCTAATATTTATGAGAATAAATACAACAAGCCACGAAGTCGTCCAATGTTTTTTTTCCAAGGATGGTCTTATCAAGAAATGTTTCGTATGTTATTTTGAAAAGAGAGAAAAACTTACATTGAAATCATAAAAAAGAAGCTATGACATTCGTATACTTAGTAAACTAACGTTACGAATATGTGCATCGTTGTTTCCTTGAACAGATCTGAACAAGCATATAAGGAAGCACACGCGTAGAAGTAGGTGTGTGTACCTATATATACGGCAAAACATAGCCACGAGTCTTTATCTGTATTTACCTGTTTATGCTTATATCGCGAATATACGAACGAAGCTTCACCGAGAATACTCTCTCGGGTTGGTGCTTCGTTACCGAGGCAGCGTTTCTCAGTCGACGGTATCTTTCGTTCCAATTTCGCCTTGTTACCAGACTACAATAAACTCCGATATGTACAGCTTTCCACACACTCTTTCTTATCTCTCCGTGGACCGACCAGAAAGCAACGATCCAGCACGTAAAATTCTTGAACGATCTCGTATTCCAAGACAACGATGCGTATCTTCAACCCAGAAACAAACTGTGTATCTGTTCCATTGACCACCCACCGTGAGAATATTGTTCTGAAATGATAATATCGTGTGGGGAGCAGCAGTTCATATCGTTTGGTAAAGCATATAGATGTCCGATGTAACTTGGCAAGAATAGGGAATTTATTCTCATTCATCGATTTATTATGAAACCCCGCTCTCCCTCGAACAATTGATACAATCATAGATTCTAGACTTCCCATAAAAATCTCAAAGTTTAGATGTTCGTCACGGAAGTTGTTCCAACTTTCCGTTCTTTGTTCATCAAAATGTTAATCGAACATCTCGTAGTTCTATGAACTAAGATAGTCGCCATAGTCTTGTGGATTTTCTTCTCACTCTGAGGCATTATGATCGCAGAACGAACTCCATCGTTAATTCGATATTATATATATATATATATATATATATATATATATATATATCGACTGTCCGTTCTCTTCTACTGCTGTCGAGAGCTTAACGAAGAGATCCCAACGAACTTAAAACTCGTCGACGATCCTCCAAGGCGGGAAAATGCGAAAAGTTTCTGGCCGAGCCCTTTGGCCTGTCTCTGCTGTACTACTTACCTCTTCCGCATTTTCATCTTTCTTCTCGCTGTTCCAAACCACCCACTATATTAATTAACATCCCCAAGACTTTCACCCCTTTCCTCGATGTCTTCAACTGACTCGGAGATCTTTCGTGCCAGAATTTGAACAGAATGCCTTTATATAGATGATCCATCCCCTTCCTCATCCCGAATTTGTTTTTTTCGACCATTGAACAACGCGCGCTTCCGTCCTTACCCACCAACTCCGACCAGGTCCGCAAAACGGAACGCGATAATTACAGCAGCATTCTGTCGATAATTGTTATCGACGTCGCAGCAAAACTTTTCCAAGCGAGATTGGGGATGTATAAAGTTGTCAACTTATACGCGTATACGAATTCGCAGCTGTTCCTGCAACGATGTAATTCCAGTTTCTTTGAGATTTCATTCCAACTTGGAATCCTACAAAGGCCGTGGAGATGAAGATTGGTGTATTATTCTTCATCGAAGAAGATTCTTCAAGAATTTCAGATATTCTTACTTTTGGTAGGGGAAGGACGGTTATAATATTCGAGGCTTTCAAAGTCGACGAATTACTTTGCTCTCTAAGAATATGTCCGGATTATGTCCTATAATTTTGTTGATATCTTAAAGTGGGATAAGGAATCGAGAATTGAAACACACGAGTATTGGAAGATTGAATCAATTTGTGTCTAAGCGATGTGGTACAGTATGACAGAAACAGGAAGATAATTGAATTTCGTAGCAGCAATGACGTTTCACGGTGTCCATTTCTACTCCGAGGTAAGAGAGAATATCCCGCTTCTTCTCTTATGGATTTCTAAAAAGTTATTACACGTGAAAAACACAAAATTCAAACTCGTGCCATCAAATGTTTATTTTGAACATTAGCACAATCATCACTTCTTTTCCGACAAGCAGCACAGGTCGTGAAGATTTAGCAAAGACTAACACAGTTTGCAGCTGGTTTCAGGAACACTAGCCGTTCCCCTTAGTAGAAATTTCATCAGGCATTCCCCTTTTTTAATAAGGTCTTGATCAGGTTAGAATCCGGAAACCGTGATTTAGGACTCATCTGATTTCCCTAATAGGATTCAAGTAGAGTTGTAACGCATGGGTACGATAAGGTTCGGATGAGATTTCCATAAAATCGAGCAAAATAGGGAAAACCATAACGAAACCTGACGAGGACTCGATAGGAATTCAGGCATAAAAGCACAAAAACTATGCTCTTCCTCATTAGAAGAAGAAGATCTGCAAAATTTATACTTTTCAGAAATAATTGCTCTGCTACTTTTGATGCGTGAATGGAAAAATAAGGAATCAATTCCCATCCGCACGAACCGGACATTTATCCATGGCATTCTCGTTTATTCACCTTGTATCCACGTCCACGGATATGTAACGTTGAAATCTGTAGATAGTGAAACTGAGCTCGAAACTACACAGGAGAGTTTTTCTTGCAATTTAACAACTTCAATTTTTGAATACATATTTCGATTTCCATGAAAATAAAGTAATTTATCTAATACTTAATAAAAGAATTCAATCAAAAGTAAAAGAAAGAACGTAGCTAAATCTGTATTCCAAACATAAAAGCAGCTCCCTTATTAGATTCATAAAATCTCCCACATATTTCTAACAGAACTGAAATATGTTCCACAACCTTCGCCGTTGAAATCCCCACACACATCTCAATCGATTTTATCAAATACCGATGATTTCAATTCCCCTATGTCTCTCGCACGTGTCATGGTCGATTGAATATTTTTCACGTCATGGTTCCACGCGATTCATAAAAAGGATTTGGCGAATAAGTAAAGGAACTCTCATAAATTGATATAAGTAGATCAAAGTCTTTTTTCCTTCACTTCGGTAACTCATGTTGATCAAAGTCGAGCATCAGGAATTTAAAAAAAGGAAAGACTAAAATTGAGTCGCATCGTATAAATCTATCTTCCGTATTCTACGATCATAAGAATGAAATAAAATTCCCAGCAGAAATTAATCTCGTTCATATTTTCAAGTATGTACACTTTGGATATTGAGAGACGTGAAATCGTATCTTTTATCCTGCTGTCTTCGGAATAATGAATAATCGAATCGACTGAGAAATATTTTTACGAATAACTAAGAGGAATATTTTGGGATCATTATTGTGATAGTACAATGGAATTGAGTAAGATGGTTGGAATACCACAATAACAATTGTAACGTCGTGTTGATAAATTGTTTCGTGACAGTGAATTTCTTTCCGTCTCAAGAAGATCGATCATTCTTTGAATCAATGATAACAAATTGAACCATTTCCCTCACAAATATCACTCCACGAATAGGATAGTCCATATAAATGGAGAGGGTGGTAGGGAAAAAAAAACCTTTGGATAAGTGACACACCAAGGTACTCAGACATTTCTTTATCACGTGCAAGCATCCACCGTATCTACTCTGATGCCTAGGTAGGTAGTCATGGACGGATCGCCGGACGACGAAAAAGGTTCTTGAGGATGAGCACGAGGAGGACGGCCAACGTCAAAATCTTATAAATCATCGAGAGCCCGTGCGGCAAAGGAGGAGGGAAGGACCAAGCATCCGTTTTATCATCGTATGGAAATCCAGTGAGTTATATCGAACCTCCGGCTTCTTATTTATGACCAGGGCCGATCGTAATTCAGGGCAAGAATTTTTTTCTTCTCTGCCGTTTTTTGCTCTCCTTCCCCCGTACTCTTTTCCACCAAGTCGTTGTCTTCCACCTTCGCTTCCTTTCAACCGGCTCTGTTCATGTATATACATATCGTAGACGGTGAACAAAATTTAGTCTAGGATTAGAATTCTTCGTATTCATTCTTTCTGGCCTCTATTATGGAGCTGCCAAAATTCCCCTAATGAAAAATTCAAGGTATCGTCTAGGAATAACAGAGATTGAATGAATCAATTGATCCACCCTTGTTATTTGTCTACATTTGATTATATATAAACATAGAAAGTAGTATGAATTTACCATTGTATTACTCAGTTCGAATGATGAGAGTAATTTCTCAAAGATTCTTAGTTAAGAGACAACGATGAGTTAATAATGCCATCGTTGAACGAGTTTCTCAATGTGCCTAGTACTTGTGCTCTAGTGTATGTCCTGTTTAGATACCGTTAATTAAAGTCAGGCTTGGCCCTTTGCTCGCTCATGTACAGCGTTGCTACTTTCCCTTCCGCCTAATTCGAGTAACAATGTCTATTATTCAAGTTATACCGTTCATACGCGTCTACGTGTACGCACGAACACACAGATGTAAGGTAGTTCCACATCGGTACTGCCACACTTGCACGCGCGGCCGAAAGCACAAGTTTGCCCTGGTACGCATAACTCTCGTGGCTTACCAAGTTTACTCTTGGCAGAAAGTACTAGAAACCATGTACTAGTGCTGCAAGGAGAAACTATCCTCTTGACATAAGTGAGTATTCAGTCTCGCTACCGATGATGTATCGTTCAGTTATCCCTGGCGTATGATATCGTTCATGCTTTGACGTTATTATCGATTAAATGTGATAAATAATAGATTCGAGTATTCCCGGAGTATCAAAGATCATTGATCATTACTTTCCCAAGGAATATTGTACATCAAGTACATTCGAAACTTATTATTGAGGTATTTTGATAACTCATTATTTTAGTTTCTTGTTCTTTTCCCCCTTCTAAACGTCTTTTAGCTCGTCTTTTACATCCTTACTCCCTACAGAAGCGAGTCTCGCCGTTGAAGTTTCGTACCTTTTCTGATCTGCAAATATTATTCCAACTTCCATCGCAAGGAGAAGATCCACCTTCAACTGCGTTGTTCTCTGCTGTTGAAGCAGGTTACAATCGCTAACCAGAAAATTCATTCGATCGCGCCATTTTTCCTGCGTTAGTTCCATCGCAAATATCTCAAAGTCTTGAAACCAATTTTCAGAAGAAATTTGACAAGATGAGTTGAGATAAATGATCAATATTTGAAGGAAAGCGAAATAATAGTCCTATCTTAATTTTTGATATCTGAAATTTACTTTCACACTTCAATTGCAGAACAATAATTCAACAACAATAATCAACTTCCAATTTTACCTCAACAATAAGCTGTGGAACGGGTCAGAAATCGATTTTGGAATTGTAAAACAATAATTACGGCATTGAGAGACTTCAGCTTTCACTCAAGTTCAATGACACATTGAGAAAAGATACTGCTTGTAATTAACGCGCTGGAGGAACGGACGAAGGGGTACGGAAAATAATAATCTTGCCGAATTCCAAGCGACTCCGTTGGGGGATATCGTTTCACGGACGAATGGTGACCCGGGGCGTTTTCAAAGCGGGGGAGGACGCAGAGAAAGAGAAAGGCTGATGGTTTTCGAGGGATTCAGAGTTTCTTAATCTGCTCGTAAGTCAGAAGGGTTCTCCGGAGCCAACGAGCGAGGCGTTGCCCCTGGAGTGCGATTCAGCTTTTCAACTAAGCTCGTATTCCGGTTTCACAGACTTCTCTGTGCCACTCGTCTGGTATCTCTTCTAGCTTTTCTCTCTATTCACTGGCTTAGAATTTTTCCAAGATTGTTCGTTTACGAATAAGATATTCTTCCATTTTCCGTTGTTTTCTCATCATCCCCAGTTATACGTCTCTCTTACAACAACATTTTCATTCTTTCCAATTCATCTTTCCGTGACATATATTACGTTGTAGCGTCAGCGAGTTCTTATCTTTCTCTTGTTTTTGCTCTTCTTTCCTGAATCACCACCGTGTCATTTGCATTTTAAAGAACAGAGTCGAAGAAAAAGATATTCAAGGATATCAAATTAAAAAAGTGAACTCCGTTGAGAAGAATGTTTTATCTTCGAAGTGTCATGATTAAAACTTTCAAAGAGTTTCATCGTCAAAGAATCATACGTTTTATTAGCATGAAAAGGATTAAATTACGTGTTCTTTGGTTTTGTTTCTTTTTTTTCCAAAAAGCATAAGTGTTTCGCACATGTATTCATCTTGGAAATCATTCCTTCAAATGAGGTAATAGAATTTCTCACTTTGTGAATGGAGATGGATGGAGTAGAACTATACAGTCACGTTTGAAATGTGTAGGTGTACGTTAGCCTCGATGCAAATGGCACTCTACATCCGGGTCCTTTTAACCCCTTGTAAGCCAACGTCGTGGTAACTGGTGAACATCGGGCCAGGGAGTAGTCTGTTGTTCTGGCGGCGGTTGTTGGCTCGCTAACTGCCCAGCCAGCCGCTTCCTCTCCAACCCTCCCTATCCTCTCTCTGTCTCCGTCTCTTCCTTTTCCCAGCAAATTACCTCCAATTTACCACTAAAGTTACACCAAAGCAGCCTTGGCTGCAGTTCTCCTGTTCTCCAACCCTGAATATCTACCTACTATCCGCAGTGTGTACTTCTCTAAGCTCGTGGTATATTCTCCGAAAAAGCTATTGAAATTTTATCTCCAAGAGATATTTCGCTACTTAATCGGAATTCAACGAATTTTTCTAATTAGGATATTATTCTCCTAAACGCTAATGCAACGATCAACTATATTTGATTTGGGTTGGATTTTCATTGTGAGGAATATGATTCAGATCCTCAGATAGAGAAGATGGATTTCGTTCATGAATAATTAATTCTAAAATATGAATACACTTCTCATTTTTCCCATTCTTTCGAAACACGAAAAGCGAGGTTGTTTTTTCACATTTTCAAATAGAATAGGCAAAACAAGGAATATGGAATACGTATTTCGGAATAGAAGAGTAACATAGTGAGATTGTATTTTGTATTCTTGTTTCGTCGTTGCACGGAGTATATTGGTATTTTGTACTATAGCTTCAAGAGTAATTGAAATCCAATTTAATTCTATACTGTAAACAAGATTCCAAATGCAACAGCACTCGATACTATCCAGACCACAAAATTAGCTAATATCTTCACTGAAAAGAAATTAAAAAGGAGGAATTTGGATTCCTTTCGCGTGGTGAGATATGTATCCGCAATGCCACACCACCGACATAGATTTAGTTTTACAAATTAAATTTGAATATTGTTATTAACTCGTGAATAGAGTAAGATCTAGTGTGTACAGAACACCTCTTTATGATTCTCCTGGTTGTAGGACATGCTATCTTCTCCAAAAACCTAACGATCGCTCATCAAAAATTGTTTTTCAGGATTTTATTCATATAATTTCGGGTTGAGAACTCATTTTGCACGGTACGTGTTATAAACAAAGGATGCATATAGTTTGAGAGCATTCCGGAACCCCAAGAAATCCCGAATCTCTCCCCTGATTTTTCTCGAAAATGACTGAATAAAACGAAAAATAATGAGTACATGCATTTTCTGTGAATCATGAAGAAGATGCATCGACTCATCATTTTTCGTTTCATTCAGTCATTTTCGAGATAAGTGTGGGGAGAGATTTGGGATTTCCTTGTCACGAAAATCCAGCTAGGATTCGACGTACAATCCAGCTCCGAAATTTACCTGCGTTGTCAGCTGGGATTCCTCATTTCCAGGTGGAATCTTAACTGGGATTCCTATTTCCAGGTGAAATCCCAGCTAGAATTCCAACTCTAACGTGGGATTTCAGTTGGAATTTCTGATTCCAGGTGGAATCCCAGTTGCAATTGGAAATCCTACACGGAATCCAGTTGGGATTCCTGATTCCAGGTGGATTCTTAGCTGGCAACGCAGGTAAATTTCGGATCTGGAATCCCAGCTGGATTTTTGTAACAGGGTTCTTGGGACTTTGGAATGCGCTAAAAAAAAATAAAAATCGATCGAGATAAGGTCACATCTGAGGAATTTTCACAAATTAATTAAAACTTAATGAAGACATAATTTCAATGTCCAACAATGAATACATTTCACCTCAAACAAATAAATGCATATATATGTATATATATACACAACGCAAAAAGACAATTATTATCACCATCTTTGTGCTACAAATGAATATTCATACCTCCGTTCTCATTTCTAATTCCATCGAATAAGAGATTTCACGACTGAGCTTTTCAAATTTAAATTTCAAATTGATCTTATTAGATTATTTCCTTTATTTGTTCTCCCTGTTTCTTTTATACGACGATTGTTTGAGTTGCATAGACTTATTCTCATCGAGAGCTTGTGATTTGGTAATCTCATCCCATATTATGGTTCTTCAAGTGTTACCGCGGGGACTACGCGAGCATAAGAAGAATAGTGGATCAGGGGAAGAGAAAGAGAAGGATGGAGAAACTTACACCGGCGTGTCTTCGCAAAGAAAAGGAAGAGAGATCTGCCAGCAACCGTGGAGACGACGGTATGCAAATGTCCAGTCTTGGCAATCTGCTTAACTCCTCGTCTCGCTCTTCTTGAAATTTCTCGACTTTCCGTGGAAGCTTATGTGAAGTCGGGTATCTATTAATAATGTATTAAGTAATCACGAATGAAAAGAGGGAACGGAGAGGAAAAGGGAAGAATCGGAAGGAATATATTTCAAAGACGGTTACGATGAACCGCATTAGAAACCGTATTAGAACCGTAACGCATTAGAACCGTATTAAGCATGAATGCGAGTATCAAATGAATCTATGAAAAACTTCGAAATAGAGAATGATACAGAAGTGTAATGGAGTGAAACATTCATATGCAAACTTCCACCTGGTTTTATGTTTTTTTTTCTTCGTTTTAATGCATTATTATTTCTTCTGTTCCACAGGGTATGATTTCCTGAGTGTACTCACCTAGAAATTTCTTTGTACCTCCACTGAGTCGTTGACCTAGTGGACTTTTTTCAATCCTCAGAAAGGGATGAGCTGAACTGCTTTCCATGGAACAGGGCAACCGGCACGCAGTTTTTAACTCTCATCCAAATCTACTGATTTTCATTCTTCCTTAACTTTTTCTATGTTTTCCTGGTTGGGATTTGTTTCTAGAGTCTAAAGCACACTGAGAAAATTCTTCAATTTTCAAACTCAAAACTCCGCATTGAATTATGACATGTTGTGACAAAAATCCTGAGTTGAAGGGACTAATATTTTGTCGAACTCACTGAAGTTTTGATTTCATGTATTATTCCACTGAATCTTTAGTTATAAAAACTGAACAATTTTTGCAGTATGCATGTATCATCTCATCGAATACAAAACGTGTGATACAGCAAGTTATGCATGGAATGAGATTTTTCGAGCAGTATCGGGTTCATGAAGAATATGATATTGGAATTAAACGGAGATCATGTAATGTGAGAAACCTTGAACGTTCGAATGTAACGTATGAAATGAAACTGAGTGAATTTTGTTTCCAGAGGTAGTAGTAATTTCCAATATCTAGAAACGGTTGGGAGTGCTTGGAATGCAAGTGGTCACCAACCCAGGTCTCTCTTGCTGACTTTGTGCCTCTTTCTCTCTTTCGTTCAAATCGTCCCTCTTTCTCGCGATTCTAATGGGTTGAACGTTAAATTTTCTTTTTTTTTTTTTTCATTCTCGATATTCCCGACTCGAGGTTGAGATTCAATTTGCAAAGGCCATTTCAGTAATTGCATAAGTGCCAGACCACAGTCGCACGTGGTCCTCGGAGTGTCTGCCATCACCGTATCTTTTGAATCTGCAATTTCGCATATATGTCACAAAATACACAGATATAAAAGATGTGTATACCGTTGGTACTGGGAAATGATTTTAATATACATTTTGTTCTTACTCGTGCAATCTCAGCGATATTGGTTCCGATGTAATTCAGTTTCTTGACATGAGATGCAACTGATTGATTTCCTTGGAATAGAACACGAGTGCGAAAAGATGTTTGATTTCGTGTTCTTTAGACATCTGTCCATACATGTATTTTGAATTCAGGAATTGACAAGGTGAAATCGTGTTTAAAAACTTGAGACATTTCAATCCAAGCTTGTGCACATGAAGATAAATGACTTTCACGAAACGGATCGTGGACTAAGTAGAATGTTGCGCGACAAGGAAGTTATCTTCCTCCTTCTTTCAGCTTTTACTTCTCTTCTCCATCGTAGTATTTCATCCTTGAAAATCCCTCATTCGTATATCCGTGAAAAGGTTTCCCCATTCTCTCGTTTGTTTTGTGTTCCTTCCACGCCGTTCAATGCCTTCATCGAAGCTCTACCTCTATCTCCTTTTCTCTCTTTATCCCGGGAATGGTGATGAATAAATGTTGAGTCGTATCCATCATGCAAGCCACTTTGTCACAACAGGATCATCAACGTTTAAATTGTATTCGCAATTTGAGAACACAGCCCATAAATTCTCATCGCCGCCAACGGGACTTCTTCCTTCTCAATGCGTCTATATAGCGATCTTTGATTCTCTTGTTTGCATTCTTCAGTCTATGTATACGTTTATCATTGATTCCGAAATTTGTATTCTTCCTCCTTTTGTCAATCAGTTTTTCTCTTATTTTTATTTCTATCAATTTTGTGAAAATCTGATTTTATTTTCATATTCACTAAGAATTGTCAGATTTTTGTGCATTCTGAGGAAAACATTGTTTCAATTGAGTACAAAAGTATGGTACACATTTGATTTTATTGAGAGGAGATTTTCCGGGTAACTTACTCGAAACTGAATTCATAAAATAATCTGAAATTCTCAGGGATCATTCGTTGAGACTTCATCTTTTGCGTCGTTGAAAAGTCCGAATTTTAAATTTCGAAACCAAAATTTTGGAATAAAAGAAAGAAATATATTCTTGAGCTAGGTTAGTGGAAAGACTCACTGTTCTGTATTATGATTCCTCGATTTGCTGCGTCAGAAAATTATCTTCCTCCATATTCTATTGATGGCGATGCTGTGTATATAGGTTTTAATTCAATCGTCAATCAAACTCAATTATTGATAACGTTAACAATGTTTCACTTCGGTTTCAATAGTACCAATATACAAATGCGAAATGTAATGTCATTTTAAGCATCTCTCTTTCACAGTTGTATCAATGGAACAAAACTCCACGGCTTTGTCTACTGGGAACGAACATAAACATTAGGTCACAGAAGCTTGCATTTTCATTTGCATATTGGAAACCATCACAAAGCTTCAGGCCACAGCGTAGAATCTGTGAAATAGAATATAGAGTAGAATATGTACACGCTCGTATTCTGCCATAAGCTTGGCAATATATTTGAAATAATAATCGAACTATGTAGTACTCGATAGTACTGCTTTTCTTTGCGTTTTTTGTGGATTCATTGATCACCAGATCTTCTGATAATTATGATGCAAAGACTTGACTTCCATCTTATTCTAATAAACACATTTGATTTTTTTCACATCGTCAAAAGAGGATAATGTTCGGAATGAGTTTGACCAACGATGTTGAGAAAAAAAACCACTCGAATGGAAAGTTGAGGAGATATTTCAAGCTGTAGATTGAATGGAAAATAGCGAACCATTCCGATGTTCAAAGAATTTGTAGATCGAATTTTCAGAAAATTCAGAAGTGAGTTATCAATTAAAATGAAATCAATAAAAGTCTAAATCGAAAAGGAGGAGCCGCTGATTCATCAAGTTTTTATTATTAATGATTCTTTTGGGAAACGAGATCTACGAGAATCTGAAAGCAAGGAATAGTTCAGGAATTCTGATACAATTATTTTGGAACTAAAGATGTGTTCCTCAAAGGAAAATCGTAACTCGGTCATAAAAAGTGATAGAAAAAGCCAACGGATGAAATTCATTGTTTCAAGAAGTCGTACATGATGAATGAAGATACACGAAAAGAATGTTATATTGAAAATTTACTATAGAAAAATAGTGATGGAGGAACAGCCTCACACGAGAGATGAAGTCGTATAATCACACGGAGGAACAAAAATTCGCTGTGACAGCTAACTCTGATTTCCTGGGTACTTTCTGATTGAGATTGAGAATTTTTTGGTGTAATAGCAATCTGTTAGCTATCGCACCAATCTTGGTAGCTATGGCAGTGAATTTGTAGCTGTGGGAGCAAAAAATGTTGACTTCTGCAGCAAAATTTTTTTGCTATTCATGTATGTAATACCAAAGTTTGCGGGAGGCGCAAACATTTTTCGCTACAACAGCTCAAAAATCGCTGTCGTAGCTAACAAAATTGCTGTAAGTTTTCTGTCACAGCGGAAAATTTGGTTCTTACGCGAAAGGGACTCAGCAGAATTAGAGTTCGTTGCTACAGCAAATTTCTTTTCTCTCCGTGCAGTGTCTATTATGGAAAACTTTGCTCAAAAAAACAACATGAATCAGAGCAATATTGAATAATGATCATGCTATTTCACGATCATCTGAGTGTTCATTTGCTTCTTTATACAGTTTCAATACAATATTCACCCTGTAATAGTAACTCGAAACGTAAAATATTTGACGTGATGACCCGGGGAAAAAAAATTCCGTATATATGGACCCATATGTGTTCATACATGTTCATATGAATTTCATATATATTTATGTACGGGCCATACTCAACTAACATTCCAATTCTTGAAGATATCTAAAAGAATACTTAATGGAGAGATCTTTAACAACGTTTTTGAAGATTTCTTGAAGATATCATTTAGAAGTGTTGGAACGACATCTTGCGCATGATTTTTAACAGAATACTCAATTCAGAGATCTTCGAGAACGTTATTGAAGAGTTCTCGAAGATATCTTTTAGGAGTCTTGGAAATATTTCTGAAAGATGTCTAGATTAAGTTACGTTTGAAAAGATAAATTTTCCAGCAGATTTGAGCACAGGATCATGAATAACACAGAATAAAACTTTGAATGTACCTGTTATCACAATCGGATTGGAAATAAGATAAATTCATTAATGGATTGAACGTTTGAATCAACCATAGAGTTACCAAGAGATTTGAAAGTTTGTCAAAATCACGATTTTGTCACCTCATGATGTGCACACTAAAATTACCGAATATCCACTTCCCAATAATTCTTCAGGAATACTTTAGAAAAAATCTATGGTATTCACGAAATATTAACGACCACGAGAACACGGGATTCAATTCTAAATATATTTAACTAAATTTATTAATTTTTCCTATTTGTGAGGATATTTAACTTTTCTGATATTGATTCATGTAATAACAGTTTGTTCAAAAGATCATTTTCACTATGAAACTATACACCATTGACATTGTATTCCATTATGTCCCAGACAGCACAAATGATCATTTTGGATTCACAAAAACTTCTGAAAGAACTTCTTGAACAGTCCCCGTTATGACAGTGAGAACGAATTCAATATGAACTCAATGAATTAAAAATGTATACATGTTGAATGCCTGAATAGCTCTTTATGAATTCGTAATATGAATTCTTTCTGAAGATTAAGTTATTTATCGAGAGTTCATTTTGAATTCAAACTATTGAATTCAAAGCAAAGCTCTTTGCGGGGACTTTTGTGTTGTATGGGGTCATATTGGCAATTACGGGCGTCTCTACCATTTTGTCCGTATAGCTCAGGTGATTGAGACGTAAATACGTCGTGAAATGGACGGGTTCGATTCCCGGAACCACAAGGGTCGAAATCAAGGAAACTTCATCGGAACGCGAGAGTAGTAAAGGCACCGGAGGAGAAAAAAAAGGAAGGGTTAAGAATTTTTTTGTGAACAAATTCAAGAGTCTTCCAAGACATTTTTATGAAATCTTCAAGATATCTTTTCGGATTCTATACGTATTTCATAAGATATCTTTTAGAATTCGTTTCGATATATTTCAGAAATTTTCTTAAGACTCCTCACAAACGCATTGAGACTTCTTAAAGATATCTTCAAGATATTTGAATGCTAGTTGGGTATATGATTCTTATACACCCATATACAACCATCTATGAATTATTCTTTCCTGGGAGAGTTTGCTCGAGAAAACAATATTCATCGTTGTTGGTTGATATGAAAGTGATGAATGAATAGTCATGTATGAAACATATGCGATTGCAAATGATTGCGTGACAAGATCTTTGAATGATATAAAGTACATGTTTGGTTAGAGTCGGCGACAGATATGAGAAGATCGTAGCAAATGGTTGAAAACTTGCAGCAGTTCATGAATATTCCATACGAAGACCACTAGTAAGATAGGGCATCCACTCGTATGTCACCACATACCCTTTGCTGCTGTCTTATAGCGTCTCGCATCTCACTCACTATATGCAGCACCTTTTCACTATATCTACCAGGAAGAGACAAGGTAGGCTGACTAACGTTCACATATTTCTGTCCATCTAGTTTCCTGTGACTACGTGGTCGAGGATTCGCATGAAGAAACTGTCCTTTGGCTCTTATCAAGCCCGTCCTTCATTGGAAACATTCGCTTCGTCATTAATGCGTTTATATATTGAAATACTGTGTATGAAGAGTCAATATATTCTCAATCCACACGGATTTCACAATTTCAATCTCCAGACGTTCGTCGAATATTGTATGGAAGCATAAATACAATTTGAAGAATTCATCGTATCATTAAAGCAGAATTCGTCGATCATACAATTCCACGATAAAAGGAAATGTTTTATCAAATCAACCTCGTGATTGATAAATTCACGTGGATGAGTGAGGAAATAATCAAATTCTTTTAAGCTAAGGATAATAATTGAGACATTATCTTCCCCGATATCAGCAAATCATATAGAAAAGAAGAGGAAAAGAGTTGAAACAAGTCGAGAATCTTTTGACGTGACCGAAATGATAAAAACCAACAACCAAAAGTATCAGTTGTTAATTTCTCGCTCACAGTTACTGAAAACTGTCCTAGCACATGCGACATACTATAGTATAGTAGCAAATTTTATAAAAATTATTATAAAATACGTTGCTTCAATCTTAGGAACATACTAAATCTGGAAATTGAGTCTAAAACCTCATTTATCGTAATTAATAAATGTCCATGTTTGGGAAATCGAATCTATTAGCATATTGAACGATTCAGAATACCTAAAATCGATTTCATTTATATATAATACAAAAAGAACAAAGCAAATATCCTAAGTTCACAGATTGAATATACATCACGGTTCTTTTTTCTCTTTTTTTTTCCATTTGAAAATGGAGAAACGGAGTTGAGAAACTCTGTCTTTCCTGATTCAAGTCTTCGTTTACTGATATATAGATAGCCGGTAAATTCTACTAATGGAATTTATCGCGACGTTGCAAACCAGATATAGGAACTCACGGAATAGGACGAAGAGTTTTTATTGCGTCTTGAACATGCTACCTCTATCGCTATGTGTGAGTGTATATATAGAGCGACGGTCCTGCTGCTAACCAACTCGACTTTTCTTGTCTGCTGAACGAGGAATATCGTATACGTCCGAACCATTGAAAAACGGATATCTTTTTAAAAATTGCACGTCGTTTAAATCCCTCGGAACATCGTTTTGTTTTACGATTCAGGCTAGCGAACCTGCCCTTATTTATTCTCTGGCATGGGTTGAATTTCTCTATCCATAGAATTTGCTGTAATTTTTTTGGAAAGCAAAAACTAAATGTTACATTCTATCTACGAATTTCGAATTCATTCCCAAATCATTGATGAAAGCTATTGGAAAATTATAATGGCTGGATTGATTTTAAATCTGGTTACACAGTGGAAAAACACATGGTTGCAGTAACGAAGTCGTTGGTTGAATACGTTTATAGTCAATTATTTGGTTATCACATCTCAGCCAGCAATAGCCCTTTCTTCGAATTGGACCATCAAAGGCGTTAAATTGGCTCAGATCACGTCAACTTGGCTCAAAACAGAGCCTAAGATGCCGAAGACCCATGGGTGCACAAACATTGAGTCAACTTCAGCCCTCTCCTGGTGCAAAGTTGTCCAACATTTGCCAAGAATGGCCTGAAATTGGCTCTATGTTGGTACACCCAGGGGGAGTCACACTTCTAGCTGGGGCACAATTTTGTTGGTTGCCCCAACTGCATTTTTTGCCATGATCATCTTGACCAACAAAACTGATCCTGATGATGATCATATATTTGTGGTGGCTGGACCATGTTCAATCTGAACTGTTACAACTATATAAATATTTCAGCACCCATAAGAGAACTAATTTCTCCGCAATCTCAGCCACACTTTCTATGACAAAGCTAAAAATTTTATTGCAGCGTTAAAAATGTAGCTATAGCAACTGGAAAATGGTGTTCTTTTTCACAGCTAATTCATTTTTGTCCATGCTCTTCATCCAGAAGTGGGCCTGTCAAATATTCGAATAAAAGATCTGGAGTTGGAATTTCAGAATCATTTCAATTTTGTAATGAATGTTCCATTCTTAAAAAGTAAAATTCCACTCGGACTGGTCATGCTCACTTCTGAGACCCAATAGAACACAGAGAAAAGTATATGGGACTGATTCAACCTAGCTCTCATCGCGACTTTAGAATGGGAAGTGAGCGATGACTCGCGATTTGATGATCATTACGATGTTAACCTATCATTTCCATGGTAACGTAAACAGTTTATCGTACTCACTTCGATTCCCAATGGAACTTATTACAATTTTGAAATATCTGTTACCAAATTACTATCCTTCACAGTAACCGTTACCGTATACTCTTCTCCACGAACGTGACCACCGATTTTTCGCTCTATATCGAATTTAGGGTGTATAGTTGCCACGACTCTTCTGTTTTTCTGCGCTTCAAGAATTTAAGATACTGATGAAAACATTTTAAATATTTGAATCGGAGACAAAGTGAAAGACAAATTATTCACATTGACGGCATTCACTATGCAAAACTGCACAAAGAAAAGGAAACAAAACGTATGTGTTTACAACTATGTGCAATCAAGGAATCAATACCCCGATGGTAATGAATGAACCAACAGAGACACAACAATAAACAATCAACAATAATCTTTCGAAATATCTCTCTTTAAAAATATCAATCGTTCATTTCATGGATCGTTAATTTTAATGAAGTCTGAATGCATGGAATACGAACTTATTGAATTAATCGAACAAATTTCATTCTCCTTTTGTTCACCGAATTCCTTACATTAATGATTGAAATTTACACCAATAATTGTATAATGACACGTGTGCGAATTGCGTGAAATTTGAACTGATATGAATCGTTCGATGCAGGGATCATGAGGCCATCTCCCCTCTGCACAAGCCACACTCTTTTTTTCTGCATATCTTTATTCCAGCTTCATATATTCGGAAGAACAAAAAATCAACGAAACAAAATATGACATAACATCGTTTTGAAAAAATAGAGTAGAATAAAAGCTCACAATCCAAAACGACAAACTGAATTATTTCTCTGTGCCGCATCCCCACAAATATATCGCCCGTATCACGACCAACGAACCGCGTCGAGCCTCAATGGTTTTTGCTTGTATTATTCAATCGTCTTGTATATTTGAATTCTATGCAGCTGAAAAAGTAGGAAAGGAGAGAGCAAAAGAGGTGGAGAGAGTGAAAGAAAGAGAAAGGAGAAGAACAAGAAAATCGAAGAGGAACTGGTTGAACATGAGTGGTGATATACTCGACGCCTCTTGGCACTCACTTATTCAGAAGGATACAATCCTATCTACTTCACCCGCTCGAGAATTGTGGAATCATGTGAATTATGAAGTGAGGGCTTTAAAACAGTGCTATTGCTGTTTTCGAACACATCGAAAGTTCTTTTCAAGTACCATGATTACTCATTTTCTGTATATGAATATACATTTTTCATTGGATGTGAAAGTGAAGGTAACAATGACACATGCCAAATGTGAATGACAGTCACTAAACTACTGTGATGATAAATTATTAGCATGTTTAGTCCAAACAAATGGATTCAATAGTGAAAACAACAATAATATATTACGTATCAAGGGAGGAAAGGACGCCATTCACCAACAAATGTGAGCTTACACGAATTGTGGCAATACACGAATTGTAATGGGGTACTCACCTCCTGAGATACGTATACTATTTTTCATAACACTCGCGCAGAAAGTTCACACAATTCACGTAAGATAACGCAAGAAACATAAAAGTACGCAGAGACCGTTTATGAGATCAACGGAATGGTTACTCTTACAGCACCCAGGTAGAAATATTCTATCAAATCCTATTATTTTTGATTGAATATCATTGAATTTCATTGAAACCTATTCATTTCATCTACTTATATTCTCTCTCTAATTTGCATTACATGATGCTTGGCCCTTCATCACAAATACATGATCAATTAATCTATCTTTCTGTCCTCTTTAGAATTTTGGAATAAAGGTTGCTCACTTTTCCTCACGAGGGAGGAAATTCACATATGATTCAAATACTTGTATCAGAACTTTGGCTGGTGTAAATTACTGATATCAAACTGAAACTACCCCTGCAAACAATGATTACTGGCGCTTTAATGGGCCGTTGAAGGTCCTGTGATGTCGGTGAAGACCTGGTACTGGCCTTCCGAAACCCCTGTGAACGTGTTTGCTGAGGCTGTTCTCATTATTCTGGAAAATATAATATGTGAGAATGGTGAAAAAATCATACACATCCTTAACTTTTCTTGCTAGAAATAGAACTCTTTGGATCTCAGGCTTTACCTTAGGCCAAGTTGGGATGGTCTGGGCCAAAATAGAGCCTCAGATGGTCCACTTTTCAGAGGAGAGAATTTCTAGCTGGGTGATTCACCTTCATCACCCTGGTTAGAACAACTCACAGAATCGGATTTAGTTGAAAGTTTATTCTGGTTTCAGTAAGATTCAGTAAGATTCCTCACTCTCTAAATCTGGAAGAGTGAAAAATCAAGCGTTTCACTCCGCTAAGTTTCAGAAGTGACCCAGTCCGCTTCGAGTGGGATTCTCACTCGTTTCGAATGAATTCTCACTCTTTTGGAGTGGAAAATTCTCTCTAAAATTGGAGTGGCTGAGAGTTTCTAAGGTCAAACCTCAGACTTCCACTCTAAAGAAGTGGGAATTTCACTCGAAATTTTGACAAGCTCACTTCTGGCTGCCTGCACTGCAAAAATCGCCGTCGAAGATATGTCTCAAAATAAGACATGATATGTTTGATAATCTAAATCAAACACTTGATCATTCTAACTGGAAACATCAGTATCTTATTTCGCGACACTGACGTTTATATATGCTTGTTTTCAAAGCAGATCATAGAAGTGTGATTTATGAAATTACCTTGAAAAATGGATTAAATTGATGATTTTCCATCATACAGTTGATTAGAATCTCGTTTAGTTTTGTTTCAAAATGGCAAAATATACATTCTGTATACATTGTTCCTGTTCTTCACTTTGACGTTGACGTAATAGTAATTCGAGGTTATGTTCCTACATACAGCTTTCAAACATTTTTGTTTGCCAACCAAACGCGTCATGTTTTAAATGAAAGCGAAGTTTTGTGTTTTGAATATGATTACAGTAACATTTTGAAATTTTTGAAAAGTCACTACAAAAGTATCTTAGAATAAGATATCAGTTTTTGCAGTGTGAACAGTGAAACCTAACTCCAAAGATTTTAGAGAGTATGTGGCATTGATCATATAGCATATGACATCTATAATCTATGTTTTTGTAGCCATCGAATTGTTGTTCAAATGAGAAACAACCCCCCTCCCCCCACCCCCACATACTTCCCCTATCTTCGCGGCGAAGAGAGTTCCGAATGATCTTCATCGACCTCCACGCACATTGTTCTAAATTTCTCAAAGTCAGTCATTCAGCGCGTAATATATCCTTTTTTCTCCATGTTGTACGTATCTCTCAGCTTCCTTTCAACGCGTCCATATATGTGTACAGAATGGCATGAAATATATCTTTCCACATTCTTTCAGAGAGTATATTTGCTATATTCTTTTCATTCGTAGTGAAGAAAGTTCTTCAGCCACGAGAGTTATGTTTACTGCACCTATTTCTCATCGAGGGTTTGAGCAAGGTGAAAAGAGAAATAAGATGGTGGAAAGAATTTCGAGAGAAGACGAAAACCACGCTTCATTTGTTGTTGTTCTTTTCCTGAAATGTTAAGGGAAGAAGGTACTGGAAGGGGTTGACCACCACGAAATGGTCGGTCGTTATTTGACCGGTGTTATAAGGGTGAGAGAAAGGCGCTTAGGTATCCCCTCATCTACTGACATTCACGCAGAAACTTACACACAAGCACAGACGTACGCATCCACATCGAAAGATCGTAAGGTTCGGGGAGAAGAGGAGAGCAAGACCAGAGCAGTTTATAATGTTTATCTCATAATGCGTCGTCTCTCATCGTATTTCTTCGTGCAAAATGGCGCCACTGTTAGTCTTTCACAGGGGCACATTAACGCCCATTCCATTCTCTCCTTTCTCCTTTAATATATAGGATGCCTCATATACACTTTAACATACCAACCACACCATTTCGCGGGAGAGACTGTAGCTACCGGACGATGATTCTTCGCCCTCTTGCCGCGCCTTATAGTAACTATACAACCACTAGCTCTTTTACGAACTCATTTTTCATGCTATACCCTTTTATATTTCTCACGTATAAGTTGATTTCGAACGATAATAAGAAGAAAATGAGCGACATCGTGCATGGGCCAATAGTCCGCGTATTGAGATATTTATCAAGGTCGAAAATCTAATTGCACTTGAAAAAGTAT
Source organism: Gonatopus flavifemur (assembly GCA_018340375.1). Lineage (NCBI taxonomy): Eukaryota > Metazoa > Arthropoda > Insecta > Hymenoptera > Dryinidae > Gonatopus > Gonatopus flavifemur. The sequence continues at coordinate 10,178,660 of JAFFJZ010000005.1, forward strand.
AACTTGTGATTGAATTTTCTTCCACAGTGTAAAAATAAAAATCAAATTTCCACTCATCCTGCCGATTTAACGGAAATGTAGGAATTTCTTCGAACGTTCTTCTCCTTTGAGTGAAAAACAATATGTTGAAAACATTCATGAGCACGGGTGCCGAGTTTATAGCACTCTCGTGGGGCCCATATTCCTCCCCCTGAACTGAATAATGAGAGGGGTTGAGCGCCAAATTTCGAGGAAAGTGAATGCAATTAATTATTCTTCTTCTTGCTGAGAAAATCTATGAGTTTTTGCTTCCTCTGGAGAACCCTTCCCCCGAGGCCCCTCTCAATGATTTTCATAACTCGGCTGTTCATGAACGAGAAGACCAAGAGAATTCAAGTGATTTTTTATACGATAGTATGGTGGTATAGCATTGAACGTAATTCACACGATATTAGACTGGTAATGAAAAATTCATGCGATCCGAAACAGATGGAATATCTCTATGGATCCATGACCACGTTTCTCTACACAAAGCTGACGTCCTTGACCTACTTTCGCGTGAATATCGGAGGTGGTGTGCTAGTATCCAATAAACCGATACTATTACCTTTCCTATCTCTATATCATAAAAGCATTGGGAAGGATACTATTGAATCGAAATAACATTTTATTCGAATAATAAATTGATTGAAAATCGAATTACATCGGATACAATTTTATCAACTTTTACATGAAATGTTGGAACGAATTTTTATACGAAATAACCTTCCGTTTTATGATTATAGCTGATACCTGTTTCATACAATATCTGATTATCTGTTGATTTCGATTTATGAGATGATATTTTTGAAACTGTGTATCACATCTTCTCCTTGTTATTCTTTCCAGTGATTATTTGAAATTGTTGAACCCAAGTGGGAGTGGAATGTTTCGATAAAAAATGTAATATCCTTTTTTGGTTAAAATGTTTGAGGGAACTGAAATGGTAGAAGAATTTATCATTTCATGAGTTATTTGTGCTTACCTCATTGAATAAAGTGTTTAGAAAAACAGGGACCCTAATCAGGAGTTTTTCGCCCATTTTATATACTTTATAAATATTTTGTATATCAATATGGTCTTTTATTCATATGCTCAATGTGGAATTGTATTCGATTTTTCTTGGGTATTATCAAGTATCATTTGGAATACAATTCAGTTTGAAATTGGAGGTTTGAAAAACAGGCAATTTCTGGGGTTACTCTTTCTAGATACACAATTTCAGACAATCATGAATATTGTTATGAGATTTCATATATCATGAATTTTTATACAATCCGCATATCGAATAACTTCTGTAGCGTATAATGATGAAACAAATAAGAACTATTCTTAACTTCTACAAATAAGAATTAGGATTCTCATCCACGCGTTCTTCTTTTCCCCCAAAATGATTTGTTTGAAGGTCATAAGGAGCGAGAAAGATTGACAGAAGATGTAGCTTTTCATCAATCGGTGAGAACGTAGAAGCATGTCGATTCTCTCAGTTTGATTCGATTTTCTCTCAGAAAACTGATATCTGAATTGAGCTTGGTCAATCGTCCATCCGTTTCCCGTGACAAGAAACGTATTCCACATCACGTTCATTTGGACAACCGAGAGTCAATCGATGATCATTCCAGATCTAATGGAAAGACAGATAGATCGACAGATGGACATCACATTTCAACGAGATCTTGGAGAGGAAAAGAAAAAAATCCCTAGCTAAACGGCGTAACGTGCCGCCCTTTAAGGGCGCTCCACAGGAATGCAACTCCCGACTGTCGACGACGTGACATGCATCACCGACGAACTGCTATTCGCGGCGCATGCTAATGCACCTTGAAAATCAGAAACGTCAACCAGAGCGGCAGAGTTGCATCGAAAACGCGAGACGCCTACCGGGATTTTGCGGAGATTCAATTCGATGTTCCGACGTTCGTCGTGTTCGTGATTGTTCAAACCGGACAAAAGAAAGATGGGAAAACAGTATAATGGAATCTATATATCGTGGCTAGGCGATGACGGGAAGGGATAGAGCTTACATGTTAAACAAATATGTTTTTTTTAAAAATAAAATATTAGTATCATAAATTTCCAGGTTTTGGTGGAAACACCTGATATTTGCGTTTTGTTTGTTTTGTATTTGTCGGAATTTCATTGAAGAATTATCAATTGCTTCGTGTTTTCATGAGGTTCATCCAATGAGAGTACAGAATACTTGATGATTCCCTGAAAAAAATTCCTGTTCACGTATTCTAGATATTAGATTTTTTTATGAGGTTGTTTCAGATCTAATAATATGATTCTTGAGAATATACCCCTTTGTGTAGCCTCATAATGTGGATTTCCGTATTTCACTGGAACTCATTGACCCTGTACATTAGACTGGAAATTCCAGGAAATTTACACGAGTAATTCACCACATTCCCTGGAATCGTAATGCAACAATTGGAATTTTACTGTGAAATATACGTCAAATTTCAGTGGATGTACTGAACGATGAATGTACTGAAATTTCCCAGTACCGAGATCCACACAGGGAGAAATGAGAATTTAAATATTGTTACATTTTGTACGAAAGTAACAGGATAAGTGGAATAGTATAATCTTTACGACACAGGGTAGTAAAATGAATGCTTAATGATTTGAAAAGTCGTTTGATTTGGCGCAATTCCACATCACACAGTATGGATTCTCACTTCACTGTGTTGTAAAAATTATGATACTCAACTTATCCTGCTACATGGGTACAAAATCTAGTGATATTTGAAACATCATTTTCCCCCGTGCGACAGACTTTCGATTTTTTGCTAGTGTAAATCCTCCCTACAAGCAATGATTACTGGCGTTGCGATGGACCACTAATAGTCCTGTAATGACGGTAGACGCTTTTACTGGCCCTTTGAAACTCCTGTTGATTAATGATAGGAATGATAATTTTCTCACGTATATATTTATTACTGTGGCTTTTTGTACTTTGCACTTTCGAAAAATTTTACATAACATGTGAAGTGCGAAGAAGAAAGTTTTTCTCGTAATATATCTTTGTAGGATATTATGAATTCATAATAATGTATGAATGAAAGCATACGACAGATTCATTTGTTCTTCCTTTTTTGTTCCAGGTGAGTCATTTATTGTGGTACAAATGTTACAACTTCATCACGAACAATCGATCTCATTTCTCTAAATCGGTGAGTAAAATTTGTCCATATCTGAATTCTGAAGTAAAATTTCACTTATGAACGTATCCTTTGAATATGTTTAAGGCGTACTTTTGGAAAAACTTTCTGAAAATTGGAGTTATTCCTTCTGAATTCCCAACTGAAATTGCTACAGTAGAATGGGACGAATCAATGTATTGGATTCCATTTCAATTCTCAAGATGAAGAATGAGATCCCACACGAAGAAAATTTGGTAGCAAAGATTAATATATTTATATCGTAACCGTGGACTTCATCGTGGTGGAAAAAACCATGAATATGCGAGAGTCAATACGCGGAGGATTAAGAAAATACAGAGTACGATACTGTGTCTAATAATCTTGAATATAAACTTTTCTCTGTGCAGGTAGAAAATGCCAATACCCAAAACTGGTGCAAGCTTGGCAAAACATTAAGCTGCCAAGCATAGCGAACAAATATCAGCCCTGCAATATAAATCAGTTTTTTATTCAATCTTGTGTGTGTACACTTGTTTCTCGAGACACAGTGTGTACACTGGGTCACGTCCCAGTGTACACACGCAGGGGTAAAAATCCATAACATGTTCCATAAGAAATTCTAGTACAACAAGTCGTTTAACCTTAGCAAAACATTGAGCTGCTAAGTATGGTGAATCAATATCGGCTCAATATGAAACCATTTGTTATTCAAGAATCCATATCACGTTTCATAGAAAATGCATTACAACAACACGGAGAAAACTGGTATAGTAGAATATGGACGGACCGAACATTTGGTCACTACATTCAACCGCATTGTCATTTGACAATGACAACTAACTGAACGTATTGTTGGTTCAACTAAGCGTATGGTAATTTTGAATGAACCGTTCAGTTCTTATGATTGCGCAGTTTGGTCTGTCCATATTTTACTATTCGCTTAGTGATCATCACTATTCCTTTTTCTCCGTGAAGTGGTTGAAGCTTGGCAGAAAATTCAATTGCCAAACATGTTGAACCATTATCGGGGCAATGTACAATCATCGGTTATTTGAGAACCTATGTCGCATATTCATGCTTGTAATTATTGCAGAGTTTTATTATGCTGTGACGTGATTTTTAATGCCACAAATAGCAAGAAAAGTGAAGTCATTTTTCCTGTAAGGAGTATGAAGAATCGGGTTGAAGCTTGGCAAAAGTTGATACACACAATTTGGACCAGGTTCGGTTCGCTCATTGAAGATTGACTCGAGACTCTCGAGTGAAACCAAGAAAACTTAATTTTACCAGTTCCGATGCAAGATTCGTTGCGTCAATGTACAACTATTCAAAAGATGACATGGGAGAAAATTTTTCAGATATTGAACTACAAGGTTTATTCTAAAGGTCTTGTCTCGCCTTGTCCTGGTCTTGAGCGGAGAAGAATTGTTTCATGTTCTGGATGCAATCAATTTTACCCTCTCAGACGTGTTATTTCCAACTATTGCATGTCCACATTTGACTTGATATGCAGGTCCGTCTTCGCGAAGATCGTAAAATTGAATGATATTTACTAGTCTTGAATTTTGCTCAAGAGTCTCGAGTCTACCTCTAACCAAGCCTGGTACGGGATTATCATCCCAAACTTTTACCAAGCTTGGGCCATTTTTTGTGATGGATTTTCGGCCAATTTTTATCTGACATATGAACTATCAACAGAATGGTTTTTGATATAATAATATAACTTGAATTCAGCATTAAAAAATGCATTAGTGAATATAATTCAACGGATTTTGTAGTCAGTATATATTTCACAGATATTCCAAGAAATCGCATTATAGATGGTAATGATACACCCGATACAAAAGAATTATGCATATGCAATATTCAAATTTCCATCTCATATTGTGAGAGAAAATAGAAAAAGCATGTGCAACTGGGCAGCTAAGTGGCATCTCGTTCACGACGATGCACAAAGCTGCTACGAGGTTATAAATTCATGTTCATAGAGAGACTTCATACAGTGAAAGACTTTACTCGCTGCTGTACGGTCAAATGATGCGCAATAAAAACCAAATCATTCTTTCTGTCGGTAAGGAAAGTGTTCTCGAATTACGATGAAAATTTTATGTTTGAATAAGTTTAATGTTGCATCTAGAATAATTCGCCAACAAATTTTGATAAGATAGAATGACTTTCGCTTTCTTTGACCTCAGAGAAATGCCATGAACATTTGATGAATATATTCAAGTATTATCTTGAAAAGAACTGAAGGTGACAATTTTCGTCAGGAAGTTGAACGAGATGCATAGAACTCCAATGATGTCAAATATTCTTCAATGCGTAAGATTGCTTGCAGGGCAAAAAAAATTAATTAAAATTCACCGGAAATTTGTCGGGAATCAATTAACCCGATCATAGTGGATGAAAATCCTTAAATATTTGGTAAATTCACCGCATTTCTCAGTAGAACAACATTATTCATATTACATTCGAAAGTTCGATAACAGAATAAAAATACAAAAATGGAAAGAATGTTATACTGGTTTTTTTTTTATATTTAAGACGTTGGATTTTGTTTCGATCATACCATAAACAATATAAAACAAACGATAAGTTCGAAAAGTATTCGAATCCAACACAATGTGTGTGAGAATGAAAAAACAAAACTTGAGTATATTAATGGATCTGTAGAATCCTTTTTACTTCTTTTAATCTTCCATTCCTTTCATCAGACTGAAATAACGTCTAGAGGCAATTTTATGCTCAGGTCAACTTGTTTATGTAACTACCGAGACAACGCAGAATGCAAAAAGCTTTTGAAGACATTCAACGTGACGACTGCTGAGATCTCTAAGATACACACAACCGAGGAAGAGATCTTTCTGATAGAAGTTGTTTTAAGAATTTTTTATAACTTTTTTAATCAACTTCGAATTCCTTTTTTTCTTTCCCTCTGTGATATCTATACTTATACACATATTTTTTATTTACACTGTAAAAAATGTGTGGAGTTTTCCTCCAGACTGTTGATAGATTCTGTCCCCTCATCGTGTGGGAATTGCTTTTCCATCAAAAATGAGAGATTTTGAGAAATTATCTTGGTTTTTGGGTGTTGAATCCCCTACAAATGGAAGGAAAGTCCACCAAATTATGGCAAGAAATTCCCCATTTATGGAGGAACTTTGCTGTCACCATTTTTTAGCGGTAAATTCCACAATCATTTTTTATATTGTACGATTAGAACTGCTATTCTGGCATTTCCATTTCAATTCAAGACTCAAATATATTTTTTCTGCGGAAATTCAAATCATTTGTTGGAACGATATTCGGAATTCATGTGAGAAAATATGTGATTTGATGATTGGTATCGTTGTAGGAATAATGTTTCTGAATTAAACATGGGATTTAGTACACGATATTGAAGAATTAGAATTCAAAATGAAGATCTAAAAGAATAAAGAAAAGGCTGCCGCTGTGGTTTGTAGTTTAATATCAGGGTCTACGGTAGAACGCAGAGGAAACCGGGAGGTCCAAAAAGAGCCGAAAGGAGTAGGTGAATTAAATTGTTCTAATATCATCTGTTCTGAGTCGACTAACAATAGATGTCAAGATCTTCCATTTCCTCCAACTGTTTTCGTTTGTCATTCGCTCCATTTTCTCTTTAATTCCTCTCTTTTCGTTGTGAATATACTAGAGCAAGCCGCATCTCGTACTCATGCGAGTGATGTTACGGGAAATGGGAGTGAGAAAAGGTTAATGTAACTGTAAATTCACAAATGAAATCTATAATGGTGCTTTTACTGATAAGTGAATAAATTGCCGCGTTGAATTATCGTCATTCTCTTCTTTTCTCTTATCATATTTATTCTAGTCTGTGAAGAACATGTTAATGTAATTCTCAAGTATCGAATATCATTTTTCTATTAATGCTTTTGTTTTTATTTTAGTGAGCATCAGAATGATTTTATAATCTGCAATGTTACATTTTGGTGAAGTTTTTTTATATTTTGAATATTAATTAGAGATTTGTTGGAAGCTATTTTCTATCGCAGGAGCGATTTTTCAGTTAAAACGTAGAAATTAGGGAGAGATGAAGCCTCGACTAGTATCTTGAAACGATGACCAAGTAGGGAACAATATTGGGCCCATATTCCTTTCTGCCAGGGTCTGTTTCTAGTACATGTCCCAACCCCCGGACACACTTGGGTTTTTTGTGAAATATCAACATTGTCCTCGGAAAAAGCAGGCTGACTCGATGTGGCAGTTCGAAACAATCGCTTAAAAGTTGAATAATGTGACATTTTGCACTGAGAACCCAATTTCTCAGACTTGAAGAAAAAATAATTAATTCCAATGGAAAATTTGTTCATTGAATTGAAATCACATACTTCGAAATCAAGGAGGAATATATTTCTGTTTCAATTTGAGAATTTTTCGTTCCGATCTGATGAAAACTTTTTCCATTTAACTGAATTTTTTTCCATTGGGCAAAAGATTTATCAGAATGAGGGCCGAGAAAATCTTCTTTCAGTTTAAGAAATTGGGTTCTCAGTGTGGACTTTTGCTGGACAAAATTCAGTTGCACGGTTAATTTTGAAGATGAGTACGTACATAAGTCTCGTTAGATTCTTGTTGCGCATTTGCTAGAATTTCGAAAGCCTTGGGAGAGCCTAAAGGAATTTCGGAACACCATTTTCAAGGGATGAAAGTATAATTGTAATTCAAGAAAGGTGGTGGAATGAAGTAATCCTTTCAACAGCGAGCTTATACATGCGCTTCATTTTAATCCCTAGATCTTGATCTTGTTTTCAATCAAGGAGATAGGAATGAATACTCACCCCCGCAAATTTAGGTTTGTTTAGAATTAGTGGAAGAAGATGGCATCGTTTACGAAACGAGCATCAACAAGAGCTTGAAACGACATTTTTATACATTCATATGTCGAATCGAATTTGGTGTCGTACGAATGCCAGTTACAGGCCATACATCATCATCGTTCTGTGCATGTAATAACCGGTTGGATATTAAATCCTCTTCCCCTATATAATAACAATAAAAGCAGTCACCGACAAAGCGTCCAATGCTTCTAGATACACAAATCTGCATTGAAGACTAAATCATGAGCTCTCGAAAGCAGAATGTATTTTTGAAATTTTTCGTGTGCGTTTATTTTTATTTCAATGGAATCAATACAAATTTATCCGCAGTAACGATTGAATGCCACGTAAATTTTACCGACTTGAATGAAAATGAATCTTTCAAGAACAGACTAAACTGACCTGCATATAAAGAGAATCTGTCCTCTCTTCCACCTCAATTTCTCTGTACGTTGAGTGAAACATCTGAATAAAAATGATCATTTCATTATGTTTGTCTATTAATTTTGCAGTATTGCATACAGCTCTCGATGGAAAAACAATCACTTTAAACTCTCACGTTCGTTATTTTGCTGGTATGCAAAATTAGGAGGAAGAACAATTCAATTGAATTTTGAATCAATGAATTTGGACCATTCGCAAGGTTTGTAAATTATATACCAGGAAACTGTATGGATTCGATGTAAATAGATGGAATCGAAATTTCATGTCCCTTGTGAGAAAGAAAAGACAGAAGAGCCCGTTCAGAGGGGAAAGAAACAATAGAAAGGAGGGCCAAATTTTCGGATATCGGTCTTAAGTCGTCCCGACAACAAATGCACCCGTGTTTATTATACCGAGACCTACAGCGATTTCCACTTATTTTCTAACACGACTTTGAGAAAAAGAGTACGTATACATATACATATGTATATGTAGAGTTGTCTCCTTCCGTCTTTTGTCTTTCTTTCTCTTCTTCTCTCTTTTCTGTTTGATGAAACTTTTCTTGCTCCGCTTTCCACTTCCTTACACGTCTTCCTCCGCGCCTTCAGCAGCAAGTTTCCACCGAATCGTGGAAGGTAGATATCGCGGAAGCAGCATCAAGGCGGCGGCGCGTCCGGCAACTTCTCCCTCTTTGCCACCCTTTTCACCACCCTCCCCTACTACTACCCCTCTTTTGCTACCCACCATCTTTCTACCTCTTGTTACTTTTCGTCCTCTCGGCTCTCTTTTCCCGAGTCTCTCTCTCACCCTCTTTCCCTCTTCCGAGATGGTTATATTGCATCGTCACCCCTTTTGCACCCTTCGTCTTGACAGCACTGCCGCGGTCCGCTTAGCTCGCTCTTAGACCGTCAGTCGAGTCCAGAAGACTCCGCGAATCACAACTTCGATGTTTCGGTATTGGATCTCTTTGAATTCAACAATTCGCGGTCTTTGATGATTCATATTGAAACCATGTTTGATGTAAGATGGAATCTCAATGACGATTCAGCAATTTTATTGGAGTAGAAACGCATCATGCGACGCATAATTCTTCTTCGCAATAGTTCGAGTTGTTTAGTTGCATCCACTCGTATAAAAGCCAATTTCAAAACACTCCACCACGTTGAGTGAAGTTTACGGTTGTGACGCCATGATGGTGCACGGCACGTGGCAGAGTATCGTGTCATGATCCTTTGTAAAAACAAAAGGAAGGAGATACTCTTTCCCTTTTAACTAATATGAACTGTGAAATTTCATTGAACAAATGATATTTCAGTGAAATAATTGAAAGCTCCATTCCTAGTGTTAGAATTCGAGTAAACATTTTTAGCAGTGATAATATTTTGAAACAATGCAGAACTGTTATTGTCTTTTCTTTTCCTTGTACTTATACTTGTGTGAACACATCGGATAAAACTGTGACGATAGTTTTGTGTTTGAGTGTATTTTGTATGTGCATTTTGTTATATCTGTATGTGTGTATTCAACATCAAGAAATCTTGTTTGCAGAACGCAGAGTAAATAAGTACGAAGGTGGGTAGATAGGAGAAAGCTTTTTACAAATAGTGTTTCTTCAAGGCCGCCAGTAACCCGAAGCCGAGTAAACACGATGTACCACATCGAAGTGCATCGTCTCGAAACGCCATATTGACAACCTACGCGCGAGTAAATTTTTCCTCCTCTAGCTGCTAGTAGTGCTTTCCTAAAGTTAGCTTTTCTACTGTTACGTCAAGTCAAGTCAAGGCCTGTCTGTGCTTGTCTGCCTGTCTGCTGGCTTTTCCCACCACCACTTTAGCCTTCGACGTTCGAACACTTTGCTCTCTACTAGGAGGTTCAAGGGTTTCGTGTAAGCAAACCAGGATGGTGCATTAGTCCATTTAACCTAACTCAACAACCAAGCTCTTAACGAATCCAACGCAAGTTTCCAGTACATTTCGATAGACGTTTTTATTCTCTCTTTCTTCTTCACAATCGATAGTCTATTGCTTGCGTGATGATCTAGTAAATTGAGTTCACTTCTCAAAATGCTTTACAATTTCATGAACGATATTCATTGGATTATCATGTGATGCAATATGGAGAGGAATCGTTATTTTCTCATAAATATTTTTGATTGATTCCGTGAAGCTTCCAGTTTCTGAGGAAATAAACTTCAGAAAAGACTTTGTTTCATTGGGCCGAAATTCGTTTTGTGGATTCAGAACTTTGTTGTTAAACTATTCACGTGATACTTGTTTTGAATTTGATGGATTTATGTTGTTTTTGAGAACAAATTTATTGATTTCAATCATATTGTTGTGAGTTTCAATTGCATTGTCTGAAATTTCTTGAATTTTATATCCATTGCCCTAGTAAAAAACGAACATATATGATCCATACATAATCCATACATAATACATATAAAATTCATATATGATTCATATATGAAAATGCATAGAATCATATACAATCCATATTTAATCCATATGTGATCCATATATGATCATATATGACTCATATAATCCATATAAAATCCATATACGAAAAATATTTCCTATGTGACAAAATTTTTTCACATGTATGGGAAAGTCTTGCATCGAAGGGTCATATATGGATTCTGTATGGGCCATATATGATCATATACGGATTCAATATGGATTGCGTATGAATTATATATGGTCATATATGACCATGTATGGTTTCTATATGCTTTATGTATGTTCTTATATGATTCATTTTTACTAGGGTGGTAAGATATTTCATAAATATTGTGATGAAATTTCAAACATTTCGACAATCTGAGTAGAGGAGTAACGTGGATTCAAAGTTCATTTTTCTTGATAATCTTCATATCTTGCAACTATGATCTATTCACCATTACATCAAGATCCTGAATTAGACTTGATAGTAACAGTAGAATTTGGAATAAAGAACTTTCTCGCTTTCATTAAATTGTTTTTTATATTGAGATCTAAACATTTTCTTTCACATTTGAGGATCACGAGATAAATTCGTACTAAGTACAAGTTGCTGCATCTGATGCATAAATGCTAATATAATGGATGCAATAATTTAGATTTCCGACTTTTGAAAGTTAACTTCAGCATAAAAAAACCTGGTTTTGTAAATCACCATGACATCACTTGCGGCATTATATTTCAATTCTTATCTGTTGCATGCAAATGAATTGCTGATCATCGTATAGCAAAGAATGTTCGGTCTTGAGAGGTTTTAGAGTCCTTAAAAGAAGGAGTTCAATCTGCGCTCTTGTTCTCCAGATTTTCTCAGGAATCACAATGAACCAGCATTCATACTTTCCCCGTGATTCAAATAAGTTGTAATTATCAATCGATTCCCATTTCATTGATCCATTCTGACAGAAATTAGGGAAGGAAGTTTTTAATAATTTTGAGACTCATTCCTATCGACGGGAATATTAATAATGTAGTAATTGATCGAAGCTCCAAGCTTCCCTTGAGTTTTAAGAAGCAAATATACACTGTGGAAAATGATTGTGGAATTTTCCCCCAAAAATGGTAGCAGCAAAGTTCCTCCACAGATGGGGAATCTTTTACCATAATTTAGTAGACTTTGTCTTCATTTGTGAAGGATTCAATACCCAAAAAACAAAATAATCCCTCAAAGTGGTGGAAAAATCCTTCATTATTGATGGAAAAACAATTCCCCCACGATGAGGGGACGAAATCCACCAACAGTGTGAAGAAAAATTTCTCACATTTTTTACAGTGTAGAAAAACGATCCTCCGAATGTAAAAAATCAAGCCTCATCCGAATTGTTTTTCCTACCGTGAGAAGTATAGTGGGGATGAGCGAGGGAGTAGCGCAAAATTCAAAACAGTATTATTATGCGAATCCTCTGTCTATTTGGATTTGTTCCGCATCTTTTTATCCTATGTCAAGGTTTTCGTATCCAAATGATGGATGAAAACGCTACCAAACTGAAACTCTTCCCCTCTCAAAGAATTCCTACACATCGTTTCAAGGTCCATACGAGCGAAAGGGTCAACTTCTGGAATGGTATACGGAACTCCCGGAAGTTGGACCGGCTCCCGGTACACTACGACGGTGCTTCGGGTGAATGCTCAACGGCTTTATCGGGAATACTTGGGAAAGGAGGGGAGAGCAGGACGAGTCGTATCGAGAGGGATTCAATCCCGATCCTTGGTCCCCTTTCGCTTCTTGCCTCCTTCATACTGGTCGTCTCCCATCCCTGTTTCACCCTTCCCTCTCTCCAACCTTACGAGAAGCTCGAGAGAACTCGCCTCAAGCTACCCATCCTCCCCATCGTTCTCTTCCTTCTCCTCCATCTCCTCCCAAACGAACAGTGAGCATTTTGGAACTTCACAGACAACCACCTCGATTGATTTTTAGCGATTTATTCGTTGCAATCTGAAGATTCATATTTGTTCATCTTTCAAGGGATGATCTTTTTCTCCCATGTGTTGAGAGTGAAATCATTTTTTTGCTTTCCAATCAGTTTAAAATCATTTTCGTATTGAAAAGTGAAGGATCCATGAAAATTCATAGGAATAGTTGTAGTTATTCAAATGGAACTGTGAGTTTTGATGTTTAGGATTTTTCACTGAAATTTTCGACGATATTCTAATTCGTTTAATAAATATGTAACATTCAAAATCGTATGCCTTGAACCACAGCATGGTCGATATTTTCCATGAGATTCGCTAGGTGTACGCTTGTTTACGATATGTTTTCTACCCATTATGAGTTTCTTACAGGAAAATAAAGGCTCTTTTGATAAAGAATATAGAATTTCCAAAAATTCAATTGAGGTTCTTCATCTTCTGAGAGTTTCTATAGGAAATTATGGGGATTTTCGCCATATAAGGAATGAGAAATATTTATATCAAGATTCATCAGCAACAACAAGCAATTAACGCCATATAGAATATCAATTTTTTCAGACCCCTCTGACTCAAGCTTCTATGTTTTCACATAATGTTCGAAGATTCGTAGATGACTTCACACGACTATTGTCCCCCACTTCAACCATAATTTACATGATACATGGTCATAATTTGATCAGGTATGTCCTATTTTTAATAAGGTCACGATCAGGTTGGAATCCGGAAACCGTGAATAAGGAAAGTCTTATGAGGTCCTCACAAGGGTACATGTTTGATTTTCCTAATAGGATTCGAATAGGGTTGTAGCGCGGGGGTATAATAGGGTTCGGATGAGATTCCCATAAAATCGAGCAAAATAGGGAGCGCCGTGACGAAACCTGATGAGAACCTGATAGAAAATGATACATGCCTTGTCAGGCCCTGGTATTTTTCTGTGCGAAATTTCTACTAAAGGTATCTTGGTTTTATAAGTATCGGGCCAAAGTTGGGCCAGGCTGGGGTGAATTGTGGCAACTCCAAAGCCTGCTCTGGTACAACAAGTATGTCCCAGTCTTCAGCCATTACGAATTCGAAATATATCCACTAATGATCAAAATTGGGCCACTCATGTGTAAAATATTGGCCCAAATGTTCCTAACCAAGGCTTGTTTTTGAGTTTATGTCAAGATTGCACCAAGTACAGTGGTCATTCCTAGAATATTATAAGTATCTCAAGACCGAATTATTGTGAGAGATAACGGGACAATTAAGGGGCCAATCTTGGCCTAATTGTTCGTGGCCAAAGTTTGTTTCTGATACAAGTATCAACTCTGGGACAAGCTTGGGCTTTCTGCATTCTTATCAATACCCACTTGGGCACGTATTAACATAAGATTTGTTATACAATAATGTCACATTGTTCAGTATGAAGTACTCATCCAGAGTAGAGTAGACCGGTGCTAAATGAGCAATTTTTCACTCAATCAGTTATCATTCTAAGAAGATGCAAATCAAATTCGATTCATACCCACACCGTTCAATTCAAACGCTCTCTACACGCTTTCAGACGAAAAGACTATTCCAAATTTGATGTGAAAGTTATTATTATAAATATGAAAGTGTTCTAAGTTGCTCAACTGACCCCACATATGCGGCAAGTATTTAAGTTGATCAATGAAAAGAATGATCTCAATAGTAATTGAGGAATTATATAAATATGCAGTAAAATTGTAGTTAACAATCAAATATATATTTTAAATACCAACAATGATTCTATAATGGAACGAAAAGTCAAATCAACATTGAGTGTTCTTATACCTCACCATTGTTATTATCACTTTCCCTATAAAATAAAATTAATAGCCTGCAAAATAATTTTCCTAGTAAAAACGAATGTTATTTGAACCTATGTGAATCATATATGGCTCATACATGAATAAGATGAAACATATAAGTCTCCTAATATATGACATAAATCAATTTTATAGAGTACATGTATGATTACATAGGATTTTCATTACTTTCATGTACAAGATATATGTGATTTATATAGGATTTATATGGAATGATTTTTACGAGTGTTACACTTTTTGTACGTAAAATTATATTTTGACAGTCATTATTGAGTAAATGAATCATATAATAACCACAAGAAACACTTGCTCAACTAGCTCCGATCAGACTTAATAAAATAAAAATTAGAGTAGATATAGAAATGATAAAATTTGGAACGGAACAATTATTTATAATCGAAAGTTCAGTAAATGAATGAATAAATCAAACCTTTATACCCACGTAATCGTAAATAGCCCTCTTCGTACGAGTCCAGAAGAAAATTTATCAGAAACTCAGTTTTTACTTTGAAGCAGAAGAAAAACAAAGAGTCCTCACATCTAGCTCAATCGCCGTGTGACAACTGACGATCACGTAATATGTTCCCTCATTACATCTCACTTTTTACCATTTACGTTTCACTTTCCACCATACAGAGTGTTATCCTTGCTTAAAGAACCTCGTTGAACCAATTGATTCTCATTGATTCCGATGCAGAAAACTGATTCAAACCCATTGAGAATCAATTGTTAATCGGTTCAATGAGATTCTTTGTGCGGGGATCGTGCAATGCTTAGTTATCGAGATATTTCAGTTGCTCAACTAGCCCCGATCTACCTCATGTATGATCTGGTTGTCTGATTGAAAGTTCCCCAAATACTTTTGAAATGATCAGATCATTTATGAATTCCTGAAAATCTTTCACAATGTTCAACAATGTATCAAAAAGGGATCATCGAAATTCATTGAAAATCCTCCATCCTTCAAATTTTTCATACAGAATGAATGAATATCAACGAATATATGTGAGAAACGTGAACGTAAATAAGTGTGAAACCGTTCATATTTTTCATTATCTCTCATAAGGATTCAGAATTCCTTAGAGTTCCGTAGGAATTCAATAAAATTCACCGCTTCTCCAATGAAATATGAAGGCGTTTAGTGACAACGCAGATTCAATAAGCGAGAGAAACTAAAAGAAATTCACATACATTATCAGATAGAAAAAACACAATGCATCAAAATAATTTTCATCAGCAAATTACCGTTGATATCTATGAATATTTACTGTGATTCGAAAGGGAGAAAAATAAGCTTGGAATGTCGTAAAGCATTAGAATAGAGCGATGAAAAGAAACCTATGAATGACCGTGGATAATTAACGTAGTAGCTTTTACAAACAAATATACATTATCGGAATACGCTGTACCTTTCAACTATCTATTATATTTATCACTTCACACACGAACTAATACAACGTTATGTCCCACCGACTCTTCATCATTCTTGCAAATTATAAACCTACGAGCTTTTGCCTTGCAGAAAAATATGTACATTATCGAAAGTTATTTCAGGAAATAAGAAATACGGAAATTCAACGATGGATGATATACGACGTGCTTGAATAGATTATCTACTGCGTCATGCTAGAATTTCCCTTCGAACAAAACAGATTTTTCTCATATTATTATATTATGAAAATGGAGAGTTCAATGGAACGCCTTAAGCAGCATTCGAATGGAATTTTCAACAAAATCTTTTTCGGTTTCTGTACTCCTCCGAACAGCACGAACTCATTGTATATCGCATGTTGATGCTGCTGACAATATATCTGTTTCGAGAAACTTGATCTTACGACATGAATCTGATACTGAATGCATCGTTCATGGGATAATATTCTACTCTTCAGACCATTGTACTTGATGCAGGTTCCTGTGTCACAGTTCTCTCGACATTGTTTACCATGTTATGCATGAGACGTGCCATGCTGGTAGACAACTAACAAGATGGATCATCAAAGATAATAGACTTGAGACAAAACGGTTACGATAGAAACGTAAGAGAGGTATCCTTTGAAGAAGGATTTGAAGGAGGCAGATTTTGAATTTTTTTTGAAATTTTTATAGGAGGATGACAGGAGAAGTTGTTGGAAATGCTTCCGTTTCGTGCGCTTACGCGATGCGTGCGAGCAGTCTCAAGAGAATCAATTTTCTTGTTTTCCTTTTCAAATTTTCCGTTGGAAAGATTCAATTCAGATTTCTGAATATCGACAAAGTTGGAAAATTGTGAGGAGATGAACAATTAATATTATTGTCAACGGTATTTGTTCTTAAGAAAAGTCATTAGATTCGTCATAGAAACGCTAAACATGATGTTTTTACGCTTCGCAGTACAGAGAAAGAGCTTTGTTCTACACTAAAAAAAAAATACCGTCTGATGATGAAATGACGTTGCATAATCATAAGACGATCCCGTTTCCAAATACATCTAGACAGGGATTCGTTTTATAACGAGATGGGAACTGTCTGGAACGATTCCATTTCACTAACAGACGACTTCTTCTGTTAATAAAATGAAACTCGTCTAATGACAAGACGGGGTCCCTTCTAGTGATAAGACGGGGAAAGAATACTTAAACTTCCCAATAAACACACACACACATCATTTCAACGTTGAAAGAACGTTAGACTGTCAAACGGACGTCAGTCGTTGATTTCATAACGTTGATTTTTAGTTGAAATTTGATAGGGAAATAGACGACCAGGAATTACGTTTTGATGACGTGTAATTTGAACTAATATTCAAATATTATTTGAATATATATAACTATATTAAGGTATATATATATATATAAGAAAAATAATAATAAGTTGTTAAATTGAGACAGCCGATTCTAATAATAAAACGGCTTCGTTTCACCAGTGACACGGAATGTGTTTCAGATGGCTGCCGTCTCATGATAAGAAAATCATTTTTATGAGTGTAGACATAGTCGATTTTCATAGAATTCATGCCATTTTATCGAAAATGGACGGAAATTTCCCTACCAGGTTTTGACAAGGTCAAAAAATGTTCAAAGCTCGTTAAATATTTTTTTGCCAGGTTCTGGCTACAATTTTCAACGGGGTATTCAAAATGGTTTCGATTGGAGATCCCGAGGATCCTCACAGAAAAGAACATTTGGTCAAAAGTTCCATAATTCATTGGGAACTGGCATGGCATTGTAACTGATAAAATTATAAGACTTTGAAAGTCCAAAAGTTCGTCGCATTTCACCGCAAATTGTAGGACTTCGAAATCTTTCTGAGCAGCATTATATCATCCATAGCAATATCATGCCACTCCTCAATCGATTATGAGACCTTTGAACAGATATTTTGCCCCCTATATCCTCTCCAAATTCACTCGATTTTTGTTTCGATTCAATATTGTATTCGATGATATATAGAATCTTTCTTCGAAGTGATTTAACATCTCGCAATTAAAAAATCTCATAGAATTTTATATTCGATACTTCACGAAAGAAACATGACTCAATGGGGACAAGGGTGAGTTATTTCCGCATAATATCATCTAATATTCAGGAACAAAAACCAAACAGGATTCTTTTGACAGATCATTCAGCAAGAGGCATATTCGAATGCTCCCTATTCATAGGGGATAGAATTGGAGAATCGTGGCGGCCAAATATTTCTTCTTAATCCAAGAATGACCTATATATCGTCCTTTGTACGAGTCCCTGTTGCATTCAAGCTTATATACGGTTCTTTATTGTACACTTGCATCCACTTTTATACATGAAAAATTCGATTCATGTGTATTGGGAATATAAATGTTTGTCGATGCCAATGTATAAACACGCATACACGCTCCGACCTCCTCGACGACATGAAATCTCGTGCGCACGTACATATATTTGTTCACGAATTAATGCATATTGATGCGACTACGAAGCGTGCCATTCTTACAACAACAACAACAACAACAACAAAAACAACATAAAAGTAGCTAAAAAACAGAAGAGTTGGAGGAGAATACAGCTTGCCCGCATCGGAAACAACTATGCATGCACCCCTGTACACACGTGTACATGCCATACATACATGTACGTGTATAAGCAAGGAATATGATCTGTGAGAAATACGTGAAACTTACTCCAGTACTACGCAACTACGGCGTATATGTACAGTGCACGTACTCTTATCTTTTAGACAGGAGGAAGGGGCTGTGAATATTACGAGCTGTGCAAGCTTTTTCACGTTGCAACGTTTAAAATTGCAAGTTGGACGACAAGCGGAGCAAGAATTTATCTTCCACTACATCCTTGTTATGAAGAATCCAATATTATATCTCAAGCTTTTTGTTCGGTATAATGTTTGGACTGTATTTATTCATCGATTTAGTTCAATGGAATCTTAATCTGCAATAAAAGTTGATCCATAAATTATATAACGTTATTTAATTCCCTTGTCTTGGTAAACATACTCAAGAATCGGTATCAATCCAGGGTATATTATAAGAGTCAGTTCTTACCAAAAGGTTAGTTCTGAAAGAAGACGATCAGTTCTACAACGTAAAAACGATTAGTTTTCAAAAACTGACCTAATTTTTAGTGAAATCTTTTCCTCTTGGTTTTTTTTTTAATCGAATATCCAATATTGCCCTTCCTGGTTAAACGAAACAATTGATTCTGGTCGAATCTGATTGAATCTTGCACAATGTTCTGACCAAATCCTATTCAACCATTTTCAATGAGATTCAATCAGATTGGTGTGTTTTTCAATGTAATTTTGATCGAACCTTGCACAATGTTTCGATTAAATCCCATCAAATTCAATTTCGTCAGATTCTATGGATTTTTTCAACAAGGGCTGTTACAGAATTCTGTACAAAAGATATCTAAAAGATGTCTTATGCGACAGTTCTAGACATCCAAAACATGTCTTGAGTGAGACATCTTTTAGAACCCTTACTAAATATCTAGAAGATATCTTTTAGACTTCTTCAAGACGAGTTTTAGATATGATGCAAATTTTTCTTATGACCTCTTCCCTGATTGATAGGAAACCCATTTATCCCTATTAAACGTGCAGAATTCGAATTTCAATGTGAATTTATTACATTCAATAGGAATGAATAGATTTCATTAACCACGGTTGAAGCACACTCTCAGATGATCTGAAAATGTCTTGCGAATTATATATTCCATCCCTGTAATTTCCCCAAGACACAGATCTTTTAGGTGAAATTCACGTTCATTATACGTACATTTATGTTCAAGGAATGTTCGGACCATCCAATGTCCGGACGTTCAATGCACCTCCTCTGAATATTCTTTGGACCTTCGTGTTTTTTTGGAATTACAAACTATGACCGTAGAATTTTCTTGTACGCCTGTTCAAAATATCTCATTGAACCTACTGATTCCGATGCAGATTCTATTGGTTCAATAAAATTCTTTGAGCAGGAGTACTCGAACGAATTAAGTTTTCAATCCGTGCAACATCAATTGTGGTCGGACGTGATCCAATTTGGTCAGTAGAAACAATGCACACTATGAGATTCGTTTATTTGGGTTTGAGTTTAATCGAAGAGTATAAAAACATTCTCTGCAAGTTTATTATTTCGAATTGACATTTTTTTTTTTGAAGAAGTTTCATTCATAGAAACAAGTCTTAGCAGAAAACCATCGCAGTAAACATTTTTCCCCTCAACATTTGAAACATTAATTATGTTCTCTGAATGTTAACAGAAAGTTCTCTAATGCGTCGATTTCGGAAATCTTTTTGATGCCTTTCTCATAAGGCCTGGGAGTTATCAGAATGTGATCCAAGTCAACTTTCTGATAACTTCCAGACCTCATGAGAAAGGCATCAAAAAGATGTCCGAAATCGACGCATTAGAGAACTTTCTGCTAGCATTTAGAGAACATAATGAATGTTTCAAATGTTGAGGGGAAAATGTTCACTGGGATAAAAGACAAAGAAATTTTTTCCTTCGAAAGTATGTAAATATACTAAAACTTCTAAGTGTGTTTATAATTAACAAAATATTAATCCAAATTCAAGCAAATGTGCGTTTGAGATACGGTAATCAGTAAATAAGTTCGATACATGATGGAAGAAGCTGATTGCAACACTCCTGCTGAAAATACCACGCAAAACCTGATAAAAACTTATGGATCCTATGAAAGATGCAAGACCCGCAAGGTTTTATAAGGTTTCATAATGAAAATCGCCAATTATTCGATTTTATATCAAAATTGATATTTTTTTTAATTCAGGCCTATAATCATTATCGGTATATCATTATATTATTGATGTTGTGATTTTGATTTTCAAGATATCTAAAAGATGTCTTTTATTAAATCTTTAAAGACATCTTTGAAATAAAATCTATTAGACATCTTTAAGATAACTTCAAGAGACTTCTTAGAAATGTATTCAGTGAGACATCTAAAAGAAGTCTATAAGTTGTATTCTAGAAATGTCGAAAAGATGTATTTTCTCAGACATCTTTTAGATGTCTTTAAGATTTGTATGTTTATTGGGTATGAGCCTTTCGCCTCATATCAAGGGGTATAGTGAGTTCAGGAGCGATATCAATTCTAAAAAAATAGGACTTCATGCTAAAAGTAAAATTAAGGAAGTTCTTGTCACACAAATGTTTTCCTCTTGTTTCTTAGAAATTGAGTGTCCAGCGTTTCGGTTGGTTATTAAATTCTCTGAGAATATGCCCTGTATTAATCTTTTTTCATTGATCATGACAACCCCTTAAATACAATATGATCATCGAATACATCCATGTATATGTCATGTTTTTTCCCCTTGTAAGGGTGACAACGATGTGTGAGGTTATGAAACAATAAAATCATAAAATACATGGTCGTTGTATGTGGTCTACAAATACGTGACATCCGGCGAAAGGATAATGAGAAGAAACATAGGCTGATTATCATTCCCGTGATGTTGGGAAAAGAAAAAAAAATCTTTTCTTATTATACACCCACGTAGAAGCCTATCGAGGATATATTTATATGGAGAAAACATTCTAAGACACGATACACGCGTCGCTTCGTTCATTTAGAATGTCGAAAAGGTTATATAGATGTATAAAAGGTTACTGTTATGTTTCTTTCCTCTTTTCCACCCACTTTTCGTCACTCGTTTCTCTCTCTATTTATCACATAGATCGAACAAGCGTATTGAAGCGTATCGGTGTGAGGTTCCGATCTTCATTGTAGGTGGCGGAAATGGTCATCTAACGAACGAAACACGTGCCTTCGTCGTCATCGTTGCCTTCCAGCCCTTTTGATGATCGTAAATACACTTCATCAATGATACTCGTCGGCAGAATATCAATTTTCGATTCTTTCGTTGAAAAGCGCATGAATTCGACACCGGATATCGTTAACGCGTCGTTTATGGAATAAATATTAGCGAACGTACAGTTTTTATTCTAAAGCTGATTGAATCATTGTAGTTGAATTTACGAACGTGTGTTATTAATTCTAAATAATCTTTCATCTTGAGATTCGTGATGGAATTGTATTAAAACAAGATACTCTCATTTCTCTACTTCGTTCTCATCATTCCTAAGCAAACATCGAGAATCAAAATGTAATTTAAATGGTGTATCGATAATGTTTGTGAGAAAGGGTCATCGGCTTCCTCGGAACATTAACACACAAGCGTCGTAATGGTAAGCGTTTTTTTACAAGGAAAGGGAGAAATAAGAAGAGCAGGAGGAAAAAACATCACTACGTATAAAAACTTGGTGCGCTCTGCGCTATCTTATTTTTCACTCATTTATGCTGGCCAATATAGAAATAAAAGAAATTTATGAACCGTTGATATCAGCTACTCGTTCCCCGGAAAAGAGAAGCAAATGAAAGAAGCTTCGATATACGAACATCGAAATTCTCTTTCATCGTTGAACAATTTCCGAGCCACCGACATTTGGGAGTAATTTACTGTCGACCCGTGTCGCGATACGGATGATACTATACCTCTTAAGACTAAATTATTAACTTGTATTCAATATCTCGCTTGGTGAAGTTTTTATTTTTCTAATCTCAAGGTTGTTCATTCTTGCTCCCAATTCATTCGGTAGTTCTCGAGAGAAATTAAAAACGTTGAATGGATGAGAAACAAAAACAAAACATTCTGTCGACGAAATTGGTAACTTGTTTTCTGGTGTAACAAAATTATGATTGAAATATATGTTGACAAATTGTTTGTTCTGCTAAAACAAGATTTTTTGGCAATCCACAAAGCATTTATATTTATTATTAATCAAAAATTTATACCGCACTGAAAACACAGTTTGTTCCAGCCAAACAAAATTTTGGTTGAAATGAACGCAAAGAAACTTTTTGTTTGGCTGAAATAAAGTTTGTTTGGGATGAACAAAATTTGGTTCGCAATAATTGAGCCTTTCTTACAGACAAGTAAATTTGATTTGCCCTAAACAAATTTTATTCCAGCCAAAATTTTGTTTGGCTGGAAGAAACGTTTTCTCAGTGCGCTGTTACAAATTTATTGTGTTTTTGGTGCAATGGTTTGTTTTTTATTTTAAAAACAGTTCCGATAGAATTCAGAATATCTTCGGGTGAGAGCTATTCATAATTGAATTATACAGGAGGTTGATATAAGATACTACAAGAGAAACTTATTGAAAAATTTATGATCAACTTTCAGTCAGATTCAAAGTTGAACTTTCCCATGAAACAGACGTTGTACATAAAAACCCACCAACCCCACAGTAAATTCCATGATAATTATATGTGCTCGACGTTCTCGAGTTCATCAATTCATAAACATTTTTTATTATATATAATCCATATATCTCATATAAACTCTACTACATTTTTGTTTCAAGTTATCTATTTTTTGTACGAAGAAAGAATTTATGATTTACTCTGGAACATGTATGGTTGGGAACTAATCGCATCAGTCGTGATAAGCTAAGAGAGGTATTTATGAAGAGGCAGCAGATGCGTTAAATTGAATTATAAGAACGAGTGGGCGGGTCCGAGACATTGTAATTAAGAATCCCATGCTTATCTCGTCATTGACGATAATGCAACTGTTTCGTGTGACGGGAAAGCCTTGAATTGACGACTATATCTGACTTGAAAGGATATCCTGTGGAACAAAATTCTTTCTTTTCCTTCCGTTGTGCTTTTTTGTTCCTTTCCATGTCAACATGAATCTCAATTTCGTGGATTGGGTAAAACAAAATCAACCTGATGATTAATCGATAACGAGTAGCTATGAAATCCTCCCACGATATTCTTCTATCAGCATGTGTGAAAAATTGAACTGATAAAACCCACCATGAACATTAAACTTCAAAAACTGCCTTTTTTCAAGTTTCTTTCTTGAATTTCATGAAGCGAAAAGTCAAATCTTTGAACGCTCCCAACTATATGCAAATCTTATTTTAAAATTGAAAAACTACAGCGGAGACAACTTGAACTTTGAGAACTATGATTCAATACATTTCCCTGATCAAATATGATGATTCGAAAGTTTATATGCCAGATATCAACTTGGAATCGTAAGAGGTTTCCTTAGGTTGCGTCTGAAAGTTTTAAAATTGTGTCAAATTTTACGGCAGACTTGTCAAATTTTCACGTACTTTTTCATTCTCTTATCAAATATGATTTCTCGCGGAGATGAGATTCAGATTGCAAGTTTTCGGTTTTGTGAATTCCAAGATTTTTGTATTTATACAAAATTAGTGCATCGATGATATGAAAAATTTATAAATTCGAAATGTATTGACCATATATAAAATTCAATTTCTGTTCATTTTCTGTTTCAGGTGAGTATCTTGATATTGCACAATTCATAATCCAAATACAATAAATTGTAAGTACCACAAATTGATTTGATACCTTAAAACGAGAGCGAAATTTGCGGTCAATTCTGAGACAGGGACACTTTGTATTAACATTTCAAACAAATTGAGGTAGTTCTAACTAAATTACAGTGAATTCAGTAGCAATTGGATTGCGACCACGAGTTTTACTAGAATTTGACACACAAATTCAAATTTGAATGTGACATAATACTCGCGGAGTTCACATTTAAATTGCTCTCCATGAAAATTACACTTTGCGTCGATGTTAATCAATGTTATCAATGAATCATATCAAAGTGAGCTTCGATTGAAGATGGGCGATGTTTGGAAATATCGATGTTTTACATAAAAAAAAAAGTAACTGGTTTCTATCGATTTTTTATAAAATTTGACATGGTAGGTATTTTTTTTATGCAAAACATTAATGTTTTTGAACATCGTTCATCCCCAGCTTTGATACGATGAATCAAAAAATAAAAATAAAAGTTTTTCTCCGTCAAATTCTCATCAACCGAGGGGAAGTTCAGGATTGAAAATAATTTGTCTTTTCATATATTTTTTTTGATTTATAGGCTATTCGAAAGTGAATAATTGATGCAATAAAGTGCATGCAAAAAAAGTACAGTACAGTGTGACGACTTTAAATTACGAGCTTGTGTGACATATTTTATCAACACAATGATTGTGCCATGCTTCGTAATGAAAAGTAAAATAATTCAATGCATTGTTCTAGTGATAACTCCATCAAACTACGATATGCATTACATATTTTACAGATAAACTTCATAAAATTTGTTTTATACAAATATATATAGAATCAATATTGAATGTATCATAAATCCCTAACAATATCCTTTCATGAATTCGAATCAGTGAGAAATACTGTTTCTCACACGGGAAAAACAACGTTGCCGTCATAGCGAAATCTAGTTTTGCTGGTTCCCTTTTGCTGGAGCAGCAAATTTTTTCCTCCGACAGCAAACTATCCGTTATCACAGCAATCTTGTTAGCTACGACAGTGTTTTTTCAGCTGTGGCAGCAAAAAATCTTCGCTCCTCCAGCAAATTTTGGTATTACATACATGAATAGCAAACAAATTTTTGTGGAGAAACCAACATTCGTTGCTGCCAAAGCTGAAAAAGTCGCTATCATAGCTCACAAGATAGCTCACAAGAAATCAAATTTCGCTGTCACAGTGAATCGGCTTCGTCCGTGCGGTAGAAGTTCACTCACCCGAATCATGGATTCTGATAAGGTCTCTTTGCTATTCTTGTCAGTTTTACTTTTTCAACAGAAAAACATATTAGAAACGTCATAAGAGCGTCACAAAAATATGTAATGCAATTTCAAAGAATTGTAACGCGTGCTGCATTTCTTTTTGTTGTTGTTTTTTTTTCAAGAGTATGTGATTCGTGTCACAAACGAGAGATGAATGTCTTGTTCCCAAGAGACTTGAATGTCTTGGAGGAACCTCGTGTAATAAACGTTTTGCAAATATATATGTACCTTCACTGACTTGGTGTACGTTCTCCTTGGAATGAATTATCTGAGGTCTCCGTTTTTCCAAGACGTAAAGAACGTAAGTCAACCACTAGACGCGTACGTTGAATAAGCGTTATTGCAGGATCGTTAAGTGCATTTTACGAGGAACCATCAAACGTACAACTATAAGCGTTAACATCGATCGCACATAAAAAAATGAAGCAAATATTGTGCTATGGTCGACGCAATGTTAATACGACACTCGTCTGTTTTTTTCCTCCACTAGGGGAGTATAGTCGCGATAAAGAAGAGAATAATATCAACCAGGGAGAGAAGTATTCATAAAAAGGAATAGAATTTGATAGATTGTACTTTTTTTTGACCACACAGTGGAATATCAAACCTTATCATTCATTTAGAAGCCCGATATCAACTCATTGTTATGATTAAGAATTCGAAACGATTCATGGCACCCGATTTATCTCAGATGCTTGCTATCCACTGGATATTGATTCCGTTCTCATATACACTCCATAAATAAGTTTCTCCGCCTTCCATATTATAAGGACCAAACGATAAATCTTTTGCCTCTTCTCCGACGCCCTGCCTCATATTCGTTCTCTTCTACCTGCTTTTCTCTATCTCTTCGTCTCTCGCTGTTTCCTTTTTCTCTCTTGCGCGTTGTTAGATTACGTGGATATCCAAGACAGAAAAAAAAGGAGCAAGAAGAATTCACGGGACTGTCCATTTGATGGAGTCTGACTACGAATAATGGACTTGAACATTGTTTTCTCCTTTATTTTGATTAAATTGTACCTGGAGGAACGAATAAACCACCTTTGTGGAATTGGAATCGCAATGACGACGGGAGAGAAAAGATACTCTGAATAATGAATGTTGAAATCTAGTAAATTTGTGCTATGAATTTTATTGTATGTTCGAGTCAATCGTTTCTCGGAAGTTCTGGTAAATTTATCTTCAAACATTTGTCCATGGTTTAATATTTATCGTGATTTTATCTTAAATGTTTTATTACGCATCCGAACCTTCGCTAATTCGTCTCATGGACCGATTAGGTTGTGATCAAATTATCGTTGTTACCCGACAATATCAAAACATGTTGTTCATTCCTGTCCGTTATAATCACTTCACGAGAGATCCTTGACTTTGACAGAATCACGACGCAATATCATTTATGAGACATTCAAGATTGCTTCGAAGATAGTAGGAAAGATGGTTCCTCCAGCGTTTATGATCCCGTTAGTATAATCGCATCTTAAATGAAGTCCCGAGTCATCTTTAATGAGACCATTCTACTGCAGGTCATTTGAGGTTACCAGAAATTGCGGTGAAAATTATCACATTGACCCTTGCACGATACACCTTTCTCCTTTCCACTTTTCTCATTATTCTTGTTCCAAACTACATTGCCTATCATCGATATATACATTCATGAGATTTCTGATCGATTTGATGTAACTGTATTTTATATCTATGAAAATTCATTTGATTCGTTCGAATTGACTTCGAACATACATTTCTCCGGAGTTCTAGTCGTATTTTTGAAGAGCCATCAGAAGTTCTAGAAGCAATCAGGAATCTTTTGTTCGTGGAAAATGACTGCGCTGATTGCGCTGGTATATTTGAGGTATGGAAATATTTTTTTGGTAGTGAAATTCATTTCTTCTCATACCAAATTACAGGCAAGATGTGTATAAATGCTATCTCTCACCTGCTACATCATCTTCTATGAGGATGAGAATTATGTTTCGGGTAATGATCTATAAATATATATACTGTAAAAAATGTTTTTCTTGGGTTCCAAGAAAAATTTTACTGGATTTCAAAACAAAATTTGGATAAAATCCAATATTTTTGTTAGTTGGCTGATACTCTTGATTTTCTCTGAATTGTGTTTGGAAATCCAATAGGAGAATTTTTACGTTGAGAACTGTAAATCCACAGAGAAATTTTTCACGGTGCATTCATCATATAATGTATAAAATGTATTCCTGCTTACGTTGATTGAAAATTCATCGAGTCATGTATACATCGCATTGAATTTAGAAAAAATTCCAATGGTACTGCGTTCAGAGGAATAATGTACAATCTGAATATGTATATGCATAAACATGTTGGCAATTTACGAGTTGCTAACGAACTCCGAACAGACACGATTGCCATAAATTAATTCGATAATTGATTCAACACCCACCACGAATTCATCATCAAGCTAGTTCGACAATCTATTTTGATAATAGAAAGTTGATCAAACCTGGTGGTTGATCAATTTATATTTTTGAACTGTATTTTTTTTATTTACGAGCAGTCTGAATGAATCTTAAGAATAAGTGATGGAGGGAATGAATCAATGTTTCCTCCTCAACGTTTGTGTCTGATGAAAAAATTCTTCCGTTATTGATATTATTGACAGATGCAGATGGACAGAACATTGCTGTTTTGATAGGGCCCTCATTTTTTGTACTGCTCAAATGACAGTGCATGTAATCACTCAGACGTGAAATAAAAGCTAATAATAATACGATATAGCTGTTAACCAAGTACCCCATAAGTGTCCATCCGTACACGTACATTAGAAAGTGAGCCTGTAACGAAGCTGATACAAAACCGTCTCTGTTTCACCTTCTGCTTTCTGTCAAAAGAACCCCATTACACTGAACACGCATGGTTAAAGTAGCTTTCGATCTTTTCTCACATCTCTTTCTTGCTTCCAGCTCTAGTAGAATTCCACCTCCACTTTTCTCCTTCTTTTATTCTCGATTTCTCCTTCTTCATTTCTTTCTACTTCCCGTCTCTTTCTTCTTCACTGTTTTCAGATACACCGCGTCTTCGTACTTGCTCCCTTATTTGCCTTTTCCTCCATTTCGAGCACACGATCGGCGGTGGTTGAGAGTTAAGGTGGCGCCATTATTCCTGAGTTTTTCTTTCTCTTCCGTTCTTTTTTTCCCTCCTCTCTTTGAAGGTGAGTAAATCAAAAAGCTTCGTCATCCGCGAACCGCCTTGTGACTTCTTTGCTTGATACAGGAGAGAGAGAGAGAGAGAGAGAGAGAGCGTGTTCTGGCGTGTGCCTGCTTTTTGACGTTAATGATTTGGTCGAGATGCAAGACTTGATTTTCTACCGTCGTCGTTAATCCATTGTTCAGCTTTTTGAAATTGAATTTTCAATCGATTTCTCTTCAGTTGCTTTTGTCTTTGACGAGAAAAGATTGAAAATGGAAAAAGAGATTGAAGAGGTTCGAATCAAAAGTGTTTTTTTCCTTTCTCTTTTCTCTCTATCGCAGACACAATGTGATCGATTCTATCGATGTTGGTTGTCATTGTTTTGATTGATGCGATCCTCAATGTGTTGTGAAATGATTCACAAGGGAAGAAAACTATGAGAGCAGATGTCATTACAGATCGGGAGTGTAATATTTAGTTCTTTGTAACGTTAGGTGTATATTTTTTCACCTGAGTTTCCAGTGATTGTTGAGTGAGATTGTTCATTGCAAGGGAGCGATGGGTTTGTGATAGGAAAGAGGCAATGAAAATGATCAATTGCACGGTACTTTTGTTGATAACATTCGCTTGTTCTATTCGCTTTCCTGCGACATAAAAGTAATTTGAATTTTATGTAAATAACACTATATTCCATGCACTATCTCTTCTCAATGTATTCCACAATTCTGAAATTTTTTGAATGAAATTGCAGAATGTGTTTGGAAGAAATATTTTCATGTTCTCGGAGGGTTTCTGAAGTAAAAGAACCTTCATCAAAAATTCATTCTCTTGTAAATTATGTACAATATACAATTATATACAATTTCATACAATTATGTGCAATTATGTATTATGCATGTTCTCTCTTAATTATATGCAAATTTTATTTCAAGCTTCAATGAACGAATAGATAATTCTCATTCTCCTGTGGTTCCTCGGTATAAAACTTGACTCTTTGACAATTCCCTTATTAAAGAAATGAATTTGATTACAGTGCTTTAAACTGTGGGCTATTGGTAAAGATGTTTCCTTACATCAAATTTGATTCAGGAACTTTATGTATAAATTGTATACAAATTGTATGAAGTCCTGTCTTGGGGAATAATTTTATAGAATTTGTATACAACTTATTTATACAATTGTATTACAAGACAGAATCACATCCAAATTATCCATGATATGCGATTTTCAGACTTAGAAAAGACTTTTGACTCAATGTGTACAAATATTATACGAATAGTTGGAAAGTTCAAAACCATGAGGTTCTACATAAGGTTATATGAATACAGCTCAATGAATCATAACACAAGACCATTGTACTCATTTATATTTGATGAATCAATGTTCATTGATTGATGACGAATCATTACATCCAATCTCAAGAACTATACGAAGAGGAACGAGTCAGAGCATACCACCATGATTCAATTATAAATACAACACGCGCTTTGTCCGGGTTGCAGTGACGTCCCTTTGCAACCGCAATATTACGTGACAAGCGGGTGAAGTGGTTCGTGACATCCTGTCTTCGACATCACTTGGTCAATTCGTAAGCTAACGATAACACTGTTATATGTATATACATATCTGGCAAATACTCAAATGTTCTTTTTACGTATCACGTGTATCCCTTTTCGTTAATGCAATAAATTTTGAATACAATGAAGTATTCGGAATTTGAATACAAAAGACATAATATTGGGTTCGTTCGCAGCATGAAGAATGATTCTGCTTGAAAGATATGAATGTATCTTTGACCCGATGCATCATAATCACGTTGAAGATAATTCATGTAATCAATTAAGGGTGGAATATTTTGTCTGACTTATAATGATATCTGCATTTTTAGTGTTGAATAATGATTTTCTATTTCCATATATAATTCTCAAATTCAATATCAATCAAATTTGATATAAATTTTAGTATTCTCCATTGAAATGTGAGGAATTGATTATTTATTGAATTCACAAAAATATCTTATTAAAATCAAGAAGAAAATTCTTGGAATGAGGAATTAAATTATTGAAATTGATATTATATTATGAAATTTAAGACAGATTGTTTCGACAGCGCACTTCTGCATCAAATTCTGCCAGTAAAAACCAATAATTGTGATATCTAATTAATCAGTTAGAGAAGAAAATTGCTGTATGAACGATATAATAACGTATGTCTTTGTGTCGAACAAAATACAAAGATTGTATTCCGGCATACAAAACGACTATTACCCACGTTGAATGTCAATTATGTTCAACTGTTCAATTGTATTGCTCATCAAGTGAATACCATGACAATAGCATTGCGGAAGACCAGTCAAAGAAAGAAAAATCGTTACTTCGCTGCGGTTAACTCTTCAGTGTACTCTCTTAGGTACCGTTCTGTCGAAGAATTGATTTAAGTTGCCACGTTTCACCAGGTGGTCCCCTCTCTTCGGTGCCGAAAAGAGAAAAATCACATCGTATTTTGTTTTTTTTTTTATTCTCTTTCGAAGGAGATGTCTCTGCATTTGGCACTGCATGCGCTCTTGACAAGAAAGCTCATTGTACTCGGTGAAACAAACAAAGCACCATAAATGTGTTGGTAAGCCCTTCAGGTAATCGAATGTATTTTTTCTTGGTATCGAGCCATTAAATACCTCAGATGGGATACATTCCGTGTCAGCGATTTGCGCCCACAGCTCACGTTTTCACGAAGAATTTACAGGAAAAATTTCATAACGAATTTGTATTGTTCTAAAGACCTCAGAAATGAAACTCCTGCGGGCTCCGATAATTATATGGGAAAGATGAGAACTTCTGAATTCCAGGAAATGTAATTCCGTTTGTTCTCATTGGAAGAAGAAACAAAAAAATTGCGAGTATAAAAATTAGACACATTCAACATGGAACAATGAATATTTGAAATAGAGAATCCATCACATTCCGTGAAAAGAGATAATTGATAAATATTGTTTTACTTTGAATGAAGTGCATTAAGTCCTGCTCGATGTGAATTCAAATTATAAACTCCATTTTACCATTCCATCGCATCGTCCAACACCAGCGCAAAGAATTCATTGAGGTTTTTCTTCTCACGTTTTTCTCTTTTCTCTCAATCCCATTTTATCTATCTCTCTGGTTTTCTATTATCGTTCCACAGCTCAGCTCTCCGTTTATAACTACGAGAACTTGGAATTAGGAGTAATTGATAGTCGAGATCAGCGTGTTGAGAGGAACGATAGGCAGCCGATAAATTTTAATTACAGTGCATTTGATTCGTAGCCGCCAATCGTAATGAGATATCCCACCTCCTTTTCAACCTTGAATAGATATCGTTTTGCCCACCGCTTACCCTGCGTTCAATCTCTATTCAACTTTTCGACTTGGAGTAATAATAATAGTAGCTAGCAGCGTTAGTGGTGGTGGTGGTGGTGGTAGTGTTCCAAAGCTTTTTGCATAACTTATCCTTTTCAATTGGTAGTTCTTTTTTTCGGGCCATTAAAGGATATGGATATTTTCACTCTTTATACGTATGCCACGAAACTCAATCTTCTTTCCCTCTATATAAGCTCGCGCGTAAAAAAATATTCTTCTCATAAAACCTTTCTCGTTCACTTCCTATTTACATTCACAAGAATTCATATTCATAAACCTTTTTTCACAGTGTAGTTACGGTATATACTGGAGTCATGCTTATAATGCAAAAAAAAAGTTGTTTCTGCTATTAGGAAGTCATAAAATTGATGGTATTGAAATATGTTACGTGATGGAAATTCGTCAAATATACGGAGTATGCGATATAGAAAAAAAGTCATATAAATATCTTGGTCTCAAACGTGCGAGATACATTCAGTTCTTCAGATCCAATGTACTATTATTTCCATTATTAAAAAATATGGACAACATAATTGATGGTGGATCTCAATTTCCTTTGTAATATACTTCAATTTATCTGGTTTTATAGTATTCGATTGATAATTACCCTCGTTTCGTTGGAAGAGATGATGATTTGCTCTTTCAATTTGTTGTAAGGGAGAATAATAGGTTCAATGAAAACCTTCAATATCGATTCTAGGGCAATCAACCTGGGATCCTGAAAGAATGAGATTCATTTGCATTGTTAGCATGCAATATTATGTAAAAAATATTTCAGGGACTTGATATTGTAATAAAGAGCTTTACTTCTTTTCTGGACAATGGAACTCATCAATTCATTATGGTCGAGTTTTGAATCATTCCCATCTCTTCTGAGTGGAATTATTTGCCGAGATAACCGCTAAAGAAAACTAGGGAGGATTTAATCTGCAGTGCATGATAAAATCACCAATTCTCTCGTGACATGAGATTGAACATCGTGATGAGAGTTCGTAATTGTTATAAGCTTTCCGAGCATTCATCCGAGAACAGAAGAGCAGCATTAAAATTCTACTTGTAAACAAATCCGTACCCGACACGTTTTTACCATCAAAGGAAACGGTATCGCGACGGAGGAAGAAGATGAAACTAAACTCCGTAAAGAACTCTTAGAAGGACACGTGGTACATACTCATTTCAGTAGAAAAAAATGGACGTGGCGGTATCCGCAAAAGACAAGACTGCATAATCCAGCAAAAAGACAGTCGCAAAAGCAAGTACTTCACCGACGGTTTTACGATGTTTTTATGGCTCGTTCGGTGTAGTGCATATGTCTACTATCGCAAAGCGATCTTTACTTTACATTCGGGTGGTTGCCACCGTTATCGCCGTACAACGCTTGCTCGCGGCCTGTGTATTTGACCCGTTTCTTCGCCAAGCCTTACTTAAATTTGGCGGAAGGAAAATAAAGGGAATTTGATATGATTCCCCAATGAATTCAGTCCTTTTCTGATTCACGTAATCTCGAATCTGCTTCCCCTCTCATTTGTCATGATTCTGGTATACGGATCCGATTACAAAGTGAATTTACATTGATCTACTTCCAAATATCACAAATGAATCGAAATTCTGATTGTATTATTCAATCACAACAATTTCCACCTCCGAAATGTACATGTTGAGGGAATCATCGGCATCTTAGTTTCTTGTTATGTTGTAAAATGAGACTCAAGCCACAAGGTTGAAATTCATAATTGAATGTCACTCAATACACGTTAATTAAAACTTACAGCAATCCTTCATCGATTCAAAGCCCCTAGTTTCAGCTACACGTATCAAGAAAATTCCCCGCTCCTGCATTTTAGTAAGAATATTTGTTCTCTAAGAATGATTGCTCATTCTTCAAGACAAAATTTTCATTTGAGAGAAGGATATTTTAATGAATTTTGAAACGCACACGGGGAAAAAAAATTTGCTGTGACAGCGGAATCTGATTTTAGTGGGTAACTTTTTGTTAGAGTAGCAAATCTTCTGCTGTGACAGCAATCTATTTGTTATCACAACACTCTCGTTAGCTACGACAGCAATTTTTTAGCTATGACAGCAAAAACTATTGACTTCTGCAGCAACATTTGTTTGCTATTCTGTATACAATATTAAAATTTGCTGGCGAAGCAAAAATTTCTTGCTGTCACAGCTGATAGATCGCTGCAAAAAAATACCCAGCAATTTTTTTTCTCCGTGCATTTTATTGCTTTGCAATAAAGACAACTCTGAAAATGAATCTTCAAATTACAATCTGTATAAAGTTTTATGTGATCAGTACTCAATTTACATTTCATATTCTGAAATCTCTAATAGAGAAATTCAAAGTATACGTATAGACTTCGTGAAATATGTACAGTATTCAAGATATATGAGCAAAGCAGGTGAATCAACGAATGATTTAATACTGTTTGACCGAACCAGATTGAATCGTGATTGAATAAGTTGTTTGATCATTTTTAGAATGGTATTAATGAACGGCACCGTATAAAACATTTCTTGGCGCAGAAAGGGAGTAGTCGCGTGACACCGGTTGCGTGACTCCGTGCGAGCATCGAGCTAACCGAGTGGATACGAGGCCACGACCCCGTGATTATCGTTAGATCGTGTTAAACCCGTATAAACCGGCTATCAAAAATTCACGAGTGTTAACTTGACGTGAAATTTACTCTTTCAGTTTGAATTTCATCTGCTATGAATAAGTATCATTTGTCTCAAGAATTTTGCATATGGGAATTCAACGGGGACTCGATGTTTAAGTAAATTATGATTCCTATGTACGTATGAATTAATTATTCAATATTCAAGAGCATGCCTGTAAAGGAGACTTGGAATCAATTTCTCGAAACTCGAACCGAAGTTTGAAGTTCAAATTGACGATGTGGATTTCGGGTATAAGCTCTTGTTGAATGTCTAAGGAGGTATGTAATCTCACTAGGCAAACAATATAATATCGGGGTAGGTCAAGGTTTTACAAAACCAACTTCCGTCGATGTTTCGTCCATGTAAGGGGGAAGTTGATGATGGTAATCGAATTTGAAGCTGCTTATCAACAATCGAATTATAGATGACGGCGGAAAATTGATTTGATTGTGGAAATTGTGTGGTAGATTTTGTTGGTATATATTAAGTGATGTGCATTACGGTACTTTGTTTGAAGGATTACTTGTATACGGAGGTTTTCGTCACGGAAAGAATATTGATACATTGAATTGCTAGGGTGAGAAATTTTTATATACATGCATGCGCAGTCATGGAGTTGATGGATTTTATGTTAATTCAATCGAAATATAGTCGAAATATGTTCTGAGTAGATTGAAAATATCTTTTGCAGTGTTGATGCCGTGCATTTACCATCCATGAAGAGAGCAATTCATTCTCTGCAGATTTCGGACCCAAATTCAATTGGTTTCAATCGGTTTGAATCGGGGATCTGCATGTTTGATGGGAATTAAAGGGTGTACGTGGAAAAATTGTCCACGCTTGCTCAAGCGTGATCAGGTCTCAATTTTGTACCCACGTGTTCAGGACTAATCATGCCCAATTACGCCCAATCACATTTGACTATGCTCCATTATACATGAGAAATTCATACAAAATCAATAAGGTTTTTGTAAGGAATGAAACTATCATAACGTTATCAAACACTAATTTATTGGTCATCACTTCTTATTACTGTGCTTATGCAACTCCCATTTTCTAGTTCCCAATTTTCAGGCATGATCATGCGTTATCAGGCGTACGCGCCTGCGTTTGGGGCCGATTTAGCATGATCAAGCATGTATATTGTGACAGAAAACCAACACAGAGTCATTTTGGATGAATAGTCCTCAGTTAATGAGATTTCGCATGATCACAAGCAAGAATCGTTTGTCAGGCATGATCGCTGGTGGTTAAGCTTGATCACGGGTTTCCACGTGGGTAGACAATTGAAGCTTCCGAAGTGATGACAAACCTCAAAAATGAACGACTAGGTGTAATCAGGCTCATTCGCGTGCAGTCAGTATTGAATACGAATAATTTTGCCGAAAAATGTCCATGATTAGGCCTGAATACGTATAATCAGACCTGAACGATTTTTTCATGGGTTCCTTTATCCAGGACATAGAGTACAACAGGTCATATGCTTTCCAGTTTTCGGATTTCTCTTTGACTGGATTCTTTTCATTATGGCGCCCTCTGTGACACAGCCTTGTATTCAATTGAGTCACGCAACCTTTTCACGATAATTGAGGCGCAGATTATCAGGGAAAATTGGAACCTCAATCAATGGTGAGGGATTGAGACATCAAGTTTCGAAGAAATTTGGTTGATTTTGAATGTTAAATTTTACATATTGGATCTATCATTTTGAATTTGATAGTTTATTCAATGACAGATATATTTGAAAATCTCAATGTTTGGAAAGATTAACGCAATATGTCGTTGGATGTTATCTAATTTATTCGCCAGAAGGAGATAAGGAGATATTTTATCTGACATTTTTTTCTAGATCAATAAAAATATATATATATATATATATATATATGTTGGATTATGATGAGTGTTTTCTGTTCAATTAAACATACTAGTCAATGGAATGTGTGATAGTCTTCGACAAATATCAGTCTCCAAATGCACCTCTATATTCGTACGAACATCTATCACGTTGACGATCAGGACTTGTTCACAGGTTCTTCCTCATTTATGAACGTCATCAACAAATAATGGGTCACACAAAACATCATCATTAGGTTTCTCCATTTCCTCTCCAGTATTTGAGACCCTCTTCAAAATTGATGAACATCTCTTGCTCTATGAAATCTCTTGCTCGGAAGAATCGTATATAAATACCGTATCATGAATATTCGATGCTTTTTCTCATATTTCTTCACCGCTGACAAATTGAAGATGGAATCACAAAAATGAGACGAGAACGGTGTCGTGTATTCGGCCAAACATGTGAGTATACACACAAGAGCGTGCAATACTCAACACAAGTTCAGAGATCTGGTAATGGCCCTTTATGATTTAGCGAGACTGTTTTCTTAGTTTTCCTGAAAGTGGCGCCCACGTAATCGTTTGTCAAGCACCCGACGAAATAATAGTTATTGCTGCTTTCCTCAACCCTCCTCTCGTCGGCGCTTTCATCTTTGTTGCGCGCGAGGACAGGCAGAAAAATTTCGCTGTGATATTTCACCATCATCGCTATTAAAGGCCATTCCGCAGATGAAGAGTAACGAGTAACGACGACGCGTCCTTCGCACAAACGCATCACGTCCTTTACACAGGATTTCTCTCTCCCTCGGAGGTTCTCTCTCTCTCTGCTCAGAAAGTTGGAAAAGATTCCCAGAGGAATAAAAGTTTACATCGAAATGATTTGTACATCGTAAACGTATTTGAAGATGGGAATGAAATTCTTGATTGATTCGATAAAATGTGCGAAAATCAAAGCTATTGCTATTACATGAATTGTTATGGGGTTTTGAATAAACAACTGATTTTTTCGATGCAAAGAATCTGACAAACGTAAATTTTATAACGCACTCGTCAAAAATCAATTTTTTTCAATTATTCGAGTACATTAACACAGACATGTTAACAACGAATTCCAGTTATTTGCTTGTGGAAAAGAACGGAAAGCGGAGTTTCATGATTGCGCAAAGTTCGTATCAGCTGGTTAGTGTTTCCCATTGAGAGCTTACCTACCCGTGACCTATTCCTTCCGGTTGATATTCAAGAGATGTCAGCCAATCTTCAGTAGATGCCATCATCGTTCGCGTGACGCTCTGAAAGCAAGCTAGACAGCCAGTGGACGAAGAAACTAAACAGGAGATTTGGTCGAGGGAGGATAGAATGAAGGATAGAGAACAAGGGCAAGATTGTGTTGCAAGACATTAGCATGCTACTACTAGAACTTACGCGGTTATCAACACTGGATTGTTCACTGCGTGTTCAGACTTTCAACTTGGTCTACATTATAACACTTCCTCGTTCCGCTTACATTCTCTTTCTCTTCCTCAATCCCTCCTCTCTTTCTCTCCCTCTTTCACCAACCGAACAACGATAGGAATACAAAAGTGAAGTTCGAAACGTTATACGTGTACTTTCCGCTCGTGTATTTTTTCTCCAGCATCGTTGGAGATTCTTTTTAACTCCCCACAACATTCCCGAAGGTTTCACAACAGTTAGTCTATTTGTGAAGACAACAGAGAAGGAGGAAAAAGGTACATTAGGAAAAAGAGGGTGGTTTAAACTTAACTGACGATAAATTTCAACAAAATAGCTCCGTTAAATCGTCTATTTTATTACTTTGACTGGCTAATACTTCTGATACCGGTTTTTCTTGAACAACATTAAAATGTAGTGAGACACAAAGATAATAAAACGAACTGAACTTTCTCTTTTCTTCTAATGTTTTTTCTTTTTTATTACATGAAAGTATTAATTGATTTGCTTATTCGCAGAATTAAAGTATTCAACTTTGGAAATCATCAAATATTTCATTATTTCAATATTTGAAAACTGGATTGGAAACAATTTTCATGTTATGAATATGTATTTTGATATTTTAATTCAACAAGCAATCTTCATGAAATACCATAATTATGGCCAAACCAATAAGAACTTTGATATCGTATCTAATTATTTTATGTTAAACTCATTGTGAAGTTCTGTTGGCTTGATTAACACCTTTTTTATTACTATGATAACATTATTTGACATTCAGTTGTCTCAGCTGAATATTAGTTAACATAAATAAAAGCGAATAAAAGGATTTAATCAATGTGAATAATCAAATTAAGTATGACACAAACATCTATTTGGTCTAACCAAAAGTTCATTTAGGTTGACTAAATTCCCGAACTGTCCAATATTCAACCAAATCCTTCTTCTCAATGTTTTACGATTAAAACGGCGCAGTTTTGTGGTAAATTTATACATTCCTATGGATAGGAGAAGATAATGGAGACATTATAAATAGAACTCGAGGAATTACGTACCTTGTGGAGGAGGAGAATCAGGGAGTGAGTCACTCTACTGGAAACAAAACTCTTTGGATCTCAGGCCCTACTTTAGGCCAAGATAAGGCCTTAGATAGTTCAATTTTAAAAAAATGAAGTTTCTACCTGGGCATCCTTCTCCTTCTGGTGATACAACACTCAAGTAAAGTAATCTCCAGTTCATATTCTATATGAGGACGGTTCTGAGACTTATCTTTGAGAGGATACAAGTGCATAGATGGCACGCGTCGTCAGAGAGAGAGAAAAATAACTTGCTCCAACCTACGCTTTCCCTCACACGTGCTCCTATGCTTCATCGCTCTTACTCGTAATATCTCCATATTCGTGAACACAGGTATATGAATCTCACATCAACTGCTATAAAGTGCACATCACATTTTTCTCCGTTCAGCTTCCCAAATATAGCGATTATGTCAGTTCATGGACGAGTTTAAGAAGAATTCGATACTGGAGAGGAGTCCGACTTTTTGAATAGGAAGTTACAGAGCAAAAACTTGGAAATCAGTAGGAAAATCAGAGAGTGGCCGCAAAATCCGCCTATTTTTTTTTGGAACCGCGAGTTTCAGGTTGAATTGAATTCTAACAAATATCTTATGTGGATCATTTGCGAGGGAATACCATTTTCCGGTGAGCATAGCATTGATTTTGGAGATAGAGAAATCGACGGCATCGATAGATTCTTGACAGAATGAATTCTTCTCTATAAAAAACCTATCGAGGTTTATTGATTTTTATAAAATCTTGATCAAAATTTGATACTACTTTACCTGTAAAACTAGTGTTATGTTCACCAGGAAATTGTATACCCTCTCGCAAATGATCAACATAGAGTATGTTTTAAAATGCATTCCAATCTGAAACCCGTGGTCCCAGGAAAATAGGCAGAAAATACTTTTTTTTGCGGTCACTCTTTTGCGGAAAAATATTATATTATACTGGGAGTTTTTGATTATCGATAAATAGTGGGAATTTGAATGAGCTTTCCAAACATTGAGTTTCATTTCGTTGAGGACAGTTCCACAAAAATAAAAACATTATCACAAATTTGAGAACTGGTTTTGAATTTCTTTCAAAATCACATCATTTTCGAGTCAGTTCATTCTCCGTGTAATATCAGGGAATAAAATATTTTCAATACTTCGATTCCTCAGAGAGAACAAATCGAAACCATCAGATGCATAATGATGTATATTGAATTCATTTGTCTTAGAATAGAAAGATGGGGCTGAAAAATATATGATGTGTTTATCGGAAACATCATGATGCAGTAATAACAAATAAAAGACGGTAAAGTAAAAATATTGTGCATGAAGTGGGGTGATATAATAACCAGGTCAGAGCTTAACAAATAACTCAAGAAGCTGAAGAGTAATAAGGAACCAGGAATTAATTATGTATCCACAGAATCCATTAAATGCTCAGAGGATAATACATCATACAAACTTTTCGAATTATTAAGTGAAATCCACGAACCACGTAGAGTGCTAGTACTTTGAAAGATACCCTAATAATCATCCCATCTACTCTGTAAAGTCATAGTATTTTCAATCCCTGTGATTGACATATTCTCTTGTTCTATTTCTGAATTATCGTACACTTGCAAGTTTGCAACTTATTTTTGTAATAATATAATCAGCAAAATAAACAGACGTTTACTGTAACTTTTAAGACATGCACTCTCGATTCATGGTCTTGTTCGCTTTTTTTCTCATCTTGACCAAAAGAACGGCCCCAGATCCATCTTTTGACGTGAGGGCTGATACCTTTAAGGGAGAAAGAAAAAACGAAAACGGAGTGGTTTCTCGCATAAAGAATCTACGTGACTTGAGTGGGGCTGACTTTTTTTTACTCCGATCATGCCTTTGCAGCTTCCTCAGATACGCATCCCACGAACCGGG
The DNA here is from genome assembly GCA_018340375.1 of Gonatopus flavifemur. NCBI lineage: Eukaryota > Metazoa > Arthropoda > Insecta > Hymenoptera > Dryinidae > Gonatopus > Gonatopus flavifemur. Next base: position 10,219,949 of record JAFFJZ010000005.1, read on the forward strand.
CGTAATTCTTGATTCGCAACTACGATCTTCGCGTAACCACCTACGTCGTTCTGGCTCGTCTGGCGATCGTAAAGCATCGATTTAATCCCTTGAGATTCACTGCTTACCTCCTCTCGCCTGTCTCTTCTCCCATCCTCCCGTCTATCCTATTAGTTCTCATACGTGAATTAACTTTTTTCCTCTCCCTCTCTCTCCTTCTCATCTCAGACGAGGATCTTCAAATTTCCGAAAACATGTAGTATGTGGACAAATTGAAATCTATATCTTGCAAAAAAGACACGAGTCTGTACGATATCTCCATAGATATCGATAGAAAAGAGAATTCGAATTTGTCCAAAATAGATCGAAATTTCGATCTTATCCATCAAAGTTTGTATTCGAAAATACACATATAAATGCCCGTATATATATATTCTTATACAAAGTACACCTTTTCGCTTAGAAGAGATCTCACCGAGGGGTTATCGTTTTTATTCTACGTAACTTCCTCTCTTTTTCCCTTCCGTTTCCTCTCCTCTTCTTATTCGTTCCCCTCTTCCTCAGCTTTTCCTTTTCATCTCACCGTCCCACTACTACTGTACATCAGACCCCGGGGAATGAAATAAATTCCACGTTTCTGAGAAATTGGAGAGCCTCAAGGGTAGAAGACATTTTCTGTGGACCCCCGGAAAACTCTTTATTCCGCGTCATCTGCTTTTCAATCAAGGTTCGGTATCGGTGTCGGCAAGATGAGAAGAAGGTGAGCTTGGGTCGCTTACTCTGTTTCTCTCTTTTTTATCCTCTTCCTCTTGTACCCGATAGTGGATTTACAACTACCTCCAAGTTTGGGATAAGTCGATATTGAAGACTCGTAATATCTTTCATAGCCCACTAACGCTTTTCCACATCTCGTTTTTGAATATTTATGCACAAATTCAATCCTTCGTGTCGAATGGAATACGATTGATAGAACAATCAATTCATTGCAATAATTCGTATAGGTCTAAAAAAACCACTCGTTATGCCTTCTTCTCCTTTGCATTCATTTGTTTTGCGTCTGCACTTTCAGTTGTTTTCCTAAAATCTAGAATTAAATACACAGAATAATTTCTTGCATTTCTCATTTCTATTGTATACGTTACCACTTCACCCTTTCATATCCTGCAGTAGGTCAAAAATGTTTTCACCAGTGAACATTTTAATGAGCTTAGGAACGTCAGGGTTGTGAAACACAGCGGGAGTGAAAAATACCATGCATCGTAGGTCACTTGTTCATTCGCGATGAAACGAATAGATATAAGATATGAGAGTATCTTCTCTGTTTCTTACTTTTCACCTCATATTCAAGCTGTTACTCATCGTAACATACTTCTTTTCTTTTTTCTCAATCAAAAATTGAAACAAGTGATTTCTTGCAGTTCTCTTATAAAGCCTTGATATTTTTTATCCCTTCCCCTCATCCGAGAGATCATTCCCAGCTACCGCGCCTAAGTGTTTTGTCCTCCATTTCGTAAATATAAGTTTTGCGATTTCGCTGCAGGCGTGATAAGTAAAACTTCGCCTTTTTTCATTCTACACAAACGCAGAACGTAGAACATTTCTTCTAAGTTTATACCCTCCTCCCATCCTTCTCCCGTGTTCTCTCTCAACTCTTGGTTCTACCACAATTTCAGTTCAGTTGGCCGCCAGTCACGCATAACAAATGACTCACCGCTGTTTCTTCTTTACGCTTTACACTCTCTTTGTTCTTCGTTTTTCTTATTTCTTGCCATATTTGTTCTTCGCTTTAATTTTTCGTCAACCGATACTTATCTGTTCTGTGAAAATTGTGTGGATTTTCCCTTCATTTCATCTGTTTTCTCTTCAGTAATATAGGGGATTTTTTTCTTCAGTTTGAGAAACCACCCAGTTTTCTTTATGTTAAATCCTGCACCCGCGAAGAAAAAGTCTTCGATTCCTAGAAAAACTTGGTCGTCATCATTCCTTGGGGGAAAATTGCACAATTATTTTTTGCAGGGTGTGATTGGAATTTTCTCAAGAAATTGAAAAATCACGTATGAAATACGTTCAATCCGTTTTTTGATGAACACATAGAAACCTAGATGAATTTTATCGGTTATATTAGCCATTTGTTATTTTATGTTACCGTAAGAGTAACATTTTTGTCGTGAATGCACGACAAATATTGAATTATCACCATGCTCTCTCTGACGATATAGTCGTAACTTCTTTTACGGTCCAAAGTACGTGAATTTTTCTTGTGTACTTGCGTTTTATAACAGGTACTTCGAACGGGAAGAAACTATCTTGAGAATTTATTTTCGCGACTATATTATAAATATATGAATTTGATGGTATGATAATAAATGTGGATTTACATAAACAAGATGAGATATCATATGACTCGAACAATTCACGGGAGAAGCAAATATTGTATCCAACGTCTTCGAATTACATTTATAAATCCCTCGAGATAGAACAATGTTGTTCGAGTTTATCAAGTTGATGTTTCAGAGTATGAATTGTTTTATCAAATATCCACATTCGTGTGGCTTTTTCAAGATATCAATCATATCGTAACTCTTCGTTAATATGTAGCAATTCATCTGCTCCAGAATTGTGAAAGTGTGATACAGTGGACGGGTCAAACACTGACTCGTTCCACTTCTTTCCAACAACCATGAATCATAGGAATTACAAACTCCATGAATCCTTTCCTAAATCGATGATATCTTAATTTTGCCCCTTGTATTTGGGAACTGATTCACCTCCCACGTAGAAATTCCGGTACTGAGTGGATGGTGACGAACGGATTGGTACTGAAGAGGTATGGGCCACCAACGGTTGTCTGCTGATTGCGGATCGGTACTTAACCAACTTCTTTTTAAGTTCGTGTCGGTACTGGTCCGATATTCGCACCAACTATTATTGACCACTTTTCCACCAATGTTGGATTAACAACGGCACAATTAGTATGCAAGCGTTGGCCTCCAACGTTGATTCGGTACCGAACGATTGTGAATAAATATCTCGTGTACTTTGAGAGAAGACTTCATTGGCCACGTAAAAATTGACGAATGGTCCAGTACCGGCTTGATACAGGCTGCAAGTTTGCAAACTTTGGCGGTCATCCTATGATCCAATAGTGAATTTTACTCTAAATTCCCCCCAGTGCAGAAATTTTGATAATGCATTCCAAACCTTCCAAAGTTACAACAGCGCAAATAACGGTTGAATAACAGTCGTCGGTACTTGAATAGCGATCAATACTACTAGTATTAGTTCTCAATGTCGGACCCACACTGATTTCCAGTACTGAAATGATGTTGGTAACCGGTACCGAATCAGAGTTATTTGGCGTTATCATTCCGTAGTCCGACCGACACTGGCCGCCAACGGTTGCACACTGGCAGCGTATATCGAGCCGGTACTGCACCATCCATCAATTTCTACGTGGACTGGTTACCTTGAAGATATCAATGAATCACATGATAATGCTGAAACGAAAAAGGAATATACAATACACTCGATTGACTGTGTAATCTTTTGTCGGAGATTTTCCACGATATCCTAGGAAAATGAAAAAGAGGATATCAGCGAGGGCAACAGTGAGAGGAAAGTCAGTAAGAAGTCAGAGGCTAGGAACAATTGAAGTTCGGACTGCCTTCCTGTCAGTGGACACAAGGCTTGCTCGATGCTAGACATAGAATTTCTCCCTTTTAGTCTGGAAGAACAAAGAAATTTCTGAAAAGAAGAAGTGGTCAATGAAAGAAGACGGACAGATACAGAAAAGCGAGAAGCAATACACAGTTCTTTTCTTTACTCTTATTCCGTTCTTCATTCTCCACTACTACACCGGCAGTAAGATCGAAACCTTTGTTACTTGTTAGTGACTTTTATCTGTTCACCCTGGGTATTCTCGATTTATCTCTTCCATCTCTTTTTTCATTTTCTCCTTCACTCGTTTGCTCTACCCTTGTACGAGTTTTCTCATCCTTTTTTCCCTTCCTTTTTAACACTTTCGCTATCGCCTCCCAACCGCCTGCAGCCATGAACAGTCCGAAACTTCTTATTCCGGATTTCAACCCCTATAGGCCCTCAGTGTTTCGGTGTGATTTCATACCTATATATCTTTTCATCTCAGTACTCTTACTTCTCCAACCGTTTCCTCCTTCTCTCCTGATTACGAAGGTGAGAGTATATCTCTTATCAGTCAAGAAGAAGAATAGACCGTGGACAGGAAAGCTCATTTAGATGAGAAGATATCTGTTCCTTTCATTTCTCACAATTCAAATTACGCATCATCTTTTTTCCTGTACTTTCGATCCTTTTTGTTGGATTTAATAAAAATCTTTTGATGTTAGTTTTGTTCGATAGAGATCTTGTGAATCATCAGGTATTAAATTTCTCCGAGCAAGTATAGTGTGTCGAGGATAATCAAATGCGAATGATGACCAATCGTGAATTTACAACCATGTAATCGGGGAAAATTTGTCCGATCTCGATGGACAATCGAAGAATGTTTTTCTCCACCAGCAAGAGAAATATCGTACTGCTGTCTTATAGCATGGTGAACTTCTCAATAAATCCCAATGTAACAACCGGAAAAATATCTCAGTATTGCCTAAGGGCGAACTCCACTTCCACTCCACGATATATGACTCAAGTAAATGACAGATGTCTTATGCGCACCTGTGTCTTACGCCTCATCCTCCACCACATTCTTTCCTTTTCTTATCTTTTTCCGATGTTTCCATCACTCGCCGCATCTGTCTTCCCTAACGGAAATCCATCATCGTTCGATTCTTGAGTGCTTTCTTGTTCTTTTTATTTCTCTTTTCCCTTTTTTACAACCCTTCTTGTGTATCACACGTCAACAAAAAGAGAGAAAAAAACAAAGGAAGAAAGGTTGATTGTACCAAACATCATCTCGACGACAATTTTGTTTCAAATCCCATTGACGAACAATTTCAGTACGTCAAAACGTACTCGTACTTCGATTTGTCACTTTCTTTTAATATCGAATCAAATTAATCATTGAGAATGAACCAATTCTTTCCTCCTGAATGAATGAAAATACGTTCTAATCTTTTATTTCGCTTCAACTGCGAGAATAATTCAAGTCTAAATAAGAACATTCGGATCATTCATCATCTCTTTCGTGTTTAATCTCTGTGGTGTGCGGTGCGTTCGTTACGAGGTGTGGAAAATCAACAGCTCGCTCAAAGAGAACAAATGAATCACCGACAACGGAGTAACATCGGTGAGAGCAATTGTCGAATCTGAAATGCGGACAGCAACTATCTGTCTTCCATTATATCAAAGAGGCGCAAGTTTGTATTATATTCCTTGGGTTGCGTCGTGAACCCTGTCACTTGCCGAATCGGAAATCTTTCTCTCCGTCTGTCGGCTTTTTCATTTTTAACTCTATTCCATGACAACCTCCTTATCCTTATGGATCAAATTTCTCATGTATTCAAGTCACATGTCGAGATTATCGTATTAAGATTTTTCGAATGCTTTTACTCATATTTTTTGTAGCAAACTCAATGAGATACAGGATACAGATCTATATAATACACCACAGAATTTACGAGGAGATTTAATTTACTTTGAGGAAATATTCTCCTTTACAGATTTTAAATTGTCCATAAAGTAAGGGAAAAGTCGAAGGCAAGGAAATTTTACAGTTATTATATTATTCAAAATGTATTTCAAAACTAGTATTTGAATTTGAATTGAAAGCATTTCGCAGCTGTTTATTTTTTTTTCAATATTCAGTAGATTGAACCAAAATAATTCTGAAAGCGAATATTTTCTCAATATAAAAAATTTCATACCAATCAAGATAGACAAAACTTGAATGTTGCTTTTAATTCACATTGCATCATAATTCAACGGTAACCTTGATCCTTGGTTAACGATATGTATGCATCAAAGTGTCTACACAACGACATCAATTGATTAATCACAATTCTGCAAGGGGGGCGTGAACCAGACCGATTAGGAACTGAGAAATGATGGAAGGCTTAGTAAACCTGTTAATTTATCGATCATCGACTCTGTCCATGACTTGGGTGATCTATCCGTCGAATGGTGAGCTTGGTTATATATCTCCATTAAGATCAGTTACCGGTATATTCAATTAAGAACACAATTCTCTCCTAAATTATGAAGTTGATGTAATATCAAACTCGATGCCCAGTGTTCGTGAGGGTACGTTTCTCATGAAATCATGTGAATGTACCGTGATTGAAATTTTCCAAGGGGAGATAATTAGAATATGAAAAATACACACAATAGTTATCATTATTTTCATTGTTAACTTCAATGTGCAATTAAAGACTGTAATACATAAAATTCAACACAATACTTACACAATGTTTTTACTTCTTTTGTTGCAGGTGAGTATCTAGACCTGGAAAAATCTCTTATTACTATTGCTACCATGTACACCGTGAGTACATTGAATTGAAGTTTTTCTTTTCTCATTATTCTCGGAAATTAAAATAATAATTTTTGGACGGTTTCACTCTCCGCACTATCATTAAACGTTTCAATAGAAAACAAAAGATGTTATCGAACATGCTGTGTTTTGCATAAAAAGATGTATTCAGTTATTTTAATCTCACAGACACCTCGTTATGTTCGAATAATTTTAATGTATGCACCTTCGGCATACGATTATTTCGTATCTTCGAAATAGCATGCAATTTATGTACAGTTGGGAATATCTGAGTAAAGATTCTTGAAACTTCAATACTCTTTTTTCCCCTGTGGTACCGGTAAACATTCTCTTTCTGAAGATTTATATCATATAAGTACTGGTAAACACAGTAATACGTATTGCCGTGAAATAATAGTACTTATGAAACCATTCGTTTTACGAACTTGATTCCCTGCGGTCAGTAATAAATATCACATGTATGCAGTTTTTTTTTCGAAGATCTAAAATACGTGTTGTCTGTGAAATACCTGTTACAAAATATTTAATATCAAATGAAAGTTATTAACTTGCTTTTTCTATTTTCATAATTTCAATGTTGATATATCATTAAAAATTATACATTCCCAACGCTACTTCGTTTGCTGAACTTTTTGTTTGTAAAATTCCTACAACGTATGTACATACGTTTATGCGAAAAGTATGTCGAATGTGAAATCGACAAAACTTTCCCAACCTTTTCCGTGAAAAACATTATTCAACGTTATCCAGAAAACTTGCGCGGCAATTGAAAATAAAGTTCAAAGGAACGAATTCTGACTTCACATGTAATTTTCACACACCGGTGAATGTAGTAATTTTTTTATCTCACGTTCTCACACATTGGTGAGACACTTACATCATTCTGAAATTTGGTTCGACAAATTAACGTGGCCTTTGACAGAATTTATACACATCTTTTGCAATTATCAATTTCAAAATCATATAGCCGTAGCGAAATTTCCATGATTTCTATTTATCTGGAGATTTTTTCATTTTCGTACTGGATTTGTGAGAATTCACGAACGATTGGAAGACATTTACAATATATTCTGTGATGTTTTCCTACAGTTTAGCGATCCAATATTCCACGGTAGAGAATCTGTTTATTCTTTAAATGTTCGTTTCCATTCCCTCTGATCCAATAAACTTCATTTCCGAATGTAATGTGATGCGTATCGAAAATATACAGGATAAATTTTTCTTAAAGGATTATCGAATTAAAACGGTGAGTAAGTTCATTCGAAAACAGGCATCGATATTCCATAGGGCTCGATGTAACGTGAAATTCACAATTTATATTAGTACGGTACCTATTTAAACCGAGATCGTAACAAGGAGACTACTGCTGTTGGATTTATTGCCAAAAGGGTTACTGGAATCGATTGTTGGCCAACGTAGGGTGAAGGGTGCGTTAAACATGAAATGATACAATAACGTGTGAAGCGAGAGACACGATAATCGTACATATTTCGTGTTTGATAGAGACAATGATATATTTCAAGGATGAGAAATGAGGCTCTTGATGCACAATAAAATCCCAACAAGAGCGATTATTCAAAAGTGAATGATGACGTTGAAATTTGTAGATTTTGTGCCCTCTTCATCGACCGAGTGATCGAATCTCAGTTTTACGTCAAAATTTTGGGATGCTTTTTTTAATCATTAAGGTAATACAAAATCAGTGGTTCACGATTGGTGAACTAACTAAGTTTATTTTCCAGTTCAATTATTTGGAATTCACAAACTCGCCAGATTAAGTGGAAATGTGAGCTATGGAATTCAAATCTTCTGTCAATGTACTATTGTAGGAATTGGGTGGGCCGGGAACGTGTGACGCGGTAGACTCCCTGTCTCTCGTTCGCTAGGATGTCGTGAGATTTTTGGCGCGACCTACCAAGTACGTGAACCGAATTCCTAGAAGGAACTGAAGGGATTCGAGAATTCTCGTAATATCCGGCTAACGTCCATGTTCTAGAGACGTCGACGAGGATGGGCGCGAGCTTGATCACCTAAATTCAAAGGGAGATTCCACATATGTGTAACGCCGTGTTGTGGATCGGAATGGGAGGAGTGCTGAGGAACGAAAGAGGGTGAAAGGGAGATAGGAAACGGAGAAACCACAGATGAAAAAGAAAGACAAGATCCTTTCATCCCTTCCTCTCTCTTCCTCTTGCACTTTCGAATGACAAATGGAGACCACAAGATTGCGCCTTAGACATCCAATTAGCTCGACCTTTCTATTCCCATTCCTTGTTCACCTCTTCCCAAATACCCAACACACAACCCCTTTTCTCGTTTTCCCTCTTCACTTTCTCCAATCGACCCTCCAAGACGTCGACAGCGACAGGTGCAGGACGTTGGTAGGAACAAGAGAGCGAGAGGGAGAGAGAATCTATTCTATGGGACATTTAATCAACAAAGTCCAAACATTGTTCCATCTGAATTCACGTACCGTCAAGAAGATCGTGACCTTCGATTTTGGTACTTTCAAAGAGAAATTTTATTCGTCGTCTCATTGAAATATACGGATGTTTCACTCTTTTGGATTCCCGTAAAAAGATCAAACTTCATTCAATACACCTTTTGAAATTCTTCAAAGGGATTTCATGGATTATCTCGAACAAGATGTTACAGAATAGAACATTTTCACTTGAAACAAGTCAAATAGCTCATAAAACTCATGTTCTGAGAGTGAAATTTCCGTTCACTTCATTGTACTTTATATGAGAGAATCACTGTGGAATTCCAATAACCAGGACACTAGTGGATTTCTTGGAAGAAATGACTGCGCGATTACAAATTGCACAGTATTTCTTCCTTCAGGGATGATTTTTATTCATTATTAACTTATTTGAATGTAGACTCAAATTATGGGTTCTCTGTGAATCAAGTGAACAAACTTTGCTTCTGTATTAATGATGGAAGAATATAAATCTTTGTGAATATTCCAAGCATTCTTACAAAATATGGTTTTGGATATTTTTATTGAGAATTCTGAAAATCTACGATTGAGACCGTTTGGAGTATTCTTAAAAGATTCATACAATTGTGGTGGTGAATTTTCAACTTCGATTCATTGAAGCTACACATGGGTGGAGAGACGATGAAGATGTAGTAACCGTGGATAGCATTGGTTGCAAACAACAGATGCGTTCAGAATATATTTGTTGTACTTTTATTTCGGGGATATTTTTGTTCTTGTTTCTTCATTTTATCACATTTTGGGTGCAGTAATGTGAGATATTGAAGTTACGACCGAAGTTTGCCGAAACAGAGCGTTTTATGGAGAAATTCGTTCAAAATAAGAGATCAGTTCTTTGATATGATGATAGTGTCAACTGTTGAATATATTCGATAGATGCAACCCGCGCGGAAATTCAGAATCTCGCAAATAGTCTCGCGTTGTCTTTCAAGTGTCTCGCTTATGAAACAATCCAATATCTTCGCGAAATCTCGCTAATAATTCCGCTTGGAGTTCCGCATAGTATTGCTTTAATTGTTAGAAAAAAATAGTAGAAACGTAGTCACATCACTTCAAATTTTAACCCTTTTTTCTAAGCGTATGAAATATTTTAACTTCTCATTGAATCTTTATTGATTCTCAGTTTTCCGCTATAGAAAAGAGATTTCCTTCAAAATGCATTTGCATTTTTAAATATTACGATAATTTCTTGAGAAGGTAATAGGATCGGTAATTTAATAATTTATTGAGGATTTGGAATTACAACCATTACCTAACATCGATGATTCGTATCATTGGTTTGGAACAGACTGAATTGTTTTTGGCGACAACGTTGTTAACGAAAGCTATAACCTGATGAATTATGAGCAATTATTCAGAAAAATCTGATTCTTCAATAATTCTTCAAGTTTTTAAATATCATTTCACTGATCACGTCAGTACTTATTTCACTGATTCTTAGTACTCTTCACCATCAAATCAGTGAAATTTACTGAATCTTCAGTAATTAGAGAAGTCACTAGTTCGGATTTGCAGGCATTCAACTTCCAGTTCTTCCACAATATAATTTATATAACTTCCTCCTCAGGAGTTATTCTTTCCTTGAGAAACATTACATCAAATGCCTCCACACTGAACACACGAATCGCAGGAGAACAATTTCCACTTCAAGCCATTGATGAAACTATTATTCACTTTGGTCTTTGAGGGAATATAACAATTTGTAATTGAAAGTCAAATGTGTGAACATTTTGCATAATCACATGAATCCTATAATTATTCGTAGAGTATGTAGTAACTGACCTCTTGATGTAGCTTTAAACGCAAAATTTTACCGTCAACACGACCAAGCATGCCTAGAGGCAGTAAAGTTATATGTTAATTGCCACGATTGTAATTAACCTGAATCGTTGTAGGATTTAACCCACATTTAAACCACCAATATATACAAAACGAATTGTTGCTGTTACGTGTTACGCGATAACGGACAATTCATATAATGAACCCGTGACCGAGGAAAAATTGATTCGAACCGTGTAACTTGAAAATTGTCAAGAGTTATCCGATCGGCTGAGCTGACTCATTTTCAATGGAGGTGCAAAAGCGGGAATAATTGTTTTTTTTCTCTTCAAAATGGAGAGGAGGAATGAAATTTGGAACGAATGATGAGACACGGATATTCATTTATCATAATATACTGTTGTTATGTGGGTGGGAGAATCGTGTGACAGAAAATCTTTTATGGTAGACAGCTGAGAGTATTGGCGTATCAGACTGTGAGGCATGTGGCGGCCACGTTCGTTCTTGCTCTACGTACAAACAAGCCTTGCTCTGTTACTAATTGCTCATTAGCTTGGATCACAGACATTCCAGTCTATGCGTAACTGTCCAGATGCACATGAGCGATTTATCTTTTTTGTTCTCTTCATAACACAAACATAAACATACGTTTATGGGTATGCGTGTATCATATTATACATTAACAAAACATCTTGAACTCCAAATTCTGGATCGAGAATATGAGACTATCTATAAATATCACTGTTTTATTATATTACTCGACGCCCTCAACTCTTTGTACGAACCCGATAAAAATTGTTTGCATAATTTTTGAGTGAAGATCGCGTGTTGTGCATTCACAACGTTATAATACCAACTCGTCTTATCATTTCTCCTCTAATGTTTCCTCGTTTTCCCGTTCCTCCTCGGTGTTGGAATATTTTGTGACGTTCTCATCCTTGCGTGATTAATCGTGATAAATAAATATCCGCTCATGGCTTGAGATATGTACCCTTCCGTCAAGGAAAAAGATTATTTCTTCGCATTGCTCGTAGTTAGAGGTAACACGGATACTTGCTCGAGGTAACTTTAGTGTGAATAAAAGTCCAAGAGGAAGATGCGCAAAGATACACACATTAATACTTCGCCTCTCTTTTAACTCTTGGTCAGAAATGAACATGGAGCGAGGAATAAACTTCTCGGTCTTTTCAGTTGATTTTTTTCCCTTTTCAATTATCCTGATATAAGATTCATTCGGATAGATACGTAGCATTATTTCCAATGAGCACGGGATGTTGTTGTAGGATAGAGAATATTCTTTGAAGGTGTATGGATTTCCGTATATTTGAAATGCTCTATTCATTCGGGAAGAGGAAGAAGTGATTTATGTGAGCACTTGTAATACTTCACCTTCATGATTATTATACCTACAAAATTTACAATATCGCTGACAAGATCCTAGGAACGAAATATGAGTTAATTGAATAGCGATTGAGACGCAAAAATCTCCATGATATATACTTCGAAGAATTCAACTCGTGAGAGCATTGGAAGAATCGTGACGACTCTTCAATTTAAATGTTTGGTTTATTTTGGGAAGACAAGAATTCCTCTCAGAGGATGTATGAGACAGGAAAAAATGCGAATAATAATGTCTACTGCTCCGTGATAATTACAAATATTTTGTTTGAAGATAATTAGAATGTGCCCCGAGAACTTGTCAAAGAGAGTGTAAAAAGTTCTAGACAAGATGACATCATTAAGGCAATGTTTGCTCTTATCAAGTACAAGGAGAGAGGAAAGAGACTGAGATAAAACGAAAAGGTGTGAGAAAAAGAGGGAGAAGATAAAGAGATAGAAATACAGGAAGATTCCACTTCGAATCATTTTCTCAGAGATATTAAACCTCGCGCCATTAATAATCTAATCCTCGTCCCTCATAACAATATATTTCCACCAGTCACCGACCGACCGACCTTCGTCTCTTCCGTCTCTGGACTGCCCCTTCTGTCTCATAACAAAAGAGAAGAAGAGAGAAAGGAAAACGAAAGAACCAAGATACTTGGCCGCCTCTTCATGCTCGGATAAGTCTCGCTTTTGCTCATTCTTCTTCTTGCTCCTGGAGACGGATTCTCTTCTCTCCTATCCCTTTCCTGGTTCAACATAAATGAAGGAGGAGGGTAGTAGAATAAAAGAGAGAAAGAGGAAGATGAGGTCTCTTTAAAATGAGAATTAGTAACACTTGTGCTTGTACTCGCTTTTAACGTTGCACGCACACTTTTCACGATGAAACCAAGGAAGGCTAATTAATTAAGGATTCTGCAACCACCCCTCCCGCGCGAAAGCACTCTAGAATCCTACTCAGAGGGAAAGAGGTTGAATCTTTCCTGGGAATAGAGGCGTGGCTCGTGTAACAACATTTCATTCATCTCGTGAAATCTTTTTTTTTTTCTCTTTTTCAACTCTTGTCAAAGAAAAAGAAAAGAAAAAAAGAAGGAGAAGAAGAAGAAAAAAAGAAAACAGCGATGAGGTACGCGTGAGATGTAAATTAATATTTATTTTCCTCTTTCTCTTGTTTTCAATCTCCACAAATGACTGAGGATTCAACAAAATTACACGCTTCGTTATAGGGATATTGATTCAAAAATACATTTGTTATTCTTGGGATATTGGGTGGAAAAAATTATCATCTTCAATGACAAATGACCTGTTTCCGCTGTTGGTGAGTCATTTATACTTCTTTGTATGAATTTTTTGACTCTTTCTTCTTTCCTCTTCTTTTTTGTGTGAAAAGTTATATCTCGAGAATCGTTTTAGTCTCTCCTCGTTCACCAACGACAATTAGGACACCGATAATTAATACTCTTCTCGGATATGTACAAATCTCCATTCTACTCCCTTCTTCTTAACTTTGGAGGGAAAAATTAACAACTTTCACTCACCTAGATAGAATACATATATATATGTTGTATGTATATATTCCGTGCGGGTTGTTTCATGTTGAATTTGAAGGGGGCTAATTAATTAAGAGATACCCTTAAAACTCGACCTACATAGCCTTTGTGCTGAGTGGTTGAGCACCTTGGAGTATCGCACCGCGGTAGAGAAAACAAAGTTGGCAAAGTGCAGAAACAAACCTCTGCGGCACCTCTGCTAGGCAAGCAATAACATCCCCCACGCTTGGGTTTTCCAATGAATGATGATTGTGATGCTAATCACGATGACTACGATGAGAGACATATCAAGTGCCTCTAATTGGAGGTCAAGAGGATTATCGATTGAAAAACCTTCATTTGTAAATTTGTTTCCTTGGCAATCACACCGAGGAACTTGTTGAAAATTCCAAATGAATGAATTCAGTGAAAGGAGGAATGAAGATGACCCACTTTCCGGGAAGTTTTACTTGTGACAATCTTGACTTCTGCTCGAGTTGGCGAATAACTGATATTTCTCATGTTTAATGGAAGATTGAACTAATTTAATCAAAAGTAGCATTAATACCATGCTAAAATCGCACGATAATTAATATTACAGAGAATTAATATATGGCAACGCGAAGTATGATGTTCGTTCACTTTATCATGAAGCTGCGATAAATACCCGAACGACGAGTCGATTAACAAACTCCATTGAACTCAAATACATCTGTTTATATAATTTTGAATTCCCATATGAGAATACTTGATTCTCCACATTGAATCTTTCCACATTTGCTATGCTCTTCTTTTTTGTGAAGAGAGAATTTTTGATGTCGCGTACTGTACAGTACAGGACTGGAGAAAGAGCAGAATCGTGAGAACTAGTCACTTGAAAACTTGTAAGAATGGATCCAAATGCGCATCGAAATCAAATTTTCGAATTCAGAATACTCGAATAGTTTTCAGATACCACGTAAATGCGTTTGTAGATCTTCACAAACATTGCATGCAAATTTTATGATTCAATCCGGAAAATACTCATGAAAATTTGATTGAGTGTGACAGTGGAATTGCAACATTTTCTTCAAAGAGATAAAATTTTATTGTATCCTTGAAGATTTTGTTGCAACCATGCCAGATTGTGAGACCGGAAATACCAGCTGAAGACTCCCAACGCGCGTGCTACACGCTTCGCTCTTTCTTATATACCCTTGCTCTCGTCGTGGATTTTGCATAATTGCCTCATAAAAATGGACGCACAGCACCATAAAGTAAACAGAGTGTTCCTAGGCGACTACAAAAGTATCGAGTAACAGGCGTAAAACCTGAGGCGCTGCAGTTGTGGGTACGTGGGTTGAATTATTATTGAAGTATTTGATCCTGTTAACGAGAACTCGCATCTTGTGTTTTTTCCCTTCTTTCGTTACTCCCTGTATCAAGTTCAAATTGTGAATTTAATCTTTGACATCTCGTGTCTTTCGAAACATTGCCAGATAGGTATGACTTTTTATCTTGGCGGAAAAATAATCTACGTCGATGATTAAACGAGGTAGAAAGTTCTAGAATACACTCTCTCCGCTTCCCGTTGCTCCTTATTGAAATCACATTTCAATTTTCGGTAAGCAGTTGAGCAAATGACTGTGATTTGAAGAAACATACTGCGCGGACCGAGGAGCGAGGTTTGTCTTCGAATTCTGGTAAAGAGTAAATATATACGTATACCGTGTGGAATATAGCGAGAAGTATGCCGTGGACTTTCCAGACGCGTAGTAACAATAGGTGAAAAGAGTCGACAATTCTGGCTCGGAATTGAAAAATAAAAATTCCAAATAACGCGTATTGTAACCCATAAAGCGGCCTCGAATGAGAGACATTTCTCTTTTTAACCTTCTCTACGCCCATCCTCTTCCCTTTGTCGCTCATTCTACCGTCTGTCGTTTGGCATTCGTTCAAACAAAGCGAGGGGCATACCATACCACGTGTATGTATATGCATGCACCATGGATAGTCAGGAAAAGCGGCATAAATGCGGTCGTGGAATGCTATTGACAAATTACTGTGAGGACATCCGTGAAGCTTTTTCTTTTTTCTGTTTTTTGTTTTCTATCCCAACCGCTGTTTGGTTCTCGAAAACCACAAACGTGCTACGAAATGAATCGAAAGTATTTCTCGACTGAGTGGTCGAGGGAAGAAAAAGGATTGCATATTTAAGATATTTGGAAAATCTAAATTTGATCAAAGCTCGTTGGAATTTCTTGCCCTGAACTTTCACAATTCAAGAAAAATTCGTCATAATTCATTCATACGATTCGAATATTGTTTTTCACTAAGCGATATCTGATATGGAGTCACACGTTGGAAATACCACAGGAATCAGTGGATTTGTTTGACCTTTCTCTCCTTCTTCTCCTCCACCGTATTCAGGATCGTTCTATCTCCTCGTGTCAGATGAAAATATGTCACTGCCAGTCGGTGGCAGAGTCGAAATCTAACCTCGTCCCCAACACCGTCATGCTCATCAGCATGCGAAAACTTTGTTATTTGTTTGAACACGTTAAATTATGCATGCGCAATATGCTGACGAGTCCCATAATGGAGGGGAGAAAAGTATAGACAGGAGAAATGCTATGGAGTGAATACAGGGGAAGAGGAAGGATTCGAACGATTGAGAATACAAAAAGTAAATTGTACGATGACCGGTTAAACGTTGATTCTTTTGATCGTTCTGAAGGAACGTACGACTGGCTGTTGTGAAAAAACAACCTTATGAGCTGGGATTTGAATTGTTTCCTCTCAAACGTAATAGAAATAACAATAAAGTGCGAACGTACGACAGCAGTGAATACGCCTAATAACCGAGACACTCTCTGCAACGTCAGAAGGCATATCGGAGCTTTGTCGAAGTGAAACAGCGGGGGTTTCATGTCGGCTGTCGCCTTGGGGGATGCTTGAAAATATGAATCAATTATGAAATACATGCTTTGACTGCGTATAACAAGGCATGTTGTGTCCTTTCGATGTATAAATAGCTGTAATTTATTGGAGACTCGTGTAATATCCTGTGCGTGATTGAATTGTTGTTTGTTCTTCATCAATTTCCCGTTTTTCTAATCTCGTCTTCATTTCTATTCCTATGCTCATTCAGTCAGATTTATCTTTCATCCACACAGCAGAAGTTTTGAAAGTAGAAATTTAATATCTCATCACTGTATGGAGTCACAATTTAATTATTGTGAACAGTATTCTTTCTGATCATTTCAATCAGAGAATTTTTTAATACTTCATTTCTCAACACAAACGCTGCCGTTATTATGTGAAAATTTGGGTGCGAAAAACTAATGAGATACCTTTCACATCCTTTTTGATACATTGTTCTTACTGTTGTTAATTCATATGTTATTCTTGGAATTGAAAATGCTGAAAATTAAGAGGATTTGAAACGCCCAAGAGGTTTCCATAAAAAACCATCTGAACCCATACTAAGTTATACATACAAATTTTTATCTTTCGTCCCAGTTTTTATAATTGAACTCTGTGATAGTTCATCTAATGAACTGAAATGAGTGAACAATATTATATGAAGTTTGTTCAGGAGAGCGTCATCACGGAGTCATGAGCCAGACGTGTTTATTTTCTCAAGAACGTTGTTCGAAAGACATCATGTTATTTGTTCAATTCCTTTGAAATGAAGAATTTTCCAACCATTTCCTCATAATTCCAGTTCTCTCCTCAGACAGAAGAAAAACTTCCAAAGATTAGGTAATAAAGAATTGATAGCGATAGAAAATCTTTGACATATTAAGTCTAAAAAAATGAAATTATTCCTCATTTGAGATTTGCAAACGTAAATGTTGACTCAATCGTGATACATGGATAGCATTCGTAAACGTGTGCATAATATGCAATCGATAAAAACAGGGGAAAAAATAGTTGTGAAGTGTAAAAAAAACAGGCTTTTCGTCTACGGACGTACATTTGGAACGGTGAGGCTTGCAGAGAAATTGAGAGTAGGAGGGAAGGTATCGTTTAATCGACGGTCGTTCCTGCTGCATCGGATTTTGATTAGCGCGGCCACGTCACGTGCACTCGTTCGTTTGCCAACAAAGAGAAAAAAGTGTATCGTCCACGTAATCACCAACACAAATGTACGTCTGCCTCTGCTCGCCCTACGCGTACATGACAGAGGTAAAGGGTCGATCTATCGGGCCGGTCTCGCAATTTTCCAGAACTAAGCTTGCATGTACTTCATTTCGTCATCGCCATCCTCTTCCACATCTCATGCCCTTTGATAACTTTCAATATCTCATGGTATTAAATCTATTCGATTGCTCGACTATGGATATACCATATTTCGATGATTTTTGAGATATTGTCAGTGCACCGATCCAAACAAAATCTATGAATGCCTATACCTTCGAACGCACACATTTCAAAAATCATACTTTGTTCCAGAATTTAATTGAGATTCCATTCTACAGTTTTTATAATTATTTATCAATCGAGTACTCTGAAAACATTATGTTGCCTACATTGTTCAATGATTATAGATTCTGATCATGCGTGATCCCTGTTATATTCCATCGTGAATTTAAGGAAGCATGGGCAAGGATCAGAGTCCCCCTAAAACCCTGTTCAAATTTTATATGTGCGATACTTTAGAGAAACACAATTCAAGATTAATGATTCCTCTCTGAGACGTTTCCAGCAGATCTACCCAATGAATACATAAATATTTACCGCAAGTATTCAAACAACACTGAAAATTTGAAGATTCATTCAAAACTTTCGATGTATGGAAGATTTGAGTTTGATCAGTTCAGTTAATTTATTGAAATCGAGATGACCGAGTTTCCAAGATCGCCACACGCACCCCATGAGGCATTTCCCTTATTCCCATTTTGCGCCCGTCAGTTTGAGGTGGAGGAAGAGAGGGGTTGAGTTATATGGAATCCTGAGAAATAATCCTCTCCCTCCCGAAGCTACATCCCGAGGAAATGATCTTGAATACCACAGTCAGAATAGTCGATGCCTTTATGTGACCCAGCTTTCGTTCATGATGGACCGAGACATCGTTTTCTCGTTAATGTTTCACTCACTTGGCCCTAAAACGATGATATTTCAACAGGAAATAATGTTACTCCGTGTTCTGGAATGTTTATTGCGTAGTGCACAAAAGATGAAATATGATGAAAAACAGTACTTCCATTTTTCGAGGGTTGACTATTAAGGTGAAATATTGATGTTTATCAACTGGAAAGTTTAGATTTTCGATCACATAATGAGCATCGTTCCCGAAGAATGCTGGATTGATAAATAAATATACTGAGAAACATTGGAAGTCAGAATTTTACTACACTCACGATCGTTTGTTGGAAAAAAGGTGGAAGAAAATATTTTATTAGGACTCGTGTGGAAATTAATTCTTGGCGGCAGTTTGGGCCAAACTAGGCGTCCTCGTTTTACTTCAGGCCCTGTTTTGGTTACCCTTACAGGCCCTAGACAGGATTGTCACGCACTCATCTTCAGGGCCTGCATAGTATTTCCAACTTGGGCCTATGTAGGACACCCATGATGAAGCTAATGTAGGCGATGAAACTAGGACCTTTGAAATGATAATAAATTGTTGCGAATATCATCAAATTGAATAAATATTGCAAGGAGGAAACTTCCTCGAATGAAAATAGGACTATCCAAGATCCTCTCTGTACCCAAACCACTTCGACTTGAGTCCAGACAAGGCCTGGAATGAGCCGATTCCAATTTCTATTCGGGCATTCCACCGAACATTACTTCGTTCATACATCATCGGACTGTATCAAAAAACAGAACAGCCTCATTCAGTCTTGAAATTAACCATACAGTGATGTTTTTTCCGATTTTTTGACATTGTTCACCGATAGTGTGAACACAGTAATCATGGATGGAATATTTTTTTGGGGGAATACACCGCAAAAAATCGGAATTACCAATACGATTTCAGTAAATTTGCTTTTCAAAGTAGGTTTATGTTTAAAAAAAAGGAATTAATGTAAGAGCAAGGCCCTATGCAGGCTGTATTCAGATTTTCAAAACGAGGAAAACGTTGGATGTACAACTTGGCCCTGCATGGGTTGTATACAGGTATGCTTGAATCAAAATCTTCGGGAGAATACGGGAAGTCTTGCAAGGCCTCATTAAGGCTGTAGTTGGTGTGCCTAGATTTTTAAAACTAGGGGAAAAATTAGTAATGCGACGTGGCCCCATATGGACTTCATATGGGTGTCCCTTAGAGGAATCAGGCTGAATATGAGCAACCCGACTGGGCCCCTGAGTGGCTAAGGTTAGGACATCCTAAGTTTTAATACTCAATATAAGCTCATACGGGGCCTATATTCAATACAGGACGCTCGGAAAAATTTCCACACGAAGACTTTGTAAGAGGAAATCCTAAATTAACTTTGAATCCGAATAGTTCTACGCTGTGAGAAATAATTGTGAATTTTCCCCCTTAGGAAAGTTCCAGTATAAAAGAAGAACTTTCCACCACAATTTGGTCGACTCCTTTCTCCACTTGTGAAAAATTCAACACAATTCAGAATTCTCCTCAAAATGGGAGAAAAGTCCTTTATTTTCCATAAGAAGTAATTATTACAGAATTATTAAAGTGTATGTAAGACAAAATGACATGGAAACACGTGCTAACTATGAAAAAAGATTAGCACAAAAATCTGATGAATACCCGATGAAGAGATATGAATATAGTGAATATAACGAATAAAAATAGAAAAGATGTGTGAAGCAAACGTTTGCGGATATCTTTTTTCAGCAACAAACATTTCATACAGCTCGAAAAATTAAAAAACTATTCCAATCATTTTTCAGAATGATGACTCAGGTGGAAGCAATCTGCCAATTTTCCCTACATAATTCAAGTTTCACCCATTTTCGATTCGGGGGATTTCTTGATTCGATAGATACTGTGCCCCGTTTGGCAACGTAGAAGAAGATTTTGATTACAAAGATCGCAAATGATATTGATAAATTCGGATTCTGAGGGTAACGAATTCCCTTATTGTGACGAAACTACTATTCTATCGCCCAAATAAATCGAAATTGAATTCAAAGTATCAAAGGAAACATTCCAGCACTACCAGAGGAATCCTAATGGAGATATTCAAGAAAGTACAGACTCGTAATTCACGAGGTAAAAAACAGTTAATGATACCACAGAGCTTGTGGAAAGACGTAGATCAGATGCGCTACAGTTTGCACAGAGTTTAGTTGAGCTATGTCCTTATCGTCTTTACTCTGTTCCTCAGGTTTGCTACTACCTTCTCATAGACGTGGCGAGGTAGTATACCTACCGCGTTCTTGGTCCCCCGTTTGATACTATGTCGCAGAAGCTCTTATTAAAGGTGGCGATTTATCGCTTGTAATAACGGTGCGGTCTAGTGCTGCTTGTCGTTGAAGATGTCTCCAAGGTGGGAGAAAGGAGAACGGAGAACGGGAAGGAAACCCGCACTGAAAAGAGGTACATTTGGTTGAGGATGGGTGCGGAGTAAAGGGGTTGGAGGATCACATGGCGAGGGTTAATTTCTGACACTCTCTATGCAAGGAAACGTTGCATGGGTTAGTAGCTTGTGTGTCGAGTGCATGTGTGCTCTAACGAGTAGATTAACAATTCCTGGCATTTTAGCGGTACTATGGACGCGTTGACACTAGTTCATGCGCTACTCTGCCTCTAGAGCTCACTTGTAGCGACTAACGAGCTCTAGGATTGATTAACTGTTTCGTGGTGTCATATGCCAGACAGACCAACCATATGTTTTCTTATGACTAATATTTTATACCCTCTATCATCTTTTCTTTTTCACTTGCGCGTTGCTATATTTGATGATTCTCCAAGATTAATTGATTCCTGAGAGCGACGGTGAAAAAGATGATTTATTCAAAACAACGTAACCACAATTTTGCGAGGTATATGAATTCTTTGCTCGAAACGTTGAACGAATGAGAATGGAATATTAGGCATGGTACTTGAAATCCATTCGGATAACTCTCAGAGTGGACGTCAGTATTTCAAACACTCTTTATGGGAACAAGATTTACATGATCGTAATTTATGCACGTGATAAAAGAAATATTTCAAATATAATCGATCGATTATGACAAAATAATACGGTACGAGAATGTAACAATCATGATTGAAGACAGGTGCTTTCCCACGATTCGAAAAAGAAAAAGAAGAAGAGGTAGAAAGAAAGCGTGACTCGATATCGGTTTAGAGATCATTAAGCTCCGAACCTAACTGTGTACGATAATAATCGTAGGAAAAGGTCACAAGGTGTTCGAAAGGGGTTAAAGATAAGTCGCACAGGCATTATTCATAGGACGAGCCTAGAGCCTATCCATATATCCTCAAGTTATTCGTCTCATGAATTAGTAAATACAATGAAAGAGGAAGAAGAACCTCCCCATACCAAAGTAGTAGTGGTATCGCATTGGTGGACCGCCTAGGAAGGCAGCTAACTCGTGCTAGAATAATTTTAAGTCACGATCTCTTCTTCCTCTCCTTATACTTTTTTTTTCATTTCCCTTTCTCTTCAATAGTATTCACCCCAGAGAACGATAGTAGTAATTTCACCGCTAATAGAATCGGAGTAATTAATGTCTGTATAATGAATTGACGGAACTCTCGCACTTGCCTCATAGCGGCAAATACTTCTTCCTCCTCTATCCAGGCATTTATTATATTGGCATCTTAATGAGATCCTGGCCAATACACAAGAATACGAATCCCTTTTGTTGTCGCCTTTGCTGTGCGCCTGTTGACGCGAAATATTTAATTACATGAAATAATTAGTCAACATAAAGTAAATAGATCCTTCTTACTCTGATTTATTGGAATTAAAGTTTTTCAAAACATTCTCCTTGAAGAATATCAATCAAGATTCATTTGCTTCTTGCTCGTTTCGTTCTTCTCCCTCTTCGTTTGGACTTGGGAATTTATTATGTTTATGTGAATTGAGGGTTAGAAATTTTGAATGTGAGTCCGTGCGAGTGTAACTAATATGACAATTCGTTAATGTTGTGGGGATTACAGAAAGGCAAAGGAAGGAGAAAGAAAATTGTAAGGAATGAGGTCCCTGGTATCCCAATTAGATCATGCAGTCCGTCGTCGTTGGTGTTCATTCGTTTCGAGAACGAAAGAAAACAAAATGCCAGAAGAAAAAATATGCGCTACGACAGAAGAATACTAACGAACTCTGAAGAGGGATGGATATTTGGGGTGTTTGAAATATTACACTCGTAATCTATTTTCAGGGTACTTGGTTTTATACCGTGGAATCTCGACCGATGACCAGAGATATCTGACGAAGTACAATTTCACGCATAATATTTACTCTTCTCATAGTGATTTTTGACTCATGTCGAAATTTTTGAATCTACTGACACCATGGATTTTTTGAACGAGTTTTTCCCCCCTCGTAAAAATACGCCAAGCGTATCATATTTGTTGCGATTCAAATTGTGTTTTTAGGATCAATATTCACATTTGAACCAGCGACGAATGATGAGAATCAATTATATGCATTGGAAGAAGATTATGAAGTCTCAGAAGCCTCGATGACCTTGGAGGCCAGTAATTAATTGTGTTATCATTCAGATATGTGACGTTAAATGTACGGCCTGATTTTGTTATGAAGTAGAAAAACAAATACATTCAGGTCTCAACGAATTTAAGACTATTTTGTTTCAATAATAACACGAATCGAGTAACCAGTAATAACTAATAATACTGCGATGTTACTTATCAATCATTTTCAGTCGTAAATTTGATCTTGGAAAAATGCACTCCATAGTTAAAAATGGAATCATCAAAGTGTCTCTCCTTCCGTTTCTTTTTCATTGTCATTTTACAGGTCATTCACACTTTTGTTTCTCCTTCCGCTCTGTCTCTTGCTTCTGCATTTAGGACAGGGGCCTTTCCATCCGGGTAGTTCCAATCTTGAATCTTCCCTGATCCAAATATCAAGAATATCAAGAACGCCAACATTTGAGCGATGACAACCAACCAAAAGATGTATTTCCATCGTTCCATTGTGTGCTGAAAATATAAAAATAAACTGATCATTCTAATTTCCAGTTCTAAATTCGAATTGGAATGAAATAACTTGGAAATCCAATACAATGTGAACATTTATTGGGATTTCAAGTCTCATTACCAATCATGCATTGAATCACTCACTCCATCTTCCATCATCACGCCCACCAAGGCGGGTAAAATAAACGCAGAAAGAGTTCCGGGAGTATTGGTGATACCCATGAGAATTCCCGCATAATTTGGCGCCAAGTCATTTTGATTGCAAAGGTGACCGACAAAGATTGCCCCACATATCACTATGCTAGCACCCAATAAAACGGTAGATATCGTACGCTCGCAACCGATGTGAGCGATTATGATCAAAAGTACGCTGGGTGGAAGACAACCTGAAATACAAAGGTTCATCAACATTGAATCCAAAAATGTATTCCTTCTAAATCCACACAATCAATGTACAGAAAATATCTGAAAGATGTTGTAACATTCTATAATATTCCTATCTTCTCCGAAGTATTGTCTCAATCAACTCGAATAAGGGGAGATCGAATAACAACAAACTACGTTTCATCGGAGTATTTTAACAAAGACACGTCGTAGGAAATTCGATATCGAACGAGCAATACAACGAGAAATTCTCTTCTGTGAAACACTCACTGATGGAAACAGCAATTTTCCGCGCGCCTGTTTGTGTCCAGTAATCTTTTTTGCGTCCCCAGTCGAGCACTCTTCCCAGAAGTGGATTTGTGAAGGAGTTTATCAAGTACGGCAAGCAGGTTATGGAAGCATTCTACAATATCATAATCATCATACAACTTCCTCGATACTAATAACAATAATAACAATAACAATGGCCGCAACTGCAGCAACAACAAGAGTGATTTTGGTTAATTGCGATACTTACCGTCTTGATATCGAATCTCAGAATCTTATTCATGTAAAGCGGCATCTGCGTTAGCAAGAAGTACCAGGTGAAATTACCAAGACAATTCGTGAAGATCAGGGCCCAGAACGGTACTGATGTGAAAATACTCTGCCAAGGTACTTTCTGTTCCTGTGACCCGGGTTTGCGATGTCCATATGTATTGATCAGAAGTTGTCTTTCTTCTTCGCTTATGTATTTTTGGGCTTCCGGGCTATCGGCGAAGAAAATCAAAAATACTATGCACCAGAAGAGGGGCAAAATACCGTGAATGTAGAAAACGGCTTCCCAACCATAATAATTGAGTATCATTCCGGAGGTTAAGATCGATATCACTGTACCGAAAGATGTGCCGGCATAAATTATTCCAACCCACATGCTTTTCTCTTCATAAACTACCCATTTGCCGACGAGTACGTTGACTATCGGCAGATTTGCGGCGCTCATCAAACCGGTCAAGAATCTCAGAGCGTACAGGAGCCATAAAACATGGGCGACCAATGGAACCATGAGGGTGAGAACCGCGTTGGACAGGACGCATATCAGCAGTACCGCTTTTGTATTGAATCTGTAGCATCAAAAGGCCTAAGACTCTGCCTTGAACACAAAAACACAAATAAACATCCCTTATCTGAAATATCGAGATGTCCCGTTTCGAATTGATGAAATATGTTGTATTTGATAAAAGCAAACGCGTGGTACACGGAGAAATGGTCATACAGATAATCAAAAGTGTGTAGATTGATAGCCGATATGTTGCGAAAAAATCTTCTTTTTCGCATTAATTTTCAATGCTCTAACGTAAGTTTTCAATATTCATACATCAGCTATCGACGTTTTTCACTCTGAGAATCAATGTGTAAATAAATGACTTTTTGTTCCACATTGACCATCAATGTGCAGGTTTCAATCTCTCCGTAGGCGATATGAAACTTTCAGTTAATCACAATTGGGGTCTTATTTCAACTGTTGTGTTATACTCATATATTTACTGTTTCCCAAAGTCCTGCACACTGAAATTGAGGCCCATGGAGCTCCAGAACAATGGATAAAATTCTGCTACGTACTTTTCCAGCAACTGAGCATTAAATAAAGATTTTTAATATACACTGATGGAACACATTCCAAGATCAGATTTTGAAAATTTGGTTGCATCTGGAAAAGATTCCTGAAAATTATGCAAATAATTATAAAAATAATAACCTATAAATGTCGATAATTTCCACAAACTTACTTTGGAGTTCCAATTTATATCCAAAGTCAAACTTCGGCAATATGCTTCATCATTGCATATTAAAAAATTGTATTCATCGCTTAGTTGTTGGAAAAGTATGTAGCGAAGTTTTGCCCGGTTTTTAGAGCTCCATGGCCGTTAATTCGTGAAATTTTCAATTCTCCGTGGTGCAGTCTTTTTCCCATGATTTGGGGGAGTTTTCCCTCACTTTTGAGAGGATTCAACACTCGAAAAGCGGAATTGGTCTTCAAAATGAAGAAAGAATCTGCTATCCTTAAGAGAGTCCTCTGATCGATTTTTTTTCACTGGAATACGTTTTACGTCGATTATACTCGATTAATTCCACCAAACTTTGGATCCAAAGATTCAGAACCAATTAAACAATCCGGATCTGGTCTGTTTGTCGTTTAACTGAATTGTCATGAAGAATTAGAACGAAATTTCGTTATCAGCCAATAAGAAACCTCTATTCAGTTTTTTTTGATAATATAACGAATATAATCCATGTACAATTATTTTTTTACCAGAGCCTGCTTCTCTAATTTATTCTGAATTTTTATCTAAAGATCAATGTAATTAATTGAATATCAATCACATAAAACGGTTGGAATGATCTAGTGATTTTCCAGTTGAAAAATCGATCAGAGCACTCCCTTCAGGACACTCAAGCATCAGCAGGAGCGGGTAAAATTTTGCGCCAACTTTTTTCATAAATTACTTGATAAAATTGAATTGAAAATCGATAGTAATCAAGTACATGCCTGAAATTTGACTCTGAATATTAATTGAGGTTTCTTCATAGTTTGCAAGTACTGCAAAACAAAATTACAAAAAATTTTTGACAGATGGAGGTTATTATTTCTAAAATTCTCTTATACTCGCCAGGAAATCAGAAAAAGACTGAAACTTGACTTCATAGTCTAATCCTGGTGGTGGATTTTATTATTATCCATTGAAAATTTCCGTTGAACGCATAATTGATGAAACAAGTTGGCACAAAATTTAGCTCGCTTTTGTTGGTACTTGAGTGCCCTTGAGGAGAAAACACTGAAATAAGGAAAGAATCCCCATATTTTTTACAGTGTTTTCAATTCGTTTTTCAATCAAGATAATTTCAAGGGTATTTCAAACATTGCCCCTAATCGAATGGTTCTATGAGATTTAACAAAATTTCTCAAACTCTCCGCTCCATTAACTGATAAATTATCAGTTGTATTATTCTGCGAGCGCTATAGATGCGAATACATTCCAATCATTTTGTATATACATCAAGCTTCATGAACTTTCATTGAGATCATAAAACAAATCTGTAACGATTAATTAGAGAAAGAATTCGTTTCAACACGATATTGAATCGAACAGAACATGTTCTTTTATATGATGTGTTGTAAATTTATGGCATCATAAATCAAAATTGGCCCATCAAGTTCTGTTGATTCGAGTGTGTAAAAGGATTGCAGCATCAAAATAATATGATATAGTTGTCAGCTTTGAATTTCAACTCACCGTAGTGATTTACAAATTAATTCAGTACAGAGTTAAATCCTTTGACTGTTGAGATTTTGTCGGGGTTGTAAATTCAAAAAGAAGATTCATATTAGGTTGATTTATGCGGAAAGTATGTAAACATTCTTTTATCAAAAAATATTCCATTCATTTCTGTGAGAGCATTATTGACGTGAAAATTGGTGGTTTAAATTTGAGAATTCAAAGAACGATCGAACATGCGTTGATATCAGAATAATTTCAACTTGCCAATGAGAATGAATTCTCTTGTTGAATAAACTTATCGAATCTTGCTGAATGTAATTGAATTTTTCGAAATGTTCCAATTAAAGTTGATAAGATTCAATGGACTTCGTCAATGCAAAACTTATTGAATCTTGCCAAATCTTATTGAAACCTCAACAAAGTTCTTGTCAAATTCCATTCGATTTCATTTCGAGGGATTTTATGGGTTTTTTCAGTGGAAGTATAATCGCGAGTTTCATCACACGGGTTGAAAAGAGAGCACTTTGTATGCTGGATTCAGATAAATTTCATATTTTTGTTTTGATTTTGATTTACAATACATAACATTGACGTACCGATCAGCGAAATATCCCGATGGAAACATTCCCACGAGATAACCAGCAAAATATATACTAATAACCAAACCCTGTTGGGACGGCGACCAATCAAAGGGTCCGTCTATATCGACCGCTCCTCCATCATCAGCCATCTCATACGCCGAACACTCGTTGGACCAATCCCCCGTTCCATTCGTGTTACCCTTTTTAGACTTAACCATTCCGATAATTGCTGTTGATATGTTAACTTTCAAACCGTAGATGATCATATTCGCGATACACAGCATTATCGCGAATAAAAATCTGACGTAACCTGCTAATTTATACAAATGAATTCATGAAATCTCATAATAGAATATTCAATAATATTCAAAAACTGACAGAAATGACGTAATTTGGACTGACTTCTGATGGATAAAGGTGATAATAATTGATATCATTTGCTATAAAAACTCACCCATTGTGATTTCCGATTATAAACCTCACTGAACTCAAAAATGTTGTTGCTTATCACATTTCACACGCGCTCGCCAATGAGATCGTTACTTGTCTATTCATTGATTTGATCTGAAATATGTGTTGTGTTGCCTTCGCTTTTTTCTCTGATCGTTAATTCTTCTTCTTCTCGCTCCTCCTTCCTTTAAATGAATTCAATGTCGAGTGCAACTATCATCGGATTGTCATCGCAATGCGATCATAAAATTCTAATTCCACGTCATACGCTAATAATTCTCCCACTAACTATCACGGTTTCATTTGCATCGACGCGTCAACCAGCGTCTTGGAATACTGAAAATATTTGTCAGATCACTGCGAATTCAATCTACCAATCATCGTTCACGCTTGAATGGAGGTTATCTTATTTCGAAATTGTTATCGTTTTTTGTTTCTGTTCCATAATATTCGGATTCAGCAACTGCTCACAAGCGTTGGTTAACTTCGTGTTGTCAATGTTGAAATTTCTGAAACCTTATTGCATACGCGATTCATATTTTCGTTATTATTCCCCGGATTCTTATTCGTTCGTGGAAACTGATTGTTGTTTGCACATTGTTTTGCAAATAAAAAATTAATTATATCAACCGTCTTTGGCCTTGTTATCGACAAAACCTGTGATTTCGATTCGATAGTAGTTTTTTGACAACAATGGTTCATGACAAATGTTTGAAAAATCATCGACGAGGATGGAGTATAAATTTTTTCCATGTCTACAGTTTGCATGAATCGATGTCAAGGATGAAAATTTCATGGAAGGTTGAGTACAGTAGTTTATCCAATCTTTTGAATTTGAATTATTATCCTTCATGTTGTAAATAGTGTCGCCGTGATCTTCGATCTGGATCGAAATCGGAATTTCGAGCCAATCTTCGACCCGACGTCAATAATTCTGCCCGATCCGATCTTCGAGCAGAGCTGAAAGAAAATTTCACTCGATCCGAGTTTCAAGCTCAGCCAGAACTATGAGATCGACGAGCCAGATCGTCACTGAGGAAATTTCGTTTACTCGTTTATCATACGCTCAAAAAAACACAGAGGGAACAAAGCCAATTGGTTTCACGGTCAATATGGCGTATATAACTACTGCGCAAGTCAACATATTGTTCACGGAGAAAATGTTTTAACGGAAGATTAAACAAAGTTGAGTAAAACGGGAACATGGTGGCATATTCCCGCGAAGTTTAAAATCCAGTTGATTCCATTTTACTCGACTACAGATGAAAATTCATTCAGAAGTTTTTCAACAGTATTCAACTTGCGGAGATAGTGAAAAAACATTTGAATTTATTCTCATTTATAGTCGAGTAAAATGAAATCAAGCGGATTTCAAACTTCGCGGGAATGCCACTATGTCCCTGTTTTGCTCAACTTTGAGTAATTTTTCGCCGATACATTTTCTCCGTGTACACTGTTAGAAATTTCTGATTGAATTTTCAATTACATGTAATGGAAGCAATTTCCACTCATGTAAATGAAAAATAATGTACAGTAGTATTGAAAATCCAATAACCAGTTCTTTAAATTTCATGCACACGTTCTTGATTGTTGAGAGAAATCATGATTGAAAATTCAATAACAAGTTCTTTAAATTTCATGCACATGTTCATAATCGTTGAAAAAAAAAAATCACCTCCACAAGATGTGAACGCGGGACGTCGAAGTCGGACGCCAAAGCTCTGTCACTCAAGCCACTGCCACTTATGTGGAAGGGAGCATTTTTCTGCTTATATGACCTTGCATGCATTCCTCAAACTTGTGAATCAAGATGTACTTGTAATGTCGAAACAGTGAACAAACCGTGTGATCTAACTAGTACATAGTTGAAGTGGATACGCGGATGACTTCGTCAAAGCGTTAGTATACAGGGTGACCCATAGTGAGAAAAATTGTATTTCAAGGCCGTATTCTGCAGCCATAATGCAAGAATTTCCCGTTTTTTTGAAGGTTAGTTTTTGAGATATGAGCATTTTTAGATTTTTTTTCAAATCCAAACACACTTGGATCATTTCAGTTGGATGCCATTAGAGCCATGATTTTATTATAATTATAATGATATTATTATGTTATTATACTGGATTGAATTTTTCAAAGTTTTTTCAATCACCTGTACATTAATTTCAATTTTCATGCACGATAACTTGAAAATTCAATAACATGTATTTGGACTCCTATTTCAGTTCACAAAAATTGAATTTTCATTCACATATGTACATGAAAAATACATGAAATTTCAAGCAATTTTTAACAGTGTAGGTGAAGTAGCAAGTGCCCGAGGTAGCCCCCCAATACACCCAACGTTCATTGTACCGAATGCTCATTATACCGAAAATTTGTTGACCGAACATCAATAAGCCGAATTACCATTTTACCGAATTTTTAGAAGCCAATGAAAAGAGCTGGTTACTTGTGTATACATCATATATTCTACAAAAGGAACCTGCCAGAAGTTTTCGGCACAATAGACATTCGACTTATTGATGTTCGGTAAACAAATTATCGGTATTATGAGCATTCGTTACAATGAAGATTCGGTGTATTGGGAGGCTACCGTGCCCGAAACTGCATTCACCCGAAAAACCGATGGTTTCAGAAATATGCTCAATTTGAAGGAGCTTTTGAAGGCAAGAATTTTTTATTCGCGTTTATTTTGAACGAAGATTATCCGAGTTCCGATCCGAGCAGCGAATTTATCGGGCATGCTCAAAGCTCGCATTGGCTTGGATCGCGGTAACACTAGTTGTTGATATCTTCGTGGAGAATAAGCGTAGTCGATTTCACTATCAAACCTTTTATTTGATCAAATAAATGTAGAGCTTCCGGAATGGAGCCGCGTCTTGTATCGGTTGGTTGCCGACGTTCCGCCATCATTGCAGCTGCACGGAAAAAATTTTAGGACTATGAGAGTTCGAAATTTATATAACTCTGACAGTTCAATTATGTTTGGTTGTGCAAGTTGAAAATTCGAATCTTCAGAGTTCAAAACAACATTGAACTCGTATAGTCACACGAACCACGCCATTAAATCCAATAGTTTGGCGTGAGAGAGTGCGGCGCTGCATCGAACTGCGAGAGGTCAAGCGATCGGACTCTCAGAGTACGAGATTTCGTACTCTGAGAGTCCGATCGCTTGAGCTCTCGCAGTTCGACGCAGCGCCGCACTCTCTCACGCCAAATTATTGGATGTAATGGCCCACATCGTGGGACTATAAGAGTTCGATGTTGTTTTGAACTTTTGCAATTCAATTTTTTAACCGAGCCGAGTCAAAAAGTTGCACTGTTACTGTTCAAATCACATTCCAACTCTTTCAGTACAAACAGTTGTATTGATTCAGTCCTAAAATTTTTTCCGGGTGGCTTCTTCAAGCTGCGATGATGGCAAGTTGTCGGCAACCAACCGATACAAGACGCAGCACCACTCCGGAAGCTCGAAATTTATTTAATTTTGCAAGCCAGAGAAGACCGCACAGCGAATCTCTGCTGAAACAACTAATCTTTCATTTGATTGGCACGTTTGTTAGGAAATCTGTTTCCTGGTTCCGCGAACAGAAGGAGGATTGTTCATAGAGATGGTGTTTGGATAGATTCCAAAATATTGCCATAGGATTTATGAAAATTTGCAGCATTTTATGACTATATTTTTTGTGGTGGTTGATGACCATTTCTGTAGCTATTGATATATTACTACTATTGAATACAAATCTCATGTGAATTTATCCGAAACAAATGACTAAATCTCAAGTTGTATTAACATTGTGAAATAATTCATTGCATTCTTCACGTTGTAATGACAATAAACAACACTTCGAACAAGGTTGTATCTTATCAATTATTGATAATACCTCTTCGTATTTATCATCAGATCAATTTATCATGTATTCGATCAAAATCATCGACTACATCAAATCATAGATTATAGATCACTATCAGAGGCCGTGAACTCGTCATTTGAAATTTTACAAATGTTCGTGCGTCTTCCAAACAGAGATGATTCAAATTTTTTCTCCATGTATCCACCAACACAGATCAATAAACCGATCAGGAAAGTTTCAGTGTTTATATTGGGGCAGAGTAGATGGCACAGAAAAGCATCTGCAATTTCAAAAGGCAAGTTTATCTCCCTCGATTCCTATCTGAATGAAACATCAAGTAGGTAAAGATAAGAAAACGAATCCGTTCCAGATCTCAAACATTGTTTCGACACATATATTCAGAAGAGAAATCATTTGTAAAACTACTATATCATCAGTTTAGAAATGAGAAAAAATCAATGATAATTGATCGACGAAATTGAAAAACGCCACACACGATTGAATAATTGTTACACAACATTCGAGAGATAAAGCGAAATCAACACATATTATGTATGATCTTTGAGACAGAAAGCAACAACCGAGATAACCATGCGCCAACCTATTATAATAATCTTTATTGATATTTAACGTACATATGTAACACCGAGTGGTGAAAAAAATAATGAACAGAAATGAGTATGCAATAAAGATTTACGAACAAGTTCCGCATGTGAACGAATGAGTAGATACAAGTCGACATTTTATATACAATATTCATGTATTAGGAATCACAATTACGATATGAATTTTTCAGTGCTGAGATCATCATTTTATCCACAGATATTTCCATCACAAATATATGATAACGAAATGAATTTAATGGCTAAAAAGAAATGTTATTTGAGACTTCCCTAACAGGGTTTCACGATCGGCTCAATAATGGCTCTTGGCTGGGCTATAGCTGGAATTAATCGTACGTAATGACACCCATTAATGGCCCAATAACACCCATCAATGGTTGACTTCTGGATGATATCAATAATTTCGGCCCAAAACAGAAAGCATTGGTGAAAAATAAACAGCAATGATAAAATTGAGAGTTTCGATGTTTGAATACTTTGTCAGCCAGTGATGTGCCATATATGGGCCAACAATGGGGGATCAATCATCGGCCATTCATCACAAACCACATATTGGCCAGTTACCAGCTGTGTTCCATGACTAGACTCCCTGTATTCACGGAGGAAAATTTGTAGCAGAGATCCCCATAATAATAGCAGTTTTGGGACACATGAGCGTTTATGAACATTTCTCATTTAATTCGTAGTAATTTTTTGAAAACTTGTAGTACTTTGTGTCAGATGTAAAGTTATGTTCACCAAAATGAGGTATGGATTGCCATAATTGAAGGAAAAATGCACTTGAATGCTCATGTGTCCCAATGCTACAATTATTATGGGAAACCGTGTTACGCAATTCCCAAACGTTTTTCTCAGTGTTGGATTGCCGCATCTTAAGTTATTATTTTTGAGGTTTAATTCACTTATAGATTTCATATTTTGATCATTGTAAGTATTCAATCACTTTTTATAAAACAAAATATCATTGAAGTATCAAAATGAATCAGAAAGAGAAAAATTGAATTAAGAAATATGTATAAAAAAAGTGTGGCTAATCAATTGATTACTCGAACTGATTTCCCCTTTTCTCTCAATTAAGTATATGCGAGACGATTGAATGCTTTTCTGTATTTTATACCACGTATCACGACTGTTGACAAAATTCATGATCGAAATCTGCTCCGCTTAAAAGGTTATGATACATATCTCTCTTTCTCAACACGAAACATCTATCCATTTTGATTCAACATGTTTTTACTCTTTCCCAATTCCATTTGACACAAGCTTATGGATATCTGTCGGATAACCAAAACCAAGATGATCGCCATCATAATATTTTTCATCGACTATCGGCGTCGGCTTCTTTCGAAATCGTGTGTTAAATTAGTGACGAGCGTGAAGAGACAAACAGTCGTATGTGAAGACGAAAAAGATGTAAAAGAATGATGAAAGAGATACAAACATGAGGAAGCTGTAGAACAGAATATTCGTCTGTGGTATTTCTTTCACTTCTCTCGGTCTTTCTTTTTGTTCTTCTTCATAGGTTCTTAACGAATGCAGAACAAATCGGACGAACTTAGTATACATTTGTTACGATTCGTTCCTATTCTTCGTTCTCCGCGGGTTACTAAGTATAATATTGTTCTCTGTGTTTTGTTGCCCACTATGAACAGGAATCATTATACTTGCGATATTTTTTTATAATCAACAACGTTGGAATGTTCGAAAAATGAGGTCAAGTTTGATAGGGAAATTGAGTCTAACGTTGAAGTTCCTTGGCATCATCTTATTATATTTTAATGTAATTCACAAAAATCCTCTATCATAATCCATTACTATACTGAGAGGAGAGTTTATTTGTGGCCAAGACGGCTTACACAGATAAAGCTGTTTTGTTGAATCAAATAAATATATTATTTCAATAGGGCGAAATAAATATTTATTCAATACCTTTTTTGGATTTATTTGAATTTCCAAACTCTACAATTCATTCGTCCAAATCAATACGATACTTTGATGGACTGTTGTTTTAGATTGAAAGGAAGATGTAATTTCCTTCGATTGAATAAATGGTCCTTTGATTTAAACATACATTTATTCGTTCCGCATATAGAATTCTGTAAGAGAGCATGACAGATTTATTCAGAAAGTCGCATTGTTGCATTCACGTGGAACATATCTTGGTTACAAATCAAATAAATATTATTTTGACCGACAGATACTATTTGCTTCATTTCAACGTAGAAGGAGAAGATGTGAACAGTGTCAAGTTCCGCTAATTGATGCAAAAGGGAATGAAGTGTGAAATTTTATAGTTTTTGAGACGCGAAATTCGGTACTGACAATGAGGAGCTCAAAAATTTATGGGAAAAACTTGTGATAATTGTATAAAGTTTATATTTTACAGAACACATTTCACTAAGTCTTTTATGTCACTGTGTAGCGTCTCATGCTGACCTGGACAGAACATCGCTCATAGTCTTAGAGTAGCTGAATTTGATACTTGATTTTATATAGCCAGAAGTGAATACCACACTGGCACACAAGACTCAGTGCATGTATCCTGTCAAGTACAATTTCATATGATTATCACAGGTTTTTCCCACTTCCACTACACATTTTCGGGCTTCTTGTTGTCACTGATTGTCTAATTCAGTGTCTATAAAAATCCACACTCCATTCACTTTTACATCAATAGGCAAAAATCGCCCCTTTTTACACTGCTTTCTTTGATTAGAAAAGACGAAACGCTTATTCAAGAAAATACTTTCGGCTTTCGACGTTCCCACTCAGAAAATTTCATTTGAGGCATCATTGCCAAGACACGAATGATCCAAAAAATGTTTCAAAACTGAATTCTTCCGAATTTCAGAAATGTATATTTATGCACATTCAAATGATAGGTAGGGAAAAGGCCATCGATTTCATCACTCATAAACTATTCTAAAATGTTTGGTTATCAAGTTAGAATTCAATTCGTGCAATTTCAGTCGATAGAATTCCTTCTTCGAAAATCATGGTCATCTATAA
Source organism: Gonatopus flavifemur (assembly GCA_018340375.1). Lineage (NCBI taxonomy): Eukaryota > Metazoa > Arthropoda > Insecta > Hymenoptera > Dryinidae > Gonatopus > Gonatopus flavifemur. Next base: position 10,255,818 of record JAFFJZ010000005.1, read on the forward strand.
GTCGAAAATCTAGCATAGCTAATTAACAGAGACGACGATGTCTTTTTCCCCGGCTCAACGAAGCACGAATGACTGACGGGAACCATGGCGCGATACACAGTGATAGGTAGTTTTTGATTGAACTTATAATTGTTTGAAGTGAATAGTTTTTCAAATCATCCGAATAAATATTTACTTGACTCAAGGTGAAAATGTATTCACTTCGAAATCCACATAATATGTTCCCGATTCTCCTGATTGAGAATATTATTTATTCAACGATAATTTATCGAATTGTTGAAATCAAAATATCTGAATGAAAATTTTCAAACAACTTCGATTATTTGACCCAAAAAATTAATACTTGGCTGGAAGAGAATTTATTTCAATCAAATGAATCGAAACCAAATAATTGTAAATTCTAGAATCAAAGAAACACTTTTATCTGTGTATGAATTATAGAATAACCATCTTAGTTCTGGGACAGGTACAATTTCTATTACCATTCAAAACAAATTGTGGTAATTCCAACTAATTGGAGTAGATTCAATGGCAGTTGCAGTAAATTATACTCCAAAATTGTACATGTCCCAGATTTTATTCCAAATTGTGGTAAATATGACGAGTGATTTTTTTGCGTGCATGTGAATTTGAATTTTGTAGATTAAATTGAAGTGATCTTGGATATTGATTAAGGGGTAATATTACCTTGCGGTAAAAAAATTTTCTGTCATTTTCCAAGACCTATCACGAACGATAGAAACATTTTTGAAATATGGGATTTTGAGCACAAGGAAGTACTAGTCTTTGAGTACCAGAAACCCATAATCTTATATTTTTGTGAATTCAAAATGGCGGCGTATCATCACATTAGAGGAAAGTCTGTTGATCCGCATGGGCGTACCGCTACATGTCACAATTTTGATTGTAGAACAAAAAACCAAGAGTCTTCTTAAAATATAGTTCAAAATGAAGTGCATGGCGTAGGATTTTCTTGATCAACTGAATTTTACAGATTCAATGAGCGATTTTCGATCGATGTAAGGGGAAAAAATCAAAAACACTACGACGTTCACTTCATTTTAAGCTGTATTTTCAGAAAGTTTTTGGTTTTTTGTTCCACAATAAAAATTGTGACCTGCAATGGTACGCCCATGTGAATCAACAGACTTTTTTTAAGTACGCAATTTTGTATGGTGGAAATATAATAAAATGTGTTTCTGGTACCATATTTTGAAAACGTTTTCACCGTCCATAGTGGGTCTTAGAAAATGATGAAAAATTGTTTTGCCACAAGGTGATATAACCCCTTGAATGAAAACTCAAATATTTGGGGCTCAAACTGCCGTACTGAAAATGCCTGTCAGAATCGGGCAGAAAATTGTTATCAGACTTTGAATGGTTTTTGTCCCTGCCTCGGTAGAAACTAACACCGTTTCAAGGTTATTCCGAGTCATCCTAGCTCGGAATAACATTGATCCGCCGTTGATTTTTGCCAGGGTAGAAATCGGATTGAAAACTGAAAAACTTTCTATCCGGTTTCAATCAGGATTATCAAATTGGAACATTCTGTCAAAAACTGATTGCGAATATCAGGACAGTTTTGTTTGAAATTCGAAAACCGAGGAAAATTTTCCGGCCATGCTTTGACATGATGTTCCGATTTGGTATTTTCGGACCAAATCGCTTAGAACATCGAGAAAAAAAGTTGTCAAATTTACGTCTCGTGGATTCAAAATTTGGACGATTCATAAGAATACTTCCAGCTATCACAATTTTAGTTGGTTTTACAGCGGGGGATGGAAGATTCACATCCGCTGTTGTGAAATCAACTTCAATTGGGGCAATTGTTTTGTATTCTTTTTTTTATCAGTGAAAGTTTGTCAGTTTCTCACCAAATTTCCAGAAATACAACCCGTTCGAAGCTTGACAACTATTTTTTGCCCGGTCCTGTCCGGCATTTACAGCAGGCTCTCCACTCCATGCACTGTAACAGATTTCTATGGGGAAATTCCTAAATATTCATGTGAAATAATTAACACATATGGGCGTTAGGAATTTTCCGAACTCATCCGAAAATTTACTGTGAAATGTTAAGAAGAATCCCATACAGTTTGGAATTTTCGGATGAATTCATAGAGAATTCCATATAAATGTATCGAATATTGTTTTCCCGATCAGTGATTAGAATTTTCCGGTTGATATACATAAGAAAGTTCCGATTATTTTTCACAGTGTAATTCTGTCTTTGAGCTCTACTTCGAAACCTGAAGATTCATACACAAAGTGAAATGATTCTCCAGAATTGTGATGTCCTCCTATCTGAATGGAGATATCACCAGTTCAGAATGCTTATTGAGCATTTGCGATCATCCTCAATCACAATTGAAGTGGAATATTTAAATCAAGTACACCCTGCATAAAATAATCGGAATTTTCCTATGATAGTAACGTCACTGAATAAAAATACCACTCATTTCCAAATCCATATAATTAAAAAAATCTGATTAAAAAATTGAAAAATAATGCAGAGGTCATCTGTAGATCCATCACAATGTTCATTGTTTTGCATTGAAAATATTTCATATCTCAGAGTTCAAATAATTGAATCCATAAAAATTATACTCTTAAATTGCGTTTTCAAATGCGGTCACAGGAGCGTCTCGCATAAATGATCCTAAAGTCCTGAAAACGTGTTATTTTCTAAATGGAGTCTCAAACGATTTCATAATAGTCTCATGAAGTTATTCCTGGGATCGCTTTTTAGATATCGTTTGGAATCCATAACCTCCAGCTAATTGCCTAAAATGCTATCCTGTCATTGCCTATTCGATGTCATGAATCGATAATTACAATGTCATGCCTATTGGATACCCGTGCGTGCTTATCATTTTCGATACGCTCCAGGTATCCGTATGAACATCTGTATGGTACAAAAATGACATTTTTAGCACACTTGGGTATACGCCGGAAAATTCCGATCATGGGGTAGGAAATCAATTCCCGATACATGAATATGGAATTTCCCATGAATTTAACTGAAAATTCTAAGTTTTGTGAGTTTTTGACTATCATTTTCCAGTAAATTTCCGGTGAAATACGGAAAATTTGTATAGTGCAAGGGATCTTTGTTCCAACCTAACAAGAATGTGATATAAATTCCTAGTAAATGGTGCCGCTATTTTCAGTTGTACTCTTTTGGTACCAGAAATCCACTTCTCCAAAGCTAATTCCTAACAATTTTCATTCTCATCATAGAGCGTAACAATCCACAAACACTTGCATTTCACCAGTTCCCAGACATTGTTCGAATCCACTCAGATGTGAGCAAATCTGAAACCGTATGCATATTTTTCTCTCAGAGAATCCACAATAACTCGTGCACGGAGGGTTTACAATGCGAATCTTGAGTCTGAGAGAAAACAACATTTACGCACTCACTCACAATAGTTACTTGTGTCAATATTGAATTCTTAAGCATTGTACCTTTTATCCACATATATATGTACTTATTTCTCTCCATCACTCCTCATAATAACTTCATACATAGTCGATTTAGCAGAACATGCATCTCACAACATAATAAATCGATTCTCTTTATCATTTTTTTCCCTTCTCTTCTCATGCGTTTATTCGTTCGCGTATGGATGTTGTTCGCGTCTACGTACACCACGTATGTATCTTTCTCTCTTATTCCTTGAAGTTTATACGGACGAGTGAACACCTGCTCGTCGCCTTGGTCGTTGTTCGGGTGAATGCGCGTGCATACCTCTGTAGAAGTGCATACCTACGTACACAACAAAATCTAACGTGCGGAATTGGGGATGAGAAACTGTGAAGAGGATGGAGAAGGAGCAGAACCCACTCGCGGAAACTTGTGCAATGTGTCTTTAAAGTGTGGTAAAGGAAGAAGATGTACGCTTTCGTCGTCATACTTAACGCCAAGAAAAAAATAGACATTCAAGTTTCTTATCGAATGATCAAATATTCCATGGAACTGTGCATCGTTTTCGATATTTTCATTCAATAATTGAAGTATAGGTACAGGAACCTGGATTTGTTACTGATTTTTTTTTCCAAGCTTCAACAAAACCATTTGTTGAAATGTGAATGGCAATTCATTTTCAAATTCACGATCAATTTAAAAACTTGAACTCTAAGTTCATTGAATGAGAGTTAAACGTCGTTGAGAGCATCCCAGAATTCTGCATATAAAGCCTCGCGTATTATCATAATCGAATGTGCAAAGATAAAACATTAATGACTTTTACAATCATTCTCAATATACGTGATGTCACGTGTGGTGTATTATTGGAGAGATCGATTCACTGGCAATGCATATGGAATGTTTGAATGGGTTTCAATTATTCATTGTATAATAAACTCAACATAAAATCAATTATTGACTCAAAATTCAGCAGGATATTCTTTATGGGAAAAATTCTCTCAGGATCCCTCGTAGGAACTGTAGAAATGACAGAAAGTAGTTGATAAGACTACTGTACCAGAAGGTTCTCAATATCCTTGTAGGGCTGCTACTTGTTGTCACGCATTGTGTGACACTCATCTACCGTTCATCGACATTTCATTCCTGCATCGGTGCATTTTTCAATACAAACTTGCCGCCAACTTCGTTCAAGTTCACAATGTAAACAACTCGAGGGACTCGTTCTCTTGACGAAGGATGATGAATTAAATGGAAAAATAGAAGAAGCACCACTCAAACTCATCCGAACGAATACTCATTATATTAGCTGTTGGTTAAGTGTGTCATGCACTTGAATATTCCTTCGATAGTTTATTCGTTGACTTGGAACGATGGTACGGACCACCTACTATGAAAGGAAGTTGATGAAATGGAACGATAATATTCCGTGTACATCACTGACGCCCCCAAAACCATGACTAATAACGTAGACACGTTCGTCTTGAATAATTTTATGCCTTTTTGCTGTTCATGTAAATTAGAGGTTTTGTTTCCTCTCTCAAATTCACGTGCATCATCCTAATTTGATGATAATTTTAGAAATTTTCTGGTTTTCTGTCTTTGATACAGAACTATTGTTTGAAGTGGAATTTCTCTTCTTTTAACGAGGTGCTTCTATTCTTTGGCTGAACGCAAATATTGAATTGAAAAAAAAAGAATGATAATTTGTATCTATTGTGGAGGATGAGTCGAATGCATTTTTGGGTTTGAATAATTGATGTTCTCTTATTTCATCTCAGAAAGCGGATTAATTGGAAGGTTTGAGGAGAATTCACTATCGTTATGTTTTGTTTTTAATCATTTTCTCTGGTTCTGAAAAACCATTGTTGGTTCTCAGGTTTGTCAAATTCATTGGAGAAGATTTATGTGGAAAAATTGGTTCAGCCGTGTCTACCAAACGTTTTATCCACATTCCAATATAAACTTTGAAAAAGGGAAGAATTTAAATCATCTCGCCCATTTGTATATATTGAAAAAAGAATGTGACTGCGGTATTTTACAGCCACTTTCTTCTGAATTTTTAGATTTTCACTGAATTTTGAGAATCTTCAATGAAATTTCGGAACGTATTCTGAAAATTCAGGAGAAAGTAGCTCTGAAAAATCACGCTCACGTTTTCTGGATTTTCAGAAAAATTTATTTTACAATGTTGATTTAGTTGTTTCCAACATCCCACACAGCATTTCAGTTCTAAAAGATATCTCGAGCCAAATTTAAGAAGTCTCATGCAACATGAAAAGATATCTTCGAGAGATCTAAAACAGTTCTTACTTCTAGAAGATTTCTATAAGTTGTCTACAAGATATAATCTCGGGAGAAAAATTTGAGATCTTCTTTCTGAAAGATATCTTTTAGATGTCTTTGAGAAGTTAGAACTGTTTTAGACATCTCAATGATATCTTTTCATGTTGCATAAGACTTCTTGAACTTTTTTGAAGAGTTCCTCAAGATATTTTGGAGATCAAAAGTGCTGTGTGGGATGTGATTGGCTCATCATTATCAAGATTTCCACCAACCAGCTGGAAGGTCTCATTTGTGATTTCATGTGCCTGTTTTCATTATAGCTAAATATTTATTTTTCCATATCCTTGAAGAAAGGATTACTTTGGAATCATGACATTGTTATTTGAATGAATACAAATGACTCCGCTAAAAACGTGACTCCTTGACATCTCAGGCTCTAAGTTGGCGCGATCTGGACCAATTTAGGACCTTTTTGACGGTCCGATTTGGAGAAAGGACAATTTTGCTTCAACCAAAATTTGTTTTCAATATAAAAAATTCAATTTTTTGAAATGAAGAGCAAATAATAAATTCTTCCAAATGAATAAAATATTTATTTCTGTTGAAGGAGTATCCATTCCGATCTATTCAAATAACAATTTTTTGGAACTAAAAAACTACTGTTCTTCCGTGTATAATGATTATTTGGCACTTGTCACCAAATACTGGTGACTATAAATAAATCCTGTTCTCAGTGTACGAGGTTCATATTCATAGTCACATTTTATTTCTCTTCTTTCGCTATCGATATTTGAAAGCTTACGACATCAAAAGAAGAAACGTAGAAACGTGAAAACTACTCTATGACAAGGAATGTACGATGAATTCGGGCATCGAGTTCACCATGATGGTACGCAGAACGCGTGAGAAATGAAAGTACGAAACGAAAATCGTCCTCACAAAGTTGACGCATCGCGACAGGGAAATATATGGATCTTGTGATTATGTTGTGAACGTTGTACCAGAATCTGACATATGGAAAAGAAGAGTGAAGCTTATACTCAACTATATGCACCACCTCTGTTATAACTAATGTCTCGCGGTATCTACATATGTATGTGAGCCATCATCCATCTTCTTTGTGTGTATGTAAATTTTTCGTCGTATACACAATGCGTGAAAACTCGTGTAATATGAAATTTTGTGGAGAGTGAGACTCAGAGGTTGCTGTGAATAAGATTATTTTCGAATATTCGAAGAAGAGATATAATGGAACAATATTCCCTTGGAATGTAAAATTGAATTCTTCCCATTGAATTCTACACAACTAGGCTTTGAATTATTGGTATTGAAGATTTTCCTCAAACCATCTTTTGAAATTAAAAATATATATTATGGAAGCAATGGAATTAGAAGAGTGATCACATATTCCTTGCTAGAAATATAACTCTTCGAATCCTGCTTTGGGCCTAGTTGGGGTGGTTTAGGCTAAAAGAGGGCCTTAGATAGTTCAATTTTCAGAAAAGGAAATTGTTAGCTGGATTCTCACTGTAAAATTTATATCCACAATTCAAGAATATGACTCCTTCAGTTCCACAGTTCTTCGGTGGGTTTCTATTTGAATTAATTATTCCTCACAATGTATTTTCCCGAAAATAGTATTCTCATCATTTCCAGGCCCACATTGTTCTCCTCTCGCGTTTTCCACATCCCTAAAAAATTGGTTTCGACTCAAATAAATACATAGTTCGTATGAGGTGAATAGAATATCATGCACAGGAAAAATTTCATATCAGAGATTATTATATTTCTATGGTATTCGTGGGATATACTTTATTATGAGGCTCAGAATCATATTTATTCCAAATTATGAGATATTTATTCTCGTCCTCACAAGAGAGTATGGTGAGCGCTAATATAGCGATAATATAACGCACAAAGACAATATAAATGTGGTAATCTCTGATATAAAATTTTCACTGTGTGTCGAAAAGTAGAAGGATGTGAGAAGATGAATTTTACAACAATTTTCCAATGAATTGTATCATTTAGATTGGCAATATTTGGAGTAAATTTCTTTCTCGTGATTTTTCTCCATAATCGTGGAAAATTCTTCACAGCGAAACGTATCTTCTGGACATTTTCAGGAGACCTATCTTACATTTTTCAAACATCCCATAAACGTCCCAGTGCCGCTTTGTGCTATCTGGGAGGAGTTAAAATCTTCGTTGAAATAACGCACGAAGAAAAAGGGATAGTGATAATCACTGAGCGAATAGTAAAATATAGACAGACAAAACTGCGTAATGACAATAATTAAACGACTCAATCGAAATTACAAAACGCCCAGTTGAATTAACGATACGTTCAATCAGAATAACTACGCGATTGATTGTAGTAACCAAATGTTTGGTCCGTCCATATTTCACTATACCAGTTCTCTCTGTGCGTTGATCACAAACAATCATTTTTAAAAAGAAAGATCTTGAATTTCATCTAAATTCTTATAAGTAGCTGTACAAAATACCAAATTTCTCATAATTGAATAGTATCATGAAATTCCATGATGATGTATAAATTCTGATCATTCCTCGATAACGAGAGTCATCACTGTCATATTTGAGAAGCCCTTTGTTGGATCGGTGTATAAGAATCAATATACAAAAATACATAAATGGCAGTCTATATTCAGGCTGAAGAAAAGTGATACAGCTGATGAGATGGTATTAAAGTATTAACTGGTATCTACGCATAAGGCATCAATATGCATGTAAGCCGACATTCAACAGGGCTTCCTCCGTCCGGCTTATCCTAGAGTAGAAAAGAAAACGTGAACCACATCGGGTATATGTATATAGTTTACAAAAGGGACAGAAATGGTGGGGTATATCATGATAATTATAAGCCACGAGACGTATTAAGAGGATCATATTGTGCTTCATGTCTTAGATTATCAGCTAGACAAGGTCTTTTAAACGTGGCAGCAGGATAATCAACAAAATATACATATTTCATACGAACTAATGCTTTTTCATCCACCATCGTTTGATTCAAATATTATTACATCCGAAACCTAATCTTTTGCTCGAGACAAACATTTTGTATATTGAAATTCATGTGGTCTGTGGATGATCGTTTCCTGTGGTTTAGAATACATTATGAGACACGAAAAATTAAATTCTACTGGGTTTTGGTGATGGAAAATTTCAATAAATTCATTGTTCACTACATTCCCATACATTCCACAGATTTTGCACGGCAAAATTCTAATTTCCGCAATGAAATTTAGCAGCATTTCAAATACAAAATGTTAAGGAAAAAATATTTCGAACCTGCAATATATAAAGTTGGTCTTTTTTTGTACTTACATTTCCATGAATTTGCAAAATTCTCCATGTCTTAAGGGAAAAATGGGGAAAATAATGAGAAAATTTTGCATGGCCGAGGAAGATTTTTTTTTTTTAGAATGATTTTATTTTAAATACTCACCTAGCTCTGCTTTTCTAACACTCGGACCGCAATTTTCCTACAAAACCTTAACTGGAATAGGACTGAACATTTTTTCTTTCTAATAAGTTCTAACTGTTCATGTACAGAAAAATTTCTTCTTTCTATATCAATTTTCCGATGCACGTGTACTTGAATTCTCCTGAACAAACGCACAGTTTAATTCCTCCCAATCAAATATTGAAAGTTTCCGGTAGGTTTTCTTACAGTGTGTATCTTAATTATTGAAATGAATTCACGAACGTCATTCACATTATCGAAGAATTGTATGAAGGGAGGTGACAATATTCCTCTCCGCATATAAACTCGATTTCCATGATATAAATATATCCTTAACACGCTGCAGCCAGAGACCTGACAATCCTATTGTCCAAACGTCAGGCTTGCTGCTTTTAATGCAATAAAGAGACTGATATCCTGCAAGTTATCTCTGCCCGTTGCACTTCTTTATCCCGTTAATCCTAGCTTGAGTGGAATCGGATCGGATCTCTTCCCGTGAGAATATAGGAACTCCACAACCATCGCTCCAAGTCAAAAGGTCGAATGGAGACAAAAGATATCTCGCACATAAGCTACGGAATATTACGGCATATTCTCGCAGATAATCTTTCGTCTTGCACGAAATGAATAAATGTCTCAAGAATTCACGGCGCATTCCATTTTTTCTACTCATATCAAAAATCAATAGCACATTCTTTCCCCTTGAAAAATTCAAATCGAAACCTATCATTCCGCAAATATATTCCATATATTTCGCTTCGCTGAATTCCCACAACTTTGTACACACAATCATATTGAAAGCCAATGATATCGTGGAACGAACATAAAATGTTTGTTCATAGAGTTTACATATCCCAACGAATCCAGATTCAAACGATGCGGCGTCACATAAATTAATGTCTCTGCTGCAGTGTGATTGACCAACGATTGATTTGACTTGATCTTGTTGATTGACGTGGTTTATGCTTCATTCTCGCTTTTGAAAGATCGAAAAAGATATAGATGGAAATAATTCATTGCTATTTCATAGTATCGATATCAAATTTTGGTTGTGAATGTATATCCTTGCAAAGCACCGGCTTTTAAGGTGGAGAGGAAATAAAGAAGGACACGTACGGGGATGATAAAACGTGCAAGAAGAAGGTGTGACGTTCGTCTTGTTAGAGGTACAAGATGTCCTCATTATCACGATTGACGTGATGATGACGACGCAAGCAAGGATCTGTATAGAAGAAAAGGGAATGAGAGAAACAGGCATAGTAAATTCCTGATGTAGAAAGGAAACATGAAGAGAGAAGGAAGAGAATGTACGAGACATACTCGTTAAGAGGATCTTGAATTCCTGAGGAAGCAAAATCTACTTCTTGTTCTATTGGATAACTCGTCTACTAAAATTCCAAATTTCTTCCTCGGATTTTTATTAATGCTCAACTCTTTTGACGAGGACGTCACAGACGACGGCGATGAACTGACTCCCGTATCCCGCGCGAATCATTGATAATGAAGTCGTCACCCTTCTTGAGAGTATACATCGCATAGAACTTCATTACAACTCCAACTTCAATACATTTTGTCTGCAAATTTGAAGCGCAAATTACGTAATTGAAACACAAACCCCAAAGAATCCCATAACATTTTTCATGACTACTTTTTATATACAAGACACAGGCTTTGGGTATCTTACAAGTATTACGATCCGAAGCCAGTGTAGCGGTGTCAGTTGCAATCAGTGATCCTCTTTGGTGACTCGGGATTAATGTCAAGGGCGTTTCGTTCCGATGTCTCGTCAGATTGATTACAAAGCCCCTTTTAACATATTCACTGATGTCTACGAGTGATTACACTCAAGAAACGGAACTGCATATAATACGACATGATATAATACATCGATCCGCAATGAAAACACACAAATATATTATTTCTATCATTTTTTTTCCAATCTCAAACTTCAACAAGTACATTGACGATTATGAAATTTTTCTTTTGTTGTTAATTTTCTGTTCATCGTTGTTTGGTACACTTCTCTACGTTTTCGATCTTTCTTCCCACGAGACTTTACCAAGCACAACCCAACAACGATTCGAGAGAGATCCGAACTTTCTCGGATATTTTAAATTCTTTCATCGGAGATTTAACCCAGTTTGCTTAAGAATCTCTACTCACGAGTCTTTATAAAATATCTGCTCGCAACTGGGATGTTCGAGTACGTATACCTACATGAAAAAACATCAACCTGAAGTTGAAAAAAGAATGTCAATAACTTTGTGTAGTTACGTTGCATGGGTGGAGGGAAATTGTATATGTTTCAAGAATAGCATCGTTTTACGAGAAAATCAACAAAGAATTTTATTTCAAGCAAGAGAGCGATATTTCATGGAATCATGGAATTAGTCTTCGGTCATTTAACTAGATTATTCAATGAACGATTACAATGTGCCCTGAGAGAAATTTCCATAGTTACTGTAGGTAAAAAAAATCTCAACTAAACATTCTCAGTGAGAGCGGCTAAAAATTTGATTGATTCATCGCTTAATTGTATCAACTACACTTTTTTGGTTAAATTGATCAAATTTGTACAGTAGCTTCTGCTGGAAACATTTGTTCAAATTGATAACAGCAACTAAAATCAAAGAAATTAAATTTGAATTGAGTTGAACCAACGCCCGTTACAGTTATGCAAATATCGACAACTGTATTTAGTTGCTGGAACAAATTTGGAGTAAGAGTAACTAATTATTTTTTTCGGTGCAGTAGCCATAGAAATTTCCCTCGGTATATCCAAGGATTTTATAAGCAAGATGTATATGTTTTTTGGAACAACAACCTTCGTTCGTTTCTCATTCTTCGATACGTTCTGTATTTATCTTGAATCTGAACTTCTGATGGTATCCCGTAGGGAAACACTACAGCTCTCCTCCTGTTCTCCCTCTTTAAGAATAAACTACGGGTTCTGCGCGGGCTCCGTTTTCTCTGCGATAACATTCACAACTCCGCAAAGAACTGCGTGTTGCGTTGTCCGATAACCATCTCTCCCCCCGAAAAAGTCCATGACCAAGTTGGGACGATACAATGTATATAAAAAATTGTCACAAGAGAATGTTCGAATTATTGCTACATAGAGAATATCGTTGCAAGAGAAGTGTTATGAAATATTCACCTGTCGTTCGTTTCAAATGACATGTTGCATTTTCAAACATACTTCTGTAATACAAAAATTTTGAGGAAACCAACGAAAATCCTCCGAACGGTCATCGTTATTTGAAAAAAAAGGTTAATAAAACTTGTAAGAATCAAAGCGGTGGTACTGGGAATACGTGTACATGAAAAATCCCAAGCACGCGCCTGAGATCGTAGTTGCAACAGAAAGGATCGTTATTCAAGTTATGTCTGAGCACTATTTCTTGGATCTCGTTTCATGAATCGTATCTGAACCGTGGGTTCTCCTCGTTAAAATCTCTCACCAATCGGATATAAGTATACACCGCACACTATTCGAAAAGTGAAAAAGGAAGAGAAAAAGGATTGCAAGCGTGAGGTAGGTGTGTTTGAGGGGTTTCGTTTCAATGTGCATTTAGAGTGCGATATATACATACAGCATATACACGGAACGCTACACCCACTTAGCAGATGCTCATGGCACAAACTTGATAACCTTTTATTTCGATTCTTTGCAGATACATTAATCTTTCCTTTCACCTCCGTTTGCCTCTATATATGTGCTCCCGCGAGCCAGTGCATGAAGATGATTAAGGATGATATTTTTCTTTCTCTTTCCTCCGTCAAAGAATACCATCAAATTTCAAATTTTACCCCATATATATCTATGCATACGTGTTCTCCTGTACCGTCGGCGTTACTCCCTGATCACACGAGTCCTGCGAATACCGTAGGGAGAAGAAAAGAATAGTATTGAAGTACGTGTACTTCGTTATATTCACGCATGGTGCAATGAAAAAGTATAAAAGAGAATATTTATGATCTGAAATTCTCTCTTACGTATCGCGTGTGTGTTATAACAGCATCTTGTTTTGATTTTTGATTCTTCTTTTCTTTATTGAGATTTCTGATCAAAAGATTTCTGTTCTTACCGATGATCTACCAATTTGAATGCTTTTATACGTACTCATTTTAGTGAAGCGATTCAACGTACTGGAGGTAGGGGATCTGTATATATCGCTCATTATATCCTAATATCCGTGTAAATGATGGGGCTTTAAACAAGGCCCGCTCTTTCTACCGAACATCTGTCGTGACAGGTTTTTACCTGGCGGGTTTGATTCTTACGTTGATGGTCAGCGGAGGCGAGTGCAAACCTTTTACAAATCATACCCTGCTGTTACAACCCTATATTACCACACACTCATGTCGTATCACATCGCAAAACGTTCGTAGAAAACGAACAAAATACTTGGAAACGTCGTTTACCTAGATAGGACACCTAGAAGAAGTGCTTGCCTCAACCTGATTTCAAGCAATTCACTTTCTCATTTTCCTCCCTGCGAGGAAACACGTTAATTTCATCAACGCATGTAGTAACTCGAATAGATGAAAATTTATTTTGAACTTCAAAATGTTCACAACGCAAGATGCATGGGCTTGTCTCATCACGAGTCAAGCATATAGTAAACCTTTCCGTCTGTGTGTATTTTGCTGTCATAGCTCTGAGAGCGCCTGTCTTCAAGACGCATACAGGTGTGCTTAAGTTTCCTTTTGCTGTTACAGGTGCTTCGGTTCTAGTTCACACAGCTGTATATTCTTGCGTATTCAAGCATATTCCTTCATCGCACATACACATACGAGTACGTTGACATATGTCATGTTTTACAAGCAATATAACTTATTCACATTTCGTTTGCATTGAATGTTCATTATAGAAGAGTGCGAGGAGTTAGTTTTTGTCACTGAGGAAAATAAACTTCCCAGGAAATCTTGGATTTTCAATGATTCAAGAATTTCGATAGGTATATTTGACTACCTCGGAGGTCCACGAAGTATCGACGAATGAATATTATATATACATAATATAATCTTCAAGTAATTCCTGATATTTCAATTTGTATAATTATGACAAATTTTTTGTGCTGCTTCTTAATCTATATCGACTCCGCCTAATTCCCCAACACTTGTCAAAAAAGTGGTCCGCCCCGGAGAACCGAACCCTCCTACCTAGTCAATCAGTTTCATCGAAACCTCTCGTAAAGGAATGATTTGTGGCCGTTATAGGTCTCATTAAGATGTTGTAAGAAACTCTCCGGTATCATCCATTTTTTGCATAATCGCCCAAACATCCATTACCCGACTAAACTTCAAAATCGCTTCTACCAACGTAATGCTGACGCAGTTGCCGTTGTTTGGTCGAATGATTCGATAACCAGTTCCCATAATTACAGACCATTAGATACGCTTTACAGGTTCTTCTTTTCTCCTGAACAAGAGCGTATACGTTATAGCTGAAAACGCGATAACGTCATTCGCTGAGAAAAAAAAGAAGTTGGGGCGATGAAATGTTTGTTCGAATAGCCAAGTGGTTGAAATGTGTCGAGAGAGAATTGAAACACCGTTCCTTTTATTCTCTTGTTCGTCTTCTTTCTCTTAACGAGAACACTTGATAAAACTGAAAGGGTACCGCTCTATCGCGTTAGGTAAATCCACTCTCTTTTGCAAACACATATATATATTTTCTCAAAACGCACATGTGAACCCTTCCATTCATTCATTCATTCATGCATTCCCTTCAATGTTTCTTCCTCTCGCTCTCTTCTCTCTCCTTCACGTGTCACGTCAATTTCTAGAAATTTATGTCGTCGTTGCTGGATAAGCGGTCTTCTACTGCTGATGCACTATATATTGCAAACCCCTCGGAGAAGACTCATTAGTACTGGCAAGTGTCACGACTCGTTCAAGCATCCGACAGCTATGCACGGTTCGACGAACTTCCCTAGTAGAAGATGCGTAGTTGCACTAGTAGGTAGAAAGGTATTACGCTTTACCTGAAAGGGAACTGGAACAGAAAAAGAGGAGTAGAATAAGAAGAAGAACAAGAAAAGGCAGGAAAAGGGATACGTGAGAGACCAAAAGAGGGTCATTAATTATTCATACTCCAACAAGCCAATGTCCCGACATTTATGCTGGTAGGTATTAATAAATAGAGGAATCCGATTGATGAACGAAAATCCATCTCAGGAAATCATTTGGGAGTTATTTCAAATGAATTGACAATCGTTCTCTATGATTTATGAGCAAATCGAATGATTAATCGTTGAAAATTCAATGTTCCCACTGATAACTAGAGTCCTCATTGGTTTTTTACATTCATTATGATTATAACAAATTTTTGAAACTAACTTCAGAGCAGGAAGATTGATGTATTGATCTTTTGGAAGCAAAAATATCAAAGCTACGTGATTATATATCTGTAATCGATTAAAATAAACTGAAAATCCTGAAGCTGGGAGGATACATCAGCCGAAGTTCCATCAACATGATCACTTCCTCTGCAGCGTAAGCGAATTTTGTCCAACTCATTAATCAAATTACAACACTCATCGATGGTCCCATAAAATGCTGAAAAAATCAATTCTAATATCTTCAGGAAGAATTCAATTCTAAAATCACGTCCACCCTCGAGCTAGAAATTTGATTATTATCTACAAAAACTTTTCACTCATCCAAAATGAATGCATTCTTCATGAATTGATTGGTGCATACTTTCCATGAAGCAATACCAATAAAATTCACCTCGCAAGCTTAGGATATTTCATAAAATTTTTCCAATAGTCCGCGTTCGTCTCAGACTATCGTGAATCCGTTTGAATGTAGAATCAAGCCCGTAGGGAAATTTGCCATTGAAGTGACAATCTGTCATTCATTTCGCTATATGTTTTGCCATTGACCAATGGTGAAATAAATATGAACGTCTCGTTCAAGGGCAAATTTCCCTACGGCAGGTTTTTCATGTCTCTCTTAGATTCCAGAATATAGAATGAATATTGTACCATCATGATTCGCGATTGAGGAGACATTACAGCGTTCGCTTTTCTTCTATCGTCATTTATCAGTCCAAACCCAACTGCGAAGAAAGTTGTAAATTGGACAACGGTTGGCGAGGGAACGAGCAATGGCTATGTCGAAACATAACGGATTAAAACCACATCAAAAGCGGGATGGATATATAATTACATTGGACCATACTATCGGGTGAAAATAATAGGTTAGGCGGGAGCGTGATGCGCGTGGTAATTAGATTGTATCGTATTCCCAAACCTTGCACACGCTCACGTCTATCCTTGCGTACGTAACGAATATGTGTACGAGAGACTTGTGTATCCATGTAAACGAACGCAAGCAGGCGTAGCTGCAAACACATTACAGAATATAATGATAACCTATTATATTTCGACGCGACTATAGGCTGAGTTTGTTATATCAGAGGACAGAAGAGTAACTATGTGTACGTGTAAATTTGGTCTTCGGTTCTGATAAAGATATCAAAAATGCAACATCATAGATTCTCTCCACTCATCGTCCTCGTGTTTCTTGGTCTCTTCTCTTTCCTTCCAAGTAGCTTCTTTCCTCCTTAGCTTCATCATGTTTGTCTCGTTAGCAGCCCTCGTCGTCGTCTTGTGTTGTATAAAGCTGACGACTACAAAACAAGTTTATAACTCGTGTCACTTTTGTCGCTGGTATTATTAAAAGTAATGAATATACTCTGTATGTGCAGGTATAGAATGTTCCATATATTTGCTGATTCGATGTCAGGATGATATCAAATAATGAGCAAAGAATCGATATTGTATGGATGCGATGACATTTTTATAGGGTTGTTTCAAATCATAACCGATATATTTGATCAGAATTAATTTGGGTAATTCATGAATAATACTGTATTGAAATTTCACAAGAGTACACGCAGAGAAAACTGGCGGACTAATCCCTTGCAAAGTTCCCGTGGAATAAAAACATACGATGTTGAAGGGTATTTTCGAACGCAGCAATGGGTGACAACGCCATCTTCACGCAATTTAACCTCACTGCAAGGTAGTGTTCACTAAACATCGACGATAATAACATCACCTGACATCGATGTTTTACATCGTTTAACGATGTAACATCGACCTGGTTGATGTTCCAATGTTTTTTGTAAGAAACATTGAAACATCAAGACATCAAATAAGAACAATTGAATGAGATTATGCTGAATTTGAAATGGCGCTAGATCCCAAAATTTTTATTGGTAAAATAACAACCAATCAGGTTCTAGCAGCATCGATGTTTGCGATGTCAAACATCGATACCCGTTTATTGGATGACACATCGATGTGCCATCGATGTTTAGTGAACACTCCTGCAAGGTTGCCAGGAAAACTTGTGACTAAGTTGATGAAGAGGTTATTAGTTTTTTGTGTAAGCAGTATTACAAAACTATGAAGATTTCGATGAAATTCAATGATATTCAATCAGAAATTTCACCATTCGTACACGCAAAGATCGGATCTATTAATATTTGGAAAGAATTTATCAACGTTTGGGAAAATGACTGTCAATTGAGGGAAGAAGAGGATCGCTGGAAAATATTTGCAGTGAGTCTACCAAAAATTCGTGGTCAAAATATTAACAGTTGATAGTTTCATTGGTATTTCTCACCGTGAAACTATCAATTGTTGATACATCGACTACGAATTTTTACTAGACTCACTAGGAATATTTTCCAGTGATTCTCTTTTTCCCTAAATTGACAGTTATTTTTCTGAATATTAATAGACCCGGTCTTTCCGTGTAACAGGATTCAATAGAATATTTCCACGTGGGATCGAAATGTCATGGGATGGACTGAAATTCGATAACACGATTTCTAAAAACAAAGGGAATTGATTGTTTTTTGATTTCCATAATAATCCTGGTTGAAAAGATCCATAAAATTTGACGGAATGAAATTTAATGGGATTCGGTTAGAACATTATGCAAGATTCAATCAGATTTGGCAAGATTCAGTTGGAATCACATTTAAAAAATACCCTCATCCGAATCAATCTCATTGAAAATGGTTGAAGAAGATTTCGTCAGAGCATTATGCAACATTCAATGAGATTTGGCGAGAATCGGTGGATCTGTTTAACCAGGGAGAGTTGGTACAGCCTCAATGTTTTGACTACTCAATATCTTGAAAAAAATTTGATTGGGCTCTTTCACTAATGTCTTATAGATTCTCAACGACGAGCTTATGAAAAGTTTTCGTGGAATGAGGTTGGTGGAATATTGTCGAATCGAAACATTGAGGCTCTACCAAGTAAAATCAAATTCAACCATTTCTATTGTTCTACTTTCATTGTCTCGCATTGGTAAACTGATGAATGTTTTCTTAGTATTGAGAAATCTCATTTTTCCATGCAATTACTGCACTTTACCTTCGACGAATCAGGAGATTTTGCAACACTGGTGCTCAGATTGACATTTGCTATGCTGGCAATTCTGAATTGAAGTTTTTCTCGCTTCACTCGCTATTCAAAATAAAAATGGCGCTTAATTCGCTCGCATTTCTCAAATTTAAGGACGCTCGCTTCACTCGTCATTGAAAGACTCAAATAACGCTCGCTTCACTCGCATTTTTCAAATTCGAAGACACTCACTCCGCTCGGTATTAACTGTTCCGAATGGCAAATGACCCCAACCAGGAATTTACAACAGGCGCAGTACTGCACCATTACTACCCAAGACTGGCAGGGTACTGGCATTTGTCTGGAATGATAATGCTTTCCAGTACTGGGGATTGAGTACTGATACCATTATTCGCAATCAGTACAGGGCCAGTTTATGTATCCAGTACTGATCCCGTACGTGTTGACCAAGTGTTGGAGACTCAATACTGGCACTGTACTGCACCTGTTGTCAACATTGGCACATTATGGATTTTTCTGATTGGGACTGGAAGAATGGAGAATTCGAAAAAATACCTTCTTAAATAATTGAAGGCTGAGAGTTCAAAAGGGCCTAACCCACACAAAATTCGAAACTCATAAAACAGTGGAATATGAGCGGAAAGAACAAAAAGCGTCGTGACTCACGTCGCAAAGGGGAAGAGTATACCACAATCAGAGGTAAAGTTGTACGTGTGAAAGCTTCTCCTGCCGAACAGGTACGATGAGGATAGTTCAATATTATTTTGACTCGGTTCAGAATCCAACATGGCGGACACGACTTTAAAAATCACTCGGATTCGCTTGAAACTCGTTATCCGGAGGTTTTATGGGTCGCTGATTACGAATCTGTTAACAAAATTGACAAATTCAAGATGACGGATCCAATATGGCTCACGAAAAGTTGAGAACTCACTGGATTCGCTTGGAACTTGTTATTCGGGGGTCTTGATGGTCGCTGATTACGAATCCGTTGATAGAATTGACAAATTCAAAATGGTGGATCCAATATGGCGGACAATAAGTGGTCGGATTCCGAAGTGGTCTACTTTCCACTTCGAAAGTAGAGTCAATAACCGTGAAAGTCACCAGATGAATACTTCCAAGCAAAAGTGGGTGAGTTTTTGAGTTTCGTCGACTACCCTTTTGGTATTTGAACCATCAATTTGAATTTTGGATTTTTCAATTTGGATTCAAGTTTAGTAAACCCCAAAACCTCCGAGTGGATGCGAGTGATTTTGAAATTCACGTCTACCATGTTAGATCCGCCGTTATGAATTTTGAACTTGTGATTGCAGATTCGTAATCAGCGACCCCAAAAACTCTAAGATATTCAGGTTAAAGGAAATCCGATAGATTGTTAATTTTGGTCCACCATGTTAGATGCAGAATTTTGAATTTGTAAATTTTTACCGTGGATTCGTAATCAGCGACCTTGAAACCTTCCAGGAACCGGGTTTGAAGGAAATTTGATGAAATTACCCAAAATCGGCCCACCATATTGGATCCGCCATTTTGAAATTTGGACATTTTCATGACGGATTCGTAATCATCGACCCCAAAAACCCTTAGATAACCAGTTGAAAGGAAATCCGATGAATTGTCAATTCCGGTCCACCATATTAGATGCGCCATTTTGAATTTGGAAATTTTTACAACGAATTTGTAATCAGCGATCAAATACACCCTCCTCAAAGTAATTTCGTTGGCAAATGTGAGTTTTGATTTCGAAATCCTCTAATTGTCACTCTCTACGAATGTTTCGACTATATCTTAACATGTTTATTTTCAAAAGAATTACGAATTATTAGGAAGTATTCATAAATGAGTATTATTTAAACATATAAAAGTGAATAATCACACGCTGTACTGATGGTGTATCAAGATCATGACTTTGTGGGTTAGGCCCTTTTGAACTCTCAAACCCCCTTGGGTTAGGCCCCTGAATACTTGGAGTACTCATAAAATAAAGAAGAATGCATAAATTCCGAAAAAATTCATACAGGGTAACAGAATGGGTCAAATTAATTGTAAAATCACTCATGAATCTGTTGATTTTGACGAATAGGAAGAATGAGAGCGTTTTTATCACCTCCTGAAAAATTATTTCGATGTGGGTTAGGCCCTTTTGAACTCTCAGCCTTCAATTATCAATTGACCTTCAATACAAATAGCCTTCGAAACTTGATATTCCGGCGAGGAAGAACGAGTAATTTGTGAATGGACTGAAAAACGGTAGGTTTCGTTGAATGGTTGATCAAAACGTTGAAATTCAGCCAAAAATCGGTGATTCGGGGAATAGGGCGTGAATCGGAAGATCTGATGGAGCAGGAGGTCTAGCAACACTATGTACTCATTAATAAGAATGGCCAATTGAAACAAGACAGAGAGTGCTAGGATGGCAACAGTGATGAAGGTTCTAGCAACAAGCCGAAAACAATTGGAGAACAAGTGTGATACACTTAGCATATGGCAAAAGCTTTCATATTGTTTGGGAACTCTAACTCTGTGAACCTTTACTTCCCTTCAATGAGATATTCTTCCATCTCAATTCTCCAAAATTTGGTAACATTTGATCGACAATATACTGCACTATTTATCCATCGAATCCAAACCAAGGCCAATTGAACTGGAAATTCTGCTCCACCAATTTTCGATGATAAATATATAGTCCTTTCAAACACACTCAGATAGAAGCAAGATCTTGTTTTTTCATTACTCTTCCACTTTTTCTTCATTTTTCAAAATAAGCAGGGAGTTGAGTGTCACAACGCATCATAACGTAGAATATATGCAGTCCAACATGTTTGTTGGCAAAAAGAATTTGACGTGGTGCGTCGCATACATTTGCGTTCTATATGTGCATATCAGTGTATATGAAACGCATGCTTACGTGCTTGGATTTATGTCTCCTCGCAAGAGTGCACATACGTATCACTCGTCAGATGTGTCCGCTCCATACGCTTAGATCTTTTCAACCAGCAGAACAATGGAAGAAGATTTCTGCTGTTTGTTTCCCTGACATTTTTATCCTGTGCGTTGACGATAATTTTTCTTGGAATGAAAATATGTTTACGTGAGGGTAGGGCATTGAATTTGAGTACAATGTTTCCGCGTATAGGGAAGAACCTGCACCAGGAGACGATGAAGCAACTTTAATTGGCAATTTAGCATTAAATGAAAATAATGTCGATCGGGTTTTCATTGAAAATCAAGAAGAAAAAAATGATAAAGGAAAATGAAGTGACACTGGAAAAAACGAGAGTGAGAGGGAAAGAGAAGAGGAGAAGGAGAAAACTCTTGATTTTCTTTTTTTCCTCACCGGCGTAGGATTATCGACTTGAAATGAGGCAAGTTAAATTTCCCTTGTGAGAAGAGTAACGTTTCGCCTTTCTTTACGAGTGTTGCCCTATTCCAACCGAGGGGTACTTTCACATCTTCCTTGTCTTGGGAGAAGGGGTGAAGAAGAAGGTAGAAGGGAAGAAGTTCGCAAGAGCAGTCTACCTTAAATAATTTTTCATGACGCCGAACTTTATCGAGAGCATAATCGTAAGTCACTTTTCTTTCTTCTTTCCCCTCTTCCAGATTCTCCCTTTGCCGTTTCCATTTTTATCGTATGGAAATCGTAAATTTTCCCCTAAACCGAAATAGCGAAAGCCGGATGAAAATCTTTTTTATTAGTCTCTCCCTCGGTTCTTCTAATGACGTGAAGCTCGATGCGCAACTTGTTGTGATTTTTCTATTTATTACTGTCACCCCCGACTCTTCAGATCCAAGTGAAATCGAAATTTAACAGGTTGACTTGGGATTGTTATATCGCCCCCCCCCCCCGTAGTTCGGTGCAATAAGATTTCGCCAGAAATCTCTAGAAATTCGCCATAAAGAAGCTGCCGCGAAGAACCCATCGTAAACCTCAAGAATCTTCAAGAAATACTAACGTTATACCGAGGAAAGGAGGAGGAATGGGAGCTCTCAGGATTCTTCTTCGCTCGTTGAGAATTTTCATCAAACTTTCTCCGCTCAAGTTGCCGCGCCGCCGTCGCCGCTGCCGCCGCCGCTACGTACCTTATCTTTCTGACGATCCTCTAAGCTAACTTCAGGAACTACGCTGAAAATGCGATTTTGGTTTTGCTGCGTTTTGCGGTAGTATAATCACAAACTAAGGGGCTTGATGGAATTAGGTTGAGTTTCATATAATGCTAAGTTCTTTTCCAAACAAAGTGGAAAGCATCACCATCGCGCACGTTCTGATCGAATGAGAGAAACGAGGTGAGGTTTTTCTTCTCGTTTATTCTTTTTCTGAAAAAGGAAAGCGGGTTTGCTGTAATCACATTTTCTTACCTATCCATGCGATAAGAGAATGAATCTTTTTTTCCTTTCCCTTTGATTGCTACAGTGAAAACAAAGTCATTCTTCTCAAAACACTTTGTATGAAATGAATTCCCTGAAAATGAGAAGGGATGATTTCCCTTTCGAATCAATTGTTGTATTTCATTGAGGATTTACCTCAAAAGCACCTACTTCGAGTAACATAGATAGCGAAGTGGGATGAATCAAATATGTACTTGCATATGTGGAGTACCAATTTTCAAACTTTATAAACCTGTTTATCATCGATTAGTGGACTTAACCATCTATTCAACTTTTATTCCACGAATACCGCAATGTAATTTCAAAATTCTGTGTCACTGTTACCAAAATTCAACTCCGCTCGATCGAATTTGTAATAATAATTATGTCATAGTCACGTCACTGAAATAATGAATTTCTTTGGTTACTTTAATACCTGCTTCAAGCACAGAATCCATTATGGATCCATGTTTATAGTATCATTCACATTCAAACCTCAGACGTTGTATATATAAATATGTATAAAATATTGACATTTACAATAATTCTAATTCTCAAATATTTATCCTCCGATTCGCAGTACGACATTCTGAAGATAATGTCAATAAATCATATCCGTAATACTATTCCAGAATGAATAATGTTTCATTGGTTTACTCTTATCATCCCATCCGATATTATGCAACAAATGTATAAAAAATCATACAATTCAATGATGTTGTAACCATATCATTTACGAATCTAGGTCAGTATTCATGATTTATATCGAGTTCAGAGTTATAGACCCTGTCGATTTGACAATTCGATATGTATTCATGAATAATGAATTACTCCTAATTCCATTTGAAATTATAGTTCTATCCATTCCTAGCTGTACATCACGATCTATATATCGGAATTCGTTAATATAAATTACCATACAAATACGAAATTACTTCATTCACTTGTTTTCACTCCGCAAAAATACGCACTCTCGTTTCATATTTCCACGCAACAATGCATCCGCATAATCGCCAAGATGCCCTTGAAAAAAATTGTCAATCCTCATAAATACCGGCAAAAAGGAGGAACTTGCAATGACGAGGACGACAACGACAACGACAACGACGACGAAGACAACGACGACGCCGTCAACGACAGTGATATAAACTTTTGTGTGCAACGAACCTGTGCTCGATTGTCTCTAAAACCATCTTTATGACAGTAAAATGTACCGAAACTATTGCTGTAGTTGCTTTGTTTTTTCATACTTTCCCTTGTCATTCATATGCGATACATAAGTATGTGCATTCGCAATATGTTAGTGTGGGAGTACATAACTACCGATGCAAGTACGCACTTATTTTTCCCCCAGTGGAAGAATAGAGAGGATGTACTCGAGTATGGCGTCGTCAAACCAGACATAATCGTCAGGTAAACACGGGGGAATGATTTTTATAATGCTTGTGCCACTTGGATCTTTTACGATGATGAACGTCACAATGTATTGTTTACGATTGAAGTTCTTACGAGAAAACTTATGTATTCCAATATGAAACGGTGGTTTTCGTTTTTAGAATTCTATCCGATGAATATTCGATACGATGCTGCAGGAAGTTTTGTCCATTGTTCGACAAGGTGTATAGCTTTTACGTATAATCATCTTCTCTCATCTTCAACGTCTCCGTGGAGTGAATCATCAAAATCTCCACCCTCGTGGAATTAAAATTTTGGCTGAAAATGGAAAATATATGTCCCACGAGACTTCATATACCGAGTAAATAATTTTCAAATATATTTCACAACTCTTTAATAATATATAACCGTACATCGACACATTTCCGTGAATGAAATTGACATTCTCTTTGATGTCGTCAAAGCACATCGTAATGCAACATCACATTCTGTCGGGGTACAGGATATTAGACAGTGTGGTACACACGAAGGTACACGCTCAGGAATTTTGCTCAGAAACTCTCTATCAGCTATCTCATTTTCATCCCTGTTCTCATCTGCATCTCTTCTCCCTTTCCCTTTTCCCCCTCCGTGCAATCTTGCTGGATGGAGATAAGACTAATTACTATTGTATCCGTGGAGAATGGCTCATGCACTGTCACTCGGGAAACCTAACCTTCAATAATGCGGTTGAGAAACAACAGACTGCAAGGAGAAGCCACTTAAAGGTGATCATACTTTACAGACTACAACTAGCTTACAATTTGCAAATAAGCGATTATAAACACGATGAATCGCCATCATGTACTAGTACTCTGTAGTGCATAGTTTTTGGGTAATGTGCGAGTAAATCCGTGATTGATTCTGCGTTGGTGGAGAATAATATTCAGTTAAATTTGATTCAAATTATATCTCGAGATTTGCATTTTCAGAGAAGGAATATGAATATCAAATCGTTCGCCACTGATCAATCATTCGCCTTTTTGCATTAATTTATGAAGCCACGATACTTCCATCAACAGGTGACATGGTACTTGGGGAACATTGATAAGGAAATATCTACTCGTACATATATAAATATGTACACAAAAAGTTGGAAGTTTCTGGCTATGGAATTAGTTTATGAAAGCAAGAAGACACAGGCAACGTTCAGCATGTAAGTATTTTCAGTTTGATTGGAAAAATGTTGAATTCGTCGATGTATTGTCAATGTAATATAACCCTTACAATGAATGCGTAGGTTGTGTAAGAAAGGTGATGGTAGAAGCTGCTCAACGAGACTTGGATATGATGAGCTATGACGCTACACTGTGAAGTTAGCGGCTTAGTGTCAGCGTTTGACAAATGGTGTTCTTTCCTGCCATCCTTGTCTACAGTACCTGTTCTCTTCATTCCCTCTCAGCTAACGACAATTTCTATTCTTGAACATTCACGACAACAATAATACTGTTGATCTGCGTGTCTTTTTTGCTGGACTCGTTTTTCCAATAACGTCCTTGGATATAAATGCGATAGTTATATTATTATCTTATCAAATCGAATTAATGAAAGGTTGAGTTGGATTTCCTCTCACTTGGTCAATTATTCTGTTTTTTGAGTCCAGCTGGTTCTTCTAGTGATGATTCGTTTCGATTCGCTGAACCGTCAAGTCAATTTATTTAGACGCTTGGTACTATGTTCTTCCGGCTCTCAAGTTGACGGTGGTTGTATTGGTGTGACGCATAGCGACGAGAACGAGAAGCAGGAGAGAAACTGGCAACTTCTGTTTAGATTGGGTTGAAACCCTCCCCGTGGGTTCCTTTTCGCCATTGTTGGTAATTTGGCACCGGTTGCGAAGTCGAGCAGCCGGTACGCCAACGATAGCTTTATCCATAATTGACATCAGGGTCACTTTGACAATTTTACCCTTCTTTACCACCCTGTTTCAATAACGACGGTTCGAAGAAAACCGTTTATATTAAACACGGAGAAATATATATTATTCAAAAAGATGTGATAAATGTCAGAGGAGATACCAGAATTGTTTTAAAGTATCGTGACTGACAGTTACAAAACTGATACGATTTTTGGTCTTATATCGGATAACAAAGTTTCGTAAGGAGCACATGTGCACAATTTACATTCTAGTTTCAATGCTTTCTATAACTTATCGAATGGTTAGAACTTTACGAGGTAATGAAAAGGAATGCTCTTCAGGGTGGACGAATGCGGTTACTAAAGTGTTATACACCACAAAATGTAGAATCGAAGTAACGGGCAAACTTTGGACAACGTACTCGTATTTGAAGTTACATATGTGGTCTGTACGATTCTCCCATTCATCGAACAATGACTCACGGAATATCATTATTTATCTAAAAAATCAATTTTCGATATCGATTCTTGACATTTTTGAATCGAACGTTAGCCAACCTCGACCCCCTCACCTCCCTGTCTGTTCTAATAACTTGGCCGATAGTCAGAATGTCACGAGTTCCAACGAAAGCTCGGAGAGAAGGTGTATATGCTTCCCAATAACCGCAAGACAGTTGCCAACTGTCGCACCTTGACGACCGTCTGATTTCTGTGGCCCTTCTGTACACAAACTTCCTTCTCTCAGGCTTGCCGATCTCGCTTGGAACGTTTCGTATAATTTCAACTTGGAAATTCTCTGACTCGTTACCCCAACGAACCTACGGTGATGGCGTGCTTTCTCGCTCCTCTCCCTTTCCGGCAATCAACTTAATTAATTCATTGCGATGTCCCATAGAATTGGAACATTATCATCGTGCAACAAAGTTTCACGGATGACAATAAATACGAGGGGGAGTTGAAAATTTTATTACGTAACAAATGATATTTGGAATTTTAACGTCTCAAGGGGGGATTAGAGGACGAGAGATTTATTTGAAAATATCTGAGGATATATATTTTTCATACAAGCGTTTTCTTCTAAGACCCAGGGTGGCACTCGACCATGAAGACAGATAAGAAGAAAAAGGATGAAGGAGGAGGAGAGAGCGAAGTTTCCACGCGGTTAAAAACTTCTAATGCTCCGACCGACCGTCCACGGGCATTTAAAATCCGTAAATTTTCATAACGCCCGCCAAGGAGTTTCTTCCCTCACCGGGCGAACCATTAGCAGGCAAAGGATCTCGCCATGCGAAAGATGTGACACGGATGCCAAGCCATGCAACGACAACGACCACGACCAAGCACGTGAATGTAGGTAACGAGCACTATACGAGCAACAGAACGCTTTACGACATTAACGATGAGACTTTGCTACGACCCTCGAGTCGTTGTATGCACTCTCTTTTACAAACTTCAGTTTGTGTCGTAATGGTTATACGAGCCCACAATAAATTAAAGGAATAGCAACAGTCGAGTGTATCGAGAGAAAAGTAGGATTCGATCTGTCGACTCCTCGAGTCCCTGATGTCTGTCACTTGTACGAAAATCTGACAATGGAATAATTATTTTGAAACCACCAACAAAAGAGAAGTTGAATTGAAATGGTAGGACATAAAACTTTCTGATAAGTATACATACAATGTATGGCGGAATATGTCGGTACCTACATGTATGATGATACGAGCAACGTGAGACAAAAAGATTCATTGTTGGTGTAAATGGTATTCAAGATGATCATAAAAGAAGGAAAAAGTGATTTACCAAGGTATTGTGCATCTTCATAAAATCATACACAATTACGATACATTGGTGTGTCTGTGTATCGTTTACTACCCCTATATGAATAGAAAACTGTACATGTAGCAATGAACATGTAGCGTATGTGTGTAGGAATAGCCGACGGCGCGCCAGATGCTGTCTGCAGCCGATGGAAATGTAAAACTGTGACAAGCCCCTGGAATAAAGTGGCTGAATAAAATACAACTAAATCCCCCGTCGTCTTTCGTGCATGACGACCATATCGTGCATTCGGGGATTGGGTGAAGGTGGCTGAGGGGGTAAAACTGTCGGAGTGAATACGAGGCGGTGTATTCCGCAACGCGTGAACTACAACTCACACTCTCCCATTTGAATGTACATAAACGGGTCTCAAATCTTTCATGGACAAGATAAGATATCACAGGAAATTCCCAAGATAATTCAGGAATCCGCGTACTCGATAGGAGATTATTAAATCTACAAAAAGTTTGGATATTTTTTCACGAGGGAACCACAAGTATACAAACATGGCTGGGATATATTTCCAAAACAAAGTTCATCTGATCCTCACTACATTACAGAACATTTTAATTACGTGGAGCATCAATTATATGTGTTACGACATCGCACAACCATCCCAGCTTGTTACTAAACTTTCATCATTTTTCGAGGACGCAAATGAAATCAAGTTAATTCGAACAAGGAGTTTTTTTGTTGTTCAACATTCTTCAAGTGCGTATTCAGCATTCTTTTGATTATATAAAGGATAAATTTGGTAGTGAATTATAATACATTTTGTTAGTATGTTATCCAACTCTCACGATTCTCTTCTCATTACAGATAATTCAAGCTTTTCCTACCGTGAACTCCACCACATATTCCATTTCTCCTCTTTCCGATTTCGCGTATCGCCAGTAAATTATCTGCCATCCGTTATTTTCGCTGTGCCTTTTGTTCTTTTGTTCTTTCTGGCTGCACCTACTTTGTTTTCAAACGAGAAAAAATTGTATGAGAATCGAATGAATGATATACAAGAATTTTACTTCCTGTATTCTATATTTATCATCTCCAGGATGGAAGAAGTTGAACGGTCAAAGGCTCTATTCGCACGTTGCTGCAGAGTCGTATCGACCTTTTTACAGCCCGAGGTTTAACGCTTCTAGGCAGTGTCCATTCTGCGATCACCGTTTTGTCGAAGAACCCACTTCACTGATTCAGCTTCATCGCCATCGGTCGAACGTTAAGATCCGTTCGGAACGATACCATTACTTGTATATGGCAGAACTGACGCTCTCTCTCTTACCACTTGACTTTTCGTAACGATTTTCTTCACGAACGATAGGAACTCTTTGAACGTACTCTTCTTCTCCTGCATACCTATACTTTTACATAGGCGATGTTGAGGTATAAATGGAGGAAAATTTCTTTGCTCGTTTTTCACGCATTCTTTTGTTAATGTTTTGAGATTATCATTTCAGTAAATTATTAGGTCATCGCAAGTATATATGATTCAAAAAAGCCAATCCGAGGACAATCAATGATGCAGAAATGCAATAACTGTATTTGGGTATGCAAAGTTGGACAGTTAAATAACTTTGAATCGTGTATACCATTTTGATGCATGGACATCGTTTATTACAGTTTTAACGAGCAGCGGAATATTATTAGAGTTGGTCTTTCTCACTGTACGGCGCTACAATCGTCAATTTTCCACGTGGGATACCGTCGAAAGGGGTGACTGCGTTGTTAGAGGCTCGCTCTACTGTATTGTGACTCACTCCTGTAGTACACGTTCTCTGTGAATGGTGCACAATTAAACGTCTCGTTAACTCCCGCCGCCGACTCACCTGAGCGACGACTTTGCTCTCTCTCTCTCTCTCTCCCGAATTCCAGTGAACAATGCCATTCAGAGACGAGTATCGAGCTTTCGCCAGCGAGCTCCTCTGCCTATAAGTTCCTCTCACGAACGACGCATTCATTGATCCTTCTTGAGAGACATTGAATTTTACTATCATAATACTGAAAACGTAGACGAAGACGCACATTATATTGTTCGAATGATTAAATCGAATTCGTACTTGGAATATAATTTGCTTTCCAATTCAAGAAAATTTGAATCAAATAGAGATGATTATTCTAAAGGGCAATTCATTCGAAATGCGATCCAGCGTATTCAGCACAGAACAACTGATATTCAATTCGCGATTGTGTATTCGAATATGTGGATTTTATGAAAAATATCTCAAGAACGTGATCCATTCTATCGCAACATAACGCTATCGTATTTGAGAAGAAAAGATTTCCCAATGATACGTTGGAAAGTCTGTGACCATTTAGGTCTTGAGCACTAATGACGAAGGACAAGCTTCGCGAGTAAGAGATGGAAGGAAAAAAAACAATACAGAAATACTGCAATACCAACTCTTTCTCCTCGCTGTTTCTTCTTCCCTTTCTTCGCTCTTCTTTCCCTGAAGAGCTAAGATGTTGCGGTTGTTAAATGGATTCGCTCGCATTACCGTGTCACTCTGAATACAACTCCACTTCCAGGTCAATCCACCCGATTCACTGTCTTACTGTGTCAGTTATCCTACCTTCTCGTCAACGCATATTAGAGAGCGTATGGCGTATCGTGCGATGTTGGTTAACGATATATGCCCGACCTCAGCGATATATGCAGCTGCACGTGAAGAGAAATAATTAATTCGATAATTATAATGTGAAGAATGAAGACCAAAACAAAGGAGAAAAATGAGATTGCAGTCTCTTTTTTCAGAAATGTTCTGTGTGAATTTTAATCATCTGTTTTCTGATATGAGATAACGAATTGGATGGATATAAAGTTTCCATTCCGATGGACCATCCTATTGAATCCAAAGAAAAAGGAAACGTGAACAAACTCCCCTTTCTCAAAATACAACAGCACATATATTTGAAGACCACAAATCAAATTCAATTTTCTTACACAAGTACTATTTTATGTAGTCACGTCAGTTGTACGAATTTTCCAACTATTGTCCAGTTTCTCTCCCAATTTCTCTTGAGAATCTCTAGAAATACTCG
The DNA here is from genome assembly GCA_018340375.1 of Gonatopus flavifemur. Lineage (NCBI taxonomy): Eukaryota > Metazoa > Arthropoda > Insecta > Hymenoptera > Dryinidae > Gonatopus > Gonatopus flavifemur. The sequence continues at coordinate 10,286,922 of JAFFJZ010000005.1, forward strand.
TATATTACGTTCGGTGGTATCCAACTCAATACAACGGTCTTGTGTTCGTTTGTTTAATATTTCAATACCACCGGCATTCCCGTCAGTCGCAGCCAAGCGTGGACATACAAGCTTCACTTTCGTGCCGTCGATTCCCATGGGTTTTTCGAAAAGGACGATGGACTCACGTCTTGCACTGGAAATCCGTAGAAGTCGTCTTCTTCGTCGACGACTATAAAGTCGTCGTACGAATAATGCTACTCTGTGCACGGGACGGGTTGAGTTTATCCTCACAGCTTCCGCAAATACTGGTCACTACGAGGCGTATGGAGAATCATATTTTTCCGCTTGGGAATGTACTTGCATTTTAATATCAACTGACATGGATGTATATTTATAATTATATGTATATATATATATATATATATATATATATATATGCTGCAATATCTGCATGAACTCCAGCAGAAATTTAGGTGACACCTCGAGTTTACCCATTTCAAATATTCTCAACCATAATTTGGAATTTTATCATCTAAAAATTTGAACTAGAAGTTCAACACCCAATACGTTTCCGTAATCGTTTACTCTCCGTAGATCTTTCTATTCTATTGAACGATCCGAAGGATTCGTAAACGACTACATCAAAGAATGGCCGAACCATTTCGTGATCGTGACTTTTAATGGTTACGGTTAGGATACGATCGTTTCACTGGAATGAAACGAAAGGATCGTCATTTGGAAAGTAGTTGCAAAATGTATCGCAATGGTGGGACTTTACTTTAAAAGATGTTCGAACACTTTCAAGTTTTCTTCGTTCTTCGTATTGAATGAAAATTACACACTAAAAGAAGGTTAATATGGTTTCAGAGACCTGCACAGGGTATTTGAGGAAAATATGTGAAGTACATAAAATCTTCTCGATCAAAAACAGCTATGTTAAGTGATGTGTTCTCTCTTCAATGGCTGATTCTGCAAATTCTTCAATTCGTGTTATGATTTCATTATTTTTCGTTTGAATACATTGTATTCATTTAAAGAACTGCGATGAAATCTAATTTAAGAAGTATTCTATGATCTTGCCAATCCTGCAAAACAAGGGTTCGAATGCAGGTGGTATCCCACACAGCACTTTTGGTCTCAAAGATATCTTGAGGAACTGTTGAGAAAAGTTTAAGAAGTCTTTTGCAACATGAAAAGATATCCTCAAGATGTCCAAAACAGTTCTTGTTTCTAAAAGACATCTAAAAGATATCTTTTAGAAGATCTAAAACTTTTCTTCCGAGATTATATCTTTTAGACATCTGATAGAAATCTTTTGAAAGTAAGAACTGTTTCAGATCTCTTAAAGATATCTTTTCATGTTCCATAAGACTCCTCAAATTTGGCTTGAGATATCTTTTAGACTCGAAATGCTGTGTGGGATGTTAAGAAGAAGAAGACGTATAAAGCTGATTTTATGCTACAGATTATCATTCTTTATCTGATTCAAACGAATTCTCGAACAAAGTGTGTGGTTGTATCTTAGATATGGTAATAAAAAAAAGGAGAGTCGAAGCAATCCAAGATTCCGATACATTCCTTTCTCTCCTGGCACATTCGTTCCATCGCATATTGATTAGGCGATTTTCAAGAACAGCGATCATTATTCCCAGACTACAATTCTTCTTAACCTAAACTTCCCTCAATATACATTCAACCGCACAAACATTTACTTCCTCCGAGCATTTCGATTGTAAATTACGTCGTAAATATCTTTGAAAGCTTCTCAGAGTCTTTTAATCTCGTGAATCTTCGGTCGGGTTTGCGAGAATGAGCCATAGCGATACTTAGATCCTGTGATTTAGTATTAGGTGCGAATGAGAAGAGGAGTGATAGGTTGGATGTAATGGTTATTAGGTTCTTGCTGAACCGTAGAAGAATAGCGAGAGAGGAGTGAAATAGGAAGGAAAGGCGCTGAGGCTTACGTAGCTTGCGAGGGATTTTTCTTTGTATTTGTCCTCGTTTGATATATTCAATACGAGATTGGAAAAATTGGGGAACCGAGATGGACCAATCGATTTGTTTATTTTGTCTGAACATGTATCTTCCGAACTTGACACGAGTTTGTTTAGTGTTTTATAAACTATTCAAGTAACAATTTCGGGTGTTCAATTTGTAAAAAGGGATGGGAAGATATGGAGTAGACGAATTTGCATTCTTGACCGCAAACAGGGTTCATCGTTGAGGTGGCGAAGTGGAGATGGAGCAAAGGAGACCAGCTAAACTGGCACAAACGAGTTAATTTGTTCTCGTTAGTGCGACTGCGTCCATCGGAGAGTCGTCCTCGTTATGAGTCGCACCGTGTTAATTACACCTACACGTTGTCCGAACAGAGAGATAATGTGTTCAGGTGGCTTAGGTGTTACTAGCAATGTACTTACGGAATAGAAATGCTTGTCCTCCGTGCTACACCAAATCCCTAGATATTTTGACTTAGTCGAAGTTGTTTGCTATGGATTAATAACTTATAAACTTGTATAATACAATGTACTCACAGGATGCGTTAAAAACCATCTAGGGGGGAAATTCAAGTCATCTAGTTCAGTACGGAGGATCGACATATTCGAATAATCAATCTAAGAAATTTATGTGAATATAAATTTTCAATACCAGAAAATTCAATTAACTGGCTCAAGATTATCCAAACGTATGCAGATTGATATTACACTTCCGCGATGCGCGAATAACATACAAATATGAGGATGAACTTTCCATGGTTATCATAAGCGGATTGGTAACCCCCAATTCCTGGCAGTATTATTCGAAATACATCCCTCAAATCCTATTTTGAACTTTGTCGCCTACAATCACATTACCACATTCCGTTTTGTAGCCCTCCGTTTTATTCTCTTTTTATTCGTTTCACTTTCGACAAATTCGTGGAATTTTATCCAACATATTTTCATTTTTCAATTCAATACAATCCACTTTTTATATTATTTTCCTCGGAATATCACATTTTAATGGAACAGTCAAGCGTTATCCTTCCGTTTCTCGTTCTATCTCTCAAGAGAAAGGTGACTTCTCATCAAGATGATGCTTTTTCTCTGGTCTTGCTATGATTCCCATGAATTCTGGTGCGCGAACATCCCTCTTCCTCTTCGTACCCAGTTCTGTTTAGGTATTCGTTAGAAAGTTCCACATCGTGTATGAACCTTCATGTTTTCAGACGCATTTCGCGGAACGTGCGTAAAATTAATCGCAGCTGAAGAAATGGTCCACTGCCGTCCGTGGTTAGAAACATGTGTTACCCATTTATGAAACTACTCCTTGGGTGGTATTTGCGATTGTGCATGGCGGCATGTGTGTACGGAACAAAATGTTTCATCGGATGGGTATAAACTTTTTATTCTTTTCACGATCTCATTGAAATTCATTTCATCCCATTCGATGATACCATTTAACGACGTTTCGGAGAAATCAACTTAATTTGCGAATATGAAGGAATGCTTCGTGTTATCGTGAATTGTGAGGTTTTTTGCGGAATTTATTAATTAAGAGACTGATTCACGTACTTCAAAAAAGCGAAAGGATTATCAAGTACTAGTTCTCTTTATCATACTAATATGAACGTGTATTTACAAATCAGTTGAGAACTCATCGTTTATGGGTAATGAAATATCATCATCAGCTCAGGGAAAGAGCTTATGATAACGATTGTCAGGAATGATGGTAATTCCATCGTGGAGTTCCCAGAACTATAATGAGTACTATTGAACATGGAAGGAGATGTGATGAACTGTTTGTGTTATTACGAAAATGATAGACCAAGAAGTAGAATTCGTAATGGATACCTATAGAATTATAAGCATTCATGAAGAATTATTCATGAATACTTCAGGGACTGTTGTGCTGCCTGGGTCAACTCCTACACTGAGAGAAATTTGGCGCACATGTTATACTTGGTTTAAAGTGACAACAGCGCCCTTCAGTAAAGTCGGTCTACGCGTTGAAACGGAGTAGCTCCTCCGTAGTAGAAGCTACTCTGCATTGCGCGCAGTGTACACTGATCGGAGTGGCTGCTACTCCGATGTCACGTACAGGCGCTAACAGGCTAAAACACATAGCCAGTGAACCTCAAGTATAGAGGGAGCGCCAAATTTCTCTCAGTGTATTTTATCTGCAATGAGAGCTAGATAAATCTTGGAATATTTATCCTGCTTGAAATCAGTGTGATAAATCTGCGATATCGCATTAGCTGTCCCAGAAAGTCCGATTGGAATATAATAAACTTTTCAAGAGGCGATAACAAACACTCATTCCAAATCCTTCTAGAATAAGAAATTCTTAAAATATCGAATCAAGGAACAGAAACAGATCTTTTATCCGTGTCGAATGAAGGAATTTGACGAAACGTGTATATAAACATGTAACTGAACAACAATGAAGTACTATCACTTCCGGCCCTGTTCATCGGGGATCCGTATCCTTTTCTGTTGACGTCATCATCGTCAATCTCATCACGGTGAGCACACCAAGCGTTTTCCTGGGGAAACGAAAGCTTTCGTAGGGACACTCGATGCTCAAGTAACGACGTGGTGCGAGTGGAAGAGGATACCTTGGCAGTAGAAAAGGACGAGAGTCCTTGGTTGGTTTGCAAGCCGACAAACCGCAGTTTCAGGTTACAGCACTCTTGGAAACGGTAAAGTTAGAAGAGACCAAGATGATCTCTACCGGCAAAGAGGAAGGAAATATAAAAGGGAGAGAAAGAGAAAAAGAGAGATGCATTAGTCGGACGGTAAAGGAACACAAATAGATGAAGAAGAAAAGACAAGAGCTTGTTTCTTCCTTTTTTTTCTCTCATTTTGTTACCTTTGGTATCTTCTTTTCCTTGTAAGCATCAAAGGATCGGTTAGATCTTTCGCCAGTCGAATTCTTCAGCGAGATATACATCTTTAATATTCTAATGATACTCTAGCTTCTTTCATATCAAATTCGTTACTTCATTTTTCAAAGAACATCATTTTTACTGCATATATATACCCCTATATCAAAGAATATTTATGATAATTCAAATGTACATTTCCTTCATTTTTGTTCCAGGTGAGTTGTCGGATGCCATGAAAATGCGTTTCTTTGTTCCCCGAGGAGGAACACGCGGTGAGTTCGAACAATCGTATTATTAATTCACGTGTCAATCGCGTTACGAAATAATGAAATGATTCATGTTAATTATAGACCATTGTCGAACTCTCTGATCAAGAATGTTTCTACATGATTTGACGAATGATATTGTTCTTGATCATAGTTATTGATCGCTCTTGAATTAACGATCATTTCGTATCGATTAATCCGCGATAATGTACGCGTAACAAGATTATCGTTGACTGTAATTGAGATCGATCTCGAACGGAGATTGTTAAGCCCTGAGTGATGGATAATGGTGGTTCGAGAGAACCTACTACGAGTATTCATTTTCTACGTAGGTTGTTGATAGAGTAGAAGATCGGCAATGAGAATCGATATTATGAATAATCGTAGAATTTGAAAAATTAACGAATTCCTCACCTTGTAAATATCGTTCTTCGCATTAATGAGAGAGAAGATTTTCTCTCAATACGAGGAGGATGTGTGAAGCGCACAAAAAGGGAGAAGGAATGGAGAATCGAAAGTTACCTAAAATTTTATGATGCGAAAAATTCAAGTTCAAACGGCGATGAAAAGACAACGATCGAACGTGTATAGATGGTTCGTTCGAACGGGACACATCAACGGTAGCGGTACCCCAGATTTCCCGAGCGATTGTCTCGCGAAGTCTTTCGTCCAACAATCTATCCACAACGTGACGAGATTCGAAAATCTTCAAAGTAGCGTATAGACGTATCCCATACAAATATCTACTCTTTTTCCAGTTCAAAGTACAGCAAAAAGTTATGTGAAAGAAGGGATATCGTTTCGCTGCGTGTGCTTTATACCCACCTAACCCCTCTTTTTTCCCCTTCGACTCTCCCGACTGCTGCAGGGCTGTACACCAACCGAGAGGATTGATTGAAAAAAGACTCGAATATGGAATCAAATTTTACGATCTACTTCTCCAGACGTGAATTCCATAAAAGCTGATTGGCTCTGATCGGTATCTCGTTTGGCGTGGTCTAGGGGACTGGAAAATCGTGGATTTGATCATCGTGTTTTGGGAGACAGATCGATAGATTCGAATTCAACTTGTTTCTCCACCGAGCGGAAAGTGATGCAATCATCTCAACGATTATGTCACATATTCTCCTTATATTTTGAAAACGAAAACCCTTCAATCTTCTGTTTCTTTGAAATCTATAATTTAAGAAACCAATTTCAATATTGAAATTAACTCGCACCGCAGAGCAATTAAATTCACTGGAGTATTGCGGTTTCAAATTGAAATTTATGTTTCGTAAATAATTGACGAATGAATTCTCTTTGCTGATGGTGGTAGCAACGTAGTTTGAATAATTAGTACAAAAACGTTGCGCGAAGCACAAGGAGAATTAGATCAAAATCCATTATCTCAAAATTACATTATTCACCGTTAAAATGTGATTTTCATCTTCAGGTATGAACTGCAATAATAATAATAATAATAATAGTCATATATTTTATCACTTAAGATTCTATTTCAATATCAATAAAAGATCCTCGATAGAACTATACAAATATTGTTCTCTCATTCGATTTAACGGTTTTATGCAGTACATATAGGTGGTAAGAATCCAATTGGAATAGGTATTCGAACACTATTTCTCTTTACGTTTTCTCACGATCGGACCAATCCATGCCAATCTCGCCATGTGCCTTGAGCGATGGATGGTAGATTGTGAATGAGGTTTATCTTCGACTTTTTCATATGTGGGGAAAAAATTGGAGATGTGTGGGTGAACACGTAGGAATGTTTCTTTTTATCCACTCCATCGTTGTGTACGTTGAAAGTTTGAGAGTGAGTTCGACTCAAGGTTTTAAAGATGAAAGAATTCATTCATGTGATGTGACGAGCATGAGAAATAAAGCACGAGACTTGTAAGCGAATCTACTGATCATGTCCGACTCTGAATGTGGGTTGCAAGGCAGAGAAATTCGTTGTAATTTATTGTAAAAATTTGTGAATATGTGAATGCGATATTGAATCGCTGAGTAATTCACATAATAATTCGAGAATGAGTCGAAAGGTTTGAAATTGGAATTCAAGATTGAAATTCAACATATTCTTTGAAATATATTTTTGCATGTGCAAAAATATACTGTTTGTGGATATTGATGAATGAAGCACCCTATACACTCTGTTCGTGGGAACTCCCATTAATTCGAAACGTCGAATCGGCAGGGCGAAAAATTAAAATCCTCTTTTTTTCTCTCGAATTACGCAACGAGAGAAAGAAGAACGGGAAAAAGTGGGTGACAGAGTGGCAGATAAATACGTATCCGTTGCCAGTCCATGTAGCTGTACGTGCATGGGCATTTATCAAACGAAACGAAAAGACAAAAAATAGAAGAAGGGAGGGAAGAAAGAGAAGTGCTGCATGTCAGTGAAGATTCGGTATTGATGCAGTTTTCTTTGCACAATATATAGTTCGTTAGTCGCCTATTATTCGATACCGATATGTTTGAATGGAGGGAAATATTGATACATTTATGTGGGATGAATTATGAAGATCATGATGCTAAATATTGAGATGGAAATTCATTGATTTTCCTGAAGAAGACTTTGATCGATAACTGTTACGGGTAGAATATAGATTTGTAGTTGATTGATGGAAATGAGATCGCTTCTAATCATTGTATTTATCTCACAGGATTATACAGGGCGTCCCATTTGAAACAGGACAGCTGAATAACTCTTCAGGGAATGGAGGGGGAAAAAAATTGTTCAGATGAAAGTTGTAGGGTTCGAAGGGGGCCATAAGATGGTGACCTTGAATTTGACCTTGAGGTCAATTTTGAGCATAATTGATGGCCAAAGTATGTTTTTTCAAATGGAAAAAACCCTACGTTCGACCTCAGAAATGGAAAGAGCGGAAAATTTTACGTCCGAATATGTTAAGATATCAGGTCATTTAGAGGTCATTTGAAGGTCAAAAAACCATTTTCTATGGATTTTCACGGAAAAGCCTCAAACGAGTTGTTTCTCTGACCAAAGTTATCAAAGTTGAAGTGAAACCCCACGTTTCGACCTTGAATTCGACCTTGAGAACGATAATGAATGCCAAATTTGAAACAATAATTAAAAAATTATTTATTTTTCCAGTTCGTCGTTTTATAATTACAGATGGCACAAATCCGTTGACGGGTAAGACACACTTATTGCAGGAGATGTTCGAATTGACTGCCATTTACTTCAATACATAACTCCAGCCGGCGTCGAAAGTTTCCAAGAACAGACTGAAAAACTTCTGCACGAATATTCGCAATTGCGTATCTGATGCGTTGTTGTAGATCCACAGGTGTTGTTGGTCAGTTGGTATAAACGACATTTTTTACGTAACCCCACAAATAAAAATCTAGAGGGGTGAGATCAGGAGATCTTGCCGGCCACAGTACAAATCCACCTCGACCAATCCAACGATTGGGGAAGAGGATATTTAGATAATCCCTCACACATCGAGCAAAGTGTGGTGGTGCACCGTCTTGCCGATACCACATCCTCTGCCTAGTTGCTGATGTCACATCTTCCATGAGAACTGGTAATTCATTCTGTAAAAACTGTAGATAATTAGGACCGTTAACAGTTCCATCAAAAAAACACGGCCCAATAACTTGATTGTCTAGAATTCCACACCAAACATTTATACTCCACCGATGCTGATGATCAATTTGTTGAGTCCAGTGCGAGTTTTGCGCTGACCAATAGTGGCTATTGTGACGATTTAACAAGCCAGTACTTTGAAACGTTGATTCATCACTGAAAAGAACATATCGAAAGAAATCGGGCGCTTCGTTCAACCTCTGTAAAGCCCAATGGCAAAAGTTAACCCGATTCTGCATATCTTGTTGAGATAATTCTTGGGTCAGTGTGATGTGGTACGCATGATATTGAGCAGCTTGTAGAATTCTGTGTGCCGTACTGCGTGGAATACCCAAATCGCGTTCAATATCACGTAAACTAACATGAGGATTCATGTGTATTATTGCTAAAACAGCAACGCATCGAGGGTCGTTAAAGTTGAAACCTTGATTGTTTCGGCGTTGACCAATCCTTCCTTGTCGACAATTTCTTTCAACTTGGCGAATGACTTCTGGAGAAGGATGATGCTGCCGATCTCCAAACCGCTCTCTGTACAATCGTGACGCTCTTTGATACACTCCGCGACACTCACCCAAGATCATTAAGATATCAACACATTCGTTAGGTGGATAAACCATTTTGAACCCGCACTTACACCGTAAACGATGAAAACTTCTCAATGATCATTTTCGTACTGATATGAAGAATAAACTCTGAAGGTTAGTTCTGTTTACTTTCAATTCAAGGTCGAAACGTGGGGTTTCACTTTAACTTTAATAACTTTGGTCAGAGAAACAACTCGTTTGAGGCTTTTCCGTGAAAATCCATAGAAAATGGTTTTTTGACCTTCAAATGACCTCTAAATGACCTGATATCTTAACATATTCGGACGTAAAATTTTCCGCTCTTTCCATTTCTGAGGTCGAACGTAGGGTTTTCCATTTGAAAAAACATACTTTGACCATCAATTATGCTCAAAATTGACCTCAAGGTCAAATTCAAGGTCACCATCTTATGGCCCCCTTCGAACCCTACAACTTTTATCTGAACAATTTTTTTCCCCCTCCATTCCCTGAAGAGTTATTCAGCTGTCCTGTTTCAAATGGGACGCCCTGTATATCAAACATAGTCCTGTGTGAGACTTGGAGTTTTTATAATTCGTGATGTAGATTGTTTTAGAATTTTACTAATGAGAGAAGTGTCCGAAAAAATTACCACACTTTACAGTAAAGTAGGGACAAAATCACATGGTGAGGTTATGGATTGTAATTTATCTTCAGAATTACTATACTTTCTGGGGAAGAGTGTCAGAATTCTGTTATTGACTGATAGAAAGTATAGTCATTTTAATGACAAAAAATTATACATAACCTTATAGTTTGATTTTATCCGTACTTCACTGTGGAATGTATCAATTTTTCACGTAACTTTTTTTCTGCGTGTATGATTTCCAACAGTAAAAAACTTACCGCATAAGCACAAGAGTACAGAATTGTTCTTGTCATATGTATTCCAAAAATTAGTTGATGAATCCTCCTCTACAGGTGTTGTTAGCAAAAGAGTTCCCTCATGGATTGATGTTGCTAAATTCTCAAATCGTTTATTGAAACGAATTAACAATCGGATCATGAAATACCTAGACCCAACCCCAGGTAAAAAATCCCAAAATCTTGCAGCATATTCTTCAAACGATGTTTTCAATTCCAAGAAGTCAATTTCGGGACATAAATAACGATGAATTATCATATTTTGTGGGTTTGAATTTTCGTTTCGTTGTTGCTAACGATTCATGGATTGGCGAATTCTGATCATGATTTGATCCCCTCTCTTTGAAAGGATTGAACATTCGAATACAGAGTTGTGAAGTGGAAACACACTCCTGATGATTTGTTTTACAGTGCTCTTTGATTATTTCAGTCTAAATTCCAATCGATGAAAATTCTTCGAACAGTTTGATAAATGACCAATGGATCAATATTAATGCACAATTCTTACAAGTGAAGCTTGCGTCTGCATTCTATTAATTTCATTCTGGGTAGCAGATTAATTGGGTTCCTCATTATGATCATAAAAATTCATCAATTTAATATTCGTTGGAACAACGTTATAACGCTGTAACCTGGTAGGTATGATTCCGAGCATTCCTTTGGCTCTAGAGAGAGCCTAGGGAATGCTTAGAATGCACACCAACCCCTTGAAAGATTCACGAGAACGTCTGGAATGATTCTCGTTAGGATATGATAATTGTGAATTAAGTGTGAAAAACCAGAGATCATTATGGGTTATCAGAAAATCATTGAAATTATTCAATTTCAATCCAAAGGATACGAGAATAAAGGAACTCGGAAAAATTATCTTTTATACTTTGCATGAATGCGAAGATCAAAAATTGTATCTGATCCATCATGATCCTGAACTGCAGGATGATTCTCAAATTTTCAGAAGAGAAATATTGAAATTCATTGTAATGTTTAATCATACTGCGTACAGGTATAATTTGGAATCATAAAGCACCAATGAATTGTGTATTCAAAGTGAAGATAAAAATGAATGTTGATTATAGTTGCAGTCAATAGCTACTGAATACTGCTGTAGAATCAAAATCATCTAAACTGTAAAAAATTGGCGGTGTTAGCATGAATTCATACTGAATAGTGTTTTTTTAACACCACGTGGTGTTATTTTTGCAAAATAAAGTGTCATTCTAACACCGTTTGGTGTTATTTTTCATATTGATTTTGGGGTGGACTCCTACTAAATCCGCGTGTTGTTGATTCCGTGTTCAATCTGACACCGTTTTGACGCCACTTTTTTTACAGTGTAGCATCGTCATTGGTACCAAACTCGGAAAGATCTCAGATCAAATAATAGAAATATATTATCTATATCATAAATCTTGATAACGTTCAAAAAGGATAGAAGCCTAGTTAAATAATGTTCGGGAAGGCACTGAGGAACGAGTTTGGAATACTTACTCTCTCGTAACTCGATATATTCTATTCTTCAAGTTTATATCAATTTAGGAATCATGGAACGATCAATAAGTATAACGTACATGGGCATCTCTGATTTCCTAGAGTCGAGATAGAATCCGAGACCTAACGTGGCACATAATACGAAATAGAGATAGAGATGGAGAGAAAGAGAGGGAAGAAGGGAGTAGGAGTATCCACTTTGCATGTTCATGAAATTTCCTTGGTTTGCGGCTCTGACAGAAACCCAGAGCCCGGCGTATTAATTAGAGGCTCGCCCTTAAAGCACCTGCAAGGTCGGCCTTAAAGTACCGCACCACCGTGGTCTGGCGAATTCTGTGCTCAGATTTCACGTAGCCAACTGTAGAAAGAGAGGCTTTAGTACACTGTAGGGGTAATTATTCAAGTGGTATCCTTCTCGGAGGTAGAGAAAGAGAGAAATATGAACGAAATCATATTATGAAGGAAGAAAGACGAAATTGGATAGGATGATAAAAGAAGAAGGAAAAAGAACGGAAGGAAGCTACTATGCTTGCGTCACATCCATCACTCTGCTGGTAATATAAGCATGTAACTACCACACGAATGTCCTGACCTCCTCTTCTGAAATAATTGAGCAAGCGTGGCAAAATCGTTTCTCCGTTGTACTAGTACCGATACGACCAAGCGGTAACCTGGGTAACCCATCACAGGCACTTCTTTGATGTTGATCGTCTCCCGTGAACGAGAAATTACCTCGGTTCAAGCCCGTTGAATCATTCCGCAGACTTTAATTAATTTCGAAGTAATGGCTAATAACTGATCATCTCATTCGACTGATGATTAATTCTCGGCCAGTCTTTGGATCTGCAGGCTCCGCAAATTGTTGCCGCGGAAGTGACGGAGGGAGAGAGAGAGAGAGGGACGGGAGGGAGGGGATAGGGAGAGCAAGAAATAATCGTTTCTAAATAGCCCCGTAGTTTACACCACCTATGTTTACCTTAATTGTGACGTCGATCGATGATGAATCAAATGCCACGTACCCTGCTTTGTATAGAGAACAATTAATCATTTGCTTGTTGGAAACACCTGATAGAGAGGACTATTGGGATGGGCGGGTGTATCGTATTTATGGATACAAAGCCGATCAAGTTCCACGTAGTTCTCGTCGTTTTTCCATTGATTTCATCGAGTATATATGTCTACACGAGTATTTTATAATACCAAGAGACGAATGAGGTTTCATATCAATCATTCTTCGACGATTTCAAATTGACAATGATTCGAAAATTGAATGAAGGTATGAAATTGATGGATGCGCGCCATGGATTCGATTTAATTACTTTTCAATTGTAAATCGTTAATTGAAATTCATTGATTTTCTTTCGTTCCTCTTTTTCGGTGTGGCTCTTGAATTCGAGTGAACGCAACCCGAAAATATCATCTGAAAAATGAACTCCTGCGTGCGGAAAGGAAATACAAAGAGCAGTACTTCAGCTTAGAAGGTTGGTATAGAGGTAACAAGTTCCAAGGTATAAGGTAGCGGTTTGTTGGAGGGTTCCCTATTTCGAGAGGAGAAAATACCGATACAATACAAAATTCAACTCCGTTGAGTATAGATGTAGTCACAGAGTATATGGTCGAATTGAGATAAACGTGAACAGTTGCTGTGAGTACCGGCATTGTCGTAAATGCGAGAGAAGGGTATAATTTCTGGATCGGCACAGGGGAGGAAGAAGAGAAATACAGTAAAGACGAAGTGGTGAAACGGGGAACAAGGCCGCGAACTGTTTCCAATTTAACGAGGTAACTCGATATTACCCCGACCTGTGTACAGGTAGCGCACTTTGCGTTCAAGAACGAGATTGGGAAAGTTTTCCCGTGGAAAGTAACGTTTATGAATAAATCCAGTCGACGACAACAGCCACCCCTATACTACCAGCACCACGACTTTTGAAATACTAGACTTTTTTTTACGTTAATTCTTTCCCCATTCAAACATGCTTTTTTTATTCTCTTCAAGTATAAACATCCAATTGGGAGGGATAATGCTGGAATTTGTTCCATTCATTTTGAAAGAACAACATTATGTTCTTGTTTCTCATAACACAATAGAATTTTATGAATGGATATGAATTCATAATTTCTGTGCAAATAGTAATGGATTACGATCGTATTATACCCTGGAATTCGATATTGCAAAGAGGGTGGTCCAAAAAAGTAAATCGTGAGGACAGTTGAACAATGAAGTATTGTATTAAAAAGCAATAAATAAAATTATTGGTGTTGACCATATACTCGAGATGCTGATATAAAATTCATTCGAAAAGATGAAAGATTATTAAGTTAATCAATATGAAGGAAAAATAATTCACTGTGGTAGCTATTTCGGGTATTTGATATTTGGATAGCGAAGGAAATGGCTTCAACAGCTATCCAGATATCGAGCAGATTTTCAGCTATCCAAATATCGAGCACATCATTTTTCTCCGTGAAGGCCTGACATTAGATTTTTTTGCATGATATGTGATGCACGGAAAAAAATGGTTCGTTGCTATAGCGCCTACACGGAGAAAAATTTGATTGTGAAAATGACTATTTTTTGTCGTAAACTACCCATGTGGAAATTGCCGGAGTTGACAAATCGCCCAGTACTGGAAAGGTTGTATTTGCCAGACTTCGGCAAAAACAACTGTTCCTGTTCAGGCCCATTACTGTTTTTCAACTGGCTGTACATGTTCGACGGAGTTGAGACGGTATTGGTTGGCGTGGACAGATAGTGTTGGGCCAGTAATGAATCAATACCGGCCGGAAAATACACGAATCGTAGTGTAACGGAGCCGCGCCAGTACTGTGCCAGAGTTGGGATGACCATTCAATATATCCAATAGGCGATCGAGTGCCAGGATCGGTAGGGCAATGGCTAACTACAAAATCGTTAGTCGAACTACGTTAAAATTATGTCCATGGAAATCTGGCTGGTATGGTAAACCAAAGCGGCGCCAGTACTGAGCCAGAGTGCGGATCACCATTTCATATATTTGATAGCCAACTATATGCCATTATCAATATGGCACTGGCTGACTACGAAATCGATGTTGTATTGTCGTTAAAATCGTAGCGATGGGGATCAGGCTATTAGGGTGAGCCGAAGCTTCACCAGTACTGAGCCAGAGTTGGGATGACCATTCAATATATCCAATAGGCGATCGAGTGTCAGGATCGGTAGGGCAATGGCTAACTACAAAATCGGTAGTCGAACTACGTTAGAATTATGTCCATGGAAATCCGGCTGTTATGGTAAACCAAAGCGGCGCCAGTACTGAGCCAGAGTGCGGATTACTATTTCATAGATTTGATAGCCGACATATGCCAGTATCAATATGGCACTGGCTGACTACGGAACCGGTGTTGTATTGTCGTTAAAATCAATTCATTATGACAAATGGCGTGGTACTGGCGAGGTTGTATTTGCCAAAGTTCGGCAAAAACAACTGTGCCTGTTCAGAATCATTACCGTTTTTCAACTGTTGCCGAACATTCGCAAAATTTCAGCCGGTATTGGCTCGCGTGGACAGACGGTATAGGGTCAGTATCGAATGAATACTGTCTGGACAATACCCAGGATTCCGAGAAACGGTACCACGCCAGTATTCAGCCAGAGTCTGTATTATCATTCCATATGTACAACAGACGGCAATATGCCAGTAATGATATGACTCTGGCTGACTACAAAATCGATAGTCGATTGATGCTGCAATTATGATCTTGGCAACTCGGCTGTTGTGGTCAGCCGGAGTCGCGCCAGTATTCAGCCAGAGTTGGTATTATGATTCAATATGTTCGATAGACGACATGGTACCAGTATTGGTGGGACTCTGGTTGACTACGGAATCGGTAGTCGACTGACATTAAAATCACGATCTTGGCAACTTGATTTTTGTAGTGAGCCGGAGTCGCGCCAGTATCAAGACAGAGTTGATATGATCATTCAATACGTTCGATAGAGAACAATGAACCAGTATTGGTAGAACCTTGTTTCACTACGGAGTCTATGGTAAATTGCGTGACTTCAAGGGAATTGGTGCAATGAATGGGAATTTAAGTGGTCCGTTGTCAACTCGGAGATTAGCTGATGTGATAGAGACTCTGTTTCTCACACGCAGGTCCCGGGTTCAATCCTTGCCCAGTGAACTTTCATGAAACCACTTCCAAAGCGTCTTTCTCAGATAACGGTGATGAGAAAAATAGATTCACAAAGTTTTGAAAGTTCAAATTCAATGTATTTTTTTTTTTGTTTTCACTTGAAATATAACTTCGGGGATCTCTAATTACCAGCACTGTGCCAGTACTGGGTCGGGTCTGAATCCCTACGTAGGATGTATTATTTTGACCCACCACCACTTCTCATCCAGTACTGGCCGAACAACTGATTCTGTTGCAATGCCAGAGTTCTACCATAGTAGGCACACACCAAATATCGCTACCGACGTGGTGGTAAATGTTTTACTGGCCCTTATGTAAAATGATGTTATGATTCCGACTCCTTGCCAGTACCGTCCAAACCACTGGCCCCATAAGGGCAAGGTTGGGTTTGCCAGTACTGGCAACTCTGGCAACAGTACCGCGCCAGTAGCGGCCCGTGTGTACATTTCCACATGGGTAATATTATTGGAAAATATTGACTGTAATTTGTAACCTAAGTGTATTATTTTATACGCACGTAGTCAATAATCGTCAGCTACGATGGTAAAAATGAAGATTCAGCGTGAGAAAATATATTTCAGTTATAACAACTATAGACAAACGCAATAAATATCTTTTCTAATGACAATTGTCACCACTTGACAATAATAGATTTTGTTTGAACAACTATTCTGAATTTTGAAAGCCACGAATCACATTTACTACCAATGACGGGTCGGTATAATACAAGCGCTGATGGTAATATTTTCGAACAGCGCTCGAGATTTTCTGACAATTATCGCACACAACAAGTTGTCCAGTTTAGGTTCCCTCGTTTAGTCTTTCAATGAAACTTCAAAACAGCGAATTCATAAGTGCGAACGTAGCAAAGCGGCTTTAATTGTAAGGTTCATAGGTAGATATAAGTACATTATTCTTAAGTTCAAATCCCCTCCGCGTAATTAGGATTTTTCATTATAAACTGTACTCAAGAATGTATTCAAAATAACATGATTGCAATCAACAAATATGGTGGTAATAACTCGAAAGTTGGACAACATGAAGTAACAATTGTGCCTGGAAAGATGTTTTTGCAAGTAAATTTTTTTTTTTCATTTCAGTGATTGATATTACCATCATTGATGGTGAAAATTATTACCTTTACTTCGACCTTTAGAGCTCTTACTTGCGAGAATCTTGAAATAAAGTGTAAAGAAACATTACGATCGCTGATAATAAAAAATATTAGCACTGCCTGGAATCATCAGTATTACCTTTGTTCGTTTTCCTGAAGAAATGTTGAAATTCTTGACAAATTGAAGTTCACCATCGCGATAATTTTATTTCCAAACTATTCCCAATAGTTCCAGTCCACCAATTTTTATGATGATATTACCTACGTATTCCACCACTTTCGAACATCAAATTCCTCTCCGTGTACAAAAAAATTTGGTATCTTTGCAAAAATATTCATTCCAGCAGCTAAAACCCTAGTTTTCTTAACAAATTCATTGATGTCAGTGAAGAAGTTTGGTTGTATCAATCATTTTTGTTGCTCTCTTTTAATAAAGCTAATTTCTTTTGTAGACACTATAGTGATAGACCTACTTGTTATGCCAGCAATACTTTTTTCACCGTGTACTTGTCCATTCATACTTGGTTACAATGAGAATGATACAGAATATTACACCTAATGTGAATGTTTTTTCAATAGATAGATGGGTTATCTAAGATCAACGTATAGGATATACGTAAAAGGATTTGGGAAGACAAAAAATTGTATGTTCATCGCTTTCGCAGTACAAAAATGTCCCAGACGTGTGCTTTCTGTGGTCAAGGTCGGTATCAGTTGATCGTCAAGGTTGAATTGAAACGTATCATCCTCGTCTGGATTTTTGATAATCAAAGACGAAAGGTGAACTCTAGTCAGAGGAGATTGGAACGATTTATAACTAATCTGTTGTGTTTTTTCTGTAATCCACTACATAAAACCGACATGTAAAATCATACAGAGAGAATCTTGTATCAATTTATAGTTCATATTCGAAACGTATTTTTCGATAATCCAATGAATAACATTTTTTTGAGAAACAAAAACAGCTCAAAGAAGAGAAAGAATTTGAAAACAGCGTATAAGATCAAATCACACCCTTCAAATAGAATTCCGTCACATGTAAAGTTGAAAAAATTGTCGAGTCAAATAGTTGCTTTGATGAAGTGTAGAAGAAAAATTATCCCAATTCTCATCATCCCTCCTGTTAACGATGGTGGTAATATAGGGAAAGAAGAAGAGGGTACACAATTACGAGTCGGTCTTCACGTATCATACACAAACCAACGGAAGATACACACCTACTTATACAAACGACAAAACTTCTCTCCCTCCTGTCTCTTTCTCCTTTTCTCATGACTCTCATCTCTTAGTCATTCTCTTCATACGCGAAGTAACGAGGCACAGCTGTAACAAGGTTACTCGTGAGCTCGCGGCGTGCTAATTTCCATCGTAGATTTAATGGCACTTAAAAGCCGGAGGATTAAGCGACGTCCAAATCAAATCAATTCCACCGTCGCGTTCGTCCGACATGTCCTCCCCGGCATCATTCGAACTCATTCCAACTCAACTAATTTCTCCCCGAGGATCGAAAGAAACGAGAAAACGCAAGGCTAGGGAAAAATGAAAAGAGAATCCGAAATGAAATCTGTATGAAAATGCGGTGGTGGGTGAACGTGTTACATGGATTTAATAATTGGGTTTGAAGGAATTGCTTGGGTGTGATGGTTTGGGTTTCCGAGGTAAGAATTCAGAAATGTTAACGAGGGTTCGTATGACTATAATTAGAAATACATGGTCGACATTTATTGTATGACATGTTGATTGCTCTGGAGGCATATCACATAGTAAAGGATTCATTAACAACTTTACAGTACTCGAATGGGGAGAATAATGGAATTTAGCATATACTGGAAAATCGCATTTACGATTTGAATTAGGATATTTGAATTCGAGATTCAGTGATAAATTTTCAGGTTTCTCTGCAATTTATGGTCACTTCTTTACCTTCCTCCCTGCTTTTTGACAGATGGAAATGAGAATTGAACTTCATTTGTCATGAATTTATAGATCCTCCGCGGAACATGGAAGTATTTTTATGCGGAATACAAGAATTCTATCTCTGATTAGATTTCATTGAAATATATAGCTCTCTAAATTAGAAAGAGTGAATTTTCACTCCAACATAGTGGAATTTTAATTTTTGGTAGTCAGAAGGGAACTTATCTCACCATTCGAGTGGAATTTTCACTCTTTCGTATTTAGAGAGTGTAATCGAATTTGCATTTTGATGGGGAAGAATATCAAATCTCGCCAGTTTTACCCTCCTCATCCACTTCTTGAGTGAAACTTCACCCATGTGAGATATTTTATTCTGTATTTTCTTGCATCGCAAACAGTTTTGCCACGTAAAACTGCGGAAAACTGCCATTCACATCTGACTGTGAAATTATTTATGCTTCACTATAAAAAGAAAGTCTTAAATTCAGTTCATTTCATGGCTAAATCTATGATGCAAACAAATTAAGCCGACACAATGGAAAAAGCAATGTCCGAAATTAAGATGCAAATAGATTAAAACTTTCTTTTCACAGTGTTGTGTCAACTACATACCAAGTTCCCGTACGGAAACATTTCACTAAAATATCCATGATATAATCTCTGAAAAAAATTGCATTTTCTCTGCAAAAAAAATCTAACAAACTCTAAGGATTTATAAAATTTTGATGAAAAATGTAATGATTTGGAACATTCTGTACAGATTTATAATTTGTAATCGTTGTTTAGTTATTCAAAAACCACACGGTGAAAAGAAAAACTTAATTTCAGTTAGGATATGAGCTGAATTCAAGATCCAACCAAAAGAAGACTCGGTTGACTTAAAGTCAGCCCCTGGAAAACCTTCTCAAACTCAAACGAGAATACAGCTCACATTAATCTCTATTCAACTGAAATTAAAACTGATTTTGCACTGAAACTCAAAGCGAATTGTTCCTGATAAATGGGTTCGTCCATTGTTTTCAGTTTTGTTCTACTCAACATGGCGTTACCTATCGACGATCAGAAATATGCTTGTGTTCATGCGGAAGATACAAAAAAAATGTCTATGTTGTGTGAATTTCTTCACTTGTTGACTGTTCAGTTATATCGTGATCGTAGTTTTTGAAGATTGAACATGTTTAATTGTCATCGGGAGATTCGAACCCACGTTGTTGCTGTAATGACCTGTTCTAGTCCTTTGCGTTTAACTACCTAGCCATGGTACCGTTTCGATCGACGGACGGGATAAATTATTTCATGAAAATATAATTTGATAGCATGTGTAGTGTGAAGTCAAAGATGAATTTGGGAAACATTTTACGGGAACTGAGAATTACTGCGAATGTGAATACCTCCGAAAGTTTGAATTAATTCCAATTTGTGTTGTAATGTTGATGTGAAAGTGTCGAAATAAAGAATCCATTGAAAGTGCGGAAAATCCAATCACAAGCTTTCACGAAGTTGGTATTACAATTTGTTACTGAATTTGTTAGGCACCTTGAACAATAAATGAAAAATTTGTAATAATTTGACTGAAACTGTAATTAATTATATGCACATATACACGGAAAAAATACTCCGGTTAATATATGGACAGCAAGAATTACTGCTATTTTAACCGGAATTCTAGTTAAATGAATTAAGTCTCCGGCAAATTTAACAAGGGCTCCGGTAAATTTAACAAGAATTCCAGTAAAAGTCACAGATATTCCTTGCTGTCCATATAGTAACCAGAATTCTGGTAAAATTAACAGTTCATTTTTTTCCGTGTATATGTGTACGTATAAACAATTGTACCACTGAAAATGAAAGAATTCTAATCTTATGTTCAGATATTTTTTGACTGAAATATCCATCAAACTCCACATGGCTGACTATAAGATATGCATTGCTGATAATCAGCACATTATGCGATTTAATTGAATTTAATACAGCCATAACTCTATCCCATCCAATATTACGGCTGAAATCGCAAGATTGCTGATTTTAAGCTTCGTCTGAAAATCCATCGATTATGGAATTGAGCTTCACTTTTTACTGTGTACGTAGCAGAATTTTGTCCGTTTTTCAATGCTCCATGGCCCTAGAGACAAATTTGAATGAAATTCAGCTCTGAAAAATTTCTAACGAAACTCTGCTGATTTTCCTAACTATTGAAGAACTTTGAAATCCTATAAATATTTGACGAAGAACGCAATTAACAATTGGAATTTGTCTTAATTAATGATTGAATCAAATTCTCAACAGAAGTTTTCTTCAATCAACAATTGAATTTTAGTTTTCAATTGAAATTTCATCAATTACACTTAACTTGTAATTCCTAATTGAGATTCTTCAGAATTGAGAATTAAATCAAAATTTAATCCGCAATCGAAATTCCCCTCAATTCAAAATTAAATCCGATTTTCAATTGAAATTCTTTTCAAGTAACGAATAAATTTAAGTGATTCAAGATCAAGCAATAATTCATTGATTTCTCTGGTATTTTTTGTTTTTTCCTGAATTAAGAAATATAGAAGGATGAAAAAATCTATCAATCATTGCTCGATTCCAAATCAGTTGGAGAGAATTGAGAATTAAATTTTAATTGCTAATTAGAAAGCATTTCATTGAAGATTTCAATTTTGATTGTTGATTAGAGGGGATTTCAATTAGGAATACAATTTTCATTGTCAATTCAACGTCGAATCAATTGTTTTACAATTAAATTACATCCAACCCTGAGTTAAAAAAATGTTGGAAATTTATTAGGGTTATTTCAGAGCGCAAGTGCCTATTTGTCTGGAAGAGATAAAAAAAACTTTTATAAAGTCCAAAAAAAAGTCTGTACAGAATGTTGCGAATTTATCAAGTGTTCCATCAAAGTTTCATAAATCCTTGAAGTTTTTGCAAAGAACATGCAATGTTTTTCACAGATGATTTACAGCCATTCCAGCGAAATATTTTCGTACGAGTCTTGAACGTTGCTTACACTATTGGCATTATTATGAGGTTTGTTGTGGAATTTTTCAATAGGTACTTATCTCCAACTTGCTCACAATTTCCCAAATCACCCCTTATTATATTTGAATTAAATTTCACGTTGGAAGTTATATTTGCTCAATCTTCGCAAGCAGCGTGTGAGGGTCACAAAACAATATCATAGAGAAACTCTGATAATAAGAACCGTGGAGATATATGAATCAGAGGAGATATAGATTAATACGACATACGGTTACATTGCAAGGGAGAATATTGAAATCCCTATCAAAGAGCAAGATGCAGACGAAATGAGGACGAATTGTAGGGGAGGGGAGGCCATGGATATGGAATGACGTTGTAGGATTTACAAGGATATGAAACAAATAGCGGGAAAAAGATCGAAACATGTCGCAGTGTATCAGTTCAATATCGAGAGGGAGAAACTACACGACGTTGGAGCAATCCAAAGAAAAGAAACAACCTTTTCGTATCATTTCACTATTCTTCTGTTGAATTCATGAAACGTAGCATTCTTTTCAATGTTCCCTTGTTATTTTTGTTGCTATAAAGTACGATTTTCAATTCAAAAGATGTAATGGATGAAGATGGATTTGCGCCCAAGCAAATCTAAGCGGTGTTTTATGGGCGATAGATCTGAAGGGCGATTTTACAATATAATTTTCCACATAATTATACAAAACTTGTATATAAACTATATTGAATTATGTATGGAATATATATAATTGTGACAATTTTCTAACTCGGGAACCGGCACCATATCCCGTATGGAAATTTCTCCCGGGCTCAGACTTGGCCCAGGTTTCTTAAGGGGGCCCTACTCGAAAAGGGACTCCAACTTGGAATGTGACGCTTTCCAATCTAGACCCCCTAATGGTATCAAATATCCAGGCAAAACATTGGTAGCCAACTCGGAGCCTATATGGGCTGTAGGTGGGCATACATGGATTGAAAAATTCCAAGAAGATACTGGCAACCCCAACTGGGGCCTTATATTGGATGCGTAAGATATACCTTAGGATGCCCAGGATTGATATCCACACGGTATATAGGTCTTTCTCCAGCATAACGTTTTTGGACCGTTGAAATAATATGTGTTCATATACTGGAATTAATTACTCAAGGGGAAACGAGAGATATCCAACTTTCATTAACAAATTGATAAAAAATAGTGGAGGTGGAGTTATTTGTATTCCTAGTTGTATTACAGAAATATTTTACCCTTGTTGAAATTTCCCCTTACAACCCCGAATGAAGTTGAGAATTTTGTTTCGCCTTGCCGATCTACCAAGCCCAATTTTTACTATTCGAAGTACTCGGAGTTGCCATTAGTATTCTTGACGCGTTAGTCGGAAGCATTTCCACGCTTCGGCACCGTGAACACTGTACCTTGTAACTGGCATCGCGTTACTACCGGACCGATTTATAAAGCTGCCTGTGAAATTAAGAACCTGTAAATCTGCGATCTCGAATTAGTATTCCTACTGTCGCTCCTCAACACATCTCGCTGGTTGATAAAAGGAGTAAAAGAAGGTTGAGCACTACAAGAGGGATGCAAAAACAATATATATACCATACGTTTTACATGCAAGAACGATTGTTTTTCATCCCATGAGTAACCGGGAGGGTTGAACGAGAGGAAGATAATCAATACCATTCATTACTCGCAATCGTGTAATGGTTTTCGTTTCTTCTGTTTTTCATTTTCGTTTTCTCCTGTTGGCGTATTTTGTAAATTTCAACAGTTCACGTACATTAAATGTTCATATTATATCATTTAATTGCCATCATTATATTTTATACAATCGAATTATTAACAAACTTATCGATCGAATCGTACGATAATGAATTATCTGATAATTGAGCTTGGACGGATGTGCCGATTCGGAATCACGATTTAATGATAATGAACATTCGTTCAAGCAAATTAGTTCGTGCCGTTAACTGGTATCTCGTATAATTTTGTATCAATACGTAGGTGTTTAGAACGAAATGAGAAACAACATAAATCTCAAAATGCAATATATCGTTCATTTACGAGAGATGAATGAAAATGTTGATGATTTGTTGGTGTTGTTCATTTCCAACGATTATCGATTCTTCGATCCAGGAGTACTATCCACGAAATAAAGTTTTGCATTGTCAGCGGCTATCGAATAATCGATTGTCACTCGGTTTTAGTGTTATACTTCATATGGTTTTACGATCATCGAACCACAAATTTCTCGTAGTCTGGATATCATTCCAGATTAACCGAACGGGTTCCTCAGTCTTTTTCCGATATATATCTCGTTCCATTAGGATCGCTAATCGTTTTATCGTCTCAAGATTAATGGGATTGCCGGGGCTCTTTTAATTCCTGTCGCCAAGAAGGTTGGCACTTACATCAGCTCTTCCGTCGCGAGAAATGAGAATAAGATTCTCATTTTAGACGAATGAAAAGATCGGTAGAAAATTCTCTTCAACGGTACTTGACTTATCCCCTACTCCGTATGGATCTTTCATGGTCTTACGAACGTCGCTGCCGCCAAAACTATTATACTACCGCCATAAAGTTCTCATCTCGCTCTGCCATCGTTCTCTTCAAACGAATATGAAAATTCAATTGCAACCATCAAAGAGATGAAGGAAATTTTTCATAGGTATATGTAATAAACGTATCTGTGTTTGTCCTTCCCGATCGCGGAATATTAAATCAAACGACGAGGGAGGGTGAGATTTGAGGAAACCATTGAGGCTTGCCATGAATGTGACTTTATTATCTCATCCCGGTGGAGCGTGGTAAGGGGCGTGGGGATGTATAGAAAAGCATACCTGATTAAAGATGCACCCTCCCTACGCAACGGTGTCCATGACCCGCGCGTTTAGGGCTGGTGACATTAATAGCTTCTACCGACGCCGATACATTCTCCCGACAAAATTTCACCCGCATCTTATATTTAATTCAACGCTACCGCTAATTCAATCTCGCGGATATATTCAATCATTTAGGAATCCACACGCGGTGGTAACAGGGGGTACTCTCGATAGGGCTATTTTAATAAGGAATATGGTAAATTGCCTTGTAATTTGATTGAATTTCTGTTTCAAAGTTTGCATAATATATGCCGTGTCTTGTCATTTGGATGATATTAATCATTCAAATACAACTGTTCCTTGCTTGCTGTGAATTTGTTTCTGCGACGCGAAATCCCTAATTTTTCAATGCTCAGATCATAAATACACATGAATATCAAAGAATCTTCAGAACCGTGACAGTGCGATCCCATTATATAAAAGATTTTAAACTTTTTCACAACCTCCTGTGAGAATCTCGAGATAAAAAAAAAAGTAAACTTGAAAGTGAGGAGAAGAGTTCACACTTCCATCTTCTCTGATGTTCATTGTTACTCCATAGTTCAAAGCAGACCCGCTTGACGGTGAGAAGTTTATGAAGTTTTGATTAGTTTATGGAAGAAAATCGATTTCGTAATAAATTTTCACGATATTATGTGCTGGAAAAGATTTGAGGGAAAATAATAAATCATTCATAGATATCATAATTAAAATTCGTTTATTATTTTTATTATCAAAAATTACAAGAAAAAACACCTCACTTTCTTCCTCCAACGCAAGCCGTTGGAAATGATGAACCGTTCGAATGAGAGAGAAAATTAGTGTTCTCATTGAGGGGTTTTATTGTATTTTTATAAAATAGAATATCGGTCTAATTCATTTGATGGAAATCTGCATACAATTTTCTTCTTTCCTCGCGTAAACCGTTACAAAAAACAAAAAGGAATCATACGAATCATTGTATTCGTTGCGAATAGCATCAATGGATATTGCTTTCTCGTCAGAGTTAAATAATTCACCGCGATATCAAACAACTGCAACCATCAAACGTGACTAAATAAACAGGCATACGGAAGTAATATACGTTGGCTTCTCTTGATCAATCCTTCGCAATAACATTTGCAATTTGTATTTGACTCGTATCGACAATGAACAATGAACTTGCAGAGTTTTTGTAGAGAGATATCATGCGATAATGTACCTTTTTTGTTCCACAGGGAACTCGTTTCGAGGAAAATTTACTCATCGAAATCTCTGTTTTCTCTCATCTTCACTTTTCTATTGGATGCAGTTTTTGTAACCTGGATATTTTTTGTGTCAGCTTTGTGAATTTAATGAGAATCAAGAATGTTTTCACAAACATATTTCTCGTCTAATAAATTGTTCCCTTTACACGTCGGGGTGGTTGACGATCGATCGTTGGCCATTCATGGCGGAAGAGAAGTAATTTTTTCCCTATATCATCAAAATAATCCACATACAATATGCTCCGATTTCCACGACGAAGTTGCGGCGAAGGGTCTGCAAATTCGTAGAAATCCTGATTCTTATGAATTCTGAAGCTGCTGCGGCTGAAGGCTTTTGGCAGCGCCATAGAGCCTCGGTCATGGGGATATTGGAAAAGCTATCGGTACTTTCTCATCTACTCTTTGGCATTCAATAGAAACGGACGGAATATTCGGACGCAATTCCTTTATGATAATTCAATTTCTCTTCTTCCCGTCTCTATTCCCTTCTCCATGGTACCACTCTTACACCAGCCTATTCCTTTGCCAGTCCAACGTTCTTCCAGGGCTACGAGTACATACACGTATATACATAAGTCTTCATACCTGACGTATCCTATGTACTACGGACCCTACATACTTTCGCATACGATCTCTCTCTCCCTGAAACCTTTTATTCTGCAAATGGCTGGACTTCATTCGATCGTATTGCTGTGCGAACGGATTCCGAGACTATGAGCAAGGATACCCGTTCGATTCACAGATCCATTCGAGTGTGCCCCCCATATGCGTTGGATCAAATCCACTAACAACGATATTCAGAAAAAGATGGAACGAAATGAGAATATGTACATTGTATCACAAAAATTTCTCTCTGTTATTGCGAATATTTTCAGTCTCCTGAATCATTATTATAGATGTGATGGAAGTCATCTAAACGAAGTAATCGAGATCTTTTGCAGACAGTTATTACAAAGTTTCATGAAATCTTATAGTTTCAAATTTCTCTCCGTCACATGATCATTGTTCCGTTCAAAGAGACTGTATAAATTCGCTCGCGAGAGATAATCAAAACTCGAAAAATACTAGTACGTTTCAAACAAAACTTTATTCCGTTTTGGATTTCATAACTCGAGAAAGGATAAAGTTTTCCGATCGTTGTGCCGATAACTCTTCCTTTGATTACCGGATGCATTCTTTCCACGAATTCACACTCCTCCGATCATTCTTTTTGTCATATTCAACGAAATCCATGCCCTGATTATTACTAAATAAACACGAACCGTGTAGGGAATACTCCGAACAAGATTCAACTCCCATCCGTGGGTAATCAAACCCTCTCCTCGAAGTATTGAATTTCCCTTACTTTTTATTCCACTTTCATTTTATTAGTATACATTATATACAACAACATCGCTCGAACAATTCGATCCATAATAGACATTTCCTATGCAGACGATATTATCCTCATTATAATTACGAGCGAGTGCATATACGAGCAACTTGGAGTAATCATCTCTTCACGAAGATAAAAAACATTCTTCAGACAATCGTTATTTCCCAAGTACACGATCCATCCGCGTCTGGTTCACGTTCGTGAGGATGCATATGTGTTTTACAAAAGAGATAGACTTTGTACGCGCATACAAGGGCATGTATTACTTTCCCGTCTGTATAGTTTCTTTCATAATCCATCCCGTATCAATTTATCTTACGCGTATCGAATCGCGTCCGTAAAATGTCTTTTCCCTGCTCCTCTTATATTTCCGTTTCGTCAGTGAATTTCTTTCTCTCTCTATCTCCATCGTGCCAGGATGGCGGACGACGATCCCAACGAGGTTATCCGATTATTTTTGTCTTTATTCTTCGTATCCCTCACCCAACAACCATACATGATGGATTTTCCGATTGCCTCGATCCTCTGTTCTATGCCGTGAGTGATGTTTACTAAGAAAACCCCGTGCATCCGTCCACTTTGGTCTAATTGTTTCATGCCAACTCAAGGGGGATTCTTTATCATCTTTTTTCCATTGTTCAATCTGTGCCTGATATTTCTTACGTAATTTTATTTCGACTCCTAGAGAGCGAATACGATTTACGCGTTCCTATCGAATCGAAAAGGTACAAGGGGTGATAGCATTTCTTTTCATCGAATTTTTTTCTCCAATTTTGTTAGCCATTATTGAAAGAGTAACTTCAATAATTACCTCATTCAATAACGTAGTTCGTAATTCGTAGCTGGTAGTTCTCAACATAAAATATATATATCTTTCTGTTTATCCTATCTCGTTTCGCTTTTTATGCTACTTTTTTTATTTTCACATTCACCCTACAAGCCGCTAATTAGTTCGCCAGATGTATACGTCGTTTACCGAAGTATTGGTGTTTTGGCCAATAAATCTGTCTGTGGTGTAGCGGCATTGCACTCTTTCTTCAACTAAGATGGGAGAAAAGTGAAGTTGAAGGGGTGTGAAATGGAAGGTTAAAATGGTCGTAGTAACCATCTCGTGAATACTTCGATTTCCAATTCCCATTGCCAGAGAAATAGGAGGGAAGAAAATAGAGGGATAAGAAGGAGAAGCAAAGAAATATAAAATTGTGTACTTACAATAGTCGATCGATTCCCTCATCGCAAATGGTTTTTTCTCTCTTTCTCTCTCCCCCTCGATGATTGGATGTAGCTTGGATCTATTAACTACGGTCTCGATGTATTTTTCTGATCTTTCTTTTTCTCGCGTTTGAGTGTTATTTCAAGTTTTGATAAAACTCTTTTTTTCCCAAAGACCGAACGTGTATGTATCGCGAAATATATATCATGATCAATATTATGTAATGGAGAATCGAATATATAATATCCAGTCCATCAGTCAGATCGATTTCCAAATGAAATGTATATACATATGTGTTTGATTACTTCAAAAGGTTATTTTATGATTCAATTAATTAATTGATTCGTTTTGATGAATTAATTTGCTGATATAAACAGTAGTTTTATCAATGCCGAATTGTACATGTGTGCTCGTTATGTTACTTCCCGTTTGAGGGAATCATATAGGTTTTAATATCGCACGTACATCACTGAGAGTGTATGAACTCATTACGAGTGACAGGAATTTTTAATCGTAATTAGAAATTGGTATTCTAGCTCCGTGTACGACATTTAGCGAATGTCTGATGCGATTCTTCGATTTAATTAGATAGCATTCCGATCGTCGTTAAGGAGATGCTGTCCATGAGATTCGAACTTTCCGAATGTAGTTTCTGTTTCCACGTACAAGTTCCTACATGAATTGCGGATTACTACACGCCAGAAATAGTTTCAAGAACTAATTTACTCTGAACTGGAGCCATTGACAACACCGCTACTAGATCGTCTATGTACATTCATGAATTTCTCTTAACTATTTTCCTGTAATCATATTATTATTGGTTTGTGACATACATACATGTATGCAGCGTTCAACGGTTGAATGGATTCTATCAGTTTGCTTCATAACGATAAACTGCAGCGCCAACTTTGTAGTTTGCCCGTGATCGATCCGTGCGGGTTTGTTTTTTGTATGTTGCAATAGCGTTTCCGTTATTCCAACAGTTCTACTTGAGTTTTAAGTAATAATAAACGATTTTAATGCCTCTTTTCCATAAGAACCAAATATTCTATCTAAACATTTCATTTTGTGTGAAAGGGGATGCAGCGGCTTGTAAACAATGAAAAATGTTGTACGGAAAAAAGAAAATGGAGAAATTCACCTTGTAGGATGACAACGCGTCGCTTCGAATCTTTGAATGGTAATGTTTACAAAATATATTGTTAAATAATTCACATATAGAGAGAAAAGAATCTATTTTTGTCTTATAATGTGAATTATTTCACAATATATTTTGTAAAGATTTTCATTGAAAGACTCAGAGCAACCCGTTGTCATTCTACAAGGTAAATTTCTCAATTTTCTTTCTTCCGTGTATGTGTAGCGTGGCCGGAGTTACCAGCGCTGTTGAATATAAACAACCATTCCAAGGCCAGTTGATTCGACGGTACTGATCCGGAGTCGGAATGATAACAACGTTTGACATAAGGCCCAGTACTGGGAATACAAGTAATATCCATGAGCCTATAATATTTTGATGGTCCGGTCGTTCTAATACATCTGGTCTAGGAGTGATTCCATTACTAAATGTGTATCGGTTGAATTAAAGAAACACACGACACAATAGAAGAATGAATCAAATTACTGTCCTTATGGTTTGAAAAAGAGCTTGGTTATCATTTCATTAGCATTTGTGGTCTTCGATTTCTCGCCCATATTGATCCAGATTCAAGGTGTAACTGGTTCTATTTGTGCCTGTGCGGTGTTCAAAGGTTAAGAATCTCATTTCAAGTAGAAAATTTGGATAAATTGAATCACTTCGCACCAAAGACCATTTGAGAGATTTGTTATTTGAAATGTATATTAATCGTTGGTTGAATATTGGCATGACCTAGGCTTATTGGATCGGCGGCATGCGTTTGCCACAATAATTGATCCACTATCGCGACAAATCTCGCCATTCTCAAGACCAGGGAAGGTAATGTCTGTTAGATAAATAGCATCAATTGAAAAATAGTGATGATACAATGACGGCTCAATTGTTTTTGCCAGAGTCTGACAAATAAATCTCTGCCAGTATTGGACCGTTTCTCCATGCCCGAGAATTTCCAAATCGAATATTTAAGACATCCTTGAGTTACCTGTTGAAATTTCAAACGTTTTCGATTCCTTGTTGTATTCAAGTAGTAAGAGATCTTTTGTTTCTGTTTTACAGGATACGATTTGTTGTGGATAAATAGTGACTCCGACCAGGAGTGACTACCGGGGTACATGCAAGAAGGACATGAACTACTCTCAAGGTAAGATTTTGTTTGCATTGAAGATGTAGATATTTATGTCAGCTCTTCATACTTCATTCTTAGTGATTTTTTCACACAACAAATGTGCCTTCTACATCGGGATTAATGGAATTCAATGGCAATAAGTTATGAGTATAATCCTCACTTTTGATAGTCAGGAACTACCCACTGATAGAATAGTGAAAATACAACTCAACAGTGATTGGTATACTTGGAACTGATTTAGATTGAAAGGGAGTATGTGAGTTGTCGAAATGAGAGAAAACTTGAAATCTAGATAAAGCATACATGATTCCTGTCCAGAGCCGCACTCGAATATCTAATAAGACCGTTACAAAAATCCAACACAGAAGAGGGATAAAATCCTGATTAGGAAACCAATCCCTTTCCAATCAGAATCTAAGTCTTGGAGCCCTGCTGAAAGAATCTCATTGAACCGATTGATTCTCAATGGGTTTGAATCAGTTTCCTGCATCGGAATCAATAAGGATCAATCGGTTCAATGAGATCCTTCAAGCAGGGAGTCTTGTATTCGAATACTCTTTCCATACACTGAGAAAATAGATATCTTGAAAAATATCATAGTTTATGGATTTTTGGCATTGGTCTGACCCGAGTCAAAATATTTACGTGAAGATACCTCTGAAAATCCCATAATTTCTTGGACTTTTATGAAAAAGTATGGTACCTTCCTCATAAAAGTCCCAGCCATTATGGTACTTTTGAAGGTATCTTCACTTAAATATTTTGACTCGGGTTAGAGCAACGCCAAAAATCCATAAATTATGGTATTTTTCAAGATACCTTTTCCTCCGTGTATTATAAGACAGCGTCAACATCGACAGAATGTTTGAGTAGATTTTTATGAGGATGTACAATTGTTATCCTTATTTTCGATGTTTCAAAAACTTTCAAAGTACAATAGTGATCGAGAATTAATTGTCTTCCAACTCCAATCGTAGAAGTCCTGAAATTTTCACAGATTGATAGGAAATAGGGAACTAGGAAGAGGATAGGAGAAGGCTAAGAACGGTTCGAAGAAAATATATATATGTATATACACATATATATGAAACAGTTCGGAAATTCACTCAACTAATCAAATACCACTAAAACCTCTAAACAAGTTAGGTTAGCAATCTACGTGCTTCGAATGGTAACATCGAACTATGGCTGCCACGAAGCGCGAAAATGCTTTGCGACTGCTCCATAGTCCGCACGTCATCTCGTCTTCCTCCTCCTCCTTCCCTTCCTTTAGCATCTCTTAACGAGAGGGAATCACTTGTTAGTAACGTGTAGCGGTCGTTTAATCGACGGTTAAATTTTTCAACGATAAACCATTCCTTTGTCTTTCAAAGCTTCACAGAGTCCGTGGAAAATTTTTAGGCGTGTCCAAATGAGGAGACGAATGTGTATTTTTCTTGTCTCAGAATTGAAGAAAAATGTACGTTTCGTACTCATTATCCGTATAGTTCGAACTAACGAATGACTGGAGAAAAAATACTTAATCTTGTTCAATTTTAGAACGACACAATGAGCTCATGATCACGGTCATTACTACTGTCGTATACTTTGTTACCTGAATAGAACGGTGTTTTTGTTGTTTTGCGTATTCTCCTTTATTCTTTAACTATTCTTGTGTTACACGGTAGATATTCTCTCGTTTGACCGTCCCTTGAACGATACAAAACCTACCGAGAAAAACCATATGTTGAATGAGGTGAGGTAATAGTTAAACACTTTCACTCGTTTAAGATTTGTCATTCAAATGCAAATCGGATGCCGACAAAAACTGACCAGTAAAGGAGACTCGTGCGGGACAATGACATGAACGAATTCTGTTGAGCGTATTCGACTTGTTATTACCGATTAACTCAAATCCGGTATACACGAATGAATATATTCATTTTCCAGGTGGGAGAAGAGCGTCTCCCAAACAACGATAATTACAGCCTTAAATCGTTATAGATTAGGTACATTATGATGTGAGGAATCTCAAAATTTGGAGAGCATTTATATTACTGATAAGTTTGACAGGTTTCTTTGTTTTCTCAATCTTGGACTAAAAGAATGAAGCTGGGAATGAGAAAAATTCGCATCAGTTGAATCAACAAAATCAAGAGCATCGTATCATTTTCGTCCAAGTAATCGGAACAGTTGTTATTGCATTTGAAAAAGAATGGTTGAATTAATTATAAGAAGCGGTGATCGTGTTCTTCAATCAACTTGATCAGTTGAAGTGACTGATTATAAATATTGAAAAATCGAAACCACATAGTTGCTACTTAGACAATTCCTGGCAAGAAAAATATTCGAATCGACAATACAAGACGCGATCGAAGTGTTCCACCAAACTATTTACAAAACTTTCAATACATTACACATTGGTAGAAATGTAGACAAATTTACAATTTTTCAAACGTTCCTCGAACAGCTTTGTTTGACTTTGAAACAAAATGTGAAGTATTGCAACTCTGATTCTACTTCCATGTTTTATTTTAATGACAGAAATTAAATTCTTGAAAAATTGCAGATCATATATAAATATGAAACGACAATAATATTATCTCGAGACACTTGAATTTTTTATTCAAATTGAGATGGAATATTTATCCAATCGAGAATGTACCCCACATTTCCATTCACCGCACTACTGTGTACATCTTTCGAACGACAGTAAAAATTGTAAAGGAAAAATAAAGCTATCCTTTTGTATTGCGGTGGAAGAATATTTACATGATATATGGATATCTTGAACCCAAAGAAGAAATTGGGGGCTCGTATACGTCGACGAGTCTCCATTGAGAAGGGTGACTTTTTGATCGAAACTTTGTGTTTCTCGAGAACTCGAGGAGACAAAAGGGAGGAAAAATAATACAATGAGCCCAGTGAGAATATCTAACCCAACAAACTGATAAATTTATTTCCATTTTTGAAAAATTTGCCATTGGAATCCATCCTGCCGTTAGTAAACGCATGGACAGAGGAGCAAACGCAGGGAACACACGATCCATCTCTCCATCGTCTGCATTTGGCGCTGTCCTCCCTTAATGCAGTTATAAAACTCATTCACCGTCGAGTAAAAGGGGTTTCATCGTCGTTGATTTCAACATCACCTTTCGATTTCATCCCCATCTAGTTATTTGTCCACTGGTAATCATATTAATTGACTAGAGAGGGATACGGTTGATGGATGAAATTTCCTTTCATAAGAATTTACTACTGAAAATAATACGCAACGAAAATGCAATTGGAGGCGAAGAATATTTCAATATTGCAGGCCCTCTTTTATTTATCCGATTATAAAATGAGGACGGAGAAAAAATTAATCACTCGAACGACAATGAAGACGATGGCTTACTTTGTCCCTCTTAGCCGTCGAAGACTGCTTATATATGGTAAATATCACGTAATCTGATGACCTCTGAGCGACGGTGGTCCCCTCATTACCAGCGTTGGTGCCATTGTTCGGTTGGTATAATTGAATTCCCAAGGCGACAGCGACAGCAGCCACGGCAGCTCGCCAGTCGCAGGAGGAAAACCACCCATCTCCATCGCCTCTCTACCCACGCCCCTGCCTCTCACCCCTTCTCCTTCCTCTCTTTCTTCATCCTTTCGACATCAGCGATCCGAGGAAACCGTCGATTCTACGAGAACGTGGAGTTAGAGTTCTACGAAAGACCCTGATTTACCCCATTCAGACGAGAATAATGCGATATCTCGTCCCCAAGGCCGTCTTCAAACCTTACGCTCGAGAGGAATGGAGAGAAGAACGACAGCGTCTCGGTCGGACGTCCGTGTTCCAACTCATATGATATGTTCAGATATCCTATATAAGTCATTCCAGATTTTCCTGTTTGCTTGATTATCCTCTTGAACGTGGAAGCTATTGATCTCTGATTATTGACGAAGGAAATTGAGTTCTCACTCGAAGGCATTCAATTCCATCAGTGTCTTGTGACGTACTGTCTTAGATTGGATTTTTCACGCTTTATCCTTGAACTCGTATTCAGAATCAATGGATTCGTTAAGCAAAGAGTTCCCCTATGTATTCTAATAGATTATAGTAGAGATAATTTGTTCTCCAGTCGGCAATTTGATACAAACAAGTTGAATGATTGATTAATTTCCAACTTGAATTCATGAACAGAGAAAAATAGTTAATATTGAAATTTTGAATATTGATACAATAATATATTCTAAAAATTCCCATAATTTATTGAGGATCAGCGCCAGTCTGTGATGAATGAAATTATTCACCCGAATATAACTTCAAAAGTACCATAATTTCTTGTAGAAATACGTCTAATTATGGGACTTTTTGAAAGTAAATTCAAGTGAAAACTCTATCCATCAGAGACTGGCGCTGATCCTCAATAAATTATGGGACTTTTCAACACATCTGTTTCCTGCGTGTAGTGTCGATGACTCTTCATACTATCTCGAATACTTCACCTTTTCATGCACCTCAACGTGTTGAATATCGAAGTATACTAAAAATATCTGAAGTATGGGAATCATTGTACATCGGAGAACATTTTTAAACTTATCCTTGACGAATTCTTATACACCTTTAACATCTAAGGACCCAAGTAAAATGTAGATTGCGCCCGCATGAAGTTTTGGTATACTCATGGGAAATTAACGTTTGCGCGAAGTTACAGACTGTACAGAAGCGATGTATATACGATCATGACACTCTACTATGCCCTAAGTAATCGAGCGATAATTCGATGTTGGAATAAGATTACTCCAACCCCTATAAAACAATCCAGATAACAGAACTTAAATACATGTAGCTAATCAGAAGTCTTGGAGAACGTTATAGCAAATCGTTCTTGCGATGATTGTAATCTTAGGAATGCTCAATGGAATACGTATCTGAAGTGAAGTCTTATTATTACTCAGTCAACCTTTTGTTTTTGCGAAAGAAGTTCAACGGTAGTACGAAACGGTATCAGATTACAATAACTACTGCAGAAGTAATTTCAAACCGTTGTTCATCAGTTAAAAATTCCAACACTCTTGAAAACTCGAACAAAAGGAATTGAATTATAAAATTCAATATTATGTCTCAACGTTATCTTCCGAAATACGATTAAAAAGCAAACAAAGAAGTTACTGTTCGTGATAACAACTCCACAAAACTTTTTCACGGTGATGACTCGTTTGAATCATGCGTTATTAAGTATTTTCGTAATGACTACCATTCATCATTTTCAACATTCGACTTTTACGTACACGAGTTCAGTTAACTTCAATTTCAACTTTCTCAATATTTTGATCTTCCAACGATTATAGTTCCATCCATAAATCCTGATTCAGATTCATAAGCATCGACCATAATAAAAAAAAAAAAAATGAATGTCATATATAAAATGCCCTCGGTACGTTTAACGATGCAGGAAACCGTTCATAATAACAATACGGTCGGTTCATCCTTATCGTAAAAAAGTTGTAAACTTTACGTTCGTCGATCGTATATGTTACCAGGAGCGTAGTGAAAGAGTTATAATGAAGGAAATTGACAAGAATTCTTTTTCTCGCCAACTGACAAGAAAATAATTGAACTATTCAACTTGGATTATTTATTAAAGGATGCAATTTACAGCTTGGAAGACGAATTTGAGGGAGAAATTCCTGATTAGCGGTGATTGATGTACAATTTTCAAATTGAGAGAATTTAACAATTTGTTACAATGTTTTCTTACCTATGAAGTTTATAACCTATCGAAAATGTTCCTGGTAGAAAATTCTATCGACATTCACGAATTTTGTGGCCACTCGCGAGTTTCTGAAGAGTTTGCAAATCTTGTAACAGCGTTACAGAATTTGTAAGTGTCCAGAAGGAGGGCACATATTCACAGGAACTGTTTCTCAATGATTTTTATCTGATCGTTTTGTTCTTATTAGATCCACTGATTGAGAAAAGAGTGCTGGGCATAGAAAACAAATTCTAATTCTACTTCCTGATAGAAATTAACGAATAGCCTACGCTTAGCCCAATTTTGACTTCTATTGGGCCAGAACCCATGACAGAAAATGGTCCCAGCTCGGTAACAGCTTGGGATGATAAACTCGTGCC
The DNA here is from genome assembly GCA_018340375.1 of Gonatopus flavifemur. NCBI lineage: Eukaryota > Metazoa > Arthropoda > Insecta > Hymenoptera > Dryinidae > Gonatopus > Gonatopus flavifemur. The sequence goes on from JAFFJZ010000005.1 coordinate 10,323,875, forward strand.
AGGCTTAGTACTCAATATTGGGCTAGCAAACAATGTATCATGATACATGTATTAAGAGTTCTTTGGAGGCAAAAATGACGTCTTTTTTCATGCCATTTATGTCACATCTTAATAATAATCTATGTTGGTACAACTCTGCAGTGATTACAAACATGAAGACGTGATATAGGTTCTTAAATAAACAATGGTTGTAATACATCGGTCCAAAATGGTTCAACATGCTAGGCAGTTCAATGTTTTATCAAGTTTCAACCACTTGTTATAATGAACTTCCTACGGAAAGTGGAATTGATTCTCAAATAACAAATGGTTTTATACAGTGCCGATATTGCTTCCGCTATGCTTGGCTACTTAATGCTTTGCCAAGCTTGGACCACTCGTTGTATCGGCATTTCTTATGAAACATGATATGGATTCCCAAATAACAAATGTTTTTATATTGAGTCGATATTGGTTCATCATGCTTGGCAGCTCCATATTTTGCCAAGCTTACGCCAATTTTCATATTGTCATTTCCTACGAAACCTGGTGCGGGCTCTGAAATAACCAACGGTTGTATATATCAAATCGATATTGGGCTGCAATGCTTGGCAGCTCAACATTTCACCAAGCTTGGACCAGTTGTCAGCACTGCCATTCCCTACCTAATGCATACATTAAGAACTTAATGATTCAAATAGATGATACCTGATCATTAACTGAAGAAAATGTCAGAATATTCTAATCGCATAGAATATTATTCGAATACCGTAAAATGAGTGCATTTTTGAAAGCAATGTGACGCACTGTACACGAGATTCTATATCTGAGGTATACAGACTAATACCACCATTTCTACTTGTAACGATTCATGACGGCGACATACCGCGTGCTGCAATGCCATCGAAAGGGAGAGAGCGAGCGAGAGACAGGAAGAAAGGGAAGAGACCAGTAGATGCTTGACAGTCAGTGTATCTTGATACAGATCCTGCAATGTAATCTCGCGTTTACGATGTTACGATTTTCAGAATAACGGAAAAGGGGATAATAACTCCTTTTCTTGTTGCGGTGAAATATTGCCGATGCACAAAAGAAAATCCTCTGCAGTGAAAAGACTTTTGAACGGATATTGCGGATTCTTCAAACATGTCAATATCATGGATTGTTTTCGAAAACGAATTTCACGTATCATGAATGCGGTTATAGCGTTGAAGATATATATGACGATGATACGATCGGTAATTTTGTTTTTGTTATTCATTTTCAAGAGAATAAAGTGTCGGTATCTTTTATGAGAGTGCATATGAGAAGTCATTTTTTTATTTTTCAGTACAAGCTTTTTTTAGTATGGCCATTGATGAATTAGATTCGATACATTTGCAGCCCTTTATTCGACTGCTGAATCAAAATGAAACCAGATGAACTGGATTGCACTCTTGAAAGAATTGATTGTGGGATTTCGAACAAATATATTTCCCCCAGCAACGTCATCCATGGAACTGTCTAGGGCCTGCGAGAATCTAGCCAAGGGCTAGAAAGAGTCTAGTGGCTAGCGGGGAACTTGTAAGGGCCTAGCGAGTGCTGATATAATGCTTGTTCGGGTTTGAACATCAAACTAAGTTACACTATGAAAAATGTTTGCTGGGAAATTTAAGTATTTCCACTGCACGGAAAAAATGTTTAACTGTATCAGCTAGATTTCAGCTATCATAGTTAGATATTTCACTGCAGCAGCTCAAATTTAGCTGGTACAGCTAAACATGTTCTCCCGTGTGGAAATCAATAACCAGTACATTGGACTGGAAATGCCAGTACATTTGCTGAATTATCTCAACATATTCACTGGAATTTCACTGTGAAAAAGGGAATTTTGCAGGATGAACTTTGTATAATTTCAGTAAATACACTGGGAAATTAATTTATTGAAATTTTGCAGTCCAAGTAAATTTCCAGTGGTTTTTCACAGTGTACGCTGAGAAAAATGTTCAAAAAATGTGATCAATCATAAAGTTCGGTTACTAAGGTGAATAGCTATATCTTCGTCACATTGAGCAATTGTAAACAAATCGAGTATATTTTGTTCAATCATGACCCAAGTAGAAATGCTCTTATGCTCTTCAAGTTATTGACGAGTTTTGTAACGCTTAACTAGCCAGATACTGGACACTTGCAAGTAACTTACCAGAACCCTACGGGGCACTTGCGAGCGTCTAGTTTTTGGCGAGTTGAGCGTTACAAAACTTGTCAATCACTAGAGTATTTCTACTAGGGGAGTTGCATTTGTGACGTTTTGTACTGAAAAATATTCATAATTTGCTCACAAGAGCTTGATTTATCAATTTTATTTTTATTTTTAATTTTATTTATTTCAGTGTGGTGACAAATTGTCTGTTTTGTCCATCTTGAATCATATTTTTTACTGGAATGTCAATAATTATAATCATTTCGTTCCATTTCCATTAAATCGCTAAAATGATACTATCTAGGGGATCTAGGTTTCTTCAACGGACATTATTTGTCAGTGGTATAATTAGGAGCTTCAATTATCTTTCTTATAGATTATTCAGTCAGACACCTCATCCAAAACCTTTTTCATATTCAATCATCAACTACTGCAGTTTCCAGTTTAAACTACACATTGTACACTATTTCAACTCGTAACCCAGGAATATCGAAAGATCTCAACCTCAACCACTCTCGATTCCTGATGATTTTTTACCATCATCGATGGTAAAAGGTGGCAGAGTGCAATTTCCTTACCATCACTGATGGTGAAGATGATCAGAAATCCAGAGCAATTATAGTAAAAATCTTCCAATATTCCCGGCTTATGAAAAAATAAATAAGATTTTATAAGATAAAATTTTCTGCAGTCTATCCATAGCATTTCTTTGCACTGTCTACTCCTGTGAGTTAACCATCGCTTTTGTGATTCACCTCTTCTCACGAAGAACAAATTCAGACGTGATAAAAGCAAGGAAATGCATGCAAATGATATATAATTCATCATCCACGATCGATCGTGTCATCCAAACCTGCAAGTTACCTGTATTTTGATTCATATCAAAATCGGATTCTCGTTTCCGCCGCCATTGAATACATGTGGGCACGGTTAGGGTAATTGTGAAGGTTCTGCAACATTGTATCATTCAATTCCGAATACCTCTCCCTTCAAAGCTCATGACTGATGACTATCATTACGGTTTGTCAATAACAATTGTCCCGCGTATAACTAGCAACAGTACCGCCTACTGCAACTGATGACTGTTGGATCGATTGTTCATATCATTCACGATGCTGCTAGCCAACCTTATCTCCTACATGACATTTCACTTCCAAAGTCAAACGACCCTTTCACAAATTCAAGAACATGCGTACTTTTTCCCTCCTTTTTTCATACATACAAATATCATTGTCGAATAGTTCTCAATTCCCACACATCATTCGAATATCTCGCGAGAAATCACACGGGAGGAGGTATATTTATTCATATTCCCATCGATACGCATCATCGAAAAAATATAACACGTAAACAGAGTACAGCGAGAGACAAGAACAGATAGGTATGTTTTTTCACCATTCTTTCTCAATGCCACCGTGGATTTTGTTGAATCGAAACTTCCTTCCATTTCTGGAAACGGGAGAGTTGCTCTCAAAAGTCTTTCACATCAACTCGGCTGTATTTGGTACGTAACTTTGGTGCGTGAAAGAAAATGAGGTCGAGGTGGGGGTGTATGTTCTGGTTTTTTGTCGACTTCTTTGAAGATATTTAAAGCTATGAACGAAAACTTCAGAGGAGAAGTGGAAAAAATCTTTCTCCCGCGAGTGGTAGAGGTGATGTATTGGAATATGTATATATATATATATATATATCAATGTGATGGAATAATACCAGTGGCGAGTGGAAAAACAATGCCGTTGTCTATACAGAATTGTAACAACGTTAACAAAGCCCGTTAACTCCATTCATCGAAGAATAAAAAAGAAAGAATGAAGATGAACCAGCGACACGCTTTACTGTCAGCAAAGACTTGCAGGGCGTTCATTCGAACAAAAACAGAATGAATCCTATACTGGGTCAAATGATCTTCTCTTTCATTCTTTTTTCTTTCTTATTATTATTACTTTCTTTTTTCTTCGTCTTCTTCTTCTTTTTCTTCATCCACTAGCAATGGAAAATAATATAGTTTATTTTAATGAGGCTCTTGCGCCCTCTCACAGGCTTTGCTGCTGTGCTTCCCACGTCATTCTTCGTGGTTGGCGGCTCTTTTGTGTACGCTTTCCAACCGAAGAATAAACCCAACTCACCCAACAAACTTTTCTATTCTCCTCCTTGTTTTTTCCATCCCTTCTTTGCCTTCTCTCCTTCATCTGGCTCCTTCTCTTCCCTCGACCTACATTCTTGTCGCGGAAAAACAAATCCCACCGATTTCATTCTAGGATTTTGTCAATTTCCAAATACTCATTTTCCTCAGTTCTTTCGAAAAATGTTCGTCGAGTAGAAATGTGGAAATATCGTGTGATGAGAAATACAGCTGGCCTATATTTTAATTCCAATTCGAAGTCCATTGTTTTGTTGTTTTCTTCATTTCAATTCGGGGAAATTCACATCTTTTTCTTGTACATTATATAGACGGAATTTTGACAGATATCAACTAGAATATGTTGATTTTATCTACAACGGTGCATCATAAAATTCGCCAATTGTTCTCTGAAGCAGTTAAATTTGAGAATACTTTGTTCTTGGATTCGCATTTCGTATCATTTCTGTTAGTCCTCCGTGAGGTGTTGTAAAATTCACAAATTCCTATTTTCTCCCCAGGCGTTGAACAACGACAAGCGTTCTTAATTATAATTTCATGTCGGGTGCATTCCAACAGTTAATTATTTCTGCAGTATTTTGAATGGAGGAGAGAAATTTGATTGGATGTACCGGTATCACAGAGATGCGAACGTAAAAGCCGACACCATGTGTTAGGATTTTCTTCCTCACATATCATGGAAAATTTCCAAGGATGAATATTTGATACCTCATCTAGATTTTAGAAAATTTCCGTTGAAATTGAAAATTCCATCTCTGTTGAGCCATCCTGTAGAATGAAAAGCATCATAGTTTTCAGTTCTCCTGTAGAGTTCGGTACTAATTATCCATCATAATCAGATTTTTTGTTTCGATTTCAATGCAATCGTTCAACTACTCCACGATTGTACAGGATTTGTGAATTGTACGTGAAAATACAGATTACGCTCAGGAGACGAAGAGGAGCCTCTTCTCGCATAATCGAGAAGAGACGTGGAGGCGTGCTCGAGGGCCTCTATTGAATTAACTCCATTCACCAAATTGCTCTCGCATTATGCTGGATCACGCCTGAGTTAACCTCCACCCTCCGCAGTGACCCTTCCCCCTCTCTTTCTCTTTTCCCTTTGACTCTCCATTTCTCCGATCTGTTTCTCCCAGTCTTTCCTTTTTTCTCTTCTTTTCCTTCCCCCTCCCTCCTCGTAAGCGACAACGTTAAGACCGAAGTCGTTGACGATTGAAATTCGCTTCTCGTTGTTCAACATCGGAATCAATCGGTAAACTCCTTTGTATGATTCTTCAAAAGAATCCATTTTCATTCCCCGTGCAACTTTGACATTCCATTCCTCGATTCATTTGTCATTTTATTCTCGTTTCATTATACGACATCGATTTTTCATGTATTTCGAATCAATGAAGCTTTGTGTGGAATCTTCGTTTTATATTGTCAATGGTGGGAGGCTGATACTATTGTATCCGATTCGGAACGGTTGGCGGTGTATATGTTGTCCAAAAATCGGTTGTAGAAATATCTCGATACGTTATTTAGTCGCACATCGTCCTTGAATTTCAGGAAGAATCATAATATACTTGGGGGAACGTTGAGTTCTGCCCACGGGGATTAATTTTGTGTTTTTGTCGTTTCGTATGATCACAATCTTCAGCGGAAAAAGAGGAATTAAACCGCGAAATAATAATTTTCCGCTCACCGTATCGATTCTTTTTATTTCTCACCCACGACGGGAGAAGCATAGTGGAAAATCGGGGAGGAGGTAGGGTAAAGGAAAGAGAGAAAAAAATAACGCCCTTATAGAGAACGATCGCGTTACTCTTCTTTTTGTTCCACACAAAATGTTTTCTTCGAGGCACTACCGAGGTGATTTCTCGAAATACCTATTGTTATACTAGCGAGGAAAATCCTTCGAGAGGTCTTTCGAGGACGGTGGTTGACGAGAAGTTAGTGTTATTACCATCATTGTGGATGTCCAGACCCGTCTCTTATGGACGACCCTTAATTTACCCGAAAGCCTAGCCAGTGACCCTTTTATAATTTAGAGCCACCGTTCAAACTTATGAGCTCCTAAAAGTAATACAAGCATTTCTTCCTTTTATTTTTTCCTTTCCCTCTTCGTATAATGCTCTTTTATTCTCATCGCGTTGCCAGAAATTCAAATGAATTCTCAAAAAAACTTAGGCGAAAAAGAATTTTTATTAAAAGTACTAAATCCTTTTTGTCAAATAAATCCTCGCGAAATTGTTGGTAAATTTATTCAGAAGTCACATATTTCGCGATCGTTATTCGTTCATCGCCCTTTGTCATCCATTACCAAAATCACATAAAGATTCGTCGCGAATTACATTATTATTCATATTCTCGATTCCAGAATTCACGATAATGTTCACTTATCAACAAGTCAAGTAATGAAGTCAAGCGTCGCGGCGTATATGAATCTAAATTTTGCTTCGTTGTTGGTCTCATGAAATTCAATAAAGGTATAAAAGATTATAACTTGGTAGCAACGTACACCTTATCAATGTGCAGGTATTTGCATTAGATTCAATTCGTGGTGTGGGTTCTATCTACGCTCACACCTTTACGTGCGAGTATATTGCGTGTACAAGTGTGTATGCCGTTGAAATGGTTGCAGCTCAGACTCGTAATGAAATCTAAATGGTGACTGTACTAGCAACAGGGGCACCACCACCGCCACCGTCATCGTCACCGTCACCCGCTATCACTCACACCGTTACAGCAGAAGTATAGCACCGCGAAAGCAGTGTTGGTGATTGTAACGGTGTTAGTGGTGTGCGGTGGCAACTCCGCTGCACGACAAGCAACGTACATATTTCTGGAGTCTCTTATCGAGCGCGTGTAGTGTGTGGTACTCTTCCTTCGAATGAATAATTTGTCACATTCAATGCTCCTGGATTTTGTATTCTTGTGCATGGTGAACTCCAAATTATTGAGATCTTCACTTCCTAAATCCCTCCAACTCATCGGAACACTGAAACATCGATTTTCAAAACCAAGGTTATTCGATGAATAGCATTTAAAGCATATAAATTATTGCGATTTGATGATCCCAATCAGAAAAATCCGAATTATGCCAATGTTGACAACAGGTGCAGTGCAGTGCCAGTATTGGGTCTCAAACACTTGGCTAACACGTACGAGATGAGTACTGGATACATAGAAATACAGTAGTATATCTGTACTGGTGAACCAGTACTGAGAGCCCAATGTCGGCCAGGTACTGACCCAGTACAGAAAAGCATTATCATCCCAGACAAATGCCAGTACCCTGCAAGTCTTGGCCAGTATCGGTGCAGTCCTGCACCTGTTGTAAATTTCTGATTGGGATACTCTCCATTTGATGAAAGTGGCACAATCCTAAGGTACAATTCTAGAAGACATAAGGAGAATACAATGCCAATTGAATCGAATCAACTGTAAAACTTGGTAACATGAGATAGGATAAGTAGTTCCTCCCGATCCTGAAGACTACGTATAAGTGGTAAAATACCGTAGTAGGAATCCTTCAATTATTCGTAAGGTTTTTAACGTTGTCCTAGAAAAACACTTGTGATAAAACAAGTTTCTCTTAAGGTTTACTCTAGAATAGCGTTACAAGCTTCGTAAATTACTAGAGCATCTCAATTATTAAGGTAAGCACAACCTTTGCGATGCAATAGGATTTACTACGCGTATTCTCGTGGCACTGTATCTGATACAGAAATACTTTTCGAAGGATAAAAAGCTAATGATAATCATATTAATAATATGAATGATTACAATCTGTCATCTCCGAAAAATGTGTCTATCAAATTAGTGCGTTGGACTAAGCATCGATATATTATCTAAAAAAACACAAGAATGTACTCTGCGAGAATCATCTTGACTGCATGGAGAATCATTCCATGCGAGAGGAAGTCAGGGAATATTTTTCGAGTTTCTCCTCACAGCGAATGCATCTACCTGTAAGAGATGAGCAGAGTGCTACTTTGTCATTGCCTCATGGTACCGTTTATGCTCTAGGAAACTTACGTCTCTTTTCCTTCTTCACTCTCTTCTTCTTGATTTTAATTCAAATACCCTGTAGGTTTCTTCCTCTTTTCAAGTTCTTGGGTTTACCAAAGAAGGCAAAAAACTCAAGAAAATGGCTTCAACCCACAATGATTCACTCTTAAAATGCAACTGGAACTGCAACATTTTATCTGATGAATCGCAGGAAATCGCGTACAGTTACTTGATAAAACTCAGATCGTTTCGTATTCATGGAATATTCTCAGATAAAAGATCTTCATTTCGCAAAAGATTTGAAGTAAAAATTCATACATACGTATGTAATCTAAATTCTTCTGTTAATGACTCGAATAATAAAATCGATTGAAATGATATTTCTATGGATATAATTTTGCGGATTTTTTATCATCCGTGCTCGTCAGAATGAAAATCTAGTTTATAAAAATGAAGCTTAATACAAAAAAAATGACTTTTCTGTTTCATTACTTGTGAATCGATTTTCACTTCCAAGAGTTTCAAACACAGTATCCGAAAGAAGAGTGCGAAACTATGGGAAACATTTCATTTTTCCAGTAAAGTTGTTATATTCGTGTTCATTAAAACATTGACATCAAGGGAAGAAAGATATTCTTGGTACCTTTTTATCACTATAATAAAATCTGAAAAACCCGACATGTGCTCGAATGATGGAACGAATTGGGTGAATATGGACAGAATAAATTCAGAAAAATATAGATCAATCGATTCATCTTTGGTTATCCAATTGCCATGATCATCATGCTATGATCACTATGATCACCGGTACGGTGGTTACGAGTACGACCACGTGCGCTTAACTTTCTCTAACGGGGTGAAACTTTCTCCCAGTCGAAGCATGTAATGCGCCAAAAGTTTCCTAAACGCATTTACGCGGATACCTACTGGCTGACTGGCTGGGTTCGCATGGCAAAGTAAAAGCCGCTCTTCTCTCGTTCGAACAACCACCATACCTCACGATGATAATTTCTCTTCTACCAAGTATAACGATAGGTACGTAGGTCCATTATAGAATGGACTTCACCGAGTCTCCTCCTCTTTTTCTAAAATATGATGAAAAAAAAAAGTGTGTGATATACGTTCATCACCTTCCCGTGAAGTTTATTTCATACAATATCCAATCGATAAAGTTTTTCTGAATGAAAAATCACTCTCCACGTGTGCATTCTTCCCTTTTAACGATCCAGAAAAGAGGAGAAATTGTTGAGAGAAATTGAGGATTTTATGCTTCTTATTCTCTTTCATTCGAATTTCACCCATTTGAAGGAATACTTTGCCTAAGCTCACGCCTCGAGGCATAATGTCTAAACAGAAGTGACAGGAGAAACATGTAGACTGTTGGTATACATTAATGCCTTTCGAAATCGCTGCGTGAGTTAGCCACGCGTGAAATGGCTTGAAGGGTGATGTTCAAGAGAGAATTTCAAGGGTGGTAATTATTAGCCATGCCGATTTCCTCTCGCAACACACCGTACGCGGTAACAGAGTCACCCTCGTTCTTGAGGGGATAAAGTCAGGTTCAATAGTACGTATTTCTGCCTTTCTCTTCTTTGGTTTTCTCGATTTCTCGATTTCTCTCTCCCTTTCTCCCTCTCTTTCTTGATCCCCACAGTCAAAGACTTGGCAGGACAAGGAGAAGATTGACAATTCTAGAAGGTAATACAACAACCTTCGGACAAGATCCTCGAACTCGAGAAGGTAATCTCAAGGCTGTTCAGTCATGCTTGTCCTTTTTTTGCTTTTTTCGTAATCCTCCTCCCTCGCGACATCAATTTTCTTCAATACCCTGATATATCGACAACGAAGAGGCAAAGTGATTCGATATCTGCAGTTCGGAATGGAAAAGTGTTCATTATTTCTACTTGGACATGAAATGTTGAAAATTTATGAGTCGTAATTCTGTTATACATGACAAAAATTTTTTCTAAATGACATGGTTGAAGGAAGTGCATGGAATTCCACGAAATTTTGATGAGGTTGATTGATAGAAACAAAGAAATTTGATGAATGCAGAGACTTGGTACACTGATACAAAAAATTTTGCTTAATTACTATTAGATTACTTCAAAATTTAGTAACTCTAACCAAAATGTGGTAATCACTTTTAGTTAAGATCATCAAGCATGTTTCACTAAGATCATTTGCGTAGCGTAGCCAAATTTTAGTAAAATCCACTGAACCCTCAGTTGTGCCGTTCACATTTGGTTGCATGGAAAAAATTAATTAACTGTGAGAAGCACAACCAGTTTTTTCAGCTTCTATACTTAAATTCTAGCTGGTGGAACCAAATTTCCAGCTTTATCCACGAAAGTTTGGCTAATCTTGAATAAATTTTGAGCTTCTGGAGTGGACCCTCGTCTTGTATCGGTTGATTTCCGACGTTTCGGCATCATTGCAGCTGGCTACTTCAAGTCAGCTGAAATTTATCTAATTTTCCCAGCCGTGGAAGGTCGCACAGCGACTCTCCGCTGACGCAACTGATATTTGGCTAATCTTGCAAAGGAATTGGCTGACCTGTGGGTCCTCAGATATTCAGTTCAAATCGAGTTGGTTCAGTTGAAAATTTCTTTTCCAATCAGTATATAATAACAAAATGTTTCATTGGGCTTGACAAAACAATTTTCTCAATATATCCCGAACATGTGGCATCTTAGTATTCAAATTTGAAATTAAGGGAAATTTTATGTTTTTGATACAATAATTTTGAATACCACTGAGAGAAATATTTAATCGTCATGACAAGAAATCCATTTCTCCCAACAAAATAATACTTCTTGGAACAAAAATTGTTTGTTGAAATAATCAAAATCCCAGTTCAGGTAATTCGAATTTTTCATCTGAAGTCGTTTTCTTTTGTAATTGGAACTGAAAAGTTCTCTCAGTATAAAAGAAGAAAAACGAGCTTTCGTTTTTCCTTCCGAATTCCTGTATTCTCCTCGGTTGTCAAGAATCGAATCACGCGAACAACTTGCTCTTTTTTTCTCTTCATCCTCTTCTTCTCCTCTTTCCAACTCATGACCTAATCCCAGCGACTTAAACGCTCGACTTTACGTATCCCGTGGAATTAGAGGATGAAGATTATTAAGTGACGGGTTTGGTAGAAGGGATCCAGTGACACGAAAGGCATTTGGAAAATCCAAGTCGACGTTTCGCGATATACCATCACTGTTACAAATACGATTCCTCATCTCGATGAATTCGAATCGAGTACGTAAGTCAATTGTGTTTTCTTGGCGAGACGAGGCTTTTTTGGACATGTGATTTATGGATCTTTTTTCCTCTCCCCAACGTACCTTCTTGGAGCAATGAGGGTTGTTTATTTGAGGCAGTAGGGATCTTGTCTTCTCGAAGATTCCAAATTTCCATATGATGAATGTTACATTTGCAAAATTCTTCAAGATTTCCTGGGATAAATTTCAGACCTAGTCAGAATTAAATTTGATTCCCGTGACTTTAACTGAGGAAAAATTTTATGATGTTCAGAGACCGACTAAATATGCCAGTAGAATTCATCCTGGTCATTTTATAGGCCTCGCTGGGCCTTACCAGACCCTTGTAAGGTACTTGCTAGGTCTAGTAAGATCTCTCAACCGCTCAAAGAATCACAAGAGTAATTTTTACTAGAGCAATCAACCTCCTTTTCACTCCATCCCCTTCGTATAGTAACTCATCCTTCATGAAAAGCAGTCAATCATACTATGTGATGTCACGTGCTTGTGATATAAATAATATTGAATTGCAACTACCAATAATTTTGTATTGAGCAACAATGTGCCGGAAACCGCGCAATAACCTTTTATCGCAACTTTGAATAATGACATCAACTTTAATTGATCTCGCCATAGCAGTCTCACACAAAACCTCGACATAATTCAAACTCCAACTCACTATCGATTTTATCACTCAGTGACATTGCGTCAGTACCAGCATAATGTTGTCCTTGTATGACATTCAATGATACAACTCAGTTCAATTTGGTACTGACGCTGTACGATGCCATTGTAGTCTCTGTATTATCGTGGAAGGATTTTACACGGAGAAAAAAGACTTCGCTATTTCAACGAATCCGTCTTCGCTAAGTAGATTCAATAACCTGACAATGACGAATTGCTGTGTTCACGAACTGATTTTCAATAGTCATCAGTTCTTACCTAGTCTTGCGAAGTTTGATTCGCTAAAACAATGAACTGCCGTTCGTTTCAGCAAACTTGCTTGCTCCCCATAAAATAACAAACCAATTTTTCCCGTGTATTTTTGTTCTATTATTAAGTTTCATGTGTTGTCGATTGAATACAATAGTAGCCCAAGACCATCTATGCAATTCAATCAATATCTTGAGGGCATCCCGTACACTCTAGAGTTACTAGATCTCTCTACCCAAATTACTCGAAGATTTAATAAAATGGCATAAAACAACCAACCAGACCTTCTGTTCGTATGGAACAAGGTCTGGCTGGTTCATTTCTCCCATTTTATTCAATCATCTTTCAGTATTCTGGGCAGAAAAATCTAGTAACTCTCGCTTCTACGGAATGCTCATAAGGTATTCATTCAAAAATTGGTACCATTCGAAAAGCAGTAATGCAAATAACAGTTTGCGGTTCCTCTCTGCATTTGCCGGTGATCTGCATGCGAAGTTTCGCCCATAAGCATCTGCTGATGAGAATCTCAACAGTTTTTGTGCAAAATAAGATCCATATGCATTCCTTTGTAAGCGCACGATATCTGGAAATTCCCTTGAATAGAAGAGGTTGTTTTACCGAACTATGGTGAATACAAACTTACCTATACTGCCTTTACAGCTTGTCCCACTAAATCAGCCTTACTATCGGTTTTGTAGCGTGAAAATCCTTGTATCCATACTGACGAAATATTGTCTTTGTATGGTATTCTGGTCGCATGGAAATTGTACAATTTCACTTGGACAATAAGACTTTAGAACTAGCTCAAAGCAGTTTATTCATCTCCACTGACAGAAAAACGAACTGGTTGAAAAATTGAAACCTGCTTCTATTTGCCAGGGAATGTGATTTGTAACGTTCAGAGAAAGTGGTTGGAGGCAAAATTAACTACATTTTTCAGGTTTCACATTTCCTGCTGAATCGAACCAGATGTCAAGTCATTGCCACTAAAAATGTGCCAACCAGATCTTTTTTCTATCAGTATGGACCAGTATCTTCTGGGATCCATTGAAAAACTCAAACAAGTTGAAAAATGCTAGCAATTTTGGACAAAATCAGTCGTTCCTGCTGAATTATGAGGAATACCTACTCTGATAATTCACACGAAAAAAGTTATTTGAATAGAATTTGCGCATTTTGAAGAATATTCAATTCTCTACGACTCAAACACGAATTGTTGTTTTGGAATGATTTCTCAACAAGTTGTTCGTTAAATCAATTCCATGCTCCGATGAACGTCACTCCGTATCTGTTGTGACTGAGAATTCACCGTAATGCATCGTGATAATGAATTAAAATTGACAGAATCGTTTTCCTCCAAAAAGAGAAAAAGGAAGAATCATCGGTTTCGTTATTAATTTCCTCAACGTTAAGTGGAAACATCAAAATTGCAAACAACAATCCTCCTTATCCCCTTAATTATCGATTTTCAAATTTCATTTCGCAAGATCTCGTTCCGTCTCTTCCTCATTTCATAAGCTTCTTATTTCCTCGTAACTATAGCTTCTACTTTATCAGGTATAACCTGACGGATTAATCTGTTCATACTCTCGGTAAGAAAAACTCGACTGCTAGCTGATGTCCTTGAATTGAAGTGAAGCGCGCAGAGGGTGTGTGTATATATATACATACACATAGCCTTGACTGTATCGAGCTATAAAAGATCGTTTCAGCGCGCCCAGATTGGCTATTAAAACCTTCCGTATGAAGTACCTCGAGAGAGTGCTTGCCACCAGGAAATCTCCCTTACTTCAGTTTCCCCTCTCTCCTTGAAGGGTTGTTTCCAATTTTCTCAGATTACTCCTACCATGACGTTTACAGTGGAGAGATGCGTGTATAGATGCTAAAATTTGTTTTCGACCCTTCCTCCTTTCTTAATTCCAAACGAATGATTTGGACACTGAAGGTCCTATGTTTCTCTCTATCAACGCTCCCACGAGGGTCTCGAGATGGATTTGCATTCTAGGCTGTTTCATATCGTCACTATACGTCGTATTCAAATTTTCATCTGGAGAGGTGAAGGGAAAAAGAATATATAGGGTGATCTGAAATTTGTTTTCCTTCATTCAGGTTCGTTCACCGTTTCATTCTTATTAAAGGTGAACAGCTGAGAGGAAAATTTCTGAGAATCTCTGAGGATGAAGGAACAAACTTTTCATTTCAAAAACACTTTGTGATTCAAATTCTTTGTTTCCCTCTACCTTCCCCAAGGAAAAATGATCAACCGTCAAGTAAAGGGAGGAGGAAAAATTCTGGATCAATGATTTATACATCAAATATTACCAAAATCTACTGAGAGAGACTTTACTAATTGAAATCTCGAAAGGAGTTCAGACATTTGAATTGCTAAATCAGGAACTTATCCTCCCTGCACATTTCGGTGCATGTACATTTTTCAGTGCCACCTAATGATCGATACACCGAAACAGCTCAGCAACGCGATTACTGATTACACTATCCCTCCTCGCTTCGTCGTTCGACTGTCATATGGTCCGAATAGAAGATACGTGGTAGCAGTTGTCGGCGATGAGATTTAAGTAAAATTTTGTGGGCTGAAGGAAATTCATTATAAACGCTGACGCATAGACACAGAAAGGGATATACATAGGGAGAAATGAGAAGCATTATGAGATGATATTAGATCCTCTGATCTCACACCCTCTATCCATAGCCGATCCTATCCGCTTAATAGATTCAACGATATTATTGAATTAGCAGAGCCGAGCGAAGAGTAGTGGTGTTCACCGAAGGAGGGTAGAATTGGAAGGGAATACGGAGTGAACGGGAAGCGGTTCACAAATCGAAATGGTCTTACCTTATTGCGATTGTGAGTTTGCCTTCCCTTTATGTTCTCAATGTTTTCATTCTCAAGAAATTCCTCACGGTAAAAATCATACTGATATTAGCTCTTCAAATATCTACGCATGATAAACTCCCATCAACTAAATTGACTTGTATCTTGTCTATTATTGACACAATTAATTAGAAGTTAATTAAATCACATCAAAATCGATACGAATAGCTGTTGAAGATAAAAGCTTTGGACTTGTAACGCTGATGCTTGTTAGACGCCAGTAACGTTTCCGTTGAATTCCATGAAGCGCCGAAAGGGGAACAATAAACACGATATAACGATATTATTATTTTCCTTTGAAGATTCCTTTGAAGATGAAATTTCCGACGATATGAGATTTACTCAAAGGAATATTCTCAGGCGAGAAGGATTGTATAAATTTTCACGCACAAAAGATACGATCTCGTAATATTTGCAGTTATATTTGAGGTAGGTCGTAGTTATAAAAGTAATTGTTTTGCTCATCAGCGTCTGGGGTATAGTTTGAAGGAATATATTCTTTCCAAAAAGTTGGAATTCATAGAATTATCACGCTAAATGATCTGAAAATGAAAGGATAGAACGTTTTTTGTATTTAGTTTCGAGATCTATTAAAATTGAATCCTTGCCCAGAGAAGAAGAATGGATAGGAAAAAGAAGCGCAAGTTTTTCAAGCGCAGCGATCTTTTTACGCCGTGGGAAAACGTCGAATGGTCAAATAAATCTCTCGTGGAGCAGTTCCGTAACGAGCTCTTTTCGAACAGGAACTTGAAACTCTCAGTCTGCTCTTGAAGGGCATCATAGACAGTTTCTAAGGATCTCCCCCGACTGATGCACGAGAAAAGGGCACCCAATGTTCTGTACGTGACCACCCGATGATGAAACAGCACTTGCAACTCTACGTGTAACGCGTTGAGATATTTTTTTCTTTGATTTTACATTACAATAGACATGAAGAATGAAAAGTTGGAAGCGAAGGTTTGAATCTAATTCGTCAGCATCGGAATTTCATAATTAGCGTTTGGGAAACTCTCATATTCGGTTCAGGTATCGTGAGAACGTTACTCCTTTTTCGGAAAGTCAGATTAACCGGAGACCATTTATCCACTTTTGAAGAGGTTCGTTGACGTCACCGAAGATTCTCCCCAAGGACGATATCTAGGATAAAGGATACGAGACTCGCTGGTGTACGTGATCTTCATAACACGACGACACTGGTCCTCTTGAGAATGAGAGAACATACCCTGGTTCCTCACATACGGTGTGCTCTGGTAACCCACTGAGTGTTTTCGCGCTGGATAAATTGACAGATTACCTTGCAGCCACCCGTCCTCTTTCCTCCGAACTACAGCTATATCTAGGACGTTTCTCTCCCAAAACGGAAGACTAATGTAGCTTTAGCTTACCGCTATCCCCAAAACGTTGTTTCATCTTCTCCCTGTTCCTAGATAAAAGACGTCGGTCTAGGGTGAAATATCCGCATAGAGAAAATCCAAGGAAGATTGGGTGATCCGGGAATATGTTCTGGTTCCAAGACAAACTAGGAAGACGGAATTGGAAGAAGGAATGAAATTCGATGGAATATTTTGCAGCGTGCACATTCCTCACTTTGAAACCATATTAAACTACATCTGCACCAATTGTATATTTGGATGCACATTTCGGATTCAGTTACAATGATCAAATATTTTCGGGGTAAAAAAAAACAGATTGTTTGAAATCTCCCTGACGCTGGGCAATCAAAGTTGAGTATGAAAATGTTGTCTGGTTTCCACATTATATAAAATTCGAATCTGTTAGACGAGAGTAATCACCGAGTGGAAAATTTGTTATGGTCCAACCATGCAGGAGAGCAAATATATCGATTCCGAATCGAAGAGATTACACAGAAGTTCGGATGAACAATTTTCCCATAACAAACAATTATTCCGTTTGAGAGTGAGATTTTTCATCGAAGTTGTGAGTGCTGGATACGTTCTCCTCCCAGTGAAATCTGACCGGAAGATTTTCCTGGATTCGAATCCGCCATTTGTTTGATGATTCTGTAAACGAGCCAAAATCAACTGGAATCGATCTACAAAAGCGTCATGCATCAGCTCTGCATCGATAATGACACTTTCGTTACGGTGCGTTAACTACGCTTAATTGATTCGTGCTAGTCTGGTGATCTATTATTGTCACACGCGTGCACGCTTACTGTAAATTGAAACGCTTTTGGCGCCTGATGCAATTGCGTGTATATATGAACGCCCGCGCGAGAGACGCAACACGACACATCAAAAATTTCACTTTTCGTGCTTCGCTTTTGTCACACGCCAAGCCATCCGAATTGAAATCTATTTGTTACAAACAACGAATCACACATACCGAAGAGGAAATTACGAACAAAAGCGAGTACACGCTTCGATTGTCGGTAAATGAAAGGACTCGTATAATAGCACGATTCGTTCGCCTTTGTATCTCCGTTAATGTACATCTATTGATGCCGATATTGACTTTGATTTCGATTATATACTCATCATCTCTCCATGTACAAAGAGAGAATTCAAGATCTTGAGGGAAACTAAAATATATCACCTGCAACTACTATCACCATCGTCATCGCTTCTATCACTGTTACTCGTCTCTTCTGATCAGACTGTTTGATCGAGTAGAGGATAACGTATCGTATATCTTCGACCTAACCACAACAACGCTGAAGGCAAGTAGAAGCAGATCTGTTACAACGATGATGATATCGACAAACGGGGAAGTTCGAGTTTTTGTAAAAAAAAAAAAGAAAGGAAATCCTTTCGATCTTCCTCGAGTGAACCCAAAAAACGTGTAATCAATAATGTATTTCTATGAATTCTTCCGAGCAAAACATCCAAATTGATCGAAGCTGAGTTTGAATTTTGGGAATTAGTCGAATCATTTCAACTCCGAATATAGATTCATAAGTTATACATGAAAAGGAACAAATTCTCTTAGATTGCGATCGTGCGCATTATCCTACGATTTCTCTTTCTATTTTCCATGAATAACACATTTACCACAGGAAATCGATATGCAGATTGTCGGGTGAGCTGCTGGCTGGTGCTGTTGTACTCATCTCCCTACGCGAAAGAGAGAGTGAGGACAACATCCCCTTCATCATTGCCGTCTCTGCTATGTCACGAAATGGTCGAATTGTGAATTTAGGTCACTGTGAAAACTTCCTTTGTCCAGCTATTCAACTGGTTACAATACATTTATTCTTCTCAATCACAACAATTTATATAACTCCGCCAATCCTAATACTGCAAAAGCATATATATATATACATATAAGTATATGAATTTCATACTATTCTCTCTCGACGTCCCTGTTTACAGTTTACTCCATTCATTGTACGGCAGCCAAGAGCCTCGAAAGTGATAAATTTTCAACGTTTCAATAGACGTTCGTCGATTTATCATCGATTTGTCTCATTCTCTCCAGGTTGAACGTTCATAAATTAGCTCGACAAGGGGATTTTTTCTCTTTCCGATCTCGCAAAATTTAACGACGGAAAGGAAAGGAGTTGGAGAAAAGAAATCCTTACCCTCCATTATTATTTCTTTCGTGGAATGTTTCAAGTGCGCTCGCCTCATTGATGGGAGTAGTAGTGATAAAAGCGATGACAATGCCGACAGGTCGTGTAACGTCTCAACAAACGATCACAAACACCTTCCTTCGCTAATATCCATTATGAATATGCTTTATTATAAGCATCATTTGTTATTCCTTTAAAAATGCTAATGTCAGGGTCGTGGATGGTAGACGCAGGGAACGCCGACGTAGGGAGTGAAAGGGAGAGGACAGGAGAAGGAGATTGAGGAATGGTATAGACAAGACAACGCGCGAAACAATTTATCAGAGAACTCGAGTGACAGATTTCTCGACCACCTTTTTCCGTCCAGCTTCGTTCGTTTTGTCGTCGTGGATTACAAAAAATGTTATTTAGAAGTGTTATAATGTCAGCGTGATGAAGATATGAGAATTTAATATTGTTTTATATGTTATTTTTATCGAATCACTGTAAAAATTAATATGATATTTGAAAAATAGTTCCAATCAATCATTGTGGAGAAGGAAAATTTAGATTGTCCAGTTCGATTTTTCTTAGTCAAATAAATTATAATACAGCACACTGACGCAAAAAGGGCCGTTCTCTCTCTCTCTCTCTTCAACACAAGACATGAACCATTCGAGTGAAAAAGAGGATAAGCGGCCCATTTGCGAGTGTCCTGTACTTTTTTTTTACGGAGAGAAATTTGAAATTGAATTAACATTTACTTATACCAGCTAGATTTTTATTCGCATGGATGAATCAGTTTATTTCTGGGTTACAAATTACTACAGGGCATTCACCTTCGAATGTAGTTCCTCTTTTATTGACCAAATTTTTGTGTAAAGACAATCCATCACAATCCAAGTGATGTTTAATTCTGAATAATCGCACGTTTTTCGCTACTTGTACATAATTTTTGGAGAAGATAAATTACACGGAGAGCAGACGTATATTCATTATCCTCAAAATTGGAACAGCTTGAAGAGGAAAAAAAAATTAATCACATGAACACTCACACGATCCGACTGAGTTTTTATCAGCACTTTGCCATTTTCGTATCCCTGTGAGCTTCTATGTTACGAACTGCTGAATAAAGTGAATTGAACTGGTGGGGATTGTTGCTGGTGCTCCTACTTCTACTAGTACCACCACTACCACTAAATCCGCGAAAGCTGATAACGCTTAAAGAGGGTCTTTGAATGCGCGGATGAAACGAAAGCCGACGAATTCCTTTGGGTAATTAGTGTGTCCGTGAGTAAGAGGATGTCGGAATAGGACAAGGCTCCCTTTTAACGTGTACAAGCTACATATCACTGTGCATATATATGAGCTCCTTGTCCTCGTATCGTTGCATTTATATGTCGTCTTATACAGATGTGAACGTGTGCGTTAATGTATGAAGAGGAAGGGAACCCGCGAGGAGTCTACGTTCGTATCTATGATTCCTCATATTGTTGTTGGAACTAGGTCGAAGTTCTTGCTCACGATAGCGTGATACTACGAGATATGCATTTAGCATTCCTCATTGACCTAAAGCTGGCCAACCTGCTTGTTTGGTACCTTCGAAAGCTTTTGTTCTTGTCCTTTTGGTACACGATGATTCGGTGACGTAAGACCTCACTGAAGTGATTAAAATAGTTCGAATAAACCAATTATAAGGCAGGCATTCTTTGAATGCTAAAAATGCAAGCCAAGCAAGCTTTATTCAACGACCCATGATCCTAGTCCAGCACTTGAAAGATGCTTTTAATTAATTATCGGAACAAGATATAAGAATTTCCCAGTCGGTATTTACGACAGTTCCAACGGATCGAATCGATTATACACGCATGTTACATTATTCATAAATCCTTCAGACTGAGGTATCATAACTCTCACTTTTGCAGCATGAATTCGATTTATAAATTCAATCAACAAATTCTCAACAATCATCCAGACGGTATGACTCAGAAACAAGTCCCAATGATAATTTCAGTATTGAATTTTCTGATCGCAATGAATCACCCGAACATCCCGGGAAAAATGTTAAGTATTTTTTCACACCCTCTATCCATTCTTTTCTTCTCTCGACAATCTATTCAACACGGCATATTCATCAGGACGCGGTGAAAACAATCGACCAATTTCACGCTCGATTCAGTCTGTATTCCTTGCATACTAAATCAGTTGGCCATTCCCGGCGTGAAAGTAAGAAGAAACTAATTACACATTTTTCACCGACAACAACAAAAACAGCAACAAAACGAAAGTGGATAACGACAAAAACGACAATGCGTCGTTACGTATCCAATAAATATGTATGTGATCCTGATGCGATACATGATCTCGAAGATGATGACATTATGATGTAAGAAAAGAGGGATTCTCATCAATACGCTAATAGCATGAGATGAATAGCGCCAAGCCCTCGAGCCACACAGTCTATATTTCCATAATTTCATGGCCAAGTTTCCTCTTGGGGATCCGATAATGCTGTACACCGGTGATAATGTTGCAGAGTTCATTGTTATTCCATGAAATTTATGTTGAAATTTTAATGGAAAGTTCATTAACGTGAAATCAGGGAGAATTGATATTTATATAAATAAATAAAACGAAAAATAAATTGAATATGAATTTGTACACAATTGATCCCGGGTTTTCTCTACATTACATGAAAATAGGTTACAAATGTTTATCGATTCAGAAAACGTCCATGGTTCGATTACTTCCTTCCAAGAGGAGGAAGTCCCATCCATATATGACCTTATCGACCTCAAAGAGGGTGAGGTGCGCTTCACCTTCGACTACTCAGGTGATAGTAGACGATACCAGGTCGCACGTGAACCATAAAATGAACACGCTTCACGCTCTTGCTGCGCTTACATATATAAAAACTCGCACCACCGCTCTAAGTGACAAAAGGGAATTTCCTTAAGTTCTCTTAACTACCCGGGGACAATGAATAACACAGTATTGCGGTGGTAACGAGAAAATTAATTGAAAATCGTATCTTACGGTATCAAGACAGGGGAAAAATCTAGAACTCCACAGAGTTCGATTATAATTACATTGTTTAAACAAATGACAATGTCGCACTACTTTGATCAACAATAAAGTAGTGTCCGCTTGTTGGAAATCTTTGCATTTATGATGAAATTCAAAGAAAATGTGACTTTTCAATACCCTGTTATTCACTTCCTTTTCCAGTGACATTCTAGTTACTCTTGAGAATAATTGGAAAATTTCTATCAAATCACTTCTTTATTTGAAAGGTAAAATGTGAAGGAAAATCTTCTTGAAAATGTAAGTTTTATTATGAGTGATCAATTATTAGATGTGAATTACATGAAATTATCCAATAAAATACATTTGTGCTGTCCAAATATGGAATCTGAATGCAATATTGGTGCATTGTAAAAATGATCAAAGTTTTCTTGGATCTAGCAATCAAAATTTCACTTCGTAATTTACCTTAGATTGTAGATATTTCAAAGGCCCAGTAAAGGCCCTCTACCAGTCTCGTGGGATCATTCGCGGTTTCCCATACACGAAGCCCAGTCATGAAACACAGCCGATAACCGGCCATTATGTGGCTCGTGCTGGATGTCTAATGGGTGATTTCCCATTGTTGTCCGAGATACGGCCCATCACTGGGCCAGTCATCAATACTATCATTGGACGTTTATTTTTCGTCATTGCTGAGCCCAAATTATTACCCAGCAGTCAACCATTGATGGTTGTCATTGGGTCCATTAATGAGCGGCAATACCGTACGATTGATTCCGGCTATGGCCCAGTCATGAGCCATTAATTGGGTGAATCATAAAATCCTGTTTACGCGATTGGAATGAAACATTCAAGGAATTTCCCGTACTTCGTTGGAAATTTAGTATCAAATCGTCGTAAAAATGTCATAAAATTAGAAGTTTTTGAATTTCTCATACATGTGCTGGAATTTGTTTTTTCATATGATTGATTTTCGTTTGCCGAATACAGAAAAGTTCCTACTATTTTCTACACTATGGGGAGGTCTAATATAGTTCAAAATATTTTTCCTATGGTACTAATAATTCTAAGGAAGAATTCTTGATAATTTCCTGTTCATTATAATCCATTTCGCAATGAAAATGTCAAAACCAACTAATTGAAAGAGAAATAAGAAAATAGTTGAAAACCTCTTTAGAACTCGATTCTCGAGCCTATTAAAATCCACATCCAAACTTGGAAATCAAGTAACGGTTGTTTGCATATTAATTGTTCATTATGATTCCTCCTTGCCAGCCTCCGGTTAGAATTGGACCGTGGATAGGAGTTTGCGTTGGAAAATAGGGTAAGGCGTAGCGAGTTGAGGGAAGTTCATATGTATATATCTATATTTTGATATTGTTATAACAGCGATACGTGGATAAGGTTAGAGGACCCACAATAACGAACCCTCGACACAACATATACGTTCTTTCCCTCTTTTTGTGTTCGAAAGTATTTTGCCCTTGGGTCCAATACATGCAGATTTTTTTAATCATTTCGAGGTAAATATGACGACCCCGACGACGAATAAGAGAAAGTTTACGACGCTCCGTCTACGGGATAAACTTGATTCGAATTCAAAAATTATCCTCCCAACTTGGCTCGTTCTTTCATTGTTTCTCCTTTTTTTCATTCTCCTTGAAAATGGTCCATGAAGAATAATGACACAGAAATAATGATGAAATAGAAAAGGATATAACAAATCACATGAATAGCGAAAGTGGAAGAAGAAAAAGGAGAGATGAAACAAAAGGGAAATGAAATGTCATTTATTCACTATCCGTTGGGAGTCCTTGAAAACAAAGTTCCATACCTTTTTCGGTGTAATTCCCTGAAACCTAAAGCATTCTCAAATATCCTTTCGCATTTATGAAAGGGAATTTTCACTCACCGTGCTTATTTGAGTTTTTTTTTTACTTGTAAGTTCGGAGATGATAGCGTACCCGAGGGACAATGTATATTCAAATCGCATTGAATATTAGACATTTGGGAAGTCATAGATTTCGATTTCCACGAATCGTTCCCTCTTCGCATATGATCGCAAGAATGCCACGTTAAACGCGAAAAAATTACTTGTCATGGAATAAAATTTTGAACTTGTTGATGTCAATTGTTGCAATTTACTTGGAATTGCCATAATTCATATTTTCAATGTTGATAGAAACTTTCCCTTCCCCAGAAATATTTCGACCATTAATTATTCCAGAAATGTTGATCAGTCAGTATGCATAAAATGAATCCCTTCAAAACTACGAACCTCATTCGAATTGAATTCAGCACTATTATAATGTTTTCATAAAAGATTGATTGAAAATCAACCACACGGGTCGATATTTTGTTAGACAACGAATGATACGCTCCATGCATCATCAATAGATCCAATATGTCACGTATTTGGAGATCAACAGAATACGATACGCTGCAAAGTATAATACGTTCTTCAAATGGAATCCTGTCAGTGCAATCAAGCTCATGATGGATCTGATCAAAAGGATCTAGTAGGATTTAGTGCGGGTTTTATGTCGATCCCACTAGATTTCATTGAATGAATGCTTGCACTCCTCGGCTTCCGGGTAGATTTATTGATTTATAATGCATATGTGGAAACACGATTCAATCTTGTATCGAAATGTAGAAAAATGAGAGCTGGAGGGATGAGAAAAATAACACTATTCCTCAGAGTAGGTTATTTTTTCAATATATTTGTATCGAAGAAAACAAAGATGGGCAGTCTCGATTACTTTTTGTACTTCAAGTACTGTCTTATTTTCTTAAAATACAGATTCTGAAGCATCACATTCGAAAGTCCTTGACAAGGAAAAATACTTTGAATACACGGAGGAAAAGGATTTTGAAATTGGTACCGATGATCACTATCTTGCCTAGGATTGAAGCCAATTTTTGAAAAATAAGCAATGAGTGCTTGTGATGATAGGAATGAATAATAGGAAAATAGCAAAGGGTACTACTGTGTACAGTAATAAAAAATTATATCAATCATGCCTATATCATGGAGCATTCAGCGACAAACGTGGTTAGCGATGGTTCCCTCAGTCATTACAAAAATGTCATGAAATTGAATATGAAACGTTGTCTTGCCCGGCGTGGAGAGTGATTCATAATATTCCAAGGCAATGATTGCCGAGCAATGTATAGAGTAGATTCCAACACAGAAGAAAAGAATAGAACTATTGCACGGTGTGGGATCATTCATAACATTTCGAAGTGATGATTTTCAAGGATTGTATGCCGTACAGCACGAAGATTGTTCATAAAGTGAGTTGCTGAGGTGTAAGCACGAATCTACGAACGATTCATAAACTTTCAGTGAGTTCAACATCTCAATCGTGCGGTTGAACTAAGTCGGTATAAGCGTTACTTCGGTTGAGTTGGGTTGGTTAGGTAAGTAGGTTCGAATCCCCATTACTGAGAAAAAAATTTCTTTCTATCACGACCTTGCCCCGAATCAATGGAACGCAAAACCGTCGTGGAGTATGAATTTTGAAAGAAATAATTTTTTTTTTTCGTAATATTTGAGGATAATTCACGGCATCTTTTGTTTGAATGATGGTATTGGTTTTGTGAGGGATGGGAAGTATGTTTGTTTAGTTCATATTGTAAGAGAAACTGAATGAATTAGCAGTGATCTTCATATGAAGATAGGAAGTATTACTACTCCCTGCATAAGGAACTGTTGACAAAGTTCAGTTGTCACCAATTTGCTAACTCTTTCTAGCAATGATCCCTCGTATTTCTAGTAATCATTCACTGTTCTTTTTTTCTCCGTGCACAAAAAGTAGTTGAGGCTCGCTCATCCCTGGAAGAAAATCTTTCAAACATTGAAAACCGTGGATACGAAACTTTAGTACTTGATTTCTCATTAAAATTCATGTATAACAAAGAAAAACTTAATTTACACATAACTGCAATAATAAAAAAACATAGTTATAGTTACCAAATGAATTTGGTTTCCTCGAATATATGATTGGTTCATCATTACCAAGATTTGGTAATTGTTACCAGGATTTGGTAATGATAACTAAAGTTTGGTAACTATAACCAAAGTTCATAGTTGTGAATCTGTATGTCGGTAACTATAACTAAATATTCATTTCGCCATATCCAACTATGAGATTTGGCAACTATTACCAAATGCTGGCAACTATAACTAAATCCTTCTCTCAGTGTGCATACAATTTCAGTCTAATGAATCTGAATAGATTTTTCCAGATACCACATGAGAATTTCTTAATCAAACGTAGCTTACAATTTGCTGTTGATGTTTTCAAAAATATTCTTGCCATCACCCGTTGAGGATTCAATCGATATAACCACGGAAAAAGTAAATCCAAAGAAAGTTGCAAAGCCATCTACACGTATTGACCTGGACGTTTAACGTTCGGTATCATTTCCTTTCAATTTTCAATTTAAACGACCTTCCGTGTCTTTATTACGAAGTAGAGCCGACGACGTAACAAAGTCATTCTTCAAGCCTCGCAAAACCTAATCAGGTCCTGGTGAGACTTGTGAAATGTAATGGTGTGGAACTTCGTAATACCTTAGGGAATTCTTGGAATGATTCCCATTGAAAAATTCAGATAAGACTTTGTGTGATTAGAGCTAATGAAATTTAAATAGATCCTTGAATTCTTCATAAACACGAAGTTGAGAAAATATTAAGTATGAGTATATGAGTGCTAATGATTTGTAAAGGATCCGGGATCCATACTCTTCAAACCGCAGCGCGCAAAGGTAGCACCGGGTTCCAGGAAGTAGCGTGCTTTTCATCGGTTTTTCAAGCCTCGTGACGTTAGAAAGATATAAAACTGGTATTGTAATGGGATAGTGGAAATGACAGATATTTTCAGAATGTCCATATCATAAAATTCTACTACCAGAAATACCTATAATAACTTTCTCATTGGAAAACTTGGCGAATATATATACTCTTTACACGAAACTTTACGATCGAGGACTATAAAGTGTTCTTCCATAGCTTCTAACATTGGTTTCATCAACGGTCATAGAATTTAATGTGTACTCAATATCTCGCGACATCGCGCGATGCAAATCATCTCGCGTACGTGTAGATTTTCATCTTTTGTTTTGCTTTTTGCTTCCTTCTATCACACGATTGTGACTTTTGTCCGAGTTTATTTCCACGTTTCACACTTTCCGAAATAAGAGACGGATATGAAACTTTTTTACACATCTCCTGTATGTGGAAACAGAATTGTCCCGCTCTGAATCTACATTCTTCGTCATCGTAGCATCGTTGTTACGATGAATGAGTCGCAACTATAAAAATCAAATAACTATACTCGCGATGCGAATTGGACGCGAAAATATATTATCTTCCCCTCATAATGAACTACATCGAATGTCATCTCCATCATTGAATTATTTGGACAATGTATCAGTGTCGTATACAATCGAGGGAATGATTATTCAAAATCAGCCAATAAAATTCATATGAGATTTCAACAGGCTTCGTGGTACTATCGATAAAATCATATTCATTGATTATCGTAAACTTTTTATTCCTGTGAACTTTACTTCCCTTCGTCGCGAAGAATGTGCCCTCGCGATATCATACATTAAAATCTTCTGCTTTTCAGATGGAGACAAGTACAACAGTCAAGGAGTCTCTTTATATTGAATCCACACTCAAAATTATGAGCTCATATTTCGGAGAGAATATTTCCGTCGTTATTTTTCTCGTTGCCTATCCTCTATCAGGAATGAAATATGTTTTATAGGGAGAAGAGGAAGAACAAATACACATAAAACACCAAGAAACATACATAACACCATGCATGCAATCAGATAGTGGACGTTGGCTTATCCCTTCGGCCGAATATAAATTACGTAATTTGTATGAAGAAGCGTAACAAAGTTCTCCTTCTCAATTCTAAAAATATCCACGTATGTAGACATTTATTCATGAAAATGAAGAATTTAGATGAAAGATTGCTACATTGTTTACAGATTTTGAATTTTTCACGGTCTCTGTGTTTCAAAGTACAACGATACGTGGTGTAGTATTGAATACTTTCAATCACGATTACGTGTCGGAGTTACAAATCAATTATAGGATCAATTATACCGGTTTACTAGCGTAAATGATCTCTCATTTGATCGAATCGTTGTTAAGAGCCCGGAATCGAATCCAGTAGTTTTACCCATAGTTGATAGAATACATATAATCAACAACAAAAGCTCTGTGTTGTACAATTTTGTCTCTCAAATTTAATTTCGAAATCTACTATCGTGAGATTCACACAACAAAGACCACAGGCTGTCCCACATCCTGCATACACTCTGTAAGAACCATCATTGTTCTTAAGAACAGAGTTACATCTCTTGCATAAAAAACGTCCAAAGCAAGGAGTAAGTTGATGCTGTAATATACTTCGAACATGTTTCCGAGTTTTTCCAGGTTGTAAAAGTACGACAAGTACCTTACTTTCTCACGAAATTAGTTTTGTGTAAAACAGTATATTATATAGCCCATTTTCCATTTTTGAAGTCACAAGCCATTTTTTCCCTGCTGCTTTACCTTCAACACGAAAATTACGAAGCAGAAAATGAAAATATCAGATGTAATAAATGTGGAGAGCAGAGGTGGTGTGTTGCTTTTCTTTTCTATCTCGACATTTCGTTGGATTGAAAAAAATCTCAGAAATGTAATACGAAAATGATAATAATAAGATTTTGTTTTCATTGTTGCAGGTACGTTGGCTTATTTGAGATCCAAATCCTCCTCAGTGTTCCATAAATTCTGGTAAGGTATTGGACAATGATACTTGAATTGCTTTCTAGAGTTGAAATTTTATTTTTCATGTTGAACACGTAGATGTTTTATTCGATGAAAATTCAGTATTCAGTTTAGCTCAAGTCTTGAGAATTCGAGTACTGTAGTATTTGATCAGGAATAAATCGTCCAACTTTTAATTAATCCTGTTGGAAACCATCAGTTTCCTACCGCTAGTCTTCATCAGTCGCTCTGTTCGGAATACTACATAAGATTTTGTTACGAATGGTCAAAGTTCTGATAGAATCTCTACGAAATCTATCAAACGTCGTACTATACTGTTGAAGAATACGATGATTTATCAATCGTAATTTATTTATCGAATCCAAATGAGAATGAATAAGAAACACATTTTTTACATTGTAGGAAGTGAATGTGTCGTTTTCTCCCGATTTGGTGGCTGCCTAAATCCCCCGCGTAGAGTAAAATCATTTTTTTTATATTCTTGGAGAATTTTTCTCGCATCTGGAGAAAAATTTCCTTCAGGAAGAAAAATATTTCTCCCACATGTGAAAGATTTGAGTGTTTTCTCACGTGGGGGATTTTTGCTGTCACAAAATTTGGGAGAAACTTTACTTTCACTTTTTACAGTGCAAAGAAATTGCAAGTGGCTATAAAAATTTTTGAAGACACTGAAATACGAATGTTTGTCGTTCCCTGACGAAAAGATAGTAGAATATGGAGTTGAACAGTATTTTAAAACGGAAGAAGTTCCTCGCATGTGTCGTATCTGGTATCTGTATGGGAGATATAAGGTATGTGATGCCGTGGCAAGAACAGTATCAGAAGCACAGCACTTCGACCGGTATCCTTGAGAACTCATTAAGCGTTAAGGGGATAAAGAACTCTTGGTTCGTAAATTACACTTCAAGAACCATTCTTCCACGAGGAAGTATCGACTTCTTCCGCGCTCTCTCTCTCTCCCTCTCTCTCTCTCTCTCTCTTAGAACCAACAACCCCCTGTTGTTCATTCTCCACTATCGCAGAGAGAATTGATAGCGGGAAAGGTGAGAGGGATAAGGACGGAATAGGAGAAATATAGAATGAAGAGAAAGAAGAAGAGGACTAAGAAAAGCTGTATCTTATTGTTCGATACGTTCTTTTAATCGGCGTCTCATTTTATATCTGTGATAACCTCCTTTGGGAACTGTATATTGGCACGCGGCCTCTAATACACACCGTGAAGGTGGTGGTGACGACGGTGTTGGTAATGGTAGCTCATCGTTAGGTTACGGAGCAAAAGGGAGCATTGGGAAGAAGAAGAGAGAAAGAGAGGGAATGGGTGGGTGTATCCATCGATAACGAGAATACGGATTTATGAAACAGCGAAAAAAAAAACAGCATCATCAATCACCATCGTACTCTTTCTTTTGCCATGCCTTCATATACGTGTATGTGAGTATGCGTGTGTAACGCTGTTGCCGCCGCGACCCACCAGCTCAAACAACCAATGAAAAATGACCTACAGGCAATTATGACGCGTACGAAAGCAGTGTGTTATAGGTGAGTGTATATACACGTACATTCACACAATCGTAACCTTTCTAATATGTATACTCACGCGTCCCCATACAGATCATCTAGCCACGTAAAAAACTAGCAATACTGGGGGTACAAACTACAGAGGCGGATCAACGAGATTGAATGTCATCAAAGGCCACGAAAGAAAAAAGGTGACTTTGTGGAAAAAAATGTCATCATTTCTTGTCGTCGACAATGAGATTGCGAAGTTGAGTGTTCGAAATCGCGTGAAGGATCTCACGATATCATGTGTTTTTTATCGAGTCATCTTGTGGTTTTAAATCGAAGCAATTTGGTGCACCAGGAGAAGAATTTTTTCCATTTACTTTCACTTCAATGAAGCGCTTGATTGATTTACCGCTTCTGTATTCTGATTATTGAATTTAAGCATTCAGCCTCTGAAGAAAGTATGTGAAGACACACAAAGGAATCAAAACGAACAAAGAGAAACAAAAAGATCAAATGTAAGCGAAGAAAGTGGACCAAATAAACGAACAATCAAAACAAACTAACCAAACAAATCAATACAACAAGCCACCAAAACAAACAATCAAAACAAACAACTAAAATAGATACACTCAACCGAGTAATTCACATAAAGAGCAACCAAAACAAACAAAAGAAACAATCGAACAAACAAACAAACGAATAAACAAACATCCAAACCAGACAAACCCAACCGACGAATCCACATAACAAGCAACCAAAACAAACAAACAAACAAACAAATAAAAGACACATTCTAAACAATTTGGACTGGTTGATCGAGATACTCATCCATTACTCTTTTGTCCTGAAAGATAAAATGTAATTGCACGTGAAAAGTAATGAAAAAGAATAACAAAAAGTGTCGAGAATTCAGAGCTGCGTTTTGATGATCTGATATGATCGATATCACAAATTTCAGATCAAACTTCTAGTATTTTCTCCAAGTTCAAACATAAGATTGATTAAAGTATTCATAGGATCGTAGCTCAGTTCCATCAAGCTTGAACAAGATTGATATCCTTCAAATAATAATACATTCGGGAACTTATAATTTTGCGTGACGTTGGTAGAAGAAATAAGTAGAATATAATCTTATTTAATTGCAGTTTGTAGATGTTTTTGATTGGAATAAAGCTCCTGGCGTGCGCGAGTTTGTAGTTTCACCCTTGATTGATTCGTTTATTCACTAGTTTATAGGAAAGAGAGAAACAGAGGAGAATCACATTGTAATGATGAAGATATTGCTTCATTCGTAACATCCGTTTCCTACTATCGTTTCCTTTTACTTTGCTCTTCCCTCGAGGTATCAAATGATATTCCACCGTTAATGTGAAAGCAGAGGATTCAAATGAACGAACAATAACTTGACATACAAGTAATTCGATTTCCTTAATTCTCAATTGCCATAAAAGCTATGTTCCTTTTGATGTCGTGAATTGATTATGGAAATAAAGTTTCCGATAATACGGCGTCTTCCTCCATACCGTTGGGAGAATTGAATTCTACACCGATCGATTACAGGCAAACCTATTAATTCATTCGATGACAATATGAGTTCATGATATCTTTATTCGAAGACTAATCAAATTATTTTATTCGATACATGATAGAATACCATATTTGGTGAATATCAGATTTTGAAATCTACATTTTGATTGAATAGTTGTTGGATTTGTTTCTCAATACATTGTGTTGGAGCTGATAAAGTTCGTTGGACGAGACTTCAGTATCATTTCACGTTGCACGTGAATGAATGCGTGAATCTGATGCAGTTGATTCTACAAATCAAGAGAATGAGTATAGTCAATGAATTAATGTATACGTGGATATCCTTTGTTTATCACATCATTATCAGCGATTTGATATCTCGTTGAATATACAAAGCAATTCAAAATGGGGTATAATACAATTCGAATTTTACAATCTGCAAATCGAGAGTGGGAGATGGTACTGCAACTTATCACCCGATCCACGAGTAAAGTGTACACGCAAATGGAATGACCGTTCTTCAACGTTGTAGAGTCGTTTGAATAAGGAAGGTTTACTTTGCTCTCGAACCTACCTGACCCGATCGCGTTGCAACCATACCGATTGCACGCGTACACCTCCCAATGATTCCCTCATTCATGGCGGTACAGCATTGAACACTAATACTCTGCTTATCCTGCGTTGCTAGCCAAGTAGTAGAAGAGTAGTGTGTACATACCAGAGTTCTCTTTCTCTCTTCAGCTTCATCTCGTCAATAAATGGTCTGGCTCGCCTCTATTTACCCGTTACTTCATCATCGGAATCTCCATTTCATCGTTCTCTCGTCCCGCCACAATCCAACTGATTCGTTGATTCGCTGATTCGCTTGCCCATCCGCTATACAACACGGTGAGCACGAAAAACCTAACGAATATGTGCGAGCGCATGCAGATAGGTTTCTATGTGTACGTGTGTGGATACAAGGTGAGAGTGCAAAAAAAGGAACACTGATGGGAACGGGGAAAGGAGCCTCGTTGAGTTCCACTCATCAATGATGACGTTTTATAGCGTTTGCTGGTATCCATCGTTATCGTTGACCATGGCAGCTCGATAACCTCGTGTTGCTACGTCGATGAAAACAGAGCTTTTATGTTCTTTAGCATCCATTTCATCATTGTACGTGAAGAATAGCGAAAATTTCCTCCTCCTTTTGTTCTCGCCGCACATTCCATCCCAACCTTTTTTCCTCTCTGTTTTCTTATTCATACATCCCCAGTATTTGAAATGTCATTCGATAGTATCTAAATTTCATACATTTATATGTATATAATTGAATTCAAACTTCAAAATGGCCAATCAGTGTAGTTTTCCTGTCTTTCTTCTTTCTCCTGTCGCTTATTTCGCTCCTCGATTGGTCATTGAAAGGAAAGCAAAAGGAAAATAGAAGGACAAAAATATAGCATTGGTTTGAAGTCGGTACAAAAGAGCACAGCTCTTTCTCCCTACCATGAGGGTACAATCCCAGCGACTTTTGATGACGTTGGATATTAAATTTCGTCTGCGTCTCCCGGTTTTATTGGATTACGGATAACCAGCCGGGTAGTCCGGTACTCGAGCGAAAGAGAGAAAATGAGAGAGGAAGAGAAAGAGGGTAACGAAACCCAAGCGCCACCCTTGTTTCTCTTTAAGTACCACGTTCGCATTGGCACGTAGCACCCAAACCCGTGCAACGCTAGAGTTGAAGTCGAGTCGAGTCGAGTGCCGAGGCGCGGCTGAGGGGTTGTTTGTATGAAAATTAAATTCATAACGATAAAATCCTTTACGATCCTCCGCCCATTCACCTCCCGCACAACGTCGCCATCGCTACCATCGGCCTCACTTTCTTTCGGAAGACTGGAATGATTGTAGTTTCTACGCAAGTTGAATTCAGTATTGTCACCATCGACTATTAGAGTGATAAAGGGCTTCCCCTTTTCCACTTCCCTTCTCTTCATTCTTAGTGAAATATGCATGTTATATGTATTCGGTGTAAAGCAATAATTTCTGTTTGTTGTCAATTCACAGTTAGTATTACTTGAGATACCCTCCTGTGGAGCGGGGTAGTACAAAAGGGAACAATTAAGGTTGTTTAATTCCTTGTAATTTGCAAATGAGATTAGGAGCTGATTAGTCGTGATCATTCTAGGGCAATCTTCCGAATTGAGGAGGGCCTATGAGAGAATCGTACCTTGTGACAACCTTAAAACAGCCTTTCGTTCAACTAACAAGTCTACCCTAACAGCGCAAAATTCTCTGGACATTTCTTGAACATTTTAAAAACCTCCGAGTTTTGTCAAGGCTACAACTGTCTCGTTCATGTCCTCTCGGACTGTGCAGTCTTTTGTCCCAGGGCCTGTTTATACAGATCCAACATTTCGGGGGTATAATTCTGAAACTTGATGATCCAGGATCATGAACGGTATTTCATCGTGAATACGAAATTTCTATAAAAAAGATGAGCGTGTCATCAATTGCATTGTAATTGACGTATTATGTTGATCATTATAAAATGCTCATTTTCAATCTGACAATTATACCGAAATTGATGTAACATTCACAAAATTGAAATTCAGAAATTCCACTTAAATGCCAATCACAAATCTGATACACGACCATCGTTCGTGATTAAAAAGACAATCTCTTGAATTCATAAAATTTTGCGGGATGTGCGCATAAATGCAAACGGACATCAAGAGATTGGATGGAAATAACATGATTCAGTGTATTACTCTTCCATAGTGTGTTCGTAACGAATATCACGATCTCTGTCCATTATTCCTATTGCACTGATTCAACATAATGAACATTCATGGAAGTGAGGCTCTTTTCATTCTTTGATCCCTATCATCACGTTTTTATGTAGAATAAAATACATTCGAGAGATGGTTTTCCATTGATTCATCGATGAGATCAATTCCCTAATCGTTGCATTGAAAATAATGAGATCGAACCCTATCTATTCATACCGCGACCAGTACGATGTACAATGAACTCAGAGTAGTATATAACCTATCGCAAAATAAAAAAATCGCAAAAAGACACGAATATAGAATATGACGCATATTTCTGCATTAACGTCCGAACCCGACCGAAGTGCTTGCCACATGGGAATCTGGAGAACCGCCAGTTTATCCCTTGTGGTGTAGACGCATTCGTACTTATCGTTATTAATTAGTGGAACGTGTCCACCGAGGTCCGACAGGGGTCGAATTACCGCCTCGACAAATCCGCTTTTCCGAGTTTGCTTCTGGTTGCGTACGTGCCCTTCACATTCTCCACCTCTCCTTCTTCTTCCTTCCGTTTCCATTTCTCCCGTTGACCAGCGCACAACGTACCACGTAGCGGTAAATATGAAGCTTGAAAATCATTTCTGTTACGGTACATCAGTAAATATGATTAGATATAAATCATCTTTACTTCTCAGTTGAATTAAAGGAGCCCTATAAAACTGTTCTCCGACGTAATGCTTCGAGTTATTTGAAATTCTTGGTACTATAGATTCTCATCGTTCTCCGAGTGATACGAAATGAGATTCGGAGAGGAGAAATTCATATAAACGTGTATTCAAGACATATCTCAGTTCGTTCTAAATCATGAAGTGCGTGCCATGTAGTTTTATGAAGGCAACGATGTAGGAGCAGCGACGGCGGCAATAGTAGCGCCATCCTCCGAGCCATGGCTTTCGGTTTGTCGGCAATAACAGTAGATCTGCCTAACGAGCCCCTAAATAAGGGAAAGTAATTTCATGTATTTATGCGTGAATTACGGTACGAGATCGTGGGTTGCGTGGAAAGAGGGGGCTGTATCTCCGGAGGCAATTAACACCGACTTCGTAAAACCGGCATTTCTCTGCAAGCTGCAGAAGCAGTCCCGTGGAAACATATTCGCGCTTTAACGCCAAAACATCCTCTGTGTGTATATGGAATTCCGAGAATGTGTGTGAAGAGTCAAATACAAACTCATAACCTACCGACTTTCAGGAACAGCAGCAACCCTTCGCCATATCGTTGAAACGAACTAATTGTACCCGCCAAAAATAAATATAGTCACACGTGTAACTGTACTGCCGGTAACCTTGAATGCGGTCCGTATAATTTTGCATGCTATAGCCTTGGGAAATATCTTCACCACCATCACTACTTTCGCCTAAGTATATCATTTTCCCTCACTACTCGAGCCAATGTATATTTTATATCAGCCAGTCGTCATTATTATTCGAAAGAACGAATGAATGAATCCACTCTGATATTGTATTCGAAAGAATATTGATATTAATTCTGGGGAAGAAATAGAATCTTTTTTTCATTAAATTAATATCCGTTTGCACGAAGAAAAATGAATTCGCTATGACAGCGGAACCTGATTTCACTGGGTACCTTTTGCTGGAGTAGCAAATTGTTTGCTATGACAGTGAAAACTGTCCGCCTCCCCAACAAAATCTGCACTCAGAGAAAAAAAGTTGCTGAAACAGCAAACCTCGAAGATTTGCTTTGCTGATATGGCAAAACTTGTTGCTGAATTAGCAAATAATTTGCTGTCACAGCAAAAATCTTGCTCTTTTAACAAGCGCTTGCCATTCAGCAATCCGAGATTGTAGATATACAGACAACTAGGAAATTTTGCTGAATTAGCAAATATCTTGCTAAAATAGCAGAATTTTTGCTGTAACAGCAACCGTTTTGCTAATCTAGCAAAGCAGATTTTTCAAAATCGCTTTTTCAGCAAGAATTTTTCTCTGCGTGTGGTTGCTCTCCTATACATAATGTTGAAAATTTTGCTAGTTCAGCAAAAAAATTGGCAGCGGTGTGGTAGCAAAAACATTTCTTGTTCTATACAGGGCGTCCCATTTGAAACAGGACAGCTGAATAACTCTTCAGGGAATGAAGGGGGAAAAAAATTGTTCGGATAAAAGTTGTAGGGTTCGAAGGGGACCATA
This sequence comes from Gonatopus flavifemur, assembly GCA_018340375.1. NCBI lineage: Eukaryota > Metazoa > Arthropoda > Insecta > Hymenoptera > Dryinidae > Gonatopus > Gonatopus flavifemur. The sequence continues at coordinate 10,360,570 of JAFFJZ010000005.1, forward strand.
AGATGGTGACCTTGAATTTGACCTTGAGGTCAATTTTGAGCATAATTGATGGTCAAAGTATGTTTTTTCAAATGGAAAACCCTACGTTCGACCTCAGAAATGGAAAGAGCGGAAAATTTTACGTCCGAATATGTCAACATATCAGGTCATTTAGAGGTCATTTGGAGGTCAAAAAACCATTTTCTATGGATTTTCACGGAAAAGCCTCAAACGAGTTGTTTCTCTGACCAAAGTTATCAAAGTTAAAGTGAAACCCCACGTTTCGACCTTGAATTGAAAGTCAACAGAACTAACCTCCAGAGTTTATTCTTCATATCAGTACGAAAATGATCATTAAGCAGTTTTCATCGTTTACGGTGTAAGTGCGGGTTCAAAATGGTTTATTGACCTAACGAATGTGTTGATATTTTAATGATCTTGGGCGAGTGTCGCGGAGTGTATCAAAGAGCGTCACGATTGTACAGAGAGCGGTTTGGAGATCGGCAGCATCATCCTTCTCCAGAAGTCATTCGCCAAGTTGGAAGAAATTGTCGACAAGGAAGGATTGGTCAACGCCGGAACAATCAAGGTTTCGACTTTAACGACCCTCGATGCGTTGCTGTTCTAGCAATAATACACATGAATCCTCATGTTAGTTTACGTGATATTGAACGCGATTTGGGTATTCCACGCAGTACGGCACACAGAATTCTACAAGCTGCTCAATATCATCCGTACCACATCACACTGACCCAAGAATTATCTCAACAAAATATGCAGAATCGGGTTAACTTTTGCCATTGGGCTTTACAGAGGTTGAACGAAGCGCCCGATTTCTTTCGATATGTTCTTTTCAGTGATGAATCAACGTTTCAAAGTACTGGCTTGTTGAATCGTCACAATAGCCACTATTGGTCAGCGCAAAACCCGCACTGGACTCAACAAGTTGATCATAAGCATCGGTGGAGTATAAATGTTTGGTGTGGAATTCTAGACGATCAAGGTATTGGGCCGTATTTTTTTGATGGAACTGTTAACGGTCCTAATTATCTTCAGTTTTTACAGAATGAATTACCAGTTCTCATGGAAGATCTCACATCAGCAACGAGGCAGAGGATGTGGTATCAGTAAGACGGTGCACCACCACAGTTTGCTCGATGAGTGAGGGATTATCTAAATATCCTTCCCCCCAATCGTTGGATTGGTCGATGTGGATTTGTACTGTGGCTGGCAAGATCTCCTGATCTCACCCCTCTAGATTTTTATTTGTGGGGTTACGTAAAAAATGTCGTTGATACCAACCGACCAACAACACTTGTGGATCTACAACAACGCATCAGATACGCAATTGCGAATATTCGTGCAGAAGTTTTTCAGTCTGTTCTTGGAAACTTTCGACGCCGGCTGGAGTTATGCATTGAAGTAAATTGCGGTCAATTCGAACATCTCCTGCAATAAGTGTGTCTTACCCGTCACCGGATTTGTGCCATCTGTAATTATAAAACGACGAACTGGAAAAATAAATACTTTTTGAATTATTGTTTCAAATTTGGCATTCATTATCGTTCTCAAGGTCGAAACGTGGGGTTTCACTTTAACTTTGATAACTTTGGTCAGAGAAACAACTCGTTTGAGGCTTTTCCGTGAAAATCCATAGAAAATGGTTTTTTGACCTTCAAATGACCTCTAAATGACCTGATATGTTAACATATTCGAACGTAAAATTTTCCGCTCTTCCCATTTCTGAGGTCGAACGTAGGGTTTCCCATTTGAAAAAACATACTTTGACCATCAATTATGCTCAAAATTGACCTCAAGGTCAAGTTCAAGGTCACCATCTTATGGCCCCCTTCGAACCCTACAACTTTTATCTGAACAATTTTTTCCCGCCTCCATTCCCTGAAGAGTTATTCAGCTGTCCTGTTTCAAATGGGACGCCCTGTATATCATACCTCGATTTGCTGCAACAGCGAATGTTTTTTCTCAATGTAGTCTTGTGATTTTTTCTCTAATAGATTTGGGAAATCATCTTTTGAAGCCCACTTGGCAAAAGCAACAGTTTTGTGGCATGAATGCTTGCTTGAATAAATTCTATTGCCCCATGAGATCGATTCAACAAGTAGATTCTTCTACATTATTGTAATATCTAAAAGTCATCAATATTCTCAAAGGAAATTACTCTGGTAATTATGTAGGCTTCACGAGGCTTCACTAGGCCCTTGTGAGAGGTTTGCTGAGCCAAGTAAGGCCTCTAGGAAATTACTGGAGCAATTTCTGCGAGGAAATGGGTGTAAGCGCTATTTAAGAAAACATAGTACTTGTATTTATTAGAATAAAAGGATACTAATTGAACACTTTGGAAACTGTAATTTCAATCTGAAATAATACACAGTTGGTCAGCAAAGAGGGTTATAAATCAGCAGGGAGAGGGAGAATTATAGGTTATTTTGCGACTAATACTGTTAATTCCAATTCTCAGAACGTGAATATTCATCTTGTGAAACATAGTGTCACAGGAACATCGGCAAATGTTTCGATGGATAGTGGGATTGTTTGCAAGAGATCCATTGCATACACTGAGGAAACAAGTAGGGCACTCAACTACGTAGCTAGGTTAAATGCATTCAAGCGTATTGTTCCCCCGAGTCAGGTGACGTATGTGATTGATTCAATTACATATGGCTAAGTCAACTGTATGTTGAACTGATTCTATCCAAATGATTTGTTCCAACGGCATGTGATATAGTATCAATATGGAGATTTGAAAAATGGTTTTAGAAAATGTTTGTAAATGTCACGGCTGGAACACATCAATAAAAATTGAAAACTTCTCCACCTCAAAATGATGGAAGATTACGAAGAAATAACTTATCACATCAAATGAATATAAAGAATCGCTTTAATTTGGATGGAGAATATGGTAAATATATTGATACTACGTCGGCATTCCCATTTATATGCCAAATTACTGCAGATGAGATAATCTCTAAGAAGTAGAGGGCCCAAGGAACTCATGATCCTAAAAACTTTTCCATTTGGATTAGGAACACCCGGTCGTTCTCAGAGTGGCTACTTCACGGAGCGCGACGAAAGGATTAACCTTCGAAATAGTAGCGGCGAGTGCTTATATACACGTTATACGTGAAGAATATTCACGCATACACACATATATAGGACCTCAATCTTTCCTTCTACTTTCTCACTTCCTTTTCTCACCTAGGTAAGTTCCACTTCCTCTCGTTCTCCATATAATTCAACGTTGTCTTGACAGGTGGTTCTTAACAGCCGACGAGCACGTGCTCGATTCAGTAGCGGATCAAGGGAGGGAAACGTTGGTGGCACGTGCTCCGAGCACCAACACCTAAGGGACACACTCATGAATAATGACTCACTTCGTGATTTTGAGGAAGAGAGGGAAAGAGAGAATTTGGGACACTAATGGTCTTGTATTATGAAATATTATTACTCTCATTTTCATTGTTCATTCGTAATGGGTATTTCAAAGATTTAGAATATTAGATCTTCACAGTTCTTCCGTATTCAGCACAGGAATATGTGAGGTCGTGAGAGTTGGTGATTTATTTTCAAAGTATGATTCTCGAATAACACACAATTTAGGAGTTTGACCGTTTCGACAGTGCCAAAATTGAAATCAATAATCAACCAAGCATTTGGGGGAATAGGTGTTGCAAAAAGTCTCATAATTTATTGGAAAGTGGCACTAAATTGTAACGTATGGAATTATTAGCCGAGAGAAATCTTAAAAACTCCATCAATCCATGATAGAAATCCATTACAGTAGGAGACTTTCAGAGATCTTCTTAATATGTTACAATATATTGGCATTTCGAAATAAATTATGTGACCTGCAGAATCTTCTCTTGCCAACTAATCGAAGAATGTTACTTTCATATTAACATTATAAAAAACTATAAAAATAATGTATGCAAGGTACGATATTTGATTTCTCAACTATCCACAGATATACTCTTTTTATCTTGACATGCCCTCATATTTACTCCATAACGATATCTATCGTGCAAATCGTTAGATACAAGTGGTCTCGCGCAATGCTTAATCTGAAAATGCAAAGGTGTTTCGTGGGGTGTAGGTATATATACGCATACACGCGGAAACAGAGAATACGTGCATCCAATGCTCGCAGCCCATAAACCATAGGAGAGCCGAGTCACATCCGGCGCATAAATCTCGCGGGGGTTAGCTGACGGCGACGGGGTCACAACGTAACCAAGGGGTTGGAATGGGGTGTAGAAGCGTGACAACACGGCGGCCCGCAGCGCCCTACCTTCAGAGGAGCACGACGAACGTGTGTTGTACTGACTTGCATTCATTTGCTCGTACGGGTGATATAGAGGTTGGAGAATGGTAGGACAAACAGTTAATGGTCATTAGTGAATCAAGTCGGGAGAGTTTTTTAATCTTCGCTGACTACCTGCAAGTCTTTTACTCGAGTATGTGCGCGTCCAGCTCGAGGCAACTTGGAAATGAAAAATTTTCCTCGTCGTTGCACATACGCGTATCATTTTTCCACTACATATAATCGTCCACGTTGAAGAAGAAGTCTCGTGTGAAAATTTATCTGCCATCGTATCGGTCATAGCGCAACTCACAAACAGATGTTGTTACGATGCACCAGAACTTCATTACGTTCTAATGAAATATACGTATCCTCGATCCAATGGTCATCATTAGAGCGTTGAGCTGATTCTGAATCTCCTTGAATCTTCTTTCCCCGAGGAATCGTGTATAATTCCTCGAATCGAAATCCGCAATTATGACGCTCCTCCTCCGATTCAAATATCTCTGAATTATTACAATAATATCCTTTCCTTCCCTTTTTTTCCTCTCTCACCAGGAAGAAATTTCAACGTTTATGAGATTGCGATTGAGGGTTGATATTTTAACGAGGATAATGGAGAGTTTTACAATCGAATTAATGAAAATGTGATTTCCCTTGGATTTTTCGTATCTACGTATGGGAGAGTGAAGTATTTTGACGATGAATTTCGTGATGTGATTACTTACCTTTGATATTAAAATGTTGATAATTCAACTTTGATTTTTTTTTATATTTCCTCATCAATTCATCGATTCATAATGACTCAAAAATTTTTTACTCAGCTCCGTATTGATCTAGAATTATTATGAGAAAAAAAACTTGTTCATCCAAAATCTAGGTCAAGAATTAAATTGTTCCACGTCGCGTAAGGAATTATTTACATCAAATATAAGAGATAGGTAGGTACGAGGAACGAACGTAGATGGAGAGAAGATGATTTGTTAACGTGGGAAGTAGGTCATAAAAAAAATGACTAATGAAAAAAAATGAGTTGCAATATAAAATATTTATATGGGGCAGCCAATGTGGTCACCGATATGGCTGATGTCGAAAATGGATCACGTAGAAAGTTATTCATGAACGACAACGCTTATCTGAGAAACCGTTGATGTGTCGAGTTCCATATTTATTATTATTTTATAAGAAAATATTCATGTAAGGATATATTTTTACATGCAACATTCATTATAAAAATCACCTCTCTTTTCATTTTCCCAAGAAATTATTTTATGCAAGGAATGATTCACGACAGTGATATCCCCATAGTGAGATAAAACTAGTTTCTGAGATACATCCACAGATTGTAATTTATCTGATTCAAGGAAATTCAACCTACTGAAATAACGTACTCAGGATTATTAAAACGCTGATTTGGTTCATTTCAATCTCGTTTGAAAAGACCTGCGATGTCAATCAATTTGAATTAATTTCTAGTTAGATCTGTATTGATAAATAACATGACGGTTGATTTAATTTTCTTTCACGGAGGAAAGAGAAATTCACTGTGACAGTGATATCTTATTTCACTGGATCCCTTTTGCTGGAGCAGAAAATTCTTTGCTGTGACAGCAAAGTATCTGATATCACAGTGTCTTTTTTAGCTACGACAGCGATTTTCCAACCGTGGCAGCAAACAATGATTGATCTTCCAACAAATGTCTATATCATGTGCAGAATAGTGAACAAATTTTGCTAGCGGAGTCAACTTCTTTGTTGCCACAGCTGAAAGGTCGCTGTCATAGCTAACAAGATTGCTGTCACAGCAAGAAATTTGCTGCTTCAGCAAAATCAGATCTTCTCACTATCACAGTGAATTTTTTTTTCTCCGCGTGCATGCAGCACTTTTTAATTCATGTAATTGACACTTTCTTTTACAATTTTATTCTCATATAACAATTTAATTTTACACCTCTGGTTCAATTCATTTTTACAAAGGCAGGTCTCGTCACAAAAGTACGGAAATTCCGTTCTGGCACACCCTGTGTATTTAGTAAATTATGAAAGAAGAATCAAATTCCGCGCAAATGTATCATTTTTTCACAGAATCTCCGATAAAAAGAAAGTGAAATCAACCAAATGAAGGAAATCATTCATTTTAATTGATCCATCTCATTTTTAATTGAAGCTTTGTAATATATACAGAGGATACGAGCATCAGAGCACAATGAGATGAGGAGAGATCTTGAAATTAATTGAATATACCATGACGCTGCAATATTATGTTCAAACATCGAAGATAATCCAATTTGGTTTAATGAGAATTGGATCAAGAAGAAGGATATGAAAGAAGGAATGAATCGAATGGATGAATGAATAAATGAATTCCTCTTTCATTGTTCTCTGAGATGACGGTAGTTTCATTCAGGATGGTCCTTTGTTAATTATTCTTAACATGTCGATTTATCGATCTCTCGTTACCATTTAGTTAACGAACGGAATATTTGAATTTTATTTTATGAATGATTTCATCGGGGAAATGAAGCACGTCGATTCGATTCTTGGTAGTTATATTCATGTAAATACAAACGTGTGATTTGAAGGATTCAGTTTACAATATTTATGGAGATATGATTAATCAATCATTAGGAAAATATTATTGGTACATTCAAAACAAATGTTGCATATCTTCCGCTGAAACAGCAAATTCTTCGTTGGTTTAGCAAATAATTATCTGGCTCAGTTAATGGTTGCACTGTTTTCACTATGACAACAATTTTATTGATTATCGAAGTGAGTTTTTAGCTGTTACAACAACAAAATTCAACTGCTAGAGCTGAATTTCTTTGCTATTCTACATAACAACACTTGAAATTCAGCTGCTTCCGTAAATACTTACAGCTGATTGAATCACTGTAACGGTTGAAACTCCACAGAAGTGAATAATTTTTTGCAAAGCTCACGAAAAATTCTCGATTTCAGCAAAAAATACAGAGCAAAATGAGATCCCTTGTCATCGTAAATTTTTTCCGCATACAGCCAATTCAATGCTCAAAAAGGCTAAGAACTTCGCTGTTTTAGCAAAAAGTGTGCAGTAAATTTTGCTGCCACAGTCGATGTTTTTTCCTCCATCTGGAGATAGGAAAGATGTGCAATATGTGTAGTAGATGTGGGGATTTTTTCTTCCTTGTTTCAAGATTGCTTCTGCTTTTGAGACTAACGGTTTTTAGGCAGAGAAGAAGACTTCTTATTCACCTACCAAGAATCTGTCGAATTACTGTTGGTGAGAAATGAACAGAGAGTTCAAGTGAGAAGGAAATCAGGTATATTTCATTTGAATATTTACAATACATTGTACACATACATGAATATTCATACAAGATCCATAACCGTATACCATTACATGATTGGTAAACAAAGGAAAGAGAGGAAGTAGAAGGTTATACAAAGTTCAAGCTGATATGTAATTTTAGCGTAAACCTGAAGCGTTGAGAGGCTAAATCTCCACGTTTCAATACCCCCGGGTGATGCTCGACTACGACAACTATGACTAGCAGAACCTAGGACGACTACCGCGCGAGGTTGACGACAATAACAACTCACCCGATCGGGAGCTAACTTCAGCTTTAAGGCTACGAGACTCCACGGTCTCTTGGGGTTTCATAAGAGGCGTCTTCGTCCTTTATCCGTAGCTGTCTGTAAGATAGGAAAAATTGGAAGGGCGAAGAGGATAGGGAAGAAAGGGAGAGGGCAAGGCGCGCACGCGGCTATCGTAATATCACAGGCAATTTCCTGAAGGAATTTGATCGGTTTCTATATCGCCATGGAATATTTTTCCTCGTCATTTATTTTTCGTAACGTTCTCGTAAAGCTGCTTTCTTGTTCGCTTGGTTTGCTATTCTTCCTCCTCCGGCTGCTCTTCTCTCTCCTCTCGTCTGCGAGACTCCCCATGCTGTTTTCCTCCTTCACAGTATTATGGGTTATAGCAGCGACGTTACACGAGGCACACACCGTACACGTAGGTAAATATCTGAAACATCTATTCGAGGTACATACTTATCGACTTACGGTGAACAAGATTCTCTATTTTCCTTGATTTTTCTACTCAGTCTTGCTTGTATCGGTGTGGGAGTGATCCCGCTGCCATGTATGAATAAAATGAAGAATACATCGTCCTATGACGACGGCATCAATGAGGATGATGATGATGATGAGTCTCTGTACGTCGAATACCATCAATCCGCATTTGACGATATCCGATGACGTATCCACAAAAAAAGCATCAAAGATATGGAGGTATGTTCATGAAATGGAAGAGAGATTCTAGGACATCAACTGTGCGCAAACCATATTTGGGGAATGTCTTTGATACGAGGATATATGCTCAAGAGGAAGGATGGATATTTGACACCTATGATTCCACGGAAGCCTCGATTCTTACCACGTGTGTATTCGATGGAAAGGATTTTACATATTTCAAATACCGATGCGTCTCTCTCCATCGCATCAGCGTCTTACGCTTTGGCTTCAAGACAACGTATCCCACTTGAAACGGTAGCTTTCTTCTTCTGGACCAAATACCTATATGCGTGTGTGTACAATCTTTGACTGGGAATGCAAGAGAATCTTTGACAATCCCACCACCGCAAAGACAGTATCGACGATGGCAACAATGTTGCCGGTAACTGCAACAGTAAAAGCAGGCAAAATATAACCTTCCCAGTGGATGCCAGTAAAGTCGTGAACACAAAATCACTCTCACGTGCAAAGGATTTTCAAGACATTTTATTCGCTCGTTTTCTCCCTCCTTCCCGCATTTAAGAATTCAGAAAGTTGTTTCTATCATCAAATTGGAATGTGTACGTAAAAAACTCCTTCTTCTCTTATACAGGAGATGTAATTCGAGGACGTGGGGTTGGTTTTATTACTTCGTTTGAAGTTTAAATTCAAATAGATACAGAATACATCGAATCATAGTTATCAAATCGATTGGGTTGCTTTAAACTTGTGATTGTTTTATTACTGCCAAGATTTGGAAACCCTCACCACTTGTTGGTAAGTATATAACTAAATTATTTGTCTAGTCTAGTATCCTGATTTTGCATTTGATTGATCTCATTTCCATCCAATGAACGAAGACATATAGGATACATTGAGGGAGAAAAATTTCAAACCAAGAAAATATTGGGAGTCCAATCCGATATTTGTTTGATTCAAGAAAACTTTCTTCGAAAGAAGAAGTTAGTTGCACAGTTTGAAGCGATACATCATTATATCGAGAAAATTTTCTCACCACAAGGACACATCTTCTTGGGATAAGAAAAAAATGTATATCCTTAGAACAAGAAGAAAAAGCCAATTTTTTCCAGTGTACAACTCAGAATCCGAAGAATTCAGAGATCCTTTCTGTAACTTTAATAACGAATACAATACATGAAATCATCTCCCAGACCGGTCAACGATATTCCTCAACGTCGTTTCAAGATTCTCCGTAGTACTGTCTGCCATCCGAGGTGGCTCTCAAACTGTACACGACTCAAATACGAAAAAGAATTGCACATTCTCAAGTAGATTGTGTACCAATACCTCCTGCTATTTCAATAACCGAGTCACAAAAGTTTTGATCAAACGAGACAAGTATTGTTGAAATATTCCAACTTTGAGATTAAATTACGAAGATCTAGTTCTTCGTATCGTCAGAAAATATTTCGTTCATATTTTTCAATCCAAGCGACATAGCTTAAATTTTCCGTTCACATTGACCAAGTTTCGACCAAGAAAAAAGTGTATCTCTGAAATCATGGTTGGTATTGATAAGATACATCTTGTATTTGTTCCCAATAGTCGTGACACAGATACGGATTTTTTTAAGGTACCAGCACTCCTATTGTTACACGATCAAGGATCTACGTGTTTCGAATGCATCAATGATGTTTCTCAGGTTCTGTAGGGAAGGAATACTGTATGGCATGCTCTCAATTTCTAACAATGTTGTGTGTGAACGACAAATATCTACCGAAGAGGAGGCGGCCTATTATTTTACGAGACAAGTATACCCACAGAAAAATATCTTGCTTACGTTGTGCGCTACTGTACGGGAATCCGGTTATTCGTCTTTTCGTTTGTGCTTGTGTATTTTTGTTTAGTCTGCTTTAGTCACGTACGTATTTCGCTCGGAGCATATGTATCCGTACCACGCGGGAGATCGAATACTCGATTCTCCGCTCGTTCTTCCCGTCATAGGCTTCGTTCAAGAAATTCATGGGGGAGTGTTGTCAAGATCTTTGGGTAGGTCATGGAATTTGAAAACATTTATTCGAAGACATTTGCCCTCATTGTTGAATATCGGATTGAATTTTCCATAATTTATTTATTGAGGAATACACTGTAAAGAATAATAACCGGAATTTCCCTATACGCAGCCACCGGAAAATTCCGATCATCGGATAGAAACTCAATTCCTGGTACACGCAGAAAAATATATTTTTGGAAGTCCCATAATTCATTGAGGATCAGCGCCAGTCTGGGTTGAATGAAATTATTCACCTGAATATAGCTCCAAAAGTACCATAATTTCTTGTAGAAATACATCTAATTATGGTAGTTTTTAAAAGTAAATTCAAGTCAAAACTCTATCTGTCACAGACTGGCGCTGATCCTCAATAAATTATGGGACTTTTCAACACATCTGTTTTCTGCGTGTACATTTGTATGAAATTTCCTATAAATTTAACTGAAAATTCCAAACTTTATGGGATTTTTACTAGCATTTTGCAGTAAATTTCCGGTAAAATATGGAAAATTTCTGACACATGTATGTGTGAATTACTTCCGAACATTTATTCATCTCAAGTTTGCCATAGAAATTTTGTACAGTGTATGTTTTTGGTGACAAAAAGTTCGAAATACTTCCAATTCGAAATCAGATGGATTGAAGTGGATGAATAGAATCGACGGATTCAAAAATTAAGCACTGCACTAGGGTGAGGAAGTATTCGCTCACAACCATCCCTATGTGTATAATATATCTCTCGCAATGTATTCGTTTTCCGTTCTGCTACCAACAACTTTCTTACCTATCCATCAATTTGAATTTAATTTCAACGGAAGACAGATTTCACACATACAATTGTATTATTTGATGAATCGCTAGAGAATTTAATTGAACACATTAGAATCGTTAACTTTGTTGATAATTTAAAAGTTTCGAGAATTCTATGAACTCATTTTGAAATTCAGTACCATGAATTTTGTTTGGAATTTATTCATACCCAATTCATATAGGTTATAATCTTTTGATTCAATAAATTGATTCGAAATTATACCAGGAAATGTATTTGATTTGATAAATTCAGTGAGTTCAATTGCTGAAGAAAAATTCTAATTAAAATGAAATATGTACGTTGGGCGTTTAACTTCGGAATATAATTTTCAATTGTAGAAGAGTTGTAAAAGAAAATGTTCATTCCAGGATATAAAATTGATATTCGATTGGTGAACATGGTGATTCATTCCCTCGAATTACCGCGAGAATTACAATTCGTTTGATTATCGACTTTCAAGGTACAAGCTACGTTACCCTGGTTTCTGACGTATCATTAATTCTGAACTGAAACAAAAACTTTCCTCCTCGCAAATACTCCTCCACTGTTTTTGCAGCTGCGTAGAAACTCTAGAGTTGCATAACTTCGTTTCCAAATTTCCATCGTATATCGTTCAAAATGACAAGATTGTTGATTTTATACAAATCACACTTGTGTTATTATTTCAGTCGAACTCGGTTTCGTATGGCATAAATCATCGCCTACGCTATACAGCACACTCTCGCAAATGGGCCGCTCACCCTATTTCTTACTCGAACGGTTTTCGCCTTGCATCGGACAAAGACGAGAAGAGGCCCATTTGCGAGAGTGTACTGTATTCAGTTCCTATTTTTGCAAAACCATTGTTCCTGTATCAGTTGGAAAAATCAATCAAAACATGATCTGTATTCTCTATTGGTATATTTCTAAAAAACTGTATCTTTGAATATCTGTATTCTCAGAGAACTATGTTCTCGAAGAATTGTATTTTTAAATATCCATATTTTGAAAGAACTGTCCTTTTGAATAACTGTATTTCTAAATATCTTCATCCTTGAATATCTGTATTCCCAAAGAATTGTCTCCTTAAAAAACTTGATTCCTCAATATATTCTTGAATACCTGTATTCTCCAATAATTCTTTATCTAAAACACTGTGTTGTTGAAGCGGTGTGCTCTAAAAGGACTGTATCCTTGAACATCTCCATCCTCAAATATCTGTATCTTCAAAGAAATGTCTTCTTGGAAAACTTCATTTCTGAATATCTCAATTCTGAAGTATCTGTATTCTTCAAGAACTGTGTTCTTGATACATTCACGCGGATGCCAATTGAGAAGTTTTAATTGTGGGCATTCAGCCGTATAATAATAATTGTTGCTGTGAACGATATTCACTATCGATTTTCATTTTTCAACAACATCCCCTCAATATAGGAATATAGGTATCGAGAATACAGTTCTCTAAAAATACAGTTCTTTGGGGACACAGTTCTTGGAGAATACAGATATTTTAGAATGGAGATATTTAAGATATTTAGGTCTTCAAGAGGACAGTTCTTCCAGAAAACAGTTCTTTGAAAAGACAATTCTATGGGAATACAGTCCTTTCAGAAGACAGTTCATTGGGAATAAAAATATTTCAGGATACAATTCCTGAGAAATACAGAAATGAAGAATAAAGTTTTTGTTCTGCCAAGACAAAACGTCTGCGACAAAATATTCGCGACAAGACATCCTCAAACAAAATATCCGCAGACAGGATGCTAACGCACGAAGTATGTAAACACGAGCATCACCTTCGAGAAAAAACAATGACCCATCATGAAACTCCATTCAAAACATGTTCACTCCATTTTCCATAATATACAATAAACAATTTGATACATTCCATCAAAAATCACCGATATCCCTGCGATTCGACTTCAATCACCAACACAACCTCACCAAACACACAAGCTAACACAAGCTATGATACTACCTATAAAATATATATCTATGAAATATCAAACATATGTACGGATACATAACACCCGGATATTTTTTGTCTGCGAGTACTTTATTTGGGGATATTTTGTCGGCGATACTTTCGGCCATGGATATTCATGGCCACTACCCTTCGCATATTAGGAAATAATTACGCTATTTAAAATCAGACTGACTAATCATTTCCGCCAAGGATGTCTCCGATTGTTTCCAATTCGATCCTGTGGGTCTATAATTGAACCCGATTAATATTCTAAACCGTAGCAAAGATTGACATTCTGGCAGGTCTAACAGGGATTAGGGCACTAATTACGATTACCACCGACATCAGAACGTGCTGACAGGTTCGTCCGAGCGTGTCCGCTGTAACGTGACATCTGTCGATTCAGGGATGTACGCGTACGCAACATGAGAATAAAAGAGGGTTAGAGGAAGAGAAAGATACGCGTATTGAGCATCAGGAATGGATATGAGAGAAAACGAGAGGGAGGAAGCGAGCACAGAGAGATCTGAGTAAATGAAAAGCAGTAAGCCGAACCAAACGTGTTTAGGGTAGGAAAGGGTGGAGTGGAGGAAGGGATCGGTCGTATTTGAAGAAGGCACGTGACCACGACTCACAACAGCCTTGCCAGCTGCGAAAAGGCCTGACTGGCTGCATCGTGTGCCTGTACCTACATCTCCATCTCTATTGCCATACTTCTACTCTTGCCTCCATCCATTTACCCTGTTTATCCCCGCAATCATATTGGTAAATACGAGGCACAATTAAAAGCAATATAACGCGTCTGTTCCAACAAGTCCCGGACTTTTGTATAGGCTTCAATGTGTATCGGCATGAAAAACGCAGTTTCTCCAAACAATCGGGATTGTTCTTTTACACCGGCAGCTCCGGTATTATTGTAATAACAGGTTTAAAAATGATTTATCATACCATTTTTCAATGATACGTTGTCATTTTATTGTTTTTCCTCCTTCATTTCTTCTCCTAATTATTAGCATTGGATTTAAAATTCGAGTTAATTTTTCAATAATTGATTTCAAATATTTCTCAATAGTGAACGTCATTGATTTTCAAATAAATTTGCGGTTGATGCTGATACAATGAACGTTTATAGAGTGCAGAGTGCATTTAGTTGATTCAAAAGATATCGAATTGATTCGAATAGCTATTGATATTACAATAGATTAGGTTACGTTCGTCATTTTTTCCAATATTACATAAATTCACGCAAAACCAGAATAATCTAATTGGCGAGGTGAAATTTCAAATTCAGTGAAATTCAGTTATGATTCAACACAGAAAATCATAATTCTGAATGATTCGCATGAAAATCCTGGCACTCCGCGTTACCGATATCTACTACAATCCCGAGGCTTGCAAAATCGGTTAATGACAACAATTAAAATGGCCTACAGTATCGCATAATGCTGTAAAATAACATTCGCTCTGATACCTGATGATTGCAGAAATTATTTTAATGGAACAGGATAATACACATAAATTGTTCAGCCGTAAATATCCGCAAGATATGACGGGTGCGATAAAAGCTCACCAATATGCATGTTCTGCGTATATTTTTATGGAAGGGAGAGAGAATTTGTGTTTTGGTTTATGGTAGCCAAGTTGATTTCATGAGACAACAATCAATCCTGTAATCCACTTTTTTCCTGCATACAGGAAACTAAGAATTACGAATTAAGTGATGTATCGTAGAAAAATATTCAGATCGAAACCTACGTAGTATCGAGAAATATTTCCCAAAGCACAAGTTATGAAATGTTCTCTGCATGAGAAAATATTTTTCTCCGAGTACACAAATTACATCCATCAGTCGTTTCGAGTTGATAAGCTTCGATCTCACTGAACTCCCGCCTGCACTTGAATATGCATCGCAGGGAAATAAATTTTCCCGTTAAATTACTTTGAAAAATTACCCATTTCGACACCCATCATCATTCCAACGTCAAGTGCAACTCAGCCAAAGGAAATACAGTAATTTTTTCCATCTGATTTCTCTCAGTTCACACCTTGCTTATTCACAATGATCGATGAGAGTTACGATATTTGTATTGATTATTTCGATTCTTCAGCGAGAACGATGATAGATAATCAAGATAAGAATTAACACACGCTTCATAAATGAGATGCACGTCAACAAGGCTGAATCAAGTGGATGAAAGGAGAAATATGAGCGAAGGACACGGGAGATAGAGATGATTAGACCATAAGTGAAGGATCGAAGCAGCGAGAAAGCACACGCACTCAAAAAGAAGGGTGATGGGTGATCGATAACAAAGAAAGAGAGAGAGAGGGAAGGAGAGTCGTATAAGCCTTTCGAAAACGTATACCTCTTCCACTCTACTTTACTCTATTATTCTTTTCTCTTTCTCCCTCTCCTCCTGCGTCGCCACTGGTAAATACTGGCACGTGCAAACCACCGTATAAAACCCCTTTCGACTTGAACCCTAAGGCCTTTAGATATAGTCCTGTTTACTAGCACAATATTTACCCGCGACTTATAATCATCGACTGTTAAGCCGCGTGTAAAACGCTTAGGCGATACTGCTGCGTCTCGAATATAATACACAAACTTTTGCCTCTCTTCCTTCTACCCGCGATAATGGAACATCTCGCTATTTCTCTTCCCTCCATCGCTCATGACTATGCTGCTTTCGCTCTTCTTTCCTGTTTCGAGCTGGATTTTTTAGTTCTGTGTTTTCACGATGGAAATAATTTTCCGCATCGTGTACACGATACACTCCGGGAAGTTTTGAGAAATATTAAGAGGATTCCTTTCTGCTTTATAATTGTTTCGCAAACCCCTCCTGTTTTGATTAATCGACTCATAATTAGGTGCGTACCTAATTAAACTTTATAATAGAGTGGTGTGATTCTGCAGGAAAGATAAGAGCATCGCTAGGGGAGTTTAGGCCACGTAAAGGACAGGATTCGATGAAACATATATATTTTTAGTCCACTTCGAATCGTCGGAAGATATGTGAAGAAAATGGAACAATAATTCACTCCTACCCTCATCCATTTATCTTCGCTATTTACATTTACATTCTGATTTTGGGAATCCATCTCTCACGTCTGTTATTCGAACTCGATTGTCTTTTATCTCTTACAAGATAAAATTTGTTCCAGCGACGTATCCAAGTTCGGAAACGATGTACTTTGAAGAACCGCATGTAAGGATCTAACGGGTCATCGAGGTGTCTTCTTTTCGTGTGTGTGTTTTTCCCTCCTTCTTGATTTTCTGTTCTCGCCTTGGTAGTATTTTGTAGCTCAACGGCAAGAGCATTCGTTGGATAGACTCAAGACTGAGAAAAATAAGAAAAAGAGAAAAGACTACGTAAAAGCAAAATAAAAGCTCGTTTTACGATTATAGTGTTCTGGTAGTAGCTAGTGTAAGCTCGGGTGATGGCAACAGCGGCAATGACGGGACAAAGCGCGGCTCAGTTTAAAGATTGCGTCGAGTTATTTGTGGTGACTCTTGTGCGTCTACGCCGAATAAAAGTAAAGAGGAATCGTCGACGAACAAACGGTTTCCTCTCTTTTTCGTCGGCTGTTTTGTTCCCTCCTGATCTTTCAGTTCGTCTTCTTCTTCTTCTTCATTTGTTCTGTAATTTCAAAAAGAAGAAATGAATATATCGCGACATGGGCGTAGCCAGCTCAAAACTTAAGGGAGGGCAAAGTGTTAAATTCAAATTTTCCACGACTTTTTTATATATAATTTTTGTATATTCAATTAAAAAAAGTTTTTTTCCTATTCTACAAGGGGGGGCGGTAGCTGCCCTCCCCCCCCCCTGGCTACGCCCATGTATCGCGATAAATCGGTCAGGCCATCCGGCATTATTGCACTTCGAAGCAAGTAATGACTTATTCAAATAATTTGAACCTATGATCTTTTTTATTTAACACAGGAAAGAATGATGTGTTTGATATTTGGATTGCTAAAAATTACCTGTGGTAGCTATTCTTCAGTTGTGACAATAAAATACATTGCTATCCAAATATGACTATCATAAAATATTCGCTATCGTGACGAATTATTTCTTTCTGTATTAGGGCTTCGCACGAGACTCTCGTCTCAAATTGAAAAATGATCTGTATTTACTGTTCTGAAAATTTGAGACATGAAAATTATGTACGGAATCAAGCTCCTACCCTAGTGAAAATCAGCATATGGAGCGACATGGAAGAGTCAAAGAAGCAGCATCTAAGCGGGAAAGAAGCGAATATTGAAACGTTTTTACGCTTCATTCGTTTCAATATTCGCTTTCCACGAGCGGAAATTTTCACAAGGGTACCTAAGGCGTGACAAAATTACATGGAATTCTGATTTAGTCGGAAAGGAGAACTGAGATATTCTCTCAGTCTCGGAAACCAGTCTCGGTGCAGGTCTCGTTGCATATTTCAATATATCTCTGCTGATTCTGTTTGAATGATCAAGGTTCCACCCCCTTCCGTTGGATCCATTTATACTATCAAATTATTCTGATATTCCTTATATCAAAAGAGATTGGAATATTCATCAGGGTTGCATGGTTTAAGCCGCTTGGTTTAAACCATGATTTACACCAACTGATTTTTTGTTGGAAAAGACCATCTCACACAGCACAGCAGTTCAAAAAGAATTCTTAAGGATTCATATTGAATTCTGCCACTTCCAATTGAACTCTTTGCGAACTCTCTCTGAACTGGTGTGCTGTATGGGATAGTGGTTTTTTTCGAAACTTAGTGCTTTCACATTATTTAAGTTCATATTATTTGTTCCATCCTTTTCTTCTACTCGTTCTCGTCTTGATGAATAAAATTCCGTGGTCAATATTTATGATTAGAAAATGGATTATATGCAATATCAATATTTTTCGCATGTAATATTTTTCTGTGTCAATTAGAACAACTCAGTTTTATGATTGATTAAGGATCAGAATTGCTCGGAATTATGAACTTCGAGTTAAGCAGAATATTGTCGATTTCAGCATCACCATCTTCTTCTGCTACTGATAGCTTGCAAGCACCACACACTTCAGAGCTAATTTGCAGCGCGTCACAATTTCGGAACGAAACTTGCGTCGAGCCTACTTAAAAAAAAAGACGTGTATCTACCAGTGCCGAATCTGCACCACCACTCAGTGATTATTTGATCAGGACAACTGCAGCGCAAAATGGCGCGTTAGGTATGCAAGTTGGTCGATTCATATATGCAACCAACTGTGCATTTAGAACAGTTGAGCATGAACAATTCATTCAGCTAATTGACTCATTACGACCAGGTTATAAGCCACCATCACGTTCCCAAATAGGTGGACTGATACTAAATAAAGTTTATGAGGAAGAGAGAAGGAAATGTGCTCATGATTTGAGAGATCACTTTGTATGCTTGGGATTAGATGGGTGGTCCAATATCCATAATGAGCCCGTTATTTGTGTAACACTCACCACTAAGAATGGTGAAGTGTACCTCGTTGATACCATAGATACTTCGGGGCATCCGCATACAGCAGAATATCTGGCTGAAGTTGTTGTTTCTTGCATTAAAACTTGCGAAAACGAATTCCAGTGCAAAGTGTGCTCAATTGTTCCAGATAATGCTGCTAATGTTAAAAAAATGCGGTCGATTTTGGAGAATAATTCTGAATATAATGTAATCAGTTATGGTTGTTACGCTCATGCTTTGAATTTATTGGCCGGTGACTTCGAGTTCTCCAACGTGGAACAACATATTCTTCAAATCATAAAATATTTTAGAAATAACCACTTTGCAAATGCTGAATTTCGTGAATCCGGTTTAACAAAATTAACGTTACCAAGCGAAGTGCGTTGGAATACGCTCCTTGATTCCTTAGAAACCTACCTACAACCATGGTCAGTTCTTGTGAAAATTTGTGAAGATCACCGCGATGTAATTGATTCGACTATTTCTTCAAAAGTCACGAACATTAGTTTGAAGAGAAATGCTGAAGACATGGTGGAAATTTTGAAACCAATTGCGTGTGCACTAGATGATGTCCAGAAAGATAACTGCTCAATTTCTGAGGCAACGTACATGTGGAAAAAGCTGGAAATAGAACTGAATACTAGCGGAATTTCGAATGAAAAGTTGAACCAAAATTTTGTGGACAGATACAATTTGGCAATCACACCTGCTCATATGTTGGCTTTTCTATCACAACCTCAGTTCAAAACTCACAAAGATCAAATAATCCAGTTAACAGCACAAGAAAAGAAGAAAGCATTTGAGTTTATAGAAAAAAAGTATCCTGGATCCCTTCTCACATCTTTGATTGTAAAAATTGCAGGCAAAGAGTTTTCCTTTCCAAGAAGCATTGTATAATGATGAGGTCACAGCTAATGTAACTTGTTATGAGTGGTACAGAAGCCAAAAACCAGACATCGATATATTTGACAACGGTGTATTTCAGATCATAGAACAATTGCTGACTGCACAATCATCATCTGCAAGCGTTGAACGGGTGTTATCGTCATTTGGACTGGTCCGATCTGCTCTACGGAACAAGTTAGGCATGGAAAAAGCAGGGGAATTGGTTTTCCTTTTCAAACTTTTCAATGCAAATTTTCGGAAATAAGTTCTGAATCTGTGATAACTCTACTGTCACTATTATTATCACTGTTGCACTGATTGTATTTGTTTTACTTTTTCATAATTTTTTGAAAGAAGACCATTGTCAACCACCTTGATAAAACAGATCGTATAAATATTTAAAGTTGCTGTTGTTTATTCTATAATTTACGTTTGTCAAAGTGAAATAAAACTTATTTATTTCACATGAATCGGCTGAAATTATCTCCCACACTAAGTAGTATTAGGTTCTCTATCTCAGTATAGTACTGATATATTTCACTTAAATAAGGCACTGTTTGCTTAGTGTATATGTATTCCAATTCATTCATGAGTGAGAAATGCAACTCATAGCTATAAAAACTGAAAGAAATATATTTAAACCCAAAGAACCAGGTTTAGACAAAAAAAACGGTGTTTTTGGTTCTTTGTGAAAGAATCTGGTTTTTTGCAACCCTGATATTTATTGATATCGATTTTACCTCTCTTTGAAGCGAGTCTCGTGCAAAGCCCTATTCCGTATAGATTCGATCATGTAACTCACAGCAGTACAACCTAGCGTCCCAAGTGAAGAGGTCCCGGATTGAGAGATCGGCCATCAAAAGCCCTGCCTGGCCGCAGCCCACTCCAGCTCGATCTCGAAGGGGCCTTGAATGGGCCGATTTTCATTTCTACTTGGGTTTATTTTGTCCTAAACTTCTATCCAATGTTGTGATATTCTTCATGGGTTTGAATATTCTTGGGAATTCTTTGTTATCAACAAATTTCAATCGAGGCCTTTGGAGATATCTCTCCAACCAAATTCTAGCTGATGTGAATCAAAGTGCAGCCCCTCCAAATATCAATAATACACGGACAAAAAATAACAGTTGTAGCAACTACTCGAATAGTCGATTTTCGACCATCTACTCAAGTAGTTGCTGCAGCTACTTAGTAGTCAGGACAAGTAACACGTTAGCTATCTCAACTAATTCAAAATACCTCATGCATTTACGTTAGTTAGTGCAACTATCGCGTCACTTGTCCTGACTACTGAGTAGCTGCGACAACTACTTGAGTAGATGGTCGAAAATCGACTATTCAAATAGTTGCTGCAACTATTTCTTTCCAATGAGGACAAAAAATTCAGCTGTGGCGAATAAAATTCATTCAGCTCAATTCAGTCGCCTAATGTTGAACAAACACTTCCTCTCAGTTTGCCCTAATCTTATTTCCACTATTAAATTACGAGACCCAATTTTTCATTCATTTTCTCCGATTCATCAGAACTTTGTCAATATTTTGCAAGCTCCAAATTCCATTTGAAACTGAACAAAAACAGCTGTTACGGTCCATTAGAATATTCTATTGTCAATGGACCGACGTAAACATTGAAGTAAACTCAATTTGTGAAATAACCATTGAAAATTCAAAATTCAATCTAAATCAAAATGACAGAATTGGAATTGTTAAATCGGTGATGCTGTGAAAAATATTTCGATCTTCGAATACGTACAGATGAATGGCTCATCGAATGCATTTAATATTTTATAAATCAACGTGAAACGATTCATGTATCGTTGTAGATGATCTGTTTTCACTACGTTTTGATTTCATTGTAATCCATCGACATCACTGAATCCGGAATTTTTCTGATACACGTGTATTTTTTCAACAATGATGATAATAAACACCAATCGATGACAAACAGAAGTTTTATTTTAGCTGTACCCTACTGCGCGCTATATAAAATGGCAATACATCTGTCATATCATGTATCACATGAATCTACAATCATTATTCGATTTGGATGAGTCACCGATAATCAACTAATATGAAACATTGAATTCCTGTTCACTTTTTAAATGATAGAATCATAAGTGGTGAAAAACTTGAAATTGAATTTCTGGTGTTTAGTTTCTTATGTAACAGAGAAATCATTTTATCGGCGTGGAATTGATTTTGACTCGCGATTACGGTACCATAACCATAAACTGATCCAGTTTGCATTTCATTTATGTGGGTGTAATATAAGATTTTATGAGAAACATGAGCTCCCATTAAAATTGTACTTTGTTGGATCGCGTAGTTAGTAGCGGTATTAGTAGTAGTTGTCCTCTCGATTCCAGCTCAATCGTGGGCATGTATGGTTGTTCAATTCCCTTGCTCATCCCTCCAGCCATCAGCATCACCATCGCACACCACTACCACCTAAACTTGCACCATTATTACAAGAGTTAAGGCATGTTACGCGCTTCCTTAGAAATTATGCGCACTAGGCAGCGGCAGTTACACGCTTCCACGAGTGCAACACGCCGTTAATGACTCGAGACACGCTTGCCGGGTTTAATAATGAGGCTAACGACAGTAATTCGCTTTTACAACCTCGCGGGTGCTTTGGTATCAACACACATTCACACTCTTATATACGTATATCCTTACTCTTGCCACCATCAACGGATAACAGGGTAAAGAAACGAAAATCGGCTTCAAGGAAATTATTAGTGCTAGTAGTTGTTGGTCCCTTATAACTTGCATATAATATTCCATCAGTCCTCGATTTATTCAACAACAATTTGTGTGGACCCTGCTTGCACCTTGGTTGCCCATCTGAATTCTACATTCAATTATGTATGTACATGTGAAATTATTCACTTGGGTTTGAGCACAACTGTACACGACATACCGCTTCGTGACGTTACATAAAGTTATATACGGAGCTTGAATGAAAGGCTCGATGAAGTAACCTGATACGTTGTGCTAGTCAGCTACCTACCTATCCACACGAGGTAGGTTATTCAAACAGTCCAAAAAGCATAGTGCAATTCTGTATATGTATGTATTCCAACTATCGAGGAAAGCGACCAAGCCACCAGCACGAAGTAAGTACCTCTTTGCCACGAAGCTGGACTTGATACAAGTCTCCGATCCGCACGGTAAAT
This sequence comes from Gonatopus flavifemur, assembly GCA_018340375.1. Lineage (NCBI taxonomy): Eukaryota > Metazoa > Arthropoda > Insecta > Hymenoptera > Dryinidae > Gonatopus > Gonatopus flavifemur. Next base: position 10,383,422 of record JAFFJZ010000005.1, read on the forward strand.
ATACTCTACTAGTTAGTACCACTGCAAACATTGATATCCGCGTCCTATGCGTGTACCACAAGGCAAAAGAGCTGTTAGGATCCAAAGTAGCGTAGCTTGAGCTCGAGTAGTACCAGCAGCAACAAAGCAGCGAGCTGCTTTTATTCAGTTAATTCAGAAACTTTGATATATTTTCGACCATTCATCATTATGTTGAAATTACATGAGCACGCTTTGAACACATCATGTGATTTTCCCAAACACATGAACATTTATTGTAAGCAATTCATTTTATCGATTCCTTTCGATATTCTCCCATTCCTTCTCTCCAATTGTCTGAGAACGTCTTTGAGCAATGATCTTGAATGTATTGTCTTCGCTTAGAATTCCTCCAGTTGGAAAGCTGCTGCTGCTGCTGCTGCTGTTCCTGCTTTTTCTTCTTCTCTTTCTCCTTTGGATAAGATAGAACAAGGAGGGAATGAAGTGGATAGGAATAGACAGCACAATGCGCACAAGAATCGCGAGACATTGTCACCCTCATCGTCCTTAGCGACTCCTCTGTTCTCTCCCGACTGACTGCTTGGCCTGACTGTGACTACCGTCTCGAAGCCACCAAAATCCAGGCACCGTCTCTCCTTTGTTTCTAGCTTCTCGAGCGTGTGAAAATTCCTTGAGAAGGTGAGGACGTGCTCTCTCGTCGTTGTCAGGGCATTGCAAATGAGATCACAGTTGAGGATGATTCGTGAATACGGTATTACGAGAATTACTAAAGAAGTACTTCTGGAATTGCATAAGTGGGTATATCGAGGATTTATTTCGGAATGATCCCAACATGAAGGGTACTATACTCAACCATGAAGATCAAATACCAGTGATTTTGTTATAAAACTCGATAAGTCACCTTAACGACGTATACATGAACATTGAAACTTCTGAATCATAAAACGTGAACATCATTAGTGAATTTTTTACTTTTTCCTTGATCGAACTCGTAGTAATCGTCAAAACATTTCAAACACCTGTGAGTCAGCTTAATGATCTATGACTCTAAGAACTACGAGAAACGTTGAAAAAGAAGGAAACATCCATCACTGTTAATAGATCAGAGATTTGATGTGGAATTGATGAGAACAGAAAAGAACGGGATTGTGGGTACACAGTGGGTTATTCAGTAACGTTGGGGGGATTATACAAAACGAATTCAAGAATCATAATCGTCAATCTGGAAGGGATTAGTATAGAATATGGCACGGTACATAATCGGTATACGTCCGCGCTCCATATGATGGTCATTTCTGCACCGTCTGTCGTTTCATTTTCTAAAGCGTCAGTATTGAAGAATGATTTTATATAGGGTCATTAGCGTAATCACGATCGTTTGTGATAATGATCACAACGTAAATAGTGAGACCTCAAAGACATGATTTACAGATTATCTGACTCAACATGATATAAAGTATATTACAATATTACAAAGACAAGGGATTGTTGAATATTTCGTTATTCTCAACTTGTGGAATCGTAATACGATCTCGTTGTGAAGTATCACAGAGTTTAAACGTTTCGAAGTAAAAGTGACGATCGTGGGAGAAGGAAACCGGAAGAATAAAATGAAGTAAAGAAGTAGAGAAAAAGTAAAGAGAGGAAAGAACAGATAAGCTGGCCTCTCAGAACTTAGGAATGAGTTGGCGTTGGGGGAAAAGACAATGAGCATCAAGGGAAATCTTTCGAAATAAGAGTAGAGAATCAGGCAGAGGAGAAATAAGCAAGACAGCGAGTCAGATAGTGTTAGTTCGCCTAGGTTCTTTTGGGGTTGGTTACACCGCGAACCCGATAGCCCAGTACTCTCTCTTTCTCTCTCTTTGAATACCCCGCTTTCGTGTGAAACCATCATCCTGTTCAGACTTTTACTCCAAAGAATGGAGAAAATTTGCAGAAACTTGAAAAATCACGAGTTACTTCCTTCGTTCCAATTTTTTGGCATTATTGACAAGACACACATAAATTCAATATCGTTAATTGTTCCACAACTTCATTGGTTTTATAAAAATTTTATGAAAATCTTGTAACCGAAAGACCTCTGAGGGTTCCCTTCTTCGGTCCTCGTCAAGGCACTTCCCAAGGGATTCACTGAGAAAATCGAGAAGGTTGGGGGTTCTCGAAACAGCGATAGTAGTAGTAGTAGCAGAAGAAAGTAGTTGAGAAAATCAGTCTAGGGGATTGTAAAAAAGGAGAGGGAAAGAAAACGAGGGACTCTCACTCCCTAGAACGTTCAACGTGAAACACAACGAAAAATCGACACTGTAAAATTCAATGGCTTGATTTATAGTAGCCGTAAGTCATCAGAGTGACGTCACGCACTTTTCCGTGCACCAGTCGGTGGGTCGAGCGAACAAGCTCGTTCAACGGCGTATACGTTCTTTTTTCCTTTTTCCTCTCTTTTGCGTCGCGACTTGCATTTTATGTCCTTCGTTCGGGTTTTTCCCCTCTTTTGTTTTTTCGTACACCGCCATTCTTCCTCCTCATCTCTTTCCCGATGAATGCACACGTACACGACGCGGACTGGATTCGCGATGTTGAATACTCTCTTCAATCTTTCTTTCGTTTCATTTTCTCCTCGTTGTCCCATTGAAACCGGTCTAGGATAATAAATGAACAAATTAGTTGTTCGCACGTAGTGCCGAGGTAGCGGCAACGGCGCTAGTGATCCTGGTATCATTGCTTTTGAACGATCAATCACACGTTGTAGTAAATTTTATTGGCACGAGGGAAGCAATTTCATCGTTCTATATCGGTCTCGAAGAGTGATTTAGTTGTATCAAAGTCGTAAATGAACCAAGTGAAACTGCGCTAGAAAATTTATGGACATGAATTCGGTAGGTTTGTTATTAAAAATCGTTGGATCAATTGATCGTTTAGAGTGATTCGAGAGGACAAATTGATCCTTTCAGATGGATTCTGAAAATCGTTTTTGATGTTCTTGAAGATTTATATGTCGCTTTGATTCTTTTTACATTCGGGTTTGATGAAGATTCAATCTGATTCTGATCAGCCTCTTCCCGAAGACATGAATTTTATTGATTGAATCCTTATTTTTCTATGCAGTCAAGTATAATCTCTGATGTTTTATTGATGTAACAGTGTCACTGATGGAATCATGATATCTCATTGATGCAGTGTTGTGAATTTACCAAAGATTTTTCGTAGATTTCAAGAGAAGTGTTGCAAATTCTCCTTGCTGTTTCGGCAAAAGCAAATTTTCAGCTGGATAAACAGAAAGATTGTTTATTTTACATTTAAGCTGGAACTAACGACCAATTGATGAACCTGTGGAAAAATTACAACAATTAGCTACTAATTTCTCGCCTGTAGTTTTAATTTCATGAAAAATCTCGGAACTTCATCAACGCTCATTTTACTTCGCCTATTTTTGCGATGAGAAAAGCGGGCACATGTTGGTCTGATTTATTTCTGCTTTTTCTACTAGATTGAACAATTATTTTCATCCGTCCCCAATTTTTGTTTCAGGTGAGTCATCGACTTGATTCTTCAATAGTAAGTTATATTTTATCCATCATTCAATTACGCTTCTGCAATAAGTTACACGTAGAGAATGATTTAGAAATGAACGGAATTTGTTTTTTCTTCATCTATTCTGATACATCATTATCCTTTTTATAACCTTAATTTTCTGAAATCTACTCTAAATGAATTTTCTTCTTCAAAATTCTCATTCAAAGTCCTCGAGAAATTGAAAAACTGCCTGCAATAGAACACAAAACATTTCTCCTGGTATCATTATCATTACTTCTACAAAATTCTAAATCAGATAACCCAGATCAGATCTCAAACGTTCATAGGATACGAATTGCTGGAAATAGAGTTCATTACAATGGAACAAATACTTTGACAGCGAGATGGTGGCACGCGACCTCGCATGTTGGTCTATTTCAATGATTCCAAGTCTCTCGAAGTAGATAACACAAAGTTGAATTATGTCATCTTTATTTAATTTTAATACACATCGCCTCCCACGATCTTGCAAAACAACGTGACCCAGAGAAGGTGTGGTACGCGCGATATCGTTACGACGATCCATCAGATCAATTGAGTTTGATATAAAACGAGGCGTGGGATCGGATACACTTAGTATATATAAAAAATTTGATCGCAACTCAATCACTTCTAATGAGACAATTATTGTACTTGACGTGATATACTTCATCGTGCGCAAACAAATCTCATAATTTACATAATTGATGTGTAAATATGAACGGCCCGCAAACATTAGGACTGTTTTTTCGTTGTGTAAGAAAGGCAGGAAGAAAGAAAAGGTGATGGAAAGAGGAAGAGAAATAAAAGAGGGTCATGAGAATATCGTGCTCATTTAAAGATTAAAATTAAGTGAATGTAATAATGAGGGAATTATTTGATTACGATGAGAATAATAATCTCATACGTATTTAAGTACCTATGTTTGTTCGAGTTACGAGGTTGCGGTGACCGACGATAAAGTACAACAACGGTTACCTCGATGCGAGCCCCAGGATATCGACCTCTGATAATTTAATTTATACGCTTGTGTGTCCGGTACTTTGCAAACGTTGACGTGCCGAGCTAATTGCATAAATTATTATTGTGTCGTGTGGTTCGATATAAAAAACAAGCCGAGCTTGATAGTCGCGTTGATGCAGGGGAAAGCGCGCACACGTATATATCTTGACGACTTTTATATATTTATTCTTCCCTCCCTTTGTGGGTTTACAATTGACGGTAAAGGCCGCGGAATTTCGAGGATTTCTCTCCTACTCTCTGATACACGTCGACGATACGCTTCGCAGAATCCTTACGCACTGCCTCTCCCTTTTCTCTTTTGTACCAGAGTTCGGTAGGATTTGCGAATTTCGCGTGTGGTAAGCCGGCATACGTGCCGATGGAATTCCAGAATTCACTCGTCGTGGCATCTTCGTCGTCGATCGTATCCGAGAAATTTACGACACGTCGCTGTGCGTAAGAATCTCTTCTTCTCCTTCTGTCTCGAACAGACACGTTTTTTTTGTTCTGCAGAATCGTTGACGAATGATGCGTGATCTCTTCCGCTTTCCAAAAGGAAATTTGTCGTTCAAATTTTTCACGTTCTTAGATTTGGAAAAAATACATATTTTATGAGAATCGATGTACGAAAGGTAAAATCCTGGAAATTGCATCAAAGTTGAAATTTTCAACTGCGAGAAGAGAGAAAAAGTTCCTGAGAACACTTGCAAATATGTTGTTAAATGCAATCTTGTTTCAAGGGAACGAAATTTGGTATGCATGGAAAAGTATCACGAGTTTGGAATATTCTCAAAGAATTCATCAAAAAGTTTAGTCAAAATGGATAGAAAAACTTTGTCTCCGCATACTCTATATCTTATTTTTGTTGAGATAGAGAATTTCTTTGAGACCTTACAATTTCTTGACAACCTTGTTCATTGAGAAGCAGTTAGAGGCGGAAAAAAGACCCCTTGGATCGTCGCTACCCTTTGCCCCTTAGGTAAATACAACTTCGCTTGTTGGTCATTGGAGTTACAGCAATGAGATAAAGTCTTCGTCGACTAATAAAGACACATACCGCTTGGGGAATGATCTTTCCGAAGAGGATATGTAGAAAGTTGTGTTATGTCGTAAAGATCGGTAATGACCCGGACGTAATTTGTCGACAACGACGAGGTATCTTCGACGAAGCGCACACGGCGGGTCGTCTTCGGAGAAGACTTAATTGAAAGAGAAGAAGAATAAGAGGGAAAAGAATTAAGATAGTCCATTGGATCGATACCATAACGAAATAAAGAGACAATTCATTTCCTCGAGGCCCGTTAGCAACGATGAGTCACCAATGACGCCAAACGGTCGACGATACGCGTCAAGCCGAGCAACATCGCTGCTCTACTGGGATAAACGACAATCCGGAGAATACATAACGTCGTATCAATCATTTGATACAGATCATCCGGTTGTGGGTTGCGTTGGTACAGTGGAAACTAATAATCTATAATCCATTACATTTAGTTGAACCAATTCTTATTTAGATCCAATGAAAAATGTAATTGGAAGTAGGATGATTGGAATTAATATCTTCTCTCTATATCGGAAAAGGGATACCACCTCTGATGCTGTAATTATAATTGTCTCCCTTGGAACTTGGATCAATCACACGTTCATCTCAATGCATTATCAACAGAGAAAAATATTACGAATTTATTCTCCATTATTGTGAAGAATCAATTGAAATTGTAGAAAATGGGATGTGGAAATATGAAGGACATCGTGACTCGAATAGAGAAAAAAAGATGGAATGAAAAGTTTGCGCAATTTCTTGTGACTTGTATCAAATTTCTTGACGTCAGTCGACGAAGACGACGACCACTGTGACTACGACTACGACTACGTCTTCGTCTACGGAGAGACCGAGTTCCAATCGATTCTTTCTCCTATTCACAAACACCTTCATACATATCCTGTGCTAGAACTCTCGTGGGATCTCTACAATACGGAAGATGATGGTTCGAACGATTCGTTAATCGAATTCGCAGGAACTCATCAAAGCTGAAACGTTTGTTGGTTTTCACGTTATTCATTATATCAATACACGTGTATAAATATATACACGTTCCTCCTCTTCAAATCGTTACTCGCATGGATTCCGCTAAAACGAATAATATCTCATCGTTAAACCACATGATTTATCCTACTCTAGGAGCGAAGTGGAAAAAACACCAACGATTCTTTCCACTCGATTCCCATGATTCGTGATTACAGCCACTCTTATATAACAAAAAGCTTTATGTTCGACCGTCAATTTCACTTCATCGTCTAATGGAGAACCGGCCAAATAAAAAATTCACTGAATTGAGAACTCGTTCCTCGTTTTCACTACTTTCTTCAACATTGCTTCTCCCTATTCCCTCACCCTCGCTCTCTCTCTCTCTCTCTCACTTCAAATGCAAGTAGTCCGTTTACCACTGTTACCGTGTAGTATATGTATCAAGAAAAACTTTTCACCACCCTGTAATTACCAGCTACAAATCTGGTTTTAAAGTTTTAACGTGCTGCTATTCAAAAATCTCATCAGACCTATACCGAATGTTGTGTACCCTCGTAAAGCTTCACATTCAAAGGAAAACAGAGTAAAGGAAGAAAAAAGAATAACAAATAACCTCCTATTCCTCTTTCTTCTTCTTCTTCTTCTACTTCGTCGTCGTTTCCTTTTACCTTCTTCCTTTCTTTCCACTTCTGTTTTCTTTTTTCTTCCATTTGCCTGTATTTTCACAATTCGACTCGTTTGTGGGATTTAGAGAGATATATAGAGAGAGGATTGAAAGAGAGGAGAAAAAAGGAAGGAGAAGAAGAAACGACTATTTGAGCTGGTTCTCTGAAATGACTTCAGGATAAATCTATCAATAGAAAAGTGATTCTATAATGTCAACGCAAACTGAATCGCACAAACTGAACTTCATCCACCATCGAGTGATATATTCTCAGGGAATTTAATTATTACTCGAAGATTCGGGTAAAAAAGATGAGAGTCCTCCTTTGTCGGTAGAAAAGAGTCATGTTGGGGAGGAAAAAAATACGAATAACACAATGGAAGAAAGGAAGCCACGTTTCAAGGGAGTTTGCAGCACTAAGCATCCCTATCCTCGTGTTGTAGAACAGCTTTGGAGTTCGGTCGTACTACTACTCGTTGAGGCTGCAGCAACTGTAGGGGGAAAGAACGCATTTGCATGCCGAACCGCAGTCTGACTGCGGTGCAGTGCCCACCAGTGGCTCACTCGTTTTGTTCCTATCTAGGCTTTTGAACAGGCAGAAAGTAAGGTGGAGGACGGAGAAGAGATGGCATTGAGATTCAAGGTAGAAAGTGAAAACGGATTTCTCTTACTTCGTCGAGATGAAGCTGCGACAACTACAAGACGACGAATTTCCCATTCACTCCACCCTCACTCCCACTTATTCTTGGTCCTCTTCGTATTCTACTTACTACTTCACCACCGATTCAGCCCCGACGACTACCTTCAGCTCCTGACTGCAAATCCTTTTCCCACGCCGATGTTTATTCTCCACCACATTGTTTCACTCCGCCTCGAAATGTTCATTATGATTTGATTTTCTCTGAATCTCGTATCATCCAATCCCAATCACACTTCTGATGGAATATCGTTGATTATTGTTTTGAACAATTTATTTATCCTGAATTTTAGAAATCCGATCATTTCCTGAACTCCGTTGTAACGTGTTACAATAAAAATACGACTGGAGTGATTTTGTTTGTTCTTCATGCAAAAATGATCGTCATTGTGAAAACTTTGTTAGGAGTTACGCTCGTGTTCTACCGATATGCGTTGAGAATACCAACGAATACACGACAAAATTCAAACTCAGAATCTGTGACCTGGAATAGTTAAATCAGTGTGACTAAAATATAAATCCAATTTATACATGAATCGCTGTGTCATCTCTCCTCAATTATTCATCCATTCGTTGCACATAGTTTTATGATCCTCCTCCCGATCTCTGCAGTTCCGATTTCGTATCGCGAGCTACAAATACCATGTTACTAACTGCAGAATGAAATCGTTTTATTCTTTCAAACGGAAAAAAAGTCGTTCGGATCCCTTTGACGAATTCGCTTGATCGATTTTTTCTTCGCAAAAAAAAATTCGTCATTTGTTTTTTGCAGGCAAATGAATCACTATGATGATTGTGAGAAAATACGAAGAGCGTTTATGAATGGAATATGAATATTTCAAATTCTATGAGAAGGAGTTTAATAGAAATGCGATGAAATCTTTTTGACAAGGATTTAGCGGCGTAGAAGGATCGTATAATTCTGGAATTTCGAAATAGAAATGTTGTATTCGATTTAAATTCCTTGTCAAGATGGATTGAATCTTTATAATTGGACTTGGAAGTTTTTCAATGAATTGTATAAAATAGGAATATCGTTCTATCTTTCAATTATTACATGAAACTTGATGTAACATTCACCTTATTCTTCGAAACACAAGGTAATATCCTTTCAGTTGTTTTCGCTATGATACCAACCACATTAAGATCAGTTCCCCAGTTTTCGCACGAACGAGAATTTGCGGTTCCTTGGAACGGAAATAGCCACGGGTGACTCTAACGAGAAGGATGTATATCAAGGATCGTGCGTGACCAGAGAGAATTTTCCAATCTCCTAGATCGGAAATTTTACACAAGGTATACGATGTCAAGAACATTATCAGCTTCTTAAAAATTGAAAACCTTATCTCCCCCTGTTATACATGCTGCAGAAAGTCACTATCTCTTATTAACAAATATCAACTTTCTTCACTTAGTTCACGGAAAAAAGTAATTAGCTATGGAATGGACAGCCAGTTTTAGCTCCCATAACTAAATTTTGGCTGAAGTTGCTAAGGAATCAGCCATAATAGCTGAGATTCAACTGATACAGCTGAAAATTTCTTTCAATGTTATCCCTTTCTGCTGTTGTTCTGCATATACTTCAAATAAAGCTGAAACTAGCAGCTGTGAAGCTAGCAGCCGGTTGTTGTAACTTCTGATTGAACGTTGTTTAAGCTTTTTTCATTCCAGAAATCGATTGAATGGTATCCAACTAAACATTTCAAATGTTGAAATTCTCGATAAAAGTGTTGGGTGGGAAGTTGTAACAATTAGTTGCTAACTTTACAGCTGCCAGTTTCAGTTTCATATATATATTTCAACTGTTTATACCTTTATATTCAAGACGTGTTGAAAGAATCCTTCCTGTGAGTTAATTGTGGAAATATTATTCTCATCCAAAATTGGATTTGAAATTTGTCTTGAAGTGAAATAATATCTCTTCGATTATTTGAAAAGGAAAAAACATTTGTTTAATTCCAATAAATCCGTCCCAATGCATGCAATATAGTAGTTTCAAATTATCGAAAGGGATTTCATAGGGAGAAGTTATCTTCTTGAAACGTCGGAAAAGTAATAAGCATGTACACACAAACCCTATTGAGTTTATTAAAATTCATTCCTGTGCATTATCATGGATTCTCTATTATCCGTCCAGCGAGTAACATACGTGCATGGAAACCCATGGTGCTTACACGAGTTAACTGAGAAGGTAGCTGGCAGTTTCCTTGTATCATGGAAAGTGGAAAGTTTCATTCTGTGTTGTTATCGGTGAGCTCTTTAACTGCCCACAAAGTCCAGCATTTAGAACTTCATTCGTGTAAGGTTTCGATCCCTTTCCTCTCGTTTTCCACATTCAAAGAGCATCATGGTCGCATGAGGATTCTGATGAACGGCCATACAATAGCGAAAGAAACAACAACAGAGGAATAAACTAATAATCACGTTACGTCGAGAGAAATGTTCGATAACAAAGATGAATGAATGGATGTTTAACTTCGGAGTATTATCCAATACGCTTCCCTTTCTTTATTTTCATTCCATTGACATGATACCCTGAGAGACAATCAAGTTTGAGGTTGATTATAGTCAAGATTATACGTGTGTATGCATGTTTTGATAAGTTCCACATTGTTTGTTGAACTTTGAATGAAAGGATTTCACAAAGGATGATTCTTCGTCATTATAATTCGATCGTGGAGTTTGTAATACTTTAGATAACTTATATTGCACATAGTTGAATGAATGGAATTTAATTCAAGTAAAAATGCTGTGTTTCCGAGAGAACGTGTTGTAAGGGTGCATACAGTGTGGGCCATGATTGTGGTTCCATTCTCATATATTTGAAATATTAAATGCTCCATTTATGTGCTCGCTACACTGAGAGAAATCGCTTAGTTGCGTGAGCAAAAATACTTGAGTTAATAATCTTTTAGTTGATTTGAATGAATCTTTATTTGATATAAATAAGAATTTATTTGCGGTAGCAAAAACAATGATTTGACGTCTATTCATTTTAAATGAAAAAATTCAGTCAATAATACCAAGTTCCTCAGCAAATAGAATCTGATTACGCATGCGCTGACTACCATTTCATCATTTTCAATTGTTTCACCGGCATTCCCACCCATGTCCATTTTCCAACGACACACCTGCAATCGCGTGCAACGGCGATACGGAATTTTAGATTTTATTTTTGGAAGAATAGATTACTCCATTACAAAAGTTCTCAGTTTCATTGGTTCAAAGGTTTCTGGAACGTTTTGTCTGAAGAATATTCGTACAAAATCTCTTTTTATGCAGTGAAATTGTGCTAAAATATGGAGCAAGTGGAAATGCAAAGAATTTTTCAAAATCTCTCCTGACTAAATATCCTCAGCGAAAATCATTATAGGTATTCTCCAGGCCTGGCAAGACCTTACGACGCCCTTGCGAGGGACTTTCAAAGCCTAGCAAGGCCTTGTAATAACCTAGAAAATCACTGGAGTCATTTCTAGCAAGGTTGTTTAGTGATTCCTGGTATATATGTGATTTTCAATAACCAGCAATATTTCAGTACAATCATATTTTATCGACTGAATAATTCAGTTGAAATAACATTTTGATTTATTTGGAATATTTGGTTAGCACAATACCAAAATATTTATTTGTGAGAAGTGAAAGTGTGACTCATTCCAACTGAATTCAATTAGCTAAACAAAATGCGTTGATTTTAATAAAAGTCTAGCTGTCTGATATATGGATAAATTATTTTGCTGCTGTGGCTAGCATTTAGTTACAGCAACTATGTGATTTTTCTCAGTGTATCTCTTGGATGGCTTTGAAACATATCATACTGGGTCGGTATCATCAAAGTTCTAGTTCAAAACGAATGGAAATAGTCCTTTGAGGACGAAAAAATTGAATCTCTCCGAAATTTCTAAACTCCCAGATGCACTCTGCGACTCCACATTCAATTTGATAAATAGGTACAGTGATGTAAAGAGGGAAAGAGCCTATTCAAATACCCACCAGCTAGGAAATTTAGTCAATGTAAATAAAAATTTAGTTATGCCAGCTTTTTTCACAACTAAATTTTTCATTCCCATTGAATAAACCGTTTTTTTTTCAGATTTTAAACAGCTAGACTTTTATTTACCCCAACTAGAGTCTAGCTAGCGTGCGCGTGCTTTTCATTCATGAATAAAAATCTAGCTGCGGCAACTAACATTTAGTTGTCCCGAATAGGTACCTTCCTCTCAGTGTAATGGATAAAATATCAGCTCAACAGGAGAAACGATATTTCAATGTCAGAGATGCCACTGCAAAAACATTTCTTTTGAAAATTTAGAAAATGTGACTGTAATTTTTTACAGCCACTTTTTTTGCATTTTCAGATAAATTCTGCTAAATTTAAAGAAAAATGACTGAATTTTCAGAATACTCTACGAAATTCAGAAAAAAGTGGCTGTGAAAAATTAAAGTGACGTTTTCTTAATTTTCAGAAGGAATTTTTCTACAGTGTCGGCATCCTCAATTACCTCCAAGTACTTTCTTCCATCGAGTACTTTATTTCCATAAAATAGACAATTTGAACACCAAATTTGAAGGTACTCGATGAGAAAAAGTACGGAAAGTGATTGAGGCTGCTCATTCCTGTTTGATATGAAATAAATTATAATATATTCGCACGCTAGAATATTGTCTCATACATCACCAAAGCAGTTGTTATCTTGTTATTAGGATACGATGGCAGATTTATATGAATCAAATAATTTTTCTACAATGCCTACTGCTGCATTTTTTCACACTTACAACCTATTCAATGACATCGGAAGTCATCATGTACTATTCTAATGAGCAGAGCTTCACATATATCATGTAAACGGGACAAGAGATTCCCTCCCATTAGAGATGTGTACATTTGCATGTTGGGTACAATAGATTGAAAACCATAATAGCCAATGCAGAAGATTTATATGATAATACTGAAGCACAGAGTTTGATCTTCATGGATCAGCTCTAAATTTTCAGGGCTCTCGTAAACTAATAATATTGAAAACTATTAGGATAATGTATGGAAATCCTGATTTTGATCGAATAAGTTCATTTTCACTCAAAGCATCTTCATTGAATCCTCTTCAGATCTTTAAAAAATACGCCTAGTTCTAGATAACCTCGTCAGATCTGTCCTCATGAAATACTTAGTTGATCTGTTGACTATTACTAGTCGAGTAGTTTTCCTCTTCTAGGATGAAATACAACTAAATTTAGTTTCTGAATATGTTCTCTGTTTAAAATAGATTTTGAATTCAACAAATTCCTTGAATTTAATATGAGTTATGCAATTGTAGAATTTTTCATTGAAATTTAAGAAATTAATGATCAAATTCAGGAATATCTTATCAAAATTGAGAAGAAAATGCTTGAAATTAAGAATTATATGAAATTAATGTCTTATCATAAAATCTAATAGCTTATGATGTTATGAAAATAATTCCACAATATTCTCAGGCAGATTTTTTTACAGTGTTACATTACAATATCTTGAATAAAAAATGTTGAATAAAGAATTGGTAAATCCTCGGCATCTAAACATGCATTCAGCATTCGGCAACAATTCAGATTCATTCCAAGCTGAATACAATTCATGTTTTTCAATCATTTGTTAAGAAATTTTCAGAAGTATCTTCACTGACTTTGAAGACATTTTTTTATTTGAAGAATATTTCGTATATTTTTTGATACAGAAAAGTTTGGGATTCACATTACTTAGCTGGATTCCTGATCAGATATGGAAACCAAAAACCTTTATTTTATACCCTTTCTCTCTAGTGTATAAAGGGAGAACGTAATATCTTTGCAACTTTGTGCAGAAATATTGAATTATTCATCTCAATATTTGATACTTGGAACTCCCTCTGAGAAGATCCAGCGGATACTTCGCTCCCCGACGAGATCAGGGAGCATTGTACATACATGCATGTATTTATACACAAACTTCTGGTGGATTTTAGCTTCCAATGTAATGTGTAATGTATTTATCTCACATTAAACCATAGAACGCTGAATTCAAATTATTTCCCTGCGCATCGCAATCCTCAACGCTTTGAAATTGAAATCCTGTTTATTCGCAAGTGTACTCAATTTTAATCAAGTGATTAATCTCTGGATATTTTGATACTCGCAACAATACTTTCTCCACAATATTACAATACAAGTCTCAATCATTCTCATATGAGTTACCAGAAATCCATATAAAACTGTTATACCATGTAACATATCTTTCCCTCCCGATATCTTGCATGATTTCCATTTTTCACCGCAAAATAATTGCAATGTATTAACACGAATGCGAGAAAATTTTTCCTATAAATATCCTCTGACAAATAATGAACCGGAAGCATAGATTACACGGAGCATCGATATTCATGTATCAAATTGTAAAATTGAAGAGAAGAGAAAGTGTGTGGCAATCGTGAAATATTCGAATCGAATTCTAGCCGGAAGGTGAGAGCAATGTGCGCCGGTATAATGATTTATCGATTAATAAACATAGGCTCCGAGGAAGGGACCCATTGTTGCTGTTGTTGTTGCTGTTGTTGTTCCTGTTGTACAGCAATGTAGCAGCACGATACAATTTTTGTTTCACAGTATGGCGCAGTGAAACCTGCAAGATTTACGGGCTCGTAATCATCTGGTGATCCACGAGCACCGGACAGACACTCCTCTCTACCTTCATTGTCCCAACCTTTCCCGCCCCCTTCATCAACCATCCAACCGACCATATTTTCTGTCTCGAGTATCCAATGTTCATTGTACTCCGTGTGCGCGCACGCCACCATTCGCATTTAATTCGTTTCACACCTTCTGGGCCAGTGAATCGTGACAAGTGGCACTCGGTCGTTGGAATTTGATCGTCGTCAAATTTCCACTGCCAACAACCAAGTCATATTCCACTACATTGTGAATTCGCAACATTATATTCGATCTCGTCGCGTTTGAGCGTTCATAAACGAGGATGAATATTTTATCGCTCGATGAATTGGTATTATTCCGCAACGCTTAGGAGCGAAAATTCTACGATTTCAATGGGTTATCGTGTGATAATAATGAGGATTCTAATTTTCAATTGAGTGGCCGAAGCTGAAACCAACGCCAAAAATGTATAATGAAGTATTTCAATTGATCGGACACGAATGATAGGACATCGTGATACAATGTGGAGAAACGCGAGAGGATATGAGAATGTGTTTTCAGAAGTTGCAAACGGTTGTGGGTTTTGGTTATTCTAAGATCAATCGAACTCATCATGATACATTCATTACGCTTGAGCAATTATTGGAAAATAGTCATTCGTTTCGAAGAGATAATTGATAAACCTTTTATTTTTTATTTTCTCAGGGGAACAAATATGAAAGAAGAAAAAAGAGGACCAGTCGATTCTATTAGAATTCTTTAAAAGAGTACGGAGAGTTTGCATGGAAAGTAAAGTAAGCGTTGAACAATGGGGTAGGGGGAACGAAGAGGGGATAGTACTTAAAGAGTCGGTTCGAGAAATTGGAACTTATATCACGTCCTTCTCAAGTAGTTTCACTGAAAGCTTGAGCTACACTTGCTATTCTGATCGAGAATGAAATTACCCCTTTCAACTTTCTTTAATTGGGGTCATGAAATTATTAGGAATTCAAAGTATCTCGTCCTTGGAATGTAAATATTTGTTCAATATTTGAGAACAGTACGTATGGATAAAATCAAAATCAGGGGATCTCGGAGGAACCATTCATCCAGCTGATTTCTTGACAATTGTATTTCAAAAGTTAGAGAGCTTCCATTGTAATCACTACATCCTTCAACCAGTTCCATTCGATCATCAAATGAACATAAGCACGCACGAGATCGTTGATGAGCAACGAACCAACAAGCGTCGTCGATAGTCTCGCATCGTATCGTATCCCGTTGTATTGTATCGGAGAATATATTATTCGATTTGCCCATCATCCGTGTGTAAGCACATTAAAGGATTAGGGTGAAAATCCCCGAAATTATTAGGCGATATCCAAGTGGAAAATGGAATGCGCGATTGAGAAACGCGCTTTGGTATGCTGATCATCGGTCAGTAGCTGTTTAGCTGGCCGAGTAGGGCAGCCGCTTCAAAACTCTGTTTCTCTCCCTCTGCATTTGATGATACGGTGGTGATACCGTATCCTCTAGTTTGTCTCTCGGGAGAAAATGATCGGCGCTCGCGTGGGTATACGTACATATACTCACGTACGTATATAACAGCGTACAAGAACAGAGCAGACTGGAGATTCAAATCCACGTATGATACATGGGTGGATAGTTATAACAAAAGGGGATGAGAAGCTGTATTGTGCGTGTAATAACGTCAACCATCCGGTGAACGGCTAACTTCAGGGGACTCATTAATTCGTCTCCCTTGAAACTCCAGTGTTGTCAGGATTTTTCATGGCTCTCTTCGTCCCACGTGCACATCCCTCTTCTTTCTTCTCTTCTTTCCTCGCGTCTCTCGTCTCGTTTCGCTAACTTTTTATCAACGAATCCATACAACCATTGAAAGGGTTGTCGTCCATGCTTAGTCAGCAATTTTTCGATCCCCGTGCACGGAAACGTGGAAGTAAAACGCTTTTTTCCCCCAGCGTTGCATAGCGATGGAAAGCGATTCAATTATCACCGAAATCGATCGATGCTATTGTATCGCGGATGAATGGTCGAAGGCTTACCTCATAGTTGTAACAATACGAGGTTATCCCTCGTAAACGTAATATGAATGCCTTTTCCTTACTATCCGAGTAATTGGATCACGTAGATCATCCATATCTGTAACCGGAGTCCTTCCATCAGCCATCAAATCGTCTTGATGGTGTCTTTAAAAGATATCCTCATTCTCGAATATACGAGTATACATCCCCCATAACGCACGCGCGCGCAAATACATAAGTGTACGTAGAAGACCTCTGGCAAGGTCTTCTGAACCGGTAATCTAAAAGACCGCAAATCTTTCCTGTTCATGAAGAGGATTTAGGGGGAGGAATCCAAGGAGTTGTGAAAGATGAGGAGGAGATGGAGCACTCTCCCAATCATTCGATGAATCTTTCATCCGACTGTCGTAACAAGGACGATCACGAATTCTCGGCGTACGAGAGTATTTACTACCCACCTATCCTATTCCACGATTCGATACTCGTGCACTAACTCTCGAATCCACGAGGTAGAATCACGGTCCCCGAGATGAAGGAAACCTCCTACTACCAGATATTACGTAAGCCAGTCCATTTCACGTTATTACTAACAGCGAATGGATGTGGTTGTATAGATATAGAGATTAAAGAAAGGGAAAAAGATTTCGTTTATGTCCCTCTTACTATCATACGACAATATTTTTATGAACAGTCTGGAGATAAAAGTAATTGACCAATGATGATGAAGAAGATTCATACGAATTTCATGGGTAAATAAATTATCTTCATCGTAACATCGAAATGAAGTTGTTGCATTGCGATTCGCAAAATAGTTCTTCTCCGTCTTTTCGTAATTATTCCATCGTTCCTCCCCATCTCTAGAAGCTTCTTCTTTTCATTTTCATCTTTGATACTTCTTCTTATCTCAACATTTATCTCGCTCATTTACATTCCTCATTTGTTATTTTCTCTGTTACCGTTTTCACCAGAGGCGTTGAATTACAATTTCATTTCCACTGTTCACCTCATAATATGGAGAAACAGTGAAATTGGCGCAGATCCTAGCAGGAATTACCTCAGCGATTCTTTGGACTATACCAGGCCTCACGAGGCCTAGCCCTAGTGAAAATGCTCCAGTCATTTACGAGTTTTGTGACGCTTAACTAGCCAAAAACTAGACGCTTGCGAGTGCCTCGTAACTTGTAAGTGTCCAGTACCTGGCTAGTTAAGCGTTACAAAACTCGTCCATTACTAGAGCATTCCTACTATAGGGTCGCAAGAGCCTAGAAAATACTCGTGAGGCCTACAAAACCATTAGAACGACCCAATTTCTTGAACTGAAAGAAATTTTTGTTTGCCCTCATTCTAATCAATCTTTTCTTTTTATAATTGAAAAAAATTCAGTCCAATGGAAAAAGTTTTCATCAAACTGGAACAAAAGATTTTTAAATTAGAATAGAAATATATTCCTTCTGGAATTCGGGGAATGTAATTTCAATGCAATGGAAAATTTTCCCATTGAAATGAATCATTTATACCATTGGAAACAAGATTTATCGGAATGGAGGCAAAGGAATTTTATTCTAATCTAGGAAAATTGGCTTCCCAGTGTACAGAACAGCAAACTGGGTTTTTGTTAACCCAGCTAAGCATTTGTTGTTCCAGTCAAACGCAATTGCTCTCTCAGCAAATCAATCGACAGCGGGAGCGAATCTACAGCTAGGCTTGCAAACAAATTTGCTATTCTATATATAATAACTCGATTTAGCACGTTGGAGAACTTTTTTCTCCGTTCATACATAGTGCGAATGTACCAATTTTTACTTAAGTTTCAAGTGAATTCTCTGCATATTGAATTATTATATCATTCCAAGCGAGGAGAAGTTTATGGACTGTATATAATAAACTCTACAAAAATTTGATCATTGTAGATGAATTGTATCTATGTTACGTACGTGCTGGATCTTCGATGAACATAGAAAAAATACATAATTCATGCGTTAAAATTATACATGATTAAATCCATTGAATATTCTGTCCGAATTTATGTACAGCACATACATACTTCCTTCTCAGACGGGGAGAGTATTTTGTATTATATGTCTAGTTGATAAATCAAAAAAGCTGTTTGAGATCTTAGATTTCAGTACACGAAGAAAAAAGATCTTTCGAGAGAACAGTGTTGCTATTCGTAACAAGACACGCGATGTAAAAAAATGAATGCGTACGAGCGGATCCGTGCGTACACGTGTGCGTGTGTGGGAAATAATACTAAGGTCGGTGCACAGAGCAAAATTACGGCGCTTAGAGAGATACGGGCGAGATACTCGATCGGAGATTCTTCAGACGGCGAATGGATTACAATAAGGCGGTATCCCTTTAGTATTCATTCGATCTGAATAATGTACCATTAAATTATTGGTCTTGATACGCGCAGGCGTCAAAGGATTGCCGTCGTAGCTTCTTTCCTCCTCTTTTTCTCTCAATTGAGCATACGAGGAGGGGCGCACGTCTTGTTAGTCAGGTGAAGATATATACGCGTCATGCATGGATCTATCATGTATCCATCAGTGCTCTTCTTTTTTTTTTACTCTCCCATTTTTCTCCTCTCACACGAACGAGCCTGATGTTAACCCTTCTTCTTTTTTTACGCCCGGCAAGTTGAGATCCTCCGTCAAACTGATCAGCAAAATTGATCGTCGGACGGTAGAGTGTTGTATAATTATGAAATGTGCTAAGTGGTCTCACGATTAATAATTCTTTCTTTATCGAACATCAATATTAGCATGGCAAACTTAAACTCTTCCGCGGTTAACGAGATAAGGGGATTATAAATATTTTATAAGACTGCGAGCATGAAATATCATGAATTATCAAAATCTTCGATTGACGTTACAAATTTTTTGCTTCCTCGTTAGAGATCTTTTCGGGGGACCTAAAATTTTTTTGGCTCCAAATTGAAAATTTCTCTTCGAACTAGGGGGAAAATTTTGTTTTCGTGTCTGTCTGTCTATGTGGATGGGTGTTTGTAGTCCTGTGAAGAAATTGCGGACGCGAATCTCTTCCGTTCCTATCATCCAATCATCATGAAATTTTTACTACACAGTCATATGCAGTGTCAATAGTGGTCTCTCATGAGTTTTAATCTAATTCTTACAGAAGGAAGGGGGGCTAAATAAAACATATAATATCACATTCTGGTCATGATCCGATAGTGGTCCCATATCAGTTTCATCCCAATCAGTTGAGGAATGTAAACAAAAATTTCTTCAGCAATTTGCAATGTTCGACAACATTTCCAAAGCATGCCTTCCCTGTGACGGTATTATCCAAATGCCATGGAACTCTTAGCATAGTCAATTCATGGGATGTCAATTGTATGATATAAGTTTCAGGCAAATCAAAATTGAGGGAAGAAAAGGGTGAGCAATAAACTTGGAAAGAAAATTTGAAAATCTCGTGAATGCCGCTGTTTTATGCGAATATATGCAAATTGTTACCGCAGTTTGTGCAGTGTCAATAGTGGTCCCATATAAATTTGAATCTCATTCTCACAGAAGAACGGGAGAGGAGAAGGAAATATCACGTATCGAAATTTTTCCGGGTGTCCCCGAGTGGAAATTGAACCTCATCATTGTCTAATTATGGGCTAGTCGATTCTGGTACTATATCACCACTGACTAGTAATCTCAGACAGCGGAGTGGTAGTAATGTAACGCTTACATCACCCAGAGACTGACACAGATTAGCTATCTAGTAGCTAGATAGAAAAATATACACAGTTGAGACAATATTATAACTGAAAAAGAAAAATTTCATTTCCACCCATTTGCACCGATATACAACACCTTACTGAATCTAGCTCCCTCTCTCCCCGAAGTTTGATAGTGACACCGATGGGTTTCGATCCCGGGTCCCTTGGATGATGAGCCAGACGCGCTGTCCACTGAGCCAACTCCACATAGACATATATCTGATCATAATTCCCTATGTTGTACGCATATTGTGAGGATGAAATCACATTTCCGCCATTGATACAAATCAAAATCAAGTAAACAGTGTGAACACGAAAAAACAACGTTGTTTGCTTAATTTGAAGATTGTTATTCAAAGACATAACATGATCTCACGTTTCATCAGTTATTAATGTTTATTGGATAGCCTGTTTGTGCTGACTGGGTAGTATATTTGTGACAGCAAAGTAACTTCTATAATCTTCACCAACTGTTTAGTCAACGTGTAGATATTGATCGAAAATCACTTGAATAACCTAACCTCACGTTCTTTGTGGATGAAATCAAACTCTCCAGTGACTAGTCAATTACTAGGTGATACATCGGAGGAATTGATCATGCACGAACTAACCAGTCAACGAAAGTGGTTACTTGTCACGATTACAATGATTCACAACTTCTGTTTTCAAAATCATATTTGTAATTGTCAAATGATAATCAGCTGATAATCGGGAGAAGAAACATAACCTCGAATTTCTAATCGTAATCGACTGGCTAGTGATGAGTAAGTAATTTGATACATTCTCATCATTTTACAACGCCATCTATAACTAGAATAATATGAACAGTCATCAGCCAATGATTAGATGATGTACCATGAAAACACATAACCTCACTTTTTCATAAACGTTGAATATCAATTACCCCATCACGAGATCATTACTAGGTTATGTTTTTCTCTTGATACAGCGGCATCTATAACTATAATGTGCGTTTCAATAGTTGAAGAGTAGCTGTATAACAAAGACTGTACAGAAATATTAGCTAGTGACGAATCAGCGATTATGAAGAATAATTGAGCTAGCTGTGACAAGATAGTCACTAGTACATAACTCAGATAGGCTAGTTCAATTTCTACCCGGGTCCTGTTTTGAATATAGGCCCCGTATGGGCTTATATTGGGTGTCAAAACTTGGGATGTCCTACACGGAGAAGAAATGGTTTGCTACTATAGCGCCTACGAAGAAATTTGTTGTCCTCGCAAAAATATTCACTCCAGCAGCTAAGACGTTAGTTCTGTCAACAAATTTATTTACGTCAGCAAAAATATGCAGTCGTTTCAATCATTCTTCTTGCTCTTTTAGCTAATTTTTTTTGTAGGCACTATAGTAACAGACCTGCTTGTTATGCCAGCAATACTTTCTTCTCCGTGTAGCCTTAGCCATTGAGGGGCCTAGTGAGGTTGCTGATATCCAGCCTGGTTTCTCTAGCTCAAGGGCATCCATACAAGGCCCATACGGGGCGAAGCTGCGTTACCAATTTTTTCCTCTGTTCCGAAAATCTAGGCAAACCAACTTCAGCTTGCGTATGGCCCTTATTCTCCCGAAGATCTCTCAATTCTCAGTCCAATAATGTATGAACAAAGTAATGTTGGGTGGAATACCTGAGAAAAAATGGAAATCGATCCATTCCAGGCCCTGTTCGGGCTCAAGTCGAAGCGATCTGGGTACAGATAGGGCCTTGGATAGCCCAATTTTCAATCGAGGAAGTTTTCACCTGGAATTCTGTCCTTGCAATATGATTTCAATTTGATAATATTCGCAACAATTTAATATCTTTTTGAAGATCCTAGTTTCAGCGCTCCATCATAGGGGCCTTACATCGGCCCAAGTTGGGAATATTGTGCAGGCCCTGAAGATGAGTGCGTGACAATCCTGTTTAGGCCCTATAAGGGTAACCAAAACAGGGCCTAAAATAAAATGAGGATGCCTAATTTGGCCCAAACTGCCGCCAAGAATCAATTTCCACACGGAATATTATCGAAAATTGTGATTTTGTGACCGTTTATATCTATGTTTCTGGTTATCTGATTGCAATTGGAATTTATACCACGTTTTAATCAGATTCCATAGTGGTTCCATACGAGTTTCGTCTCAATTGGTTGAGAGAGGTGGAAACGATGTTTTTAAAATCAGCAATAGTTAACATTGTTTTCAGAAACAAGAAAGCTTAGTGCCTATAAATTGACAGAGTTTTTTCATTTATTATTTTATTTTTATTCGTTCATCTTTCCTCTGAGAGCATTCTGAACTCTATGTTCTATGATTATCCAATCATTCTTTGGAATTCCAATAATCCATTCATCGTGTGATGTTGGAATCCATTTTTCACATTCCATAAACCAAGTTAATCATCATTCATCAGAATCAGAAAAATATTTCCAATGGCATAATAAATCCATTCTTCCATCAATACGTTATTAATTTTTTTTCTCTTCCCCATCTTCGAATGATCAGATAACTGTGAATCATTCCATATATACCAACCAATACTTTGTCCAACAGAAATATTTCTCCAGTCACCGGTCATTCCACCTTTCAATGTAAAATCGATATAAAATCTTCACAAATGTTTCTCTCGTTTCCTTTGTCGCATGTACCACGATATGCGTTTCCCCTTCATTTTTCTTTTTCCAACATTTTTTTCCCATTCATTTCTGCATAAAGTCGATGGCTATCGGATTTTACGACAAAACAAATGAGCCGGTCCGGTAATCATGGATCCACCCTTTTGGTGGCTCAATTTATTTTTCAGTTACCTTTTTACGTTCGATTTTCCTGGTACCGTTGGGACCGGCAAGCTTCAGTTTCCATCAGATTAAACTCTGCTTGCTTGTATTTGTCCCCTAGTTTTTTTTTGTTTTCATTCCAGATAACTCTCTACACGCGTCTCAGTTTATTTCTGTATCGTATTCAACATCGACTTGAGATTTGTTTTCGAATGTTATGTTACATTTTATCACGATAAATGATACGATGAATTGAATTTAGTTTTAGTCATCAACGATCATCGAATGACTATTCTCATCTGGCGGTATAACGAATCGACAAACTTGTGACAAAAATTTATTCTACCTCGAACAAATGAAATTTTTGCACTTTGGCAAGTTTTATCATTCCCTTTCCTTCAATTCTCACATGCAAATCGGTTTGTTCTTCTCCTGGCTCCGTATACCCGAGCGAGAACGAGCTTCGGTTGGTGGCGAGAACATAAATTTTCACGGAGTGAATTCGTCGGGCGTTACTCGTAACGCGCCTCGCCTTGAGGCGAATTCGAGCTGAGTGAGCTATATATTCACGTGTATCACCTGCACGCGTGCCTCCTACGAATACTCGCAACCTCACATGTACGGCAAATACGTACAAGTACCGTGGATCGCGGCTCGACCCTTTTATCTCTTCACCATTCTCGTCGCTTTATCAAAGACTCCTTCCCACTATTTTCCTCCCTCTTCTTCTCCTGCTGCTGCTGCTTCTTATTCCTTGTTTCCTTCTTTTTGAACGATTGCCAAGGGCTCAAAAGAATAAAAGAAACGCAAAGAAAAAAAGATGAGAGGTGAAGGGCATCAGCATTGGACCAATGTACTTGGGAAGAGAGAACAGAGAAGATAGCCTAACGAAGCCTGTGCCGCATGCTTGATGTATTCTGCCTTTTGCCTCTCTTTCTTCTTCTTCATCTTTTCTCTATTGCACATCTGAATTCAACCTTTTTCTTTTGCGAAAGAGTTTCTTTCTTTCCTCTCTCTTTTACTCCCTCACAAATATATTCATGTACAAGTGTATTCGTGTGCTGCGGATGTGCGTTGATATCCCCCTCGTCCTCTCGGTAAATCTATTCCTCACGATTCCTCACCTCATACACAACGGCACACATATATACCTACGTACTTCATCAAATATGGATGGATACGTTTGCTGCTTAGACACGACCAACTCTCTTGATGTTTATTTTTGATTCAGTGCAGTGTAAGACGGTGTAAGATAAAGAGGAAAGATACTTCGAGGAATTCCGAAGAATTTATTATCAACAACGATAATAAGATGTTGCTGCAGACAAATGCGAAATAGATGGGATAACATCGATGAAAGGAAATGATTATTGTTTTTCCTAACGTATGATACCGTTACCATCGGATCATTTGCATTCCTAAATACCCGCGAAGAAACTTTGTTTTCTTCCTGTTTAATATTCATGAGGCAACAATTTTGATACAGATAAGTCCTTGGATTACGAGAAACAATCATTTTAGGAATGTGTACCTCTCAATATTCATCAATAAGAAATAATTGTACAATATTCCATCAAAAATGGCGGTAACAAAGTTTCACCATGAATAGGGAAATTTTCATCCTGATTAGGTCGACTTTTTCCTCACTTTTTGAAGAATTCAACACCTACGAGGCATCATAATTTTTCAAAATGACAGAAAAGTGTCTTATTTCCGATGAAAAAAAAGTGGAACTCACCACTAAAGTGAGGGAAAACTCCCCATAATTTGTACCGTGTAGTCAGGTAAGAGAAAATTCTCATTGCAGATCTAATCCGTGGTAAAAAAATTCTCTCTCAGTTTCTCATATTTGTTCATAACTTTTCCTCATAATTTCCTCACGATTTGTCATAATTTAATTTCAAGATTTGAAACACCATTATGAGATATGGATGTTCTCATAATTTCCTCCTAATTTTTTCTTATTTTTTCATCATTTTTGATGTTCATCAAATTTGAATCATTCATAGAAACAAAACGAAAATTAAAACTCACGAAATCTGATTAATTATCATTACATATCTTCTCGAATCGACTCTTCGCCACTGGAAACAACATTTGAATAAAAGTACTGCAAGATTTTTGGGCTTTGATAGATGAATATTATGTTATTCGTTTGTTAATTGGTTTCAATAAACGATTCAAACTTCAGTAACATTATTTTTGCATAAAGTGTCATTATTACTGGAAGAGTTTGGACAA
Organism: Gonatopus flavifemur; assembly: GCA_018340375.1. Classification (NCBI taxonomy): domain Eukaryota; kingdom Metazoa; phylum Arthropoda; class Insecta; order Hymenoptera; family Dryinidae; genus Gonatopus; species Gonatopus flavifemur. Next base: position 10,408,768 of record JAFFJZ010000005.1, read on the forward strand.
TGTTATAAGAAATGATTCTCTCATGATTTTTCATAATTTCTCATAAACTTGGAATAAAGTCTCATGATCTTTTGAGAGGGAAAATGTCTTCTTCTTTTAATTCAAAACATTATGCTAGTTTACTTGTTCATCGATACCTGAGAATTCAAAACACAAATTAATGAACTTACAAAATCAATGGACCCTGAAAGTGCATAATTCTGTGTAGAGTATACTACACGAAAAATCATACGCTCTCACTGTTTTCCTCGTCCTTACGAATCCGACAAAAAACTGTATTGAATTCTTAAGGAATTAAAATATATGCAATTTTTATGAGAAATTATGAGCTTATAAGGGAAACCATATCTTATGGTCATCATCATATTTATGAGAAATTTCATGTAATTTTATGAGAGATTACGAAAATATATGAAATAATATGATTTCACTTATGAGACATTATGACTTATCATTCAAAAAACATTCTAAATGTTCCAACTCCTTGAGAAATTATGAGAAATATGAAAAAATATTGAAACACTTTCTTGCCAGGGATTATCTTCTATCAATACTCGTTGAAAAAAATGGGGCTCAATACTATTTTTAATTATTCTGAAATATCAGCATGTTCGAGTTATTACATCAAATCGTGTTCTAGCCAAAGGGTATCAGGAGGTAACATAGCGGTGGGAGGGATGAAACGGAAACTCACACCCTCAAAATCTATTCTCTGATGGGATCAATCAATGGGAGCACAGTTCTAAAAGTAATAAGTGAATTTTATTTTTGGAAACAGAACTTCCATTGGTTGGAGCCATAAGAAAATTGGTCTTGAGGGTGTGAGTTTCCGTTTCAATAATTTCTACCCCTTCCACCGTTATATGTCCTCTTGATACTCCTCGGTTCTAGCTACACTGTGGGAAAAATCACTTCTGAGAATTCAGAAAATGTGACTGTAATTCTTCACAGCCACTTTATTCCAGATCTTCAGATGAATTTTGCTGGATTGTAGGAAACATGACTGAATTTTTAGAATGCGCTCCGAAATTCAGCTGCAGTTACTTCAAATTCGGTGAATCCATCTGAAAATTTAGAGAAAAGTGGCTGTGAAGAATACCAGTCACATTTCCTGCATTTTCAGGAGGAATTTTTGTACAGTGTGGTTTCGTCAGTTCGACTCTATATCGCACAATGTTTTGACTTCCACATGAAGAACTCTCATCACTCATATATGAATTCTAAATCTGTATTCAAGAAGAATATATATATATTTTATCGAGTGAATCAAATATCGAAATTTCATGAGCAAAAGCTCTGTTGAATTTGCTCGACAGAACTCTTTTTTGTTGAATTTCCCCTATGAAAGTTCTTTCATTTTTCTTTCAAAGAGAACATAAGAAAAATAATTTATGAGTTTCTTCGGCTCTCCGTCAATTTGAAAGGAATAATCAAAGAAAGGAACAAATTCAATCGAAAACAAGTACAATTTCACCAATAAGGTTTGAGGATAATCTTTCCTTGCTTGGATTTTCCAACAATCTCTTTTCATACGAATCAATACATTCAGATTCGATCAAACAATCAGAATCTCCAATTATAAAATCTAATGGATATCTCCATGAGCGTTCTCGAGAAGAACGTTAATATCGGAGGAAAATTTTGCTACGAGCCAATATCAACTCAACGTGTACCTTAATATCTGATGTTGGAAGGATTTTAGGAATTATAAATGAATTATCTTCTCAAGTGGTGAATCTCGTAAACGGATTTCAGTTTATTATGCAATTAATGATCAAAATTCTAGCGCAAACTCAGTTTCAAGAAAATAACTCATGGTATGATCAAGACATCTTGTAAATTCATAAGATAAAAAGTGAACTCTTATCTCAATTTCTCACTATCCTCTCATATCCTTTTGCGATATTACGATGATAAAGAATGCATCAGGGTATTTATAACGCGTCTTGTGTAAATCTCGTTCTCGACTGTTCGACGAATGAATTTGGAAACACATCTATGGTTATGATAATAGTGATAAGAAAAGACAGATGGAATCGAGAACCTGCTGAAATAAGACGACGTTAAACGTCTTCAACTCGATGAATATTTCAACGAGTCAAAAACCTTGTGGAAGTCAGTTTCCAATATTCTTCAGGCTTCCGTGGCCATACTCTATCCACGTCTCGAACGAATTTTCACTTCGAATGAAGCTTTTTTCTCCCTTCCGCATGAAAATACGTGGAAAATCGTGTTATTCTATTCATACTCTGTAGAAGCTAATAATGTTATTTTATCATCCATTCATATGAAAATCATTCATTTATTCATGAATACCTGGTAAATTTATACGAAAAATTTCTTCGGAAACAGTGAAATGTTCTTCAGTTCGGAGATCTATATAGAAATTATATCAAATTTTTGTATTTTTAGGTATTGGAAAAAGCGAGAACATTTGTGTCCATGCAGAAATTTTTGAAAGGGCGTGTTTCATTGACGTGTCCTGCAAAAAGTATTTTTCAACACGGAGGAATCACAATTCACTCGACAAAATGTGATTTTGCTGTATAACAGCAAATTGCTTGCTGACTTGACAAATAATTTGCCACTTCAGCTAATTATGTTGCCGTGTGGCGAATTATTTGCTGGAAAAACTAGATTTTCAGTATTTTGTATAGAATAACAAACAAATTGAGAGAGAGGAGGTAATATTTTTTGCTGTACTCATATCACTGTTGAAAAGTTCTTGAATTTAATGTGAAATTTTTTATGAAATATCATATTTCCTTATTGGATTCAATAAGAGTCCTTAAATTTGATATTAATGATGAAATTTCAACATATCTTCCTAAAATTGATTAATCATTCAATGAATTTCATAAATATGTTATTCAAATGAAAAACAAAATTCTCAAATACAGAGGAAAATTCTCCATATTACACAGAAAAAAAGATTGTCTTGATTCCACACCCATTGTCGCATTATATCACGAAAACAATATTTGTCTTGTCACAAGTGCATTTGCTTTGAATCAAGAAAATACTGTTTCAGTTCAAGAACAATTTGAATCCTAAATTTGAATCGGAACAGTATTTTCTCGATTCAATGCAAATGTACTTACTTGGAACAAGACAAATATTGTTTCCGTTAAATATGAGACAACGGGTGTAGAATCAAAACAACTTTTATCTTCTGTGTAAAAATTATCCTATTGAATTCAATATTTTATGATGAACTTTGATCAACTATTCATTTTAAAAACTACATAATATTCTCATGAAGTTCCAGGCAGATTTTTTCACCCGTGTAACAGTTGAAAAATTGATATTCCACTGAAAAATATCGAGCGAAGTCTACATTAGAGATAATCAGTGACTATTAAGAAGACAATCCATTCGAAGGAATGTTAATTAACTTTATAAATTATTCACACAAAATGATGCTCAATTATATACGTTGGAACATGAAAACCGTCATTCAAACTGCACGGAAAACGAAGAGAAAATAAGTGCGTGAATTTGACTTCACCGAACGATAGAAAATTTTGTCGCCATCACTTTATATTTGTATTTCCCAAGGATATGCATCAACTAATTCAGTAGTTTATAACTCCAATTCGCAAAGATGCAGAAGCCAAGATAACGACGGGTGCTTTTCTTACGTCAATTTAAAATCCTCACGCCGCGTTAGGTTGCAAACGCGGCCTTCGACCGTCTTCTTCTCCTTTTCCTTCTTTTTCCTTTTTTTATCTCACACCCTTTACATTTTCTCTGTCCTTGTGGATTTGCATTGGGGGAGGACTGCGGGCACGACGAGATAAGACAGTTGAGGAGAAAAAGAAAAGAAAAAGAAGAAGAAGGAGGAGAGAAAGCAGTTCTGAAAAGAAGGAAGAGGAAGATGAGGTCGATAGAGATTTCCATCCGAAGCTACCTCGACTGAAGAAGCCCTTCTATAAGCAAGGGAAAAAGAAACTGAAAGGATGAATGTGAGTTTGCGTACCTGCATATGTCGGAAGAAAGTAAGCCCTTGCGTATGTGTGTTTGTTCAAACGCATGCGCGGGTGTTGGAAATCAGTTGGCGGGATCTAAAATTCAGAGTATTGATAAGTTGATTGTAGCATTGCTTCGTGCATCTTTCACAAAAGTTTGTTTGTGATTTTATAAAAATAAAGATGTATCGTATTGAAATTTCCAAATAGGTTCCATATTGATTTTATGAATTCTTGAAGCCATGGAGAACATTGGCGGAGCCATGAAAGGAAGCTTGCTCAAGGTCTGGAATTATAATATTATCCCAGCAATTAACGAACCTCAATTATAACGTCAAATTTGATTGAATGGTTTGTCAACGTTGGCAGATACAAAACTTTTGTGATAAAACCAATCTTGGTTCAAATTTGAATCAATACTAGCACAAATTTGCACAAAAACTGGTCTAACTCAATTTATGTTGGTATTCCCAACATCAGCATGATGATATCTCTGTTGTCAATCAACGTTGACTCAATATAAATTCTTTACGTTTGACTGCCATGCTTGGCCCAAGTTATTAGCTGTCGTCAGAAGTGATGAAATCGCTAAATTTCTACTCGGAGAGCAGTTACAATTAGATTGTTCTTTTGATGGTGGAATGGGAAAAAGAATCTGGGGATCGTGGGTGCTGCCTAAAAAGAATATTGTAGAATTGTGATTTCATTGCGGTAGAAAATATGGGGAGTTTTTCCCTAATTCGGTGGTGGATTTCATCCCTTGATCATGAGGGAATTGCTTTTTCATAAAACAAAATAGGGTATCTTTCCTCCAATTTGAGGAACTATTCTGTTTTTTTGATGTCGAATCCTGCTCCCAGAAGTGAGGGAAAACTCTGCCAAATCTTGAGGAAGAAATCCTCCTCGTGAAGAATTCTTGCTGCCACCAAATGTTGAGGGAAATTTCACCCGGGAGAAAAAGATCAGATCTACTGAGATCTAGGCAAATCTCTAGAGATATATGTAAATCTCTTCAGATCTAAATTTTGGCAAGAAAAGATCTACGCAGACCCACAGAGATCTCCAGAAATCTTTTGGAATTTTCCTATATTTTTTTGGATTTCTTGCAGAATTGGAGTCTTTGGGAGTAAACGGATATCAGAAAACTCCGAAGATTTTTGCCTAAGTTGAGATGTCCAGATGTAAGTAAATATGAATAGATTAATAGAAATTTCTGCCAACATTTAGATCTGATCTGATCTACTCAGATCTCATAAGAACAGCAGCGTTTTTTGCAAATTGTTGATCCTGCATTCGAATTTGGGCCCCTTCTGTTATCATCGAAATCAATGATACAAGGGGTATTTTCCTCTAATCAGGCAGGAAGCACAAATTTTTCACCATTTTTCGAGAAAATGATTATGATCATGCTAATGACGCTTTGCCGTGAAAAGTCGCATGAATCAATCCCAGAATCACAGAAAAAACCCGGTCAATATTTTATTCAATCTCTATCGCATCGGAGCTAATTTTCATCCTCATCTTTATTTGGTAGAGAAATGGTAATTCGACGACCCATTCCCTCTACCACCCGCGCTATCGCCAAGGGGAAATATTCAAATGATTCAAAGTTTGCCCCACTTGAAATTCATTTATTTATTATTTGCAATCTATGCGCCTTATCACCATTCATCCGATCGCTTCGCGAGAGATAGAACGATTTCAAACTCTCCTTCACTCGGGATTTCGTCTTGTAAAAGGAGTGATTGATGTTAAACGAGGAGGGTAGCTGCGAGAGAATCGATTTCAAGCGACGAAGAAAATGGGAAACTCACAAGCTTTTGGAAAAAAGAAAATTTCATTGTCGATACGAGCAAGCTTATGTTTGCTTAAAAATTCCATCGGTAGTTTTCTTTACGTTCTCCTTTTTTCTCTCTCTTTTCGGCTCAGCATCGAATCAATAACCGAAGTTTGGAGTAATATATATTTGAGATGGATTGTGGAGGAAAAAAATGTATTTTTCGCATGAGAAAGCGGATAATGTCAATGGGATTGGTTGTTTATTCAAATTCGATTCGAGTTGACGATAGAATGAAAATATATGACCAAAATTGATTTACTTTTTCAAATGATTCATTATCCGTGGATTATGATGATGTTGATGTTATTTGTTACGCTTGGATTATTCTATCGATAGATTTGTATGAGAATCTACAAAAGCTGATGCTTGGATAGCAAATTTATTGAAAAGATTTGTGGATAATGATGAATATTGTCATGATCTTATGTTACATTAGGAGACAAATAAGAATTATTCTGCACAGTACCATTTTGAATTCATAAGAATCAAAGAGTTGTTACTGTTCATCAAAACCCCTATTAAGATTCAGTGAGCTGATGCTATCCATTCCATTAAATCTGGCCAATGTATTGTGAGATATTTGGAGCAAGACATAGAATGGGGTATTTCCTCCTTTCTTTGAGGGTGCATTTTTGGTTTGAACACAACTTATCTTCTCTCATTCTCGCATTGAAATTGCCTAATCTGATCTCGAAGAGGTCATTTGGAATCTCATCAACAGCAACGCCTCTTGTTATTCTCCTTCCTTCAGGAAACCATTTCGCTCTCGTGATGGTTATCTCATGTTAGCGGGTCATGATGAAAGCGTAATCATACCATTCATCGTGTAACTTCATCTCCCTGTTCTTAATCCTTTCAGCCTGAAACCATGAATCACATCGAGAATGATGCGGAGAGTCGAGAATCAATCAGAACGAAACAAAAAAATTGTATGAAAGGTCGAATTTTTGGAACTGCAACGTTGAAATATCTTCCACGAGATGTTTTTGATGGAATTTTTTCGATGCCTCAATGCTATGAAATTGTGATCAAGTTAAAAGAATCATCTATCTAACCACCACTTCAATGGAATATTCAACGTTTCCACGATTTTTTGATATTTCATAGCATCAAATATTTTTATGTCAAATATTTTGATTGGCGAGGAAGTTTTCGACACAAAATTTTCCATTTGAATTGAAGAACTTTTAATGATAATTCACACCTCTATTTCCTTCTACTCCAGAAAGCAGAAGAAAAAAGCGTGATCCGTACGCATTAGTAATCGAAAAATACGACTTGTATACGAAAGCGATAAACTTTGCTTTCTACCCGGCATTATTCAACTATCCGGACCGAATATAGATGTTTGATTCCGCAGAAAAAATATGAAAGCTAGAATATTTTCTTCGAACGAGAGAGGAGGAAGGAAAAGAGATCGAAAGAAGAACGAACTAGGCAGAAAGGAAGAGATTCGAGGAAGGTCGGCGCCATACAGCAACAGCGAGGATGAGAATTTGCATAAACCGCCCATTAAGTCGCGGCTGGTTTATTGAAAGCAGCGGCGGCGGCAACGACGGTGGCGGCTTGAGTCTAACGGGTGCGAGTCGAGTCGAGATGGTGGTGGTGGTGGTGGTAGAGATGACGGTGGAAGGAGGATCGCTTAAAGGAAAGTAATAACGTTTGTTGAGCGAGAAGATATACCTTAGAGCTACTATCCTTGCCACCGCATCTTTACATCGTTTTCCGTCTGCTGCCAAGTTGGGACCCTAAAGGATAGAAAGGATCCGAAAAGAGGAACCACAAAACGTATTATAAAAGGGACACCAGACACCGCTTTGAAAGATGATTGCTCATCGAAATCCTTCTCGACTCGAGCTCCCGGCAATTAATTGTCTTGATGAATATAAATTCAATGCCCCGATGATTTATTCATCTCCCTTCGATGGATGAGATAATAAATTAAACGATGAAATCTGAATCATGACGATGATTCGTCGAATGATAATTATGAGGCCATATCGGAGGGGTATCGTGCATATAATACATTCGACATCTTTCCTTCCCTCGATGAATTGAGGTTGTTGTATTGCGAAAAATATTATTGCGAACTGAGTTTACAAAGATTCGTCACGAGTGCGGATGATCCTAGAGCAGAGTCGGAGAGAGAATAGTGGTATGCACATCAAAATTGCTACCCTCATGTGAGAGGAAGGGGAACAGAGAGGAAGAGAAGAGACGAAAAGAAGATGACTTTTCCCTCATTTGAACAGGAATTGGGTCAGCACCCTGCCTGCTTGCCTGATATTTTTTCGCCACCCAACACATCCACCCTCTTTTTTCTCGTTTGCTTCTGCGGAAGGATGAAGTGGGAGAAGAAGAGAAACCGAAAAAGGGGATGCACGTGGGATGGGGTGTACTGTGTGTTGAGGTAGGAGAAATTACGAGCCAACGACGACAGGAGGACCCTCTCGACCCAAATTTTCCGCATTTCCCGGACGGAAGCGTGGTACTTTCGCCGCTGGGCGCAATATTTTCGCAGATTATCCACGGAACCCGTTAATGGAGGTATCCGAATGTTCTCATTGACTCGTCAATTTCGCTTTTTCTCTATTTCCACTTTATCTTTTTACTTTGGTCATTCGGAGTTAACCCCTTCCGTCATCATTTTTCCCTCTTCTCCTGGTTTTTTTTCGTCCTCTATCGAGGCAACAGATCTTTCACGAAACTATGAGATAGAGTTTCGTGAGATAGGGTTTTTTTGTGGTTTACGTCGATGAGTGCTTTAAAATTGAACGCATGTACATAACAGATTTGTTGATAGATCATCTTTACGATTCATATCGCGAGTAGTTATTCCGAACAACACGAATTCCTAACGGAATTCTCATCGTGCGCTGAATTTGCAGTAATGCTTAATCAACATACATTTCGTACCATTCAGTTCTAATAGTTCCAAAGCTGCTTACATGATTATCGTGCAGCTTATTCCTACCTTCTAATGTTGAAACCTAACACCAGCATTGCTCTATAATATTCGAATGAGTTTATCTCTGCATTGAATTACGATTCCTGATTCTCATGTCATTAGTATCATCGAGAATTCAATTATCCCCTTTTTCCCCATTCTGTCTTAGATTGAAAACTGATTTTATGTCGTGGAAGCAAATTCCATCCAATTTTCGTGTGCTTCGTATCGCTCGGTATTCGAATATTCTGGAAATCAATTTCATTTTTCTTATCATACTTTTATATATACTCTGATCCAATAAGTGTTTGATGGATTCTTTTCATACTTCAATAATAATCCTCAGACTATTGAAAATAAAAGTTTTAAAAAATGTTGAGATTCTATAGAATTACGCGGAGAAAAATACGAATCGAAAATGAAGTAATTTTCATGAGAATCTATGAATATTTCCTTAGTTTTTTCAGTGGCGTTATATTCATGTGGATTGGATCATCAATCAACTATTAATGCATTACATTATATATGAAGACAGTGCATTATCTTCAAAGTTATGCGACATTAGGTTGGATTTCAAATTGATACATGTCAACTATTAATGCAACCAACCGTTTGTGAAGTGTATTTTGAAAGATTTTGGGAAAATCTCTCGCGACTCCTAAAACATTTTTTCCGATCCGATCTTGGGAGGAGGCTCTTTGAAAGTGAAGAACTCATATTATTCCATACGAGGCATGGATAAATAGAATAGTAGTTCTTTCAGCCACCCTATACGGAAAGAAAAGATTAATTGAAATAACTATTCAACTGGTGAGCGCATATGGACTACTTTTTTTTCGTGAGAATCGCAAATTTTTTGAATTATTCAACCAATTTTGAATAATTCATTTCTTTAATTGGTTGAATCAATGGAACAAAAACTAGAAAACCACAAAATGTTCTTAGATTCTCTTAGAAATGACTACATTTTCCAGTCAGATTTTTCTCCATGTACTTTCATATAAGGGTATTTCATGCAAGTAAACAAAAAAAAAACTTTTTCAACAACAGTAACAAAAAAAAACAGAATTTTTCCTGTAAATGAAGCAAATATTTCATCTAAATTGAGTGAGTGGAATGCTTCATTTTCCAATTAATTTTACTATCACTGCTTACACGAGAATATCCTCTAATTACACTTCCTGTGATGTAACGAAGTATAGAAGTTTTGAAGTATAATCAGGCAAAGTTTGTTTAACGTACTCAATTAAACGATATCTCGTAGGAATCGGATCAGTCAATAAAGCAACATCGCTTTTATCCACCGAAGCAGTTGGAAACCCATAAATCTACCCTGTTTTATCAACAGGCTGATTTTTACAAAACATTCGCAAGCATACGATACTACACTTTTCGATTTCATTTCCTGGAGTGTAGCGTTAATTATTATGTTAATTCCCAACGGGGATTAGAATTTCGTGAAACACAATTTGATCGTTTCTCTCTGTGTTACTAGGTAATGAAGATGCAATTTCAAAATTATTCCAGCTGTATTACACGGTCTTTATATTCAAAATGATTTTTAGTTGTGAGTTCATAATTTTCTATATTCCTTCCTGTGACTTTGATGTCCTTCTCAATTGTCTCTTAGGTATGAATTGATGAATGTTCGATACATAAAATTTGGTCGACTGGTCAAAAATGCAAATGTTGTTTTCTAAATCATTTGAAAATATATGGAATTGGAATAAAGTTTCTGGATGTTGTTTTCTGATTGTTCACTCAATGGAAATTTAAATTGAGGGGAAGGAAACGTAATAGTTGTTTCAATGCATTCATAAACACATCAATACGATGTTGTACACGAACGCACCTTCGACATTGCGTGGATAATTGAATGCTTTAAAGCTGTTATCGATATCTCGCTACCGAAATTCATGTTTCATGTCCACTTTGCGTACACATCCCCATCTTATCCAAGTCGATCAAAATGATACCATAGATTAATATAAATTTTCAATTACCTCAAATGATGACTAAACAATGAGTTTTCAAAATTCAGCTATTAGAATATTTACAATTATCCGAACGATCTATTCTACATAGAAAATAAGAGTCATCCAATGCATCGATACCGATCTACTTTTCAATGCAGTCGAGAACAGATACTTTCTTGCATATCTCTTCATAATAAATGAACAGTAAAATGGTATGATTGTTAATAAACCGTCACGATTGAAATACAAAATGTGTGTAAATATCAGAATGAAGAGAGAGAAAGAGAGGAAGAAAAGCAAAATTGTACGAATGTATTCATGTATTCCGGCACACAGCGGTACTGTAAGAACGTTGACCTATATTTTAATTGTTATTATTTTGCTTGAAATTCTTGATTTTTTTCCTTCTTTTAGCATTAGAGAGTGAGGAAGAACTTACATTGGATTTTTCCGAGTATTATACGGTACAAACAAGTGACCTATATTTCCCCTCAATGCATTTGTACAAACGGTATGAGGAAATAAAAGAAAAAAATAACAGTCCTTGTAAATGTTACCATCGGATCATATATGAATCTCTGTTTTGTATAAAACGGATAGACAAAAGGTTCACCCTTCAAAGTAAATATTGGGATATACCATTGAAATACCCCGCCATAGTGAATTTGTGGAAACATATATCAATTGCTACCGTTGTATGCTCTTTTTCCAAAGTATGCTCTTAATTAAGAAACTCCCGGGAGTTTCGTGTCAAGTAGGTTTTCGTATTCAACTAACGACCGAGTTTGTTAACTTGGAATATTATTTTGCATGGAATACATGATTTATCGGATTCGGTGAATGCGCATACGAAGATAACTTGTTGCGTAACATTTACAGATTTCACTTTATTGTTTTTTCTGCTTCTTCTTCTTCTTCTTCTCCACCACCATCTACGATGATTCGATATCATGCGTCATTATTATTCTCGCTTTTCATTCTTGAATTCAACATAAACACACATTCTGTGAAAAAGAGTAGAAATTAAAATGATATTTTGGCACAGGAAAACTTCAAATACATATAAATGGTGAAAGCCTCCCCGGGAAAGAATGATCAGATCTGACCAGATCTAAATTTTGATCAGATCTAAACAGATCTATTAAGATCTGAAAAACTGCGATTTTGGCTTGTTTTTGTCACAATATATGCGCAAAATCAAATTCATATACAGACAGATATCACAAAATTTCTGACAATTGAACCACCAATTGCTCATTAAGATTTAATCTAATATTCAATTCAGATCTAACGAGATCTACTCAGATCTAACCAGATGTGCCAAGATCTGATCAAATCTAATCTGATCGTTTGAACCAGATCTGACCAAAAATCAGGTCTACTCATATCTATTTAGATCTGAATAGATCTAATGATTTTTTCCTGGATCTCTAGAATTTTTAGAGTGAGATTTCACTCTTTAGGCAGCCAGAAGTGAGCGAGTGAAATTCCCACTCTTTTAGAATGGAAGTCTAAGGTTTGAGGTTAGGAACTCTCAACCACTCCAATTTCAGAGTAAATTTTCCACTCCAAAAGAGTGACAGTTCACTCGAAACGAGTGAAAATCCCACTCGAAGCGGACTGGCTCACTTCTGAGACTTGATGGAGTGAAACACTTGATTTTTCACTCTTTCGGGTTCAGACACTGAAAGAATTTTATTTGAAAAATTACCATGAAATTTCAGTGATCGAGGGACAAATGGAAATTCTTTAAAATATTACCGTGAATTCTGTAAAACTTTTTACAAACTGCACAGTAATTTTTTGGAGAATTTCTACTTGTCTTTCGATTACTGAAATTTCACGGTAATTTTTATACCAAAATTCTTTCAGTGTATAATAATACCTTCTGAGCACCGTAGTATGAAAATAATCACCGGATGAAGTTGATGCAAGAAAATAAGATCCAATTTTGTTTTGAGAGCAGATGGTTTTGGTTTTCATGTTCAAATATTTTCCATAATTATCCAAAAAAACTCTGTGAATCAATATGAATCAAATATTCATTCATGATCATTGGTTGGAAAGGGTAATGAAACTATATCCGATTGATTGTCCCAACCCAAGAAAAAGTTGAGTACGTACCACAATAAAAAAAACACTAATTGATTTTATTGTGCAAAATATAATTTCATTCGAATCGAATTGTTTCCGTCCGATGGAATTAGAGTATATATAAAATTCACAGTTAATTTTAAATTGAACATAAATTCGACTAAACTTACTTCAACGGTGCCAACTCAAATTACAATTCAATGAAGTAAAATTTGGACAAATGGAATTCAATATAAATTAGGATAAAGGGAAATACAACTTGAAAAACAATATCACCGATGTTCATGGTACAACTTCGCCACCATCATTGGATTTTATTTCGATGTTGGAAACTCACGAGGATGCACAAGCAATGCGAAAATCCTCTATTACATGGGATAATGTAACGCTCGACCACACTTTATCGGAGAACCTTAAACGAGTCTTTATTTTCCCATTCACGACTTCCTTGTTTCAGCTTAGTTTAGTAGCGGTTATCCTTGACATATTTGTTTGACTTTAGATAATCTGTTTCACATTGATTCCACAATATTACAAGATATATTCTTATAGAATCAAAAATTCAAAGTTGAATTCGACAGACTGGAGTCAATATGAATTATCACTCTTCTCTCATTTCTATTGATTTCAATTCATCAAATGTATCAATTCCACATGGATTTTGAGTATAGGAATGAATGGAAAGGAGAGAACGTTATAATAATCCAAGCGGTTCTAAGGACAAATCTTTCCTCGAGTGCCGTGAGAAATTAACGAGCTTCGATACCGCGGTAAAGGATAACGACCACCTCATCTTCACTTTGCTCAAGGAAATAAGAGTGTCGAGCTCATTCGAATTGAATTTTAATTTCGAATAATTCATTTGGATTCCGAGAATAAAAGGAAATAAAAAGAGGATAAGGAAAAGTGGAAGAAGAAGTGGAGTTGTCATAGGGGTAGCGTATTACACGTTAGTATCCAATTCTTTGGAATCGAGAGACAGCCGATGGTCCAATCGAATACGATATAACTCGTTACCCCCGCACATATGATATTCTGCGAGAAGGAGAGGGGATGTGTGCAATGCACGGAATGTATGCAATGTACTGAGGTACCAATCGAGCTTAGTTAGGGCTTGGGTTAGAGAACATTCACAACAAGGTTTGCACAGGATACAGACATTAAGGGCGAGGGTGGAAGTTGTTCTACGAAGATCGTCGGAGATGCCCGAAAACGCAGCGTTGCGCGCGGCGCCCCTTTAGGATCAATACGGCAACCCCCGTTGTAATAGCGCGTTGCCCGACACGCGTGCACTGGCGGTATGACTTTTTAACGGACTTCAACCCTCGGAATCTCTATTCTCTGTCCTTCCACTGCTATATAATCCCAGATATAGATGTATCTCTCGTGTATAGATGTATGCTCTGAAAATATTTCCCCGCATCAGAAGTGTGAAGATCATTTTCATTGTTTCTCGCTTCGTTTCTCTTGGGTTGAATTTATAACACTTGAAATGAGGTATTTCTAAAATAGAATTCCCTTCGCGAGTTACAAGTATAAATCCATAATATTTGGAAGATCGTTGAACATTCGTTTATATGTTCCTCCTCTGTATCGTGTGTCCCTATAAATGTGTGGATATAAGTACTCGTATTTATGTGCGTGTAGGTGTACGTTCAAATATAAGTTACAAGTCAGGAAATATATGCACGGTATATTTACTCGAGCAGGAGAGAAATTTTCAAAGAAACCTTTAAGTTTTCAGTCACATCCTATGTGCATGGAAATAAATTCTTCAAGAACACTCTCAGATGCTTTCATATGAACAAGATAAGATTCTTGACGAATTCATATGCAAGAATATTTGACTCCTGTAGCAAAATTCAACCGTGGATATTCAACACGTGAGTTGGATGAATAAAATGAAAATACGAAATATGAGATCATTTTAGAAAATTGATATTCCCTTTCAAATGTGACGAATATTTCATGTATGTGACTGGGAGGTATTTGGTATACTGGATTAGTTGAATTGAAGGGTTTATTCGGTTTATTTGCCGGAAATATTTATATATATTCGCGTTGAGAGATAAGATTTTCTGCTGAATAAAGTTTCAGATTGTTCATCCTATTTATTTAGGCCTTGATATCGAAACATGAATGATTCCATACAAAATTATTCACTGGAACGAATGTGTGAAAATTCTTCCAAAATATATAGAATCTCATAAGGGTTGAAGTTGGAGTTGAAAATTTATTTTAAATACAGCGGGCAATAATTCATCTATGCTCTGATCTCAGTGTAATCATTACAACACACTGTTTTGCGAGTAAAGAATAGTCAGAGCAAACACATTTATATACCTTTAGAACAGAAGTTACAATAAGTTTGGAGCGACCTGAGAAAGTTTGAAAATTACAGAATAAGATTCAGTCCTTACTATTTGGGGAAACTTTTGAAGAGAACTTCACGTTTCTTTTAGACGATTCTCTTTCTGAAATGGTGTACACAAATAAGAGAAACTGGGAGTAAAATTTTCAAAAGCGAGGATTTGGTCACCGTCGTGCAATGCCTTGAGAGTAGTTAGAATTATTAATCGTGAGAGAAATTGATTTTTGTGTCAAATAAAATGGTCAGAGTTCATCTTCAACTCGCTTTTGAATCGTCACAATAATTTGTACGAAACAATAGCAAGGGATATACATTTATAAATAATTCTTCATGAATTCCAATGATTCTCTTTCTAAATTGGAATTCGTATTGAAGTTTATTGTCGTAACAAATTCTTCCGACATAAATGCAACTCACAATGATCCGATGCAGCTTGAAAGCCAATTTATGGATAGTTTGTTTTCTCGTGGCAAATTATGCATCGTTGGGAAAGCTTTCAAGCATTTTAGTATGAATAATTTAAAAATGCTCCCAAATTCTATCTAGTTATCACTATTCGCACATCTTAATTTTCATGTTTTTGATTCCCCTGGAGTGGCAGAGGATCTAAACAAAGCTGGAATAATCCCCCTCAGGGTGTGAATTTAATTTCAATTTATGAACTGAAGTTCGCAATTGATTCAACAGGAAAACGACACTCCACAACGTGTTTACAATATTATGTCTCACGGAGTATATCACTCATTCCAACCACAACACATTTTTCCCTCAACCCTGAGAATTAATATTGGTCGAGGCCCCTCCAGTCTGGACTTCCTCGTCCAAGTTCGACATGATTCATAGAAATTCGCCGTAATCTCAATTCCATGAATTCACTGCAGCGTTCCTACCAAATCTCGTCGCTTTGGTTTTGGAACAAAGTTTGCCTCGAATAGAAAACCGCATCATCGATAGTTACGTATGCAGTTTGCGAATGATATCTAATCGAATCGCATCATGGGGATTCCGTAATAAACCCAGAAAGAAATGAATTTTATTTGCATTTAACATTTAGGGTAAATTTACCTCGTTTTTTTGTAGTTTATTCAACCAAGATAATTTCATACCTCCTTCCAGGGAATATTTGTTCAGCCTGGCATATAAACAACGCACTGAAGACATAAAATGACTATCTCCTTGAAGTAGAGAGGATGGTAGTAGTTGAAGTACATGGTAAAGGGAGGAAGAGGGAAAGAGAAAAAGATATCAACGGGGGATGGCAAAGGTAGATCTAAGCGAGCGGGGAGAGAAAAAAGCCAAGCCATACAATTACTTCCTTGTCATTTCGTTATCAAAACGGCGCAAGTTAATCGAGAAGGAGCGCCCAGCCCCTGAAACGGCCACTACATCTTCCTTATATCTGCGCTAAGTAGTTTCGACTGTGACGTTATCGGTTCGAGCCGTAATTACAATTCGTTTCAATCTCACGAAAAAGCATCGTCAGTGCCAGTAAGTCACAAGGGAAAAAACAGTAAAGAAAGTGAGGGAGAGCGAGAAGAGACAGAAAATTTACAGAAGACGAAGAAGTCGCAAATCCCCAAGGAAAGAGTTTGCAATAATAATACGTAATGAGAACACGTCAAACAAAGAAAAAGAAAAGGAAAGAATAAAGTTGACTATGAAATCGATGGATGATATTAGTTACGTCGTTGAAAAATCCTTTGAATAAATAGAATTCATTCGCGAAGAACGAATGAGGATAAAATGCGTATTATTTTAATACCACTTTCGTGGGAGGGAGAGAATTTTCTAATAACCGAGACGACAAGCGAGAGCTGATATACTGGGAGGACAATACCTAAGAAATCCACGACCCAGTTTTCATGGAGCACTTACTCCACTGTTTTCTTCGTTTCCTTGAAAAGGCTCCAGGAGGAAGACCGCAAGAGATTTCAGCTGAGCCAAGAATATTGTCACTAGGGCATAGAAATCGAACGAGACAGATTGAAATGTACGTCTTTGCATTCGATATAATTTTTCTCTTCTCTTCCGTTACAGAATCCGATATCTTATCAGCCATCAATCTTCTCTTCATGTGTATATCCTTCATGTATATGTGTATGCACACATAATCTGGAAATCAAATTGAATATTGCAAATAAATTCACATATCCATGTACGTATCTTATGTACATAAGAAAGATGTTATTTCTTTTTCCACACATTCTTTCCGTATATACATTCATGCGATTGAAGTATTCGTCTTCCAACTTGGACGATATATAAGTGCTTGGTAGAGAGCTCATCGCTTTTTCTGATTCCCTCGGAGAAGTGGAATTTTCAGGCTTCCACTCTCACGTGGGTCACAATGACGACTAGGAGCGAAAGCAATGTGGTATATACATACACATAGAGCAGAAAGAGGAAAGGAGACGGTGGCAATTTCCAGTTATAACGGCTAATCCGTATTTCATCGCCTAAACGGTGCTCGTTCGTCTTCGTTCCTCTGTGGTCGAGTAGAGAACCAGGCACAGTGGAAGTCGTAGTCGGAGTCGCAGTAAAATATAATTGGGTTTCGAGGATTATCCCGCGGGCGAGGTAGATCTCCGTGCGACTGGTTCCACTGGGGTGCTCGTTTTGCCCCTCTTTGCGATTTTCTCTCTCCCTCCCCTTCCTGCCCCTCGTTTCGTCCAAACTCATTTCTCCCCTTCATCCCACCGTTTGCTCCCCTGAGGATTCTCGGGGCCGGCTCGTCTTTGCAAGACACCACGCAAGGTGAATCCTGCATACATATATACATACCCACGCATGATCCTTATTAATCCGAATCACCTGACTTGGCTCGATATCGATCTTTCGACGTGTCAACTCGATGAGAGGATGATGATCCCAATTCACCTTCAACCACGACGAAATTGATAATTATAACCTCCAGAACTTGACTCCACTGTGATTTCGTTCTTTATGGTCATAGAAATAATCCTGTCCGACGTGAATGAGAATATAGAATCAGACAACATTAGATCCTCGACCTTCTTCTTTTATCCGATTCCTTCGATTACGAGGAGGAGAAAGAAAAGAAAAGAAATGAGAAAACAAATAGAGAAAAATTACCAATCATGAGAACAATGAAGGAGTTTCGTTACTCTTGTGTTCAATAAGAGGGGAGAAAAAGGAATCATGTCAGGAAGAATTCAGTCGTCCATTTGGAAATGCCGATACAAAGGGCCTGAATGTCTCGGTGGATGAGGTTTTGGGCCAAGATTTGAGAGAAAGGGCGAGATTGCGAGGAAGAGGAAGGAAGAAAGGGAGAGAGGAAAATAGACTAGGCGCCAGTCCAGTAAATTGGCTCCATTCATCAGAGGGTTTTCCTGTCGTGGCGCGACTGAGAGCAGTAGCGACAGTCCCTGGCAAGCACGATCCTCAATACCACGAATCAAGACTCCACTAACTACTCTTCTATCCTTTCTCTATCCGCGGCAGAAGAGATCATTGTTGAATAGAAGTCTCACTAATCATCCACATCGAGTCATGTTTTTTTTAAATGTCTCCACGGTTTGTCCCTGTGTATAGTAGACAATCCTTCAATGGAGTCATTGTTGTTGAATCTGATTGAATCCCGTCTTCGAGTCTCGTAGAATCTCTTCTTATCCATTGATAGAAATCCAATGATTGATGATTTTCAAGCTCTTGAACGTTTGTTTCGACATTTGTTGGTCAATCATTTGTGTTGAAGAAATCTTGTGATCTTGAAAGCAAAATTTTTATTTCTATTGTTTTATTATTCATTCTATTTATGTTGTATATTGTGTAAAATTAAAATCCATGTATTTCAACATAATCTGATAGAATTACAAAAAGCATATTATGCTGATATCATTAACAATACACGGAGAGAAATTTGTAGTTAAATTTCCTATGTTATTATTGTGCCCGAGCAACCGACTGACTTTCCAACGGCATTTACTGTAAAACATAGTGAATTTGATCATGTTCCTACTGTCTCGTCATAGTAAATTTCATCGTAAATGAAGTCTGTTCTTCGGTTACGAAGTCCCATAGTAAATTTAACTACAAATTTTTCTCCGTGTATGAATTCATAAAATTAATAAATACTCCCGCAGTCAATGAAAAAAATTCTTTATCATGTACCAAGTATTCAAACATTTTGCGTAAAAATGTTTTATAGCGTAACATAATTGTTTATTGGTTGTTTTTTTTCTGTTTTAGGTGAGTCGAATTGGAGGACTTCTTATTCACCCTGCAATGAATGGTTTCCAATGAACAAACTGCGTGAGTATGAATCATATAGCAGTTCATTACAATGATCCCTCCCTAAATGAATCAATTTGTCTTCAATCTATGTTCCAAGTATTCTTTTTGAACTTATAAAGCATTCACTTTGAGCTGTTATAACGTTAACTGCTCAGGAAAAAACTTTCTGCTACCTGTTGGTACACTTTGCTGTCTAGATAACATATAAGTATAGAAGTTTGAACGTTCAAATTCATCAAAGAATGTAAGAACGACGTAAGAAATGTGTGCAAAGAGAAGTGGAGCACATTCATAGACCACGCACGGTATCAAATTACTGAAACATGAATTTAAAAGATGACAGAATATGAAATGCGAGGCGAGCAATACAAGATGTTCAAAGTGGCAACGATGTGGCTTTTTCTCATTTTCTTCTTCATCCGACGCGATATATTTTGAACAAAATACTAACTTCAGGGACAATAGCAACATACGAACACTGTTTTTTGTTAATATTAAAAACTGAAAAATAAAAGAGTCAAATAAAAAATTATTAAATTCAAAGCGATGAATCATATTTTCCATTCGTGAAAATCAAACCTCCCCTCAGGATGTATTCAGAACACAGAACAACAAAGAATTAATGAGAAGAGGTAGAGTCATTGTCGCGACATGGTAATTTTTCCAAAATTTTTTCAAATTCATTTGGAAAGCAAAAACATGAGATAATGGAAAGCATTGAATGGAGAAGCAAAAGAGAATGATGAAAACATTAGAGGCGAGAAAGAAGGAACAAAAATGAAAGAGGGAAAGAAGGAGAAAGAGGTTTCTGGTGTGGCTGACTACATTGTGCATGGAGAGCTCGGCTAATGAGAATGGAAAGCTAGGGCGAGTGAATGAGAGAAGAAAAGAAATAGCTCTGCTATGGGAGAGAGGATGAATCAAGAGAGAACGTAGAGAGTGAGAAAAGCAAGTAGTCGGAAGAGAGGATCTGGGAGTGACGGGGAGGAAAGGGTAGAAACTAGAACGAGACGGTTTTAAGCAGCCGAGGATAAGGATAAGCAGATAAAAGAAATGGCTTCTCTCGTCAGCCTCGTTCACTGACGGAACCTCACCAGGATCACGTGGATAAAAAAGAGAAGAGGAGACTCGCTGTCGTTGTCCTCGTTGTCGTCGTCGTCGTCGTCGTCGTCGTCGTCGTCGTCGTCATCAAAACCCTCAGGGGGAGAATGTTTGGTGGTTCATGTACTTTGCGTATTCACGGTACACCATGCCCTCAAATTCGCACGATTATAATGACATGGTGTATTTTTCATTGAAAACACGAGGCGAAATAGGAGGGTTAGAGTAAATGATGTAGCAATGTGAATATGATGGAGGATTATGGAATGATAGAACGATGTCGTCGAATGAAAAATCTCACGGACTAAGATGTATCGAGCTTGAGGCAGTGGTATTTCAAACATGATGATGATGATTCAGAGCTTTGCTTGTGTATCGATTGATCTATTTTGAAAATAATTCGTAATTGAAATAATGATAGTTTTACCCGGATTCTGTGCTTCTTTAATTTGGAAAATTGCGTAATTTATGAACGTATGTCACAAGATTTCTATTGAATAAGAGTCACTTCTATTCCTGGTTCTCGATACTCTTTTCAGTTTACTTGAATCAAAATCAACAACTTGATAATTCAAGCCACAACGATAAACAAATTGAAATAATCTTAATTTGAGATGAATGAAGATATTTTTCCCACATCTGCAGGGGAGAGTGTCTATTTTCAAACCTATTCCTCGGGGAGGCAGTGATGTATTCCTAACGAGTGTTCCAGAGTCAGGCGAAAACACTTACTTCTACTCCCCCCGCGATGAAAATGTTCACTTTCTGTCCCAGGGGCGAAAATGTTTACTTTCGTTCCGCTGCAGTGAAATTGACTGAGTTGAAATACCTTTTTTCTGTTCGTTCTGAAAGATATAAGAGTCAAGTCAAGAGACGAAAAATATTGACCATTCATTGAAAATTTTACATATGTGCCAACAATGTACACTTTCCTTGTAGGTGGGGGGAAAAATAGTGTGTTCACCTAAATCAGCGGGCAAGAGCGATTTCCACTTTTGTGATTCCTCTCGCCTTTAGTTCGGAAGAGCGGGGTTCACACTCACCCCACTCCACAACAACCCGATAAAACTTATTGAAAATCAATTCTGGTGGCATGGTTTCGGTGGTTTTTTTGGTCAGGGAATAGTTACTCTATGGTTTTTACCATATAATGACTGATTTGTGACCGAAAAATGGTGGTTTTTCTAAAAGAGGTGACAAAAAATCTTTTTGATATTTTTTATATATATTCTAGACCAATGCTCGTCTCAAACTCGTCTAAAAGATATCTTTTAGATGCAGAACATGTTGAAGATGTCTCTTCGATAAATCACAACTCATGGAGAGTATTCTCTTATGTATGTAGACATGGGCTGATACTATTTAAGGGCTAACGCTCCATAGGCGGGCTCGGGTTAGCCAAATTGTGGGTACCCAAGTGGCAAATTAAAAGAAATTATACATAATTTATATGTAATTATACATGAATTATATATAAACTATATTGAATTATGCATGAATTACATATAATTTTGAAAATCTTTCCACATTGTTGTCAGTATTGTTTCTCCTAGAAAATATTGTTGTGGAAAGAAATAGATATTGGACTCTGAATTGTTGGTACCAGTGCACCCACGGCACCCACGGTAGGCACGCCTATGTAACGCTCCCTTCCCCCGATTAAAAGCTCCTCCAACAACTCAATCCAACACGTTTCCGAGCAGAAGTGTGAATCCGGTACCGATCCTATTTGCCCTAAGCCAGATCCGGTATGTATATGCGTAATCGGATTGGGCCCGGATGTAATGTGTAACGCTTCATTTCATCCGGGCCAAATCCGGGCACTTGATCCGAGCCTGATCCGGCAACTAAATTCGGGCGTGATAAATTTTCCTTCACGTTTCTGATAAAGATATGGTTATCCTACTTTAAGCAGGTCACTTGATGCGATCCGAATCGGTTGATCCATAACCCCGTGATTGAATTTTTTATAAAAAAATCATCAACAAATTTAATTGTTCATAATGATTACAACTTGACATTTTCTGCGTAGATATCGCAATAGTCCAAGTTCACTTACATTAAAATAATTATCATTCACTTAACGTGTAACATAGTTTATGAACAATCTAATCAATATTTTCGTATCTCTCCTAACCTAAAACATATTTGTCGTATAATACATTATCGCAATTCCCACGCTACAGATGAATGGTTGAGCGAGATAACATA
Source organism: Gonatopus flavifemur (assembly GCA_018340375.1). Lineage (NCBI taxonomy): Eukaryota > Metazoa > Arthropoda > Insecta > Hymenoptera > Dryinidae > Gonatopus > Gonatopus flavifemur. The sequence continues at coordinate 10,431,530 of JAFFJZ010000005.1, forward strand.
CATATATCAACGAATAGATACAACCAGCACTCGCGAGAAACCTCAGTCATTCAGTGTCGTATCAAAAATTTGATGGTATCCCGGAGTTTATAAGTGGAGGATTGAAATTTGTATAATTCTAGAGGCATTTCGAAAAAATTTACTTGCATCCATTTTGAGTTCTCTTATTAGGGCGGAGATTAGGTCAGTCACATCTGGACATGAATATATTAACATAATTTGTATCTGACTCCCGTCAGAAAAACTAATTTGAGTCTGATGAGATTTTAAAAAGCTCGCCTTGTTAGGGCCGCGATAAGGTCTGCCCTTTGCCGGATTGGATCATGATTTCCCTAATCTGTGCCTCGTCTGTTAAGCTGATCAAGGGCGAATAAGGTCGAATGGAGCTTTAAGGGGCAGATCAGGTTAGTCATATCCGGACCTGATTAAAATTATCTGCATCCGGTTCCAATCAGGAGGACTTAGCAGATCCGGATAAGACTGAATGAGGTTTTGCTTATCAAGGCGTGGATTAGGTTAGCTACATTCGGACCTGATTCAAATTATCCGCATATGGCCCCAATCAGGAAAACGGATCAGGGCCAGATAGTTTTTCATAGGGTCAACCTTATTAGAACTATCATCGGGTTATCCTCGTCGGGGCCGGATCTGAAATCCCTGATAGGTTTTTAACCGCACGGACCTGATCAGGCTCAGATATGAAGCCCCATATGGGGCATCCCATTCACAGCCGGATCCGGTCCGGACCACTTTAGGGCTTCCTGGATAGGAACTTCTACTCGGATTTCTGCGAAAAATCTTGATGAAAGAGCATTTTCGCAGAGTCCATAGTCATGAATAATCACCAAAACGAATTCTTTAGAAGATCCACATACACTCTTCCATCTCATGACAACGGTAATCGAACTTCATTTCGAATCTATGACACCATATACATATATATTCCTTCAATTGAATTCATCTGTCACTTTATTTATTCGAATACCTTCATCATTTACCATTCTTCTGTCATAGCAACATGGAATGGAATTCAGCAGTATGAATTCAACAATGTATTCCCACAAATGAAATCGAATACCTCCTCATTTTTGATTGGATATTTATACCGATGAATGGATGAAATATTTTCTCCAACGATAATCCCTTAATCCGTATTACGAATCATGTGTTCATGATATTCGAGTTCGTAATTGGCAAATTCATAACGAGATGGACAGAGAAAAATGATGGAGAAGGAAATAAAACATGTATCCTTCTTTTCGTTTCAACCTTGATACGTACGGGTTTGAATGTACACGTGCCTCTCAACCAGCCATCATTATTTCTTCTCGTGTGCAGACAACTAATGTTACCGGCGAAGCCGCTTAGAGGAAAATTAGAGTTTTATTTGGACGTAGTAGAATGAGCATTACGTCAGTCAACTTTAAGCCGCTTTACGATGACGACATTTGAAATTAAATCTGCGGTGTGAATATCTCAACCTTTCGTCTATTACATCTATTTAGACTCTATGATTAGTTTGAATTAAATAACGTGTTTTCGAAAGTGAGCATTTCAAACTTGGCACAATTATACTATGAAAATTTCATTATAATATGAAATCGAGATAAAGCGGTTGAGACAAATGTGGGCTGAACGGTTAATCGTGTACATTGATAACAATGGGAACACGTGCCGGATGTCCGGTATATTTTTCCATTGACTAACATATTTTTATACGACGATAAGACTCTACGATGATGTGGTTTTAGATGAATACATTTCAATTTCATTATTTTTCTTCGAAACATTCGTTCCTTGGTAATCGCGTGAATGGAATAATTTCAAAGTTTGAAATTTATATAAATATAACTGTCACCTCGTTATATCGCAAATCTTATAGAACGTATTTTGTCCCACGGCGTTTTAGGATCAACCCAGTCTCCGTGCCTGTATTCTGAATCGTAAACGATCATTCCTCAGGAATCCAAGGATAGGTAAAGTACGTTCGGTAAGAACATGGCTTTTCACTCAACGAAAAGTGCGATTCGAACGAATGAGATTTTTCGATGCAGCGCAGCAACTATTACAGCGGCGGTGGAGTGACTGGGCTATGAGATGCTTCTCAAACGGAACATGGTTATAGATGGAAATGAAAAAGAAAGTTATTTGGAATCTTGAATCAAATTGATACGCGTGTATCCATTGCTATGCATAGTAGGATGGTTCTTATTTGACTCAAAAAGGTTTCTTTCAGTTTGTTTTCATTTTCTGTTGTCAACAAAAGAGTTTTTTTTGTATGAGGCACCCTGTAATTTCGTTCTACATTATGAAGAAGTCCTACAATATTTGTTACATAATTTTCAAAAAAGATTTAGGGGTCGCCACCGATGTTTTCAATACACATTGTTGATCCCTATTCCAAACGTCGGTAGCGACCCCTGAATCTATATTGAAAATTATGTGAAAAATATTGTAGGACTTCTTCATATTGTAGAACAAAATTAGAGGGTGCTCCGTACAGAAAGAAACTTTTTGTTAACCATGGAAAATGAAAACACACTAAAACAAACTGTTTTGAGTGAAATAAGAACCATCCTAATGCATAGACATAGGGAATTTACCCAGATAGGAATTAACAAATGGCGCAAGCTTGGCCCGATCTTGGCCCAATTATGACTTATATTGGGCCAGAATCCATGAGAAAAAATGGCCCAAGTTTGGTAAAAGCTTGGGATGATAACCTCGTGCCAGGCTTGGTACTCAATATTGGGCCAGAATGCAATGCCAAGCATGGCCCAATGTCTCATGATATATGTATTATGAGTACTCTGGAGCTTGGCTCATACGATTAAACCGGACCTGGCCCAAATTGTGTATATTAACTCTTGCCATGCTTCAACCTGATTCTTCAAACATGCTTCTTGGAGAAAAAAATGACGTCATTTTTCATGCCATCCCTGCTAAAAATTTCCCATAGAAAACGATAAGATTTTTAGCAGGGATATCGTTAAAACTCTGTGAAAGTCACAAACATGGAAATGTGGCATAGGTTCTCAAATAAACATTGGTTGTACATTGGCCCAATATTGGTTCACCATGCTTGACAGTTTAATGTTTTGCCAAGCTTCAACCACTTGTTGTAATGACATTCCCTACGAAACATGGTATAGATTCTCAAATGACAAATGGTTTATGTTGGGCCGATATTGGCTCGCCATGCTGGGCAGCTTAATGTTTTGCCAATCTTGCACCAATTGTCATATTGACATTTCCTATGAAACCCGGTATGGTTTCTAGAATGAACAACGGTTGTATATTGGACCAATATTGGTTCGCGATGCTTGGCAGCCCAGTATTTTGCCAAGCATGGGCCAGTTGTCAATATTGGCATTTCCTACCTGGGTTATCATTTATACATCTGGCTTCACATGATTTTATCATCAATTTCAACTGAATCGACCAAAAACATTCCATACTTCCCCAACCCTTGTCTCTCAACGACAATTGGAACTCTCACTAATTAAGAATAGAACTCTCATCGAAAATGAAATGCTCCATTTATTCGAGCGAATGTCCATAAAATAGAAACAGAATCACATGCATGATTCTTTTAATACTGTTTTTTTTTTCGTTCATCAAGTTCAGTAAACAATTCGATTATGGTCATTCAAGGGCTTTTGAAGACTGCTCGAAATAATAAAAAAGCGCATAGGAATTTCATAGCAGACATTTTGTATGAATGAGAATAAAAATTCAACCATTCAGGAGTCTATTGTGATTGTAAATCTAATTCGATCGTTGATTGCGCGATACTGTGGGAAAATTCACGAAAATATGGAGATCTCGTTTCATATTTGACAGCAGCGACTTTTACGAGTGGTTATTCACTGGGATACGATTCAGAGCATTCACGTGTTACATTTTCAACATGTGCCCGCGTGTATCGATTTTTTTTTATTTCAATGTGTTTGTATATTTTCGTATTATGGACAGGTTCGTTCGCAAAGTAAACTGTACTGCGAGGAAATACTTTGATGAGAGTTGATGGAAAAAGTATGTAAAGTAATCAACATATTTTGTGCATGAATTTACAATATTCGTGTGCAAAAACTCCTAAATAATATCATCTCATTTCTCATGTTTTTATTTTTTTTGTAACCCATTTTTTTTAGATTGATATGTTTGATCTTTTATTTACCGAAAAATATACTTGGTTTCGCAGTAGATGGGTGTGTTTTTTATGTATATGAGTTGCTTTTTTCATGTCGGATGTTGAAACATTCAATGGAAATTCCATTTGTTTGACAAAGAATCTGCAAAGGTTATTTTTATTAGCCACGTTCAAGGCATTGAAACTTCATCATGCTTATCAGTCGAAAATATGAATCGCATTACCGATATGAAAGACGCGAACACATCACGATTAGAATTTACTATTAAGCGTATCAAAACGTACTGTGTAAAAAATCTGCCATAAGTGTCATAAACATGAAGGTGGTGCCAAAAAACCGACCCTTCTTCACGTCTCGTATGAAAATATGTTAGTTTCCCATGTTCTAAAAGTTCCCCACGAGGAAATTTAAACTGGGCCAATAATGGGCTCAGGGCCAGTACTGGCCCGGTTCAAATTTCCACATGGGTCTCTTCGATGATCAGCTGGAAAAAAAAACTTTCATGGACCGCTCAAAATTTTAACAAAATTCATTCTTTGTCAAAATAATTGCAATTGACGATATTCATTAACCGTCATAACAAGATTTCATAGTGGTCACAACAAAGTTTGAGGGATCAATACTTGGATAACCAAACAATTCAGTTGTAATATTGGCTGTTTTCTGCAACAGGTAAATTTCTAAACCACGGCTTCTGTCAATTTTCCCTATCTAAATGTCATAAAACGAATTATATTTCCCGTGTATCGTCAATTCATCTGGCTCTAGAATAGTCACTTTAGATTTGTCAGCATCGACAATTCTGGCAACCCGTACAGCACAACCACCGATCCTCCACCTAGAACTTCGGTGGAATGGAGGTAGAAAATTGATGAAGAAATGGGAGCTGTGGAAACAAGGGAGAAATCGAGGAGAGTCTCCGTTAAGGCGACGGAGAAATGTCCGCCCCCAGTATTTTCGATATAATCCATATCGGTGCATTCACATAACCAAATCTGAATATATGACTTCACGAATTTAAGTTTCATCGAAAATACAGGGGGTGGACATTTTTCCGTCGTCCCTCCGTTGCCTCAACAGAGACTCTCTCTTATTTCCACAGCTCCCATTTCTCCACCAATTCTCTACCTCCAGTCCACCGAAGTCCTAGGTAGAGGAACGGTGGTTGTGCTGTACGGGAACAATACTGAAGCAATATTAAACTATGTTTGCATCCCCACATCAGCTCTTGTGATAACTAAGCATTACAATCCTTGGCAAAAAACTATCATTCAAGATTGAGGTCAACTCAACCAGGTGCAGAGGATAAATGTCTAATCAGATTGTAGTCCTTGTATCTTGTGATTCTTCTCGATAATTTCTCATACATAAAATTCAATAAATCATCAAATTTTATTAATTCATATATTGAGAATAATATTTGTCAAAATTAAAGTCGGAATATGTCTGGTTTCAGTGTATAAATCTACCTGTTCAGTTTTGATATGATCTTTATTCTCAATGAGAATTATGTTCCACATATTTCAGACATTCTTTCATAAAATACGATGTCCTTCCTGTTTATTTCATCACAATATATTTCCCATAAAAGAAGTCCAGCGGTGAATCTTCATCTCCGCTTTTCTGATAACATTTACGACATCAATTAAAGCATATATATAAATTCCAACAAAAATTGTTGTATCAATATATCAAAATTATGATATTATATTTCGTATATTTATTTATATATATTATATCCATATTTATATTCCTCATCTTTATATCACTCTGAAAATTATTACATTTTCCTCCCACACTTTTGTAATCGAAAATAATCATATTGGAAATATTGTAACTATTGTAAAACACCGATCCTTTCCATCTCATTTTGCATTGTTTTATTTTCGAAGAAATAATTACACTTCATATAAACACTTTATATGCTGAATAAATTATATATGTAAGTTCTTTATGGATTGAAAAACTCGTTCTCAGAAATGTCATTTTCCCGTAGGAGAATTCTATTCGAGTGTTTTCCTCTCTCACATGCATACAAGTAGTTTTTTTCTCAATCTCTGATTGAGAAATATGAATTCATCGATTGATGGTAAACATAACTGTCTATATATATTAAATACACCAAATAACAATTTTCGATACACATACACAACACTATCTAATCGATATCTGTTGTTAAAGATAATATTTATCTTGCCAGTAATGATGCAGTCCTGACAAAATATTGATCAATCCGTGACACGATATCAGAGCTTCAATGTTTCCTCAACTAACATTCAGAACTAGTTCCATATGATACGTGTATATTATACAAACCGTATTATGCATCGAAAGAAAAATTTACCAATGGTGAGAAACTGCGTTTTACTGATTAAAAGGAATCCAGAAAATTATACTTTTAAAGGAATAAAAATATCTCCCTGTTCATTATCTTCCAATTTTTTTTTCTCTAAACATCACAAAATACAAAGTTATGTATACGGGGTGATTCAAAATTGCCGTACACTTTTCTAAGAGCAGATTCTTGATGAAATTCTGAAAAGATTTTGGTCCGGAATATTTAGATCTGATCCTTAGATTCGACAAATCCAAATACCTCGGAAGTACCATATTTCTGACTTTTGAATCCAACACCATTCTCCAAGTCAGATCACGGGATATCTCTGGGGAAGAATAAATCTAAATTAGCTTCCTTCGTTGTGGAGTAGGAGTTTGAAATATTTTGCATTCCAGCCAATCAGAATTCAACAACTCTAAATCGCTATAACTCCACAACGAAGGAGGCTAAATTAGATTTATTTTTTTCCCGTAATCTGACTCAGAGAATGGTGTTGGATTCAAAAATCAGAAATATGGTATTTTCGAGGTATTTGGATTTTTCAGAAAAAGGAAAAAATGCTCATATCTCCGGATCCAAAAGATCAGATCTGAATATTCCGGACCAAAATCTTTTCAGAATTTCATCAAGAACCTGCTCTCGGAAAAGTGTACGGCAATTTTGAATCACCCAGTAGAAAAATATAAATATCTGAATATCAATAAAAATATTATGAAAGATTTGGAAATTGAATTAAGTTGTGTATTTACAGTAGCGCTCAAATTAATTGGAAAACCAAATGAATTGTGCTCTTCCTGCTGTACGACAGTTGACACCACTGCTACCTGGGTTTTCAAGAACAAAGGAGGACATATTAATTATTAGGATACTGTTTGTAGCTTTTTTGGTTGATAAACTGTGTGTCATGTAAAACTTGTAGTAATTTCCCTGTTGATCCAATTAATTTGAGCGCTACTGTACCTCTGATTGATGAAAAAATGAAGGAATTATCATACTTTAGCAGCAAAGCCTTACGTGAATTTGAAAAATACCGGAAAAATACTTTATGAATTATGCATCACGGTACATATATGCATAACATAAATTTGAAACAGTAATGAGCAGTGGTGAATTGTCGAGCTCACACCGAAATTTCAAGGAATTTAATTAAACCGGTGATCCTAAAGGGGCTTGAACGCGCAGTGTTCAAGGGCAGAATCTATGAGAGTGATTAAAAATTGTGGTAATTTTCCTACAAATGAGGGAGGTTAGTTGTGGTACACGTAGTCATAAAGTACGTCCAGACCATATCCATCACGACAACGTTCCACGTGTAGAAAGGGTTTGTTAGGTATGCCGAGATAAGAAAAGGCGTACATGAACTTTGCGCGGGGGTGGTATGCAAATGCATGGAGGTCACTCGTTATGTACACATGTACACGTATATTCATGTACACTTGAGTAAACATGCGTGTGTTTTACAAGCTCGCATGTACATGTATACTAACTCTATGAGCTCCATAGCTCTCCCAGAGTCGGCTCTTTGTTATTATAATGCTCGCGAAGATATCGTGTTCCTGGCTAGCTCTATACACGTATATACGTATATATTCATAGTAAAGTCACCCTCAGGCATCCCTTGGATTTCGCCTTTGCCAAGTAACAGAGGAGAAGGAGAAGAAGGTAAGAAGGAAGCATTCACGTGAACCTATATATATATATATATATATATATATACGTATACGGTACCACTCGCACGTACAAATACAAACCATCATCGATCAATAATATTCCACGATCGTTCGATAATAGAAATTTTGAATAGAATTTCTCAACTCCTCTTGAATCGTCTCACTCGATTTCATTATAGAGAAAAGGAAAAAAAGAACCGATTCAATATCGCAATCATTCACTGTACTCGCAAAGAAGTAAATCCCTGAGCACGACGTATGCAGAATAGGAATAAAAATTGCACGTGCTGCCGGTCTATCGCATTACCCGTTCGCTATAGATTTCTATTCGTCTATCGAACCGATATCGCGTTTCGATAGAAGTCCGGTACCCCAGGCCACGTCTCGTCGAGGTTGGCTTTTGGGAATCTGTGTCTCTGATCGGCGTATACAGGGAAAAGAGAGAAAGAAGCAGAGGGAGAACTCTCGAGAGTTCGAGGTTTCAATCGTCGGGATTCTACGAGTAATCCGATAAGAAAGGCCGATGGAAGTTAGTGCTTTTCGGGAAAATCTCATCCGACGGGCCAACGTTGGGGTGCTATCTCATTCTCGGCCAGGATTATCACGCCTTACTGCACTAACCGATGGGGAACCTCACCGACCCACACACAAGAAAAACCAGGGCAGGGAGACGGTGAACGGGAAACTGATCTACAGAGGGTGCCGCTATACGTATACGTGTATAGTATATACGAAACGAGAGACAAGATACAACCCGCACCGACATCCATCCATTTATCTATCCGGCACTTGGAACAAAAAGTCAATCAATCGATCCATCGTTGTTTGTACACGGCTCAACGCTAACTCCTATTTGTGAATGTGATTGGAAGGACCGCACAATCCGCAATGTCGGTCCTTCTATAATGAAGAGCTGTGGTGTAAAGCTTACAATGTTTAACGAGGATTCGATTAAATGTAATTTACGTTCAAATATTTATATTCTGATTGTTGAAATGAACGGAAAAAAAGTAGAACAACGATGTTTCCATAGAGTCATCGTGATATCCGGAATCGAAAAGAAAACAGAAGATAGATGAGTTTCTGTTTCGCACATGTCGTGCGCGAGAATGCACATCGTATACAAAAAACAATTAAACTCAGCGTTCTTAGAATTCCAGATTAATGCTATTTATATTACAAACGTACGAGGAATTCCCACATTACTTCAGTCCTCCAAAATACATATATTGGATTGCATTTTTCTACCAACACGAAAATATAAAGTATTTCCTCGAAGTAGAGGATGCAGAAGAGCAAGAAAGATGAAAGAGTTTTTTTTTTCATATATTGCATTTTATACAGAGTTCAATTCTATTTTGCGCTCACGATTCATTCGGATTTTGAATTGTATGATTTTTCAGATTTTCATCCACCAACCAAATTATTGAAGTCAATTAGTCAAAGTATCGATTGATTTTACCTTCACACGTTCGTGACACGCGATAATACAAGGAAGGAAGAACAAAGAATTATAATGAAAGAGAGGAAAAGAAGGAAAAATCATCCAGCTGCAAATTAATTGGAAATCATCTGAAAACTTTATCAATAAATTGACAAGATTTCAATCTACCGCGCCGTTTATAAAATATTAACGAAGGTCAATCAAATTAGCTGTAAGCTGCTTAGGTTCTTGGTAATTCTCAATTCTTGAATAATACATTATAAAGTCAATCTAGAGTTATGTTGCTCGCCAACAGCGATTCCTTCCGCTAAGTTACAATTGAATTAATGGAAAGCTGATCGAGTGACATTTCATGATTCATTAATTGAGTAGAAAACTGAATGGAAATTGATTACTCATGGAAATATCGTTAGACTTTCATGAATAACTGTGTTAATCGAATAATTCATAACGTTTATACAAATTACGGGAATGAGGTGGAGATTCGTACTGCGAGATGTCAGAAAAATTCTGTCCGTCTGGGTGTTGAATGTATGAATTGATAGCAGAGGACGAAAAAATCTTTTACTTTGAAATTGTAGGGGACGAGGTGTTGTAGTGTAGCGACTGCGGAGAACGGCGAAGGTGCCTTGCAAAGTTTAAAGATAAGGGTATGAGTGGATTTTAACATTCATATTGAACGATTTATATCGATTTGAAGCGGATTTGCGCTGCTTAATTTTTTTCATCGTCTTCACAGACAAAATATGGTTAACATCGGAATGGTGAAATATGTGAAATACCTTATCACAAAATAAGAACGAATCCATCAGATGGGTTTCAATTGGATTGAATGAATTTCAGTTTTTATTCTCAATCAATAAACTGTTTTATTCATATTCCGAACAATCAAACTTCTATTTAGGTCAGTTGAAATTTCAGCTAGAACAATTAAATTTCAGTTGCTGCAACAAAGTACCTCTCTCTTAGTGTGAATCAATACAAATCTGTCTTAACCCCTCTAACTCCCGAACGGACATTTTTCGACATCAAAGTTCAGAGATTCACTGTACAATGAATTGAATCGAAAAAAAATGTTTGAGTGAAAATTGCAAATTGAAAAGAAACACTGTTTTTTTGAAAAAAAAAGTTTTTCAGATGATTTTTTTGTTTGCTTTTGCATTTTTCTATACACTCAATACCGGTAATTATCGCGTCCATGGACCCTGAACTGAGAGTTATTGGCTTGAGATCAATAAAAAAAAACGTTTATTCATACAAAAAAGCGTCCGAAACAATAAATTTTATTTTTAAAGTTCAGCAATTTTTTTCTCGATTTTCATGGACTTTAGGAAAAATTTCCTAAGAGCAAAAACTTCTTGAAATTGATCAAAGAATACCTTCAAACTTTTTTGAGACCGTCAAAGGAAATTTCTGATCTTCCGGAAAATGGAAAAATTGTTTAAAAAATCTGAAAAAATTTGAAGGTATTGGTTCACTGATTTTAAGACTCTTTTGTTCCAACAAAATTTTCCCGCAAGTCCATAGTTATTGAGGAGAAAATTGCTGAAGTGTTTCTGAGGTCTCCGATCATTAATGATGTTTTTAATTTGCAATTTTCACATAAACAAAAGTCATTCCAGCGTTTTCTAAATATCACCATTCAAAAAAGCAACCTTCAAAACATAGGGTGCAGTGGTTCAAAAATTTTTTTTCGATCAAATTTATTTTACAGCGGATCTCTGAACTTTGAAAAATGTCCGTTCAGGCTCTAATGGTTAAAATTGAAACACATGTTCTTGCAGACTATTCGGAAGTGTAGAAAAGATTGAACCACAACAGTCCTATTCTTGTGTGGATTCTCAAAATCCTACATAACAAAATTTATCTCAAAGAATAAAGAGGATCCCCCCTCTTTACCGGGCAAACGTTAATCGCGTACTGCAAATTCCGCGCGGCGTGACAACCGTGCAAGTTTTTCCTCATGTGAAAAACATTTTCAATGCTAATTGATATTTATAATTAACTTATTTGTTTTTTAGGAATCAAAGATGATGATTTCATCTTTTTCCCGAATCCCTGACACATGAGATATATTGAATTTGAATCACTTTTTAAAATTTCACTATTATTTTTATACAATATTATTTTCCAATTTCTTTCAATTGTGACTTATTTTTGCTCATATTGTGCGTAAGAAATATCAAATATTATTACAATTATAAGAATCTAATCACAACGAATTGCTCATTCAATTTTTCATATAATTCTAAAAACACACTTCCCAGTATTTTTATCTCCTCATATCTTCCTCTATCAATTTTTGATGGAATTGACAAAAGCTATGTGCATATTTTAAAATATATCCAAACTAAAAAATTGGATGATTCCACTCTCGAACCATTTTGGAGAAATTTGTTTGAAATTTTTATTCACAAATCGAATTCATTGTGGTTCGATGAAATCTTATTGATAATCTGAACTTTGATATGAATTCAGTTTCTCTGAAAAATTCTTGGAATCAATTATAAAAATGAATCCTGTGAACGACAATACATGAAATCATGAAAGAATTCAGCCTATCGAGGACCATTCACTTCCTTTTGAATAAAAATACAAGGGTATGTGATCTTATTTGAAATTTTCAAATAAAATGAACCGAGGGCTTCAATATCATTATTTACAATTGTTTTATATCCTTTATTATTCTCATACTGATTATTGATTTGAAAGAATTATTGATTCAACAAAATTATGCCAAATTCACTCAACTGAAATCCAATTACTTGAAATTTTCCAAATTGAATTAAATCTTTTTATTGTGAATAAAATATTTCAATCTCAAACTCGAATTTCACAAAAGAATAGTCGAATTCCAAACATCAATTTTGGACACGAAGATCATATTATGAATATATTTTTCCAATTGAATCTATGAATGAAATTCAACAACAAATATAGTTCATGCTCAAGTAAATGATGATGAATGTTGAAAATTTCTTAGTAAAACTTGACAAATCAATGATTCTTTAATTTTTTCATTAAGAAAATATAAATTCTCCAAACTCATAACATCATATTAAAGAATATTATCAACAGTTCCATAACATAATATATACACTGTAAAAAATATTTGTGAATTTCCCAGAAGAAAAGTATGGCAAAGAACTTATGGATTTATCAATTTACACAAAATTTTTGAGACTCGCCAAAAAATGTTGGTTCACTGACAAAAATTGTTTATAAATTTACTGAAAAATTGCAGGTAAAAGACTTCCAAACTTTTTTTGGAAGTTTTTCACAGTGTATTCACGGAGAAGAATAGATACTACACTAATGGTTGTAAGAAATATTATACAGGTTAATATATGGGGACAAGCATCTGGATTATACTCCTGGGATACTATTCTTTAATAACTCCTTATTACTTCTTATGATCTTGATTATAAAGCTTAGCATATAAATATTAGGGACTAGGAAAGATTGGTATAATCCAGATGCTTGTCATTCAGATCTATTCTTCTCCGTGTACATATTGAATTTCAGTTAAATTTTTCGAATCTTGTTGCTCATTTTGATACAGTGTTATGGCACAGATGGAATATCTATTCTAATTGATGAATTGATAAAATGATTAGAGAGTTCATCGGAATCGAATAAATATTTCACTGCGAATATTCAATTCAATATTTGACCTACTTATAATACTTGGCCCTGCGTGTGTACACTAGGTCACGTTCCTCAACAGGCCCAGTGTACATACGCAGGATTGATATGCGGAAATCACTGATTGCGGTAACTGACACGTGGTAAAAATCTTTGCACGTGAATGGCAATTACGCGGCACTGATCCACACTCTAAGGCTTGTACAACGTCAGTGCGCGTTGTTAAAACCACGCGATTAACAAGACTTACCAGCTGAGAGTAAATTAGAACCAACTCTTATACTGTGGCAAGTCCAATGATAGCTCCGCAGTGAAACAGACTACAACTAAACTGAGGAAAAGATGACTAGTTGCGACAACTAAAATTGAATTCATTTGATGGAAATGAAGAACTCAGTTATGTCAAGTGAAATTTATTTGGTTTACCTAAATGTTTATTCAAAGTAAATGAATTTCCAAGTCGTCTGATATTCAACTAAACCCTCTCTCTGTCGGTGTTGATTCAAAATCATAGGGAAAATCATAGCTGAATTTGAGCTCAACTCCATGCGATTGCAGTTATAAGAGTTATATCATTACTATCACAACTATTTCCCATAGCTACCTCAATTACACTGAGAGAAATAATTACTAATACCAAGAAAATATATTCTTGAATGCAGCTAATATGGCGTGGAACCAAGAGAAATTTTCTTGAATCAAGAGAAAATATTTTTGGAGAAATGAATTTCTTGGAACAAGGAAATATATTGTTGATGATAGTAATTATTTCTCTCCGTGTATAATAAGTCTACTGTAACCACAAACATACAGCGGGTCTCAAATCCAATTCCAATTCTTCCTTAGTGTATTCATTATAAACTCACTCTTGGTACTTTTGCTCCTTGGAGGATTCATATCAACTCTGAAGTGAGATCATAACATGTCGTAGATTCAATGGCATCTAATTCTATGAATTTATGAATCCCTTCAAACTACTCCCAGCAAATTGCCAGTCAATTCATACAGTTGATTTCCTAATCCTCCCTTCTTCGAAATTCCCATTGGCAATGTCAGCTGCAAGGACCTGCCTTTTATGAATTAAAGCTGTACCTCACAGAGGAATCCAGATTCAACCCTTTTTGTTCCTAGACAATTTGCACGTGTGCTGCATATATATAATATATACATATATATATATTCACGAAATACAATAAACACTGGCCCGTTCGCACAAGTTAATCGTTCTATTGTCCGATTGCGTCGACGCGCGTGAGCGAATCCTATTACCCGATCTCTCTTCTCTGTTCATCCCCCTCCGTTCCTCTTACATTTAGTCGAGTTGCGAAGCAACGCGTGTTATGCACAGGATAAAACGACGCTGCTCACACGTACAGGACAGGAACATTGCACCGAGAATGTGCGCGTAACACGAACGTTAACAAATACGCCCCGTTCTCGTACGTTTTCCCACAATCTGTAGCAAATGAATTTCGTGTACGAGTTCCATAGGTTGCATTTCAGCAAAGTATTTTTTTATCGATGTCGCATTGTACGCTGTGTAGTTTGAGAGCAAACGTTGTATCCATCATTTGATCCACTATAGGATGTGGCAGTTTCCGTCGCCTCTGATTCGGAACCTATATTCCCACATTTCATCATCGTTGTTTTGTGATTGGAGGAAACAAGATAGAACATATCCATGTCCTCAAAATGGGATTTCATATCGAATCTCTCAGATTTTCTTTTTCATCGAAATTCTGTGAAAATAACCTCATATTTGAAGAAAATATCCTCCCCAACGCGATGATCATCAAATTCCATTCAAATAAGAAAATTCATGTTCCATCGGATAACGTTAGATGTTAACGAAGGTGTTGGGTTCGATATTTCATTGCGTACGTCATCGCTATAGCGAAACAATTGATTATTTATCATCGTACCACGGCAGCGGGTAAAAAAAGAGGAAAATTGTGAAAGTGAGTCAATTTTCTGCTTGTCGAAGTACTATAATAACAAGCGAAGAAGAAAAAAATGGTCACGTAGAAGAAGGACGTGTCCAACTTTGCATAATAAAGAAAGCTAACTGACGGTATCACACCACGTGCTGTAACCTAGGTCCTTTATGGTTGCTTCAATCATGAATAATTAGATGTTCTCTCGACCGTTATCATAATCCTTAGACCCGAAGCGTAAAGAGAATGATTAAAGTGCACCTATGATGTACATTTGGATGGACCGTGGTAGGATCAAGCTGTCCCGTGCTATTCGAAAGGATAACGGGCGTGTGTAAAACGTCAGTAACGACCACCTGTGAAGTTTACTTCGTATCATGTGGTGTAGAAAAAAGAGTGAGAGAAGGAGAAAGAATTCAAAGAACTTTTTCATGATTCAACAATAATTTTCACTCGCAAGTTTTATGTGGGTCAAACCCGATATCGGAGTTATAAATCTTTTATGAATACCATACTATATTTTCTGGATTTATTGAGAAAGAATTCTTTCGAATAAATTGAATGATAATATTCGAAGAGGGAAAATTTTCTCCTTGAAAATGTAATAATAGCTTGATAATTTATTCACCTAATTCATGTTCATTCAATAATTTGTGAGTGGGGGAATTTTAGATCGAGGATGAGATCCCGAACGAAAATTCTTAAAGATCTGAAAAGGTTATTTAGAATCAGGCTCACCTCTCAATAATGTAACTAACACGAGATGTGGACGATCTAAATCAGCAAGTTCTACAAAAGCTCTGAGAATTTCACTCTTTTACAACTTTGGCCGTGATCAAAGACATATTACCATACAGGCCCGACGAATAATGTGGGTTAGATGAGGAATACACCCCATTCCGGAAATCTGAATTTACATATATTTATGATTTCAACCCACTGATATATATAACAACTGGATGCGACATAGCGATTCCAACGGTGGCCCCAAATGAAGCACGGACGCCATCTGGTCAGTAAGCCAAGTTGTCACAGTCACATGAATCAAAATATTGATTTATCCAATTTTGAAATGTTGTCTCAATCTTGAAAGTGCAATGAAATCTTTGGTTAATTCATCTTCTTATTATTTATTGCAAAATTATGATGTATTTTGCTTTGAACTAAAGAATTTGATCATTCTAATCATAATCTTGACTCGTTATTTCTGAGAACTTGGCTTACCACCAGACGATGCTGTTATCGTTCTCCAGTGTTTTATAGTCATTTCACTAATTTCAATTGGGTCCAAAAGCTGAGCATTGGAAATATGAGCGATACTGCATCCAGTTTATTATACATATCGGTGTTTGAACCCCTTCTTCCTTCCGCTGGACTCCCAACTGAGACTGAGCACGTTCCGCCGCGCTTGTCGGTACAAAATAATGTATCAAGAGTTGGGAGAATTACTGGCAATCATAGTACACGGAAAAAAAAGAAATAGCTGTGGCAGCAACTCACTTTTTTAGCACCCTTTTTTCATCATTCTAGCCAAAATAATTACGGCTGTAGCTATTTTTCAGCTACCACAGTTGGAAATCGTAGCTGTAATTGCACTGGTTTTGTGGTTGATATTTGGATAACCAAATAATTGAGCTGTTAAATTTTTGCTGCCACAGCTATATTTCTTGCTATCACCGCTGAGCGCTTAGCTGTGACAGCTAAAAGCTAATTATTTTTTTCCGTGTAAAAGTGTCCATTCTTATGAAATTAACAAGCCTCGCTTTGTTCGCAGTTTGATAATCTGAATAACGCTCGCTTCACTCGCATTTTAGTTGAAAAAAATAAAATAGATACGTATTGCATGGCACGATGATGTAAAAAATCGACATTTTCTTCCTTCTTGTCTATTATGAACATATGTTAATTCTTCATGTTACAAGGGTCCTCTTCCAAGGCCAGTTGGAAGAAAAATTTTCTAGGGTTCCCTCGGAATTTTAAATAATTCTGACAACGACAAAAATTAATTTTGTTCCTCGTGGCGATTTAGCACCAAAAAAACAGCAACTTCCTAAAAGTTGAAGCTCAAAATAGTTATTTTGAAAAGTTGCTCAGAATTTATGAACATTTTCAAATTCATTGCTTTTGGTACTTCCGATTAAAAATTCGAAAATTGTAGCAAAAAAATTAAATCCCCAAAACGTAAAATTAACTAATTAATCCAATTATTTCGAATCAATTTGATTCATTGAATTTATTTATTCGCAAAATTCATATTCCTTCGATGTATCCAGTTCCTTTTTCATCTCGCGGTGTATTCTTATTTATCAAGGTGTTAATTGGAAGTCAGAATATATATTAAATGTTAATGTGGATTTTCGAAAATTGCTCGAAAACATCGGAAGCAATGAATCAAAATATATTCACAAATTTGGAGCAACCTGTGAAAATAAATATTCTGAGCTGTAACTTCGAGAAAGTTGATATTTTTTCAGGTACTGAATTTTACCACAATGGGAAAAAATGGCAAAATAAATCAATTTTGACTTTGTTTAGAGTTCACAAAATCTTGAACGAGCCCTGAAAAATGTTCTTTCCAGCTGATTTTTAGAGGGAGAACTTTTAAAACATGAAAAGCTAAATATTTTCATACGAGACGCGTAAACGAAAGATAGTTCGTTTTTTTGCGCCATCCTAGTAGTATTGGCAGTTCATGAATATTGCTCATTTGATGAAAATTTTAAAGGTAACATACATTCGTAACTAGTTTTCTCTATACATATCGAACGCTCGACACTGTTCCAGCGTACTATTGAATCTTTGAGTATCTAGAATTGATGATATAGTAGATCAATCATCTGATTCCCATGTAAAATGTATTATTCAAGTTGAAGATAAAAGCGAAGCGAATATAAACTGTTCACTTTATCAAAATCAATAACGTTTATATTTTTATAAACATCAATATGCATTAGCCCGTTAAACCTTCCTCGTGTAAAACGGAGTGTTACATTTCTTCCATAAATTTCATCAAATCAACGAGTGATTTATCACTACATGCGAGCACAGCGAACACCATTAAGAATACAAGGCTGTAAGCGTGGCGAACAATATTCAGCTCATCAAGAGAAAAGAGATCTTCAACATCTTGTCATTTCACTGCTCCGATTTTGATTTTTCAACATCCCGATCCTTCAGGACCTGAGTAGAATCGAGATTGAAATGACCAAGTGCCGGAGATAAAACTCAAGTTGATGGGAATAAAAACATTCTTCCTATTGAATTCATCTTCTTCATTCTGGAGTCTAATCCATGCAACACTTTTCACAATGTTTTCGCAGCTACATTGTTCCACTCCTCTTTCATACTACCTTCCAGCTTATATCCAAAGGTGTGACGAGACACTGTAATTTCGTTAATCTTCGGACCTTCTATTCTCCCGTTCCTCGAAAAATGAAATCAATTTTCTTCGATTAGGAGCCCTTGGTACGTCACCTCAATCATTAAAACGAAACTAAACGTACACGTATATATGTATTCATGAATTTCCAGATACTAAACTCTCATATATTCACCCAATCCCAACAGTTTTGGAGTTACAATATTATTAAATCAAGTACAACTTCTACGTGCTCGAACGACGAGGACGAAGGGAATTACATTTATACGGATTGTCAAGGTACATACATTTGGGAATTTGATTAAAACTCGCGCGACTTTATACGTGAAGTGAATGAAAAAAGAAAATAACAGAAAAACGACGAACAGTCGTAAATTCGAAGGGGTATTTGTATGCGCGAGGATAGAATAAAATACAGGAGTGGGAAAGAGTGTTTGTACTAATTCGTCGTAACACACTGTACCAATGATGAATTTGTAAAATAAACATCTGCCGTTGCTGCCGCTGCTACTGCATCGCGAAAGTATAGCCAAGCCACGTTGCGATGCAACGATGTGGCGCGCGGACTGCATAATTAGAGTCGTTCGTTTAACTTTCGAGTTGCAATCATTGCATCGCTCGACGAAAGTTTCTGGACTCATCCTCTATACTTACTTATCTAGCTGCCTTGCCTGCATTAGGATGTTCCTTCCCCTTGTAATGTTGATTTTCCAACTGAAACCACAAACACAAAATGTTCATCGAGAGAACGAACAAATAATTATTCAAGAATCCCTTTTGAATTGTACTACGATCACGAAACCGCAACACGATCTTTCAACATATTTTTTTTTTCGAGGAAACTTCCTTTTCAATTAATTCTCTGAATATTATTCTTCAACTGAAGAGATATGGAATCTGCATTTATTAGTTCAGTTTCATTATTGTATATCTCAAGGATACAGAATTGTATGGTATGGGAGGCTTCTTGGTCAAAGTCATACCTCCTGGTTTAGTCATTGTCTGAGCCTCGCAAGGCCTCCTCAGACCCTTGAGAACAACTTACCAGGCCTTGTAAAGCTTTATAATAGCCTGGAAAATGATTGAAGTTATTTCCGCTAGGGCTCAACTTTATTAGTTCAAATCTTTGAATTTTACTAGTTTCATAAAGTCAAAGAGCGAAGGTCAGGATTTCTTAAGAATGGTGTTGATTCATGTCTTTGAAACGCGCAAAGAGTCACGGAGATTTCCTTAGGTTTTCTTGGCTCAGTCTTTCTCGGAATGAATGAGCGAATGAATAAAATCGGATTTGAAATTGAAATGATATCATTCGCGAGGAGACAGATGTATGAAGTTGGTTTTCAGAGCTGAAATTCCATATCGAATCAAAAAATTTCGTTCTTTCCTTTATGATTCTGCATCCGAATAAGAATTCAATATGTCTCTTAAAGAGAATGGAATTCTTCCGATAGATTGAGATGGTAGGACATCATCGAGATTCATCTTCTACTGGCAACCGTCCTCGTAATAAGTTACAAGCGAAAGGAGCTTGTATCTGGTGATAAATTTACTACGAGAAAAGTTTATCTCTTTTACTAGCGATCCTCTTGTACTTGTTTCCACAGTTCGCACAGGGCATTACATATTAAATACATCGACTCGTGTTCTCGAAAGGACACCGAAATCGTGTCTGAAAGAATCTAACGGGACAAGGAGAATTAAATCCTCTAAAGCCTATGTAAAACTCTGAAGTTATCGTTGTGGTATACGCTTTGAATCGCAAACACAATTCTTCTCGTGTTCTAAATCTATTCAATATCAATCATTCATCACTTTATCTTGTTCTTTGATTTTCATATTGAATAGAACAAATCTATTATGTGAAATAATACATTTCGTTAATCGTATTATGTATTTATACAAACTGTTTTCAATTGAAATTAAAATCATTCATATCATAGAATTCCTTCCTTTTATTTCAAGAATTGTTTCATGGTTTTCATTTATAAACCTTGCTCGATCAATCAGAGTTGTTGGATTTGTTGTCAAGTTTTGGTGCACATTCCCAGACTGTTCTGTTCCAAAGTTCTGGATGCGATGCGAAATATTCGATTTACGTTATGAAAATTCATTTGATAACATTGAAAAGTGATAAAAGGAATGATTCAAACCTTTCGAAAGAGAATTTTCTCAGAGCGTGAAAAACACGACAAAAAATCTTGGGAATCGATTGCCACACTTTGAGCTCATCAGGACAGCAATGAAAAAGAAAGAACAGCACGAAGAACATTCGTTTCACAAAAATACCAGAGTCGAATCGAAACTAATGAAAGAGAATCTCAGCGTACATTCACCATCAACGAATGCCGACTAAAAACCTTCCGCAACGTTCGACTTTGATGTATTCATTCAAAGACTAATGCATTGCAAATTTTGTATACATATGATTACTTCTTTTCTCTTCTTTGTAGAAAAGCAAAACAAAACTTTGGGCCATAAAACATTCGCAATACTGCTTTAGTTTGACTACCGTGAGTCGAGTCGGTCGCACAGTACTTACTGAAGATAATTCCTCTTGGAACACGGCAGGCTTTCTAGCAAAAATCACCGACATATTTGCATATCGCGTACGAGCATGGCTCTGCTGTCTTCATAATTTTTCTCTAACCAACGCGGCCGATGTATGGCTGTATCTCCCTCCCCACCGCCACTCGCCACGCACGGATCGGCGGTCAAACACGGTGTTCGTCGGTCTTTTCGTTTTGGCTAATTAGGCAATTTTTCAAACGTCCACTCTGAACTCGGCATGCACACATCCATGGACAAACGTACATAGAGAGGGTATACTATACCCCCTGAGTAGTGAACGGTTACGGTAACGTTGGCTTTTCGAATTAAAACGAAAATTCGATTAAATTTACAATGTAGATTCTTTTGGTGATTTTTTGTTTGTCAATGTTCCACATACGTTATGAAAGGAGAGGCAAAAACCTATCCGCTTGTTTCGTTTCGCGAATTGTTGGATGCGACGACGAGGCCCACATTTGCCCTCATAGATTTGGCTTTACGTATCGCAACCAGGGTTTATTCGGGTCCCTATATCCTCAACGAAGCTTGCAACTCGAACATTTTTATATTCACGTTTTAGAGGAAAAAGACGTGCCTCGACCTCCTGATATATGAGCAGCTTGAATCGATTCTTGGAAACGATCTTACGTTCCAACTCATCCCTTCCTATCTGTTCTCGAGGAGGAAAGAACGAACTGAGCCTTCTTCTTCATCTTCTTCTAGCAGTCACTTACTTGGTGAAAATTCGCCAAGTAACGTGAGCCAAGGTAATTCGGTTTGATGCTGGAGTAGCTTTTGGCACATACAAACACAGCAGGCAGATGTATGTAGAGCGAGTGGGTGGGCGCGCGCGCGAGCTAGCTAGCTAGCTAGCTAGCTTGTAACTTGACGAGTGGAAGAGGAGGGTGGGGAGGGAGTAAAAAAGAAGGGAATCGAGGGAAAAAGAATTCGGACCATATAGAGAGAGGAGCTATAAGAGAAGACGTAACTCAGAGTATATACTCTCGCTATCTGCGTTGTGAATCTGGCATCGGGCAACGCCCCCTCACACTGTCACCCGAAGGCACGGTTCGAGTGTATGTGTACATATACGGATACCAACTTGACTTGACTTGACTTGACCGATACCTGCTCGTAACAACACAGCGGCGTTGAGGTGAGATGCGCGCAGGTAGATCGTATGCATTGTTGTAGTACCTGGCCGGTTCGTTGCTCGGTTTGTTGAAATACGCACACAAACGTCCACGTACGAAAGTGGATGGAAGCGAACGCGCACAATTACCCATTGTCTGATGCAGAAATTTATGTGTGGATATCCACGACCCACGTAACTAACGGACGGTCAGGGGAGATCCACTAAATTCAAACCGCAGAGCAACATACAACGCCTTAGACCATGCAGATAAGCGACGGATAGAAGATATAGGTATAGTTTCTGGGGAGGAAGAGAAGGAGCTGGGAAGGAGAAGACTTGCTTTGTAATCCGGAACCCGCAAGTCGGTCCTACGAACACGTACACACGTTCATACATCCTTCTCTTCCCCCTAACCTGCATGCGTGTACGTGTTCATATACAAAACTGCCGTGCCTGTTTGTACGTAAACGGCCAGGTTTCTGCACAACTTTTGCTCGTAAATATGCGTAAACGCAACGACAGCTCGACAGCTTTGTATCTGTTCTACGTATATGCGTTTCTCCTCCGCCTTTTATACCCACCGAAGATTTATATCCAATCCAGAGTCAATCAATTGTTGTCCTCCTGATCGTGTGATGGATAAAGAACCACGCACGTACACGTACGTACATGCGCAAGAATTTCTTATTAAAATTATTCGAATAAAATACATTACAAGATAGTGATATTCAGTAACTCGAGAAATTCAAAGATGGTTAGATTTTGCTACAAATACCTAACAAAAGCCAATTACTCCTTCAATTATACTTAGAATTGTTCTCAAAAAGTAGGAACGAGCTCATAAAACGTATTTCGATCTCCAATAATGGTTGATATTACCATTTTGCAAGAGAGATAAGAGTTCAAGATGCGAAATAGTAGGAAAATATTTGTAATTCAGTTGCGCAACAAAATTCTTTCATGCCCCGATATCAACTTTGTCATAATATCGATAACCATGTACGTAGGAATACAATTTAATACCTCGGCAAAGTTACGCACACGTGTATACTGGATCAAGATAGAACTCGGCAATCGTAGAGCGAATATATGAGGAGAAATTTGAAAGCCTCGAAAGCTTCGACGGAAAATCCAGCGGTGATAGCCGTCATTGTTAAAGCCAACATTCATTCCAACTTTGACTACTTCTGGTCATTTTGTGCGACTATTCTTGAAGTGAGGATACACAGAACAGGAGATTGGAACGAAATGTCATATGAAAGAGCCTTCTCTCCCAACCATTGTTCAGCCTGATTTTCAAAGAGATTGCAAAACTGCAGTGGTACTAGTACTACTAACTCTGAATGTATCGAGTTATGGTTTAAGTCCTTTTTTCCTCCACTCAAAGTATATCACGATCGACGAACGGATACAAACTTTCACTTCTATAGTATTTTTCTTTTCGTCATCTTATTTGCAGGTTGAATCGAATGAAAATTCCAATCCCGATTGTTATGTAATTCATTCGAGAAATAAATATTATTCCTATAAATTTGTTCGATTACTTTTTTCGAGTGAAATTCTCTGTCCTGAAAATGAATTGACATTTGAATTATATCCAAAATAATGTACTTTCTACATGCACGGGCGGATGTGAGATATATGTGAATCGAATTGAGGGTAGAGGTAAATGGAGGAGCTTGAAAAGAAATGAAAGCAGGAAATATTGTTACGAGTTGGATGATAGCTATTCTGCGTCACTTTGTATATTTTTTTTGTTTGTTTGTCATGTTGAAATTATACGACGACGAATCGAGTCAAGTCATCAGATGAGCGAATGCCATTCCAATCGTAAGATTTCTATTAACCTATTTACGAATACCACAAATTCGAGAAAACGTTCAGTTGTACAACAAATGTGAATTCAATTATATTTATATTACCGTATCAGGGATCCCGTATTTCCAGATAATCAGCCAAATCGATAGATAGACTACTTAAGGAATTATCGTTCCCACAAAATCGGGTCATTCGGGAATTTTATTGCTCGCCTCGGCTTCTCTACCGAGTAACTTGATCGTAATTTCAGAAAAAAGATCGCAGACAATTTTATGGACATTCATTGGAAAGGGGTACGGTTTCTCCGCCAAAGCGTACCAATGTTCAATCAGAACACGTTGGAATCTTGAATTTTGTTTTCCCAAATCTTGAAATGTATACTCTATAATTCACGTATGTTTTGCAGGCAATGTATCTCGTATTAACAGATTGTCTCGCTCAGTAATTTAAAGTGAAATGAATGATAAATTGACGTTAACTGGATCTTCAAAAATAGATTGTTACAAAATGATAAATTGCGTGAATCCTTGGAAATTTTGCATGAACTCTGCATTAGTCTCTTCGAATGAAAACCAAGGAAATTCCTGAATCTCATTCGCTCGAAGCATCATTCCAACCACCAATGACAACCCAAACTCCTCGAAAACTACCCTAAGTGGTGGAGAGTATTTCCAGTATACACAAGGATGGTGAGCTCGTTGTAAGAGCCACTTACAAAGCGCCGAACTTCAATTTCAAAAGTTCAAGGGAAGAAGTCACATCAAAACGAAAACACTTGCTAAACTTGAACTTGAAGATTATTCTCATTGCTCCGTTGGTATTAGGAAAAGAAGTGACATAAATTTGGAAGGGCGAAGCAATGGTAATTGTCACAAGAGTTCTGATGTTTGTCATAAAATGTTGTTTTAGAACCCTGAGCTCTTCACAGGTGAAGTTGGAATTGATAGTTCTAGTTTGATGAACAACTGTATTAACCTTTCGTTTGAATAATCTTATATTTCTTGGTCATTCGGAAATTATACCCATTAGTCATAGTGACAGGAATAATTTGCCATGAGAGCCACTTTTGTGATTATTGTTTAGATAACAAAGAGAGATTTCTTCAATTCCTAACTTTCTGCAAGAGCTTCGACATCTTCCACTGTACTGAGTAAATTGAATCTTTGCTAGCAATAACATTACGATTTCGAGAAAATTACGTAGATCTTCAGCAATGCCTCGAGATTGGGAAGTCTTCCTTTGGAACGGAAAACATATGAGTAACTTCATAATGTTGTTGAGTTTCAATCTGGAGTTATTAGTGAGCTGCTGCAGAGAGTAATAGACAGGTAATATATCACTTATTTGAAGATGGTCCACAGTCACCTAGGTGGGTTCTAGCCCGACTCGGTCTAGGCTATACCAATGTAAACTGTTCAGATGTACAAACGTTCCACTACATCCAAACATTCAGGTTCTTTGAAATGTTTTTCAATCACTTCAGGTTTGAACTTCTGGATCAATGATGAATTTTCAAATGACTTCTGTATTTATTGATTTAGACTCTGGCTAGGGACTCCGCTCCTGAACCCGACTGAGGCTGACGCATTGCAACCCCAATTCGCTTGTTCAATAGAAGTGCCGCAAATAGTTTGGCAGATGACTCCCGCATTGCGCAGCCCGCTGACGAAAAACAACATTCCGTTTTAATTATCAAGTTCGATGAGTATTGTCAGTTCATTGAGTGATTATCAAATTCTCAAAAAAATGACAATTCACTCACTTTAGAACACGGAATGATAGTTTTTTTTTCGAAAAACTTTCTGGATATCATTAATTCACTGTAAAAACTCATCTCTACCCAGACAGCACAAATGATCATTTTGAATTCACAAGAACTTTTGAAAGAACTTCTTGAACAGCCCCCATTATGACAGTAAAAATGAATTGAAAATGCATACATGTTCAATGCCTGAATAGTTCTTTATGGATTCGTGATATGAGTTCTTTCTGAAGATTAAGTTATTCATCAACAGTTCATTTTGGCCTTCAGAGAGGCCTTGAAAATGAAGCATTCACGTTTAAAAATATGTCATCAGTGTCCTATTATGAGACACCAATTGTGTTCAGGTTCGTCATTGAGGTTTCATGCTCATAACACGCATTCAGATAAGATATGGAAATTTCAAGCATTATTTAAATCGCTTCAGTTTCAGAAAAGACCCGCATTGTACTACCCGGATCTTGTATTTGTATGTGTATAATATGAAGATCTGAGGAAGGGAATAGAAGGAATGCCTTCAGAGGAAATGGTTGCATGGTCATGAGAGCGGAAATTGATAGTGAAATGATAGGCTCTTGTCACTTTTCGTGAGGAGGGAACACGGAAATTTAAAAAGAAAAGAAAATGTAATTAATTCAGTGGTAAAGACTTGGATGTAACTCTTCCCTGCATGAGATTTTGCTGAGTATGTTGAGTGGTTGTTTTCCTTGAGGATGAGATGTTTGAGCTCGAAAGTATCTAATGATTTCTTGTCTGGAATTCTTATTATAACTTCATATCGAATGAGGATGAAAATACGCGAAATATCCTTTGAATATATACACATCCATTATGAATACATACATTTTTTTAAACTGAGTTCTATTATGTCTGCACATCGCAGAAGATATTGAGCTTCTTCTTGTGAATAATAGGAATATACAAGTTCCAACCGATAATCCAATTCCATCTCACGTCATTCAATAGAAAATGAAATCCACAAGTATTGTATCCCACATGATTTCCAACGTGAAATGTTGAATATCCTTTATTTCTTATCTTATAAATCGAAATCTCCCACAAATTCCAGTAATTGTTCAGACCCCTTGATATACATATTAATATACGTAATGGAAATGTCACAAATGTCACAGTTCATGGATACCGATAATGTTTGTGACGATATACCGATAAATTATCATGCTATTTTGCAATTCACATTTTATGTAACTGCTATGAATACGGAAGGAAGAATGAAGAGAGAGTGAGAGAGGGAGAGAGAGAGGGAGGGTTAATGACTCTCCGGTTGATGCACCCTTTTGTACGCACAACGATTCCTCCCCAAAGTTGAGTCGCGTTTGTCAAAGCCGTGTTTAACCGGCCGGTGGATGGACGTCGACCGAACGACGGACACGTTTGTGATTTACTGCAAAGAGCTGAGCATATCGATCATCCCTCCGCCAATAGATCGTGGGTTTTAGACTAATTCCACGATGGAAACTCATACGCGAAAGCAGGGGGACAGAAAAAAGGACCATATCAGAATTTTGTAGAAAAATTGGGAAGAGGAGTTTGAGGCATTAGTTGTTGGCGATAGGGGAATTCATTGATCTTGTATAATAGTTCATAACTTCTTTCTGAAAATATGTATTTTCTTGGTACAAAAGTTCGATGCAATTCATAGAATTGTTAGATCACATCTTCCGTGGAACAGAATCTTAATCCTGCTGCTGCTTAATCTGAGTCTCTCAATTTGCGCAAGCGTGATCCCAGCCTCAGAGCTTTCGAAGTAAAGCATTTCTAGGCTGGAGGTCCTACTTTCAATCGTCATTTGATTTCTCTATGAATTCGGTAATTCTGATCATTATATTTCGATCGCATTTTTACGATATTTCCATCAATTATTCTTCATTAGGCTCTCCCGTTTTCAGTTCTCTAAACGTCCAAGCGGGTTCGTTTGAATCAATAAACGACCTTCCTGTCATCTTCTTTTATCGAGGTACACGTCCGAGGCAACAGAGACCCGAGTACTTGAGCGAATTTGATTAAAGGATTCGATTAATGTTTACCAACGTATTTTCTTTTGTGAACTTCAAAGGCTTTGAACTTTTTCCTATTCCCAACAGATATATACGTCCGTCGTGTCTCGTCTCCCTTTTACCCACAGCCCGATGGGGCTTTCCACAACTTTGTAAATGAATTTTAGTGCCCAGATATCGAGAGTCGTCTGGTATATCGTTCGTCGCGGTGACTCGTCTCGTGTCGAGGATTGCGCAATTAATCACAACTTACAGTCAAAACTTTTCTTCTTCCTACCGTCGTGCTTGCGTTAATGGCGGTTGATCTTATCTGACGCTCTACGGTTACTTCCTTCTCTTCTCCTGCGGGGATTTCACAAAAACGAAACTTTTGCAACAACTTTTTTTCTCTTTCGCTTTGATTTTTTTCCTACCTCAATGTTTAATGTTTTCTCGTCCTTTTATTTATCCGTGATGATAATGCTAATGATAATAATGAAAAGAGAATTGAAGGGGTACAATGAAAGAGTAAGAAAGATAATGGTTCTTTGTCTACAATCTCTCATTCCGACTCGAAGACGGAGAAGAAGAAGAAAAAGGAACAAGAATGAGCTTCATTAGAAAGTCGATTGTGTCCGCCCTTTACAACCTTAAGACCATTGTGTTCCATTCACGGGTTAAGGGACAAGAAGACCCTGTTCATTGTGTCAGACGAAAATGATACCGCACCACCGACAAAGACAGCGACCAAAGCAAGGAAGCAAGCGCGCGCCGTGACACTTCTCGCATATCATACATAACTAACCAACGTTGTTCCTCGTGTCGGACAAATTGGTATTGCGTTCTTGCGGTATCGGTCTTGTCGCTCATTATTTTGTTGCGGTTGTATAACTTGTTATCATCCTACTTTACATATGTTTACATTTCCATTCAACCGTGCGTTGTCATGGCTACGGATATATGGCGGAACGAAATTTTGTTCATTCGTGTCCAATGACTTTCAAACTTACGATTCGTCAAGTTAATTACACAATACCAAAAAAAGAGCGCGAGATTGAACGTATATTTTGGTTGAGAATCATCAAGAAGTCTGTATGTGGGTTGTTAAAGGTCGAAACGACTATCTATATAAAACGACTATAAGCTACACCACCGTCGAGAGTAGACGAACCAGACCGAATCGAGTGGAATAAGTGAGTGGTATAAGGCAGGGGGCTGAGGTAGTAGATTGGAAGGTTGGGTTGGAGGGAAGAAGAGAGCGCCGGTCGTTACGTGCCAAGATGAGTCTGAGAGTTGGACTCCCTTGGGAGCCATATTCGGGCTAACGGCTCCCTAGGAATAGATATGTATCCCGGCTATAGTCGGGCTCTGCGAGCGTGTGCTTTCCTGTTTCCTACTGGTAGTCTCAAGTCTCTTCACAAGTCGTCCTGCTTCACAACGAGTAACTGCCACTTTCTCCAAAAGCAACATCGAAAGTTCCTCCCTGTATTGTGTATACGTACTGTGAAAGTATCATTACCCCTAAGAACAAAGATGAACATCTATTCCTGTGAATTTGCATGATGACGATCTTGACATGACAAATAAGTCCCATCTTATTTGTTCGTCCTCGATATTCGCGTTTGGAAAAATGATTATGGAAATTAAAATTGATTGGGTACTATAAATTCTTCTTAGCACGAGATTCTCTGGAGGCGATGTTTAGTGAAACAAATCCCTGAATACAAATAAATGGATGCATACAGGAGCTATCCGTTTCACTAAAATCACTAGTCCTCTGATCATATATTCCCATACTTATTTATTCTCCTTCTACAATATAGTGTAATTCAAAATTGATTGAATAATCATCGCATCGCTTCTTGTGGTGTGTAATTAAAAACTTTTGCACCATATTTTGCGAATTGAACTATTAAATCCACCCAGTCACTGTTGATCAAATTCCATTAGATCAACAACTAAGACACGAAATTCTAAACATCATTTCACTCTCCTCTAACCGATACAAAGAATACATTTTCCCCTCCTCCAAAGTTACCACACTCTGTTCTCTTACTCCTTTTATGAAACTAACAAACATTGAATCATCTCGGTCTTTGTTGCAGTAATGTCCCGAAGTGAATTCGGAACGTACCCCAAGAGAAATGATTTGCATACAAGCTACCATAGTTACGTACATCTACTCGCTTTGTATACTCGTGTACGTCATCATCGTCTTTGTCGTCTTTGCTCGAGCGAACGTGTAGGTAACTGTGCAAATCATGAATCTCACCGACTTTGGTAAACTTGGGCTACGGCTGCTGGTACCGCAATTTCTACTCTCCCCCGATCGATATATGTATACACACTGATACATGTTTGCATATACGTACACAGGGATCGTGTAAGAGTCGGAGACGAAGATTCCGCAACGGGGAACGAGCTGCCTCGTTGCTCGGTGGTATACAACGCTTAGCAATCAGTCTTCCCGGTAATTAATTAAAAGATTTCCGCAACGATGGCGCATCGGGTGCATCAAGTGCACTGTACACATAGTAGTTAGAGAAATTTATGTGGATGATCCCTGCATCCTTGTACGGTACGCTGTATGTAGTCTTCGGCAGCTGCTGCGGGGATTGTAGGTATACAACATCGATTGTTCGTGTATGAATCAAAAGGGTAAACGAAAACAAGTACTACCTGCCATGTGTGCTCCGTTCGGGATTTGATATGAAGAATTGAAGGAATGAAAAAATCCCCATCAATGAGAGTCGATTCGATAACAAACGTTTTGATCCAAAATCAAATAAAATCTAGATTGAATCCATTCGTTTGGATTTCGTATGTTCTCTTGAGTATGAAGGATCACTAAAACCTGGTCCCAACCTCTTTTAATTCAAGGATCTCCTCAAAATATCTTTCAAATGACAACAATATTGCTTCGTCCTGATTTTTTCTTGCCATTATATTCCTTTCCACAATAATTTTCAAAACAAAACCTCATAAAAATTTGTATTCACAAAGTATTAGGGACAAAAAATAATAACGACTTTCATAAAAAATGAAATGTTATAAAAGTGAATTACATCGACGCATTATACTACAGTAGGTAAGAAAAATGAACATGAGGAAAGAAAAGACGGAGGAGAAGGGATATCATTATTATTATTATTATTATATATAGATGCAGAGATTTGTCTCGAGCCACCATAATCTCCCAAAGCCTCGTAAGTACATTAACTTTTTTACAACACGAATTCAAACTCGACTCTTGAAATTCTCTCTTTCGTTCCACCTCTGTAACACGTGAACATAATTTCCAACCTCTTCAAATTGTCTTTTCATTTTTTCCATCCTCATTCTTCTACTTGTTTTTCATTACCCATTTCCATTCATCCTAGCAATATTACGGATCCGAGAGCGCTCGCTTTTCTCCCGTGATATAAGTAAACAAGGGGTGCGTAGCGCTTTTTCCTACACATTCCACTACTTCAACAATTTAATACGTTGGTCGAATTTGTTTGTACGCAAGTTGTTGCAGGAACATTGATCCGTAATGAGAACTGTTGGAATTGTTCTGTTGTCCCCACGGTTTATTAAAATTTCATCAGCATTACACAATTTTATTACACAGGCGTAGATCTAATGGATCTCATTAAACATTTGCCTTTGTGCGAAACGTTTTCATTGTGCCGTGAAAATTTAGAGAATCCCCCTATCGGTGCGTATGTATCGAACAGAATTAATACCGAGATTTATGTAAATTCGAAAATCAACATGAGATTCGATAAAGCTCGATAATCTGGCCGATAAGTCACACGTGCTGCTGGGGTACCGATACAGATAAGCCACGCAAACATCGTTAGTCCCCCGCACTCTGTAGAACTCGAGAATTCTCTTTATAGCAATAGAAGCTCTTATCGGTTGATCATTCTATCAGTATATACACATTTCTTTTCTCCCATTTAATGACCTGTCAATCCTTTTGCAGTAAATGTTTCAATAGATCGAGAGGGAGATTCTTTTGATACTGCATCAATTGTCAACGCATGTGAATCACGGTTGAATGGACACAGTGGTTCCAGCGAATGGATCAGAGCTTTTGGAAAAAGTGCTGTGCTTGATTAACAGAAGTGTAACGATATTTCATGAATTATGCGAAAAGTAAAATCGCTTCCACGTTAGACTACATTTGATTCGGATAGAAGTGAATTGCAAGTCCGCGGTGAGTGCATGCAAATTATATTTGGTGGAAGTTCTATGTTTAATAATGATGATATATGAATGGACTAATAATTAATGTAGTACTGTAATTCTCAGAATGTGGCGTAGAATATGAGAGACATATAATATCCTTCCGCAATTATGATCCCACAGAAGATGACCATCAGCGGATTGACTGTAGTCAGCGTTGAATTTGAGCTGAGCTTCTAGTTTGCTCTGTTGCACATTAATCACTCCAATGTGATGAAGTAATTATCATCGTCTCGACTACAAGGAATTTCATTAGACAGATATAATTTTGAATTATGTAAATGTCTTCGAATTCTTATGGGATGGGGGCCGAATCAACGAAAGGACAAATCAACGAAACCATTGGTTGAAAAGGAAGAGATGTATAATGTATAATGTCTTATTCTTCCCAACTAACGGTTTCGTTGATTTGGCCCCCATCCTTCTTATGGACGTGTGCGAAACAATTTTTTCCCAATTCTGACAAGGATTTTCAGCAAGGAAATCAATTGATAACCGTCACCCACCATTCATCGTGTCTTCCTTAGCTGCTATCCTGAGAAATGCAATTGTTATCCCGACAGGTCACTGTTTTCTAAGAGAAGCTCGTTTAACTAAAATCCCAGAATGGCAAAGTCTGCACTTACAACGTATATTGCAGAGTGACCAGGGTTCTTAGCTTCCTGCTTTTTCACTTTCCATCATTGGACGTTCCACTCAACAGCTGTACGTGATATGCTGGGAGTGGTCATCTCGTTGTTTCCGTTTTTCCGTCTCCTCGATGCAATCTCACACTCCGCTATTTATTGTAGCGGGCTGCCTCCTATCGGTGAATCCTCTGATGGGAGCAGATTCAATAGCCTTGCTCAGAATGCCAGGTAGACTCGGGAAACAAAATTGCTTTGAAGAGTTTGTTCAGCGTGGAATCCAGGTAACAACTCATAAACCTTCTACACTGACAAAAAAACGATCTGGTTGGAACATTTGTGCCCACTGGACAAGATGTTGCAAAACGCTTCTGGAATATCCCAGAGACTACTCATGTCCTACTATGGTAACGTTTCGAATGAAATGTTTCAAGAAAATATCTCAGGAACGTTTATGAAACATGAAACATTTTTGCGACCTTTCAGAGATATTCTTTCAGAACATGTCATTCAAAACGTTACAATGGCAGGACATTAGCAGTCTCTGGGAAGTTTCAAAAACGTTTCGCAACATTTTGTCCAGTGGGTGGTTGCAATAACTTGAAATCTGGTTCGATTTACCAGAAAATGTGATTGTGACGTTTAGAAATCAACCACATATTCTAGTTATCGCACCAAGAAAAAAAATCTGGTTCCTTTAACCTGAAAAATGTAGTTCATTTTTGCTTAAACCACTTTTTCTGCATATCACAGTCATATTTCCTGATGAATAGTTCTAGATTTCAAGTTATTGCAATCAGATTGTTTTTTTGTCAGTGTACCCAATTTTTTTCGAAATGACCAGATTCTAGAACATTCTATCAAAAACTGAGAACAACTTTTGGGATGGTTTTGTTCAGAATTCACAGACTGTGATATCTAGTCAAATACTAACGAAATTTTTTTTGACAGGTTTTAATAGGATGTTTGAACCTTGTCTGGATTTCACACAACAGCAATCGTTCAAAGGGTCAGACAGAGTGTTCCATTGTAGCATTAGATCAGAGTTGCCAGGTGGCGAATTTTTCTGCCTCTCTCATTTGTAGTCCCAATCGAACAAGATATCACTGTGAAAAATGTGACTGAAATTCGCTGCGTCTTAATTTGAAAATTCACTGGAATTCAGCTTTCTCCATTGTGTCTGTGATTGTTTCTTGTGCTTACTTGACGCTCAAAGTAGGCCCCTTTTGGCTGCGGCTTCAATTCAGTCATGATACAAGCTAAATTTAAGACTTTCTTTTTACAGGGATATGATTGATGGATACATGAGAGGTACGTAGTCACTCGCTAACCTTGCGCTAGATCCTCGTTCTTCCTTGCATCGGTGGAGATGTAGGACTCATCTACCGATCTCATGGAAGTGTGAAGTTCAATTCTCGAATATTAGTTACAAGTAATCTTCCGATTCTTGCCGCACCGGGGCTCCTAGACCACCCTGGTTCTCGATTCATGGATCCGAAACGTTTTAGAACTAGCTTTCGTTAGACTTTATAGAATTGCCCATGTAACACAGAATATTCTGAGAATATTCTCACAACATCCGTAAAATGTACTTGATCGAATATTCTCACAAAGAGCGTAGGAGATTCGTAAATATTTTTAGAATATTCTTAGAACATTTGAATGAGACTGTTCCGAATATTCTAGGAACGTTCGTACAATACGCGTACAAAGTTTGTTGGGAGATTGATGAACAGCGCATGCGCAGATATCGTGATGACATGAATCCATTAATGGCGGATAATGTTGTTGACAGGCTACAGACCCTTGAACAATCTATCATTTTAATTTGTGTTTTGGGAATAATAAATCTATGGAGGTGTATTTTCATATCGCAAATGTTCTCTGAGAGTGCCATGTGTGAAAAATAATCCTCAAAAGTGTGATAAAATATTGAGAAATACCGTATATATTATGATTGCCTGTTGCGATCATAAATATCTCATCCATCTATGTGAATTCGTAATATTGCTAACCATTCATGATTACAGATGTCTAATGATAAAAAAAATTGATTGTGAAGTAGTTTTTGGTGACATGCAGAAGTTTATATATAAACATGTTGACGGGAATTCTTATTTTTACAGCATTTTTTTCTAATATTCCCACAATATTCGTGGCATCATATTCTGAGAATATTTGAAACAGTCCCATTCAAACATTCTGAGAATGTGCGTAGAATATATTCGCACGAAATAAGAATCTCCATAGAATATTCGAATATCCTCAACGTATATTCTCAGAACATTCTCTGGACGTGCGTGTGCTACCTGGGTGAATACCATGTACACAGTAAAAATTTCATATTAGATATTAGCATATTTATATTGTACTTCTGGGATATATTTGATTATGTCGCTATGAACCACAAGTATACGAGCATTCACCATACTCTCTCGTGAGGATGAAGATAAATGTGTTATAATTTGAAATAAATATAATTCTGAGCCTCATAATAAAGTATATCCCACGAGTACCATGAAAATATAGTAATCTTTAATATAAACTTTTCTCTGTGTACTCAGCCATTTTTCGGTGAGTGAATAAGGTGACGCCACACACTTGGTAACGCTCTCTTTTGAAAACCCAAGTTTATTTGCTTACTTGGTGTAGAGCTATATTCACTTCTACTACGCTATTATTTTATACCACATAAAGCGTTGCTTTGGGCCATTAATAAATCATCTACCTATCTATCTATCGCGTATCACGGAATTGTGACAGGTGACGGTCATATTTCATGTTTGTGCGTAATTTCTCCCGTCACATTGTATGGAATAGCAGTAACCTAGTTAGCTGCAGCAGCAAATTTTTTGACAGACTGGTAAAAGAATCTGCTATTTCACATATAATATCTTGGCCCGCGGCATCAGCAAAATCTTTTCTCCATGGAACACATTAGAGAACCTTTTGTTTCTGGTTTAATTAAACAAAAGATAGTTCATTCTTGTCGTCATTGTCATAATCACATCTAAATTATCAAGCACTCTCCCAGAATGCGCACATCTATAAAAAATTTTTCATAAATTAAATTGCTTCAAAACTCTAGCGAGATGAACGCGATCCGTCAATTCTTATCACACCTCATTTTAATACGCAATGTAATGTGCAAAGACACCTTCTCATTCTCTCTCATCCATCGGGTCGAACAAAGTGTAATATGAAGTAGCGATATAACTTCTCACAAAGAATGTAATAATATTCGTTACGAAGAAGAATATTTCTCATTACTGTTCATAAAAGCAAATCTACAGGGAATCAAGTGAATTTCATTTCTCCAACAATAACAACAACTCACAGCGAGAAATGAAAATTATAACGTCTACACATTGAACATGAAATCTTTCTTTGTCTAAAAGTTAACCATTCTACGACGAAGAGGGTTAATTAATTTCTCAATAATATTAATATCAACCCACGTCAGGAGGATTAACACGTAGGAGATATTCGGAGAAAGTGACTACATTATGATGATTTCAGCGGAATGAGTTCAATGTAAACCCATAGATCGTTCCACCCACGTGCAAATACATTTTACGAGCTTGCTGAAGAGTACGCTTCGAGCAAGCAAATTCTCACTCGTGCTCGGTATTATGGCGACGAGTCTTTATGTATGGTCGGTATATATTTTATACCGTGGAAACACGTGGAGAACCCATATGAATGCCCGGAAGGTTCGGCCACTCGACAAACTGCGAAACGATATTTGCGTCAAGCCATAAATTCTACGACGATCGAAAGCTGCATGTCTTTGTCGGAGAAGACCGTATGTTCTTGATCGACGATGGTCAGCACCAATATAGGTCTCTCTCTTCTCTCTTTCCAAACGAATTTAGAAACCCATCTTGTTTTCGAGGCATCTTTGATATCTTCGTTGGTTCGCTTTGTTATCATCGGGGGAATAAAATATTGTAGTTGACGCGATGACTTCGTAGAGAGTTGGGGCAATTACCTTTATATGAAATTGATAATCGGGATGTGTGTATAAGAGAAGATCATATAGACCGTAAAGGAACATTATGTACCGGTTTGAGTGGCAAAACACAAGCAAACGTGCAGAGCTAGTACGTTGTGCGTCATCGCTAATACAATTTGTGAGCCACATAATGTTGCTTTCATGTGGTATGATCCCCTGCTCCTCTGCCATTCAGTCATCCTGCCACTCTCTACCCATCATACATAAACTTCATAGGCATACATATGCATATTGTATACACATATGCGTAAACAAGGATGATAGGTTCGTGTAGTAATAACAGCGCAATAAAGGCGTTGGACTCAAATAGATAAAAATATGTTCGGACCTGCGTTGATTACCTCCTGGTTTATTTATCAAATTATCGTCATAAAGCATTTGGTTAGAATTTACTTTAACTTCGTCGGAATACATTTTCAACTTCACTTCCCCTCATTGATCATTTTCACGATAAAAGCATTTTCACATTCCGCGATTTTCTCTCAGTGCAAACCGTCAATTCGATTCAAATTTCACCATCTTGGCTCGCGTACTTCTGTTACGCCCCCTGGGATTCGAAAAGCATAAGAGCAGTGGAAGGTGTAATTATAAAGTGATGTACAAATTCAGTTGCATTGCGTTATCAAATCCCTTTGCAATATTGAAATTGGAAATAGAATAATTGAAGTTTATTTACGATAATCATTTTTCCACGTACTTGGGGGGTGTTCTTTTTCGAATGGTTCGTGAATCTTTGATTTGTATCACTACGCAGTAATCCCATTTGAATTTCAAATTATCCATTCTCTTTACTCGTCATTCAAAGTTTGAATATGTGCGGAGGAATGAATCTAGATATTTTTCCTGATAATGGGAATGAGAAAATTATTCGTTCCAAGGAAACAGCTCGTTGGAGAAATCCATGAAGAGTTCATAGGTTTTTCCAATACAACAGGAATTCTTGCAAGATCACGATAGTTCTGATTTGTGAGGTGCTAACCCCGATGTTGAATCGTAGAGCTTATGAGACAGTTTCAACGATGGTACACGAAATCTATATGTTCAAAGTAGTTATTTTCCCACCTCGTCATCCTTCAAAATGAACCCTAGTAGAAATATCACAAGTTCTTCCTCATGACTCATGAGTTATTCGCAGGGAAAAACTTATTAAAAAAAAACTAGTGAGTGACTAATGAGTCACTTATAAATCTTATCTGACTGGTGATGTTTGGATGAAACTTGTGAATTCCTTGCAAGGTTAATCCAAACATTACTGAGATTAGATTTATACATTATTAACTAAAATCATTATTAAGCAGTTTTATGTATTAGATCAATATCGTCGCCAAATATTCATTAGATTCATATTTGGATTCATTATGTGTTCTGGATGACTGGTGAAAAAATGTTCCATGCATGTACACTAAAAAAAAATAATTAATCAAATTGAAAACATGTCTCTTTATTCTGAAAATAGAATTCTCTCCAAAAGCAAATTTGTTCAAACTAAGAACATATCTGAATCAATTATAAATTCAATAATAAGTTTTTATTTTTACTCTAATTATTCTCACAAGTGCCATGTGTTAGTTTCTAATAAGTTCTTCGTTAGATAATGATAACTGTTTCACTAGTTTTGATAAATGGAATCTAGTTAGTTGGAGTGTTACATTCTAGCGAGTGCCTTGTGAGTTTTCCTCACTAGTGCCTCATGAGTAGAAGAGATAAACTCGTAAGTGCCTCATCATTTACTAGCGAAAATTTCTACCAGGGAATGTGTTTGACGTGAAAGATTTCTATATAGATCGATTCCAAGAAATGCAAATGCATCGTCAAATCGTTTTTCTTATACAATATTTTGGTATTTGTTGTCAGTAAACTTGGTTACACTTAGGAAATTATATGCCGGAAGGTGGGTTGACTGTGATTCATCTCTCCACTAATTGCATCAATCTATCAAACTGCAGAAGAAGCTGGGATGGGGAGTTTTAAAGTGACATCGCAAAAATGCATCGTCATACAACATGTATACCAACGTACACAAAATTCATGCACACAAAGAGGGATCGAGAGTTGAATGACAAGTCTATGACACCCTGAAAAAAGGAACATTCAGGTGTTTACGTGATTCATTTCATCAAAACATGATAAATGGTAACTTCCCCTCGTTTTAGGCACAAAAAAAAAACAAGATGAATGATTTCAATAAATTGAATAATTCCCATCTATATTGTTTAGAAATCCTATACCATCATATTGTAACATAAGTATGGTATTCAAATCCAGTTAAATCGTGAGACTAAGTGTCACAGAACACATGTAATTCCCTATATGCATGTTACATATCACCCATATCATCTCCAAGTCATAATCTCACGTCCCTCTCCTACGCGTTCGACTCACATGCAACTTCTCCGTATGTATAATTTGTGTCGAGTCATTACACAAATTTGTTTCCTTTTTCGTCGCTTATCAAACTCCTGATACAATGTGCAACTGAACTCGGCCACGACTCAAACGCATTCTCGTTCCTCAATCATCATATAATAAAATACCCATGAGCCTACACATCTTCTTCTCCGTTTGAAAAATCAGGAAAACAATTTGAAACGATCAATAACCTTGAGATCATCGCAGCGAAGCTATCGTCCTCGTCTTCGTTGTTATGTGTGCGGCGAAGTGAATCATACCTCACCAAGGAGAAAAGGAAACGCCGATGCGAGAAAGAATCTACTGGTTCAGTTGAGAAAAAGTAAGTCGAGCAGAGAGTTTATTGGGTCGCCATATAGGGGGAAACGTTTGATGTTCCTCCGCTGACGGGCGTTTAGAGAAAATTATTGAGTTCTTGTGCTTCGATCACAGAACAGCATTCAATCTAACCATAACATAGATGGCACGGCCTCGGGCAAAAATCAGTCGATAAACCCGATACACAGAGGAGAGAAGAGTGGAAAGGAAAGAAGAAAGAGGGAAAAATAAATGAAAAGAGGAAAAATATTAGAAAAATCTGTGATTGTTTCACAAATATAATACTCTCTCCCATGTATACCACGTTAACATAAGTTCTCTCAATGAGAGTTCAATGCACCTTAGGATACGTGATACATAATACGTGTATACGTTTATAGGTATGTGTACGTACATGCACCTTGCCAATCGATCGTGTTGAGATTAATATACAGAACTCTGGATACGTAAATGAATTATTGAGAATGAGAAAAAGGAAGGAAAAAGCCACAACGTTAACGTGATCAATCGATGAATCAGTATTATTGAAACTATTTCTATAAACTCTTTCGACTACTTATAACTTCATGAAGCCTCGTTTTGACAGCAAGAACTTATAGATAGAATATTTATCGATTTGTTCCGAGGGTGTGTTGGTATATGGTCGCGTGTTGAA
Source organism: Gonatopus flavifemur (assembly GCA_018340375.1). Classification (NCBI taxonomy): domain Eukaryota; kingdom Metazoa; phylum Arthropoda; class Insecta; order Hymenoptera; family Dryinidae; genus Gonatopus; species Gonatopus flavifemur. The sequence continues at coordinate 10,471,609 of JAFFJZ010000005.1, forward strand.
CTTCGATACCAAGTAATCGCAGAAGAAAGAACTTTGTCAAGGTAATAAATTGGAGTGCAGTATTGAAACATTGTCTGAGAGCAAACTTTCATAACTGTATATGATCACATATATACGATCGAGCAACAATATGGTCACGCGAGAGTTGGGTTCACATTACCGAGCAACACCTTCCACTTCCAGTATATTCGATGGTTCCGTACATTCGACTTATCCGAGTCCCGGAGATTCGAATTGAACAGTTGCGATGAATTGATTTGTTATTTCACTTGATATTTCAGAGCTACTCATATTGAATTGTTTCCAGCATCACGTGGGCACAAATCTACAATATTATATGAAATTTCTGTAAAAATGATGTCACCCAGACAGCACCGTAAGTTCTCAAAATATTTTAGAAACGTGTCCGTTGTTTCGCGACCTATATTGCAACAACTACGTTTTCAAAACATTTTCAAAACCTACACTGTCAAAATATGTATTTGATTCATGAAAATTCCCCATTTCGTCGGTAACCTACGCTCACCTACAAATCATTAATTTTTAAAGTTTGACATATGACTAACGATAGTAAAACCATATTGTATTTCACATAATCAAGTCATTCTCACTCAACAACATAAAAAACTATGAAAATACACGTACTGGAGAGGGTAACGCGAAGATATTAGAATGCGTTCTAGAGTCGAACTATTTTCCCCTAAATCTAGCAATTCATCAGCCTATACATGTGATTTATTACACTCAAGATTGTTTCATTTCCATGTATTTGATTTAGAATCTGTTTCAAATAAAAATTCTGCGAAAATGTTATAAATTTGATGATTTAAAAAAATCAATTCAACATGTGCTCATAACGTTTTGTGAAAATGTAAATAAAACAAACCCGGACATTTTCATGTTTTAAAAACATACATGCGACCTTTTTAAAACCTTACAAAACGTTTCTGAAACATTTTGTTTGTGATGAAGTACGTTTTGTGAATGTTTACAAAATGTCCCAGTGCTGTTTGGGCACTAATTGATAGATCTTCACTCTAAGAATTATCAGAAGTTTTTCTTCACTTCAATAATGGTTTCCATTGATGAAAAATAGACAATTTTCCTCTAGCTTCAAGGAATTGTATTGTCTTCTGGATATTGAATCCTCCAGGGAGTGAAAGAAGAAGTTCACCAGGTTTGAGTTAGTGTTTTGAACGAGACTGAGACTGGTCTCGGTATCGACCTCAAGATCGAGATGATACCTGCCAAGTCGAGAATCTCGACAACACCGAAACGTTTAAATTGCATTGTTGAGACCGAGACGATACTGATTTTGTCGAAACAAGAGCGAGAACGAGACGAGATTATAAATTCCGAGACCAAATCGAGACCGAGATCAAGACCCGGTCAGTCTCGGTGAGACGAGACGAGAACTAGTTTGAGTAGAATGTTTTTCCCATTCACAAAAGCATTTTGCTGTCATTTCTGTGTAGAAAACTTATTTAATAATGACTCAGTACCACACAAAATTTTTCTTGAATTTTTGGTTAAAAATGTTACTTGAATGTCACAAAAGTTGAGAATTCAAACTCGATATCTACCCAAAAGAGCTTGTCACAAAGGACCTCACCAAGTATTCAAAAAACCCTTCAAGCCTGCTTTTATGTCAACGGAAGGTGTGAAATAATTTCTGAAGAAAACGATTCGTTTTTTCCTATAAAATTCAGGTGTAGTTTTGATCTACTTATTCCGGTTTGTAGTATTGAACAATCCATCAGCTCTCGATCGAATTTTATAGAATATTCCACATTTCGTTGAATGATACATGAACTATCAAAAAGTATTCATTCGCCGTGTAGTTCAATCTAGTTGTTGAAACTCCCTCCACGAATGCTCGGATTTGTTATGAAATCCATCAAGTACACTATGTACAATCTGTTTTCCTTCGCACAAGGATCACGTTAGAATGATTATATGGTTAGATAATTCCCGTAAGATGGTTTCAAGTATGATAAAAAAGGGGAGATAATCTGTTTCGCCAACAAGTTTTTGCTTACACGCATGGAGAGGGTATGCAAATTCCATTAGACTTATCCTACGCGTAACGTGATTGTTCTTAGGTGAGAATTGAATAATTTTTCATTGTGTTGATCATTAATTCAATTAATGTTCCATAAGAATTCCTGATAAATGATCTATTAACATCTTATTATAAATACCAAACATATGCTCATTAAAAACGAATCATGCACTGTAAAAACTAAAACTAGAGTTTCCCTCAAATTTAGTGGCAGCAAATTTAGTCCCCCACGTAGGGGAAATTCATCTTCCTCGTATTTTCCTCCCTTTGCGAAAAACATCCACTTTTCGCGAGGTGCGTCTGTCTCCCTGGAGTAGAAATTAAATCGATTCTTTCGAAAATTCAAGGAAAAGAAAAATATAATAAATCAATAAATGTATATCAAATTCTTTGTAAAAAAATCTTATTATCATTTCCAAGATTTTCCTTTTCCCGAGAAACGCACATTTTCTCGAACAAAATACATCACAAGGAATTCAATTTGATATATTTTATAAGCAAAATTAGAATCGAATTGAACGTGTATTTCGAACGAAATTGCATTCGAATCCTTCTTGAAGGACGTAAATCGACTTGTAATATTCCCGACACGATGAAACGAGTGCAGTATTCTTCTTGAAGAGGGACCGAGGGAGGAAGAGAGTTAATCTTGTGATATTCCAAGAAGGGTGAAGTGTTACATATAATTCCCTAAGTAAAAGTTACTCCTCTTTAATATTGAAAAATAAAGAAATCTAATTTCCATGGGAATATTTGCAGAAGAAGTTGGTCCTTCAATATCGTAACAGGATTATAATGTTCTATATATATACATCGATATATACGACGATCGAGTATTTCTCCAGAAGGATGCTGAAAAACTGTGTTCCGACAAAGTTTTTTAACTTCACTTGTGAACTTCGGCAAAGAATTATTGGGTGAACTTTGAGTTCAAATGGGAGGGAAAAAAGGTAAACGGATTCTTTAATGAGTGAAGAACTCGTTCTCGTTCTTCGAGAAAATATCTACGGACTTTGGGGTGCAGCTCGAGTTTGAAACGAAAGTTCAGACCATGTGGGAATGTATGTATAGTCATCCCTCTGTGATATCTTCAATCTTCCACACGTCATTTATTTCATACCCAGTATTACATCTCAAATTCAACACTTATTCTGCATGAACTGTGATTAAGTTTCATGGAATTCATATCGTGGACATTTTATTATAAATTCAAGAAATCAATACGTGTCAGTGCTATGACGATGAGTGAAAGAATTTAATTGAAGAATATCTAAATCAGATTCATTGATCAAATATTTGATTGGAGATTTATGTGGACAAATATATTTTTCCCATCCGTGAAAGGCGTTCTAATAATTGTGAGATGTCTCACATATGAAGCACATTTTCAAGTGATGCAATAATTTTTCTACCTACTCCTCGAGATATATAGAAAATATATACGGAGAATTAACTCCAACTCGGATAAATTGAAGGGGTGAGAGGAAGATTTTCCATTTATAAAATCTTCCGTGTCCTTTGCGAACGATCCAGGTTATAAACTATAATAAACCTTCAAGAATATCACAGAAGCTGTTCCACAAAATTCATGAAAGGAGAAAACATAATTTCTCTTTCCACTCTTATTGGGCATAAATTCATATTCGTTGCGTGTAACGTGTAAAAGTCTTTTACACTGAAACTAAATATAATTTCCAAGTACAATTTATAATCTCCGCCAGACGCGAGAACATTTTTCCTTCATAAAATTCATGCTCGACCTCGATAATAAGTACACATGCGAACGAAACGATTAGATTTCAAGGAGGAAAAATTTGAAAATTATAATATTGTGAAAAATCGTTCTGGCATGATAGGTTTTTTGAAGCATACCAAGCGTGGCCCTGTTGTTTATTATACTTAATTTCATCCGTATAAGAGTTCCTGGGTAACTATGCTTCTCTCATTTGCTGTGCAAAGTGTCGACCAATTATTCACGCTTCGACGATGAACAAAAGGCTATGTAACAACTTGCTTTCTCTACCGACAAGCGTGTGAAATGGTCTTCATGGTAATAGATCTTGATGAGAAGCGAATGGGGTAATATAGGTAGGCCGTGCCATTGAAAATCAAAGATTCGAGGAACAGCACAATGCGTCTCTTGCAACATAACGTATCGCTAGAAAGAACACTTGCGTTATAACTATCGTCACTTCGAATTCCACTCGAATTCTATTGCACGAAGATAATGTATATTGTTCAAATCATATGATGCAGTTAGGGCACGATTATAGTTTCTATAGAATTTTGTGGCATCGACGGAACTTGGTGTTTTCTCCGTTTCATAGGTAAAAAGAATATAATATTCAAAGTATTCAGAATAAGGTAATGTTGGAACAGGTTTAGCAATGTTGCTCTACGTTGTTGTAGGATGAAAAGTACTATCTTCGCTTTCACAACGAATTCAGTCATTTTCAATACAAACTTCGGCTGCGTGTTGCTTAAATTCCAACACTGCAGACACCCTATGGTGCTGACGTGAATTTGGAATATATGGAACGCTCATAGAAGGAACGCAAAATTTCCAGCTGTGCAAAACTATTGTGCGTTTATCTCTTTTCCTCAGGTGAAAGAATCTCGAGAGCTTGTACGGAGAATATGCTCTCCCACAGAATTTTCATCGAAATCTTCATACGAATCTCGTAAAAATTCTGAACTCACCATGCCAAGCTATAAAATAATTTCCTATTCATACTACTCTAAATTCCACTTCGTCAATTCAAACGATTTCTTATTTTCAATCAAAATTATGTAATTCCGTATTCAAATTATATTGGATTTCGATATGCCCTGTGCATCATATACGAATTCTTCGAATTCGTGCATACCATCTGCACATATTTGATTCCATAATTTAAAATCACAAACCAATACGCATACAATATGCAATCCACACGACCTTCCACCGAAACTTCTATGAAATCATTCTCAAAACTAACAGCTCTATGAAATTCATGAATGAAAGGAAAGGCGGAGAGGAGGAGGAGAAGAAAGAAAGGTTGACAATGAAAAATCAATAATTCGCATCGCGCATAGTTATCTTAATTCCCTCAAATTTCACTTTGTCGGGTCATATTGTTACACAAATATCATATTACGTAATCAAACAAAATTGATATCTGAAGTTATATTGTCCCTGCCGCTGCTATCCGGTAGTTTTGTTATTTCATATTATTATGAGGAACTGTGACGAGACACAGATATGCTCGCACACAATACCATATGAATGTATATATTTGTTGGCCCATTTGTATACACATACAATGTAGAGGGTATGTATCATAGATGAAGACAACTGAAACCATATAATTTTGAAAAGTGGCCCATTCCGGTGAAAGATATCTCTCCCTTATTATACTATTCCTACAAAAGATATTGTACCTTCCTTTCTCTCTACGCGTAAATTATAGACACTTTTGAAGAATAAAACTTTTGGCAAAGAGATATCCCCCGCGAGAAAGTATTTATTCCGAAGAATGAAAATCGTACATGTGCGAAAATAACCATATCCTCTCTGGTCGGTAAGTCACATTTTTGACGAAAATTAATTTTCTATATCATTTTAATCGTTAAAAAATTCTGCATTCTACTGTATTGTTGATTTGGAAAAGACTCTATTACTTGTTTAATAACAGCGATTCAAAATCCGGAAAAATTAATCAAATTCGAAATGTTTATAAGAAAAAAAAACTGTAACTCACAGAAAAATGGGAAGTCTATAATACTTCAATAGTTATAACATACCCGTGAAAAAATCGTTCAGGTATGATTATGCGTGTTCAGGCCTAATCATGGACATTTTTCGGCAAAATTATTCGTGTTCAATACTGACTGCACGTGAGTGAGCCTGATTCCACCTGATGCTTCATTTTGGAGCTTTACCATCACTTCAAAGGCTTCAATTTTGTACCCACGTGGAAACCCGTGATCAAGCTTCACCGCCAGCGATCATGCCTCACAAACCATTCCCGCTTGTGATCATGCAAAATCTCAACAACTGAGGAATATTTATACAAAATGACTCTATGTTGATTTTTCTATCACAAATACACATGCTTGATCATGCTAAATCACGCATGATCATGCCTGAAAACTGGAAACTAGAAAATGGGAGCTGCATAAGCACAATAATTAGAAATGATTAACAATCAATTAGTGTTTTATAACATTATTATAGTTTCATTCCTTACAATCGAGCGTGATTGGGCGTAATTGGGCATGATCAGTCCTGATCACGTGGGTACAAAATTGAGACCTGATCACACCTGATCAGGCTTTAGTCATCAGCCCTGATCAGGCGTGAGCAAGCGTGGACAATTTTTTCACGAGTACCCTAGAAATGGTTTGCCATTGAAAAATGATTTGTTTGATTGATTTTGGAAGAAAACAGTTCTTCTTGATTTTCTCGAATTCAAGTCAAATGCACTTACGATCTTCTTGCTTTGGACGGCAGAATCTTCGAGATCGTATACATCCTCTGATAATGTTATACCGATCATCGAATCAATTACATCAAATGTTTTCCTCTTCTACGGAATTTGATACAATTCACGGGATTGATTCTCCATTTTTGGCAAACATGATCCTGTATAAATTCGTTGCTTTGAAATTGAATTCCAAAACTGTACTCGCGATCAGAATGAAAATAAATGAATTATTTCTCGTATTTTGAATTGAAATCAACTTAATGTTATCTATTGAATTTTGAATACGAATTTTCAAGAAATAAAAAGAACAATTCGTTTCGATATTCATTTCATTAACAATTTGTCTTCAGCAATTCATTCTATGATACATTGTAAAAAATAATTGTGAGATTTTCTCTCGCAAAATGCCCTAGTAGAAATTTGATCAAACATTCCCTATTCTCAATGAGGTCCTGATCAGGTTAGAATCTGGAAACCGTACACGGAAAGACCGGTTCTATTAATATTTAGAAAAATGACTGTCAGTTCAGGGAAAACGGGAATCGCTGAAAAATATTCGTAGTGAGTTTACTTAAAATTCGTAGTCGATGTATTAACAATCGATAGTTTCACTGTGAAAAATACCAATGAAACTATCAACTGTTAATATTTTGATTACGAATATTTTTCAGCGATCCTCTTTTTCCCTTGACAGTCATTTTTCTAAACGTGGATAAATTCTTTTTGAATATCAATAGACCTGGTCTTTCCGTGTGAATATGGGAGATCTTATGAGGCCTTTACAAGGGACATATCTGATTTCCCTAAAAGGATTCAAATAGGGTTTCAACGCAGAGGTACGATAGGGTTCCGGATGAGATTTTCATAAAATCAAGCGAAATAAGGAAAACCGTAACGAAACCTGATGAGGACCTGATAAGAAATCAGGCATGGCTCGTCAGGCTCTGTTATTTTCCCGTCCGAAATTTCTACTAGGGTGATGACAGCAAAGGATAGTTCCTGCATAGATGAGGACCTAAAAAAACAAAATAATTTCTGAAAGTGGTGGACGAATCCCCTCACGATGAGAGGATAAAATCCTCCAACAATGTGAAGAAAAACTCCCTACATTTTTTATAGTTTATCTCAATGAATATTTCCAAGGGATCTCCCTTGTCACAGGCAGAATTTTTCAATCTAACTTGGAATCAAGAAACAAGTCCCTGAATCTCTTTGAGTGACAATATTGCAACTCGAAGAGAGTAAACAATTTGATCCCTCAAAAGTGGAATTTCACTTCATAACAGTGACAGTTCGCTCTAGTTTTTGAGGCGAAAAACTCACTCGCTAGGAGAAAAGTGATTCTACTGCCTTCTTCAAAGAAAAATCTCATTCTAGAAGAGTGTAATATTCAATGAAGGTAAAATTAGCAGTATAACCATGTAACTTTCCTCAACAAAACATTTGATCAACAAATAAGGCACCCAAAACGCATAATTAAAGACGTCAGTGTTGATCGCCAGTTTTCAATTGCAGTATTTTAACCTTCCGGAGAATGAATAATCACTTCAAGGAATTCAGAGAGCGCCACTTTGAACAAAAACCACAACAAAAACGTAAATCATCATCGCTACCGGGTAGATTCATAAATCATATTTCGACCGTGCATTGACACTTAACGCAAATCACGATCGCGATCTTGGCTTTCTCCAGTTAAATCTTATTGCATTCACATGCATATATTTTGTATCGATCTCGTGTATCGTAGCAGTGAAAATAGTGGGAAAGAAGAGGAAAAAAATTCCTCTCTTCGGCGAGCTGGCACGACAATGAAAGTTCACCGTGTTCGTTTCGCTGGGAAAATATTTTATAAGTCTTTTATCTGTGCGTGCCTGGTCGCCGTAACGTTATGTCACGATACTCCATTGCATAATAATATACCCTCATACACGTACACGTACTTACACCTACGCTTTACTGCAAAACGAGCCGAAGTTTGTATACCCTTCCACGATTGGGCACTAAACATTTCGAGAAATGTACACGCGCGTGTATGTGTTCACACTTGAAATCTGTAGTTACGTGTTTAGAGGGAAAAGACTTTTATTCAATACCGTCGGATATTTTATTTCGATGGAGGAAAGGGTACAATTATCGATTAGAATCGGAAAAAATGAATGTTAGTACGAATTTAAGCTTTTAACTGAATGGGAAAGAATAGTGTAAGCATTTCTTCGTTGAAATATTATGGAGCGGAGTTTAATTCCATTATAAACTTTGTTTAGGGTTTGTAGAGAAGGGGAGGTGCGGAAATTATGCGTCTTCACTCTAGCGCATAAAAAAACTGCCTCGCATATAGCTAGCCATAAGACAGGTTTTAGTGTGGATTTGTTGATGAGTTGTTTTTAATCACCCTCTCGTTTGTAAATTTACACAGTGAATTCAAATACGTCGGTGGAATGGAAAAAGATAGGAGGGATCAATAAAATCGAATGGAAATAATCCAGAGAAAAATTGAACCTGAAAGAAAATTGAGGATGAAAAAAAAGTATTGTACAATTCGCCTGAGTAGAAATTCGTATTGAGTGTTGGGTGTCAGGATCAGATCTGGAAAGCTTCATCGTCAATCAGGCCCTGATATGAGATGTGAGGCATCGTTATATAGCTCGATTACAGCCTGATATAACGAACCATGGGAGGTCATGCCAAATTACTAACTCATCTGAACCAGATCTGGTTATTAGGCATGTCAAATTATGGCATCGCCAGAGATAAATCTGGTAGGCTTAAATGAGGTGTGCCCTATCACTGCCCGAATAGGCTTATATTGAACATGAGGCTGGCCATAAAATTGTTCTGTTTGGGCGTACGATGTACATAAAGAAGTTGTGAAATTCACTTACAACAAGCGGCAAAGAACTCATTCCCTCAGTGGGGAAAATGAGGAGATAGTACTGGATTCTTAGGTTAACTTAGGATGAATCTTAGCAGTTCTTGGAACAAGAACCGAACAGAACCAGTCAGATCTGTGCAGGGACTCGTCCAGATCTGATCCATTCCGCTTGATTTCTGTCCCAGAAACTGCTCGGATTCATCAAGATTTACCTGACATTTTGAACAGTGTGTTGCACTGTAGCTTTAGATAAACATCAGGCTTCGCAAAGCACTAGATCCCAATTAATTGCCACTTTGTGCTGCACCACACTGCATTTTACTGCATAAAAAATCTAAAAGATGCTAATTATTAAAACACAGCATCAATGAAGACTCTCCACTACTCAAAATACAATTTTCTCCCGTGAATAAATTTCAAATTCGAATTCATGAATAAAATTTCATTCGAATTAATTCAACTAGGGAAAATTTCCACTTCATTAGCTTCCCTGATGAACTTCAACAGATATTTCAACCAATGTTCATTACATACATTTTTCTATGAAGAGTTATAATCCACTGTGGCGAACGAGAGCTCTTTCGAATCTCATTAACCAAGAGAAAGATAGAAGGGAAAAAGGGAGAGCTGGGAGGAGAGTAATTCGAAATACACGAGACACCACCCAAACACAAGGACCATAATTTATCTAATGCGATAAAACACAGTGTTGTTGCGCGTGAAGAGAGCTTCGCATATTTGGCACGACAAATGAATATCGTTTACCTAACCATGGGAGTAAAAATTGTGAAATTTCTCCCGGATGAAATTGCATCCTTCATGTAACATATGCATATACACATTTATTTATAACAAACGTTCACACAAGCGTTGTCAATGTACGTAGTACGTACCCTATGGATACAGTCGATTCGAGTAATGGTTCCAGCGTTACATCAACGAAATGCAATTACGTTGCACTTTGTTAACGGAATTATAGATTCCAGATGCCCTGGTGCGCGTGTGCGATTCCCCGAACACGCGGGGAATTGTGGTAACATGGTAATTACGACAGAATCATGAGGGTTAACCCAATCCACGTAGGTGGTTGGGAAGAAATTTACAGGCCTCTCTACGCACGCGCAACAAACGCATACCAATGTGTACAGCTGATATACGATCGCATGGGACTCTCTATATATGGTAACCCGACGATCATGTATTATAGATTACTACTACTGAAACCTCAGTGCGTGTATAAGAATGAATCCATCGAAATCGTGACGATAATGCATCCTCTAATCATTAATTCCCATCAGATGATTTTACAGTGCTTTTCACATTTTTCATTCACAGAAAATGATGGGTGATGATGATAGTACTGGTAGTAGTAGTAGTAGTAGTAGTAGTTAGTAGTAGTTGTTGTTGTACTTGGAGTAGAACAATGCAGCGTGAATAATGGGGTACTGCAAGCACCTGTGGCAACCGATCATAATCCTACATAGATACGTTGTTGTTGTTGTTGTTTTTGTTGATGTGTGGTAAATTCAAGCAACATTTCACGGCAGAATTGTGTCATCTGTCTGACGAAAAGCGATGCAACAACGTCAAGGAATTTGTTGTAGTTCTTATTGGAGAGTAAATCGCGATAACCCGATCGTAAAATCACTGAACCTGAAAAACTTGGGAAGTTTGTTTAGCTCATCCAAATCCTCAACTCGTTTACGGAATGAGAGGACAAAAGAGAAAAAGAAGAAGAACAAAAAAGAAGAAAGTGCAACAGTTTGCAGACAACGTGAAGTAATTTAACTTGTCGGTAAAATCTGATCGATACTTACCCTATCCATTAGCATGATTCATACAAATCGTGATTCAAGATCATGATCTTCGTGTTCCGAGTATTACATCTTGTAGGTATAAGAGATATTATCGAATTATGCAGTCGAATATCATAGGTCAACTCTATGGTTTATTTGGACAATTATCGTATATTCTTTGCTATAAGTTATTTGATGAAGCATAAACTCAAACCCTCATTATACATGATCAAATATATCGACTGGATTAACGGGATATAATGTATTTTTTTCATTATCAAATTGATACAATAATGCAATTTTATTGATGGTTTGGAAATTCAAAACGTTGGTTATATTTTACCAATCGAATCGGTAAAGAGAAATAGATAAATATAACAAACAGCATATCTCGCGACTAGTTTTTCCAGAAGTTCCCATTTCCAATAGGAGGAAGTTATATCATTTGCGACGTTAGATCGAGTTTTATCCATACATGGATCCCTTAGAGCATCTCCGTTCCTCATGGGATCGAGTTCAGGAGATTCCTTAAGGTTTTTGTTCAACAAGTGATGACGAGAAACGACTCGCGAGAGAAGACTAATCGGTCCCACGGGTGGATAAGAGTGAATACGGATGATCGCGAAGTTGTCATCGAACTACGGACGGACCTCGGGGACGTTAACGAGCAGATGTTCTGAAGCATCAAGTGAGAGGGAAAAACCGGTCCGTGCAGTTGCACCCATGAATGAACCGATTCAACTATCCTATTCGCAGTCTCTTATTATTTTTCCATAATATACAAAACCAAATTCGAAGATATACGCGTGTGCAGAAATCATCGAATATCCTTAACCGTATGTTTGGATGCATAACCAATATATTCTATAAAATATAGTCGAACCTCTGCACTATCGAAAGTAGATTGTTACGGTATGGAGATAGTCGATAGGATGTCCTGACCCGTTATGGGTATACCTTCCGGGTAAATCGCGCGAAAACCCTGATCGATGCGTCCTATCTTCGACCCCTGACTCGACTCATTTTATATACACGCCTTACTTATAGTAGATAAATCTTGCATCGAAGATAGACTTTATCAGAGCCTTATCGATAACAACTATCGAATCACTCAGTTATTTGCACTTGATCCTCATTGACTTTGTTTTATCTTTCGATTGATGTACGGGAGGAAAAGGATGATTCGAGAAAAATGAAAGGAAAAAACAATAGATCGATCTCGATGCTGAGACGCACGAGTTGTATCATCCTGTCAAGTCAAACGAATCGATTATGATGAGAGAATAGACGATAAACTTCAGAAAAAAAGAGGCACAGTGCGGCTGGAACAAAGTACCGCACACGTGTGCGATCGGAAAAGGAAGGATGAAAAAAAAAACATAGAAAAGGGAGAAGAAAATAAAATACAAAGAAAAAACAGTTCGAATGTTGCATAGATAGAAGGTTTGATGGAAACACATGTGTCAATGTCAGTGTAGAATATCGATAGTCGATTAATCACGCAAAGGTCATTCCGTATATCGAACCACCGTTCATATTGTGGTCGCGTGTATCGCGGTACGTCGCATTTTTAATCGATTCGGGGTCGCGATAGATTGTGGCTGACTGAAGGAATTATAACAGATTGTTTACAATCGATGCTGTACCGGTTTTTGGACATTCTTGCTATCTTGGATTAGATTTAGATCGATGATACATTTTAAAATAGGTAACTGGACGATGATAATCAAATGCGTGATATTCCATCTGGTACACGTGTGGTTGTTGCATGAAAAAAGATAAGGATCGTTTGTACCAATTCCATTTCAATATGGTTTCATTTTTTCATTCCTTGACATGTTCACTTCTTGTTCCAATTTGATAATAGGGCGCGTGGGACATCCTTTTTCCAAAAAAGTGCGAAGTTCTGTGACACACAAATCAAATTAGTGTCGTATCGACTTAATTTGAAATGATAATAATAAATTGTAGGGATTAAATTTTCGATGTTGTTGAAGTTTGAATCGTTTATAGAAACCGAAAAGAAAATCTAAACTCACAGAATCTTATGATTTATGATTATTTATCTTCTCAAATTAATTCCTCGAAATGAAAAATATCGTTTGAAGGATATACCACAAGATTGTGGACCTTTAATAGCTGAATATTTTGTTTGTCGTTTACAAATTTGTTTCAATGAACGATTGAAATTTCAGCAACATCAATTTTGATAGAAAGAATTATGGACAGATTATTTAAAGTTTTCATCAAATGTGATTTCAAATTCGCTGTTTTTCCTGAATATTTCGTCCTATTCTTGACGATTGATGAATCTCATCATGCATTTCTCAACTAAAGCGATACTTTGAAACATAATTGATTCCTTTTTTCAGAGATTCATACGCCGAAAAAAGGTCTCCTCATTGAGGAAAAAAGCGTGGAAATTGAAATCTCCATGAACCGATTGAAGACATCGTGTACAATAAAAGATAATTGCTCGAAATTAGTTCAATAAATTACTATATAAATATATGATTAATTTTGTTCCTCTCAGTGTTGAAAAAAAAAATTCAATCAACGAGTGATACTCTGAATGAATCAATGAATCATTTTTAAAACGATGAAAAATCACGACAATCACGTGATTTGATTAGCTACAACTACTGATATCATCATATTTTTAATCAACGTAATATAATCAATCACAAAATTATTAACCAAATAATAAAACAATCAGATTCAACTCGACGTATCAAGTGTTGAAGTTCTATTTTTCTATTTTAGAAGCTAAATATCGATCATTCTATAGCTTCTGGTAGAAACACTTCACCGGAATTGAAACTATGCAACAGTTTTTTTCTGAAAAATGGAAAATTGTGGGATGAAATGACGAAATTCCACCATCAAATCATTCTCCATTGAACTTCATCATTTATTATCATTATTCAATGATAATTTTTATCTACATCAATATTTTTATGCAAAAGTGCAATTATTGAAGAATTTTTTGACGAACTTATTTGAATTGTTACATTTTCTTTAAAAGGAAATTCATTTTAATTATATTTCAATTCATACCAATGAATTAAATATTGGATTTGATTCCAAAATTTTTCCATAAAATATGAGAAAATAATGTTTAAATTCAAATTTCAAACTTATAATTGTCCAGATTGTCAATGTATCGAACAAATTAACTGAACATGAAAAAACTTTTAATTCATTTCATTATATCAACTACGGATTTGGAATTTTGTCTTCTCACTAATTATTATTCATGATTCACTGGTTTTATTTCGGGAAATTAAATTCAATATTTTCATTCTTGATACAAGAGATACGTTGCATCAAAATGTATTTTTAAAGTTTCATTATTATTCCCATACAACACGATTTTTAATTCTTTCTCACTGTTCACTTATTTTTTTTCTATATTGTGCCTCAAAAATTGAAAATATAACCATTTCCATTATTAATTTGAAAATTTAATTAGAACAAGTTATTCTTCAATTTTGAATATAATTCTAAACCACTTTTCAGTATTTTTACTCTGTTACGATTTGAGTGTTACGATGTGTAGATATTCGAGATTGTATATTCAAATGCATTGTATATTCAAACGCTAAAGATATTGAGATGAAATAATTTGATATTCAAATTGAACAATTCCATACATTCACTTTTGGATCTCCGGTTCTAAGAGAATCGTCTCCAATTCTTATCCACAACTCAAATTTTATATAATCCTATTGAATCTCATTTACAACCTGTATTTCGATCTGAATTTAATTCTACTAAAAAATTGTCAATTGTTTTTAAAAATTCATCGAAAAAACGACAATATTTATGACTGTAAAATGTATTGAGTTTATCGTAAACCATCAATTATTTATCAAATTTCGCTGATAAATTGGAATACCCTCAGAATTTTGCATTGCAATAATATCATCACTTATTGAGTATCCAAAATAATTGTTTGAAAATACTTTCAATAATCAAACTCTCTGAAATAAATTGCAATGAAATAAAAGGAATAAAATATAAAAATAGATAAAAATCAATAAAAATAATGGAATATAATAGGAATAGAATCCAAACTCTTCACAATACCAATCGCACATCATTAATAATTCAATTATCCAATTGAATTTCCTTTTGAATTTTGATTTTACTCTACACGGAGACAAAAAATTCGTTGGAATAGCAAGAATTTCGCTGTCTTAACGAAACTCGCTTGTTATTATATGGACAGCAAGCAAGTCCGCTGAAGTGAACGGCGGTGTTTCAGCGAATCAAGCTTCGTAAAATTAGCGCAGGACTGATAATTATAACGAATAAGTTAGTAAATGCAGCGAATTAGCTCATTAGCACAGTGAAATGTCATCGTTAGGTTAATCAATCCGTTCAGCGAAGACGGATTCGTTAAAATAACGAAATCTTTTTTCTCCGTGTATTTCACTTGAATTTCATCTGTTTTACTGTGTTATATTTTCATTTCATTCCCTTATTCTCATTCCACATTCAATTTTCCATCATCGAAAAAAACTGTTCCTCATAAGGATAAAAATCTTTCATTTCTCTTTTGTTGTTCATCCGACGAAAGAAGAAATTCCTGTCTTTTGAATTATTAGATAAAAAAATCGAAACAAATCCATCGATGAAAACTGAGAATCCATTACATAAAAATCGAAAAATCAAAGTAGACAATTGACTTTGTGTGAATCAAATCGGCATCGCCTCTATATCTACTTTGTAACAGAAATATAAGCTAATTTTATATGTATTGAAAATGTCTGTAATTCTATAACCAGACCTAGAGAAATATTCAGATGGAGTCGAAGCCTAGTCAAGAAAATGTCAAAAAAGGGAATGACAGGTCAATAAAATCTGACACCCTCCTAATGTCGTCATTATGGAATTGATTAAAGAATGGAAATGAAGTTTTAATCAAATTTAAAATGTCCTATACAAATTCTCACTGATAAGTCAGTTTACCTTTCAGGATTAATTTCGAATTGTGAACATGTCATAAAATTAGCAATGATTATTCCAAATATAAAATATAGTTTGCACATAGAAAAACATATTTATTCTCATTCGATACTGATTCTTCGCAAATTGATCTTCAATTTGTAAAATCTAAACTCAATGTTCCAATAATTGCAGTTTACTCATTTCCAAGGGATGAAATTGAGTAAAAAAACGTCAAAAGATTCATAAAAATCTTCCACTTTCATATTTTGATTGCATTATTCTATTACATTCTGACCGGAGTCTCCAGCGAGAAATTCACAGCTCAGATTTTGAACGAAAAACTCGCGATTCCACTCACTGAAAGTAATTCTATTCCTCTCAATATTCCACCATGCGATGAATTTTATAAAATCCGAAGCCATGAATAATCTTTCTCATGTTCTCTCAAATATTCTCTTGATTGTTATTGGTTTGAAAAACATCTGTATTTCTCTTTCTACCATAGTTTTATTGAATTCAAACCTTACGGATGAACCCTACGATTCTCATATGAAACGAAAAATTTTAAATTCTAACGAATACTTCGAAAAGATATTTGAAGAAAAAAACATATACGATACTGAACTGTTTAGAAAAATTCGTTTCGAATGAATAAAATGTTCACGATATTCCAATACCATTATCAAATCCGAAACGAAGAACGATACACCCTCTTGTGAATGGATTAATAATTATGAGACAACGTAAACATTTGAAACGTGATCTGGGTCGGTTGGTATCTCCGTGAACGAGTTCTACTACACAAAGTCCCCGAAGGATCCGGAAGTGTCGCGTTTCTTCTGTTTGTCCAAGTGTTCTCGACGTGCTGTCTTAGAATTGTTTTGCCACCTTCTCATAGAGCTCTCGGGACCTTAATGCGTTGCACGTTCGTCCGACTTTTGTAAATTGATACAACCACTTCATTCGTTTCTTCTTCCTCCCTCTCTTCGTCTCAATATTTAGACAGCATCGAGTCTCGTGACGTTCCTCCGGATGAAATTATTCAAAATAATGAGGTGGAAAGATTCTTACAAATTTTTAATTACGACCAAAAGAAAAAGTACTCGAGTACTCGACAAAGAAGTATATTATCTTCTCTTATATTATCTCGTGGAAGAAAACTTGTGCATAAGCCTTTAGAAATGTGATAATACTAATGAAGCCGGGAAAAAAAGTCTGCCAACCGTGAAATTTTGTCTTTTCCTCTCTTAGATTGGATTTTTCTCGTAGGATTATTTCAATTTCGTTTTAGAGAACGAAAATATTTTCACCGTGGCAGTATATGTGTGTGCGTGTGGGTTTGTGTGCGTATGTATGAAATAAGACGTACCACGTGTTTATCGCAGTTCTTCAAAACTTTTTGTCTCTCTAGGGAAGGGACGGCTTTACCCTGCCTATAGCCTCAGCGGCAGCGAGGGTGAGGATAATTCTCCAAACCTGCGAAGTCGTGCTGCCGTCGGTTATTCTCAAAATAATCATCAAACCAGCCAGTCTCATCTTAATCATTACAACACCAGTCAGCACAAACAACAACGCGCTTATCAACAACAACAGCAATCGTATTATCATACTCCCGGTAGTGGTGCCGGTCTTAGCGATACGCCGACTTCCGGAAACGCATCCGACGAAACCCTCACTGATACCGACTTGATTACCGTGGCCCGGGATTCTGCTCTTCTCGTTCATAACGGTAAGTCATATAAATCACTTAGACCTGCGTTGCATAATTTTTCTCGTGATTCGTAGGGAACGTATGTAGACATTTTTTTCTAAAATCAATGTTATAATAATAGGAGGACCAGCTGGCGTTAAAGAGAACAAATCTTTGTTCGATAATCCATGATTCGGGTATAAGAATTGCAAGGGGGATGAAGTAAAAGGAACGACCTTACTACACTAACCCAGACCCAAAGGTCCTGAAACTGCGAAGGAAGAGAAGTAAGGGTCGTTCAGTGACACAGAGTCGGTCATTCGCAATAATGCGGAATCGTATCCCTGGATTACTCAAACATGATGGATGGGCCGTCTCGCAATGAGGTGTGAGGCCACACGCGGGGGTTCCACGTCGTCGTGGTCGTCGTCGTCGTCGTTGGTATCGTCATAGACGGGGAGTTATCGGCATACGAGCTTGTCAGAAATGACGTATCGCCTCGTAGGTATAGCATAGGTCGGTTACGGCTGGCCTGTCTCGCGTACACTTTCCTACACAACACCACCTGGAAACCAAACCAAACCGGCGGCTCGGGCTTGATTTCGCTTGGGAGACGAACAGACGACGTGTGAACACTTGCGTGTGAAAGACATTTATCATATTTGAATTGCTCGCGTACACATACTCACGCCCAACATGAACATACATGTACTCACATCCAAGACGAATGACTAAGAATTATCCTTCATTATTAGAATCAAGTTGAATGCGTCGATACATCACTTCTCGTAGCCTCGAATTAACCCAACGTGACTTCGGTCGATGATGATGATGATAATAATAATCCACTCCCCACGAATTTCCAATGAATAGAGTCGTTCTTTTACGTAAGGGTAAACAAAATAATGGGATCTGGATCAAATGGAGGAATGATATCAGCACTTGCAACTGCCAGTCACGAGGAAATGCGGTTTCTCTTTCCCCTTTTATGTAATATATAACTCGAACCCACCATCGTGGAGAACCCAAAGTTGTTTGAGTTCATCTTCTCTCCTCACCTTCGGCACGAGTCTTTCTATACTCCATTAGCGTTTTTCAGCTGAATCATTGTGAATTGTGAGTGTGACTTGTACAGAACACGCGAGGAGAAGGAGAATTTTGCTCTTGAGAGCAAATTTCCAGTCCGATCCGTGTTCGCTCATACGTGTATATACACATATATATATATATATATATATATATAGATATATATCGCTTTCCTCTCCCCACGAAGAAAGAAAAAAGAATATGACGTGGTTATATCTACCCTTAAATATTATTATGTGCGAGGTTCAATGCGATTGTCATCCATCATCGTGCGTGTGCGATCTCATTCTTGCTCGAGTGAATAATACACTCAGCTTTCGCCCAACAAGATATATAGCGGAACTTACATTATGCATCTTGCCTATAGGAAGATAGGAGGTCAATTCTGCCCCTGACATATACACGAGAACGTAATTACGTTCTACGTGGATTACCATGACAATTGCGAGCAATGGAAGCCATCTTTCACGTACTTCAAACGGGAAAGGATAATTCTCGTATTAGGATCTTAAGATCTCGGTCATCTAAACAAGACCGATGATCGTAGTATGATCTGGCGGAATTGAAATCATTGCTCGAATTCCAGGAAAGGTTCAGAGGGAGCAATTGTTAGAAAATATGAGTGTGAGGGTGCATCATTCCAGAATAAATAAATCAGAATCCTCCATCAAAGGATCTTTCTCGCCGCATATCTTTGTGTTAATCAACAGCACATACATAATCATGAAAAGAAAGTGATATGGAATTTCGACTGCCGAATGGATAGAAACTGTATGTGACCGTACATCAGAGGGACAGAATTGCTCTTGGCTAACGATTGATAACATCAATCTGCATGAAGCTATCGCGCATTTACATTGACATGAATTAAACAAGAACTGGTATCCCACACTCTTTCTCTAACTCGAATTTGATGTATGAATCCAAATGACGTTCAACTAATTGAAATACAATAAAACGTATATCAACTTCTCTGATCTAAACTATTCTTACTTGGTTCGTTTGTTCATTTTCTTTCCCTTATCACTCGCTTGAAAAACCAGACCAGATGAAAATGATAATTCCAAATCAAAATGACAATTTTCTTTTATGCAATTCAATGTTATATATTTAAATCTTTCCATCTTCCATTCTGCTCCCCTTTATGGTAATTGAGTGGACATACATAAACATGAACGACACGTGGGTATAGGAAGAGAATGGTTAAATCTTATTGTTTCTGTGCTTGGCATGGAATAATGATTCATGAGATTAATTTGCATGATTGGATCATTCATTTCGGTTCCTCTAATGTCTCCTTCATTCAAGACGTACGTGAATTTGAAACGTTTCTTTTTTTGTGTAAACGAATACACATTCATCATCGTAGATCAAAATCCGTTGACAAAATTTGTTTGCCAATTTGTTCGACGGGAGAATATTACACGAAAGGGATAACTGATGCCACGAACAAGTAGGTCATCCAAAAGAAGGATGGATAAGCACGTCATGGCATATACCTTACAGATCAATGGTCTGGATGTTTCCGCGTCACTAGCTTGTACCTAACGAAAAATTGAATTTTCCAAACCACATATCGCTTCCAGGTACATGTATGTGGGCATAAATATGTGTGTGTGTGTGTGTTCGTGGAAATATTAAAATATCCTTGATTTTCACGTTATCGAAGCATTTTTGAATATCTCAGGGTACAATGAGGTGTCGTTATTATCGGAAACCTTTTATATATTCATAGTAATTTTCTTCGGAGCAGGCAAACTGGGATTAGACTATTTTCATTGAAGGGTTACCCCATATTTAATTAAACTGTTACTTCACATTGATTGCCAAACTTGGGCCGCGCGTCGAGACGGAAGCCGGAGAGAAGATTATCGAAGTTCTCTCTTGTGCTTCCCACGTTGGCCATATCGGAGAAAGGCTGCCAGGCAATCTCGCGAAGTTTCAACATCTAAGTAGTACCAGCGCTGCCGTGTGGTAGTCTCTTTGTCGGTGGCGCTTTATGACCGAACCGAAGCATCGAATAAACGATGTTACGTAGTTGCGACCTGCACACTTTCTCCCTGGTTGGAATCTCCCTTCAAATTCAATGGAATATTTTGAGAGAATCCCTAAACAAGATTCTATTTCCGTAGAATAAAACTAATCAACGATTGTTCTTCGTAGATATCTCATGTACCTCTCCTTCCGTTGATAACGCTTTTTACTTAAAAAGTGGAGATCGGGAGAGGAGCGTCACAGGCATTGACGTTGTCGTCTTCGTTGTCGTCGTCGTCGTCGTCTTCGTCATCTCTCGTCGATTGAGAGGAGGATGAACGGACGAACGGGGACGCGGCGGAAGAGAGAGTTTCATTTAAGTTAGAAATTGCTTCTTCCGTAGCGATGATGGGCCACAAATTGGGCGCGAAACGGAACGCGAGGAAGAACCCAAGAACATGAAGTTGACAAGGAGAGAGAAAAGGATAATGACGAAGGCAGACTATATTGTGCATGGAAGAGAGGACCGAAAGGATTTATTGATTTTTGTTTGTCTACCTATCTAAAGCACGGAAGGAAATCAGAAACATTGTCCGGTGACCCATTTAAGATGAATTCTGCTTGTCGATGGAAACTTGTTTGTATCGTTTGAAAATCTCTTCCTTCTCCCCGCAATTTTATGCTCGCTCGATCTTATATTTCATGTATAACGTAATTAGCTTGGGGTATTATCCTATTAGGTGGTCCATTGTATCCGACGAATGAGAATATCGTAATATTTTTCAACGCGGGAAACCAATTCCTGGTATGTACCAGCAGAAAAGGAGAATTGTAAAAGCGCACAATGCTAGGAATGTTTGTTGGTCAGAAGAGATGGCCGAGATATGGAATGCGTATATATGGATGAAATAATATGACCTCTTTTCCTTCGGATCCAGTAAAATACACGAAGAATGAGAACGAAAAGAGGTTGAGAGAAACTTGCTTGCAATGACCGTACTAGGGGATGCTTTCCCGCAAATGCGGATATTATTTTCAAGTTGTATGAGTTATATGAATGTACCAAAGGAATGGGTTAGCAATTAATTTTAACACACACACACACACATATATATATATATATACATCTATGTACATTTCTTCCGGGATATGAAAAATCATTTTTCAAAACTTAAAAGAGGAATCTATGATTCCTCTCCTACAGCACGAGAGAAAGAAAGAAAGAAAGAGGAGAAGCATTCCATGTTTAACCTAGGTCCAATAAGGAGCGCATTAGGAGTCGACCAAAACCCACCAACGTTGGCGCCCAGAATCCATTTCCGTAGCGGAAACATGAACGGTCATGAGGAGAGCATTCAGAACCAATGAATGCCCGGAGGATTACTTCCGTCTCGTTAACGCCAACCGCATCACGACGACTTCACGGTGACATAGTTTCAAGGAATAGGACTGTAAGGCGAAATTTCTAAATCAAGGAACCCATGTAGTGAGAGATTCATCGCGGAGCCGATGAAATCAATGTCAACTTTTGTCACACACTTTTATTCCTCTTTTGAGGAGAGACTCTTTTGACAGGGAGAGTACATTCCAAGTTTCATCAAATATACTTTTCCCTGGCAAACGAGTTGAAGAGATTTTTCAAATAAAACAAGAGTTGAACATAATTATAACATAACTAAAACAATTGCTGACTTCAACTTTGAATATAAATTGAAGAGATTCCATTCATCGGAAAGAATTCTCAAGAATTTATTTATAAATCTAATCACATTCACAATGGAGCTGAGAGTATGTCAAAGTTATACATGAATTGTACATGATTCATCAAATATTCAGATGAATTTCAAAAATGTGTGGTTATGAGAAGAAATTTGAATAGTGGTACAATTCTCTTCAAACGATGTTACAACCGTTCTTTCGTATTCTTGTGGCAAAGTTTCTTCCTCTCATTCTGCTTCTGTAGATATTTCAACACTATTTTCCTCGAGTATTCTCCTCATGTTCCTCATGTGTTACACTGTTCATGAATTTTTTCAACATGCCATTTTGTTTCATTTGTTCCCTTCCGGAATTTCATTGTTTGTTGCTCGTTATTTTTTTGCAACTGCTTCGCATCACGCTTTTTTCATCTTGAGTTATTTTGATTTGATGTTTCCGTAATTTATGTAAAAATTCACTTCTTTGTAGAATTCCACGAACATGCTATGTGGAGTGATATTTTGGAAACATTGAAGTATTTTGGAGGCATCCTATGGGATAAATTTTCCTAGCATTCCGGGTATCTATGGTCACTGCCCGGTGATTTGAATCTAAGAACCGCCGTCCGAATAACATGACTTCTACTGTGGATTTCGCTGAAGGTTTGTTTACTTCAGCACAGTTTAGTAAACTAACCAACGATTCTTGTTGATTTTGCAGAACATTGATTTTCCTGAGCAAGACTACTATACTGAGCAAAATGCACGTCGAGAGAGGAATTGTGTTTGAACAATCAACTGATCCTCCATTAATAACATGCTCAACGAAAAAATCACTGCAGAATTTAATTAATTATCGTAGTGAAATTGCGATAACCAAGGTTTGGTTTACCGATTTCATGTATCAAGTTGTAAATTCTGAGACGTGGATAGAAAATTTCAAAAAAATTCAATCGACTGAGAAAGACATTTGCGGAGTAAACGCCGTGGGTTGGGTTCTGAAATTCAAAATACGGTACAGTGCAAGTTGAATGGCCTTTTTTCTCTACATTTTCTTTCTTCTCTCATTCGTTTTCTTTCTCCTTTACTCTTTCGATCATGGGAGTTGCTTTCCCTCCCTCGTTTGCCACGAGGAAGTTTTATCCCCTTGAGGACGTCCCTTACGCCTGATTTCGATTCTCGAAAGTTTGTCTACCTCTTCGAATCCGGCGACTACTACTCCTACTGGTACTACTATTACTGCCGCTGCTACTACTGCCACTATTACTCCTACCAGATCTCCCTTTTCCAGTCTCCATCCACCAGTTGGCTCGTGGCCTACACCATGTCCTGTACAACGGTCTTCTTTCACTGCATCTATCGTTCAAAGTACCATAGCGACTCACTCTCTTTCATTTATACACGAATTACCAATCTCATTTCCATTTTGAAAACTTCGTTTCAGCTCTCCACTTTACGTTGAGTTTCGACGTATAGAAACAGGAAAATGAACTTCCCTTTCTCTCTCTTCCTGTCTCTTTCCTCTGGTCCTGATTTTGGAATGAAGTTCGCAGAATTCAAAATTCGAACATCATCATTGCAACAACGTTTCACGAATGAAACGAAAACTTCGTATCGGAACATTTATTCGTGATCGTTAATCAATTGTTATCGGATAGCTTTTACAATCCTTCCCAATCCTACGTAAATAGCATGTATACCCATCGAATCGTGAATCGAGTATCATATTTTGAAGATAGAACGAAATCCGATAAAATAATTGGGGATGAATTATTCAATAGGATAATCTTATGATTATTCTCGATTAATAAATTCCTCGGCGTAATTATCCCTTGGATGAATCAAGTTGTGCAAATTATGGGGAGAACAAAGGAAGAGACGATTCAAATACTGAAAGTTAAGCGAAGAATCATAATCCCTTATCTTTATCGATAAACCAAAAAGCTTGATTATCGCCAATTGCCAAGGTCTCGTTTACTCCGCTTTATCACAATCAAGTTCAACTCATGTATTATTCAAGAAAAGAATGATAAGATGGAGGAGAAGAAAAAGAAGAGTCGGAATGAGGGTGGATGGGAGGAAAAAAACAACAGTATTATCAGAAAAGAAAGACAACGAGCAGCAGGAGAAAAGAACTCTATTATCATAGAGCCAAATTACTTTTTCACGATAAGATCGTTCATATAATTTGTAATACCGCGATCAATGAAAAACCAGCTTCTCTTTCGAGTTTCTCCGTTTCGAATTCTGCAGTGGCGTGTAATATCCACGATCGAGTCCTCGGTTCTTTTCTTCTTTCGCGATTTCATCGATAAGAATCTTCATCTGACCTAGATCCTCTCTCCTCTCCCTAGGCAGAGAGAGAGAGAAATAGAAATTACGAGACAAAGAAGGCAATCAGCTGCTGTGCTCTCGGGGAAAATAATCCCCCATCGCTGGCACCTTCTTCACCAGGGTCTTCTTCTTCTCTTATTTTAGCACAGAAATTAAATTAAAACATGTCGAAAGCAACGATGAGCGTTTGATGAGTGTAGGATGAGTGTAAATGATGTGGTACGATCGTTACTATAGTTTTTCTCTCATCGATCAATTCGGATTCAGATTCTAATGAAAGAGTCGATTCAGTTTCACTTTGAGTGGAACTCACGTTTGTTGTCTGTGGATCGATCGATACACGAACTGATAATCATCCGAATTCAGATTCTTCATTCGAAAAAAGGGAGAAATGAAAAGATGAAAGAATAGGAAAAAGAGGGAACTAGCATGCCACACCTCGGTGGAATTTAATTTGGTGCCCATAGAAGACAATTGAGAATTGGTTACGGTGGAAGAAGACACACGGAAGACGGGAGAAGGAAAATCGAAAGACAGGATCTAACCACCCTCTCTCCAAAAGAAAAGAAACGGAGAGAGTTCAGTCAGATGTAGCCGGTGAATCATTCTTCTTTTTCCGTGGTCGCCAAGCAATTTCAATCGTTTTGTCTCGGTGGCTTTGATGTTTTTCAAAGATACCTCTTTTTAACTGACAACATTCCTCAGCTTTTTGGTATCCTGTAAGATTCGTTTGGTGAAACTCGTTTCAAAAGAAATAAGGCAAAAAACAACAGAGAGACACACAAGGCCTTTGGATATCTTTTTTACTTTTCCCTCAAATATCTCCTTCCAAAGTTTGCCTATTTCATTTCCTCCACTCTTCAAAACTTTTATTTCTCTTGCTTGGCACATCCCTGCAAGTAAAGACAGAAAGAGTGGAACTTATGGAAACACACGCGATGAACGCACACGTTCGTTTGTTTTCATACGACCGACTTTGGAGACGACGAGGACGACGACATAAACGCCAAGTGCGTGCAACGAATTCGGTCAAAGATCCAAAGACATTGAGACTACGCCATAGACGCAAACACGTACGTAGTACGTTTGTTGATTGTGACTCGTCCTAGAATTCGAGTCGAGGGTCGAATAAATACACTATTCGGCTTCAATCTAAGATTTTCTTTGCACTTCTCTGTCTGTTTTATCCTCATAGTTCGATCACTCGGCAAATATTTATTTATTCCTCCTGCCTTCCTCTCCTTTTCCCTCTTCTATTTCTTGTCACAGAGATACCGTGATATCGGTGTTACAGATAGTAAATGTTCCCTTTTCTTGTTCACATGATATTACGTGATCTTTTGCGCAAACGAGAGGGATATGATTGTTTTCGTTTCGTTATTACCAGAATTTTTATTATAGACGGAACAGTTCTGAGAGGCAAATCTCATCATTTCTACAGAACTTTACACTCTTTGTGGAATGCTCTTTATGCTACGATAAAAGGCTATTAACGTTAAAAGCAAGTCACAGTAAGTACCTTGGTAAGACCATATCAACCACTGACGTTGATCTAGTTGACCGGGCAACCGTTGATCGGTCAACTAGAAAAAACACTAACTATTCTACAAAGTCTCGTGGCCCTTTTATTCTTCGAACAAGCTTGTGTTGTCGAGAGGTGGGTGAGGGGATGTTTTGTTTCCTCACTTGCGCTTGCTTTCCGTCAATCGATGAAACTCAATGGGGGATTGAGAGAAACAGGCAAACTAGGAGAATTGGTGAACAAGGGCAGAGGTGGTGGGTGGCTGGATGGTTAAGGACGAGTTAGGATAGAAGCAGAAAATACAGGGGACGAAAGACTGGGCGCTAAACTTTTCCCAGGTTTCTTAGTTAAGAACTAAGGTGGAATCGACCGTTCGAACAGATCTTCTATACTTGTATAGTATACTTCTCTTACGCCCGTACCTATCCACCTTCTTTTTCACGATTTACCGTGCAAGTGGATTGAACTCGGGTGGAAAACTTTCCCCTTTTTCTTATTGAGCCCGAGGACAAGGACGAGAACTGACTCTCGAATTTCGTTTGCCTTCCAAATTGACGGAACGCGGAACGCACTGCAAACAACCCTCCTCGTGCATCGTTCACGTAAGGTACATGAATATTGAAAAATGAAAATGTTACGATGATATTATTCAACTATCAAAGAGGGACGGGAATGCTTTTTTTCTCTATATTTCCTCTATTTATATCAACCAAGTCGGTGGAGGGTGGGGGAGAATTTTTAAGGAACAACCAGAGTTCAGCATCGTCGTCGGTAGTAACCCCTACCGACGACGTAAACCTCGAAATCGAATCGCGCGTAGCGTCGTAAATCCAAAATCGAATCCCTCGGTTGAAGAATTCAGCGCACGTTCGCAGTGTGTGCATCGAACCTACACCACCGACGACGACGACAACGACGACAACGACGACGACGACGATCGGTTAGAAAAACTGGGAGAACGTCGGTCATAAGAACGTAGCAGACGGAAAAACGCTAAATCAGGAATCCGAGAGAAAATAATATAAGAAGAAAGGAAGAAGAAACATATGAATACTTTGAGAGGGATTTCAAGTATTGATTTTGAATTTAGATGAAAGAAAATTAGATTTACGAAATAATACCTACTGTAATTCATATTATGATTTTCTTATATGGAATATGTACTGAATGTAGCTCAAAGTGTTATTTGGAGACAAATTCGTTCAATATTGTATGCAAATTGACAATATTTGATTCAAGATTCTTCTATGAATTTTCAAGAGGTGTCTGTCAACAACACTTTCTTCAACATTATGTGCGATGTTAGATGTCGAGAAGCGTGATATCGATCCAATAGTTCACGAAAATTACGTTCTCGAGTCGCATGGTTTATGTAAGATTACAAGATCGCTCCCAGAAGGAAGGAAGTACTTTCGCCATAACTGTGACAACCATACTGTATGTTGATGACACTACGTAGGTTAAAGTATTTATTCTTGGATTTGATCCAGAGAAGATATACTAATAAGGATGTTGAAGTTAATGACAGTGAAATCGATTTCTATCTCCTTCAGAGAGAGAGAGAGAGAATAAATTTTCAACGACGTAGAAGAATAAATATACACAAAAAAGTATGTTTTTTTATATCCTCACTGAGAAAACTGAATAGTCACTACAACTGAAAAATTTTTAGTTGTCTTATAATAGTTTGTGCAACAAATTTTTTTTGTTCGAGGAGCTATAAATAAAGTCACATGTGTATAAAATAATTAGTTGCGACAACAATAGAATATTTGGTTATACGTTTTAATTGATGGCACTGAAGGTATGTAACTATTAACTGTTAGTTGTATCAACTACTATATTACAGTAAGGGAAAATAAAAATTTCAGTTGATGGAATGAAAACCTTTAAAAGCTAATTGTTTGGTTTTTAGAACCACACTGTAAAAAATGTGGAGAGCTGTTTTTCTTCAAACTGTTGGCGGAT
The DNA here is from genome assembly GCA_018340375.1 of Gonatopus flavifemur. Taxonomy (NCBI): domain Eukaryota; kingdom Metazoa; phylum Arthropoda; class Insecta; order Hymenoptera; family Dryinidae; genus Gonatopus; species Gonatopus flavifemur. The sequence continues at coordinate 10,500,029 of JAFFJZ010000005.1, forward strand.
TTCGTCCCCTGATTTTTCTTGTCTTCGGGGAATTGTTTTGTCATCAAAAGTGACAGACTTTTTCACTACTTTGAGGAATTATTATTTTTTTTTTCAGGTATTAAATCCTCTATGAATGAAGAAAAAGTTCACTAAATAATGGTGAATGATTTCCCATCTGCGGAGGAACTTTGCCGCCACCATTTGTTGGAGGGAGATTCCACAATTATTTTTTACAGTGCAGAACTCATAAGTCCCATCAACTAAGCTCCATTATCATGATTTATGTTATCATATACCTTCAATCACACTGAAAGAACAGTTCAGTTGTCATGGTGAAAGACTTAATGAAATAAGACATCGAACAAAAACTGTTTTTGTCTCGTAAAAGTATTGGTTATTCTAACTAAAAATTTTTCTTTGAATGTTGTTCCTAACCAGGCATTGCATCACTTCGTTTTGTGGATCCGTATTTTACGGAAAAAGTTGTACACTCGACTCTCGGATCTTTCACACCCGAATCTTTTACTCAATCGGACCTTTTACTGCAATTCTCTCGAACCTATTACCTTAGGTACAGCCCCATCAACCCCCACCTTGCTGTTCGCTCTACCAATATTCACACCTCTTTTGGATGGATGTTCAAACAAAACACGAAACAAACTGAATTCGAATCATAGTCGAAATCGGTTAACTTACAGGGACCAAAATGTTTCTGAACAATTGCGAGACCAGCGAAGGACTGATAATTATAAAGAATCAGTTCGTGAAAATAACGGAACAGTCATCGTTAAGTTGTTCAATTAACTCAGCAAAGACGGATTCGTTCGGACCAAAAATTGAAAAAAAGGCTTGAGATTAGATACATATGTCATAAAAAAATACATGCTATGAAATAAGATCACTTACCACTTTCGGGAACACTCATTGTTTTCATTATAATATCTCACGCGTATTAAATAACCTTCTTCAATGACATTCTCTAAATTGAAGCTATCGGATGTAATCCCAAAAAAATTCTTAATTCATTTGTTTAAAAAACATCTGGTGGGGAGGGTTGGAAATAAGAGTCAATCATGAAGCGTGGGGGGCGTAGTCTCTTTCAATAAAAGACTCGAGTCACTCTGGTCCCAAAATTGTAAAAGGATCGGGAGTCAAGTGTAACAAAATGTCATTTACTTTGACTGATGCCAGAGGCACCATACACAAAAAAAAATAACTATGTGGAAACAATGTTGCCTAATTCATTCTTCTGAGCCCACCAAATATGAAGAATGATTCCAACAGTCCCATAGCTTGCTATGGCTGAACGGATAACGCGCAGACTTCCAATCACGATGGTTCGTCACGCGTGAGGGTTCGATCCCTGACTATCAGTACCCTTTTTCCGCAGTGGTAACGCCGTGCAAGGGGAAATGACGGATGATGATTTAGCGACGAAATAAAAAGAGATAACGGTCGATGAGTCACAGAGAATTTCTTAGGGAAGGGCAGAGAGTTTTTTTTTATAGTTACAAATAGAAAAAGAGGTTGAAACGTATATGGGACCACTATCGGCTCGGGTTCCAACTGTGATACAAATTTCATGACGATCGGATAATAGGAACAGAAGATACGCGCAGTCGCAGGATAATTCACATCCCCACAGACACACAGACACGCAGACAGACAGGAAGATAGATAGACACGGAACCAGAATTACTCCCTAAGCTCTGAGGAACATTTTAGTCTAAGAGATTTTGAGTTTGGAGACCAAAAAGTTTTTGGTCCCTCGAAACGATCACAAAGCTTCCCTCTGACGAGAGAGCAATATAATCTAGACAACTATTTTTCTTCGGTAAAAGTGAGAATTCAATATGGTGAATTCAAAGAATCAAATTTTGTTGCTACCACTTTGGAGGGTTGATTGAATTTATATAGTTGTGCTAACTATACGGACACAGTTGTATATTCAGTTTGCTCAATTATTTTCCAAAGTCTGAATGAAAATATATTCTCAATTACCACAACTATCAAAATATATTTGATGTCGTATTTCACTGAAAAATTTAGTGAATTTTTTATTGTAGCAACTGAAATTTTTCTCAGTGCTCAAGGGAATTGTTTTCCCATCGTAATGAAATATTTTGCACATAATTTGAATGAAAATTATTTTCTCGTATTGGGATGCAATCCATCGAGATATTGTTAAAAATTTCAAAATCAAATACAAAAGTACCGTTGTCTCCTTGATCGTGAGGCGTGGATGGATATAAAAGATATGGAATAAAAACTGACAGTGATTACGAGTTGAGGGGAATCGATAGACCGCATTGCGAGATGCAAGGTTACGCTAAAATTAAATACAAAGAGGAAGATCTAAATTAGCGTGATTAGTATGCAGTGAACAGATTATGGAGGATCAAGAATATAATAGGTTGCTAGGTATGTGGAAATAAACAGCTTAGCGGAAAATAGACCAGGATGAAGGGGTGTATCTAACCAGTCTGTGGATTCATTACTCTTGATGGTGATGACGCATCTTTTATACCGTAGTATCCTAGCGCTGATCTCTCTTCTTCCCGTTTCCCTGGTGTACACTTTATCGCAAGCACGAAGGACTTCATGGACCCCAAGAATTCTTGAAGAAGGAAATATCTTTGAAATGATACAAGTATATCAGAAATTTTGTTGACCAAAATGAGTATACAAGGTAATTTTGATGTCTCCTAAAAAGAAGCTCGGTTTAATGAATTTTTTCTTTCTTGTTCTTTTTCCTTCTAACGGTGGGAGACTAAGCTAATTTGTTGGACAATCTCAAAATTATGTTCATTGAAAAGTATATTAGAGTAAGCGCTTGAATCATCTATCTAAGAACTTAAAAGTCAAGCACCCACTGTATAAAATTTTCTTCATCTCGCCTCAAGAGTCTCGGATGGAAGGAAAAAAAAGTCCCTCAAAACTGTACTGCCCTCATCTAAAGAGCTGCCTTCAAAATACGAAATGAAGTACCGTACTTAAGAATATTCTAGACCATCACTTGAATAAAGAATACGTGTCATTTGGAGTAACCTAGATTCTCTATTGAATTTGGTTTCATATTTTCAACCTTCCGCAATCGGATAGAATCGGATGAATTATGAATCATTTAGAATTCCCTTCATTGTATGGAGAGGCAGTAAATCATCTGAGAATTTGCTCTTCTTAACCTTTTAGTGACTTCTTATACGTCCTTTCTCATAATTTGAACTCTCTCCCATTCAATCTCCTGTGCTAATCAAGAACATAATACCAACAATTCTAAATAAAGTATTCGGTAATTCAAAACATCTTCTTCAATACGAATGAGAATTGCTTTCGCTTGTATTCAATATAATTCAGATCTTTCTTCCCAAGCGTGCCAGAATCTTGTTCGAACGAATGTATTCAAAAACTCCACTCTTCCTCCAACATTTCGCATAAAGGAAAAATTGAAGAGAGCAGAGATGTCTCAGACTGTGAAACGGCTGTGAGGGGATTTAGATCGAAGTAAGAAGGAATATCAATGCTTCTGATTACAATGCCGCTGCTGCTACATGACAAGACCCGACCTACAAGACCTACCCAGCTACCTACGTACGAATACTAGTATTTCGTAATGTGTGTTTATTACGCGAGTCACCGGCAAGAGTCCAATTTACATACCATGCACGCGAATGGAGGAGAGAAAAAGAAATAGGAGTCTTAATGCGATTTGCAGGGGAAAGAGAAAGGGAGAAATCTCATATTCATCGTGAAAAAAAAAGCAAAGAAAAATGAAAGAAGATAGGAAAATAATGAAATTTCGTTATCGATCATTTTTTCCTGGTCATTATTTTTGCTGGACGATTCACACAGGGAATAAAATAAAATAGACTAAAATGGAATGGAAATAAAATTTCGTTCGTTTCGAGCGCCGAGAGGATTAAGTATTATCGATAATGTTCCGCGTAATGGACATTATTTACAAACAAATGTAATCACTTTACAATGGACGATGACCCTCGGAGAGCAATTGATTTTTCTAGATTCACGTAATTGCTGTAATAAACATTTTCTATACCTATATACGTATATGCACTCACTCTCGACTAAATTGGAGAACAATGTCGGTAACTCGTAAATTTAAATTGTCTGAATAACCTTTTCTCTTCCAACGGGCAGGGCAGGTCTCTCCTCTACCATTTATATGAATCAATATACACACATAGAAATGAAACAACATATAGTTTTGGTAAGTTACCTGTATCTCAACATATCACCAAGCGAAATTAAACCGAGAGTCCAACGTGTTTCTCCCTTTTCGTATAGGAGTACAACCATAAACTTCACGGGTTTATTGTTTTCCGCACTCGATGTAATTTAAAGGAGGACCGATTCGTAAGTAGTTGCCAGTAACAGGGGTGGTAGTCTATAGCTCGTATCTCAACGTGACACTTCCAATGAATCGATTCGCAAAATTCAGAATACCATCCGCACACATCCTCGTGCGAAATCGATTGTTTTCACGGGATCGCGTGATCGTAGTGGTAGATTATCCTTAAACGATGAATTCACAGCGAAGAAATTTTCGTTTTCAAATAGAATGAAGATCGATTGATTTCGATTAACTATCGGCTGCTATCCATCATTGTCAATGAATCAAAAAACAACAATTTCACACAAACGCACACGCGTTTTCTAGTTCATCAATCATCGAATCTCTTGACGGTACTCCGGCATAAATATAACGCTATAAATTGAAAGTTCTTTCAAACGAATAGAAATGAGTGAGCAATAATTCATACGCGTGGCATGAATCGGAGAGTATTATTCCATTCGATACGTATAGATATAGAATAGAAATAAAGTGTAAAACTATCTTCTGGTTACTACGGATGAACTCGAAAAGAGGAACACGATGAAAAAGAGGAAGACTAAACGTAAACTAACATTATCTCCGGTATTACATGTAATAAATATTTATTATATCCGACCCCCGTAACTTTTGTCTAGAGAATAACAACGCCAACGAAAAAGTTTCTACGCATACATTCTCTACCAGCGATATGAAATTCAGTACACATAATATAATTTATGTATGGGAGAAATTTCCATAATATTACATTCCGAACTATTGGCTTGGTTGAAACAATCACCTACAATGTGCTGCAGCAAGATATCGATGAGAAAGATAGAGTTAGAATATAGTTGCTGGAGGAGGAATTCGATCCATTCATCCTGCATCTTGGTTTCAACAAGTATATATATATATATATATATATATATATATATATGTATATAACGAATCGTGATGATGTCCTGCCGGGTCTTCTTTTGCCGCTGCTATCGCTGCTGATGCTGTTGTTGTTACCGCTGCTGCTGTTTTAAAACGCCAGGGTGGCCAAGCGCGTAGACGTCCGCCCTGGTACTTTAATTCGGGATCTTTCTCGACGATATTTCATCATGAAGCATGGTATACGAATTTCGGCCTTAGGCTGTGGTTATTAGGTCTCTCGTTGTTATTTGCCTCCGCCTTCTATCAATCGTTACACGAAGCCCACACGCACACGGGTCTCCCCCAAACCGTATACCCTCGAAATCGAGGGATACGATATCTCGTTGAGAGTACAAGAATTCGTAGATTATGTTTGAATTTATTTTATCCTCATACACAAAATTCAATGAAAAAAAGTCTTAGAAAACATAGTTACTGCTAGCGAATGAATGTCGGAATGAATTACAATCTGGATTCATTACGGAACAATGGTTGGAGAGATTATTCATCAAGTTGGCGGGTTATGGTAGTTACCGGAGCGAATCAGCAAAGGCGCAAGAGCGGTGCTTATTAATTGACGATTCATAATTGCCAGGAGGCAACTACTACATGGTTGGATTCTTCTTGTTCGCGCTGTATGGGGTGATCTCTCAAAGCTAAGTATATAGTGTACCCCCCAAGGTGTTGCCTTACACTAATAGGGTGGTATTCCAACGTTTAATTACCCCGACTCTTAGGATCTATGGATTCGTCTCCTGCCCTCATATTTTTCTTTCATTTTTGTCTTTTTTCCTCTCTTCAAATATCTTCCTTCTTGTTTCAAATTGAGAAGAATATTTCATATCAACATCCAGACTAATTCCAATAAATATCCATACAAATTACTTCACTGTGATTATGTTCAAAATGCGAATAATCTCAATTTCGTGCATTTCGTGTGTCTTCTCTTTTATTTCTTCATGCGAAATGAATATCTCTTTGAAACAAACATATTCTAACTTCCATGGAATATTTTCAACGAACGTTGGTTAAGCTGAAATCAACATTCATTGGAGCTTTTGGCATCGACCGGCGAAACCTAAAATGAATGTTCATTAGAGCTTCGTATTCTCTTGAGAATATTTCACAGAAGGGTTTAACTTTATACACATTCACTTGGGAAACCATTTTCACACTGAGAGAAATGAATCTAGCTGAGCCAACTGAAACTATAATTGTTGCTCAAAAGAAACATCAGACGATTCGTTGGAATTGAGTGGAAAAAAAAAGACTTGAAATTCGAGTAGACGAGATCGAATGAATTTCTTGATTTATTCCAATTGAAGCGTTATTCGGATGAATTAGGAGGACAAATTTTGGGATGGAAGAGTGGTTGTCGATTGATCACCTTCTACGTTTCTGATCATAATTTTACTGTAATGAAAATCTTTCAAAAATTTATTCCAATGAAATAAGATGAAATACCATTCCTTCACGTTTAGATTTGAATTCATTACAATGTTCTAGGACAACGTCTTCTAAGAATAAAAAGGAAGTATAGCACGGACGAAAATGAGTCGCTATGATAGCTAAGAAGTAGCCGAGGTAAATATTTCGTGTATTTGATATTTGGATAACACAATATTTTGCTACAACAGTTGAGTGATTATATACAGTTCAAATTTTCAAAAAATCGATTTTTTTCAATTTCATTTTCGTAATGTATACACATTTAAGTACACACACAGAAAATTTCAAGTCAATTCGGCGATTATTGTCCAAGTTACACGCATATTTGAAAATTTTTGTCTACTCTAGACAAGAGTCAAGTAGGTACTTTTGAAACTTTGGATGCGTCTTTCTCCAAACTGTGTTTTCAAAGTCGGTGACCAAGATTCCTCGAAAACGGCTGGACGGATCAGTCTCAAATTTTAACACAAGCTTGTTGACTACATTTTTTAGTAACTAATCGAAGGTTTCTTCTCACCGATGAATATTTTGAGGCCGAAATTGAGGTCGAAAAAATCGATTTTTCTTTTTCAGAAGCCGCCGTTTTGTCGCAGAATTTTATTTTGCTTATTCCTTCTGTTAATTACTAGAGTGTACATTACTTTAACGAAATCCGTTTGGTTTTTTTCATTTTAAAAGATTCAATCCCCTAGATATCGTGGTCACGGCAAAGAGCTTTTTTTCTAGGAGCTCCTGGAGATCAGCTATAACAGCTCTCAAAATTATTATCATCACAAATAAAAAATGTTAAAATACAATTAAAAGTTATATCAATATATGTACAAATTTTGACATTAATCAATTCAACTGTCTTTTCAGGAAAAATTCTTGGAAAATCGCTTTTTTTGCGCCTCTAAACTGTATATAAACTCTCAAATTTTAGGTGCTATAGGAATAACTTTTGTTACCACATCTAAAAATAGCTCCTAGGGTGAACTACCCAGTCTATAACCGAATCATAAAAGAAGTAACTATTAAAAATTTCTGCCATCCTCAAATAATTCGTTTGTTTTCACAATATAAGTAACTTCTTTTGGAAACAATCGAATTAATTTAATGTAGCAGAAATTTATAATAATCACTCCTTTCATGAATTGTTTATCTACTGGTCGTGGTTCATCTACTGGGTAGTTCGCCCTATAGTTAATTTTTAGCTATCCAGATATCAACCAGATCATATTTTCCCGTAAATGATAGACAATCAAGTAAAAATAACGCACTTCAGAATAATAATATCAATATTAAAGGTAATAATTACTAGTTTCAATCTGGCTTTTTGAATGATAATTCACGCTTATTGATAAATCAACTATAAAATAATGCAGTGATATAATATAATGCTGATCAACTTTCTGTCGGCCATTGAATCCGGGTGGGAATTTTTCCGGGCGTCCTGTATTGGATATAGGCCCATATGGGCTTATATTGGGTGGCCAAACTTAGGATGTCCTGGTCTTAGCCACTACGGCCCTAGTCGGGTTGCTGATATTCAGCCTGATTTCTCCAACTCAGGGACACCCGTATCAGGCCCATATGGAGCCAAGCTGCATTACTAATGTTTTACCCTGTTCTGAAAATCTAGGCACACTAACTACAGCCTGCATAGGGCCTTGCCAGGCTCCCCGTATTCTCTCTGAGATCCTAATTCAAGCATACCTGTACACAATCCAGGTGGGGCTAAGCTGCATTTCCAACGTTTCCTCCCGTTTTGAAAATCTGGATTACAGCGCGCATAGGGCCTTGCCCGTATAGTGATTCTTTTAAAGTTGAAAATCCCGTTGAAGAAATCTCATAGATGTCCAAATACCGCTATAGAATGCCATATATCCTCATAAGATTTTGTCAAGTTCAATAGTGGTATTTGAACACTTTTATCAAATTCTCAATAAAACGTATCAAGTTCTATGATATTTCCTCCAGTGGGAACAAATTTCCTCAAATCATATTGGTGATTTCCTTATGTGTCTGTTTCACTAATTATCACAATGATGTATGGCAGGATACATCACATGGCAGTGTGGATACACATATAGCAATATACAAAAAACTAACGTTTCGCCCAGATACTGGGCATTTTCAAGGCGAAAATTACAACATAGAGATGAAATGGAAGACTCCATCGTTGAATCCACAAAAAATTGGATGGAGTGATTCAATAATTAGGATGTGTGTAGAATAGTGCTCGGAGCGGCGCCATCAATTAACGGAGAAACAGTCCAATTAGCCGAGCAGTGCTTTTTTATTGTAAAAGCCAACGTTTCGCCCAGATACTGGACATTTTCAAGACAAAACTTACAACGTAGAGATGAAGTGGAAGACTTCCAATCTCACCCCATCCAATTTTTTGTGGGTTCAACGATGGAGTCTTCCACTTCGTCTCTACGTTGTAATTTTTGCCTCGAAAATGCCCAGTATCTGGGCGAAACGTTGACTTTCACAATAGAAAGGCACTGCTCAGCTGATTGGATTGTTTCTCCGTTAATTGATGGCGCTGCTCCGAGCACTATTCTACACACATCCTAATTATATAAAAAATTGTTTCTTCAACAAGTATTGTTGAAATGCAAAGTGATCAATTTTTCGCGACATGTGCACACAAAAAAATATTTCACCCATGATTACTGTGTCCACACTATCAGTGAACAATGTCAAAAAATCGAAAACACATGACTGTATGGTTAATTGCAAGACATAATGAGGCTGTTCTGGTTTTTGATTCAGTCCGATAATGTATGAACAAAGTAATGTTGGGTGGAATACCTGAGTAGAAATTGAAATCAGCCCATTCCAGGCCCTGTCCGGGCTAAAAGTCGGAGTGGTTTGAGTACAGATAAGGCCTTAGATAGCCTAATTTTCAATCGAGGAAGTTCTCACCTGGGATTCTCTCTTTGCAATATTTATTCAATTTGATAATATTCGCAATAATTTATTATCCTTTCAAAGGTCCTAGTTTCAGCGCCTGCATTGGGTCCTCATGGGTGTCCTACATAGGCCCAAGTTGAGAATACTATGCAGACCCTGAAGATGAGTGCGTGGCAATCCTGTCTAAGGCCTATAAGGGTAACCAAAACAGGGGTAGAAATAAAATAAGGACGCCTAGTTTGGCCCAAACCGCCGCCGAGAATTAATTTCCACACGGGAACATTTCGATGAAGAGGGTTCTGAACAATTCATTACAAACAATACAATTCATGACAATTCACGCTTAATAAGCTTCCCAATGTATAGTATGATGATATCGTGTTTCAAAATCGTGAAGAAATAACTATAAAATGGGTAGAAAAAATGAACTGCTCACACTTTAAAATTCATACTCGAATGCCCTATCTCGATTGATGTTCTCCTGTACGTTCTTTTGCGGTAGATACACACATATACGCTTATACGATAAAATTTATGCGAATCCCGGTGGAAGATTCGATGAAGAAAAAGCAGACGAACCGCAAGGGTGACGCGTGTCATCATTGCGTGCGATTGCGTATTCCTCTATACGTTTTGCGAAGAAACACATCGTACGAGCGCAGTGTAGCTGACACACGTGACGTAATTCCCAGAGGGACGCAACGACAGTCGTTCTATATGGCCGTAACAAAATATCTGGAGACATCGACACGGTAATATTTCCGTGGAAAACGGTTACCACGCTGCTGAGATTCTTTTTCATCTCCGTCTATATCCCAGCGTGGTTGTAAATACATTTATTTTTTTCTCTATCTACCTCCCTCCTTCCTCCCGCGATTTCTCCCTCTCAGAAAACCCGCAGAACAAGAGAGAAGGAAGGTAAAACTGTACCCGTACGTATATACGTATATCCGTGTACGAGCGTGTCTACGTCCCCGAGGAAATCGAGACCAACGGTACGCGAGCCGCTGACTCGAAATTTTTAAACTTTTACCGTGACAGACGCATCTGTAAAAGGGGGAAAGAAACTTTCAAGACTTTTCAGTACGTAAGTTTTATGGAATTTCACTTTTTGAAATATTAAGTGATTGTTGCGATGAATTGTGTAAGTTTCCCGTGACTAAAGAAGAGGAAGGAAAAAAAAATAAGGTATGGATACATCGTTGCGGGGGTGGTGTACATTCGATCGTCACCATGCGAGGTTTTGAGGGAGAGAAAAGAAGAAAACTTCAAGCGAATGAGAAACAATTGTATTTCTCAATATTTTTTTTCTCTTCCTTCGCGTTGATGAAAAGAGGAGATTTTTTCCTCTATTTTAAGTTACTCGGATATTTCAATACTCTTTTCTCCGTTATCGTGTGGGGAAGTTTCCATTTTTTTGCAGTGTTTTTTTGATATATTAAGCTTTTGTATCCTATATTCTGGATGGAATTGATGTTTTAGGAGCTGCTGGTTTTCGTTGTTCTGAATATAAATATTCAGAATTGTTGGATTGAATTACAATGGTGGACCCGAGTCGAAAAATTTGAACGGTTTTTGTCCTCATATTTCGTTTTTCGTCTGATTTTGTCCTGATTGTTGAATAATGCGGACAAAAACAGTACTTGTTCATTATTTCATTCTGAATTCCTCCTCCAACGAATGAAAGTGATTGAGGAGAAATTTAGAGCAAAATCATCAAAAAGTATTGAACAATCAAGACAAAATCAGCCTAAAAATAGAATGAGTGGACAAAAACCGTTCAAATTTTTCGACCCGGGGAAGATTTCTATCCATCTTCCATTTCTTCTCCTCACTGAGAGAAGAAAATAATCGAAATTCCCATTGGAATAGTTAGGAGAGGACTCAAGTATGAATGATAATAAGTTCTACTTCTTCGTAGTCTAAATAACAATATTAATCGTAGAATTTACTATTCGGATTACTTACGTCTACAATGAAATAGGTGGTATAACCATCAATGAGCTAACTGATCATAGTTGAGTCCTTTCCCAAGTATGACTATTAATTTACGATTTATTTTCTCTCCGTGCTCCAAACAAATTGAATTTTTATTATCTTTGGATCCACATCCATTTATAAAATCATTTCCTGCTAGAAAAACGAACATAAAAAATGAAAAAATCAACGAAACTAATAACGCGAATTTCCATCGTAGAACTTTAAAGTGATACCACAAGACGTTTTATGTATCCATTATAATTCTAAAACACGGGTATCTGCGGGTACTCGTTTGAAATAAACATCATCAACTCTGATTTCAATTTGCATTCAAATCGTTATCATTATTATCTTGTATGAGTGTGTAGCTAAATGAATAGTTTCAAACGCGAGACGCGATGTTTTTATGTTTTCAGATGCTTGTTTATCTATTCCAATTACCCTATTACCATATCACATTCCTCCTGAGCAACGCGCACTTGCACCGAGATATGTTCACTATCTCCCTACTCTGTATTCAAATTCACGTATGCCATATTGAAAGCACTCACGTGTTAGCGTACCGTTTATTCCTTATTCCACAAGCGAATATACTATTTAGAAACGATACGTTTGGAATCTAGAAACAACTCAATCGATCGATACAAGGATTCATATTGTTCCTTTTCACATAATAAGCTTTATCCAGAACCGAATATGAAATTCAACAAATTTGTCTATATACGTGCAGGAATAGGGTATTCCTTTTCATTTCATTCAACAAGAAACATTTTGAGAATACATAGAATGGAATGTGAGAGATTGAATGACAAATGACAAGTGAGGCGTCAATCGAGATTCGTCGAGGCAAAAAAGGGGAGAGAATCGTTAAAGTTAGAAGGATAATGATGATGATAATAATAATATGTGTTCAAAAGAAGTGGATGTTGAAAGTGAGAAGTTCGCACGAAGACGAGAATTATGATGAAGCAAAAAGAAGCACGTACAAGAAAGGAATATACGCCAAGGTTCATGGTAATTGTCACCGTGGCTTCGCAATTTTCATCAGAGACGAAGAACAAAATTCCTTGAAAGCACGACAAATTACGTATCCCTTGCATTCCATTCTCCATTGCTTGAAACAGGAGCTCCATAAATTGTCATTATTTCATAGTTAACATCTGTTTTATATTCCCCGGTTAACGATGAGTGGAGTAAAAAGAAGGAAACATCGGGGAAAATGAGCAACAAGGTAATTAGAAAAACCCGAGAATCGAGTGAGAATGAAAATAGATAGTGCAAAATTTGAATCAAGGGGGAATCCTTTTTTTTCCACTATCAATCCTATTTTGTGGAATTTCTTTTCACGGGTACATTGTGAAGAAAATTTGTTGAATCTCAAACAAAACTGCTTGGGAACTTACGACCTTGTTTTGGAAAAATAATTTTCGAACTTTCTTTGTAGATTGACAAACAAAAGTTTGGGAAGTTCCGAAAATCTTAATCATAAAACTTTTTGGGTATCTACAAACTTTTTTACGATGATTTCCGAAGGAAATTTGTGTGAAAAAACTGTCAAACTTTCTTTGGCAGTTTTGGAAGCAATCTTTTTTCACAGTGTATGAGTTTGGATGAATATTCGTAAATCAATATTCATATTTTAAATTCGATTACCTGACTGGAAATTATTATCAGACTCATTTCTTGCGATCGCCTTTTTATATTTCACATTTTCAATGCCCTGCTTCGCTTGGATTTTATGATAAATGACTTCGTGGATCACGACTCATTATTAAAAGAATGGAAATCACTCTAGTGATTCTCAAGGCTATGACGATGCCTTAACAGGTTCAGAAAGTCTCTCAAAAGGGCCTCGTGAGGTATTGCAAGGCCTAGAGAATGACCAGAAGAATTGCTGCTAGGGACTTTATGAGAACGGGAAAAAGTTCAGAGACAAATTGAGAAAAAAATGTGGAATCTTCAGCTTCAACCAGTTCATACAGTCACCACAATTGAATTCACGCAATTTTGTTTCATTTTCTCAATCACCATAATCAAGTTTCAAGTCCCTGCAACCATGAATCCTTGATCTTGCGAGTAAAGTTCCAGTGAATAACATATTCGCCGAGTGCTTTTTCGCAGCTTCCAAAAAGATACGAATTTTGAGCTACTGGAATGCATTCACGTCTTGTATCGGTCAGTTCTCGATGCTTCGCCCCAAATATTATTCAATTGATAGACACGCGAGGGTCTACCTTTCAGATCTCCAAAATACGCGCAAAGCGAGCTGCATTCATTGTGCGACAACATAAAATTCAAAGAAAACTTTGAACTCTCCACGAATCTTACCATACTTGTTCATAGTGATGAGGAACAGAAAACATGATATCGACTATCCTATGAAATATGAATGGACGTAGATTAGAGTTAAGTAGCTATAATATATTGCGACCCCTTTCGACATCAGGAAACATTCTTCTACGCCGGATCTCACCTACTCTCTCGACCTTTGGCACTACTCAATTCTCGATCTTTCAAAAGCCGGCTTTATCACGAAGGTAGGAAGGATTTGCCGTATACCAACGTGGGAGATAGCCGTGGAGTCGCCTCCGGTGTAGAATCGGCTTATCCGTGAACCATGAAAAATTAATAAACAGCGAGTGTACAAGAAAGTTGGACAGAAAACGGGATCTTGTGTATTTTGAGCTTCGTATTATTTTTACATGGAATTGAATTGTATTAGGATTATGTGTTTGTGCGAGAGGAAATCAGAATGAAAACGAGAAGGAGCAAACACCCGAACTTCGTGAATAAATAACTTTATTCCGTGAATTATGTCACGTAAGTCGTAAGTCGTCGTCGTCGTACGTGAATCAAATGACTGACATTCAAAGAGATCCAGTTACAGCTGTTCATTGTGATAGGTACGAGGATGAAAGAGTGGGTGTAAAGTGGAATTGTTGTTTGCAAAATTATACACTATCATATTCCATAGGTTATGCCAGATATCAAATCTTCGAAGCCTGAGATTCTGGATTCTATGCATTACTTCAAATAAGTTTGTTATGGACTTTTCAACATTTTTTAACAAACTATAAACATAATCTTCGGAAATTGTATTCTTCGAATCGAGTATCGAAGATTCTCTCAGCGACAAAAATCATCATCATCATGATCATCATCATTATCAAGCGTTACAATTCAAACGTATTATCGAAATCGATGGGGAATCCTCAACCGACGCAGCCACGCACATCGATAATTGGGAAAATGCAAATACGTGACACAATCTATCCGCGTATCTAGGAATGAAAATATTAGTTGCCAAATGTTCGATACGTATTTATAACCAATTTAATGAAATATGCATACCGATTACGCGTATTCGATTATCAACAAACGCTTGGTGTTAATGAAGTGTGCGCGCTCGCAATCTGACATAACGATTCGAATTATATTCGTCGAGCGTCACGAATTGCGAGATATTTGCCGTAACTCAACGTCGCATTGCCAGGGCTTCCCTGCCCTGAAAATCATATAAATATCTCGTGGAATTCATGGATATCCGTGTACGGCATTTGGAGCACGAAATTGAAAATATCATTATACGCATTAATTTGTTCGTGACGCAGTAATTTTCATTATTATAAGCGCTCGGTGTGAAATGAAAATTACATGTACGAGAACGTGTACCTCGTTAGATTATTTTTTTTCCCCGGGACTCGAGTGTGCGGGAAATGATATTTGTCGAGTGAACGTTTAAAGTTACGAAGGGAAATGAAATTTTATAAGCTGTTGCTCCGAGCTGTGTACACTCTATAGAATTCATAGCAATTGTTATATCGTTAGGCTTGCGACGTTGAATCACCGGATCTCGGAGTCTTAGAGACCACAATCCGAAAACAATTGGCTCGCGTTATGAAATATTAATGACCATGGTTCGACCGAAAAGGTTTAATTGAACCTCGAACGATTGAGTTCGTTGGATATCCTAGAAATCCAGGATGTCTCTAATCGATCGTTTTCGGGCTTAAACGGAACTTGGTTGAGGCAACAGAGAGTTCCTATGGGAGAGTAATTCAGGGACAACGTATATCAAGGGTTCCGATGTTTAATGAAGGCCTTTGAAGGATGTATGAGTTCGATATATTCCAAACTCGACAACGCGAGGAATCAGGAAGCCGTGCGAGCATGAGCCTGAACGCGGGCTTTGATCGAGCCAGAGAGAGGATAGACCTAGAGAGAGTGACGCAAACGAGAGTTCATCGTGCTCTTGCCTAACGAGGATTCATTTATCTTGCCCGTAGTATAAACGTAAATTCCCTCGGTACAATTTATCCTCGTGATCCACGATGGATGCCATACGGAGCGACGTAGAGCTCTCTTTCTATCTTTCTTCCACTTTCGTGACTCTTCCTCTCGTCCCCTCTATCTTTCTCACGTATTGAATAGCACGAAGACGGGTATGGTAATTGGCTCACTGTATTTATATGAACGGCTGTTATTGTACAAATGGATCGTATAGTTCATTTCATTGTCCTTTCCCGTCAGATAATGTGTATGAGAATATTTGTTGATTAGGGGGGAATATCCTACCGCCGAGGGTTAAGGTAAAGGTAAGAGTAAAGATGAAACGTAGTGACCGTAACGAGTATCGAAGAGGATCAACATGTGTTTATACATGTTTTTCACTTGCAAGCATTTCAGATCCACTTGATTAATCGTCTCGCATATGTCTCTTCGCGCAAACAGATTTGTAGGATACCCAAGATCACGTGTCCTTTAACGTCAAAGCATGTATTTAAGAGGATTCTCGCCGCTAACGCAACACGCGCAAAAGAAATATCCACAGTAATCGTGATGAGCGTGAAAGATACTATGCTACGCCGTGGCACTTCGTCATATTCTAGGCTCTCCTTCTTAATGGGAGGGAATTTGTCACGGCTCGTTTGTACCTTGCACGATGACGACGAGGAGGATGAAGAGAAGCAAGAAAAAAACCGCGTGGTCGTCGTCGTCCTCCTCCTCCTCTTCTCTTTTATTACCAACAGAATTTTTGGTAGAGCCCCTTCTATACAACTACAGGAATCTCGTTGACCCTGCAAAGAGTTCGAGAGTGGAAGCCGTGTTCGTTGGACACGGGTGTTAAACATTCAGCCACACGCCAGGATACAGAGAGTAGGAAGAGTCGTGAGCATGACCGTGAATATATCGTTGGTGGCTTCTCGTGTTTGATGAAATGCCTATCAATTATTCTAACACGCGTTTAAATTGATGCACGGAAAGATCGGTTTATTCGATTTTTTTCCCCAATGAAATGTGATTTTAGAAAATTCGTCCACCTGAATGCGGGAGTACATATATATATATACATATAGAAGAGATTCCGCCACCACTGGTATTTCACACCTAAAACACATAAATTCAGCCCAGATTTTTCATTGTTTCCAATGAGAGGATGAGAGAATTGGCAAAAGGTGAAAGAAATTCAATCCGATTTTTCGACTCCCAATTGTTTGGAATCGATGTTTTTGTTGAAGGATGATACCATACAGGAGAGTTTCAATACCCGATGATCATTGAAGAGATAGAAAGTTGAAAGAAATTTACGAGTCGGCGATCGAATAATCATCGACGAGAAAATTGTATCCAAAGAACCTTTCTTCCCGAAGGAAACTATTTTCCACGGGGATAAGAAAAAGGATTTATAACGGAGAAGAGAGTTGCTGAAACGATCTATGTATATCAAGTTCTGATAACTTCAAGGGAATTTTGGGGATCAATTTTATGGAGTGGGATTGACGATTTTCGAAGGACATATTCAGAATCCATTGAATTGAGTCATAAACTGTGAAAAATGGAATCTCATTCCACTGCATTGAAATTTCAAACAATTCGGTAGGAAATTTGCTGAATTCGCTTCTCGTGTGTAGCATAATTGACATGGAATCCTCATTACCATTAAAACCCGCAAACTATTTGACAGAGATCGATGAAATCTGACGTGAAAGTTAGTATTAGCGTTGAAACCCTTCGTGTTGGACTGAAAATATACATTTCAGAAAAAATTATTCACCTTATTTGCAATGCAGGGAATTCTCTTTAGATTTTGGAAACGTTTCAATTTTATACGACGACGATCAGTTTGTCGGCCGTAAACACGTGCTCGAGATTCCATTTGGACCACGTTGATCGGCGCCAACTATGCGTTATGGGTTCTCTCATATCTGCCGCCCTGTATTCGTACACGCAAGTTAGCAAGCAAGCAAGCGGGCAAGCAACCTGCTTTGTTTACGGATCGTGTGTGAAGGGTCGTAAATCAAAATCACATGTTTGTAGGTTTGTTGACTCGTTCCATATTGGGATCACTTGGACAATCGAGGGTACTCACCACCGAACAACCGAGGTTTTGACTGGAAACATAATAACAGCCGGTTAAGTGTAGAAGCTTCAATACAACAACCTGCTTGTTCGGTCCGATTTGATTTGAGCATTGCCGCTGAACATCTCACCATGTTCTTTCTCATCCCAGGGATATAAATGATTATATTCCATCACTCATTGTAATGTGAAATTTATGTCCTACGAGAGGGAGAAAAAAGTATCCCGAAAACTCCAGTCTCACCTTTCATGCATTTTTAGCAAAACAAATCAGGATTTCGGTACATTTCACGTATTCCATGGAATGACTTTTGGAAATAAATGATCACCGAATGGTATATCATTTATTCAATCTACGTAGCATGGTTAACAGGTATAAGATGTTTGTACAAACTATGCGGAGCATTCACATTGCTTTTACTTTGAGGGAGGACGAACGGTGAATCATGATTTCCGCTCTCGCGCTGTCACGAAGCTGTATATTAACATTAAGCCTCTGATCCCTCTTTACTGATGAGGAGTTGTGTGTACTAACGAGTTGGAATTTCGGCCTTTGGAAATGCACCACCTAATTCAACTTACTCAACACGCGATGTACACCACCTCATTTGTATATACTCTGCGTATGGCTTGAATAGTGTTGCTAGCTAAAGCTGAGTCACGGTCAAAGTCAGATAGGGGAATGATATTCGAGGGTGAGGTGAAGAGGAAAAAGAGAAGGAAAAAACTCAACGACTACACGTTCGACGACAGACCGAAATATCCGGTTCCGTCCTTTTAGGTCGTTTAGGTTCGTTGCAGCCTTCGTGAGGTGATGCATTCTTCATTAATTAGGCCCCTTTTATCGTACGTATCGCTCGATTCGTGAGGAAGAAATATAGAGAGGAGACATACCATGATCTTGCACTTTTGCCGTCATGGTTAAACATATGCGCTTTCATTATACGTATATTCTCGCAAAGTATAATCGATCAAAAGTTATCGATGACAAAAATGATGAGGATGATTCAGTCTTTTCGTGATTATTCTTTTGTGGTTTCTCCCCCGGGATGTGAAATCGTGAGAATTGTGAAATAATTGGAAAACGTGGGAGGATAATACCGATCAATGTATATTGAAGACTATCGTATCGATCTTTCGTTGTTCTTCATTGTATTCATTTCAATCGAGGTGGCTTGGCGTTACGTACCTATTCGTCGCATGATATGCATTTGAAAATGACAAACAGCATTGATCTTATCGGTAGACGCATTTGAAATTTACAGTAAGGATATAATTATCGGATGAAAGTTGTGTAATTGAGACCCAAATGATTATCACATGACAAAGTACTAATGTGCATGTATGTATGTATATGTTCTATGATGGAGCTGATAATGGAATACAATGCAAATGCGTTTATCCCATATAATCAGCTGATCAAATGATGCGTGTCACATCACTCTAACTACATGTACAATCTAGTATGTCTAGTAGCTGGGTATATGCATATCGTATGCCTACTTTGGTATGCGTGTACCTGTTGATAGACGATAAGGGCCGTACGTGATATGCAATCAAAGTTAACATGACTAGGCGAATCATCGTTTTCTATCATTCCATATCTGTGTTCGGATATTGATATTACGTGCCTCGTGAAAAATATCCATCAAAATGATTGGATCTGACACAATGATCGGTAATGTTGACAATACAATTGTGTCGTTGATCGAACACTCGGGTTTCAATTATCCAAGTATTTCCTGCAAAATGTACGAAGAAAATGACGAAATTTCACAGAATTTTTACATAATTTCTATATATTTCTGCACAAATATGTAGCATGTTGATCTTCAATCGAATTCTTTTATGAAATCCACAAAAACAGGCGAAGAAAAATGCAATGCGAAAATATAGTGATCTTTGTTGAAAATATAAGAATATTTCTCAAGGGGAAGTTTTCATCGAGCGAATTCTGAAATAAGGTGATTTTCTCACATTTTTTTTTTTCATGGAAGGGAATGAATTAAGAACTTGAGTTTTTTACACTCTTTTAATGAGTCTTGAAGTACATTGAAAAATGTTTCTCGAACCAAAAAATTCGTATACCGAAACTTTAAAGACGTCTTTCTCGAAACCATGCCTCCCAAACTGGCAGCCACCATGATTCAAAAACTGCTGAATCAATCGACTTGATTTTCCTTTTGTTTGGAAGTGCATTCAATCCATCACAGGTTATACCTGAATGTACACAGATTTTGCTGTTTTGTATTCTTTTATAACGCTTTAACGAGTGGAAAAAAGGACAGAATTGGTCCGAACATCCGTATGTCCACCATTTCATCGAATTATCGACTTTCTATGAATATTTCACAAAAATTTTGGGATTTCTCAATTCAGACAAGCAGGGCCATATTTACGCGTGGGCTGCCGAGGCTGGAGCCTGAGGTGGCACACAGGTGTCATGCATTTTCCAAATTATGTATCAATTATGTACAATCATATTCAATTTATGTTTAACCCATATTGAATTATATATAAATTATATAAAATAGAAAATTTTTCTACTCGGGATTTCACTCGCCCAATTTGATGGCTTTCTTTTTAATATTCGTTTGGCCTAAATCCGGCCCTGCAGACAAGTTTAACAAGAGTTAGAGTGGCTGCGGATTAGACTTATTGCTGTAGACGGCAACGTTACAGTACACTGAGAGAAATAGAATTAGGTAATTTCACCAAAAGGACCCAACAATTATTTTATGGTTATTGATACCAAGAATGTAGGTATATGTAACTATAATTTTTTGTCATCGTTAACAATGAAGCTTGCCAACAGAAAGCTTTCAGAACTATTGGAAATTAACAGAGTTGAATATATTCATTGGTAATGATAATCAATGATGAATGTTGATCATAAACTTCAAGTATCAAAAGACACTGTACAGAAATAAAGATAAGATTCATAATTCTAGTTGATATGAAATTTTCCTTTGAAATTCACATTCAGCGATACGATACACTAAGAAAAACCACGTAATTGCTGTAACTAAATCCTAGCCACAGTAGCAGAATAATTTATTCATATATCAGACAGCTAGACTTTTATTCAAATCAACGCATGTTGTTTAGTCACTTGAATTTAGTTGGAATGAATAAAACTTTCACTTCTGACAAATGAATATTTTGACGTTGTGACATCCAAATATTCCAATTGAATCAAAATGTTATTTCAACTAAATTATTCACTTCATAAAATATGATTGCATTGAATTATTGTGAGTTATTGAAAATCAAATATCTACTGGGAATCTCTGAACAACCTTACCAGAAATGACCCCAGTAATTCTCTACGCTATCACAAGACCTTGGTAGGCCTTGAAAGTCCCTCAAGAGGGCAACCTAAGGCCTTGCAAGGCCTAGAGAATAACTACAGTGATTTCTGCCGAGGATATTTTAGTCAGGAGAGATTCTGGAAGAAGTTTTGTATTTCCATTTGCTCCATATTTCTCCAGACAAAACGATCGCGAAACTGATAAGCCAATGAAATTGAAAACTTTTGCTATGGAGTAATCTATTCTTCCAAAAATAAAATCCAAAATTCCGTATCGCCGTTGCACGCGGTTGCAGGCGTCTCATTGAAAAAAAGGCGTGGGTGGAAATACTGGGGAAGCAGTTGAAAATTATGAAATGGTAGTCAGCGCATGCGTAATCAAATTCTATTTACTAAGGAACTCACCCTGAGAAAACGTTTGTTTCAGCGAAACAAACTTCTGGTGGAAATGATCGCAAAGAAACTTTTTGGTTGGCTGAAATAAAATTTATTTAGGATAAACAAAATTTATTTGTCTGTATGAAAACCTGAATTATTGTGAACCAAATTTTGTTAACCCCAAATAAATTTTATTTCAGCCAACCAAAAAGTTTCTTCGCGTTCATTTCAACCAAAATTTTATTTGAATGAATAATTTTTAAATGAAACAATTTATTCAACGCGCATAAATTGGTAATTACAAATCACAAATAAATTACTTACGCTACTATTGACTAAACTTTTTTATTTAAAATGCCTGGACTTCAAATCATTGTTTTTGCTAACGCAAACAAATGTGTATTTGTATCAAATAAAGATTTGTCCAAACGAACTAAAAGATTATCAACTGAAGTATGTTTGCTCACGCAACTAAGCGATTTCTCTCAGTGTATGTGCATAAGGAGGTTGTGGAAATCAAATATTAACCTGAAAACATAACCTTGGAACGAAAAATATTAATTTCTGAATTGTTCGATGTTATGTTATTTGCATAACTCAATTCCAAACAATCAACCACATCAGTGATGCAAATACCACATGAATAATAATTTGGGATGTGGCTCCTTCTTATTCAAAGTACAAATATATTTCATTCAAAAAGTTCGATGGCATAACGGAAACGGATCTCACTTCATCGATATTCAATGAAAGCATAATTTCAAAGATGTGGTACCTGAATTGAGCTTTTGCAAAACAATAATAAGAGTTTTACTCAGGTTTCCTTTACTATCGATTCATCATCATCACCACCATTGTGACTCATTAAGCAAGTTTCAAAAAAATATTTCCTTCGGCAATTCTTCCTGGTTATTGGTATGAATTACTGATTATATGTGACCTGGCCTACGAAAAGGGGGATTAGGTGTGAAAAAATCATTTTTCACTTTTTTGGCGATTTGGATGGAGTAGAATATGCTCTTTCGAATGGCGCAAACCAGAAGTTTCTAACTGGTAGGGAAGTTTGCTAACAATGTACAAAAAGCAGAGCAGGAATGATTGAGAATGAAAAAAATTTGGGGATTAAATTATAAAATAATAGACATCATTTCATATGTTAAAAAATTTTATTTCAAGGCAAAACCACGTCATTTTACATAAAAATTCACAAATTTACAACTAGAACATTAGAACAATAGAAGTGAACAACTAAAGTGAAACTGATAAAATGACTTGTTTATCTTTAACAGCTGTTTTCTCGAAAACTTGTTTTCACACCTAAGCCTCCTTTTCGTAGACCAGGTCACATATGTTCAATCGGTATAAAATGTTCAAGATAACCAGCATCTATTAGTAATAGCTAACACTTTTTATGGTAAGTGTTACATTTAGTCATCATTTCAAAAATAAAAGGTTTTTTAATGCTCAATTCATATTTAGTCATGATTACCGAAAATAATTGGTTGGGTTCCTTTTTAACCATTTTTCTGAGGTATCGATGACTAATACTTTCTCTCAATGTACGTGTAATCAACTTTTGTGACATAATTTTTTTATCAAGAAGATTTTTGTTCGTACTTGAAGACTTTCAACAAATTTTTCTTCCATGAAAAAATCACCTTAATTTAAGATAGGTTGATGAGAACGTACCTTTGAAATCTCAGAATATTCCTTAAATTTATAATAAAGATAAAACGGTTCACATTTTTGTTGAATGTCAACTGAAAAAGAATTAAAAATCATCAATACTCAACAAACACACCAAAAAAAATAATTTATTTGACCGAATGAACTGAAGTTAGTTGTGAAAATTAGTTCCGAGTGATACAAGAATAGAAGCCGATAATAAAAGCTGTAGTAAAGGCAACTTCAAATTAGTAACAGCAACTAAAGTCAGAGAAATTGAATTTGAGTTTAGTTGAGCGAATGCCCGTCTTAGTTCTTCAAATATCAACAACTGTATCTAGTTGCTGGAACTAATTTGGAGTAAGGGTAACTGATTATTTTTTTCGGTGCAATAAAAAAAAATCTAAACTTTCGGAAAGCCGCACATGGAATTCTAGCAAATATAAATAAAAAAACTTCGAAATTCAAAAAGACATTCTCAATTTTTTTATTAGAGATCATTATATTTTCGACCTGCATTTTTCTCCGTGCAGAATATTTCAAATACAAATTATTAAATGTCTGAAGATCTTCGAGAGAGTATAATCGGATGAATCGATGATGATTTTTATTTTTCAAGGAGATATCCATTGAGGAAGAGAAACGTGACTGAAAACTGAAAATTATTCGTTTGAAAATGGAACTGATTCCATTACAATTTTCAACTGTGAAAATAATAAACTTCCAAGGTTTCATCCATATTCGAATAACGATACTTTGTTACGGATTCTTGGAACAGACGCTTGATAAGAGAAATAGAAAAGAAAAGAAAAGGAAAGATATGGAAAGGAATATCAAAGATACATGGGAAGTTGTTTTTATGTAAAACGTCGTATTTCAATGAACATCAGTGTTATTGAATAAATGAGAATACTACGAATACTCGCGTCGTCAGTCTTCGGAAGTAAACAATGTAGCGACCGCTCTTTCAAGTTTATACCTTCGCAGTACGATAGTGATAACGTTACGTCAAGTTTAATACAACGCGTTTGTCGATTGTGAGGGTCGTAATAAATATCTAATATATATAAACATGTCGTATGTCGTTGATAATAATTCACGTACGGAATTTGATTGATTTACGTTTACGTTGTTCCAGTATTTTGCAATTCATTTAGTAACAGTGGAATTTATAAATTTGTTCTCCAAATGAAAGTGCATTGGAATTGAATTAGTTTTATTTATATCGATGAAATTTGCTTATCGCGAGTGATGGTGTAAGTGTGGATAATGTACGTGTAAGGATGGAATTCGGGCTGATAATATGACATAGCAAGGAGGAGCTGATGAACATCGTTCAAAGTAATGTAAAATTCTATTTATATTTCATTTGATTCAATTTACACTGAGAAAGAGGATTCAGTCAAATATTAGACAGTCAAAATTTGAAATACCGCAACTAAATTTTTTATCCCCATCAACCCTCTGGAGATACTCTGGGTCACAATGACCCATCCTTCATTTCGGAAAGTTGTATATCTCTGAAAAAGTACCTTTACATTTCTTCAAATATTGGAAAAACTATCAACTGTAGAGCAAAGCGGGTTTCGGATTCGTATTCTGCAGACTTCGGCGATGAATTTAAAAAAAATATTGCTCTACGATGTATTAAAGGTTAACTGCCCTAGTGAAAATGATACGTTTAAGACCACATATAAACCATATACGACCATATATGGATAGAGATTTCATATATGACCATATATAATCCATATGGATTCCATATTCAATACATAAGGTAAGAGACCCTATACCCAATCAGGGACTAGAACCCGATCATTTTTATTATTACATGAATTAACGGATGTTCAAATGGAAAAGTGAATTTTCGATCCATTAATTACAAAAAATTTTTTGGTTGAATACAACTAGATTTCCATTTCCGTCAGCCAGAATCACACTGAGAGGAAAAAATCATTGAAGCAAGGAGATATTCTATCCAATGGTATCTATAAAACATTTCTTCGAATCAAATAAATATTATTCCAATGAATAAGATAGTTTTCCACCTCATGAAATATTTGATCAACTGAAAAACTATTTCATCCAATTAAGTAAAAGTTCATTGATATAAAGAAATATTTCACAGACACCATTGGAGGCAATATTCTTTTGTCTCAATTACTTTTTTCTCTCAGTGTAGCTGGGACACCAAAGGTGAAAGTTGCCGCAGCTAGGTATTATTGTAAGAAAATTATCCAGTTTTTTACATGAACTATTCATTAAACACAATTCATAATAAAATATTAAATTCAATAATAAAATCCTCAATATTGAGAAATTCCTTCTTGATTTTAATAACATGTTTGTGGGATTTCATGAATAATTGTTACATTTCAGCAGGGACTTGAACGTCATTCACTTACGTTACTCATTATATATAAAATGTATATAATATATATATAGTGTACACAAATTATATATTCATTATATAGGTTTTATATATGATGAGTAACGCAAGTGAATAACGTTCCAGTCCCTGCATTTCAGTAACAAATTGTGAAATTTCATTATTATTATTAAATCTGAGAATTATTATTGATTTTAATATGGAAATATGATATTCCATGGAGAATTTCGTATCAAATTCAATAATTTTTCTTGTACTGAATTTTTTAAGAATTTTTCTCATACCTTTCTCTCAGTGTATGTGAATTATATATAATATTTTTAATTTCTCCACTCGAGTAGTTCGAGAAGAAACGCATCCAAAGTTTTGAAATAATGTATGTATGATCAATACTAGCTGTCTTATAATAAAACTGTCCGTTCTTCATGAGAAAAACAAATATTATCTGCGTTGTTCTACCGCAAAATTCAAAATTGTGTCGTAATTGAGAGAGGTAGAATTTATCATTTTGGAATGTTCACTTCTACAGTGCGATTTCTCAGTAAGAACGCACACACACTCTCTCTCTCTCTCTCTCTCTCTCTCTTTAACGTATTGCAAGCACCATAAATATTGAGAGGTCGCAATGTACTTAGAGCATTGAACTCTGAGGAGTATTGGACAAGTGTTGTCTTCAATAAATGTTGTTGGGTACCAACACTGAGAGAAGAGCAATTTGGAAGTTCAATAAATAGTAATATACTCGTTTGATGAATCTAAATATTACTGAACCTTTAGCGATGTTTCATGACATTTTCAGAAACATTACTGAAATTTTGCTTTACATTACTCAGTATTCTTCAATCGTTATCATATAATACAATATTCATGTCCAAATTTGCCAAGTGTCGCTCAATTACTAAACGTTCAGGAATTGAGTGACATACAGTGAGTTTGGCCATAAATACTCCATCATATGATAACACAGGTCTACAATGATTTTGGTGCCGCTAAAACTAAAGCAGATTTTGAGTATATTCGATACCCTGACTCTGGAAATATACTTATTTTTTTAATGCTACGTGTAGTTTTCAAGAAATCGCAGGTGTAAAATAAAATGAAAATGCACGATTTTGAAACGTTTTATTCAATTATTCCACACGTTAACAACATTTCATCAAATTATTCTTCAAATTATCTCAAAATATGAGTCATTCTCTTCCAAATGCGATTAGGTTTGTTCAAATATCTTTTTTTTTCTCTGAGATACGACAGTTTGAAAATTGTGTTATTTCACCTATTCACTAAATCCATGAACACACAAATTTCAAATTGTCGTGTCACAGTAAAAAAAAAGATATTCGAGCAAACTCAACGGCATTCGGAAGGGGATGGATTATATTTTGAGGTGCATCTACTAGTTTCATGAGAAAAAATTACATTCTGACGTCACGTCATCTCAAATATGTCGAAAAACGGTGTTTTTCACACTTTGACGTTGAAATATCTCAAAAACCACACGTAATAATGCAATTTTGAAGCCAGATTCGGATTCAGCGCGCCAAAATACTTCGGAAAAGTATGATACAGTTGTTGCACCAAACAAAAAGTTCAATTTTGTAGGCCTGTGTAACGATTGAAGAACACTGAAAAATGTGGAGCAAAATTGCAGTATGTTCCTTGAAATTTCATGGAAGATCGTTGAAAGTTCAGTAACATTCAGATTTATCGATCAAATATATCACTATTTCCGGAACCTCCAAATTGCTCTTCTCTCAGTGAAGCTGATACAGTAAAACCCCGCAATGAGAACACTTACCCTTTTTATTCAACGCAAGGCAACAACCGTTTGAATGAAGGAGAGGGTGCGTGTTTTTAATGCGGGGTCCTACTGCACGGAGAAACATGAAGGTCGAAAATATAGTAATCTTTGATCAAAATTTGAGAATATTTCTTAAAATCTGAGAGTTTTTCTTTAATGCATAATAAAGAAAAAACACTTCACTTTTTTGTGGAATTTCAAACTTTCCAAAAGTTGCGCGTGAAAAATTACGAAAATAGTAACATAATTTCAATATTCTACTATTCACCTTGTGAAATTTCGTATGCGACTTCTGGGAATTTCATATTTTTCTCTATTCCTCATTGAGTATTGATAATTTTTCGTTGTTTTTCGAATACAATCCCACAAAAAAGTGGACCGTTTTGTCTTTATTATGCATTTAAGAAAAATTCTCGGATTTTAAGGAATATTCCGTGTGTAAAAAAGAAATTGAAAAAAATCATTTTTCAAACAGATATTACCCCTTAACACAATTCCCTGGTTCCATACATAGCAGTAACTCCTTCATCGATTTTATAATAAATTGTGAATTTTCACAATGAAGAATTATGGAAACAAGTAGTTTTACAGTTTGGAAAATAAGGGATGCAACCCTCGAGATTCAATCCACTTTACATCATAAATGCGTTACATGAGAAACAATTTTGATTGCCTTCGGTTGAAAAGTATCAGAGGAAGAGATATCTGCAAAAATGTGTTTTGGGGAGTGATATTGAGGGTAGTTTGCACTCTCTGAAACATCAAACCACGTATCTAATTTTTTTTTTATATCCTACAAACATGTATATATTTCCACAAACGCGAGAGAGAGAGAGACACTTCGGTTTCATATCTTGTATGTTCAATGCTTCAAACATTTCACTTGTGTTACATAATTTCACTCGAAATTCAGTTCATCTGTACGATTTATATACTGTGTGCTCTGATATTCATCCCTGATCTTTGCTTCATTCCGTACAATGTAGATGGATGTTTCGCTAGAACAGCGGAATAGAATTTCCCATGAGTGTAGTGTAAAAAACACATACGTTGAAATAGTAGTATATTATTGTTCACCACCTGATCGTTTCAATTAAACCGCGGCTCGCGCAGCAGTCAATTCGAATCTTGATATCCCTGAATTTTTCTGTCATGATCTCAATATTCTTTGAAAAAACAACTGTTGCGTTGATCGAATAAATGTCCGACCATTCGTTCTGCCGATCCCTCTACGTCCATTAATTTATCGCTTCCACCAACACGTATATTTATCGCGGGTTTCTTGCGTTTTAGTCGACTATGTTCTCTCCTGAATCTTTCTGCATGTGTTTTTTCTTGTTTTCCAAATTTTACAGTTGGCTTTAGCGAGCTATCGTTGAATATCGTACTTTCATTGAAGTGCACTATCGTTTTTGATGTATCAATTTTAATGGAACAACGTGAAGCAGATGTGAAGAATTGTACGAGAGGAATATGGTTGGATTTCGATAACGTTGAAATTCGGATTAATAAAATTCTAGCAATTGACTGGTATTGATTTAATTTCGAACGTGGGAATCGTACGTGCAGTTTCCAGGAAATTTGGATTTGAAAAGTCATTGAAACTTGTCTAGAAATTACCATTCGGGAATCATTCGATAGAATCGAGCGAAACTCTCAAAGATTTTACTGTGGATAAACTTTTTTTTTGAAAATCCAGAAATTTTTTACAGCCATTTTTTTTCAGTGGATTTTGAGAAACTTCAACTGAATGTCAGAGCGTATTCCAAAAATTCGGTCAAATTCCTCAAAATGCGGCAAAATTGTTCTGGAAGTTCAGGACAAAATGGCTGTAAGAAATCATAGTCACATTTTCTGAATTTTCAGGAGGAATTTCATCACAGTTTTGTTTGAGATTGGATGTGGTGGATGCCCTGAGAGAACGTGGAGAAGAAACCGCATTCAAACATATGGAAACACTTCCAAATGTAATACATTTTCATCAGGAAATTTCAACATGGAAAAAAAAATCGCATTCAAATGTATGGAAACTTATCAAAATTGAATAAATTTCCAACTGGTAGTTTGAAAAGGCTGGGTTTGTGGAAGACAAACTTACTGAATGCAAATCAAGATTTTTATTTCCAGGGTTGAAATATTTTTCACAATGAGCTTTTCTTGTTCAGGCTGTAAAAGAGTTTCAAAAATTTAACGCCAAGTCCAGGGTTGACTCAGTACGCTTTATGATGACAAATTTGTATGGTTCATACAGAATTCAATCGAAGGGTGACAAATTCAATATGAATTGTCAATAACTCTTCTGTGCCGTGTATATAATATAGATGACCTTCGATGCACGAAAAAATGTTTATAAGATTAGTCATGAAGAAAGGAAAATACAACACTGAAGAAATCATATACTAGAATTAAGAGTATTCCTCTAAAATATGGAGCTAGTACATATTCCTCTGAGTTCTAGAGGATTGATGTGGGAGTGCCTCTGAACGTTAGAAGAATTACCACTGGTATCGAGAAGAAGATATAGTAGGCTCATATTATAGGGTAGATTCTGATTCTTTGACTATGATTTTTTGGGTGAATCCAATATTGACTCAGTACTGTTATCAGAGTTGCCAATCCTAGCAAATCAGAAGCTTTCAAAGCTATAAAAGCTGACGAGAAGTCAAAATCATAACATAATTTTACATAAGGGCTAGCACAACATTTACAATTGTGTTAGTACTACTGGTTCATGTGCCTCACTATAGTAGAGCTCTGACATTCCAACCTTGTCCAAACAGTATTGATTTAATGCTAGCTCAAGACTGTTTGACTCATGCAAACCAATACTATTTGAAATTCCTCAAACGGTTGGTGTTAGTTGGAAAACAGTAATGACCCTGAATAGAAACAATTATTTCTATCGAAGTCTAGCAAACACAACTTTTTCAGTACCAGAATCAGGGGGATCACCATTCATATCGGTAGAGTGCGAGTACTGAGGAAAATATAAAAATTTGAGCAAATTTCTTGAATGTCCATGTCTTATCTCATATTAAATTTTGTACCCAAGTACCCATTCTAGAAGGATAAAGATTCGATTTTGCAGTACAAGATCTTAATTTGCAATCTTAAATTGAATCCTGACGTCGGCAAGATGTTTCTCAAAAAATTATCATGGCAATTTGATATCAAAACCTTTGTCAAGTCCTGGTCAGAATCGAGATTCACTTTCAACTGTAAAAAATTGGGGGTGTTTTCCTTCACACCAATGGTGAATTCATCTTCCGATAGTGAGAGAATTGTTTCTTCATCTAGAATAAGGGATCTTTTGTTCCACTTTGGGGTACAATATCGCGTATTAGGTGTAGAATCATCTACAAATGAGGAAAACTTCCACCACATGGTTGAAGAATTATTTAGAGAAGATTCCATGATTATTTTTTCCAGTACAGTAAATTTATAAAGCTGAAGCTAGCAGCCATAAACTTGACAGCCAGGTGTTGAGGCTGTTGATCGAACTATGTTCAAGTGTTTTGCATACAAAAAACCGATTCAGCAACTTTCAATTATGCGTTCTGGCAGTTTGAATTGCTGATACAATATTTTGTTGGAAAATTATATTTGAATCCAGGAGGTAAATTTCTGATAACAAAAATTCATTGATCGAATCTCTACACATTCCGAGATTTTCTGTATATAATACTCCCTTCAATTGCAATCCAATTCTCGTTTATTCATATTCTGTAATTTTTTTATCATTCTTAAAAATGATTTTATAAGAAATTACGATCACTACCATATCACGGCAGTAAATTTCTCAAATATTTACTTCCAACATTTTTAGAGAGAATTTCCACGCTCGGTGTCTGCTTGGTCGATTAAAAAAACCGCAGCAATAAACTTCAGTCTATCAGTTTTATCTATTGATTTTCGAATCGAATGAGAGAACCAAAAAGAGGAGACTAAAAACCAATCGGATATCTCGTCGATGAAGGTCTCTTCAGTGTGCTTTCAATCTACATCCTCGTGCAAATTGATTGAAACAAGATTATTTTCCGGGACAAACATATTCATCTCTCAAACTTCATGGAAATTAGTTAGCTCATTAATCTGAGGAAAATTTATGGAGACTGATTATGAAATTCATTACATAACATACTTCGAAATAGCCTCATTTTTAATGGAGTTGAAATTCTTAGCTCGATCGAAAATAGAGTATCAAGTTCCTATTCATTACTTTCAACACGATCAGAGTCCAAAGAACATTTAGTGACAGAATCGTATCGAATATATGAAAAAGACTTGGATATCATTACCATAGATACCTGGCAATGACAGTCGTCAGAAACACACCCCAGCTCCTTGTTCGTTTTCTCCAATGAAATCGACGCGTGACCAGGCGTGCACGTGCGTGACATCCGCGTTATGTTCATTTGCGTCGAGATGCGGTCACGTATTTTCGATTTCGCACCACTATGTCATATTCTTCAGACGGGTACTTGTTCCCAAATTGGAGAAAAACCGTAACGATGATGGTATGAATCCGATGATATATGTGCACGGCTGTCGATGCGAACCATCTCGGGGAAAAAAAGAGATCAAAGTATGTTAGAGACAGCACATCGAATATCGAGATATATATTATTTTCTCCCTTGATTTTCAATTCCCGAGTATTTCGAGAATCCCAATTACTCTTGTCGAGTGAAATTTCGAGAAGATATTTTCTATCATAATTCACGCTTCGTGAGATACCGATCATCCGTAGATACGAATTAACGTTACCTAAATGTAGGTACGTATGTACGTAACTATCCATATACATAAGGAAACTATGGGTTTTCAAGCCTTTGAATCATTGCGGACTTGGAACTTCAACAATGGCGCGTTATTACGCGCTAGATGGCCGAATAATGAGGAGAAATGACTATGCTCGAACGAGGTTTCAACGTAGTAGGAGAACTGGGGTTGATTTCAGCATATAGATATATACGTACGGTATACCTTACTTGTTGTATGTGTTATATCGTTGGACAGCACGCGCTCTCACGGCCCCAGAAAACATCGTTTCGAGAGTTCGATGCCGTATTTAACCCCGAGTACTGTGGTAATAGACACTATGCTCGATTTCAACCTTCACACGGATGAGCAAACAAAGAATAACGACTCGAGAGAGCTTGGCAATGAAAAGAATCGTCGGTGAGATAAAAACAAAGGAGACCAGAGGAAGAGAATCGTTGAATTGATTTCTAATGAAATCCATGGGTGATCGTGAATTATTGTTCTTTGCTTTTCATTTCATTAAGTGAATTTCTGAATTCATAAATTCGAATTGATTCGTATACATTTTACGAGTATGCTCTTTTTCAAATTTTCAATCAAATAATATGCCTTTACTCCATACATCTCCTTTTTCTCATACACAGCGATGTATGGTAATTTATCGAATCAAGTTTGATCGGCGAATGAACGAAAGTGTTATAAAAAGCGTTATACAATTATAATGATGTGATATCTGTTATGAGCAGCCGGGTTTATTCTTCGATTCTCGCTTCGTCGTTGATCATGAGAATGGAAAATCCAGTAAATGGAGAGACAGAGAGATCCACTCGTGAACATACACACATTTCCCACGTTTCGATTAATCGCGCTGTGACCACTCACCACCGAGGTAGATAGTTGCCAATTTCCATCGTTAGTCTCGATATTGTTACTGGTACACTTGAGAAAATAAGTTGTTAGTGTTGTGCGCTTCGATACCAAATATCCTACACGAAGAAGAAAAGTCTCACAATCTTTGGCAATCGTTTCGGTCGACAATTTGGCTGTACCATTGACAATATATGTGCGTATGCATCCATATATACATACATGCATCGACGTTGTACCGTGTTTCATAAATATACATGCACCTAGCTAACATGGACGTGACATTTGGTTTTGTGTCTACAACGTACAGACGACAACGGAGATAAAAATCCTCTCGAAGAGAGTTCTGTACAAGGCTCAATCGATGCGGCTGCTTGGTAACTTTGGTACCTTTTGGCAATATTCCCAAAGTTCATCGTCTAGACAGGGACAATTCGCTCTCGTGTGTTTCCTCGTGCATCAAATTGTGTTATTCCAATAAATCCTATCGACCGTATCCCCAGTTGTCGTTGCATATGATTATTAATTTTAAAATGAACGTCGAACGAGCAAGTTGACTGAATTATCATAAAAAAACAATGGTAAATGTGATGGGAGTCGAGGAATTAATATCGATGATGACGATGACTGTGGTCATAATGGTGATGAAAGGTTGTCTGTTGTGTTTTGATTGGTGATTCAATTCCACGATACATGCTCGGAATAATTTTTCCGATCATCCTGCGCTGTACTGGGATGACAACCAATTCAACGATGACTATGGATTGACGAAGAAAATATGAAAAATTCAAAAGATTAGGGAGGATCTGTTTGGAGTTTTGAGATTTGAGGATAGTTTTATGATTTATACAAACGTCAAACTGTATTTGGGTCCTTGAGAGCTCGAGTAAACCCAAAATCCAAGATACTTTCGTAAGAAGGATTCAGTTCGATCGTATACTTTCACTAGACTTTTGTGGGATATTCGTTATGTTTTGCTGAATTTTGAAGCTCAACATATATGTTTACGAGACATCTTACCCGAATTCAGAATAACGTGTTTGAGATATATTGTGAGATTCTTCTCATCAAATTATTCCTTCATTGCTACAATCCTGCAGGGAATAGATTTCTGAATTTTTGTTCACGTGAAATATAACCTGATAGCAATGTTAATCGCCAAGTCTTGGGATTTCTGATACCATCGTTGTAAACCCAACAAAGTATTCCATACGGATTTACGTATCAATCTTTCCCTCATCAATTTCCAAATGTCAAAAACCCCTGAGAGCAAGTGTGTAATAACTCAATACGAAAATTGGATTCAGGATGGAGATGTATGAATCATAAATTCACCGGATCTCATTTATTTTCCTCTCTTCGTTGAATATTCCACGATGATCATACTCTAATATCGACATCGTAAGAAATGACCCTCTAAAACACGTGTAATGTTCCTTGATACAAAATCCACCGACAAGGAAAATTCCTTCTCTCAAGTTGTTACGTGAAAGTGGTACGTTAAAAGTCGTACATTATAAATTGCGTAAGTCATTTTAACGACCATTTTCTCGAAAGAAATTTCTTACAAACTACAAAATCGTAAGAACTTCATACGTTCACGTAACCTATACATTAATAAGAGTTTCCTTAAAATGTTCACGTCACTTTGTTCTTTGAGTGGTGACGGCGGCAACGGTGAACAGTCACGGTTATATATCCAACAAGTTGCTTATACCTATTCACGACATAACGTAAAAGCCAAGGAGGCATATCACGCGCATCTTTGGCTCATCAAAGACTTTGTGTCTCGACTTTGTTCGTTGTACTTGACGATGACGATCGTTGGTAAGCTCGGTGGGTGTACCTGGATCTTTATATAAGGGAGAAAGAGGCTAAGTCCTCGGTCCTTCCGCTTTAAAACCGAGGTTTTCGCGTAGCAGCGATCGATTTGCCGGTTCAGCAGTCACGATATACTCCTTGGTGGTGCAGCTGGAACCCACCACGAACATACCCACACGAGCACAAACTTTACGAGCTAAAGCAACGTGAAAAGCTTTGTAATGCAATAACGGAAGGTAGTACACGAGCGTAGCGTGAGAGTCGATATAGGCTCAGCCCCACTCTTTACCTCCTTCAACCCTTTACATCCCTCCTCACGTGAACCAGCCTAGAAAAGCAGCGAGGCAAGCTTTCGAAAGTACAAGCATCACTTACTATTCTGAAAGCAAAATTGCTGTCAAAACCGTAATAGATAGTGGCATGAGATTACTTGAAAACATGGCACCGAACAAACTGCATACATTTCATAAACGTACTACAAGCGTGGTTGGTCATACCATGAGAAATTTAACTTCACGTGCATTCTCTCGCGATGGGAAAGGAACGAATGAATAAATATCCAACGCAGAAAAAAACAAGTTGATTTTACGATTCATGGTCATTGTATTGGGAAGTTATTCGATGGATTAGAATTTTCGATAATGGTAATTATTTCCTTTTTTATTATACTCTTTTTCGTTTGTTTTGTTTGATGATTGAAGTTTTATGAATGCATTTGAATTGTATGCCGAGAAGGAATTGGATTCTTAAACTCCAATAAAATGAGAACGAAAGTCATAATGAGAAAGAAGTTTACTCATTAATCGAACCGAAGTTGGATCTAACTTGTTACAATAAACTTTCTAGGAACATTGGAATAATGGAATATTCAATGACATTTTCCAAGAGTCTCATCCCATTTGGACTTTGGATTAACAATGCATTCGGCGACTTGAAATGGAATTGTCAATTTCAATGCGCAAAGATCTTTTGTTTGCGACGATAATGCCGAGGTAATGAATGAGTGACGGTATGTCCGTAGGGTTAAATCATTGATCAAAGATACTTTGAAGTCTATCATTGATCTATCCGTTCCCAACTTCACCTCGTAAACTTCGTGGTTACCAATTCGAGGAGTGGGGTTTCAGAAAAGAGCGCAGAATCAAAACATTTTCAGTAGCAGAGAAATTGAGAACTTTGCAAAACAACGCAGTCGGGATTGATTACCTGCTTGAAAGTTCGATCAAATATACAGTGACACTCATCGAAATTATTTCATAGAAGATTTGTCGTGTTCTTCATGGAAGAACGAATGTGATTGGAAGTATTCCTCTACAATGTTTCACAGTACTAAGAAAAAAAATGATTTTGGAAAAATGAAATTTATCTTGAATTGAAAATAAATTTGGGTTCAGTGTTTACTTGCATGATTCCAAAGATAGATGATTGGAAGGATGCAAGAGAAGGCATCATCCGACATATCGATGCTTTCATATTGATATAGGTCGTTGGGTACTTGGCTTCTCCCAACATATCCGTTATAAAGTAGTGGTACCAATACTCCCAGAGGAAAAGGAGCAGTTTCAGCCATTTAGAACGTTTTGAAGCACGTTACTGCTAAATAAACTACTGAAGTTTAAACCCTCAATCGTGGTACCACTTGGCCCTGAGGCGGATCTGGGTTAATCGATGTCGATGAAATTCCGAAACGAAGTTACGAGTTGAGCGAACAGCACGGTACGGCAGTCGGGGATCCGATCGTTTCGCCATCGGTTTGGTCCGCAGATGCCGGCACGTTTATTCCGTTGAAGACGAAATCATCCTACGACAGCGACGAATCGTCCGATAGTTCACCATTATACTTGATCAGAAGAAAAGAATTTGGGAATATCTCATTTCAATTTTTCCAATGTTATAGATGCTGGTACATATTTATTGGAAGGATTGAAATCGTAATGTTTTGGAAGACATTTATGGTTGTGATTAATTCTGTACAAGTTATACACAAACTATTTCTTATTAATAGATATTCACTTTTATAGCATCCCGAGCAAGCGTTATATCAGCACTCGCTAGGCTCTTACAAGTTCCCCGCTAGCCACTAGACTAGATTCTCGCGAGGCTCTAGACGGTTCCATGGATGACGTTGCTGGAGATGGTGTAGCTGCAGGCATTTTCCTCCATTCCGAATCAATGTGAAAAGCTTGCCTACCCAGGCTCGTAATGCCAAGACTGACAATTGCACGATGATCGGCGTTGATAGAGTCTTGGACACTAATGTTAGGACCAAGCATATTTTGTCATGTTTGATTTTCGATATATATGAAAGCTGAATGCCCAGCAGAGAACGTTATGATTATTCTAAACATTGACCTAGCTTGATAACATTATTGATGATTAGGCTACACCCGGTGATGACTAGCATTGACTCTCATCTGTCACCAAGTTTGGTCAATCACTCAAATGTAAATGTTCAATCAAACTTGGATGTCAATGAAGAATCTTTCCTATTCATTCAGCCAAAATTAGTATTGTATATCAATAATGGCAACAATATCAATTGCAAGCATAGAACTAATATTGAATTTTAATATTGAACCAAGCTCGGATGCCAAGCATTGAACATTGTTATCACCCCAGACATTCATCTAGTTTGGTGCCAATGTTAGCAACCAAGCTAGGCCCAGTGTTGACTAGCAATAGTAAGTTTGTCAAAGCACACCTGGGTAGTAGAACCTATCACCGGGTCAACGTTTTCCCGAGCCACCTAAGATCTGGGGTTAATTTCTACTAGGGTTATCACGTCAAATTCTATGAGGTAATATTGTAGTTTTCACGATTCTAGGTTGTTCATCTTCTTCAAAACACTCGATTTGAAGCGGCAATACTCTTTCCGGAAAATTCATATATCTCAGTGAGAAAAAACATTAAGAGGATACCAGCGAATAGGTAGCTCCATCTAGTGGCAGTTTTGTTTCCTCAAAAATACTCGAAACTGGACTTATAAAAAGGTCTGAAATTTTCAGGGATGAATCCTTGAAGGTTAATCTAGGTCTGTAAAGAGCCGGAATTTTGAATTTCAAAAAAAAGGAAAACAAAATTTTTTTGCTTTTCTTCGAAATTCAAAATTTTGGCTCTTTACAGACCTCCTATCCTCTTAATGGAAACGAATGAAAGAAGAACTTCTCAATTTCCTATTCCAGAAAAATTCTCATAATTGAAAAAAGTGTTCGATAGTCCTAAAATAAAAACGCCAGCATAAATATCCAAACATTTATTTTACACAGTTTACAAAATTATTATTACGGCCTTTCCTTCCTTCTGATTGTCTCGAAAGTATTTGAGAGTATCTTTTATCTCAATTACAATCACTCTCATAAAAACAAAAGGGAAAGGAAAGTCGACAAAGTTCGATCGTTCATCCCAAAGGAAATGAAACGGAAGGAACATAACTCGGAATACACCAATTCCATGAATTCGTGGTGAGAAGATTTTAATGTGTAACGCAGAGTTTTATCGTTCATCCTCTATAAAATACGGAACAGAATGTAAATGCATCTTTTCTTTTCAGGATATTTTCTTAGAAAGAAAGGAAGGTAGAGGAAAAGAGGAAGCACAGAGGAGGTAGGGATTTTCTTGCACCATTAAGAGATGAATAATTGAGAAGGCTGAAAGTTTGTTCAGTTGTACGACTTTTTACAGTTATCAACATATCTGATGTGAACTTTACGGTATCATGAATAACAATAATCTCATACATACCGATTCCTATGTTCTCTCTCGTGCGATAATGCGTATAATAGTTGTATTTCTGTTTGAAAATTTTCATTACGTCTGTTATTTGTCGAACATTGAATCATTTGATTGGGCACAAGAGTATTGTAATGTTGGGAACAAATATAATAAAAGAGAGAGATATCTTTGTTAATTTCGGTGACGTTTAAAATGTATCCAATAGGTAGAGATTGTGGTAGTGGTGGTGGTAGTAGTAATAGTAGTAGTAGAGGTAGTGGTGGTAGTGACCGCGTCAGCTCGCCAAATCCCCAT
Organism: Gonatopus flavifemur; assembly: GCA_018340375.1. Lineage (NCBI taxonomy): Eukaryota > Metazoa > Arthropoda > Insecta > Hymenoptera > Dryinidae > Gonatopus > Gonatopus flavifemur. The sequence continues at coordinate 10,538,971 of JAFFJZ010000005.1, forward strand.
ACGTGACTTTTTCGAGGCGTCGCATGCCAATCAGGATTTTCGAATTTCACGTTTCACGGTAATTACGAGGTGGCGAGTGTTTTCTCATTCCCCTCTTCTTCCATTCCCTCCCTTTATCTCTCTCCACGTAGAAATGTGTGTGTGAGTATACGTTTCCACACGTATGGGTATAGGTATATATATATATGTTTCCCTCGTATGTGCTCACGCGCTGCGCGTGACACAATTCGTTCGTTAACCACGTGAAATAATCATAATAATCATTATCCTGTGAGTTGTTCCGGGCAACCCATGTAGCAGCAGTAGCAGCAGCAGTGGCTCAAACCATTCGATGGTTCACTCGGTCGATTCGAATGATATTTTATATCGTTGCCTAGGACAATCGGCCGAAAATTGATAAATCGCCCGTCCCTCGTCCATTGGCCATCAACAATGGACGATGATGTACAGAGAGACAGCGACCGAAAGGTCATTGTTCGAGAAAACTAACGTTTTTTTTTCTCCACGACAAAGTGAGAATGATATCGAACAAGTCGATTTAAAAAGATACTAAAAGCTAATTTCGAATGAATTTAACTAGCATCTAAAATTGAAGCCATTGAAAATGGATTGGATTATGGCGGAGGTATTCAATTTTGGAATTCACAATACTCGTTTTAACTCTTTATTTTGAACCACATGATGAAATTGCTTCGAACCGTCTTATGGGAAGAATTAATTTACCTAGAATCAACATCCGTTAAACTTTGCTTCAAACTCCTGGAAACTTATTCAAGTTTGAGATCGTCTCATTGACGAAACTTTGTACAAACTCTGGCAAGTCGAGCTTAGCACTGATTAGTCTCAAATCACCATTTTTGCACACAAAGTTGAAAATCTAGCGAATCTTTTTTTAGGAATGTTCTTTTTTAGTTTTCTCAATTTAACAGTTGATTTGAAACTCTGTCATGTTCCATTTCCCACACTCGATCATCAAAGAATTTCATTATGTACACTGAGACTCCGATTTCTTAAATTTAAAGAAAATGTCTTTGGCCCTCATTCTGATGAACCTTGTTCTCAATGGAAAAGATAGTTGTTCATTCCAATGAGAGAATTTTTCATTGAATTGAAATTATATTCTTCGAATTCAAGTAGGAATATATTTCTGTCTCAATTTGGAAGTTTTTTGTTTCAATCTGATGAAGAATTTTTCCATTGAACAAAATATTTATTAGAATGAGGGCAAAGAAAATTTTCTTGCAATCTAAAAAATTGGGTTCTCAGTGTATTCGTTTAATAACTTTGTTTGGCAGATATTAGATATCAGTAGGACGAAAAAATCGCAAGAGTCCTGACAATATTGAACCAAAACTAGCAGATCCATGCTGACACAGCGTCACACAGTGAAGAATTAAGCTGGGTGCAAAATCCTTTTTGGAGGGTAAAATAATCGAGTGTTGAAATGAACACTGCTGAATGTTTTTTTCAATGCTCAGCTGTATTCAGAACGTTTAGTGAAAATTTCACTTTTCTGAGTGTTGAATTTTACTCGCCGCAGGATGAAATATTTTGAGGACATATGAAAACATCAACACACGGAAGAGTGTGAAATACACTTGTTAGAAAAAAAACTCCCGCGTGTGGACCTATACGAACCACTCGGAGTGCTACTTGAGTGTCAAATTTCACACTCAATTTTTTACCGTGCAATGTGCCTGTCTGATATTCTCAGAATGTTCAGAAAACGTTTCAGGTTTTCCCTAAAACCCTACTCAAGTAAAAATTGATCATAATTCAATCAGAAAAATCCGAATTATGCCAATGTTGACGACAGGTGCAGTATAGTGCCAGTGTTGGGTCTCAAACACTTGGCTGACACGTACGAGTTGAGTACTGGATACATAGAACTACAGTACTACGCCTGTACTGGTGAACCAGTACTGAGAGCTTAATGTCGTCCAGATACTGATCCACTACAGATACTGCGCTCATTGCGAATAATAGTATTGATACCAAATTCCTAGTACAGAAAAGCGTTATCATCCCAGACAAATGCCAGTATCCTGCCAGTCTTGGCCAGCACTGTTGCAGTACTGCGCCTGTTGTACATTTCCGGTTGGGAGATGGTAGGCTGCCGCAAGGCTCATCAAGATAGGCGGGATTTGGACTACTAGACAAGGTGGTACCCTGAAATGAGAACATCATTGAAAATGGCTCCGAAAGTTGATCTATGTCTGCGCGAAGCCAAAATATTGGAATTCGAAAAAATATTTTTTTTTGAAATTGAAAATTTTAATTCCATACAGATTTGGATAAACTTTTGGAGATTAATCTCTGAAAGTCTCAGACTTTCATATAAGTGCGGTACTGAGTCCTTTCAATTGAAACACCAAAAATATTTATTGAGTACATAAGTTTATCTTCTATTTCAACGAAGGGATTAACGAAATATTTATTTTTGATTCTTTGGTAAAGGTGCAATCAAAAACTCCTATTTTTGCCAAGAATGGCTCTTTTGGTTCGATTCAAAAATAGGTTGTAATTGAGAAAAAATCCGGTTCGAAATCCAAGATAAACTTATGTACTAACAAAATCTTTTTGGTTTTTCAATTTCAGATGAAGCAATCATGAGTTATTCTGACTATTGCATGGAAACTTTTTTTTTTGAGTCGAGTCGGTTTTCACCACTACCACTGGCTTCATTGTCAAGATTTTTCAATGAAAATTTATCAGAATATTCTTCAATTAATGCTCAATAATGTACAACAATTATTGAAATATTCATAAATAAGAAACTTTGGAAATAAATCCCAAAAATATGCTTTCTTTTGTATTTAACACCCTTTTTCCCCCTTAACAGCCACCAATGCAGAATTTACATGGGATTTTTTCCTTGTTTCATTCATATTATTCTTCAATTGAAAAACAAACTGTTATGTTATCTTCGTAATCCACTACACTTATTGAAATTCGAATTAATAGAACAGAAAAGATTTTTCATTCAAACAAAGATATGTTTTCAATAACAATTCACCCAATTCGTGAATTTTATTCACATTAAACTTTGTCACTCATATGAATTTTATTTATTAATAATTCTTATTGATATCAATATTTTGATAGAAAAGTGAGATTATTGAAGAACTTTTGATAAACTTATTCGAATTATTAAATAATTTCTGAAACGAATTCATTTTGATTCCATTTCAAACCATAACAATAAATTGAATATTGGATTTGAATTTTTATATTTGAATTCAAATTTCGAACTTATAATTTTCTGAATTCAATGTATTTATCGAATAAACTAAATCGGTACTGTAACATTTTGATTACATGCCATTATATCAACTAAGAATTTTGAATCATTTTTCAACACTAATCAGAATTCATGATTGGCTCCTTTTATTCCGACAAATTGAATTCATCAATGTCATCCCTGATACAAGAGATACATTGAATCAGAATCTCTATGTGAAGTTTTATCATCATTCCGATATGATATGATTTTTAATTCTTTCTTATTTTTTACTTATTTTTTCTTACATTTCACTTGAAAAATTGAAAACATAATTATTTTAACGATGAAAATTTGATTATAATAAATTATCCATATAATTGTGAATATAATTTTGAAAACACCTTTCAGTATTCCCACTCTGTTACGACTTGATCGATTCAAGTCGAATCAATGAAATTGCCGCGCGAATTGTACATATTTCAGATTATATATTCAAATGAACAATCCAATACTCTTACTCTTAAATCCACTTTCAAGGAAATAGTATTCAATTCTTATCCACAACTGAAATTCTACACTGTTAAAAATTTCTTGAATTTTCATTCATCTTTCAAGTACATTTGTAAATTAAATTTCCAATTCATGGTAATTGAATTAGGATTTCAATCACATGTAATTGAATTTTCAATTCTTGCTATATTATATTACTCATAATAGTACAGTTTATTAACTGAATTTTCATTCAAATGTTATTGAAATTTGAAGCTTCGTTCAGAAATTTCTAACGGTGTACTAATATAATTCAATTAAATCCCATTTATAATCTATATTTTGATCTGAATTCAATTCTACTGAAAATTCTTCAATTGTGTTTCAAAAATTCATTGAATACACGACAATATTCATAATTATAAATCAAGTTTAGCCTGTCCTCAACAAAAACTTATTCATCTCATTCTTCTGATGAATTAAAATACCTTCTGAAAAATTAAAATATTCCTATAAAAATACTTTCAGTAATCAAACTCTCAGAAATAAAAATGAAATGGAAGTCAAAATAAATGAGAGTAAATTAAATGTGATAGAAATGAAATTCGAACTCTTCATAATACCAGTTGCTCATCACTGTTCATTCAATAATCAAATTGAACTATTTTTCTATTTCATTTCTGTTCTTACTCTCTCAATTCCCACACTTACCTCCATTTTACTCTCATCTTATTTGGTTTACTGCATTGGATTTCTTATTTTGTGTCCCCCTATTCTTATTCCATATTGGATTTATTAATTTCATTTTCCATAATCGCAAAAAAAATGTTCCTCATAAGGATAAAAATCTTTTATTCTCCCTCCATTGTTTCTCTGATGATTGAAGAAATTCCTGACTCATGAATTGAATAAAATATCGAATATACAAAAACCGAGGTAAAGAATCAAAAACTGAGGGGGGAAAATTAGATCTTATGCAGATCGAATCCGGATCGCCCATCTTTAGTGTGGGAGGATCTTCTATAAACGAGAAAAAAAATGCAGAAATAAATAATAATTCTTGAAATTCGACCTCGATGTTTAAATATTGCAAACGATATCGATTGAATATTATTACCATTTTGGTTTTAGTAAATCTCATTCAAAGTTGTGTGATAATTTATGTTCAATAATGAAAGCTTTCAACATATCAATAATTTTCAAACAAAATGAATAATTCTTATGTTTCAGGTACGTAGCATCTCTGTTTCTTCTTGGAATGTCATTCGTATCCGTAATTATTGTAAGTCCATCAAGTCAAGTTCCTCATTGTCACAATCGAAAATTCTTCTCAGTTAAATAAATCCCTCGATTTAGTATCTTTATTTTTCAGTCTTCTAATATCTAAGTACACAATTTTTGTTCCTCATTTACACACAGAACACAGAATTATGGAATTCATAATATAACCATCTTACTTAGTGCTTTAGGAACACGTTCCAAATTTGGCGTGATCTTCATTCCCATTACACCTTATTACGTATTCTCATAACGTCTCGCGCCCAGATTGAAACAAACAAGGAATAGTACTACTATTCATCCCATAGTTGAATTCAATCTCTCATAATACAGAGGATATTAAAATATACAATTAAACATTATTTCATGAATAAACCGAATAATCAGCCTCGCATTGAGCTTTCAAAAATGATTTCAAGTATAAGGTAACTCTTTATGAAAAGCGCATTTCGCATTCAAAAGACCATAAAATGCACTGAGATTTTAAAATCAAGCTCACCGTTCTTTAGAAATGAATAATGTACAAAATTGATTCATACAACTTTCAATATGCATTCATATATACGTGAATTCACATTCCACCATCATTTAATTCCAATATAAAAATACCGCAAAAGGGATCAGATATTATAAGCGCTACATTTATTATGCGCGATTTAAAATCCCAGATATCCAAATCTCTTATATACTATCTCTATACATCGGATCAATATAAAATAACCGAAGATTCGTTCGCAGCACAAGTACTTTTAAATGGAACCTTTCCTTGAAATTGATCATCTAAAATCTTGTCCATCATTTTTATGATTTCATTGGAATTAAAAAAAAAAGGAAAGAAAACAAGCCACAGATTATCGAGCGGTCTTAATGATCTCCACATAAAACAGATTCCGCAACCAAATCAATCAAGATTATAATCCATTCAGCTAAGATATCTTTCAGATTCCTCTTTCGTCTTGGTGAGAATTGAATTTGAGAAAATGTATGAGGAAATAAAAAATACGTATAAATCAAAGACGAGGTTGAGTTGAGGAGATTATAACAAACGTGAGCGATTGAATAAAAAAGGAAGAGAAGGAAATAATATACCTGTGTTGTGTTGCGGTTGCGGGGAAAGTTGACTCGGGATCTTTGAGCGCGATGTGGGGCCTGGGCTCCCTGCGGGGCACCCAACAGCTTCGCATGGTACACGAATGACAACAAATCTAAAAACACCAAAGTAGCAGTGATTTAATCCACTTCTTCTCCCGCTGTACGACACAAAAGACTCTCTACGTTACAAATGTCCGAAATGCGTATGAAGTTCAACACAGCCTTGAGGTCTTGACCCGCGCTACTCCTCCTCTTTTTCGTTTCTTTCGCAACTGAAATTAATATTACAAGCAATATATACCGAGTCATGAGTCCATAAAGGAGGATCGACGCGTGCCCGGGGCATTCAAGTTTTACATATAATAGCAATACCTACATGTTGTAGGAGGAGCACCTGCTCTCGGGAGAGATCATTCTCTTTTGTACATCGTCTTATAAGACCTCAAGCGAAATTATACGTTCGGGTAAGAGTACAAAATAATTCGAGAAGAAAAAAATGGAGAATCAAGATTGTAATTGCTTTAGAGCATATTCTCGGTTCATACGTTATAGAGTTTATGGCGTAGAAAGAGAGCAAAAGAGAGAGGAGATAGAGCGATGCAGATGTTTGCATTCATTTTTCATAAAAATTATCCTTTCTCTCTCGTTCGTATTCTTCATCCACCACTCTCGGACGATCGTTTAGATTTACGAGCGTGTACGCGAAACGTTGTTGGTGCATTATGGCATCTTTCGAATCATTATTTGATGTATCGAACTTTTTACGGAGATGCATTTTGTTATTTTGTTTCTCCTCCGTGGATGAATATGATGGATATTCACTTACCATACACGGATATAAATTTTGCTATCAAAATTAGCGAGAAATAATAAATCATGACAATAGGAACACAAATCTTCTTGGTGTATGAATAATATAATTCGCCGAGTTGAAATAACGAGAACAAAATCATTCCTGCTTCTAAATCCATGAATCGCACTTTCTCCCCTTTTTAAACGCAAAAGGAGTTGATGTACGTCATGATCATCATAAAATTTTCTATCTTATCTCTTTACGCTTCTCAAGAATATATTTACAACTCAATGATGTCGTTAATTTTTTCATTGAGAGGAAAGTTTCTCATCCTGTCTTGCACGTTGTTCAAATTTCATGATCTAACTGAAGCACCTCGTTGCTAGAGTAGGAAAAAGTTTAAAACATCTTTGAAAGAAATGAATATAACGTGGATACTTCTTTCATCTCTCATCCTCGAAGAGGAAGAAGATCGGAGAGTAGGTGGTTGAGCGCTCACGGGGATACGTTCCTCTTAATCGGACAGTTAAAATAATCCTCTCCCGCCTTCCCTTCGTGGACTCGGAGCAAAGCTCGTGTTACGGCACCGGATGCCTTTTTTTTTTTAAGAAGTTTTCCAACGAAGATTTCAACTCATGTTAGGCACCAGGTGTTGTAACACTTACTCTTACGAAGATCCTCACTGGGGTTTACTGTCACGAACTACTACTACTTCCTATGTTATATAACACCATAACAGGCGCAATTGTTCACTTTACTTATCCCCATCTCTGAAGCTCGACTTCGCTATATTGACTCTCTCAAAGATTATATTCTGGGAAGAGAACAATCGTACTCCCCTCTCGATTCAATGATTTGAATTTCGAATCAATACATCGATACATACAATAAATACATAAAGAATTCGTCCGATACGACAGCGACAGAGCATCGTCCTTTCTAAACCATCCTGTCACCCGCTAGGCTGGACATAATGTCCGCTAATGATGCAACGAATACAAAAGCGTGCCGAGGAATCCAACCACGAGAGAAGGTGAGCCTCGTGATTTATACCCAATTACCAACGAATTCAGGCCCCATCTCTTTGTGGGAGAAGGAGAAAAAGAAAGGAGCAGAAGGAGGAGGAAGAGAAGAAAAAAGATAAATTCAACGGAAAACTCGGACCAGGGACTAACGACCAATCAATTTCGCTTTCGTGATCGTTGTTCCGTTTCATCAAGGAATAATCGTTGTTGTTATTTTCTTCATTATTATCTTGATTTAATTATCTTTTCAAATAAATTCTCATTATCATATTTGCGCATGGATGTTTCGTGTTGCAAAAAGTACTTGGCTGCCGTAAGAAATTAAGTACAAGGCGAATTGAAATAATTAATCCCGAAAAAAAGTAACTGGACATGAAAATGAAGGAGGAATGTCATTTCACGTAGATTAAAAGCGAAGTGTAATCAACCCGATGCCAAGATTCAGGGTTCTTGTGGTGCATGAAAATCATATCCGTTCTCTTTCAGCTGCGGCAAATAGCTTCGTGCGAGAAAATAAACGAATCAATTGAATTTTTTACAAACAGAATTCAATGAGTCATTGTTTCGAAGTTTTATGACATTTCTGATGGTGTTCTGAAAATAAAATTAGATATTTCACGAATTCGATTATATTGAATATTCAATTCTTATGTTTCATGGAAGATCGAACATCTCATTAGAAACATTGAATTCAAGACACAAATAGATGCGGAAGAAAGGGTTATTCAACTTGTATTTATTCCGTACATCGAATACTTGTTTTGTTCTCATAGTTTTTTCCTTCAGCATGAAACACGAACATCCAGAGGTTTTACACTTTATTTCTGCATTCACCACATATAAAATCTCTTAAATTGAATTGGTGTATAAATTATTTTACACCGTCATGTCAAGCTCGTTATATTGGACTGAATTTTTCACCATGGTCATAGGATGAATGAACAAGAGTGTGTATAAAACCGTTCTTTTTTTCACCTTTTTTGTTGCCCTCTCTCTATTGGATCGTAGAAGCCGGTGGTGGTGCAACTCGTCGGATGAGTAGACTGTGATTTTCTGAGCCAAGGGAGCTTTGGGTGTTATACAATGTTGTTTGCTGCCTGCAGTCGAGTCGAATGAAAAACTCGCATCTTGCATGCATGGTGCAATGCCGGTGAACCTACACTTCCGACATGTATGCTAGGTTAGATGGAGTTGTTAGTTTTAGTTTTGGTATGTAAAGAAAGAGTGAACAGAGAAGAGAGAAAGAGAGTATTCTCAACTCTTCCCTTCATCTGGTTGGGAAGTCTTCTTTTTTATTCCCTTATACTATCCTGCAAATACTTGGTGCTCGTTGTACGACGCTGCTGCTGCTGCCGCCGCCGCCGTCGTCGTTCCAGCCACCGGCGAATATGCTAATAGTAATACGGTGCACCAGTTTCGTTTTTTTCTCTCTTTCTTCCTTTCTTTTTGTTGCTCAAGGCAGACATTGTGACGGCGCTCAAATTCCTGAAATATCTTAACAACAGGATTGTCTAGTTGGCCAACGATCGCATAGGATCTTAGAAAATTCAAACGACTGCGGTTGAATGTTTTATGTGCTCTTCAATGTCTTTGATACACTGTAAAAAATAATCGGAATTTTCTTGTATATGGCGATCGGAAAATTCCAATCACCGGATGGGAAATCAATTTCCGATCAACATTGTAAAAAATGTGCGCGGAATCGTTTTTCTATCAAAAATGAGGGATTTTTCCACCACTTCGAAGAATTGTTTTGTTTTCTGGGTATTGAATTCTCTACAAATGGATGTTACTGAAGATTGAATCATTTATAGAAATGAAAAGAAAATTCCAACTCATAAAATCTGATGAATAATCGTTATTCAACTTTTCAAATTAACTCTTTGGAACTCACAACATCGCTTGAGAAAATTACTGCAAAATTTTAGGTCTTTGAAAGTTGAGTATTTCGTTATTCAGTTACTAATTCGTTCCAATAAACGGTTCAAACTTCAGCAACATTACAAATGGAGGGAAAAATCCACCAAATTATGGTGAAAAATTCCCCATCTATGGAGGAACTTTGCTGCCACCGTTTTTTGGAGGAAAATTCTACAATCATTTTTCATAGTGTTTACACTGTAAAAAAACTGGAAATTTACTGTGCAACAGGGCTGAAAATTTCTAATGCTAGTACTGGAATATGGATATTCCAGTACGTGTACAGAGATTTTGTTGGTACAGTACTGAAAATTTACCAAGCATAACTGAAAATTCAGTCCTCGTATTGGAATTTTCAAATTTGGGATTGTGTACTGAATTTTTGCCATGATTTCACGAAAATTTTACTGGATGGTACTACAATTTTACAGTTCTTGTGCACTAGAAGAAAGTATCCCCTCAATAAGGACTTGGAAGAAATCTCGAATTTAGATCAAAAAACCTGATCGTTGGTATACTGGAATTATACAGGTTTTGAACTGCAATTTTCAGGTTATGTGATGGAATTTTCCAGTTATGCCGGACTTTAATCACTGTTGCACTGAAATTATCCACTTCTATTGGACTTCGTTATTTCGGGCAGGAAAATTTGTAAGTCCTTATATTAAAAATTTCTTGATTGAGATTTTGAATAATAATTCTAATTGTAGCAAATGAAATTGGTATATGAGATTTTTCGAAGACTTATTCCTTTGTGTATTCTAGATATGAAGCATATGTAGTAACCTAAGCTGGCCTTCTTAGTCTCCGACCACAAGTCGCGGTGTAGCTCATCGGTTAGGTCTGAAGTTTCAGTTGGTAGGCAGGTAGAAAAGTGTAGGTTCAAATCCCGTTAGGTACACATGATTTTCTGTCCATCCACATGAGCGATCATATTTCTCAATCATCTTGAAACACAAGGACCGTGCAAAATCACTTTATGTGAGCCATTTCCTTTTAATTTTCATGAATATTTTCAGCATTAATTTTCCAGTACATGCCAGTACAGGTTCAGAAGATTTCCAGTTTTGATGCTGAAATTCCATAACATTTGTACTGAATTTTTGCAGTACAAATGTGCTAAAATTTTCTGGTACGTGCACAAGTTGATAATTTCCAGTAAATTTAATGGAATTTTCTGGTGCACCTTTTTTTACGGTGTATGTATGAAATTTTCCATAAATTCAACTGAAAATTCCAAACTTTACGGGAATTTTTATTATCATTTCATAGGAAATTTCTGGACAAGCGCGGAAAATTCCTAGCGCATGTATATGTTAATAACTTCACATAAATTTGTTGGAATTTCTTACAGTGTATGTTTTGATATCATTCGAATTGGTAGTTTCTAAACTGTGATGGAGTTTGATATGAGGAGTATCGTTAGTGTCAGTTTGGTATGTATTGAATATTGCAAATTCAATACAATTGGTAATTACTAGATGTATCAAATTCACACGAATGAATCGAATCGGTCTGATTATATGACTGAAGATTATTCCATTAGATTTCTGTAATGTAGGTTCAGTTGGTTTCAAATTTCTAATTACGCACATCATTTGCTTCCGATCGATAAGGTAAATTAGAATGTTTTTGATACGATCATTTGAAACTGAGCAATGCGAGTTCATGGAGAAAATTATCATCTCCAAAGCAGCCAACTTATTCGTTTTTATGTAGAACAAAAAAAATTTGATACAGCAATGTTTTTGTTATAGTAGGGAGTACATTTTTCTTTACACAGAAAAAGTTGTTCCATGCACTGTATTCAATTTTAAATTTCAAATATTTTCCAAATCATATCTTATCGTTATTCAACAATTTAATGATTGCATCAAATTCATTTACAAGAGGAAACAATAGCTGAAACCACTATTCAAATTTACGACTTTTGATCATCCACCGAAAGGAATGGTCTTAGCTTTTTGATAGTCCCCTTAATTGAACGAACACAGGATGATTTTTGCCCCATCCATGGTAGCTATAACGCAACAGGCATATCCGTAAGCTGCTCGAAATAGCTGTGACAACCACTCTTTTATTCTTATGTAGGCAACGAATGAATACATAGGCAAATTTCGTGTCCTCGACTACTCCAAAATACAAGTAACATCATTTCTGTGACTTTTTTCCCCCTCTTCATGAATAGAATTCCCTATCGCGTTTATCGTTTCTCTTGATCTTTTTTTCGCCATTCTTTTTGAATATTCAGTCCAATCTTCAGCAGTGAATCGATTCGATATTCGCGAACGTATCACAAGATTGATTCTTTGTCGAATCGAACTGGTTGCGAGTAAACCTACTCCTGTAGCTGCTTTCATCAAAGTAAATTCGCTAAATTGAATTCAGTTTGAAAGTGGACGAACAAAAAACTGAGAGAATTTAGTATTCGAAAGTTAAAAGTGGCTCCCACTTGTCCTCGTCAATGCACTTTATAGTTGAATCCACAGACAATGCATTCGTAAACGACCATTTCAACAGGTTCTTTCTGGTTTTTTCCTCTTTCCTTCTCTTCATCTTTTTCTCTTCTTTTTTTGTATTATTACTCGCCCCCTCAACGATGAAATCCTCTTCAATTCTTCAACTATCATGTTGAAATACATTGTTCAAACATAATAGTTGAGATATAATTGTTCTTCTTCCTCGTTCAACAATTCAAAAAGAAAGTAGTTTGAATAATGAATTTCCATCATCATACTTCAAAATAATACACATGCATATGTGTATATATAGCTACCGTAAAAAGTTCTCAGTTTGATTTCCAATAATGCTTACCGTAGGTGTAATTTACATCACACACGCGTGCCAGATGGATATTTGCAAGCGCCACAATAGCGATCGAAGTCTTCATTACCATCCACGAGTGCGATTAATTTTCATAGCCTCCGCGCCAGACGACCTCGTAAACGAGATTAACGATATACACATATACGTTTACGGATGTATAAATGACGAAAGGTATTCGTTGGTAACTTTGCGACTCGCTATCCATAAAGGAGAGAGATAAAGAATATAGCAACGAGCGGAAGAAAAAAATACATAAGTGTCATGGAGGGTAAAAACAGAAAGAAAGAGAGAGGGAGAGGGGGGAAAAATGAATAGGTGTGTAACACAACTGTTTCAGCGAGATTGAGACTCCTGCGGGTCGTTGAACGGTGAGGAGGAAAGAAGAAGATACGGAAAAGGAGTTAGGGTGGATGGGAAGAAGTGAAAAATTTCACGAGCACCTGGTTTTTATGCTCCATGTAAGATATAGAACGATATTACATCGACGATACAAAGTACTGTACAATAAAAAATAAAGAAAACCCATTTTTTCTCAACGGCATTATTCTAACCTTTTTTTTTCAATTTAATGGTTGATATACTTTTATTTTTATATTGCCGTTGGGGAGAGAAAATAAAAATCCAACCCAACAATTAAGAAGTGTGAATCTTCGTTCAAGGCTGGAAGAAGAAGATCATTCGCCAGAAGGGGTACCGATTGGGAGCACGCAGTACGCTTTCACCCAGACTTAATATACACGTTAAAGCTTTACCGACCTGTAATAATGTATGTTACGTCGAACACGTTGTCCATAGGTTCATATAAGTACACACGGTATACATATCCAAGTTTATGGATATACCTCAGTTGATTCTACGTCAACAAGGCTTTGCTATGGCATTTACGGTTCTTGCTGTGGTTACGTTTCAACTCGACCATCGTTTAGTTCGTACTCCGCTAGTCTCCGTCGTACATGCTCGTTTAGCGATTGACCGTATCTCCTCGTATGGACAAAATGATCTGATCCTTTCACGACTTTTCATTGAATCACAAATTAATAGGTCCATTTATATCCAATCGGGTTGATCGCGTATAATATTTTATTATCGTTTGCGATTTCGTAGTTAAACTGTTAACAGAATTCTTTCGAGTCGTAAAAATGTTTTCACCGTGGAAAGAGAAATATATTACCGTGATTTCTATTCGTTTTGTTCGCGGGATGATGTTGAATTTTTATTCGATCGGATGATAAAGCGAAAGAATTAATCACGAGTAACATGTGTGGTATTTATTATCGATTTTGATGGAGTCCAGATAAATAAATTTCAATTGAAAGTACACTGAAAAAGGATTATAGTTCTTATGAAGACGATGTATGCTTCTGAGAACTATTGGGAAGGAAGAATAAACGCATCGTTATTTCCAAGTAGAAATACTCTAGTCATTGACGAGTTTTGTAACGCTCAACTAGCCATAAATCTAGACCCATTGAGCAAACAGTATTCCAAATTTATTTCAACAAAATGAGGTTTGTGAAACAATCGACAAATCTAATTTGACCCAGTTAGTGTGGCCAGGAATTGTGTTTTTCTCTCTCTTCCGTCAATTCAAACGTATAGGTTTGAATGGACAGGAGAGAGATTGACACAATTCCTAGCTACGCTAATATTTGACACAAAGATGTCCCGTTCATAATTAATAAGCCTCCTTTGTCACAAACACTTCTCTCAGTACGCTTGCAAGTGCCTCGTAGGGTTCAGGTGTGGTAATCGTAAGTTTCTAGTTGTTGGCGTGGTGGGTGTTACAAAATTCACGAATGACTAGAGCATTTCTACTAGCCCTAGTAAAAATGCTCTCGTGATTCATTGGTCTTGTGACACTTATCCCAACAAAAAACTAGAAAACTTGCCAGTAACTTGCAAGGAGCATTTCTGCTAGGGGGTATTATGACAACAATGGCGTAGTTGATATAAGGTTTAATAGCGAACGCATTTAGCTGTAGTACTTGAAGTTTTTCGTTGTGACAGCTACAAAGTCACTGTCGTAACCAATGAAATTCCTGTCAAAACGAAAAATTCATAATCCTAACATGGAGTACAAAGAAAAATCAGATTCCCCTATCGTATCGAGGTTTTTTTCTCCACGTGCGCCAAGAAAAAAGATTGTGGAGCCAACTACATATGTGGTTGGATATGGCGAACGACAGTACATATTTGAATCAACAAAATATTCAGTAGACAATAAAATATAGTTGAGCTTACTAAATATTCTGTTGACTCATTTAAATACCGTCGTTCGCCATATCCAACTACATATGTAGTTGGCTCCACAATTTTTTTTCTCAGTGTGGCAACTACTTCAACGATATTTGAATTTGGTGAAAAACGAATTCAACTTTTATAGGATTGTAGGAAATATTAGGTGCGAATGATATTTTGAAAGAAGATTTTTAATCTCTTCGTAAAGAAGTTGAATAAAATTCTCTGATACATCAAAACTCAACAATGCGTGAATATTACACTCCATAAATTCTTTCTCATTCTCGTAAAAATTAAGAGCGAATCCTCGAATATTCCATTTACTATTCGAACAAATTATCTTCTCCTTTTCACGTGAAATGCATCGTGGCTGGAAAGAGTTTTAATATATTTATATTACATACATCTCTCAGTTGGAATGTATTCGAATGAAAATTCTTTTGATAATTCTCATTGAGAATCGCAATCTTTTTTAAGTTTGGAGACTTTAATTGCTTGGGAGATGATGATGTTCGTACAATATTTTCTGATAAGGAACCATCATCTGTTTGATTCGATTTTTTATGAGAACCTGGTGAGATTATTCGGAACACGGAAAGCACATCAACAACAGATATTCTCGTTACTTTCAGGTAGACTCCATGGAGATGCGACGGATATATCGGTGGTTGTGTTATAAAGGAATCGAATCCATAGGATTGGATGTGGAAGATCTGAATAAATCGATCTGATTCATTCGAATTTAATCGGGGGTTCTATGTATTATTTTACTACATAACATCTTTCACATATTGGAAATTTCCTCTGAAGTACTGACAAAAGCTCTGTGAATTCCACACGAATTCAGGCACCGATGGAATAAATCCGGCAATTTTTTTCAGAAGGACGTGTCTCAGACCCCATAGCGAAAATCACAAAGAATTGGACGAAATACACTGATAAACCCGATTTCTCAGATTTAAAGAAATTTTCTTTGCCCTCATTCTGATAAATCTTGTTTTCAATGGGAAAGATAGTTCATTCCAATGAGAAAATTTTTCATTCAATTGAAATTATATATTCTCCAAATTCAAGGAGGAATGTATTTCTGTCTCAATTTGAAAGTTTTTTGTTTCAATCTGATGGAATTCTATTGAAAAAAATATTTATTAGAATGAGGGCAAAGGAAATTTTCTTTCAATCCAAAAAATGGGTTTCTCAGTGTAATAAGCCAGTTTCCGAAGTTGAGAATGATAAATTCAATATACAGAAAAAACATTTGAAAATTCAACGAATTTTGTTCAAAGTCTGCGGCCAGCTGCAGATTTTCAGAGTCTTTTAGGTTTTTTCAGTGTTTTTCAGAGTTTTTCAGTAAAATTCAAGGAAATTTTCAGAGATTTGCAGAGTCACGTTTTCACCAGTGATATCTGTCTTCTATGCTGGGATTTTTGTTAAATGGAACAAGTTTCATCTTCATTTAACAAGAATTCTGGATTAGATGATGGATATTCTTCATTTTCAAAATATTAACCGGAGCTCCGGTAGAATCAACAGTCCGTTTTTCTCCGTGTAGGTTAATTGATTGACTTCAGATCGATTTCAAGTCGATATGCGTTGAATAAAGGTTAATTGAACGTTGAAATATTCACTCCCCTAATTTTTTTCTTCAGAGCTTTCTGTTCTCTTCAATTAATGATTCAGACTTCCAACTCAATGATTCTTATGATCTCTCTACTAAGAAATCAAATACATTGAATTCACCTCCATCGATCTGCAAAATATTCCCTTCCTCTGTGTCATTAATTATTTTCAGTATTTCTTTTCGAAATTAAATATTAAGTGAGCCGCCAGAAAAACTGTTTTTTCCGATGTAAATCTAGTAACGTTCCACTACAAGCTCTTGTATACTATATATATTTCTTTTGCCTCGAAGCAGATGAATTCAGGGCAAAGACTTTTCGTGGTTAGAAAATTATTTGAAGAAGTATGAAGGAGTATTCATCATTTTATTCCACATTTCTTGTGATATATTTCAAAGACATGAATCGCATGAAAGAAAATACAAAAATCACTCAAAATCTCTGAAGAAAATATGAAAACTCGTTCTTTTTTCTCCCTCGTGGGTTCATGATCATAGCATTTTCCGCTTTGATTTGCACTCGTTAAAGCAAAGAGTGCTTGGTAGTTTTCTTTAGACTGTCGTGTTGAAACGCGAAGGACTACTTCAGTTCTTTCGTGTGCAAGGAAATCATTTCGCATATACACGAGTTGATTAACGATACATATATTAAACAAAAAAGTACTTCGAATTTTTTCTTTTTAGTCTGTGTACGATGGATAATATAATTATACAACCATAACCCTGGTGCTCCCTTGGAAATTTTTGAATTATAAAGAATCATCCGTGTTTCGCGTATTTCAAATTCGTCGATTTATCAACCATCAGTTTCGAATATCGTGCTGATGATTCAAACTAGTTCACCCCGTGGCGGAAAGTGTCAGATCGAATAATTATCTTGGGATAGTCGGTAGATTTTGAACATCAAATCAGGTCAAAGCTTGTTACACGACGACCGACACATTTATCTATCTCCCTTTCTCTGTGATAGGAATGTTAATATTCAAAGCCAATATTGAAAGTTACGACAAGACAGGTTAGGTTACAACGTTGATTTGCAGATATCGACGTTCCCGATTAACAACAATGAACCCAATGAATGATTCACAGTATCCTGCTTCACGTAAATAGAATAATTCTGCGAGTTGGAGGTTCCAAGAAGGACCGCGACGTCAAGAGGAATTGAAATTTCAAATGCTGATTCATATTGTCAACGTTCTAATCGAATCGATTCTTTAGGTACATAAAATAATTGTATCTCATTTAGGCGGTGAGTGGTATCAACTCCCATAATAGCTTTGTGCACAACAGCAACGATATCACGGCAAATTTCAAGCAATACCGAGAGTATTTCCAATCGTGGGAAAAGTTTGGCCTTCCCCAACTTTTAACGATGCACCTGTGCACCTTGCGGATTGTCAGCTGCGTGTACATATATATTTTTGCGTCTCCGCATATAATCCCGCCGAAGCGATCTAATAGATCGACGAGAGGAGAGAAAGAAAAGGAAAAGAATGGATTTTTCAATTCTCTTTTTTGAAAACTCGACCTGTTTGTCGCGGTCGTAGCCGTCGTGTGTCTCAAGGTGATCTCGCAACGATGTACTTATTTAGAGATCCACGCCAGGCCAGGTGCATTGATCACTGAAAAGCAGGTGATACCAAGTTTGTGCGGAGAACATGCGCGCCAGGTATGTATATATACTCTGTACTCTCTTAGGAACGTGTATGTATATATGGTAGGGAGCACACGACATTCAAGCGGGTACAGGTTGTCCTTGCGATGAATCAAGTTCTCCTTATTATGACAACAAGAGGTTCCTCGATTCCCCAATGTCACGTGTCACGAGTAATTTGATATTCCCATATTATCATTCCGAGTGTTGTTTCGTGATTCATCGTGACGGGATATAGCTCTCGCGGTTTTTCTTCCAATCGCTCATTTTAAACTCAATTAACGCGAATCATACTTTTTCCTCCCCATGTGTGTATGGAACAATGGTCCAATCGTGGACCAAGCCTGGCACAGGACCTGCCAAAATTTGCCTTAAACAATTCAATAAACTTGGCCCAGGCTTGGGAATGATAAGATCAGGACAAGCTTGGGCCAATGGTTCGTTCCAGCCCAGTTCAAATGATTCGCCAAGCATCAATCAATGCTTCTTTCATCCCAGATATTGATGAGGAGAGTAATTTAATCCATATTTCAGCTCAAAGTTCTCCCTCAGGATACCGTACATGAATCATCTTGAAACGATAGATCAAATGTGCCAAGACTGGGACGAGCTTGGGGGTTTCCCAGTCTTGTTAATCCCTGCATGGGAAAGACATCTTGAAATCCTGTAGAGAGTTCTTCAAGATCAGTTGATTTCCGTGTATGATCACATTTAAAAGTAACCTATCACCATTGAGTCAAGTTTTATTCTTATTTAGATCAAATATATCTATTTTAGTGTGTGAAACTGGGCCAATCATGGGGAGGAGATTGGACTGGTCTTGGTCCGATAGTTATGCACAAGTCTTTATCCATTGTGAACTCGGGATTTGGTCACTAATTGAGAACACTGTGCCACTTATGTGGACAACATCGGCTCAAATAATCATCTTAACCTTAGCTTGATATTCCCGCTTGTGCCAAGCTGGTACCAAGTGCAGTTTTTGGCCATTCTAAGGATACGAACAAATGTCCCATGACTAACTATTATCCATTGGAAACAGTGGGACAATCATGGAACCAATCATCGTGGGTCCAATTATTTTTAACGGAGGTTTGTTCCTGATACACGTGCCAATCCTGGGACAAGCTTGGGTTTTCTTCCAGTCCTGTCAATACCTGCATGGGTTATTTCTGAATTTTATCTCATCGTAAGATCTTATGAATGCTTCACTGAGAGGTTTAGTTTTGGAATTGAAAAAATTTGCTTGTGTTTCTAGAACTCTCTAAAATTTTTCTGAGTGAGATTTTACCCTTGAGCCAGTCAAAAGTGAGCTTGTCTGAACTTTGAATGAGATTTCCACTCTTTTGGAGGGATAATCTAAGGTTTGAAGTTGGAAACTCACAGCCACTCCAATTCTGAAGTGAATTTTTCATCCTAAAGGAGTGAGAATTCACTCAAGACGAGTAGAAGAGACTCAGTGGAGTGGAACACGTAATTTTTCACTCTCCAAAATTGAGAGAGGAGGATAAGAGTGAGAAGTCTTTTTCAGAAAAAAATTTACACCCCACATTTTGGATTTTATGACATGAATTCACTGGGCTTGCAAAGTCTTCAGTATTGCATGCAGAATAATGAACAAATTCTGTTGGAGGAGCAAACATTTTTGGCTGCAACAGCAACAAAAAATCACTGTCGCAGGCAACAATATTGCTGTGATAGCGAATAGAATGATATATGAAAGTTCATTATCATATGGAATGAATTTCAGTATCATCGCCTTTGACTCATGAACAAAATGAACAAAAATTTATACACGATTTATCGTTATATCATATTCAACTCCCTCATATTTCGTATTCACTTAACACAGCATACAATATAACCGGAAACGAGTCATAAGAAGGTCTTCAAAATTCAGAGTTACAAGGTGTTGGAATTTAACTCGGCAAGGATAGTTTTAGAACTTCACATCAACTATCGTCATTATCAATATGTGTGTGGTTCATGACTCTATATATTCATACACACAAGTAGTTACTATACCTCAGAAATGTACGAGAGTTTATGTACTGTACGTTATCTAGAACTCACCCATACTATACCTTCGTTCGAGTTTGTGTAGTATTTCTCCAGTCCTGTAAACGCACATAGATATATTGGTTCTTGCAGCATCTCACGCTCACGAGAAACCATCATCATATTTCTCCAAGTTAAATGGTTATGTATGTGTTTGCGTGTGTACGTGCGAAATATAGTTACGATGTCAACAAAGCACTAACAGCGACGAGAGCCATTCGCGCAACTTCACTTGCAAAAGTTGTGGCTGCATCCATCGCACTTTGTGGTCCATTGAATATCTCGATTGCGGATGATTAGAGACAAATTACGAGCTCGAATCAAGTAACAAGGACGAATGTGATTCTGGAACGTTAATGGCATTACACGCGAACGTGTTGTTATTGTTATTGTTATTGTTACTGCTATTACGACATTACGACGACCGATTTCAAGTTTATTTTTGAAATTCAATCTAAGATATCAATACCTTCGTCTCTTCTCCTCTTCGCGAAACCGTATGCGTTTCCTCATAGTCCTAGCTACAACGACTCACGGTTATCGTCAACTTTGTGATCGAATGAGACGTGAAGATAGCTATATGTGTGTATATATATATATATATATATACAATGTACGGAGGTGAAAAGAGTCATCTAGAATAGCAGGGACAAGGGAGAAAAGAAGAGAAACGACGGAGAAGCATTTGCCACAAACTTTTAAAACGTAATTGAAGTCTCGATACAAAAGTTTCAATCGTTCTTCTTCCTTTCGTTCTTTCTTCTTTCCTTCTTCTTTTCTTACTTTTCGTTCTCCTCCTCTTTCTCAATGACAAAGAACAAGCTTGTCAATTAATAATTGTCAGAATCTTGATGGGGATGCTCCATATTACACACCGACGCAGAAAGTAATAACGTTGCTCGGTTCGATTACTCCTTTGTTGATTTATCTTTTATTTAATTCTCACCAGACAGGTTTTACGCGGAAATAAATCCTTTTCCCTTTCTCAATCATTTTCTCAATAAAAGTGGTGTAACGAATGAAATCAGATTATCACGCGCTTGATCGATCTTTCATTATTTCACATTTCAGACGTTTAATGTTCGATCAATCTTTGACGGTTACATGATAATAATATGTGCATATGAATTCAATGCTTGGAACCCAAAGAACAAATAATGATGATTATTTATCACGTGTTATCTAATATCAATCCACTCGTTACGTGCATATTATACTTGGCTCATGATTATGAAATTTTTCCTTGATGCGACGTGTCTCATCATCGATATGAGGTGATCGAGAGCACTGTTATACACTCGAGAAGAATGAAAAAAAAGGAGAAAGAGGGTATTGATTTCCGTTGATTCTCTCACGACATAGAAGTAACAAATAACGAGTCGTCTCTATCCTATGATTATTCATCGAAGGAAGGAATTCATCCATCATTCAGGTATCTTGATACAATTACTATTCATTTTATTCATTAAAATACGGGTTATCGTGTAATCGAATCCCATTAGTATACTGAAATGCATGTTATAATTATTCATCATCAATCTATTCTTCATCTGTTGGTTTTCACTTTCTATTGCCTGTACGAATGTTCTTATGCCCCATGTCCTTCCCCCGAATCCATCATTTCCGAATAGACGGAAGGAGATTTTACTGTATTCGATCATTCGTAATACGAAGTTGTCGTGTCGTTGAATGAAATAAATGTCTTTGATCGTGGCAGTACTTTTTTTTAGAGCTCTCACAGCTTTCGGGATATCAAAGAATATAAAGAAGAATTCGAAATGTAAAAATCAGATTTGGATTCCTTCTATTGATAATGTCTATCATAGAGTAGTCTCTCGATACCTTTAAAATCAATTGGTTCTCCTCTGGGTGTTTCCTTCACGTGCAAAATTCGTTCATTGCATCCAAGTCTTTTATAGATAAGCGACCCTCTCTTTTCCTTCTTCTTTTACTTCTTCTTTTCTCGATGCACAACGGGGCAAAAGGGATTGCTCAAGGACCTAAGAACCTAGCTGGCTTTCGACAAAGGAAGAAGAGCCAAAGATATCTTGGAAGTGTATCACCCTTGGCTTGGGCCTCGCACACGCCCATTCTCACAGCTTCCTTCCTCGCATCGCAGCACACTTCCTTCTCTTCAGACTCCTGAATCAACCAACCAACTCCAGCGTCATCATTTATTCGAGACGCCTATTTACGCGCGTTGGCCTTCAAAGCCGCTTCCACGAGATAACCCTCTTCTCCTCTCTTCATCCTCCTCCTCTTCCTTTCTTTTGGTTTGTTCGATAACGTCAAAGCGGAGGTCTTCCGAGTCCAACGCTCCAATATTATCGCCTCGGGCGCCGATTGAAAACAGTTCGACTTACCGATGGTAATAATCGAGAAATGAATGCATTCGAATAATCTGATGTTTGTGATGAAGATTTATTATGTTTTGTCAAACAAGTTACAATTATCGCTTATTATTTTTCTTGAATCCTTTCTTTAATTCGATTCCAATGAATTGTGATGTTATGCAAGTTTTATTTTTGTTCCAGGTAAGTTACTCTCATTTGAGGTCTCAACAGTTATGTAAGTGATCATGAATACATTTCATTCAAATTGTTTGTTCGAAGAAAAAATATTTCATACGCGTTACACTATACCCAAGTGTATATTGCCGATATTGACAATGGGCCCAAGCAGGGTCCGTTTGCTTGAATCCAGTATTGGAAAATGACAATGAGACCCACTTGGACTAATTTTGGCCCTATTGTTTGTTCCCATACAATTATAGTTCGTAGAAAATAGAAATATTGATTTTCGGTGCGAGCCCGGCCCTAAGTTGAGCCAAGATCGGCTTAGGTCAGGGCCCATTGTATCACCTAGTCCTCGGGCAAAGCAATACAGCCAGGCTGGAAACGATGTTATCATCCCAGAGTTGGTCCCACGTTAGGTAGCATGGGCACCCACTTTGAGCCCCCATTGGACCCGTAGTAAATGGACGCTTAGATAATGTTCTATAATTCTTCTTTGGAGTAACACTGCAGATCTGAAAGCCTTCTCCTGTTTACAACTTCGAACTTCCACAGCTATGTCTAGTACATGGAAAAAAAGAGGATAGTTGTGACAGCTATCTCGACCAGCTATCAAGAGTAATGCTACGTGATAGTTTCGTTGATGATCGAACTGATTGCACTCCTATAACAAGTATGAAAATAGTTGCTTTCAAAATTTCATAAATGTGACGTTCCCCCATCTGCTAGGATGTCGGTACCCTTTGCTCGTCGAATTATCACGATTCCCAATCAAGAAGGAGAACGCAGGTCACAAATCATTATCTCACTCTTGATTAATGAATAATCAATGAATTTCATCATAAGAACATCAATGAATCGAGGGAAAATAGAAAATAAGTGGGTGTCGTTGATACGAAACTCTCAACATGAATGAGAATACAAATAGAACTCTGAAATTTTCCAAAATTATATATAATTCATATATAATTCTATAGAAATTATATACGGAATATATTGAATTAAATAGGAATCATATATAATTCTGAAAATTTTTGCACATGGAAAGAATGATATCAATCATGTTGTTCGTTGAAGGGAAGTCTTTCGAATACGATTTATTCCTAAATCGTGATGTAATTAGAAATTTTCAGTGCACTGTAGAAAATAATCGGAATTTTCCTATACGCAGCATTTGGAAAATTCCGGTCATGGGATGGGAAATCAATTTCCGATACATGTATTATATATGAAATTTCCCATGAATTCAACTGAAAATTCCAAACTTTATGGGATTTTTACTATCATTTTGCAGTAAATTTCTGGCAAAATACGGAAAAATCCTAACGCATGTATGTTTTAATTACTTCCGAACATTTATGTGAAGTTTCCCATAGAAATTTTTTACAGTGTGCACTTTAAAAGTGCTGCTGCGATTTTCTCCCAACATTCAGTAGCAACACAGTTTCACCATAAGTAAGGAACTTTTAACCCTGATTTGGTGGAGTTTTCCCTCAGTTTTCAGAGGATGCGAAACCAAAAAAACGAAATAAATCCTTGACATGAAAGAAAAATTCGCTATTTTTGATGAAAAAGCAATTTTCTCACAATCAGGAGATGGAAATAAGGAAGAACTCGCCGTATTTTCTACAGCGGGTGTCCGATTCATGTCCGTTTTGACACACCACTGACAGAAAAATGACCTGGTTGAAACATTCATGGTCGCAATAACTTGAAATCTGGCTCACACACACGTGATTTCAACGTTGAAGAAAAGTTACATTGTCAAACAGACGTCAGCCGTTGATTTCATACACGCAGATAAAAATCCTTGCTGAAAAAGCGATTTCGACAAATCTTCTAAAAATATTGCTGTTTTAGTAAGATATTTGCTAATTCAGCAAAATTTTCTAGTCATCTGTATATCTACGATTCCGGATTGCTGAATGGCAAGCGCTTGTTAAGGAAGCAAGGTTTTTGCTGTGATAGCTAATTTTTTGCTTATTCAGCAACAAGTTTTGCCGTATCAACAAAGCAAATTTTCGAGGTTTGCTGTTCCAGCAACTTTTTTTCTCTGAGTGTCGCGTTGATTTTTGGTTGAAATTTGATAGGGAAATAGATGTCCAGTGATTATGTTCTGATAACGCGTAATTCAAACTAATAAATCGAAGATAACCATCAAACGACGTTCTCAAAAAACATGTTCTGAACGGGTTTGAATCATACGGTTAGAATGTGTTTATAAAACCTTGTGTTTGAACTTCAATTGAAGATATTCTGCTAAAAATGTCGAACGAAACCAACCAACACTGGTTAAAAATTCAAACAAAAAGCAAGATAGTGAATAGCATGGCTCCATTTCCAAATTCTCTGATATTCAGAAAAACTATTTTCCTTGATATTAATGAAGGATTTTCAAACTAATTTGTTTGGTTCAGTTCGCGTTTGAAAACCATTATTAGGACACGCCAGTATTCGACGTCTTTGAAACAATGTTCAAACCGTTGCTATGGCGTTATTTTACGGTGGGAAAAACACGTTATCTGCCACAACATTTTTACGTTGAATCAACGCAGGAATATGTTAAGGACTGTTTTTATGTCCTTCAAGTTTGGAATCGTTTATAGAAACGAACCGAAATTTTGGACTCACAAAATCTGATGAGCCATCGTTATTTTTCACTTCGAATCAACTCTTGTGAACTGAAAACATCGGTCAAAGTATGCACTGTAAGATTTTTGGTCCCTAACAGCTGAGTATTGTGTCATTCGAGCACAAATTTGTTTCAAGAAACGATTCAAACTTCAGCGACATCTGTTTTTGACGTTTTTCAAATGTGCGTGTGCTTACTGGGTTTTTCCGTCCAGAAAAAGTGGTTGAAGCAAAAATTATCTACATATTCTCGTTATCACACCAAGACAAAAATCTGGTTTTTCTAACCTGAAACATGTATCGTATACTTTAAACAAATTTCTCCTGAAAATTCAGCGAATATAACACTTTTTTTCTGAATTTCCAGATAAATTTTTAGGAATTTCAACTAAATTTTGGAAAGTATCCTCAAAATTTTGCTGAAAATTCAGAAAAACGTGGCTGTAAAAATTTCACAGTCACATTTTCTGAATTTTCAGAAGAAATTTTTTCACAGTTATAATTAAATTTGACATCAATCACTTCTTCTGGACATCACAATCACATTTCCAGGTGAATCGAAGCAAATTCCAAATTATTGCGACCACAAATGGTCCAACCAGGTCGTTTTTCTGCCAGCGAAACGTTTTCATTCGGTAACAAGTTTTTGAATTTTTGGAATTTTGTTTTTCACCCAAATTAGGAATTATTGAAAATTTGACAAACTGTAGTAAATATGCTTACACCACAACTGCGCAAGTTTTTCATATTCACTTTAATGCTCCAACTATTATTTCTTGGAATGAACTGCGCGAACCTCATATTTCCATGTTATTGCATGAAAATATGTGACTTCATTTTCGAATCATATAATTTTACGACTTCGTTCCATCCTCGTTGGATTTCTGACAACTGTACGTGATTTTAGATTAAAGAGACATCAAATCGCTATGCAGTATCAGCAGTAGTGATATGCTTTATGAAGCCAAATGACGCCTTTTACATTCGTATCTCTGATGGATTATTGAATCCACGAAATTGCGTAGTGTTTCTTGTACCGAACGTGAGGTTGGTTAGAAGAATATAATTTATCAAACTTTTCAAACATCATTTTGGAAACTACCCAATTAACTATTCTGACAGAAAATCCTTCCGAATAAATGTTGACATTTTTGTGAAAAATTATACGTTCTGCGATCAAAAACCCCCCATCATGCGCTGTACTTCAAAAATTCACAGACTCCCTCGTACACATAGTTGATAATTTTTAACCTCTCTCACGTGAATCTGAAAATGTGATTGATCTCATCATGGTCGAAAGCAGAGAGATTTTCGTTAATATATCTTCTTTTTTCTCATCAGGTTTACCCTCTCGCTCTCTTTCAACCGTAATACACCACCGTCGTCTCCGTCTCCGTCGCCGTCGCTGCTTTTCTGTGCTTTCCTCCTCTCTATCGTAGACGTCGTCATATTTACTCTCGAGCCTTCGTTATCGCTCACTAATTGAACCCTCTCGACGCAGTTCACACGACGCACAGGAGGGTCGAGCCTTTGCGAAAGCACAGCCTGTTCATAACTACAGCAAACCAGCCCCGTGTTTTTGTTACTACCAATTTCTGGCAATGCGCGCGTTTATTACCAGTCGAAATAACCTTCGCGTCTAACACATTTCTCTTTCGCTGATTATAACCCGAGGATGATTCGACTTGCCACGACGTTAATTTGATGTTTATTATGAAATAATGAGCGATGTAATTGACATACACACATATGTGTTGATAAGTATATTCACACGTAGGACGAATCGATAAAACCACAAAAAGAAAGGGAAATTCATTACGGAATCAAATCATTACTTTTCGTCTACATATTCTCGTATAAACCTTGTACTTCATGGTGTGCAAATATCATTCGAGTATGAAGTACGTACACATACATTCCGTATGTAAACGTGAATCCATGCCCGATTCATCCCCCTCTCTACGTTCAATCCCCAAAGGCGCTTCTCATTTACTCTGACTCCTCTCGCCTTGTGGAAGGTGGATTAGGATGTAATTGTATCCCATGTATTAGGATGTAACGAGGAGATACGTACAATCTGAGAATACCAAATTGCATCATTTATTCATTTATTTATTCATTCGTTCATTCATTCAATAATTTCTGATTGATTGCTACGAATGTCAATTGGAGAATAAGGGGGAAAAAACTTCATTAACCGCATTCCATAACATGGATAGGTGAATCGAGAAGTCGTTAAAGAAAAAGAAACAGGACTGATCAGGGTTTCGCGTATATAGGTATCATTGACATCAGATCGTCGTTGGTGTATTGATGGTAGGCGGACATATAGGATACAAAACAAAGATGGGTAGGGAGATACCACATGCTCCGTATCAGAAAACGATGATGCAGCCGCGTGATGAAAAATGGCGTTTTCGAGAGAGTGAAGTAACCGGAATGAAATGCATGGATTGGTTTAGCCCCCGGCATATCCCGCTACAATGCAAACTCCTGGCATAGACAGCTCGGTGATGGATTACCGACGCGGCATTGCGCCAGAATTCTAGTCTTTCGCACGAACTCGTCCACGTGTGTGTCTATGTATGCGCGGGAATGGTATATGCACGTATATTGTTCCTCCCCACATTTACACCCTTTTCGTTTATTTATACCTTTTTTCTGTTTTCTCTTCACCATCGTCGTTCCACACTTTGAGTAGTAGTAACAACAGTCTTCCTGTCACTATGTGTTTTCATTCCCTTCCTTACACCATTCACTCTCCTACGATCGTGTTTGGATATACCTTTCCTTTCCTTCCATACGTTGGTTACACACGTTACATATTTTCGTATTGACAGACCGACAGACGGTCTGCGGGAAAAATTTGACTTACGATTTTCCATATTTCACCGTTTCTTTCTTTGATTCCATTTTTATCTGTACTCGACAAGGATATATATTGTAACGTTTTTACATTTCATGTTTCAAAATAACTACTCCTGATTCCTGTTTTACATCAGAACCAAATTTTGAGAGGAGATCGAAAAACCCTGTCGACTCGAGTCTTGAATTCGAGAGTGGAGGGAATCAGGGATTCGACAATGCGTAGCACTTTCTCCTGTCCTTCTACAACAAGAAATCTCTCATCGTGTGTCGGACAGAGGTTAGGAACTCGACCAACATGACGGTGTGGTGTTAAGGGTCGACCCAGAGCATCTGGGTGGGAGGAGTGACGGCAGGACTAGCACCACAAGTCATCGTATATTACACTGATACGTGAATTTTCTCAAGGATGAAATGAGAGGGAATGAGCAAGAAGTGGGCTCCGGAGGGGACAAGGGGTGCGGATAACACAGAGGGTTGAGGTTGACTTTGGAATGAGGAGACAAAAGTAAGGGGTGAGTGCTTGCACGACATCACGTTTAGAACGCGAGAGAGTGAACGGGCACGGGCGTCAAAATGAACATCTGCAAGTAGAGTTACGTCAAATTTACGAGCGACTCGTGGACCGTTTCACGGGAGCACTAAATAAAAGGGGACTATAATCGATCCACTCGCTTGCGTGCTTTCGTTTCCATGTATATACATTCACTCTCTTACATATACATGTACACATGTAAGGCTCCCGAGAGCCTTCCTGGAAGACACTGGAATTTTAGATATGAGCCTCATAAAGATGTATGGCCCGGTCGAACGCACGAGAGAGGAGAAATGTGAGGGAGGAGAGGAAGAGTAGGAAAGAAGAAGAAGAAGAAGAAAAAGGAGGGCCGAGTCGTGCCCAGGATGATAGGTGGAAGTGGAGGAAAGGGTCATTGTTCAAGCGTTTCGATAAAAGCCCCGCACATGAACGAGGCACTCTGTATGAGAATGAAATGAAAAATGTAGATATAGAATGGATGTGAGATAAAAAAAAAACACAGATAAAAAAATGCGAAGTGAAGAAGTCTTGAAGATTGCATTGGATATTTTGAAGGGAAATATATTTTTTGAAATATCAAAGAATATTAATCTCCTTCGCATGAAGCGAAAGAATCATGTTTTTCAGTCATCTTGTAATGAAATCATGGAAGTATGGCTGCATCTTTTCTGCAATGAATAATCGTATTTCAGAATATTCTTTGGGAGATGATGCGAACGATGGCAATATCATTTGCGTGACAAATGAATTATATACATAGATGTACGCGTGTATATACTTGTACAGATATCTCAGTAGCGCGGCTTACCGTTTTGTCCCTCGTACAGGTTTCTCGGGATGAACGAGTTCACAAGAAAGACCTCAAAGGCGGTAAAACGTCGCGAATAGAAATGGGTTCCCAGAAAGAAGATTTGAATATCTCTTCTTGGATGTACATTCATTTATATATGTATATACTTGTAGAATGTGAGTGAATAAAAAGGCGATCGTGTTGAAGGGAGAGGAGGAGCAATATCGTTCCTGTGGTAACCATATATAACCGAATGTGTATATATATATATATATATATATTACCACGCACAAGGTAGATGCATCAACAACAGGGAATCGCCCTTTTTCAAACCAACACCGCGAACCAAAACCAACTCACCGAACTCTTCTTCAGTTTTCTTTATTCTTCTTCCTTTTCTACACGACTTTGAGTTCACGTTCAGTATTCGCAGTTCCATCCGTGTTCGTAGATAAATTGTGCATGGCGGAACATTTTAACGGCCTCGTTTCTCCTTGTGTTTAAGCACCGCGCAAAAAGAGGCACGAGAGAAGACAGTTGAGAGGGGGAAGAGAAAGAGTAGAAAAAAAAGAGCATGGAAAAGAGAATCAAAAAACAGGAAAAGCTAGCGAAGAAATGCAGAAGCAGAAACGTCTGCAAGGTGTAGTACGTGGAAGCTTAGGAGGGTTACCGGTCTGACGATCACCGTGCCGTACCACTACTCTTTTATGACTCGCGGCTAGACCTCCTTTTCCTTCTTGCCCTTATAACCTAGGTGGAAATACCCAACCCTTCTCCCCCACTTACAGATATATATATTTATTTTTTCATCTTGACGTGGTAAAGTGAAACTCAAAAGTCGAAAAGCCTCAGAGCGAGCGAACGAACGAACGCAGAGAACAGAGTAAGTACAGCGATTTCTTCCGCGTGACGAAAGTTGTAAGTCCATATTACCACCGCTCCGACGTTCAGCCAACCGTTTCCTAAAAACATATACAGCAAGCGTATGCTTTTGTGCGGACGTGTATGCACGCGCGGCAAACTCATTAGGAAATGAAATATATATATATTTATACATAAATGTACAGAAAGAAAGAGATAAAGGATGGAAAGGAGGGAGAAAAGAGAGAGAGAGAGAGAGAGAGAGGAGGTGAGTTGCACCAGACTGTACGCAGAGGAATGTTGGAATGCAAAAGTTTCTCTTAATGAGAGGGAGAAGTAAACTAGTGGATGATGGCAAAGTAGAGAGTTCCAAGGCCCGGATGTTGGTTTCGTTGCTACCAAATAAGTTGCTTTCCTCCCCTTCCGATCCTCCTCTTTCTTCTTCTCCTTTTCGAACCGCACGACCAATTTCTTTTTTCTCGTCGTTTTTGATCTCATTCCTCGTCTCGACAATTTCAGGTTCCTGTTTACAGAACTCTGAGGTGCGCAGATATTATTCATACATCATTCCGTTCGTATCGTCAAACGCATCTCACGATTCTCAGGTTCGGCAGCTCAATAGAATCAACTAGAGTGAATGGAATTAGTGTGGGTATCGATGGGGAATTGTTGATGCCATTTAGCGCAGTGAAAAAAATCTGTATCTGTATTGTTTCCAGTGTTCAGGGAGGAGAATCATGAATCTGTATGGAATCTTGAAGTGTGAGTCAGTGAACACATCATCATTTGCATAAGGTGTACAACTTTACCAAGGAAAAAGATCGCGTTTAAGAGCAGGTCGATCTGTATCATATGGTTCTGTACACACATGTTTTAACGCGTGCATGCACCCTCGATGGAATAATGGTCTTGTACACAATTGTATGCACGCAATTGGTTTCGAACATGCGAACATAATTGTGGAGCATAAAATACAAAGGTATTGTGGTAATCCGTTCCATATATACCAGATAAATTCTCATCCAATTAGTTTTACGTCAAGGTTTTGTCGAGAAAATATAGCAATTTGACAGGATTGTTATTATATTCAAATTCGTGATGAATCTTGGTTATGGCAAGTCCATCATAGGTAGACGTGGAATCGTTTGCGCGTAATTGGAACATTGATATTTGCTTCAAATGATCTTGTACATCATGCTGTGACAATGATCGAGTTATTCAAGGTCCGTTATATTTTGATTGAAATGGCTTTTTTAAATTAGTCATTGTTGAGCACAAGCGCTGCTAACAATGGCGTACAAAGCTGAAGAAACGAATACCAAAAATTATTACGATTTAATCAGTATTCATTGCGATTTTTGTCCCGGTTTTGTCTTTCCAGAAGAATTCACAGACAATATCCGATTTTCTTTCATCAGAACATTTGGAAATGCTGGAGTTTGTTTTGGAGTTATGAACGGAACAAGATGACGATGATTGATGATGATCGATCGAAGTCTGTTTCAGGAATTAAATCTAGGTTCAAACTTCGTGTCAATTCAGTTGTTGTCGTGATTTGTTATCTGCTCCTACCGCTTCATAAACAGGAACTTATTTCTTCAGGAACTGATCTGAAATTCCTATAATATGACTTTTGATAGTTGCGGAGTTGCTCAACGAGGAACTGATAGTGTCTGTTCAGCACCTCTTAAACCCTTTTTAATGAAGTTAGAATCACTGGAAAGAGTCTTGGCATAAACTAGAGGGTGACTGCAATCACTTCGTTTAGGGGCAATAAGCAGAAACCAAAACGTTTCAAGAACATTTAGGAAATTCTTTCTCAAATACACCATATTTATCAATGAGAAAGGGAGGAAAAAATACATCGCCAAGTTGGAGAGGAGGATCTGTCCATCCAAAGTGAATCAATTGAATATATATTTGTTCATAAACTAAAAAACACAATATGGTTTCACCATAAACGATATGGAAATATTTCTCTCGACTTGTCGTTGAGAGGATCAAATACCGAAGCTTCCAAGAATCATTGGAGAAGGAGGAGGTATCTCGGTTATATGGAGCAATTCTCTCTATGCACGAGATGACTGTTCGATATACTTCCCAGCGAGTTCGTGGACATCTACGTATCGCATTGCGTTGTGCATTGATCATACCGGAAGTGAAATATATTGAAGATCGTTCTGTGGATTTTATAAGCTCCTCCCTTCTTTGTCATTGGGCACAAGCTTTTTTAACGAATTTACGATTCTCAGCGGTCCATCGTTATCGACAAGGATGAGCAGCCTCGATTACTTTTTGTACTTCGTCCTGTCAAGTAATCACTGTTAGAAAAATCTACCTGAAACTTCATAAGAATATTGTAAAGTTTTTTACATGAATAGTTTATTGAATTTCATAATGAAATATTGTATTGAATGATGTAATTCTTAAGGTTAAGAATTCTCAACATATTTCTGAAAATTGATAAACAATTGTTATATTCCAGGAAGAAATTTTGGAATTGTATCAATCATTATTATTAAGGTGATACCAGCGACCTTTGCACGAAAAAAACACTTCATCGTCATGAAGTAATCAGTCTTATGACTGGTTTGATGAAATCCTCCAACCCTGTATATTATCCGCTAACCGCTTAATTTCTGCATATCTACGGCAATCCTTATCTTGTATAATTTGCTTCATATAACTCAATCTAGTCCACCTCTTCGAGTTTTACCATTCATTTTTCCTTCCAATATTGTTTTCAATAAGCTACCATGCCTTAATGTGTGTCCTATCAGATTACTTCTTCTTTTCACGACCTGTCTCAAGAGACTTCTTTTTTCATTCACCTTCTCAAGTACTTCTTTATTTCTTACTTTCTGTATCCACTTTATTCTAAGCATCTTTCTATAACACCACATTTCAAAAGCTTCGAGTCTTCGTTGGTCCGTTTTTCGTAACGTAACTCTTCAAGAATTTCTTCCTTACTGCTAAGCTAATATTCTTCGAACATAGTAACTGTTTCTTTTGGTGGAAAGCCTGTTTCCCTTGTGCTATTCTTTGAATTTTAGTTACGGGAGCGAAAAAATTTGCTTTCATAGCTAATGTATTTCCTGTAACAGCCAAAATTCAAGTGCAGGAGCTAATTTGATGACTGCCCGTGTCGGTGCTAGCCTTTCCGCTGCTGCAGCTAAATTATTTTATCCGTGTTAAGACGCAACCAGACCCATTGGTTGAAAGAGGACATAACCAAAACTATTCTGACAAATTACCCAATCAGAAAAATCCGAATAATGCCAATGTTGACAACAGGTGCAGTATAGTGCCAGCATTGGGTCTTCAACACCTGGCCAACACGTACGGGATCAGTACCGGATACAGTACTATGCCTGTACTGATAATGCGGTATTGAGAGCTCAATGCCGGCCAGGTACTGATCCAGTACAGACACTGCAATGGTTGCGAATAATAGTATCAGAACTCAATCCCCAGTACAGAAAAGCGTTATCATCCCAGACAAATGCCAGTACCCTGCCAGTCTTGGGAAGTACTGGTGCAATACTGCTCCTGCTGTTAATTTCTGGTTGGGCACTCGAAAACGAAATAATGGAATCAAAATTCTGCTCTGTACAGATCTTCTTTAATCAATGGTAAACATGGTCTGTATAGAGTGATATTTTCCTTTTATTGCTCTATATTCGCATAATTTGTCGAAAAAGATTTAGCTCTGGTTGCATCATCAGGGTCTTTTCTAACAGCGGCATCCAAATTTGACGTTCAAAATCTCTACTCCCTGGGACTACTACTGCCCATCTCTGGTCATCGATGAAGATGATAATGATGATATTACCCTCTCCACTCTCCGCCCCCCAGTTGCGATTGTATTTTTATCTTTTAGGTATATTTGGTTTAACATTCTCCCTCTCTCGCTCTCGTCTGAAGATCAAATTGCACCAACTCTCACCGTGGAGCTTAATCCGAGCGTTGCGTTAGTTGAATGAAATAAGAGGAAAGTCTCTCTAGCGAGAATAGTGAGAAAAAGTGCAGGGAGAGTAATAGTAGTGGAAGACGACGAGAGAGAAAAAGAAGAAGAAGAAGAAGAAGTAGAAAAAGAAGGTGAAGAAATCGCATTCAAACTTTCTTTTCAGTCCTCGTTCTTTTGTTACGTCCTTGGGAATGGGACGACGTAAATATTTATACTATCAACAAAGGTATGGATGAACACATGGCTGAATTATACGATTTCTCCGTGTTGGTGCTGTTTACGTGGATTCAATGTGCACATATGTTGGTTACGTAATTGGTATTGGAAAAGAATTGCGAAACTAGGTTAAACCGAAGAACTACATTTGAACCGATTGATTGTTACTTTCGTGATGAATTAAGTGCATTAATCAGGGTGATGATCGTGGAATCGTTTTGATGGAAAGTGAACCGCGCTCGG
Source organism: Gonatopus flavifemur (assembly GCA_018340375.1). Classification (NCBI taxonomy): domain Eukaryota; kingdom Metazoa; phylum Arthropoda; class Insecta; order Hymenoptera; family Dryinidae; genus Gonatopus; species Gonatopus flavifemur. Next base: position 10,573,806 of record JAFFJZ010000005.1, read on the forward strand.
TCAGTGACAATGATGAATAATTCCCAGCAACTTGTAGCATTGAAGCCTCAGATTTACATCCAGCCACGTTGATTACGAAAGAGATATTACGATTTAAAATTAATTTTGAGCTACTCGAGCGAAAATGATCCGCCAGACAGAGTACTGTGCAGCCGCGCGGATTAGCCACCCTCGACCAGTGCGCGACCCCCTGCACCTCTCTCCCTCTCTCTCTCTGTCTCTCTTTCACCCGGAACTAAGCCAACCTATTCTGTGATCCGCTTTCGCCATTTTAATTTCGTCGTCCCCTCGCTTGTTCGCTCATCTTCCGCGTCTTTCGTGTCCTGAGAACATCTACAGCTGTGACTGCAGGGAGAGACGAGTAACAGCGACAAAAGTACGACCTTTACGCGTTAGCCATTTTTCAGACCTCTTGACGCAGAATAGAGAATTAGATTCATGAAAAGAGACACACACACACACTATGAATTCAAAAACAAAAAAAAACATGGGGTACAGATTGTTTATTCATTCATTATTCGACGATTTTGAATCTACGCTGGTACATGACGATAAAAATTCTATCTCGTGATGATCTTGGTCCGAGTTCACGGGTCTCAAGAAATAATTGACAGGCCTGTGTGTTGTCCAGTCCCATCCTTGAGAATAATTGGTGATGTTATCGGGTATACGTTAAACTTGTACATCTCTCTCGCACTCCATCACGTATATATAAATATATATGAGAAGAACAATAACAACGACGTAGACGACGACGACTACGACGACAATGATAACAATTCTACGATCTTCGAAAGCTCCAAAACTCGGAGACCAGATTTTGTCTTAACCATCCAATAGCGTGTACAGGGAGACTCGTCTCCTTTGAGATCGAGCAAAGACGGGATTCCGATTCGATCGCGGTGTGGAGCTAGGGCGCGGTCTTAAGTGGTTGACGCACTGGGTGAAGTCCTAATTTATATTCAAGCCTTTCGTAGATAAGTTTATCCGATTTGAGAACCATTTGCATTCGTGTTACAAGTACAGATGGCACGAAGAACAAAGAAATGTATTTAGAGATTTCGGATTATTGATGGCACTTTGTAATGCGGAGGAACGTTCCTCTTTTGAGGTTCTGGTTTATTCATTCGTTCATTTAAATAACAATGAAAATGAGATTACATTCCCCGCGTTGTGGTGTATGGGCGTTGTTCGTACCCTCTGAAAGATTTGTAATCGATATCCAATTGGAAATCAATATATATGATAATCGAGAAGTGAGATTTATGTGTCGATGAGTCCTCAATTTATTTGGAAAATTTTCTCAATGATGCAGGTGGAGTCTTATGGTACCGAGAATCTCTCCTGAACGAGGCTGTTAGAAATTTGTGAACCACAATTGGATGAATGACACATATCTGATCGTTAAAACTTTCAACGGAAAATAATGAGAACTGAAATCAAATGGTTCTCACTTACACTGTAAAAAATATGGGAAGTTTCGAGATCTATATTCGGGAAATATGGAGATTTTCCCTTCATTTCGAAGAATTATTCTGCCTTTTAGGTGTTGAATCCTCCAAGAAGCGAGGAAAAATGTCTCCCAACATGGAGAGATTTTGTTGTCACCATTTTTTTGTGGGAAATTTCAGTAGGTTTGAGAACAATTTTTTCGTAGAATTTGGAGATAAAAAATGGTATAAAATAGAATAAATGTTGGGTATAAAAGGATGAAGAAAATTCACATGAAAATTGTGATAGATCAAGTGACTTGGTGGCAAACATGTTCATTCTCATCATCACTCTAATTAGCCTGGACTAGAAAATACAAAACTGTCAGATGCAAAGCATGTACGGTTATAACAAATTCACAATGCGATGATTCTGTGTTTCGAAATGACCGAGAGATTTGAAAGAGTTTCTCCGTGTAGATGAGAGTATCTGTACACGAATGTATACATAGACGTATAACATACATTCGATCGATGAAAATTGGCCAGTCATTTCACGAGAGCATTTTAAAGTCAGTATATACGGTATTACGGGGTTGGCAGCAAAATGACATTATTCAAGGAAGGATGACGGTAGTAGCGTGGTAGTTGCACCAGATTATGCGAGCCCAAGGTTTGCATTTCTCGTTATTTCCCCTTTGGTTGCAACTACGTTGTTCACCTCTCTTTTTTTCCAATCCTTCTCTTTCACGATTTCCCCCTCGAAGTTCCATCTACAAAACCTTTTCGCTCTCTCTTTTACTCGCGGTTTAATAGCGGTAGCGGCCGCCTCCACGATGAAAAGAAACAGAGAGGGAGAGAAAGAAAAAACAATGAACAGCCTCCTCCACGATTTGTCGAAGCGAATCTACGAATTAGCATTTGCACGACCAGTGCATATATTTACATTCGAAGTCTATTTTTAGGTTTATATTCACGCGAATAAAATGTATGTACACATTGATCACGGGAGTGAATTCAACACCTCGCGCCCCGCGTCGGGACTATATCAAGGAAACAAGCACAATAGAAATAGGAATGGATCGATACGACTTTAAAGCTATTATTACACCTTATGAGCTGTCGCTCATAATCGGTATTTTTGTCGGTGTGAGGCCGATTCGATGCTAAAACGTGTAATGTTAAGGAATTGCTTCTCAACGTTTATCGTTCACTTTTTTAGTGTTTTTAATACTTGCACATACCACTCGAATGAATTTCCAATTAGTTTGAATCATCATTGTATTTATATTCCAGCTTAAAAGTTAATTTATAGCTGCAAATATACATTATATATATATATATACATATTGATTCTCCGTAGGAATTTATTAGGGTGTGCATGATGAATTCAACACGTATGTATATAAATCCTCCCGCTATACCTCGGTAAGAGAAGGGATCGGGCTCAGTCGTGTATATTTTAGCGTCTGTGAATAATCAGCAATCAGCACTGGCTGCGGCAATGGCAGCGGGTAACAAATTGCACGTGTACACACACAAACTAGGCGCGCAAATTTGAGAGAGGAGTAGCAGCCTCGGTCTTATCCGAATCCCAACCTTCCTACCGCCATCAAGAGTAGTGCGGTGTCCCTTTTGGAGTAACGAGTCGTGAAACCTATGCGTAGAATCAATGTATCGTCCTTCGGAGAGCATTGACATTCGTACAAACGAATGGCCAAAATTTATTCGAAATTAATTCCCAAGTTATCGATCCGTCCATCATTGTTCCAAGGGAATGCATATTCATAGTAAAAAATTCATCAGCCAAGTCGGGTGGACGTTTTGTTGGTATCCTCTTTCCCTTCGCGAAGCGGTCACGAATCGTCAATCTCAAAGTTTCTTTAAGTCACGTCTGTGGGCTTTCTCATTAGGGAACAAATGCGACCGCGCGTATTTCTCGTGAATGGACTGTGATTTGAATAAATCACGTGTTTTTGACTTGTCACGACAGCGAAGCAGCAGCAGCGACAACGAAGTAGTTGTGATGGCAAACGCTTTGGACTTCAACTGACCGTCTGAATGAGGGAGACGGGAAAAGAGCCGACAACGTGCACGAACACGGTTGACTCCTGCGATGTCAAAAACCAGTCTCGATTGTATAGGGAGAAATGGCTGGAAATCACATTCTTTCTCTCCTGCTTATTCTTGTTTTTTTATTCCTATTGTACACTTCACGACATGTAATATAAATCTTGTCGAATGTAGAAGTGAACAGTTCTGATTTTTGAATGTTTCCATTGGATAGTCGATTTCAATGAGTTGTAAAGTCTCAAAGGTATGGGATAATTCTCTGTTGAAAAAAAATTGAAAATCGATAATCATTTGTTGATAATATTTCTAGGGACGGTTGAATGAGCGAGTTATCTCAAATCCTCGCATTACATATTGGATGATATAAATTTAGTCGGATGTTTGAGAGGGTATGGACAGCAATTAAGTTACTCATTCTAGTTGTGAGATCGAATGAAGATCGTATCACTGTGTAGTTGATATAACATAGCTGGTGATTTAGAAAAATTCTATTACAAACTCATTTCATCTTTATTATACATACTTTATTAAAGTGAAATGAGATCAAAAAGAGATCCTGGAGCAGTAGCAGGAATAACAACAGCAATAGAAAAAAGAGCATCTCGAAGAACTTGGCATAGCTCTGAAGAAATCTGAGAATCTCGATATAATGATCATTTTGAATGGCTATTATACCAGCGACTATCCAGAACCATACCCCTATATCTGGGTATATTTTATACAATCTTGACGTACGCTCCCGTCCCAATCTCTTTTCACTTCGAGAAATTACGGTCGTTATCGATAATTAACGCGATATGGCTACGAAACGTTGCGTAACCTCGCGTATAGTATCAACAAGATACCGAGACATTATCACCGCTTACGACTATTAATAACAGGATTTTCTTCTCTCCTCCTCGAAGGAGAAAACTCAACGGGAGTTATAGAGAATATATAAGGTTGTTAGATTCTCCTCTTTTTGGAGAAAACTAATTTTCAAGTATCATATTCCTCCACGGGGAAACTCGAAAGAAGCTTTACTCATTTTATTCCTCAGGATCAATTCTACGTCAATTATTCACAGTGATTCGGAGAATTCAGAAATATAAGTTGATATCAGTTTTGTGCCGTTGTGATAATGATAATAAAAGATACCCCAACAATAATCTTCATCCGCAATTTATCGAGGCTCGATACCCAGAGTTTGAAGCAATACTTTCTTTTAATTATGAAACTTCATCGACGTTTCTGGTCTGGAACGATAATCAAAGTTCATTCCATGCTCGAGGAGAACTTGAAAACTCGATTGTTCAATCTTTTTCCACGACAACGGTGGTGGAGGGACCCGTAGAATTTCACGTTATTCCGACAATTCCATGGAACGCATGGAATTTTCTTCCAACTCTTCTCGTTACGTTGGACGCTTACGTTTTGTAGATTCCCGTTGGAAACACCAGCGGTCCAGTCGTGAGATTAGGGGAAGGTAGCCCGTGGTTCAATTACCGTGACTCAGGCTTATCTCTTCAACCCTTTCCGACTCTTACAGGTAAGTTTCAGGAATTCATCCTGGAACTTGTGAGTGTTATTCCACTGCACAGGTTTTTGTTCAAATATTTGCTGCTTCCATAGAAGTGATATGGGAATATCATGTGTTTTGATAAACTCAAAAAGCTCTATTGTTGCTCTTTCAAGCCGATCGAAAAGTTCAGTTCACTTCGAGGAAATAAAATTTTTTCCCTGTATGAAGCCGCAACCATTTTGTTAATCCTCCTTCGGAGCAAGTGTTATAATCTTCTTTTCGTCACATTTTACTTATGTAGTACTCGAAGACAACTCATGCGATCATGTCAATTGTGATTTATCAATATCGATGAATCTATGAACGGAATAAAAGCTATCGTAATAATTCCGTTGATAATAAATTCGACAAAAAATTTGAGAGATACAAAGATATAGTTTATAAATCAAATCGATCTATCAAAACAGATTGAACACACAGAAGCTGTCGGATGATATAATGTTTCGAAGAGTTTCAAGAATCTCTATGAAGTTTCATAACTGTATAAAGTTCTTAGGAACAAGAAAAGATTCTTTAATAGAATTTATTTGGATGGAAGTTTTGTAGAATCGTGCGATACCGGTGGGGATACTCTTTTTGAATTCTGAATAAATTTTATGAGAGTCATAATAATATGGTTTTGAAGAATTCTCGCAATTCATCATCAAGTTCAGAAGACGACGCAGAGTTGCCGATGTTCTGTAAAAAAAAAAACGATGAGGTGATCGGAACCGGACATACAAAGGGATTTTTGTACCATCGCATTCAGAACACACCTTCAATCACTTGAATTAAATAATTCTATGAATCAATTTTAGAAGAAATTTCGATGAGTCCTAATGTACATTTATGTATCATATAAATGCATACATAAATATTTTCGTTAGGAAAATTAACCATCTCATGACGTATGAGATTTCATTGAAAAAATCCACAATGCGTTGAGAAAAACGTAGAGGAAAGGAGACTATCTCTGCCAATTCCAGATATTCCAACGTTACGCTCCGGCGCGCCAAATTACTCTCTCAAAGAATTATATTTCTCTTATTCCACTATTTTTGGCACCTTCGTTTGGCGCTTGTTATACAATACATTTCAATGAAATCTTTTCTCAGAATGTGAATAGATTATTATTCAATTAGTGTATCAATATGACTATCAAATCATACAATAATTATGGGTTTAAAATATTTGAACGGAAGAAGAATCTAAATTCACTCATATTTCGCACATGTGTCAGGAACAAAGATGGGTTGAGAACGATCAAGCTAATATTAGTCTACATCCCATTATTTTCAATGAACAATCGACCATTTGGTAATTTTACTTTGTTCTTATTGTGATTCTCAATTTGGTACTGAAACGTACGAAGAATAGGGAGGCACAGAAAAAAACGACTATTTTTTTCTTCGTATCTTGTATGAAAATATGTTAGTTTTTAATGTTTCAGGGCTCGTCTTTCAAGATCAATTCGGAAAAACATTTTCTAGAGGTCCTTCAGGATTTTGAAAAATTCTGAAAATAGTCAAAATTTATTTTTCTCATTCTCATATGTTTTTCTCGTTGCAGTGAAATTTATTACCCAAAAAATAGTAACTTCTTCGAAGATACATGTCAAAATATTCATTTGTTAAGATAACTCAGAGATTATGAACATTTTTAAATTCATTGCTTTTGATGTTTTCAAGCAAAAACTGAAAAATTCTTGAGAAAAAATTCCCAAAATTGATAAAATTAACTAATTGAATAATTTAATAAAATTTGAATTAATTGATTCTCTCAACCAATTCAATGTTTCAAATTAATTAAATGAATTCAATTTTTTGAATCTTTTTGAATAACTTGATTTTTACAAATTCATTGGTTCATTCTTATCCATCGAGGAGCTAATTGGAGGTAATAGTGCATATTAAATACTAATATGAATTTTTAAAAGTCGCTCAAGAACACCAACACCAATGAATTGAAAAATATTCATAAATTTTTTGTGACCTTCAAAAATAAATATTTTAATCTTGTAACTCCGAGCAAGTTATTATTTTTTCAGTTCCTATATTTTACCGCAACCAAAAAAAAATGGAAAAATGTAATAAATGAATTTTGACTATGTTTAGAATGAAGAAAAACTTTGGAACCCTACAAGAATTTCTTGTCGAGCTGAACTATAGCGAGGATTTTTGAAACATGATAAGTAACATATTTTCATACGAGACACGAAAACAAAAACAGTAAGTTTTTTTGCACCACTCTAACGTTGAAGTTTGAATAAATCTTTTGAATCAAAATTTGCTTAGAGAGTGAGCACTCTTCTTTGAACTTTTATTGCGATTTTGAACTGATTCAAAAATAATTTATGATAAATATTCAATAAATCCATTTTTATATAATTCACCCCACTTGAAACTTGATGTGTGCTGTTTTCCGCACTTTAGATGTCTTGAATGAAGAAGGACAAATTTATAGAAATCATCCTATTCACTCCCATTAGCACGCAAAGCCTCAGTAAAGACAGTTATACATGCCCTTCACATAACCCTAGACTGTAAACAATATTCGTGAATTTCCAAGCAGAAAAGCATGGTGACAAACTTACAGATCGGTAAATTTCCAAATTCTTTGGAAACTCACAAATTTTCTGTGAATTTCCAAACAATTTTTGTAATTTCTCAGAAAAGATTTGTCAATTGACGAAAATTGTTTGTAATTTCACCCACTATGTTTGTGAACTTACCAAAAAATGTTAGGTAAAAAACTCCCAAACCTTTCTAAAGTTTTTTTACAATGTAGTAAAGGAGAATTGTGTATACTCTGTACATAATTATTTGAGTTTATATATGTGTTATTGAAATTTATGTAGAGACGTATATATAGTTTTATGAGGATTATATAAATTTCATCCTCTCAGGGTTAGGAGTGATTCAATTCAAACTCAATTGAATTCCCTTTGAGTAAACGACTGAAATTTGATTCCCAATCAAGATTTTTCTAATTAGGGATTAAATTCAACTCCTAACCACAATTTTCCTTCATCGACAAATCTCATTCTTCCAAGATCAATTGACGATTGATTGACTTTATTTTCCATTTGTTGATTGAGAAATTCCAATTCCGAAATGAATTTTAATTGTGACTTGTCTTCTTCTTCAATTACTCAATTTACAACTTCACATCCTCTACATTCGATATAAATTTCCCTGAATTTCAAAAGTTTTGAGTAGACTGGTCACCGAGATTTTCACTCGATGTTGAAGCAGAACATGAACTGTAATTTTCTTTTCTGTATTCGTAAAGAACTGTATCCTCAAATATCTGTATTCTTGAGGAGATGCTGCCACGCGGCTATTATCACCTTGAAGAACTATGTCCTCAAAAAACTTCATTCCTAAGGAGATATTAGCGCCGGGACATCAGCCAAGCTTTTCGTGTAATATTTCTCCAAAATATCACTCTATAATACATTTCTATAGATATTCAAGAAATGCCGTATAGAGCGATATTTTGAAAACATTTAAGTATTGTGGAGAAATTTTACACAAGAGATTTGGCTAGAGTCCCAGCGCTAATATCCTCGTAAATATCTGTATTATCTAAGAATCGTCTTCGTGAAGGACGGTCCTCTTGAAGGATTTTATTTTTCGATATTTGCATTCTCAAAGAACTGTCTTTTTAAAGAACTTCATTCTTAAACATTATCACTCTTCAATATGTGCATTCTCCAAGAATTGTATTCTTTATACCTACATTAAGACAGATCGCTATTGAGAAGTTGCTAATTATTGCCATTGAACTATATAATTATTTTTGCAATAAACGATCTTTACTATCGATTTTCATGTTACTAACAACATCTCTGCAATAGTCATTCATTCGAATATAGATATTAAGGATACAGTCCTTCAAGAAAACAGTCCTTTGAGAATACAGGTATTCAAGAATGAAGTTCTTTAAGAGGACATTTCTTTAACCATACAGTTATTTAGGAAAACAGTGCTTGGAGGATACAGATATTTAAGAATGAGGATATTCAAGAATAAAATTTTTCAAGTAGACAGTTTTTTGAGAAGTTGAGAATACAGATGTTGAAGAATTGAGATATTTCCCAGATAGCACAAATATCTCAGTAATATCTTCAGAATATACTGCAACATTCTGGAGATATCGTCATTTTGTCAGAATATCCTGGAGATCTTACTGAGACAGTTATGCTATGTGGGTTAAAAATACAGAAATACAGAATACAGTTCTTGCTCTGCCGATGTCTATAAAATTTTTCTATTATATGATAATGACTTTTCTAAATATCTAAACTTTTCATCCCACTCTAATCCCATAGTTCCGAAATTAGAATAAAAAAAGAATGTTCCGATCGAGCCTCCAAATTTTTCCTTTATTTCGAACTGTCAACGTCGATTAGCCATCGTTGAACTTTCATAACGCGCAACTCTTTATCGAATAAAAATCCTCTGTTTCCATTCATATGGCAAACGAGAGGAAAGAGAGAACAAACACGAAGGAGTATAACGAGAAAATTGTTCTTTTGAATCACGAGACGTTAGCTTTGAAAAATGTATTCGAATAGCCTTGTCGACTCTCATCTACCCTTGTAGCCAGTCAACGATCTATGGCGCAAAGGGAATCTACACCGCAACGAATGAGTATACGAAATTACCGAACAAACAGAGACAAGAATGCATATGTGTATGAGGCTTGGCACACGCTGTATATGCGTTTCTTCTCATGTATGTGAGTCGCGTGGGTGTGCCGAGGGTGCCGAGGGCATATACGTACACACACACACACACGCGCATTCAGAAAGAAAGAGAGAAGGAGAGAGTTGGTAGCTTGACACAACATGCATTATTCAGCTCGGTCAACCCTACCTCACGCAAGACGCATCCTCGTTCGCCCTCATCTACCTTCTAGAATGCCATCGCGTATGTGTATGTGTATAGTTGACGTGCATCCGTGTAACCGTGCACATATATATTTATATACTCATGGCAGACTCGATCACCATCCATCGACTCAAACGCGTCACCCCGGTATCATCGTAAAGAGTTTACCAGCCAGTGATTTGTACTCGAACAATCAGGAACTTGTTTGACAAGAGGCTTTCCTTAAATTCACATTGTATATTCTTGTCATCGTCATCATGTTCTTTTTTGCCATCGTTCTTCTGTTTCTTGCCTCGTTTAGCGGATTATGTTTACAGTCAATTCTGTGACAAGAAGAGTGACAATTAAATCTCAACTTCAATCTTGATTGTCAAAAATTTACTAATAAAAAAGTTCTTCCATCTCTATGTATTCCTGTAATTCCTGTTTAGATTTTTTATATCAACGGACATAATGGATGGCTAGTTATTGATAGTTATACCCAAGCGTGTGTTGTCTATGATGACAATGGGCCCCAGGCTGGGTCCATCCTCTTTAACCCAGTATCAGTTGTGGAATGATGATGGAGCCCATGTTGGCTCAATCTTGACCCTGTTGTGCTTTCCCATACAATTATGGTTGGTAGAAAATGGAAATGAATCTTAGTGCGGGCCCCAATTTGGACTAGCGTTAGGCCAAGATCGGGGTGAATGTATATCCCGAGCATGTGGGTATAATCTTCAGCGTGTATAAATTTTGGTCCCACTTTGGTCCAGTCTTGGGCCCATATGGGCAGGATGAGGCTCAAGACTGGGCCAAAGTGGGGCTGGAATTCATACCCGCTGGGGTAGAATTCGAAGGAATTTTCCAATTTGAAAAAAAAGGAAGGGGCAGTATTGATTGCCTAGTCTGGGTTCATGCTGGGCCCATGGTGTTACCAATCCTCGGGCAAAGCAATGAAGCCAAGCTGGGAACGATCTTATCATCTCAGGGTTGGCTCCACGTTGGGCAGCATGGGCATCCTTCCTGGGCTTAGATTGGGCCCACCGTTAATATACACTTGAATATGTCAATCAATTCTCGCACAAATTCAGGTCTTGTTTTCTTATTTAAATTCCTGATAATTGCAAAACCACAATAAGCAGGTTTTCTCTTTTGTGGTTGGATGTATAAAATTGCAATTCAATGATACAGATAAGCTTATTTATTCTGTTGAATTTGTTAAGCCGGAAAAAGAGACGCGTGGGGAAGAAGAAAATATTAGCACGCAAGCATGAGATAAGCCACGTGCGTGCACGATCCGAATGGAAGGATGTAAAAAAGGTCGAGGTCACTTTGAAATACCAACATATCCCATCGAGTTTAGAATACAAAATACCTATTCCTTCCGATCTGACCATTGCCAGAATTCTCGAATCAAAACATGTGACTTACAAGGGGCTCACGTCCATCTCCCCCAAAGATATATTCTTCCCCCTTGAGATTCAGCAACTTCATACGTAATTTAATCTTTTTTATCCTGACCTCTGACAACTACTCGTGTTACCCTCATAAATCGATCTCAAGTTCCATCATTCGGATCGTTTCATCAATAAAGATGTAGAATCCCGTCATTCTTAAATCAATTCCTCAGAGGAATAGAAATATTCAAATTTTCGAAAGAGCACAAGAAAACAACGGCTCGAATTCAGCAACGAGGCAGACGTCGCACATATTCGACAGACCGGAAGTCGAGTGTCTGTTTGACGGGAGAGAAGTATGGCGCAGAGAGATGGATGCGTCGATGGGAGTTTGAGGATGTAGGAAAACGACAGGAAGCTAGTAGTAGTTCATAGTTTTTAATTAGCGTGTATTTGCGTAATTTCAAACCCGCTTAGCGAGTTAACAAACAGGATGGTTGGAGGAGAGACACTCACGTGTATACATTCACGTATATACCAAACTCTTCTCTTTTCTTCTTCTTTTCCTCCTCCGTTTCTCCTCCACGTCACCTCCTTCTTCTTCTTGTTCTTCACTCGATTCAGGCTGAGCCGAGCCTCGGTAAACATTCAAGTTTAGTTTCAAGTTCTGCACAGCAGTCTTCTCTGACGAGTAAAGTAGAATTTCTCTTTCTCTTTCGTGAGTTTGTACCATCCGTTATATTCTCTTTTTCTTCTTGGAGTAGTATTGCAACTTCGCGAAGTCCTCCACTTCAATTTGATGGTAAGGTGGAAACGACGAAGGAAGGAAGGAAGGTAGGGAGAGAGGAAGGAAGGAAGTGGACGGCGAATTCGTATCAAATGAACCGATCGTAGAAAACTTGTGGAGAGTTTTGAAACGAAATCTCTTTTTCGTATTCCTGTCGTTCTGCAACAACTCTTCATCTTACTTTCTGGACATCTTTATTCATTGGATTCTATGAGAAAGGAAAAACACTGGGTTATCAGGATCCGTTCAGGTGAAATTGTTGTAATTCGAATATGATTTTTTGAACTGAATTCTTGAATTTGATAAATCAATTGAATGCTTGACGCCTTTCGTATGAAAGTTAAAGATCCAAATACATGAGGAATTTCCTCCAGAATTGAGATTCAAATTATAAATATACGATAAATGAATCTCCTTCGAGGATATCGGATTCGAGGGAATATACATTCAACGTGTACACGCGTGCGTACCCTTTGCTCCGATTTATCCATCTACAATATGATATTTGTCATATTTACACATCGATTTCAGGGAAAAAAGGAGGAACCAGCGTGGTATTTCGATCGGAAGAACGACGACTGTAGATGGAGATCGAATCCGGCTTTTGACTCCACCTCGTTCTCTACTTTTCACTCATAAAAGGATCCGCGCGAGCATACAAATACGTGTGCCCGCAACGCTACCCCAACATCCACCCATTCTCGAAGGAAAATTTTGCTCTTCGCCTACTTCGCTGTATTTGAAAAAATCGACATCCAATGGATGGTAGTGGTAGGTACCGCGTAAGATGTAGAACCGAACATCACATCATCGTTGTCAAAAGGAAGGCAAAAGGAAGAATAGTTTTGAGGCAGGGGCAGCAGACACGCCGAGCACCTAACCGGAAGCGGAAGAAGATCTGAGATGTCCTCCGCGAAAAGAGAGTCTCTACACGTACATATATATGATATACATACATATATTTACAAAACTCTCACTCGCTTGCTAGCGGAAGGGTGAATAATAACGTTTGAAATTCGAGACGCGGAATAAAACGATGTCTTCGTGAGGAAGAGATAGACACGAAGCGTCACCGTCGAAGAGGGTAAAGGTTGGTAAGAGTGGTAAAGCTCTGGGAGCGAGAGAAATGGAACTGAGAGAAGGCTTGGGAGGAGAGAGAGAGAGAGAGAGGGAGGATTTGGAGGGAGGAGAGGTTCTGAGAATCCTCGTGTGTAACCGTAGCAAAGCAAAGGGATGCAGCAAGAGGAAGAGATGATGCGAGGAGCAAGGGAAAGCAGCCAGCCAACCATTCAGCTAGTCAGGAAGGAAGCGAGAGAAGAGGATCCTCTACGCTCCGTTCAATAAAATGGAATATCTAATAAGGGACAAATGCAGTCAGGGGGAGAATAGAGGAGGAAGAAGAAGAAGAAGCGGAGCGAGCAGGGGGTGGAGTAGAGGTCTTTCTTTCATTCTTCGCTTTGTTCCTCTCAAACGTGTGTCTTCTCTTTACTCAGAGTGGAATCAAAGTTGGATATCAAGGAGGGTTCGAGATAGAGGGATAAGATGATCCGTGGTGGAGAGAAGTCAAAGGCTAGGTCATGATGAAGTCGATAGACTTATGATGGATGAGAGAGAAAGAAAAACATGTATTCTCCGTATGCACAACATAAAGAATAAATAGATGATTTCCATCGACGTTTTGAACGTAATTTGAATTTCATATTCTTTTATCGTCCAATAATTCATTCCATCGTCGGATGTAAAAGAAGCATGCCACGTGAAAAGAAAATACGGGAGAATGAGAAAAATAAATGAAATAAAATTCGAATGAAGAGCGACGAAGTTGGTAATAAAATTGAAAATAAAACATTGTAAGTCTCTCTTTACACATCGAAACAAATTTTGTAAGATTCTTATCAAGAAACGGTATAGGCAGGTACGTGTAGCGCTAAGGTCTCACGTTAGGTGTGAATAAGTGGAGTGATCGAACAACTAAATAAATTTTCTACCGGTGAAATCTGATCTTGACCGATCTAATCGTATGATAAGCGTTCAGTCGTTGTAGGCTTCGTCGTCGGCTTCGACTCTTTAACTTGGATTCTTTTCCCGCGACAAGGGGGAGAGGAGGATGAAGAAAAGACGAGACAAGGCGAGGCGCGAGATACATTCGACGATCGCTCGTTAAGAAACGTGAAGTCCAACGACCAAGGGAGCAACCGTGTCTTCTTCCTCTTCTCTTTCTTCTTCTTCTTCTTCTTCGTCTTTTCTTGCCCCGATAACATCCAAAGAGCATCCTTCGAGTCAAGCAAGGTGAACTGTACGATTCAACGACAACAACGACAACTACAAAGAAGTGAAACACGCTCGAAAACCCACGCATACATCGACCTTCATCCTTGGCACAGCCATCCATCTTAGTGCTCGGCTGACTCTCTGAAAGAGGTTTTATCCCTTGCCGTTGCTCCAACTAGCCCTTTCACTCCTCTTCTCTTCCTAACATCCTTCCATCTCGATAACGCTTGGAACTGATTGCGAAAGGGATGCGACTTTTACGCCATTTGACACCTTCCATCTTAGTTGCTTCAACTCATTCGAAATACCTTATAAATCTTCCACGTGCGTTTTTTGTTCTGTTATTTTTTCTCCACCTTTGAATTCATTGTCAAGTACTTTTCGCACGTTTTACGTCGTTGATAGGAAGGGAACAAAAAAATACCCACGCAATGCAATTTCAATGACTAAAGCTTTCTGAATTTCTATTGGATTCAGTTAGACCGTAAAAATGGGAATTCCAGGACTCTTTTCATTATAAAAACATTCCATTTGAATTTTCAACTCGAAGAAACAAGTCATAAATCGTGGACTCGAAGGGTAAGAGAAGAAAAAAAGGTACCCCATTTCTCACCATATTTGTCAATCCATTGAGAAATATTATCTTCGATCCGAGTTTTCTGATCCGCCAACCCACGCTTCTTCGGCACGTTCAATTTTCTCTACGGTACGTTTATCGTTAACAAGATCATTCGTCCCGACGTAATGTGCGATCTTAATATTAATAGATCTCACGTGTGCGGTTGCTTGCCTAGCGGTGGCACAGACTTTCTTTGAGCGGTTTTATCACCAAAGGCAATATACATAATTCCAATTTAGCGCGCAACCTTAGAAGAAGCGGAAGAAGGAGAAGAAGGAGAACCACTACGTTCGCATTTAAGAGCTGGAACAACCCCAAACGAAATCCTGTCGTCTGTCTCATCTTCGACGAATGCGACGACTGCGACGACTGCGGAAGGTACCCCGGACCACCCGCAAATTTTTGAATTGATGCCAAAATCGTTTGCCGCTATATAAGATTTAACGGTGTACAAAATGGGAGCTGTGTGTCTATATGCATTATATAGATTCTTCTTACAGTTCTGGGAGAGATAAAGGGTTTTCTTCTTGCATGGACAGAATTGAATTTCGATTAATTATTTGTGTACTTTGATTGCCAATCTCGTTATTTGGTGATATTTTTTTTCAATAAGTTGTAAGTTATGAGAATCGAATGGAAGATAAACCATCGAATTCCTTAGGTGTATACCCTCTTCGAGGAATCCTAAGATAATATTTATACGATGATAGGGGGTACTTCATTTTTGTTTTTTCTATCATAGGATGAAACTATTTTTGTACGGTACGTGAGGGAAGAAAGACACAGAGGGAGAGAGAGAGAGTATATTTAGCTGGTCCAATTAAGTGTGTGCGAGCGTAGGTTAAGCCGGCGTGAAGGAACTTCTTGTTCCCGTAAACGCTACTTCCATCGTTGGTGCGAAACGTCGCCTACTATAATCCTTAATTGGTTCGCGTGATTCATTCGGTCCATTCATCGTAACTAAACTGCTCTCTAAAGAGGGCAATCCTCGCTCCAGGGCGGACAAGATAGTGGACTGCTACCACTAATACTCCACCCAGCGAGAAACGTGTTAATACATTTTAGTTGTTCTTTATCTTCCTTTTCCTCTCCTTTCTTCATTCGTTCTCCTTTTATCCAATCAAATTTTCAAGTTTATCCCTATTTTTCCGAACATCATAACACCGTTGTGAGATTTCAAAAGAGGATACACCATCAATCATCGTTGTGAAATTCTTATTTTCAATTTCTATCCCTTTTCAAAGTCAATCACTGTGATATCAAGATCAAATGTTTCCGCTTACAACACTCATAAGATTATTCTTTGACCTACACCTTCAACGCGCATCACTGTGAATAGGTGGGATAGATTTTCATACAAGAATCTTTCATAAAAATTTCTGTATCCCATTTCTCATGTATATCCGTATTCATCCATCCACTGCCATCGCTCGTTTCTCTCTGATTCTCTTGCCCCTTTTGGTTGACTCTCACCTGGACGACCGATTATGTCAGACTAAATTAAGCCACGGCGTTTGTTTATCTGATCTCCGACCGTTATAACGACAGACAGTCGAGACAGGCTACTGTAAGGTCCTCAGGGCGATATATCCAGCGTAACCACTCGGGGAAGAAAAGAATGAAGGAAAAGAGAATAATAAATGAATCGATAGTTTCATTTACATTCAACTATTCATCATATTAATAAGAATACGAATAAAGAATACTTCACCTTTATGGAGAAAAAAAAGTTGAAAGTATATGCGTGTTTTGAACATGTATATGTATATATATATATATATATATATATATATGTACAACTCGAAAGTATTCTTATACCGTTGTGTATACGGGCTGCAATATTCACGAGTCAACTCCGTGGACTCGGCCATCGTGTCAAAGCTCTGCCAGCGAATCAATCGAGCGGTGAAACTTCCCGTCCGAGAAAATCTACGAAACTTTCCGAGATGCAAAGAGATGTATTCCTTGGTACGACCAAAGGGAATGGTCAGAGAGATGGATAGATGGATAGATAGATAGATAGAGATACGTTTGTATGTTGTGTAAGGCTCGCAGAAGGAAAGAGAGATTGGTATAGAAGGACGTAAAATTTATTCACATGGAAATTCAAGTTGAAACCTCGACCTAGAGTGTCGTATTAAAAGTAACCGTGACACTGTTGCTTGAAGAGGAAGTGTTGGAAAGTTCATTGGGAAATTGTACGAAAGCGATAATTATGCGAAGGATAGATACGAGATTTGAATATTATACCCGTCTTCCATGGGATTGTAAAATGGTTTATCTTGAATCTTTAATGTTCTGTGTTGGAAATGATTTTTTCTTTATTATTCCGTTTATCGTTGTTACATCAAATCATCTTCACGTCATTCACACTGATAAATCATACATTTTTATAAAGAGAGAACTACGTAAAATATATATTAATTCTAAACCCATCAAAATTAATGTATTGTTCTTGTTTTTGTTGCAGGTAAGGAAATGATACGATGTTTCGATATTTACCGATTCCAGAATTTATGTGAGTGAAATTATAAAATTCTATAATTATTATAATGATAGAATTTTTCTATTTGAATATTCGATAATTTCCAATAGATAAATCTTTCTTTTACAACAGGTTCCGATTTTTCTCCGAATTGTTTCGTATATTACTTCAGATAATTTATATACTTTACTACTTTTCGAAATAAGTTATGCCGTTGAGTGTAAACGGATGTGATTCATTCGTTGTTTTATCTGATGTGATCTGGAAGTATGAAGACTCTGATGGAAGATACGGAATGAATAATTGATCTTTACAGCGAGGCTGAAGAATGAAAATGTTTGGTACATGGAGGAATGGTTGTATTTGTTGAAAATATTTCTATGATTAGAAAATTCTGGTTTGTACATAAAAACAAAAATATGCAATGAAGTGATGTTTCTTTGATCAATAACATAATTTAAAGAGGAATATTCAATGACGTATCCATGAATTTTGAATGGATTGTGATCTTCATTATCATTATGGGCGAAGAAATTAGATGGTTGTGGGTTGTTTCATCACTTTAAAATGATTATACCGGTTGGAATTATTCGAAACTATTTGAAACTTGATATGACGGTGATTCAGACTCCAGGTTGGAATGTAGGAACTCATTCGTTCATGAATATTGGATTCAAGATTTGCTAAATACGAATTTCATGCCACGATGAATCACCTGGTCGTAAAAATGACGGAAATTCACCATTTTGTACACGGAGAAAAATTTGTAGTTGAATTTACTATGGGACTTTGTAACTGAGGAACAGACTGAATATACGATGAAATTTACTATGGCGAGACAATAGGAACATGATCAAAATTCACTAGGTTTTACAGTAAATGCCATTTGAAAGTCAGTCTATTCCTCAAGCACAATAATAACATAGTGAATTCAACTACAAATCTCTCTCCGTGTATTGTACTATTCTCTTATAATTCTCGAAAATATAAGGAAATATCAGTAAGAGCATTCCACGTCACTGTCCTTTCACTGTATTTGGAATGAATGAATTTATGAATAAATTGTGGAATGGTATTTTTGTCCACAACATGTAAGTTCTATTTACAAAATTGAAAACACGTCTGAATTATCTACAGATCAGGTCACGAACCGGACCCTGTTAACTTCATTTCTCCCATCTTTCATTGAGCATCTTAATTAACCACGCGCCGCACCTCGAGTGGATACGAGGGTGTTGTCCGAGCATGTTTTATTTCGACGAAATCACTGGAAACTGAATTCGTATGAAAAAATCTGAAATCTCAGGAATGATTCTTCAAGACTTCATCTGCGTCTCAAAACAGCCCAAATTTTGAATTTGGAGAAAAGATTTTTGAAAAAATTTCCATAGCCAAAATGCAAAATTCCTAATGAAGGAGTCCCAATTGTGGCTTGTGTACATTTTTTCGAAGTTATTGTCAGTGTTATTATAGTACAAAATTGCTGAAGTGGTGCCATTAATTGAACACCCCTAGTAAAAAAAACTTTGGTCATTGGAGAGTTTTGTAACGCTTCACTAGCCAAAAAACAGACGTTTGGAAGTGCCGCGTTATTTTCAGATGAGGGACTTGCGAGTATCATAATGTTTTTGGCTAGTCAAAAATGTTACAAAATTCGTGAATGACTACGTCATCTACTCGAATCTGTTCCTGCACTGTAAAAAAATCCCTCTTGAAAATTCAGAAAATGTGACTGTAATTTTGTGCAGCCACTTTCTTCTGAATCTTCAGAAGAATTTTGCTGAATTCTCAGAATGCACGCCAAAGTTTAATTGACGTTTCAGTAAAAGGTAGAAAAAAATTGACTACAAGAAACTACAGTCACATTTTTTGAATTTCCAAAAGGAATTTTCTTCCAGTGTGGGGAGGACCGCTTGTTCAAATCAAAATACGGATATCTACTGATCCTTCATGACGAATTTTTCTGTTCTTTTGATCAACAATTATTTTCAGCGGTAAGCCATGATTTCCGACAAAAGATTTCTGAAATATTAAGCTAGGAGGGCCAACCAGTGCGGGCAGGATTCCTCGTCTTTACCATTGAACAAGCTCTGACGATGCCAAAATGGCCAATTTTCATGGTTCACTTTCAGTAACTTTTGATTGAAAATTTGGTCGAAAAATGAGCACTTCATGGTTTTTATTATACAATGACCGATTTGTACGCGAAAATAATGTTTCGTTTTGAAACATTTCCTATCCAAAACTAATCGAACAATGGAGTCTGTTTCTGGAATCTTCTTGATGTTTTCAAAGTGAAGACTGAAAAAATCGGGATAAAATAACTAAAAATTCAGCACATTGAAATTGGTTCAATTTTGATCAATTTTTGTTGGAAAAGCATTAAAACTTTCTGAAGTAATCATAAAGTTGCCGAAATATTACCAAAGGTAAACTGCTATATCCTAGCACCCACATGACACCTTGTTTCTCAGCAACATCAACCAAAATTCCCCTAATAAGGTTAACAATTTTGCTACAGCAGCCAAAATTTAGCTATAGATTGTCTTCAAATAAAAGTGATCAAAAATACCGGTTCTCTTTTTCCTATAGTCCCTTATTTGGACACCACAAAAAACACGGCTGAGCGATGTCGTGCAAAAATTTTAATGATGGGTACGATGACTTGTGGATTTTTTTTCATACCTGTCTATTTTATGTGATAATGACATGCAACGGTTTTGAATATGACTGAATATTGACACTTCATGCTGACACATCACGTTTCCTACTAACGGCACCAACAGCGACCAATCATAATTAGCTCAATTATTTGTTACAAATCAAAACAACATGAATATGAATAAAACAAATATGAAAAAATGCGTTTCGTTGGTCAAAAGAAAAATACGTTCATTTGAAAAATAACTAATTACGTGAGTTTGCATTATTTCATCCGAAACAAATCCAATCGAGTACACAATGACTTCAGTCAGATACAAAGATAGACAGTTTCAGTTACTCTTCGTACTTTTATTACTTTCAGATCTCGAGGTCTCTCCATCTTTGTCTTCATGGAAAATAAGTACTGGATAGTAAACATATTTGGAAGTATCAAAAATCATTGAAACTGACTATCGCTGCGTGGTGCCAATCAATATTCTCAGAACAAACTAAGCAAAAATGGATGAACTTATTCCAAATATCTCTCTGAACAGCATTTTTCAAGCATTTGAAGTACCGTTGATCTTTTGCATAGTTTATCATGAAAAAAATGGATAGTTTGGAATGTTAGTGAATTTCATAACCATCCATAAAATTTCACATCCTGTATTGAATTTGAGGATTTTGCAAATAGCACGCGGATTTTCGTAAAAACGAGACAAAATAGAATTTTGAGGAGAAATTGGGAGAAATGATAATTGAGACGACCCGAAAGAGATTGTAATGTTATAAAGAAACTGAACAAGAAATGGAAACAGAAACTGTAGCAGCGAACAAAATGTTCACTAAAGATTCTAAAAACATAACAAAATCCCGTAGAAATCTTGGGCTTCACAACTCCAGATCCGCAAAAAAAATATCCGTGCGAAAAGATTCAAGATGAAATCGAGACGAGGTGGGTCGCGAAGAGTAAAGTTTTTTGTACCCGTAATGCACATAATTTTGCTCCATTCCACATTATTATCCCCCCCTCCTGCCCTATTCTTCTTCATATTCTTCTCCCTATTCTTTTATTTTCGGCCTTATTATTCCTTGTGATCTACATAATTTATGAATTTAATTACGAAAAATCACAAGAATAGTACTGAACCAAGAAATCTGATGTTATTTTCGTATTTAATTCATCATACCCGTCTCAAATCGAGGTCGAAACCTTAAGAACCAAAATGCCTGTTCACCAGTGTTATTCAGTTCTTACAACTCTACCTCAATAGTCGATGCAATTATGAACCCACGGTGTCTGTTATTTCAAAGCCTCATTTCAATACTCATTGCCATATACAATTATTTTTTTTATAAATATGCCTACTAACAATTTCTCCGATTGTCCGACTGCACCGATTTTCAAATTTATATATACTCTGTGTAAAATTCAATATGGTTTATAAATGAATTATATATAAATTTTATATAATTTTGGAAATTTATTCATTCGAGTGGCTGTACATCGGCTGATCTTCAGATGGTTTTATCACTGAGCTACCTTGTCAGCCAAGGATGTACCATACTTCTGCCAATCACAGGGAATCCATCGTTGGATATTGAATAAGAACCGCACATAAGCAAATTATTCCCCTCATTTACATTGCTCAGCTTCCTACATGGAATGGCTCTAATTATAACCATTTGAGTCGAAACCAAAGCACGTGGGCCAAATAATCATGCCTGTTGAAGTAGAGTTATCCTAGCAGTGGATCAACTGCGAAAAGGCACTGCATAACTCATGCATAAATTGTAAATATCGATCTGTGCACAAAAATAAGCTCACATAAATCATATGTGTTTCATCTTTAATTATACATAAAGTCAACAGTTATTGTGTATGAACTATGCATAATTCATGCGCGCTCATTTCTAGACTTAGCTTTTTTACATGGATTTTCTCCCTCGAACGATAAACTCGAGAGAAATATGTTGAGAAATTAATTCATTGAATATTCATTAGAAGAGAAAATCGATAACGATACGTTTGTGCGAAATTGAAATGTTATGATGAATGTATCTGCCATATTATTAGAACGATGGAATGTCAGAACGAAATATTGAATCAAAATGCGTGAATATTATTGAGTGTAAATCGATTCCTTGCGTTCGAATATTAATTACAATTCATGATACCAAATATGCGTAACATATCATTCAATGAGAAGACACCCTCCTCTCCTTTTCAATCACGAGAGTTACCGACTCTTGTAGCGAATTGCAATCCTGGCTTCGTTATTTTTCATCCTGTCTATTTCATCAGTTTCCGTACCCGCCAACTGAAAAGTTCGCGCAACTTCTTTATCAGGTAGTGAAATGTTTCATTAGATCGTGAAACGAACAAGGTTTCCCTGAGAAGGTTCTGATGATAGTCAAACATTGCAACTTCCACCAGGGCGCATTTCTAGGAGACTGATTTCAGAGATTCTATATTCTCATGAAGCCTCGCAAACCTTGGCGAGGCCTTACGAAGACTTAGCGCATCACTAGGATGAGCTCTGCGGGGAAGAATTCACGAAAAACAATATCCGTGATTTGCAATAGGTGAGACACGGGGTCGATGGGAACATCGCAAATAATTGACAATTGGCTGATAATATCGCATAAATAACTGGAAAATAGGTTTGTACACGCAAGGAGCTCCCCGTTCCCTTTCAGCGATCTGTGCTAGTGCCAGCTAATCGTTAGTCATTCACGATGTTTGAAACGTACCCAGTCTACCCTGATTGAGAACCCTACACGGAAAAAAAAATATTTGCAGCAACTACTTGAATAGTCGATTTTCGACCATCTACTTAAGTAGTTGCTGCAGCTACTTAGTAGTCGGAACAAGTAATACGTTAGCTGTCTCAACAGTGCAAAAATTGCCGTCGAAGATATGTCTCAAAATAAGACACGATATGTTTGATGATTCAAATCAAACACTTGCCTGTTTTAATTGGAGAACATCAGTATCTTATTTCGCGACACTGACGTTTAGATAAGTTTGTTTTCAAAGCAGATGAGAGAAGTGTGATTTATCACATTTAACTTGGAGAGATGGATTATACTAATGATTTCTAATCATACGGTTGATGAGAATCTCGTTTAATTTTGCTTCAAAATGGCACAATATACATTTGGAATACATTGTTCCTGTTCTTCACTTTGACGTTGACGTTATAGTAATTCGAGGTTATGTTTCTACATACAGCTTTGGAAGATTTTTGTTTGCTGATCAAACACGTCATGCCTTGAATGAAAACGTAGTTTTGTGTTTTGAATATGATTACAGTAACATTTTGAAATGTTTGAAAAGTCACTACAAAAGTATCTTAGAATAAGATAGTTTTGCAGTGAACTGATTCAAAATCCCTCAGGTATTTACGTTGGCTAGTGCAACTATCGAGTTACTTGTCCTGACTACCAAGTAGCTGCAGCAACTACTTAAGTGGATGGTCGAAAATCGACTATTTGAGTAGCAGCCGCAACTATTCCTTTTTTTTCGTGTAGTAGAAATTTTGGATAGGAAAATACCAGGGCTTGACGAGGCACGCCTGATTCCCTATCAGTTCTTCATCAGGTTTCGTTATGGTTTTCCCTATTCGGCTCGATTTTATTTGATTCGGCCCTTGTGAGAGCCTCATAAGATTTTCCTCATTCATGATTCTAACCTGATCAGGACCTCATTAAAAGGAGGGAATGCCTGTTCAAATTTTTACTAGGAAAAAGATACACAGAAAAATTGTATTCAATGTTCAACTCTCGTCCCACAAAGAACCTATCATGATGATGAAAAATTGATGTTGCTATTATCCCTAGCTCACGATCCATTGAATTCCACTGGTAATGAGATTTAGTACAAACTTTGCAACGGTAAATAACCATTCACACTTGTTTGAAATTGATGAAACCTATTGGTACCGATGGAAATAATGAGATTCAGTAGGTTCGAATGGTTATTTACCGTTGCAAAGTAATGAAGCTGAAACCAGCAGACGTAAAGCTAGCAGCCGATTGTTACTTTTGATTAAACATCGATGAAGGTTTGTTTATCCCAAAAATCGATTCAGCAACATCCAACTAAACGTTTCAGGTGCTTAAATTCTGGATTGAAGTTTTGGGTGGGAAGTTATAACAATCGGCTGTCAGTTTTTGGTTGGAAATTGATCCTGGACATCTTAGAGTACGTCCTGACCCTGTACAGTGAGGAAAATTTCATTGCCAAAAGTCCCATCATTGTCAGCAGCTCGAAGACACTCTCCACACCTGGAAATACAAAATTCATCACAGGAGAACATACTATCATCATCTGATGATGTACGATCATGATAGTACATTCTCCTTGTGATGGATTCTTTGTTTTCACACAATTGTATCTACATTCAGTTACACTGTAAAAAATGTGGGAAGTTTTTCTTCACATTGTTGGTCGATTTCGTCCTCTCATCGTGGGGGAATTGTTTTTTCATCAAAAATGAGGATTATTCCCACCACTTTGAGTACCCATTTTGTTTTTTGGGTGTTGAAGCCTCTACAAATGAAGAAAAATTCCACCAAATTATGGTGAAAAATTCCCCATCTATGGAGGAACTTTGCTGCTACCATTTTTGGGGGAAAATTGCACAATTATTTTTTAGAGTGTAGCTTCAAAGAGCGCCCTAAAGTTGCTGACAATGGTAGAACTTTTTACAGTAACATTCTTCTCAGTGTAGGGATGTAATTTAGGCATCCAATACGAGATTACCTACCCACGGCCTTGAATATTTCAATCCAAGTATGCCCACCCGTACCCCATCCAGGCCCTAAGTTTTGCATGGATATTTTGATACCATTGTGGGACCTAAATTGAAAAGCGTAACCATCAAAGTCGGAACCACTTTTCAAGTAGAGATCATAAACCTGGCCCGAGTCCGAACCAGGGAAAATTTCAACACGGATTTCAACTTCATTGCAAACTATGTAGTATTGCATTTCATTAATTTTACCAGGGATACCATCTATTTCGGTTCACTCTTCTTCAGAAAGAAGCTTGATCGGATTCTGAGACGTATTCAGACTTTGAAATTTGCTAGAATTGTAATGGATATTTTCATTTTTCTGAAATCCCAATGCAAGTGGAGTAGTATTACACGTTGAGTTGAATCGACTTCTCAATGTTTCTCAAGTATTCACAGCCTCAAAATTCTCATCAACAAAGTTAAGAATCCATTGAAATTACAGCAACCGTAAAGATACAAGAGAAGGAAATACAACAAGGACTCTTTTTGTCCATTATGAACCCTCGGTAATGTCAATACCAATAAGGTGGCAGTATCGTAAATACTTTGAAGATCTCTTATCGGTTTGGCACTGAAGCCAAGAGTCAGTAATTTGGTCCGAAGGATCCTCTTATCAATGAAATCGAATCCTCTCCTGAAATCTGTAACACACTGGAGCACAGTTACATCGAAATATCTTGGAATAATTCGTTGAATTATTGTCCTGAGCATGAAACGATAGGAGGATTTTATCGCATTCGGAATGAATTTTCTGCATTTTCATTTGCATTGAGGTGGCATGATTCCGTTAGCATTCTTATAGGAATATGTAGATGTTGATTTGGGGTTGAAAAGGAATTAGAAATCAAGCAGAATTATTCTCCGTGAATTATTTGAATACTCACAGTTGATAGCAGATATAACCATGAGATTCTTCTTTCTCTTCGCCCCTGTCTTCTGGTCGTTGAAGGAGGAGCAGAGGAAGAAGATGGTGCAGAAAAGTAAAGGGTAGAAGACTATTTGAAACTGAAAGAAGAAAAAAAGAAAGCAAACAAGTAAGCGGGGAAGAAAGGACGAAAGGAGAAGGAGAAAAAGGAGGAATGAATCTACTTTCCCTTATCCTCTCTCTTTTCTCATCTCATTTCATTCTATCCCATTCTCTAGCCTTCTCTTCGTCTCTGTCCACCGGACTGCCGGCTGTACCAGGGCGGACGCCCTCAGTGTTCATAGGGTGGGGAAGGGTGCAGAGTGCCGATTTAGGGAATGAAACACGGGCTCATCTACGTACGCGTATCTGTATGTATGTGTATCCGCGTGTTTGTGTGTGGGTAGCGTATACACCCTGGTTCAAGTTACGTGTGTGCACCAGTGCCACCCTGCATACACACGTATACGTACAGAGAGGAGACCCGCAAACCCACGGTTGCACAGAATCGAGGGGTTGAGGAGTAGCAGCGTTGCTGGTGGTAGTGGTGAAGTCGCGGATCTTGATGAGGGGGTGGATGGCGAAAGAGGGTGAAGTGGCGGTTGGGGGGTTGATCGAAAGGGGAAAGTGGAAGGATGCGACGACGACGACGACGGCGCAAAGCGTCGTCGTTTTATGCGACGCATGCGCCCCATGTGGGAGTAATAGAATCGCGAACGACGACGAACTCACGGGTCGAATCGAGGAGGAAGTTGTAGAGAGTCAGTACACTGTCAGCTCCCGTGCCGCGAACGTCGTTATTTACATATAATACATATACACACGTATAAATGTATATGCCCTGATATATCTGTGTACGTAAGCGCAAGTGTGTGTGTGTGTATGTGTGTGCGTGTTATGTATGTTTATATATCAGTCTCTCTTTCTCGTCTCTGACACACACAGACACACTAACGTAACCGCGCGCACATAAACGGGACGAATAGGTTCGATGTACTTCAGTGTACCCGAACTAACTCCAACGTTGAGCAGCGACCAACTTTGAATAGATGATAATAATAATAATAACAAGTGCAAAATACTGCTGTTTCTCTCTCGGTCGGTGTGAAGGTAGTGTGTCGTCAACCTACTTAATCGAGTGTGTGACTTTTCAGTGCTGATCCCTGCTTTAATACCCTTCTCCCTTCTACGACCGTTCCGAAATTCAGTTGTCTGTGGATCGAAGAGAAAAAATCATCCTCAAATTGGTGTTACAGTAAAAAAAGTATATAGTAAAAAAAGTAAGCGATAATAAATGAATAAATAAATAAATCAAGTGTTCCGTGTTGTGGGATTATTATGTGCAATGAGAGTGGCTACCAATAAACCCCGATTCTTCAGTCGCAAAGGACGTAAATGTACGAACAACCAGGTGAGTAAAGAGTCAAGGACATTGATTATGATCCTCGTATACAGAATAACGTATACGTTGTATTTGATCTTTCTCCCATATCTTTCTCCGATGTTCCCCTTTCGAGGTCTTGTGCCGCCGCGTGTAGGAGCGTGTCTTCTTCATCATAACCTCCCCACCACCACGCCCATGTATATGCCTCTCTCCAAGAGAGTTAATGTTGACGGAAGAATTGCCTTGGTTCCATGAATCCGAAGATGAATCGTGAATATCTTCTCTCATTCCCTCTCGCTCAGTAACACACCTACACACACGTATTCATTCTTCATTTCTTCTTTCGTTCTCTTCCATTCGATGATATTAAAAGGTTAAGGAGAAAAGATGAGAGAAAATCAGCCGAAAGGACGGGTAAAGGAGCGATGAGGAACATGATAAATCTTTAGAATCTAGCATATATTGTTATTTTTCGAATTAATTGAGGATAGAGGACTCCAGGTTGGAGTCCTCCGACCTTTGTGCCATCTATCCGGATCGATAATGTGATCCATAGAGATACGATAGAAGGAAATTATCGCGTTGCTGTCCTCTCGTCATTAATTAATTATTATCGCTCACATCATTCACTCCTTTCGATGATTAATCAGCCTGCGATGCTCCGACATGCCTGGATGAGTGATTGGTACTTGACTCTCACCGTTGATGTTTTCCCCCATCAAAAATTTATGATGATTCACTGCGCTTTGTGATACGATGAAAACGTTATTTCAACGGTGCGGCGGCATTGAAATTCGTATTTGCTCATTTATTTTTTCGATAACATTTTTCTTGGACAACAACTTTCGAGCGATAAATAGTAGTCGTTCGTGTTACAGTTTGTATGAAATTCAATATTCTTTTTCTCCCTGAATGATATTTAACTGAAATAACGAAGTTTCGCTCGAATTTTTTTTTTTATTCTTCTCCTTCTCATAATATCGCTCGGGTTATTAATTTTTCATGTTTTTACTGAAAGAGAGAATAACTCGATAATTGCGATGGTATAATAATGCATAGAATGCATTGTGGAAGGATATGACCTCTCGAAGTTTATTATTCTTCTGAGGATTTTAACCATGTTGTCCGGTGAAAGATTTTTATTTGAGAACATTATACTGCTCTTAAAAACCTCGGGGGTTTTATTATGCATCGTCGAGAACTGCATGTATATATTTTTTTATCCAATTCTTGCGGGTTTTGGATACGGTTTCCATGATTCATCGAATCGAATGTTCTACTTTCAGAGGAATCACGAAATAGGGATTCGATAGAGAGTTGCATTGGGAATAAAATTGTAACGAATTTGAAATTGGTTGTTCGAAATCAGAGAATGTCAAGGAAATTGCTCGGAATATTTCGTGTCGCTATCAATAATGTTACATTGACGCGCAACTCCACAGAGAATGCATTATTAAATCATAACGAGCCAAAGCATGTAATACTACATGCGTTACGCTAGGGTCGGGATATAATGATGGATGCTAATGTAGAATAATAGCAACCGTACGAGCGTGAAATGCCTTGACAGGTTTCGCGTCTTCGTGTCTTTGATTTAATGAAGATGTTTAAATATTCGGTAGAAAATTATTCCAGTGAGATTTCATTGTCTCTTTGTGTTTCCACTATTCAATTGAAAATCTTCAAGGGAAATCTAACTCACTCGTTCTAGAATCTTCATTCGCAAGAGGCTTCCTTAAAACTCCTCTTCCAATGGGAACAACTTGTCCAAATGATATCAAACTGACATCAAAATGATGTTGATTTTACGGAAGATTGGTCCAAGTGACATCAATTTTCAGTAAAAACATCTAAGTCTGCTCATATTAACTGAAATATTCGCAGCTAGAGAATAATTAGTACATCTCTATCCAATTCTTCTGGTGACATTTGGAATTTCATTCGTGATGGGTGTGAGATTTTACTATACCGAGCATCAAAAGTGTCATGAAAATTGGAATATAAATGACCAAAGCTTACTCCGGTTTTATTTTGATAATAATATCTTATCGTTCAATCTTCACGTATGGAGAATAGAAATCACAAGTTTCGAATTCATACAAGTGAAGCAGCGAGGAATCGGAGAGAAATTGTGCGAGAATTCTCCATCGCGCAATTCAATCTATTGTTGAATTACGATGCAAATTTAGCAACATCATAAGGATGCTTCTAAAATGATTTCTCAATAATCCACAAGTATTGAATCTCGTTAGACCGATTGAGGACATCCAAATAACTCATTGAATTCGAAATCATGATATCTCACTGATTCCAATAAACAGTCAAATACTACAAATTTGAGCATACACTGTAGAAATTATTTGGTAATCCCCGAGAAGAAAAGTGTGGTGAAAAACTTGTAGATTAGTAAATTTCCAGATTTTTTGGGAATTCATGAATTTTTTGTGAATTGCCAAACAAATTCCGTGATCTTCCAAAAAATGTTTGTAAATTCGATGAAAAATGTGTGGTAAGAAACTTTCAAACTGTTTTTTTAGAGATTTTTTACAATCTATGCACCATAGAATCAATAAATAATACCAAACCTTTACAGTGGAATGTTACTAATTCAGTGAGTGACAAATACTCCCGATTGTACAACCAGTGACTGATGCACATTCTAGTCAGTCATTGACTAGTAGTTTTCGGTGATAAATGTTGGCGTTTCGACCAGTTGCGATAGATAAATTATACCTGACTATTGTCCAACTTTGTTCGATAATCAACTAACAATGGGGTCCTAACATGGCTACTAAATTAGTTTCAAGTGTGCGTATTTTCAGCAATTGAACTATCCTGTCAATTGGATAACATGTATCCTTTGGATATGTGGTTTTTGGAGAACAATTTTCAGGTGATTCTATTCGACAAAACCGACTGGTGGTCAGAAAAACTGTTCATTGTTCTTACTAGCAGGGATGGGCAGCTGGGAGTAGATTTCTAATCTCGGAGTACTATTAAAGGGGAGCACTTTGCGTCTTGTGTAAAATATGTCTTTTACTCCTCACTGAAAAATACTCCGGGAGTACAAAAATGCCCACTCTTGCTTACTACTGATAAAACGACAATAGGATCCTGATTGAATTCATAATGTTCCATAGTAAATTCCATTTGAAATTGAGTACCCAAATGATAATTTATCAGGGTTTGGGCCATAAATGTGACTCGATGTGAGTTTGCATCAAATTTCTTTCAAGTTTGGATCGATATTTTATAGAAATTCATAGAAACTTGATAAAAATTCTATAGAAAATCACTTTGAGTCACATTGTAGACCCTGAGTTGCCAAGTTAGGGGGATTTCCTAAGCAAATCAATAAATCTCTCTGTTTTGTTGGATAGAATGACTAATGAGGGGAGCTTAGCACCGCTAACTTGGCAACTCTGTGTAGCCCTAAACCTACAATTTACCCTTGCTGGAATGTTGTTGAGCAAACTTACTCTCTGAATCTGAGAGAGTGAAAAATCACGTGTTTCACTCCACTACGTCTCAGAAGTGAACCAGTCCGCTTCGAGTGGGATTTTCACTCGTTTCGAGTGAACCCTCACTCTTTCAGAGTGGAAAATTGACTCTAGAATTCGAGTGGCTGTGAGTTTGTAACCTCAAACCTTAGAATATCACTCTGAAAGAGTGGAAATTTCACTTGTAATTTCGACAAGCTCACTTTTGGCTGGCTGAAGAGTGAAATCTCACTCTAAAAATTTTAGAGAGTTCCTAGATTTTCCTAGTTCATCCACGATAAGGGTATCACTTCAACAAATTTCTACAATAGAGTTGTAGCACCCTTACACTGACAAGTTTGTCAACAACAAACCAAAAGCAATCGAATGACAAATCCGACAAGCTCATCTGACAATCTCACATTTTATCCGAGCACAGTTAATTAAATTCTAAATTTCTGCCATTAAAAACAACTGAAAGCTTTCCGCTAAAGAAATGATGATCATTCTGACTGCACTGTGAGAAAAAAAAAACTACCGAAAACTTTTAGTACCGAACTGGAAGCAATTTGTGCAGGGAAATTACGTTGAAGTCATGAAAATTCCAGTATACGCATCGGAAAATTTGTCTGTACGTGAACAATAAAATTTGATTATGAACAGAAATTTTTCAGTCTCACGGCACCGAAGAAGAATCCTTGTTCTTTTTCTTCAACAATGTGTAGCAATTCCACATGACATTTGAGTTTCAAATTCACGAATTTTTTTTTTCCATACTCTCGTTCATAGTCAATCCATGTAGTAGATTATCCTTGTTTAATAATCCACGTTGTAAACAATTCAACGACAAATCAGACGTGTCTCTTAACTGGAATGAAAAAACGATCAATAAAAATTGCCAACACATAACGAATGAATTTATGTGAATTCTTGAATGTACCTATTCGAATATCTTCATTGATTCCATTCTCACAATAACCCAGATGAAATATCAATTCCCCTAAAACCATTTGTATCCATTCGTTTCGATAGATTTGATTGATCGCTCCTCTACGTTTCATGAATATTATTTCGAACAATCGACGGTACGATGATACACCTGAATTTGTGCTGATCTCCGTTATGTGCATACATACGTATACGTATGTCTTCCTACAAATTCTATCATCAAATTCGCTCAAATGAAAACCAAAGTTCAAATAAATGGACAGGATACTGCAGTATATTGATCGGTGTCGAAAAAGTTTCTATTTTGAACGCTAAAAGAGTTCATTCATCTCAAAAGTGATTTTCTCTCGACCAAACGCGACTACTACGTCGTGTGCGGTGCAACTTTATATCGATTCACCGCACGGATCGAATACGATGTATCCATTGCTGTTATATTGCCATGCGTTATAGTCGCGACACCACGGGGAAGACTCGACTTGCTCACGTACCTCATTCAAAATTCTGGACGTATGAAGGAAAGCCGCTTGCTGCATAAGCTTTTTTTCTCTTCTCCCTTCCTCGATTGTGCGACTCTGAGGAATCCTTGAACATGAACGCATACTCTCAGATTCATTCGTATTATGATTCGAGAATATTTTGCTCGGGTGTTCTAAGTCGGGGATGCTGTGTTTAGTAATTCATCGAAATTCAACGAGGAATAGTTTTTTGTATACGACAGGGAATTGAGAGAGGAAAGATTTTTGTAATATTTATTCTACGTGAAGGAGAATTCAGTTTTTCATTTTATCCTCTGGAAGGTAATGGAATGTGGGAAAATTGATCTGTACCAATCTTCAGTTCTCCATTGAAACCCACGAACATTAATGTTGAATGGATGTTGTTAAATTGCCAACGATGGATTATTCGGCATTGGCGAGAGTAAAGGCCATTACTAGCGGATAAGGTAACCTAGTCTTTTGAAGGACCATTGACGGATCTTCACCGATATTACAGGATGATCAACGATTCATTGAAATACCAGGGACCATTTTTTGTAGGAACAGCTATCGATAGATCGCCAACAATTGATGTTTTCTTATTGATTGAAGTATGGTCTATCACTGGATAAAGTTTATTCTAAAATTAAATATTCCGCGTGGATAACAGGCTTTGAACTAATCAAATATGCAGAATCCAGGAGAGTGCTCTTCGATACCTCCCAAATAATCAAAAATTTTATGTAGGTCCTATCGAAAATTCAAAAACTTGGAAGGAACAAATTGAACCTGCTGAAAACCGGATGAACAATAATTTGTCTCTGTACATCCGACAAGCTTCCTATCCGATTTGTTCGGAATTGGAACATGCTGTCAAAAACTGACTGTAAATTTTGCAACGGTTCTATTTGAAATCCACAAATGAGGTATACAATCAAAAACCGAGAAACATTTTCTCGTCAGGTTTTGGCAGGATGTTTCAATTTGGCGATTCTGAACTGAATCGGATGAAAAGTTCGTCAGTTTCTGAGCGGATTTTCAGAGACAAAAACCGTTCATCAAAGCCTGACAGGAATTTTCAACAGGGAATTGAATGTAACTTGTGACAACAAATCATCCCAATCAGAAGAATCGGAATAATGCCAATGTTGACAACAGGTGCCGTACAGTGCCTGTATTGGGTCTTCAACACGTGGCCAACACGTACAAGATGAGTACTGAATACATAGAAATACAGTACTATGCCTGTACTGATGAACCAGTACTTAGAGCTCAATGCCAGCTAGGTACTGATCCAGTACAGGCACTGCACTGATTGCGAATAATAGTATTAGTATTGAATCTCCATTACGGAAAAGCATTATCGTTCCAGACAAATGCCAGTACGCTGCCAGTCTTGGAAATTACCGGTGCAGCACTGCGCCTGTAGTACATTTCTGGTTGGGATACTCAACAGAGAGAGCAGTTTTGAGAAATAGGACTTCCAAATTGAATCCATATTGAAAGTTCATCTTACGAACTGGCGTTGAATGCAAAACAATCCACACCTGATATTCCCACAATTGGAACGACAGCTTTCCTAGAATAAGAGAAAAAAATTATGATGAGTAGATGGCCCAGTAATCCCCTATCACTCGACCCACGTTAATACCCTCACGTCATTAGTTGTCACCTCCTTGGCGAACCATCAATGAGCATCATTATCGTGAGATCAATAACGTTTTCAACCTAGTGATGCGTCAGATATTGGACCGATTGATACATCTTGCATGGGGGAATTGGATCAGGAAACATGAGTCGCTTCACGCCCTTAGTCAATTTCAATATGATCCAATAAGCACTAATACCAAGCTTGTTGTTTCCCTGTCCTAAAAACACACTGCCAATGGGTACCCTAGTAGAAATGCTCTAGTCATTGCCAAGTTTTGTATCGCTCAACTAGCCAAAAACTAGACGCTTGCAAGTGCCTCGCAGGGTTCTGGTGAGGTATTTGCAAATGTCTAGTATTTGGCTAGTTAAGCGTTACAAAACTTGTCAATAACTAGAGCATTTCTACTTGGGTAGGCACAAAACTTCCCCGTTCCTGAAAACAATGTCAAATATTACGTATGGCGGAAACATTGTTTCTCGTATGGAACCACTATGAAATCGTAACTAAACCGTGATATAAATTCAATTGCAACCACATAACCAGACACATAGATATGAACGATCACAAAATCACAATTTTCAATAACATATTCCTTCTCCCGTTCTTCTGTGAGAATGAGATTGACACTTATATGGGATTACTATTAACTCTGCACATAACTGTGGTAGAAATTTCAGAAGAATTGGATGATAGGAGCGACAGACATCCACATAATAGCAGCATTCACGAGATTTCCAAATTTTGTTTCCAAGTTTATTCCTTACCCTTTTCTTCCCTACATTTTGATTTATTGTGCTAAAAATTTCGGATGAGAGATATCAGCGTTCGCAATTTCTTTCTGGGACGACACACATCCATCCATCCCTCCATCCATACAGACAAACAGACACGGAACGAAATTTCTCCCCGATTTCGGAGAAACATTTCGGTCTAAGAAATTTTTATTTTGGAGTAGAGGTGCACTCGAGACTCTTGAGCAAAATTCAAAAATAGTAAATATTATTCAATTTTACAATCTTCGAAGACAGATTTCTACATCAAGTCAAGTGTGGGCATGTCGTAATTGGCATAACATGTCTAAGAGGATAAAATTGATTGTGTCCATGATTGGACAAGGAGCAATTTTTCTATACTCAAGACCAAGATAAGACAAGACAAGACCTTTTTCGAGACTGCAACAGTTTAGAATAAACCTTAGTGTTGAAAATCCAAAAGATATTTTCAAAAATTTTCTCACATTTCATTCTTCAAAGATTTTTACATCGACCCAACGAATCTTGCATTAGAACTGGTGAAATTGAGTTTTTTTGGTTTTACACGAGAGTGTCAAGTGCAACCCTATTTTGGAGACAAATAAAAATTTTCGGTCGCTCGAAACGATCACAAAGCTTCCCTTTAACGAGGGAATACCTGATACAAGGAGAAATGAATCTCAATTTGAAAGTAAGGGTGAACAGATAGTATCAGTTCATTCTAAAAAACTTGAAGGGATGATTGGATGTACTCATGATAAGGATTCTTCATTTAACATCAGCTTCAGATGAATTACCGTTAATAGTCGTTCATGATACTACAACGCTTCAAGGACTCTCAGAGATTCCCTGCAGATTGATTGACGTGCGTAAATATTCAACAATAACAGTAATATTATTATCATTGCTATACCTATAGCTTCTTTCATTCCATCATGAACAGGGATGATTCTATTCCTTGCATCAAATGAAGAAATTTTATTCATCTGAATCTTGAAATCAACCATCTTCACGTACCTCAACTAAACCATCAGAAACATCTTCTATACAGCAAATTATTCCATCCCCATGAGCTTCCCAAGAATCAAGAAGAAAAGAGAGCACGAAGAGCGTACGAAGAGCTATCTCGGTACGTCACGGTGGAAAAAAATAGGAACGAAAGGGCAAAAACGTTGATATTAAAGTCGAAGAAACTCAGCACGATTACAGAGCATTACGGATGCACGGTCGCCGTTCTGGTCTTGCAATTTTCTTGGTACAGACTGTCCATTACGACTTTCCTGAGGACAATGAGACTTTATGGATGAAATTCCCCTACTTGTGTCCCGTAGCGACATACGTGACGGTAGTCCTAATGATATTCTGTGTAAAGGTTGCTCACACAGAGAAAAGCGTTATAAGCAAACACTAGGATAAATTTTCTCTTGCGAGTTCACCCACACACACACACACACACACACACACATATGCGCGTAGTATAGTCGTATATGAACGTAGGTGCTGCGAGCGCGGCGCGAGCCGTTCTTTCTCGACTTGCACAGCAGGGTATGTGTCATTATTTTCGCGCAACTATTTTCGTAGCTGCCAACGGCACGTGCGACACGCTGCCACTAGAAACGTGCCATTGTCGGCGTCAAGAGAAAGTTATATACGTAACACATTTGTTTTTGTTGAAATCCCGTTCTTGGATTGTGTATATTCACGCTTGCGTATGTGTATCTTATGAAAATTTGCTTACCGAGTAATACGACACGTTCTCCACTTGTCCCAAATCTTTTTATGATACTTCATAATCGCGTATTCTTTGAAAGGTAATTGAACGATCAGCTGTCTCGCATATGTCTTGTTGAAATTATCACCTGTTCTGACGTCTACACGGTAACAAAATGACATTGTTGATATTCGGATCGTTGGAAATTTATCCAACACTTTTTAATAAATTCACAAAAGAATTTTGGTAAAATCTCATAGAATTGTTGTCAGTTGACAAACATTTTTTGGGAGCTCACGAAAATTTGTGGATTTTCAAATAATTTAGGAATTCATAAATCCATAAGTTTTTCACCATGCTTTTCTTCTTGAAAATTCACTGATATGTTTTATAGTGTATACATTGATAGAAAATCATATCACAGAGAAAATTCTTTAGTTGCAATGAATGAAAACCATTCCATGGGGAAAGGGAAACACGGGCCGAAACTGTCTCAGTACTGCTGCCAGAGTTGCCAGTACTGGCAAATCCGAAGCTACCAAAGCTATCAAAACTGGCAAGAGGTTGGCATGATAACATTATTTTACATAAGGGCCTGTATAACATTTACAACCGTGTCAGTACTGTTCGTTCGTATGCGGCGATTATAGTAACATTCTGGCATTCCAACCTTGTCCAAACGGTATCGATTTGATACTGGGCCAAGACTGTCTGTACACTGAAATCAATACCGTTTGAAATTCGTCGAATAGTTCGTGCGAATTGAAAAATAATAATGACCCTGGATAGAAGTACCATAGGCCATTTGTCAACTTTGGTAATTTCCACATGGGAAAATTCAAGTGGCCTGAACTAAAACATTGTTTGTTTCAAAGAAAAAATACTCTTTTGAAGGAACTAATGTTTAGTTGGAAGAAATAAAATTTTTAATTTGAGGCCGTATTTCACTGAATTTTTATTCACTGCAAGTAAAGATTTTTCTCAGGGTAGGAACCAGTAATATGAGAATTACTGTAGAGCCAAAAGAAGTTGACTTTACAGTGGTGTTGTTCTGGAAATTATGGAACCGTTGTATCTCATCTTACGTAACTGATTTCAAGGTTGTCTCAATTAAATATGAAACTAAAAATATTACACTATCAGAAAAATTCTTGAATTTATCTCCCATATTAAACTCCGTAAATTTGTCAAATTTGATATGCGTTATGAAATTTGGAAATTTCTTATTAAAATTGAGAAGAAAATTCTTAAAATTGAAGATCATCTTATGAAATGGATAATATATGGAGAATAAAAATTGAATCGATATCATTGATAAATTAATATCATATTATGAAACCTAATACACTGGTGTTACGTGAAAAGTTTCATTACATGTTTGTGAAACTTGAGACAGATTTTTTTCCACGGTGGTATATTTTTTCCTGTCATTCCAGGCATCAACTGATTCACGAAATAATGCAAAAGAATTCGATAAGTTGCTATACATATTCAGAGCAAAAGAAAATTCAAATCGATCATCAAACCATTCTTTCCATTGGAATTCATAAAAAGCTTTCAAATTATCAAACGTAAGACGAAAAGAATAAATTTACGTATTTGAATGAACAAAATGCAAATGTATCAGGAAAAAAATCCTACCGAATACAGTTGGGGATGTAAACTTCCCTGTGTATTAAATTCACATTCTTGAAGGTTAGAAGTGTTAAACATTCAACGATAAAATCCAAAGAGGTAAACATATCTGGAAACCAACCCTCGTGATTGGGAGAAGTAATCATTCCTGTCAACCCTCTTCAAATCTGTTGTTGACCTCAACTTGGGTTCCATCCTTCATTCTACGATTGTCGCGTAATGCGTAATCACCTTATTTCTATTGTCATAAAGCAAAGGAGAATGACAGCTCGAAAAAAAGATAATGAATGTTTTGAACTGAATCCGATTGTACAATCCCGATGATTAATATACCAGCAATCAATATCAAATGATCTACTTTATTCAATAAAACCGAACATCCAAACGAGTATAATCAATATTCTCTTCTCGTTCAGGAGCGAATAATATTCACCAATCCTAATTATCAGGAGAAAGAAAAAGTCAATAAATATTTCAAGAAATTCTATCCGTATAATTTCCCCACCGTATTTCATTATCAGATGTCATACTCATTTGTTTATCTTTTTCACACCCGTACATTCGTTATTATGGCACCTCTCTTTTTGTCCATTCCCTTCGCACCTCATTCTTATATTCGTGATAATATCAACCCCGCAATAACCATAATGATAGTCTTATATAAGTACAGTTCATTCAAAGTGTGTAATTATATAGGCACGTTGTATACGTATAAATTCATAGTTGAATATTATGCGTGAAGTGGCCGACAAAACGCGTTGAAATATCTTTATTCGTATGCCATTTGTACGGATATTTGATAATTCATGAGATGAAATTTCATTCTCTCTCTATCTCTCTAATGATAATGAATGTTCTAACGTGTAATCGGATATGATTCGGAAAATGTGACTCGGGTAATTGATTAATCGATGCGCGTTCCGAGTACAAATTTTATTGCGATAAACGTAATCTGTATCTCATAAAATATTGTGCTATAATTCGAGGATGTTATTGATGTAACGATAAATTATGATTATATAGAATGGGAAGGGGAAAGCGTGGAGGGATATTCGATGTTGAGAATGAAATTTAATAGATTTTTGAACTTCATTTTTAACAAAGCTGAAGAATAGTTCACTCGGGCTGTGAATAGAAATGCTGAATCAAGAGAAAGGAATGTGTTGTGTATAAAGAAGTCTATTCAACAAAGGCCCGACTAGCAAAACAATACATCGTTTGGACCAGTTTATCTATCCTCCATAGCATGCGTCGAGGAATTAATTTTTCCCACGAAGTTATTCATAAAAATATATCACCGAATCATTCCACATCAATAAATTCAATGGAAATAAATATTCTTGTTCTGCATACCAGGGAAACATATTTGTGAAATATTTATGAAAATTTGGGAATCCAATCCAGGATATTCATTATTGAGAACCCATATTCCGAATTTAGAGAGCGCAAATGAGGATATGTCTTTCAATTATTCATTATCCTAGCAAACGCAAATGCAGGTGTTTTGAAGGGCCATGAACGGGTCTTTATCATCATTATTAGACCATCAGCGGTCCGTTGGAATGCCAATAATCAATGTTCATAGGGTATATGCTTTTGCATCCCACGAAGTGAATTAATCCCACAGAATTTGAAGCACAAAAGTGTACAGATGACAGTTGAATAGGATAACAGATCAATCAAATTTTTCCTGCAAACTCCAATTGCTCGACTGACCACTGATCTCCCAATTCCATGAATTTCAATCATTAGAAATCTCATCGAAATTTTCAATTCAACAAACTTTTTTTCTATCATAATTTGAAAATTCACTCATTTTATTCCTTCCCTCTTTGATCCTTGATGTTTATGATCCTACCATATATCTCTCTAATTAGTGAGAGCAAAATGATCGTACCATGCGAGTCTATGACGTGGTTCTTCTTTTTATCTAGGCGTAACTTCAAAAAGTGCTCTCATCGTTGCTGCGCATGGAATATCTGTGTCAGACGTGCCCGGAAAGGAAATGTCATTATCATTTCTTTCGAATTAATTTTTTCACACAGGGTAGTTTAACCCTTCTAGCACGATCCGTACCGCAATGACTCGCTCTCAGTGCGGTTGCACGTAAACGTTATAGTTCCGATGTGGAAATGATTATATGGAAGCAATTACGTGAGCATATTGTTATCTAGAATAATTTTACACTAACATACAGAATCATAAGGACACCGGTTTATGAGTTTTAAACAAAGTTGTTCTATCTTGCGACTTCATAAATTTTGAACATCCACTAAGAATCGGAACAACAACTTCCTA
This sequence comes from Gonatopus flavifemur, assembly GCA_018340375.1. Classification (NCBI taxonomy): domain Eukaryota; kingdom Metazoa; phylum Arthropoda; class Insecta; order Hymenoptera; family Dryinidae; genus Gonatopus; species Gonatopus flavifemur. Next base: position 10,613,971 of record JAFFJZ010000005.1, read on the forward strand.
AGTGATTCATTGACATGATATCACAGAACGCTGTCCTGAAATTTCAAAGTAAGAATCGCTGAATCAGATCATGACATGCCATGGTGCGGACAAGTTGTCCTGATTTTGATAGAAAAGATGAAAATATCGGAACTCATGAGAATAATGTAAAGAAATCCTGATATGGATCGAACGTACACACATTCTGGATCCTCTCGTCAGATTTTCATGAAATTGAGGGTAAAGCTTCGATTTTTCAGATCACAAGTTCGATATTGAAAGAAATCTGTTCGAACGAAAATCCCACTTCTCCCTCAATACTGTTGCTATTCTTTCCATCATCATCATCATCATCATCGTTGTCATTATCTAGGTGTTCGTCTTTTCATAATCCCTCTCATCTACTTCGACAAGGCTTTCAATTACATTCTGAGAATGTAACATGAAGTCAGAAACAGATATTGATGTGCATAGCGAACACCAAGGATTCTATTATATCTCCACGAACAAATGGCAAGTGAAATGAGAATGAAAGAGAAAAGCAAGGAGGTGAATCTCTCTCCCGGCAGGATGTCAAATGCTGACAGCGCGAAATCCTATCGATAATAATTGTGAATCAAACACGTCGGTGTACGTGAACGTGTGTTCAGAGTTGTGTTGCGCGGTACTTTGTTTAGGACCGTTTGAGATAATAAAGTTCCCTCAACTCTCCAGGGCAGAATTTTGATTCCTGATTTTGTCAAACCATTCACGAGTTCGATGATTCGTCAAGCCGAAGCACGTATCAACTGATTTCTACGGCTCAAGAAAATTTCTCCCCATCGACTGCTCTATTCGGAAATAAATCGACGATATCGGTTGAGAATCCGTTGACACATGGCGTTGCTGTTATTGAATAAAGTTGATACCAAACTGCACGTATTCAGGGGTTCCATTGTTCGAAGTTATTCATGTTGTATAGGATATACCACCATCTATTCAGATTCAGATACCTCGGATGAATGATATTTAACATATAATGAATGAAACTAAACTAAATATTAGTTTGCAGACTAAATCGATTGACAATTGATCATGATAATCGAGAATCCACGATATCTATTCGTCCGTATTTACAAATGGATGATGTGAATAATGGAGACCTATTGAGTTAGTCTCGGTACTACGACAGGCTATCAATTGTACGCTCTCAAGTGCCTCCCACTTTCACGATACATGACAAGGAGATACCATGGACCAACTGAGAAATCGTACCCTGGAACATTCGTTGGTTCTTTTCCTTTGGTCTGACCGCCTATTAAAAATACTTAACTCTTCTCCGAGCGTCTCCGGCAACGAACGTTGTCGCGTTGTCGTTGGGTCGTCGACCGTCGTCGATATCGCAGTCATGCAAATAGCATCCATCCCTTGAAAACAGTACGAGTACATAAGTACATATGTATGTATTTATGTCGTCGACGTTTAAGCTCTTGTGTATTGTCGTTCTTCAAGTTGAGCAGAACAGCTTTCGCTATCGCCAACTCCGTACCGCTGCTCGCATTGTCATAGAATATATTCTCCACTGACGTCAGGGATGAATTTATTACTACTGTTGTTGTTACAAAGAACAGGTGTAATAAAATACGATCGTGTCCTGAAGTCGTATGCATGTGTGTGTATATTTATATATATATATATATCCTTGCAGTCTGGTTATCTGTCTGATGATATGTCATGTACTCAGGGAACAAATATCTGTTGGAAAAATGGCAATACATCGTTGATGATGCTTAAACCGGTACTAATATCGTTATATCTTTCCCCTCCTGTATTCCAGATTGCTATGAGCATTTAGTTGATAAGTATCCTTGCATGTTACTGACAATCTCAAATATATTAGAAATTCGTTCCCACCTTTTGCTCTAACAGTATTTTAAAAATGGGTAACTTAACTTTGAATTCAGGTCCAAACAAAGCAGGGTATTCAATATTCTGAGAATGACAGAACAGTTACAGATTCTGTTCTGATTCTGAACTCCAGAACAAAGTATATACTAGCTTTGCTTAGAATGCAGAAACAAGTCAGTTTACACCCTGTACAAAAGCGTTTAGGAAGAGTATTCCTACAATAATTAATGAAGTATCCCCACTAATGAGTAATTCATTCCCCATCGTGTCATTGACATTGAAAAGAGAGGAGAAAATCTTTATCCCTGTGTTCCCTCCTCTAAAGATATATTCAGTTATCTTGAATTTAATCTCATGCTCACTTCTGATAATACTATGAGAAGGATAGAGGAAAAGAGACCGAGGGACGAGTCTTTACGATTCCGCGCGTCGAATATAATTAAACACTGAGAATATAATCACATATAGGATCCTCGTTAGTGCATACACACGAAAGCAACGACCGTATGCAAATGGATGGCGAAGCGCTTGCACATGCCTCGTCACGCGCTCGCGTGAAATTATGAGAATCACTTTCTTGAAGCGGCATGCAGTTTATGGAGTTGGGGGCGTTGGAAGAGTAAAAAAGATGAGAAGAGGGAATGGAAAGAGGTAGAAAACGAGAGACCGAAGAGAAGGAGAAACATCGTCGGCCTTCTCGTCGTCGTCGTCGTCGTCGTCGTCCTTCTCTTCCTCTTCTCGACATCGTAAATATTCATTTGAGATCGATCAGTCGCGCGAACGAGCAGCAGCAGCAGCAACCATACAACGTGGAGGACTTGAACGACGGTTGCATCATCGGTGCATTGACCGACTTTGAGTTTTCCTTTTTGCTTTTCAATTGTCTCATTGTTTCATTCCCTTGATGCAACGTTATTATCCCTAATACGGGAAACAGTTCCTACCATTGATCAACTCTAGCAAAAAATATGATCACAAAACAATTGATGTCTCTGCAAAATCTCATCACAGAATGTTCAGAACTCCGATAAATGACACGTTTAAATCGTGGTGATTTTCTACGCGTATTGAATAACAGAAGACTTTGAAAGTGGATGTACAAAAGAGGCAGTTTCACCACGACTAGCGAGCTAGTCACTTTGGTAACTTAAACCGAACGATTCCGAGTCATTCGAGTCGTTCTGGAACGTCATGTTCGTTCATTGTACTGACATGGGATAGCAGACATGACAGGATAATCGCCAGCTACAAGGTTGAAGCAAAAGACGAGACAGTAACTTGCACCAGAAACAATTCGACGTTCGATGTTGTTGTATTGAACGAAATATGTGAACAGCAATCTCTTTTTTTCCTGCATTCGCATTACAGAGGCATACTCAACTATCGAGAATTGGTTAATTTTAACAAAACACTTCAATTACTCCCACAACGTAATTATAATTAACTCGAGAAAAACAACATCTGAAGAGGATTGAATTAGAAATTCAGGTCAATCACATGAATTACACTATGGACCGCATTGAATTGTCCGTACGATCACGCAGTTTCGGTTACCATAACGGATTGATGAACTTCCTTCATGGTACATACATGATCAGCATCAACAGTCGTGTAAAGGATTGTCATTCACGTACTGCTGCATGTTCTAAACCGCATTGAGTGATGTTCATTTCGTGAATACTGTAACCTGTGTGATGGATAAATCTTGAGCTTGATCGTAATATTGACAAATTTGATGAATTCTTTCAATTTTTGCATCATTTCGCATTCAGACTGTATTGTTTCGAGTGGAAATCTCATTAGGCTAGTTCAAAGTTTATAAAAGCTTCGATGTAACTTTCCAGAGCCTCATAAAAATTGTACGACTTTAGCTTTATATAGTATCTACCTTTTTCAACGCAGCAACTCATACGCGTATCAGCGAAAGTATTTCCAGAGTTTGAAACTTTTCATACCTATAATTCACTGCACACTTTGCAACCTGTAAGAGAAACTAGATCAAATTCACATTTTATATAATATTCCATCTTCAAGGAATTTGTCGAATTTTATAAAAGTGGAGGAAGTATTAGATTCGCTCTCATGATCGAATGAATTTTAAATACTTATGCAGTTCAAATATGATATGACTCTGGTATCGTAAATTGCACATACATATGTTGTAATTCTCAAACGGAAACACGATCGTTGGGGAAAAACCTTCGAAAGAGAGAAAGAGATTACATTGAATCGATGTTTTAAATTATTCCTCACTGCATCGATCACGAATTATAACACAAAGAAAAGGAAGAAGAAGAAGAATAGGTAAAAAGATTGGCAGATTCGAGTTATTCAAAATGAATGACAGTTCAATCCACGGTGAATGTTATTACCATGTATCGTTGAAGTGATCATTCACGGGGTCGATGCGATATCCAGGTTGCATGGTAAAATTGATCTTACGAAAGCTCTCATATCCGTGATTATTAATTAATCAATGGCTTATTACGTCTATATAGAGATGAATCGATAAAGTTGTGTGTTCCAGGAGAAACTAGTTGCGACTTATACGGTATGGCGGAGTCGAAGGTTCAAGTGAGGGAACGGAGGAGAATCCGGGGGAGAAAGAGGGTGGTGAAATAGAGAAGGAAAGAGGCAGACGTGGTATGGTTAGGCTATATATTACGAGCTTTAGTAGGGCTTAGCCGTAGCTATATACCGTGTCGCGGTCACCGTTCCAGACCACCGTGTATGTGTGTACCTACACCCTTATATCCATTATGCGTCCGTGTGTACGTATTTAAGGACACACATTGCCCGAATAATACGTCAGAATACAAGTGTGTTGTAGTAGGGGACCCCCAAACCACCTGCACACGCATGTGTGCACACGTACGTCGTCGAGAGCAGCGCATATACCGCTCGGATGCACCGAAATACGGGTATGCGTCTACTTGTGTAGGAGTAACCCATTTCACGTGTACGTGCATATAAATGAGAGAGCGTAGGGAGACAAATCTAGGTGTATCGGGCGGTGTGTACGTATGTCTCTCTGCAGACACAGCAAGTTGCTGGCTTGGGTCAAAATACACAAACGTAGACACATACGAGCACACAGTATGGAGAGTCCAGAGCCATGTAGTCTCCGTGACATCCGACCTCAGTGGACCTGATAATGTCTATCAGCTCTATCACGCACTTCGCCAATGAAACGTGTAAAGGCGCTATCACGAACAGTGTTGTCGTTGAAACTAATGCTATTACGTCCTAGATCCCTCCGTTACCAATTCCACCATTGAATTCCATTGCATTCAATGATAGGGTATTCCACTGTTGTTGTTAACGTTGTTATTATTGTTGTTGTTGGTGCAGGGATTCACGTTGTAATCAAAGAATAATCAAAGTTATCCCTTAATTCTATCAATTCTTCAGAAAATTGAAACAATACAAGGAAGGTATTTGAAAAAACATTCCATTTTTTTCTCTCTTACCTTTTTTCGTACACACATCTTCAAGCTTCAACACTTTTCACATATTCACTTTGGTCTGAGTGTTAAGTACAACGCGTCCCCTTTTATGTCACGAGACTTCCGGTTTCTCACTACATTTTTCCCTCTTCTTCTTTTTTTTTTCTGTGATTTTTTCGTCAATGCATCTCAAGAAATCTCTCTCCCATATTTCTCCCTTTTATATTCTTCTCTCACCAACTCGGTAGACAATACGTGCCACGTTCATTCATAGATTTGTTGCTTTCTTTTGTTTCTCAAAAACATAGCGCGGATAACTCAACGTTATCGTCATTTTCCAAGCACGCCTGACGCATCATCATCAACGTATACGTATATCAATAAAAATAATCGAAGCAGAATTGAAAATTCTATCATCTTATCTTTCACCGAAGGCAGCAAAAACACCAAAAGAAATAAATGCTTTTTATCGGAGGAAACAATCCCTCTGTTTCAAATAGTAGTATAAATCTGAAAGTACGGGAAAAGTTCTTCAAAAGTTACGGTGGTGAAGGTATACACGGTTATACGGTGCTGTGAAACTTAGACAATAGGAGAAACGGATAGAGCAGAAATCGAGGGATTAGAAATGTGGCGTTACGGAAGAATGTTGGAAATAAAGTTCACAGATATATATAAGGTCAAGAATAAAGAAGTCTTTGGGAAAGTGAATGAGGAGGAAGTTATTGGGAAGAATATTTTTAAATTGTGATCGATAATTGGATTGAATGAAAATGACAGGTGAAACAGGTGTGTACTTTATCGAAGAATGGCACAAATAAATTTGATACTTATAATGCAATGGATGAATTAAAACTGAATAAGAAAGTGCCAGAGTGTTTTGAACACAGAGAAAAATAATGTGATGATAAAGTAATATTATTCTGCTCTCCGAATCTGAAAGAGTGAGAATTCCACTCGAAGTGAAGAATGGAATTGAAAAAGCAGAGTCAAATGATGTTGCAAGTATCTCACGATCTCAGAAGCTTCTTCACAGAATGGAGTAAAAATGACAAAAGCTATAACATTTCATTCTACATTTGACAATTACTTCTGAAGAAATGAAAGACAATAACATTAATTCACTGGAAAATGCTGGGATTTATTATGAAATATAATTTTTTCGAGTTGACAGTGATTGCTGGTAATGGAGAATATCTGAAAGAATGTGTGGAAACAAAACAAAAACTCATATTGAATCCTTAGAGCTGAATTCGTGTTCGAATTAATGCGACCTTTGATGTAGACTAGAAAAATGAATCAATCGTTGGTGTAATTCAATCAATTCGAATCAAGGTTAGTTACTGCTATCAAATATCATCGTTACCTTTGTAATCCTCAGCACAATTCCATTGATCGTCGATAACGATAAACTTAACGAATCAATGGTCAATTATAATAATCCTCATGGATGTATATAGGAGTTATAGATGTTGTTCATCCCTTGATGTGAGAAGGTTGGTCAACCGTATCTAATGATCAGAGACCAAATGCCTTTGGGGCAGTTTAACACTTCAACTCACCACATACCCGTACCTTTGAGAAAGACGCCTCTCTGTTACGCGAGATGTTCATCTAATTGTGGACATCAAAAACTGGATTTTATAAAATCATTTTTAGTTTCTTCAATTACAGAAATTACATCGTATGAATTCATCGAATGAAGTTTGTTTGCGATCGAGATGATAATTTTTCCCTATGTTTTGAAATTGCAGGTTATGAATTGTTGTGCTTAGTACATACAATTCTATAACAATGAAACAACAGGAAACATCTGCGGTTGTACACAAAATTCTGCAATTTGCTTCTCTTTCTCCCTGCTTTTTGACTTTCTCCGTGTTTTTGCTACTACGTTGAAGCGGAGAAACATACCATATCGTCCTTTTGGAATGGTTTTATCCCCCTTCATCAGCATGGAACACGACGGAATATGAATCGTAAAAGCATCTTACATATTGTATACTCGCGAAAACATCATATCGTGTTAGCGAGTCACAGATTATCCTTGATATTTCGTTTTAAATGGAATTTGTTTGATACTTGTTTCACTTCCCGTTGAATTCTTTGTAAAATGAACATTTAGATACATCAGAGTTTCTTTTCTTTTTTGATTGATGTAATTGAACGGTGAGAAATGTAACTACACGGAAAGGAGAAAATGGATAAATTTACCATGTGGGATGACAATGCGCTGATTTGAGTCTTTAAATGGGAATTCTTACAAAATATATTGTCAAATGATTCACATGACAAGAGAAACATTACCTCTTCATGTCATAAAACCTCCAAAATAGGCAAAAAAAAAACATGTTCTTTACACCTCTATAGGTGCCGATATTACTGGAATCTGACCTGATGGAAGCAATTCTAGTGTTTCGTTCTCGTCTTGCCGAGACTGACCGGATCTCGATCTCGGTCTTGCTTTTGTCTCGACAAAATCAGTATCATCTTGGTCTAGAGTCGAGATTCTTGACATTCTCGGTTTCGACAGTGCATCTTATACGTTTCGGTATCGTCGAGATTCTCGAAGAGTAATTGTTCCTCTCGTCTCGACCCGATCTCGGGGTCGATATCGAGACCAGTCTCGGTCTTGTCCGAAATACTTAGCAATTCTGAGACCAGATATAGATATAACGCAGCAAAATCCTTCGGAAGAGTATAGTGAAGCTTTTGGTTTAGTAATTCTATCAAATTTTGTCGGCCTGGGAATTATTTTTCTTCATTGCCAATAATTCTTCTAAATCTTGAAACTAAATTTTATGGCAATGTCCAATCCAGCTGCACTGTGAAAAATAATTGTGGAATTATCCCTCAAAAAATGGAGCCGGCAAAGTTTTTCACCACAATTTAGTTGAATTTTTCTCCATTTGTATAGGATTCAATACAAGAAAAACCGAAATAATCCCTAAAAGTATTGGAAAAGGCCCGTCAATTCTGATGTGAAAACATTTCCCCCACGGTGAGGGGATGAAATCCACCAACAGTGTGAAGAAAACCCCCCTACATTTTTTACAGTGTAGGGCTGCCATCTACAAACTCATCAATCCAGGATTTTCGGTTTGAAATCCGAAAATATTGTGGAATATCTTCAATTTTCTGAATTTTGACGTCCTGAATTAAGGATTCTAGTTTTATGAGGCACTCGAAATATATGCAGACGATGTTGAAAACTTCGCCCGGACGTTCCTGAACTCCCTGAAAACTAGAATCGAAACGGGGAAATCCGGACGGTTGGCAGCTCTCAATCCAGCATACAGCTCCCTCATTACACTGAGAAAAAAGTATTGGTCTAATAATCATACTGTTTACCTATACGAACTATCTGAAGTATAGGAACATCAGTATTGCCCCCACAGCCAAACGAAGAGTTCTAGCAGCGACACAGATTGCTACAATATCAATCAGTTTTGTTCTGGAACGACATGAGTGTCGTCACTGTAGCTGTTTTCCCTGGCCAAACTTCAGATGGTTAATATAACCACACTTCGTCTTCAGTGTACATGATTCATTCATCATCACCAAACTTGAAGCAAGATTCTAAAGCACACGTGGTATAGGAAAAAAAACCAACAATTCTTGTACGTCAGCACTTTATAAAACCAAAAACATAAGGTAATTACAAGAAAAACAGGCCAAAGAAACCACAATTGGAAAAACCAAACCACGAGAATGAAGTTTATGCAACCGAACACCTTGAACAAAAAAAAAAGCTCAGTAAAGAAAATCTTGATAGAGTGGTCGTAAATGGGAAAACTAATAGTTGTAAAAGCTTCAGATGTGCTTCAGAAAAAAACCTTGAACAAAGTACTCGCAGATGAAAAAGACTTACAAAAAAAACTGGCTTGTGGATGGAGAGATTGCGAGAGTCGAGAGTTCTCAAAACAATCCGAAGTTCAAATTTTGAACTAAATGTAAAATAGCGAAGAACAATTATCGTGTAAAGGAACGATGAACGAGAGAAGAATTACAAACTTTCGTCTGAAATTCCGGCTGAGCTCCCGCTGGTGTTTTCAAAACATGTACTCCAGACAACCTCATTAAAATTTGAGTTTTTATCAAGAAATTCATAATTAGTGATAGCCGGATGATTTACGCACACAAAGATTTCAACGTTTGAAATTTTAATTCATATTTATTGAACCGATCCTCCGTCATTGCAATAAGTTGGTGGAATGATTGATACATCGAATACAACAGAAAATTCTTTGAAAATTGATGAGTAAATGAATATTCGTTCGACTTCAGCCAATTAATCGAATGGAGAGTGGAGAATAATATCGGAATATTCGATAAAAATATACGGAAAGATGATTCATTCTCGAACCATAATTATTTGAATTCTCATCATAAAATAAATTTAATACCAAACAAGATACAGGAAAGAGAAGAAAAAATGAATGTGAAATCAATTAGAATTCCTCTTGACAGCTCAATTTGATATTCAACAATTGACCGGTTCAAGAAGTTACTGACTGAGATTGTCAACAAAACAAGTTCTCTCCACGCGATAGGGTATTTATTCTCATTGGTAGAGCCAACACGTAACGAACAAGTTTTTCCCATAAACTTCTCTCGAGCACGTCAGTTTTTCCTCACAGTCGGCAAAGTTTGACCCGAATGAAATACTTTTCTGCCTAATAATACATTTACGCGATAACATGTGCCTCGGACTGCCCAGTATATACACACACATACACACACACCCACAAAAATGATACTATCATTGAAATTCATAAAACTCTCTGATCTCTTGCTCGATGCGATGGATGTTTCTCCACGTCAAGTTTATTATCTCTCAAACAGTATGTACGAGATAACTCTTGACCCGAGTTGTATTTGATTATGATTATTTATAACTCGCTAATAACGGTTACTTATCACGGTTGGCCTGGATTATTTCCAAGCCTGTCACTCAATTTGTATGATCACCTCATTAATATACTTCCAATATCATCTCATGCGGACGAACAATACGACCAGAAACTTTCAACGTGGGAGCTATCACAGATCAAAGCATGAAGTAGAGCTCACGATCAATTTGATGTGGTAGGGAATACAACTGTTGTCGATTGTGGATGATTTCCATTAATTCGAATCCTCAGATGAATTTACTCGAAGAAATGACGATATTGTATCGACATTCTGGTTGCTGGGAATTATTTTTCTAAGCCGAAATATTGGTCTGGCAAAAGTTTTTATATAGATAGAGAAACTTCAGTCTTGTTATTTCTTGGGACAGAAGAAAGTTTTCGACATTACAACTTATCGATGCTATCTCGAGACCGAGTACTAAACATGTGTCGGAGAGGAAAATCTAGATGAAGGATTTTTTGGATGATGCTGCTGGAGTTGGTTGAATTTTTTGTGGACAACCGAAGATTTTGATTGTGAATTGTTAAAGATCCGAACTCAGACGGTCCAAGCAAGTTCTCGAATTGGACTGAATTTTCTCAAGTCGACTTGGGTGGTCTACAGACATCACGACTACAACAGTTTGCTTGGGACGAATGGAATTCAAACACTCGCATATAAGAAAACTCAACTCTGGTTATAAGAGAGATTGTCTTGTGTGCTGAGCATACTGACTCTCGATGAAACATCTGACTCTTCAAAAATATGTCTTTAGCTTTAGCATTTCGAAAGATTCGGAATTTTAAAACCTTCACGATTTTCGAAGTACATATCCCCTCATGTATGGGAAAAATTTAAAGCCGGATGAATGATTGAGAATACCATTTCCGTTCTCCGATCCTCGACTGATATTCGCACTAAAATCGTTGAAAATTTTTTTTTCTCATGGTTTTTGTGAACCATGACACGTTAGAATTTTACTGCACGCTGCTAGACGCGAGATATTGTTTTAGGGGTATCTCCGAAGGCAAGCTGAGTCGAGAATCAACTGAGAATGGGCCTCGAGGGATAACCCTGGTGCGTTTTAGCTTATACAATCTCATCTGCTTCCCCTCTCGGTCCCTCCTCATCTTGCCACTTTACGTATTTCACTCTCATCGACACATAGTACTTGTCATTCTACCCTCTGCTCTCTTCATCGTTTTATGACAACACTAAATTTTGTCCCGATGCGCGATGCGAAACGATATGAGGTAGTCTCCAAAGTAATAGGATACCAGGAAAAGGGTACCAAGATTGGAACAAAAAAAAAAAAGAAGGCAAAAATCTATACCCGCTTTTTTCCCCTCTCTCGTTTTGTCGTTCCCTCGTTCTCACCGGTTTCGCAATTTAGGGAAATGAATAGAGTCACGAATGTTCCGAATGTATCAAATATTCGAAGCTGTAGAGATCTTTAAAAAAATCCACCTCGTTTCACAGGGCTGAGATTTATTAACCGAGTGCATCTCAAATGGGAAAGAAGAAGTAGGGGAGGAAGAGCGAAGAAGTGGCACGTGAAGTGCCGCCAGGGACGACCAACCTAGAATAAACAATAAATTCGGATTTAGGAAAACAAAACGAGACAGTAGGGAGGCAACGAGACAGGAGAAAATGAGGGGAGAAGAAGGGGATGAGAGGTCGGTGTAACAAGAATGTCTCCCTCCTTCTCCCTATTTAAGGCTGTGTAATTTTCGAGCCAACAACCATGGGAGCCCTAATCCTAACGTGCTTAAGGTGATTTGTGATGGCAGAACGAAGGCTTTAAAGACTCACTCGTTATCTGACCGTCTTCCACGACGCATTGAATCACCGTAACTTAATAAGAACAAACAAAACTGCACGTAACTCGGGAACGTGTGTACCATCGCGGATCCTGAATTTCATCCCTCAAGTGCGAAAGAATGAATTTAGGTGTCGTGAATTTTTAATCAGATTATCACGGCTCGCTTGCTGGATAAAGTCGAATCAGAAGCAACGGTATCTGACCCTTATACTCTTTCCTCGACCCGATAACCTCGACGCCTCGGTAATTCGATTATAGATAAATGGCCACTCGGGGATAGAGAAGAATCAATATCTCAAAAACTCTTTATTAGAGTTTTATCGAATTTTAAAGATCAAAAGGAGAGGTTGGAAATCATATGGCTCTCCCTTCCGGGACCTGAGAAAAGCGGAGCAGTGGTGATATAGCTATTCTAAGCAATACAGAACGGCGGAAGATGTTATTCCGCTCATTGGGAGCCGTTGTGCGGATAGGATACTTTTTGCAAATGGCATTGGTCAGCGTCGCACGATCAACAAGTTTGCGCACATTGCTCTCCATCAGTTGTTTGTATGGTTTATTTGTAGCAATCTGAGACCTCGCATTCGAATACACGTTCGCTTTTTTAAATGCCAAAATAATTCAAGTGATCATGAATTTTTTGCAATATTCTGATATGTGGAGCCAAAAATTGTTACGAGCAGCCAAGGTACCCAGACTCCAAAATTTGGGATAAAATCACAAGTGGAAGGTAATTTGACTTTTATATCGTCCAAATTCTAGATGGTACCGGATTGGATTGGAAATTTGGGCACTCTGACGCACGGGAGACGACGATGGTTAATCGATCCATCGATATGCGATAAACTTGTTGACAACGTTCGAGCGAAATAATAATCAACGCGCGGGACAGTGATGAGCGTTCGCATCGCTCCATGGTCTAATATTTAGTTGGAAATCGAAGGTGAATCTACGCGCAACAGCTATCAATGTCGGAAACAGAATCTTCAACCGTTCAATACTCAGGAAAACTTGGAACAACTATTACTATTGCTCCTTTCCTCCGTGCATCAACTTGGCAATCTTATTGAGATAAATGATTCTCGATCGTATAAACGAGAAATCATTCAAAGCTCCTTCCGAAGTGAAATATGTTCGTTTCCCCCATTCAATCTACTTATTCCATTCTTCTTCGTTGTCTCGCTTATTACAAGCGTTGTCCAAAAGTTTCCCGCAAGTGTACAAAGTCTACATTTTGAACTAGGTTAAAGTTAGTTCTCTCACGATTTGAACAATCCGTTGAACGTGGATATAATAAAGCCATATGAAAAGTGGAATACGGAAAACGGTATGAAAATGTTCTTTTTCCGATGAGAGAATAATAACAACGAAAGAGAAGGGAAAGGGGAAAACGAACGCCCCTTCTCACATCGACTCGCGAATTCTCTAATCTGACTTTCACGAGGAGTTGATTAGAGATAAAGGAAGAAGAAAAATAAAAGTATTCCGTGCAGCTGTAAAGGGTGAGATGGTGGGAGGAAATTTGTTGCGGATTTGCATATTCATGGTATTCCACGTACTTACCCTTCGCGCGAAAACATTTACTTTCGGCAGTCTTTATTATTCCTAGCTCTTATTCCAAAGATTTCGAATTCGAAACTACGCTTGGTTCGTGAACGGATAAGTTTCCCCCGCTTCTAAAACTCTCATTATCGTGCAAATGGAAGTAGAAAACTGGTATATAGAAGTACTCTCGGTTGCCGAGACAGGAAAAAGAAGAACATCGCTTTTCATCGCTTGTCAATAAAACGAGAATTTTGTTATATACATCTGCTAATTCGATTATCAATTTTTGCATTTAATGACACGAGCATACCCGAACAATAATAAACGTTCGTATTTTCTAATTAAAAGGAGAATAATGAGAAGATATCGAGCTTCCGGGTTTTTATTTTCATCTCTTTCCCGTGCGTTATCGACGAACGTAGATAATTGAGAGTATCAAAACGAATGTTGAATCAGTCAGCAAGAAGGCTCTCTGCTCTCTTTCTCTATATCGTTCTATACCTCTCCTATATCTTTCTATCCCTATCTCTCTTCTTGGAATTACGTTTTCCCAACGACTATTCAATTGATGTTATTGATAAAAGTGGGCATTAAAAGTTTTCTCCGTTAATGAATGGCTCCAACTACCGCGATTCAAGTCGACTAAGGGTGAGTTTGAATTTCGCCATGGAATATAAGCGCCAGAAACGAACCAACTTCAAAACTTTCTTGAACCCGATTCTATAACGAGATCTCATTGTTCTCTTTCAATGATATTATTTTTCCTCTGGAATGATCTCTTAACAGATGTTTGCGTATTTCTCAATCTCTGTGGAAGATTGCTTACGTGGTGAGAGATATATAAAAAGATGAAAACACCGTCGTAGATCAGCGTATAATTATTCTCAATTTGTACAAGTTTTTATTAATTATGTCGGAGTTATTAGAGGAAATCGCTGAATTGAATGTCAATAAATCAATACTGAGGGGTATTTTGAATGTGGATAATGGCGTTATCTCATTGTATTGTCAGATGAGTTCGGATTCTTCTTGCGTAAAAAATGAAATTCACATTTTTTTCTGTATGAAGTTGCCCATGTTTTGTGGCCTTTTCATTTGTTGACAATGAATAACGAGAGTTCAATTCAGTTTGAATTCTACAGTGGGACCATGTGGTTTACTCGATAAAAGAAATCAAGGTTTTAAATGCCACTAACATTATTTGAGATTCCAGATGAAAGTCCTTCGGTTCTTGTAGATTTAATACACATGCATTGAACAAAATGCAAAAAGTCCAATAAGAAAAGGGTACAATTTTTCCTCATAACTTCGTTACCGTTTCTTGCCTTTTGATTTCGTTTTGTAGTATGGTCTCGCTCTGAAACTAAAACCATCACGGCGCTACAAGTACAGGGAGTGGGAGAATGAGAGGGAAAGAGAGGGACCTTTTCTCAAGGGAGAACGCTGAGTGGATGCTTTCCTTGCGGCTTTGTTCTGAGCGACGAAGGCCAGTGATTAGAGGTGATTCCATTTTTCCAGTTTGTCCTTTTCCATCCTTTTTTCTCTTCCCCACTCGGCTCGGTTCGTTCGGGCTCCCAACTCGGGTTCTCATTATTATAAAGTCACTAACGAACCGAGGAAGCGCCCTCCAACCATCCAATTTCTCTACCCCACTTTCACTGCTCCTCCGTCCCGTTCATCCTCATGCTTTTCTTTCTCCGTTCATCCATCGGTCTCTTTGGCCAGCGAAGCAAATCGATTTTCTCCGTGACTCTTTCGTAATCGCAAATATCAGATTGAGGTACTTATCGCAAAAGTAGTGACACACTCGACCCTATCGTAATTCGAAGCAAACATCAATCGATAATTAATTTCTCTCGACGATTTTTGAATTTTCATTGAATTCTTCGGATTTTAATGTTCAACGCCATCATAATGAGAGAAAAAAAGAAGGTTCGAATAAATAGATTTGTAATTTTCAATAAAGTTATCGCTACGTTTATATGTATAGATATCGGCTATTGGAAATAGATTCTTTATCGTCCAGTATAGATTTGACGAATGTATGATGGAAAACGGGGACCTGGTTGTTTCTCCTCATCTACAATTTTTGTTTGGCAAAAATGAAAGGTAAAAAGTAGCCGATTTTCCTCTCCCTCTCTCTCCCTCTCTCTTTCTCTGTCCCTCTTTTTCCCTCGATGGCTGTGTGTAAACTACGATATTCAATAGACTTCAATCATCGATAGTGGTGAAACAGCGAGTGCGTTTTTGAATCGTGTGTGCGATTCATGAACAATGGGCTTTATTTGCCGAATAGATTGGAAATGGAGTGAAATAATGCGAACGACAGAAAAAAAAATACATTAGATGAAAATAACGAGGGAGAAAGAGGGAGATGGAGGAAGGAAATTGATTGCTGTAAAATGGATGAGGGTAAAGTTATTTCAACGTATTACATGATCAAACAACAGAATCGTGTGTAACTTTGGGATAAATATTGTCAGGAATGATATTGACCACGTGCAAAATAGTCCAATAGATTGTTCATTGATTTTCGATTAATTTTGGACGGTTCAATTCCCAAAGTGAAAAATCTCTTTTGATGGAACGTTTAATGAAATTTTTCTACGCAGCACACGTGTGCACGCATCGAGGAGAAAGAGAGGAGAAACGTTATAATACTAGTCTGATCAAACTTTACTATGAATTTTAAGAGTTTTTATGGATCGTGATGTTCGTTGTTATCGATGTAATGACTGTTCGTCGAAGGGGAATTTTTTTTCAGTTTTCATTTCACACTCTACCTCGGATTACCACGATTAGAACTTTCCCCGAAAGCTCGCAAATATTCGAATGATTAAGGAATATTCGTACTCACGTATTGTCGTCTTAGATGTATTAGCATCCATTTTGATATCTGAATTCTGAAATTACGATTGTTGTACTAGATATCAAATAATAAAATTCAACTATCGAGAACGTGTATTTTCCCAGTGAACAATAGGTTATCATCCGGAGCTCTTAAAGATCTCCTAAATATGTGTAAGAGGTCAGATAGACCTTTCAGAAGGTTAACATAAAGATATCAGAATATTATCAGATGCGTCGATTTCTGAGGAAAATAAGAGATTGCCAGAATGTTATCCAAACGAACTCTTCAAGAGGATTTTTTTCTGAGATCTCAGAAAAATGATATCATTTAGATATCAATATGATAACATTGACAGAGCTCTTTCAAAAGACCTCTTCCTCTTAAGAGTGTTCACTGGGTTCCTTCCATCGAATAACCAAATTCGTCCACAAGTATTTGATACCTATGAAAGGTCTTTAATGAACGTTCAGAACTGCTGCAGTTTCGTTCACTGTAAGATTGAAGGATAATATATCATTTTTGACGTAAAAACTTTAAGTCAACATTGAAAAGAATTTTAAATTCAATTAAATATCCTCGACGTGTCTCCACAAAATCAGAGGACGCTTGGAATTGGATTGTGAGCACGGTGACTGAAAGTGATACAACTTTGAAGTCATTCATTCAACTGTGATGACTGAAAATATATTTGATTGTCACACGCAGCCATTTGATTCAATTTGTTTGAAATTTAAATTTGCACTGCAGCGTCTATTGATTCCACTGAGTCGGTAAAAAAGCCGATAGGAAAAGAACTGGGAAATCGATACAAAAATTTCCCCAATCACGCAGAGCAACCCTAATGAGAGGGAAACGAGTAGAGCATGTGGGAACAGTGTATATGAAGTTGAGGGATCGTGGATTGAACGTAAAATGAGACATATTAAGCGTAGATCAGTTTCATTTGACATTCTCTAGGCGGTGTCCTTTTCGTCAGGGAATAGATCAGTTCGTGGAATCGTGGGACTTTTTCAAATTCTTGGAATACTGATTTATTTTGACTGGGATTTCCGGATTTTGTTACACTCCCAATAATCAAGGATCGCAAATCCTTGGGAGAGAATTTCCTCCAGAATACCAATTATTTCCAATATTGAGACCGCCAAATTGAACCCGCTCTTCCTAATTTCGGAAATCTGAATACGAATTTGTAATGAGCGGCGCCAAAAAACTCCATGTGACGAATCTCTCCCAAATTCGAATGATTCTAAGGTGTTTGAATCGCCATATTGAATTCGTCATTTGTAATTTCAGGAACCTGATGCTGGATTCGTAATCAGTGGCCATTAAAACCCTCATTCAATGATTTTCCACCGATTCCATTGATTTTTTTTCTTGTCACCACTATATTGAATTCATCATTTCCCTTTCCGGAGATCTGAGTTCGGATTCGGATAGTATGCGATAAGCCAGACTGGTTATCATTCAGCAAAAACTGGTAATTTCTAGTGGAATCACTAAATATACCAAGCGACAACCAATAATAGTATTCGTAATCAATTGTCCTAAGGAACCGTCTTTTTTGAGCTATATAAAAAATCAGGAGTGATGTTGAGATTTTGATGCCATATTGCAGCCTCCATTTGCAATTTCAAAAACCTAGTCATACGGAGCTAATTTAGGATGCTCGAATTGCATGTTAGATTCATTACATGTATCCAACATACACGTTCCTTATCCTCATGCCTAGGTTTTATCATCATCTTCACGCCTAATCTTTGTTCCAGCTGTCATATTAGCTAACCCAACGGTAACAATAAGTCAAAATTTTCACCAAAATGATCATTTTTTTGATAAAATGTTCAGAAACTCTTGAAGTAAAAAATGGGGCAGGTAGGACCCCATTTTACATGTTGCCCCAAAATTGGACCTCACCTGACCTATCATGTGTTTCAAGAGTTTCTGGATATTTTGTCAAAAACATGATTACTTCAGCAGAAATTTTGACATGGTTTTGATTTATTGTTTCCATTGGGTAAACTCTCTAGCAAAAATCACTTTAGATATCCCCCAGGTCAATACTAGGGCTTGTAAGTCCTTCGCAAGTGCCTGGTGAGGCCTTGTAATAGCCTGGAGTGATTTCTACTTGGGTAACTGTGATGTTCAAAAAACACCTTACGGTATTGAAAAACAGACAATTCAACCAAAATTTGGACCAGTCTCTGAGATCCTCATTTTCAAAAGTAGAATGTGTAAAGGGGGATGACTGATTCAATAAAAAATACCTCATAATGTTATGAAAATATAATGAATGAGGACGCAGTGAAGATGCCTTATGGTACTGTTGAAAAATGAGAGAGAGAAAAAGGGAAAAGTTGAGGATACACGGCAAAAGAAGAACAAAACTGGTGACTACGAAGAACAGCAATCGATTGTGGAACAAAAGAAAATATGATTGCATAAAGAAGATTAATGCCATTGCAGTAATCAATAAATGGAAAAGCAAGTGTTCTAAAGGATGCCATATTTAAAAGAGATTCAGCGTTCGTCTTGCCCGATTCAAATCATCCAACAATACCACACTAGCTTGCACAGTAAGAATCAAAACTCACTTTCATATGGAATATCAGCTTGTTTCGAGATGCAGTCAAAAGCCCTGTTTTAACTGAGAGTAATTACCGACAGCAAATGGCGACTTTTTTCCATATGCCGTTGACAGAACAAATTGCAACCTGGTTAAAAAAAAGCTATTAAATTCCGTTGATAAATGAGATCCAATATGAACTTTGCAACGATGCGTGACCATTCAAACTCATTGAAACTTACTGAAAACCGTTTTTGAATGGTTTCAATAAATTTCAATAGTCATTTACAGTTGGAAAGTTTATATTAGTCAGTGAGATCCAATGGATGTTTTTCACCGAGGCAATATGAGAGGTGTGCAAACGCATATAATTGAAATGTTAAGGTGAATTAGTAGGTCATCTTTTTGGTATTTCTCTCTGACTTTGAGAATTCCTTAAAACTTCATGAGAAACAATTGAATATAACTGTTGCGAATCGTGGATCCTTTTGAGATTTTCTTCAAATTTCATGCAATTTTCAAGCACACTCGTGAATAAAATTTTCAGTTTCCAGTAATCGAATCGAGAATTCTTTTGCGAATGCCTGAATTCTAAATTTTCGCTGTATTATGTTACACATGAACGTATATTTTTACAACTGATATCCCATTCGCACGTAATTGAGAAAATAAGAGTTTTTCAGTTCCATGATTGGAAATTGCTTGCATCGCACGTTACAGAATTTCATCTCAAAATTCTCGTAACGGTGTAAATTGTCATTTTCCTGATGAAACTTTGAATAATAAAATCAAGCTCAAAGCAGTGCTGGCATATTTGCACGTTTTACAGATATCCATGAAATATACAATTATTTGCATTCCATTTCCATATCTTATGAACATCTTCAGGATGTTCAAATATATCGATGTTTGATGCATTTGATGAATTCCAATCAACGAACAAAATATGAGAAAAAAAAATCGCACTCCTAGCAGAAAGAAGATGAGAGCACTCACGGCCGAGCTTCCATCGATAGTAAACATTGAAACGCTCTCTTATCGGATGGAACACGGAAACAGCCCCGTCAATTCCCTCTCTCGTCTTTTACTCATTTTATGTATGATAACAGAAAGTTATATTTATTCAATTTTGACACATGTAATCGGACTTTGATGCAAAAATATGTACAATTTCATGCTATTAAAAAATGAGATGGCAGGGGGTTTCCTTGCATGGAACATTCGGCAAAGAGCCGGTAGAACTTTTACCAATAGCGGAAAAGTGCTCGTGAGTGCTTTCTTTTGCTCTCCGCATCTACTGCAAAAATTTCTCATCCCAATGGTGATTATATGTTTCAAAATGTCTGTTAACATTGTAACAAATCAATGCTAATAGATTTTGTAGGTGATTCAACATTATTGCTAGTAGATTTTGGTGGTTCATTCATTGATTCGTTGATTTTATTTTGTTGGAAGTAGTTGAAGGCGTTGCAGAGTTTCTCGGTGCGAACTAGCGTCACATTCCACAGAGGAGTCAAAAAGGATTTAAACACGAGAATGCAAATGAAATCAGTTCGAATATTCTCTTGAAAATGGATTTTCAAAGCAATTCAAGTGTCGATCCTTTGATAGGTTCGATTCTGGTCAATTATTATCACATCAATCTGTTCTGGGATTTAGAACTTGATTGAACCCTTAATGGCCAAACGGGGTGACTAGTTACCCCAGGCTTAAAATAAATGAAATCAGAGGTCTCAAACCTTTCGAATAAATGCAACAAACGGCATCTGCCGGTGACAGACACGTGTGAGGTGTGAGTTCACTACATAGTAAGCCTACATAGTATTTTCACGTTCCTAATCATGAATATATATTCAAAATCCAATAAAACGCAAAAGAAGCCAATTTCATGATTTGTAATTTTTTTCATTCTTCTTTCCAGTGATTTTGCAAAATAAATATACTGTTTGAATAATTGGTGGATACTGTTATTTTTTTTGGTGGTAGTGGTATATATTGCGTGGACGACCCTGGAGGTTTAGTCGTTGATATTGTGAAATGGCGGAGTAGTGAATTTTTTTGCAAAAAAAAGCAATTTTTCCTGAATTTTGACTTATATGACCAGTTTTTAGAACGCCATCTATAAATTAACCAAGTTAAACCATTAGAAATATTGAAGAACTAGTCTCAACGAACATGAAACAATTAGTTCAAAGTCTCAAAACATCTACACATTTTGTCCGACCGGGTTTTTCAGCGTGGAGTAATGAGTTACCCCATGTGGCCGTTGTGTGGCCTGGGTGAAGTGTGACCGTTAAGGGTTAATCAAATATCTGTGTCTTTCTTATCGAATGATTTAATCATGCAATTTAATTTCAAATCTTTGAATCCCTAAATCAGGTACAAAATGCTGAAGTTTTTGAAAGAGATCCACTGATTGAATTTTCAGTGGCATAAATTTTTTACTCAACTGAAAAATTCAGTCGCATGTAAATGACATTCGAATGGAATCCTAGTTTTCAAAACATACATTAATGAATGATGTAATACATAGAAAAAAATTTGAAATTAAGTTAAGTGTGAATGAATTAAAGATTTGATTTGAAAATATGCTTGAAAAATGCATGAAGCAAATATAGACTGATAGAGACAATCATATGTTCATTATTCCAGCTCTGAATTAGGTATGCATTGTATCATTTACATTATAAAAATCATTGGAAGTTCGTAACGAATGTTCCATTAGAGGAGACTTGTTGACGAACACATTCACCGGCGAGTCTGTCTCAACATGGCAGCTACCACTGTCAACCACCAGGCGTCACCAATCCTACCGCTCTCCCGGTAGAGAAAATATACAAATCAGGGTTATATTATAATTTTGCCGCGCGCTTGAGTCAACTGAATGTCGATTAGAATGATTGACCGGTGGTTTACTTCAATCGACATTCAGTTCATTCAAGTGCGAGGCAAAATTCACCTTATTCGGTATTTTTTCTCTAAATGTGCCGCTATCCCATCATTCTTTGAAGATCATTTTTCATATTTCAAGTCTCGAAAGAAACAATGATTATAAAAATATTGCATCAATTACGAGTCTTCGATATCATATCGTTGTAAATTCAGCAAATCCATGGTCTGCGATGCGCGATACTCGGAGTAGATTTTTTCCAATATTTTCTTCTCATTTCCGAGAAATGGAATGCCCGAAAAAGAATAAATTTTTTTTTGGAAATACATCAACTGTGTGTAATTTGACTAAGGGCAGCAAAGCAGTTTGATCAGTTCAAAGTGAAACACACAAAAGGGATGAAAGGGAGGGAAAGAGAAATATGAAAAGGGAACAAGCATTCAGCAATATAACGAAGCTTATACACAGAGAAGAGAATCTAGCTTGCATGTATCTACTAGCTAGCATCGGTGATGCGATACATAAATAACGATATCGGTGTTTTCACAAGCGCATACATTCTAGAGCCAGTTACAAGGGAGGTTACTCTACCGTGTAGGTGGAGAGGTGATAGTAGAGAGCCGAAGGACTGCTGCGGTACTGGTCGGTGTGTAGTATAACTGTGTAGTATAACTCACCCACCCTGTATCGAGAATCGTGCACGCTGAATAGAGTCACCAGGATCGATACCCATTGGTCTGCAATGTGGATGGATACCCCAGCGGGGCAGCCTGCGTTCTATCCGCCCGTTTTTCTCTCCTTTCTTCTTCTTTTTCTTGATACTTTGCTACAATGACTTCAGACTGATCCGTTTCGTATGTAAATTTTCTCACGATTTTATACAAATTTTTCATTTCTATCCGGAGGTTTATTGTATCTGTGTGTATCGCTGTGTGAAAACGAAGAAAGAATTTCAAAGAGAATTAATTCGATTGGCAGGAAGAAAGTTTGTTTTCACGTGGAATCTTTCCATGGAAAAAAACTTCCGTGATAGGTTGAATGGGAGTTGTTGAACTGTTCCTACCATCTTCCACCTTCTCTTCGAGTCAAATCAGAATTCCTTTCCTCTTCTACTACAACTTCCATTGTATCTTTTGAAAAATCAATTTTGATTATTATTTAATTGAATTGAATTGCCAAGGGTTTGTTTTTTCTTCCAATTCAAAGATCGTGTTGTTGTATCGATACAATAAGAAAGTACGCTTGGAATCCTGATTTATGCACTGATTGCATCATGATATATCAAAGATCGTGCATAAGCTATTGCCTTGAAAAAGCAGTAACAGAGGATTTCCTATGACAAACGTCGGCAAGACCAACAATCACAACAACAATGGTATTCCTTTTTGTATCAAGTGACTCGATCGAATTATATTACACGATGATGAATACAGCACACGATATACGCGAATAAATAAAAATGACGTGTCGTCGTATATATTTCCATAAACGTGGAAGTTGAAATATTACCGTCACTTGTTCATCGAATTGTCATACGTTTCAACATAAAATGCATATACGCGAGAGTATAATTTACATTCTAGACGACGCATACCAGATATTTCATGAATTTCCAAATTACATGTATATATAGGGGTACGTGTATACAAACGCGTGGGAACAAGTTGGTAAAAGAATGCGGATATTAATCAAACGAAACGTACGAGCCGAAAGAAGAGCATTGTTATTGTTTCGTTTGAAATTTTACATATTTGATCGCTCGGAGCTTGTAATGTTCCTGAAACTGTTGTAGTTTATGAATATATTTAAGGTCTCTGGTCTTTGCTAATGACTCTTGTAGTACAGATTTGTGCAATGAGACGTGTGTTGGATACCACCGGCGGTACAGTCAAATGGGCTTTTCTAGGGTGTTTAAAGGGGGATAGTATTATTAGTAGGGATAGTCGTAGTGGCGATCGTAGTAATAGTGATAGTAGTAGTAGTAGTAGTAGTAGTAGTAGGAGTAGTTTGGGTGATATATCGGGGGATAAATGCGGTAGTGGCGCACGGGCTACGATCCCTGATGCTAACCACCCACCTCCATAGCTTTCTCCCCATGGGATCACACGGCACCGAATAATGACCGACTCTGAAACCCTAGATTAGCAAATCCCGCGTAGAATTAGGTTCAACGTACTATGTCCAGGGCTTTCGAGGTACGTGAAATCACACGCATAGAGATATAAATGCTTGTGCACTGTATGTTTCATCCGTTGTGTTGCATTTTGCAATTGGCGACCCTGGTTACCGATACATCTGTCTTTCTTAATCGCTTATACGGTTATTGTTCCGAAAGCTTATAAATAAGGGACCTGGGATAACGTGTCTTTATATAAAAATGAATTGAACGAATCGAGAGGGTGGCTGTGGATTTGTTCTAAATATAAATGTATTTTGAAATTTATGTGTGTTCATCTAGATTATGTACTTTTTTCTTAAATAGTAATTTATTAATTTTGAAATACCTACACGGAAAGACCGAGGGTACTAATATTCAGAAAAAGTACTATCAATTTAGGAAAGAGGAGGATCGATAATGAATCTTCGTAGGGAATTTATTATAAGTTGGTAGTTTCACTATGAAAAATAACAATAAGGAACTGTCCATAAATTACGTATAAAATGTTTCACTATTTGCCTCTTTGTCACTCTCAGTACCTCTGAAGTTGGTGGTGAGAAAGGGAAACAAACATGAAATTGTTTTACGTGATTTATGAACGAGCCCTGAGACTATTGAATTTCGGTATTTTCACTACGAACTTTTGGTAAGCTCATTGAAAATATTCTTCAGCGAGCCTTCTTTTCCCTAGATTGACAGTAATTTTTCTAAACATTAATAAACTCGGTCTTTCCGTATAGGAAAATCAAAGTATAATTTATTTCCAAATCTCTTCACAAATTTGACGACCGAAACAATTCTAAGCATAAAAATTCCTTGATATTCTGATGAATAATTCTTTCGTTGATTCAATGCGCGTACGTACAGTTATTCATTCTTTATCTTAGTCCATCGCCAGCCCCATGGGAGGCAATTTACAATCCATTCATATTTTTCACTCCAGACGTATATTTAACCGTGTATTCTATTTTATGTTTCAGGTACGTATTTTTCGCATCGAGCAGATTTCGATGAAAACGTGATAACGTGAGTAGTGATTTGCATTACGCATATCAAAAATACAATCTTACGAAGGAAGCCACAACTTACCTTTCAGTTATAAATACCTCCCAGTACGAAGTACACTGGAAAAAAATTTTTCAAGAAAAAGAAATGTCATCAATCGTATAGTTTTGTTACTGACATTAAAATATTTTGTTATGATAATTAAATTGTTGTTGACTGTACAAAATTTTGGTTGTTTCATCCAAAGAATTTTTTTCAGTGTACTTGATGTTGAAATACATATTATCATTACTTGCATCTCAAGGAAAAGAAATGAGAGCACACATACTTCAATCTCAACACTGGAGAGTGACGAATATATTTTGGAAGTCCAATTTTAAAATATATCCTCCATATACGTGCTCACGTCACATGAAAAACTTTTCAGAATGCATTTGAAAAGCATGAAATATATTTTGAATTCCGTATTCAGAAAAGCATTGCCGTGCAAGTACTTCGAAGTACATCCCAAATAGATTACTCGAGAAATTGTTTCTCTGGGAATGCGTTTTATAAATACATTTTGAATCCCTGTGATAGAAATGCCATCTCAACGAGGATGTTTTGAGCAAAAATATGTTTTCGAGATTTATTATGGTGATTCCGACAAAGAAAACTTTTCATTGTACTTCAAAAGTGAAATTTATCACCGTTGCGTCTGTATCGTCGTTGGAGTTGCTGTTCGATTCCGTAAAATGTGCTCCAATTGATTCTCGTAATGCTTTTCCGTACGTTCGTTCTATAGCGAAATTATAGTTCCAACAGTTTCCAATTACAATTTTCAACATCCCCGTTGGATGGTTATCAATCATGTCTCGTCTTCAATTGTTCAATTAATTGATATCTCATTAATTTAAATTGATATTTGATTACCACGTGATACAAATGTGTTTGAAATGTATCGCCATTTCTGAAATAGTCTTACGTAATCATATTCCAAATTATTTCCATTGTTGATCGTGTAAACTACTGTGTGTAATTTTATTGCAGTCCGATTCATCTCATCTCTATGCGATTTGATTCGGGCAAAATATGTCAGATTTCAATCAACTGTGAATATGAACTACATGTTATCATTTCAATTTGGGATTGAATTTGAAAGAGAAACTCTTTTGGAGTGTGAAATAGGGGTACAAAATTTGACTAAAGTCCGTTACCAGAGACCAGACCTGTTGTACTCGAAGAATTCCAATGTGGTGATCACGAATCCGAGCTCAGAGTTACCCCATTACCTCAGGTGTTTGGAATATTTCAACCTAAAACCGTCAAAAACGTTTGTTTCGTTATTTTTCAAGATCCACAACAAAACAACACATGTGGAAAAATGCTCAATAATTTTGAGAATTTTTCCCCTTGGGAAGCGAAAGGTAAATCCAGAAACCTGTGTATAGTGATTGAAAATACTAGTCTTATTCTTCTAAAAACTCTTGAATTTGTATGGATTTCTTGTTTTTTTTTTTTTTTTGTTCAATATCGTAGCCTAGCCTGAATGAGAAAATTTTCAGAATTATATACAATTTATATATAAAAATATGTTGAATTCCATGGAAAATTATGTATAATTTTGAAAATTTCTCCTCTCGGGAGCACAGCTCGTAGACTTCAACGAAGATTACCATGGTTCATGAAGTCAGTACGAATACCAGCACAACTCTATTTCCAAATGTACAATCATATTACAAACTATGCTCGCCTTCGTAAGAATCCCACGAGGTGTGCTACTCTTCGTGAAATAGATGCGTGCTGCGCCACTTTCCACGAAAACCTTTGAACGTTGCCAATTTTCATAGGAACCTGAGCTCTCAGTTGAAAATTTTTTCATAAAATCAGACATAAATTCGATACAATTCAATCCTTTACCATCTATTTTAATGCGGTTTCCATCCCCTTTCCGAATCAATTATGTCAGCAGAGTTGTGCTGTTTCAGTGTAAATTGCGTCGATATTGAAAAAAAGAAAAAATAAACAAAAAGCAAAGAACATCAATGTTTCGAGATTACATTATGTTCACAAATCGTTGAATTCATTTCTCTTACATATAAAGTCCATTAATTCATATTCTTTTCCACGCACAACGTTTATCTTGGATGTGTTAATCTTTGCGATATAGAGTTCAACAATGACGTTGGGGCAGCTATTAAGAAGAAAGCTAATTCCGGTTCATGACACAGTCAACATAATAATGAAACAAAGTAAGCGCTTGAATCAACATCAACATGGACCATGAGGTAGACCGTAAATTAAATCTGGAGAGTGACGACGACGATTTTAAATTCATTCCCCGTTATCATATAGAAGTTCACGTCAAAGTTGTTTCCTTCCACGTCCGCCACGTGAATTTTCAAAAAGTTAATTTGCTCTAACAAATTTTGTGCACCGGCGATTTTTTTTTCTGGTGACACATGTCGAAATTTTTGTATCATCAACTTTGAAAGATGATAATTTATTCTTAAATCATTGTTTTGAATATTTCGGATCAATTATATAGAGTTCCATACGTTTCCGCAATCTAATGATATCAGTTTCTAGAATTCCATCAACTATATCAATGATATTCATTGAAGCACAGAAACATATGACGTGGATAACGTATATTATCTGTACGATGAAATATGAAACAGTAGTATCCCATCATCATTCTCTCCAGTAGTTATATTTATGATACAATTCAGTGTTTCTCGATCGTATGATCTCATTTCAAACGATAATTTAGGTTATTAAAAACTGTTATCGGGGTGTGATTCAAACAAATAACGAGACTAATCTTACAATTTAAGATGTATTTGACATTCTATTTGGAAGAATTTTATAATTCGATTCTAAATTATTGGATTTTGATTCGATAATCGAACACTTCAGTAGCATGAATTGAAGTATCAACTTAACTCGTCATGTGAGCTTCGCAATCCACCGAGTGGATAATATTTGTTTGAAAAGAAATATAAATTGATCCTGAAAGTAATACTGATAGTTGGAGCTGAATCGTTTCTACAGACTACCGACAATAATATACCATCTAGAAATCGATGAGAAGACAGATAAACTATAGATATGACCCGTGAATACGATAGAACTTCTTTCGAATTCATTCCTTCGTTCTCATGGCACGTTCTGCACCAGCTGTTCTGGTGGTGACTTTACCCCTTCTTTCTCTTTCATTCCATTCTCTGTGCCTGTCCCTTTCAGCATATATACGGGAAATTCGAACTTTGACTCTTCTCTTCTCCTCCTTCTTCTCCTTATTTCGCTCCTTCTATTCGTTCTTTTTCTCCTTCTTCTTCTTCCTCTTCTCCAGCTATGTCTGGTTCTTTCTCGTCTCCTTATCGATCCACCGACCTACCATCACAATAACGTCTCGGCTTCATACCAGAGAATTTTAACCTGCATATACATATATATGTTTGTGTATGTATGTACTTTGCAACGCGCAACTTGCATAGAGAGAAGCAGAGCAGCGGAGCAAGAGAAAAAAGAATTAAAATCAAATATGTATCCCTATTGATTCGAACGTCGAACTTATATTACAGTTTCCGATGAAAATAATAATTAGGTTCCGTATCATCAATGGAATGACGATTCAATGGAATAGAGATGAGGAGAGATAGAATACATGGGGAATTTATCTATACGCCGTTTAAATATTCACGTACACTCTTGGACGACGAGTAGCATCCTCGTCGTGGTGTCTTTGGCGCATTCATCCACAATGCGTCTCGTGTAACACGCTCCACTCTCGGAAGGGGAATTGCACTTAGGTCGCGATTGCATACCAAGGCCGTTTATGGATATATTCTCGCCTCGTACCCTATGTGAAAGACACAGATCGCGCTGTTATAGAGAGGGCGGGGAGAGTACCTCCCGGCACTATACAGGGTCTGCATTATTTATGAAGCTTGGCTACTACAGCCCTGATGAGAGCAGTTCCAGCTTTTCCTATTCCTCCCTCTTCCCTTCGTATGTATTACGATCTTTACACTAGAAATATACAAGCTCGTACTTTCAACTATTGGAATATATACCGTACCGCTGATGGAACAAATCACGACTGCCCTCTTAATACCGCTGTTACTACTATTACCAACACCGATGCCCATACTACCGTCGCTGCAACGATTGTCACATCTGTCGATGCTCATAAATAATTAAAGAATGTGCGTCATAGCTCGTGCTATTTGTCACTGATCGAGGGATATAACCTTTCATTCGATCCCCATTGGGAGTAACCTTTTTCAAAAAAGTTACCACTCGTATAGGAATTTATATTATATTCGGATTGCTTTGTTGCATAAATCCAATCAATTCTTTGCAGCTCCTTCAGAGTCATCTGTACCCAAGTAGAAATGCTCTAGTTATTGACGAGTTTTGTAACGCTCAACTAGCCGGATACTAGACACTTGCAAGTACCTCGCCTGAACCCTACGAGGCACTTGCAAGCGTCTAGTTTTTGGCTAGTTCAGCGTTACAAAACTCGTCAATCACTAGAACATTTCTACTAGGGTAATCTTGATTGTAGTAAAGCTTCACAATCTTTGCTCTCTGAATATGGAGAAATGAAAATCCCACTTGAACGAGAAGATAGGTTCCCTTGTGGCTGCCTGAAGAATAGAATTCCACTGTGTTGGAGTGAGAATTCACTCTTCAGACAACCGGAAAGGAATCTATCTGTTCGTTCCAGTGGAAATCTCAGTCTTTCCAATTTCAGAAATGTTCAAATCCGAGTCCACACTGTAAAAAGTCTGACTAGTTCTGGCTGCATCTTAAAATAAGCCGATATTAAGGTTGGAAGGAAGTTTTCCTTTTCACTGTGCACACTGAGAAAACAGATATCTTGAAAAATACCATAATTTATGGGTTCCCAGCGCTGGTCTGACCCGAGTCGGAATATTCACTTGCATGAATCTCTAAAAGTACCATAATTTCTTGGACTTTTTGAAATAAGTATGGTACCTTCCGTATAAAAGTCCAAGACATTATGTTACTTTTGGAGGTTTTTTCGGGTAAATATTTAGACTCGGTCAGACCAGCGCAGAAAATCCATAAATTATGGTACTTTTTAAGATACCTTTTTCTCCGTGCAGTGGAGGAATTCCTAGACGAATAGCCAATACCGGATTTTTATTGATATGAACGAATACAGGCTTGATGAAACATCGGCCATCGTCAGTGTTTGTGAAAAGCTTCATGTAAAAATCAGCCCACCGCTTCGATTAATCAAAATAACCCCGAGTGAAAAAGTGAGACCTGATTCAGCTCTGATTCGTTGCGTATTACGGAGTTGATCAGGCTTTAAAAAGTATCACAATTTTTCGACTCAGGACATATCGTTGAGTTTTCTGAGCTGCAGGTTTTTTCCGAACGCATTCGAATTTCAATCGTAAAACCCAAATAAACCTACTGAAATGAATGAATTGTACAGAATACTTCGGGTAATCATTCAAATTGAAACGCAATCATCTTCCAGCCATAATTCATAGGGAAATTCTGCAGCGAAGTACAGAGTTAGAAGGGGTAGGAGAGTGTACGCATAAACAGGTTTCGGCATAGCAATTGCGTCAAAGTGCAATTCCCCTTTTGAGAATAGAGAGGCGCGATGAGCAGGAGACGACGACGATGCCGACTACGAGAATCACTACGATGACGATGTCGATGACTATGCGTATTGCGTGTATGTACGTACTACACGCGTACATTGCGATTCGACTCAACGCCCTCGTATTCAATGTCCAAGCAATGCAACAACGAATTGCGATTCTAGCACGATGCAATTTTCTCTCATTCGATATAACCAATAGATCACGTTTTGCAATAGGTCCGATTCCTCGCATCGTTGAATTCAGAACTGTACAACGGGAACAGCAGGTTTGGGTCGTACAAGTGGCATTCACGAGAACAGTAATTAACAGATGACAAGTCAATATAGGGAATACAAACAGGAAACCAATTCCATTATAGATTTACATCGATCGGTAAAATGAGAACGGATGATTGAAATTCCTTATTACTTCGAAATGAATTTTATGAAGAATCGGTCATTTCATCGTGTTCGCTCTGAATATTGGTTCAAATGCTAAATTCAAATGTATTTTCACCACTCCCACATCTTGCTTCGACGCGATTGAATTTCATTGAATCCAACAAATTAATCGAACGATTTGAAATATGATGATCACATACAGCTGAATGAATGACCAATATTTCAGCAATCGTTGAATAGAACAAAACACATTTCATATAAAGTCAGATACTGTGTGTGTCATAATGGTGGTATCTCCGCGGAAAGTCACGACATGTACATTCTTCTTCATTGTTAACGATTTTATTCTCTATTCATACGTATCTGACACGGAATCTTTCCCTGCGCAAACATACCCACATATAATGCTGTACACGAAGTCTTTATATATTATGTGATATTATAATTCGAATAGGTATTCTCGTCTATCTCGGTTGAAGATGTATTCGTTGCACGCACATTATTGCCTCAATTTTTCATCTACGTTTCACGTGTGTGGGTTATCGATACAAAACAAAGGTACGATAAACATTGACGAAAATTAGTCACAAACGTTCTCATATTTTCTCAGAATTGTACATACGTCTAGAAAGAATAAAAACATTCCCTTCATATTTTTATCCATGAAAAATTTCGAGAGAAGAGGAGAATAAGTGTAATTTTGAATTCATTTAATTCTTTTTGAACCATTAAATTTGAATTTTATAAAAGTTAGGGAAATATGACGCGCAAAATAAGCTTCTTCATGTTATAATTCTGAAAATTTCAACGCGGAAGGATTTTAATATGAAACATTTCGTATAATATACTAAACTTTGGAGAGAATGTATATAGATATTTTAGTTGCATTTCATGGTGTGGAAATATCAGACCAACTTCAGGTCATTCTTAAACTCAGATTGGGCTTGGATTTATCGACTTCAAGGTAGAAAACGACGAGCTTTATAACTCAAATGTGTTTCGCATATTTTTTTCAACGATTCTCATTGGAAGAATAATGATTTCAGTCGCAAAATAATTTTTAATGAAATGATGATAGATATTGAAAAATAATTCAATGATCTTTTTGCTTTAAATGAAGTTTATGCGTGTTCTTGAGAGCATATGGATCTAACATTAAATCGTCAAGCTTGTTGTCTGGCATCTACTTTTTTCACGAGATTTATATTCCACTCAAGCTTCCTTGGAAGACTCTGAGAACATCCTATGTATACTTTCAGAGTGGTGAAGTGGATGAGAGGCGAGTTTTGTAGTGACATGCCTTTGTACGTGGAAAACAGAATACTTACTTGAGGAGATTGATGAAAAAGACGAGAGAAAAAACCAAATGGGAAAATGATAAGAAGAAAACAATGTATGGTAAACATGCGATGGATACGTGAATAGGTGAAAGAATGAGTGTAGTGAGAAAACAAGGAAGAGGTCGTTCAGTTGGCCGCAATGCACAAACTTCATTTGAATATCTGATACTTTGTGTTTAATGTACAGGATTTGAGGAAAATATGTTGTTATCGATGCATCAATGTTCACTTTTCGGTGAACCCCCGAACTCCCACGCAGATCGGGGAAATACGGTATGGAGGAATTTGGTGAATCAATAAAATGAGAAATCATTTCACTATAATTTGAGTTTTCAGTATTTTATCAGAAAATATTGATATTCGATGATCAATATATGAAAAAATATGTGAAAATGAAAACTCTTCCCAAGAAAATATCACTGTAAAAAGATTCCTCATGAAAATTTAGGAAATGTGACTGTAATTTTTTACAGCCATTTTCTTCCGAATTTTCACATGAATTGGGTTGAATTTCCTTCAAATTCAGTGAAATTTATCTGAGAATTCAGAAACAAGTGGCTGTAAAAATGACCGTCAAATTTTCTAAATCTTTAGAACGGATTTTTTTACAGTGTAAATTGAAAAATTTCATACACAGTGTGAAAAAAATCGGTAAGTTCACCGAGAAATTCTTCGGTAATTTAGGCAGCCATCAACCAAAGGAAAAATCTAGGGAAAATTACCGAGATTTTCACTAAATTATACCAAAAATGTGATGAACATATTAATTTTTCGGGAACTCTACCGAAAAAATTCAACAAAATCAACAAAAATTTGCAAATCTTCACCTACTGTGATCGGTTTCATTGTTTTCCTAACAAATTTCGATATATTTACCCAAATTTTTCACAGTACAAATATACGCGACTATTGATGCGCCATTCAAAAGCGCAAGCGTTCGAGGATTAATCGGAGATGCATGCATATTTTTTTTTTCTTTTAAAGTGCTTCATCCAAACTTCAGAATATTGAATTTTACGAAATTCAAAGAGAAAGTATACGAAATTTCATGTTGGCTAGAAAAATTGTTCAATTATTCTTCAAAGCATAGTTTCAACATTAATCGGAGGTTTTCTAGCTGTATCAGCTAAATTTTAGCTATATCAATTACTAGACTCGTTAGTACACGCACAGAAATTCTTATAGCGACTGAAACTAAATATTCCTAATGACAGCTACTAAAGATTTGATTGAGTCAACCAAGAAATCATTATCAATCAATTTAGAAATCAATTTAGACCGTCGGGGGTCTGAAGGCTGAATGCGTATTTTTCTCTCCAATGGCAGTGCAGAAACGTAGCCCGTATGGAAATATTTCGCTGAAAAATGTCTGTAAAACTATGAAAAATCTCTGAAAAAAAAAAAATGAAAAAATTCTGAGAAACTCTGACAAGCTCTGAGAATCTCTGAAATTTTGATGAGAAATCTAATATTTTTGGGACATTCTTTACAGACTTTTTTCAGACTTTTTTCAGAGTTTCTCAGAGTTTTCTCATTCTTTTTCAAAGAAATAGTAACGAAATTGCACTCTGAAAAAACTCTGACAAAACTCTGATGGATTGCTAACATTTTTCTGACTTTTAGAAAAAAATTAAAAAATTTTCAAACACTTTTTCACACATGATATTTGAATACGGCATATGAATGTATTTATTGAATTTCAGGATTTTTCAAAAATGTCAACAATTTATTAGAGTTTTGTCAGAGTTTTTTCAGAATGCAATTTCGTTACTATTTCTCTGGAAAAGTATGAAAAAACTCTGAGAAATTCTAAAAAAAGTCTGAAAAAAGTCTGTAAAGAATGTCCTAAAAATATTAGATTTCTCATCAAAATTTCAGAGATTCTCAGAGTTTGTCAGAGTTTCTCAGAGGTTTTTCATTTGTTTTCAGAGATTTTTCATAGTTTTGCAGACATTTTTCAGCGGAATATTTCCATACGGGAGTAACAAGTATTGATATGGATTATAAATTGGAATCAAACGATATAGTTTCCCCGATGAAGATTGCGATAAAAGTGTAGGAAATTTTCAAAAATAAGACAAAAATGAATACCAGAGTCATTTTTTTAACCTTTTCCAAATGATTTTTGTAGATTGTCATCTAGGTTATTATTTCGTACGAATTTACAAGTCATTGTACCCAGCATTTATGAATTATTCTATGATAGTGTATCTCACTGTTAAAAAGTAGTGAAGAATAAGGTAGCTGACCCCATTTATGAACGCGACCCCTTTAATGAACGTTTTGGTTTTTGATTCATAGTACTTTTCATTTAGTGCTTTCATTTCATCCAAGCATGACTGACTGGATACTAAATCAACCGCTGTTATGTAAATAAATCCAGAATAATATGCCATAGGAAAGATAGAATAGATAAACGATTGTTCGCTAATGGGGGTTAAGGTGATCATTAATGGGGGCGGTCACCTTAGTTGTGTTTACTAAAAATCAGTTAATTTCTTTCTCTCAGTGTATATTGAGGATATACTCGAGTTTTGAGGTTTGTACCAAACGTTCTCTTCAAAAGTACCAGACTTTGTATTGAAAAAGGTTATTATTCTACCATTAGATCATGGAAAGGCTGGTACTTTTCAAGAGAATGTTTGGTACACGGAGAAAAATAATGTAGTAAAATAGTCCCTAACAGCACATCCACCGATTTCTACGTCGCATCTCCGTGGACTCCACGTGGATAAATGGTGGACGGGGATAGAACGAAGATTCCACGTGGAAGCAACGTAGAAATGTCCGGTGCTGTAGGGGGTATTATTTCGTCAAATATTGTCACAATTACCTGACGGTCTCAGAGGCCTTCTCACAGAATGTAGTAAAAATTATTGCAGTTTTAGTATTCTACTCCACATTTGAGGAGTACTTCTCAAGACATTAGACATATAGTATTAATTCACCAGAAAATGTTGTAATTTTTATTGTATTAGTTTTCTCCGTGTATATAACCCCAAAATGCAAGTATATCCTAAATATACTAGCGAGTCCAGTAATTTATGATAGACAATTTTTCTCCGTGTATTGAAGCTAAACATCTCAGTACCCATAAGACAGCTAATTTCTTAACAACATTGACCACAATTTCGCTGATGAAGATGAAAATTTTCGTGCGGCAGCAAAAACTCACCGATAACAGCTGAAAACATCATATGCCAAATCTTAAATATTTGAAACTCTCGCCAAGTAAATAACAGTATACTCGACAGCTTCTTCGAATCCTCATACGTATGCAATAATCGATACACCTTCAACTTTAACCAGAAGGCTCTTTCCCAAGGAAATTCGACCAAATGGATCTATCGTTTGGGAAATCAATGAATCATAGAAGTTTCAATTTGAAACTTTGGAGAATGATCAGAATTCGAGTCAGAATCGATATTCACAAAAAAGAAATACCTCCGTGGTCACACGCAGGATGAAATTTGCAAATCAATCCAAAACGTCGAAGGACATGACTGAGTATCGGTGATTTGGCATGAAATGATCTGAAACTGAAGCAATTTGCTATAAAGTTCCAAGTCAAGATGGTTAACATTCTGAAGTACGTGCTTCTCCCATGAATAACTCACTTGAAGCGATTCCCTCGCATGAATATAGATCAGAATTATCTGAGAACGTCATTGAATAATCCTCAGATTCTCAGTCCGTAATTCCCTTGGATTCAGATAAATTTTTACACTTCAGCCTCAAGACAGCAGTGAGTTTGAAAAATGTCGTGTGTACGCCAAATAAAGAACATATCGATACCAAATTAATTCTTTTTAACAAATGAAGTGATGAATTTCTCATTTGAGGAATTTATCAATCGTAACCAACAGTCGACTGGCTACATGTGTGGATATAATGATACCATCCACTACCGGGTGAGTTTTGTTGCCAAAGTTTCCAATACTGGTGAATTCATGGATATCCCGCTGTTGATGACTTTACCAATACATCTGAGAAATTTAAACGACCATCACAAGGCCAGTTTTCAGAATTTGTTCGCACAGAAAAGATTGGTACGATAACGATCTCAAAAAAGTCTAACTGAAAATCTGGCGATAAGCTTGCAAAAATATTGGATCGAATTAGGAGAGCTCTTACAGAAGTTTTTTTCATCAGATATGAAGTTTGAGATCCTGTCAAACTTCTAAGAGACTGACAAAAGTATCTTAAGAGTATAGCAGAATCACAAATCTCATAATTGTGAAAAAAACTTTCGCTAGACTTCTTCGAATTCAATCCAATCTCAACTGGATATTGCCCTTTCTGGAAATTGAACCATCTGACTCCCATTTGGGTCAAGGTAGCGTCTTAGATCCCAAGAGTTTCATTTCTAGCAGAAATATCTTTGTTGACTTAACGTCAGGCTTTCAATTATATCCATTTTTTGAAGACGGGTTTTCGGGAAGACCTTTTGAATAGTTTGAATAATTGGTGGTAGTCGAGTTGGTAACGATCTTGAATAAAAAGCGTTGTTTTCACTAAGATATGGCAAATACAACCTCACTTGCTAGTACTGTGACCTTTGACAGCAGTACCAGTACACGACAAAGGAAAAATAGTTGCAGCAACTACTTAAATAGTTGATTTTCGGCCATCTACTTGAATAGTTGCTGCAGCTACTTAGTCAGGACAAGTAACTCGATAGTTGCATTAAGTAACATAAATAATTAAGGTATTTTGAATTGAGCTACTAAGTAGCTGCAGCAACTACTTAGGTAGATGATAGAAAATCGACTATTCAAGTAGTAGCTGCAACTATTTTTCTTTTTCCGTGTAGGGCTGGAAAATCGTTGGTTCTTCATCATACACTGTGAAAAGTCCGACAATGTGACTGCGTGTTAATTGGAAACTGGACTGAAATTGGTCCGTCTTTTGGTGCTGGCTTCCAATTAGAACAAGTCTTGTTTTGGCTGCATCTTGAAATGAGGTGATATTCAGAATGAAAGTAAATTCTACTCTTTACTATGTACAGTAATAGGAAATAATTCAATCGATTTAAATAGAATTCACCATACACTGTCAAAACGCTGACGCGATTTTTTCCCAACATTCGCTGACAGAGGAGGACTTTTTCACCAAGATTTGGTGGAGTCGTTCCCCACTTTTGGGAGGATTAAACACCCAAAAATGGGATATTCCCTCAGAATGGAGAGAAAATGCGCTATTTTCGATGAAAAAGCAATTTCTTCAAAATCGCAGGATGGAATTCACTACTGAAGTGAGAAGGAAATGTAAATATTCTCAACTCCTGGACTGTCGTTTGAAATTTAGCTCATAAAATCTTATTCAAACTATCCGTTCATCCACGTCATTCTAAATTAATACATAAGGTTATTAAATCACGTGATAATCCACGGCAGACAAAATTTTTCCTTGTCTTACTGTTCGAATCAATAGTGACAAATCTGCTCTTCGGACACGTTCCAGTTATCAGGGTGTTACGGATTTCCCTCGTCGAAGATTTAACATAATTCCATTGGCTGTGTGCATATCATTCTTTCGTGAGTAAAGCAATGACCAACTGCTTTGAGAGACGAGTGAAGCGACGAGAGGTGAATCGGAGAAAAGGGTAGTTCTCTCGGAGGGTGGTGAATGTCCTATCCCTCTCTTACTCTCTCTCTTTCTCTCTTTCGCTTTCTCAATTTATTTTCTTCCCTCTCATAATTCTCACACTGTCTTGTTTCTACACGTACCGGTTCCCGCCCTGCCGTATATATTCTTTCTCTTTTCCACAACCGTACGACACGCTCTACGTGTCCTCGTTTTTTCCCCGGCACACGCGTTCCCTTTCATTCTTGTACACACACACTCACACATATATACACACACACACAGTGAGGCAGTTCAAGGCGCAGCGAGCAAGCATGCCTTGACATAGCGTGTGGGTCCATTTGGTTCCCGGTGGTCGTCATGGTAACTCGTCCACCCTCTTTCCGCTCCCACAACATTCTCTTCGTCCACCGTGAAACCTCTAGGTTAGTTCTCTCTAGTACCCGGTCCTCACAAACTCTCCTCTTTTCCATTTTCCACATCTATCTAATGTTCTCTTCTCCACCCTCACTCCCCGGCCGCCCAAGCCCATCTCTTCATCTATCGCCTCACACTTTTCTGAATTCTTCCTTCCTTTCTCCCCTTCCATTAAACTTCATCTAATGTTTCTTGTTATATCTTATTTTCCCAAATTCTCCCTTTATATTCATCTAATGTATTTCATCTACTTTTACTTTCCCTTTTTATTCTGATCGTATTATCTGTCAGTTGTAGCAACCCTAGAAGGAATAGTAGTGGTAGTCGGAAGCAATGTTTCTCATTATCATTCTCGCTCTTGTTTTCATCATCACCTCCGCCATCACAAATGTGATGTATCATGGTGTTCCGACTAGTCGTCGTTTACGAAGCACGCTTTCGTATCGTTCATTTTGCTTAGGTGACAAGCTCATAATTTGAGTAAATAATTTTCATTTGGTATCCCCCCACCTCCACGTGACATTATCGATTCCGAACGTTTGAAAAAAACAGTGGGATCGAATGTATGGAATTTCATCGGTTTCTTTTTTTATCAATTGGATCGGTTATTAATTACTACGCTAACGTGTATTCCAGAACAGAAATCTGATCGGTGCAAGTTTATATAATGGATATAAATATCAAAAACAATTATTCGTATGGAATACCCAGCAGGATTTATTTACACTTCTGGAAATCATTGAATTTTTCAATGATCGATTGGAAATTCTTGTAATCGAGTATGGATTCAACGTGAAAAATTCAACGGAACATTGAATACGAAATTTTCCTTCACTCCGATAATAGATGTTGTCCCTCAATTGTGGGGGAATTGTTTCTCATCAAAAGTAAGCAACTCTGAAGAATTACTCTGTCTTTTGCTTATTGGGTTCTGAAAAAAATGAAGGTGAAGAAGTTATGA
Organism: Gonatopus flavifemur; assembly: GCA_018340375.1. Classification (NCBI taxonomy): domain Eukaryota; kingdom Metazoa; phylum Arthropoda; class Insecta; order Hymenoptera; family Dryinidae; genus Gonatopus; species Gonatopus flavifemur. The sequence goes on from JAFFJZ010000005.1 coordinate 10,653,324, forward strand.
AAAAAGATAGAGAAGAATTCTATTGGTGAAACTTTGCTGCATTGCACGGTGAAGAATGCAGATCGAAAATATAGTAATCTTTGATAAAAATTGGAGAATACTCCTTGAAATCTGAGAGGTTTTCCTTAAAAGCATAATGAAGATGAAACAGTCCACTTCTTTGTGGAATTGTATTCGGAAACCAATGAAAAATTACCAATAATTAATAATAAATTGAAAAACATTTGAAGTTCTACTATTCACTTTGTGAAATTTCATACGCAACTTTTGGGAAGTTCATATGTTTCTCTATTTTTTATTAGGTATTAATAATTTTTCATTGGTTTCCGAATACAATTTCACAAAAAAGTGGACCGTTTTATCTTTATTACGCATGTAAGAAAAACTCTCGGATTTTGAGAAATATTCTGAAATTTTTATCAAAGATTACTATATTTTCGACCTGCATTTTTCTCCGTGCGTAAAAAATTTCTATGGGAAAATTCCTATATATTTACGTGAAGTAATTATTACATACATGCGTTAGGAATTTTCCGGAAATTTACTGTTGAATGTTAGGAAAAATCCCATAGAGTTTGGAATTTTCTGATGAACTTATGGGGAATTTTATTTCAATGTACCGGGAATTGATTTCCCAATCAGTGATTAGAATTTTTAGGTTGATATACACAGAAAAATTCCGATTATATTTCACAGTGTGCCGTTATTTGTTAGACGACGATTTCGTAACTGTTTTTTTTGTGATAAATGTTAGTTTTCAACTAAAATCCAGTCATTTTTCCATTCATCCATACATCACGGACATCAACTTGCCTCTTCGTAAACCCTACACTGTTGGAAAAATTCTTTAATTTAATACGAAATTCCTTATGAATTACCATATTTTCATATTGAATTCAATGATATTTCTTGAATTGATCATTGAGAGGCTGTACAAGTATGAACGCTCGGAATTTAGGTGATTTTTTTAGAATTTTTCGGAAGAGAAAAGTACTTGAACGAATGTTTTGAAAGTTTGGAGTCATATTGACCTATAACTGGACTATATTATATAATTTTTTAAATATTAAAATGCGAACGACTTATGCGTTCCCTGTGGAGGCGTCAAGAAAAAAAAATGTTACTTAACTGCTGCTGTCATGATTCCGGTCGCTTGAGTCGCTAAAATGGAAAAAAAAATAAAAAAAAAGATGTTCAAGTAAAGGGTATTCTTCGTACAATGAAGTAGAATTTTGGAAAAATATCAGAACCTGACGAAATCGCAGAGTTTTGAAAGGAGGGTCTGTTTTTTTTGCCTACACCCTAGTAGAAATATAATCAGTTTTCATTATTACTGATGAGGCACTGATGAGGAAAAACTGATCACTAACGTATTCAGAACTGATTTGACAAATATGATTATCAAAATTCATATAAAACTGATCAAATTCTGACAAGTTATTGCCTTTATTCACAAGAAACATTGAGAGCGTGAATGTTCATGAAAAATATTCAGTTTAAAGAACATATTGATCGTTTTCGAAGTGATATATTGCACTTGAAAAAGTACAACCACTTTAAATATATGTTTCAACCAAAATTCGAAGTATTTCAAAGAAATTGAATTGAATTGGTTCGAATTATTTTATCCTAGTTCTTTTGTATCCAATCGATGAAATCTAACCTCAATAATTATGAAGAGTATATGTACATAACAAAGCTACCTTGGAAATTATTAGATTTGGTAAGGTGATGGTAAAAAAGGAGATGGGGTGCAATATGTATATATTCTTTCTTATTGTGAAATAATATACTTTTGTTATTTATGATGAGTAAGTATAGTAACTCGAATATTATCTCATGATTATGGTGGGAAAACCATATGGTTTTATATATTTTTTGTCCTTGGCAAAAACTCCTAGATTTTATCTAAGAAAAAGTCTAGGAAAATTTGTCCTAAGGTTTCTTGCTAAAAATTTACTTCTCAATCCTTGAAAACATCTTGAACAAAAACACAAATTATTATTTGAGTTGAAAACCATCAATTTATTATTATTATTTCACATTTTCGTCGACATAACCTGCAGTTTTGTGGGTAATCAATGCTTCGTTGGTTACTCACAAATACCTCATCAACTACTGATCATATCTGCTCAGTTTTTCCAATCAGCTTCTCATTAGTCAGAGCGTTACACCCCTTGTCGGAAACTTGTAAGTTTGCTGATCAGTGCCTGATCAGTGAAATGGAAAACTGATCAGTGCCTCGTCATTTGCTAGAAAAAATTTCTACAATGCAAGTGATCGTATTTCCAACATTAGAGGGTTCAGATTTTTCTTAAATTTTCCTAATAAGGGATGAAAAATCAATGATATACAACACAAATTGAAAAAAAAAAAAAATATGAACTTCCCAGAAATTGAGCATGGAATTTTACTATTTACTTTCTAAAATCCATCAATTCCCTCTAATATTTCAGTTTTGATGAGGGAAATTTCCTAAAAATGCAAACCATTTAAACATTACTGAAACAACTGAGAGATATTTTCAAATTCTGATCAGTTCTATTCAGTTTCAATTAGAATTTCGCACGCTTGTTCGGAATGAATAGGAGTTTTTGATCAAAAAACAGCCTACACCTAATTCTCAATTGATTCTCCTCACCTGGTAGAAATATTTCGATCAATTCGATGCTATTACTAAAATTGAAACTTCATAATAATCTCTCTAGTATTTTATGAAACACTTTGTATAATTATGGAAATACATCTTCTCGTTGACACCTGGCAGTATGAAATTCAGCTATCAGAAGTCAGTCACATGCTGCGACTTTCTCATCAAAAACATGAAAAATCGTTGTGCAAATATTCCCTCCGCGCGAAAAAAAAAACATCTCCAATTTACTTAAACTTCCCAATCTCAATCATACAGCAATTTATAATATGAAATTTCTCTCCGTTTACGAAATACGTTGGATCGTACGTCGAGTGATCCATTTTCACCTGTGTAAAGCGAAGCGTGCTGACTAAAGAGTCATTCGATAATCGTGCGATCAAGCGGACACGCTCGACTCAACTTCTACTGCCGACGTACGACGTAAATAAATAAATTGCTGAAAAGTAGTTTTCACATAAATTCGTAATCTCAAATTTGTAGAATAATTAAAATCGTGATTCCATGGAATCCTGTGAACCATATAAATACGAAACTCCTGCTCGTCTCCAAAAATTCTATTCAAAGGCACTGAGAGTAATTAGAGAAATTTTTCCCAAGGAAAACATATTCGAACATATCAAAAATGGCGATATAATTCGAAATTCAAAATCCATGAAAAGAATATCCTTCTCGTTTATTCGTGTATAGAAATTAATGACTTGAGGCAGTGGTGGTTCAAAAATTACCGATTTCTCTGGAGTGAAATGAATCGTACAATGTTTGATAGATGATAATTTTGTATAAAAACTTTGGAAGTGAAATTGTTCGAAGGATAGAATACAATTTATATTGACAAAATTCAATTCTCAGGGAATGACAGAATATGATGGGATAAAATAAAATTATAAACATGTGCAATGTACTTTTCATTCTCAGAGTATTTGGTATAGAATAATCTCTCTCCCCTAATTCTCTTCCCGAATTTGAATAGGTTTATCGATCATATTGCAATCATAGTACGGGGTAACTTTTAATCGCGAGATATTGCTATACGGCAAGCTGTTGCGGCGACAACGGACGCGTTTCAAGATCTGCAATCGAAAACATCGCACACCCTGTTTCGTTCTGATCTGTTTGTATTCGAGTGTGGCAAAGTTGTGTTTGTTCGCATTATTCCTCCTTCGGCATCGCCCCATCATCCAAATCCGTGAGCATTGGCGGTTGTAGGTACGGTGGTTGACGCAATACTAAAGATAACAAATCTTGAAATATGCCTGATCCCTGTAGTGGGATTTGTAACAATACCGTAGGGGGAAGTCGCGCACGTACACGTATGCGTACACATATTCCAACTTGTCGCGACATTCAGATCCTTGTATCGTATCTTTTCGAGTATAACTTGTAAAAGAAACTTTCGTTTTTTAAATTATGAATCAGAGTCCATATTATTCGTTCCTTCTCTTTTTCCCTTTCTTTGGAATTTTCGACGTGAGAAGAACATGGTCTTTTTCTTTCTTATCTTTCTCATCGAAATTAGGATGGTACATTCGAAAATCGTAAATCGTAGATTTACTAAGAGAAGATTTCAACACAGATCTGGTTTGTGTACACCACCGCTAAGAGTATACATGTTTCTCCGGTGTTTTGGGTCTCATACATCAGACCATGTTCGATGATCTCTGGTCGTCTGGCGTACAAACGCGGTACAACGTCGGCAGTTTTTGTCGGTTTGATTTTTTCTTTCCTTTCTCCTTCGATGTTTTCACCCGATGGTTTGTCGTAATGGGACTTTTGAGTGTCCAGACGGCCTTTCCATCTTTCTTTATCTACGTGCAGTCCCCTGTGGCCCACCCACGAAACTTCTTTTCTACGAAAGTGTTGCTGGTATTCCTCCCAGTGACTCTCTTACCTCTACTAATACACTACTCATCGGTATGGTTTAATATATGAAAGATTGACTAAAACGTACGCGCTGGACACGAGTTTAATATTTTGTGCATTGTCGTGGGTGTTTTCTTTTCTTTTTGAATTAAAGAAAGGGAGGGAATAGTAGGAATATGAATACGATCCTCATGAGTAAAAACATGTTGGATTGACCGCACCCTATTTGGAGTTTTGTGTTGTCCAAACAACGTTCCCTAACGCAACGGGGTGTCGTCCTTAATGCGAGACCGCTGATGTACATCAGACCTGAATTTTTCGAGGTGACGTGCGAAGCTCAATTATCATAAATGACAGTTCACAAGTTTTTATTCTGTTTCATGAATGATCCAAGATCAGATTTGATGATGACAGGAGGACAGAGTATGGATTTAAATTTCTCAGCATTATTCTGTGGATTTATAGCGATCATTGTTATTAATTCCCTTCAACACCACACAGCTGGATATGATCAACATGAAAAATGTGTCAGAATCGATCCACTCGAGTTTCGTGTGGATATAACATCAAATACCTGTTTTACTAAAATTCAAGCGATTTAATACTCAACTAATTTGCTGGATTAACATGTTTTAGAATTCAATTGAAACATAATTTGACGTCATAATTCATGTATATTAATTCTCATGTCCTTGAAGTTTGAATCGTTTATTGAAACGATGTTTATTTCCTCCAATTAACTTCTTGGAACTGGAAATATCGTTCAAAAAATTGTGTTGCAAGATTCCAAGTCTCCAACAGCTGAGGATTTTGTTATCTGTTTACCAATCTGTTCCAATAAACGATTCAAACTTCAGCAACATCAATTTTAAACACTTGCAAATAAATTTTTTTCAACTGTTCTTACGAAGAAAAATTACATTCGCTGTGGCAGTTAAAATAATTCCACTCACAGTTAAACACCTTGATAGCTGAGATATTTATTGATCGCTGCCACAGCTGAGTTGGGAGCTGTAACTTCTAACTATTGGAATAATAACATATTATTTTTCTACATGTAATCCACTTGTTTGATAATGTAATTTTCCTTCAAGAAAATAGATACATGAATTTTCAATCAAATCCCCATTGAAGTGATCCAGTTTCCTCAACAAAAAAATGTATTCTCCGTAGTAAATTTAATTAGGAAATACATTTCCCACATGTCAAATTGAATGGCAAAAATATTGATACAAGTTGAGCAGTAATAACACGGTCGTGCTCGTTCCACCTGGAATATATGTATGCACGCGCACATACGAGGACGTAAATCGAAGCTGTCCATTGTGCAAAACATTGACATATTGAAAACCTTGCATCGCACATTGGAAGCTGTAACAAACAAATTCAAATGCATTTTAGTTTACCGAATTCTTTTCACGTCGTTGGGGTGACACCCCAAAGCGCAGCCTTCGACTACGTGTGAATTCATTCCTTTTCAATTTCAACAAATACGACAAATACGATTTGTGAGAGTTAGTATATTTATCCGGAGGTGGGTCGGAGTATATTATATGGCAGTCTATCATCTTTCAGCCGAAGCAGTCAATCTTCTTCTGAAAAGTGGCCAAATTTACCGGTCCTTTCATCTCGATCTTTTTTTTTCCTCTTCATTCATGTATTCTTTTTGTCAATTCACTTCTTCTCCTTCTTCTTCTTCTTCTTTTGACACTACGGAAGGAGGAGGGTTACTTTTTCCATTCGATTATACTATTTAGTGGTTCATATTGATGCATTTAAGATCACGTACACACGTGAATCGTGTTTGGTAACGAAATAAGTGAACCATTGTGGGGCATGAGGTATAAGCATTAGTATATGTGACAGAATAGAAAAAAACAACAGAAAGAGAGAAAAAGAAAGATGAGAGCTCTCTCATCGTTTCAAATCTTGTGTCATTGTAACCCTCGTGTAACTGTGGGCCACCTGGCAGAGCCGCTGTTGCTGATTCCGCTGCTCTACCAGGTCGTCCCCCCTTTTCTTTAGCCCATTTTTCTGTATTCCCTACGTCGGGGAAAGGGACAAAACGATTGTGCGTCGGTCCAAGAACCGGCTAATCCATACACAGAGAGCCGGTGTTTGGAAAATAAGAACCGCATTTGAGAAACGTATTTCTCAAACTTGAAATGAATCAGGTCAAATGAGCTTATTGTGAGACATTTTCAAGTGAGCTTATGATAAATGTCGAATTCTCGTTCATTTGGAAGAATTATGGTCCGGATTTTAGTTTGAATTTGTAGCCTGGGTATAATTCTTTCTTAAATTCAAAAAATTTAATGGAATTTTATTCAATGCTGTAGAATTTTATCATTGAGATTGGAAAATCAAACTGTTCTTCAATGTAAAGAAATTCCTTCTAAAAATGTAAGTGTAATTTTTAACAGCCATTTTTTTTCTGAATTTTCAAAACACGCTTGAGATTTAATCGAAATTACTTAAAATTCAGCAAGATTTTTCTCAAAATTCAGAAGAAAATGGCGGTCACATTTTCTGAATTTTCATAAGGAATTTCTTTGCAGTGTTGGACATTATAAAAAAATACTTTCTAATGATTCCTTCTTTTCGTTTATTGAAAAAGCTTGACATCGTGTATTTTGTTTTCAATATTCATGTGAAATTTTCGACTTTGAGATCGTGTAATCAGTTTTTAGTTAGGTTTCAAGTCAATTTTATAGCTAAAAATCCAAATTTCATGTTATCATCATTGAATTTTTCATCAATTCAAAAAGAATTCGAAGCGAAAAATTGGAATTGTTCAATTATATTCAAGGATTTACTGTTCGGGGTGTTCTAATTTTGTATTAATTTTTCATGTTTCAGGTACGCATTCGATCATCAAATTATACATCGGAATTTGTGACTCGAATTGAACAGCAATGAGTGAGCACAAATCATATTTGATATAATATAAATATACTCGTGAATTTTATCTGTACACATCCGTCAAATGGGATATCACGTAGGACGTAGCACGTAGCGAAAGGAACAATGATAATTGTGATTTTGAATTACATTTCCCCGACGTTGATTCCACGATTTCAAAATAAATCAACCAAATGACGATGGTAATCAAATGTGCCATCGTCATCGATCAGATCAATTTTATCCATTAAATATTCTTCGTTTACTTTAATGAGATTTTATGATTTTCGAAAATTGATACGTAATTCTGGCGGAAGATTAGATTTTCACAAATTCACAGTATTCATGAACATACAATGGACCAAGAATCTATCCCTCAATTTGACCACAACGAGCAGAATTCGATAAATTGGAAAATGTTCAATCAAATTTGGTGAGATTCGACTAACTTCTTTAACGTGATACCAGCGCTAAAATTTTTACGGGACAAACTAAAAAAAATGCATGCAATAATTCAAAATATCCCTCTGTACAGCACTTCTTCAGCAGTTCAAGAAATGCTGTACAGAGAGATATTTTGAATGGATGTACGTATTTTTACGTAGTTTGTCCCGAAAAAATGTTCAAAAGCCCAGCCGCTGGTATCTCCTTAAGGGGTAATATGACTTTGGGTCCAAAAAATTTTCAATCATTTTTTAAGACGTGCCACTGTGGCACAAACGATAGGAAAATTTTTGGGATATGGGGTTTTTGCATATGAAAGTACCAGTCGTTGAGTACCAGAAACACATTTTGTTATATTTTTACAATACAAAATGGCGGCACATCAGCGTACTGAAAAAGTCTGGTCTCTCATATGGGCGTACCGCTAGAGGTCACAATTATGAATGTAGAATAAAAGACCAAAATTTTTCTGAAAGTATAGTCCAAAATCTAGAAATCTACGTAGGATTTTTTCGATAAAGTGAATCCGACAGATTTTGTAAAGGATTTTCCATCGATTTGACAAAGACAAAATTGGAAAAAAAATTCAAATCGATGCCATTTTTTTGGTCATCACTTTATAAAATAAATCCTACGTATGTTTCTAGATTTTGGATTATATTCCCAGATAAATTTTGGGTTTATCACAAAATGTGTTTCTGGTACTCGACGACTAGTACTTTCATATGTAAAAAAAAACCCATATCCTAAAAATGTTCCTATCCTTTGTGGCACGTCTTAGAAAATTACTAAACATTTTGTGGACACAAAGTGATATTACCCCTCAATAAAAACCTACTGAATCTCATGAAATCCCTTAAAAACGTGAACAATATTCTTGTCAAGTCCCATTCGATTGATTCTGAATGGATTCAATAAGTTTTTCCAACCAAACGACCAGGAACAACCAATCGTTCAATGCAAATTGACCATTCAAAATTTCAAGAGAATTTTGCCGTATAGTCTAATGAATCAAATATACACTGAAATCATCGGATTGTGTCTTCCGTTGATTCAAAAAGAAAGAAAAAAAAGCGATTCCCGATTCTTGGCAATCAAACGTTTCCAATACCAACCGCTCGGCAAATGAAATGAACATTATGAACAAGAATCAACAAAAATTTTCTTTCCGCAGAACAAAAACAAAAACATTTCGAATGATAAAACATACAAACAGAATTGATGGGAACGATTGTACATGACGTGGCAATCGTACTCCATGCGCACACCCACACGTATGGTACGTAATTCTATATAGATAACCAAAGTGGAAACTCGATTGAGTGCAGAAAATACAAAGTACACATAAAGCCTGTTTTTTACGCGCTTCGATGGATCGTTCCATCGATGTAAAAATGGCCGTGTCAGTATCGCTTAATCCACTGCAAGCGGCAACGACGGCAGCAGCAGCATCGACGAGCCTGCATTAAACAGTGAAGATATTTGACGCACACCCGATAGATACGGACACGGTTTAGAGAAAAAGAGACAATGAACCTGAGAGGAGGAAGAATGGGAGGCAATATACATCGAAAATGCGTTTTCCATTATCCGCTTGTGAACAAATCGTACGTTTCACTCCGATTCGGTTCGAGTTCATGACTCGGATTCAACAAACGGGATAGCGAGGGTTCAAAATCGTCATCCAATCGTCGATTTTACTTTTAATGGAATTTCCAAACAGACTGAGATTTCAATTCATGTCATTTTGACGTATGTGGACACAACGGTCTTCTTTTTTCTCCCTTTCCTGCCACCCCCTCGTACTTTTCTCTTATAAACTCTCTGGTTGTGTGTGTGTGTGTGTTTTTTTTTTATTCTCTTTTGTTTTTGGTACGTGATTTCTATCGATATTCTAAAAATCGCTCATAGATCGTCGTCATCATCGTACACTTATCCGATCGAATGGATGTGTACATTGGGGAGTTTATGCATACACCTGTGGGGGATGGTAAAAGTGTTTGATGGAATGAAAATTTTGTTGGAAAAGGGGACGAGGATCAAATTGATAGCGGCTATTTGATATGAAATTTATCCGTGTGTTCGAGGCTGGGAGCAAGAAATTAGAGAGATTTATTTGTATTAACACAAAGTTTGAAGAAAAGCTCGCAACAGATTCATCATATCATTGATAAATGAGGGTCACCTTCGTTCGTGGAGATTCGTTATTGAATCCAGATATCGGATCCAATAAATTTCAAGGTTGATAAATCTACACAATTAGTCGGTATTGTGCTCCCAATCGAGGCGAAGGATTCGTAATTATCGAAAAATTGTTTCCGATGTTAATAAAGCCGATCTTCTTATTGCCTCGTTGACTGTGGAAAAAAGGGGATACTTTGTGCCTAACGAGCGATCATTTGGCGGGTCACGTTAAGACACAAAAGTGATAAAGAGAGTAGGAAAAGTAAGCAAGTCACGGGAGCGAGACTTGTTCTTCGGGCCTAAGACTCCAAGTTGATTTTCTCTCCCCCATTTTATCTTATTACTCGTACTCTCTTCTCCTCCCTGAAAAACGAGAGTGTTTATCAGAGCACGTTTAGCGTAATCTCACCTCTCGAGGCACTCGCGTAATTAGAGGTCGGTCGCCCTTCTAGCTCTGTTTTAGGTTCGTGTCGTTGTGTGTACATGTGTATATCGCTTAGCTATATATTCATTCATGTATTTTATTCTCACCAACACGCAGACGAATGCCCCGCTAATTTCCCATCCTCGTTCGTCCCTCTTTCTCTCTTCCACTCTGTTTTTCTCCGACCTACCCCCCTCCCCTCACTTCCACCTTCTCATGCCTGAAGCTTTAATTTAGATTGGAGAATGAGGCTGGTATGGAGAAGAGGACCAGCCAAGAGAGAATTTCCCTTCTTCCCTAGGTTGTGGTACTCGATCTTCTACTCATACCCTTCCCCTCCTCTTTCTATCCACCTACTCATTCCTCCTCTGCCACGTCTACTTCTCTACCTAACCTGGTCTGGCTCTTTCACTGGGAAGAATAGATTACACCCAAGCGCCGGGTTCGTTCGCTTTACAGAAAAGACACCCCGCAGTGACGTTAGTTCTCATATACCCGTACATCAGCGTACACTTATACACGCTTACTGAGGGAATACAGGTGTCTAGCGTTGATAATCTCATAAAATGATTATCCCGGGTTTCTGTTGAAATCTGTATTTTTCATTGAGCACAGCTTCTAGAATGAGGGAATAAAAATAAATCAAATATTTTGACTAAAAGAGATTCCATTATTAATATATTGTTAGGAGAACACAATACAGTTCGGATCGAACGTATATTTCATGGCTTACTGGATTCAAAATGAATTTACAATACCAAATCAATCCCGTACGTTTATTGAAGAATTCTGTCTGAAAAATTGAATTTCACTTTTGTAATTTGAATTCGCCAAATGGAAAAGCGGGAATCTTCATCAGTTTGGACAGTATACGGAGAACTTTGGAATTCCAAAATATATTCAACATATTCCCAGAACATTTTCTGACCCTCCAGCTACTTCATTCCCTGGAAATGAATTCTGTAGAAAATACAGGACTTCGTAGGATAGGATATCCTCTTTTCGTTAGGAACGATAACACAAGCTGTAAATTAACTATTCAACTCTTCCGATGTTCATGTTTCCACGTGGAAAGGCTAATTCTTGTGTGAAGAAAATCGAAGACAAATATACGAAACGACGAAATTCAGTCCAAGGAAAAAAACCCCGATAAACCATCAATAACTTTTTCCAACTCCGTAATCAGTCGAGACACGCTCGATTCCAGATTCGAAAATTCGATTATTTCGTTTTTATCGCTCATACGGATGGGTAGAAAAAAAAATTCAATCCAATGATAAATTCTCTCTCAAGAGAAGTTAACTCCACTCCAGAGAGAATAAGAGTTATAAATAACTTTTGACACATATATGGAGGAATCTTGTTCGTATTTTTATCAAATTACGAGGCTTGTAATATATTCGCGTGATTTTTGACTGAAAGTGTAATAAAGGGAATCCACCGAATGCGCGCGGGGTAAAAGCAATTAGTCGTGCTCATCCCTCAACGAAATATGCCAAGGGAGAGAGAGATCGGAGCCATTTTCCACCTGGTGGGATGTTACTTTAGAGGAATTACCTCGTGTCTCCCCATATAAATCATCGCGTATGATAATCTTTGCTAGCGTATAACGTTTTCCTTCCCCGACGTGACAAAAAGTTGGGAAAGGGGTTGGGTTAGGTGCCCGCTAATAACTGATATACTTGTAATTATTACGCCTTACAACACGACGACTACAGTGATGAGGATGGGGACGGGGACGGGAAAGCGTTGCCGTAATTTACCATAGCCCCCGCCATCCCGCCACCACACATTACATGTAATACGCAGAGGAGACGGAGAAGAAGGGTTGAAAACGGCAAGCAGTTGAAAAGCCCGGTCTAAGCTTCTGCGTGGAATTAATATTTGCCGCCCGTGCTTCGCCTTTCGATCCTTGTATACAATCAACATACTCTGCAATTAGTTGTAATCGTTTTCACCATCCCACCCCTCTGTTTTTCTCTCTTCTTTCACCGCGATTGCGAGATACAATCTTTTGTTGCATTCGTTAAACGATAAACACGCGAGAATAGGATTCACACGACTCGCAACATTGCATTTACAGATTTTACGAATTATATAACACACGTATGTATGCTTCTCAAATTTTCCAGTCGAAGAATAATGAGATTTCACTCGTACTTATAAATGAATAAGTTCGCGCGCTCATTCAATAAAGTTCAAGTGTATAATAAGATTTCCTCTGAGATATGCAAATGATATCCTACGGAAATTTCATTTTCCATTGTTCTTGACGTTCTTGTGTATTAACGTTTGTTATTTAATCAGGACGCCAGTGTGTGTCTGGTGTGCACTAATGCTAATGTTGAAATTGAATGTTTCGTCTTTGTATGAAATGGAAATCCGAAGGATGCAATAAAGATAACAAAATTCAAGATACATCAAAGCACATGTGCGTTCGGGGAGAGATGGATGATGAGAGCGTCGGGCATTTGCATCGCACACGTCCAACGGAGAGTATTCAGGATATAGTTGCAGCGGTGGAACTGGGCGGAGAAGTAAGGAGATAAGAGTTCGTCGAAGAATGGCACGTGTCGAGCCGCCCCATATGAGGCTCCTGGTCCTCGTTCGACGGCATGGCTCTTGTCATTGTTGCAGGGAAAGGGAAAAAAGGGAATAGAAAAGATTAGGAGTCGGTAGTCTGTAGTGGCATGGATCGCAATGTGCTCTGCTGCGCTTATCGGTTCATCGGGCGCTATGGCCGTTGTGGATCTGCGTTTGGGATTAAAGAGGGACCGAAATAGTTTGTTCGATCCCGTTCACGTGTACGCTCCATGTATTGTACGGTTAATGGAATTAAATGAATTTTAAATTAACACATGGTGAAACTTGTTCATGCATTTTCGGAGTCTTCCCACAAAAAGTCTGGACAGGAAGTTGAGACGGTGCTTTACTTCGAACAGTTTGCGGTTGGAATGATATGAATTTTGACGCCTGAATTCTTCGTATTCAAAGATATCGAGCCATTACGAACCGGAGATAAGCAACAAAATACTTCTCACAGTACAAAAAGCGATGCCGAAACTGTATTCTTTGTATTTGCAATTACTATCTCCCTCGGCGATTCCAAAGTCACTAATTTTTTGGGTCGATAGAAATTTGATCATAAAATGGTAACCCAAATGTTTCTTTTTCACTAAATAATGACCGAAAAACGATAGTTCGTTGGAACGAATTCGCCACAAGAGGTAACTGAAAGATGTGGTCCGTTTTTGGAATCTTTTTGGAATTTTTGAGGTAAGAAATCAGTGAAAATTCAAAAAATCATTACGAAATACGCGGAAAATCACCAAATTGAGATTGGTTTGATTTTGGGTGGATTTTAGTCAATTTTTGTTGCAAAGAGATGTTCCAAACGATCATCGAGGTACCAAACTCAACATTTTTCACCGAAATATAACTGCAATTTTTGGTCGCTTTCCGGCGCACCTTCTCTGATTCCCATGTTATTGCATTTCTCAACATTTTGCATTCAAATAGCAGAATTTTGCAATCCACGATCAATTCCATGTTCACTGATACGTTGTGAAATCATTCCATACAGCATAATCTCAAAATATCAGTCAAGAAGTTTTCAACTTTACCAACTCAATTTGAGCTATTATAACTAAATATCTTGGCACCCTCAGGACAGCTGATTGCTTAGCAATATTAGCCAAAATTCCACTGATGGAGCCAATAATTCTACCACAGCAGCTAAAATTTAGCTATGGGAGCTAAAAGAATAGCTGTTCATCTCGCGGCTTCACCGAAAAAAATTAATTTATTCGACGAAATGAACTGAAGTTAGTTATGAAAATTAGTTCCGAGTGATGAAAGAATAGAAGCCGGTAATAGAAGCTGTAGTAAAGGCAACTTCCAATTAGTAAAAGCAACTGAAGTCAGAGAAATCAAATTTGAATTCAGTTGAGCCAACGCCCGTTTTAGTTATCCAAATATCAACAACTGTATCTAGTTGCTGGAACTAATTTGGAGTAAGGGTAACTAATCATTTCTTTCGGTGTAATTATACATCCTACACGTAGAGAAAATAATGGTAATATTTACCATGCTAACATAGTATTCGGTTTCATTTGATATCGAATCGTGATTGTTACTATGTGAGAATAGCATTCTTCACGATTTTTCAGGTAATAATTACTATGCTAAAAAAATTTTTGGGCTTCGCCAATGCTGACAATGAAATATAGCTTGGCGCAATGTTGCCAGACAAGGCTTGGCAATCTATAAATCTTCAATGTTGATTAACAATAAATACAATAGAATACACCATGTGTAGTCGCTTCGGTCGACAATTCAAATAATACGACTGACAATGCCTTACTTAGAAGCGAAGAAACAAATTTACATCGATCAATGAAATAATCAGCAACACACGCATCGATTCTTTCATTGATCGATGTGAATATGTTTCTTCGCTCCTAAGTAAGGCATTGTCAGTCGTAATAAATACAATTTTGCACCGATGTCGGTGTTCGACGGTGCACGGTGCTCTTGCTTGGCTCATCCTTGGCTCAACATCGAATAAACGATAGATTCCATTCAACGCCAGAATCATTTAGAATGTGGTTCAATATTGCCCCAAACTTTGGCCTAGTTTCGGTAGAAATTAGCTTTCAATGTAGCGCCGATCATTGGTAATAGCATGGCTCAATATTGGCAACCTACATAATATTTTTGCTACGTTACTAATCAAGTGTTTCTCGCGATTGGTGAAACGCGTATACGAAGAATACGTAAGGCTTAAGTAAGTCTTTGGACATGACATTGTGCCCACTTCTCATGGCAAAATTTACCTACAAGAGACGCCGAGTTGTTCACAAACAAATGAGGGAAAAACAATAAGACTTCAAACAACATATGTTCAGAAATTGCGAAATGCGCATACTTTTTATATATGTCTGGGTTAAACATTTTTTACTTCGATCCCGCATAGCACAAATGTCTCAGTAATATCTCCAGAATATTCTGCAACATTCTGGAGACATTGTAATATTGTTAGAATATTCTGGAGATATTACCGAGACATTTGTGCTATGTGGGATCATTGGCGCTGCATTGACGAACAAAATTTCCAATTGTTTGTCAATGATGGTATATTTCATTGCCATTGTTTCATCGATGATGGGACTTCATTGGAAAAACACGTAGGTGAATCATAAAATGATGTTATCATTCCAGAGTTGCGCCATGCTTATTTGCCAAGCCTCGGCCATACTTTATCTACGTTGCACCACGCTAGCGCCAGTTGTGAATTTCTTTAGGGATATATTATTATCAGAAAAATGGTAAAGAATTCTATTCTTATATAGTAACAATCACAATTTTATATGGAATAAGACCGAATACTAAGTTAGCATGGTAAATATTACCATTCTTTTCTTTCCATGTGGTTCTTTCTTATTATTACCACGCAATAAAATATGTACAGTAAAATATGTAATACACTTCCTCCAAAGTAGATTAATTTCCACAATGTTCCTTCAAAGAATAATTTTACTCTTCCAACAATATTCACAATATCTCCATTGAGAATTCCATATTTCCAAGTTACCTCACTTTGAAATGAATTTTCAAAATTCCTCGATAACACGGTGTGATTCGAACAAGCATTTCAATATACAAACACGTGTATAAAATATATATTCTCTCGTCTATCATTTTCTACTTTTCTTCTCAACTTCTTCCATCACGCCGTGGTCGTTCTTTTTTCATCTCCAATGTGAATTGCAATGCAGCATCCCACAAGACGATCTTCTCCCTTCTTTTTCTTCGTCTCCGCTCTCTCGTGAGTGGCGTGATTTTATAAATAGCCTCAATGAGGTTTTATCATTCAGTACATGCATGTCAAGAGTCATGAAATGGTATAATTACTATACTCAATATTTGAAGCGAACATGATTCTCAGCTCTCGGATGAATTCAAGATTGAAATGAAAAGACAATTCATAATGTTATTATCTCTGGTCATTCTTTCATGTATTAGAATTGTATACGATCTTCCGGAGTCCTGTAGACTTCACGTTCATTCATATCGGATTCCAAAAGAGCTCTTGGATTAAATAAAATTATAAAAAATAAGAATGATGGGAGAAATATGTAAATATATTTTTTCAATTATTGAATTCAATGAATCGGGAGATAAAAATTCATATTTGTCAAAACAAAAAACACCGACGTAGGGTCTGAAATTTGATTTATATGGAATTCAATGGTTGGCGGTTCGAAGAAAACTCGAATACTCGATCCTTCGCGGAATTCATCTTTCGTGAGATGAGATATTCAAGAACAATACAATATTTCTATTGATACTTCTTTAGGTGATTCATAATCACCGGCGAACCAGGGTACCGTTTGAATAATAAAATCACCGAGAATATTTTCTCATACCCCAAAGGCAATTGATGCATGCATGAAATAATCGGAGAAGCGCTCGTTATCGTACAATGGAGTTCAAGGGTTATAATTATAATCGCAATATGTTTTATAGTTTCTCAGAATGCGATGCGTATGATTCATGCCCTTGATACCCTCTGGACTGAGAAGAGATTCCAATTCAAAGAACTCTATTCATAAAATAAGTCGTTCCTGAGAATCGCATATATTCCGCTGTTGATTATTTATTGTTTATAATCAGGAAATGATTTATCGCACCGTTGTTGTTGGTGAAATCCAAATGAATCTTCCTCGAAGCATGTCACGAATAACATAGGTGCCTAATCCACATTTCGTGCATTCCGTTGGAAAGAAGTGTCGTTTTTACGACACTTCTCTCCCTTCCCATTTCTTCTCACGGATTTAAGCGCTTCGAGTTAGAGTCCCGCGCTGTAAAAGTGAGTTGTGCTTTTACCGTTCACGAGGCCGAGCCGTCGTAGTCGTTGAGCACAACAACCGGACGAGGAGTGGCTGTATAACGACGAAGGCATTATGCGTTGCACGTGTTCTCAGTGTCATACAGGTCGGTTCACATACGAGGATCACATTGGTCGTCGCGTGGGTTTCGAGATGCCACACGAATGCGAGCATTAAAAAGATACAAGGGAACAGCTAAAAAACGAAGGGAACGAATTTAAGAGTTGTTGTTGTTGTTACAGGCAAACGCGGTTCTGTAAATTGCTCAACAGAAAACAGCCTCGGATCATTAACGACGTTCGGTTGGCCCATCTATTTTAGTATCGCCAGCGGGTCATTGCAGGAGGAAATATTCGTCTCGAGCAGGGTGTTTCAGAAGAGACATGGCACCCTAATTGGGTTCAATTGTTTCATTAAATACACGTATACATACTCGACACGTACGTACCCAAGGAATCTTGAATACAAATTATTTGAACTTCAAATAAAAGTATGTCGAGTCATAACAAATAATGTATGTATGAATGTATATATAGTAAATATATACACATAGTTGATGAAGGTTTCATTTATTCTAAGAATATTAGTATTAACTTGCTTGATATGAGTCGCTCTGCTGCTGGGACGTGTACCTCTTGGAATGATACTTGAAATCGTTGTTTCAAAGACATTTGTCGCTGGTTGCTAACGTGACAAATTGGAGGCCGACCCTGTCTCCTACACTATGTAACCGGGTGTTGTCTTCTCGAGTCGACAATCAACGACCAGTCACGACTGATTTTATTTGTGTTGATGGCGTGCGCTGAGAACACGTTACAAGTTACATACTGCTGCGAAGAGAGGAAAGAGAATAAGCGTGTGTTCGGTGTTGTCTCTAGAGCATGATCGATGCCTTTAAATACCAAGAAGATCGCCGAGAAGAGATACTCGCTTGTAAGTGTGCTTCCTCGAACAAATTCAGTGGAACTGAAAACATATTTGGCCCCAACCGTGAAAATAAGCCTGTCGTTCTACGAGTTTACACACTATCTTCAGCGTATCCGAGACCTCCTAATTACCGAAAAAATGCTTTAATTGTTTCTCACGAGAACCCGTATCTGACACGCTCAATCTACATGTGAATATTTCTTACCTTACCAAGAACGCCTGCAGAGCAATATAATAAATCTCTAAAATAAGAATGTATAAATCGTCTCTCCGTTTTGCTCGATCATCTTTTTTTTTTCTTTCACTCCTCGTAGGAAATTATCTGTGAATTTTGTCGAATTAGAATAGCTTTATTGTTCAAATATCTTAATCATCAGGCCATGTTCAACAAGATGTTTACGCAAAGACTGGATTCGATTAAACAGGCATGTGAAAACTTAATAAGAGAAATACATGCGTCGGGAAAAACATTATTCAGTTCTCAATCGCAACCATACCAAATTCTTTGTGTAAAATTTTGCATGAAAACTCGTCCCTCGAATTTTAATTTAAAGAAAAAGAAAAAAAGGACTGTGAAAAATATGAATCCGACGTTTGTCGGAGAATAAAATTCCAATCAAAATCACGTGCGCTTGTGGTTTCTGTCCATCACTGTCGCATTCAAGCGAGATTACGTTCAGAATAGATAAATCAAAAAGCAAAGAAGTCTAAATTAATGCCTCATACACACGTTCTTAAACGTTTTATTTCACAGTTAGCGAAGCTTATTTTCATCTACTCTCATCAAATATGAAGTCAAGTCGGTGGTTTCGTAATTCCTCGAATAAATTTTACCCATTCACATCAATTCTCTAGTCATTCGCTTACAACGAATACCCAGACGTAACTGCTTTTGTTCGATTTTTGTCCGTTTTCGAAAAAAAAAGACAAAAAAACCGATATTCGGAATCCGTTTAAATAAAATTGATTCAAAAATTATATCTGTTTTATAAAAAGAACATTCTCGAGCGACAATTTTCATCAAAATATGTACTTTACATTTATTAATCTATCAGAACTCGGGAATTCAATTCTGGGGGCATTATTTGATTTTGTTTTTTTGGTCAAAAAACATGAATGGTATTAAAAAGAATAATAAACTGTCTGCATTTTTTGTAGAGTTATTAAGAGGAAGGTTGGAAGGTTGTTGGATTTGAAAATGCGAATAATCAAATTATATTTCGATTATATCAGAAAAGAGGGCTTGAAATTATCGAGTATCCTTTTGCGCTTGAAGTTATATTCCATATTCAATAATGAAGAGATTTGTTCTGTGATGGAAGTTTGTGGAACATGGGAGAGATGGAAATTGTAAAGAAAAGAAGTTGATCGTTCGTGGGCTTGATCAGTGGGGTGTAAGTGTACTTGTAGAGTTTCCATTTCATTGAGTAACTCCAACTGGTCGTTTGGAATTGGATCAAAGGAAAAATTCGTGCGGAATTGGGTCAGGAATATGCTCGTCAAAGGGTGTACAAGAGTTTTCGAATGGAAGAATAAGGATCCAAGTTTGAGGGTATATCGATTGGTCTACAGATTCGTCATTCGCTTGTCCATTGGATATGGTACTTTAACAAGCGGTCTAATGGTATACCTTCCAACGGTGGTACTTGTGGAACATACTCATCGTATTCAGGTCATGAATCTATATCCTTCTAAGCTGAGGTTTTCGACTGCAGTTCACGTTATGCTTTATTTCAGCATAGGAAAATGTTTCCGTTTGTTCTGAATCGATTTTACTGATAACTGACTGAAAATGTTTATCAAATGAAGCTGAGATTTCGTGAGAATCTAAGTCAGCTATCTTGAATCAGGCGTGAGGTCAATTATTCATTTCAAGCCATCATTTCCGTGCGGGAGCTCCAAGAGTTTCGAATTTATTTTGGTTCAGATAAAATGAAATACAGACTAAGAATAACCCACGCTGAATTTTACATTGTCACAAATGTTGGTATCGGAAATTCACAGAATTATCGATTGAAGAAGTCAGTATAGTATCATTTTTCGTACAGTGAAATACCCTCGCTTCCCAGGTAGAAATATTCTATTAAATTCTATTGGGAACGGTGAAATTCCCAATTGAATATCGTTGAGTTTCTTTAATACGAAATATTCATTTCCCCATTCTTCAATGAGATTTTAAGGATTATTTGTGACAGGGTTTGCACGGATTTGGAAGATCTAAACAACGAACACTAGACGATAATATATAGGCTTACAAATAAAAAAACACCCTGCTTCTGGGACCAGTGCTTTTCAATGTTTGTTTGGTCGTCCAATACGAAAATGTGGTCGCTCTCGATCCGTCACCTCAGAATTTTAGAATGATTTAAGATTATGGGACAAAGAAGCGTTCTTTGTCTGCAACTGAGCTGAAAAAACGCCCTCTTCCAACATTTTCTAGGCCGCTAAATACGGAAATACGGTCGTTCTTGCCCCATCATCTCTGGATTTTGAAATATTTGAAGATCAAGGGTCATCAAAGGCCTCTTTTTCCTAGGTACCCTGCATCTGAGATAAAACTGCACTCTCCCAACGTTTTTTTGGGTCACTGAATAGAGGAATGTGGTTGGGCTTGCTCCATCACCCCGGGAATTTGTAAATTATTGAGAATATGGGTGAAGGAAACTATCTTTCCCCTAGGTACCCTGGATCTTGGATGAAAGTTCACTCCTCTAACGTTTTTCGAGTCTCTAAGTACGGGGATGCGGTAGTTGTCGTTCTATGGCGAAGAAAAGTGGATTTCCATCCCAGATGCAGAATACCTACACGGAGAAGAATTTGTAGTTAAATTTACTGTAGGACTTTGTAACTGAGGAACAGACTGAATATACGATGGAATTTACTATGACGAGACAATATAAAGTCTGTTCCTCGGGCACAATAATCACATAGTAAATTTAACTACAAATTTCTCTCCGTGCAGCACAAAGAGGGCTTTTATGGCCCATAATCCTCAATTATCCCAAAATCCTGAGGTGATGAAGCAAGAACGACCACATCTCAGTTTTCAACAGCCTGCAAAACGTTGGGAGAGTGCGCTTTTATTCCAGATGCAGGTGACTTGGAGAATAGAGGGCTTTTTCACCCATGATCGAAGATTATTCCAAAATCCTGACGTGATATGGGTCAAGAACGACCACATTGTCGTATTCAACAACCTGGACAACGTTGGAAGAGTGCGCTTTTATTTCAGATACAGGTGACTTGGAGACCGAGTTGTCAGCAAAAAGCGCCAACTCCTCTTTGGTGGTGATTTCTTGAAGTCAGTTATAGAAGGAACAGACAATCACTGGAGTTGGCTCTTTTTGTCTGGCAACTGTGCTTGGAGGACAGAGGGTTGTTTGGCCCATAATCTCGAATTATTCCAAAATCCTGACGTAATGGGTCAAGAATTACCACATTTTCGTATTCAATGGCTGAGATGACGTTGGAAGCGTGCACTTCCATCCCAGATGGAGGTCACTTGGAGAAAACAGAGTTTTTCCGACCTATAATCCTCGAAAATTTCAAAATACTGACGTAATGGAGCCAGAAGAACCAACCACATTCTCGTATCAGCGACCAAGAACAATGTTGGAACAGTGCAGTCTTGTCCCAAAAGCAGGGTAATTTTTTTTGAACCCGTGTGAACAATTCAATATTACAGAAGTTTTTAGACACTCGAATTTTCAATCTTGAAATGAGATTCTTCATAGCGTATACTGATACAAATTATCCATATATTACATTGAATTCCGTGAATCAAATCATCAAACGATACTTTCCCCACGCCTGCATGGCAAGAATTCTCACTTCCGTCCCGCTGCAGCAGAGGAAAAGTGCTCACTTTATGCCATAGGAATGAAAACACTTACTTTCGTCCCGCTAAAGTGGAATATCAATTCTATCAACTCTGAAATATGTAAAATTCAATTTGTGGCGGAAAATGCTAACCACTTGTTAAGAATTCTACATATAGACAAACTCTGTAGACTCCCCTTGCAGGTGTAGAAGAAAATAATTGTGCTATCTAGATTACAAGGTTAGGAGCTCAACGAGTAGGACGTAAATTATAAACCTTATAAATGTGATTGCAGTACTTAGGCAATTGTTTTGAAAATTTTCAATCGAATTCGTGACTGAATACTGACAATAGCTAAGCATTGTAATCCTTGTCAAAGCTCGAAATGGTTCAAAACTAACCTCACGAGGTTGTATATTTTTACACATTTGAAATTATGTAATCCTGTATTCCAGTTTGCCAACATCAGATAATACTCATAACTCTTGCAAAACAATGAAAACGAAAAGAGAATTCTCAAAAATGAAAACATTAATCGACATGAATGCATAATCCATCATTCTCATTTCATTCTCCATCGTTTAGCTTAATATCATTATGCAAAGCTTGACCTGAGGATTATAATGAGCAATATTTTCCCTCCCTATACTTCCTTTTTATATGAAATACATTCATCTACGTGTGTCTATGTACGTAAATCCATACACATATATATATATATATATATATATACATATAAAACAGGCGCACGAATGAAAAAAGGGTCGTTTTTCCCCCATCGCGATCAAGGAAGCCAACGAGAAAATTCTTTGAAAACTCTAGAGCCGCGGATTACTTTGCGTAGCCTTGAGGGGACCGAAGAAGGGGTTGATCAAAGGACACGATCGGGGGTAGAAGAAGGATGGATGTACTGAAAAAGTGACGGGACGAGGGAGTGAAGTGAGGTGATCTCCGGCAATCCAGGTGTTAATGAAGGAAGTTCAAAGGGTGCTCTTTACACGAGGGTGCAATAAGTAAAAAAAAAAAAAATACTGGGAGGAAAAAACAGAAAAGGAGATGAAAATAATGGTTTGATGGAAGTTGAATGTCCAAGACGATCTTGAAGTTCCCTTACGAGTCCGTTAATGAAGGAAATATAAATATCGTAAATTCGTAGCTCATCCCGTCAATATTTTTCTCTTGGAAAATTCCGCTTATATTCGATACAATCCTACGTAATTCTATTTTCAATCAGCTTCAATTTTCACTTCACCCTTATTCCCTGTACAGAAAAGTACGTGTACCGAAGGGATATATCTCTCGATCACCCGGCTATTTTATTTGTAGCGGAATAATAATGTTGTCCCATTGGCAGTTCCTTCTATTCCCATACCTGCTTCAATCGCAACCAACTGAACTCGCAGAGAGACCTTTGCGAATACGAAGGGAGAAAAATCTATTCCACTTCTTATCCCTAGATGGTTGAAGATTGGCAAGAGAAAGAGAAAAAGAGGTGAGACCAAATCATCCTGCCTCTACTACCATTATACCATTCTCGTCCCTTCGTTTGAAATCGAGGATAGCTCGTTTCTGGTCCTTTACCTTCTCCTCCTCTTTCTCCTCTTGGGGGTGGCGATAGGTACCGGCATAGGGTGCTGCTTTACACAGTGAATTCCAAGCACGTAAGCTTTTTCCTATTTATTGCACCTTTTTCGGGTGGCCGGCTCGCCTAAATCATTGCGCATCCCCTTATTGAATAGAATATACCAATAGGATGCATGGTTTACAGCCGTTGCCATCTACCATGCCAAACGTATATCCTTGTTTTTTTTCTTTTTTTTTTCATTTTATTTTTCTCTTCGTTTTCTTCTTCTTCTTCTTCTTCTTCTTCTTCTTGGGTCGAGTTGAGAATACGGTTTCCAATATCCTATCCTTGGTTAAACCTCTTTTCCTTTTTTCTCCTCAGACGCACAGATAAGAGGGAGAGAGAAAAAGAATTCAACGAGGATGATATGGGTGTGGAACGATATCCTTCCACGTCTATCCGAGTCTTTACTTTGAAAGTTTCCTACTTCTCCTGCATTTTTGAATCTTACGAAAGATAAAAGAATAAATAAAAAGCTGGATTCCTTTTTCAATTTGTTTTGAATTCGGTTTTTTGAAATTCGTATTCAATGAAAGGTTAGGTCATTGAGAATGAATTGCAAATATCTTTGGATAAATGGATAATTTCGTGTGAAGTCTGAATGTATATATGTGTTTACGGAATGAAAGTTCATCCTCAGGATTACAACGTTGGGGTTAACTGATACACACGCTATGACGATACAATTAATTTCCCGACTAGTAAATATTTTGGTCCCATCTCTCTCTCTCTCTCTCTTCAAAATACACGGAGAGGAAGGAAGAGAGAAATTCTTTGTGTTTATATTGAGATATCCACGGGGACAGCTTTGGTCAGGTACATCGTGAACGGACAAACGATCAAAGACAACGACAATGCCGCGTTCGGTGAATTGAGTGAAATCAATTGTACGCGTACGAAGGATTATCCCGCATCCCGCATATACTCATCCATAGTTTGCAGAGAATTCATCAATAACACTCATTCGTTCGAGATCTGAAATGATCATTTCGCATGGTAATTATATTGCTAGAGCTTTTAATGATCCGAACAAATCATGTCTCATTGATAACCGCTCACCCGCGTACCACGTAATGATGTATTCATAACCTCTGCAATATTGTTCAAACGGATTATTACAATCGTGTTATTCCAATCGCGTGTTTGAGAAGTTCCGTATAATTTGGTTAGCTTCTAAATCTACTCCTCGAACGCTTTCTTAATCCGTATATGATCTATGTAGAAATTTCCACTGGATATGAATTTCCACGAGCACTGGTTGAATTTAGTGTGGAACTAATCCTTCGATTAGTGCCATTAAATTTTAATGAAATGAAAACAAATGTAGAAGGAGATGACTGTACGAATACCACCATTTTTGCCCTCAGAATGATTTTCAGAGTGATGAAGTATCAAATTGATACAAATTATTGGTCTCTCCATGACTTCCTGGGATCGCTGAATTCGAATCTGATGTCAGGAATTGGCAATTCAAGAAATTTTTGAATCCACTCGAATTTTGGGAAAGAAAGAGAGATTTTTAGTTTCCAAATCACGTTTTTTCTCCTTCCTCCGTGTGTACGAATTCACATTGTTCTTGATTCACCCATGAGGAACAAGGATCCCACAGAGCGTTTGGCGAACCAATCTTCAGCAAAACACATACCTATCACGAATCCTCAAATGAACACAGTTTACCTACGTTCATTCTCAACAACAGTATTTTCACGTGGAATGTAATTGAATTGTTCTAAACATTCTGTGTTGAGAGAAAAATATTTCACCTACAGTTGAAAACTTTTAAATCAAAACACGCAAAGATTGAACAAATTCAAAGCTTTTTCCCTACGGAAATACTATTGATTTTATTATTCAGGCCTATCGCAAAACATAAAGTTTTCTCCGATATTGTATGTGCTATCGAGAAATCGATTCCTCCACATTTCCTCTCTGTTTCACTTACCTGGGGTATATCAAAAATAGATGATGGAAGTTGAATTTTATTGAAGAATCGAAAAAGGAGACGAGAAATGGAATACAAAATTACATAAAAAGATTAAATTATTATAGATATTCAATAAAGCTCCCCCGGTAATGGTGGTGGCGGTAGCAGGATCGAATATCGGTTTTCGGTTATGTCTATAGTAATACTCTAGATGGAAACAGTACACATCAATATATACCAGTGGGAGTAGTACTATACCGCTGCAACAACGTCAAAGATCGTGACCGCGTCCGAGATCATTAGGGGATCGGAAACTGATTAAGAAGAGAAGGGGAAGGGGAGGAGATTTAAGCCCGGATCGAGCGTATGAAAGAGTCACGGTGGTCCCACATTGTCGAGCCGACCTATTCATTTGCCGTATTATCTGCTCGGATCACGTGCGGTTGATACTCATCTATAATTTGGCCACTGCTGTTGCCGCTGCCACCGTTATACCCCATTCCAAGGTTTTCCATCTCTCGTGAAGGATAAATGTGTGTGCGTTTGTGTGTACCTACGACACCACCCGGTTCTTCTATTTCGTTCTTCAACTCCCTCGGCGAAATTGAAAGAAAATATTACAGGATAACTAGGAGGATGGCGTACCCCGAGCGTTGAGACGGGCACGTATGCGCAAAGGGTGACCAAAGTCTCATGTGACAAGCTTCCTGTACACCATTTATAACTACATATCGTTGACAGTTTGACGATAAAAATCAATAATCATTTCTTCTTTTCTTTGGCATATGAAATCTTCGACGAGGAGAATATTTTTTCCAGTCACATTAGCAAAAATTGAACAAGAGGAGCTAAGAAAAAATGGCTGTCCTCCTCATTGCCGATTAATTTATCCGGTGTTGAGAATCGAATCAACTTTGTAACTATTTTCTGTTTGTTATGATTATTATTATGATCATCGTGATACTTCTAATAAAGGAACTCTCCTCCCTTGCTAAAAAAAATATGCAGCAGCTGACCGGTTTCGAGACCAGCTTTCTCCATTTCTCGTTCCCTTCCAGTGCATTCACTATGTATATCGTTTTGATAAATCGCAACAATTATTCAACGACTATGGAACGCGCATATGTCCCCGGAAATCAGGGCTGCTGCTCTCATTGCCTCCGGGACTCATCCCGCCCCTTTATATTGTTCGCCCTGTGCGGAGTTAGTATACTGGGAAAGTTTTTGTCGAGCCTTGTGTTTCTCTCTCATTCTCTTTCTGCCGAGTCGAGAAGAAGGATTACGCGGGCGAGGCTCCGGCTTCGCTCACTAACCGGCCTAATTGTAAATCAGCTAGGTTGGCTTGAACCCTTCTCAAATTAAACAACCATAATATAAAGGACGCGTGTTGTGCTATACGCGTGACAGCTTGAACGGGAGTTATTACATGAATGAATTCACATGATTTCAAACAAAACACCATTTGTGTGTATCTAATATACACACACACACACACACACACAATCGTATAGATAACTTAAATCTTCCTCCCCGTTCGTAATGTTTGTTGCTTTTTATCGGAGTTTGGAAACTTCAGGAGATTCGATTTTTGTATATTTCCAACAACGGCAGGTGGGATTTATTTGAACGAACGTGTCATTCTATAACGGAGGCGAGAATCCTCCAGAGTGAAAATAGGTGAAATATTCAAACCCCGCATGGATACCGGAATAGAAACAAATCCTGGAAAATTGTTCGACTGGTATGCAAAATTTATTATGGTTTAAAGATTGAGAAACATTTTCCAAGAGATATTTTATTCCCACATAAGATTTATGATCTTGCTCGGGTTTTTGAAATTCTTCTTCCAGTTTTGATTTGGTTGCATTGATTCGAATCCTTCAAGGAAGCATGATGAGAATTAACACAGTGGAAATGTGTGAATTAAATATTCCCAATTCCGTACTTAACAAATCATCTTCAAACTTCTTGTAGTTGTGCAGACTGAATGTCCTCGGTTCCCTTCGATCGGTCTTCCTTAGTGATGAATTCATGGAAAAAAAAGCATTCGCTACGACAACGAAACCTGATTTTGCTGGGTATCTTTTGCGGGAACAACAAATTTTTTGCTATGACAGCAATCTCTTCGCTATCACAGCAATTTTGTTGATTACGACAGGAATTTTTTACCTGTGGCAGCGAGAAATATTTGGTCCTTCGGCAAAACTTGTTTGCTATTCTGTATATAATTCAAAAAAATTGGCAAGTCCAGTGAAAATTTGGCTATATTAGTTGATCATGTTGGTTTCTTAACAATCCAGGTAGCTGTGGAAGCAAATTTTTAGCTAGGTTAGCCAAAAGATTTGCCATTCTATATACAATACCTCGATTTGCTGCTGCGACAGCAAAGTCTTTTTCTGCCTGTTGGATTCGAATAATACTATCATTTCATAATTTATATCCAAGAGATTTCACCTTTCAACTAAAATATCAGAACATCGGGATTGGGATCCACCGCTCATTTCATGTCCTTCCTCACGAAGCATTATAATTCATAGAATTTCTGCGAACATGTATCGATTTCTCCAAGAAAATACCGAAGTGCAATGAGGTAACGAGATCCCATTCAGTTCACGGAGAATTAAATATTTAGAGTTACTTGGAGTCTCTGAAATAAGGAACCTGACCCAACAAAATGCAGAATTCGATGGTACAAATTTTTCTATGAATTCTCTTTCTTCCTTCATCCCTCCGGTACTTTATACGTGAATCGATCAATGATGATTTCCACCGACCAAATCAATCTCAGAATTCTGCTTTTCTCGTCCCTCGAAAATCAAATTAAACAACCGGATGATTATCGAAAATGTTTGTGGGGAATGAAATACGACATGCGACTGTATTTGATTTGAGCCACTTGTTACCGAAGTCATTTCAGGCTTCAGATTTGAAGAGGACGCCGAGAGGGACAGGGAATTGAGAAAGCAGAGTGAAAGGACAGGTTGGGTTTAACGTATCAAGAGGGAGAGAACAGGGACAAAACGACGGTAGAGAGTCAAAATCGAGGTACATGAGTTAGGGATGAAGATTAGGTAGAGTTGTGTGAGACAGAGGACTCGTCAAAGCGCCCGGTCGCCACTCGGCCGTGTTATCAACCGGCTATCGCGCGCTTCAACGTGCATTCAAGGGACGTAGGCAGAATGTAGTATTTCGAGTAGGGCTGCCCTGCTCTGCTCCTGGCTCTACAGCTACCTTGGGAATACCGGCATACGTGTATGCACACGTACACACGTGAGAACTGATAAAATACACACGCACTAACGGACTTGGATGGACGACGAGACGCGACTTGGTTGGTCCTTCCTGATTGCATGTACGTGATACGCGTACCAGAAGCCATACCAACGTCGAGAGTAGCTTCCTGGCTAGAAACCAGGAGCCAGCTCTTTCTTTTTTCTTCTTCTTCTCTTCCTTCCTTCTCCTTTGATTCACCCTTCGAAAGGAATACTGCATACCATACTCATACATACACACCCTTTTCATGTGTAAGTATACATGCGCGCGCGTTCGTGCGTGACCGCACGGACGGGAGATTTGTACCATAGAGTTTCGTCGTCGATCTAACAGACGCCAAAGATGCAGAATGACAAGGTTCGATGAACCTCAAAGCAGAGTTGAGGGAAATTCTTTTGATCGTTGTCTTCTCCTTTTTCCACTCTTCGTGCGATTCCTTTCAATATCTGAAAGATGAAGTCACAAAGCATCAGTGTAACTTCGTTAATTATGTACATTTATTGCATTTCATCTAATTTACTAGGATTATCAGATCTTTACATTTTGCAACGAGGAAAAAACAATCGAATCAACGAATCGCATGTACGTATATATAGATTCGATTCTTCTCTTTCTTTTCTTTCCCCAAACGTACATGTATGTACAGCAAAATGCATATTCATTTATCGATTATCACAAAGGTTCGCTCTTCTCGCGTCGATACGACAAAAATATTCTTTTGACACGGAAGAAACATTCATATATACGCACTGAAAATTTCATTTCGAAGTGAAGTGGAATGCGCAATCCGTGGATAACTTGTGAATTTAATCTTTCCTCTTTCCCCTCCGTCCCTGCGTAGGCGACCATATCGATTTCTTTTCTTTTCTTTTCTTCGAAAGAAAAACAAGAGACATTGTTCCATAGGACAAAATGAAATACAAAAAGTAATTTTCATAATGCAATATTACTTTTTTTCTGGATCTGTTGTAGGGTACCCTATCAAGACATTCGATCCAGCTTATCGATACTTCGCGATGAAAGAGAAAAAAGAGAGAGAGAGAGAGAGAGAGCGAGAGAGAAAAAGTTTTGGGTGGTAGTAGGTATGGCATATCGAACCGTGCAATCTCCTACAAATCGAAGAACGAAATTAAATAAATCAAAGGGGGTTTTGGGACGAACCCCGTGGTGTCTCTTATCTTCCATCAGCGATTCTTCTAGGGTTCGACCCCGGTGTAGTCGAGGGATTCCCAGTTTACGACGCTACCCCTACGAAGAGCAAGATTTTCCAGGACCGCTTGCTTTGGTTGCTTACTTGCCGTCGAAACCGTGTCCTAAAGTTATCCCAAGATAGCCCTAAATCTCTTATTGCGTACGTTTTACTCGTTCATACACGAACGTATATCCAACTAGATATTCGGGATACGTTCTTGTACGCATAAACTTCCAAGCTGATGTTTATAGAGTATTTTCACGTGTTCGATCGAATCAAATATTCTTCGGTCAAGTATGTAACTCACGTGTCGTGTATGAGATTACATCGAATAGGATAAATGATTTGTGTATTGGAATGTCGAGGAAATGAAAATCTTGTGTCATTCGACTTGATTAAAAAATTTGGGACGATGTTAAAAATCATCTCCAGAATAATTACAGCTTTGAATCCCAATCTCCATTCCGTGAACCTGTAGTACATGAAAATATATGAAAATTGTGCTTGATGCAACATACAACGGAACCTTCTCAATCAATTTAATTTAATCAAAGAATCCCAACTAACAAAAGAACACGTTAATTCTGAAGAAGAAGAAGAAGAAGAAGAAGAAGCGGAGGACGAAGAAGATATATAGGTGGACAATGAATGTCGGAGGAACGATAGATATCACTTGTATATACCTAGCCTGCAATTATTATTACACCGAACACGAGAGGTAGGGAATCAGCTTCAAGTTGGAGATTAAAATCGAATTAATCAAGCGGTACGTGGATGAGAAGTAGGGGAAGCCAGAGGGATATGAAAAGAAGATGGGAGACGAAGAGAATAGAGAAATTCTCAATTAAGCTTCGAGGTTCTCCATTTCTCCAGGAGGGGTTGGAACTCTCGGAGGTTTACACAGGATAACCAACGGCAGCAGGCAGCAGCCATAGCGATGGCACCGAAGCGTCGGTTTCGTATTTAAATCGTACAGAAAAGCGAGAATAGCAAAGGGACCTGGTAAAAAGGATCGAGGAAAATATCGCAGGGAAATATTCCAAATTCGAAGGAGAAAAAATAAGATCCATCTCTCATTATTCCCTTCTTTCAAGTATTTCCATACTTCCCAAGCTCTTCCACGAAAGAAAGAGAGAGAGAGAGAGAGAGAGAGAGAGAGAGAGAGAGAAGAAAGAGGGAAAAAGAAGGGAGCGATGAACGTTTAAGACTTTTGTGCCGATGAAGTGTAATCAACCCTTTTAACCTGCTGCTTCTTGATCAAGCTTCCGCGGATGACTCGAGAGATCGTGTTACCAAGACTTGATAAGGAGTAGAGGGTTAAGATGTCGAGTATACACTTGAAAATACCTACGATGCTTCTACTGCGAACGAAGAAAAAGAATCTTCTAGGGCTTTTTCCGTCTCTCTTTCTGCCCCTAGAAGCGACCAGATTATCCGTTTGTTAATTGAGATGTAATCCAATCCTGATAATTCCCCTCTCATACCATTCTTGGTGAAATTGAATTTGATTTTACAACATATTTGAGAAACACAGACACGAGATTCAAAAGAATGAAACAATATAAAATTTCCCAATTATGGAAATGTATTAAGGAATTCGGGAACATATCGAAATGATTATCTCAACAATAATATCAAGATACAACGAGCGTATATAACATTGTATCAGTTGGATCATTTTCATTCATCCAACAATTTCCATAACTCTGAAATTTTCAAACCCATTATTCATTCATCGATCAATTTTCCTCCACGCGAAATGAATTCGTTTCGCGTGTATTATTTTATTCGACATTACATATTGCCCTGGAAACCTCGAATCCCAAATATAATGATAATAACGATAACGCTGTTTCCCAAAATAAGTTTCCATACAAACGTATTCACGGGTTATGTATCGTTCTGACAGATGGCTTGATGAAAATCGACCGCTGTAACTATCGGAATACAGATTCTATAGTTTTACGTTGATTCCTTTAGACAGGCGTCAGATCGACGCAAATGGTTTCCGCGCGTATATCGCATATATACTCCCCATCGTTCGTTTCATCGATAATAATTTCAATTGTTCAGTAATAAAACAACAACAGAAAAATTTTACCGAACGAACAACGATCAATTTACTATTCTTTCCCTTTTTTTTATTTTTCATTTCATCCCATTGATTTTTTCAGTCACATGAAATTGACGGAAAGCAAGAAGAAAATCCGCAAATTCGGATTCTTTCCTCTCACGCTACAAGATTACAAAAGAGATGAAAAAGAAGGAAGATATTACAAAAGAATAAGTACAGCGGAAGAGAAAAAAGGACGAGTCGGGGAGTCGAAGCGTTGATTAAAATGCATTTGCGGCATTTTTTGCACCAACGCTTCCTTTCTCGCATTCAGTCAGCCGCATCCGCCGTGGTCGTCGTAATTAACGCTAATTTTTTAATTAGAACCACGGCCCATAACAGCATCAACGTCAACGACGGTCCTCGGGAAAAGCATTGAAGGCAACCAGGCGAGGCGAGGAGAACAGGAGAAAAGCTCGCGAAACGGTGATGCTGCGGCGGAGGAGAGAAAGGAAAACCTAGAAATAATAACCCTCGCCTACGCGAGACAACGATGATGATGGCGATGTTGGCGCGTTATAAGAATCGAGAACGACGGGAGGGGGAGGGGGAGGGGGGAGAGGGTAAGGATTCGCCAAGGAAAAAGCGACAATGATGCGCCCTGAAATACTCGTTACGGCAAGCGTTTCAGGAATGCAAATGTCAAATGATGCGGTGAAAAATCCTGGAGACAGTGATAAATATTTATTCGTTCGACTCTTCAGTAATGTCATGACCGGATATGTTTTGTGAACAATTCCATTTGAAAGGGAATATGGAATTTGCGATGATATTATAAAGCGTTATTTCAAATTTTATTCCAGCTTCGAACTCAAGTTTCACAATAGACGGTGAAGATTTTTTGAATGATATCTTTTGGAGTATGAAAAGTAATGACAAAAAGTTGCTACCACGCCAAGTACATTTCAACTGAATTATTCTTTCTTTGTACTCGAGTTGTTGTATAAAGTTAAATTCACGAGTAACTTATGGTTGAAAGTTGTGATGTATAGTTTTTTCTTGTGCAAAAGAGATAACCATTAACAAAGTATGAAATTTGCATCATCGTCTTTGATACCAAATCATATCGTTAAGAATAGATTCAATACAAGTACGATGGGCTAGGAATTCTCTTGTTATACATACACTGTAGAAAAATAAGAATAAATTCATTGAGGAATTCTCGAAGAAAAAGTCGACAAAATTACCAAGTTCTGATGATAATTATACCGATAAATATGGTGAATATACGATTTTTTTCAATAACTCTACCAAAAAATGCGATGAATTCACCAAATTTTGAGGAATTTCTATGTATTATCCAGTTAGTTGCAAAAATTTCTGAAATTTTGTTCACAGTGTGCATTCACAGAATGGATTTCTTGAAATGAAAAAATTTTTCTTGTCCCAGCGACAAGAAAAATTTTCTCATTTCAAGAAATCCTTTCTGCGAGTGTGAGTTTTTGGAGGAAGCTAATTGAGATGTGAAATTACGCATTAGCTACGTAAAATATGAAAAATGATTGTGGAATTTTCTGCCAAAATGGCAGCAAAGCTCCTCCATAGATGAGGAATACTTCACCATAATTTGATGAACTCTTCCTTCGTTTGCACAGGATTCAATACCTAAAACGAAAAATAATTCCTCAAAGTGGTGGAAACATCCCTCCTTTCTACTGAAAAAACAATTCCCCCACGATGAGGAGATAAAACCCACCAACAGTGTGAAGAAAAACTCTCCACATTCTTTACAGTGTAGGTCAGCTCGTGTGCTCACATTGAACAAGATCTTTGTACTCATTGGAATCAGAAGTAATTGAAAGTCCAAGCCAAGCGTATCGCTTACATTGTCATTTAAAATCAAGAACATTTGACAGTCCCTGATCGCTCAGCAGTGCTAAAATGCTAGATTCCTGAAATCTCATTGTCAAAACATGTATATGATCCATGAAATTTCCCCATTTCGTCGCTAACTTACAAATTATTCATATTCAAAGTTTGACACTTGACTGATCTATAGACTGCGGAAGTTTATGCAAATATAGATTCTCCATGTCACACATATCTTCTGCATATTTCACATTGTGAATGACGTGAAGTAGTATGTTAAATACTTTTCTTTCCTACGCGAAAATGTGGTACATATCGGTTTATATCATTTATTCACAATTTACACAAGATACGTAACATGAAGAATCAATAGTCACATGAACTTCTGCTGCAATCTACTGATCGATCAAGTGGTAGTAGAAATACATTGTTCTTCCCGCAATCAAGTAGTTCTCACTGAGAAAATATCGAAAAAATATTGAAAATAGGTAGACAGATCATAGGAAGTCAAATTATTTTTGACCGAACCTACCCAAGTAACACAAGAATCCTTCAAATATGCTATAATTATTCTGTGAGTATGAAAGGAAGGTGCAAATGAGACTATTTTGGATAAATTCTTTGAAATATTTTATGCAGGTGCATAGCACATAATCATTCGGAACAATCTCATTAGGAGGTTTGAAGAATGTTCGTAGGATTTTTCGAACACGTTCTTAGCATTTCTAACCTCTTGTATAGCTTAGGTAAGACCCATAGAGATATAAGAATAGAGGAGGGAAGTCAGGCGAAATTTGTGATTGGAAAAGTAACATAGGATAAAAGGGAGAGCAATACAGGAGTTCTTTGGCTAGCCAATCAGCGAAGTTGTCACAGAACTCCTCTATCATTCTCTTTTTTTTTACACGGTGGTACACGTTTTCGGCCCACTCACCTCTATTCTTGTATTTCTATGGTAGGACCTCATAAACTTATACATAGAATCGAGTACATCATATTACTTCAACAGAATTCATTTCGGTTCTGTTTGCCAGAATGATATCCACAGAGATTTTAAAACATAAACAATTTCACGCTCCGCCAATCCCATTCTCCCAACACAAAGCCAGCGTTGAAGAAACTAATAGATAGGCTAGAAATTAAGTTCATCTATTGTCAATGTTTGGACATTGCTCCAGACTTGAACAAATGCTGAGCCGATCGTAGATCGATCAAATCAATTCTTTAATTACCAAAAGGGATGGACAACCTCAATTACCTTTTTGTACTTGCAGTATTCTTTCTTGCCGAGTATTTTCTAATTTGACGTTAAAAATCTCTATGTCATGGAAATAGAAAAGTACTTCACAGAAAACAACCCAAGTAACACTAGAACATCTCAAATATGCTATGATGATACAGTGAATGTGAAAAGAATGTGCAAATCAGACTACTTTGGATAAATTCGTCAAGATATTCTATAGAGTTGCATAGCACATAATTATTCGGTAGTCTCATTCGGAAGTTCTAAGCATCTTCAGAGGATTTTGCAAACACATTATTAGCATTTTCAATCTCCTGTGTTGCTTAGGAATACTTGAAGTACGAAGAGTAATTGAGGCTGCCCATCCCTGATTACCAATAATTGCGCGAAATTGTTTTACGTTTTGATTTAAATTGACTCTAGCTGAATTGCCAAGATCTTGCAACCAACTTTGCATCAAGCTATATTCAATCTTTATCATTGCATTGTCGAAAGCAAGACATTTTTTTATATAGATGGTGAGGATTTTCGTGAACAACAAACTCCTGATTATACCGGATTTGAACAGGAAAATTGAAATTGGGAGTTCACATCAATCCGAAACTTCGTAATTATCAACCGAGAATAAATGAAATCATTCCCCGGAAATTCGATGGAATGCATTCCAACACGAAGATACGATATTATAATGGATTCGATGAAACTTTTGATGTCCGATCCACGCGATGAAAGGAAAACCGAATTCACACGTCCAACAATTAGCAACGTACATGAAATCCCGTTGCGTTGTAAAATTCTAAATATATGACAAGCCTGTGAGGAATGGAGGTGATGCCTTTCAATTATTCTGTTTGCATCAACCGTAATTCGAACATCGACCAATGTCAGCTCTAACGATATGGCGCCGGTTGCCCGTCACTTCGTTTATTATTTTTCTTCTCGTCTCTCTTTGGTTGAACTGGACACATCGTGTGAACTTGTCAACGCCTCACACATATTCACACATTTCACGGATTTTCTTTTTTCGAATGCGATCGCGAGAAAACTGTGGTGGCTATAGGCTTCGTAACTGGCGGCGGAGAGGAACCTGGCGGGAGGAGACCAACATCGAAAGCGAGGGAAAAAATTAAATTTTCAACGATGGGTCATGCGTCGCTGGCAGCAATAATGGGATTTCGATCGACTCAAATTACCAAGCCTTTAATTACGAGCTTTATTTGCTGTTTTCCGTTTTATAATTCCCAACAATCGTTGGATGGGTCGTATATCTCCGATGACGAGGATGACGTATATTTTTATATACCGCCGAATGATACGTTCTACTGTTTTCATCAACTGACAAGAACATGATGTTCATTCTTTTATGCTGCGAGCATCATAATTCCTCATATAAAAGTCCCTTATTTTCGCCAATGCTCCTGACAATAGAATATAGCTTGGTGCAAAGCTGTGTCCCAGATAGCAATTTAACCTTGCTGCAATGTTGTCAGGCAAGCTTGTGACAAGGTTGATATAAGCCTTCTAGTTGACACACGACAAGGGTAGAAGCTTACAAAATCCTTGCAGCAGGGCTGTAGCAACCTTACACTGACAAAGTTGTCAATAATAAGCCAAAAACAATCGAATGACAAGTGTGACAGGGTTATGACAAGCCTACATGTTATCTGGGGTAGAGTAAATTTTTATCAAGACATGGAAGAATTCTGCATCATTATTGGTAATTAATGGATTTGTTTGGTCTATCTACGATTGGCTCAGCATTTGTTCAAGCCTGGGGCAAGTTATCGTCAATCTTTCGCAAAATAGCTACGCTCAATCTGTCAACCCTGCTGAAAATACCAGGCAGAATCGGACAGAAAATTGTTGCCAGGCTTTGAATGGTTTATTTCACAGGTAATCCAGGCAAAAAGTGACAAACTTTCTACCCAACTTGGTGTGGAATTACCAACTCGGAATATCCTGTGTCAAACCAACAGAAATTTGTTGGAACGATTCTGTTTAGAATTCATAGCGTGCGATATCCAGTCAAAAACTAACAAAAATTTTCCTGCCAGGTTTCGGCAGGATAATACAATTTAGTGATTCCAGACCAAGTCGGGTAGAATTTTTGCCTAGATTACCTGGGAAAAGAAACCGTTCAAAGCCTAACAACAATTTTCTGTTCTGTTCTGCCTGATATTTTTAGCAAGGGAATCAACGTTGGTTATGTGTTGAAAAAAAGGATCGGTGGAGTATGGAATGATCGTTGAGCTATGTTGCGCCACTTTAAAACCAGTAGTCGATTTTTATGTAGATCATGAACCTAATTTTATGGACATATTCTTCAGACGAGAACGATCTGCTTTTTACTTTGATAACATTTTGTTTGAAGCGGAGTTCTCATGAATATTCCAGAAACAGTGTTATTCACGCACTTTCGGATTCCCTGTAGAAAAAATTCCTTCATGAAATTCAGAAAATGTGAATGTCATTTTTTAATGGCACTCTTTTCTGAATTTTCAAACGAATTTCGCTGAATCTCAAAAAACTTGATTGAATTTTCAGAATTCATGAAAAAAATAGCTGTAAAAAATTGATCACATTTTCTGAATTCTCTGAAGACATTTGTTGACAGTGTTGAACTTCAGCTTCTAAGTTACTCGAGGGAAAAACATGCAAGTCGAGAATATAGTAATCTTTGATCTTGAAATCTGAGAGTTTCTCTTAAATTTGTGATAAAGATGAAGCGGTTCACATTTTTGTTGCATTTCATTAGAAAAACAATGAAAAATTATCAATACTTGACAAAAAATCGGAAAAAATTGAAACTTTCCAAAAGTTGCGCATGAAATTTTTGTCTATTTTTTAGTAAGTATTAATAATAAATTCATAAAGTGTTAAGTGTTATAATAATTTGTCATTTTCTTTCAAATATAATTGAACAAGAATGTTCACCGTTTTAAGTCTATTGCAAATTCAAGAAAAACTCCCAGATTTTAAGGAATATGCTGAGATTTTCTATGAAAGGTCACTATGCATTTTTCTCCATGTAGAAACAAGCGGATTTTCAAAAGAATAATGGAATCATCTTATTATTCTAGGTTATGGAATTTAAAAAAAATTTCCTCAGAGGTAAATCCACGAAATATGATAAGTATGTATACGAATCAAAGGATGAAAAGTAGAAGATAACAAATAACTGATCGTTCCAATGTGATTTACAAGACTTTTGTATATCTTCATATATTTATTGTTGTGAAATTCGTCAGGAGCGCTTTATTCCACGCGATGAAACGTTGTTTCCCTCTTCTTAATCAAAGAAAGGATTTTATTGTTCTCCCAATGCGTATCAAAATATCACGTTTTACATTTAGTTGTTGTTTTTTCTGTTCCAGGTGAGTTTCTTCCACTCGCGTTGCATAGTTGGATAAAGATGGCACACAAGAAAGCGATCAACCTGAGTGGCAAGTGAACGAATTCCATAATACTTTCCTCTATCCATTGGTGAACGGAAATTTCCGAAACGGTATCCGTTCGAAAACCAGCTTTTTATTCTAGTCGGTTCAAGGGTTTGAAAGGTTCGAACGATTGGAGATCCTTCAATTCCACGAAAATTTCCCCATCCTATTGACCTAAGCTCACTTTGAATCCTAGATTGAGATTTAATTAAATTCACTCGATAGGTATCACATATTCACATTTTTTCGCTCAAAAAGAAGCTTGTAAAATATTCTCATCCATTCGTTCAATACCCTCTTTCCTTCGAGCGGGAACATGAACAATTATTAATCAAATTACGTTTGTTATCAAGCAGGAGTTCTCGAATCAACATTCTCAAAAATCTTTTGAAAATCGCAAACAAAACTCTAGGATCTTGAAAACCGTTGGAATTATTCTCCCCCTCAAGTTCGTAAAAATCGTAGCTTTCTAATATCGAAGGATAATAATTTTGAATCACCGTACTTTTTTACGAGGAGCCCTTTACTTCACGTCACATAAAATATCCAACAAATATTAGACCTTTCTCGTGTAACGAGCTCAATAAATATCGAGCCAATATTTATCCAACAACTTTGGTACATTAACGGACTGGCTGAAATACTGTAGAATAGTCTCAATATTTCGAGTCTCGAGGTCTTTCGACAGCTTGACTCGGGAATTTCGCGCTTTCACTCCTTCTCCGTTCCTTCTCCTTCAATAAATATTAACCGCTACTACCACCACGCAACCCAACCTTGGACCAACCGAATCCTGTTCAAGAGAGAGAGAAAAAGAGTTTGGGGAATTAATTAATGAAAATCCAACGTTGAATTCGAGTGAGTGGGTGGATGATCTGCAGCGGCGATGGAAGCCTGTTGTAAAGAGTCTTATACATATATATGTGTATATATGCGCAAGGTTAAAACTTAAGAAGGAAAGTGGAATGGAGAAAACGTAGGTAGGTAGGTAGGTTGGTAGGTGGGTAGGTGGGTAGGTAGGGACAAAAGATGGGAGGGTGGCAGACTTCGGCACTCGAGACTTCACCCTCCCGAACCCTCGTATAGCAACGCGGTTGGGAGTTTTCCCCTGGGAGCTAGTCTTTCCCATTCTCTTTCTCCTTTCATTTTCCATCTGCTGCGCTCCTTCACCTTGCCTTGAGTTTTGAGGGTTGCCTCTAGCCGAAGACTCGGTTGCTTTCCTTCACCCTGTCCTTTTTCCTCTTCCGCTCTCTCTTTGTCAGCCAATACTCCATATTAACCACATCTCTCGCCGACTTCGAGCTGTTACTGTTATAATAAAAGAGCAGAAAAAAACGTTTGATGGTGGAGGTCAAGAAAAAACCTCACCATCCTGATCCAAAGCTATCTCCTTCACACACGTGCGTAGACATATTCTTCTTCCTCATGTTATTAAGTTTATTTTCAATGTTAGGCTGTTGGAAGATGAGTTTTCACAAATGCTCTCAAATCCCTCAAGTACCATTTTGGTCTATTGCGTCTTTTTTTCAATCCAAACATATACCTACTATAGTGTATGCATATATGAGTGAAATCCAATTCTCACATTGTATCAAAGAAAATTAAGAAATTCAATGAAATTCCGTAGGATTATTTTTCGCGAGCTTGCGAGAGCGCACAACAGGTTGATTAAAAATACATATTCATACATCGACTCGACTTTTACTTTCCGTCTACAGTCTTCTTCTTCTTTTTCTTCTGCTTCCACTCCCTCACCCTTGATGTATAACACCGATCTCAATATTCGGATTACTTTTCATACCGGTTTCACCACGTGCGAATACATGGAAAGATGAGTCTCTCTTTCCGATTCTCACTCCACTTATCACCTAGTCTTCTGCGTTTTTTGGCAATTTTTTTGTATGTATATTGTATTTCTTTTTTCTTCTTTCCTTCCTGTTTTCTTCCCCTTTTTCGTGTCACAACTCATCCTCGGTATTGCGCGTGGCGAGTGAAAAGAGGGCCGGTAGAGCAATCCCTTGGGGCACCCCGAAATATATATATATACAAAAATATCACCCTCACTCGTCAGCTTTATATTCTCTCATTCGTCTCTCTCCAGCAGATTATATTCGTAATGCTGAGGGACTACAGTGAGTCAAGTGGAGTGTCGCTATTTTCTAACAAGACCTATTAGACCTCGAGCTTATAATATTCAGTAGAGATTAGTAACTAGACATCGGTTTATATGCACTATCAAAATGCTAAAATATGCATGCAAGTATGCACGAAAAAGGAACAAAATATGCACCAAATATGCACTAATGAAGAAGTCACAATTTGATTTGAAATCCACATTTTATTGCCCGAATATTAAATCCAAGCTTTATGAATCAAATAAATCTCCGCGAATTGCACAATATACTTTAGAACATAAAAATTGTTTCCAGAGCATCAATTCCAATTTATAAATTATAATTCATATAAAAATATACTACTATGTATCTTTCCAAATTTTCTATTTGAAATTTGTGACGCTTGTCGTTAAGTATCAATTTATCAGCTGAAAATGAACGTTCTACATCTACCGATGTCATCAGACAGAGTCAGTTCAAAATATGGTACCATTTCCATAGAAATCATTCCAGGCAAAATTTGATTTGTCCCGTTAATATAAGGATTCACTCGTTCGAGCACGTGGAAACTTAGATTTTTTGAAAACACGGTGTCTAATTCATTTCAGATTTCAATCGAGAATGATTCTGGCAGTACGCGTATCAATTGTGCAACTTCCTCTATTATTTCCATCGCGATAATTCAGTTCAAGTCCATGCTGTATTGAAACCTTAGGGTCTGACAGTAAAGTTTCCAGAATACAACTATGAAGAATCTCTTAGGAAAAGAATTTGATGATACCTCAAAGTTGAAAATTCCGTTTATCGTTCAAATCCACTATTCATTTCTTCAATTCCGGAAAATCTTGACATTTTACACTAAAATATGCACTATCAACGAAAAAATATCATTATATGCAAAATTGTATGAAACAGTCATTATAAGCGTTTTGCATATGCGCATATGCAAATGCATATAACCCGATGTCTATTAATAACATCAAACAAAGTTTCAGTCACATTATTTTGAACAAACTAGATAAAAGGACTTTTAAACAACTCAACTTATTAGATAAAATTCATAGAGAACTAGTATGAATGCCCTCTGATGATCAACCCAGAACTCTGTGAATGAATCTGGTGTAAATCTTCATTGATCGACTGCTAGATTCAAGGACCAGTCGAAGCTGTTTCAAGGTCAGACCAGGTTTATGTACCATCTGAATTAAAAAAAGTTTCGAACTACTACTCATCACTCAATTCTACTCATAAAATGCGTATAACAAAATTCTTTGGTTCAATCTCCCAAGGAAATTGAACCATCCAAAGTGACTAAACCAATCAACATCTCCATTTTCAGCTGAAATGAGAAACGAATTTGTAATAATATATTTTCCTTCCCCAAAGATATCCCGTTTGACGTATTATTCTTGCGAAGGAAATTTTAATATCCACTCGATTTGTCACGTAAACACATAAATTCTTTAATTTCCCTATAATCAATATTTGATCTTGTCGAACGGCGGAGGCGACGACATCGGCCGCAGAAGCAGCATATAAGAGAGAACAGGGAGGAGAGGAAAAAAATTAATTTCCTCTCTCACCTTTCTCTTTATCATTCATTCGGCGGTGGTGCTCGTCGACCGATTTTTCTCGAGTGAATGGACTCAGCCAACCCTGCTCACCACTACGTGTATATACGGGGTGTTTGATTATTCTCCTCCCTCTTCTGTTCCCAGCACCACTTTCTTTTTTATTCTTCCTTCACGATCTACGTTGGCATCGCACGACGCAGGAGAGTGAAAAGAGGGTTGAACCATAGTTGTTGCCATAGTCGTAGTCGGCTTGTAGAATACGAAGATTGGGACTGCGTTGTGCCAAGTCCTTGGGTTCGTTCTGCACTCAACGCACAGAACATCCCTGGCGAACGGGAGTATTCCATAACGCCTTCAGGTTCTTCCTTCCACCACCCTCTCATTTCTTCCCTTCACAGGGGAATCCGTCTGGGAATATTTTTTGCTTCTCCCTGCTCCTTTTCGTCTATTCTATTTCGTACCCTCCGCAATTTTCCTTGTGAATGAAAAAAAGAGGAAAGCAGGGAAAAAAGGGTCTTACATGGTTAGGGATCGACCACAAAGTTGTGGCGTGGAACCAAGTTCATCCGCGGAAATATGGGAACCCGATATTGGCACTTCGCCTTTAAAGTGACGGCAACGGCTGAAGGGAGCTAGGAATCATAAGAATTTCGTGGCATTCAAAATTCACCGCTTGGAAAATCGTGTGAAGTACACGGAAGCGAGGGTATCATCGTGAATCGATTGAACCCTCACGATAGTTGAAAAATTATTTGAGATTTAGCTGATATGCCTTTTTTGTCTTCGGGAAATTGATGGAAGAGTTCTCAATGATGAATTTTCACGATAATGAGTTCTTTTATGTAGAAACAAACACATCCTATTCAAATTTGAATTAGTGGAACGGCATCGATTCGCAGTAAAAACTCGAGTACTGTGAAATACTGAAATTTCAACTAGAATGAGCCTTCAGTGATTCATTTGGGAATATCATTGACCCCACAATGAAATGAGTCTCGATTGACGCAGTAATCGGTGATTGCTTACTCATTCAAATGAGAGGAGAGGTCAATTTTTTCATGGAACTCATGGCTAACAATCGAATGCAAATGAATGATTAGAAATCTAATATATCTGATTTCATAATTTCTCCAGATTTTATTGGAAAAAAAGCGTTTGTAACGTCAATAATGTGCATCACACGGAAAAAGAGTAATGTGGCTGATATTTGGATAGCTAAAAATAAGCTATGGGAATGATTTTTTAGCTCTGACAATTAGATTTATTATTGAAATTTAGCTGCTGCAGCAATATTCTTAGCTATCCAAATGTCAAATACACGAAGTAGCTACCACAGCTAATTCTTAGCTACCTTAGCGAATCATTCTTTTCCTCGCAATGCGTCTTCTGCACAATCAGTCTGTGTTGTCACGCAGCATGGAACAGAAATGAATGTGAAAAAATGTATGTACAGTATAAAAATAAGATTCAATTATTATAGCAATTGTTGAGATTCGAAATCTCTTCTATACACTGTAAGAAATCAGGGAAAGATTTCCCTCG
Source organism: Gonatopus flavifemur (assembly GCA_018340375.1). Taxonomy (NCBI): domain Eukaryota; kingdom Metazoa; phylum Arthropoda; class Insecta; order Hymenoptera; family Dryinidae; genus Gonatopus; species Gonatopus flavifemur. The sequence goes on from JAFFJZ010000005.1 coordinate 10,697,272, forward strand.
CTCCGCCAAAATACACTGAAGATGGTGTCGAAAAATGTTGTTCATGAGAAATTCCAATAATAATTTTTTCATCTTGATGAATACATACAAAAGAAGAAAGGAGGTGTCCTAATTGATGTGGAGATACCTTCACTCGGAGAATAGCGAGAAGAGGACTAGAGGACCGTAGGGGGAGCGAGCAAAGTAAGAGGAAGGGAAAAAAGAATGAAAATAACAGAGAAAGGGCGTAGTAAACGGTTTTTGGAATGAGGCGAAAAGAATACAAAAAGGGCCGTGGAGAGGGCGCGAAGGGGATAGAGTGATGGTTGTATGAGGATGTGGGTGGCGAGGTAGGGGTAGACAGGAGAGACGAACGAGTAGAATTTATTATCACGTCAGCAAGTAGTCGTTATGTTGCGAGGAAAATGGCATGGAGAGATGAAAATAGGGGAGCCTCTCTCACTCGGCAAGCCAAAAGAAGAGGATGAAGAGTGAAGAGATATAGAAGAGGAAGTAGTTGGTTGTAATGCGTGTAGAGGGAGCTTACTCTTCTTTCGATTTCTACGTCATTGTCGATTCGTGGATTATATAACACGTTTTCATAAACGTCAATCATCTTTTTTCGTTTCTCTTTTTCGATTTTCTATTTTTTAACAAGATCGATGAGAGACGAGAGTCAAAGGGAGGCAAACAAAGAGGGTGGTTTTTAAGATCGAAGGATACTACTTTACAGGCTAAAGTTCATCTGGAAATGTATCCCTTTTACTGAGAATAAAGTGGGAATCCTCGATCAGAGCAAACTCCATCCCCTCTCCTGGGCCGTGAGTTTACATTGCGTGTGTGCTTCCACTCTCATTTCTTTGGTGCTTTACATTCCCTCCCTCGGAAAGACGTTGAGTCGAGAATGACTTTATTATCGGATCAAACGGATGGAATAAGAGCCCTGTCTCTCCCTCCATATACATACTTTCTCGCCTCAAAAGGATGTGGAGTAATTGATGTCCCATACATAGTAAAGAGGGACTGATAAAACTTTTACCTCCAAGGCAAAACCTCTTCACTTGTAAGCCAATATAACAAGGAGTTTGCGTTTACACAAAGCCCTTCTTCCCTACAAAAGCTAACCGCGTACTTTGGTATAATAAAATATTGCAATCCATTGCGATTGTATGCACAGAACGGAACCATTTTTACCGTCGCACTATTCAATACTGTTTCGTCCTGTATGTGTTTTCATTTCATTGAATTTTTTTCTCTTTCTTCTCCTTGTTCTTTTTTTTTTCGTTTTATTATTACAGAAATAAAAATCCAACGAATGAAAACACGTTGAATTGTTTTTCATTCTATTTTCGATTCTCCGGTGGTGAAATATGTATACATTTTTGTGTGCATCCGATAGACAGTTGGAAATATTGAATTGCGATTAATTAGTGATAACTTCCCAAGTATCGTTGTCAATCGATCCAGTTAGGATGAATTTCTTTTTTTTTCCTGGTTTACGGATGGTGATGTATTTGAAAAAAATAAAATCTACACGTACCGATGTAATTTGAAATCTCATAGTCATTCCTCATTTACAGTACCCGAGGGAGCAATTTGGTTCTCCATTGTAGCAGAACATGTAAGAATAGGAGTATCGAGTGATGGTAGTAAAGTTATACGTGTGATGGTGGGATTCCAGGGGAGAGAGAGAGAGAGAGAGAGAGAGGGAGGAAGGGTGTAAGAAGATTCACGATAGCCGTGTCCTTTGCCTTCCCTTTGGGGGTTTCTTTTCCTCCAACGGCAGCGTGGATTCTCGATTATCCAAGACGTCGTAGACTTTGAGAGCTCGTAATCGAACGAGAATTCGAACAAAGGAGGCGGAGAGACACCCAATGAAATGAGTTGACGACACCGTGGAAAAAGGGAACGATAGGTGATGGAAAAAGAAGGAGAGCCATGGACGGTGAAAAAGATGATGATGATGGTGATGATGGTAGGGGTGGTGGTAGTGGTTTGATCAAAAGGAATTGAATCCTCTACAGTCATGCGTATTAACAAAGTGAAGATACGACAACCCGATGTTGATGAACTCTTCTTTTGTGAGCAAGAGAGGGTTGATTGTCTTCCAACTTTGTCGGACTTTCTTCAAACTTTATATAGAACTCACTTTGTACTGGGAGAAAGAATGAGGGAAAAATTGAATTGCTTTCCAATGAGTTTAGGAGTATGTAGGTGAAAATTGTTTCCTAACGGTAATGTATGTTTTGAGAATAGTTTGAAGAATTCCTGTTAGTGTTTTGTTGGTCTCCTCCTCGCAACGAACATCGTTTAAAGTCGGATGAGAATTTTTTTGATTCGTTTTAACGGACATTCAAGTGGATTGAATTCGATTCAAAAATTACATTCTCAATGACATCTTCCTATTTTTTTATTACTTTTATCACTAACTTCAGTTCATCAATTCGAATCAATTGTTTTTGCCAGTGCAGCGTTTTCTTTCAACAGCAGATTCTTTTCTTAGGTGTTGAATCGAAACAAAACATAAAATTGTGGAAATTTAGATCAACAAGATTGAGAATGAATGAAACAACACAATTTCGATTCCAATGACTTTGGAGGAAACAAAGAAAGAATGATGAAAACACCTACAAATGTGATAGAGCGGCAAATTCAAATTTCAAGTTCTTCGATAATTGAAAATCCTTAATCAGGATGTCGTTTCACTTCAGGCGATGTTGCGGAAGATGTTTTTCCGTGCCCTCGAGCGACAAAATGAAGAAATACGAGGAATCATGAGAAAGGGAAAAGTGTAATTGCTGCATCGCTGTTGGAAAGAATTAAATTAGTTAAGAAGGAAATGAAAGGATCTGAGGGAAGACGGTGGAGAAGCTTCTCATCTTGCGAGGAAAAAATTGAATAAATAATATACAGAATAACGAAACATATAATGTGAACAAAAAAAAAATAACCCCAATATGAATACAAACTGTATCGATCTGTGATCGAATTCTCATGAGTTTTCCTGTTCACACACAGGTTGTTGTAACTTTACAGTGAGGCAATAGAAATAAAAATTAAAAGCTCAGAATTCAGAATTCAATAGAACAACGGATGTAGAAATTCCAAAAATGAAATCAGAACCACGTGAAATGGCATAAAGGCAACAGGATGTAAAACATAACCGGGGGTACGGGAGTACTAACAAAAATCCAATTAGGAACAGAGTTTGAATGGCGAGAGTTTAAAATTCACTTTTCTCTATCTAAATTCTGTTTTATCATCGAACGCTTCATGGAGTTCGATAAATTTGTTTTCAAACCTCAACTACAAGCTGAACTACAATTTTCCCTTGAATATGATGGCAACAGACTCTTCCTCCGTGAGTGAAAAATTGCATTCTAATGATTTACGGAAATTCCTTCAGCAGCAGGAGAGCTTTTATACTCGGAAATGAGAATAAAGACGCTTCGCACCAGGGAAATTTCTATCGGTCTACACTGGAATGCGAAAAATCATTCTCAAGAATCCGTCCTCTTTGACGGGAAGGAAGCTTTAGGTGGAAGTTTTTGAAGAGAGTTTACATTGGATAAAAATTCAAATTCAACAATTGTCCTGCCGCAAGTAGATTCTTCAAATCGTAGATAAAACCACATACATACTTGTATTAGATCAATGTATAGTTTTCAAGGTAAAATTGATATGCTGAAATTTTTAGACGTGTTTGTGTGGTGTTATGCTACTGCGAATAGAGAGAGGGGGTGGAAGAGAGTTAGGTATGGTAGTGCGGTGAGAAGAAGAAAGGGATCAGGGGTTGTCGGGTAGTAGTGAGTGAGGACGAAATCAATAGCGCCGTCGGGTTCGTCGAGCAGTCGACTCTGGGTAACAGGAAGCGCGTCCCTGGTCGGTTGGATCGTAGAGAACGAAAAAAAGAAGGATAAATGCAAATAAATTTAAATCAGAATCAAGTTGGGCCTGGCTATTCGTTTGTCCAACCGTTCGCTTGTCCATCTTGACCGGTGCAAAATTGTCATAGAATTCGGGGACCGTAGGGACGACTAACTACTACTACTACTACTACCACCACTACTCTCCAAAAAGGGAGGAGAGAAATTTTGGAGCACAATCTCGCGGACCGGAGAAAGGGCAGCGATGTTAAGCTCGCCAAGCGGATTACCCGGTACAGAGAAGAGAAAGAGAAACCTAGGAAATTCGCATTAATCAGCAAAGAGTTGAAAATCCTCTACCGTTGCTCGGTTCGCATAACCCTTCCTGTCTTTAACTCTCCTCTGGATTTCACTGTCCTTCTTTCCCCTCCCCCCCCCCCCTCTCTCTTTCTCCCTTCACTCAATTTTTTTCTTCACTTCCCTACTCCAATATGTCTGGAACGTACTTGATCATCTCTCTCAAGGGGTTTATCGAAATTACAGTTGAATGATATTGGGAACATTTGATTATCCTCGTTTTTTTCTTTCCCTTATTCATCTCGTTTCTTCTTTCATCATACTTCGTTTTGAGAATTCGAGTAGAAACTTGAAACTGCATAGAAATGTATTCATAAATCAGTGAGCGTTTGAAAATTTCATTTTATAATTGATTCAGGAGTTTGAGGTGTCAAATTCCTGCGAGGTGTGCGTGGTTTTTGGATTTTTGAGATTTTTATCGTTCCGATTTGGAAATTTCAATGTCAACGACGGCGGAAAATGAGAACGAAAAACATTTGATGAAAAACTAATACGGTGTACATGATATGATGCGGATATTGATTCAATTGGCAATATTCGATGTAAAACAATTTGTTTTGTTTCTACATCGGACATTGTACGATCCTGTTATATTTGTATTGAACAATCGCTCTTCAGATTCCAATATATTTAAATTATAATCAATGATGAATTCAATGAAAAACGGGGAAAAAGCAGAAGAATGTAACTAATCATCGTGCGAATAATATGATGATCGAAAACAATGGTGTTGATCAGATTTTGAATTATTATGCGAGGAATCTGTTAAGGAGAAATCAATATCGATGATAGGTTGTGACGAAGTGATTCAATATTTGTTCATTTGTTCATCTCTCACATAGGTATTGACGAATAGCCCAGTAACATTGACGCAAAATATTTCGATCCAATCTTAATCACTATCATAAATCGTAGACTGTCGGCGTCAATTTTGGAATTTGAATATTTTACACCACTTTTCAGATTTTTTGTCTAAGTGGACCAACAACTTTTGAAATCTATTGAACAATCGATGCCAATAGTGTTTGCCAAACTATCTCAAATTGAACTGTACCGGTTCAATATCAATTATATATAATTTATATATAATTTGAGATAGTTTATATCCGGAGAAGAATACATCGTAACAATAATTAAAATATTTTCCATATGTTTTCGTATTTCCTCTCCCAAGAACATGTTCATTGGCTCAATATATTTTATATCCTGTATTTGAGAATTCATTTTGATATTTATCTTGTATTTTTCTATGATGCAAAATATAAAATACAATTCGAAAAATTCCAGATGAAATACAAAATATCAGTGATATCATGTTCGAGGAAATGTTCTTGAAAGAGAAAATAGGGAAACATGCAGGGAATGTGTAGAAAGAAAAAATATTGAATCAAATTCACTTGGCATATCAAATATTTGGAAAAATATATTCTGAATATTTTTTCTGGCTCGATCACAATTATTCGCTTCTGAAAGACTATAACTTGAAAAATTAAAGTGCCAAAAAGACGTTGGGGGAGTAAAATTAATACGCTATTTCCTGAATAATCGAATGTCATGAAGAAGGAATAGTTAAAATGAATGCCTGCCGTCCAAAGCATAAACCTGGTTAATTGCATCCACTTTCAGAGTGAGAAAATCGACGAAAACGGTTGAATGTCAAAAACATATTGGAGAATTTAAAAATTACCTTCTCGTTGATATAAAATTCTCTTCTCAGTGGATACAGGAGCTATTACTAATCTCGGAGGAGAGAAAAGCATGAAAATCTACAATGCAAAAAGGTTTTTTCGAAAATTGTCACAGTCCGGTTTTGTTTTTTTTCGCTGTGCCGTTGGAATCCTTATTATAAATGAATTCATCTAGTCTTTATGGATTCTCACAAGCCTGGAAATGATCTTTTGAACGATTTAAGTGATATGAAATATTATATGATTCAACAAGGAGGTAGACAATTTCTACTGAGCAATCACACGCGTGAAAATTGCTCTTTCCCCTGAGGTTAACACATTATTTTTCCCCATACCTGCAAGGAAAACTGTGTTCGCATAGAATTTTTGACGAGTAGTTGACATGCTTTGCCACAAACTTAATTGTTGAATATTCCAGAACGGACAGAGTTTATTCCACTGCAGCGGAACGAAAATAAGCGTTTTCATCTCGCTGTGGTTGATTCGCCTGGAATCCATCAGCGTTTTTCCTAAAAATAGGAAATTTTCGTGCAGCTGTGGGAGAAATGTAATTTTCGACAAAAACCTAGTCAACAAGGTTGTTTCTTGGGACAGCGAGAATTTTATGTATGCAATATAAGATTCCGAGATATTCCAAAATATTCTCGTCAGAAAAAAATATGTGACTTGAGAATCAAACCTCGGACAAGAATTTGTCGAAGGAAAAATTGTGGTGCAGAAAAAGTATGAAATTAAATCGAACCAACGCGGGCTTAACTATTTCGAAAATCCACCATTGATTGAATATTCTAAAAATCTTGGTATCATGAATTCCATCTCTAGCTTGAAAGATTGTCCAGTGCTGAATGGGTAAAAGAAGTTATCCTTTTAGATAATCTCATTCACAAATAGGTATTCCATTCCTCTCGAATATTTCCCCTGATTATTTATCAGGAAATGCGAGCACTTTTCAGGACATCGTTCTCATTGTATATCTTATTTCATCAACACTAAATTTTTCAGAGTTTTCACGCGGAGACTCGATAAGAAAAACTGAATTTAAAAAATATTCCAGCCTATCAGAATAATTCATGAAAATCCTGATTCACATCGCATAAGTTCATTCCTTCTAATATCATCCGCATTCGATGCCAGTCAGATTTTTAAAAGGTATCTCTCCGGTTAAGCCATAACTTGCACAAATCCGTATAAACTAAAAATATGAGTATTTCAGAAAAAGCAAAGTGCTTTAGAGAATTCATACGATAATTCATTCCTCTCCAAAAGTATACAATGGAAATATAAAAAAATCATGCACCTCTGTGTTTTGTTTTCATCCTTTGAAAGAGAAAAATTTTCCCATGAAACATCATCATCATCATTTTCCGAGATTCTCCTTCCGCCCTTTCTTCGCGTATGCATTATATAAACGTATTCCCTTTTCCACCGACCAAGACAGTATTGTTCTTTACTGGATTTTGTTTCAAGTTATATTTGAATGGAATAATATCTTTTGGATAATAGTCTAGACCATAAAGCTTTTGAAATATCACAATGAAAAGATAATGAGAACTTGAACGAAACATTATCCATGATATTTTAACCCGCTGCACTTTAATTAGCTCTTACGTATATACTTTATTATATACTTTACAATTAAAATTCCTCTCAAATTCTATCATGAGGAAAAACTGAAATTTCATCGTTCAAATTCGCATCCATAAAAGATAATTAAATGCTCTTCCGAAATGATGATTGTTATTCCAAGGGGGATGAGATTTTATTTTGCCTTTCCAGCATCAAAATATTTGAGAACCAAACAAATAGGGCTCCTCCTCTCTCTTCGGTTCGGGGTGTACTCATACATATACATATATATATATATATATATACATATATATACTTATACAGACATCATATTTTCTTACAATCTCTTCCTTAGCGCGTGTCTCGCAATAAGTCGTAGACAAGCAGCCGGGTTCGTGAAATAAGATTCGCTCTCAGCTGTATTTTTATTATTGGGAAGGTGCTTCATTTTTCTCCCTCTCTCTCTCTCTCTCTCTCTCTCTTCCACTCGGTCTTTTTTTCTCCTCCTCCTCTCGCTGTCGTTAGAGCGCTCGGGGCACGATTCTTCCACGAAAATGGAAGAAAAATTCGAAAAGTCGAGAGACTGAGATATGGAAAGCAAACATTCGTGCTAGAACGACGATAAGGTGGATCGCAGATAATCCTGCGTGCACTGCAAAGGTGAAATAGGAAAAGCTCACTTTATCACAGCTACATAGCGAGAATGGCCAGTTACCCGGTACTTTGAATCACTCGAGACAGGAAATAAAATTGAAATATATAGGTATGTATGTGGAGCGTACGGATCTACACTTGTATACTCAAATCACCGACGTATCGAATGTACGTTTTCCTACATAAGAATGTATCCAAACGTTTATATATTTGATTTTATTCTTTCTAAAGCTTCCTCAGTATTTTGTTGTTGGAATCCAAAAAAAGAGTGTTGAAGGGAAAAAATTGGATTCCCCGCGTAAACGAACTGCGTTGGCAGTAGTGGTGGTGGTAAACGTATAAACAGCGATGTAATATAAAATGTAACGCGAGAACTTTTCCAAAATTACATTTTATGGGGCCAATTCGTTTTAAACCGCTACCACGGGATTGCTTTGCATTAATAAAAACCCTTCAGCTGACCCTAAAAGTCGGCAATCGATTTTTCACGACGGTCAAGTTGAACGGGATGAAACGCGAAGAAGAACAACACACGTGTGAAATTGAATTCTGTTTTATTTTGTTCAAAAATTCCTATCGACTCTATCAAATATTCTGCTCCTTTTCCTTGAGTTCCTATTATGAGTTGTTGATTTGAAAATATTCATCTTCCTCTATCCAATGAGAAAAAAAAACCATCACAAGAATTGTTTATGATAATCATCGAGTATATAAAATAAAATAAATCTCAATGTTGATGAAACAAATCCCTGAATTTTCATGTATTTTCTTTTCTATGCTGTTTTTTTTGTTCGTTTTTTCTTTTTCCCTCGACGCACATCAAAAGAAAAATCGTTATCCCATCCAAAATGGAATGAACGAACCAGCGAGGGAATGGGTTTTCGTGTATATACATGTCTATACATATCCACTCTAATCCATTAACTTTTCTTCAGAAATAAAGTTGGCCAGCATGTTACAGCAATCATGTACAGCTTTTGCGATAACCTTATACGTGGTACGTACACACGCATACCACCTTTTCTATTCACGATACAAAGTTTTCAACATGAAAGTCGACGACTTATAAATGATTCATTAATGGAAACAGTTATACAAGAGAGGAATCGTGAATGAAAAGTTGCTGCAACGTTCACCGCAATGGATGAGAGATACAGTAGCGGTTGGACGCGAAGAAGTGGTGCAGTAGCGTAATACGACATCCCGGCGCCCTATTTGTACGAAAGGTGATCGACTGAACTACCCTTCCATCTTTCCCCCCCTGAACATCGCGGTCTGTTCCATTTTTTCTCGTTTTTTTTTCGTCCGTTCCTTCTTAACTTGGCTGCTTTTGTGTGCATATATCCACGTATATGCATGTGTGTATCGACGTGAAGCCAAGAAACCGTAAAATCGTCATTGCATCGTAACCTGCAACGTAGCGACGGTACGACGATAAACATAAATTCAAGAAGTGCATAAAAGCTTGAGCCTCAACACGTGCTGCGTGGATACGTTGTGTCGGCAAATATTTTCTATCGCGTAAACATATATTTTCTAGGAATATTAAACCTTCGGCTATACGAACCGTTGTAATCGTGATAAAAAATCGTATTGAGAGTAATGTCCGTAGATTGATCCGATATAGTTTCTTCGTTCTTCTGTTTGATTTTTATATTACACACAATTTGTTGTTGGAAAAAAGAAAGCGTGTTTGAGACTTCCAGTCTTGGTGAGGGATTTCCAGGGAACGATATGTATGTGATGAATAATTGTTCGACAAAAAGATTTCATCAGAGTCTCTACGAGAATAAATCAACTGGAAACATTTTTATTTGAACGAATATAATTGAATTCAAATTTATTCGGCCAACTGTACTTCTCACAGAATTATAAAGTGAATAAAAGTACGCGGAAGAAATTCCGGGTTCCATGGAAAAAATAGTCCATTTGTTTGTTACGCTTTGCATAGATACCATCCGAAGAATGCCTGAAAATCATGCTCATAAATAAAGCGTGGGGAGCGGAATTTCACAAAGATCGATACATTTTGTCAATACCGTACGGGAAATATCGAACTGATTATCTTCCGTATTTTAACCTGACATTGTAATCGTTGCGATACCAGGATCTGAGTATATCGAAAGTGATCCTGAAGATGTCGTGACTCGGTTGTTTCAATCGTGACTCGACTCGAGTCGAAAAGCTGCTTACAACTGGCCGGCATATATTGAATAGTCGTAAAGGATTTGAGATGATCCTCTTCCCGGTCTTTGTGTACTTAGGTATACAGCAAAAGATAGTACCGAGAGATGCTGCTTTTGCTCTTCCCTGTACACTCTCCTTCTTCTTATTCCATCTCATAAAAATATTTATAAGATTGGCATGAATTACAAAGATTCGATGTATACCGATTTAATAATAATAGAACGAACAATACGGTATGAATAATTGATGAGTTAACTTTCAAATGTTACACTTATGATCGAAAATCCCGAGTTCCGATCGATTCCTCTCACGATTAGCGAGCGATCTTTCCACGTTGTTCGTTCATGATCAAACAAATTCGTTCTTGTACTTTTATTCCGTTCTAATTTTGTATCGTGGATTGCAACATGTGTGATTGGGAGTTCCGATTACACCAAAGTGTTTACGATCGTAACACAATAGACAATGGATATGAATAATTTATGTATCCCTACAAAACTGTGCGGGAACCGAATTCTCGATGAATATTTTAAAAAGAATAGTCCAACGTTCTCCCGATTTCTAATGGCGATTAATGTTGAGTAAGTGTATTGATATTCCGTGAATTATGTATTCCGCATTTGCGAATGCACGAGGTTTTATAACGAGATCGATTGTTACGACAAAGTTGACATGGAATAGATATTAAATGTTTGATCAAGAGTTTGGCATGCATTAATTTAAAAAGAAAAATCTCAAATATTTTGCATCCGTCAGAGGGAATCAAATTATTTCGCTGTTTTATTCATTCGCCGTTGCAAACTGACACTGTTTGCGAGTCGAAGAGATTTCGACGATTTTACTGTGGTTACCAGTGGTTGAGGAGAATAAAAAAATTAGTCATTAAAAATAAAAAACATCCATCCCAGAGAAACATAAATGTAGACAAGAAAATCAAATTACCTATCACTCTTTTTGATGATGAGTTTAAAAATACCTCTTCCTGTGATCGATATTTTTAGTTCGTTGATCGCTTCGATATATGGGTTAGTGTGAACAAAAAAAGAGAGCGGGTAGCCATTCCTCCCACCACCGGCATCACCCCTGTCCAATGAAGTTGAGAGAGGAGACGAGACAACATATACGACCAGCGAACGCTGTCTGTTAACGCTGCGAGTGTTGGTACCCGGAGGGTGTAAGAGAAAAAAGGTAGGGTTGATTCGTTAGTTGGCAGGGACCAGTCGATAATCCACTTCCCAGCTACACCCTCGCATATACGCAGACATGTACAAATCAAGGACTCCCCCGTAAACTGAGTGTTTCAGTTGTTTCTCTTTTATGGATTCAAATATATGTGCATAGGGAAAAATCCACAAGTTTTCATTATTCTTCAAAATTCTGACGATATTATCAATCCTCTTTAGCACCGTATAGGAGATTATAATTTATGAAGTTGAGATGCTCTATGGCGAAACTGTGCCCTCCCCGGGGGACACATTCGAGACACCCACGAGTGTATAGTAAAAAATGATGGCCATGCAGCGAGTGTGCTTTTATAGCAACATTTATTTCCCTTCCGTCTTGCAGAGAAGAAAGGGAAAAGTCGAAAAGAAGAAAAGTGGAGAAGTAGGTCCTGAAGTATACCCTGGTATACCTCCTACCGGTTCTCGCTACCCGTTGTTGATTCCACCACCCTTCGTGAGATTCGATCGAAACCCAGAGGCAAAAAGGCTATTCTTTTCGTGTTAGGATAAAACGTTGCGAGGGAAAGTAGAAAAGGGAAAAGAAAGAACTATGTCGCGTTAACGCATGGCAAGTCAGCAATTTCATACGTTGTGTCCATGTATGCGAGGGATAGCTTCCTTTTTTCCTTCTTTTCCTCCATATACAATCCACCGGTACGTGCCTCATTCGTTTGACGATGATAGGGCATTGGGTTGATTTAGATCGTCTACACGAATAGAAAATAATGAGGGAGAACATGAAAGGAAAGAAACTCGTTGATAGGTTTCGTGCAGACATAACACGATTTACAGAACCTACCCTAACTGGGTCAACAACGACGACTACGACTACGGCTACGACTACGACAACGACATCGACGAGGCATCGGCTAATGAGAATTTACGCCCGGTCTACCAAGTCGGAAGCAAAGTTCCGCAATGGTGGTGACCGTTCGTAACTTGTGCCCGTAAGCTGACCAAGTTAAGTAATTTGTACGCCAAGGCAGCTGTGGCAAATAAGTCATAACTAAGGAAGATTGTAACTAATTATATGTCCCCGGTTGAGTTTGCCATTTTCGAGAACACATACACGCGTAAACGTACACACAAGCCCCAAGAATTTCACAAGTTATATCTGGTATCGTCTTACACCGAAAGGAACTTCTCCTTAGCTTCCGTGAGGAGATCTTTAAGAGAAGTAAGATGGTGAAATATCTCTCACTCGGTAAGTCGGTTAAACTAAAATTTAGAACAATCAGAAGTTAGAGGTTGGCCAGAGTGATGACAACGCCACCTGGTGCTTGATGTGTCGTCCCTACTCATGGGAATACTCATAGGTATATTTATATATATATATATAAATGTAATACAACCTGATACCGTAACACTGCCACTGCTACGTCGACCTGCCATCGTAGAAACGCGCCCTTAATACGGCTTATCCGCGTGTGTCGCGGGGATTACGTACGTTGTACTTTCTCGCGTCATAAGGATTTCGGAGGATTAACCTACACCAGGGACTACATTTCAATGATATGAAAAGAGAATTTGCGTATTTCCAATTGATCAATCTCCCTCAGCTCTTCTGGAAATCACAATAAGAGTTTCAACTTACAGTTGTCGTATGTAAAGTACAAAGAGGCTGTGAGAGAGTAATATACCTATGTATTTGGAATGAAAGAGGCCTGTTTAATTACATATGTGAATGGGAAACCCAAGAGAGTTGTGCAACGTTGCTCTCACATCATCTTACCCTCTACCAACGGATTTGAATTTTGCAATTCCCTCAGAAGATCTCCAAATTAAACCTCAGTCCCGCTTTTATATAACTCCTGGCCGCATTACTATACGTTGACCGTTAAACAACTCAGAACAGTGATCCTGGCTTTCATTGCTGGGCACACGAAATCTCTCGAGCAATTTCAACCGAGAGAGAAAGAGAGAATAGGAGGGAAACGGATTTGCGGCCATGGACACCCTCGACCGCTTTTCAAGTCCAAAGCCTTTCGTATACCCCCAACAGACTACTCCTCCTACCCCGCTGCTGTTGCCGTTGCCGTGGCCGTTGCCATTGCTGCTGTTACCATCGCACCAACAGTCGCTTCACTTTATCCTCGCTCACGGGGTCACACGGCATCTCTCGGAAAGACAAAGAAAGAGAAAAGAAACGAGAGGAAATCTTGCGTCTTAATAGATTTTCGCCTTCTTTCTTTTCACATTTCTTTTTCTTTCTATTCACATGTCGTTGTTGGTCCTTCTTTTTCTTCTTCTTCTTTTTTTTCTATTACTCTCTTTCTTGAGTCCGTTCCACGTCGTAGTCTATTTACCTCTGGTGGCTCCTAAATCGTGGTCGGCGTTGTCTTGTCGTCCAATGCCGCTTCAAGGAAAGAGCCACCACATACGCGAATATAAACACACACTCGCACATTCATGTGGGACCGAAGAAAGGGAGAAGAGAAGTAGAGTTTCCTCCTCCCAGCAAAATAAACTCATGATTTAAAGCGGCTGAAAAAGAGATCTTTATTTCGCGCGCAAGCGCTACCGCCACAACCTTATTTTTCGTAGCAACGCTCAGGACAACCAACCAAGGCCTGATTAATGGCCTTTAGTTTTATTCGTTCCTCGTTGGTTCCTGGATACTCGTCGGTTCCCTCTTAGACCGCACTCCTATGTTACGGTCTGACCTTTGCAGTTTCTACCTTGAGCTACGAGGAAACGACGTGGAAGAAGGGATGGCAGGAGCAGGGCTGGTTACCCAAAGAACCCTCCCAATTGTTGTGTCGTTTATCCTACGCGACGTATACCCTATATCACGATCTTTCTGTGTATCAACCTTTCTACTAATTCAATCCGGATATCATTACACTCGGATCTCGAGGGAATTTAAATTAATCAAGAGAGAAGAGTAGTCGAATGTGTGTTCTTTTTGATTCGATATTATTTATGGTACAGATTATTCGAAGTACGGTGATCTGATTTGAGTTGGAAATAGATGTTTTCGCAATTCGATACGTTGGATTCCTGTCAAGATTCGCAACGATTCTGCAGCAAAATCAAATCCAAAGTTATTGAGATTTTATAATTGATCTGTTTTTCTGAATTCATTTTCAATTCGTTCGTCACTCGAGGATGTTGGATTGTCGATACGCCCGGATGGAATGAAATACAATTATATTCACTTATCATGAGTATTCGAAAGCTTGAAATATCACTTGAGATGAATGAACTGACTGGAGGTAAAAAGACGAGAATATTGATAATCCAACAAAACACTTGAATACAGGGACATACCAAAATCGATTGATCCAATTCGACGCAATAGAGTGGTCGGTGATTTGATTTAGGAGTGATGACGATGATCATCGGCAAATACTCCTTCGTGAAGTTCTGGATCCAATCAACGGATGGTGTTGTACGGTTTGACCTGGTCTGATATACTTCAATGGTTAGAGTGTGTCTCTCGACAAAAGTTCTCTTCAAAATGTTGTTGGTAATTGATCACTGACGTACTTGTACTCTACTCGAGTTAAATGAACTGTCAAACAAAATTCTAATCCAATAGTCGTGAATGAATCAATGCATTACTCGATCGGTGGAGTTTTGTCATCTCTGAGATCCGGAAATGAAAACCTA
The DNA here is from genome assembly GCA_018340375.1 of Gonatopus flavifemur. Classification (NCBI taxonomy): domain Eukaryota; kingdom Metazoa; phylum Arthropoda; class Insecta; order Hymenoptera; family Dryinidae; genus Gonatopus; species Gonatopus flavifemur. The sequence goes on from JAFFJZ010000005.1 coordinate 10,712,404, forward strand.
CCAAGCGCAAGGGAAATTGATTTATACTGTGCTCGAACTACCTTTTAGTCACCACACGCAAAAATCCAGTTCAAATCTTCGGGGATAAATCATTGCTATTACAAGCTTCTCAAAGCCTGGCTCAAATCCATTTTCGAGTATAGGATTTGGCGAATTGCCATATTTTATACCGTTCAAAGTTTTACAATACATAGTTTTTTTTTTTTTTCATTCACCACTGTTTGGAATTTTACGACAAATCATTTGGATTGATTTCGAAACGGAAAAGTATTCGTTAAGACTGATAGAAGGATGAATAGCATTTTCAAAACTCGAGTCGAGAGCAGAGAAAGTTTTAATGCATGTGACTGAAGACGTAACACCGATAACCGAAACGACAACGAAGAATGAGGAACGAAATAACGTTCCCTTACAAGAACGACTTCCCCTCTTATCAAAACGACAAAGAATAAAATTCTAACGTTACGCGCGCCACTTTGTTGTTTGTCTTTTCCACTTCAATCTTACACAAGATAATATTCGTCGTTGCATCGACTTTTCACGATAAGTAAAGCACCCTCCACAAGTTTTGCATTTCGACGACATTTCCGATTACGACTACGTTCTCGCTCTGACATTTTCGTACCAAAGACACGTACTTCGTTTTACGTCCTGACATTAGAGTCTCTTATTGTCAGAAAATGTGCCTCGAGGCGCCCTTCCTGCTCTCAATATCCACCATCACTTTCCCTCCCCGTATACCGCCGTTCTCGAATTTAACGATTCTAATTTCGTCGAAGAGAACTCACCCTTCTCCCCCCCCCCCCCCGCCCCCTTTTATAACACCGATCCTCCCGTCGTCCCGCGTACCCCGATTCTTCCAAGATCTGCTTTAGTAACGTTCGTTAATTGTTTCAACGCTAGAGTCTAGGAGATCTCATACTTCAGTCAGGACCTGGAAATTAGAACGTAAAGTGCACGAGAAGAGAGAGAGACTGAGGCGTAGAGAGACTACGGGGCTGAGATGGAGAGGATTGTTTAGATAAAGGGGCTCTATGCTTTACATCGGAGTTACAGGAATTATCAAGCTGTCGGTCTTAATTGCATCATTTCACACGGGGTTCTGCATTATAACGCGCCAAAGAACTTTTGATAAACGCTTTGAAATTTTGCATTTCGTCAAGTCTCCGATGGTTTCGTAATGGATGCAAAGTTATGTGATAAATCGTAATAGGTCGTAATAGGGGTGAGAGAAAGTAATAATACCTGTATTGGAGTATAATTCATGGTTACTTGGACGTAGCGTGTCGTTCATAGTTGTTCATTCCAAAAAGGTGAACCATTCGCTCATGTTTTTGAGTTTCTTTCATCAATTGATGTTGTTCCATTGATTATAGCTTCACCAAGATTGACAATAGAATGCAGATTATGGGGTGTTTTTCCTAGAAGTGGACTCAAGACTCTTGAGCAAAATTCAAAAATAGTAAATATCATTCAATTTTACGATCTTCGAAGATGGATTTCTACATCAAGTCAAATGTAGGCATGTAATATTTGGGAATAACACGTCTGAGAGGCTGAAATTGATTGCATCAAGGACATGAAGCAATTTTTCTCCACTCAAGATCAAGACAAGACAAGACAAAACCTTTTTCGAGACTGCAATAGTTTTGAATAAACCTCAGTGTTCAAAATCACCAAAATATTTTCAAACATTTCCTCCCATTTCATTCTTTAAATATTTGTACATTGACTCAACGAATTTTGAATTAGAACCGGTAAAATTGAGTTTTGGTGGTTTTACTTGAGAGTCTCGAGTCCAACCCTAGTTTTTCCATACTTCAATGGTGGATTCCATCTCGCAATCGGATGGAAATTAGTTTTTCATTAGAAACAGATAACCTTTTAGCTACTTTGAGAAATTATCCTGCATTTTTTAGATTTGAGATTCTCCAAAAAGCGGGGAGAATGTCCACATTCCACTCTCTAAAATTGTTAGAGTGGTATTTCATTCTTGAGCCAGCCAAAAGTGAGCCTGTCGAAATTTCGAGTGAAATTTCCACTCTTTTAGAGTGATAATCCAAGGTTTGAGGTTATAAACTCACAACCACTCCAAGTCTCGAGTGAATTTTTCAGTCCAAAAGAGTGAGAGTCCATTCGAAACGAGTGAAAATCCCACTCGAAGCGGACTGGTTCACTTCTGAGACTTAGTGGAGTGATACGAGTGATTTTTCATTCTTTCAGATTTAGAGAGGATACAAGAAGCCCAGTCATGAAAGACAGCCGATAACCAGCCGATATGTAGCTTGTGTTGAATGGCCAATGATTGATCTGTTCATTGCTGGCCAAGACAGGGCCCATCACTGTCCAACAAGGTACCCAAACACGGAAACCCCCGATAATGGACCTATCACTGGGCCAGTGATCAATTCTATTATTGATCGATTACTTTTCGCTGGGCTCAAGTTGTTATCCAGCAGTCAACCAGTGATAGCCCATCAATGGGTGCAATTGCCGAACAATTAATTCCGGTTATGGCCCAGTCATGAGCCATTATTATGACACCCTATTAGGGATAGTGGAACCTCAGTGCTACCACTTTTGATGGAATATGATCAAAGATTTACTACAGTGTGGAGCAAATTTTGATGGAGATCAGACAAGATACTGTACCAATGTCGGTTATAGATTATAAATTGATTTTGTGGCTCAACATTCGTTCAAACCAGGCACAATCTATCGCCGATGTCTGGTTCAGTTTGTTTTAATCTCAGCTTTTTCAATTCTCCTGCCTACGTTGATTTTTTATTGAAAGAAATAATTTTCCACCATCCTAAAAATAAAAGTTGATTAATTCTGAACCATGCTGCACCAACCTAGAGCCAGTAGTAATTTTTCAAATGAAACAATCTTGAAGTATGTAAACGGCAATTATTACCTGATAAATTATTTTTATGGCTCATAATAAACCAGAGTTGATATTTTGATAGATGTGTAACAGGGAATTGAATCAGTTCCATAATTCATTCCACTTGCAATTCATTGATCATGCTGTTGTGAATTATTGGATCTCTTCATTCGAATTCCACGTGGATGATTTCAGTAGGTGCTGTGGTGGATGGTCCAATCAAAGTTCGCTTCGAACACAACAATACAGATTGAAGTTTATCAAACTTATTTATCGCTATTCTCTAATTTCGTCCGATGAATATGAAAATTTTTTCCACATTATCAAAGATTTGAATCAACAAGAGCATATTTGGTAATCAAAACTCCAATTCCATTACTATCTATGATGTACGTAAGGTGATGATATATTTCAATTGGAGAGGTAATGTGTGAATTTACAAGCTGTTGGTTCAACCACGATTACACCACAAAATCCATGGGATCCATAATGCATATACGCGTCGATATAATGATACGTAATACGCGTTGGTGGAATTATCGTGCACATATATATGTTGTCGCATTATTAACTGTTATCAAAATCGCTTGTTACCAACTGAAATTATTTCCTATAAAGCTCCTGAAATTTCGTTGATATTGAAAAATGATTTTTCTCTAAAATACTCTCTACATTTATACATTGTTATCACTTCGAGAGTTATGAAAGTGTAGTTTTTATTTTCAACAAGGATACAGTGATAACTATATAAAAATATCTTTACAAACAAATCGCGTTTCATATACCTCAAAATATGAATTATTGCATCAATTCGATCTTCAATTCAATCATAAAAATTCAAATGAAGTGAGAGTGAAAAAAGCAACATAGGAGGAAATATGATTGAATCTAATTGAATAAATTCTCATTTATCGAGGACCGAGGAGACATTATATAATTATCAAACAGAGCCATTTTCAGAAACTCGAAATGGCGTGGAACGACGAAGAAGACGCACACGCGATCGGCGAATTCGGTATTGGTGATCCTCTTATCGGTTTGCGACAAAGACAGAGAGGAAAAATCCTGGAACTGATGTGTCCTCTCTCTTTCTCGCTTTCTTTCCCACTCCCTTTCCCTTCAGGTCCCTCTGTCTCGTTCGCTACGGCGGGGATCGTTTCTCGCGATAACGAAAGAAAAGTGTCATAAATCACGATCGCTCGTGGAATCTGAAATAGCACACGGGCGGCGAGCGGCAGAGAGTCGGACGGAAGAAATACACACAGGAACTCTCTCATGAAAGGCCAGAACACATACACACATATACATAGGATGAGTTGGGCGATGTCGAAGAGGGAGAGAGGAGGGATCTAAGGCGGCTCGGGGAACGAGGCGAATATATCACCGAGCTATCTCGACGTCTTTCGAAGCGTGGCATAACTAGTGTACCAAGATCCTATCTGAACTTCTGACCGGGGAGAATCACGACGCCATGGCACTGAAGGGGGATGAGGAACTGCTACCACTGACTTCCATGAGAAATCCAACGGGGAAGGGAGAGAGAGAAAGAGAGTGAGGAATAGACGACAGGATGAGTATATTAGAGAACCACCCCCTCGTCGTGTATTAGAAATCCGCGTTGCAACGCTGACGAATGTGATCTAGGCACGCGTCTACTTAGTTAGCTGGCGCACACTTTGGTCGAGAATATTGCGGTTGATCGGATATATACATTCATACGTACCGCTGGTGTGGATAATGGACTGTACCTTGACCCACCCATATGCTGTAAATCTATCCAAACTGATTGAGTTTGTACTTCTAACCCTTTTTCACGAATTTCATTCCCTGTAGTCTGGAAAAGAATATCGAACGCTACAGCATTTTTCGATAAAAAAATCATTCAGGTGGAACTATACGTTGGGGCAAAAATAAACCCTGACATCAGATGAGAAACGTGTGGATCTTAATGAAAGAAGGGGCTCGTTAGGGCTGATTTATGAATCAGTTGACCATCTCATTACATCTCATTAATTCTTTGTCTCGTTTTTTGTTTCAAATGAAAACAAAATACACAGAGAGGTGGTCTTTTATACACTGTTACAATATTTTTAAACACTATCAGGATATTGCAACATAATTACTCCACTGTAAAAAAATTCTTTCTCAATTTTGAGAAAAATTTTGCTGACTATCATAAAGCATGACTGATTTTTCAGAATATGCTACGACATTCAGTTGAAGATTCTGGAAATTCAGTAAAATTTATCCGTAAATTCAGAAAATAGTGACTGTGAAAAATTACAGTTACGCATCAACCGGAAAATCCCGATCATGGGATAGAAAATCAATGTCCGATACACGTATATGAGATTTCCACCACCATTTTCCAGTAAATTTCCAATAAATCACGGTAAATTCCTAATGCATGTATGTGTTGATTACTCCCGAAATTTTGTACAGTATACATTTTCTGAATTTTCAGGAGGAATTTGTTACAGTGTTATTGACTAATCAGCCATATGAAAAAAACACATGTACTTCACCGTATTCAAATAAAGGTTTTTTCTTATCCCGTGAAAAAATTGTCCACGTTTGCTTTATTTATTACGTTTATTATACATGAAAAGTTCATACAAAATCAATAGGTTTTTTTGTAAGGAATGAAACTATAATGATGTTATCGAACACTAATTTATGGTTAATCATTTTCATTTATTGTGCTCATGCAGCTCCCATTTTCTAGTTTCCAGTTTTCTGGCATGATCAGGCGTACGCGCCTGCATTTGGGGTCGATTCAGCATGATCAAGCATGTGTATTTGTGATAGAAAAATCAGCACAGTGTTATTTTGTATGAATATTCTTCAGTTGGTGAAATTTTGCATGAACACGAGCGAGAATGGGTTGTCAGGCATGATCGCTGGTGGTCAAGCTTTATCACGGGTTTCCACGTGGGTACAAAAATGAACGACCAGGTGTAATCAGGCTCACTCACGTGCAGTCAGTATTGAACACGAATAATTTTGCCAAAAAATGTCCATGATTAGGCCTGAACACGCATAATCAGATCTGAACGATGTTTTCACGGGTAATTAAAAATAAACCTTTTCCTCGGGACTTGTATTTTCGAGAAAATTTGGAAACTTGACGGTAAACCTTGAAAACATTGTTGTTCCTCAAATATGCAGATCGGAATAATAATCCCAAACATAATTGGATGGAACGATCGATATAAGATATAACAATTCGATCACGAATGTATAAATCCTAAGAATTCGACTCCTCGTTATTGAACTCACCCGCTCCCTTGCACTTAGTTGGAAATTCCTGTTGCAGCACTGACGAATGTGACTCAGACACGCGTCGACTTACAAGCCAGTCTAGCCACGAATATTCATCCCTCAAGGTAATGGACTACCTTGACCCTCCGACAAACGATGGATGTATTTGTATTTGGAGTAGAGGATATTTTAGGAGGTTGTTGAGGCTCTACCATGGTGCCTCGTACTTTGTATCCAGAATAAATTCCAACTACCGGTTTTATCATTCAAACAATATTATTCGAGCACTCGAATCAATGGTAATAGGAAATTGTGGAAGCAAGAGAACAAATCATATCAATTATTTTGAGTTATTTTGTATGCGATGAATATTTCATCAAAAAACAGTTCATCAGTTCTGTTGAAACGAGGAGCCAGAGACAGGAAGCCCAGCAATTCAAACACAGTCAATAATCGGCTGATGTACGGCTATGCTTTAGACGGCTAGTGATCGATTCCATGTCAATGATTGAAGTGACATAGCCCATCACTGACCGAAATTTATCCTGAAAATTAAATATTCCGAGTTGATAACGGTCCTGCAGAACGACGATTCAGAATCATGTTATTCAATATAACTGCAAGTGGCAAAATAATAGAAATAAAACTCCCGAGTTGGACCTAAATTCCAAGCTTGCACCACATTGGAAATTCATCTCTGATCTTCCAATAATTGAAAGAACAATCCTTGATGAAAAAATTGGTGTTTTGGTATTTCACCATTAAAACACGGTGTAATCGTGGAATGAGTATGGATTTGGTGAAAATTCGATGTAACTGTACCTCAGCTTTTAGTCATTCTTAATTCTGGTGTAAAAAATTGACAAATACACCAGAAAACCATGGTGTTGAATCGATATATTTGTTATACGCCCCAGTGATATGCTATTTAAAGGCCACATTCAAACATCATAAGTCATGGCTGAAAGTCTGAATCATTTTACCTCTCATCACTGTGCTGATCATTAGTTCCACACGCAGCCGATTATTCATCCTCATTACTGGATCCACGTTATCATTCAGTAGTCACCCTTTAATAAGCCATTAATGAGGGTAATTAATTTGCGAGGAATTCCGTCTATGGTCCAGCGATGATATACCCTGTGGGAAAATCTACAATTATTGTTCCTTTCATTTGGTAATGAATTCCATACCGTCGCGTACTACTCCTAAGCACCTATGAAGATAATAGATTTCGACTGTGCCTAAATCGCAGCTAATGTCCTAAGGAATATCATCAGTATAAAACACACATGATCTAAAAGGATCTCCGGGATGAATCAAAGTCTAGCCATACGAAATTATTAGAAGTTCAGAATTGGAATTGAAAACTGAAATTCAAGTTCAATACGCAACAATCACGTTTGAATGATTCGAATTGAAAAAATTGAAGTGTGATTCAAAACAAATTCCAATTTCCATCCGTCGTTATCCGTGTCAAATCACATGTAAGAGGGATTGTCCAATTTCTATTCACTCGTCAAGTACAGTGATTGAATGACCGACTGATTGACACGTGTGACGTGCAGGCTCAGTCGAGTACAGGGCGGCACATATTAATCACGAGGGACAATTAAATCGTAATAGAGGAGGGGGTACCACCATCGCCATCGCCACCATCACGGTCATATTAGAATGCCGTTTTCTGATTAAAATGCTAATTCTCGCACGAGGAGGGTTGATTCCACGTAGACGCAGTGGTGGTAGTAGCAGCAGCAACAGCAGCAACAGCAGCAGCGGTAGCAGCGGTATTATGGAAAACGCTTAAAACGTCGGGCGCGCGGAAACTCGACGAGATGGGGGGATGGATCTTCACTTTTCAGTCAGAGCGCAACATTTCTCTTCTCGCTCCCCCTGTACCCACTTGAAATTCCACGATGGTCCACCGAAAAGGCCCGAGACCAGAGCTATATAACAGGCGGCACGTTCGCTAAGAGGAGCAGAAGAGAGCCGGTACTTAATTACCGTAGCAGGGTTATAATCTGTCGTAGAATCTGAATAACAGCGGCCAATTTCTCAAGTTTATCTAAAGCCTCAGCGTAGCCAGTTTCATAGCTTTCCTCTCTTTCTCCCTTCATATATATATATACACACATAGATATATTAAATTTTCTTGTATACGTGTCCGTACACGAGACTAGGCATTCCCTTCTCGTTTACATCTTAATGACTAAGCAAGCGGAAGCAAGATCGAGCTCCTTCGCCGTTGCTACTGGTTATGTATGTGCGCTTATACATAAATATATACATATATTTGTGTGCTCGAGAATCATTTTACCCTTAACATAGCCTTTCTCCGCCAGTACTTCGCTGCTGCTACTACTGCTCCTGCTCCTGCTCCTGCTACTGTTACTACTTCTACCACCTTAACGACGTCTATAAAATGCTTTAAAATCAGCAGTGGTGCCTTCTCTCTTCAAGATATTCAGAAAATTCTCAGATATTCACAGAACTGGTCATGAAATTGAATCAGAAGGATATGAATTGTGTTAGGAAGGGCGATGAAATTAATCGGAGCATATATATGCAGTTATAATTTCAAGATATATTCCAAAACTGATGAAACAGAGCTAGAGCTTTTCTCGTAATTTCTATCACCATAGCTATACATCGACACTATAATTACTGAATTATTTCTGGTAATCATAAACTTCCATTGCACACGAACGTCCTGATTTCTACTGTATTATTTATAAAACCGTACATGGAGTTCGAAACAATCTACTCATAGGAATAATAAATGAACGACGTGTACTGAGAACAGATTCAAACAGATTTTTGTTGAAATAAACAATCTGTTAAGTGCTATCGTAACTCATCATCGAAGTATCTTCTATTATCTTTATTTCATACAACTAAGTGCATATTACGTTTTTGATGAAACTCTTAGCAAATACATTTGTAAACACGAATCGTATAAATTTATGTATAATAGAGATGGAATTCGCTTATGATATATTCATCATTATCTCCGGATGTATCATACACATGTGCGTTATTATGCATTTATCTCGCAGAGCATTACAGTTGATGTTCTCATAACTTTAAAGCAGTTCAATTTATTAAGTAATATCAAATAAATTCAACGTGTATCTCATTCAGGCATTAGAGAAAGAAAATTACATATTTGCACACTGGGTATTTTCTTTCAAAAGCTTCTTTTTCGAAAGATGAAAAAGAGGACGTGTATCATCGGTAAAAAGTTTCCTCTTACGATTTGAATATATGCATACAAAGTATTTTCCTTTTCTCTTCAATTCAAATAAATGTTTCTCTTGCAAAAATATGTATTTGTAATAAACGATCAATCATTCTCACAAAACAAATATTATTCATACTAAATAAACATTGATCCGAGCCATTGAATCCTTGAAAGAATCCATTTGAATTTGTATTCACGAGTATTCATGTATCATAAAAAATATAAAGGTAGGGTAATAACTGTTGTTTACTTTGGTACGTTCTCGAAGATCGACTTTGTGTCGTATTTTAGAAAATCATGTCACGATGTTCGTTCTCGCTCGAACCTGCAGATCCATCGATAGAGAAATGTAATTACTTTATGGTCATCTACTTGTCACGTGTTGAATTTGTAAACATCTTTGTATGTTATATTGTCAAAGCTTGTGTGCTTTATGTGCGTTTGTTTAATAACAATAATGGAGCAAGAACAAAAATACGTCACCGTTGTTGGCGCAAAGGTTTATGAATTAATTATTTCATACTTTGAATTCCAGGAACTGTAGAATAAATACATCCACATGAAAGTCAATTGTGAATGAATTTGGTTTGGATTGTACAACAATATTTGCGAATTACATTTCGATTTGAGGTCGCATATACACAATAATTAGTGGAGAACATCAAAAAAATATGCTGTGTTGAAACATTTAAGTAGAATTCCGGGGATAAAATTGACGATTGATCCAGAGAAACGCTCAAAGGAGAAAAAATGTCAATGACAAAATATTGAGACTCTCCTGAGAGAGTGAAATATTTATTTCAAAGTGATTGTAATTGCAATATCATTCAACGTAAACGTGATATTTCTTCAGTTTCATACACGTAGTAGATATCTCTTACTGTTTTCCCGAATCTTCCTTGAAACGTTTCCGGCATCTGATAAATGCCACAGCTTCCGTTTCCTGAACGCCCTCGACATCCGACTACGATTCAACAGAACACGTTTATCAAAAAACAAAAAGCGCAACATGCGCACATAGAAAACAGTTGAGTGAAACAACAAATGGAATGAGAGAGGAACAAATAACGAGTCGATTGGAGTGTCATAATAATGAAGATAATGATAAACCGATTGGTAATGAATTTTCATTGAAACTTATATATCGGTCGATATACACGTAATATGATATGTGTATTCATATACTTTTTTTTTTCACGTCTCACTGTTATTGCTACCTCGAACGATGAGTTGCAACATGTAGTATGTGTGTAATAAATTATCTCGACGTGCAACTCATGCGGTCGGGGTAGAGTGGAAAAGAGAGAAAAAACTTATCTTTCGAAGGGCTAACCACGAAATAACGGGTTGTAAAGCGACGGACAGTTAATACAAGGGTCAGAAGTGGGATGAAAAAGGGGCAAAAGGGATGCGTGGGTGCATAAATCCGTTGTATGCGATACGCCTTGCTTTTTAAGCTATATCAACTCTGACTTGTGTTCTTTATACACTTTTCCGCTACTGCCTACTTCGCGTAGGTCACCGCTTAAACGTACAAGAAATAATACGTATGGTGGTGATAGCGATAGGGGAAGGATATCGGACAACGCGCGTAACAACCTGCAATTTCTTTTTGTTTCACTATATAAGGGATGATGAAGCGTCATCGATAAGAGACTCGCCCGACCGGACGCACCCTCCATTATAACCAGTCAGCCTCGATTACGATCTTAGGACAATGTTATGTATAGTAGGAGTCTTAATATACTCGCGATAGCTCTAATGTGCTCAGCGATGGCCAACCGCACGGTAGATTTTTCACTTTGACCCTTAACGAAATGTCTCTCCTATTCGAACATTTTCACATCTTTAAGATCTTATTACCGATAAATGGATTTGCGTGGTCACGTGCCATATTTTGGACAGATTTAAAAACCTCCATCTCTCTCCCTCTCTTTCATTCTCTCTTCATCTTTTGTCCCTTAAGATTCACACGCGATAAGCAAATTTTCTGGATCCAACCGATTTATCAATGAAAACCAGAGGGTTGTTTAATCGTTAACGAGAGATGTATTGAATTTAATGATTCATTCCGACTAAATGATCAGGTTTTAAACCAGTAAATTACGTCTTCCTTTATAAACCAGTGAGTTTTTTTTTGTCTATAATTCATTCGACTGAATACTCGATAACTCGTGAGGTAGAAGCTATTAAACTCCAGCATCTAAAGATATCGAACCCAGAGAACGTCGAAAATCTAATATTAGCTCGAAAATTCATCTTGTACGATTTATTAATTCATTCAAGTCCAATGTAAAAAAAACAATCGAGGAAAGAAGATGCGGAAGTTTGCAAATAGCAATCGCTTTTACAATTCAAGATAACGAAATCATCTGACCTCGCGTCCGATAAAAACTCGCATTTCCGTTATACCTTCATTAAAACTCCTGTTTTATTTCTCAACTTTTCACGTTATGCATAAAATTGAATATCATACACCATCATTGAGAATTCATCAGACAAAAGCTCAAATTAACAAACAAAATTAATCATATAATTGAATTTCTCCACGTCCAATACTCTCTTCAGTACTTTACAATTTTCGATTTGAAAGCTATTATTATTCATTTTCGACAACGACTGATGATTTTCCATTTCGTCCTCATTCGAAATTCAAATAAATGAGCCATAATCGAATGGGGAGAATGTTCGATATCCCCTTGGGAATTTCAATCCATTTAAATTTTGTATTATTAGATTTGAATGAGTGTATATATATATATATATATATATATATATATATATGTATGTATATATACAAATTAGATTTCAGATTGAGAATCGGAATGCTACTACACAAATTAATCATTAAAAACCATCATCAGTCGTTGTATCCCTTTCGTATACATGGAATTGTATATTTTTCACTTTTATTGATATTATGATCAATTATTAATAACGAATATTATATTTTCTTGTTCCAGGTACGTAGGTTTTGTGACTGATGGCACGTCACGACGTGAGCCAACAATGAAGTTTATTCCCCTCATTGTTTTTTTTCTACCACATAATCAATCTTGGGTGAGTACAGCGCGATAGACAATTTTGTTCGTTGGAAATTGTACGGTTATAAAGGTATACGCGATTATATTTTATCGACGGCACAAACGTAACTCCTCAAAGGAGAAGAGAAGTAAAGAAAACGAGAAGAGATCTTTTGACGTTTGTTTACCCGACCGTCTAGGCTGGCCGTAATAAGGGAATCGTTGGCAAACCCCAGAATTCGTTCCGACAGTCGAAGAGCTAGTTTTCTGAGCGGCGAAAAACAAGCCGACTAAATTCACCAGAAGAGAAAAAAAAAATTGTTCGGAGAGGGGGAGGATTGAAGCTGAAAGAGAATGAGATCGGGGATAGGCGAATGGGTTTCTAGAGGGAAATAAGAAAAAACTTTATCCATCGTGAATGGATAGCTGGTGGAAAGAAAAGAAAGGCGGAAAGAAGGGAGGAAAAAAGAGCATGTTGAGGTTTACCGGAGATCTTTTTTAGTCTCTCCACTTTGGCTTTGGATGACTTCAATTCTGTTCGTTGTTGGAGAAACATGATGTCATTGATAATTCAGATCCATGATGTATTCACTGGTTTTTTATTTCCGACAAGAGAGTATATCGTTTTTCCAGGCCACACGATAATTCTAATCACACCGATTAGGGTTTCCTTGAATTCAAAGGAATTTGATAAAACTAAGTATCGAGGAGAACAAAAAAGTTTATTTTATATGAATATAACGAAATTATGTGACTCTGTGGAATAATAATATCATCATTCTCTCGATTTGAAGGAATGAAAAAGATTATATAGGTCACTTACCAAGAGAATATTCCTGAATAATCCAAAGTTGCGAGTTTGAATTACAAAGAGAACGAATTCTTTTTTTCTCTTTCGTCTTTTCATATTCTCGATACATATTTTAATTAATATCAGGGAATTAAAATGTATGCCCTGTCAAAAGTTTTTCTTTCAATTTTTCCCTTCTATAATAGTTGATGGTATAATGTACTTTGAGTGCATAACGTATAGTAAGTTGGTCTATAAAAAATCAATGAACGAATACATATTTGTTCACTTCAGTGCATGAATAAACTTTTACAGTTACTGATTGAGCACTTCACGTACTTTCCAATCCATTTTCAAATTAATGTTCAATATACCCATACTTTGCACTGATGCGAAATATTAGTTTATAGAATGAGACTGAATGTTTCGAACTGGCATTATTTCTCTTCTTTCATGTTCCGATAATTTTGAAAAGAAGACAATTCTCCAAGCTTCGGTGGGAAGTAAGTAATGTGAAAAATCATGTGATGATTATTAAATTGTCAGTGGGATAAAGCGGGCAGAGATGACACACATTTCAAATTTTTCCCATAAAAAAGAGATTTTAAAGGACGTTTGAGAGCTTTGGTTCGTAGATTGATTCGTTCTTCCCATAACTGCACGGATGATTTATGATTTTCTCAATTTCATTTGAGTTTCCATAATTCATAAAAATATGCTACTTTGAGTCATTTCACCCACACGCGTGGAAAGTAAATTACCACATGAAATGTGGAGAACATAACTGCACAAATAAAAGAGTTTCTTCATTTGGATTGAAACATATGAAACAAAGCATTAAACTAAACGAACCCAAGTGAAAAAATTGAGTACAATTCTTGTCAAGATTTGGTTCTACACAAATTTTATGACCTCCACGTAACATAAAATATGATTGAGTGAGAATGATTGTGTCCAACCAAATCCTAACGAGAATCCTAGAAAATTTTTTCACCTGGGAATGTAAAGTTTTTCAGAAGATGGTTTATGCTGACTTGATTTTTTTTTTAATTTTACAATGAATTGGTCCAATGATGGACCAAGCCTGGCACAAGACCTGCCGAGACTCGTCTTGAACAATTTACCAAACGTGGCCCAAGCTTGGGAATGATAAGATCAGGACAAGCTTGGGTCAGTGGTTTTGCCAGGCCCGGTCCAATTCATTTATCAAGCATCGACCAATGCTTCTTTGATCGCAGATATGGATGAAAAAAGTAACTGATTCATATTTCAGTTCATGACTTTCTCCCTCGGAATACCGTACATGAATTATCGAAGAACGTTCTTCGAAATCAGTTGATCTCCGTGCATGATTACATTTAAAAGTATCCTATTACCATTAAGTGAAGTTCTATCCTTACTTAGATCAATAAAATCTACACTGTAAAAAAAAACTGGAAATTTACTGTGCAACTGGACTGGAAATTTCCAGTGCTAGTACTGGAATATGGATATTCCAGTACGTGTACAGAGATTTTGTTGTTACGTTACTGAAAATTTACCAAGCATAACTGAAAATTTAGTCATTGTACTGGAATTTTCAAGTTTGAGATGATGTACTGAAATTTTGCCATGATTTCGCGAAAATTTTACCGGCTCGTACTACAATTTTATAGTTCTTGTGCACCAAAAAAAAATATTCCCTCAAAAAGGACTTGAGAAAAAATTTGGAATTTAGAAAAAAAAACCTAATCGTTGGTATACTGGAATTATACAGGTTTTTAACTGCAATTCTCAGGTTTTGTGATGGAATTTTCCAGTTACTATGCAATTGAATTATACAGGTTTTGAACTGCAATTTTCAGGTCGTGTGATGGAATTTACCAGTTGCTATGCAACGGAATTTAATCACTGTTGCACTGAAATTTTCCACTTCTATTGGACTTCGTCATTTCTGGCAGGAAAAATTTCAAGTCTTTATATTAAAAATTTCCTGATTGAGATTTTGAATAATAATTGTAATTGTAGCCAATGAAATTGATATATGAGGTTTTTCCAAGACTTATCCTCTTGTGTTCTAGATATGAAGCATATGTAGTAACCCAAGCTGGCCTTCCAACATGTCGCGCTATAGCTCATCGGTTAGGTCTTAGGTTTCAGTTGGTAGGCAGGTAGAAGAGTGTGGGTTCAAATCCTGTTAGGTAGACATGAGTTTCTGTCCATCCAAATGAACGATCAAAAGTTTCTCAATCATCTTGGAACACAAGGACCCTGCAAAATCACTTTGCGTGAGCAATTTTTTTTCAATTTTCATGGATATTTTCAGCATTAATTTTCCAGTACATGTCCTGGAAAAGTCCAGCTCGTGTACTGAAAAATTCCAGTACCGAGGCTCAGAAAATTTCCAGTTTTGATGCGGGAATTCCATAACGTTTGCAATGAATTTTTGCAGTACAAATGTGCTGAAATTTTCCGGTACATGTACAGGTTAATGACTTCCAGTACATGTACTGGAATTTTCCGGTGAAATTTTTTTACAGTGTAGCTTAGCGTGTAAAACTAGTGTGTAGGATTAATCATGGCAGGAAGATCGGGCCAGCCCTGGCCCGATGGTTATCCCCAAGTCATCAGCCATTGTAAATTCAAAATTCAGTCAATACTTATAAACATTGTGCCACTCATGGGGGCAATATTGGCACAATTGTTCTCACCGAATGTTCGATTTTTACACTTGTGCGAAGCTTGTACCAAATGTAGTGACCATTTCAAAAGGATTAACAAATGTACCAGGATTGACTATTCATTGGAAACAACGGAACGATCATGGAACAATATTGTGCCAATTGTTCTCCACGGAGGTTCGTTTCTGACACATGTGCCAACCTTGGGTTTTTTTCAGTCTTCGCAGTCGTTTGAAAAAAGAATGAGATGACACATGTCATATTTGCCTTTTTTTCCATGAAATGACAGAAGAGATGACACAACTCCTTACTTGCATCATGATGAAAAAAATGTGTTAACTTATCTACACTGCGAATTTGGAAGAATTTGCACACTGAAAGTCTTCGTCGATGAGCAAAAGTGTCAAATTGATGAAAATATTTGAACACGTAAGTATCCGACTATGCCGACAGAAACAAGAAATAGTATCTCGTAATACATAACCTTTGTCATGAGTTTCAATACGCAATAAAACATCATTTGATTCAGGCTACTGGTTACGTGATGCACAACAGCTTACTGCGAATTTTGATTGCAATTCAACAACATGTGTCATCTCACCCTGGTTTACCTTGTAATACAATAAAATGGAAAAATTAAAAAAATCTCTCAACTCTCCCGACTGAAAATTGTCATCAACAGATTGATCTGATATTTTATCAATACTTGCACTGTTGGAAAAAAAGAGAATTGAAATCCTCCGGTACCTAGGAACTGGAAAATTTCTGTTCATAATGAATTTTTCAGTTTACGTGTAAGAAAGTTGCTATTATACCGAAATTCTCTCATATTTTACATGAAATTTCATCTTAGGTATGCCTTGACAAACGTAACATGCTTGGTGCCAAGCTTGAGTCAATGATAGTCAACACCGGACCGAGCTTGGTTGCTAACATTGACACCAAACTAGATTAATGTCTGAGATGATAACAATGTTCAATATTTGGCATCCGAGCTTGGTTTTATGCTTGCAATCGATATTGTTGCCATTATTGATTTACAATACTAGGATAGATTTTTCATTGGCGTTCAAGTTTGATTGAACATTCACATTTGGGTAATTGACCAAACTTGGTTACAGGTTCGAGTCAATGCTAGTCATCACCGGGTGTAGCTTGATGGCCAACAATGTTACCAAGCTAATAAGCCAAGCTGTTATCAATGCTAGTTATCACCGGGGGTAGCCTAATTATCAACAATGTTATCAAGCTGGGTCAATGTTTAGAATAATGATAACGTTCTCTGCTGAGCATTTAGCTTTCATATTTATATCGGAAATCCAACTCGTCAAAATATGCTCGGTCCTAACATTGGTGTCCAAGACTCTATCAACGCTTAGTCAGCTATGGCAGGCCACGCATCGACCAAGGCTAGGCTAACCAGACTTGGCATACCAAGCTTGACACCGATCATGGTGCAATTGTCAGTCTTGGCATCACGAATTTGAAAGATCTAAATCTACTTTCTCCGGTACGGTATTGTAAATTTTCCCGTAGATTTTTTTTATTACAGTGGCATGTGGTCTACATAATTGATGATTTTATACTCAAAAAGTCATAAAAATACAGCCAATCCAACAAATCCGTTGTTATTTGTGTATTCAGTACTCAAAAATTACTCGAAATCAATTTCCAGATTTGTAGATTTTTTTTCACCAGAATTACGAACCCAACGATACAACATTTCTTCCGCAACATCCAAAGCAAAGTTTTCCCCCTCATCCACTTATGATCCACAGTTCCAAATGAGCAAACTTGATGAAAAAATTTGGGTCAAACGGTGTATAAAAAAAGCAACAAACCCACCCGGTTGTAATCTTTGATGGATTTATTCGTTGTACTTGAAACGAAAACACCGTTGTTCAATTCACTTCACTTCAAGAATGAAGTTGAACAAATAGTTTGTTGTACTTTCATACAAAGAACTTAGTTTCAAGTTCCGTGAGAAGTATTGGCTTATCTATCTGTCTCTCGTGGATTGTGAATATGTTTTCGTAGAATGGTATGTGTATTTTTAAAAAACCATACATACCTATGTACTTATACATCCTCGAATGAAAACATTCTCCGAGACAAGCTCCGTTGTTTAGTCTCTCATCGAAAAAACTTTTGGGAATACTTTATCAACTCCTCGGTATAGTGTATAGGAGGTTTTTATGTTCCTTTTAGCATCGTGAATTTCAAGATGAGAGCAACTCAATAGCGAGGGAACGATAGCCAACGAACAAGTTTTCACTTTAACGAGAAAACTCTTATATGAATATATACATCTACGTGCATATACTCACGCTGTATTATACTTCTTGGCACATAATCGATGTCGTAATTTGCAGAGAAATCAAATTTCATCCGAAACAAGATATCATCGGTGAAAAAAAAAAAAAAGAGAGACCATCCTAGACCATCGTGCACGAATTTGATTAGAGTGATTTCGTATAACAGGTGATATAACGCTCGGGAAGCTTCATGTCTCGTAAAAGCGTTACTACGTGACTTTACAGGATCGTCGTAACTACTTCTAACGTGGTTTGTAAAATTCTTTGGATAAATGTTACATGTCTGTCTTACCTTTTTTTTTCCTCTTTCCGGCGAAATGATATCCAAACGGACGTTCAAGCACAAGTTTCACGCTGAAGATTCATTTTATCCGTGCTGTGTATGAGTTTATGTATGAGGATACGTATTCCCGAAGCTTCTTCTTTATTGAAAGAACATGAAGAAAAAACCTGAGAGGAGGAGGAGGAACGTTCGATAGTTTTTCTCCTTCTTTTACCGCTACCAGATCCACCGTTGCCGTCGGTGCTAGTGTTGCGGGAGAAAAGAGTAGCAGTGGTCGGTAAAGATTCTGTTAAAAAAGGCAGTTTAATCTAGTAATGCGACGTCTTCGATAGGAAAGTTGGAGGAAATCGTAAGAGACGACGACCAACTTTTTCTTCTTTTTCTTCTCTCTTTTTGATTCCGTTACTATCGGCGTGTATTCACATATAACGCGATTCCGAGAAAAGAAATTGACCACACAAAAAAGCACAATATATACATTTCAGAACGATCAAATAGAAAAGTTCGAAGGAGTTCATGTATATGAATGAGTTTCTATACGTTTTCATTATTTATTTATTTATGTATTTATTCTTCTGTGTACAAATAATACGGGATATCTCGGATTTGTTATTGTTCCCCACTAGAAGTTTACGCGAAAACTTCTTTCTGATTATTATTATATTGTATTGTGACGGGGACAACAGAGCGTTTTCGTTCTGCGGACGATCCTCATTCATGA
Source organism: Gonatopus flavifemur (assembly GCA_018340375.1). Taxonomy (NCBI): domain Eukaryota; kingdom Metazoa; phylum Arthropoda; class Insecta; order Hymenoptera; family Dryinidae; genus Gonatopus; species Gonatopus flavifemur. The sequence continues at coordinate 10,731,585 of JAFFJZ010000005.1, forward strand.
TCGTGGTTTGAAATTGTAATTCCCACAGATCTTGAAAGTTCAAAGAATGAGATATATATTCTTCGTGTGATGTCTGCACGTAGAAAAACTTCCATCGGAGAGCGATTGTATACAAATTGTATAAAATATTGGGAAATTTCTATAGAATTTTTATTAAGCTCTCTCATTTGAATCGTTATTTTACATCATAACAGTGAGATATAAGTATAATGCATCAAATAAGTTGCTTCTGGTATAAATTTGTATATAATTGATGGAGCATGGAAATCTATGCATATATTTTTTTGAGCTACGTATTCTTTTAGATTACAACATACTGATCACACTGAGAGAAAAAACTCTCAGCAAATTGCGCTGGAATTTTAAGTCCAATGTACTGAATAATGACTCCCAGTGAGAATAGTGCACTTTGACAGTAAACATTTTTTTAACATTGCAGTGATCCCACAACCAGACAACAAAATCAAAGCAGCACTTCTGGCAGTGGTGCTACCATTCACTTATACAGTTAAAAATCTTCTGTGAATATATGTCTTCATTTATGTATGGAAATAGGAGCGACTTGGTAGTATTTTTACTAGGAGCACTACTTGGTAGCGCTTCCTGATAATACTGGTAGCACTGAGGTAGTGCTACGTTATAAATTGAATCATATATATGTTATGGTAGCATACAGTCTCACGGTATACTACGCTGCTACCACTAGCACTGCTAGTAGTGGAAACGTGAATTTGGAAGCACTTTGCTGGCTGGGCACTGAGAGAAATTTGGCATACAAGTTATACTCGACTCAGAGCGCCAGCAGCGCCCATCAGCAAAGACGTTTTACGCGCTGAAACGAAGTAGAGCTACTGCGTTTTACTTGCCTCACTGCTACTCCAAATACTCCGCGTATAAGCTATACTTGTTATCGGAGTAGGAGCTACTCCGCATTGCGCACAATGTACACTGATCGGAGTAGCTGCTACTCCGATGTCACGTGCAGGCGCTCACAGGCTAAAACGCGCAGCCAATAGTGCCAAATTTCTCTCAGTGCATGGATACAGAAACTTTCGTGTGGAAACTTAATTGAAATTGATAAATACACTGTACTATAAGATAATTGTTCTGACTTCACCCAAACACGTGGTGAAACCAGAGTTGTCATTAAAGTTCAAAAGCTGAGGGCCGCCAACTCCGGCATTATGAAATCCCTGACCAAAAGTAAGCTTGCCAAATTTCAAAGTGAAATTTCTATCCTTTCAGAATGATATTCCAAAACTTTAGTCGAGAAATTCACAACCGCTCCCACCTGGGAGTTAATTTTTCACTCTGAAGGGATGAGAGATCACTCGAAAAGAATGAAATTACCCCTCTATGCGGACAACAAACCCACGTCTGGAACTTGCTGAACTGAAACGAGTGATTTTTCACTCTTTCAGGTTTAGAAAGTGGATATATGGGAAAATAGTGAGCACAATGGATGAATTTTCCCTGTCAACCACCCATTTAAAATACCAAATTGACAAAAAGGAGTGATCCATTACGTCCTACCTTCCCTCATTCAACTCACGATATTGTTATTTCCGTTCGCACAATCTGAATGTTATTTTCCTTTCGAGAATCAATAATATAACAAGCACAGAGAAGAATACTTAAATTCGTTGACGCTTTTCTTCCCCTTTTCTTCAAGAACTTTTGTTATTAGCACAAAACAGTCGAGTCTTGTATCATATAAATTCAAACATACATACACAGGGAGGAAATATACATACAATTGTGGTTATTTTCTTTCCAAGAGCTATTAAGAAGATAACTGAGACTAGGTGATTTTTATTACCATTGTTAACGTTCCAAGAGTTGTATGTGCCACGAAGAATAGTGTAATTAATCGTCCCAACGTAAGATGAAGGGGTGTATAAAAAGGGGGAAAAAATAGAAGAGGTGAGAGATGGACTATATGTATGGATACCGTGCACGTAAAGACTGTAAAGGAATCGTTGCCATTCGAGGCGTTATGCAAATGGGGAGTAGATGCGCTGCTAACAACGACATTTTGTATGTGTATTGCTGTGCCACACTTACGCGTATATATATACACAAATACACACATCTACAAAAGAAAGAGAGGAATGTGACGATAAAGGAAGGAAGGAAGGATGGATGGATGGTCGGATGGATGGAAGGGTGGTGGTAGAGGGTTGGAGGATTGCGTGCACGTCTAGTTCGTTCATTCGTGGCAGTGGTACTCAGATAAGCTAGCGATTCGGCGAATTTGCATTTTTAATGAATTTACAATTTGATTAAGGCTAAAGAACTTATACACAACTTGGCGTACATCAAGGAAAGTTGCACGAATGAAACGAAGAGAGAAGAAAGAGAAAGGGAGACAGAGAGAGAGAGAGAGAGAGAGAGAGAGAGAGAGAGAGAGAGAACAACATGTCGTTATCTTCCCTTAGCACCTCTGCAAGTAAGTAAGCAAGCGAACGAGCGAGCAAACGAGGAATTCGTGTCATTTAATTCTGAGAAAAGAAGCTTCAGATTTAGGATAAACAAACAGACGTGTTCAACCTTCGAAATTGAACGATACGATATTGTTGTTCCTTTTAATTTTCCCAGCCCTAACGAGGCCATAAAATTATCCAAGGCAAATAAATTTGATTAAGATATAAATGGAAGGAAAAAATATATGTGGATAGGATAAATGTCGATATTCGATGATGTTGAAAATGTTGAATTCAGGGTATATGTGAATCATTAATCCTATTGCTTGAGACAATCGATCGTGACCGATAGTCGTTCATCGGTCAATACTCGTTGGAAAATGAACTGCGGATAGTGCGGATGGCGCGACCCGAGTGAAATATGGACTGGCATCGCTGGCTGCTCGAAATTTATTCCCTCGATTTTGGAAGGGCGACGCAGAGGAAAGGAAGGAAGAGGCACACGAGGAGGAGGAGGAGGGGGAGGAGGAGAAAGGACGACAGTCGCCGACAATGAAACCAGGGGCGGACGGAATCGCGCGCGGCAACACGATGGTCGGATTGATTAACAATGCAGTCCGTTAATAAATATAAAAGGGATGCACGCAAGCGACAGTGACCGTCGCGAACCACCAACCCCGATACTAGAGCGATACCACCACTACCGTACAGTAGCTCCCCTGTTATACAATAAAAACGATAGTCGATGGAATTCGTGCGAGAGATCCATCCTGTATGGATGACCCTTTCTATCAAACGTGATTACAGACTTCGATTTATCGAGCCTCCGAGTTATCGAAATGCTAACACGAATGAATCTTAGACGACGGAGAAAAGGAGGAGAAACGGGAGGAGATCGGTAACCGATTCGCCCTTACTCGACTGACCGCAATCGACCACCGACTGTTTTCTCTTTCTCCTCATCCTTTATTTATTTCCCTCAAGCCCGTTGTAATATTCATCGGGCAGAAATTGATTCAGAATTAGACCTTCGCTTAGATTTCTCTCTAGGATACCGAGACGAAATCTCTGAGGGTACACGCATACTTACATATATACAGACCTATATGTAATAAGAATGAGAAAACCCTACGGTCCCCCAACTTGGGAAGAAATCATTTAAAGGATACCTCGAAAAGATATTTCAATCGCTGGAAAATAGTTCTATATAAGATTTTTCTTTCGACAAATCAAACAATTTTTGTTTTTTTACGAATATTTCACGCGAGCAGATGATGTTGTGTTGCTGAAATGTAGATCGATAGTTCCAAGCTTATTACGGGAATACGTGTGGGGAAAGATTTATCGTTGACCCTGTTATTTGTTACGTATATCCTTTAGTTCGAATTCGTGTTTTATTGACCGCAAAAAAATAATATCGATGATATTACAGGACTGGGGATATGAAAATTGTTTACAGAAAAATTTGGAGTTTTTGTAACGTGGATGATATATGAAATGTTTCACGAAGAAAAAATTCAGGAGAAGTTCCATTATAACTGTAGTTTTATTGTTTATGATGGTGGGTTTTCAGGTGTTACAGAGAAAAAATTCAATTATTATAGCTAAATTTGTTTGCTGTCTGATATATAATATATATGAAGACAAAAAATCACTGTGACAGCAAAATCTACTTGCCATTACAGCAATCTTGTCAGTACGACAGCGATTTTTTGAGCTGTGGCAACAAACTTCATCTGCTATTCTGTATATAATACTGAAAAATTTGCTGTTCTAGTTAAACACGTTAGTTGTTTCAGCAAAGATTCGCTGTGCGGTCTTCCGCGGCTTGCAAAATTAAATAAATTTTGAGCTTCCAGAGTGGGGCCGCGTCTTGTATCGGTTGGTTGCCGACGTTTCACCATCATTGCAGCTGGGCTTCTCCTTCTTGCTTTGGCTCATACCGCCCTGAAAGAGCCAGCTGCAATGATGTTGAGCGTCGGCAACCAACCGATACACGACGCGACTCCACTCCGGGAGCTCAAAATTCATTTAGTTGAACATGTCGCTCTTTTAGTACTCCAGCCAGCTAGCTATGGCAGCGAATTTTCAACTAGTTCAGCAAAAACATTCTAGATATAATGTTCCGATTCGCTGCATCAACGATTAATTCAATAGCTAAGATAGCTGAATAAACTAGCAAATAACAATTCTCTACTCCAATAAAATTTAATTTCGCTGTCACAGCCAATTTTTCATTCTCATATACACAAAAATTATTTGTCATACACGGAGAAAAAGTGGTTTGCTACTAGAGTGCCTGCAAAGGAATTTGTTGTCCTTGCAAAAATATTCACTCCAGCAGCTAAGACGTTAGTTCTGTCAACAAGTTTGTTTTATATCAGCAAAAATATGCAGTTGTGTCAATCATTTTTCTTGCTCTTTCAGCTAATTTTTTTTTGTAGGCGCTATAGTAATAGATTTGCTTGTTATGCCAGCAATACTTTTTTCTCCGTGTATTCACCACAATTTTAAATGAAATTTGGGACATGGACAGTTTTGGAATGTAATTCACTACAACTGCCTTCAAATCTACTCCAATTTAGTTGGAATTCTCACAATTTGTTTTGAATGGTAATAGAAATTGTAACTGTCCCAGAATTTACCGCAAATTTTTTTCCGTGCATGTTCATTTGGAAACTAAACGATTACATGAATTTCAAATTATTTTTGGTCTAGCTTTGTCATTATCTGATCCGAAATAAGTTGAATTTCATGTTCAATCTTGGTGAGAGAATAATTCTTCATGAAGTTTCCAACAGTTTTCAAATAAAAATTCAATTTTTACCACCAAATTTGTGAATTTTTGCTATTTTCAATCTTCTGTTGAATTCGGAACTCGAATACCTCCTCAAAATGTCACGCTGTCGTATCATCAATTTTGAATCAGATATCGAAACGAAGAATTCATTGATTTCCCATTCCAGAAATATATTTTCATCACTTTTGATCTTCAATCTGAAATCCTATGAATATCTTGGAGCTGTGAATATCAAATAACCGTTATTAATCAAGTAATTTTCTATTATCTTACATTTTCCATTGAATTCTCCACGGAGGTATGATATTGTATAATTTCAATTATATAACTGTTGTACTCTTTGTAATACCTTTTCTCTCCATTGTTTCTGTATCTGTCGTTATAATGAATTCAACTGAATTGAAGAAAAATGAATGCCAGGAGAGGAAGAGGAGGCAGAAAAATATCACAGAGGAGAAGAATGAATAAAATGAGGAGGAGAAAAGAGAAGAGAAAAAAAAGAGCAACAGGATGATCGAATCGTCATGTGGAAAAAAATCTATGTAAAAATCTTTGTATCTTGCCAGTAATATCGATTTCGAAATAATCTAAATCAGAAATGATGTGATATGTTTTTTATATCGTTTTTGCAGGGAAAAGGATAAAAAGAAGCCTCGAGTATTTTGCTTCAGCGTTGAGATGTATTACGCAACACCCAGGATCGTACATCAAAACCCTGTTATCTCTTTGATTCTTATGTCCCTATCAAAACTGATGTATTCATATTCAAAACCTAATCCCCGAGACTTTCACCGGTGATTAATTCCCCTTAGGTCAAATGCTTTGAATATGAATACATCGTTTTGGACAGAGAAATGGAAGAGATGGGTAAATGAAATCCGCAGTGGGGTTTTATAATGTAGATCTGGTACAACACGGTATTCAATGGGAATTTATGCAATTCGAAACATTGATGAATTGTCCCCCAAATACGCATCAAATAATTTGCTACAGGGTTTCAATTTATTCAACAATTCCATGTTACTTGTAGACTCGTGATTTTGAACAGGTTTGATATTTTAACTCTACGGGTACAACAAATAAACGTCTGGAAAATCATGTTTTCTGATTAGGAAAAAGGTTCTCATCAAGCACACCCTGAAAAAAGGTGATTTTATCGAGGATTTCTTTCATGGAAAGAAGTAAATGAAGAGCTTGAGTTTTTTACATTCACTAAATGAGTCTTAAGATAGATAAAAAAAATTCGTTGTCAATCAGAAATTCGCATACCGAAACTGCACGATATCTCAAAAACGCCTGAACAGATCGCTCTTCTTTTTCTATTTGGAAGTGGAATCAATTAATTGGAGGATGAACCCAAATGGAGCTGAGATTTGCTCTTTTTTATAGCAATCAAGAGGTTTCCAGGGGGGCTCCAGTCCCCCTCTCCAAATCCATTATTTTTTTGCTTTTTATGTATCTATATATTTCGTATATGTGTATATACATCTGTAATGTAGTCTCCTCCCAACAAAAAAATTCTGGATACGCCCTTGATAGCACTTTAAAGAGCGAGAAAAAGTACAAAAAACGCTACAAAAAGTTTGCATGTCCGCCATTTTTCCAATTTCTGACTTTTCATTGGTTTTATTGGTACAACCTTCAACAAATATGTAATATATTTCATAAAAGTCTTTGGATTTGACAGTGCAGACCGATCGATCACATTTGTTTGAGGTGACCCTGTTTCAGCGCGTATCAACAATTCCCATGTCATTATTTTTTATTGAACAAATTTTTCTATATACTCGAAGGCTCATTGAGTGAGTGTCAAAAAACTCAAATGCCTTTTTTCACTCCCTTCCATGAAAAAAAAATTCGAGAAAATCGCCTCCTCACAGGGTTGCTTGATAAGAACCTTCCTTTAAAATGAAAAAGAATTTTTCAAAGCTGAAACGATGATTTTTTCAAAGTGATTGATAACAAAGTGACAGTTTCACAATATTTCTTCGTTGATGTATCTTTTTGAATTTTTGTATAAATGGCACCGTGTCAAAAGCAAAGATCCAAAATTTTGAAAAGAATCGTTGCAAATTTGTCCAGAAAATTCCACTTCCTCTTCTAGAGGACCTAGTTTTGGATGTAAAATTGAATGTTGAGGTCAGTTGGTGAAGATTGATTCGAGTTATGACTTCACTCAGTTCCCAAAGCGTGGTTTAAAGAAAAACAAACACCCCTTCGGAATTCCCAACAGAAGAAAATTGTGGATGATTTCATCACACCTCTGATCTGCAGTGCCTGCACCATAAAACCCTATCATAAATGCCCTGAATACTCACGAGTTGTTTTTAACACCACACTAGACAAACCCTAGTCAATTACAAGTACCCAGCAGGTATTTGGAAGAGTACTTGCAAGGCATTAATTCTTCTCTAGTGCAGCATCACAAAAATTGTAATAACTTAGAGGTATTTCTACTAGCAAATGAGCTTTCCAGATTCATGCCTTCTCTATTCCTTTTCTAAGCGTCTCTAAGTTGAACCGTGCCTCTTTTGCAACTTCATGTGTTGTCCATCGATTATATACATGATTGGGGAAAAGTGGTAACGAGTATATTCGAAGAAAAGAAGAGACTCGACAGCCACGATAATAACAACCAGACGTGGCCATTCGTCAACACGCACGGTAAAAATTAACGTTTGCAAACCCACCCGTAGTGGAGTCCGCCCAAAGGCGGCAGCTTCCACTGCGTACCGCCAGGCGTTACTGATATCCCAGCAGGAGAAAAAACTGTAGCACGGTATAAAAGGAGGTACCATGACATTCTTCTGTCCAATATTGTTCAATAATGAAAATGGCTAGGGGTTGAACAAAAATAAGTTGGCTGTTAGTTGTAAACAAAGAGCCCAAGTTATCCCTAGTAGAAATTTGATCAGGCATTCCCTATTTGTAATAAGGTCCTGAGTAAGGAAAATCTTGTGAGGCCCTTACAAGAGACTTATCTGATTTCCCTAATACCAACCTTCAAACCGCCTTCATATTTTTCTTATCAGGAATAAATTAACAAAGTTGAGGAATTAGGTGAAGAATTCATAGGAAAGTACGAACGACAAAATAAGAAATTGAATCAAAACCGGATTGAAGATAAAAATTTCTCTAGGAAGACATCATCATCAAATTTGTTTGGCTCACGATGAATGAAAATATGCGGTCTAGCAAATATGTTCATCAATTTCCTTCGACTTTGTCTCTATACTCGACAATAATTTTTCAGATTTGATTCGAAATTCTGCTCGGCAATTATTTTGATTCCCAAAACAGTGGACATACTCACTCAAGTCACTCAAGTCTTTCTGATCCTTTGACAATGTATTCTCCATCTAATAAACTTGGAGTGCAATTATTGATTTTGCAAGCCACGTGTTACATGAAGTTTATGCGTTTCCATATTTCAAATGGGGAATCGACATGAGAATTTTGTATACCCTCTCAATAATTCAAACGCTGAAAAACACGTTCAATCGAATTTCCATTCTGGTGAATTCGAATCGATAGTGGGAAATTCAAAGACGGCTCTCGAAAGAGAGAGAAGAGATCAAGGTGGTCCCTTTAGATTCCGGATTCAAAGAGAGAATACGAGAAAAGCCACAATCTGTGATCAGTAAATACTGATGTTTGGTACAGTCAAACACATTCTTGCATTGTAACCGCATTGTGCTTCATCATATACTTCAAATCTTCGACTTCAACGTATATTATATATATACACCCGCAATCGACAACAACTTAAGATCGATCTTCATGATTTGTATAACATCGATATACCTATCCACAATCCTACATGAAAAAACAAAGAAGGTAGACGATTTCTCGAATCTATTAGATCTCGACGTGTAACGAACGAAGAAACGAACTGACTCTATATATATATATATATATATATTGTTCGAACAATCGTGTATTCAAAACGTGCAAGTAAATTTTCACATTTTTACTCCTGTCTCTCCACAATGAGGAGAAAAACAACAATAACAACTAAGAAGGATGAAGAAGAAGAAGAAGAAGAGGAACGTGGCAAGATAAAAGCCGCGCGTGGGAGCAGAAACAGATTCTTTGACCATAACCGGTTCGCACGTACCATGTGCCAATGATTTCTCTCGGTCTCCTCTCTATTCTCAACCCTTTCTCCTTCTAGCACGTTACCTTGAGTTAGGTAAGTCAACCGGCATGGGGTTAAGTAACCTCCTACTACTCTCCCTACTCCGTATTTCTTCTCTTTCTCATTTTTCTTCTTATGCCTCAGTCCACCTACTTGAGCTTCTTCTATTAGTGAAAGAATAGCAAGCGAGTGAGAGTACATAGAAGATATCGTTGACCCTTTATTTCCTATGTCAGTATGTCTACCACTCGGCTCGACATGCAAAGGTTGAGTCGTAAACAACATACATTTTACGGTGATATACGAACGATCATTGTTATATTACAACCTGACATTACGTGGAGAATCATCGGACAAGTTGCCAACGTTTAATAATATCAATCCAACAACAAGATGAGAACGCGATGAATTAATGTCATCGTCGACACATTTGCTGTTACTTGATAAAGTATTATCATTCATTCGGAAGTCTTTGTATTATATATATATATACTGCACAAGATACATATACGGATTAGAAGCTCGAAGAATGACGCACCCTTTCGTTGTTTACGTGATCAAATCTCTACGTATCGTTCACAACACGCTTCGATTCCTCCTACACACGAAGATAAATGTTTCCCACGTATGATGCATCGTCGAGAGATTCCAAAGAGATGTCGTATCGATATATTTGGCATTTTTGTTCCACTCCCCTTTCTACCTAAACCAGAACTTAATCAAAGTAAAATCCAATTTCAAAGTAGATAAAGAAATTGATTAGTCCGCTAGTCGACAGGTATATTGGTATATAGGTCGATTCGAGTATTACGTGACTTGGCGATAGGTTGTCTGCCTTTACCCCCGTACCCTCTAGATGTAGTGGAAGGCGTTCTTGCGCCCAAGAGATTGCAGCGGCACCATTACGCTTTTCGGACAATCAGTGCGGGACAAATGAGAGGAATACTGATGGCGAATTGTCGTAGGAAAGGACTTGTGAACAAATGGACTTGGACTTTCGAGTGGAGGAGAGAAAGAAGAAGGAAGAAAAAAACAAAAGAGATTGGTACCTAGGTAGGTCATTTGCATCTGTACAAGATAGGAAGAAAAGAAGAAGAACAAGAAAAAAGGAAGAAATAAATTAGGTGCGGGTCGAAGTGACTTTCAATCAAGGATGTCCCTTCCCAAGATTTTTTTCCTACCTTCTTTTTTTCTCCTTCCTCGTCGCGCTACGGAAGTAAAGAAAAGACGTGTACCTAACCTCAAAAGAGAAGTTCTTCTACTAATTGCATCCTGTCTAACGTCGCTCGTTAGCCAGTATTCGTCGTGTTACTGGCGTGGAATGAGGAACCATCGGGGTAAAACTTTGTAGCAATGTATATAGGTGTACAGACACACATAAAAGCTTGCGAAACTGGAGAGATGGGAGTTTATCTCAAAGTAAATGCTCATTCGTATCGTCATACGGTACTCGAGGAGGCATCATCATCATCATCAAAAACCTTTGAAACCGATGAACAGTTTCGATAACATTTAGAAAACTTTATTACCAGGATTATATTAGGATTCCCCTTTTTGTTTCTCCTCGTTCTTCCATCCTTCGTCGTCATAAGTAATTTTGTTATCATCCACGCGGGTATATCAATCATATCTCGGAGTTCTATGCTCCGGCATAGACAGCGCCCCGCTATGAATATGAAAAGAAGGATCGTGAAAGTGAAGTAAGTGTATATACGTGTTGCGTGAGTTTTCGCGTGAACGATCTTGCACGAAGAGTGCCGGCTGGGATGTGTACGTGTATGGTAGGTGGTAGTTCGGGGGTTGGTTTTGGATTTGACGTGTAGCCCTAACCTCACCTCATATCTCACGGTATTATACGTCTTGTGGCATGACTGCATGAAAGCCCCGCGATTTATTAATAGAGTTTTGATTCGCTTCGGTTTGCTTAGAACCGAAACTACGGACAGGAGCCTTCAATTAATACCTCTTTCGTGTTTGTGAGAACAAGATGGGAATACAAAATAAAAAGAGGTGTTCATTACCCGTCACTTCTCCGTTCATTCGATTTTCATATATAAAACGCGATCAAATCGAGGTGCGGTCGTTCTTCTTTAAACTTATACACGACATACATTTTCGGTATATATATATATACCTATACAGGGGTGTACAAAGTTATCGATGGTGCTCTGTGTTTTCATATCCGGTGCGGTCTTCGGGCGAGGTTCGGAATCACGTCAACGGGCCTGACGCGTTGGCGGCAGAACGCAGCGCACGGCATCGCCATCATCAGACGATTCGAAAGTGTATAAACTCTCAACACGCCACGTTGTTCTTGAAACACGCGAACTCTAATCACCCTGTGAGAGACTGAGAGATCTATTCTCTGTACGACTCTCTTAATAATCTCTCAAACTGTCGAAGTACTTTCATTAGAAACGTTCAACGATCTTTTTTGGCCTGAATTTCTGAACTCATCGAAAGGTCATACATTCCCTCGACAATAGAGTTCCTCATCGCTTTATAACATTTTGAAATTGAAATTTTCAAAACCATAACCACATTCAGGGATGGAAATTCACTCATCCAGATTTCTTAGATGAATTTCGATAAAACTTTCAAAGCTCTCAGTGTGGAATGTAATACAATCCTTGAATTTTCGATACACCGTGTTAAGCTGCTAATTATAATTTCTGGAGGACCGAACTTCGAAACTTCAACAGATGAGGTTTGCTTTGAATTTGTATTATCCAGACCCTACATCTAGTATCATCTTACACCCAACAGTTATCTGTTCTAATCACATTGTACATGATATTAAAGCTGCTGGCTGAAACCTAGCGATTATTTGCTATGATTCCTCAATGAAAGAGGTGAGAAAAAACCCCCCATCGCAATTGAATTCACACGATTTATCACATCATATTTCCATTCCATGGAAAAGATTGAAAATTTCAACATGTAACAATTTTATATATTTCTCGCTACAATTCAATGCAATCCGTACGCAATACTCTCAGCACGATCCAACTTGAAATCTCGAAACGTTCATCTCAGGAAAAATTGAATGAACCTTATTGAACTTTCGAATTCAATAAATTCTGGAATTTCATCATATATCTAAACCATATATATTCGAGATAAATCGATACAACGACACCGAGCCCATACACCGTATCCCATTCCCTTTCCTGTACCATAGAACCTTGATAAACCTTTTAATGGGTTCAAGGAATGCTTTGAAAATTTAATATTGAAATCAATTCTTTTGTTTCATCGCATTATCATCATATCTCATCGCATGGCTGTTTCTCCACCCAAATGTATACATACCCACCTACACACCCACACACACACACACATTCGATACAAAGCCATTTCACTTCCTGCTAACTCAACTCGTACTATCGATGTTTCACGGTTGATCGCCGGCTATATCTTTCCTCCCTCCAAAACCCTCTTCTCTCTCGTCCCTTTCTGACCTCGTGTGGTCAGCGAGATCCACGCCAAAGATATTAATAAGCATAGTTCGCAAGAGCAGGATGCGCAAAGCAGAGCAAAGTAGAGTCAGAGTAGAGCAGAGAGAACAACGCTCCGCACCGTGCAAGCGGAATTTAACTTTCGCTGACGACGATGGAGGAAGAGCGGTAAGCGCAGGCGCTGACTTCGAGGTTACCGAGGTCAATGTGCTGCTCCCGTCATCTAATCTATCTATAAACGACAAATCCTATCTGAACGATCCTTGGATGAGTTGAACGAATCTTGTACGAATCCGAATTTCCTTTTTATCCTCGGGGAAGGAGGAAGAGGATAAAGGAAAACGAGAGGGAGGGGGAACACATAAACACGAATGCGGGCAATCGAATTTCGAATTCAATCGAATGATCTAAATCATTGTGGAGGTATGAAATTGTTACGTACTTCTGTATCCGATGTCGTAAATGTGATGCTGGTGTTCGAATGTTTGCATTGTTCGTATTCCGACGGAGACAACTTGAATAGATTATGTAGGCAGGATATCTGCTAGCGGTTTCTATTCTCAGGGATTATCGTGGGGAATATTTACAATATTCCAGAAGGTATTTGAAAGGTTAGGAAAACAGTGTTTTATTACACGGAAGAAATATCTGATTCATACCCTAATAGAAATTGATTGGGGCACAGCTAATTTCCTCAAAATGACTAGCTAGTTTTGTAACGCACTTTCTCACATCCTGCCAACCTATAGATGTCCTTAGGAACTGCTGGATTATCGGTTGAATTTCTAATTAGAGGAGTGAAATTGTGTTTTTTTTTTTTCAGTAAAATCACACCAGTGTTTCTATAAAAGGAATTTCTCTCTTCATTCGATTGATTTTTCTAGTTAATGCAACTTTTGAAGAAAACAAGAATCTTTTCCGAAATCAAATCTCAATTCAAGTATATTGTTGTTGAATCTGTTTCCATATTTGAATCTTCAGTAACAATCGGAATGATTTAGCTCCATTCTATTAATCTGGTCAAATTTCTCTCTTTTTGTGTGATCATTTAATGTATTGAAGTATGGATATTTAGATTCATCACCTTTGAGTGTTTGAACACACAAGTCCAATTGGTTAAAGTGTATCATGAAGTTGCACCCACATGTGTCCCAACTAGTGTACGGATCAAAAGTGGGGAGCTTAGACAAATTCCTGCCAGGTTATAATCAAGGTTTAGTCAAAGGGCGTTCAGAATAATTAAATTCCGTGGAGTCTACAGTTATTGGATCTCTCTACTGAACATACTGAGAAACGCCTGACAGGAGTGGATAAAAAACTGTTGTCAGGCTTTGAACAGTTTCTTCGCGTAAAATTCAGGCGAAAACTAATAAACTTTCAATCCGGTTTTGTCCGGAATTACACGATTGAACTCTCCTGTCAATGATTGACAGCAACGTTTTGGGACGTTTTTTTTGGACCTCGTAGGCTGTGATATCCAATCAAAATCAGACGAAAATTCTCCTGTCAGATTTTGACAGGATGTTCCACTTTGACAATTCTGAATAGAAAAATAGAAAATTTGTCAGTTTTTGCTTGGATCCCACGTGGAAGACACCTTACAAAGCTTGACAACAATTTTGTGTCCGGTTTTGCTTGGTATTTTTAGCGGGGTAGTTTTTGTCAAGGGAATCGCTGACAAAAACTCTCAGAAATTTTTTTTTGTCGTCAGTTATTTAGGTATGAATCAGCGTAACCCATGCAGCTGTTGAACCGAATCCAACAATAAGTGTTGGCCCAATGATGGAAGTTCGCAAAACAAGAGATTAGGATCAATGATTGTCAACTGATAATCATATGGATGCACGGAGAAAAGAGATCTTCAAAAAATAGTAAAGTTCGCTGTCATACATAGCACAGCCACCCCCGATATTTGATATAGTAAATTATATCACGTCGCATTTTGATTTGTAGGCACATAAAAGTCCAATTCAGTGATGGGGTTACAGAAATTGCTAATCCTCGTAGTAATTTGAAAAGATACTACGTGGCATTACACTTTATAATACTTAATATCCCATAATCAGTAAATTACCTAGCTCTTTCTACTAAGAACATATTGAAAACATTTATTGCTATATTAAATAGTGAACTCTGCTATTTCCCGAAGAGGCACTTTTCTGCGTGTGACATTATCCCTGCTTTTTTTCCATGAAAAATCGAGTATGTCCAGGAATTGTTGTCGATTTTCTAAATTCAAGACATTAGTTATATTTTCTAACTCGACAATCCTGGCTAGACTTGCATTGGTGGTGTTACATGGAATCCTAACTGAGGATGTCGTATTCTGAAGCTTCTGATTTCACCCTAGCCTCAATCGTTCTCAATTACACTCAGAGAAAAGTCTGATTCGCATAACCAGGTGACGCAGTAATTTTTGCCATAACCAGATTCAATGAATGTCGTCTCGTTTTTCTGGTTATCATAACCACATTTCAGGTCACTCCAAGCAATAAGTCCTCAACCATCCAAGGATAGTGTCTGCAATCACGTCGCTTTTTCTCAATGTGTGGTAGCTGTGAATGTGCTCTCAGTATCGGCGACTCTAGTGCTCTATTCAGTCTCCAGGCTATTACAAGGCCTCACTAGGCACTTATGAGGGACTTGCAAGACCTGGTAATGGCTTGCAGTACACTGTAATAAATTTCTATGAGAAACTTCACATAAATGTTCGGAAGTAATTAACACATGCATGCGTTAGGAGATTTCGGTATTTTATCGGGAATTCACTGCAAAATGCTAGTAAAAATCCCATAAAGTTTGGAATTTTCAGTTAAATTTATGGAAAATTTCATACACATGTATTGGAAATGCTGCGTATAGGAAAATTCCGATTATTTTTGACGGTGTATAAATAGAGTGATTTCTACTAGGGAAGTCTTGTCGTCAAGTAGAATCTACAGTGCGCAGGGCTGTGCAGCCTCAATGAATTGTCGTATTTGAAATACTTCTTCTGGGCAAGTACTTTCCAATTTGTTGTTAAAAATCTCTATTCCACAGAAATAAAAGAGTATTTGAAATACAAAACGAAGTCGAGGTTGCCCATCTCTAACAGGGTGTGAAATTCACCGCATGAAGTTCTCATTATCTTATAATTCCATTCTTCAAATTCTTGATTTGGAATCTGACATTGAGACCTGAATTAGGTCAGGTCTCCCTAACGAACGTCTTAATCCTCGCTACAATCTTAGGGAGATTGAGATTAACTTGACCAGGTTGAAGAGATGAATTTCTAACTGGGTTTAGTTAGATATGACAAAAGGCCGAACGAAGTATTCTAGACAGTTCTGAGATTCCTTCGTGCTAAAGCAATGCTTAGAGTGATTTTCATCAAGGAGTTAATATGATAGAACAATGTCAACTTCATTGAACGTACCTTGATTACAAATTATCACAATCATCACTCAGTCGAACTGTCAATTTCAGTGGGAGAAACATTTTTCCCTGTATAATGAATGAATGCACTTTAAAAAGCTAATCAAAATTCATCGCTCCTGCAGTGGTCGTGTTCCACTACAACCAATGAGAATTACATTATTTCGAATTTAAAGACAAGAAGGAGCACTTCTATCATTCGTATTCGAAAATCATATCAATTTTATGGAATGCTTCAACAGATCATTCACTAAATGTATCATAAAACCTCGTAAGTCTGACGAGAATCCGATTGTCCTTCCTTTACCACTCCAGCGTGAATTAATATCATCACGATGTAAAGTAATGTTGACGTGTAGAAGCAATCCAACACACAACACACAACTTCACATAACTCCCTTGCCTTTGACCAACACTCGATTGTGGATTACAGCAAATTCAAAATCGATGAGCTAGCAAGTTCAAAATCCTTCATTCTCCCTTCAATCTGAATAAATTTATACCCCACGCAATGAGATTACAATCTGCACATTCATCTTCTCCGAACACTCAATCACTCCTCACGTTATTTAAAAACTGAGAACAAATTGTCAGACCTCTTTAAGCAGTGTATCGAATCATTTTTTTTTTTCCTTTGAATAAAAATCTCATTTGTTTTTTGTTACAGGTAAGAGCATACAGTTGATAGATGCTAATTTACAATGTGAACAATCGATTCCAGTGCACGTGAGTGATGACATTTCATTCAATTTGTAACAGAAAAGACTCCGACGTTGAAGTGATTGATCGTCAGTAGTAGTTATTTATTTACTACTAGGGGTAACAGGATAATTCAACAATCTTCAAATTTGCATTGTTATATTACACTGTAAAAAATGTTCTGAAATTTCCGATATCACATGTATATGAAAATTCTGAAACTTGTAATTGAAATCAAGTTCAATCATGAATTCATGAAATTGAATGCAAAATGTGTGAAAATTCATAATTCTGTATGAGATATCATAAAATTTCATACGAAAAGCCAAAGAAGTTTTGAAAATTCAATAAAAAATGGATATGTTAATTGCTTCACATACATTTCTATGAAATTTAGGAAGCAATTTTTTACAGTGTATGAGATTGGAACCCATCGTTGGGAATAATTCATTTGTTCTTTTATTTCAATCTTCGCTTGATTTGAAAAATGAAATAACAATTTCTATATTCATTTTAATCCAATCGAAAATGATTTGTTGTAAATTAGTGCCAAGTGGGTCATCAGGGACTATTATGTATCGATAGAATAGCGAACGGATGAATTTTAAATTGATACGGATGTAGAAAACATTTCATAAAATCGCTAATCCTTCTTCCGGATCAGTTATATTGGAAAAAAAAAGAAGAAAAAAAATCTAATCCCCAACATAATCACATTCCAAAAGAGAATTTCAATTACAAAATCAATTCAAAAAGTAATTCTATCTAACCGTAAAGCTTTCGTTACACGTGTAATACAAGGGTGATCGAAATTTCATCGTGCGAGGGAATATTAAAATTGAACTTTACGAACATGAAAGACGTTGGTTGCTGCGCGAAGCATTTTGGCTCAACGTATTCTTGATCATAGTTCATAGTTGGATGATTTTGAACGAGTTGATTGGATTCACCGACCGATCTCGTTCTCGTTCTCCTTCTCCCCCGGAGAGTTTGCTCCGGGTGGAAGGAAGGAAGGAAGTGAACCCGAATGATCGATACCTCGAATTCTGTAACTATCTGACGGCGCCGTTTGGGCGCACAAATCACTTCTCGACAATCCAATATCGCATGCCTTGCTAGAAATAGGTCGCGATTCCAACGAATGGGATCTCTCTCGTCGAATGAAAGACGGGCGCGCAAGGTATCGATTCTTGCGACCATAAGTGAGATACGTACACCTTATACCTGTGTGTAAGTTTATATATCCCTCGATACCGTTGTCAAATCAAAGAAAAAGAAATACCGTCGTATATCAGAATAAATTGAAAATAAACGTACGTCAATTATATTATTTGCAAACCTATGAGGAAAAGAGGTGAATTTTCGACGAACGCTTTGATGCTATCTCGCGTTCATCGTCTGTCTCTCTCTTTCTTTTTCATCAACATATTCAGCACCAAAACTTCGCATTCGATTCCATCTGAATACCTAGATCGTCATTCCGCACCTGCTCCCATCTATTTTGATTTCGAGTCATTTAATCAATGTTATGTCCAGGTAGCGCATTGAATCAAAACGTCCGAGCGGTCTGTGACCAAACATTTCATCACTGCCGCATAGTGTGATACGTCCCACACATATAAGCGCGTGCGAATTTCGTACATGTATTTACGTACGTACCCTCGCATATGGCTATGGTTTATAATGGTACGCTTGTGCTGCTGTGGCAGTCTCTTCTCTCCTTCTTTCTCTCTCGGTCTCCCGTTTCGACCCCTTGGCCGCCTCGCGCGCAATGAATTAATCAGTCGGAGTGATGAGGAACGCTTACAATCAGTTGCATGTGTGCAATGACGTACAATGTGTGCGCCTATATGTGAGGCTCTATAACGCGAGATAGTATTATACAGTATATATAGACGCGTATGTATACATCTACCTACTCCCGTAGTATCTTTATATACATACGGATTGCGTATAGTGAACCTAATACTATACACCTATGCGTACACATACTTCAGCGTCAGGCTTCGATTTAACCGTGACGAAAGCAAGCAATACGAATAGAGAGAAGTCATACCAACGGTGGCTGATGTGTGAGCGGAGAGAGTGGATTGAAAATCATGTGAAACAACCGATGTGACGTTGGAATATTAATTAAACATTAATCTGGAAAAGATAAGACCGGGGGAAGGAAAATATCCTGATGGAAGGGTCTTTGGGATGCACACCAATCGAGATATTTATCAGTTCGAAAGGACGATATCGATGACATCCACCCTACATTTCTCGAAATAACAAAGAAAGAACCTGGATAACTTTTTGATTATCGCTCTATCAAAAACTTGACACAATTGGAACTCTCGAAGGCTACATTCGGAGGATGAACGGAAAATCATAGGAGATTGTGTCAATAGTTGCAAAAGTTCAAAGCATTTCGCCCAGTGATTGGTGAATCGAATCAAACTTTGACGACCATTTTAGTTCGGTTTTTGAAATCAAACCGGATTCTTGCGATTGTTTTAGCGCAGTTCAACTGTGTATCGATCCGATTCAGTTCGGCTGGCAATTCTAATGAAACTTATGTTTCTTTTTATTTGTCAGAATCTTCGATTTTGCGATCCAGGCCCATTGAATTTCAATGAAACCATCAACTACGCACTAAGCTTGGTTGGAAATAGAATAAACCCATCGAATTTGAATTTTAAAATTCTAAATGTGTCTAGATTTTTGCAAAATCTTTCGATAAAGAGAGATTAGACAGTTGTTACGGCATTTGTGATATATTGAAAAAAACCTTTCAGTTGCCCAGTCTATTCTTTTGAAGAATACTGTACTATATATTTCAATATTCCTTGAAAAATGGTGGGATCCTTTGATCCTTGATCGATTCTTCTAGCCGGTCTTCCGGCTTGGAATTGAAATTAAAATCTCAATTCAGGTCTAAGAATAAATTGAAAAATAATGAAAAAGCGAAACGACGATGATACGACGCGGAGGGAACGAGAAATGACAAGAAAACCAAAAGATTTCTTCTCCGATAATAGTTACGTTTCAAGCTAATAATCTCTTCTTTTCAACCTAATCTTAGTCGGGAGGTTCTTTATGTGCCGAGTAAAGTAACGAGTATCAATACCTTATAGAGGAGATTGAACAACAAAGTATCCCGTTCGTCTTTGTATTGTTTTTTTTCTCTCTTCTCTTATCCTCTTTATTCTTATTGTTGCTACTACGAAAGGATTAAAAAGGTCTTTGGACTTTCTGTGTACTCTGGTTGTAATCTGAACTTTTTCATAGCTCGACTTGGACGTATAGCGTATAGCGACTTCATTGTGTCAAAGAGTAAAAAGATATCAGTTTCACAAAGTAGCTCACAGTGTATGAGGTCCGAAACAATGACCGACGAACCCAACCATTAGGGTCAAAAGATCGATCAGATATCTTGACTAGGTAGCTTGCTTGTTGCTTCGAAGCAACGTGACGATGAAGGAAGATGAGGGTACTCTACCACTGTGTGAGAAGAGCGCACCGCATCGCATGGAAAAAGAAAAGAGGCTAAAAGGACGAAGAGATAGGAGTCGGTGGTACGGTTCCTCTCTCGTTTATCAGTTTTGTGTGCTGTTTTCTCCTACTATCCTCTATTACTACCGCTCGCCGCTGCCGCTTCTCTCTTTGTACCCCCTTTTTCGTAGGTCTGTAAGTAATCAGCATTACCTCATCGTCTACTCTTTTCCACTCTTTGAATTCTTTTTCAGACTTTTTCTGCCCTTCATTCTCTGTAGGTATATATACGTATTCGCATAATAGTACCTTCAACTGTAAAGGATGTAACGATGATGTCCGTGAAATACCAATGCAGGCCCATCAACAGCAGAAAAGTCAGAAACCATCTAACAAAATCAACTTGAAAAGAGATATATCTTGGATATATATATATGTGTGTGTGTGTGTGTGTGTGAACGCCAAACTGTAGATCAAAGACGCCATTCATCGTCCGTACACGTACACTTCGTAACCACCATGGCAACCAAACGGCCGACCACCCTTCTCGTATTAACGTTATTACTTTATCCCCGTCCCAAAGTTGCTGGCTTGCTAGGCAACCGGGCATAGGAACCTATTGCCATCACCGCCACCGCTACCGCCCCTGCTGCTGTTTCCGTTCCTGAAACGTTTCATGATTGCGAACCTGAATTTCCAAGATATTTTGCCCGATTGCTTCTAGAATCAGTCTGATAACTTCAATCCTCTTATGGAATTTCAAGCTGTATTCAGGTCCATGTATCAGAGTATGTGATGTAATTGAAATGAAAACGAATTCTGGTTATCTCATAATTTCATAATTGAAATGATATTTGTCGGTGGCAGTGTTTCGCCGTATTCATCACACGGCCGAAATTTTATATAATCCCACGATCGTGTTAATATCTTGATAATGAAATTCATTCCATGATCGATCGATCCAATATTCCCTCTCTCTCTCTCTCTCTTTCTGTTCCCTCGCGTCGCTCCTACCAACGATTCTCGAACAAGCGTTAGAGAAATCCTCGGGCGTTAATCTCGCGTCGGATATGCAGTCAGCTATCAGGGACGCAGGAAACCAATGGTGATGGTTTTCCGCAGGATCGTATGGCGCGGGTTACGGAGGATTCGATTTCCATCCTCGGAATAAATCACGCCCAATCCAGTCCCACGTTTCCCGTCAACAGGTCGAAATTAGGATATAATTACGTTATAATACCGTTATCGTAGCTCACCGCGCGAGGATGGGTGGTTGGCGGACTGGATGACTGGTCGGTTGTCTTGCGCTTGGAAAAATGGAATGGGAGATATAAAACGATGATGGATGAGAATTCTTGTTTTTTTGTTGCCACCTCGTTTACTGTTTATCATCGCAATACGATAAAATTGATTCAAATAATTGATTTTCATAGCTTCGAGCGGTAATTATATTCACATGATGATGTATCATCTCGTTGACCTGGTGGAATGAATCTCATTATTGATACAATTTTCCTCAAGAATGGAGAAAGTGAACACCGTAGGGGAGGTTGGAAAGAAATGGAGAGGGAAGAGAATTGATCGCACTTTGATTTTCCCTGTTTCGGAGGAGAGTTGATGGATAGGAAATTTGCAAGTCACCCAGTACGTGCATAGAAAGAGGAGGAGGAGGAAGAAGGGGAGGTGGTGAGGAAGAGAAGAAACGATAGCGCTTGGACACGTCCTCGTATAGGTATACGTGTGTGATGTGGGTGCTGCGAAGAGTAAAGGCTAAAGAGACGAACGGGAGAGGGAATTGCCTCTTTTGACCCTATATCCAACGAACGCGCCCACGTGAGGCCATTATGATTCCCGTCAGTTTATATTTGCAGCTTCAAAGGCTGCGTCGCCCGCCAGGTCAGGACAGACCAGACCAAACCAGGAGGGTTTTGCCTTGCTTGCTTACTTCCTTGCTCGTTCGCTCGCTCACTCGCTTACTCGCTTGCTTGTTTGCCTTGCTTGCGAGGTTTACGAGGTTCCCTTACACCTTCTGGGCGCGGCAGTTCCGCAGTCAGATATCGGACAACGTGTAAGAGATTCGGTGGTATTGCGTTTGACACGCTTCTCGTGTTTTGACGAATTTTTCCTCGTCCTTTTTCTCTTGTTTTCGTGTTTGGTCAGTTGATGAGCCTTTCACGATAATGTTGCACGAAATTTCATAGAATCTTTGTTTGTTTTATAATCATGAAATAATAATATTATCGAGTTGCCGGCCACGGAAGATGACCAGAAAGAGTACCGCCTCATATGGGATCATGAACATTGTTTACATTTGTTATTTTAAGGATTGTACAGACGAGAAAATATAATGATGAATCTCCCTTGCTTCATCAAGCGTATCCGATGAACGATACCTCCAAAATGGAAATATCTCCCAGAAAATTGATAAATATATAACACAAAGTCTTTTTAACGATTATTCTGAGAATGTAGAGTACCTCAGCGTCATTGAATGGCCAATGTCTGAAGAGTAACGACACATAAACGTGATGTTATGTATTTTGACAGAGGGTTGTTCTCGTTTTCCACACTTGACGATCGCCTCGGGGGATCGACTTAGTTCAAAGGGCGTAGATCCTACATGTAACCTTATTTTGACCTCTCGAACCTCTTTTATATATCGAAGACGTACAGTAAACTGCTGATAAAAATTCTTCTCACAGATAGCAAGAAAAAATGAAACCATCCGTCAGTCATATTTCTTTTATAGCCAAGGAGAAAAAAAAATTAATGATACCCCTGTTTTGTTGGAATAAATTCATCATCCTGCTCCGTATCTCGGCTACTTCAAAACTTTCATTCTATACTTTTCCTCCCGTTTTTTTTCTCATCCTCGATGAGTAATTTCGTATTCAAAATCCTTTCTTCTCATCTTCGAATCTGAAAAAATGATTCCACGTCATTGAATTTTCATTCCCATTCGAATAGAAAGCATCAGAATCAACGCGATAAATATGAAATTTTTCTCGAACCTGTTCTCTCCCGAGGATGTATTTCTTGAGATTGAAAACAAGAAGAAAAGATCAAAAATATGGAAGAAAAGTTCAGATAATGATGCCGTGGGTATTTTTTTTTTGTTCCGCGAGGAAAAGGAGAAAGAAAATTATAATCAACTGAATCAATATATGTGCATGCATGTGGGTGTGTATGGACGAATGTGTACGCGTGGTATCGTAAGCTGGCAGTAACTACGTACTATATACTGGACCTCATTCTCTGCAATTTAATATAATAGAACGAACAAAGAGTAAGAGTATGAGCACTCTTTTTCATTCCGTCGCTGTAAAATGATGGAAGAGGATTATGTTTATATTCCGCAGAAGATGGAAGATAAGACTGGGGAGAAATAAAAGGAAAAGACAGTAGGAAAAAACTGTATGCAGATAGAGTTTTAGAGATGAAAGATGAAAGGGGAAAAAAACAACACGTCCACGTCCTTGTACCCAAAGTCCCAAAGCACGGGCTTTTATTTTTGAGGATGAGAGATACAAATGTGTATTCTCATATTTTAACTCTTAGAATTTTTGTAAAAATATTTCATACTTTCTCAGCTTAGTTGGCGAAGGAAGATTGTCAGAGAAAAAAAAGAAACGAAAAACAATAGCGAAATAAAAAGAAAAGGAGCGACAAAACAAGTGGATTTTTCTGAGTTAGGTATGGTGGTATAGCGGTGGTATAGCGGTGGTGCTTTTCTCCGAGTCGTCTGTCGAGTCAGCTGGACGCAGCCAGCTTTCTACGTCCAGTCGGCTTTCGTAACTTTAGCGTCAATATGTTTTCGTTCGCTTCTTTCGCCATCCCTTTCTATCCTTTTCTTCTCCGTCCTCTTTCGGACTTGTAACACTTCCAGCTTTCTGTCACAGGCATTCCTGGTTGAATGCGCGACGCGGGAACGATCATCTTCCATGAAGTGCTTCTCATCCCAATAACCCCAAGACTTGTGTCGTCCGCAGGCGTGTCTGGGACGGAATAAGAGATATAAGAAAGGGATAGAATTGCGTCTGATCGTGAAAGTACTTGTTTGACCATTTGTATTATATTTTATATATATCAATGTGAGAGGTAGATAACTTTTTAATACAAATGAAATTCATTTTCCCTCTTTTATCTCAAACAGCAATATCGATTCCCTAGAACATATGGAAAAGAAACTATCTTTCGTGCATGTATTCGAACACATTTTCGATGAAAGATACTTCTGTGGTGAATTATACTTAACTCCTTCAGTTGTGGTCTCGTGAAGTAAAGTGAAGGTGGAAACATCATACTCCCTCTAAAATTCTAGAAAACCGTTCTTATATATGTATACGTAACCATTGCGATGAGAATTCCTTCTATGACTACCATAGAAACTATCATTGCCTTGTGTGCACTTCATTAATCGGTGAAGTTCGGAGTCAGATTTGTAAAGTGAATGGCCCTTCCCTGGAAGTGGTCTTCGAACTTTGAAATCGTGGATTACGAAATTGGTGTTGTTTCAAAGAAGAATTTTGCTTCTTCCAGAGAATCGTTCGTAATACTCTCGGATGTGAATATATTTGATGATATTTGAATCGAAAGAACCTATCTCGCTAGGAACGATATGGGCATATTTTGATATTCCACGTCATCGCATTGACGATCCGTTTCAAGAGAACGAGGTTGTGTTTCAACTAATTTCAATACAAGCATTGACGATAATGATCTGTATAAGTTAATTATTCTTGTTAACGATAAATCAACTTAATTATGTAACGGAAACTAGATCCCATCGGGAAGTCTCAGGATGGTGAAGTTGAAATATCTGGTTACAGAGACAGAAAATTGACCGGAAGTGTTGCTTGTCTGAAATTCATGTCGACGCCCGCGGGTTATATTCGACTCCTTTTGATGACAAGTCCAGAAGGGCGTAGTAGTTGTACAACGAGTTGCAGCTGTAGATTGCACAATAGACGTGTGTTGCCGACTCTCAAAGAGCTTCCGTTTTGCCAAAAGCAGCGTCAATGCGACTTATCGCAAATTAGCGTGTACCTGGGTATCGAGAGAATCCAGTTTCGTTATGAATTTTTCTTCCATCGATTCAAATATCTTTCATAATTTTTGATCAATCCAACGTCCGAGTACCAGCAGTTAATTATCGCGAACAACGTTGTTTATATCCAGCGATAAAAAAAAAAGAGTAGTAAAATTCAACGGTGGTAAAAACCTCGTGTACGACACGAAATTGATAGAGGAGGGGAAAGAGAATGCTTTTGTATCATTATAACCTCGTTTTTATTCCATCTCACGGGATTTATATATGCACGAAAAATGACAACTTTACAAAAAACTGAGTTTATCATTCAACGTTGGATATAAGTTAATTTCATAAGTTTTATATTGCCATCGATCTCTCCCTCATATCTTGTCTCGTGTTTCATAAATGTCTCTACGTGCGATACAGTTTCTATTTTCGCACCCAACTCCATAAGGTGTAAATACCACTGTTCTCATTCGATATAACGAATGAATCTGTGAATGAAGGAGAAAACATGAAACTTGGATTATTACATTTTCTCGAATCTATTTCGGTAATGATTCGTTAAACATTTATTCGCTTTCAACCGACGTCAATTCAGGCATTCCCCCCCAACTTCTCTCGTGTCACTCATTTATATTTAGTTCGATATTTGGTTGAGCGACATCGATCTTCCATGTTCCTCGATACCACCCGGATCCTCTCAGTTTTTGATATAAATGACATTTATCTATTAATTCCAAACTTCAACTCGGATTCCTGTCAATGAAAGAGGAGGCGGATGAGGAAGGTTTATCGATGGATATCGTACGACTAAGTAGAATCGATAATTAAGCACGGGTACACCCACATCGAAAATAAAACAAGAGAGAGAGAGAGAGAGAGAGAGAGAAGAGGGGAAGAGATCTCTTTTCCAACAGCGTTGGATTTTGGTTCCTATTATTAATGATGCGAGGTCGAGGCAGCACCTAAAGGTGCAAGATCGATGGCGCTGTCGAAAGATACGAAAAATGATTAATAATCCGAAACAACATCCGTTCGCGTGTGTGAGAGTGTGTAAGGGTGGGAAAGATAAGAAACTGTATCAAGTTGTTCAATACATTTCCCTGGTACGAGATGGAGGATCATTTGAAATAAAACCAAGTACCAATAGAGGGAAACGTGTTCTTTCGTCTCCGTAGGAAATCCGCAGCAGACAATTATTCTCGAACTAAATGTCGTTCGATATCGAGAAGGTAAATCACGAGACGATGAAATTCTGGTAAAAAGCGGTGAACGAATGGGAGGAAAAAACGAGCGCCCAGAATCCCGTGGTTCCGTCAGTATTACAGGGAGACTCGACAAAAAGGGTTTTAATTTCCGGCGAGAAAAACCAACAGAGCCTA
The DNA here is from genome assembly GCA_018340375.1 of Gonatopus flavifemur. Lineage (NCBI taxonomy): Eukaryota > Metazoa > Arthropoda > Insecta > Hymenoptera > Dryinidae > Gonatopus > Gonatopus flavifemur. Next base: position 10,758,411 of record JAFFJZ010000005.1, read on the forward strand.
GATTTCAGCGTACGTATGCGCACTCACGCGTACAATGCAAACTCGAAAAGTCTTTAAACAAAATATTACCGCAGTCCGCCACGCCGTGGTTCTCCACGCTCCATGAAACAAACTCCTTTTTCCATATCTCTTTCTTCTCCCAATCTGTTGGAATCGTATGCTCGGTTTCATGTTTTTTTTTCTCCTTTTTTCCCAATGTCACCCTGCAAAATGAAATCCTTCAATTACATGTAGAGAAGTTCTATTCGATTCCAATAAACGTTCGCTGGTTTGTAAGCGTAATTGATGAAACGTCGGTGAATGAACGTTATGATTTCTCCTCTTCATTGCATCAACGATTTTTATTCTTGAAATGTCGCTTTGAGTGTCGGAAGTGTGAAGGTTCACTATTAGGAGTGGATATAGTATTGATTTTGCGATGGTGAATGGACTCCTTCCTTTCCCGTGCGGACAGTAAAACTTCTAGATTCAACAAAATTCGCTACAGAATGACAACGCATGGATTTAATGTTTGAAAAATAAATAAATTCCAATAAAATACCGTACCTACATTGATCTATGAAGGATACGACAGATGTTTGCATCTCATCCGTGTGATATGCAAAAATCAATACATCAGCTTATCACGAAGAATCACAAAATAATTAATAACTCGATATATCTCTTCCATGTTGGAGTCAATGCACACGGAATGATTATTTTTACATTCTACAAACGCCGAAAGGAATTATATAAAAGTATCGAATGCATGTGGGAAATGAATAACATCATCGTTATGTCGATAAATCGAATTTACTTGAATTTGTGGAATAACTCCATGGTGGATCGATGAAAATTTACACCGAACATATTACGTTGTAAAAGTAAAGAGGGAAAGAGTTATGACGTTACATCGAATAACATTATACTAATACGAAATACTACATATAAAAAGAAGTGAGATGGATGGAGGAAGAGGAACTGTGAAGATTAATACAATAAGAGAAATGAGCATAGATATTAAATATTTATGAGGCACAAAGAGAGAAAAAAAGGAAAAAGAGGAACATGTATTTGTACATATATATTTGTGCGCTTATGTACGAGTGTACAGATAGAGATAGAGTGGAAGAAAATAAATAAAGCGAAACACAACGAGCCTTTTGCGAACTGGCGCCTCTATTAATAAACGTGCGCCTGGTGCGCCTCGTTGTACGTCATAATTTTATTTTTCCAGCAACGCTACCAACTAACTACGCTTCCTTTCATCTTCAGTCGACGAAGCGTGCTACCTCCCTTACAATCGTTCTCTTTCCATGCCCTATCTTTCGTTCTCGCGATCTCGAAAATGTCGTAAATCGTCCGAGACACGCCAAGATCATCAAGTTCACCTTCTTCTCCAACTCATCTCCGTGGACAAAAGAAAAGCAAGAATCGCAATGTCAAATCTAACGGCGCCATCGCGCGCCCTCGCCAGACTTAGATCTTCCTCTCGTTTCTTTGCCGCCTTTTGAAAATTGAAAAGCATTCCTAAAGTGATTTGTGCTTGAAAACTCACTTGGAAAGTGTGGTAGATTGATTTGTTCTTACGTCTATTTTGAAATTTGATTTCCGCTAGACGTAGAAAGTATATCAATTTCTCAACAACGTATACACTCGCAGCTTTGTAAGTTAGCAAATTATCGAGTCGATTCTAGAAAATTGTGTTTGTAATTTTCCTGATATTTTATCCAGACAATCCAATTAAGATCATTTCTAGATAGGATCATGAGATATCGCTCTAGAGTCCACATTTATTAAATAAATTGAAGGGAATGAAGGGAGAAACATGCCGCCCATAGAGATTTTACACAAAAAACACCAATTTGATAAGCTTGGAAAATAGTGCGATGGTAATCGTGTTTGTAACGAAACCATCTCGATTCATACGGAAACCTATATAAATCACCTGTTGTAACGAATTCGATTACACCGGCCATATTCGAATCGAATCCGACAACGTATAGAATATTTTATAATGTCACATGAGAAATTATAGGATAGATTCAATAACGTAGATCACCGAGAAACATTGTAAAGTCTTTCTCCCTCAATTTCTTTCAAAGGATTGGGATTGTCCCGTTGTGCGAGAATTGTATGCTATCATCCGAGCATCCCAACATCCACACACACATACACACATTTATATACCCGCTCGTGGACGATCTTGGAAAGAGAATTTTCCATGAACTCAATATGCTAATTGAATTGTCACGTATGGCTTAACAGCTCGATGTTACGGTAGAGATGACAATGATCACCCACTTTTATCCAAGAACAATTTTAAACATTACATTTCTGTGCGTGTCATTGTTCTTTTTCGTATGTGTGTGCCGATCATTGAATTCTTCATAAAACGATAATACGAATAATTTTCAAAGGGATTTAATTAACAAAGCAACCTTGTGTGATGCGCACACAGGTCAACTTTGGCCAAATAATAATGCATCGCTTTCGAAGGGAAACCGAATGAATATTTCAGTTTATAATAGGATTAAACGAAGCAAGATTATTTAGTACACAAGTATAATATACGTCTTTTGAGATTTCCAAGTGTGTGCCGGTGTTACCAATGCCGCTTCAGCTTGCTGCTTCGTAGTTGTCGTCGTCGTCGTCGTCGTTGTCCTCGTCCTCGTCCTCGTCGTTGAGAATCGCGCGCACCAAGCCCGTACGTTAAAACGTCACTGGATAGCGGACAATGCTCTTATGCTTGGCGTACGGTCTAAATTTATTTTTAATTAACGTGCAAATGAATGCGTCGGCGACCGTTTCCTGCTTATCGGAGGCGCCACTCGTTGTCGTTGATAACGAGCTCCGTACTGCCCGCTAGATTATTTGCATCCCGCGAACACGAGCGCGCGATTGTCCGGGAAACAGAAGAAACATATGGTCGTGGTGTGGTGAAACGATAAAACTTTTTTGTTCTCGTATTTTTCTTTTTCTACTTGAGAGCTTTTCTCCTTCTTTTTCATTAATTCCTCTTTGAAAAGTACTTCTACATTTACGGAAGTTCGAATATACGATTCTTTTTTGTTGTTATATCGATGTACAGGGTAGGACTGTAGTTCATACATTCATGAAAGATTTGAAAATTTATCTAGGAGAGTGATGAAGGACCTTTCGTATGTTGGAAATATAAACTTTTTGTTCGATAAATGTATGAATAGGTTTCTAGGTGGAAATTAAATCATGGACCTATACTGTTGCTGCGGTACCTTTGCTAGAGTTTTGAGTATTGACAAATCAAGGAGATCATTAAGGGCCCTGCTTAAAGAATCTCATTGAACTGATTGATTCTCATTGATTCAGAAAACCGATTCAACCCCATTGAGAATCAATTTTTAATGGGTTTGAATCGGTTTTTTGCATCGGAATTAATGAGAATCAATCGGTTCAATGGGATTCTTTGAGCAGGGGGGGTTACCATCCCCCACTGTTGTAACTTTTGATTGAACTTGATTCGAATATTTTTCATACCAAGAATTGATTGAGCGGCTGTCAACTGAGCGGTTTGGCTTTTGAAATACTTGATGAAATGATTCTATCAAAAGTTACATCAACCCTGTTAAAAATGCCAGGCAGAACTGGACAGAAAATTGTTATCAGACTCTGAACGGGTTCTTTCCTAGGTGATCCAGGCAAAAATTGGAAAAACTTTCCACACAATTTGGTCCGGAATTACCAGTTCGGAATATCCTGTTAACAACTCTGTTTGGAATTCACAGACTGTGATATCCAGTCAAAAACTACTAAAAATTTTCCTGCCAGGTTTAAGCAGGATGTTACAATTTGGTGATTCTGGAGCAAATTGGGTAGAGAATTTGTCAGTGTTCGCCTGGATTACCTGAGGAAGAAACCGTTCAAAACCTAAACAACAATTTTCTGTTCGGTTCCACCTAGGATTTTTAGCAAGACATTGGAATAGTACACACGCATCAGTATTGGCTTAATACACTTGAAAATACATTGGAGGAAATTTTCTTGTGAAAATTACCGTGAAATTCCAGTAACTGAAGAACAAGTGGAAATTCCTGGAACAATTACTGTGCAGCCTGTAAAAATGAGTGAATTCCCAAACAGTTTAGAGGGATCCTTCCTACAAATCACACTGTAATTTCTTGGATAATTTTCACTCGTCTCTCGATTACTGGAATTTCACAGTAATTTTTCGTATAAAATTTCTTCACAGCCATCCGGGTCGAAAAATTTGGACGGTTCTTGTTCTCATATTTGGTTTTTAGACTGAATTTGTCCTAATTGCTGAATAATGCAGACAAAAACAGGACGTTTCCAAGATTTTAACCAGCCAGAAACCGGAGTCTGTCGACATCGATTTGACACTGAATTAATTTCTAGTGGATCAAAATCCCATCAAAATTCAACAAAAATCGATTGGTTCGATGTCGACTTGGCGTCATATTGAGATTTGTTTTCTGGCTGGTTAATCTGAATTTCTCTTCCAAAAAATAAAAGGGATTGAGGAAAAATTCAGACTAAAATCTTAAAGAAGTCCTATTTTTGTCCGCATTATTCAATAATAATCAAGACACTTTCTTCTGAATTTGCAGAATACATTTAATTGAAGTTTCTCAGAATTCAATGAAATCTATCTGAAGAATTTAGAAGAAAGTGGCTATGAGCAATTACAGTAACATTTTCTGAATGTTCAGAAGCGTTTTAGAGTAGTTTGGAATCAATTTAGGACTCGTGCCACGGCGCTAGTATCCCCGCTACTACATAAATAATGCGATTTCACTGATTTGAATTTAAGAAGTGAGTGGAATATAATAAACTCGACAGTACGTGAAAGAAAGTGTGAAATTAAGAACAACAGTTGTTTTCCTTCTCTTTTTTCCCTCAAAGATATGGCTCTATCATTGTTCTTTGTACTTGGTTGCTTCCCATGCACGTGACTTCTAGGGGTCTTCCATACACGCGACCCTTGCACGTGCCTGTGTGCATGATCACTGTACACCATAGCGCAAAAAGGTAAAGGAACCGAAGAATAAAAACCTCTTTGATCTCGGCGGCATGCATAAGGAGACTAAAGCGCTGATGAGTTGATGCCATAAACATAAAATGTCAATCGATAGAATGTTCTACGAAAACTTTAAAAGTCAGAATTTCAATATCCAAAACTCTATCTATGCGCTGAGGGAAGTAAAACGTTTTCATCAGGGATGGAACGGGTCGGATATGAAAGTGCGACCGAAAAAAGGATCCCCGTCTGTCGGAAATTATCACTTCAGATTATAAACTCTCCGGAATAGATTGTTTCCTACTCCAAAGAACTGTATCCTTTATTTCCGTATTTGTAAAGAATTGCATCCTAAAATATCTGTATTCTCAAAATACTGTATACTTATCATATCCATCCTCGAATACCTGTATTCTCCAAGAACTGTCTTCCTAAAGAATTGTATTGTCAATTTACTGTATTCTTTATTCATGTGATCGTAAAGAACTGTATCCTTAAATATCTGTATTCTTGGAGATCCGTCTTCTCTAAGAACTGTATTCTTGAAGAATTTCATTCTCAAATATCTCTGTCCTTGAATACTTGTATTCTCCAAGAACTGTATTCCTTATTCCTGTAATCATGAGAAACTGTATTCTTCAATATATGTATTATTAAAAAACTTGATTCTCAAATACCTGTATTGTCATAGAACTGACATTTTAGAGAACTTAATTCTTGAATATTAGTATTCTCACAGAATTGTCTTCCTGGAGAACTGTATTCCTTATACCTGTGTTCAGGTGGATGACTATTGAGGAGTTGTTAATTATTGCCATCGAACTTTATTGATAACACTTCTTCAACAGTCATTTGCCTGAATATAGGTATCAATTATACAGTGCTTTAGGGAGACAGTTTTTGAAGAATACAGATATTTGAGAACCAAGGTCTTCAAGAAGACTGTTTTTCGAGAATACTGTTGCTTGAGGCAGTTGGTATTGGAGCATACAAGTCTTTAAGAGGACAGTTCTTGTTCTGTCGAAGGGGGTTAGTCAAGTTCAGAAATTGACGAACTGGAGATTATTTATTTCAATACAGAGAAAATTCATTTTTTTATACTTCCACCAATTCTCAATAGAAGAATTATCCCTTCATCTCACGTGATGAGATAAGTCTCTCCCCAAAACTGGGATGAAAATACTTTGACGTATTTTGTACGCATTCCTTTTTCAAAGATCATCAGTCGATTGATTCTTCTTCACCAACAATGAGCCGCTTTATCGCACGGGCAGCTTTTCGTTTTCCATTCATTCTGTGTTGTCACGCGCTGCTTTTATCTTCATCCTTTTCACTGAATACATTTTTTACCCTATCATTACATATGATACACGGTTTGAATTTTTAGTAAAAATTTCTTTGTATGCTTGCAAATAGGTATAAAAACACTTCTTTACATTGAAATCTTGTGGAATACAAACAACCACCAAATGGAGTGAAATTTTCTCCTCTTCATCCTACTTATTTTACCAATTGGGAAAACCAGAATCCGTTTGTTTTTTTTCCATTCAGAACATTCCAAAGGGAATTTCGAGAGAATCAGAAATTGGTAGAGTGAAGAGGCAAGTTATTACGATTCATACGTGGTATTTTCCTCACTCGATGTTGCTCTACCGGGAAGTGAGCAAGCATTGCAAATCCTCTATAATATATCAGCACATAACGCAATGCTCCCACTGGTAGTGTCGCATAGTCGATATCAGAGCCAGGGTTATTAATGGAGTTAATTACAGCACACCGCTAAAGTGCAATTGCATCATTATAATGGGATACGTAGCGCACGCGCACTCGCGTTTACGAATTCAAGTAATCGATTTGGTTCATGGGTAATTGTATGAAATAATGATGTAACGTCGGATATAAATACGATTCGTATGAATATGTAAATGTCAATGTACAAGAGAAAAATAGAATTTTATTAAAGATGACACGACAGGTGATTATTCACGGAACTGATATTTTTTTCATCTTCTTGTATTTCATTCATCTTCAAACTTTGTTTGAACATTATTGACGTTTCTAGAATTCGAACAATGGATATGTTTGGAATTGATTTGAAATATTATCAATAATTTATGAAAAGATAATTGAAACTAAATAGGATAATAGAAATTTTTTAACATGTGACTGTTATTATTCAACTGCATCTTTTCGCATCAAATTGTTTTGTTAAAAACTTCTTCGCGCTCTTCTCCAACTTTTTTTCTTCTCAGTACAATAAATTCGAAATACGTATAGAGATTTTAAACATCATTCGCTATCAAACATTTTAAAAATTCTCTAAAATTCATCCTTCAAGTTTTCGTCATGCGACCATAACGAAGACTCAGCGACAGGTCAATTCAACTGAATTTCTTCAAAGCTTTTCTTTACATCAAAATAAACATGTAGACTCGGTTACAAGGAACTCTGTACATACATGCACCTCACGAAGAAGCGAACAATTTTTCCTCTTCCATTTCACTACCAGATGCATATATCTCATATTCCCCGTACAATGCATATCTATATCATACATATGAAATACAAATTTGACTTCATTTTTCAACTGAATAGAAGGAAGAAAAATTTACTTTTCTTCCCCTTTTCCATGTTGAATCTGTTGATGATGAAAATTTCCTGTTAGATTGATTAAACAAATGTATAAATTTTGCAGACAAAATTCTGGAACAATACTTCATTACCTTAAACATTTGAGGAAATACAGAACAGTAGAGAATGAAAGAGAGGGACTCGTTAGGAAACGAGGTACCATTTCAGGAGACTTAATCGTTAGAACGGAAATCGTTTGATGCCAGCGCCAGTGAGCAAGCGGACAAACTGCATTTGCAGTAGTAGCAGCAATGGCAATAGCAGCTATGCAGACTTGAGTTTGAGAGCAAGCGCCCTCTGCACGGTCCGCTTAACTCGACACGCCGGAAGGTTACGACCTACGGCAACGGCGGGTTGACGCATAAATGCTGCACAACCTCAAGGTAGGAAGAGAAGGAAGAGAAGGAGGAACAATATTCAACCCCTGAGAAAGACAGTTGTATTTCCTTCTCTCTTTATCTCTCTTTCTTCGCTCGTTTGCTCGACTTTGCCCTGTTATGAAACTGCACTCACATTCTAAATCAACTACCCCGTGGAAGGCATGCATCCGAGTAAAAATCTTGTCTACAACTCACAATTCGCTATTGAAAGTTTATTGAAATGCATGATGAGACCTCCTAGCTCCAATCAGGCGGTTCCGATATATACGTGTACACGGATACAGATTGTACCGACGCCTGACACAACTGCTGTTGAGTTATCGTGCGCGCTCTATCAGTCACGGGGTCGAATAGACGGGAGGAGAGAAGTTTGGAGTAAAATTTCCCGCGAGGCACCGGGTCGCCTATATATTTTCGAGCAATTAGTGTCACGATCTTTTTCCAGTACGCGCTTAACTTTGACAAGTTCTGTCACTCCGAGCCCCGGTACCCTTCAATCCCAGTTGTCTGCTATTCGGATGCGAGTAATTACGCGTCACTCATGGCTCTTACGATCGGCGGCGCGGCAGTCGAAGTTTCCTCCTGCACGAGTGTACGTGTACAAACGACGCAACACGAATGTACAACCTACAACACATGCACACGTGTCGTGTGAGAATGTATTATGAAGGGGAATTCGATGAACTCTCACTCTCGTGAGAGTATCGGAACCGGCACGGGCGAGGCGAAACCCAACATTTCCTACATTTCACGTTTATTAGATCGATAATTGTTTAATATCTCCTTGGAATCCTTAAAGATATCGAGAAATGATGGAACACGCTTTGTAGATTCAAATTTCAAATCCATGTTTACTATAAACATCGTTTATTCCCTTCCGCGCGCACAAAAAAAACAGCCCAAAAAGAATCAAACGAGTTATCGGTTATCCGCATTCAAATTGAATGAACGTTCAAATACAACTGCAAAACAAAAATCGAATAAAAATATCGTCATTTTCGTGGAAAAAAAGAAAGAACCGATTGAACCCAGAAAAAAAACCAGAGAGATCAAACAGAAATCCCAAATATTATACGGTTCTGCGGATAGAAGTATCAAATTCAGTGATGAATATTTGAAATGTATCAAATATCGTGTTGAAGTTGTCCATAAACATTTACATAAAGTATTGATTGAGAATGAAAAATAACGAACTCCCTCGTAATTTAGGTATCGAAATTTCGTTATAATATTCTAAATAAAATGATGATGAAAACGAAAAGAATTGACATCTACGGTTTTATGAAGGATATAGCGTGTGTGGGTGGATGCCCGCTACACATCTCTGTCCATTTAATTAAACGCATCGTTTCGCACAGTAATAATTGGCAATAGTTCGTCTCGCATTTCACGACACGATGTATGTATATAAATATATATGTATATATATATGCACCATAAAATTTGTACGTATGGGCCCTGTATGTATTGTGGATGAACGTTTCTGGTATCAGCAACACCCAAACAGTCGCAGGCACCATTCAGCCAATGCAGACTGAATCAGTTTATTACTGTACAGGTCTGTGCAGGGTCATCAATCGTTGATTAATCAACCGGAAATGGTCGATTCAATGCGTTAACGTTTACGGGACGTCCAAATATGTATATACATGAGTTTCATTCCTATCAACTCGTATCGGACGGTGTTAATTAATGTAATAAAGACGTTCATAATATCGTTCACGAGAATCCACGTTCATGCCGCTGGTTTACGTTCGCCTAGATTTTCCATTCTCTGAACAATTTTACCATGAATTTGTTGTGGGGGAGCTTTCAAAAGATTTTAGAATTTTGAACCTGTTCGATTCATTCGTTCGCAGTGATACTACACCCGACCAGAAATTGACAACAGACGCAGTACCGCACCAGTAAGGGAGACAGGGGCAGATTGTGACAGGAGTGAGTTTGTGACATGGTCTGTTACTGTGGTATTTCTTATCAAATTATGTATATACGCTTTATAAAATACTCTCCCAGCGACTGAATAATTATTTTACGAAGAGTGAACTTTATTTGTTGGAAAGTATGAAATTTTTAGTCTGTGTTACAAGTTACCTCTGGTACTTTTAGTCCCGGTTTTCCCTACCGGCCAAGACGGGGAGGGTACTGGACTTTGTTACTGGGATGATAACGCTTTTCTGTTTTAGGGTTTTAGTACTAGCCGCGTGGCAGCAGCCAAAATGTTTCTTTCGAATTATTTGAAAGTGGTGCAATTAAACCTGCAATTAATTTTGATTTACCTACCTGGGATATGTGTCAATATAGGTCTCTAAATGGAATTCATTAGATTTTATTGTGAAACTTTCAAATAATTTGGAAGAAACATTTTGGCTGCTGCTACACCGCCAGTATCCTGTACTGGATCAGTACCAGACCGACATCAAGTTCTCAGTACTGGTTCATCAGTACAGGAGTAGTACTGTATTTCTATGTATCCAGTATTAATCCCGCACGTGTTGACCAAGTGTTGAAGATCCAATACTGGCACTGTATAGCAACTATTGTCAACATTGACAACCCTAAATTATGAATGAAATTCCCAATTTACCCTAGTTGTTGCCACAACATCATCGTTTCATAGATGAATTGTGAGTCAAATCGCAATTACTGTTTTGAATAAACAACTCTCATTAAGAGAAAAAAAAGTAATTCCTCGTAGATGATTGTCAAAGTTACTTCGGGAAGATTTTCGATTTCATAGAAAACCACAACAAAGTCAAAACTAAAAGCTCGGTGTTGTATGTAGGTAACAGGGGGTGTAGAGTATCGTTGTACAGAATCGGCGCGTTGCTTACGCTGTCAGAATTTAGCGGGAAAAGCCGCAGACCGTCGCTTATTAAACCACCCCTAATTATATTTCAATATGAGCTCACTCGGTAGAAGGAGCCGATAGACGAGAAGAAGATGCAGAAGCTGAATAGAATGAGGGCGTGGAAGCGATGTTGAGGGTTGTGCAGGGGTCTGCCTGCCTGCTACCATTTGTATATGCAAACTCCTCTTTGGTCGCTCTTAGGCAACCAAGCAGAAGCAGAGATGAATTCATTTCTCCGACGTCCTTGTCCTCGTCCTCGTCGTCTTTTATGGGTAATTAATAGTTCCTTCGTCAATTAAAACAGGATATTAAAACTGCTACCTTGGCCTATCAACGGGGTCTCATTAATCGCCTTATCCGAAGCTTCACCTTTGCTCCTTAACCTTTTTCGTCTCTCGATTCTCCAACCCCTCCGAAAAAATCTCATTGAATTTGAAATATTTGAAAAATCATCGTCGGGAGAGAAATAGAGATGTCATTGGCGTTAGGTATCAAGCACCTTGCGATGGTGGAAATTTACATGTATCTGAATTTGCTTTCGTTTATGTTGCAAGAATCTTCAGATAGCATTCATGCTTCACGTACGTACAAGAAACAATGAATTTTGAAATTGGAAAACTAAATATTGCAAGAGTCAACAAGGAGTTGAATTCTCGGACTGTATTGGTAATTGTAAACGTTCTATTCGATTCATTTATCTTTCCCTTTTCGTGCGAAAGGAAAATTTGTGAAATTGTATAATCTCCCTCGAATATCGAACACCACGTTCTCTCGTTTAAAATTTAAATCATGCTTGCACAGAATTTTCTTACTTGTGCATTCGGTTTCTATCTATCCATCTATCCATTTTATCTATATATGATGATTCAAAGTGCTGAATTTTCTCTTATTTAAAATTTGCCGCACATCTGACGCTTTTCGCCTACTTTCCCCATCTCTCTCTCTCTCTCTCTCTCTCTCTCTCTCTCTCTTGATAATCCTTCATTAAATCCTGGTTGATATTATTATTCATTCCTTTCCTGTTTCATTCATAACAAAAATTTATCTTACTCCTCTTATTCTTTTGAATAATTAAATTGCTATTTTTATCTTCGCAACTTCCCACCTTCCTTCCTCCAGAAAAACCTGATTTGGAGAACACGATTGAAATTTTCATTTCATGTATCGCTGTTTTTTGTCTGGTTATTTTCCATTTTTCCTCGTCGGTATCATCTTTTTGTATGCATAAAAGTTGTTACCGCATTCCCGGGTGGGATATCGGTATCCTGGTAGATAAATTAGGAATTTGTTCGACCGATAAGTCTCGTTACAAGTCTCGCGAGGCTTAATGGGATCATCCCATCGTAATCACGGCTATTACTTTGGGTAGCGCATTGGACGGAGAGTTGGCTGGTTGTGTGGTTGTATACTGTGTACGTTCAAATTGGCGCCCAAGGCAATCGATAATCCGAGGTGAGTAAAGGTGAAAGGGGTAGGCGCGAAATTGGAAGGCGAGGGAGAAGGGTAAAGGTTTTCCATGGGATAATGGGGGTAGTCGACTTTGGTTTGCGGGGATGAGAACAGATCAAACACCCAACGATGCCACGAGGCGTCGTTGATCGTCTCTTCTTCTTCTTCTCCTCCTTCTCATCTCGATGATTCATCTTCTGTCTCCCTGATCTCTCTTCTTCTGTTTCTGTACCATCTCTCTTATCCCAAAACAATATTATGCATAATAGCGCGAAGTTGAGACTTTGAGTTGATTGATTGCACAGCAATATGCGGTGGGGAAGATAAAGGGGTAGATGATTTTGTCTGCGGCGTATAAGTAGGGAAAATGTATTTTCAACGGATATTGATACGTTATTCAACATGATCTCGAATTAAAAATATTGTTATATTCCCTCTTGAAAAAAAAAAAAAAAATTCTATAGCCGTAAAAAGTGCAAATAATTCAACATCAATTTAACGGATTGTAAGAATTCAATATTCTTCCTCCAAATCCCCTTTCACAGTTATAACAGTCGCAAAATTGAATTTAGCATGTTCATCTTAATTACATAATAATAAATGAAACCCTCGATCCTCCTCAAAATTCTACCGACGATTCAATTAAAAAATTGTATAACTTTCCCATCGAGTCTCCGTAGCGTACTCAAGACTCAGTTTTCTTTTCTTTTTCCACCCCAATCTATTTAGCCCATCTTCCACCGAATTACCGCGATTCGAACTCACAAATGATTCATCTTCTAATTGCATGACGAGCGAACTAGGTATCTACCCACCCGACCTTCCCTTCAAGTTGCCATAATCAAAACTCTGTTTGAATGCTCATTAATCATGAGGACACCCTCGCGCTTCTTCCCTGAGGTGCGAATACCTCGATGAATGAACGAGGGATGAAAGGATCCAGGGGATATTATAACAAAGACGTGACATGTGTTTTGTACATTAATTCGAAAGAAAAAAAGGAAAAAAGAGCACGCATCCCATTTTACTTTTCATTCGAAAACAAAAATAAATGATCGGTATATGAAATATGGTATTGTCCCAGTTTATCATGTCATTCCGTTGCTTTCGCGTTTTGAGAAGTATATTCCCGTTGTTCGAAGCGTTGAGAGGGTTCGCCGCACCCAGACGTTCGTAACTGAATTTGTATAATTCCACCACGCACTCTTTCGTGGTTCTTTTCAACGTCGTCTCGATGGACGACAACGACGTACGTATTCAGGGCATAAATTCACACGTATCCTATGTCCTGTGAGTTTTATGATAGAAGATATCCAAGAATAATGAATTCACATCTCATTCTTTGAACCAGTACATTTGAAAAGAAAAATTCAAATCCAATGTGAAGCCACATGAATTCTTAGAGAACGGAGTTAAAGTACAGTGCCGAACGATTCTAAATTGAGTCGTTTTCAGGAGATGAAGTCATTTCATACAATTTAATCCTAAGCAGGTCTTGCATCAATCTCTCATTATTTCGAGTAAAGTTTAATGAATTATTCGTATAACGTGTCGACTATCGCAATGCGAAATGACAGCTCTTTTACGTTACGTTTCAACGTTGGGGGCTTCAATATTCCGTAGCACGAAATGTTACTTTCTCGCATTAGAATGTAGTAGCATTTAATTCAGCAAGCGTAGTGTAGTTTTCGTTCGTGCTGGTGTCTTCTTCTTCTCCTTCTTTGAGATGAGAAAGGAGAATTATCATTAAACTATATATACGTATAGGTACCGTATGTGCTTGTATTGTAACGATTATGTGTCGTCATCTCTCCGTCGCGCAACACCCGAGAGCTAGCTGGTAAAATATTATTCGAGTGTAAATTTTATTGAAAACATTTCACGTGACTCTGTAGCGGAATGATGACTGCCTTGCCGTCACTTTACAAACGAGAAACACACTCACCCTCTTGTCGTGCAATCTTTCTTTCTCTCTGTCTCTTTTTCCTTCTTCATTCTCTCGCAGATGTAATGATTGCGCGAGAGAGGAGCGTTAATTGTCGTAAATATTAGACGATTGAGTAAGAAGAAGCATTGTCGTTGTTTAATTGAGAGATGACTTGAACGATTCAACACTCGAAAGCTCATTCCCAAGCGTCCGAGAATGGATCTCTTTTCAAGCAAGCAACAGAAAGATTAATCAAAACAAATTGTCGGATGGGAAGATAAGCTTGTCCGTGGATCTTGTAACTCGATTCTTTCTTCTCCCACTTCGCTTTCTTCTCTTATACGTTGTTTTATTTCTGTTTACATTCATTGTATTTAAGTTTGCGCCCTCGGATTCTTGGAATCGGCAAAATTTCCGAGATTGCGCGAAAAATTCATTCAACGGGAAAGTCGAAAGGTGGAGGATTCAAGGGATGTAGAAAAAGTACAGTGTAGGGTCGTTGTTTGCCGAATCAAAGTTTTTTTTTTTTGTGAAAATGGTGTGAATGAAATTAAACGGTCGATGAAAGATTCCTCTGTTGGAGTTTTGATTGAAAGTTTATGAAAAGGACAGGAATAAAATTTTACAAAAAGTTAATACTAAGATAAAACAAAAAATTTCCCGAGTCTGAAATTTGGAAGTTTATATGTTGCAAAATTAAATTAAACTTTCAATAAATCAACATAGCAGTGATATTTTGCAAAAAGTTGATACTAAATGAGAAAAAAGTATGTATAAATTTTCACAGTCTTAAATTTGGAATATTTTATAAAATTCATAATGTTAATAAAGATGATGGAATATGAGATGATGGAAATGATTGATTTTCAATTTCATGTTAGAAATATAATTTTAATTTATTTTAACAATGAAGATATATTATATAGTTCATTATTAAAATTATTATATATTTCAAAAAATTCTTCACCATGAAGATCAAATAATATCATTCTTCCAATCATCTTTAATTTCGATGTATGTTGTATTAAATTTTGTGCCTAATAAATTCTTGTAAATAATAATTTCCTTTTCATAATTGAACTCATGATTATAATATTGATTCATATTCTTCATCATTGAATTTAAGAATTACCGTTAAAATTATAATTGACATTGATGACAATTCCCTTTTTATCATCAAGATAGTGATTATAATTCGAAATAATATTCTTTGCCAATCAACTCCGTCCGTATTATTAGAATTATAGTTGATTACATTAATAATAATCTGTCTTTTATTGTTAAATTCATGATTGTAATAGTAATTCATATTCTTTAGTATTGAATTTGAAATTAACCAAATCATGGTTTAAATTCATGATGATTCCCTCTTCATCATCAAACTCGTGATTACAATTTTAATTGACATACCGAAAAAAGTATTTGGTTGAAATGAAAATATATTTTGGTTAATATGTAAAAAATCAACCAAATCTTCGTTGCTTTAAAAACATTATTTTGGTACTGAATTTTAAGCCAAAGTATTTTGTATTCAATACCAAATGTTTTCGATGATCCAACTAAATATTTGCAACTGTAGCAGAATCATTTTGTTGGGACCACAAAGACTTGATTGAAGTAACAGTAGATTTTGATTGTTCGGATATCAACCAAAATATTTTGTTTTTTTAACAAAACACTTTTTCAGTGCATTCTTTATCATTGAATTTTGTGTTCAACATCAAAATTATAATTAATTACATCAATATTGATCCTTCTTTTCTTTTTGAATTTATGATTTTAATATTATCAATATTCTTTATCATTGAATCTTGTATTTACTGTTACAATAACGATTTATATAAATGATGATTCCCTCTTTATCATCAAGTTCGTGTTGAATTAAAAATTTACCAAAGTATGATTAACATGATTGATAATCCCTCTCTTATCCTCAAATTTGTGATGATAATGTGGCTCGTGTTCTTTATATTAATGAATTTCACATGAATTCTTAAAATTGATACAAAAAGCACGAACCGCGACTTGGATTCTTCACCCCATTCAAACTAACAATGGATTCCAACGGAGATGATGTTTCTTCCCTGCGATTCTCTTGAAAAAGATGGAACGTAGCCGAAACATTGAAATCTTGGATCTACCGATTTTTTCAAATATATTTCAGAAGAACTCTTTTCTTCCTAACAGTTTACAAATTCTGTGCGAAAAACTTGGTGGGAACATACCGAAATTTGCTTTTAGATTATTCGTAGAAGAAATTGAGTTAAAAAAAGTTTTCTACGCTATTACAATCTTTTCCGAGGTCTTGCGAAGCTAAGAGAATGATTAGAGTGATTTTGCTGGGGATAGTGGCAAGGTTCAATTCTAGTAACTCTGAGGCTAGAAAAATTTGACTGGAAAATCTAATAATTCTCAAAAAAATCGAAGGATATTTTGGAAATTTTTTCAGTGAAAAATAAAAGACCAACGGAAATCATTTCAGTCATTTTCTAGGCCTTGCGAAGCCTCAACAGACACTTTTGAGAGACTTGCAAGGGCTCGCAATAGTTTAGAGAATCACTAAAGTGATTCCCACAAAGCAAATCGTTTAGATTTTCGTTGAATTTCAGTCATAAAACATGAAAATTCATTCTTTCAAATTCTGATATCTGAGCTCCGTTGAAAGAAAAAATACAACAAAAATGCGGTAATATTCTGGAATCCTTCTAAAAATCACTTCATCTTCAAGCAGCATTTTTCTTGTAGCTTAAATGGTGTTTTGAATGTTCAAATAAAATATCACAGCACACAATTCATTCAATGGATCCGAAAGTACAAAATTGCAATCCCCCAGATTTGAATGAAAATTATGAATGAAAGTGTTTTTCCGATATAATGTATAGTTACGAATAATGTTGAAACAATTGAATATTCAATGAGCTGTAGTGAATATTTTCCAGAGTACAGACTAGCACACAATCATCGATCTGGAAAAAATTTCTCCCTCAATGTACAAAATAAAATGAAATTATCACTGAATCGTATTAAATGATCGCAATTGATTCCTGTTGTTCGTATTATACGCATGAAAGAGATTTTATCAAAGTAAATGTAAAATATAATCTCTCAAAATATTCCGGCATCATCGATTTTCAAGAATATCCATAATTATTTAGAACTCTTCTGATTGTCATCATTTCTGGTTCAATATGAAACGATTCATAAGTTCAGTATTGTATGCAAAAGCACTCTTCGAATCGTTCCAAATTCAAGAAAACATCCGCTTCAAGTTGAACTGTTGAATTTTGCAATTGGAAATTGGAATCCGATTTCCTATTCAGATCGAGCCTCAAATCCAATCTACAAACTCCCAATTCGCAATCAATATTTATTCACTCGCTTTACATGAGCATATAAAAAGTATCAGAAACCGAGGATATTGAGACTCATCGTAAAAATAACTCTGCTCCTTGTCAAGTCTTTGAACTTGGTTTCTGGGAAATTTTTTCCTTCGGAAAAATTTATAAGATCAATAACGATGTCAACGACTTTGACGACGACAACGTAGACGACAAAGATGTTGATGATGACGATGTTGATGATAATAGAAGCGGATAAGTGGATGCCGTGCACGAGACAATAAAGGCGGTGGTGTTGATCTTGATCGTATAGTAGTTGTTGTTCTTGAAAGAATGAAAAAAAGAAAACTGAAAGCTTATGGAAACAAACGAAATGATTGTGAAGAGTGGAGAGAGATCACATCCTCCGACGCTTCTCAAATAGTAACAGTAGGTTCTGTCGTATTCTCGTACATATTCATAATGAGCGAATCGAGACTCGTGATCATGCAGTACACCCCAAGTATTCGAGTTGCGTACAATTATAGCAAATTGCAACAGCTGTTTGTGATTTCACTGGACAGCTCGTGATATCAATGATGATTCTGTTATGTTGAAATGCAAAACAAGAAGAAAGAAGATGAGAAGAAACCATAGCAGAAGGAACGATGAGTCTGCGGCAGTCGAGCGTGGTGTATACGAAAACGCTTTGCTCCTTGTCTGTTCATCGAGGCAAAAAAATCTCAAGAGCGAATCGCTGACCAGACAAGATTCGCAAGATCAACTGGTAAATTGGCCTTATCTGAATGCCGAAGAGAGGTATTGTGGAGTTGATGAAAAGAAGAGGTTGTATGGAAAGATAGCAAGTACAAAAATGTTTTTTTCCTTAATAGAATGGATTCTTCCAAATGAACTCTCGCAAAATATGAATGTGAATCTCGATTATACTCTTCCCTCCTCCCTGGGAGATTGGAAAATGTTGAAATATAGAAAAGCGAATACTTTGAATGGTGTATAAAACACCCTACCACCACAGCCATCTTGTCCAAGTCGTATAAAGGGTTGGTCGCGTATGATGTAGTGCGGTGTTTATTGCATCGTTGGAATACGTTCTGGTGCCCCTTCTCCTCTTCTTGCACACTTATATACCGCGCGCCTAAGCCCACAAGGATCCCCGTATTTCGGGTTATACTCTCAAACTTATGTACACGGCGCCAAGGGTTTGTGTACGCTCGTAAGTACATCACAATGGAATTTGTGTGCCAATACACGCTCGGTTCCAACATTGACGTGTACGTATCGACTCATTTACACACATACATCCGCATCCAGCTTAAGTGTAAATGTATAATAAGCGCGAGCGTACAAGGAATGTTGGTGGTGTGGTTCAACTCTCGCTCCGCAGAAACTAATTACAACGAACCCCGGCTTGTTGGCCAAGAGAGTGCAATGTTTTCGTTCTTGCGCGCTTTCGTCCTATCCGCTGTACCCCGGGTATACGGGTATACGGCTTGCTTGCCTCCTCTTTCGTTCGTTTCATCTTCTCTTGTATACATATACACACCCACAACACACACACATGCGTAAATATACCCACTCTCCCTCGATATCCATTCACCGAGGCCTTCATTCTCTCTGACTCCTCTCAACCACTATAAACGTACGTGTATACGTACTCGTCCGCGTGCCTGTGTCTGCGACTCCACGTCCTCATCGCGCGTATTTTTCTTCTACCATTTCCATGGATGAATTCTGTCTCTCAACGGAAGACAATGTGGAATCTGGCAGGGAAAAATTGTCGACGTTTTGATATTAACGTGAAAAAGAAGAGAAAGGAGGTAGAGGATCGCGTTGCGTTTCGTGTGATATGCAAGATATTGCCATAATACGGGACGTACAAACAATCAAATGAACACAGAGCTCTCGTCGGATATCGTTACCTAACAAAGTTTATTATATGTATCCCCCGGTTTGTTGTTCCATTCAATCATAATTAATTCTTCTCGAATCATCGTTATTGATTGACGAAAAATAAAACAGCTTCCCTTTTTTTCTCTCTTAAACGGAATAAAATTATCGAATGCCTTTCTGTTTTTTTCGGTCCCTGGGTGTTTCTTTTTCTTCTTGTCTTCGGTTTTGTTACGCTCGTGGAAAGCTCGTGTCGCCCTGGTTCACAGTGCGCTGGAAAATATTGCGCTTACAAATTCCATTCTATCATCGTTGCCTTTCTCTCTTCGTACGTGCTTGTGACATTAATTCTCAACTATATCCTAGATTCGCGTGAACGAAACAATGTTGTTGAGAAAATTTACGATCAACGCCAACGAGGAATGAATAGAAAAAAAAGAGGAGCAGAAATATCGAGAAGGGGAGAAAGGAAAAAAAGAACGATAATGAATCTTTCTCTGGAAATCAAGGCTGGCTTTGGAATTATGATTGAGTTGACCTGCCTTGATAGAAATACTCTAGACATTCACGAGTTTGTGAGGCTTGCGGTTGCGAGAAACTAACCAACTCACCGAATAATTGCGAGGCACTTACAAGTTCCTAGTTTTTCACTAGCATACACTTAGTATTTTTCTTGCTGAACGAGAATGAACCCACATGAAAATACAGGTTATTACGAATGAATGGCCAAAGTTCACTATACACGGAAAGACCGGGTCTATTATTATTCACAAAAATGACTGTCAATTTAGGGAAAAAGAGGATCGCTGAAAAATATTCGTAGTGAGTCTACTAAAAATTCGTAGTCGATGTATTAACAATTGATAGTTTCACTGTGAAAAATACCAATGAAACTATCAACTTTTCATATTTTGACTACGAATTTTTGGTAGACTCACTACGAATATTTTTCAGCGATCCTCTTTTTCCCTAAATTGACAGTCATTTTTCCAGAAGTTGATAAATTCTTTCTAAATATTAATAGACCCGGTCTTTCCGTGTACGCTCCGTAAAATTCAGCGTTCAGATGTTGTTGGAGTTTGAATCGTTTATTGAAACGGAACAAAAATTCAAACTCACAATATTCGATGAATCATCGTTGTTTGTCTTTTGGGATTGAGTATTCGAGCCTGGAAATATCATTTAAAGGATGTACAGCATATAAGTTCAGGTCTTCAACAGCTGAGTATCTCGCGATTCGGTTACTGGTACGTTCCAATAAACGATTTGAACTTCAGCAACATACGTTCATCGTTTAAAGTTTAAATTCTACATATCACTTCTCCCACAGTGTTTGTAATCTTCCTTGTTATGTGGAAATTCATTGCACAAACCATTTCATTTTTCATTCTACATTTTACACCAACCTGTTTCTGATTTATCAAGGGAAATAAGAAGAAATCTCATATTTTCGAGCAGCATTTTTCTCCGTGTAGGCGTCACGAAACTGTTAAATGCTGATATTTCATAAAAATGTGAATTTCCTCAGTAAAAATGAAAAGCAACCAATTCAATGCCCCGTTTGGGCGCAAATTGGAATGGGCTGAGCCCAGATAGGACCTTTGATGGCCCAATTTTCAATCTAGAAAATTTCTATCTGGGTTATTCGATTTGAATCAAGATTCCCATACATCTTTCTGAAAAGTTAAATTTTTTTTATAATACATAAATGTTTGATCCCTGGTAGAAATTTGTTTGGGCGTCCCATTCACCATCCACGTACTAGATGGGACCCACGTGGGGGCAACTGGATAACACATTTCAGCCAATTTGACTTTAGTGCTCAAACATTTAGTTGATTTATGTGGATTCTTCGTGTGTCAACTGATCGTACAGTAACATTGGTGGTCAGAGGGATGAAACGAAGCCCAAACGTTTCAATTTGTCACTCGGGATTATTTTATGGAAATAAATTCAAAAGCAACGTTCTCGACTTGAGATTAAATGTCAAAATACATTGTTATCTTATTCATAGGTGTGGTTTTACAGAAAAAAACATGATCTCACATTTCTAATTAACAATTTGAACTACATTCTAGCAATTCTCTGGGACATCTGGATGGGCACAGGCTAGAAAGTGCGTTACAAACCCAGCTAGAAATCAACTTAACATCTGGGAAAACTAGCTGGGGTGCATCTGATTCTCAATCATAATTTCTACCAGGGTGTCAAGCCAATCATGAAGATATTTTAATTTCGACTCACCATTTTTAATTTATTATTTTTGAACCTGAATCCGTTTTCACAAACCCTCAAATGAGAAATTCTCATATAAATTATGTAACTTCGTGTATTTTTATACAGCTTCCCAAAATTATATATCACTTTTATATAATTTTGAAAATTTCCTTACTCAAGAATCAAGTTTACTAAATTTTAATCAAATTCACCAAATTGTTGGTAGGTGAAGATTTTGAAACCACCCTTTTTCATCTCGAACCATCTGATTAACAGGGAACATAGTTCGATGTCAGAACAATCTTTCCGAAAAGGACTTCTTTACGTTCCTCATCCCATAGCAATAATAGACTCAACAAAAATTCACTCACGTCATTTAAAGTGATAAAAATACCGCCATAATCTATCATTCGATTATGTAAAGAATCAAACAAAGTGTTCAACGCAGAATAAGATACTCATTTTGCGAGACCTTGCGATATTCAGTTTTATTAATGGACGATGAGATTTTGACAGCTTTATCAAGAGAATAACGGAATTCAATTACTTTCGCTAATCAGTCTCCTCGATTATTCCTCCAAATGCGTCACCATAGTTTTAAATTCATCCACAGATAAAATCTCTAAATTGAAATATCGGATGAATTCGATTAGTGGTTTTGACTTCGACCTTCGAACAATTCAAAATGTAAATACAACCCGAATACAATCAATTTATATCAGTCTGTGAAATTCTCAATAAAATATTTCCTAATTGTTCGAATAAATCTGTCGATTGTTTCATGGTTTTCAAAAACAAATTTGATGTTTCACCGATGAGTTAAATTCACCTTGATACTTGGTAACCGAACTGACTTTATGATGTTTGATACATAACAAATGCCATAGGAAAGTACCAAGTATGTTCCCCCCTTTCACCGCTATAATTTCGTAATAAAGTTGAATCTAAATCCCAAAAAGAATGTAAATTTTATAACAATTCCACATTTTCTATGTGGAAGAAAAAAACGTGTTTTGAAAAGTGTCATTTATCTTTGCAACCGCTCGGTATATTTATCTATTGTTAGGATAAATGCAAGCCCAGATTCAAATCCTCCAAAAAGAATCTTACACTTTACAGGATTCATATTTTCCTCTCCGGGTGAACGATTCGAAACGTCGCCGTGTCTCGTTGAAGGCGATTCATCCGCAGAGTGGTGTGAAATGTACGAACAAATAAAACTTTTTGTCACTATATCCCCTTGAAGCAATATCTTGATGGGTCATCGTGTAGATGGATGGGAGAGTTGAGCGCCGTATTCACCACCCCTCGAAGCAATATCCAAACAATTCGGTGATGCATATACGAATGAGAGAATGAGGCACAAAAAGAGTGATGCCTTTGATTCTGAAGGAGAATTCGTGAAACGCGTTTTGTATCTCTACTCCAAAACATTAAGCTGAAATGCATACATAAACGTGTTCGTGGTATTCACGAGAGATCGCAGGCGTGATTATTATTCGTCCCGACGGAATAAACAATGGTTATAAGTTTCACCTTTCTTTTTTTTTTTCTTTCTTGAGAAATTGAAATCTTCCAACGAGTAGGAATTTTAAATATTTTCAAATAGTATCGGATTCGCAAGGTACGAGGAAAATTCTTTATATACATCATATTCGATTACAGTGGATGAGAAATAAGTACTCGAAGTTTCATACTCGACCGCGTACAATACGTTTTGAGTATGTGAAAAAGATCTTACAAGAATTCCTAATACATATACTTCTTTTCAAACTAAAGTGTACGTCGAACAATGTGGAAACACTTTATGGGTAGAAAGAAAGGGAGCAAGAACGGGATAGATGACGTTGCAAGCTACAAGAGATCGATTGCATTCGTTGTTGCACATTATTTGTCTCTGTCCGAAGGTAACCTCGATTTGACGTGTCGTTGTTGGCTTCAATGATAAACTTCATCCGATACGAGGAGTCGCCATAAATAGTGTGTGCGAAGATTGATACAGATGGTAGTTAGAAAGTACAACACGATAAATGTCATTGTTCAAAGTCCTCAGGAATCCAGGGAATGCACAATAATATAATCACTCTGATAATTATCAAACGATATTTCATTGAAACAATTACACATCCACTGACAGGAATTTGACTTGAATTTTCTTTTATATTCTACAATGAATACGGAGAAAAAAAATCCACTGTGAAAGCAGTGTATTTGCTAACACAACGATATTGTTAGCTATGACAGTGAATTTTCAGCTGTGGTAGCAAATAATGTTGACTTCTCCGGCAAAATTTGTGAAAGAGCAAACATTTCTTGCTGCCATAACTGAAAAATCGCTGTTATAATTAACAAGATTGCATGCTGTGACAACAAATAGTTCGCTGTCACGGCAAATTTCTTTTTTCTCCGTGAAGTCTTGATCGCATTCTCAATGTTTTCACTCCAAATTTCCCTCTGTGTATATGAAACGTCTCATGTAACAAATTATTTTTCATTCCTCCTTGAGAACAGAGAACGAATAATAATTCTTGCACCCCTAAACCACGAGGGAGATAAAAATTTCGAATCAGAGAAATCTATTTTTCCAAAGGATATTCATCCTATCTCTCTGAATCTACCAATTACTTCGCGATCTTTGAAAAAACTGGAATTTTAAGTAGAGAAATCATTGCTTAGTCAGACGAGGTTCAGTTCGACGGTATGGATCTGGAGCGCGTACATTCAAGGAAGGGATTGAAAACGAACAACAAAAAGGACATTCAGAAGAGATAACGACCCCAAAAAAAGCACAAAAAGAATAGCAACCTTTCGAAGTAGAGAGATAGGGTCAAAAGGGTACGATGATTGATGCGAACTTCGTTGGATGGAAAAAAAACTGCACGCCCGTGCGTGTGCGGGCTTTATACAGACGGTAACGCATACACGAACACGTCGTTTGAACAAATTTTACGTTCGAATTCGTCGAGATCAACTCATAGAACTTGGAGTTTGCAGACATCGTTCGTTATCGTCGCTTTAACGTTGATCTTTTATTCCATCAATGCTCCGCACTACCATTAGTATTACTATCACAACTGCCGGTATACGGTACTCCGGCATTTCGTACACAACGAATTTTTGTATTAAACTCGTACATCGGATTTATAATTGATTTATGTTATATAAAATATCTAGAGTGTTGAATGTTGAATGTGTAGAGATGATGCAGTTAGACAACGAGCAACTCGCTTTAACATCTAACGTCTGCATTAAAGCTAACATCCGCTCATCGACCCGCTCGTGTACAGTGTGTGCACATCCACGTCAGGATTACGAGAGTCTGGGAAACGATGTTATTCCAGTTAGAGTGTAAAATATTTTCAGTTTGTATACCGTAAGTGAAGGGCCAGGAAAAGAGACACAAAACAAACATAACATATTCTCGGGATGGGGGACAACAATGTAAAGTTGATATCATTGCAAAAAGTATTTCAGCCGCACTTTAACGATGTAACGACTGAAGTACTTTGTAACTCGGTACATCGGATACGAGATATGAAAAAGAAAAAAAGAACAAATATATTTTCACTTTGGTAGAGGATTTATTTGATATACGATGTTTTAATCGCGACGAAGGTTGTTGTCATTCGATTAATGGTATTCAAACCCAAAGTTGATGAAAAGATATTCGAATATGTAAGTGAAGTCATTCGGGGAATTGATAATTTCAGAGTGTTCTGCTTTGAAGAAAGATTTATGGTTCCATATTCGTAGGAATGAAATTAAATAACAAGAAACATTCATTTATGGTTACAGTAATTATTAAAAATATAAATGGGAGAGTGATTTTTCTTCGAAATTGAAAGTTGCGGGGTGAAAAATGAGATTCGTTGAATCGACTTCTGTCACCATTTTTCAATGGCGTATAACGGTAAATCCAATTTGCGCCGTGAAAATATCGCAATGGTTATTCTACCATCTTGGTCCTTTATTCACCGATATTTTTCATATCCGCGGTCTCATGGTCATATTATATATATATACATATACACATACGAAACACCCGCTCGATTTTCATGACTTTTCTCTTTCCTCTTCTCACATCCACGCTATCCGGCGCATCTTTCATAAATGGACTGTAATCTACTATCCAAAAGTCTGCGTTATCCATGATTCATCATAGAATATGATTTATCGTACAACGGGAACAGACTTATGAGGATAAATCATCTGATTAATCTGGGAACAACTTCATACGAGAGAGAATAAAAAAGTTACAACCGACACGACGGTGTATTTTCACGTTTATTAACTCCTTGAATCACTCGACAATTTCTTTTCTCTCGAGCGAAGATATATATTCAATTTCTTTACACGTATCACGATGCGGGAGTGTGTACATATGTTTTTCAAATTTGCTCCATGACGACAAAACGATATACGAATAGCCGTTTCGATAAGGCGCTTTTTCGTCCTCGCTGTCTCCTAAGGTTTCTTCTTATCCATATCAAATCCAAAAAAAAAGCATATCATCATTTCTCGTTTCGACTTTCGGAGAAGCAAAAGAAGCTCCATAAAGCTCGGCACGAATAATACCGTCGTCGACCAAGTTGCACGACGCGCTGGACTGAATAATTCATGGTCCCATCGTTCCTCTCGACGTTATTTATTAAGCAACCGACCCCAAGCAAGCGAAGGGATGAAAGCGGTGTGCGAGCGCGGCTATGTTCCTCAGCGTAGTGATATTTGTCGTGGTTGTTGGCGACACTGGATGGTATACTATTGCGGTAAGAGCGGTTACTACGTCAACGAGAATGTAAGGGCTCAATGTTGAGATCAATGTCAAGGATGACAAGTATATAGAAACGAGATGAGTGGCATTATGCAGTAAATTAGACGGTGAGGGAATGAGAGGGAATTCCAACCTGTAATCGTATCCGGATATATTTTCAGAGATAAAGGTTCCCAGATTTCCAGTACAAACGTATTATGAATTCTCGATGGTGGAAAAGCAAAATCCTCGTTATATTGATTATAAATGTGTTTGATGAATGAACGTGCGTGTAGATTTTACTGGGAAAACGTTTGTTCCAGCCGAACAAAATTTTTGGTTGGCTGAAATGAAATTTCTTTGGGTTGAACTGTGAATTTGGTCCACAATGATCAACAGTCTCTCACAGACAAATGAATTTTATTTCAGCCAACCAAGAAGTTTCTTTGCTTTCATTTTCAGGGGATACCAGCGCCAAGTGAAATTTATTCTGACATTTTATTCAAAAATGAAGCAAAAGAATCAAAAATATTGCTCTATACAGGCATAACTTTATCAATTCAAGAAGAATTTATTGATTTTATTGCTTCATTTTCGAATAAAATGTCAAAATAAATTTGGCTACTGTTCCAGCGCTGGTATCACCTCGATCAAAACTTTTGTGTGGCTGGAACAAACTAGAAAAATGAGGAGTAACTGCTATACCAATCGCGGTAGCTCTTACTCCAGCGCCTAATCAGTATATCGATTACTATTTTCGTAATAAAAGTTACTCCATTGGAGTACTTTTTAACAACAATATTCAAAAAAGATGTACTATATCAGGAGTACGGAAAATACCGTGGGAACTACGAAAAAATTTGTAAAAATTGTATGGAGTGAATATTCTTCAGGATTTGAAGACTTCTGAACACTTCATTATTCTAGAGAGACATTAAAATCGAACCACGTGAACTAAAAATAAACTCCAAGGTATATCGATATACCTCCATATCTCAACATTCACAAATACCTGACATTTTCTATCATTATCAGAGCTATCGTTCAATATCCTCCCACACGTTATACGTAGGTCACGTGTCGGAATATACAATCTTTTTGTAGAAAATGTCAACCGAGAGCCGTAGGTTATAACGCGAACGCTAAACCAAAGACCTTTGGCGATTATACAATATCGTGGAGATTTAACAGATATTGCGGCGAACGAGAACATTTTGAATCGTGAAATTTCGATAAAAACGGATGACTCGGTACAGGAGTAATAACGTAGCCGTTGCAACAACAGCGGTAGGAACGCCGACAACGGTTGTGGCACGATGGCGACAGGAGGGGCAGTAACACAACAGCGACAGCAACGTTCCCGAGTGTTTACCGAAAAGAAAATCGGAGATGAAAATGCGAAAAAGAGATAAAGAAATAAAAATGAAGGATAGACGAGGATGGGTGAAGTACAGCTATATCAAATCAGACATATGAATTGTGTCGATGGTATTTCAACCACCACCGGTGCTGCTGGTACTGCTGCTGCTGTTGCTGCTGCTGCTGCTGCTGCTGCTGCTGCTGCTGCTGCACATGGTACCGATTGTACCCGGGAAAAATAAGGAAAAAGAAATTAAAATGAAAATGAAAGAACTAAAAGGATGAGAAGGAAGAGAGGAAGAGAATGAAAAAAAAGGAGTTGGATGGTGGAGAGAAGTTCCCAGAGAGAAGTTGGATCGCTGGTTGCAGGTGAGAGAAAAAGAGACAGCCACGATTAATACGAGCTACAGCGCGTGAACGCACGAATAGCCCGCGGCCAGTTCGAGATTTCAGAGCCAACACTCAGGGTGCATATATATACATATGTATAAATATATACACCCACTCGGTATCGTATTCGTACATGTTATATGCATGTACGTGTATTCGTTCTGTGGCTGTTCGGTATATATACGAGCGCCACGGGTATTGTTATCGCTGCACCAGCTGCCAACCACGATTTTCCTTTAACGCTGTATGAGTATATCTGCAACCCGTAACTGCAGTGTTCATCGACATATTCAAAGATTGTAAAATATACAGGTGGACCTGCACAGTTTTCAGACGTACATCCATCCATAGCGTATCTAACGTGTCTATGAGATGCATATAACATACATACATTTCATATGCTTTTTCCTGTTTTAATTATTCCCCACATTCACCTGTCTTTTTGTAACATATTTTCAATAAATTCAACAAATTCTTGGGTGATAAATTCTTACTCTTCATTCATGTCCATGCACAATCTCCCAATTAACATTGATCGATGATCGAATCATTTTTGAAGTTTTGTTATATTTTTACTTGGAACTTCATTTGCGAAACTCACAGAGGAAACACCACGAAGTTATATTTCAAAACGGGAATGTCAAGGGAATGGAATTTCAGAGCACTGAATTAAGTTTGAAAATTCAAACTCGTGTTGTTTTTATATTGGTATGAAATAAGAAGCAGTCATGCGTGCTGCGAGTCGTGTAAAACGATCATAACTTCGATACTCGACCAGAGAGAAGAGAAAAATCAAAAGCTTTGAGATGAACATTAAAATTCAAACGAAACGTGTTTATTTACCGATTCTGGAATGAACTAACTGACGAATGAAGTCGTGAAGTATTCGAGTGATAAATATGATAATGAAGGGTGTATGTGTAATCACGCATCGAGGGTGGATTAAAATCTTGTATGTTTTCAATATTTACAATCATTTGTAATGGAGAGATTTTTTATTCCAAAACAGCGGAATCGATGAAATTTTCAAAAGTGAAAAAATTAAAATGACAAGTAAGATGAAGTAATTAGTATCTACAGCCTTTTAAAACTCTCATAGATAATGTCAAAGATGAACTAAAGTTCGTAACCACGATCTCTTGATAAATCAAAGAAGAGCAAGAAAGTAGTAATAAGTGTTCAGTTAATTTGATATCCATTCGTTCTCCAAGATTAAAGTAACACAAGAGAATTCTGGATCTATCAAGTTCGTTGCTGGTAACTGCGGACTACGGAATTCTCTACGTACATTGGGAAGGAAAGAATCGTAATTCACAACCACAGTTACATGTTCGAGAACTTGTAGAAACTACAATTCCGAGCTGATACGCCACAACTCAGCAACGTTGGGTTTGCCAATTACTTGTGTATAAATAAATCTCCAACTTTCGAAAAGTTGTTGCGCACCTGTGAACGACCTTTCCCAACGTATATTGGAGTAATTGGCAAATATCTATTGCCCCGTTCTTCTTAATTTTTATTCTTTCCACTGTATCAGGGGTGGAAATTAATTATGGAAAATTCGTATAGATGGTGAATGATTCGTTCCAATGTTCATTGATTTTTCATATTCCCACTTGACGATTGAGATTTCATAACGTTTCTCCTCTACGAGTCCCACGATGGGAAGCTTGAAGTTGTTAATCGGAGTTTAGCGGGATTTTAAACTTGGAAGACTTTATTGAGTTTCATAAACTTTATTTGAAACCTCAGCTGTTCGGAACAGAGAAGACGTAACTCCGAGTTGAAAGGTTGGAAAGGGATATATATTTGTGAAATATTGTTCGGTGTTCGGTAGAATCTGATTTGAGCTTTAATTCCTTTTTTATTGAAATGTGGCGAGTCGTTTATTTTTTACTAGAAATTTAACCCTGAACCTCCTCGGGTCTTGACGAGGATTATAAAGCTTTGAGATCACCTGAATCAGAATTCAATAAGATCTGGAAGAATTAAAGCAGATGTATTCTCATTGCACAGAGTTAGCGCATGAGTTTGGAATGAAAATATTGGGACTCTTTGGAATAATGCGTGGAAACTTCCAGGTAGAAATAATTCGTGGCATTCCCCAGGTCTCGTTAGGGCCTGGTCGGAAACTATACTGTAAGAAATGTGGGGAGTTTTTTTCACATTTTTGGTGGATTTCGTCCCCTCATCGCGGGGGAATTGTTTTGTTTTTATCAGGACTACGGAATTTTCTCGCCATTTTGAGGGAAGATTTTGATTTTTGGGTGTTGAATGTTCTACAAATGAAGGAAAAGTTTATGAAATCATGTTGAAAAATCCCCCATCTATGGAGGAACCTTGAGTGCCACCATTTTTTGGGAGAAAATTCCACAATTATTCTTTACAATATGAGGAAGCCTCGGCAGGCCCTGGCGGCACATAACGATCGCCCTAACAGGGTTCTACGATCAGCTCAATAATGGCTCATGACTGGGCCATAGCCGAAATTAATCATACGGTAATGGCCCCCATCAATGGTTGACCACTGAATGATAACTTGAGCACAGTAATGGCGAAAAATAAACGTCCAATGATAGAATTGATGACTGGCCCAGTGAAGGCCCGATTCTGGACCACTCTAGGCCAGCAGTGGAGAATCAATCATTGGCCATTCAACACGAGCCACATATTAGCCGGTTATCGGCTGTGTTCCATGAATGGGCTCCCTGTATGGATGCCACGAATTTTTTCTTCTTATGAGTTCTTAATTCAAAATAACCTCGTCAGATGTTTATTAAACACCAAGCTAAGCTAATATTAATTCCCCAATCACGATGTTGAATTTCATACGATTTTTATTGTTCAAAACCGGTCAGCCCAGCTTACAATTTCCTACGGTTCTCACCCCTCCTGAGGGAAGTTTTCCTCGTCCATGCAAAATTTCCCTATTTTCTTCCCCATTTTTTCCTCAAAATATGGAAAATAATATGGAAATAAATGGTTATTTGGCTAGAAGAAATTTGTTTTTTCAGTGCAAATTTATGGGAATGAACAAGGAAAACTTTTCTACGGACCAACTGTGAAAATTGGGACCCTTGACTCGCCCCTACCGGATGATTGCATGCTTACCTCAAAAATTACAATTCCAAAATTGAGGGTAGTAACTTCAAATACATTCCGTCTGGACATGAGAAGAATCTCAATACAGAAGAAGGAAAAGAAAGAATTTTACACCCCGTTCTGAATCCTCAATTTTAAAATACACTACTTAAAAAATGTCTATAGAGTGAAATTCCTTCAACGTTAAGGGAAATTCAATTTCGATGATAAAAGAAGGAATAGGAAAAAGAAGAAGAAGAAGAAGAAAAACAGTTTCTGACAAACGATTTAACTTCAATTTGGTTCATTTGACGGGTATCGACGTCGTCGGACACCTCATAACAACCTTAATTTCGGATAGCCGGACGTGCCACAGCATCGGAGGGCGAGAGATAGGAAACGAAAGAGAAAAAAGAGAAAAAGAGGATGGAGGAAAGAGATGAGATTTCCGGGAAGGCGCGAGCTGCTGCGCAGGGTGCAAGACAGTCGATAATCGAGAACAAACTCGATTACGAAGGAAATCCGTGCACGCGCGCGCAACGGGGTTGTACAAGTGATATCAGGGGGCCGGAGGATGGGGCGCATTCTTTTCCAAGGGCAAGAGCAGCACCCGAACTGCGAAGGCTACGAAGACTACGACGCGCGATGTCGTTGATCGATGTGCTGCTACACGGTTGGAATGGGATGAAATCGAAAGAGGGTTTCACGGGTTGTTTGGGCGGGCCTACGATACTGACGCAGCACCGCTGTACTCGCACACAGACGTACATATACGTAATAGGACGAGCTAGATGCGTTCGTGATAGCAATAAGAAGTTAATGACGTTGCAACAGACGTGAATTATCTGACTCTCTCCTTCTCATGCGTTTCCCTAACATCGAGGGGAATTCTCCTTCGTACCACCCTCCTCTTGTCATTTTTCTTTTTTCGTCCAGTGCCTCCCTTTGACAAAGGTGGTATTCGAGCATTATCCCGAGATATCTCTCCTCTTTCATTCTATTATGAATTCCTCGGATTCTGGTAATTCATCTAATTTAAATGTAACACCACTGTAATTTCGGAGAGTTCAGAAAGGAAATAGTAATCGACATTTTCCAGAGAGAACATTCAATTTTGTCATAAGGTAACTTTAGATTTGCCGGAATACGTGAATGGAAATCCGAATGTCCACTCTATATGAGATCGCTGTGACACGTAATGTGCAGTTAGGACACGATCTGTATCGAAAATTCCTCAAAGGGGCCATGGTTACAGTCTATTAGAACTATCTTTGAACGGAATTTACTTATTCAATGCAGGTCCGAGGCGAATATATATATATGTGTGAAAATACGTGGAAGTTGATACAGGGATTCGATTTTGTGTACAAGAGGTTTCACATTCACGTATTTTTAAGTTAAAAAGCTTTCAGATAAAAATATTGCGGAATATATGAAACTATAAATCACGAGAAGAATATTTCTGCAATTAAACTGGTAACGAAGAAAACTCGATTACGTATAACATCGAAAATCACTCGAAGATATCCAATATCGTTTCGAATCGCCAAGGAATTAAGGGTATTCGTTTGGGGTCTAGTTTATTGTCGTTGAACATCGAGAAGAAGGTGGTGTGAAGTGTAAATAGCATCGTGAGAGCTTTGTTAAAGTTGATTAATGCCTAGAGGATTCATTGTATACAGATTATCCAGTGTCTCTCTGTGAAACTTGTGTGTTTCAGCTTAGGTCTCTAAGGTATGTACCCTCGTCTCTCGGATGTGCCACACGTATCCGTACGTAACAACGTATAGGGAAAAGTAACGGACCGTTAGTATTTCTGCTGACCACCAAAAACTCTCCCACTGAAACGCTCGAGCGAGATTCACTCAAGACGAAAGAAGAGAGACTTCACAATGAGGAAATAAAAGAAACGTGCTCGATACCGAATGTCCGATAATTAACACCACTCGGTCAATGTGTTCCTTTTATTATAGTTACTCTTTGGTATATGAGAAGGTATATGTATGTATATATATATATATATATAACTTCTACACACAGGAACCCTAGAATTTCATACATTCGACACAGAGAGAAAGAGGGGTCTTTATGGTACTGATTCGTATCTAATGCGGAGAAAGGGTTTCCTTATTGCCAGGAAAGGATCATTGTGACTCAAATAATAGAAGAAGTTGTACGTGTTCCCTAAGTGATGTCTAATAATTAGTACTGTCGTAACAAGAGTTTCAAAGGGAAACTGTGTGTTTGATGATACATTTATGTTTTGAATGTACAAACTTATTTCTATCGTATTCGAGAGATAATGATGATAATTATAACCGTCAAAAGTATCAAAAGAGTACTCATTCGACCGATCCTGATCGATAGGTCGTTACGCGGAAAGACCGGGTCTATTAATATTTAGAAAGGATTTATCAACGTTTAGAAAAATGACTGTCAATTTAGGGAAAAAGATGATCGCTGAAAAACATTCGTAGCAAGCCTACCGAAAATTCGTAGTCAAAATATTAACAGTTGATAGTTTCGTTGGTATTTTTCACAGTGAAACTATCGAATATTTTTCAGCGATCCTCGTTTTCCCTAAATCGACAGTCATTTTTCTAAATATTGATAAACCCGGTCTTTTCGTGTACATTAGAATCATTTATTGTGAAGAGTATTATTTTAATACTCGAATAATGAATGTGAACTTGAATCTTTTCAGAGAAGAGAAATATTAGTTTAAGAAATTGCAAAAGCAAGTTTAATTCTTCGATTAAAAAACAAGAAATTAATAATATAATTTATAAAATAAATGAATTTCCTCTTGTAACCTCATATTCGAAGGAATACACGATTATTTGATATAAATATACAATATTTCTAGACGCGTGGATGGATTTTGTAATAATAATCGTAACCCTTGTTTACATTCGACTAATTATATGTCCTGGTCAATCGTTCGGATATTCAATGTCGGCATATTAATGTAATGTATTGAATTCGGTTGTTATTAATCATCAAGAACAGATATATACGTATATATATATTGATATATCGAACTGGTGTTTCGATTGAAGAATGAATAAACAGCATATGTTGATGCACAGTATGCAAACATGTTATGATGATGAATTTATTATCATAACGTACATGCGGTACAGATTGTTCAGACCTTTACACAAAAGATAAACGGCACGAATGATTTATGGAAAATCAGAAATAAGTTTAATAAACAATCAAGACCTTCGCGTGGGGGATAAAATTTTCATATCGAATAATAATTCGAATGAATTTTCCTCCTTTGTTGATAAATTGAGAAAAATGTGAACGAATGAGACTCGGTAACTAAATTCATCAGTCTATTTATTCCCGTTCAAGGATTTTTATCAACACAATACCACATCAATTATAGGGGGGAAATGAAAAGTTTTCCAACTCGAATCGTTTCAATTTCCCATTCGATTCGATTTAATAATTTTAATTAATCAACAATGAGTCTAACGATACGTAAATATCGAACGCTTTCGATGCAAGTCAAAAGGGAAAAATTGTCAATTGAATTCCAATATTAACTCCATTACCGTGATTACCTATACAATAAGGTCTGACGAAGTCAAGTACCCACTCTAACGAACAACAACGATCACGACCACGACTACGACAACGACAACAACGACGACGACGACGACAGGCATGTCCCTCGATAATAACTATGAAATAACTTTGCAAATCGAAATAAAAGCATTCGCTCTTCCTCTGTAATTCAAAAATATGGAAATAATAACGATCATTCATTGTCCAGGTTGTATACTTTGTCGTATACGATATTATGTATTTCGAGGGGACAAAATCATGGGGACATTGTGTGCGTCGGGAGAGAGGAGAGAACAGAAACAGAGTGAGGAGAAAAAAAAAACAATTATATATCCCTTCTCTGTTCTTCCTTCTATGAAATATGGCATAAAAATGCGGGTGCATTTATAATAATAATAATAATAATAATGCACCCGTTTCTATCGTATATAACATTTTCATCCCGAAGCCAATCAATCCGTCATGGCGTCAGTTCGTCTTCCCATAAAACATCTTGTAATGATATTCTATATTCATATACGAATATTTATCGCGTACACATGTACATATTTCACATGCATATCGCGCCAGTCACAAAGCCCAAGAGCCACAACGTGAATGCCAACGCAGGACAGTATCGCAGGACATATACGTGTGTGTATGTGGTATGAAGTAGGAAAATGGGTTGGGTGAGTCACTACGAGCCGTCCGTCCGTTCGTTCGTTCGTTCGTTCGTTCAGTTGGTTCCAAGTCCCGTGAGTAAAACACGACCAATCTCTCATCCTCTTTCTCTCTTCATCTCCCGTAGCAGCGGCAGCAACAGCAGGATTTGCTCTGATGCATACGTCCCCAAAGAACGATCGTCGTCTAGGGACCAACGGGGACCCTTTCCCTTCTTTCTGTCCGATCTGACGGTCGTGTAATGAAATATCGCATTGCATAGGATCAAATCGACAGCTACGGTAATGATGTGATCTCCTGCCTTTCCTCGTTCCGGTGAAAATTACCTACGTCGACAAACGCGCAACTACAAAATGAAATACAAAAACGTCAAATCGACATTTTTTATCTGTTTTTTTGTTTTGTTTTTTATTTTAATCTCGCGTAAACTCGTATGGTGTATTTATAGATCGAGAGACCAGTGTAACAACGAACGATGTATACGTATTTCTGCCACGGAATGGTGATCGTAAAAATATGAGGAACTGTCGTAAAACGTAATAGTCGATTAGCTGGAGAAAATCCAACGGGGGCTAGTTCTTGTTCCGTTATAGGGAACGTCAGGGATTCCGCAAAACCCCCCTGAAAGTGTGCGCGGAAGATTCAGTCCTCGTGCAACACGTACACGTACACCGTTGACTAGTCGATGAAGTGGACGATTTC
This sequence comes from Gonatopus flavifemur, assembly GCA_018340375.1. Classification (NCBI taxonomy): domain Eukaryota; kingdom Metazoa; phylum Arthropoda; class Insecta; order Hymenoptera; family Dryinidae; genus Gonatopus; species Gonatopus flavifemur. The sequence goes on from JAFFJZ010000005.1 coordinate 10,794,605, forward strand.
AATGATGATGATGATGATACCAAAAGAAACAAATAAAAAGAAGAAGCAACGTAAACGGGATGAAATCCTCGTAAAGGTTGAGAATCGCCGAACGATGTTTAAGAAAGATGAAAAAGTTTTCTCGAAGAAGGTAGATAAAGTTGTCACTGAAAAGATTTTCAGTGCTCGTAAATCGTCCACTCGTTGCGGAATGATGATACGTGATGTGTGAATTATATGATCATCATTCATTCGATATGAGTTTCAAGGTTCGTCCCCGAGAACGAAAAGATCGATGGGATTTTGGTTTATTTCTTAGTTCTGTTGGTCATTTTTGTCTGACCATCCGTACGCAAAATTTATTGAGAATAGTATTGAGTTTCGTGCGTAGTTCAAAACTCTACAGGAAAGTATAACTAAATAACCTACTCTAACGGAAAAGCTCGATAAAAGTTAATATTTCTGATGAAGCGATGAAATCTCGATAGATCGTTTATCGAATTTTTATGATTTTGTTTCTACACGCGATAGGAAGAATCGAATTCTATCGAAATATATATTCTATGATGAAAATTTTAAAATATAAACTGCAAAATTGATTTTATTTTCTTAATAGAAAATAGAGCGAATAAGCAATCGATTCATTTGGAAAAAACAATATCTAATTCTTTATCTACTTTTCGTCAAATTCACTCTCCGTAACTGGGATGTAGTGATAGGATGTATCAATTCTTTGATATGAATTTTTCAATTTCTGAAATGGAAACTAGAGGAGTGGAAACGAGAATTGGTACTTGAGAACATTTTTGAACATTGAATAGAATGCACATCAGATGCAATATAATTTTGAAGGCATGAGATACGCATGAGGTTGAATTTGAAATTAGAAGATTGACGTTAAATGGTCAAACTCGAAGTTAGAATTCCAGTTCATGTATAATGATTATAGGTAGAGTTCAAAATTAAATGATGTACTAACGAAGGGAACTAACTTAGCCTTTCGAGAACGTATCGTAAATTTATTTGCACCCTTGAGGAGTTTTATGTTCTCTGAAATTTCCAAATCACGAATGATTCAACTTCAAATTCATTCCCTGAATCTGGTTACGTTCACCCCGATTCTGTTCAAGTCTCGGCAAAGACTCTGTACATAATTTACGTAGATTATACATAAAATATGTAGACAGGTTGGGAATTGAATGTGAATGAAAATTGTAAGTCATAAACGTATGATACTATAAAATCACAATTCAATTTTCATCTCCATGAGGAATTGAAGCTCTATGATTAATGAGGTGATCAGTAGTGTTCAATGGACCATGGACAGAAACAAAATTCTTTTGGCAAATTTTCCGTAGAAGGTTGAGGGTGAAGGATTTTCTTTCAGTGGATTCTTCAAGATATCATGTCGCCTAAAAATTCTTACAAAATCAACGGTTGGGAGCTGGAACAATGAAGAATGCTAGACAAAAAATGAGTAATTTGTGTATAAATTTGAGAATTTTTATCAATTTTCTTTATAAAACCTGAAATCATAAGGCCCTGTTACAAATAATCCATAAAATTTCATTGACGAATGGGAAAATGAATAGATTCCAATGAAATCCGATGATATTCAATCAGAAATTTCACCATTCGTAATTCAACAGAATGTTTTCACCTGGGGGATTAAAAAATACATTCTCACTCACAACATGTCCATTCCCAGTGATTCTTGCACTCTCTGAAATTGTTAGAGTAGTATTTCACTCTTTAGCCAGGCAAAAGTGAGCTTGTCGAAATTTCGAGTAAAATTTCCACTCTTTTAGAGTAATGATCTAACATTTTAGGTTATAAACTCACAACCACTCCAATTCTAGAGTGAATTTTTCGGTCTAAGAGAGTGGGAGTCCACTCAAAGCGAACTGGCTCACTTCTGAGACTTAGTGGAGCGAAACGAGTGATTTTTCACTCTTCCAGATTTAAAGAGCAACTCTCGATTTCAAATTTTGTAACAATGTCCAATCCATCAACGCTACAGGTCCAAGCAAAATTTTCAGAGTTCTCGTAAAGATTTTGAAAAACAAACTCAATCCAAAACATATTCAAACCAATTAAAAATAATGCATTGCACGGAAAAAGTAATTAGCTACAAGATAGGCAACCACTCTTTTAGTTGCTATAGCTAAATTTTAGCTGCTGCAACAAAATTGTTAACATCATCAGCTGAATTCAGCTGATATAGCTAAAAATTTTTTCCGTGTAAAATCCTAATTCAAATCAAGTAAGTATTCTAATTATGTCCTTGAAATATACTTTTTATTTCCGATAACTTTGTCAGATCTTCATAAAATATGAAATTAACCCATCTCTGGTAGAAAAGGTGAACAATTGTTAGCGAATAGCCAGCCATCTGTTTGTTCGTTTTTATATATAATTTATAGGCGTTTTCATTATACAGAAAGTAACGGGTGACCAGAAACACTGCCAAGTTCTTATAGCAAGACGATAACAATTTCCAGGCGGGAACATATGAAGACTTCACATAACGACGGTTTCTGAAGTTGGATTCGTAATCAAATCTTGAACTTGAAGCTTCACTCGAACGAATATCACCTACGTGGAATTTAACAACACGCGCAGGAGATGGAACTTGTTTTCCAGTCTATGCAAGAAGGTGTAGCAAATCCAGTTCCAAACTCATTCCTAGATTTAATTTCTAATTCAGAACAACGCAGAACTCAGAACTAAACTTGGATGTTGATAGAGTTAAGTGAAGCTTCAATTGGAATACAGGTCTTGAAACGAAACTTTCAAATTCATGGATAACTTAAATGCAATATTTAGAATTCCTGAGGAAGTTATTTCAAAATATTTCAATTGTTTATGAATTTTGAACCTTCGAGTGCTCTGAAGAAATATCATATTACAAAAAGAACGTTATGCCCCTGGTAGAAATTCGTCTGGGCGTCCTATTCACCATCTATGCACTGGATGGGACCCACGTGGGGGTAATTGGATAACACATTCCAGCAAATTTCACTTTAATGCCCAAACATTTAGTTGGTTTATGTAGATTTTTCATGCATCGACTGATCGTACAGTGACATTGGTAGTTCATCAACACGGTCAGAGGAATAAAAGAAAGCCCCAACGTTTCAATTTTTCACTCCGGATTATTTTATGGAAATAAATTCAAAAGCAGCGTTCTCAACTGGAGATTACATGTCAAAATACATTGTTATCTTATTCATATGTTGTGGTTGTACAGAAAAAACCATCATCTCACATTTCTAATTAACAATTTGAACAACATTCTAGCAATTTCCTGGGACATCTGGATGGGCACATGCTAGAAAGTGCGTTACAAAACTAGCTTGAAACCAACCTAACATCTGGGAAAACTAGCTGGGGTCCATCTAATTCCCAATCATAATTTCTACTATATAGGGGTGTCGAATGCAGTATCGATAGATACAATAACTATAAGTCCTACTATGTACAAATTGCGACATTCACCCATCTTTCATAAAAATCTTTAATCGTACAGAAAGAGAATGAATCTCTACGACTTAAAATAATTACGAGTACAAAAAAAAATCCAAATCCTAAGTTGTCTTAAGAGCAGGATAATAATAATGAAAAAGAAGTTCATAAAGGGACCTTGATGTAAGGAAATAAAAGAAGAAAAAGCGACACAACTCGTCCTTGGATCTTATACACATTATTATGGGATCCGCTCTTCCGACTGACCCGTGTTGTGTCCATGGTCCGTCCATTCTTTCTCCGTCCGTACGTACCGAGTCTCATTTTGAACGCGTCGAGTCAGAGAGAGGGTAGAGGCAAAAAAAATATATAGACGGAAAGAGGTAGGTGTGGAAGGCCGTATAACCGTGGCGGTAAAGCAGTAAAATCCACGTGACGAGTTTTACATCGATAGAGATGCAACCCTTGGCTGTAACAGCCTCCGTATTACGTAGGTATTTATAGTTCCTTTATTGCCCGCGTTTATAAATATATATACGTAAGACAGCGGCTTACATCAAGGAGAAGGAAAAAAAAATCGGCAAGGGAAAAGTACGATGAGCAAACAAAGTCAAATAAAAAGTACAACAACGTAATAAATATATTCGAAATCACCGTCCACGGTGCTAAAAGGAAGGGAATTCGTATAATCATGAAAAAAAGTGTTGCATGAAATGTGAAGAACAATATTTTTGCCAAGAAATTGTTCAGAATATATGTGTACGCGTGGTTGTGTATGAGAATTGGCGAGGATTGCGGAGTCTCACGCACTAAAGAGTCTCAGATTTGTGTGCGTTATGATACATTTTTTCTCTGTTTTCCTCTTCTTTTTCTCATCTCATAAGAAGAAAGGAATACGAGGAACGTGAATTTTTTATCATTTGCGAATGAAATTGTCCTTCTAATGAAAATAGTAAATTTTATTTAGAAATGAAAATATGTTGATAGATGTTATGAATTATTAATACACTCTGCACTTCAAGAGATTATTTTCAAATTTGTCCTCACTCAGAGGAAAAAAATTCGCTGAAACAACAAATCTCGAAAATTTGATTTACCGAGGTGACACATCTTTTCGATGGATTAGCAAAGAATTTAATATCACAGTGAAAATGGTACTCTTTCGACGAACGCTTGCTGATTCAGCAATTCGACGTTGGACATATAAGGACTGGTAAAACATTCGCTAAATTAGCAAATATCTTGCTGCAGCATCAGCAATGGGGAACCTTTCATCATGATTGAATGGAGTTTGTCCTCACTATTCTGAAGATTCAAACCTTGAAAGGCAAAATAGTTTCTGAAAGGGAAGAGTTATATGTGGAATTTTTTAGGAAAAAATAATTAACAATTCAAGCTTGGTTCTTAACTGAAAATTAACAATAAAACTCAATTCTCAGTCGAAATTTTTTCAATTCCTAATAACATTTGATTCCTGATTGAATTTGTTGCAATGGAAAATTAACTTTGATTCTTAACTGTAGTTTGTGATTGGAACAATTTTTAATTTTAAAATTCTTGAATGTTTATTCGTTAATTAGAGAATGAATTCTGCTACCATTTTTTCTCAGTGTATTGAAACTATTACCCATCAATTTTACTTCATCAAATATATTCCAAAAGTGATCTGAAACTTCGATATTCGCATCACTCGAAGAAAATTCGCTGTATCAGCTGAAAATCCCTCTTCATAGTATTCAAAAGCGCACAGGTGGCTCCACTATAAACCCTGAATGTTGAATCTCAACAAACGTTATCATTCAAATAACAATTTTTGTTTTGAATTCAAAATCCAGCTCTGTACATAACTTGAAGAACGTTTATAAACGTAATATGAAAACAATACTGTGGAAATATCGTGTAAATGATTAACCGCACTTTTTTTTGACGGATTCAAATTTATATTATTGCAATTCATATTATAATTAACAGGGAAACATTGTTTTGGAAATAAACATTGTTCCCATTAAACATTACAGTTAGGAATATAATTTCATTGTCAATTAAAAAGAATTTCTATTACGAATTCAATTTACTTGTTTTCGATATTTTTTATGAAGAGTATATTCGGGAAATTTCTTTTCATTATGGTTTATCTCAAAGGAGAAGATCCCACTATGCACTGTAATTTCCTGCTGAGGAAATATTTTTTTTTTGTAATAGAAATATTAAATAAATTCATAAAGTTTTGGAAATCATCATTTTATCCCAATTTTCTCAGTAAAATAATAATATCACAATGTCTTTTTCAAAAGCACCTCGGGAACATCATTCAAATATTCTTTGAATTTTCAGTTGCAGCAATAGTTTCGAATAGAAATCTTTTGTATTCTATCGGAAGAAGTTGAGGGCGAAATCTCCTTTCAGAAGATACCGACACGCGCCGTACTATATCTGCTAAAATATAGCAGCTAAATATTCTAATATCACAAATTTATACTATTTGGGTTGTAAATGGGGAAGATTTTTATTCTTTTTCTCTGCAAACAGTTTTACCCGATGATCCTGAGAAGGTTAATTTAAAAAATTTCAACGAGAAATTGAATTTATTTGTTAATTTGAACAAATTTTAATTCAATAGTTAATTGAAAAAAATTTCAATTCAATAATTAATTGATGAAACTTTGAATTGAGAATTGAATTCAATTGCTGATTTCAAAAACTTTGAATTGAGAATTAAATTTCATTGTTGATTCGAAAAAATTTTGAATTGAGAAATAAAAAATTTAATTGTTGATTCAAGAAACTTCGAATTAAAAATTGAATGTAATTAATCATTTTTTGAATTTTGAATTAAGAATTAAATTATCAATTGAACAAAATTTCAATGAAGAAACAAATCTTGATTAATAATTGTGTTTTCCTACAATTACCTAACTTACAACTCTGGGTTGGAGGGGGAAATCCTCCATTCAATTGAGAAAAAGCTTCGCATAATTCTTACGAAGTATCAGAATGGCAACAACTAAAACTCCCTCTTCTCGATTGATTATTCCATTCATTATAAATGCATTCTTGTTCGATTCTTTTAAGATCTCTGATCAGCCGCCACCATATATCATGTCCAGCGAATTTCAAATGAACATTCATAATTCACTTGAAACATTTATTTGGAAAGGAAGAGATTTTTGTTGAGTACTGAACAAATTTTGTGGTCCTATGCAAAGATTAAAAGATCTAAGAGCTTTGAACAACAGATCGAAAGGTTATCGCATGATTTTCAATTCTGTGGATTTCTATACGCAAAAAGCACGTGAGAGCGTTATCAACATTCATAATAACGAAAAAAAATGCAATTGAGAAACATCGAATCACTTGCATTAACTGAAACTCGTGCCACAGAATTTTGTAATGTGACGAAAGCAATTACATGCCATTATAATCGATACCCTATTGTAAATGATACGAAATTCCATATCAAAATCGATATCGAATTCCGTAACAACTAATAACATGAAATCTCGTATGAAATTGATATTAAACGCGGTGAGAAATTTTGCAAACGGAATTGAATGTGTGACAAACCGTATTAGTCTTATAATCGAATTAATTAAGTATTTAACGTATTATACATTAATTCTTTTGTTTCACCGATACCGCCACAAATTTTAATCATAAATCCTAGGTAAGCTTCCAAGAAAATCGAATTTTTTCTCTGAATAATCTATGATCGAATGAACATTTTCATTCAATCTTCGTCATGAAACATATTTCATCTCAAATTTACAGCACAGAAAGAGAATATAGATCACGAGACAACTGTTTTTCACAAAAAAGGAATCATAGAAAAGATACAAAAAAGAACTATTGTATTCCTTTCTCTTCCCTTTTTTTTATCTTTCATTCTCTTCGCTTTTCATCTCCTGTTACTTCTCAAATCGAAATTCTACACGAACCAAAGTGGAATGCCATAAAGAAGAGTGCAGGCTTTGAGACATCATCGATGAAATCAGAGACAACAGGAGAAAAAAAATTACAATTGTGAGAAAAATACTGCATTGTGTACTGTACCTGTTTTTTTGCTTATTCTTTACGCCAAACACAATGGACGAATATAGGAGGCGAATAGATCAAGACTCTGTTGTGTATCCTGCCAATTTGATAGTTTCACATTGCGTGAAAGCTGTAAAATGTCGATTTCAGTATCGGTAGAAGCTCAGCAAGATCATATAATAACAGTTCCCCGAGTGTTTACGACTTGTTTATTCGATCCTCGTGCCAAGATTCGTGCAACAATTTGTATTATCGATTTTGTAGCGAAATTTTGGATCATTCGAATGGAAAGGATTGTAACGTACGCTAAGGTTTTGAATTGAATTCTTTCAAATATCTTGCAGACATCTTAGACTTTGCACGGTGAGAGAAATTTAAACAGTCACATCAACTATTTCAGGATAATCATTCAAATTCAATATTAAGAACTATATAAAAAATTTAATGTCACTTGTTTATACAGTGAACAAATATTTATTTGTCCTCTCTCCATAATATATTTATTTGTAGGAATTGAATATTCATTCAGGAGACCAATTTATTCGAGGTAAGCATTTGATTTTATTGAATATTTTATTGATTCCAAGCAATATGTTATGGAGAAAGGACAAATAAACTATGATTTGATTAAAAGAAACTTTTTCCAGTGTTGTAATGAGAATTATGTATATAGAGTTGCATTAACTATATAAAGAGTTGAACAAATTATTATTGAATAACTTCCCTTTACAATTCAGCAAACGTGACTAATTTTTTGCAGCCACTTTTATCTGAATTCGAAGAAACTTCAACTAAATTTCGGAGCGTATTCTGAAAATTCAGTCAAATGTTTGGAAATTCCGGGAAAGTGGTTGTAAAAAATCGCAGTCACATTTTTTGAATTCTCAGAAGAAATTTGTTCCTGAAAATTGGACCATGTAGGTCCCCATCTTGACCCAGGCCACCCCAACTTGGCAAAATAAGAAATGTTTATTGGAGAAATCTTGCAATATTTGATTTCATTGAAGTAGATTTTTTACAGAATTTGAATTATTTCGCTAATCAGCCTCAAGAATCCTGATCTGGAATTTTCCATTGTCAATCAACTCTTCACACCCTGTTTACACCCCTTGTCAAGACCCAACCAGAATCGATATTAACTTCACAAGGTCCAGAGAATAAGTTTCCAGTAGAGTCATCTCAGGTCTATAATTATACCACTCGATAATAATCAAAATTTCAATATCCCATAATTTAATCTCGAATTACCAAGGTGATATTCAAACCTGATAATAAATTATTGTAATTTTTCTAATTCAGTCATATCAATTGAATTTTATCACAGTCTGTAGATTTCATAAAAGTGTCTCAAAATAGACAACACTTGAATCATTATTGATTTCAAATTGAATTCTCTTTACACTTTCATTGGTTTTCTGAGATTTGATTGAATAATTTATAACTTTTGTGTTTCCGATTCATATCCCACTTCCCTAGTTCTTGTTGAAATGAATAGTAAAAATCAACTTGAATTCCATAGAGTCAAAAATAGATTGAATTTATGGAATATGTTGAATTTGTTATTATTCATCGATTCGTTTCTTACTCCATAGTAGCGGGGAATTGATATCTCATGTTTATATCAGTCAAATACCAAATGAATTCCTGAAATACGAAATCCTGACAGACATAATTTTCTGAAAATTGATCAAACTTTTGATATTCCGATATTTTAAAAGAGTTTTGCTATGAAACTTATTAGCTATTATCGACTATGTGTATCGAATTTGTAGTTCTTCTAATCACATTTCTTCCTTTCTCCCTGCATCATTCTTTCTGTCCCTTTTTCCGGCTGTTGTTTTTTATACGATGAGAAGACAACTATACACCCACCTACGTATAAATCTACCATAAAATGAGTGTGATAGCAGAAAAAGAGTTCACATCGATAAAGGCGCAGCCTATTTAGCTGTAAAAACTCTTTTTCTCCTCTCTTTCTGTTTCTCATTCTCTCTCCCTCTTCTCTGGACATCAGGTTACGCGTGTATTTATAGTTTCGTTTCGTGTTCGCCCGTGCGTGTAGAACCTCTCAGGACTGTCCCTCTTCTTCCTGCTTCTCGCTGAGGTAAATCATGAGAGGCAAGAGAGACAGTTCAACCGAAAGAGGAGAGAAATGGTTGAGTGCAGGAAGATATTGGTGTAAAAGTACGACGGGGAGGAAGTGCAAGTAATAAACGTTACGAGGGAAAGAAAAAAAGGGACTGAAGTTACAGTTAACCCAATGCTCGTAAACGTTTCCATGTAATTATTATACTTCTTTCTCAGTCCAAGGTCACCCACCTCCAACAATAAATAGCCACAGTAATGTATTGCCCTCCTAAGCTCACTTTTCTACGTAAATCGACATGATCGTACGGACCGTTATTGCTCTAAACACACGCTTCTTCCTTCCAAGGAAAGAAGACGACAAAAAAGAAGGAAGAAGAGGGACATAGCAGGTCTACACAATATGAAATCGTTAATGATATTGTCACTGGAGTTGAGCACTTTTGAAGGTATTCTGTGGGGGCTCAAGGATTTTTGCGAACGTCCTTGGTATCTTAAAGAAATCGTTGGTGGTAACACTGTCCACTGTTAGTTCCGTTCTTAGAAACAGTAGAAATATTACGTTACACCAGGGATGAATGGTTGGATAGAGGGATGAACGTCCGAAGTCTAGAATAAATCAATTTTCCTTGCGGCGGCGACCTTGCTGAAATCGTGTATGAAAAGACGACATGTAGTTACGCGAAAGAGGAAGAGAAGAAAGAGACTATTAGTTTCGGTGATGAGGATCCAAAACCAAAGACAGGATATACGTTTAACGACGTGTCACCTTGAATTTTATGTTGCGCCGACATTAATAATGAGATCTTGAAGAAGGATAATCACTTCATTGTATTCATTCCTCCCTCTTTTTTTGAGGGAAAAAACCTTGGAAGCGAAACGAAAGATGATTCTGAGAAACATTGATTTAGATTTCTCGTAGAATCCAGAATTTTACCTTAAATTTCATTGTAATCCTATAGTCTTCCCTACTTCAAAGTGTCAGAGAATTAGCTGATTACTCTCCTCACAAACTTGGAGATTCATTTGTGGGATTAATTGAATTCCATTCCAGATCTCGAAACAATAAAAGAGATCTGAATGTAGTATCGGAAATTGATACAACGGTACCAATGGATTGGCTGTAAAGTATTTTACCGATAATCAACGTCCAACTTCGCCAACAATGCACAAAACCTAAAATCGATCATCCGCTTTCCTACAGAAAACAACAATACTCGAACGGTCAATGTCGTGTGCACGTACACGCATATATCGAATGCTAATCAAACTTGTTCATTTCAGTATGTTATTAATATGGATAAATAATGGTGGCCTGCAATGTAAATGTACTCTGCAATGCGATTTTACTACACCCAATTAGGTGTTGAATTGTATTGCGCTATTAACGGATTAATTCTCGTTGTTCATTCATTCTGTTGATTTTCTAGGTATGTAAAAGGATACACAACTACCACTCCATGCACTCGGTTGATAATATATATATATATATAACTATTATATTTGTATTTTGGATACCAATAGAGCTTGTTAACGTTATCGTGATTACATGATTTCCTACGCGAGCGTACAAATGTCGGGAATTACCTGGCAGTTGATAATTTCATTATGTCCAAGGTATTCAATTCTATCCTTTTGATTGGCCGTTTCGTTGTTTCACGTGTGATTATTATTTTGAAACTGATTTTTCCGATATAAAATAACGTTGGAGGTTGAAAAAGCGAATGAAGAAAAAGAGAAAGACAAGCAATAACAAAAACAATCAACAAGGAATAAAATCAATAATAAAATAATGGAAACGGAAAAATGATATTCACAAAGCAAACATAAGGACATTTATTTTCACTCCCGTGGAAATCCGATATGATAACAATCAAGAAAAAAACAACTAGGTCGAGTCGATTCGCTTTAGACGGAGAATATATTTTTGTTGATTCGCGAATAAAAATTGCATTTTTTTCGCTTCTTCGGTTGGATTCTCCAATGAGAGAGGGAAAGAGAGAGAGAGAGAGAGAGAGAGAGAGAGAGAGAGAAAGGAAAAAATTGTGAGCAAGTATTGATCCACGAACCAAGAATCTAACTCATCAGGAATTTATCAATCGAATTATTTCAACGTCGTTTGAATTTAAATTTTCTCTCCCATATCCTTTCTCTCTGTTCTCTCAGAATATGTTTTGAAGTTTCCAAGCGATCAATTGTAATAGAAATTGATCTATTTCATAATCTTTTCTCTTGATTCTCAACTTTCTTCACAACTATCTTGATGTTTAATTGAATTCATTAGAGAGTGATCATGTTTCGTCAATAATTTGTCCCTCGATTTTACAATAAACTCAAACTTCTTTGACTTCATCAATCATGTGAAAACAATAAAAAGAGAACGTGTTCGTGAAATTTCGTGAGACAATAATCTTTGTATTCAATTTGTTTTTACCATTTGACCGGAGAGAAGAGACCCCACTTACGGCAATGAAATGGCGGCCAAATCGACCGCAAAACAATATGCGGCGTTCTTGATTTTACGAGAAACTAAAATGACTGACCACACAAACCACATCTTTCGATGCCGAGAACGCGATAAAACTTGATTGCTCCTGTAAAAAATGTATGCATACAATTTTTTAGGGTCGTACGATGACTTGGTTCGTTTTGCATTCTTTGTTACGAAGGTTTTCGAACGTCCCACTCGATAAAACGTTTTATTTGATTAAATAAATCATGTGTGTCCCCATATATACGCTGATGTAATCATTGAAACTGGTGGTATTACACGTGAAAGTGGAATCGATACGAAAGAGAATGTTTTTTTTTTCTCCCTTATTTGTCAGTACAGGGGTGTATAAATTTTCTCCCGTGTATGCATGCGAGTACGCGATACGAACATGTTATGACCGTGATGTTGTGGTCATGTCGCGAGTCTTGTACATTTTACATTTTTCCTATCTAAAATAAATAAATCTCCTCACGAATTGAATACGATTCCATAAGGCGATTCCCGCTTTTTCGTATCTCGCTGCAACCCCATGTAATCTTTTAATTAAAAAATTGCGTGAAAGGAAGTATGAATTAAGAATATGACTTTCTTTTTGTTCCAGGTACGTACGAGAAATCAAATCCTACATATTCAATTATCGAGTAAGTTCAGACATTTATAAATAAATATATTATTTAATTCGATAGACGGACGTGATGTATTGAAAAGATATTATGTATCGAATATAAAAAGAGAGAGAAAATTGCTACAGATGTACTGAGCGGGTTTCTTTAAACCGGAAGAGTCCTCCGGATGAGGAAGAAATAAATGAGGAGAGCTTAAATAACCTTTAAAGAGATTCGATTGACCATTCGAGTTCTCTTATTCCATTGACGTACGTAACAAACGAAGTGCTACCAACTGTTATAATCCACCCTTCGAGCTCTTTTAAATGCTCTTTAGAATCGATACGTTTGTACTCTCTTCCGCACAATGCTTTTGTCGCTTCGAGTTCAAGATTTCCCTGGTCATCCAACACCAAGCAAATGACCCGATAATGGACTTGGATTTGCTGAAAAATTTGACCAGCGGATACAACTGCAGCGGCTCTCGAGATATATGTATAGATATTATATATATTAAATGACAAAAAGACCATTAAATAATGCTTCCATGCCTTTGCTTTCTTCGGATAGACGAAAGAACCGAGGGAGAATTGGGACAAGGTATCGGCATAACGAGATTTTAGCCAGGATCGAAGTAGTAATCCTCTTCGAATGGCATTGCGAAAAGGAAAAAAGGAAAGAAGAAAAAGAAATGGGCTTTGACGATATGTAGGTACCGACTCTTCGAGAAAAGAAGATTTTACTCTCCTTTAGATTGATATCTTTCGCAAATAATGAGGAATGGGAAGGGAAGACTGATATTTCGATAAATTTGACAAGTTGAGTTTTTAGAATGAAATTTTTCCGTTGGTATGATGTGGAACTGCTGGGATCGTGTGAGCCCTCTTGACTGATCCTTCGAGCGTATCGATGAGGGACTTGGATGAAGACTACAGCACGCAGAAGAAAGAGATTGGCTGTAATAGCGAAATATGATTTTGCTGGGTACCTTTTGCCGAGGCAGCCAATTTTTCTCTGTAACAGTAATATATTTGCTACCACCGCGACTTTTTAGCTGTGAAAGCAAAGTATGTTGACTTCTCCAACAAAATTTGTTTGCTATTCTATGTTATATAATACGGAAATTTGCTGAAGAAGCGAACATCTTTTGTTACCACAGCAAAAAATTTGCTGCTCCAGCAAAACCGGTAGGAAATTTTTCCCTGCCTATTTCCATGAACTTGCAAAATTTCCATATTATACCGCATTTTTTGAAGAAAAAATGGAAAAAGGAATGAGGAAATGTTGCATGGACAAGGAAAATTTTGCTCAGGGAAGGGACTCAGCAAAATTAATTCAAAAGCTGTCAAAGCGAATTTCTTTTTTCTCCATGAGTGCGGTTTCTTGGGGGGTTGTTGAGCACCGATCACGTATCAATCGCAAGAAGATATTTATGAAATAAAAGCATGAACCTATTCGCTCATCCCATGCGGCAATGCGATAAGTGCATAGGTTCATATCCTTATTCCAAGGAGTTCCACGGAATAAACCGGTAAAATTTCTTGCGATTGATACGCCGTCGGTGCTCATGCGCTAGTTCGTAGATTTTTTTCTCCGTGTAGAGCTGGAGCTTGGAATTTTTGCGCCCCTATATACATATCATAGCACCCAGACCGCAATGGATTTGTCGAAGAATTCTCCAAAAACTCAATATTAAAATAAAATAGAATTTAAATCTGTGATTTTGCGCCCTCTTGAAGCCCGCGCCTCTGGTTTGGGCCTCGTTGGCCCCACCCTAGTTACGACGCTGATTGTTCATTTAAAATAATCACTTCCCAATAAATGTAGTAGCATTCAGTATCCATCTTACGCAACACTCCAAGAAAAGAAAATTGACTATGACAAAATTCGGAGAGAATAATACTCGAATTGATCAAATGATGATTTTTTCAATCACTAATTTTATCTTTCTCCGAAAAAAATTCTTGTTCACAATTTCTTCCTCGTTTCAACTGACCTCCGACGAAACAATCAAATGGTATCGCATTCCCCGGCTCAGATTAGATATATACAAAAATGTAGTCTCTCGGACGTTTGAATGGAATAAATGAATTTCATCGGACCGGTATCGCGGCAGAGCGCATCGTTTTTCCATGCTGCAGAACGTTACTATTCGCACTATATATATATATATATATATATATATATATATATATATATATATATACCATATAACGTTTCTGGCAGGATTGAAAAAGAATAAATAAGTGGTGGAAGAAGCTTGAATTTGGAGGATGGTCGAGTTCCGTCCCAAGTGACGGGCCAAAAACGATAGGAACTTTGCAAAACTTCCGCTTCGCATATCATAGCGGTACTTTACCACCCGACAAGGCGTCGCGACGCCCACGATCTCGCAAATCGCTAGAGTTAGGTAACACAAACGTACACGTATACGTGTAATACGCATATACCTACGTATATATGCCAACGGACAGGCAGTTTCCTGGCGAGTTCGAAGATCAAACCGGATGTATATACGTGCTCATCATACATACACCGCATAACGCATGTGTATCGAATATTTTATCGTCAAAATCATCGCTTTTATCGCACAATCTGATTATTATTCTCAACGCATCGCAATGATTTCTTAATACTCGACAATGTTTTCACACAATTCGAAAACAACTTCATACGAATTGTTCTTTTTCTTTCACTTTTCAACTCATTTGAATTACAAATTTAATTTACGCTTTAACAAAACTCCCCCAAAATATATGAATTTTCTTGTTTTCAATGTTGGAAGCTTGAAATATCGACATCAGCGGTTAATATTCTAAACAAGTTCTACCTAGGTCTTCATCGAGCATTTATGAATAGTAAAATAATAATAAAAGTCATTTGTATCTTATTGAATCAGTGATTTAAATTTTATGAACAAGAATATTGTGGGTCGGGAATAGAGATATGAACGTATACATATATGAATAAATAGACGAAATCAATACTCAAGGGCTAACAGTCCAGTAATAATTAACTTAGGTGAAATGTGCAGTGAGAAACCATTAGGAACATAATTTATGACTCTCACAGTTGGTTATGTAAGGTCGTCATAACGAGTTTACAACCCTCGGCACAATTCCATATACAAAGTAAAAAGATTTACAAGCAGTCGGAGGTGTATTGTATTGTCCCTTGTCCGGCAATTCTCTACAAGTTTTACAAGCTGCCCTTGTGCAGTAATGCGAGTCGCACGCGGTGTCAACTTCTCATCATCGTGTTTTCGATTCCTCAAAGCCCCCAACTGAGCTCTGTCGTTCGAGTTTATTATCATAAGCAATGAGCAATTCCAATATTACTAGATTTTGTTGCGAAGTCTAAACATATAACCATTCCTAACTTCTCAATATCTTTTTCTACACGGAGAAAATCCTACACTAGTGATCAGCTGCCGTCCCAGGCAAAAAAGTTGTTAACTCCAAATTTGTTCGAACGGAGAAAACCGAGAAAAACTATTCCACATCAAAATTGTACGAAGTAACTAATATTTTGACAATATTAAAGCGGTTCTAGAGCAAAAAAGGGGTGCTGTTTTTTATTATTCAGAAAAATAATCAATATTTTTAATAAGAACAAATGAAAAAATGAGTTAAGGGTGTTTGGTGAACGAAAATACCTATCGAAAGAACCGTAACTCGAATTACGGTTCTTTTCCACTCAACAGCGCTCGAGCATTATACTATGATAAATATCGAACTCGATTTACAAGTGAAGAAACATGTCAACTCGGTATATGACGTTCATGAAAATCACCATATAATTGAATTCCAAATCTATGGATTAGATATTTCAAAAAGTAATATTTCTTTCACGTGGAATCAATTAGGCGTCTGCCTTTTTTCTTATGTTTACTTTAACGGTTCAAATCCATACATAATGGCACCTAAGATCTTTATTACGACCATTTCCGAACTGTGCCGAAGCCTACGACCGGACTTACGGTTTTCTTCCTTGGTAAATTACTTTCGGGCTCAAGGAGTTTACAAATCAAGGAAACCTTAACTCCGAAGAGATTTTTTTCAATTAGTACGAGATATTTTACCGAGCGAAAAGACCGTAACTCAAATTACGATCTTTTCGTCTGGCAAAGTGGTGACGTATTCAATGGTTCTTCTCATTTCGATGTAAGTTACGCAGGGTGTCTACTACTCCTTGAATATCCCTCAATCCCGGAAATATCCTGGGAAACCAGAATCGCTCCTTGAATCCTGGAAAAAACCTGAAATCATTTTTTTTATCCTGAAAAAGTTGAAATCGCATTTTTGATTGAAAACTGCGATGTTCATATTTCAATTGAATACCTGGGGGTTAAAACTTGAGCAAATATGTTGTCCAAATGCAACATGAAACATAGCTGTTACTAATATTCATCGAAAAAAGCATTTTTTTAAAGTTGAAATTTCATTCCACGACCATTACTCGATGAAATGAAAATTAATAAGTGAAAATTTCGTCCCTTTTGAAATAGATGTTTTATAAAACGTATATGACGATTACTTGGCGAAATCTGATTGAAATGTTATAAGACTCTGGATCTAGTTTCATTGGACATTACAGAAGTCAAAAATATGGTTTGAATAATCGGGAAATTCCATCGATGGACAATATTTAATCACAAGTTGATATCAAAATCCGAGCTGGTCGAACTTTGAAGAGAAAAAGTATCGAAGAAGGTTGAGAGTTAAAAATTTAGTCCCCTATGTCGGAGAAAAACGAGATAAAATTGTGTAGATACGTGAAATCAATTAAAAATCGGGAATACTTTTCATATCATTAGATTTAGAGAATGAGTAAAAAATAAGACAGATATTGTCTCTGTACGTTGTTCACATGTTGTATTATTGCCGTAGTTGTCAATTTTACCAATTGTTGGTTCGGGCCTTTGAAAAATTTGCGAAAATTTGTTCTCATAAGGTATAGATCAATCGATTCAGAATCTTCTGAAATGGAAAATGGAGTAAGTCACGAGAGTGAGGATTTTTTCAAACTTCACTTGCAAATTTTACCAAGTGCTGGAGCAAATTGATGAAAAACTTGCAAAAAATCGTCTTCATGGGATGTAGACCAATCGATTAGGAATTTTCTAAAATGAAAAATAAACAGGACTTGAGAAGAACCTTTCTTAAAAATTGCACTTGCAAATTTGCAACCCTGTATACACGTTGATGTCTTTATCTCTTCACTGTAAAAAAATTTCACCGGAAAATTCCAGTACATGTACTGGAAGTCATTAACCTGTACATGTACCGGAAAATTTCAGCACATTTGTACTGCAAAAATTCAGTGCAAACGTTATGGAATCTCCGCATCAAAACTGGAAATTTTCTGAGCCTCGGTACTGGAATTTTTCAGTACACGAGCTGGACTTTTCCAGGACATGTACTGGAAAATTAATGCTGAAAATATCCATGAAAATTGAAAAAAAATTGCTCACGCAAAGTGATTTTGCAGGGTCCTTGTGTTCCAAGATGATTGAGAAACTTTTGATCGTTCATTTGGATGGACAGAAACTCATGTCTACCTAACAGGATTTGAACCCACACTTTTCTACCTGCCTACCAACTGAAACCTAAGACCTAACCGATGAGCTATAGCGCGACATGTTGGAAGGCCAGCTTGGGTTACTACATATGCTTCATATCTAGAACACAAGAGGATAAGTCTTGGAAAAACCTCATATATCAATTTCATTGGCTACAATTACAATTATTATTCAAAATCTCAATCAGGAAATTTTTAATATAAAGACTTGAAATTTTTCCTGCCAGAAATGACGAAGTCCAATAGAAGTGGAAAATTTCAGTGCAACAGTGATTAAATTCCGTTGCATAGCAACTGGAAAATTCCATCACACGACCTGAAAATTGCAGTTCAAAACCTGTATAATTCAATTGCATAGTAACTGGAAAATTCCATCACAAAACCTGAGAATTGCAGTTAAAAACCTGTATAATTCCAGTATACCAACGATTAGGTTTTTTTTTCTAAATTCCAAATTTTTTCTCAAGTCCTTTTTGAGGGAATATTTTTTTTTGGTGCACAAGAACTATAAAATTGTAGTACGAGCCGGTAAAATTTTCGCGAAATCATGGCAAAATTTCAGTACATCATCTCAAACTTGAAAATTCCAGTACAATGACTGAATTTTCAGTTATGCTTGGTAAATTTTCAGTAACGTAACAACAAAATCTCTGTACATGTACTGGAATATCCATATTCCAGTACTAGCACTGGAAATTTCCAGTCCAGTTGCACAGTAAATTTCCAGTTTTTTTTTACAGTGTTTATTCAACGTGTAACGAACTCATCTCATCTTCGAAAATGCATAACGAAACAAAATTATTACAGCCCTAGAACTTTTCAATCGATTGTTCTCTTGGAAACTCCTGGAAAAGTCCTGGAATCGAATTTTTCGATAACAGTAGACACCCTGTTCAGGCTTTTTTCTGATGGTTGTCTAATTTTCAACTCGTTTTCAGAGGAAAAAAGTTAGGAGCGATAACTAATTCCTAATAACACAGTTAAACGCGCCTCGCTTCCCTGAATCGAATAATATAAAAAACTCATTTTCGAAAAGAATTGAGTTACCAACTTTTTTGCCTGGTACGGCAGATCACTGTAGCCCACACGACTGGCTCGTGTTATGGAAAAAAATCATTTCAACACTATTGGTTACTGTAGTAACACGAATCAGTCGTGTCTTCGCAGTAGAGAGTCGTTTTTCTATACCATTCTCTACTCCCAATCAGAATTTAACAACTGGCGCAGTACTGCGCCAGTACCGGCTAACACTGGCGGGGTACTGGTGGTCTGCACTGCAGCAGTAGTGGCATTTGTCCGAAATGATAACGTTTTTCCGTACTGGGTAGATGCTAGCCGACTCTTGGGGGCCCAATACTGGCACTGTACTCCGCCTGTTGTCAACATTGGCATACTCCGGTGTTTTCTGATTGGGCTGTGGAGACACGAGTGATTCGTGTTATCACAGTAACAGGTAGGGTTGAAATGATTTGATTGTATAACACGAGCCAGTCGTGTGGGCTACAGTAATTCCTAGTGTAGGATTTTCTCCGTGTAGATACATTTTGTTTTGATAAACGGTTGAAACTTTAACTAAACGCAATTCCGATCGAATACTTTGCACCGTGTGTAGTAAATAATTTCTAGAACAGGAATAGAGAATTCAATCGTCGCAAATTATAAATGAAAATGTCATAAACTTAACCATTTGTCGGAGGCAGGTTTTATTTTATTTGATTTTATTTAATTTCGTTTGAAAATTATAGTATATACAAAGCCATCTCTATATTTCCATTAACATAGGATTTACCCTGCAAACATAATACTCCTACTTTATTTCATATTAAATTTGTATGCGAATGAACTTTGTTGTATGTCACACTTGTTACCCATCTATAAATACGTATGTATACACGTGTCTGTAGTTCTACGCTTACTCACACGTACCCGTACATGCATGTATTTATATAGTCACGTCGTCCATAGGCGACGGGACGCAGCTGGACTCGCTAATGATCAAACGCGGGGAATCAAATTCAGATGACGACCCTGACTGGTACGGCAGAGCATACACTCATACAATCTAGTCAAGCATATATACATATATACATTCATAGATGGTTATACAATGGTTTGGAAACTCGTCGAGGTGTGCATTTCTATGCAAGTCGTGCCGTCCATTCATGCTGCCAATTATTATCGAAAACGACGTAACCGTGCGCACCGGGAAATTGGCTTTCTCGACGGTTTACATTCTACATTGGAGTCCGTTCGGTAGTATGGCGTTTCCTTTCTAGTAGTGGAATGAAAAAAAAAAAAAACAGAGGGAGAGAGGGCTAATTTTTATTTTTTTTCTCTTCATATTCTCCCTATCTTGTGTTTTTTCTGTCTCAAATTTCCGCTTTTCCCTGCTCCCGCTAATGCTCCTCCTGCTGCTGCAACCGTGTTTTAACGTGTAACGTGTAAAACGAATAGTAATGTGAAAAATAAAAAAGAAAGAGAGAGAGAGTTCGCCGTCCTAATTTGAAAACGAGATAAGAGGAGAGGGGGTGGGGGCGTTGTTACGTATACACGGAGGACAAAATAACAACGAAAACGATAGAAAAAACAAATAGAAAATGATACACAACTTCTGGAGATGAGGTATCGCGTCAACTCTGTTTCGAGACTTCGAACAATGACGCGAGGTAAAGTAAACCCGGTTGAGAGTTAAACTTTAGAACATGCGATGGAAACTCGACACTCGAGTAATGACTATCTCATGTTACGTTGATGTCGTTGAGATCGGGAAACAGGATGGGTTCCTGTTTAAACTTTTCAAGATTTGCGTTAGAAATGAGATCAGTTTCTTGGTATTTATCAATCTTCCTCGAATGAAGAGATTGAAGGAATAATACGTTGTAATGAATTATATACGTACGACAAATCCAGTATCCCGATCATCTCAATTTTATAACACTTCCACGAACAGGAACTATATCGATACGATAAACCCCAGTCGAATTGTACCCGGGTAATCAATTCCGAAAACCATAATTATATTTTGACTCAGAGGGGTTTTCGTGTGAATTTCATGAGATATTCATGGAACGGAAGAATACTCTTTTGTATTCAAATTGTAATTTATTGTTAGGTTTCGCGGGGACTCGTGTACAGAAGATTCATTGAGATTCAACGCACGATTATTTTCGGCGAGGATGACCAAAACTAGCCTCTTTTATCTGTTCAGAGAAAAATCTGATTTGATTGCAAATTGATTTCACCTTTGGATCTTACCGACGATACATGACGTATCAATTTAGATAATTCCCAAAGTAACTCGGAGCATTTCAACATAGTTCCAAGTACTTGAACAATGGGATACTTGTTATGCTTAGAGCCAAAGCTTCCTTGAAACTTCCCTGGGTATTTGAGGATTCTCGAAAATCGATAAACAGACTATATAAAAGCTATCAAAGTTATTGAAGATTTTCCGAGAAATTTTAAGTTGAAAGTATCAAAGGGGATTCAGGATGTAAAGGATAATGATTCTATTTTCTCCCCTGTGTCATTTCAACTTTGTACGTTTTGGATCGTTTTCGACCTACTTGAAGGTTGAATTCTATCGACGGGATCGGTTCGGTAAAGGGAAATGAAATAAAATAAAACTTCGTTCCGATGTGTAAAAGGAGTATTGGGAATGTCCAAAGTGGTTGGAAGGGATTGGTTTGAATTATTCGAATGCGTTGAATAATTGTTGGAAATATCAATTCACTTCACAAATTAGTATTGAGATTTGGAAAAAAATATTAAAAAACATACATTTACAAATATATTTACGTAGGTTTTTCTTCCGGTACGGAAGGTTTGCCAATTTATTTGAAGATAGCTTAATTGGAAGCCTATTAAAGGTTTTTGAAAGGTTGTAGAGCTAAGTAAAGATATTTCAAAGGAATTGGAGAGCGGACGAATGTGGTATGAGGCTATTTGAATCCTTTGATACCAGCTACAGGTTATTAACGGTAAAGAGAAGAGATTGAGAATTTTGGATGCAACCAGATATAATTTAAGTTGGTTAATTTGCAATCAGTTTTATAGATCTCAACATCATTTCGAATTTATTCCTTTTCATTTCTTTATTCTCGTCAATTCTACTTTTCTTCCCAAAAAGATATTCATTTTTATCAAAGGACATTCATTTATCATTGAAATGAATATCTACTGCAGATGAAAGAATATTTAAAAACATGAGAAATATCATATCACAAAGGTTCCAAAGGGTTGAAGGGTTCAATAATTGATTGGAATATTGTTTTGATTTGTGTAATTTTCATATAAAAGTTGAATCATTCGCGAATGATCGAGACAAATTCTCTATCCGAGGAGCCCGTCTCATGCATAGAAAAAAATGAAACAGCTGTGGCAGCTACTCACTTTTTTAGCACCCTATTTATACTGCTATAGATAAAATAATTGCGGCTATAGCTATTTCTTAGTTACCACAGTAGGAAATCGTAGCTGTAACTGCACATGTTTTGTGGTTGATATTTGGATAGC
This sequence comes from Gonatopus flavifemur, assembly GCA_018340375.1. Taxonomy (NCBI): domain Eukaryota; kingdom Metazoa; phylum Arthropoda; class Insecta; order Hymenoptera; family Dryinidae; genus Gonatopus; species Gonatopus flavifemur. The sequence continues at coordinate 10,817,360 of JAFFJZ010000005.1, forward strand.
TAAATAATTTTTGCTGCCACAGCTATATTTCTTGCTATTACCGCTGAGCGATTAGCTGTGACAGGTGAAACATAGCTTCCGTAGCTAATTTTTAGCTATCCAAATGATAGCTAATTATTTTTCCCGTGTGATGCAGACAAATTTCAGTCATTACAGCGAAAAGTTTCATTTATGGTTAGTCTATTTGTTCTGACAGCTGATATTTAGCTGCAGCCGAATTTTCTTTTCCGTGTTGAACAAAAATGACCGATTCAACAGAACGCACGGAATTAGCTGGATCATCCACAGTCATTCCATTGTTTTCCTCTCCCTTTCGCCTCATGGACGGAAGAAGAGAGAAACACGAATCGCAGAACCAATACTTCCATATTTTTGAAATATTTCCACACGGGGAAAAATGACCTTGTTGATATTTGGATAGCTAAACATTAGCCATCGTAGCTATTGATTAGCTGTGGCAACAGAAGTTACTGCTATAGTAGCTAAAATGTGGTTGTTGTAGCAATATCTTTGGCTATCCAATTTTAAATGCACGACGTCCCGACTGGAAATTGTCATCGGGTTGACCCAACATATGATAAGGACCTAACAAGGTCATCCGAAATGAGGCATACCTGCTACAGTCCTGATCAGGATTAGGTGTGGATGCCCCACGTATAAATAAGCTCATTTAGTCCTAGTCAGGATTTCCTCAGATTATCCTAAAAGGCTGAAGTGGGTTTTCCTCGCTGTATCCTCATTGGGACCTCGTTAGTTCATCCTCAGATCATGAAGATAGTTTAATAAACTGAATAAAAAAATGTACAGTCTTGATTGTAGACTGTACACTCTTTGATTCAACACATTTTCCTCAAATTAGAAGGTAAATCTCGAAGGATTCTCAACTGCCTTGCTAAAAATGGCCCTTCCTCCAAATTGGACCATCAAAGGCCCTAACTTGACCCAGATCGCGCCAAGTTGGCCCAAAGCAGGGCCTGAGAAGACAAAATGTCACGTTTCTAGCTGAGTGTGCCTATTTTTAAATTCAATCTGTTCATTCCAAATACATTACCTACTTCTCAAAACTGTTGACTATTTTGTTCAATCTATCCCTAACGTATTGAAACCAAATTTTATCGAATCAATTCACTGATGTTCAATCTGTTTGATGTCTCTTTAATCTTTTGATTTTGCTTTGGATTTCCTGTTCATATCCTAATTTCGAGTTATTTTGGAGGTTTCTGTATGGAATTCCTCATGAAAGCCCGATTAGTCTCTCCTGATGAGGTCCTTGTAATAGTGAAGCGTGACATGACTTGTCAGGTCCTGATAAGGTTGCCTTACCAGGACCTGAGCTGGTTCAAGGTTTACCTGATCAGGTCCATGGGGTAAATTTCCAGTCGGGGTAGTTACCACAGTTCATTTTCATCCATCATAGTGAATTGAGAAGAACAGCCATTTTTCAGCACCTATAGTTAAGTTTAAACTGCTGCAGTGAGATTTTAAGTTTCAACGACGGAATTTTGGCTAATGCTGTTGCAAAATCATCTGTCCTGTGGGTGCTATGATATTCAATTATAATAGTTGGAATTTAGCTGATACTTGAAATTTTCTGTCGCAGCAAATCGAGGTATTATGTACAGAATAGCAAATCTTTTTGCCAATCCAGTTAAAAATTCGCTGCCAGAGTTAACTGGATCGCCAAATTCACTAAAGTGGCGAATTTTGTGCTGAACTGGCAAAATTGTTGGCATCATGCCCAAATTCCGTTGGAAGAACAAACATTTTTTGCTGCCACAGTGGAAAAGTCGCTGTCTTAGCTAAAAAAAATTGCTGTGATAGCGAAGGGATTGCTGTCTTAGCAAAAAATTTGTAGCTCCAGCAAAAAGTACCCAGCAAAATCAGGTTCCGCTGTCACAGCGAATTCTTCTTCTCCGTGTACTTCTCAGGAAATTATGGATGTATTGTTATAAAACGATGTGGCCTGTTTCGCAGTTATCGAATCATAATTCCAGTGTTTCCTTGTGAGGATCATCCACATTGATTCTTCCCTCAAAATTTAACCTCCTCTCACATTACACGGAGAAAAAAGAAATTCGCCGTGACAAACTTCGCGGAACTTGATTTTGCTGGAATAGCAAATTTTTCGCAATAACAGCAAATTATTTGCCATCACCGCAATTTTGTTAGCTATGACAGCGACTTATCAACTGTGGCAGCAAAAAATGTTACTCCTCTAGCGAAAGTTTTTTGCTATTCTGTATATAACACTGAAATTCACAAAATATTTGCTGCTTTAGTGAATTCCGTTGCTTTTTTAGTCATCCAGTTAGCTGTGGCAGCAAATTTCTAGCTAGGTTAGCCAAAAAATTTGCTGTTCTATATACCTTGACCAGCAAATTTTTTTTCTCCGTGTATTATTTATTTTCTTTATGTTTAATAATATTTTTGAATTACCAGTCTTAGAATACCCTTTGCTACACACCGGTCCTGTGACACAACACTCACGTGGTTGCAATAGTCATTCAAAATTCTGGAAATTGATCGGTTCCGCCTTCTAACTTTTATTATTTCTCCCATTTGGGATGAAGGAAACAGCAGAATGAATCCACGCAATGGTTCCATTCCGGTCCGTTGTCAATTTTTTTGCCATTGAACGACGTCCTGATTCTCTTCAGTCGATTCATACTTCGATACTTCAATCATAGTCGATTTGTTGCTGCACCGTCATTTGTTCAAAAATTTTACGGACCATATGTAACAACGTTATTTCTCTTTGAAACATTATTTTCATAGTTTCGTCGCTACGTTCAAGTGTGGATGAAATATTTTTTGGTAATATAGTGCTTCTTTCATATCAAAGTTCATTCTTCATAACAAACGATTAGTCCACATAGAATCATAAGACACAACTATTCTTGTCACGGTGAGTTTAAACTCATGTTAAAATATCGAACAAATACACACCTAAAAAAGAACGATAGATCCAACTACGCAACGACAGTTTGATTGGTTATACAAATGCAGTACTTCCTTGACTTAATTGAATTTATCATTGACTTAACTACGCAACTTGAACGAATCTTGTACCCAATTTGAGTTAATGAAGGATTGTATTTAAACGTATTCAACTGTCTTGCATAGTTCAGTCGAGTATCTTTTTTCTTAGTGTAGTTATTGCAGTACTTTGTTATCATCGTTCCATATCAACGATCGCTTGAAATCATTTCTTTTGCTTTCATTACAATGCACTTTGGATGATTATTATTGTTATTATTATGTTGCTGAAATTTGAATCGTTTATTGAAACAAATCAGTAATCAAACAACACAATATTCAGCTGTTGAAGGCCAAAAACCTCGCGGTACATTCTTTGAACGATGTTTCTGGTTCCAAGAATTTGATTCGGGAAGTTGAATAACGATGATTTATTTATTTATTTATTAACGTGAGTTTGAATTTTCGTTTCGTTTCTATAAACGATTCAATCAAATATTTCTTCAATGATATCAGTATTCATATCATGCGCAGATGAACAATATAACTTTGTTCAAACGTAAATTAAACGACTTGGATCGCATTTTTCAATCAAAAAAACTCACACCGCAAATTCAAATATTTTCTTCCAATACACAGAGTGTTCAAATCCTGTAGTCACTTTTAATAACACCCTCAAAACTGTGTAAATATGTCAATTAATCAGATTAAGTATTTTATAATGAAAGATTTCATCCATTTTATGGGTATATTTACACGCTTTCGAGCGTTTAAAGAGTGACTACACGATTTAAACACTCTGAATGTATCAAAATAAAATACTCGAATTTAGAATACACTCAGGATCGAACGAGTTCAAATGAATTCAGACAGAATAACAGCGGAATTGATGTTGTACTAAGGGCTTAACCACACAGGCATATAAATGTAACCACAAGAATGCGTGAAATCTCATCTTGTAACTCTGCATATTATGTTTCTTACGCTCGTGTTCATGGGTTTATGTGCAGGACCTTAAGCGATTGTACGGCGGAAGAAAATCAGTCTTGAACTGCACAACGAATGCTATATTGTTCATTTCATATAATAATGTGCATATTGCGGGATATAAAAAGAATAACAGATGTTCACATTCAACAGATTTCTATTTATCTCCGAGTTTCATGGTTACAGTTATAATTACGAAACTTATTCCCATAAATGTGTATACCAACATTCTGAGTTTAAGTTCGATATGAAAAATCAAAATTCAATACGAAAGGTCATCGAATCGCCAAATGCGCGTCACAAGAAAATCAATTCATGCGTGATCAATGATGAAAAAGTCAAAGAAAGAAGAAAAGAATAACAACGATAAGAAAAACATATCCAAAGAAATTCAACTTTTTTTCCTTATCTTTATCGGTTGATCGATGACGACATGAAATCATATTTTCCTCTCTCGGGCCTCTCCTCTCACGAGCGCCCAAATATATGCCCATGGCAAAACCCATAAACGGCTTTGAATTTTAAGAAACATCGTCCATTATTCATGGGAACTTTGAATATGTTTCTCTACCCTTCTTACATCCATCGGTTTTCAACCCTCGGAAAAGGACCTGTCAGCATGAGCACCATTGCGTAAATTGATTCTGAAATCGTTCATTTCCACCGACATTGTGCAATTTCCATGTCTTGTGTACGATACACGTACGTCTCATACAGCGCACCTACACCAACGCGTCTTAGAGTTTTCAATTTACCTCTCTCGAGTTTGAGAAATAGCACGAATGTAACAAAACATCGAGTTTTCTTTTTTATTCATTCCTTCCTTTCCTCCTCTCGGAAAATCGATGAAAAAGTTATTGTCACTCGAATAATTTCTAATAACTTTTGAAAAGGTAAATACCAAAGCTACCCCCGGTACATGAAATACATCGTGATTCATTCCAATTGAAATTTATCGGCAAAGTTATCGATGGAAAAACGTTCTTTCTCGCGGTATAAATTGTTAATACACAAAAATTTCCTCGACGCCCGGCGACGAATAAAATTTCCAAAGTTCTCAATAACTAGGTGACCTAGTCGATGACCCACGGATAAAGTTTGAGCTTTTATCCTTTCGTGCCTCTAACGAATTCGTGTTGACTGGAAGTCGAGGTGATCCTCATATATCCCACTCACGAGATACGACGGGGTAAGGATGTGTGCGTTGTTATAACACGACAGGGCTAGGGAATATACATACATAGATAAATGAAACGTAACGGTACGGTCACGAAACGTATGACGAAGCCGACGACGTACGATTACCTCGTGCGTAATAAAGTATTCCAATGTGACGTTCGATAGCAATCGAGAACTCACGTTCAACTAATTTACTGGCCGATGGCAATCTCAATCCCTCGACTGTACGAAAGCAACCCATTCAGCAAGCACAATGGGCCCTTAAAACGCAGTATATGGCCTCTCTGTACACAAACAGTTATATAGGCATACGTGTATATTGTATTGAATGTTAAGATAGTAGATATTTTCTTTCATATAATATAGGCTCCGCTAGGGTTTATTTTATTGTTCCCTTCGAATAAGTGCGGTTGTTATAGGTTAATAAACAGCCCGATAAAATATGTTGCGAAGCACTGTTTTGTTACGCGAATCATATTCATTGTAATGATTTTAATAAAATTGTACCACCCTGCACCCTATCAAAGAGGTTCAATGCATTCCAATGAATCCTCGTAAATTCTATGACGAATCAACATCCCTACATTTCAAGTAGCAATTTTCTTGTTAATCCTATTGTGATCCCTGTCAGGAAATTCCAGCTGGAATTCGGCGTGGATTTCAGTTGGAATTTAGGTGGACTCCCAGTTGTAATTGGAAATCCCACATGGAATCCAGTTGGGATTCTGGAGTCAGCTGGCAACGCACGTAAATTTCGGATCTGGAATCCCAGCTGGATATTTGTAACAGGGATTCTCAAGTGGAAATGATTCGTGGCGTTCCTCGGATCTTGTCAGGGCCTGAGCAGATTTAAAAAACCATTGATTCTCATAAAATTAAACCTATTGATAAGTATTGGAGTTCATCTATAGGTCAAAGAGGAGAACAGCTTGGTGTGGTCAATCGATGACGGTTCGGAAGAGGAGGAAAATTTGATCGATCATTCGTGAGATCAAGAATTTTTATTAGCCACACCCCACCCACCTTCTAATTCGATATGAAATACAGCCACGAGTCAATCTTAACTAGAATCATACTTGAAAAATAAATGAAAACAAAAAATCCCAGATCCACATCTTCTACAAACGTTCCTCCTTGAATTAATTCGATTTATACGATGTGTATTATTCTATTCTGAGAACATTAAAAAATGAGATTACGTAGGTGGGGTAATACGTTTACAGTTATACGCCACAACGAGCCTCGAAAACAGAAAGAAAAATATTATTCTCCTTGAATGGATGGTACTTAACTGAAAGTGATATCGGATAATGTAAATAAAGAGCAAGAAACACGGGGGAAAAAATGTGAGGAGAAATTTAGAGGTTTGATTATTATCAATTGAATCAAACGCTTCTACCAGAGACAAAAAATAAAAGGTCTGGGATAAATGACGCACAGCATACGTGCGTGACAAATGAGTAACGTTGAGGATCATTGCGTGTAGATCAAATCACGTGTAGTAAAGGTGCTGTCATATATTAGCCATTTATACATCATGAGAAATTAATGTTTTTGCACAAAAACAAAATTCAACAGATTTATGACCTGTTGTATAACAATTTTTCATTCAAGTCGAGACCCTTTCGAACACATATATGTATACATAAATTTTTTCCATTCTCACAAATAATAAACGATGACGTTGTGAGAATACTTGTATTTTTTTTTTTTATTGAATTTCTCAACCTCCCAATAGATATCTTTGTTTCGTCGAGTGGAAAGCATCTGGGGAATTGTGAAAAATTTCCAGATGAAAGGTGAATTTTCCCAAGAAAGTGGTAGAAATAATTTTGGTGGCCTAAAAACCTATGTATGAAACATCGCGAATGAAATTTCAATTTTGTTTTGAAAATAAATGATCCAATTGCTGTAGATATGATTCGCTCTACGTTGTATTTAATGTATAAAAGGATATTTCAAGCATTCCAACTCAGAATAGAGCATTGAATACCCTATTTTATTATCATTATTATCGATGGAAATCTAATTCCAAAGATGGGAATATAAGACTTCATTTGTATTCTTCAACTCACGTCACATTGTCCCACACTTTTAGGAATCGATATTCAACGTGAAACCTTTGTACAGATATTCAAACATCTATATAAATACCCATATAAAATAAGGTACACAATGAATAAGAAGGAAATGAAGATTATTCGAGAGATAGATAAAACGGAAAGAGGTGTAACCGGTTCGAAGAAATCGCGAAAGGAAGTGTTTCGTTGTGTAGTCGACAATCAGGAATTTTGGAGCTCTTTGTCATCGACGGCAGAGCAAGGAAATTGGTTTGAAATTCGCGTTTCGCGATAGAATGTGTGTGTATATTGGAAATCAGATTTCCGTTATAACTACCCACCCCATCCCTTTGCATTCACCAACCCCGCACACACATCTACGCCGTATGTATATTTCTATTGAACGAACATTCACCTTCGTACACACATCCATCACATATATTCATTCGTTTTGTCACGTACAAAGCGAAGAAATCATTTTCCAACAATTTTCTTTTATTAGAGATTATTATTATCGAGTTTCCTTTGATGAAACGTTACAGTTAAGATTAATAACAAAAAGCGGCGAACGAATACCACGTGGATAGTGAAAAACAATTCATCGCGTACCTCAATTCATTTTCTGACAGATGAGTCTTGAAAATTGAATTATTATTTGCCGTGATTTCGAATATCCGTGGATGTGGATTCGAAATGAAATAATCGATGCGTGAAGTAATAATTGAATTTCTAAACCGAATCCGACCTAAATACCAAACGGTCATTTTTAATCGGCTTTAGACATTTATCACTCACGGACTAATTGGTCAAACTGTGCGGTCATAATTATCGGAACGGTAAAAAGATACCAGCACGAATATAAATGAAGGAGTCAATATTATTATGGATATGGACGGATATGTTGGGATAAATACATTTTTGTCTTGTGTATTGACATGATGGTCATCGGTATAATAATATTATTCATAAATTGATGGAAAAGGGAAAGGAGAGAACAAAACGTATATTGAATTTCTCATAGATAACAAATATTGGAATTTGAATCCCGATTCATATGGTTCAATTATTATTTTTCGTCTACACAGAACATTTCGATTAAAACATGTATATGCGAGAGATCTCTCTGATGAACAGGAACAGATTGTTACGCGATATGAATGTTGCGTTACGATCAATAGATCTGGAAAAAGAAATATGCTTCTATTCGTTGACTGCTTTTTTTTCCTCTGTTTTTTGGGGGATTTTGGAAGTGATATGGCGTTTCAGTACGTCTCGCAAAAAGTTTTTTCTTTTTGGATAATCATTTGTGGGAGGTCAAGAGAATAAGAAGGGTGAATTGTTGTAACAATTAAATCCCTCTAAGGTTTAGCATTCAATGTTGCGGTGGACCCTTCTAAATCTTCCCTGACATGGAGAAGATTCTTTCAATTACAGCCTTGCGTCTGAATTAATGGGATGAAAAATCGTCATGGACATTGAAATTTCAGGAGAATCGATGTTTTTCTCATGAGAAATTCCTCAAATTCTTCAGAATATATTCTTTATGAATGATGGTATTGGTTATATGAGTTGTCTTTCACGAGTTTTATTCAAGAAGATACAGATTCTGGGCTTCCTGACAGTGGGGCCGCGTCGTATATCGATTGGTCATCGACGTTTCGCCATCATTGCAACTGGCTGTAGACCACCCTGAAGCATCCCCGGCTGCAATCATGCACTGGGAACCCAATTTCTTAAACTTGAAGAAAATTTCTTTGCCCTCATTCTGATCAATCTTGTTTCCAACGGAAAGAACAATTCATTCCAATGGACAAATTTTTCCATTTAATTCAAATCACATTCTCCGAATTCAAAAAGGAACATATTTCTATTTCAATTTGAGAATTTTTAGTTTCAATTTGATGAAAACTTTTTCCATTTAAATGAATTTTTTTCTATTGAAAAAAAGATTTATTAGAATGAGGACAAAGAAAAGTTTGTTTCAGTTGGGTTCTCAGGGAGGTGACACGTCGGCAATTAACCGATACAAGACACAGCTCCACTCCGGAAGCCCAAAATCTGATGGTATCGGCTACTGAGTTTTGTTCAACACATTATTAATCTTGATGAGGTCTACAGTATATTAAATGATACTGCCCTAGCATTTATGTGCAATGGGGCCCGAATTGGGTCAGCACGGGCCCCATCTCGCCAACATGGGGCAAATACTGGGTCAAAGTGGGACCAAAATACATACACGCTAGGGTGAATAAGTTAGCAATAATTTTAATTTAAACGTAGGAACTTTTACTACGCTGCATTGGTAATTGTTGATTAAAAAAACGATATCTCTCACTGATTGTTAACCCTCAGTGCACACACTGGGTTGAAGTAACCCTGCTTGTTTTTTGAACTTGTCGCATTCGAAAGGGTGAAGGAGTGGGGAGCTACCCAGATAACATCAGAAATCTTTTGAACGTTTCAGCAACATAACCTAAGTTCTGCGCGGCTTGATGTCCGGGGAGTAGGTTTTGATATGTTCAGAGAACCTCCATTTTTAGTGCACTCGAATACGCTCCCGGTACGTTCTTTTCATCTCACACGGAACGTCCTTAGTATGTTTTCCAAACGTACTTTCATGGAAACTAATCTTTACAAACATATGTGTAGTATCGCAGAACGTCATTGACACCTTTATCGAACACATCCCCAAAACGTCGCTTGGTGAAGATAAATAGAACATTACGGAACATTTGTACGTCCCTGGGACGTACATGCGACGTTCTTAGAACGTCCTGGGATCTTATTTGAACGTTCTCTGCGTGAGCAAGTACGTTTTGTGAATGTTTAGAAAACCTCCCGCTGCTATCCGGGTAAGGCTCGGGGAGAAAAAACTTACGTACGCCCTGTACAAATTCCCCGTTCGACATCCCCACAATCCTGTAAACAGCTGACCTAGGAGGTTCGTATTTCAGTAACAGGGTTAGTTTCACCCAGTGTATGTAGATAGGAAGAAAATCATCAAATTGTAGAAACTAAAAATGCGAATGAAAATGTTTAATTGAATCATTTAACGTTTTTCACGTGTACATATTTCATGAACAGTGAAGTATGTTGATATAATTGTATTGTTTTTGGCAGATAACGAGATCAAAGTTATAACACGTGCTTTCAACTTCCATCTCGATAGTGGTCATTTTGAGATCCACCTTTTCTTATGGATGATTCTGATGACTGGAAATGGGAAAAAATAATTATAAACATTATTACACTCATTATTCATGATGATAAAAGGACTTTGTTTATATTTTCCAACTACATTTTTATTATAAAGACATTCCTCATGCATCAAAACTTCGCTTTTAACTCAATTGAAAAATCGTTCAGTTTCATTTAGCCGAACAAATATTTGTTCTCAAACGGCTTATGATATTAGTGATATTTTATGAAATTTGAACTTTTTAGTTGTTCATCTATCATGTTTCAAATCGCTGTATCTTCTCTTAATCTTCAAACGTGACATTTTTCAAAACACACAATTATCGAAGAATTTTTCAACAATATATTCTCTTATTGTGAAATATCTTTTGTCGGGGGGTATTTCAGGCTTTCTGATTCAAATTTTCTTCTTCCTTGAGTCTTCTCGTACAAATTGGATAAAAAACGTCCAAATCGATTAATTGAAAGCTGAGAAACAAGTAAAAGAACATGCAGGGTTACGCTAACCCTTGTGTCTGTAAACGAGGACAAATTTGAAGCGTGTGCACTTTTTTTTAACAATATTCTCCTCCATTGAAAACACTGAAAACACTAGTTCGCTGAAATAAAATTTGTTTGCCAGGAACAAAGTTTTGTCAACCCCGACACAAATTTTATTTCAGCCCACCAAAAAATTTCTTCTCGTTCCAAATTCGTGACGCTGGGACAAATCATGTTTTGTAGTGCGTATTCTCGAAAATCATTCCCTCATCTTTTCTCTCCATGCTTTTGCTTCCATCCATTCCCTTTTATCGAACTTTACGAAATATCCTATTCGAACCGTTCACTCTTGAAATTTTGCCATCTTCTAAAAAACAAAAAGATGAAATCAAAATGTTCGTCCCCATCGTTGGATCAAAGTTTCAAACCATACTTCCACAACGACAATGCCATCGTCGACGATGACAATTATCGTTTTCGACTTCGAATAGATTTATGACCGTTTTAATGTATGTAGCTCTCTTCCTCTCTCGCTCCCTGTATATCGCGAGAGATCGATGTTCATAATATAACTTTACCGAATGATAAGAGTCACGTTCAATGAGGATTGAGTGAACAGTATGGATCTGAGATAATGGGCGGTTAAAGCGCACCGAGAATGAAGATGAAATCTTCGATAGAGAAATTTACAACGGCGATTATATTTCAACGGATGCATAATGGGTTCGTAAGTCTTCTTCTGCTTCTTCCCCGATACTTTCGTAAACGACAACCAGAGAATTGTATACCCATTGTCCGGAAGTTTGTTCGGTTGGCGTGTAAAAGGAAAAGAGAAAAAAGTGGACTCGTTATCGCGAAGAATATTTTATGGATAAAGTACGAACGAGGAGGGAAAAAAATGTAGAAGAAGAAAACAAAATCATAGAGAGAAATTCCAAGGATTGTCGAAAATTTTATCGTGGTCTCTTTGAATAAGAGATGAGCATTACCGCCTCGGACTCCAGATTAAAATCTTTTCTCCACGCAACCTCAAAGGGATTCAACGCTCGTTCGGTCTTCATGAGATCCAATTAATGTGGAATCAAGATGTCGTTTAATGTACCATAATTACCCACAATGCAATGTATCGTGGTAATTAAACAGCTCGCCTCTATAATGCATATTGAAGCTCCCTCTCGCTCTCCTTCTCTCCCCTGTTTCTTGAATTCTTGAACACAGAGATTGTCAAGAATCATACACCAGATCATAGAAATGATAATTGAAGTGTCCAGAAAATCATGGAGATTCGAGGTAAACAAGAGAAACTAAAGTTTTGTGCGATGTTTAAACATACATATAGGAATTATATCGGCGTTGCGCCGTCCATTGGAGAAACGCTATACTAGAATGATGAAAGAGAAGCCGCTCGCGCTCCCATTATCTCCCTCGCACCTACCAATTCGTAGCTCGCCAAATTACCTTGTTGGCTCCGTGCGACCATCAGAAATCGTGGATGAAATAGGAATGGGAGCATGAGGGAGGTGGACAGAGGCAGGTTGCGAGGATTCGAAAACCTGCCTCGAACCCGGAGTCAATTCACCAACGACAACAGTGGACAATACTGCATTCTACGGGATGTTCGCACAAAGGCCGGCGATACATAGATTGTTAAAAAGGAAACCAAGTAAATACGAGAGCCCTCTCATCTCGTACACGGGAATTACATTAATGAAACTAACTAATGCTGGAACAATAGCTAGGGAACTTCGTTTGGCCAACCCCTACACTCCCGCGCGCTGTATCCCCTTCACCGCATCCCTTCAAACCCTGATATCAGTGCTGATGATGGGGGTGGTGGTAGTAGTAGTAGTGATAGCGGTAGTAGTTAGTAGTAGTAGTAGTAGTGAATCCAACATGCTGTTCCTTTGGTTTCCAGTCGACCGACCCTCATCGAGAGAGCGAGCTAGAGAGAGAGAGAGAGAGAGAGAGAGAGAAAGGAAACAGAAAAAAGGATCCTATGTAGAGCAGCAGCAAGCTTGAATACGCAGAGTTGGATATTAATATGGCGCTTCGAGCGGTCCCTTGATGCTCGATTAAAGGGGTTCAATTAAATCTGACGTGAGCCAACTATGAGTACCTTCCTTCCAACGAAGGTACCACAATGGGAAATGATTTTGTGAGTTGATTCAACGATTGATGGTATATATATGTATATTTCAAAGCACAAATTCGAAGAAGTTTTTATTTCTTTGAATTGGATAAATCCTCCCTTTTTTTGTATATGTCTCTAAAGAATGCGAATTCGCAAAGAAGAGTTATATATCTTGCTTTCTTGAGACGGTATAATTATAAGGTATAGAAAATAGAATGAGGTGGTAATGCTATCCATGATCGGTCACGGTGATTGGTTTTTGTAAGGACCGTTCTTTTAAGATTCATTTTTCTTCCATCCACGTAATCTCTCACCGAGTCTCCTTTTGCATCATCAAGCTGTAACTATTCAGCCGTATCGACCCTCCTTCCTCTTTTATACTAACCTTTTCACAGTCCAATTCGATCCTTTTTCATACAATCGTATGTATTCCGTATGTGTGGATATACATAAACAGAATTCTCGGGTCGGTTCTGCGACTTTCATCCATCGAAATCAAACAACATTATTCACTGTGATAGGTTTTCATGGGTCACTGAAGTACATCCAGTCACTGAAATGAGAAGAATAGAAAAAAAGGATGTTAAATTGTATTTCGTTTTGTGCGGAACAAGTGTTTTTAATACTACTATAAGAAATAATAACGATTAACAAAGTATTTTGAGAAGAAGTGTTGTTTTATAAAGCCTATCTATAAAAACAGAGACAAATTGAACACCAGATACATGCAGAACACTTGCAAGTGTCTAGCGGTTTTCAACAGTAGATGTAATGAATTCGCTGTGGCAGCTACTAAATAACTGCAGCTATGGCTATTTATTTGCTATTATAGCAAGAAATCGTAGCATAACCGCACAAGTTTTGTAGTTGATATTTGGATGGCCAAACAATTTAGCTGTGAAATTTTTGTTGTGGCAGCTACAATTCTCGCTATAACAGCTAAAAAACAGCTTCCATAGCTAATTTTTAGCTATCCAAATGATAGCGTATTATTTTTTCCGTGTGGTACCGACTCATGAAATGCCCAAAGCATTTCTACTGCGAATCTTCATTAGTGCATGAAATTTAGGAGAACCAATTGGACGTCAATCACAATCTTTGCACGGAGAAGGAAAAATTTGGTGGGAAAGTGAAATCTGATTTTGCTGGATCGCAATATATTTGCTATGACAGCAATCTTCTTAATTATGACAGCGATTGTTTCAGCTGTAGCAGCGAAAGAGCTTGACTTCTCCAGCAAAATTGGTTTGCTATTTCATATATGATGCTGAAATTTGCTGGAGGAGTGAACATATTTTGCTGCCACAGCTAGAAAATTGCTATCTAGCTAACTAGATTGCTGTTACACACACAAAAATTTGCTACCCCGGCAACATTCAATGTCACTGTCACAACGAATTTCTTTTCTATCCTTGGCTGCAAAATTTTATAAAAATCGTTACAAAAATTATCAACAATCGAGAAAGCGTTCTATAAACTCTCGATGAACTTTTGAAAATAACTCGGTGTTGATCAGGTAGTACTTACTTTATTCAAGTGAATACATGATACTTGTTTCATGTTTATTTTCATTTGATACAATCTCTTTTTTCTATGAAAGTGGAATAAGCGCCTTTTTCAATGATTTACTACGATATTCAAAGATTGCCAAATGTTGGATATGAACAAAGAGAATTCAAAAACGAATATGTCTTGTCATTCAGATTTTCAACTCATAAATAACATTTACAAACATCAATATGCATTCACCAGTAGGGCCTTGTTTATACACAATTTTTATTGGCAAATGGAGAAAGACGAAATTTTCTGTGACAGTGAAATCTAATTTTGCTGGAGAAACAAATTTCTTGCTGTGACAACAAACTATTTATTATAACAGCAATATTTCTGGCTAGTACAGCGACTTTTTAGCTGTCACAGCAAATATGTTTGCTCCCCCAGCAAATTTTGGTATTATACATGAAATAGCGAACACATTCTGCCGGAGGAGTCAATATTTTTCGCTGTCACAGGTAAAAAGTCACTGTCATATCTCGATAGATTACTGTCACTGACTTTGCTGTCACAGCGGGTTTTTTTCCGTGAACATCCCACAAATCTGCATCCGATTTATCACGAAACGCGATATCACTATCATTTATTTGTTGTTTACTATAAGGGGGTGTACATTAATTACGTCAGGCATTTTCGAGGATCCCTCGAACCCCCCCTGGTGAGAATTTGTCAGGTTTTCCGCAATTCCCTCTCCCCTCCCCTAATGTCACGTGAGATTTTTCAAAATTTTTGTTTTGAGTGTCAATGCGTTGGATTAAAAAAGAAATGAAAACACAATCTGTTCTGTTACTTTTATGTAAGACTAGCGAAAACTAGTATTGAAGAATCTTACCGTAATTTGAAATCACAGTGATGAAATTGAATTTTTTCAAAATTGTTTCAAAATAATTGCACACAATTTTACACCGTTTTTTGCTAGAGAAAATTTACGTGATATTCGCTAAGACCCCCTATCTCCCCCAAGTGAGATTTGATAAGGTTAAGCTTGATCCCCTCCCTCCCCCCCCGCTGGAACATCTCACGTAATCGATGGATGCCCCCTAACAATACATGAAAATTTGAATTAAGATGGAAGACATGCATTCCCACTCGAATTAAGGAATAATACACGGAGGAAAAAGGAATTCGCTGTGGCAGCGAAATCTACTTTTGCTGGGTTCCTTTTGCCAGAGCAGCAAATTTTCCGCTGTGACAGTAAACTATTTGCTGTTCCAGCAATCTTGTTAGCTGCGACAGCGAATTTTTAGCTGTGGCAGCAAAAAATGTTCGCTATCCCAGCAAAATTTGTTTGCTATTCTGTATATAATACTGAAAATTTGCTGGCGGAGCAAACATGTTTTGCTGCCGCAGCTAAAAAATTGCTGTCGTAGCTAACACGATTGCCGTTATAGCAAATTTTTAGCTAGGTCAGCAAAAAATTTTGCTATTCTATATATAATACCTCGATTTGCTGCGTCAGCAAATTTTTTCTCTCCGTGTATTGAATTGAATTATGCAACACCCGGGTTTATTGTGAAGATGTATTACGTGTATTTAAGTTATCCATTTATCATCATGGAATTACTCGTAAACATTATCTTACATTATTTCATCAAAATTTTAATCACGTTCTTCCCGCGATGGTTCATTCAAACATATCCTCAATTATCACAAAAATTTTACACTTGGATGACTCGACAAACGCTGAAATGGGTTTAGATTTGAAATTCATCACTTCATCTTCATCTCTTCCAAACAGAAATAATTCTTTAATAACAAATCTTCCATACACAAATATTTTTCCCTCGATTCTGTTCACAAGGTATACATTGTTCATTTCCAGAACTAGAAAAATTAATCCGAAAACATACGGAGAAAGAAAAATTTAAATGCTAACTAAAATTGGTAATTTCCTCACGCCATGCTTGATTGAAAATCCGATATCACAATCATGATCCACCAAAAAATTTATAAAGCGAACAGAATTACCCTCTTGATAAGAAAAGCGAGAAAGTCTCATCTCTGACACAAATTTCGCACCTAATTTCCGAGAAACTCATTTGTACCTCCTTTACAAAACCAACCGAAGCGACTGAATTGAATTTTTCAACTTCTCGGTTAACGTTTTTAATATAAAGAAAAAACGTTCCATTTCATCGATAATGTGACTTTAAACACACACACACATTCATCTCAACGTCCAACAAAATTAAGAAGATCGTCGGTTGGTTCGTCACTTTAACCGAGTGTATGTTTGCGCTTGGCGATTCTTTTTAGCCCGTTGATGGTTTTTGCGAGAAACGTGAAAACACGACGGTGGAAGGAAACAGCGGGAGCAACAGCATCAGCCATATCACACATGATCCCACATACGGGAAGTCGGCGTAGTCGCCGTCGTTGTCGTCGTTGTCGTCGTTGTCGACAACCAGAGAAAGTAAGAAGGGAAGAGGAGAGGAGGTAAAGAAAAATCCTTTTAGAGTATGCGATCACGATGACAAATATTTTTCTTCTTTCGGTTGTCGTCGAATCCCATTCCAGATTTCCAGTCGACCGAGGCCAAGAACAATGAAAAGAGAGAAGACCTCCTCCTCGCCACGTTGCGTCCTGCGTTTTATTTGCCATTGATAAAAACGCCCGAGCAAAGCCGGCGATGGAAGAAACGGCAACCGACTTTTTCCTTCGTTTCGTTTCGGAGATGAGGCTAGAGAAAGATTATTCATGGCTTCGCCCGTAACAATTCGTATTAAGATATCGTTCTCGATCAATGACTTCCGTCGACTGTCTCCTCTTTTTCGAGGTACGCAAATAACCTTAGGATATACATTTTCCGCTCTACTTTACTATCCTCAAGATTTTCTACCCTCGTTTTTCCTCGCGTTTTGTCTTCTCGCCAAGATTTCAAAATCGATTCATTTCAAGTGGAAAATTAGGGATTATTTTTAGAAATATAATATCAAGATTCGAATTCTTGGAAATTATGATCCGTCGTTCCCTCTTAAAATAATTATTGAAAATAGATTCTATCCGCAAACATCCATTACCCTCATTCGACAAAAACTTGAGAGATGAGATGAATTTCTTTCAATGATCGTGAAACGAACGAACCAATTAGGCAAAAGAAAAAAAACGGAGAGTTTGAAATGGGAAACGAGAGGGCGCGATGCGTATCGTATATTTAAAGATCTCAAAGAGCCGATCCGACTTGGTCCATGGAATATATACGTACATTGAGTAACGTAAATCTCCCCCTCGCTCTATCTGGAATATACAAAAAAAAAAACTCACCCGCATGTGGGGTTCGATGTATAATCGTGTAGTACTATACAACCATCATCGCTCTGTCAACGAATCCGGAAGTCACCGATTTTTCACGCCGCGATTCGTCTCGTGCCTCTCTTTTTTTCTCTCATTCCCTCATTCTTTTCCTCTCGCTTCTACCCACGACGCGGTTATTTACGTCCGGCTTTTTTGTATTCTCAACGATTCAACTTTCCCCGCTACACATATATATATATATATATACATATTCCTATACAAAATATTTTCTCTCTTCAAATACCTGTGCTCGTCATTAGATATGCTCCGCTTATCGATTTCAGTTTCACATCAATTTTTATTAATCCCGATGATCCACGTGAGAAAGAAAAATGACTACCGGAAATTAATAAATCAAGGGCAAATCGTTATTCCAGCAAAAACAGCGATGAAAGTTCGATGGATCATCAAATTTTTTATTATTTAATTTAGAATTCGTTCAATAAATTCAATTGATGAATTGTCAGAAAAAAATTAGGCCAGTAAAAGATTCAATTCTTCTCTATGAAACAGATCGAATACGTTAATAAGTGATTCAACTGAAATAGTTCACCCTTAATCGATTGTTCAAAATATTCATTACGCGAATAGAAAGAAAAATCACTTACTTTTTGCGCATCGGTTGATGGAATAAATTTTTCAGTACCGTAATATCCGATATACGATATAAAGACACAACAAAAAGTCAAGTGGAAAACGAAAATTCTACTTCCTCAATCAAGAGGAATGAAATTCTGATACTCAAGCGGTTTGTGATTATTATTACTTCTCTCTCTTCCCTATCATTCTACATGACAAAATATTTATTCAATATTCATTCTCATCTCTCACGCGCCACTACTCCGTTCCAAATACAACTTTCATCATTTATATTACAATAGAACGAACATGAATTATGTATAGATAGGGAAGAAGAGGGTCAAAGAACTTTCTTTACATACTTTCGAATGAATATTTTCAATTATCTCTCGATATAGACATGAGAATTTAATATAAGCCACTCATCGAGCGAAGGAAAAGAGCTTCCTTTCCATTCTGTATACTTTTTTCCTCACCTCTTTTTTTATCATTCATTTTTCTAGCGTAAAGCTTCGTCGAAACGTCAATTCGTGTGAACCGTCTACGTCGAAACTTTTATAAATCTCATCTACGCTGATGAAAAGGTAATAGACCGACGAACGGTGTAACGTTATGCCGGTGTACTGCTTGGTTATGTTGAAAGACCGAGGACAAAGAGGAGGAGGGGAAGGGAAGAAGAGGAGAAGAGAGGGGAAGAGGTGGTGAGAGAGAAAGGGGTCCTTAATTTCCTGTCGCTCGCTTTATTTCATTAAAAAGTCATTAATAATATTACGTTAACGCACGCGAGGGTGTAATGCTATATAGTCTGCTTGTATAAGATTTCTTCTCGGATATTGAAATATATGTATACATGTGTATGTATTTTCCTGTATTTTGTGTTGGCGTGGTTCAACTTTGGAACAACAAAAATAAAATAATAGCTTTCTTCGTGTTGTTTTGTATGAAAAAATATTTTGAGGGGTTTTCATTTTTCTGTACGTCAATTATTCGTGATTTTACATGAATATTCGTATTGTAATCTTGTATCGGAAGTAGGTTTTCATTGAATAGGTTATTCGGATTCTTCTCGTTCCATGGGATTCATGATTCTGTAACGTTTACTTCTCAAAACATTCATCTCATTCATATTGATAGCTGTTACGAAGGCTGACTCACTTTTGGCTGGAACAGCAAAATTTTTGCTAACGTATCAAATTATTTGCTAGGGTATATACCAAGGGAAGAAAGTTGTAAAATTCACATCTTGCGAAGTGAATATTTGAACTATTTCGAAAGATAATCCGAGCTACCCACAATTTCGGTTGATTTTACAGCGAGGAATGTAAAATTTGCATCAGCTGTGGTATATCTCACATTCGCTGTTGTAAAATTGACTTGAATTGTGGGAGCTCGAACTATTCTTGAAATCGTTCAAACATTGACTTCAGAAGATGTCTATTTTACAACTCCTTTTTCCTCACACGAAGAAAAATAGACTTTGCTGTGATAGTAAAATCTAATTCTGCCGAGTCACTTTTGTTGGAACAGTAGACTACTTCCCGAGCAGAAAAATTGCATGGCCAGCCTTCATGTACATTATGGGCCCGATCGGGCAGTGATAGGGTTCACCTTATTTTGACACACCTGATTAGGGTCAACCAGATCTGGCCCTGCTAGGTTTGTAATTTGACATGCCCTATCAAAGTTCATCACATCAGACTCTGATACAACAGGGCGTTACATTCCTTATCATCAGGTCCTGATTTGAGATAAGGCTTTCCAGATCTGGTCCTGATCGAACACCCAATATGAATTTCTACTCGGGTTGTTATCGCAGCAACCTTGTTGGCTACGACAGCGACTTTTGAGATGTGGCAGCAAAAAAAGTTTACACCTCCAGCAAATTCTGGTATTATATGTATATTAACAAACAAATTTTACTGGGAAAGTGAACATTTTTCGCTGCCACCGCTCAAAATTTGCTACTTCATGAAAATCAGATTGCTCTAGTACAGTGAATTTGTTTTCTCCGTGTAGTGTCACAATATTGGTAAATTTACCGACATTTTTTGTAGTAAGTACGACAAGCTGTGCAACTGGACGTATCAGAGCTACAAATCATGTTATTCTCCATTAAAATCTACAAGCTAAGCTATGTTTTGACAGTTCCTATGAGCTATGCTACTCTTCGCAAAAGACATCGATATAATCCTATGGTGGATGGAAACTTCCATCCTTCTGACGAAGGTGTGCCGAAACACTTCTTGTATTAATTGATGCCATAAAAATGATGAGGAGGAACCACTGGATCTCTGATTCGTCATAAAACGATGGAATTTATAAAAAAAATCTAGGTTCCCGTTTCGAAGAATAGTCTTTTTATGGTCCATTTTATCAACTTCTTCACCAATAAATCATCATTGCAGACCAGATTTATATACGATCTTGAACTCTGTATTTGAACTCCAATCTTTTCCAACTACGTACATAAAGATCGTTGATCCGAGTCGTTCTGCTTCATAGAGCTCAACCATTTCAAACAAATACTTAATTCTCCGCGGTAAGAAATGCCTTCTAAAATAAACGTATACGTTAAACTGAAACTTGTTACCCAAGGATTTTTTGGTTACTCCAATAACGAACTTGAAATTGAAAACAGCAATTTTTGGCTCAAAATTCACAAACTTAGGTCAAGAATGGACGAAAATTAGTCCACGCATGGGAGTTTACAACCAAAGACCAATAAACCTCGGAGAAAAATCACTTGTCACATTTACCACCCTGTGAAAGCCTAGAAATTTACTGTGCCTGGGTACTGGAAAACTCCAGTACAGTTACTAAATTTTTACGAATTTTTTATGGTACAATTCCACTTTTTGCAGTAAAATTCTGGTCAATGTGCTGGGATATTCCAGCAAATATACTGGAATTTAGGAATGGAACATTGAATCTACTACAATTTGATCACAAAAATTACAACAATTCATTTAAAATAATGATAGAAATTATCCCTATTCTAAGATTCACCGCAAATTTTTTCAAGGCACGGAGAAAAATCAAATTCGCTGTGACAGCGAAATCTAATTTTGCTATAGCAGCCAATGTTTTGCTATCACAGCAATCATGTAAGTTACGACATCGATTTTTCAATTGTGATAGCAAAAAATGTTTGCTCTTCCAGCTAAATTTGTTTACTATCCCGTATACAATACTGAAAATTTTACTACCCATGTGTGCACAAACATTGAGCCAACTTCAGCCCTTTCCTGCCGCGAAATTGGCCAGCATTTGCCAAGAATGGCCTGAAATTGGCTGTATGTTGATGCACACAGGGGTATTCTAGCCAATAATGTGCCGATTCAATCATCCTGCTTCCTCAGTGATCTAGTTAGATGTAGCAGCAAATGTTCAACTACACTGTCAGAAATGTCATTAAATTTGATATATTCTTCATATACATTTGTAAATGAAATTTCCAGTTCTTGGTGATTGAAATGAGAACTAATTTACACGCAACTAAATATTAAATTTTTGCTATATTATTCTATATCATACATTAATATATATTTTCTGTAACTGAAATCTCATTCAAACGTAATTGACATTTCAATAGATTTTTGCTTCCATTACATGTAATTGGAAGTTCAATAAGAAATTTCTAACAGTGTCGATTAGTAAAAAATTCGCTACTCCGTATGTAATATCCCAATTTGCTGCGTCAGCGAATTTTTTTCTCCATGCACACATCATCTACTTCCAATCAACAAATATTATTCACGAAGAGGAGAAAAAAAATAAATGAGATGAGATTGTACATCCATCTCACGTCCATTCATCATACTGGGAAAACATGAAAAACCTGTCGCTTCTTTCATTTTTCTAAGTAATTAATTTTTTGAAATATAATGTGTTTCCTTTCTGTCCCACGTCGACTCGTATACGTGTATTTTACCGCTTCCGACTGATTTTAAAGTGAACGCATTAAACGGGATAGAACACAGCTGTATTGAGATTCAAAGATAAATTTCAAGTACTTTTGTCGTGTCTCCAGGATCATACTAAATAGATATTTCTCATCATTCAAAACAGGTCACGAAGCTTGAGAACGATCAAAGGATTATCATTTCTAATCAGTTCCAATTGAATTCTGATCAGAATCCATGGGATAATAGGATAATAACAAGTACGTTGAAACTGAGCACTGTATTCGGAACGGAACTATAATTATTCGCATCGATTCTGTTGAATAATCGACCACCATCCTTGTTTCTTTACCCTTTTTTTCCTCATTTCTGGTAGATTTATTCTTTTCGTTCTCGTGAAGATATTCAACATCGAGAAATGTATTCCAATTCCTTTAGAGAATATGAGATTATTTGTATTTCCAGAAACAGAATAAGATGGATTTTCTTCAGTCCGGGAATTCTTAGAAGTTTATTCAAAAATCGTGATAAGAAACTTGAACAAAACATTATGGAATCATATTTGCATCGTATGTGAACCTAACAGCAACTCTGGTTATTTTTGTTTGGGACAGCTGACGACGAAATCGAGAAGGTAAATATCGATCCTCCGAAACAGGTTACCTACCGTCATCGGAATAGCAGTATCGTTTAATCGGCAGGTTGGGTAATATTATAACTCATAGGGATCATAGTATGTAGTATGGTTTCGTCTCCAGACCATATACAAAAGAATTATCTGATCTCTACGCGCTATGAGATAAAGAAATACCTACTTTGGATAATTTATGATCACCGGATAGAAGAAATCCAAGGGATTTCTTCTCATACTTAGTCTCTTTGTTTTTATTTTCGTATATCGATTCTTCAAAGATTGTCCTTTGAAGGAAAAGGAAATCTTTAGCAAATTCGAGAACCTTGGCTGTCGCAGGGCGGCTGTTGTTTGTTGCTCGCGCTGGGTGTACCTTGCGTCCTGCGAGCTACATACGTATATGTCTTGGAAGAGGAGAGTTGAATACGAGGACCAAAGTCACTTGAACCTGGCAGATGTTAGCCAGAGGATAGCAATGGCAAAAAAAAAGAGAGGAGAGCATGAAAGAGGATGTGTATAAGCTATGTCCATTTGTGTGGGTATGCGTTCACGTATGCATTGTAGAACGAATCTCGCAATAAGATGCAACCGGAGATAAGCTGAAGAAAAAAAGAAGGAACGGAAAAGAGATAGAGGGCTCTCGAGGAGGATGTCTCCATACGAATTATTATCGTTGTTATTATTATTATTACTATTACGAATGGCGGGTGCCTTTTTTTGCACCAGGTGCTCCTTTAGGAAGATCAAAGAGATCGACGCGACGAGTCGCAATGTTACTTGTTATTGTTATTGTTCGAAAAGGAGTGACAAGGCATCGAGAAACACTATACCTATAAAACCAGAAATAGTCGAATTGACAGGGTATACGACAAATCTAACGCCCCAATAATACCTTGGCAAGAGAACCGTATAGTTCCGCTTCTTTTGTATCGGGGAAAATTAGGACATCGCGTGTCGGGTCAGTCGAAAAATGAGAATCGAAGGCTCTTCTCTGTATTCATTCTGTTCACAAAACACCAGTATAAACGACGATGATAGAAAAGTTAATACCCTCAAAAGAAATCCTAGATACGTGATATGTATCGAGTACCTGTTAACATTTTTATTATACTCCCTCTGCTAATCGATACGACGACAATTTCATCAAGTCCATTTTTACCTCGTATCTCGTTCATTCGTGCTGAGGAAAAGAAAAACCATCTGTAAATTGTATTTTTCTCCCCCTCATTAGCATAAATCACAGTTTCCGGTCGCGATGTGTACGTGTATATGGTAAAATCTGTCAAAGCTCTCGTAAAAACATCAACATTATGTGGAAAACCTGAAATTTAATGGCCGATAGCCAAGATCCTTTCCGCTTTCCGGGGTACGTATACCATTACGCCATGACCAAGGAAGAAGGAGAAGAAGAGGAGGAAGAAGGTCAGGAAAAAGTAGTGTAGGTTGTAGCAGTTGAGAGTTGTATTCATCGATTTAGGGTCTTCCTTGCCTTTTAAGAAATACGACACGATACATTGGAGAAGGTTTGAGACATTGGCTATTTTCGGAAACAGCGATGCAAATGGGGCATGGAGCCAAAGTTGTTCCAATGATTTTCTTCGATCCGTGATTCCCCAAAGAGAAGACAAATCTTTTCTTTTCTTCCTCTCTGTTTCTTCTGCTCCACCACTATTGCCGCTCCTCTTACTTCAAATCTTTTTTTTTTCCTATTTTATCGTGTCGGTATTTTATAGAAAAACAAAATGCACGACAGAAGTTTTATTTTATCATCATTTCCTGTTGAATTATTTGAATGAAATTTATTATCGCTTGTTTTTTTTTTGTTTTTTGCTCTCTTCCGTACTCAAGTCAAAATCAAGGAAAATAAAATCGAAGGAAGTTGAGTATCAAATAAACATTTCAAACTTGATTTTGTAATCTTTTATAGATGCCGATGAAACAAAAACAACAATCCAAACGTTACATGGGGGATCAACACCGTATAAAAACAAATTATATAGAGCATCGTAAAACTATTGATTTCTTTTCTCGAATATTTTTATCGTCTGTGATTTTTGTAGTTGAAATCCCCATCGGTCCCTTAGACTTTTAGCGTTGATGAAACGCGGCATGAAATAACTCGAATCTTCTTCACCCTCGTAAAATGGGAATATACCAAAACAAACCCCATTGTTACGATAAAGAAAAACCCACGAAGAAGGAAAAAGAAGAAACGGTTGGTGGAATTTATTGCGATCGATTCACCCCCTCCTGAGTTTAGATTAGAATAATCGATATATCTTGGTACAGAAACATTATGAGAGCGGATATACGATCGCGCAATATGATATGGCCCACGTAAGAAGGATTTTCGAACAATGAGGATAGTCTCGAGGAAGATACATGGATATGGAATCCGTTTAGTTACGGCGGCTGAGTGTCTTTTTTCCTTCCTCCTTCGAGAAAACTCAAGGAAGATACCACGTGGCGGGGACGGTGGTATTGGCAGACCAATGGAAAAGACTTTTCTTTTTTTCTTTTTCCTTCCCTTCCAGGTCGTCATGCCTCGATCGGTCATATAGCTTGGCCATAGGGAATTTGACGGATTTAGAAAAAGACCCATTTCCATTCTTCTTAGGTCTCTAACCGAGCGCGAGATATATACCGATCCTTTCTCTAGTAATCGGTTTTGCGAGACATTTCGTGGCATCTGCCAGGGAGATTAGCTCCCTCGGAGTCTTAAGACCCACATACTACGAAAAAGGAAAGAAAAATTGTGTGTACGGGAGATACTTAACGCAAAGAAATATAAGGAATTGCATGATCGATATAAAAGAGGCGAGGGACAACACGGTGGTGACACGATATCCGGCCGTAAATAATGATGAAAGGGCAAAGGAAAGATTAAATATATAGGAAAAATTGTTTAGGGTATGAGAATAATCGTTGATTCGTTGGATACCGGGAGCGGTATCCTATCCTCCACTCTGTATCAATCCCAACAATTGAATGATAATAATTCCTCTTTCTTCGTGTTGTTGAGAATTCATTAGACTTTTTTCTCTCCATTTTTTATGTTTCTTTTTTTTTGGAAAAATTGTTACGAGGTCGTTTCTCACGAAGGAAGAAGATACGTTGAAGTAATGAGAGAGAATGCTTTCGTTTCATCATAATATGTCTGTCGACGTGTGGCAACTGGCCGTGCCGGGAGGCCTCACGAACGTGACGGAATGAAGGAAAGATATATAGAAAAAAAAGGGAAGAGGAAAAAAGAAAAACGTCAACGAAGATGGTATGGTCGTTTACTACGACCTCCCTCGCTCGTCTATAATTTCAAAGATTTTCCTACACGTGTAGGAGAGTTCTTCAACTGAAGGGTATAATCACTTTTCTCTGTCTCTCTCTTTTCTTTACCCTCCCCTTCGATCTTCTCTCATTCTCTCCACCCTTTAATTGATTCATTTTTATTTTCTATTTGAAAAGCATAATGTAGCGCAAATTCTCCGATGACAAGAGAATACAAAAGAGGGTGTATTTTTTGCTTGAAAAGGAATCAGGGGTTAATATACGTTGAAATTCAAAGTGGTCTTTTTTTGTCAGTATCCAACGCAAACCACACATGATGAAGTTTATGAAACTCTGTAGTACTTTGTTTTTTTTTAGAATATCTTCGAGATCTCCCAGAGATGATATTGCGTTACCCCAACGAGAATTACACGAGAGAAAAAATGATTCTTATAAGAAAAACGGTTTAAAAGTGGATAAATGTGAATTATATGTATGTTGGTTCATCGATCGTAAGGGAGAAATCAATGTTCCCACGAGTTCAATCGAATCGTACGTGAAAAATATCCAAGGAGTTACGAATTAGAATATAATTTGCATCAATAGCTATGTTTACGATCGTAATATATTCATTATCGAGGTAGCCAGCGAGTCGGTTAACGTGCATACACGTGGCACCACCGCAATAAAAACCCCAACAAGATCGAAGGTCGGTTGGTGGTACACCGCATGAGGCCAAATAAGGATTAGGCGCGATACAAAACTTAGGTTTTGACTCGTTGCTTATTTCCGTATATAGCCACATCCAGCTATTCCGAATGAGATAATAATTATTGTCAACTTATATAGCGTTCAGGTAGGTAGGAACGTCAACGAAGACGACAACGAACACGACGTGAATTCAACAGGTGCTAGGAAAGAGATACATTTCGCTATGTCTAATATTTTGCTTTTCTTGAAAGATCGCTTGATGAAATGCGAAGATGAAGAAGAAGAAGAAGGGAAAGAAGAAGAGAGGAATTGTCAGATCCCTTCCGACAAATATTTGTGGAATAATTTCTTGGGGAGATTGCTATCCTTCTATTACTACCACCACCGCCATTATTACCGACATCACTATTATTCGTCGTGTGGAGTATGATGTGGCTTGAAAATGATTGCTGTGTTGTAAACCACTGAAGTGAATCTAGTACTCGAGTTATATTATAGGAGGAAGAAGAGGAAGAGAAAATAAGAAGGAGAAGAAGTAGAAAGAGCGGGTTGCAATCATATTCGAAAAGACATTGTGCAAAGGCAATGTTGTTGGTTTCTGCGGCCACGCTGCTGATGCTTTCATGCAGCCAGAAGGAAGGAATCGTCTTTCCAAGTGAGGCAGAGGAGAGAGATTCCTTCTTTCAAGACCGCACAAGAAGAGATTCATTGTCCGAGACCTCCGATATTGCTTTCTTACGGCATAGAATTCTCTTGTGTTGTTGCACGAGTCGAGGTCTTGTCAATAAGACTCGTTAAACGCTGCTGCTGCTGCTGCTGTTTCTGCTGCTGCTGATACTGCTACCACTACTATCGTGTCCCCAAAGCCACTCCACGACTGCTGTATCTGCGATATGCCTACAGCAAGTCAAATTAACGTCGATTAGCGTACTCATTGCCAGGCAGCCGTTGAACTCCGATCTTCTCGGCGAATGCAATTATTCCTGAGATCTCTTTTTCTTTCTGTCCCTTTCTCTGCCTCACCGTGTCAATCTTGGATATCGGTTACGCACAGCTGTTTCAATTCGCATGTCTCGCGTGTTAGCACAAAATATTATTGATAGAATTTCAAGAGATTTTTCAAAGCTGAGAGAGGTAATAAAATGCCAAGAGGTTTTAAATTCTGCTGAGATAATAATTCATAAATGCTACAAAGAAAACAAAAATAAGATTCATATGAAATGATTCGTAATTCGATTATCCGCGAGGTATTGAATCGTCGTAAGTGTTTTACACGTACTCCTGTTGCAAAACTTCTCTCGTCATTAGCATTGTTCACACTAGTTTAAAGAAGAGTTACGAAGTTGTTGTGTTATATTACACCATGTACACCAACATGATGTAATTATGAATTGTAATTTATGCACAACTGTTTAATTATTATTCATATTCAATCCGATCCTGACAATTTTCTTACTGAATAATCTCAGTGGTAATTTATGATTTTATAATTTTACATGAGATATTATCCGTGAAATGAACTAATAATAAAATCGATGAATAAATCTTCACGTGAATTCATCTCTATATTATTTCGGCGATGAAGTTAGTATTGATTTCCATCCAACAGCAAATTGAATAGAATTAAGAGATGTGAAATATAAAATTACAGTCTAATTCGTCGGTTTAATGAGGTGATTTATAGTATCATGGAATTTTTTATTTGATTTGAGAATTTTCCTTTTTCTTACATTCAAAATACACGGAGAAAAGTGTGGCTGGAAAATGAAGCAATTTTTAAGAGGATCTATACCCTGGTTAAAAGAACCCATTGATTCTGACCAATTGTCATCAAATTACAATTAAACGTGGATAATGTTCTGACAAGATCTCACCGGTGTTTTTTCAATAAGATTTGGTCAGAACTTTCATGTGAATCTCGTTGACCCTGGCCACATCTCACTGAATCACGATTAAACTTGGACAATGTTCTAATGAAATCTTATTAAATTTCATTTGTCAGATTCAATGGATTCTTTCAACCAGGGTAAATAAATAAACAGATTTCTTCACACTATGAAGAAATTCCTCCTGAAAATGATTAAAATCTGACTGTCATTTTTTACAGCCACTCTGTTCTTAATTTTAAGAAACTTCAACTGAATTTCAACTAAATTGGTGAATATTTCATTGCGTGATACACATGTGAGAATCATGATAATCGATTGTATTTTAATTTCAACGAGAATCTCATACAAATTTTTGCGAGACAATTTTTCATTCCTGAATTAAGATTTTGTGAACTACAGTATGAATTTTCAAAATTTCGATGATCAACCGATGCAAGACTGTGTTAAACCGATTACAAATTCATTCCCTCAACTTGGGTTAACCTAAGTTGAGACTAGGTTCACCTCGGTCTTGCTTAAGTTCTGGCGAGAATTGTCACGCTTGATTATCATCAGAACCGTGCCAGGACGACCTTATACATATCAGGAATCAATAAAAGAAACCTTAGATCGAAAGGCCGAAATCTCAGACAATGAACACTGTAAAAAGTATTCCTTCTGCGAATTGAAAAAATGTGATTGTAATTTCTTACAGTTACTTTTTTACTGAATTTTCAAATGAATTCAGTTACAGTTTCTTAAAATTCAGAAAAAAAGTGGATGTAAAAGATTTATAGTCACATTTTTTGAATTTTCAGGAGGGATATTTTACAGCGAAGTTAGATTTATTACAATCTGAAAATCTAAACGTTGCTCGTCTTTTTCACATGGGATAATGATC
The DNA here is from genome assembly GCA_018340375.1 of Gonatopus flavifemur. Taxonomy (NCBI): domain Eukaryota; kingdom Metazoa; phylum Arthropoda; class Insecta; order Hymenoptera; family Dryinidae; genus Gonatopus; species Gonatopus flavifemur. The sequence goes on from JAFFJZ010000005.1 coordinate 10,847,075, forward strand.
CCAAATTCAAATTGACATTCACAATGGCAAACTATTCCCTTTCGGAGAGTTTACCATTGCCATGTTTCCATTTCAATCTCAGATCGCGAATGAATATTATGAATATATGAAGCATGTTGGAATAACAAAATTTCTGGCACAAGACGAGAACATTTTACCTCGTTACTGCGCCAATCATGAGTTCCACGCGTGACCGATTATCAATTTCCCAATCCACCTTATGATCCAGTAATCACCCCCATTATCGTGCGAATAATAACGCGTATGCCTAAGTTGCCCAAAACGCGCCATCATTGAACCAATTGATAAAACTTGTATTCAATGCAATATTCATGGTTCCATGGTCCGTGTCATCCTGCCATATAATTAAAGTCCACTAATCAACTTATGAAATGTTCCACTATCTTATGAATTCCTCAACCAGCTCTTGATCGTGTTATAAAACCTGTCTTACATAATAAGCAGCTGTCCTAATAATCCAGGGAGTTCGATAAACCGAATATCCAATAATATGTAGAAAATCGATATTCGAATGTTCATTATGTTGATTTGCGGTATACACAGCAGCATTCGATATATATTCGGTACTCTTAGGAGGGAGTAAGGTTTGCCACCCACCGTAATTACGAATCATAGCCAGAATTCTGAATTTCAGTCGCGAACTTGAAGAATTCGAACGAATATCTATATTTATCGTGCTGGAAATGAGACCAGGAAAATTCAAAGTAAAGCTCGAAGCAAACGAGCTCAACTTGAGAATTGAATTCTCTATAAAACTATTTCCTAGAAATGAAAATCTTCTGAATGCTGTTTTGTCGCAAAAAAATCACAATGTCCATACAGAAATTTCCTCGTGGAATGTTCTTTTTCTTTTAACTGTAACCATTACCGTCATTAATAAAATTGCTCAATGCTGGATGATAGAGGAAATAATAAGCAAGAAAAAAACACTCACGATAATAACATAGCTGCATTGTATTGCAATGTATAAGTATATTTCAGTGAAATTATTACAAATATAATAATGGTAATATTAATAACAATAATTGTGACCATATCGTAAACTGTACATATTTACTATCAATATATTTTGAATCATTGCGATGATGTATATACGGTCATTAGAAGAATTACTACGTTGTATTAACTACGTTGCATGTCGAAGGAAGAAACAATTGATCTCATCGTATATTCTCGACCAACCCAATTGTATGATATTAACGTAATCTCAATAGAATGATTAAGCGAAGAAAATATAAATTGTCGGTTTGGATGAGATTAATCGTTGAGTTGACGTTGAGTTGAATGAATGAAAAACCATCGTAACGATAAGTACTTTTACTATTCGATAAATGATGGAATCTGAAGGTATTAGGATAATCGTTAGGTCGTATCACTTGGTACCATATTTGCTCAGTTGTACAATAAACTTTCTACGCTCTTCTTCTGATGAGAGAATATTCACATTCACTGGAAGAATTTTATTAAAAAAAATTACTGTGAAATTCTGTAAAACTTGTAGAAAATATCACTCTCAACTGTTCTAAACTTCACCCATTTTTACCAGCTCCACAGTAATTTGTTGAAAAATTTTTACTCTTCCTTCGATCACTGAAATTCCATTGTAATTTTTATAACAAAATTGTTTTGAAATTTTTGTATTGAGAAGAAGAGAAGAAAATACACCGTTGTTTTTAATTCTTGGTAATCAGTTAAAGAGATTGAGAATCCAGGAATAAAAAGAAAATATGAAACACAATCCGAGTTTATATTTTAATCCCACTTCAAACCTTCGATGATAAATACAAGAATGAGTACTAATAACGAACTAAAGTAGGCTGCAATAAGCCCTCCTCGAGTTTCAAAAATGCTCCACAGCGGTCCTTTTCAATACCAAAGGTCTGAAGTGGAATTTGAAAATTCAAGGATGAAAAATAATCTACTTGAATTTTTTTAAACCAATAATTAGCATAGAATTCTCAGGCATTTTGCAGAACATACTTCGATCAAGCAGCACGTGTTTTTCATAAATTGTGTAGGTTTTTTCTTGATCAAATCACATATAAATCAAATGCAAGTCGAATACAATTTTGATGATCGTATTATATGTAATAATACAACATTCCATGGTGCTTCAATTTATTTTCAACCACAAAACAACGCAAAGTATGCGAAGAGGAAAGCAATAAAGCTACAACGATATAACTTGAAGGAAAAAAATAAAATCTGAATTGTAGAGCTGGATTCACCTTCTTAACATCGGTTATGTTTTTTGTCATTAAACATGAAAGGTATGACTATTCTCGGTCGGATGAAGGAGAATCATATCCCATTACTTCATTTACTTTTGCCCCTTCGCCATTCAAGGTCAGGCACAATCCTTGTTGCCACGCCATAATATATCATCGTTAAGAACGAACTAGGAATGCCAGTTAAGGGTTAAAAGGGGCTATTATCAATCCTGACCAAAACCCCCGGAGGACGTTCACACACAGTATCGTCCTTACCATCTATCGCACTTGTATTTCCATTAATCTCATCCTGTTTCGAACAGTGTTGTCTGTAGATGAAGTTTGATGTATCCGTGAAAGATGATCGTTACACACAGAGCGGCCTATCTCGAATCACGCTCCAGAGCAATGAAATATATAGGTTTTCTTCTTAATTCGAGTCGTAGAAATTCGATGAAAATACGATCCTAGTGAAAAATAAAATCCCAAAACACTGAGTGTGTTGAGATTGAAATTATCCTAGTTGTATTTTTCGGCGAGATTACAGCAGGAGAAATATCAAAACGAAATAACTAAAAATTGACAAAAACAAAAGCAATTCTCTGTAAGGATAACATATAATCATGGATGAACTTTGAGTCACCGTGACCAGAGCATCGAATGATTGGTTAACCGATGAATATATGTGTACCACGGTAAATATATATGTATATATATACATGCGATTCGTACGTATACATGTATATTGCGAGGATCTATCTCGAGGGCCCAAGGTTTCGAAACGATGATGATAATTCGCCAAAGTGCCCTTTCATCCTTACCTGCTGGTAATAACTGACCGCCCGGGGTCGTGGAATCCGTGGGAGGTTTGATCTTGAAGAACATACCAGATAACAGGTAGAAGGAAGAAGACGAAGGAATGAAAAGTAAGCTCGGGGCATGGCAGACGAGTCAGGATATACTCTCGCGGAACAAAAGCGAATGTATCAGCCCGTAAATAACGTGGCTCATGAATCGTTGAACGACTCGAATGTTTTACGATTCTTCTCGCAAAATATGACAGGAAACCTTTCGTATTCGTTTCTCTCCTGGTTCTTCCTCTCCTACTTGGTAAAAATAGTTAACGAATTCACGTTTCGACATTGTTTTCGAGAATTGATCGGAAGAGTTATATATTTCTACATATGTGGGATCGATGATAATGAATAATTAATGAGCGGTTAGAATGGATATAGGTATAGGTTATATATCGTATCAGGAGGAATTTATAATTATAATCCTTCTACTTGTACGGCTTTTGATTGTTTCTACTTCACAGGAATGATTTCACAACTTACTGCTGCTGCTGCTGCTGCTGCTGCTGCTGCTCTGGCTCCTGCGTGCAGGGAAGTCACCTGCTGCGTTGATTCAGGATGATCGGAAGAACTGCTGCATGCAGGTGCATTGTACTCGCCATACCAAAGAGGCTTAAGCTCAGGTTCCTTTGGCAAAACAACCTTCAGCAAAACAAAAAGTAGAAAGATTGGGAAAGATAATTTTTATCCGAGATCCCGATGCTTAGATTAGCACGACGAATGCGAGGAGGATGAAAGAATTGATCGAGGATAAAAGAATTCGGAGTTTTATTCTATTTCATTATTTGACGTGCGTTGGCGAATGTTGTGTGTTTTTTTCCTCTTTTTCTCCTTCTTTCTTCATCTCGCCAAGTATTCGCGGTTAATAAAAGAGAATCAAATGAAACTTTTTTGCTTCTTTTTCCCCTTTTGCCAAAGGCAAAGGCAAGGGCTGCATCATCAATCTTCAAATGATGAATCATCTAAGATCTCTCCACGAGTTCTGTCGATCGACATGAATATCAATCAGCATCTCGAAGAAAAAGAGAAAAAATCATTCATCAAATCGATTCATTTGAATCAATCCATTGTAGATTTGACGAGGCGTGATCTAATGGGTTCAAGAGATATTAATTGATGGAGGAATAATAAGCGTGTGCGCGTCGAATGGTTCGTGGAACAATATGATGCAGTCGAGTCTAGGAATAATCGTTGTTAGAAATCTTTGATAATTGATCGCGGTGTCCCTTTTGTTCTACGTTCTTTGTTGCTGTAAATTACTTCTGCTGTTTCATAAATTGAGAATGTGCCTGCGTTTATGGAGTTATTCGGTCAATTGTTCAATCGGAACAGCGTGGATAAATAAATCTATAATTCAGAGATAACAATGGTTTGAAGAGCTGAGGGATTTGAAGTTGATTTCACAGTCTTTTATCACTTTCGACTTGATTCTCAATGTTATATTCAAAATTTGAGGAGGTATTATCTTGGGAACATGAAAGAACAGAGAGGATTTTCAAGAAATTATGGGAATTCTTTTCCAAAAATATCGATAAATACGGAACATGTCGAGGCAAAAAGCAGAAGTTTTATGAAACAGACTGACATATATAAATTGCAAAATGGCTGATCACTTGGGCAGGACCATTGTCCGAGTTACCCTGTAAAAAATATGAGGAGCTTTTCCTCACTTCAGGGATGAACTCTATCTCCTGATCGTGTCCGAATTGCTTTTTCATCAAAAGCAAGGGACTTCTTCTCCTTTTTCAGGAACTATTCTACTTTTTTGGTGTAGAAACCTCCAAAGAATAAGGAAAAACTTTACCAAATCTTTACAGAGAAATCCCCCTCGTGGAGAATTCCTGCTGCCACAATTTTATGAAAGCAAATTTCACCATTATTTCTTCGAAGTTTACCCGTTGTTTTACCAGCACAGGAAAAAGAGACGGAATTATGAGTATATTTACATAAAATTTGATACCAGACTTTAATTTTGCTAATAATCAAATTCCAAACTCGACAGTACTAGCATTCTGCCTTTCCTGAGTTGAAAAGTTTGAACGATTTTTGTCCCACACGCACAGAGAAAAATTCTTCCTGCGATAGCGATGTTTTAAAATCTGCTTTGCTGAATTCCCAAAAAGTTTGCTATTATGCGAAAAAAAGGGTAGTTGGAATAACTATTCAACTTGTAAGCGCATATGCACCTGATCAATCAGTTGTTTCAACTACCGGTTTCGTCCATGTAGTCTGTGGATCTAAAATGTTGAATTGCAGGATCAGCAAACGCTTTGTCAAAAAGCACGATTTTCGTTGCAATAGAAAACATTTTGCTGACTCAACGAGAGGATTTGTCATATCAGCAAAGCAAATTGTTGTCATTTACTGTTTCCACGAATTTTATTTTCTCAGTGCCCTTCATTTGAGTTTATATAAAGGGCCATTTATCCGTTGGAATAAGCGCGAAAAAAAACTGGAAATTCAAACCTTTTTACGCCTCACTTGGTCCAATACTCGCTCTCACGAACTTCGAAAACGATTCAAATTTTGAAGAAAATTTCTCTAAGCTAGAAAATAAATTCTAAAGCCATTTGAAATAACAGTTCCGTGATAAATTATACGACGCAGACCGTGTAATATTAAAATCTATCAACTGGATTGCAATGGCTTGTAGCGAGATACAAGAAAGAAAGAGGGGAAATAGTGGACGAGGGTCGTTGGTACATGAGAAACAGGGACGGGGAGGAAGGGATCTTTTAATCTAAGACACATAATGTCGTCGTACGGCCTTCGTCAAGGGTGTGTACACACATCACCTTGCAGAACGCGAAGGTACTTTCAGCAACTATTTCGAGGGTGCGGATGGGGCTGTGAATGTAGCTTTGTGTGTATCACAACGGGGCGAGGGGGCAAAGGGAAGGGAATTGAGGAAAGCTATCCCTAACGGTGGAGCATTCGCCAAACCCTGAAGATTGATGGTGACACCGTGGGGTAATGCAAGTCATTGCTCCACGCGACAAGAAGGGAGAAACTTTAAAATTTTGTCTACGAATCGAGCATTGTGCGACACTTTTCACTCTATTTGTTTTTCTTTTGATATAAATCTACCGTAGAGATTTGACTCTGTTGAAATTTTATATCGTAGCGGTACTAATTTTTCTTTTCTGTTTTTTGTTGCAGGTACGTATGATATGAAGGGATGAATTGATCATCCATGGCGTTTGAAACACTGTGAGTGGAATATTATTCGTAAATGAGAATACCGTATCTATAGTGTGGAGTGCGAGCACATGTTCAGCACGAAGCTCAGTTTGGGGAATATATTTTAGGGAAAAATTGAATGAAATAGATTCTGTGATTATTTATTTCGACATTTTCAGTGAGGAATGGTACTAATGTATATTGATGTTCATGAATATCCTTAGTAAAGATGACTGTAGTCACCTCATAGTTAATTTCAAGGTCCTTTCTAGTGGCTAGCTTCACTTCGAGAGCCTTGAAAGGTGCTATACAACCGCTATTATCAGTTTTACTAGGGATCGTTCGTTTCATAGAAACTTGAATGTACAAAAACATTGATAACACAGGCCTGCGAGGTTTTCCCCCCTTGGAACTGGTGACCATTTCCCGGAGTAATTTGCTGCGTAGAATCCGAATCCGGAATCAGAATTGGGCTATCACGTCAGGATTTTGAGATATCTACGGGTATATACTGGGAAAATGCATTTTTTTGCTACTTTTGAGGTTATGTACAGGACGCATACAATTTTCTTGATCTTTTTCCTCAACTGCATTAATTTATATCACTCTTCCCGTTTGAAATGAGCTATTGAACGGTCATGTATGATTTTTTCTCGCTAAGTTACGACCATTCCAAGTTGTGTAATATGTCCTAACAACATAATCAGCATTCACATTTATTACACTGATCGGCAATGAAATTCTCCTTCAAATGAAATTCTCATTTCTGAAGTAATTTGCTGCGCTAAATCCGAATATGGCTCCAGAATTGCTATATCACGTCAGATTTTTGGGATATTTCGACCTAAAAATGTGGAAAACACTGTTTTTTGACATATTTGAGGTTACGTAAAGTCGAAGGGTAATTTTTTTCACAAAACTAATAGATGCACCTCAAAGTATAAGTCATCCTCTTCTAAATGCCGTTGAGTTTGCTCAAATATCTTTTTTTTTCATTGAGATACGACAGTTTGAAAATTGTGTCTTCACCTATTTACTGAATACATGAGCGCACAAATTTCAAATTGTCGGATCTCAATGAAAAAAAAAGATATTTGAGCAAACTCAACGGCAATTGGAAGAGGATGACTTACACTTCAAGGTGCATCTATTAGTTTTGTGAAAAAAATCACCTTCCGACTTTACGTAACCTCAAATATGTCGAAAAACGGTGTTTTTCACATTTTTAGGTCGAAATATCTGAAAAACCTGACGTGGTAGAGCAATTCTGCAGCCAGATTTGGATTCATCGCAGCAAAATGCTTCGGAAAGAGACATTATTGTTCGAAGGGGGAATAAAAAGTCATATTTCGCAGGCCTGTGTAATCTTTAGGAACGCGCAGTTTTATTCTCAAGGCTTTTTCGATATCTATTCGAGTATTCATAAGAGATGTAAACACTGGACAAAATATTTGTCTTCTTCCCAGAGAATACTCATTAGTAGAAATTAACTATTCAATTCAACGCAAAGATTAATGCATCTACTCAGAAGACCAATTCATTTCAGGCAAGCAGTCCATTGTGAGATTTGACTGAATATTTTATCAATCCCAAAGATTATTTTCTAGAAAGAGGACAAATAGACTATTTGTTCCATGAGAACACATTTATTATTGAAAAAATCTCCAGAATTGTACATAAATTATATATAAAATATATCGAATTATATATAAATTGTATATAATTTTGAAGAAGACCTTTCTGAACCGCGCATTCCGGACGGGCAATTTGGTGCCATTCACTCAACAAATATTAAACACCATGACTCAAAAATTGAGAAAGTTGAGCCAGAATAACAAAATACGTCTCAGAATGTTCAGAAACTTTCTCCCACTGTTTTTGAACACTTTATAAACATCGTAGTGGCATGTTGTATTGTCTAAAGACTAATTTGATGAACCTCCAATCATTTCAAAGTATTCATTCACAGCCCATTGAGCTTAATATGCCACTGGAACATTTATAAGACATTGAGGAGGTTTGCTGAACCTTCCTCAAACATTTCTGAAAAGGAATGGATCAATTCACCAGATGTAATCACCAAAGAGATACTAACAGAGATACAGGAAGTGATTAACAAAGCTAGACCTCCAATCTTCCCTCACTCTTGGTCGAAACCGTTATCAAAATCTTGATTTCAAATCTACTTTTATGACATGATTGAACCGAGATCTTCCTAGAAAAATTTCAATCTCGGCCAACCTTCAAAATACTCTTATCAGAACCCCAATTCATTCTCTCTCGCAAGATTTTTCCCAATTCTCATGTAATTCTTTTGCTTTGTTCCTGTATCTTTTTATCCGCTCAAAAAAGAGCTCATTATCATGTTAATTAGGTCAGGAAAGTATGAACATCGCGTACTACATTAGGATCAGAGAAACAAAAAAGCGTAAGAAATAACGCAGTGAGTAAATTTAGTATCGAAAACATTGTCGAACTTTAATAACTCGTCCATATACCGTTCAAAATTGATCGACCCAGATCGAAGAAACCATATAAAAAATCTCGCATACATAATCGAGATAGAACGAATTCTTTTTACTCGTCGATGCGAAAAGTGGTAAACACTGGCCTAGAATTTCTTCTCTGGTTCGCGCATTATTATAACAAACAACATATGGAAGACGTGGGATCTCTAGCCACAAATTTGAAATACGATGTTAGGCATTTTAATGAATACATTGAAAGCACGTATAGTCGGATCACCTATTATCTCGGAAGAGATTATTGATTATTAATGTGAGACAATGTATGTTATATACCGAGATTCTGTACAGTTCTTATTCAATTCAAAGAAATTGAATCTTAGAGTGTAATATTCAATACACCTAAATAATACCTATACCATAAAAACCATAACCGACGAAGCATTCAACTAATTCCACCTTTTATCTCGAATATAGTAAGAGAACATTATTGACGTGGAAGTCCATAAAAAAACCCTTAATGGTACTCGAAGCGCTACCAAAAAAAAGATTCACCTTCAATGGAATTCTCTCCCCAACGACTCTTTCGAGTCAATAATCGAGTCATAATTATTCCCTGAAATATGAAATAATGATAAATCCATGCGGAATCACGCTATGAAGCGATTCCATTGATCGTTGATTGTCGATTGTACGTCACAACGGGAATCCTGCACCAACACTTTCAAAGACAGAGAAGCAATTTGTAAACAAACAATGCAAGCTGCGGATCGCGTGAGGTGGGTCGTGGTAAAATCGAATCAAGGTGGGACAGATGCGCGTGCGCCACGCCGACGTGGGACAGGTTGTGTGGGGGCCTCGTTCTTTCACACATACTCCTTGAAACACGATCATTGGGACCCGTCTTCTCGGTCGCTTTCCGTATGTCGTTGGTAACAGGTAGGGTTGGAATCAAGAATTTCAGCCCTGTGTTTACCACTTTCACACCGGTCCGATCCGCCGTTGTAATTCTTCTTCCTGGAAAGGATGGGTGTGTATCGTCTTTCAATCGTTCATCAGAGAGAAAAGCCTTGGACGCATTTTCAGGTTTCAATAGACTCGATTGAACTGAACGTATTCCGGAAACCATATGTCCCGAAAAGAAAATTCGGAATTCATTATTAATATATTCGATTTTAATAATTAATAAGAAAAAAAAGAGGAACGGATTTATTCAACAACTCTTATGGATAAATTGTAAGTTTCGGTGTTTTAAGCACCTATGAATAGTTTTAAATGAATACAAAATAATTCAACGGCATATGGTAGTTGGAATAACAGACGTTTCAAAGATAGATTCTCAACCCTTCTTATTTTCTCATTCAACAACTTCCAACCTGACAATTTTCAAATTTTCAAGACAACCCTTTTCCCATGTATAAATGGAAATTATGGACCATACGTTCAACGTTGGAAGGAAAAATAAAAAAAAATGGGGGAACAAATTTATTATAGAAGATCCGGAAAAGGGTAATAACAGGCAAGCAAAGGTAGAAAATTACTTATATTAGGAACAATCGTTTGTCGTCTGTTCACGATTCTGTTGGACTTTTTGCTTCCATTTTATTTATTTATCCTTTTTTTCTGTATTTATTTCATCCCGTCACAAACAAGAAAGTTTGTCAATTCGTAAAGTTGATCGTCGCTTTGGGATCTTCAAAAAAGATTATTCCTTTGGACTAAGCTTGGTACGAATTTATCCATGCAAACTACAATCAACGAAATAAACCCATTGTCAAATTAAAAGTCACTTAGCGGATGGTTCTTCTTCGTGAAGCTCTAAACGTAATTGCAAAACCGGTTTCTGTAGCGAGCGTACACTTTCTCACGATCCTGATCTCTCACGCATTGTATTCGGTTCTTCGAGCTTCGTTTAGATCAACAGAACGAACCTGTTATACGATCCAGTATTGTGCCCCGAAGTGAGTGATAATACGAGAACGAATGAATCCGGGGAATGATAATGAATGACTTTTAAATACCGTCGGTTAAATCTTCGAGAAAAGGTGTTTTTTTTCTTGCGAGGGCATATGAATTTCATACGCGAAAAGATTTTATTCGAATTAGGAGTCGATTTTTTGTGATCCATGTTTATTATCCTACTCAGAATTGGAGCATATGAGATCTCGTGAATGATTTATTTGAAATGGCACGGAGAAAAAATTGGCTGACGTAAGAAATCGAGGTATTATTAGCTACAAACTAGCTAAAAATTTGCTGCCACAGCTAACTGGATTGCCGAGAAAACGAAATGATCAGCGGAAATCGCGAATTTTTTGCTATATTCGAATGATTTTTAGTATTGTATACAGGATAGTAAATAAATTCGTAGCTAACAAGATTGCTGTGATAGCAAATGGGTTGTTGCTTCAGCAAAACTAGGTCTCGCTGCCACAGTAATTCCTTTTTTTCTCCATAAGAAATTCGGAGTGATACACAAAGAGAAAAACTTCGCTGTTCCAGCAAAATATTCGCTATTACAACGATTTTTCAACTGTGACAGCAAAACAGGTCGCCCCTTCCAACAAAATTTGTTTGCTATTTTGCATGCAGTACCAGAGGTTTTGCTATTTTAGTTAATCATGTTGCTCTCTCAGCAATCCAGTTAACCTTCAATTTTCGAAATTCTTCCCGGTTCCCGGAATGTAAATGAAAGAATAAATACACAAATTGAGTACTGTCTTCCCTGTCGAATTCGTGTTGTTTCATTTCAATATAAAGTGAAGTACTATATTGTCTTGGAAAAATATACGAAGAGAGAATAAATGAGATGATAGTTTAAACCAGGGAAGACTATGTGCACAGTACAGCACACAGGAGCTCTCGTTTGATCCACTTGAAAGAGACCCATCTATCGAATTTGTCCAGTCAATAGTGAAAACTACGAGGACGATCATTACGAAGGTCAAAGTAAACATCATTTGGGGCCAACGGTAATAGAAGAAATCGTTCGTGCGCGTGGCAAAGGTAAGACTCCGCTCTCTTCCACTGTATTTCCCTTCTATCCGCTCCTTCGTGCCAGATGAAAGGAACAATGCTAAAGGTTATGATGGCAGAAAAGAGAAAGAAGGAAAGGGAGATATCTTCTTCCGGACTTCCAGAGTCATTTGCTTTCCTTTAGAAAATTGGATCCATAAATAGGAGAGATATATACATATATATCTGGGAGTAGACGAGAAACGATTACCTGCCAGATTTTTTCTCAACGACCAACGGCTGCATAAACATCCGAGATTCCTTCTCTCCTCTCTTCTAAACGACGATCCTGTGAAAACAAATCGGTTGGTCGAATACATGGTAACCACAAGAATAATTTAACGATGCTCCATTCAGGAAAAAAGAAGCAAAGAAGAAGCTGAAAGAATGATCCCACTAGAATAGAATCTTGGCCTTTTTAAGCGTTATTAAGAGTGACGAGCCCAAAGATATCTGAAAGACCAAAGCTCTTTCTCTGTCTCTCTCTCTCTCTCTTCTCTCTCGCAAATCCAATTGTGCGCACGATTTTTATCCCGATCAATAACGGATAAATTCTTCACGGTTTTATGATTTTGCATTTAATTAAATCCCATATTTCTACACGCTCACGCACGTTCGGCCGGAAAGAAATCGATATTCTATGAGTGTTTTCGTTTATCGTTTTACGTACAACAACCAATATCTTCTTGCGATATAATTTCGAATTTTACAGTTCGCTAATTGCAAAATTGATGTATCGCTAAATTGACTGGGTACAACGAATATTTTCCCTTTTCACCGTGAAACCGTAATCCATATAACTGTTTGTTGTTGTTTTTTTATTTTGTTGTTTTCATACATTTGTGAACGTGTGTATATTTTCATATTCCTAAAGAATATGTGGGTCGATGGTGTGAATTGCGATGTAACTTTAGCAATTGCTTCGACCCTGTTTATTGTCAACTTTCATTACGATTTCGAGAATCATGGTACAACGTCACGTGTTGTACGTTGTTTATCCTGAAAACATTTGTTGAAATATATCCGAGTGTAAATAAATTTGCGCTTTGAAGAATTGTTTTTCGAGATTCGATTGATGATCACATTTTATAACAAATCAAATTGTTCCAAACTCGTCAAAGGATTTATGTACGAGGGCATGTGATAAATGGATCCCCGTGTATTTACTACGAAATCAGGACGGATTAATTGGAACGTGGATAAAATATATATTTCAATACAACGGGACTGGGTAGTATTTAGTTTTATTTTGTACAGATTTTGAGAGAGTTCTTTTGGCTTTGTTTTATTCAATGAACTCTTTGTTGTGTTTTTTTCTGTTTTCTTCCAGAAAATAGATTTTAAAAATAAAATCGCTTCATTCATTTCAGATTTTGGGAATTAAAATATAGAGAATTCAAAGCGTTTGAAATCTTGTGTGAAAAGGTGAGGAAGAAAGAAAAAAGAATGGCTAGCCAAGGCGTTATAGTCTGTATTATCCGATTTTTAAGCGTCGAACGAAAAAAAGGCACCGAAAAAGAAAGAAAGCAAAACTTATTATTGCCGAAGTTGAGTCTGTCGCGAAGGATTTGCATTTTGGGTCCAAACAATCTTGACGGGGGTTCCTTTCCAGGACAATGGAAGAACAACACGAAGGTTCGAGGCCTCCTCCTGCAGCCCAGACGCCGTTCCCCGCTGAGTGGGCATTTTTTCTTCCCTCTCTTTCTGCCTCTCCTTCTTATTTTCAGTCGTCTTTGGTCGAGCATAAAAATGGACAGCACACAACCGTCGTGCGGTGACCTCGAGAATGTTTGGACTACGCCTTGACGATCCTAATTTCTCGGCGGCAACAATTAGTCCCTCTTAGCTCCTGCCCAACCGTCTCAGTGTGTACCAAAGGATTCCAAGCGGAACGTTCGAGGATTCGAACTGTCATTCAAAATTCATTCAAACCATGAAATGAAAAAAAAAACAAACACAACTTTCACCCATCTGAAGAATTTTGAAATGATAATATTCGACTTTCAATGAACAATTATTCCCTCGTTGTTATTTCAATACACACGGAGGTGTGCAAAACACGTGTAAGAGCGTGCGTCCTTATATTTTATCATCGATTGATTCCATCGGACAACGTGTGCGGTACACGTGCCAGTCGCAACACGGTTGGCAGAACCAAAAGAGAGCACGGAGAAAGAAATACACTGATTTTTGTTGCGGATAAGAGAGAGAGTACTTACCACATCGGCGCGCAAGATCTCTGAAACAGATGGATGTCCGCGATACTGCCATCATTCTGTGCCCAGATGGAATCCACCTCCGACACGTTCAACACACTCGGCACGTTCTTTCTTCGATCTTCGAAAAGCAGGCTCAAGCGTTACCAGGCGAAAAGAAAAATATATATATATATATATATTTAAACAGCGTTAAAAGCTGTTTATTTTTCCTCTCAACGAATTTTCAACCCATCAAATATCAACTGAATTTTATTCTTTGATTACAAAAAAAAGAATTGTAAATCGAATGAATGGCATCTAAAATATTCGACTTATACCCTCGATCCAAGAACGAGCGAACAATACGAACGATTCGTGAAATCAACGCGTGGGTCCTATTTAATATATACACTCATATACGTACAGCGGGTACCTATCGTGAATGATTAAAATTCCAACACGAATGGGAAGTCTTTTGTCCCGCTCTGTAATTATGAGTCTCGAGGGATGTCAACGACGCGACGCGATGGATTTTCGTCTAACCAATTGTCGATGAATTTCGATTAATTTGCGTGTTTCTCGAATGAAAATAAGGAAGAGTGTAAAATAAAGTGGAAGGGGTGGATGAGAGTAGGGCCTGTAAAGGGTAGAATCATGAAGACGCTAAAAGGGGAAGACTCTTGCGAGAGAGCAGGGCGATGAGCGGAATACGAAGTTCGTATAGCTTTGCCTCTTCATCCTCTTCACGGAGAGAGTTCATAGGGGATCGGGGATCACCGACGTCCTCTTCCCTTTTATTCTTCCGTCCTTTCCTCGCTCCTAGCAAATCGTGCGCGGGTGCCTGGTACTCGTTTGGTATTCGCCATGGTGAATGTTCGCGTGATTCCACGCAAACACACACGTACAAATGGAGTGTCGTGTTTTTTCTTTTTTTTTCATATACCAACGACGCGTGGAGTACATTTCTCTTGGCCACAATGGCTGAAGAATTTGTGGGTGGAATAAGTCAAAAGAAATAAGCACTGCACCCTCACGGTGATGCGTCGTGTAACCCTCCTGTTTGGCCCAAAGTCAAGATTTTTAATATTCGTCTCTCATTAAATATTGACGCGTGAATTCATATGAATATTATTCTCACAAGGTTTTCTTCAAATTCAGAGTTTGAATTAAAGAGTAATGTCTCGTTACTACTATTCACGCTTAATTTAACTATTCGAAGAAGGCGTGGTATGTTATTTATATAAGTTTTCAAAATCGAATCTTCAGTCCAAACTTTGTCTTATATGGAAAAAAAAGAAGGTAAGGTTATTCGTTCCAACCTTTCAAACACTCCGGATACTCTCGTTAAAATATCGAATATCATAAAATACATTTTCTCCAACGGAGAAATGTTTTAATATAACCTTCAACATTTCATCCCGCGTCAAGATTCGATCTATGAAAAGTGCTTACACGGAATGGCAATGGTGGTAGGTGCGAGGGAAACACGAGGACGCGCGGCACAGCACAGCACACCACCACCATCTTTTTCATTTCCTGTCTGCCCTTTTTCACTCCACGATGGTGCAATTCTTCCTATACGTGTCGCATGAACGTATTTCGAGCCATGATATCTCTCGCAGAAAAGAAGAAAAAGAAAGGAGAAAAAAAGTAATAGTAGTAGTAATAGTGGGAGCGGTGGTAGGGACAGTTGAAGAGGTAGCGGTCAATATGAGAGACCTTGTGCGTGCTGATACGAGCATATTTCGTCGAGAGGGTAAAGTCTAAGAGAGACGAAAAGGATCTAATAACCCGCAGGGAGAGTGGACTCGGACGGATATTATATAGAAGAAAAGAAAGAATGAAAAAAAAGGGACTTGAAAAGGAGATATTCCAAAATATTAAATCCGAGGATACGATATTGACGATACATTACTTTTTCTATTCTTCAAAGTATCCTTTGACAAGTATTCTATCGTTCTTCGGTCGTCGCTGTCGTCGTCGTCGTCGTCGTCGTAGTCGTCTTGGTTCGGTTTGGATAATTAAACCGCCCATAGTGGCAAGTCGTGTTCCTGTAAAAGCATTCCGAGGGTCGCGACGACATGTTCAAGCCTCGATGAATCGAGCCACTGAACTGTTAAAAGACATTATAACACCCAACTTGAATGGCGCAAAGTTTCACTCTCTGAGATGGGTTGTGTCTCTCTCCTTCACTCTTTCCCTCTGCCTGACGAGACGACGACGCCTGTCGGTCAGCCTCAATTATCTTTAACCTGAAACCTGATAAAATCCTCTTTCGCTCCAAGATATGTATCAATCCGTAACCAAATGAGAAAGAATCTTCTTTCGGGTGTCGAGTAGATTCATCATTCGTATACTTAACGTTATCATGTTCAGTCTCTACGAGGTAGGTGGTTTTATGGATCTTTTTACATAATGTATTTCACCTTTGATTCCTTTTTTTTCATTTTAGAGAATCAATGTATCGGTTTAATTGATTTTAGAAATTTATTTTCGAAAAACCTTTGACTCGTGCGCTGCTCTTAAAATTATGTCGAGTATATTTGGATGAGTTATTAAGAAATATGTTATTTTTTTCATGGATTCCAGTGATTTGTTTGATGTTAATTACTCATTATTCGTGAACCCGAAGTTAAAATGGTAATGAAAAGTCCCATTAATTCTAAATCAAAGGAATCCAATAGGAATGAATTTCTCTGGAAATCAATGGAAAACGGTTTTACAGCGTAAAGCGGACAGTCTCTTTTTTCCAATTTGATTTTTTTTATACAACCTATAAGGATGTAAAAATGTTTCTCGTGCATTGTGAGTACAAATTATGATTTGAAGAAATATATGATAAAATAGCGATTTGGAAGTGGGTGCACATTACCACAAAATGTACTGAAATCGAGTAAAGATGCTCGCTTCGCTCGCATCTTTACGATCTATGGATGGCACTCGCTCCGCTCGTATTTACATGATCTGAATGATAGCCCGTTTCGCTCGCTAATTTGTGACCTGGACAACGCTCGCTTCGCTCGCATCTGTACAATCTTATTAGTGCTCGTTTCGCTCGCATTTCGGCATCCTGCCTGATGACTCGCTCCGCTCGCAGCTTTGTGATCAAAGACATGCTCGCTCCGCTCGCACTTTTGCAATCGTGTTGGAGCTCGCTTCGCTCGCAACTTTGTAACCTAAACCACGCTCGCTTCACTCGCTCCTTTACATTCTTGAAAGCGCTCGCTTCGCTCGCGTGTTTACATTCCAAACGATGGCTCGCTCCGCTCGCAACTTTATGATCTGAATTGCGCTCGCTTCGCTCGCACTTTTACAATCTCAATTTCGAAGGATGATTCGTTCTTATTGGGATTGTTCGGAACCAAAGCAATAAGAATTAATTGAAACAATTCGATGGATGTTTTCCAAAACATCTTGTTCGATGATTATTTTGTGAGATCTGAGATTGGAAATTTCTAATCGAACTCAATTAAGGTTTGATTTGAAATTCAGCTTCAGGATTTAAACGGATATTCCTGACAAAACTTACTCAGATTCTGTATTCTAGAATGTTTTTATTGAAGCTAATAAAACTTTTTCATGTGTCGAAAAAGTTTTCACTCATCAATTTATGTTGAAATAATCTCTTTCATGTATTCTTATTCATCTTAAATAGGAACTTGAGAATATTCCATTCGTTACATTGAAACCCATTGAATCGGAAACCTATCGGATTCAATGTGATCTTTTAACCAGGAAATCGAATTTTCATGATAGAATTACAATAATAGGGAAGAAAAAAACGTCTCATTCATTCTCGGGACCGATGAAAAGGACAACATAATTTCATCGTAAATAAGAAAAGGAATGACTTTGCTAATGGATGTGTATTTCGCGTGTGTTCGGACAAATCGATTTAACAGTAATGATATCTCGAAATTAACTATCTCGGGATACATAAAATACCCAACGACCGAGAGAGACGGAGCCTTTCATTGATGACATTTTTCTCTTTCCCGAATTAAAAAGAAGAGTCGTCGGCGTCAGCGTCGACAACGACAACGAAAACGACGACGACAACGACAACGATTGTAAAGAGCTCGAATTGAAAGCGTGTTTCGTGGGGGCAGGGACGATGACTCCTCCGCTAAGAATTTCGAAGGGTGTCTATAATGGCTTCGAAACTTGTCACGTCGTGTATAGGTATAATATCGATCCCAATGTTCCGTTGGAAAAGACCTATCGAGTGATTAATGGATTTCTTGAAGGAGATAAACAAAAAATAGAGAACGACGCTCGCACACGTTTCTTATCTCTCGGGTATTATATATCTGAAATGTCTGGCACAACCGATATCATTAATATTTATTTTTCCATCTAAATAAAATATCAGTAATATTATAACGATCACTTTTATTCAGATATATTTATTGATTTTTAAATGTATCTATTCGTACATACACTTGAGAGAAAAGAGGATTTATATAACAAGATCGGCCATTATTTTTGCGAGACAATCGCAAAAGATTTACACAAAGTGAAAGAGATGACGAGATACTCTCTGGAAGCACCTTGCTTAATGGACCACAGATAATTCCAGAACACTCAATATCAATATCTTGAGCTGAAGTATCTGTCTCTCCTTTCGAAGTAATAGAAGAAGAAGAAAAAGAAAGAGAAGAAGAAGAAGAAGTTCTCTCTAACGAAAGCTTTGTCAACGTTTTCCGAGTTTTGCGAAACCGCTTTGATCTTGCGAGACCCGCATTTATATATATATATATATATATATCCTTACCGATAATCCGTAAAAACGGTCAAGCTCCTCCTTCTCCTCCCCGGGTCTCTTTTTCTTAAGAACTCTTTCCTGTGCCATCTTCCTTGTACCTTGTACCCCATCTTCCTCTCGAAGATAAAGTCGCTACTGTGTTCCTTAACGCGACATCTTCTTCGATCCCGGCGTCCTTTTAGAGGAGTCCACGGCGGATGCCTTAACGAGTTCTTCAATCTCGTGGAAACCACAAGCACGACTCATACATTCGTTCTAAACGATAAGATAGATACTCTCTGGAAACGATTCAATCGGTTTGCACTTGTTTTTTTCCTTTCCTTGTTATTTTTTTCCTCGAATTCGATCTCGTTGAATCTCTTTTTCACGTCTCGTGACCTTTCTCGAACATCTTTTGCCGGCACTCGATTGCGGTATACCTTCTGATAAAAGAACCGAGTATAAATATTCCGTAACTCTCAAGTAGAAGAAACCCCCTTCTTGCCTTCTTCATATTTCTTATCTTTAGTGTTTATGAAGAGAGGAAGAAAATGAATTTGTTAATGTATGGGGATGACGATAATCATCGGTATGTTTGACATGTTTTGTCGTTTTTATCGAGGTGTTTAAGCGAGAACGGGTTTTGTATACGCTTTTTGAGATTATATTATCTGTTTGTGGGAGACATTTTTTCCTTATGTAAATTTTTCAACGATGAATATGAAATATGGATGATGCTTGGTCATCCATCATCTATTTTACTAAAAATCATTATTAGGTTAATCCGATAGTTTACAGAGATCTGACGACGTTGTCAAAAATCTAAGGTATCTCTCAAGGACTTGACGAAGATTATATATACATGCCTATTCTAACGAGTTTCAATACTCATCAAGAATTATGCTATTATATACGAGGCCTAGAGGAGGGCTGAAGTGATTTCTGATTGATTAATGAGAATAAGACATTTGAAGTAGAGAAAAATCGATTTCTGAGAACCGTAGACTCGTAAATATCCAATCCGATCATTCTGGTACACGGAGAAAAATTATGATTCAAATATTACTACATTTTGTACAAAAATAGTGCTATGAATAGGATATTATAATATTTAGAACTGAATGTAGTAAAAATTCATGCACAATGATTTGAAAAATCTTTCGATTTGACGCAACTTCACATCATAAAGCACACTGTAAAAAGTGAATGTAGAATTTTTCCTCAAATTTGGTGGTAGCAAAAATCCTCCATGTGGGATAAATTCATTTGCCCTTATTCGCTGCCAATTTTTCTTCGTTTGGAGAAAAATTGCCTTCAAAAGGAAGAAATTTTCTTCCAAAATAGAGGAGAATTCCTCCAAAATATAGGGCAGGTGAATTTCCCCCACACGAGGGATTTTTGCTGCCACTAAATTTGCACAGTGCATGAATTTTTACTACATTCAGTTGTAAACATTATACTATTTCACTTATAGCACTACTTTAGCACAACCTGAATTGGAAATTAAAAAGAAAAATCAAACTTCTAGAATGTCCATTCTTTGTTCGCATCAACCAAATTTTTTTTTAATAAATCAAATAAAAATCACACTAAAACTGAATGTCAATTTGAAAAAAAAAAAATTAGCAAATATAATTATTCCATATATTTTCAATTGACTACAAATTTTTGAAATTAATTTTCAAAATCCATCTTATACACGACAATACATGAAATTAACAATTAAGTTGAGCCCGTCGTGGACTATCGCTTCCTGATCAAATTTCTCTAATAAATTAAAATATCTGATGAACATTCGAAATAATTCTATAAAAATATGTTCCAGGATTAAATTCGCAGAAATGAACATGAAAACGAAAGAAATTAAATATCAAAGTGAATGAAAATATATTGAACAGAATAGAAATGAAATTCAAACTCTTGATAATATCAATTGCTCATTATGAGAGATAGGAACTTTATGCTGGTAGCATAAAAGCGTGAATTCAGATAATGCGATATAAGCTTAATATTGCTATTATCCTGGACTACATAATTGAATTGAGACCGGAATTCGCAAGCATAATAAAGCAGAATTTCCGACTCGAAGCAACATTGCAGAATTTTGCAATTTTCAGTTAATCCTATTATTTTATAATAAGAATTTTGTCATATTTTTCGATTAACAATTGTTTATAGGGATTACTTCTTTCATATCTGCGTACGTTATCGTGATTCGGGATAATTCAAAGCCAGGTGTATTGGAGAAGATTGCGCGTTGGACTCTTCAGCGGGGTTTCAAAGAATTCCAGAAAATTCAGAGAGGAAAAATTTGAGTGAAATATTAAGGAATTCAAAGAGATATTCCGAAAATCCCAGAGGAATTTTTGGAAACTTTTTAAAACTCAGTCCGACTGGTTTAGGAAAAAATCAAAGGAATTCAGAGAAATTTTGACAAATTCAGAGACCTTTCAAGTCTAAATAAATGGAATTCTGAGAGAGCCAGAGAAATTGAGAGAAATTCAGAGGAATGTAAGGAGATCCAGACAAATTCACAAAAAACTGTGAAACTTGTATAAACAAAATTCTGGGCCATTCAAAGGAATTTACAGGAACTCAGACAAATTCAAATAAAGCTTTGAATCCTACATACTTAAAATTCTGAGAGATTCAGAATAATTTACGAAGATTACGAAGAATACCGAAACGAATACTTAAATCTTATTGAGAAAAATTGCAAGGAATTGCAAAAAATTCAAAGAAAGTTGGAGGAATAGAGATTCAGAATTCACGACTATGTAACAAGCTCTGAACTTCCTCTGATTCACTCTGAATTTTTTTAAAACAATGTCATAAAATATCAAGAAATTCAGATAGATTTTTACGAAGATTCGAAGAAACTTACAGGAGTTCGGGAAGATGAGATTAAGAAAAACTTGAAGAAATCTTGGAAATTTGAATGAAATGAAATTCTGAAGGGTTCAGCTATCGATTTAAAGAGATTCAGGGAAATTTACAAGGATTCGAAGAGACTCAGATGAATTTGGAAAGTGCTTTGAACTCTAAATAAATCAAATTCTGAGAAATCTTTTGAATCGAAATAATTGAAATTCTGAGCAATTCAGAAAGATTTAGAAAGATTTCGAAGAATTCCGAAGAATTTTTAAATCTCACCATAACTTCAGGGAGAATCAGAGTACCTGACAAGACTAAATTTCTCTGAATCACTTGAAATTACTCTGGATCTCTCAGAAAAATTTCCAAGAGATTCAGGAAGATTTTCTTTCTTCGACATCAATTTGATATCAGCCTTTTGCTTGGAAAGCTCCCAACGAAGTAGAGTTGGGGGTGAATAAAATAGATGATTATATGCCGTGACAATTAGTATATTCGTATAACTGAAAATTGCATCATCGCTTCAATACCATGGAATGGAGATAGAAATACCATTGTGATCGAGAATTACAGAGCAAGTCTGAGCATAATTGAATCATAAATAGCTGTATTTTGAAAACATAAATCACCTTTCGAAAGAGCATAAAATTTCCATCTCTACTCATTATTCATAATTGATTTATTATTAAAATTCCAATTGGTTCTTCATTTTTATTTTGTTTTTCATTACTTTTTTGTACTTTTATTTCGCTTTCGTTTCACTGTTTTCACTTTTTTATATATATTCTTTTCATTTGTACTTAATTTTTTATTTTTTCGAATGTGATTTTCCGCCATTCTAGAAAAATTATCCTCATAATAATAAGGATCTTTTTTTTTCAAACAGAAATCGATTCTATGCAGATCAAATCGCAATGCTCCATCGCTAGTTTAAACAATTCTTCACTATATAATATAATTTATTCAAAATTCACCGAACCCAAAAATATGCGCACGGATGAAGATCTCTGTGGAAAGGTCACGGTATTTGACGGAATCGACTATTCTTGCTCTTTCTCTCTTCAGAAACTGTTGTCGGGGCTCTTGTGAAATCCCGGCGTCGACATTCCACGCGTTTCAAACCCCCAGGAACGATCAGCGTTTGCACCCCTTAGAAAAGAGAAACGCCAGTATTAACCAACGTGGGGCAGAAAAGAGGAGAAAATGAGTCTCCGATCGCACTCTTCATACATTCCTCTGCTCATCTATATAAATTGAAGAAACAAAAATTCGTTTTTATAATCATCTCCCTGGAACACGTTGGTGGTATACTGGATGTATCCAGATGCATGATCTTATCCTCTCCATGACGATGATGAAATACGAGACTTTCCAATGCAAACAATACCAGATGTGGTGCTTTTAAGAGAGAAGAGAGTCAGGAGACCGAACAAAGGTTCTCGAATTATCACCCACATTCGTCGATCCGTGTTATTCGAGAAAACAATTAACGATCAAGGAAGGGCTATAAATATTTTTTTTCCTGATGAGAGAGAGAATAGAATTCTCCTCACGTTGAAATCATATAAAATGCTGCACCGGGAAGTCCTATGACGACATTCGAGGGTCGTCACGACGACAGCGGCAGCAGCAGCAGCAGCAACAGCAACGACTAGGGATATGAGTAATTTCTCCAAGTGCGTCTGCTGCAGCAACTTTTCGTGTCTCTAGGGTATCCTGTGCCTGCGTAACGGCACAATATCAATCCCACAAGCCATCGATCATTCGTGTAATATTCTTCTTTCGCCAGCTGAAATCATATTAGGGAAACGGGAATTTTTTTTCTGCTTTAATAAATTCGATTTGTTTGCCTTTTTTTTTAAAGAATAAATAATTCTCGTAACGAGGAAAAATGTCTCATCGAATGTGGATTTTTCTTCTTCGCTTTCGGAGCATGTAATATTTCATCACTTTTCTCTTTGTACGAGGAAACATGACTTAGTAACGGTTACATGGATTTTTCACGCATCAGTAAGTTACTATGACTGACGAAGTAGAAGGGAAGTTTAGACATGGAGAAGAGCCTCTCCGTTACACATTATTTCTCTTTCTTTTTTCACGCATACGCGTTGAAGAATCGTACAAAAGGAGCTTTTTCTCTTTTGACCGTAACTCATCGTCGTCATTATCATCGTCATTGGAGATGTGTCGTTTCCATAAAGCTCACAGTACCAATAGAAGGAACGCACTTGTGAGGAATAAAAAGATGAAGGAGAGGAAGAAGAAGAAGAAGGAGCGTGTGGGTAAAGGGAACATTCAAAAACTGCATGGTGGTGTTGTTGTTGTTTGAATAAGAAACGTTCCCCTAATTCGTTCGAGCGTCAAGAGAAGAGACAAGATGGAGTAATGGTTAAAAATATGAGTGGCAACTTGGTTTCGCTTCGCTTTGACGACATACGCGTTCGTATCGGTATATATATATATATATATATATATATATATATATATATATATACACGTGTATACGTATGCGTGTGGGATGATGATGGCGAGGAGACCCTTAGTCTCCGTACGAATGGATTCTCCTTCTTGGTGGCAGATGTGTTGAATCTCGAAAAGAGTAAGTGCCTCGGAAACGACAGAGTGTTTTTAATAGAAACACTGATCGCACTTAGTTATACGAGTTAAACGCCCTGATTCATCATATCATACATTGACGTATTTTACGTTGAGATTCTACTACCACGACACGTGTCATTGGTTGTTCTTTCGTTTTCTTTTTCCTTTTTAATAGCTTGTCAAAAAGATGAAAAACATTCTATGATTGATTTATTTACGTATCCACGTACATCGATGATAAATACACGGGAAAAAAAGAATAGTTGTAGCAACTACTGGAATAGTCGATTTTCGACCATCTACTTAAGTAGTTGCTGCAGCTACTTAGTAGTCAGGATAATTAACACGTTAGCTGTCTCAACTAATTCAGATATCTCAGTTATTGCAACTATCGAGTTACTTGTCCTGACTACTAAGTAGCTGCAGCAACTACTCAATTAGATAGTCGAAAATCGACTATTTAAGTAGTTGCTGCAACTATTCTTTTTTCCCGTGTATACATTTTATTAATAAATACATCCCCCAAACATTTATCTACCGTACTTTTTATTTCCATTAGATCTTCATATCGTGTGCTTATAGAAAAATCAAGGACCGATGTTCAATACCGCTCTTTGATCTATCTCTTAAATTCCTGACATGCGATAAATTAATAAAGTTGGAATACGAGTTTCTTGCAATCGTATATAGGAAGAAAACAAGCCTGGGGCGCCTGGGGATTGTTACCGAGCGAGTGAGAAAAAAGGGATTCCTCCTCAGAGTTGTGCACCGCGAATTCGATCACGTTGCCGATGGGTCAACTTTTTTATCATCGTCTCAACGAGTGTCGTCTCGTTGCCGATCTCGTGCCGATCCCATACATATTTACAAGATCTAAAGACGTTCGATTCCCTCAACTGTGCTCTTCTTCATCCCATTCCCAACTTTCTTTTCTGAATTATGGATTTTCTTTGACGATCATCCATCTTCGAGGATCCACGTACCATCGAATGATGATGATGATGATGATGATAATCGCGATCTCGCGATACGCCAATTAGAACTCCAAGTATATCTTTCGAGGTATGCAATCGTTTCTTACCGATCAGTTAATAAATTTTCTGTTTTGTCCGATGTTCCATAAATTCGAAGACTTCTCTCGATAAATTCGCGAGGACAGACAATGTTTTATAAGATAATATATATATATATATTGTAGTGGCTTTTGTAGAAGAATGAGCGGAAGAAATAATTATAAAATCGTAATTCGCTGAAATTTTGAGAATTTTATCAATCGGAGAGTCTGACACTTGAACTCGATTACAAATATCCTGACGACGAGAACGACGAGAACGACGAGAGGGTCGTACTACTATATTCTATGTACGAGAGACTTGGGCGGTGTCAAGTCTTTCCGAGAAAAATGAACACCTTCGATCAGGTTCAGAGTCTGATGTTGTGTACCACGAAGAAGACCACCGTGGAAGTCGATCGCGATCTCCACGCCGGAACATCGATCATTGTCACCGATGAAAAGGTGCAAAAAGTCATGAAAAACAATGAGGTAGCACGAGCGATACTTCAAACCGATTATGAACGTAAAGTATGATCGAGCTACAGCGTGGAACCATATAAGAAACGCAACTGTGATTTATATGATAGATGAAAAACGAGCACAACGTACGTATCTATCTCTGGTAATGAAAAATTGATAACCTCTCGACGAAGATGCTCTCGCGACGAGTTTGAAAATTTATTACCTTTGCATTTAATTTCCATTCAAATAATTTATGTAAGCTGGGTATTTGAAGATCACCATTCCACGATATCATCTTCATTTCAATTGGTATTTCATCAACTCGATGTGTAAGCGAACGGAAAACAGATATATAAAGTTGCCTGGGCGGATGAAATTATTCATTAACAACTGATGTACAGTCAATATATTTTGATATCGAGTTCTCGTAATCGAAGGAAAAAAAGATTCCCATTTGAAGGCTATTTCTGAAGAAAATGTGGATTGATATCATCACACGTATGACATATTGTATATCGGATCGATAATAGCTCTCAGTTTCAATTGGAAGAATTTCATTTGAAATCCGAATTGTATGGCCATAGTCTCGGAGATGAACCACTGTCTGTTGAGCACAAAACACAGGTAGAGTTGATCAGAAATCCCTTTGGTAAACCTTTGTAGGCGAAATCATGAAATATCGAGTTACCAAATGCAAGGTAAGGGTGCAAGCTGGAAGGTTTAAAGATTCATATCATCAACTGAATTCGTATTGAATTTCTATATTATCGTCTATTTCAGAGCTTGGAACGCACACGGACAGCCATTGAAAAAATTTGCATTCCCAGCTGATCTATTTGCTGTAGCAGGCCCTGCTTGAAGAATCTCATTGAACCGATTGATTCTCATTGATTCCGATGCAAAAAACCAATTCAAAGCCAATTAAAATTTGATTCTCAATAGGTTAGAATCAGTTTTCTGCATCGGAATCAATGAGATTCCTCAAACAGGGGGAGCTAATTCAATGTCGGTTCATGGCTATCATGCTATCCATTCGGCTGCTACAGCAGCTAATTCGAAACAAAATAGTAAAAATATGCACGATGTCCTCTTCCCACTTCGCCCGATATTAGATTAACTCTTTCTTCACTCTTTTGTCGTGGAGTGGAGGAATTTGATGCGACGGTCGGTGCTCCCTAAAGACAACCACCAGCTGCGAGGGAGATCCTTAGGGCCACTCTGATATTGTCGATAAATACGCTCGGTTTTGCTCGGTAAGCGACAGGTTTAAGAGGCTTTTAAGAACGTTTCGTTGGAAGCTTTGGCGATCTTTTCCTACTCCACCTTCTCTTGATTCCTTTGACTGATCCTTTCCTTTCGTATCTTTCGGAGTTCTTCTCCAGGTCCCCCTCTCTCTGTCCTTTTTCATACATAACCGAAGATCGGTCACGAAGATGCGCGTTGTCTGAGAAGAATCGAATTTGCTCCACCCCTCGAGCAGTTAGCTTCAGGAATAATATATGTCACTTGGCCAGAATGACCGGAATAGAATGGGATAACTCCTCGACAACTTTCCAAGGGTAGCGCGCACATCCATTGGACACAGAAAAGTAAAGAGAAAAGAGAGATAAAGGAATAAACATATAATTTGATTGCATATCTTTTAATTCCTTTTCCTCTGATCTGTACTTCCCATAATTCGATCTTGAAAAATAAAAGGGAAATAAAATAATATAAAAACGCTATTACCGAGAAAATCTTTACCTTATGGCATGTCGAATGGCAAGTTGAACTCGTGAACTCGATTTAAACAATATTATCGCCTTGTCGCGTGTTGGTAACTATCCAACGTAATTCGTATTTCTATGAAAATGTAATTTATAACTAATTGAAACGACGATATTTACGATATACCGTACAATGGCGAAGAATTTTTCTTTTCTTTCTTTTCTTCATTGTCACACTCTTAATACAAATTCAAATACAAATCCAAAACGATTTCTACAAGAACAACCCTTTGGCATTGTGATTGGAAGCGGTAAAACCCCATTCGACGAGTAGAGGTAACGTGTAACGTCGTAAACGCAAGGACAGGGGCGGGAGAGATTTTTAAAGGACGAAGAAAAGAAGAGGCAGAGAAAAAAAAGTGGTAACACGAGAAGAAGAGGAGGAGGCTGGCTTCGGATAACGGAGCTGTGTCGCACTGACAAATGCCACGTAATAGCACCGATTGTTCGTTGTCGGGCCAATTTGAACGGCAGCCTAGTAATTTTGAGCGGAGCTCCCCACCGGAAAAGGCGCCACGATCGTTGGTTTTTTCTTTCGGTTATTCTCCCCCTGCCCGCCTCCGTGTGCTTGTCCTCTGTCTACTTTCGAGGCCACCCCAATTCGGACGACCAAGTCTACTAATATAATGGCAACCTGCGCTCTGTGGAAGTCCTTTCGAAAGGGTTGTATGCACGCGCACGTTTTGCATGAATGTACGATGCTCCCATTCATTTTCTTTATATATTCAACGTGTAATGTGTGGGGCAGGACCGGATTAAATTGATCAAACATTCTCGATACTTTGAATTTTTCGTAACAACCTTGTGAGGGGACTCCGTCGCTAAGTGAATAATTTTAGACGGCAAAATTGAATACCCATTCGAAATCTTGTTACTCGATTCACTTTGTTTTGAAGCTGAGTTGCTTTTGAGATTTTAAGAACATTTGATCAAATTTTATTCAGAATTATAATGTGATTTCATATTTTTGTTCCAGGTACGTAAATCTGGGAATGGATATTGAGGAAATAGATTGATAACGCGAGATAGTGAGTAAATAAATATCGTGTATTTTCTATAAATTGCGGGTTGAAGTATCACAATTTTGAGGGCTACACTGGAAATCCAAGTATTTTATTTGAATGCGCTCGAAGTGTTTAAATCACACATGGGATACACTGGGTCAGTTTGACCCAAGTGTTTCTTGATCGCTCATACCTCGGCTTTGAAACATCGTAGAGCAATGTTTTTTTTTTTGAATTCATCGCCAAAATCTGCAGAATATGAATTCGAAACCCGCTTTGCTCTGAAGTTGATAGTTTTTTCAATATTCGAAGAAATGTAAAGGTACTTTTTCAGAGATATACAACACTGAGAAAAATGAAATAACCTCTATTTTGTATATTTTTCACCCGTCAAATAATTAAAACTGAAGCCAGCCTTTCAAAAGTGAAAAGTACCTGTTTCGATGTTGAATTTCACCGTACATTCGGTTTAATTCACCAAAAAGATGGTATTTATCATCTAGCTCATGGTAATAATAACCAAAATAATGTATTTTCCATCGAATGTTTTGAGAGTTATGTTATATGATCTTTGTTGACAAACAGAAAAATTAAATTAGAAAAACGAAAAAATTTTTCATTGGATAATATTGGATAATTTTGTAGGCGAAGAAACAGAGACTTTTTCCAAATCTCTGCCATTTTGACGGATTTTGATATTTTTGAAGATACTTATACTTGAACTTCATTTTCTTTTTATTTTAACCACTTAAATGACCGAAATCATGGCAGCAGTTGAGCAACTTTTTCTTCTCGACGCCTCCGAACGCAGCGCATATTTCGCGCAAATTTTAATATTTTTGTACCAAAAAATTATATAACATAGTTCAATTATAGGTCAATACATCCTTCAAGAAAATCACTTCAATTTCGAGCGTTCACACTGGTATAGTCCTTTGAGAGCCCTCGAGCGCCCTCAAAATAAAAACATTCCTTGAAATAAAAAAGAAAAATAAATTCTTTCACGATCAAAGCGGGAAGATCTAAAATTTCTTGTTCCGTTAATCTGCACTGAGAAAAAGGTTTATTGATAGTTAACAAACGTATATTTGCTATGAACAATTAAACTAATTGTTTTGCATTAACTATAAACAGATGTTTATTCCTACTAAATATCACTGGTTCATTATCAACAGAACATATTTTATTCAAACGATTGGGAAATTTATTTCCCCATAAGCGAATATACGTTTTTTTAACTATAAATAAACCTTTTTCTCAGTGTAGATAAAAATTTGACAATCATTGTGATATGGCATCTGACAGAAAAACAACTCCCCGATGTTGAATACCTACGCTTTACACAAACAACCTTGAGTAATTTGATACAACCTTATACGCGTGTTCGTAAGGGAAAATTCTTTTACGCGAGAAGTATGTTCATTTACGTGAGTGTCGGCGTGATTTCATAATATTTTTAGAGAATATTCATACGTCTTTGTAAGTTGAACAAAGTTGTTGCTCGGAGGCATGTTTCATGTAACTTTAGATACTTTACTTCACTACGCGACAGAGGATTGTATTCTCTTGAAAGTTCAGCCAAATGTGTCTCCATGATTGTACTTGAGATTATTACGTACGTAACTTCACGTAGTGTATACACACACTATTTGGAATTGTAATAAAATATATACGAGAATCGTTAATTTTTTCTTTCTTGGATAATCAAGTTTATGTTTATCTAAATCATATTGGGAAAGAAAAAAATAACTATAATAGAATTACGCAAGGGTTGTTACGTAAAAACCTGTCAAGATTATGACATTGTGATGGAAGAATGCTGTAAAATTAGAATCACGTTTTTATTGTGACACAAAAAGTGACTCCAAGAAAAACTTGTTCTGGTTTTTTTTCTTTATTGAGCCGGTCTTGGAAAGATGATAGGCACAGAAATGCAATCCTCTATCAAGTTGAATATTTTGAAGGGTTTTATCAAAAATATTTGATGATAAATTTGCAATTTGAGAAGGAGAAATTCTCTGCCCACAATTTGGTACTTCCCTTTATTCCATGCTATGTAGAAAAGAATGTTTGCAGGGAAAAAATTTCCGGGAACAATGAAATACTTAATTTGAATAATCGCAAGAAAATACTCAGTTGATTGGAATAAAGTTTGATTGATTCAACTAAATGTTTATTTAATCAAACAAATAAATAATATTGTATAAAATATTTTGTTAATAAGAATTGATATTTAATTGATTCGATGAAACTCCATTCAAATCAACTTATCACTTTATTACGACTATTCAATTCAATATTTTATTTTTCTCTCAATGTGGAACAAAGAGATCAATTTTGATGTGTCCAGAGAGGAAGAGGACATTGAAACTTGAGAAATCGATCAAAAAAGCTACGTAGATTTGCATGTGGATGTCATACGAGTGTTTGAAAATATCTTTAAAAACCTCATAGTCAAGCTTAAATCCAAGCCGCAAGTTATATCATTGGAATATTTTTGCAAGAGGTGTGTTTTAAGAAGCCAGAGGGACTCTCGCTGGAATATAGTTTATCAATAAGATCAATAACCGAATACTTTACAGCACTGCTACCGATGAGATACATCCTTATCGCGAATGCAACATAGAAACGGATTACAATGGACGACAAAGCCCCACTTCAAAGTCGAACTACTTGGTTTTTATCCATTTCAATCCGTTGTTATTTGGAATTTGCAGCAGGAATCGCCCTGCGTGGATTTCAGTTGGATAGAA
The DNA here is from genome assembly GCA_018340375.1 of Gonatopus flavifemur. Lineage (NCBI taxonomy): Eukaryota > Metazoa > Arthropoda > Insecta > Hymenoptera > Dryinidae > Gonatopus > Gonatopus flavifemur. The sequence continues at coordinate 10,878,273 of JAFFJZ010000005.1, forward strand.
CGTAGAGGAGACGTACAAACAACAGAAAAATGTGCACCCTACTTTGAGAGTGGGTAGTTCTTCATTGCTTCTACGTCCCAATTATTTTAAATCCACGCAATGCGACGTAGAAACGGCGGATCTTATCAATAATGGTGCTGTTGGAGCTTGTTTATTGGGAGATAGAACGAAGATTTCAAACTCAATCTCGGATATCGAATAACAGTTTACAGGATCAAACTTGATCAAAAACAATCAATTCTCCAAATTGGAAAACCACACCACACTCATAGAAAAAAGGGAACTGGATTTAAACCGAAGTACATTTTTGTAGTCATAATAGCTACATTTCTACGATTAAAGCCATTCTCATAGCTACTTCGATAAATGATATAGCTGCTGAAACTATAACAATTTACTGAAGCTCAATTTCAGCTATATTTTTCTTTCGGTGCAGGTTAAGTCTCAAGTGACTGACTTGAACTCGGACCGCTAGCTGGATTTATGTGGAATTATCAAAATACTTCTATCGTCCATGCACTTTGGAATACTAGAGACCGATTCGGGTTCTACAGTAGACTTCAGTAGCACTTCGGAGAGATTTCTGAGATTGAATTGGTGAAAAAACGCGATACACAAATTGTTGTTCTATGACTCTTGAATAAACACTGGAGATTAATCTCCAGATTTGGAAAAATTTGATGATTTCGAGTTCTATTTTTTTTTGCTGTAAGTCAGGGATTTCGACTTTAACTGCTCTAGATTCCTGATCATTCTTAGATAGAGCGAAGAGAAGTTTGCTGTGACAGCGAAATATAATTTTGCTGTGACAACAAACTATTTATCATCACAGCAACTATGTTAGCTACGACAGCGATCTTTCAGCTGTGGCAGCAAAGGATGTTTGCTTCTCTAGCATATTTTGGCATTATATATAGGATAGCGAACAGATTTTGCTACAGAAGTCAAGATTTTACGCTGCTGCAGCTAAAAAATCGCTGTCATACCTAACAAGATTGTTATTATAGCAAATAGATTGCTGCCACAGCAAAAAATACGCTACTCTAACAAAAGGTACTCAGCAAAATCAGATTTCACTGTCACAGCGATTTTTTTTCCTCCGTGTAACATTCCTCTTTCCCTCAGAGAAATGAAACTGGATGAAAATGTAGAATACGTCCTAATAACCAATCATTTGAATTACACAACTGATTCTTCACAAACTTTAGGATCAACAAATTTCTAAGAACATTAGCAAGAAGAAAAAAATTTGCGGTGGCAGTTGTGGCAGCAAAAAATTTTCCCTCCACTAAAATTTTTTTCCTATCCTGCGTGTGGTACTGGAAATTTTGTTGATCCAGTAAAAAATTCGTTATGTCAGTCAATTAGTTAGCTGTGACAGTGAATTTTCACCTAAATCAACAAAAAGATTTGCTACTCTATACATAATAGTCCGATTTCCAGCATCAACAAATTGTTTTCTCAGACCAATCAGAATAAGTAACTCAAGAATCCCGTTTCGAGATTGAAATTTAAAATCCCATCCATACAAAATGCATGAATTTGCCTAAACGATGGAGAAGAATTACCATAACAAAACCAAACACAAGTAAGAATTGTACAGAGAACGTAACGAAAACTTGTTCCTCGAGTCTCTTTGGCGATGAGAATAATCATTTTCAAAGCTGTTCGTGTAAGATATTTTTAATAAAATAAAATGGAATCAACCATAATATTTGAAAACACATTTTAGCAAAGTTAATGTACTTTAATAACACAGTTGAGACGTTCTCCAACATTTACGATGAAATTATGCTACTGTGGGATGTATGTGCACAACCGCACACGCAAACGTCGAATAAAGATGTAATTTCCTCGACGTTTTACTACTGTAAAACTTTGAAAGCAAGAAGCCAACTGTTTCATCGGAGTCTTTGATTGAAGTTAATTATAATCATCAACGTGTACACACAAATGAATTTTTCAACCAGAAAAACTGTCCTTACCTTGAAGATAAAGATACGCCGTGGTATTATTCTTCTTGTAACTTGAACTTACGGTGGAAATCGTACAATTATAAATAGCTTTATTTGTTGATGGGAGAGAGGATTGAGAGTAGAAATGTATGCTATGGTAATTTACCACAACACAACAGTTCAATAATTGTACGATAGAGGATATGGGGGAGACTGTAAAATGAGTATTATTTCTCTTGCCGTGAGGTTTTTGTACACACTCTACTAAATTGAGAAAATAGTGTGGTTGAATCTGTATTCTGAGAGTAGGTGGTTTCGTTTGATGGAACATTTTCTTTCGAATGCAAACTTGAATGCGCGAACAAAGAAAAAGAAATTCTTTATGAAATATCATATTTTCATATTAAATTTAATATGAGTGATGAAATTTCCCAATTTCTTACCGGAATGTAATGATTATTTATTAAATGTCACCAATATGTTATGAAATTTAAGAAGAAAATTCTCGACATGAAGAATAAAATTCTTAGCATTAAGAATTATATTATTGAATTCAATATTTTATTATGGATTCTGATTAATAAATCGTTTATGAAAGAAAATTCATAACTTTTCTAACAGTGTGATATAAGTCACTGGTCTGTTTTCACTTAAAACAACAAATGTGCTTTTGATATCTGACTTCCCGATGGGACAGCGAAATTTGTACTTATGCGGCAAATAATTTGCTGCACTGAGAGAATTTTGTTGTAAAAATTACCCTGAAATTCCAGTAATTGAAGGACAAGTGCAAGTTCTTCAAAAAATTACTGTGCAACTTGTAAGAATGAGTGAATTTCTAAATACTTGAGAGTGATATTTTCTACAAGTTTTACAGAAATACACAGTGATATTTTGAAAAATTTCTACTTGTCCCTTGATCACTGAAATTTCACGATAATTTTTCAAATAAAATTCTTTCAGTGTATGTCAGCGAGTTATTTGCTGGGGGAGCAAAATCTTTAATATTATATACAGAATGGAAAACAAATTTAGCTAGGAGAATCAACCTGTTTTGCTTCCATAGCTAACAACATTGCCGTCACAGTGAAATATTTGATGTTCCAGAAGAACAGCAAATTTTCATTGGATTTTCTCCCTCCGTATAAAGGAAGAAGTCGGATTATTAAAACATATGCATTAAAAAAAAACTCGCTGTGACAAGACAATTTAAGTTCGCCAGGTATCTTTTGCTGGAATCGTGAATTTTTTGCTGTGACAGCAATTTATCTACTGTCACGTCCATTTTGTTAGCTGTAACGGCAAAAAATCTTGACTTTTCCAGCAGAATTTGGTTATCCAATAATGAAAATTTTAGTGTGTTAGTTAAAAATGTTGCTTTTTCAGCAATTCAGTCAGTTCTGGAAGTAAATTTTTCACAGGACCAGCAAAAACACTTGCTTCTGTGTATAATACTTCAATTTCCTCCCTCCACGAATTCTTTTTTTCCGTGCATAATGAAAATTTCGGTTCGTACTGCACGGGAAGACATTTTTAGCTATATCAACTGAATTTTAACCCTCAAATCTGGAATTTAGCTCATGAATCTAAAGATTTCGCTGCAGTAGCTAAAATTTAGCTATAAGAGTTAAGAAAAATGGCTATCCATCTCACATTGCACTACAAGAAATTCTATTATAACATCATTGATGGAATACAGACACAAGAATTGGGGATTTTATTCAGAAAATTCCTGGAAAGTGAAATTTTCATGCGAAAGTTATCGCAACTGAACACAAGGGGAAGAATTTCGTTGAAGTAGTGAATCCAGGTATTAGATCTGCTGTCACAGCCAACTGAATTGCTGAGAAAGTCAGGAATTCACTGACTAAAATCAATCTCAGTTTTTGTTTCTCCAAAAAGCAGGTACTTTCCACTTGTATAACTGTAATATATGATTGTGTCTTCTTTTTTCTCTCTTTCCTACAGCCAATTTTGTTCCAAAAGGAGGACAACATTGTTTAGATAGTTTACACCTAACAGTCATTGCGGTTTGCGTTGTATTAATTCTACCCCTAGCTATGGTATGCTATATACGCACCGTATGCTGTTCCAAATCTCCCCTATCGCTCTCATTCTACGTACCTCTTCTGCACAGGGCAAAATATACACACACTTTTATATATATATATATATATATACATTTTTTTTAAAGAATGTAACAATTCTTTCCCTATACTGCACTTTATCCCCTTCCCCTATTCCTTATCTCCCCTCTTATTCCCGATTCGTAAAAGTCTATATGTATATACGCTCATACAAAAAAAGCTAAAGTAACTACGGTGTCGTGCACAGACGTATATTATGGTTTGTACATTACGTGACCCTTTTTTTCACTTCGGACGATGATCACAGAAGAGAAGTAGCTGTAGGAGCAGTAGGAGCAATAGTATTGGCTCGTTGGTCGTATTAGATAATCACCGGGGTCGAAGAGACTTGAAAGGCCCCGACATTCATCATTCAGGGCAATGAAGAAGGGGTCTCACGCATCGCGCACGACCTGCATATACACAACTTCCCTTTCGAATTTGTTCTCTCTTCCTCTTGTTCGTTTCTGTCTTTGTACCACCCTGAGTGTACCCCGTGTACACGCTGAAATAAACACAATGTCAACGAGCACGTTAATGTTATACACAACTGCCAGTGTGTTCCATCTTGTTCCGGTCGATGTAACTTCAACATAGATCCGACATCGTTTATTATTTTATATCCTTGAATTCATCTCACTTCTTTCTGTCTCTTCCTGTACCACTCATCTAACAAACATTTTCTCTTTATATCTCTCTCTCTATTCCCGTACTTACATGTGAATGAGTGTTCAAAAAACGTTTATACGTTTAGAAAAAGGAATCTAGGTTTCTTTTGTATCCTTAGAAAATGAAAGAAAAAGCATGTGGATATTATGTCAAGGTGGATTCGGTTTGATGTGCCAAACATACACGGAGAAAATAAAGTTGCTGACACAGCGAATCGAGGTATTATATACAGAATAGCAAATCTTTTTGCTGAATTAGCTAAAAATTCGCTGGCACAGCTAACTGAATTGCGGAGAGAGCAACGTGATTGACTGAGGCAGCAAATTCTTCGCTGAACTGGCAAAATTTTTGAAATTATATACAGAACACACACACACGCGGAAAAAAAGTCCGAGTCATCTAAGCTCGAAACAGCGTTGATTCGGTGCTAATTTCTGCTAGGGTATCCTAATGATCTGAAGTAGAGTTAGAAGAGAAAGTGTAAGTGGCGATATTGTATCGCTACACTGAGGGAAAAAAGTCATTGAGACAAGAAAATATTGCATCCAATGGTATCTATAAAATATTTCTTTAGATCAATGATAAAATTATCTTGCCTCAATGACTCTTTTCCCTCATGGTTTAGGCTAACCATCTATATCGTTCCTCGAAGGATCTGTTTCGTCAGGGCAACCAGGCAACGATACTGATATCCCTATACTTCAGACAGTCATGACAACGATTCCCTATCGCTATGAAAACGATACTTTTCTTTCCGTGCAGATAAAAAATCGCTGTCGTAGCTGAAGAGATGACTGTGATGGCAAATAGATTCCCAAGTAAGAATGTTCTAGTTTTTGACAAGTTTTGTTACGCTTAACTGGCCAAATACTGGACACTTGCAAGTACCTCACCAGAACCCTACGAGGCACTTGCCAGGGTCTAGTTTTTGGTTAGTTAAGCGTTACAAAACTTGTCAATGACTAGAGCATTTCTACTAGGGTTGCTGTCACGGCAAAAAGTTTGCGTAGAAAATTGAGTTTTGCAATAATAAAAAATTAGCAGAAAATAAGGAGATTTGAGTAATTGATTAACATAAGAGCGTGTAACTTTGTTCCAGAGATATTTTTTTCTATAGGAAATTATAACAGCGGGTAACATTGTATTGAAAACAAGTGTGAGATTTCTTATCGACGAAGCAGTTACAGTACGTACAGTAGTTGTTGAAGGGTATCCGTCCGCCGTGATTCCGGATAGAGGTTGGCAAGGGAAGACCAAATTGAATATGCACCTAGAGTACGAGTCGTAAGCGGGACGTGTGTAAACCAGTAGTGCAGACGGTTGGAAACCTTAGCAAGGAACAACACTTACTCCACAATCATTTCGCGTGTATGTATATGTATGTACATATATAAACATTATACTCTCCTACAGATTCAGGAATAAGGTAGTAGGGAAGGAGAAGGAGGACGCCCCCTACGGTGTCGTAGACTCGACACTATTCGAAAGGGGAATATAGCTCGAGAAAGACGTAAGGTACGGGTGATGGGGCTCTATACTCTTGGATAAGGGACTTCAGTCGAGCTTCGTAGGTGTGCCCGCAGGGGAAGAACAAGAGGAAGAAGAAGATGGAGAAGAAGGAGAAAGACACTAACACGTGAGATATACAAGCGAACCCACGCGATAAGATCTTTCAGCCTGTCGTAAGAAGAGGAACTGCATTAAGGAAGCCGAGCGACATGGGGTATTCCCAGTGCGCACTGTTTCTACTCTTCCTCTTGCTGTGCTAAACTGTGCCTCGTGACCGGATTTTCTTCTCCTACTATTTCACCCTCGCCAATCCTCCCTTCAACGCGAAAACTCGTCGGGAATCCACACGATTACCATATATACCCATATCATTATAACTATCAAGGGGGTTTTCACGTTCAACATTTGTTATTTCCTCTTCTTCTCCCCCTCTTTTCTTTTTTTTAAACATACTCCGTGAAACTCGAATTCTTTATCGTCAAGAGTGAAAGAATTTCAGAGATATTCTGAATCAAATACACACACACATATATACATACATACGTACATACGTACGCGGAGTTTGAATAAGAATGAAGAAAGTTGAATTGGATCACCAGCTGAGAAGAAGAGGATACTCCAGAGCGAGCGGATTAGCATAAAATTTAGTGACCATCGCCGGTGCAGCAGTTCTTCTTCGGCAGATTCCTACGCTCGATTTGCTTTTTAACATCGGACTTCACATGGCGAGGGAGAATGAAGAGAAAAAAAAAAGAAGAAAAAGATGAAGAAAAGAAGACAAAAGAGAAAGCGGACTCTTTGGGCGCGGATCGGACCTCCGAGATTAGCATCGGCAGCTTTAAACGTCAGGAAATGAGCGACACACTTCTTTTTCCTTTATCTCGTAGTATTCAAAGTACCACAACAATGACAATAACAACAACAACGACACCAGCGGTACCAGCAGTAACAACAAAAACATCGCTCCTGTCTTCCTTTCGAAAATTTATTCGAATCCTTTGTTCTTGGCTGGTCGTTCTTTATCATTAGCGGTAAAACGTTTGTCACGATGCGACGGACCTTGAATGGAACGTAAATAATTATTATCACTCGCGTTGAGAATCGGGAATCTTTCAAAATTCTCCAGCCAGCGGTTCACGTTTAGAGATTGCGAGACGTGATAATTCAGTCGAGATCACGTGCCTCGCGTGCAAAATTTTAGGAAAATTGATGGAGAACCGTGACGCCAATATGATGAGATTTCCATTCTACATCCCCCTTAGTCTTCTTTGTCCTTCCTGTTCTGAAATTACGCGCGTGTCTGTGCATTTAGTAGGTCAAATTGAGGGGCTCCGCCTCTGGAGCTCCGTTGAATCAAATCGGGATTTTTTTATCATTTTTTTTTTTTTCATGCTTTTGAATTGGAAGGGAAGAGAGAATTAAAAAAGCAATCATGGGAGTATAAATTTCAGAAGTGTTGGAAAATGTGAAAGAAATTTGTTTCTATCGTTCTTATTCATGTACTTTTGAGGAGAAGGTTTATGCAACAAATTCAACACGCTTGAGTTTAAAATGTGATATCACGGAAAGGTTTGGAAAGGCTAAGAATTGCAAACTTTTCAAGATCTGAAAGAAAAAAAAAGGTTCGATATAACTGGGAATTTATTGTAATGTATTTATATTTTTCAAATCGTCGGATGCCGCCACTGATGAAAGGCTGAGCCAATGATTTGGAGGAAATTTTGACTAGGACCTGGAATAATACCTAGGTCAACGATAGGGAAAGATCATTTACCCTGGCCCGAACTTGATCTACACTAACAAAAAACTGTAGCTGAAAACTAGCCCGAGTACATTTTTTAGTTATAGTAGCCATATTTTCCAGTGAAGTAGCTATGATGATCGCTGAGGTAGTGAAAATATAGCTACTGTGACTGAGAACTATACTTGGGCTCATTTTCAGCTGCAGTCTTTTCTCTCAGTGTAATGTTTCCGCAAGTTAAGCTGGTACCAAACTTGAATTAATATGAGCACAAATCTGCGTTTCAAAGAAAAAGAACTAGAAAATTACTACGTCTGGGGACTGAAAAATGTCAGTGAATTCATTTTCCAGCACATTCACTGAAATTTTACAAATTTTGCACAGCGAAATTCCAGTTTTTGCAGTAAACATACTAGAATTTGTAGTCCAGTGTGCTTGATTCATGATTTTGAGTGAAATACTGACATTTTACAGTGAAAGTGTTTCGATCGGTGTGTGCCATTACTGTTCTAGCACAATTTATTCCTGTATTACCAACCCAGGCAGGATGATATCTCCATTGTCAATCAACTTTTGTTTAATATAAATTCTTCACAATTGGCTGCTATGTTTGGCTCAATCCATTGCCCATCTTCGGTATTAGCAAGCAATCTTCTCATTTATTTATTCATTCAGCTTCATCCACAAGAAGAAATATCCCTGATATTATACAAATATAAAATCAATTGGAAAAGTTTCCTGCGAAATATCAATAATGACTTACGAGACAAGAAAAGAAAATATATTGAAAGTATTATCAATAATTGGAATCCAACCTTGAATTCAAGACGATTAAACTCTGTATAACGGCTTGAAACGAATAAAAAAGATAGCACATGAATTAATCCTTCTGCGATGTTTTTCTTCCAATTTGATATGACATTGACAATGACGTGGAATAACAAACCCTTCGGATAACCTTGTTCATAACGATCGGTTTGGATGTATCGATTTAGTTTTTTTTGTCATCCCTGGAACGTGAGGTGTCTGAAGTGTGGAGAGAAAAAAAATGAATCGTGGGAAAATTACATGAAGACAATCGAGCAAAAACCAGAGAGGGTTTTTATTGTCATTGGTATTATTATTGTTGGGTTGAGAGTATTAACATTGACCAGGAGGGAAAGTTTATAGCAAGACTCGGTACTTGGACGGCCAAGAATCCCTACAGCTCAGGAACCATCGAATGCCATTCTGGTTGGCCGGATGGCGCCTTCGCTCTTTCGTTTACTTTAGTCGACCCCTGGAGTAGCGCGTCGCTGTGATATCGTCGTCCAATGAACACATCATTGCCCGACACCACACTACATAGGTGCACGAGACCACATTCGCTAAAAGAGAAACTCCGAATGTTTATTGGGAGTCGTTCGGGAGTTGGTTGAGAGTACATGCCGGTTTGATGGATCCTGGCCAAAGTTTCGTGTACTTTGGATCAAAGAAACGACGAGTACCACGACCTCGACGAAAGGAGGTCTTTTATAAAAACAGAGGAGAGGTTAGTAGAAGTAACGTTGGCAACCTGAACTTTCATCATAATTTATGAATTCCAGAAATCCGGTGCCAGAATATTTCTCGGGAGTTCGTAATTCTAAATGTGTTGACATATTCTTTAGTTTGATGTGAAAATTCACTAGCGGCCCAAGAGTGATGGATCAACGGATCTGAATTCTGAAACCTCGGTAGCTCCATAACGTTGGCCCAGACAAAACTTCCACTATAAAACCAATGTTGGTCCACATAAAGAGAAAAGACATTTTTTTCTGGTTAGATTGTGAATTAAAATTTGATTTTGTGTCCTCACAAGACAACATACCACCACGTCAGTTTTCCAATGAAAATTTTAATGGAATTTATCATTGTACGAAGATTCGTCTGTTTTTGATTTTTCACTTTTCCCTCTCTATTCACGTACACCGCTCTCCACACAATCCGTATTCATTTCTCTGTTCTCCAGAACATCCTCATTTCTCGTTTCATTTCACAATTTAAACCTATCTTCCAGTCCGCTTTCCTTCCACCTTTCACCCACATACCATCAAAATGTCCCCGAGTAGTCTCCCAGATAACGCAAATTTCTGTACAAGGTTATCAGACGTCAGAATTTAAATCCTCACAGTCACACGAGACATTGTTGGGGCTTGAATGTGTTTCTGACTTGAAAATTCGTGAAGTTGAATTTCGATTCATTCTCAAAGATCTTATCATCCTCAAAAATTTATCCTATTCTTCACAAATTTGTTTGTTTATTGTGCTTTATCGTGGAAACAAAATTTCTGTGATTTTTCTCGGTTCCGAGAAGAAAGAAATGTAAATTGACACAGAACACAGAGATTTTTCACTTGAATTCGTTTATGAGTTGATAATATATCTCATTTGTACCACGGTGATGAATCCAACATCATTCGAGTATGATCATCAGAATACAACATAGATCCATTGAATAATTCATTCACAAAAGTATAAACGTTACCATACATCTTCTCTGTCAAAATAAAACCAAAGGAAGGAAGGAAGAAAAGGTAGGGAAAAAAAGAAGAAAAGGAAGCGAAAGAATCATAAAAATCATAACACAGCGTTGGAAGAAAAGGGGAAAAAAAGAACTTTGAGTGGTAGGAACATTTGGAATACTACACGAGGTAAAAAATTCAGATCACGAGTACCAAAATGAAACTCTTCTGCTTCTTCTCGAATATACTTTTTCCGCGTATACGTGTACAGGATTCTCAAACTTTCCGATTCCTTCTTTCGTTTGTTGTTCGCTGCTCTCTTTTTTTCTTCTTCTCCTTCTTCTCGTCTGTTTTGTTTGGTGTTATTTATTTTTTTCCTTTTTCCCCCGTTCATCACTTTTATTCATTTTTCAACTATATAAGAACAATATAACAAAACGTTCCTTCAATTTTTTACTCGTTTTCATTTCGGACTTAACTTGAACTCTCATAGAATGTCTTGTCACTTTAATCCCGGTCGGTCCACTTTCGTTCACCTTGATATACAACTTTCTCATATATAAAACAGAATCTTTGGGGTGGAAAAAAGAGGAAAAAAATCATTTCAGAACAGTATATCTGTGCGGAGATCATTTTAACATCGTGGCAAAGATAAACCTTCGAAACGGTTCTCTTTTTCTTCCTTTTTTTCTCTTCTTTGAGAGGAACAAAAGCGCAACAACGACAACAACAACGACGCCGAAAAAAAAAGAATGTCAACAACACAAAAGGGTAAAAGGGTAGGGATATAACACCATCACCACTACCATCATATGAAATATTTTTACAACGAGATACATCTCACGTCTCATGTAAGGTTCCATCGAAGATTGGGAAGAGGGAGAGAGGCAACGATAAAAGTAAAGGAGTGAAAAGAAGGGGTGAAAAATGTCAAAGCGCCATCCGGGAATCCCGAATTCGATTTTCGGCCCGATATACTTCTTGAATGGAGGAGACTCGCTTTTTTTTCTTATTCTTTTCTCTCTCCTTTCCTCCTTTCTCGTCCTCTTTTTCTTGCGCTCTTTCATCTCCCTGGCATACGGGCGCGTGTGCGTAGGGCGAAGGGAACGAACGAGTTTCTCATCCAAGATTTGAAAACGTCTGGGATTACGTAAGAAAGGAGAGAAAAAAAATGATAATAAAAAAGATGAAAAAAGAGGAAGACTAAGTCGGATTGCGCATCTCGGGCCAGATGGCAGACGACTTTTTGGTAAGTCTTGAACGTATCCTACCTCGGGCTTTCAAAAAGAGAGCCAACCTGTGCGCGTTCCATTCCATACCTCCACTCTTATACCTGCTTTTATGTACTTTTTTTCATTTATTTCTCGTATAATTTAATGAATGGAGTACGAATGATTCCGAGTTTGAAGTATAATAATATTAAAATACAACTCGACGCGTTTCCTCCTTTCTCTCTCTTTCTTATTTCTTGAAATTTAAATTAACCGAGGTCGTTTACTGTGTATACACATAATTAAACAACTCAATTCATTGAAGGAGAGAAAAATATCATTGATTCGTTTGCATCCTCAACATAAATAACGATACCACGGTTATTGTTGATAACTGATTCAGCAATTTCGACTACACGTCGAGGTTTAGGTATTGAAATGAAATGATTTTCATTCGTGTAAGATTTCGCTGACAATGATGTGCCACTATACACGTCAAATTGAAAACATTTTTCACACGTCATCGTGCCAACACATTCCAAATATTACAGCTCCCTGCTGGCAAACAGATTTCTTGGACAACAAAACAGGTTCAACGTGACTTTGCAAGTAAGTCTTGTGTAAGGGACGAGAAAGTCACGTGGTAGAGACACTGGACGAGAGGAAGAGGAAGAAAGAACAATCCTTTCGACTCATCCTCGGGTACCAGATGCCTCGATACGATCAACTCATTGTGTCACATTTGGCCCAAGTAATGAACGAAACTGATCTAGCTTTGTCATGATACGCTCTATATATTATAATGCCTTCAAACGTCCACCTGCGAAATTTTTTTCCTGTTTTATTCAACAAGGATTTTAATTATAATGAAGAATTTTTTAGCGAAACTTCTAGGAAAACTTTCTCTGATTCCGCTGCCTGGAGATTCATTCTTGTCGAAAAAGCAAATTATTGTCAAACCTTGATCTAACATGTTTATTTTGTGGATTTTGTACCCACGTAATTATACTCCTTTTGTGCATTGCTCTTATCAATCAATTGATCGATCAACATGCGCAATCTTGTTAGCTATGACAGCAACTTTTTAGCAGTGGTAGCGGAAAAAGTTGACTTCTACCGCAAAATTTGTTGGAGAAACAAACATTTTTTGCTGCCACAGCTGAAAAATCGTTGTGGTAGCTTGCAGCAAATTCCTTTCCTCTCCGCGTGGAATAAATAACCGGCCCAGTACTGTTCGGAATTTATTTGCAAGATTCTGGTGAAAATAATAAATAGCCAGAACCGGGTCAGCTTTGCGTTATTGATGAATTTTTACATGCCTCAATTCAATGAATACATGATCGACTAGGTAAATTCTCATCTAAATCGACTGAATATTTGATAAAAACTATTCAATCATATATTTCATTGTTTTTGGAAACTTTTCTCTCAGCGCAGGTTTGTATAAATCATATTCTTTATAAAAGAAAATGGTTGCATTGCTAGACCTGCCTTCATGAAATATTCTTCCCGTAAAAAAAACAAGGTGAAAATGAACCATTTTGATCAAATCTTTTTCATTGAATTCTAGAACAATGCGAGTTGAATAAAATTGATACCCTCGTGTATGAAATATAACAAGTCCTCATAAATTCCTCGTTACCTGACATACACGTATATTCCATTATATAACTTTTAGATAATAGCTTGTCGAATGAAATAAGGATCTCATGATAACAATTTCTAGAATAAGCAACCTTGTAATAATAATCTTGTTTCTTATGGTAACGATCTTCCTCCTCGTAATAATAATCCATGCTCCTCGATAAACCAAATAACCCAATTACAAAGCCTCTAGGCTTGCTTTTATCCAGTTTTCAAAGTAAATGTTGATAACCGTTCAATTTATATATTAGACATTCATTATTGTATTAAAATTCACTCAACAATTTCCACTTCGCAGAAATATGTAAGATAAAAAATCAAACTTCATCGATCCGAAGTTATTAACAATTGTTTCAGAACAACATAAATCCATTACTCGATTTCAAACGAAACATATAATTTTGAATCACGTGAGAAGTGTCTTGAGTTTTCAAACTTATTGTAAAGAAAAGATATTTCTTCGGAAATTGTTGAATTGTCATTGCATCCTACTTTCCCACATTTTGTCTCAAATATTTTTCAAAATATCATCCCTGAAAGGTGTATTTACGCGAGATTCGTAGTGAAACTACGAAACTCACCTCGATGTAAAGTTTTCTTATCTCTGTGCACACTTCTCTGAAACACTGTTCTGATACTTTAATGGGTTTTCATTTACGATGATTCCACATCTGCCAGCCAACATCCATAACAATTACAAACGATGTTGTGAAAATCGATACCCGGAGAAAAAGAAAACACTTAACGATTTATCTTTTGTTTTTCAATTAACGTGATTTGCGATAATAACGATGTAAATTCATCAGCATAGAAAAACAGTGAATATAATTATATGATCATGAAAGGTTTTGAGTAATCGATTGATAAACTTTATGAACTCTTCAAGAACTTACGCTTGAATCAATTTTCACAATTTTATAACAAAGATAACCCTCAACGGAACTTAGAATATATTGAAATTTTAAATCCGCTTTGAAGTTCAGCTACTGTGAAGGGAATCAATAAAGAGAGTTGTCGATGTAAAGTACATCTTTTCACGAACTTCAAAGGGAGCCCTCGGATGATTATTCAACGTTTCGAAAGGTTGAAAAGTTATTGAGACCGATATGAAGTACTCCATCGAGTTCCATTTAATTCAGGATTCTTTAAGATTTGTAAAAGATGAGATGCTCCCAAAATGTTTGTTTGTGCCATAAAGAATGAAAAATACACGGGGAACGCGAAGTATATCCCACGTTTATTCACTAATTTTCATTTAGCTACGTACAATATTCGCATTATGAATCTCGATTTCATGTAATTATATACGAATATATGTAAAGTAGTAAGTTAACGGTACCCGATATTACGATCCCTCGAACCCCGGGAACGTGGATCAAGATGAATTTCCTCCTAACAATCAGTATTTGAAAATTTCAAAGAAGATTACCCTGTAATTATCCACTTGGGGTCTATCTTCTTCGGTGATAGAACTGATTTCCCTGGAAAAAGAAAACAAATATTCACGTAAGGTTTTGAAAATTACACACCTGTAAAAATGTTTTCCAGGAATAAAATCCGCACGTTAATTCGAAAGGAAACAAAGGAGAAATCTAAACAATTTATTGCCACTCGATAGGTTCACTTGGATATAGGAAGAAAGGTTTGAAGAAAAATCTTGAGATTGCAGTTTATCTTCTTGGCACGACGACCGAGCGGTGCCGGTTAATTTTCACGCGTGGGAATACGTGTAGGCTCGAGCTTATATATCCTCTTCTCACAGAGAAGGAGCACTAAATTTCTACGTGTATGTACACAGTTTGTTGCGAACCTTACCCCATTCCGTTCCTCCTACTCCGTCTCGGTTGTTGTTCTGACCGAGAGCGACGTGTTAAGATACGCGAAGAGAAAGTAAGAGAGAAGAATAGAGAAGAGCCCGAGACGGTTGTTTAGCGTGCCAAGCAATAACCGGAGTATATAGAGTCATCGTCGTAAGCGTTGTAATTTACGAAGCTATCATCCCCGTATGCGGATGTTACGAGCCCCCGAAGGGGAAAAGGAATTTCCCCCTTTCTTCTTCCAATACACAATAATTTCTTCATCCAACAACGATGATAGCGGACCTCCCGCATGGTACATACATGTGTATATACTCACCGCAAGTCTCTCCCGTTTATCCCCTCTGTGCGGTCTATTATGCGAAGCCTCTTGGATTCGAGAGTCCACTATTTTACAACCGATAGTGGATTAAAGAGGATTAAAGATGTTCGTCCCTCGAAAGTGGCGGCAAAGTCCACAACCCATAGAGACATAAACTTTGCAAAATACGAGCATGCGTTTCCTCTCCCTCACCTCTTCCGTCCTTCTAACGAGCAGTCTTTCGCTACGGGTACCATACAACCAAGCAAGCAAGCAAGCAAGCAAGCAACCTAGGCAGGCTCTCACACAGCGAGAAAGAAAAAAGAAAGAGAGCAATGAAGGAGGAATCCCTCGATAAAAAGTCGATTTACACCGATGCATGCCCGCATATCTTCTTCAATGTACCTGCACGTAGAGTATTATACACACGCGTTCTCGCATTCGTGTGTACGAGAGTACTACGTCTGTCCTCTCTCGCACGTTGTGTTCCACGCACGATCGCCCTGAGCACTTCTTTCCTCTTCTTTTCTGTTTCACGCTCTCCGAGAGCTAGCTCTCTCGCTCGCTCCTTTGCTCATCTCATATTTTCCGTCTCATCTTTCCGTGTACAAGGAGAGAGGAAAAAAAGCGAGAGTAAGTATCGGGTTCTCACTTTCCAAGAACTTCCAAGAGAAGCGGGTACGACGTTCCACGTGAAAACCCTCTGATCGTATTTACCGCTTAAAAGGATCTTTCAGATTTTTCGTGCACCGGAGAACAAAAGAAAAAATATGATGGATGCTCACGTGTATATTTTTTTTCTTCTCCGCTCTCTTCGTTGCTCCCTTTTTTCCTCCTTATTCACACGCGCGAGAACGGGAGACGACACTCGCCTCGAATCTCTCCCTCCACCCTCGACTTTCAGGTACGAAATGGTTTGGAAAAGATTCGAAGAAATCGAGAAAAACATGGAAATAACGTCGATCATTTTTATATTGCAATTTTTCACGGAGAAGAAAAGAAGCGGTTCATCAAACACGTGTGTGTGTGTGTGTGTGTGTGTGTGTGTCTCTCACCGCAAAACAATTCTTCTGTACTATAAGTCGACCGAACGGACCAAGGTTTGTTAGCGAGTATACGATAGAACGTTTCCCTCGGACGGACGGTTGTATTATCGAACGTGGATATCATACGACGATCCTATGACTTTTTACTGCTATGATCCAGTTGAACGACCCTGGAGAATACTGGCTTCTGCCGTTTTTCTCTCATCTCGTCCCTAACTTAATCCTTGTGTCTGTTTGTATACGGAACGTATGAAGTCTTTCTCTGACACGATAGATATGACTTAATCGCATGTCCAGACCAAAGGATGAGCTATCTAACGTAATAAAGCCAAGAAAGAACAGGAAGTTGTGTGTGAAAAATACTTTCTCTCTTCATTATTGAATCTTTCTTATATGAAATGTTCACTTTACTATCCTTATACTCGCCCTATTTATGCATTATTCACAATTTAGCTAAATTCCCCATCATCTCGTGTTGTACAAATTGGATGCTACCAATAATTGAAGGATTCCGACACAAATCACCTAGCAATCTTTACATTATCCGCAATTCCTATTAACCAAATTTATAAAATTTCATTGGAGATTTCTAAGAAATTCAAGAATTCGCACAAATTCTGATGATCCTGCATAATCCTCTGCAAATTACAAATTGAAAAACAAATGAATTTTGCATCAAATGCAAATATTTTGAACACCGCCGCTCATTGTTTTATAATAAAATTCAATTAAACTTTGATCGAGCTCCGAAACTCTGGTTTTTCCTCTCTTTCTCTCTCTCCTTTGTTGAGAAATGAAACGATGACTCGGCAGGTTTTTTGTTCAGACGACGCTGTGTGTACACATCGCTCATTCATCGAACCGAAAATGAAAAAAAAAGGAAAAGAGGGCAGAAACAAACGGAAATTCAAAGTTTTCAACGTTAATTTCTAGTTGAAAAAAAAATCAACGCAAAACAGAGAGTATACAACGATGAAAGCTAAAAAACAGCCGAACGTTATTTCCACTTCAGACAGCGTCGTCGCGAAGAATCACGCATTTTCCGTAAAAACATTAATCACGATCGACTGAAAGAACGTAACATAATGAAAGGTTGAAATTAAATTGCAGAGAAGTTTGGAAAGCTTGTTTTTTTGCTAATCAAAATCATGTTTATGTTACAGGTACGTTTCATTCGAGTGGATCCTCTTACGGACTCAACTTAGATCCATCCTTAGAACGAATTTGGTATGAATTATGAGTATTGTATTTTTTTGTAGAAATTGTTTGCTTTGTAACAACATATTTTCTTCCTCAAAGCATTTGCAGGTACTGCAGTTCGAAATCGAATCGAAATGGCAAAACTCTCGGTTTCTATTCAAATTTTCATCCAACTTCTCAACTGAATTTGAAATTTGCAACGTTGTCTGGAGCGACATTCCTTGAAAATCAGATCCACAGCGGTTCCTCCTGTCCAATTCGGTAAATTTGATCGCGCTCTCTTTTGAACTCAAAAAGGTAAAAATCCATCTTCTCTGATGAGAAAACCTATCCAATCCGAATAAAATTTGATGCTTTTCTGGTATAAAATTCCAATATCGATCAATGAAACACAACTTCGAACTGTTCACAATCTCCTCAAAGGTCTTCCAAGATTAAAATTTCTGGTATTTGAAATTCACTTAAAATTTTGGTGCGTGTCGCGAACGAGAACTAGTGATTCACTCCATTTTGTTGCCAAGGATATTTAGAATTTCATCATTAGCGTTAGGGAAGCTTCCAATCATTTTGGTTCCACATCTTGATAATGAATTTTAGGACAAACACTCGGCTCGGCAAATTCTCCCCATCCGAATGTCAGATATAATGAGAAACAAAATAATTGTTCTCTTTATTTTTACGTACGACAAAACACCCCGAAATGATATTTGTTTGTCGAAAGTAGGGTGTCATCGTCGCCACCCACTTGATCTCATTTACGTTGATGATAACTGAAAAGGGTTGCTCCCTTACCCTGAGATTCCATTCTATAGATCTTTTCGATAAGTGTTGTGTGTATACGTAGAGGTATAGTGCGTATCTGCCCTAACACGGTACCGCTGGTGTGCATTAAAACCTTCCAATTCAGTCAGCGTGACGAGGTGTATGTTCCATCGAGGGGATTCTAATGAATAGCGCAAGGACCTTGAGGGATAGCACATAATTGTAATTTCTTGACGTTACTTACCCATCCTTTCCATCTCCCTCCGCATATTCAAAACCGCATTAAAGAAGAAAACCAAATCAAATAAAAGAAGTTGTTGCATAAAATATTGTTACGACGAGGCGGGTTTTAATCCGGCTGTAACTGTCACGCGAAATAACTCAATTGCACGGACCGTAATAATACATACGTACTGCAAAATACCTGGTCTCTATCGAAGAGTATAATGGGAAATAAAATTTTATTGAGATTTTAAAAAATAATCCTGAATATGCCACAGTGTGAGACTAACGAGAGAAAGAGAGAGCTGAGTGAGTGGGAGCTTTGGTTCTGGAGTAAAGTTCGTAAATGCAGATGCATGCTCCGAAGAGTACAAGAGTACTACCACTGGCAGTGAAGAAGAAGAAAGAAGAAGAAGAACAGGCATTAATAATAAAACGAAGCGAGATATCGACTCACGTCGCTCGTATAACCAAGTAAGAATGCGCCGAGTGCTGTGGTGGCAAGAACCATCCATGGAAGGGGATATTGCACTATCTTCAGGCTTGAAATGTTTATGAAGAGAGAGGCTTTCTTGGTGAGATCTTCCCACCCGAGAACAACAGCCGGTCTCCGAGACGATCTCAACCGAAACTGAGGATGTTGAATTTCAACGGATAAAAGAAGAGATGGATCGTGGATCGATCCATGGAATCTTGATTTTATATCTCTGTTCTTTTTTTCATCTCTCCCACTGTGGTAGTATGGAAAAAAATGAAGGTGTAAAAAAATTATCTCTCGATTCGTTCGTATAAACAAAATAATGCTAACAACAACGATAAGAGAATAATAGAAGTTTCAAAGAATAATAAACGCAAGAGATTCGCGTGACAATTGGTCGTTGCAAAACTCGTGCAACAAATTGCCGTTGAAATATCGCCTGTCCTGTGTCTTTTTCAGATGGCATCGACACAAAATCGTGCCAGGATAATTTAGCACGGAGCATATATAACTAATCGTGTGTTGTCCTCTTTTGGAACTATATATCCCTCTGTCACGATCTCATATCGAATTATACGGTGATATATTTTATGTTTAATTATTATAATCTTCATTTTAGCATGACGATAAGAGAATAATAAGTATAATACAGTGTCAGTGTCAAGATCATTTCATCGGGAGAGACTCTTCCTTGTTTTTCCCTCTACCATTTATCCGAGCTTTCTCATCCACCTTTTTCTCCTTGTTCGTTTTATCACGTCAGACATTTCAGCCGTTGGCTTGACGTACGATTAAGCCGTACCTATCGCGTCAGGGCAAGAACGAACGACTTGTACAGTTTGTATATAAACAGACAGGAAGGTAGAGAAAAATGGTTTCTCAGTGTCCATTGAACTAGGTCGAAGCGATGGAAACGAAACGGAGGGAAAAAAATGAAGGAAAAAATAACAAAAGGGTGTTGAAAGAATTCCTTCCCTCAAGAATTTTCATCGGAATATTATCAGATCGTTCATTATCTTTCTTGAATGAATACACTCGTCAATCCGATCAGGGAGCATCGTCTCAGGGTGATCCGATGTTTCGTGAAAGCTTAATGTTTTATCTAACTCCATGATTTAAACAAGCATTTGTTAACGAAATGAAATATCTCGTTGCGTATGAAGAAGATAACTGGGGGGGTATAAATGTCCCCAGCTAACAATTGATGAACAAAATTTTGATTCGACAAAGCGTCGTTCACAAAGCAGTTACACGGAGAGAATAATTTGTTATCGTCACTAGGAATTAACTGTGATAGTTATTTCGTGTATTTGATATTTGGGTAACTGAAAATATTGCTTGAATGGCTAAACTTTATCTACTATAGCAATAACTTTTGTAGAAAAATGAAATCGATACAGTGGCTTTTCACTTTTCACCTCACTACACTGCTACAGTTATATCAGCTGCCACAGCAAGAAATCGTAACAGTGAAAGCACAGTTTTTGTGTTCAATATTAGCATAGTGGAATAATTTGACTGTGATATTTTTGCTGTAGCAGCTCCCAGAGTACAAAAATTTTCTAAATTATATATAATTTGTATAAAATTTCATATATGGCTCTATATAAATTATATACAATTTTGTGGATTCATTTTTGCACTGCTATACATTGTTGTATTTATACTGAAAAATTGTAAAATATTGAAAATCTCAGTAAAAAAGGCACTTTGTGGGTGATCAGGAAAAATACAGACGGAGTTTTTTGAACAAGATTCTGATAGTCGCCGAACGTTACAATCCTTGTCAAGTCCTGAGTAAGATCTAACCTGACAAGGTTCAAGGAATAAATTTTTACTCGAGCGTCGATGCAATATTTTAGGACGGTCGCCAATTCAACCAATCACGTATCCAACGGATAGAATGACCAATGGAAAATAAAAGAAATTTCCCGATGTATTCAGACTACTCTCAACCGACCTTGCCCCCACGTAAATTGTCCAGCTTTGGACATCAGCCTTGCGACAATTTATATTCCGTATCCAGGACAGTCAGCATCGAGGATGCCGGAAAATCGTCATCTAATGTCGTTTATTTCATAAAGACCTGATTGTGGACACATAACTATTTGGGATTCATTCTTGCTATACATATCAACACTGAGAGAATTGTATTTAACAAATCACCGTGAAATTTCAGTGATCGAGGGACGAGTAGGAAGTTTTTTAAATATTACTGTGCATTTTGTAAAATTTATAGAGATTTTTTACAGACTGCACAGTAATTTTTTGAAAAATTTTTACTTATTCTTCGATTACTGGAATTTCACGGTCATTTTTATAACAAAATTCTTTCAGTGAGACATTAGTAAACCGATGAATATATAATATTAGTGATGAGGAAAGGTAATGCTAGTATTGTCACGAGAATTACAATATTGGAGGTTAAAAAGAAGCAATAGCAATTGAAGATTGTTTACTTTTTCAAAATAATTCCTTTCTAATTTCTCCTGTGGTAGAAAAATCTCTCTGAAAATCTCACGTTTAAGAGACATTCAGAAAGATTCAGGAAGATTCAAAGAAATTCAAGACAACTCAGCGTGATTCAGGGAAATTCAGAAGAATTCAAGGGATTATGGGATGGGAAAAATTGTGCATTGAACTTTTCAAAAGGATTCAGAGGAATTCAGAAAAATTCAGAGAGAGAGAGAGATTGATTGGGTAACATTTTTGGTTCAAGATTCCAGAAACATTCAGAAAGTTTTAAAGAGACACAAAGACAGGTGAATTAGGAAACATTGTGCGGTGCACACTATGAAAAAAATTCTCCGCCACCCAGGAACTGGAAAATTTCTGTTCATGATGAACACTGTAAAAAAAAACTGGAAATTTACTGTGCAACTGGACTGGAAATTTCCAGTGCTAGTACTGGAATATGGATATTCCAGTACATGTACAGAGATTTTGTTGTTACGTTACTGAAAATTTACCAAGCATAACTGAAAATTCAGTCATTGTACTGGAATTTTCAAGTTTGAGATGATGTACTGAAATTTTGCCATGATTTCGCGAAAATTTTACCGGCTCGTACTATAATTTTATAGTTCTTGTGCACCAAAAAAAAATATTCCCTCAAAAAGGACTTGAGAAAAAATTTGGAATTTAGAAAAAAAAACCTAATCGTTGATATACTGGAATTATACAGGTTTTTAACTGCAATTCTCAGGTTTTGTGATGGAATTTTCCAGTTACTATGCAATTGAATTATACAGGTTTTGAACTGCAATTTTCAGGTCGTGTGATGGAATTTTCCAGTTGCTATGCAACGGAATTTAATCACTGTTGCACTGAAATTTTCCACTTCTATTGGACTTCGTCATTTCTGGCAGGAAAAATTTCAAGTCTTTATATTAAAAATTTCCTGATTGAGATTTTGAATAATAATTGTAATTGTAGCCAATGAAATTGATATATGAGGTTTTTCCAAGACTTATCCTCTTGTGTTCTAGATATGAAGCATATGTAGTAACCCAAGCTGGCCTTCCAACATGTCGCGCTATAGCTCATCGGTTAGGTCTTAGGTTTCAGTTGGTAGGCAGGTAGAAAAGTGTGGGTTCAAATCCTGTTAGGTAGACATGAGTTTCTGTCCATCCAAATGAACGATCAAAAGTTTCTCAATCATCTTGGAACACAAGAACCCTGCAAAATCACTTTGCGTGAGCAATTTTTTTTCAATTTTCATGGATATTTTCAGCATTAATTTTCCAGTACATGTCCTGGAAAAGTCCAGCTCGTGTACTGAAAAATTCCAGTACCGAGGCTCAGAAAATTTCCAGTTTTGATGCGGGAATTCCATAACGTTTGCACTGAATTTTTGCAGTACAAATGTGCTGAAATTTTCCGGTACATGTACAGGTTAATGACTTCCAGTACATGTACTGGAATTTTCCGGTGAAATTTTTTTACAGTGAACTTTTCATTTTACGTACAAGAAAATTTCACATCAATTTTCTAGTATGAATACAAGAATTTTCCAATACGTATACTGGTATGTTCATGATCCAAATGTAATTTTCCAACACAAATGGACAGATCAATTGCCTCCTCTACGGTACTGGAAGTTTCCCGTAGACTTTTCCAAAGTATACTTTCTAGAGAGATTCAGAAAGATTCAAAGAAAGTTGGAAAGTTCCTGGATGTATTACTATCCGACAAGTCTCCAACTTCCTCTGAATTACTCTAAAATTTCTCTGAATATCTCTGAAAAATGTCTTAATCGAAGTTGCGATTTATCACGTAATACGAGCGAAGTGAGCGCCGTTTAAAATACAAGAACACGAGCGAAAAGAGCGCTTTTTAGAATATAAAACACGAGCATAACATCCGTAATTCTCGGTTCATATACATTTTCTTCATTATACTTGAAACTACTTCACATACAAACCACAATATTTTTTCTTTGTATGATTCTTCTAAAGAGTCTGAATATAGGAAATGATGATCTTCTTGTCCAAATGTGGAAAGCAGAGAAAACGGGAGGATTACGTGTAAATTATGTGTAAATAACATATGCACCATATACGGTTTGTGCACACATTAAGTATGAATCTTACAGCGGTAGGCACCTGCGAACGTGTTATAGTCCTCTCTATGGCCTTTTTACTTCTCACGTGTGAGGAGCATTATCAACAATAATTATCCCAAAAAAATACATTCATGAAAAATTCAGTAATATACAGGGTATAAGAAAAAAGAAAAAAAAATCCGGTAAAAAACTTGTGGATTCGTAAATTTCCAGATTATTTGGGAATCCATAAATTTTCTGCGAATTTTCAAACAATTTTCCTGACTTTCCGAGAAATATTCGTCAACTGACGGAGTTCATTCGAGATTATATCAAAATTGTGTGTAAACCACTAGGAAAACATGGCTTCTTGGAAGAGTAATTGAATTATTCTTTGTTCCAAAATTAAAACGATTTAAAATTATCCGAAATCCTCCCAATCAGGATTCAGAATTCAAAATCTCTACAGCTTTAGAACCGAGAATATCCGAATGATGTGATTGTTCCCCGATAAATCCATCTGTTTCCAACATTGTAAACAATATTTCGGAATTTTCAAGAAGAAAAGTATGGTGAAAAACTGCTAGTTTCGTAAATTTTCAGATTATTCGAGAATTCAAGAATTTTCAAACATTCGCCAAAATTGTTTGTGAATTTACAAACAAATTTTCAAGTATTTTCATAATGAACCTAGAATATGGCGTTCACTTTAAAGGCGCAAGCCGCACTGTTTTTGAGATATTTGGACTCCCCGAAAAATTTGCATCTCTCAAAAACTCTCTGAATTTCTCGAAGTGGAAATCTATTCTTCAGGAAGAAAAATGTGGCTCCAAAATAAAGTAATTTTCATAAAACTCCAAATATATTTCTTACATTTTAAATGAAGTTAAAGCACTTCGCATTTTTGTGGGTTTCCTTTTCAACGAAACTTGGAATATCAGGAGAAATGTATGAATTTTAGAAAGTAAGTAGTAAAATTCATTTTTTTTTAACTTTTGTTATTTATCATCAATTTGTCATTTCTTATCAATGAAATTTAACAAAATCTGAACCGTTACGGAAAATTATTTAGATTCTTATGAAAATTACTATATTTTCTAGAGATTTTTCCCGATTTTTCTTCGTGTTGAAAAGTGAAAATACTGCAATTTCGATGAGAAATCCACTCCGTAAAAGTAAAAATATTCTTAATCTTCAAGAGTGAATTGTCAATTCAAGAAATTCAGTGAAAAACTAAACCTCAAATCAAATCTTGACAAATGAAAAGGTTAATTCGTTTCTCATTCATTCGAATACATTCATGAAATTCGATCCCCAAATTATGATACACCCTGTATACACTCGCACGTTCAAGGTGTCAATATAAAACCTATTTTTCATCGCACGGTATTAATGCTAAAATATACGTATTATTACGGAATCTTTTGATTATCTCGTTATATTCGATATCCCGGTACGATAAATATTCATTAGATTTCAATGAGCGAATACATAAGATTCAATCGTATCGAGCGTATAATCGATTTGCCGTATTCAACTCTTTTAATCGTTAACGATAATTAAATTCTTTTTCCCAGTGAGGATATTGAATGGAATTCAGAGAGTCAGAAGTGTCATCGATTATATTCGTTCAATTTCAAAGATGAAATTACAGTGAAATATGATGAAATTTTTCAGATTTTTTTCACCCGAAAGGTGATTTTAAAAAACAACATGCGTCTATCTATTTGTGTTTTCTAGTTCTTTTTTTCTTCTATCTCAAGAAGATACGCGGCGTGTATGGAGCAGCGATAGTAGTGGTGTAGTCCGTCATTCAGAGGAATGTACCTCATTTTTTATCTTTTCCTTCTCTTTATTCCTCTTCTTCCTTTCGTTCTTTCACGTCTACGCATAGACGCTTCTGCATACAATTCCCAGTTGTCTCTGGCGACAGTCTTTTTCGTTCTTCATCAATTTTGCTCTACTACTATCGTCATTATCATCATCGTCGTCGTCATCATCATCATCATCATCTTCATCATCCTTTACAACAACATCATCTAAAGATGATGAGAAAGGAAAGAAAAGACACAGAAATGTAACAGTCACAAAATAAAGTCTTCATGTCGAGGATAAAGTACACAACAAATGTAAATTCACAGTATTAAAAGGGAGAATTTCTTTGATTTACGTTGATCCTAAACGAGAATACTTGGCTTCAAGAATTTTGATTCTTTGAAAAGAGACTTTTCAAGTGTTTTGAGATATATTTCTCTCTGTATGTTGCAGATTGAGAAGATGAGGGAATAAATAAACTTTCCTCTTTCTTGGCAGTAGGTAAACGCAAGGAAACTGGTTTTGCTGGGTACTTTATGCTAATGCAGCAAATTTTTTGCCGTGGCAGCAAAGTATTTGCTACACGGAGAAAAGTTGATATCAAAGATTACTATATTTTTATGGTACTCGTGTGATATACTTTATTATGAGGCTCAGAACTATATTTATTTCAAATTATAACATACTCATCTTCATCCTCACGAGAGAGTATAGTGAATGTTCGTATACTCGTGGTTCAGAACGACATAATCAAGTATATCCCAAAAGTACAATATAAATATGGTAATGTGTAATATGGAATTTTTACTGTGTACACTGTAAAAAGTACTCGGAATTTTCTTGTGTATACCAACCGCGTAAAAGAGAGTATTTATTTGAATCTAAGAAATATTTTTTTGTACGGAGAATTCCAATAAAGGTATAGAAAATCAATTTCCGGTGCATTCATATAAAATTAACCGTAAATTGAACTGAAAATTTCGAACTTTATGAAATTTTGCATACAAATTTTGTTCAAGGTATCACAGCAACCATGTTGGCCACGACAGGAATTTTTCAAATGTGGCAGCAAAAAATCTATATCGCTGAAGTTCGGTTCAATCGTTTACTGAACCAAATTAGTAGTCAAATATCGAAGAAACTCCATTGCTAAAGATCCCAAATTGTGCAGTACTTTTTCAAAGCGATGCTTTCAGTTCCAAAGAAGTGATTTGAAGAGTTAAATAACTATCATTCATCAAATTCAGTGAGTTTGAATTTTCGTTTCGTTTCTATAAATGATTCAATCTTCAGCAACATAAAAATATCGGCTCCTCCAGAAAAAATGTTCCTATTCCAGTTAACCGTGTCGTTCTCTGAGCAATCAATTTAGCAGTAACAGCTAATATTCAGCTAGTTCAGCAAAAAGAATGCGTCAGTGAATTTTTTTCTTCCCAAAATACACAACAAAATCAGACTTCTTCCGTCACAGAGAATTTTGGCTTCGCACAGTATGGAAATTTGAACTGAGAAAAATATGTAAATCGGAAGAATTAATTCATGTGTGAATAATTTCAATTCGTGTTGGGAAAAAGAATGGAAAAAAAAGAAACTAAATGAACTTGATGCTTGATGGCACTTCCGATTATCAAGTTTACATGTAAAGCAGAATAATGAACGAGGTAAAGCAAAGATTAGAGTCCGGGAATGAACGTTCAAGGGGAAAAGATAAGTCAGTTGAGATTCGCAAGAGAGATAGAGATTTTGGTGAAAAGCAGGGAATGGCGGCTAGAAAATGGGTACACGACGCGAAGATTAACACAAGTTTCAAACAAAACAAAAAATCCTTCAGATTGTATAGCTAAACTAAGAACAAAATTAAGATAAGAATCAAGATGGGATAGAGGAAATAATAGAAGAAGTTAGAGAAAGATATACGAGGGCAGGGTAATGCGGAAAAAGGTTGAACGAGCATTAGGGAGGAAGAAAAGAAAGCTTCTGGAAATGTTCGGTCGGAGCAGGGTGTTTTATGGATGATACAAAAAGTATAGAGGATATCTGTAAAATGATGAGTTTCTTATTAATCAACGATATCCAAGAAACATCCTCGCAAGAAAATCTCTGTTTATATCAAGATTAATGACCCCGGGTATTGTTTCAACTACTCCTTATATAGTTCAACTTCTAAGTGGACATTCCCATAAGTAATTGGTGGATTGATTAGTCCATGTAAACTGGTGTTGGCGGAGGTGATGGTTTCCGAAATTAATTACAACCAGGCATACTCTCCCTCGAGTATTCAGAAGTACAAAGGGGATTGTTTCCCTGGGTATCAAATTGTACCCTGGCCCTTAACTTTCTATCAATCTAACCCAACCTCGGGCATCGATTTCTGCATAATTACATTCACAAGACACATATAATTTTCAAACATAATATTTTCAACAAAAAAAACAGTTGCTTTATCCACGTATATATGATTCATATCGAAAATTAGATACACGTATCACGCGGTGAAGAATTTGAATATCAAACGTAGAAGCTATCTAGCTGGCTGGCTCCTACGTTTGATCATCATCAAGTTTCAAATCTTTGATCGTATGAATAATGTATCCATCGAATTTTCACATCAAACATTCATTTTCTGTTCATTGAAATGCAGTTAAAACACACTCCCGTAACACCAACGAGTCAATATTTCCTCTATATATCGATACAATGAATCGTTCTCTCGAATCATTGTCTTCAAATACAATATATACTTTTGTCAATGGCTCAAGGTACTTTTGCATTTCAAATCTTCCTCCTTTCTTCCGTCTACGTGTTTATATATAAATGCGTACGTTGTTGTGTGGAACAGTAGGGTACTCGGGGAATGCAAATGAAAGCGGAAAGTAGAAAGCATGAAATATAAAAGAAGTAAGAATAATAAGTATGTATGAGAGAAATGGAATCGTATGAAATAAATGATAACACGAATAGGAAAGGATTATCATAGATTTCAATTTGACATAATGTCTTTAAAAGACAGTAATTCGGTCGTATACTGTTTTTCTCACGTCGGTGTAGGTAACCCTTGAATAATGAAGTTTATGTAGTAGGAAGTAGGCGGTTCGAGAAGAGCGTAGGGATAGGGGGAGAACAACAGCCGGTACCCGACGATCGCGGCGGTGGCGGCAGCGGCAGAAGCACCAGCACCCCCTACTATCCCACAAAACTGCGTGCTGTGTGCTTCCATGTTCCGTAGAGTGTATATTTTGCCGAAAGACGATCTCTTCTCTTTCTTGATCTTTCGCTCCATCCTCCTTCTTTCCCTCCTAACGAGTCTCCCAGGTTATTATCCTAAAAATCGTCAGATTTTTCGCACGATCCCTACAGAATTCTTTAGGAAAAAAATTTGATATACCCCTCCGACTCATTTTATTGGAATATGGATTCCACAAAAGAAGAGATTTTCGGCGAAACAAAAACTGTATTCTGTATTCCTTAATATCTCTATTATCAAAGAACTGTATTGTTGATGAATTGTAGTTTCAAAGAGCTGTCCTTTCAAACGACTGGATTCTTGAAATTCTCAAAAGACCGACTTCTCAAAAAACTTCATGTTCAAATATCTGTATTCTCCGAGAATTGCATCCTTGATGTCTACGCTCGGGGCGAATGACTATTGAGAAGTGTTGTTGATAAAATGAAAATCGATAGTAAAGATCCCTTATTGCAACAACAATTGTGTAGTTCAATTGCCATCCACGTGGATGTGGGTATTAAAAATACAAATATTTAGGAACGGAAATCTCCAGGAATACAGTTCTGTAGGGGAACAACTATTAGAGAATACACCCGTGCAGGTATTGCCAAGACTGAAAAAAATCCAAGCTTGTCCGAACGTTGGCACATGTGTCTGAAACAAACCTCCGTGAAGAACAATTAGTCCAAGATTGTTTCATGATTGTCCCGTTGTTCCCAATGGATAGTCAGTCATGGTGCATTTGTTAATATCTTTGAAATGGTCACTAAATTTGATACAAGCTTGTCACAATTGTGAAAATCGAGCATCCGTTGAGAACAATTGTGCCAATATTGCCCACACGAGTGGCACAATGTTTATAAATATTGACTGAATTTTGAATTTACAACGGCTGAAGACTTGGGGATAACGATCGGGCCACGGTTGGCCCGATCTTCCTGCCATAATTAATCCTATACACTAGTTTTACACAGCAAGCTAGATTTTATTCATCTAAGTAAGGATAGAACTTCACTTGATGATAATAGGATACTTTCAAATGTATACATTTATAATCATACACGGAGATCAACTGATGTTGAAGAACGTTCTTCGATAATTCATGTACGGTATTCCGAGGGAGAGAGTGATAAACTGAAATATGAATCATTTACATCCTCACTTTTTTCATCCATATCTGCGATCAAAGTATTGGTCGATGCTTGGTAAATGAATTGGACCGGGCCTGGCAAGACAACTGGCCCAAGCTTGTCCTGATCTCATCATTCCCAAGCCTGGGCCAAGTTCGGTAAATTCTAAAGATATCTACAAATTGAGTTTGTTAAGAAGACAGTTCTTCGAAAATATAGATATTTAAGGACACAGTTCTTTCAGAATCCGAATATTCAAGGATACAGTTATACGTGAGAAGGCGATTCTTTGAGAATATACAAAAATACAGTTCTTGTACTGCCATGAATTGTATATAATTCTAATAGATTTTATATCAAAATTGTATAGAATTTTTTGAAAAATCAAATCGTATGGAATTCGAAGAGAGAGAGATATCGAAAGCTTCGACTCTGAGCATGAAAAACAAACCGAATAGCCATCCTTTAGAAAGCAATATCCCTATATATTCTCACATTCCTCTAACAAGACATAATAATATACTGATTCTCGACATTTTAAATATTTCACGCACATCTCTCTGGTACACGTTAATCGCACTTGAACATCTAATCCCATGGGGATTTAACCCAGAAGACCGATATAGTAGAAGAGATAAAACGGAGAGAAGAAGTTGAAAGTGGAATGACAAAAAAAAATCACACACACGCACACACAAATACACGAAGCTAGGCAGCACATGCATAAGCGGTATGCGTGTACACATTATGTGAGAACTGTAAAGGCAGAAGAAAGGTTGTGCGTGGAGATGGTCTTCTTTCTCTGTAGCTCGATGATGGAACTCGGTGCAGCATCAGTAAAGTAGTAGATGCCTCGGTCGTCGAGGACCGGCTGTTGTCCTCTCCCTCTCAGTCTCAATTCCCCCACCATCTCTCTCCATCCCTTGTCAACCCTTATTCAAACCTCCCACTACTTCTCCCCCTCTGCACACATACCATCTACCTTCCCCTGCTTTCTTCCTTCCCTTTCACAAGATTCCACCACCACCGGCACCGCCGTCGTCGCTGCTCTACCTCGCTATCTCTCTCCATCCAGCAGTGTCGGTAGACTCGGTAGTCATCGACGGTCCCTGAATCCTCAGTCTGTCACCGACCGCGCAAGCGTGCGGTTTGCACTTTAATTTCACTTCGTTCCGTTTTATTGAGGGATAGACTGCTTTTACGCGCTTGCGAGTCAAGTTTACGCTTAAATGAGTGTGTTTTGTATTATTTTTATTTGAATAATCACGGTGCTGGACATCGTTGTCGGAGTGTATATATTATATCATCTTTAAATGTATTATACATCGGGGAAACAAAACAAGTGTTCCGTTGGTTTGAAGGAAGAAATAGTGTTTGGTGAGAAACGTTACTTCTCTTTACGATCTTTCCCTGCGATGTTGATTCTATGATATCTGTTGTATTTATCCTGTGATGAATGAGAGGACGAATACTCGATTGAGTTAGAGTTACACGGTATAGTTTTTTCAGTGTTGTTTTTTTTCCTGCATTCAAACCTATCGAGAGTACAAACAAAAAGGAGAACATTGTTGTCGAATGGGAAGATTGTAAATAATATTCCTATTTATATTATGCTGGATTGAAGAAAAAAATTAAGTGGTGAAATAAATGATAATGAATACGAGTAGTTACACCAAAGGTGTCGAGTTCGACAGTTGGTGTCGTCGATGACGATTGATAAGGATATTCAAGGAAAATTTATCGATGTGCGATCCCACGGCCTTGTTGGATTTAACACCCGGCGAAGGTTTACTCAAGAGGCCCGCCATGGATTATAACGAGTACACGTATTGCTACGGTGGTGGTCGAGGTGGGTGGTATTCTCTTCCCTCGACTATTTATATATATATAAATACGTATATACGTGTGTGGATGTGTGTGCATACGTATTTTTATACATTACGAATGATGCAGTCGTCGTGGCTGTTGATGCTACGGCCGCTGCCGTTTGTGTGGTGATCTTCTCTCTGTCTCCTCGGGTAGTAGTCTAGCAAAGCCAGAAGGGAGTCCGCGTACAAAACCAGTCAAGTTCGTCGTGTGCGGGCCTCCCTCGAGCGTATCGTAATAGTAGGAGATGCCGCAATTGTTGAAATCTTCAATTATAGATGAGACGCGAAGGCAGTTTCTTCCCTGGAATTTTACATTCCTAACAATTCCTGTGCAAGCCTGCAAAAGCCATGGCTTTTTTCATTACAACTGGAAAACGGATGAAGTGCTTCCGAGAACTAAATACATGAATCGCGATATTTTCGAAAATCTTTTGGCACTGAGTCCATCACATTTCTCTACCCTAGTGCTCGTTATTCCGGAAAATACAGAAATGAATATATAACTGCGATTCGTCTATCATCGCGAAGAAGTGTCTGGTATCACATTTGAATCGTTTAACCGAGTGAAAAAAACGTTCAAAATTATGTATAATATATATATATAATTTATATCGAATTGTATAAAAATTATATATAAATTATATCGAATTGTACAAAAAATTATATATAATCTTAAAAATGTTTCCACTCGGGACCGATTCACATTCTTGACAAGTTTTAGGTAAATATAAGAATTGGGAGTAATTTTGTATCTATTGTTCACGAATCAATTCAAGCGGAAGTTTTGAACTTGACATACCTCACATTTATCAGTTATAATACCCGGTACTATTCCCTGAAATCATTGTTCTAGACATTTTATTAACTTTTGCAAAGGAATGATTATCGGCCAATCAATTAGTATCAAATGCAGAAATCTTTTGAAAAATAATGAAATTTTGGAAAATCGTAGAAACGCTGAGTATTTCATCACGATTTCGTTTCTGGAATAAATAGAAAAGAGAATTCAGAAAATGCAGCAAGTTGGCGGTGAGAATTTAAATTCCTCAGAAGAGAAATTCACACAACTTGTAATGAGAATCACTAATTTTTCAAGAGAATTCCATAAGAATTGGATAATGTCAACAACTCTGATTGACAGTAATTTCAAGACATCGTCAAATTTTTTCTCAATTTGTAAACATCATCGCTTCAGTATATCATCAGAATGAATCATCTCAACTCGTACTCACTCGTTGAAAAAGCGATAAATAAGGGAAAAAGTGTCGATGAAACTTTTGAAATATCGACATTTTCATTAAAGATGATTTACCTCGATCGTTTGGAAAAGTTGCATTGGTTACCAACCATCGACACTCTTGAAGATATATAATTATCATTGTTACGATTATTATCACTTTGTACCACCAAGAGGTTACATGATTCAGTTACAATCCTGACAGGTGATAATTCAATCACCGATCTCCTGTCAAACTTTACTTCCAAGTATATCGAAAGCTTTTCAATCGTACGAGACCACGTTTTACAATATGAAAATATATTTCATCTACGTGTTAATTTTACCAACATTTAATTCTCTTAAGAATCTTGTTCTTGTTCCTCGATATAGATTTTTCCCCCTCGGTGTTGAATTCGAATGCGGTTGAGAGTAATAAGAAGAAGAAAGGAATGGTTGAAGTTTATTAACTCCACAAGATTTGTGGCGAACCGACAGCATAGTTGATGACCCTCCTATCGTTTGGGGCCAAGATTATTCATTACTTTCTTCATCGCGGAAAAACCACACTCGGAGAATGTCCTTAATAATCTTCTAAACAATCTTTTCTCACCCTAAAAATTATTATTGATGTTAAAAAAATCTTCATTCGAAGGAACAAAAGTTCTGTTCCAGGTAAAATTTTGTGAAATAACTTTTACTCTCCGGCAAACGAATCATCAACGAGAAGTATGAGTAACCCACGCGAGAGGAAAAACATACACATTCGTTTGCATAAATACCTTTTTCCAGTTATTTTTTGAGACTACTTTTCAAGAAACTACTTGGTTCGGTGGCAGATTTAAATCACCGTAATGTATAAATTTTCATAAAGCTCTCAATTAAGCTTTGTGAAAATTTATTCAATTAACGTGAGAAAACATCGCGTTAAAGTTGAAAGAAAGAAAAATTATAATGAATTTTTTAGTTCTTTTGACGAAGATATTGAGTGGAATATTATCATCAAGAGTTTTGGAACACGAAATTTCTAATGGAAAATAAACAAGAAAATCAATAGCATTCTTCCTGATATGACAACTTTGAGCCAGGTTTATATTGATAAAAGTGTATTTTCTGTATTTACTCAATCAATATTTGTACTATCGACTGAGAGATCAGAGCCAAGCTTGGCCCATGATCAGTGGCGATAAGATCGAGTTAAGCTTAGGGCAACCCCTTGTTTATCCAACAGCCTGTTGTGGAACCAATGGATTTTCTTATGTCAGTGGCATGCTTCAATCTCATCAACCGTTATCTTAAGTCAACCTCAGGTCAATTCACTAATCATATTGAAACACTGCGATAAATTATCTGAAAAATCAATCTTTCGAAAATATTCATATTCAAAATTGAATCTCTAGGTTTAAACAATTTTTATTGAGAGTTTTAAAATACTCCTTTAACGTGTTGCACACACATACACAAATTATTTAGCTGTGAAATCTTTGAAGAGACAAGAAATGAGAAGGAGTTGAGAAATATTTTTGGACAGCATCTTTCTCGAAAATACAGCACCGGTATAAATAATAATTTCCCTACAATTCGGATGTTGTGAAAACATTGTCATTGTAACCATTGAAACCATTTCATGATTTCAAAACCTCTCGAAACCTTCCTTTCAACAATTAAAACATTGATTTATCACGTCCCGAGGAGGTAAAGGAAAAAAAGAGGAGACGAAAAGATTCGGAAATTCAAGAAACGTAGTGATCCGTATTCAAGGATATCCCACCTGTTTTTCTAAAATCTCGAACTTCACATCATCAATGTGTACTACTACTAGCACCACTCCTCCGCTCCCCGAGTGGTCTTCCTTTTACACTGTTTGTGATTCTTTGTGCGCGTTCGAAAACGAACCCGTCGTGTGCGGTCAAGGGAAAATTGGTGTTCGGATGGTGTGTTGTGATGCGATCGAACAAACTTTTCTTTTTTCATCCTGGATGGAATGTCAATTCTCGTTCGTTAGTTTGCTCGAGTACCATATATCCCCTCACGGAAATTCGAGCGAAATATATATATATATATATAAATACAAAAAAAGGGATACACGCGTGTCTTCCTGTCTCGCCAGATTGATAGTAATATCGACAAAACAAAACAGAAAAGTTTCATTCGAAAAATTCAATTCTCTCCATCGAATCTGCGTTTCTAGATTTCAGATGTTATGAGTGTGAATACATCACACTTGCCGTGGACAATTTCCAGCGATATATCATTCGTGAGGATGTTCTATACATATTTATGTTTCTCTTCCTTCCTCTTCTTTTATCTCGGAAATCTGTTTTCTAATCAGCAGACACTCCAAGTCGACTTTGGAGGCTCGAAAAGACCTCCCGCGGGAGGACCAGTTTCGTGAATCGTCCACGATCGTATCCGTAGCACGAAAAGAACATTTATTATTCATTTTCTCATTACCCGATTGCTACGAGTTGAATGAAACGAGCTGCAAGGAAACAGGAAGGAAATTTTCGAAAAAGAATTCAAAATCACAAAAATTTCAATTTTGAATCTCAAATGATTCTCTTTTCTTTATCTTGAACAGAGATCAACTAGAACCAAGAGAAAATGAAAGAGAAGAAGGAAAAAAAACTGCCAACTCGAGACCACCACCACCACCACCCACATCCGACAGATGTGGTTTTAAATTTTAGCAATTTGAAGTAAAAAGTTTCTCTAATCATTAAAAGTGGTAGTCCCTTTCGATGTGCAAAAACTATCAGGATCCATCGTGTGCGGTCGGGAATTTTTCTCCGCTACTCGGTTTTCTTCTCTTAAAGATGTCGATTCTCTTCCGTTCACAAATATGTCGCTTCTTCGTGCTTTGAAATCCGAGAAAACCACACACATGTGTATATATATATATATATATATATATGTCTTCTTTGGATCCTTTGAGGATTTCGGTACAAGAAAAAGAATGTCTAATTACTTGCAAGCTCTCAGACGAATCGGATGCTCCAAGATTCTTTCGTTCATAATTTCAAGTAGCGATGTATAAAATCTATATAACTTTATCAAACAATGAATATATATTTATTACGTGAATTCAAAGTTGAATATTTCATGTTCAATTCTGGTTCGTTTAAATACAGGCACTGTGAATGCAATCAGAAAGTTTGTTGGAACTTCGTATACTTGAACGGATACGCTTTTGCAGTAAAGTATTCGTAACTGAGTATATATATATATGTTTCATGCTAAACGACGAGAGTATATATGAATTAAAATTCAAGTACACGAATTGTCGTTCTTCTATCGCGATCGAAAGTAGGTTGCGAGGGAAAATTGAGATTTTTTTTTTTAGAAGACTGAGGGTCAAAAGTATACGTAACGTTTCAATGCTGAGAAGTATTTGCAACATATCGAATATTATTGAATCAATTTTCAAATGATCCTGAAGTTTGAATCGTTTATAGAAACGAAAGAAAAGTTCAAACTCACAAAATTTGATAAGTCATCGATGATGTTTACCTTCTCGAATTCACTGTTTGCAACTAAAGACATCGTTTGAAGAATGTATTGCAAGAATTTCGGTCTTCGACGGATGAGTATTTCGTTATTCGATTATCAGTTCAAACTTTAGCAACACAATTTTGAGCCTCATTCGAAGAAAAAACTTGATTGATTTAATGATATACATTTAAATCAACAAAATCAAAACCCCTGTATCATTTTAGTTGGAATAAGTGACGAATTAGTTGTTACATTTTCAAAGCATGATTAAATTCACTATAAAAAGGAGTTATCGTGTTTTTCAATCAACTTTCTGAGTGCGAATTTCACACGATTTATTCGAATCGTTGCTGCGCGTATGTGAAAAAAACCGCACAGGACGAAGTCGTAAAATTTTCCACCAATCGATACTAGTAACAATCCAATTTATTAAAACTATCCCTTCCCAAAAAAAAATGAAAAACAATAGAAAACGAAGGAAAAAGTGAATGGAATTTCCGATAAAAACTCGAACCATTAGATTGGAAAGAGAGGGATGAAAAAGAGGTTCTACGAATGGACTACCGTTTGGAGATTCCGTGTGAATCGATCGCCTTGGAGATTTGATCGTTAGAGAGAGGAGGATGGAAAATTTGAGAAATAAGAAGAGGGGGTGGAAAGGAGTCCGCGACACACGAGAGGAAGAAAAAGAAAGAAGGTGATGGTGGTGGGTGCATTACACTTCACGCCAAGTACGTATTTATCACCTTGACATTT
This sequence comes from Gonatopus flavifemur, assembly GCA_018340375.1. Taxonomy (NCBI): domain Eukaryota; kingdom Metazoa; phylum Arthropoda; class Insecta; order Hymenoptera; family Dryinidae; genus Gonatopus; species Gonatopus flavifemur. The sequence goes on from JAFFJZ010000005.1 coordinate 10,915,483, forward strand.
TCAAATGTCGCGCGCTTTATCAGGTTGTTGGTAACGTAACCTTCCTCCGTCTTCTTCCTTTTATATATATATATATGTATACATACACATACGTTTAGCGAGTTCCTCGTTCACATGAGCTGCATAATACCACCCGTACCCCTGTTGTGTGGGAAACTAATACCCACACACACACACACAACCCGCGTGAGGAATCGAATAGAGAGAAAACCGGGCGTGTTTACGTTGAGCGCATCCGCGAAGATCGTTAAATTTGCATAATAAGACATCGCGTGGTCGACTTTGAAAACTACAACCCACCACCGAGTAGTGAGAGGTACGGGCAATGATATTCACGCACAGCTGGCTCACTGGCTTCGGTTATTCGATCGGTAACCGTCAATTTGTTACGCCGAGTCCGTTGACTTAACGAGTCTTAACGGATAAAGGTAGCGAAGAAACATTTATGACATGATGAGCCAATAAAATCCAAAGCCTAATTATAATGTCGTTACCTCTAACGTGTAACTGCCCTCCTCTTACGCTTTTGCTTCTTGTGCTCTTCTTATCTGAATTCCATTCTTGCTTCCTTTTCTCGTATTCGGTTTTGTTCGTATTCGGTCGTGCTTCTCGCTCGTCCCTCGAATGCGATGAAGCTATTTGGGAATGACGTTTAATGGTATTCGATGTTATCTCGCGGTGGGTAGACTTTTTCAGGATGATTTTTGTGGTGGCTTGTTAAGGGAATGAGCAAAAAACTGTATGTTGTCGGGGTTTATTCCGGATCATTCATAGTGGTAAGAGCCACTTTCTCTTTCAATGTGGAAGTATTTATTGCTTTGAAGGGAATTTGCTTATTGATGGATGACGTTGTATGCCGAATAGAAATTATCTTCGGATAAACGCGGTGCTATATTTCATGAAGATTCGAGAGAAATTATCCAGTTATGGGTAATCGTCGATATACCCTGAGTAAAAATAAACAAATTCGGTATACATCACACTGTAATTAATCCACACGCAGAGGAATCGGGTCTGCTATTGTACACTTCTGCTACTTCGATACAGTTTTTAGCTTTCTTTATATATCTACAATGTTGAATTGCTGGATCAGCGAGCGTTTGCCGAAAGAGCTAGATTTTTGCTGCAGCAGTAAACCTCTTACTAATTCAGCAGAAAGACTTATCATATCAGCAAAGTAAATTTTTGACACTCGCTGTTTTGGCTAATCTTTTACTGTGACAGCGTTTTCTTAGCTGTGGCAGCAAAAAATGTCTACTCCTCCAGCAAAATTTGTCTACCATTCTATACATGATACAGAAATTTGCTGGAAAAGCGGACATTTTGTGCTCCCTCGGCTGAAACATCGCTGTCTAACGTGGCCAACAAGATTGCTGTGATAGCAAATAGTTGACTGTCACAGCAAAAGATAGAGGAAAGGGTCCGAATATGGGCAATCGAAGTTGTAGGCTTGTATGGCGATGCCGCTTGGTGGTAATACCGATTCAATATGTTCCTTATCACCGACCAATTGCGTGCACGGCATTTACATCGCAGCAAGTGAATTTATATTTTTCGGTGTCTCTCAAAACTTTTTCAGGTATGCGATGTTTTCAATATTATTACTAGTCATCCGTTCCATTGGATCTGACGCGATATGTAGCTTATTCGGGAAGTATAGAATTGATATCATAACAGTTTCGCCAAAAACCCCCAGCTGCCAACAGTGTCAACAAAATTTTACGGGTAGCCCATATTCGGACCCCACTTTCAAAAATCACAGTTTTTACGTTTTCTAGAAAACATTTCATCACCCCTTCAATCATTGAAAATAAAATATATTGCACAAACACACACCTCTGGTAATAGTTGTAGGTTCTTACTGTCATTCTTATTTGGATTTTTTGCGCGAGGATTGGCCAGTACGAGATGAAATCAAAGTGGTAGCCCATTTTCGGACCCTTTCCTCTACTCACACTGAGAAAAAGGTTTATTTATAGTTAACGAACGTATATTTGCTTATGGGGGAATAAATATTCGTTTGAATCAAATATATTCTCTGAATAATAAACAAGTGATATTTGGTAGAAACAAAAGTTTGTTAATAGTTAATGAATCATATTTGACTGTCATGAATCGAGACATGATAGATTTGCATGAAATGAATATTTATTTCCCCATAAGCAAATATACGTTTGTTAACTATAAATAAACCTTTTTCTCGGTGCAGCAAAATCAGATTTCGCTGTCTCTACTCGGAAAAATTACCGAGATTTTAGTAGTCATAACAACCAAAATTGGTTTATCTATAATTTTCAGAATAGTTAAAACTTATCTTCGCTATAAAAAATATTTGTAAATTTTCAAATGATTTCAATTCATCAAAGAATGGTTGCTGAAAAACTTTTTTGAAAGTTCTTTTCACAGTATTCGTACTTATATTCATATCAAGTACAATTTGTATTCCATACCCCAGCATAAGCGAAAATGCAAATACAATTTGTACCTCATTTCAAATTGTATTTTGAACACAAAAGTACTACTCAAGACTGCCCATTCTTGTCTCTGCACTGGACGTCGGGTTGATGTATTGAATTGAATTTTATGTATACGGGGTTATTCCGGTTATTCGATCGAGAAAGGGTTCTCCGCTTGGCAGCAGAGAACCGTCGAGGGGTTAGTTAGAAATTTTACGTACAACCCCGTTCGTATTGCATCGGTATAAATCTATCAAATATATATTTAAAAATTCATTTAGTCTCGTCGGATGAAGAAATCCTAAGAATCAAAATCACTTTTTTTCTTGTCCATATCACTTCACTTTGAATGAAAAGGAGAGTACGCGGAATTCAATTAAATGATATTGTTTCGTAAATCGATGTTTTCTTTTCTATGTAAATTCAAATATCAGGAGTACGCAGTTTCATTGATGCATGTGAAGTTTCCAACTGTTGTACAACGTTATTGTACGTTTCTCGGTACAGAATATTCGAACCTCACCCCTTGTATATTACAGCGATGAAGGAAATATACATTGGCAGCAACGTTTTAGAATTATACATCTCAATTCACATTACAATGTTTGAAAACTTCACAATGAAATGACGTAACGTTCCGTACCATATCTCAATACAATTTAAATTATGATTGCTGTATTATCGTTATACAATCATTGTAAAGACGTTTCATCGAATCTCTTGAATCAGTGGTATTATATTTCGAAATTTACCGTGAGATTGAATTGTAATTGAGCATATATTGTGTTTGATAATTTCTACGAATATAAACTTTGAACTAAATTTAGGATAAATTCTTCGATATAATACGATATTACATGTGTGCACAGACACAGAAGAATATATTCGAGACATCCCTTTTTTAGCCCTGCCCTCTATCCCTACTACCTCCCATCAGAATCCCGTCCCGCCCCGTTGCGTTGCGTACCCCTTCCGGTTTCCGGACACGCCATGGGTTCATTCTCAATGGCTTATTTCTTCTCTTCGTAAACTTTTCCCTATACATTCGACGTCGCTCTATTGGCTAAAATAAGAATAATAAAAATCAAGTCTGACGAAAAAGTAGTAGATATATATATGTGTATATATACGATCGATCATTTCGTTCATACTCGCGAATCTCTACTCGATAGTAGCGGGAGCGGTAGTGCCGGTAGTAGGATCGCTAGTAGTGGTATTAGTGAAAAGAGGTAGTGGTGGTGGTGGTGGTGGTGGTGGTGGTGGTGGTTCGTGTGGGCGGTGAAAATAAACTTCTCTCGCTCGTTGCCTCGTTAAATATTCTAGATCGCTATCTATCTTTCCTTTTTTTTCCTTCACTCTTTTCTTTCTCTCATTCTTCTCTCCTTCTCTTCCACATAACCGTAAAGTTAAACGAATAAGATTATTTTAATTTAATCCCTCCGAAAGTGCGATTATCATATATTTATATCCAAGAGTTATTTTTCTTCAGGAGAGGAAGGATTCCAGTTCTTCTGTTTTTTTTCCCTCCTTGTTTTTTTCATCTTTTCGCTCATATACCTAATTTAGTCAGCGAAACGAATTTCTACAAGGAAGTTCATCGAGGTTGAATAGAGATTCATTGGATACCTGTTTTTAGCTAAAGCGCTTGGCTTTGATCTTTTAACAGCCCGTCAACGGATCCCTTTATAACACCCAATATATAACTCATACGTGAACTATGGCCAAAATTATCGCTCCTGTATACGGCTTCTCCTTCAACATTCTTTTTCTGTCCATTTCTTCTTCTTTTTTCTTTTTAAATGACGATAGTCGAAAGTATCCATACCAGGTTGTACACCGGAATAGGGAAAAAAGAGAAGTCAGGGAAGAAGTTTTTAATTGAAACATCGATCAATGAATTTATTCGCTCTTCGTCTGGCCGTTCGTGTGATTAAGTAATATCGATTGCGACGATGGAAAGAAGGAGGAAGTGGCGGATTTATGTGCAAACATTTTTAAATGAATATTATTCATTTTTGTTGGATACCGATTTGTCCTCCGGAGAATATTTTATGCATTAAAAGAGAATCTTGTTTCTGAAGGTTCGAGGGAAAAAGGATCTATGCTGATTTTTTCAAATATTTGCTTTGGTTTTTCATGTTGATTCGGAAGTCTGGTTTGATTTCAAACTTGATCAAACTTTCATCGGGGAAATTTAAATAAGAAAACTTCTTTGGACTACATTTTCCTACAGAGATGTGTGAAAAGCTCCCGGTAGGGTTATTTTTGATAAATTTTCTGTCGAATCAGTGCTAAACGTCTAACAATATGTCAGACTCATGAATCACAACTTCATTTAGCCAACGAATTCTCAGCAACGTGTTGACATCGCTGAGGTTTACATCCACAGACTTCTGTATACAAGCAAGACTGCGAACTTCAAACGTGAGGTGAGACTAAAGTAGACAGAAATAAGAGAAGTGGCCATTGTTTGGTATAAACTTTGTTAATACAATCCTGAGACCCCTCTTAGGAGCTGTTCTATCCACTTGGTTCAACAGTTAGCTGTGGTTTAACTTTTTAAATCTGAGTTAAGATTAATTGTTCTTAGATTTCAATCGATATAAACTCCAGTGAGCGCTATTGAGAATGTTCTACGAACTCTGGTTTTTCATGAGAATGCAGAAATGGTGAACAATTATTAGCCAAAGACTAACGAATTTTTGCGAGATTTGTCCAAAAATTTGACCATGTACCGAGCAGCTTTTATGGCCAGTAACTACATCATCTTTTGATTGCTAGCCAGTTGTCAGAAGCAAAGAACGATGATGGTGTCTCATCCAGTTTCAGTAAGCAAATTATAACTGACAATTTTCTAACTCTTCTCAGTGAGCAATGGTCCTTGTAATGGGTGTTCGTTATTCCGATTTTCATGATGGCAACGTGTCTTGTTTTTGGAAGATAATTTGTAGATCATTTAATTGCACACATACTGGAACTCATGACTGGGAAAAATGTTCATTCTTTCTGCACTGAAGGAATCTTCTTTTCAAAGTTACTGTGAAATTCCAGTAATCTAGGGAAAAATGGAAATTCTTCAAAAAATTCTCGACTAGACATTCAATCGGCACAACCTGGCGTTTCATTAGGATTCGATCGGGTTCCAATCAAACGCCGAGTCAATCCAATCAAATATTACTGTATAATTTCAAGTCGGGTTTCTGTGCAACCTGTAAAAATGAATGAATTTGCAAACAGTTTGGAGAAGTATTTGCTACCTAACTGTACAGATTGCACAGTACTTTTCCGAAGAATTCCCACTTGTCACTCAATTATTGGAATTTCACAGGAATTTTTCAAATAAAATTCTCTCAGTGTACCGATCCCCTTATAAAAATTCACCAGTGGCACAAGGCTGACCCAGTCTTGACGACCATTGGCAGAGCCTCAGGAGGAAGCCTGACTAAGGACTGAAATGATACCATCGTTCCAGCAATTAATGAGCCTCAATGACTGGCTCGTTACAAAACAATGCTGAACCAATGCTGAAATACACTTGTGTTAACAGTATTCCAACACTTTTCACCTTTGTATTGCCCACAATATTACTTCTATTGTCAATCAACGTGGTCAAAATTGGCTTGGATCGCTAAATTTGTACATAGGGAATATTCAATCCACAGCTCGCCTCACTTTTATCGTGTAACGCGTCCCATCGACACCAAAGTTGGGGCAAAATTCGCGAAGACTTGAGAAGAACAATCCCTCAGTATAAAGAATATTCATCTATTAAACCAAGTAATTTTGAGGGCTAATAATTTCCAATCGAGACACCCCATCTAACTCCCCTGATGCAATGTTTCGAAACTCATATCAGGAGTAATATCAAAACACAACATCAACATTCGAGAAGAAGAAATTCGAAGGAAAGAATTTAAGTCGTGGAATACCACGACCTACCCTTGACCCAAGTGACGTCAGAAACTCTAAATCTCCGGTTTTGTATTTTTTCGATCATTTTCAGACGATTCACATTATGCATTTGGAACTTCAAGCGCATAACTCCTCAAGAAAGTTCTAATTGATAACTGGAATCCCTTGCACCAATTCCACCATACCACAAGACGCAATTGACCCAATTTACGTTAAATTGTACACGAAATCAATTACCTAACATACAACGCGTAATATAATAATTATCAATAATCGATATTGAAACGTTCATATTGAAATTTTGGTTTCCTCGCGAGAGAAAAATGAAAGATAAACTAGATACATCGTCATCGTCACCACCTTCTTCGTCATTGTCTCCGTATACGTTTTTCTTGAAGAGAAAGATTGAAACGAGATAACTCACGTCCCACGTTGTCCTCCGTACGTAACACCACAACTTGACCTAGATAATAAGTAGCGCACTGTAACACGCTCGATATATATACATATATATCATTGACGACAGCGGTTAAGGGGTGAAGCAAAACGTTGCAACGAACGTCGCAAGAAGTTCTCGAATAAGGGAAGGAGCTTCACAAATCAATAATAATGGAGAGGAAAGATTATTATCTGATTCGCCAAATGCAAATCCCAACCGTCTTAGGTTGGATCTCATTCCCACGATGATAATCATGATGATGATGATGATGATGATGATGATGATGATGATGATGATGATAATGATGATGGGAATCCAAGCCGCAGAATTGGCGGTTGCTTGCTTCGTTGGTTGGTAGAGTTGGCTCTCAATTTCGGGTCAAGAATCTAACAATAGGAAGGAACAAAGTGTAGAGAGAGAGTAAGTTAAATCGAAGTTTGAGATTGGTATCTGTGGGTATCAACATAACTCGATGCATCCATAAATTCTAAAGTTACGGGGGAGGATGAGTATTGTACGTCCGTCGATAATGACAAAGACAACCGACTATCGATTCAAGGACAGTAATTGCTTCGATGCCACTTTCATCGTAGCCCGGAGTCCGTAGTTCCCCTCATGTGTATAACCCGTTCACGTTTACCTCGAGACATCGTTGTCCGCGAACTTTGCTAGCAATTAGATTCCAAGAGTTTCTCTCTTCATCTCTTTGGCGAGGCAAGGCCTGTCTTTGTCCGACCAAAACCCGACGTAGACGAGTAACCGATAACCACGCACGTGCCTCTAATGAGAATCGAAGCTATACCTCTACACTTCGCTCTAATAGTCATGCTGGATCGTCCTCGTCCTCATCCTCATCCTCATCCTCATCCTCATCCTCGTCTTCGTCGTCGTCTCTTCCCAGAGGGCGTTCCTTGTAACATCTCTCTCTCTCTTTTATGTGTATACCTCTATGCCTTCACGTCTTTGGATCGCTTGTTATTACCGAACGTTAATCTCGATGGAGCAAAAGAGAGACAAGGGGTTCCGCGTAATTCGAGAAGCACCGAGAATGTGTACCTTCGATATTGTAGCTCAGAAATATATATATACATATACACATCATCATCATCATTATTATCCGAGAGAACGATATATAAACTCTAATTTCAATTTAAGATAATGTTACTCCGCGGTGAGTTGAACGATTAGGTGGTTTTCAAACTTTATGAAATACGTATATGAGTTTTTGATGAAAATAATTGATTATTTTGGTATCTCATTTCTTCATTACATCGCTTCGATAAAACCTGAATCAACGTAACATTGATTCTTAATCATTCAATTTAACCAAACTTTTATCTCGGGGTCACCCTACGAGGATACCAGAAATCCTAAAAATACTCATCACGGTGATTTTGTAACCGAAAACGACTGGCACACGATCGCGAGCGAATAATACATAGACTTAACACATATATTCGATATCGAAGTATCGTTGGAGAATTACGAAATCAACGATGTTATCGAATGGTCATTGCTTAATCGAGATCACTTGTTCCTCGGTAGAGTTCTAGTATTGACTTCATTTGAATAACGTTGGTGTAACGGATACCCAACCTTTCTCTTTTACCCACATTTTTTGTTCCCTTCGATTCTTTCTCCGAATGTAATAGGTTTCCGACTGACTATGGTGTCGTGACACTGGTAATTGGAAATCTAAAGTTGGGATCTAGTTTGGTTCAGGTTTTATCGGTTCTCTCAAGTCGAAGACATTGAATACAAACCAAACGGGAGAACAAAGTTAATTAGTATATTGGCAGATATGCGGAGGCGTTTAACGAACCATGTTGTCAGACAACAAGATGTTTTCTCTCTTTTTCACTTGTTCGATCATACACGCGTTGTGTAAGTATATATATATATATGTATATATGTATATGTGTATCCCAACTAGAAGAAAATAGGTTCTTGACACCAGAAACGACGTACGCATCGTAGTATCGTGGTATCGTTAATCGGGGCAATTAATGGGCGATATAAATCGTTCGGGCACGCTATACACAAACGACAAGGATCGTTTTGAATATATCTGAATAAATAAACATTATTACCATCCTCGAGATTTGCCCAACTTTTATTTTGCATTCCTTCCTTTCGACAGAGATTATTATACTACTCCACGAAGAGAAAAAATTCACAAGATGAAATCTTTAATCTTGTTTTCAATAAGATCAATTGTAAATAGATGTTTTCAAGGAAATAATAATATCATAATTCTGAGGATTTGAAATTTAAATGATAATTCGAGGATGTTCATTTATATAATGTGTGTATATATATATATATATATATACATCGACCTTTGATAGAATTTACATGATGAATTCGTAAGAGCCTCATTGCCTCGTGCCGTTAATCTCATTGTAATAATCGATTATAGATAAATTGGTATTCAAATCTCATGGAACGAGGCATTAATATTCCAACGATGACACGTTTCGCTGTTAGATGTCGAGGAATGGTGTGATGGTGGTGGCGGTGATGGCGGTTATAGGGCTTTTGGATTGGTTAATTTCGTTATTCGATGTTTCCTCGCTGAAATTTCATTTGGAATTAGAATTCGAAGGTAAGAAGATTTCATTCAAGTATACCACGAATGAGACAACGGACACGTCGTCGTCTATCACGAACAACGTTATTATCGTCTTTATAATCGACACAACAAGCAGGTTTTCTTCCGTACGTAGTACCAGAGGTACCGGCAAGAAGTAGTGATGCCATTGATGTAGGATCTGCGAGAGAAACGCGGCTCGACTATTAATTAAGGGTTTCGACAGCCGACTGTGTGGAGGTGGCCGAGTCGTTAGCACTCCTACATCGAGAAAGGAATGATTTAAGATCTTATATGCCGATTTGATGCCACCCCTCCTCCCACCCACGAATTTCTCTCTCTTTTCGGATTCCAATTTTTTTCCCCCGAAGCCTTCGCGGTATTCTTCATTGATGAATTTTAGAATTAATGATACCGGCCGAGGTAATTGTGCATTGGATTGATTAATTGAATTCAATTTAACGCGAAGTGTGTGTGCACGCGTGAATGCTTATTTTAACGGTTATTTGAACCTACGTGAATTACATTGGCATGATGAATTTTCAAAATGTAACGTCATTTATAAGAGAATCGAATTAACGGATAAGTACGGAGAATATTAATAGCTTTTATATTCAAATTTTCTAGACTATGTGAATTAATTTTGGATTTTTTTGCGTAATTTTTGTGCTTGGGAAAAAGTAACAGCGGAATGTGTTTTCGAATTTTTATAAGAACCCTAACGAAGTTATAGAAAATCAAATGGGGGAATGAAAAAATATTCGCTGTGGCAACGAAATTTGATTTCGCTGACTATCTTTTGCTATACACGGCAAAAAATAATTCACTACGGTACACTGTTTGTAAAATCTGCCTGAGACTTCATAAGAATATTATTAAACTTCATAATAAAATATTGAATTCAATAATATAATTCTTAATGTTAAAAATTGTTTTCTCAATGTTGATAATTTTGTTCTTAATTGTAATACTATATTTGTGAAATTTAATAAACAATCGGTATATTTCAGAAAAATAAATTTTGAAATTTCATCATCAATAATCAATTTAAGAACTATTATTGAATTCAATATGAAAATATGGTATTTCATAAAGAATTTCGTATTAAATTTAAGAATTTTTCCAACAGTGTAGCTAGGAATTAACTGTGGTAGCTATTTTATGTATTTGATATTTAGATAGCGGAACAAATTGCTGCAAAAGCTAGATTTTAGTTCGTGCAGCAATAACTTTTTTGTTGCCACAGTTGAAAAACCGCTACTACAGTTAATTTTTCGCTACCCACACTGAGAGAAGACCGATTTTGAGGTTCGGTGAATATTAATATATTTACTAAACTGAACGTTCAGTCATTGAGTGGTGCACAGCGAATTTGGTCATGAGAATGGTATTATGTAATAACGATTGAAGAACACCGAGTAATATTACCCAAAATTTCAGTAATGTTTTTTGAAATCTCATGAAACATCGCTAAAAGTTCAGTAATATTCAGATTCATCAATCAAATATAATACTATTCACCGAACCTCCAAATTGCTCTTCTCTCGTTGCAAATATGAACGACATTATTTTTTTCCGCGTGAAGCAGCAAATTTTCCGCTGTGACGGCAATCTATTTGCTATCACAGCAATTTCCTTAGCTATGACAAAGATTTTTTAGCTATAGCAACAAAAAAAATCGACTCCTCCAAGGAAATTTGTTTGCTATTTTGTATTTATCACTGAAAATTTTGCTAGTCCAAGAAGAAATTTACTGTTTTAGTGAATTATATTGCTTTTCCAGCAATTCAGTTAGCTGGGGCAGTGAATTTTTAAGTAGAGTAGCGAAAAGATTTGCTATTTTATATATGACACCTCGATTTGCCGTGTCAATAAACTGTTTTTCTCTATGAGCTTTACCTCTCCAAAACCTCATCATTCGATATTCGATATGATTTTGCTGGATACCTTCTGCTGGAGTAGACATTTTTTTCCTGTAACAGCGATCTGTTTGCTCTCATAGTGATCTTGTTAACTATGACAGTGATTTTTTAGCCGTGGCAGCAAAAAATGTCGACTTCTCCAGCAAAATTTGTTTGCTATTCAATATATAATACCAAAATTTGCTGGAAGAGCAGAGATTTTTTGCTGCCACAGTTAAAAAATCGCTATCGTAACTATCAAGATTGCTGTGATAACAAATATTTTGCACACACACACACAGCAAAATTAGATTTCGCTGTCACAGCAACTTTCTTTCTCTCCGTGCGTTGACACAAAATTTGATCAGAAATTAGAATTATGAACCACACTCACAGGAAGGATTTTTTGAAATGAGAAAATTTTTCTTGTCGCTGGAACAAAACTCATCTTTTTCTTGGCCTAGAAAATTTTACTTGAATCAAGGAAAGTTCGTTTTGATTTGAAAAGAAATTTCTGTGAGTACAAAATTACCGAATAGTTCCATGTGATACCATTATGGTATTTTGAAAGCTATATTCAGGTGAATAATTCCATCCCGTAATGACTGGCGCCGTATTGAAAAATATTTTGTAGCGTGGTAAGCAACAATCCTCTCAATCGAATGTTTCAATTCGTAGTCTCCAAATACAAGGCACCGAACTCAGGGAAACTCATTTGATTGTTCATTAGAAAAAGTATATTGAATTCAATGAATGGTCTGAGAAGATGTAATATATGTTTCGACAAAAGCAATTATAAGACGAATTGAATTTGATTGAAACTTATCGATTGTTATAACTCTCGAGTTGAACTCGCTTGTTTGAGTTAATCGTTCCAAAAGGAAGAAAACTTACCGCAACGGTACAAGGACACAGTCTGAGAATGAACGGTTATGTACCATAGAATATATATGTACGTACATACAAATACGACCCCAAAGATCGTCTTCCACCACCTCGACGACTTCGTCGTCGTAGTCGTCGTAGTCGTCGTCGTCGTCGTGGTTAGGTCTTTCCTACCTTCCAATATCCATGATAAAAGTTCTAGAGAGCTGCCAAACGCAGGCAAGACCCTACCACCACTACACACTTTCCCGTTTTCCCAAGTCCTTTTTCACTCTTTCGCCTTATTTTTCCTTTCGTCTTATCCTTGCGCAGCATCGATTTTAACCTCAGCTTTTGCGGATATATTTTGGACCTCTTTCCAAAGCACAACATACGATAAAATGAAACATCTTCTTCCTCTTCTTCTCCTTCTCCTACTACTACTACTACTACTACTACTCCTCCTCTTATATTTCTCCTCTCCAGATTTTCGGGAGGAAATAAATCCTCTCAGTCTCTCATCATCCTGAAAAGAATCACCTACCAAAAGGAGGACCAACGAAAATTGTAGTAGCACTATCTGAGAGGAAAACCAAAGGAGTATTATATATATATAAATATATATATATGTATGTATCGATTCTGTCATACCCAGGTCCAACGATCTTTTTATGAGGAAAAACCTTGAAATAGTCTTTATACCTTGATATTCCTTCTTTTTTTCTTTTCGATATATGCATTCTTGTATATGTATATATTTATACGTATATGTATATCGTATATTTTTATTTTCATTTCATACACCAATACCGTGGCAGTCCTTGGTGGGTACGGTGACATATTTATACACCAGAACTCCATAGTTTATTTCACACACGCACAACGGTATGATTGTGCAACTTTTAATCAAAAGAAATATATCGAGAATTCGCTGGGAGAATATTTTTTTGTTCGATGAATCATTATTCAATTGATATTTTCTAGATGAATAATTACTCAAGTTCATAGTATAATAGAATAAATAAATAAATGTATTTTTGTTAAGAGAGCGTATTTGAATTCACAGTTCGTATACAATGGAACGAGAAAATACGCGATTCGATGAAAAATGATTTTGTAATTTTGTCGAGGGAAGAGAGAAAGCGAGAAGAAGAAGAAGAAGAAGAAGAAGAAACAATAATGGGAAACTATGTTACTTAATGCATCAAAAACGACAAAAGATGATTACGAACTATTGTAGATCTATTCGGACCGACATTCGATGATTCTAAGAAACTATTCATAAATAATGATCTCAAAGCGTGAGGTCGAGAAACGTAATAAATCGTGTCAATGGAAGAATATCATTCTGCTCTACGTTGTTCAATTAATCCTAAGCGTTGGAAGTTTGAGAGGAAAGAACAAAAAATGATAAAAGTATAACGCGCTGATCTCGAATTATTATTAGATTACGTAAGAGGTTTTGCTTCGAAAATTTCAGTTCAAGGGAATAGAGTTCGTGTTACTCGGTTCGTTGAGTTATCGACCCTGAATGTATATAAAGATATTTTATGTCTTAGATGATTTGAAATTCTGATAGCAAGAATGTTGGATCTCTGCTCCTTTGCTTCACATTTGAAACTTAGAATTATTTTCTATGTACATGAAGGAAGAAAATCAGCAAACTATTTGCCATCTATTAGCAATATTGTTCGCTACGACAGCAATCTTGTAGCTGTAGGAGTGAAAAATATATGTTGAATCATGCTGCTCTCTCAGCACTCCGATTGGCTATGGTGGCAAATTTTTAGCTACACTGTGGAAAATATTTTTATTCATTGTAACCCTCTGGGGATTACACTGGGTTAAAAGGACCCATCCTTCGTTTCGAAAAGTTGTATATCTCTGAAAGAGCACCTTCGCATTTCTTTAAATACTGAAAAAAGTATAAACTGTAGGGCAAAGCGGGTTTCAGATTCGTATTCTGCAGACTTCGGTGATGAATTTCAAAAAGAAAACATTGCTCTACGATGTTTTAGAGCCAAGATATGAGCGATTAAAAAACACTTGAGCCAAACTGACCCAATGTATCCCATGTGTGAGGAAACTATAAGTGGATCCCCAATCGGTTAATACAAAAGTTTGAAAGCAATTAACACACATATTTTTGTATTTAATCCCCCACATTTTTTTTTAATTCAAAATTTAAGCACAATATCATCTTGAAATGGTTTTTATACAAAAATTTGTTTGAATTTATTTGAATCTTCGCTTCCAAATTTTGGGGGTGAAATTCACAAATGTGTTTTTTTCAACAGTATGGGTGAGAAAAAAGATGTTACAACGAGCATCGAATAAATCCACTGAAAATTGTACCGTATGCTAATAACACGATGGTATTAGAATTGGATCGCGTACAGCAAAAAACTAACGCTCTCTCATTACGAGAAGCAACAACAACAACAACAACAACAACACCCAAAGATCGGACATGAATAGTGCAACAATAATTAGACCCCGTTACGCATCACCGAACCAAATCATGACCAAGTCACTTCAAAAACAATACGCATAGGAAGTTTTTCCGCTCGGCCGTCAATTACTCGACCCATTCGTGCATAAAATTCATATTGTCGTTCTAAAATAAAAGAAAATAGAATAGAATTTCAATCAAGCCCTTGGAAAGTGTATTTAAAAATGATAAATTATAGGAAGAGGAGGAGAAGGAGGAGAAAAAAGAGAAGAAGAACTCGATGGAATATGTACCCTACATACGTTGTAACCAATGTTCTCTCAGAAGCACGGTATATTTATTCCGAAGCATTGGCGCCCCCGCAACGTCGCGTCGGCACTCGAGCGTTTTGTCCCAACAAGCAATTTATCTGTTCCATGCCTTGTTGTTATATATATATATATATCGTACGTTCTCCAAAGAGTATATATGTAATTTCACAGCTGTGTTTCGGTATATGTAATATGTACGTACGAGTATATACATACCTTTGCAACCATGCCGACGGCCCATTTGCAAGCACTGCGTCACTGTCGAAATCGTTGGGAGGGCTCGAGGCAGCCTATGTGCGTTATTGCGAATAGCGAGAGCGGATATTATAATATACGAGACAAGATACACTCGCGAGAAGAGATCGCCCACGATAATCGCTTTATGCTACACCGGACATGTAGAATGCAATTGAGGATCATCGGTTTGATCGCCAGATCATATATACCCGATACAGGATGCGTGCAGTTATCTTCGATACTCTCCTTTTATTTTTATACTCTGATATTTTAAAAAAAAGAAGAAACGAATACTGTTTTGGTTGGAACAAATTGTTCAAGATTTGTAGATATTGGATTCCCATGGCGCATCTGTGCATTCGCGTAAAGTACCTTCAGGTTTTTCCACCTCCGTGCGAGTTGAAAATAAATTTACAAATAAATGAGTCAGTTTTGAAGTCATCGAGAGAAAAATTCTCTATCCTTTGTTCACACTTGGACTGTGTGAAAAATCCTTCCTGAAAATTCAGAAAATGTGACTGTAATTAAATAAATTTTGAGCTTCCGGAGTGGAGCCGCGTTTTGTATCGGTTGGTTGCCGACGTTTCCCCATCATTGCAGGTGGCTTCTTCAGGGCGGTATGAAGCGCGCAGCGAATCTTCGCTGAAGCAACTAATTTGTGACTGTAATGTTTCACAGTCATTGCCTTCTGCACCTTTAGAAAAGTCTTCACGGGAAAAAATAATTAGCTGTGATAGTTATTTCGATGTTTATTGCCACAGCTAATTTTTAGCTATCCAAATATCAACCACATCATTTTTTTCCGTGTTGCTGAATTTTAAGAAACATGATTGAATTTTCAGAATACGCCTCGGATTTCAGTTGGGGTTTCTTAAAATTCAGTAGAATTTATCCGAAAATTTAAAACAAAAATAGCTGTGAAAAATTGCAGTCACATTTTCTGACGCAGTCAATCTAGGTATTATATATAGAATAGCAAATTTTGTTGCTAATCTAGCAACAAATTTACTGCCACAGCTAAAAAAGCGATGTCGTAGCTAACAAGATTGCTGCTCCAGCAAAATCAGATTTTTTCAGTAAATTTCTGAATAGACCTCTTTGCGAGGAGAAAAATGGTTTATTCCCATAGGGCCTACAAAAAAGTTTGTTGTCTTTGCTAAAAGAGCTAAGATGTCAGATCTTTGAACAAATTGATTTACGCCAGCAAGAAAATTTAATAATTGTGTCAATCATTTTTCTTGCTCTCTTAGCAACAGACCTGCTTGTTACACAAAAGATACTTTTTTCTCCGTGTGTGGGAGAATATAAATATTGTACGAAAGATGAAAAATCTCCCTTGTGAGGAAAAAAGTGAAAGTACCGGTACCTACCGCATTGAATTGCCAAAAATTCGGCGAATAACGCAAAGGTCGAATTTACCAATTAGATTTCGAGTGAGTAATCGATGAATCAATCCCAGGGTTTCTCATTCGTCGTGAGGAGAAAAATGGAAGTTCGTAGCTTTTGTTGACCTAAAAAAACAATGAAGAAAGAAAGGTTGGTGAATAACCGCGGTATTCGTGATTCATCATTTCGATATTTCATAATCACGAGAAAGCCTGGTTGGCAGCAGCAGCAGCAGCAGCAGCAACAGCAACAGCAGCCGTAGCAGTATGTAATAGCGGTAATCTAATCGTTATGTAGATTTGCGAACAATACAAAAATATTGTAACTAGCGGATATTATGACACATTACGAGATCGTCGCCCACGATGTTCGATTGTATTATTCGTTCGTAGTCGAGAGACCGTCAAGACTTAGATGCGATCGATAGAAAATAATTTCCCCGCGCACGTGGGCGAAAACAACTTTTAACATTTCTCGATCTTTCAATTCCTCTTTCCCTCTCGCGCGCTATGTTTACCAGCTCATATTAATACCTGCACATCGTTCGTGTATTTCTCGCGCTGACCGGTTCACCAACAAACTCTCTCGCCCACATAGTACATATATATATATATATATATATTTCACGCGCCTTTCCCACATCGTTTTGGTGCACCTTGCAGAAAAAACCATTGAAACTCCTTGGGGCATCAATTATCGCGGCCTCGATATCCGGCAGCGTCTCATCCCTCCTTCCTCTTCTTCTTCTTCTTCTTCTTCCAGCTCTTCCTTATAAATCTTAAAAACCGTGTGCAATTTGAGGTTAGGTTATTCGCCTCTCGACCAACTCTTTCGATCGTGATCTTGACCCCGGTCGAACGTGTTCGCGTAACCACAGTTCCTTGCTCGCGGTGAGCAAAGAATCGTTACGAATTTTGATTTACCTGAAAGCCTCTCAAAATTATCGTTCATTTTTGGTGGTATTTTGATGTTACCGAAACGTTTAACGTTTACTCGGACCCAACCTCGGTTGAAGACCCAAAACCTTGCAGCACATTCTTTAAACCATGTCTTCAATTTCAAAGGAGTCAATTTGAAGAGATAAGTAACGATGATTTATCATATTTTGTAAGTTAGTAGAACCAATCTTATTTGGGTGATTGTTTTTTAAATCTTTTTTGGGGGAATTGAGAAATGTTTGAAATCCAAAAATTGATTTTTGGAATTGATCATGGTAAAAACCATGAGAGGATCATTTTCAACTTCATTAACAAATAACTAAAAGTGGACCATAAAACTCGGTGATTTCAACTTCACTTCCTTTTTGGACAAATTCCAAGCAAATCCGGAGAAAACATTCTCAGCAGGCTTTGAACATTTTTCGTCCATGGAATGCAAAATTGCCAAATTGAAACACCCTGTATTCCGTCGTGTTTCACGTTCCACTCTGGAGAACTCAAAATTCCCATCCCTATTTCGAAATTTCCAAAGAAGAATCACAAGCTGTGAATATTCAGAAATTCAAGATCGAATGAATCGACTGATTGAACAAGAATTGATAAAAAAATTCCATATTTCTCTTCGGTATCTCGAATCCTCCCCAACATACAAGTTCTTTCATATGCACAACAACCATACGTGCATTCATATTTTCTCCTTTCTTTTCTCATTCCCAACACACAACATGTATCTGGAACATGTAGAGCTCGTCATCAACATTGCGAATTTTCCTTGTACAAAAATATTATTATCATCGTTATCGTATCCACTCGTTCCAATTTTCAAAAATTTGTTTTCACAACAGAGAAATGGAATCTCGTTCTTTTCCGTATACTATTACGTACCCTCTCTACCATCCCCTTTCCCTTCTCTTCTACGTTTTTCATAAACCCATATGATCTTGTTTCGCTTTATGAGATTGGATGAATATAACGTAAAGTTGCATTACTCCTCTCGTTAGAAAATTTTCATCGACGAGAAGTGGAGAAGATGAAGGAGGAGGATGGTCGTCGTGGGGTATAGGTGGAAGTGGAAGGCCCTCTCGAGTTTTTTAAGCCTCCTTGGCTTCAGAGGAAAATCTTGAAAAATGAAGAGGCGATCTTTTTCTGAAGAGACGAAAAGAGAGAAAAGGAAATAGAGGAACGGCAGGGATGGTAGGAACAGCGTGGCAGGGTGAAACGACTTTAATTGGAAGTCGGAGCAGAAAAGGTGGTATGACGACGTTGATGCTATTGCTACTGCTGTTGCTGTTGATTCAAAAAACGGGGGTGAAAAGGAAGTGGTGGTTCTTTACCCTCATTCTCCTCCTTCTCCTTCATACACATACTTTATATATTTTCATAGAAATGTGAGAAATACAAAGACAGGAGGAGGGAGTTGCAGTCATCCGAAGATTTGTTGTTTTAATGAATAATAATGATGAATTTTATATAAATGCTAATAGTTTTAATAAGCGCATTGAGTACCTTCGAGCTCGAAACTTCAAGTTGATACTCACACGATATACAACAGCACGTATTACTTCGCCAACATATTTTCCGGAGGACTTTCTAGAATATTAAAGTAAATTGTGTGTACGATACAGCTGTGCTACCTGATACTACAATGTAATACCACAAGTAAGTGGCTGTTGCACGAATTTCAGGCATGGCTTCCATAAGTTCTCAGTTGGTATGAGAACTGTATGTATAAAGAGCAGAGGTACACGCGTGTATATATACGTATAGACATATACATAAACCTAAGATAACTCAAACGTTTCGGCATTCACTATGGAGAGAAGTAGCGCCAAGGGAGTTCTGATGTTCGACGAGGCATTTCGAGGCTTGTTTTCTCAAGAAGAAACAGAGAGAGGAAAAAACGAGGGACGGAGAGAGAATAATAGAAGCGAAGTTACGTGTTTTCCGATGATACTTCCGACGAAACACTCTGCGAGTCAAAAAATGTGTTTCCAATATTTTAGATCAATTTTTCAAATTTATGCGGGATGTAAAGTATCATCCAAGAGGAAAACCTATACAAAAGATATATACAGATGTTTATGAAATTCTATAAATTCTTCAACATTTTTTATTATAATTTTGGATAATTGATGAAACTTCAGCACTGTTGTTTCGATATTTCAACTCCTGATGGACGCGACTGTCCCGAGGATAAACAAAAACCAGAAATCGAGTACATTTTCGTCGTAGTTGTAGCAAAAAGAAAAGAAACCCTTTATCTTTCGAGAGACGGAAAGACCAAGGGAGAACCAAAAGCAAGAGAGAAGGCGAGAAAGGGCTTAATTCGTTTCCCATTAGAATTTATGTGGCCTGAAAATAAAGGAGTACCAAAAGCTCGGCAAAAGTAGTAGTAATAGTGGTAGCAGTAGTAGTAGTAGTAGTAGTAGTAGTAGTATAGTCCCTCGGCAAGGCCGACGAACCGTGTGAATTCAAGTTCCTTCTTTTCTCTTTCATGCCGCATTCCACCAGAGAACAACGCAATCTCCGAGAAATTTTTTTCGTTCCTTCTCAAATGCGGAAAATAAGTGGAAGAAATTTGTTCTCGGAGAAGAATGGGAATAACGTTATTAGAGAATATGAATTATATCTTTCATATTCGTTGGAATTCCACAATTTTTATGTACGTGCATTCTAAAAGGAATATATATATATATATATATATATATTCGTAAATATAATTGTCAAATCTTCGGGAGTATTGTTGGTTTCACAATTTTTCAGGAAGAACAAAGAAAAGTATTAACCATAAAATGTTGAAAAGTTTATTCGAAGTAAGAAAACGCGAGAGTACATCGAGCCCTGCCTGCCTGATGCCTGCCTGCTGCCCAGAAAGAAAATGGACGAGCTTAATTCGTTTCCCATTACAATTTATGTGCGCGATGTGCACGGTCCGAAAAGAAAGAAATAGAAGAACCTCGCAAAAGTACCGGCTCTTTACGACCATACGCAGAGAAAGAGAAAAAATGACCAGAGAACCGCGTGTATATTCGAATGGACCTCCATCGGGGTATATACGATGATATGAAATCTCTCGACCTGCTTTTTTCTTCCCCTTATGCTTGGTGTTTTTGCTTTTTATATTTTCATTCGGTTTTTCTTGGTGTGATCGAAGGATGTTAGGATCGAAGGCATGCCATAGCCCATCCTTCCAGACTCCTGCTTCTTCGTCGAAAAAGAAGAAACGAAGACTCAAAATGAAAAATATTCTAACTTATGACAAATAATTCTCACGATCGAGCAAATATATCCGATACAAATTACGTATATGTATATAATATATCTTATCCCCGACATTCGATTTGGTATTAATTCGTTTCGCTTCGGGAGCTAATCCAGAACACGAGACACCCCAATACAAGTTGGTGTCCATCTTTAGCCCCTGCACCCGCTCATATAGTCGAAAATCCGTTGACTCTGGCATTTCGTACGTGACTGGAGCTCCCGATAGTTTGTTTCGTTTTTCACCCCTCGTCGGTGTCGAGTCTTTTCAGGCAGGGAAGAGAGAAAAAACACGTCGAGCCACCGTATACACAACGTTTCTTTGTATCATGATCTAATTTGACACGATTTAAGGTGAGTCACCCTCCTCTTTCTGATCCCCTGCAAATAATAATGAAAGAGAGAAAAAAACAGCCGAGGAAAAAAAAGATACGAAAATACTCGGTCCGACTGTTTGCTTTACGTATGTACGAATGTCTGCGATACAAAAAAAATTGTTGTACATTATTGGGAGTGTCCTGCTTCTTCTTTTATTCGTGTTTGCTCTATTATTGATGATGATGTGAAGTATCGCAACAGTAACAGCTGTTACAGTGAAAACTATATCCAATAATGAAAAATTGAGTTGCCTGAATTGAAATGTTGACAACAGATTTCTGGTCCAGCACGTGCTATAATGAGCTTTGAAAAAATTACTGAAATAAATTCACGAAGAAAAAAACTTCGTTGTGATAGCGAAATCTGATGTTGCTGGGTATCTTTTGGTGGAACAGCAAATGTTTGCTGTGGAAGTAATCTATTTGCTATCACGGCAATCTTGTTAGCTATGACAGCAACTTTCTAGCTATAAACCATCAATTCTCGCCAAATCTCAATGTTGCTGAAGTTTGAATCGATACGAAAATTCAAACTCACAAAATCTGATGAATTATCGTTATCCATCTTCTTAAATTGACTTCTTGAAACTGGAAATGTCGTTAAACGAATATACTGCAATATTTTGGGCTTTCAACAGCAGAGTATTTTGCTATTCGATTATGAATTCTATTTGATAAACGATTCAAACTTCAGCAACATCAAATCTCATTGAGCAATTGCCTATTCAAGCAATTGCCAATGAGATTTAATCAGATCAATGTATTGTTTCAATGCAATTCTGATTGAATCTTGTACAATGTTCAGATTAAATCCCATTGAATTTTATATCATCAGATTCTATGGATTTTTTTAACCAAGGCAGCGAACAGTTTTAACTTCTCCAGTAAAATTTGTTGGCTATTCTACGTTAAATACTGAAAGTTTGCTGGAGGAGCAACCATTTGTTGTTCCCAGATCTAAAAAAAATCGCTAACAAGCTAACAAGGTTCCAAATCTCCTGCCACAGAGATCTGCTCTACAATTGTCCTCAGATTCTGATCATTGTGAACATTCATCCAGAAAATAAGATTTTTAATTTTATCTTTATTCTCAGTTTGAATATGAAAATGTATTTCATCGTATCATCATATCCCCATCCCTCAAAGAAGAAAAAAAAGAGGTATCGCATAATCTCTCGCACTCTCATTGATTTCTTACGATACTCGAATCTCGATGCTTGACTCGCAACAACGATTGCTCAATTCTAGGTTCTCCCCTTTTTCTATTCCTCCACTATTATCATCATCGTTCTCAGGTTGGTTTCGTTGTATCCCAAAGGGCCTCTTGATTTTAGACATAAAAATGTTCTTTCGCGCTCGTGCGCTTACACGACCGAACAACCACCGACAACAAGTACAAGCAGGGCGCACCCGTCTTGGATATATTGAAGTACTTTTACCTACCCATTACAACAAAACCAGAAAGAGTACAAGAGAAGAAAAATGAAAAGAAGAAGGAAGAAGGAAGAAGAGAATCGGTGCACCTATATATATGCTTTACCTCCTCTAATAAATTCCATTAGGCATGGGTTCTTGCGCGCAAGGGTCCTCGGATATTATGTTACGCGTTTTGACGTGCTCCTTGAATGGGTGCTCGGCACATCCATTACGCATACATATACACATACATAAACGGTAAGGCCCGGTGTGACAACAGAGGCCCATTCACTCACGAATCTGTCGAAGGACCCTTTTCCCTCTCTCTTCTCGCTCTCTCGAAATTCAACCAGCCGAGCATAATTCGATTCAGGGATGCCTTCTTCTTGTTCCACCATTCCGTGTTGTACTCCTTTGTCGTCGTCTTCCTCGTCCTCGTCGTAGTAGTCGTTCTAAGAGGTAGTAAGATGACGATTCAAAGTTTTTCCCATTCCACCCGACGTTTTTTCTTCTTCTTTTCCTGCTCTTCCTGAAAAAGAAACTCCTCTTGGGTCAGTCGGTTACTACACAACAACTATATATACTGGCGCATCGGTACAACGATACTCGAGTGAAATAAGAAAAGGACAATACCCACTCCCGCCGATCTATTAGCGAGGATAAACGACGTGCCACGGACACTTCTGCCTCGATGAGTCCCATCGAGAGTATAAACTACTCTATGGGCCTCTCTATGAAGTTGCGTGTCAATGGGACACACTCCGATTCGTGTAGTACCTATTAGATACTGCGGTCAAAGATCACCAGGTTTTTCAGGTACGGATCGAAATGATTGAGCGGTATCTTCTTGAATGAGATAGATCCTCTTTTCTTAAGATGACGAATCATCTTGAGGATCCATCTTCGGGGAAAGATATTCTTTAAATTCAAAGAAGAACTTGAAGTTTATCCGAAAATTATTTTACCTTCAGGGAAATGAACAGCAATGGTTATTTTATATTTCTTGTATCAAGATTTTGTGTTTGAGACGTTATTATTGTTGCATTTCTGACGTTTAAAAAAAGTACTAAGCTTATTATTTAGTAATCAGGCCCCGAGGAAGAGTTCCAGGTATTGAATGTGTACGGATAAAGAGGTCAAAGCTCCCCTGCTTAAAAGATCCGATTCAAACCTGTTAACTCGATCAGTATGAATCAGATTTTTCTCCAGGAATTTTACATCTTCAGTAGAATTGATCTAAAAATTCAAAACAAAATGGCTGTGAAAAATTGCAGTCACATTCTCTGATGCAGCAAATCCAAGTGTTATATAAAGAATAGCAAATTTACTGCCACAGCTAAAAAAAAGCTGTCAATTCCTGAGTAGACCTCTTTGCACGGAGAAAAATGGTTTGTTATCATAGCGCCTACAAAGAAAATTGTTGTCCCTGAAAAAACTCATTTATGCTGCTTAAAAGATCCGATTCAAACCTGTTAACTCAATCAGTATAAATCAGATTTTTGTCTAGGAATTCCACATATTTGATCTTATACAAATCTAATCGGTTTGAATAGGAAATTTTTACTCAATGAGATATAATCATGAAATTCGGATCATGTGCATTCGAATTTACTGATTATATCCCATATTCAAACCGATTATATTTGAAAGAGATCGAATAGGAAAATTCCTGAAGAAAAATCTGATTCAAATTGATTGACGAGTTAATGAGTTCAAATCGAATTTTTGACGCAAGGTTCTTTGTATACAATTATCAGATATTGATAATCCCTAATAAATTAACCAGCGATTCATCATGGAAATTACAAACGAAGCGAGCATCATAAAGTATAATCTGGTAGAAATGACTCTAGGTATTGATGAGTTGTGTTGCACTAGAAAAATTCTGACCCTTGCAAGTGCTTCATCAAATATTTGCGAACAACTTGCGAGCGTTTAGATTGTGTTTAGTGCAGTTTACAATCAAACTCGTGAATGCCCAGAGCATTTCTACTAGGGATAAAGAGAAACAGAGAGAACAAATTTGCTGTATTGTATATGGAATAGCAAATCTTTTTGCTAACCTAGCTAAAAATTCACTGCCACAGCTAACTGGATTGCCAAAAGAGCAACATGATTAACTAAAGTAGCAAGATTTTTAATATTATATACAGAACAGCAAACATATTCTGCTGCCACGTCTAACAAAATGGCTGTCTTAGCGAAAGATACCCAATTCACGGAGAGAAAATTGCTGTAATTATAGGGACAGCATTAAATTGCAGTAAAATATACCAAAATTCCTGTTCGATCAACCAAAGTCTTCGATAAAAATCAATATTTGCTGCAGCGGTCACATAAATTGCGATAAATCTGATAGATATTGCGGTATAAATTGCAGCAATTTAATGTAAATTTTCACAGCAAATCTTTTTCTGCGAACAAAATCAGGTTTCGCTGTCATAGCGAATTCTTTCCTCCCGTGCAGAGATGCAAGCTTGTAGCCATGTTGAATTCAGTGGATTTCACACGGAGAAAAAATGGTTTGCAAAAATATTCACTCCAGTAGCTACGACGTTAGTTCTGTTAACAAATGTAGTTGTGTCAATCATTTTTCTTGCTCTTTCAGCTAGTTTTTTTTTGTATGCACTACAGTAACAGACCTGCTTGTTATGCCAACAATACTTTTTCCTCCGTGCAATCAGTTTATCTTCACCGAAAGCATCTACACATTCAACTCTTTTCAGTTTCTCAAGAAATATACTTGAAAACTGGATAACTTTGCCAGAAATTTTCATGTGAAAACATGACTTTTAAAAGCAAGAACCCAAACATTTTCTGAAAAAATAACGAATCAAACTGTAGAGGCCACAAAAATTTGTGCATATCACTGAAAATATTGATATAAAAAATAATCCTGTTGCGTGTCCTTCGCCGGTTAATCTCAAACGGAATACGTTCGATTGTAAGAGACACGTAAAAGGAAAACGAACGATTCACCTCATTGGCCAATGCACACACACTCTCGAGGTCGTAAAAGTAGCTCGAATTTCGCACCCAGGTATACAGTCGTTTTTCAACGACTACCTACCGTCGGAAACTTTTCAAACTACACACGACGTACAATGACACCTATATATCTGTCCAATATTCTTTGTTTGGCAAGACAGTTCTATGATTTCCATTTCTCTTTCAACTTTGATTTATGAGTCGGGTGTACAATATTTTCCTTACGTGTTTTTACTTAAGAATTCTTCGCTGATGTTATTTGAGTTCATGACTGGAATGTGATGATGATGAACTTTTTTTTTCTCTCCCTCTCAATGTCAAGGTTGTGAAAATATTGATTTCGTTTCTCTTCAAATAACCTCTCTGACGAATCTCGTATTCTCGTAGGAGCTTTTTTTTCAAAATACAAAACCGAAACACTGACTGTGGAGGGGAAAAAAACAATGTCGAAAAGTCACTGAACTGAATTTTTATGGAAAGACTCGACTCTCTTTTCATACGAGCATGCACGGTGATGCATAAATAACCTAGGATCACATTACAATATATTAATCCGTGTTACCAAACCGCCACAGAATTCTAATCCCGTGTTTTGTGGGAAAACATAAAAGGAGGCATTTGGAAAGAAAGCGCAGGCGAGAAAGAAGTAAACTATATATACCCTTTCAAGGGTTGCCGCATCTTCGTGACTAATCGTCCTCTTCACAACCCTTTCACAGTACGTATCCTCACCTGCCCTGGATTTACCACCATTCTTCGCGAAGAGGAACGAAGATTCGAGTATCCAAATCGAATCCCCGCTTGAAAATATCTTTCACGCTTCGATTGAATGTATTTATATTCTTTGAAGAAATAAACTTGCCTTTCTATTCTCACTCTTGCGCTCATCGTTATATTTTTTCTTCTTTTTCATTGTTACAGGCTGTCTTTTGGACAATTCGGTACCACGGGGTCCGCCCGATGTGCCACCCCGTAATCCCACAATGAGCCGTCTCAACGGAAGATTACCAGGAAATCACGCAGCGAGCGAACTCGAACGCGATCCTGATATCGAGCCATCCTGCCTCATCCGAACCCCATCCGGCAATTTCTATAATCTACCAAGTGAGTTTGTAGTTTCAATTTATATAAATCAAAATTTGATCACTCCGAAAAAGATTTTTTGTTACCGCAAGGATTTTTTCATTCCATATCACTCGCGAAGATCAAGATTGGAATTGTATATTTGTGCCTTTAAACGCAAATCGAGTATACGGTTCATCGTTTGAATAATATGAATATAAATTCCCAAATAATAAAGATCGGTGATAAAGATTGGATATAATCTCGATCGATCACGAATTTTCATGAAGAATGATCAAATAGGGACATAAATATATGTAAAAAAAATTTCGTATGTGCGTATAATGGGTATATAATCATATTACCCCTTTATATCATCTTTTCTACGAGCTGTCAAATTAATTCACGATATATTTCGAGAAGATTCAATAAAAGATAAACCCCGCGTTGTTGTCGATTCGATCATATTTGAATATCATCAAGGATTCCGTATTATTAGATAAGAATCTCTCGAAATCGTATAATAATATATCATAATTCGACTACGATCATTCTTGTTCACCTCTCTTTGAATAAGCTAATCATCGAAATACACGCTCATAAATTATACAGTCATCAAGATTTCTTATCGAGGAAAGAGAAAACTAAGAGTGAAATATTTCTCCCCTTTTATCCACGTTATATCTAATCACCGTTTCTTTTCTTCTCTTACTCATTCTCCGCACGCCATTGTATTTATTATTCGCAATCTTATCTCTCTCATTGTGTTCCTAAAATTAAACATAGCGCTGCCATAGATTCTTTTCTTGAATCATCGAAACACGTCGAATATAAACTTTATTCGCATTTGGCGTTATAATTACAATAATGAAAAAATAATTACAGGCGTGTGTGTGTGTGTGTGTGTATGTACATACTTTAATATGAGGGTATGTGGGTGATAAGCGTCGTCAGAGACTTTGAGGAATGAGAGACGCGTCTTCCGATGTCATTGACGAGGGTAGACGTCGTAATCAACGAGGCGGCAGCGACAGTGGCAGTGGCAATGGCAGTGGTCGTCAAGAGATAGGACGAGACGATGAAAGAGAAAAAACTCGGGGGTTGTTAACTTCTTTCTTCTAGTTTGAAGGAATTCTGTAAACCTTTGACTTCGTCTCTCTCTCTCTTCTCTGTATCTTTTTTCTTCTTACTTTTCTTTGGTTTTAGACGCGAGTCGATGGTATCTTATCGCAGGGATACTCCACGTATCTACAACACATACACCCTCTTCGAAACGATTCTTTCAAACTTCCTCGACGTGGAAAGAAAAGAGGCCTACGAGGCGTGGTATATCTATACGTACGTACAGATAGAGATACTCGAGAAGTAAAATATACCATAGACGGAGGAAAGGCTTTTCAAAGTTTCCACCAAACTCGATGCTATTTGTTCAGGCCGAACCCTCATCTTTCGGAAGAAAGAAAAATCAAAAAGAAAAACAAACGCTAATGAATCCCCCCTAGTTTTCCTTATTCAACTCGTTGTAGGACCTAGGTGTAGTCTGGTAAATAGAATAGAATAGATTGAAATAGATATGAGGATTCTAAAATTTGAATTTCCCCATTTACCGCAAGGATGAGGAACAACGAAGACACAAATGTATCTGGATATATTATTAGCTGCACGATATGTATATATATACATATGTATGTATAAAGAGTCTCGCTCAACGTCTCGTAGCGTGACGGATCGTAAATCAACTTAAACTTCCTCCAATTAAGATCAAAAGTCCACATCAAAGAAATTCAACTATATACATCGCTTCTAATTCGATTTCGGGGTAACGTCGTCTCGTGCCTAAGCACTCAACTGAGTTGGGTTAATGTGTACGAGGAAGGAATAAGGGAGAAAGAGGAAGAAGATGAATAAAGAAGGAAAGAAAGAAAGGGGGCCCCCGTAAAATGCCCGTAATCACGGATATCTGCCTAAATGCCATAATCACCGGATTCGAACCGAAGCGGATAACACCTGTAATTAGCGCCATGTTCCAGAGGGAAAAGGGATATCCCTCTTCCCACGCCAGTTGGATTCAGGTTCTCTACTAACGTGTGCAATGCCCAAAGAAGAAGAATAAGAAGAAAAAGCAGTCGAAGAGAAGGGTTTTCTCCTCCACAGAAGACAAAGGGACGAGAGATTTCGTGTTATATCGACGTCGAGTCAGTGGCCCCGTGCTTTCTCTCTTTTCCATCTATCCGTGAATCTTGAAAGTTCGACAGGGGCCAAAGTGCTCGAGATCGATATAAACCCGTGCGAACGAAAATGTGTTCCTTGACTTAGCGTATAAAAGGAGCGCGTACTCCTCTTATACTTTTGCTTCTGCGTTTTCTACCCATCGAAGGAATACTCTTCTGAAGAACGAGTTATTCAAACGCTAAACGTTTCTAATTTATTTTTCAAAGAAAAAAAGAGGAAGAAGAAGACAGGGGGAATGAGAAAAACCAAAATAACATACTAATGACTGTTTCCTACTGTCTTATCGTGATTGATAACGACCGCTTAATGAGTTTGATTAAAACATTCTTTCATTTCTTAATTACAAAATCGATAGCGCGAAGCCTTGCGAAAGGATGGATATAGATAGATGGATAGATGGATGGATGGTGTAGCACGTTTATATCGAACTGAAAGACCTCGGTGCCCGTGCCTCATTCTCTTTTGCGGTTTATAGGGCATATACTACTCTCTTCCTGACGCGTAATGCTTTGCGGTCTGTTCGCTTGAAATTCAAACCAAAACCACGATGAATCATGTACTTATCGATTCAGCGAAAGCCGCACACCATTACTAATACTTCTAATACCTCATCAGGTGCTTCGTGTTGTACTCTCTGTGAGTGCTGCTTCTCTTTTTCTTTCTTCCATTTATGTGTATTATAGAACACACGTCCACACCGAAGAGAACGTACCGAGGACGTCATCGAGGAACGTAGAAAAAGTCTGAGACATTCGCGTCTGGAATGTCAAAAAGCGTCTACGTACTACGTACTTTTGTCCTGTTGTACAATGTATGTTGTACGTCGCCGCCGACTATGACGTTGTCGTGTAATTAATTTCATGGTAGATGCTTGTCTGCTTGCTCACTCGGAGTCACACAGGTAGAAAAAGGGAAACAAAGAGATCTACGACAACACCTCATCCTTCTTCTGTACACACATTTTCGTCTCGGACAATTTATCTGGCGGCTTTAATATTTATAAATACTCTCTAAATTTCTTGGAATGAAAAATTCACTCTCAAATTGTAAAAAAAAAAGAAAACCAGGAAAATTTTCTATTCAAATTCATCATTCATTGTGATCCGTGTAAATTGAATGACACGACGAGATGAAATAAATTCTAACCTTTTCTTCTCGTATAACACAATAGAATACAAATCAGCAGCAACGAATTTCAAAATTCTTCTTCCACACCGCGGCATTTCAATGGGACTTTATATCTCTTAATTCGTGTCATCGATTATATATCATGCATTATTATTGGTAATATAACAAACGAGAACCGAAGGATCACGATTGAATTCGTAAACTGGGAGGAGTTACGGTATTATGCGGAAGGGTCATAAGCGTCAGCTCAGTGTCATAACCGAAAGTCAATAAAGTTGGAAAAAGTCATGAATCACCGTTGAAAAGAGTGGAAAGAAGAAAAATCGTCCCACGCTTTGGGAAAAAACGAAAGAAGAGAGGAGCCGGTGTAACAGATGCTACTGCCGTCGCTTTTGCCGTTGCCCTGCGAGTCTTGAGAAAAAGAGAAGAGAGAATCCCATATTGGTGTTCAAAAGCCAAGTATATCTCGAGAGAAACACGACGCTTAGTTGCAGACTCAAAAGAACTTATTCATTCATGCCAGTCGCACGCTGAAATCTTGAGTTTAGGTTATAGAGTGTGTCTATGAGTGGTACCGAGGCCACGTTTATTCTCCAGTTCTCGACATACTCGTTTAGAAACGGCTAAGAAATAAAAGAACAAGAAGAGAGGTATCCGTATCAATGGGTGAAACTGGAATTGTGTCGCGTTATGATCGCGTCTTGTATAACTCACAGGTGTATTCAAATACTTTGATTCGAATGCTCTACAGAAAAATGAACCATTTTATAAACATAAATTATATAAAATATTTATATAAAACTTGAGGGATCCATGGGAATCGAAACTGTTTAGGTTTGAAAAGAAAAACAATGTCGACGGCATTCACCTTTGGAGTTTCTTAAAGAGATTCATTATATTTCGTAGTCGGTTCAACCTTCTCTGTTCGAAGCTACGGCACGAAACCAATTCTCCTTTCCCCTCATAAATTGACCAAAAGTAGTAGGTTATGTTATTATCTTCTTTTCGACTGTCCAAATCGTTCGACGTAAGTGAAGGAAGACAGAAAGAGAGAAAGAAAAAAAAAGAGAAATCCAAGGATGCAACGTCTGGCAAACGTGGCCGAGAAAAGAAACAGATCATCGTAATTAAACGTTTGAACCCCTTCGCGTTGGGAAGAACGGTCAAGTTTAGTGGGCATATAAAAGTAACGGAAGAAGGAACGTTAGAAAGCTGAAAGACAGATTTTATTGTAATATAAAAGGAAGAGATGATGGTGTTAGTGGAGTAGTTTAGAAGAAGGGAATAGAGAAAAGAGTTGAGAAGATAGATTCGTACACACATTCACGCAAACTCGAATATTTACGATCGTGTTCCGATGAAAGGAATAGTAATTATCAATCGATAATTGACACTTTTCATCGAGAATATATGTTTGTTAATGAATAGGTGTGAGAGCTATATGTTGTTATTCATAGATCAAGAGAATTCAGAAAATTTTTAAATATAAATTCAGATAGAAATCAGGGGGCGGGAAAAAGATTTACTGCACCCAATTATCAAATTTATTCTCCGAAAGAGTGGAAATAATTTAAATTCTTCAATTCGGATAACCAACGTCGACGATTCATCGAGGCTCGTAAAACTCCTAACTGCAGCGCAGATTTCTAATGAACGTCGAGAACGACGATGCATGAGACAGAAGACATATCGTGCATATCGAGTCACGTTCGTCAACGAAATTAAGTATTAGGTATTTTGGAAATTCCATTTATGATTAATAAGCTATTCATGGCCGCTCTAACAAATGAATACTTTGAGAATGAATGTTATCAATCGGGAATAGATGTTACCTTCAATAACAATCGACTAAGCGAAGAGAATCAAATTACACTCTTATATAGATATACGCGTACCGGTATACGCTTTCATTGCGATTCTATGACTTCTGATATATAGGTTATATACACCTATTCTACCTCTGTATTTGAGTTACTCGAATAACGCGAGGTGGAGAGGAATATAGAGGAGAGTAACTCACATTGCGCTCACCTACGCGAAATGGAAACTCTATACACCTTGGTATACCAATTCATCCATCGACTTTACATACGACGAAAAGAAGAAAAACAACTTTTAATAGCGTGTATTCGTTACTCCTCGTCCTCTAATCCTTCTCGTTCTTTTTGTCTTTTGCAGAGATACCGAAGAATGAATACAACAATAAAAACCAATCCACAGGCAACAGTCCAATAAAAGTTGAACTTCAAAACAACATGGATAGGTGAGATGTTTGTTGAATTTGTTTTATTCTTATTCAATAACTCGACATTCTTGGTTTTTTGATTAAAGTAACGTAAAATGAATAAATATATTTTAGAACATTGATATATGACATATATTGGATTGAATCAACACGTATTATTTGTCAAACAGAGTACCTTTACCTTACGGTCACGCCCCATCGATGATCCCGATGAGGAGACAAAGTATCCGCTGTCACTTTCGCAAAGGAATCGACTGGTGCAGCTGGAAACTACTCGCCATCATAGTTATAATGCTTTCACTTTGTTTAACAGCGGCGTTAACCTACGTAGCAGGTAAATCTTTTTTTTTCTTTCAAACAATTTTTCCGTGAGATCATCCTTGATATGAAATATTAACGATAAAACGATTTTACAGCTTCCAATATAGTGAATTGGTCGTATCAAGGTACGAAAGCTTGTACGGTTCTGGTAGGTGAGAACGAAGAATCAAAATCGTCGTCGACGAGTGAGGCGAGCAACAAAACATCCTTGGTATCGTCCTCCCCGTCCTCGCAATCCAACGGCCGTACGAGGCTGCCGTCCTCCGGAGGTATGAAACGATCATTACATAATCGCAGACGTAGAGACAGTAAAGTTAATGAGCATGCTGCGTTATTGTTGCACCAAACCGTCGTATCACCTCGGGACCCTGAACTTGTTGGTACTAAACTGGATGATGAGACACTATCGTCATCCCCAGGGTCCGAAAGGTCAACGAACGATAATTTACTGTTGTTGCACGAACATCATCCCGATAAGGATGAAGGAAAGTTTATGCATGACGATAATAATGACGATAACGATGATATTAATGTTAACGAATCGGAGCATGAGGTGACAGAACAAATAACCATGGTTTATACGAATGAGGATACTTTGGAAACAACAACGACAACACCAACAACCACACCATCGACCCCAGAGTCAGATGACTTTGACTCATCTTCGATTACTAACTTCTTCGTTTCTGACCCTCCTACTATCACTCATTATTCTGACTCTACTATTGTTTCTTCTTCTTCCTCCCTTTCATCTTCACTCTCCACGGAGTCGTCCTTATCGTCGAACGTAAGTACAGTAAGTACAGATTTGGATAACATAGCGATAAAGGACACGAATGAGAATCTAATCGAACAAAAAGAAGAGCAATACACTAGGAGCTCCAACGAGGAAGACTACGACAACAATAGTGTCAAATCCGAGGAACTACAACGAGATTTTCCTATAGATCCTGTTCCGATTTACAGTTACAACAACAACAACAACCACAACGAGGATGAAGGGATAGAGATAGTCGAATTAAACGAGGATAGCACGAATAATATTCCCGGCGAGAAGGATGATCTTCGAGTTATCATGAGGGAAGGCAACGATCAGGAATTTCTCAAGAAATTCGAGGAAAAGTTCCACGAGGAGTCGGAGATCGAGGAGAAAGAGCATGCGGGTGGCACGATTACTAACACCGAGACACCATCGGAATTACCATTCATTTATATAAATCACGATCATCAACAACAATCATCTTCCTCATCTTCATCCTCTAACCACAATCATCGGGTATTGGTGAACGTGACCATAGCGACGGCGGGTACCCCGTCCCAAGCCCTTTACGTGGTATCGATAGCGGTGCCGACGGAGAATTCTTTTTCTTCACCCTCTTCTCCTCCTATTACCACCAAAACGGAGGAAATAAAGATCGACGTAGAAGAATCTCCGTTACCACCGCCTCCGAAACCACCTGTATCGCCACCTCCCCCGATTTGGGGAGGCGGCGAGTGCGAATGCTTTTGTCCCTGCATGGATGCAACCTCCGAGGAATGGGATAACTTTTCAGTCGTCGATGACAACTTCAATTTTGAAGATCTCGATAACGAGACCCGAACGATCGAAGAGATATTCGGGGAGCATGGAGATAGCAGTAACGATATCCCTACTACTGTTACTTCTACGATTGATGATTATGATGATGATCATGATAATACTACAGGTTCCACCACTTTCAACACCATCGCGAACAGCAGCGAGGATTATCCAACCATTTCCGATGAGACAACATCGTCATTCTCGTCCACAGACAACAACCCTACCACGGATGACCAAGGTTGCTCCGCTACTATCACTACTCCTCTTCCCCCTGAACCCACTATACTTATTCTCGAAGGTGAAGTACTATGCATTCTTACAAATCTTTCAAGTCTACTAACACCTTTTTGACTCTCTTTTACTTCGCAACTACTAATCAACAGGTAAAATTTATGGTGTGAATTTTGTGTGTATAGTAGAACTCTGTATAGTAGTTACTGTAGTTAGTTTGAATGATTGTGAATTTATAATACAATTATACAATACACCTACTTGAACTGACCTCCGAGAACCGAAGACTGATTGAAAGAAACTAAAATCTGCGCTTTATGCTTTGTTTTTTGATTTTTTTATTCTCTTAATAACTCACACGCAAGTTAGTAGTTTCCTTCGGGTAGCGACCTATCACGTAATACCGCGAGAATAATGAATTATATAAAAATGTGTATATATCGATTCCCGTGTCAAGTCTAAAATAACACACTACGGCCGTCGGTTCACATTGAAGGGAATCGATACTTAAAAATGAAACTTTAGCTCTCATATGTTGGAAAAAGATCCCTGATGGAAACTACCGATGAGTTCAGCAAAAAAACAACAAAAACTAACACGTGGCATTATTATTGTTTTCATTAGGTGCTCGAACCTTTCCTGCGAGATCTTTCCCACCCGATGGAACGACCTTCGCTCAGGTTAGTTTGGGTCAAAAGTTGAGCAAAGAGATCCCAGCCTACAGCTATTGGAATATGCAATTCTATCAATCGGAGGCAGCTTACGTGAGATTCGATTACAATATACCGCGAGGTGCGAGTATCGGAGTCTACGCGAGAAGGAATGCCCTTCCAACCCACACGCAATACGATCTTCTGGAAGTGCTGAGCGGATTCAAAGCGCGGACAACCAGGGCGTCCCATGTTAGTGTCATTGTATGTGATCGTTGTCCCGATTTTGAGTTGTTTTTTTCTTAAATTTATTCCCTGAGACAAGAGATTTGATTATTTTTGTTTTTCGTAATAATCCCGATGTATATAAAGAATCGATCGAATAATAATAATAAACTATAACTGACGTTGATATGATCTTTCCGACAGCCTTCGATTAAGAAAGAAGTGACTCATTATATGGAGCCTGGGCATTGGTTTTTGTCTCTCTATAACGACGACGGTGACCCGCAGGAAGTGTCGTTTATAGCGGTGATCGCCGAAGATATGACGCATAATTGTCCGAATGGTTGTAGCGGTAAAGGAGAATGTTTATTGGCTCATTGTCAATGTAATCCTGGGTTCGGTGGAGAGGACTGCAGTGAGAGCGTGTGTCCGGTTTTATGTAGTCAGAGAGGTGAGAGTTTAGATTCTCAAAACAATTCAATAATGTCGGAATGGAGTATATATTATGGATGCTTTGCTTTTAGGTGAATATATAAACGGAGAATGTCAGTGTAATCCAGGATGGAAAGGAAAAGAATGTTCTCTACGACACGACGAGTGCGAGGTACCCGATTGTAACGGTCACGGACATTGTACCAATGGCAAATGTAATTGCGTACGGGGTTATAAAGGGAAGTATTGCGAGGAGGTAGATTGCCCGCATCCAACTTGCTCGGGGCACGGTTTCTGCGCTGAGGGTACCTGCATCTGCAAGAAAGGTTGGAAAGGCGCAGATTGTAGTCAAATGGACAAGGAAGCGTTGCAGTGTCTGCCGGATTGTAGCGGGCATGGAAATTTCGATTTGGAGACTCAAACCTGTCTCTGCGAACCCATGTGGTCTGGTGACGATTGTTCGAAAGGTAATATCCCTAACAGCAAAATAACGCTGACGAACAGATATGCAGCAAATTGTTCAAATGCGCAACAATATGCTGTAAATTTAAATAAACAACTTTTGTTGTATGGATAGAAATAAATATAAACCTACTCGAATTTTTATTTTTCAACTCGGTTTTCGATTCTTTTAGAATTGTGTGATCGGGATTGCGGACCGCACGGTCACTGCGTGGACAGCGCTTGCGATTGTTTACCCGGCTGGTCCGGGGAGAAGTGTAACTTGAAGCAGTGCGATCCTCGATGCAACGAACACGGTCAATGTAAGAATGGCACATGTTTGTGCGTGACGGGTTGGAACGGAAAGCATTGTACGATGGAAGGCTGTCCGAACTCTTGTTCCGGTCACGGACAGTGTCGTGTTAATAGCGATGCTCAGTGGGAGTGCCGTTGTTACGACGGTTGGGATGGTAAAGACTGCAGCGTACTTCTCGAACAGAATTGCAATGACGGAAGGGATAACGACAAAGGTATAACAAGAACATTCATTCATCACACCCA
Organism: Gonatopus flavifemur; assembly: GCA_018340375.1. Taxonomy (NCBI): domain Eukaryota; kingdom Metazoa; phylum Arthropoda; class Insecta; order Hymenoptera; family Dryinidae; genus Gonatopus; species Gonatopus flavifemur. Next base: position 10,952,121 of record JAFFJZ010000005.1, read on the forward strand.
TCGATTTATATCCTCCAAAGAGAATATCAATAACTTTATTCTCAATCTTTTCTTACAGACGGTCTTGTCGATTGCGCGGATCCCGAATGTTGTTCGAATCATTTATGCCGTAGTAGTCAGCTTTGCATGTCGGCGCCAAAACCTATCGATATTTTGTTGAGAAAACAACCTCCCGCGATAACCGCGTCTTTCTTCGAGAGAATGAAATTCTTAATCGACGAAGGTAGTCTGCAGAACTACGCCCGTCAAGAGACTTTCAACGAAAGGTGAGTACAAATTAACATTGTATACAACTTTGTATCGACAATTTGAAACTCCCTTACTATTACCACTATTACTATTACTATTACTCTTACTACTACTGCTGCCTTCCAAAAAAGTTTGTCCAAGATCATTAGTTGAGAATTGCGCAAAAATCTGCTCTATCTTTTGTGTTGACAAAAAAGACACGTATGACAAGAAACAAAAATATATATAACATGAAAGAAATATGAACAGAGAAATTGTTGATTTGTATACGTTGCTGATGTGTATGTTGTTTGAATCAACTAAAGACATTTTCTATCGCTTTAGAAATTCTTTAGTCACGTGTTGATTAATATACGACACTAAGACGTATACATTCGTATATATTATATATATATATATATACATATATTTGCGTTGTTGTGACCCATGTGAAATCACATCCCAACAGTTTTATACATATGTTTTGTACGTACGTGTGCGCGAGCATATGCCCTGCACTCAACCTGTTTCCGGCCCAAAAGCTCTCTGACTCTCATTCTCTTCACGTCTTTCTAAAAGAAATTCTTCTCTGACATTTGTATCATCATTGTAAATGTATTATATATTTTCCATTTAACCTTTTATTTTCATTTTTCATTCTTGTAATTGTCCTCGATTGATTTATCATCGATCTAACAATAATTCAATGAATTTGGTTCTTGGTTTTTGTCGGTATTATTATTATTATTATTTCTTTTATGTTTGTCTAACTTTTTACTAATCAATCGATCAATCATTTTTTCCTCCATTTCACCTTTTACACAAATCATTTTAACTGGGCTCTGTTTTATCCTTGCTGCTCGATCAGTATGTTCTGGAATCACTTCAATACAAGGTAAGAAAGTCGATCAATCGACTTGATTGAACAAAAAACAAAAGCAACCAAAAAAAGACAAAAATTGAGATTGCGAACAAAAGAGATAAAAGAAAGAAATCTGTTTTGTGTGTGTGTGTGTTAATATATCATTGAACGTATCCTGCATTTAATCGTGATGACGAAACGACGGTGAAGAACGCGTGCGTTTGTTGTACAGTGAGAAACTGATGGAAGTTAAACGAATTAAAAGAATTTGAATTTGAGTTTGAAAGAACATGAAAACAACACTCGCACGCGTACTTTTCATTTGTCAATTCAGCATGGTTCAGTTACTTTATTATTCCTACGTTGTGTTTCGTGCCTTTTTCGTTGAGCTTCTGAATTTGTGTATGTGTGTTCAAACTTGTACCACGAAACGAAAAAAAAAAAAATCAAATAAATAAATAACTGATGAATCGGTTATCAAATTTTCTCCAATTCTGGGGGAAATGACTTATCTGGGAGAGCATTATTTCTCCTATAGATTCCGACTGCGCACGGAGTATATTTACATACATATTTATATATACATGATAAATGAGCGAGGGATGAACGTTGTTATTCGATGATTTTATATACGCTCTCTAAATCTGAAAGAGTGAAAAATCACGTGTTTCGCTTCGATAAGTCTCAAAAGTGAACCAGTCCGCTTCGAGTGGGATTTTCACTCGTCGCGAGCGAACCCTTACTCTTTTAGAGTGAGAAATTGACTCTAGAATATGAGTGGCTGTGAGTTTCTAGCATCAAACCTTGGAATATCACTCTATAGGAGTGGAAATTTCACTCAAAATTTCGACAGGCTCACTTTTGGCTGACTGAAGACTGAAATCTCACTCTGAAAATTTTAGAGAGCGGGCATCATCGAGCAACGATCAACTCTTTCCCTCTTCAACTATCTTCTTCTTTCTTCTTCTCCTATCTATCTATCTACTTATCTATCTATCTATTTATCTATCTCTTTATATTTCTGTATTTTTCTTTCTTTTTTTTCTCTCTGCATATCATAAAAATAATTGTAATAACATAATGTGAACGATGGAGAGAAAAATATTCCAGTAGATTGAGATTAGATTAGTTAAATGGCAAGTTATTTTGTAGTGTATGACGAAGCACAGTGAGAAAGTAACCACTATTTAGACCGTACAATCTGTGCTCCAAGATCTTTACCATCGCCTCCGCCGTCCAGATCATTATTAATATTATTGTGTTCTCCAACAGTCGATCGGCGGTAGTTCGTGGCCGAGTTGTCACGCACCTAGGAACTGGATTGATGGGAGTGCGTGTCAGTACAAGCACACCGCTCGAAGGCTTCACGTTGACCAGAGACGACGGTTGGTTCGATCTTTTGGTGAACGGTGGTGGAGCTGTCACCCTTCAATTTGGAAGATCACCGTTTAAGCCGCAAAGTCATATCGTTTTTGTACCCTGGAATGAGGTGAGCAAAGCTGGAATTTACAATCTTATTCGAACTTTTCGATCGCCGAACCAGTGAATCTTTTAAATTGATAAATCAGAAATTAAAAAATGTCTAAACAAAAACCGGACGAACTAGTTTGATACTGATGCGAATCCCGGATAAACAAAAGCAATCGAACTCATAGTACTAAATAATTCACAATCAACCAGATGTTCCGTCGTACCACGCTGTATCCATCGATCCCTTTTTTTCTCCCTGAATTCCACGGAGAGGTGACGTAGGTGTCCTGTGTGAGTTGTTGAACTTTGAATCATTCATTGAAACAAATTAGTATTCGAATAACGAAATCATCAACTGCCAAAAGCCTAAAATCTTGCAGTATTTTCTTTCAGCAATATTTCCAGTTCCGAAGAGTTAATTTGTAGAATTGGATAACAATTCAAACTTCAGTAACATATAAATCAGAGTTAATAGGCATTCCTTTGGAACTTTGTACCAGAAATTCTTCAATTTACTTCTCTCTAAATTTTCCGGAATTATCCCGATTGTCTGAAGTTGAATTTCAATTTACAATTTTGCTCTATCCACGCGTCTCTGAATTCTTCTGAACCCATCTGAAAGGTTCACCTGCAACAAAAATCCAAAGAGTTATAAATAGGATGTGATTCTTTCAAGAACTGAAGTTGATGTGAACCCTGAATCATGGCATGCTTATAATTATCGTTACAGGTGGTGATAATCGATAAAATAATAATGAATACCGGTGACGAGAAAGTCCCAGTCCACGTTCCTCATTCTTGCGCCGCTCACGATTACGATCTGATGAAACCCGTGGTCCTGGCCACATGGAAACATGGATTCCAAGGAGCATGTCCCGACAAAAGCGCTATCTTAGCGGAATCCCAAGTGGTCCAAGAAAGTCTTCAAATTCCCGGAACAGGTCTGAACCTCGTCTATCATAGTTCCCGAGCGGCCGGTTACTTGTCCACCATTCAATTACAATTAACACCCGAAGTGATTCCCCCTACCTTGAATTTGATCCACCTTCGAATCACGATCGAAGGAATATTATTCGAGAAGACTTTTGAGGCTGATCCGGTGATCAAATTCACGTACGCTTGGAATCGATTGAACGTTTATCGGCAACGAGTTTACGGGGTGACCACAGCTATGGTGAAAGTTGGATACGAATATAGCGATTGCAAGGATGTCATATGGGATGTACAAACAACGAAATTGAGTGGTCACGATATGTCGATATCCGAAGTCGGTGGATGGAATCTCGACATTCATCATAGGTACAATTTCCACGAAGGTATTCTACAGAAAGGCGATGGTTCAAACATATATTTGAAACACAAACCCCGAGTTATATTGACGACCATGGGGGATGGACATCAAAGACCTTTGGATTGTTTCGATTGTGACGGGCAAGCCTCTAAACAACGTCTCCTCGCTCCCGTTGCGCTCGCAACTGCCCCCGATGGATCCATATTCGTGGGAGACTTCAATTTGGTTAGAAAAATTCTTGTCGATGGCACGGTTAAGACTGTTGTTCGTTTAAAGTAAGTAATTTGTTTTGGAAAATCTTGAATATCTTGGCGTCATTGAATGTTGATTAAATGTGAATGTTGTTTTATGTTACAGCGCTACCAGAGTTTCATATCGATATCACATCGCTTTGAGTCCATTGGATGGATCTTTGTACATCTCGGATCCAGAATCTCATCAAATAATTCGTGTACGGGATACCAACGATTATAGCGATCCTGATCACAATTGGGAAACAGTTGTGGGATCTGGAGAACGTTGTCTACCCGGAGACGAAGCTCATTGCGGTGACGGTGCTCTCGCTAGAGACGCGAAACTCGCCTATCCCAAGGGTGTCGCGATATCCGTTGATAATGTCCTCTATTTCGCCGACGGTACCAATATCAGAATGGTGGATAGAGATGGAATTATAACCACAGTCATTGGAAATCATATGCATAAATCGCATTGGAAACCCATTCCCTGCGAAGGCACTTTGAATGTGGAAGAAGTTCATCTGCGCTGGCCGACGGAATTAGCTATCAATCCTCTCGACAATTCTCTTCACATGATCGACGATCACATGGTTCTTCAATTAGCTCCCGACGGTCGAGTCAAGGTTGTCGCGGGTCGTCCACTTCACTGTGCTTCCCCCTCGACGACTTTTGATACCGAACTCGCCACTCACGCGACCCTAGTCATGCCTCAAAGTATCGCTTTTGGACCTTCCGGTAATCTCTTCATCGCCGAAAGCGATTCTCAAAGGATAAATCGAGTGAGAGTGATAGGCACGGATGGAAAAATATCACCATACGCGGGGGCAGAGTCCAAATGTAATTGTCTGGAACGTGGATGCGATTGTTTCGAAGCTGATCACTATTTAGCTTCCACCTCTAAATTCAACACCATCTCCGCCGTAGCTGTGTCTCCCGATGGCGTGGTTCACATTGGAGATCAAGCTAATTATAGAATCCGATCAGTCATGGCGAGTATTCCCGACGCGAGTAGTTCTAGAGAATATGAAATCTATTCTCCCGATACCCAGGAGGTTTATCTTTTCAATAGATTCGGTCAACATATTGCCACCAAGAACATTCTCACCGGAGAAACTGTTTATCTGTTCACCTACAATGTTAACACGAGCAACGGTAAATTGAGTACAGTAACCGACGCAGCTGGTAATAAAGTATTCTTATTGCGAGATTACAGCAGTCAAGTGAACTCGATAGAGAACACGAAAGGACAAAAATGTAGATTGAGAATGTCAAGAATGAAGATGTTGCACGAACTCAGTACACCGGATAATTACAACGTTACGTTCGATTATCATGGACCAACTGGTCTGTTGAAGACCAAATTGGATAGCACTGGAAGAAGTTATGTTTATAATTATGACGAATTTGGTAGATTAACAACGGCTGTGACACCTACCGGTAAAGTCATCAGTTTGACCTTCGATTTGAGTTTGAAGGGTGCTGTGGTCAAAGTAGGTCAAAATAATAGAAAACCTGTATCGATGTTGATCAAAGGATCTTCGGTTATTACGAAAATTGGAGAAGCCGAACAAAGAACGACTGTACTATCCGATGGTTCCGTTGGTAGAGTTACTCCTTGGGCTCATACCATCATCACCGATACCGTGCCTTACTCCATCCTCGCCGAGATAGAACCTTTGTTCGGTGAAAGTTATCCTGTGCCAGCTAAACAGAGAACGGAGATCGCCGGAGATTTAGCCAACGGTTTCGAATGGAGATACTTCCTCCGGAAAGTTCAAGGAAATAAAAATAATCGTGGCAACAACAAAGCTGTGGCGCAAGTGGGTAGGAAACTTCGAGTCAACGGTGCTATATTATTGTCCCTGGAGTACGATAGAGAAACAAATACCGTGGCTGTTTTTATGGACGATCGTGTTGAATTATTGAACGTGACTTACGATCGTACCGCGAGACCCGTCAAGTGGGGACCGAGAAATGGAATATTCGCTGGAGTCGAACTCGAATACGACAGATTCAGTCGGTTGACTAGCTGGACTTGGGGAGACATAAGCGAGACTTACGGATTCGATAGAGCTGGAAGACTTTACGAAATCAAATACAGCGACGGCACGTCCATGGTTTACGCTTTCAAAGACATGTTCAGTAGTTTACCTTTGAAAGTAACTACCCCTCGAGGCAGTGATTATTTATTGCAATATGACGAAGTTGGTGCTCTACAATCCCTCACGACCCCACGAGGACATATTCACGCTTTCTCCCTTCAAACTTCTGTTGGATTTTACAAGTACCAATACTATTCTCCAATGAACAGACACGCTTATGAGATTCTCTACAACGACGATGGTCAGATCCTCGCTAAAGTCTATCCTCATCAAAGCGGCAAGGTCGCGTACGTTTACGATCATACTGGAAAATTAGAAACAACTCTAGCCGGTAAGTATTCGAATACGCACCTTTATATACGATAAACAATCAACAAAGATAAATTCATGTACTGATTTTTCATTTTCCTCAATTCAGGTCTTTCTTCGATCCACTACACGTATCAAGAAACAACGAGTCTGGTTCGCAGTATCGACATAAACGAACCAAACTTTGAAATGCGCATAGAATACAAATACCACGCAGGAATAGTCAAGGACGAGAAAATTAAATTTGGTAGCAAAAGCGGAATGGATAATGCCCATTACAGGTACCAATACGACGGAAACGCGAGGATATCGGGTATCGAAGTTGACATCAATGGAAAACAATTACCGCAACTTCGTCTGAAGTATAATCAAAATCTTGGAGTATTGGAGGGTGTAGGTGACCTTCGCATCTATCGAAATCTGTTCAATAGATCGGTCATGCAAGACAATACCAAGCAATTCTTCACTTTTACCGATTATGACGATCATGGTAGAGTAAAAACTATCCTCATGAATATTCGTTCCTTGGACGTTTTCCGCATGGAATTGGAATACGATAATCGTAATCGTATAAAAATGAGAAAACTCACGATCGGTAAAGAAACTCTGGACAAGAAAGAATGGTCTAGGATGGAAAAGATTACGTACAACGCTGATGGGCACGTGCTCGAGGTGGCCGATACCGAGAATAATTGGCAATACGCTTACGATGAGAATGGCAACGTGATCGGAGTGACGGAACACAGCGAAAAGATTGCGTTGGGCTACGACAGCGGGGATAGGGTCATCCAATACGGAGACGTGGAATTCAATTCTTACGATGCTCGAGGATTCGTGGTGATTCGTGGAGAACATAGATATCGGTGAGTATTATCGTCAAAATACTTCTTTGAAGAATAACAGATGAGTAACTTATATTATCGTTTTTGTTTCAGATACAACTCGCGAGGTCAGTTGATACACGCGTCGGAACACAAGAAATTCCAAATTTGGTATTACTACGACGATCGTGGAAGATTAGTCTCGTGGAACGACGATAGAGAAAATATCACTCAATTCTTCTACGCGAATCCTAAAACTCCGGATTTGATAACACACGTTCATTTCCCGAAATCAGCAAAGACCTTCAGATTCTTATACGATTCGCGTGATTTCCTGATCACCGTGGAAACATCCGAACAACGTTTCTACGTAGCCACGGATCAAAATGGTTCCCCGTTGGCTCTGTTCGATACCAACGGTAATTTGATCAAAGAAATGCGTCGTACGCCTTTCGGTAGAATCATCAAGGACACCAATCCAGATTTCTATCTACCCATCGATTTCCATGGTGGTTTGTTCGATCCCAACACGAAGCTGATCTATCTCAACAAGAGATTGTACGATCCAATGGTCGGACAATGGATGACTCCAGCTTGGGAACAAATGGCCAACGAACTCACCACTCCAACGGATATCTTCATCTATCGTTTCCGTAACAACGATCCCATCAATTTCCAACAATCCGTCGAATATATGACAGATCTATCGAGTTGGCTCAAACTCTACGGATACGATATTTCTCTCATGCTTGGATCCGAGTATACCAAACAAATGGTTTACCAACCCAGCGCGACAATCACCTCCCCACAACTGACCCCGGATTTCGGAGTTATGTCCGGTCTGCAGTGCATCGTCAATCGAGTCCACGAGAAATTCTCAGATCTCGGATTTGTACCAAAACCTTTATTGAAATTGGAACCTAAAACGAGGAATCTCTTACCGAGGGTGGCTCATCGTCGCGCCGTGTTCGGAGAGGGTATTTTGGTATCTCGAGTCGGTGGACGTGCTTTGGTGAGCGTCGTGGATGGAGTGAACAGCGTTGTCCAAGACGTCGTGACCTCCGTCTTCAACAATTCCTACTTCCTACCTCTACATTTCAGCGTCCACGATCAAGACGTATTCTACTTCGTCAAGGATAATGCGTTGAAGATTCGTGACGACATGGAGGAACTACGCAGACTCGGTGGTATGTTCAATGTCTCGACCCACGAGACTACGGAACACGGTTCGGGAACCTGGAAAGAATTGAGATTACATAATCCGGACGCCGCGGTGGTTATCAAATACGGTGCCGATCCGGAACAGGAAAGGCATAGAATATTGAAGCATGCCCACAAAAGGGCAGTGGAGAGAGCTTGGGAGATAGAAAAGCAATTGGTGATGGCCGGTTTCCAAGGTAGAGGAGACTGGTCCAAGGAGGAAAAAGACGAGCTGATCAGCCGTGGTACGGTAGACGGTTACGAGGGTGTCGACATCCATAGTGTTCATAGGTATCCACAGTTGGCCGACGATCCCGGTAACGTCGCCTTCACCAGGGACACAAAAAGAAAAAGACGAAAGAGCGGTAACAGACGCAGCACACGAATTCACAGACACGACTCGTCGTGATTCGTGCGAGTCGCGCGACCGCGCACGCGTACTTTATTATTATTCTCAAAAAACTCGAATCGAGCACACGCGTAAAGTCGTCGGAAAGTGTGTGTGTGTGTGTGTTTTGTGAAAATGCGATCGATACATCTTCTTTTTTGGAAGAAGGAAAATAAAAATGAAAGAAGAAGAAGATCAGGGTGTGCCATAGAGCGTTTTGAGATTATATAATATGTGTATATATTTAAAAGAAACGATCCGCTTCGATATCCGATATCTCATTCTAGAACGAACACTGACAACAATAAAAACAACAACAACAACAAAGTGGTTCGTAAAGTGTCAAAATTAAGCTAGTCGCATTAATTAAAGCTTGTTACCGTGGTGATTAGTTTATACGTACATTGTATAATGGGAACACTTGTTTTTTTAAATGTGAGAAATAATAAGAGTTGAAAGGACGAAGAGTGATATCGATGAACTCCTTCGAGGTGCCGTCCGAGAAATTCAATTAATGAGAGAAAAACAGAGGGAAAAAAATGTTGACCAGTGGATGACGATGATAGTGAATAATTTAACATCTTCGTCGTGCGCATATATTTATTTGTTTTCCTTCCTCAGAAAAAGGTGGAACAGGGTCTATCCAAAAAACAAGACTTTTTATATACGAACTACATAAACACGCGCCCACACACACACACACTTACACACACACACACACATACATTATGTACGACGAGGATATTTTGGAAATATCAAATCGAAGATCACGTGCACTCGTGCATTGGTGAACGTTTTTTTGTTTCTTTTGTTTTTTTCTTCTAGGGAAAAGAAAAATGAAAAAAAACACAAAAAACATTTTGAGAAAGGAGAAGAAACAAACAGATTTTAAGTTGTACTATTATGCATCAAATATTTTTCACATGACGCAGTGTGGTGTTGTATTAGAGCGACGTATATAAGCCAATTGTAAATATAGCTGAAAAATGATTTATGGTAATTGTAGATATTATACATATTATATATATATATATATAAATATAAAATATTCCTGTATAAATGTATGCATCGAAGTGCATACGTTTATATATAATAAACTCACGATGAGAATGCGATCAACTGAAATAAAAAACCTCAAGTTAATGAAAAAAAAATGCTTTTTTATATGTATACACGTATACACGCACAGACTTCGAAGACGCGTCATTGCGTGCACAACAAATGTGTTTTTTATATTTGATTAATTCTTTTGTACATAATTTATTATTTTAATGTATTAATTATTATATTGAAATTTTCACGAATTTTATTTCAAAATTGGCTCCAGTGACTTTTGTAAAAATTATATAAAGGAATAAAGATGAGTCCAGGGTGGTCCGATTGAAAGAATTCAACCCTCTCTTGTGTATTACCATTCAAAACTTTCAACGGATTAAATATCGCGGTTACGAATAAAGAATAAAAACATGAGAATCAAAATTTAGTCATCGCGGTGTCGTGGTTCTTAAGTATACAAAATTTGGAGAGTTTGGACTTTAATTTTATACAAATTTTCGTAAGAAAAGAAAGATCAACGTATGTTGTACACGCAAATTCGTATCTTCATCATAAGTATTAAAAACCTATCGTTGTGCAAGGTAAAGAACAGCAGCGACAACAGCAGCATCAAACAATCTCTCTATACGTTGTGTAGCCGAAAGTGTAAATAGTTCGATACCCGTACGGCATAAGGCATAAAATATTGCTCGCATTGAAAGATAAAACGAAACTAAAAAGGAGACTCTGATATCCGACAAACGAGGGAATATAAAGGGGAAAAACAAACAGTAACAATCCACTAAAAATACGTCACGATAATAAAAGTCCAAACGGAAGAGTAATTTAATACTTAATAATGATAATATTAATAAACGACGATAGGAATACGAATAACGATTAGCTCTATACATAATGATATTAAAAATAATAATAATAATAATAATAATAACGGTAATGTACGAAAATACCCCGCCTATCTTTCTACTAAAACAAAAATAATATGGAAAAAATTATTTTTTGAATCGTGTCGTCAAAGAAGTCCTATTGTATTAACCATAGCCAATTCGTATCTGGCCGATCCTTCGTCCGGAGTTAAAAAAGAAGTACCCTCTCCTCTCCCCCAAACGCGTAAATATATCACTATTAATCATTCCTTACCTCCCGTACCTCCTCCTCCTCCTCCTCCTGTCTGTAATAACGGTGTAAACTAAGCTCGTCGGTGTTTATCAATATTGGATAATTCAAGAAGAAAAATGTTGAAGTAAAAAAAATGCGCGTAGGACAAACTCCAAGGTTTGGATCAAATAAAGTAACTAAATATATAGAAAGTAACGAGAGAGGAAAAAAGTATATTAAAAACGTATACATATTCAATTAATATGTAGGGGAAGAGAAGCGAGCCAACGTGCGAGCCACGTCGCTCTACCACGTTGTGTTCCAAGTAGATGCGTAATCGATTTTAAATGAAAAAAATTGCAGACACGTAAAGTAAAATACATAATCATTAAATACCGCGTAGTTGACGAGTTGACGGAGAAATTATTATTTTGACGGATAGATGATTTTATATGATTCGAAGAAGGTTGAGTTATATTGCCGCTTTCCAACTGCACGAGTTATCTTTCAATCCCTTCACCGTGAGAATTTGAAATTTTTAATACAGTTTTTCAATCGATTCAATTAAAATGTATACAGGGGACACATCGAGGTTGCGAACATTCTGACGATCAGCTGTTCTAATATCATTTTTCATTTAGAATATGCTGAGAAATACATTCAAACGTATATAATATTCTCAGATTTCTGCAGAATAATTGTTAACAATTAATGGACATTGGAATGGATTTTTTCAAACACACAGAATAGCATGTTATTGAAGTTTATAGAAACGAAACGAAAATTCAAACTCACGAAATCTGATAAATCATAGTTATGTATCTCCTCCAATTAACTTCTTGGAATTGGAAACATTGTTCACAAAATGTATTGAAAGATTTTAGGTCTTCAACAGCTGAGTATTTCGTTATTCGATTATTAATTCGTTTCGATAAACGATCCAAAATTAATTAAATACAAATTCGAAAATTCCAAATGAAAATAGTTGAAAACGAATGAAAATTTAATTATGATAATATCATATTAGAATCAACTGATTATTCTGAAAGATGTTGTTTGAACTCCACAAGATACTCGAGGTACATTTTAGAACCACAAACGATTGGTGTCTCACTGTATAAAATAATTTTATCAAAATGAATCTCTGCTTTTATTATTGATCAAGATTTCACAATTGTCTTTCATTCGGTTACTTAGATGTCACGAACGAAATTCATTTACATTATTCTCAATCACCGTTGCGCGAGTGACAAAATTTTCCAATTATACATCATTTATATATAAGTTATATATAATTATGTATAGTTTTGAACATTTTTCCACACGAGATGAACATAGTGGAAATTGTTACCTTATCTGACAAAAATTAATGCATAATTTATTGTGATTGCAATAAATCGGGAGTTCTTTTCGAATTCATTCAAACAAATTTGAACAATTTTGAAATCAACTTCTTTAAACTTGGATTAATAAAAAAATAAAATTTCAAATGAAATTGAGAATGACAAAGAAATGATAGTAGTTACAACAAAATCATGTTGTGTAGCTCAAAGATAACCTAGATAGAAAAATGTGTCAATAATGCCATCATAATGGTGACATGCACACCAAGAAATGTTCGCATCACGGTGCCAAGGTGTTTCCGCATAAAGCATCGTTATTGATGGCAAAACGAGTTAATCATCGCAAGTTGAGCAGAGTTCATGATAGTATGTTTATGTTACAGAATATTCAGAGCATGTTTTTCTATCTGGGTGAGGTAACATAACGAATTTCAGCTGTTAAAAATTTCTTATAAATTCAATTTCAAATCGCATTAGATGGTGCTATTTCCTTGAGATTTCTTACAAGAATATACACATATAAATATTATGAAATACTCCTAGACTTTTAAATGAACAGATCCCAAGCAGCACAAGCACGTACATAGAAGATTCATAGAATATTCTTGTTACGTGCATTTGGTACAGCTAAATACGTTCCAAGTATCTCCATAGTACGTCCACAAGAATGGCATATCGACAGTACTTGACCAGCATTTTCGTGCTGCTTGGGATAATAATTGCTTAACAGTGCTTCTGAAGTAGAGTAACATATGAAAACAGAAACACGGAAAATAACTTTGAGTATGATTCAAGGAAAATTCAACTCACTTGTTAAAAACCGCACAGATATATTTAATTTGATGACTTAATTCACCAAAGAAGAGCATCTACATTTTACGTTACTGAAAATTTCCAAAACTTTATACAAATTTATACATAATTCAATATAGTTTATATATAATTCTATATAAATCATTCGATTCCAGTTTTAATTCAGCAACTCCACGGTGAAGGGATTGAATAACCAGAATATTGTTCTTATAAATCTGATATTCAAATTTATTCACAGAAAAATAATAAAATCCTGTAAACATTTTCCAAACTCTATAAATTTTTCTACTCCCTTCGAAAGAAAAATAGAAGAAACAATCATAAATTCGATTTCTTAATTTCTAATTCTAACAACGAGATAGAAAAGATCCGGCACAAAAATGATCTCATACGACTTATGTAAAATCCATCCACGATAGATATATAAATTTATACAAAATTCATACTTTGTACGCATAGATTGAACATAAGTCATATACGATCGATTCCTACAACTGCCAATTATTCTCCCAAAGAGATGATATATATCAGCTATCGAGGTGAGAAACCAAATTTTCTACGTTCAAACTCGTCTGCGTGAAAAGCGATACGTAATAATATAAATATATAAATATACATAAATATATATAAATATACATATACACATATACACACACAAACTCACAAGAAAATATAAGGGAGAGAGAAAAAGAAAGAAAAAAAAACTAACTTCGATACGATGTTTAAACAAAAACAAAAAAAAAAGATTACAAAGTTATACAAATAATATAATCGAGTGGAAAAAAAAAATTATGCTTATCGCATTGTTTGCACCCTAAACGAAAGATAATGATCGAGGTATCGTAAAATATTGAAAATGTTTAGGAAAATTCATTCGTTTGGGGTATGAAATTGATCGTTGTTATTAATCACGATGTTTCTCTCTCCGGATGGATATGAGAGAAAGGAATGAGGACAACAAGGAGAAAAATTGTGATTAGCAAGGTGCAACTAAAAAAGCAATACTTCGTATCTATCGTGTACGTTTTTAAAGAAAGACGAAAGAGAAGAATGAAAAGCATGAATGAATGAGTAAAAGAGTAGAGTACGAATGATATAAAAAAAAAAAGAGTGAAACAAATTGTAATTATAAATTGATATCGATGCGTATGTGTATGGTGTGTGCATGATAGTGCGTGTAGGTGAATACAAAGCGTATACATTTTCACATGTGATTGTGGATATGTGTGTATCTGTGTATGCAAAAATATATATTGGGTAAACGATAGTTCATCGTGAGGGGAAAGGAAGAAAGTCGTGCGCTTTTTTTGTGTTGTTTTTGTTCATTGGTTTTTATATGATGAAGATTCATGATGATTTATGGAAAAACAAGGCGACAGGAGAGAGAGAATAGCAGAGAATACAATAATGATTATATAAAAATATATATATATATAATTATGAACTCGTGTCCTGGAACGTTTGAAAGGATGAGGAATAAATGATAATAGTGGTAATTATAATTTATATTACTTGGATTTATCCTCTATCGTTCTTCATCTCTCTCTTTTGCTCTCTCTCTCTCTTTCTCTCTCTCCCTCTTTCAACAGGAAAGAGAGGGATGTCCGAAGATCCGCTGCTTTCTATTTGTACATAGGATTATATATATATATATATACATATAAATATTATAAATATATAAATACCATATTAATGAATTCGTTGATCGATGTTGTTGAGATTGTATCAATTTGTGCATGGTGAGATGTGAGAAGGGGAGGATGCGATGAGATTAACAGAAAGAATACGGATTATTACTATTTGAATTTCCCTCCGGTTGGCCCAGGGGATGTAAACTCATCGATTTTTAAGAAAATTTCTAAATTTTTCGTACGGAGGATCACTAGATTTACATGGACCAACGTTGAAACATGTACTATGATTGTCCGTTAATACCAATTCATGAGGATTTTTCCACATAATAAGAGCTTTGAGGAATATTCGATTCTCAAAATTAGGATCTGGGATCATCATTTTCCTAATTCGTGGTGAACGAACGTACGTGTAAATTTATTTTCTTTTCCTGGAAAAAAGAGGAAAACAAATTTGTGAAAATATGGCACAGACATCAACAACAGTTCCATAATATTGAACAATATTGATCTTGATAAATTTACCTCAAATCAAACAATTCTATAAATCCTTCAAGTGTTCTTCCGTATGCCAATAAAGTATATATGATCAATTAAAATTGCTTTTGAAAGCGAATACCGTGGACAAAAAATCGAATTTACATCCTTCAAGAAGAATCCGACATTCCGATAACTTCTTTGAAACTCTGTACACTGGACATTCTCACCTTGAAATGAAAAAATACATTATTCATTGTTTTTCCTCTTATTTCACAAGAATGAATTCATATACGTGTAGTCGATTGTAAACGCGTGTATATAATATATATATATATATATCTGTGAAGCATCGATGTTTGTGATTAGAGAAATCGAGAGAATTTGTCTGTATCACCAGCGCTGGATTTAGGCAGGAATTTTGACGGTTCTTGAAATCCGGTGCTGTCTGCCATCGCAGTTATCATCGGTAGTTGATAGGATATTCTGCACAACAATTGCGTTCTCTTTCGAAAGATTCTCCCCTTCGACAATTGAAATTCGTTCACGAACCTCCCTAGCCCCCTCAGAGATTAAAACCACCAACTCGCGTTCCCTTTCTTTTTGTTTTTTTCTTTTCTTCTTTCTTTTCATCGAACAACTTGTACATACTATTATATTATATTATTATCATTAAATTGCGCATAAAAGAAAACCATTTTGTACATACATACTTTGCGAAACAAGAAAAAAAAGAAACAAAGAGTAAGAGAGTACTTGGATATGCGACAAAGAGAGAAAAAAAAAAGAAGAAGAACCTCTTTGCGCGAGGTTTATTTTAATGAACACTACATCATTATTATTAACTACCATGTAATAATAATAATATTTAACGAATAAGGTACATATATTCTATACTCTTAAAAGCTAAGTAATCAATAAATATATCTATAAAATTTCCTTGTGTTTGTGAATGTCTGACCCTTGTCCCATCCTCGAGATCCCATCATATCGTGGCGTCTTTTATCACTATCTCTACGTCCCGCTGAAAAATATCTCCTCGTTGAAGATCTTGTGTGATGTATTTTGTAGTGAGAAACAGATGTAAAGAATCGTTCGCATTGTTCAAAATCATTTCAAAAGAATTTTCTCTGTGAGGTATCTTTCATGTATAAATACCGTCGTTGATAATTTATTAATATTATTATTATTATTATTATTATTATTATCATCTTGATCGTAATCGTCGGACCCGCTGGAAAAGTTTTAACTCATACAAATCATGTTCTATCATACCGCCCAAATAGAAGATAAAGTTATTTAAATATATATATGAGAATGGAAAAAATTCGAAAGGTTTAGCCTTAAGTACCGCGAGGTGTTATTGTAAATATACATATATAAATATATATGCGATTTGCAACGGGTTCGACGTCAATTGGATAAAGAAAAGTACCTACACAAAAGTGATGTGTGATGAAAGTTGTTTTTTCTATGAATGAACAGAAACGAACAAATAAAAGAACAAAAAAACATGAAGACAAAGGAATTAAAGTCTTTTGGTAACTTCATTGATGTCGTTATCATTGTATCGATAATATCCTCCCCGTGTTGTTTGCTTGTTGTCTCTTAATATGTCGAACCAACATTTCTTATCGAAGCTGAATTTATCGAGAAACTCTGTAGGTCTCCTCCTTTCTTTTTACTCGCTGCAGAAAAGTGATGTTGAATAAACCAACATACCATAGAAGAAGAAGAAGAATTTCAAACCTTCCCACACAGCATTCTTTGTCTAAAAGATATCTTGAGAAATAATTAAGAACAATGCAAGAAGTCTTATGCAACATGAATAGACATTTTTTAGAAGGCTTAAACTGTTCTTACTTCTAACAGAGATCTTTGAGAACGTTTTCAGAAACCTGTAAGAATTTTTTAAAAGACATCTGTCTGAAAGGTTTCTGAAAACGTTCTTGAAGATATCTTTTAGAAATAAGAACAGTTTAAGACTTCTTGCATTGTTCTTAATTATTTCTGAAGATATCTTTTAGACAACTAGTGCTGTGTGGGTTCAATTCATCAGAATAGAAAAAAAAAATTTGAATTCAAAAGATCGAAATTGTAGTTGCAGATAATATGGATTCTCCAAACTCTTAAATTAATAATAAACGGTAAGAGGGATACGTAATCAATCATTATTCACATTCAAGTGTACACATTTATAAAATTTGCAATGTTTTTCATGCCATTACAAATAACTGTGAATCGTCAGTGCTCGATACATCGATGCCCAGTGTATAATTATAATCCATAGAAATCAGAACAGATGGATCCAATTTTCAACACAAAAATAATCATTCAATGCTTCTGGACAATACGAATTCAATTGACAAATCTCGATATATGCCACTCATTTGTGTTATACATATAAATATATATTTTTATCTCAACTATTTTGAACGATTATGAAGAATACAATTGATCAACAGGAACCATTTCATAACAATGATCACCCTAGTCTTATCTCTTTTTTTCCTAAGAAATAAATAAATAAATATAATTACATGATATGAATCGAATCATTAATTCAATCAGAAATTACGTTTATATCGAAAAGAAGAATGAGATTAAAAAAAAGAAAAAGAAACGATGGCATATGCATTTTTAATACGAATAAAATTATCCAAATGTTTTGGATGGAACCAATTACCTCAAGAACAAGGAGTCTCGATATAAGTCTTTCTTAATACAATTGAATAACATCACAGATGTTGGATATTTTACTATTCGTCTCCTTATATCGTCAAACAATTGAAGAAAATCGACATCACTCTCGAATCACGTATGTACAATATATCGTAGACTTATTCTTCAACGAGAGCCCATCACGACGATAGGAGTTTGCGTGGAGCTTGAGGTTTGATTTTCGAACTGGGATGGCTCGGATACTCTGCAAAAACCATAGAAAAGGATCTGTAACAGCTTTGGTCCATGATGTGCATAGAATTCAGTATATAATAAATAAACGCTTCTTAGAAAGATAACACGTTATTACCTTGTTGTAGAGAGAATTTAGAAAAGAAATATAACAAGCTTTTTTAGCTTTCAATGACTTAAATACGAATACGATTAATCAACAACGAGAATGTAAATCAATGAGGAAATTTGTTTGGAGATCAAAGAGCTAAATTAGAAGAATTCATGAAATTATATCGAGGATGCTCAGTTAAGAAAGAGTTGAGAATGAAATGTGGAGGAAGGCTTTTCTTGATGAGAAGATAAATGTGGATTCCAATGATGAAAGATTTTTCAACAAAAACAGAGGAAACAAAGAGATACTGTTGTGACTTCAAAACTTCAACAGAAGCTACCAGAATGATTTGTGTCCTAACAGACGAGAAACCTAATTCATTCGTTTTCAACTGAATCGATAAAACGAGAATTTCCATCGGATTTATTTTATATCAAAATCCCTCTATATATTTTTGTTCCTAATTTATTAACCTGATATAGCAATTTTAAAATCACTCCAACAAGAGAATCGTTCAAAGAAATTTTTGACTATCAAATAAGTGATTCAACGAGTATTTAAAATTCCATTAATTATTGTATTTTTGGAAATCTTGAGAACAAAACAAATTGTTCTGGAACTCAGACATGAAATGTGAAAATTTGATACGATTTTTGTGAGTATTGATTGTAATTCAAAAGTATCTTCGAAAAGGTTAATTCGATTCTATACAGTTTTCTTTTTTATCATAACCGTATTTGGGAATCGTTTATTTCAAGTGATTTCATTTTATCGTCTTATCGAAGTCTCCAAAGTTTCAATTGAAAGAAAGATTCAAAAGCTTCGTTTGTACAATGCATCTAATCGATACGTAAGCACTAATCCTCCTTCCCCTTATTGGATAAAATAAACCAGATTTCTACTTGTTTCTCCCTTGAGATACTTCTTAGCACTATAACAAGTCCTTTTTATAAAATTCGTGATATTTACGTAAAGAAGTTGACAAAAAATTTACTACCCGTAAGAATTTCTTGATTATTTTCTAGAACTCCATTCCCATGGTTTACATTTATTCTCAATCTATTTGAAAAATCAGCACGTGACGTACTTGAGCTGTCGTACGATGCCTTGAACTACATTAAAACTCAACAACTAAAATATCTTTAGAATTCAATAGATTGTTTTTATATCTATAAAACCAAAATTTTCTACCAGCAACCGGAAAAAAGATGCAATAGAAATATAAACAAAAAAGTATATTGAATTGTAAATTGAAACAACATTCCTTTGAAATTTACTTCAACTGACAGACACTTGAGAGACTTTATAATGAATTGAAAACATAAAAACAAAGATTTCATAAACTAAGAACGCGATTGTGTTATTACACATATCTCCTGCAATTTTATTATATTAGTAACAGAAAAAGCGCTGCATGATTATATTAAATGATAATGAGGTAACTAATAGATACAATAAACACTTAACAGTGAAGTTAAAAGAGTTTATTCTTTCCTTACATTATTCAAATACGGAAAAATTGTTTTGGACAGTTGTTTCATTTCTTATAAACTGCAAATAGTTTATCACAATGTACAATTTACATTTATCTTTACACTATCTTTTTTCGATTTTGATCGCAAAGGGGAAGGCAGGATGGAACTTTATTCATTCGTTCGTCCCGTAGTATGCTCATCGGTTAATTTGATCAGGCAATATCTATCATCAATGTCCATAATACAAATATTTGTTTTACAATATAAACAAATCAAAGCGGTATTGAAAAATATTATAGAGACATCAGAGAGTTTGTTATTCGTCTATCAAAAATACAAACAAAACAAAAAGAAGAGTGTATAAAAAAAATGTTATTCCTATTTGCACAATGCTGTTTCATATTTTCTATTACATAAAATTTTCAAATCATTTATAACTGGTACAAAATACAATCATTCAAAAAGAATAACGATAATCTTTGAAAACTTTCACGATAGGATTAATGTAATATACAGAGATAATGCGATAAACTTTATGAATCAGTCAAAATAAATCAATGGGGAGGGTTTGTTGTACTTCTTCAAATGATTATCGCATTTTTTTGTTTTCGTTATAATACAAGGAATACATTTGAATCCAAAAAACTATAATCAGCGGCACTCGTAATACTAATAAATACAGCATATAATACAATTTTATCGAAACAACTTAACTTGTTCTTTCATGTTTTGTTTTTCATTTTCTTTCAAGGAGAGAAGAATTTCGAGTACTTAGATCAACTAAATGAAAATACATCGGTGAGCCGATTTTTGTACTTCTACATAAATCTATTGCTCTTGTTTCTACATAATTTTCTTTTTCGAATTTTGAAAGAAAAAAATTGGTGTAGAGTATATTAGTAATGGAAAAAGGGAAACATTGTTACAATCCTTTCCATTGGGAATGTATACGTTAAGCGATAAAGAGAAAATTATCATGCAGTATACGAGAAATATGACGATAGGTGAAATTTTAGAAAAGGTATTATTATTACTAACAATTTTGATCACTGGAATCCATCACAATTGCGAAATCTCTTGACTAGGAATATAATAAAGAATTGAAAAAATTGAAATACATAGTACAAATGATGAAACAAGAGTGAGTGAGTTATCGAGGGAATCTAAATTACATTCCTTACATACGAAATAAAAAACGAAAAGTTCGCGGAGTTAATGTATAATAACACTTATTCTGTCAGTCTTTTGAAGACCGTTCATAGTCGAAACAAATCCATACATCATCGTTATTAAAAATCTTTGTTACAAGTAACGAGGATAACGAAAGATAAGTGATTCTTTACAAAAATACAAACACAATTATATTGTATAGATGAATGATGATCGAATTAACAGTTTCCTTTTGTCAACGGTTAATTCAATACAATATTACTTACTCGAGGCCTAGAGCCCAATTGATACCTTGTACTAGGAGCAGAATTAATGGTTGCCAAGCCACCAACCATCTGATCCAATCCAACAATTGGCCGTATAATACATGAGGTCGTTCCCATCTTATCAATGAATTAAGGTCTAAGTATATATTGATAAATCAAACAAAAAAAGCATGTATATATTTGTCAAAAGGATACGGATTACGGAACATCTGTTTAAGATCTACCTTCTCCTTACAATAAGGACAAGTTTGTTTTTTTCCAACTATGCACCAGCCTCTGATGCAGAATTCATGAAAAATATGTTCGCAACTGAGTTTATAGGTATTCTCGATAACACCTTCCTCATGTTCGGATACTAAAAGTTTGTTTCCACATACCGCGCATACTCCAGGTTCCAGTGTCCTCGTAGGCATACTACCTGGAGCATAATACTGTAAAAACGATATAAATCAACAACAGAAAAAATGAAAATTTATCAAATTGATGGATCGATGTATCGAAACTCACCCCGATATGGGAAGCCATTTTATCGGCACATATTTCCGCGACGTCCCTTCCAAGAACTCCGAAGTAAAGCCCATAGAATAGAAATAATAAACCACAATCCATCCATATCTGAGGCTTCACGTCGAATACTAAATTTAAGCCGAAGAATGTGGCTAGAATTATGATATAACTGACTATGCCCAAGAAATAACTAAGTTTATATATAAAATAGAACCATTTGTACACTATTCTGAAATATCAAGAAAATTATTTCAATAATTTGCAGATTTACATGCGTAATGAAATGTGAAAAGTTAGTTTTCGTACCTGGGAGTTGTACCTTGAATTGGTCTTTGCATAGCTTTTCTTACTATGAGTCCTGTTATACAGGACGATACTAGCCATAAAAAAATGAACCTCCACCAATGATTGTTCAAACTCATTACAAGAGGAATACACCACATACCTATGAACGTAACAAGCTGTAATTCGTTTAAAATTAATGAGTGATATTAATATATATGATTTGTAAGAAGTTCATATTGTCATTTCACCTGATATGATTTAAAATGTCTTTTCTTCCATTCCACTAGGATAATTTGTGCCACCGTCAAAGTTACTAAGAGAATGAGCAACATCTCGGCGTGCATCGATTCGTGGCCACGATGTTTTTCGTGCATTTTGATGTGTTCTACTCTGTGAAATTGAATATACGTTAGAATCTGTCGATTAATAGCTAGTTTCAGCTTCATTATTTTACTAAAGACACGCTAACATGTCCTGAATACAACTTTGGAGACAGAGAACCTATGCGTATCGAGCGAAAATTGTTATCAACTTCAAGACACAGGAAAATGCCCAAATCTCTCTGCTCTCAACAACATCCATGGTTTCTGCAGTATTCAAGACACATCAACGTGCCTCTGGACGGAGGTTTGTTTATTATATTAAACATTGAGCCAACGTAAAGTGATAAACTAAATAGAATTTCGATGTCACAATATCATGATTTGTGAGCGAACATAAAAGAGTTTGAATATCATATTTTATTTGCTTTTTACCTCCATTTTTCCTCTGGTGTTAATTCGTCTTCGCTCTGTAAAAAAAAAAAAAAAAAGAAAATTATCAATGACAATACAATTGTAACAGATAAGGAATGAACTATGTATATAATATGGATGAGAAAAGTCGAACTTGAAGTAACTGAATTCTAATTATAATAAATTTAAAAAGTTTAATCATTCCCTGTAATCTTCAAGGTTAACGGTTCATATTATTTATTAAAACATTAATTCAAAAAATGCTAAATAAATTGATTTCCAAATGAAAGCATAATCCTACCTTATTGGGCATTACGTGTATATCCATTTTTGATCAATGATTTCAACAAAATTTGGAAAAATTGCAATTCATCAAATTAACATGATGTGTTGGTGCAAACTTTGATGCAGCCGCCACTTGTCATTTTATTACACAAGTCTACAGATTTGTGGCACCATGAGGGAACGTTTTCAAATATTCCTTCTATTGATAACGGTTCAGGAGACCGAAAATGTTCAATATCCCGAAATTCAATGATTGGTCAACGTTCAATAAATCTCTAGGAACTCACGAATCCTCGTAAAACAGTGAATCAAAAAATGAGTTTGAGAACACTTTGTAGAAAACTTTTGATTTTTTATTCACTATCCGAGTGAGTTGATTAGAAAAAAGACAAAACCTGTAAGATAGAAAGAAAGATCCGAGGCAAACGATTAAGTTTGCAACTCCGCCATTATCGATTGATCGCTAGGTATGTTTAGTGATTCCACTAGAAATTACCAGTTTTGAGCTAATTAAAAACAGTCGGGCTTCTCACATACTCCCTAGGGAGCATATGTTGTGGATCACCCTGTAGAATTCAGTAACTGCCCCAAACGTCGAGATGTAAACATCTCTTGCACATCGTTTATATTTCTGATTCAAAAACGCACCCATCCTAATCGGAATTTTACATTTGAAGTGTTTTTATTACATCGACATATTCGATTACCAAACATCATTAATCATCGAGCGATTGTGAAATATCATTTTCTATTGATAATTCTTTATTTCTCCAAGATATTAAACATCTCTAATTTTGAATTTAACAAGTGATCTGAAGTTAGTACACGAATCGATCTACCGTAATCGATAGCTTACCCAAGCCGCGATGCTAGCTGGGCCCGCCATCTTCATTCATGGCGTATTTCAAGTTGTTCGACACCATTTGATGTGAATAACGTACATAATTCTAGCTTTATTTATATAAAAATTTCTAAAAATGTCGAGAAAACGTAAGATAGAGAATATCGCCAACCGGTGCCGGATTTGTTTGCTCGATCACGGGTGTATGAGTAACCTCTTCGACGAATCACTTGAATTAAAACTCAAGGATCTTGAGAAATGTACTTCCATTGATGTATGTTTATACGTTGCATATTAATTTCATGAATATTGAATCCGAAACGACCTTTTGCACCTTCTCTATCGATTTTGATTTTTTGCAGATAAAGGACGAACAAGATTTACCAAGAATCATTTGCCATGTGTGCGTATATAAATTGGAAATGTGGAGTGAGTTCAAAGACCAACTCTTACAATCGAATGAACTGCTGCTTAATCATTTGGAGACAACGGGGAGTTCGGATATAACGTTGGTATGTATCAATTGGATCGATTCGAACAGAATTGAAATTGATTGAAGCTTTTATATATAATATTTGTTTTAGAAAAAGCTTAAAACAGATTCATCGTTGACAGTACCGATAGCCTCTTCTACGGTTTTAAATCATTCATCCCGTCAACTTTCGTCTAAGAACAAATATGCGTTGAAAGATGAATATGATTCGACGAAAGATATGTTCAATAACGAACTTGAAACAAATGAGAAAACTGATGAGAACAGTTTGGGTTACACTCCTGTCAAACCAACTCTGGTACCGATGAAGATCAAATCGTTGTCTGGAAAACGAGGTAGAACAACTGAGAGAAGAAAAGCATCTACAAAACGTTGGGTGGCAAGAAAAAAAGCTCTATTAGCCGCAACAGGAGAAAATGCTTCGGATACGGATTCTCTAGTCTCGGACGAATCCCATTTGTCTCCGGTACAGAAAGCAAGAGCCAAAACTAACGTGGATGAAGACGCGGGTAGACAAAAAAGAATAGCCAGAGAATTGAAGAATCTAGAAACCGATATGTCGGGAAAATATGGCATCAAACACGACAGTGATAGTTTGTTATTGGATACGGACTCCGACGCGAGAAGAACTAGATCCCGCACTCAAACCACGGATACTCTGCAAAATCATAGCAAGGCTAATACCCCGAACATACTTAAGAAGAACAAAATTGTATCTAAGGATAAAATGGGAAAAGAAAATGACACTTCAAGTTTATTGGTGAATCTTGCAACGAAAAATAATTTGCCGCAAAATACGATCACTCCACACTTGGTGAAATCTGAATTGAAAATTGGCAATGCCACTTATATTGTGACGTCTACTCTATTCTCTTCCGAACCACAGTACATGAACAAATCATTTTTGAGCAATAATTTACCGGAAAATTCCATACATCTTGGTTTGGATGAGAACAGTCAAGAAAAAAATACAGATATAATAGACGCTGTACAATTGCGTAGAGTAAATACCCCGCAGACTCCGAATACCGCGACGGACAACAGACTTCGAGAAAGATGCTTAAATATAGAAGTAGAAGGGACAGAATTCGATGCTTTGAAACAAGTTCAAGCCCAACTGGCTTGTTTCGTGGAGAACGAGATGAAGAATAGATTATTTGAATCTCCCAATGACAAAAGTGTCGATACCAAAGCTAAAACTCCAATTACCAATAAGAGTCTGGCTCAAACTTTGGACGATCGATTAAAGAACATAGTGGAGAAAGCCATCAAAAAGAATTTGGAAGAATCCAAGGTGACATCACAATCCAGAACCGTGTCTGCCGCTTTCGTCAGATCCGCTATGAAATCCAAACACTTTCAACCTAAAGTCATTGTGAAACGTATGGATATGAAACAAGAGAATCAACGTTACAAAATTAATAATCTTTACATTCTAGATAAGCCTTACAATTTATTACGTAAACGACGAAATATTTTACTCCCAAGTTACGCGGATTATACTTCTTCGTGCGAGGAGTCGGACGCGGAGGGTAGCGATAAGAAAACAATAACTCCACGTAAAGTACAGGGACCCGCGTGTGTGAGAAGGATGAATAAAAACCTCAGCATCGAGGCTAAAATAAAGAAAGAACAAACTGAAGATACTGTCATGAAGAAAGAACCCTTCGGCTCACCCTTGAAAACTATCAACAAAGAGATTGCAAACAACGAGAGTAGACCTCTTTGCGGTATTTGCGGTAAATCGTTCGAGAGTCATTCTGCCCTTGAGAATCATATAAAATCCCATGCAGTGCAGAACGGTACCACCGCTCTTTCACGTCCGAAACCAAAAATGATGCGTTGCAAGAGATGTCACGAGATAGTGGAATCTCGATATGTCAAACAGCACGTATGTAGATCGTTCAAAATATCACCTCTTCATAAATGTTACGTCTGCAACTCGACTTTCACCTCGGAGAAACTCCTCATACAACATTTGGATAATCACGATCAATCGGAATTCAAGATAGAGAATATCGCTAAAGTCGAAAAACCACATCCCAAAACTTATCAGTCGCAACAACAACAACAGCAGAATAAAGTCAACAAATTGCCCATTAAATCCGACAAGGGTGCAGAGGCTACTCCTACCGTTGTTCCTACGGTAGATAAAATTCCACATCAAAATATTTTACCAAAGACGGAAAACGTTAACAATAATATCCCTGGCAGTGCTATAGTCGATGCGAATAATGTTTCCTTCAACGCTGTCCCCGCGACCCCGATCGAGGAACAACAAAAGAATATTGTTCCAATGAAGAAAGAGAAGGAAACTTACACGTGTTTCGTTTGCGATAAAATATTCACTGACGAAGAAATTCTGAAAGATCATTTGCAGAAGCATTGCGATGATATGAGCGAGGACGAACAGAGTACCAACAAAGATCATTATCAATGCGCGATCTGCGGGGAATCGATGGAATCCGACGACGCGCTCGAGGCACACGTTCAAAAGCATTTATTCGATGACGAGGATGATAATCCTAATTTGATAAGCATCGGTAACGATGCGGCTGAAAAACCAGAGAGAGTCCAAGAGGAAACTCATCAATGTTTGCAATGTTCGGAGGTATTCACTTCGGAAATGTTGCTGGAAATGCATATGCAAGCTCACGAGGAGGAAGCAGCGATTGCCGAATGGGAAAAACAAGGGAGAAAATCATATGATTTCCAATGTATGATTTGTAACGAATTTTTCCAAACGGAGGAAGAGTTGTCCGAACATGTGGAGGTGCATGACGGAAACGTTTATACGTGCCAATTGTGTGACAAGCCATTCTCGAGTCTTGAAGATTTACAACAGCACGTTGCAAGTCATTGATGTTCGATTAGTAGGTAACTATTTTTTTTCCATTAAAAACAAAAAAAAACACACATTGTACAGCCCTTGCGTAATTGTTATCAAAAAGTAACCCACACAATTTTCTTTTTCATTTTTCTGCGCATTGATTTATAAATGTAACCGTCATGTTCAATTAAACTTACGTGTTTTTCAGTTGAAATATATATATAAAGGTATATATCTACACATATATAAATATAATTGTATTGAAATTATAAATATGCAAGTTGTTAATTGCATACACAACAAACAACACTTGATATCCATCAAATATAAAAGAAATATTTCTATTTTAACCTTCATTAGTGAACGTCATTTTTCCTTTTACCTTGCACTATCGATAATTTATTTTTGCAATAAAAATGTGACGCATTGATTTTAAAAAATGTAAATAGATTGTACTGTTTATATTCAAGTATCATCCATCTTTTTAATTTACAAATTTATGACGTTATTTGTTTTATTTACAGACCAAATTTGAATATTTGTCGATACGGAAGTTGTTGAGATTCTTATGGTTTCTCAAAAAACTACCCCTAATACTTGATTCTAATTTAATTGAACTTCTTTTGTGATGAAAATTGTGTTATCAAGATGACAAGGAATAAATTTGTAAATAAATTTTAACTATATATAAATATATATAACAAGACATATATATAAGTATAGTCGGATGATTCTTGATACTATATCGTACTGTTGTAACGACTTATAAAAAATAATAATTGTTTTCTTTCTAATGTAATGCCTAAACTTGTACAGCAACAACAGGGAACAGTAATAAAGTATCACCGCATCATACGGATGGAGTGTGTACACTTTTTTCTCTCTTGTAAATACTAATTTGCGGTATTTACAAATGCTATAATAATTCAATAAATTAATGTATAATTTTTATATAAGCATTCGTTCAAAATATTCTAATTGTATATAGCCAAAACGATGCATAGAAAATAATGAAATAACAAACTTATAGGCGTAACGGTAAGCATGAATATGTATTAATTTAAGTGTGATTATAATACATTTAGCAAGTTAGAACTATAGAATTTCATGAATTATTCGAGATGAGGGGAAAAATGTATGTGTATAAACGTTATGAAATATTTTGTTAAATCGGAACATGTAATGCACATACATACACCAGTGTTATACGCAAAAGTATGATGAAATAAAGAAAAAAAAATTATAAAAGGAACTCAAGTTCTTATTAAATTCATTGTTTGAATCATTTATTTGGAGAATAAATAAGGAATTTATTTCTACAAAATGATTCATCGCTTTTTAAGTACAAAGCAGGGTTGGCAAAAAGCCGGCTTTTATTACTAGCGTAAAATGGAATGACGAACGGAAAAACATGTTGAATTAATTTGTAATTGATTGTTCGAATAATGAAAGTGATGATTTAACCATTGGGTAATGATAGTTGAAACCGGTTAAAAGTATCTAATTTCCCCTTTACATTTATCAAATTCCATTAAGGTCATTCCCAGGTGAAAGAAGACGATAGAAACCGATTGAAAAAGTCAACCCGATGGTTGATAGCATAGAAACAAACAAGAAAAAAAAGATTTCGAATGAAAGTTTTGCAAAAACAACATGTATGTGTTGACTAACAGAAATTAGTCAGCTATAATGAGTTAAAACTACAATACAAACCAGGGGTGGCTGAAACTAAGCCAATCCTGAGTGTTGCTTGTCCATTGAGGGACCAATGATTGATTTCACTTGGTAGCTCAAGATAGCACCTATTTATTTTTGATTGACCTATTATTATTCTGTAATCAGAAAATTGATCAATCATTGGCCAATAAACAAACAGAAATGAGC
This sequence comes from Gonatopus flavifemur, assembly GCA_018340375.1. Classification (NCBI taxonomy): domain Eukaryota; kingdom Metazoa; phylum Arthropoda; class Insecta; order Hymenoptera; family Dryinidae; genus Gonatopus; species Gonatopus flavifemur. Next base: position 10,981,223 of record JAFFJZ010000005.1, read on the forward strand.
AATTATTGGACGATCTAACCCAATCTATGAATCGATCAATCTATGAACATCCGAAGATTCATTAAACATTAGTTAGATGTAAATTGATTTAAAAATCGACCTGACATTGATGGTTACTACGAATGATAATTCGGATGCGAAAGTATGTTCTTGTAACAATTCCTTTTGAAAAAACGCAACAGAGCAATCTTCTGAGAGATGTACGAGTTATATATAATTTAAAACATTTTTCCACTTCGGATGTTTTCAGAGATAATTCATGGTTTAATGGAAATTTCTACACGTGGCAGGAGAGGAGGATGATATTCTAAAACTGAACAAGTCATTTATCGGTCAAAATAAATGACTAGTTGTTTGCACGTTGAATACGTTGATTGGAAAACAAATTGAAGTTGTTCTTGTGCACTGTATCTGCAAAAATTCACAATCTTTACGACGCATAACTGTGCTTCTGAAACAAAATGATTACAGCGGTGTTAAAAAAGTGAAGTTATTCCATTCAAGGCAAAATAAACTGTCAGCAGAAAGAGTCTTACCATCATTTGTTGTGATCGAAACATTCATGGATCTGGGTTTCATTTTACTGTACGGATACTCTGTTGAAAAATTACAATAGAAACCGATAGGTGTAATTTTATTGGAATCTATGGGTTTCTATCGATTTTCCGTGTCGTTTTGTCACAGTTGCTATATGTTTCTATTGGATTTCATGTGGAAGTCGATATTCTACTGGTGTTTATTGGTAAAATCAGTAAACCCTCATGAATACTGATGAAAAATAATTTCCTATTGGGAAACCATGTCGTTTTCTCACAGGAATCCATTAGAATATATTGGATTTTTTCAACAGAGTATGATCAAAAACAATGTTTCACAAATACAGTGTATTACTCGACAATTCGAGTAATACAAAACCATAAAATTTTGAAGTTATTCCTGGTGGAAAAACTTTTGTTGAATTTCATTCTCGATTTTGACAATTTTTAATTAAAAATTGACAAAACTCCACGAATTTTCACAAAAATCAAAGAAAATTGTCAAAGTTTAATGAATTTGATTTGAGAGTCTAATTTGTGAGTGAAATTCAACATGGAATTCAATGATATTCAGCAACATTCAGCAAAATTTAATGAAATTCAATCAAATTCAACAATTTTCCCCATCAGGGGAAAGGATATCTTGACAGATTAACAATATAATGCTTCAACGTTAAAATTATCTACAATGATAATAAAATATGTATAACAGCCAAAACAACGATATAAAAATGAATAAAAAAAACAGCGAAACTTGGAGAACATTGTTTTCGATCAAGTGGTGTTTAAAAATATGAATAAATATAAGTATCATTATAAATTGAAAATATAAATCCTCAATGTAATATATAAATATCGAATTAACACTAATGAATCAAAATAAATGAACAATTATGAATAAAAATAAGTCAGTAATATTGATCATATTATAAAATGAATATATATTTAAAAATGTTCGATGAATAAATATGAATATAAATTGTGAATAAAATATACAGCGTGTAAAATCCACAGTCACAATGCAATAATCTCCTGCGTGGAACATTTTTCTGGAAGCTTAGTTTTTGAGATATAAGCTGTGTTACATACTTGAGCTTGACACCATTCGCTCAATTGGGCAACGGTGGATTTCTGGAGAAAAATTGAACTATTCTATCATTTTTCATTTTAGAGCTATAATAATTCAAAGTTGCTGAATTCTGTGTGGCTGGAACCTCAAAAATTCCAAATCGCTATAGCTCCGGAACAAAAAATCATGAAATAGTTCAATGTTTTCCAACTCATCGAACGATATGAAGCTCAAGTATGTAGGTGCATCTGAATAATTTGGATTCCAAAACATCTGAAAATCCTCATATCTCAAAGCAAATTTTCTGAACGGGGAATTATTGCATTTTGGCTGCAGAAGACACCTGTGAAATCCGATACGCGAATTATTTTACACCCTGTATAAATATTAAATTAAGGGCTATGGGGCATAAAAAAACGGACACTACGGTTTTGCTACGTAGTTAGTAAACAACTAAACAATAATTACAAATCTTAAAAATTACAGCAATAAAGTGCACTGCTAGGATTTGGCTCTAAATCTAAATCCAAAGCTCAAAACACATTCCTAAACATGATGAAATAAGTTACAAAAATTATCAACATTTGTAGGTTAATATGTTTATAATTCTTTGGATAATTTTGAGGAATCATTCACAGTTCCAATTTCATATTAAAAACTCAGTTTACTGGGCACTTTATCATTGTACATTTAAAATTTGTATTTATTGCTCAGTTGATCAGAAAGTACATAGCAAAATTTTGTCCATTTCTCGAAGGACTCCATGGTCCTCGACAATGATGAATCGAAGACAACAAATCAATAATATTGTATGAGGAATAGTGAATTAATGATTGTAAGTCAAGAATAATAAATTAAATCATAATAAGCCAACAATAATCAATGTTTTCGAAAATAAATGCTTTCAGAACAAATTCTGTTAGAACCACCTTGGATAGATGGGGGAAGGGAAAAGTCAAATTTTGCGTGAACTTTCTTAGAAAGAAGCAGTTTCAAGTAGATAATAATGAATTACATACTTGGAATTGCGCGCTGCCGTGCACTTTGAATTTTCCAATCATTTCTGACGACATTTCGATGAATTTCGATGAATATTATTGAGCTTATTCTTTCTTCTTCTTTTTTTTCTCACATATTATATATTTTTTATACATAGTCAATTTATTTAGATATACATAATAAATTGTTTTTCTTCTTTTTTTATACAGAAACTAAAATCTACGTAACAACTTGATGGAATTTAAGAATAAATTTTCACCGAGAATATTCGTTTTCTTCTCTCATTTCTGGATTATTAACAAACAAAGTAAATGATTATTACAAAAATCAGTCGCAGGCTGAATTGAAAACCTTAAATTCTAATTTATTTACATAAATACTGTGTACATTAACACATAATTTTATATATATATATATATATATATGTAGATATATATATATGTATGTATATTTATATAATCTGTTCTTTGACTCAACAAAATTCTCTTCCTCAAGTATTTTTACGTATTTATCATTTAATTTTCCTTTTCTTCCAAATATATTTATATTCATGTACGATCTCTAATTAAAAAAAAAACTCATTGGTCCATCGAGCGATAATCAACGAATGATCGAAAACATATGAAACTTTGGTAATGTGTTCATTTTTTTTTTTCTTTTTTCATACTCTCTGCTATACATTCCATGTACATCAATGTATCAAACAAATTTACACTCGAGAGAAAGTGAGAGAGAGAGAGAGAGAGAGAGAGAAAGAAAGAAAAAAAATACATAAATGCAAGAGCGAATTGTTCTTTCTTTTTCTTCTAAATTTCTGTAGGAATTCATCACTCACGATGAAATGATGAAGTGAAATTATATACATTGTAATGCATATTATCGAAATCGATGACATTTTCTTCATTGTTATTCTTTTTCTTCAATTTGATTTTTTTCAATAAATATATTCTTTCCACGATCAAAACATCAAGGAAAATAGAATTTAATAATGCTCAATGCCTGTGTTGCGAATCGAACATTTTCCCCTTCTCTTCTTTCTTTTCATTCAAATACATTGGTGTTTATGAGAATTGTCATTAAACAATAATTTGACGTATTGCTATATTATCCTCTTACATAACTATTATGTACAATGACACCATTTAGATAAAGATTAAGGTTCGGTAGTTGTAGGAGTAGCAATATCAATAGTATTCTTTCTCTTTAATAATAATAATATTAATAATAATAATAATAATAATAACAATAAATTAAATTCTCGCTCCACGGGTTTCTTAGTGGAAAAAAAGATCGGAGTCATAACGATAATGATGACTGTACAATATATTAAAAAAAAAAAAAAAAGAGGAAAAAAAGAAGACTTTTAAAATGAGCATACAATAATATGCTCCAATATCCATCCCGATCCATCTCTAATACTGCGGATGGATGATACACTCTCTTCTTCTCATTCATTTCGTGTTGTCTCTAATCTAGCTATCTAGAAATCCATTAACTTGTGTTATTCGTACAGGTTTCACGAGGAGATGTGTGTTGAGAAAATCGTTGCTTCCATATAGTAGTTATTACGACACAATTAAGGATAAGGGGGTTTTACAATCTTACTACAATTGTGGTTTCATCTTATTCGTCGCTCGATACAATTTTATTCCCTTCTACTTGTCGTTCCCCTTTTTTTTTCCTCATCCAAACAGAAAAGACATAGGAATAGGAACAATCTTCGATGCATATAGATTGTTTTGTATCCCCGTTATTTGGCTTCACATGCGATTCGAGTAACTAGAATTTATTTGTGAATTTGGTTTTCTGTACCTTTTTCAACATGTTCTTGTCATTGTCTTATATAATGCTTCATTACTGAGATACGACATCTACGTAATTCGCTGGATACAATCCTACCCTACCATCTTTTCTTCCTTTACACCATCCTTGTTCGTCCTCGTCTTCGAGTTTTTCAAAGATATCACCTGAAACGAGAAGATATATGTAGAACGTTTTAAGATGAATGAGTAAATAACAGTGGAAGAGATACAGCAAATTGAGACTATCGGCGTGTCAAGATTAGAAGAATTCTCTGTTGGGATTAGAATATACCTAGTTTGAAGCTGAGTTCATCCGCTTCGGCTCCCTCGTAGTCGTATAACGCTCTAACAGGAACACCAGGTTCACCGTTGTCTACTAAAGGTTCTCCGCCATCTTCGTCCCATTCCTCTTCTTCGAATGGATTCGATTCTTGCTTGGCATTCGTACCGTTGCTGAAAAAAAAACCATTACATTTAATTTAAATGTTAAAGTATGTGGTCCAACGAGCAAATGAAAAAGGATGACTTTTTCCGCTTGAAAAGCGTTAGCGAGATAAAGAATTTTTTTATTTATGACGTGGTGTTGAAAAATGATATTATTTCTCCACCAGGAAGACAAAATTAGTAACACAAAGGTGTGAAAATTATTAGAATAATTGTGATTTCTAAAACTGTTCCAACTTTCCTCCGAAGGAATGCAATCATTTATGGAGTCCTGGTTTTATTTCTTGATATAAATAGTTCTTAAGCCCTCAATTTTGGAACGAAGGAATGTTCCATGATTGCTATACAACAATCTCATTTGTATAAAGTTCTTTTTCATTATGAGCATCTTCATATGTCTTTAAATAACTAACAATGTGCAATATTTTGATATTAAGAACTGGTGTTTCATTGTATAAAATGTATATACACGACAAGGAATGATAGTTGAGTTACGATGAAACCAATAAAAATCCCGGTCGGAATTTCTTGTTAACTATTCTAAATTCCCAGCGGGTATCTATCGTCACATACTGTTTAATTTGAGATCGAGGTGTTGAGATCATTGGAGTGAAAAAAAGATTGGAAAGAAAAATTGTTATAATAATTAAATCAGAAATAGAAGGATGAAAAACTATTATATCAACAATCAGACAAAATAGTACTCCACAGATGAATGCATAATCTGAGGCAAAAGTTGGAGTTATTTTGGAAATAACAATTATTCTAATAATTTTCACACCTCTGTAAATTGGAGGATCAATTCAATTTGCTTCGTGTTTTTAAGGTGGATAAAATCGTGTTTTCCACACGCACGTTGAATAAACACTATTTTCACTGTCATAAGGATTAACAATTCTAATTATATTTTAAAGCTATTGAGATCATGCTCTTTTTTTTGTAATTTATGTAAGAAATGTATGTATCAGCGTGAGACATCTAGTAAAGATATGTAATTTAATCGAATTAACATCTCTTAGGAATCGACCGGATTGACTTCAATTCACTGTAACATTACAATGCCTTATCATAATGCATACTTTCTGAGAATATCAGGCACTTATGATATTGAAACGTAAATCAACTATATTCAATACGAAAATTCTCAACAAAATGTAAATGAACTGAGGTTCTATGATTTTCTATGAGAAGAAAACTAGGAAAAAATATTGATACCGGATACAAAGTTTAGATACAATAATTCCAAACGTTTAACAAACGTAAAATCAATCCCGAGTCGAAAAATTTGGAAGGTTTTTTGCCTCCTATTCCGTTTTTAGACTGATCTTGTCCTGATTGTTGAATAATGCGGACAAAAACAGTACTTTACCATGATTTTAGTCTGAATTTCTCCTGGATCACTTTCATTCGTCGTACAAATTTTTCGACTCGGGATGTGAATTTTAGATATTCAAGACTGGATTCAATCTAAACAACCTGCCTTCGTGGAAATATTTTATAAAATCTCATTACAAATAGATTCAAGTTCTGAGTAAATTCTATCGGAATTTCATTGAAATTTCTTGAATCCTCCATTCACTAATGAAATTCTATACAACATTTCAAACAGAGTGAACATATAAACAAGTATATTGTATAAATAAAAGATGTATGAAATGAAACATAATACTCACGTGATAGAGGTTCTATTGACAGTACTGCTTTCGTGGTTATTCTTTTCCGACGACTGTTTATTAGAACTGATAGAATCACTTTTATTATCCCCGTGATTGTTTTCCGTGGATATCACTCGACTAGCAGGCTTCGCTTTTGATTTGTTATTGACCGGGGGGAAATCCTGTGAAATCATTTGACGAATCAATATACCATTTGTTTTTCTCGCTTAAAAATTGAACAAAAATCGTAACTTTGTATAATCTTTAATGATTCTATACATACGTGTTTATCAAGAAATAATATTGTGAGGAATTGGAACGGTGCGTGCATTTGAATTATATAGATTGAATCTAAGGGGTGGACTACATGCCTGTGTACAATATATCAGGCGCGTGTCATGAAAAATGAATACTTTCATTACATTCACTTTTCGGCAAACATTAGATTTTATACTGAATTCATCTTTAGAATGAAATCACATTGAATAAGCGAATGAAAAAAAAGCGACGAAAAGACACTTATCGAATAAACGAAAATTTGAATATCTATTTTCATCGTTCTCGATTCAAATTCTTCAACTCTTTAGTGCTGCAATCATCCTGAATCACTATTGAAAGCATTATACGAATCAACGAATTATGCGACACGCACAAATGCGGATACAAAATAGAAAGAAAGTGAAAGAAAGTGATCTTTCGATATTGAAATAAATATCCGTTACCACGTGAGAAACTCGTCCCGATAATAATAGTAGTGTTTAAAATGGCAGCGCTCGTCGGATAAATGTTGAAAAACAAAAACCTATTCTTTTTATCAAGAACGAGACGAATCAATTGTGAGAAGCGGGAAGGAAGGAAGAGAATATGTTGTGTTGCGTAAACGTAACAAGACTTTACATGCAGATCCTCGCCGACCGGTCGCTGATTGATGAGGGTAATGGATCCCGCCGGTAACGCTTCTTTTGATTTTGAACCCTTGGTGATGTCGCGGAACTCCTCCGTGTAATCCTGCGTAAACACGAGCAACAACTCGAGAAACAATCACATGCACGCATTCCGGGGGATGATTTATTCAAAGCTCTATTTTTCTGTTTTTTTCTTTTCTTGTTTTTACATCAACTCTGACAGCAATATATATATTTTTGTTTCAATTTCACTGGTCTTTAAAAAAGAAAAAGATGGGGATGATTATGCTTATTAGGTTTGGAAACCTCGTGTATTACTGTCAGAGCTAAAGAGATGCCAGAAACTTGACTGATAGTGGCGAAATCATCGAGTTGGTAGAAAATTATTCAAAAATATGTTCAAATGAGATTACCAACGGTCAAATGGTCAAAGTTCTGATTAGATGTCCCTGAATTTTATTGAATACGATCGCTTATGATGTTCGGATCCTTTGGAAGCGTTCGAGTATTATTTCATCCTCTGTGTGACACTGTGTGACTAGTTTGGCCATGATTAGCCAAAATCAAGAGAAAAAAAGACTTCGAAGATGTAAAATCAGGAAGCGAATGTTACAATTCAAGTTAGAAATATAAGTGTCAACATAGAGTACATCGAAGTACTAATTTCGCCAATCTCATCGCTCTCTAGCATCTCTTTGGAATAAACCATACAACTTACATAATTGTACGTATATATTCTATTACAATGAATACACAGCGATGCACAACACGTATAAAACATTGAATAATCGCTAAACGAAGTGCCTTGCAAAGAATCAAAATCAAAATGAGAATAACGTGTAACGATAAAGCTAAATTTTTCACAACTTGAAAAACATCAAACAAAGTATTCATTGTTTCCTTTTTTTGTTCTATTCTTCCGAACAAATTTATAATTTTTCCAAATTATTGATCAAATTAATAAAACAAACATATTAGATTTTATTCATAACTCACTCAAATCAATATTTCTCAAAATATAAAAATAATAATCAAACAAAAAAAGTGTGTATTATTATTTCGTTACGATGAAAGAAAAAGACTAAACATGGAGGAGAATTATTTGTTATGCGTAAACTAATAATCGAAATGTCTCGGTACGGGCAGGTAACGTAGAGGCATGCGAAAGGAACAATATGACTCTTTCAAAAGTTGAATTCAAGTTACCTCGAACTGTGGCCAATTCATGGCCATGTTTACGCCGTGATTGTTGGACCACCATTTCAAATCTTTTTCATGGTCCGCATTGTTAATTGTATGATAGAATTCTTCGTATATTTGTGGAAGCCTGGAACGGAAAAATAAACTTCGTTAGGAATAATGTCATATTGAAAATTCATGAATAACTGTTATTGATAATTACACTAGATCCTGTGATATATTAAGGCATTTGTGGATTCCAAAGAGAACCTCTTTGAAGAATTGAAGCCGTTGAGCTTCCATTTCTTGGCACTTTTCGAACACCTGCTTCATATCTTCCATATACTTTGGATTATATTGATTAATCTCTTGAAGGGCTGCCTCGTATTTCTCTTTCGCCTTCTGTACTTCTTCTTTCGACTTTTGTACCCGGTCTTGCATTTTTTTCACCTGTAAAAGAACGAGTATGATGAATCAACGGAGAGTCGATTTAGAATGGAGAATGTTTTTTACTTCGAGTATAATAGTTTGTTGGTAGACTGAAATGGAAATATCATTGAATTCGAATCAGGCCGCGATGTGAATACCTTTCGCACCACGTTTGGAGTTATATACAAATATATATATATATATATATAATACATATTCAGCGTTAATAACAGTTATATTTTGCGTGAGGGAAGACAGAAGAAAATTCGCATTCTTTCTATCCTACGAGAACACAAAATAATAGATTGATAGATTTCAGAGTACCAACAAAAACAAGTCGATAACAGCAATGTTTATTTTACTGTAATGGATATGGATGAAAATTTCACTATGCTAATCACAGAGTGTTCAACAATATCTATACCACACGGTGCAATGTTCCAACAGAGAAATCAGTTCTCAAGATTATACATCAATCGTATACAGATAAAAGCGGTGCAAACTTGTTTTTTAGATTCAATAGAGTTTTCAGCGTTGAGTGAATCGAAAAGACATTGAATGGAGCGTGAAAGTTACCTTCTGAACTTCCTTGAAGTGAAAATACTACAACTCTTAAGAATTTATTTTATTTCATTCTTGAAAAATCGACTCTACATGAGTTGACAACAACTGAAAACTTTTCAAAAATGGAATTTCAATTTCCTTCAATTTCACGGTATTTTCACTTTTTGAGGAATGAATGTTTATTTTAATGGCATTCAAGAAAAAAGTGTATGACAATGTTCTGAAATTCATGCCAAACTATAGAGATGAATAATTGGTGAAAATTTGTTCTAATTATGTGCGATTAAAAAATTCTTGTAAATCGATACTTCGATTCTAACTTTCAAGCTAATATATTGATGCATCGTAGAAACCCTCATAGAACTCTTTTGGGTGGAATTCAAATCGTATTTTCTATTGGATAAATTATCACGGAGAAAAAAATTCGCTGTGACAGCGAAATCTGATTTTGCTGAAGTAAAAAACTGTTTGCTGTGACAGCAATCCTTTTAACTACACTGAAAACCAAATTTCCTAGATTAAAAGAAAATATTCTTTACCCTCATTCTAATAAATCTTAAAATTCAGTTCAATGGAGAAAACTTTTACATTTCAATGAATGATGTTTTTCATTGAAAACAAGATTTATCAGAACAAGGGGAAAAAAAATTTTCTTTGAATCTAAGAAATTGGGTCCTCGGTGTATGACAGCAACTTTTTCACTGTGGCAGCAAAAAATGTTGACTTTTCGAGCAAAATTAAATTTCCCTGTCATAGCAAATTCCTTCCTTCTTCTTCTTATTTTCGTACGTCGAAATAACGACCCCTTTATATCGCTATACGTAAATCATAAAAAATTCGAAACCAGCGGCTGAATTCAAGCATTTTTCTCATCAGAAATTGATTACAAGACTGTCAAATAATCGTTTTATCCCCTCAGATGCTTGATAAAATATTTCTACCATAAGCTATATAACAAGTCTCGAGTGTTAGTTTTTGGCTCACCGCCAAAGATGCAGTTTTCAATGAATTATGTATATTCAACTATCGAAGAATCGACAAACTTTGTATTCATTAATCCTTGAATTTATATTGGCAAGCTGTCTGAGTGCTTTTCCTGATCGAGGAACAAGAATTTCCAAGCCTGTCCGTAATCTCAAGATTGTTGCGAACAACAACACGTTCACGAAAGTGAAGGAAAATATAGTTACACGTATTGATATCAAAGACTCTTGAACATTAATTCAAAGTGATTACGGCACTTCACGAGGCACAAAGTAGAAGTTAGCAATTTCCGGTAAATTGCAAAATGGAAAAAAGATTTATAACTTTTAATTTAATGGAAATTGTTCGTTTCCACTTCATCCTGCAATATCCTGGGTACAGGGAGTCGAAAAAGCATATTTCTACTTGAAACTCCACGTAGAAGACTTGTATAAAAATTCTATGAAGTTTTGTATACGTGTAATTGTATAAAAGTTTATACGCAAAGATATTTTTCTGATTCATGCTCTGTTAGAAATATTCGTATGAATTCCATAGTCATTGATGTAAATCTGTACATTAAATTTAATAACTGTATACGAAGCCAACTTCACTACATTGATTGACAATGCAATCGACAATCAGATGTACAAATTCAATGTACAATTGTATATGAAAAAAACTTTCAAATCCGGTATATGAAATTTAACACAAATAATTCTAACAGTGTGAATTGAAAAAAATACATCGTTGAATTTCTGAGTGATCAATGGCTGGCTCGGCTCTTCAATTGGAATTTGATATACATCCGTTTGCAAGGTGGCTAAGCTACAGCTGATGTATCAGAATTTCATAGCTAAATAACTTTGTGCGTTGTGATCGTCAATTACAGTTAGTTGGAAATCGTTTTATACTTTGATAAAAATTAAGCACTTTCCACGTGCATCATGATTCCTCGCAACGTCGTGAATTGTTGTTCAGATGTTTTATTGATTTTCCAATTCAATCATTTGTTGTTTGAACTCCCGATGGAAAAAGATATGAGAAAAAGTTTCAGAAATCAATCGGTGATACCAAGTTGATTTTTCATCCTTTTTCTTGATTCATTTTCAACAGTGGTTACAGTTAGAAGAGTATTTATTGTACCTTGATTATTACTGTTCACAATCTTGCTATTTTAGATTATACTACACAATTCATTGAAGTCATAAACATTATCGCGTATCAGATAAACCTTTTACGGTAATTTCTGATTATCTAAAAAAGCTTGAAGAAAATTCATGTTTGAGATAAGTAAGATTATTCGAATTTCTTCCTCTTTCTGCTCTGAATTTACTTCTTCAACAGTGATAAATATTGAAGGGATACTAATGTTGGGACTTTAACCACTCCTTATCAGCCGTTGTGTTTGCAAATGATAGAAAAGCTTCTCAAATATTTTTCATAGTTTACAAAATGTTTTGAAACTGAATTCAAATGATTTTGTCAAGTCATTTACTCGCATCGGGACATTAGCCAAATTTTTCGTGTGAGATTTCTCCAAAATACTTTCATATTTTCAAAATATCGCTCTATACAGCATTTCTATAGACCTCCAAGAAATGCTGTATAGAGCGAGATTTTCAAATTATTCAAGTATTGTGGAGAAATCTTACACGAAAGATTTGGCTAAAGTCCCGGCCCTAGTATCCCCTTAAGAGCTCTCGATTAAATGAAACGCTAATCTTATGAACTTGAATGTTTCTCATTATTTTCTTTTTCAAATGGAAAAGAGATGTCTCTTAAGTTATTCAAAGTATCAAGTATTTTTCTTCATTCGTGTGTTAGTTTATATATAAACCATACTTTACAGATCAATGAATATTTCCGTTTTGATCCCAATGTACGGTTGTACAGTTTTCGTGCTTACATATCTCGTTTCTTTGCGAACGAGATATCGAACGAGATATAAAACGAGATCATCTTTCTTCTCTCTTACGTAATGTTTACACGGTTTCATGTATCTGCACTGTTATAAAACAAAAAGTCACGTTATTGATCCAATCAATTAACAAATCGTAACCTGCAAGGATATTGTTTGATGCACGAATATTTGTTGAAGGAGGATTAACTATATTTACATTCAATATTGTGCTTACAAAAAAGGAAATACCCATTAAAAAAACAATAGATTGCTCTCATCATTTTGAATTAAGGTTCTGGATCGTGAATTTTCAACGTTTTGCCGTAATCGAAAGATAAAATTCTTATCGAATTTTATCGGATGCCAAATATTTTATAGGAAACATCATAGGTATTTAAAAATAAATGCGTACTTTTCAGAATAACTGTAACGTTTTTTATAGGAAGTTTGCGATAAAATCGCGTAGAACACGATATGTTCAATGGAATAATGATAGCAGTTTTATCGTTCAATTACGACAAAGGTGGAAAGAATTGGTATTTTGGAAAAACCCGCCTGAAAATCTGGCGTCAAGCTTGTAGAGATATAGGATTCACTTCGAAGAGATCTGATTACAGTCTTTTGGGATTTGGGACTCTCCCATACTTTAAAAGACTGACAGAAGTATCTTGCTGCGACAGTATCAAAGTTAACGCTGGATTTTCAGCTAAATTTCTCCAAGATCGTTGTCATACTAATTTTTTCTGCGTGTGGAGAGGAAGTCCGAGATTCACATGAACGTGGGCAAAATAGGACGAGGAGACTGCGGTCCTTCTGAATTCTGAAAGAAGTTGAATGGGTCTCCATTTTTTTTGTGGATTTTCCCTAAAATACATTCGCCCTACACAGTAAAAAGTAAAACTTAAAGTGATCCCGGATATCAGCTTCAAAATGCAGCCAGAAGTAGCGCCTATTCCAACTGAAAGTAAGCAATGAAAAAGACTGAATTTCACTTAATTCTATCTGACTTTGGAATTAAGATAGGATTCCATTAAGTTCCACTTTTTACTGTGTATTCGAATGTCTGTTCATTTTCAAGGAAAATGACACTTCAGAAACCATATTCAAAGCGATACGAGAGATCTATGCGATCTTCTCTTCAGGTCTAGTCAGGCCATGGTAAAGCCCTGAGAAAATTAATTTTAAGCCTTTAAATGTGTGTCTTGTCATCATAACTTTATATCTCTTATCAATACACGATTTCGAAAAAGTCCCAGGAAAAACACGCGTTCTCAGAGGTTATCGATATGCAGTGATACAGCAAATGATTTTCGACAATGATGCAAACGATTTGTATAACTCGCTTCCACATGTTTAGGTATTCTTTTGGGCTTTCAATTTATATTTGGAGCGCAATCCTTGAATTGTGCTTTGTGGTTGCACATTTAACCCGGCGTTTTATTAGCACCCGATCAAGACCTGGTCAACTCGATTGAATTTTTAGTCGGTTTGCTGCGTTGTTCAAAAAGAGCCATATACGGGGCTGATCTTAGATATTTTGTCACTAATTAATACCTTGGTACACGGAGAGAAATTTAGAGTCGAATTGACTATGGTACTTTGCAACCAAGGAACAGACTGAACTTAATATGAACAATAGAATAGAATAGACAATAGAAGCCTGATCAAATTTACAATGTTGTACAGTAAATTCCATTAGAAATTCAGTCTGTTCCTCGTTCGCAATAATCCCACAGTAAATTCAACCACAAATTTCTCTCCGTGTAGAAATTGACACTGGATCAACATTGTCTACAGGCGAAAAACGAGAAAATCGCCCATTGTCCCACCCTTTTTTTTTATTATCCCAGGTATTCAGGATTCAAAATTTTGCCGCTCTAGGCGCCTGCTTGGGCCAGACCTGTCAATGTCATTCCTACTTCACAGCCCTAGAATGAAGTTGAACATGGTTCCTACAATATCCTTGTATTTTCAACCCAAAACTTGAATCCGCTGGCCTCAAAGAAGTGATGAGAATTGTATTTTAATCAAAATACAAATCTTTAATTTTCATTGTGAAAGAAATTAAAAACGAGTCAACTATCATACTTTTAATACTGATATATATATATATTCTGGGATGGATAAATGAAAATTTATAATAAAATGCGCTTCTCTCGACTGAGATTGCGAAATGAAATATAAATGATGTAATTCAAGTGTAGACACTGAAGGAAAAACTGGCTTTTTCTAAGAACATATTTTCTTGTTCCAAAGAAATATTTCTTTTCTTCTTCTCAAGAAGACGTGTATTTGGGGTGAGAGAATTTTCTTCACATCACGATGTATAACTTTCAACTGAGAAAGTGTTTCCTTCCTTTGAAAAAAAGTTTTCCTCGAATCAAAACAATATCAGATTGGACTCGGTCAATCCAATATTTTCTTGATTCAGATTTTTTTCTCTCTGAGTGTGAAGCAAATCCTCCCCACTGGTCTTGTCATCGATGCGGCTTTTTACACGAATCGTCGCGATACACTGAAAAACATTACTCTGTTGAAATGTGATTAACAAACCTGGGTCGAAAAATTTGAACGGTTTTTGTCCTGATTGTTGAATAATGCAGATAAAAACAGTACTTTTTAAATATGAGACCAAAAACCGTCCAAATTTTTCGATTCGGAAAAAGAATGTTGTTATTCCAACAACATTTTTGTTGTTTCAACGAAAATCTTCCGTTGAGATGATAATTTTTTTCAATGTATAAACAGCATTTATTAGGTATAAAATTCAATTCTCGGCCCCTACATTCAGTCAATTGAAGCACCTGTTGAAAATTTTAAACTGTTCCTCCTGTATGGTTGCTTTGAAACGTTATCATTCAGCTCTGTAATAAGGTGACGTTATTGATGATGATGCTGGCGATCCTGATATAACTCCAAAAACAGTGTTGAAAGCGGTATCATTCGAAAAGCAATGTTTGAAGCATATCCTACTGTTCGAATTCCAATTGTAGGGAAAAACCGAAGGAATGATTCGCTCAGCTCGTGGTGAGAATGTTATATCCGATAACAAGTGCGAAAAGTGATTTCAGAAGTATCAGGAAGACGATGTCAATTCCGAGGACCAACAACGCTCTGGACGACCGAAGAAAGTTCAAAGCGAAGAATTGGAACGGCATATAGCAGAAAATCCTTGTCATGCTCAATCGGAATATCAGCCGGGTATGGTTTGATAGGAAGGTCAGTGGTTCCGCGTGTACTTAGTCCTGTGAGCAAGGAGAGGAGAATCCGTACACCGTGACAAATTTATCATCAGGGTTCAGACAAGTTTTGTTCAATCAATTTCCCTGAGTTTTCCCTGTAATTTCCCTGAGTAAAATTCTAATTTCCAGAAATCATGAATGTGTCCCTCAACATTTTTTCCTCAGTGTATAATTTCTAAGATTACACGATTAAAAATTAAGAAAATATGTTGTAGAAAATAAAAAATAGAATTAACGAACAAATTTTCATTTTGATTTTGAAAAAATTTCAGTGATTTCCCTGAGATTTCAAGGTTTTTGGGAGTTTTTGATCATTTCCCTGAGAATTCCCGGTGTTTTGAGTCCAATTTTTATTTCCCTGAGTTTTCCCGAATTTCCCGGAATTCCAGTTCTGTCTGAACCCTGATCATAAAAAATTACTGCTTTTTGTCAGTAAATGAGGAATTCACTTGACATGTAATTACAAATTGACGGGAAATACTAGTAATTTTTCACAGGGGCGTCAGTATATTTTTTGCGGAGTCCTGGATGGTTAGTGACAAGAGGGGGAGGGGGGGGGGAGTCAGAAATTTCAATTATTTTCATAAGAGTTATGCAGGTACAAGTCATGAATGTGAATTGATAATGTGATTTTATTCCAAGTTAGCAACTTTACTATAAACTCAATAAAAGTATAAAGATTAATCTTTAAGAAACAAGTTCTTCAAAGATTCATAAAGAACCAATTATTTTCTCAGAAAAAAAATGTTTCATTTCCGAGTTAAATGAGTTCCGAGGCATGGAATTCCATGGCTGTCCTGGA
The DNA here is from genome assembly GCA_018340375.1 of Gonatopus flavifemur. Lineage (NCBI taxonomy): Eukaryota > Metazoa > Arthropoda > Insecta > Hymenoptera > Dryinidae > Gonatopus > Gonatopus flavifemur. The sequence continues at coordinate 10,997,715 of JAFFJZ010000005.1, forward strand.
GCGAGACCTGGTTCCTCCAGGGTTACCAGGGCGGTAATGATGCCCCTGATTTTTCATAGTATTATTTTAACCAAAAAAAAAACATTCTATCCTCACCAGCGTCGAAAATGAATGTTCGTGATCACGAAATTGCTTGTTTCCCCGAAGCCACGCATCATTCTTGAAAATGTTATGGTTTTCAATTTATATTAATCTCGCCAATTGAGAGTTTTCGTTTACAAATTTGTGTCATAAGAAATTTTTGTTTTTCAACGTGAATTCTCCCTGGTCACAATTGTCAAACTCCGTAGTATGAAAAATGAGCGTTTTTTCTCATCAATTTGCTAACTCATGGCAAGTATATTGAATTCTTATGTCAAGTTTATCCCCTGTCTCATAGGAAAACCAATAATTTTAAATAATCAATTCCTCTCAGTGTATGTATCGGAATTTGGTGCGTTTCTTGACAAACGGTTAGGGTAAGTGTGCCAATATTGCACCACTTAAGAACCTGACTCCATTTCTTGGTATAAAAAATTGATAAAATAAAAATCTCATGCACATAAAATTTCTCTTAACTTATACAATAATACTTCCACAACGAAACAGGGAGAAAATGAAAGGCGAACTTGATATTAAATAAATAAATAATGGACAATCTTTTCCTAAATTGCATTTTGGGTGCTTAAATTGCACCATATACATTTAATACATCTGTTACGCCTCCAGATTATTTTGGATTAAGAGGAATGTGTCCGATTGAAAGTTAAGACATTTTATTACTAAGATCAACTACTTTAAGATCATATCCTTAGAGTTTTCCTTGTCGTATAGAGAAATATAAACTTGACGTTTTATCAACACAAGAAATTAACCTGAAAACAGACAAGTTTACAAAATTCGCTGTAACAAAAATAAAATGCGCATCAGCAAATCAAAAAATGAGGTAACTGGATTGGAGTTCAAGTTCATGTTTTACTCGCGTAAAGGATTGTGTGCATCTCCGTTTCACCGATACGCCAGTGGTGCAATTTAAGCAATGGTGCGAATTAGGCGCACTTCCCCTACTATTCCATCAAATGCGGATAGGAGTTCTGTTAGTTTCTAACAGAATACTTGCTAGAGAAAAAAACTTGCTATTAAAAAAAACACTTTTCGCACAAAATATTTACTTGTAATGAAAAAATGAATGCTGTGTGATTGATTCCAAAAAGGTGGAAATCATAGATTTATCCGGGTGAATGACCGCCGAACACTGCGAAACCAAATATTCAAACACAGAAGATGTCATTGTATATGTAGTGGGCAAGGACAAGCCTGCCGAATTGGCTGGTCGATGATTGCCGAGGTTCGCGGGAATTTCAAGCTGATCGGAAAGATCAAAAAGGAGCTTCCTGAACTTTTTACCCTCTCTAAATCCGCAGAAGTGAAATCTTATTCTTTGAAAGTGAGATTTGGTTGCGTTTTCCCTGACTTTCTGGAGGATTCAACGCCCAAAAAGCGAAATAGTTCCTCAATATGAAAGAAAAGTCTGCTATTCTTGATAAAAAAGTAATTCCCTCACGATCAGGGGATGGAATACGCTCCCAGCATTGCCAGCCTCCTGCTTTTGTTTTTCATGGATCAGCTTATCACGTACAGCTGTTGAATGGAGAGTCCAATGACGGAAATTGAAGAAGCAGGAGACTCTCCATATTTCTTACAGTGTGTTTTTGATATCCTCATACTCTAAGATGATCCCTTTTTTTGTGAATAAACAATATGTTTCCGTTGAAAAAGCCGAAAATTAAATGAGACTCCTGAGAATTGCTTTTTACCCTAGCGGAATTCTTTTGGCGCGAAAGTGAGTTCCACAATCGCCTAGAATGTCTCGTTTGACCTTTTACTGAGCCAAAGTAAACGGTAGAATAATTTCTAATGGATTATCAACGTTTATAATAGTTCACCAAGGGAGAAAATTGAAAAATTCCCGACGAGTACAATTGTACGATTGGAAATTTTCTATTTCACCTTGAGATAACAAGCTATTTATGTTCACACCCGGGAAAAGTGAATTGTCTGTATACTTTCAATTAGAATGTACACCGAATGGTCAACACCTCGAATGTATATTTTAGGGCGGGAGGAAAGCTGATATTTTCCTCTCGGTAGGGATTCACAAAATTTATTTTACAAATATAATGTATAAATCCAAGTACCCACTTTACTTTCAAACATCTCAATATATTTATTCTTTCCCATTCTTTTGTGTTTTTCCCTTATCAGACGTCATCCCTCGACATTTTTATTCTTCTATCTCCCTGCTTCGTTTAGCCTGGTCAAAATATGCTCTGACAATTCTATACGTTTAATATTTCCTACACAATTTTTTTCGATTTTTCTCGACTCCCGATTGTCTGAGTTGAAGAAGATTTCATTCTTCGCGTGTATCGATCTGAAAAAACTTGAGAGTTTTGAGAAATAAAAATATACAATGAATCGTATCAAGTATATATGTACGTATAATAACAAATGATTGAACGTTCAATGAATTCACCAAGATATCTAATACGATTCATTTTATATTTATCTACAACTATACCTCGAATTTCAGTGTATGCGTGTATATTGATATAAAAAGTAACAGTATAAGAAGTGAAAGAAATAGGAAAGAGAAACTTAAATAATTGTGCATGCACATGCAACACATTATATACATACAAACTGAATGTCGCCTATTTTAGAATTCCTAAACGTTTTTGGAAACCTGACGTCCCATGCACCACATCCACACTGTGTCATCTAAAAATGTTGTTCAGTTTTTGTTGTTTTCCACAGTGTTTTTCGTAGTATTTATACTTTTCTAAACATGTTCAATTTTACTCTCCTTGTTTTTCAAAATCGATTCAAAATTTACATTCCTTCTGCATGCAAGGCAATTCCTATTCGAATATTCAAATCAATTCAAAACCCTGATACTATAGTTGCACCTTTCCATGCGTATTAGAAATTTTTCAATGAAATCCAATTATTGTTTATGTATTTCTGTGTTATTCTTGAAATCTCTTTTAAAACTTTCTTTGTACAAACATCTTTGAGGTAAAGCAGATACTGTCAAAACAAGAGAACAGTTGAATATTGAATTTCAATTCACAATTGATATTTCTAATTTCCTTTCAAAAATTTCCAATTATAGAATGGCATCACACATTTGATACGCTAAGAGCAAAAGTGGGACCCAAATTGTTGTCAAGCAAAAACAGAACAGGAACTTTTGCGCACAACCCAATTTTGTACTTATGCGCTGGTTCGTTTTTGCTTGAGCTTTTCAGTGTTTCATTTTTGCCCGGAGATTTCTGTGGTTGCTCTTTTGTTCCGAATTATATAGGTGTATCGCTTTTGCTCGGAACTTTTGACGTTTCATTCTTGCTCTCAAAAGTTCCTGTCCTGTTTTCGCTTGACAACAATTTGGGTGCCACTTTTGCTCTTAGTGTATCATTTGATCTAGGTTTCTTTTTTTTTTTTCCAGTGTAACATGATTTCAATCCATGGAACCCTGTTTTGGTGTTTAAGAATATATAATGTTATTTATATTCTTCTGTAAAGCAAATAAAACAAAACTCCAACTGTTCTTTCATTATCCTCACTTTTAAAAATTCGTATACGAGATTATAACCGTTTCCCGCACCAAGTGCTTATTCATTCATGTATTTTACTCTTTTGGCAACCGCGTGACAAAATATTGTACACAAGGAAAAAAAAACAGCTTGTGTCAACGATACCTATAGATTTCTAACTGACCGAATGAAATGAATTGTTCCATTGTATTTCATCTCTCGACAGTCGAGAATTTTAGAAACAAATTGAATTTCGAAATAATTTCATCGTCACAGTTGGATGAGTTTCATCCAGGTTCTAAAATAAATTGATTAATTACAATTCCAATAAAATATTCATAAGAAAACATTGTTCGATTGAAGAAATAAATAATTTGAATGGTCGACGAAAATGATTTTCGCGAAGAATATAGTATAATAGGAACATTTTACATCAATGGAAGAAAACTATGCTTTCATTCTTTTGCACCAAATCGAACGATTCTTTGAAATCATTCGTACACAGAAAAGAATGTTCCCGCTTTGCAATCAGATTCCCTTGTCATTCGATCATGAAATACCCGAACGATTCGCTCGCGATAAAGATATTTCCAGATATCAAGAAGGTTAAATATTCTTGCGATAGCGATTAACTCAATTATGAACGTACAGACGTAGACGTTTCGCTTTGCGAAAATAATTGTTCTCGATGTATGAACTGATTCCAATCAAACGAACAGGTTAGAAATCTTATTTCAAAAACACCTCAATAATTATCCGTTACAGTAAATGCAAGAGAAGAGAGAGATTTTGTTTCATGCAATATTTGCTGTATAATATGCATATATGTATATCGAATATTATTGTATATACATATAGGAATAGATAGAAAAAGAGCAGAAGAGAGACAGTGAGAATAAAAAAAATTTAATTAGTTGAACATACGTTATCAGAGCCTCGGGCCATCTGAAAATAATTCTTGCTGCAGAATAATTGTATTTACTGATAAAGGATGATGACAAAGGGAGAAAACAATTTTGCCAATCGATTGCATGATTTTTTGTATTTATCCTTCATTTTTGTAATAGATGTGGTTACATTTTCATATTTGTGCACGGATTCGTACTGAATCTCACGTGTAATTGTGATATTCTGTACACAATACGAATATTCGATCATTTCTGGTATAGTTGTCGCAAAAAGAATTCCACCTTAATTTTAAATACTGTATATCGTTTTTTTTTTCTCTTGAATTGCAAAAATTCCCTCTAACGATATTTGAAAGTAAAATGTAACCACATCCAAATGAATTTCAAAAACATTCCAACGAATGACATACTGGATAGTTTGGGTTTCATTCGCAAACTCCTTTAGGGAAAACAACGTTGGTATGTCGAGAGTATAGTGTAAATACGACCGCAAGAATACGTAATAGTCGCATTAAAAGTACTTCGTGTTACGAAGTTGAATGAAGTGACGTAATAACGTACGGGGAGGAATCAATGTCTTTGAAATTCAATTCCAAACGAGTAATGGTAGTGGTAATAATAGTACCTGATCTGGCGAAAGAGAACTGTCCGCCGCAGCGTTTCTTTCCATATTCGCCGCAGTCCGTTCGGTTTTGCAACTATTGTGATATTCCGCTTTAGCCTTTTCAACCTTCTGTAAGAGTTTGGCCCATGGTTTTTGAGCTTTTTTGAAGGCATCCTCCATCTCTTTACGTTCCTTCAGCGCCATCATGGACTATGACAAAAGAAACAAAAACTCAATATCAAGAATTTCATGAATGAATTTTCATTTTCAATCGCAATATTCGAGTTGCAATTCATTTCAATCCGCGAATGTGATGATCCAAAGTTATTTTCAAAAAAAGCTCAGAATTCGATCCAACTTCGATATAATTGAATTTACTACAACCAAACACATGGATACAATTTTCAAACACAAACAAGTAGCAAATTTTTACACGTGACTAATTCCTTAAGGGGAAAAATACAAGCAGATGTACCTTTTTTGAGAATTCATTACAATTCATTGGTTAAAGGTCAATTTTGAGATTAAAAACGACTGTTGTTTTCAAAACGCTTCTGAATTTTCAATTTTCCAATTTCATTTGTTTCAACTCCGTCAAGTTGTGCGTTTTCATATATTCTAACGACAGAATTTTGGTTTTGAGATTTTAGAAAAAAATTGAAGCCTGTACGCTGCACGGCGCAAAAACGAGGCACCACCTTCCAGTAGCTGTAGCTCCGCTATTTTGAAATATTTTTGCCTCAACAAAATTATAAAGATAGTTTGAAATGTGGATTTCAAGATGTGCGTTGTTCCATAATTGAATCCTCGGTCAATTTTTGGTAATAAATTCTTCAAAAACGGTACGTTTACATGTACCGCCCTCCTTAAACCCGTAAATCATTAGAATTTATTGGAAACTGTGTTCTGTTCAATCGTTCTTACTTATCGAATACCCAATCAGTAGGATGTGAATTTTCTAGAATTTATTTATCTTAACATTGAACGCGAGGAGAATCTTCATTTATATTATTTTATTTCACACGAGAGATTATATATAAATAAATACATAAATCAACACACAACTCCACGCCTCGACCACTTGGAAAATGATATTTACCGCTACTCAATTTTTTACTGTCCAAGCGATGTTATGCGCACCGAGTGGAGGATTTAATCGCTCTGATTGAACGTTGTTAAGTTGAATATAACGAACTGCTGGCGTAAATGAAAATTCTTACCTTGTGATAAGTATCCTTTTGCCACGTTTTGATTTGTTGAATAATATCGTTGCAAAGATTTTCTTTGATCCTGAGATGAAGATCGCATAACCTATCGGATTCGACGAGTACTCCTTTCCAAGCTGCCTCGGTGGTGCCATATTCCGGTCCCTTTTCTATCTTGTCGTTCCAATTTTTCGACCAATTTTTCAACGCCTTGGCATAATTTTTCTCGATTTCCGCCCTCTCTTGTACAAGAGTTATCAAACTGTCGCAAAGTTTGTGACCGTCCTCGATCCTCTTGGTCGTTCTTTTATAATTACCGGGCTCCCAAAAGGAGTCTGACGTTGCTATTAGCATATTGTCGTCGCTGTGATGTGACATCTTAGCCTAAGTCGAGAAATTTCTTTCACCTGCAACATAGAGCGTTAAAAGAACGGACGATCAGTTTACATAACGTTACCGTAAATTTTTCATTTTATGTACGATAAGTCGTCACAAATTTATATAAATATCGAGTTATATTAGTGTCACATGTCGGTGACATGTGTATCAATACCGGGTTATATACAGTTATACCGTAGTACGCGGATTAGATTTATAGAGGCTTCGCAAATTGGGCCAATCAATGATCCAAGCTCCAAGGTAATCCAATAAACGAGCAAGTTCTGTCTCTGAGTACTTTTGGTATTCCCTCGTATTATGAACGCGTACGACGAATTTTAAGTACAGAAATCGATACTATACCATTATATATTTCAACAATTCGGTTAATCTAGAAAAAGAAACGCTAAACGAGATCATGCTTTCTTTAGTCGATCACATTAGGCAATAACCACATTCTAAGAAGCGATAACGAATAAAGAATATAGGTGGTTTATTAAACGGAATAAAATGAAAGAAAATCTTATTAGAATTCTTGTGTTTGATATATGTGTCGTGTCGCTAGGAAATTCTTCCGAGTCTCTTATTATTGCACGCGCGTGAATGCTCGATTAGGTCAACCGGACTAACAATTAGACGAGTTGATTGGTGCTTGAAAACGTTGAATACCCCACGGGTTCTTGGTACATATGCAAATCCATTGTATTCTTGGACTATGACCTACGAGAAGCAGAATTATTATTAACAATAAAATTAACTGGTGTTCTATAAAAATTGCATAAAAACCACGAGACTCGTTTAAAATACCAATTTGTTGCGAATGTTCAACACGATCTTGAATGTCATCTTCTGAATGATCCTGAAAATGAAAATCTCGATATCCGATTATTTCAGATAGATATTTTGTTCGAGAGCCTCGAGATGTCGTTTGGTGGCAACAGTTGAACGAGTAGCAGTAGTACAACGTACTTGCAACGGGGCTTGGTGCCAAGAACGTCCTTGCCAAGACGGAAAGAACGAGACATCGATGGACAGAAAGAAAGACACGAGAGAAAGTCTAAGACGGGGAATGAAATTCTAGAGGAACGCGTATCGAGAAGCCACTGACCTGTGGATTATGGGATACTATTATCCATCCGTATGGAAGAAACAGGGGAGGAAAGAAGAGGAAATGCAGCGCGAGCCAGTCCATTTCTTTCTTCTCAATTCTCTTTGGACAACTTCCAGCGGCATAATTGAAATTGAATGTTCGTTTCGGTGGACGAACACCTTTTTATCCTAACGCCATATAAAGCGGGAAAAGAGATTCTGTGAAACAGAGGAGAGAGGTAAGACATATTTCACATGTAGATGGTTGGAATTTAAACCATTGGCCGTATAAGAAGTTACGTACGTATGTGTGTACGTACGTACGTGCGTTCCATTTTCATTGGAGAAGTTAATGAATGAGAAACCGTGTCGTTAATGAAATCAATGTTTCATTCGATCCCAGTCTATCTAATTCAATGGATATAAATGAATTGATTAAGAGCGTTGATGAAGTAATGAACCTAACCAGACGCTGAACTGAACTGAACTGAACTGTGTTGTTACGTATAATATAAATCGATGACGAGCCGCTGGAGATTGTGTGAAAGAAGAAAGGTTGAAGACCGTAGGAGTTTTTTCTGAGATATTTTATAATTTTTATTAGAGTTGATGTTTTATCATCGATCGGTTGATATAGTTCCCTTTCTGTAGCTCCGGTTACCTTAGTCCAGATTCACATGTCACAGGAAAATGGAGATTTTTAATTAGGTTTTATCGATAGGTACGAGAATGAATGAATTTAATTAAACAACGCATTAATAATATTACTTCGTATGAAAGTTATAATGAAATTATTATTTCCAGCGAAAATGATGAAAAGACGAGGATTACTGAGTTTCAAACCATCAGAAGAGAAATGTTGATGGAAACGGAGAAGAAATAATTTTTGACATTTGTCACATCCAGAAATATTCATAGAATATCTCCTTCGGCAGTAATGAAAAAAAGTTTTTTGTTATGGATAAAGGCCGAGACAAACAACGCAATTCAGGGAGGAAAATTGAATAGAATTATAAATATTGAATTGCATAAAGAAAAACACAGATAATATTTATTAAGACATGAATTGGAACTGGTAAATACACCGAGAAAATGTTATACTTTATACAATTTTATAATTTTATATTCTTATTTTTTTTTTTTCATTTATTTGGATTGACTAAATTTTGTTTGAATCAACGAAATTTCTATTTAAATATGAACCCGCTATAGTTGAATCAAATAAAAAATTTATCTCATCCAAATAACTTTTTACACGGAAAAAATAACATCTTATAAATTACGATGTTAAAATCGTAGCACAGGACCATATTTGAAATGCAAGAATTGTCAGATATTAGAGACAGATATCGCTGTTATAACCTTTTTTTTGTAGGAGTTAACATCGTCATATTCGATGTAATTTCATCGAAACACAGCACAATATTCACGATGTTACATTTTGAATGGACTAATTTCGCAGATATAGTCCTTCGCTACGATTTTCACATCGTAATTTCTAAGATAATAATATTTCTCCCGTGTAGTAATTTCAAATAAACTTTACTTAAATCAAGTAAAAATTCACTGGATGCAACAAAATGTCCAGTAGGTTCAGATTCAAATGAATCATTTTTCTGGGTGTAACATATATCAATTCAGTTTGAGTTGATTTTAATTTTGTAAAAATCATCATCAGATAATTCAGCATATTTTGTTAATAAATTTTACCTAATTTTCACATTTCATAATTTCATTACACTTCTTAGTCAAGTCAGTTAACAATTTTTCTATCGTTAAATGTTGATATCTACCGTAAAAGCTTCAAATACCTTCCGATAAAATATATTAGCCGAATATTCTGAGAATCTAAGGTTTGTGTCAAGGTCACACTGTTTCTCACAAACTTATTATTCTTCAGTTAATATTTCCAGTTCATACTGACGAAGTCCTTAATGTACGACACTTCAAAAATTCGAAGATCAATGTGTAATTTCAAACTTAGCTCAGAGTTTACACATCTGCAAGGTGCGAACCTTGGCTGACAACAATTAGGCCAATATTGTGATATAATTGTCTTGTTGTTTTCAGTAAACAGTCGGTCATTACATATCTGGTAGTCTTCCAAGAATGAATAATGACAATTGCACGTAACCCAAGCCTACCACAAATGTACAAAGCGAAAAATTTCTTGTCACAAAAGGCTCACTCAGCAGGTTTGTGTTGGAAACAACATAAAAATTTCTCGAATTGATAGATTTTCAATGTGAAATAAACAATTTCATGTCAATTTGATACATTTTTCGTGTTAATATTCAACATAAATTACAAGTGCACCGAGAGAAAAATACAGTTGAAATTACTGTGGTAGATCATTATCCACGGACCAGATTGGAATTGACAAGAAAAATTATGGTATTTTCTTCTAATTCTAGAAAAATCCGCAGTAATTTATAATGATATCCAGTGCAATATTCATTGAATAAGAAATTTCCCTGAAAATCCATGAATTTCTGAATTTCGTCACAGGAATTTTTACTGTGTTATTTGAAAAATGTACATATAATTCTCATGGGAAACTATTTGACTGTGTGGAAATATAAATTCTCATGAAAATCAAAACTCGGTCTGGCGTTGATATGGAGCACAGTGGAAAAATATGGTATTTTACATGAAAAAGTAATGGATTATTCTCTCCGTGTGGACCTCCAGGGACATACACGTGTGTTGAAAATACACCAAATTGCTCACAATTTGTAAAAACAAGCCTTAGTTGAGAACAATTGTAAAATTCAATGATCAAATTCTCATCAGAATTGATTGTCCCCGGAATGGCTGAGCTCTTTCGATTTGCAAATAATCGTAAAAAAGGCATAAAGTGACATTAATTTTCAAGTTGACTGTTTAGATAAAAATCAAATCGCTATATAAGGTTCTGATATGATGCGTCAGTAAAAGAATGTTCAATGTGAGCATAATCCAACGTTGAAACGAAAATTGATTGAAATTATATAATATGAAAACTTGCGAGCTAGTCCCAGGCTCGCCAAGACCTTTGGACCCAACCTTTCTTCCTAAAATTTCTGTCTCACTTTGACCGGTTTTTTGCCATAGGAAATATGGTGGAAGAGAACAGATATCCCACGACGAAACCTGGTCAAAGTCAGACAAAGGTTTGCTAATATAATTAAATTTCTAAACAGGGTGGATCTGATCTCATCATTCCCCAGCCTGGACCAAGCTTGGTGAAATTTTTCGAAACAAGTTTCAATAGAGCTGGTACCCAACATGATCTACGTCTCCTATATTCATAAATGCGGTTTAAAAATTGTCACAAATCATAGAAAAGAAAAACCAAGAAACTTTACGAAAATATTGTAATAGAGTACGAAAGGAGGAGACGTACGTGAAGGGTCGAGGAATGCAACCAGACCAGATGAGAGTGTTGGATGTTTCATGAGAGAAGAAGAGAAAGAGCGAAAGAAAGAGAGATAGATAGGCAGAAAGGGAATTGGAATGAAGGTTCCGAAGGTTCTTTTCATTTTTAACTCGTGGAGAAGCGGCCAAGAGAAAACAGGTGAGTGCATGATCGGTTTCCTGCTCCACCCACCACACCACCAACAGGCAGCCGGCGTCAATAGGCGCCAAACTACTCACACGTACGTCTGTGTACGTAGACGGAGGTGCAACCCGTCCATACACAGGGAGAGCCCTGTTTCAATGGTCATGGACGAGACCTTACGTCATAAGTTACCAATGCGTTTACGAATTCTTTTTTCTTTCATTTGTATCGAGCATCGGAATACAAATGCGAGATGATCCATTCTTTTCTTCTTTTCAGACTCAAAATCATTACGTCACAGTTTCATAAGCAATGATTTTATTCGTGACATTTAATGTATCTCGCTTTTTCTATTTTCCTTCCTTCATTTTGAAATTTTGATATAAAACAACTTTCAACGGTGAAAGTAATTGTAAATCACGAATCGAGTTGTGATCCCTCACACTTTTGATTATGTAAATTTTATCTCCATACGTGCTCCATGTGTTCAACCGTTTCTTTAATTCGATACAAATTAATTATATCGAATGATATTATTCTATCGGATTAGAGAGATCGCGTGTAGTTGCTGTAGTTGGAAGGAGTTTTATGTGTCAATTTTGGATTTTTTGTTTCAGCTATCGCATCGATACGTGATTTATCATTCTTTTAAATTTCCCATCTTATAAATTTTTCTGCATACAATGAAAATCTACACTCAAAACAATACCGTCTAATGATAAGACAAAGCTGCATAATCATAAGACGATCCCGTTTCAAAATACTTCCAGACGGAGATCCGTCTTATAACAAGACGGGAACCATCTCAGACAATTTCATGTCACCCACCAACGGACGACTTCTTCTGTTACACTGAGAAAAAACTGTAGCTGAAAACGAGCCCAAGTGCATTTTTGTGGTCACGGTAGCCATATTTTCCAATGAAGTAGCTATGAGAATCGCTGTGACAGTGCAAATATAGCTAACTGTGACTAAAAACTGTACTTCGGCTCGTTTTCAGCTACAGTTTTTTCTCTCAGGGTACACTACAAATTGAAGTCTGTTAAAATTGACTACAAGAACACGGATCAACAGTGTTGTTATACACGGACTTTTTTATACTGATAACACGGAAAAAAATACTTAGAATTACTTACTTGGGAATAGATTGGAGACATTTTTTCTGTCGTGAGACGGATGCCGTGTTGTGAGAAGACGGGATTCATTTCAAGGTTAGACAATTTTCGTCTGTTTATAAAACTGTACGGTTATTATATCGAGACGGCCGATCCTAATGGTAAAACGGGTTCGTTTCACCAGTGAAACGCACTATGTTCGAGACGGCTGCCGTTTTATGATGAGAAAATCATTTTTATGAGTGTAGAATACGAAAAGTACAGATGAATTTCAGAGGATCCAAGAAATTCAAGCAAATATAATAAAATTCATCATATTTCACGTAAATCAAATCAGGTCTGAATTGAAAACAAATCAATTGGGCTGTACAATTAGGATTTTCAATTTGCTCTTCCCGTACGATGATTAATATGTAGATAAATGATTATTAATTCACAAGAAGAGAGCATATATATCTGAGAATTAGCATTATGGAATTTATGAATTTGAAATGAATGGATTACATTGGATATATGTAAACGTGAAAGGATTGAAAAAAGCATCATGACACAATCCGATCACGCGCTTGTCAATCGACGTAGCATCCTGCACATGCACGTAATGTGCATCGGGGAACCATAAGGTTCTCCTTCGCCGATCCAAAGAAACTCTCTTTGGAAGATTATCAGATGGACGGATAAGGCACGAGCTCTATCCAAAAAGGATTCTCATCGCGGTAGCCTCGGGGCGGCATTCGTCTTGGCGATACTACCGATGTGTGTAGAAGATATTATACGTATACAACAAAGATGATGTAGCTCAAAATGGTTTCAGTGAAAAATGCAAAACGCTTTGCTCATAAAATTCCAACTTGTTGTTGTTGCTGCATACAGAGATAAATTTGCTTCTTTAGCATAGTCGATTTATCTTGTTGAATAATTTTCTATCGACAGGTTACACAAGTCGTTTTAGATGCGATGTGCTCGCTCGTACGTATGCTCTAGCTCTACACCTTGACGAAGTTTACTCACCTTCTTTTATCCTTTTTATGACTTTGAATATCACGTATATAAGCTTTTATAATGCGATATTACGTTACTTTACGACTCTTTAAAACACTGTTAATAACGATCCATGTGTGCGCTGCTAAGGATACTTGATTTCGTTGCGTTTGATTAATTTTATCACTTCGCTACGGTGGAACGATTTATAAAATTCTTATAACGAGATTCTTGAAGAATATTGGGTAAGAATTCTTACATTCTTGGAAGTTATGTGGGCAAGATGATGACGATGATGATGATGATGATGAATCAGGCTTTGAGAAGGGAAAATTATAACGGGAAATAATACTTTGATAGTTACCTATCGAACCGAGTTATATATAGATTTTTCTTTAAACGCAGTATAAAAGAATTTAGCTGAATTTACTGACTTTTTCATAGTGCACCTTCAGATTTGTTATAGAAAACACTTGATCTTCAACTTAGATATAATTATATGTAGTAAGCGGTTGACATAATCTCCTAGCAAAGATTTCAGAAGAAGATATGATCAGTCGAAAGATAAACGACATGTGTCGTTACATCATGTCTTGAGAATAATCCTCATTGTGTAGTGTATCGAGGAGTAAAGTTCTTTCGTGTAACGCAATAAGTGCTCCGGGCGTTGTCTTAGATGAAAGAAGAGTATAATAACTCTTACTTTCGAATGATTTCATACTGAATCATTGTTCGAATTATCAATCCATTGATTACATATCGAACAACAAAAGCTTTGACCAAAGTCACATTCATTGATCTCGTTTGATTTCATATGAAGCTGAAACTAAGCAGCCGATTGTTGTAAATTTTGATTAAACAGTGTTGAAGCTTTTTTCATACCAGAAATCGATTAAGCAGCGTTCCACTAAATATTTCAGATGCTCAAATCTTTGATAAAAATTTTGTGTAAAGAGTGTCAGTCAGTTTCAGCTTCATTGATTTCATTCATCCGCTTGTGCTTTTGGAAAAAAAAAGTCCCAATCTTGTACACTTGCTTGCAAATTTGATGTTGCTTGGTCTGAATTTCCAATTCAAAATCGCCAGCATTTCTACTACATTGTATTACGAGAAGGTGTGATATTGAGAGATGTGGCGAGATGTGGGTTTAAATTTGAGGTAGCGGAGTCTCTCAGTGATTGCAGTCGTGAGTTAGTACAGATAAACACTACGGGATCAGTCAATATTGACTTTTGTAGTGAAATATCACTGGTTAATGAGCCAGAACCACTACTGATCGTCATCCACCGATCAGAGAAGTCATAAAAATCTTATTCTGAACCATTATAACGGGAATTCATCAAGAACCTGGTTATGCTACGTGGGTTTCTTTAGGGAAAGAATTCAAAATACAAGAATTACGGAATCCATAATTCATGTTCGAGAAAAGAACTCAAATCGAAATAATTGTCATTTGATCAAATAAACTTGTTTGTGTGGTTTTTTTTTCTCATAATATATTGTTAATGATCTCAATATTCGTAGACGTGTACATTTATATTATTATACTAAGAGAAAAAATTTCCGGGAACAATGAAATAACATTTAGTTGAATAGTCGCCATAAAATACCTAATTGATTTGAATAAACTTTCATTGACTCGATTAAATATTCATTCAATCAAACAGATATTTGATATGCTATGAAATATTTCATCAACTGAATCAATGTCGACTTGGAAAAGACAGTTCTTTTCAGGCAAAAGAAGTTTCTTTCGCTTCGAAAAATACATGCGATGAGCATGATATCTGAACGCGAATAAACGCTGTTCATCTGTCAAACGTATGAATTTTCGTATGAAAAATATTTGTTGATGATAGGAGAGATATTTCTAGAAACAAGATGTTGTTTAAAGAGTGGAGTAGTAATTGTCGATAAGATACGGTTTACAAAAAAGGAAAAAAGAAAAGACATTTATTTCATTAAAGCAATTCCCATTACTTGGAAAATTTCAAGTGCTCTTGTTCCATGTCTACAATGCAATACTGAAACATTGAAACGATAATATATTACAATTTTCTTTACGCCGATGTCTCTGTGTTTTTAGACGTTATAAAAGATACTTGGAGGATTACAACGAAGGTTAAAATAATGACATTACCATGCATATTAACGTCCTTGCGACACGATGATACACGCTTTAATCGCGGATAGATCATCGATCCATTCAATCGCATGACGAGAGATGTTTGTTAATATATATACTCAAATCATCGTTTTTTATAGGTTTCAATAATAATTATTTGTAGATATTACGATCTACCATACACATT
Organism: Gonatopus flavifemur; assembly: GCA_018340375.1. NCBI lineage: Eukaryota > Metazoa > Arthropoda > Insecta > Hymenoptera > Dryinidae > Gonatopus > Gonatopus flavifemur. The sequence goes on from JAFFJZ010000005.1 coordinate 11,013,423, forward strand.
TTTATCGAAATTGAATAATCTTTTATGCGTAAGATATGACATTTGTTTCTTCAATCGCGTTATAACGATCTATGAAGATTCCCTTGATAGATTTTTCTATGATTAGAGACAAAAATAATCTTGGAAAAAGACACAGAAAATGATATTCCTTACAATATTCGACTTTCACCGGGGAGATTTATAGAGTATATTCAGAAAAAATAAGTCTGATTCAAGAGTCTACGATAGAAAAATACCGTAGACATTCATTTTCTTTCAAACCTTTCTTCTCATGGATTTGTCTACATTTGAAGAAATAAACCCAGGGTTGCAACGATATTCCTCGACCCAAAAAAACCCAGTTTCTATTATTCACTGGCACGCTATGATATCAAATTAAAACTACAGTGTTTTTGTTTTAGAAAATCGAGCTCATGTTTGAGCCGATGTATTGTAAAGCGTTTAAAGGTATCTTAGAGATGAATTAACTAAATTAGCCATATTTTTTCCTATTTGCCTTTATATTCACTAAAATTTCATTACGGATAAAGCTCCTGTAAATAAATATTCTATATTCCACAGTTATGAACACATTAAAAAACATCATCCCATATATATGGACAAAGTGTTGGAAAGGATTAACCTTTTGTTTTATTAATTTTAGTGTGATGATTCATTGTCATTGATTCATTTTTCGTGCTCCATCGTTTCTATGTGGAAAAGATAGTTTACCTCTGGTGAAAATGAAGCATTGAACCGCGACGAAAGCGTAACAAACAGTCATCTAGGTGTGATTTAGGAAGGAATTGAAACACTTCCACGCCCCATTTGTTTCGATACCCGCTTCGTTCACTTTTGGATTTTCACCAGGGACATTAGGTGAATTTCGTTTGGAATGGAATTACAACATTAATCACAAATCAAAATATTTTCACATTCTTTCATACAAATCCATTCGAGAAAGTACTCATTAGTACTTTTCAGTTCATAATTCCTTTTTCCAATAAAGGATCCTCGATGGTTCAAATTTCCAAATTTGTACCGACCTTTCCAAACCAAAATATACGGCGATGCTCTACCAAACTGTCGAAAAACAATTAGAATCAGCAATGTGAATTGTTTCATCTTCGCATACTGCATTTGTTGCGATTTATAGATTATTATTATTATTATTAATCGTGTGAAAATAGTGAATATTTTTTTTCAAAACTATCAAATATATTCAGTTTAATTTCGTATAAGCAGAGATCGGCAAGAAAGAAATTTTAATCTTTCATTTTCTAATTTTTTCATAATATATACACATATTAACATACATATATCATCCATTTTCGAATAATGATATTTATCTATCCGTTCTTTGTTCTTTCCTCAAAAAGTGAGCATTATACGGAATTTGATGAGCCATCGCTTGAATAATGGGTAATGTATTTTGAAAAATTATCTATTGCTTGGATAATGAATAATGTATCTGACAAAATTATTCAAGTAATTTGAGTACTGGGTAATCGAATTCTGTATATTGCTCATTTTTTAAGAAACTAATAATGGACTAATAGAGTGTAAAGGAATTGTGGAATTCCTTTTTTTTCTTTCTTTACTCTAAAATGTATATAAATTCATCTTTTCTCCTTCAACATCATTGCCCTTTAATATTCGATGAATTTATCGTGAAAGAAAACTTCACAAACGATTCATACTTTCTACCTGTACAGTATGAATCAAACGTTTAATCAGTCTAGACAATATAGCACCTCGAAAAGATAAGTATTCTGTTCTTTCGCCACCCTAATAATATCATGGGTAAAACACAGCACCAAATGTACAAGGATACTCTCCTTTTGCCGTATTCGAAAAGTACCTTTGGAAGGAAAACCTTTAAAAATTTTCTACTGTAAGTACCACAAATTCTCTTATATTTGCACACTTTGAACCGAATCTTTGCTTGCATGAAATTTCCCCTTAGAATCATTAGCAACCCCACTGACCATTGGTTTCTCCTCCAAATCTTTTTACAACCCTTTGCTGCCATATTGGAAAAAAATCATATAAAAGGACCTCATCCATGAGAATTTGTGCAGTTCAGCTCTTCAGCTTTCTCAAATCAGTTCTTCAGCTGTTTTACTAGAATTACTCAATTCTCGAGACTTGTCAGTTTTACAGAACTCTTCAGTTCCAAGGAAATTATTCAATTTCAAAACTATTCAGTTTCCGCTTCATTCAAAAGTTTCTTCTAAAGTTTCAACTACGCATCGACAGAAGTAAATACACGTTTTTCTCATTAAATTTTTTTTTCCAATGTTCAGTACCACATTTATAAGAATCTAAACTCAACTTGTTTTTAGTGGAAGGCCTTAAGGAATTGGAGGAGAAACTCTTTTATATCCAACAGAGGATAAGAGTTAGACAAACAGAATTAGACACGGGACGAATTACTGAAAAATCTCAAAAATACAAAGTTTTTCAAATAAATCAACATAGAGACCTTAACAGGGAGTTGGAATGTTTAAAATCAATTGAAGAAATTAAAAGGAGGGAAGAGGAAAACTTGCGAAACAAATTGAAAGAAGCTAAAGAAAATGAATGGAAAAGTAAATTAAAAGTTATAGACAACGTAGTTTCAGAAAGATTACAATGGAATCAGGATACCATTTTAGAATGTTCAATTATCAATCGATTTAATAATTATCCACCACCCAAGAGGTGTGTATTGTGTACCGATCAGGGAATTAGTTATTTTCAGTGTGAAAATTGTAAATATTTCCTATATTCTTATGCAACCTTACCTAATGAGCAAATTTCTAAATTAAATTCAACTAAAAAAGAAAAGACACGTGTGTACTATCTTAAAACTCTGTTCTAACTAAATCTAATTTTTGTTTTTGAATCATGAAGAATGAAGGGATGTTAAGAATAAGGAAAATTATTGTAAAGAATGCGGTATGGAATAGAATGAATGTATGAAAGACTATGAGAATATACTTCTTTTTTCTAAATTGTTTTTGTATGAATTTCAAGGAAAATAAACTTGTAATTATATGTTCAAATTTAAATCTATTGAATTTCAATTTCATTGTATTCGAAACGAGACTTCCTCTTCCTTAATCAAGGGTATAGTGAGTAGCATTGTCATATCCTTTCCTGGTGTTGCGTTTAAGGCGACTTGAACGTAACAAGAGATAAATATGATTATTCGGAAAATGGATCATATATCAATCTGTTCGTCTTACTTTTAATAACATGAACATATTTGTGAAACTCAATAAATGAATGTTAAATGTTAGTAATAAATTTTGGGATTTCATCACTAACATTGAATGTATGAACATTTTATAAGGAATTTCGTATCAAATTCAAAAATTTTTCTGATAGTGTTATCATTGTGACGCAATTAATCTGAATAAATTTTATGAAACCCAATGAAACCCAGGTGGGTCGGGCTTTTTGAAAAAACCCTGGATTTTTTGCAACCCTGAATAAACTGCGGTTAAAAAAAAGAATACTGCATTACTAGGGGTGTAGGATTGACGCAACGAGATGTTTCACTTTCGCCATAAATTGTATGAAACGAATGAATGATTGGTCTCAACCTGCAAATGAAGCAATCATCGTTAAGATTACATAAGCGACAAAGACATGTGAAGAGTGAAGCAAATGCTACATAGATTATGAAGACGCGAGCGTAGCAAATTCTATTCAGATTATCAAAATGTAACAGGGGAATTAATAGTCGAAAATTAGTGGCGAACTGTTGTAACTTTCAACTCAACAGAATGTGGGTAACGTTACGTTGAAAATTAATGGAACAGCTTAATAAAACTTTCCTATCAAAAGTTACACGAACAATTAACTGAATTTTTGCCATTCGCTATATTAATTATTATTATTAAAATCAAAGAAATTTTCGCGAAAAGTACGTGATCCGCATATTATCAGTTCTCCCATAATCTCTTCAATGAATTCACACAAATTTCCCATGATCTCATGGATTTAATATTGTCTTTCAAGATTTAGATTCTCAATTGTCTATTCAGTCCTGATTTAAGCAAGTTCTTCTCGATAAGATTCCAATAGTAGCCAAGAGTTACAGTTCTTGTCGGGACTGGAACAGGATCGAAGTTCACCTAAAATTTCTTCTCTCGCTTCGTACCCCGCACGTAATGAATTACAATTACTTCCATTCATTTAAATATTCCTTGTATGAAAGTTCGAAGAGAACTTCTGGTTCATCAAAATTATATAACAAAGTTTACCACGAGAAACCGAGTATCTACCTTTTGTGCGATTGTTCCTGAACTTCTGAATTTCCATTTGGAAACATACATTTCTGTATGGAATTTCATACAGAATGTATTTAGAGAAGGGATTTATTCATCTACTGGTACACAATGTAGAGAAGAGAAAGAGTGAAATCAATAAAATATCACGACGTTGAAAAATACTCTTCTCTTTTTCTTTCATCTTGAGCGGAAAACAATTACTCTTACTACATATCATCGTACGTTATTACATAGACGAGAAAGATTGGAAAAATTGTTAAGGAGTGGGAATTAGTGCAACAATGCTACATGCTGGAGAAGAGCCGAGGAAACGATTCAGGAAACGAATCGTGGTAAATATTGAAGTGCATTACGCTAGATTGGGCAAGAGAAGCATTTTCGTCATACTTCCGTCATCTCGTGATACGTAAATACCGTGAGAAAGGATAGAGAAAAGGAAGATGAAAACACGAAAAATAACGTAATACGACATTGCCACTTACGACTTCATTCGTATGGAAGCATGAAGATTATTACTTTCTTCTGGTACGTACCTGAAACAAAAAGAAAAAAGAGAATTTGTAGCGAGACGTTTCGAATCGATATGAATTTTATCGATAATTCTTTTCATTCGGGTACCTATCTTTCGCTATTTTGTGTTGGAATTACAAACTTGGAACCAATAAATGATGAATATTGTTAAAGATAGAAAAAAAACAGGTGGGAGAATAATGAGAATAATAAATTTCGGTTTATCCATAAATCTAGAGTCTCATAAATCCAGAATCGTAATCCAAGGTTAAATTTTTTTTTCACGTATAATATGAATTTATTGCGAGCTGTAATAAATGTAAGGTTGAGTAACAGTAGAATCCCGGTCGAAATATATTTCTTAAACCTGATATCAAATAATCCTGTGCTTGTATGATTCCATGCCAGAATATTCTCGAGAGAACATCGAGTGATTTCAGTGATACCATGAAATGATGTTTTCATTAGAACTTTTTACAGTTCAATCGTTAAATTTGATAATAATAATTTTTCAATGATTTTCAAGAGAAAAATTTGGTAATGTTCACCATCGAGGTAGGTCTGTCGAGGAAACACATTGTCGTTTTCATCTCCTCTTCATCAATCAACACCAGAGATGATTGTGGAAGATACGTGGACAAAGGATCCACCATACATTGAATAAACTCATACGCTCCACGTTGACGTATTATCTTTTAAAACTGTTTACTTTAAACAAAGTACCGTAATAATGATGATCATGTATGTTTTTTCCCCTCTTTTCACGTTACCGTGATCAATCATACGTATTATCGAGATTTTTATCTAATTGCAGGATACCACCTGAACGTTCAACTGCGTAAAAGATAAATGAATATTGTGAAACGAATTAAATCGATAATGCGATGAATTAATATATAATTATATACAATTCATCGCATTTATAAAAGTTGCATCGTTGTGTACGTGGAAAAAAAAAAGTCGAATAACGATAATACCTTTTCCTTAACCAAACTACTATCCTTTATTTGAGTTTCTCCTCATCCAGAATCTCGTTTAGCTGACAAACACGGAAATTGAATAGGCAAAAAAAAGAAGAAAATAAAAAATACAAATTTCACGCGTGGTACGCCGTTCAAAACGTACGATCTGAAAAATGATGAGGTACTTTCAGTGCGACGACAGAAAATCAATATAATCCTTCGAAATACTGTATACAGTGGAACTATTTTAACCGCGAGAACTGACGAAAGTATTGATTCTCTCAGATTGACAGTCGAGTTAAATAAAAATACGTCCCAATTGATTTATGTATCGGGATAATTTTTTTCTTGCTCCTCAAAGTATGTAGTTTTAATTAGGTTTTGAATAAAACGAGTAATCGGATAGTTTACTATCGAAATCAATTTCGAAATCGATGGATCGTTCATCTGTTCTGATTCTGAGAGTATTCGACAAACTGTTTGCCATTGATTCTGATCATATTCTATTACAAGTTGATTGGAGATTGCCACAATGACCAATTCGAATGTACGTTCAGTTACTTTGCAGGTGAAAAACTAATTTGCTGATGTTTGGATAAACAAAGATCAGCTATGAGAGGTATTTTATACCTGTTACAGCGAGAAATAACCCGAGTAGAAATTCATATTGGGTGTTCGATCGGGACCAAATCTGGGAAACCTTATTCCAAATTATGATATTATGGAACTGGCCCTGATATGGAACGTAACACACCGTTGTATCATAGTCCGATGTAGGGCGTGCCAAATCACAAAACCAACAGGGTCAGATCTGGTTAACCCTAATCAGGGGTGCCGAATCATGGCCTCACCAGGACTACATCACGTGTGCCAAAAAAAGATGAGCTCTATCACTGCCCGATCGGGCCCATATTGAACATGGGGCCATACCAGCCATACAATTTTTTTCCTCGGAAATGAGTAACGCCACAGCAAATTCATTTTTTTTTTAAAACTCTGGAACACAACTTTCTATTTCTGTACATCAATTTCAAATGGATATTAAAATTTTACAGAATCCTGTTACTTGAGTATAGAAACTACTCCTGAAGTGTCGTCAAAAAAGAAACGATCATCGTGCCTCGACTTTGATGAAAAATTCATTCCGTTACTTCACTATTACAGTTACAATGATCTCAAAGTTACTTCAAAGAGACCGTGAACACGAAGAGGGGTTTTTGGTTCAGAAAGATGGCGTTTAAAAAGAGTTTACTCGACACGATTGTTCCAGAAAATAGGGTTCTCTTGTGTAGGCTTTTGAACGAGCAAAGATCCAATTCATCTGTTCCTAGACTCCAGACGAAAGAAGAAAGAGAAAAACACGGAGAAGAAGAAGAAGAAGAAGAAAAAGAACATCGTTCTTCTTTAGGTTTAGTCATCTTGGATGGAGTTATCCAAAAAGATTATTCAGGAGGAAAAATAAATGACTGTTTCTTTCTATCATAAGATATCGATAAAATTATGTTTTCGTATGTAGGTAATACGTTTTGAGAGCAATTCAATGCCGAATGGGAGTTCGGTAAAAAAGAATGATATATTAGGGTGAACTGAGGATGAAAAAAACAAAGAAAAATTGGAGGATCTCTCTCATGCGAAGGATCAACAATTTTGCGAGGGCAGTAATGAGATGAATAGAAATAAAATAATATGTTGAGATAGCAGTTCTGGTGTTACTTTTTTTTTGTAAGGTGTGAATGAAAGAAGTGTATTCGACTAAAATGGAACAGTTTTTGTTGTTTACCGTTTTATTCATAATCTGTTTGTCTGGGGGGATAAAAAGATTTTCATCGAAGTTATGTTCTAATAAATACAAGATTTCATGTTTTCTTCAACAATTTTTTACAACGAATTTATATATTTTACCTTGTGTATAAATTCAATTCGTCTCTTAATACATGATCTTTGAATTGGATCAGGGTTTAAGCGGAATAACCCAGCCCAGTTTCACCCACTGGGTTTTTTTATGGAAAAAGTCCTCTCGAAATAGGTGTCGAAGAAGCTGTTATTTCCAATTACAACGAATTATTTAAAACTGACCTCTATAATGAGAAGGACATAAGAAACTACTTCTGAAAGAAGCAAATGCGGGTGAAATGAAATCCAAAGGATAACTATAAATACTGAATCATAATGGAATAGAACGCATTTTCAGTCAATCTTATAGTTCATAAATAGAATATACTAAAGGTTTAGTATCAAAATATTTTAAGATCATTTGAAGAACAATATTGAATTGCAATGTAAAGTATGATTGTAGATTTTCGATCACGTATTTCACTTGTCATATCAAATATACATGATATAAACCACAATGTATCCCATATGACACACAAAAAGTTATTTTTCAAGAATGTTAATAGAATTCTTGTTGAACTCTTTTCAAACTGATGAATTCATCAAGAACTCGGAAAGTGTGAACTCTATTTTACTTACATTAACGAGTTCTTTGAGAGCGATGAAATGATCTAGAAAGCATTTCAGAAGAACTCGTCGATGTTAGTGGAATAGAACATTTTCAGAATTCTTCATGAATTCATAACTTTGAAAAGAGTTCCACAAGAATTCTATTCATATTCTTGAGAAAGAATTCTTTGTGTGTTATATGGGATGTGAGACCGTAATATAAACGAACAATTAATTCGGATTTCAAATCAACAGAGCTATAAAATTAATCTAAACTATGAAAAACATAAATCTAATAATAATAACCAAAATGTCAAATTAATATAAAAAAGAAACAAAACCCAAAAAAACCCAGAAAAGTCCCAAAAATCCACTTGACCGTAAAAAAAAACCCCCGAAAAAACCGGCCTAGGTCGGGTTTTTGCAAAAAAAAAATCCTGAATTGGATGGAAGATGATATGTCATTTTCATTCTGTTTGTTCAAACGAACAGTAATTCTCTTGAGAAAGAAATTACTGAATTTAAAATGACATTCAGATACAATGAATACGATTATTAATCCACAATTGCAATTCTTGAGATTTATTCAAGAGAGGAAGCGAAAGAGAACTTTTCCGAATAATTTTCCCCGTAATGTCATTGAAATTGCTGTATACAAAGGAACTCTCTATCCTAAGCAATGAAGTATTACCAAACAGATGTTCTGTACAAATGAAGTTATTGAACTTACATATTAAACAAACATTGTTGTATACTTTTTTTATAGTTCTGGTAATCATCAATTAATCAATCTCCGTGACGTACAAATGAGATTGTGCATTAGAAAATGAAACATCTGATCTATTCTTGCGGTTAAATAGAAAACATATCCGTGAGATATTAAATTATCATTTCGACTCGAATATAGACAGACGCGAACAACAAACAGCTTTGTTAATGATTCCCCATTTCTTCTCTGTTTTTTTTTTTATTCAGTTCCTTTGTTCACTACTACAACTATTAGTCTATTCATGCAAAACAGAGTTTACTCGGTCTGTCTGTTTTTCATCATCGCAATCCGATGGTGCCGAGTGTCAACGAGGTATCCGCTGTGCATTCATCACAGCATGAAGTTGCAGAATGTGGAATCTCCAAACGTTGTGTCATGTCGGTGCAACGAGTAGTATTCAATGTTGCTTACATGTCCTGCGTGTGAGTTATTCGACCGTGTTTCACTGTCGGACGCAGACGTCCCATTGACCATGAAATTATCATTTACCTGTGATACGACGTTCTCATTATCTCTATATTAAATATAAGCCTCGTAATATGCGCGTATGACTCATTCCGTAGCACGATGAATGTTCAAAGTTTCAAATCAATTCAAAAAGCAAACATTTTGTACCTATTTTCAAAGCTTTCACTCCAATAACGTGTGAATCTTTAGCATTCTAAAAAGAACTTTGATAATTATCCGGATCAACCCTTTGAGGTATACATTTTTTTAGTAGAAAATTTTCCTTGAATATGTGTGTTTGGAGGTTTTTGGGGTCGCTGAATAAGAATGTTATATTAGAAAAATGGAATTCTCATTCCCATACATCCTGGCAATATACTCAGGAGATTTGAGGAATATTCCAATCTTGGGGATATATTTGACAACTTGAAACGGTCGTAACTCTGCAAGAAGAAATCATAGGTAACCGTTCAATAGCTTATTTTGAAGGGGAAGAATGGTATAAAGTGACGCAGTTGGAAAGAAAGATCAAGAAAACTTTGTGCGTCATGTGCATAACCTCAAAAGTGGCAAAAAAAACTGCATTTTTCGAGTAGATACCCTTGAATATTTCAAAATCCTGACGTGATAGCCCAATTCTGGCTTCGGATTCGGCACGGCAAATTACTTCAGGAAATGATCCTTAGCTGCAAAGGGGTGAATATTTTCATTTTTTCGCAAGCCTGTGTAATCAAAAAATTAGATGACAATATTCATTCTCAAGAAAGAAGTTCCATCCTTGTTTTCCTGCAAATGTGTGGGAAGCATGACCCTGACTCACTCCAGAATTATTCGATGTGGTTGTTTTGAGACAGTTAGGATCTGACACAAATGAAATTACACGGAGAGAAAAAATTTGCTGACGCAGCAAATCGAGGTATTATATATAGAATAGCAAATTTTCTTGCTGATCTAGCTAAAAATTGGCTATAACAGCAATCGTGTTAGCTACGACAGCAATTTTTTAGCTGTGGCAGCAAAAAGTGTTTGCTCCGCCAGCAAATTTTCAGTATTATATACAGAATAGCAAATAAATTCTGCTGCCACGGCTAAAAATTCGCTGTCGCAGCTAACAAGATTGCTGGAGCAGAAAATAGTTTGCTGTCACAGCAAAAAATTTGCTGCTCTGGCAAAAGGAACCCAGCAAAAGTAGATTTCGCTGCCACAGTGATTTCCTTTTTCTCCGTGTAAATACATTTGATGAATATGATGAACGATATTGTTAGACCTATTGTACCTCGATATACAGGCAAAAAAGAAGTAATCAAAGAAAGATGTTTACTCCTTGGCGAATGTAAAGAAGATGCATCGTTGGTTTTGTTCTTCTCACAATAGATGGAAGAAAGAATCGAGTCTCCGCACATAGAAGAATTTTCAGAACATTGGCACGGTTCGCGAAGAGTTTCTGGATTTTGAACAATGCAAAATTTATTCTAGAAATCTAGGTTACCACAGTCGGGTTCGTTCCATCCGGTCGATAGGAAGTCGAGAGTTCGGGTAAATGAACGCGAGCCATCTCTCTTTCTCCCGTTGTGAGAAAACGAATGTACAAATGATGATGATGATGATAATAAAAAGTCTTGAGGGTACCAAAGAACAACGTGACGTATTTGATCACTCATCGCTCTCTATCGACCATTCAAATCAATCTCTATTTCAAGAAAAACAATGAAAATGGTAGAGAGAAGAAAAAGAAGATCGATGGATTTCTGTTGGAACAAGAAATCTTTTAAACCTGAATTTTGAAACGTACTTTGTCAGCTGTATTTCACTTATAATCAGAGTGGTACTTGTTCCAGCCGGTTCTACAAGATCTTTGATCTTGCGAAGCGTATATGTACGTACATATTGCCAACCAAGTCAAGTCGACTGCTGCTGTCCGATATAATAATAATTCTCTCGATAACGACAAAGTATGTGAGAAAAACATTTTTTTTTCTCTTGTTCGTTCCGTTTTTTGATTCATGAATGACGTAAAGAGATACATTGTTCGAGGTAGGGGGGGGGGGGGGCGCGCGCGAGAGAACAAGAAAAAACAACAAACAAATCAACAGCAGGGAGCCGTAAGGTTGCGTATTACACTTCCCTTTTATCATGAAAAATATCACTGGTGCTCTCATTTCACTTTTCTTTCCAAGGTTATACGTATAACACGAGAGTCCCCAAAGCTCATAAATGTTATCATGTTATACGGAAAGATACACTTTGTACTTTACCAGAAGAACGTAGCGCATGTACATAAATATTGTATCGTGGTATAAAGTTTCTCTCAAGCGAAACGTTAGAAACACTCATCTCCTTCACCTTGAAAGGAGGAAGAGACGACCCTCTCACAACCACTGAGCACAAATAGATCCGTATAGAGGTACAATTAGGCCGACTCATCTGAGTTGACATTGAACTTTTGTGTTTTCTTCTCACGAATCGAAGTTTTCTAATGCAAAAAAAAACCCTAATTTTTTGTGAATGAAGATTATATCCTTGGAAGAAACGAGAAGATTTTTTTTTTCAAATGATAATTAAACCTCTGACCTTTAAACCTGAAAACGATCACTGAAGTGGAAATATGTTTGAGATGATGAGATCCTTCAACAAACAAGATTCATTATATTCGGTATTTTGAAGGATTTTGATTTCGTGGAGAGACGTATTCGAGATTGATGTAACGAAATGACTACTTCTCCGGCTAATATATTAAATTTTGAAGTACATACTACTTTTCGTTCGCGTAATGGCACGTAATTGAAAATTTAATCAAAACTCATTGAATTCTCTGAATTAAAGAACCATTTGTCTCTCTTTCTCTCAAACTACGTAACAATTGTGACAAATTTATTTTTCAAAGGTAAAAATTACATTCATTTGTTTCACTTGGCAAGCTAAAAACTCTACTCTTTTTTATTCATCTATGAAAGGATCAATTAAACCAATGTACTTTAATTTAATATTCGAATGAAGCTTGGATTAATTCACTTGATTATATTCAAAAAAACGGTTTCATCCTCGGCTAAGAAGTTGCTTGCGATTGTAATAAGAATAAAAAAGCAGAAGCAGAGAAAAGAGTATGAATTTTTTATGTGATTCCCTCTTTGAACTCTTTTTTAATAACAACTCTCCTTTTTTGTTTCAACGCAAGGGGAGAAAATTTAATGACCTTTGTCTTTAGGATAATTGAAGAGAGACGTAAATTATTCGGAATAATTGAGCAAAACCACTTTATTACATTCACATTACTTTTATTATTCATAATGTTGTTTCCAGTCTTTTAACAATCCATTGAGTTCCGAAGGATTCGACAAAATTACATCGAGCGATACGTAGCATATCAAAGCAATTCTGCGATGATTCTCATCGAGGATAGAAGTTCAAGACAACCCTACGGCGTAGTAACCTGCCAAAGACAGGCACCTAATTACATCGTGGTTTGTAATGTGAAAGATTTTGCGGGATATTACCGTATTGCGGGACTTCGAAATGATAAAATTTGAAAATTTTAAAAATACCATCCTACACGGAATCCCACAATTTTGTTCTTAGTTAGGAAATAAATTCACCGTGGGTTTTCAATTGCCTTATTGAACGATCCAAGGGGGAATTCTCTGCGAGCTAAAAAAACGAGCGTACATTTACCACAATTATGTTGTACATGCTCACACGCGGTGATAATATTACCTTATATCACTACCTCCGTATCATCGAATATGTAATTTCACGTTAACACGTACCATGCGATTTTTATGGTACTGTAAAGGTGAATGCTGTATCCACTCACCGTCAAGGTACGCCATGAATTTATCGTATTCCAGAACTCTCATCCATTCATTCGTACTAACAAATTTCTTGTTAAAAGAGAGAAAAATTCTTTCTGAACATGAAAATTCAATCTTCAGCTGCTGCATTCGTTCGAACTGACAGCACAATGTATCATTGTCGTCACTGAAAATAATTGCTCAATTAATGCACATATGGAATCTTTGAATCCTTTGAGTAATAATGATGATGCACCGGGTTGCGCAGGGAATAGAGAACTTAAAAAAGGGAATATCTCTTTTATTCCCAACTACGACTATTCAAAGCATCGATCCGGATTCAACCCTCTTTTCACACATCGTGCTGTCGTCTCGTTTCGCTCGTTGCAAACACAAAACATCGAATACAAAGATCGGACACGGATGTGCACCACGTATACACGCGGAGAGAAATTTTCTTTCTCTCTTACAACCAACCATTTTGTATTCTCGCTGACCTTTCGTATTGCTTTATTTTCTTCTGAAAAGAATCTCTGTGCATGCATATATTCGTATGATAATATTCATTTAACGTTCTTGTGAAATATTGAAAGAGGGAAGAAACGACTTGTTGCTTGGAAAAATTGTATTTTATAACGGTGAACGGGTGTTCCTTGGAGAGTACTAAGAATTTTCAAATGAAACTGCCAAGGGATTAATGTAGAAGTGAGTTGAGGGGACATTTATGTTGCTTCTATCTCGGTCCAAGTGCGATTCATCGTGATATGTAAGCGAAGCGAGCATCATAAACTATTCAACATTGTAAAAATGCTAGTAAATCGAGCAACTTTTAGTCATTCATCGCATGAAAATATTCTTCAGGGATCATAGACGCGAATAAATATACTTGAAAAATGAAAATCTCAGTATTTAAAATCCTTTTCAATTTCTTATCGTCAAAGGAATAAGAATTTCCTGCAATTAATAATCTGAGGTAACCACGATAATACTGATATCAACTTGTTTTTACAGAGTTGTAATATATAGTCACATGTAATAAGCACAGCCTCCTGTGAATTTCTTTTCCCATCGTTTTTCCTTTCCGATACAACGTTGGAACGTTGCCCAAAACTGTTTGAAGCGGAGACTCGCGATACAAAAGGAATTCAACTGAGAAAAAGTCGGGAAAAATGGATGAGGAAGAGCACCTGAAGTGACAGGAGAGAGAATATTTCAAATGTAGAAAAGACAAAAAGGAAAGCGATAATCATTTTTAAACCCCTTCAATTTGAACTGTCGGTTGCTGCTGTGGGACATTTCATCTCGATGACTGATTATTCCCTACAAAAAAAATCGAAGTAGATAAAAAATAAATATCAAGCTTTCTGAACTCCCATTCGGAATAAATATTGTGATCGTGTGCACTGAGAAACCAATTTCTTACACTGGAAAAAATATTTATTTGTCCTCTCTCCATAAAATATTTATTTGTAGAAATTGAATATTCAATTAGATTCAAAAATTGATTACTTGTGGCGAATAAATTATTTATTTGGGACAAGCATTCCATTATTTGATTCGATTAAATATTTCATTAATCCGAAGAAATATTTTATGGAGAGAGAACAAATAAACTATTTATTTGGTTGGAAGAAATTTTTTTTTCAGTGTAGATTCAAAGAAAATTTTCTTGACCCTCATTCTGATGAATATTTTTTTCAATGGGAAAATTTTCCATCGAACTGAAACAAAGAATTTTCAAATCGAGACGGAAATATATTCCTTCTTGAATTCGAAGAATATAATTTCAATTCAATGAAACATTTTCTTATTGGAATGAACTACCTTTTCCATTTAAAACAAGATTCATCAGAATGAGGGCGAAGACATTTTCTTTAAATCTGAGAAATCAGGTTCTCAGTGTTGTTTTATCAAATAAAAAACAAGATGATGATTTATAAGAAATATTATGCACAGGAAAAATTTTCAAATACTCGAATTTCGAGCCCTGCTGTAGTCTCTCATGAATTGCCCCCAGAAAAATGATGTACTTGAATATGAACCTACTAGACATTTCATTGCATGCACTCTCTAAAATTTTTAGAGTGAGATTTCACTCTTTAGCCAGCCAAAAGTGAGCTTGTCGAAATTTCGAGTAAAATTTCCACTCTTTTAGAAATCCACAGCCACTGCATTCATAGAGTGAATTTTTCACTGTAAAAGAGCGAGGGTTCACTCGAAACGAGTTGAAATCCCACTCGAAGCGGACAGGCTCACTTCTGAGACTTAGTGGAGTGAAACGCGTGATTTTTCACTCTTCCGGATTTAGAGAGCAGTAAATTTTTCTTTGATTCAATTAAATTTTATTGGAAATGACTAAAAATTTATTTGGATGAAATAACCTTTTTATTTGATCCAACTAAAACTCTAGTGGGTTTATATTCAAATAGAAATTTAGTTGATTGAAACAAAATTTAGTCAATCCAAATAAATCCAAGCATGAAGGTTTCTCGGTGCGTTTCCAGTGCTTTTTATGATCCCGGTACCGCACTGTGATTTTAGAGGATTCGAATAGATTTGAAAATAGAAGAAATTGAAGGTATCTGCTATCTGTGCGGAGTCTTGTGTGCTCGGATGAGTATTTCATATTCTGTTGTATACAGCGATGAAAGTTTCGATTCACCTATGCCGGCCTTGGCTGTAAAATCAAAATCGAACAATGAAATTGTACTGTACATAACAATAAATACTGTTTTATAAGTTTATAATAATAGCCTTTTTTCAATTATGCACATAAAATTGGTCCATACTCTGTGCCTGCAGACAAACGCGCAGTACATGAAGCTTGTAGAGCAATCACTGTCTGAAACTGTAGAACAGGCACAGATCAACCTGAAGAACCTTAGAGAAGGAACAAAAAAGCAGGACATCAATCTGAAAAGCGAATTTTATGGTGCAGAGAACGCAGATTGGAGGTATACTACAATCATCTGTGATTTTCTCTCCCTGACAACTTTCAACGTGTTTTCCTGACAACTATATTTTTCAAACTTGGCGAACTCATCATCCGAACAAATCTCTCTCGAGAAGGACGTAAGACTTTGTTGATATGTTCCATAATTCTTTGGTTACAAACAATTTTCCAACTATTGTCCCTGAAAGAGTGACCGCAAAAATCGCCTGTTCGTTTGGGACCGCGAGTTTCAGGTTGAATTACGTTATGAGAAATATCGTATTTGCGAGGGGATGCTACACAGTGAAAAATTTTGTGTATTTTTAACACACGTGTATTTCCCAGGAGGTCTACTCGCAATTTATGTTAAATATTAACACAAAAATGTTGAATTTACACTGAAAATCTGTGAATTTCAGAATTTGATACATTGTTTTCAACACAAACTTCAAGTGGACCTTCTATGACACAAAATTTTTCGCTGTGTACTTCTCGTTGAGCACAACATTGGTTTTAGAGATAAAGAAATCGACAGAATTGAGAGATTTTTCATAGAATCGATCCTTTTCTATAAAGAAATTATCGAGATTCTTCGGTTTTTATAAAATCTTGATCGGAATTTGATACTACTTCATCTCCAAAACCTGTGCTATGCTCACTGAGAAGGGATATTCCCTCGCAAATGATGAGCATAGAGCATTCTTTAAAATGCATTCTCATCTGAAACTGGCGGTCCCAAAAAATAGGTGAGAAGAATACTTTTTTCCTCGTCACTCTTTGCAATTTTATTTCTTAATAACGCGTCAATTTTGTAAAAATCAATATCTCAGAGAGATTTCACGCTTTTTTTGTGGTCAAGATTACCGAAAACAATACTCCCAGTCCACCCATTGATCCTTACAAAATACATACGCCGAAGACACAATATTGTACAGCTGGCATTTTTTTTCAATCATTGTAAAAACAAACGTTTTCTACTGTTCATTAAAAGGTATACTAAAAACCCATTGACAGGATTTCGATTTCTTCCAAGGTTCAGGTGAAAAATTTCCAAGATTTACCGATTTAGCTCCTGAATCAAGGAACTTCAAATTCAAAGCTTCAGAGAATGTTCGAACCACATCGGCCAATGAAGAATGTGGGAAAAAGTGAGTACAAAATCATCAGAGATGATAAAAATAAATACACCTTTCCTCGACATTTAACAATCGCGAACAAAGAAATTAACTTTAATACTGTCGATCATTACGGTCATCATAACATCAATTCGGAACAAATTGAAAAAGCATGAAGAAATAATGTTGTAAAATGACAATTATAGTTGTACCCATTAGAAACAATAACACCATTTTCCAAGAACCCCGTTTGTATCGATATTCCTTTCACTTTCTAATTCTCCAACGATGCGCCGAAAGAATAATGCAAACGTTTAACACAAATTTCTTGTCTCCACGTCAAATGGAATTCCACGAGGGTATTTCATTGATGAAAATTCCAATATAGTAAAAGCGTGTGAGGCGTAAGAGAATGTCACCTTGCGAAAACTTCCTTCATTCATTTATTCGTTCATAATAATTCCTAGATGATATTGGAATTTTTTTTTGTTATCTTTTTTTATGCGTATACTCATATTTATAACATTTTTATATATTCATTGATCGTTGAGGGAAATATTTTATCGAATCAGTAATCTTGAATGGATATAGTTCCATTAGGTGTCCCCCACGCGGCTATACGATCCCCTCGTTTCGACTCACGCCAACGAATTTATTTTACAAGGCTTTTGAACGAATTACTCTTAGGGCCAAGGTTAATTATGGATGAGTAGCCGCACGAGGGTGTCGAATACACGTTCAAGTGAATAGTTGAAGTCATAGTGATTTAAAGTTAGTTAATACAGAAGGGTTCATCGAGGGGCCATTGA
Organism: Gonatopus flavifemur; assembly: GCA_018340375.1. Taxonomy (NCBI): domain Eukaryota; kingdom Metazoa; phylum Arthropoda; class Insecta; order Hymenoptera; family Dryinidae; genus Gonatopus; species Gonatopus flavifemur. Next base: position 11,031,456 of record JAFFJZ010000005.1, read on the forward strand.
ATGATTTTCACACTTGGGAGAAAAAATAGTTCAAAAATAGTAATATTTGGTAAAGGGCTAAACTTTTATCAAGATTTTCATAATGAAACTGTACAAATGTAACCACGTGTTACAAAGCGCAGAATACGAAACGAAAAAGCCTGAAGAAGAGGAAGGAACGAGCGGTGAATTACGTTCGGCCTCGAGAAGCGTGAAACATACGAGTGCACCGAGTAAACGTGCCACGTAATACGCAAAAGCCATGAACGACGAGCGCCAAAGAGAACCCGGAGCATTGGACCTCTGGTAGGAATCACGAAATATGAAAACCTTTGTTATTTCTCCCTTTCTTCTCTAATAAACATATACAATATATTTCCATCGTTGGTAGAAATACGCTTGGCTGCCTTCACATACACGCGCTCACCACCCTTAATATTTTTTTTTAACGTGACCCCCTCCGGGTGCACGCGCGTACACCTATATCGGTGTCTTCTTCGGTGTGGATGCAATTATCGCTAATTAAGAACGTGCTCTGTCCGTAATGAACACAGGCGTAACAAGAATCGAACACGGCTGGCTATGCACTGATGATAATAACAATAATAATAATAACAATAATGCTAGTAATGATAATAATAAATCCAAGCGATCGTTGGTTAATCTAAAAATAGAATCTAAAGTACAGCAAAAAATAACGTGAGTTTTCTTGTCGTACCTTCATCTTTGTTTTAGCTTTTCTAGTTTGTCGATAGATTATTCAGTTGCCGAGATCGAAAAACTTTGATAAACTTTTTCACTTTTCTGAACGAAAATGTTGTTCCCTCGACAATATGTTTTCAATGTTACCTAAACGCAAGATAAACACTTATTTTGGAAGAATTCATGGATTGTAATATACTTGAAATGCGATTGAAGGTGAGTTGATAATGAACATTAGTGATTTATTGTTTTATTTACTAGACTTGAGAATAGATTATACCGAATGCACTGAAAGACATGAATTCAATCACCTTTCAAATTGAATTTCAGAATAATGCTGACTAGGCTGCTGCTCTGAAAGGGCCTCATCATTTTGGTAAAAATGAAAAATTAAAATAAAGCGGAAACAAAGAGTACGGTCGAACGTAACAAAAACGTTAATGAGGGGAAAGCAAAGAGTAAAAACTGTCAATTCTTGACCACAGCCACACTTACCACACATCTCAGAGCTCAAACGAAATCAAGGTCGACTTGATCAGCAGTGTGAAAAAATTCCGATAAATTTACCAAAGTTTGTCGGAAAACAACTAACCCGATGACAGCGGATACAAAAATCTATGAAACTGGAACTGGCAGCCGTAAAGCTAGCAGCCGGTTGCCACAATTTTCTTACATTAAACGTTCATTAAAGATTTAAGGATCTGAAATGTTCAATGAGATGCTACTTGATCGATTTCTGGTATGAACAAAGCTTCAACAACGTTTAATCAAAAGTTATAAGAACTGATTGTCAGCTCTACGGCTGCTACCAGGTGTAGAAGTATAAAACTGGAAGTTTTTGGTAAAAATCACACGTTTGTTGTTTGAAAATCATAAAAAATATTTTATTTGAAATAATCTCTTGCTGTATGTATGGGCTGTTTATACATTTTTCCCACCTTTCCGGAAGTTTATGAATGCCACGCCAAAAAAAAAACAGCTCCTCTTTTGAAGCGAGCCATTTATTTAGCCATTCTCCTACATTTTCATACGAATTGAAGCATTGTTCAGCGAGAGCGTGTCCCATTGACGCGAATAGATGATAATCGGACAGAGCCAAGCCTGGAGAATAACTCGCATGCGGTAGCATCTCCCAACTGAACGCCTCGATCGTTTCCCTGACCCGTTTTGCTGTGTGTGATGGGCCGTTATAGTGGAGCAAGATGACTTTGTGTTGCCTTGTTCCATATTCCGGTCGTTTTTCACGCAATGCGCGATTCAAGTCGATCATTTGCCGTTGGTAGCGATCAGTGTTGACGGTTTGCTCAGGTTTTAGCAGCTCATAGTAGATTACACCCTTCTGATCCCATCGAACACAGAGCATTGTCTTCTTTGCAAAACGATTTGGTCTTGCAGTGGATGTCGATGATTCGCCTGCATTCAACGCTTAGGGTTCTCAAAATATATCCATATTTCATCACCTGTTACAATTCGATGGAGAAATTACTTTCTTTTGTATCTGTCGAACAACATTTCACAAGTGGATTTTCGATTTTCTTGCTATCTTTCATCCAGTTCATGCGGCACCCATTTTTCCACTTTCCGAATCTTTCCCATGGCTTTCAAACGGATGGAGACGGCTCTTTGCGTCGCATTCAGTTGATCCGCGAGTTCTTGTTGAGTTTGAGTATCATCTTCATCCAAAATCACCATTTTTTAATTTTTTGAACCACTCGAAACACTGTGTTTTACCAAGGGCATGTCCAGCATAAACTTCGACAAGCATTCGATGTGATTCTGCAGCAATTTTCTTCAAATGATAACAAGAAACCAATGCTGTCCGCAGATCGTAGTTTGTAGGCACAAAACTCGACATTTTTAAGGTTATGAAGCTTAAGAAGTGGTCTTAGGGTCCCGAAACTAATAGCTAGTGCCATTTATAGGGAAATTCCGGTTTCATACTTCTACACCTAGTAGTTTCAGTTTCATCAAAATCTCCAAATAATTGGTAAATTCATCGCATTTTTTGGTCAAATCACCAAAAAAATCAGTATAATCGCCAAAATTCCTTTAATTTTCCTAAGTTTGTTTTTCTAACTAATTGCTGCCTGAATTACCAGAAAATTTAAACGAGAATTAATTCCTTTTCAACTTTATTCGTGCAATTCAAACAATCAATATTCCACTTGATACTCTGAAAATTTTTACTTGGCTGTCTCACAAATTTTCGCACCAATATACGTGCTTTGAGAACAAACAATTTCTCCCTAACATAGAAATATCAACTCAGATTGAATCATAATATAATTCTAAGTGGCAGATACCCGTAATGTGTATACCGTGTCATATTATGCAAATTCTTTCAGTAAATTAATTTTACATGCAATTTTTTTACATAATACGTAATATATTAAATATATATCTTGAGTATATCATACATAGCCTGGAGTTGTTCATAATTGCTCTTCTCCGGTACCTACTCAACATGGGGGCAGTTTGCTCATGGTTGAGAGCTTCGTACTAATCTAACTGCACTGAATTTTACAACCATATTGCAACTAAGGTAATTTGTGAAATATATCATTCGATATCTTTCGAACTAAGATAAATAATCAACATTATAAATTATGTTTTGTTTTCAATTCAATTAATTGGGGAATGTATGAATTTTCTTACAAAAGTTTAGCCAAATTTAGTTTGTGAAATTCACCAATTTTTTTCAACACTGTGTGGGATGCAGGATCCATTCAAAAATTGAAGCATTTTCGAAAAAATTTGACCTCAAATTTACATCGAGATATAAATCAATTGAAATAATTGAAAATTCATTTTCTTTCCGTAAAGAAAAATGGACATTCGTTCTCGAATCATAAACCGTATTATGTAGCGTACCTCCGTGTTTAATTGGTTGAATGAAAAGCGAATTAACTGAAGATTATCTATCAGTCGATTAACCGGTTACACCTAATCTTTTTGATCAATTAATCCAACGATCGTGCAACTTTATACCACAGTCTGTGCACAGTATCATTAATGAAACTAGTTTATACTTGAGTTCCAGCATTGGTAAGATATTTTTGAATATTGCACTTTGTGTATAAATCTTTCCACGTAGAAATGATATATTATATATACACATACCTATAGAAGGAGGAGACTTCCGGTGTTTGCGTTAATCCCGTTTAATAACAAACGTATTCGAATAATGATTCCTATCGTCCGTCTGCAATTAACAACTCAACTTCATGACGAACGAAAGGTATTCAAAGACCCATCTCTTTTCATCTCGAATGACCGTAATAATCTAATAACTGCAGTGTACAAACATACGAGATATGCTCCTTAGAAGCGCAAGTCAACACTTAACTTTCTGCATGTACCCATGTATTCGAGGAGGCAAACCGAACATCGAACACTGTACTTTCCTCGTCATGAATTATCGTTAGGTTACTACAGTGTCTCTTCTCTGTCTCTCTTTCTTTCTCTGCCTAACACTTGATACATATATACACGCTATTCTCTCTATGCCCACTATTATATACTTGGATAGATCAAATTGACCGTACCTCAACTTATAGGAAGCACGTGATTCTTTAACATATAATTTGGCTTTCTCTCGATCCAAAAGGAGTCCCCGTTTATTTGCTGTTGTTGTTGTTGGTCCGCTGTAACAATGTTACAAAACCGCAGATGACCAATACCCTGAACCACCAACTTTGTATGCAAATTAGAAATCGTAAGTACACGTGTATATGTAAAGGGATTCGAATCGATGGAAACATTAAATATTTTCTTAAAGATAAATGTTCGTATATTAAGGATGTAATCATATCGTTATTGCGGCATTAAAACTTTCTTTATATTAAATTTGATTCTATCTTTATAATCGTTCCGAGTGTGGGGTGTATATGGGTAATTCTCATTTCGGAGCTCGGAAATTGGTGATTTAATGAAAACGTCTTTTCATTATAAATTATGGTGGATTTTTTAAGTCTAGATCTTACTCTATAGGAAGAAAGTAGTCGTTGAGCTCGCAACCCCGACAGCCCTCAATTAGAGGGGGTTGAAAAAAATGTCTCCCATGGAAGTGATGTAACAATTAAACTGTATGATTCAATTTTGAATGATGCCCAGTAAGTCTTCACTCGATCAGTTTTATAGGAAGTGAATAAAAACTTCATTATCACTTTGCTTAAATCTATTAATTTCTTAAATTTAATTATTGCATCTCTTATAGAGTCTTACTGTCATGAAATAAAATCTGTACGAATACAACAAACTCAACCGACTTAAAACATTAAGAAAAAACCAAAATAAGCATTCAATGAAGCCATGCTGATGTATTGTAAATTTGACACTTCCATGGATCAATGGTCACATCCATGGATATATTTTCCACCCACGGAGGCATCGAAGTGACTTTTTATGTGTTAAGCTTAAAAAATATAACTTCTCAATCAGATACGTAGTTGATGGCTTGACTCCCTGTTTATCATGCAGAAACGCACTCAAATCACACATTTGAAGTTCCATCAACGGAAATCACATATTTTAAAATAGCTGCCACGGCTGTGACAGCTATTATACAATTTGAACTTGAATTTTGTTGTTGTGATTATAAGACCGATATAAACGGACCACTGGCTTAAGATGGTGCCTCAGTACTGCGTCTACAGCCTTTTGGATTTGTTCTTCGCGCAATTTTTTTCAGAATGAGAAGGACGTGACATAAGTCCATGGAAGTGACAAAAAAACTGATTACAAACTTTGATATGACGGTTCATATAAAAAACTGCACTGTGAAAAAAGGGGTGTCAGAATTAACACAGAATCAACACCACGCGGATTCTATAGCAGTCCACCCTAAAATCGGTGTCAAAATAACACCAAACGGGGTTAGAATGACACTTTATGGTGTGAGAATAACACCGTGTGGTGTTAAAACAACACTATTTGGTGTGAATTTTTGCCAACAACGCCAATTTTTTACAGTGTGTGTAACTATAGATATTCTACTCTACTATTTGATGAGTTATTCATCGTAGTTGATATTGGCTCACTTTAAAAGTCAATATTATAAAGAAATAGAGAGTTCTGATTTTCTTTTCTTGTGCCCGAGTCGAAAAATTGTAATACTTTTTAGAGCCTGATTAACTCCGCAATACGTAACGAATCAGAGCTAAATCAGGTTTCACTTTTTGACTGGGGTGGAAGCGAGGTGATCACACCCATGCAAGTGACATTTTTGATGCTTCAAAGCTTAATAAAAATTCCACTGTGTGGTTTATTTGCATAAATTTAGCTTCAGAAAATAGTATTCCATCTACTATTTACTTTAAAAAATCACTAATCCAGTAATTAGCTACTACAGATCAGAAGAATGGTGTTCACACTGATTTTTTTCAAGAATGAGAATTCCCCATATTATTGTGCATGTGTATGACAAATACGTTTTATATTATTTTTAATCTAAATAAAACGCATAGGCGGGTGAAATGAACGAGTTGATTAATTCACGTCCGTTACGCTGGAACAACCAAATGAGCAAAATCGAAAAAAACCTATATAGGAATTTGTCGCTAATTTGTCGCTAATTTGTAACACCAATCCCGAATTTGTCGCTCTTCGCGATTCCGAAATAATGAAGGTTGTGCTAGCGGAACCATTCCGCTAGCACAATCTCGGTTCAGAGGGATGAGAAAAAAAAAAGGATTGCATAGGAATTTGTCGCTTTTTTGTCGCTCTCGATATACGTTGGAAAGAATTGAATTCGTTCATTGGTTGCTGAGATATTTAATATTTTAAGTTTGAGGATTGAAATATTGAATTCCAGCGAAATCCGGTGGAAGAATATGATGGTCAAAGGCATATTGACGCAATACAAAATGCAGACAGATGTGCAGGGGATGACGTTGGGACTACAATCCGAAGAAAACGGTTACATGAATGTTACATCGAGATTACGAAACGTAAAATGGAAATTACGTAACACGGTAATCAAATGCCGTCAGGATTTCCAACTGATTCACGTGACGATACGAGGAACAATATGACAATTGTGAATGAATTTGGAGGATATATACCATATGTCACAATCATGTAACATACAGGTAATGAGCTGGTTTACAGGATTTTCTGCCACTGATATATATGTTATAATATATGATATTATGTTATGATATACTGATAAATTCCGCGAATCGCCCTTATATACGTATGTAGGGATTGTGTGCACTCCGGAGGACCGGGAACAGTCGAGCGACGAATCCTATGCAAGGTTTTATGGGAGCGACGAATTCAAATCCACGGAAAATCGCTAATTTCATGACACCAGATCGATTTAGATGCGATTGTGCTGGCGGAAATTCCGCGAATCGCCCTTATATACGTATTTAGGGATTGTGTGGACTCCGGAGGACCAGGAACAGTCGAGCGACAAATTCTATGCAAGGTTTTCTGGGAGCGACAAATTCAGATCAACGAGAAATCATGAATTCCATGAATCTGAGTCGATTCAAATGCGATTGTGCTGGCGGAAATTGCAAGGATCACTCTTATATACGTGTTTACAGAGTGTGTGGAATCCGGAGGACCGGAAACAGTCGAGCGACAAATTCTATGGGGGTTTTTTCTGGTAGCGACAAATTCAGATCAACGAGGAATCATGAATTCCATGAAACTGAGTCGATTCAAATGCGATTGTGCTGGCGGAAATTGCAAGGATCACTCTTATATACGTGTTTACAGAGTGTGTGGAATCCGGAGGACCGGAAACAGTCGAGCGACAAATTCTATGGGGGGTTTTTCTGGTAGCGACAAATTCAAATCCATGGAAAATCGCGAATTTCATGACACTAGATCGATTTAGATGCGATTGTCCTGCGGAAATTCCGCGAATCGCCCTTATATACGTATTCACGAATTGTGTGCACTCTGGAGGACCAGGAACAGTCAAGCGACAAATTCTATGCAAGGTTTTATGGGAGCGACAAATTCAGATCCACGAGAAATCGCGAATTTCATGACACTAGATCGATTTAGATGCGATTGTGCTAAAGGAAAATCCGCGAATCGCCCTTATATACGTATTTACGGATTGTGTGCACTCCGGAGGGCCAGGAACAGTCGAGCGACAAATTCTATGCAAGGTTTTATGGGAGCGACAAATTCAGATCCACGAGAAATCGCGAATTTCATGACACTAGATCGATTTGGATGCGATTGTGCTGGCGGAAATTCCGCGAATCGCCCTTATATACGTATTTACGGATTGTGTGCACTCCGGAGGACCAGGAACAGTCGAGCGACAAATTCTATGCAAGGTTTTATGGGAGCGACAAATTCAGATCCACGAGAAATCGCGAATTTCATGACACTAGATCTATTTGGATGCGATTGTGCTGGCGGAAATTCCGCGAATCGCCCTTATATACGTATTTACGGATTGTGTGGACTCCGGAGGACCAGGAACAGTCGAGCGACAAATTCTATGCAAGGTTTTCTGGGAGCGACAAATTCAGATCAACGAGAAATCATGAATTCCATGAATCTGAGTCGATTCAAATGCGATTGTGCTGGCGGAAATTGCAAGGATCACTCTTATATACGTGTTTACAGAGTGTGTGGAATCCGGAGGACCGGAAACAGTCGAGCGACAAATTCTATGGGGGGTTTTTCTGGTAGCGACAAATTCAAATCCATGGAAAATCGCGAATTTCATGACACTAGATCGATTTAGATGCGATTGTCCTGCGGAAATTCCGCGAATCGCCCTTATATACGTATTCACGAATTGTGTGCACTCTGGAGGACCAGGAACAGTCAAGCGACAAATTCTATGCAAGGTTTTATGGGAGCGACAAATTCAGATCCACGAGAAATCGCGAATTTCATGACACTAGATCGATTTAGATGCGATTGTGCTAAAGGAAAATCCGCGAATCGCCCTTATATACGTATTTACGGATTGTGTGCACTCCGGAGGGCCAGGAACAGTCGAGCGACAAATTCTATGCAAGGTTTTATGGGAGCGACAAATTCAGATCCACGAGAAATCGCGAATTTCATGACACTAGATCGATTTGGATGCGATTGTGCTGGCGGAAATTCCGCGAATCGCCCTTATATACGTATTTACGGATTGTGTGCACTCCGGAGGACCAGGAACAGTCGAGCGACAAATTCTATGCAAGGTTTTATGGGAGCGACAAATTCAGATCCACGAGAAATCGCGAATTTCATGACACTAGATCTATTTGGATGCGATTGTGCTGGCGGAAATTCCGCGAATCGCCCTTATATACGTATTTACGGATTGTGTGGACTCCGGAGGACCAGGAACAGTCGAGCGACAAATTCTATGCAAGGTTTTCTGGGAGCGACAAATTCAGATCAACGAGAAATCATGAATTCCATGAATCTGAGTCGATTCAAATGCGATTGTGCTGGCGGAAATTGCAAGGATCACTCTTATATACGTGTTTACAGAGTGTGTGGAATCCGGAGGACCGGAAACAGTCGAGCGACAAATTCTATGGGGGGTTTTTCTGGTAGCGACAAATTCAAATCCACGGAAAATCGCGAATTTCATGACACTAGATCGATTTAGATGCGATTGTCCTGCGGAAATTCCGCGAATCGCCCTTATATACGTATTTACGGATTGTGTGGACTCCGGAGGACCAGGAACAGTCGAGCGACAAATTCTATGGGGGGTTTTTCTAGTAGCGACAAATTCAGATCAACGAGAAATCATGAATTCCATGAATCTGAGTCGATTCAAATGCGATTGTGCTGGCGGAAATTGCAAGGATCACTCTTATATACGTGTTTACAGAGTGTGTGGAATCCGGAGGACCGGAAACGGTCGAGCGACAAATTCTATGGGGGGTTTTTCTTGTAGCGACAAATTCAAATCCACGGAAATTCGCGAATTTCATGACACTAGATCGATTTAGATGCGATTGTGCTGGCAGAAATCCCGTGAATCGCCCTTATATACGTGTTTACGGATTGTGTGGACTCCGGAGGACCAGGAACAGTCAAGCGACAAATTCTATGCAAGGTTTTATGGGAGCGACAAATTCAAATTCACGGAAAATCGCGAATTTCATGACACTAGATCGATTTAGATGCGATTGTGCTGGCGGAAATTCCGCGAATCGCCCTCATATTCGTATTTGAGGATCGTGTGCACTCCGGAGGACCAGGAACAGTCGAGCGACAAATTCTATGCAAGGTTTTATGGGAGCGACAAATTCAAATTCACGGAAAATCGCGAATTCCATGACACTAGATCGATTTAGATGCGATTGTGCTGGCGGAAATTGCGAGGATCACTCTTGTATACGTGTTTACAGAGTATGTGGAATCCGGAGGACCAGAAACAGTCGAGCGACAAATTCTATGGGACGTTTTTCTGGTAGCGAGAAATTCAAATCCACGGAAAATCACGAATTTCATGACACTAGATCGATTTAGATGCGATTGTGCTGGCGGAAATTCCGCGAATCGCCCTCATATACGTATTTGAGGATCGTGTGCACTCCGGAGGACCAGGAACAGTCGAGCGACAAATCCTATGCAAGGTTTTATGGGAGCGACAAATTCAAATTCACGGAAAATCGCGAATTTCATGACACTAGATCGATTTAGATGCGATTGTGCTGGCGGAAATTCCGTGAATCGCCCTTATATACGTGTTTACGGATTGTGTGGACTCCGGAGGACCAGGAACAGTCGAGCGACAAATTCTATGCAAGGTTTTATGGGAGCGACAAATTCAAATTCACGGAAAATCGCGAATTTCATGACACTAGATCGATTTAGATGCGATTGTGCTGGCAGAAATCCCGTGAATCGCCCTTATATACGTGTTTACGGATTGTGTGGACTCCGGAGGACCAGGAACAGTCGAGCGACAAATTCTATGCAAGGTTTTATGGGAGCGACAAATTCAAATTCACGGAAAATCGCGAATTTCATGACACTAGATCGATTTAGATGCGATTGTGCTGGCGGAAATTCCGCGAATCGCCCTCATATACGTATTTGAGGATCGTGTGCACTCCGGAGGACCAGGAACAGTCGAGCGACAAATCCTATGCAAGGTTTTATGGGAGCGACAAATTCAAATTCACGGAAAATCGCGAATTTCATGACACTAGATCGATTTAGATGCGATTGTGCTGGCGGAAATTCCGCGAATCGCCCTCATATTCGTATTTGAGGATCGTGTGCACTCCGGAGGACCAGGAACAGTCGAGCGACAAATTCTATGCAAGGTTTTATGGGAGCGACAAATTCAAATTCACGGAAAATCGCGAATTCCATGACACTAGATCGATTTAGATGCGATTGTGCTGGCGGAAATTGCGAGGATCACTCTTGTATACGTGTTTACAGAGTATGTGGAATCCGGAGGACCAGAAACAGTCGAGCGACAAATTCTATGGGACGTTTTTCTGGTAGCGAGAAATTCAAATCCACGGAAAATCACGAATTTCATGACACTAGATCGATTTAGATGCGATTGTGCTGGCGGAAATTCCGCGAATCGCCCTCATATACGTATTTGAGGATCGTGTGCACTCCGGAGGACCAGGAACAGTCGAGCGACAAATCCTATGCAAGGTTTTATGGGAGCGACAAATTCAAATTCACGGAAAATCGCGAATTTCATGACACTAGATCGATTTAGATGCGATTGTGCTGGCGGAAATTCCGTGAATCGCCCTTATATACGTGTTTACGGATTGTGTGGACTCCGGAGGACCAGGAACAGTCGAGCGACAAATTCTATGCAAGGTTTTATGGGAGCGACAAATTCAAATTCACGGAAAATCGCGAATTTCATGACACTAGATCGATTTAGATGCGATTGTGCTGGCAGAAATCCCGTGAATCGCCCTTATATACGTGTTTACGGATTGTGTGGACTCCGGAGGACCAGGAACAGTCGAGCGACAAATTCTATGCAAGGTTTTATGGGAGCGACAAATTCAAATTCACGGAAAATCGCGAATTTCATGACACTAGATCGATTTAGATGCGATTGTGCTGGCGGAAATTCCGCGAATCGCCCTCATATACGTATTTGAGGATCGTGTGCACTCCGGAGGACCAGGAACAGTCGAGCGACAAATCCTATGCAAGGTTTTATGGGAGCGACAAATTCAAATTCACGGAAAATCGCGAATTTCATGACACTAGATCGATTTAGATGCGATTGTGCTGGCGGAAATTCCGTGAATCGCCCTTATATACGTGTTTACGGATTGTGTGGACTCCGGAGGACCAGGAACAGTCGAGCGACAAATTCTATGCAAGGTTTTATGGGAGCGACAAATTCAAATTCACGGAAAATCGCGAATTTCATGACACTAGATCGATTTAGATGCGATTGTGCTGGCGGAAATTCCGCGAATCGCCCTCATATACGTATTTGAGGATCGTGTGCACTCCGGAGGACTAGGAACAGTCGAGCGACAGATTCTATGCAACGTGTTTCTGGTAGCGAACATCTTAAAGTAGTGGCAGATAGGTATGGGAAAACCAATTTAAGGTTCTTGATACCATTCCATGCTATCATCAATAGAGTTATTGGGACAAGAAAGGAATACTTTACTTTTTTGAGATTAAAAATCAATGTTTTCAATTTTCAACTTTTTTTCAACTCAGTCATTTTCCGACGAATCAGGATCAATCTTATAGATTCCGATTCGTAAGACTCCCCCAAAGACGAAAATGTGAAAGTTTGTAAAAATCAATAATCAGTCAATAAATTCCTCATTCGAAGCAAAAATCACCTTCATCACACTCGCATCGAGGAAGTGGTGCGGGAAGTATGGCCTACAAAAAACCCCCAGCGACAAAGTTGTTCGTTATCGTTTGGACAAACTCTTTAAACAGTTTCAGACCGATTGGATTGTTGGTTCACAAAGTACAGCGATTTATTCATCAATGCGCAAGGGAAATTCATCAGGATAATCCGTCTTCAAACGCCTAAATATCAGATTCCGTAGAAAGAAGGATATTCACTTAATTCTTCAACTCGGTCCATGTTTTTTGGGCCAGGGATTTCGAATTTCGACCTATTATTGCAAGATTCCCCATTCATGCTTGTTAAATAATGATGTGGATAGTTCATAACTCTCAATGTCAGAAATATTTGGAAGTTTTTTCCAATCATGTACATGAATTCAGGTTTATACACATTCTACATCACATCTAAAGTACAAAAGCATGAAACAACTGTAGATAATACTACAGTTCACATTAAATTTAATTTCTAATGCATCTGGAACTGGATTCATGAACGTCCTTGAAAGTAACTTCCAGCAAAAACATTAAATTAAATGCAAGAATGTCCAACAGGGATTTTGTTATGGACAAAGTTAGAGAAAATTTGTCTCAACAAAAAAAAGTTACTCATCTTATTGGGAATAAGTTCTGTACAAAACATTTCTGCAATTTCTCAATTGTTTGTTCGAATATAATTAATACACATCCTGAGATATGATTATTTTAATAAACAGTGATGTGTCCGAAATTTTTTAATTTCAAGAAAAGACACTTTTTTATCCGAACAATTTCCCCATAATACCGATAATTTGAGCGAATAAATTTTTATGAAATACAATAATAATAGACTGAGAGAAATAATTACTCACTCCAAAGAGATGTATTCTTGAATATGTTGTAGGCCCAAGTAAAACCTTCTTAAACCGAGAAATTATTTCTTCCATTCAAGAATTACATTCTCAATCTGGGAAAAATTTTCTTGTATCAGCGATATATATTTTTCAAGGAATGAATTTCTCGGAGCATGACAATATATTGTTGGTAATAGTAATTATTTCTCTCAGTGTATGCGAATAAATAATTGAGAAATCGCAGGAATGTTTCGTACAGCACTTATCCCTAACAAGACAAGATACTTTTTTTTGTTAACTCAATTTTTCTGTAATTTTGTCCATAACAAGGTTGTAAACAATTTACATTCTTATTCAACAATAGCGAATAACGAATCTTGCAATAATGAGTCGATATTCGAATTCTCTGATCCAAAAATATGAACCCAGGTTGAAAAATTGAGTGGACATGGTCATCTTTATGGACACTAAATTCAGTCGGTAAACGATGCAAGGTCGTAAAAAATTTCCCTTGTGCGTTGATGAATAAATCGTTGTATTTTGTCATCCAACCATCCAATCGATCTGAAAATTCTCGAAAAGTTTTCTCATACAGTAACGAACAACTTCGTCGCTGGAAGTTTTCTGTAGCTCATACTTTCCCCATCAACTTTTCAATGCGGAGCATGGAAAACGTGATTTTTTACTTGGAATTAAAAATTTATTGACTTGCTATTGATTTTCACGAACTTTCACGACACTTTTGTCTTTGGGAAGTCTTACAAATCAGAATCCATAAGATTTATCTTGATCCGTCAAAAAATGACCGAGTTGAAACGAGTTTAAAGTTGAAAAACATTGATTTTTGATCTGAAAAAAGTGAAGTTTTTATTTGTTGTCTTAATAACTATTGATGATAGCAAAAAATGGTATCAAGAGACTTAGATTGGTTTTCCAATACCTATCATCCAGTACTTTTCAATTTTCGAAATTCCACCTTTTGATTTTGGCATGTGATATCACGGCTTGGATAATAGTTTCACGTGTTTTCGAGCGCAAGTCTGGTTATTGCATGCGACGCCTTAGTTTTTTTATTCAAAGGCTCAATTGCATTAAATCAAAATAATCTTCACAGGAATTTGCAAATTTCCCAACATTGTGAGCTGATTGAACACACTCGTTTTGTTCTTCGATGTTACCGCCGTGGAGGCGCATAACGTTTACATCCATTGAGCGGCGTGTTCTTTGATGCTGCCGAATTCACGCGCGGAATTTCCGCCAGCACAATCGCATCTAAATCGATCTAGTGTCATGAAATTCGCGATTTCTCGTGGATCTGAATTTGTCGCTCCCATAAAACCTTGCATAGAATTTGTCGCTCGACTGTTCCTGGTCCTCCGGAGTGCACACAATTCGTGAATACGTATATAAGGGCGATTCGCGGAATTTCCGCCAGCACAATCGCATCTAAATCGATCTAGTGTCATGAAATTCGCGATTTTCCATGGATTTGAATTTGTCGCTACCAGAAAAACCCCCCATAGAATTTGTCGCTCGACTGTTTCCGGTCCTCCGGATTCCACACACTCTGTAAACACGTATATAAGAGTGATCCTTGCAATTTCCGCCAGCACAATCGCATTTGAATCGACTCAGATTCATGGAATTCATGATTTCTCGTTGATCTGAATTTGTCGCTACCAGAAAAAACCCCCATAGAATTTGTCGCTCGACTGTTTCCGGTCCTCCGGATTCCACACACTCTGTAAACACGTATATAAGAGTGATCCTTGCAATTTCCGCCAGCACAATCGCATTTGAATCGACTCAGATTCATGGAATTCATGATTTCTCGTTGATCTGAATTTGTCGCTCCCAGAAAACCTTGCATAGAATTTGTCGCTCGACTGTTCCTGGTCCTCCGGAGTGCACACAATTCGTGAATACGTATATAAGGGCGATTCGCGGAATTTCCGCCAGCACAAACGCATCTAAATCGATCTAGTGTCATGAAATTCGCGATGTCTCGTGGATCTGAATTTGTCGCTCCCATAAAACCTTGCATAGAATTTGTCGCTCGACTGTTCCTGGTCCTCGGGGATGCACACAATTCGTGAATACGTATATAAGGGCGATTCGCGGAATTTCCGCCAGCACAATCGCATCCAAATCGATCTAGTGTCATGAAATTCGCGATTTCTCGTGGATCTGAATTTGTCGCTCCCATAAAACCTTGCATAGAATTTGTCGCTCGACTGTTCCTGGTCCTCGGGGATGCACACAATTCGTGAATACGTATATAAGGGCGATTCGCGGAATTTCCGCCAGCACAATCGCATCTAAATCGATCTAGTGTCATGAAATTCGCGATTTCTCGTGGATCTGAATTTGTCGCTCCCAGAAAACCTTGCATAGAATTTGTCGCTCGACTGTTCCTGGTCCTCCGGAGTCCACACACTTCGTGAATACGTATATAAGGGCGATTCGCGGAATTTCCGCCAGCACAATCGCATCTAAATCGATCTACTGTCATGAAATTCGCGATTTCTCGTGGATCTGAATTTGTCGCTCCCATAAAACCTTGCGTAGAATTTTTTTTTTTTTTTTTTTTTTTTATTGCAATACACGGGTTAGCACCCTTTGATATAAAAAGTAAATACAGAGTCAATACAAGACAGCGTCCACAGACGCATAAAATACAATTACAATATAGTCATGCATTAACCGACAGTTTAAACCGCTTCAAGGAAACACCAAACAATTCCATCGACCGATCGAAATTATTTGCTAATTCACAAATGCGAGAAATCGGATCATAATTTCCAAATCTTGATTTAAATTGTACAGGTCTGAATAAAAGCGCTCTCCTAACTGGTCTACCGGGGATGTTAAAATTAACTTCACTCAGCAATGACTCGCAATCAAGAAAACCATTAATCAATTTAAAAAGAAATAGGAGATCATTCATTTGTCTCCGCTCTTCGAGGGTAGTTAAGTTCATTCTGTGAAGAATTCTGGAGTAATCATGGTCAGAATATCTCATAGGGCAGCCTATTCTAAAAGCAGCAAAGCGTAAAAACTTGTGTTGCACACTCTCAATCATTCTAATATCCTTCTTCAAGTACGGAGACCAGATAGGGGACGCATATTCAAGATGGGGTCTAATTAAAGAGGAATATAGTACTTTTAATGACCTAACATCTTTGAAATCACTGGAAAATCTTTTGACGAAGCCGAGATTTCTCATCGCAGTACCACAAGCTTTCACAGAATGCTCAGAAAAATCCAATTCATCATTTATAGTTACACCAAGATCAACATAAGATTTAACAGTATTCAATGTAATATTCGCAATCTTGTAGGAGAATATGAGAGGATTCCTTGACCGCGAGATTCTCATTACACAGCATTTTTCTAAGTTCAGATGCAGAGAATTACGGGTGCACCAAGAATCTAATCTCGATAATACTGACTGTAAGTGATGAACATCCGCAAGACATTTTATGTTCTTGAAGATTTTTAGATCATCAGCAAATAACAGGAAATCACAATCATTGAGAACCTGCCCAATGTCATTTATGAATAGCAAAAATAAAAGTGGACCAAGGTGGGATCCCTGGGGCACTCCCGAAGAAGGTATAATCGGTTCAGAAAAACAGTTCCGAACTTTTACCATCTGCACCCGAGAATTTGTCGCTCGACTGTTCCTGGTCCTCCGGAGTGCACACAATTCGTGAATACGTATATAAGGGCGATTCGCGGAATTTCCGCAGGACAATCGCATCTAAATCGATCTAGTGTCATGAAATTCGCGATTTTCCATGGATTTGAATTTGTCGCTACCAGAAAAACCCCCCATAGAATTTGTCGCTCGACTGTTTCCGGTCCTCCGGATTCCACACACTCTGTAAACACGTATATAAGAGTGATCCTTGCAATTTCCGCCAGCACAATCGCATTTGAATCGACTCAGATTCATGGAATTCATGATTTCTCGTTGATCTGAATTTGTCGCTCCCAGAAAACCTTGCATAGAATTTGTCGCTCGATTGTTCCTGGTCCTCCGGAGTCCACACAATCCCTAAATACGTATATAAGGGCGATTCGCGGAATTTCCGCCAGCACAATCGCATCTAAATCGATCTGGTGTCATGAAATTAGCGATTTTCCGTGGATTTGAATTCGTCGCTCCCATAAAACCTTGCATAGGATTCGTCGCCCGACTGTTCCCGGTCCTCCGGAGTGCACACAATCCCTACATACGTATATAAGGGCGATTCGCGGAATTTATCAGTATATCATAACATAATATCATATAGTATAACATATATATCAGTGGCAGAAAATCCTGTAAACCAGCTCATTACCTGTATGTTACATGATTGTGACATATGGTATATATCCTCCAAATTCATTCACAATTGTCATATTGTTCCTCGTATCGTCACGTGAATCAGTTGGAAATCCTGACGGCATTTGATTACCGTGTTACGTAATTTCCATTTTACGTTTCGTAATCTCGATGTAACATTCATGTAACCGTTTTCTTCGGATTGTAGTCCCAACGTCATCCCCTGCACATCTGTCTGCATTTTGTATTGCGTCAATATGCCTTTGACCATCATATTCTTCCACCGGATTTCGCTGGAATTCAATATTTCAATCCTCAAACTTAAAATATTAAATATCTCAGCAACCAATGAACGAATTCAATTCTTTCCAACGTATATCGAGAGCGACAAAAAAGCGACAAATTCCTATGCAATCCTTTTTTTTTTCTCATCCCTCTGAACCGAGATTGTGCTAGCGGAATGGTTCCGCTAGCACAACCTTCATTATTTCGGAATCGCGAAGAGCGACAAATTCGGGATTGGTGTTACAAATTAGCGACAAATTAGCGACAAATTCCTGTATAGGTTTTTTTCGATTTTGCTCATTTGGTTGTTCCAGCGTAACGGACGTGATTAATTCGCGTCAACCCTACACAAAAGCGTTGGATGTATTTCTATTCATCGGTACACGTGCACTTGAAATCTTTCTGCGTATGCATCGAACTCTTTATGAAAGGAAAGCAAAGAGCCGGATCATCGATTACATGTGATCCTCGTGAAAGAAGCGTATACATGCACTTGAGTAAATAATCGCGTTCATCTCTGAATTCTGAACAAAATTATTTTCATTTCCATTGCAGTTTGAATGAATCAATGATTCTTCCGAGATAGAATCATGAATTCGAATTATTTATTATAACTGAGAATAATTAATAATATTTGAAAATTCACCAATGGCGCAAGGCTCGGTCCTGACGAGCTTTGGCTAAGCCTTGGGAGGAAACGCGTCTACAGCTTAGGAAGATAACATCATTACAGCAATTATCGAGCTTTGGTTTAATCCTGTCCTACATAAATTACATTTAGGCGTTTAGGGGAGTGGACAGGAAATTCTTACCAGTTCTTACAGGGAGGGTGAGGGGTAGCATCTGGCCAGATTCAATGAATTAACAATCTTTCATATTATTCCTTGTAGATAGTTGAACTCGTGTAACATTATCACACCAGAAGGAGAGGGTTCAATGAAATCTTACGATATCTTCTAACAAAGGAGAAGAGGAGGTCAGCAAAGCTCAAAGTTGTCTTACGTAATTCATGAATGGCCCCTTATAAAATTCTTTCCGTGTACAACAGAGTCCCAAACCCCACATGTTTCAAAAAGCCTTTTGCCAAGAGACTTTGTCTCTCTTGAATCACTTCAATATTTTCACAAGCTGCCACCACACTTTCAGTCAAATTCCTCCGAAATTGCTGTTATAACATATTTTTCCACGCATGTGACCTCCTCTAATCATCAACCCTAGTAGAAATACTTCCAACCATTCACGAGCTCGTATCGCTTGCGTTAGAGAAAAATTAGTCAACTCATCAAATACTCGCAAGGGTCTCACAAGTCTTTAGTTTTTCGCTAGCATCGGCGTTATAAAACTCGTGGAACGCCTACAGCATTTCTGCTAGGGATCACTTACCGTGCCATGAAAAATGCCTTGTGGAAAAACGTGATGACAATGCATGTTCATATGAGTTGTTGATGTAAAACGTTGGTACTATTTCGACTCCGGGTCAGTACCGTCCAATCAGCTGGGCCTGTCATGATTATTCAAATTTACTGGCATTGGTAACTTCGGCAAAGATACCACATCAGTACGGGATCAGGTTTTAATTTTCATGTGCACTGTAAAAACATTGTATGTAAAATTACACAATATATCATTGGTAATATTTTCTCCAATGATAAATCGTGAAATTTCTCGTACAATCACATTTAAAAATCATTGGAAAAAATTGGCTCACGCATTACCAACTGTGCGATGTTTACATGAACTTTTTACAGTATAGGGAATCATCTATCACGGAAGAAAAGAAAACAGCTGTGGCAGCTACTCACTTTTTCAGCACCCTTTTATAACCGCTGTAGCCGAAATAATTGCAACTATAGCTATTTTTCAGCTACCCCAGTAGGAAATCGTAGCTGTAACTGCACAGGTTTTGGGGTTGATATTTGGATAACCAAATAATTTAGCTGTTGAATTTTCGCTACGGCAGCTGCATTTCTTGCTGCTACCGCTAAATGAGTAGCTGTGACAGCTAAAAAATAACTGCCGTAGCTAATTTTTAGCTATCCAAATGTTAGCTAATTAATTTTTTCCTTGTAGTTTCTTCACGATTTTCAAAACATTACGACTAATGTTTATGAAAATTTCATTGTCAAAACTCAGAAACAAGAATAATTAATCATCAGACGAATCTTAAAATCATCGTTGCACAACTTTAATTGTGAGAGGAGCGGTTATGAGTACAATTATGAAGCGAGTAATGAATTATCCCTCGAACAGATAACGGCTATAATGAATCTAACACCTCTCAAGGTTATGGTTTTGTTATTGTATGCATATGATTTTGAAAGATTTCAAAACAAAATGCACATCATCGCTTCATTGATGACGCACATCTATCGCAATCCAATTTCATTTCACTTATGACGATGGTGTGTTAATGATTGGATAATAAACGCTTGATGCAGATAAATGTCACATTGACATTTTCTGAATATACAGATCAATTATTTGATATCTTTATAAATTCAAACTAACATTCCCTTATTTCAATATATGAATATTTCTTACGTTGCATCGATTGAGAAGGAGCAATAATTTGACAAACAGAATGTCGTTCGAAGAGTTGAGAGTTGGAGACTTCCTTTCCAGCCACGTTCAGTCAGACTTTTTACAGTGAATCTTGCCATTTTCACACGTAATAATAATTCCGCAAATATAATTCAATATTACATTCCTCACGCGGGTACTAAGAATGCATTGTGCCGATTGAACCTGCATTTTTTTAAACAGTCTCTAGTTTTATCGACTGTAAATATATAATTCTCAGTTCATGTACCGAATGATTTCACAACGTTCTTCAATCGGCAAACAATCCCGGTTACGTGACATAATATCATTATTCCTTTTTTTAGTTAGAAACTGTTCTAAATGACTCTATTAAGAACGTGTATTTTATGTCACGTTACTGACCGATGATAAACTGTGGTGAGTTTTTATTTTCAATATCGTAAGGCGAATTCTTTTGGTACACGGATTAACGTCCACATAAAATATGTCTTAATTTACAACCGAGTTCCCATCCTTGAATGTAAAGTGTAAATTTGAATACATATATATAATTTATACAAGGTGTCTTAAAATTCATAATATAAATCTTGGTTGAGAAAAGTTCTTTGAAAATATTTACTTTTTATGTCACATATATAAAACTGATGTATAAAAATTACATGAAATTTTATACGGAAACTGTTCTTCATAGAACGATCTTCTTGTTCTAGTTTTGTAGAAGTTTGTACATAAGTCAAGCACCCTAGTTTGAGATTTCAGTTGATTCCTCCCGTTGCATTGGATAGTAAATCAAAATTAGAGGACTTAAGAGGTTTCAAACTGAGCAGAGCTTTTAGAATTTTACCAAAAAACCAAGAAGCCAGAAAAAAATTCTACGGAGTGTTCCAATGAAGTGGAAACTAGCAGCCGATTGTTATAACTGTTTGCACAAATATTCTATTGAGGATTTCTGCATCTGAAACGTTTAGAGGAACACCACTTGATCGATTTCTGGTATAAAAAAAAGCCTAAATGACGTTTAATCAAAAGTTAGAACAATCGGTTGCTAGTTTTACGGTTACTAATTTCAGCTTCATAGTGTTCCATTGTTTCCACAAGAGTCTATATAAACAAAAATGCCCTAGTAGAAATTATGATTGAGAATGAGATGGGCTCCAGCTGATTTTCCTAGATGTTAAGTTGGTTGCTAGTTAGTTTTGTAACGCACTTTCTAGCCTGTGCCCATTCAGATGTCCCAGGAAATTGCTAGAATGTTGTTCAAATTGGTAACTAGAAATGTGAAACCATGTGTTTTCTGTAAAATCACACCTATGAATAAGGTAAAAATGTACTTCGACATGTAATCTCCAGTCAAGAACATTGCTTTTGAATTTATTTCCATAAAATAATCCCGAGTAACAAATTGAAACGTTGGGGCTTCCTTTTATTCCTCTGACCGTGTTGATGGACTATCAATGTTACTGTACGATCAGTTGACGCATGAAAAATCTACATAAACCAACTAAATGTTTGGGCACTAAAGTCAAATTTGCTGAGATGTGTTATCTAGTTGCCCCCACGTGGGTCCCATCCAGTACGTGGATGGTAAATGGGACGCCCAGACAAATTTCTACCAGGATGCGTTCAGAATTTGTCTTACTCTATCATTTAAAGTGACGTTTCACCCAATAAACAATAATCCAGAAGAAACTCTGTAATAAAATCAAAATTCATTCTCACCTGTTCAATAAGGAACATAAATTATCACGATTATCCTTTCGGAGAAAATAAGACATTTCATCGGATTGAGTACAAGTGCGTGTCTCTCGACATATGATCGATACGAAATTTCTATTGAAAACAAAAAAACTTGCATTCACTATCTGAACGACAAAATTGAAACTCGTGTTAATAGAAATTCGTCTGATCATTGGAATGTATCGAATTGATAATTCAATCAACTCGAACAACGATATGATTTCTTTTCTTCTTTTCTTTGCAAAGAGATGAAAGGTCTTGGTTGAATGAATATCATTCCGTTTCCCAACGTGTCCCTTAGAAAAATATACATTCCTTATAATAGATTTCAAGTACATAACACTACTTCTTATGTAACATATTTCCTTCGTTCCTCCAACAAGTCAGTGACCGCTGACAAAGTAGGAGCCAAGTACGAATGACTCATGCGCAATTATTAATAACTACAATAAATGCATGAACATTAAAGTCACGTTTATTCGATTTATATCGATCCTGTAGTGATTTTCCAAAGAAGGAAATACATCTCTGGATTTATTATATTTATATTATCACCCATTAACCTGATTCACGTTGAATTGATGATAAAGCTAAATTCATTCGTGCATTCAGCGCATGTTGGATCCCAGAAGAAATACCGATTCGAAAATAAATTCACAGTACGATAAATCGAACACATTTCATTATTTCTAATAATATATCGGGTCTCTTATAGACATTTACGTTGATATGTGTGTCACACTTTATACTTATATACGGAAATTATACGTCATAGTTTTGGTAAATCTAATAAAAAGGTGTTATAAAGCACAACAGATACCGATCATCATTTTCTCAATTCGATATACCAATATTACCATCATCATCCGTTACAATAGTCGATTTTGTAGTAATAAATACTGATGAGTCGAATGTACACAGACCGGATACCTGGTCAGAGAATGTACGAATTTCTCACGCGGTTGTTCATCGGTTGAATATATACCGTCTGTATACGAGGATGTGTTGATAAAATCTTCGAAACGTTAAGAGGAGGAAAAAGTTTCTAAGTTTCGATTTTATATTTTAAAACCGAACGGATGTGAAATTTCCTCAATGTTTCATGGAAAGACGAATGGATGTATAATAGTTGTTTTTGCAATGAATAATTCAACCGAAAAGAAATTTGTCTACCCTTTTGATACGTAGGGATTGTGAAAAGAACACCTGTAACTTCTGCTTTCTTAATGAACCCATATAGTTTAATAATGGTTTTATGGTTAGAGTAACGCTGAGTTTTCCATAGATTTATGGGTTTGTAGAATTATTGAGGAAATAACAACAGCTAAACTTAAAATTTCTGGAAGAAGTTTATTCGAGAATGCTTGAATGCGATCAAAATATCGTTATGCTCTGTTATTTTGTTTATATCAAGGCATTAAGATATCGAGGAATGATACAGAATCTATTGAACAGAAATTCTTCTGCGTGATTCAACCACGATGAGTATGAATCCTGTAAAATATGAATTTTTTGCATAAATTTCGTAAACTTTGATGAATTTTGGATTGCTCCCACAACATACATTAAAGAAGCTTTGAGGAATTTGAAACAAACTGTTCCCTGGTGGATTTTAAGGGGAGGTTTTCATCAAGCGAATTCCGAAATAAGGCGATTTTCTAAGTAAATTAAGAACTCGAGTTATTTGAAACTCATTAAATGGGTCTTAAAGTACATGAGAAAAATTGTATCAAGTTGAAGCATTCGTATCCCGAAACTTTGAAGGTGTTTTTCTCGAAACCATGTTTTTCAAGTTTGGCTCCACGATGTCTCAAGAACTACTGAACGGATCGCTCTTTCTTTTTTTTCTTATTTTGAAGCTGGTTGAATTTATTGGAGGATGAACCTAAAAGAAAATGAGATTTGCCTTTTTTTTTCTTTTTATAGCACTTCAAAGAGCGGAGAAAAGGTGGAAAAACGCTACCAAAAGTTTGCATGTCTGTCATTTTCTAATTTTGGACTTTTCATTGGTTTTATTGGTACAACCTCCAACAAAGATAATATATTTCATAAAAATTTTTGGATTTTTGATTTCTGATCATTTTTGTAAGTCCTATAGTGGCGCTAGATCGATCACTGTTCTTTTAGATGGTTATGTTTCAACACGTATCAACAATTCCCATGGCATTATTTTTTACTGGAGAAAAATTTTTGTATGTACTTAAAGACTCAATTAAAAAGTGTGAAAATCCACGAGTTCTCCATTCACTTCCTTCCATGAGAAAAAATTCGAGAAAATCACCTTATTTTGGGGTCGCTAGATGTTCATTTCGTTCAGTTTTTCCCTTTTTTCCTCAAATTTCCTCAGTGTAAAGCCTGGTTCGAAAGTATCAAAAGTGGCGACTGCTTCCCGCCCCATATTCGAGGTAGTACTAGTTATCACTAGTTATTTCAACATTCAATAGCGTGAACGATTCAATATTTGTCTTCAGGATTATCAAGATACTTGATTACGTACAACTGTGACATGATACGATGTTAAGAATACTTTGAACTTGTTCAAAAGATGTCTCCAGAGATCGTATCTTTATTGAATGATCAATGGAAAAATATTCAATCAGTAATTTTTATTCAAATACTGAGAATGCAACAAATAAATTTCTTTTTCCAAAACATCAAACAACTTTAGTGGATTTTCTGTAAGTTCCAACCTGAAGAATATTTAATAACGGCTCTTTCGAGTTTGTGTGTTCATTTTTTCATTCATCCATGATTGATCATGTAGTCGATATCATATTTACATCTAAGACCGCATGAAAGGAAATGAATATAAATAAATAAACCAAAAATCAGTGGAAGAATTCGCTGACTTGCCGTACGAATAAAAGTAGTTAGTTTTATTTAGAGCAGGTTATTTCCCCGCTGATAGAAATCTAAGTTTCTCTCATACCTTGGTAAGGCATGACGATTGTTTCTTCTTCCTTGAAGACTTGTATTCATTCACACACATACACCGTAGAAAAACAACTAGAAATATGCAAATTCCACAACCACCACAATCACGATCACCAGCGCGGTGGGTACACAAAATTTCAATAATTTTCTGTTACGGAGGGTAGAACAACGGCACCGTCGTGGTTATTCGAAAATCGTTATCGTTACCGTTATCGTTCACTCGAAAACAAATGACAATGAGAACAACTACGACTATCGAATAGGATTTTCATTAGCTCACGGAATAAAGAGGGAGAGAGGAGACAAGAGATCCTTACGGTACGATGTTGAGGAAGAGACTGAACGAGCTGTTAAGTCTCTGTACCAAGTGGTAAGAGAATAGCGATGCGTAAGAAGTGATATACCGTGTGTACATTCTAAAAGTGGGACGTAAACCCCTAGCTTTGTCTCACTCGTGTCCAATGCGGACAATGAATTAGAGAAAATGAGACAATATTGTATATGTTCCTCGTGTCGTCCCACTTTATAACATTATTATAATACACGACGATAACAGCAAAAATCAAGATCCTCAGTTTTGTAATGACAATGCATGTGAATTGGAACACAAACGTTATGACATTTCCAATTATAATTCATTCAATCTGGAAAGGAATTTCTCTTATACTTCTCTAAGACACCTTGACAGAGGAACACCCAAAACCTCTTTGTCAGTTCTACAGAACTGTCTTAGAATCTCAAATTTCCTTGGTACCACTTGGTATCAATAATGTTTCAAAGCGTATTAACTCAATTTGATATTCAGGATTTTTGATGCGCTTGATTCTGAATTCAAAATTCATCCCTCAGAACTTCAAACGGAACTATAGTTCGGGAGTCTAACTGTTCAAGAGCCCCAGCAGACTCTCGAGGAATTTGCAAAGCTCTGTAATAGCTAGACAATTCCTGGAATGATAATGTTCGCAAGGAGGTATTTGAAAATACTAATTTGTGCCTAAAAATGGCAATTTCGACTTTTAAATTTCTCTCCGTGCTTGATAACGAAAAACATGAAAATCTTGAACCCAAATCAATTGACCCGCATACCAGTGAATAATTAAACACACAATATAAAATAAAACACTGAAAATTATGGTATGCTTCAGATTGTATTCAATTAATCGATGCAATGCAAGAATATTCCTCTCGCCTTCACATTATTTTCACAGATACTCGAGTATTTTACCATTCCAGCTATCCAAATGTCAACATTATAAATAGAAATACAATAATCGTTATTTAAATTCACTCACTACAAGTAGCACAATTGCAATTCCTTCCATAAGGAAACCATTTAATTATTTAATAATTAACGACATACATTATTGTACCAAATTATATTTTCGCTCGTTCTCATGAGTACATTAATAAATGTTTACATATGCGTATATATATAGATATACATATTGCAAGAATACCTTAACATCACGAACTTGTCAAACCGGATCGTTAAACGGGAAAAGATCTCTGGTTGTCATAATTTTTTTTAGACTTTATCGCTTCACTTTAAGCCAGGTGGAAATCTCATTTGATTAATTAAGTATATTCGTTTTATTTTTGAAAGCAAAGAATTTTACAGCCCAAATGATTATCTATTATTATGATCATTACCGATACCAGGAATCAGTATTGTTTGCGTGGAAATCATATCTCTTACGTGCTGGATCTAGCGGATCACAATTGATTTAAGAATGAGTTACATAATGATTGTGGTCGTGAAAAACTACCCATGTAAGATGATTATCACTGTTTTTTCATTAATTTTATCTCACACACTGTAATATGTGCAGGCGTGTTGTATTGATTTGTGAACCGGTTAGACTTCAAACTCGTATCATAATTATTGTGAATTATTATAATCGATAGAGAATGATTTATAGAGGGAAAAAGAAAGAGGAGAAAAATAATTTCTATTCAACGAAATAAAACGGTCATGGACAGAGTTGTTAATAATATATATATATATATATATATATATATATATATATATATTTCGATGTGGATTTGACACGTTTCGAAGTGTACTCGATGTGAGTCGAGCATGATTGTTACTAGGACTTCGATATATGTAAATGAATGGAACACTGACATTTCATTTCAGACTGCACAAAAGTTCAAGATCGAATGTTCTTATAAAAATGATTGAATGATGAGTGAAATAATGTTTTTTGTTTTTAAATAATCATATTTATACTCGGTATATGTTGAGAAATTATCATCGGAACGACCTGATATTCAATAAAAATTTAACGAGATTCTCTGAAATCAGGTGGAGCTATCAAGAATTTGACTGGAATCAGATATACATGATTTTAGTGACAATAAACTTCTGAACTCTGCACGCATCTATATAAATTAAACGACGCTAACTGAGCTCGAGTCCTTATAATTTGAATAGCATTTGCTGCACTCGCATTTTCACATCACTTTGGTCACGTTTTGTAATAAATCGAACTTCGATTTACAAAAATCTATTGGAAAAATTCAATATATCATGGTTTATAAGGGAGGTTTAACCGGTTGATGGTTATTCACATTTATAAATGTCATTTATTTTTTGAGAATATAAATGTTAAGATAAATTCGTAATTAAATCTCTTCGTAATGAATTTCTCTTCAACTTCGAACACTTGGGTCGTAACATACAGGTTTGTAATGTCGAAGGCAAACAGATCGGGTAACCTGAAGTTTTTCTTCTTCATTTTTGTGATGAATGAATATTCACTATGCGAACATTTCATTCAAGTGACAAACTTCTCTTTGAAGCTGAAACTAGCAGCCGGTTCTTATAACTTTTGATTAAACGTTGTTGAAGCGTTTTTCATACCGTTGAACGTGTCAAATTCTTAAATCTTCAATGAACGTTCAATGTTAAAAATCAAAGCAATCGGCTGCTAGCTTTATGACTGCCAGTTTCAGCTGCATCTTTGCATCGAACAAGTTTGTACAAAAAGATTTTTCAATTATATTGAACTGTGTTGACGTCAAACAATGGCTGCTCCCCAGGCTCGTATTGCCAAGACTGACAATTGTTCCATCATCGGCGTCAAGCTTGGTATGCCAAGTCTGGTTAGCCTAGCCTTGGCCGATGCGTGGCCCGCCATAGCTGACTAAGCGTTGATAGAGTCTTGGACACCAATGTTAGGACCGAGCATATTTTGTCGTGTTTGATTTCCGATATATATGAAAGCTGAATGCTCAGCAAAGGACGTTATTATCCTAAACATTGCCCTAGCTTGATAACATTGTTGATAATTAGGCTACCTCCGGTGATAACTAGCATTGATAAAAGCTCGGCTTATGAGCTTGGTAAAATTGTTGGCCATCAAGCTACACCCGGTGATGACTAGCATTGACTCGAACCTGTCACCAAGTTTGGTCAATTACTCAAATGTGAATGTTCAATCAAACTTGGACGCCAATGAAAAATCTATCCTAGTATTGTATATCAATAATGGCAACAATATCGATTGCAAGCATAGAACCAATATTGAATTGTGATAATGAACCAAGCTCGGATGCCGAGCATTGAACATTGTTATCATTCCAGATACTGATCTAGTTTGGTGCCAATGTTGGCAACCAAGTTAGGCCTGGTGTTGACTAGCATTGAGTCAAGCTTGGCACCAAGCATGGTACGTTTGTCAAAGCATACCTGGGTCTGTAACTTGCTGCTATTTCTAGAATCAGGACAAACTGAGACTAAGAATCGACGATGCAGTTATCAGCATTGGACAAAAAAACCATTGGGTTATATCATTCCATCTTTGAACCGAAAGTAGCAGCACATAAAGTTGAAACTATCGGCCAATTGTTGCCACTTTTGACTGAATTTTTCTCTCGATAAAACTCATTGAATAAAGCAAGGATTGATTCAAGCGGGCAAAGAGTGAATGAATGAATATTGAGCAACAAACACATACGATGTTGAGTCAATTGAAGATTTCGTATGAAGCATACCAATTGTGTGCACGTTAATCAACTCGAATAGCCTACTCGATTGGAAACACTTCGATCTATTAAAGCTTTCTTCTCTTGTCATTGTCATTGTTGTTGTTGTTATCCTGAAGTAATACACATCACACGGATGGTATTGTTCTATGCAACAATGTGGAGGATGGTCGATTTTTTTCTTCGCTACTTCCTTCGTTTGCGAACACATTTACATCACGACTTGACAGAGCACCAAGACTGAGTCATTCTTCTTGTGCAAAGAAGACAAATAGTAGGAAAAACAGAGGGACGTAGAGGACGATGAACTCGTATGATTAATCAAAGAGCCCAGAGAACACAAGTTCTTTCAATATTACTCCATTAATCCGAATTCTTTGCATAAACGACGAAAATTATCTATATAAGTTACAAAAATACCTACACAAATTATTTCTCACACTATGTACACCCAGAAAAATGATTTACTTGAATATGAACCTACACTGACAGTAAAACGACCTAGCTGAAACATTCGTGGTCGCAATCACTTAAAATCTGGTTCGATTCACCAGAAAAAGTGGTCGAAGCCAAAATTAACTATAGTTATCACACCAAGAAAAGAATCTGTTCTTTCTAACCTGAAAAATGTAGCTAATTTTTGCTTCAACCACTTTTTCTAGACATCACAATCACATTTTCTGGTAAATCGAACCAGATTTCAAGTTATTAAGGTCGTTTTTCTGTCAGTGTACTAGATATTTCATTGCATCCAGTAAATTTTCACTTGATTCAAGTAAACTTTATTTGAAATGACTAAAAATTTATTTGGATGGAATAAATGTTTTATTTGATTCAACTAAAAACTCTAGTAGGTTCATATTCAAAATAGAAATTTAGTTGATTCAAACAAAGTTTATTCAATCCAAATAAATCCAAGTATAAAATTTTCTCGGTGTAGTTACTCGAATTTTTGTAAAAATATTGCTTCCAATTCTTCTGTAAAAAAGAAAAAAAAAATACGTAATAAAGTGCATATCTAGGATTGCGCAATGACTACAAATTTGAATTCCTCAATAATTCTCGAACATCATAAGACAAGTTATGAAAATTAAATCTTTTAAATGTCGAAACTTCTTATAACTTTACATGTATTATTCAGGAATCGCGAAAGAATTTCAGTTGATATTCAACTCGCTATCTCAGACATGCACTCTATTATTTATTAAAAATTTCCATTCTTCCTTAAAACTTACGAGAAAAGTTTGAAGGAAATTTTTCACGCTTGAACGAATACTTCTAGGCAAAAAAATTCCTACGTTATTCAATTTCAAAAACATGATATCAACAGATAAGTATATATTCTCGGATGTATACCTTCGCATTCTGACGATAATATTATTACTATACTGGAATTCCGTGGTTATTTTCGTACACATTATGTATTCGTGCATCTATATTACGCTATTTTGTTAAAGCGGAATTGGCGGGAATCCAACAGATTACACTGAGAGAAGGATTTTGTTATTGTTGATGAATGCATATCTGGTTATGTACACAGTACTTTATTATTCAACCGTGTTTAATTAATTTCAAATGGGATTTATTCACAGTTGAAAAATATTTCTCAAGAGTTAATGAATGTCGCTTAAACGAGGTAAGATACACGATGAATGTTTTCATAAAGGTTTTCATGGTAGCGCTGATGGTCTTTTTTGTTTCTTTTCTTACAACTTCTTCACATTATTTGAATGAAAATTAGTTTTGAATCAGAAACTGATATTACGTAACTCGAAGCATACATTTGATGTACTCAAAAACATCTGCGTGTTTATAACACACACGATTGTATTAGTTCATCCGAAGCCAAGTAACTTCGTTAACTTGCAAGACTAAAATTACGCCAGTAAACTCATTGCTCCACCTAGAGGCTTCTCTTTATTCTTGTTCATTAGATATCTCTATTATTATCTCTCCTTTCTTCCTATAAGAATTATTTGAAGAATGAAAATCCGATACTCCATGGGATGTATCCCGTGAATGTCTTTTTTTTCCTGTTATTGTACAAGTTACAATGAAAATATGAATGCAGTTGTGGGCGTTCGTCGCGTATTAGAGAACGAGAGATAGGAATACAAACAATTGTATGAGAATAATAATGTACGTAATACTGTGGGTTTGCACGTCAGGTGTATCCAGTAGTCACGTAAGGTGTCATTCAAAACAAATATTACGACGAGAAAAAAAAATAAGAGTCATTTCTTGGAGCAACATTATTCATTACTCTTGAAAAATTATTTGGAAAACTTATAGAAAATCACATGTTGAGATTTGCAAATCGATTGATACAATTCGTTTTCAACTGCGAACCAATGAATTGACGAATTAATGTTTTTCAATACAAACAACAAGGATTTACTTTCATACTCAGATTCTTCGTTTAGATGGGAAAAAATAATTCACTACAGTAGTAGCTGGGAATAAGCTGTGGTAGCTACTTCATATATTTAATATTAGGATAGCCAAAACCACTGCTGCACTACCCGCGTAGAAAAAATTAGTATGACAGGAATCTCAGAAAAATCTGGCTAAAAGCCTGATAGCAAGGTTGCGAAAGTGTTGGAGCGATTTGGGAAAGGTCTTCGTGAGAGTCTTCTCAAAAAGTACGGGATTTGGAACTTTCCTACACTCCTAAGAGACTAACCAAAAGTATGGGAGAGTCCCAAACCCCGTATTTTTCGAAAAGACTCTCACCAAGATCTTTCCCAAATCGCTCCAATAATTTCGCAACCTTTCTACCGAACTTTCAGCCAGATTGTTCTGAGATCCCTGTTATGCTAACATTTTCTACGAGGGTAGTTAAATTGTTGCCATTAGAGGAATGGCTTTTGTTGCTATGTCAGCTATTTTTCAACTATCCAAATATCAAAAACATCTTCTTCTTTCGTTTATGTTATGAACGTTCCATGAAATTTCAAAGACCCAGCAAAATTATCCAAAATCTGGCGTATTTATGAAGGATTTCACTACGATTGGATACGGAGGGGCCGGCCAGTACCATAAAAAGATGTTATTATTTAATATAAATTCTTCTCTTTGTACATAGAAAAAAATAATTCGCTACAGTGGCTAAGAATTAGCTGTAATACCTATTTCGTGTCTTTGATATTCGTAGGGCCAAAAATATTGCTGCAATAACTAAATTTTAGCTACTATAGCGATACACTTTGTCACAACTAAAAACTAGCCACCATGCCTAATTTCAAGCCTTCCAAACATGTATATAACATTTTTTACCGTCTGGAGTTTCTATTTTTTTCCGAATATGTACGAGCCCTTGATAGATAGATGATTTATTTTGACCTCAAAACAAGACCATAATTGAATTGTCATTTGGGATGTTTCAAAATCCCAACTGCTCTTTTTTTCCTTGTAACTTCTGATGGGGAATCATTCCGACCTTCTAACCATATGAGACACTTTTTTCCACACATCCATATCATACTGTGAATAATTTGTATGAAATCAGATAGTGCGGACTCGTATGAACCCTACACTGGGACAAAGAAGGTAGTTGACATTCGTAACCAATGTAGCCAATTCAATGCCAGTCTAGCGTGATATAAATATTAATTCATGAGAGGTACCACATTAGATCAGCATGAAATTAACTACTTTGGTTACTAACATCAATGCAATATCATTTCCAGATTGAGCTTTTTTCCCCAATGTATTTATACTGTCGAATTTAACGTAAAACAAGAAATTGAGACCCCGATATCGTATCAAACTCAACATATCGCAGAGTTGTCTATACACTGAGAAAAAGGTTTATTCATAGTTAACAAACGTATATTTGCTTATGGGGAAATAAATATTTATTTCCTGCAAATCTATTGTGATTCTGTCGGATATGATTTATCAACTATCAACGAACGTTTAATTCTGCTAAATATTACTTGTTTATTATCAACAGAATATATTTGATTCGAACGAATATTCATTTCCCCATAAGCAAATATACGTTTGTTAACTATGAATAAACCTTTTTCTCTGTGTACTAGTCCAGATCATTGCATTTAAGGTAGTTTTCTAGCAATATGCAGAATCAAATTTGAAATATTATTATTCAGTAGGATTTCTATTTGTATTTATTATAAAAAAACAACCAACTCGAAATGTAAACAAACAACTGTGTATCAACCACACAAACTTTTTCATAGTTTTTTCCTTAAAAAATTTTTATTTTCCATCTACTTATGACTTATGGGGGCTCATTTTATTCCTTGTGAGATTTGAAAAAACCTTGACCGTGGAGAATTTTCATATTTCATCATCATGACACTGTCACACACTTTTGTTTATGCGAATGTATTTGACTACTTATGAACAAATGCAAGTAATCATTGTAAAAATTACACATAAGAAAAATGTCCACGGTAAAGGTTTTTCAAATCTCACAAGGAATAAAATGAGCTCCAATAAGTCATAAATGAATTGAAAATAATGATTTTTAAAGAAAAAAACTATGAAAAATTTTTTGTAGTCGTTACAAAGTTGTTCCTTTATATTTCGAGCTAGTTCTCTTTTTATGATAAATACGATTATAAGCCCCAACGAATATGATTATCGAATTCCCCCGGCCTTGCTTGACAATAATTCTTTCAATTCGATTCTGAATATTGCTAGAGAACTACCTATTCTCTTACGTAACACATTGAGATAAATCAAAATCTCAAACATGACATCGCACGGTCAATCATTAGCATTCGTAAAACACGAAAATCTCAACAATTCTCTTCCTGCAACCAAATCATGGAAAAATCCGTTGTTTTCGCGAATACTGTGCTGAGATTTTCCACTTTACCACTCAATTACATTATTACGATTAGTTGGGCTTGGGCATGGCAAACGATTCGCCTCTGTTATAAATACTCAGTACACAGACGCAATTTTGTAACGGACGTATCACGTAACGCGGAAACGTAAACGAGATTCAACGACAGCGACGTGCGCAATGTGAAATAATTGTGGTTCGTCGTGACGTGGTATCGTACGAAATCACGATTCCTCTTCTTCTACTTCCCTACCTCTGCTTTATTACCGTTAAAAATTTCCTATTCGGATATCTTTATCAACGGAAATTGAAACCGCATTTGTAAGAGGATTTAATTTTCGATCTGAGAAAACGAAAAAGCTCGTGTAGTATTATAGTTACACGAATGACCTTGAGGTGCAACGGAAGATCTCAAAGTGAATTCTCCGACACGCACAGGAAACCCGATGGGAATTTTTAGCTGTGTCTTTAAATTACCGGGAAGTAGATGAGAGACAATGCCCCGAATACTTCACATGGAGTAACTATCCTACTGGTTGGCCGTATAGACCGTGACCAAGCGTTCTTCTTCTTCTTCTACTCTCTGAAGGCACGAAGAAAAATACTAAAGTAAATAAATCTTTTTCACATATAGCTTTTCTTCACAGAGAAAAATTTGCTGTCAAATTTACCTCATGTCCGAAAAATATAGGGATAACATTAAATTGCTGTGATTTATATCGCAATTTATTTGCCCACTGCAACAAATTTTCATTTTCATCGGAGACAGGAATTTCGGTATATTTTACAGCAATTGAAGGGTCGACGGTCTAAACCTGTTAACTGACATTTCAGAAATTTTACACGGCGAAGAAAAGTTGATCCAGATCTTTCAATTTTCATTCAAATGATCTGAAATTTGGAAGTATCATTCACCCTTGTAACCCGAAGAAAAAACTTTTCATAGACTAGGAAAATATCAAAAATTACAGAAATGCCAACGTTTTTTCTTCGCCGTGTAAAATTTCTGAAATATCAGTTAACAGGTTTAGACCGTCGACCTTTCAATTTAATGCTGCCCCTATAATCACAGCAATTATTTTTTCTCCGTTTTATCATAATTTTTTCTACCTTTCGGGGAAAATTTACATAGGAATTTTCAAAACTTCGATTGATATTTCATCCCCGTCACAGAATAAATCAAATTTTTATTTTTCTTCTCCCAGATAGAATTCCCTGTAAAAGGTTGAGAAATGTATTCACAAATGGATAAAAGATGAGATAACGATTGTTCTCTTCTGTTCGTGACAATAAAAAAGACACAATGAGAGGAAGAAAATATAACACAATGTTAAGCACGTGTAACATCATTTCCCGATATTCGAATGAACGATGAGATGAAAAACCAAATATAATATATAGGAAATTCTGGTAATCGATAATGAAATATTATTCATCTCTTGATGTTCGATTCGTGTTACGAATGAAAAGATATCCCGCTTTGGGATTTAAATACTTCTCTCTGACAGTATTGATCAATAATGTCACTACAGGAATCTCGGTTGTGACAATAATAATAAAATGGAACAAGTTAGAGCAATTACGCAATTCAAGATAATACAGCGATCTACTAACACCCTAACTACCCTAATCGTATTCAAATTGATATTCAAATTAGTGTTATTAAAAGCATGAACACAATCTAAACGTAGAACATTATTGTTTGTGATTAAGAGGACGCATTTCCATTTGAAGAAAAAGATCCTTCCAACGATAAAAGGGAAAAATAATGTGTAAGAATTTATTTACTTTTTCCAAACTTTCACTGTATTTCTTGGACAAAAAATTCTGTATCCCGAGAGATATGCAGACGCGAAACGTAACCGAGAGGATAAATTCATTCGCCGTTACGTTAGATTGGTATCTTTTGATATCTCGCGTAACCCATCATCACATTCGACGAAATAAATTCAATCAAGCTCATCGTTTGGCAGCTCGTAACTTGCATAACACGGAATAATCATGCACGTTTGTATCTTGTATTATTGCAATTCCAAGAACACGGATGTCAGAGTTGGACCAGGTGAAACTAATGCCTGTATTAGGTGGTATCCATACAACCCATTATCCATTAATAAGTTATATATACACGGGATGTACGTACGGCCACGGTATACTTCGCAACACATGTTGCACTCATTACTCTTCTTCTTTTTCTTCTTTTCGGTCTTAATCCCTGCATTCTATTTTATTATTATTTTCTTGACTCTTGTTGCTTGGCGTAATGTACTCACGTTATGCGATTAATATTGCAATCAACGTAGCGTTTCTCATTACGACAGCGGAGAAGAAGGTGGTGTTTGTAAGGTACACATAAGACGATACCCTGTTGTCACGCTGATAGGCACGTAATTAAAATAACATATTTGACAATGAAAAATCATGATACCAAGGAGAAGGACTCGAGTTGCGATCTTGAGTCACGATGATGTCGTGACAATTCATTATGTACACCACCATCAATTTCATTATTATACGCTTTTGTAAACAATGATTATAAATATATATAGATATCTTCGAAACATCGATTATTATGGAGAAAACTGATATCGAGGAGTGGATGGAAAAGAACCGAAGCATCTTAGAAGAGATATGATGGTCGGTCGAGTGCAAATCATAAACAACGCGCGTTGGACGATATGAGATCAATTTTATTATTGAACGAACTCGTACAAAGAAATCATAATGATTGGTTGTGAAAAGATCTGTTTGAAACTTTTCGTTATACTACACCGCACTTCCGGTAATAATGTGCGTTGCCTTTTGTTGTGCAGAATTTGAATATTTGATGAGAGAAAGGGAAATGCATCCACGTACGATGATAATGATAATGATGATGGTGATGATGCTCGATTTATTTTACTTCGTTATATTCCGAGCGAAAGATTTTTTTGTATACATCCCGTCGTGTACCTTGTTTTATTTATCGAATTTTATATAATTTATAGCCTGATGTGTTTGATTTCTGTAACTTGAAGGATGAATGCTTAGCGTATAATTATTGTCACGTCAACTGCGAAGAACGTCAACGGGTAAATGTGAAATTAAATATTTGAGATTACATGTTCTCTATCAACGAGATTGAAAAATGATTTCGAATAACGCAAGGTATAATTTCATAGCGTATTTATCTATATACAAATAAAGGATATTATATAGGATTCTGATATTTCCGCTTGATTTTGTCTTTTCGTTGGAAATTTTATGTTGAGAACCTGTTTTTGACACATGATTCGTGATCAAAATAACGTGTGGTAATTTATAATGGGATTAGAGAGTTGTAGAATGAAGGTACATTCTTATTAGATTCCCTCCTTGAACTTCCTGTCACATATTTTATAGCGTTCGTCACTTTGGAGTTAATTAAACTTGATGGATTTATTCTCCTAATTATTTTTAGCAAGTCTTAAATACAGTTTTTCAAAATTCACATTTGGTAAACTTATTGGTAAATGAAAACTTGTGTAAAAGCTTCTAATATTTCTGCATACGGACTACGTTTCATCATTATTTTTCCTGGTTACTCAATCCGGAAATGGGAACCAGCTTTCAGTCATGTACCGGGGATTGGCAAAGAGTTTCCGAGTTTCTTGTCTCTATCGATTAAGCAGCCGCCCGTGTGAAGGGGTTGGCTTCCTCGTCGAGCGAGGCCGTACCAATGTCGAATCCAGTTATAAATTGAACGATAATCATATTGTCTGTGAATACATTGTTCGAAGGAAAATAAAGGAAGAGATTTTCCGAATTCATTCTGAGAGATCGCGAAGAAGAAACAACACAGGAAGCAGAAGAAGAAGAAGAATTAAAAATAGATACACATACTCTGAGTGAAGTACGTCGAACTTGCGACGGAGGGAGGTATTCAACGAGCCATTCAACCAACTACTCTCGTGTGTTCTACATTCCAAATTCCAGAGAGTGAATTTATACACACACATACATACAGAAACACTGATTTGAGTGTTCAGCGGAATGCAACGGAGATATATCGCATCCAAATTAATCAACTTCTTCTTATTTTATATTGGATATTAGATCAGGTGAAATCAATTCCAAGTGATTTATATACACGACTACGACCAAGTATACATATGTAAATACTATTTGAAAAGAATTTCTCGATATTCAAATGTATTATATAATCTTGTTAGTGTGAAAAGTAATGAGGTTCGATCGGCAGAGTCGAAAAAAGAAGTAGGTCATGCAACACTTAATGCAACACTTAACTTTTCTCAAGAACTTTCTATCAAAGTGGAGGTATCGGATATCTTTCAGGAATCTTTTCTTCCGAAGGAAAGAAGTTGAAGTTGAAAAATTGATTACTTCGTGTACAGAAATTTTGACAGAAAATAATGGTCGGACGATTTCCCATAATGGTGTTCTGAACGCCTAAAGGGTCAAATCTTCGTCCGAAATTTCACCTCGTCCAATCCAATTACTTGATTAATTTAATTGCCCAGAAGCGTTACGTTAGTGACCATATTTACTCACCGGTAGACAGAATTGTGTTACGTTGGACGAGATGGATGAGAGGACGAGAGACAGAAAATTAGCCTACAGGGATTCGACCCGTCTGATCATTTTGGTAGAAGAATGAAACCTTCGTTTGCGGCTTTGTTTTTTTGTCTATGCCTCTCTCGTTGAATTATTCTTCTTTGAACACACCGAGACGAGAATCCGTTTGGTATTCGGCACATGTTTTCTTTATAGAACCTCCTCCATCACCGAGGATTTGAAAAATTGGAGAAAATTTATCTTGGGGAGATTTTTATAACCACGTCGGGGTATATTTCAAATTTATTTTTGTACCTTCTGAGTGACCTATATACTGTAATTTAGAATTTAGGAAACTTCTTCGAACAGAAATACTGGCATCTAAACTTGATGATAAGTGGAGTAGAATCATTGAACCTGCTGTTACTTTCGAATGTATTGACTGCACTGTAAAAATTATGAGGAGTGTTTCCTCACTTTAATGGTGGATTCTGTCCCTTAATCATAAGGAAATTGTTTGTTCATCAGCAATGGGGGACTTTCCTACCACTTTGAGGATTAAATTCTCCTAAAAGTGAGGGAAAAGTCCATGAAATTAAGGTGAAAAGTTCTCCATTCATGACGGAACTTTGCTGCCATTATTGTTAGTAGAATATTGTACAATGAGTCACTGACAAAAAGGATGATTTATAGTTAACAAACGTATATTTGCTTATCGGGAAATAAATATTAATTTCATGCAAATTTATCTCTACCAATTTATTTCTACTAAATATCACTTGTTTATTATTAACTGAATATATTCGATCCAAACGAATATTTATTTCCCCATAAGCAAATATACGTTTGTGAACTATCAATAAACCTTGTTCTCAGTGTTTTTTACAGGATATGATACTTGATAAAAAGTAGTTTTTTGTATATTTCCAATCGTAGTTGAATACGTATAACCGTCGTATTGGATCCATTGGTGTTTATAGACATTGAAACCCTGTTACGTCTCTAGCGTGTATGAACTCTGGCCCACCCTGGCCCAGTTTCGGGCCCCTATATGGCAGGATGGGTCCTAATGGTCCAAATGGATTCAAAAAATACTTCTTCAATAACAATGGTAAAGGAATCAATGTAGGATATTGATACCTAAAATATAAGTTCCCTTATTTTGTGTCATGGACAAGGACGGGGAGAAGCATTGAGGGAGGAAAGTCGAATAAAAACATTGAAAAACAATTTTCGCGCATCTGATTATTGAATTGGATTTATTGTTGTGTTTTGTATTCTCACTTTTCATTTTTTTCAATACAAAATTTAATTTCTTGTTAATTGTTTTTAAATTTTCCCAAAAGGTATATCGTTTCTTAGAATTTAGATTATTCGAATTAAAATTGCCTCTTTCGATTTATTCACAGTTTCAAAGTATGCTATTCTTCCTTCTGTAGCATTCATATTCTAAATAAATATATATATTGACTTTATTGGCCTTTCATGTCTCCGATCAAACACTTGTGGAATCCTTGAAATTCATTTTGGACGCCTTAATGGATAAATTTGAAAGAACAATATAAAATATATCCAATTCCTTCACTAATAAACAACTTCAGTTCTTTACAAAATTTGAATTACAACAATTACAGTTTCCTGACTCGGTGAAATGTTCTATTTGCGAAGATTTAATCCAAAAGGAAGAAGATCATTCCACAAAGATTATTTTTGAATATTTATTTTTCACTTCAATATTGAAATTAAAATATTTGACACTTGATTGAGAAACACTTGAACTTAACGATCTAAAAGAAGGAATTGCACACTTTGTAGTAAAATCACACTCGCACTTGAAAAGAAATTGAACTTGAGCTCAAGTTGGACTTGTATAAATTTGAAGTTTGACAGCTCAAAAGCTGTAAAGAAAAAGTAGACTAAGACGGTGTGATTGTTGGATGAGCTGAACTAAATTAACTGACAAACAGTTAGTTAGAAAAGGCCCAATGCATCAGCTTTCGTCCTAATGGTTCTTACTAACTTTCATAGTATGTCAGACCTGTTTTGATCAAGTTAAAAAAATGCACTTTGACTCTGTAGATAATGAGATCATGCACTGTCTTTACGTTGAGTCATTACTCTATGGTGGTTATGCGTCAACGTGTTATCTATCACTCGAAAATAGATAGCTGTTGTCTGAACGCATGATGCTGGAATTATGGCATTTGAACGAAGAATGAAGGCTATAACTCAGAATACGAAGTGTAAATAATCTTTCGATGTAGAATAGATAATTATTTTTAATAACCAATGATGTGAAGAAGTTTTTTATATTTGCCGGAGAATAATGAAAATTCTGAATTCAACTTTCAGAAACAACGACTGAACTATTCACAGTAAAAAATGTTGTGTTAGAAACGATCCACTCGAAATTTGTGTTGAAAATGAACAGAGATGAGTGTCAAATTGACAGATTTTGAATGTAAACTCAACACTTTTGTGTTATTTTCTCACATCCTTTGTTCCAATATTTAACACAAATTTTAAGTGGATCGTTTGGGACATGCAGGTGTGTGTTGACAATACACAAAATTTTCTACTGTGTACATATTTATTAGAAAAAAGATTCAATAAGTAGTTAACTAATTGAAATTATATAATTTATGTATCGAAAATAAACCGATTGTGCTGCTTTGGAAGCGTTTTGGTGAATCGTGTTAACAGCTGTTTGATATAACCCTCATTATAACGTTATCCATAATTCATGCAACATCGGTTTCAATGAAGTTAAACCATAATGATTCAGAACGACATCTCCTTTGAACAATCGTGAAAATCAAAACAATGTGATGAAATGTATTTTTTACTCACTCTGTATGAGAGACCAGAAACTTTGCATCTTTAGCGTACATACCTGAAACATAGAACATTTAATTAGATTATTCACCGGTCTGTGAATTTATTTGTGTTTATTTGATTTGATGGAAAAGGAGTGGAAAGCAGAAAATATTGAATCAATCATTAGCTAAACTTCCAACATTTGCCCTGGAATATACAAAGCTGTGTTGAAACTACAACTCCTTCAGCAACAATGGAAAAGATAATAAATCCCACTGAAAATATAAGTTCCAGCATTATAGTTGCATAAACAAGGAAAGGGAGGAGTTTATTTATTATTCATAACAGAATAGTTGACTAATTGAAATTATACATTACATACACATAAACAGTAAAAAATAAAACGATCTCGTCACACTTTTCAGGCAAGCAGAAGTATTGAATCCATTTTTCGAATGAGAGAGTAATTGAATTGAATTCGATGTAATCTTAGAGCAAAGCTGATGCTTCCTTCCTGAAACGAGATCAAGTAAAACATCATTGATTTTGACCTCAAACACTGATTGAATTAGGAAATACTAATCAGCAAAGTTACTTCACTTGATTATTTCAATTTCCAATTTGATTCACAAGTATTTTTTCCCCAACTTCTGCATTTCAAAACTCGTAGAAATTCCTCGACAACATCGTCAATAAAAACTAGATCGACCGAATGACTCGATCATCATCATCATCATCTCAGTCGAGTAGAGAGACATGTGACGTCGCGCGTACGTATCTAATCGATTTCATTCGCATTTCTCTCTATAAGGCTCTCATTCGTTCCTCGTGAGAATAATAAAAGTATTATACCCTGTGCGAGTACCCACCAATCGCCATGAATTTCGATTAACGATTCTAACACCAAGTGTTCTCTCATTATTTCAGTTTCCAGAGAAAGAGAAATTTATATTTCTTCGCTTATTGCTACCTCAATTTCTAAATCTGTTGTTGTTTTCCCTTCTTCGTTATCAATAACTAAGGATGGTCAGAAAATCTGATGGTTACGCATCATCGGTTAAACTGCTACTCC
The DNA here is from genome assembly GCA_018340375.1 of Gonatopus flavifemur. Taxonomy (NCBI): domain Eukaryota; kingdom Metazoa; phylum Arthropoda; class Insecta; order Hymenoptera; family Dryinidae; genus Gonatopus; species Gonatopus flavifemur. Next base: position 11,073,824 of record JAFFJZ010000005.1, read on the forward strand.
ACTTGAACTCATTTTTTATCTTGATACGAAAAATACATAAAGACTTCGAAAACGAGGCACAGTAATTTCTATGTAATTTGTATACATAATCCTTCGACTACGTTTGTTGAAGAACCGAATATTGGAAAGTTTGAGGAAAGAAAATTCCTTTACGGAGAGAAAATATGAATACTACTACTACTACTACTCCTGATAGGATTGGTATCCGATGTAACGATCCGATCAGGATGTCCTGATACCGTGATTCTCTTATTAAGGTGTTCCTCGGTCTCTTTTCATCTTTCATACCTTACGAGAGCAGAAGAGGATTTCTTTTAGAGCAGTAGCAAAGAGAATCGAAGAGAACCGGTCCTGAATTCTACCTGTGCCGATATACCGATACCCACTTGCGCAGAGATGCATAACGTGCCGCGCATGCGCTCTTCTTTTCCCATCCTCTCTTCAACATTTTCGCATCATCATTTTCTTCTCTTCGGCACACTTCGTGGGAATTCTGATTAATTTTTCAAATATTTTAATAATTCCACTCCTCTGCGGATTAACGAATCCAAACCTTTCCACGTTTCTTTTCTTCTTTGCTAAATAAAAATATCCAACGTATCACACCTCTCAAATGACATATTGATATATTTTCTCATAAAGATGTACCATCGTGAATGGGTCATTTCAAAGTCACTGTCTCAATCGTGTATTAAGAACCCCGATATTCGATTCCTTTCTAAACGTATCATTGCGCGTATCGAATGACTATATAGCATTGAATTTTATTCGATACATCAGTCTAAAGTCGATACGCTTGATGGTTCTCGTATAATATATGCCTACGTGAAACGAAGATGTCGGTTGATGCTGATGATGGTTCATGTGCTTAGGAACAACAGTTCGTCATCTTTCTCTCGAAACAACAGGCGCTTCCAATCATGCATGACATAACCTATTGGCATCAAACAACAGGACAACGTTTACCGCTTTCACGATCCGTTGCGAATTTTCTGATAATGCGTGGTTATTCGGAAAACGAAACTGGAAAATCTTTTACCCACGTAAGTGTGTAATGGAGATCGAGAACACGAGCCTTGACCTAAAATAGATAATTCATATACTTTGCCGTATATGAAATCCTTCTTAATTGGAACTGATTATCATTATTATAATTTCTCAAGATTATAAAGCTCAATTTTTTCCCACATATGTACAATGATGATGACGATGATCGATCAAAGAAGATTCTCATTATTCTCGAATCATCGGCATGTGATATAACAACGGCCATCGGTTCCATTCACGGATGTAAACCGACGATGATTCACGGGTCAAAAGCTGATAAATGGATATCATATATCAGAGCGTTCAATGTCAACGATATGGTGTATAAGATTCACTTTTTCCAAATCGTTCCCATATTTTGGTTTTTCACATTTTCATAATGCACTGTATGAAATTAGCGAAGTTTCAGATCCCTTTGGTTTGTTGTGTAGGTACTTTGTTTTAGAATCTACAAGAATATATTGTATGGTATTATATGGTATCGAATGACTCATTTGTTTTGCAATTAACTCTGAGAAAGAAATCAGCATGGTCACAGAAACTATATTTACACAGGGAGAATGAAATAATGAACACAGCGATGTGAATATAACGCTAATTAGGTATTCGTCACAAACAATCGCATTAATCGTGGACATCACTTGTTTTTGAAGTGGCGAGCACTAAAAAAACCATCGTAACCTTTACGATGTATTTTTCTTCGAAGATGTGACATTGAAATAATCATTATTTAATTGACTCTATGTGCATGATTAAGGAATTATGGTTGCAGCAATCTAAAAAATTTGGTTACGATGACTAGCAAAACAGAGAAATTTCATGATTCCAATGTGGATTGAAAATTTTAAAATAATTCTGTATCCAGAAGATATAAACTATTTTAGAATGGGATTAAGTTGCCGACTTTTGAAGTATTCGCCCCATTAGAGTATAACTCGAATAATGTTGTTATACAAAGAAAATTCTTTATTATAGGTACATCATTATGTTTATTATCGCAACCGTGGGATATAATTTATCGTGATTGAAAGAAGCATGAGCATACAATAGTTCACCACAATCTCCCTTGAATTGAAAATACAAAATTATTGTTTCTATCACGATCCCTTTGGGCGGGTAAAATATATTATATTATTTTATTAAACTTCAGTAAATTGAATTACAAAGAAGTGGACCTGGTTTATACCATCAAACTTAACCCATTCACACCTTACACCTATACATATATTAATCTTACCCTTCTCCTTACGCTTTAACCTCTTGCTATGCCTATACGTAGTTTATCACAATCTTCTCTTCACCTCTAAGATATACACAGTGTTCTATCTTATTTATCATTCCATGCATCTTATTTCCATTTCTCAATCTTATTCTTTATTTTTTAATTCTCTTTGATTATTATTTCAATACTTCCATACCCATATAATCTCTATACCTATTTGACTTATATCTAATTCATTTGTTCTTCTCATCTATTTTTCTTCTCCTTCCTTCCTTCCCTTGGCTTTCATAAATGTAACTAATACTTTTTCTTTATCCAATACATCGTTTAAAAATCTATTCTTTTTTTCCTTATTACCGTTACCTAAATCTCTAAAGAAATATTTCGCTACCTTACATTCTATATAATGTTCCAAGTATCCTAAATCAATTCTGCAGAACTCACATTTCCTATTTTCCTCTTTTTCCCAATATTTATTTCCTCTTTCTAAATTACCGCATATCGCATTGCATAATGCTCTTATCGCCATACCATTTACATCAGTTCTACCTTTTAGACCCATCAAATATCTTGGGAAGCCAGTACATTCTATTTCCTTATATCTACTGTTATATTTTGCTTGTTTAATTGGGTAAAATATTATATAATATTGATGGTTCGATGCTAATGATTTATTACGAGTTGGAAGGGATGATCAAAAGCCGAATCGCTATATCTTCGGATGAAATGGTTTCAGATGTATTTGATAAATTCATTAAAAAATGAATTATCCAGAATCAACCATCATTTACTTTCTACACAATCAGCGAATTTTATTAACATCAGCTTAAATTTGTTGCGAAAAGTACAAAATACAATACTTTTTGTAACGGGTACTTCCAGCTGCGTGTCCACAAAAAAAGAGAGAGAAAAAAAGTCATGCATCAGGATACCTTCTTTAGGACTGCTACCAAACCTCTTTAACCTCCAGAATCAGAGTACTTTCTAAACATTGGTTTTTGCATATCATTTTTTTTAAACATCATTACAAATTACAATACACACAAGAACATTTAATTCATATCTTTCTCTTAAATTTCAAGGTAAATAATAGACTCGAAAGCAATGCGGAGGAAGACTTTCTTTCTGATATTCAACAAGTTATTTCTTTCGATCCGAAAGCCAACCGAGTGCATCCACCCTAAGTGTTTTCTGTTCATTGACGCCTTTCAATCGTTCAAGTATTCAAGACGAAGCCATGGATGATCGTCTCGAATCCAGATTGAGTTTCCTTTGGCAAATTCATCCATACTTATTTCATACGCTGACTTTCTTACTTTCTTGGAGAAATTTATTGCGTGTAAATATGTAGATTGTATATTGTAATTTCAACTATTGAAAGAAACATCTTCCTTCTTTATTTCATTTACTCTCATTTTCTTGGTTCTCTCTTCTTTTTCTTAGACCTCTTTCAAAGTGCATTCACACGTTTCTTGTTTTCCATTTACAAAGAGAATATAACTCTCTGCGTATTCCTGGAAGAATTTATGATAGAAATGCATTAAGCGAATAGAGAGAATACTGTGCAACATAACTGGACACGGGCAAACTTTTTCTTAGAGTTGTCATTTGATGAATAACTGTCCTCACTTGAACAAATCTCATAGTCACATCTTATTGAAGTGTTTGAGAGTTCCTGAATATGAATGGAGACGAATATTTATGGATTTGATGGAAACAACCTCCACTATTCTTTATTTCACTGACCACAACTTCGAAATTTTTGATTTTCTAAATTTTGCGATAACGACTACTTTTTCAGGTTTGAGATTATTGTAAGATATTTTGATACCACATCGGATCTGCTGTTTTATTCCTCGAATTTTCAAGGTCAGAATCACAATCAGTGGCATCAAGAATCTCTGAATATCAGCGTTTCATTGAAATATTATGATTTCAATAGTTTGGGTGTGTACGAATTTTCTTCCATATTTGACTGGGTTCTCAGCTTATAGATCTCACTGCAAAACAGCAGGATCGAGTTTCGAAATTGTAATATAGCGAATCGTAGAACAATTAATATACCTTAAATTTTTATTTCGAATTGTTCATTGAATTTACAGTATTCATGAGGCTGCAACTAGCAGCCCGCTTGTACAAACTGAGCTACTGTAAACTTGAATTTTTTTTTTAAATAAATATTTTCAGAGATTATGATTCAAAAATTCCATTGGCGTCGATTATTATTCTACAACGATTCTACGATGAGCTAGAGTCCGAGTCTGATGAAGCTGAAATCAGCAGCCAATGGATTTAATTTTTGATAGAATCGATTTATCGAGTATTGAAGTAACCAAACTGCTCAGTTGAAAGCCACTCAATCAATTTCTGATATAAAAGATACTCAAACTAAGTTCAGTCAAAAGTTACAATAATCGGCTAGTTCCAGCTTCATCCAAGTCTTCTGGCTCAAATCTGCTAGCTTCAGCTTCATCGGTATTTTTATACACAGTATGTAGTCTTCTTACCCGTGAATATGACACTCATCCCGTCTTTTTATTCGAAACACTCCATTTTCCTACCTCATATCTCCCAAAGTTCAGTTGTTTAATCCCAACAGTCGACTCATAATCTTCTCCTTTTCGTTTTCTTTTTTAGGACTTGGCTTTATTCCTGTCTTCAACTTTGTACATTCAGTTCTCTTTCCTGTTTTATGTTCATTTTTTCTTTGTAAGACCTTGATATTAGAAGTTTCTTTTTTTCCACAAAAGTTTTAGCTACTATAAAAACTTTTGATCGATGTTGCCTCTTTTCGACTCCTTTGAATCGAGACCGTTGTAAGCTGTATCATAATTATTAACAAAGAGAAGAATTTCATTTCTGACACATCGATACGATGAGAAATAAAATCTAATTCAAAAAGTGTGACCGTAAAATCGATGTTTTTCGCGGGCTTTTCCATTCATTACTCCTCACTAACTGATACCGAGCAGCGAGGATTGTGCTCTTTACACTACGTAACAACGCCTTCTTCCATCCGAAACTTTGATATTTAGGACACAAAAGCTCGTGAAATAATGGAAACGTATCGAGGTCAAATCGTATAACGTTGTATATTGCCGATGCTGATGTGTAACGTTTGATACATCGTTGTTGTTATTACATTGTGGAGTAGCACGTGTCAGTGAGATGAATTGATTGATTCATGTGTGATTGAGATGAAACGAGTAACGTAATTATTGTGAGCTTCATCAAAAACTTGTTATTCGTAATGTAATATAAGTTCACAAAAAGTCGCTATTGGATATCGGTTGTTGTATTTTCCTCAGAATTATCGACGTGACTCCTCCTACTTTGCATCCTCCGTATAGAAATTACATAGTCACTTGGTATTTTAATGTAGTTTTTTGAATAAATACTGTCAATTCTATCTAACGATACATTTGAATTTTACAAGAATTTATTCAGAAGAATTGCAATCCGTTTTATGATATAACATCTAATAATAAGTATAAAATGTACAAAACGAAAAAATAGAAAAAAACCATTGGAGTAGTGTCAAGGTTAGTCCACGCCGCCAATAACACGTGCGTTACGATACTCCAAGAAAACTCAAAAATATAATCTTGAACCTAATAAAACGTCATAGAATGACGTAAATTTCGAGCAAAGATTCGAATAACGACTCGTGATTGGTTCATACGCTATATATATATATGTTAATACAAAGAAGCATCTCTATGATTTATTCTCGAAATAACTTATTTGATCCACAAAGAAAACGTTTTGTCGCAAGATTATCGTTGCGATTGTTTGTAGCTCTCGAAAGCCAAGGTTCAAGTCTCGGTATCAACGAGTTTCACGAACCGTTTATGAATGCAATTAAGACGCCAGACGATGCTTGCGTCACGCCCGGAGGTTTAATCCAATCATCATCATCATCGTTCGGATCCTCTTTTTCTTCTCAGTTCCTTTTCACATCGTCTACAGCTCCAGTTAGATTCTCGTTAAGATTTCTTGAAAATAATCCTCGGGTTTGCGTCTATGTATCGTCGCGTCGAAGACAAAATACAATTTCGTTAACATTCTTTGGTAAAACAACAACGAACGGATGTCACTCGTTCGAATTCACATAAAACCACATAAATGGGAAAATGTTGAAGGATCAAGGTAAACGGGCAATTTCCATAGAAGGACCATCCGTGTGTACCTATTTCTTGGTCTATAGCGTTGTCGTCGTCGTCTTTCTACCTTCTTGAGAAAACAAACGCATTGTGGATGCGAGGAGAGAGAGAAAGAGAGAAGAGGAGAGAAGCGGGAGGGCAGAGGATGGATCTTGAACCCTTTTGTGGAGTCACTATTGGCTCTGTGGACTACATAAAACAGGGCACGAGACCCATAAACGGTCGAGACACGGAGAAGGAATGCAATCGACCTTATCGTTTAAAAGAAAAGGCTATACTCTAAAGCTGAGACGTAGTAGTCATCCTCTCTCTATCCGTCTTTATATATTGTTTTTATCCTCCATTGATTTACCCCGTTGATTCCTGCAGTTCGTCAGAATCTAGGTAATTTATTTAATTTTCATTGATCGATTGGCGAAGAATTAATTAATTAACGATTGAAGTGGAATTTCAAAACAACTGAAGGTTCTTCTTAACGCAAAACAAAAAACAAATAGAATATAATAATTATTTTGATACGCCAAACATGATAAAAGCGTGAATAGTTACTTTCGAAGAGTGTTTAGATTACCGTGAGAAAGCACTAAAACTGTTCGATACGCACACACGGGTTTCGAGATATTAATTATAAAGTAGAGATATATCCGCGTTTGGACTCCAACGAGTAATTATTCAACGAAATTCTAACTGGAAATTTGGTTAATAACCTTTGAATGAACCTTCACGAGATGGATTTCATAGTCGAACGATTAGAATAATAGTTTCGGGAAATGGAGTTTCGGTAAATATGATGTGCTCAATCCATCATTCAGCTGCGAGGAGAATCGGTATAGATCGATCTGAATTTTCCGTGAGAGTTGCGAGAAGAGTTGGCGGAGATGTTGTTGTGGTAATGGTTAGGTCAGAGAACCTCATCACCTTGACAAGATAAGTGGAAACCCGAGTCTACCAGAACTTCAAGTTTATTCAATCTTTCCTTTTAACCTTGATACCCAGTACATTCCTACCATTATTACTACCATTATGAAATTTTCAACTCTTTTTGAATTGTTGCCAAATTTGTGCGTACCTATTTCACGTATATGAATTAAAGAAATTTCCATTGAAAAGTATCTGCTTTTAATGCTGAGACAGATGTTGGCAACTCCACTTAGGAGTGATCAGAAGAAAAATCGACTTATGAATGCTGTACTATCATTCCTCCTATCACGCAAACATCACTCCATTCGGAATGAATATTATTAGAATAATACCGATCGCCATTCACTATTATTATTCGAACAAAAGCAAAGAAAAGAATTTGGAATCTGTTGAAACGAAAAGACAAGAGAGGTTCACTTCTGACTGCATAAAGAGTGAAATCATCTCGATTCAAGAAATTCTGCGAGGATATATATTTACTCTCTGCAATGAAAATTCGATGTGATCTCTTATGTATTGAAACTATGTCAGGTCTTTTGTCAGTATGAATAGTAGCAGTTGAAAATAAGTAATTCCACTGTAATATACATTCTCGTTTTGTATCACCGGTTTCAACCGAAGACAATCAGCCGACCGCAAGTGCATGTTGCCTGTACGTTACGTTTATAATGTAAATGATGGTACAAAACTTGCAAGATAACAGCATTGTCTCTTCGAATGAATAATCTAGAGGGGGGATAAAATGAGGAAATTGTTATTGTTTAAAATACATTTTACAAGGCCTGATGCCTCAACGATGTCGATATTTTATCAATTCGTGATTCAAACATATTCAATCCTCTGCAAACCAAGAAAGATATGATATGTACTAACTCAAAATTCAAAATTATGAATTACATATTCTGAACTCTATGCATATGTGATGAACTGAATACCTTTGATATCAACTTTTTCTGTACATTTCCTTCTCATGAGAAAATTTGTGAGAAGAAATGGTAATAGAATTGACATAACCTTTTGTCTCGAGAACAGAAATGGGAGGTATAATTTTTCATATGCAAATGTTTCTTCACATTGTTGTTGTACAATCCCTCGGTCTCTCTCTGATCGAGTCTGTCCATGTTTTTCTCTGGTTCTAATCCACACTTACTGCTACTACTACTACCACCACCATCGCTAACATTACTTTGAGATGAAGGATTAAAGATTAAGAGTCTAGATGAAATACAATACCGGAAAAAGATAATAAGTACGAACGAGACTGTTATGAGTGTATCTTAATGGCAGTTGAAAGGCGAAGGAGCGGGCGTAAAAAGGGAGGGAAGACGACCATATATCGATTTAGAACGACACAATCGCTGTGAGAGAAAATTTCTGCTTTAAAGCGAGTATTATAGTGTAGGGACGAGTGAGAAACAACAAGAACTTTTTCCGCCCCCACGGAGAAATCATTCACAGAGACGAAAGTTTCACGACTCAACGAGGGGAACCGTGTGACGTGAATTCACTTTCGAGAGCCTATAGCGCTCTACTGCACTTCAATAATATGCTCCGTGTATATGCATTTGCGTGCACAGGTAGGCGTGGTGATGCTGGTGGTGGTTGAAAAGATTTTTCGCAATAGCTTTGAGATTTACTGAGTATGGAGGAAAAATGGAGGGTTTACAAAGCAAGAGGAGAGGTATACACACGTGCAAAGCGAAGAACAACAACAACCAGAAACCATTTGTTTTTTATTAGAAAGTATTTCGGAACAGAAATATGGGAAGAACGGATGGATGTCTATATCGGTAGCATCTCACGGGTATTTTTTTCATCAGAGGGATTAGGGCTTCGCACGAGACTCGCGTCAAAGAAAGATAAAATAGTTACCGATAATTATTCCAATCTCTTCTAATATCAGGACGATCAAAATAATTCGAGAGTATGAATGGAATCGACGGAATGAGGTGGAACCTTGATCATTCGAACAACATCAGCAGAGATATATATCGAAATATGCAACGAGACCTGCACCGAGACCGCTACCGAGACTGACAGAAGATCTTAGTTCTCCTCTTCGAGGGAATCGGAATTCCATGTGGTTTTGTCACACCTTAGGTCGAAGTTTGATTCCGTTCAAAATTTTTAGAACAATAAACATAGATCATTTTTCAATTCAAGACTAGAGTCTCGTGCGAAGCCCTAAGAGGGATTGAGAATGATATTTAGTATGAAGAATCGAATGAATGTCCCTTATACGGGAACGATAAGCAGAAGAGTACCATCAACGAGATGTCAATTGTATAAATTTCTAGGCATTTGGTAAACAAAAAGAACGGCGATAATGAAATATCAATATCATTCACAATTGTAAAACAATGTTATTCACTTTCAAGTCACAAAAGCGTTCAATTTCTAGCCTCGCTTTCTAAATACTTGGAGCTTTTGAAACGCAACACTTTTCACTTCCCGACAAAATACTAAAACGACAATCGCAGAACAATCAACGACAAATTATGTTTCGTTCAAAACGAAAAATGAAAGTGTTCTTTCACTCTCAATGTCGAATTTGTTACATTCCCAAGTGAAAACAATTCGGTCTGACAGAGATGACCAGACGATGGATTAACCAAGCATGGCTAATATGACATTCCAATACGTCACTCAAACACAGACACCTTAAACGCACAAAAGGCGGTGGAATGATCATTTTACGCAAGAAATATGCAAGTTTTTCTCTCCAAAACTTTCAACTATTTCTATGTCTCGAAGAGAAATAAAAATACGAATTCTGAATAAAAAATCTCACACACCGGAAAAAATGATTAGTTACCCTTACTCCAAATTAGTTCCAGCGACTAGATACAGTTGCTGATATTTGGATAACTAAAACGAGTGTTGGCTCAACTAAATTCAAATTCAATTTCTCCGACTTTAGTTGCTGTTACCAATTTGAAGTTGCCTTTACTACAACTTTCATTACCGGCTTCTATTCTTTTATCACTCGGAACTAATTTTCACAACTAACTTCAGTTCATTCGGTCAAATAAATTATTTGTTTCTGTACAATTTTGGGACATCAACGTTTGCAATAAAATAACAAATTTCAAATCAAGGAACATAAATTCAAGTAAAAAAGCAGTTCTTTATAATATTTTTCTCAAGATTTCATGACAAACGTCCGGGTAACACACGCTCATCAGCACACATTCTTAAATGTAAGTTGAGACGACAGAGCCGAGGAAAGGATTTTAATATTATGATTATTATATGACGAAAGAAGGAAACAGATAAGAGCTCGGAAAAGTTCTTATGTATTCACCTACTACCCCAGTGTCCTACAAAAGCCTTGGATGGTGATGTGTATTGATTTGTTTTTCAAGGTTAACACTGAAAATACATCACTACAGAATGAGGAGGAGAATAGTTCGATTAGAGGGGATCTTTTCAATGCTTCCCTCCTTTCTTGCTGCTCATCGACCCTTCTTCTTCTGTCGTTCATATTCACATTCCACTGTGTCGCATTCCTTTTCCCAATATCTCAAAGATCACCGATCTATCGTACGGAAAGAATATTCGGGTAACATTTTCACCCTTGAGGCCATGTAAGGTTCTTGCTTCCAGTAACGCGTATAGGTGAAATCTATTGTACAATCATCGAATAAGCTGTGGAGAAGAGAACGTTTTTGAACATTTAGATATGATATTGTATAGAGGAAGAAAAATTACTGACGCAGCAAATTTTTTTTTATTTTTCGAAAAAATTCAAGTACCTCGAAAATGCTTTCATTCACATGAAGCTGAAACAAGCGGCCAGTTTTTGTAACGCTTCATTAAATGTTGTTTGAGCTTCGTTCATACCAGGAATCGATCATTGAACGTTTCAAATCCTTGAATCTTCATCAAACTTTTAATGTGAAAAATTATGACGAATTTGACACCATTTTCCAAATTGGGCAAATAACTTAATTATTCTGGTGTTTTAGAGTTGAAATGATTTGAAATTATTCAAATTCAAAGATGTGAATTGAAGCATTCCTGCGATATTTAAAAAATTATTGAAATATTCAAATAAAGAACTCAAATATAAAAGTTGTCCTGTTTGGTTATAGAATGCATGTAGGGTACTGTTCACTACTTTTGAGGCACCCAATCTGAATTGCTACGTGAGAGGATTCTTTTCTTCATGTGTTTGATTTTATTTATCAGACCTTTCATTGTGACAATATTATTTATTCATGTCCAGATGAAACTTGACCTCTACATTCTAAAAAAGTAATTCAAAAATCTTGTACCGAAAAATGGTGGTTGCAAAGTTTTCCCACAGATAAAAAACTTTTTTTATTTTTTGGAGGATTCAACAATCGTAAGGGCAAAGGACAAAGCGAGTGAGTTCTGCGGGGTGGCAAAAAAGTCTCTTATGCTCGGTGAAAAACAGTCCCTCACGATTGGGTGAAGGAATCCACCATCAAAGTAGGACAAAACAAAGTTAAATAAAAAGTTACAGCAGTTGATCGATAGATTTCAGCTGATGTTTTCAGGATCTAAAAAATACCATATTTTATAGATTCAGCATTGGCCTTGTTCAAATCAAATTATTTACGTGATCAAATCTCTAAAAGCAAATTCACGGAAAAAAGTCATTAGCTGTGAGATAGATAGCCTTTTTTTCTAGCTCCAATAGCTACATTTTAGCTGCCGCAGTAAAATTTTTAGCCTCATCTGCTAAATTTTAGCTAATATTGCTGAGAAATTAGCTATCCTCTGAATGCTAAAATGTTTAGCTATAATAGCTCAAAATTTCTCTCCGTGAAGCTCGGAAAATTGACTCGAAAAACACCAACGCTGAATCTCCATAAAATACAATATCTTGTAGTGCACCTTTTCTCTCCGCGTGGATCATCTACATCTAATCCAAGTTAGGCACTTGGAAAACATGTCTGGTTCCGGATAACTTTGTCAAATTCCTATGAAATGTCGAGTTAACCTTATTGTATCTTCTAATCGGATACTTTCTACAGCTGTACCCTAGCAGAAATCACTCTAGTATTTCTCTAGGTAATTACGAGGCCTCACAAGTCCTTGCAAGTTACTTGCGAGGCCTTGCGAGGCCTAGAGAATGACTAGAGTGATTTCTACTAGGGTAGCTTCGAGATTTTAGAATGAGATTACTTTTTTGGAGAATAAAAGAAATTGATATTTCCTATAGGACTTGAATCTCACAGAATTAACAAAATTCTATGGAATCGGGTTTTCCAACATCATTCCGTAGAAAAAATTTCTGTAGGAACGAGATGCCCTCGATTTTCTTCAACTACCAAGAAAGGAGGATTTTTTTCAAAATTCGTGTCCAAAGAGCTTCTGCTAGCGTGGAAACTTTATTCATAACATGCTTCTCGAGTGGAATTGTTAGAAAACAAATATACAAATAGGAATTCGTTCTAAAAACAGAAACAACGACAATTTCTTGTATCATTCAGCATGAAACGTAGGTATCTGTCCAACATTGCGGTATACTCTGAAAAGATTGCGGTAAATACCAGTTGAAATTGTACTTGTCTCTAATTTCAACCTAAATTGCGACCACTGTCACAACTTTGTTTTTTTTCCCACTATAAAACATATAAATGAACCATTTCCATATACAGTAGACTCTCGATTTAAGCACCATCCGTGTCCTTATTCTACTTGGGATGCAATCTCATGTGAGAGAAAGACAAAGATGGTGCTTAAATCGAGAGTCTACTGTATAGGATTTTTTAAATTAGATCCTTCGCAATCTGAACTTTTACTCTACAAATCTCTTCAAGGGTGAATCCACTCAGAAGAAATGACAAATTTCATTTCTCAGGAGTGAACTTTTAATCGGAGGCGCGTATTCTCTAAATCCGAATCATTAAAAAGTACACAGTAGAAAATTCTGTGTTGGAAACGGTCCACACAAAATTCGTGTTGAAAAACAACACAGATGAGTGTAAAACTGACAGATCTTCAATGTAACACTTTATTGTGTTAATTTTACACATTCTTTGGGACACGCAAGTGTGTTGAAAATACACAAAATTTTCTACTGTGTATTGAGTATAACTTTCCCCCTAGTGAAATAAAAATTTTCCCTTTGATTCAAAAAGTTCATGCAACTCTTCATTTCCCGAAACAGGGGAATAGCCCTGCATGAACTCTACAGTTCAGCAACAATGAGTCTCTATAATCTCATCCTCTCAACACCGCTACTTTTCGATTTTTTCCCACAGAATCAAATGAATAATTTCCGCTTCGAGTGAGTGATTGTTCGATCCATTACACAAAACAAAGTTTAGACGAGGAACGTACGTTCCCGATATCCACAAGAAAAAAATAATCAATTCGAATTTGATGAATTCAAAAATTCACACCCAGGTCATCGACTTACAAGATATAATTTCATCAAGTGATATCGATCTTTTATTTCGAACGAAGGTCAGACGTTACGGCGTGTACGTGCTCGCCTGTGTTGAACGACACCGCGTCGTATTCACATTTTTCGTAGCGTTTAATTATGTTGCACGCAGGAGTTGGTTTATATATATACATTTTATGTATCGCGAAGAAATGCACGGCAATGACGATGTCGTGTTCAAAGGTTCGTGGAATTTGGGACAAGTTCAGTGGGAGCGTTCTTTTGCGTTCGGTTTGCAGCAAAGAATATTAGTTGTAGGATAGAAGAAACTCGAAGGTCGAAGGTGAAATAGAAGAAGAAAAGAGAAAGAGAACCCGTTATGCCTCCTTTTGCACAGTCAATTCATTCTACGGTGAAATGTGTTTCTTCCTTCTCTCGGCGTGCACCGGGAGACCAGTCTTCTCGTGCATCGTTCGACCGCTTCTGATGAAGGCTCGCGAATGAATGTAAAATGAAAAAAACAGTCCCATCCCATTCTGCGTTTTCCTTTGCTCCCCTCCTGGCGTTATTGTTATTACGACTACCCTCCTATCTTCCTCGTCATGACTTCGGGAAGATAAGATCGTTTCTCGATGCGTCATGCTGAATGTAATGCGCATCTCGTGGGTTCCTCTTCATCCTTCGTTTGTGCGTCTGTACATCCATTCATCGAACGATGATAATCGATTCGAGAAAAGTAAATAAGAATTGTTATCGCTAAACTACTACTGCATTACTGCTTTCATGATACTTTTCCTTGTGGATATTCCCACTTCCGATTGTAATCCTGAAACTACGTGGAATTGTTTCACGTGAGAGGAAATTCGTATCGCGGTGGCTGTGGTCATCATAATCATTATTATCATTTTACTTTGAAGAAATAACTTTTCTACAATTATGTCAACTGCAGCATTAAAATCTGACTACAATGGACTGAAATTCACGTTTTTTCGTACTTTATGCTGATCAAAAGCCAACGATCATGACTGAACTTGTTCAAACAGTTCAAACTCAATATAACTTCTGACATTCAAGATGGAAGTATTGTTCTGTTTCAGTAAATCTAACATTTCATTGAAATGTCCAAATCAAACTAGTAACTAGTCAGCTAAATTCATGGAAAAACTGGTCATCGAATTTGAACTATAATAATCAAGAACATCGGGAAGATCAGGAAATATATAAAATCGATATTCGAGCCATTCGACAAGTTTCCAGCCGAACCAACTTGTAAAGTGTCGGAGTCAGACTTCGAAGTGATCATAAATCTATAAATTCAAATTGCCCGAGGAGGAATTCGACCCCTCTTCTGAACCAATCTTCTACGAAATCCATTTCAACCCTCAAAATCGTAGAGAACGGACGATCTTCTCTAGGTAGGTCCAAAATAGAATTTCGATTTCGCCTCGGGTAAGTTGAACTGATAATTGAAATTCAACTCGAGTTGTCGCGACAGTGTTGATTGAGTTTTGATTAAAATCCATACGATTAAACTGAATAGACGAAACGTGATTCTTCCACTACTTTTTAGAATTTCAGTACAATTCCAAAACTGAACGTAACAATGCTTAGCAAACTCAACATGATTTGGGGAAAAAAGATTAGCAATGATAAATAATATTACGAACTTGGAAGCTTCAATTAGGCAGTCTCACTATGGAAATTAATAATATCGTGCAAAAAATTATTGTAGCCTCTCTATGAGATATATTGAAGCGATTACCGAGTTCAAATATACACTGTAAAAAATATGGGAAGTTTTACTTCACATTGTTGGTGAATTCCATCCCCTCATCGTGGGAGAATTGTTTTCTTATCAAAAATGAAAGGATTTTTCCATCACTTTTGTTTTCTGGGTGTCGAATATTTTACAAATGAAGGAGAAGTCTACCAAATTATGGTGAAAAATTCCTCATCTATGGAAGAACTTTCCTGCCACCATTTTTTAGGGGGAAAATTTTATGTTCGTGATATTTATGGTTGAACCCATGTGGAAAAATTGTCCAAAAATGTATACAGATTGTGTACAATTGTATACAGTTTACGACATTTTTTCCACATGGGAAACTCTTTTTTTCACAAATTGACAATTAATTTTTGCTGCACAGCGAAAAATTTCGTGTGATAGGAGGTCCACTCAGAGTTTGTGTTGAAAACAACATATCAAACTCTGAAATTCATAGATTTTCAGTGTAAAGTCAAAATTTTTGTGTTAATATTTAACATAGATTGCGAGTGGACCTCCTGGGACATACACGTGTGTTAAAAATACACCAAATTTTTTACCGTGTGAGTATCGGAACATCCAGTTTTTCCATGTCGATACGTCATTTTTCAAATCTTCGAAAACGAATCGAAATAAATTCAATCATCTCTCCCTTGCAGATTTACATTCACTCTACAAATATTTATACATAATCAATAGCAAGATCACAGGAGAAACGATATTTCTTCATACGAGTAAGTTTATACATAAAAATGTCAAACGAAAACTTTTCATGTGGAGAACAATGATAAAGAAAGCTAGAAAACTTGGGCAAAAGCCAAAGAGTGAATTGTTTATGAGGATGAGTTTGATATTTCAACCGCACTTTAGAATAGCCAGAGAATATATATTCACCTTTGATTTTGTTTCTGAGTTGTATTCACGTGGAGTCAATCTATTTTTTCTATCAAGAGCTTGTCATTAGGGACCGATTAATGTGACTTTTGATGGTTTTGTTCTATTTGAGTGGCTGGTTGCTCAATTCGAAGTCATTCAATCAATTTCTGATACAAAAAAAAAAAACATTTTAATCAAAACTTACAACAATCGACTGCTAGTCTTAGCTTCACAATGATGAATTCATCACGATTGTCTAAATTTAACAATTTTCAAGTACACATCTTCGTGGCGTCCGATATTTCATTGAAACCTATCGATCGACGAATCGATCACCATGATTCGATTTACCTCACTCTTGAACTCCAAGTTCCAAACTTGATACACGGTTTGTTGGAAATAGTATACGGATTGAACTTTCAATTGAGTTCTTATTGAGCGGAAAGATTGACATATAAACACGACTAAGCGTGTCAATTCACAATGTACATCATTGTTCAACAATGGAATCCTCAAGAACAATAGGGCTCCATTGTTTACGTATTGTGAAAAAGAGCACCATAATTGTGAACTTTGGTGCACGTTCGTTCAACGAAGGTTGGTATTTGGACAATTAACATTATGGAATGGAAAAATAGAAATTAATTCATCAAAACACCGGAAACATATGGTAATTAAAAATTATCTCCCCGATTTATCAGTGGATACAGCCAATTTCTGATATTATTTGTATATCTAATCATGAGTATTATTATCAAGATACATTTTTCAAACTGGATTTTACTGTTCAATTCAATATCGATCAACCGATGAATTTGTCACGTCCAGAGATGTTCAAAGAATATTTCCTTCGGTAATAACGAGATAGGAATTGATATCAAGATTAACATCTTGAAACATAAGTTCCCCTATTCTGTGTCATGGACAATGATGGGTAAAAACAGAGCAATTGAAGAAGAAAAGTTAAATGAAAACATTGAATTTATAATAAAAATACCATATTTATACTAAACATTTAAATCACAACAAGAAATTCCAGTATTTTTCCAAACATTATACTGTATCTTAGAATTTAGGTTATCTTGAATTAGAACTGCTTCTTTCGGTTCAATAATGGCTTTCAAACATTAAATCTGTTCCCTATTGGTTTCATTCTAGTGATTGGAATATAATCGTGTTCTCGGTTGAAAAACACTTGAACTAGACAATTAAAAAAAAAAAGTAGTGCACTCTTCGTAGTAAAATCATACTTGTACTTGAAAAAGATTCAAACTTGAGCCTTGAGTTAAACTTGTAAAAATGTTAAAAAGATTTGAAGTTTGACAGCTCAAAGGCTGTATAGAAAGAGAAAACTAAGACATTCTGAAGACAAAACGAAGAACTCACTAAAAGGCCCAGTGCATCAGCTTTGATGCTAATGGTCCCCTTATTAATTTCCAATATGTTAAACTTGTTTTGGTAGAAAAATTCACTTTGATTCTATAGATAATGAGCTCATGCACTGTCCTTACGTCGCATCATAAGTTTATGGAGGTCACGCATTAACATCTTATCTATCACGTGGAACAGATATCCATGGTATGAGTTGTTGTATCTAGAATGAAGTTCGAACTATGATTAAAAATTGCCGATATAAGAATATCTATAAAGGAAGTATCGATTGAACATGCTTCAATTTAAATGAATATTAATATCCCTACACTGTTAAAAATGTTTTGAAATTCCATAACTTTTCCAATTACATCCGTAACTGAAATTTCCAATTCTTGGTATTTGAATTGAGAATTCATTTACACGTGATTGAATTCTCAAATTTTTACTACATTCTATTACGGATTTATGTATATTTTCGTAACTGAAATTTCATACACATGTAACTTAATTTTTCAGTTACGTGATTGGAAATTGCTTCCGTTACGTGTATTTGAAGTTTTGTCCAGAAATTTTTAACAGTGTACATTTACTACATTTAGGGGAGAGTCGGGTAAAACTGTGTACCTCAATATCTCGCTGATTAGTGATTTTTTCTTACATCAAACGCTTGGACTAGTAGCAGTAGATATTTTGAGCAGTTGGAGAGAACAACAGCATCGATGCCACGCTCTTTCTCACTTAGAACGTTGTTTAAAGTTTTCCGCGAAAAAATTGTCCAAGTTCTTGCATTTGCGTAGTGAGTTTCAAGTGCCTCACCACTCTCTCAAGAAAGAAACACGTGAATACTTCAATTGAGCATATTTTCCTGCGTATTTTCATTTTTTAATAATTCGCCTAGAGCAAAGCATAATCTATCCAAGCCATATTGACCTCAACAAGTTACTGTGGGGTCAAACCGAGTACTTGAGATTTTATCTCCCAATTTATGAAATTTAACAGAATTTGTGTTTTTATTCTAAAATAGTCATCAAAACATGTTCGCTTTTGAAGATCCCTTTGTGCGTGCTTGCGACTTTTGTGCTTAACTGAGTTGGCCGCAAAAAAATTCTTTCTCTGAGCAATTTTTTTTAGTTGGTTAAAATATGTCAATTTTCAAACATGACTTATGTCTGTTTTCGGAATTTTTATCGAATTCAACAGCTGGTGCTAAAAATTTCACAATTCAGAAGTGTTTTGCATTGATTTAAACGAGTACCCGGTTTTACCCTACCCATGGAGTGGCACCGGGTTACTGTACCTTTCGAGTAGAACGAATATAAAAAAACATTGTATTAATTTTACAGCAATATGCGAATAATATTTTTGGTTGGTTAATCTATTGCTAATAAGAACTTCTCTATGACCGATTGAAGTTATGGTACCAGGTTTTATCCGACCCTCCCCTATAAAGAATAATGAAAATATTGAATTTCAACGACTTTTTATTTTATCCATTAGAAAGTATGTTCAATCAATTGTTCATTGAATTCATACAGAACAATTTCAAAAACAATATTTATATATGATGGAAAAAAAAACGATTCCGTCACAAATTGATTTCTCCTTGCAATTTTGATTTTATCAAATCTTCTGTCTCTCCAAATCTAATTGTACTATCACATATCACTCATCATTTCAGATCTCACGCCAAAATTTCATAAAATTCTTCATTAATATCAACATACCAATTGGAAACTAATCCATCAAATCATTCCTCTCCCGCATCGTTAACATCACGATCAACCAACTCACCTGAAACATAAATAAAAAACCAACTATATTCGATTATCACGTTAAACACCAATGAAATTAAATAAAAATCTATTGAATCCTCTGGACCGTTCAAGTATCGAGTCCTTCCCGTTATTCATGTAAAACTTCGCGGTTGTTCTCTTCTTCGACCGCTACCATTACTTAATGTACCGATTTACTTGCTGTTACACCACGCACCAGTGCATCTCCTTCCTCCTTCCTTCATTGGAAAAGGGGAGGAAAAAGAAAAGAAAAAGGAACAGAAAAAATGAATGATGAAGAGGGATGAGGGACTTCTCACATCTCTTTCATCTTTCCCATACACAAATATCTATATCCATATAACTATATCTACTCTCAACTTCAACCACAAGACACGCTCCCATTCATTTCAGCCTCCGCAGCTCGTTGCACTCCGTGCACCTTGCAACTACTTCTGCAAAGTGCATGTTCGTACGTGTATTCATATGTTCATTGATTCCTTTTTATTAGAACAGTATGTATACTACGTACACTTTTCAGTTGCATGACGATGATGATCGTGATTTTCATGCGGTGCCGAGGGAGTTCTGCTCTTGGGAATGAAATAATCATTACGATCGAATTAACGAAAGTTGATGTAATAATAATATTTTTCAAGTGAAATTCCGAGTGAGTACTTAGAGATAAAAGGTGTTCGATTGAAATATTATTTCTGTACATTTCGACAGCCTGAAAAGTCATTCATCTTGAGATATGATAGAGAGAGATTGTATATGCGTGGTAAAGAAATGTGATAAACGTCAACCGCTGCACTTGCTCGTGAAGGTTTATGACTATAGAGTATCCACGCAGGAAACAAACGGAGAAGTCGTTATGCCACTGAATTGGAATGAAACAAAAAGAATTAGACACATGTTTATTATTCAATGACACCCGATGTTGCGTCAAGGCGAGTTCAAGATCCGATCATAAAGTTCTATACGGGAGGTTTTTGTGATGGTTTGGTTATTTCGGAATAAGAGGAACACCGTTAGCTTTTGCATTGTTGCAACAGGCACAGGCACAGACCAACGGACAATAGTCTTTTACTTGACTTATTTCACTCTGATTGATAAATCATAATCAGTCATCTTCAGATTGATTCATCAATTCAGCTCAGATGAATTTTTTTGTTACAGTAAATAAATCGACTCAGCTGAAATTATTTGGTGAAACTGAATACATCGAGAAAAATGTATGTAACGAATCTGTATAATGATATGAGTTTCAAGTCACAGGCATGTGTTAATATTTCTCCTTCAAATGATTGTAATTTTCTTGAAGCTTCTAGTAACACATGCTAGACATGGATTGAATTTTGTTGAAACAACGCAGGAATTACCATAATTTGCAAAAGAAACGTACGTAAACTTACTCATGTGTTTCAAAACATTTGAATAATTACTACATTCTTTCATTATCATTATTATACGATGTAGTCCCTTGTGGAATAATTCTGCAAAACTCTTTAGAAGTCTTCAAAACTCTGAATAAGACTTTCAAAAAGTTCTTTAGAGAGTTATTCCGAATCATTCCACAAGGGGTAATAACAATGATATTTCCACTAATCCTGCTAATTTAATAGAAATGTAGTGATTTTTTTATGTTGCTGAAGTTTGAATCGTTGAAAGAAACGAAGCGAAAATTCAAACCCTCAAATTCTGACAAATGATTGTTATTGAACTTTTCAAAATTTGGGTCTTCAACAGTTGAGCATGTTGGTAATTCGATTACTAATTCGTTTCAATAAACGATTCAAACTTCAGCAACATTGATTTTTTGAACCCATAAGAACACAGATTAAGTAGATTAATTTTAGGTAAATTTACAATGAACGAACGTTCAATGAACCTTCAAAACTCCATAGCTTTATTTGAGGTTCAACGAACGTTTGTTGATCCTTCATCATGTTCCCCTGGGAACGCTCTTTTCTCCATGTTTTGAACGATGTTTTGTAATGTTGACTTCCTTAAAATCACTCACTATTTGAATAAAGTCCAATTCAATTTCTATTCACGATTGATCTTGATTTTTGCTATTCAATTTCTGTTCCTATTTCATATCTCAATTACTTTTTCGTATCAAAAGAATGAAAATTTCCCTGATAGAAATCACTTCGTTCCCTTCCTTCGATACGAAAATGAGTCTCAGCGCTGCAAAATATCAACAATTCAGTGACCAAAAGTAAATAAGAGAAAGAGAAGAGGTCGAAAACACTTGAAAGATACTCAGGATAAAATTTGACACCTAAATGTATTCATGAGATACGATTATATCACGCGTTTCCTCTGGCTTGGATTAAATCACTAGCTAGGATTTTGAAAAATTCTAGCTCATCGTCTTCGCGTTTCTCAAACCGGAAGTGACAAATCGTACTTTACACGTCACGTTCGAAGGTTGAACTTAAAAATATAAATCGAGAAATCCTTTCACTTCGTCAGTACGATGTAACTTCACATATGTTCGTTACGGCAGAAATGGTTCTCGTGTTAACACGCACTTGTCTCGCATGGCTATCTCCTCGCTGCAGTCTCCTTCAAGACATTTTGCAAAAATTTCCGATTCGTAAAATTCAAGACCCTGATTTTCTTACGAATATTGAGCAAATTAAAAATGTACATCGATGTATGTAACATTCTAAAACGTTTTGAGCACCAGATGATTGATCTGCAATCGATTGCAATGATTCACGCGATTCAAGAACGATTGTTTAAACTCTATACTTTTCTTCTCTCTATTTTAATCATGAAACGGAGGGTTGAAAGTTTTTAAAATCGAATATATTCTTAAATATGACTAATCAAATATTCGATAACATCGATCAAATACACTGCAAACTGAAGTGTATTAATAATATTCATAAAGTATTGAATAATTATGAACATATATAATATATTCAATAATTATTATCGATTATTTTAAGAATATCATTGAATATTTGATTGGTCGTATTTAAGAATATATTTGATAACAGTTACCAGCCTTTTTTTCAGTGTTAATCATAGCATCAGATTTTATATTTCTCCTTGTTGCAAGGTTGCAAACATTGAAAGTGAAGTTAGAATATATTAACTTTCGTACAAAACCGATGAAGGATGAAATCATGAAATTATAGAAAATAGAAAATCTTCATACGGTTTATTATATCCGTGAGATTACTTCATGAAGAAATCATCTTAGGTTTTAAACAAAGTATATATGGTTGTCCCAATTCGCAAAGAGAATCACGACGACGAGAAATTGTACTTTCTATATCGTCGTTTGTAACCGATCGTCTGTCTTGCTATTTGAAGTCACCGCCGAGACGAGAACGTACAATGTATGTTTTTCGTTGAGAATGATCATCGTATTCTTAAAAGAATACACAACATACGTTGCTGCTCATGTCACGTTATGTATCCCACACGACACGCATCAATGGTCCCTAACCAGACACATTCGAGATAGGGATCTTGAGAAGTGTAAACGCGTTCAGCGAACAACCATTTTCATTATCATTATTAACGTGGAAATCATTCAAATTGTGAAAAGATTGGGCCGCTTGATGATGTTATTTAGGGAAAGAGAGGCTCATGACCTTTATCTCGTTTAGACTCTCATACCGAACGTGTATAGTTTAGTATGCATGAGAAGAAGCGGTATGATGTACTTCCAATATCTCCTTTCCTCATTCATCCTTTCATCTTTCTTCCTTCCTTCGACTCTGTCTTTGTCAAGAAAGTATCAATTAGTTGTTGACTTCCATTATAAAGCGAGTAACAATGCCGGTGATGGTGATAGATTAACGAGTACCAATAATTCTCACAAGACATATTAAAAAACATATCCTTTCTGTGTAAGCATTGAATATCACATGGGAGGAAAATTTAATTTTACGCTTAAGTAAATCTTAATTCGATATGCTGTATACATCCAAGTTGTTCCAACAATCATTTTCATGAAATGAACTTGGTAATGAGAGTCGTTGCATCAAGGATTTTTATTCAATTTTTTTTCATTGGAGAGGCCAATTACGTGAAAAAGGGAGGGTACAGTTTATTTACCGTATAAAACGAACGTTGAAATGGAATGAAACTATTCATGAAAATGGACTTACGTGGATTAAATGTGATTTCTGGGGTTTTTTTTTCGCACTTTCGAGGGAATCCAAAGAACTAAGATAATCCTATTCCTTTCTAGATTCGAAAGAGGACAATATAAATGAAGTTAGATTGACAGTATTATTCGATTCAAATAGATAAAATGTAATGACATGCGTAAATAATTGCCAACATATCAAGATTTATGTAACGCATTATTTTACACCTCAAATTCTTTGTTCTTCTTTTATTTTTTCGAAATCTCAATCCTCGACTGTAGTAATGAGACTTCATATAACAAGATTAAATACAATCGTTACGACAGTGACATACATCGGCGACCTAAAAATTTGTTACAACTTCTGTAACTGCAAGGTATAAATATGAATATTCTGTCTTTGAAGTTTCAACGAAATTGTTCATTCCGATGATTTTCCTGTTCCTCGACATTCAAAAAATAAAACAACGTAACAGTTCGAATTCTACTTTCATAATTATGAAGATAAGAGTTCATCAAAGAATTCCAATGAATTTGTATCATCGTTAAGGAAGGAATTCCGACTTCACGCGGTAGTGGTCTCCGAATTATATCAACAGTGACACGCATATTTATCGGTCCAAATAAATAAATCGAATTGTTTTGTTATCAACCGTACATTCTTGTGTCTCAATAATAAAGCTCGTACGGGCCTCGATATCATTGAAGATAGCTGATTATATACGAGTCGACCTTATTTTAATCGATTACTTCAAAGATAATAGAGAGATGAAGCCTTCGAGTGAAAGCAGCACAGATATAATCGTGGAGACAATTATTATTTTGTGTACCACAAAACATTGATCCACTTTCGAAAATATTCGATTTTTGTACATTATTCGTGAAAATCAATTCGAAAGGTTGACCGAAGTGAAATTGATTATCTACCCAATTCTGTTTCACAGGACATTGAGTATTCGACTGAGAGACTTGCGTTTTATACAATTTGCTCGAACGAGATTGGGGAAAATTTCATGAATCTCTAAATACATCACCTTTTTCAAACATGAGCCAAAAAAAATCTGATGTTTTTTTCAACTTTTTTAGCGGACTGGATGGGTGGGACTAGGTATTACATCAATAAAACAGCATATACAAATGAGAAATTAATCATGGTGACATCTAAACGGCTGAATACAGTCAAATTGAAAATTTCGGCTACACTGTAAAAAATGTAAGGGGTTTTTCTTCACCCTGTTGGTGGATTTCATCCCCTCATAGTGGGGAAATTGTTTTTCCATTAAAAACGAGGGATTTTTTCACCACTTTGAGAAGTTATTTTGTTTTTTGGGTGTTAAATTCTCCACAAATGTGAGAAAATTTCACCAAAGTATGGTGAAAAATTCCCCGCCTGTGGAGGAACCTTGCTGCCACCATTTTTTGGGAGAAAATTGCTCCCAAAACACTCACAGAGAGGTTTTCTTCTGACAACAAGAATGAAACATAGTAGTTTTATCCCGCCGACAAGAAGCAATTTCTTTAATTCAAGTGAAATTTGCTGATTTCAAGAAAATTTTATTTGGATCAAGGATATTTTTTCTTGTTCGCGGGACAAAACTACGTTTTGTTCTTGTAAGAAGTAAAACTTTCTGTGAGTGCATATTTTAGGTACACTGCACATTTTCGTATCTTTTATATTTCTACATTTTATTTCAACATATTATTTCCTGATCCATAGTAGAAGATATAAAAGCAACCCTTTCTTGCGGCACTTAGAGAATATTATCATGATATTCCACGGAACTTCCTCTAGGGTCTGACATCACTATCCAATATCTTAAAAACGGTCAACTTCAGATCATAGATGATAATATTTCTGTAATTTGCAGGAAACGGAGAAGTGATTGCAAGAAATTTGATAATCGAAGGACTCGAAGCCCTGGATTAAAAAAAGAAGTATGTCACTCTCTTCCTACCCAACAAAATTCCGAATCTATAGCAATGTGAATCTTTCTCACCTACCTCCTCAAAATTTTTTTTTTTTATTCCGTATTTGTTAACCCGGTCTCTTTTACGCTGCCAGGGCCGATTGAACCGGGGGAAGCGTACTTCCAACCTAACCTATGCGGCTGAGGTAAGATTCTCTGACTCATCAACCGTCATTTCCTTATTACGATGGTAGCCGCTTTCGGGATAAACTTTGCTTGATGCACCAACCGCCATTTCGCTTTTCGCGGCATCACCGTTAGGGAGAAAGGCGGATTGATTAGTCAGGGATTCGAACTCCCAAGCCTGTTGGACATCCATGTCTGAAAGTGCGTTAACCCCTCAGCCATGGAGCCGGTCACGTCCTCAAAATTTTGATTCGTAAGGTTAGGATACGTTAATTATAAATAAGAAAACTTTATGAATCCCGTACTATCGCGCCTGATATACGCGAAAAAGGAATGGTGTTGATATTTAAGTTGCTAAAAATGAGCTATGGTACTCACTAAATTTCTTGAAGTGAAAAATTCACTCTTGAAGAGTAAAACCACTGCAAGTTCAAGGAGAGTGAGATTCCACTCCTGAAGAGGAACTTTTCACTACATATGAGTGAATTTTCACTCTACCAGGATGAAGTTTCAACTCGCTTTGAAGAGTGAAATTCCACTCTTTCATCAAAATGAAATCCTCACTCCAAGAGAGTGAAAACTCATTCTTCAGAAGTGCAATTCACTCTTCTTGGGCTTGCAGTATTTTCACTCTTTAGGAGTGGATTTTTCACTCCAAGAACTTTAGAGAGTAGCGATTTTTTAACTGTGGGAAACAAAGTCATTGCTATAAGAGCTAAATTCTAGCCTTTGTAGCAATTTTTTTCGCTATCCAAATATCAAGTAGGTACACTAAATAGCTACTACACTCAATTCCTAGCTACTATACACTGAGAACCCAATCTCTCAAACTGGAAGAAAATTTCTTTGCCCTCATTCTGATAAATCTTGTTACCAATGGATAAAATAATTCATTTCTATAGAAAATTTGTCATTGAATTGAAGTTGCATTCTTCGAATTCAAGAAGGAATATATTTCTGTTTCAATTTGAAAATTCTTTGTTGCTTCTTCTATTGAGCTGAATTTTTTTCCATTAAAAAAAAAAAAAAACTCATTAGAATGAGGGCAAACAAAATTTTTTTTCAGTCTAAGGAATTGGATTTTCAGTGTAGTGGATTATTTTCTCCCGTGTAGTAGGAATAGGAGTATTTTGTTGGAATTGCGTCAAAAGCGGTTTAAAAAACGGACATACACGCACAAACCAAAGACATGGTTCCAATGGGTTCTTCAAAACCCTGTAAAATGTAAGAATTCTCCCTAAACTCTAATGAGGGCCATTCCAGAAACCAGGTTAGTCTCATTAGTTCATTATAATTCCCCCTTTTACAATCCCCAATAGGGTTTCTATATAATCCTATAAGATGATCTTGTTGAATTCACAGGAATATTTACAGATTGTTCTCATGTTAATGGATATAATACATTTTTCGCGTTGGAAAACAATGAATCGAAACCTTTACTGAAAAAAACAATTCTGACACATGCAATTCCAAATAATTTCAATGGAATTCAATGAAACTCTAGTAAATTTCTAATATTTTTTTTATTATATTGATGTAGTTTCAAAAACATAATAGTATTTCAAGTATCGGTAGTCACCTGATTTACATTTTATACCTCCTTCTCAACCTTTAAATTCGAATTTATGACGAACGAGTTCAAAAATTACCTCTGATTGTCGTGACCAAAAGGTTCATCCTTGTCATAACTCTTAGTACACTTTAGAATTTTATAAAAAGCTCTGAGAAGATGATAGGATATTATATCAATCGATATTCATTGAACGGTAAGAAGACATTGCACGGTAGAAAGCAATAAAATATCCAAGCGTTTGTAGCTATGAATATATGTATTGATAGCATAATTCATTGATAACACAAGTATAAATTATCATACCACTGAAGAGAGTGAGTAACTTCAATTACTTATTCAAAACAGGTTATCATCGCGTAACGGAAAATTAATATTACGACTAGAGTGAATTTTCTACAAGGTTGTTGAGTAATGTAACATATGGATTTCAACGTACTTTTCCATCATTACGTGTACATGAAATGTTATCAATACCGTATATAAGAATGAATATTTCGTGAAAATTATCTAAAATTCCATTTCAAACCAGGCTTCAATTTATTTCACATCTCATATAAAATTACATACTCATCGCTTCGTTTATTTTCCAATATCTCATCGATTTTACGAAACGATGTTGTTGCACTTATTTTTTTTTCTTCACATTATACCATGATAATCTCATGTGGTGAAATCTTCTTTTTCTTTTCATTTTGAAAAAAAATGAGTCATAAAAAAAATATACTAACTAGCTGAAAGAAAACTTGTCCGATACCGGTGTAAAAACTGCTCAGAATAAACAAACGGCTCAGTCCTCGGTTAAAAAAACACTGTAGGTGTATCTATGACAGGAGAGTGGGCCTTAATATTGCTCAGAATGTATCGCTTGCACCTTGTTTGCGCCAGAATAGAAGCTACAGAATTTTCTACCAACGGTATTGATGATGAAGCAGAAACTAACAGATTTGAGCTACCAGACTTGAACCCTAGCTCATCGTAGAATTGTCATGGAATAATGAAACCGAAACCAATGAAATTTTAGAATCGTAATCTTTGAGAATACGTATTCCAAAAAAAATGCGGATTTACATTACTTCAGTTAACAAACGCGGTCCGCTAGTTCACGTCTGCTAGCTTCAGCTTCATGTATTGGTGGGCATTTATCTGCACGGAGAAAAAAGATCTGCTAAAAAGTACCATACTTTATAGTGTTCAAGCATCAGTCTTGTGCAGATCAAATTATTTACATGAAAATATCTACAAAAGTAGTATACTTCTTTGGGAAAGTCCAAACCAGTATGGTACTTTTAGTGGTATTTTTACGTATTGCACCGTTACACACTCTTAGAAATTTCTTGAATTTTCATTGATTTTTCAGGTACACTTGTGAATTAAATTTCTAATTTACGGTGATTGAATTAAGATTTCAATTACACGTAATTGAATTTTCAATTTTTGCTATATTATATTACTCATAATAGTACATTTTACTGACTGAATTTTCATATAAATGTTATTGAAATTTCAAGAACTTTCTGAATCACGTGAATGGAAATTGCTTCCATCACATGTGATCGAAACTTCATACGGAAATTTCTAACAGTGCAGCTTCATAATTCGTGTATTAATCTCACAAGTATAAAGAAAAACACTGGGTTTAAAAAAGTCATGGTAATATTAATGCAAACGTTCCAGGAACGTCGCAGTTACACATGTGCTGTCAGCGCGTCAACCTGATGAATCTAAATCCATGTCAAAGTATTCAGGGGAAGTGGATCAAATTACTAGATGTTATATAATTTCCAAAGTTACACTGTAAAAAAATGTGGGGAGTTTTCCTTCACACTGGTGATGGATTTCGCCCTCTGATCGAGGGGGAATTATTCTTCCACCAAACATGAGGTGTTTTTCCACCATGTTGAGGAATTATTTTGTTTTTCGGATGTTGAATCCTCTACAAATGAAGGAAAAGCCCACCTAATGATGAATGCTGAAAACTCCCACATCTACGGAGGAACTTTGCTGCTCCCATTTTTCTGGGGAAAACTCCACAATTATTTTTCACATTGTACGTTTTATAAAACTCCACCAGCATGCTCTCGAAACTCTCAACCACCATCAGTTCCTGGGCCATGAAAAATTCCACAGTTGTGTCAATAACGACTCACATAAATTGCCAGCACGGATAGTATTGTAATTCGAGTACTGAATTCTTGTTTGAAACTTTGATATCATTTTGACTCCGAGCCAGTAGTGTAAAATGGTTCTTTGAATCTGGCAGCATTGGTGACTGCCTGAACGGTATTGCGCCAGTTTGGGCCCGAGTTTCAATCACCGCATGAGTATATTGTATACAAATACACACAAATCTGAAAGAGTGAACAATCACGTGTTTCACTCCACTAAGTCTCAGAAGTGAGTCAGTCCGCTTCGAGTGGGATTTTAACTCGTTGCGAGTGAACCCTCACTCTTTTAGAGTGAAAAATTGACTTTAGAATTTGAGTGGCTGTGAGTTTCTAGCTTAAAACCTTAGAATATCACTCTAAAAGAGCGGAAATTTCACTCAAAATTTCGCTTTTGGCTGGCTGAGGAGTGAAATCTCACTTTAAAAATTTTAGAGAGTACTGTTGTCAATATTCCCCTTTAAAAACTCTTCCAAGATCTGCTTCCGTTTGACTTTGTTTTGCTGGAAGGATAGTACGAAACTCTTAACCTCTCTCGAAAAACTACTCTTCATATATTAAACAGAGTTCTTATAATAATAAAACCTGCGATTCAAAGTCGAAAAAACTTACCAGACATTCTAATATACCTAACAACCTTGTAACTCGAATATTTAGAAATATGTTATTCCTCAATTTGAGAGAAAATGAAAAATATTTGCACAGTTGTACGTGGAGTGGCCGGAAGACGTGATTGGATTATAAAATCGAAACATAGTCCGTACCAAAGAACAGATATGAAATACACACGTAATAACAAGGAGAATACGTTTTTTATAACATATACTTATAAAATATGATTATTATATAGTGGTAGAAACGGTGATATCAAGGAACTAGACTTCCCGGATACATATTTGTATGTATATTTTTTATTACCCTTTTTTCTACATTTGGAACACAGATGGTGCAGGTATTTATTTTGCAACCCACTTTAATAATATCTCATACACCTTAATTGACAGTCACGATTATTATGTATATTGAAATTTGTACACCGTTTCTAACATTCAATTAGTATCATCCAACCCTCCATTCATGGATACACACAAAAAGAACATCCCCTCCCTCCCCCTGCCGCAAGATATTTATATCAATATTATAACACTCATTTTATTCTCCCACAAATTCGTCATGATATATATTTGTCGATACGATCTCTTATCTTATTTCTAACCTCGTCGCTCGCAAAACAATTTTATCCGTTATAATTCATGTCTTCGTAGAAGTCTTCGACGATGATAAGATTGTATATTATTTTGAACTTTATACGGAGCGTGTAAACGCCGAGGAGAGATGTTGATTCATAAATTGAAGAACTCTCATTATCATTCTCCTTACACCGATAAAATTGTAAAATTAAATAGTTTTGGTATCGGATTCGTTACCTTATCGATTACCGCATTCAAACGACTCCCCTGTTGAAATAAATGAATATGATGATTCCTTGGAAACTTTGATAGTAACACAAGTACACGCGCAGATGAAAGCATAATTCGCTGGAAGAGGAATTAAAAAAGTGTTAGATAAAAAAAGTTTCCCGAAATAAACGTGAGCGTTCAATCCAATTTCCTCAATTTCTTTCCTACCTCGAGAATGAATTGATAAATTTGAAAACCCTGAACGGGGCAAGTATCGAGCGCATAATCGATGAAAAGCCGATATCGGATAATTGTCCATCGCATGTCATCTTCGGTGGACGTGGTTCCATTTTAGAGAGAGTTTAATGAATTAGCGGAACGACTTCTGGAGAAAATCGAATACCTATGGTCTGCCATTCCATTCGCATAACCTACTTTCGTTCCCTTGCCGTTGCAGCCTTAAGGCGAAAACACACAGCAGCATCGTTTCAACGACATATCATTATTTACATGCAATCTTAAACCGTACACGTAATATCATTTACCGATTCTTATATATTTCCGACGAGATCACGGGGGCCTCGGCATCCTCTCGAGGGAGAAAAAACCAACAAAATTGTTCAAATTCTTATGAGTAACATTTTTCAATCATAATCATTCGTTTCACTGTTAATTGCGGGAATATCAATGACTGTTAAAGGGTAAAGAAAAAAAGGAAAAGAGAGAGGGAATCGAATGAATGGGGAAAATGAGACGAAGGAACGCTGCTCTCGCCGGTGGAAAATAAATTGTACTGGGAATGGAATTGGTAAACGTGCAATCGACATCGAGTACTCAATTCCATTCACTGGCTCTAAACGTAAAACCGCATTGTGGCTGTACGGTATACAAAACACATACTGATAAATATTGTTGGAGCCGACCACAAGGTAGCAGCTGCAGTTATTTTTCTGTGTAAAAAATATATAATAATCGGTAAAGAAATTGCACATGCAAATTTAATCTCTGTCATCGCATAACCGATGACCGAATTGGCAGGGAGCAAATAATCGTATAAAAAGTGAATACTTGAAGTTATTATCGAGAACTCGATGAAAGATCTCAACAGTAAACGCGATAGAAATGGTAGAGCGTGGGCGTCTCAGTTATGATTATCGATCTGTCATAATGCTCTTTTGTACTGCTTTGCTCGACTCATCATAATACCCAGTCATTATCGAACAGCATGACAAAACGATAGAGATCTATAGGTGGAAAGTAAAGGCCATAGGTTCATGAATTATTTTTGTTCTGCTTTTTGAGGGAAAGAAAGAAATGCGAAACTAACCGCAAACACATACCGAACTCGGATTAATATCGAATTCAAGTGATCTCACGGGTCCAAGCATCAAGCATTTGTTCTCTATCGATGCTCATCTTTCAAGTCTTTTGCAATGGAGCTGGTCACAAAACTGACAGTCCTGACCCCGGCAGGGTTGAAAAAAAGCCGGCTCTTTTAAATATTATCCGAACCAATGGATCGAATTGGGTAAAATGGTTAAAATCGGTCAAATTTGGTCAGGATTGATAAAAATTGGTTAAAATGTTGAAATTTGACATTTTAATCGTTTGTTACATTCACATTGTGTATAGAATAGGATTACACATATTACTCTGGTTCAAGTCACATAGCGATTCAGAAGAAAATGTTCCCAGTATGAAACACTTAGGATTTTGCAACTCTCTATACGCGTTTTAGTTATGATCCGATAGTGGACCCATATAAATTTCATCCTAATCAATTGAGAACTGTAAGAATTTTTTTTTGCAACCCGCATTATTTGACAATATTTTTATAGCGTTTTTCACCGGTGTCTGTATCATCTAAATTCCGCTGAAACCCACGTGGAACCATTACAGAACCGTCGTTGAGGCACGGTATAACTTTCATAACATTTGGTTAATTATTCGCAGAGATTTTCTCATGTAGTCTTCATTTTTCTGTTTGTCTGAAAACATATTATATAAGACCTTCCGGGATGCAATTTTTTTGCGTGAAAATTTTTGACCAATTTTAACTATTTTCCCCAAGGATTTCAAAAAAATCCAGGCCAGCGAAAATTGATTAAAACCACAATAAAAACCAGGGATGGCTGAAATGATTTCAACCCTGGACCTTAGAGTCAAAATGATGTAAAACAACGTTCTACATAAAACCCAATACTCGAATACTGCCTTTATTTGTTTTATTATATTATGAGACGGTAAATAATGGTAGTTGAAAGGAATGTTTCGATCGTGTGCTGGTGAAGTTTTATCAAATCTAACCCTGAAAATCATCTACCTTCTAGTAATTTGTTGTACTTTCCTATTTTCCGGCAGAAGCCTTGTTTTGTGTATTACAATTCAATATGAAATAAAAAATACATTGTATACTTCCGATATGAACGTAATAAATATTAAATAAATGTCTAAACTGATGAATAATGTAGATTACAGTAATTAATTCAGGTAAATAAACATGCGGAGACTAATTCACAACCTTCAATACATCATATACATAACATTATCATTGACGCACGTGACTTTCCACATTGATTCGTGTTTTGGTGTTCCTGGTGCTGGAATAGACACGTTCTACAACAGATAAAGAATTCCGACTATCGTGGAACCTTCAAAGAAGACCTGTATTCATCGAATCCCTTTAGGCAACATTGGATGAAGGATCCGTCAGGCATGGCGTAGCCTATGATCAATGATGGATCAACAGAGTTGATTTATCAACTGCTTTTATTGGTACAATATTCAGCCCATTGTCAACCAACCTTACCTCTTCGTCAATTGCCTTGTACGTCAGTTTAGCGTTAAGGTATCATCTGAATATCGTCAGTATTTTCAGAGGCATACAATCACAATTGAAATTTATTTCAATAAATTCATTCATAAATATTATAACAAAGTTACAATAGAATGACTTGGGAGCATTCCGTAAGAAAAATGTATCCAATGAAGATATTTTTGTGAACACGAATCAACAGTAGAATATTCATCTGCCCACACTTTCCGCTTCGTCATTTCAAGATTTCTTCTTATACCACATGAAAGCTTTATTTTTGAGGCATTCATCATCGCAGGATTGGAAAAACTAGGAATTTCAAAATACTCGTGACTTATGGAGAATATAATAAATTAGTTCCGTATAACGCATCATTCAAAACCATGAAATCCTCGATTTTAAAGCACCTTATACAAGTTTTCTGATAAATTTGATATTGTAATTCTGATAATGTAATTTCCAACAAGAATAATAATTCTAATACGATCGAGAAACTAGAAAGAGAGAGAGGAAGAGAGAGAGAGAGAGAGAGAGAGAGAGTCCTAGGTGAAGAATGATTGAATAATATATGAACTCTGACAGTAATTACAAATTGTTTTCCAAGTATTTCAATTGAAATCTGAATTTTTTCCTACTTAGCATTGATTTATCTTACTTCTCATTCCATATACGCATGACCCGCGGATATGCATCGGAACTTGATAAGATGTGGAATGTATAACGATTATCTTCACTTTGATTATCAAACCATCTATCGTATAAGACCAACTCTCTGTCTCTCTCCCTCTGTAAATTCTAACTACACCGATCCTAGTAGGAATATATTGATGTTTGCGTGCGATACTCTTGGACCCTGAAGCGAATATCGATGAAGGAAACACAGAATCCAAAGAGATATTATCGTTCCGATGTTGAAACCTCATTGATTCTATGGGAATGGATATTCTAATCTCGAGATACGGGAATAATATTATTTTACAAAGTTTCGCGAGTAAGTACGAATATCGTGTACTTCGCGATATTGAGTAACAGAATTATTCACGCACAAATCATTTTTCATCAAAAATTGTTCATTCGAATGAAAATAATAAACTGGAAAGTGAGCTGGGATGATAATAATACCATTGTCGAAAATTTGATCCGAAGTTTTGAATTATTTCCTCCTCCTACGCGTCGTCGTCGTCGTCGTCGCCGAGTAAAACTTTCGGAGACAAATAAATTCTTTGACAAAAGATTCAAAACGAAAGTGTCCATTATTTCTTCTCATCCACGCAAGTAAACATTGTAAATGAAACAACACTCTCTTGGTTTTCAATGGAACGTTCAAGTTACTTGAAAAACACTACTTTCATACTTGTACACTGTCAGAAATATTATGAAGTTTTTTTCAATACCGTACATGAATTCAGGTTAATACACATTTTACATTAAATTTAATGTACCAAAACATTGAAAAAATATAGATTTTGCTATAGTTTACATTAAATTTAATGTAAAATGTGTATGAAACTCAATTCATGCGCGTATTTGAAAAAAACTTCCAGCAAATACATTAAAATTAATGCAGAAATTTCTAACAGTGTATTCACGAAACGGTCACTGTCAAAATTCGAGTGAAGGATGAATACTAGGGTGTTTCATTTTCGGGCGATATTTTTTCTTTCTCCGTCCTACCTGAACATTTGATATTTTATGGGAAATAAAAAATATTCCCGTAGGAAAAAAAATAGTAAACGAATTAGAGGCTTAGCCCATTCAAAAATTCGATTCCCCATTTGAACAACACAGGAAACTGGTTAACTTTGGTGTCAACTTGATTTTACGGCGTTCAAAAGATTTGTTTCGAGTAAATGAGTATGATGAGCTTGTAGGGAATAAAATTTGTTACAAAAAAGTTCCAATGAGATAGAGCTGTACGACGAAGAATTTTGGAGTTATAGAGCTTGGAAGGTGAACTTTAATCAAAATTGGCCTAAAATCCCCTAAAATCTTGTATTTATTGACATTTACATTCAATTGTTGTATTTGAATAAGTGGTTCCACAGATTATAAATTTTAGAACCTCGTAAAGTGTATTATAAGTTAATTTCACATGTAAGATCAATAAATAAAAAATTACAAGAGCTTTGATGTTGACTTTATTAAAGTTCACCCCCAAAATTATTGGTCGTACAGCTCTATTCCATGGAAACATTTGTGTAGTAAGTTTTATGCCCTACAAGCCTACTATATTCATTTTTTCGAAAAAAATTTATTCAATATCGAAAAACCAAATTGAAACCAAAGTTAATGAGTTTCCTGTGTTATTTAAATAGGCAACTGAATTTTTGGATGAGCTAAGCCTCTTATCCACTTGGGATTGTGTTTTCAAAGATAATATATTTTTTCCTCTAGAAAATATGAAATTCTCAAGTAGGACAGAGGAAACAAAAATTTCGCCCAAAAATGAAACACCTTAATGAATACGTCAAAGGATCCTTTTCCTTAAAATTCATTTTATGCGTTTTAATAGTTTTTGCTATTTACAATAGCATTGATGAAGTGTTTTATCGTTTACACGTTGTTTTAGATACCTTCTAACGTTGTATACCTTTCCCTATATATATAACACGTAAGTGAAGGTACATTCTAGGTCTTTACCGCACACAAACGCGTGCGTTCACGAATGTAGATGCAATTTCTGTGTGTTTTGCGTTCGTAATTGGATAATGTCTGCATGCATAATACCGATAAGGATAATAGTGACGGTAACGAGGCTGATAACCGAGATAGCCTGCTATTGGCGATGAAAAGAAGCTACGGTTCACCTTTGACGCGGTATTTATTACCGTACTGAGAATAAAAATTAGTGGTGTCAACTACGCGGGACAGTTGGATACGTTCAAATGCGATACTTCATCGTTGAACGTATATTTTGAGATGTGCTTGATCTCATGATTGTATCTGTAACCAATGAATTGTAATAAATCCTTTAAAAAAAGGTGCACGGTTGGAAATAATTTGTGTGAATGTAATAGAAATATATGTAAACGGATTGATGTTGAAAACAACAGATTCACGTGTGTAATTCTAACCTAACGAATGAATGGGGTCGAGAGAAAAAGTGTCAATTTGAAGTGATTTCCATATTAAACACACTTGATGTGTTACTTGCATATTACACGGAAAATCTGTTGATTTGACATACGGTTACCAACACACCAACGTAAATTAGATGTAGGTACCTAATGTGTCAAAATTACGTTTCAACATTTTGATTTTTTATGATGTTCTCATGACATGAACTTGAAGTAAGTCATTTCATCTAATGTTTCTAATTCATGTAGGATTAACATTTCGAATCGCGTAGTTTAACATACAATAAGAGTCACTGGTTTGTATTTACAAAAAACATCTGAAGTGTTTTGAGAGAGTTATTCACATGGGATATGTCAATTCAACATTTTTATTCAATGTGGACCTTTTTGGACATGACAAAGATGTTATATTTGACGAATTTGTTTCAACCGTGTGCATTTGCTTGTATTTTCCCGCTTAATAATTCGTTGACTTTGTCCATTGTTTCAGCGATGGAATTCACTTTCTATTTTGATTGTCGAAATAATGGAAAGAGTCAACGAATTCTTCTGTAATTTGTGCTCCGTCCCAAAGTGACATACCAGTCAACGAAAATTTGGATCAATAATTTTTTCTGTGTGCAAAAAGTCATGACGATCGACCGCTGGCTTTACAGCCGCCAATTTCAACTTCATAATGGCATAACAGAATATTCTTATCTTCAGAAAATAACATTTTCAACAACCTGTATGAGAAATCAATTGATACACAAACTCATTGCAGGGAAAATCTGGCAATGTTTTTCCAAGAACACAAAATGATTCTTCATCCTACATGTATTATGTAATAAGTAAAATAAATATAAGATAAACTATACTGCAGAATACATCGTAAAATATGAAATTTCTCTTGTCTACTATCGAATGATTGAGAAGCAAGTAATTTGAATAATTATGTGGACCCGTTATACATATGTAATCAGTATTATGTTTATGACTCATCGCTGTCAAGGAATAACAAGGAATGAAGCAAGCGACTTTCTTTCTCTTACAAACACGAGTATGGAAATATTCTGCATATTACTTTTAATACTCATTCAATGTCAAAAATTGAGGAACTCGTTTGAGGACCGCGGGATTGGACATTCAAAATAAAATCAAAGAAATAGTGTTTGATATGACAACAGGTATTAAAAGATTCTTGTGCGTTCGCAATCGATTGAAAGCATTGAAATTGAGAATGTAGGTCATACTCGTCATCCTATTAAAGGATACTCCTCCTGTGTCGACCCCGATCTACCAAATTTTCAAGCCAGAACAAGTTATTTTATTCATAGTCTGATTCATACAAATTTGTGATATTTAAAACCTTATTCGGAAGCACCAAAATACCTTATATTGTCATTAAAATGTAACGGTTGGACGATGAATCGCTTCTTCTTTTGCTTGGATATAAATTCTTTGTAGAAAGAACATCTATTATCGGAGACTGGAATCGAGTTTTTAGGGTAACAATATTCTTTCTCTGATCTGTCCTTTTTGGGGATGATTGGATTTAAAAGTATAATCATTGCAAATATGTTCCATATTTTCCTGATTAGCACAATAAATTTCAATAAATTCTGTTAATTTCCATTGTAACACCCTTAGTAGATATTATGATTGGGAATGAGATGGGCCGCAGCTAGTTTTCCCAGATGTTAGGTTGGTTTCTAGCTAGTTTTGTAACGCACTTTCTAGTCTGTGCCCATCCAGCTGTCCCAGGGAATTGCTAGAATGGTGTTAAAATTGATAATTATAAATGTGAAATCGTGTGTTTTCTGTAAAACCACACCTATGAATAAGGTAAAAATGGATTTTGACATGTAATATTCAGTCAAGAATGTTCCTTTTAAATTCATTTCCATAAAATAATCCCGAGTGACAAATTGAAAGGTTGAGGCTCCCTTTGATTCCTCTGACCACGTTGATGGACTATCAATGTCACTGTACGATCAGTTGACGCATGAAAAATCTACATAAACCAACTAAAGGTTTGGGCACTAGTGTCAAATTGGCTGGAATGTGTTATCCAGTTGCCCCCATGTGGGTGCCATCTAATACGTGGATGGTAAATGGGACGCCCAGACAAATTTCTACCAGGGACATAAAAATCTCAGAATGTTGTGTAGTGTGCAGTGAAACTTCAATTTTTCATTATAAACCCCTACAAACTCTCTCACAAATATATGTACTGCTGTTTAATGGTAAAGTATTTTAATTTACAATAGAAGATTGTATTTTTCATTTCATTTCACTTCATTGTTCGTCGTAAAATCAGTTAGAACGTTTCTCGATAGAAACGGAATTTTGAAATTTCTGCTGATAAACTAAACTAGATATATAAGTTTGCAAGGGGAAGAAACAAAAGAATAAACATCAACGTATCCGAAGTCATTTACCGTGCTCCACATCACCCACGTAACGTCCTTTCAGCGATTTAACACGTGTTACGTGGTTGAGTCGCGTCAGGTCCGCGCGTATGCGCATTCACCTACGACAGGAAATGCATTGAATTTATATGATAAAACTCGAGGAATTTAGATCGTAGTGGTATACCCTTCACTCTTGAGGATTACAAACCCAAAGAATTCTTTCCAAGTGAGACATGTGATTAACGCACTTGAATATATAACTTCTTTTCATTTCATTTCAAGTCAAATATTATTTTTCATATCTGAATTTGTGTTTTTATTGTTTTCTTTCTCTTTTCGTGACTTCTTTGGAACATTTTTATCTATTCAAGGTCTAAAGAATATTGTTTTTTCTTATTTCTTTTTCCCCTCTCTCAATGATGAGAATATGAAAAATACCGATCGAAACCAAATATTGTCTTTATCCTTCTATCGATCGGTGCAAGGTCAAATGCTTTGTTCTCTCCTCTGTAATAATAAAACAATTGTTTTCAAAATAAATTCCATGAGTTTTGACTAGCACAAAGGTATGAAGTTTTCAAGAATTATATGGATTTTTTGTCTGTTTGTTTTCAATGAAATAGTTTACTGTATTACGCGATACAAATTGTGATTCGTTCCACAGAATTTAAACTTCTCTCGCAAGAAGTTACAATAATTTTTCACCAAAAGTAAACAACAGTGAAGTTTGTTTTCTCTGAACTTCGAACGAAATCTAATCAAAGTAACACTCTGTTTACAGGGTAGCCACGTTGGGAATTTTCTTTTATTCTTATTGGCTATTCTATTCAATGTGAAGACGTGACTGGAGAATTCTATTGGGAATTCTCGGTTGAGGCAATCCATGGTACAAACCATCATGGCTCATCGAAAATGGTCTTACAATAAGATATTTCAATTATATTCCTTCAAAATTGAATAATTTGTCAAAATTTACTTTTCGTTATAGACATTTAGGTCGTGTATTAAAACGAATTCACAACCGAATATTCAAAAATTTACATTAGTCTTTGAATACCATAACCCTAGTGGAAAAAATCAAAAATCGTTAGTCAAGAATCATCCATTTTTTGTGGGACTTGGGAAAAAGGATGGATACTTTTGAACGATCATGCAATGCTCAATTTGCCATTCTCTCACCAGCTTTCAATGCTTGAATAATTCATGGAAATATTTTTCCAATTTTTTCCACACGGAAAGACCGGGTCTATTATTATTCAGAAAGAATTTATCAAGGTTTAGAAAAATAACTGTCAATTGAGGGAAAAAGAGGATCGCTGGAAAATATTCGTAGTCAAAACATTAACATTTGATAGTTTCATTGGTATTTTCCACAGTGAAACTATCAATTATTGATACATCGACTACGAATTTTCAGTTGACTCACTACGAATATTCTTCAGCAATCCTCGTTTTCCCTAAATTGGCAGTCATTTTTCTAAATATTAATAGACCCGGTCTTTCCGTGCATTTTGGCCCCACTCTAGCCTCGTCTTGGCCCCATGTTGGCAAGATGGGGCATATGCTGGCCCAAAGAAATCTGCGTTAAGGGCCCTAGAACATCAGGAGATGGATAAAACTTTGCTACGTAGTTTTTAAACAACTAAGGAATGATGTAAAATTTTGAATATGCAGCAATAAAGTGCACTCCTAGGATTACGCTCTGAATATTAATTCAAAGTCCAAAGTAATTTCTAAACATGAGAAAACAAGTTATAAAAATTATTTACATTTGTAGGTTAATATGTTTATAATCGTTAGCATGATTTTGAGGAATCATTTTCAGTTCCAATTTGATATTCAAAGCACAATTTCGGTAAATCACTTCATCCTCACATACCTAAAATTTGTATTTACTGATTACTTGTTCAGAAAGTATGTAGCAAAATTTCGCCCGTTTCTTCAAGGACTCCATGGCCCTTAAACTTTATAAAAATATTATGAAGTGTTTGAGAACGATAGTTTATTAAATTTCTCCTCAATTTGAATAACATATTTGTGGAATTCGATAAATATATAAATAATTGTTATATTCCAGTGGAGAATTTTGAAATTTCATAAGTATTATTGAATTTAAGAACTTCATTAAATTCAATACGAAAATATGTTTTATAAAGGATTTCTTATTAACTTGAAGAATTTTTCTAACGGTGTATTTCATTAAAGTTTTTATTTTACGCATATCTTATGTCACCAACTTGCAAGAAAACTCTCATAGAACAGTGTGGGTATTTTTGAATTGACGGCATTAGAGTACTGTTTCCTTCGTCTGGCATTATGTTTTTTCAATTAACGAAATTGAAAACAGTCGAACAACGCAGCGCTTCAGCCTCCTCAATTTGATGTTGAAAGATGAAAGACTGTTTTCATTTGCTGGTTTTATTCATTTTCCAACAACAGGGTGTTCATTCGATTTCATTCATTTATTTTTTGAAACAATATTTTTGATATTTTTGAAACACATCAGTGGTGAATTTGATTACAAATTTAGAACATGAAGATAACATTTGAAATTTATTTCCAAAATACCAAAACAATTATCAAAAAAAAAGACGACAAGATGGAGATGTTTCTTTTAATCACATATTCCTTTGTTTATATTCGAATGAGGAATGAATTCATTTAACCCCTTTGATTATTTTGAATTGCATTTTCAAACATGAATAATAATATATATGAATAATAATAATGTATCCAAGTAATTTTATATGCTTCCGGTCATGGTACTTTTTATTGTTCGTGTTCAAAGATGAAGTTCACGGTATTTAGTCGTATTAGTAACATTCACGGTATTTGGGAAGTTTACCTCAAGTATCTTCAACATGAAATGAATCGTATTTGCTACATTTGTGAGGTAAAAGTATATAAAG
This sequence comes from Gonatopus flavifemur, assembly GCA_018340375.1. Lineage (NCBI taxonomy): Eukaryota > Metazoa > Arthropoda > Insecta > Hymenoptera > Dryinidae > Gonatopus > Gonatopus flavifemur. The sequence goes on from JAFFJZ010000005.1 coordinate 11,115,864, forward strand.
AGCATAATTTACAGTGAAAAATATTCAAATGAAGTTTCATCCAAAGTTACATCAATCTGTCTGTTGTAAAAAAATTATCAATTCCCACTGAACCATCTATATTGAATTCTAAGACATTCACGATGTTGTATTCAACATTTTCTCACTGTAAATTTCTTCATGAATTAATATAATCGAGGGACAAGAATAATATCATTAGAAGAACGTTTCCAGACAGATTTTCCTGATACCTGTTCCACAGAGATAACTGTGTATAAAGAAGTAATCTTATCAGCTCTTGAATAAAGAATAAATCTATCATCAAACACTTGATAATTGCAAAAGAATGTTTTCAATAACAATTCAAATACGAGTCAATGATGATAAATTTATCGATGATAATACATTTCAAAGACCAATAACGCGTTAGAGACGAACATCACGTGTATTTATATGTAAATTTTGAAATTATCGATAATCATTGGCGATCCAAAGCACGCATCGTATACGCGGAGAGGAGAAAAAGGATCGTTCACCAGTGAATGCAGAAGGGAATGACTTTGAGCATTTACGTGAAGTATTATTATAAAAGGCACAATGTATGACGCATTTGTAATTTCTCACTACACGAGGTTGATTAAAAAGTTACGCTTTACACGGACATGTATAATGCAGTTTGATTGCACTCCGCTAAGTCGCTTCTTCTTGGTCTCTCTCCTGTAATTGGACGACGGACCTTAATAGCTGTATTATCTTCAGGCCAATGACAGGCAAGTCTATGGTCCGTAAAGTGCTTAATGAAAGGATAGATCATATACGCGATATTTTCTATATCTGTATAATCCAACTTTCAGAATTACGAGAATAATATTCAAACTATCAGTGAATCATTGAATCCTTTGAGATATCGCAAGAATAAATATTCATATAAACATATTCACATTCACTGAAGAGGAAGAAAAAACGGAGATGGATTTCAATGAAATTTGATGGGAAAATACCTTCTCTTTGAACCCTCTGGGGATACACTGGGTCAAAATGACCCATCCTTCATTTATATCTCTGAAAAAGTACTTTTACGTTTCTTTAAATATTGAAAAAACTATCAACTGTAGAGCGAAGCAGGTTTCGGATTCGTATTCTGCAGACTTCGGCGATGAATTTAAAGAGAAAACATTGCTCTACGATGTTTTAAATCCGAGATATGAGCGATCGAAAAACACTTGGGTCAAACTGACCCAGTGTATCCCCATGTGTGAGGAAACTATAAGTGTATCCCCAGTGGGTTAATGTTGAAGACATAATGAATTCGTTGAAGAGTCAAAAGTATTTTCACAACGGATCGTAATTGGTTTCATGGAATTTTCGAATTCTTTCATAACATGGATTCAATTATGCGACTGAAGTTTGAATCGGTAAATAAATAACAAAATCTCCAGCTGTGGAAGACTTAAAATTTAAACGATGTTCCTGGGTCCGAGGAGTTGATTATTAGAGGAGATGACAATCCATAATTTCTCGAATTTGATGAGTTTAAATTGTCGTTTCAAAATTCAGGAACGTGATTCAATGGCGCAGCACTTGATAACAAATTCATAAGAATTAGAACTGGAACTATGATCTGATTCAATGTGGTTTTATATAAAATTTGTATCAAGTTTTTATACAAATTTATACTAAAATCATAGCTCCAGCCCTAATTAGAATTGATCAGAATTCAATCAGCCGTGAATCAAATTTTTAATACACAATGACAAAATTTGTGTTGAAAACAGTCCATTCAAAATTCGTGTTGATAACACAGGTCTACAATGATTTTGGTGCCGCTAAAACTAAAGCAGATTGTGAGTATATTCGATACCCTGACTCTGGAAATATACTTATTTTTTTAATGCTACGTGTAGTTTTCAAGAAATCGCAGGTGTAAAATAAAATGAAAATGCACGATTTTGAAACGTTTTATTCAATTATTCCACACGTTAACAACATTTTATCAAATTATTCTTCAAATTATCTCAAAATATGAGTCATTCTCTTCCAAATGCGATTAGGTTTGTTCAAATATCTTTTTTTTTCTCTGAGATACGACAGTTTGAAAATTGTGTTATTTCACCTATTCACTAAATCCATGAACACACAAATTTCAAATTGTCGTGTCACAGTAAAAAAAAAGATCTACTAGTTTCATGAGAAAAAATTACATTCTGACGTCACGTAATCTCAAATATGTCGAAAAACGGTGTTTTTCACACTTTGACGTTAAAATATCTCAAAAACCACACGTAATAATGCAATTTTGAAGCCAGATTCGGATTCAGCGCGCCAAAATACTTCGGAAAAGTATGATACAGTTGTTGCACCAAACAAAAAGTTCAATTTTGTAGGCCTGTGTAATCAACACAGATGAGTGCCAAATAAACACATTTTCAATGTAAATTCAACACTTTTGTGTTAATTTCTCACAAACTTCGTGTCAATATTTAACACAAATTTCGAGTGGATCGTTTGGAACATCCACGTGTGTTAAAAATATACAAAATTTTCTACTGTTTATGATCTGAAGATATTTGTCTCCATTTTTCATTTAGAACAGCAAAAAATTCATGTTTATTAGTTTATTTGCTCAGTTTCACGCTTTTACTCGCTTTTCTCACATGGATTCAATTCAATTCAAGTCTACGCTTAGGGGTGGTAATTCGGAATCGATTCTTTTTTTCTATAGGTTGGTATAAAATGGGGATAAAAATTCGATATAATTATATGGCTGAAGTTTGAATCGATTATTAAAACGAATTGATAAACAAATAACAAAATTTTCAGCTGTTGAAGACCCCAAATCTTGCAGTCTATTTTTCAAACGATGTTTCCAATTCCAATGAGTTAACTGGAGGAGATAAAACATCGATGATTCCTCAAATCTGATGAGTTTGAATTTTTGTTTCCTTTCAATAAACGATTCAAACTTCAAAAACGTATATAATTTTTTATACAAAATAATAGGTTTCGAATTAGCGAATTTATATAAAAAGTATCGAATTTTTATTGAAATCTATACAAATTATACACTTTTTATATAATAAATGGATCGATCTTTTTCAAAGATCTCCATCACTATCTCGAATTACCATCCCTATCTACGTCTGCACCATGGTTAAGTCACTCCAGAAGTTTGATTTTTTTTGTCTTGAAAATATTCTTTTGGAAGCGAAACGTATGTTTTGGATCATTTCTTCCATTTAAATACCCAGCCACGTGGCATACTTTTGCTGGTATGATAAAACCATGAAACATTACACAAAAATGTCATGAAGCTGAAACTGACAGCCGTAAGACTAGCACTCGATTCTCATAACTTTTGATAGAAAACTTTTATTAAGGACTTAAGCACCTGAGACGTTCCGTGCGATGCTACTCAATCGATTTCTGATATTAACAGAACTTCAACAACGTTTATTCATAAAAATATTCTTGCTCCATGACACTGGAATTTTTCCAATTTAAATATAATTCTATAAAAAATATATATAATTTTTGGAATTTTTCCATAGTTTTTTTTATATTATTCGTAATCTTGTATATTTTCATGTAAAAATTCATTATACAAACCTCCCTACTCTCTAAAATTTTTAGAGTGAGATTTCACTCTTCAGCCAGCTAAAAGTGAGCCTGTCGAAATTTGGAGTTAAATTTCCACTCTTTTAGAATGATATTCTAAAGTTTGAGGTTAGCAACTCACTGTAAAAGAGTGAAGGTTCACTCGAAACGAGTGAAAATTCCTCTCTTCGCGGACTGGCTCACCTCTGAGACTAAGTGGAGTGACACACGTGATTTTTCACTCTTTCAGATTGAGAGAGTATTTCTCGTTTTTAACTAAAACAAAGATAAGAAAAATTCTTATATTTTCGTGCGAAATTTTTGTTCGTGTAGTTTCAGGGTGTCTAGTTTGGGAATTTATCGCATTTATCCCGATTCAATTGGGATTCCCGACTGCTAGACATCCTGATTGTATTGAAAACCCCTGAAGAATTTTTTGGTAACATTTTTCGAACGTTCTGAAGAACTTTGCGGATTACGAGAGGTTTATAATACGTGAATCATCACCACTCGTTAATATTCATGAATGAGGTTTCCAGTCGGTTGCACAGCTCTGAAGTTGTCTGAGCAAGGAAAGCTCGTTGTCCAAATATTATTTCTGAGCGCTATTGTAGTCAAAATACAGCTCTCCACGTCTATTCTTGCTGATTGAATTGAGACTTGAAATGAAATTCAACTGAGAAAGATTTCTCTGAAGACCGTTTGGAAAACAATTGAAGAGTTTGTTTATTACAAGAATAATTGCCGATATATTGCAATATTCTCGTGTGAATAAGGCTACGTATGCTTTTGAGGATAATGCATTCAATTATGAATATACAGGAGTTTGATGAGTGAAACAAGAAAGTGTACATGAAACTGTTTTATTGACGAATGAATCTCCACTTATTCAGTACTTTTTCCTCCTGAATTTATGAGTAATTGATTTGGCACTTCCCAATGATTTCTCAACTGCTGAACATCTTATAAATTTGTTGAATGGAACCAACTAATAGGGTAAAGAAATGAAATTTGGTGATAGTTTGAATTTTAATTACAAACAATACCGTCCGCAGGGCTATGGTGCCATTAATGCACCAAATGATAGTGGGATCATATTTCTATCCATTGGTTATAAACAATAATGATCAACATCGTTCTGGTTGTTCGCATAAAACAATTTGTGTCGTACATCAAATAGTGCTTGTGAAAACAACCTCTGACTGGTGAGTTAGTATTCTCTGATTTATTAGAAGTAAATGAAACATATATTGGAAAAACTCTTTATGCCATACGAAAGAGCAGACTTGAACGAATTTGTTCATCATGATAAGTTATTTTTCATAGTCACGTATAATTTGCTATGTCCTTATGAACAGAGCAAGAAATACAAGGTTTTTCAGAATGATTTTGAAACTTCTATAATGATCACGGATTTATCAATTTTTTTATCTTGATGAAATTAATTTCTTTCAATGAATGAAGATGTATATACGTGTGAGATTTGTTATACTGAAATAGGAGAGTCTTCATAAATTCAACTTTCATCAATAAATTTCATTTATGCACAAACCAATTTGTATACTGATCCTTATTTGGATGTTCTGCTACATTTGATCACGAAGAATAACAAAGATATCATATGTGGCTTCAAATTTATGCATTTCAACATTTTTGAGAATTATTAATTACCAAACAGTGGTTTCCTCTACAACATCAAATTAACCTTCTACTATCACCAATTTACCTACCTCAAATACAAATTCACTTACCTTTGGATCTTTTGATTCAGATCAAACTTGGAACGTTGGTGTTCTATACAATTGTTGAAAACGTGTGAAACCATATACTAAATATATAGGTATAGGTTCCTATTCATTCATTTACAGAAGTCATTGTCAATCAAACACAGAATGTCATCAAATTACCTTCCCTCGCTTTAGATATTGGAGGAATTATGCATTAAAAGAGTACCGACCGAGGAAGTCTAGGAAATGTTAAGAATAGATTGAACTTCGTTTTACTCGCTCATCTTCTACATTTTATCAAAATTCAAAGAAATGAAGAAAAAATATCAAATAGAAGCGTAATATTGTACTATTATGTATGAGAGTGTATTACATCACAAGCGTTATGGCATAATTTACAGGTTGTCTATCCAAGGTGAGTTTCGACTGGTCCTGTGTTTTCGCCAGTCCCGGATGAATTCCAATCACGTGAATTAACAAAATCAATAAACAGCTATCGTCTTCAACCAGTGCAATTCATGTTACATACATTTGTAAGTAAATTCTCCTGTCACCAGGTGCTTTTCGCGCAAAATATTTCATTGTTTTTCGCAACCGTAACGTTGCTACAGTATTCCCAAACATTATTGATCAAATCGCCTTCATATTTCGTGTGAAATATACATGGATAATATATACAAAAAGGTACCAGAAAAATGTATCCAAATTTCAATGGAACTCAATAAAATTGCTCAATAACGATACTCCAAACAACAATGTACAATTGAAAAGTGTAATATAATGTCGTGGGATTGTAACAACACTTGAGAAGAACACGTCATTCAGAGATTTGTCAAACTCGTTTTTTACGCATATGCATCAATTTTGTCAAGACAATCGCGACAAAAGGAGAAATATAATTCAACAGGTTACCATAGGTTAAGCAAATTTTGATAAGACCATTGACCTGCATCATATCCCATATTACTCATCCAACATCAGGAATGAATTGATGAAAAACTCAAGATACGATACGCACTATATATCCTGCTTCGGGTCACCATCCATCCGATGGATCGAGGCATTTAAAATCGCATAAACGTATCTCACGTTAATTATGAAAATCAATCAAAATATATCTATCCTCATTAACATTTCCTCGAGATCCCCGAAAACATGTCATTGAGAGTTTTTCGAGAATTCAAAACACGTACCACTTAAGTTTTGCTGACTATAAACAACATTGTACGCCGTCCGAACAAATGTCAACACGTACGTATTAAATGGCATCGAATTCCAAAACAATCGAGAGAAAGACCTCGTTGTCACCCAAATACATACGATATGAAATCTGTAAAAATATCAAACGTACGACAAATTCTCCTGGAATTGATTCCTCAACAACAACAAAAATAATGAGAAAGGAGAGACGTTGTACGCGCTTTCCAGATTTTACATCAATGTTAATGAGGAAGATATCGATTGAAAGTTTGGATTCTATGGATCAATGAAGATGCGTTGAATTTCACCGAAGAATAGAATCGTCCAAGGGAATTATTCAACGAAACACGAACGTGTAAAATACAAAGAGCAAAAGCCACGTATTTCACTCACCGAAAGCAATTCCTCGACGTCGAAGGAGAGATAGGAAGGAGAAAGAGAGAAAAATGACCCTCGGTAGACGTGCGTGCAGGTGGACGAGGGTATCCTGGTTCGGTTTAAATACAAAAATTCCTCCGAAACTAACCAAAAACTTTTATATCCACGTGGTTGGGGAAACAAAACCAGTCACGGCACTGAAACCACACACTGAACCCGCGAATGTCACGCGACCGGGATGACACTTTCGGCGCGCGATTTCACGACAATTGGAATTTCGACTCGCGTCGCACTCGCGGTATTTTCTCAAGAAACGGTATAAGCGCTCATATTGCTACTTCTGGAAGTGATTTACCAGCTTCCCTCTCTGTGACTAACGAACGATGGGCGTGGTTTAAATTCCGTTAATGAACGAGGGTTGCCGATCGCGCACGATGTTTGTACTCTTCTTGCTACGCAGATGACCAATCATAATTAATCTCGTGCTGTGATGTTGCGCAGTATTGACAGCGCGATTTTTGAATGTTCATAAATTGATTGTTCATTAAATCCACCATGGGGTGTTAAGACCTATTATTTGTTATACCGAAAATTCAACTATCCCGACAGACGATTAATTTCTCCGAAATTTTGTATCTCAATTATTTTTGATGCAGCGTGGCCAACAAAATTCTACCAGATTTCGCTGATTGATCAATTCCTGTGAAGACAAAAATGAGATTGAGTGGCTCTATAAAGAACTGACCAATCATCATCGTGTAATAGGATTTATTGCCAACGCTGATTGGAAGGCTACCGAATCCGACCCTTAAAAATTTGGTTTCTTGTTGCGAGACGCCTTGATGTACGCAGTGCTCAGTGCTTTAATAAAAACTTGTGGAAACCAAACATGGATCACAACAAGGATTAACATTCGATATTGTGCTTTAATAATATTTGTGTCATGTTGATTGAATTTAATCAAATCTTCAGTTAAAGTCAGCTCAGACCTTCGAGTACCGACTCTCCAAAAAAATTCGTCCTTGAATCACAATATGGAGGTAAATTTCATCAAGAAAACGACATAATCTGAGCTTATTTGAATTTTAGGAACATAAAGATCCACGCATTCTCAAAAATCTTCTTACATCCTGAGAATTTATTTACATTCTTTCAATCAGAGTCTCAAAGCTTTTAGATTGAATCACTTGATTGTGTTGTAAGATAGAAATAACCCAAGTTAACCATTCGTATTGATTCCATCGATACATTACTGAGTTTTCATTAATTGTATTGATTTACCTTGATGTAATTAGAATTTCAGTGACAGAAAGAAAATTGTGATTGAGCTGCTTATGCCCTACACCTGGTTATGCGAGTATCCTGCCTGTTAGCAGTTACGTACAACATTGTAGCAACTGTATTTATCGATATACATAGATTTTTATTTTTGGATTCTAAAATTAGTATTCATCTCATTTCAAAAATATAATCTTCTCGTACAGTAGATAAATTTGATCCGTCCCCTCTTACTACTCTCGATGAATTGTAGAAAACTGTCATAATTCAAAAATTCTTGATAAAAATTGAATTTCAATCTTTTGAACACTCAAGGAATTATTTACTGTGTGGTGGGTGGACCCAGCGATTCTTCTGTCCCTTTTTCCATCCTTTCTCAACTGCATGTTCAAATGGATGAAGAGAGAAACAGAGAAATTGCTGAATTTGCTCCTGGATTCAAATTGATCAATGAAATCCACCCACTAGATAAATATTATTTTAATGCCTTTTTTTATAATTATACACTATAAAATTTAAAGATCTGAAAAATTTTTAGTATATATTTTACATAAAAGATGTACTATGTTGTGCTTCATAATTTCTATGAAATTGACAATTGTTTTGAGTAGTTTTTGAAGCATCAACACAACATTGACACATAACAATGAGCGTTATTACATAGAATGTGTATTGTATTTTTGTATTCCCAGCACATAAATAAGACATAACAGAGGCAAACTGTACAATCCAATCTCAAAATTTATAAAATTTGTAATTAAAAAAGTGTATATTTCTTATCAGCCAAATTTTTTCTGTCTCAAAATTTATATAATTCCTCGCATCTTATCCAATATATGAAACTTCATTTCTCGTGATGTTGTTTTCAGTTGGACGATACCCCACCTCTACCTTTGGAACCAGTGAAATCAAATCAAATTGAAGACAGAAGATTGTGGGTGGGCAATTTGGATTTAAGAATTAATGAGTAAGTATCTGCATTATCACAAAGTTTCAACAAGACCGTTTAATCACTTTCATATGATCATTCCAAATGATTTAAATTTCACTTTCATGGAATGAAAAAGTAAAATCGAAAATTCTGAAACAAACTAACTCTTTATTTATCAACCGGTACCAACTCCTGAAACTCGTCCAAAAACATGGAACAATCGAAAAGTTCGACCTGCTGTTTCATCGATCGGGTCCCCAGGCTGGTCAACCGAGAGGATACGCTTTTGTTACTTACAAAACCGAACAAGATGCTCGAACTGCCAAAGATGCTTTACATAACTTGAGAGTCGGCGCTAAAAATATAGTAGTGAGATGGGCTCACAGTGTTACAGAGGTAATTTTGAATCCAATAAATCGATATTCTTGAAATCAATTGTATTCATTCACAGTAATAAAAATCTTTTCAGACTGAAATGGACAAACCAAAACCCCAAATAGATATCCCTGCTCTTGCAGGAGCTAAGAAAGAAGACAAGAGAATCAGGTAAATATGTTTCTAACTGTAAAATTTGAATTATCGATTATCATGGATAGCAATATACAGAGAAAAAAAACTTGTGTTCCAGTCGTGAGACAGCGATTCAAGCTATAGAAGCTAAACTGAAACTCATGAATGAATCGGAAGAAGAATTTGAACTGAATAAACCGTTGGAGGGTGCCCCAGTTATACGACTGTATCAGAAACCGGAAGCCCAAAAACCATGCACCTCGTCACGATATCATCATCGTGGCAGTAATTTTTATCATCCTCATCGTCGTAATAACAAACCTTACGATCGGTGTAAGCCCAGAAGATAATTTTCAAATTCCTCTCATCTCGAACGTACAATGAAATCTCTATTGAGCTGACGAAAAAAAAATCTCGTCGAATCTCGTACGACGTATCTCTGAACAAAACAGAATCTGACTGAAATTCTGCTTCATTGAAACGTTTCGACTATAGGTACAAATTGCTATTTATTGTTTCCTACCTTTGGACTTGAGATACATGAAAATTTCACCCAAAAGCAGTAACATACAGTTCCTTTAGTTGATACTTAAAAGCGGTTCGTAACTAACTCACGGAATAAGCAATCCGCAATTTTTTACTCTCAATGATCAGTATATAATATATCTATTTGTATACTCGTTTCCTAATGCAATAGAATATTAGATAAAAATCATTCACGAGCAGCGATAGATTAATAGCAAGAATCTAATTCAGACATCATTCAAGAAGCTCAAGTGCAACTGAAAAATATAAAATATGTACAAATTTAAATTAGAAATACTTCTGCTTTTTACGCAACGGGACCACTTAGGTTTTTCTTACCAATCCAAACTATATTCTTTTGCGCATATTACAGCTTTTTCCAAACTCGAATATATACACTATGAAATTCATATATTTCTGTTCATCTTGGAGAAAGAATTGTTCTCGTGTTGATTGAGATGATGGGTGATTAAAGCAAATGTATTGTTTCATAATATCAAGTTCGCCTTACTAACAATGATCAAATGTTCAAATGAAATTAGATTATACTTCGATAAGAGTGCAATCTTTGTTCTAATACGAAGATCTCACGGGTCCTTTGATTCAGAATTAACCAATCACACAAATCTCTCGAATGGTGTGACCAATAAGAGAAAAAGGAATTCAATGACGTGAAAACCTTGTGTAATATCTGATTCAATCGAGCAACTCGATCGAAGATGATTCTGTTTTTTAGATATAAGTATACATAGATATTTTTTCTGTAGCTTCGCGGGATGTAGCATGAACTTTGTAGATCTTTGGATCGAGGGAACAGAAGCTTCGACTGCCTCTTTTGTAAGACCAAATGAAATGTATATCAGAGTCACCGTAACGACATCATACAAATATTTTCAAAAATTTTTCTATAACCATATGAAGTATCAAGTTCCATGAAATCACACAACAAATCCGTCCGATTTGTTTTTCTTCCATAAGTATTCTTGTATGCAAATTAATGTTAATTGATTTAGAAAAGAGGAAACTCACTTTAGAATCACAGAACTGGCAGTGAATTATGGTTTAGAATGTTTTTTGTTCACTTTTTATGCTAAAAAACAGAATCAGTTAGAATGTGTAAGAATGCGTAAGATTTTCAATGTGCTGTATATACTTCCGAGCAAATGTATGAATGATAAATGTACATTATGTAAGATCTTAATTGATATATACATATGCACTACTAAGTATATCGATTTATGCATATTTTCATATAAGTTATGGTATGAATGTGTTTTCAAAGTGACAAATATACATCTGGCTTTCATATTGTTTATTGTATAACTTATTTCAAAAAACTAATATAAATATACATATAATATACATTTTATTTCATGTTTTCTTTATTTTCCTTTTGCCATTTACCCCTCATGAAATTTGGTACAGGTACTACAGAGGGACAAGGTAATTGTCCAGGAATGGTGCACATACAACTTTTCTCGCAATCCACACCAAAATTAGCAGGATTATCTTTCTTTTCCTTACCAATTTCTATTGTTTGCAATGCTTTCATTGATTTACCTACTACTTGTAGAAGATGTTCCATTATCTCTTCTTTACTTTTACTCTCTATATCTATCAACATTGTTTTTTGATCAGCTGTAAAATATAAAGTATTTGATGAATTTGGCGGGTCAATGATCTTTTGCGATATTGGTTTGTGTAACTAAGAATCGATAATGTGAAATTTGAATTCTGGTGAATCAAGATTTGTACACGTCTACCAAATCATAGACATTTCTTATGAAGCTGAAACTAGCAGACTGTGTTTATAAATTGAGCTATTGTAAATTTTTGGAAACACATTTTCAGAGATTATGATTGAAAATCCTATTGGTACCGGTTTCATCATTCAACGATAGTGCTACGATGAGCTAGAGTCTAGTCTGCTAGCTTCAGTTTCATATATTTCGTCATCGTATGAGTGACTGGATTAATTGTAAACATTTAGTTTATGAATTAAGTTGATGATTTGAGACACTTACCGTAATAACATTTGATAAATGGCGAAGGTGTCATATTTTTAAACATGATAACTTGCACATCAGGATTTTTATATTGTATTTGAGGCACATACCAAAACACAAAATCTCTGAAATTTCGAATGCAAATGAGTCAATTTAACAACCATGGAATGTAACATTGAAATGTGAAGAAATCATGGCAAAAACCTTACCTGCAACCTTTATGATGTCGACCATGGGTATTATAATTGATTGAAAATATTTGTATTCCGTCTTTTAAAATTAAGCGACCTTGATTTAAATATTTTAATGTTCTCCTTATAGGAGCACGACCCAGCATAAACGGCATGTTGAGGTTATAAAAATAATCTAACCTGTCTAAACTTTGAAAACGTCTTATTATAATTTATCAATTTAGGCCGGTGTCATATGGAGCTCAAAACATGAAAAATGAAATCACAAGGTCCGTTGAAACGATCCAGACAGGTGAATTCCTAGTTTTTATTCAAAAATACAAAGGAATCGACCAATCCTGGTTGTGGTTTACTCAATCGGTGTACGCGGATATCTCTTTAATGTCTGTTCATAAGTCTATTGCTATTTCTCTCTACCGTATAGTGCCGGTTCTAAGTACATGTGTACCACACACATATATACTTTACATTGCACATGCATGACACATGTCTGGTACATCTGGTATTTATTTTCTTTTTACCTTTCTCTTTCAAAGAGCGATATCAAAGCCGAATTGAAAGATATATTCCTTTACAATTTGTGATACAAGTAAGTACGAGAGATTCAATTTTACTCTTTCGATTATCACTCTTTCAGATCGTAGACAAATTATGTAAATCAATGTAACTAGATTTTTAAACATTCATTTTTTTCACTCACATATTGTCTGATGTAATTATTCATTTTTTTCACTCACATATTGTCTGATGTAATTATTCAAACACGCCATATGGTATGTTGTAATAATATTTGCTTGTTTTTAGAAACAGGATTCATCAAAATGAATACCTCGATGACTGCCAAGGAAATACGTCAAGCTTACATTGATTTTTTCAAGAGCAAAGATCATGAATACGTTCATTCAAGTTCTGTAATTCCACACGACGATCCTACTTTACTATTCACCAATGCAGGAATGAATCAGGTTTGATACGATTCATCAATGTCGAGCAGATGTTTTTAATTAGATGTAAATCATGTGCTGAATATTTACCATTTTTTAAATTTTTCAGTTCAAACCCATATTTTTGGGTACAGTAGACCCAAATAGCGATATGGCTAAATGGGTGAGGGTAGTCAATACTCAGAAATGCATAAGAGCCGGTGGAAAGCATAACGACTTGGATGATGTGGGTAAAGATGTTTATCATCATACATTTTTCGAAATGATGGGCAACTGGTCGTTTGGAGATTACTTCAAAGTAATAATCAATCTTCTCTCTAGAATACATAAAAAAAAAACATATGATTTCATATTCACACATTTGTTCTCCTTACAGAATGAAATCTGTGCATGGGCTTGGGAATTTTTGACAGTTGTTTTGAAACTTCCAGCTGCACAATTATACGTGACCTATTTTGGAGGTGACGAAAAAGCTGGGTTAGCTCCTGATAATGAATGCAAAGATAGATGGCTTTCGCTTGGGTAATTTCTTTAATATACAAACAAACTGTGTTTTGTTTCTAACTTCAATTTTTCTTGTGGAATTAAATTTTATATCCTTTCAGGGTACCAGCTTCGCACGTTCTGCCTGGTAACATGAAAGACAATTTCTGGGAAATGGGAGAAACCGGGCCTTGCGGGCCCTGTAGCGAATTACATTTCGATCGAATCGGTGGAAGGGAAGCTGCTCATCTAGTAAATATGGATGATCCAGATGTGTTAGAGATTTGGAATCTTGTGTTCATTCAATTCAATAGGTATAGAAATAGCAATAATTGAAATTTTATCTTGAGATACGGGATATATTCAATCATCGTTTATGAAATTGAGTTTATATTTGTTCAAAAATTCTTATCTTTCAAAATCATGTGTGAAAACAAACATTATACACATGTTATCGTATTATCAACGTACATTCATTGAGATATCATAATCAACATTATTTGCAAATTTAACGATGAAGTTATTATTAGTTTGATCGCATAAAAGTCTTTCTTTTTTAACGTCAAATACAAAAAAGGATGTTAAAGAAACAATAAAATTGATATTTTAGAATTTACTGATCATGAAAAGAATGAAATATTCAAAACACTTATTAAGAATTGGGAGTGTTCCAATTTTAAGAAGGATGATTTTATCCCCTCAGAGGGAATGATAGATCAAAAGGCTAAATTGTGTTAATAAATTAATGTCAAATATTTTATGTCTATTTCATAAATATTGAATTATTTTCAGAGAACCAGATGGTAGTTTAAAATCATTACCTAAAAAGCATATAGATTGCGGGTTAGGTTTAGAACGATTGGTATCTGTGATTCAAAATAAAAGAGCTAATTACGATACGGATTTATTTAAACCCCTTTTTGATGCCATTCAAAAAGGAACCGGTGCACCCTTGTATCAAGGAAAAATAGGTGCTGAGGATAAAGATGGGATTGATATGGCATACAGAGTTTTAGCTGATCATGCAAGAACAATAACAATTGCTCTTGCCGATGGAGGAATGCCCGATAACACTGGTAGAGGGTAAATTGAATTTTATTATTTTTTTTCAAATAATTTATACCAAATTAACATAAGTTAATCTTTTTATGATGTTATTTTTTTATAAGATACGTCTTAAGAAGAATTCTACGAAGAGCTGTACGTTACGCTACGGAGAAACTGAATGCCAAGCCTGGATTCTTTGCAACTTTAGTTACCGTCGTAGTGGAACTTCTTGGTAAATGAATACATAGAAATATATTCTCAATTTTCCACATCAAATTTGTTAACTCTTTTTATTCAATATTAATAGGAGATGTATTTCCGGAATTGAAAAAGGATCCACAAAGTATAATGGATGTGATAAACGAAGAAGAATCGCAGTTTCTAAAAACTTTATCGCGAGGTCGTAATTTGCTGAATCGTACGATCTCGAAATTAAATTCATCGGATATCGTCCCAGGTGACGTCGCTTGGCGATTATACGACACCTACGGTTTTCCTGTTGATTTAACTCAACTTATGACCGAGGAAAAAGGTTTGAAAGTTGATATGAGTGGTTACGAGGAAGCTAAAAAACAAGCACAGGTAAGAAAGACAATATAAATTGAAAAACATTAACACTGTTATATCATAATATTATATTATTATTATTATTACAGTTGGCGTCGCAAAGTAAAGCCGGGGGAGTGGACGATCAAATCAATTTAGACGTTCACGCGATCACGGAATTACAAAATCAAGGAATCAAACCAACCGACGATACGCCAAAATATAACTACACCGTACAGAGTACAAACAAATACGAAGAATACGTGTTTGCTCCTTGCGTGAGCACGGTCCTCGCTTTGCGTCGCAACAAAACTTTCGTCGATCAAGTTTCTTCTGGCGAGGAAGTTGGAATTCTATTAGATCAAACTAATTTTTACGCCGAACAAGGTGGTCAATTATACGACGAAGGTTTTCTAGTAAAGTGCGATGACGAGTCTACCGAAGTTCGAATAAAGAATGTTCAAGTCAGAGGAGGATACGTTTTACACATAGGTACTGTAGGAGAGGGAATGTTGAAAAAAGGTGATAAAGTACATTCGAACATAGATGTAGCTCGTAGAAGATTGATAATGAGCAACCACACGGCAACTCATGCTTTGAACTTTGCTCTAAGAAATGTTCTTGGAACGGAAGCGGACCAGAAAGGTTCTCTAGTCGCACCTGATAGATTACGTTTCGATTTTACCAACAAAGGTTATTATTTTGTGTTATAATATATCTGATTGTATTCACAATTCATGTATATAATATAATTTTTATTTTTAGGTGCAATGTCTTCCGATCAAGTAAAGAAAGCTCAAGAGATCACAAACGAAATGGTACAAGAGAATAAAAAAGTTTATGCAAAAGAAAGTGAATTAGGTTTGGCGAAAACGATTCAAGGTTTACGCGCTATGTTTGAGGAAACTTATCCTGATCCTGTTAGAGTTGTTAGTATAGGTATACCGGTTGAAGATCTAGAGAAAGATCCTCTCAGTCCTGCCGCTACAAAAACTAGTGTGGAATTTTGTGGAGGAACGTAAGTTTTTTTCCCCTTAATTTTCAACAATGACGATTTTTATGGTTATCAAATTTTTCACAATCTTTATCATATTTCCAGGCATTTACATTATACCGGACATATAGGAGATTTTGTTATTGCCAGTGAAGAAGCTATCGCGAAAGGAATTAGGCGTATCGTGGCTGTAACTGGACCAGAAGCGTCTAAAGCTCTGAAAAAAGAAACTTTATTGCAAAATCAATTGAACGATCTGAGAAATACGATAGAAGCGGATAAAGGTGGAGTCAATTCTAAAGAACACGTTAAAAAAATAGTGGAATTAACAGAAGATGTATCTCATGCCATGATTTCCAGTTGGAAAAAAGTAAATTTCTCCAATTATTGTAATTTTAAATGGAAGATTTGTTGTTACAAATTAATGATATGTTTCAGGATGAAATGCGCAATACGTTGAAACAATTGAAAAAATCATTAGACGATAAAGATCGTTTAGTTAAAGCTGCCGTAGCTAACGCGGTTGTAGAAACTGCGCAACAATTAATTGAAAATAATGTTGGAACTCCGATACTCGTGGAAGAATTACAAGCATTTGGTAATACAAAGGCACTTGATGGTGCTTTAAAGAAAGTAAGAACCATATCTTCCGAGACCAGTGCTCTCTTTGTAAGCGTCGATAAAGATGCCGGAAAGATTTTTGCACTCAGCTCGGTATCTAAAGTGAGTGCTTTTTTTTCTTTGACTCAAGGAAAAGTGTGGAATTTACTAATAAAATAATACATGTATTTGCAGTCAGCGGTAGCTAAAGGATTGAAAGCAAACGAATGGATTCAAGAAATAGCTTCCCTGATGCAAGGTAAAGGAGGTGGCAAACCAGAATCTGCTCAAGCTTCGGGTAGCAATATATCTTCTTTGAATCAAGTTCTACAAAAAGCTCGAGAGTTTGCTCACAACAAACTTGGAATCATCATGGAAACTAATGGAAAACTGTGAACTGTATCTGTAAGTAATACTGGTGAAACTT
Organism: Gonatopus flavifemur; assembly: GCA_018340375.1. Classification (NCBI taxonomy): domain Eukaryota; kingdom Metazoa; phylum Arthropoda; class Insecta; order Hymenoptera; family Dryinidae; genus Gonatopus; species Gonatopus flavifemur. Next base: position 11,133,224 of record JAFFJZ010000005.1, read on the forward strand.
TGAATAATTTATTCCAAAATGAAACTTTACCATGGGAATTTTCAGTAATACACAGAAAGCATTTTTTAGATCTCTTATTGTAATAATGATGATAATAATAATAATAATAACATTCGTACAAATATTTGAGTACAATTTTTAATTGAACCTAATATTTTTTTAAAAACATGTTCAAATTATGTTTGAGGTGAAAAAAAATCATTACTTCGTACCTGAGTGTATTTACAAAACTACAAACTTCAATGTTTTATTCGGATTCATTGGATTCTTCTTCCTCTTTCATTTGATCATACAATGTCCTTATCTCTTGCAATAAAACTGATATATTATCGCCTGTTTTCGCGGATATTGGAATAATAGGGAAACTAATTTTCTTTCGAAGTGTTTCCAGATTTTCCTACAATAGATGAAAAATTAGTAAAACTAAACTCAACTTGAAGTATGAATTACACATATCAATAATGAAACACACCTCAGCTCCTGGTAGATCCATTTTGTTGGCTACAACGATGATAGATCGCTTATTCAATTTTTTATTGAATTGATCGAGTTCATTTTGTAATGTTTCGAAATAAACCCAGGGTTCATCGAGGCTGATGTCGAGGATAAATAACAAAGCTGTACAACGTTCAGCGTGTTTGAGGAAAGATATGCCTAAACCTTTATTTTTAGAAGATTCAGGTATGAGTCCAGGTAAATCGGCCACTATAAAGCATTAAATATAGAAAAAAAGATATATTATATCATATTCAGGTATTATGATATTCGTATAAATGAATATTCACCTGCGACTTGTTCATAATCATCGTACAATACCATTCCTATGTGAGGTTTCAAAGTTGTGAAAGGATAGGGCGCGACTTTGGGTCTGGCACGAGATATCGCTCTCAAAAGGGTACTTTTTCCAGCATTTGGAAAACCTATCTGAAGTGCAAATTATATTCCCAGTTAAAAAAATGTTCAGTCTGAGATAAGACAAGAAAAGAAAGACACCTACTAATCCTATATGAGCCATACAGTTGACTTCCAATACGTACTGCATATCCTCTCCGACTGCTCCATATTCAGAAATTTGAGGAGTCTGTTGGGTATCGGATGCAAAAAATGTATTTCCGTGTCCTCCAGCACCACCTCGAGCGGCGATAAACATCATTTCCTTTTTACTTAAATCCGCTAAGATTTTTCCTTCCGTATTTCGGACCAGAGTACCAAGAGGTACTTCGATTATAGTATGTTCCGCATTTTTTCCATACGCATCTTTATTGAATCCTTTTTCGCCATTTTCAGCTTGATACAACGAACTAACGTGAAAAAGATCTTTCACGTTCGTCGATGCCTGCATATAAAAGTTTTATGAACATTTCTATGTAAAAGATACTGCAATTGAAAATATAAAATGAGAGAATATACTTTGAAAAGTACATGTCCACCGTGTCCTCCATCACCTCCATCCGGACCAGCAAGAGCATTTGCCCATAATGATAGAAACGAGATAGCTCCATCACCACCTTTTCCCCCAACGGTTCTTACCTATACATTATATATTATATATAAATCATTCGTCTTTTTTCCCTGTCTTAGGAAATAACTTCCTGTGACTTCCTATCATCACCTGTTTGATGTCGACAAAATATTGAACGGCGTGAGTTCGCGCTTTTGGTTTTGTATTGCGTAAAGGACGAGCAGATCTCTCCCCCAACGTTCCCTTTTGTATATAGTTCTGGGAACTAGTTACAGTATTGTAAAACGATTTATTTATGCTGTAGCATGGGATATCACACTTCCGAGTGATAAAACAGAAACGAAAGTCTCTCCATCGAAGAGAACTCCGCATCTAAAAAATCATGAAACGATAGATTTTTATGAATTTTGTTTTTTATTACAAATTTCAAATATTTACACATTACAATCTTCTCACAACCTTTTAAATGATCGGTACATTATCATCTTGTGATAGACACATCGAGTTCACGCTCCAATAAACGAGGAATAATATTTTCATGAATATCAATAACTCTCTTTCTATGTAAAGGCACGTGGTAGGATTTGTACGTAATTTTATAAGTATTAGCCTGCTTAGTACTATCGGGAAATATATAATTCCTAACAAATTCTATATTATCTACAATAAGGCCTGCACAATTATACAACTTTTCATATAATTTATTAGTATTTAAATCTTTCTCCATATAAAATGTGATGTCAAACGCGAAGGATACAGGATAAATACATTTCCCTGTTGTGAATCTTTCATTCGTTCGAGCAACTATATCCTTCCACAAAAGAGGAACGGACGATGACGATGACGATGAGATATCGAGCTTCTGTTCTGGAGCTATTTTAGAAGAGTCTGCTTTTTCAAAAATGTGAGTTAACGCGCCTTCAACGTGGAAGCATTTATCCAAACCACGATAGCCAGTGACATTATAATTCTTATATAAAGACCAAACAAACGGTTCAATGGAAGTCAAAATCAAATCTCCGTGAGCACTCATTTCAATAATCTTCCATGAATCATTGTAATGTCTTTGGGGTTTGTCCAGGGATGTCCCGCCTTGACCGGCGCACAAAGTTACCAAAATCTGTCCCTTAGGTTTCAATAGACTACTAGCGGAGGTGAAAAATCGTTTCAACAATTCTCTATTCTTTTCTATTCTCATTTTCCCACCGACATGGGGAAAATTGAAGACGATTTTATCGAAAGTTTCGAATCTCAATATCGGATGTGAGAATAAACTCGTGGCATCTACTCCTAACAAAACACGAATGCCTGGAAAGTAAAATATAGAATACTTTGCAAATATTATGAATTTCGGTATTCACTAGATAAGAGTAGCGGAACTCACAAGAATTTTTTTGACATGATATTAAAAAATTATTCAGATCAAATATAAGGTGTTTGAAATATCAATCGTTCTTTATTAACTTTGCTTTGTTTGTTCAGAATATTGCAATCAACTCATTTTTATGGAATGAGATATGTGCTTGCTTCTAAAAACAATCAAATCTTTGGAATTAATAATTCACTCGAGATCATACTTTAAAATATTTTTCATCAAGTGTTAGACGATTACTATATATCCAAATACATGTTTTGAATATTTCCAAACCTTTTAGTTAGAATAACTTTATACAACAAAAAAATCAGTTGAAATGCAGCTACTCTCATAAATAACAATAAAAAAAACAATTAGCAGATACTAACCATTATCCACAAGGTATTCTATATTTTTCTTTTCAGTTTCTTGCTTCAGCATAGATTCGTAACAAGTCGCGGTAAGGTCGAGATTTAAATTATACTCGACTAAGGCAACAGAGAATGAAAAATTTCCTTCTCCTAATAAAAGTACACGTTGATTCTTTTGAAAAATTTCGAGTCTCATCCTAAAAGCATAAGAAAATAATAAAACCTATGATTTTAAGGTTACGAGAATAAGGAAATTCATTGTTAATGAATGATTGTTTTAGTGGTGTTTCAGGAGACGAATTATTACACGATATTTGTTATCCTATATAAGTGCTTATTAGATATACGTCAGTGAACAATAATTATAGAATATTACTACAAAAATAAGAGATCAAAACGTGTACTAACCTCTGTTTTGTTGAAATATGCAGGTAGATCAGCACATTCGTATGGATTCCAAGATTGAACTACTAATCATAAATGAAGTTGAATTGAAAATTTTGCATCGATGTCATACACTATTCCGTTATCCTTAGTCAAATGAGAATTTATAGGACACAATGTCAGTGTTTTTTATAAAATGTCAACATAATAGATCATTGAATGGAATTTACAGCAGACAGCACAAACTCATAATTTTTAAACAGATTCCAGCGCCATCGCACCATCGCATGGAAGTACAATCTATGCAACGCAAATAATGAACGAATCATGCAACTTGTAAAGTTGTTGTAACAAGTCAGGTGACAGTTCTAACAGAAATCTCTTCACATAACTTCAATTTGTAACTTATAAAAATGATAGAAAAACATTTATGATGGTATACTGCGTTTACGTTTCCACCTGTACTGAACCGGGAGTGCTTCCAAGGTTCCCAAGAAAAATTCGCCAAACTTTGTTGATTGGTCATGGCTTTCAGAATCAAGAATATGATTGGTTGTCTATATAAGAAATGACTGATCAATGGGTGTTTCCGATAACTGCTCCGAGCAGTAGTAGGAGCGATTTTCAACCATTCAAAAAATTCAAAATTTTTCCCCTTATTTTTTGATTGGTTGAAAATTGCTGTTGCTCCTCAGAGCTGCTCATTGAGTGAGCTTCCGGTCGTCTCAGGAGCTTGCTCTGGGAGGCTTCCGAAGTAGTTGATCCTGATCCGATCACTTTTCAACCAATCAAAAAGCTGGAAAAGTAATCCAAGGATCAGGATCAACGACTTCGGAAGCCTCGACTGTTATGTCTATGTGAGTAAGGTCGGTATTTCGGATTGTGACCTGTCCCAAATAGCAGAAGTTCCAAAAACTAGATCTCATTGAATTCTTTCGGAATTACAAAATGAACTACTGAAATGTCAGCAGAATAGAGTCCTTGAAGAATAGAGTCCTTGAATACGGTACAATATATGTATAGTATGACAAAAGGCAAATGAAATTCTTCAAGGACTCTATTCTGCTGACATTTCAGTAGTTCATTTTGTAATTCCGAAAGGATTCAATGAGATCTAGTTTTTGGAACTATTGCTATTTGGTTGTTTTGCCGGAAACAAAAGAACAACAGCGCTGAGACCGGAATACATTGGTCATTCCGATCAAAAGAAGTATTTCATTGGATGTAGGCCGTTGGATTTTAAAATTTCTGGCATCCCTGTCTGTGACCACTGACTGTGCACCTTCAGGATTCAGGATTCTGAACCTTCGGGCAGTGATGCCAGATTCGAGTGATAGTTACTCTTTCTCTCCCGTTCGCCAAACTTAATCCGCATGGTGGGAGGAACGGGAAGCGATCGATCGATGGGGGAAAGTAAAAACGGTCTCGGCATTAGAGAGAAAATGAGAGGGCTAATGAGCTGTATTGCCAGAAACAAAGGAACAAGAGCGCCGGAACCGGAATATATTGGTCAATTTAATTGATAGAAGTATTCGATTGGATGGAGTCCGTTGGATCTCAAAATTTCTGGCATCAATGCCTTCGGGACAATGAACCCTCAGGTCTGCAACACTCCAGAGTGACCAATTGTGCATAATTCATGCACTTTTTCTGTTAGATCAATTCATCACAGTGTTTTTATTAAAAAGAATGACTAATGAGAAAAGTCGAGCAATTTGAGAATCGGTCACCGTGCAACACCTTCAGTGTATAGCATGAGGTTCGTTCGTTCTACGTGCCCTGAGTTGCTCCAACTTGTACCAAACCAACCATTTCGTTGCTTAAACTGGAAGTAGCGAATCCAAAATACTTCGAGCGAGTTGGGGTAACTTGGGACATTGGTAAACGAACTTAGCTATTGAACTGTATAATATACTGGAATGAGCACCATTCCAAAATTTTTCGTCAAAGAGAGACAATCGAGTACACTGTGCGAGAAAAAGAAGCAGATATCCTTTACACTCATCATCCCTTTCTAAGATGCATGTATTGAAAAGAAGCAACGCTATTTCACACTCGAAAGATCTCTTCTTCCATCCTATAGGAAATTTCGCCAGTGCTCTTTTTCCAGTATGTTATATAGATAGTTCAATGGTGTATAGTGATGTTGTACTTTTGACGAGTTGAAGAATAATAAAAATTCAGCCAATGATACACAATAGTTCAATGGAATTGGCCATTCAGAATCTAGAATTCTCAAAGTCATCGAAAGTACCACCACACGGATTTAATTGACTGACTGTATATACCCCCCGTATCTTGGAACGTAACCCGTAAACCGTTGCTCGCATTCACGTTTGTGTTTACGTCTACATCTACAAAAGTTCTCTAGACAATCCATTACCACTGAAAAGTGAGGTTAACTTTCTTTTTTCCTGGCGTGACTAGACAGAAGGTATGTCCGTTATTATTTCCAACATCGTAATCTAAAAACATCGTGGTTTAATGAAACAGTACAATTGTAATTGGCATTTAATATGAATTAATATACACCAAAAATTGGTTCCCCAGAAATATTATTCCGTTTTCTTTTGCGGATTTTTATAATTTTCGCCCTAAATTTCATTACCATTACATTCCTTTCCCACAATCAGCACTTAAACTGTCAATTTTGTGAATAATAATTTTCACTTCCTTTTCCTATTTTGAGTTAATTTATCTGAATATCGTATTCAAAACTATTGTTCACTCAATTTCAGATTATTTTAATACATAATTTTGAAATACTTACAATCTTGCCACTTCGATCATAGGAATTCTGATCCTCTTTGTTTTTATTCTAGAACTTCATCAAAATGGTGAAGATTATGAAAACTGGTAAAGTCGTACTGGTCCTCAGTGGCAGGTACGCAGGCCGTAAAGCAATTGTCATGAAGAATTATGACGATGGCACAGCTGAAAAACAATACGGTCACGCTATGGTCGCTGGTATCGATAGATATCCACGAAAAGTCCACAAAAGGATGGGCAAAGCAAAGCTGCATAAACGCTCCAAAATTAAACCATTTGTCAAAGTGAGTGTATCATTGTTTATGCGAATATCAAGTTTCAAATTCTCATCCTAGGCAAAGATTTCACTCATTTCTCTTCACCTTCAGTGAAGTTTTGTCAGTGTTTTCAACATTGATTGATATTAATGAATTTGTATGAATTCTCGTTGCAGGTTTTAAATTACAACCACTTGATGCCAACTAGATACACAGTGGACTTACAATTAGACAAAGTAGCACCCAAGGATTTGAAAGATCCCATGAAGCGAAAGAAGGTCCGCTTCCAAACGCGTGTCAAATTCGAAGAAAGGTATGTTTACTTATTTTGGGTGAAATTCTATTTAATCTATTTGAAGATTTAAATCAATGAGAATTTATATTCTGTCGATCAGATGAATGGAAGAACATTGAGAAGAGAAGAGAATTATAGAGTCAATTTAATTTGTGTCATAATATTCAATTTTTACTTTTGTTATAAGGAATCTAAATGTTGTTGAAAAATTGTTGTTAGCATTTGCATTTTTCTGTGAACGTAGAATGGAATTGTAGAGTAATGTGTTGTTTATATGAGTTTTTGAATAATCTTGCAAATAGTGTTGAAAATTTCAGCATTGCTGTACCATTATCAACTCTAATTAACGATTATAATTTTATCTAATTTGAAATGAAGACGATGAATAACTTTTCAAATTTTTCTTAACTCTGATTGATTCAAATCTATTTTGTTTTTCTGTTGAATGTTTGTGTAATATTCATATTTTTGTTTACAGGTACAAATCTGGCAAAAACAAATGGTTTTTCCAAAAATTGAGATTCTAATTACTTATAAATAAAGCTGAAAGAAAATAAATTTCTATTCATTGATTTCTATTTTTCCATGCAACTCCCTAATTACATTACAGTGCTTTTTAATAAAATAAGATTTGTATCTCGTATTCTCAATAATCACGAAATGATTTTCACATTGACGATAGTATTAAAAATCTGTCTAATGAATCCTTTGATTCTACTCTCATAATTCACTGCATTGCAACAAGGACAAGGATAAATTAATAATGTATAACGTGATATTGATACGTGCACAGTTCATTTTATTTATTATTTTGTTCATTTTATATACAAATTATAAAATCATTTGTAGAATCACGAGTTTAAAAGAACTAGTTTTTAAAACATGAAATTTGTTAATGAAATTATCCTGTGCATAAATTACTTATATGTGTATATGTATATATATATATATATATGTTTGAAATATCAATGATTTCAAGAGATGTTCAATCAATAAATTAGATTTTCAGTACATTATACTTACAAATCCTCCTAATAATTTATACGAATTATTATCACTTCTGAAGTTTTTTTATACGTTCATCTATGGATATCATATTATTTTTTATCATTTCTAAATTAGATGCAAAACTTTCTTGAACTCCTTTCAATAAAGATTTGTTATTCTCTAATCCCGTGGTAATTTGTTCTTGTAATTCTTCTAATTGTGTCAGAGATTTGTTGAATTCGGCAGCTGTAAGTTGAAATCATACAGTTTTATTGAAACTCAAATATTGTTTGTATCTTGAAGTATTTGTGAAAACAAATCTAATTTACCTTGTTGATGAACTGCGCTGAGAGCTAGCATTCGATTTACAGTTTGAGGCAAAACTTCAGACATAGATTCTATTTTCTTAGTTATTTCGTACATTTCTGTAATCTAGCGGAGGGAAAGAATTGATTTGATTTATTAGTCGTTTAATACAATTAAATATATCAAATTCAGTTTAAAAACGTTCATACCTTTTGTTCTTGTTCTGAATCTTGGCTTATAGAAGATTTTTTCTGGGTGATATTATCCATTTTGTCAAGCAAAACGGCTAATCTATTTTCTATAGCATCCAATTGATTTGCATCTAGAAGGGCTGCTTTTGCAGCTAATTCTTGTACAGCTTTCATAACCCCTTGACACTTGAGATCCTATAATTGAAATAAAAGAATCACAAATCAATTAAATTTACAGGAAAGAAGCACCAGAGTACGCTATGATGGTTTTTATTCCCTGGTAAAAATGATTCATTTATAGTTTATATAAAAATTTTCAAAATTATATACAATTTTTGTATAAATTATATATAATTTTGCATAAACATTTATTAATATAATGTGATATATGCTTCATACACGATTTCATATGAATTATAGGGACAAATTGAGAAAGATGAGTTTAATCGATGTAAGCTCCTTCTCAAAAGTTTTAAAACTCCTATCATATAAACGTAGTTTTTGAAATTTTATTTCTGCGAGAGAATAAAGCATAAGCTTTTTTCAGAACATTCAATTTTCGAGCAGTAGTTTATATTGGAATGAAAACCAATGTAAAATTTATTCAATAAATCTCTTACTTGAGTAAACTTGACAAGTTTATCGCTCGTTGTTCCAACAACATTTTCTAAACAACAGAGTCTTTGCTCGAGCTGAGCAATCCTCGCAACTTGCTGCATCCTTGCTTTTTCCGGTAGATACATCATTTGATATTTAATTATACCACTTTCAGATGTTTCATTCACTTTGGCTGATTTTGCGCCAGATTCTGATTCTTTCAAGGTAGGATTGCTTTGATTAAAAGATTCAATTTGCGATATCAATTGCCTGAAATTTACAATACAAATATGATAGTCACTCTTAAATTTCAATTTCTTCAAATAAGGAAATATAACTTTTTTGAAATCGACAAATTTGTAGAAGTAATTCACTCACTTTAGTTTGGTGCCTTGAGGATCTGAAAGCGACGCCACAAGATCAATCCCCAAAGATTCTTCTAGTTTCAAAGAATTCAATTGTTGCTCTAGGTTTTCTACCTGAGATATGATATCCGCGGCAGATTTAATTTCATCTTCGTCTTTCGATTTTTCCTACGTGCATTACAATAAACAGTTAGAAATTGGAATATAGAAGATATTTTTCAGGAATTATCAGTGTACCTTCAGATCATTGATCTCTTCGAACAGATCTTTGATTTCGGATTGTAGTCTCTGATACTTCTGGACAGGAGTTTCATTTTCTTGGGTTTCAGGAGCTCCCCATTCGCCGAATCTAAATGTCAGAAGCGCAGAGAGTATATAAATTTTTAATTCAATCATTTGGGTGTCAACGAACATATTACTTACATAGTATTGTAGCCAATTCTTGGTTTACGAGATATACGATCAGAGAAATCCACTCCTTTGCTCATAACTTGTTTTCCTTTGAATTTATTAAAAGCCTCCGTAGCACTGATATGGAGACGTTCAATAGATTCGGTTTCATCCTCGGAATATATCTGATATTGTTCAGATTCGGGAAGGTCAGTGGTTTCGTAAACGTCTACTTGATCATAAGCCTAGAATTACAAATAAAAATATTAAAACAGGTGTGTCAAAGTTTGTTATGACAACAGGTGTATAAAATACTCACGATTCCTGGCAAGTCAGCGTATTTAGGATCAGCCATTGTTTAAAATTTTGTTTACAATTTATTACGAAAATGAGAGAAAAATTCACTATGCCGAGAACCAGATTGATGCTTGACAGCGTTGAATCAGCTGGAATCTTGGCAATTCAACTTCAACTCAGTGATGCCAGGAAAAACGGTGCGGACCGAAAAATCAGCCCCTCCATTGTTCACACAATAACACGTTCGTATACGTGTGACTCACATGTATACGAAAGTTTCATCGTGTGCGCGGTAGAGGGGCTGATTTTTCGGTCCACACCGTCTTTCCTGGCATCACTGCTTCAACTGTATTCAACCAGAGGATATAATTTCATGAGAAATTCTATCAATTTAGTTTCAATTATTGAGTAAGGTAGCGCAACTATCATATCCTCATGACGTGATGGGTTTGGAATGAAAAGTCCTTTATGAATTGCAAAAGTATTCGTTAAAAATTCATTTTGAACCATTCATTCGGAACAAAATGAGAAAAAAAGACATTTTACAGGGGTAAGTTCGAGAGATGCGCAAAGCATCAATTTGCAGTTCTACGCATTCCTCATATCTCGTGCCAATATTTGAAAACATTCAAAATCCCGGGGTTGTTGGTTAGACCATGTGTCGGCGGGAGTGATCGAGTACTATTTATCAATGTAAAAGTTCAAATCATTGGAAATTTCACTACTCAATATTCACAATGGTTTCTTTAAATGAAACCAAAGAGAATTTGGAACAGTCCATTCGACTATTAAATCATGAAAGTGGAGTACCCGGTATGAACCAATCTGGCATAGACCCGCTTACACCGCGACAATCATTTTTGAGGTTAAGCACAACAAAAAACATCACTCCAAGACAATCTTTACAATACAGTATTCTTTCACAAGATACTCTCAGAGGACTTATAGATGACAGTGGTGCTACAGGAATGGTGTTGAAAGCTAGTAAACCATGGCGTGATGCTACCACCAAACTTTATTATGATTTCTTACAAACTATTCAGTCACGTTCCTCTGGACAACAAATATTCAACACGATTGCAGATTTCATTCAAAATTGCACTGATACTTTGGATTTGATGAGAGGTAAAAACATGTATATTTATAATACTGAATGACATGATACATCGATGGGATTCTGAACGTTGCTTCTTCATTTTTATTTTCAAAAGAATACAAAGCTGAAGAACGTTCCATAAACATAAATTAGGGATGCAGACATTCAACTCTTTGATAAACCTTCATTAAACATATATTAATTCAAAATCAATTTAATAATCCACTGATGAATGAAGAAAATTGTTCTGAACTACTACAAAAACATTTAAATTAGCAATTTTTCATGAATATGAAATTTAACATTTTAATTTGTTATCAAAATTTTTCTTTTTCATTCAGATATGCATTCCAAGGTTGAAAGTAACGATATATTCGAAGAAGAGGTTGTTTTGGAAAATGAAAGAAATACTTGGAGACTTGTATACTGTTTATATAAGAATCGTTTGGACAGTCCAGATTATTCCACTCGAATGGAAGAAGAATATCCATCGCATATCTCAGAAAAAGATGTAGTAGACAATTTATATAAAACTGAAAGTTTTATACGAGAGTGTCAATTGATTATTGATTGGTTGGAGAAAAATGCCTTGGATCAAGCGGATAGATCTCAAACGATAGAACATTTCACTGACAAAACAGTTGCTTGGGAGAATACTTTACATCAGTTGAACAGTAGTCATATGGGAATAGCTTTTAGTTCTTCCAGACCTATGGTAACGTCGCTCGATCCTGATGCTCCGATTCGCGAAGGGAAACCTTTACATGATTTAGATCGAGAAGACGATGCCAGGCTGGAGAAAAGAATGTTTGTAGAGGTATTGTGGTCGATTTATCGACATATTATATCTATCTTCGTAAAATTTCAACTATTGAGAAAGTAATTTAATTGAAATACATTTTTGAAAGGTACGATGTGGACGTCTTCAAAAAGCACAAGCAATAGCTGTACATTGTGGCCAGCCTTGGAGAGCAGCATGTTTATTGGGTTGGATCTTACATCGTGATCCAAACTATGATAATCCAGTTAAAGATAATAAATTGCCAATAGAGGGGAATCCCAATAGAGGTCTTTGGAAATTGTGTGCTTGGGAATTGTCTCAAGACAAACGCGTAGGTAATAACATTGTTTCTTTAAATTATACCATTATGAACTTATTATATGAGATATTACTATATAAATGAGTATTTTAATTGTATAAAAATATTCAGGGTTTGTACAAGACTTGGAAATTTTATGGAATTTTTCTCTCTTGAATTCTCATGCAAATTCTTTTTACCATTTTGTTGAAGTTGGATTGATAATCGAATGTTGACCAATTTGGCGATATGAATTTTTATAATTTCTCACTATCGTTTTGAAATAACACGTTTTATCTGGAAATATAAATTCCACAACAGTAGTTTTCTTAACCTGGATGTCCACCAATTGGAAATTCTAACGGAATGCATTAATCAAACAATTTAGTTCAACAGAACGAGCAATAGAATTTTAAATTTATTTTCAATAACTCATTCAAACTTCAATGATGTATTTTACTTTCCTCCAACAGAGTTGGACTTCTTGTTTAAATAATGATACAATGATACAAATTTCGATGTTCTTATTTCTTTCTAATTCGTACATAGGACAATTTTATCGAGCTATCTACGCAAGTTTATGTGGGAATGTTCAACCGTTACTCGATATCGTCCGTTCTTGGGAAGACGCTTTATGGGCTTATATGAAGATGCTGTTAGATATCAAAGTTGAAACAGAAGTAAGAGCTACAATGCCCAAAACGTATACAACAATGCCTGAAGAATATTGGAAAAATGAAATGTCATTGGAGGACGTATTTAAAGAGTTACACGCATCCAAAAATCCGATCATACGAAATCAATCCAACAAACCTGATCACCTCATTCAGAAACATCTGATATTAAACGAGATACCAAAACTGATGCAAGAAATAGAAAAGATTTTAGATCTTGGAACTTGCGACCCTCAATTTTTGAGATTCTTATCACATTTGATTTTATTTCTGAGGCAAATCGGTAAAAATACTATGGATAAGATAGGAAATAGAGTTTTATTGGCTTACGTTCGTTTTCTCATCGACTTGGGTGATCCGATACTAGTGGCATTTTATACAGCTACTTTGCCACAAGAAGACCAGGTAACGAACTACGCTTTCTATTTGGAAAGCGTTAAAGAATACGAGCAACGTAAGAAAAGTCTCGATTGTGCCGAAGATGCTAATTTAAATGTAGAAGCAATCACGAAACTCGTGGTGGAAAATATTCGACGGAAAAACGTTGATATAGAGAATATCGATTCAAATGAAATAACTGAGCACGATATGGAGAAGATCAACGCTTTAGATTGGTTGACCTTTTATCCAAATCATCGGGAAGAATGTTTGTGGCAGAGTAATGCACTTATTAGATATTTTTTGATAAACGAGAAATTAGACGCCGCGAGAAAGGCTTTTAACAAGGTAAGACTTAATTACCATTCATTACTGATGTTTTTATTCAAATACGTTTTGTTCGCATGTTCAATCAGGTTCCACCGGATGCATTGGAAGTGATCATGGCGGAATATCCAAACTTGGAAAGTAGTATTACCAATCTAGCGACAACCGCAAATTTATCCAAAAAAGCTTCGTCTGCGATTCGAGAATATTTATGTTATAAAACTTATCTGGACGCTCAAGAAGGTTTTGCCGAATGGTTTTCTCATTTTCATCATGGCAAACCTGTTCCTGTGGATGATTTGCCGCCATACGCGACGTTTACAGAAAAAGTCGCGCATGATCATAAAAAGACTCAGTACAATGCAGAATTGGAAAGATGGAAGTGTACAATGCAGCATCACACAAAGGTTTGTTGGGGTATATGATGATCATTGAGAATATCTTACAGTATCGTACATTGATTCATTCACTTTTAGGCAGTGAAACAGTTATTGTTCAATGTTCTGTTGTTCCCGGATGGTGGTTGGTTGGCAGATCCCGCTAGTAACAATGACGAACTCTGCACATCTGATGATATTTCTAGAGAAAATCAATTGGAAACACTTCGGGAATTATGTATTCCTAAAATTACGTTACTCTTATTGTCTGTGATGTCTAAGATGAATGAACATACCGAATGCATCCAATTAGCAGATATTCTTGCGTCCGAACAGTATCAATTATACAAAGTACGTAGTATTTGTCTGTTTAATGAATATTCAATGATTTATTTTCATCAGAATTATCAAAACAGTTTATGAATCGTTTTATTATTTTATAGGTTTTTCCAAAAAATAAATTGCGAGAAGTATTCAAAAATATCTGTGAATCTTCGCTTGTTCTGATGGATCAGAAGAAGGATCCTTGGGGTTATTCGAAATGAAATTATTTGACATGTTTTGCGCTGAAAATGGATTATGTAAGGAAATAAAGTTACTTCTTTTTTTATTTTTTTATTGTTTTTAATTCAATATAAACAAATCCCGTATGAAAATATTTCGTTGAAAAATTTCTGCAAAACCGTGAGTAATCTCTGAAAAACATCGCATTTCATCTGCAACAATCTGAAAAATTTTAACAAACTCTGAAAATCTCTGAAATTTTTATAAAAAATCTAATAAATTTTGAACATTCTGTACAGAGTGGTTTCAACTTTTTTCTGGACGAAAAGGCACGAAACTGGGTTTGGAAAAAATTATGATGGAATTCTAATAGATTGTTAACATTTTTCTGACTATTGAAAGAAGATTCAAACATTTCTAAACACTTTCTCACATTTGATATTTGAATATAGCATATGAATGTATTTATAGGATTTCAAAATTTTTCCATAGTCAGAAAATTTTTTCGAAGCCCTTTTCATTTCCATTTGTGTGAAAAAAAAGAAAAAACTCTGAGCAAAAATGCAAAAACTCAGAAGCTCTGAAAAAAGTCTGTACAGAATATCTCGAATCCATTAGTTTTTTAATCAAAATTCCAAGTGATTTCATATACTGCACAGCAAAAAGAGTTCAAGAAGAATTCTCTAAGAATCTCAAAAGAATTCTTAAAGAACATCATAACTCGCTGAAAAGAATTCTTAAAGAATTCCCAAGGTGATAGTTATAAATAAATCCCAGAGGGAATTCTTTTTTTTCGTTCGAAAAAGCTCTTAAAGAATCCCAACACAGTTCGCGAAGATATCCAGAAGAGTTCATAAAGAATCCTAAGAGAGTTCATAAAAAATCCCACAAGAGTTCATAAGCAATCCTAAGAGAGTTTATGAAGAATACTAAAAGAGTTTATGAAGAATACTAAAAGAGTTCATAGATGACCCTAAGAGAGTTCATAAACAATCCTCACAGAATTTTAAAAGAGGTCTTGAAGAATGCTATAAGAAGTTGTAAATAATTCTAGAAAATTTTTGACAAAATTCATTGAGTCACTCCATAAACTCCTCAGTTTACCCGAAAATCCCAAAAATCTCCTGGAAGAGATGAAAGAATCTGTCACGAATTGTTTGAAAAATTCAAAGTGAATAATTCGAATTGAACTGAAGAAGATTTTAGGGGAAACCAGCGTACCATCCAACCCAGATAACACACGGAGAATTCTTTTTCAAGAGCAAGAATAGAACTCTTCAAGAATTCTTTTCGAACTAATGAATTCATATAGAGCTCTGGAGGAGTTCAATCTGTCGGACATTAACAAGCTCTTTGAGAATATTAGAAGTATTGTTTGAGTACTCTCAAAGAACTTGTTAATGTCCGACAGATTGAACTCCTCCAGAGCTCTATATGAATTCATTAGTTCGAAAAGAATTCTTGAAGAATTCTATTCTTGTTTTTGGAGAAGAATTCTTCGTGTGTTATCTGGGTATTGATTAGCCTAACGGGAACTATTCAAGAGATCTTTGGGAAATTTTTATAAATTTGAATTGATTATTTGCACTGACAGAGAAGAACGACGTGGTTGAAACATTCGCGGTCGCAACAACTTGAAATCTGGTTCTATTTACCACGAAATGTGATTGTGATGTCCAGAAAAAGTGGTTGAAGCAAAAATTAACTACATTTTTCAGGTCAGAAAAAACAGATTCTTTTCTCGGTGTGATAACCAGAATATGTAGTTAATTCTGGCTTCAATCACTTTTTCTGGACATCACAACCACATTTCCTGGTGAATCGAACCAGATTTAAAGTTATTGCGACCACGAAGGTTTCAACCAGGTCGTATTTCTGTCAGTGTGTGCTGGCTGGGAACATTTTTCATTGGTTAAAAAGCTGATCCAATCACCTAGATTAGCTATTTAGGAAGGCTACTTTTAGCATACAAAGAATGCTCCCGAAGCTCTCGAGATCCGGATCAAGGCCATGAGAACTTCGGAACCACCCAAATGGTTCTTAAAGAGTTCTTCAAGAGTTCTTTTTTTTATAATTCATTTGGGATTCTTGTCTACCATCTGGGATTTTATTGGCGTTTCGAAAGTTGTTTTGAAATTCGTTAATGATTCGAAAGGGATGCTTTTTCAAAATTTTGCAATCTGGATCCACATTTTCCATCGAATAGAGTGAGAACTCTTTTATTAGGTAGAGATGCGAGAAAGAGGTATCACAGTCCCTTTTCATTACATACAGCTTAGAAAGAGATGAGAGATAAAGTCTACAATGAGTTTAATTTGTTGAACACACGGCAAGTCTCCCACTGAGAAGATTAATCGAATTGACCATAAGGGGGTGCCACTGTATCCAACTTGGCGTTAGATGGAGGTTCAGTCGTATTGTTTGTCAGTTGTGTTTGTAGGAACAAACAGCGTAAAGGAGTGTGAAAAAAGGAGCATTATGATGAGGTGGTGATTTTATAGATTGATACGAATTTTGTGTCAAATTCATGAATATCGGCTGTTTATTTTTTATGCAAAGTATCAGACAATATCCAACAGCGAAGTGCCATGCTCCATTCGATTAAACCTTTCGAAACTAGTCAATTTTTAGAGAAATCGTTGACCCTTGATACAACGAAATGTAAGTACGATTTTCAACAAGAATGATGTTTTATACACAAAGATCTTGATTGTCTTCATCGGTTTCAAGTTTTTCTGATATCAAATACAGAGTGCGTAATTCGAATACCCGGCATGTAGGACATGGCTCTCTTATTTTCAAAATTTTCATTATTGATTATGAGGTTATTATTATTAATTAATTCATAATTATATCTTACTGCATATAGTATAAAATTTACATGTCAATCTGGCGGTTAAAGAATAAATATTGATTTCTTACTGTTTTCTTCAGTATTTTTCTCACATTTACTTCATATACTCTTTCATATATACATGAATATATATGTATATATACATACGTACACATGTATATTCATGATAACATCACTATCTTATGAACATCATTAAATGTCTTGAATGTTGTTCAGTAGAAATTCAAGATTTTTGTAAAAAATGGCTAATCGTATCTAATGAAGTTTGTATACTTTCAATTCAATCTTATCAAGAATCGTGTGCATTATATTATAAATTATCATAGTTTAGTTTATAAAATTGGATTTTGATGTATATAACAACTAAAACAGCTGTCTTATTGCTCGATATTGTACTATTAATACATCGGTGAAAGATACTAATTAATAAAAAGTAATGCTTCTGTTTAAGTGGATCATTTCAAGAGGTTTAACGAGATACACAATGAGGCCCATTGTATCAGTCTTGTTAGTCACTTTACTGTACGGAATAAATTTGCCAAACATCAGTGGTGAAAAAATATGTGCAAGTAAAAAGAGAAACATTGAAAATCTGTCTGTAAAGGATACTTTAACTAAAACCAGAGATGTTTCTACGGATAATAGAGTAATTCATTCGATAGTAAGTGTATGAAAAAAAACTATACATACCGATTGAAAATCTAACACTTCTGGTGATTGTACATCTGAAACATTATTTTTCTTTCTCATCTTAGATAGACGATGACATCGAGTATGAAAAATGTCCCAACTTTTGTCACGCCTTATGGCAAGAGGAAAAAACTGCAAATGGCACTGATATAACTATTTTATCACAGGGTATGTATTTGTTCCACATTCATCTCATAATCGGGAATGAATAAAATATAAAATATCTTCTTGATTCAAATAGTTCAAGGTTTGTACTTTGGAAACACATTCTTCCTTCAAATAAATCACGATTGTTCTTGTTGCAGTCATCTTTTTCATTCAAGATGGAAAATCGAAATTATCTTGAACTCGGAATTTCTATTTTCATTTAAAATTTTATTCATTGAAGATGATCACATTATCTTCCAAATTAACGTAAATGAACTATTATTTATGATTATTTTAATTTGAATAGATTTATAAATGCTTTTTATTAAACAGATATTCGAAAAATCTCATTTTAAACCATTTTAGGCTGTTGGAAACAATCTGGGGAACAAAAATGTGAGAATACGGAATGCATTGCTCTTCATCGTTCTACAAAAGCTTTGAACAATACCAAATTTTGCTGCTGTTTGGGAAATCGATGTAATTTGAATATAACCAGTAATGGAATCTTGAATCCCGAAGATACAATGTTAGATTCATCGGAACATGAACGTACTCCACCAAGTAAGGGGATAATCAATTGTACATCATATTGGGAAAAATCACTAAGACAATTAACGAAAATTCTTTCCCACAGCAACAGAGTATTTGGAGGATTCTGATTCGGAACGATGGATTTTCATTCTAATCAGTTTTTTAACTTTCATATTATCAGTGATATGCGTTATAGCTTTTATCACATATCGAATGTATAACAAAATTTCTTCGAGATTTGGAAAACGTTTGTCTTACACCGATCAGTTGATGGATAGTACAGCATTGAGAACTGGCACGTACATGGTCGATCATCTGAAGTTAACAACAATAGTGGGTAAGTGTATTCGATAAATTCCAATGTTCTTCACGTAAAAAATTGTGAATTTAAATATTATGGTGTATCAGGTCAAGGTAGATACGGATCGGTATGGCAAGGAAGTATGGGAGACCAAGAAGTTGCAGTCAAAATCTTTCCATCTCACTATCGCAATTATTTTCAAAATGAGAGGGACACGTATTGTTTGCCTTTCATGGAACATACTTCTCTCTTGGAATATTATGGTTAGTATTTTGATTTAGAATTAGAATTACAATGATAATATGATTCGATATTGAATTTCAGGACAGGATGAGAGAATAAATTTGGAAGGGAATATCGAATATCTTTTAGTTTTTAATTTTATACCAGGAGGTACTTTAACAGAGTTTTTACAAGCAAACACTGTCGATTGGCCTACATTTTGTAAAATGGGTTCATCAATTGTAAAAGGACTCGCTTACTTGCATACCGATATACGAAAAGGAGGTGAATAGTGAAACAATTATAATTGTGAATAAATTGTTGGAGAATCGTGATGACATTCATCATACCAATGAAATATCAATTTTACAGATAAATTCAAACCTTGTATCGCGCACAGAGATATTAATTCCAGAAACGTTCTAATCAAAGCTGATAATACTTGCTGCATATGTGACTTAGGATTGGCAGTTCAAATTTCTGGATCTAAATATTATGCTAATGGCGAAGAGCAACATGCTGAAATTAAATCAATCAATGATGTAAGTATTCGATAAGAATAAACATGGGATATTCTTTTCAATTCACTTCATCTGTTTTAGGTTGGTACTTTAAGATACATGGCACCGGAAGTATTGGAAGGTGCTGTAAATTTGAGAGATTGCGAAAGTTCATTAAAGCAAATAGATGTTTACGCATTAGGTTTAGTATTATGGGAATTGGTCTCCAGATGTTCTGATATATATGTTCCTGGTTCGGAAGTTCCAGCATATAAATTACCATATGAAAGTGAAATCGGTATGTAAGATTTTCTCAGTGGATTTGAAAAAATTTGATACGATATATAACATTCTTTATTCAATTGAAGGATCTCATCCAACATTCGAGCAAATGCAAGTGTTGGTATCACGTAATAAAGCGAGACCATTATTGAAAGGAAATTTGGTAGACAAACCGGGTGTTCGTTTAATCAAAGAGACTATGGAAGATTGCTGGGATGCAGATGCCGAAGCTCGATTAACCGCTTTATGCATTGAAGAACGTTTATCTGAACTCCAATCCCATCGTGGTACGTTTATACAATTTATTTGAGTTTTGAATTGATATTCGAGTATCGATTTTTCACAAATTTTCGTTATTACAGTCATGATGTACTTTACTGATGGAAGTCCCATGATGAATTCTCATAGTGCCTTAGTGCCTTCCACAACAAACAGTCTTTACAGTGAATCTTCTCATCACGATACCGTTCATGTTGTTCAACTTGCATCACATACCGGGCAGGATAATGCCAGCAACGAAGGAATGGTAGATAATTTAATCACATTATCACCTTCGGATAGTATCGCCCATGAACATAGCTGTAAGTACCTTATATAATTACTATACCGAATTTTTATCTGTTTTCTTTTTCAATTAATTCTGGATGAATATATTACAGTTAAAAATTCGAACGAAGTTGCAACATACAAAACCACTCAAATGCTCCAACCGTATCAAGGTCGAAATCCATGTATGGAAAGAAATTTGATGCTACAGTCCGATTCATCCGAAGGACTAGGTTGCAACGGTAATGTCCTTGTCGATAAATCCTTAAAACACGCATCTAGCGAGCAATACAAATCCCCTGCTGAAACACGAGATCTAGTTTCTTATGATTACGTAAATCAGCATCCAACTCAAATGGTTCATCTCAGACCCGCAACCCCGATACCGTACCTTCAGAATGCATTTTCGGACGACACGGTTACCTCTTACAATAAAAGAAAACAAACGAACATTCAGGATACCAGTTTACAAGAGAGTCCTAGAAAAAGAATATTCGGAGGATGGCCTAATTTCAAAAAATTATTCGTGAAAAGACGGATGTATCCATACAGTAAACACCAAATAGATAGAGAAGATTCTAAGTCAAATTTATTATCAAAACAAAACGTACACATTAAGACAGTGGAAACAAACGTGACCATTTCATCCGAAGGGAAATACGTGAACGGTGTTATTGGCAAAACATCCGTTATGAGTACCTCGTCGACCGAGAAGAACGACAAAAATGTGCAATTGAGGAGACAAAAATCCGATGACGGTACCGTGACTAATGCCAGACCATCCGTATTGCCTCTCGACAACGTAAGACCCAAGAAGAGTGAAAATAATCTCAGCAGACAAGAAAGTATCGACAAGTTTAACGAAGTTTTCAATGTGGGATCGAGTTTGAATGCGTTAAAGGATCCACATATGAGAATAAAAACTCCAGGGGATTTACCTCCATCCGTAAGAAAGATACGCGGTCGGGTACAATCTACCGCAAGATTCTCTTTATACGATGATCGTATGATGTGTAATATTCTCAACGAAGAGGAAGACACGAACGATAAAGCCATTTGGAACTCCGTACCGTTTGGTATGGATCTTGGTGACAATGATGAAAAATCACCTATAACAGTCGGTACCAAAAACGTGACTTGCTTTTAATTATATACTAATATTATTATGAATAATATTCATCTTGAAGAACTGTGCACAAATATCACAAACAATTATCTTAATATAACGTCTTTATACGTAAGTGAACAGTTAAGAGAATTTCAAAGACAATGTATCTTTTAAGAAGAGTATAGAAGTCTTGCAGTGCCTATTGCATTGTAATTACGATCGATCACAGTAGAGGAGCAATGAAGTAAGCAATTCTCACGTACAGAAAATCTTTTATACCACGTTGATCAAACAATAGAATCATCGGAATCCACGAATTGGATTTTTATCCAATTCTACTTCTCATCTTTAACAAAATTCATGCAGGTACGCACTTCATCATTCGATTATCATCCCATTTTTTTTATGTAATATTTTACAAATTTTCTTGATTCAATGATCGTACGATGACTGAAAACATTATCAAAGCAAGGTTTCGCTATTGCTAGGTATTAACTTACCGGAATAGTATTTCCCTCGATCAAGTAGATCTTGCGGAGTTCTTGCAATCGAAATTTGAATTAATATCGTTTTTCATTTTGACTGGCCGTTTAGGGATTTATATGAATCGTAAATGAACTCGTGCAATCAATAATAATGATTTTTATTCAGAAATATACCCAATCTCAGGGAGAAATATTATTCGACTGTTCAGAATATTATCAAACTGAACAATCTTACTTGGCTTTCATCATTGAAAATTAACCGATCGAGTATGAGTTTTGTATTTTATTCGATTAATTAAGAGTATACAATCTTTTATTGTTTTGCATCAGGTTCAGGATACTTTTGTCTTGAAGATACTTTAAAGCAGTGTTGCAAATTTATCCCGATTTATCAGAGGAGATCTTGCGATTTCCGTCTCTGGTTCCCGAAATACTGATTTTAAGCTGACTCTTTTTGTTCCATTCACAAATGACTCGTTCTTCCTCGCAGGAATATAAAAAAAATTTCATGGTTTTGCATCACTGCTTTGAAGGTACAGAAGTGTGGAAATATTTGTTATATTGTTATTTTAATTTTATTCCCCATTGAATTTCAACCATAGTCTAGATGATGGTTGAATTGTGAATTTTTAAACCATAATCGATACATCTACTGCAATTTTGTTATAATTTTATAAAACTGCTGAAGTTTTTATTGACTGATGTATCGAAAGAAGTGTTTTCTTTTTTAGAATCAAGTTTTTTATATTAATGCCCATTTTTGTGAATAATCCTTTTGGAATCGGAATGTTGGGGAACTTGTTCAGATTTTTGTTAATTACTTAATGACAATAATGTCATGCTGATGATTGTAATATACTTTTGGTTTTTATATCAAGGCATCTTTTGTTGAAAAAATCCATCAAATCTTGTACAATGCTCTGGTTAAAATAGATTCGAAAATTTTTTATCAGATTTGGTTACATTCAATGAAGTTTTTCTTTCATGGAAAACTTATGGAATCTTGTCAAATCTCATGGAAACCTGGACATTGTTCTTATCAAATGTCATTCGACTTGATTTGAGTGAGGTTTATGGGTTATTTCAAACAGGAATGGTTTATTGCCTGATTTATCGATTATTTACATGATTTTACTTCCATGTTCTTTCATAAGAAAATGATATGCAAGAATTCAATGAATATTAGCAATTTGTAGATTTCTTACAACTTTCGTAGAAGCACATTGATCCAAATGATTTGGTTTTCAACACTATTAATCTGAAGTTTTGATATTCATAAATCGGAGTCCATAGATGCAAAACAACCTTTTACTAAATATTTTGATTCTTTTTATTCCTCACAAAAAGATTGTTCCCGTTATGATGAGTCGTTGTCATTATATCTCAGATATTCATTGAATTTTAATTGTTGAAATCATGAAGAACATGGAATTAATTTACGGTTCTCCATACAGGTTTATTATAAACACTTCTCATAATTAGAGAAAAAGGATAATATTGAAGACTTCATCGTTCGTTTGGTATATTTCAAAAAATTTGTCTATAAAAAGTGACTAATTTTGATCATGTGATATTTAAACTTTTATTATTTTTCACACAGTATGTGATTATTTAATGTTTATATAGTTTATACTAGAATTTTTACAGGAAATTATTTTTTATTTCGAAGAGAAAGGGATTAGAATTGAAAAAAATAAACCCAAGCAGCTTTGTTTTATGTTCTGAAAAAATGATAGCCTTAATGAAACATGTGTAAAAAAATTTAGGACTTATTGTATATTTGATAATTATATATGCTCATTTCTTATTCTACTCTTCACTGAAATGATTCCCCAAATATTTGTCTTTATTATGCCATAAGCTGGAAGAATAGCCTTATTTGACGCCTTTGAATGTGCGAATTATTTTTGTTTGACAGTTGATGATAAATAACGTGAAATCTCACGAGTGATACAATAGAGATTATTAATTGGAGAATATTTATTTGATTATTGAAAATGATACCATTGCGAATCTTTACAAATGTTCAATTTCCATTCAATTATAAATTAAATGTTTTTGTTTTTTATATTTCATACAAAAAATAAAGAAAGTTTTGTATCAAATTCATGCACAAAAGTTTGATACGATTTGTACGATTTGGTGTTGAATCTTCGACGTAAAAACGCCGCATTTCAGTGGAATTACAGCTCTGCATATTAAATATCAAACTTTTTTTTACGAAGATTCTTTATATATCCTCAAGGTGACTGACAGATCAAAAATATTCGCATATTTCGAACAAGAAGTATTCCGATGTATCGATTGAAACGGGAAGACGAATTCCTAATCCTTTAAAATTACTGATAAACATGAACATTGAATCATCAATTCATAAAATGACGATTTCAATGATTCCTGATTGAACATTGGAAGGATGAAAATATGGTGGATGGGAATTGAAATTTGGATCGGATTCGCTCAAGAGTTGGAGACTTGTAAAAAAATTTGATAGCAGTTTCGAATGCCTACCTCCGTTGAAATTTACGGGATCAAAATATTCATTTTCACAATTGTTTTATTGTGGAAAAAGGAACAAAAATAAACGGGAAAAGATGAAGGGAACAAAAAAAGATGTATCATAATGCTACATTCTGTAACACGAGAAAATTAGGAAGAAATCATTATTGATTTAGAATTACTATGTGGAAGGAATCAATGCTGGAGAAGACAATAGAAAATAAAATATATATTGAATTAGAAAAAAAAAAAAGTGGAAAAAGTAGACATTCACAGCGAATTCTGTCTTAAGAATAAATTAATTTCTATCCACGATGGAATAACTTTGGACGATTCCAAATAATTATTCTTTCTTTTCAAATCAAATTTGTATGTCATAATTAGAGTAGCCGAGAGAAAAAAAAACATGTTTAAGGGGAGGTTCTCATCTAGCGATTACAAAATACGATGATTTTCTTGAATTTTTTTTCTCATGGAAGGAAGTAAATAAAGAACTCGGGGGTTTTCACACTTGTTAATTGAGCCTTTAAGTACATAAGAAAATTTTTTTCAGTGAAAAATAATGCTATGGGAATTGTTGATACGTGTTAAAACATAACCACCTAGAAAAACCGTGATCCATTGGGTGCCACTATAGCACTTACAAAAATTATCAGAAATAAAAAATTCAATGAAACCAATGAAAGGTCCAAAATTAAAAAAATGAAGAACATGCAAGCTTTTGATGGCATTTTTTCACCTTCGTTTCGCTCTTTAAAGTGCTATAAAAAGAAAAAAAAGGCATATATCATTCAAATTCAATCAGCTTCAAAATAAAAAAAAAAGAGCGATCCGTTCAGTAGTTTTTGAGATATCGTGGAGCCAAACTTGAAAAACATGGTTTCGAGAAAAACGCCTTTAAAGTTTCGGAATGAATCCTTCGACTTGAGAAAATTTTTTTCATGTACTTCAAGACCCATTTTCAATGAGTTCCAGATAACTCGAGTTCTCAATTTACTTCTTTCTTGAGAAAAAAAATCCGAGAAAATCACCTTATTTCGGAATTCGCTTGATGATAACCTCCCTTTAACAGAAATAATAGATTCCCGTCCATAAGTTGCACGCCCTCCGCAAGATTTTTTCCTTCAAACAAAATGTCAAAATTCGCTCAAGTATGGGGAGTATCGAAGACACGATTTGCAAATAACCGCACAACAATCATAAGATTTAATTTTAATTAACTTTATTACGTGAAATGATTTTTCAAATGTTCTTTTTTTATGAAACAACTAAGTTCGCGCACTGCCTTTTCGACGTGCCATAGCGGTCCTTTGAATCCCATGAATTAAGAATGTTGTAAAAGCATGAATTTAGAGACAGAAATGTAAACTATCGCTATTATCGTAATTATTACATCAAATCTTTATCCTTATGACAATTGAGTAGGATATTAAAGGCTGCAGTCCAATTTTAGTTAGATTAAATATGTACATAAGTGAAATATATAAGAATGAATATATATATATATATATATATACATATATGAATAAGTTTTTGTATGAAACTGATAACTACACGTATAATTAATTATACATTATGATATTTCCAATGTTCAGGGGATGCATTTAATTCGAAGAATATAGAAAATAGTCTATGTGAATTGTTCCGTATTCTTCTCTACATGTTATCACATTTATATTCTCAACGTTATTGCGGATGAATCGTGGGTAGAATTTCTCTCGAATAATAATGCATTGTCAAAAGCAAAAAGAAAATGAAAGAAATTTTGTCTACACGATGTGTAATTTAAGAATAAGTAAATCAAATGTGGCTAATTGTACTAGCCTAGGAAAGTTTCTGAACTTTATGTTCTAGAAATACAATTTTAAGGCGATAATTATATAATAGTCTTACAGATGTCACAGTTTCTACAAATCCAACTTGCGAGGTTCGATCAAAAATCAGTACCAGAATTTGATTTCAGTTTTGAGAATGACGAATCATTGGTATTTAACCCTTCAAGCGCACACAGCTGCGAATTCGCATCAACCGTAGTCTTCATACTTTTCGTTTTTCGTCAAAAATTGATTTCATTCTCGCATTTTATTTTCACTAATCAAATGAGATAGTTCTGAATTTTCTTTCATACCGCGTTATTATGCACAGTTTTTCCTTCAAATTGAGCAAAAGGAAGGTCAAATTAGTCGAATAGGAACCGAGTTAATCATCGAAAATTTGCACCTGTGTGTACTCCGAAGGTGTGAAAGGATGTGTGTACTTGGAGGGTTAACTTGTATTATAATGAAACTAAAGTCATGATAAACTCAAGCGGTGCAAGAATGTTTCAGACTTGATATGAGCATTAGAGTGGGTAAAAATCTTTTGTTCGATTTTTAAATCGCTGAAGGGTGGGAAAAATGTATTTTGTTATAGTATTCAAGAACTCTTAATAATAATATTGTCAAGACTTTTGAAATCCTGAGGTTTTTCCGAACCTTGAATGTCAATTGGTATTTCTTTTATGTCTATTCAATCAGACAACAATAATTTGTTTTAATATTCGCGTGTAAAATTCAAAACTACTTTCCCAACATCACAATTTATCGAAAAATAGAATTACAATTATTTCAATCAACAAAATGCGTGGAAATTCAAATCTCTCCATAAGATACAATTACTATCAATCAACTGAAGCAGAGTATAATTCGGTCTTTGCTTTGATGTTGATGAACGATAAATCGAAATCGGAGCTTCTATTACAAGAATCATACATTCTTTTGACCGTCACTATGATATGAATCTTCAAAGTTATAAAAGTTAAAGTCTGTACTACAAACGGGTGTGAAAAATGTTGGTTTAATTTTGTCTTATAACCGATGGGGCCGTTGGAAAGGCTGTCATTAAAAGGATTGTATAAGAAGCAAGCGAATACAAAATTTGGAATCTTTTTGATCGAACCTGGTATTTTCATGTGCATTAATGAGTATACATATATATATATATATATATATATGTATGTATGGATGTGAATATGCATGTATGTATGTATGTATGTATGGATGTATGTATGCACTCATAAACTCAAAAATGCACGTAATAGTATTTGAAATGAATCACAAGTATGTGGCTTCAGGGGCAGATTCGAACGGATAGCCGCATCTCAAGTATGTATACAAACATAAATATTACTTATATAGGTGTTCCAGAATACATTTTCAAGCTGTTCCCAGTGTATTCTTGAGAGAAAATTGAACAACTGAACATTTGATTCAACATTTTTCGATCCGAAACTTGGTTATTGAGTTATAAACAAAACAAAGTGCTCATTCAGATGGCAAGTACAGGGGGAGCGACTATACTCCAATGTTCGAAGAGTATATTTATGTAGTATTCACTTGAATGGTTGGAGTCAACCCTAAAACTAAGCTTCAGATCAAACAAATGTTGAATGAAAAAGTTGTTCAATTTTTTTCTCAGAAATATGCTGGTGAAAGGCTGAAAGTTTGTTTTGGCACACCCTGTATGTTATCTGAAGGAGGAAGCCGTTTGGATCTGTCACTGTTTGAATTTAATCTACAATAATATAACAGACTGAAGTGCATTATAAGGCTATTCAATGCCATTTAAATATGTATATTTAAATTTTTCAATAATATTTCAGAAGGAAGACCTGGGAATTTGATTTACATTTTTTTGGCATTAAAATAATACATTAATATAACGTTCATAAAAATTGCGTATTATTAGGAATATAGAATATAGAAAATATTCACCAATAGGCAGAATTTATTGTGTATTATATATATATATACATATATATATATATATATATATATATATTCTTGTCACTAAAAAAATTAAGACTGTAAACGTTGACAGGATGTTTTCCTCATTATATTATTATCCTTAGCTTTATTTGAGGATGGATATACATTCAATGTAGAAGTTTGTAAGATTATATCTACAGAGGTAACTAGAGCTCGACAACTACCTATGTGGAAATGTACACACGGGCCGCTACTGGCGCGGTACTGTTGCCAGAATTGCCAGTACTGGCAAACCCAACCTTGCCCTTATGGGGCCAGTGGTTTGGACGGTACTGGCAAGGAGTCGGAATGATAACATCATTTTACATAAGGGCCAGTAAAACATTTACCACCACGTCGGTAGCGATATTTGGTGTGTGCCTACTATGGTGGAACTCTGGCATTGCAACAGAATCAGTTGTTCGGCCAGTACTGGATGAGAAGTGGTAGAGGGTCAAAATAATACATCCTACGTAGGAATTCAGACTCGACCCAGTACTGGCACAGTGCTGGTAATTAGAGATCCCCGAAGTTATATTTCAAGTAAAAAAAAAAAATACATTGAATTTGAACTCTCAAAACTTTGTGAATCTATTTTTCTCATCACCGTTATCCGAGAAAGACGCTTTGGAAGTGGTTTTATGCAAGTTCACTGAGCAAGGATTGAACCCGGGACCTGCGAGTGAGAAACAGAGTATCACATCAGCTAATCTCCGAGTTGACAACGGACCACTTAAATTCCCATTTATTGCACCAATTCCCTTGAAGTCACGCAATTTACCATAGACTCCGTAGTGAAACAAGACTCTACCAATACTGGTTCATTGTTCTCTATCGAACGTATTGAATGATCATAACAACTCTGTCTTGATACTGGCGCGACTCCGGCTCACTACAAAAATCAAGTTGCCAAGATCGTGATTTTAATGTCAGTCGACTACCGATTCCGTAGTCAACCAGAGTCCCACCAATACTGGTACCATGTCGTTTATCGAACATATTGAATCATAATGCCAACTCTGGCTCAATACTGGCGCGACTCCGGCTGACCGCAACAGCCGAGTTGCCAAGATCATAATTGCAACATCAATCGACTATCGATTTTGTAGTCAGCCAGAGTCATATCATTACTGGCATATTGCCGTCTGTTGTACATATGGAATGATAATACCGACTCTGGCTGAATACTGGCGCGGTACCGTTTCTCGAAATCCTGGGTATTGTCCAGACAGTATTCATTTGATACTGACCCTATACCGTCTGTCCACGCGAGCCAATACCGGCTGAAATTTTGCGAATGTTCGGCGACAGTTGAAAAACGGTAATGATTCTGAACAGGCACAGTTGTTTTTGCCGAACTTTGGCAAATACAACCTCGCCAGTACCACGCCATTTGTCATAATGAATTGATTTTAACGACAATAAAACATCGATTTCGTAGTCAGCCAGTGCCATATTGATACTGGCATATAGTCGGCTATCAAATATATGAAATGGTAATCCCAACTCTGGATCAGTAATGGCGCCGCTTTGGTTTACCATAACAGCCGGATTTCCATAGACATAATTTTAACGTAGTTCGACTACCGATTTTGTAGTTAGCCATTGCCCTACCGATCCTGGCACTCGATCGCTTATTGGATATATTGAATGGTTATCCCAACTCTGGCACAGTACTGGCGCGGCTCTGTTACACTACGATCCGTGTATTTTCCGGCCAGTATTGATTCATTACTGGCCCAACACTGTCTGTCCACGCCAACCAATACCATCTCAACTCCGTCGAACATGTACAGCCAGTTGAAAAACAGTAATGGGCCTGACCAGGAACAGTTGTTTTTGCCGAAGTCTGGCAAATACAACCTTTCCAGTACTGGGCGATTTGTCAACTCCGGCAATTTCCACATGGGTAGTCAACTAGACGCTAGAGATGGGCGATACGTATCGATATCGATACGTTTCTATAGAATTTATATCTAGTTTGAATACATTTCAATAAAATTTTGATACAAACTTGATACTTATGTTATAGAAACGTATCGATATCGATACGTATCGCCCATCTCTACTCGACACTCGACCTAACTTCATTTATGAAAAACAATTAACGCTGATGAATTAACCTTGAGTTATCCCACGGGGGTGTAACAGGAACAAGAAGTTTCTTAATATTCAACGGTGTCAATTAGGTAACCGCAACGCAGGACGAGAGGATTACAGAAACAATTGCAAATATGTTGGATAACCTTGCCGGAATAGAAAGAATTTGTAAGTTTTTGACGGGATAGGCCATGTTTGGTGATTCCGGACAAAACCAGGTAGGAATTTTGTCAGTTTGTTGTTGTGACCGGATTTCCTGGGACAAAAACCGTTCAAAGCCTGACAACTATTTCTTGCTCGAATCTGCCAGGTATTTTCAGCAAAGAACTGAGAGTTGGAGATGGAGATGAACATTTGCAGTGCTGCCGTACAAGTTAAAAACTCTGCCAATTGGCACATGGCTTCCTCGTTTGTGTTGAAAAAAAATACTTGTTTTCTTTCTTTCTCCCGTTTTTCTTAGAGAATCAGGTTGAAATTTATATAGGCCTGCGATCAACACTGCATAAAGCTGTGGTGGAAATTTCATGACAATTGGATGATAGAAACGGAAGTTATCCCCATGTTAACGATGTTTACGAAATTTCCGAATTTTGTTTCGAAGCTTACCACTTTCTTCCTTCAGTTCCGATTTGTTTGAAATTCACACCATACAGCCAACCCCCCGTGAACTGATTATACTACAAGTTTCATGGCATTTGGATGATACCGACATAGGGAAAGCATGCTTTCAAAATATTGACAAATAATGTGAATCGCGGAACGAAAATTTTCCACAGTTTCCAATCAATTAGAATGAAACTTATATGGGAGCACTATTGGGTCATGAATAAAACGTGGTTGAAGTTTGATCGAATTCGGATAATAGGAAGCAAAGATACACACGTACGCAAAATGTTCTTTTTTTGTCAGAGTTCTGGTCATCCACCCAATTCTTCTGAATGCATCAGGTTGAAACTTATATGGGACCACTATCACCCTAGTCCACAACTGTGATAAAAATTTCGAAACGATCGGATAAGCAGAACGGGAGTTATGCGCGTACGAGACTGAGGGGGGGGGGGGGCTACAGTCACACACAAAGACAGACAGACCGACAGACAGACACGGTAACACAATTGTTTCCCGAATTCTGGGAAACATTTTGGTCTAGAAGATTTTGGTTTTCGAGACAAAAAAATTTTCGGCTCCTCGAAACGATCAAAAAGCTTCCCTCTAAACGAGAAAGCAGAATTTAGTTGAGGCGACTAAATTTGATAGTTAGAATTACTAAATCCATTCATTTCAACGGACCATTTTTCTATATTTGCCACTATCAAAAAAGTGAATGAAAAAATACCACTCGAATAATTACTGTTTCGTTCGGAATTCGTAAAGTGCGAAAGGAATGAAAATTTGAGATATGTGTTGATGAAATACGTCCCTCTAACTATGAAATTTAGTTGCCACAACCAAACTTTTTTAGTTGGCCGCACTAAATCTCATAGTTAGATGGACATATTTCATTAACACAAACTCCAAATTTCCATAAAAAAATTTGGTTTCCATCAAAAAATTTTCTCATAGTTGTGGCAACTAAAAATTTTCAGTTGTGGCAACTAAAAAAATTTAGTTGTGGCAACTAAAAAAATTTAGTTGTGGCAACTAAAAATTTTTAGTTGTGGCAACTAAAAAAATTTAGTTGTGGCAACTAAAAATTTTTAGTTGTGGCAACTAAAAAAATTTAGTTGTGGCAACTAAATTTTATATACAGAATTACTAAATCCATTCATTTCAACGGACCATTTTTCTATATTTGCCACTATCAAAAAAATGAATGAAAGAATCCCACTCGAATAATTACTGTCTCGTTCGAAATTCGTAAAGTGCGAAAGGAATGAAAATTTGAGATATGTGTTGATGAAATACGTCCCTCTAACTATGAAATTTAGTTGCCACAACCAAACTTTTTTAGTTGGCCGCACGAAATCTCATAGTTAGATGGACATATTTTATTAACACAAACTCCAAATTTCCATAAAAAATTTAGTTTTCATCAAAAAATTTTCTCTTAGTTGTGGTAACTAAAAATTTTCAGTTGTGGCAACTAAAAAAATTTAGTTGTGGCAACTAAAAATTTTTAGTTGTGGCAACTAAAAAAATTTAGTTGTGGCAACTAAGAATTTTTAGTTGTGGCAACTAAAAATTTTTAGTTGTGGCAACTAAATTTTATAGGTAGAATTACTAAATCCAGTCATTTGATCGGACCATTTTTCTATATTTACCACTATCAAAAAAGTGAATCAAAAAATACCACTCGAATAATTACTGTCTCGTTCGAAATTCGTAAAGTGCGAAAGGAATGAAAATTTGAGATATGTGTTGATGAAATACGTCCCTCTAACTATGAAATTTAGTTGCCACAACCAAACTTTTTTAGTTGGCCGCACTAAATCTCATAGTTAGATGGACATATTTTATTAACACAAACTCCAAATTTCCATAAAAAATTTAGTTTTCATCAAAAAATTTTCTCTTAGTTGTGGTAACTAAAAATTTTCAGTTGTGGCAACTAAAAAAATTTAGTTGTGGCAACTAAAAATTTTTAGTTGTGGCAACTAAAAAAATTTAGTTGTGGCAACTGAAAATTTTTAGTTGTGGCAACTAAAAAAATTTAGTTGTGGCAACTAAAAAAATTTAGTTGTGGCAACTAAAAATTTTCAGTTGTGGCAACTAAAAAAATTAAGTTGTGGCAACTAAAAAAATTTAGTTGTGGCAACTAAAAAAATTTAGTTGTGGCAACTAAAAAAATTTAGTTTCGGCAACTAAAAATGTTTAGTTGTGGCAACTAAAAATTTTTAGTTGTGGCAACTAAAAAAATTTAGTTGTGGCAACTAAAAAAATTTAGTTGTGGCAACTAAATTTTATATACAGAATTACTAAATCCATTCATTTCAACGGACCATTTTTCTATATTTGCCACTATCAAAAAAATGAATGAAAGAATCCCACCCGAATAATTACTGTTTCGTTCCAAATTCGTAACGTGCGAACGGAATGAAAATTTGAGATATGTGTTGGTGAAATACGTCCTTCTAACTATGAAATTCAGTTGCCACAACTTAACTTTTTCAGTTAGCCGCACTTAATTTCATAGTTAGGAGGACGTATTTTATTAACACAAATTTCAAATTTTCATGAAAAAATTTAGTCTTCATGAAAAAATTTTTAGTTGTGGCAACTAAATTTTATAGGTAGAATTACTAAATCCAGTCATTTGATCGGACCATTTTTCTATATTTACCACTATCAAAAAAGTGAATCAAAAAATACCACTCGAATAATTACTGTCTCGTTCGAAATTCGTAAAGTGCGAAAGGAATGAAAATTTGAGATATGTGTTGATGAAATACGTCCCTCTAACTATGAAATTTAGTTGCCACAACCAAACTTTTTTAGTTGGCCGCACTAAATCTCATAGTTAGATGGACATATTTTATTAACACAAACTCCAAATTTCCATAAAAAATTTAGTTTTCATCAAAAAATTTTCTCTTAGTTGTGGTAACTAAAAATTTTCAGTTGTGGCAACTAAAAAAATTTAGTTGTGGCAACTAAAAATTTTTAGTTGTGGCAACTAAAAAAATTTAGTTGTGGCAACTGAAAATTTTTAGTTGTGGCAACTAAAAAAATTTAGTTGTGGCAACTAAAAAAATTTAGTTGTGGCAACTAAAAAAATTTAGTTGTGGCAACTAAAAATTTTCAGTTGTGGCAACTAAAAAAATTAAGTTGTGGCAACTAAAAAAATTTAGTTGTGGCAACTAAAAAAATTTAGTTGTGGCAACTAAAAAAATTTAGTTTCGGCAACTAAAAATGTTTAGTTGTGGCAACTAAAAATTTTTAGTTGTGGCAACTAAAAAAATTTAGTTGTGGCAACTAAAAAAATTTAGTTGTGGCAACTAAATTTTATATACAGAATTACTAAATCCATTCATTTCAACGGACCATTTTTCTATATTTGCCACTATCAAAAAAATGAATGAAAGAATCCCACCCGAATAATTACTGTTTCGTTCCAAATTCGTAACGTGCGAACGGAATGAAAATTTGAGATATGTGTTGGTGAAATACGTCCTTCTAACTATGAAATTCAGTTGCCACAACTTAACTTTTTCAGTTAGCCGCACTTAATTTCATAGTTAGGAGGACGTATTTTATTAACACAAATTTCAAATTTTCATGAAAAAATTTAGTCTTCATGAAAAAATTTTTAGTTGTGGCAACTAAATTTTATAGGTAGAATTACTCAATCCAGTCATTTGATCGGACCATTTTTCTATATTTACCACTATCAAAAAAGTGAATCGAAAAATACCACTCGAATAATTACTGTTTCGTTCCAAATTCGTAAAGTGCGAAAGGAATGAAAATTTGAGATATGTGTTGATGAATTACGTCCCTCTAACTATGAAATTTAGTTGCCACAACCAAACTTTTTTAGTTGGCCGCACTCATAGTTAGATGGACATATTTCATTAACACAAACTCCAAATTTCCATAAAAAAATTTTCTCATAGTTGTGGCAACTAAAAATTTTCAGTTCTGGCAACTAAAAAAATTTAGTTGTGGCAACTAAAAAAATTTAGTTGTGGCAACTAAAAAAATTTAGTTGTGGCAACTAAAAAAATTTAGTTGTGGCAACTAAAAATTTTTAGTTGTGGCAACTAAAAAAATTTAGTTGTGGCAACTAAAAATTTTTAGTTGTGGCAACTAAAAAAATTTAGTTGTGGCAACTAAAAAAATTTAGTTGTGGCAACTAAAAATTTTTAGTTGTGGCAACTAAAAATTTTTAGTTGTGGCAACTAAAAAAATTTAGTTGTGGCAACTAAATTTTATATACAGAATTACTAAATCCATTCATTTCAACGGACCATTTTTCTATATTTGCCACTATCAAAAAAATGAATGAAAGAATCCCACTCGAATACTTACTGTCTCGTTCGAAATTCGTAAAGTGCGAAAGGAATGAAAATTTGAGATATGTGTTGATGAAATACGTCCCTCTAACTATGAAATTTAGTTGCCACAACCAAACTTTTTTAGTAGGCCGCACTAAATCCCATAGTTAGATGGACATATTTTATTAACACAAACTCCAAATTTCCATAAAAAATTTAGTTTTCATCAAAAAATTTTCTCTTAGTTGTGGTAACTAAAAATTTTCAGTTGTGGCAACTAAAAAAATTTAGTTGTGGCAACTAAAAAAATTTAGTCGTGGCAACTAAAAATTTTTAGTTGTGGCAACTAAAAAAATTTAGTTGTGGCAACTAAAAATTTTTAGTTGTGGCAACTAAAAAAATTTAGTTGCGGCAACTAAAAATCTTTAGTTGTGGCAACTAAAAAAACTCTGCCAATTGGCACACGGCTTCCTCGTTCTTAATCAATCAATTATGATGGGACTTTTGAAAATATAGTTAAACAATGCAGATTGCTAAAGACTCTTCTTCCACTTTCCTCAACCGATTGTAATGAAACTTATATGGGACCACTATGGGATCATACCTGAACCGTGGTATAAATTTCATTGCAATCGGATAACAGGAAGCGAAAACATGCCCTTGACCCAAAATCACAATTATTGATAACATGTTTCTCCTCCGTCTTCCGTTTTTTTTGTAAAGATCAGGTTGAAACTCGTATGAGACCACTATCAGCACTGCATGAAACTGTGGTAAAAATTTCTTAACGATCGGATGATAGGCACGAAAGATATCCCCATGATAATGGCATTTTCGGGATTTACAAATTTTGTTTCGAAGCTTAGTGCTCACCATTTTCTCCCCTCAATTCCGATTTGCTTGGAATTCAAAACGTACAACTAACACTTCGTGAAATGATTATGCTCCAAGTTCCAAGGCATTCGGATGATACGAACATAGGGAAGGCATGCTTTCGAAATATTGTCAAACAATAAGGGTCGCACAAAAACAATTTTCTACAATTTTCAACCGATTGGGATGAAATTCATATGGAAACACTATCGGATCACAACCAGTGATGCCAGCATTTGGTCGACCGATTCCATTTACCCTCTTCATCACATCTATCTCTATAGAAATCTCACAGACACAATCAAACCTCCGATAAAAGAAATTTGATTTCATGGAGCGTGATGGAGGGGTAAAGCTCGTCGGCCGGCCGAATGCTGGCATCACTGATCACAACTGAAACGTGATATAAATTTCATCGTGATCGGATAACAGGAGGCGAAGATATACGCGATCGCAAAATCACAATTTCTCAAACAATAGTCCGCGATCTTCGAAACGCGTCATCCGATCGATACCAAAATCAATAGACCTCGAGTCCTTTCTAAGACAAACATATGGGAAAAAGAGTTATTCCAATAGGTGCATTCTGGAGAGAGTTATCGTGGACCAAAAAATTTACACAGGCATTTTTGGGAATCGCATTTTTCCGTCTTTCTGAAGCGTTTGGCAAAGACGAGATACCCTCTTCTGTGTGATTGATTTTTGACCCTATCACAATACTTCCGTTTCCTTATATATGAGGAATATGGAAGTAAAACAGTAATGTCTTAATGTTGATGAAGAAATCATATCAAATGTTGTAAGGTATCACTCAGGCCGCAGGTAAATCAATTTTTGTGCATTTCCTCACGTATTTGCAGTCTCTCCCAAATGAGAACAGGTTATCGAAATTACATTAAAATGTTGTTAGTTTGACATGATTTTGACTAGAAATTGGTTAAAGTGAGGTCAATATGACGGCATCTTGATTGAGTTCTCATGGGGTTAACAATGATTTTCTCTTTTTCTTAACTTTTGGTTTTGATGGTACGCGTAATTGATCTTTAAATCCGGTTGGTATTATTTTCTACTGTTGTGCGCGACGCTCGAGCGCTTGAGCTCTAACGTTCACGCGAGGAAGCTCGGCCATGGGTTTGGTCTGCACGGGACCGGTGCTATCTACTTGGCGATCTTCACTTTACTCTGGATAGGGAATACGCCATCTCGGAGTACACAATTTTTGTGATGAGTTGAAGCTGATAAAGTAGCGATTTATGCAAAAAAAGAAATCGATTTTTCCAATCCATCACATGGTGTGATCCCCCCTCCCCTTAACCCTATTTTCGTTTACAAAATTCCGCAAACATCAGTTGTCTCAGTAGATGTAACCCATTCGTATACGTCCATGAATTAATCGTTTTAAGGGGATACCAGCGTATCGACTGAGTAAACATTTTCTCGGTAAGAATTCTCTGCACTGAATTTATAAAAGGGTCTGAAATTCTCAGGAAATAATCTTTAGTACTTTATCTATTGCGGTAGATCGCTCAAATTTCGTATTTCGGAGAAGACATTTTTTTTCCCGACTGAGAAAAAAAGGTTTCCCACACTGAAAAAAAAATCAGCGACTACGGGCCGGCTAAATATTTGGTTGCCTGCTTTTGAATGAATAAACAAAACAATTCTATGGATTATCAAAAATTATTTTGGTGGAGGAACTAAATTATATGGATGAATTTTTTTCAGGTGCTGCATTTTTATTATTTTCACATGTTAACAAAATATTTAGCCGGCTCCTATTTATCAATAGAATTTGGTTGTACCATCCAAATATTTCTCTGATTGTATGAAATTCAAAATTTGAACGATGTACCGCAATAGAAAGGGTATCTTCTGAAGATTATTTCCTGAAAATTTCAGACCTTTTGATGAACTCAGTGCGGAGAATTCTTACCGAGAAAATGTTCACTCAGTCGGTACGCTGGTATCCCCTGAATTAGAGTTTTAGCGTTGTCTGAATACCGGGTCGATTTCGGATGAAGATGATTTGACCCATTGTTCTTCTACACGGAGAGAAATGGTGTTTCAAATATTACTCAATTTTGTAGTGAAGTAGTGCAGTTAAGTTAAATAGTATAATATTTATAACTGAATGTAGTAAAAGTTCATGCGATTTGTTGCAACTCCACATCATAAAGCATGCGTTTTGACTACATTCAGTTGTAAATATTATACTATTTAACTCAACCGCACTATTTCACTACAAAATTGAGTAATATTTGAAACATCATTTCTCTCCGTGTACGGTTACGTATTCTATAATTCTCCGACGATGTAATCTATTCCGAATATCAGTGAAAAATAAATCAACACAGTCAGATATGATTTGCAACTGTATGTTTTATTCATGATAAATTCACAATTAATATCAATTTTAGCATGTTTTATGAGCGAATTTGGAATTCTTCTGTTGAAACTACAATCTGAAATACAGAAGACAATGACTCTGTTTCAGATATATGATATATTTCGAATGAAACTTTGAAAACTCCCTTCGATTTGAATGAATTCCTATCATTATACGAACTTAAAATATTCTTTGATAGATTTTTACATCATTTTTTAGATGTATTAATATTAGTTTTTGGACGGTGATTTCACAATCTCAATAGCACACGGAGAAAATATTATCATATTGGAAATCACGTTTATGTTATGTTAAGTGCTTATCAAATATTTTCTCTGTGCATCAAACATCGAAATCATTCAACATGACTGTGAACTTGTTTCCTCACTTATGCGCTGCCAGAAAAATTTACATAAGCCTCAAATGTATCCCAGAAATTGTTGAAAATATCAATTGGGAATGTAACGATAAATCACAATCAGCACAATGAAAGTGTCGAGTTTGATTAGTCCTATGTGAGTTGACTATTGAATGATGTGTTTTTGCTTTTCCTTGATGTTAGACAACATTGTTTTCTCCACAGTTTTCACGATATCAAAAAAGTGATAAAATCAAGAATTCTGTGTCAGAATTTGAAAGTTGTCCAATTGTAAATTAATAATTCGAAATTTATAATGTTTTACAGTTACAGTTCCCAAGTAGCGTTCTAACGCTGTCTCATTTTTGTTCTTATAAAATGTATCTTTTTTTTCGATCATATCGATCTTTTAATTTGTAGGTTTCAAAATATCTGTCTTATGCTCCCAATATTTATTACTTGAAAACCACAATAACTGAGGTACATCGAAAGTGATAGAGTTGGGGTTCTGTGAAATAATATCGGCACATAACCGCATGTTCGTCTTTTGTTTTTCTCATCGTCAAATTATTGCAAATTGGCATAATATATTTCAATATAAGAAACTAAATAGTATAAGCTTTACAATTCTGCAACGTAACCTTGAATGACAATTCCAGGTGCGATTTCCGTAGTAACACTTTCCATATCGTTTCGATGTTTACTTTGCTTACTTTGTTTCTCGTTCCAATTGTCTTCTCTTCCATATTTTTCCGACATTCTGACCATCTCATTTGGGCTCCACTCGGGCGATTCTTTACCACTGTTACCGCCACTTCTATAAACTGTCCTTGATTCGTATTGAAATTCATCACGACCCGATGAGTGATATCCTGATGATCTTGGAGGTGGTGATGATGGATTGTAACTGTCATAGACGGCAGTGCGC
The DNA here is from genome assembly GCA_018340375.1 of Gonatopus flavifemur. Classification (NCBI taxonomy): domain Eukaryota; kingdom Metazoa; phylum Arthropoda; class Insecta; order Hymenoptera; family Dryinidae; genus Gonatopus; species Gonatopus flavifemur. Next base: position 11,173,216 of record JAFFJZ010000005.1, read on the forward strand.
TTCATCGACGCTCTTTGATTTGGAGTTTTTCGAAGCATTGCCTGTGAAATACAAAATTTATGTGGAAAAATATGTTCTCAATGGGACCAGCTTGTGAAAATGCCATCAGATTTCCACCAACAAGACGTGTTATTTTGACCTGATTTTGACTAAGAATTCGTCAAAGTGACGTCAATTTGATGATATTTTCGACTGAGTTGTTCTCATAGGTTGTGGGGAATGTTTTAGAGACTTGTTGTAATAAAAGAAGAAGGTTCTTAGATTATTCCACGCTACATCACACTCAAGTCTTCGCTTGGAATCAGTGGAAGATTGTAATTCCCTGATTCTCAGTACTTTTCACTCTCTAAATTTCAAATAGTGAAATGTCACTGATTGCAGTGAAAAGCCTACGACTGCAAAATAGTGCAGAATATATATACTGCAGAATCAGTGAATAGCAACTGATTTCGGCAGTGAAACGTCACTGATTCTATTAGCGAGGAGTACTTTCAGGAGTGACTATTCACTAATTATGCAGTGGAATCTTATTGATGGCATTCAGTAGTCGACGACTGAACTGCGGAAAAAGTGAGATTTCACTGATTAAAATTTAGAGCGCACTGATTGGAATTCACGAAGTTCGAATGAAAGTCTAATCCAAGTATTACAAGGGGTACGAAATTTTTTTGAAAGTTTTGAGCATGCTATACATGCTGAACGTCCTGAGACTCCATGAAAGACCATGGATTTCATCATTTTGATCCCACACAGCACCACAGTCCTAGAAGAATCCATGAAGAATTCTTATTGAACTCATTGTGTTCTTTATGAATTCTTCAAAATTCTTCCTGGGACTTTGTTGCTATGTGGGATATTTTGCTGGATGAATCTAAATGGAAGTATCGCAGAGAGAAAAGTTTATATTGAAGATTATTAGACACAGTACACGGAGAAAAAATATACTACTTCTTATTATTTGGCTTGTTGAACCAGGAACAGGAAGGTTAACTATACGCTTTATATACGCAGAGAAAAGTTACCTAAAAAATTACTACACTTCATAGTAAAATAGGGACAAAATCACATTTTGGGGTTATGTATTATACGTTGTCATTGAAATTACTATACTTTCTAGCAATTTAACTTTCAGCGTTTAAAATTTCAATCCCACCTATATTACTTTTTCTACAACATTCGTAATTTTCTGTATTTCTATGTAAAAATTCATTTCACAAACCTTCCTGTTTCTAGTTTACTAAGAAAAATAACAAAAATTCTTATATTTACGAGCGGTATTTTTCTCCATGTATCGTACCCGTGGGATATACTCGATTATGACGATAGGAACTATCACTTCGTACTTTCTTATATTACTGCGCATATTGAATTCAAGAAGAGTTGTAGTAATCTGTTGCATACTCATGGTTCTTTTCGCCACAATAAAGTATATCCCACGGCTGTGATATGAATATATTACCCACACAGCACCACAAGTCAGGAAGAGTGCTTAATACATTCATTTTGAATTCTCATAGTTCTAAATGAATTCATTTGGAACTTTCTGAACTGTCGTGCTGTGTGGGTTAATTTTCATTACAAAATTTTCTCCGTGCGTGAAACGGGGTGAATAGGATCATTCAGAAAAGATATTAAATGAAGTGATAACTAACCCTTACGAGGTAACGTCGGGTCACTCATGCTTTTTCAAAACCTTCTCCTCTTGCTAATTTGAAGAGAAGAGTGAGCAGACTATATCCTAAGTAATTGTACACTAGGAGGCTATAAGCTCCCCAAGTGTTATCACTTTAGTTCGTCAACAGCATTCATAGGAGCCAATCGTAGGAGCTATTCAAAATGACGTTACCTCGTAAGGGCTGATTATGTGATAATCTAGAATGGTAAATGCGCGCTATTTATTACTTTTATCATTTGAACAATTAATTACGAATTTGTTCAACATGTTTTTTCGTTCGGGATCCCATTCACCTCAATGATCCTATTCATGATCCCGTTTTACGGTACTCTATTAAGGGTGATTAGTATTGTCCAATTTAATTGCATTTTAGTTTCATTTCAATTGAAATTTAGGTTTTGAGAGTTCAAATGGTTTCCCTTGAATATAGATACACACGGAAAACATTGTTAATCGAAATCTTTGTTGACTAGTACGTCACGAGAAGAATTCGTAAATCGGATTTTGATGATTCGTTGACTTTGTCCATGGTTTCAACAATGGAATTCATTTTCATTGTCGAAATAATGTAAAAAGTCCATGAATCATTGAAACCCAGTGTGCAAATTCTTCTCGAATTTCTGCATCGTCCAAAAATTGCATATCAGTCAACGAAAGTGGAATTTTCTTTCAGTTTCATTGGTCATCCCTTTCAATACACCGAAAAAAAAGTTTTGTTGAAATGTGAACAATCAAAAACTTTAGTTATGCTAACCAAATTTTTGTTGTTGCGACAAAACATTTGGTAGTAGAGACAAAATATTTTTGTTATCACATTTAGGAACAAAATAATTTTGTTGAAAGCACAACAATTTGGTTGAAAGAACAAAAGTTTTTTCTTGTTCACATATCAACCAAAATGTTTTGTTGTTTTAATCAAACAGTTTTCTAGGTGTATGAATACGTGCTTGGAGGATTCCGTTAGGAATTCCCGGTTGTGGCTATTCGATAGATATCACCGAGTTTTGTGTAGAAAATTTGAATTTACAGAATCTCATCCTTACTTGAAAATTGAAAGGTGGAGAGTCATCGTTTTCAGCTTCGTTATTCCTTCGACCGATCATCTGAAGTTCTTGTATTGGATTGACACTGTGATAAGGTAGAATAATGGTATTAAATCTCGATTCGAGTGTATATCTTATTTCCTTCGATACTTGTTCATATTCCCTTCAATTATCTCATTTCTTATTTCGATACACGAGAGTGTATAAATCTTGGGCCAACCTTGGGCTACTTCCCAAAATTTGAACAGTGACCCTGGTGGAAATTACAATTTTGAGAGTTTTTCAGAAATGCTCAGAATATTTTCTGAGATTTTCAGGATTATTCTGAATTTTATAGATGGATGCAGAGATTCACGGAGAATGTTCGAATTTTGAGAGTTTTTAAGAGATTCTCAGAAACTCTCAGAGGAATATTTCCATCAGGGGAGATTTCACTTTTTTGCCAGCCAAAAGTGAGCTTGTCCAAATTTTGAGTGAAATGTCCACTCTTTCAGAGTGATAGTCTAAGGTTTGAGGTTCACAACTTACACTCACTCCAATTCTAGAATGAATTTTCCACTCTGAAAAAGTGAGGGTTCACTCGAAACGGGTGAAAATCCTATTCGAAGTGGACTGGCTTCCCAACAAACATCGAAGGTCTTGAAGACATCTGCAAGATATCTTTAGGAAAACATCTTTTAGATACCTCGAAAAGATGACTTTTATATATCTAAATGACTTCAAAAAGAGATATCTTCAAGATATATCGACATGATATCTTTCAGGCATCTTCAAGAAATGTCAGAAACATGTATTTAAGGTATTTTTGAACGACATCTTCTAGATGTCATGTTCCTTTTCGACAATTCATTAGTGATCCTTTTGTGCTGTCTGGAATGTCTCAAACGTTTCTTAAAATAATAAAATCTTGAGGCATCTAAAAGATATCTTCTACATATCTAAAATATATCTTTATCAACGTGTCTAAAATATATTGTCTGCAAGATCTTTTTGAGATATCTAAAATTTGTTGCATAAGACATCTTTTTAGATGTCGAAAAGATATCTTCACGAAAGTCTTCCAAGAAATCTTCCATGATTTTAAGACATCTTTCACATAGGTACTAACAGATATCTTTTCGTTTGTTCGATTATTTCTGAGACTTGGTGGAGTGGAACACGCAATTTTTCACTCTTTCAGATTTAGAGAGTAGTATGCATCAATTTTATATATTACCCTCCCTCGATCTAGAGTAAATCAGGGTGAGATGACGCACTTTCCCGCTCCACTACAGCACGGGAAATTCAAAGATTGTAATTGGATGTTCATATTTTTCTTGCGTGGACGAGGTTTGATGTATTATTTTATGCTGTAGAGGAGCGGGAAAGTGCGTCATCTCACCCCGATTTCCATACTTTTATACTTTACATTTGATTTTCTTCTCTCAGTTTATGATGGAACAGATTTATTGACTCTTCCCGACCCTCGTAGAAATTGGATCAGGTATTCCCTATTTTCTATGAGGTCCTGATCAGGTTACAATCCAAAAACTGTAAATAAGGAGAATCTTATGAGGTTTTCACAAGGGACTTAACTGATTTTCCTAATGAGATTCAAATAGGGTTATAACGCAGGAGTACAATAGAGAAAACCGTAAGGAAATCTGATGAGGACCTGATAGGAAATCAGGCATCTCTCGTCAGCCTCTGGTACTTTCCCGTCAAAAATTTCTACTAAGGAATTGCTATTCATTCAGTCAGAAAAACTTACCAGGTAGCATTTTATGAGCCTTCAAGAGAAGAGACAAATAAGAAAATGTTCAATGACTGGAATAACAGTTTTGGATCTGAATCCCTTTTGCGGCAAATGTGCAGTATAAATACCCTAGTAGAAATTTTGGACGGGAAAATACCAGAGCCTGACGATTTGCCTGATTTCCTATCAGGTCTTCATCAGGTTTCGTCACGGTTTTCCCAATTTCGCTCGATTTTATGGAAATCTCTTCCGAACCCCTCTATCCCTATTGAACCCCTGCGTTAAAACCCTATTTGAATCCTGTTAAGGAAATCAGAGAAGTCCCTTGTGAAGGCCTCATAAGATTCTGCTTATTCACGGTTTCCGGATTCTAACCTGATCAGGACCTGCTTATTAAAAATAGGGAATGCCTGATCCACCTTCTAGTAGGGTATATTATAACTATTACAGTTATACGAGTCGTGTTTCACAATTCCTAATAATTTCTGTCGAACCTAACCACGGCTCAGGTTGGCTTAGGTGTGAAAGCGACCCTGAATGCATTGACTGAAAATTCATCGAAATAGCTTGATTATGACAACACTGTTAGAAAAGTTATGAAGTTTTTTCCATAAACAATTTATTAAACAGAATTCATAATGGAATATTGAATTCCATAATATAATTTTTATACTTAATGTTGAGAATTTCCTTCTTAATTTGAATAAGATATTTGTGAAATTTAATAAATAATTATTATTAAGTTTAATATTAAATTAGAGTATTAAATTTAATATTAAAATATGAATCCCATAAAGAATTTCGTATTAAAGTTAAGAACTTTTCTAACAGTGAACATTTGGACCAATCGAAGTATTGGTTATTTTTTTCAACCCAATATGATATCTCAAATTAAAGAGAATCAACTTGTACGAGAAGGAAATCAGATCCGGTTAATCAAATCTTGTATTACGATAACTTACCGATTGTTTGCGCCTGGATTTCGACCATGTTTATCCTCGTATTCTGAATTGTACTTATCATCTATGTTGTTTCCATTCCGGTTATTAGAATTGTAATGACTTTGGGGTGGTATAGGGGGAGGAGGTACTTTTTTCCTAGATCGAATTGATCCTGAACTATCGTAATTATTCTGAAAGTAAAATATCAAGTTTTAGTAAAGCATAATTCTTTCTATCACGGAAGAAAATTTGCTGTAAATTCTGGGACAGGTACAATTTCTATGACCATTTGAAACAAATTGTGGTAATTCTACCTAAATTGGAGTAGATTTGGTGGCAGTTGCAGTAAATTAGACTCCAAAATTGTCTCTGTCTCAAATTTTATTCCAAATTGTGGTAAATATGACAAGTAATTTTTTTGCGTGATTCTTCAACGAATGAAGGTTTTTGAAGGTTCAGAGTTTTTAATTCTTGCGGAAGTTTTCAATTATCGATAATTTTTTGGTCCAATTTCAATCAAAATTTTATAGAAATTGTATTCTATGAAAAGATTCTTATATATTTGTCTGAAGTAATTAACGCTTACGTGCGTTAGAAATGGTCCGTGCTTGTCCACACGGAAAAAAAGATTAGTTGAAATATATGGATCCATTTCTTCTCGTTAGCATAACAAGTTTTTTCGCTGATTTAACTAAGTTTTCTAGTAAATCATTCTTAATTGGTTAAATCAATGCATTAATTTGTTATTCTAACGAAAACAAAATGGGTCCATATGCGCTTACCAGTTGAATAGTTATTTCAACCAATCTTTTTTTTTCGTGCAAAAATTCAATGTGAAATGAGGCCAAGAATCCCATAAAGTTCGGAATTGCTCTCTAAATATGGAAGAATTCCACTTGAACGGAAAGAATTACAATTCACTGTTTGGAAGGGAACTTATTTTCTCGTTCAAATGGACACGTGATTCTTTCCAATTTAGAGAATAAAATTTTTTGAATTTACCACAACTTTTATGTATTCTATAAATTTCTTATAAATGTAGGGCATTCATAACACCAGAATGCTGAACACTGTGAAAAAATTCCTTGCAAAAGTTCAGAAAATGTGCAAGGAAAAAATAATTCACTAGATTTTCGCTCTAGTAGCGATAACTTCCGTTGTTCTCTAAATTTCTTGGAGTGAGAATCCACTCTCGAAGAGTGAAAATACTGCAAGCCTAACAAGAGTGAGATTCCACTCTTACCCGAGTAAAAATGTTGATTTCGGTTCGCCAAACGGGACTGGTGCAGATTTATTGCATTTTCGTACGGTACTGTTGCAGATGTAGTGCAGGTGCATGAGGTCCGCGACTGTACCGCAAAAAAACGCAACACTCCTGCACCAGTCCCGTTTGGCGAACCCGAAATGAAAATTTTCACTCGGGTATAAAGTGAGTTTTATTCCATAAGAGTGAATTTTCACTCTCTTAGAGTGAGGATTTCACTTTTGTGAAAAATTGAAATTTCACCCTTGTAACCGAGTTGAACAGACTCAGTTGGAGTGAGAATTCACTCTTATGGTGTGAACAGCCACTCTTCCTGGACTTGCATTATTTTCACTCCAAGGAATTTAGAGAGTGCCATAGCTAATTTTTAGCTACCCAAATATCGACTACATCATTTTTTTCCGTGTGACTGTAATTTTTTACAGTCACTACTTTCTTCTGAATTTTCAGAAAAATTTTGCCGAATTCTAAGAAACTCGACTGAATTTTTAGAATGCGTTCTGAAATCTATTTGAAGTTTCTCAAAATTCAGTAATATTCATCTGATAATTCAGAAGAAAGTGATTGTAATATTTTACAGTTACATTGTCTGAATTCTCAGAAGGAATGTTTTGTACATTGAAGGTACGGAAAGTAAAGTTTGCTCTCGAACTACAATCCACTTATAATTTTTCATACAATGAATTTAATCTGCACGAATTTCCCAAAACTGACTTACCGAGCGAGAATCGTGGGTATTAGCTGATCGTGCGGGATTATGATTTATTGACGTTTGACCGGATCCTGGATTGTTTATCCTCGGCCGCGGTGCCGATTCGTTTGACGGAGGACATTGAATTGGCACATTCGGATCTCTGCAAAACGGAGTGTTGATCAGACTCTGTCCCCCATCGCCCGGTCGGTGAGGAGCCACACGATGTGGCGAGTTCGTCGTTTGCACTTCGACGTCTGAAAAAGGTATAGGAAAATCGGCTGAACAACCAGCTTTTCCCCTCAATACACCAACGCAACTTTGCCTAGCCGAATCTTATTGTTCCTTCCTCGATTATTCGTTCCTCTTTCATCTCAAATGTAAACATTTTTCAAATTTCATTTTTGGAGAGGAAAGGAAATTCATGAAGATCTAATCGATTAGGAATTCTGAGATACAAAGAGAAAAGTTTATATTAAAGATTACTATATTTTTATGGCACTCGTGGGATATACTTTCTTATGAGGCTCAGAACTATATTTATTTCAAATTATAACATATTCATCTTCATCCTCACGAGAGAGTATGGTGAATGCTCGTATACTTGAGGTTCATAACGACATAACCAGATATATCGTAAAAGTACAATATAAATATGGTAATACCTAATATGAAATTTTTACTCTGTAGAATACGTATCAATCAATATTTATGCATCTGTTTCTTGAGTGGTTTTCACGTTAACAATTATTTCGATGTACTTTTTGTGAGTTACATATCGGTGTGAATTCATTCGTTGTTGAAAATGTATTCCTTTTTATGGAGTAGTTGAAGATTTTTGGAAGGAATTCTTTCTTTCACCCTATAGTACTTTCATGTGCTCAAAACCCCATATTTCAAAAATGTTTCTATCGTTCGTGGTAGGTCTTATTACTTAGGTGATATTACGCCTTAAAGAAATAATAAGTTTTTTTTTCAAAATGAGAATACAGTAGAATGCAGAATTTTTTCACGAATGAAATGATATGGAAAACTCAATTCCGTCAAAAATGCGACTTGAGGACTTCTTGCTTTGGACGGTAGAGCTGCATTCGATATTAATCGAAATAATTGTTTTTTTTTTGAGAACCAGTGAAGTGATGATACTATTCATGATCGATTTCAATATTCCCATATCAATTTGTCATGGAAAGAATCAAGCAGAGTTTTAATCATTCCATAAAGTCTATTCATGAACATCCTTGTTTGTTGAGAATTTGGAATGGAAGATTTTTTATTTGAAATATGCAGAGTATGTAACGAGAGAGGATTTTTGTGAAATTTTATGAAAGTGATAAGAAAATCATAAAATTTCAAGTTATTCTTTCATTTCTAGTCGTGTCCAAACAGCACATTTTTCACTGTGACATTGCGGTAACTGAGTGTTCTGGGTAGAAATGATTCGTGGTATTCTGCAGGTTTTGTAAAGACCAAGTCAGATCTCGTCAGACTCTAACAAGATCTTGATCTCTAGCTCTAGAGCTATCACGGAGAAAATCCTACAATACTGAGTACTGTAGCCGACACGACTGGCTCGTGTTATGGAAAAAAAATCATTTCAACACTGCTGGTTACTGTAGTAACACGAATCAGTCGTGTTTCCGCAGTAGAGAGTCGTTTTTCTACACTATTCTCTACTGCGGGGACACGACTGATTCGTGTTACTACAGTAACCAGCAGTGTTGAAATGATTTTTTTCCATAACACAAGCCAGTCGTGTCGGCTACAGTACTCAGTATTGTAGGGTTTTTTTCGTGTAGGAATAGCCACAAATTATTTTGACCTAGGGTATTGTTTGGGTATAGACGAGTGAATTCTCAGAAGTATTTTTCGTTTGTAAATAGCTCTTATATCCGCACACGGAGCAGAAAAATTTGCTGAAACAACAAATCAAGGTATTGTATACACCGTAAAAAATTTTTATGGGAAACTTCATATACATGTATGTGAAGTAATTAATGACATACGCGGATAGAAAATCTCCCATAAATATTCGGGGAAATCCTATCCTGAGAGAAGAGTATTGGTCTCATAACAATACTGTTTATCTGTACCATGTATCTGAAGTATAGGAACATCGGTATTGCCACCACAGCCAAACGGATGGTTCTAGGAGCGATACGGATTGCTACGATATCAATCTTTGTTGTTTTAGAACGATATAAGTACACGGAAAAATGAAAACAGCAATGGTTACTGTGAATCGCAGTAATTCATTGAAAAGAAATGAAAAATCAAATTCACGCTGTTCATTACTGCGTCTCCCAGTAACCGTTAATGTCCAAGCAGCATTGACGAATTTCCAATCAGAAAGAAGTAACCAGTGCTGTTTTCTTCTTTCCGTGTATCGCCACTGTAGCTGACTGCCCTAAGCATACTTCAGATGGTTAGTATAACCACACATTTTTTTCAATTCATGAATTTCCAGTGAAAATCCTGTGACAACAATATAATTTTCATGTATTTTTATGTGAAAATTTCTATACATGTACGGGAATTCACTTTTCTCATACAAACATGGAAAATTTTCTTTTACAGAGGTATGGGAGACTCCTGAATATTTTTTACAGTGTATGGAATAGCAAATCTTTTTGTTAACCTAGCTGAAAATCCGCTGCCACAGCCAATTGGATTGCCAAGATAGTAACATGATTAACCAAAACAACAAATTTTTCGCTGAACTAGCAAAATCTTCAGTATTAGAATCCTACGGGAAGACTGAACAACTTTTCCATTCACCATATTTTGATCCGGAGCTTAGTTTCAAAGCTGATTTCAACCAATCAAGTGGATGATACATAAGTATACTCTTCGATCATTGAAGTAGCCTCACTACTTACTCACCCTCTGAATGGTCAACAATGGAAAACTAAGCTCCGGATCGGAAACTGGTTAAAGGAAAAGTTGTTCAATTTGCTCGTAGGAATACGCTGGTGAAAGCAGGGAGGTGTTTTCTGGGACACTCTGTCTATGGCATAGCAAACAAATTTTGCTGGAGGAGTCGACATTTTTTGCTGCGACAGCTAAAACATCGCTGTTGGAGCTAACAAGATTGTTGCTGCTCCAGAAAAATCAGATTTCGCTGCCACAGCGAAATTTTTCTCCTCTGTGTGCTTAACGTGACATCAATTTTATTGTGAATAATAATGAATTACGAAACATTTCATTCTCCAATGCCCATCGATATTAGTATGGTTTTAATATGAATATTTCATATGTTCGCACGAATAATTTGAATTTTGTTCTTCTTTCAAAACAAGAAAAGTATAAATCCCTCAAAATTTACGACTGCAGGCAATTCAAAGTCAAATATGGATTAGATATGACGTATCGAATCAGTTACATGTGAAGTCGATGCACGGGAAACGGAAGCGAGAATATGAACACGGAGAGAAAAGTATTGCTGGCATAACAAGCAGGTCTGTTACTATAGCGTCTACAAAAAAAATTAGCTGTAAGAGCAAGAAAAATGATTGACACAACTACATTTGTTTGCTGACATAAACACATTTGTTAACAGAACTAACGTCTTAGTTGCTGTAGTGAATATTTTTGCAAGGACAACAAATTTCTTTGTAGGCGCTATAGTAGCAAACCATTTTTTCTCCGTGAATGAAACATTAAATCCCACGAATAATCTGCCCAGTAGTAATGATTCATTAATTGTCCAATCATAGTTTCTGGGACGGTAATTCATCATGCTGAACGGATGGAAAAGTGATAGGCACCTCTGGTACGAGCGTTGCTGTTGCCCCAAGGAACGATTTGTCTCCTTAATGGCGCGTCCCAGGGTTCGTGCTCGTCGTCAGACGCCGATGACGAGGCGGATCTGTAGAATGCATTTTTCAATTGACGCTAAAAATGCCTGTTGCATTCGCTTCTGGTGCGACTTTTGTTTTCAGTGGGAACAAGCACAATAGCTCAAAGCCACACATTTATACAAATATTTACACGTATACAAAAAGTAAATTTGTAACAACAAATATTCATCTTATTCACGATCGTTTCTGTGATTTTACAAAAACATATTTTACCTGTGTTCGTCGATACTCGTTGTTGGTTCGATAAAGCATGGACAACACAAATTTTGCATTTGTGCTTATGTGATTTATTTATATCATAAATGACAGTGGGATTGATAATAAAGATTATTGAAATGATGATGACGGTTCGATGTTGAGAGGAAAATGGAACGAAGGGGGGAGAGAAATTTCGGTGATAGATGGGAGATTTATTTTCAATTGATTAATCGTAACACGAAAAACCATTTTTATCGACAAGAGGAAACCTTATATTAAATCATTTGGATTTGAATTACACGGAGAAAAAGGAATAGTTGTAGCCCATCTACTTAATTAGTTGCTGCAACTACTTACTAGACAGGACATCAAGTATCACGTCAGCTGCCTCAACTAACTAAAATACTTCGTAAGTTGCCAGGTATTTACGTTCGTTAGTGCAACTATCGAATTAGTTGAGGCAGCTAACGTGATACTTGTTCTGACTACTAAGTAGTTGCAGCAACTATTCAAGTAGATGGTCGAAAATCGGCTTTTTAAGTAGTTGCTGCAACTATTCCTTTTTCTCCGTGTAATTAGAATGTCATTGAAGCAGATTGATTTGCGCGGATATAATAAAGTATTAAATGCAAAGAGTTTGCGATCGCATAGGACAGTGCACAGAAAGTTGCTCATAGAAAAAAATAATTCGCTGTAGTAGCTAGGAATTAGCTGTGGTTAGCTATTTCGTGTATCTGATATTTGGATAGCGAAAAAAATGGCTGCAAATTCTAGATTTTTGCTCCTGTAGCAATAACTTTTGTTGCCACAGTTCCAAAATAGCTACACCCAGAAAAGTATTTACTTGAATATGAAACTACCAGACATTTCATTGCATCCAGTAAATTTTTACTTCATTCAAGTAAATTTTATTTGAAATGACTAAAAATTTACTTTCAGTTGATTCAACCAAAATTTGGTCAATCCAAAGAAATCCAAGTATGAAATTTTCTCGGTGTAAACCACAATTATTTCTCAGCTATCTAAATATCAACCACATCGTCTTTTTCTGAGAGGGATTTCTATAGTCATTGTAACTAAAACATCTCAACTAAACATTCCTAATGAGAGCTACTAAAAATTTGATTGAATTAATCAAATTTCCAGCAGCTTTTACTAAGAATATGTGGTTGAGGCGTTTTAGTTACAGGAACTTCAAAAATTTCTCTCAGTGCGCGGTATGGATCAAATTGCATCATATTTTAGTAATATTGAGCACTGAGTAATATAACGATGTTTTTCAATTGAAGTACACTTTAATCATTCGAAGAGTACACTGAGAGAAAGGTACCTAGTTAAGACAACCAAATGTTAGTTGCCGCAGCCAGATTTTTATCTACGTTAGCTACTCTCTAAATCTGAAAGGGTGAAAAATCGCACGTTTCACTCTACTACCACGATATTCCACGATAAAACCAGAAACATACCTCTTGAATCCTATAGAAAATGATAAGAATCGATAAAATTACATCGTAAATCCACGATACAGCATCGGGAATTCCAGTTTCAGAAACCACATTGAAACCGATAAGAAGAATTTTATCATTTTCTAAGGGAAATTTTCAGCAGGGGTTGTTTTTACCGTTGTTTTCAATGTTGTAACCAACGTTATTTCCGACATGGTTTTTTCCCCCCGGGATTTTTGTTTACAGTGATCAAATTTCTTAGCTGTCGAATATTTGAATAGACCCTTTCTCTCAGTGTAATCAAACAAGAGTAATCAGATGTAAATAATCAAGTATATCGAAATAAAATACTTGAATATACAGGATATCAAAATACAATCCTCTATTGTCATAAACTTTCATGTATTAAGGGGATATCAGCGTCTCGGTGTTGGTATCCCTTTAAGGTAATCTGAACTCAAAAACAGCTTCATTGTAAGCAAAAATAATTCAAATATTCATTCACACGTGATGAAAAAAGTATAAAAATATAACTTATAAAAAAATGTGTCTACTTACTGTAATGATTCTAACTAATGTTGGGATAATACTCCTCCAAATTCAAGAATAATCGTGTTTTAGGAAGAAAATCGTAATGTTTCGCATTAAATTAGGAACCATAAAAGATATTTTTGAACTTTCTGTACAAAAAACAAATTTCGGATATCTTGTTATGAAAAATATAATAATAGCATCAATATTCATTTTTCTTCTTAAATAAATTCGGGGAAAAATGAAAAATTTGATGTACTTTTTCGTATTTGATACGTGAGAAATAATCCCATTGAGATTAACAGAGCATTCATGAAATCGAATCGATGATTTGTATTTCGTGATGATTATCAGATCTTCATTCAATCTTCCCGAAAAAAAATGTTGCATGAGACATTGTTAAAAAATTACATGGGATTTTGAGATAAATTTGAATCACGATGAGTGATGAGTTGGAAATTAATATCTTATTTTTGGTATTGTTCATGCTCTGTAGGATTCAATGGAATAGTTCATATGATGACAGTAGTTGAATGCATACATGAAAAATATTTGTGTCTATTGAAAATGGTTCGAAATTTTATCAACTGAGATTGAAGTTTGAATGTCCAGTTAGAAATTTCCCTTGTTTTTTTTTTTGAAAATTAGAACATTTGAAGGCCTCATTTTCCCCGATTCAAAAAATCTATTCATTCCTATTAAAAATGTAAGATCCGGATTTTTTATTTTTAATAGAACTTAATGGGTTTTTTAAACCAGAGTTGGCCCAGACTACCCCAACTTGGCTCAAGCCAGGACCCTAAATCCAAACAGTTTCATTTCTAGCAGAGTGAAGAAATCGATCGTTCCTTCCACACGGAGAAAAATGCGGATCGAGAATATAATAATCTTTAATAGAAAATCGAAAAATATTCCTTAAAATTTGAGAATATTTCTTAAATTTGTAATAAAGATAAGACGATTGACATTTCTGTTGAATATTACTTGGAAAATAATGAAAAATTATCAATACTCAACAAACAATAGGAAGAAACATGAATTTTCCAAAAGTTTCGGATTACATTTTACGAAATGAACAACACAATTTATAAATATTATTATTATTCACTTTGTAAAATAGCATGCGCGACTTTTGAAAGATTGATATTCTTTTCTATTATTTGTTGAGTATTGATAATTTCCCATTCTTTTTCAAGGAAAATTCAACAGAAATGTGAACCGTTTTATCTTCATTACAAATTTAAGAAATATTCTCCAATTGTCTATCAAAGTTTATTATATTCTCGATTTACATTTTTTTCCGTGCAGTAACAACGTAACTGCGATTTCTCCGTGCACTGAGAAAATTCCATTCGATTACGGTTTGTGTAAAGGAAGTTTTATAGTATGAATTATGAATTCCCATATTCCTAAACTGTTTCCAACAATATCGCGGTTACTGGATAACTGTTACTCGTGATACCCAGAATTTCTACCATCGAAATGGAAAATGTTCGCATAACAGAAATGTCGTTTCAATCCCAACACTACACGGAAAAAAATAATAGTTGCGGCAACTACTTAAATAGTCGATTTTGGACCATCTACTTAAGTAGTTGCTGCAGCTACTCAGTAGTCAGGACAAGTAGCACGTTAGCTGTCTCAACTAATTCAAAATACCTCAGGTATCAACGTTAGTTAGTGCAACTATCGAGTTACTTATCCTGACTACTAAGTACCCGTGAAAAAATTGTCCACGCCTGATCAGGCTTCAGTCATCAGCCCTAATCAGGCGTGATCAGGCCTCAATTTTGTACCCACGTGATGAGGACTAATTATGCCCAATTACGCCCAATCACGCTTGATTATGCTCCGTTATATATGAGAAATTCATACAAAATCAATCAGTTTTTTGTAAGGAATGAAACTATAGTAATGTTATCAAACACTAATTTATTGTTAATCATTTCTAGTTATTGTGCTTATGCAGCTCCCATTTTCTAGTTTCCAGTTTTAAGCCATGATCATGCGTGATCCAGGCGTACGCGCCTTCGTTTGGGACCGCTTTAGCATGATCAAGCATATGCATTTGTGATAGAAAAATCAACACAGAGTCATTTTGTATGGATATTCCTCAGTTGGTGAGATTTTGCATGACCACAAGCGAGAATGGTTTGTCAGGCATGATCGCCAGTGGTTAAGCTTGATCACGGGTTTCCACGTGGGGACAAAATTGAAGCCTTTGAAGTGATGACAAAGCTCAAAAATGAACGACCAGGTGTAATCAGGCTCACTCACGTGCAGTCAGTATTGAACACGAATAATTTTGTCAAAAAATGTCCATGATTGGGCCTGAACACGCATGATCAGACCTGAACGATTTTTTCACGGGTATCTGCAGCAACTACTCAAGTAGATGATCCAAAATAGACTATTTAAGTAGTTGCTGCAACTATTCTTTTTTTCCCGTGCACTGAGGAGAGAGTTTGTTTGTGACAAACAAGGCTGAATAATTATAAACAAACCATTATTTGGGTCAAATACAATAACATCTATTGATAGTTAACAAACCTTATTTGATTGAAATAAATTTGAAACACTTCTTTCAGTGCATTTATATTAACGTGGAAAAAAGTTTATTGAATCTCTTGGATTGCTATAAAATGAAATTCATCTACTGTCATTATATTTGTTATGAATAAATTTTGCTTAGCATAAAGATGAAACTTACTGATGAATTACGTAATCTGTATATGTGTTTGCATAAATGAAACGAGAAATTCAAATTTATCCAATTCAACATGGACAATGGTTTGATTCATCAAATGGTTTTGTTCTTGCTTTACGTAGTTCATAGTTGATAATCAATTGTTTTATTGTGATACATCTGTATCAATGTTTGCATTCGGTTTCTTATATGTGCTGAATAACTAAAAAAATATAAGAATCATCCAAAATATTGCTACACAGAAAAACGATATAGAAACTCAATACTTTTACTCGGAAAGAAAAATTAAGTCTCTCACCAAGTGATTAATTTCCCACACCGCACTTCTTATCTTCAAGATATCCTCAGAAATTATTTAGAAAAGTTTAAGGAGTCTTATGCAACACGATAAGATATCTTTAGAATGTCTGGAACAGTTATTATTTCTAAAAGACATCTAAAAGATATGATATTACTCAGAGGAAAAAAACGTCGTAAATACCATTGGGATAGTTGAGAAAAGACTCAACTATGACTGATAATAAGTTTTACTAATTCGTAGTTTAAATAACAATACTGATTGTAGGATTTACTATTTGAATTAGTTACTTTTACAATGAAATAGTTAATGCAATCAATAAACAGCTCACTATTCATAGTTGAGTCCTTTCCCAACTATTACTGTTGATTTACTATTTTCTTTTCTCTTAGTGATCTTTCAGAAGTAAGAACTGTTTTACATATCATTCCGTGTTGTATCAAGTTTGTCTCAAGATATCTTTTAGACATGAAATGCTGTGTGGGTTATGATTTCAAAACAAAAATAATTGTACGTGAAGTATGAAAAATAAAAAACGGAATTTTGTGCATTATTAACAAGCATCGAACACTATTGTAATAGAAAATTCAACTTCATTAGGTAGTGCACGATAGAGTTATCAAATCCAACGCTACTTTGTTCGATTCTATCACACAATATGGTTGAAGTAACCTGGGAAAGAATGTTCAGATCTGATAAGATGATATCTACTTTTATGTGACCATATCTCATTGTGTATTGTGTCATATATCGAATATTATATTCTCATGTCAAATATTATTGCAATATATGCACGGAGAAGAATGTGGTTTCAATATTAATACCTTTTGTACCAAAGTAGCAGCATAAGTGACATACGGGAAAAAAAGGAATAGTTGCAGTAACTAATTAAATAGTCGATTTTCGACCATCTATTTAAGTAGATGTTGCAGCTACTTAATAGTCAGGACGAGTAACAAACACGTTATCTGCCTTAACTAACTGAAAATACCTCAGGTATTTACGTTGGTTGGTGCTACTATCGAGTTAATTGAGGTAGCTAACGTGTTACTTGTTCTGACTACTAAGTAGCTGCAGCAACTACTTAAGTAGATGGTCGAAAATCGACTATTCAAGTAGTTGCTGCAACTATTTTCTTTTTTTCCGTATAAATTATATTATTCCACTTATCTCGCTGCTTTAGTACAAAACGTAGTAATATTTAGAACATCTTTTTTCTCCTTGTGATATTATATATACTGCACTGGGACAAAAAAACTTTGCTGAAACAGCACACGGAGAAAGAATGGTTTTGATATTATAGCGCTTATGAAGAAATTTGTTGTCCTTGCAAAAATATTCACTCCAGCAGTTAAGACGTTAGTTTTGTTAACAAATTCTTTTATGTTAACAAAAAAGTGCAGTTGTGTCAATCATTTTTCTTGCCTTTTCACCTAATTTTTTTTTAGGCGCTATAATAACAGACCTATTTGTTGTGCTACACTGTTAGAAATATGTGGGAGTGTTTTTCAATTACGTACGTCAAATCAGGTTCATATACATTCTGCATTAAATTTAAAGCACGAAAACATGAAAAGATTATAGATTATGCTATAGTTTACATTAGATTTCATGTAAAATGTGCATGAAACTGAATCCATGTACGTACTTGAAAAAAACTTCCAGTAAAAACATTAAAATTAATGCAGAAATTTTTCACTCTGCGGATATGACAAATCTTTCCGCTGAATCAAGAAAAAGTTTGCTTTCACAGCGAATATCTTGCTTTCTTAGCAACTATCAAGTTAGTTGAGGCAGCTAACGTGATACTTGCCCTGACTACAAAGTAGTTGCAGCAACTATTTGAGTACACTAACAGAAAAACGACCTGGCTGAAGCATTCGTGGTGGCGATAACTCGAAATCTGGTTGGATTCACCAGAAAATATGATTGTGATGTCCAGAAAAAGTGGTTGAAGCCAAACTTAACTACATATTCTGGTTATTACATCAAGAAAAGAATCTGGTGTTTCTAACCTGAAAAATGTAGTTAATTTTTGCTTCAACCACTTTTTCTGGACATCGCAATCACATTTCCTGGTGAATCAAATCAGATTTCAAGTTACTGCGCCCACGAATGTTTCAACCAGGTCGTTTTTCTGTCAGTGTAGATGGTCGAAAATCGACTATTTAAATAGTTACTGCGACTATTCCTTTTTCTCCGTGAGCTGTTTATTGATCCAATAATTCGGCCTTGTAGATATACAGAATGCTAGAAGATTTGTTGAACTAGCAAATATTTGAGCATATTTTCAACTCTCCAACCGTAACCCCGGTCTGTGAAACTGTATTTACTCATAATTTGTACTTTTTCTGTTAATTTGTTTGATATTTCCTATTCTGTACAAAATTGTTCATGGATTTTTATACATAAACCCACTCTCTTACCTCGTGAACATTCATGATAATCGAGCAAATGTTTTCTCTACACGGAAAAAAATAATTAGTCATTATTTGGATGTCTAAGAATTGGCTACAGAAGCCATTTTTTAGTTGTCACAGCTACTCGCTCAGCGGTAGCAGCGAGAAATACAGTTGCCACAGCGAACATTCAACAGCTAAATTATTTGGCTATTCAAATATCAACCACAAACCCTGTAATGTTACAGCTACGATTTCCTTCTGTGGCAGCTAAAACCTAGCTATAGCTGCAATTATTTTGACTACAGCAGTGAAAAAGGGTGCTAAAAAAGTGAGTAGCTGCTACAGCTATTTCCTTTTTTTACGTGCATTCCTAACAACTTTGAAGACCGAGGGTTACGGTTTAATGGTCAAAACTCGCCAGTTGAGCAAGAATTTTTCTCTGCGTATGAGATATGATTATGTAGGGGTAGATATTTTCAGATCTAAACACTTTGTTCTGGGGTGATAATCTTCTTGTTGAAGGAATTCAATGTTTGTTTGTTATGGAATAATATTATCAATATAAACGGGGATATTTGATATTCCACGTATGTTTCAAATGTCAAAAACATTCCGAAATCCTTGAGTTTTTCAAAAATCATAATGCTTCTAGTCATTCTCAAGAAAACTGAAATGGGAAAAGTTGGAACCAAATGAATGGATTCCAAATTTTCAAATTAACCTTTTAGTTGGCTGCAAAACGCATCATGAACTGATGATGCAGTTCAATATGACCTGGATATGAATTGTCTTTTATTAAATGAAACTCTCCTTGTCTCATATTCTAGTAATTTTCCATACACATTTTCAATAAAATCGTATGCTGAAAGAATGTTACTTGAAAAAATAAGCGTAAAACTCCAGTGATCGAGAGATGAATGTGAATTCATTAGAAAATCACTGCACATTCTGTGAAATATGTCTCCAAACAGTTTGAGACTTCCCTCACTTGCACAAGCTGCACCATAATAGTAATTTTTTGAAGAATCTCCATTTGTCCCTCGGTTATCGGAATTTTAAGTGAATTTTTGAAGGAACGTTCTCTTTCGGTATATCAATGAAGGGCGATATGGAAATCTCTATGGAAAATGAGAGACAGTCCGAGTGAGGAAATTTTCAAAATTACAAATCATTTATATATAATTCAATATGGTTATATATAAATTATATAGAATTATATTATATATAAATTGCATACAGGGTGTCCCAGAAGTTGAAAACAATTTTTTTGAGGCTTCAGTTGGTGAGATATTAACATTTTTATATTCTTCTAAGAAGTCAAATCATTCAAAAGTACTATATGCTACATATTTGAGCCTCACACTATTCGCTGGAAGTTGGAAGAGCTATAGCTCCAAAACGAACAATGATAGAATAGTTTAATTTCTTTTTCCAGAGATCCGCCCTCTTCCAACTTAGCGAATAGTGTCAAGCTCAAGTATGTAGCGCATAGTACATACTTTTGAATGATTTGGATTTGAAAAAAAATCTAAAAATGCTTGCATCTCGAAAACCAAGCTTCGAAAAAAATCCTTTCAAACGGGAAATTATTGCATTTTGGCTGCAGCATATGCCACAGAAATGCGAATGATGAATTCTGGCACCCCATGTATGATTTTAAAAATTTTTTCCTCCGGAAGAATTCGATAAAAACTTACAGATCAAAACCAGTTCTTGTTATGATGAGGTTTGTAAGTTTTTGTTGATTTCTGCCCTGAATTTTGAATAGGAATGTGAAGAATGTGAACATTGATAATATTTTCCCATATAACTTCGTATAGGAATAACAAATGATATGATATCCAAGAATAATAATTACATATTCAACACACAAGTAATTGGACTCACCCGGCAGTCTTCTTCTTGGATGGATCGTACAAGAAACTTGTATCAAAATATGGTAAATCGTAATGAAGATCGAAGGGTAGCTTATTGACTTGAGGTGGTAATGTTTGGCCGAAATATGTAGATGATTTCATGTTAGGATCAATCCTATCTAAGGGTATTGGTTCATTCATCGTTTCCAACACTCCCACTGCCGTCTGATTGTATAGATGGACCTGTAATGTGATATGATATACAGTTATATCAGTACACTTGGAGAATTTATAGTCAAATGTGTGATGCGATAACCCCTTGTATAGTTAATTCAACTATATCAATAGTTGTCAGTTGAATAGCTGATGTGACTATTGAAATTTCTCTCAGTTTATCGCTTCATAATCAGTCATTCCTTTCCAAAGGGAGGAAATACTCTTGATACAATAAGGGTTTTTTGTTGGGAACTAGGGTTGCGATTTTTATCCAGAATTTTTGAGTATTCGAAAAAGCGGATAGATAATCCAGTTATCTGGATTACATGGATATCCGGATAAGTCGATAATCCGATTCAATTGCATCATTTTCATAAATCCATTGTCGATCGCGAAAATGAATGAATTGCTATCGCTCCTCTATCAAAGGGATACATGATTTTTATTTCAGATATCCTGATATCCAGTTATTCGGATTCAGGGATATCCGGATAATGTATTCGAATATCTGGATATGCGGACCATACACAGAGAAAAGTATATGAGATTGATGACCATTCATTCTAATTCTCGTCGCAACTTTAAAATAGGAATTGAGTGACGACGCGCGATTTGGTGGTCATTACGATGTTGACCTATTGTTGCCATGGTAACGTAAACAGTTTACCGCATTCACTCCGATTCTGAATGGTACTTGTTACAATTTTGAAATATCTGTCACCAAATTACTATTCTTCATAGTAACCGTCACCGTGTACTTTTCTCCGTGTATTCACACATCTGGATTCTGGATGATCAACTGAATATCCGAATTCCCAGATATACGGATAATCTCGGCACTAGTGGGAACTCATCAAAGGGTTTTTCTTTTTCAAAATGTCTCACTTGTTGGGAGAATTGCACGAGGTCTTGATAACGGGCTGCACGGTAACGTAGGAGGACTTGAAAGAGCGTCTTCGCTCTCCACTTGTGGCTGTAATGCTTCAGCATCTCCTTCATCTCCAGAGTGATCTCCCCCCTCAATACTGGCTCCATCTCCTTCCTCACTACATGGCCCCTGTACGCTGTTAATACAAAACATACATTTGTTTTATAATAATCTGGATAAACGATTGAATTTTAGTTCCTATTATTTAATACAAATTTTGTCACGGTGAATTACTGTTCCAACCATTTGGAAACCCATTCTTACATGATCTTTCAAGAATTTGATCATTGATGTACTTATTCTTTTCAATTCTCCATACCGAAAAAGCACCTGGCATTGAACTCTAAATAATAGACTGATTAAAAAAATCGACTATTTGTTTTTCTGAAAAACCGTAGGGAAATATCTTCCTAGTTGGGAAAAGAGATGCCTGATCAAATTTGGGCTCTTGAAATTGATATTCAGAGGTCGCTCATCGGGACTATTCTATTTCCCCTCCTTAAGCCATCATAAACCCCAGCCCGCAGCCAAAACAACAAGAATTACGAGAAGTTCAATATTGAGATGAGAACAAGGGTGTGAAAGATGATTCGTCAAGAAAAAATATTGCATTTTTCAATTGTTCAAGCAATTTTTGTTTAAACAATTCATTTAAGAACGCATGATACGTGAAAACAAAAATTGTTTCAACAATTGAAAAACGCGAAGGTGGGTGTGAAAAACCTCCATGTAAATACTATCCAATCGATTAGCCTCGGGTCGATGAGCAAAATTCTCTACCTGAACGTCCAATTAGGTTCACAGAGAGCTCCCTAAATTTGTAACAGTGAAATCTTCCTGTTTTTGTACACTGTTAAAAGAACTGTAATTCTCCGGTACCCAGGAACTGGAAAATTCCTGCTCATGACGAATTTTTCACCTTACGTACAAGAAAATTCCTGTAATACCGAAATTTTCCCGTATTTTACCTGAAAATTCATGTTTTTTACTTCAATTTTCCAGTATAAATGAGGCATTCTACGTCAGATCAGCCGAGTGAAAAAAAACATGTCTCCGATTCAGTTCAAATTTGGAGGGGTCGACGAGGTACACAAACAATTACGAAACCCCAAATTGTAGCCTTTTTTATGCAATTTTATGGATTTTACCGTATAAACAAACAAGAATCACATTTTCATTCATTGTCAATTATCTCAATGGGGAGTTGAGATAAAATTCTGAAAAAATTCACACATCTTGTCAACTGAATTCTTATTTTGGATAAATTTTTCAAAATTTTTGTTCCCCAGAATTTTTTGGAAAAAAAATTGTTCTTTTCAAAAAAGTAAATTTATTTCAAAAGACCCGGGGTTCGATTTTTTTTGAAAAAAATATATGTTGTAGCTGTATTCTTCACGAACATTTTCCATCTCTTAAATCGGAAGAGCCTTCAAAATTGTGGAAGTTACGAATGTTTTAGTGGAGCAATTCGCGTTATGGATGATTTCACACTGCGAGGAAATTATACAATTTTTGTTTCGGTTTTGGATAATCATTTCGGAATGATTTTTTTCTGGTTTATTGTTGTGTAAATTATTATTCGAGGACATCCCAATAAAGTTTTGAAACTATCAAATATGTTGTTTATAAAGATGCTGGAATCACAATCCTTAAACGGCTCCTTGTTCCGCAAATACGGAATTTTCTGAAAAATCAAGCGTCACCACGAATTCGCCTAGTTTTGAATTTTCTTTAAAACAGAAAGGGACACGGAATGAAATTCTAACAGCTGAAAAACTTCACGAGTGGGCTTCAGGTAGTTTGAAGAATTATAATCTATGCTTCTGTTCTCAGGGCGACTACAAAGTTGAAACAGAATATTTGAAATCCAGACATGACAAGTGCAAAACTGCACGGAGAAAAAAGTATTGCTGGCATAACAAGCAGGTCTGTTACTATAGCGCCTATAAAAAAAATTAGCTGGAAGAGCAAGAAAAATTATTGACACAACTACATTTTTATGCTGACATAAACAAATTTGTTAACAGAACTAACGTGTTTGCTGCTGGAGTTAATATTTTTGCAAAGACAACAAATTTCTTTGTAGGCGCTATAGTAGCAAACCATTTTTCCTCCCTGTTCAAAAGGCACGCTTTCGGTCCGCCACGCATCCCCGATCGGTGAGAATGTTATTGCAAATGATGCAAAATCGAAAATAAAGAAGTTGTAACTCCAATATTTTTATAAACAACGTATTTGGTAGTCATAAAATTTTATTGGTGTATCCTCGAATGATAATTTACACAACAACAAACGGGAAAAAAACAATTGCAAAATGATTATCTAAAATCGAACTAAAAATTGTATAATTTCTGCGCAGTATGAAAATGTTCGTGAAGAATGCAGCTACAACATATATTGTTTCAAAAAAAATCGAATACCGGGTCTTTTGAGATAAATTGACTTTTTTGAAAAATATTTCTTTCTCCAGAAAATTTTGAAAAATTTCCCCAAAAAGAGAATTTAGTTGACAAGATGTGTGAATTTTTTCAAAATTTTATCTCAACTCCCTATTGAGATCATTGAAAATTAATGAAAATGTGATTTTTGTTTGTTTATACGGTAAAATCCATAAAACTGCATAAAAAAGGCTACAATTTGGGATTCCGGCTATGTTTGAGTACCTCTTCAACCCCTCCAAATTTAGTCTGAATCGGAGACGGTTTTCCATGTAATTTTGCAGTACAAATGTACAGGTTAATTCCTTCCAGTACAGTACTGGAATTTTCCCGAAGTGTTTTTTTTACAGGGCAGTTAATGATTGACCACTGAATGAGATCTGTGAGATTTCACTGCATAATCAGTGAATAATCAAATTCTCAACAGCTCTCATCCAAAAATAAGTTTATTTCATATCACGTACCATAACCATCACGGAATGAGTG
This sequence comes from Gonatopus flavifemur, assembly GCA_018340375.1. Lineage (NCBI taxonomy): Eukaryota > Metazoa > Arthropoda > Insecta > Hymenoptera > Dryinidae > Gonatopus > Gonatopus flavifemur. Next base: position 11,197,930 of record JAFFJZ010000005.1, read on the forward strand.
TTGCAATGAAAAGTTCTGAGTTCAATCTTATTCAAAATTTTCCGTTTGTCAAAAGATAAGTTTATGCGGTTTCTATATTGGTATTGGATATAAATATTCGAAATTATATTCAAAAAGTATGCAACTAGGTTCATGAAAATTCAAAACAATACCGTCTACACTGAGAAAAAGGTTTATTTATAGTTAACAAACGTATATTTGCTTATGGGGAAATAAATATTCGTTTGAATCAAATATATTCTGTTGATAATAAACAAGTCATGTCTAGTAGAAATAAACGTTTGTTAATAGTTAGTGAATCATATACGACAGAATCAAGATAGATTTGCATGAAATAAATATTCATTTCCCCATAAGCAAATATACGTTTGTTAATTATAAATAAACCTTTTTCTCAGTGTAATGATAAGACGAAGCTGCATAATCATAAGAAGATTCCGTTTCGAAATACTTTCAGACGGAGATTCGTCTGATAACAAGACGGGAACCGTCTCAAACGATTCTATTCCACTAACAGACGACTCTTTTTGTTAGTGAAACGGAACTCGTCTAACGACAAGACGGACTTCCTTCTACTGATAAGAAGGGGAAAAAATATTCAAAATTACTCACTTGGGAGTAGATTAGAGACATTTTTTTGATGAGACGAATACCGTCTTGTGAGAAGATGGGATTGATTTCAAGGTTAGACGATTTTCGTCTGTTCATAAAACTGCAAGGTTATTATATTGAGATGGCTGATTCTAATGGTATGTTTGAATTTGAGAAAATGAATAAATGCCAAACCTTTCTGCAATATCAGGGCTGCATCTTCCTCCGATATCTCCACATTCTCTTTCTCCATTGTCGATGCTTGCTTCACTGAAACAGTACTCATTAGATTTTGCTCTAGAATGCGAATAAGTTATTAAAAATCGTGTCCTAGTCACGAATTTCAATGCCTGTTTCGATTATCAATCGATCCACCTACCAACGTTCTTCTTGATATTAGTAATCTTGGTGGCGATATTTTTGCGCGCCAAGAAAGCTCTCATCATGCACTGAACTTTGATGATTTTCTTCACCTGCGTCTCGTACAAACGCGACAAGTACTCCTCGTTATAATACTTCAAAAAAACTTTGCTCTTACCGAGCACCCAACCTTCCATTTTCAATCTGATCAACAACAATCTACAGTTGTCCTTGGTCATTTCAACCTCCTCGTCAAAATCGAATGCCAGAAATTTGTACCTGCGATAATCGTACGTTAATGCGAGTAACACGTGTTCTCATGAAAAATGAATTCCCATCTTGTATATCAAATGACATCGTAAAAATGCTGACGTTTACCTCCGAAGAAATTCCTGAAATGGTATTCTGTGCGGATAACCACGTTGCCTAGCCTTGGCAGTGTCAACGACAGCCAGAGCTCTGATTTGCTGCCGAACCACATCTCGATAAAAACCTCGCGGTGAACTTTCAAGATCAGATCGTATGCATCTCACGAAGTGCGTGCCGCCACTTCCACTACCGACTGAAAGATTCTTCAGGATCTCGAGGCTGGTAGATCTGAAAGTTGCTGCGCACGTCCTCATCTTACGTGTTTGTGAAAATTGACCCCGCGATGCCGTGTTGTATCTCTGGATGATAAACGAGCTTTATTATTCATTGAATCTCGCCGATACACGAGCTTTGAAAAATTCTATCGTCAAAGGGATATTATGGGGATACGTGATTTTGATACTCATGTTTTGGTTTCCTTTTATGAAAAAGAATGAGAAGATTTATGATGTTTTTTTTTGTTTTAAATAAGATTTGTGTATAAGATCAACAATAATTTCTGCTCTGAAAGGGTGTCAAAGTAGTTGGGATTTGATTTTTTTGATTTTCAATCATTAGTCCGAATGAATGGACAAAGCAATGAATATTTCCAACATTCGAATATTTATGTTTTATATTTATGTAATAACACAGAGAAGAAATAAATTCTAATTCTACTGGAGCAGCAAATTTGTTGCAATGACAGCAAACTGTTTGCTATTGCAACAATCTTGTAAGCCATAACAGCGATTTTTTAGCCGTGGCAGCGAGAAATGTTCGCTCCTCTAGCAAAATTTGTTTATAATGATGAAAAATTTGCTCCCTTAGTTGATCATGTCATGTTTTAGTTAGAGTAGCAAAAAATTGGTTACTCTATATATAATACTCCAATTCGCCACGTCAGCAAATTCGTTTTTCTTCGTGTAATGACATTTTTGAATCTCACCCTCAATTGTGTTGTCTCCTGCATAAGCATCGCTCCCCATCTACTCTTGGGTGTCTTTTTTTCCATCGGTTTCTGTTCCTCAGTAACGATCGTTAGGTTCCCGGACCTGGTGAGTTTATTGGTGAACAATTGTTTGATAACTTCCCTGGTCGATAATCTCAGAGTCTCTATCATTTCGGGTGGAACAAAGTCGCGATTTTTTTCTATTATCTCGCTCGCGTCGTAGATCAGTTTACCGGTATAATGAGCGACAGTGAATTCTTGCGGCCCTGTTGCTTTGACGTGAACAGCACTGGAACGGTGTTTGATCTTTTCCATAATATACTGAGCGTCTTGTAACTGTCTGGAAGCCTCGTCGATTAAATGAAAGAGACCACCATTTTTACCCATCAACTGATCGATCGCATCTTTATTGTCATAGAAATGTAAATGTTGAGTTGGTATATCTTCTTCCGCTTGCTCTTGCTGAGAATTGATCATAAGAAGAGATTTATATTTGTATTTCCGGGATGGGGTGTTATATTAGAAATCGGAATACCCTTACGGAAAAGTGCTGTTGTACTGTTTAGTAACTTGTACTTGGATCAGAAGGGTCCCACTGGAAAAAATATCATAGAAACTCGTACGTTTTATTTAAATTTGATAAAAGTGTCCAAATATTACTATTGGATCTGATTAAATCTGAGCGGCGTTTGGACCATCTATGAGATTTTTTCAACGGGGGTTTAGAAAGTAAGCGTTACAAGAGTATTTTTCCGCGAGGGAGGAGCAATCAATTACCATTTCCCAAGCAAAAATTCTTTGGTTATAGTGACATTGCATTTGTTCGTTCATTGTATTTACTATCAATTGTTCCAGTCGGTTAACCGCGAAACACTCAAAGCCAAAAAGATCCATGATGCTTATAGAGAATTTGTCACCGCTTAATGGAAGAAAGAAACAAATTATTGATTCAATATCATCATAATTATCGTAGTTGGAAAATTATTCTTAAAATGAACATGCGAGTATCACAGATGCAGGGATGGACAGCCTCAATTACATTTCTTACTTTTTCTTGTTAAATTCTTTCAAATTTCATGTTCAAAATTTTTATTTTATGGAATTGAAGAGTTGCTCTAGCTCGGCTAGAAATCGCATTCCTCAGCGCTTTTCAAAGACGTCTCATTGGGTTTTCTGATCTAGAGAACGCCATGAATCGTTTCTAACCGGACTGGGATAATTTTGCGCACTTTTTCTCTGCAAAAAATAATTGAGGCTGCCCATTACAGCCCTGCACAGATGTTTTGTAGAATATGAATTCGATCTGAATGATGTTTTCAATTCTTTGTATATATAAAATTCTTTTCTCTTTGTGAACCTCAGCAGAAATGATTCTAGCCACCTTATGGTTAATTCAAGGCCCTTCTTGGTGCCTAGCTTCACTGCAAGCACCTTAAAAGGGACTAGCCAACCGCTATAATCATTTTTACTAGGAAAGTTTTCTTCGGAGATTAGGATTTATTCTCTGATTAAGGAAAGTGAATCACTTTGATCTGTTATTTTGATGTTAATTAAATCAGTAGATTGAGTTGCTACAATTCAAAGTAGATATTCTAAAATTGATTTTTATAGTTAGTTCTTGTGTTGATCAGAGGAAAAAACCTAACGAAGACTTTTATACTAGGCTGTAATGGACTTACAAAAGAGTACGGGTAACCGATAGTTTTTGATTGATATTATTGACAATCCAGTCTACTAAACGTTGATAAATCGTATTAGCTAATACATCTCTCGCTTCTTTCGCTTCATCGCAAGTATGTCTTTTACGGATCGCAGCACCTTGTTTGAGGTAACAGTAATTCAACAACGACCAATGGAATTTTTTAGAATCTATATCCAGCATTTCAGCAACTGAAACGTACGTAAAAACGTACGAAACGATAACAGGAATCTGTCATTTAAATTCTCAAGAATTTTTCTTATATAGTTTTTTCTTACTTCTGTCTACTACATCTGGAGTGGCTATATCAGCTTGCCCATTGTTGTCCACAAATCTGATCTCTCCTAGCAGTAATATGGATGCTAGAATTTTCCATATAATTTCAAAGTGTTCTTCCAATTCCAACAATTTCATATTCTCCTTCAACTCGGAGAATTTTCTCACATTCCCTTCTGGATCGTTTCTGACTTTGAACGAACGTTTCCTTTCGGTATTCTTATCACCCATACGGAGGTAACGCATCCTCCTGCCTTGGGGTAAATAATATTTTTCTAATTGTTCTGTTGTTTCAAGACCATGATAAAAATAATAAAAAACATGGAAGTTCGATTGATTTCTGTAAGAAAATTGAATTCCTGTATGATTGCAAGACGATTACTTTAAATTTATTTTGTTGCGGTACCTGTCCCGAGTTGACACGCGCCATTTCTCCAATTGATAGAGCCAAAATATGCCACCGGATGCTTTTCCGGTTGAACCATACGTCGTTTGGATCTGCATCACGCATCTCGTGGAGTTTGGATTCAGGGGAGATGCTGAATTTGTGAATGCATGAAGTACGTTGATCGCGCGGATCATTCTTGCCCCAGTGTCCGTCAGACCCTGAAAATTATTTTACTATAGTTCAGTATTTCAAAGCATGACAGTTGATCGGATTGCTTTTCTCATTTATCTCTCTTCGTTTCTTGTCCTGTATAGCACCCAGGTTAAATTTATAATAAAGAAATGAGCGTAGGAGGTCATATTGGGCACACAGTGATGGATAACATATACAATGAGAGAATTTTATTTGAAAAATTACCGGGAAATTCTAGTGATCGAGGGACAATTAGGAATTTTCAAAAATATTACTGTGTATTTTGTAAAACTTATCGAAAATGTCACATTCAACTGTTTAAAAACTCATTCATTTTTACAGGCTGCACAGTAATTTCTTGAAGAATCACTACTTGTCCTTCGAGTATTCGAATTTCACGGTAATTTTTACAAGGTCATTCTTTCAGTGTATAAACCACAATTACACGAAGAAAAAATTAACTGTGACAACGAAGTTTTTTGTTTTTGGTTTGTATCTTTTGCTGAAACAGCAATTTTTTTGGTAACTCGTTGAATACTGTGATACTCCACCTTGTTGAAAAAACCCAGCATGGTCCAACATGGAACCAACTTGGTCCCAGTTGGCTCAACTTGGTTCCAGATGGACCAACTTGGTCTCAGCTGGACCAACTTGGTGCCACTATACTGACCATGATGGGTGGCCATGCTGAGTAGGACCTATATTGAGAGAAAATTTTGGTTCCCATAACCATGTTTTTAACTTTGACCATGTCATGTAGTTGTCACAACCAGATTTATGTGATTTTGTTTTGTTTCTCTGGTTATTATAACCGAATTTCCAGTCACCTTAACCGTAAATCCTTCACTATGCGAGCATTGTTTCTGTGACCATGTTGCTTTTTTCCTCAGTGTACCTATAGCGGACCTGGGTAGAACTATGTTGGTCCCATATGGGTAGGTCCTACCCAGCATGGTCTCACCTTCCATGGTTGAACCATGTAACCAAATTCCTACCGGTCCGACTCAGCATGGTCGAATCCAGCTGGGACCCAGGTGGGTTTTTTCAACAGGGCAGTTAGTTGTCCAGTCGTTTCGACTATTGAACTAATTGTAGTTGAAAATTATTGACAAAGACTGCCTATCTTTAAGTTCAAGGAAAATCACATCATAAATACCCAGGTGAAAGACTTGAGAAGAGTAGTTATGAATGATTACTAACTCACTTATGAGAGATTTGAAATGGAATTATCAATCAATTGTGTAGTTACACACGAGTTATTGAATATCAGATTACGAATGTTTGGTAGACAATCAAGGAACATTAGAAGGGTGTTTGATGGACATTTGAGGGAATTTTGGTGAACTTTTTAGAAATCTTGGATAACTTTGAGGGGCATGGAAGGGTCATAAAAAATGAGGCACGAGAAATTCCTCATGAATTTGTCAGACACGTTAGACGGACTTTACAGACCCTGAGAGATTTCTGCTGAACTTTTGGATGGCTTTTGCAAGCTTCCTGGTTGCATTTGCAAAATCGGCAATGATTCAAACGATTGGATATTACAAATGTATATAAAGGTTTTGTCAACAGTAGGAAATGCGTGATACTTCTGATGGACTTTTGAGAGGCTTTTGATAAACTTCACAACATTGGAAGTGATTTGAAAGTTTATAAAAAGTGCACGGGATACCGAAGTCGAGAAATTTACGGTGGATTTTGAGAGAACGCTCAACAAACTCCCCCGAATATCATATGGGGTCGAATAAGACGGATTCTTGGTGGACTTTGGAGGTGCTTCTGACGAATTTGTCAAAATTTCATGTATTTTCAAAGTACATGAGCAGTCTGGAAAATACAGAATGAGTGATTTCTGAAGGACTTTCAAGCGCACGAAGGAAAAAAATAAGTCTTCTCCTTATTTTTCTCACTAAACCAGAAACAGGGTGGTTTGTTATAGTATATTGTTGATCAAGGGGGAAAGTAGAAAATTTCCGACAAGTGTGGAGCTTGACTCCCCGAGTCGACCCAGATAACACACGAAGAATTCTTCAAGAACTCTTTTTGAACTAATGAATTCATATAGAGCTTTGGAGGAGTTCAATGTTTTGGACATTCACAGTTCCTTGAGAATGCTGAAAGTATTGATTGAGTACTCTCAAAGAACTCGTTGATGTCCCAAACATTGGACACTTCCAGAGCTCTTTATGAATTCATCAGTTCGAAAAGAGTTATTGAAGAAGAACACTCTCTGTCTTGTTGGAAAGTGATATTAGAAACAGGTGAAATTGTCCGTGAAGCGGATAAAACCCATTGAATTCGAATTCATTCCTCTCTCTCTCTCTCTCTCTCTCTCTCTCTCTCTCTCTTCCTATCTCTACCCTTTCTCTCTCTTTACACGGAAAAACTTAGTGATACAAATTTTCGTTGATTAGTATGTCACTTTTGGATGGAGAATAAATTTGTCCTTTGTTTCAACCATGGAATTCACATTTTATTTTGATCGTCGAAATAATGAAAAGATTCAACGAATTATTAAAATCCAGGGTATAAAAATTCTTCTTGAATTTATGCAACAGTGGAGTTGAAAACTGTGCCGTTTAGGATTGTGTAGTAAAATAATTGTTGTATATGTATTTGTTTAATTCAAATTCGTGAAGTTCGGAAAGCCAGTCGACAATTCCATTGTAAATCGCTTGTGAGTGATAAGGCTGGGGCTATATTGTGCCTAATTGTGATTTTATATAAAATTTATATCAGGTTTCTATAAATTTTTAGGAAATATCGATTGAAATATTTTTGATACAATATTATATAAAATCACATTGGGTTACATTATAGTCCAAGCTCTAGGGAGTGAATGATTAATCATTCAGAATTTCTGTACTGAGAATTTTTATCCGGGTATAATTATAGAATTACCAATTATTAATTATGTTATTAATTATGTTGCGTGTGATTGGGTGAAATGAAAACTCATACACGGAGAAAAAAGTTTTCGCTGTTTTAATGAATTTGTCTTGGCTCAGCGGATTGAATGATCTATCGATGACAATTCGCTGTATTAGCGAACTAATTTGTTGTAATTTTCAGTTCTTCGCTGATGTTACAAAGGTTGATTCACTACAACAATCAATTGCAGTTCATTTCAACCAATTTGCTTGCTGTCCATATAATGACAAGCGAATTTCGTTAAAACAGCGGAAAATTCTTGCTATTACAGCGAATTCTTTCTCCATATAAAATGATCGTAACCTTGTTATTTTGTTGTTATTTAACATGTGTAGTGTTTCGGTCTCGTCTCGTATCGCCGAGACTGACCGGGTCTCGATCTCGATCTCGATTTAGTCTTGGTATTTATAATCTCGTCTCGTTTTTGCTTTTGTCTCGAAAAAATCAGTACCGTCTCGGTCTCGAGTCGAGATTCTCGATATCTACAATATATTATACATTTCACCGGAATTCTCGGTATCGTCGAGACGATTGGCTTGACAGGTATCGTTTCGGTCTCGAAAAATAATTGTTCGTCTCGTCTCGTATCGATCTCGGTCTCGTCATTAATCATGTGAATTTACAAAAACAATCAATATTCATTCTATGAATGAGGCAATTAATTATATACTAGGTATTTATCTGTATTAACATTCTGTATCTGCTTTTTAAGTTCATGTGACATTACACTATTCATCAAAGTTCCTAGTATGTTCAACAATAAATAGTGTAATTTTATATCCAAATTTTCCACAGTGCACTATATACAGAATAACAAAAAATTTCTGCTGTAGTAGTTGAATTTTTTCGTTATAACAGTTAAAAGCTCATTGTCGTGATCAATAAAATTACTGTTACACAGAGAAAAATTCGCTCTCCTATCAAATGGTACAACGCAACATCATCAGATTTCGTTGTCATAGTGAATTTTTTCTTCCCTATTTTATAAAATATACTCTTCAAAGAGTACAAACGAATTGAACTATCAATTTTCAATAGATTTTGTTCTTCATAATTGGTTCCTTTTCATGCAAACTCATATGTATATCACAAATGTAAATGCATATTTCATTTACGAAGAAAATAAAACTACCTGGAACAGCAAAATATGATTTCGCTATCGCACTTTTTGCTGGAACAGTCAATTTTTGCTGACGTAGCCAATCATTGATAACCTCAGCTAATTATTTAACCGTAGCTATGAATTATTCACCGAGGCACCTGACTTTTCAGTATTGTATATGAAATATTCAACAAGCCAGCGAAATCAGATTTCACTATTACAGAGAACGTTTTTTTTCTCCGTGTTGAACTCGAATAAATTGATATTACAGTACTTTACTTTTCCAAGATACATAAGATGTTGAATTAAATGCATCATATTCGTAGTTTTTCCAGAATTACTTTCGCCAGCGAGTAAAATGTGCTGTGGTTCTTCGTGATGCATTACGTCTTGATAAGCGCTGTCCGCTACCGAATAAATATGTGGCTCGTTATCGGATCTTGATTTATTCTGATACCTTGTATGATACTAAAAAGTCAAATTACAATTTCAATGAACGTGTATGATTATCGAAGATAGAATCCTCATCAAAATGACTGAAAATTCAGTCACTTCGATGATATATTATTCGTGTCGTGAAAGAGGGATGTTTCTTACGTGTGGACCATAAATATCATGTTTCTCATTAGGGTTTAATATTAGTAGTACATCACCGACGAATGTATGAAACCGACCCCGGCGTAATCTTTCATACATTTCATTCAGAACTGTATCCTCCGTGATAGCTTCCAACGCGGCGAGATCTTCCGTGAACATCGGTTCGGCTGGTTCTGTTTGATTGAGCTAGATAATATTCGTCATTCATCAACTATTTCTTTGGAAATATTCTTGATATATTGTTTTTTTCTTTTCTTAATTATATACTGTTTATTAATTACGGATAGATTTATTGATTCTTGAGATTTACTTTGAGAAAGCCTTCGCGGACCACGGATTCCGATTTCTGCTGTTGTTTACCTTTTTCACGAACATTGTTGGCTAGAGTTTTGAGTTCTTGTGTTAACTGGAAATAGAAAACATTGAAACCTGAATTGAGAAAATGATTGTTCTCCTCAATCAGAGCGTGATTTAGGCATTTTTGGGTTTGATCGATTCGAATTGAATGATATGGAGTAAGTTTCTTATCAAAACCATGAGTGCATTTCTTCGAACCAATGAAATATGGTTTTTGATCGCATGAAGTATTTTATTAACTGAGAAACCATTTTTTCCATTAAGGGGATCAATACATTTAGACAAGCCAAAAAGACGCATTCGAAAAAATTGTGTTTCATGAGGAACTTTGTATTCAATCGTGATGAAATTTTTTTAGGTTTGTTAACATAACATTCGAATACATGAATACATTTTTTTGATGATTTTTCATCGCAAATTTTTATTTTTTATAAGAGTTTATTTCTTAAGTTCGTAATAAAGATAAAACAGTTCACATTTTTGTTGAATTTTATTGGAAAAAGAATGAGAATTTACCAATACCTCACAAAAAATAGAAAAAAATATGAACTTTCCAGAAGTCGCGCATGAAATTTTACACAGTGGATAATAAAATTTCGAAATTTTGTTGGTCTTACATGAAATTTTAGAAAGTGAATGACAAAATTTCGAAATCTCATTAATCATTTTGTAAAATTTCATGCGTGACTTTTGGAAAGTTAATATTTTTTTCTACTGTTTGTGAGGTACTGATGAATTTTCATTCTTTTTGAAATAAAATCCAACGAAAATGTGAACCGTTTTATCTTTATTACGAACCTGAGAAATACTCTCAGATTTTAACGCATATTCACAGATTTTAAGAAATATTCTGCAATTTTCTATTAAAGATTACTATATTTCTGAACTGCGTTTTTCTCCGTGCAGTTTGTTTGTAAACCTGAAGAAAACTAAAAATAAAAAAAATCGACAACCAGTAAGAATCAATGTTGTCGAAAAACCTCCGCCAATTGTTGAATTTTTTTGATTTCCCATTTTCTTCAGGTTTACAGACAAACTTTCACTATTTTTTACAAAAATTTTCTTGGTTGGAATTTTTCAGATGAAAACTGTGGCCACCAGCTTGCCCACCGATTTTTTTTATCAGTTATCTTTAAGCCACTCTACCACCGCCAATTTACGATGAAAAATCATCAAGAAATTTATTCACATGCTTGAATGTTATTTTAACAAATTCACAAAGTTTCATTTTGATTGAATAAAAAGTTCCTGATGAAAACATCTCATTCAACTAAAGAAATATTGTAAAGAGTGAATCAGGGCAAAATGCACTGTAAAAAATAATCGGAATTTTCCTGTGTACATCAACCGGAGAATCCTAATCACTGATTAGGAAATCAATTTCCGTTACATTTATATGAAATTTCCCATACATTTATCTGAAAATTTCAAACTTTATGGGATTTTTCCCAACATTTCACAGTCAATTTCCGGACAAGTTGGGAAAATTCCTAACGCATGTATGTGTTAATTACTTCATATAAATATATAGGAATTTTCAGATAAAATTGTTTACAGTGTGACGCACTTTCCCATCCTTCTACAAAATTAAATAATACGTACAACCTCGTTTACTCACGGGAGATCTGAAGATTTTAATTGAATCTTTATATTTCTAATGAGTCAACGAGGTTTGGTGCATTGATTCATGCTGGAGAGGACCGAGAAACTGCGTTACCCCACCCCGCCTTACCCTATTTTGACGTCTCAAACAATTTTTACCCTCAGTGTGAATAACGAGGTTGCTCTCAGTTAATGTATTAGCCATACTGGAAAAAAAGGAAGAAATTGTTGTAACAGCTATTTAAATTGACGATCTTGTTCCATCTGTCAAAAGTATTTGCCATGGTTATTTAGTAGAATTTGTTCCGTTAACCATTTGAATTTCAGCAATGTATCTTCTGCAGCTATTCTCGTAGATGTCCGAACTATTCTCAGTATAGCAATAAAATGTTTTATGTATCCTATGTACGTTCATAGCACATTCACAACGTTTGATTGTTACTAGGAATGTAATTAGTACTATAAGTAGCACAAATTGTTGCGGTTTATAGTTATAATGCAACAGCTCTTTCCGTAAGATGGTCGCAATAGCTGCCACTAGGGTGGACCAAGAACTGTATTCTTTATTTCCATATCCAATTGTATTTTTGAATATCTTCATTCTTAAATATCTGTGTTCACGGAGAACTGTCTTATTAAATAACTTTATTCTCAAATATCTGTATTCTCCAAGAACTGTTTTCCTAAAGATTTGTATTTTTATTATCTACATTCAGGCGGATGACTATTGAGACATTGTTAATTCCTACCATTGAACTAGTTAATTATTGTTGCAATAAGCGATCTTCATTATTGATTTTCATTGTATTAATAAGACCTTCTCAATAACCATGCGCTCGAATAAAGGGATTCAGAATACAATTCTCGAAAAATTCAGTTCTTGGAGAATACAGATATTTGAGAAGACAATGCTTTGAGAACAGAGATATTTAGCAATAAAGTTTTTTTAGGAACACAGAAGTGAAGAATAGAGTTTTTGTTTTGCCATCACAAGCCCTTCTTTTTTTTCCATTTATGAAAATATTCACTGAAATGATACTGTTTGTGAACAAACATTTACCGTGTAATTGTTATCTGGAACTTCACCTAGGAATGGATGTTCCGCAATTTCCGCCATGAATGGTCTATTATCAGGATCCTTTTCTAGACATCTATGAAAGAAGAACAATTCATGAAGAATCAATTTTATCAATTCCATTCCCATACTATCCCAACAGCTAGAATGATTTCGATCACATATTCATGTGCACTTTCACCTTTCTTCATCACTAAATTCTGTCCAATAGAATTTAGGGAGTTTTGTTTTCTCTAGAGTTATTAATCTCTGCAGAATAGAATATTCCATTCCATCATCCCGGTAAAAAAATTCTCAAATTGAGCCTTCGGATGCAATAACGACACTTGCGAAAACGTTCAATTCTATAAAACAGCTGTAAACTGGGGAATGGAATGGTTTTTCAAGCACTATCATACAGTATTTTTAGGTTCCAAGAATTCAAATTTTTTTCTCGATCTCTGAGGTCATAACTCGGACAAATATTCCATCAAGGCTCAATTCGTCTATTCGTTAACCGTCTCGTTATTAACATGTTTCTTCGAATTTTGCAGAGATTTAGCAAGTCTACAGATTATTCTCCTTTCAATTAGGAGTTATGGTATGTTGAACTTACTCTGCAATAAAGTCATTGAAATTTTGAGACCAATTGGAAGGTCTGTATAGATTCGGTGGTGGATTCCTGACGATTTGAAACAAGGCTCTTGTCGGATGCATGTCTCCAAACGGTGGTTTACCATCAGCTAATTCGATTGCTGTAATTCCTATAGCCCACACATCGGCCCGACTTCCATATCCCCCGTCTTTTCCTTTATTGTGGCTCATAACAACTTCCGGAGCCATCCAATTCGGCGAACCGATGCAAGTGTGTCTTTTCCCAAGATCTCCATCGACTTTTCTTGCCAGGCCAAAGTCTACTAATTTCACTTCCCCTTCTTTCGTTAGAAGAATGTTGTTACCTCTGATATCCCGATGAATTATATGATGTTCGTGCAAGTACATCAACGCCTAAAACAAATAAACATACAACATACACTTGTCATCCGAACCATCATGTATGATAAATAAAAAAAATCTATAAAATGTATACATTTTAATTCTATATATTCGAAGAAAAGTCTTATCCAGATGTAGCATTTCGATACCATTGAATCGAGTACTTATTCATGATTGAGATTCATATTTTTCAGCGCTTTCAAACAAATGAATATTGTCGAGAAGTATTTATACGCGTTTGATTTCAATGCAATGCATGGGGTTTAGTGACGGAATAAAGATCACTGTGATTGTGAATGCCGGTACTCTTTCTCTTACGAGCAATGACCAAGAGGACTGTAAGAGTGGTGCGATAATATTTACGATCCCAAGCAGTTTGTCACTAAATCATTAAGCGAGTCCTGCGCTCCTTCCCGAAGTACATAGACCCTTCGCCACGGGACTCTTGGGACCCTCTTTCACCTTCTCTACTCGTGAAGCGTATATACGCGCGAAACCGCTTTCGCGGTTGAATACGTGTTCCATGGATACAGTAGCAATTCGTCCGCAGTAACACTCCTGCGGTAAATCAGCCGGCGCTGACGTTTAATACCGGCAAATTACACGCGAAATAAATGCCCGGTGCCTGGTACAGCAGTACATTCAGGGTGCTCAAAATGAAAGAAAAAACCAGACAAAAGAGAGAAACGAAGAAATTTTTTTCGATTCTCCACATCCGTCTGTTGTTCCTCGTCTTCCTCGAGAAACAACATTTTTCTATTCTACACTGAATCGAAGATTAACTTCCAATGGATTTATCGGTGGAGGAATGAACAACATTTTTGACTGTACGTCTGTGCGTTTCAAGTATCGAAGGAGATCGAATTCATATGGATTTTAATGTGAAAACATTGTTTGTATCGCTGCGATGGAATTCATGTTAAGGTGAGGTAACTGGAATTGGAATGAATATCGTAAATTTCGAATGGATGGTAAGTGGATCATGTTGATCTTAAGAAACAATATATTGTACGTAGAAAAAATATGTTTTGAAGAGCCCTATAATTTGGTGGGGATCAGCACCAGTCTGTGACGGATGAAATCATTGACCTGAATATACCGTAGAAACTACACAGAACAGAGAAAACACTACTGGTTACTGTGAATGACAGCGATCGGTTGAAAAGCAAATGAAAACACGCTTGGATAATGAGGATTAGTGCGATCACAGTGATGGGTACTGTAATGAAATGCATTAACGCTGACTGGATAGTAATGAGGACTGGGAAACGCAGTTCTGCATAGGATGAATTTAAGTTTCAATGTATTTTTGTGATTCACAGTAACCATTGCTGTTTTCTTTTTTCCGGGTACCATAATTTCTTGTAGAAATACATTTAATTATGGTAATTTTAGAAATGAATTTAAGGGGTTATATCTGTTTGAAATTTTTTCTTTTCCCATTTTTTTTTTTTTATTATCTTGAATGATGTAAAAATATCTCAAGAGTGATATCAAACAACATTTGTTGATGAAAACATTCTTCGGAAACTATTAAAATATGAGTTTTTGAAGCAACTCTGGGCGATTCGAAATGACAAATTCTGACTTTTTCAATCATGTAGCAATTTTGAATGTAACCAAAAATGGCTAAATCGTCCAGGAAAGAGCTGGAGAAGAGTTATTTGAACTGAGAACGGCAGTTGTATGGTGCTGGGATCGTAGACTGAAGGTAAAAATATTAGCAAGCCTCTATTTTAAGAATTTCCTATCGTACACTCATTCTCAAACTTCAAACGCGTTTTTCTCGAAACCACTTTTTCAAAATCGGTCGACATCAGAACTCGAGTCATTTTTATCCGATTGACTTGAAAATTTAATTGTAGCTTCTCGGATAGATCATCCATCGTAGTACAATGGATTTTTACAATTGATGAACAATTACGATTTTGATAAACAAATTATGGTCAATTTTTTCGTCGAAAAAGCGATTTTTTTCTGCAAATTGATGCCAAAATTGCAAAAATCAATATCTCTCAATAATCCTACGTACTTCTGTAGTAACATTCATGTAGATTAAGAAAAGATTTTGTTTATTGCTCTAGCTGCAGACGTAGGAGACTTCTGATGTCAGCCGTGGGGCGCCTTTGAAAAATAATACGCTCCTTTTGTATATACAACTGAGCCACCATTTTGTCCTCAATATTGAAATAAAACTTTTTTTTTCACCTCAAGATATGTATAATAAATCCTCGAAACCTTATATTGATCGTTCCATTCGCAGAGTCACAAAAAATTCACAGAAAACCCTCTCATATTTAGGCTTCAAACAAATATAACCCCTCAAGTCAATAACTTTATCTGTAACCCAGACAGGATAAATTTTTGATTGTCTCAAAGATTTCCACTGCATGTCTTAAAAATGTCTCATACCACCATTTTCACTGTCTTTAAGATATCTTCGGTTGAGAAATCTAAAAGATGTCATCAGATCTCTTTCAGAAGTATTTTGGATTACTTACTGGAGATATCTTGAAGACAGTTGAAACTGTTGCATAAGACACCTTTAAGATATCCAGTGGAATTTTTTTAGACGATGACAAATTTTTGCTTGTCTGGGAACAGGCTGGCGCTGATCGTCAATAACCCAACAAACAAGAAGATATCTATCAGTATCTAAAAGATGTCTTAAAATTATGGATAATGTCTTGGAAGACTTTCGTAAAGATATCTTCTCGACATCTAAAAGATATCTTATGCAACAATTCTAACAAGTTTTAGATATCTCGAAAAAAATCTTGTAAAAGCTACACATTTACACTGACAGAAAAATGACCTGGCTGGAACATTCGTGATCGCAATAACTTAGAATCTGGTTTGATTCACCAGTAAATGTGATTGTGATGTCCAGAAAAAGGGGTCGACCAGATGTTTTCCTTGGTCTGATAACCACTTCTTCTGGATGTCACAATCACATTTCCTGGTGAATCGGGTCAGATTTCGAGTTATTGAGACCACGAATGTTTCAACCAGGTCGTTTTTCTGTCAGTATAGAAATGTTTTCAAATTAAATATATGTTTAATATACATTTTTAAATACAATTTCCAATTCTTGGCGATTGAAATGAGAATTCATTTACACGCGACTGAATTTTAAATTTTTCCTATATTTTATCATACAATCATATATGTTCTTGTAACTGAAATTTCAATCAATTTTTCAGTTACATGAATAACTTTTGCTTCCGTTACATGTAATTGGAAGTTTAATCAGAAATTTCTAACGGTGTATGTTTTAGATATGCACTGTGAAAAATATTCGGGATTTTCCCATACCTATCTAAAGGAAATTTCCTATAATTGTACCACAAAAGCGAATTCCCGTACACGTATAGGAATTTTGACATGAAAATATATTAAAACTGCTGTTTTTATGGGATTTTTACTGTAAATTTATAGGATTTTTCTCAAAATTTACGGGAAATTCCCTATCCATGTGTGTGTTAATTACTTCACATACATGTTTGTGAAATTTCCCATAAAAATTTTTTATTGTGCGTGAAAGACACCTTTCAGATGCTTCAAGATATGTTTTTGATATCCTCGAGATATGTTCAAGATGCCCTTAATATGTGTTTTTGAAATCATCAAGATATCCCAGACAGCACAAAAGGATCACTGATGAGTTCTAAAAAAGGCACATCGCGTGACTTTTGCCCTTCTTACTTAGAAGATGTCCTTCAGAAATACCTTGAAAACATATTTCTGACATTTCTTGAAGATGTCTAAAAGAGATCATTTCGATATATCTTGAAGATATCTGTTTTGTGACGTCGTTTAAAGACACTTAAAAGACATCTCTCCGATGTATCTAAAAAATGTCTTCCTAAAGATATCTCGTAGATGTCTTTAAGACCTTTGGTATTTGTTGGGAAATTATGGGAACTCTTAACACTCTCGTTTTCTCCGTGTATTATCAATTGAATTGCACAACATCTCATTTCTGTGTTGCGTTTTATAAATTTTGTTTAGATTCCATGATTGCATAACTTTTTGTGAATTAATGCAAAGAAATGAAAATTTTTAATCGGATGTCGAATGAAAATATGTTATATGTTGTCTGTGGGTTGAATCCGTGTAGGACGACTTTCTATCTCGGGTTTAAGATACCGAAACTCTGAGATAATGATTCCAGGGATTTTACAAGGGTAGGTTTCGTATCTATCTCGTGTCTGTCGAGAGCGTGATCTTAGTGATAATTATTTAATTCATCCATTATTCTTAGAGGAATATTTGGAAATCTTCCATCTATCATTAAATAATTGAGTAATTGACTTACCTTGATTACTTCCTTTAAAATGAAGGCGATGTGTTCTTCCCGCATTTTCTTGTCTGTTGCGATTAACCCTCTAACGAGATTCATCACACATCCTCCTTCACATATCTGAAATTTGAATGAAAATCAGTGAACGCAACATGGCGGTAAATGTCAGAAAAATGGTGACATGGACCACAATTTGAAGTGTTTGATATTCAAGTCATTTCATTGCATCAGGAGATTCATCCAAGTAAATTTTGATCCCACGCCACAGAAACTGCTGAAGTATATCTACAGCATTACTCTCTGGATGAGAAAATCATCAAGACACTTTTAATAAAGTCAAAATTTCCTCAATAAAATCTCGGTCAGCTCTGATCCATTAGTTTCAACAACCCCAATAACATCATTCCGACAGATATTTTAGAGAATTCGTAAAGATGTCTCATGGAACACCAGGAGAGATCGTTTGGAAGTCTTCATGTAAAAATTCTTGAAGTTTTCTCTCAGAGGTCTTCAGGATATCTTTTAGAATTTTCCAGAAGAATTACACAAAATTGTGATCTGGAAGGGTGTACACATAAAAAATCCATATCTTGAAGATATCTCAAGACAAGTTAAAGATGTCTTATGCAAAACCCAAATATATCTTTTAGATATTTGAAAACATTTGAAACACAAATTTTAGATCTTCTGAAAGATATCTCTTTGATATCTCTTAGAAGTAAGAGCTGTTTAAGGGGGAAAATACAAGCAAATGTACCTTTTTTTTGAGAATTTATTACAATTCATTGGTTAAAAATAAAATAATGAAATTAAGCACACCTTAAAATATACGTTCAAAACTATCTCCACAATTTTTTTGAAACAAAAATATTTCAAAATCGCGGAGCTACGAGTTGGTACCTCGTTTTTAGGCCGTGCAGCCTGCAGGTCTCAATTTTCATCTAAAATCAAAAAACCAAAAGTCTATTGTTGAAATATATCAAAACGCACAACTTGACGGAGAGAAAAACAAAAAATAAAATTTATTTAAATTGTTTTTTCCGATTTTTAGATTAAAAACAAAAGCGTGTTTTTTTCAAAACGCTCCTGAATTTTCAATTTTCATTCGTTTTGACTCCGTCAAGTTGTGCGTTTCCACATATTTCAACGATAGAATTTTGGTTTTTAGATTTTAGAAAAAAATTGAGGTCTACAGGCTGCACGGCGCAAAAACGCGGAACCAACTCCTGTAGCTCCAACAGCTCCAACAGCTGCAGCTCCGCCATTTTGGATCATTTTTGTCTCAACAAAATTATGAAGATAGTTTGGAACGTAAATTTCAAAATGTGGGTTGTTTCATTAATGGATTCACAGCCAATTTTTCGTGATAAATGATTAAAAAACGGTACGTTTACATGTATTCCCTCCCTTAAGACGTCTAACAGATATCTTTTGGTGTCGTGTAAGACATTTTCAACCCAAGTAGCACGAGAACATTTCAAATATTCTGCGTTCATTCCGTGATCATGCATACAATATACAGATGAGACTGTTTTGGATAAATACGAAGAATTTGTTCTGAGAATGTGCACAGAATATACTTATCTAAAACAGTCCCATTCGAAGATCCTAAGAATGTTCATAAAACATGCTCAAAACTTCCAAGAACCTTCTTAGCATTTCTAACCTGTCGTTCGAACTTGTCTTGAGATATTTCCAAGATATGAATCTTCATGTGGGTGATATCAATAAATTAATATATCTCTACTCAAGTTCATTTGTTTTCCTTTCATTCATACACGAAGATGTATCGTGGAAATAAAAGTGCACTTGACTTTTGCATATCTCAAATATAAAAACCGATTGACGCGAGTGGAATGTATATCGTGAGAGGTTGAAGCAGATGTTACTTGTTCCTCAAGATTCTCTACAAGTCAGAAATTTTAAAGAGATCCCATTCGTTTTAATTTCGATCCTTTTTCAAACAGAAACTTTATCTTGGGTACAGATTATTTTCAATGTATCTGAGACATATGAGAGGGGGAGGGGGAAGATGGGTAGTAAATCTTTTCGAAATAAAAGTCAGATATTGCGTATAGGAGTGTGCATAATATTATTGGAATGCACTTGTATTATCTCTCTCCCCCGCAACAACAGGAATTCCTGGATAAGCGACTGCTACATGAGCAGAGTGAAAAATGAGTTCCATTAAAGTTGCGATGAAAACGTTGGAATCGAATCTTTTTATAATTTCAAATATGCCACATACGTATTTTTTTGGTAATTTTTGTCACAGAGAAAAGTGTTGCCTCGGTCATCACGAATTCCGCTTTCGATAGAACATTGTTATTTGAAATAAACACTTTATCCGTTTGGCGGAGCGAATCAGATTAATTCAATTCCAGAACTTGTTACACATGTTCATGTGAAATAGTAATGATGAATTTATTCAATACTTTTGTATTTTAAAATCCGGGCACACGAAGAAGGAAAATTTGCTACCCTAGCAAATCGAGGTATTCAATGTAGGATAGTAAATCTTTCTGCTAACCTAGATAAAAATCCCCCGCCATAGCCAACTGCACGGAGAAAAATGTGTTTCGTAGAATTAACAATGAAGGAATTGTTGATATTTCATTGTTGAATATACGATAATTTTTGTTCTTATAGCAACACTGTTAGAAAAATCTGCCTGAAACTTCATAAGAATATTATAAAGTCTTTTACATAATCATTTTATTAAATTTCATGATAAAATATTGAATTCAATAACATAATTCTTAATGTTAAGAATTTTTTTCTCAATGTTGATAATTTTGTTCTTAATTGTAATAATATATTTGTGAAATTTAATAAACAATTGTTACATTTCAGAAAGAAATTTTGAAATTTCACCATCAATATTGAATTTAAGAACTATTATTGAATTCAATATGAAAATATGGTATTTCATAAAGAATTTCGTATTAAATTTAAGAGTTTTTCTAACAGTGAACACGAAGTTGCCTTTTTAATAATAAATTGTCAATTTAACAATGTTGACTGTCATATTCTCACGATGATTATTGTGGGTTGATATATGACAATTTCTATTGTCAATTCAACAATATTATTGCGGTTTTTTTCGCTGTGTGGGTTACACGGGTCTGTAAATAAACAACACATGGGTCAGTAGGTCCTGGGGCTGGCACACAGAAGACGGCGTCAATGCCATGCCGCTCTTGTTTTCCGATGATATTAGCTTTCAAAGGTTACGTGTGAAAATTCCATGAAATTCGATTCAGTCGTTGTCGGGATATTGAAGGTTAAGTGGCGCTATATCTCCGAAGCGAAGAGAAAATGGAGCTCCGACAAACCCGAGTAGAAGTCCTATCCGGTAGGCCCTGAAGTGGCCCGGACCTGATCCGGCTGTGAAATGGAATACCCCATATGGGGCTTCATATCTGGGCTTGACCAGGTCCCTGTAGATAAAAACCTATCGGGGATTCCAAATCCGGCACCGATGAGGATAACCTGATGATAGTTCTAATGAGGTTGACCCTATAAAAATCTATCTGTCCCTGATCCGTTTTCCTAATTGGGGCCAGATGCGGATAATTTGAATCAGGTTCGAATGTGGTTAACCTAATCCGCGCCCTGATAAGGTAGACCTCCAATAGCCCGACCGCCCGTTGGTCCGACTGAAGAGAACCCCGACTTATGATGCATCTTCAAGTTATCATTGCTATAAGATTGAGAAAAAGGCAGAGATAAATGAGATTTGAGAATGCTCCATGAGTCGGAGTTTTCTTCGGTCGGGATATCAAAAGTCGGGACAACAGTACTTCGGACCAACGGGCGGTCGGGCTATTGGAGGTCTACCCCTGATAAGCAAAACCTCATTCAGTCTTATCCGAATCTGATCAGTCCTCCTGATTGGAGCCGGATGCGGATGATTTCAATCAGGTTCGGTTATGGCTAACCTGATCTGCGTCCTGATAAGAAAAGCTTTATTCAACCTTATTCACCCTTGATCAGTTCACCAGACGAGACACATATTAGGGAAATTATAATCCAATCCGGAAGAGGCAGACCTAACAAGGCGAGCGTTTTAAAATCTCATCAGACTCAAATTAGTTTTTCTGACGGGAATCAGATACAAATAATGTCAATATATTCATGTCCAGATGTGACGAACCTAATCTCCGCCCTAATAAGAAAACTCAGAATGAATGCAAGTAAATTTTTTCGAAATGCCCCTAGAATTATACAAATTTCAATCCTCCACCGATAAACTCCGGGATACCATCAAATTTTTGATACGACACCGAATGACTGAGGTTTCTCGCGAGTGCTGGTTGTATCTATTCGTTGATATATATACCTCGCTCAACCATTCATCTGTAGCGTGCAAATTGCGATAATGTATTATACGACAAATATGTTTAAGGTTAGGAAAGGAATAAAAATATTGATTAGATTGTTCATAAACTATGTTACACGTTAAGGAAATAATAATTGTACTTTGATGTTTAAATGTAAGCGGACTTGGACTATTGCGATATTTACGTAGAAAATGTCAAGTTGAAAACATTATCAACAATTAAATTTGTTAATGATTTTTTTATAAAAAATTCAATCACGGGGTTATGGATCAACCAATTTGGACCGCATCAAGTAACCTGTTTGAAGTAGGATAACCACATCTCTATCAGAAACGCGAAGGAAGATTTATCATGCCCGAACTTAGTTGCCGGATCCGGTCCGGATGAAATGAAGCGTTACACATTACATCCGGGCCCAATCCGATTACCCATATCTATACCGGATCTGACTTAGGGCAAATCGGATCGGTACCGAATTCTCACTTCTACTCGGGACAAGACGTCGTCCTGCTCCGGGGGCTAAAAATTTGTAAAATTCGTCGAAGACCACTCGGCGAACCGTCAATGCAATAACTAATCAACGCAAAAGATGCGTATACCGAAGAATTCTCAAATAAAAATGTTGATGACTTGGCCAAATTTAAACCCCATGAATTTCACCATTGTAATTTGATCTCTCATCCATCGAGTTAAATGATTGAATTATATTTGATTCATATGTATTCGGAAATTTGATATAACAATTTCTTCTACTTTATTGATTTTCCATTGACAATATATAATGAAGATATTTCAGAAACGATAGCCTCATCTTGTTAGCAAAAATTGTGATTTATAGGATAAAATTCTGTCCTTAAGTTCTCTCATTTTAACAAAAATCGTATTCAGAAGAATATACTCATCGTAAATTCTTCCCGGATACTTCATTGGGAGTTACAATTTGTAATTTAGTTTCATCGTTGAAACAATATCAATACTTCCAGCCATTCCTGTCAATTTTAGGTATTCGTTTCTTATTTTCCATCTACATGAAATTGTGTGTACATTACGTCAACGGTTCACATCTTCGTCGATACGGGAGTAATAATTTTTTGGTCCACCATGGAGGTCCACTCGTAAATTAGGTATACAACGTGCACAAGCTCACTCGCGTATACGAACGAGTTTAATGATTGTTTAATGACCACGTGTATCGTAAATTACCCATATATTCGACCGTCTCAAATGTTTGAAATTGCTTTCGGGTCCCTGAGCATGAGCGTTGGTCCGAGTAAAAGAGACTTGACTCCCTTTCACCCTCTCCCTTTTCACTTTATTTCTTTCCCTTTCTCCTTCTCCTCCTTCTTTTTCTTCTTCTTTTACATATTTCACACTCAATTTTTCGTTCGCGTTATGTGTATGTCTTATTCTTTCATTCTACCTGTCATTTATTTTTCTCATCTCATATTTCGTTTTCCTTGACTTTTTCCTTTCTTATTCTTCTTCTTCTTGTTATAGTCTTGATCGTAAATTCAGTTTTGACAAGCGATTTGTTAGAATTTGATCGCATCAACTTGTTGTGTACACTGAATTTCTGGGTACATACGGAACTACCTGTTTTATAGGAGTCGATCCTATCACTCGTTTGGTTCGAATACGTTAATCGTCGAATGTGAGGAAATACCTCGATTATATGACTTATTTGTGAGGATTAAAGTGTTCTTGTTTTTATTCCCTATCATGTCGATTCATTTGAAAATAGGCCGATAATCGCATCGAGTTATCTTCATCGAACAGCTTCATTTATAGGCTGCAAATCTTATCAATTTACGGTGGACGCGTTCAAGGAGAGCTTGTTACTTAACATAATGAGGTGACTGGATCATCGATCCGTATCGTGAGTCAGATCTAAGCAACGTTCGGTACAATCATTTCAGATATATATGAGAGATCTAGATATTGATTATATTTTCGTGTCGCGGTTGAATATATTTTACGAGGTCTCTTAGTTTGGTTTTGTCATTTTGATTCCAACACATTTTTTCATCCCTTGCTGATGTAGCGAATCAAGGTATCATATATAGAATAACAAATCTTTTTGCTAACCTAGCTGCAAATTCGGTGCCACAGCTAATTGGATTGCTGACAAAATAACATGATTAATTAAAACAGCAAATTTTTCAGCATTGCGTACAGAATAGCCAACAAATTTTGCTGAAGAAGTCCCCATTCTTTGCTTCTACAGCTCAACAGTTGCCACCATAGCTAACAAGATTGTTGTGATAGCATATAGATTGTTGTCACAGCAAAAAATTTGCTATTTCAGCGAGGAGTATCCAGCAAAATCAAATTTTGCTGTCACAGTGAAACTCTGTTCTCGTGTTTGGAGAGTTATGGGAACAAGTTATGCAGAACGCAAGTGTCATATGATATTATCCGCAACTTTCCAGACAGAAATCGAAAATTATAAAATGATTTCTCAATTGTCGTCTGGGGTTACAATAATGCAATTTTCAAGAATCACACGGAGGAAAAAAAAATTCGCTGTGACAGTGAGACCTAATTTTGCTGAGCCCTTTTTGCTGGAGCAGCTAATTTTTTGTTGTGATGACAAACTATTCGCTATCTCAGCAATCTTGTTTGCTCCACCAGCAAATTTTCAATATTATATATGGAATAATGAACAAATTTTGCTTGACAAGTCCCCATTCTTTGCTTCCACGCACTCGAATAAAAAATTTCTTCCAACCAAATAAATAATTCATTTGTCCGTTCTCCGTGAAATATTTCTTAGGATTAATGAAATATTTGAACGAATCAAATAATGGAATGCTTGCCCCAAATGAATTGCAACCAGAAAAAAAAAATAGTATTACCAACTATGAAAGTGTGGCGAAATAGCACCTGAACTATGTAATTTTTGTTTTCAGAACTATTTCGGCTATATTTAGGTGAACTATGTAAATTGGATCAAAATGACCACAGAAGTTGTAGAAACTAGAAATTTCTCTTGGTCAACACTCATATGCCATAGTAGAAATAACTATGTTCTTGGGATTGGACGTACTATGAATTAAATGTAATTGAAATCGAGTCAGTAACATCATGTTCCCAGAAAAAATAGTCATTAGAACAACTGAAAATACTTGAAAAAACTATGAACAGTCAGTTACCACAACTATTAATCAATATTTACGATCAGAAGATTGAACAAATTGTATGATGAAAAAAAAATTCAATCCAATGTACGTCATACAGTTGTAGTACTAATATTTGTGATTTTTGATCACTCTAGAATAAAAGGAGAATTTTCTATCTCACCTGACAGGGAATCAAACCTATGAATCCTACCTACCTACTTAATAATCTACAAACTTTACACCTATACACCGCGAATTCATAGAAGAGCAACTTAGAAGTTATTGTTTTACGAGTGAATGATGTTTGTTAACATTAGTCCTGTTGTCTATAACCTCTCCGCAACAAGAAGCATTCACCTCCTTGAACGAAAACAAAGGTGTATTTTACTTTGAAAATTTTTATAAAACTGATAAAAATCCATGGTTTATGAAGTTTAATAGGTCGCGTAGATTTATAGTTTTATTTAATAGAATAAGAGTCTCTTTAGCGTCATCGTTCAGTCCTCAGTCAGGCTTTCTCTCAAGGTAAATTTTTACATGGAGAAATTTCACAATTTCTTACTGAAATGTAATAATTATTTGTTGAATCCCACAAATATGTTATTAGAATTAGGAAGGAAATTCTCAAGATTAAGAATAAAATTCTTAGCATTAAGAATTATATAGTATTATTGATTTGAATATTTTATTATGAATCCTGTTGATTAAATTGGTTATGAAAAAGACTTTTCTAACAGAGTGACTACAGAAACCTATGAATTGAATTACAATAAAAGTGGTTGAGATTCGGCACGATTGAATAGGTTTTTCAATTCAACACGGAGAAAAAGGAATTCGCTGTGGCAGCGAAATCTACTTTTGCTGGGTTCCTTTCGCCAGAGCGGCAAATTTTTTGCTGTGACAGCGAACTATTTGCTGTTCCAGCAATCTTGTTAGCTGCGACAGCGAATTTTTAGCTGTGGCAGCGAAAAATGTTTGCTATCCCAGCAAAATTTGTTTGCTATTCTGTATATAATACTGAAAATTTGCTGGCGGAGCAAATATTTTTTGCTGCCACAGCTAAAAAATTGCTGTCGTAGCTAACACGATTGCTGTTATAGCAAATTTTTAGCTAGGTCAGCAAAAAATTTTGCTATTCTATATATAATACCTCGATTTGCTGCGTCAGCAAATTTTTTCTCTCCGTGAATAGATTGCAAATTTTCACATTGGCTTTGATCAGAACATTGTATAAAATTCAATAAGATTCAGCGAGATTCAATAAATACAAAATTTACTTACTTCCATCGCAAACCACATCTGATCGGGTTCTGTTTTTTTGCCAGATCTTCTGCGATAAATTCCATAAAAATCTGGCAGATTAGGATGATCGGAGAAAGTTCGAAGCACTCTGTATTCTTCCATTATCAGCTGTTTCGTCTCAGAGGTGAGTTTTTGAATTTTAATCGCCACTTTTCTCCCACCTGCAATGATATAATGCGATATTCAATGAAACATAATTATCCCTGAAGTGATCGCGTGGGTAACCTTTCTCATCCAGTATTAGTTTTTCCGGTGGCATTTATTATTATTGCGAATTAATGCTACAAGATCAACACTACCTTCTCAAAAGGCTTCCCGCTAATTAATTCATGCAATCACATTATTCTGATGCAACACCTATCAATTGTGGGCTCCTTGAACCAATTGTGTGACAAGTGTCACTTACGCGACCGTTCGTGTGACATTCTTTGACTATCAAATGAATTTTAGTTTCAGTTGGATTTTGAGATTAATTTTAATTTGGCTCATCCTGAAAGTACTTGTACACGATGTGGGTGGTCAAAGGATAAAACCACCCGGAAATGGTGTGGACTCGACAAACAAAAAGATATCTATTAGTATCTAAAAGATGTCTTAAAATCACGGAAGATGTCTCGGAAGACTGTCGTGAAGATATCTTTTCCGACATCTATACGAAGAAAAATGATGGTTTGAATACTACTACATTTTGTACAAAAGTAGTGCTATAATATTCACAACTGAATGTAGTGAAATTTCATGCATAATGATTTGAAAATTCTTTCGATTTGACCCAACTTCACATCATAAAGTATGAATTTTTACTACATTCAGTTGTAAACGTTATAATATTTCACTTATAGCACTACTTTAGTACAAAATGTAGTGATATTGGAAACATAATTTTTCTCCGTGTAAAAAATGTGTTATATGATAAATTTCCACAAGTTGTGGATATCTCAAAAGGGTCTTGCAAAAGATACGTTTTAAATTTTTCCGAAATACGTCTCAAATATTTTCGAGATATGTTTTAGATGTGTTTAGGATTCCTTTTTGAAATCATTGAGGCGTGCTAGACAGTACAAGAAGATCTAATAATGACTCAATTAGGATCACTAATGAGTTATAAAGAAAGAACATGACGCGACTTTTAACCTTCCCCCTCTTCTATCAATGTAAAAACAACTTCCAAAAAATGTTTTGAGGTGTTTATCGACAGATTTGTTTAGTAAATTCACAAAATATTGGTGGACTCCTAAATAATCTGGATATTTACAAATCCATGAGTTTTCACTATACTTTTGTTTGTGAAAGTTCACAAATATTCTCCACAGTGCAGTTGAGGATAACTAGATTGGTGAGATTGTTTCTCTGTGCTTAAAAAAAGAAAAATTTCAGTCGAGGTGATTTCAGCAGTGCATTCCACTTCGAATTTCGCCAGTAGATCATTTGGACACTGAACACTGTGGAAAAATTTCTTCTGAGAATTCAGTAAATCTGACTAATTTTTAGATATATTTGACTGAATTTAAAAAAAATTCAACTAGATTTTGGAACTTATTCTGAAAATTCAGTCAAGTCTATTAAAATTTAGCAAAATTTTTCCGAACATTCAGAAGAAAGTGGCTGTAAATAATTACATTCACATTTGCTGAGTTTTCATAAGCAATTTATTTACAGTGAAATGTATGTTTTCAATATTGTTTCATAACTTCAACCACTTTTTTTTAACTCTCAGCCTACACGGAAAAAATGCCCATGTAAAAATTACATAAAAAGTGAGGTAACGATTACAGCGTGCATCTCATGTAAAATTTACTATACTGTCCTGTTGGATTTACATTGTTATCATACTTACTTCACAGCAACACCACTTTCATTTACTTCGGTAACAATGTAAATGTAACATTGGTTCCAACGTAAATTTCATTCCAATTGCATGTATGTGAGCAGTTATGTTGAATTAACAACAACCAATGTAGGATTTACAAGGGACTTTTTCCCGTGTACAAACTTGAAATTGACCTTTTTTTTCGAACACAAAATTTTAACATAAACTTGCATTTTTCCACTGAATCATCAGTTTATACTGAAGTTACCTCCTTCAGAGATGTGACCGTTGAAACGCATCCCGAGTCAAAAAGTGAAACCTGATTCAACTCTGGATCGTTGCGTATTAGGGAGTTAATCAGGCTCTAAAAAGTATTACAATTTTTCGACTCGGGATACCCTTCTTAAACTCCGCGTGTTTCAAATATTTACTGGTTTACGCTACTTCTCTTTGTAGGCTGAGAGTTAAATAAATATGGAAATATTTTAAAATACTTTTCCTATGAAATTAAAAAAGTTCTCTTCAATTCTGTCCAACGGCAGAAAATTGTGACGAATTCTCGTCCCATTCTACACTTAATCATTTATGTTTCTTATGATTGTTGGAAGATGAATTTTTATGTAAAGGTGCTTATTACGTATGAACTGAAACCAACATCGACTCAAACTTCAATGGTTTCACCCAACTTAAAACATGCAAAAGGGTAGTTTGTGCTTCAGCTTTTACTCGTATTGACTGAAGAATTATCATGTTATCGAGTTTGTATGAAGTCGCATTGGAAATAACAAGAGGAATTATTGTTCCTACAACTACAAAGGTCAACATCGCATGATAATATAATCAAAATTACATTATCATACATTCAATTCAAACAAGATTTAGTCTTGAAATGAAATTCTTCGCCAAATCATCAGAATATAATCACTGAGACATTTAAAAACAAAAATATCCAAGGTATATGAGAAAAGTAAGGTAGAATATAATTGACCAGAAGGTAATGTTCGTTGATACTTTCACTTTCGTTGATTTCAAAAAGGGTTTTTTTATGAACTTATTATAGAGGTGATGAGATAATAATGCCGATTCCTGAACAGAATTGATTTTTTTTCCATAGAGGAAGTATCCAGTATTTATAGATTTATACAAAATATCGATAACAATTTGATATATTCTGTATAAAAGAAAGCATCGGTTCTTTTGAGAATCGACATCGCTAGATCGAGGTGGATTCGAAAAATTGTGAGTTGAAGCACAGAAATTTCCCGGAGGACATAATCGTTACATTGAATCATATTTCAATGAGTATTAATTTGAATTTTCTGAAGGAGTAGGAACTATGGATCCCCATACAGCACAGGAATCCCTTCAAAGAGCTCCCGTTATGACAGTAAACATGAATTCATTATGAATACTTTGAATTCAATTCGAATTCTTGATAAACAACTCAGTTTTTCAGAAACAGTTCACCTCGTGAATTCGTCAAGAACTATTCAGGCATTCAATATGTATTAATTTTGAGTTAATTGAATTCATATTGATTTCATGTTCACTGACACAACGGGAACTGTTCAAGAATTCTTCGAGGAGTTTATATGAATTCAAAATGATCATTTGTGCTGTCTGGGTCGATTCTTGATGAATTCCTATACAGCACACTAGTTCCCGCAGAGAGTTCCCGTTATGCTAATCAATATGTGTTCATTATGAATATTTTGAATTCAAAATGAATTCTCAATGACCTACTCAATGTTCAGAAAGAAATCATATCGAGATTTCATAATGAATTGTCCGGGAATTCAATACGTTTTCATTTTGAGTTCATTGAATTTTTATCGAATTCATTATTGGTCGCATAACGGGAACTATTCAAGCAATATTTGGGAATTAGGCTTCATGAATTCGAATTGATCTTTTGTGCTGGCTATAAAAACTAGATAACTTTTCTATAAAAACCGAATCGATTTTATCGAGAATTGATTCTGAATCACCATCCTTAGTAGAAACGAGCGTTAAAGGTCAACGGTGCTACCCAAGTAACACAATATGCTGCTGGAACGTTTATGGAATGTGGTCCCATGTGGTGGTTATATGTAGTTCATGTATAAACCATATTCAATTCATATATGATTTATTAGGGTTGGGTAAGGCTGAGACTATAATGTGACTCGACCTAATTTTATGTAAAATTTGTATGAAGTTCCAATTGATATTCTATACAAATTTATAGAAACTTGATACACGGAGAAAACTGGTATAATAAGATATGGACGGACCAAACATTTGATCACTACAATCAGTCGCATCGTTATTCTAACTGAACGTATCGTTAGTTCTCTAAGCGTATTATGATTTCGATTGAGCCGTTTAGTTGTCATGATTGCGTAGTTTGGTCTGACCATATTTTACTGTTCGCTTAGTGATTATTACTACTCCTTTTTCTTCGTGTACAGATTTTATATGAAATCACATCGAGTCACATCATAGCCCCAGCTCTATAATCCACATAAAAAAGTCACATATGATTATGAATAAATCATATATAATTGATACATGAGACATATATGACCATATAAGATCCATATAAGGACCAAATATGACCCACAGATGGGATATATAAAGCCGTATACGAGATGTATGACCCATTGTTACAAGAGGAAGGTTTTGTGACCGTTCTGAAAACTCCTAGAGACACATTGTGCTGTTAGGATGGAAACACGGTAAACACCTCAGCATCAATACACGGAAAAAAATAATTAGCTATTATTTGGATGGCTGAAAATTAGCTGCGGGAGCTATTTTTCAGCTTTCACGGCCACTCACTTAGCGGTAGTAGCGAGAAATGTAGCTGTGGCAGTGAAAATTCGACAGCTGAATTATTTGGCTATCAAAATATCAACCACAAAAGCTGTGCAGTTACAGTTAAGATTTCCTACTGCGGTAGCTAAGAAATAGCTACAGCTGCAATCATTTTAGCTACAGCAGTGAAAAAAGTATGCTGAAGAAGTGAGTAGCTACCACAGCTATTTATTTTTTTTCCGTGTATGTTGATGAAGTTTGAATCCCATGGTTAAAAAAAATCCATAGTATCTGATGAAATGAAATTCAATGGAATTTGGTCAGAACATTGTACAAGATTCAATAAGATTTGGCGAGAATCAATGGTTCCGTTTGACCAGGGTCGTGTATAAAAACTGGAAATAGGTTTTAACTAAAAAAATCGCCTAAATCATCGTTATTCCATTTGTTCCGTGTCTGTTCTCAGACTGCTACTCGTGTATTACTGATTCATTCTTCTCAGTATGAAGAATAACATTGGGAATACGTAATAATATTTATTCCACATGATAAGAAAAAGTGATGTATTTGTCCATTCAAACCTAATGAACTGGAACATGATATTCATTAAAAGATAGAATAGTTTTGACCCTACCTGCTTTTTCATCGGTTGCTTCAAAAACGTTGCCAAACACTCCCGATCCGATCCACTCTCCTAGGACATATTTTCTTTCTGGATCAGGTATACTATCCATACGTTTGAGTTCAGGTTGCCTGGGTGCATTTCTCTGTCGCCTGTTGGAATCCATATCGTTTTCATCATCGGACCGATAATTTTTCTGTTTTGCACCTCTGTTCGGTGGTCTATCGTAGTCATAGTCGAAATCGTCATCCATTTTGGTGTTTTTAGGATGACCTATGACAAAAGAATTGCAAAATTGAATTGTTAGATATTCTAAGATGGTACCCAGACGCAGAATAGTCTTAAGGAATTCCTTCAGAAGATTCTGAAAGATCTCCTATGCTACAAACATATCATTTGAAGATCTTCGCTGAAGATTTCTTGAATTTTCATGAAGGTTCCTTTAAGGATTCTTCAATATATATCTTATGAGATAACTTCAACGAGCTCTTCAAAAGAATTCACCATAAAATTACATGGAATCTCCTTAGGATGAGTGACACTTGCCAGTCAACCTGGGTTCGCATAATATATGGATGCCTCTTATGACAACTTGGAAAAAAAAAGAAATAGTTGTAGCAACTACTCGAATGGTCGATTTTCGACCATCCACACTGAGAGAAATTCGGCGCACAGGTTATACTCGGCTCAGAGTGATAGCAGCGCCCATCAGTAAAGACGGTCTATGCGCTGAAACGGAGTAGCTACTGCGTTTTACCTGCCCCACTGCGTATAAGCTATACTTGTTATCGGAGTAGGAGCTACTCCGCATTGCGCACAATGTACACTGATCGAAGTAGCTGCTACTCCGATGCCACGTACAGGTGCTAACAGGCTTAAATTTGCAGCTAGTAAATCTTAAGGGGTAATATCACTTTGTCGACGGAAAAATTGACGTTATTTTCAAAATGTTGCCATGAAGTCAAAAAAAATTATAAATGTATGGAGTCTTTTGCATGTGAAAGTACTAGTCTTTGGGTACAAAAAACACTTTTTATTCAATTCTTTTTGTTCCAAAATGGCGGCATGGTAGTACGGTTAAAAAAACATCTTTTTTCTCATGGTTAAAACGGGCGTACCGCTACAGGTCAGAGTTGTCAATCTAGAATGAAAAATAAAAAAGTTCCTCAAAATATAGCTCAAAATCTAGCTATCTAGGTAGGATTTTTTCGAGAAACATGTCTGATTCAATCAAACAAAAAGACATCTTTTAGATATCTAATAGATATCTCGCAGTTTTGAAAGATGTCTTGCAAAAAGGTCTCGAAGATGTCTTTCAGAAATCCAAAAGATGTCTTACGCGATTGATTTCGATAAGTTGAAGATCATTCAAAAAGCTCTTGCGGAAGATATGTTTTAGACGTATTCGATCAAGTCCTAAAAATGTCTTGAAGAATTCATAAAAATATCTTGGGAAAATCTTGAATCGTGGATAAAAAGAATTCTCCTTTCTTTTTCTCCTTCTTCCTCCTTTCTTTTCTTTTGATCACCCTTTCAGTCCTACAAATGTCACTTCACTTCGGGTTCTTGGAGTTGCGAGATTCGAACCCGGACATCCCACGACGTACCTGCGCTTCAATGACCTGAGCCATACGGACAATTTGATGACGGTGCTCATAATTGTTCATATGATATAGTAAGATATAATGTCAGCGGTGTATACTTTCAGAGTAAAAGTGATCTTTTGAACAAGGTGTTTATTACATATACAAATATAAGATAAGTTGATTGTGCTCAGAACTTGAACAGTCCAATGAATTTGGGGGAATATATTGAAGTACATGATCCAGTCCCAATCAGAAAAATCCGTGATATGCCAATGTTGACAACAGGTGCAGTACAGTGCCAGTATTGGGTCTCCAACACTTGGTCAACACGTACGGGATCAGTACTGGATACATAAAAATACAGTAATATGCCTGTATTGATAAACCAGTACTGAGAACTTAATACCGGCCAGGTACTAGCCCAGTACTGGCCCTGCACTGATTGCGAATAATGGCATCAGTACTCAATCCCCAGTACTGAAAAGCGTTATCATTCCAGACAAATGCCAGTACCCTGCCAGTCTTGGCTAGTACTGGTGCAGTACTGCGCCTATTGTAAATTTCTGGTTGGGGTGATCGTTAGTGTCCGATGAATATCATAGATACCTTGAAATTATGTTTTTCTCACTGTTATTGAAAAACAACTTATTAGTGAATGAGGATGAGAATTTGATGAAATCACCGTACACGAAGGCCGTACATGAAATTCAGCGCAAGAAGTTCCATAATTCGCAAAAGATTGTGACTTGGAGATTCGTTGCTTTTAGCGCTAGCACTGCAAGGTTACAAAATCGTATATTTCACAGAATTTGGTAGTATTGACATGGATTGTTCAAGCCTTTGATTTATGACCAAATTCACCTTCTTTGCAATTTGATCGTGAACAAAGACATTTGAAGTGTCATCCATATGCGCTCATAAACTCAAAACTGCTGATCTTACAGAGATACATTCGGCAAAACATCTTAAACATATCTTTTGAAAGACACCTTCAAGACATATCGAAAAGACGTCTCTCAGACATCTTTTCGATATGTCTGCAAGATGTCTTTCGAAAGATACCCTCAAGATGTCTTTTTCATATGTCTTCTAGATGTCTTTCAAAAGATATCTTCAAGATATCTTGAAGATGTTCATGTTTATTGGGTATTGTTTTACCATGCTTGACAGTCGCATATTTTGCCAGACTTACACCAGTTGTCATATCGGCATTTCCTACGAAACCTAGTATGGGCTTTGAAATAATTAATCGTTGTACATTGACCCAATATTGGTTCGCAATGCTTACACG
Source organism: Gonatopus flavifemur (assembly GCA_018340375.1). Taxonomy (NCBI): domain Eukaryota; kingdom Metazoa; phylum Arthropoda; class Insecta; order Hymenoptera; family Dryinidae; genus Gonatopus; species Gonatopus flavifemur. Next base: position 11,232,544 of record JAFFJZ010000005.1, read on the forward strand.
GAGAAAAAAATCTAGGAACTAGCGCATGAGCACCGATGACGTATCAATCGTAAGATGTTTCACCGGTTTATTCCGTGGAACTCCTCGGAATGAGAATATGAAACCAGAGATGAATAGCAGAGATTGCTAACGCAATGTTAAAATCATGGTCCGTATCACGTTTTTTTCTCTTAAAGAAAGATATATGATTGGTTGAATTTTTCTTCTAAGCCAACCAGCATGAAGAGATAAACGGAAAACGTGATACTGCCAATCAGAAACTGGACTATGGTTTTCATATCTCGTTAGCAATCTCTTCAACTCATCTCTGATGAAACTATGCACTTATCGCATGGCCGCATTGGATGAGCGGATAGGTTCATGCTTTTATTTCAAGAATGTCTTCTTGCGATTGATATGTGATCGGTGCTCATGCGCTAGTTCCTAGATTTTTTTCTCCGTGAAGCAGCTCAATATTCTGCCGAGGTTGTATCAGTTGTCAGTATTGGTATTTTCTACCTGGGAACTATTTATAAATAATTACTCAAGTCCGTTATTCTCAAAAGACTTCCACAATGCTTTTTATTCTTTGAATTGGTTTCGCCACATCTAACGTAACGATTGAATCTAATGAGATACGAATTAGATTTTATCAAACGTGATCGTTAGACCTGTTGGAACTTGGATCTAATCGGTTCGATCTAAACAGGAATAATCATGAAATAATGAACGAAAGAGACTCGCAACCAACTTGACATCTCAAATAGTTACATTCTACAAGAACTCATGTCGTTACATTGTTTTTCCGTGCCTGCACGCCGCCTGACGATTATTTATTAAATAGACATTGATTGACGTAAAAAGTTTTGATCCTAAAATTCTTCGACACATGTTATGAATTTTATTGGAAGTTACAAAACGCGGTGATGAGAAGGCAATAAAGGAAAAAAGGAGGGGAAAAAAAAGAGAAAATGGCAAGAAACTTGGAGAGAAGAAGTCGCCGCGTGATGGTTAGTCAATTCATTTATTCTCGATGGGTCTAGGGGCTCATCGGGTATAATACATCGATTTGTCGGCGTAGTCGTGTTTCGTGTGATACAACTTCTTACTCTCATAATCGAAGAAGATGGAAACAAAGAGAAATGAGAGCGCGAGAGTGAGCGAGGGAGAGGGACAGAGAGAGAGAAGCGAGAAGATGCGTCACTGACTATATATGAGAACGGTAGTAAGAAAAGCTTGTTAATGCACGATGTTCACGGTTCTACCTTCTCTTCTTATTCTATTTGTATCTTCTCTTGACGCAGATTCTTAACTTGTCTTCAAACTGCTACCTCCTTTCACTCTCTCCATCTTTATATATCATGGCGCTCCTCTCTTCCCTCTTTAGTTTTCTCGTTTTATTCTTGTCTTTGGTTGCTGACTTATTGGGTACGGTAGGGTGCTAAATTATCGATGCTCGGCTGCACGTTGTACTGTGAGACGACGACGACGACGACAAAGAAGAAGAAAAAGGTTTAAGGACAGGTCCTGTGATTTCAAAAAAAGTTTTCCATGCCACTCACAGTTTCCTCTTCTTTACTCTCCACACTTGCGCCTCTTTGTACGAACCTTCTCTTCTTGGCGCGTCTTTCGCGCGATCGAAGTGGACTGGACTGCGCGTAGGTCTTTAAAAGGGAACAAGGACCGGGGGAATATAGGATGAGGGAACGGAGTTAAGGCATTAACATGCATGTTGTGGGAAAGTTCTGTACCGAACGCGTGAACTCATACCTTCGGAGTCCATCAAAATGTATCGATTCGAATGTGGTTCTTGGGAATTATATTTCCTCTTCATTGTTCCCGTTCATCACTCTTCATTCCAAATTTTCCATATGTTCTTTGCATTCAAAGTCGTGGAATCGTCGAGTTTGATACTTGATTTTTTGGTCGTGCGATTTTAGGTATCGTGTGGTATTCACTTCCGGTACAACAGAACTGTGGGAACGTAAATATCTGCTGGTACCTCAGGGAGGAATGTTAACGTCACGAATTCTTGAGAAGAAGAGCGATATCACGGGAATGAGGTGAATGATAAAAAACTCAAGATGCCTTGGAAATTATCGGACGACCGGTTCGAGGCAGTGGTTTTTGGAAAGAGTTTGATTTTTCTTTCCCATTTTGTTAGTGAGTACATCACTTGGTGTCCCGATGGTGACAAGCATTTGGTCCATTTCAACAAGTTACCTACCTTACGCGTATTTGCAAGAACTCTGTGTCACATATCATGCGAGCGCGCTTCTTTTGGGCCCTTTCTTATACCGTTCTCTCGCCTTGACAGCATGACAACTAATTATTATACATGTCACGACTTGAATTTCATAAAATGAGGACACGATCGATCATTGACACGACACTTGTTTCGATTCGTGCTGACAATCTTAATTGAAATACAATATTTTTCAACTTTTTGCTTGTCTTTATGTTTTGTCTTGAGTGTTTGGTAATTACATGTTGCTGATTATAATTTGCAGCTTGAGGTTAATAACCTTTTGTCGAGGAATTCAGAGGTTCTGAAGGATTGCCTCAAAATTTCCTGATAATTTTCACCGCTATTGGACTGCCGAGTCTCAAAACAGCGTTTTTCTTTCACTTCGATAGTGAATTTAGATATCCCCGCGATTTGAGGAAAGAAGGAATGATTTTTCCATCAAATTTTCTCCCCTATTCGGAGGAATTATTCTCCCCTTTGAGTATTGAATCTTCCAAATAAAGAGGGAAAAGTGTGCTTTATAAAATGAATTATCCATGAAATTTGCAATCTAGTTGAAAGTGCCTGAGTCGAAAAATTGTAATACTTTTTAGAGCCTGATTAACTACGTAATCCGCAACGATTCAGAGTTTAATCAGGTCAAAAGAAGGTTAACACCAGGTTGAATGAGAATGTTAGAAGCAAGATCAGGTTGAGAACAAGACGAGATTAGGGCGAAAAATGAAATCAAACCTGATTCACTCCGTAATATGCAACGAATCAGAGCTAAATGAGGTTTGATTTTTTGACCCGGGTGATCTTATTTTCAAAATTTAACCCTTCATTACTCGCGCTAAGAGCGTGGCACCATTTTTGATTCTTCAAATTGTAATACATCATCAACAATTATCAATATTATTCACAATATTGTTCAAAATTATATTGAAGAAATTTCAATATGACGCGAGTAACGGAGGATTAAATCTGTCCCATATCGCGCTCTCAACGACGGTGGATTCAAATGAATTTACTTCGGACGTAATTTGCAGATTTGCATCTATTTTTTGGATTTCATTTGATTGGAGAATGAATAACAAAAAAACTTGTAGAACCGTAACTAGGGAAGAACAAACGGTGCTTTTTTTTTTGTTTCGTTTTTGAGGAATTCTTTGATGAGCTCTTTGCCGTCTGGGTACAAAACAAAACAACAGATCCTCGTCCCAAGTGTGAGAATTTCAAGTTACGGCTTTGGAAATTTGTTTATAGGTTTACGATCATCATCAGGAAAATTATCTAGGCTTGATTGTATTATTTTGAACTCACCAAAACTATCAATGAATGAGTGTGTCAACTCAAAAGTATGTTTATACTACTGAGAATTGGATTATTCTGAATGATACCGGAGTAGATTCATTACAAGAATAATGAAATTAGCAAAATTGAATTGAATTTGATTATATCTGAGATATCAGAAAAGACAGATGTTAGATTCTTCATAGAATTTACATATTATGCGTGAAAAGATTATCAATTTTTTCTACATAAACAATTAATTGAACAGGATTCATGGTAAGATATTGAATCCACTAATACAATTCTGATTGTTAAGAATTTTTTTTCTTGATTTTGATAATATATCTGTGGAATTTGATGAATAATTGTTATATTCCTGTGAAAAATTGTGAAATTCCATAATTAATATTAAATTGAGGAATTATTATAAAATTTATTGCGAAAATATGATATCACATGTGTGTATGGAACAATGGTCCAATCATGGACCAAGTCTGGCACAAGACCCGCCGAGACTTGTCTTGAACAATTCAATAAACTTGGCTCATGCTTGGGAATGATGAGATCAGGACAAGCTTGGGCCAATGGTTCGTTCCAGTCAAGTCCAAATGATTCGCCAAGCATCAATCAATGCTTTTTTTATCACAGATATTGATGAGAAGAGCAATTTGATCCATATTTCAGCGCAAAGTTCCCCCTCAGAATACCGTACAATAATTACGCGTAAGATATTCCATGTAAGATCCTAGATAGCACAAGAGTTCTAAAAAAGCTCTTTATGAATCCTTCTGAATTCATTATGAACCCTTTCAGAACTCTTCTACTATCTGAGATGCGTCGAACGGTCCATCATTCCCGTTATTTTGTCTAATTTAGACTAAAAATCGCATCAAGACCTTGACTGGTCAGTCAAGGTTTCGATTACGTATCTATTTCATCCAATAAACCGATCATACTCCCTCAACAAGGACGTTGTGTATTAATTTTTCACGAAATCTGTTCACCGGAAGAGATTATATTTGATGTGATCGTGATATTCTATCGTAATTTCTAACTACACTGGAGAGATATAATCCAGTTGCGTTAGCTAAGTGGTTAACTCTGATACGAACAGCCATTCAATTAGCTGCTTATATATTTTGTAGATGTATATTATCTTTAACATGTATTATTATTGAACGTTGTAGTGATTAACTGAACATCAGACGGAAGTTTAAAAAGCTGTAAACCCTGTTGAGAGGAATCGAAGTCCTAATCGAATCCTATCAAGTTTCATTGAACACTGAGAGAAATTTGAATAGTCGCATCAACTATTTGAGAACAACCATTCACATTCAGTATTCACAACTACATAAAAAATTATGGTAATTTGTGTATAGGAGTGAAAACTATTTATATGATTGCATCAACTATAAAAAGAGTTGGAGAAATTATAACTGAATAGTTATCCTCTCATATAGTTGCCATGACTGTAGATTTCTCCAAGTGAATATTATTTGATTTCATATCAAATGATGAGATTTTATATGAAATTTCATATTACGAGGACATTAATTCGTTGAACTGAAATATAATCAATCTCCCGAAACGAGAGTGTTGGTTCTTTGAATGGAGCTGGGATTCGTTTCCCTGGAAGAGTTTTAATTACGTTAATGTAACCATATGGATGGTAACCTCTGTTCGAGAACCGAACTTTTAATTACATATATGAAAATAGCTTTTGCGAATGGATAATTACATCCTAATTGCACATGCAAAACATTCCAAAATAATGCATTTTGTTTAATTTTAGAACTCAAACGTTGATCTCACTTGGACAGCAAAAATAATCCGTTTGAATTCTCAAAAACTTCTCAAAGAATTCTTGAACAGTCCCCGTTATGATAGTGAAGATGAATTCCTATGCAGGTATTGCCAAGACTGAAAAAAACTCAAGCTCGTCCCAAGGTTGGCGCATGTGTCAGAAACAAACCTCCGTGAAGAACAATTGACCCAATATTGTTCCATGATTTTCCCGTTGTTCTCAATGGATAGTCAGTCATGGTACATTTGTTAATATTTTTGAAATGATCACTACGTTTGGTACAAGCTTGGCACAAGTGTAAAAATCGAGCATTCGTTGAGAACAATTGTGCCAATATTGCCCACATGAGTGGCAATTTTGAATTTAAAATGGCTGAAGACTTGAAAATAATCATCGGGCCAGGGCTGGCCCGATTTCCCTGCCATAATTAATCCCACATACTATAGTTTAGTTTGAGCATAATTCAACAATAGAATCAAAATTGATTGAAATATCGAAGAACGCAAATTTCCCAATGATCATACAAGCTTGTCCCAGTCTTGTCATATTTTTTCTATCGTTTTAAGATAATTCATGTACGGTATTCTGAGGGAGAAGGTCATGAATTGCAATATGGATCAATAACTTTTTTCATCCATATCTGTGATCAAAGAAGCATTGGTTGATGCTCGGTAGATGAATTGAACCGGGCGTGGCAAAACCACTGGCCCAAGCTTGTCCTGATCTTATCATTTCCAAGCCTGGGCCAAGTTTGGTAAATTGTTCAAGACAAGTCTCGGCAGGTCTTGTGCCAGGCTTGGTTCATCATTGGGTCATTGGTCCATACACGCATGTGTTCAATATGAATTCAATGTATTCAACACCCATGGATGTTGAATATCCGAAGAATTCTTTATGGACTTGCGATATGAATTCTTTCTGCGCACTAAATTACTCATCAATGTTTACTGTCATTGAAGGGACTCTTTTGCTGTATGGGCAGTTCAATGGATTCCAGTGAATCCACATTCCAAGCCATAATTGATCGAAGGTATTCACTGTTGTGATTGAATTATTGCTCAAGAAAATCTGATTGTTGAAATTCAAACAGGTTCAATGTTTCGAACGTAAACAATATAAAATCATATGAATGTTGAATATTTACAGTTGAGGATGAAACATGAAAGCGCAGAATCTAATTTTGAGGGATAAACTGTCAAGGACAGTGATATTATATATCGACACTTATGTAAATAAGCTTCAACCTCGAAGATTCCAACGAAAACTCGAGAAATAAGCGATGGAACTCGAGTTCGATGTATTCAAGGTTAAATCGGTGTGATGCATTGTGTTGAATTTTTTATGATTACTCTCAAACACCCGCGTAGTATGGATTTTCACAATAATGAGATCAATGAGGTAATGAAAAGCACAGAACAATATGATGTAATATTCGAATAACGCGAAGATGTACATTGAACAAAGAATGAAAGTAATCGATAAGTATTAATCTTTACACGAATATTTCCATTATATAGGGTAAGATGGGGTAAAATGACCATTTTCGTGTTCAGTGTGCTGTCAAATATGCAGCTTGCGTGATATTCCCAAACCCTTCGTGAAAGTTTGAACCCCTAGCTACAAAATTCAATGACAAAGGTTTTATGTAAGTTGAATTCACTATACGTTATAGTTGTTTACAAATGGTTGTTTTACCCCGTGGTCATTTTAGCCCATCTTACCTATATATGAGATATTTGACTTAAGAATGACGTAACTATGATAGATTGAGATGCATATGGAATGATTTGGGATTGAAAGCGGTATGGGAAGGTATCGAAATACCGAGAGGTTCTCTATATGAATTCTTATTATTCGATTCTATGCTACATTTTCAACTTGATACGCTGAAAGAAGTTGTGACTTCCTACATGAGAAAACGAGGAAAACTAAGTGCTACTTAGGGTGTGAGAGATAGGGAGGGCGATAGTGTGCAGTCCGTTAATGGGCTCGTGAAATGAAACTCACCTTCTAATTAAGACGTCTGGCAGGTTGTGCAGGCCCTGCAGCGTCCACCCTTGTAATTCTCCGCAACCGCTCGTGTTCGCCCCTGTGTAAATCAGAATAGAGCACAGTGGAAAGCAGTAGCTCTGTACGACGACGACGACAATGACGATGTTGATAGAACGAGATGGTAAGAAGGTGGTTGAGTTGGGAAGGGGCGCTTGGCTTCCATAATCCAATAATGTCGACTTAATTAACTAACTGCTAACTCGCAAGCCTGTTAGCTCATTGATTTCATTCCAAGAGGCACCACCATCGTCGTTGTCATCGTCAAGCCTACTTCAACTCATTTTTTGCACCTCTTACCACATTTCTTCTTAGATTCGATATATATTACCAACTTATTTGAAAGGGAAAGTTAGATTCACCAGGAAACGAATAAACGCGAGGTATCTTCTCATCGATTTTGAAGAAATCATTCGAATTCTTTTCACATCGAGGATCGCTTTTGTTTTTCGATCACATCGAAGTGGGTCTTGAATTATTGACGAAATTTTTCTTATATAATTCATACGATTTATGGTTTCTTTCGGTAAACTTGGATATCTTTTGAAGGAAGTATATTTAATGTATATCCAAGGATGAATATGTTTCGTATATTGTTGATAAGAGATTCTTATGTAACTACATTGTGAATTCAAGTATTTCATTTTAATGTATTCAAAATCGTGTAGTCACTTCTCGAACACTACAAACGCATTGAAATAATTAAATACTTGAATCGGTATGGCGTTCGAGAAATTTCTACCTTGGTCTCTTTTGAACACATATCTCGGTTCTAATTGGTTTATACAATGCACATATTTGCGCGCCAAAATAAGACTTGGGATGTGTTTTGCGTTTCCAAATATTCTAACGTTTCCTTGTACTTTGAAGTTTGGTCCACTAAAAGGATTGCGTTGCTAGATCTTTTTATTTAGTAATTTTTTCTACAAATCTTTTGTATTCGTGAAAAGTCATGAAGAAGCTCGCAAATTCAGTATTCTATTGCAATGTTACAAAAGTTGAAACAAAGAATAGTGTATGGGCAAACCAGCACTCTGTTGATAAACTACTTATCAGCAATATACTCCGTATAAGATGTGTTGCTGAAGTTTGAATCGTTTATTGAAATGAATTGGTTACCGAATAGCGAAATCCACAGCTGTTGAAGACCCAAAATCTTGCGGTACATTCTGTAAATAATGTTCCCAGTTCCAAGGAGTTAATTTGAGAAGGTCAACACCGATGATTTCTCAGATTTTGGACTTTGAATTTTCGTTTCGTTTTTGTAAATGTTTCGAATTTCAACAACATTCGTAGATTCGAAGATTCAATACTGTTTGTCAATTGAATTTCACTGGTTGCTCAGTATTTGTTACTGAATTTTGTATTTTTGTTTTCATTATTAGTGGGAAAGTTATATCAATTTGAAATCTAACCTAATATAACCAAAATTTGAGAATAATCTATCACTTAGATAGATCGCAACAAAAGAAAAACAACATCCCAGGTAGACAAAACTGTAGTCATTGTTTGGGCCTTATTGAAGGCCTCAGCAAGTTTTTGTAAGGGACTTGTAAGGTCTGGTAAGGTCTCCGGATAGATGATCTAGAAATGACAAAAATCAATGAGAAGATCTGAGGATATGAGAATATAAAGCCAAGAGAATGGGCATACAATTCAATGAGTATGCAAAATCAGTAGAAGACTCAGCACTGATTTGCCAAAGGAATTTACTGTTTTTGAGTACTTCTCATTGGTTCTGATTCACAGAATACAAGTACATTCCATTGCATGACTTGAGTTCACTCGAAACAAAAAAAGTACAGCGAAGTCTACGCGTACTATGGTTAGCAGCAAGATGATAGCAATACGAAATAAAAAATATTCCAGGTAGGGGGATACATGTCGTTTAATGAAAATAAAGAAACAGTATCAACTGAGAAGTAGCATATATTGAGCCAGCTAAAATTATACGAGAATTACAACATATTCAAAATAATATCAATAATAATTAAGGTCATGCGAGAAGTCTTTAAGAAGCATGAATTTGAAATAAGTAACAATATAATCAGGATTTAGATTGTGTTACACAGGGCTACAAAAAAGAAAAAATTAAATAAACTTTTCAAATGACCTAGTGTAGATTGTTGGTTTGGTCAAATACAACACAAAACTAGGTTTGAAAAATTTTTTACACCCTCAAATTTTCAAGTTATGGTCAAAAAACTGATTTTTGGGGATTTTATACATTTGAAAATTTCTAACTCGGCCATTTTTTGACCAATTTCAAAATTCCAAACGGGTTCTGAAAAGGGAATGTTGGCACTTTCGAGACATATATATGGTTTTGAGTATCAAATAGAACTCAGTGGAAATTTTGCCTCAAGAATTTGAAATTTTCACCTGTTGTTTTTTCATTTTTTCTATTTCAAGAACATTTTTTTGCGACTATACTTCAAGAACCATTGGTTTATCATATATGGTATTGAAGTGTGTTCAATTTTGCGTGGAATGAGTCGTTGTTCATTGAAATCGATCAAGAATTGTCGGAGTTATACAATTTTGTTCCAAAAAAGGAAATTTCGGTCTTATACGAAAAGTATTATTATTATATAATTATATTAGCCTGAGTTCTACCTATTTGGCCTATATTCTTTTCTCAGCGTGATGATAAAATAAGTCAACATCATATTCGATACAATAATACGTCATATGATGCATAGAATATTATTAACCGAACTTCACATCAATTTTCGTATAAGACCGAAATTTCCTTTTTTGGAACAAAATTGTATAACTCCGACAATTCTTGATCGATTTCAATAAACAACGACCCATTTCACACAGAATTGGACACACTCCAGTACTATATATGATAAACCATTAGTTCCTGAAGTATAGTCGCAAAAAATGCTTTTGAAATAGAAAAAATGAAAAAAAAACAGGTGAAAGTTTCAAATTCTCGAGGAAAAATTTCCACTAAGTTCTATTTAATACTCAAAACCATATATATATCTTGAAATTGCCAACATTCCCCTCTCAGAACCCGTTTGGAATTTCCAAATTGGTCAAAAAATGGCTGAGTTAGAAATTTTCAAATGTACAAAATCCCCAAAAATCAGTTTTTTGACCATAACTTGTAAATTTGAAGGTGTAAACAATTTTTCAAACATGGTTTTGTGTTGTATTCGAACAGACCAACAACCTACACTAGGTCATTCGAAAAGTGCCTCACCAGTTTAGCACTGTGTTCCCAATCAAAAAGACTAGCTACTCTAGACAAGGAATTCCCAATTTTGCAACTGGTAGCAAAAGAAGAAGAGGGTAGACGTGCGATGGAAGAGACTTTTTACTGAAAAAGAAGGATCAGTTCAAATAGTTCGAGAGCGGTGAATCTCACAGCAGATGAAATGATCTTCAATATTACACTGATAGATAAACAATCTAGTTGGAACATTCGTGGTGGGAACCCTGGTGAAAATGAAGCGTTAAAGTGTGACAAGAGCGTAAGCTAAGAGTAATCTAAACGTAAACAAAACTTACCCAAGTGTGATTTAGGAGGGAATTGGACCACTTTTCCCGCTTCATTTGTTTCATTACCCGCTTTCTTTACTTTTGGATTGTTACCAGGCAATAAATTGGAATCTGGTTCGATTCACCAGCGAATTTGATTGTAACGTCCAGAAAGGGTGTTCGAAGCCGAAATTAACTACATTTCCAGGTTGAAAGAATCATACTTTTTCCTGGTGTGATGACTAGAATATGTAGTGGATTTTGGCTTCAACCACTTTTTCTGGACATCACAATTACATTTCCCGGTGAATCGAACTAGATTTCAAATTATTGGGACCACGAATGTTTCAACCAGGTCGTTTTTCTGTCAGCGTAACAGGAATTTGAGTTAATATGAGGACTTAAACCAATGCAACTTGTTTCAATATGGTGAAATGTGATCATCCCTCTTCCTAGCACTTTAGATAAAACGAATACAAGCATTGGAACATAGGAAAAGTCTGTCATCTGATAGCACATAATATCCTCATGATACTGACAGAATATCATACCAGAAGATTTCAAGAGTATTATATGCCCACCCTAATAAATATTCTGGGAATATTATTTTTTTATTAAATCGCTCGTTTGATCGGAAATTCAGGGCAGTATATTTTTATTTCAGATAATACTGGAATTGTGAGAAAAATACATGATTTCAACATTTATTAAGGTGGACATATAATATTTTAGGAATTTTCTGGTATAATATTCTGACAATATTATAGGAATATTATGTGCTATTCAAGGGTCCTGCTGAAAATGCCAGGCAGGACAGAGCAAAAAGTTGTTGTCAGACTTTAGACAGTTTTTGTCTTGTGAAATCCGGTCAAAAACTGACAAACTTCCAACCCAAATTTACCCGAAATTACCAAATTGTTACGTCTTATCAAAAACTAACGAAACTATAGTCACCAGGTTTTGATAGGATTTTGCAATTCGATAATTTCGGATAAAATCAGGCGACAAAAACCGTCTGAAAGTTAACAAAAATTTTTGAACCGGTTATGTCTGGTATTTTCAGAAGGGTGCCCTGGTTAACAAATTCTATCGAATCAGTTGATTCGTATTGGATTATGTGCAGGAAAACAATTCAATCCCATAAAAAACTAGAATAAATGAGTTTGAATTGTGTTTTTGCATACAAATCAACAGGAAGTAATCGGTTTAATGGGATTTTCAATTAGGGTGAGCTTGTTGATCTCAGATGTGTCAAAATCAATAAAAGAATAGTGATCAATGTATGGAGGAATGAGGGATTGAACGAGCTTGCTTTTATGTAAGTAGTCAAATACGTACCGTTGAATCTCAGCTAACATAATGAGTTCCGTACACATTGGAACATGTGTTAATGATCTACCGGCTTGAAAAATGGAGAGTAGGGTATGCTAACACCTTGTCCGACAACAGAAGGGAGGAAATCCAATTGAATCGTATTGATTGAATGAGACAAACTAATAATCGTGACTTGGGTACTAAAGTACTTCCATACTCCGAGAGAACTTGAAGCTTCAGCGAATTTTCAGGTTAGATCTGTATAAATCTGACCGCAGGTTCATAGAAGCTAATTTTTGAGTTTAAAAACGTTTGGCAAAGTTCTCACGAATGTTCAAATGTTCGTCTAGAAATGCTTTCAGAAAACATCAAGATCAAACGTTCATTGAAGGTCCATCCAAGGCTTGATAAACTAGTAAGAATAATCAAAATGAAAAAATCTGTTAATTGATTCAAGGGACGTTTTTCCAAATCAATCTGGCCCAACTTGTATTCTAGTGAAGGTTCATCAACATTCGTAGAACCTTTGTCAAACCTGTGCGTGAGCCTAGAAATGAGCTTTTATGAACATTCGGTCAAATCTATACAGATCTAATCTGAAAATTCGCTGAAGCTTCATGTCCCCTAGTAGAAATATAATCAGTTTTCCCTATTACTAATGGGGCACTGATGAGGAAACGCTAATCAGGAAAAACTGATCATTAACTTATTGGGAACTGATTTCATATGAAACTGATCAAATTCTGACAAGTTATTCAAATCAGTCAATTTCATCAAATTAGCAACTCATAAGTAAGCTAATAGGGTCTGTAGTTTTTCGTTGGGGTAATTGTTACAACTGGAGAATTACTAGACAAATTTCTACAAGGGATATCCATTCAATTCGGTCTGCAAATTACGGGATAATCGATACACAGAGAATCATGTAATATGATAACAGATCTCTAATTTTCAACTGGAAATGAAAACTGTGGTTAGCGATCATTAAGTAACATTGATTTCATTTCAAAGCAGGAATTGTAAGAGAGAATTATTTGGAATCATTATTCCGATTCTTCCACCATCCTGTATAATCACTTCCTGTGCTGCTTGGGTGTTTGCATAACTGTAGTCGAACGGGAGTAATCTAAAGTCTGATCTCTCGTTAATGTGATGTGTTATCGAAAACGATTCAAATACGTGTATATCTGCATTGATAATTCACAATCCATGATAGAAATCGAACATAAAATTACAATGAAACAGTCAACGGTGAGTTAATTATTGCAGTCATATAGAGATACTCTACTCATTATACATTACTTCACGAGATCACCCAACTGTTACCGAGTATTCTGTTAAATAGGACAGTATATGAACCTTGCCTTTAATCTTATTTCTCAATACCTTTGAATGGATTCATGCAATCTAAATAATCCATTTGTATCCCAGAAAAATAATCAATCCCTCCTGATCAGAATTATCATTTTGAGATTTTATGGAAATCAAAAATTAAATGATCCTCATTTCAACACTGTAAAAAGTTTGACCGAAAGTAGCTGCATCTTACTTAGAAACTTGACTGAAATTCAGTCTTTTCCATTGTGCTGGCATTTGTTTCTGGTACTTGCTCCCAGTTGGAGGAGAACTAAACTGCAAATAAAATTCTAGAACGGTTAACGTTTGGACATCAACAGTTGATGTGTACACGTGAAAATATGAAATTGGTAACCATAGAAACATTACTGGCTCAGTTCATCCATATGAACTTTTGATGCGCAACTCATTAACCAGCGATGCACCGGTGAGTAATAGCAGATCTTGAAATTTTATTTTCCACAGATATCAGCCATTAATGTCCGAACGTTGACTGTTCCAGAATTTGATTTCTAGTGTAGTTTTTGCTGCATTTTGGAATAAACTAATCTTCAAGATGAATGTGAGTTCTACTTTTTACGGTGAAATTTCAAGGAATAATCGACCAGTTTTTGGAGACAAATACTATCCAGCAATCTGTCAGAATCTCCCTGGTGTCTGAAATTTTTAGAGAAAATTTTAGCGTAAATTACAACGTAAGATCAATATTTCTGATTGGATAAGAATTAAATTTTCCATAAATTTAACTGGAAATTCGAAATTTTAAGAGACGGTCATCATAATTCTTCTCGGTAAATTCCCGGACAAGTGCGAAAGATTCCCAACACATATGTATATTAACCCTCAGTTACCCTACGGGGGTTCAGAGGGAACAGAAGGTTTTTGAAATCTCACTTCCTGTTCTCAGGGGTAGGGAAGTTCGATTTGAAACCAGAATAGGGATCAAGTTTAGGAACTGCAGTGCATTTCTGATCATTGAAAAAGCTTCATTTAGTTGACTGCGACACACAATGAAACCTCAACGAAAATACGTGGGGTAATTGGGGGTTAATTACTTTACATGAATTCATAGAAATGTCTCCATAGTAATTTTTCACAGGGTGTGGTCATTCTTACATGGTTCAGATTTGAAAGTTCCGAGCAGAGCCCTTGCAAGCGTATACAAAAATACGGACCTTCTTTTGAATTGAAATAAGTCTTATAAATTCTCGAACCAAGGTTCTCTGTCAAAAATTGTAATCACCAGGGCGTGATGTCTCTTCACATAATTGATCTCGTCACTTTTTCCATAGTTACACTGACGAATTCATGCAATTTTTTCTCATCTCCAAGCACCGGAACAGAATGAAAATTAACCAGATCAACTCTAAGAGATGAATCTTCCGGAATGAGTCTGAAAATCATGTGGAATGAGAGATAATAACATGATTGTTGTAACAATGCTTTTAGTAAAAGGAACTTTCTTTATTGTACGCATACTATTATGTATTATACAATCTTATTATATTTCCTTCGTGCACCCACATATTTCATCTCGTTTCTAATAATACTGTAATGGAGGTTTAACAATTGGCGCAGCAATAAGAAAACTGAATAATTAAATAAATCATAGTTTTATAAATAAATTATTACAGACTCATTCAATTTCAAAGAATAATAATTTCTTCCACATAGTAGAGAATTATTGGATTTCGATTCTTTTTTACGTTCTAAACACATGACTTTCAATGTTAATATAATTTATATGTATATTTATATTATTTTATACAGTTTTCAGTTTGAGATTTACACAACATTTTTTCATTCCTTTTGTAATTCATATGCATCGCATTAGTTACAAAATGTTATCAAATTTGGTGATTCTGAAAAAATATTCCTGGAATAAATAAATACAAAATTCTCATTTAATGGGAAATTGATAGAATTTTTCTGTAATAAATGAAAAATTCAAGTAGCTGAAAGTCAAGTCGTGGATTTCTCCAGTTGAATTTTCGTATTGAGAAAGTAATTATTCAACCTTGGTAGAAATAGAATTCCATAGAATTCTATTGAGAGTATTTGAAATTTTTATTAAACACAATAAATTCCATTGAAACCCGTTCAATTTCCCATCTGTCATTGAAATTCTATAAAACATTTCGAACAGAGAAAGTTTGAGAATAGAATTTCACAATACTTTCCCACTGTCACAGGGCGAAGTTTCTTTCGCAACGAACAGGCTAATTTTTGAAGTATAAACATTGATTTCTCAACTTTCCAGGATATATATCTTCAATTGAATAGTTGAACAGTTCGTGAAATATTTTTTTATATGTACTACATTGTTTTTACATTTTCAGTTTCCGAATTGAACATTTAACGAAATTTTGTATTGTAAATTCGAGGGTTTCATTTTTATACGCTCAGAGTGTTTAAATTTTGAAGTCACTTCTTGAACTCTTCAAAATTGAATGGATATACCTATTCTCAAGTGGCACTCAGACGATGCACTATGAACTTTCATAGTAGACATAATAGGTATACTGCAACTGTGTATGCATGGAGAAAAAAATTAGCTGACGCAGCAAATCAAAGTATTTTATATAGAATATCAAATGTTTTGCTAGCCTAGCTAAAAAATCGTTGTCACAGCTAACAGCATTGCTAAGAGAGGCAATTTTTCACTGGATTAGCAAAATTCACAGTATTCCCTCGTGGAAATATTTCTCTGAGAATTTCTGAAAATCTCTGAAAACTCTCAAAATTCGAACATTCTCTGTGAATCTCTGCAAGTCTCTATGAAATTCAGAATAATTCTGAAAATCTCTGAAAATATTCTGAGCATTTTTGGAATTTCCACCAGGGTTATATATGGAATGGCGAATAAATCTTGCTGAAGGAGATGACATATTTTGCAGACATCGCTAAAAGAAATCGCTTTCGTAGCTAACAAGATTACTATCACAGCAAAAAATTTGCTGCTGTAGCAAAGATCCGCAACAAAATCAGATTTCACTGCCACAGCGAATTTTTTTGTTCCTTGTGTAAAATATAAAGTAGGGTGGCGCAAAAAGAACAATTATTCTTTGTTTCGTCTCGTATGGAAATATGTGAGTTTTTCATCTTTTAACAGTCTTCTATAAAGATCAGCTCGAAAAAAACTCTTTTAGGGGTCGTTCAAGACTCCAAAATTTCAAAAATAGTTCAAAAGTAAGTTTTCTTTTATTTTTCAATTCTTCTTTCTCGTTGTGGTCAAATTTAGTACCCAAGAAAAAACAGTAACTGCTTCAAACTTACAGTTCAAAATATTTATTTTTAAAATCCCTCAGAATTAATGAATATTCTCCAATTCATTGCTTTTGATGTTTTCAAGCAAAGAATAAAAAGTTATGAAACATAAAATTCCCAAATTTTTTTAAAGTCAACAAATTATTTTCAGTGAATTATACAATTAAATTTTAATTGATGTATGTTGTTAATTTTTTGAATTTATTCATCAGGAAAAT
Source organism: Gonatopus flavifemur (assembly GCA_018340375.1). Classification (NCBI taxonomy): domain Eukaryota; kingdom Metazoa; phylum Arthropoda; class Insecta; order Hymenoptera; family Dryinidae; genus Gonatopus; species Gonatopus flavifemur. The sequence continues at coordinate 11,249,543 of JAFFJZ010000005.1, forward strand.
TTGTGTTCTTATGATATAATAAATTTTTGTGTCATCTCGTAGTGTATCCTTATCCATTAAGGTGCCAATTGAGAGTAATAGTACATATTGAATTTTGATATGAATTTTTCTAAGTCGCTCACAAATATCGAAAGAAATGCATGTTCATAAACTTTGAGCGTCCTTTGAAAATTGATATTTCGAGCTGTAACTTGGAACAAGTCACTATTTTTTTCAGGCACTCAATTTTACCGCAACGAAAAAAAGTTCAAAAATAAAAAGAAAAAAATCATTTGGATTATTCTTGGGATTACAAAAAATCTTGAGCGACCCCTAAGGAATTCTTTCGAAATGATTTTCCTAAAGAATTCTTGGAACATGAAAAACTAACATATTCTCAAACGGTTTTTCACGCCACCCTAATATGTATATATATACATATACAATATTCTAGCGCCATCAGGGTGGAATTGATAGAATATTTTATTCCATAATATTTTCTCTAAATTATTGATATATTTGCAATCTCTCAAGTGATTCAAAAGTGACTATACGGTCCCAACACTCTGAGTATATCATCAATCCTCCACAGACTACTTTGAATCTCACTTAAAAAAGGCAATTAAGTTTTTAAACATTCACGAAACATCTGGTACATTATTTTAACCTTCAGAAGCAAATCTTTGAGGTTATGACATCGAAATATTATCTCTATCTCTTTCACACTTGCATTGAAATCACGAAAAATTTCAAAAACAGAAAACTATCTGCGTCTTCCCTGGGAAGTCTGTGGAGAGTTGAAATGAAACCCTTGGATTTCCATTGTAACAAGAATATCATATGTTTTGACAACATTTTATACAATTCGTGTATACACAAACAAGAGCCCATTGTATTCACATTGTATTCAAAAACATGTCATGTTGTTTCACATCGTCTTATCAGACTCCTGATTATTTCTGAATACATAGAATAATTATGCAAACAATCCAGTCGATTGAAAATTATATTAAAATTCATTATTTTATACACGATTCTATTGAATCCATATTAATATTCTTATTGATACATATTTCACACATCCTTCGTGATTATTCACAAAATATAATACATACAAAATTTTTACTTTTTAATTAATGAGAACAAAATTGATGAAAAATCAAACTTCAAAGCCTCATGAATGAATTTTTTAGAACAATATGTCAATAAATTAATTTATGATTAAAATTGTATGTTCTAATCCATTCACAAGTGAATGAGTACGAAAGTGTGGTAGACAAACAAAATTCAAAGCACTGATTTTAAAATCGAAATGAGTCAGTCGAATTTTCATGTATTCAAATTGAATATAAAATTTCAAAGAATTCAACATTCCATGAGCGCATCTTATTGGTCAGGAAAATATATTTCCTATCATGTTATTAATATATTATTAACTTTATGAAAATCTATTTTTTCATACATTCCTAAAGTGTTCTGGTATTTTTACTTTCTTGTAAATACTGGGTATTTCAGAATTCGCTGAGAAACTTCATATATGTCATTCTGTAGTCAAAATGCAATAATTTCTCGTATTGAAAGTTTCTTTTTGAGCGTTCGTGTTTGAGATATGAGCATCTCTAGATTTTTCTTCAAATCATCATTCGTTAAGTTGAAAAGCGGTGGATCTGTAGAAAAAATGGAACTATCCTGGTGTTCTTTGTTTGGGAACTATTATGATTCAAAGTTGTTTATATTCTGATTGGCTAGAAGCCCAAAAATTTCGAATCGCTATAACCTTGGATCAAGTATATAGCATACAGGGCTCTCGAGTGATTTGGATTTAAAAAAAAAACATCTAAAAATGCTTATATCTCAAAAACTAAGGCTCAACAAAAACTCTTCGATACGGAAAATTATCGCATTTTGATGGCAGGATAACGCCTGTGAAGTTTTTTCAGTGAATTATGACACGATCGGTATATCTTGAGCACTTGATATATTTTGAATACGTGTTCTGTAGCACCAATATATTTTTGAATACATTGATATTATAACAAGGATACTATATCCTAGGAGAATAGATAAAAAATACATACTCTCATCAAGAGAATATTAATCATATATTATTAATAGGATAGAAATATATTTTCCGATCAGAAGCGTAATTTGAGAGAGAAATATTCATCTTGTTTTCCGCTGTACGTAAATTGTTTTGTTTCTATTTTTGTGAAAATTCATTGAATTTCAATGTTATATTCACGTAGAAATTTATAAATTAATATGACAATGAGCATATACATATATATATATATCTATATATAAAGAAATATATTTGTCTTCAATACAATCCATTACATTGGATGTTGATGATTAAGTCAAAATGAACACATCGCACAAAAGTTTACAATGTAAAGAAATTTCATATAGACCTTGAAATACACTGGAAAAAAAAATTTCTTTCCAAATAGATATTTATTTATCCTGTACCAAAGAAATATTTATTAGAATCAACAAAATATTCTTTGAAACTAAAATAGTTCATTTGAATCAGATAAATGGTTGTAATGATTTATTTGATTCAAATAAATTATTTTGGTTTCAAAGAATATTTTGTTGATTCTAATGGATATTTCTTTGGTACAGGACAAATAAATATTCATTTGGCTGGAAGAAATTTTATTGTCAGTGTATGAACAAATTTTTACTCAACATGATCACATTTATCAAGGTTTCTTTGTTTATCAAACGTTGGAGGATTTGAAGGGAACCAAGTTTTTTGGTTTCATTCGAGAAACTCGAATTTTTTTTGTTTCCGTGTCTCGTATGAAAGTGTGTTAGTTTTTCATGTTTTAAGAATCATCTACCAAGATCAGGTGCAAGAAACTTCTTCAGATCCTAAAAATGGTGAAGATTCATTCTAGTTATTTTCCAATTTTCTTTCCTCGCTGCCGTAAAATTGAGTACAAAAAAGTAACTTTCTCACAGTGATAGCTCAAAATATTTATTCATACCGGACGCTCAAAATTCATGAACATTTTTCAATTTATTACTGTTGATGTTTGTGAGCAACCTTTAAGAATTTATATCAATATTCAGTACGTAATATTACTTTTAATCAGCTCCTGGATGGATACACCACGAAATGAAAAAGAAATTTAACACATCACAAGAACATAAATTTCCCTAATAAATAAAGTTAATTGATCAACAAATTTGAATTAATGAAATTAATCAGAGAAAAATTGAATCAATGAAATTAATTCAAATTCAATCGAATTAATTGGTTGATTTTATAAACGTGAAGAATTTTATTTCCTTCATAATTTTCGATTTTTCGCTCGAAAACATCAAAAGCAATGAATTGAAAAATGTTCGTAAATTAAAAAAGAGAATTTTCAGAATTAATATTTCGGTCTATAACCTGAGAAGGTAACTATTTTTTGTGGCTACAAAATTTCACCGCGATGAGGAAAGAAAATTGGAAAATAACAAAAATCAATGTTGACTATAAAAAAATTTCGAGCGACCCCCGAAAGATTTTGTTTTCAGCCTGATCTTGGGAGAGAACTCTTAAAAAATGACAAACCGACGCAGGGTATCATTTCGTCGAAAATTTGGCAGATCCAATAGACGTAACTACAAGTTTCTAGGAAATACTACTTATTTTCCAATGCGGAAAATCCGGCCGAAAACTTTTTCGGCGAAAAGACTCCCTACCCAAACCAACATGTCCCCATACGAGATACGCAGAAGAAAAATAGTCAGTTTTTTTGCGCTACCTTAATATATATATATATATATATAATTAAATTTCATATTCGTCTTTTTCGTTGAAAATGAATGTTGTTTATTTTGTCGAATAAGAATAAGATGATATCGTATAAGGAGAATAACCGTGACCGATGAATTTCGTGTACTACACGGAGAAAAATGCAGCTCGAAAGGATAGTAATCTTTAATAGAAAATTGGAGAATATTTCTTAAAACCTGAGAATATTTCTTGAAATCTAAGAATTTTTCTTAAGTTCATAATAAATATAAAACGGTTCAGATTTCTCTTGAATATTGCTCGAAAAATAATGAAAAATTATAAATACTTAACAACTTATAAAAACAAATATGAAGTTTCCAAAAGTCGCGCATGAAAGTTTACAAAGTAAATAACAACATTTTGGAATCTTATTTTCAAATTACAGAATTTTGTTATTCACTTTGTAAAATTTCATTCGCGACTTTTGGAAACTTCATATTTGTTTTTATGATTTGTTAAGTATTGATAATTTTTCATTGTTTTTCGAGCAATATTCAAGAGAAATCTGAACCGTTTTATGTTTATTACGAACCTCAGAAAAATTCTTAGATTTTAAGAAATATTCTCCAATTTTCTATTAAAGATTCTTATCCTTTCGAACTGCATTTTTCTCGGTGTATTCAATTCGATTGTACGTTGTAATTCACGGAGAAAAATGGTTTGCTACTATAGCGCCTACAAAGAAATTTGTTGTCCTTGCAAAAGTATTCACTCCAGCAGCTAAGATGTTAGTTCTGTTGATAAATTATTTTATATCAGCAAAAAATGTAGCTGTGTCAATCATTTTTTGGCTCTTTCAGCTAATTTGTCTTGTAGGCGCCATAGTAACAAACCTGTTTGTTATGCCAGCAATGCTTTTTTTCCGTGTTGAAGGAAACGGGGTGGTCAGGGAGATCAATGAATCAGACTGAGATTATAAAAGTTCATAGAACCCTTCAAAGTGGATGATCCCATTTAATCTCCTGAGAGATAAAAGCCTCAATACAGTGTTTCTGTGGAAATAGGCCAAACAGAAATATAAATATAAAATTCTTTTCTCAACTACATTGAATCATGATTTGTTATGAATTTGGTATGAGCGTGTTGAGTTGTTATTGTTGAAAGTACAAAACAAATGTTTATATCCTCAATTGTGCACCTCATTAGAGTTCAATCAGAAAGTTTAGATGCGTTATAATAATTTCTGAGCGAGCTGGTGACTGTAGTCAGTGACTGTTTAGTAACTAGTCAAACTTAATAGAATTAGATCCAACAACAATTTCTGAATTCCTATCCGATTGTGGTGAAGCCCTCGCGGAGAGGAAATTTCTTGAATTCTATTATAAAATAAGCAAACAATAGGAAATGATTGGAAGTAGGGTGTGCTTGCTTTTATCAATCCATCCATTATTTCATATTATTTCTCATTTTTTTTTGCTCTTTGGTTTCATAACATAATTCAAAAAATCCATCCAATTCTTAGATCTTGTATATCCAATTACAAATTCTTTCAAAAATCTTTCTGAGCAGACTCCATTTATTTCATATTCATTGCTTACACGGTTGAAAATCTTGCATTAAAAGCATGCTTATTGTAAATCAATGCATAACATTGTGACATTCAAAGATGTTTCACTATCAATTTGAACATCTTCTAATTAAACGCGATGTACTCTGAATGTTGTACGGATTTAAATGTGGATATCACGAAATTCGTTAGGAGTTGCACCAGTTTTTATTTTAGGTCAATCAATTTTATTAATGCTTCACACGAAAAGTAGTAAAACTCGGATTTTCACAAAACTTATCACCTTTGGGGGCTTCTCGCGAAGATCAGAACAGCTCGCATTCTGATTACACTGAAAAAAAAATTTCTTGCAACCAAATAAATACTTTATTTGTCCTCTCTCCATAAAATATTTCTTAGGATTCATGAAATATTTAATTGCATCAAATAATGGAAAGCTTGCCTCAAATAAATTGGTCCCCTAAATAAATAATTTATTCGCCACGAGCAACAGTTTTTGCATCCAACTGAATATTCAATTCCTACAAATAAATATTTTATGGAGAGAGGACAAATAAATATTTTTTCCAGTGTACGAGAAGTAACAAAGCTCGTAGTTGGACTTGAAAATGCTAGCTGTGTTAGATTCGTAAGAATTCTTCCTTGAAGTTCACCCTGAGAGAATTCTTTAATGAAAATTACCGTGAAATCTCAATAACCGAAGGACAAGTGAAAATTAAAATTCTTCAAAAAATTACTGTTCAGTCTGTAAAGTGAGTGAATTTTCAAACAATTGGAAGATATACTTTCTACAAATTTTACAGAATTAATAATAATTTTTGAAAGAATTCAACTCGTCTTTCTATCACTAGAATTTCACGGTAATTTTTCATACAAAATCCTTTCAGTGTAGTCAATTCACTCGAAAGATCTCAGCTGTACTCTTTTGATTCTCAGGTTGCTGACTAAAAAATTAACGCTACCAAGAAATAACCATGTTAAATGAGAAAGAAGGTATGTTTCGAATATGTCCTAGCATTTATGTACCATGAGGCCCACCCTGACCCAGCGAGGGCCCCATCCTGCCAATATGAGCCCAAGACTGGGCCAGAGTTTTAGTACTCTCTAAATCTGAAAGAATGAAAAATCACGTGTTTCACTTCACTAAGTCTCAGAAGTGAGCCAGTTCGCTTCGAGTGGGATTTTCCCTTGTTTCGAGTGACCTCTCACTCTTTCAGATTGAAGAATTGACTCTAGAATTTGAAACTCTGAAAGAGTGGAAATTTCACTCCAAATTTCGACAGGCTTACTTTTGACTGGCTGAAGAGTGAAATCTCACTCTAAAAATTCTAGAGAGTACCAAAAAGTAATAATTTCTCTCAGTTCACCAGCTGTATTAGTTAGTGGGTCTATGATGCGGGAGCTAAGGACTCCGACGACCTCTTGCGACTACTACAGGCTTACCGTGCGTCCGGATGAAGAAAAAGCCTATACGCTGTAATACAGTGTAGTTACTAATTCGCAATGGGAGAAATACATGCCACCCTTCCAGCGTTCGATTTAATCTGTTTGCTGCTAGACGCTCTAGATTCCAATCTTAGAATGAGTAGCATGTGTACCCAATGAGGACTCGTTCTAGGCTTGTACAAAGGGAGCGTTTCAATTGACATTCACAACGACTAACAGAAGTTTGACCTTGATACCAAGTGGATCGTTTTATACAATAAAATAGCAGAAAAGTGTGTAAATTCTGATTTTCGTCAGATGTGCCTGATTTTCGTCAGATGTGCCTGATTTTAGAGATTTTCGGAAGAATGTTATTGGGAAATTCATTTCATGTTTGAAGTTACACATTTTAATTCGAAGAAATGGATTGTTTGATCTTGTAAACTGAAAAATTGATCAATGCAACCTTGTGACGGTGTTTTTCACTTTGACTGATCCCACAGAACGATTTACATCGATACCCTATTCCAAATGTCCGACAGATCATTTTCTGTCAGGATTTGGTCGGTTTTTGTCCCAGGCATGATGATTTCCGACGGAACCAGACAGAATTTTGACCGGAATCTGTCAGGATCTGTCGGACATTTTTTATAGGGTAGAACAGGAGATGAACGATTACTTCAATTAAATAATTTCGATGTATAATGTACACGGAGAAAAAGGTATCTTGGAAAATACCATAATTTATGGATTTCTGGCGTTGGTCTAACCCGACTCAAAATATTTATGTGAAGATACCTCTAAAAGTACCATAACGTCTGGGACTTTTATGAGGAAGGTACCATACTTCTTTATAAAAGTCCGAGAAATTATGGGACTTTCAGAGGTTCGTTCACGTAAATATTTTGACTCGGGTCAGACCAACGCCAAAAATCCATACATTATGGTATTTTTCAAGACATCTGTTTTCTCAGTGTAATATAATATAAAAACCTATTAATTTATGCATAAGAATATCTCTTAATAACTACTATGAACAATTGATTAAATAAAATGGTGCCACTTCATTCAATGTTTCCTCTTTAAACGGGAAACAATTCTCATTACAATCACCCCCTCTCTTCAACAGTATACATACTGTCTGTATTATTAAAAACTCTAATAATATTAATACTATTTATTATAATATTAATACTATTTATCCAATGAATACTATACGTATGGCTTTTCGCGATTCTACGAACCTCTTCGAACGAAACTCTACAAGTTTGTTAATCATGCACTGTTATTATTGTATCATTGATCAACGTAAGTCCAAGTTCATTCACGTACACACAGCAATAACCTCAGTCTTTTTCTTAAAAAATATTTACCGTTGATCAGGACAATGACAATGACAATGATAATGATAATGACAAAGATATTCACTTGCATACGGTAATCCACTCTTCGACTGTACAATTTTGACATTGCACCGAACAACACCAATGAAATTTGCATCTACATTTTTCGGTACGTCGTTGGCGTACAACGTTGTAACCCCGACCGCAACAAAGACTCGCGCAACCGTCACCACCTGAACTGGTTTTGTTGCATCTGCGTCCCGCGGTACCAGGAATGTCAGCCGCTGGATCTCGTTCACAGAAATTCGGTGATTTTTGGTAATAGAATAATTGTTTGGCTAGATTTCTCGGTCTCCTTCTACGATTCCCACCGCCTCCTCCTCCACGATATTTATTCCGTTGTCTCTGACGATCCGGTCTTCTTCTTCGCGATGTTCTTATCCTGGTCAACGGGGTGACGCTGCCCAAATTACTCTGGGCCACCAGTATGGCGTTTCGGAATCGATCCTTCAGGGTTTTCCCAACAACTCGGAAATCGGGAGCTACTTTCCAACAGGTCTTTAGTTCGCAAGATCCTGACATGCCGTGACATTTGCAACGCACCTGCATGTTACTCGTTACTGCCTGAAAACAATTCCATGGTTTTTATCATTATATAAATATATACTATGAATTAACTATGAATAGGACGAAATTCCATGTCAAAATGTTGCTATTTGGAATCTAATTGATCGACGCGATTCGGGAGAAGTGGAATTCAGGATTTGTGTCCTACGTCAAGAATTTTTTCAACTATCATTCCGTTTCCTTGTGATCTGAGGGATCAATTGATGTAAAATGAAGGTTATTCGAACTTGTAGGGTGAGAAGGATGACCATTCTTTCATTCCTAGCTGGAAATGAAATTCTTTAGATCTAAGAACCTGCCGATTTGGGCAAAGTCAGAGTAGTATAAGCTACGTTAGAGTTCCAGATGGTCTAATCTTCAGAAAAGAAAATTTCTAGCCAAGTTCCTGTGTGTTGTTTTGATTGCATTGATATCCTCCTCCAGGTAGTTCTCTAGCAATATTCAGAATTAAATTTGGAAAATCGTTATTCGGTAGGGGACCAAGGTCGAAGGGATTCAATAATCATATTCGCTGGGGCTCCTATTCGTATTTATGATAAAAAAAACAACAAATTCGAAATATAAACAAGTAAATTTGTAATAACTTTTCATGGTTCTGTTCTTAAAAAATTTTAATTTCCAATCCGTTTATGACTTATGACAGTTCATTTTGTTCTATGCGCGATTTGGAAAACCTTGACCGTGGAGATTTTTCATATTTTATCATCATGATACTGTCACACACTTTTGTTTATGCGAATGTATTTGACTGATTATAAACAAATGCAAGTTATCATTGTGAAAATGACATACATGAACAATTTCCACGGTAAAGGTTTTCCAAATCTCAAATAAAATAAAATGAGCCCCCATGAGTCATAAACGGCATTGAAAATGAAAATTTTTTGAAGAAAACAACTATGAAAAATTCCGTGTGGTTGTTACAAAGTTGTTTGTTTATATTTCGAGTTGGTTGTTTTTTTTATCATAAAGCCCCAACGAATATGATTATCGAATTCCTTCCGCCTTGGTCCTCTACTTGACAATAATTTTTTCAATTTGATTCTGAATATTGCTACAGAACTACTTCAATGTTATTATTTTTCAGAGTGGACCAAATTTTTTTGGGAAATTAGAAAAAAAAAAGAAAAAAATGTTCGGAAGAATCCAAAATTTGTTTTAGTATCTTTTTAGGCACCCATTGGTCAACACAATATATTTATAGAAATATTGCGCTCAATTTGTATCTAAATTTCAACAATATTTTTTGATATTCAGGCTCCGCTCTAAGAGCTAGAAACGTGGCAATTTGAAATTTGTAATGAATAAATAATGATGTGGAACTGAATGTCCTGATAAACATTCACTGTCAGGAATTTTTGGGAGTTCTTTTCAAGTACGTGGATGAATTCATTTTCCTACACATTTTACATTAAATTCAATGTAAACTATAGCATAATTTATAGTTCTTCATGTTCTTGTACATTAAATGTATTGTAAAATGTGTAGGAAAATGAATTCATGTACGTGATTGAAAAAAACTTCCAGATATTCCTGACAGTGTTGGATAACTATTGGTTTTGATAATTCCTCTAATTCATGGAGGTTTGATCTGTTATATGCTAAATATTCCCATGCAGGTATTGTCAAGACTGAAAAAAACCCAAGCTTGTCCCAAGGTTGGCACATGTGTCAGAAACAAACCTCCGTGAAGAACAATTGGCCCAATATTGTTCCATGCTTGTCCCGTTGTTCCCAATGGATAGTCCGTCATGGTATATTTGTTAATATTTTTGAAATGGTCACTTTCAACACATACATTTGGTACAAGCTTGGCACAAGTGTAAAAATCGAGCATTCGTTGAGAACAATTGTGCCAATATTGCCCACATGAGTGGCATAATGTTTATAAATATTGACTGGATTTTGAATTCACAATGGCTGAAGACTTGGGGATAACCATCGGGCCAGGGCTGGCCCGATCTTCCTGCCATAATTAATCCTACACACTATAATTTAGTTTGAGCATAATTCAACAATAGAATCAAAATTGATTGAAATATCAAAGAACGCAAATTTTCCAATGATCATACAAGCTTGTCCCAGCCTTGTCACATTTTTTCTATCGTTTTAAGATAATTCATGTACGGTATTCGGTGAATTAATTGAACCGGGCGTGGCAAAACCACTGGTCCAAGCTTGTCCTGATCTTATCATTCCCAAGCCTAGGCCAAGTTTGGTAAATTGTTCAAGACAAGTCTCGGTAGGTCTTGTGCCAGGCTTGGTCCATAATTAGGCCATTGGTCCATACACACATGGGTTTGAATCTTCTTGCAAACAATGACTGAAATACAATGCGATGTATTGATATGAAGTAAAAACATGAAGTATAACAATAAGGATAGTTAACGAGCTAATTTGAGTTCTCAAATAGATGAATTTCGGGCGATGGAGGCGGATGTTCAAAGTTGGCAAATAGCAGTTCATTTTTATAAAGTCGAAGGTTCTCCACAATTCCCAGGCTCCCTTATGAGAAGAATATTCTAAAACGTCCACCAACATTCTAATGAACTTCTCTGTGAACATTAAATGAAGATTTCAACAACAAAATTATTCTGAAGAAGTTGCCTAACCAGAGTTCGGCAATAATGATTTTTCCATGAGTGATTTTGCAATCCATTGCTCATTACTTCTGGAATGAGAATTTCCATCTTATATCGTTTCCATTCAGAAAAAAGATTTTAATATTGTTTATTAATATTTTGCATTACTTCAGTAATAGAAGAAGAACTGTGGAAGGACGAATGATTTCATGGGTAGGGTAGCAAGTGCCTGAAAGACCATTTACCCGAAAGCGGTGAATTCTGTGGCTATTTGAGAAAGGCTAGAAAATTCTAGTAATTATTCTCGCTAATGAAAGTCTTTCGGCTAAATGCAATTTCGGGTACTTGCTACCTCACCTTGTCATGCTTATGAATGCTCCTTTTAAATAAATTTTGGCTTTTCATCTTATATAATTTTGAAGAATTCCTCGCAACACGGAAAAAAATAATTGGGCATTATGTGGATAACTGAGGATTAGCTACAGGAGCTATTTTTTAGCTGCCACAGTTACTCGCTTAGCGGTAGCAGCAAGAAAACCACAAAACCACAAAACCTGTGCAGTTACCAGCTACGATTTCCTACTGCGATAGCTACAAAATAGCTAAAGCTGTAATTATTTTAGCTACAGCCGTCAAAAAACGGTGCAAGAACAAGTGAGTAGCTGCCATAGCTACTTCCTTTTATTCCGTGAATGAGGAGAATATTTTTAGTTCCACCAATTTCCATTTAATTCATGCATATTTCAATTTTGTTTTGGCTTTCATTCCTATTCAATGTTCAAGGAACCCTTCTGAAAAAATGTTCGTCAGAATTTTTTTCATTCATTTTATATAACTTTCCAATGCCTTAATCTCCTAATGATCTCCTCGATTGCCTGGATTTATAATTCTCTACGTTAATTTTCATGAATGTTCGCCCGTGATGAGAGATTAGGACATTCATATTGAGATAAGGCAAGAATGCGAACCTGTTTGTCGTTTGTCGATGTTTGGTCAGCTTGTGATGTGATACAAGTGTGTCGAATTCCACTCACATAATCTACTACGTTCTGAGAAAGTTTCAGTCCAGGCTGGAAAGCGAATGTGAATTTGCGTGACGTAGATGTTAAGCTGATCGTAAGAAAACTGATAATCAGGATGTGTTTCTTTACGTGAAGTAAAGTTCGTCAGATTCACTCATTGAGGCTCAAAATACATAGTGTGAGGATATCGTTTACTGAGAGGAATTTAAAATTCAATAAGAACGAATTCTGGGTCAGGATTGTTGATGGTTTTTTTAAAATACATCTTTATAGATAAAAGCAGGGAGAGAAAATTCGCTGAGCTAGCTGAAATTTTGCTGCCAAAGCTAACTGGATTGCTGAAACAGCAACATTTTTCATCAAACCAGCAAAAATTCCGGTATTATATACAGAATAGCAAACAAATTTTACTGAAGAAGGGAATGTTGCTTTCACTGCTGAGAAATCGCTGTTGTAGCTAACCCAGGTAGAAATTTCCCCGATTGAAAAGTGGCCCTATCTGGGCCCAGACCTCCCTAACCAGGGCCTGGACGGGGCCAGGAATGGGCCGATTCGCATTTCTACTCGGGTAACAAACACTAAAGCACCCCGGAAAAACAGGTTTCGCTGCGACAGTGAATTTTTTCGTCTTCTCGAATCATTTCATCTTTGTTTTTGTATATGTAATTGAAATAACAGGCGTAGAATCTTGACGTGTTGTGAGAGTTTATGAATCAATTGTAATGATCTTCTGAAATTCTATGGAATACTTGAAAGTCATATTTGCCGTCATCGTTGTAGTGTTAAATCCAGGGGCATATTTACGCCTAGGCTGCCGAGGCTGAGGTGGCACGTTTTGAGGGGGCGGCAAACTGTTGCCAAATTATTTGTAATTTTGAAAGTTTTTTTATACTCGGGATGTCAGTTGCCCAATTTGATGACTTTCTTTTGAATCTTCGTTTGAAGGGTTAGGGGCGGCACCTTGTGTTCCAGCCTTGGGCGGCACCTGACCTAAATTCGGCCCTGGTTAAACCAAGCCTCGCACAACACCCTGCTCAGTTATCTCGGCTGCTATTGAGCGACTAGTACCAATCAGAATTTTGAAAAAATTCATTTTTTTATAACCTTTCATGTAACCTTATACCTTCAAAAATCACCTCTTGAAATTTTATAATGAAATTCGAAAAAATAAGAGAGTTGCAGGGATGGACAGCCGGGAGTATTTTCGTACTCCTGAAGTACTTTCAGTGGGGTACTTTTTTGTCTTGTGTAAAATATGTTGTCATATGGGGTCAACAAGAAGTATTCCTTACTGAAAATACTCCGGGAGTACAAAAATGCCCATCCTTGGAGAATTTTAGTAATTCAAATGTTCTTAAAATTCATCGTAAAAAAAACTTCAAACGCGTTTTACTCAAAATAGCATTTTTTCAAACTGCGCTGACTCATTCTCCGCAACCACTAGATAGATTTGTTCTATTCTTGGTGCATTTGTTTATTTTGATCTCCTCTACCGTAATTCACCAGAAAATTGCAAGAAAAATTGGCGGAAAAAAATTCGGCGAAGGGAAAAAAGGTGGAACACATCCCCTAAAAATTTGTATACACTCCCAAAAGATGTACAAATTGAAGGCAAAAGCTTGTATAAAGTTTTGTAATAAAAGAAACAAGAAACAAAAAGTTCAAATATGGGTCGTTTTTTAGTCTTGAAACCGGTACTAGTCCCTTGAAACGTAATTCACAATATACGAGGGAAAGATTTTTCTGATATATTTATAATTTCTTAGCATTCGGGGCCTGGTATGGATAATAAATCACAGAACTACAAACAAATGTTTTATTGCCGGTATCTGTACGAGGATTCATTTCCTGGAAATTTCGTTGCTAGTTTAGTTTTCCAGCTCAAATCTTTCAGTTCGCTGTGAAAAAATTTTTCTTAGAAATTCAGAAAATGTGACTGTAATTTTTCACAGCCTTCACTTAGTTCTGAATTGTCAGATAAATTTTACTGAATTTTGAGGACCTTCGACTGAATTGTCGGAATGTATTTCGAAAATGTAGGTAAATTTTCCTGAGAGTTCAAAAATTCAGTGGTTGTAAAAAATTACAGTCACATTTACTGATTTTTCAGAAGAAATGTTTCACTGTGTTCTCAGTTCGGCTATTCGATTATTGATCAGTTTGATGAAAACATTTCTCCCTCTCAACGAATGAAAAATTTTGTATCCAAATCATAATTGATCACGATTCACGGTACACACAATCTTTTTGTTATATACTAAAAATTTCATAACCCAAGACCGCAAATCTTTGAAGGGTTTCAATTGATTGCTCTCATTTGACTGTGCTAGTTCTCAGGGACATGGAATCCACTCATTCGGGGAGAAGCCTCGCAAGTGTCATTAATATTTCACTAATGTTTCCGTGAGCCGGAGATTTGGGTACAGTTTGTAAATGAACTTTTATCCACTCACAACTGTGTTGTGAAACAACTACTCCTCAGTTACCCACTCGAACCCTTTGTCTGGAATTATAAAACTATGATATCATTGTGGAATAAAACCGTGCGTATGTAAAAATCTAATTTGTTTCTCTCCACACAGATGACATACGATTTTCATAAATCTTGACATCCTCACGTTTATATTTGTATCTCGTTGGTTTCTACACCATCGGAGGATTTTTCTTTCTCCTTAGACTGGCAAAAGAGGAAGACCCGAATCGAATCTCCTCCTCTCTTGATTCTCGCGCATCCACGCTAGCTTGCGTGACGACTGAAAAACCGCGAATCTAACGCGCTGCGTAAACAAGTATGGGTTTACATACGTGTACGTTTGTTGCGCAGGGTGGTCGAAGGGAACAGACAGGGGATAGAAGAGACGAAGGAGGCAGAGGAGGGGAGGAGGAGGAAGAAAGGGCAGTTTCTTTAGACAAAGAGGTGTCGCGTACAAAACAGCTAATGAGTCTACGGCTGGGTGGTCCAGCCTGAGGCTCCGTCTTAATAACGTCGAGGCGAGAGAGCGAACGAATATGGAGGAGGTAAGATCATCAGCCTCTCTCTTTCTTTCTTTCCCTCTTTCTCTTTTTATTTTCTTCTTCCTTGGTTATCCGCCTTCACGGGTGTGAGAGCCAAAGGAGAGAAGTCTGCTAAAAAGTACAGAGTTCTTGCATAAAAGCCGAACAAACTGTGGTGGGAGTTGTAAGAAGGGAGAAAAACGCGTGAGAGTATAACTCAACTATAGCCTCGCAAACAACTCTTGTACAATTAATGCGTGTAAGTCCTTTCGAGTGGTACAAATCCGCATTGTTTGTACTTACCTTGACTTCGACATTAGAATATATGTGTATACGGGATTCGAAGCATTCAGAGTTTGCCTCAAAGGGATCAAATACAACGTACGGTGTGTGGGTAGCGGCGATGAGAGGATTAGCCACTCGGCTGAGAGGGGATACATATTTTCTCATATGAATACGGATTCATAAAATCTTACAGACATTCCAGAGATAAATCCGTAAGAATCCTAGAGAACTCTTGGGAAAGAATTTCTCGTAGGAATCGTTGATTCAAAATAGATCTGTACAAAAGCAGTTTTGGATACGTAAGTCGTGATATTTCGCATGATACAGTTTTGTGAATCGATGGAGGTTAATCATTTTTATAATCACGTAACGTAAGTGTCTGATAATTTAACTCACCAATCGTCCCGCTTGATTGTTATGCAGATTGACCGTTGATTGTATGTCACCGGCTTTCTCTCTTGTATCTAGGAACTGTTTAGAAAACTCTACTCCGTAATCGAGGTTATGCGAGCAGCCACCCCATTCCCACTCGATACCTCTTGTCTTGACGGGTGGTTTGCCTTTGTAGCTAGATGGATCACATCCGCATGACAGTAAACGGCCCATGCTACACGCTCGTGCCACGCTATGCGCAACACCTGCTGCGGATATCGCGTACGCAAAAGCGGTTTCCCTGTAACCTATTAGAAACAGAAACAAATATTAATAAACTTCAAATCCAGTGATCGTGGAAACATTGTATAAAATTTCATCTATATACCGAGAAAAAAGTTTGCTGACGTAGCTTAGCTAAAAACTCGCTGTCAAAGCTAACTGAATTGCCGAGAGAGCAACATGATTAACTGAAACAGCAAGCTTTTTGCTGAGGATGTCGAGATTTTATGCTGCCACGGCAAAAAATTTGCTGCTCCGACAAAAGTTAAAGATTTGACTGTCCCGGGGAATTCTTTGTTCTCCATGTATACACAGTTTATAAAAATTATCCAATCACTCTTCTACATGAAATTTCATATGATTTGCATTTGTCCTTCATTCGATATCCCAATTAGTTCAGTCAAGTATTTGTTTGACTTTCTGTATTGAAATCTTTGAGCGTGTATAAAATCAAAAAATTTCGAATTTCATGTACACGAGGACTCAGTAGAATGATATAAATGTAGTCAGACAAATGTGGATTTGGATTTACATCGTTTCAACACGGAGAAAAAAACTTTGCTAACGTACACCGATGCCAATTATGGATTTTTTCCCCTTGGATCGGCGAATCATATAAGACACATTGGAATGGAATTCCCAATAAGAGAACCTGACAAAACCGTGACCAACCCATTTATATCCATGTACCTTCTGATCAAAAAGTACCCGGAATTTCTTATTGAAAGAAAACGGTTCAATTATTCATCGATATTCATTTCATTTCCTTCGAAGTAATCTCCATTGCAAGCAATACACATATTCCAACGCTTCTTCCAATCTTCAAAACATTTTGCATAGGCCGATTTCAGAATCGCCTTCAGTTCCTTCCGCGAATTGTACTTTATTGCCTCAATCGTCTCAAAACGCTTTCCGCGAAGTGGTAACTTGAGTCGTGGGAATAGGAAAAAATCACAAGGAGCCATATCAGGTGAATACGGAGCTTGAGGAACGGTATGAACATTGTGTTTAGTCAAATAATCGCGTACAAGATGAGATCTGTGTGTCGGTACGTTATCGTGATGAAGAAACCACGAGTTATCCCTCCACAATTCTGGTCTCTTGCTCCCTCAAACGCTTCAATACCCCTAGCAGAAATCACTCTAGTAATTCTCTAGGCCTTGCGAGGCCTCACCAGGCCCTTCTGAGGGACTTGCAAGGCCTCGTAAGGCCTTGTAATCGCCTAGAGAATGACTAGAGTGATTTTTACTAGGGTACGCTCACGTAATATTCCTTATTCACTGTCTGACCTGGTGGGAGAAATTCGGAGTGGACCACACCACGGCAGATCAAAGAAAACAGTCAACAAAACCTTGATTTTAGATCGACTCTGTCGCGGTTTTTTAGGTTTTGACTCGTCTGAAAAGCGCCATTCCGATGATCGTTGGTTAGTTTCGATGTCATATTCATAGACCCGTGTTCCTTCACTGGTAATGATGCCTTCGATAACATTCTGGCCCAAAGAAAGCATTTCTTTAGCAACATCGATGCGATGCTGTTTCTACAACAAATTTAACACTCTCGGCACAAGCCGTGCTTCAACTCGTCTCATGGCCAAAATATTGTGCATAACGTTCTGCACCGATCCGAACGAGACACCAAGATCGGATGCCATCTCCCTAATGCTCACACGACGATTTGCGAGGACGATTTCTTTAATTTTATCAATATTTTCGTCAGTGATACTGGTGGATGGACGACCGGAACGAGGCAAATCATCAACCACAATACGACCTGCTTTAAACTCTTTGTAGCACTCGTACGCTTGTGTTTTCAACATCGTCGAGTCCCCGTAGGTTTCTGTTAACATCTTCAACGCTTCCGCACATGAAATTTTGTTTGAAACACAAAATTTTAGACAAACTCTCTTTGCTCAACCAAATTGCGAAATTCGCAGAACACAACAAACACTGACTCGTTTACAAGGCAACACGCACTAACTTCTGACGAATGAGGCGCAAACAGACATTTGAGCGCTAAATAACAGATGAAATAACATGGAACACAAAAGATTCCGACAATATCTCAAGCGCCGTTTGTTCGAATAGAGAATTCCGGGTACTTTTTGATCAGAAGGTATGCACACAAATTACCCTATTCGTAATAAGTTTTTCCTACGACACAAGCTGCTTCGTCTGCAGGCGATCCATTTTTAAACGTACAGAGAACAGATGATAGTCCCCTAATGGAAGTGAGGCATGCAATTAAAACAATTGTTAATCCAAATTTTCGTTGACTAGTATGTCACTTTTGGACGAAGCACATTTTCGAGAAGGACTCGTACACTGGATTTTAATAATTCCCTAATCAATTATTTCAAAAATGGAATTCACTTTCCATTTCGATCGTCGAAATAATGTAAAAAGTCAATGAATCATTGAAATCTAGTGTACGAGTTCTTTCTGAATTTGTGCTCCGTGCAAGAGTGGCATACTACCCAATGAGAACAATAAGTCAAGATCAAGTCAACATTTTTGCCAAAGTGATTATTTTTTTGACAAAATGTTCAGAAATCGTTGGGAGAAAAATGGGCCAGGTGTGGCCTCATTTTGCACGATGCCCCAAAAGCCGGCCCTATTTGACCGATTTCTTATTCCAAAAGTTTCTGAACATTTTGTCAAAAAAATGATCACTTTGGCAAAAATTTTGACTTAATGTTCCCGTTAGGCTAGTCAACTACCCATGCAGGTAATGCCAAGACTGAAAGAAACCCAAGCTTGTCCCAAGGTTGGCACATGTGTCAGAAACAAACCTCCGTGAAAAACAATTGGCCCAATATTGTTCCATGATTGCCCCGTTGTTCCCAATCAAATTGTTCGAAATGGTATTTGGTACAAGCTTGGCACAAGTGTACAAATCGAGCATCCCTTGAGAACAATTGTGCCAATATCACCCACATGAGGGGCGCAACGTTTATAAATATTGATTGAATTTTGAGATTACAATGGCTGAAGACTTGGGGATAACCATCGGACCAGGACTGGCCCGATCTTTATACCATAATTAATCCTACACACTAGTTTTACACACCGAGTTAGATTTTATTGATCTCAATGAGGATAGAATCGGATACTTTTAAATGTAGTCATACATGGAGATTAACTGATTTTGAAGAACGTTCTTCGATAATCCATGTTTTAAGATGATTCATGTACGGTATTCTGAGGGAAGGAATCATGAACTGAAATATGAATCAATTACTTTTTTCATCCATATCCGCGATCAAAGAAGTATTGGTTGATGCTTGGTGAATGAATTGGACCGGACCTGGCAAAACCATTGGCCCAAGCTTGTCCTGATTTCATCATTCCCAAGCCTGGGCCAAGTTTGGTCGATTGTTCAAGACAAGTCTCGGCAGGTCTTGTGCCAGGCTTGGTCCGTCATTGGGCCATTGGTCCATACACGCATGGGTAAATTTCTCCGTATGTCAAAATGTGAGAAAAGCATGCGGGCAGTGAGGAATGGAACAGATTCGCATTATCTACATGCTTTCCGCACATTGTTGCACGCTTTATGTTTATCAGGGTCACGGGTCATCCAGCGCTTCGTGACCACTAACCGCAAACCAATGAAAGGAAATCGTGTAACGTCAAGTGCTGCCAACTTATTATAACAGACATGGTGGGTCTTCCGAAAGTCGAATTGTTCATTGAACACCTTACAATATAGAATTGAAATCAGGTGCTCGTCAGACACTACCCTGAGAGAGCTCTTTAGCTGTATCAACTAAAAACGACATCAAGTAGCAAATTCAAGTTGCCTGAACTAAAATATTGTTTGTTACAACAAAAATTTTCAGTTGGAGGGCTATAACTATACTAATATTCCGTTGAGGCAAGTCAATTTTTAGTTGAGGTTGTATTTCACTCAAATTTTTTTAGTCAAGAGAATTAATTTATTGTTCCAGTGTATAGCAACAATTGTTTTGTCATTGAGTATCGTATATGTAGGTATAAGATGAAACGCATAGAATTTTTCTTCCCCCATACATTCTCAAAAAAACCTACTCACATTTCACTTATGCAGCTAAAAATTTTGTCTCCCTAACGGTCCACTCAAACTTTGTGTCGAAAATAATACATCAAATTGTCAAATTAACAGATTTTCAATGTCGATCTAACATTTTTGTTTCGATTTGATAGATTTTTCGTGTCAATATTTAACATAAATTGCGAGAAGACCGTTTGGGAAATCAACGCGTGTAAAAATTACATAAGATTTTTCATTGTACATTCGAAAAAAAACCATAACAAAATTTCTTCGAAAAAATAAATCAAGCGTCAGTGGAAGTTTTCATCGATACCCGTACAATCAAGAAATTTTCGTGGCCTCGGAATAATTCCTACGAGCAGTAGTTTCTACGAATGCTCCGATCGATATAGGTAGAACAAAAAGAGAATACGACGTTCATAAATCGAGTAGTCAAGGTATTAACCCTTCACGTCGAGGTTAGCAAATTGTCTCTGGTTTGCCAAGATACCAAAGAACGATGGATGGATGAATATGTACGTGATCAAAGCAGCAAAATGGCAACATCACTGTGGGTATCCATTCGTCTCCTCTTGTATTCGTTGGTAACGAGAAGAACAGTGGAAACAACATCTCGTCGGTCTCCGCACGTCTTATAGAAACGATAAGCAGCGGCTATCCTTCTATGGAAAGTGATCGTCAAGACTCAGTTGGTTACCGAAGATAAATATAAAAGCATTAGAAACTTGTGTTGGCGCAACTTGATCATCCAATTGTAATTCATCGATGGATTATTTAGCTGTTCGTTCAAACGAAACACGTGCGCCTGTCAATCGTGGTGAGAACAAATGTTCACGCAAATGTAAATGTATTCGGTGAATTCCTAAACCCAGTCATAGCAAGAAGCGATGCGAGGGTAATAAAACAATTTACAATGGTGTTTTTGAGAGCTTAAAAAATTGATGTTAAATATGGCACAGAAATACAACAATAATGCTATTGTGAGCGAACTGTTGTTGATTTAACAGCAGTCATTGCTGGAAGCTCAACAAGCAGTTTACCTTAAGTCACTGTTGGGATTTAAATTACTATAATACTATTGTTATTTCAAACGTATTCTTTCTTCCATGAATATCTTTTATCTTTGAGCGAAATGGAACAGTGGCAAACATATTCAGGTTTGAATGAACTACTCTTTATTCTGTTGTCGAATAAAAAATCGAGGAAATGTAGTTTGAAGCTAGTATTTAGAGTTGAAAGCATTTTGTATTGGATTGCACTGTAAATCCAAGCGTTTTTTCTTATCTCAATACACCTCACAGTTCAAATAGCGTTTATAATGAATCCATTTAGAACTAGGAGTATTCAAAATGGATCTATTAAAAACCCTTTCTGAACTGTTGTGCTGTTTAAGAGAGTATTTAAATCGTGGAGTCACTTTTAAAATACTCAAAAGGAATGTTCTTGAAGTTTGAATCATTTATGAAAAGGAACGGAAATTCAATCTCACAAAATCTGCTGAATCAAAGTTATTTATCTTTTCGAATGAATTTTTTGTAATTTTTTGCAACTGAAAACGTCGATCAAAGGATGTACTGCAAGATTTTTGGTCCTTAACGGCTGAGTATTCCGTTATTTGATTACTAATTCGTGTCAATGAGCGATTCAAACTTCAGCAACATCAAATGGGGCTTAATATGTCGATAAATTAGATTAAGTATTTTATAATAAAACATTTGATCAATTTTATGGATAGATTTACACGCTTTTGAGAGTTCAAAAAGTGACTACGATTTGAACATTCTGAGTGCATCAAAATAAAACACTTCAATTCACAGTTTATGCATACAGATTGTTTCAAAAGAAATTTGAGCAAGGTTTACTGATTGTTGAACAATGAGATCGAGATACACTTTCATTTAATGAAAAGAGTTTTGAACTCCCACACAGCACCATAGTCCCACAGGAATTCATAAAGAATTCGTATTGAACTGATTGTGTCCTTTATGAATTCTTTGAAAATTCTTCTATGGTGTCGTGTGGGTGATATTTACTCATAATTGAGAATCTTTCAGTCCAATTAGTTTTATAAGAAAGTAGTACACTGTAAAATATTTCTCTGTGGATTCACAAAAAAATTTGGAAGTTTTTTATACAAACATTTTCTATGATGGATTCCTCAATAAAATTTGGAGAAAATCAAACATTTTTGTCAGTTGATCGAAACTTCTGATTTTCTTCAAATTTTGTTGAGGAATTCATCAAAGAAAATGTTTGCTTTCCAAATTCCTTGGAGTGAAAATACTGCAAGTTCAGGAAGAGTAAGATTCTACTCTTAAAGAGTGACTTTTAACTCCATAAGAGTGAATTCTGACTCCAACAGAGTGAAGTTTCAACTCGGTTCAAAGAGTGAAATTCCACCTTCCTTCAAGAGTGAAATCCTCACTCCAATAGAGTGACAATTCACTCTTATGGGGTGAAAACTCACTCTTTAGAAGTGAAATCCTACTCTTGTTGAACTCGCAGTATTTTCACGCTTCAAGAGTGGATTTTCACTCCAAGAAATTTAGAGAGTGTGTGAACATCTTCTTTTTTTGTAAATCTACAAAGACATTTTTTGTAGTATAAATTGTCAAAGTCAATCATAAAATTAGAAGACACGTGATTATGGGAGGTGGATCCAAGATTTCTTGAGCGGGATTCAATGATAATAATAATTATTATTCATTGTTATGATCTTCAGAGACAAATTTAATTCACATCCCGAGTCGAAAAATTTGGACGGTTTTTTGGCTTCATATTTCGTTTTTCAGACTGATTTTGTTCTGGATGTTGGATAATGCGGATATGAACAGTATTTTTCCATGATTTCAGTTTGAATTTCTCTTCCAACGAATGAAGGTCATCCAGGAGGAATTCAGACTAAAATGATGGAAAAGTCCTGTTCTTATCCGCATCATTCAACAATCCGTCCAAATTCTTCGACTCGGGATATTGAGAGGAGTGTGGACCTAATATAAATGAAAAACACCCGGTTGAAAGAATGGAATCGATTCCGTTGAGGAGGTGAAACCATTGTTTTCCATTTGAGATCAAAACAGGGCAAAACAAGACCTTTCTCAAGATTGCAATAATGTTTTAATGAACTTTGAAATTTAAAATCAAAACAGTAGGGAGAAGATTCTCTACTGGGGGAGTAGATTTCTAATCCCCCGGCACAGAGGTATTTATCTCCTGATATAATATTTCATTTAATTTTTTTTTTCGAAATTTCCATCCAGATAGAAATTCGGCAGTGATATAAGATGAATAAAGAATTATTATTCAAGTCACATTCTGATACACAGAGCCCATATTTGGATCGTGGGAATCGAACGTAGAAAATCATATATTCCGATAGATTTTATATACTATTCATATAATTTCATACACAGAGTAGAATTCACGTCAAACTCTTATATGTAAAATCTATACAAACTTTTGTGTAGATTTTTCAACCAGTTTTATATGTGAATCTTCTTCTCTTCACGATGAAATATATTATTTTGATTTACTGTCAGTCACAGAGTGATGAAAGTATTCAGCGATCATTGTCTGACATGTAAGGTTGACAACTACTGACGAAACTCATGAAGTAGATAACGATTTGAAGAATTTGAAATAATAGTTCTAGTATTTTTGAGAAACAGATTTTACGGAATTTTGGTTGAAAGGATATTAACCCTTCAAGAAGGTACACACAAGTTCACTGAGAAAAACATGAAAGTGCCCTTAACCACCACGCGTAGTTGAAGAATTTATGAATGAATCAACTACGCCACCTTTCATTGTCTCAAACATATCACTTGATTTTATGAACCAATGTGTGTCAACGTCAACAAATCACAGAAAAAGTTTCACCCAAAATCTCACGTAGTTGGTCAATCGATGCTTCGTTATTTTGTGTCAAATGTATATGGATACTTGACGGAAACTATTTTTTATTGTCCCAATCATTCACGTAGTTGACTCAACAGAGTCGGCCAACCTGGGGAATGATTCAATGCAACCTCCAGAGTTGGTTGAACGTATTTAACCTCCTGGTGTAGTTGAGTCAACTACGTTTTCGTTCGGTTCACTAATGCTTTTTCTCAGTGGGTGAATTTACACCAACCATTTTGATACTTCTCGTTTTCCGTCAAAAGTTGATTTTATTCTCGCGTTCTTTTCACTCATCAAATGAGGTATTTGTGAATTTTTTCCCATACCACGTTAATCTGCACAGTTTTCTTTCGAAGTGGGAAAAGGAAGGTCAAATTGGTCGGATAGGAACCAAATTATTAATCGTTAAAGTTGCGTGGTGTGAATTTGCACCTGTGTGTATTTCAAGGGTCAAATTATGGATAGTAGAATTGTATGAGTTGCTATATTTCTGTATTTAGAGTGAGATATTCTATGCAGGAAGGATGAAAAATTCGGATTTTCGACATTAACAATGCTTCAGTGGAACTGCAACACTGACTTGTGCAGTATATTACTACACTGAGAAGGAAAAGCCTTCGAGGCAAGAAAATATTTCTTTGAACCCATCAAATATTATTCCAATGAATGGAATGAAACTTCACCGCATGAAGGGTTCCATCAAGTGGAAAACCATTTCATCCATTAAAGTAAAATTCCATTGATCTAAAGAAATATTTCACAGATACCATTGGATGAAATATTGTTTTGTCTCAATGACTTTTTTCCCTTAGTGTACGACAAACATTCCACGTCACAGCATCGAGATCATGAGACTCGTGATCTTTTGGCTTTCGATTTCAATGGCATATTTTTGTACACTGTGAAAAATAATAATTATGGTTTTTCCCCCTCAAATGGTGGCAGCAAAGTTCCTTCATAGATGGGGAATCCTTCACCATAATTCTACCCTTATTTGTAGAGGATTCAAACCCAAAAAACAAAATAATTCCTCAAAGTGGTGAAAAAATCCCTCATTTTTGATGGACAAACATTTCCCCCACGGAGAGGGGAAGAAATCCCCCAACACTGTGGAGAAAAACTTCCCACATTTTTTACAGTTTATTTTCTTGTTTTCTTGACTGTAACTTTTGACTGTCAATATATTCATTTTGGCGAAATAAATATATACTCATGAATAAAATACAAAAGAACTGAAATATATATAAATAGAAGGAATAACTCATAAATAATAAATATAATTAAAAAAAAAACACAAAAAAGATGAGAAAATAATATTATTCAAATGTTATTGATTATATATGATTGATAACGCTGTTTCCATCTGTTATTTCATATTTTTTTCATTGATGTTCGGAATTTTATATACAGGGCCGGCGAAAGGTCGACCCCACAGTCGAATACTCGGCACCCCAACTTTTTTGGTGTGCCGAATTCGGCATACAGCAAGACCCCGCAATAAGAACATGCACCCTCTTTTTCATTCGAACGGTTGTTGCCTAGCTTGCGTTAAATAAAGAAAATGAGTGTTCTTATTGCGTGGTCTTATTGTACCAAAATTCCACCATGTACAATGCCTTGCAACGATTTTTTCTGATTGTCTCCGTTTTTTCACCTTCCTTCCCCCGCTATATCTCGGCACACCACTAAAAACTGTTTCGCCGGTCCTGTTTATATATTTATATATTTTAAGTATATATTTTGGTTTTTTCAATGATTTTTCAAATCATGATACGTTTTATTTGATGACCATGACATTCTGACATCAGTCTGGGAAACTAAGCTTTCTAACACTGGACAAAATTTGGGGAGGTTTTCTGCACATTGTTGATGGATTTCGTCCCCTCATCGTGGGGGAATTGTTTTTTAATCAAAAATGAGAGATTTGTCCACCACTTGGAGGAGTTATTTTGTTCTTTGGTTGTCGAATCCTCTACAAATGAAGAAAAAAATCCACCAAAGTATGGTGGAAAATTCTTGACCATTTTTTTTGGGGAAAGTGCCATAATTATTTATTATAGTGAATGTTATGTTTTTTCCAACTCGATTTAAGTTATGATCAGGAACCGTGAAGAGATAATCCTGAGCATGAACTTCATTTGTCATTGAGCTATTACAAAATTGCAGCAACTTATTGTGTTTGTTAGTTATAGCTTCATCTCCTTCGACTTCACGGCAATATTTGATGAACCCAGAATTGTTTGAGATTGAATTTCTCAAAGAATTTTGAGTCGTTGCTGTTTTATGACAATGAATTCCAATTTTTCAAGACTGGGAACACCAAGGAGCAAATAAATATTGATAAGTTCCATTGAAAAAAACAAAATTATCCTCAATGAACTTTCAAAGTGGGTCAGAATAGGGATGTTTTATTGAATTATAAAAAAAATATATCGAGAGAAATCAGATATTTTTGTGTGTATAGAAAAACATCAATATTTCCAAACATCCCCCATTTCTAGGGTAAAAATGTATCTCCTCGCGTACAATTTCATGCGATAAATTTATCCAAGATTTATATGAAAATAATACGAAATCTTGTCTTGAATCATAATGTTATACAATTCATATACAATTTTCACATCAAATATAAATCAAATCTATAAAAATTGTACACAAATTTCACGTGAATTCTATCAAATTATGTCTTAGGACAAAGTTATATATGAATTATGTGTAAAGAATCTCCCTTTTATGTCGGAATTTTATACAGTCAAGAAGAAATTTGCGCGAGAAGATCTGTTTTTGACTGACCGTGATCTGTTGATTCCATTGAAACATCTCCAACCCATGTTAATGGATTTCTTATGGGGCGAGATCCCAATCGACAGAGAGGGGGAAATTTTTTTCCGTTCCTGAACAAGAATTGGCCTACAACTTAGTTTTCATTGTTTTTTCATCTTGCCTGATTATTTGTCTATTGATTCATGGTACTGCATTGTTCGGGACGTGTTTCAATGAAATAATATTACTCGCGCAATATGGACTGGTATGAATTGTATTCAGTTTATACTGCCAAAAATTTGCCATGGAATACGTGAGAATCAGATTTGAAATACAACAATCCCTTCCCCGTCTCATCATCCCTCTACTTTTGATTCAAAATAAATAAGGCAGACCATCCATTGTTGTTCAAATATTCCCATTTCTCTGATGAATCAAGTGAGGAATAACGCAAAGATTTACAAAATGTCTGCGATCGATAGAGAAGCGGAAATTCAAATCGTTTCTCTATTTTTCAGAGGATTCATTTCGGAATTCATATCGGATTTGGGTGAAGTCGATCATATGTGAGAATAGATTTCAGTGACATTCAGTCAAACTTGATCAAAATATGTGGAATGATACTTTTTTTAATACTAAAAACAACATGAAATAACTTTCTTCTTCCAATGAACAGAGAGATTCTCTTACAAGATTAAGAAATGAAATCAAAGAATTTTGAAAAAGGAATTTCGTCTTCAATAATTATAAAAATTATTCGCGCGCATTGAAAATCTGTTCGTTTTTTGTTTTTTTTTTCGTTTTTTTTTCTTGTAAAAAAATGTGAAATTGTAATCGAACTTACCCCCTAGTTGGCTGAAGTCGTTTTCAAGCATAAATATATGGATGATCGACTTCACCCGACTGCATGTGGTGGAGATGATCACACTTCAACTAAAAAAAAACAAAGGGAAACGAAAAATTTAATCATTTTTTTTTCCTTTGATACATCATCGCAATGAAAATTAAAAGGTTAAAAGAAATTTCTTCGAGAAGTAAGTTCTTGAGTTGAAAAAAAGCTCGCATGTTCAAAAGGACGTTGATAATTTCTCTGACTGAATAAGAACTAGAAAAAATATCTGACATATGGATTCAATCAGTTTTACCCATTGACTTGATTACAAAAGTATTGTTTCCCAATGTTGATCGTTTCATAAATCCACGCGAAAAAGTGCCTCTTCGAAAAATAGCAGAGTTGAGTATTTAATATAGCAACACATGTTTCTAGTATGTTTTCAGTAGGATGAGCTATGTAATTTACTGATTATGTGATGTAAAGTATTACAAAGTGCAACACCACGTAGTATCTTTGTGTATCACTATGAGGATTAGCAATGTCTGTAATTTCCATCGCTGAATTTGAAATGTGCCTCCCAATGAATATGCGACGTGACATAGTTTATTATATCAGATATCGAGGGCGGCTGTGCTACGTATGATAGCGAACTTTACTATTTTTTGAAGATCTCTTTCCTCCGTGTATATATGAATAATCCACATTGATCCCTCAGTCTTGGCTCAAGACTGGATCAAAGTGGGCCTGATATTCAAACACGTTAAGGTTGGAATGATAAAATTAAAATCGATCGACTCGTGTGTCAAATGTTTTGACGATATATCTGAAGAAAGTCCAACAAAAATGCACAGTCAAAGATGAAAATCATCAAAAGTGGTACAGTTACAAGTTTTGTGATGATGATGGAGATATCTTTGAATTATAGGATGAATCCTCGAGCGTATCTAGGGTGCAATTATGCAAGTTCCGTTACGATACAATAAAAATCTCGGAGTGTAATTAGACGCTATACACGTGAGATTCACGTGAGATGGAATATGTATCACACGTACTGTACTGTCAATAATTGAATATTGTTTGTTTTGTTGTTCAGAATCATTTGGATTGATTCGAAAGAAATGTAAGACGTTGAGTTTTCACATTCAAAAC
Organism: Gonatopus flavifemur; assembly: GCA_018340375.1. Classification (NCBI taxonomy): domain Eukaryota; kingdom Metazoa; phylum Arthropoda; class Insecta; order Hymenoptera; family Dryinidae; genus Gonatopus; species Gonatopus flavifemur. The sequence continues at coordinate 11,278,430 of JAFFJZ010000005.1, forward strand.
TCTAGACGTATACGGTCTATGGATAAAATTGCGACAAAACGGACACGGACAAAACCATCGACAAGCGGTATAACCTTCTGTGTCTTATATACCATGCGCACGAGGGTGAGGATCTCAAAAGTCCTCGAGGATGCCTATCTTGGCAACTAAGACAGCGCGAGGGTAACACAGGGGACATAAGAAACAGGCGGTCTTTTACATAGTAGTTCTTCCGTTCGAAGTAGTTGGGAGTTTTCTCTGTATACGGATATTGTCAGCAACTGTTTTATAATGCAGATGCAACCTATGGTCGTACCACAAAGAGAACTTTGGTCGTGTATTCGCTGTCGTGTACTCTACACACGTTGCACCATTTTACCCCGTACTATCTCTCGACAGGAGTTCCATGTTAAAACATACGTCTAGTAATAAATTTTCTACCAAGAATTGTTTGTTCCTTGGTTTCGACGTACTGGAAAAATAGAAAGATAAAAGAATGGATGGAATTACAAACGTGAAGAGTTGAGGATCTGTTATGATTTCATTCGTTACTTTTTTTTTTTAAGTTTGTATAGTGAGTCCCTTACGAAAAAAACCCGATGTCGGGATTTATTATCAGACAAGTCCGAAAAAATACGATGCCTACGATAATTATCCGAAAATAAACCAATCAGCTAGCCGATGATTTCCCGATAGATCTCTATATCGGGTTTACATTGGATAATTATCGTGGATATCGTATTTTGATTGGATTTATACGATAATGAAACAACACAATAGATTTCGGATAGTATCGATACAACTGATGATTCAACGATGAAATTCCGATATCGGGTTTTTTCATAAGGGAGTGGAAATGTTGGAAATTTTGTGAATTGAAGAGAAATATTTTTTATTTGATTTTCGCTAGTCATCGAATGAATTTGAATTTCTTGTAAATTCTTGCATGTAAGGCATTTCTTGTAACAAAAATTTTCTTAGGTGATTTTCATTGAAGAATATAACGAGGAAATTGTTGTTGAATAATCCTGTTGTTTTTCATCCATCTTGTGTGAAGAAGTATGTGTCCATATCACAACGTTGGAAATTATTTCTTCTGCATGAAGACGTTGGGAACGTTCTGTATCGTTGAGAAATGAAATTATCCAAGAAAGTAATATGACAAAAATGTGTCTTGAACAGCTGAGGATTTCGTTATTCAGTAACCAATTCGTTTCAATAAACGATTCAAATTTTAGCAACATGCGAAAATAGATTTCGTTGTCGTTCGTGTGAATTTCTTTTTGCACCGTGAGAATTCATAAGGAATCAGAAAAGCAGTTATGTCACGGTTGCATGTCATGGCTGGACATGAACGTGAATTGTAAAAAAAATCCTTCTGTTAATTCAGAAAAATTCCGGCGAATTTTGAGAAATTTGACTGAACTTTCAAAACACGTTCCAAGATTTAGTTGAAATTTCTTGGAATTCAGGCAAATTTATCTGAAAATTCAAAGGAAAGTAGCTGTACAAAATGACAGTTACATTTTCTGAAGTTTCAGAAGAAATTCTTTTATAGTATAGATGTTTTATTTTTGAGTTCGTACAACTCTGATAATTATCGTACATGGAAAGGATAAGTAATCAAAATTTTCGTTGACTAGTGTGTTAATTTTGTATGGAGCACAAATTCGAGAAGAATTCGTATGTTACATTCGCTGTGAAAAGAGTCTTCATCTGTTTGCATCTTGATTTCAGACAATGCTTTTTCCATTGTGTCGGCGATTTTTCTTTGGCTCAATTTGTTTGTATTATATATTCAGAATCCTCCAGATTCTGAAAGTCCCCCCCCCCCCCCCCCAAGGACCATGATTTCGCCAATGGGAATCCAGTTTTCAAGCCCCAGGAGCCAACAATCGGAAGCATCCCCAGTCATGAACTGATCTGAACTTAAGACTTGCTTTTTACAGTGTTGGATTTTGATAATTCGTTGATTTTTTCCATTATATCGACGATCAAAATGGAAAGTGAATTCCATTGTTGGAACAATGGACAAACTCAATGAATTATCAGAATCCGGTGAACGAGTTCTTCTTGAATTTGTGCTCTGTCCAAGAGTGACATACCAGACAACGAAAATTTGGATCACTAATTCTTTTTGCGCATTATGAAAATATGTTGAACAATGAAAATTCATGATCCTGCCCTGTCTTTGACCGATATCGGCAGGATAAGGCCCATGCTGGGCCGGGGTGGGCCTCATGATACAAACATGCTAGGGCCTACTCTCTAAATTTGAAAGAGTGAAAAATCACGCATTCCACTCCATCAAGTCCCAGAAAGAAGCGAGTCCGCTTCGAGTAGGATTTTCAATTGTTTCGAGTCAATTCTCACTCTTTCAGAGGGTTATACATTTCTAACCTCAAATCTTAGAGTTCCACTCTAGAAGACTGTAGAAGAGTGGAAATTTAATTTAAAATTCCGACACCCTGATAAAAATGACTGTTAGAAACGGATAGAACCTATATCGAAATCTAACTGGGTCAATATGTGTTTTTGAAAAACACTTATGGATTCCGTTAGATTCAGATAGAGGTTTTGTCTGTTTCTAACGGCTATTTTTATCAGGGTAAGCTCCCTTCTGGCTGGCAAAAGAATGAAATCTCACTCTAAAAATTATAGAGAGTAGCTACATTAGAATGATTAATTTCTTAGGCCTGTATGAATCCAGTATTAAGCAGCAAGTTCGGACCAAGAAGTTCGCGCAATGCGTTACATTACAGTTGTACAAAGGCATCAAACACTTCAAATGGGTCTCTACTCATGTAAGTCCGGCACTGGCATCGTTCTAATTAGGGTGTAGTCAATGATTCTTCCCTCACCTCTTTGGAATAAAACACTGCTTTGTTGCGTTCTACTACTGGGTGTCAAAGATGAGCAGTTCCATCGATGCCACATGAATTGGTGTTGACATTCCGCTATCGCCATTTGTAGTCCTTTGAGAGCTGCCACTGTGACATCTGGATGTCGATGACAGAGTTCTCGTTGTTCTTTAGTCAGGCCGGGAATGCCATTACATACCACAGCCTTACCACTGACCCAATCGTTCACCGAATTACTCATTAGTCCGGTAACTCTAGAAATATGAGAAACAAAGATTAATGGAATGATTAGCGTGCTCACTGAATGTGTCTTCTTTGATAATAATAAGTTGTCTTCAATTTTCATTCGAAGATAAGTTAAAGGGGAAATTTATGGGGTTTTAAAAATGGAATCAATGGATTGCCAGTGTGTAATGTTATATCATAAACACAGAAAAGCTGGTGAAAACAACAATAATTTCTTGTTTCTGTAATAATTGTATTGCTGAGAATCATTGGTTAAAAAGACAATAAGAGTTTAATATTTCAATTGAAAATAAAGATTGTTGATTTGATAGAACAATATCAAGCAACGAGAACAATGAGTATCGCTGAATTAACAACACAAATCGTCGTCACAAAATCCATTCATTGTCACAGTAGTTTTATATTTTGAACATATGGAACAATAAAATTATTCCCGTGAGAAATTAATGTCAATCCACTACGGGGGACGTTTGAATTCACTATCCAATTTCTGATTGATCGATAAACTTGGCAATTTGAATACTCCATTGTCATCTTGGGATCTGATCATGTGATAGAGGCTTTGTCTCCAACTCGGAGGACCCGGGTTCAATTCTCACCGAGGTAACTTTCCCTTGCCGGAATTTGAAATTGCCTTTTCTTCACAAGCAAATTTATGCAAACCATGTAGAATGTGTGTAGAGGGAAATTCGGACGAATCTTGAAAATTTAATATTGTTGCCAGTTGAGTAAGATTCACTGTCATACTTTTACGATATTCATTGTGGGTTGATATGTACACGGAAAGACCAGGTCTATTAATATTTAGAAGGAATTTATCAACCTTCAGAAAAATGACTATATCAATCTAGGGAAAAAGAGGATCGTTGAAAAATATTCGTAGTGAGTCTATCAAAAATTCGTAGTCAAAATATTAACAGTTGATAGTTTCATTGGTATTTTTCACAGTGATACTATCAATTATTAATACAGCGACTACGAATTTTTAGTAGACTCACTACGAATATTTTCCAGTGATCCTCGTTTTCCCTAAATTGACAGTCATTTTTCTAAATATTAGTAGACCCGGTCTTTCCGTGTAACAATATTTTATTGTAAATTCAGTAATATTATTATTGTTAGTTGTTGTTCCGTGTACGTGATAGACAGACTGGGAAAAGAGAATTCCTAAACGATTTTGAATCGCCTGATAGTAGTTCGCTTGTTTGAAAATCAATCTAAAGTTGGGAGTGAATTTCCACTAGTTTTTCCGACCACAGAATGATAAGTCGAACATCAATGTTTCGGCTTATTCCTCGTGAATTGTAGAATTGCGAAACAAAAATGAAGTTTGATCAGATGAGGAGTAACTGGGTAAATTATTAACAACGATCATTGTTCCAATGACGCTTTACAAATACAATATCGTCTCGATCATCCATCTATGCTTCATTCATCGCGATTCAGATATATCTTCTTTCTCCTTCTTCTCCCTTCCTGTTCTCTTTTCTTCCGACGAAGGTCCTCAAGGTCCTCTACTGGATGCCACTCGTAAAGGGTGCAAGGTTTCGTGGGTCGCTCGTTGGGTTATCTACGGGTACAAATTAGCCGACAAGCTCCTTCTAAAGTGAAAGCTGTGTATAGCACCCAAACGAACGAAAAGAAGAAAAAAACGTGGATTGAATGGACGAAAAATAAAAGTAAAAAAGAAGAAAGGAAAGAAGCAAATAGGGGGAAGAGAAAAAGAGAGAAATAGACTGGAGCGAGTCGTCGCTTTATGCGTTGAGTGTGGGAAAGAATGACGAAAGAAACCGTAGAGTGGGGGTGGACGGAGTTTTAGGGTCGCCAAGAGGTTATTGAGGGCTCCCATTATCGGTACATTGCTTCTTCGCCGCTATCTTTCGCGCTATTGATGATCGACTGGAAGCAAATTAATGATCTTGACTGGTTCAACAACTTTGTCGACGATACATTATGGATTATACCACGGTAGCGGAGATTCCTTTCCCTTCTCTCTCTCTCTCTCTCTCTCTCTCTTTCTCTTGGACTTGCTCATCTCTTTTTTCTACAATCATTTTCATGTGCTCTCTGATAATGTCTGAAAAATGAAAATAGTGGACCTTCTCAAAGGGTTATTATTGAACATAAAGGTGAGTGAGGTGGAATGAACTTTCAACAGAATTCATTCCCACACCGCGTGGAGAATACTTTCAGATGATAAAAACCTAATTCCAAGCAATCCGTGATCATCCATGGAATACAAAACAAATGTTGAGAATAGAAGCTTCAAATCTGAGAAATCTTATAAACGTATTGTGTGGATTCGATACCAGTTTTTGCTGCTATCTAACGGTAAGATGATCAACTATCATGATATTTCTCGACGTAGGCTTCAATCTTTTCGTTCTAATCGTCAGAATTTGATGGTTTATAAAGTTTACAAAGATGGAAACAAATCTCATTGATCGATCTTCAGAAAACTGTTATGGAATTATTATCATTTATAACTATAGAGATTCTTTCTGCTGGAGTTGATTGACACATTGAGGGTAAAATGACGATACAATGTACCGCAGACAGTCGAGTAGCAATCGTGGTCAACCTCAGGGTTGAACATCAGACACCAGACGGGGTTTTCCTTTGTTCGAAGAGTGGCGTGAGATGGGAAATTCGTCTGGTTACGAGCATGTTAAACATCGAGTAAACAAAATAATAAATCGGTAGAGTCGAATAGTTTCTTTTAAAACCTTTTGTTTAGAATGAACGTCTAACTTAGCTGTTTCGTTGTGCACCTAATGACTTACAAGGAATTTACGAGCCACGTTTGGAATTTCATTTCATCTCTACTTTGTTTCAATATCAAAAGAATGTTCTCAGAAATTGATGTACAAAGTACCCATCAATTCTGATTTAGAAACAATCAAGGTAGATAAAATTATACAGACTTTCACAAAGGAGTTGAAAAATCTGGAATTCTCATCAAAGTGATCAAGATTCAAAGCTTCGTGTTACGAAATATTTCATTTATATAGGTATACGCGCATTAATGAGAATTCGTACCATGTTAAATTTTCATTTTAATTCTTTATAATGAAGTGAATGGTGAGAAAGAGAGGAACATTGGAAAAAATTTGCCGACCTGTTTTTTTTGCTCCGGAGAGATTTTTAGTGAGGGCTCATGAGAACTCCAAGAGCAAATCAGTGACCAGATACGCGTACGCGTGTCCTGCATTTTTGCCATAATTCTGATGCTGCTGCTGCTGCCGCTACGTGAAGGGAGAAAGAGTAAAACGGGGATAGCAAAAGAGAAAGAGAGAAAGAGGGAGTGAAAGAGCAAGGGGTGGTTTGAAGAATCCAAGATGGCGTCAAACTGATGCCGCTGTTGCACGTGTTTTATTTACCCACCTGTACGGAACGAAATGAGAAGAACACGGCATGGAATTTCGCGTTTAATGGGGCACACACAGGCAGTAAGCACGAAGAGAAGGAGGAGGGGGCAGAGCGGGGAAAGGAGACGCAGACGTGTTACAACTGACTCGGAAGGATACCAGCGGCAGATACTGCTTTGCTTTATACACTTTTGTCGGTGCCATGTATTACGGTAAGATATATGTAAATACAAGCAATTACTTTGATATATCATTATCCTAGCTCAATTTTCTCTTGTCCGAATCAGAAGTGATATCCGAAAGTGATACTTTCGTTACTGTTATCCCAACTTTCGGAAATCCTTCGATCTATCCCCAATGATCGGTATGGGAATTGGGGCCTTTTGTACACTCAATTCACGAATCATTAAATTCATTCTTATGGTTCGTGGATCTGTATCGATGATGATTCATGCAGATACAAAATGCAAATGTTTGGGATTCTATGCAACAACTTCGCTGGAAATCTAGATTTCTGTTTTTCGCCTGCTACGCTTCAAAAAATACCGTCTAATGATGAAACGAGGCTGCATAATCATAAGACGATCTCGTTTCAAAATACTTTCAGACGGAGATTCCATTCTACTAACAGACGACTTCTTCTGTCAGTCAAACGAAACTCGTCTAATGACAAGACGGGGTTCCTTCTAGTGATAAGACGGGGGAAAAGTACTCAAATACTTACTTGGAAGCAGATTAGAAACATTTTTCTTGTCGTGAGATGAATACCGTCTTGCGAGAAGACGGGATTCATTTCAAGGTTAGACGATTTTTGTCTGTTTATAAGACTGCACCGTTATTGTATTAAGACAGCCGATTCCAATGGTAAAACGGCTTCGTTTCACCAGTAAAACGGAATATGTTTCAGACTGCTGCCGTCTTATGATAGGAAAACCATTCTTATGAGTGTACAATTCCATAGTCAAATTAACCATCAATTTCTTCCCGTGTGTGGATCGGAATTTTCAGGTGATTTCTGAAAATTTTAATGATATGAATCAACAAGATGAATTCATTTTACAATTATAAATTGCGTTGATAACGCTCATCCTTGGTGAAAAAATCCTACCAGAAATGAAACTAATAATAGGAAATAAGGAATAATCACGAGATGGCATGTTTAACGAATCATGAGTCAACCCAGTAAACACACGCACGTTTTAAAAACGTCAAAAACAGTCAATAACCACACGTTGTGAATTAGTAATATTCTTGCGTTGATTCAACGTAAAAATGTCGCGGCAGATAACGTGTTTTTCAACCATAAAATAACGTCATATCAACGGTTTGAACATCGTTTAAAAGACGTCAAATATTGACGTGTTCTAATGATGGTTCTAAAACGTGAATTGAATCCGACAAATTTTTTTGAAAACTTTCCATTCAATATAGGGAACAATAGTATTTCTGTGTATGATAGAATTTGGAAAGTATGCCACGTTATTTACTATCTTGCTCTTTGTTGAAATTTTAACCATTGTTCAGTTTCGTTCAGCATTTTTAGCAGAATATCTTCAATTGAAGTTCAAACACAAGGTGTTATGAACACATTTTAAACGCGTGACTCAAACCCGTTCAAAACACGTTTTTTGAGGACGTCGTTCGATGGTTATTTTTGAATATTAGTTTAAATTACACGTTCAAATTTCAACTAAAAATCAACGTTATGAAATCAACGATTGACGTCCGTTTGACAGTCTAACGTTCTTTCAACGTTGAAATAACGTGTGTGTGTGTTTATTGGGAAAATGGAAATGATGTATCCAAAAATTATAAAAGGGCTTGAATGACTATCAGTTACTCAATTCTAAATGATGGGTTCTTATCACAGTTCTGAACTTTGGAATCGGACCTTTGTTTTTTGATGAAATTGTTTGATATCATTGGATACACATTCTATTCTCATAGAAATTGTTTAGCATCAACATTAGCGTTTCTTGGAATGAATTATTTATTACCAAATGCTCGAAATCCATATTTCATAGAGAGAGGTTTAGTGATGAAATAACTAATGGGATTCAATGAGTATATTTTGATTTTTACAAAATTAATAGGGACATGATGGGGTAACTGACAACAGCACAGTTTATTTTCTATTATACTGTAAAAAATGATTGTGGAATTTTCCCCCAAAAAACGGTGGCAGCAGAGTTCCTCCAGAGTTGGGGAATTTTTCACTATAATTCGATGGACTTTTTCTTGGTGTATAAAGGATTCCATACCCACAAACAAAATATAGTCCTTTGAAGTGGTAGGGAAATCCCTCATTTTTGATGGAAAAACAATTATCCTACGATGAGGGGACGAAATCTAACAACAATGTGAAGAAAAACTTCCCACGTTTTTTACAGTGTACCTAATTTTTTTCTAATAGGATTTGAGAGGTTTTTCCACTAGAGATTTGAAAATCGTTGGGATCAGTGAAATTTGAATGATTAAAAACTAGCCAATTCAAGTTCACGAAGCAAACAGATTATCATTTGATAAACATTGAAACCAAACACGTTCTAGACTGGAGAAAGTTTCCGTGCTCGGTGAAGCAGAGCAAGGACAATGTCATTCATGAGGAAGGTTAACTCTTACAAAGATTTTATTGTCATTTGTGCGTCGTTACTTTCCATTTGTTTCATTCGTTACAACTTCAATTGGTGCGTTTTCAAATGAAGGAATGGTTATAATCAACTCTTACAGTGGCCGTACATTCTCACTATCATCAAATGTTTTATAAATGAACTCTTTTTCTCTTTTATAACATTCGATCCATCGATTTTCAGTCAAAACTGCGTGATAAGCTCTTTTGTTGAACCGATATTTCGTAAACCTGTGAAATTCACCCAAGTCAAATTGAATCCTTAACGAAAATGTTTTACCGTGTTTTTTCTTTGGTGTAAACTTGTCGTTGAGTGGTATTTTGTTACTTCACCATGACATGAAACATGGTGTATTTGTGAATTTTTTACACCAATTATTTTCAATTCCTTTCCACAAGAAAATGAGTATGGATTCGGTAAAAGATTGGTGTAATTGCTTGGTGTAAAATTGGCTTTCGGTGTAGTTCTGGTGTCGATTAAGGTGTGAAAAATCGAAAAATGGTGTTCAATCAGTATATTCAATTCCAGTAGGGATGGGATTTGGTGAGAACTTTGTCCAAACTTCAATAAGATTTGGCAGGATTTAATAAGTTTCACATCGAAATAGTTCATCCTGTTTCAAAGATTTGATAGATTTCAATAGAGGAACTATTGGAATTCGTTCCTGAATGGAGGGATTTTCAAAATTGTATATAATAAATATATAAAATACATTGAATTATCCATGAATCATATATAATATTGAAACTTTCCCCTCAGTTTGTTACTTCCCAATGGATTAATATCTTATCACCTTCTAATCCGAAGATGTATCGAAAAATGTAGTACCGTAAAAGGGGGTTATTAGGATTACCCAGAAAAGATGTTGAATGCAGGCATAACTAATTATGTGATCAATAAGAATGGTGGATGCGAACTCTTCATCACTCTCATCATGCGGACAATTGAATACGAATTCATTTAACATAGTCCGACCTCCCAATAAGATCGCCCGCAATAAGAACGCTTCCCCAGTTTCTCGCTCGAGTACTTCCCCCACTTTCACTGCCACTCCAATTTTTGGGTATTCGCGTGCGGACCTCTGAATAAGAACGCCCAACTCAGTAGAACTATGAAGACTAAAATGAAACACACTTGACTTGAAATGACACTTTCATGTACGTTATCGTTTTGAATAATTCTCTATACTTTCAAAGAACTTTGCTGTACGGAATCAATCCCGTCCCGTTGTTTTTCAAGTTAATTGTATTAATTTTATTTTTATGCACATTTAACGAATATGTGTGTATTTGAAGATTTTCGTATAGAATACCCAAAGATTCCCGTAGAAAAGTTTTCCCTGTCCATTCCCATGAACTTGCAAAATTTCCATATTATTTTCCATGTTTGGAAAAAAATCATGAAAGGAATAAAGAAATTTTGCATGAACGAGGAAAAACCTTTCTGAGGGTCCAGACCAATAATTGAAATCATTTTCGTCTGTTTGAATGTTATTTTGATTCACAACGCATTCGACTGCAAATTCTTCCACTGAAGCTGAAGCCTCGGGCAAATGGATTCTTCAACATTTTCTCCCAAATACATGAAATAAAGCAATATACGATTAATATTCCTGAAAATCGTAGGAATAATATGTACATCAACTATGTGCATTGCATAAAACAGTATTCCTTTACAATCTAGGACTTGTTTGCAAGCCTCAGACAGCACGGAACGTACGCCTGGTGGAGGTACTCGAATTCTAGGCAAAACTCTTCCCCTTGGGGGCTTTTGCGTTCTTATTGAGAGGTCGGACTGTATTTCTTCGTTCGTAGATAGTTCGCCTTTTTTTCAGAAATCCACCGTTTTCCAACTGAGTGAATATTTTCAAGTTTCAATATGTAGCAGACAGCACTTCTGAGTGGTTTGGATTTGAAAAAAATCTAAAAATGCTTATTTCGCGAAAACCAAGATCAAATAAAAATTTCGCCACGCGCAAAAGTTGTTGCATTTTGACTTTCAACCACACCTTTCAAATATAATACGGCTCAAGTCAACCTGGATATTTCACTTAAAATATTTTTCATGTTGTTTTAGAGAGATTCTTGTAGTTTCAAATTATTTGAACAATGCTGGTTAATTCTCTCAGATACTTGAAACGTTGTTATTTGAGTTAACGGAAAGTGGGATGAAATGAAGTAAGGGACATGACGAACCAATCATTCAAGTTGCCAATGCACTGTTCTTTTGTGTTGTTCAAACACGAGATTGACATTGTGCAACTACAACAATATTGATTCTCTCTTCAATCCACAGAGGAGATCAGTGCGTTGGCAAATAAAACGGTTGTTTCATTTTGCTCCGCGGTTTATCTTTTCCCTAAATCATACATACACATATGTATAGGGTGTCCGAAAGGTTCCAGAAAACTTCCCACACAGCATTGGTTGTCTAAAAGATACCTTCAGAAATGATTGAGAACAATGCAAGAAATCTTATGCAACATGAATAGACATCTTTTAAAAGTCTTAGACTCTTCTTACTTCTAAAAAAAGAATTATCTTTCAGAAATTCCTGAGGGTTGTTTTTTAGAGAATTTGAAAAGCTTTCCGAAAACGTTTCTGAAGATATCTTTTAGAAGTGAGAAGAGTCGAATACTTCTAAAAGATGTCTATTCATGTTGCATAAGATTCTTGCATTGTTCTCAATTCACTCTTTATATTTATTCATCCATTTATAAATTATTTAGCCTGCGCCTAAACTGATGATAGATCGTCGCCATGTTGATAATCGAGGCTTGGGACCCTACGTATAGGCAATGCTGGTAGGAAATTGGCGAGGTTCCAAAAACTGGATAGGATTCAGATGCCGGTGTTCATTCGCTGTTTTTAGGGTTGCATACGCTCTATTTTCTGAATCAAGCATTATTACTGTTGCGAGAGTCGAGGTTCCCATTGTTACACCGTTGGGAAATTCTTCCACACGGGAAAAAAAGTGGGCGAACAGTTTTACGGTGAGAAGAGCCCCGAGTCCTGGAGTAGGAGTCAGTAAATCATGCAGCTCATCAGAGCGGGACGGGTTTCATGCCCCGAACGAAAGAGAGGCTTCCTTCATATCACTGGAGTGCTGCTCATAGTGCGTGCGGTCACGGAGCGCTCTCTATCGAGTAGTTTACTAGCCCCCAATTTTTTCCGTGCAGTACTTTAGATTCAAGCTAAATATCATGATCATTGAATTTTTGATCCACTCCGGCTCAAACATTGTTTTATGGTGATTCAAAATAGAAATCAATACGCGACTTGACAAAATTCAATGGATCTTCTCACTACCCTGGTAAAAATCACTGTAGTCATCTTTTGGATCTTACAATGTTTCGCTAAGCTGTTTGGAGGGACTTGCTAGACCTATTAAGGCCTCATAAAAGCCTGGAAGATTATTAAAATAATTTTTGCTTGCATAGCATCCTACTTGGTGTACAACCGTATATCAGAACCATACACCGGAAAAAAAGTTTCACTGAAATGTGAACAACCAAAGACTTCAGTTGTGCTAACCAAATTTTTGTTGTTGCAACAAAGCATTTGGTATTAGACGCAAAATATTTTTGTTAACACATTTAGGAAAAAAATAATTTTGTTGAAAGCACAAAAATTTGATTGAAGGAACCAAAGTTTTTTCTTGTTCACATATCAACCAAAATGTTTTGTTGTTTTAACCAAACAGTTTTCTCGGTGCCTTCCCTCATGACTCCGTGAATCACTTTTCAATTTTCAGTCATAGTTTAATCAGTTCAAGATAATTGAAAGATAAAATCAGGTTAAACTAATTCCTCTAGATTCAATATCGTCCTCCGATCAGGATATAGCAATTACATGTATGATGAGTTTCTGTAGGAGCCATGTGGTGTTTTTAGTGTAAATGAATGTTTGATCATCCAAACATGAATGTCTTAGTAAGTATAAACCTGTTTATAACTATAAATAAGATTTAATGATACATCATAATGTGTGAGCACGTGTGATTGTATACGATCATATGTGACGATATGTGGCTGGACTAAACATGATTGGTTCTTGATGGATGACAGGTTAAGGAAAATCGTCGACTATGAGGAAAAAACATGTCCGAAAAATTTTAAATCGTTGAACGTGACGTTTATATCGGAAGTGTTTTTATTTCAGTATTCTAACCCATGAGATATGCGAATGAGATACACTTATCTCATTTTGTCTCTCCTTTCTCTCTCTGTCTCTCCCTTGTCTCCTCACTGGGCGGAGTTTGTACTTCCTCATGTACTTTCCACGTAGTTGCCGTGTCTGAAACCTGATTCACACTTACTCTGAGCGATTCCACAAACTGAGAAAACTGTTTAGTTGCAGTAACCAAAAACGTCATCGAATAAAAAATTCAAGTTTGTTTGAACAAAAATTTTTAGTTGAAGGAACCAATATTTCGTTGTGACAACTAAATTTTTCATCTGATGTCGTATTTCATCAAATTTTTAGTCACGACAACCGAACGGTTTTCTCAGTGCATTCGTGCCATTCGAGGTTTCATGATATTTCGCTGTGATAGGCAAGGGCGAAGCAGTGGGAGAGTGTGTCTCCAAGTAAAAAACTTGCTCTGAATATTTTGTAACATAACCTGCCGTAAACGTACTATTATGAACTTCACTCTTGAACAGCTTGCGCTGATGCACAGAATGCAAATATTACATCTTCAGTATGCACTGAGAGAAAAGGTCTATTCGAATATTCGACAGCTAGGGAATTTAGTCACTGTAAACGAAAATTTAATTGTGCTAGCTAAATTTTATTTGTCACAACTATATTTTTTATTCCCATTGAATAAACCATTTTATTCATATTTCAGACAGCTAGCCTTTTATTTACCCCAACTAGAGTCTAGCTAGCGTGAATAAAAATCTAGCTGTGGCAACTAACGTGTAGTTGTCCCGGGTCTAGGACAGGCGATCCCACCAAATTACATCCTCTGACGAAAAAATCCCCAACAAAAATATCCCAGTACAATTACCACCGTCTGCTGAAATCTGGAAAATTCTCTATAAAAACAGCGATCCTGTCACAATATCGCCCATCTCTATCTTGAAGTCTAAATACCTCACAAACTATAATATCATGAACAACATAATATGCCAATTTTGTCAAGTTACTGTATCAGTGCTAATGTATTATTATTCATGATATAGTATAATAATTGTGTTTTGCGGTATAACGTTTTTGTTTTGTTAGTTTGAATTTGTGGAACATTTCAACTTTTGATATGATCATTCCATCAGTAACTAAAGTGATTATTCAATGTATAATTCTGTCTTCATTTCATTTCCAATGCCAAAAAATCTCGTACCATGCTGAAACATCCTCGTTCCGGAAATTTTTCCAAATTCAAAGATGAATCATTATTAAATATTCATAATATTATGCTCATTTCAGCCCCCCCCCTCCACCCCCGAATGCCTCTTCAGTTAAGGGCTTCGCCCCTAGACCCCAGCCTCTGCCACTAGCCTGCGTAGGCGTGAGGTGGGCTTCGCCCGTTCACGCATAGCCACCTTCGGGTTTCCGCAACTGCTCAATCTCATACTTCTCTTCATATTATTGTGACAACATCAGTTCTCACCAAAGCACTCCTCACACCCCATCAATATCAAATTATTCCGTGTATTGTCCTTTCTCGTGTCGGATATGTTGTAAATTGATATGAATTTGAGAAATTCACGTCCAGTTTCAGCTCCTGATCTCAAATGTTTTTTGGGAATCAAGATATTTGGGGTGGGGTTATTTTGTATGGGACATTTCGGGATATTTTAGACGGAAATATTCCACCCGGGATATTTTGTTCAGATATTATGAACAGGGATATTCTAACCGGGGACATTTCGTCCGGGATATTTTGACCGGGGATGAAACGCACCGGGTTCGCCTGTCCGCATCCCAGTTGTCCCAGCCAGGTACCTTTCTCTCAGTGTGGCGATAGCACCTCGATTTGCCATCAATAACAATGCTCCCTGCGGAAACACCTTGGCGACATGATACAAACATTCCTTAACGTGCATGTCACCGTTATGGTGGAATTATTGAGACATCCTTCTATCCGAGTCTATCTATTAGATTAGGTGTTGAGATATCGGGGACTGCGATGCAGTTTGGGATCCGATTAAGTTACTCTTCCAAAACCACCAAATTAGATCACAGTCTTCGTAGGAAACACCCAACGTTCAAATCCCATGATAGTTTTTCTGGAAACCTGGTTAGGGGACCACCAGGTCCCATAAATTTACTCTTCAAATTTGAGGAGTCCACCAGAAAGGTTAAGATTTTCAAGAAAAATTTTTTTGTTTTAATATTTTCTTCTCACAGAAAAAATTGAGATATCATTTTGAAGATTAATAGGTATATTAAACATTCGATATCACAAAAAAATGTTTCTCAGATTGGAAAAAAATTTTTTTCTCGTTATACTAATTTAAATAAAAAAATACCAAAAATGACGGTGGGAGTGATTTGAGGCGACCGGATGTTCTAAAAGAATTTAAGAAAATGGCAAATCATTCCTCATTGAAGTGCCTATCACATGAACGAGGATATTTTTTTTCATCAAAAAATAACAAAGTGACGGCTATTTTTCGAAAAAATCGATGTTTGAAATTCGAAAATCAGATGAAAATCGATCAATTTTTGACCAACCAAAAGAAACCTAGTGCATGCGGTAGCCACTTCAACAAGGAATAATTTCCCATTCTTTTGTTTCTTTTTAAATCATCCGGTCGTCCCAAATCACTTCCACCGTCATTTTTTAGTGTTTTGTTGTTGTTGTTGTTTAAATTAGTAAAACGAATAAAAAATTTGTTCAAATCTGAAAAAAATTTGTTTGTAATATTTAAGGTCTAATAGACATGCCTACAAATTTTCAAAACGATATCTCAATTTTTTCCATGAAAAAAAAATTTTTCTTGAAAATCTTAACCAGAAAGACCCCTCAAAACAGTGAAATTCCACGGATTCCAGGGGGAAGTTGATTACTGTGAATCAGTCCATGTACGATAGGGTGTTTCATTTTGCCCCACCTGAAAATTTGATATTTCATGGGGAATAAAAATATTTCCGTAGGAGAGAAAATTCTAAGTGAATTAGAGGCTTAGCTCATTCAAAAATTCGTTGCCGCATTTGAATAACACAGGAAACTGGTTAACTTTGATGTCAACTTGATTTCACGTTGTTCAAAAAATTTGTTTCGAGTAAATGAGTATAATGAGCTTGTAGGGCATGGAATTTGCTACAAAAAAGTTCCCATGAGACAGAGCTGTACGACTAATAGTTCTGGAGTTACAGAGCTTGAAAGGTGAACTTCACTAAAAATCGGCATAAAATCCCCTATAATCTTGTATTTATTGAAATTTACATGCAATTATTGTGATTACATGAGTAGTTCCTAAGATTATAAATTTGAGAGCGTTATGAAGTGTATTATAATCTCTAATTCCGCATGTAAAATCGATAAATGCAAAATTATAAGAGTGTTGATTTTTATGTTGATTTTTATTAGAGTTCACTCCCGAAACTATTGGTCATACAGCTTTATTCCATGGAAACTTTCCTGTAGTAAATTTTATGCCCTACAAGCCCATCATATTCATTCACTCGAAAAAAATTTTTTCAACGCTGAAAAACCGAGTTGAAACCAAAGATAATGAGTTTCCTGTGTTGTTTAAATGGGAAATTGAATTTTTGGAGGAGCTGGGCCTCTTATTCACTTGGAATTTTTTTTTCAAAGGGAATATATTTTTTCCTCTAGAAAATATAAAATTCTCAAGTAGGACAGAGGAAACAAAAATCTCACCCAAAAATGAAACACCCTCATGTACAATGGACAATCAGTGATCAATTAACTGATCTTTGAAGTGAAATTTCACTAATTCAATCAGTCAGGAACACTTCCAACTGCATAACCGGTGATTGTTCACTGATATTTCACTGATTTCATTCAGTGGTTGACTATTCTGGAGCTAGAGCGATTTGAAGTTGCTGAATTCTGATTGACTGAAAGCTAAAAAATTTCAAATCGCTATAGCTCCGGAACTATCAATGATAAAATAGTTTAATTTTTTTTCCACAGATCCGCCGTTTTCCAACTTAGCGAATGGTGTTGAGCTCAAGTATGTAGCATACGATGTTTTTGAATGATTTTGATTTGAAAAAAATCTAAAAATGCTCATATCTCTAAAACTAAGCGTCGAAAAAATTTTTTTCAAACGGGAAATTATTGCATTTTGGCTGCAGAATATACCTGTGGAATCCGGTCCGCGATTTCTGGGACACCCTGTATATGCCAATGCATTGCCAAAATTGACAAAGATGCGGGTAAAATCACTAAGAAATGTTCCCTCGATCATTTGTTTTTTGAGGACTGACAAAACTCAAGTTATGATCTCTGGTTTTCCTTGCTATGAAAATTCTCTATTCCTCTTCAACGAGTGTGTAGATTGAAAAACATTATTTTATTGGGAGGTGATCGACGAAAGAATGTTGTTATCCCCACAAAATTGTTGTTGTTTCAACTAAATTTGTGTAGTGTTCACAAAATTCTCCTGTTGAGATGATAACATGTTTTCGTTGTAATACCAAATGGATGTTATTATTCTAACGAAAGAACTTTGTCGACACAACACAAATTCCGTTAAAATAACAAAAATGTTGATCACGTGTCAACAAAATAAGTTTTTTGAGAGTAAAATACGATGAAGAGAAGCCAATTGCAATTATTTATTTTTTTTAACCCCCGCAAATTATAAATTGATCACATAGTATTCATTGCTCGGGAAATGATGATTCATTTCAATTCTCTAATGATCAATACCAACAAAGAAACGTGAAATCTCCCATAATACCTATAATCATACACCATACAAACATTTTGTCATACCGTGACGAAAGGTGAATCTTCTACGTCGATGTCGATTACTGATACGTGACCGAATCATTCACTGACTCAGTCTTTACTTTAGTGACTCAACAACAATTCATGTATGCTATTTCTCCGAGCACATAGAATTGGTTTTTCCATCATCACGTGATGGAAATAAATCGAAGGATGAAATTAGTAATGTAAACATTATTTTTTATACAACAGATAGAAGTATGAACTTCTTCTCATTAAATTTCATTTATTCCCTTTGAGAGGTATCGTTAACACAAGCACAAATGATGTTAAGCCTAACGTTCAATATCCGCGAGGGTGAGCTTTCAGTTCGCTGAAGTGGAATGGAAAGAACTGTTTTTTAACAAGATATTCCACAACGTAATTGTATTATATCCCATTCTGACATATCTTAGAACATTCAGAATAGGTGTGAAGAGAATTATTCCATTAATCCCTCCACTGTATTTGTTAACAAATGAACCAGGGAGTACTTCTCAAACTTGGAAGAATAGTAATTTTTCATAGTATATGTATTATGAGATTCAATTTTACAATATAAATTTGTTCACGCTAGACGGAGAAAATTTGGTAGTAAACATCAATATATTTAGATCGTAACCGTGGGATATACTTTATTGTGGCGACAAGAACCATGAGTATGGGACAGATTACAACAATTCTTCCAGAATTCAATATACAGAGTGATAAGAAAATACAAAATTATAGTTCCTATAATTAAAATCATAGTTCCGGATAAAAGATGCAGAAAATTGTTGTCAGGTTTTGAACGAGTTCTTTCCCAGGTAATCCAGCCAAAAACTGAAAAACTTCCTACCCGATTTGGTGTGGAATTACCGACTCAGAATTCCCTGTCAAAAACTGACAGCAATTTTTTGGGATGATTCTGTTTGGAATTCACAGACTATGATATCCAGTCAAAAGCTGACGAAACTTGGTTTTTATCTAGATTACCTGCATGGGAAAGAAACCGTTCAATGCCTGACAACAATTTTCCGACCAGTTCCGCCTGGCACTTTTAGCAGGGAAACTAAATTTTATAGCAAATTTTATTTTATCAGTTTCAATATAGTCACTTTCCCATGTGTGAATTAATATTGAATCAGTTTTGGTTCATGCTTGGCTCAAGCCAGCCAATCTTGGACCAAGAATAGTTCATAAGAGGGATAAGACAGTTCCAAGACCAAGGCCTTGGTCTAGAAACTGCCTTATCCCTCCTGTCTTATCTTCTCCAATAATAAAAAAACAACCCACATTCGACTCGATGGGTCCGTCGCCCGATCCTATGGATTTTTCTAATATACTCAAAGAAACTTTTTTGTACTTGAAAAAGAGTTGAATCAACTCGCAACGTCGTGCGACTGGAGAATTTTCAATAAATATCCTTTTCGACAAACGCCAATTTTTGCCTTGGTCTTGGAACTGTCTCATCCCTCTTATCAACGATTTGCATATCAAGCACTTTCCAACCAATAATGAAAAAGAATAGTTCAAGGTTTGTGCACATCCTGATATCACACGAAGAATTCTTTCTCAAAAACAAGGATAGAATTCTTCAAGAACTCTTATCGAACTAATGAATTTATAAAGAGTTCTTGAGGAGTTCAAGGTTTGGGACATTAACGAGTTCTTTGAGAGTACTAAGACAATCCTTCCAGCATCCTCAAAGAACTCGTTAATGTCCCAAACATTGAACTTCTCCAGACCTCTTCATGAATTCATTGGTTCAAAAAGAGTTCTTGAAGAATTCTATTCCTGTTTTTGAAGGAAAATTCTTCGTGTGTTATCAGGGTAGGTTTGGGTTGTCCCATTTGGACCAATGAATTCACAATTTTTCAATATCCTGATTAGAATACAATTTTGTCAACTGTCGGTTGTTTTAAATTGCCGTGAAATTCGTAACATGGTGAAATTTAGGGAGAGTCACTTCAATAGAGAGAAAGTGGTTCAAATATATAGTGACCGTGAAATATCTTATAGCAATATATGTGTCAAGATGTATCATATCTCGCAACCCTTTCAATACATGTGAGATACATCAAGAGGGGAACAATAATTCCATGCACGTGAAAGAAACTAATAGAAACATTTTTGAAATTAATCATCATCCAATTAACTGAGTTTGTCAAGTCAGTTGTTATTAAGAAGTTCAGAGCTTCCTTCTCATCTCGGGCTGCTATTTAAAATCATTATCGTATACGATGAGACCATCAAATTATTCCCCTAATGGTACATTTTCAGTACTTGAATGATCATTCGCGTGTAATGTATATGTCATCACTTTGATCGCATGGATCAGTTGTAGCTTTATCTTTTGTAATTCCTATTCTTTCGTCATTGAATCCGTAAGTACCTTCAAGTACAACAAATGAGTTTGAATTCTCTTCTGAATTTGTGCTTTCATGATATCGTATGTCGGTTTAATACCATCTATTCAAGTTTCAAGAATGTCAATTCAATGTGAAGTGGACGACTCTTCTTTTCATTCTCAGAAGAATAATTTCATGAGAAAAAACTTTTTTTTAAAAACAAAAACGTCACTTTTTTTTCACTTGAACCGATGAAAAGTCTTCACTTAGTCGTTGTTTTGAAACGTTGAATGAGAATTCGGGGTCGTCAGCCCAGGATGGAAAGATAAAGATACTACTCATTTGGGTTCAATATTAGGTAGGGGAGACCGGGGCTAAAAGTAACAGAGGTAAGTTGGAACACAGACTATAAGTTTCATATTTTCCAACGAATAAGGTTCACTTTTCGTAAAATAATTATTCAGTCGCTGAAAGCAGTGAAACCAAAATGCGAGAGCTGGTGACCGCCAACATATATCTTGTGGAGACACTCCAGCCTTATCGGACGTTAATTTGAAAAAAGAAGTAGTATCCTTCAGTCAGTGACCACACTGTATTACAGTGTAATCTTTGTTATTTCACTTGGAAGTGCGAGAAGCTTGCAATAGTCATAAAGGGTGACATGGTGGGGGCTGAAAGCTCCCGCATTTTGAGATCACTGGCTGGAAGAGTATTTTATAAAGCGCAGACATTATCTGATAAGAAATACTACAGTCATAGACTGTGTTACAAACTCACTTCTGTTAAAACTAGCCCTTGTCTCCCCTACATGTTTTTTGGCTTGGATCATCCTCAGCAGCGCGAGGTTTTCACGAGAATCTCATCAGAGGCTAGCAAGGATTACTAAGAAAATGTCCCAGCAAACACGACTGCTGGTGTTTCAAAGGACCAATGACGGCTCTTTACTAGCATTGCAGGGCCATCAGTGGCCCATTGAAACGCCGTTAATCATTGTTTGTAGAGGTTTGTTTTAGAGGCACAGAATTTCGGTTGAAATCAACGCAAGGACACTTTTTAGTTGTCTGAAATAACATTTGTTTACGACGAATGAAATTTGTTATTCCAACCCCCTGAAAAGTTTCTCTGCGTTCATTTCAACCGAAATTTTGCTACGCAGGAACAAACTGTGTTTTCAGTAAAATGTGGACATTGATCTGCCATGGAGCGAAGGGATTTGTTACAGATTGTTCCCCGTTTGAACATTTTTGTGAGAAAATAAGATGGAATTTTGAATGGGAAACACAATTGAAGATGAAGTCTCAAAGAAGGTACTGAAGATGCAATCCATGATCCATCGTTTAGAAAAGGATACGACTCAAATTATTCGAAAACGAAAGAAAGAAATCAAAATAACGCTCTACGCAGACCTTCTTCAATCAATAAAGATGGTCTGTACAGAGTTCTTTTCCTTTGATTACTTTATTTTCGTATAATTTGTCAAAGAAGATTCAGCTCGGGTTCGAAATATTCTATGAATTTCTTTTGCTCGTCACCTTGAAAATAGAACTGTTAGATTTCGGAAAATTATTTGAAGTACTACTGCGCTAAAAACTGCAGTTAAGCGTGAAAATAAATACAATTCTGGATTCTTGCTAGACGAAGAGTTCAAGTCAAGTTTTTTTGAATACAAAACAAAGGAAATGTTTATATGATGTTATAATGACTCTTACTTCATTGGAAGAAATATAATAATTATGAAAAAAATATAATGAAATAACAGAGATGAATTTTCTTTTTCACAAACATACAGTATCCTTAGATTGATCGAACTTGAAGTATACGTAACTTCAGTTTACTCAAGAGTTTATTAAGACAAGAGTCTTGTCTCGTGAAATTCTTGAGTATTTGACACAAGACAATATGTCTCGTGTTGTAGAAATACTAACATGGGACCACAAGCACAATATCATTTGTCTTTGTTTAGCTTCTGTCATCATCCACAAACAGAGCGTTGTATTTCAAGGAGGTACTTTGTTCTTATATTCTCTTCCCTGCATAGGTAGAATTGTTTCAACGTGAGATTGTCACGAATTTTGTGTACTTGCATGGAATATTTGAAAAGAGAGGTGGTGGATAGATTTTCAAAATTGAACACTGTTTAAAATTCATATTCAAATCCAGGCTTTCGAGTCAGTTAATCGATGCTTTTTTGTGATTCGGAAGCTTGTTATCTCATGATTTGAAAACATTTGTTCCAGAAGTTAAGTTCTTACCCACATAGCACAAATGTCTCAGTAATATCTCCAGAATATTCTGGAGACATTGTAATATTGTCAGAATATTCTGGAGATATTACTGAGACATTTGTGCTATATGGGTAGTTCACAAAACATTCATATTTAATATTCAGAGATTTTCATTGGAAGAAATAATATTGAAGGTGAAACTGGCAGCTGTGGGGCTAACAGTGAATAGTTATGACTTCTGATACGACACTTTCCTCAAGGATTTAAGCATCCAAAATACTTAGTGGAATGCTACTTGATCGATTCCTGTTGCGAACAAAGCTTCAAAAAAGTTTGTTCAAAAGTTACAACAATTGGCTGCTAACTTCACGGCTGCTAGTTTCAGTTTTGTGAAATAATAGGGGAGTCTGGGGTAATTCCGCCACATTTCCTTGTTTAAACTGTAACTCCCTTGTATAAGAACACTGGGAAAAAAACGGCATGGTCCCAACAACCATCCTTGCATGGTTAAGGACTTCCCATGCAGATATTGCCAAGACTGAAAAAAACCCAAACTTGTCCTAAGGTTGGCACATGTGTCAGAAACAAACTTCCGTGAAGAACAATTGGCCCAATATTGTTCCATGATTGTCCCGTTGTTCCCAATAGATAGTCAGTCATGGTACATTTGTTAATATTTTTGAAATGGTCACTACGTTTGGTACAAGCTTGGCACAAGTGTGAAAATCGGGCATTCGTTGAGAACAATTGTGCGAATATTGCCCACATGAGTGGCACAAGGTTTATAAATATTGACTGAAGTTTGAATTCACAATGGCTGAAGACTTGGGGATAACCATCGGGCAAGAACTGGTCTGATCTTCCTGCCATAATTGATCCTCCACACTAGTTTTACACGCGTAAACGACATCCAATTGGATTCCGTGCGGGATCAGATCATCAGAAGATTTATGTTATGGTATTTCAGTGAAATATTATTAGTTCAGTTTGAGCATAATTTAACAATAGAATCAGAATTGAGTGAAATGTCAAAGAACGCGAATTTTCCAATGATCATACAAGCTTGTCCCAGTCTTGTCACATTTTTTCTATCGTTTTAAGATAATTCATGTACGGTAATTTGAGGGAGAAAGTCATGAACTGAAATATGAATGCGATCAAAGAGGCATTGGTTGATGCTCGGTAAATGATTTGGACCGGGCCTGGCAAAACCACTGGCCCAAGCTTGTCTTGATCTTATCATCCCCAAGCCTGGGCCAAGTTTGGTAAATTGTTCAAGACAAGTCTCGGCAGGTCTTGTGCTAGGCTTGGTCCATCATGGGCCCATTACATTGGTCCTTACACTTATAGGTTATTGTCGCAGTGACCTGAAATCTGGTCATGATAAGTAGGAAAACAAGATGAAATCATGTGAATTTGGTTGTGGCAAGTAGATGGAAAAGTTGAAGCCCAAAATAACTACGTCACCTGGTTATACGAACCAGATTTTTCTCTCAGTGGAGCTATCGCGAAATCGCAGATATCGTTCAACCTAGAACCTAAATACGGAATTTTTTTCCTTAATTACCAAGAATCTGTCACTTTTCCTTCTTGGTCTTCGTGAAGATTGAAAAATACACAAATACCTGTTCCTATATACATTCATTGGCATTCCTGGCGCGATAATAACAACAGACATGGAGAATTCAACCGAGTCAAATTTTATTGTTTACAGTAGTATACAAAACTGCTATTCTGGAAATTTCTTTGCTGTGGCCGTTCGCAATGAATAGGGGTGGCGCATTTACCTCAGTCTCCCCTACATTGTAAGAATTTTTTAATAAAACATGCCGTGAAATTCCAGTAACCGAGGGATGAATGGGAATCCATCACAAAATTACTGTGCAGCTTGTAAAAGTGAGTGAAGTCCCAAACAATTGTATTCAAATTATTCACAGTATTCATACCGTTCTTTTCTGGAATAAGAGAGGCAAGCAGTGGTACTTTGCTGGAAGCCATTGATATTAGCATGAATCACTCATTGCAGAAAGAAGACATGTCTTAAAAATAGAAAATTGACTTCCTGTCTGAAATTGGGAAGGGCATGTCGCTATATCCGAGAAAAATTAATTGAGTTCTAATGGATTAGATCTGCGTGGATCTAAAACGTAGATCTAATTCTGCAACGTGAAGTCTTCTTCTTAGATATTTTGAAGCACCTATCCTCAAGAGAAGACAGGTCAAATACATTGATGTTTTAGGTTGATTTTATACAAATTCGTATTTAACGAACATTCAATGAGCCTTCAAATGTCCATAGCTTTATTCTAGGTTCGACAAACGTTTATTGAATGTGATGATTGATTTTCAAAATAATGCTAAAAACTCAGAAATTATTGAATAAAACGTTGCTAGGCACATAGAGAAGATATTTGATCAAATATTACTGTAGTACCTACATTGAAAACACAGTTTGTTCCAGCCTAACAAAATTTTGGTTGAAATGAACGCGAAGAAACTTTTTGGTTGGCTGGAATAAAATTTATTTGGGATGAACAAAATTTGGTTCACAATAATTAAGGCTTTCATACAGGCGAATAAATTTTGTTTATCCTAAATCAATTTCATTTCAGCCAACCAAAAAGTTTCTTCGCGTTCATTTCAACCAAAAATTTGTGCCGCCGAATTTTCATTGATATGTACACGGCAAAAAAAATGTTCATCATGGCCATCCAAAGTGACGTCAAAATTGTGTATCGTTGATACAATGAATCGGATTGGCATGGAGACATTGGCATAAAATTGGTCAGAATTTCACAAATTTTCCCCAATCCATAAAAAAAATGAAACAGATATTCCTTAACATTCCTTATCAATATTTTGATTTCTCGATAAGTTGATAGACAAGTTGGTATATTCATGCATACTTTTCGATCATTATTTCCCAGATTGGATAAAAAATTTACATGAAATCTCAGATTTCGATGAAAATATCCAAATTACGAATTCAAATATTCCTGTTCGAATGTTCGAATCTTCATCTCAGTATGCTACATTTGCAGATAATTGTTTCTCTGCATCTTCACATGATTCAGTCACATCAGCTGCTTTAGAACTCCCAACAATAGACGAAATGAATGATGCGTCAAGGGATTCAAGACTGAATGAGATTAAAGATGATCACTATAGGCCTGATGATGAAGAGGAAAGCAGCAGTGTAACTGAAGTTCCAGATTTTTTAGCTATTACGAATACAGCGGACGAGATGCGAGAATGGGCGATTGATAGCCAGGTTTCTCACAAACATTTAGATGGTTTGCTGAATATTCTCAGAGAAGACAATATTCTCCTGATTTACCAAAAACAGTTTAGAACGGAGTCGAGTAGCTGGATGGTTGTCGAATGTCTTAAATAATTATTACCAAAAAATTGAGAGGCATCTGGTTCTTTCAAAATAATTTGTTTCTAAAAATCATTGAAAATGTTGTATGGAATATACATATTCGTAATATACAAATATTAAAAAAATGTTCTATCTGAACTGGAACAAAGGCTTTTTGCATCAGAAGAAAAAATTTGGAATATTGAATTCATGTATGAATGAAGTTTTCAAGTATTCACAAGGTCCTCTTTGGAAATCGCCAAGAAAAGAGGGTAGTGAAAAATCTTTTTGATTTTTTATTGATTTGTAGACATTTTATTGATATTTATGTGTGTACTCACAAGTGCCTTGTGGAATACTACACGGAGAAAAATTTGTAGCAGAGATCCCCATAATAATAGGAGTTTTGGGACACATGAGCGTTTATGAACATTTCTCCTTCAATTTGTGGTAATTTTTTCAAAACTTATAGCACTATGTGTCAGATGCAAAGTTATCTTCACCAAAATAAGGTATAGATTGCCATAATTGAAGGAAAAGTGCTCATGTATCCCAAAACTGCCATTATTATGGGAAACCGTGCTACACATTTCCGCAACTGGTCAGTTTTTCTAACTAGTATCTGATGAGTTAGAGCGTTACATTCCTCACTAGTTCCTCACAAGTTGAACGGGCAAACTCGTAAGTGCCTTATGATCAACTGGAGAAAATGTCTACCAGGGAATATTTTTTTCTGTGTGATTGAAATTTCAAGAAGTTTTTTGATTACGTGAATGGAAATTGCTTCCATCACATGTGATTGAACTATCGTGGTGTCATGCCACATCCATTTCACACAATGAAAAGCCAATTTCCTCAACTTGAAGAAAATTTGTTCACCCTCATTCCGATGAATTTTGTTTCCGATGGAAAAAATAATTCATTTCAATGAAAAGATTTTCCATCAAATTGAAATCACATTCTCCGGATTCGAGAAGGATGATATTTCTGTTTTAATTTGAAAATTTTTCGTTTCAATTTGACGAAAACTTTTTTCAGTTTTAAAAAACAGATTTATTAGAAAGAGGGCAAAGGAAAGTTTCTTTCAGTCTAAGAAATTGGGTTCTCAGTGCAGGGTAAGACAATTTTCTTCTACGATATCATTGTTAAAATTCAAAACGTTTATTTAAACGAATTTGTAATTGAATATGAGAGTGCCAAAATATACATCATTTCATTTTCTCCCGACCATGCGTAACCAGTATTCAATGATGAAAAGAATCAAATTCCCAACCTTGTTATCTCTTCCGAATTGGATATCATAATTTTCTAGTTTTCTCCGTCTAATGCGATCTTTTGCTGAACGGGCTAGATTTTCATCTCTCAGGAAGAGAATTTCATAAATCAATACATAAACCGATGAATAAGTTATTATAAATCACACTCAGATGGATTGAAATACACAGCAAGTAAAATAGGTATATTTGAATACAAAGTAATCGTAAAGATACCCTGTACAATGAAACCGTACATTGAGAGAAATTCCATCGCATAAAGTACTATTTTTCTCCGTAAGCCAATGACATTAAAAGATTTCTGCTATAACTGCTCTCGATTCCTGAACATTTTTACCATCAGCGATGGTAAAAGTTGGTCGGTTGTGACTTCCTTACTATTTATGATGGTAAGAATGCTCAGAAATCGAGAGCAGTTATAGTCGGAAACTTTTAATGTCCTTGGCTTACGAAGA
The DNA here is from genome assembly GCA_018340375.1 of Gonatopus flavifemur. Lineage (NCBI taxonomy): Eukaryota > Metazoa > Arthropoda > Insecta > Hymenoptera > Dryinidae > Gonatopus > Gonatopus flavifemur. The sequence continues at coordinate 11,306,072 of JAFFJZ010000005.1, forward strand.
AAAATAGGCGTATTCACTTTATACGATTGAATTCTTCTCAGTGGAAACTTCCTGTCCATAATAAATTTTTCTACAGGAAAATTTCTGTTGTACCGAAATTTTTTCATGTTTTGCATGAAGTTTCATGTTTTTCATTGACAATTTTCATGACAATTTTTTCACAGGTTAACTCACAGAAAGTCTGGTACTTTTGGAGAGAGTGTTTGGTGTATAACTTCAAAATGCAAGTATATCCTCAATATACTAGCGAGTCTAGTAATTTACAATAGACAAATTTTGTCTGTGCACCTGGAATACTATACTTCCTAGCGAAGAGTGACGGACTTCTATTATTCATTGATAGGAAGTATAATGATTTGATTGAAAAAACATAATACGTAACTTGAAAATCCAATTTCATCCTCACTTCATCTTAAAGTGTAGTAATTTTGAGATAACTTCTCTCTGCGTGTAGGAATTTTTGAAGGACCCAAATGGGAAGGAGGTAGGAGGGACACTCTATATGGCGGAAGCTTCTCCTATATATATTAAATTCAAAACAACCACAATTCTGTAGAGGTTTCAGTTCTCCCTCGTAGAAACGCTTTTTGTACAGGGATGACACAGTCATTACACTTACCCTAGATGCTATCATTATGTTTTTGTCTAAATTCATTTGCCTAACAACTGTAGTAGGAATCTAGTTATTATTCTCCAGACCTCACAAGTCCCTCGCAAGTGCCAGGTGAGCTCTTGTGATAGCTCGGAGACTGACTCCAGTGATTTGTCCTGTGGAAGGACATCACTTTGACACCAAGGGGAAGTGGCACCCAGGTTTTGTAACGCTTAAGTAGCCAAAAACTAGACGCTTGCAAGGGGTCTGCAAGGCTCTGGGAATGTCCTCGCAAATGGCTAGTTGAGCGTTATAAATTCGTCAATAACTAGAGCATTTTTACATGGATTACTTTGAAAATCCTGGTCCTTGTGGATGTGAAGTTACTGTGAAAAAATATTTCAAAGTTCAATGACGTAATAAGATCCAGCTTTCGATTTCTAGTTGCTCAAAGAGAACAAAAGTGAGATCTAATAATGAAAAGAGTATGGAATGAATTTATTTTCAATGCAGATGATCATGACTTTATTCATCATCATCAGAAGGAGGATTTGATTCTGATCTTGAAGAAAGATATTGCAATCGTGTCAACGATGAAGGAAGGGAATGAACAGAATTTTGGGGTCTTTCATTGATGCACGCAGGGAAAAATTCTTGCTGAAAAAGCGAGTCTGAAAAATCTACTTCGCTAAATTAGCAAAACGGTTGCTGTTACAGCAAAATTATTGCTATTTTAGCAAGATATTTGCTAATTCAGCAAAATTGTCTAGTCGTCTGCATATCCACAATTCCGGATTGCTGAATGGCAAGCTTTGCCATTTCAGCAAAGCAAATTTTCGAGGTTTGCTGTTCCAGCAATCTTTTTTATCTGAGTGTTGGTATTATAATCTTCCTTGATAAGAGTCAGTATTTAGCCGAAACATCAGATCTCCAATGAATCCGACTTCTAGCTCGACACCTCAATAACACACGCTTATTTCTCAGAAAAGTTATTCAAGAAATATACTCGAATATCCTGATGTATTGAGTTCAATATTTTCTATCCAAACAACCAATTTGGTGACGTTCATAGTTATTCTAACTCAAGGGTTTTCTTAACGCAATGACGTACGGAATTGGAAAAAGAGAAAAACGAAAATTTAACGTTCTCTTAGATGACTCATACATACAATTGAACTTATCAGCACATCCAGAGGAACAGGAAACTAATGTGGATTCAACTTGGCGTTGGAAGCTGTATATCGAATTCATGCTGTTTAAGGATCAGGAAACCTGACTCTTATTATAAAGAAAACCGGGTTTGGTTGAAATTTTAGTCAAAAAAAGAAAAGTTTACAAAATACCAAATTCTTGGGTAATTTGATAAGAACCGTTTTTTACATACAAAAAATCGCGCTGTTCTTTTTTCTTGGGTAATTATACCCAAGCAACACAAGAAGTTTTCAAACATCCTATCATTATTTTGTGATTATACGTGCAATGTGTGAATGGAGTTATCAAAATACTGTATGATCGAGCATAGTATATAGTTATTCCAAAACATTTTACGTGAATATTAAGGGGATACCAGCGGCCCCTGACGATGCAACTCGAGCCAAATCTTTTCCGACAAATTATTCGAAGATAAAGCAGTGAAAGGAAAATATTGCTATGTGCAGACCACCGTCATTGATCGAAGAAGGTCTGTACAGAGTGATATTTTGATTTCATTCTTTCAGTTTCGAGTAATCTGTCAGAATAATTTTGGTTATGTCCTTTTCTAATCAATGGGTCTGGTTGCATCTTCAGGGCTCGCTGGTATCACCTTAAGCATAACTATAACACTTTCTACAAATCTTCTCGGTATTTGTAATTTATAAATTATTCCACATTATTTGCAATTCCAAATTGCAAGGAAATTGGTACTACATTCGATTTTGGTAGATATATGATGGTGCAATTTTTCGGCAAGATTCGGTGATGTTCATTGCTTGTATCACTTGTTATTTGAATTTTATCCACAAATCTCTGTAAGTTTTCATTTTCATAGAATTCCCAGCTTTCTTATTAGATATGAACATTTTGAATTTCATTTGAATTATTTCGTTGAGAAATGAAAATTCGCTGTGGCAGCAAAATCTAGTTTCGTTGACTACTTTTTGCTGGAGCAAAAAATTTTTTTACCACAATCTTGTTAGCTTCCTCAGCGATTTTCCAGCTGTCGCAGCACAAAATGTCGACCGATTCGACAAGATTGTTTCTGCATACAATATTGAACAATTTGCTTGTTCAGTTGATCATGTTGCTCTTTCAGCAATCCGATCAGCTGTGGCAGCAAAGTTTTAGCTAGGTTGGCAACCCAGCTATTCTATATGTTATACCTAGATTTGCTGCGTCAGAAATTTGGTTTTCTCTGAGTTGGAATGAGATGTCACTGATGTGGATTGAGTGAATTGATTTTTCTTCACAAATCTCTCTTCAACGATTCCTCTTCTTGTTCCTCTCATGTTAGACCTTAGAAATCACTGCAATTCCTTCATCTATTTGAATCATCCATGTCCCTTTATAATCCCATATAACAAAAAAAGCTTTTGAAATACATTTTCCAGCATGAAAAGTATCTTTAATCCTTTTTCGAAAAATATAAATGTTTTTTTCATACATTTTGTATATCTTAAATGCATTTTTAATGCATTAAATATGAATGGTGAATGCACTGTGAATAATCTCGCTCGAATGTATTCGAAAGGTGTTTCTTTTGTTCATGGGATGACCTGATTGTTCGTTTTTTATTCATGTAGTATTTATTCCTTACTTTTTGCATTGGTGATTAGGTTACTTTGTTTTTTTTCCATCACATTTATAGCGTAGTGGGATCAATCTAACCATCGAATAATACGAATAATTGTTGCCGATTGTTCGATTCATCGATTAACCTTTTGTGTACACACCGGGTGGTAACCAGCCAAGTTGAATTCAATGCTCTGTATCTTTTGTGTGGTTTAAAAAGTGTACGTTAAAAATTTTTCATATCTCAACAATCAGAACATGAATCTCCAATTACGGAATTCAAAATTGAATAATTACTATTTTTTTCATGAAAACACAATTTTTCTTTTGAATTCCACAAAATTGATTACTTCAATACTTCGGTTTAAAAATTATGTGAGTACATCTTTGAAATACTCAGACTCACCCATGAATTATTCGGTTATTGTACAATTGAGAATCTAAAAAAAAACAGTTGTTCTAAGAATGAGTAGTTACTTCCCAGTGTGTTCTCGACGTTCGAAAGAAACAAGTCTTTACGCGGAGGGTTAACCAGTGAATGTCAATTATGATTCTGTTTCTGATTGATCGATCAATCATTGGAATCCATCGATTAGTCGATTCATTCCCAGTCAACATTCTAATACACAGCTAATATCTTTGAGATATCTCGTTGAGAAATCTTGAAGATATCTATACATCTCTGAAAGATGTCTCATGAAACACGGTAAGAATAATTCAAGAACAATCTTTTCGTGAAGAATGAATTGTTTTTAGATTGTTCCTAGCGTGTTTCATGAGACATTTATCAGAATTGTATAGCATATCTTTAAAATTTCATTCGATTATTTGTCTTTCATATATCAATTATGTTTGTTCCTAAGACAGTTTCATCTTGAAATCTTCTTTCAATGCGAACCTTCCTTGATCCTTGGGATTATTTTCATGATGAGATTTTGAATAAATCGCAAGTGAAAAGAGCATTTTCATTCTTGAATCTTCATCTGTTGAAATATACACGATATATGATAGATCAATTTGTAGATGAATTATATAAAATCCTACATTCTGTAATAATTTTATTGAATTTTGCGTTAAATTTCTAAAACCTTTACATACATCGTGTACAAAAATTGCATACCTGCAGGAATACATTTTGCAGAAATTGAGACTGAGGGATGCAAAACACGGAAGGCTTTTTGTTTAAGCTGAATAACGTTTGACGTTTCTGAAATAGATCATTTTGTCCTACACTGTTTATCAAAATTACCATGACCCCTATTGTCGGTCATTGAAAATGTTTTCGAAAATAATAAGTCTTTCACGTACAAAAAGTTTTTCACAAATCAGTCAATCTCGTTTCAATTGAAGTTTCGTGTCTTACTGTAAAAAATTTCTATGGAAAACTTCACGTAAATGTTCGAAAGTAATGAACACACACACGCGTTAAGAATTTTCTGGATTCAACCGGAAATTTACTGAAAAATGATGGTAAAAATCCCACCAAGTTCGAAATTTTCAGTTGAATTTATAGTAAATTTTATAAATATGTACCGGAAATTGATTTCCTATCCCATGATCGGGATTTTCCGATTGCTATGTAAAGGAAAATTCCGATCATTTTCCACAGTGTACACCGAAAAAAATAATTAGTTACTCTTACTCCAAATTAGTTCCAGCAACTAGATACAGTTGTTGATATTTGGGTAACTAAAACGAGCGTTGGCTTTAATTTCTCTGATGACTTTAGTTGCTGTTACTAATTCGAAATTGCCTTGACTACAGCTTTTATCACCGGCTTCTATTCTTTTATTACTCGGCACTAATTTTCACAACTAACTTCAGTTCATTTGGTCAAATAAATTATTTTTTCCGGTGTACTATTCTATGAAGAGTTTGTTTTCAATAGATTGAATCGATCTAATACATCGAATCTTTTAACACGTCTCATACAGTCCAAAAAATTTGAATAATGCCTCAGTAATGTCGTAGCGATATTCCGAAGCCATTAGTGCTGTATGAAATCAAAGGTGGATGAAATGAAATTTATTCGAATTGTAATTATATTTCAATCATGAAAGAAAAATCGTCCAAACGATGTATGAATTTCCAAATACTTTACACTTCACCCACACTCCATATGAGCTGTGAATGGAAATTTTAATCTTCTTGGAATTCTTTTTCATCACTCCATAAACCTTCGGTGAATTTTACAAGATTTAACTCGAATTCAATTCAAGGTATTTTCAGACATTTACAAAGGTAGAAAAATTCTCCACTATTTTTTCTTCTCATTAATTCGCGGTGTGGTCATTTAAAAAAATTTGTAAAAACCTAAAAATCGGATTTTTTCACTCGAAGAACAGTATTTTGCCGTTATAATCATTCGCGACGTTCACGAAGGGAGAGATAATCAGAACTGTCTTACAACTGCACGCACAATACCCAAGTTCCGAGTATAAAATCAAGATTCTTCCTCTTCATCCAAGAGGATTCGAGGCCACGATGAGTATGAGGGACAAACAGAACGAAGACTATCAGATAAACTTACCGATGACACCAGAAGAGAACTAAGAGAAGAATCACGGTTAAGCCGGTTCTGGCGGTGACCCTGGGTGGCTGTCCTTCGCGGACCCATCCTGGCCGATACGGAGGCATCCTGTCATTGCCTCGAAGACAATTTTTTTGTAAGTCCTTTTATAATGCCTCGTGTGATTTGCCCATTGAAAAAGAAAGCTAAGCGTGTTCGTACTGTGGCCCCTCGCAGCGAAGGGATGAAACTTGGATGCACCCCTAACAAACTAACGGAAGCACCCCTTTTTCTCAATACATTCATATACGGAATATCATATGTAGACGTGCTCTTCGTAGAACTGCTCCTGTTCTCTCTCACTTCTTTTTTCTGCTATTTTTTTCTTTCGTTTTCTCCTCCCCACCTCCTTTTTCTCCTCCTCTTTCTCTTTCTTCTTTACAATCGAGGCCTGTACGCACTCTTTCTTCTACTACGCGGTCTCTGTGATCAGCAGCCTGGCACGCGTCGAGGACTCCTACTCGCCGCGGGCACCGGCGCTTCTGCTTTGACGTTCTCCTTTACTAGATGTTGTATATATTCGAGAGAGGGAAGAAGTGAGAAGAAGGGCTTGCAGTTCCATCGGGGAATTCTTGTTAAAGACAACTCGTTGACCAAAAGTTCAAGTTGATTTCTTTTTGACGGATTCAAATCGTCCCTCGTCGAATGAAATTCTACAATATTCTCTTATCGCATCGATATATCGTCTATATGCATGGACTTATTGGATTATCTTTGGACGTAATAATACTGTTCTATTATATTTGATTTTCAATCAAAGAATAGATGAAGATGTATGTAATTTCTTGTCACTTGAGAAATTTGAGAACACGTAACGAGTAGACGAAATTTCATTCACTTTAGAATTCGTAGTCATCACCACTGAACTGTCACTGCTGTTTGTTTTTTTATTATTTTTTTCTCTACGTTCGATAAACTCAAACTCGCGGTCTCGATCGTTGGGAACTTCACATGCACTTTTCAATCCTCTTCTTTGTTCTCAGGTAACTCGGTGGAACCTCAATTTTGAGAAACTCATTTGAAATTCGTCGCTAAACGTTGGTCAGTGTCATCAATAATTATAAAAAAAAAGAAACGGAAGAATCGACTTCCGGTGTGCGCGCGCGTTCACGATGGAGTGTCAAGCTTAAATAAAAGAAAAGTCGTCCTCCGGAGCCTCCTACTCTTCCGTCTCTTCATCCTCCCACATTCCCTCCAACCCTTGGTGGTGTCTGCTTGTTCTTCTTTTTTCTTCTTCTTCTTCTTCTTATTTTTCTTCTTCGGATTTTTCTACTTCACTACACACTTTCTATTCTTTCTCTTTATTTTATGATATATCTCTTTTGTCGATGTTCTTCGCCTTCTTCCTCCGTCAGTAATATGTGTGAACAATCGAGTGTAAACTTCCTGTGACTTGGGCAAAAGAATTCGACGCACGAGTCAGAAGATGTGAATGCGACCAGGAAGCCACTCCGAGAAGAAGTAAACGGAACTATCTTGAGACGAAAAAAGAATACGATTCGAGCAGGTGAAATTCGTTGAGAATATTCGAGAAACTTGGAAGAATCGAGATAAGGAATGGAAGTATACCTTATATTTGAAAAATGTTGACTCAGGTTTTGTGGGGAAAAAAATAAAAGAAATAAATAAACGGGAACTGCTCGGGAGAGCTCGAGCTCGTATCTGTTGACGGATGAAACAGCGATTTCACGTCGAATAAGATTGATTATAATGCATAATGTTTTGTAAAATACGTGAATGGGTGAACGTATACACGTGTGCGGGTGGATGTGTATTTGTGTACGTGGAGGTGCGTGTCAAGGGGATCGTTTGGGAATGTCCAATAACGTTGAAGCTCGCCGATAGGATAACGGTGGACAAGAAGAAAAAAGAAGACAAGATAAATATTCCACACCATCCGCACGCGACAAGGTGTAGAGACAAACTATATGCTCGACAGGATATTGAAGGAAAGGAGGGATCCAAATTAGGGGTGGTCCACGCGAGGATAGGAAGACGAGAGAGCACACTTTAGGTACACAGAGTAACCACCGTCCGTTCTTGTACGTCTTTCGTTCCTTCGTTGGTTAACGACCACCAATACGAGAGCTGAGGAGATAGCCAAGATCTGACAAATCTGCACCGTTTTTGTTCAGACCGAGAGGAGAGCTTTCAGAGAGATCGTTCTCTGTCTATGATGAACTCGGTGCGCAGTGCGCACTACGGGGGCCCTCCTCGCCCTTCTCATAGGAAGAACGAAAGGAAAGATAGGGAGAGATGAGCCACGCAGGAAGGAACCAACCAACTAACACCCCACCACCGGTATCACCGACGGACGGCGACGGCCACAACAACCACCACCACTACCACCATCGCCACCACCACCGCTATCGTCGTCGCCGTCGTCTCCGTCTTTGTTGTAGTCGTTTCCATCACCCTGAGATCCAGAAGAGTGCCACACAGACAAAGACAAATAATACGGAGACCAAGGAACAGAAAAAAAAAGAAAAGAATATGAGAAAGACAGATACATTCCTGCATCTCTTCATTCGTACCGAACCACCCCTTTTCTCTTTCTTTTCAACCTCCGAGGTGAAGCGGCTAAAATGCTTTAGTCCTGTACCGAAGAACACGAGAAGCTGGATACACTAATCCTCTTGCCTCGAATCTAATAAAGACCAACGAAAGAACGTTGGAATATTTTTTGGGTAGATTCGCACGCGGATGTGGACAATGACATCATGATTATGACGATCGGCATCGTTTCATCGTTGATTCCCGATTTCTTGTGTTTTCCATCATCTACGTTTAGTCGGGACTCTTGTAATTTCAATCCATTAATCCAATTCTAACTTCTTTGTCGCATTAACGTGTTGGCGGTATCGAAATTGAATTGTTCATTTGTCTCTTAATGTTTGAGTGGAAAGATTGAACTTTTACCATCCCCTCTTGCTGCAATTATAAACAAAGTATTCTAAAAGAATAATAATCATTCAGCAAGAAACGATTCTAATGCGATAATGGATCAACTGATGATCGACAACTCAATTTTCATCAGTTTGTGTGGAATTTGGAAAATCTCTTTCCAACACAAATGCAATGTATCGAAAATTTAATTGTTCCCTGCATTAGTTGGATTGGGATATGAGTAATGAGGACGAAGGGTTCTTCGGGGATCCCACGCAAACCGCAATTATAAAGAAGTGTATGGAATGATTACATAATGGAGATATGCGCGGTCTATGACACTTGGATAATTTCAAAGAGAAGGAGAAGTATGGGACAAATGAAGTCTCATGGAGAATATTACTACTTCCAATATGTTTTTGAAACATGATAGAATACGGTAAAAATGTGAGAAAGTGTATGAGAGCGTAATTCATGCGTTTCAAAATGAATTTGATGAGTCGAGAAAGTATTTTTTCATATGGAAATTTATATAATTGCCGCGTGTAAATTGATGAACATGAAAAGACTCGTATGTGAATTCCCCCTTCAGGGTGACAAATGAAGAAATTCTCATTCGAAATCATACACGTGGTAATTTTGAATTGAATGTTTAATTATATTTCATATGGACAGGGAATATGCAACTGAAAAAGGCAATTACATGGAATTTGTATAATCTGGAATTGATTGTGTCGAGAAATAATGCGTACTACAAAAATTCGTGTATAATTAAATAGAATTTTGTATTATAAAATGATTTTGCGGGATTTGTACACAAGATTTTTGTAGAATTTTTATAATTTTCAGGCACAAAAGTATGAAGGTTTTATGGAAATATTTTTCAATAAGATTTCATACAGTTTTATTGTGATACACCGCATACGAAGGGAGATCGCTGAAATTTTTAATACGGATTTACATGGAGATGAAGTTCATTAAAATGGTCTTCAATTTTACATAACAGTGAATAAGTTTCTCGAAATTGAAATCCAAAAAACTTGAGTGAATAAATGAACAACTCGGATTTTGAACAATTATGATAATATCGTACTTCAAAGCCATTGGAGATGACTCAAAATGCCCTTCAGTCTGAAACCACACATAAAGGAAATGAAAAATAGATTTACAACATCAAAGGAAGAACCTCCTCCATATCACTGGTTTTTCAATATTTTTTTTTACAAAAGAGAATTGAAAAGAGAGTGCGACATTGAGTTGAAACACATCGTTATATACCAGTTCAAATAGATTAAAAAAAATTTTTGGGGTCTGCAGTGTGAACGCCCAAGTTTTTGTAATTTGCTGGAATCAATGGAAGAATATTTTTTGAATTGAGATCAGTGATTCCGCTTTGCATGAGCCTAAATTTAACAAGGAAGAAAAAATAAAATAAAAATAAGATAAAAACAAATTTTGAGGACATTGAAAAAACGAAAATTTGTCCTTACAAATGGATTGTTGGAAACAATATTTATCATGACAATTTGAATGGAATTTTAGGTTCACGCAGAGTGGAATGACTAATTTTAATTGGAAAAAACATTGTTTCATCGATTTTAGTCGATTACACACTGAAAAACCCAATTTCTTAGATTTTTGAAAGAATTTTCTTTGCCCTCATTCTAATAAATATTTATTTCAATGGACGAAAATTCAGTTCAATGGAGAAAAGTTTCATCAAACTGAAACCCAGAATTTTCAAATTGAAACAAAAATATATTCTTTCCTAAATTCAAGGAATATGAATATTTCAATTCAATGGAAATCCATTTCGATGAATTATTTTTTTCATTGAGAACAAGATTTATCAGAATGAGGGAAAAGAAATTTTCTTTGAATCTAAGAAATTGGGTCCTCCGTGCAAGGGCTTGGGCGTGCCATGGCGCCAATCAAGCTTGTGCAACTATAGCGCCGCAGTTTTGTATTTTTTCTAAAAGCCGTGCACAAATTTTGTTTATAAATATTCCAACTTCAATAATACAATAAATTTCTCATTTGATGCATCAAATCCTTCGATGGTTTTTTGCAAAAGAATATGGAAAAAAACTAGTCGTCTGGAGAGGGTTTCCGTATTATTAGCTCATTAAAACACCCAAAAGGACGCTTTTTCGAAAATTCTTTCAGCAACTCTGTTCGGCACAGAATGCTGAATCTAAAAATCGAAAAAAGTTGTATTCACTTATTGAATCAAAAACCGAAAAATTGTTTTTTAATATTTTCAAAACAAAATCTCGAAGAAATCTCTCTAGCATATGAAATTTTTGCGTCCATGGATCCTAAAATTCAAAATTGATAACGTAGTTTTTTGAAATCCAAAATGACGCATCCAATATGGTGTCTCAAAGCAACAAATTTTATATTATGTCTTTACATTGCAATTGTTCGGAACAATAATTTACTTTGGATTTTCATTAAAAATATACGCAGGGATTCTAAAGGTTGCTAATTTATAATTCCTTATTGGATTTTGCAAATTTAAGATGGGGGATCCAAAATAGCCAACATGAGTTTCAAAAACATCATCTAGGATTTTGGAAATCGAAGTAATCTGGGGATTTTCGAGGTTGCTGATTACGAATTTTCTATCAGATTTTGCGAGTTTGAGATGGTGAAAGCACGATAGTGGCCGTAAACTTTTCAAAATCAGCCATTTTTTTCTGAATCACAGTAATCTTTTCCTGGTGAAAATTTTTCTATGTTCTGGGATATTGTCTGAAAGATTTAGAATGAATGAGAGGAAGTTAGAAACCCGTTGAACAAACATGAATCTCTCTAACTTTCTCTAGATTTTTCTCAGTAAGATTTGTGGATTCTTTCGGAATTCCTCGGATTCTTTTCAAATGAAACTGAATTCCTCAAAAGGCCATGTATTTAGACTTCAAAGTTTTCTTTGAATTCCTCTGAATATTTCAGAATTTCATTTATTTGGATTTTAGAGCATTTCTTGGACTTGCCTGGATTTGTTTGAATTCATCTGAATCTTTCTAAATATTCTGAATCTCTGAGAATTTTATTCATCCAAATTTCAAACCTTCTTCTCGATCCATCTGAATCTCTCTCAATTTTTCTGATATTCCTGAATCAGTGAAAATGAATTTCAAAAATTTCCCAGAAATTCTTCTGGGATGATCAGAATATCAGGATTTTGAATGATGACCCATTTATCATTCCAATTTCAAATAAATCATTAGATATAGTTTCCAATTACTTAAAATTCAAATTTGAATGGTAATATTGTAATGAGATATTTTCAAAATTTTGATTTCAATTCTAAATAAGTCAAATTCTGGGGGATTCAAAAGAATTCAAATATATTCAAATATATTTTCATGAAATATTATATTCAATGATGGGATTTCACAATTTTTCCTTAGAACGTAACAATTGTTCATTGAATTCCAAACATATTTGTTATTGAAATTAACAAAAAAATGCTTAACATCAGGGAATATATTATTGAAGTTGATATTATATAGGGACGGGACTCTAGGAACAGCCACTGTTATTTTTTACACAAGATGTATCGAATTTTTATTGACATTTTATAAAAATTCATAAGAATTGAATATATATTCTCCTCAAAAAAGGATAGTCACTGTTCTTGAAGTTCTATGCCTAATATCATATTATGAAATTCAATAAATTATTATTTAAAAAACTTTATACCATTCTTATGAAGTTGAAGGTACATTTTCTTTCACAGGCGAAGGATTGTGTGTTTTGAACAGCAATAAATAACACTGATGTACTCAAACGATAATACATAAACGCCTGGCTATCTTTGCGATGTAGTATAATTTTCCTATAAAATGGGCAGCCTGATATAGAACATGAAAAACAAACATTTTCAGTGGATCTTTTTTTTTAAACTCTTTATCATATATTCTTACAATTTTGAGCGTTTATTTTTTATGTATTAAAGAATTCAAATTAAATTTTTGGTGCAATTGTATGAAAGTTCAAGCAAGGTACTGTGACAAATATGAATTGTTTCTGGAAATCGTGTTTCTGCAGGGTGTGCAATATACCTAAAAAAATTCTTGATAAATCATAATAAATTTTCTTTCAAATTAGAAATGATCAAATTTTTTCTCAATATATATCTGAACTCAGTACGAAAAACTTCATTCAAGGAGAACTAATTAATAAAAATTTCTTCCCGACACAATACGGAATTATTTAAATATATATGGAACACTTCATTGAAATTCACAGGAAGATTTTTCTTTTTCTTGTAAACAAGTTTACGAGATGTTAAAGTGCACGAGAGTGGAGGAGTAATTTTCGAAAACATTTTTATGATCATTGCACTACCTTGCCTCAGCTTCCATGTAATTTCATCGAAAAATTAATTTGACCTCTTCAATATGTGAATAAAAAACGCTGTAAATGGCAAAAATACATATTAAATAGTGTTTTTGAAAAAAAACATCCACAAACAGCGCTTGTTCTTCTCGTTCTGTACCAGGATGCTCTCTTAACTAGAATTGAAATCAATTACTTTCCTGTGATTTTGTAGTGAACTTCATAATATTCGTGATGATCGGAATATCGACGATAAAATGATTAATTCCACTGTTAACTATTAATAACTAATTTCACGAATCGTTAGTACTGGAATTAATAATTTCCCTATCAATCCAATATTTTTTTCTTGGCTCATCGTACCCCGGATTTGAGTCGAGGTGAATTCCTGGTACTTCCTTGAAAATTCTATAAAATATCACACATAAATTAACAGAATGTTCTAAACTATATATATATATATATATATATATATATAGACTGGCTTTGAAGGCGTGTTTCAGAGGTGAAAACAAAGATTGCTACCGAAGTGATATTTTTTCCGAAACCTTATTTCCAGGGGATGACTTTTATGTCTCTTTCGTAAAATCGACATATTCAAAGATTCTTTTACGGTGACCCTTTTCGTGGACCATATCACCATTCAATTTACGAAGAGGAACTCATCGATTTCAGTATTGAAAAGTTATTCCAGCGTTACTAATTGCGAAGTTGCAGCGATTCGTAGACGAAGAATTCCAACTACCTGAAATAGCACGACTTTCAAATGTCTGTAAATCCGAAACTAAAACGGTTCCTGTGATTTTCACATCCTGATTTTCGTAGACTCTTCTCTGCTTTGTGGTAGATCTACAAACTATTCATCCATATAAGAAGTTTATGTATTATGAATGATAGAAAAATTTTATAAAACCTTTTTTATGAGAATAAAAGAAGAAACATTCTATTTCCACGTCCAGACATCTGTTTTTGGAAATTTATTATGTTTCGCCAAACGAAGTCGATCTTGTTTCTGTATAAATGGGATTTACTTTCTGTTAATTTTGATGGAATAGGTTCGAGGGATCCTCCATTATTTTTTTCTAAATCTTTCTCCTCTATCCTTTTTCAGTTGATAATTGTTTTATGCATAAATCATTGCCCATAAAACCCTCAAATCCTAACCGATTAGTCTGTTGGTCAATAATTAATTGATGAAAATTAATTGTTTCTTTTGACCAGTCTCCGTATCAGAAAATCTGACAATTTCCAATTGATGGTGACATTACGATCATTACGAATGCCATGGGATTGGAAAAATGTCAGAAATGTGAGGAAAAATTCCTTTGAAAAATGGGATAAACATTGAAAAACAAATTGATTTCACTTCTTTTTAGGTCAAGGGTGTGTTCGGTAACGATGAAAGTATTTTTGAGAACTTTTGCAGCTGTTTTAAAATTTGCGGAAGTTGCATGCATTCAAAATCAATAATTCCAAACGAACTATGAGAAGAATTTATGAGAAATCATGGGGGTCCCTCGAATCTAGATATTATTAACCCAAAAACCTCTCGATAAATTCGGAGGTATAAATGCCTTGGAATTTCATGAAATTTGAAAATTTTATAGAATCTTCAACCATAACTCAAGAGACAGCATCCAATTGTCATCTGATCCCTACTTGAGCGTTTTTCTTCATCAGAAACACTATATTATAGAATATAGGGGGCTATTATTGTGGATTATTTCTGTTCATAGTAAATTTTGAGGATCTTGGAATTATATGTCGTTGCATGAAATCCAATTTCTTGATTGAAATCCTGAAAATCATTGATAATTCATATAATGATATATATATCATGAGTAAATAATTTTCATGAGCTTAGTCCATGAAATGTTTGAAGAATGCACTTACATTGATGAAGTTTTCTCCTGTTCTACGCTACATTTACTGTTTTAGTAAGTTATTTTTTATTACGAACAACACGTATAAGAATAGTATATACGAAGGTGAGAGGCATGAGAACGTATGATTATGTAATAATAATGTTGTTGGTGATAGAAGTTTATTCATTAATTCATTTACTCCTTCAAATGAACAGAACCCATGTGAAAGAATTTTCAAAATTAAATATTATTGATATATGATTATTGGGGTGGCGCAAAAAACCGACAACTTTTTCTTGTCTTCATGTATCATATGAAAATCTGTGAGTTTTTCATGTTTTAAAGGTTCTCTCTAAAAATAGGGTCAAAACAAATTTTTTAGAGGTCGATTGAGAGTTTTTGAAATTCTGAAAATATTTATACTTTATTTTGTTTCTATCTTCCAATTCAATTCCTCATTGTGGTGAAATATAGGACGTAAAAAAACACAAATTCAAAATTAGAGATGAAAATATTCATTTTTAAAGATTGTTCAACATGTGTGGAGATTCTTTAATTTATTACTGTTAATGTTCCCAAGTGACCTCTGTAAATTCATAATCACATGTATTATGAGTTTTAATCAGCACCTTAATGGATGAAAATACACCACGAGATGAAGAATAAATTCAATACATCATAAGAATATAAATTTTTCTGATAAACAAAATAAAATTAATTAACCTTCAAACGTTCGCGCCTTTGAATGGTGCATGGATGGTCGCGCGTATCTGTATTAAATATTTTTACTCATTTCTTTATTGAATTATCATTTTCACGTATTTATATATATATATATATATATATTGGTAATTCAACATAAACTTTTTATAATAAAATATTGGAAAAACAACTTATGATAAAATAATTTCTTGTTATATTCATTTTTTAAATTCTTCCACATCGTACGTAACAGATACGCTCGAGTGTTTGAGATTAAATCAATTCAAATACGATTCAATTAATTAGTTAATCTTATAAATTGTAGAATTTTTTTCTTCACGATTGTCGAGTTTTTACTTGAAAATATCAAAAGCGATCAATTTAAAAATGTTCATAAATTCTGAGCGATCTTTAAAAATAAATGTTCCGAATCGTAATTTAAAGGGAGTTTATATTTTTTGAAGTATCAAATTCCACCGGAACATGAAAAAAATCAACGAATTTCAAAGATTTTTAGAATTTTAAAAAATCTTGAGCGATCTCTAAACAATGTTTCTTCGAGTTAATCTCAGGAGAAGAGTCTCAAAACATGAAAAACTAACAAATTTGACTTAGCATGAGACCCAGAGAAAAAGAACAATCGGGTTTTTTTACACCACCTTAATGCTTATGTAAAAATGGTATATAAATCATATTGAATCACATCCAAGTTATGTATAAGTTTCAAAATTTTTCCACATAAAAGATCTGTCAGATTTATGGTTTTCAATATTATTTTTATCCCTAGTAGAAAATCGAGAATTTCAGTCCCAGTTGATGATAAAATTTCAGGAATAAGTATTAACAAAATTGTAAAAAAAAGTATTGATTTGGATTTATATTCTAAATTATACCTAAGTCTAAAATTTTTTCATTGTCTTTTCATTCATTAATTCATTTTATTGATTTTTATTTTCAATTGTTTCCAATTTTAATTGATAATTTCAGTTTTGTCCATCAGTCAACTCATGGATTTTAGTACGATCGATGGGACTGCTGGATTTAGAATCAGTTAACATTATCAACCAGTACTGAAATTAATACTATACTGATATGTGATCAGTGTTAGAATTATTAATATTAGTGATTAGTGAATATCAATAATGCAATTGATAATTCTACTGAAAGATTATCCTAATATCGATATACTTCAATATTCATAAATAATATTGAATGAATAATTCCACTATTCATCTAGTATTATTACCCTGATATTCATATTATCAATTCCAGGGCTTCAATTATCTGTGAAATAATGTATTTCACTTTTGATTATCAATAACATTACCAACCTGAGTCCCTGTAGATAGTAAAATCCATTATTTTAGTATCATTCGTGTGTAAAATCAGTTATCTCACTGTGAACCAATAGGGTACTATTCATTTCAGGTGCTTTTATTAGCAGAATGATTCATTCCACAACTAAGTGTCAGTCATATAATCAATTTTGTGAATAGAATTATCAATTCTCAGCTTCAGTTAATAGAAAAATCAGACCACAACGCAAAGTGGAGAATCGTTTCATATGATTTATAGGCGGAGAATAATATCGTACTGCTTCATTTGAGTTGATTCCATCATACGTTATATTCCTATGTTTGTTGTTACATTTATACGTCGTATTTTTGTTCGCAATATTCAAACGTGTACACACATTTCCTTTGTATCATGCAATCTCATCTCGCATGATTTAGAACTCATAATTGAAACCAACAACTGTCATATTTGTAAATTATGAGCAATTCGAGTAGTCTATTCTATGAAATCTGCAGAAGAACTAAGAGATTTAGGTGTCACAATTTTAGAAGGTTGTCCGATCTTTTTCCATGCACTCAGAATTCTGTTTTACACATGAAAATTTCTTTCTTTTTGGTGATATTTACTTGAATGAAACCAGATTCGAGCGTTAATAGATTTGATGGCATCATTTCCGAACAGAAGTGGCTTTCACGAAGTAACAAATAACTCGTTGTCTTTTTCATCTTCGGTGGGGAAATGAAATTCAAACTTTACATTCAAAATAAAAGTGGCCTGGCAACAAGATGATTTATGTATTTTCTACTAATGATATAATCATTTCACGATAAATTTGATACCCCTATTGACTTTCTAATTTGTCAGATTCATAGTTTCTATTTGAGTAAGAATGTCATTGATTTCTAGACATATTAGCATAAATTAATCGCCGTCAGTTTATTGGACAGGAACATTCTTTGGATTTTGAGTGATGATTCGATTAGCTGGTCATAGTGACGAGGATTTTGGAAGAAAATCTATTCTTCTTTTATATGGAAAATAATGTATAATTTTTATACATTTCAATCAAAATTAGATACTTTTCATATAAAACAGGATTAATTTTTTCCAAGGATCTCCATCGTCATCCTATGGTACTGCGTGTCAAAAAAGTACCTCTCCAGTGAGGCTTTGTATAATTGTGTGGACATTCTTTTTATATATAATTCTACGTGGAACAATAATTTTATAGAGTTTATATGAGATTTGGATAAAAATTAATATATTCTTCATATGGCTTTTTTGACATCTCAAATGAAAATTATTAAGATTTATATACAATTTTTATATAATTATATATACTTTATATATAATTATTTAACTCAAAGTTTACGTGTTGAAATACTTTTTCGACCTACTGTACTTCGACATATCAGTTAACTATTTGATTCATCTTCTGCTTCAGCTCAATATTCCGAGTGGGAAAATTTTCGAAATTAAATATAATTATGTACAACTTGTATATAAATTATGTATAATTTTCACAATTTT
This sequence comes from Gonatopus flavifemur, assembly GCA_018340375.1. Taxonomy (NCBI): domain Eukaryota; kingdom Metazoa; phylum Arthropoda; class Insecta; order Hymenoptera; family Dryinidae; genus Gonatopus; species Gonatopus flavifemur. The sequence continues at coordinate 11,324,628 of JAFFJZ010000005.1, forward strand.
CCCACTCGGGATGTCCAAAGACATCAATCTATGTCGCATGAAAAGAATGTAAAAACAGAGAGAAGAAATAAAAATACTTGAAATCCATTGGAAAACGATCACTTGTGAACATATTGTATGAAAAAATGGAACTAATGAAATACATAATTAATACACCATTTTCTGAAACTGTCTTCACACGTAAGTTAATTATGAGGACGTTCAGTATCGTTCAGCACCTGGAGTTTCTGCAAGGGATGATGCTTCTGGACCGATCCAACGGATAAGTAGAAGAGAAGGCTGCCCTTAGCTACGTGACATGGAAAGTGGGTGGAGCAAGTTTCCCCTACCTGCCGACCTTCTTCTAGAAGAGTCAATTGGTATAATTGAGATCTATCTTCTTCCCTCACTTTTGTTACTGTCTGCTCCACCTCCACCCTTCGTGATCCCCTCCAACATCCTTGGTCACTATTCGGGTGTTGTTACATGCTCAAATATTCGAACATTCGGGGTTACGAACTCCACCAAACATATGATTCATTTTTCTCTCGATGTACCGAACATCATCCTCTATTCACAGGGGAGAGATAATATTATTCCAAAAATATGTCCCGCTGGGTAAGAATTGATTTCTCACTTCACTTCTTATACTTTAGGTATCGTTATGAAAACATGTCTCTCCCTGTTTGAAATCACCTGTGGATTGCGAAAACCTATTCACAATTCTATGCAATTATTTTAATTCATTATATACAATCATATGATACATTTTGATTTAGAATCAACTATTAAACGTCCACAATACGACACAAAATAAAGTGTTGAATCGAATCGAAAAACAAGCACTTTTCTTGTTTATCGCGAAGAATAGTCTCGATATAGATTACTGAATTAGAATACCTGTTGGTTTCACTATCTGGAGCATCTTCAAAGTGTTTCCCTCTTTTCTTTCCCCTTTCCCTCCTTTCGTGGTCGTTGTCGTCGTCGATTCTATGGCCAATTAGTTGTGCACCTGATATATTGCTTCGTTGTACAGAGATCACGCCGGCTTTCGCGATTTTACATCCACCGCATTGAGAGCAGAAGGGAATAAAAAAAGAGGGTTGCCCTTTTAGCCCTGGCGGGAATATACATATGCATGGAAGTAAGAGTAAATTTTCATCAACCGTGATGTTCGCTGAGTTGGCAATTAGCTACTAACTACGCGGATGAGTCGTTTCGTTTCGTTTCGTTTCTAGGAGCTAACGTACTCGGAGATCAAACGACAATCTAATACAAAGCCGGAAGGGAGATTTTAAAACAATCTTCAGATTACGAGAGATGGACTGATGGAGATACGTCTGATGGATGTTATGATTGTTCCTCGTAAGGCTTTATGAAACACCAATCCAAATCCTCTCATTAAAGCAGTGACGTAAAATCATCCTTGTTTTAATTGGAAGATGCATTTTATTCGAACATCGGAGTCGGAGAGAATTTTTATACCATTCTCCCTACCGTTTTTTCCGTCGAAGAAAGAAAAAAAATAAAATCAAAATATTCAGACATCAGAACTATGAGATATAGATATCGAACAATTCGAACGATTTGAAACGTTGAGAGCTATGACAGTTACTTGGGTAAAGCAGTGGAGAGGAAGGAAGGAGAGGTATGTCGAGGGAGACGGGGAACTGCGCTCGGAATGTTTTAATAATATGCATTCCCCGTGAACAGGATTTCAAAGAAGCCCTCACCATAAAATGTATCGCAGCATAATATTTCTTAATGAAATTAACAAGATTTCAATTTGGGATATCGTTATTTAATAGAAACGATAATGTTATATGTAATACTTCCTCGGTTGATACGATGTTTAAATATATCTTACTATTTCTACACGTGTCAGTGTATATATATATATTTAATCATCTAGAATCATTGAGATTTCATCATCTAAGGTTTGAAGATAATAAACCAAGTTTCCGGGACGCGATTAGATTTAATCTACTTCATCTCGAGTCTTCACTTACACGTAATACGGGCTAATTTGAAAATTTTCTTTTATACTTGGGAGCATTAAATACGAAGTAGAGAGCGACAAGATCGAAACGATTCCCCCTTCTCCTCGTGCTTCCACTCTGTATCTAATGTGAACAAGTTAGCGAAAAAGGTGACTTCGGAAGAGAGCAAAAAATAAAGCTCTCGTCGATTCTCAGAGTTTCGTCTAGTTCATTCTGCTCGATTAGAGCTAATCGATCCTGCGAAGAAATGAGGCATAATATAGAGCTTCGGCTAGCTCATAAATACTCATTTGCGAACCTCTTTCCTTTCTACATAATTTTCCACCACCCAAGTTGAGACTTCATTATATTTACTATCGCATAAACATCGTATGGATATTGAACGGATAAAATTGCACGCGTAATTGACAAAGTATACGATCGCTTGATGATCTATTCATGGAATTTTGAGTATCTATAAATTTGTATTCGAATCACGGCATTCGAGGGATTAAAATTTGGACATTTTTGAATAATTGTTCATTGAATTTGTAAACCCAGGATTTTTTGGTGTTGAAAATTCCTTCCATGGTTAGTTATTCGTCTTGGGAGTTCTTTGAAAACAGGAAAAAATGATTCCTTGATTTCTCAAAAATACTCCTTTTGGATTAAGAAAGAAATACATGGAGTTTTTTGTGTATGTTTAATGCCTATGTTTATCAATTTCGATCACATAAAATTAGGTGGAATAAATTGAATCGGAGGGTAATAGGGTAATGATTATTCAAATATTCTGATTTGATCAACTATTTGCTTCCGTGATGTAAACGATTGCGCCATGAATTTCAGAGTGTCTTGTTTTGTAATTGAGCGTAAACTCTATGAAATTTATAAATGTACTCTTGAGAGAATTTTCATTTCATGTGTTGAATAAATATTCATCTTTACTTGTTTCGGAATTTTTCACCCTTCTCAATTGTTGAGACTATCTTTCTGTATCCCGAGCCAAAACTACGGGTTGAGATTGACTGATCAGAAGATAAAGTTGAACGTTTAAAAATTAGGAACCAAAAACACGTGATATAATACATTGAATAGAAGCACATTTATACACAATACAAGATTATTCCCGATCAAATCATCAAATGACATAATAAATACTAAAAAAATAACATAAATCAAATACAATCATATAAATACATAGATCTTCTCAGATCTCACACTGTGAACAATTTTTATAGAAAACTTTACATACATAGCTAGGAAATTTTCCATAAATATTAAAAGTCCCATGAAAACAATGATTTTCATGTATTTTTATGTCGAAATTCCTATACATGTACGAGAATTTTATTTTCCCATACGATTATGGGAAATTTTTCTCACATAGGTTTGGAAAAATTCCGAATATTTCTTACACGGAGAAAAATTGTCTATTATAAATTACTAGACTCGCTAGTATATTGAGAATATACTTGCATTTTGAAGTTATATACCAAATATTCTCTTCAAAAGTACCAGACTTTCTGTGAGTTAATGGTAGAATAATAACATTTTATCATAGAAAGTTTGGTACTTTTGAAGAGAACGTTTGGTATATAACCTTAAAATGCAAGTATATCCTCAATATAATTCTAAATAGATAATTCTTCTCAGTGTATAGTGCAGGTACCTTGTTAATGTCATGGGGAAAAAATTGGTTGGGGCAGAAAAATGTGATTTGGCTGTGTCACTTTATGTTGGAATCACAGATTTTTCTGCTATCATAGTAAATAACTTTCTATGTTGGGTGATTATTTAGCTATAGCAGCTAATTATTTGTTGAGGCAGCGAAAATGTCAGCATTATGAATACAACAACGAACAAATGTGGCTGGGGGTGTCGACACTTTGCAGAGCAAAAAGTACCTTAGGAAATCAGATTTTGCTGTTACAGCGGATTTTCTTCTCTGTGTAGTAGCCCGATTCGACTGACTTTAAAATGCATCACATGTAGCACACGATCGCCCACTCATCTTTATTGTTGAAAATATCACTAGTATCATCATACAGTTCTTCGCCGATATTGATAATGCCACTCTATGAATTTCTTGGAGTTAAAATCCACTCTCAAAGAGTGAAAATACTGCAAGTTCAACAAGAGTGAGATTCTACTCTTATAAAGAGAGTTTTTCCTCCATAAGGGTGAATTTTCACTCTCTTTGAATGATAATTTTACTCTTCAGATCGAGTTGAACCTTCGCTCTGTTTGAATGAGAATTCACTCTTATGGAGTGGAAAGTCACTCTTCAGGAGTGGAATCTCATTCTTCCAGGACTTGCAGTATTTTCACTGCTCAAGAGTGAATTTTCCACTCCAAGGAATTCAGAGAGCCATGTACTTTATAGTAATAAATGCTATAGTTGACATTTTTATTTATAATTAGTCCTTAAATGATTCGTTTCTCTATCGAACAGAATTAGAATCATTTATTTTACTTTTTCGCAAATGCCAAACATTTTTTTGGAAACCCACAGACATTTCAGTAAAGTTTCAGTAAAATCTCAAACAATTTTTGTCAGTTGATAAACATTGTTTAGAAAGTCGCAAAAATTGTTTGAGAATTCACAGAACATTAGTAGATTCTCAAATAATCTGGGAATTCACAAATCCGTAAGTTTTTTATCATACTTTTCTTCTTGTAAATTCCCCATTTTTTTTACGGTGTTGAAAGTTCATTGAAAAGTCTGTAATGGTTCCAAAAATTTTCAAATGAAATGTTCTCCCGCCACCAATAATTTGCTACTTTAGCTAATTTAACCGTAGAAACAAACAAATTCAGCTGGAAGAGTCGACATTTTCTGCTGTCACAGCTAAAACATCGCTATCATAGTTAACAAGATTGCTGTAATAGCGAAAAAGGTTCTATTCCAGTCAGAGATACTCAGCGAAATTTGATTTTGCTGTCACAGTGGACGTTTTTCTTCCTATGATTTCTAAAAAATGTTTCTTGTCCTGGTTAAGGAGGGAAATACATGTGAACGTACCGTTTTCCAAGAATTTATTACGAAAAATTGACTGAGGATCCATCAATGAAACAACGCACATCTCGAAATATACGTTTCAAACTATCTTTATAATTTTGTTGAGACAAAAATATTCCAAAATGGCGGAGCTACAGTTCCTAGAAGTTGGTCCCTCGTTTTTGCCCCGTGCAGACCGAAAGCCTGAATTTTTTTCTAAAATCTAAGAACCAAAATTCTATCGTTAGAATATGTAAAAACACACAACTTGGCGAAGTCAGAATAATTGAAAATAGAAAATTGAAAAAAGCAATGTCAATAAATTTTATTTTTTGTTCTTCTCTCCGTCAAGTTGTGCGTTTTGATATACTTCAACGATAGAATGTTGGTTTTTTGATTCTAGATAAAAATTGAGATTTGTAGGCTGCACGGCGCAGAAACGAGGTATCAATTCATAGCTCCGCTGTTTTGCAATATTTTTGTCTCAACAAAATTGGAAAGATAGTTTTGAACGTATATTTTGAGGTGTGTTTAATTTCATTATTCTATCTTCAACCAATGAATCGTAATAAATTCTCAAATGAAAATCAATTTGCTTGTATTCTCTCCCTCATACGAAACCATTGATTCTCGCTATAAATCTCATTGAATCTTGTACAATGTTCTGACAAAATCCCATTGAATTTCACTTCATCAGATTCTATGGATTTTTTCAACCAGGGTGAATTGAAGAAATTCTCCTTGTCAGAGAAGATCTTTATATTTGTCACAAGGAAAGGGTTTTGTGAGTATGTTCATACTCTTGTGAAAATTTCCTCTGAAAGATGGCGCACTGTTAAAAATTCAGGCAGCGAAATTCAATCACATGTAATGGAAACAGTTTTCCCTCATTTGCAATCACTCTAATTGAAAAATGTATTGACATTTCAATTATATATGATTGAAAATTCAGTTACCAAACTATATTATTGTGCCATATATTATAGCAAGAAATTGAAAATTCAATTACATATTACCGAATTCTCAATTCAATGAGCAGGAATCGGAAATTTCAGTAACAAACGTACTTGAAAAATGAATGAGATTTCAAAAAAATTGTCAACAGTTTGGCAGCAAAATTTCTTCATGATGTGAGACTTTTGTCCATATTTTGGTACAATTTTTCCTTACGTTCCGAAGGATCCCCAAAGGCGGATGAATTTCTCAAAATAAAGACAGAATCTTCTATTTTTAATGAAAAAACACGGTTCCATGATTAAAGGATGAACTGAGAGAAGATTACAGTCATTACAGAATTTAGTTACAGTCACCAGCATTTAATAATAGTTACTAGGGGTGTGCGGGTACCACTTTTTATCGGGTCGGGTAATTTTATTTTCCCTCGGGTCGGGTCGGGTATCCGATTCATTCAAGCTACCCGAATTCAATGAAGTGGTTTGAGTTCAACATTTTCAACTACCACCCACAGTTTCCATTAGCTTTGACCTTATAAAGATATTCAAATCACATCTATGAATCCAATTTTAATTGTAATAGAATCCCAAGACTATTTTCAATTTCAAAGTTCCTGAATTCACACAAACTGTTCGACAATCTTTTCATGCTGTTCAATACTGTATTCTGATCTTTCTCCCACTCATGATTGTCTTTGTTCACTCTGAGCATCTTTGATACTAAAATACTCTGATGCTTATTGTTGAATAACAGAGTGAAAAAGCAGCACAAGACTTTTTGATGAACAAAATCAAAATGACAAAGTACAAAATGAAGTGGCGATCAAACTGCTCGAACAACTAAGGACTGAGTAAGGAATATAAGGAGGTGTCTTTAATATTAGGGCTGTACGGTTAATCGATTAATCGAATAAAACGATTAATTGTTGACGATTGATCGATTCATCGTTGGATTCCAGTTGATCGTTTTTTCAATGAATCGATTAACCGATTAATCGGTAATTCCGATTAATGGTTTTGACAACTTATCGTTCAAGTGATCAATTGGTAACCGATGAACGGTGAAAATGATTCCCTAGAATCCACGTATAACTCGATGCACCGATTAATTCACAGAATGATTAATCGGAAAAATGATTAACCATATGCATTGTACGAATGTTCCTAGAATACTCGGAACAAATATTACGGAATATTCGGTATAATTTAAATGTTATAAGAATCTTCTGTGAATATTTACAAAGCTTGTACGCTCTTTGTGAGAATATTCGATACATTACATTCTATGGATGTTGTGAGAATGTTCTCAGAATGTTCTGTGTTACTTGGGGAGTATTGGTGAGTTTGCGGAATGTTTCATGATATATTTATCATCAAATGTTCCATTTCCATGTTCCGATGTAATAACCGCAATAAAATCTCTGTAACAATATGAATTTCATATCAATATCATCTTTTTCTCATATTTCCAAATTCGAGTGGAGGGAGAATAACTCTTCCACATGTATAGACAACAATCTTGATCGATTTGTCGTAACAATATTGGGTGGAGAAGAAAAAGTTCGCTCGCTGCTCACTTCAGTGGCAGGCAGAATCAAATACTATTTGAACTACCCGACTTTAATCGGGTACCCGGGAAACTCGGGTAATTGAAAAAACACCGACCCGACCCGCCCGATAAAAACCCGATGCAGTCGGGTACCCGCACACCCCTAATAGTTACCAAATCTCGTACTTGGATATGGCGATATAAATATTGATTCTTAATTACCGACATACTGATTCATATCTAATGCCTTTGGTTATAGTTATCAAACTGCAGTTATTATTAGCAAATCTTGGTAATGATAAACCAATCACATACATTAGGAAACCAAATTATTTTGGTAACTAGGTTCTTTTATCAGTGTGGAATACGTTGAAATGAGGAAAAACTACGCGTAATCTTCACAGAGCAGTACTTACACGGAGAGAAAAATTTGCTGATACAGCAAATCGAGATATTATGTACAGAATGGCAAATCTTGTTGCTAACTCGACTGAAGATTCGCTGCGCAGAGTTGACTGGATTATTGGGAGCGCAACATAATCAGCTAAACAGAACAGCGAAAATTTTTGCTGCGACAACTGAAAAATCGCTGTCGCAGCTAATAAGATTGTCGTGGTAGCAATAGTTTGTTGTCACAGCCAAAAATCTACTGCTCCAGCAAAATGAGATTTCGTTGTCACAGCGAATTTTTTCTTCCTCCGAGTAACTGATTTTAGGTATACGTATTTCTGGCAGTTGAACTAACCTGTAATAATTGGACAACGTCTATCCTTTTTATAACCAATTTTGTAAGAAAAGTTTTTCTTTGTGGTGGGGGGTTCGAAGAGGCAGAGACTGACTTTTAGCCAGAAGATTTGTTCAATTCATTCACCACATTCCATTTGACTCATTAGTTTAATATTCATGCTGGATGTTGAAAATTTCGGATATAAAAATTATTAACTCTCGACTATCGCTTGATTACTAAATAAATTCACTCATATATCAAAGAACGAAGCAAGTTTTTTTCCTTCACGAGCAGTGATTTTTTTGAGTAATCAATGAAGCGAGGTGAGATAAATCATTCCATGACACGTTATTAGGTACTCTAAAGAGAATCTGTTTTCCAGAAAGCAAGTTATAAAAATATTAAATTATATTCGCATTATTTCACGAGGAATATATAATTCGTGTTTTCATGTTCTGAATTGCCACTCATGGATTCGTAAACGAAAGCAAATCAAAGCAAATTATTTTTTGATGTCCATATATCACGAATACAGCATAGAGTAAGATGTTGGTGAATTGCACGGAACATGTTGTGAATCAGGTATAATTGGGGGTATACACAGAAAACAAAAAAACTGAGGTATCCTTACGTATAACCTGCGAAATCTCACTTAAATTCTATACGCTTTGACGGACGGTTGCTGTGATTGAATCGTTCGGGCTTCAGACGAATTCATTTGATGCTCAACGTTCCCTATCATTAGCCATTATATCATGGACCAGAGGATACGCTGGATAATGGTAACACCCAAATCTCGAGGAAAAGAAATGAGTAGAAAAGAAAACGCGTAGTAGTAGGGCAGATGTCGTTGTCACGCCCAAAATCCTTTTAGTTCGGCATCACGTATGGTGTGCTCTTTCAATAAACTTTTGTACGTTCACGTTCGAAAGCAAAAACGAGAACAAATGTGTTGCCGGACGATTATTCGGCCAACATCCTGGATATCACGGAACAGGATGAAGAGGAGGTAAATTCTTATGAGAAGTTCATACATACCGTCCGAAGGGAAAGGGTTTTTTATTTAATTATACACCTATCTAAGTTCCTGTTCCTTCGTCATAGGGCACTTAAGGAAAAACGAATGGCAGGTTCACAATTCCTGCGATACGCTTCGGGGGTTGCATTTGAATTTTTCAATTTTGATTATCAGCTTCGTACAAATTCTATGGAATTACGCTGGAAGAATCGAAAGCGTATGCGTTTGATGTTGAATTTAACACCAAGTTGTTTTATCTTTCGATACTTTCTACTTGTGAATGTAAATTGTATATTTGCGTTATACGCGTACATTTTTTCATATCGTAATAGTATGTAAATATACATATATCCTTACTCGAACAATTTCCATTTGTGAATTGAAAGTTATGTATATAAGATTTGTAAATCATACCAACAAAGATGGAACGTGAAGAAAATTGCACACGTAATTTGTATCAAATGAGTTTACCAACCAAATGTGATCGGTGAATGAGGGTATGGAATGTGTTATTGAATTAATCATATGTTGTTCCTCGCTGTAATTTGTGGATATGTTTTGCATATCATATTTATAGAATGATCGATCAAGTATATTTTCTGAATTTCGACATCCAGTCATTTTTCCTGAAAAATGTCGATATTCTACGGATCATCGAATTTACGAATACGAATTCCTTGACGAGAGTCTCCCGGATGCTTTTGGATTTGAATAAACGAAACGAAACAAAGCAACAATAAAATCCGACGATAATTATTTGAACATACAAATCATATACACGAATGAACAGGTTTTTTCATCCTTGCAAACCCGAGGAGGGTACATGAAAAGAAGAAAAGAGAAGCGAAAGAGGGATCATTTGTGAAGTATTATGACGAAGCTATTCTATGTGAAACGGACTCTAATGCGCCATGTAACGCAACCGTAAGGTCCACAATGAGATATACACGCGCACTGTTGCAGCGCGGCAACGGCCACCTACAGAGCATAAGAAGTCGTGAAAAATGTTTCATGATTCTCCCTAGTCTTCTGTGGGAACCAATTTCCGTGATGATAGAGCTATTTAACTGATGAAGCTATAAGATAGAATTAAGATAAAACTCTTTATGAATGAATCTGATTCCCACCAAGTAACTTGTTCTTTGTGCGTGTACAAACCTTCTTGAAATCATCGTGGTATATTGTATCAGAGTGTTATATACGAGGATCCTTCTACTAGTTACCAATCCTATCATTCAAACCATTATCTCAAAATTGAGCAAGTAATTCCACTAATTGGCTTGGAATGACACGGTTTGATGCCCCATACGAATCGGATAAGGTTTTTAATTTCTCTGACCAGATAATGAAACCTTTTATAACTTTTATAATACCTACGTTTAATACAAATATTGGTTTTTCAAAGAGCTCGAAATTTCTTGGAATTTGATAAAAATCACAAGAGTTTCATCAAAATTCCGTTGAATTCTTTCCGAGTGGGGTATTGAACCGAGGTCAAGATCAGAATAATTCGCCATTAGTATGCGATAAATATGATAAAGAGTAGAGAAGAAATACTGTTGATTTTACAGATACCAACTTGGAGATCAAGAATATTTTATCGTGATTTTTTTGTCGACTGTGTTGCAATGTTTTATCTCAATGAGTGAAATTATCATACGGTATGAAACTCGTTTCGTCGTATACCTAACGAAGCTTGAACGAATTTGTTAAATGAAGAGGAATGTCGATCCAGTTTGCCACATAGTTTTCGTGTTTCTAAGGAAAGAGAGAGAAAGAGAGAGAGAATTGTCTGGGAATGATGTTATCGAGCCGAGAATTTGTTGTGGAATATTGTACACCTGTGGATTATGAGAGTGAAAATTAATGGAGTATTTGATATGAAGGGAGTGGTGTTATTCTGTAGTGTTGTAATATCGATAATATTTTTTGAACCTCACATCATGATATTCATCTTTCATTTATTCAGTTTCAAATTTTATCATCAGCCGAAATTGAAATTAATAATCTGATCATAAAATGAATTTCAAAGAAATTTTGTTCAAAAACATCCATGTTTAAGGTTTTGATGAAAGTCTGAGAAAGAAGGGATTTTCCGATAAAGTATTTCAAAGAGTCTACAGCTGATATTATGAATATTCATAATTTTTTACTATGTAGCTATTTTCAGAAATTGGAAATCGATAATGTGAGAGATGTTCTATGAGGATTTCTTAGATCAAGCTCGAGTGCTGATATTATGAATATTTATGATTGTTATTAAGGAATCTTGATTGAATAGGTATTTCAAGTGATTATTTTCGATGGAGAGCAATACGAGACAAATCAGTCTCTTTTGGAGTTTCCAGGGAGTTCATATATTCCCATGAAAACGAATTTCCAGAATTATATATAATTTATATATAATAATATGGAAATGATGTATAAATCGTATCGAATTATATAAAAATTATATATAATTTTGGAAATTTTTCATTGATTCAACAAGATCTAGTTTATAACATATCATCGCCTCAAAGAGTAACATAACTCGGATTCTTACGAAAATTACACCGCAAAAAGTGTTTACTAGAAAATTTCAGTACTTCACTGGAAGTCATTAAGGAGTAATATCACCTGGTATCCAGAAAATTTTTTGTCATTTTCTAAGACTTACCACAAACGATGGAAACATTTTTGGAATATGGGGTTTTGTGCATATGAAAGTACTAGTCTTCGAGTACCAGAAACCAGGGCCGTGGAGAGAAAATCCGGGCCCGGGGGGAAGCGAATTACGGGCCCCAATTTTCTTGTATTATCTGGAAAAAGATTACATATATTTGACAAAACACTTACACTTACAAGCATCTAATCATTCTACAATTTTTACACATAATAAGTAAAACATTCAAGCACAAGAAAAAATTTTTCTTAAAGAACATCAAAAACGTAAAAATCATGTTATTCAACCTTCTCATTACTGACACAGCAGAAACTGCGCCAAGTGGAGAAAAACTGCACTGATCTTTTTTGTAAAGTATAAAATTTCCTACCAAAAAGTCTGCGACGGCATATATTCATAGTTGATGTATTGGAACTATCAAATTCCGCACGACTGACCTGATGAGCGGGTTTCATCATCGTTGTTGATGAATGGGAAAAATGTTTGATATAGTTTTAAAATCCTGGAAGAATTCATAATAAATCCACAAACTGAAATGAAATCTTTGAGTTTTCGAATCGGAATTTATTGATTCGCTTCATAAATACGGAGCGAGGGGGTGTTTCGATGCTCATAAAAATTCAAAAATAGAAAAGTTACACTGAGAGAAATTTATCATTGAAAAATTACTGGTTTTCCCATCAGACGAGGCATATACCTGATATGAGGTCACAAATTGATGAAAAAAAAAAAAAACAGTAATTTTTCATACTAAGAAGTTCGAAAACTGAAACCAGTGAGAATTGATGTTGGGAAACAGTAATTTTTGATAACGCAATTTGATGAGAAAAACGCCTCCAGTTGGTAAGATTAATATAAATTGAAAACCATAACATTTTCAAGAATGTTACAAACAATCACGTGCGATGCTGGTAACGATAACATTATTTTCAGTTAAAATAACGTTCTGAAAAATTACCGGTGTTCTCATCAATTTTTACCGTCATGTTAAGTATGTTCCCCATTTTATGACATGATAAATTTCTTCTCCCAGTTCATGTTTTTCATGGCTTCAAATCATAATTGACGTAAAATAGGTTTCAGTTATCAGGAATAATTTCTTTCATTAGGGTGAAAGTTACCGGAAATGGTGTAATTAAGCTGTCAGAAATTTCTGCATGGAGCTTCAATCACATGGGATGGAAACAATTTCTTTTTACATGATGGAAAAATTTCTTGAAATTTCAATTACATATGAATTCAGTTGCTAGACTATACTATTATGAGTGATATAATATAAAAAAAATTGAAAATTCAATTGAATGTAATTGAATTCTCAATTCAATCACCAAGAATTTGAAATTTCATCTATAAGCGCATTGGAAAAATGAATCAAATTTCAAGACATTTTTAACAGTGTGTGCCGTCACACGAAATTTTGGTCATTTGATGCGTACTTTTAAACGTCCATTACCAAACCTCTGTCTTCCCGTGTACAAGCGATGAGGGTTGAAAAACTTTATTCTCACAAAAGAATAATACAAAGTTCCTTGACTTCAAAATCAAAAATATATACTTCATCATATATCTTTCGTTTCATTTGAGTTGGAAATCGTTTGACAAAAACGGAAGGAGATAAAGTACTTGGGAAAAATTCGGGCCCCCAGAAAACTCCGGGCCCGGGGGAAAACACCCTGGCAGTCCCCCCTCTCGTCAGGCCTGCCAGAAACACATTTTATCATATTTTTACATCACAAAATGGGTATAACGCTACGGGTTGTAATTATGAATGGCGAACAAAAAACCAAAAAGTTTCTCGAAATATGGTCCGAAATGTAGCGAACATCGTAGAGTTTTTTCGATAAATTGCATACGACAGATTTTATGAAGGATGTTCAAAGAAAAAGAAACAAAAACAAAGAAAACATCGAAAAAAAAAATCAAATCAATGCCATTCTCTTTGAAATCAGTTTTTCGGAAGAATTCGGACGTTCGCTAGATTTTGGACTATACTTTGAGAAAATTCTCAGTTTTTTGTCCTACATTCATAAGTGTGACCTGTAGCGGTACGCCCATGTAAATTGACAGACTTATTTCGAATGTGCTGATATGCCGCCATTTTGTGCTGTAAAAATATGATAAAATGTGTTTGTGGTACTCAAAGACTGGTACTTTCATATGCACAACACCCCATATTTCAAAAATGTTTCTATCGTTTGTAGTAAGTCTTAGAAAATGGCAAAAAATTTCGCGGTCACAACCCGGATAACATGTGAGCTTGTGATAAGCTTGTCAGTGTAAGGTTGTTACAACTCTGTCGCAGGGGTTCTGTAAGCTTGTACCCTTGTCGTGTGTCAACTAGGAGGCTTACCATGTCAACCTTGTCACAAGCTTCCCTGACAACATTGCAGGAAGGCTAAATTGCTATCTGGGAAGGTGATATTACCACTTAACCAGTACATTGAAATGAGAATTCCAGTATATTTGTAGGAGTATTCTAGCGCCTGCACTGGAATTTTATTATAGCAAGTTGAATTTTGTAATACGGAATCCGTGAAATGCCAGCAAGTGTACTGGAAAATGAAAGTGCTTAAATTTTCCATTGCCAAGCGTTAGTAAATTTGCGGTTTCTTTCACAGTACAGTAATGTTGAAAGTCATGTTTAAGATTTCAAATAGCAACTGATTGGAAAGGAAATAACCGCATAGAAACAGATAGGCTCCGAATGTGATTCTCGTCCTGTTCAATCGGTTTGTATCTGATTTTCGAAACAGGGGACCCCTCGCGAATACCGGCACCATTTGCGTCCTCCTCACAAACACTACAGCTCGTAAAATTTCTACGGAGACTGGTACTGGTTTGCAATGCGGATATGCATTCAGAAATAACAACTGTGTTGAGATTTGTGAGAACCTCATGAACTACGCAAGTTTTTGCCAAAACCTTACGAGCTACGCTAATCCTCAAACAGTCGCATAGGTCACAAAGGTGTGATGAGAACTAGCTCAGCTCATAGGTTTCATCGTGAGTTCCACGGAAATAAATAATTAGCTATTATTCGGGTAGCTGAAAATTAGCTACAGCAGCGATTTTTTAGCTGTCACAGTTACTCACTTAGCAGTAGCAGCAAGAAATGCAATTTGGCTATCCAAATATCAACCACAAAACCTGTGCAGTGCCAGCTACGATTTCCAACTGCCGTAACTAAAACATAGCTACAGCTGCGGTTATTTTAGCCACAGCGGTGATGAAAACAGGGTGCTGAAAAAGTGAGTAGATGCCACAGTTATTTCCTTTTTCTCCGTATTCATTGAAAAGTATAGTAGGACTCGCAGCTCCATCAAGAGTAATATAGGTCGTGAAATTCTTACGGCGACTGGCACAAATCATAAATTTCTTATGAACACTAGCATAACTCGTATTTCTGAATGTGTTCCCGTACTGCGAATTATCCTAGCTTCGTAAGGACTTTACAAATTGCGCTGTTGCTCGCAAAGGGTTACGAGGTATGCTTTTTTCACAAGAAGTCTCTCTGGTTGAATAAATCCTTCAAATCCGCTCAGATCAACTCGAATTGGATTTGATAATAGAATCCTGATAGAGATGCTCTAGCGATTCATTGGTTTTGTAACACTTGTCTTGAGGAATGAACCAGACATCTGTTAGTACCTTGCAAGTTATTGGCAAGTTCTCTAGCTTTACGTTGTGGTAGGTGTTACAGAACCAATGAATCCCTCAAGCATTTTTACTAGAAAATATTTTGGAGTAAGGGAGTCTATTTTGGATCAGGCTTTTTGTCAAGTAATTATGCGGGAAACAACTTCATGATGATCGGTAAGAGTCATCCATGAACTATCATCAGTCCCCCTCAGTGAGGATCAAGTTGAGGTGTTTTATGAAGAGAGCCAAAATTATAGTAATGGGGAAATTGTCGAAAATGAATTGATTTTTGAACGTTGGAGTCGATACATCTGTTTGCAGAGTGCATAAATACTCACATTTCTTTATTCGGGAATGACCACAAACATAATCCTTTGGTTCAGTTCCATTTGCTACAAAATCAAAACACATAACGGTGCAGGAGTGATCGTAAGTACAATTCTTCCGGGTTTTTGAGATCTTATTGGTCAATTCTCCTCTACGTATACTCGGTCAAGTTTCCTTAACATACGTCACACTCTCTCTTTTCAAACACTGATTTCGTTGATTCGGCCCCCATCCAACATGAACCTTTAAGTGCCCTGAAAACGCTAGCAAAATTTTGGTTGACTGACAAATCAAATTTATTTTGTCCTAATCAAATTTGTTTATTTTAGGACAGAAAGTTTCTTCGCGTTCATTTCAACCAAAATTTTCTCTCTCCAGTGATGCTTGACGATGCACCCCGAAACAAATCTTTCATGACAAATTATTTGAAATCAAAGGAATAAAATTAGAATATAGTTCTTCACAAACCATCTTCGTTGATCGAAAGAGAAGGTATGTACAAAGCGATATTTTGATTTTATTGCTTCATTTTCGAATGACTCGTCTTTTTTTAACCAAAGTTTCTGGTTCCAACTTCAAGTGTTGCTGGTATCACCACAAAGAGGATGGCAACAGAATTGACTCTGATATAACAGTTGGAGTAAACAATAGTGGTTTTCCATAATTCTACGTTGAATTTCACTGTGGAATTAGGAGAGAAGATTATACTCAACATCAATCATCATTAGCTCTTACTGGAAATACAAAATAGCAATACTCAGAATCTTAGCGAAGAAGAAAAAATGCATAAACACTAGCATAAAATCCCCATTTCTGTATTCTTCATGCTCATGATTACGCGTTTGCGTGCCAAGACGTTTGAAGATAAATTGTTTCCTATTAGAATTGTATGGTAAGTTCCGGAAGATCAATTAGTCAATTGATTAACGTTTTAATACTCTGTAACAATTGTGGCTTATTATTGACTTATCCACTGATGTAAATTTTGCGATTACTATTGACCCTACCCTACTCTCGGTACAGGAGTTTTTTTGTGTGCAAATTGATTGGATAAATCAAACAATTATTTTGTTAAAAAAAATACAGACAATCGTTTCAAACTTGATATGCAAAGTTGAAAGAATGTACACCATATTTGCCATGAATCTCTATTCTTTGTGATTTGCAGATGATGGATCATTCATCATTCATGGAAATTATCTGACACATTCACATTGACTCTGTCCTGCATAAAATTACACCCCATGCATCGGAAATGTGAAGTTATACGGAAGGAAGTGGAACGATAATAGCAAGTTGTCTTTCCAAGGGTATATCCAAGGAAATTTAAGAACTAACCGAAATGGTGGACACTCGATTTCTGAAAACAAAAACAGAAGGAAAACTTTATTTTATACTTTCTTAATTTTACTTTTGGCATGAAGTCTTATTTTTCCAGAATGAATATCACTCTGAATTCACTATACCTCTTGATATATAGTAAGTGAAAGGCTCATTCTGTAACAGGGAAATATTGGATCCTTGATTCAAGTAAGAAAAAGGAAGAGGAAAACATTTCACTACAAATAGGATAATGTTTTGAGAACTAACCGTTCTTACGTTCCAGAACTGATCGGTTTCTTTTAGAACTAATTTTTTGGTAAAAACTGACCCTTATAATATGTCCTGCGAATTGTGAAGAATTGCAGCTGAATCATAGCTTCGAAATCTTGGAATTATTATTACAGTTATTGACACGCATCTGTACGTGAAGGTTAATCATTCCTATATGTTGATGCTGGTCTAGGTACCATTCCATGTTGTAAGGAATTCTTTATTGAACTCTGAACGCCTCATTTTCTGAAAAATACAAATGTTTTTTGAACGAAATTTGAACATCTCAACATGGAATTCGAATAATTGAAATATATGTAAACGGGGGAATTATTCGATACTCGATATCCGTGTTGTTGTAAAAAAAGTAAAATTACAAATTGTCATATTTAATCCTTATTTTCATGAGAATATATATTGAAATGCCTAGGAATTATTCATCGCGAATGATTATCGAAGGGAATATTTATCATCCCAGGATACGAGAATAATTAAGTAAACAACGTTCAATCGTTCATCAATCGTAATTAATGTTCAGTGAATTTCGAAACACGCGTTTATCGATCCAGTTAGAAAAACATATGTTGGGTGTCAAGCTATCGAACGTTAATCAACGCTTCCCGTATTGCTTGGGAAAATTTATAGCTCCGATCCATACAAAAATATCATACTTAAACGTATCATAAATCTACATACGAATGGGTATATGTACACACACGTACAGTAACGTGATCTAGAGAATTTCGTAATTAACAATCCATTTTGTATTCGGCTCACCTGATCGAGCGACGTGTGCGGTCCCCTGACGTCATAATTCGGGGTCCCTCTGAGGCGTACCGCCCCCTTAATGCGGGGCCCGACACCTCGACTCCGCAATTCAACACGCACTTCTCTCTTATTCTCTTCAACTTTCATTTTCTACCCATTCTTCCATCGTTTCTCTATTTTCCATTCTTGATTTTTTCTTTCTCCCCACCCTTCCGTCCCCTGCAAATCTGAAAAAAAAAGAAAAAAAGATGGAAACCTAGGTACGAGGGAATATAAATCTGTGTATAGAGAGACAGAAAGAGGAAGGATGAGAGTAAAAGAAAAAAGGAAGATCGGTCCTCCACCTCTACCTCTCTTTTCTTTCTCTCCTTCACCTGTCTTCTTCTGCTCCTCTCTCTCTCTCTCTCGTTCTCCTATCTCGATTCTCTCTTCCCTTGCTCTCCGTCTCTCTTTCTCTCGTACCTGGAACTCTTCAACGGTATATACACTTCGAAAAGGCGGCTGAGAGGGATATAATGGCTCGAACAGACTTCACACGATGCCGACGGTATCTAAGCTCGGAGGATGATACTGACCAGAAAAGAGTGACAAGGAAAGTGAAAAGGAGAGAAAGGTACGAGCAGGAGGGAAAGACAAGAAATCGGACCTCCGTCGAGTCGCTGGAGGAACATCTCTCTATACCGCCTACCTCTTTTCTCTATTTCTCCGGAAGTTTTTAAGACAAATGTGTACGAATGATGATGCAATGAAACGTTGAAATCCATTTTATTATCGTCGCAACGGCGAGAGGCGTTATCATTCGATTAAACGTCGTGAATTCAATCCTCCGGTGATCCGTACTTTAGCTGGGAAAAAACAAAAAAATTCAAATACAACGTGTAATCATGTGGTTTTTGAATCCTCTCGCTGTTACTCGATGCAATTCAACTGCCCACGGTAAATGGGCAGATATTTCATTGCATGAATTATTTGAAACATTGAACATTAGTTTCTTAGGAATCATCAATCATTGAGCTCTCGGGTTGTGAAGTTTCACCATGGATTCTATAGACTTTCATTATTATTTTATGTCATGCCGGGGATAATGTATGGAGTGATAAGTGACAAAAATGAATTATTGAGATTTAAACAGAAGCCTTGAGAGAGCTTGAAGAATTCTATCGAATGATTATTATCGATAACGTCATATTTCGAATATTCCCATTCATCATGCAACACACTCAATAATAAACTCGCTCATAGTTTTTAACCTAATTATCAGTATTTTATGAAACTGATTAAATATTTCTGCTGCAAGTGGAGTATGATGTAGGGGACCTCCGCCGTTCCTAAAACAATGATCCATATCACGAATTATAAACAAATCAAAGAATATTGTGTTTAATGATTTCAGAAATTTCAGAGTACATTTCGGAAGTATATTTGAAGATGATTGAGTTGAGAGATTGTTATATGACTTATCATTCAGAGTTATTTTTCCCAAGCATGAATACCATTGCAATAAAAAATATACAAAGTAAGATCCGATGGAATTAAATGTATACTCAAATTACATTCAATCAAATGACGAAAGAAATATTATTTTCGTTCTGAAGATACATCTTTGTGTCAAAATAATTAAATGACGTGTAAAACTGAATTTGAAAGTACGATAGAATCTTGTGGAAACTGGCACGTAAAAAAGGTATTCACTCGAAAAGAGTATTCGACTAAAGTGGATGGGAGGAAAGAATAAGAAGCAAATCTTGGTGCCGCGGTACCGAAGCATAATAACAGAGTGCTGCGGTTCGGGTTAGCTGATGACTTCATTGAACCTGGATGCCTGACTGCTCTTGGGCCTCAGGCTCAGGACCTCCCTGAAATCGCCTCAAATTATATCGCCGACCATGGCAGCAGCGGTTGAGCTCTGTTTTTGATGGAGTTGAGACACATATTAAGGCAACACCAACCAATGAAATATAGCGGTTTCTCACGTGTGAAGAATTTTCAAACATTTTGCAAATGATCCTGATGCTCTATGCTTTCTATGCGTTTTCTATTATTGACGGCATATATATGAGGGAACCACACGGTTGTGCCGCATTCCCCTGGATTCGAATACCGTCATCGATTTATCACATGTTTAGTTTTGAATACTGTTTTTGCTTTGAAGGATTTTGAAAGAACTCACTTGTTTGTTAGTATGGTACTAATTTTCGTTGAATTCTGGTGGTATTCAATAGATGAGCAGAAATCTGGAATTTCCAACACAATTACTAGATTTGAATTGAATCGTTGCTTCCTTTTTTCCTGAAAAAGAACTTTCAATAGGATTTGAGAGGAAAATAAATACTCTGGAGATGATCGATACGTTGGTTTTGAAGAAGATATTCAACTGATTATATGGAAATTAAAGACAACTACTTTTAAACTTTAACAGAACAAAAATATGGAATTTTTATCCGCGAAAAGTGAGCCACAGTTTTTAGGAGAGATATTTCTGATAATGGGATTGGAGTGACTTCAGTGCAGAGAATAAATAGAATGAGTTAGAATAGTTTCTGCAGAGAAGCATACATTGATAATTTAGGCGCTCTCTCTCTCTCTCTCTCTCTCTCTCTCTCTCTCTGTTGTCTCTGATCTAGTGTTGCCGCGATCCGGGCTAATCCGAGTTTTGAGCATGGGCTCGGCTTGGCCATTGTTTTTGCCAAATAGGCTCGGCTCGCAAATCGGACCGATAGATCCACTGCTCGGATCGAAGCTCGAATTGGCTCGAAGTTCGTCGAGCTAGATCGAAGATCTCAAGATCCTACTTCGTTCAAAACGAACGCGGATAAAAAATTTTTGCGTCCAGGGGCTCCTTGGAATAGAGCATACAGTACAGGCCATAAGTTGAAATTAACCTAAAGACATTTAACATTTTTACATCTTCGCTGTCCGAAATTGATTTAATTCATTTGAACTACATAAATGATAATCAAAAAATGTCTAAACAATATAAAACACAATAAACTTATGTGAATAGAGTAAGTTGATTTCCTGAAACAAACACATCAACTGAAAAACTTTTGGCCTGTACTGTATTTCTGAAGCTCTTGAAGTTTCAGTATAAAACAACGTTTTCTCAAAATTTTTATGACTCGGCTAATAAAATTTCATAAATGTTAGTCATAAAAACTCCATGAACGCATCTTCCAATGAATAAATAGATAAATATATCATTAAATCTATCTTCAGAGGATTGGCGATGAAGGAAAATCCACTTTATAAACATATTTTCATAAACCGATTCTGACAAATGAAATTTCATGAGATTTGATCAGAACATTGCCCAAGATTCAGTGAGATTTGGCGAGAATCAATGGTTTTTTTTAACCAGGGTCCTTCGTCTGATAGGAAATTTTCTCAGTAACGATCTAGCTCGTCGATCTTATAGTTCTGGCTTAGCTCGAAACTCGGATCGACTGATATTTTTTCATCTCTGCTCGAAGATCGGACCGTTTGAAATTATTGAGATCGGCTCGATGATCGCGGCAACACTACTCTGATCCCATAAAAACTAAATCCCATCACTCTGAGGGTTCCGAAGGATCACATCCCATAATTCCTTAATAATTACCATGACTGATAGTTTCGGATAGGGATTAAAATGAATTTGGGTGGAAGTCGATTGAGCTCGATTTTGAAGCAATTTCAGTACGCACACGAAACTCACCCCCAAAAATTCATGCCTTCTTTTTTTAATGATTCATTCAATTTCGTTGAATCCCATCAAATTATTTTCTTCATCTGGACTTTATAAACCACAGTTACTTGATCGCATTATTAAGAGGTTATTTAAAAAATTTGCAAAATCAGCTCATGATAATTAGATGATCAACAGTCCAAGAAAAAGACTCTAGCTAGTGTTTGTTTTGGATTTCGCTACTTGGGGTAATCCACTGAGAGAAATTCATAGTTAAATTCACTATGGAATGATAGGAATGAGGGAACATACTGACTTCTAATGAAATTTACTATGGCATAACAATGGAAACCTGATCAAATTTACAATATTTTATAGTAAATTTTTATTAGAAGTTGGTATGTTCCCCTATTTCTATAATTCCATACTAAATTTAACTACATGGAAAAAAGAAAACTCTACTGGTTACTGTGAATGACAGCGATCGGTTGAAAAACAAATGAAAACACGCTTGGATAATGAGGATTAGCGCGATCACAGTGATGGGTATTGTAATGAAATGCGTCAGCGCTGAGTGGACAGTAATGAGGACTGGGAAACGCAGTACTGCATAGAATGAATTTGAGTTTCAATGTATTTTTGTGATTCACAGTAACCATTGCTGTTTTCTTTTTTCCGTGTATAAATTTCTCTCAGTGTATACTTTCTGAATCCACACTGAGAGAAATGTATTATTAAAAATTCCTGTTCTTTGTCAGTGAACGAGGAATATATTTGACGTGTGATTACAATTTGATGGGAAATACCAGTGATCTCATAACGTTATTTTAACTGAAAAAAAACTTTTATCGTCCCCAGCGTCGAACATGATTGTTCGTGATCACGACCCTTGTTTCTTTTCCCGAAAACACGGAACATTCTTGAAAATGTTATGGTTTCCAATTTATATCAATCCCACCAATTGAGAGTTCTTGTTTTCCAAATTGT
The DNA here is from genome assembly GCA_018340375.1 of Gonatopus flavifemur. NCBI lineage: Eukaryota > Metazoa > Arthropoda > Insecta > Hymenoptera > Dryinidae > Gonatopus > Gonatopus flavifemur. Next base: position 11,347,474 of record JAFFJZ010000005.1, read on the forward strand.
GTCATAAGAAATTACTGTTTTTCAATATGAATTTTCACTGGTTTTAATTTTCAAACTTCGTAGTATGAAAATTACTGTTTTGTCTCATCAATTTGTGATCTGATGCCAAGTATATCAAATTGTATGTCAAGTATATCCTCCGTCTAATGGGAAAACCAGTAATTTTTAATGAAGAATTTCTCTCAGTGTAAAAGATTGAGAATTCCACACGAACACCAGGGAGGTTTCATCCTGGCTGCCTAAAGAGTGGATTATCACTTCGCAGAGTTAAGATCCGCTCGGTTCTGCTCGGTTTTTATTATCACTAATTTAGATCAATGTCGTTATATTTGAAAGAGCAGCACTTCATGAATATCGAACATGTCCGGGAATGGCTGGATAAATATTTTGTTTCAAAACCACCAAGTTTCTATCGTGAAGGAATTTATCTACTACCCGATAGATGGCAAAAGACTGTAGATAATAACGGCGAATATTCTAATTGATAATTCTTGAAAGAAGTATTTTTTGATAAAATTGAATTTGACAAAAAAAAGCCGAGTTTCAACTCGCACACCTAATATATCCCACGGGTACGATACTGTGTCTGATAATCTTTAATATAAACTTTTCTCTATGTAGTGTTCTTACCCCTTAAAAGAAAAATAAAATGCGGGTATGTTAAGCGAAGAAGATATAGAATTATAATCAAATTAATCACATCGAATCTGTAATCTTCTTATCTAGCGAAAAACTATGTGAGAATATCCAAAGTATGAGCACAACAGTATGATGCTAGGTAATAACAAGCAAAGAAAAAAGTGAAGAAAAAATTGTGAGTCTGATGAGCATGGTTAGTACATGCATTTCAATGTTCATCTCTATACAAAGGGCGAAAATTTTCGTATGCTATGGTGAGTTAAAATTCCAATCTTTTTCCACGGTGCATATATATCTTCTCACCTAGGTCCGTAAAAAGATACGCTGTGACAACCATATAAACCTTACGTATCACGGTCATTTATCTATATATTCAAGAATGTGCTGTCAAATCCCAACGCAGAAGGTGTTTCAATACTAATTCCGTCTATATTTCAAATAACTATGGTGCGTATCATTCAGAATAGGCTGGATGCTTTGCAGGAACAGCAATATCGATTGTCCATACTGAATGTCCGATGATTGATGGATTGGATTTTGAAAGCGTCTTTACGAGGTTGTGATTAAGGGTTATTTTATGGAGTCAATTCAATTATTTCTACTTCCGAAATACGACATGTACGATGGATTTGAAAACTATTTCCCCCTGTTTCCCCTGTGGAACAGGAATAGGCAATATTCACGATAAAATTTTTGTATGTAACATGTTTCTGATTGTTTATGAATTTATATGAAATTTCAATTTGAATCCGATATATACCACTCAAACAAAATATCGATATCGTCAGTATCGCTCATTTACACGGAAAAAAAAATAATTCACTGTGGTAGCTAGGAATTACCGGTGGTAGCTATTTCGTATATTTAATATTTGGATAGTGGAAAAAATAGCGAAAAGTGCTAAATTTCAGCTCCAACGGCAATAATTTTTGTCGCCACACCTAAGAAATAGCTACACACAGCTAATTTCTAGCTGTCCAAGTATCAACCACATCATTTTTTTCCGTGTATAATCTGAAATCTCATGTAAATTTTGTGAAATTGTATGTGGACAAATAATTTTTCCTGAATTTTTATGAAGAATATGTACGGAATTCACAAAATCCATATTGGAGTCATATATAATCATTTTCAAGTTCAGTATTCTAGATAATTTATATATAATCGGCGGCATCGAGACTCCGAGTAGGGTTGGGGATAAAATCTGATTCAATGTGATTTGATATAAAATTTGTATTAAATTTCTACAAATTTGTATAAAAACTTGATGCAAATTTTAGATAAAATCACATTGAATTAAATTATAATTTTACCCCCTAGCTGCGAGTCGGAAAATTTGGATGGATTTTGTCCTCATATTTGATTTTTAGGCTGATTGTGTTTGGATTGATGAATAATACGGACAAAAACTGGACTCTTCCAAGATTTTAGTCTGAATTTCTCTTCAATCCCTTCTATTTCTTGGAGATGAGATCCAAACAAAAATCTTTATTGTCCGCATTATTCGATCATTAGGACAAATTCAGTCTAAAAATCCAATATAAGGATAAAAACAGTTCAAATTCTTCGACCCGGTGCCCCCGGCTGAATCCCAAAAAGAAATTCTTCTGAGGATTCCTTCCTCCCTTTTTGGTTTTTTGCTTCAGTAATCGCTGCCCCCGATCGATAGGGTATAGCAATGTTAAAATTCTTCGCCAGATGAGAACACTCTCATTCATTCCGAGTGACAGTTTTTTATCCAATCTCGAATTTGTTTGAATAAACAATTGAAATTTCGGTGATATGATGTAAGGTAAGTGAAAGATGACTTAACGTTGAGAAAAGGAAGATGGAATGAGGCAATTTCTGGTTCTTTGGATACTCATGCAAAAACAATTTGAGATTGTATTTTCCGAATAAGCAGAACTTTTTAATTCGTACATATGAATTCTGTACATTGTGACGAATTTATATGGGAAACTGCATATAAATGGCCAGAAGTAATTAATGCGAGCATGCGTTAACAATTTTTTGCATTTCGCCGGAAATTCACTGGATAATGATAGTAAAAATTTCAAAAAGTTTGGAATTTCCAGTTGAATTGATGGGAAATTTCATATAAATCTACCGGAAATTGATTTCATATCCCATGATCAGAATTTTCAGTAAACTATTCTCTGTCGCAGCAATCTTATTGGCTATGACAGTGATTTTTTAGCTGTGGCAGCAGAAAATGTTTTCTCCTTCAGCAAAATTTGTTTGCTACACTGAGAACCCAATTTTTCGAATTGAAAGAAAATTTTCTTTGCCCTCATTCTAATAAATATTTTTTTCAATGTAAAAATTCTTCATCAGATTGAAACAAAAAATTTTCAAATTGAAACAGAAATATATTTCTTCTTGAATTCGAAGAATATAATTTGAATTCAATGAAAAATTCTCTCATTGGAACGAACTATCTTTTCCCTTGAAAACAAGATTTATCAGGATGGCAGCAAAAAAATTTTCTTTGAAAGAAACTTGTAGTATAATTAGTTTACGGTGGGTTAGTTGTATGGTGTGAATTTCAAACGAATCGGAATTGAAGGAAGAAAGTCGTAAGCACTGAGCTTCGAAACAAAATTTGGAAATTTCGTAAACATCGTTAACATGCGGATAACTTCCGTTTCTATCATCCAATTGTCATGAAATTTCCACCACAGCTTTATGCAGTGTTGACCGCAGTCCTATATGAATTTCAACCTGATTCTCTGAAGAAAACGGGAGAGAGAAAGGAAACATGTATTTTTTTTTCAACACAAACGAGGAAGCAATGTGCCAATTGGCAGAGTTTTTTTGTGAAGCTTTGTCAAACCTTCGATGAACCTTCAGTGAACGTTCCATCTATGTTTCCTGAAGGTATTCCAGGCGGACATTCAACGTCCCTAGGACCTTTGTCAAACGTTTGTGAATCTAAAAGTTAGTTAGGGTTTTTCCCTCAGAAAATGGTTCAGAACTGCCACACCTCAACAGCACTTGGAGAGCAACGGAACGTTCTAAGGACGTCCGCATATGTTGAAAACATTCTCAGAACATTCTGAAAATATCCAAGGAACTTGGTGCTATTAGAGAATTCCTCAAAAGTTTCTATCTAATAATTCAAATCTACACCTACAAATTGAGAGGCAGGGAGATTTTTCAATGACTTGAGTATGGAATCCCGATCATGTTGGATAGATGGAATCCATTTGAGAATTTTCCTTCGTCTCAAATTGGAATTGCAGATTCGAAATATCATATTAGAACAGTTGAAGAATTTGTCACTTCCAAGTCATACTTTATAGGAAAAGAATCACATAGACTCCAGCAAAACTCATTTGATTGAATCCAATTCACATTTTAAGCAGAGATTCTTCACTTCATAGCAGCCATTAGCCCTTCAAAGTTTCAATGATGCGAGGAACAAATTGGTTGAGCCCATACGTAGTTCGTATTTGGCCGACCGATTCTTCAGCATCATTGAAACAATGTAGGTTTCCCAGGTCTCACCGCGTGGAGGTTGCTGCTAATGGAGACCCACCCCCCTCCTCTGTTTTCACATTAATCTTTTTTCCAAAAAATTTCATCCCGATAAACTCATCAGTTGTACGACACCTTGAGATATCAAACGATGAAATTCGGAAAACAGAAGCGAATACAGAGTTTTTTTGCTACTATTGGGATGAGAATTTATTTCTAACCGGTCTGAGCAGAATTAAATGAATCCTCGACGGATTCGTTTATGTCTACTCAGCGATGATCGCATTGCCAATAACTGAGATTTCGATCGAACGATTTTATAAAATGTAAAATTCGCCTTCCCGTGGCAGCGATTATTTTACTGGGACGAAATATTGTACTCGAAAACCGACGTGAAACTGAATTAGAATAACGCTAGAATATTTGCATTCCGGCGTGAATTATTTCCTTCGACCGCGATGTTGGACTCTATCTTGCCAAACGTGAAATCGCGATCATCGTGTGTCCGTTCGAAAATAACATTTTAATCGATCCGATACAAAGCGGGAAAATGAAATTTTTACCGAACGACCGACAAATGTTTGCTATTGATCCGTTCCGCTTATGACCTTGGGGCAAAGAATATTATGTGATTAGTATCAGATACATATATAAAAAACGATTCGGGAAGAATATTGGAGCTACCACGTTTAGTGATGCCGCGAAAACGAGAGAATTGAGACAAAACGAGGGAGATTCAACCCAAGAAATATACGAAACGAGAGGACTGATTCGATGGAAAACGAGTGATGAGAAACCAAAAAAATATTCCGAAATGTTGAGACGAGACGAAACGAAACAACGCACCGAAAAATTGAGATGAGACAAGAAGCCACGGCGAACAACGAATCGATATCAGAGTGATTTGATGAGAAACAAAAATTCGATGTGGAATTGTGAAAAGTGAGACTACCTAAGAAAATGTTGGAATGTCGGAACGAGACAAGAGCCCATTCCCGTCTCGCGGCATCACTAACCGCGTTGAAGCTACCTGCGTCCTGTGACCATTAATGGATACAATTTACCGCGATTTTCAAGATAAAAGATGTAATTAGGTAATCTTTGCCCCAAAGTATATTGAAACCCCCGGAATATTGCAATTAAGTTACAATCGAACCGATATAAAACGGAAAACGATATGTTTCACCGATCAACCGAGAAACTTTTGCCTTTGATTTTTCGCTAACACGTTGAATCTAGATTTGGATGAATAGGGTGTGGGGAAAAATTGGAACCGAATTCCGGTCCGAATTTTTCCTTTGAACTCACGGTTATATTCGTTCTAATAAACGCGGCGACCGACCGAGATGTCTTTCCTACTGATCCGTTCCGCTGATGACCTTGGTGCAAAGAAAATTATGTGATTAGTATAATATGTATATCATATGGTGAAAGGTGTCAAGGGGACTTTGAAGCTACCGCGATGAATCTACCCGCGTGCCGCCTTGAAACTTCCTCCATTGGACCCCTCGGCTAGACCCGACTGACCAAGACCGCAAGCGAGTTGCGAGTCCCCGCGTGTTGCACGTGAGGTAGGATGAAGCCTCAAGGAGGCTCTTTTGAGACGGAAATTATTATGATTAACGAATAGTGTGATGCGCGTGTCGAATTCAAAAAACGGGAACAAATTATCTTTCCACCAAAGTACATTGGAAAAACGCGAATTTTTCAATTACGTTATAATCGGCCCGATATGAAGTGCAAGAACTAATGGTTGTACCGATCGACCAAGGCACTTATCTTTCTAATCCTGCGGTACCGCGACTGATTTACAAATAGCTTTTCTAATGAGTAAAATATGAGAATTTTATCCTGAGCATTGCATTAATCCATTCGATTTCGACGCGATTCGGAATGCCGTTTTCATGACGAATGGAATATATTATCCGATACGAACTTCAATCCTTCGTAACAAATATTATATCCATTCTAGGCATTTTGAAACAAATTTCTCAACGACTCGATTTTAGTAACATCAGGTATACGCGATTTTCTTTCCGCTGATATCCGAACAGACGGAAGAGGGGAGACAGAGTGGGGGGGAAAGGAAAAAAGAAAGGCAAGAGGAAATGAAGAAAAAAAAACAAAAAAGACGGGCACATAGAAAGGGGGCCGCCATAAACTGAAAAGGACGATTACACATACAAATGAACACATAAACAGCCACATAAATAGAAAGAATGGGAGGGAAAAATAGGAAGTAAGTTTTCCGAAGACCTGATACGAAGTGCAGGAACTAATGGTTTTACCAACCGACCGAGGCACTTATCTTTTCAATCCCGCAGTACCGCGATTGATTTACGAATAACTTTTGTGTTAAATATAATGTGGGAAAAGATTTAAGTCGACGGCGGTGAAGTCGAATCGCATTTATATAATCAATCATTCGGGTACGGGCTCAAAATTTTTTCTGATGTTACATTTGTCTTATTGAACGCGAAATCGCGATTACCGCGCGCTTATAAGGAAAATTTACGGATATTGGCTTCGCAATGAGTGGCATGTGAAAAGTAGTTGATTTTAGAAACGGATGTGAAATGGGGTCCAAGTTTCGTGTTATTATTCGAGTCCCGTCGTCAAATTTCTCTTCTAATTTTATCATCTGACCCGTTATACCTAAACCGATGTTACGATTACCGCGATGTATTTACGTGAATAAATTCTCATCGAGTGATTTGAGAAAAATGGATATGGAAGTATTTTACAGGCAATTCAGCATCAATGAAACCCCAAAAAGTATGTCACATAAACAACGAATCGTACACTTCGTGGTTTATGTGTGCTGAAAGAAAAAACAGTATTGTTTCATGCATAAAATTGAATGACTAAGCCTAGAGGCAACGTCAAGTAGATCAAGCAGAATTTGAATATGATATGGGATTGAAATTTACTTCAGATTCTGTCTCCTATACACTTTGCACAAGTTTCCCCACCCACATTATTCCTATACTCTTCAAATTTTCATCAATTCAATATTCCTCATAATTTGTAGAATAATATTCTCGCTCAATTTCAAAAACATTCCCACATACCATTTGGATTCGAGAGAGGCGAATAAATAGTCTCCTCTCCCGTATCGTGTATAATCCGCTGTTTCGTCCACTCCTGGACGTTTTGCTTTCTCGTTAGAGGGCAGCTCTGTGATAGTTTCCGAAGACCAAGAACTTTTCCGTCTCCGGAATCAAAATTCCTTGGACCAAAATGTTCCTCTGAACTCTGGCAAAAATATTGGTTCCGCGTCTGTCTCTTTGTCTGTCTGTCCGGTAACGGAATGCGAACGCGTATACCTTTCGTTCCACTCTCCGTGTTCCGATGCAATTATTAACGAAGTCATGAATTGGGAGGATGATGGTTCCATATGGGTTCCAGCCTAATCTATCCAGAGACATTGGATGAAGAAGGATGAATGTGATAAAAAATTGTCATTTCCGAGACCGTGCGTATCTAATCGTTGGATCATTCAATTTCCGCGTAAGTCACATGACGTGATACGGATGGTCTCACATGAATTCCATTTAAATCAATCGATTGGTGAAGATTTGTTTCCGCGGGGTGCAATCTTTAGGGATTTTTTAATAGTATGCCTTCGTTGTATTCCAATGATCCGAATATCATGTGATATCATGTTATATACCGTTGTATGGAGAAATAGTTGCAGATATTTCCTCTCTCAACCTCGTTCTACTCATCGTAATTGGGAGTCGGATTTTATACTACATGCCATCATGAATATAAAAACACAAGGCGATCTCTCATAGAAAGAACTCTATGAGCTCTGGGAGGCGAGTCCGATGAATGAAACGAAGGTGAGGTTACAGAAGATGATGGAGGTGATGATATGAAACTAAAGATATCTCAACTTAAGTGAATTAAATCGGGAAGAACAGCAGGGCCTATTGCTATTCCTGCAGATTGTATTCCACGTTATAACGACCCTGCCGGAAATCGGATACATATCCATATTGAAACAAACAAAACACCGCGAATTTATCTGAATTTAAGAAGTCATAACGTGGGATGAAATAGTTATGTTAGTAGAAAACACACACACATGCACTCACATGCATCCTATTACAAATTCCCCATCTTAAAAGTACAAGGGTGTGATGATGAGTCTGAGAAAATATCTGCAAATATTCTTCCAATATACGGAACATCCTTGAATCTGGATGATAGCAATGACTATTTGAAAATTATACCATCAAGCTACGTTATATCGAAATAGTTTGTTTTCCTAATTGCGCTCTCCCAGATAAATTGAATATACTATCCGATATAAACTAATAGTTTGTATCGAATCTTATATTCATTTTGAGTCTGAAATATCACATTTATTTTCCAACGCGATTCGGAGTGCCGTTTCCTTTGCGAATAGGATATATTATTCGATACGAACTTCAATCCTTCGTAACAAATATTGTATCCTTTCTAGGCATTGTTGAACGAATTTCTCAGGGACCGGATATTAGTGACGCAATCGGGTATACGCGATTCCCCTCCCGCTAATATCCAGACAGACGGACAGAGGGAGACAGAGGATGAGGGTTAAGCGAGGGAAGAAAGAGGTAGGAGGAATGAAAAAAAAAACAAAAAGACGGCCACATAGAGAGGGGCCGCCGTAAACTGAAAAAGACGATTACACAAACAGATGAACATATACACAGCCACATAATTAGAAGGAGAGGAAGGAAAATATAGGAACCAAGTTTTTCCCCCGACTTCGCAGAGAAATTAAGGTATCGGAGATTCTTATTTCAGAGAGGAATAAATTTTCGGTCTCTTGAAACAATGACAAAGCTTCCCTCCAACGAAAAAACAATCATCAGAAGTTATATTATCTTACGCTGCGGTAGGATGATTGTTCCATCGAATGCCCTTTTCCAGATGAATTGAATATACAACTCGATATAAACTGATGGTTTATATCAAATTTTACATTCATTCTGAGCAATGTATTGTCGAATTCCATTTTTAACGCGATTCAGAATGCCGTTTCCTCGACAAATAGAATATATTGTTAGTTACGAGCTGCGACCTTTCGTCACAAACATTATATGCTTTCTAGGCAATGTAAAATATTATCCGTTTATAACCTTGATCTATCCCTACACGCATGAACTTGTGCCAGATTATTTCTTCCATAAATCTCCCTACGGACATTCCAGAAAGATTTATAAAAGAAAAATTTTCCTAATGCATAAGAAACAGAACGTGAATATGATTTGTAAATTACGCGAAAAACAAAAACATCCAAATCTAAACTGACGAAGAATATGAAAAAAGAACAAATCGATAATGAAAGTTTCATTCACTATCTTTTGCCTCTAGACTTGTCATTTTCGAGCGAAAAATATATTCATGCAATTCTCCTGCTTCAGAAGCTGTGTGATTGATTCATCAATCATGGATGCACTTTCTAATCAAAGCCCACACATTTAGATTCGTTGAATGAAATTGAATGATGTAAAATCACACAACTTCCTCCACAGAGTTGATGATAAAAAAAGAAAAAAAATAGAACCAGATTCTTCTCGCTCGTCGTCAAACAGCAGAGACCCGAGTACCCTTCGATCTGCTGAACAAACAATATAAATATTGGATCAAAACTCGTGAACTCATGAATATACATTCACAATTAAATTATTTATGGTTGTTACTATGCTTGAATCATATTTGAAGGTAATGTACTTTCTTATTGAATTCAGAAATCAATTCTTTTCCTCAATATTATGCAGTGTTGGAGCACCGGACTATCATGTTCAAAGTATATTCAATGAGATCTAAACGAATTATATGGGTAAACTCACCTATTTGGCGACGACTCCTCGCTGCGAATGATCCTCCGCCCCCAACTGCACCACACGAACCCTGAAGCGCGTCTGATTTGGATGAGCGACGAAACTGGACTGCTGGCTCACCCCTCTTTCTCCCTCCACTGTCCACCGTTGTTGTGTGTAGGTAAAAGGCCCACGATAATCTCCCACTCTTCCGAATTCATGTGGTTGAATTGATATGCATACCCCTCGCTCTGCTAAACAAACAATATAGATATTGGATTAAAACTCATTAACCCATGAATATGAATTTACAAGTAAATTATTGATCGTTGTTATTATGATAACATAATATTTGAAGGTAATGTACTTCCTTATTGAATTCAGGACCTAATTTTTTTCCACTATATTATGTAGTGACAAGGCATTGAATTATCATGTTCGAAGTATATTCATTGAGATTTGAACTCTCACCTATTTGACGCCGACTGCGCCTTGCGAACGATCCTCCGTTCCCAACTGCATCACACGAACCCCGAAGTGCGTCTGGATTGAATGGGTGCTGGAACTGGACTGATGGCTTGGTACTTCTGATCCCTCCACTGTCACCACTACTTGTGTATGGTTAGAGAGTTCACGATCAAATGCCGGTTCTTCCCGAGATGTCTATATTTATAAAGTTTTTCGGTATGGGCTCGGTTTATCATGCGCTACCTCGCTCGACGTTGTTCATTGGTCATTCAAATTCGAGTGGGGATCGCGAGAAGAAGAGCCCTCACAATGTGACTATCGAAAGAAGAAAAATGGTGGTAATTTGAATTATATTGATTTTGAGTTGAGAGGGTGTAAATTTCACTTTTCAATTCTCATTCCACAAACTATCGATAATCGTCAACTATATTGCATAAGAAAAATGTTTACCTCGATGGGATCGATTTTTTTTCCGTTCTGGCAAAAATTTTTTTTTCGTACGACTGGTCTCCTGAATTAGATCCGAAATGTGTTCAAGCGCTCGGCGATTGATTAAATTCAGGTCTTCGATTCCACAATCCGACAAGAGGAACAGTCCTTCTTTCTGGGATCATTGGTAATGGTTCCGCGTTATCCGAGGAGTTTTGTTTTTGTCAATGGATAATGATTATGTTCCAAGAATATGTATTCACGAATGTTCAACATTGCTCATATACTAATGTGAAAATGTATTCCCATTTATTCCATATCCATTCGAGGACCGTTCAACGAGAGGTTTTTCTTTGTCATCGTTGTGTACCGCTCAGGGATATCGAAGAGATATGAAAAGCGGATTATCAATAATGCACGTCTCTTTCCGATCACCGTGTGACCTCAGAGTTTTTGAATGGAACTTTTTCCACGTGTTCAAATGAAACTTTGAACATCTCGATCGATTTGGTATTCGACATGGACATATTTCAAGAGTTTGTGTAATCGAAAAAATCAGTGCTTCGTTGTGGACAAATCCAGTGCGATAATTATTGTGAGATTGTGTTTCCAATCTGGAGGCAAATAAGATTCCCAACAATACTTGATGAAAATTATGAAACTGGAATAATCACGATTGCAGAAACACTTTGAGTACATTGACCTATACATGCATATACACACAATTCGAGAAATTCATAGCCATGCCAATTATTCTATCATAATTTTCTCAACTTTAACCATATGACCATATAAACACTTACCCTAAATGTTCATGCAGATGTGAATGCTGATTTTGAACAGTTTTCTTTGAATAGTTCATGTGACGTTTCCACTTCCTCTCAGTGTTTATGGCATCCAAAAAATTCTTTCCTGAGAACAAGAATAGAATCCTCTCAGAACTTTCTTCGAACCGATGGGTTTATAAAAGAATTCGTTGTCAACCAAAGAATTGAACTCTCTCAGAGTTCTTTATGAATCCATAAGCTCGGAAAGAGTTCATAAAAAAGTCTGTTCCTGATCTTGGGAAACAATCCTCCGAATGCTATATGGGTATACGTAGGGTAGACAAATCCACATAAAAATGATAGTACCAAACTGTTTTCTATAACGGAGTACCATATTTTCAAGTATAAAATCTCCTCAAAATACATCAAAATGTTAATTTGAAATTAAAGGGTCGAAAGAGTTTTATTTGAAAACGCAGAAAATATCCAATCCAAAAAAAGGTCATGTGAATCGGTAAACACATAGAGGTATGTTTATATTATTGATAATCCGCTCTTTATACCTCTTCGATATACCTGAGCGGTATACAATAAGAACAAACACCATCACAGGGGTTTTGCGTATAAACAATGATATTGGACAAAAGCTTTTGTTGAACGAACCTTAGGTGGAGTATCATAATACCGAAAGTTTATACACTGAGAACACAATTTCATAGACTGAAAGAAACTTGCCTTCGCCCTCATTCTAATCAATCTTTTTTTCAACGGAAAAGACTTCATAAATATGGAATAAGTTTTCATCAGATCGAAACGAGAAATTCTTCAATCAGAACAGAATCACAATCTTCCTCGAATTCGAAGGATGTGATTCCAATTTGGTGGAGAATTTTCTCATTGAAATGCATTCTTTTTTCCATCGGAAAAAACCCTTATGAACAAACCCGATATCGGGATTTCATCGTTAAATCACTATCCGAAATCTATTGTGTTGTTTCATTATTGTACAAGTCTGATAAAAATACGATATCTACGATAAATATCCAATGTAAACCCGATATAGATATCTATCAGGAAATCATTGGGTTGCTGGTTCGGTCTTGCATCGAATAATTATCGGAGTCATCGGATTTTTATCGGACATGTCTGATGATGAAACAACACAATAGATTTAGGATAGTATTTAATACAACTGATGGGTGAACGATGATATCCCGATATCGGATGGGAAATTTTCTTCGAGTTTGAGAAATTGGTTTCTCAATGTAGTCCCGGAAAAAATGAATTATAGAATTTGATATAAATCAAGTATTTAGCCACTTTCATCATAAAGCACCAGCAAAACATCTTCTATGATGGAAGTGGCCAAATACTTGATTTATATCAAATTCTATAATTCATTTCTTCCGGGACTACATTCACTTTTGCCAACGGAATTACCCAATCACGTGATCATGTTGGTTGGAATGAACAATCACGAGAGAAATAAATCATAAAGGTGGAAGCCCTGTTGATATCAAATAAAGAATACATTTCCACATTGCTATATTAGCAGGTTTCAAACTTCATGGAGCTTCCTCACATTTTTCCTCTCCGACCCGCAAATGAAGTTGAAACTTATTCTTATGATTTTCAATGATAATCATATTGCTGAAGTTCGAATTGTTTATAGAAACGAGACGGAAATTCAAAACCCATAACATCTAAGGAATGATCGTTGTTGAACTTGCCAAATGTACTCTTAGGAACTAAAAACATCACTAGAAAAAAGAACTGCAAAATTCTTTGTCCCAAACACTTGAGTATTCCGTTATTCGATCAATAATCCGCTTAAATAAACGATCCAAACTTCAGCAACATACAATAATCTTCATACGAAAAGAAAGAGAATTGTCCATTCGTTCGATATAATTTGAAGGTCCATTTGGGATCATTGTGTATCGCTCAGGTATTCAGAAGCGGTATGAACATGGATTATGAATCTGTTTATTTATTCTTCGTGTAAAATCAAAGTTTTTGAATAAAACGTTTTCTTCGTGTTCAAACAAAATCCTTCTTGATTTTTCAATTCAAAAAAATTCTCACAAAATGAAGGGAATTAGAGTAATAAGTGAAAGAGTGGTAAGTGATTAGAGTAACCCTGGTGAAAAAATTTTTCTGAAAATTCCTGAAAATTTCCGTGAATTTCACTGCAAAACTCTGAGAACCCTGGTAAAAACGTGGATAGATTCGGATAAAAATGTGCCGATGGATACAAAAATAGGATTGAAACGGATAGAAAAACAATCCACTTTCATTCATTCCGATCCTATTTTTGTATGCATCGGCAATTTTTTATCCTAATCTATCCGCGTTTTTATCAGGGAACCTATGAAAATTATTTCACACTCTGAAAAATCTTGAATAGCTCTGAAAATCTGTGAACAATTCTGAAAAACTCTCACTTATCGGGCACGGTTCCCACGCTAATAATTTTTCCGAATATATATGAATATCTCTGAAAATCTCTGAATTTTCCTGGAAATCAGTGAGACTCTCTGAGAAACCATGGACACCTCTGAAATGCTCTGAAAATTTCTTCACTGAAAATTACTGAACATTTGAGTTATTTCCAGTGGAACTTTTCCACCAGGGAAGTGAGATATTCATTCATCCCCGAAGTACAATTTCAAAAAACTCATTCACTAAATTCCCCAGTATTTCCCAAATACACCGACTCCACACGAGATCCCCGTAAGCCCATCCGAATTCACACGGTTTGAGGGATTTCCTGCAAATCAGCAACCATGACCAGATGACAGTATCTGTGTGCTTGTATCCTTTCATAATTCCCCTGAATTCATAAACGACTTCATATGAGTCCGACAGTTTGGTACGCGGACCAAACAATAATTTCTATATAATCTGTATCACGTGAACTACAGTAAATCTCTTCGCTCCTTTTCTACAGTAAAGTTCTTTTTGTCTTCTAGTGTCAACCTGATTATTTTTTCCTATATGTTCGTTTTGAAACAAATGGAACGTGAGAATGTCCCCATTCTTTCCTAAAGTACGCTTAGATGACTCTTCGCTTGCGTTTACGTCATGCTTTCGTCTTCATTTTCACCAGAGGAATGTCGTATGGAATTTCAAATATATTGATTTTTGAAGGAATGGTCAGCTTCTGAAAAAACCCTGGATTTTTCCCTCAAACAGTTTTTTGTTAATAACATTGACCAATTTTGATATTTGGCGAATTCCGTATGACATTTTCTGCATAACCTAACCGAGAAGCTACAGTTCAAATTTGTACTCAATCCGACAAAACTGAACTTCCTAGAATTGTTAGAGTGAAATTTCGAGGGCGCTCAAGCCGTAACAGCACAATGTGTCTCTGGGACGTTTCCTAAACGTTCAGGAAACTTCTTCTATGTTCTATAAACCTTCCATAAACGTTCCAGTGGCACGTTGTGCTGTTTGGGAGGGGATACCAGCGATCCCCATAGATGCAACCCGCCAAACAAGCGTACCGACTGAGTGAACATTTTCTCGGCAAGAATGCTCCGAACTGAATTCATGAAGAAGTATGAAATTTTCAGGAATCAATCTTGAATCCTTCCTCTATCGCCGTACATCGCCCGAATTTTGAATTTCCAAGAAAAATTTTGTGTTATAGACTGAAAAAAAAATTTTTTCCCACACATGCACGGAAAGTTGATGTTTCCTGATTGAAATTTCTCACTTTCCCCCCTTGATGAACAATATACTATTTCTTCTCAAATATACCATGATGATACAGCGAATGTGAGAAGAATGTGCAAATGAGACTATTATGGATAAATTCGTCAACATATTCTATGGAGGCGCATAGCACATAATTATTCAAAACAGTCTCATTTGGAAGTTCTGAGCGTGTTCGTAGGATTTCCTATACACGTTTTTAGCATTTCCAAACTCCTATGTTGCTTGGGATACGTTGCACGATATGGGGGTATTCTATAACTGTGGACGGATATATATATATAATTTTGCTTCCTCGTTTAGAGGGAAGCTTTGTGATCGTTTCGAGGAGCCGAAAATTCTTTTGTCTCGAAATTAAACATCTCCTAGACCAAAATGTTCCTCAGAATGTCTGTGTGGCTGTAGCCCCCCCCCCCCCCCGAAGTTTCGTACACGGATATCTCCCGTTCTGCTTATCCGATCGTTTCGAAATTTTTATCACAGTTGTGGCTCAGGGTGATAGTGGTCCCATATAAGTTTCAACCTGATTCATCCGGGAGAATTGGGTGGATGAGAAGAACTCTGACGAAAAATGAATACTTTGCATACGCGTGTATCTTTGCTTCCTATTATCCGAATCCGATCAAACTTCAACCACGTTTTAGTCATGACCCGATAGTGGTCCCATACAAGTTTTATGCGAATCGGTTGAAAACTGTGGAAAATCTTTCTTTGGAATCTGTATTTTTTTTTTAAGCATGCTTTCCTCATGTTCATATTATCCGAATGTCTTGGAACTCTGAGTATATTCGATTGACGAGATGTCAGTTATATGATATGAATTTCAGGCACATTGGAATTGGGGGGAGTAAAAAAAAAGCAAACCAGGTTCCTTTTTGTCTGTCTATTTGTCTGTGTGTATGTAACAAATTTGCGAACGTGTATATCTTTTGTTCGTATTATTCGATCGTGATGAAATTTTCACCAGGGTCATGTGCAATGTTGATAGTGGTTCCATATGAGTTTCAACCTCATCGTTACAGAAGAACGGGAGGGGTGAGGAGAAATTTTTCGAAAAATTATGATTTTGCGAACGCACGTTTCTCTGCTTCCTATTATCCGATTGCAATCAAACTTATACCACGTTCTGGTGATGTTCCTATAGTGATATAGGGCCCCATATGGGTTTCATTCTAATCGATTGAAAACTGTGAACAATTTTTGTTTCACGATTCACATTATTTGACAATATTTTGAAAGCATGCCTTCCCCATGTCGGTATCATCTCAATGCCATGAAACTTGTAGTATAATCAGTTTACGGGGGGTTAGTTGTATGGTGTGAATTTCAAACCAACCGGAATTGAAGGAAGCAAGTGGTAAGCACTGAGCTTCGAAACAAAATTTGGAAATTTCGTAAACATCGTTAACATGCGGATGACTTCCGTTTCTATCATCCAATTTTCATGAAATTTCCACCACAGCTTCTTGCAGTGTTGATCGCAGTCCTATATAAATTCCAACCTGATTCTCTAAGAAAAACGGGAGAGAGAAAGAAACCATGTATTTTTTTTTTCAACACAAACGAGGAAGCCATGTGCCAATTGGCAGAGTTTTTTCAAAAAGTTGTACTTTTATATAAAAAATTGTCAAAAAAGCGAATTTTCCAAAGTAGTTATCCCATACTCCCCTCTTAAATTCTTGAGAAATTTCCTGTTTTGGATCCCATTATTCTCTGTCACGAATGTTGAGTCTTATCAATCAGAAAGGAGATTCCTAAATTCTTCTCCATCAATCCTGAAAATAAAAGAAACCCCGAGAAATTAATTAAAATATTCCAAATCGATTGAGTGCGATTCCATCAATTCTCTGCTAATCAACATTGGAGACGTGGTTGGAATATCTATACCGCGATTAATGTCGATATTACTATGATACTGTTGGTTTCATTATATTAACGATAATGAAGAGGATGAAGAAAAAGGAGAAGAGACAAGAGAAGGCTACCAAGATTAGGAGTGAGAGCGTTTGCTGGGGATATTATAGCTAAAGCACCCAACATACCCCGGTCAATACAACTTGTCCACATTTCTATAGTGGGGATAAAGTAAGATTCACCACTCGAAGATCGTGGTGACGTAGTTGAGGCTGGAACGCGATACGTTTTTGTTTTCATCAGAAGAGAAGGTGTATTATAATATCTCTTTTCGTACCTTATGATCAGTGCCAGTTGAATGGAAGAAAGAGAAGTAAAAGAGACTGGCGATGGTCATAAAAAAGCAACAACCCATCTGTCGGAAAATAAAGAAACAACAAAGATAAGACGTGAACACTTTCAAAATAAGATAAAAAAAGAGAACCGAGGAACAAGGGGAATACACAAACAAATGATTTTTGAAGTATTTATTTGAAGATTCATAGAATTCCGATTCGGTCGGAACAGAATTTTATGTGAGAGTGGAGATTGTTGGTGGTAACAATCATAGGGAGAATTTCAATGAATTGAATTTACTCTGATTAGTAACGAGAGTTGTAGTGTTTTGTATCAATCGTTTCATTGATGACCCAATGCAGATCACATAATCTAGAGTTACGGCAAGATTATTCAAATGTAATATTATTTGATGGGAGTTATCCAAATGAAGTGGAATTTACGACTATTGCATGAGATTTCCATTAATTTATTTCGAATGTTCTTGAATGATCTCATTTATTTTAATTCTGTAGTACCCCTGGTGGAAATTCCAATTTTGAGAGTTTTTCAGAAAATGATCAGAATATCTTCAGAGATTTTCAGAATTATTCTCAATCTTATTGAGACTTGCAGAGATTTACAGAGAATGATTGAATTTTGAGAGTTTTTCAGAGACTCTCAGAGAAACACTTCCACCAAGGACTCCACGACTTGTTCGTAGAATTTTCACACTTGGACAACCCTGCAATTTCATCAATGCTGTATGCACAGCCCTCTGAAATTTTATAAGATCATGAACATTCAACATTCCAAAGTACGTCTTCAGATCCTAATCTGCAGTTTTGACTCTTGAAGAAACATAATTGGAATATGATAAACACTTGAACATGGGATCGCATGTCCCACGAATGTATTTTGAGAATCGTTAGTACACAGGGGCATATTTACTCCTAGGCTGTCGAGGCTGGAGCCTGGGGCGGCAAACCCATATTGAATTATATATACATTATATGTAATTTTGCAAGTTTTTTTACTCGGGATGTCACTTGCCCAATTTGATGACTTTCTTTTCAATAGTCGTTTGAAGGGTTAGGGGCGGCACCTTGTGTTCCAGCCTTGGGTGGCACCTGGCCTGAATTCGGCTCTGTAAGTACATTTTAGAACGTTTATCAAATTTCTAAGATTGGACAGAAATTACACCGTTGCATTGGAATAGTTCTTCAGAAAGTTGGATAAATTTTTACATGGGATGAGATTAACATTAGATTTTTAATTCTTGATGTTCTATCAATGAGTGAATGGTTGCAAAAAAAGGAGCATTGAGAACTTCGTATTCAAGACAAACTCCCCTAAATGAACTCTATGATTGATCTCAATGTTTTCTATCTTTCATATCATTTGATGGAAAAAATGACTGAATAATGATTCATTCTCATGGCCCGCAAGTTCAGGTCGTAACGAGGTTTGTTATAATCTGGCAAACAAGAACTTAGATATGCTTTGATAAATATACCAAGCGTGAGTCAATGCTAGTCAACACCAGGCATAACATGGTTGCCAACATCGACACCAAACTAAGTTGAAGTCTGGAATGATAACAACAATGTCCATATTGGTTCTATGCTTGCAAAAGATATTGTCATCAATGGTGCCATGATTGATATACAATACTAATTTCAGCTAAATCAGTAGGATAGATTATTGTTTCATTGACGTCCAAGTTTGATAGAATATTCACATTTGAAGAATTGACCAAATTTGATAACAAGTTTGGGTCAATGCTGCTCATCACCGTGTGTAGCTTGGTTTGCCAACAATGTTATCAAGCTGGATCAATGTTTAGGATGATGATAACGTTCTCTGCTGAGCATTCGAAGCTTTCATATGTATCGGAAATCCAACACGGTAAAATATATTTTGTCCTAATATTGGTGTCTGGGGCTTTATCAACGCTTGGTCAGCTATGTCGGGCCACGGATCGGCCAAGTCCAGGCTGACAAGACTTGGCTTACCCCAATCAGAAAAATCCGAATTACGCCAATGTTGACAACAGGTGTAGTGCAGTGCCAGTATTGGGTTTGGAACACTTGGCCAACACGTACGGGATCAGTACTGGATACATAGAAATACAGTACTATGCCTGTACTGATGAGCCAGTACTCAGAGCTCAATGCCGGCCAGGTACTAGTTTAGTCTTGGCCAGTACTGGTGCAGTACTACGCCTATTGTAAATTTCTGGTTGGGACCAAGCTGGACATCATGGTGCAATTGTCAGTCTTGACATGACGAGCCTGGGAGGTTTCGAACTGAGTATTACGTCCAATCGCTCAACAAATATCAAAAGATATTAGTCCACGTACACAGATGGTCTTAGATGAACACTGAATCATTACTGTTTGGGAGAAGACTCGATTTTGAATGGGGTTGAGTTAATAACAAATGGGACTACTATCAGGTCCAAGTGTGTATCGCCGATATTGACAATGGGCCCAAGCAGGGTCCATTTGCTTGAATCCAGTATTGGGAAATGACAATGGGACCTATCTTGGACTAATCTTGGCCCTATTGTTTGTTCCCATATAATTATAGCTCGTAGAAAATGGAAATATTGAACTTTGGTGCGGGCCCGGCCCTAAGTTGAGCCAAGATCAGCTTAGGTCAGGGCCTATTGTATCACCTAATCCTCGGGCAAAGCAATACAACCAGGCTGGAAACGATGTAATCATCCCAGAGTTGGTCCCACGTTAGGTAGCATGGGCACCCACTTTGGGCCCCCATTGGACCCGTAGTAAATACACGCTTGGGGGATATTCGGATATTTGAACTGAGTATTACGTCCATATGAAAACAAAGAGCGTATATGATGCGTGAAAGGTAGGCACCAACGACTCTGTTCCGTTGGAACAAACGAACCGCATTGAATACCCTTCTGCCATAGCTAAGGCACTGTGAACGACGCACAGTTGAAAATTCTCGGATGCACAGAATCAGGATCGAAATTCGCATGAGGATTCAGATTTCCACCTGGGACCATTTGGGTTTCCACCCAAGACCTGTCTTATTCTTCTTCAGAGTCTCGTCCGGGATCACTTTGGTTCTTCTTCAACAGGACTCTTAGAGGTCCGGAACGAAACCTTATAATCATTCCGCGTAGAACTTGGAAGAAGAACATAAATCTTGAGTGTGAATTTGAGCCCATATGCGAATTTCGTGAACCTGTCCATCCGGGAATTTTCACTCAGACAGTTTGCTCGTTCAAGACCTGTGGGCGTATTCCGCAGGAACAGACATGGCTGATTTTTGTTACATCATGATGGAACCAAATCCCTCCAACCAATTACTAGCTCCACTAGAAATCACGAGCAAGATCAAGCCAGGATTGGGGTATCGCTGTGGAAATCCGCCTTCACATACGAGAAGAATGGTAAGGAGAATCATCCAGCTTCATTTTGCTTCCAACTATTACAAACGGCACACTGAACCGTTTGTTATCGTGACAGCGTGACTGTGCGTATAGAGAATTCGTACAGGTGCAAAAGCATGGATCTGAATCAAATGGGTGTTGAGAGGCACTGAATTTTGAGTGATTATGCAATTATGTTTGCCGTGAACAATCAACACGGAAGAAAATCACGTGTGAATTCTGCATTGGATGTTGTTATTTTGACATAACTACTGACTTGAATGCAATTGGAGTAAAATTCACATTGGAACCAATGTTATGTGTGCACAGGGTTGCCAGCATTTTTCGATGAAAGTAGCTTCATTCACTATTAGAAATCGCAAATTTCTGCGCGAAGTCACCCAATTTTCTCATGTGTACATATGTGTGGATATATATATGGTAAACACCCATTGGCCTGAGAGCTCGTTAGGTCGAAACTTCCTGATTTGTTAAAAACCAGGAATTTTTAGGGAAAACAGTGAAAATCCTGAAAAAACAAAAGTTGCCCAAAATGCGACAAATCGCCTAATTGATTATTTGTCGTACAAGGAAGCCAACAGCAGCCCAATTCGCGACAAATCGGCAGGCGTATTGCCATGGTAACCATGACAACAATGTAAATCCAACAGGACTCTGGTGTAAATTCCCCAGTAAAAATGGAAAGTACAGGATTGATCACTCCGTGATCAAAAGGATGGGATTTGGCCTGAAGCTATACATTGCAAGTATGGGAATAGGCCACGAGCCGTACTTTTGACCACGGAGTGATCAATCCGATACTTCCATTTTTACTGGGGTTCTACATGAAATCCACACCGTAATCATAACCTCACTTTTCATGTAATTTTCACGTGGTCATTTTTTTCCGTAAAGAATTATAAAACCACGAGCGTTGATTTTATCATCAATATTTAGTTTTCAAAGAATTGAGCAAATCGAGTCTCGTTCATTGTACTAGAATGCAAATTTCATTTCTTGTCAACTTTTAGCCTGCAAATATGGCTCAGCGTAACTCAGTAAGTATTTAAAAAATGCGTAGTTTGAAAAGAGTATGAGTTTCAACGTCTACATTTTTTATTTTTTAACTTCAGCAGGAATTAATGGATTAACCCAAGTAGAAATGCTCTGGTTATTGACGAGTTTTGCAACGCTTAACTAGCCAGATACTATGGAGTACAAATTAATTCGGTCCGTTTTTTTACAGTTAAAGATGCGTTTATTTCAGAAGAACATGAATTATCAAATTAATCAAAGTATTGTCCATCGCTGGCTATCACTTTCTCCCATCTTCCGGGTAATTTGCGAATCCCATTATAGAAAAACGTCTCGTCTTTCGGGGCGATCCAAGTTAGGAGCCACTTTTCGATTTCTCCGAACGAAGTGAACCGGTGGCTTACCAAATCGTGCTGCATTTGCCGGAATAACCAGTCATCAGAAGGAGCAATGTCCGGCGAGGACGGCGGGTGCGGTAGAATATCCCATTTCAACGTTTCCAGATAATTTCTACTACTTTTGCGACATGAGGCCGAGCGTTATCGTGTGAAAGAATAACTTTGTCATGTCTTTCCTTGTATTCCGGACGTTTTTCTCGTAACGCACGACTCAAACGAATCAATTGTAGCCTATACCGATCACCCGTAATAGAATCACCAGGTTTTAGCAACTCATAGTATATAACACCCTTTTGGTCCCACCAGATACCCAGCATGATCTTTGAACCATGAATATTCCTCTTTGGTGTCGATGTTGAAGTCGATGGCAACGATTGACCGGGCCTAGCATAGTATTTTCTTTTCTTGGAGTTATCGTAAAATATCTATTGCTCATCTCCTGTCACAATCCGATGTAAGAACCCCTTTCTTTGTTGTCTTTGAATCAGCTGCTCGCAAGTGAAGAATCGCGGTTCAATGTCTCTAAGCTTTAAGTCATAAGGCACCCAATTGCCTTGCTTTTGAATCATGCCCATGGATTGTAATCGTACGGAAACTGCTTGTTGCGTAACTCCTAATGATTCCGCAAGCTCCCGTTGCGTTTGATTCGGATCTTCGTTGAGTAAAGCCTCCAATTCCTCGTTTTCGAATTGTTGTGGTTGTCCTGAGCGAGGCTTGTCTTCGACACTGAAATCGTAATGAGTGAAAATATGCAATTTCATGTTAAATTTCGCGTGCGAAAAAATAGGTCAATTCAAAGTTTGTAGGCTGATGGTTAAGTCCCGATAATAAACTTTTTTGCAGTGACCATTCCTCCATGCATCATTCCCATTGCATAACTCATTGCACGATCATTAAGGTTGGCACGGAGCTGACAGGTCTATGTCTTGAGCACTTAGAACGAATTCTACCAGATATGTATTACTCGAAAGAATACAAAGAAACGACATTTCATACGACATCGAGTCGCTGTATGAATATTTTATGAACAATACATCTTGAATTGATGAATCTTCGAGAATTGAAATTTGTTCGAAATAATCTATTCGATCGTATAACGAAGAATTACAACTTGCTTATATTCTTCCGTTACATCTACGCCCCAATCCGCTTCAAAATGTACCTTCAAAATCTCAATTTACTTCTCCAATTACGAAATTATCGTGGTAATTTTATTGCGATCACTCACAACCCGTATGGTGGTTGAGATTTTAATTAGATAGCGAATGAAATTCCGTGGGGAAGAATTTTCAACCTTTTGTACGAGAAATCAGACGGACGAAATGTGGGAAGAATTTCACACCTCTTCAATACGTCTACATTCATCGTGCGTACAAATTTTCATAATTAAAATATTCTTACCCTCCTTGAACATACTCTGCGCTAATAATCTCCTCCAAGATGTTTCCGTTGAAATTTCGTTATCAAGTATCGCATTTACAAATGAAGTTCGGCAAAGATGTCTCATCGATTTTCACGAAACTTGAATTTCTCTTTCTCCCCTTCCTGGTCGAGAGCCATTCATTTTTCGTCCTTCAGCGGGTATTCGAATTTTGATTACATTCAAGTACAAGTTCTCCGTTGAAATATAATTTTTTTCATCGAATCTTACAAAGCATCGTATTTATATATAGTACGATTTATGGGTAAAATTTAGTTTTCAGTTAAGAATCAATAATCTATTTTAGAATACAAGAATCTGATTGTGTGAATAATAAATGTTTTCTTTTTCTCAGAATCAAATGTGTTTTCAAATATTTCGAGTTATCTTCGTGGGTAAATATTCTCAACGACCATGAATTATTTCGTTTAATTATTTCACGTGAATAATACTTTGGATGACTCGTAGATTTCGGATGATATTCTTCAACCTTTTATCATCCGGTTCATCGTCCGTAATCTTCTCTCAAAGTGATTTCTAATGTTATCATATGATTAAAACTCCAAAGTTTAATATGTTGATTCTGTGTTTCTTATGCTTTAATATTGTGAAATTCATGGTTTAAAATTCCATGTATTTGGAAGTATCTTTGGAATACAATAATTTACCGAGTGATAAAACGTTTACCGTGCCTCTGGCGTTCATAGTAGTCTGGTTCGCGTGCAAAATAATTCAGTATGTAAATGTTTGTATAACGATATAACGTTATCACGCTTTATTAAACAGGATCTTAACATCGGTAGAAGCAAAACTGTGTCGTTCTGGCTTTAGTATGAAAAACTTTTTCTAATAGAGGATTCGAAGTACATCGATTTAATTGTCCATTTGCCTTTACAATACATACTTTTACAATTTATTATTATATTATTGAACTTGAAATATAAAATAGTTGTATCTGAAACTTTTAGTACACAAGATTTTTCGATCGTTTCAAGTTATGGAATTTCCTTGATCGTAGTTGAGAAATAACACGCGAATCGGAGCGTACATCCGAATGACGTCATCTCATATAAAAAAGATCATCTTATGAATTGTGGTACGCGATCGATGGTGAAATAAATTGCCTCGATTCTTGTTTTCAATATCATGAACTCGACGACGATCGAATTCCGAATTGTAACAGAAAATTTCAATCAATTCAAGTCGAAAGGCAGTTTTTGCCTCACCTTTTTGCAGCGTTTTGTTTTGTCGAAGGGTGCGTTCTCCGGCTCTCATCCACGTGCGGCCCCGAAAGCGTTTTTCTATCTTATGATAATTATAACGGATGATGAAACTGTATACATGAGGAGGATTCAGAGACCCCGCGTCCTAGACTTTGGACAAGAAAAATACATACAAATAGAAGAGAAGCTCAGAAACTGAGAGAAAGATATGGGATGGATGGCCAGAGGAAGAGTATGTACAGGGTCGAGGGAATAAGAAGCCAGAGAATAAGAAGGAGAGAAACAGTAGAAGAATCCTGCCGACTTACAAATTATACGCGTTCAACGAGATTTACGGGTGACGCTTTGAGCGAGACCATTGTCCATCCTCGCTCACTTCTTTACTTCTTTACGCTCCTCTACTCCCTTACGGCCGTCTTTGTTCTCTTTTCAGCATCTCTTTGCTTTGGGCCCACTTGGAGTTGGACGAAGAGAAAAGACTATACGAGATAGATAGGGTATAGTATTCGTCGGTGAAAAAAACAGAGAATGCCAATCGACCAGAGAAATCCGGTTCCGATTCGAGTAATCGAGCCTCGGATCCTCCCTTGAAACGAGAGTTGCTGTTGGACTTTTGTGTATAATACTTTCGCCCGATCGTGAGAAGGACGTAATGCGTGACTCGATGACGGACGATCGATCCAATAGGAGGACTTGATTTACGAAGCACACTTACGTTGAATCGACGTAGGAATGCAGACCCTGAGCCAACGTGGAAGAACATAAATGAACCTTCGCAACAAAAGATAGATCAAACATATGCGATATTATGAGGGAAACGGAAATGATACGAGGATAGATTATCGATATCTAAACAGGGTTCGCGACTTCCCCACGTACTCATCGAACTACCCAAGGAAGGTCTCCGTTACTTCGTAATACGATTGAATTTTATCGATTGAGAAGTGGCTACGAAACGATGATCAATTCATTATCAAGAATTTATCATTCTCCAGATTGAATCTGGGAATTCGAAAACTGAGCGAGATTTCAGAATGGAAAATTTGGATTGCAAATTGAGATATTCGGATCTATAGGAATATTTTTTCATACATATTAATTTCAGGAGAAAATCTCGAAAAAGTAATTATACCATATAAACTTGGATTTATTTTTCTCTCACGGAGCTGAAGATATAAGAAAACCGCTGAGGATGGACACGTCGTCGTGAACGAAGCGTGGAGAGGTTGGTTAGGGCAGTGGACTTATTTATTGCCTCATTAGACGCACTCACTTTGCTTGGAGGCAACTCCACGCTGTCTGTTCGTATAGACAGTGACGAGAGACTAACGTTTGTCCGTGTGTGTTTGAATATTTTTTCCTTTCTCTCTCTCTCTCTTATTTTCTTTTCTTTTCTTTTTATTTGCTCAGGTTGAAGAAAGAGAAAGGAAGATCAATCGGTTGAACAATGCAAAAAGATACTGGATTTTATTGGAAGGAGACCAAGAGAACCCCAAGATAATGGCGGAAGGAATATCCTGGTTTTGGTAACATTGTCAAATTTTTCGAATATTCTAGTCCGTTTGGGGGAAAAAATCCCACTGGGATGCTGATAATTTTGCTAACTTTGAGTAAAAAATTGCAATAATGTCCAATAAGGGTGAACTGTTCTGCTGTTAACTATTCACCATCGTTACATTCATCAGAAATGAACGACTATATCCACTGTGACAGCAAACTCTTTGCTATCGCAGCGAAATTCGTTTGTTATTCTGTATACTGAACAATTTGCGTGCTCCAGTTAATCAGTTAAACAATGAGCTGTGGCAGCAAAAAGATTTGCTATTGTTTATATAATATCTCGATTTCCTGACGATCAACTTCCCGTTTATGGACGAAATAATTTAGAAATAGGATAAACCAAATTGAAAAGTATTTAGAAGTAATTCAAACCTTCGTCCCGATAGAACGAGTTTTAGATTCGTTGGGTGACGTTTAGACCATCACATTCAGCGATTAATGGAACATCACAACGCACCAAGATTGCATACTCTAGCCAGCTATTAAGGGAACACAAAGATTTTGCGAGAATGCATTCGAACGAGGAATTCCCTTCGTATTTAGGTACAGGTTTTGTTCTAGTCCATCAGAGGGAGCAGCAGATTACCCTGTCGCATTCTAAGACAAACACCGACATCCTGGCATGCAGAATAATGTTCAACAACTGACTATGAGTAAAACAGATAATCGTTACATTGGAATCTGGTATCTCCGGCAAGAATCTTAGCTTGAAGAATAATAAAATGGTGTAATGGCATGTTGACGCACAGATTCGAATGAATCCTTACGACCTTTCAAGAATAAAAAGAATCAAGGGAATTCTTCTATGCTGTAAGATCCATATACATTTGAGATTGGAGAATACTCTTGTACGATATAGGTATAACAGTAGTATCCTTTTTGCTATAATTTTCGTACCGTTCTTCATCAATTTTTCAAATTCATTTATAAATTGAATATGAATTCAGTGAAGTGTATGGGATTGGAAGAGGAATTTCATACTATCGGTCGCTGTACTCGCTGGCAAATTGAATATACACCTGTATCGCGAGGGTGAGTACTCGACATTCTTTTCGAAAATACCACACGTTCTTTAGGATGCATACTATTTTTCTATAGAGCGGAAAATGTTTTGTAGGATCGAATAGAATTTTAGGTACGTGACCTTTAGTTTGTGCTGGATATGATAGTGGTTGTAGGGGTTTATCATGGATTGTTTGTGAGGCATGAATTTTGTAACGAATGGCTGGATTCGAATATGAAATCAATGAGAGAATTTCAAAATGTAGTTGAGAGCTGAAATTCTTTTTGAAAGAGAGTACATTTCGATATTTTTTCACAAATGATGAAAGAGGGTGGTGGGAATAAAACAAAATATATTGCGGAAAGTTCCCGAATTTATTGAGAATCAGCGAGGATTTGACACCCCTGACGCTGATTATGGGATTGTTTGACACATTAGTTTTTTCTGTGCAGAAGTTGCATTCGTTTTCAATGAAATTGAAACTGGCAACCGTGAAGCTAGCAGCCGATTGTCATAATTTTTTACATCAAACGTCTATTGAAGATTCAAGAATCTGAAAGGTTTAATGGATACTACTTGAACGTATTCTGGTATGAAAAATGCTTCAACAACGTTTAATCGAGAGTTTTATTCATTCATTTTCAATGTTCTTCATTCAAATGTAGTCAAATCAATGTTGAATTAACAGAACAGGGGAGAATGAATCTTCATTCAAATGTAGTCAAATCAATGTTGAATTAACAGAACAGGGGAGAATGTTTTCTCTGGAGATGAAACGAAGTCGGGAGGTGTCTTAAAGCAACGTCGACAGTTGCTGAATCTCCAAAGAGTTATGGAAAAATTGCTGAGCAAATTTTTACTTTGTACACTGAAAAAAAAGTAGTGGAGTGGAAAGCTCACGGCGAGTTTGAATACGATGAATCTCGCTGTGCAGTTGAATCAACTGAATGTCGATCGAAGTAAATGCTTATTCGATCAATTTAATCGATGCACAGTTGACTCAACTACACGGCGACATTCACCATATTCAAACTTGCTCCACTCCTTTTTTTCTCAAAATCAGGTGAATGGTATGACAAATCATCAACTCAAACGTCGTTTATAAATATTCGTTCGTAAGAATTTTTGGGCTGACAAGCAACAAAAGATACCGAAATTTGAATAATCTGTGCTGCAGATTGCGCCTAATATACACAGACAAACAGCACCTCCGCCGATGACCACCCCACTCGCACCACAGATCAGTGAGTATCCTTCTGAGGAGTTGAACGAGTTATTTATTTTGCAATTTTACTAGGTCTCAAATACGGCTATAATATCATGATTAACAATAAATTCACTGAGTTCACGAGAATTGGTGGTGGATAGCCTGAACAGGGACATAACACATTTTAATTGAGGAACTGAATTTGAGAATGTTCGATACCTGAGGACAGATTGAAAGCTGAATTCATCACAATCCTCGATGGGTGAAAATTTGTCAAGAAATATTCTCCCATGGAGATATTTCCATGTTTTGCCAATTTTAACGATATACAATGAACAGATTTGCGTTGAAAAGATGTGAAAAATGAGCAGTAACCACACGTTCCCATGCGTGTATGGACCAATGGCCCAATGATGAACCCAATGATGATTTCAAAAAAAAAAAGGAAGGGGCAGTATTGATTGTCTATTCTGGGTTCATGCTGGGCCCATGGTGTTACCAATCCTCGGGCGAAGCAATACAGCCAAGCTGGGGGGGATTTTATCATCCCAGGGTTGGCCCCTTCGGACTGCCTAGCTTGGCCCCACGTTGGGCAGCATGGGCACCCACCCTGGGCGTAGATTGGGCCCGCCTTTAATACACACTCGGGCAGTGTTGTTCAGTTTTGTTCGATATTTTCAATTGATGTGCGTGCATTGCAAATCCCATCAACACATCCTAAATTTGTGATTCAAGTATATTCGAAAAACGTTTTTGATGCTGTTTCTTCACAATTAGTTTGAGTAATCAAAATGTGATCAAAATTCAATTCCTGGACGTTCATTTTTCCATTGATTATGAAATACACATTTTATGATTAACATTTATTTGACAGTGCAACGTTTTTCTAACCTTGCAATAAAGTATACTTGTTGATTGAGTAGAATTTAGCTTGGGGTAAGCTTGGCAATGAAGATTTCTTGGTAAGCTATATTCTAACCAGTATTGGAAGACTTGTGCCCGTACAGCACCGGACATTTCTACGTTGCCTCTACGTTGCCTCCACGTGGAATCTCCGTTCATCCACGTTCTATCCACGTTCACCATTTATCTACGTGGACTCCACGGAGATGCGATGTGGAAATCGGTGAATGTGCTGTTAGGGTTTGAAACATTATAAACCGAAGACCCCACCACATCTGTGTCATTCTTGTTCCGAGATCGGACCAGACCAGAACTATTCTCAATTTGAAGTTGCCCTAACCTCAAGGCAATTTTCGATGAATCTGATATTAAATACGGATAGTTCTTACATCAACTTCGCGTCTTACTCAATTTAACCTTAGCGCAAGATTGAACCGAGCTCCACACGGAAAGGAAGTTTCCTGTATAACATTGTAAATTTGATCAGGCTTTATTGTCTCGTCATGGTAATAAATTTCATTATAAGTTCAGTCTGTTCCTTGGTTACAAAGTACCATGGGAAATTCAACTCTAAATTTCTCTCTGTGCATCATTGATTATCATTGATCATATGCTGCGCCATGCCTGATCCATCCTTCAACTACTATTCCGTGGAAGAAAAAAAACCGGTTCCACACGAGGGTCTCTAGTGCATAGCAGGACACTGCCCGAAGCATTAGGTACCCTTGGATGATAATGGATTCTGGCACTAAGCATGGGTGGTAGCCTGATCCAGCTTAGGTCATGGCTCGGTTCTGGCCTGATGGATTCGTTGGACAAGGTCTGGATATTAGAAAATGTAGTCAGAGAGACGTTTGGAACAAGATTGGGGCTAAGAAAAATTGGTCCGTTTGTTTTAAATTTCAAATCATTTTCGAAAAGTTATGTCCATTACTTGCCCTGATCAGTCCTACAAAGTCAATGGGATTGAGTCCATCTGTGTTCACTACTGTCTGATCATGGAAAGTGCCCCTTTAAAATCGTAAAGTACAGTCCGCTGATAATTCTCTATCGGATACGTGTTGTATCCAAACTTGTTCCCTTCTGTCCTGCAAGATCCAAGAATGTCTTGAGCGATCAGATAGTTTCCAAAACTGATCCAATTGTGTCCAAACTGGATCTTGGTATGTCCAGACCCTGTCCTGTTGTCTCCTCAGGCGCATTCGTGATTTCAGTAACTTGCTCACATTGTTAACAAAAATTTGTGAATTTCATGTACAAAATTTGGAAGCAATTATTAACACATATTTTTGTATATTACATTCACCATAGATTTTATGAGATTGCAACCAATTTTTGTATAAAAACCATTTCAAACTAATATTATGTTTGAATTTTGATGAATGTGTGGGAGATTCCGTACAAAAATATGTGTGCTGATTGCTTCCAAAGTTCTGTATCAAAATTAATACAAATATTTTTTACAGTGCATGTATGTCCATAGATGCCGAAGGGTCATACACGGAAAAAATGACCACGTAAGAATTACATGAAAAGTGAGGTTATAATTACGGTGTGGATTTCATGTAGAATTTACTCCAGAGTCCTGTTGGATTTACATTGTTATCATGGTTACCATGGCAACACGCCTGCCGTTTACTTCAGTAGCAATGTACACATCACATTGGTCCCAATGTGAATTTTACTCCAATTGCATGCACTTCAGTAGTTATGTCAAAATAACAACAACCAATGCAAAATCCACACGTCAGTTTTCTCCGTGTAGGATACCGATCCATTTAATGTCCAGAGATGTCCAGAATGCTTATCTCTATATTTCAATCACGTCCATTCAGGTCCAAGTTCATTTTCTTCGATTTTTTAATCAATCCGCGTGACAAGAGAGGATCTGAAGAGAGTTCTGTTATGAAAACATGTACACAACTTTTGGATAAAGCTGAAAATTTCATATCGTGACTATGAACAAATTTGGACAACTTCGGACAGACCGCGGACGAATAGAGATCATTTCTGGTAAGGACAAATGTAGGAAAAACCTCTGGGACACAGTTGAAAATACCACATCGTGAGTATGGAAAAATTTGAACAACTTCGGACTGACTACGGACGAGTTGTTACAACTTATTTCATTCATCGTTGAATTTTATCATCTCTTGAATGGACATCTACTCAGGGATTACATGGTCGTCGAATGGGTCATGAGCCCTTACATAAATTGAATAATCTTATAAAATGACAATCAATTCAGACGTACAAAACGAGTGTCGAATGGCGTAGTCACTTATCTTTTATATTCTCCAGACTAGAAATGAAGTAGGAGAGATTTCGTCGAGTTCCTTTCCAAGGAGAGGTCAACCAGTAGGATTTTACCAATTCAGACTTATCAGATTCTTTAATATTATGAGGTCAAGTCCTAGATATTTCTTATTTCCGTTTCCTTTTTATTTCCCACGTGGACATTTGATCGATTACTCGTTTATCCAAAAGGATTTGCTTCTTTACAGTTTGAGTGTATGGATTTGACTGACTACCACTCAAAATTTTCATGGATCTCTCCTTCCTCTACAAATGTACACTGAGAAAAGTGAACTGTAACCATCCCAGCAAACCCGAGTGCAGGTGTTTCAAAGGGCCAGTGACGGCTTCTCACTGGCATCACAGGACCATCAGGGGCCCATTGAAACGCCAGTAAGCATTGTTTGTAGGGATTACCATGCGAAAATGGTAGTTGAATGACAGAATCTCTAAGTTGATGGCGACCACGTTATTTGGCATCCATCTTCATGTGAATGGTAACCATTCCCATGTGCATGAACATTGCTACGATTCTCCATAGTATCCGAAACCAAATTCGCGAAGCTGTCCCCCAATTACTATTTGTACATGGTAATCATTACGTTCCACTTCTCTCAGTGTATAACTCTTTCCTTTCTTCTCCATCTTCTACTCATCTCTAATTGTCACGTTACAGAAAAAGAACACAGTTCGAAATCTCGCGTTGTTACTATAGACGAATTTGGACAACTTTGGACCAAGTACGGACGAGAAAACATTGATTCTGTTGTAGACAAGTTCAGACAACACTGCAATGCATCTCAAACTCTGATATTCCGACCAGGGACATTCACGGACGAATTGTGGACAAACTAGAATCATTTGTGTATTGGATGACTTGGACGACTCTGGGACAGAGTTTTAAATCGCATGTTTTCGTCATGGACCCTTGAGGACGAGTCACGGACAAGTTATCAATCATGTCATTCGTTAGTCTTGAAGTCGTATACAATTTCGGACAGGTTTCGAATAGGCCGCCTTGACATCTGCGGACACCCATTGTACAAGTAATGAACATATGTACTTACGTTGGTCCGAAATTTGAAACACATGCACTTGAGAGAAAGTATTAGTTACTGTTTCCGAAGAAAAATAGCACAAAAGGACCCAATGATGTTTTTAGTAAATTCAACTATTTTTTAAGTTACCATTATCATTTTTTTGTAACCACAACCATGGACATTCCGGACCCGATGTTGGACAAAGCGTGGACCATTTTGAACAAACCCCGCAACTACGGCTGTAAGCCTTCCAAAGGGCCTGTAATGGCTCTTCACTGGCATTGCAGAGCCATCAACGGTCCATTGAAACGCCAGTGATCGTTCTTTGTAGGGAAGAATGGATAGTTTTTGACATTTTTGACACATTTTGGATTAAACTTGGATGTCCAAAATTGGTCCGATAGCCCATCAGGGTAGGTGATGGTTTCGCCCAGCTTGGATGGTAGTCTGACTCAACTTGAACGATAGCTTGGTCCAGGGTGAAACTCCTTTCTCCAACAGGAAATTGCGAAAACTCTCACCAGAGTACTTCAATAAATATATAAAATCTTTCTGAAGATTCCATGACAGAAAGAATTTTTCAAAATTCCGCATGATCGTTACGCAAACTTGTGGCAGAATTGATGGAAAGATTCTGGTCAACACACACACACACACACACAGGGCACAAGCTTTTAGAATTTTTACAGTAGAGTTGTAGTAATCTCACACTGAGAATATTGTCAATAACAAGCCCAAAGCGATTGAATGACAAGTCTGACTAGTTTATGACGAGCAGTGTTACCGTTAGAAAAAATATGGACTCTATTAGATACGAAAACACGATGGGTAGTTCCATAGGAATCAGCAAAACATACAGAAGTGACAGCTTTTAAAAGGCAACACTGATGACGAGCGTACATCTTATCCGTGACTATACTGGTTCAGTTCCTAATTGAACTTAGGTTCAAGATTAAACGTTATGAAAATACATTATTGATGTAATGCTATTTGATATCAAACTCAATACCGAGCTGAGGTTTGAATTTTGTTGAAGTCCAATAGCTACTATGGTGCGATCAGCCTGCACTATACCCGATTCAAACCTATCAAACAAAACAGGAGTTGTTTCAAATGGCTCATTGCCGGCATTACATCGAAACCCTAGGAATAATTGTTTGTAGATTGTTTGGCAGATTGTTGTTTTGGAATTAAATTATGATTGGACCAGGTTTGACACCATTGATATTACTGGTATACGAAACTATATATAACCCGTAAAACACGTTTCTCCTTTGTTTCTATATTTTCCTTCCATCTACCTCGTCTCCACGGAGATGTGACGTGAACATCGGTGGGTGTGCTTGTGAGAACTGACCAATCAATTCCAATAATAATTCTGGATAAAAATCGCCCAGTACTAGCGGAACACTTGATCTTTTGAAAAATGTTGGAGCGTCACCATGATGGACCGAAATGAGAGTCAGTATCCACACGTTTATGAATGTTATACTGGCTCTTTTATGAAATGATGCTATCATTTTCATTCCTTGTGAAAATCGTCCACTCAATTGGCTCTATATTAATGGCTGAAGATTTGCCAGTGCTGTCAATTCTGGCAAAAGGACTGAGCCAGAATTACACCCATTTCACAATGTCTTCATTCCTCCACGAACTCCTCCAATGGTAACAGATGGTAGCAATGGTACAACTATTAGACCAAGTTCTGAGGAAGACTCAGGCTAGCCCTGAAACGATGGTTATGCACCCTAGTGAACCCATTAATATGAAACTTTGCCTCATGGTTCCACAATTCGTGTTCTCTTTTGTCCACCATATTGGTGGTCCATATGGATCATACATTTGTTATAATCTTCATCACTGATACTCGAGGTTTGGAATTTATCCCTACAAACCACTACCAATGACTTCATACTTCTTGTAAATTGACCAATTTTTTGATCAATTTTGCCACTGGTACAGCAGTAATTCCGATCAATGAATAAAACATCCAAGTTCAGAAGCTAGACAGAATCAATGTGATTCAATTTGCTGAGGTCTTTCAAGGAATTATACGTTGCTAAAGAAGGGAGGTTTGAAGTTTGAATTCCCTCGATAAATGCGTAGATATGTGATCAGAACAGGCGTTCCACTCGACGACGATCTTGATCGAGACTCGGATGGTACTTCTCTATTGATTTTCTATTTTCGATTTCTTGACAAAATCTGAATGAAATGAAGTAATTACGATCATTGGACTTCTCTATACAACGTATCGTATCGGTCTACGTCTCTTCGAGTTTTCGCAAATTCCATTCCGTGTTTCTAACGATGTTCTTACGGATGGGTTATAGTCGTCGTCGTCGCTCCAAGATAGGAATGCTCACCCAAATGACGATGTCACTCGTCCTTCTCCCTGTCATCATCGACGACGTTGGTCGCTTCGTCGTCGCCGCAACGGCAGTTTCTTCACGTTGGCGAAAAGTACTGTACGTGTACCATACACGCGTGCTGCGTTTGTCGTTCGTTGGTTCGTATACGTGCGTGCGTACGTCCTTAACGGAATTATTGCCATTAAGGCCGTAGCATTCTCGAGAGGCCATACGTGTTCACGGCTCACGGCATCTTACCCGACGCAGAACTAATGATCTTAATTAACGTTTCGTAATGAAGGTCGACACCAGGAAAGAAAGGAAAGGGAGAGATAAGGAAAAAAGAGCCCAAGTCTTCTTGCCGTTGTACGCTTCTTCTCTTTTCTCGTATCATGCTCGTACACGTCTTTTTCTCTTCTCCGCCTCTCTCCCATTTCCCTCTTTCTTCGCATCTTCTCTGGGTTTCTTTTCTCTTTTTTCTTTTGTATTTGTTTTTTTCCTATTCCCAGTACTCTCTCCCTTTTTCATTTTTTTGACTTCTCTTCCCTTCATCCATCTCCCTCTCCCGTTTTTCATGTCTCTCGCACGTATACGCGTATATGTATATACATATATATCCAGTGGTTCGTATTGTTACGTTATGCAGCAGTGGGAGTTTAATGGGTCCGCGAGCTTTAATTATCGTAATGACGTTAGCGTGTTCGAGTTTGTGTGTCGTACCATTTAGGGGTAATCATCTTTCTTCTTCGATCTGGACACGCGGATTCTTCTGTCAGTCCTGCCATTGCGGTATAGAGTTTTTCCTTCTTCTTTCGTTAGCGCAATGTTTCGCAGCCTCGTGGGACGACGGCGATGCGATTCGTGCCTGTTATTCTTCATCACTTTTTTATGAACGCTTTCGAGGTAGTTCAATCCTTAACCGTGTTAATTCTACTGTCTCTTCTTTTTATTTTCCATAGCTGTACTTTAATTTATATACTATACGTCTAGATTCCACACGATTGAGTTATTTTCATTTTATATCTGAGACGAGAGGGTATTTTTTTCCTCCTTAATCGTACAGTGAAAAATTCTGTTATAATTTCCTGCGAGGATCGTTAATTCGATAACGACGAATAATACTCTTTTTCTTCGCATAAAGGTTGCTGCGGAAATCAATTTCATCTCGGCTTCATGCGTAATTAACGATCGGTCATTTTCTTCTCAAGGACGATCGTGTTGAGTCTCGTGAAATATAACGATTGCTTCACTCCGTTGCGACAGTTTCATGATCTCATCGAGAGACACGGTAGCGTCTCGACGCTGTGTTACGAGAGGGAAAGATGGATAATTCTTCTCTAAGCGTAAGCTCGAAGGTGATCAATTTTCAAACAATATTAGAGAAGATATTTCAGGATTAGAATTCGTATCACAAATCGTGGGTGATCAGAAAATATGATGATCATGATCGAGCGTTTGAATTCTATTTTAATCAATTCCAAGATGAAACATTCCATTCGTTTGATGAAATGGAAACTGTTTTATCGTAATTCGGTGTCCTGAACAAAATATCTATTTGATACGAGGCTAGACATTCGAAATTATGACAGACATTTGTGAGAAATTAATTTCGTCCGAGATATTTATCGAATTCGTGTAATAAATTCAGAAGTAAACGTATAAACATCTAGATAATCTCAAAGCGCGTAGTAGATACGAAACATGCTGATCGATTCGATCCTGACAAACCAAGAAGACTCGAACCTGTCTCGCTTTTTGACTCACTTAAGTTCGCCGGTTGGGATATCAATTTCGGGTGATCGGACACCGACAACTAAATCCAAGATAGCTTGCTCAATAGGCCATACTGCAGCGGTCTTTCAGTCGTGTCAGTGCGTGTATGTATAAATGAGTGTGTATATGTACAACCTCTGAGTCCCATTCGCTATCAGATCCGATATCTTTTGGTAGCCTGACAGATTGACATTGTGCGTCGGATATTAGTGACTATATATTCCCTTAATTAAAGGTTTACTGCCACGAGGAAGTTTCAGGTGCTTTCAAGGAGGAACAACTGAACGGAAGATTACCTTTCGATCAACTGATCGTCGTGCGCTCTTCAGTGGTCTGATTCAATGAAGATCGAACGTGCAATCTGTACCGGTCAGCGGGTTGTACTTACTTATATAATGTTTCACCACGTACATTCTGCTTGGAAAAATTGAAGAGCCATTCGCATTTGTTATCGTATAACGATTGAATCATTAAAATCTCATTGTCCGGTCACTCGGATTCCTTTGAAGTCAACTCCTCAACTGATAATAAAAAAAGAAAATACCTCAAAGACAAATTTAAGAAATCTTATGGAATCAAAAGTGAAATTTCACAAATTTTCATTATTTTCCAAAAATATATGATAAAGATCCTTGTTGATCAGTCGATCAGTCGATTATTTGTGAGTATTTTATTCCAAATCAAGTAATCTGACGGCATTGATATATTCTCCTCGAAGGATTCATTACTCCCTGACAGAGTAACTAAGACCTAAAAATCTCTGCCCTAGTTTTCGCGAAGATGGATGGTTTGCGGTAACAAAGCACTCAAAGTCGCGTCCTAGTCACATGTACTAATTGGAATGAATTTTATTCAACCGACTTTTATGAGACTTGGAGGGTTTCTTTATTTATAGTATTAGCTTCTGTGTGAACCAAATATTTCTGTAATTCGATTTTGCAAAGATATAAAAATTATTGCAAAAAAGTTGCAAAGTTGTGGCGAATTTTAAATTTCTTGTCGAAAAATTTGTGCCAATGCTTGATTTTTTCACTTCTCTTCATTCTTATTGGTTCACACGAAAGATATATGCTGATTTAACATGAATGTTCTTGCTAGACTGTTTTGGATAGACATTGTGGGCTCCAGAATTCCCGCAAGTCGATGCCTCAGATTTGGATTTGATGCCTTTGAGCGCACATAAGTGCACGGTTAGAAAAGTTCTTAAATTTAATACGAAATTCTTTATGAAATACCATATTTTCATATTTAATTCAATAATAGTTCTTAAATTCAATATTGATGATGAAATTTCCAAATTTCTTTCTGAAATGTAACAATTGTTTATCAAATTTCACAAATATATTATTACAATTAAGAAAAAAATTATCAACATTGAGAAAAAAATTCTTAACGTTAAGAATTAAATTATTGAATTCAATATTTCATTATGAAATTTGATGAAATGATTGTGTAAAAAACTTCATAATATTCTTATGAAGTTTCAGGCAGATTTTTCCAGCAGTGTGCGCCATTTTGTGGCAGAAAAAGAACAAAAAAAATAATTCTTCATTCCTTGAATACATAGTAAACATTATGCTAAATTCTGTTGAATTTAAATAGAAACGTCTCAGTGAAAAAGATGTTTAAAAAATGCTTGATTGTTGGCTTTCCAATTGTTTCTTCACCTTCAAATTAATTGAATTGCTTTCGATCGAATTCAATCATGTTATCACGATTATTAATTTATATATTTTACTCAATTACTTTATTGAATCAACTTGGTTTCTTTATTATTCATTAATGCATTGTATTTGATCAGTTCTCAAATTTGATTAAATCAATTTATTCAATTCAGTCGATTTATTATAATTGATTTATCAAATTAATTAAGGTAAGATTAACGAATATTTCCGGCCCCTAAAACAATCATAACAATGCAAATGTCGAACATTAGAAAATGGTGGACATGTGCACTTTTGATTCCGATTTTTCACTATTTTTCCGTTTCTTGAAGTGCTTTAAAAAAAAAAGAAAAAACAATCCGGTAATTTTTGGGTATTTAGGGTACCCGGACATTTTCTTGAATCAAATTTCCCGAATAACAATTTTCACGAATGCTTTTTGCCGAATCCATTTTCACGAATGCCAATGTTCCCGAAAAGGTATTCATTTTTTATTTTGATTTTACAGTAATCTCTCATTTCCCTTGCAATGTTCTTATAAAACAATATTGTAGGCTATTGCACGTAAAGAATCAAGTACTCGGTCATGGGATTTATAATCTTCATAATTTTCGGTTACATTTTTTATTCGTTCTTGTGATGTCAGCCATTTTTTGTTCTGTGCAGCCTTGATTTTTTTCCCTAAACTGAATTCTGCAAGTTTGATCTCAATATCCGCCTGTTCTTTTTGAAATTCTGTGAGGCAAGAGTATAAATCTGGATGATATTTGCCTACCACAATGCGGAATCGGTTGTGCCATCCTCCACTAACATTATTTGCTTCGTGATTCCCTGTCAAAGTCGCTTCAGCCCTCCTTCTTCCTCTTCCTGGTCGTCCATTCACATAATATTCACCAAAATAATCCATTACCGGCAGCAAATCGTCTGGAACTTCTTCTCGAAGGAGTTCAAAAGTGTTTTTGACATCATTGATAGGAACATATGCGAGCGATAACAGCATATGTGTGTAAAGTTTGATGTCTCGATCGAAAGGGTCATTGTACGCTTCTTGCACTTCCTCCGCTTGTATCTTACGATAAACGGATTGACCCAAATGGAAACAATGAAAAAATGTACCATATTACGAGCAGTATGAATATTGCCAGCGATAGTGTTTCTTATTCATGAATGGAACTAGGAGTATTACAGGGGGTGCGTACGAAGTTCTGGCAAAATTTTGTGAACTCAATAAGGAGAAAAAAGACACATTCGGGAAAATTATTCGGAAAAATGGATTTGGGAAAATGTTCATTCGGGAAGATGGTAGGGAATCGGTATTCAGTTTTAGGTGTGGACGAATTGAGTAACTTCTTGATGAAAAAAAATTAAACAACATCCATGGAGTATTATTTTATTGTTAATGAATCAACCAACTCAGAAAGCATGATTTCGGGAAAAACGCTCTCAAAATTGCGGTCTATAAATTTTTGTGGATTAAAAGAATGTTTTCATGTACTTCAAGCCACATAAATAAGTTTCAGAAAACTCAAGTTCTCCATCTGCTTCCTTCCATGAAAAAACAATTTGAAAAAACCACATTATTTTTCGGTTCGCTCGATGAGAACCTCCTCATCAATTACTTCATTAGATTAAATTGCTTTGTTTTTATCTATTTATCTATTTATATTATTCAATTAATATTTCATTTTCAATGATTAAATAATTAAAATCATAATTGATTAATTGAATTCATCAAATCACTTCATCTGGTTGAATTTGTTTGTTTATAAATCATTTGTTAATTTATTCTATTCGATTAATTTTGAGATTAGATGAATTCAATTTATTTCTTCTCATTAATTCATCCAAATTATTCAATTGAATTGATTAAATTACTTTTTTGAATCGACTTGTGTTTTTTTTCATGTATTTTTCCCATTTTTTATCCATTGATTTGCCCTAAGTCAGATCCGGTATGGACATGGGTCATAGGATTCGGTCCGGATGTGATGTGTAACGCTTGATTTCATCTTGGCCGGATCCGGCAACCTAATCCAAGCCAAATTCGGGCACTTGATCCGGCGCCGTATTCGGCAACTAAATTTGGACCTGATAAGTTTGCCTTTACTTTTCTGATAGGTTATTTGTTAATTTGGTGAGACCTTGGCCAGAAAATGATGACTAAAGTAGTTTCCACCCTATAATGATCGATTTTTGATCAAGAAATGATACTTAGTTGGATGAAATTCACCATCAAAAGGCAACAACAGAGTTTGATCCGTTTTTTGGAGTCTTTTTGATATTTTTGAGGTAAAAAACCAGTAAGACCTCAAAAATGATTAATAAATAACTGTAAAATCACCAAATTCAGATTAGTTCGGTTTTGATTGGATTTCGGTCAATTTTGGTTCAAAAAGATATTCCAAACTAACTGCAATCGTTAGTCATTTCTTGGTTTACCGAGACTCGCGAGATTTTTGTTTAATCCATCAATTTCAATCGTTTTTTTTCCAACAGGGTGGGATGTTTATATCCATAAAGTAAGGGAGCTCAAAGTGAATAATTCAATTGAAATACAAATCCACGTTAAAAATAGATTCTGAATCAAGAATAAAAATTTCAAAATTGATTGCAATCGCTCCATAGTAGGATTCAAAAACTACAGATTTTTTATTCAGAATTTTATAACCATCATTGAGAGTTGATCATGTAGATTCCAGATCACACGCTATACTAAAACCCTATACGGAATACAAGAACATGGAATTTTGAAGATATCTGAAAGATCGATCTACATGGTGAAAAATTTCAAACGTTCGTTTTAGCACGTATCAAAGAAAACTACAGAACAGGGTGAATTAAGTACTAGTTGGCGTGATAAAACACGAATCGGTGTTAAGCAAATAAAGTACAAATCAGCATTACATGGTTATTCCAAGACATTCGAAGTCCCTGGTTGAAATTTCGAAAAAGCAAACGAAGTGAATTCATCAGCACAGACGAGATAACGAGTTCATAAACGAAATACCACGAATTCTTTTGCATTTTTTGTAAATCAGTTTGCGTTTATTACGAATGAGTCGAGACGGAGGAAGATAGCTTTGAATCTTAAGAATCACATTATGAGAGCCACGACAAACGTAGACGAATCATCATCAGTTTTATTTTCTCAATCTTGAACTTACGTTAGCACGATTCTTATCGCTCGTCGTTATTCTTAATACAGATTCTTGTTCGGGGGTCGACACGCATTCCACGGTGAATGTGCGCATCTGCACGATCGATGATCGAATTAAGATCGACGCCGTCAGCAATTCTTTGAAACGACCATCGGCATACCGTCGATGAAAGATGTATCAGCTAAATAATGAGACGTCTGAATTAGGCTCGTCGATTTATGCTTGTATTGAATGCTAATTAACGTTTTTATGAGAAGAGGCCACGATAAAATCTGAATTGTGTTACTGTGTATAGTTTTAGGAGTTATTTTTATCTTTTTCTCTTTCTCCCTTTCTCTTATCCTCCTTTTTCTTTTCTTTTTTCGTCATTGGACTCACTTCATTGCGAATGCATAATGCAACCAGGCGGATTCGCTACAAGGATCTAATTTGCGTTCCACCTGACACTTACGACCACGTCTCACCCCATAAAATCAAAGTACCAGGCCGTAAAGACGACAAAGTCTGATATTATAGCCATACCTCTCTTGCGTAGGTAACAGACTCATCGTCGAGATAAATTTTTTAAGTATGTTATAGTACGACCAAGAATGAGTTACAATGGACGATGCCGGTATAGAAATTTCCCACAGTAGCAGCAACAACTCCTTCCGAGGCAATAATCGGTTACGATCAATGGAAAAACCATTTTTAGAATC
Source organism: Gonatopus flavifemur (assembly GCA_018340375.1). Classification (NCBI taxonomy): domain Eukaryota; kingdom Metazoa; phylum Arthropoda; class Insecta; order Hymenoptera; family Dryinidae; genus Gonatopus; species Gonatopus flavifemur. Next base: position 11,390,093 of record JAFFJZ010000005.1, read on the forward strand.
TTTGATTTACACGACAATTTGAATTATCGCTTCTCGTCGTACTTTACGTGTTTTATCGGATTTTTCTTCAAAGATCAACAGAGTGATTCACATTGAGAATCGAATTTCAATTGATATTCTCTCAAGAGAGTGGTATTGTTCGATCAAATGCAAGGTTGTGTGATTTCTTCTGCTGATTGAAATCAAGATAACAAGAGGATACGAATTTTTGGTAATTTTATCCATTTGTTTTATGATCCAGAATAATTAGTTCGCCCTGTAGTAGAAGTGGATAGTAATTTTGATTACAAGGTTTCTCAAGGCAATGACATTGGATAAAAAAAAGCCTCGTACACGAGCGTCTTTTCGACGTGTTGTAACACGTACTAGATTCGAAATTTGGTACGAGGGAAGAAATTCCTATTGGATGAGCACAAAGAAAACAAGTTGGCTTGTATAAATGATCTAAGAAAGAGGTTCGGTCAACGCTACTGCTGGCGCCTATCAGAATTCCCGATTAACGTTCTTTTATCTGACGACGTTTAATTTTTATGAGCGCGATCCAATGCGATGGGGCTCCGAGATCCGAGGGAGAGGAGATAGACAAGCAGGCAGAAACAGCAGGTAGAAGTGTATATACGTATATGCACACATATGAATACACACGTACACGTGTATGGTTACAACCACGCGGTAGCCACAGTGAGCCACAGTTATATAGCATCCATTTGCGTGTGTGTGGTCTGTTCGTGGATAGGATCTCATCGACTGGCGTATAGCATTCGTCGACGAGAGCAGCACCTCTTAATTGAGGGGTGCCGCGTGTCACGATAAGCTGAACATAGGCGTCAAAAGATTCCATAAGAAAAGAGCCATCTGTCAATTTCAACAGATATTGAAAGATAAAAGAAGAAGAAGAAGAAGAAGAAGAAGAAGAAGAAAAGAGAAAGAAAGTAAAAAGGATTACAATGTATATCGAATCATCGGTTTTTCTTATGACGATTCGAGGTTTTTTCTTTTTCGTTTGAGAACCATCGTTTTATATCGAAGGAATTGCGAACCCCTGGCCAAGAGTTTCTAATTCGGTAGAATTCCTTTGATAAGGATCGATTGAATTCCTCTGTTTTCTCTCATCGCACGATTTGTTGAAGCCTGACGATTCCAGGTGGGTCTCCCATCTACCACATCGATGAGAATTGTCATCGCCCGGTGGTTATGCTTACTTAATAGCTTCATTCATATAAAAACTCCGCTTGGAGATTATTCTTCTCGTGTATGAGTGTATACGTTGATCTTTCAATATACATTAACAGATCTCTGAGAATCAAATATAACCGTACGAGAAGATATATATATATATATATATATATATATACATACACAGTTTACCTTGAAATAAAAGGAAACTTCGAGATGGACCATGATAAGCAAAATACTTTTGTTCTCTTCTTTGCACATTTTGTCGAATGAGAATATCCTTCTGAGATTACCTTAGGCGTCTCGCTTTTGGTTTTTTTTTTCATTTTTACACTCTTCCCTGGATATTTTCCAAGCAACTAACGAGGGTGCTCACCTTGGTACATTAATAAACTCGAGCTCTCATCGAGTCGCGTTGTTATATACAGCTATTTCTCTACATTTTTTGAAGAATCATTCCCATCCCCTCGGAGAGGGATACGCGTTAATTCAACAATTTTGTCAATTCGTGAACAATTGTTTGGGGATATCGTGCATGCAATTCTGCACCCTCATCACCACCCACCATTTCAATCAGATGGTTTGAGAAGGTGGTGAAAGAATCGCGATATCTCTTTCACGATGGAAAGAAAAAAAGTCGAAAGACACGTCATAATGTTTGTAACTTTTTCACATTTGAATATTCATTAGGCTTTTATCATAATCATAAGATGGGAATCTCATGAATATACCATACCGATCACGAAGCATTATCTAATTTAAGCGACAAACGACTGAATACTTGTGACTGTGTGTTGTCTCCGCTATGTTCAAAAGCGAGCTAATTAACGATAAGACGAAAAGGGCATTGAGAATTCCGGTTTCAAGCAACAGTCATTATAATTGAATCAATTTATAAAATACTTGTAATCGACGCATGCTACATTGGATTTCTACCGACGATAAACTGAATAACGCAGGGAAGTTGCCGATACCTGCTCGAGATGGTAAAAGAGAGGGAGGAGGAAGGAAAGACAAAAAGAAGGAGGAGAAGATGATGACGAGGAGAGAGAGGGAGAGGTAGAGGTAGAGGTAGACAAAAGGAGGAATAAAGGAAAGAGAAAAAAATAGTAATAAAAGGAAATTTAGGCTGTTGCGCCCTTGGTGGAAATAAAGAGAACGGTTTACGCGTAATAAAAAATATGCTCACGGCAACGGTGGTGGTCCGGTTGCGCGGCTGTCCGTCCACGCTTCCTTCTGGATGTCCTCTTTTCCCCTTTTCCTGAGCTTCGCGTTTATCGGTAATAGGATAGAAGAGAGAAAAAGAGGGCTGATGGGCTTAATGGAATCGCCACTAAATCGGAGCTAATTACTCGGCAGTGAGGGTGCCGGCGTCGACGTCGGCGGCTCGTAAAAATGTGATTCGAATGTATTCCTTACAACGGCACTGCCGAGAGATAGGTATCGTAATCATCCTCCTCGTTTTTTCTGGTTAAGTCATCTGCAGCTCATTCCATCGTGGATAGGGAATTGAAAATATAAACTCGATAAATTATGGGGTGGCTGGGCACTTGTTATGTATGCATCACCTGCACTTGAGAAAAGGACGCAGGTTGAACTATGGGCTAAAGTCAAGGAAATCTCATATGATTGAGGTGGAGGGATGATATCCCTCTTTTATGAAATTCCAAAATTCAAAGTAGGGGTCATAGTTCTCAGAGAGAACGGTGTGTGGGAGTTGATGATGGATCTGGAGTCGTTCGGCGTAAACATGAAAATATGTACGGATACAATATTGTAAAACAGGAGAAACGATTACGACATTCTGAATAAACATAGATAAAGCGATAATATATGGGTTATTCCACATTAGATTTACAATGAATCTTTGAATAAATATATGCACGAAAAGAAATGTTTCGTTACAGCTTTTTTATAGTTTCTATGAGAAGAACTAAATTGGAAAAAAAGACTACCCGCTTTGAGTTGTAAAACCTTTGCCTTTCGATATCCAAGGATAAGTGTAATGTGAAATCAGTTTATTGAATAAGAAATTCCCGATGCAGAAACCTGATTCATTCCCATTGGATTTCCCTCAATGGGAGTGAATAAGAATTTTTAAACAGTGTAGGGAACGAAAAAATCTTTTCGACTGTGTGATACGGGAATCGGGAGTCTTGTTCAGTTCAGTGTTGCCAGATTCGAGACCGAAACCGTTTTCACCCTCTCCATCGACCGCTTCCCCTTTCTCCCACCATGCGGATTCAGTCGGGCGAGCGAGAGAGTGATTATTACTCTCTCTCTTTCGCTCGCCCGACTTAATCCACATGGTGGGAGAAAGAGGAAGCGGTCAATGGTGAGGGTAAAAACGGTCTCGGTCTCAAATCTGCACTGTAGAAAAAAAACCTTAGGAAAAATTCCAGTATCGTACTGGAAGCAATTAACCTGTACATTTGTGCTGAAGAATCTTGAAAATTCCAGTTCAGATAAATCTTGTATTGATACTGGAAAATTGAAGTAAAAAACACGAATTTTCATGTAAAAGACGGAAAAATTCCGATACAACAGGAATTTTCTTGTACGTAAGGGGTCATCCATAACTTACGTGGCCAATATAGGGGGAGGGAGGGGTAAGATGAAATGCTACGTTAGGCTACATGGGGGAGGGGGGGGGGTTCCAAGCTACGTGTTTTTTTATTTATGTTGTACTTGGAAGAAAGTTCTATATAAATATCCAGAAAAATGATCCATTGCATATACCCCAAATATATATTTGATTGGATCAAATAAGATTCTTCTTCATGCAAGTGAATCTCATTTGAAATGAGAGAAATTTTATTTCAATAAAATAAATCTTTCATTTCAGGTCATTTCAATTTTATCAAGGTCATATTTAAATAAAAATTCTTTTGATTGAAATTAATTTAGCTGGACGTGAAAAACTACGTTCCAACATGGGGGGGGGGGGGTGTTCAAAGAAAAGCTACAGTAAAGCTACATGGGGGACGGGGGGTTCAAAAGTTGCAAAAACAGGACCACGTAGTTTATGGACGGCCCCTAAGCTGAAAAATTCGTCATGAATAGGAATTTTCCAGTTCCTGGGTACCGGAAAACTCCAGTTTTTTTTTAACAGTTTGGCATCACTGGTTCCGATAAATTCTTTGATGTTTTCAACACCGTGTTCATTACTGTATCACGAATCCTACGCCTTCCTGGTTCTCGAGTTTTCAAACTTGTTCTAATTCCACCATTTTTTCCCAAAAAATTCTCTATATTTTTCTCTTTTCAATCCTGGGTCACCAGGGCATAAAAGGCACATGACTTTTTTCTCAAACAAATTGTCATTCCTGCGCCTCCAACATTTTGAACCTGCGGTTTTGTACGTCATAAGCTTCACTTATTCCTCATTCAACAATCAAGAGTTACGTATTTATTAGTCCGCTATAAGCCCGATGAATAATGATGAAGAATCACCTCTGTTTTGAGGGTGAGCCACGGATGGTTAAGTCCCAGAGAAAATCTCACCTCATATTCGGGAAGAGCGAATTTCTAGCAAGGCGGGATTGAAGAGTCCCTAGTGAAAATGAGGGCGTGAGAAAGGTATGAAGCGACGCGGTAATAAATGAAACAGTATCTGAGCGTGAAAGAAGCGGAAATTGAAACATTCTTACGCTGCATTTGTTCCAAAGTTCACTGCCGGTGAGCGGAAATTTTCACTAGGGGTGTTGAGGCCTGGGGCTGTTGAACTATGCGAGGGCCGCGTCAAGGTACAAAGCGGGAAAAGGAATCTCTTCCAGAGCTTTTTGCGTCAATGCAGCTTCTCCAAATGAGACCCGTGGTAACCCTAGTAGAAATGCTTTAGCAATTGACTAGTTTTGTAACGCTTAGTTAGTCAAAAACTAGACGCTTGCAAGTGCCTCGTAAGGTTCTTGTGAGGTACTTGCAAGTGTCTAGTATCTGGCTAGTGGAGCGTTACAAAACTCGTCAATAACTAGAACATTTCTACTTGGGAAGCGAGGCCTAGAGCCATAGCCCCTTCCTTCCTCAATTCCAGTCTGACTTCGAGATCCATTTACATCAAATGAAACAATACAAATGTATTGACTTTTTGATCGTGAGCGAATGTGAGTGGATTCTGGAACAACGTTGAGAATATCTCTTTTCAAATATAGCAGTATTCATTCTCATAACAAGTATCGAATTCAACGATCAAACAAGCTACGCTCAGGGACAAAACCTTCATCAAACGTTATCGTTACGCGGAAAAAAGGAAATAGTTGCAGCAACTACTCAAATAGTCGATTTTCGACCATCTACTTAAGTAGTTGCTGCAGCTACTTAGTAGTCGGGACAAGTAACTCGATAGTGGTACTAACTAACGTAAATACCCGGGGTATTTTGAATTGGTTGAGACAGCTAACGTGTTACTTGTCCCGACTACTGAGTAGCTGCAGCAACTACTTAAGTAGATGGTCGAAAATCGACGGTTTGAGTAGTTGCTGCAACTATTCTTTTCTTTACGTGTATTAATTTCCCTAAAATATCATGTTCGAGTGCAAATTTCGGAAAAGTAAACGCTTGTTGACTGATTATTTTGTTTCTTTTCCTCCAAATAAAACTTGGATTAAACCTGAAAGTAGTCAATAGAGATCAATAAGTCTGATAATAATTAAATATCTCTCGTGAATTTGATCTTCTGTGATAGAAATTGCAAATAAAATGTACAAAGTATGTCAATTTTCACTGTACCATGCCATTTCCGTTCTTTTCATTGTAAAATGACCAATCTTCGGCCCTGAACACAATTTGCACTGCTTATACGTAGGTATGAATGGACATACCAATAAGACGGGTCGATAGTCATAGGAGGTCGAGACGAATTTAGCGTTATAGCGTTAAGTGTCCTGTCGTGTTACGAACTTGGTGCTAACTAATGCTCAACGTATATGACGTACATGATTTTCTCTTCTCCCTATTCACAACATATTCATCGTTATTCCCTATAATATGCCACATATTTGTTACTATATATCCACGTAATTTTCCATTTACTCGCACAAAGTTTTTAGTTCGCGAATCAATGTGCTTCCTGATCCTTCTGACGTTATGTTACAACGGTGCACGGAAGTAAGACTCATTATTGTGACCTCAGAGTATTAATTCTTGGTGTAAAATTGATACTAATTGAACGAATGAACCGAAACGCGAGCGTTCATCTTCGACCGAGTACCTGGTACAAGAAATTATATTCACCTTGAATCAATCACAATTTCCCTAATGCGGGGAAAAAGAAGTACATTGTGAATTATTTCTTTTGATTCTCGTGTACGCATCGCGACTTGTGAGGTCCTTTCTCGGCTACACAGGAAAACACTTCAATCATAAACAGGAGGGATTGTAGAAGAAGGAATTCTTTTCCAATGCATTTAATAGCACGCCACGTATCAAGGCATTGGGAAAAAATATACATAAAAGAGTGGTGTGTAAGACGTATCGGGTCCTCCAGAAATTTATGAGGATCTCAATTACACGAATGGGCAGTTGGGAGAATGAAATGTAACTCGTAAGAGGGATTTATACAAAATTATAGAGACCGTTCTCACAAATATAAAGAAATTCATTATTTATGAATCATAAATTATGAAAATTGGAGTGCAACGTGTGTGTTGATCATACGTCCGGACGTTCCTAATATCATTCAAGGTGATTGAGTCCTAATATTATTCAAGATGATCGATATAATTCCATTAGGAATTAAATCACATGTATTTTGAAAATTACAAGATACGCGAATAACGCGGAGGCACTCAAAGGGATCGCGTGAGAGAAATTTATGAGGACTTCATTCCGCAGATTGATAGTTATATCAATGGAAGGATGAGGGATGTTTTTTTTTTGTTGGATATCTCTCATACTTTAGCTTTCTTATTGTCAAATACGAAATTGTAGCTTGAATTTCATATACGAAACCATGAATGAATGGATTTCATGTATCGTGAATGTTATCGAATTTACGATAACGCTCCTTGGAGAACAAAAACATCAAATCGTCGTGTACGTAAGTGCATCAGAGGAAAGAGGTGGAGAAGGAGGTGGAGGAAGAGAAGAATAAGACTGTCATTATAGCTTGTACGTAGGGGGAATGGAAATAATGTCAAAGCGTCCTGATGTTCCAATGTAGGAGAGCCATTGGCACTTGAAGCGTGTTGGGTTTATGCAAAAAGAAATATAATAAGGAACACCTGTGCATATGCACTCGAGGTCTATGCTACATCATGGAAGGATCGGGTGAAAGAGACAGCGCGATAGCCCACGGTGCATAGTTACACAAGCGCAATGTATATACCATGTATTCTTCTTCTTACCACACAAACCATAGGTTATAGGGTTCTATCCCGCTCATTCTTATATTCTCTCACAGGGCGAGTAAATGAGACAGTGCTATACTTCATGCTCCGTGATTTGTGTGCTTGTGTGTGTGTGTGTGTGTACATAATCGGTTCATATAAGAAAAGCATCTCGAGCGGAATGGTCTGCGAATCGCCGCTGTTCAAAGAACGATATCAAGCATTGGCAACGAATTGCGATCTATAGGGTATAAATTGCCGCGTACCCAAGCCGCGCGTGAATAAATCTTTTAGCGAACGGTCTAACAAATCGTACTCAATGACCGATCGGTGTTCAATATACGAAGGATCCCGGTATAATCGATCTCACATAGTTCTGCCGGTAGCCTCACGACGTGAGGTCTTACAATGGACGTTGGAAGAACGAAGCTAGGATGTCTTTCGCAAATTGTGCGTTTCACATAATCCACTCAATCAATTAATCACTCGGTGATTTACGAGAAGTTTGTAGGAAAAGGGGAGGGGGAGGAAAAAAAGGAGGATGTACACAGGCAAATATATGTATATATATATATATATATAGGCATTCATACTCACCCGTAAGTAGCGATTTCATAAATCAGGAGGTACAGATTCATGACTCCGGGGAGATTCTGCTGTATAGATCATCGTGATTAGAATTCAGAGTATGTTCTTCCAATACTCTCAGACGTCCACAGTTTATTCCAATGAATAGTTATTGAGTTTTCGAATTGGTCACAGTTGAAACATAGTCATAAACGCAGCTATTGATTTGAATAAATTATTATCAACAAAAAAAAGCCCGCTCGAAGCGATAATATACATCATCCCGCTTTTATTATTGTACATGAATGATGTTCTCCCTCGAAGGAATATATTTTTATTCAATTAGAGGAGAATTGTTCGAAATAACGATTGAATATCATTCCGCAATGGAGTTCCATTTGTAAAGAAAAAGAAAACAATGAAAAAATAACTTAGATGGTGTGCCTTACGTCTTGGAATTGAAAAGGTATACGTTTATAGGATAAGCTGATGCGAAATACAGGTAAATTGCTTCTCTTCGCTTATTGCAGTCGCATCTCTCTTGAATGTAATCTGCAAGAAATGCAGAATACAGATTTTTCTCGTCTCACATTCCATAGATGGTAAACGATTCCATGTGTACCAATATTAATCCACCAGAATACTCGGCGATTTTTTTCTCGACCATATTGCCGCAATCGTGATTCGTTACAAGATACGCAACCTGTGTAGGAATCGCCGGAATCCAGACAGGACTACCAATACTATCACCCGATGCATGGACGATACTCATCTATACAGAAGAGTATGAGCACTTTACGTTGTCATGATTGCGGTAGGGAGTCCTTCTACGCGTTCGTTATTAGATTCAAATCATTTGTCGATTATTGGATTCGATTGCTTTGCGTTAAATCCATGAATGATATTTGAATTCTTTCGATTGAGAACAAGTTGAGTATTTAGAAATCGTTTTAACGTGTATGCGATGGTGGAGAATCAACGATTTGACAAGATCGAATATTTGAGGTTAGGGAATTCTATTGTTATGATTAATATGTGACAGGAGGACTTTGAAATCATGTATTTCCAGAAGAGGCAATTGGTCATTTTTGTTTTCAACAAAAAAGCCACGACCGGGTAATTTGAAGTGATCTGCGCCTGCACAGTACCTTGGATAACCCACTTTTTAAGGACGGAAATGTCTATCCCGGACTTGTTGAGAACCGAAACATGTTTGACAATTTTTTTGGACTCAAAGGTAATCAAGATCTTGTTCTCACAAATCTGGACTTTTTTTTTTAGGGAACTGCAGCTATTTTCCGAGGTCCTGAGAAAACCTCAAGAATTTTTTGAACACCAAGTCTGATGAATCAAGCGACTTCTTAGCGTGATTAGGTAATAAAAGCGCCCAGGGGAAATATTATTCTCTGTTTTTCCTTTGAACTTGAAAGAATGTACCATCAACCTCGAGAGGGTTATTGTGAGTTACCAGAGCTCTGTATAATTTTCTTGAGTAAAAGAAGTACCTGGTTGCGGTAAATACATTTTCCAGAAGCCACGCTCTATCAAAACCCTAGCAGAAATGATCCTAGCCACCTTATAGTTAATGTCAAGACCCTTTCCAGTGACCAGCTTCACTGCAAGCATCTTGGAAGGTGCTAGACAATCGCGATAATCATTGTTACTAGGAAAAGCTAATTGAATGGCAAAACACACTTTATTCTATTGAGATGAGGCTGTTAGGAAGGCAACAGCAGCCTCACCTTGCATTAGACAACTCTTTCCCGGATAGAAATTTCTCCAATTGAAAATTGGGTCATCCAAGGCCATACTTTGACCTACTTCAACTCCCCATACAACACAAATGTCCTGGCGACGTCCTCGGGGCATCCTGGGGATATTAAAATGTTCCTAAGATATCCTGAGGACGTCGCCGGGGGATTCATGCTGTTCAGGTTGAACCCGAACAGAGCCTCGCATAGAACAATTCTTATTTCTAATCGAGTTTGAAGTACTCGATGCTTCCACATACACATAATACATTGGATTACGTACCAAGTTCCAACTATGCGTCTTGAAGTGAACTCGTCTACTTCAAAAATCGGCCAATTGCAAGGAAGCTCACGTTCAGGAGGCGTTTGAAAAGTTCGTCAAACATTTGTGATATTATTATCACAGTTCCTGCAATGAAAAACGTTTACTGCTTAACTTATCATTTCAATGAGACGCGGGGTTCGTAGATACGATTTGTTGCGGCTCTTACGCCAAATCTGGTTCAGATGTTGGACGTAATTGAAGTTCTACGTATTTGCGCGCAACTCCTGCGCCGAATTTGGTGGACGAGCCGCGCCAAGGCGTATGTATGAATGCTGCGCCCCATCGAAATTGCAGGTTAAGTACCAAACTTTTTTCAATTTTCATTCCCACTAGGGACCAATCGGGTTCCCACAAAAATCCGCGTTGTCCTTTCAGGTCCTGCCCCAGCAACACAATGTGTCTCTGGGACGTTTTATAAACGTTCAGAAAACCTCTCCTCCGTTCTATAAAGCTTCCATAAACGTTCCAGTGGCACCTTGTGCTGTCTGGGTGCGTGTGACCTTTCAGCTTTGTTTGGGAATTCATTAAATTCTCAGTCGGGACCGTTCAAGGTCTCGTTGAGCGGGAGCCTAAGTGGTTCTGGTTCGCGACGACCTGAGCGACCCCGAACGAGAAAAGGTCTCGCGTAGAGGTGGATTCGAGACTCTTGAGCAAAATTCAAAAATGGTAAATATCATTCAATTTTACGATCTTCGAAGATAAATTTCTACTTAAAGTCAAGTGTGGGCATATAATAGTTGGAAATAACACGTCTCAGAGGATGGAATTGATTGCATCCAGGGCATAAAGCAATTTTCCTCTACTCAAGACCAAAACAAGACAAGACAAGACCTTTTTCGGGACTGCAACAGTTTTGAATAGACCTTAGTGTTGAAAATCAAGAAAATATTTTCACAAATTTTCTTCCATTTCATGCTTTGAATATTTGTACATTGATCCAACGAATCTTGCATCAGAACTGGTAAAATTGGGTTTTGTTGGTTTCACTCGAGAATCTCGAGTCTAGCCCTAGTCTTGCGCACCCTGAAGGATCCCGGGCGGGAATTCGAGTCCAGTGATGCCAGATTTGATACGAAAACGTTACCCATTCAGACGCAACGGTAAGTCCATGTGCTCACAGGTACGTATCGTTGTTGTATCAATGTGCAGTAACGTTTTTGTGTCAAATTTGGCATAACAGTCCGAATCCGCGTGGAAATCTTGCGATCCCGTTCATCTGGGAATTTTCAACTGGGCATGTTTTTGTAAAGGACAAAAGGGTGTAGAAGTTTGTATATTTCATCAAGTTCAAAAGAGGTACAGAATATGATGTTTCCCCTCGAGTGCATCTACCATTTAAAATCACCCTATAAAGTTGCTTACTTTTTTGGACTTTCCGTCTAAAAAATCCCCTTCATCAACAGTATTATTTGATATTGTTGTTAACTTATTTTGAATCTTCTTTCATTCAAATTCAATTACTCTCTTCTAATTTTCAGATAAATTCTCGACGAAGGTTATCAGTTGTTCTGAAATATTTTCAGTATTCTCGGGTGAATTCTTTGAGAAGGTTTTCAAGTTTTCTGACGAATGACTTGAAAACTTTCATAGAGTTGCTCAAAAGATCTCACACAAATCTTCCACATTACTTATGGAATTGCTTGAGAACTTTTTTGAATCTTTTTCGTAACTCTCCCTAGTAGAAATCACTTTAGTTATTCTTCAGGCCATTACCAGGCCTTGCAAGTCCCTTGAAAGTGCCTAGTGAGGCCTTGTAATGGCCAGGAGACTGGCTAGAGTGATTTCAACTATAGGGTCTTGGAGGTTCTTCGAGAGTTGCTTTGGATGAAAAAAAAGAATTTCCCTAGAATTTATTCTGAATTCGCATCTCAAGACTAGCCTGAGAATCTCTCTTAGTTCTTTAGGTTGACTTAGGATGGTGTTCTTTCGGAGATTTTTCTTTCAGACTTTAACATGAATTCTTGGATTATTCTGTTTATATCTGTCTGTGGAATATATCACCCAATTCAGATGTTGGAAAACTCATATTCATGTGATCTTGTTCTCAGTACGGTAAAAGTATCACTTGCAAGGAATAGATACATTTGGAACCTTCTATGGGCTATTCAACGAATTTCAAAAATTCGTAAAGGGAAGCATAATTGATCTTGTGATAGTATTTTTGAATGAAGAACAAGAGAGAAACTGGACTATCGTTAGATTTCAGCAAGGAAGTGATTATGTGGGTACTATTTTCACCTGGGACAGGATTTACTTCTGAAATTTCAATCTTTGTTCCAGTCAATAATTCAAAGTTGAGTACCTCCCCATGGTTAGAGAGGAACACGGGCCGATACTGGGTCAGTATTGGCAAATCCAAAGCTACCAAAGCTATCAAACTGGCGAGAAGTCGGCATGATAACATCATTTTACATAAGGGGATATATTATAACATTTACAACTGTGTCAGTATTGTTCTTTCATATGTGCCGACTATGGTACAATTCTGGCATTCCAACCTTGTCCAAACAGTTTCGATTTAATACTGGTCCACGACTGTCTGTTCACTCAAATCAACACCGTTTGAAATCCGTAGAATAGGTCGTGCCAATTGAAAAATAACAATGATCCTGGATAGGAACAATTGTTCCCGCCAAAGTTTGGCAAATATAACCTTGCCAGTACCTGGCCATTTGTCGACTTGGGCAATTTTAGGGCTTCGCACTAATTGAATGATCAATATTTACCATTCTACAAATTTAAGACGTAAAACTTTCGAACGGAATCAAGCTTCTACCTCAGATGTAACAAAATCACATGGAATTCCGATTTCGTCGCGGAGGATAACGAAGATATTCTCTCAGTTTCGGAACTAGTCTCGGTATCGGTCTCGGTGCAGGTCTCGTTGCATATTTCGACATATATCTCTGCTAATTTTGTTTGAATGATCAAGGTTCCACCCCATTCCGTTGATTCCATTTTTACTCTCAAATTATGTTGATCATCTTGATATTTCTAGAGATTGAAATAATTATTGGTAACTATTTTATCTTCCTTTGACGCGAGTCTCGTGCGAAGCCCTAGGCAATTTCCACATCGGTCCATTTACATTGAATGAGTGCAATTGAGAAGTATTATAAATCATTTTTGAAAACGATTTTGATGCATACGATGATGGGAAACGTATTACTCGATGGCACAGTACAAACGAGAATATGAAAATTGTATACAGTCGTTCGGGTTTATGATTTTACGTGACGAATAAATGTTTTATTGAAATTTCTGTATCGTTAAAACCGAACGGTCTTTGAATACACGACCGTTTTACGATACTATGAGCGTGCATACGATTTAAAAGAAATGATTAGGGAATTATCAATTTACAAGCCATCAATTTCACGATGTTGGAAATCCAAGTGAAGAGCCGGAAACAACATTTTCGAAGAGATTTCTCGATTCTTAGGCCGTGATTACTCGTATGTTTCCATCATCATTCCAATATCATATATTCCAATGCAGAACAAATCTCTAAATATGGTTAGCTTCCGTGAACTCGGGAGAATTGACTCAGATAGATCTCTTGATTTCATTTCATTGCATCGTTAAGTTAGAGTTAAATTTCACGATTCACGGCCGAAGAAGTATTGGGCAGCTGAGAGAAAGAGGAAGGAACAGGAATTGAGAAAGGAGAGAGATATAGGCTAAAGGAGAAGAAATAGAAGATTACCACTCGCAATTAAATACGGCGTAAGTTTCGCTCTTGGATGGATAATGCTCCGGAATGTTGATAATTGGCTGCAGTGATTGCAGTGTATGTATACCCGCTGGATCCAGGAATCGAAAGGGAGAGAGAAGAGAAGGACATCTTTCTCCTCTATCCTCTCCACTCTTTTCTCTCCCAGTCTCTCCCGTGTAAGTCGTACACAGCCACAAGTGCACCTGACGGCAAGAGAATGTACGGAACTGCGAGATCATCGCAGCTTACGATCCACCTCGTGTCTAATTGATTCGAAGTGATTTATGTTACCTTACACTCCCTGGGCTCCCTCTTTCCTTGGTTCCTTCGGTAAGCATGCGGTCCAATCTTATCCTCACCACCGCGATAAGAAAGGTATATACACGAAAGGTTCATCGTAGACAAGAATCATGTGATATATACTTGGGATGAATTTATAGGAATCATGGGGTTTGGAAACAAGATAATTCTTGATGAGCTCTCCGAGATACAATTTATTTTGATTCTAATGGAGGTACGGGAAAGGAGAGAGAGAGAAATAACAGAATGTTCTACCCGCAAAACAACTTATAAAAAGCAAAACTCCTATGGGAGTGTGCGTCGGTATACGTAGTACAACAAGAAAATAAGAGGTATAGGGAGACTTGGTGCAGCTTTCGTCATGTTAAAGACCCGACGCAGCTATCTGAAAAGTAGCACAGCAACAACATCAGCAGAAGCAAGGCTTTCACTCTCGAACTCCTATATCAGATCGCTCGTATAAAACTATCGTATCGTTTAAATACGCACTGAAAGGTGAGGCGATGTATCAGAAGATACGCCGGACTGCGACCGTCTCCTTCTTCTTCTTCTTCCTCTTCTCTTCGTCCACGGTCTTCCACAACGTCGTCGCTCCAGGTCCGTTCTGTCGATCCGCGCCGAAGATACCCGCCTGGAATCCATGGGAACCACGGAGAACCGGGCTTAACGCATATAACTATAAACCCTCCTCGAGCCCTCCCCTCCCCCTCCCTGTCCACCGTTCCCTCCTTCAATCCGTTCTGCTGCCTCTCTCCCCCTCCCCGCCTTCCTTCCCTCCTGTTCATCGTTTCCTTTCGCCTCGTAGCTGGCACACGCATTTACGACGAGATCTTTCTCAATCTCTTAGCCTTTTTCTCCTTACGTTTACGCATATAGGTACACTTGACCAATCTCACGAGACCCTTGAGTAAGTATCTGCGTCGCTGCGTCAGAGTCAGGAGCGAAATCTTTGGATCCAATCCATCGATCGATCGTACCTAAAGACCAGGAAGAGGAGTAGTGATATGGAAAGAACGAGTGGCGAATTCTTTTCTTTCTCCTTCTTCTCCTGCTTCTTCTCCTTCTTCTTCTTCTTCCTCTTCTTCTTCTTCTCCTTCTTCTTCTTCTTCTTCTTCTTCTCAATACACATATACATAAGTTGATGAGGAGGAGTCGATGCACTGAGATTTCAATAGAATTGGATACGACGATGGCCACGTTCAAAGAACTGATTCAGTCGTCATGATTTCACTCGACTACGACAATTGAAGACCGTGGAGAGTCTATTATATATCTTTTCTTCGAAAGGACGAGATTTTCTTTTATGATATCCGACTGTATCTGGGTGGAAATAATAAGATCAAGTAAAGGTTTTGGCGTCAGATTTTGTATATCGGGAGACGCAAAGGAAAGGTATCTTGTATGTAATACGATTTAGGATAATGGGAAGACAATGCTTATTCTAAAATCGTCGAGAATTTATTCAGTGTATCAATCTGTGGATATTTTGATTCTGCAACAGGCAATGAACATCCATCTACTTGAGATTCAGTAGATTTCCATACAGAAATTTACCATTGGCGCTAGTATGGTGCAACGTAGATCATTTTATGATTCATCAATGTGTTTTTCCAATGGAGCCTCATCATCGGTGTAGAAATGGCAATGAAATAAACCATCATTGGCAAACAATAGAAAAATTTGTTTATCAATGTTGCGCCAATGATAGAACTGTAAAAAATGATGAACCCAAAAGTATATAAAAATTATGCGCAATTCACAATTCCCAACATATGTTATTTGGGATCTCATTGTGTTTTCCTCATTTATCTGTAAACGACTCGATGTTTTTTTGTCGCCAAAGTTTGCCATGAGAAGTATAGACAATATGGATCAGTGATAGGAGCCCTCTGGCGCAACCTGTAACAAAGAACGATTGACTGTTCTTCCAGAGAATTATTTGAGTCTCATATATTCCTTGTATACGTCTCTCATTAATCGCGAGAAACACTTGATCGGTAACTTAGCTAGCAATTCAGCCATCAAAAGTTCAAATTGAGGAGCATGCCAGTATTGAGCCATGCTATTACCAACGATCGTTGCTACATTGAAAACTCATTTTTATCCAGACTAGACCAAGGGTTGTGGCAATATTCAACCACGTTTCAAATGATCCTCATTTTCAATATAATTTATCGTTCGGTCAATGTTGAACCAAGGATGAGCCTAGCAAGCGACAAGCCTGGCGGAATTGTGAATCGATGGTAAGCTGACAAACAAAATTCGTTGAACACCGATATCGGCGGAACATTACAGTTCTTGTTAATCAACATTGAATATTTATAGAATGCCAAGCCTTGGCTGTCAACATTGCGTCGAGCTATATTCTATTGTCAGCATTGACAGAACCTTGACATTTTCATATGGGTAATTCATTCTTCTCAGGTGTGAATAGGTATTATCAAACCATATCAATCAACGGGTTTTTTTGAAAGACGATCGTTGAAATACATGCAGAGTGTCCCCTCCCGCATTTCTATGACATGTTCTGTAACCAAAATGCAATACGTTTCTGTTTGAAGAGATTTTTTCAAAGGTTTGGCGTTTAAGATATGAGCACTTTAAGGTTTTTTTTTTAAATCCAAATCATTTAAAAGCATTGTGTGCTGCATACTTGGGCTTGACACCATTTGCTGAGTTAGAAAACAGCGGGTTTCTGGAGAACAATTGAACTAATCTGTCATTTTTCAATTCAAAGTTATAGCAGTTTGAATTTTTGGGCTTCCAGCCATTTAAAATTCAGTAATTTTGAATCATTATAGCTCCGAAACAAAGATCGATAGATTAGTTCAATTGTTTATCACAGATCCGCCGTTTTCCAACTCAGCGAATGGTGTCGAGCTCAAAGGTGTAACACACAATGCTTCTGAATGATTTGAATTGAGGAAAATCGGAGAATGCTCATGTCTCAAAAACTGAATCTCAAAAGAAATTTTCCAAACAGGCAATTATTGCATTTTGGTTGCAGAATCTGCCACAGAATTGGGGGAGATGAGTTTCAGGACACCCTGTGATTGTTTCCTATTTTGAAAAGGAAATACATTGCAATCAAAAGTTGTAAAAATATTATTTTGAAAGAGTAAAGGTATTCTTCAGAATGAGTTTTACCATCCTGATTCTTCGATAAATGACATAAAATGTCATTAAATTAATTATTAAAGTTAAACTTCAAACAGACACGACCAAGGGGTTGTAACTCCACCGGAAATACTGCTGTTATGAACTTCATTCAATTTGAAAGTTTTTTAGTGCGAGGGCACAATGGTCGCACATAGCTTGTCGAACGAAATTTATTGTTGCAGAAAATGAAATTTTATTGGATGATCAATGATCCACCAAAAATTCATATTTTTCAATAAGAAAATTTTATTTGTCAAGCTATGCGCGATTATTGCACCTCACACTAAAAGAAATTTTAAATTGAACTAAGTTCATAACACCAGCATTTCCGATGAAGCCGCGACCCCCTGGACACGACACTCGAAGACGAAAAACATTGCTGAATAGATAATTCTTTGAATTTCAAAACGCGTTTTGAATTTATGACTTTTTTACAGAGTCATGGAATTTTCTGTCAGAGAAGTAAGTTTTTGATGAGGAAAAGAGAATAATAATTATACAATGGAAGTCACTTTAATAATATCAATCACATCAGAAAACTGCGATGGGGAGAAAGTTTTCTTCCAAAGTACTTTATGCACGGAAAAGTGAAAAAAAATGAAATAATGAGTTATTTTATAATAAGAAGTTTGTTTTTATTCATAACTGAATTGATTTATATTAATCATTTTAAATCACCGAAATGATTTAATGGAGTAGTGATGTTTCAAATCCAAAAATTTAATTCAATCAATTGATTATTCGAATTAAAATGAGAATTTTCATTCAAATTCATACATTCGGGTTAATAAAATTGAAATAAGGAAAAATACCATGAGAAAATTGTGACGGGAAGGAAATTGTTTTCCAAGGTGCTCTTTGCATAGGAAATGAAAAGAATTCATCTGAATCAAATTATTAATTGATCAATAATAATAAGTTACGGTATAATAAAGCAGTATTTTATTAATAACTGAATAATAACTGAATTGATTCATATCAATTATTTTTAATTATTAGAATTAATTGATTGATTAATCATTTTTCCAATTGAAAAATTAAATTGATCAATCAATTATTTGTTATATTATATTGAATTATATTATATTTTGAATTAATAATCCTTTACACTGAGTTATGAAATTTTCCGTCAGAAAAATGAGTTTCTGATGAAGAAAAGAAATCAATAAAAGTGACTTTGATAATTTGAATTATATGATAGAATTACGATGGGTACGATAGCATACGCCTGAAAGGCCATTTACACGAACGCAGTGAAATTTATGGATATTTGAGGAGGACTAGAAACTTCTAGTGATTATTTTTGGATGTGCAAATCATCGCTTTTCGGGTAACTGCAATTTCGGGCACTTTGCTACATCTCCATGGGAAGAAACTTTTTTTCCAAGATGTCATGGACGGAAAATTACAAAAATTATTCAAATCAAATTATTGATCAATCAATAATGACAAGTTACGTTTATTTGATCAATAACCTAATTAATTTATATCAATTATTTTTATTCATCAGAATTAATTAATTGATCACAAATTTTTCAATTGAAAGAATACATTTGAACAATCAATTATTTCAATTTGAATCATATTTTTCATTTGAATTCATATATTTGAATTAGACTATTATATTGTATCTATAGTTCTTTCCGATGAATTATCGAATTTTTTTGCCAGAAAAGTCAGATTTTGACGAATGAATCAATCAATACCAATAACTTTGGGAATTTTAATTATATGAGACAATTGTGACGGAGAGAAAATTCTCCTCTCCATGTGTTTGATGCACGGAAAATAAAAACACAATTATTTAAATCAAAAAATTGATGAATTAAAATAATACGTTTATGTTAACAGTGACTAAATTAATTAAATTAAATTATTTTTAATTTTCAAGATTAAATCAATGATTAATATGTTTTTCAATGAAAAAATTGAATCAAATTAATTGGTTAGTCAAATTTAAATGTAAGTCTTCATTCAAATCCGTATATCCTAATTATATTATTATATTATATTAATTCTGAAATTATAATTTCTTTCATTTAGTTGTAAAATTCTAAAAAAATAGATAAAAGCAACTTTCAAACTGCCAATTATATGTGAAAATTGTGACGGGGAAAAAGTTTTGTTCCAAGGTGTTTCATGCACGAGAAATTCATTATCAATCAATTAATTAATAATAATAAGTTACGGTATCATTGATTAATAATTTTTTCTCATCAACAAAATTGAATCAAATCCGTTGATTACTCAAATTGAGCTAAATTTAAATTTATGTACTTGAATTATGTTATTCGATATGACACGTAACTTTTCTGTAACAGGTGGTTCCAAACTTCCGGCTGGGAGCGCACAATTGAAACAACCTTCCTGAAGGGTGAAAATGCTTACGAATGGGAATACGAAATAGGATTCATCAACCAAGGTATGAAATACATCTCTTGATATTTCACGTTTATATACGGATAAATGTTATTGAACTTTTCTGATAATAATGATTATTACTTCGGAAAATTTTATTTATCCCTCTGAACATGATGTTCCCAAGAAATGATCGAAATGATTATTCCTATCAGAGATATTGTCATAATGATTCTTCTCAAAGCTTGAATAGAAGACCCAAACAACAAACGAAATACTTCAGAGGAAGTCGAAAGTCATCATTTCGAGAAGTAATTTATTAAAAATGAAGATTAATAGTCTTGCTCACGTGTCAAGGTAGGGACTTGCTTCATTTTCAAAGCAATTTATGTATCCTACGTGACAGAAAAAGTGTACAAAAAATATATAAAGTGTATTCCATAAGATAATATGAGTAAAATAATGTGGATGGAAATTATACGTTGTGATTAGATGAGATGAGTGGAATAAAGGAAAGAGGTTCGTGTGATAAAATTGTTGCACGAGCACAGACGCACAGTGTCAAGTGCGTCACCAATCTTCTTCCAATGCAATCACCTCACCAGTAGATTCTGAGAACTCGAATGAGGTTTTTTTACTTTCTTTTTGTTGTAGGTTTGACTTGAAAATCTACACTTTTTCTAATTTTGCTCTTCTCATCGTCATCATCTTGCTCGCAATTAGAGGCTAGTGTTGACGTCAGGGTTGCTATGTTCGCTTTTTTCGAAGTCATTCGTTTGAATGGTTGTTCTCTTGTTTTCTTGGAAAAAGGGAGATAACGAGAATAATATGAAAATTGAATTCCTTCGATTTAACGAGGCGTGTGGAAATCAAAATATTGGCCGATACTGGTTCAATAGTGGTGCCAGAGTTGTCGGTATTGTTGAAATTCGGAATTACAATTACAGAGCCAGCTGAATTAATGGTACTGACGAAGAGTCAAAATCGTAACATCATTAAACATAAGGCACAGTATAACAAGTACAACTGTTCCTAGGGTTTTATATCGACCACATTTCAAAGGGTTACTAGTTATTCAGTCTGAAGTTTCATGATAATATTATGAAACATTTTAAATGAAACAATTTATTGGATTCCATAAAATGGTTTTAATGAGATATTTGGAAATTTAAGAATTGATTTCCCTCATTCTAAGACATTCATAAAAAATCCTAAAATTCCATAACTCATGATAAATTTAAGTACTTTATTAAATTTGATATGAAAATATCAATTTTCACAAGAAATTTTCTACTAAATTTAAGAATTTCCCTAATAGTGTCGTTTTTTATAAACTATGGCGAGTGTGACTTTGTTAGTTCTAGGTTTTTCGACAATTCTGTCAATTTCGGAAATATGAATACAAATAAACCGATTTTCATTTATATGGAAAAAAAGGAAATAGATGTGGCAGCTACTCACTTTTTTAGCACCCTTTTTCCACCGCTGTAGCTGAAATAATTGCAGCTGTGGCTAATTTTTAGCTACCGCAGTGGAAAATCGTGCTACTACTGCCAAGTGAGTAGCCATGACAGCTAAAAAATAGCTTCCGTAGCTAATTTTTAGCTATAATAGCTTATAATAGCTTATAATGGCTAATTATTTCTGTCAGTGTAGATTTACTCGCGTGAACTCATCAAATTATAATAAGATTGGTAGAATATTGGACTGTTGGTATCAGTTCGTTTATGAGCCTTCACTATGGTAGAACTCTGGCATTTCGACGTTGTTCAAACAGTATCGCTTTAATACTAGCCCAAGACTGTTTGTCCACTGGAACCAGTATTACATGGAATCCGTCGAATACGTCGTGCCATTTAACAAAAGATAATGACCCTGAATAGGAACAATCGTTTCTGTCGAATTCTGGCAAATATAACTTTGCCAGCATTAAGTCATTTGTTAAATCCGGCAATATATCCACATGGGTATTCAAATCCCTTCTGAAAATTCAGGAAATATGAGTATAATTTTTTACAGCAACTCTTTTCTAAATTTTCAAATAAATTTCATTGAATTTTAAGAAATTTCAACTAAATTTTGAAGCGGATTTTGAAAATTCAGTCAAGTGTTTTAAAATTCAGCAAAAGTTCCGGAAGGAATTTTTTTAGAGTGTAATCGAAGCTGAATGTTGCGGTTTAATATCTTTCAGATAGTGTCCACAATAATTACTCTCAAGTTTTTACATTCCAGCTGCATTTTGTGGCATCCAGTTCTCATACAGAACTACAGCATCTTAAATTTCAGTAAAATAACACTTGTTTTTTTTTTTATAAATGTCTGATGAGATTTTAACATTTTTTACACAATAGTTTCGGTGTGGGGTCATATTTTCTTACCAAAGTTCAGTAAAGTTGATTAAAATACCTCATTATTCGTAACAGGATTTTGAAAAATGGTTCCGACTCTTTACACGCAGTGTTTTTGTAGTGTGATTCCGAAGGGCCACGATACCACGATGATAATTCCGTTAATTTCCACCGACGACGAAGAATTGATGGAATTAAAAGAACTTCTCTCCCAAATTTTATAACCCTCTGCTATCAGAGAATCGCACGCGTGATACCTTGTGAACACTTAAACGTGATTTTTATGGTCCTGCGACATTCCTATTCTGAGTTGCAGTAAAACTATTTCATAAAAGATGTTAGGCAGAGGTACTTTATTGCCTTAGGTGCGACTTCTGTCGTGTATAAAGTTGAATTATGGCTGAAATCTCGTGTTCCATACGACTCTTGTGTAAATACGAGAGCTCGATACCTCATTCCTCCAAGCTTCATTAGTTAATTCTTCCGGTATTAAGATTTCATATTTGAATTTCGAATACCATGTTTGTTGTACCATAAAAATCAACGATTAATAAACTCAAAATTCAACATTCGAGTGGTATTTGTTGGTATGTTTTTCTCATTCTCAAATTCATCGCTTAATTGTGAAATATTTTTCGTGTGACGCATTCGGAGATGAAACATTCAACGAAAATCAAAATTCAGAGTTTATAAATTGAAAAATCTTGTTGAATATAAGTTCTGGAACTTGTACATTTACATTCCAGTGATGAACATTATTCAAAAAGTGCAAGGAACAAATTTGGATTCTTTTTGATATAAAATACTGGATGCACTAACCATCGATGAGAATCACATTAAAGATCCTTAAACGAACTCAAACAAAGACTTGAACCCTGAAGAGAGGTATAGGTATCAGTTACCCAACTTATCCCTCAATTTTATATATCTCACGACGTTTCATGGTTGGAATAATACATGGATGGCATGCGAGACATTCTTTGTGTTCCATCAACTGACCCTATAATTCAATTCGACGTCCATGATGAAAAATCGAGAAGTTGAACATGAGAAAAAACATAAAAGTATATTAACATGTCGATATTTTTAACCCATTGGCACCATTAAGAACTTGTGGGTGGCTTGGACCCATGGGAGCAGAGGATTCGTGCGCAAAAAAAACGGGACTGCTGAATGTCTCGGACTTGAAAATCTGGAAGCGAGCGGCTATCTCAGCCGATCCCACAGTTCGCTATACCTTGAACACATCGTCTGAGACTCGGAATTCCGAACGAATTCGCGGCGACGATAGACCCACGGCGTGTGTATTCGGTTTCACCTGTCACGTCTCCACTCCATCATTAAAACGAACAATGCGCGGTGAGAGTAGTATTACGACTGTTCTCCTCCCCTCCCTTCTTTCAAAACAGCAGATTACGTCCATCTCCGTCTATTCTTTTGATAATTGCCCCTGTTATGTCGTCTCTGTCGGTTGCACAGTGGTATTCGGGGCTTCTGCAAATCGAGCTGACAGGTCTGCTCTCTTTTACCAGAAAGCATCGATTTTGTTCATTCATAATATTATAAGAGAAGGAGGAAAAAACACGGCAAACTGGTTTGAATTTGAATATAATGTGCGACGAAATGTCAACGATTTGATAATTGGTCTTGGTATTTTGTCTCCGTCGATTACAGTAGATATCTTTGGCAGTTCGGTTAATCGAAAAGACACATCGTTCATGCGTTATTTCTTTTCAACATCGAATTTAATCTCGTAATTGCTCATTTTCTTCACCGTTTATTTTCAATGCATCTGCGGTTTCTTTTTTGTTATACCGTGAGGAATATTTTATTCACAGTGAACGTGCGAATGATATCATCGGGAGTTTGTTAGGATGTGTGTTTTGGAAGTTGAAAAATTTTAATACCTTTTAAAACCTGGTTAACTCCGTAATATGCGATGATCCAGAGTTGCATCAGGTCGAAAAAAGGTTGACATCAGGTTCAATGAGAATTTTTGAAGCAAGATCAGGTTAAGAATAGGGCGAAAAATGAAATCCACCCGAATCAGACCCAAATTAGGTTTCACTTTTTGACTCGGGTTTGTAGAATTTTGAAATGAGATTGAGTTTGAGTTCAGGGGAAACGGGTATGGATTGTTCAGAAGAAGAATATTGATATATTGGAGTATTATCTTGAAATTCAACGATGCAATATTCATGGGGCAAAACGAGACCGAGCAATAGCAACCTTCGAATGTTGAATAAGTAAGAGATCGTGTTGTACTTGGAAGAAGATACACGGAAAAAATAATTTAGTTGCAGCAGCTGAGTAGCTAGCACGGACACGGGCAGCCATTAAATTAGCTCCTGCAGCTAAATTTTAGCTGTTAACGCAAATAAATTAACTACAAATGCAAATGTTTTTGCTGTCACAGCTAAAATTTAGCTGCAGGAGCCAATTTAATGGCTGTCCGTGTCCGTGCTAGCCACTTAGCTGCTGCAGCTCAATTATTTTTTCCGTGGAGCTACTTGATACTTATATATCAGGTGAATACGGAGCTTTAAGAACGGTATGAACATTGTTTTTAGTCAAATAATCGCGTACAAGATGAGATGTGTGTGCCGATAGATACTCTAACACTAAACGGGTTATGTATATACTTATGTTTTATATGGATATTTAGCTGGCATGACTCAATTTTCCCCTTTTGAAAATTTAAGCGTGGTCTGTTTAAAAGATCCAAATCAAACGTATTGAGCGGTAAATCAGTACGAATCAGATTTTTTTCCAGGAATTTTTCTATTTGATCTCATCCGATTCTAATCGGTTTGAATAGGAAATTTTCACTTTATGAGGCATAATCAGGAAATTCGGATCATGTACATTCGAATTTACTGATTATATCCCATTGAGTAGGAATTTCCTTCTCAAGCCAATTCCATTTGAATCAGATTAAATAGGAAAACTCCCAGACAAAAATCTGATTCAAACTGATGAGTTTTAATCGGTCTTTTGTAGCAGGGCGGTTCTCTCGAAATCATGTTTTTTGACTTGGTTGACAGCATAACTCAATCAAATTCTGTCCGATCGACTTGATTCAAATCTGATTCTCTCAAAAAAATGCATCGCTATCGCAGCGTGACACCGTCTTTTTCTGAAATTACTTGATTTTTTTTATTAACAATTTACCGCAAAAGTTTAGTGAGAAATTCAACTGTTTTTTTAATGATCGCCAATTTTTTTCTAATCAAAATTTTGTAATTTCCTACAACGCTACGATAGCTATTCCACTATAATTTAATAATCTTTTTAAATTTTTCATTTTGGACGTCTGGGGTTGGAGTTATGCTTGTGAACCGCAAGGGGGTCAATTTTTTTATATGTCATCTTATGGCCGTTCTGGTACTTAATCAAGATCATGTATATATATATAAAATTGTTTTTGTGTCTTTCATAACTCATTTGATAAACATATCTAATTTCAAGTCAATCAGCGCAGCCATTTTTTCGAAAAAAATTCTGAAAAAAGCCTTCGGTCTTTAGCCTTTTACACTCCCTAGCATGTATGTACCATGAAGCCCACCACGGTCCGGCATGAGCCCCATCCTGCCAATATGAGCCCAAGACTGGGTCGGAGTGGGGCCAAAGCGGGCCAGAGTTTATACACGCTGGGGCTGTTATAACCCCTTCAGTATCTACAATGAATTGGTGACAAGTATCCAATTGGAACGTATTTGATACATGTTTGCAACCACTGTGAGCTTAGGGTGTTTCCAGCGAGTTTTGAGGCTTTTCTGTTGGGATTCGCTAACTTGAAAAGTTTTGAGTTTTTAGGTTATGTCCGCTCTATTGGATCCACTATCTTCAATTTCGATATTATTATGTTGAATTTGTGATCATCTACCTCAAACGCCTCCAAATACCCGTTTTAATGTTGAGGCTTCTTTTAGTTTTTGTCCACCATATTGAAATCACCATTTTGAATTCCGATATTATGATGATAATGAATTCGCAGGCCTGACGAGAGGGGGGGACTGCCAGGGTGTTTCCCCCCGGGCCCGGATTTTTCCCAAGTACTTTATCTCCTTCCGTTTTTGTTAAACGGTTTCCAACTAAAATGAATACAAGGAACTTTGTATTATTCCTTTGTGAAAATGAAGTTTTTCAACCCTTTTTCAACCCAATTTCAAGAAAATTGAGGCTCGTAAGTGGCTTCCCCCCGGGCCCGGATTTTCTCTCCACGGCCCTGTGAATTCGTGAACAGCGACCCCAGAACCCCTTGAATAAAATCAATTGGTTTTTCGGATCGATTAATGCAAAAACAAAAAAATCTCAAGAAAACGCGATGTATTTTGTCCTCTTTTGGTACACTGAGAAAAAGGTAAGGCTCTCACAGCTCTACTATTCATGTGTTCTTGCTGTCAGGAGGTATAAGGATGCCAGTATAGCTCCCACAGCCGAACGCGTCGCTATCAGAGCAATATGTCGGCTGCGGGAGCTATACCCTAGCAGAAATCACTCTAGTATTTCTCTAGGTAATTACGAGGCCTCACAAGGCCTTGCAAGTTACTCGCAAGTGCTTGGCGAGGCCTTGCGAGGCCTAGAGAACGACTAGAGTGATTTCTACTAGGGTACTGGCATCCTTATACCTCCTGACAGCAAGATCACGTAAATAGTAGAGCTGTGACAGCCATACCTTTTTTTCAGTGTACAGTAAGCGAGCGATTTACATCATTTTATCATGGGAAAAAAAGATTATGAGAATATTTTCTTCTGGGAGGTTTGTGGATTTTTCATTTCAAACTTGCAATTTTGTTTTTTCACATGATCAAACTGCAAATCTGACTTGGATAATCAAAAAGGCACATCCAAAAATGGTAGAAAAGGATTTAGTCAATTATTTCAAAGCCACCTGCTACGTTTGAAGTGGAGCTTCGATTTTTGTTCTCTTCGGTGTTGATAGGTTAGGGCTACCACGCGTAAATAACTCGTGTTGATTTGTCAATCACATTGGAATCTTCAATTTTCAGTATTGGCGCTGAACCGTGAGAGGCTCATTCGTTTGAGCTGATCAAAGCACGCATGCACAGAATTTCGTTTGGAAGACTATGGTAGACTGGGTTGAAACAGAATAAACATCCACGGATCCAGGGAGGAATGGAGTGAAACTCAGGTCCAAACGCGAGTCTCAGTGACGCACATGTCGCGCAGTTCACTTATTATGCAAACAATTAGCAAAATATTTGTCGTGTCCGCCACCAAGGGCGGCGAAACGTAATCAGTGGTATGCAACTTTATAGGATGACCTCAAACCGTATTTCGATTACGGTCTTATTTATTCACATGGTGGCATGTCGATCAGGGGCTAAAACAGTAATGGCAGTCTGGTATCGTGACATAACCTCAGTATTATTTTCTCCAGTTTGGATTCTGAAAAACCAACAGTATTTCAACAACAAAGCATCAGAAACAACTCCAAAACTGAATTAGTCCAACTGATAATTCAGTTTTCGAATTGTTCAATGCTTTATTGTTGAAATATTGATGATGTTCCAAAATTCAAACTAACTAGAATAATTCCGAGGTAATCCCGCTTTCACAGCCCACCATATTGATTTATACTTCACTGATGAATATTTATTCAGGAGATGGTGCGCAAATAAGGTTTGATTGTATTTATTGTAGTTGCATCTCAACTACAGTGGTAATTCCAACAGGTGTGGAGTTCAGTTACAAAGTGATGACTAAGAGAGGGGGTTAGAGATGAAAAAATCCCAATGTAAATCCAATCCTATTTGGAAGGTGCGATTCACTCCTGTATTACATATGTTCTATGGATAGCGGATTATCGACAGTCAAATTCATTACTTGCTCGTTCAAAACGTTTTATCTTAACACGTTTGGAAAGTGCTGTGTTTCTAAATTTTGAAAATCAAACAACTCA
Source organism: Gonatopus flavifemur (assembly GCA_018340375.1). Taxonomy (NCBI): domain Eukaryota; kingdom Metazoa; phylum Arthropoda; class Insecta; order Hymenoptera; family Dryinidae; genus Gonatopus; species Gonatopus flavifemur. Next base: position 11,418,044 of record JAFFJZ010000005.1, read on the forward strand.
GCAGGCGTGGAGTTCTACACCTTCTCTTTCAGTAGGTGTTGAAATTCCATAGCTAACCCGTTTCACCGCCCCTTGTTTCAACCGTACCTCGTCTCCCCTACGTCTCCCCTAGGGCCTCTTAGCTGTTTTTTCTTAATTTAAGAGGGTCCCTGTGTGAAAAAATGATATATCCAGACAGCAAAGTGCTAGAAAAATTCGCAACGACTCCTCGACACCATGAAGCAACTGTTGTTGGGAAGTTGCTGGGAGGTTGCGTCGCCAAATGCGCAGCAACATGCAGCAAATTTGAAAGTTTTTGTCATGATGTTATGAAGATGTTTGGATTCATGGAGTTATGACACATGAGCTCAAACAATCTTACAACAACAAAACACAAACTGTTGGAGTAACACTGAAGCAACAGCTGCACTGCAATTTTTGCTGTCAGGATATAGATTATGTATGGAAATATATGTACCATTTTTTCATATGGGCTATTTTGATTAGTTTCAAGTATTTCTCTTGTATTATAATTATATTTTTCAATCAGTGCAATTCTGAAATTGCTTTCGTAATAAAATCATTCGAAATTCAACCCGTTCTGATTCTAATAATCTGTGACACGCGTTCCTCTATTCTCCCAAAGGATCCTGGAATCCGACGTACGAGATGCATATTTGGGTTTTGAATGATCGATTAATTAGGGATAATTAATATTATCAACACGCTAGTGGACAACGAAACATCACATGGCAACGCTGAAGATGATATTTTCTGTTTCGATTTTATTTGCACGAATTTACCAGAATATGTGATTCTATGGGAATGTTCTATTCACCCTGCTTCAAAAATCCGATTTAATCTTATTAACTTGTCAATCAGTTTAAATCAGATTTTTGTCCGAGAATTTTCCTATTTGATCTCATTCAAATATAATCGGTTTGAATAAGATAAAATAGGAAAATTCCTGGACAAAAATCTGATTTATACTGATTGACCAGTTAATAGGTTTGAATCGGATCTTTTAAGCAGGGCAAGGTTATGGTAAACCGGTCTGAGCATCGAACAGGCGGTATTTAGAGTATTTTACTAAAATAATGGTAAACTGCTTGATTCAAACCCGGGACCGATGTGGCACTTGGATTGTATGGACAACAGGGTTCGTTTTGAAGATACATCATCCTCAACCATTTCCTACTCTTATGTCGACTTCATACTTTCCCTGGTGAAAATGGAAACTGAAATGAAGCGCAGACGAAAAGTATGGTGGAGCGAAACACAAACGTTAATGAAAAGTGAACAAAGAGTAAATAGAACGGATTCGAAGAGTATTTGAAGCGAAGTTTGGAACAAAGGAAACGTTTAAAAATCAACGATCCATGAAGAGTATGAACGATACAAGAGGATAAAAATTTTAACCACTTGGTGAGATTCGAACCCATGATTATCATCATTGCGATCCAGCGTCTTACCTACTCAGCCATGGAATGCTATGAATTCTAACAGTTTAAAACCGATACTCAAAGTCTGTATGAAATGATTCGCATTACCTTTCATGGAACGTAACAGTTATAAGATAACGTACACATTCAATACTTTACAATAAGCAATTATTATACGCTTTGGCAAGAGAAGATTGGAACCTTTTTACGTTTCTTGTCAGCTTCGAGTGCGTTTGCTACGGGCGTATATTTTCACCACGGTTGAGAGGAAAATATCACTTTCATTCGCAAATTTCAGGGAACTTGATACCATGGTAATAGCTTACGGAGACCAAGTGTAATCGGTAACGGTAACTACCTTGGCGGAATAACCTCTTCAATCCAATTATAAATCAAAAGAGCAATAAGAAACAATTGGAAATGGGGTGTGCTTTTGGCATTGCCGTATCATTCCCTACTATTTCTTATGATTTCTCATCATTCTTTTGAGTATATAAAAGGATTGAAGGGGTGTTCTTCGTCAAGGTAGGGATATGGTTGCAAATTGTTTGGTTACAACGTCTTTTATTGCGGCAAACAAGTTTTTACCACAATCATTTCTTTACCTGAGTCCAGAAACATTCACGAAGAGGCTGTATTGAGGAGCAACGAAACATTTCCTAATATACCCGACTGGAGTTATTATTCATTTCTTACTGTACTTAAGGGCTTAAGGAGAGCATTGGTTAGAAGAGAACAAGTCCATACGATGGAAAGAGAGGTTCGATATCATCACTAGTATCCCCTTAAGTCCTGAAGTTTCCGCGACGCGGCTCTATTTTAGACCTGGTCCGCACAAGACCGATATTATCTACTGCGCGACGCTGCCTCTAATGCGATGATATACGGGCTGCGTTTATGAATGCGCTCTACTCCGACTGTTTCGCAAACACTCTTTGTTATCCTTGTTTATGTTGGGTACAGGGCGCATTACAAAATTTTCTCGTACATGAACTCTCACTGCTTTCATGAAATGCATCAAATGGAGGTGAAAAATCGTACGGTGAAATCTCATAATTATGAAATTCGAAATCAAAAAGCATAAAACATACAATCATGATATGATGAGATCTGATCAAACTAAACTTTATTTCCCGATTCGATGCATTTTAATTCCGATTTGGATATCCATGAAAAAGACCTCCTCACAGATCGGTTTGATACATCAATATAAATTATTTTCTCTCCATTCTTGAAGTATTCTGGCTGTGATATTAGTTAATTCACAATACATCTCAGCTACACTGGAAGAATTTCGTTGTGTGAATTACCGTGAAATTCCAGTAATCGAAGGACAAGTGAAATTTCTTCAAAGAATTACTGTGCAGTCTGTAAAGATGAGTGAGTTTTCAAACAGTTGAAAGTGATGTTTTCTATAAGTTTCACAAAATGCACTGAAATTTCACGGTAATTTTTACAACAAAATTCTTCTATTGTATGATATTTATACATGCTTACATTCATTCTGCTGCAGAAAGAGGTTTCAAAATGTCCATCGAATGCTGGAGATATAAAATATATAAGATAATAAAAATATATCTTCAATGTATCGATAATTGAGCTGAGATACTTTGAGAATTCACGAATTAATAATAAAATGGAAACAATATTTTACCCAAAAAATAAAATAATGAATAATGTTCGCATTTATTCTTTAATAATATTCTAATATTTTTTATATTTTATTTTTTTCTCATTGTTTTTATTTGTTATCTGAAAAATATTATACACGGTCTTATGTTGATGAAATATAGATACATCAAGATTCGAGTTACAAAAGTGATTTTATTGAATTCACATGAATTCAACAGGACTTCCTCCGTATACTAGACTGCCATTGATTACATCATATCACATTCAATATTCTTAAATCATGCTATAATTTTTCAATCCATATTCGTATGAATCACATGGCTAGAGATAAAATGAAATTATTTTCTTCAATTGTTCTCGTATATCAATGAAATTAAGACCGACACACGTGCCACGAAAACGATACTTGAAAAAGAGTATTATCACGATCTATCCACAGTAATGAAAATTAAGGAAGCCGATGAAATACTGTATGCCGTTATGACACACATTTTTTTTTAGAAGTACAGTGAAATCTTCAGACCAATTTCGTCGGGGCCATTTTCCCCTGAAGCACCGAGAATCTCGTCGACGGCAGCCCAAAATTATCCTGGTTGGACCACCCAGTTGAGTCAGAGCAGACCAATCTTCTGACCATGAAGTAATCGAAAGACCAGACCAGCGTTCATCCTGGTGGGGCTAATTACACCTCAGCACCTCAAGAGAAAGGAGGATAGAAGGGAGTAGACCTTTCTATTATGATACTTTTACGCGAGAACGCTCGCACGCCCCGCCGTGTCACGTATTAAATTTGAGGGTGCAAAGGTGCCTCTTTCTCACTTCTTTTCTTGTTTTTCTCTTCCGCTTCGTGAAAAAGAATATGCGGGATTGAAAATAACTTCATATTATAGATCGACAATAAAATTGATTGAAATAACATGTTGGGTAAAGAATTTAATTTTCATGGAAGGTATTATCCACAACTTACGGCCGCGCAGGAAAAAAGAAAACTTATGTGATGTTCATTTGTATTGATATCAAACCAGTCTGCGGTGAATTTATGATGTTATTATTTTATATATTTTATGAATGAGAAAATATTTGCTTGTGGGGGAAATGATAATGAGGATATAATGAGGCTTGCGACGAGACAAAAATTGTGCAACTTCGTAAAACGGTTGACGTTAAACGGTCGAAGGAGTATACTATAAAAATAATTCTGAAGATTCATTGGGATTTGTTTGACGATGGAACACCAAAATTTGTCAGAAGTGAGAAATATTTGAACCCACCCGACGGAGAGTTTATACGCAACTAACCTTTGATTCCACTTGAAATCGGATTTATTTAATCACGTTTGGATGAAATTATTACTCTGACCCTTCTCATTATGAATTCACACGCATCGATATCTATTCGTTCATAATGAGTTTGCTCATCATCTATAATTGTTGGAAGATTTTACGATATGGAAATCATATTTTCACCTCGATTCATTTGGATCCGTTCTACCGTATAACGTGTTTAAAATGTATAAACGGCGTGAAGCAAAAGTAACGGACTTCTTCGGTACGAGTTAGTCACAAATCGATCTACATACGACTAGTCTAATACTGGTATTTTGCTCAGAATTTTTCGATATCTAGAAAGATTATAAGAACTAACCTCTCATTACGGAGAATTAGATGTGAAAGATAGGGAATAAAGTTCGAGTAATAATTGTATAATATTAAATCTATTCCCAGACAATAATGATCATACACGCCAATCATCAGCGGAATATGAAAAAACGAGTTGAAAAAAGGAACGTGAACGCATAAGTAGCAGAATAAAATAATCACGGTGTATGAAGATTAACATAGAATCGTTGTGCGAACGTAGTAAATGTCTGAAACCATTGTGTCCTCACCTTGTACGTAGATTGCACTAACTGACTAATTATAGTGTGTCGTGAATCTGTTGAATTATTAATCATTCTAATAAAAATCATTGACTGTAAATGTGCATAGCGCCACTCTCTTCTGGGATATATAGGTATAAGTATTCATTACGCTACCTGTATAGGTGAATCGGAAGATCAATTTATTTGACTAACGTCATTTGCGAATGTCATTTTTAATTCCATAGTTGTTAATTATCCATTCGATGAACCGAAAACTATGGATTTAAAGGATTGCGAGAAATATAATCGCGATATAAAGTGAAATACCGTATCGAGTCGGTGGTCTTTGAAACGCCCAAAAACGATGTCATAATAATTGAAAATTTAAGATAATTGAGGTTCGCGGTTTCACATAATTAACAGTAATTAGAGCATATGAGAAAGAAGACCACGTTGTATGCACTTTCGAGTTCGTTAATGTACCCTCGAATTGCGGCATCTTTGTCAAAGTTGGATACGAAAGAATGTTATGCACGGAAATGATATTTGAAAAATGTCATCGATATTTTAACACCGCTTTCGAATACATAGTATGCGTATCTTGGAGTGCAAGGTCGAAATGCAGGATATTGATATCAATGATAATATTTCATCGGAGAAACAAAAGGATCGAATAAAAAAGATGATAAAAATATCCAGCTGGTTTACAAAGATGTTGCTCATACCATGGCCGGTGGTCGTTTTCAACTGTATGGAAAAGATATGGAAGCGGCCTGAGTCCGCTGTGGAATCATTCTCCTGTAAACACCTACCTAATTAAGATTGGAACATTTTAATGTGCCCGCTTGGGAGAGTCCAATAAACCGCTTAACATACGGCCAATTTGTTAGGTGATTACGGGATCGTTTAATTAATATCGGCGTCGACGGCCGCACCCGATCACCGCCATCAACTCTTACGGGGAAACAGCACACTTAAACCTGGATCTTCTCTTCATCTCCATAACCACCTTCTTCGGTGCCCAAATGTTTTGTGCACTCGTTACATGCTCGACCCTTATTTATTCATTCTTACCTTCGATTTTTATATACTTGAAAGCAATGTCAACGTAAAATATTCTCAAGCAGAATTATTGAGCAGCCTGACAATGTTCGTTTAAATGATATTCAGTCATAAATTTAAATACCATGATTCTTTCCTGGTAAATACGATCTGTATTTCGTGTCGGATGTTCTTTTAGTTGATACACGGAAACCAAAGTAATTACGATAATTATGAATTACCATAACTATCCAACAGGTATCGATTTCAAATGTTGATAGAAATCTGAAAATATTCACTCACTATTCGAGCTGCATTAACTATTTGAATCGCTGGTTCAACAATTTGTAAGATTCAGATTCCTCCAGTGCAGGGAGAGTGGATTCGTTCACAGAGAAGAAAAATATTCTGCTGCTGTGAATCGAGGTACTAAATATGGGATAGCAAATTTCTTCGCTAACCTAACTACAAATTCGCTGATGAATTGCTAAGAGAGCAACATGATTAGCTGAAACAGCAAATTTTTCAGTATTATATGTAGAGTATTAAACAAATTTTGCTGGAGTTGTAATTTTTTGCCGTCAAAGCTGAAAAAAATCGCTATTGTAGTTAATAAAATTGCTGGAATAGAAAATAGATTGTTATTACAGCAAAAACATGGGTTTTATATTGTTTTTGGTGTAATTTCGAGGAATAATTCCTCTACCGTGGAAACAAAGATGTTAAAGGAGCACCAAATCATGAGACTATGACTCAATGAACGATAAATATCGAATACACGGAGGAGAAATTTTGCTGACAGCGAATCGAGCCCTGATCAAAAAATCCTATTCATTCCGATTAAACGAGTAGAATTCCAATCGGAACTGATCAATACCCATTAGGTTTGAATCAGAATTTTGCATTTTCAATAGGAATCAATAGGATCATTCAACCAGGGAGGTATTATATATAGAATAGCAAAGAAATTTCGCTAGCGGAGTTGACAAACAAGATCGCTACCACAGCAAAAAATTTACTGCTCCAGTATAAGGTACCTAGAAAAATGAAATTTCAATTCCAAAGTGAATTTTTTCCATTCTTGTGTGTCAGAGTTCTCTAAAAAACCGATTTTCGAGATCCTTTGGATACTCTTTTGCGATGTTGAGAAAATATCAGGAGATTCACATAACTTTCCCATAACATATCAATCGAAAGATTTCTTCGATAGACCTTGGATGCATTTCAAAGAATCTTGAAAATGTCTAGAACATATTCTCGAGATTCTGGGAATATTATCTCTTCGCAACCAGAAGGTTTTCAAAAAGTATCTGAAAAATAATTGCAACAGTTCTGTGAAGATATATTCCAAGATACATAGCAAGATATTTTTTACAAACCGAGCGTGAAAATTTCATCACGAATAATGACCTGTATTTTTTGTTGCATCAAGAGAAACGTATCACAGCAGGAAATATTTCAAACTCTAATGAGATGGAGTGTTTTTTCGAACCCATAAATTACGATAACACGCATGATTTCTATATTATAAGAAAGATAATATTCAATTACATCATTCAGAATTATTGGTATCGAGAATCAATCAATTATGATTCAATCGAGGGATTAATTACGTTAAAAGATTCAGGAACAATGTAATGCTTCGAACAAGAATATTAACTGCTCTCAGAAAACCGGTCTAACTTGCTATGCATACGACGACGCCGTATCTTTCCATAATTTACATTTTCGTACTCGATCGTTTTTTAAATTAAAAATTATACCGAGCAGATTATTTGCGGGCAATTTCCCCTTATTCAAATCTATCGGGTTTGTTGTTCGAGTAGCGTTCCAAATGAAATTGATAGTGTTGACGGAGGAGAAATTTTAACCCCTCAATGAGCAAATGTGCTAAAACCTTACTTTAATTTCAGTTTGATGATGATTGAGTCGTTCTTCCAAATGGTGTACACGAAATGTCCTAAAAATAAGATTTTAACCTTTTTGTGTTTGAGAATATTAAAAAAGACACGATTTTTTTTTATTTAATTTTTCATTGTGATGCCACACTATTTTGGTGATTCCTGGAATATCATGAACGGGTTCCTGATACTTCGACTTGTGAAATATGGTTCAACAATTTTGATTTTTATCGTTGTTTTGGATTACAAATAGCGTCTGGAAGCCAAAATTCATCGACACCTCTTTATTTAAAGAATGAAAAAAAAAAACATTAAAAATAATAAATCTTAGAGGCGAAGAGAATAATTTTGTATACAAAAGAATTTCATCAAACAGTTCTTTGATAAACTCGATGATTACATATTGAGTCAGTTAAATTGTATCCATCATTTTGAATTTCGAAAAACTAACTCCAAGTTTCAGTTCAGTTATATCCAATAACTTATCTCATATCATTGAGTTATAGAAAAAACATTTGAAAAATCCAACGATACAGAGATTTCGATGAAGTTTGATTTTCAGACACCACTTTTAATCCCGAAATGATGAAAATTGGAATTGTGAGACCATATTTTTTAGGTCGAAGTATCGAAAAAGTATTATCTCTCGAAGATTTCATCCACACCATTCGAAAAAGCGACCCCGAACATAATAGGATATTGACTCCCGGATCCTAGCGCACTTTTTATTTCTTATTTCTTTTCAAATGGTATAAGACTGGAATCAAAGTAAGGTTTTAGCACATCCGATCGTTTAAGGGTTGAGCGTACATGAGCACAGCGAGATATACAATTTGAATGACAACTAGCACCAAAATTTTTCTTGAAATTGAATAAGGTATCGGATGAATAATAAAACGATACATGAAATTGCATCACGCAGTCAGTAAAGTGCTTCTAAAAATGTGTTCTTGCTCCTAGAAGGACAACGGTATGAACACCATAACTTTTCCAGTATTTTGGCACTGCCTCAGGATTACCAGTATCACCAGGGAGTGCTAACAATTAGTGTTCTGGCAGAGAAAGGACTGTGTTTTTAAATTCCTGTATTCCTGAAGGACTGTATTCTTGAATTCTCTTATTCCTGAAGAGCTGTATTCTTAAATCCCTGTATTCCTGTACTCCTGAAGAACTGTATTCTTGAATTCCTGTATTCTCACAGAACCGTATTCTTGAATTCCTGTATTCCTGTATTCCTGAAGAACTGTATTCTCAAATTTCTGTATTCTCGAATTCCTGTATTCCTGATGAACTGCATTCTTAGATCTCCTTATTCCTGAAGAACTGTATTCTTCAATGCCTGTATTCCTGAAGAACTGTATTCTCAAATTCCTGTATTCCTGTATTCCTGAAGAACTGTATTCTTAAATTCGGGTATTCCTGTATTCCTGAAGAACTGTATTCTCAAATTCCCTCATTCCTGAAGACCTGCATTCTTGAATTCCTGTATTCCTGAAGAACTGTATTCTCAAATTCCCTCATTCCTGAAGACCTGCATTCTTGAATTCCTGTATTCCTGAAGAACTGTATTCTTAACTTCCCTTATTCCTGAAGAACTATATTCTTAAATTCCTGTATTTCTTAGGAACTGTATTATTAAATTCCTGTATTCCCAAAGAACTGTATCCTAAAATTCCTGTATTTCTGTATCCCTGAAGAACTGTATTCTTAAATTCCTGTATTTCTGAAGAATTGTGTCCTCAAATTCCTGTCTTTCCAAAGAACTGTATTTTTAGATATCCGTATTTTCCAAGAACTCTATCCTTAATGCCTATTGAGGAGTTGCCCAAGCGAATGACTATTGAGGAGTTGTTGACCGTTGCTGTTGAATTATATAATTATTGTTGCAATAAGAGATTTTCATTATCGATTTTCATTTGACCAACAAAACCTCCTCAATAGTCATTCGCCTGAATATGAGTATGAAGAATACAGTTATTTAGGAAGGCAGTTCTTTGAGAATACAGATATTCAAGAAAAGAGATATGTGAGAAAACAGTGCTTCAGGGGGAAAGTTCTTGGAGAATACATATATTCAAAAATCCAACTCTTCAGAAATACAATTCTTATTCCCTAAAGAGAAGTCTGACATGATTTCTCTCATAATTCATGAAATTGAAAATCACGCCAAAAATGACCTGAAAAATCACGTGGTATATCGTAATAAAGAAGACACTTGGCCAAAGCTGCAAATCCCGTGATTTTTGACGTTATTCTCGTGAGGATTTTTTGACAAATGAATCTCAAATGAATGAAGCGTTGGGTGGTTATTAGGAATCGGATGCGGTGATACGCTGAAATCACGTGAAAAATTCCATGATTCATTCTTTTGGAATTCATTCTAAAAAGATGACATGGAAAATCACATGATTTTCAACGTAATTTTTCACGTGATTTGTAGCTTCGGCCAGGCGTTTATTTCATCATGATATACCACGTGATTTCTCTCGTCATTTTTGACTTGATTTTCAACACCATAAATGACGTGAAAAATACTTACGTTATTTGTTTTCTCTGGATTTTCCGTGCTCCTAGTGAATTACTCTCCATTATACTGATTATGATCCAGTTTGAACGTGCGTAAAATAAAGAGTCAACAGAAGCTAATAATTGTTTGCATCTTGAACGTAATGAAAGCCGTCGTATATTCAGGGTCACCAGGTGGAAAGAGCGATCTCAATGAAAAACAAAATAATTGGTATCATGTGTTTTGGAAGTTTGCCTGAATTTCATAAAGATAGCTTCGTAATGCAGCGCGGAAGATAGATTTAGATAGGGTAGATTTTAATCATTCAGGGAGAGAATTCCAAAACATGGTACCTAAAATAGTGAAAGAGTTTACGAATCCTGCAGTACCGTAAACTGGGACGATCTATTAAATCTGACCAGGATATGATCCTGGGGATATCTTGTGCTGTGTGGAAAAAACCAGTATTGGAACGCTTCTGAATTGTTAGATTGAATTTGCCAGCATGTTGTTCTAGCAACAGTAAATGCTGAGCCAGCAGTATCGCGTCGTGTTCACATTTCTACAATAAATACATTTTGCATCTAGTTCTCAGCTTGATTTACCTGATTTTTCTGCCCCAGCAGAAACGATTCTAGCCACCTTACAGTTGATGTCAAGGCCTTTCCTAGTGGCTAGCTTCACTGCAAGCACCTTGAAAGGTGCTCGACGACCGCTATAATCTTTTGCACTAGGGTGTAAGGAAGAGAATTCTTGCAATCAACTCTGAGCTCAACTTGTTTTATCATTATACAAATCGAAGCATCAAATTCAAGCACTCTGTTCATTAATTTATTCAAATGCATATAACATCTCTCTTGAATTCCTGAAGAATATTGTTCAGGCTTTCAACAAAATTATGAGAATTATCAAAGAGTTCGGGATGTGAAGATTCTGTACATTCAATAGTAGATCATTATCTTGAAAATATATTCAATGAAACAATTCCACTCCATATTGTACAAATTTCATCATTCCCACGAATTATTTCTCCATAAAGTTCTTGAATATCAATTCAAAAGCCGTCGAGGAGTCGCTGTCAAGTAGCAGAAACACAATGATAAATTAACGTGTACGCATTTGATCATGGCAATAACATTGTGTGAGCAATAGTTGTGAGCCTTAATATCGCATGTTTCATTATTTTCTCTCTCTTCATAATTCCCTCTCCATCGTTTCTGCCTCTCTATTGCCCGACATACTGAATTATATGTATGTGTGTACGTGGCACCGACAACTTCATCCGCGCGGGACCTCTTTGATTTATCCTTACTAATAAAACTTCGAAGTCCTGTTAACATGCACTGAAGGGGATGGGGTGAGAGGCAACACGGAGGGCAAGAGGGGGAAGGAGGAATGGGTGGCAACGGACGAAGGGTTACACAGTCGCAAAATTATTGCGCGTCTCAAGATCCAGTAGGGTCAGGACTGGGTCCAAAGTTATGCCGTCTCATTCACCGCGTATTACGACCACACATTGCAGAGAATCACAGCGGGGCATATGATTCTCCGGCGAGGTTCAGGAAAAAGATAAAAAAGAACAACGGCAGAGTTCGTGAGAGAGAAAGCGGGATAGAGAGCTGTGATTCTCATAAGGATATCAAGCATTATTAAAAGCACATAAACATTGAGAAGTAAGACGCGAGTTATGATCAAGTATGGCTGTGAATTAAGATGGGGCGACGATGGAACGATGGGTTCCAGACGAAACGTGTCATCGGGTGTTCAAGTAACCCCTTCTCGTTCTTTTTCTTCTTTTTCTTCATTTTACTTCTTTCCTCTCTCTTCCGAGTCTTACTCCGTGTACACGATCTCCAAATGCCTACCATTTATTGATCTCGGTATTTCTTTCTCTTATACATTTTAACTGCTGATATTAAATGCTTTTGAATGTTTTCTTATATAAACGCACGATTAACGATTCCCGTTAAACATTCTTCAATCTTTTTTCTCCCCTTCTCCTATGAAAATTATCAACCGCTATATGAAACGTGAAATACTGTCGCATCAAATTCGCACATATGCCCTTGATGCATTTTCAATATAAAATGTAATAATATTTCAGGAATGATCGAGGATAGGATGTAGGAAAGGGTGTAGGAGAAAGAAAAAAGAAAGAGAATCCAGACACGCCATTAAGGCCCAAGGGACCCACCACCGTGTCCCGTGAGGTTCATAATTACGCGACATGGCTGCTGCAAGAGCGAGGCGTTAAAATTGCCCTTGAGGTCTTTTCTCTACCTCCCACTTTTTCAGATTCCTCTCATCTTCATTCCAATCTAAGTTATTCCAAAAGTTATGGAAGTGAAAAAGAACGGCGTACAAGATCAAATATATAAATGTTCGAGTCATTCGTACTGTGAGAATTACGAATCAATAACAATGATTCAAGTGGAATTCGGCTCCGCTTGGTCTGATCTGTTCTGGTCTGGTCCTGTCCTGAGAAGGTATCTCTGTTCGTCGTATCGTTCCGTTTCCTTCGGTCGCACGTGTACGAACCCAATCTGGCCGTAATATACTTATCCTACGGGTTGCCCCTTTTGGGGCCTTTCTCTTCCACTCCTCTTTTCTCATCATCAACCACAGAAATAGTTCAATCTCAGAAGCCAGGCCCTATGTCGCTATGTGGCTAAGCGAAAGCGAGTCGAGAAATCCGTTGTGGTCGCAAAACAAAATGTCACGTAATTATCGCAGTAGGTGTTCTTCCTTCTGCCATCTGCCTACGACCTTGCACGTTTCTGCCTCAGTTCGGAATATAAAAAGACCCAAAGAGAAGCAGAAAAACACCTGGGTTGAAGTGAGATTTAATGAAGAAAACACAAAGCTATCGCATGGTTATACTTAGACGGTTTGTGGATACACCAAGGTAATATTGTAATTATATGAAGGGATACGTGTAATTATGGAACGAACTGGGAATATTCTTTCAGAAATTAAGTGAAAATTTACTCTAACTTTGTGTTATTTCTACGAAGGGAAGGGTGTTATTTTCAAATGTCAAACTAGTGATGCGAGTGTGAGAGACTTCGAATGAGCGTTTCAACTCCGAGTTATTACGAATCAACTGTATTTGAGATAGCAATTACGTAAAAATGTAACTCCAAGGGTGGGTGAATCCTTTACCGCACTTGGTATTATGAACAATGTATTCGCATTCATTTCACATTTATTCTCAAGAACTGTTTGATGTTTCATGTGAACAATTTAAAATTCTCCACATAATTCCACCTAGAAAAGGTTAATTTCTGGTGTTGACAACATGAAAAATACTATATTTTTTCCAATTTATAATTTTGAAGTAAGGTATTGCAATACCCTAACGAAAATGGGAGCGTAAGAAGGGTATGAAGCGACGCGGGAGAGTAAATGAAACAGTATCTAAGCGCGAAAGAAGCAGGAATTGGAACATTCCACGCTCCATTCGTTTCAAAGTTTGCTTCCGGCGAGCGGAAATTTTAACCAGCGTATTCAATCGAAGAATGTAAAATTGTTGAAATTGAACAATTTTGAAGCGGGAGCAATTGAATAAACCAGTTTCAAAATTCAGTCACTGTGAGACAGTACTCAATATAACGGCCCTGGTAAAAAAACAAACCGGATAGAAATCCGATTCAATTCCGGATAAGACTTTCCGGGACTTCATCCGGGTATATCCAGGTTTCGATGCGGATTTTGCGGTGATTCTTCATCCGGTTCTATCCGGATTTCAGTACTAGATATTTTTCGGAATCCTGTATAAAAGTCGGATAAAAAATCGGTTTTTCGTTTGGGTTTCATTTGGGATTTCAAAAAATATCTAGTCTAAAAACCCGGATAGTCTCCAGATGGAACCGGCTGAAGAATCACCGCAAAATCCGTATTGAAACCCGGAAACACCCGGATTGCACTCACAGGAAGGATTTCTTGGAATGAGAAAATTTTTCTTGTCACTGGGGCAAAACTGGTTTTTTTCTTGAGCCTAGAAAATTTTACTTGAATCAAGAAAATTCCTTTTGAAATCAAAACAAACTTTTCTTGATTCAAGTGAAATTTTCTAGGCCCAAGAAAAAAATGAGTTTTGTTCCAGCGACAAGAAAAATTTTCTCTTTCAAGAAATCCTTTCTGTGAGTGTGATTTCCGGAAAGTTCCGTCCGGATTTGATTCGGGTTATCATCCGGATTTCCCTTTGGTTTTCCATCCGGTTTTCTACCTGTATAGAAAATTTTAGGACCGGTATATTGAGTACTGTTCAGAGGTTTCTGTGGTCGCTAATTAACAATCTGTTGTCAAATTATGAAAATTCAAAATGGCGGATCCATTCTAATGGACAAGAATTCCAAAATTCAATGAATTTCTTTGAAGGGGTTTCTAGGGTTGCTGATTACGAATCCGTTGTCCAAATCCAGGACTTCAAAACGGCAAATTCAATAAAGCAAACAAGAATCCTGAAATTCAGCGAATTTTATCCAAACTGGGTATCCAGTGGTGTGCTTCATCTCTTTGGAAATGATTCAGATGAAAATTGTCCTTAATTTTCAGAATCTCAAACCGCCATACTAAATTCATCATTCTGAATTCTGAGATTTTGACAGCGAATTTGTAATCAGTCACCCAAAAACCTTCAATTACCAAGTTTGAAGAAAATCCGTGGAATTTTAGAATTTTGAGTCATCTTCATCAGCATCATCTCTATGGGAATTTTCTGCCCAGATAACATGTAACCTTGTTATAAGCTTGTCAGACTTGTCATCCGATTGTTTTGGACTTGTTATTGACAACCTTGCCAATGTAAGGTTGCTACAACTCTGCTGCAAGGGTTTTGTGAGCTTATAGCCTTGTCGTGTGTCAATTAGGAGGCCTATGTCAACCGTGTCTCAGGCTTGCCTGACAGCATTGCAGCAAGGCTAAATTGCTATCTGGGTGCTGTTTAAGTAGAAAATAATAGATTTTTGAACTATCCATGTCTCGGGATTTTGGCAGCATCCTTCCAAAGATATCAGTATCTCCTCTAACTAATGAACAGGGGACTAGAACTACTCATATTTGGAATGCCTTCACATGACGATAGCTCTCACGACTAGGATCAACTCCATAGGATTTGATTCGCTGATTGAGTAGGAAGTAATAGCTCGAGTCCAAAAATCTATTCCTGCCTAACGCGTTCAAAGTTGTTTTTCAATAAGGAATTATAAACAAATCTCACCTACACCTAATCAGTAATCCCAGCACTATACAGAGGAGATTTCCTTGCCTCTTTGGCATTTTCAGAATTGCGGTGACGAGTGGCGTTGCGATATGAATAGATATGCGAGGCTTGGATAGAAAGTATACAACTTTCTAAAAATTATATATCGATTTCATGAAATTTTGAAACAATATTTTTTGATGTACATACTTTCGAAAACCGTTAGAACAATCGATTTTTTTAAATTGCCAACATACATTGTAAGAAATGTCCATTTTCATTGATTGATGAAGCATGTGGAAGAACTTAGGTTATATTAAACACTTGTAAACATTAGTAATGGATTCATTTTACTACAGCATTTTATATTGAGCGTGCTCGCACTAGGTCTACAACAGTGCCGCACGAGAACACAGGATGGTCGCAACACGTCTGCACCAGGTCCGTTTAGCGGACCGAAATTAACATTATAGCTCGGGGCGTGGCACTCGGGTTGATTTGAGGCACATTGAGAGTTCATACTACATCGTTGGAGGTACTTCTTCCTCAGGCTTGCAGGATTCTTTGAAGGGTCGTACCCCAAACAACCTTATCATTACCTCTCAACGTACTGAGAAGCAAATTTTTTGAAAAGCCAGAATCTATCACGTGCAAGTATTTTTTGATCAACTATCTCGTCATTATTAAAATGCAGGAATGTGAATATTTTCATTCTTCATGCACATGCACCCCGTCGAGTAGAATTAGCACACGTACGGTACTTGGAAGGTGTTGCTTGCAGGTTTCTAGGGTCGCAGGTTAAAAATAGAAAGAATTATATGATAGGAATAAAATGAGATGTTCAGAGTTGAAATAATCTTCGTTGCCCCACGTTTCGTTCGGGTCAGGCCTGGCTAGGCTTCATTACGCTCTCGTCAGGTTTTGATGAGACCTAAGGAATGCCATGAATTATTTTTAGTCAAAGTATGAAGTAGATCAGGGTAAGATGACGCATTTTCCCGCTCTACTATAGCACGAAATAATACATAAAATCTCATTGACTCAAGGAAGATTTGAAGATTTCAATTGAATCTTCATATTTCTCTTGAGTGGACGAAGTTTGATGTATTATCGTATGCTGTAGAAGAGCGGGAAAGTGCGTCATCTCACCCCGCTCCACCCTAGTCAGTATTCTCCTTGTGAAGCATATCAAAAATGAATGTCTAGATAAGAGAGACAATATCATCTCATCGCAATAAAGCTTTGCATGCATCTTACCCTGGTAGAAATTTGATCAGACATTCCCCATTTTTAATCAGGTCCTGAACAGGTTAGCATCCGGAAACCGTGAATAAGGAAAATCTCATGAGACCCTTACAAGGGCCTTACCTGATTCCCGTAAGAGGATTCGAATAGGGTTGTAACGGCAGGGTACAATAGGATTCGGATTAAATTTTCTTAAAATCCAGCAAAAAAGGGAAAACCGCAACGAAACCTGATGAGGGCCTGATAGGAAATCAGGCATGCCTCATCAGGCCCTCGTATTTTTCCGTTCAAAATTCCTACTGGGGCAAGCAGCAGTGCTGGTGAAGTCCTACCGAAATGCCATCTAGGTATCTTTATTTGTTGCAGCAAAAAACATTCAATCGCACGTTTAAAGAACGTGTAAGGGAATGTCAAATGAATGGAGAGCAGGGAGGGAGAGTGGGAAGAGTGTTGAGAGCGACAACTCGAAAGGAGTAGGGAGGAAAACCCCAAAAGCAGAGAAGAAGAGGCAGTCAGAGATAACGGTTCATTGGGTCGACATGAATCTATTGAAAATTTAAGAATATACGATTTGGCAAGAAGAACGAAAACAAGAGAAGCCGACCGAGCTCGAGACTCCTGAAGCTACCTAAAGAATCCAAAAGGAGCTGAGAGGGCGAAGACGCTAAACTCCAGGGCATCGAGGAGCCTATAAGGAATCCAATACGGATTTGCGCTACATCCCAGACCCAAGTGAGGCACCCAGAGGATTTTGCCGATGTGAGGCCCATGGGGACGCCGCTCTAATGATCTGCACGATGACAACGACGCTCAAGATAAGTCGCTCTCACGCTTGTCCTAACTTTCTCATTCCAAATCTTTAAACCATCAAACCATATTATTGTAAAATTTGTTAATATCTGAGAATCTCGTGATACCATTAAAGCTGGCGATATTCACATGAATTTTTATAGATTTTTTCGTACCCAGAATATCCCGTCGCTCTCTCTCTCGATCTCATTGTAAATCTAAATTTATTAAAAGTGAAAAATCATTGTGGCGAATCCATTAGTGAATGGGTTCGTTACAAACGTCCATTTTCCTGAACGTCCTATGACGATACATTGAACGTATTCAGCTGTACCAAATGAACGTGATAAGAATATTCAGCGAATTTTCTATGTACGCAGTTGTGTTGCTTGGGTAGCATTCTGGAAATCGAGAAACCACGCCATTCTGGTCCACCTGACAGTCAGAAGATGAATCTACGACTGAGACGAATCTGGTACAAATAAATACTTTCTCAGGAAATAACGATGGATAAAAAGTAATATGAACAGTTATCATGAAAAGTGATACCAAAAACCAAGGATTTTAAGCTTCCGAAGTGGAGCCGCGTGTTATATTAGTTGGTTGCCCACGTTTCGACATAATTGCAGCTAGCTGTTTTAGGGCTAAGCCTTCAGGAAATCAGCTAAAATAATGGTGAAACGTTGGCAAATAACCGATATAAGACGCAGCTCCACTCCAGGAGCTACAAATCCTTATGTTCTTGAAATTTGCGGGAGAACCCTCAACGAATTACCACTGAAGCAACTCATTAATATCAAAAATTCATCAAGTTATAAAGCGATGAGGGGATTTATGGAGAGTTCATAATATCTTTGTTGGGGAGTTCATGACTTCATACGTTCCCTTATTCATGGATTCTCAAGTTTTAGGATTCAAATTTGGAGTTGGCTATAACAAATTCAACACAAATCTCTCAAAACATCTCTAGAATGTATCATGTCACCAATATCGGTTGAAACGTTCTGGAGACATTCTGGCAATATAGTGGAGACATTCGAAGGCACTATATCATGTAGGCGGTACCCAATGAGACGACGGTCAATTTACTTAATCACGTCCAGAATATCGTAAAGAATTTCACCAACGAAGGATAAATCGAACGAGATTCAATAACCTTCATTCATAACTTTGGGTAGCAAATCCACATTCACCTTATTTCCAGAGAGATATCTCTGACGATTCACGCATTGACTCGATATTTCCAAATTCTCGGTTGCTCATTCAACTTCTTATTCATTGATAAAACGGGATCCCTCGAAACTCAATAAAATCGATTGAGATATCTGAAATTTACCAAGATATTCGAATTCCATCTTACCATAGCTGAATCAAGATACTCTCTAAATTTACTTTTCAGTACTTGATTTATGTAATTAAAATTCCCGTTCACACGCATCAGATTTTTGTAAACAGAATGAAGTAGGCTCGACCACACACAGTTATACATCATTAATTACGATCAATATGTACATATCGACGACATTCACCGAGTAGGTCGTCGGTTGGCTATGGCAATTAGCATCTATGTTGCTAGTCTTGCCATTAAGATTACTGTTGTTGCTGCTTCAACGATGACACTCGACATGCGATGTTAATTCATTTTCGTATATACATATACGATTATATTTGTGCATATGTATTTTATATACGGAACTCATAAAGGTAGGATGGATGGTCAAGGAACAGCCAGAGAACCAAAAGAGAACTGTTAAATTATATGTCAATAATCAATCGCCATCGTCAACATAGTTGGCTTACGTTCATTTTATCCACAAATAACGTACTATTGCTCAATCTTGATTTAAAATGTGACAAATCGTCAAGATTTTTATGAATTCTCCTTCCATGCTCGTTTTTTTTATTTTATCATCATTCCAACAATGATAGGCGAAACGTTGCCTAATAACGGGATAATTTAATATGTGGCATCACGTAAGATACTCTCGTCTTAATGAATTTTTTTCTCCCTATCAGAACGCTCGTAGAAGAGAATTTTATCCTTGAAACAAGATTCTACAAAGTTGAAATATGAAAATATTCATTTCTTGAATTATCAAGAAGAAGGAATTGGAGAAATTCGTTTGAATATCGGGAGATGGTTTCGTAATCCAGATTAAGCATCGTTCGGGAATCATTCTAAACGTAAGAAACGTATTCGTCACACGGAAGATGTATTGTTGTACACTCGAGCGCATATACATATGTATGAGACGCGAATCACTTAGAATGTCACATTACAACACTTATATATGTATATATGTGTAAGCAATTCTTAACATATAAGAGACAAGCAGCATTTTATATGCAGCCAGTGACTAAGAGCTCACCGCGTCGTGTCTTGCTGGCTGGATGCACGCATCCATATTCTGGACATGTGACATGCACGGAAAGTCGTCGAGACAAGTGTAGAACATGCACGTGCCCTTCTTCGGGCATTTTCAAAATCACCCACGAACAAAATCACCAAGAGACTCGGGTAAACAAATTCATTGTCAAAGAGAAACAGCTGTTAATTTCGTTATAATATTGTACATTTCTTGTGTAAATGTTAATAAGAGGAGGAAGAATAATGTGTTCGACTGTGAAAGTGAAATTTAATTAAGTTGAGTCAATCGAACGGACATCCAGGTTCAATTTTTCAACCCTATTCTGCAAGAATATACTAGGTTGGTAAGAAAATCTTGTGACACTTTTTTTTTTAATTAATCTATTTTTTCTAATAACAAAGTTCGAGAACATTCGAGAGTCGTCTATGCGAAGTTAGTCTAGAACCTTCCATACCGCAGTATTTATCAACCAGTCAGTTGTTCCACGCAGTCAGTACGAGCAAAAATGGAACGAAGTGCACTTCGAGCAATCGCTTATTACGAATTTTTACAAGGGCATTCTGCAAGAGCTGCAGCCGCTAGTATTTGCAGCGCGTTCAAGTCAGACGTTGTTCATCATTCAACTGTATCTCGATGGTATCAACGTTTTCGTTCAGGCGACACATCTTTTGAAGACAAACCCAGGTCCGGCAGGAAATCAGCTGTTAACGATGAAAAACTGCGTGCACTTATAAAAGCAAAGCCTAAAACGTGGTCACGAGAATTAGCCAACAAACTCGGTTGCAGCCACCCCACGATTCTCCAACATTCACAAGAGATGGGATACAGAAAAGTTGTGTCGTCTTGGATACCACACGATCTCAGCGAATCAAACAAAGCGTCACGGGTGTCTATATGTCTTTCACTCCTGCATCGTCCGAACGAAAAGGATTTTCTTCGAGAAATCGTCACAGGAGATGGAAGTTGGATGCTCTATGTTAACCACACACGCAAGCGGCAGTGACTACCGAAGGGAGAAAAACCAGAGCCAACCCCTAAACTGCCTCGCGGAGTACAGAGAGTATTACTCTGTTGTTGGTGGGACTCTAAGGGCTTGCTCCATTACGAATTGCTACCAGCTAAAACCAGGATATTGGCGGAGACTTACTTACGACCAAAACAATTTTTGACGGAGGGCGTGCAAAGTTTACCACAGCGTTGGGCACGAATTGTAGATGCAGAGGGAGCGTACATCACTTAATAATATTATATTATGAAAATGATAAAAACTCTGTTTTTACTTTTTTTGTGTGTTGCGAGACTTCCTTACTAGCCTAATAATATATTTATGATTAGAAATTGCATGAGAACCCAACAAGGTTATCCAAAATCCAATATACGTGGCGAGGTCTAAATTAAGATGATTCAGGAGAGTTGGATCTATAGTTCCATGTTTCCAGGTAATAATTGACGATTGGGTCGAATCTTGGCAACAAAACATACGCTGTTAAAAATTTCTTGAAATTTCATGTACTTTTCATGCACATATGTGAATGAAAATTCAATTTTTGTGAACTGAAATAGGAATCCAAATATATGTTATTGAATTTTCAAGTTATTGTGCATTAAAATTGAAATCAATGTACAGGTGATTGAAAAAACTTGGAAAAATTTAATCCATTATAATAACATAAAAATATCATTATAATTATAATCAAATCATGGCTGTAATGATATGCAATTGAAAATAACAAGAGTGATCCAAGTTGGTTTGGATTTGAAAAAAAATCTAAAAATACTCATATCTCAAAAACTAATCTTCAAAAAACGGGAAATTCTTGCATTATGGCTCCAGAATACGCCCTTTAAATACAATTTTTCTCACTTGACTCACCCTGTATACTAACGTTTTGGCGCAGTCATCCACGTATCCACTTCAACTATGTACTAGTAAGATCACACGATTTGTTCAGTGTTTCTACATCACAAGTACATCTTGATTCACAAGTTTGAAGAATTAAAGCAATGTCATATAGGCAGAAAAATGCTCCCATTCACGTAAATGGCGGTGGCTTGAGCGATAGAGTTTTTGGCGTCCGGTTTCGACGCCCCGCGTTCAAATCTTGTGAAGGTGATTTTTTTTTTCAACAATCATGAACATGTGCACGAAATTTAGAAAACTTGTTATTAAATTTTCAATATTACTGTACATTATTTTTCATTTACGTGAGTGGAAATTACTTCCATTACTTGTGATTGAAAATTCAATCAGAAATTCATAACACTGTACACGGAGACAAGTATACGGTAAACATTACTAGGGAATATAGGAATTCAGTGACAAACATTTAAAAATTGTAATAAGTTTCATTTGAAATCGGAGTGAGTGCGATAAATTGTATACCTTATCAAGGACACAATTGGTTAACATAGGAATGACCACCAATTCGCGAGTCTGCACTCAATTCCTATCCCAAAGTCGCGATGAGAAATACACTCAGAGAAAAATCTGGCCGGCACAACCACAGCACGTCGTTGATTTTTGCCTTGATCATCTGATGTAGTTGCTACAACTACATTCATGTCATTTTGTCTTGTTTTTCTCATCATAACCAAATTTTACGTCACTGCAACCGTGAATCTTCGACCATGCGAACATAGTTTCTGTAACCACGTTGCTTTTTTCTCAGTGTAGAGCGAATGGTAATCAATCCCATGCACTTTTCTCATTGTAGCATAAGTTTGAAATAATAACATCGGTAACACACGGAGAAACATGAGGAGTAACTGCTATTCCAATTTCCGCGGTAGCTTTTACTCCAGCGCTCAGTCAGTATATGGATGACCATTTTCAGAGTAGAAGTTACCCCGTTGGAGCACTTTTTACCAATTTTGGAGAAAAATTTGCTTTGATTTTTTGAGGATTTACAATTGGCTTTTTCATGGGAAGAATATTTGAAAAAAATCCGGCAAATGTCTTTGACCCGTGGGGAAATCTTTTTTCAATATTTATCTCACGTCCCTTAGGGAAATTTACGCGATTTCGATCTTGACCGCGGAAGAATTGGCGGAAAAATGGAGTGTTGTAATCAGACGGAAATAAATTTCCCAAGGGGTTTCATCCATGTTTACGTCATTTCTATTTCAAAAAATTGAGCTTTTGGATCTCTGTTCTCCAATTTTTTACCCTATTTTGTCCGCAGGTTTCTACAAGTTTAACTTCATATATCGCTAATTTGTTTCTCCATTCATCCCTCGTGTTACTCCCATTTTCTCACTCATGTTTTCTTTGCAGTTTCTCTGGTTCTCGGACCTACCTCCTCTCCATGGTTTCTACAACCCCAGAGAAATTCACTTGATTATGATCAAAACGCTTCATTCTTCCCGTGTTACAATGTTTTCGCCAAAAAATTCAGTGTCTCACTGAAATGGAGCGAATTTCCTTAACAATGTTCTTGATGTGTTTTAAAGAACTCAAATATCTTCAAATTGATCTTTATTTTTTGTGTTTGTGAAAAAATGAAGGAGAAACGGAACTCGTAGGGAAATTTACCCCAGTGTGGCCAAAACGCCTCATTTTCCCCCGAACAATTGAGAAAAAAATGAAGCCTTCTTGTCAAAATGGGGTACATTTTTCCGAGGGAACATCAATCAACCCTCAGAAAAATTTTCTTCTTCGACCAAAACCTCTCATTTAAAAGAAAAAAAAAACGAGCAGAAAATGAAGTGTTTTGGTCAATCTGTGACGCACTAGATAAAATATCGAAAACTAATTGCTGAAATTTTCGGATCTCTTCATAAATTTCACCCATTAACGTCCAAACAGACTTCAAAACTGCATTGTAAAAAGTGAGTGGAGTTTTCCCGCAAATTTAGTGGCAGCACAAATCTCTCATGTGGGGGAAATTCCTCTCCCCTATATTTTGGAGAAATTTTCCTCCATTTTGGAAGCGAATTACTTCTTTTCAAAGGGAATTTTTCTTCGAATGAAGGAAAATTGCCCCAGAACAAAGGGAAATGAATTTACCTCACATGGAGGATTTTTGTTGTCACCAAATTTGGGGGGAAAATTCACATTTACTTTTTACAGTGTGTTTTAAAACTTTTTCCAGCAGTTCTATTCGGCAAGAAAATTAGACGTGAAATAAATTCTGCTCAAATGTTTTCTTACGTAAAATCGTCTGAACTTTCGAAATCTGTAATGAAAATATTATAAATATGCATATTGAACAGGAGACAAATGTTTTCATTGATAGTAATTTCTATTTCAATATTTTCGTAACGAAATTCATAATATATATCTTTATTCAATGTAATTTCCGCGTCCATGGACGCACTTCGAAATATGAAGAGTGGCTTTTCAAAATTCAAGATGGCTGATCCAATATGGCGTCTCAAAGCCAGAAATTTCTTGGTATGTGTGTGAATTGCGTTGAGAACAATATTCCATGATGGATTTTCAGTAGAATGGAATACAGGAATTTTGAAGGTCGCTAATTTTTAATCTTTGATTGGATTTCGAATATTCAAGATGGAGGATCCAAAATGGCCATGTGAATTTTCAAAAATCAACTATATTTTGAACTTCTCAATACACTGAGGCTTTTATGGGTCACTGATTACTAATCCGATATCAAATTATGCAATTTTGTAATGATGAACCCAAGATGGTAGCCGTAAATTTTTCAAAATCAGCAATGTTTTGAAAACCACCCTGGCAGCAACGCAGCGCTTTAATTACGAGTTTACTGTACATTGTCATAAGCGCCTGAGAAATGCGCTGAAGTTTGCAGTTTTATGCGCTTTGTTTTTCAGTAAAAGTGCATTTTGGAGGCGCTTGTAGCAATTTACAAGAAACGCGCACTTGAAGGGCTGCGTTGCAATTCAGGCACACTAATCTGGGTGTTTCCTCAGTGGAAAAAAATCTATCTGAATTTCTCTATGTTTTGTGACATTTTTCTGAGATTTGTAAAGTAATTCAGAAGTAAATCAGAAGTTTGTCAGATACTCATGAATTCTGAATCTCTAAATATTTCTGAATTTCCCCAAATACTTCGGGATTTTTCTCAGTGGAATTTGACAACTTTGTTTGGAAATCTCTCGCAATCATCCCAAACCACTCTGAACCCCTCATATATTTTGACTCCCTCTGAAACCCTCCGTATCTCTCAGAATTTCATCTATTCAGATTCCAAAACTCTCTTTCCCAGTAGAAATGCTCTACTTATTGACGAGTTTTGTAACGCTCAACTAGCCAGATACTGGACACTTGCCAAAACCCTACGAGGTACTTGCAAGCGTCTGGTTTTTGGCTAGTTTAGCGTTACAAAACTCGTCAATTACTAGAGCATTTCTACTAGGGTTTGGATTTGTCTGAACTTTTGTAGATCCGTGCGAATCTCTGTGAAACTCTCTATATCCCTCCAAATTTCATTTATACGAATTTTGAAGCTTCCTCTCATTGCGGGTGAATCTTTCAGAATTTCTCTTATTTTTTTCTGCATTACTCAAACTAAGTTCCAAATTTCCCCAAAAACTCTCTGGAATTATCCGAATATTTTGAAATCACTTCCCGTGACAAATAATCTATGAAATCTATAAAATGATGAATAGGTTTCAATGAAATGCAATGATATTCAATCAGAAATTTCACCATTCGTAATAGAATTCAATGGAATATTTTTCCCTGGGCTTTGAATTCCACAGAGTTTTGATCGATGACTGATTTATTATTTGAATTTTAAATAAGTCATTAGGTTTTTAATTACTCCCAATTCAAATTTGAATAATGATATTCTAATGAGATGTTTTTATCATTTGAATTCAAATTGAGATTATAAATGAATAGAATCCAAAGGGATTCACAAAAATTTGAAAACATTTCGAAAAATTTGAAGAACCTTGGAATAAAAAAATGTTTGCGACTCAATTCGATTGATGTAGAAGAATTTAGAGATTCAACGCAATTCGGAGAAAGTTCTAATACCTACGTGAATGAACACTGAGATTCATAGGGTTTCAAAGAGATTTGAAGCTATCCAGAAGAGAATTTGGAGGAATTCAGGTAAATACAAAAATATCGAAAGATTATTCAAGAAATTAATGGTCAATACTTCATCTACTGCGATGCAGATCTTGGATAAATTTACCCCATTTTTACCAAAATGTGTTATCTTTTCTTCATTTTTCTGGATGAAACATGAAGTATCCCCTCTCATAGATGTGTTCTTACATTTTTTACACACAGGGGCTCACAATATTTTGCAGCCCCCAACCTGAGCTGTATTGATATCTTCAATGTAAAAAACTTTCGACTATTTTGCCACTTATCTGAAATTTATCTTCTTGGGCTGTAGACCCTGAAGTCCCCTTCTATTCGACCGGAGATTCAGTCACACTTGATCGGGTTAACCCAGTATTTGATTAGGACCTGATCAGGACCTGGGCACGTTATAATTAACCACCGGGTTAACCCGACTCAATTTCTAGTCGGCTAAAAATGTATTTACTCTCTGACATGAGGCAAATTTTCTCAAGGGTTGATCTATGTTCCCTTGAGGAAGGGTACCTCATTTTTCCAATTCTTCGAAGGAAAAATGAGGCATTTTGGCCACATTGGCCATATGGATTTTGGCGTCTCGGCAAAGTTATAGGTCACCGATTACATATCAATAGAATTGTGAATATATTTTTCCTTGCTACGGAATAATTCATTTCTCTGGAAGAGGAACCAGCATCATAGCTGGACGAGCACAAGTCAAGTATCGTTCGACTGTGAAACTTCGACTAAAAATTTCCTGAATTCTAGTCAGCTTCAGTGCTCATATCCTTCAAGATTCGTTCAAGATGATCGTTCATTGACAATCGATTGAAAAAAACAATATGGATTCGCGATCTCTCGTATCGTTTTCTGTCTTTTCCAGCCCTCCGTTCCCTGAGATCTCTCGCAAACGTTCGTATTCCGTAGTGAGTGAGAACAAAGGGGCAACGAGGGCCAGTCAAGCTTCCCGCCTTATGTTGTGTATACCAATACGAGAGCGGTTTATGTTAATTTACCAAGATCGTTCTTCCTCTTCTTTATACAACGTTGCTACAGACAGAAGAATGAGCTGGGCTTTCGAATGACCAGGTGGTCCTCTTCACTTACGCGTACGCCTGACTCGCTATCTTGTTTTCGTTTCCTTCATCTCTGCTTATCCTTTTGACTTATTCCGTTCCTCATGTACCGATAGTATTTAATAGAATCGAGAACAACTAGATTCCCATTGTATTTAATGAAACGCGTCCCATCAAACCGAGGAATATCGTTCTCATTCTCACAACAGGGTGAATCGAAGAATCAAGAGCGAGCGACGAGCTCTTGAATCATCAAAATATTGTCGTGAAAAAAAGGGCATAAAAGCATGTGATGTAACGTGACATGTTACGTTCTCGTGCTTCACGAAAGATGATTTCTTGGTTCTGTGAAAAGAGTTTGAACGATTGTATACGTGTCATACGTGTGAACGGAGATCGACGAACGTTGTATATGTTTTTAAAATTACAGAAAATTGTATCGTTGATTGTGTTGTCGGCGCTTTAAGGATTCGTTATGCCATTCATGATTCTACTTTCATTCCATCCAACCCTTTTCTCTTTAAAGCATGCTGAACATTTTTACACAAAAGACGAATCACGCGTACTACTCCCTTTTGGTCGTTATATTTTTTTTGTGCTAGCTTTGAGGTATTTTTTTTTCGCTTGTCATCATCATCATTTCCTTCATCCCGTTGTCGCTGTCTTACAGAATTAAGTCATTCATATAACCCATGTGAGAGTAAAAAGAAAAAACCAACTTGTTGAAGCTCTTTCTTACGATATGACTCAGCACTTTAGGCGGCCACTTCTTAAATCTATGAAAGGAACGCGATACTTCAATTTACGCAACGTTATACCTTAATTTCCGTGAGATTAGTCTTACAATTGCCTGAGGTGGTCACCTCCTCTTTCTTCGTCTATTCCTCTGATTCTCGTGTTCTTGAACTTTCATGTGGATAATATCTTTATTTTTCGAGGAAGGAATTCTAATCTCAATCAATTAACATTTAATACGGGTGTTCTTACCAATCGTTATTCCGATTTTATATATATACATTATTTTCCCGATATTCTTGTTTTGATTTTTCGATAAAGAAATCTTGCCAAGAGATGATTCGGGGAATATAAAGGAATCTTGTAACAGATAATTTTATTGATTCGAATTCATCGAATGACGGTTACTTCATATTTGAAAATCCATTCTTTTTTTTCAACTTTCGATCGTAAAACTTGAATATTTGTGCCTGAGTTTTGGTAGTCGAAAGTTGCAGGGGTAGTTATACTATTTTTTCCCACTGTACGTTGAAAGAGAGCGAGAGAGAAAGAAGAAGAAGAAGAAGAAGAAGAAGGAGGAGGAGAGGTAGACGGAGGTAATATCTGAGTGGGGAAAAAAAGGAGATCGAAAGTTTCTGGGGACAGAAGAAAAATCTCGCGTCGGTGGACATGGCGGAACACGGGTTCCCGCACTCTGCTTTCGTTCCCACAGTCTGCACGAGGACGTGGATTCCGTTGCAGATTCTCTGTACTCGTTCCACAGGAGCAGTGAGTAAGAGGGACTGAAAGAGAAGGATCCGCGGAGAGTCTTATAACATGCCAAAACACCGATAATTCGACGGTGTGGTCCCAACGTCAGCCCATATTCTTTCCCACGGAAGAGACCCAAGGGCCCAACCGCGACGACAACCAAGACAAGGGAGATCCGGGGTCCGCCAAAAGGGATTCTTGCCATTCCATCAGTATACATGATTCCTCTCTTTCTTTCTGCCCCCCCCCCCTCCCCGCCTACTCCCCTCCTTCACCCTTTTCCATCCTTTTTGCTCTTTATACAGAAAAACGATAAATTAGTTGATTTACGCACACTGCGCCTGTTTTTATCGAGAATAATTCGCTGATCTTGGACGAATCATTTGAGCGAACCAAGTACGAGGAGAAGAAGCAACAAGAGAAAATGGAGAATGAGTAGGTAAAGGTCCATTGAGCTTTTTCATCTCCTGTCTACCATCATCGTCATCATGCAGAACTCCGTGTTCATGGTACCAATTTTTTATTTCCAGGACTTGTTTTTTCTTTCTATCTCTTCGAAGGAGAAAATATGTGATAATTTTCTTTTGTGCACTGAGAAAGTGTGTATGACCCACATGAAAAAGACAAGTATATCGGTTCATATTGATTATACAGAGTAATCGAGGCGAATGCCATACACATGTTTTTTTTGTTACAAAGAAATTCATGATCTTCGATCCTGCTCGTTGTGGGCTAGTAATTCACCCTTTCCAATCGAAATGAGGAATCAAATATTACTGTATGGCGTTGTATCACTCGAAAGATTATTGAAAATCAAGATATCTTGCTGAAGATTTCTAGTTTGCGGCAGTTTAGCGAGTCCTACTTTTTAACGTGATTAATTCTATCCTGACTACATATTGAAATTCTATATTTCAATCAAGTGTTTTCAGTTATACGGAACAACCCTGATTCATGGTTAGCAAATTACTCGGACAAGTTCACTCGTGTTTCTAATCACGTATCATGCGAATCTCTAATTATCCAACCAATGTTACGGTTCTATCTCATTGAACGAGTAAAATCGCAGGTAAGAAATTCACACGGTATATTATTCATCCAATTATATATTTGCATAGGTCTATTACATACAAAAGCGTGATAACCTTACTTGTTCTCAAGAAAAATTAACTGTATCTGATAATTCAGTTACTATTTTCATTTTAGGCTCTCGAAGAGAGGCTACAGGGATGCATTCAGTGTTTTTATTTTTTTCAAGGATTGCAATTTATGTACTTTATATAAGCTAGTGAAAAAACACTTGGGAGAGGCCAAGTACTATCAAATGATAAATCAATGGCATTTTAATCGAAACATTCTACAGATATATTGAAGATTGAACCCACTCAGATAACTGGGATTTAGGGTACACAAAAGCGACGATACTCGTAACTTTTGTCCATTTCTTATCTCTTATGAGAGAAAATGGAGGAAAATTATTGAAAGAGATTCAATTACACTGAGAAAAAAGAATTTGTAAAATTTACATCTTGCCGAGTTGATATTTGGATGATTTCCAAAATAGTTCAAACTACCATAATTTAAGTTGATTTTACAACAGATTTTAAATCTCACATTGCCAGTTGTAAAATTAACTGAAATTGTGGTAGCTTGAACTATTTTTTGCAATCGTCCAAATACTGATTTCACATGTAAATTGAAGAATTTTTTTTTTAGGTGCGTAGTAATATGCGAATTGAATAAGCGATATTTGGGATTTTATTCAAATTCAATGGGGTTGGAACGTCCATGTTATTGGGACCAATAATCAGTTCAATAACATTCAATACTATTAGTCAATTTCAAACACTGTGAAAATTATGGCTCAAATTGGCTGCATCTCAATTTGAAAATTCACCGAAATTCAACCTGTTCGGCCAACTATTGTGTCGGGGATTGTTTTTTGTACTTAATTTACCCTGAAAATGGGCTTCTTTTGGCTATGTCCTACACTGAGAGAAAGGTACCTAGTTGGGACAACTAAATGTTGGTTGCCGTAGCTAAATTTTTATTCACGCTAGCTAGACTCTAGTTGGGGTAAATGGGAGGATCGCTGTCTGAAATATGAATAAAATGGTTTATTCAATGGGAATAAAAAATATAGTTGTAACAAATAAGATTTAACTAGTACAATTAAATTTTTATTTACAGTTACTAAATTTCCTAGCTGTCGAATATTTGAATAGACCCTTTTTCTCAGTGTAAATTCAATCATGACACGATCTGAAAGAAAAATTTTCTTTTTACAGTGAAGGTACTCGACCCATTGAAATTCAACCCTACAAAAATTCATCATCCCCAAGTCGTTGAAACCGTATGTGCGCCGTATTTGTGGTGATGTCGATGCTTGAAAGAACTGATTCTCTTCTATAAGAAATATATCAACTTTTGATCAAAATTTCATCGGAATCTATAAAAAACTAGTTTCGTCAGGGTGGCCATTTTTAACAGAGTTCTGCGATTATAGCAGAATTCACCCCACAAATGCGTATTCTCCTCCTCCTTGCGAAATTTTCTTGTTCTTTTCCCTATTTTTTCCTCTAAACATGGAAAGGAACAAGAAAATTTTGCAAATTTATAGAAATAAACAGGAAAAACTTCTCTACGGGTAGTATTCTTTTAAGCAGAGCTGAAAATGTCAGCACAATTCAAGAAAATTGTCATAATCTTGAGGGGAGGTTCGTATCAAGCGAACTCCGAAAAAAAGTGATTCTCTCGGATTTTTCTTTCATCGAAAAGAGTAAATGAAGAACTTGAGTGTTTCTGACACTCATTAAATGAGTCTTAAGCTACATAAAGAAATTTTTTCCAATCAAGAAATTCGCATACGGTAACTTTGAATGCGTTTTTCTCGAAACTACGTTTTTAAAACTGGTGAGAAGCATAGAGCAAAAAGTAATCAATGGATCCTTTTTCTCGTTTCATTTCAAAGTAAATTGAATTTATTTGAGCTTATACCTACTTTGTGATGAATCCTGCTTTTTTAGATATTTTTTTATTCAACTTTGAAGAGCAAAGAAACGTTGAAAAATTGGTATTTTGAGTTTTCCCTAGTAGAAATCACTCTAGTCGTTCTCTAGGCCTCGCAAGGCCTCGCCAAGCACTTGTAAGTAACTTGCAAGGCCTTGTGAGGCCTCGTAATTACCTAGAGAAATACTAGAGTGATTTCTGCTAGGGTTCATTCCCCCATTTTGTTAATTTTCGACTTTTTATCGCAAAATTAGGTATAAGCGCCAACGAATATAGTATATTCATCAATCTTATGGAAAATCTGCTTTCAGATAATTTGACGAAGTACCACAGTTCCCACCATCCAGACACCTTTTTTCAGATCGTCAAGTCACGCCATCTATGAAATGGACAATTTTGAATATTTTTGGCTAAAAAAAATGTCTTCTGTATACTTTAATAGTTAATAAATATATGTGCAAAATTTGACATAGATATCTACGTCCGTCTTTCAGGGAAAAATTCTTGAGAAACACGTCATTTTTAGGTCGCTTGATAAGAACCTCCCCTTAAGATAATTTACTTTACGAACTTTTTGAGTGAATAGACAGTCAATGGACAAAAATCATTATGAACCACCAAAATCTGGGCAATATCGTTATAATTTTGTTTCTCGCTGAAATTGGTGGAAAACTGTGAATTTGACGATAAATCACCGCATCCAACAACCCCATAGCTCCTATATTCTCTAAAATTTTTAGAGTAAGATTTCACTCTTCACCTCCCCAAGTAACACAAGAATTTTTCAAATATGCTATGGTGACTGTATGAATGTGGAAGGGATGTGCGAATGAGACTATTTTGGATAAATTGGTTAAGATATTCTATGGAGGTGCATAACCAATAATTATTCGAAACAGTCTCATTTGGAGGTTCTACGCATGTTCGTAGGATTTTCCAAACACACTCTTAGCATTTCTAACCTCTTCTGCTACTTGGGTCTTCAATTCTTATTGAACTGATTGTGTTCTTTATAAATTTTTTAAGAATTCTTCTAGGACTGTGTTACTGTGAGAATGGCCAGCCAAAAGTGAACTCGTCGGAATTTTGAGTGGAATTTTCATTCTTATAGGGTGTTAGTCTAAAGTTTGAAATTAGAAAGTTACAATCGCTCCAATTCTAAAGTGAATTTTGCCCTTTAAAAGAGTGAGGGTTCACTCGAAATTAATCATAATCTCATTAGAAGCGGGCTGGCTCACTCCTAAGACTTAGCGGAGTGAAACACGTGATTCTTCACTCTCAGATTCAGAGAGTAGAACTCTTGATACCAAAATCCAACTCCGTCTGCTTGATTTTTCTTGAACATAATCTATAAAATTCACTGCCTCGTTTATCTATAATTCTATTTAGAGAAAATGAAAAAAATGCATTTGAAGCAAGGATCTGCAGTGGGTCTACATTATCCTGGTAGAAATTTGTCTGGGCGTCCCATTGACCATCCACGTACTAGAGGGGACCCACGTGGGGGCAACTGGATAACACATTTCAGCCAATTTGACTTTAGTGCCCAAACATTTAGTTGGTTTATGTAGATTTTTCATGCGTCAATTGATAGTACAGTCATATTGATAGTCCATTAACACGGTCAGAGGAATAAAAGGGAGCCCTAACGTTTCAATTTGTCACTCGGGATTATATCATGGAAATAAATTCAAAAGCAACGTTTTTGACTGGAGATTACATGTCAAAATACATTGTTATCTCAGTCATAGGTGTGATTTTGTGACCGCCCAAGGGCATCTCAATATAATTAATCGTTGATTAATTATTACCCTTGAGTTGCGAGATTCGCACGTGACAACCGGAAAGTCATAAGACTACGGTCGCCACCGCAGTTCGTTTATTAAATAGGTTAAAAACTGGGAAGATTACCTTTTAATTCGTTCGAATTAAGGCGAGCCAATTGATGCCTTAGTAAGTTTTTATTGCAAGGGATAAAAATTGAGACTTCAAATCAGAAGTCTGGTTTACGTTCGAATCATTGGTTTTTTGTAGGGAAAATCAGTTTTTAGATCTTTTTCTACAAGAGTTTCCTTTATGGAAATTTCGTTCGAATTTCTTTTTCATGGATGGAAAAGAATAAACCATAAGATTACTTTCTCTTAGAGAAGAAAGAATAAGATTCATATCAATACTTTCTTTGGATGAGGAAAGAATAAAACTCAATCAAACTCCTAAGGGTTTGATTATTTTCCGCAAGGGAAAATTACTTCGCCAGAGCGAAGTTAAGGTTTTGACGAATAATAAATTTTTCTTTATTTATATTGGCCAGTACTTATTGGTTTAATTTATTTGACAGCTGTGTTACATGAAATCTTCTTACTTCGAAGACTGAACACAGAGTAAAACTTATGCATTAGCGTGCCTCTATTTATACTCGTTTTGAAATGCGCAGTTCTTCCAGTTGACGTTGAGATCTTTCGCGCATTTGTTGTACGCATCTTCCGTTTAAAAGAAACTAACATCAATTTTAATTATTTTATAGATTGAGAATACTCAACAGTGTTCTCGGATCATCTTCTAATTGTTGTTAATAAATAATATTTTTTAATTGAAAGAAAATCAAAATCATATTTTCAGTCTACTGCGCATTTCAATAACGCATTACTAGTTTATGAAAACCATAAATAATTTTGCCATATTTTCAAGATGAAATTACTCTCTAATAGCCTCTAATAATTTTTAAATACTATGAATTCCTCATATTTTTGTTGTTTGGAAGAAACCAATTATAATAGTACACTGATAGACATACACAGATATACGTACATGCGTAATGCACGTAGCTGGTTTTGTGTAAGGATATATTCCTCTTTTATTTTTTTTTTATTATTATTGTTTTTAGTTATTTATTTATTATATGTATATGTTGTACGATTACAATTTTACAGAAAACACATGATTTCACATTTCTAATTACCAATTTGAACAACATTCTAGCAATTCTCTGGGACATCTGGATGGGCACAGGCTAGAAAGTGCGTTACAAAACTAGCTAGAAACCAACCTAACATCTGGGAAAACTAGCTGGGGCCCATCTAATTCCCAATCATAATTTCTACTAGGGTAACTTTGCTTAAAAAGTGATGAAGCAGGAACTTAATGACCGTCTGTAATCAATAAATTCGAGGAATTCAATAGATTGAAATACATTTATATGAATCTCAATTCCCACCCTCACAATACCACAGTTCCAAAAGAACTCTCAAAGAATTCATAAAGAACACAATCAGTTCAATAGGAATCCTTATGAATTCTTCTGGTAGTGTGGTCGAGCGCGGCTGTTCATTGCGAGTCATAAAACTAATGCATTGAAGTCATGTCAGTTCATTCGATGATTCTCTGCGTTAAAAAGTGACTCTCGATCAAATTTTTAGCTTCCAGAGTGGAACAGCGTCTTGTATCGGTTGGTTGCCGACGTTTCACCATCATTGCAGATGGCTTCTTCAGGGCGGTATGAGCGTGCGTTCCATTCCGAAGCCTCTTATATGGGGTACCCTGGTGAAAGGGAAGCGTGTATTAGGAAGTGTCAGAAACGCAGTTGGAAGGTATTTGGAACGTAGATTTAAGCGTATACCGAGCGTTAAGTGGAACAGTTGAACATTCAGTTTGCTCAATTATTTTCCAAAGTCTGAATGACAATATATTTTTGGTTAACATAACTATAAAGATATATTCGATGTCGTATTTCACTGATAAATTCAGTGAATTTTTCATTGTGGAAACTGAAAACTTCTCTCAGTGTACATAGTTATTATACATGAATCATATTTTGATAGATAATGCAAGGATACATATTTATTCCTTGTACATTTGAAAAAATAGTTTATGCGATATCCGAGTGCTTTTTAATAGTTACGGTGACTATGTGGTCATAGTTGTGGTAGACATTTCCATAGTTGTCATAACCAGAGCCGGACTTTGGTTTTTACCACCACTGCGCTATCTAGCTTGCCACTCTTATATGCCAGCAAAAATTGATTTTTCGCACAAATGTTCATTACCCAAAAATGTTGTCTTATTGCTTAGAATTTATTATTCTTCTAAAAATTATGTTGATATTATTAAAATAAAAAAAAATATTTTTCGACCCGATTGATGCCCTTTCACGGCCTACCGCCCCTGCGCCATGGCGCCGTTGGCACAGGCCATAGTCCGCTCCTGATCAAAACTATTTCCACAGTTGTGATAACTATTCTATACTTACGGTAACTATTTCATGCTTGTGGTAACTAGTTGCCATAGTTATAAATACAATTATCACATAATTATGTACATTGTAAAAAAAACTCCGGGAACATTCCAGTACCGTGCTGGAAAAAATTACATTCAAATCATGAAAATTCCAGTACACGTATCAGAAAATTCTTGTATTTATACCGAAAAATTGGAGTAAAAAACATGAATCTTCATGTAAAATACGGAGAAATTCCGGTGCAACAGGAATTTTCTTGTACGTGAGCTGGAAATTCGTCATGAACAGAAATTTTCCAGTTCTTGGGTACCAAAAAATTCCAATTTTTTTCAACAGTGTAAACATAGTTACTGTGATTATGAAGATTTCTCTGAGTGTGTAAAATACTAAATGGATGGCATCTTTTCACTAGTCAACGAAGTGTAATGTACACTGAGAGAAATCACATAGTCGCTGTAACTAAATGCTAGCCACAGCAGCGAAATAAATCATTCATATATCAGACAGCTAGACTTTTATTCAATTCAACGGCTTTTGTTTAGTGAATTGAATTTAGTTAGAATGAGTGAAACTTTCATTTTGCACAAACAAATATTTTGACGTTGTGACAACCAAATATTCCAATTGAATCAAAATGTTAAGTATTTCAATTCAATTATTCAGCCGATGAAATATGATTTTACTGAAATATTGTTAGTTATTTAGAATCAAATCTACTAGGAATCTCTGAACAACCTGACTAGAAATAGTCCAGTAATTTTTTAGGTTATTACAAGGCCTCGCTAGGTCTTAAAAGTTCCTCACAAGGGCATCGTCAGGTCTTGCAAGGCCTAGAGAACAATTAGATTGATTTCAACTGAGGATATTTTAGTCAGGAGAGGTTCTGAAAAATTTTTCGCACTTCCACTTGCTCCATATTCTAGCACAATTTCACTGCATAAAAAAAGATTTTGTACGAATATTTTTCAGACAAAACGATCACAAAAACGACAGATCGATAGAATTGAAAATTTTTGCTATGGAGTAATCTATTCTCTCAAAAATAAAAACCAAAATTTCGAATTGCCGTTGCATGCGGTTACAGGCGTGTCGTTGAAAAGTGGACATGGCCGGTGGAAAAATTGAAAATGGTGAAATGGCAGTCAGCTCATGCGTAATCAGATTCTATTCGCTAAGGAGCTCATTTGAATAAATTCCAATGTTTTAAGTTGCGTTGAACAAACATTCTTCAAATGAAAGAATTTATTCAACGCGCATAAATTGTTAGTTGTCACAAATAAATTATTTATGTTATTATTAACTAAACTTTTTTATTCAAAATGAATAGACGTCAAATTATTGTTTTGGCTAACGCAAATAAATTCTCATTCGTATCAAATAAAGATTTATTCAAATGAACTAAAAGATCATGAACTGGAGTATTTTTGATCACGCAACTAAGCTATTCCTCTCAGTGTACTGTAAAAAATGTGGGGAGTTTTCCTTCACACTGTTGATGGATTTCGTCCCCTCATTGTGGGAGAATTGTTTTTCCATCGAAAATGAGGGATTGTTCCATCAGTTTGAGGAATTATTTTGTTTTTTGGGTCTTGAATCCTTCACAAATGAAGGAAAAGTCCACCAAATTATGGTGAAAAACTTCTTATCTGTGGAGGAACTTTGCTGTCACTATTTTTTGGGGGAAAATTCCACAATCATTTTTTACAGTGTGTATTCTTAATCCATCAATTTCCACTGAAGTTGCCCTCTTCAAAGATGTTGAAATTCATACTATCTTTGAATTCTGCTTCCTCAAATACTCACCTAATCTCGTTAGTCTACACTCAGAGGAAAATCTGGTTCGTATAACCAGGCGACATAGTTATTTTTGGCTCTAATCATTCCACCTAGTTACCACAACCAGAATTACGTGATTTTGTCTTGTTTTCATGGTTCTCATAACCAGATTTCAGGTCACTACAACCACACTGAGAGAAAGGGTCTATTCAAATATTCGACAGCTAGGAAATTCAGTAACTGTAAATAAAAATTTAGTTGTGCTAGCTAAATTTTATTTGTCACAACTATATTTTTTATTCCCATTGAATAAACCATTTTATTCATATTTCAGACAGCTAGCCTTTTATTTACCTCAACTAGAGTCTAGCTAGCGTAAATAAACATCTAGCTGCGGCAACTAACATTTAGTTGTCCCAACTAGGTACCTTTCTCTCAGTGCAAGAGTCCTTAACCATGCAAGGATGGTTTCTGTGATCATGTCGCTTTTTTCTCAGTGTAAGAGTTCCATTGTTCATTCATGGTTTCCAACACTCGATCAGTCATCAGGTCAAAAAAGTCCTATGATTTATTTTCTAACAAATTTTTATTTTTGCACTCTCTCAACGCTTGGGAACTACAGCTTTGTGGGTCGTAAATTCCACTTATTTCTCTTTCGGCCACCATAACTTGAGTATTAATATCCTTGTTACAGCCTCGATGAATAATATTGAAAAATTACCTCCGTTCCAACCTCGATCGGAACCGAGGCTCGATAATTCCCGATTTTCAAAACAGTAATAGCAATAACAACAAAAGTGATCATTCAGTTCCAATTGAAGGGAAAAAAAGTGAAGCATAAAGATATGAAATCTAAAGAGCAGAGTTATGTAAAGAATATGATTAATCCAAAAGGAAGAAATGAGAACTCTCAGACGTACGTATGTAGAATCTAAAAGAAAGATAAAGAAAGAGGGCCCGACGAAGGAGCGTTGGTACCATTAACGCGGGATGTCTATTCGTCTGGCGGTTGGAATCCTTTTATCCTGGACAAGGATTCCTGTGGGATTCCATAGTGGTTATCGTCGCGTGTAGCACGTTCGCCGAACGATGAAGGGATAGGAACAAGTGAGGTAGAGAAAAAGACACGGTAGAGAAGAGGTAAGGAAATAGATCGTAAGGAGAAAGAAAAACAGAACAACATAGAACCAGTCTTCTCTTGTGTATTCGCTGGCCTCCCACGATCTTCTTCGCAGGAGTTATGAAGTCGTTTAGCTGGAGAACCAGTTGGTTATATCGCGTTACATATACATTTATATTTGGTATCACGAGCTTTGTATGTAATAGAAAAATATTGTACATTATGGTGTACTGAATCGCTTCGAGGGAGGCCCTATATAAAAAGTCGAAATAGATTCCTTACGATATTCTTCGCGGAACAAAGATTTGTCATGAAGCTAATCGTAAATCCAGAATTTTAGGATTGATTTCTTTCGATAACTTGTTTTTCTTATTGTTCATGCGTTTTGATCTCCTGCCCTTGTTGTTCAACAGAGATATTGAATGCATAGAGAAACTCACCTTAATGTGTCAGGTAGGACGTAGCTGATGTTTTTTTCTGATTCCATATCCATTGTATTCATCAACTACTGTAACCAACTTTCAGCTATTGCAACGAATTGTTTGCTAAGGTATTCAACTTTGTTGTTCATTATTCTTAAATATTTGGAGGAATGTGAGGACAGGTTGAAATAAATTCAATATGTTCGGGCACATACATACCATGTATTTATCATTCAATAAGTTGATTTGTATAAATTAAGGACAATATTAATAATATTAATGATCATATTAATAATAATAATTAATATATATTCTATACACATTGTTGTAATCACCATTTCTTTGTAAAAGAGTATAAACTATGTTTAAATGTCTAACACTGGTAAAAAAGAGAATCTTCTCAAGAAAACCGCGAGAGAAGAGTTTGAGCGCGTGACAGCGTGGCTGACGACAATAAAAATGGATACAAAAATAATTTATCCGTAGAACGAGTTCTCACTTTCGATGTACGATGAATATTAAAACTAATTATTTACAAGTTTAACGTTCATAAAAAAAGAGAGTCGCGCAAACTCTCAACCGATTCGCTTGGTTGGAAAATTAGAAAAAAAAAAAAGAATTAATACAGGTTTATCGTGTGTGTTAGGCAATTGCGATTTATATATTATTTACAATTTCACCATCCTGATGATTCGTGATTCTTAAAACAAATGAGAATACAAAGAAGCTGGAATAAATAAAAAAACATTGTATAAAATGATAATCTATCCTTTCGAATATAATATGATTCCACAGAGCATAATCATAATTTTGACAAAACTCGTTGAAATTTTATGAAAATCGCTTGTGTATATGTACAAAGGAATAGGTTTCGCGATGAGAAAACATACAGACGTTGTCGAAGATTTGTCATCACAAGGGTGTAGTTTGATACCCAATGAAACTTATGAATTATAATGTGACCCGATTATTTGTCTCGGAGTCCTCAGTCTTTACCACGCAATTGAATCGTCGGAATGAAAATGTGTGATATGTGCTATTGTTCCGCATAATACTGGTGACGAGGACACGTATCGTTTTGTCTGATAGTCGAGGGAGGAGGAGAGGGAGAGAGCATCCTGCGTCGTCAATAATGAATCTCTTGAAACCGACAGAAAAGGATGATGCTTCCTCTCTTACCGTTATAGTTTTTGTTTTTTCTTTAACGGTAGAAATCGTATTTCTAAAGAGTTTATAAACACGTGTGTATCGTCTTCTTTGTCCTACATAGTTGACACTTTACCTCACAGCACCAATGAAAAGTGCAAGCGCACCTTTCCACGACAGTGATTTCTTGGGTTTTGTAGCCTCTACCGCAACACATCAGATCGCAGCCATCGACGCCGATGCTGGTATCGTTACATTGTCTGCCATGCGTACCAAGAATACCGAGTTTCGGATTCTTCTCGCAAAAAGGAGGTGACGGTTCCAGATAGACGAGATCCTTAGGCCCAGGTGGTTTGTGTTCAGGATTGTAAGGTTTCAATTGGAAATTGTAACGATGTCGACGACTCAAACCCTCGCGATGTCCGTGCACTGAATTGCTCGCGGAGTTGCTGATTATAGCATTGCCATTACTGCCACGTACTCGATCAGAATTACTGACCATCACGCGTGAGGCACCGTCGAATCGATCTTTCAAGTTATCGCCAACCACTCGGAAGTTTGGCAGCCTCATCCAACATGTCTTTACCGTGCATGAACCTGACATTCCGTGGCACTTGCATTCTTGACGCATCTCCGATGAAACGTGCTGTACAAAAAACACAGAAAAGGAATTTGAAATATCTGTGAAAAATATAAGAGATATTGGAAGTAAGGTCGTATCTTTATATACGCTAATTGCAGATCTTTTCAAACTTTTTCTCTTATTTTGGCAAAAAATACTTGAAATATTCAATTCCGATCGTTTTTAGATTTTTTAATTGGTAATCTAATCAACGCCTGTGTTCGTAATGGAACTGAGAACGAAGCTTTGAATTTAGAAATCTGATTAGAGATTAAAGTGGACAAGAAACCGGAAAGATACTGTGCGATACTTTCTATTAAATTTCAAGATATTTAATCCAAGAGTCATTCAAAAATTGTTATGTGAGTGATGAATCTGAGATACATAATTTTTCCACTAAACCTATGTTGTTCTTGAAACTTTTTGAAAATTGCTGACAGCAAGCTAACCATGCGTCTGTAATTATTTGAATCCAACATTTATTAAATACTGCAAAAAAATTCTTGAAAAGTGAAAGTACCGCAACTCTGGACAGATGAAGCACGCCTTTCGGAATTTCATAAATTTCTCAATCCTCAACTTCTACACTTGATAAACTTGAAGACATCTTATGAACATCCAGAAATCGAAAATCCACAATTCGAAGCTTGAATTTTATAACTTTCTGAGTCTTCTATGAGATTTTTCATTCCCCTGAAAAGGAAATGACACCAAAAGTAAGGGAAATGCGTAGATGGCATGGTCGACGTTCAAGAAACGTACGAGCCAATTTTAGTTTGAACGGTTTATGAATGTTCCAGAAGAACCTCAACTACGATTCACAGTTCTGCAAAAGCACTTGATGCACTCTTCCTGCACACCATGAATTCGATCACACTACTCTGCATAACATTTTGACTAGAACATGTTTATACTTTACTGGAAATTATATTATTAACTAGTACATCGGATTGGAAATTCCAGTACATTTCCAAAAGCATTCCAGAAAATTCACTGTGAAATTTGAAATTTCGCAGTACCAAACCCATAAAATTTCAGTAAATGTGCTAAAAAATAAATGTACTGAAATTTTCCAGTACTAAGACAGTAATGCCAAAAAGGATCGATCCTATTTTATAAAAAATGTATCGAATTTTAAACTATATTTTATGAAAATGTATAGGAACTATTCATTTTTTTCCATAAAAAGTGAATTTCCAGTTTTCTTTATAGCGTCACTGGACGCTTCAAAACTCCAAAATAACGCTTTTCAAACTTTTCACGTCTGTTAGATTGAATTCACAAGTACTTCTCGATATTATTCGAATTCGACGGACTGGCAAGTCATTTCTAATACTTCATATCATAAGACCATTGATTTTCCACTTATCTGACTTGAGAGATCTTCTATCCGAATTAAAAAAATTGCTGCAAAATCTTGAGAGCTCCTTTAGGGACTAGATGAGGCAAATTTAAGTGAAAAACATTGTGCAAACTTTTAGAAATGATTATAGAAATTCTCATCAAGATCGCATAATTTTAACGTAAATAGTAAACTCTAAACGAATCTCTGAAACGTCTATGACAGAAAAATGTCTTCAAAATCTCTCTGAACCTCTCCATGTTGGAACATTTTTCTAAGAGATGCAGAGTAACAAAGTGTAATTCAAAGGTAAAGGCTTGTAGATTTTTTTGATTGAGGTTTGGAAATTCTCCGGGATTCTTCGTAATTTTTCTTAATCTCGCTGAATTTTTCAGAATTTCATTCATGGAGATTTCAAAGGTTTTCTTAAGTTCACCTGAAACTCTCTGAATTCCTTCGAATTTGTCTGAATCCTACTGAATTGCTTCGAATCTCTCCAGATCTCTCTGAACCCCTAGAATTTTATCTAGTTAGATTCCAAAGCTTTTTCTGGATTTATCTGAAACTCTTTGAATGCCTCTGAAATTTTGAATCGAAAATTGTACTCCGTTTACTTTCCTGAATCCGCTTGAATCATTCTGAAATTTGTTCAATGTACTTTTTTTTTAATTTTCTCAAATCTATCTGAACTTTTCTGATTGTGATTTGAAACATCTTTGAGATTCTCTAGAATTTCCCTGAATCTCACTGAAATTCTCAGAACGTCATCTATTGAAATTTCAAAGTTTTTCGTACACTTATCTGAATTCAACGAATCACCTTTGAATCTCTCTAAATCTCTCTGCATGTTTCTGAATTTTATTCATTCAAATTCAAAGTTTCTTATGAATTCGTCTGAATCTCTCTGAATCCCTTTGAATTTTCCTGAATCGGTCTGAATTCCTCAGAATTGTGTTCATTTAAATTCCAAGCCTTCTGTTGGATTTGTTTGAATTTGTTGAATTTTTCAGAATTCCTCTCATTCAAACTCCATAGCATTCGTTGAATTTGTCTGAATATCCCTGAATTCGATTCATTCAAATTTCGAAGTTCACTCTGAATTTATCGAAACCTCTCTGAATCTCTCAGAATTTTATTCATTTAGATTCCACAGCTTCTTTTGGAGTTATCTGAATTTCTCTAAATTCGCCTCAATTTCTGAGAATTTCATTCATTCCGATTCCGAAACCTTCACCGAATTTGCCTGAAATTCTCTGAATCCTTCTGAATTTCTCCGAATCTCTCTAAATCTGTTTTCCTCCAGAATTTCATTTACACAAATTTTAGAGTTTT
Source organism: Gonatopus flavifemur (assembly GCA_018340375.1). NCBI lineage: Eukaryota > Metazoa > Arthropoda > Insecta > Hymenoptera > Dryinidae > Gonatopus > Gonatopus flavifemur. The sequence goes on from JAFFJZ010000005.1 coordinate 11,461,595, forward strand.
CTTAGGATTTGTTTGAATCTTTCTAGATTCCAGTAAATTTCTCTGAATCATTCAAACTGAATTTCCAACATTCCTTTGAGATTTCTTTGGATTTTTTGAAGTATTTCCGAACCATTCTGAACCCTTTAGAGTTTTAAAACGGAATTGGGATTCGTTCGAATCATCTCTGGAATCCAGGACTGAAATTCTTTCAAAATTCGCTCTTGTCTGAATTTTTCTGAAAGTCTTCAGATACCTTTAGCTGAAGCTAAAATTGAGAATTGTTTCTCATTTCATTTTGTTTCAACTTCCTTGAATTCTCCTGGAATTTTTCTGAATCCATAAATCTGTCCCTCGAGATCAATGAGCATTTTTGTTTTTTCAATTAATCTGTCTGTGGATTGCACTGGTTCTTTCTAAATCTCTGTGGAATTAATGGGCCAAAATTTTCTTCAATTCCCTTCTCCCAGAAGTTTTTATATTCCTCTGAATTTTGATGGAAAGTTCAACGCGTGATTTCCCTCACATGGCCTATGATTGGATTTTGAATATCTCTAAAAGTCTTTGAGTGGGATTTCTGGAATTTCCCACCAGAAATTCTTGTCTATTCACTCCTCTCCAATTTTTTTTGAATTGTTCTGAAAATCTCTGAATCTGCCTGATTCCCCCTTCAGAGTTCAATTCACAATTTTTCCTAATTCACCTGAGTCTGAATTTTTTGAAATCTCTCTGAATCGTTCTGAAACTTCCTGAATATTTCCGAAATCTTGTACTAAAAACTTTTCTCAATCTACTTCTCTCTGAATTTTCCTGAAACCCTTTGTGAGTCTCTCTAAAAAGTTGAACGCACGATTCTCTCTAACAAATCTGTCTCTGAATTTCTCTGGATTTTTCCGAATCTTGATGAAGTTTTTTGAATCTCCCTAAATTTCACTGAAACATGAAATTTTCAGAGAAAATTCAGTAAGATTTTCCACCAGGTTCATGCCTGGTTTTGGATACCAATTCATGGGATTATTTTCATCGTTCGTTCAGAAAAAAGAGTACCACTGAGGTGATGAATCGGTGATATTGAATAAGAATTGGATTAATTAAAAATTTCTAATACAAAAACCGGTTTCATTCCGAGGGAATTTCGTCAATCATTGGTAGTCAGATTTTTCAATCCGGGATCCCTTGACCAAAAGCTCTACGTTTCTCTTAAAAGAATTGAAAAAACAGGATAACTTTTCCAAAGGATTTCATTATTCAGTTCTTCATAAAAATTCGGTGAATGATGTTCTGAATAGGCTATGAAATTTGAAATGGAATTGTAAAATCTTTCAGTAACATTAATGCACACAAAAATCCAAATCTGTCTTGAATGTTTCAGTAAAAATGGTCCGAAAAGAATCAAAACTCTATTTTCGGAATCCTGTACAAAATATTGTCGATTGAGAAATGAGATTATATCGAACGCCCAGATAACATATGTTCTCTGGAGAATCAAAATTGTACAGAATAGTTATATACTCACAGTTAATAAAAACATGAATATCTTGATTCCAATTTCACATTCCCTTGAATCTTATTTGTGAATATTTTTCAACGTGATCAATTAATATGAAAGTTTGTGATCAAAATGTGAACTAAACGCCTGAATTTAATGAGATCTACAAACGGTAGGTATTTGTATTTCAATAGCAAACGCAACTTGCTTGTGAATAGTTGGTAATGATATGCGCATAATTACTCGATCGTTGCAACAATTTTGCAAGAAAAACGCTATCTGGAATCGAAGAAAACCTCGTTCATTCCTTTCACTTTCTTGAGCTTAATGACAAGAATCTTTTAATTCCGAGAAAAATCATGAGATTTTCAGATATTCAAAATCAAGAGATCCAGTTGTTGGTAACATTTCGTGCCACAATATATTTTTATTGTATTGTTAATTCTAGATATAATTCAAGTACATTTAAAATGTATTTTGAATACATTAGCCCGCGTGGAAAAATTTTCAAAATTATATATAATTCAATATATTTTATATATGTCATATATGGTTATATATAATTCTGAAAACTTTTTCGAGACTTGGAGTGTCACAATAAAAACACAACAAAAAAATATTCTTCTAATCACTAAAATGATTCAAAATTGGATCACCGCGATACGCATTATTTTCTCTCTTATAACAAAACAATTTACATAAAAATGCGTTTACATAAGCTCAATCCGAATCCGCCAAGACGCCTTTTTTCAACGGTTAATAAAATAAATAATCGGCAAGATTTCTTCATATCCCTTTTGAAATATGTGACAACCTATACGAACACAGTAAATATGTCGAAAGAACACGACTGGAACGTGAGCGACATATTGAAGAATTTAAAAAACTCCTGGCATGTTCATGTTCCGTTGAATTATCTGCGAATGCGCGAACCATGTCATCTACGAGTCAGCACTTGTGCAATTTCAACATTCACCGAATCGCCCAATCTCTGATCAAACTAGATCAGAGATTTTCGATGACAGGAGAGAATATAAATTCTTGTCATCCCGAAAATATAGAAATACATAACTGTAGGAAGAATACTCACCGCTCTACCAGCTTCATTGTTGTGCAGATTCATCTTTTCGCGTAGGTTACGTCCGCGTTCGCCCGTATCAACGAACTCACGAGAGAACTTGAAACCATATCCGATGTTGTCGGAACAGCCGCCCCATTCCCAGTCCTTAACGGCCGATGGAGCGCGTGATTGGTGAGTATAGTCGCAGGAACACGACTGAATGCTGCCCTCACTGCACGCTCTTGCGATGCTGTGTGTCACGGCCGCGCTCGTGATCGCGTAGATGAAGGCTGTTTCGCGGCATCCTAAGGACATGCACGAGATAAACAGAAAAATTATTAATGTGCTCGATGATATTTATACTTCTATTATACAGGATAGAGACGTTAAATATAAATTGAATCTTGTCCCACTTGTTCTTACCCTCTTATTTTTCAATTTTCTCTTACGAGAGGACATACATCCGTAAAGTTCATTCATCCGTAAAGTTTGACCATTAATTTTCGTCCAGTCTCATGATGAGAGAATCCTCATGGTTCTTTCAAACATGACAATTTTACAATAGGGATATCACGAAGATGTGGAAAGGTTTAGTAGGTGAGAACGAGGATAATATTTCCTTCTTTTGTGAAAGAAGGAAACAAAAAAGAGCAAAGGAACAACATAGCGGAAAAGGACACAACACTCTTGTACGGTCTTCGGTTGTGTGGGAGGTGAGCGGTGACGTCAGTAAACGACTCAATTCTCCGCAGGAGCCTACCTGCGCGAAGACTTCTCTACTCGCAGGTGGCAGAATCTCAACAGGGAAAGAACGAACGAAAGAACGAGATAGAGAAACGAAAAGAAAATGAGAAGGCAACAGAGATGGTACGTGCCTTCAACCCTGAGTGGGCTGACCCGTGGCATCTCGACCTTATCTGCATAAGATGCAGGTGCCTGTCGGCACCTTTGTACCTGCTAGGGATATCAACGAAGGAAGACGGTAAGGAGACCAAGATATTTAACGAAAACTATATCTTCATCGTATCTTCTGATATCGATACTCTCTCCCTCTCTCTCTCTCTCTCTATGTATCAAATCCAAATCCAAGTACAACAATTATTCTTATCATTCTCAGAAAAAACAAATATATATTCAGGTAAAAGGGAATGCTATGGGTTTCAATGCGAATGACTTGTTTGAGAAAATCGAATGAGAACAAGACGTCAAACCATTCGAGAGGAACTCCCGTGTGTCTCATCGATGTGTGGGGTTTAGAGAAGAAAGAAAGAAATATATATATATATATATATATAAAAAAAGGGAAAAGAAAAGAGGAAGAAAACGAATGGAGATGATCGACCGCATCGAATCTACGGCCGAGATCCAAATTCGTCACGAATCTTTTTCAACTAAGGTGTAGGTTCTTGCAGTTGAATGAAAGCCGTATGGCACACAGAGCGAAGAAAGCCACCATAAGGGCAAAGAGAAAGAAGAAAAGGAGAGAAACCATTTTCAGAAATTCTTGAACAAGGTGGAAATCAAGGGACCCCGGGCTTCGAGTTTTGCGGTGGTCGACGGAAGCGAGAACATCTCTTTCTCTTCCCTTCTCTTTATCCCTCCGAATGTGCGCGTGAGTTAGAATGCGAAGGAGACAGTTTCCTCCTATAAGATTTACGCCGTTACACCCTGTTTACCACGGTGGATCTCTCTGGTCTATCCCCTAAATTTCATTGGTTCCAGATATTATTTGTCATCATCTTGGACTACCATGACTGAATAGATTACAGCCGCACACGGGGACACAGTAGGGATCTTCTCTTCTCTCTTCGTACACGTTGAACTTGTCATCATTGTCAGCACGACTTTAACGCCGAAGGCAAAAACGTCTTTGGATCTCACCAAATACAGGAGAGAGAGAGAGAGAGAGAGGTGAACAAAAAATAACATGTTCGTGGTAATCCGTTATCTTTGACGTGTTATTAAACTCCCCAAACGCGGATCAAAGATTTCATAATTGTTCGTCAACCATTGAACATGATTCCACTTATAAATATATATGAAATTTCATTCTCGTGAATTGATTCGTTCTGTACGAGATCTTTGTTCACACCCCTCACCACACTCCATTCCTACAGAAGAGTTGACAAATGGCTTGTGGTTCGCGTAACGTATTTGATTCTCAGTTCAAATCATTTATGAGAGCGATGTGAGTAATGGGCTAGAAGAAGTCTCGTTGATTCAACCCTTTCCTATCGATGATTTGTTATTTGTTCAAGAGTTTCGTTGTGGCGGAACGAGTTTCTCTTTGTTTCTGGTGCACCGTAGAGGATACGAATACATGACGCGTGGACAAATGTGTTACTTTCAAAGAGTCTTTTATTACGGTTTTTTTGTTTGCGTAACGGGCGTGGAACGATAATTTTATTCACAAAAATGATATCCCCCAACTTTACAACAACATTACAGGGAGGCTCAAGATATCTATCGACAACGGGGACTCGTTCAACACCCAAGACACCTTACCGTGCAAACCAAGCACAAAATACGCGTATGTAACCATTTTTACAATGTCCAAACAAATATTTATCAATAAGAATCAGCAAGAAAAGAATACAAGAAGTTGTTATCGGTTTCGAGGTGTAAAAAGAGAAGCAGAGGAGGAAGAATAAACCAGGAGAACAATAAAAATACTTCTCGAGGAAAAGAAAATCTAAACTGTATAATCCGTCGTTCGGTATACGCCACGTTTCTTTCTTTCTTTCTTTCTTTCTGACAATTCCTTTGTTTCTCGAAGCACGATAAATACTTAGTTCGACAAAGCTTATCGTGTCATTCAAACAACCTTACTGTACATGAACAGGTCTGCCACAGAGTTTTTCGTCATCATAATCATCATCATGGTGCAGGTCAAAAGATAAACACACGGCAATAGAAATTCCCCGGTCGTAAATGTGAGTATACATGCGTTTTAATGCACCGGTTTGGTACCTGTGTTGTACGTGACGCGCGGAACCGGCTGCAGGATAACACGATTGAGAACAACTGTACACCCAAGTTCAGATAGTTACTGATATAGATTTGACCTACCAACGGGCGAAGGAAATTTGTTTACACAGGTCGTTCGAAACGTGTTTAGGAGGTTTTTGTCCCAGGGATTTTTAATTTCACACAAAAGCATCTATACGTAAATATTTGAACGTTCATTCGGGAAAATATTTCAAGAGAATTATAAACCTCCTATTCGCATACAAGGTCTCATAAATTCTAAATATAACATATCCCCGTCGTTGAAACATTCTATAAATGAATGTAATCAACAAACTCATTGCCAGCTCATCAGATACATTTTTTGCTGTGATTTTGTTAGAAAATGACCAACAATTATTCGAGGTTTCATTACAGACCTATTACAAAGAACTATATTTGCAATTGTTACCTTCCCTACATTACAAAAACTATTTAAAAAAACATACATACAGTCGTGCACGTGTGTGTGTGTGTATATATTTTTTTGCGTGCCGAGGTATGCTGTTTACGCCAAGATAGTATTTTGCTATGGTGGATTGACTGCATGCTTGTTACCGGTAAAAACGTACCAAGCGAAGGCGACTTGTTAGCAATCAGCTCAACCATCTAATCATTATGGAACAATTTATTCTCGCATGTATATCTCGTTGTCTTTTAAACGCCAAATATTATCCGGATATTTCATCGGGGTATTAGTACAAGATTACTCTGATTATGACCAAGAGGTTCATAATTGCACAACATTTCCCGCACGTGATTCCAACGATCTTCATTATCATTATTCTGGTTTTAGCGATACCCAAATCCCGCATCCGGTTTATTCGAATCGTTCGAATTATGGATTAGATACTAAATAGTCACGGTAGCAACATAGTCGACATGATCAGTCATTTGTAGGATAAATTAAATCAATACCCGTCTAGATTCCAGCAGTGTCCATCCAAGAGAGCAAGTCTTATATGGTGACGCACGGCAAAGCGCCCCGCGTGCGACGCAACGCAACGATGTGCGGCACAGCGCGGTGAGCTTTTTGCCACGGCGCGTTACGACGCGCCATAAATCGTGGCCTATGATGGGCTACATGTGTCGACGACACGCCACGGTTTCTTGCGAAAACGTGAGCCGCGACCCAATGGACTCTCCTCCGCCTTGCTGTGATTTTTACATCTTGTTTGCTTCCAACGAGATTCGCAGGGTCTTACCTGCTGAGTTCAAACATGTATATAATTTTCAGTTCTCTATCTTTTTTCTCCTCATACGAGAATGTATACACGAATATAGATATCTAAACTCGCACGTATTTTTAGACGTTTCAACACTCTTTTTCGAAGACCAAGGATATATGATACTTGGTATGGAAAACTAAATTTCAAGGGTGTTGGATTTAAGAAATGATGACCACATAAAAGCAGCTAGCTAGCTTGGCTTTCACGGGAACTAGTTTCTTTTTTCTTGTCACTTTGTCCACTGCCTATAATGGAGTTCTGTTACGCGTGCCTATGCACGTATACATGTACGTATATATAAACGCATCTCATTCGTCGTTAAAATATTCCTCATTCCTAACCCTACTTCTTCTCTTCAAGTATTATTATCCTGCATGAATGATATATAAGATCGATCGATTGAATCAATCTAATCCCAAGTAAATGATATTTATTTTGGGTAATTTTTTGTTACTATTCTTTACGTTGATTTCGTAGTATTTCCTTTTGGAGACAGTTCGCAGCTGATTTCAGCCATCTTCCGCACCGTGACGGGACCTTCACTCAACTAGAACGCGACTCACGACAGTGGCAATAATTTTTCGTCGATTTTATCTACGTTGGAATTTCAGCCCAGACACAAATGCCCGTCGTAAAGTAGAGCTGTAATGTCGCTCAGAGCGATCCTCGAGCACGACTAGAAAAAACACCGCGTGAATATATTTTATTCACATTTTAGGTACGTGTAATAGCGATTATAGCTTCCACGCGGGCTCTTCCTACTTTGGAATGCGGATTTTGTAAGTACGATTTCTTTTGAGTTTATTTATGTCCGCTTGATCTGATCAATTATGTAACGTTCTTACGGTTTTTATTTTGTGGAGGTGCAATGATTCCTACAATATATAGTGTACTTTTTACAAAAACTCGGAATTTTTATGTTAAGTTTTTTGTGGTTAAATTTCAATCGATGTACCGAAAACCAAGAAATTTCACATCTTTTTATGGAAAGAAAATAATTCTTTGATGCGGCAAATGGAGATATTTTAATTTTTTTTGCTTGTTCAGTTGAAAATTCTAGAATTCCCACGCACGCGAACAAATGGAATCTTTGTGGCAGCTCCTGGACGTTTTGAGCACCATTTTTTTCACTGCTATAGCGAATAAGGATAATTGCAAATATATAAAATAATTGCAATCACAGGTATTTTATTAGCTACTACAGTAGAAAATGGTAGCTGTGACTGCATAGTTTTTATGGTTGGAATTTGGATAGCCAAACAATTTAGGTGTCAAATTTTAGCTGCAGCAGCTACATTCTTTGCTGTTACCGCTAAATCAATACACGGAGAAAACGACCTGCTAAGAAGTACCATACTTTATAGCGTTTGAGCATTATTCTTGTCCAAATCAAAATGATCACACGAAAATACCTCTCAAAGTACCATATTTGCTTGGAATTTCTTGGAGGAGTATAGTACTTTTGTAGATATTTTCACGTAAATAATTTGATGTGGACATGAATAATGCTCAAACACTATAAAATATGCACGGAAAAAATAATTTAGCTGCAGCAGCTAAGTAGCTAGCACGGACACGGACAGCCATTAAATTAGCTCCTGAAGCTCAATTTTAGCTGTTACCGCAAATAAATTAACTACAAATGCAAATTTTTTTGTTGTCACAGCTAAAATTTAGCTGCAGGAGCGAATTTAATGGCTGTCCGTGTCCGTGCTAGTTACTTAGCTGCTGCAGCTAAATTATTTTTTCCGTATGGTGCTTTTTAGCAGATGTTTTTTCTCCGTGTAGCTGTGGAAGCTAATTTTTTTTTTCAGTGCGCGTCCTTGAATTTCAATGGAATTAAATAATCAGGGAAAAAGAAATTCCAGGATATGGGAACCCTAAATTTGCTCCCGTAACTCCCTGGATTGCTGTGGGAGCAACCCAATTGTCTCAAACAACACATTTTTTGTCATATACGATAACTTTTTGCTTACACATTGCTCCCTACGCTTAAATTGTTCCAATCTAGATACCCTCCCAGATAGAAAAATATGCTCTGTACTATCATGAAGTTCGCTCAACTTGCGATAACGCATAGAATGTAAATCAAATGTGTTCACTATGGTGCCTCGATTTGCCACAACTAACGATGCGTTTTGCGGAAACACCTTGACAACATGATGCGAGCATTGTTCCGCATCGAAGTCACTATTATGATGGAATTATTTAGAAATGTTCCTATCTGGGGTTTCCATAGCTCAACATTTCATGAGTTGCATTAGCACCATCCATTTATTTATGTACTTATCAGTTAGTTATGCCTTATTGCACGGAAAGGAATAATGTGGTTGATATTTGCATGGCTAAACATCAGCTATGCACCCAAAAAAGAAGTACGTTGGAAATGAGAGGAAAAATCCCTCTCAATCAGAAGAGATCTTCCACTTTTGTTTTATTCTTCGATTGAAAATATCCTTCCACAATTTTGAACAAATGAAAATTCTTCCACACAAAGACTAATCCTCTCAAATGGAGAGGAGGAATGCTTTTGTTGCCATATATGAGAGGAGAAGTTGCATCAAAATAAGAGGGATATTCTTATTTTGATATTAACTTTTCTTAGCGTGGGAGCCGTTCTTCAGCTCTGTGGTAATAAAAATGATTGCTATAGTGGCTAAAATTTAGTTGTTGCAGCAATATCTTCAGCTATCTAAATATCAAATACACAAAATAGCTATCACAGCTGATTCCTAGTTATCATAGCGCATTATTTTTTTTCGTGTGTCGAATATATCTCACGTTTGTATCTTGTACGCGATGCTAAAATAAAAATTCCTGAGTTTGTGTCGAGAAATTAAACGAACAAGTTCCATGTTTGACAGGTTATTCGTCCAGTGACATTTGTGATTGTTATTCGAAGTTCGTTTTCTCGGGATTATACAAGAATGGCTACGAATTACATAGTTGATATATCGAAGTTAAGATGACGAAAAGAATATGGAAATCGGGCATTTGTTGTTGAGAATTCTCTGGCGCTCGAAGGTTTGTCAGAGTGTATATCAAAAGTTATTGCAGCGAATGACGCCATGGGAAAAGCCAAGTTCATTTTAACGATAGATCCCTCTCTTTATGCGTATATAGAAAATGCACAAACTACAAAAGAACTGTGCATTGTAAAAAGAAAGTTTCAAATTCAGCTTATATCATGACTGAATTCAAGGAGCCTCCCTGCACTGAGAAAACGTTCGTTTCGGCGGAACAAAATTTTTGTTGAAATTAACGCAAAGAAACTTTTTGGTTGGCTGAAATGAAATTTATTTAGGATAAACAAAATTTATTTGTCTGTATGAAAGCCTTAATTATTGTGAACCAAATTTTGTTCACCCCAAATAAATTTTATTTCAGCCAACCAAAAAGTTTCTTTGCGTTCATTTCAACCAAAATTTTGTTTGGCTGGAACAATCTGTGTTGTTTTCAGTGTGGTTAGAAAATCCCATTGAATTTCGATTGAACCGATCGATCCCTTTGGATTCCGATGCAGAAACTCAATTCAAACCAATAAAAAAAGATGAAATGAATGGGTTTGAATTGTGTTTCTGTATCGGAATGAATAGGGATCAATTGGTTTAACGGGATTTTTTAATCAAGGCTACTTTGAGTGTAAAGTTAGCACAATTAGTGCAGCCAATTTAAGCCACGCTTTTTACAGTGTGGATAAAGTTGGAAACATTGTTCGATAATTCGTGGTTTGCAAGGAGAATCAATTCACTTCGAAATTAGCCTCCGACCCGGTTGGAAGATTTTGATTTGATGGGGAGTTACGTGGATCGACTCATGAGAACTAGTCAAAAATGATCATGGCTACTGAAATATACTCGAGCATTGCCGTCACCACAGATTTCATTAAAGCAAAGTTACTAGATATGGAATTTGTCAGTGCTCAAAAGAGTTGCAATGCGTTCATAAATAAAAGCGATGAGTACAGTGCTGAACGAGTGCTAAACTGAGGCAAAATGTTGGCAACACCCTCTGACCTTCAATTCACATTGGATGGAAGATACAGAGCATTACGGAGATAATTAAACGTGATAGAAGACCCTGAGTAGCCATAGCGGTGCCAGAAAAGTCGCCAAGTTGTTTTGATTAGTTGATTCCCGTATAGCCACCCAATCCTATTCTGGATTCTGAAAGACGTGACCAATAATCGATCACTTGGCGACTTTTCTGGCGATCTTGAGCGATTATTGCATCTGAGGCTAAATGGTTGGAAATGGAGGGAAATTCAAAACTATATGAATTCCTTACCTTTTTTTCATAAATTCAGATGATAATAGTAGATTGAAGCATAAAAAATTAATTCAAAGGGAAGGATTATTAACAGTAGGGATGTGATTATAATAGAAAATATGGAGGATGAAGCGATCATTTTGGTTGACGATAATATAAATACAACTACAGATACTGAAAAGATTTCAGATTCAGTGTGGAATGCAAGTCAAGATATAAGAGTTATCGAAGAGACTTCTGGAAAGAATGAATAAGATTCCAACAATTTGAATGAAATGGAAGAATTGAATACACCCTCTGGTGGTGACAGAGAAGATTCAATTGCTGAAATTGAAGTAATCAATGCAAAAATAAGGAAATCAGGGAAAACCTCGAACCCTGGAATGTTTGAAGATGATGCCACTTTTTTTCCTTTACTCTCTAAATTACTTGGAGTGAAAGTTCACTCCCAAAAAGTGAAAATACTGCAAGTCCAGGAAGAGTGAAAGAGTTACAAGTGGTGGAATTTCACTCTCTAAACCGAGTTAAAACTTCACCCTCTTCGAGTGAGAATTCACTCTTATGGAGTAAAAAGTCACTCTTCAGGAGTGGAATCTCACTCTCCCTGGACTGAGGGCACTTTCTCTGATTGGAAGGAAATTTCTTTGCCGTCATTCTGTTGAATCTTGTTTTCAATGGGGAAAATAATTCATTTCAATGAACAAATTTTCGATTGAATTGAAGTAATTTTTTTCAAATTTAAGAAGGAATATATTTTTGTTCCAATTTGAAAATTCTTTGTTTCAGTTTGATGAAAACTTTTTCCTTACAACTGAATTTTTTTTGATTGAACAAAATATTTATTGGAATGAGGAGAAAGAAAAATTTCTTCCAATCTAAAAAATTGGGCTCTCAGTGTGGACTTACAGTATTATCACTCTTCGAGAATGAATTTTTCTCTCCGAAGAATTCAGAGAGTACGTGATATGAATTTGGAAGAGGAGATGGAGAAAAATTTGAAACAAGGAAAGTGAATTTTGAAATGTTTGGGAAAAAAACTAAGTCAGTGAATAATTAGTTCGATAGAAAATCTTCTACAGGTTTTTTTTGCAAGTTCTCTAATTTTGCAACAACTTGGGACAGTAAAAAACGAATACAAGTCGAAATGAATCCGAATACATAATAATTTTCTCAGCAATTTATTTGAGAAATTCAATTCCCGATATAACTGGAAATATAGATTGTATTACTCTATTTAGTGATAATTAGAGTGCACAGAAACTGTCTGCAAATCTTACATTTCATAAAAGATGAAAGCCCTTAGAGGTGCGACATGATTTTGTGAGAAAAGCGATTGAAAACAATTCAACAAAAGTTTACGAATAGTTAATACGCTGAGCGAGATTTTAATCAAAGGTTCAAGTTCAGATAAACACCATAGATTCCTTCAAAATTTAAGTATTGTGAATCTGAAATAATTTATTTAAATTTGTAACAACTTGGAATTTTTATATCCTACACATTTTTTTCTTATACCCCAGCAGTCATGTATAGCAATAAAAACATATCTTTCTTATTCTCAAAATCTTGATTAGATTATTACGAGTTATCTATTAACGGAGAAATAAGATTTCAGAGCATAAAGGCATGATGGATAAATTATCACGTACACATTTACATCGACACGATGTATTCGTATCTCACAAGATTCGCAGTTTACCGAGTAATTAGGCCTTGGAACTCACACAGACGAGGGAGTCCAGCGTGCATCCCAACAAGAAAAACAAAAAATATGCATAAGGCGAGAGGAAAGAAGGGTACGAATGCGGTAGGTGGCTCTTAGCGGCGAAATGATTACAGGGCACGAACGCACTCACTACCAGTTATAATATCGCGTACAAACGCAGCCAAAAGTATCCAGAATCCATTCAGAAAATTGACCCCTAACATTGTGAACAGAAATTCGATACAAATTTAATATAGAGAAAGAATTTATTCATATTTCTTTCTAATTTGCTTTTTCGACTTGTCCGTTCTGTTCTCCACCGAGAGGAGTGAAATTTCATTTAATCAACTGAATTTGACTTGCATGAAATATTTTTCGATCATCCACTCGATATAATTTGATAAATACTTGAATATGAGTGAGGCTTTAATGGAAACTTTGTGACCGATAATGGAGAAAATTCAAACCAAAGTATTTGGGCACTTTAATTTTGTGGTTGATCTCATGGTATCTGTAATTGAAAAGAATAAGCTGGAATCTTCAAGCGATGCGGCTCTGAAGTTTTTTGTATGGAATTTTTTAAAACAATTCGAAGATATAGACATTTCGTTTATGTGATATCATGTTATGAATAATGAATATGATTTCATTCGAGAACATTTCATTTCATCGTAATAGGGAACGATTCAATGAAATAACGAATGAATCGATGTATTATCGGAGGACACAACATCATCCCCTATTCGTGTTGGAGTATTTAATCGAATTGGAAGATACTGAACCCTTTCCCTTGAGTACAAGAAAACATTGCACGCGATGATTAGTGACGCGTCTAGGGAGAAGGAAAGAGGAGAGAAACATGATAAAAAAAAGCTCTCTGTAAGCATCAGCGGGGCCTGAGACTGACTGAGAATCTCGAGGGCGATCACAGTGTCATGAAAGAAAAGACTACGGTAGCTGCGGGACAGAGGGGGTGCGTAAGGGGCGTGCCCTTAGCTCCAAGGCCCCAGGCACGTGCCCTCGCCGACCAGATGTATGTTTTGCAACCTGATAATGGACCTTCTCGTACCAGTTCTCTGGCTCCCCTGCGGCTCTTTTAGATCTCGTCGAGGTGATTGTAAGCCGAGCTTTTTCGTCCGAGTGCCGCTTTGCCTCTCTCCCCCACCTTTGTCCTCTCCTCGAATCCCTTCTTCTCTCTACACTACCACAACACTCCATTATGTCGCATGTCCCCCATATGGCCACTTAGTAAAACTAAAAAAAAAAAAAAGAATAGTACCTCGAGAGCCGACCACGCGTTATATTTCCTCAACTGCGTCATAAAGCGTGGAAGTCTACAACTTCTTGACATTTTTCGTCAATTGTCATCCACTCGAGACCATCGCGATCGAGATCCAGTACAACCTGGTTCCACGTGACCGGAATAACGATGACGATGAAACCCCCCTCCGTATTCAATTCAAAAGTCTTTGGCCTATCTCGAATTGAATTCTCCTTCTCTCTAATTCCACGAACTCCCGAAATATACATCCGTACATCCTATCAATTTATCCTCAGATTTCGTTCTTTTTATTAGTTGTTGTTGTTGCATCTTGATGATTTTATTCTTCCAAGCACACTTATGGAAACAACTGTCTTCGACTTTCCACTCATGTGATTGTTGTCACCTCGTGTGAGCACGAACCAGTTTCTTTTCTCTCCGGTTCTTTTTTCCCCTACGTCTCATTCTCTTCTCCTTCAGGGCAGAGTAGATCCTTCAGATTAGATCTGAACAGGCTCCGCGCGTTCGCGCACGGGGAAACGCAGATTGCTATCGTGTATCTTTAATGCGCGCCTCGTATATTCGGCGTATTTGGAGATCAAGGAATCGAAGGGGATCTCGCAAACTGGTTGTCGAACAACGAGCTTGAACGGTCTTTTCCGGATTAAATACGGTCTGTCGCATGACCGAACACGTAACAACGTCCATTTCAGGTGCGAATAGTGTACAATGGTAAAAGCAATATCGAGGGAAACAAGAAAACACGTGATATTGGTGTTAAATCATCACGATAACATGAAGATGAAGGTACTCTCGGTTTTTCTCCCTCTGCGAACGTTGGAGTTGAGCTTTTTGTGATGAAAACAAAAAAATAACACACGCGGATGGCCCTGTCAGCCCTGCCTAAAAGGTGGAACATTCGTTTTTTCTTTTTTCAAATGACGAGTTTGATGAAGTTTCCATTTTTTCTGAGAAGCAGCGAAACTTCTAGGGAATTCATATCCTTACTCGACGCACAGCATTGCTCTAATATAATTCATAACACCTAATTTGCATCCCTTCGATACAATATAGTGTGCTAAAAGTACTTCTCGAGTCACCCAGTTCTGCCAGCTCATAAATTCATCATAAATCACGCTTGAGTTTGAGATTTTTATAAAAGTATGACGCTTTGAGGTCTCGAGACACCTGATTTACACTCCGTGAAATATTACCGAGATAAACAACGCGTAAATCGAAACTTTAGAGAAAAAAAAACGAAACATCATCATTCCACGATGACGCGGATGAAGAATTTCATTCTATTCGATCCATCGAAGCTTTGCTCGCTGACAACAATGATCATAATTTTGTGCAAACAAGAAAGAATTCAAAAAAAGCGAAGAGTGATCGTTTGAAATTGGTATCGTAAAAGTAGAAGAGAAGGTGGAGGTGGAGGTAGAGGTGGAGGTGGTCGTCGTTTATCTCACTCATATCGCTCGTTCGAGAATGATTATCGCGTTGACGCATCGTGCTATGACAATGAGACCAACGACCTGTTTTTGTTCCTACAGAGTGTTCTGAAATCTTGAGGACTTCCAAAGAGGGATATCGTAAGATTTCGATCTTTCTTTTTTTGACCATTGTATCCTCTCGGCAACGGTTGGACGGCCTTTCAATTTGTATAAAGTCACTGTAATGGTGATATTTGATTTATAATTATTCGGAGGCCGATGAAATTTGACTCGTTCGACATCGAGGAAAAGAAAAAGAAGAAGAAGAAAAAGAAGATTCGAATTGAAATCTAATCGTAATTTCATGGTTTTGTTTTTTGTTGATTGTATTTCGAAATCTTCTTCCTGGATTAAAATGTATGTTTCAAATGTCAAAAACAGAACAGAGAGAACCGTCAGTTTTATGGAGAATGATTGTTTTGAATATAATAATTAAGATTGTTTGTACAACAATCGCATGATCTTATCTAGGTATCATCTTTTTAAACTTGTTCTTAATCTTATTTGCTTTGATAACAAGACCTTAACCATGGAACTGACGTGAAAAAATGTTCTACATACACGGATATGCATCCAAATGTGTGAATTGATTTCATGATTTGTATGTGTTTAATCTGATGATGCAAGAAACTTCAACATAACACAGATCTACGTTGACTATAAAGTGACTGTGAGTTTATGTATGTTCAGGGGACCTTTGAACGCACCTCTTCTATGGAACATTTGATTCCTTGAACCTGGGTGTTCTCTCGGGGAAGGGGAATGTAAAAGAAAGTGAAAGAAATAGTAATTCAGAATGAAAACTCACCTCGATCTACGATCTTGCCGAATAGATTTTTGCCTCTGAGAAAGTTCTTCGTCGAGCAGTTCCATCGACGATTCCGAAATTGATGTTGACATTCCGAAATCGCTTGATTAGCACCTCTTGCCACAGCCATCAAGACTCCAGGATTTTCTCTAGCGAGTCTTCTTTGTTTCCTCCTCAACGTCCCGTAGACCGTAGGATCCATGTGGAGAGACGTCGGCGACATTGGTAGAAAATTGTTTGGTTCTCCAGCTTTTGCGATACCCCTGCAACACAATCAAAGTTTATGGGAGGTGAGACGATAGATCAGTGAGATTCATGAGGATTGCTTATAAATATATGGAAGATTTATTCTGAGAAAATTGTATTCAAAAATTTGTGAAAATTTCTTGGAAATTGAGTGAGGTGAATGGCGATTTCTCACGAATGAAATGTCGAGGGAATGTTTTTCTTTCGAAATAACAAACATATTGTTCCCACATGTTTCAGAATTAAGAATTTTTTCGAATGATCCCTAATAACGTACAAAAGCATCGTCCAACATGACGCCTGCTACTTAACGAGACCATTTGAAAACTTTATATAGCTTTTAGGGAATCAAATTGACGCACAAGGACAAAGAATCTACTTCAAACAGATGTCCATACCGATAATATTGTAGCCCGTGATCTCTGAGAAATCATTCAAGTACCTTTCATCGAAGTTTACGAATAACATCAGCTGCACACACCACCGTGTGACAACAAGATTTCAAATACTACTTGAGGAATTCAACAGGAGGAAATTGTTACGTATAGCGGAACGACGTAAGTGCGTGAGTTGATGACTTCGACTGACGCTTTCAAGTGGCTCCCAATAAAATATAGAGGAAGCAACTTCTCATCCCCTTGAATTCAACAGCTGTTGCAAATGGGCCACTGTCACATTTTTATCTATTTTATAAAATCGTTAGACCGTCCAACTGAGAACCCCAATAATACAACCGACTTTATTTTTCCCAGAAACTCTAGAGATTTCTCTAGATTCCCGACGCTCATGAGAAAAAAGAATCGACAAGAAAAAACAAAACTGGTATAATATACATGTCACGAAATTATGCATAACTTACAATTTTTAAGGTGAGAGTGAATCATATGCGGCTTCCACGACGGTCAATGATTTATATTTACACGCGATAGCGGACATTTGAAGAATTTTACAGTGGAAACGAGTGAGGAAAAGGGACAACGATTATTCTGCTTGAAAGTCGAAGAAACTGGTTCAACAGTTTCGGTCAATGTTACATATATACACTTAGATATACTTACACACACACACATACACATATATATACAAGCATACATATATACATAAATCAAGCTGCCGTACGAGTCCAGCCTGCGAAAGAATTCGTGTCCAAATCGACCAAGAGCAATGTCTTATACAAAAACGTTTCTGTATTTGAACTCTTATCCCCGCGAGAAAACATTTAGGAGAAGTTTGAAAATGTAAATATGTGAATATCAAATTGCAAGGGTGTGACATTTCAGTCGGTGGCTAAAATTCGTGACTAGATCTATAATAAAATAATTAGCGTTATTATTGAATATTGAAAATACAGAGAAAACATTATAGCCATTCTATCATTCTTGATTGAGAGAGAAACTACGAGAACAGGATTTTCAATTTATATGATGATTCATATTCCATGTTTTGAGTTGAAGATTTTCCCGCCTTTTTTGAAAACTCCATGCTCAAAGAATCTCATTGAACCGATTGATTCTCATTGATTCCGATGCAGAAAACTGATTCAAACCCATCAAGAATCAATTTTCAATGGAATCAATGATAATCAATCGGTTTAATGAGATTCTTTAAGCAGGCCTACGTTATTCTTTGCGCGTTTGGATAATTGTATTATTATGCAAGGTATCCCTAAACGATCTGTGATAAAAAATGTGTATACAGTGTACAATGTTAAATTCTAAAATTCGTTATTAGAATCAGGTCTTCATGTAAAGAACAGGCTACTACATGAGTGGAGAGGATTTTAACCTCAAAATTATTCAAGTAATAAATCAAAGTTTTACTTTCACTTTCATTTTGCGTGATTGCTATAGAAAAGCAATCTAATTCTCTTTTATATGCATTTTCACCTTTTGTGTATGATTTTGCAGTAGTTAAATTATGCGTTTTAGTTTTATTTCTTCCTTTGGGGCTTGGGTCAATAAAAGATTATTTATGCAGAAAAAAGTATAGCCAGACAATACAAATTTTTAGTTGTCTTAAAGATGTCTTGTGCAACCATTTTCACTGTCTTTAAGATATCTTCAGTTAAGAAATCTAAAAGATGTTTTCAGATTTCTTATAGACGTTTTTTGGATTACTTACTCTTGGACGATGACAAATTTTTGCTTGTCTGGGTATTTCTTTGGATCTGAGGAATTGGTTATTCAGATAACTTCAAATAAATATTTCCTCGGAAGGAATAAACATTTTTTTCTAATTTCAAAAATTCATCTTTTGATCCACCTTCCAACTCTGGCGATTCCAAAGTCACCAATTTTTACGGTTTATTTGCAGTTATTTTTAGGTTTGACAAAAATTTGGTCAGAAAATGGTTATTCAGATGGTTTTTACCATATAATGACCTATTTGTAACCGAAAACCAATGGTTGCTATAGGAACAAATCTGCCACCAAAAGGGAACAAAAGAATGTGGTCCGTTTTTGGAATCTTTTTGGTATTTTTGAGGTGAAACCCCAAACAATTAACACGAAATAACCGGAAAATCATCAAAATTCATATTTGTTGAATTGCGGTTGGATTTTGGTCAATTTTTGTTGAAAGAAAGGTCCCAAACGACCAACAAGTTACCAAAACCAAGATTTTTCACCAAAATGTAACCGAAATTTTTGGTCGCTTGTCACCTCGATCTGCTATGGAAATAACAGATTTGTTTGTATCAAAAACGATATTATTTTTCTTTTTAGAGAAATATTCTTTGGACCTATCCAAACAAAAATATCTTAGGTTCAAAGAAATCCTTATTTCCGTATACTTCAATTTTTCGCCTGTGTTCCGAAAATTCTACATTTACAATGGAATAACGACTTATCTACATGTTTACTAATGAATATTATATTCAAGTAACGTGGATTTGCATCACAAGATATCTCGAAATGTAGTTGGGGTACGTGAGCCATGAAATTTTAGATTCAAAACATTTTAAACTCCATTCATTATGTGATTCTTCATCAACTGTAGTTTCTAAAACAAGAAAGATAGAAAAAAAATCTCTTATCTTTATTAGATTCATCCATTATCGCATTGAAACAATAAAGTTACGTGAACCGAATTTCTTCAGATTCCTAATGAACATTCTTCGGAATATGAAGGTGAACGATTTTCGTGATGATTATTTTGTTCCATACACTCCCGAATTATTTATTCATTTATTCCTTGCTATAAATCACGTATTCAAAATATATTCATAATATGACAAGACAACATAATACTTCTAGAATTTATAAAGAATACATTTCTATTCGTATCAATTCGTATCAGAAAAAAAATTGAACACACTTTTGAAATCAATCATTGTAGATTGTTGGTTTCGTCGAGTAGAACCTAAACCCATATTTGAAAAATTTTTGGTGATTTCGTGCATTTATAACTCGGACATTTTCCAACAAATTTCAAAATTCCAAAAGGTTTTTGGAAGGGGAATGTTGGCATATTTGAGACAAATTTACTGCTTTGGGTGTTGAATAGTAATTAGAGGGGTTTTTTCAAACAAATCTGGATATTTGACTTGTTTTTTGTTTTATTCTTTATATTTCAACAAGTTTTTTTTGCAAGAATATTCGAAAAACAGTTCTTCAATTCACATATGATTGTATTGCGGTCAATTCTGAGTGAAATGGATTGAGTGGGATCGCTACACCGGAAGAAAAATTCCTTCAAATCAAATAAATAGTTTATTTGTCCACTCTCTATAAAATAATTGAATGCTTGTCCCAAATAAATTGGTCCTCTAAATAAATAATTTATTCGCCACAAGTAATCAGTCTTTGCATCCAAATCAATATTTAATTTCTACAAATAAATATTTTTTCCAGTGTAATTTTCAACTGATTTCAATGATCGACCACTCATTACACTCAAAACTGAACGCACTTTATTAATGCGTGAGCTGAAGAATTTTTTTTTTCAAATATTCTGGCAAAAAAAGTTGTTAACATATAAAAAATGCAAAGAGAAGTTGAAAATTTCAGATTTGTTTCAAAAAATCTCTTCAAATTTTTGCCCAACACGCAAAACAATGAACATTTTTTAAAAGTGCTAAAATTTCCCTTTCAGAAACAGTGAGAAATTTTGGAATCGGTTGAAAATGACTGAATTACAAGTTTTCAAATCCGCGAAATCACTGAAAACTTTTGACACATGAATCGTGTTGTACTCGAATAGATCTACAACCTCCACAAGGTTATTTTAAAAGTGTAAAATCGATATAGCACCGTGTTATTAATCCCTTAAAAACCATAATGCTCCAAAAACTCTGTATATTTCTATTCATCCATTCACATAATATTCCCTCCAACGATGATTCATACTTCTCTATCCTGAGTCTTCAGAATTTCAATCGAACCTGTATTGTTTGTCACGAACAACAATATCAAACACATATATGGCTATGATTCGAGTCTCCACCCATTCTTTTCTCCTTCAAATTAGATGAGTGATTCCAAGTATTAACATCTGTTCCAGATTAACCGAAGTATTTGACCGATCCAACAGTCCCGCCGACGCTCGTTTCCCACGTTATCTAAGTAATAAAATTGCACGTGTACAAAGTAGAGGAGAGATATCACGAAACGTTATAAAATTTTCTGTTCTTATTAAATTGCCCAGATAAATGTCAGTATACATATCAATCCAGATCATTGACGCATTTTATGATCTTTCCGATTATAGCCAAGATTTTTGTATTTCAATTTGTTTTTATCAATTCATCGATTCGCGCAACTTTGAAGAACGAAACTATCGGAGTTGGGTGAAGAGAATTCATCGCGCATAATATAATATCGATTTAATCATCCACGCGCTTCGTTACAAAACGATGATATAAGTTTCCATAATAAATAGATTAAGTCATCGTGAGTGTTAAAGACAACGTCGTAATCGAATATCCTGGTTAATTTTCTCTCCGCCTTATCTGAGCGGCGGAATTAAATAAACAAACTCGAGGACCAGGCGTTTAAAATATCTCGTCGGCACGAGTATATACGGAAGTGGACATGTGCAACACGTACGGTTCATAGGCGCAAAGAAAAGGATCGGATCACTCGTCGTGTAGCATGATAAACAGGTAATGACTGTCGCTCTGCTGGGATCTCTGTGGAGATCATTGTCGGGCAGTAACTCAGGATAGGACGGAACGAGAAGAAATAGAAGGATGAGGAGGTTGAGATGGTGGTGACACAAAACCAAGACCAAACGTTGACGACGTAACTACTACGTGAAGCGTAGCTATACGAAATAACCTTTCATGCCTGCCGCGACGTTCGAACAGATATCACGCTGACACTCTTCACGACACGTAAATCATCGCGATGACGAACGGAGTAAACAAACTTTCAACCGTAACATATACAAACATAGGTATATACGGTCATCTGCTTGGACATTATTCTATTGCGCTTTGGATTCATACTCCAGATCAAATCCACGTCACAGCTCATCGCGTACAACTATCATTAAAAAACTCAAAGACACGACATTAATAATCGAACGATCCTGTTCCTCTTCTTGGATTCATGGAGAGTCAATGAAGGAGAGATAATCATCTCGTGTAATGAATATCAAAAACCGATGACGGTTGAAAATAAAAAAAAACAACCAATTTATTTATTTACTAGGTACGTCACGCACTCAAGATACGTACGATTCATGTCACTGCAACAGGTGGTTCTTACTTAATAAACTAAAGTCGCTCACGTGTGGTTTTGGATATACGATCATGTCGCTGACCAACTGGTTTGATTCAGGAAACATAAAATGAACATCATAATCTCGTATGATGATGTACGTTAATGTTATATTAATTGAAGGAATAATTTTGTTCTGCCTCTTCGCGTATAAGGAAATGAAACGAACGATGCCTGTTTTTCGATAACATCTACCATGAAAAACATCCACAGTTTGTTCATATGAATGAAAAGAAAAATAATCATACAAAAATGATGGAATATATATCATTGAACTGGAGATAGCAGTCCTGATTGTTCGGCGATAGATATTTATTACTTCTGTTAGATATCTCTGATTGATGGAATCGATGTTGGAAAATATGATTGGGTATTGTCGGGTATGCTGGAACTGAGAGAAATATGTCCGTCGAGGTAAGGTATCGTGCACTGAAGAACCATTAAATCCCACTAACAATCAAGGAGTTTCATTTATATTGAGAGTAAGCCAATTAAGAATTTTTCTCACAACAAACTCTGTATTTATACGTTCTATTATCTCATTCTGAATATCTCTTTTTATTTGTGATATCGATTGCGTGGTATCGAACACGAGAGAGGGGTATACTTCTATTTGGAGAAATTTATAACCCCGTTCCACGAATTCAATGATCTCCGTTGCTAACCTCTATTGTTATTCGATTTCATTTATTATAGTCTATGACTCCTGTGTCGACACTTGAAAATAATATAGGATTATTCTGCATAGAGTTTGCAAACCATATCAATGAACGAGAGATAAGGGACCTACAAATTCCGCGATATCAATTTCACCTCTCGAGTATTCTATATATCATATATATATCTTCTTACGCTGTTCCCTTGATTTACTTGAACAGAGAGGAAACATTAATATCCGTTTTCAATCATGCAGTCATGACACCGTGGATGCATCCTGGTTCGATCTTTCATTGCAATGTATAACGCTACGCGTAAAATCACTCTATATAAAATCCTGTACGTAGGTTCGTGTATTCACATATACGTACGAAGAGCGCCCTACGCTCTACGTGCACAGGTTTGATGCGGCTGGTTGCAGCTTGTGGGGCAGCATACATATACGTACACACATACACCACCCTTCTGTTACACGTGAAAAGAACGTATATACTCACGCAATGCATTCAATAAGTGATGTCCATAAATAAGCTGCGCTTCGGACCGGTTAGGATATATCTATAGCTTGTAATTTACGTCAAGCAGAAAAGCTCAGGTACGGCTCCCCCTTGACCATCCCCTCTACCCTTCAAATCCGTGTTTTGCCGTGCTCGACAAGCACAGAAAGAGAAGACGAAAATAATATATCGTCTTGAAAAATAATAGCACGATTCGATGACACGTGCTCTCTCTGCGTTGCAGCACAATGAGAAAAGAAGTATATACCCTTGACATATTTCGAAACGCATTTAACTCTCCAATGGGATTAATAACTTTCCGAGAGACTTATCGAAGGGACTTTTATCGATATACATTTTCATATTTTAATTGAATTCGTCATACCTTTTTTTGTCTCTAGAACTTTCACATTCGACTTCTTGATAATCCAAAAAGAAGGGGGGAAAAAAGTAATAAGGCAGCGTGAGAATTTCAGAGAACTTGGCATACAAAATCGGTTCCCGTCTCTTACTGTTGTACATAATTCAGCGTAAGAGAAAGAAGTTGTTATCGCCTGTGTCCAGTTTTGAGAGATCTTTGTGCGTTATATGAGTAACAGTACACTACTGAACCTCCATTCGAAGGATTCCATGTACAACATTGTTGAGAAACGTGACTAGAAAATAAAAAACGCATCTTATGATACAATATGACAATTCTGTTGGCGAGTTGAACGACTAGACACATTTTTTCATGAAATATGTTTTACGTACACTCTCCGCGCATTATTTCTATCGAAACGCGGAGAACTAACCGGCGAGTTATCGATGATGATGATGATGATGATATAAGACCTCTTTCTCCTCGAATCGATTTATTCATCGGCTATTTCGTTTGTGTGAAATTGAAAATCGAAGATGATGACGATGATGGGAAGATAAGTTGAAATTTCAACACACGAGATCAATCTTCTCCCCTTGGATTCTATGGGAGAGAAAATTATGTAATATTGTTTTATAAACACGATAAAATATCATTTCAGTAAAGATCGCCGTGAGAAAGATGTGACTTGAGCGCCAAGTGAAGTAATTTGTTGTTGCAGTCTTTGATTGAAGACATAACGCCATGATACGTACAAGAATGACGTATAGTATCTTGAAGTTTTTTAGAAGAACACGTTTCTATAGGTTGAATCCAAGAGCTTATACGCTACACGTCGTTTGTTCACAACAGCGAATTGGTCATGCGTTTTTTCATAAGAAACTTTCAGATGCATCTTTATTTAGTGCCTACGACGAGATGATACGTTGTTTTTATTTCAATCTATCAACTGAAATATTTTCTCTTATAATAATGAGCCTCGATAATGAATAAGATATTTTTTGTTACAGCTGACCGATCGATGTACCGCAACCATTCATTCCAAGAAAGACACAGATGTGGTGAAATAACCATTAAAGTGTTGTATGAAAATTCTCGGTGTGTTTGGTATGCATCGTTAATACCAATTGAGAATATTTTAATCAAGCTTGGGGATTCCGATATAAATCAAGCGATGCGAAATTTTCTACAAGAATCGTCGTGACTGGAACAATCATTTCTCCGGTGGGGTTTGTGAGGTTGAATTTTGTGTTATAAATTCGCATATCGCATAGTTTGAGGGTCAGAAAATTGCGACTAGGAATTCATTGTTCCTACAATATCCTTCGCAACAGTCACATTCTTCCAGTTCCAATGGTTCTCACGTGGAGAAAAGTTTTGCTGTTTCAGCATCTTATAGTTCGTCCTATTTTTCTTCGTAAGCCACATACATGAGAAATTTTCGACTGTGCTCTCGATGCCTGATCATATTCCATCTACGATAGTAAGAAAGTCACACTCTATCAAGTTTTCCCATCGCTGATGGTGAAAATGATCAGGAATCGAGAGCATTTATAGTCGAAGCCTTTCAAGTGTCTCAGGCTTGAGAAAGATAATAGCACTTTATACAATAGAATTTCTCTCAATGGACCTCTGAGACTTTTATTGAATTTGAAGAAGTAGTGGGAATTTTCAACTGATTCTGACGGTAGCAGGGTACACGGAAAGACCGGATCTATTAATATTTAGAAAAAATCAACATTTGGAAAAATGACTGTCAATTTAGGGAAAAAGAGGATCGCTGAAAAATATTCGTAGTGAGTCTACCACAAATTCGTAGTCAAAATATTCACAATTCATGGGTTCACTCGTATTTTTCACAGTCAAACTATCAATTGGTAATACATCGACTACAAATTTTTAGTAAACTCACTACGAATATTTTTCAGCGATCTTCGTTCTCCCTAAATTGACACTCATTTTTCTAAATATTAATAGACCCGATCTTTCCGTGTGATCGAAGATTTTCAAGATCGCTGAATCCGAATCTATATGTATATAAATCTATACGAAGGTGAATTCTTTTCTTGTTATAACTCAAATTCAGCTGTGAGAGCTACTTTAATGGTTGGCTATTTCCGTGCTAGCCACTTCGCTGCTGCAGCTGAACTATTTTTTTCCGTGTAAGATCAGGATTTCCTAATTCAACATGGTATTGGATACAATACAAGGGACGTAGATTTTGAGATTCGTCAAGTCCAAGAGCAACTGACTCGTCGTGAGTTTTCGAAGCCACTGAATTCGCCTATTGGAATTCAAAAATTCCCGTGATATTACTTGAACAACAAGCGTTTCCGTTTGAATTTCGGGGATTCTTCAGGCACCGCATTCACGAAGCCACGTCTATATTCGTTCGAGAATTTGGTAGGAAGTATTTGAAGCCTATACACGGAGAAACAAGATCATGGAATGATTACTAGAAAAAATAGTAGACTAGTGACAACTACGAATTTCTATAACTATACCTTAAAATACAATATAGTATACCAAAATAGGAACCATTACTCGTCTCTGTTAGCTACTGTGTACAAAAATTCGTAGTTGTCACCAAATTACTATCTCTTCCAGTGATCATTCCGTGATCTTTTTCCTCCGTGTACCGGATTCAGCGACTCTGAAAACTCCCGAGTGAAGTCGCGGTTTGGATGAATTTAAGGAATTGAAAAATTTGTATGCACTATAGTGGATTTTCCATTTTCAATTCCCCGATTCTGACCTCATATTTGAATTGAACAATTCCGAAAACTGTTGAGTATCAGCTTTTGAGCAGCTCCAGAGAATATTGAGGATCTCGTCTGCGGTATTAGTCTCGTCTGTGACGTGTCCAATTCGAAGATCCTGACCCCAAATTCGGATTCGGTAATGCAGAAAAACCCCGAGAACTTACACAGAATGGAATTTTTAGCTGTATCAGCTGATAATGAGACATTATAGCGGAATATATTAGCCCCTACAGGGCAGCTGATGTCCCAACAACATTAGCTAAAATTGAGCTGATGAAGCTAAAAATTTTGCTGCGGTAGTTGAAATTTATTTTTGTGAATCAAATAACGCTCGCGTTGCTCGTGATTTTTCTATCTTGATAGACCCTACTCCGCTCGCAAGTGTTCTGTTTCAATAAGGCTCGCTACGCTCGCAACTTTGTGAACTGGACAACGCTCGCTACGCTCGCATCTTGACAAATCAAACAGCGTTCGCTTCGCTCGCGAATTACCTATTCCGGTAGAGCTCGCTACGCTCGCATCTTTGTGGATCAAACAGCGCTCGCTTCGCTCGCGAATTTTCTATCCCGATAGGGCTCGCTACGCTCGCAAAATTGTGAACTATGCGACGCTCGCATCATTGTGGATCAAACAGCGCTCGCTACGCTCGCAAGATTGTGAACTATACGGAGCTCGCTACGCTCGCATCATTGTAGATCAGACAACGCTCGCTTCGCTCGCGAACCTTCTATACCTATAGAGCTCGCTACGCTCGCAAATTTGTGATCTTGACGACGCTCGCTTCGCTCGCGATTCTTCTGATTCAGCAGGGCTCCACTTTTATAATATAATAAATCACGCTAAAAATTCTGGTGACCTCAAACTGTAGTTAAGTGAAGTTTGTCACATTCGATAAATTCACTGGAAGCGAATATCTAAGAGATTTAAACTCGCCGCAATCATTTCATAAAAGCCATTAAAGGAAATAAATTCATCATCCAAAGAAATAATAAAAAAACAAAATGGAAAGTCTCTTAGCATGAATTAATTCAAATAAATTAAACAAACGTCCGACAAGAAGCTCATAAAATTTTCAATTCCACAACACGATGATTTCTTCTGCGGTTACATTTCATTGTAAAACTTAACGAGTGGTTGAAGATTTCTATAATACGATGGTATATAGTTTCCAAAGTATCTGATGGATGCGATTCCCAGAGGAACGTGATGTCTCAATCATTAATCTCTCGAATCGTGTATAAACGTATACCCCGGCACACATCTTAGATATTTTATTAGTTGTTTTATTACGTTTTTTTCCCCTATAAACGATAGATCCCCGCGTATGTCATTTTCAATAACAGACCACCATATTCAGGCCGACGATATCATGAATCATCGGTTGCTTGTCTTGAAACAGAAGACACGAACGACAAGTTTTCACTCAGTCGACCGACTTCTCGTCTATCGTCTCGTACTGACCGTAGAAAGATACAACTATTAGTACCTACTACTACCTCCCTACCTCTCGACAATACATCACGACAATTATATATTCTTTATAAACTATGAATTTATATTTCACGTACTCTTGTCAATTACACTATCAATATCGATCGTATTATACTGATCAAGGGAAATAACAAGCGGCAATTGAAATTAATCGCACGATCAATGAAGGAATAAATTCAATTATATCTATATCATTTGATTAACCAATTAAGCGCAATGTGCAATGCGTAACCGTATCCCAGGTTATATCTCTATAATTTATATATATATGTATATGTATATTGATCGATTAATACTTTCATCTGTTTTGAATTTCTATTCGCTCGAGTGTTGATTCGATGAATAAACGATGTTTAAAAGATAAAACCTAACAGAGAGAATGTAATTCATGCGCGTATGTAATTTGATGTGATTACCATTCATCGCTTCCCTCGTTCAATAATTATTTCTTTGGTTAACTAAGCCAAGATTTATTACTCCCGCGAAACTCATTTCACTATTAAACTGTTTTCAAATACGTTTCAATGCGAATATATATATACATATACAGATATTTATATACACATATTCGATCGGTTTCCGATAATCTTATATATTCGACCTCCCACGTTGAAGTTAACTCATGTCAGATCAGGAAACAGGAATGACAAGCAATGCTCATTCTTCCAACACGCTATTCCATTGTATTACTTTGCCTTACTTTTTTTTCCACAACATCTTTCTCGATTCAATGTAACCCTCGACTCGTTCCATCTATCGATCTATCGTATAATTAATGAAACTGCAAAATCGCGTGATTATTATTAATCTTTTTCTTCGATTTTTTCTTGTTCCTTGCTTGTTCCTGCGGTTTTAATAATATTTCCGTTCCTCGCGCGTACCTGCTGCACTATGAACATTACGCAAATACATTGTACGAGAATTACGTAAAATTGTAAGGTCTTTAAGTGAAGTGTTTCCATTTACATACTTTGTTACATTTTATGCGCTGGTTGCGGAATGAATTATAATGAATCGTTAATTAACATAAACCGTGAACATAAGGTATGATCGTAATCGAGATAACTAACTGCTTTTGAGATGCAATTGATTGTAATCATTTATATCTTCTCTCGGATACTCGACTAGAAATGTATCTTTTGGATCTGGTTGAACTGAACTCGGGGAAACTCGAGTTCTGACGAGAATTGTAACGCCGATCGAAAATGCGAAAGGGAGGCCTGGTTTGAATTCAAACTCAAAGAATTGAAATTGTGGAAGATGTAATTAGGCAGATCCCTCAGTTCGAATTTCACTTAGCCACACGGAAAACAAAAGATTAGTTGAAATAACAATTCAACCTGTGAGCGCATATGAATCCATTTTTTTTAGTTAGAATAAAGATTTTATTCATTGGATCAACGAATTTCTACAAAAAGTTATTCAAAGTTGGTTGAAAAGAATTATTATTCCAATTAAAGTGAGTCCATATGTGCTCCCGAGTTGATTAGTTTTTTTAATTATCAATTGGTCCATCATTCAATTGGTCAGATCATTGGTTCTTTTTATTTTCAACATGAAAATTTTCCCAAGATTTATATAAACAAGTGTAAAAATTACAATTTGAAAATATGGTTTCTTTTTTTTCGAAATAAATGATCGAAAAATAACTATTGATTTTGCACTCATTAGGTATTATTCCCTCTGAATTTCCAGAACAATCTAGAATTGAGGAAATTATAATTACGAAATTAGGGAATTTATTTTCAAAATTCATAAATTTCATTATAAGATTTAAGAAATCTTCTATTCAAAATGATGTAGATAAGAATCCACTTTCATAACAGTTTATTGAATTTCAGTTGAACTTTCTTAAGAATGTATGTTTTGTCATATCGATTTATTTTATTTTAATTTAAGGGTATACGAGTCCTCAATGACTTCAAAATGCAAGTGAAGCAGGAAATATCATGAAATATCAAGAATTGTGAAAATAAGAACAAAACGAGTGCTATTTAGATTATAAAAACGCAACATTGGTAATTTCACAAAAATACGAGCGAATCGATTCGCGTTAATAGCACGAAAATATGAAATTTATTTTTATTTTCACACAGGAAAGAATTTCAACTCCACTCTTCCGAGTGAAAAATTTAAACAATTGTATATAATTTATATTTAATTATATATAAACTTGATTGAATTATATATAAATTATAAATAATTTGAAAAATTCTTCCACTTATGAGATTATAGAAATGGAAAAAGATATCAACGATTCAATAAAATTTATTATGAAACAGTAAATTTGATTAAAACTGTCTTCTCATTTTCTAGTAAACTTCACCATAAAGTTAGTAGGTGTCTTTGTTACAGAATATTATAGTTGATGATCAAATTTCATAGTAAATTTCAAACCAGCGTCGTTCTTTCCGTTTTATTCATTGCATCAGCGCAGAAATTGTAGCAAAATTCACAGGGTTTTTGTAAAAAATTTTGATGATAAACATCGAATCCAACATAGAGATTACTTTCAAGGAGTGGTAGTTTTTGATTCATTTAATCAGCACTTTTTTTTCTCTCTTTACTAGATTCTCTGAAAGCAGATTTATATATTTAAAAAATAGAAATTAGTTTGCCTGTGTTTAAAGACTTCGTGGAATTTGATGTGAGTTTGCTGATTCTTCTGTTTCGGAGGAATTTAATTTGAAAGTATTCGACAGAATAATCAAATCAAAAAATAGCGTTACGAATTTGCACTGGTAACAATTGATGGTCTTCGTTCAACCTCGCACGCTATTTTTTTTTTTTCGAAGAGAGTTCTCTTCGTAATTCAGTTTATTGCTAAATCAACAAAAGTAACTGTATTCCACCGAATTCATTGTACTTTGAGTCAAGAAGACATCATCTTGGATGAAGTTCCATATAATAATTGCATGGGAATTGAATATTGCTCGCGTATTGCCATAACATTGATGTTGGAACAAATTCAAACTTTCTTTCATGGAGGAGATATCTATTTTTCATAAATTCTGATGAGATGATGTTTCATAACACAGGATCAATCTTTGTTCAATTATTGTGCAGTGCACACGCAGAAAAAATGCATTCGGTATAGCAGCTATTCACTTTGTTACCTCGCTTTTATTTTGCTGCTATGAATCAAAATTATTGCAACTATGATTATCTATCAACTATCACAGCAAGTAATCGTAGCAGTGACCGCACAGACCAAAGGGACAAATTTCTAAAATTGAATATAATTTGTATATAAATCAATATAGATTATGTATAATTTCTATATAATTATTTACAAATTATTTGGAGGTGTGAAAATTTGTCCACATGGGAGAGTTCCGGGTGGATGTTTGAATGTCTCAGTAATTCAACTGTAAATTTTCTCCGCGACTGCTGAAAAAACAGCTCCCGTAGCTAGATTTTGGCTAAAGAAAAGATGAAATAGTAACAAATAGTACTATTTGTATATACAAAGTACGAATAGAATCAACGGAATGGGGTGGAACCTTGGTCATTCAAACAAAATCAGCAGAGATATATGTCGAAATATGCAACGAGACCGATACCGAGACTGAGAGAATATCTTCGTTACCCTCTGCGATGAAATTGGAATTCCATGTGATTTTGTTACACGTTAAGTAGAAGCTTGATTTCGTTCAAAATTCTTATGTCCTGAATTTTCAGAACAGTAAATATAAATCATTTTTCAATTTGAGACGAGAGTCTCGTGTGAAGCCTTAATTTTAGCTATCCCAATAATAGCTAATTATTTTTTTCTCATATAAGTTGAAAAAATCATCTCTCCACATGAAATTCAATTTAGACAATTTGTCTCAACTTTATAAAAATCACACAATATTTTGTATAAAAAATCTTATACAATTTATTTATTTATCATAATCCTCTTCATTGTATACAAAATGTATACAAGTGAATAAAAATTCAGGTGATAAGATACTTTATGATACACCTTAAGTGATTTAAAATTGATAATTAGAAGATTTGGTGTTCCATGTCCTTTTGTATAACGACTATTTTATTTACACCAAATTATTTATTCAAACACAGCAGTTTGAATATCACATAAAACACCTGAAGAGCTGAATTATATATGAATTATATACAATTCAATACAGTTGATTATATATAAATCATATTAAATTATGAATATTTTGCCACTTCAAAGGTGTCGCATGTCTCTACCCAGAATTGTGTGATTTCAATTTTTGCATAAATCTCGAGAACCATGCAACTCATTTCATCAAAATTTTATATCGCAGTATTGAAATAATCTGAATATTGAATTATCAACAAATATAGTATAATATGAAACAGAATGAATAGAGCGACTAGCGAGAGATTAAAGAAACCCTTGAGAACAAAGTTTCCCGCCCAAAAATATTCCATTACAGTTAGTTTAAAGGATAATTCACAACCGTATCCGGGAATGGGATACCACTCAATTTACTGTATAAGTGACAAATGACTCTTCCAGGGGCGTTTCTATTTACCCACTAACTTCTATTGACCCTGTTCTACAGTACTTCGAACGATTGTTTCGATCCCTACACCATTTACAGTTCTACAGTGTATTCTTGGGAATTTTATTCCAATCACAAACTTGAATGAAATGTGAATTTCAATTCAGGAAACAAAATCCAAATTTCTTCATGAACTTGTATGATGCATTTATGTTCGGTCGGTGAGGAAAGTACTTTTCTATGTGAATTCTCATATTCATCCATAAAAATGGTATATAATATAAATATTCATGGATGAATCGTTCACAATGCTGTATTAACGAATAATTATACAGATTTCATACAGAAATTTTATATAAAATCAACAGATCATACCATGGTGGAAAAATGTTCCAAATTACATATGATTGATTCAGAATTATATATAAATTATATAGAATATTTGACAATATCGATATTTTTCATAGGATTTTGTCTAGTTTATATTGAATTATATATAGATACTGTAAAATATCGCCCATATAAAAACGGGCGGAAGAATCACTATTCAAACTTCATAGCAGAACATGAAAAGATCCTCATGAGCTGCTCAAAAAGAACTATCCCATCGCTCAAAAGAATCCATTTCTGGGAGGGTTGAACATCCGATGAATACCGGATTCAAATCCAGTTCAGATCTGAATTTATAAAAGTCCTATACGACAATAAATGTTTGGACAACTTTTTGAAGTCTGATAAGAATTCTGTAGCATCAAATTGTTTTCAATAAAACTTCATCGCTTTGTCATACGGAAAATGAATCGGAATATCGAGAAAGTGAATATATATTCACTCAAACGAAATACATATTCTTCTTTGTTTCCTAAGATTTGAAAACTCAAAGTTATTTCACTCTGTTGAATACAAAAAACGCTTTTGAATCTTCTAGATTGATTTCGTTTGATAAATTACAACTCATCCAACAAATTTGTTGTTGTCTTTGTATTCAGTACTGAAAAGTTCCTGCAAATCAATTCTCAAACCTTGGGACACAGAATCGCTGTTGACCAGGGTCATCATTTATGGGACGTTCAAATCAATTCCGTTCCACCAGAATCAGTTTCTATTTGTGGAGTTCTTTCAATGCTGTTTCATTCGATTTTATGAATTTCACAACATTTTGCATTGAATCCCGAGTGGAAGAATTTTCAAAATTGTATACAATTTGTATATAACTAATACATAAATTATATTAAATTATAGTGTGACAATGAGATCCATGTTCCAAAGATCATCAACACTCAAAGAGAATCTTAAGCGAGAGTATCTTTTCACGTGAATTTTCTTATAATTGGGTGAAAAATTTGATATGAATTGTATAAAATCATTCTTTTCACAGCTCACGTATAAATTCTGTACATAAAACTTCACTCATCTTTCTTTGTTTTAATAATTGTCCATATACAATCAGCTTAAACGTCGAAGTTTCCTATAATCGTTTATAACTGTTTTCACACAATTCCATAGTTTTATCGATCTCAATTATGTACCTTGCTTCGTCAAGACAATATATTTCTGATCACAAACTATGAGTCATTCGAGTACAAGTGACATATGAATCGTATATAATTCACCGTTATTCCTGCGGTGAGTCAAAAAAGTACTTTCCCTCATGAATTCTCATATAATTGTAAAAGTCCTAGAGATATTCCTGCTTACATCATTCGTAAATACCTATCCCAGGGAGTCATTCTATCCAATTTGAATAGAATTTTCGTATGTTTCGATTGTACACTATGTAAAAATTAAAACATCAAAGATTATGAATTAAATTCTTCGACTTTGTAGTAAATTGATTAAAATTTCACAGTTTCGAAAGTATTTATTGAAATTGAAATCTCATGCTGCGAAGGCAGGTATGCGCATTTACCACGCTCAACAATGATACGTCTAATCCGAGGGATACCATTGTATCTCATGATCATAGATGTCAAAATTAGAGATTCGATCATTCGTGATAATTATTTGTTAATCATCATCGCATTGTTTTCTCCAGTCAAATATATTCAAAATTGTATTCTTTCAATTGATTTTAATTCATTTAATTTCACTTTTCAAATAACTTTCCCCGACCACTTTATATTTGAAATATCTGTCAAATCGATCTATGAATCGAAAGACATATGCGTTCTCCGTTCAATCGTGAGAAATTGATCGATATCGATGAAATTACGGCTACGAACGACGATATATATGGACGGACTTAGGAATTTATAATTATCCGTTCTTATCCAAGAAAGTTGTCATTTAAATCAATTCGAAACAAGAGGGACATAGCGGCGGTAGTCCACGTGATTTATCGCGAGTGGTTTGTATAATTTATAAGCGCGCATGCGACCGCTTGTTGCATTAGATTAGTTCAATTGCATCGTATATCATACGATCAATAGAATCGTGTCGAGAATTATTATCAATTCTTTTCACCAGACAAAAACTTTTCAGAATTTTTTCAAAACTTGACAAACTTGTTACACGATGGTAACGATTAACAACAGCGGAAATTGGAAATTTTTAACCATAAGAGAGAAAATAACATTACTCACCACCACATGGAACCTCTGCCCCGATTCTTATTCCTTGTAATTTCCGCTATAGACGCGTTGACCGCCACCGCAAATGCGCATAAGATTACCCAGAGTCTCATTTTTCTCTTTAAAGCTTCACTTTCCGTTCAATTACGCCAAAGCTCTTCAATTTGACACCTTGTAACACTCACCGAATATAATCAACATTCCGACACTCGAGTCACGTATTTCTCTGAACGAATATATTGTTGTTGTTGTTGTTCTTGTTGGTGCGCTAAAAGTCATAACGTATTTATCACGCGAAGGGGGAAAAAGAACAAAAAAGTAAGGAATTTTCAATCAGTCACATTGTCTTACGATCATTGTTCTTGTATGTAAATCATGACATAAGCGGATGATTTGTAAGTAGTTTCAAGTCAACATCCACGATTCACTAACCGAACATTTACGAATGAGCACTGACATAATAATAACAAGAACAACACTCGAAATTCCACTCTGATTTTTCTTAACGTTCTCTCTTTATATTAGAACAACTGTCAAAACGATCCCGAATATAATAGTCCACTTCTCGATCATTGGATTCATCCTCCATAATGATGTTCTCCAATCAAACGATGTATAATACCATATATTACTGTTTTTTTTTCCTGTGCGAAGTTTGTCAACACTCGTTGTTGCGGTCACGCATCATTCAGGTGCTTATTGTTGTGATTATATTGTTTTTAAATACTCGAGATGCGTATAGCTTATATGAGGTTGTGGCAACGACTTATGCGTTCTGTACAATCCCGTGTGGATGACTGTGGCTCCAGCTTTGCCCACGGCGTCGAAACTCACCCCCCTTGGCCTTTTCTCTCTTTCTCTCGAAGTTTATCTCTTTCTTTTTTCTTTTTTCAACTTCTCTTCTCCGTTGGGTTCTTCTCTCTTTCCCTTTTGCTCCGTTTAGCGGGAAGAAAAGAGAAAGACAGGGTGGGTGTCGCCCTTGAGAGGGCTGCCGAATCGTGGTGGTGGGAGAGACTTGGCAGACCAAGAAGAGAGTCCACGCTATACCTGCCGCCAACCCTCGCCGCTCGAGAACCAAGGTTTTCACTTGTTCGATCTTGGTCTACGTACAATGCTTTACGTACAATGGTCTACGAAAATAACTGATAACAGCAGCAGCGGCAGCAACAACGAAAGAAATCACACGACGGAACTCTGTAGAGAGCGTAAAAAAGATATATATATATATATGCTTCGATACGAGCGTGGATCTATCACCGGTTAACGATCTTTATTCCCTTTGACATTTCGAAATGTTGTCCACTTTTCATCTTGACGATCTTCACGTTTGGTTTATTATCTTTATTATTCTCGAATGGTTACACACGCACTTGTCTCCTTGGATCTCTCTTTCCCCTTGACGAGAGAGGTAACCTTTCTTCTTTCGCGGAGGGTGGATACCACGACCTTTTTTTTTCTCTTGTGATAAAGAAAGGGTGTGCACACGATATTTCTTTTCTTCGTACTTGTTTTTTCTCGTTTTCTTCTTGTTCCTCTTGTTATTGTTGTTCTTCTTCTCCGGATTGGAGGGGTGTGTGAAACAGTTCAACGACGCGAGAAGGACCAATACCCTTCGACGGACAAGTCGATAGGCCTCATCCGTGCGACTGCACGCGCTCGTCTACGGAAAAGTCCATCTCTCTCCTCGGATGAGGAGAGAGATGGAAAATCAAAGAGATCGTTGCCAGCCCTCTCTCCCATCTACAGACCGATTAAATCTTTCGACCCGCCTCCTCGGGCCCCAGCTCGGCCCAGTCTTGCCCTTTCCAACGATCCTCGAGCAACTGGTGGTGGCCCTCTCTTCCACTTCTCTCACGTTTCTTCTCGTCGCTTTCTTATTTGTGATGTCTTTTTCGTTTCCTTCTCTCTTTCCCCTGTTTATCTCGATCCGTGTGGATATCGCTCCCCTCCCCCGCCTTTTCCTCTCTCGCTCCCTTTCTCTCTCTTTCTCTTTCACACGCACGCACCGTGTGAAACATCAATGATTTTTTTCCCATTCTTAAATTTCGACTGTATCATGATTTAGAGCTAAGTGGGTACATTTTACTTCCTTATATTTTCTCCTGTATACTTCACGATGAATAACTTTCCTTTGAATCGATGTCTCGAATAACGTAATTCAAAATTTGCTCTCTCCCCTAAAAAACATTTTTTCTCCTTCTTGGTATCAAAAAGATAAGTGTCTATGAGATAAACTCACAAATTTAACTCGTGACAAAACTTAATTCCAATGCCATCGCAACGCTATTTCAAAATGCCAGTTCAGTTTCACTGATTTTCTGGTATTCTGTATTCCGACAAAAATTTGAATCTCAATCGATTCAAATTTCCAAAGCTCATACATCATGGAAGATTTTGTTTAGGAGGTATTTTCTTGGTTATAATTGAATGACAAAACATATCGCGGACGTTTAAAATTGGTAGCGTAACTAATACACGTTGTGGATTTCATAACAGCTCGACACAAGGCACATGTTACATTTGGAATGAGATTGTGACGAGCAGGTGACGTTACGTTTGTTACAATAGGCTATTGTCAATATTTCACAGTCACGATACAGTATTCATTTGAAAGACACCTATTTATAATACGGAAGTCATATTGAACAATCATACCCGGCCTTCACTTGTTCATCATTGAATTACAATAGGTGTGAAATAACAATCATACAGAGATTGATGAATGTATTCTATTATTGAAAGTCAAAATACGAATTTGAATGGATGTCGTGTGGTATGCTTTGAATATTTGTTTCCTGTACATACAAACATACATACATACATAATTCGGTTGGTATGTGGATAAAGGGAAATTGCTGCTTCGTTTCTCTTGTTTTTTCTTCGAGAAAGGAGGTGATGGAATCTTAATATTCCTCACAATTGTTTCGTATGCGAAGAATCGCTATGTTGCAAATTAACTGTGCAATCACCGAGTGAAATTCAATTTCGATAGAACAAATGAATGAACGAGGATCAATGCGGTTCAAGTGAAAGGTGCAACCGTTAACTTCATATTTATACCAGATAAAATTCAAGTATCGCAACTCTATGGTCTCAATAATTAAGAACTGCGATAGTTCGATTAGTCGTTTTACCGATGCTCTGATTATAAATCCATTTTCAAATTTATTTCATTTTAGAGGAAGTTTAAAATTGATCACATTCTGTCCAGCTTTGAGAAAAACGACACCCCACGTGGAGAAATGAAATTAATTAAGTTTGACAATTGAATCGATGTCAATATCGATGGAATGAAATCACATGGAAGTGAGTTATTATGACGTCCGACTTAATTGAATCATTAGAAATGATAACACGATACGCCCGAGATAAAGTAGGAACAAAATATTAGATGATGCTCGTATCATCATTGGATCAATTATTGAAATGCTGTTGTCTATTCGAATGACCTTGATCATTAATTTTCATAATCCCAATCTGATACGGCTGATCTGATAATATTCCTATAAATCCGCATCATTAGTTGTCACATGAGGTGTCAGTCGATTTATATGTGCGTATCTTTTGTATGGAATTTTACGAATCTAATTTTATGATATAATGCCTCCAATTTATACTATGATTTATGTGGAATTATTCACACCATTCAAATAATTCGAATATTTCAGATTCCAAAGAAATTTAGAGATTGTTAGATCGAATTGGAAGAATTTCGATATATTCGTAAGAATTTACGAAGATTCAGAGGGATTTGGTGTTGATCATTCTAATTGATGTTTCCCAAGTTGAACTGATAAATCAAAAAACGTCATTGCGAAGTCAAAAGAGGGCTAAATGGTACATCTGCGAGCACTCAATTGTAACGTCGTTTCATGTGAACTCATTTGGACCTTAATTTTACCCTAAAATATCATAATTATCATACAATTGTCATGAATTTGATGGAACGTACTTTTTTGGACCAAAACATTGACGACAAAATTGAGTCATATATTTCACTCAGATTGAAATTGCCCACACAGCACCACAGTCCTGGAAGAATTCATAAAGAATTCTTATAGAACTGATTGTATTGTTTATAAGTTCTTTGAGAATTCTTCTGGAACTGTGGTGCTGTGAGGGTGAAGATAAACGAGAGACGCACAGAGAAGAAAAATTCCTTGTGACAACGATTTGGTAGCTGTTATAACGAAAAACATTCACCCTTCTAGCTAAATTTGTTTGCTACTCGATATAAGTATATATTTCCAGTAGAAAATATTTCAGCCTCTACTCTGGCGCGGATAAGGGTGAGCGAGGCATTCTGGGTAGTTCTAAGGCCTTTTCTTGCGCCATAGACACGTCTAGAATGATTTCTATTAGCTGCCTCGGTAAATAATTTGCAGCTACGACTAAAGAATTAGTTGACGCAACAAATTATTTGCTACGTTAGCAAAAAATCTGTTGCTTTCACCGGAATCACATCCAATGAACATTCATTTGAAAGCTTCATAATGTTATTGGAAAGCTGCCGAAATGATCTCTAATGCGTTGATTTTTGCCACCTTTTTGATGTCTTCTCGAGAGTTCTAAACGCGAATAACTCTTCATAGAAGTTATCACATATAACTTCCAGATAGCGCTCAAAACTCTTGAGAAGACATGATTTCGACAGCTTTTAGATAATATTACGATAGTTTCCAATGTTGACCGGAAAATTGTTTACTGGGAAGAAGAAATGAATGATTTCTTCAGCAATGTTAGTTCGTGTTCAGGCGCGTACACACTTCCTAATTTCTAACCTACACTGAGGAGAAAGTATTCCAAATTTATTTCAACCAAATGAAGGTTGTTGACTATTAACTATTAATTTTTTGAAAACAATGAATTAATTGGTAACATTCAGAATGATTTGTTAAGTCAGCTACTGTAAAATTTTTAGAGCGAGGTTTCACTGTTCGACCAGTCAAAAAGGAGCTTGTCAAATTGATGAGTGAAATTCCCGCTCTTTTACACTGAGAAAAATTCTCTTGTACAATTTCCCATCATTGCTGGTAAATTTAGGATATAACCTGAAAACTACAAAATGTACTGTCAAACACGGTGAATTGAACTGTTATCCTATTAACATCTACGACCAAAGCGAGTGAAGATAGCTAGAATGATTGCAAAGTGCACACATAATCGATAGCGTGTTTCGTCATTTTCAGAGTATATCCCAAATATACCAGCAATGATGGGAAATTGTACAAGGAAATTTTTCTTAGTGTACAGTGATAATAATCTGAGGTTTGAAATTAAACAATCACAATTACTTCGATTCCCTTATTGTCAGCTGATGATGGCATTTTTCAGTGTCATCCTGCGTCGTTGAGAATGACAATCAACGCAATCTAAAATGATAGAAGGTCAAAATAATCTTCAAGCCTCCAAGCAGGAATATTGATAAAAAACACTTTTATTTTAAACTTCGACAAGTTTCGCCCTACACGGAGGAAAAAAATTCGCTGTGACAGCAAAATCTAGTCTTTCTGGGTACTTGTTGTT
The DNA here is from genome assembly GCA_018340375.1 of Gonatopus flavifemur. Classification (NCBI taxonomy): domain Eukaryota; kingdom Metazoa; phylum Arthropoda; class Insecta; order Hymenoptera; family Dryinidae; genus Gonatopus; species Gonatopus flavifemur. Next base: position 11,502,202 of record JAFFJZ010000005.1, read on the forward strand.
GGAGCAGGAAATTTTTTTGCTGTGACAGTAATTTTGTTTGTTACAACAGCGATTTCTTAGCAGTCGCAGCAAAAATCCAACTACTACAGCAAAATTTATTTGCTATTATATATATAATACCGAAAATTGTTCTAGCCCAGCGAACAATTTGCTGTTTCAGTTGATCATGTTGCTTTTACAGCAATCCAGTTAACTATTCTACCCTGAGAGAAAAGATAGAGGACTCAACCATGCACGACAGTTGAATACATTCCAACACAATCCTACGTTAACTCAATTTGAATGCAAGATCCATTCAAGTACGCGTAGTTGAGTGAACTCACGAATGTTATTTAAGTTGATGAAGTATTGCATTCGAACGTATCCAACTGTGGTGCCTAGTTGAGATTATTATGCTTTTTCTCGGTCTATATATGATCCTTCGATTTGCTGCAGCAGCAAATTTTCGTCCTCCTTTCATCCAGTTCGTTTTAGGATGTGAAAATTTATGAAAACAAATTGTGTTTCCTTTATTGAAGAGTGAGAAGAATAAAAATACTGGAAAGGTCGGTCAATCCTTAGCCAAGATTGAGTAATCAATTATTGTCTAAATGTACAATAGAGGAGAACAGTATCCTGTTGTAAATAAGTAAACTGAATATTGATAGAAATAATCAATTATTTTTCCTCCGTTAATATTTTCCTCTAAAAAATTCATCAATTACTGTTTACGGATATCTGCTTGCTCGCTTACTGACTTGCTTAATTACAATGGGCTGTTGTTTTCTTTTACTGTACGTTTATATTGTAATTGATGACTCGATTTTGGCCAAGGATTGACGACCAACCTTTCCACACGGAGAATAAGGAAATAGCTGTGGCTGCTACTCACTTTTTTAGCACCCTTTTTCAACCGCTGTAGGTAAAATAATTGCAACCGTAGCTATTTTTTAGCTGCCGTAGCAAGAAATTGTAGCTGTAACTGCACAGGTTTTGTGGTTGATATTTGGATAGCCAAATAATTTAGATGTTGAATTTTCGCTGCGGCAGCTACATTTTTGCTGCTATCGCTAAATGAGTAGCTGTGACAGCTGAAAAATAGCTGCCCTAGCTAATTATTCTTTTCCGTGCAGTCTTTTTGTTTCTTCTACTCTTCGGATAGACCGAAACGCGTCGATGTTCTGGATAAAACTTTTTTTATCATCAACGATTTTGGTTGGAGGCTTTTGAGCGAGTGACCACATCTTTTTCCCAACCAAGAATGATGTAATCATTTTGAAGTTGTCTCATCATTGTTGCCAAGGCTGGGTCAATCTTTATTCATCTTGCATCATGTTAGTGCATATGAAACACTTTAATCTGGGTACCTATCTTGTGTTCCATAATACTGTTATCCAGAGTGCATAATATGCATTACATGTTATAAGTCTACAGCACAACCATGATACAACAATTGAGATAGTTACATTAATAACTCTAGAACTTATGTTTCTTGAGTTACTAAGTTTACAATGTGTTATCATAACAGCAGGCATAACAGCTAGGCAGTGTATTTGACCCTAAATGAAAGTGGATGAGTAGTTTTCGACGACTAATGAAGAAGTATAGACTGAAGCATCAGAAAATTTGAATATTTTGTAGTATACTTTGATAGAATTCATCAGGAATGGCGATTCAAAATCCAACTACATAAATAAACCGAGGAAGAGTCAATGAAATATGATTAAAGGAATGAAAAAATTGAGAACATATCTTGGTTCCCTTGTCTAATGCTTTCATCTGTGTCTCTAGGTGTAAATCTACGGAATTCTAGAATTTCATGAGTGGTTACACTTCATTTACTTCGCAACATCGAATGAATACGATCTAATCTACATTCAACCTCATTGATATTCTGGGTAACCAATGTAACAGCTTTGGAATTGACACAAATTCTTTGCTGTGTTATATCTTATTTTACCAATGCTGGGTATGGAAACTTATGAATTTAATAACAAAATTCATAACACTGAATTTTCATGGATTGTCTGTTCCACGAGTTGTATTATTTATTCAAACAACCTCTCAATGTGGAAATTTTTCAACGGAAAAACCCAATAGTTGTTGCAAATATACTAAATCCATGAGAAATGCAGAATAAATATGTGAAGAGCACATTCCAACAAACTGGTTATCCTGTTTTACACGTGAAAAACTGAAATAGCTGTGGCAACTTTTAACTATTTTAGCAACGTTTTGTCGCTGTTATAGCTAGATGTAACTGTAGCTATAGCTATTCATTAGAAACAATAGTGGAAAATCGTACCTGTGACAACAGAGGTTTTTCTAGTTGACATTTGCACAGCCAGATAATTTAGCTGTGATTTCTTGCTGTTGCCGCTGAATGAGTAGCTAAGCTTAGTAGAAATGGTTTAGTCATTCACGAGTTTGTAGCACCTGCACTAAGTAAAAACTAGAGACTGGTGCTGTGTGCCTCGTAAGTATCTAGTGAGTTGGCTGATTTTTCGCAAGCGTTACAAACTCGTGAATGACTAAACTACTCTACTAGGTTATGGGAGCTACGAAATAGCTGTCGTAGATCATTTTTAGAGCACCAATATAAAGATTTCAATGAATTCTGCATAGAATTTTCATAAAGTACTGTGAAGAATGATATATAATTTCCACGTCCCGAGTCAAAAAGTGACACCTGATTTAGCTCCGATTCGTTGCGTATCACGAAGTGAATCAGGTTTGATTTCATTTTTCATCTTGTTCTCAATCTGATATTGTTTCCAAAATCCTCATTCGACCTGATTCTGGAGTTGATCAGGCTCTTTTGAAAGTATTTAAATCTTTTGAGTCGGGGTATTTCACGTAGGTATGCGATTGAATACGCAAATACACAAATAAAAATTCCTGCCAAAATCATGTTCATTCTACGATCGTACTCGAATAGACATTCAGGATTAATACAAAATCAGCTCAATTTTCTTTGTTGAAAATTCGTTCAGATTCCTATCCATGTGGTTTAAGAAATTTGTTGATGAAGTGGAAGTCGGAATTTGAACTTGAATCGATGGATTCTTCTTTCAACTTCTTGTAACAAGTGTTGTTCTTGATGTACAACTTATTGATCCGTGATGAATTAATGTTGTAAATTTTCTTTCTTTCTCTGTGAAATCTTATTCAATTCACTATGGGATTATTGCGTCCGAGGAACTGACTAGATTTTCTGACAGAATGTACTGTAAAGCATTGCTTATTCGATCAGGCTTCTATCGTCTCGTGATAGTAAATTTCATTGTAAGTTCAGTCTGTTCTTCGGTTACAAATGACCATAGTAAATTCAACTCTAAAGAGATATTGTGTATTTTCAAAAGTTTGTTGATTACCCTAGCTGCATGTATCATCAAACCATGCACATTGCGTTTGCAGATGAGTTCTCACGTTCTCAAAATATAACTTGTTTCAAGATCCAATCAAGAGTTGACACCAACCCAAGGATTATAGCAGGAATTTAGATTGCTTAAATCCAATACCACGATATAGATTCAATAAAATCCACATGAAATGTCAAATCAAGTTCTTTGAAATGTAATTTCCATTAAACCTCTGTCACTCATCCGCGACATCAAAAAACATTCTCCCACATTCACTCGTTCATTCGATGAAGAAGCGTCAAAGCCCTTTTTACAACGAGTATCATCATCATCATTATCATCATCATCGACAATTTTTATCGTGAAAAACATCTTCCTCTGCATTACATTGTGCAAGCATTACGAACGTCATTGTTCACCTATGATGCGTTTCTGACACGTTCTAACAGATCTACAAGGATAATCCTCTCACGGTAGCACGTGGTTGTTGAGGGGATATTGTAGGCGTCTCTTTTCCAGGCCACACCTCTACCGTTGTCCCCACTGCACATCCATCCAAGATTCTCACGCGCAAGAAAATCCTTCTCCCACTCTTCGTCCTTCGATATACACATCGCCTTTACTTCTCTATTCATCTGAAAATCCCATCACCTTCCTCCTTGCCTCTACGAATCTTTATCTTTTTCTTTTCTTTCTGGCTCCTCCAGCCGTATTGTTTTCCTTCCTACTCATATTTCCTCGAAAGTTTATATATCTCTTTCATTCATTTCCCCATTGGAATGTCTCGTTCGTGCTCCTGTTGCATCTTCGATGAAAGATTCGAGAATATGTAAATCGAAGGAACAGGTTTGCTACGTATGGTAGCATACAAATACAAAAGCTCGTCAACAATGATTCATAAGGTAGGACTTGTATCAATGTATCAATGAAAATGAATCAAGCTGAGATTGAAATTCATTCGATTCGATATTTTTCACTCGAATCGAGCGAAGAATGGTTTGTTAAAGCGTTGAATAGAATCTTTGGAATGAGTAAATGGATCGATTAATCGTTTAGTCCATCTTCAATCGCGATGACAAATCATTTTTTCAAGTTTCTTTACTCTTCGATTCTATTTTTGGGAATAAATAAAAACAATTCGTGTAGAGAGAGAGAGATTACAAGACTTTAGATCGTGTTGGAGAATCATTCTTTCCCGAGAAGGTGAGCGAGAGTATCATATATAACCGTTCCGATGTAATTTGAAGGGAAAAGAATTCATCACACAATTTTGTTTCGTGGAAACATTTTGTCTTGAAGAGAAAAAAAGAAACCACCCAAATTCCTCCCTCTGCCATTAATTCACGTGAAAGGATGGGAGAGGGGGGAAGCAAGATCAGGTGACAGATAAGAAAATCTAAGGAGAAAAACGTTGCCCTGGGACACGAATTCCAGGTGAAGCGTAAAGACTGGATCCTCCTTCGTAACGGTTGTGATGCAAGAATTCCAGATATAATTGCCCTCGGATTTTACTTGCCGACAATAAACCGTCTCCTACCTTTCTCTTCACTTGTAAATACGACCGACCTCACATCTCGCTCGAGACCATAGCTCGAGTCAAACAAATCGGTCCGCTGTTTCGCGGTAAAAACTTAATTGAAGTCATCGTACGAAATTGGTTACTCCGGCCGTTGGCTGTTGTTCTTCCAATCCATTGTTAACCCTTCTAGAAAAGCACATAGGGATTTTTTTCTCACGTTTTTGTATAAATACCGTATGAGCATTGAAAACGTGAAGTAACAATTGAAAGGAAAAAAAGTCAGTGCTGCTATTGTAACAAGATCCAGTATTGGATGATGATAATGATGATGGTGATGATGATGATGATGACGGGCTGCTACAAGCCGCAATCTTCACATTCACTCAATGAAGTATTTGAACCAAGGAAGGAACAAGATGTACAGGGTGGTCTGACAAAATTCTGTTGCAGGATGCGGCCTGCAACTTCATTTACACCTATTCAGCTCCTCGAGTTAAGTGAGCGAGAATGTGACTGTAGATTTACGGGCTACCTGGCACGTCTCATCTTCTTTGTCTACTGCAGTGACTCACTTCTTCTCTTCTACTTTTCGCTTCGGTTTCTCACCTTTAGTTCAGTAGGCCGCATTTCTTGCATGTTTACCCATCCAAACGAAACTCGAATATATCCTTCTAATTGGCTATTCAACGCATCAAATGCATTTCAATTACAAGAAACGAATTTTTATTTATGCGTTGGAATGTTCTAATGAATATGACTCAAAGATTGAACAGTAATTCTGTTGAAAATCAATAGACTGGAGAACGATGTCTTCGCGATGCAATTCTCGATTCGAATTGTCGGTTTGTGTATAACGCTTCGTTAATCATCTCGGATTATCCAAATCTCATTCGATGCTAAATTTACCGCTCATTAACAGTTACGTGAATTGGAATTATCTGCTTATACGTGTTGAATGAAGATAAAAAAACCAAGAGTCCAATATATATATATATATGTATATAATATTCATTTATTTGGCCGTGTTCAAAATAACCCCACCAAACAAAAATAACGGTGAGACCTTAGAGGGCGAGAACAACAGCGCCTCTAGTGGCGCCATCATTCTTAGTTCCGCTTGAACGGCATTGAGAAACAATAATTACCTATCCACAGTCCTTTGATGTCGCCCGACGTATTCGCACCCCGCCCATAGATCCTTCAAAGGTGTTACGGGTGGTCGTAGAGGCACACTTGGACACACGCATCGAAGAAATCCCTACGAGGCGAGCGTTTTTTCCTTCAAATCTTCGAAAGAGGAAAAAAAAAAAAGAAGAAGGAAAAAGAAATGATATGGGAAACGTTGAAGAATCCAATCTTTATTACTGAAGAACGAAAAGATTTGAAATGTGAAAGAAATCTCACGAGGTATACGAGCAACGTACTAATGTTGTTTTTGTAAATTCGACCAAGGCAAGAAAAGAATTCCAAATTCAATTGATCGAAGTATTTGAACAAGCAACAACAACAACAATAACAACACTATATAGTTGTGTACAATAGCAATAACACTGCGATGAATATCTTAAGAGCCTTTATTTGGCTCCACTTTCGAGTGGTTCGGTTAGCAAAAATCGTTCCCATAGAATTCGTTCGAAACTCTGTCAATTCTTGATCCTATATTGAAATCAGTACAACAGCGAAGTCTCAGGGATAAGTAGAATTTGCGGAAATAGGATGAAGATTTTTTGCCACAGTGACATGAAGAGAAAAAAAAAGAAAGAGGATGATCCGAAACAAACGAATTCCTCGTGTGCCGTGAACGGGGGATCTCTTTGTTGTTAGTTTATTTCGAGTTTAGGTAATGAGGATGAGTTTTAACCTATATTAGACTAATCCGATGATTGAAACCAAAAGAAAGGAAAGAAGATGGAAGATGAAAGTAAAGACGGCGACAAGGAGGAAAGGAGGGAATCCACTTCATCGCCCTCCCTATTCGCACGACACGAGTGCCCTCGAGAAGGACCCTTGAGGATTTCAATGGATCTCTCGAACCCACCTGCCGCCAGATCTCTTCCTATAATCGACGGCTCAAGATAATCTGTATAAGTAAAAGGATATGGCTCCATCATCCAAACTTTCGTGAAGCTGTACAAGGGCGCGTGCGCCATCGTAGAAAATCATCCCTGATCCACTTCTTAAGAGCTCCTGTAGTCAGATTTACATTCCTTTGTATGCCGTGTCGTGGAAATTCAACGTTCGTACTACTCGTCTTCACTTAACAACAAGAATTCAATACGTCTAAATGGTACCGGTTGACATTGATGCGATTTGAACTGTCGTTTCCGATTACTGAATTACCATCTTAAAGTGTGTGGATGTTTCATCATCGATCCTGGTATTAAGCTTTCCGAATTGATATATATCTTGGATCGATATCGTTTACCGTTCTAGATATTTTCTGATGAGATGTATATCTGATAAATGTATTCAAAACTTTTTCTCATACGGTAGCGCTCAAATTAATTGGAACACCAGATGAATTGTGCTCTTTCTCCTATACGATAGTTGGCACCACTGCTACCTGGGTTTTCAAGAACAAAGGAGGACATATTAATTATTAGGATACTGTTTGTAGCTTTTTTGGTTAATAAACTGTGTGTTATGTCAAAATTGTAGTAATTTCCTTGGTGTTCCAATTAATTTGAGCGCTACTGTACATATATGTGAATTTCCTGAGAAGTAAAACAACTCAATAGGGATTCTTACAGAATGAATAATAATATTCATATGATTTGCGTATCCTATTGATGCATATTGAAGGGTTTGGAGGTTAAAGCTCCATGAAAACTATCTTAAAACTTATAGTAAAAACCAGTAATGCTCGATTTTTCTTAACAAATGGGATAGTTTCCGACGAATAAATCATCGACTGAAAGTAGTGTTTCGGACGAGACCGATTCGAGACGAGATGAAAAATTACTTTTCGAAATCGAGACGATACCTGCCAAGCCGAGATTCTCGACGGTACCGAGAAACTTATACAATGCATTGTCGAAATCGAGAATCTCGACACGAGACGATACTGATTTTGTCGAGACAAAAACGAGACCGAGATGAGATTATAAATTCCGAGATCAAATCGAGGTCGAGATCGAGACCCGGTTAGTCTCGGCGAGACGAGAACGAAACACTAAATGAAAGTTTATTAATTCTCAAAAGATCTTGAGAATACTTGTAAATGTCCTTTGAAAAATAAATAGATGCCTTATTTTGATCCAAAAAATCATGCAACCCTTTTGAATTATCGATTCATTCATTCATTCATTCATTCGTCCATGCGCTTATTTATGAGGATCAAATTGGAACAGTATCGTGATGTATTATCTCATGACTTACTTCTAAATTGTGTAACACAGTTTGTCAGAATGTTCAGCCTCTTTTCCTCCTGTCATATTTGTCACACTCCAGACGTACCCTGTTTATATAACATCAACCATAACTTCTATATATAACTCAAAGAGAGCTGGCGCGGTATCACTTTTACTTATGTATTTACTTTCATACTTGTGTGTTATGGCGAATCGCTATCCTTGATGGTATTCTCCTGGTAGAAATGATGTGAATGCATTGAATATGAATTATTGATATTTTTATAAATGTACTTGTAACTGAAGAAGATGATACTTGTGGGGAGGAAACACTAAGTAACTAAATAATAAGCAGGCTGAGTGTTACAAAACTCTGGTGAATTGATTGAACAGTGTGCTCACTAAGTTTCTCCAAATGTATGAATTCAAAAAACAATCACGATTTGATGATTTTCAGCGAGGATTCAGTAACGATACTCTTCCTTTTCTCTCGATTTTTCGTATATTTCCGAGTGGAAAGATTTTCGAAATTTTACACAATTTATATACAATTCAATATAGTTTATACATCATTTGTATATAATTTTATACAAATGATGTGTAAGTTTGAAAAGTCTTCCATTCGTTTCTTTTTTCCTTTGCTTCCTAAGAATATAAAAGAATGCCTTCAAAAAAAATTTCCTGTGGTAAAATTAAATTGTATTAGAAATTCTGTACCATGGGGGCCTAGGAATCGAAATTCGTTCTTCGACAGAAGAATTTTCGTTGGAGAATTACAAATCTGTTGAATCAACGGAAGATACTGAAGTCGAAGTAGCTCAAGTCAAGTCTTGATGGAACTTTCGATCGATGTTAAAGCTTGCTCATTATGAAACCTGCATTCTGGAAAACGAAATCAAAGGTTATTGAAATACAACAAAAACCTGGTACTTCATTTCCTCACAAATATGTCAAATAATTACTTCATTGTTAATCTGATAAATGAACTCCTAAGATGTAAAGAACTCAATTTTATCGCAACGAACTGTCCAAATTTTACATTCTAATTCACAATTACACACTTGAAATTCTTTGTCCCACACGTTCCGAGAAACTAAGCGTGCGAAAAGTGAGAGCTCCATTTCCAAAACTGAACATCATTCACAGTTGTAAAACCATTCACGGTACAAACTCGTTACGGAAGACCTGCGTTATAAGCGATTTTCTCCTTCGTTTCACTTAATTAGACACAGAAACAGCCCTAAAAATGAACAAGGATTCGCACACAACTACCTGTTCGTACTTAAATATTATAATGTGCATAGAAAGGGAAGAATGGACGAAAAATTGCAACGTATTATGCGAAGGTAATGCTATTCGTGAATAAGGGAACTCTTCCATGCTGATTTCATTTATCTTGAATCCTTATATTTTCTTCAGGATTCACCATTAGCGAACGAAGAAAGATGTATCGATGCCGTAACAGAGTGGGTTGTTACCGTAGCGCCTAAAAAAAAACTATTAAAGAGCAAGAGAGATTGACACAACTGAATTTTTTTCCTGAAAAACAAATTTACTAACAGAATTAATGCCTCAGCTGCTGCAGTGAATATTTTTGCAAGAACAACACATTATTTTGCAGGCATTATAGTAACAAACCATTTATCTCTACGTGATTGTTATTTATATTTACTTATTTTTCTTTATTTTCATTTTCATTTATTTTTTTTTCTTAGTTTTTGATTTGCATTATAAGGCAGTCGGTTTCTGAAATGTTTTTTGTTATGGTATTATCAGCAGAATTTTCCACACGCGGAGAAAAATGCAGTTCGGAAATATAGTAATTTCTAATAAAAACTTGAGAATGTTTGTCACAATCTGAAAGTATTTTTTGAATTCTTAGTAAAGATACAAACGGTTCATAATTCTTGTTAAATTTTATTTGAAAAACAATGAAAACTCATAAATACTTGAAAATTCACAAAGTGAGTAACCAAATTTCGAAATTTTATCATTCCTTTTTACAAAATTTCATACCCGTCTTTTGGAAAGATGATATTTTTTTCTCTCGGTTGTTAAATATTGATCAGTTTTTGATTGTTTTTCAAATAAAATTTGACAAATATATGAAAGGTTTTGTCTTTATTAAAAATTCAAGGAATACTTTCAGATTTTTAGGAATATTCTCAAATTTTTATTAAAGATTATATTTTCGATCAGTATTTTTCTTCGTGCACAAGTGGGAAATTCGTAAATTTTGTCACGAAAGATCATTTATTCGAGATTTATCGTTACATTATTATGGTAAAAGAATTGCCCAAGCTAATAATACATGGATAATGTCACACAGCTTGTCATTTTCCCAAACAACACCGAATACACTGAAGAAAAGGAAATTGGTTAATTCTACCAACGGCACCCAATTACATTTTTATGATTGTGGTTATTAGAAAAAAAAAAAATTGTGGTCACCAAGACACGGTCATGGTAACTTAAAAATAGTTGAATTTACTAAAAACATGATTGGGCCCTGTTTTTTCTTTGTCCTATTTTTGTTGGATAACAGTAATGAATACTTTCAGTGTATTTGATGCGTATTTATAGGATATATATTTTCATATTCGAAGATTTTACAAATATAATATTCAATGAAATAATTTAATATTGATACACTGACAGAAAAATTTTTGGGAATAATAAAATATTTGATTCAAAACTGTGAAAAAAAAAATCGGAAAACTTCCAGTACCGTACTGGAAGCAATTCATCTGTACATTTGTACTGAAAATTACATTCAAATCATGAAAATTCCAGTACACGTAGCAGAAAATTCTTGTATTTATACTGAAAAGTTGAAGTAAAAAACATTGAATGTCATGTAAAATACGGAAACATTCTGGTACCACAGAAATTTTCTTGTATGTGAACTGAAGAATTCGTCATGAACAGAAATGTTCCTGTTCCTGAGTACCGGAAAATCCCAGTTCTTTTAAACAGTGAATAGTCACAACCGAATACCTAATTAATTCGAAGAAAGTTTTATTGAATCAATGAAATATCCGATTTCATTGAAGAGCGTATTTCATAACATATTAAATATTTGTTTGATAGGATATTCAATTGATATCAATATTCAGTCAAATTAATAATATAGTTGATATATAATCAAGTCAATAAGAATTTATCCAAATCAATTAAGTATTTTATTGCAACTATTCAATTGAATATTGTATTGTTTTCGGGAATTATTTCTCTCGGTGTATTTGATAGATATACGGAATGGTGCTGTGTAGGTTTCAGCAATCATGCAACAATTTTGAAATGTCGATAGATTTGTTAAAAGATCAATGATGTTATAATGATGAAGATCGATTTTGTAATGTTTCATATTGTGGTTACATTGGGATACTGCAAATCCTCACCTGTCAAGTCCTGAAATGAATTTTTTCGTTGCGTTTTTCAGCGGTTGTTCTTTTCGAAAACAAGTTATGAAAAATTATTAAAATAATCATTTTTGACTTGAAATCAACTAATCCTTCCAAATCTGGTATTGATATTTCCAAAGAATGCACCTGTGACAATTCATTCAGAATTTTTCACATAAGAACGCGAATTTTCAAACGGTTTTTTTTCTTCATTTCATGTTTCCACATTGGAATCATTTTAGAATTCTCATTTTAACTACAGAAACCGCTTCAAATTATCTCAAACTCTCATTTATGTCTTTGGAAATTGCATAACTTGATGTGGATTTAACCAGAATAGCGGCTTGAACGTGGATAAAACGTCAAAAACTTGAAGGATTATTCATTCGAAAACGATAGACTCTAGAGAAAATTGACCCTGAACAGAAAGTTCTTAGAATTAATCGCTGGAATTTGTTCAAAACTTTCTGAAAATTTCAGGATTTTACGATTTTGAATATTCTAAGAAGTTGTCAAAACAGTTTGAAGGAAATTTCAACGTGTTCTTTAATCGATTATGGTCCATCGATTTCAAATAAAACATCCTTAGAGCTTTTTAATTTTTTCCACGTTTAAGCCGCTATTTTGATTGCTTTTCACATCAAATTTTGCAAATTTCAAAGACTTAGAGTAAAATTTGAGATGAATTGATGCGATTTCTGTAGTTTAAAAAGAATTCTAGAATGATTTCGATGCGAAAAGATGAAATATAGAAAAAAAAGGTTTGAATATCCGCATTTTTTGGATAATTCAACACCAGATTCTGAAAGATGAGTCAATTTTCCGTTAAAAACGATTGTTTTGGAATTTTTCATAACTTTTTTTTCACAAAATACAAATGTTGGAAAATATAACGACAAAAAAATTCAATCCTAGGAATTAATGGACTAGTTGACTCAACTAATAAATTCAGAAGAGAAGTTTTTTGGAATAATAAAATATTTAAGGGGTTACACCTATTTGAACGGTATAAAAAAAGCCTTCTTTGAGAAATTTTTTTCGTTCTGATAAAATAAATCAATGGAAATAAAATTTTGCGGGTTTATTATACATATATTAAAGTATACAAAATAATTTTCTTTTCAATTCCATTCTTCAAAATGGGGGGTGCACAAATACTTTAAAAGAACGTGTTATTTTTTGGAGTGGTCTGCGGCAGGACAAATAACTCTTTCAATTTCTATCCAATCGACTTGAAATTTCAACTGTAGCTTCTTAGATAGATTTTACAGAGAGGTACACACGATTTTTGAGATTCATGGATGATTACGTGTTTTGTAAACGTTGAAAGATCGGGTTTTTTGGTGAAAAAAAAAGTTTTGACTTTGAACTTGTGTCAAATTACAAAAAATGATTATTTTCCAATAATCGTGTGTACTTCTCTGATAAATTTGATGTAAATTATGAAAAAAATTTTTTTTGTTCCAGGTGCAGAAATAAAGATGGGATTTGTCCTGCCACAGACCATTCCAAAGAAAAAAAAAACACGTTCTTTTAAAATATTTGTAAACCCTTCATTTTGAAGAATGGGATTGAAAAAAAAATTATTTTGTATACTTTAATATATGTATAATAAACCTGAAAAATTTTATTTCCATTGATTTATTTCATCACAACGAAAAAAATTTCTCAAAGAAGGCTTTTTTTCAGACCGTTCAAATAGGTGTAACTCTTAATTGATTAGTCACAACAAAATACTGAATTAATTCGAAAAAAAGTTTTATTGAATTAATATGTACATTTGTTGTCATTGAAAAAGTATATTATAACATATTAAATGTTTGTTTGATTGAATGAATATTTATTCAAGTCAATAAAAGTTCATCAAAATCAATTGAGTATTTTGTTGCGATTATTCAGTTGAATATGTTATTGTTCCTGGAAATTTGTTCTCTCAGTGAATGATGATTGCACCAACTGATGTGCACAACTTCTGACTAACAAGATATTTATGTTAGTCTGCGCAACTATTGCAATAGTTGAGCCAATTAACGTGGTATTTGTCTTAACTGCTGAGTAATAGGTAACCATATACATTAGGGAGGTGCAAAAAGCCGACTATTATTTGTTTTCGTGTCTGGTATGAAAATATGTGAGGATTTTATGTTTCAAGAGTCCGCTGCAAAGATCAGCTCAAAAAAAATTTTTTTAAATGGTAAAAGTACTCAAAATTCATCGTTTTTTTATTGTTCAATTTTTTTTTCTTGTTGCAATAAATCTAAGTACTTACAAAAATTGTGACTTTCTCAAAGTTACAGCTCGAAATATTTATTCTTGAAAATCCCTCAAAATTCATGATTATTTTTTAATTCATTGCTTCTGATGTTTTCGAGTGACCTTCAAAAATTCATTTCAACATTCATTATGTCCTATTATCTTTAACTAGCAGCTCAATGAATGAGAATGCACCACGAGATGGAAAAAAATGTAATACATCACACAAATATAAATTTCTGGATCAATGAATTGAATTAATTTAAAAAATTGGAAGTTTCAAATTGATTGAAATTTCATTGAATTGATGAATTACTTCAATCATGAATTTCATTTTTTTCAAATGATTTTTGGAGTTTTGCATCCTCGCAAACATTAAAAGCGATGAATTAAAAAAATTTTTATAAATTCTGAGTGATTCTTAAAAATGAATATTTCGAGCTTTGATTTCCAGGGATTTACCATTTTCGTAAATACTAAATTTCATCGCAACGAGGAAAAAAATTAGTTAATAAGAAACAATTAATTTTGACTATTTAAAGAATTTGTTTGAATCTTGAACGATCCCTAAAAAATTTTTTTTCGGGATGATCTTAGGAGAAGGCTCTTAAAACGATGAAAAACCAACATATTTCCATACGAGATACGGAGAAAAAAAATAGTCGTTTTTTTGCGCCACCCTAGTTTATATTATTAGAAAAAATAATGATATTCCCACTTCAGTAGTTTCATGTTTAATCACAGAAACGTTTCGATAAACGATTCAAATTACAACAACATGAGTCGATGAGCAAAGTATTCAATTTCTCAGACTTCATCAGGTTTTAAATCATAAAAAATCTTATTTTCGAACGAAATGTTTTCATCGATCGGTGAATCCAATCAATATGTGGGTGTCATAGACAAAGTCGTATGGTTTCATAAAGGCTTTTTCTCGAATACCGTTATTTACAGCAAAACCAGTTGAATAAATAATCATAATCATATTGAATACACAAATTGAAGAAAATACTAGGTATAATAACTCATGTTTTTTGTCAGATCTAAGTTTTGTTATTAATAACCATGTGCTCTCTTCAAATTATCATTGATATATCCGATGAATCCTTCATCATACATGTACCACTGGTTCACTAAAACCAGATGCGGAATGATTGAAAAATCTAGTTGATTTAAAATGTGGTCAACCGAAAGGTTATCCTCAAAAGCCATGTGCAAGGTCTGGTGTGGTTTGAACAGTCATATTTTTATTTATACAAAGCGTTTCAAGATCGGTTACTAACTTTCGATCACCCATCAATAAGTTTACGTGATATTTACGTGGGCATGTGCATGGTTAAATTCATCAGCAGTTTTGCATCCATGAAATGTGTGTTATAATATTCTGATTTTCTTCATTGTTCTCAGCAATATTTTTTCACAAATTTCGTATTTAATATGTTCGAGACGCCTGATAGAATCCATTAGAAGCATTTTTCTGAACTCGATTTGGTTTTTTCCCTGCTGTTCTTAGCAAATCGAATTTCCATGATTTCATTGAAGTATCTTCAAATTTTAAAAAGTATAGAATAATTAAATTCCAATCGCTGACATTCTCTCAAGCGAGAAGAGTATCGAATTAAAGTTGATGAAATGGAGAGGCTAAATCAACGTGGGTGCAAATTTGATTCGAATCATGCGTTCTTCAATGAAGTCGAAAATCATTTCATTTTCTCCACTTACTCTGATATCACATCACCCACACTTTTAATCACTAACATTGATTTCTTCACAAAATATTATTTTGAGGAACCAAATTTGAGATGTTTTTTTTTTACGAGAACTAATAACAATGTGTTCAAATTCTCAACAAAAAGATAGAGGCCCATCTTGATTCTCCTGTTGATGTCTCAGTTATTTTATTATTCCATATTTTTTGTGAGAGATTCTAAGATCCGGACCTCCCGATCAGATTATTTGCACGTCGATCAGCATCTCTGATATCTCTAAAAACATATTGTCCAATGCTGATTCATATCTCATACCACAGTGTTCTTTCCCCCAGGCCACTATGATCATGCGTTTTTATTTTAATCGCTGTGAATAATGACCGAGAAAAACGAAATCTCTCCATGGATGCGAATTGAAATCCCCAAGTTTCCGTCTGAAGTTTTTATAAAAGATGCTTTTCTTCCGCCCCTGATGAATCATATGTGTGATCGTAAAAATCCCTGGAATGGCTTAAATGATTCTTTTCCATTGTGAAATGATGTGATGCCGCAGGAGCAAAAAACTTAATGACGTGTCGAGTGAGGAAAGGAATGAAGATAGAGTGAATCGCTTTTGTCTACAGAAATGTGATCCAGCATTTACAAAGTGATGATGGTTGCGCAGTCCGGAAGAAGATAATTACAAGTATTTCGAATCATCTTGGAATTTCAAACGCACCCGTTCAGAGAAAAAGCCAAGGCACGTATTCGTTACCAACGCAGATATGAGAATCTCTGACGAGTGATTAATTTTTCGAAATAAACCGAACGACTACTTTAATACCATGAAAAACGGTTTATCGTTTAACACATCGAGATGTGAAATTTCAATTTATCTCATCAGAGATTACAGAAAATTTCAAAAAATCAAAGATGAATCTTCATTCGGACCACGACTGTACGTATTTTTTCTCACGCTCAAGGATTAAACGACAAATTTCTTGTTTTATATAAAAAGAGAATCACGATGGATCCATTGATGATGGTATAATGAATTAATTGAAGATCGGACACGAAACACATTCCAATATAGGAAGCTGATGTCATTATCTGCCAAGTTATGGGCATAGCATTGATTTTTTCCCATTTAATCATGATGACTGGTCGAATCAATATATGTGGACATGTATACGATTTGCGTCCAACGACACGCGAAACGAATCGTTCTTTCTCTTAATCGATCATCCAATCGGAAATTATTTAGCCCTCCCAAAAGTCTTTTATACGCACGAGTATACACGTTGATTTGCGCGCAGATTTATCTTTACGATGAATCTTTCATTGTGATCCCGTTAATTAGTTGTTTCGAGTTTCATCTATTTAGTTCGATCGCGTCCGCGTAATTCTTTTTTACGTTCAATTTAACGTGTTTTAACAAATCTGATGACGATGATTAATAATAAAATAAAGATTACGAGACGCATTAATTATCATTATTCGCTAAAGAGACCATTGGATTATTAATTTTTCAGTGGTATTGAGTAATTGAACGCAGACTATCCTTGATATCCTTACTAATACATATATACATACTATGTTTCGTCGGCTTGCCGAAAGTGAATCATTACACTCGAATGAACACGACGTATCCCACATTGGCTTGTCTTTTTGTTCCCCCTTTTTATTCCTCATAACTTCATCTTTTCTTCTGCCAAAGTTTGTCTTATGAACGAACTTAAAGTCGCGCACGGTAGAGAAACTCTACTACCAGCTGCGAGAAACCGGATCTCGAGACGGTTAATTAGTAGCCCCGATCACCCAACGATGAATCAGTACCTCGGAAACCACTCTGCTCAACCTATGGGTGGCGTGTTATGAAATGACAAGTAATTCATTTGATCATATCTAGGTATTTATAATAATCATCGGAGAAAAATATTGATGGTTTAAGGTAATAATACTAATCATCGAATAAGTTTGAGTTCATTGAATCTTTCAACGGATTGAATTGTCCTGTATTTGAATAACGTTGTAATTATTGTCGAGAAATTCGTTTTTCTGGAATCATCGTTCGAGGAAGAAAGAAAAAGTATTCATCGTTTGGATTGAGTACCATGTGTTGAAAATGTGACCATCGTAAGAGTTACAACCATGAAATTCACGAAATTACGGTTGGGACATTGTTCCATAACTATTCCTGGTTCTTTGAAATTTGGGTTCAACAATGCACAAAGGCTACGCCGTTGATCTCTTGATTCAAAGCAAATGGTGTGACTTTTACAAATTATTCGGAAGATGTTGGTGTAAAGCTCGAAGCAATTCTATCATCTTTTCTCGAACTCCCGTCAGGGTGGGTATTTTCCAATCTCTTCCTGGCTAAACGAGTCAGACATTCAAGTTGTATAATCTACAGTTTATTCACCGAGACCCGGAACAAAATTCAAACCCTTTGGTCCAGCGCAAGGGCGGTCTGGATTACAACCACTAACAACAATTAACAAGACAAAATAAAAAAACGGCCTAAACATGGAAACCCAGCACCCTCGGTCCAGCATATGGATTATCAACCACATCAATATACTAACTAAAGTCTCACATGGATAATTCACAGCTTTTGCAATCAGTCATTGCAGAGATGATCACTGATCACCTGTGATGTTGCCAGATAGGCACAAGAAAGGGCAAAAATCACCAACGTTCAAGTTCCCAGCAACCAAGTCTCCTTGGAAAGCAACTCAGAACGTCAAGAAGCTCAACGTCTACGTCTTCAAAGTACGTCAACTGAATGAGTTCATTGTTTATATTTAACTTGCAATGCTCCCTCTAAGGGCTCAACTCGCTTGGTTTCTGTAGAAAAAAGAACAGAGATACGTTCCATCCGTGCATCCACGCTAAGCTAGATGACACCCATTGGAACTTTAGGTTTTAGGTCCTCCAGGCACCGGATTGAGCAGGAAAAGTGGTAACTTTCTACATTCTCCCAGCTAAGTAGGTGCCCGGGCTAGTTCCCGTATAGATACGCAATTTACACGTAGACAAGTCAAACCACCTTAGACGTTTCTAGCGAGGATTCAGCTTTCAACAACTGCTTTTGCGACTGCACAGACAGAAAGGAAAAAGCTGCGTGCTTTCGACCCCCGCTGTATTACCCAACCACAATTTTACAACAAGCGCAGTACTGCACCAGTAAAAGCCAAGATTGAGAGGCTACTGACATTGGTCTAGGTACTCAGCACTAGTACAGTGCTTATTCTGGATCAGTACCTGGTCAAACCTCATCAAACTTACAGTACTAGTTTATGAGTACAGGTATAGTAAAATACGTACCTCGTAAAATAATGAACGCAGCAGCCACTGTGTATTCATTTACAGAGCTAGGAATTGTCCACCACTCCATTAAAACATCACTGACTCTGATGGTCGGTTGAAAACAGTATTCACAGATAATGAATGCTTCCAAATTCGTCACATCATTCTCACGAAATATAGTCACCTCGAGTTGGCAGTTTCATTTTTGGAAAGGCAACTTCATTACTGAAACCACGACTCGGAATAATAAGTTCAAATAATCTAGTCGAAGATAATTTTTCAAGATTCGCAATGTGGGTGGCAAATCACATGAAACATTTGAAATACTGTTATTTTGAAAACCGTAGTGCTCGTTATTCTTTGTCACTCATCTGTGTGTTGTTTTTTTTTTCCTCGTGGATCCAACGGATAGCAATTAATCAGTCGTTTTAAGGAAAATGAAACATTGATTAGTTCACGAGACTGGAATTTCGTCGAGGAAAGTAGAATCGTTCGGTTCGAGGCAGCGGTACATCCTGCACCAAAACATGAGCCGCCCACGGTTCTGAAAATCAGCGTGTCTCGCTGTAACGAGATAATCATCGAATTGTCAGAAAATCTGTGACTTATTGAGGCTTTAAAGATTTGCAGATTCATTGAGAATAATAAAAATGAAAACCACAGATATTTTTCTTACAGGTAGTCAAAAAGTCAGTTTCATATAGATATTCGTCCACATCGTACAACGGTTACACCTATTTGTTCTTTGGTATTCA
The DNA here is from genome assembly GCA_018340375.1 of Gonatopus flavifemur. Classification (NCBI taxonomy): domain Eukaryota; kingdom Metazoa; phylum Arthropoda; class Insecta; order Hymenoptera; family Dryinidae; genus Gonatopus; species Gonatopus flavifemur. The sequence continues at coordinate 11,521,821 of JAFFJZ010000005.1, forward strand.
ACGAAGGTAAAGCATTTCTGATTCTTCACGGACTTCAGCGACGGTGTTCTTCTCCCGGGTGGCCAAGATGGCTGGAGGAGAGCTCACCTTGACCATTTCATCCGTTTTCGCAGCAACATCAGCAGTCGCTTATTGTCGGATCATTCTAATCTTTTCATCACTTTTTTTTTTACTTTTTCTTCCTTTCAATACCAGTGGAACTAAAAAATTTAGGGTTCCTCGTAATTGTTTTTCTCACGTTCTCCACGTAGATGCAGACATTCGTTTGATATTTTATCGTGAATTTTGTTAGGCTGCGATTCATAATTTTGATAAGAAATAGCGCTGGGCACGATATGTGTTCATTGTCTTGGTATGTGATCTGTGAGCATACAAATTATGAGAGTTTGTACTGTGGAAATTGTTCTTGACACTAGACTTGACACGCCTTGTGTACGAGTCGTACGTAGCGTCTCTACGCTACGAATGCGTCGATTTGTTTCGCGTGTCGTGTGATTAACGTAACGTGATAAAAACTTGCATCAGTGTATATGCATCGTATGACCGCCGGCCTCCATGCATGTATACACTTAGCATAAGCAAGAATCGTGGTGGCTAATTAATCGGAGCAATTAAAAGGATGAGATTCGCCCTTCTCCTCTATTCTGATCAACAATCCCTCGGGGCTTTCGCTCGTATGGACTGTATGATCTCTCGGCATGGGTTCTGGATTCGCGACATGATGATCTACGTTTTGCGCCACTAACGTACCGATTTATTAATGTAGCCCCATCCTGTTCGTTCGTTCACTTCTTTTTCCTTTTGCGATACATCGAGATCAGAGGTTATATGTCATTCCGAGAGAATCGATTGAATCGAAAACCTAATAACGACATCGTACAATCTTTTCCGAGATTATACGGTAATTAGGCCAAACTAATTGGAACGATCAGTTCGAAGAGGAAGAAATGTAATCGTACATGAATGAAATTAATAATAAGAAGGGTGTCCAAACTTCAAATGGAGAATTTTGCATTCTTTTATTAAAATTGTGATGAATAATTCTAATAAAGAAGAATGGGATTTCAATCCTGTTTGTCGGAGGAATAAATGCTTTTCAGGAGGAAATTTTACTGAGAATCGCTGGAAATTTCAATGATTTTCAGGAAAGAGTTTTTCGGATGTTCTTGAAGTGAAAAATTCCCTAAATTGCACTTTATGTGCTTAAATTGCATCATGTACACTCAACACGCCTATGTACGCCTTCAGATTATTTTGAGTTCAGGGGAATGTATCCAAGGACATTTTATTACTCAGATTTACCACTTGAGGATTCAATACTCACAGCTTTACTTGCATTATGAAAGCATATAAACTGAACGTTTTATCAACATTCACCAAAAATGGGACGAATTCACAGAATTAGCTGTAACTAATGTGAGACGCACACCAGCAAATCAAAACTCAGTGACGTGATTGGATTTGAGTTCAAGCTCATGTTTCACTCGCATAAAGGGAGGTGCGCGTTTTCGTTTTACCGATACGCTAGTGATGCAATTTGAACAATGGTGCGAATTAAGCGCACTTCACATATAGCACGCTGCAACAAGAGAATATTGTAACATTTTACGTTCCTTTTTAGCTTCAAGTGCGTTCACTACGAGCCTACATTTTTTCTACTTTCACGGGCACATCACAGATCCATACAACTACAACGTGTTCTGAATGGATATTTGAATAACTTTCTGTAAAGAATTTCTTTGTGGATTTACAAAAAAATTTGGACTTTTTTTACACGAACATTTTTTCTGGTGTATTCCTCAACAAAATCTGGAGGAAATCAAACATTTTTGTTGGTTCACCACAACAATTTATCTTCCCCGAATTTCGTTGAGAAATCCACCAGAGAAAATGTTTGTACAAAAAACTTCCAAATTTTTTTGTCAACCCTGCCCTGGTGGAAATATTTCTCCGAAAATTTCTCAGAATCCCTGAAAAACTCTCAAAATTCGAACATTCTCTGCGAATCTCTGCAAGTCTTTATGAAATTCAGAATAATTCTGAAAATATTCTGAGCATTTCTGAAATACTCTCAAAATTGGAATTTCCACCAGGGTGGTGAAAAAAGTTTTTCTGAAAATCTTCGAAAATTATCCTGAATTCCACTGCAAAACTCTGAAAAACACTGAAAAAACCTAAAAGAATCCAAAGATTTCTGAAAACGTATGAACATTTTTTCAAACTCTGAAGAATCTTGAAAAACTTTGAAAATCCCTGAGGAATTCTAAAAAACTCTCACTCATTGGGCCCCACAGAAAATTTTCCTGAATATTTATGAATAGCTCTGGAAAACTCTGAATTTTTGTGAAAATCACTGAGACTCTGAAAAATTATATAGCACAAGAACATTCTATGGATGTTTCATGAATATTCTGTCAACATGCATAGAGTATTACGTTGAAACTCTTTAATACATTCTATGAACGTTCATAGAATATACTAAAGGAGGATATTCAAAATACTTCCGATAGATGCTCTTTAGAACATTGTGGACGTTGGGAGAATCTTCTAAGAATATTCTATGGATATTTTAAACAGTCTCACTCAAACGGTCTGTGGACGATTCTTATGTATACTTTAATATCATATCAGAATAGTCTGGGTAAGTTTATTTTTCGCATATTATCAGAATATTCTATTTCTGTGCTACATGGGACAATATTCCACTGTTTAAAACCCAAAATCTTGCAATATATTCTCCAGACGATATTTCCAGTTTCGAAGAGTCGATTCAAAAAGATAAATAACAAAAATTCATCAATTTCTGGGAGTTCGAATTTTCGTTTCGGTTCTATAAACGATTCAAACTCCAAGAACGTCAAGTATCGTGTTCGAATAATCATTCACAACAATGTTTCATTGCCGAATGGATAAGACGTTAAACTACATTAGTAAAAATCATGGATTCTAATCTCGCCAAAACGTCAATATTTTTATCATGAGATTCTTCTGTGTACGCTCCTCAACGGAGCGTTGATTTTCACACGCTTCCTTTGTTTCAAACTTCGTTTCAAATATCTTTCGAATCCGTTTACTCTTTGCTCACCTCTCATCAACCTGTCGTTCACGCTTCACCGTACTTTTAGTTTCCGCTTGATTTCAGTTTCCATTCTCATCAGGAATTACTCCCTGAATCGATACGTGTTCAAGAGAGATAATTGGAGAATGTGTATCTCTTACACTGCATCAGACTTAAACTGGTCTGTCGCTCCACAAGATTCAATGAGATTTCATTTGGCAAGGATCAATAGATGTTCTTATTCAGGGTCTTCTCAGATTTTGAAATTCATTTCATTTCAGAGAAACCACGTTGAACTTATTTTTCTTCCGTTTCGTTAACAGGAAATCAATATAACAGTCTGAATAGAAAATTTTGATAATGCAGCAATCTAATTGATTAGACATTGGACATGAGAATTGATGAGAGATTCCATCGGATTCCATGGGAGAATTAACAACTATATTAGATATTCCTGTTAGTTTGGAGAGACTTCAGAAGAAATGTAAATCAATATTCCATTTATTATAAAATACAATTTCCATCACTTTGTGTGGTGTTTTATAACTTTTCGTTCAGTAATTATTATTATATAATTGAGATATGGGTCATTCCATCAAATACAGTTATTCCCACACGATACATCAGTCATAAAAGAATTCACAATAAGTTCATTTAGGACTATGAGAATTCAAAATTAATGCATTGAAAACTCATTTTGCACTGTTGTGCTATGTGGTTTTTTACGGAGCGACCTCCGCCGATTTTGTTCAAACTTTAAACTTGGACTGGAACTTTGAACTGGAGATGTTTTCCACGTAAGAAGAGAAACTCCTCAAGCATTTGAGATCTCAACGTGATACGAGCGGTCCAATTTTTTTTTCGAAACAAACGGCAAAAAAGTACGTGTGTTCATTCGAAATATCTTTCTGTAGCATTTCTTTAGCGTCTCAAAGAATGTTGGACAGAGAGATATTTTGAATTAATGTACGGATTTTTGCATAGTTTGTTTCAACCGCTCGTATCCCCTTAATATGCAGCCATTTCATAAATATGATTTAAAAAATTTTTTCTGTCTCAACTTTTTTGTTATTGCTTTGGAAGTAGAAGGATTTTGTTAATAAAAATAGGAGAATGACCGTTTTTGATGAGGAAAATTCTCAGATTCTCGATGAGAATATTCATTTGTTGTTATTATGAGTAACAGAAAACTCTTTACAATCCGATTAAAGTAGGAGGAACAATTGTTCTGACTGCGTGGCGCGTAATACTGCAACTTTGATATTTTTGGCTAAAAGCTTAAACTTATTGTCATAAAGTATGGCACATTCGTGATAGGCATATTTTTTGTTTGAAAACAAATAATAATTGCTTGAATACTTGGCATTATGATTTTTTGAAATTTTTGTTCTCACATTTTTCATTGATTTTTTTGGGAAAAGAGAGATTCTGTAGAGAAATGGGAAAATTGAAATTTTTCATGGTAAACTCATCAGATTTTTTATGGGAGTATTGATTTCTTTATTATAAGCAACAGTCAACAGTCTACAATTCGATTAAAGTAAATAAAACAATTTTATGACTATGCGGCGCGTGAGACTGCAAATTTGATATGTTTTGCTAGAAGCTTAAAGTTATTATCATAAAGTATGTCACATTCGTGATAGGCATATTTTTTGTTTGAACATAATTAACAGTTGTTTGAATACTTGGCATTATGAAATTTCGGAACTTGTTTCCCCAACTTTTTCATTGATTCTTTAGAGAACGAGAGATTCTCTGAAGAAACGAGAAAATTCAAATTTTTCACGCGAAAAGTTCTCAGGTTTTTTTATGAAAGTATTAATTTTTTAATTATAAGCAACACTCTAAAATTAGATTAAAGTAAATAAAACAATTTTTTGACAGTGCGGCGCGTGATACTGCCAATTTGATATTTTTTTTTGAAAACTCAGCCTTCTTCCCATAAAATAAGCAGAGTTGGGTAACATTTGTGGAAATTTCATTTCGAATACTATTTGAATTAAACCATCTCTCAAAATTGAAATAAAATAGTATTCCAAATAAGAAACAGAATTTCAGCGAATAAAATGTTTTATTTTTTTAGTAAGAAACATAAAATAAAATCTATTATTTTTATAATCTAAAGCTGAGGCATAAGATCAATATTTTATTCCCTGCTTATGTCTATTCTACTGTGTTGATCAATATAAATGGATTGAGAAGGTGTTTTTCAAAAATATGATATCTTATGATTTCTGATGATCGAAAGTTTTGATAAACCATTTTATGAAAAACTATGTGGACTGAAAAAAAATACTTTGCTGAACATTCCAACCTTCAGGAATGATTTGTTCATTTCAAATAAAACACTATTCAAAATACTATCTTAAATGATGTTCACAATAAATAAAATATCTCATTTTCCAAAGTATAATTTATCGAATAAATAAAACATTTTATTTCGAAGAATCCATACATGCTGTCCAATAAAATATTCAGGAAAATATTATTTTACCTAGCTTTGGAAATGAGACATTTTCATGATGTGCGTATTTTTTGTTTGAATATAATCAATAATGGTTTAAATACTGGTCTTTGGATTTATGCTTGTTCTAAACAATAAAATAATTTTATGATACTCTTGTAAATTTTCAACATTCGAATTTGCTGCTAAAAAATTTACTTGATTTACTATCTCGTATAACCAAAATGGGATCGTTAATTTCCTGTAATTTTTCTCCACGCTTATTCGTTTACTGATCTCTGCATACAATTAATTACATCAAAGTAGATAAATAATTATTCCAAAGTTGAATGATCATCGTACTTGTAAAGTTCACATCAATTTGCGTGAAAATTTCCTATCATTGATATCCAAACACATTAGTTGAAAAGCAATCTGTCATTGAAACGATATTACAGAAAAGTTATGAATGGTAAATTACATTTTTCAATGTGAGTCATAAAATTAATGCTTTGAAGTGATGTAATTTCATTTGATATGATTCTCTATATTGAAAACAATATTGGAAGGGAAAATGAATGGTAAAACTGGTAAAGGTAGACCTATAGCAAGTTATATGAAGCAAATCGTACAAGACAAGGGATGTAGTAGATATGTAGAAATTAAACGTTTGGCGGATAATAGACAGGGGTGGAGGGTTTCATCAAACCAGTCGTAAGACTGATTACTTCATGATGATGATGATGATTCTCTATATAATAGAGTGACTTCTAATGATTCAGCATTAGGAATCACTCAGAAGTCAGTAGAAGTCACTTGGGAGTAAGAACGATGACTCAGTTTGCCTCAGTTATTTATTTGACAATGACTACTCGTGTTGAAATTCACTAACTTATGAATGGATAGCTTTTCGCATGGCTCATTGAATGGTTTAAAACATTTTGGTATAAGTCTCATGGGTTCACTTATATCTCTAATAGAAATAAATCTGTTCAATTCTCCACATTTTTCTGATCTTGAGAAATCTGACAGAAATGAAGACCTTTCTGAGCTTTTTGTGATGAAAAATTCACAAAAGTCCAATGATATTTCAAATTTGGAGCAAGTATTGATTAACTTCGATGAAATAATCGTATAAAGTAATCAGTAAACAGATCAGTAGAAAGGGAAGTTGCAGCAAATAACAGCGCCATCTAGATTGTACGAGATCTTATGAGACATCAATTTTTTAACGACGAATTCAAATGCCAAGAATTGGAAAATGATCATAAAATTACCTCCCCCTTGAGAAAATGATAAGGATAATCAACAAGTATCTGAACAATTATTATTAATCCTTGAGCGTTCAAGCCTCTAAATGGTGCACAAATGGTGTCACATATACTTAGTAAATTTCTTCATTCACTTTCTCATCAAATTAATATCCCTACAAATTATTATACATATTGATCATCAAACTTAAATTTCTTATGATAAACTAATGAAAAATCAAATTATAGTAAAATATTTTCTTACTATATTATTTTTCATGCTTCATCTGATCGTGCAAGCGTCCGAGGGTTGATTGTATTCAACCAAAAAATATGTTCATGTGGAAATTGCATACTTTGTGGAGAAAACTTCACAGCTTTCAAAGAAAACAAAATCAAATTTGCAGTATCTCGCGTCGCACATTCAGAAAAATCGTTTTCTCTACTGAAATCGAATTTTAAAGGGTCTACGGTTACTTATAATAATAAATGAATTTTTTCATCGGAAATCTGAGAATTTAGGTCATAAAAAACTGTAGTTCTTCTATTTTTATGAAAAACTTTTCTACTTTAAAAATATTACCTAAAAAAATGTCAAAAAATCATGGTTGAATGGTTGTATATCAAAGTGGTACCAGCGACTCCTGAGAATGCAATCAGACCCCTTGGTTGAAAAAGGACACAACCAAAATCATTTTGACAAAATGTTTCTGAAGTTTGAATCGTTCATTGAAACGAATTGGTAATTGAATAACAGAATAATCAGCTGTCAAAGTCCCAAATTTTTGCGTGACATTCCTTTAACGATATTTTCAGTTTCAAGGAGTTAATTCGAAAACATAAACACCGATGATTCATCAGATTTTATGATTTTGAGTTTGCGGTTCGTTTCTATGAACGATTCAAACTTCAAAAACATTTTGACAAATTACTCGACAACAAAGGAATGAAACCAAAATGTCGCTCTGTACAGAGCGATATTTTCCTTTTATTGCTTTATTTTTGAATAACTTGTGGAAAGAGATTTGGCTCGGTTTGCATTGTCAGGGGTTGCTGGTATTCCCTTAAGAGCTCAAATTTTCAAGTTTAACCGCATTTAATGTAGAAAACAACAACTCTACAAAGTTTGAACAAAATCGGCAGGGGTCGCTCCATAAAAATAACTTCATTCGGTGGAATGACCCATATAATCATAATCAGGGCAACCGAAAACATGCAACAGCATATTTTTTATTCTGCATCTGACGGACAAATAGCTTTGGTATTTATCCATTCCAGATCAAAATGCCCCTTTTAAGCCACATTTGTTAGAGTATATTTTTGCATATTTTGGTATATTTTGTGAAAAAGTGCATATTTCAGCATATTTGTATTTTGATCAATGGAAATATATTTCACGGAGCATATTTTTCACATTTCCAATCAACATTATCTCGAGTAGAATATTTTCACAAAATATTTTTTGTAATATAAGTTCATTTTATTACGTCCCAATAAACATTCTTATGGAAGTCTTCCGGAACACTCTAAAAGATATCTGAAAGAGATCTAAAAGATGTCTTACGCAACAAATTTAGATATGTTTAAGATGTCTTCCTTCAAGATGTCTCTTAGATATCTTAAAGATATCTTTCTACAAGATGTCTTGAACTTATCTAAATTTGTTGCGTAAGACATCTTTTAGATATCTTTTAGACTGATCCAAAAATGTTTATTGGGGTATATTTTTTAAATATTAATTTATTGATTCATTCATTTATTGGTTTATTCATTTATCTACTTATTCACAAGCTGGAATCACAGGTATATCAAAACTCCAAAACATATTGCTCTGAAAGATGATTGATTCACCTTGATTTGGATATATTAAAATATAATTTTCAATCAACATCTCAATAAAAGATGAGTATTGAACTTTTCAAACACATACAAGTAATGCAAGATAGACACCTGGTTTCCTAATTGTGATGTACATTTTTGCATTCAGCTTTTGATCGAAATATATGAATCGAATCAATTAACAATTACAATAAAATGTCAACATTATCCTGTCTCAGAAAATATGAAATATCTATTCAGATTCAGGATGATTCAGAGGAATTCAGAGCAATTCATCGTGATTCAGGAAAATCCAAAAGAATTTAGAGACTGTTGGATTTGGAAAAATTATGTGTCGAACTTTTTAGAAAGATTCAGGGAAATTAAGAAGAAAATGAATTGGATGAAATTTTTGGTTCAAAATTTCAGAGGCATTTAGGGAATTTCATACAGATTTGGAGACAGGTGAGTTGGGGAAAATTGTGCGTTGAACTTTTCAGAGGGATTCAGAGAGATTCGGAGGAGTTCAGGAAAATTCAGAGAGAAGTAAATTGAGTAAAAGTTTTGTTTCAAAATTCAGAAGGATTCCAGGAGTTTTGAAGGAGTTCAGAGAAATTTAGGAAGATTCAGAGAGAAATATGGGTTAAATTTTTGGTTGAAAATTTCAAAGGTAGCAAGTTTCAGAGACATTTAGAGATATGTGATTCAGAGGAATTCAGGGGAGAATGAATTCAGTGAAATTTTGGGTTCAAGATTCCACACAATGACGATAAATTTTTTACTTTGCAGGGGCTTTCAGGTAGTTTAGGAGAGATACAGATACACACGGAGAAAAATATATGGGATTGATTACCATTCGCTCCAGTTCTCATCGCGACTTTAGAATAGAAGTTGAGAGATGACTCGCGGTTTGGTGATCGTTCTTATGTTAGCCTACCGTTTCCATGGTGATGTAAACAGTTTATCACATTCAATCTGATCTTGAATGGTCTTATCGCAATTCTGAAATATCTGTCACCGAATTACTATTCTTTCTAGTAACCGTTACCGTATACTTTCCTCAGTGCAGGTGACTTGTTCCTACCCGTTTCTGTATGGATTTGGTCATTTTAGCCTGTTTCTGTCTGGCATTTTCGACAGGAGCGAATTAGGAAAAATTGTGCGGTGTATTTTTCAAAGGGATTCAGAGGAATTCAGAAAAATTCACTCAAGTTTAGAGAAAGCTTTGAATTCTAAATGAATGAATGAATTAAAAACAATTCAGGAAGATTTCGAAAAATTTCTAAATCTCTATTAGAAAAATTCCCAGAGAATCACAGAAAATTGGAGATATTCAAGATGTATCACCATCTTACAAGTCTCTAACTTTCTCTAAATCACTCTGAAATTACTCTGAATCTCTCTGGAAAATGTCCCAAAATATAGAGATTCAGAGAGATTTTTTTTACCAAAGAATCGTACTGATGAAAAATTTTGTTCCCATTTTTCTCTCTCAAACAACACAGTAAATCGCAGATTTTTCATGTTAAGGGCATGAATTCATTTTTAGAGTATAGTCAACTTGAATTAGTTTGAGTATGCCAGCAAAATTCCTAAGATATTCAAAAATTATTCTTCTAAATATATTTTATCCAACAGTTTTCGTTTTTTAAAAGCTAGCTTGAAGAAGATTTCTCAAAAGTGTCGAACATATTCCCTTTAAATGTTTTTCAGCAATCTTCCTCAAAATGTCTTCCAGAAGATGGAAGTTATCGTATAAGATTTCTTCCAGGAATTTTCCAAAAGATCTTTTTTTGAAATTTCAAAATTTCGCTTGTCTAAATTTTGACTTGTGAATGGGAAAAAATAATGTTCTAAATATTACTACATTTTGTACTTAAGTAATAAGTTAAATAGTGTAATTTTTACCATACAGTGTAGTCAAAATTCATGCTCAATGATTTGAAAAATCATTCAATTTGGCGTAACATCACATCATAAAGCATGAATTTTCACCACACTGTGTTGTAAAAATTATATAATTTCACTTATACTGCTAATTTAGTACAAAATGCAGTAATAAGTATGAACACCACATTTCCCTCCGTGTAAAAGACTTCAGTCAGGACGATATTTTACAATACCGAAGAATCGCATATTTTTGTGTCATTTGACGAACGGTGTCCAAAATTTTGTTCGAAGGAGAAGTGGATTATTATAGATGATCTACCAATAAATCTTCTCAGATGATTCTTTTAAACTAATTTTGATGTAAATAAATTAAAAGATGTAAATTTTACAACTTTTTTTCCTCAATATAAGAATTTGTGTTAAAAACCATAAAGTTTGAAATTTTCAGTTAAATTCATGATGAATTTTATACACACGTGCTGGAAATTAATTTTCTACCCGGTGATCGGAATTTCCTGGTTGCCGCATACAAAATAATGACGATTATTTTTTACAGTGGAATGTATCTACATATCTGGAAAGGATATGATTCCATGTTGAAACTATGAGAACTGGTTTTTATGGCACATTTTTAGTACAAAAGACAATTTGTTAAGAGCATATTTTTGGTTACCCTGACCATAATGTATTAATAACATACTATTAACACAATACAAATATCTCTTGTTAACTAATACAGGAAAGAACTCAACTACGATAATCACACTTCTTATTGATCGAAACATTTGTTAAGCCTGCACTATTTGCTTATTAATATTTGAAAATTCTTCAAATACTGAAATCCAAATAGAGAATTCAATTCAATCGAAATATTTGAAAATATTCCGAAATATTGGAAATATTTCCCAACATTCCTTCTCAATAATCGTTTCCACTTCTCATTCATTCGAAAGAGTCTTTCAAATTATATATTTGCCTATGCTTCACTAAAAGTGACACGAATAAGAGAGATCTTAGCGCCTCTCCAGTAATTATAACCCTATAATTATTGGATTTAGCGTGACATCGGTTCATATTCTTAACTCACCTCGAGACGTCAAGTTAGAATATAGATGCAAGTCAGTAACCGGGCGCTAATACCTAGATACTATCTTATCTCAATTTCCTTTCAGGTGAACTCAACGTTGTGAAAGATGTGATGACACTCTTCTAAAGTTAGAAGTTTATAACTACTCTCTCACACCCCGAGAGGTCAGGTGAGAGGAAAATTTCAATGATTCGACTCATCTTAATTTAGGATCAAACATTCCATCGAGATATTAAATCGATCTACCGGTGTTGTTTTTTCCGATGTGCTTTCAATGTATTCCGGTGTATTATATATAATTCATAATTTTAGGACCCAAGAGATCCGATTAGATCTCATTGGATTGAAAGAATGCAGAGTAATTTAAGTCTCAGCAGATGCGTCAGCTCATTCTTTATATCCAAATCGCTGTAGAAAATGACAATTCAGACCTTCTTGATAATTTAAAAGAAAAATGAATCAATTATTATTTATAAAATCCAGTTGATTGGAATTCTATATGGAAGGCGTTTATAATGAACTGAAGAATATTATATGTATATATATAAGAGCTTTTTGAACGAGTAAACCAACTTGATATAATTTCTGTATGAATGAAGAGTTACATTGAAAAAACTTGTCTTGAAATGATTACCACTCAGACCAGTACAGACTTAAGGACTATCAATTCATCGATAATTGATCATACCACAACCTCCATATTATTGATAAGTGATAAATTTAATGAACATGAATCTCTTGATACATCATGATCATCGCATCGGTTATTATACGTAAGTGATGTAGAATGCATCACACCTGGTAATAGCGAAGTCGCCGTCAAGGTTGGAGAATTCTTTCTAAGAGGATAATTAGGCATCCAGCCGTAGTTTCGGCGCGAAATTCTCGCTCTACGGGCGGTTTTCCAAAGGTTCGAGGGGAGCGTGTTGAATCGTTAATAATGGGTCTTGTCGATGTTTTTAGAACGTTGAAGAATATCTGTGAGAACGCAAAGTAACGAGAAAATTTCTAATAAACATTCTTCGATCATTGCTGTTTTGAAGATATTCGATTCACAGTAAGGTGGTCCTGGTAACAGCAAAATTATCGTAACGATTATTCCTGAAATTAACATTACAAGGTACACTGTCTTTTTCTTCCATTATATCGAATACTGTCAAATGAAGCATGTATAAATCTTAATTATTGAATCCTCATTTATTCGTTCCATTTTTTGCAGATATGTTTCATAGCATCATTTCCGGAACGGAAATTTCAAAACATGATTGAAAATACACGTTTAGAATACATTTCAAAATTCAGGAAAAAAAAACTGACTGTAACTTTCAGAAAGACTTGAAATAACTTTTTTCCTTCCATCGCAAATATTCAATATCGAATCGATTTTACGCAAATTAAAAGTACAAGTAAAAATTCATCATCAATAATACGTACCTTCGGCGAAGAATAAGAGGAATAAAAAACGCTTCATCGAAGTAAACGTGAGAAAGTATATAATGTTTTTAGGTACCCTGTAATCATATTTACACGAGTTTTCAGAAAAGTGAAGAATGAACAATGCAAAAATAGATCCATTCGCTAACTAGAACCGAGCAATTTTCTTTTGTCCGTAGTCAAGTAGCAACAGTAGCATGAGCAGTTGGAAAGCCCGGATTTTGTTCCCAGGACGAGTCAGGCTGGTTCTTTGGCCACGGAGGATTGAGCAATCACACAGACCGATGGTTCTTCGATAGCGATGCTAATGTCAGGTCGAAAGGAACTGAGCACGCGTTTATGGCCCTTCCATTTGCTTAAGTAAATCGAAGACAGCTCTGGTGAAGGGTGAACGTGTATATATATATATATATATATACACATGCATTCGCGATGCACTTCCTACCATCTTTTCATACAAATTCAGACATGTTTACCTCGTTTATTTATCATTTCGATCGAATATATTGTTGAATAAAATTCACATGGATTTCTCGAATAATTATTAATGAGAGTATTACAAGTTCCGAGCGAAACATTGATTCGTTTCTAAAGTAACAAAGCAATTCTTCTATAATCAATTTCTCTCAACCTGGATATGATATTCGGTCGAAATTCTAAAGATCACTTGCCTCATGAAAGGTTGAAGGTTACTATCTCGATGATTAATCATTCACCGTCTACATAATTTCGAGTATTATTGTGTTGCACATATAATATGTGCGTCGATACGTGAGACGGAAAGTCGAGTTGGATGGATCTCACTTTCTCACAGTGTGGATCAATTCGAATTCACGGTGGCCGATTATGAAACTCTTGTCATAACATTTCAGTAGTTCATAATTTGTATTGATGATCGAGCTCGCATTTACGAATGGATTGATAGTCCAGACAAGAAGATTTATTGGAGACCAACTTCCTTTATGATATTCACTTTTCACTATGTATTATATGATTCACAAATTTGTACGTGGGCTACGAGCTGTTATTCTTATGCAATTCGCATTCATTCATTCATTGAAATCGTATACTATGTTTCGAAAAGAGAAATTTTTGTGGACGACCTCTTTGAAACATTCTTGATCGCAATAAACTTGAAATCTGGTTTGATTCGCCGGAAGAAGTGAAGTTGAAATTAACCACATATTCTGGTCATCGCAGCGAGAAAGAAAAATCTGGTTTTTCTGGACGTCACAATTATATTTCCTGGTGAATAGCGCCAGATTATTGTTTTGTTATTTTTGTCCATCGTTATCAAATTATATTTTATCCATTATTCCGAGGAAGGAATGAATTTCCTTTCAGGCTCTTTTGTAAAAACTTTGACCTTCCAGAGTCATTAATATGGAACATCTAACGTCTAGGTTCGAGTTAAAAATCAAAATTACAGGCTAACCAAGACATCACGTCCGTCTAAACGATCTCTAAATTCTTTCAATTTCTGTTCTCATAAGTTGAGGAATGATGGACAAAGCGTTTCCACGTGAAAGAATTTTGTTGAGCTCTTGGCTCGTTTCATCGTACAATCAACATCACACTTCTACACGCGTATACAAGCGAAGTATTAATTAACTTGACCAACCAATGGTTTTCAGCTTAAAGAACTTGGCTAATGTAAACGACAATGGAGCACTTAAGAGCTGCAAAAGTTTAAGTCATCGTAACCAAAGCCGATCAGCTGGCACGCCTTCCCTTTCCCACTCGCCAATTATCTCAAAGCGAAACAATTAAAGGTGACCCTTGGGTTTCATCAATGTGATCTTCGTTCACGTAACAGATTTCTCAGTACAAAAAGTTCAGCACAAAAGTATGGGACAGCAGAATGTGCATCTTCATCAAATTAGGAGATAATGAAACGTCCACCGTTGACTAAGGATATTCTCAGTGCCTTAAAAAGAAACCTGTTGCCAAGTAACTGAAATTACTTCCACACCTCCTGCCACGTCCATCCACGTCAAGAAGTGACATCCCCCTCTTTTGTCACTATACATAACCAGCAGTTAGTTCTAAATAATCCATTAAGACGAAACCTACGAAGACTCGACTTGGCATGAGTTGTTCCAACTCTCTGTGAGATCCCCTAGTGCACTCTTCCTCCATCCTTTCAAATTGAATATTTTGTACGACGATAACGTAAATTCATATATTCATAATAGCGATGCATCGCGTTGATGGCATCAACTCGAGATTGTTTGTCTGTTTGTCCATCCACCGATCCTTGGAGATAATCCTCGAAAGTGGCATCTTCAACTCCTCGAGAGGGTTCGCACTACCCGCACACTTGAGCAGGCTTACGATCGACCGCGGAGTTGTTTAAGCGGTTGTACAAATAAAATACAAAGCGCACTGTGCAAACGAGCGCTAAAAGGTTTGAGTTGTAACGCGCTTGAATGCTCTCGGCACAGGCATATAGATATAACTATTGAGGACTGTCGCGAGATCCAAAACAATCCTGGGAGAGAAAGTATGAGACAAGAGGAGGAAAAAAGAACGGAAAAGAAGAAAAACATACTGTCGCTATTTCTACGGCTCGGTGAAATAAGAGATTTTTTTTTGCATATGTATAGGGTGTCTATGAACTGCTACTACCTGCTGTCGACGAAAATATTTATGTGTGGATAAAGCAAAGAACGAAAGGTTGTATGAAAATAACTAAAATAATCGCTCGGGATAGAACATTGGGATAGGTAAAGGTTTTCATTGACCGATGTATTGAAGAATCTACAAAGGAGATTGTAGGCCACGTGTAAATAAGTCTCCAAGTGTTGATCTCTTCTGCGTGTATCGAAACAATAGGACTGGATTTTCACAACAAACATTGTTTGAGATATCGATCTTTTGAAGTATGATGTTCGATATCTCTCGAGATAAAACGGTAATCTCTCGTATTACTCCAAAACGTGATACAATTCTAAACCCGTGGTTGAAATTAGAAAATCTACAATGATCTCCCGTGGAAAGTAACGTACATTATTGAAAAACTACATATATCGTTGCTCTTTATTTTCATATCAGTTCATAAAAATTGTCCAACTGTTATGTTTGTTGGAACAACTTTGAAGGTTTGAAATGTTTTGAACTGATTTCTTTTTGTCAAAAAGATATTCGACAAATATCTTTTGAATTGGAAAAGGAAGAATAATTGCATGAAGATCGTGAAACTCCTTGAAATGTTGACTGGAACATTCTTTGAACTCTTGAATTTCTTTTGATCTACGCACTGTTGTACAGCAGGCTGATGTGTCAGCATTTTGTATTGTCAAAATGGGATAAAATGTGTTTCTGGTACCTACAAAGCATTACTTTTAATAAGTCTTAGAAAATGATCCCGAGTAACTCCTTAATGGTAACCACAGGTCATTCGTGTCCTACGTATTTTAAACTACCTTAATATACTCAAAAAATCTCCAAAAATTCATGACCCTGGGTTAAACTGTCTTTTTTTCAAAGATCTAAAATATGAATTGCCAAAGAACATTATTTGAATCTTCATTTTCCAACATTTATACAAGAAACACAGAAAAAGGTGGTCCTTTCATGGATTTTTGGGCTGCACTCGAAGTTTTTCGAAAAAGAAATGAAATGAAGAATCATGGTTTTTTGAAGGGAGAAGATTCTTGTCTCCGAAAAAAATACAGCACTACTGCCGAAGGGGAGAGAATATCAAATTTCAACAAGCAAAATAGGGGATTTCTTAAACTTAACTTCGAATGCTTTGATCTTTGTTCTTTCCCCGATGGAAAAAATCTACTGGAAATCTTCGGAATTTTTCAGAAATGTTCAGAAAAATTTTCAGTAGAAAAAAATGTTCGATAAACCAAAGAGTTTCCCAGAAATTTCCAGAGATTTTCAGATTTTTTCAGTAAAACTTTCTCACCAGGATTGATCCCGTTCGTGTTGAGAGAATGCAATAAAATATTCTTTCGCCAAAATTTAGAATAATGAACAATTTGAACCAAGTTTTTGTTTTTGGCTAGCCATAAATGACTCATGGTTCTCATTTGGGGGTCAAAGTCCGCAGTATTTCTTTTTATAAACCAGGGAATATGTCTTGCTTTTGTCAACATGTAATCCTCGAGTGATCCTGAGACTATAACTTATTTATCATTAGAAACAATATCTGAGTCTTCGATAAATGAAACAAGACCTCCCTGATTGAAAACTCTCATTCAACCGATTGATTCTCATTGATTCCGATGCAAAAAACCGATTCAACCCTATTAAAAATTGCTCCTCATTGGGTTTGTATCAGTTTTCTGCATCGGAATCAATGAGAATCGATCGGTTCAATGAGATTCTTCAAGCAGAGCTAAGACCATTTGTTTGTTGAATTTCATCTATCGGAACAGGATTCTATCGGATTTGGAAAGGCACGAAGTGTCCACCATCTTTCAATTTGACTTGAAGATTAAATGGGCGAGAAGCAGTTTTTTCACCAACACCCAAGTAGCAACTGAATGTTGGATATGTACTATGAACGTGCATAGTATATATACACTGAGAAAAATTTTACTGTAAAAAGCTCCATCATTTTCAGCAAGTTCAGGATACTCTTGAAATCTAACTAAAGGTAGGTTCAATTTTATCGTCGTTTATCCTGAGCTTACTGACAATGATGGGACTTTTCACAGTACAATTTTTCTCAGTATACAACATTCCGATGCTATTAGGACACATAATCTAAAATCACGCACTGTGGGACATCCCTGGTGGAAAAATTCCACTAAAGATCACTGAAATTTGCAGATATTGTCAGTGAAGGGTTTTTCAAACGATTTCAGGGGTGTCTATAGCTCCTCAGGGAGTATCAGTGATTTTCAGACATATTCATAAATATCCAGAAAAATTTCCAATGGAAGAACATGTCCAATGAACAAGAGTTGTTCCAAAATTTTCAGTGATGTTCAAATAAATTTTTTTCACTAAGGACCCATATGGCACAAATGTTTCAATAATATTTCCAGGATATTGCGACAATATTACAATGTTTCCAGAATGTTGCAGAATATCCTGAAGATATTACTGTATAATCGTTGTCAGGTTTTGGACCGTTTTTGTCAAGTGAAGTCCGGTGAAAAAACAAACTAACTTCTCACCCCATTATCTCCGAAGTTATCCAATTCTGGATATCCTTACAAAATCTGGTAGCAAAATTTTCGTTAGTTTCTGACACGCCGAAGAAAATAATCAGTTCCCTTTATTCCAAATACAGTTGTTGATATTTGGATAACTCTAAAACGGGTGTCTCTCTGATTTTAGTTGCTGTTACTAATTTCGAGTTGCCTTCGTACAGCTTCCATTCTTTCATTACTCGGAACTAATTTTCACAACTACCCAGACAGCACAAATTTTCGATTGTCTTAAAGATCTCCACTGGATGTCTTAAAGATGTCTTGTGCAACCATCTTCACTGTTTTTAAGATATCTTCGGTTGAGGAATCTAAAAGATGTCTTCAAATCTCTTTGGAACGTCTTTTGGATTACTTGCTGAAGATATCTTGAAGACAGTCAAAACTGTTGCATAAGACATCTTTAAGACATCCAGTGAAAATCTTTCAGACAATGACAAATTTTTGCTTGTCTGGGTAACTTCAGTTCATCTGTTAATGCCAGATGAAATCGGATAGAAATGTTGTCGTGCCTCAATTGTTCAAAGCCTAACAACAATTTTTTGGCTGGTTCTGTCCTGCATCTTCAGCAAGTTACCCCAAAGATCAAATATCCCAAACTACAAACTTCATTTCTGGAGTCAATTATTTGGCATTTGGTATTACTATTCCACGCTCGGAAGTTCCTTTCTCTCAACATTGTTTGCGTCAAAACCATACTAGTCTTCTCTTCCCACAGATTTTCAATGACCCAGTTATTCTCGGAACTGTCTCATATTTACCATAGCGCTCTTAATTTGTCGGTAAAATGCAGTCAGGGGATGTAGAAGTATTTATATTTCAGGTCTCCCTTCAAGTTTTTCTACGTAAATATTGATGCAGGAGAATACTTTAGACCAAATTCACACACGCAGAAAAAAGTTACCTCAAAAATTATTATACTTTATAGTAAAATAAGAACAGAATGTAATTGTGGGGTTACCCGGGAAAAGACGATTAGATCTGATTAGATCTCATTTTTGGTAAGATCTAAACAGATCTATTAAGATCTGAAAGGCTGCGATTTTAACTTCTGTTTGTCACAATGTAAATGCAAAATCAAATTCAAATGCAGACAGATATCACAAAATTTCTGATAATTGAACCACCAGTTGCTTATTAATAGAGACCGGATTATATGCAAATGCATATTTGCATATGCAAATTGCATATTTTGCCCATATTCAAACTTTTGCATATTTCGCTTATTATTTGTTATAAAATGCATATTTCTCACAAATGTTCTAGAAAAAAATCATATTTTCAACAAGAAATGTTCTTGACCATAGAAAAATGATTTGTAATCAGTTAATATTCCAATAAATATAGTAAAATGAATACTTATTTCACACAATTATAATTCAACCGATGATAACTCGGTGAGGAACATGGATAGTAGCAGCGTTGTTCTATAGTCAACATTTCGAGGCTGTTTAAAATTTTGTAAATGAATTCGACAGTTCAGATGCTATGTCCATTATTCAGAGTAAGGGAGCGTGTAATGATCATTCGATCCAAAAAAATCTCGCTGTAATTAATACGCACTTCTCACACATACCTAGACTGATCAAACAGTTGGAAACTCAAAGATTATTATTGAACACATCGATGCAATTGATGAAAGAAATGCGTACAATGCATTTTCAGCTGCCAAACAATTTTTGTGAAAATCTTCGCGGCAAACTTGACAAAGTTTTAAAAAATAATCTAGGAAATGAATCATTGCAACAGATTTATCAACGGTATGGATGAAGATGATTACCTGAAACAGTACCATATCTCCTGAAAGAGCACCAAAATTTGAAGAATGTCCAGTGACTTCAGCGGATTTGGAACGTTCGTTTTCTGCATTCAAACGCATTCTGAATGATAGACGACGTAACTTCACTATGAAAAGCTTAGAGCAGTATATCGTAGTATACTTTTATCAAAATAATGATGAAAATGGGTCAATTCATCATTCCGTTTGATTTATGATTTTTTTATGAATAAAAACTCGTTACATTTTTTTAAAAGTTTGTTCCATATTTTTGACGTTTTACTGCATATTTTGAGATTTTTTCATGCATATTTGCATGCATATTTCGCATTTTTCTGTTGCATATAATCCGGTCTCTACTTATTAAGACTGAATGTAATATTCTATTCAGATTTAACCAGATGTGTCAAGATCTGATAAAATTTACCGAGATCTGAGTAGATCTAATCTGATCTTCCAAATCAGATCCAGGGTGAGTGCACCAGTGAATGAATAGGCATCGGTGAATGAACAATGTCCGCAAAACGTATCAAAAAATAATTCGAAGCTGATTCGACCCAAGAAAATGTTCGTATAAGAGATATTAATATCTGTTATACAATGAATTATCCTTTCAGAGTTTCACAACATGCATTTTTCAAGCTGTTCATTCACTGGTGAATTGGAGAAATCTACATATTTTCATGAATATCTCTGGAAATTAGAACGGATCCATGGGTATCCAAAGGAATTTATGATACTGAAAGCTTCCTCAGTTCATATAAAACACAAAAAATTAGTGATTTCATGAATTTTATTTGGAAGAAGTAGCAGTTTATAGCGACGAATGCCTAATTGTTAATTCACTGGTCCACTGACCCTACTCAGATTTATTCAGATCTGAATATATCTAATCATTTTTTCCTGGCTTAGTATTATGTTTTATCGATAAAAAACAAAATTCTATCAATTTTTACTAGAAAGTATAGTAATTCTAATGAAAAAGCACAACACATAATCCCACAGTGTGGGTTTGTCTTTAATTTACTGTAATAGTATATATGTATTCTCTGCAGTAATATTTGAGGTAACTTTTTCCTGCGTGTAGGATCACGACCCACATACCAATTTTGGATCACTCTTTTGGATCATTCTGAAAGATATCTTAAAGAATTCGAAAATATGTCTCATGAAACACCAATAGATATCTTTCGGAAGTCTTCATGTGAGATTTCTTGAAGTTTTCTGAGGGTCGTATCTTTTAGAATTCTTTAAGATATCTTTTAGAATGTTCCGGAAGAATTCCTCAAAATTGTTACCTGGGGAGGGAGAAGCCTTACGTTAATCCTCAAAAATTCTGCCAATGTGTTTTTTAAAGCTAAATTCCCAGTGAGCACTCATGGCAGGAAGAGCTCTTCAAGAGGTCTTTTGAAAGAGCTCTGTCGATGTTATCATATTTATATCTGAATAGTATCATATGCCTGAGATTTCAGAACAAAATCCTCTCAAAGAGTTTATTTGGATAACATTCTGGCAATCTCTTATTCCTCTCAGAAATCGACGCATTTGATAACATTCTGATACCTTCATGTTGACCTTCTGAAAGGTATATCTGGCCTCTTACACATATTTGGGAGCTCTTCAAGAGCTTTGGATGATAACATATTGTTCACTGAGTTGGAGTTCTAGTTGGTGACCTACCACCCATTGCAGAATTGAATTACACATGGCGAACTAGAAATATTTCACATAAAACACTTGGACATTGAACTTCAACTTTCCAAGATAATTCGTTGCGATCAGGGAAATCAGTGTGTGTTTTCCCAAGCTCCAGTCATCCAGTGACTAGAGGAAGGGGGGCAAGCCAGAATCGAATGTGTATCGGTTTTATAATGAAGCGGAGTAAGATAACTCACAAAGAGGTATGACAAATGCAGTTAAAATTCGATAAAAATATGAAATCAGTTGTTGCGCATGAAAAGCCAAGTAGCGCTGAATCTTGGCTACACTGTTAAAAATTTCTGCATGAGTTTTAATGTTTTTACTGGAAGTTTTTTTCAAGTACGTACATGAATTCAGTTTGATGCACATTTCACATGAAATTTAATGTGAACTATAGCATAATCTATAGTCTTTTCATATTTTTGTACATTAAATTTAATGCAGAATGCATATGAACCTGATTCCATGTACGTAATTGAAAAAAACTTCCAGATATTTCTGACAGTGTACTGTTCACTTCTTATATACAACCACTCGCCACAAATTTGTGCATTTTTATCGAATTCTGATCGCTAGTGTCAACTCTCCCTGAGCTTCATCTCACCCCGTTTCACCATAACCAGGTATTAAACATGTAACAATTTGTTATAACACTTTCCGATTATTTCGACGTTGGATATGAAGTCACAATTCATGACTTTCTCCAATCGTCTAATCCACGGTGAACTCTGAATACAAGTTATTCGAATCGAGTGGGTGAACATTCGAATCCAGAAGCCCAGGGATAAACTATTCGATTATGAAACTTAAAATTCGTATGTAGAACTTTATCATTCTCTAAACGAGCCTCATCGACGTATGTTAAATTTGAGTTGACAATCTCGAATATTATCGTACTAAAAGAGACGTTGTTATTCATATCTTTAACCGAGTAAGCCTGTATATTTTCTCATCCATGCAAATTAGGAGGAGCCATTTTAAATTCCAGTGAATCACGACATTTTGATTTAATTATCTCAGAGATGGAGTGAAGATGTCGTATTGCGTTGAGTCAGGTCGATGGGCTACCACCTTTAAGATCGGTTATGATTATGAAGGTAGAAGTAAGAATGATGAAAGAGTTGAGATGAGGATACAGGAGGGAGAAGGAAAAAAAAATGAAAGGTGAGAAAAGGATAGACAAAAAAGCACCTGCTTTAAAACAACAGTGGTGTATCTCTCCTTCTTTCTCTTCTCTATCTCTCTTGACAGGCACGGACAGGTAGGCGGATGGGAGATCGGTACGCGATGACTAAATTGAGCCGGATTAGACTAATCTGGTCTCGCAGATGGTTAATTAATGAGCCTATTAGTTAACGGCGTTGACTATTAATTCGTACGATAGTCATGGAGAATCCGACGATACGTTATGGCAATATCGTGTATTTGTCACTATCGTCCGCATCACAAATTGGTTACAGCACACTTGGAATGTCGTACTCATTATGAAGGGATTCATGCTGTTCTCCTCTTTTTTATTATTATTTTTTCATTCACTTTTCCTCCACTTTTTCGCTTTTGTACAACGATAATCGCGTACATTTGATATCTCGTGAAGATGTCTCGTCCCGAAATTTTGCGAATTCTACATTGATAATTAAATAATTCCAAGTTGAAACCAATTATGGAATTTCCAATTAGATTTGATTGGATTCAATGAACTATCCCTGGGCAAAGTTCTCGCCAGATCCCATTTGATTCGATTCGAGGGATAATCATCCTACTATTCGACCGAACATAAATTGTTGCAAGAGGATATCTCGTTGTCCCTGCATATGAGGCATTTACAAGTAAACAATTATACTTTGAATTTCCCTCGACACAAACAATTCCTAAAATTCTCTAACCTTTTTTTTGTCTGAATTCAAAAGACGAACGTGCACGTATTCTCTACAATTTTGAGAACTCAATCCTGCTGCAAATAATTACGCGTGAACTGATTCAAATATCAACTTGTCGAATGTTCAAAAATATCGTATTTCAATCTGATCTGAAAATCCATCAGAGCGTAAATGATTTGACTGGCAAAAGTTATTTACATTACATCTTGACATGGAATATGACAAGACCCCGGCATCAGTTTCAATTTTGAATGAAGTTAATTCTTTTGAATCGATTATCCAATCACGGAAGAAAAACGAACAGAATAATCCCCGATGATCTTACGAAACATCTTCCTTTAAAATCCTGAAACTCAAGCAGCGGCTACTTAAGTACAGTATCTATTGAAAAAAAAAGAAAGAAAGAAAGAAGAAAACGAAGAGATCATAGCGTTCTTTTGAAAATTGTCCATATGCTCGGATTCTCGTGAATGGAGTTCTTTAGCGATCAAAGTATCGCCGCAACACCATGTACGAACAAGAAAATACGACGACTTCATACGTCCATTCAATATCTTTAGACAGGTAGTTGTACAACGGGAGAGGTTCTCTTCCTCGTATACATCCAAGTCGGTTATGTCGTCGTGGGTTTAAGAAGAGGATTCCCCCTTTCATCGTATTCTAACTAGCGTGCATCCGGGCAAGACGAGGTCTCTTTTTTCAACAAGATACGTACATCCTCATCCTCATTTTACTTTTTCTCTTGCACTCTCACCTGGCTATGACAAATTCATGAAATGTTTGTAACCTGACGGCCACCATGGATCGGCTTCCGTATACTTATTATATATAAGTCTCACGGTTAAGAATCTATCCGATGGAAAATCACCAAGGATGTCCAATTTGGAATTCGTCCTCTTCCGTGTCCATTCTCTATGAACCATGAACCACGTCTATCTATTATACCTAAAGCTTTTAGCGAATGCTTTATCTCCTTTCATCATTTTTTTTTCCTCTTCCCTTCTCCTTCCACTACGTCTTCTTCCTCTCCTCTTTTCATCCTGTAGAAAAGTTTAGGTGTGTAAGAAGGCAGGTACTTGAATCCTTTCTCCTTCCAAATGTCCTGAAAATAGATTATCCATGGATTGCGTGGTACGTGAAATGATGTACCTTTCAATATTTCTAAGATAACTCCGAAGAGATACTGAAATTTATGCGTATAGTATTATAAGTCCTTTGTTTTGTTCTCTTTTTGGCTTTGTTCTCGAATCATCTGGTTCGATCGGGAGTATCTTATTGGATTCCAAGTCTTTTGTTTGAAATTCATATCGATGAACAGGTACAGCGGGGATTGATAAACTTCCAGAAAAAATCCAAGCGCAGGGGGACAAATGTTCTCCGGGAATGTTAACACCCGTAAAACTATCGATGACATACCGCGGAGAAAGTGTCAAATATCTAAAATTGACTTTTCTTTGTTTAAGAATTAAGATAAAAGACACATAGGTAATGCGTCAAAGATTCGACGAAACTTCATTACTTTGTTTGAGTTCGAACAGGAACAAACTAAACGCACCTCCTTTCCGCTCTTTCAACTTTAATATTTTCGATCACATACGAGAACAATGTGGCACATTATTGAACGTATATATAAATATAGATTCTTAAGTGTGATAAGATAATTTTAATTTAGACGTGTTCACATATCGTTTAAATTATGCTAATGAATGACAAGGAAGGTTTGTGAATCACAAAGGAAGATGCTTCATGAGGAGTTTGACCACTTGCATGCATTTCCGTTGTCTAAGACCAAGAAAAATTATCTGAAATATGTGAATATTGTACAAAGAACGACCATCTCGAATTATGATAATAAACTGCAAATAATGATGGTGAGTATTCGTTGCGTATTGTTGAACATCTAAGAAAGTTGGATTTGAAATTTCATTGTATTATTTAAATCTTGGTATTTTCAGTTTTACAAATTGGATTGAGTAGAATACTTCATAGATCGCTCTGGTTCGTGGGTGAACTCAAGTATTCTATTAATCAAGTGATCTATTATTTCCAAATTTGTGGATATTTTTTGAATGAATTAACCTCATCACATGATGGAACCAATACTGTGATAGGGTATTTAAAACAACATGTTATTTCTGATTTATAAGATTGGAACACCCTGCTTGAAAAATCTCATTGATTCTGATGCAAAAAACCGATTCAAAGTCATTAAAAATTGATTCTCAATGATTTTGAATCAGTTTTCTGCGTCGGAATCAATGAGATTCTTTGAGCAGGGCTATGCTTGGAGTACAGCATCATATGGTTTCGAAACTTGGACAATGGAAAAAACTGACCGACGAAGACTTGAAGCTATTGAAACATGTCGTTAAAAGAAGAAGTAATGTGATAGGACACACGTTAAGTTCATTGAAAACAATATTAGAAGGAAAAATGGATGGTAAAACTTGCAAAGGTAGACCTGAGTTAAGTTATATGAAACAAATTATACAACACAAAGTCTGTCGTAAATATGTAGAAATTGAGCGTTTGGTGGATAATACACTGAGGAAAATGTATGAGATTGATTACCAATCGCGATTTGGTGGTTGTTCCTATGTTAACCTGTCGTTCCCATGATTTTGAATGGTACTTTTTACAATTTTTGAATATCTATCACCGAATTCCTGTTCTTCCTGATAATGGTTACCGTATATTTCTCTCCGTGTGGACAGGGTTGGAGGATTTCATCAAACCAGTCATTACTTCATGATGATGATAAGATTGGAAATGTTCGATGAACCACTGATAGAAGTATGGACACGAACTTTCTATGGGTTTTTATCCCAAACAAAACTCTGAAATTTTCAATCATCTGTGATCCAAGCGAAACATAATAATCGAAAATTTGAGAATAAATGAAATAATATTTGTAAATATCATGCACAGATTTTATGTATATTGTGTATAAATATCTAAAATTATTTGGCATCGTAGGATTCCATACAGTTTTTACATAATTCACTGTATTAATAATGTAGTTTAGATGTTATAAAAATAATTCATAAAAATATTTCTCACGTGGGAGAATTTGAAAAGTTTATTGGAAATGTTTACTGTTGTTCACTGTTTCCTTTGAAATCTCATAAACCGGGTATTTCCGGGATGCTATGCATTTGAACTCCTTATAATCCTCATAAAGGAGAATATCAAGATGAGTTGGAATCCAATTGAATTAACGGGAAAGATTTAATTAAAGAACTTTTAAACGAATTATGTGTGATGAGATTTGTTGAGATTTACTGAGAATCGATTAAATCTCAAAAAATTGAAAAATTATTTCTCAAGTGTGGATAACGGGAAATCGAAGTTTAACCAGATGTATGACATAAGCCGTTATGTCTTCATTAACGGAGTGATAAGTGATTTTCGGTGTACGATCATGTAAATGGTGCCATCTGAAAGAGTAGATTTTGAATTTAGTACCAAATTCAACAACTTGATCAATTCTAACAGTTGTGAATAAAGTAGATTCCACACATCGGTATGATCTACAGTGGATAATCATACGCGACAGGTATTTTTTGTATCACAAATTCACCAGCTATATACTTGAAGCATTGCCATGCGATCCAATATTGGAGTATGTGCAGGGTAAGGTATGTACCGACAATAATATAGAGTGACACTTCAGGATCTCATGATAAAACAGACTGAATGTAGATTCATACATGTTGATAATGGTAACGGGATACCAGCGTACCATCCGAGTAAACATTTTGTCTGCAAGAATTCTCCAAACTAAATCCATGAAACAGTCTGAAATTTTCAGCCAATATTCTTTGATACTCTACAAATCGCGGGACATAGTGCTAATTTCAAATTTCGAACAAAAATTCTCTTGTACCGACCGAGGAGAAAAACTTTTTTTCGAAATTTGAAATTCGGGCTCTGTACCGTGACTTGTAAAGTATCAATAAATATTTCCTGAAAATTTCAAGCGGTTTCATGAATTCAGTTCGGGGAAACCTTGCAGACAAAATTTTTACTCGAATGGTACGCTGGTATCCTGTTAATTTTTTTTCTCATTTGTAATTTAATTTGATTTCCTGAAAACATGTGTCGTTAATTTATAGACCTTATTGAACATAGTTTTTGGTACAATTATTGTACTCTGACTAAAGAAATTTTCAAAATAATACATAATTGATACATATAATTATATATAAATTGTATTGCGTTATAAATTAAATATGATTTTGAAAAATTTTGTACTCTAAACGATGTGTAACAATGAATAAAAAAAGACCCTCTCATTCCCGTTGAGAAAATCTTATTACAACCGATTTACAAGATTCAATCGGCATGTATCCGGACTTTGCATCGGAAATTTCTCATTAGCCCAATTCTTATTCAACATCCTATTCCACATTTCCTATTCCAGGGGATCTTTTCATATAGATATGCTCAAACCAGTTTGATTTAAAATGCGCATCTGATTTATTCCTATTGATTCTTATTCATCTTGAACAAGAAATTTTTGGCGTTCTATTACTTCTTATTAGCACCGATTCGTTTATCCGGAATTTGTATCGGAATCAAATTGGTTTGTGTAGGTTGTAATCAGATTTTTTAAGCAGAGATGTGGATCTTTATGTAATTGTATTATGAATATTGCTCAACATGAAATGATTGATATATTATTTTTGACATCCTGCCTGAAAGAATCATTTTGTAACGATTTTATGCAATTTTGTAGAATTTTGATGTCAAATTGATTTGACATGATTTGTAAATCAAAATTTTATGGAAATTCTATAACATCATTTGTCATGGTACAACTTTGTATAAGTTCCGTAATTACATTCGACGTGAGGATGAAATACCTTCTTGACCCTTCAAACGTGCACCCAAGGCTGTGGAATCTAAATAAATGAAGTTCTGAAGGATTCGGAAAGATTCCGGAAAATTCCTAAATTTCCATCAGGAAAGTTGGAGAACTTCAGGATGTATCACTATCTGTCGTGTCTCTAACTTCTTTTGAATTACTCTGGAAGTCTTCTGAATCTCTCTGAAAGATGTCCAAAGATATAGAGAGATCGAGAAAGATAATTTTCTACCAAAGAAACTCGTATATTTCACTTGAGAAAAAAAACATCCTATGAAACGCCTTTTGTAGGTCTGCACGGAGACAAATGCACTCCAAAAATATAGTAATCTTCAATATAAAAATTGAAAAACCTTTCCTCGAATTTGTGGATATTTGTGACAATCTGGGAGTATTTCTTAAGGGGATACTAGCGTAACGACTGAGTAGACATTCTCACAGTAAGAATTCTCCGCACTGAATCCATAAAAAACATCTGAAATTCTCAGGAAATAATCTTTAGTATTTTATCCATTGCAGTGGATCGCCCAAATTTCGAATTTCAAAGAATGAATTCTTTTCCTGACCGAGACGAAAAGATTTTCTTCGAAATTCAAAATTTGGGTGATGTACCGCAATAGATAAAATACTAAAGCTTATTTCCTGAGAATTTCAAACCTTTTCATGAATTCAGTGCGAAGAATTCTTACCGAGAAAATGTTCACTCAGTCGGTACGCTGCACCGAGAGAAGAGTTTATTTTTCACAAAGAAGGCTTATTAATCATAAACAAACCATCTTTGGGTCGAATAAGATTTTTCAATAGTTAACAAAGCTCATTTCATTGAAATAAATTTGGAATACTTTTTTCTTAGTGTGGTATCCCCTTAAGAGGGTACGAGCGTTTATCATCCGAGCACGTTGGTTAGAAAAAGACAAACTTATACAATAGAAAAAGAGGTCCGAAGTGAACGCTCGTATCCACTTAAGGGGTTACTAGCGCTTACCAACAGAGCACGTTGGATAGAAAAGGACCCGCCTATACGATAGAAAGAGAGGTTTGGTACCATCGCTGGTATTCCGTTGAGGGGATACGAACTTACCGACCGAGAACGGTTTTTTAAAACTGCCTGTTTAAAACGCCGTGAGGGCCCCTCAAATCTTTTTTGAAAATT
Organism: Gonatopus flavifemur; assembly: GCA_018340375.1. NCBI lineage: Eukaryota > Metazoa > Arthropoda > Insecta > Hymenoptera > Dryinidae > Gonatopus > Gonatopus flavifemur. The sequence goes on from JAFFJZ010000005.1 coordinate 11,551,350, forward strand.
ATGTAAAAAATATTGTAGCACTCCTTCATGATGTAGAACAAGATTATAGGGTGGGCCGTACAGAAAACTTGTTTGTTGACAAAAAAAAATCAAAAAACACTTTTTATATATAAAATAAGAACCACCCTATTGAACAGTCATTGTTCTCGGAGTCCCATCCTCACATTTTATCCATATTTCAAACTAAATTTCAGAATTTTGCCAATGGTTTCTCAGAAAAAATATCAAAGTTATGGGCGACTACACAAAGGGAAATTGTTAGTTTATAAGCCAAATTTCGGCTCTTGTAAGTACACTGGAAAAAAATGTAGTGGAGCCAATCTCGCGGCGAGTTTGAATACGGCGAATCTCGCCGCGAAGTTGAGATAACTGAATATCGATCGAAGTAAATGCTTATTCGGTTAATTCAATCAATATTCAATTGACTCAAATCCGCGGCGACATTCGCCGCATTCAAACTCACCGCGAGGTTGGCTCCACTACATTTTTTTTCAGTGTACATATTCTATCATCCACTGGACAGCTAATTTCTGAACAACAACGGCCAAATTTTTGATGCCAGAGCTAAAAATCCTGTTGCAGCAACTAAAATTTAGCTATAGAAGCTGAGGAAATTACTGTCCTTCTCACAGCTGAATTGCTTCCGTATATTCATAGAGGACCGATGTTTATTCGCATGCAACATAACTCGCTGACTCATCCACCGGTTTTCAGAAATCAAAGTTACCATCATTTTCATTTGAATTATCTCTTAATTCAAGCTCATTTTAGGGAAACATAATCATTTTGAATATTATTGTTTTCTGAAAAGAATTGGAAAAAATATGATAATTTGAAACTTTTTCCGGACGTCTCTCAATCTTTTGATTTCAATTATTATTGATTAGAAGTTGGTTCCATCAATGAAAAAACATGTAAATAATGTAGAATATTCTATTCGTTGCTCTCAAGGGAAACTTACGACCTGTACATTGCACGCGAAAAGTGAGCTCTGACAACGGACCTCTACTAATAACAGCTTTGAAATCTTCGGAAGATTTTTATTATGTAGTTTGAAATATGAGTAAAATGACTTCGCAGTTTGAATTGGAGAAAACTCCGAAAAAGTGAACAAAAACGCCAAGCAAACCAAAATATGATCAAAACCTAAAACAAATCGAGACAAACACGTAACAGGATAAGCTCCCAAGTATCCATTTAGTTATTCACATGGAATGTGAATGATTTTTGGTATATTATAATTCTAGCGTGTGTAAACAGTATTCAAAGTGGTTCATATAATTCTTAAAATAACATTGATTTGGATTGAAAACAACGAAAATTGTATTGTCCATTTCACGTATTAGAAACAGCACTGAGTTATCTCAAACAAACTGTTAATTTCTGGTTGATTTCCAATAGCTCTGAAAGCATTGTGTTGGCAAGCTTCATTGTTAACGATGACAAAAAATTATAGTTATCAATTCCATATACCATATATATTTGCTTCCATATACCTGTATTTTTGGTATCAATGACCATACAATAATTGTTGGGTCCTTTTGGTAAAATTCCCTAATTTTATTTCTGCCAGTGTGAGGCTAAAAACTCACGTAATCGGGCACTCCGAGTGTTCCGAGTGTTATCGATGTGGATTTCAAAACCTATCAGAGACGACCAACATGGTGACAATAACTGAGCGCTGTCTCTAGTATGTGAAATTGATAAACCCAATTGTTGTTTAGCTCCGCGTGATATTTTGAGGACGTGGATATTTTCAAAAATTATGAACCACTTTGAATACTGTTTATACACACTGGAATTACAATATACCGAGAATCATTTACATACATACATATTTGAATAACCAAATGTACTTGGGAGCTTAAATTGATTCCACATTGATTAATTGATTGATTGTTTTTTTTATCTTTTTTTGTCAAGCTGTTCTTTGTATAACATCCTGTTATATGTTTTTCTTGATTTTTTCAAATATAATAATACTAAAATAATATTACAAATGAGAAGAAATATCAATAATGGGATAATAGAACATATAAACAATGCCCAGTTTGTGAGTAAAATCCTTAAATGAATTACTCTCAATATAAATGAAACTCCTTGATTGTTAGTGGAAGTTGATGGTACTTCGGTGCACGATACTTTACCTCGACAGACATATTTCTCTCAGTTCTATCATACCCGACCATATACCCAATCATATTTTCCAACATCGATTCCATCAATCAGATACCTAAGAGGAGTCACAAGTATTTCTGAATAAAAAGGGCTATCCAGTTCAATAATATATTTCATAGTTTTTGTATGACTTTTTGTCTTGTCATCCATATGGAAAATTTGAATGGATTCCACAATTCACTCTTCTATCAATATTGTCTGCAGAGCCGATTCTGGGAATCGTTCACCTCTGTCTATTCAACATGTGAAGGATGATAAGTGTGGGAATTCAATCTCACACATTTATCTCTTATCACACGTGAATTGAATACAGTGGGTAAACATTCCTCAATTCAGGCTTGATTATTTGAATATGAATCCACCCTGTCGAGACTTATTTGATGATAACGTGTGGTTTCGATGAGGCAATATGAATGCTTCTATGAAGTCATCCAATGCCAATGTGAATGTAGACCTAATTAAAAAAGTCAACGAACGCTTATAGCTCGAATGCCTTTTCCAAGAATTTGAAGGGAAGAATGATTTCGATTTTAATTTTATAGCAAAAAGCTAGTATAAAAGGTTCTCACAATGCTTATGAAACATCAAAATATTCCTGAAAGATGTTGACGAACGGTATCATACTAGCTGGTTTGTTGGTCATAGTGGCTGGTAAGTCTAATTTGAATTGAGTATATATTGGGAAAAATTTGTATACACACTGTTAGAAATTCCTTGAATTTCCATCTGTTTTTTAAGTACAATTTATGAATCAGATTTTCAACTCTTGGTAGGTAAATTGGAAATTTATATACACATCAGGGTGAGCCAAAAAAACTAACCTATTGAATTTATGCGTTAAAATGGATCTTTATAGCGAGAAAAAAATTTCCCTGTTTGGCAGAGTTTTAGCTCAATTTTTAAATATGTGATAAATAATCATTACATTTCAGTAAGGAATTGCGAAATTTAATCACTCATATTAAATTAAAAAATCAGTATCAAATTCAATATGAAAATATGATATTTCGTATTAAATTGAGGAACTTTTCTGACAGTGATCCTAAGAGTGTGCCCTGGTGAAAATGACAACGTGTTACGTTCAAAATGTTCCAGTCTACGTTCAGTACACGTTCTCAAGTAGCACAAGAACATTTCAAACATTCTGCGTTCATTCCGTAATTATGCATATAATATGCAAATGAGACTATTCTGGATAAGTCCGAAAAATACAATCTAAGAATGTGGACAGAATATACTCATCCAAAACAATCTCATTTGAAGATTCTAAGAATGTTCATAAAACATACTCAGAACTTCCAAAAACCTTCTGAGCATTTCTAACCTCTTGTGCCACTTGGGTTCATTCAATTTTATGTACACCCTTATGAAAAAACCCGCAAGGAAAAAAATCTCGTGCGGATTCTGCATTGATTGTTGTTATTTTGACATAACTGCTGACGTGAATGCAATCGGAGTAAAATTCACATTGGAACCGATGTTATGTGTACATTGCTACTGAAGCAGTGATGTCAGATTCGAGACCGAGACCGCTCTTACCCTCTCCATCGACCGCTTCCCCTTTCTCCCACCATGCGGATTGAATGGGGCGAGCGAGAAAGAAAGAGTATCACTCTCTCGCTCGCCCAATTTGATCCGCATGGTGGGGGGAAGGGGAAGCGGTCGATGGAGAGGGTAAGAGCGGTCTCGGTCTCGAATCTGGCATCACTGTACTGAAGTAAACGGCTGGCTTGTTGCCATGGTAACCACGATAATGATGTAAATCCATCAGGACTCTGGAGTGAATTCTACGTGAAATCCACACCGTAATCATAACCTCACTTTTCATGTAATTTTTACGTGGTCATTTTTTTGCGTGCGATATCGGGGTTTAACTTTAAATCATCGGCTGTATTAATACTATCCGCCCAAATAGCACAAGAACTTTTCAAACATTCTGCGTTCGTTCCGTAATCATGCATGGAATGTGCAAGTGAGACTGTTTTGGATAAATCCAAGAAATATATTCTAAGAATGTGCGCAGAACATACTTATCTGAAACAGTCTCATTCGAAGATTCTCAGGATGATCATGAAACATCCTCAGAACTTCCAAAAACCTTCTCAGCATTTCTAACCTGTTGTGCTACTTGGGCGAACTGTTTCATTATCAGACAAGTCCGATAACAATCCGATGTCTGCGATAATTATCCGATACAAAATCGTACCAGCAACCCGATGATTTCCCGATAGATATCTATATCGGGTTTACATTGGATAATTATCGTAATTATATTGTATTTTTATTGGATTTGTACGACAATAAAACAACACGATGGATTTCGGATAGTATTAATACAACTGATGATTTAACGATGACATTCCGAGATCGGGTTTTTTCATAAGAGTACTCTTGCTACATGCTTTACACGTTGCCTTCCACCAGCGTTTTTCTTCACCTACCATCAGTGTCGGGCTGGCTTGCATACAGGCTCACGGCTGGGAAACACGTTGGTCCCCCTATACTATAAAAGGAATTTCCTCTCACCAAATGAATAGTTCATTTGTCTTCTCCCCATAGCATATTCCTTAGGATTATGTTGTTGAATTTTGAATCGCTCATTGGAACGAATTGGTTACTGAATAACGAAATACTCCCCACATAGCACGCAATGTCTCAGTAATGTCTCGAAATATTGCTGCAATGTTTCAAATGTATCGGTTATGTTCTAGTGATATTTCGTGACATTACTGAGACATTGTGTGCTATGTGGGTCAGTTGTTGAAGACCCAAAACCTTGCGATACATTCTTCATACGATATTTTCAGTACGAAGGAGTTAAGTGTAGAAGATAAGCACCGATGATTTCTTAGATTTTGTGAGTTTGAATTTTCGTTGCGTTTTTATAAACGATTCGAACTTCAACAACATTTGGGACTAATAAAATATTCAATCAAATCAAATAATGGAATTCTTGCCCCGAATAATTTGATCTTATGAATATATAATGTATTCGCCACAAATAATTAATTTTGGCATTCAATTGGATAAATATTTTATGGGGAGGGGACAAATAAATAGTTTTTTGCACCGTACCCGGGAAAAAAAATTCCATATATGGATTCATATATGCATTCATATATGAGCATATATGGATTTTGGCCGTATATGTTCATATATGGTCATATATGAAAGTGGGGAATCTATCGGCATTGATCTCACTTCTCTCTCCTTTGGTTTTTCATCACATTCCATGTAAAATTGTGACATTTTGTTGTCCATATATGGATGTATATGATAATGTATGATTGAATATGATCACATATGGCCATATACAGTCTCATTCATACATGATCATATATGGCCAAAATCCATATATGCTCATATATGATCTCATATATGTTTATATATGATTCATATACGCTCATATACGGCCATATATGAATTATTTTTTCCCGGGTAGACGGAGCATATTCCGAGGAAAATCACAATTTCATCATAATTCATAAACAAAAAAAGGAAAACTGAGAACTAAAACCGAAGGGCCCCCGGCGGTCGCCGTGAAGTCGGGCGGGCCAGTCCGACACTGCCCATCATGTTTCCACCCACATAGCACACTGGTCCCGATGAATTCATAAAGAATCTCTAAGAATCCCCGTTATGACAGTTCAGAACGCATTCTTTATGAATCCCCGGGATTACAAAAAAACCCTTAAAGAATTTTCAAGACTTCCTCATGAATTCTTTCTCAACTAACATAACGGGAGTTCGTTTGGGACATGCCTTGTACTGTGGGTCCGGGAAAAAAAATTCCATACATGGACCCATATATGGATTCATGTATGGTCATATATGAAAGTGGGGAATCTATCAGCATTGATCTTACTTCTCTCTCCTTTGATTTTTCATCACGTTCCATAAAAAATTGTGACATTTTTTGTCCATAGGGGACGTTCTTTTATAAACCTTCTTTCTTTTCTCTCACAATACGAGAAAAAGTTTACGGTGCTAATGACGAACAGGACTACCCCATTTCAATGATTCTTCGTCAAAAGACAATAGATCATATTTGAATGTAATATTCAGCCAAATGTTTATTCCCCTTACAGCAAAGTCATTGGAAGATGTTCCGCTCAATATCATTGGCGGAAAAAGGGGGGCCCACGTACCATATCAAGTCAAAATAGCGAACAAGTGGAGGCAGTACGGTTGCGCTGGAGCGATATTATCAAACGAATTTGTACTGACGGTCAGTCACTGTGTAAATTACATGAAAGCAGAGGATCTTCTTATCCACGCAGGAACTTACAATACGTCAACAACCACCGTGCATCGGGTTACCCAAAACCAACAAATATTAAACAATGTTGATTTGTCGATACTTCGAGTGGACCCTCCCTTTTCATTGGATGAATATCGGAAAGCAGTTCAACTTCCTGTCCCAGATGAGGACGTGATTCCATTTCAATACGTAACGGTCAGTGGTTGGGGATGTATTAGACGCGGAGGCATAACAGTGAACGCGTTGTGGACTATATCATTATGGACAATACGGAACTCCGTTTGTACTGACGAATACCATTCCATATACCCACAAGTTTTATCCTCCGAATTCTGTCTTGCAGGACCAGAACAAGCAGGCATTTGCCAAGGAGATTCTGGTAGTGCCGTACTTGCCGGTGAAAAGCTTCTTGGTATCCTAACAGCGTTTTATGATGATCCCCCGCAGAGCCAAATTTTTGCAGTTCAAGTTTCTAAATACGTAGATATGATTATGGAATATTTGAACGGATTCAACTATCATTTGGATAACCAGACCACGTAGTGATCTTCGGTTTCAACCATTCCGTCTAGTTGCCACAATCAGACTCACGTAATTTTGCCTTCTTTCCCTCGTCATTATTACCAGATTCCAAGTCACTGCAACCGTAAGTCCTTAACCGTGCAAGAATGGTTTCTGTGAGTATGTTGCTTTTTTCACGGTGTGAAGACGAGACATTGTTTCAGTTAAGGTATATTGAGTCAAACATCACAGAAGGAACGCTCACAGTTGATCATTAGACATAAATTGAAGTAAGAAACCTCCCTACTCTTAAGAATAATCATGAGAGAATAAGACAATTGCTTTCGAAAATTCTTCGATGGAATGAGAAAACATGTAAATTTTGGTTATGTTCAAATAAATCATGAGTGATAGTGAGACAGGGTGATTTAATCTACCTTCCCATTATATTATACTCTAGAAAATAATCATGAAATCCTCTTCAACAACATGATAGTAGCAAGAATGCTCCATGGGCGCGGACCTTCTCAACATAATCAGGTGAAGTTTTCTCTTACTTCTTGGGAAACCCAACACTGCAAAGGTAAATAACACTACCCAGACAGCACAAATGATCATTTAGAATTCACAAAAACTTCTGAAAGAACTTCTCGAACAGTCCCCGTTATGACAGTAAAAATGAATTCAATATGAACTCAATGAATTCAAAATGCATACATGTTGTTTGCCTGAATAGTTCTTTATGAATTTGTGATATGAATTCTTTCTGAAGATTGAGTTATTTATCAAGAGTTCATTTTAAATTCAAACTATTCATAATGAATTCATGTTTACTGTCATAACGGAAGCTCTTTGCGGGGAATTTTGTGCTGTATGGGTAATTTACAGCCATTTTGTATATTCGACGCCACTATTTTTTTCTTATGCATCTTGGCTCGCTGAATTCGAAAATCACAATAAAAAGTTTTTTCATGGAGTATATCTCGATTCTTAAGTGACCAAACTTATGCTAAAAGATGTCAAAATGTACATAATATAATTGTCGACAAATATCATTGTCACCATCCATGATCGCTTGGGTAGTTTCAGTGCCAGGAATCAGAATATTTGAAAAAGAAACTGTTTTTTGACAAAAATGAGGAAACAAAAGTTACTTTCTTGCCAAAGAACAATAGAAACCGTGGAAATATCTCCCATTTCAAATTTTCTACACGGAAAAAAAGGAATAGTTGTAGCAACTACTCAAATAGTCGATTTTCGACCATCTACTTAAATAGTTGCTGCAACTACTTGGTAGTCAGGACGAGTATCACGTTGGCTGCCTCAACTAACTAAAATACCTCGTAGGTTACCAGGTATTTACGTTAGTTAATGCAACTATCGAGTTAGTTGAGGCAACTAACGTGATACTTGTCCTGACTACTAGGCAGTTGCAGCACCTATTTAAATAGATGGTCGAAAATTGACTATCCGAGTAATTGCTGCAACTACTCCTTTTTCTTCGTGTACTCGTAGTTCAAATTTTTACGCAGAAGATTGGGGTAGCATGGTCCAAAAGCGACCGATGGTCCCATTCCGATCACGATTTCTTACCAGGCCATTCAATATGTCCGTAGGATAAGTAAGGAAAAAAACAAAAGTTTGACAAAACTCGTTTTTATTATCCAACATAGTTGCCTTCGAGGGCGATACAACGAGTATAGTGATTTTCCAACTTTTCGATACCACTTTTATAGTACGATTTCTCTTTCCCATCAAAATAGGCCTCAGTTTCAGCGATTACTTCATCATTGCCCGGGAAAAAATAATGCATATATGGTCGTATATGAGCGTATATGAATCATATATGAATCATATATGAACACATATGAAATACATATGAACATATATAAACATATATGAGATCATATATGAGCATATATGGATTTTGGCCATATATGATCATGTATGAATGAGACTGTATATGGCCATATGTGATCATATTCAATCATACATTATCATGTACATCCATATATGGACAAAAAAAATGTCACAATTTTACATGGAATGTGATGAAAAACCAAAGGAGAGAGAAGTGAGATCAATGCTGATAGATTCCCCACTTTCATATATGACCATATATGAACATTTATGGCCAAAATCCATATGCTCATATATGCTCATATATGAATGCATATATGAATCCATGTATGGGTCCATATATGGAATTTTTTTTCCCGGGTGGACTTAAATTTCTTTCCAGCAAGCATTCTCTTGAGATCTGAAGACAGAAAAAAGGTTTTTGGGGGCTAAATCTGGAGAATACGGTGGGTGGATAAGCGATTCGAAGCCCAATCCATTCAATTTTCCCATCGTTTTCATTGATTTATGACACGGTGCATTGTCTTGATGAAACAACACTTTTTTCTTTCGCAAATGTGGCTATTCCTTTGCGATTTCAGGCTTCAATCGATCCAAAAGTGCACAGTAATAGTCGCTGTTGACGGTGCACTGAGAAAAAATATAGTGGAGGCAACTGCATATGAGTTTGGATACGGCGAATCTCGCCGCGAGGTTGACTCAACTGAATATCGATTGAAGTAAATGCTCATTCGGTCAAGTCAACCTCGCGGCGAGATTTGCCGTATCCAAACTCATATGCAGTTGGCTGCACTATATTTTTTCTCACCTTACCGACTGACTGTTGTGTCTTTGCTCGCTTTGGATTCGATTCGTCGACTACTGTCCACTCAGCTGACTGTCTTTTGAATTCTGGTGTGTAATGGTGAAGTCATGTTTCATCCATTGCCACATATGGACGATAGAATTCGATTTTATTGGGGTTCAACAGCGCGAAACACTCCTCTAAAGCATCAATTCGTTATTGTTTTTGGTCGACTGTGAGCTCACGCGGCACCCACTTTGCACAAAGTTTTCGCATACCCAAATGTTCGTGTAAAATGGTAAAAACACTAGCATCTGATATCCTTACAATGTTACCCAGCTCGTGCACTTTTAATTTGCGATCGTTCATAACCAATTTGTGGGTTTCTTTTATGTTTTCTGGAATAACAGCCTGATTTGGGGGTCCACTGCGCTCTGCATCATTTGTGCTGGTACGACCACGTTTAGATTCAGCAATCCACTTCTCTACCATTTTTCTCGATGGAGCAGAGTCCAGATAATGTTTATCAAGCCATTGTTTAGGTTCCACTGTATTTTTTTCATCAAAAAGCGATGCTTCATCAAACCTCGAAATTCATGTTTTTCCATTTTTTTTCAATAACATAAGTTGCTTCACATAAAATGCTATAACTCACGAATCAATAGTCAGATTGCTATCAAAATTACACACGTATCGTTTGAAGGTTAGTACTAAATAAAAATCATATGGAAAAAATTCTAGTAACGCCATCTATGTGTCATCCTACGGACTTGTTGAATGGACTGTTGAAATGTGTGTTGAAGATTTTTTGACTATATCCAATTTTGGTTCACGCATATAGATACGTGGTAGCGTACGACTTCAGGTTTTTCATTCTCAAGGTTTTTTTCAGGGTTTTTTCATGTACTTGGCGTCGAGACGCTACTGCATCTCTTGATTCCAATTACTTCATAAAAAAAATAAAGAAAAAAGTATAAAAATAAGCCTCCCAATGTGGTTTCCCTCCTTCAGCAGGGTACTATTTTTAACTTTCCGATTCAAGTGGCTCTATTTCACGCATAATGGATGCGTGCCCGTAGATAAGTTTTCCTGGTCCATTTTCATAAACTTGAAGAATTTCTATTCAATTTTTCATGTTTTGAGGAAAAGAATGGGGAACAGAATAAGGGAATTCTGCATGGACGAGTAAAACTTTCCTAAGAGTATAAAATATAGTTCGTGAATATTAAATCATTCTGTATATATTATACTTTATAACTTCACTGCAACGCATACACAGCAACCGGAAAATTTCGATCATGCGATAAGGAATCAATTTTCATAAATGTATATGAAATTTCCCATAAATTTAACTAAAAATTCCAAACTTTATAGAATTTTTACTATGATTTTCCAGTAAATTCCCACACGGAGAAAAAAGATTTCGTTATTTTAACGAATCCGTCTTCGCTGAACGGATTGAATAACTCAACGATGACATTTCACTATGTTAATGAGCTAATTCGCTGTATTTACTAACTGATTCGTTATAATTATCAGTCCTCTGCTAATTTTACGAAGCTTGATTCGCTGAAACAACAAATCACCGTTCACTTCAGCGGACTTGCTTGCTGTCCATATAATAACAAGCGAGTTTCGTTAAGACAGCGAAATTCTTGCTATTCCAACGAGTTTTTTTTCTCCGTGCAGTAAAGTACGGAAAACCTCTTTACGGAAAATTTTTACAGTGTTGTGTGGAACTAATGTGAATTCATCTGATGAATAAATACACAAGAGAAAAAGATATTTCCATTCGCGGATCGTTCTACTTCCATAGCATGGAATCCGTTCAATACAATTTGTCATAAAAATGCACTTACATACGCAATTTGGTATCAGGGGTTAAAAACAAGTGTCGAATCAAGGTATCAAGTCAATGTCATTCCGTCACGCGAGCGGAGAAATCTGCATGTATCCTATGCTTAAGCGTACGAGTCCTTGACCTTTTATTCGCTGAACTAAAGTTGAGTGAGTAATGTACCTCTTTGAACAGATCTAAAAGTTTATGTTCTAATTATGTATCATTTGTGTGTGGACATATTCATACACGAGGAGGGGTATTGAATTGTATGAAAGCATGGAACTGTAAATCATATCAGAGTCAGAGTACAAATGGTTAGCTACAGCGAAAAAGAACTAAATAAAGGCAAAAAGATAATCGGTCACGATCACTGACATTGCACTTCACAGACTTTCAATTTGCAATCATCAATGAACTCATAACATTACGATTAGCCGTTTGGCTTGGAATCACTTAAGAGAAATTAAATTACTTGATGTTTTTTTTCTCCTCTTCAATTTGATGTCACGAAATCTTTGACGAAGACGTAGCAGAATAGCAAAGATACGTTAATGCGTTGTTCCACATAATGATACTCGTTGAGCTTATCCATTGGTTTCAATATTTTTGGTTGATTCGCGTTCAAAGTAACGTAAGTTTCAAATTATTCCATCTCAATATCTCTAACGTTTGTCCCAGGTGCTTCGGACCTTATCGATTTTAATATTACGCATGGAATATAATTGAAATAAGCATTTCCAGCGCTTCGTAATGTAAGATACAGATGATTATTTGTTGAATTCACTAAATTTTCCTTGTATTGTATAAGAGTCATCTCCGATTTCCCCCATAATTTTTTGTGTTTTATTCATCTATTGGAAGGGACTCCCGTGCCAATTTTCAGTGTTTTTGTCCAGTCACTTTCGTGATATGAATCGTAATGAAGAAGGTACTTTTTTTTTAATGCCCATGACTTTGCGAACCCTGATTCGATTCATGATGCGTTCATTGGTGAAAAAACACATAGCGATCGATTTTCTTCAGATTTTTCCTCAAAAAACTGTCACTCATCATGTAACTCCCAAGCCCGGCATGGTGATGGAATAACGTTTTCGAATTTGAGAATGTTTCTTTTTTAGTAATCAGTAGTACTGCCCATGTGTGTATTGACCAATGGCCCAATCATAGACCAAGTCTGGTACATGACCTGCCAAGACTTGTCTTGAACAATTCATCGAACTTGGTCCAGGCTTGGGAATGATAAGATCAGGACAAACTTGGGCCAATCGTTTCTTCAAACCTAGTTCAAATGACCCGCCAAGCATCAATCAATGCATCTTTCATCACAGATCTTGATTAAATGAGAAATTTTATCCATATTTCAGCCAGACTTTCTCCCTCAGAATACCGTACATGAATCATGTTAATACGATAGATTGAACGCACCAAGACTGGGACAAGCTTGGGTTTGTTTTCAGTCTTGTCCATACTGGCATGGTTAACAGTACATAATAATCATTTTTCAATATATTAGGTTGGTAAGAAAATCTTGCGACACTTTTTTTCAATTAATCTATTTTTTCTAATAACAAAGCTCGAGAACATTCGAGAGTCGTCCATGCGAGATTGGTCTAGACCATACCGCAGTGTTTATAAACCAGTCAATTGTTCCGCGCAGTCAGTACGAGCAAAAATAGGACAAAGTGCACTTCGAGCAATCGCTCATTACGAATTTTTACAAGGGCATTCTGCAAGAGCTGCAGCTGCCAGTATTTGCAGCGTCTTCAAGTCAGACGTTGTTCATCATTCAACTGTATCTCGTTGGTATCACCCAAGCGTGAAGCGACCGACGGCCCCATATCGGTCCGATATCGCGGCAATATCGGCAATGATGACTATGGGCCGATATCCTACCAATATCCATGCCGGGATCACGTGAATTTGAACATCTGACAGTCACCCTCATAACCTTTTAGTTGAAAGCATATATAATGTAATAGATATGTACGTATATTTACGATTAACTTTCTGTGGATCTTAATCTTTAGAATTGGGAACATTGAAGAAACGAATCAAGCGAGGAAAGTTGATCTTCGAAATGATTGAGGCATACATGATTCCATCAGCATCCAGATAAAATTCTTATCCAATCCAACGTAATTTTATCTACAAAAAGGAATGAATTTAGTTTTAAAAAAGTAAAAGCGTATATGAACAAGCATGTTACTATCAGAATAAAATGAATAGCATTCGAAAGAAGAAGGTAGATATGAAGGAAAAATCACTTGCTCTCAGATATTCATAGATCAACACGAATATCAAACCTGTTGGAATACATATTCCCATATTGCACACTAAATCAGAAAGAATACAATTGGATCTTGAAAAATTCACGAAGATTTTTTGAGAATTCTTTTTGAACTTTCGCGCTATGTTGACAGGTTTCATGCAGGTTGTTATAACCTTTGACTTACTTCATACTGGGCAAGTTAATCGCTGTTAATTGGCTATGATTAACATATGATCTGAATTTTATGTACGTTGAATTCATAATCAATCGAAGTGCATATTCACATGAGCTATGTACACGTATGAATTCTATAAGGCTGTCAGATAGGAGATGTTTTTCGAATTAGCTCTGTTTTTTGAAAAGGACATGATACATATGTGGATAAAAACCCATTATCATCTACTTAAGGGCATCCATCAGAGGCAAAGTTACTAGATCTCTCCCCCCAGTTTTCTCAACGATTAATGAATATAATCGATTTTAATGAGCAGGTGCATCTTCTTAGCATATCAAAGAAAGTGCAGCTACTCTTTATTTTTCATTTTATTCGTTCGTTTCTGAGAAAACTGGGGGGGGGGGGCGATTTTGGAATCTAGTAACTTTTTGGGAAGGTAGTGAATGCCGTTAAGGGCATTGCGAAGACCATAGAAAAGTTACTAGATCTCAAATTCGCCTCCCCCTCACTTTTGTCGACAATAAATGAATTGAATGGAAAGTGATGAATACTTGCCACGCACTATAAATTCCCAGCTGGATGACAGGACATATCAGCTGATATTTCCGTGATTTTTCTGTCAGATGTTCAAATTCACGTGATCTCGGCATGGATATTGGTAGGATATCGGCCCATAGTCATCATTGCCGATATTGCGCCGATATTGCCGCGATATCGGACCGATATGGGGCCGTCGGTCGCTTCACGCTTGGGCAACGTTTCCGTTTAAGCGATACATATTCTGAAGACAAACCCAGGTCCGGCAGGAAATCAGCTGTTAACGATGAAAAACTGCGTGCACTTATAAAGTCAAAGCCTAACACGTCCTCACAAGAGTTAGCCAACAAACTCGGTTGTAGGCACCCCACGATTCTCGAACATTTACAAGAGATGGGATATAGAAAAGTTGTGTCGTCTTGGACACCACACGATCTCAGCGAATCAAACAAAGCGTCATGGGTGTCTCTCACTCCTGCATCGTCCGAACGGAAAGGATTTTCTTCGAGAAATCGTCACTGGAGATGAAAGTTGCGTGCTCTATGTTAACCACACACGCAAGCGACAGTGGCTACCAGAAAGAGAAAAACCAGAGCCAACCCCCAAACTGCCTCACGGAGTACAGAGAGTATTATTCTGTTGTTGGTGGGACTCTGAGGGCTCGCTCTATTACGAATTGCTACCAGCTAAAACCAGGATATCGGCGGAGATTTACACTAGACAACTGCAAAAACTGGCTGAAATTATCGAACTAAAAAGGCGTAGACGTGTCCAAGTTCGACTTCTCCATGACAACGCTCGACCCCACGTAACTAAGATGACACAAGACTGTATTTCGCAGCTGGGTTGGGAAGTTTTACCACATTCACCGTATTCACCAGACTTGGCTCCTACCGACTACCATCTTCTCCGGCCATTGAAAAATTGTTTACAGGATAAGAAATTTGATGATCTCGCCGATCTCGAAAATGCGCTGGACGACTTTTTTAACTCACGACCAAAACAATTTTGGGCGGAGAGCGTGCAAAGTTTAACAGAGCGTTGGGCACGAGTCGTAGATGCAGAGGGAGCGTACATCACTTAATAATATTATATTATGAAAATAATAAAAACTTTGTTTTTTACTTTTTTTGTGTGTTGCAAGACTTTATTTCCAACCTGATATATTATCCAATTCCTCCAGAATGAGTTTTGTTCTTTAAAGAATAATAAATACATATATATCAACCAAATTCTCCTGAGATAAGTTTTGTTGCTTAGATATTAATGATTCTCAGGTATCTTTACTCCCCATGCACTTGAGATATCAACTCAATACAAGATTGAATAAGAAGGAATACAAGAAGCTAATGTTTTTATGTACTGAACTAAAATGGAAGGGTCATTGACCATCAAATTATTAAGATATATCTATTCAAGGTCATAGATGACAGCTATTGCTCGTAGGTCTGAAAATATGATATCGGTATTCGAGTAATCCAGTTGGGAGCTGGATAGTTTTTCATTTCATCCAATGATGATTTATAATCCGTGGGGTTGTCTGTCTGTCGCTCTGTCCAACTGTCTGTCTGTATTCAGGATATCTCTGAACCGGGTGGACCAAAATGGTTGAAATTTATAGGAAACCTTATTCAAACTCCTTCTCAGGGACCATTCAATTTTGATTGAAATCAGACAAGTTCTTTTATTTTTTTATAATTATTTTCTTCAAAAACAGGTAACCTTGGAGGCAATTTTCTCCGCCGGTATATATATATATATAACTCGTTTTCCCCGCGATGTTTACACATTTGTTGTTTTGGCTTGGATACATGGATTTTTATGAAATATGGGTGTTTGCGTTTTCAAGGGTGAAGAATCCATATCTGACGCCAGAAAACGAATTTGAGATACCGGATCCAATATGGCAGATGTGAACCCAGACAGCACAAATGATCATTTTGAATTCACAAAAACTTCTGAAAGAACTTCTTGAACGGTCCCCATTGTATGCATTTTGAATTCATTTTTGCTGCCATAACATGTTGAATGCCTGAATAGTTCTTTATGAATTTGTAATATGAATTCTTTCTGAAGATTAAGTTATTCATCAAGAATCCATTTTGAATTCAAACTATTCATAATGAATTCATGTTTACTGTTGTAACGGGAGCTCTTTGCGGGGCCTTCTGGAAGTATAGTCTATATGGAAATATAGTCGTCCTGGCCTTAGAGGAACAAATTATTATGAACCCGGATTCTAGAGGGCTTCGAGGGTGCTGAATCCAAATCTGATGGCAGAAAACGAATCCAATCTGGCCAATTCAATATGGCAGTCGTGAATTTCGTCGTTTTCGCATTTTTGGACTGATTCATATCAAATATGGTCAGAAAAACATGAAGTAAGAAAAAGAGGCTGGGATTTTTTTAATGAACAAATTCAAGACTCTTCTAAGATATTTTTATGAATTCTCCAAAACATCTTGAAGAAACCTTGAATAAATCTTGAAAATGTATCGAAGACATCTTACAGCAATCTTCAAGACCTCTTTTCAAATTCTATACGTGTTTCAGGAGATCTCTTTCAGAATTCGTTTCGAAATCTTTTGGGAAGTTCTTCGAGACTTCTTACGAACGCATTAAGGCTTCTTGAAGAAATCTTTGAGATACCTGAATGTTAGTTGGGGAGTAGCCGCATGAAGCACTGTATCATCCCCATAGATTCTTATGTTCATGTCTCTTCAAACAAGGGATATCGTTGATGTGGATATTCAACAGGGTAGGTCAAAGGATACTTTCTTCAGACATCGTCTCTTTAATATCATTTCATATTATCACTCCCAACATTTCAACTGAGATTTCATGCTGACCCCAAACAGACACAAAGATATCTTTTAGAATTCTGAAAGATATCTTCTGA
The DNA here is from genome assembly GCA_018340375.1 of Gonatopus flavifemur. Classification (NCBI taxonomy): domain Eukaryota; kingdom Metazoa; phylum Arthropoda; class Insecta; order Hymenoptera; family Dryinidae; genus Gonatopus; species Gonatopus flavifemur. The sequence continues at coordinate 11,568,654 of JAFFJZ010000005.1, forward strand.
AAGTACAAGAAATCTTGAAGAATTTTCTGAAAGATATCTTTTCGTATTCGAAAAGATGTCTTAAGCAACATGAATAGATTTCTAAAAGGTCTCTCGGAGACTTCTCAAAGATATCTTTGAGAAGAAATCAAGAAATCTAAAAGAGTGCTTCAAGATTTCTTGAAGATATCTTGGAAAATTCATGAAAATGTTTTGGGAGAGACTCGAATTTATTCACAAAAAATTCTAACGTCTTCGTTCTCCTTCTTCCCCCTGTTTGTCTTTACCGCTCTCGCACTCCTATAAAGTTTACTTATATATCTTGTTGAAGTCTTCCAAGAAGATATCTTCCAAACGCTTCTAGAAGATATCTTTAAGATATTTTGTATGGTCGTCTAGAATCAAGACATCTTTAAGAGATCTTTTACAAGATGTCTTTCCAACACTTCTGAAAGATATCTTTAAGAACTCTCCGAGAACGTTCTTGAAGATCTCTCAATTGAGTATTTTTTTCAGATATCTTCAAGAACTGCGTGCTGTGTGGGAAGTTCTCAACGCAACGATTATCGCGGGAAAATAAAGGAATCTCAAAGTTTTCTGAACGTTCAGGAAACCTGCCGATGTTATCCAGGAAGCTCGTCAAATCCTTCTTCTCTTCATTTATAATCATTGGCGACAAATAATTTTTATGATACACCTATTAGTTCTCTCTGTGCATATATAATTGATTTTCATCCCTGCTCGAGTCATTCAATCGCTTGGCTTACAGAGAGCTGTGGAAGCCATTCTCAGGAGACTCTAATTGCGAAATATATGTGGAAAGAAATGATTGATCCCTCCAAAATTTTGTATGAGGATCGACCCTCGATATATTATATTAAAGAGTCGTTGAAACTTTTTTGAGAATTACATCATTTTGATATTATTCTTGTGATTATTGCGTGATAATCCATGGTATATCATGTTGATCACTTCGTAACATTTTCGCTACTCCCTTGATTATCTCTTCAACTGACCGATACGATAACTGACAGTCAAGCGAAAATTTCGTGCCGACAATATTAGTCGAGAAACTGTGCTTTGACCTGAATTTCAGCCGATTGAACGTAAAAACTATGTTTTTGTTTTTATGGGTGCGTCTTGTTATTCAACGCACTTACACTGGGAGAAAGAGTCTATTCAAATATTCGACGGCTAGAAAATTCAGTCACTGTCAATAAAAATTGTGTTCCCATTAAATAAAAAATTGTATTCATATTTGAAACAGCTACACTTTTATTTACCCCAACTAGAGTCTAGCTGGCGCGAATAAAAATCTAGCTGCGGCAACTAACATTTAATTGTTCCAACTATGTACCTTTCTCTCAGTGTAGCGAGAACCATAATCGACCAATACATTTGCGGTTAGATTGATTACATATCACTCGGAAAAATCATTCTTATGCATTCCAAACAAACAGCCACCGCACGATCATTGATTTTTTCTGCCGTCTCTTGAAAAGTTATTCACCCTCTCTTCAAAGTGCGTGGGATATTTCTAAGAGAACTGTCGATTATTCATCTACCTTTGAAGTATATCAGTATCGATCACATTCTTCCATGTGTGGATGAAAATATTCAAATATTCAATTCGAAGTCTTGAAGTTCCAAAATCGTGGGGATAAAACATTCGAACGTCAATATTTAGTTTCTCCTAAATTCTAAGCATGTTTTCAACAGTATCATCAAGTTCTACGATATCATGGGTCGTGTCATCAAATTTCTTCATCTTCGCTTATTCCAATTGAGTCGTCTGATTGTATCACATTCTCGAGCTTATCCGACCGAGAACAGTATTTTCTCTCGTATCATCTCACGCGAATGACACGATCATTTCAAGAGCCATTCACCTACGTTGGATTTTTTTTGTAACTGATCTTTCGCAGTCATACCCGAAGGAAAGATCTATCGACGCGAACTTATTAAATGAAGATTTCAATCGTGAACGAATCATGTTGAGAGGGTAAAGACAGCTTCAGAGATATCCAATCAAAATTCATCCAATCCATACGATTGAAATTCCTTATTGGAAACTTAGAAATGGGATAAGGGTTTAATGGTTTCGATCAAGATCATTCCTCGACCAACAACTTGGTGCGCGAACATCTTCAGTCATTGAACGCTCCACAGAGATAAAATTCTCATACATAGGTAGATCGGATGGATGCAAACACACGTATATACGCATAGACACGTTGGTGGTATATCAGTGGGAACCCAGTGAAGTCGAGAACCGGCTCGCCGCCATCCCACGTGGATCAATACCGAAGAGCGCGAAAGCGCCTCCACATTTTGCGAGGAACAGTATTCTTCGTGCCGCGGACACGCGCCGCACGTAACTACTCGCCTCTTAGCAAGACTCCACGCTGCGCGGGAGTCGAAAGACGATTGAGCGACAACGACGTCGAGTAAGTCGCTCATTTAGTCGTTATTGGGCTAGCGTTACGGTAGCGATCTCATTGTGATACAATAAGAATAAACAACAACGTGCCTCAACCGGATACGCTTTTACCCTATCGCGGGTGCATGAAACAAATTTGAAACAGAAATCTTTCATCACCCTAAAAACATACATGAGCCTGAACCGTCAATTCATGTTACCTCCTGCCCTATAAATTACCCTCACATGCGTTAATTTGCAAGTATCACGCGAGTATAAGAGTTCAAGCAAAGATGTCAAAGTCAACTAGTATGTTTCAAATCTGTGGTTATGATCCACTTTGAAGATCGTACAAGATAATTCAATGATCTTTCGTTTCTTCTTCTTTTTCTTCTTCTTCCCCTTCACTCCTGTCTTGAAGATGTTGTTAGATACCGAATGTAGCTGAAAATTGCCATCATTGACTACAATTATTTCTTGATCCTCATTAAACTGGAAGGATTATAAGGTATTATTATTGTGGCACATCAAGTGTTTAGTTTGTTTTATTTTGTTGCTATTGAATCACCTTTCCAACGCTTGTATCGATGTGTATATAAATGTCTAAACCAAATAGATTTCAATTTTCATCCAGTAATTGTTTTTACACCCTCCTATTTTTGTACAATGCTTCATCTGTTGTGATACACGTCCGCAGTAACGATCCTCACGTTGAAATACAATAATAGCGTTGAAAAACAGTATATTCAAACTCTTAGTTGATAATTTATGAATAAGAGTGGTTCTATTTTCCAACCTGACAGTGACATAGGATGATTCTCGTATGATATTTTTATTTGAATCACAATTGTTCACGGTTGGAGTTCATGAATACTTCCGATGAGGTGATTTCTTTTGTTTCTTTTGGTTTTAACGTGGGTTTTATTACAACGAATGTTGATTCTCAACTCACGCTAGATTGTTTGTTTACATCTACATTTAGTTTTCATTTCTATCGCTAGAGTGAAGAGTAATTTTAATTTCCGATAACAATAATTTATCTCAAATTATCGAAAATAAAGTACAAAATTGAATCACATAATCAAATACGTGATAAATTTACTTGAGTAATGAATTGTCGTTTATGATTTTGCTGCACGTGAAAGATGAGTATGAATAGTGCGAGTTCAAGTTCATACTCCCAATTCACGTTGTGTAAATTCTATTATCAATTTGAAAGCATACTTTCTTCGAACCATAACGCACAAAGTGCGGAGGAAAACACAATGTCACCATAACCAGGACAGGTACAGAGTATTTTGTACCCTCAAGATGATGTTTGGTCCCCTAGTCCGGCTTTTGAGCCGGTCCTGACTACAAACAGTTTTGTACACGCGTATTGGAAAATTGATTATCAATAATTCCCTTTCCATTCAGTATTTCTTTCTTATCGCTGGAAACATTTTTATATTCTCAATGTTTTTTGACAATTCAGTTGAGTCAATATTCACGTTTCGTTTGTAATCGGGATACGAATTTTGTATACTATGCAAATACTTTCGACTGTCCCGGTGAATACTGGGACAGCGTGTTCCTATTCTTTACATGAAAAAAAGTAGATAAAAAGTGGATATAGATTTTCTGTATGAATGTAAGAGATGTGGCACACATTGCATGTACAATCTATATACGATCAGTCGTTGATATAAATTCTTTCTGATTCATCCTCAGGAATTGAGTCATTGAGAAGAGATTCAACGATTCTTATAACTTGTGCTTCACAAAGAATACAAGATTTACCGAGACAATAATCGAGGAATAACATCTGCAAAGATCGTTTGTCAAGAATTCGACTTGTTGATAGAACGAAAAGATTATTGACGAAGTAGACATTTATCTTGACTCTCCATGTAAAAAGAAAGGATGAAAATTTTATATAGTGGTCAATAATGCATGGACAATGTACTGCAGTAGAAACGCTCTAGTCATTTGAGAGGCTCATAATGCGGTGCCGGAGAGAAATTTACAATTAAACCGATTTTTTTCAAGTTTTGTTTTTCTAGGACGATGTTACGAACCTCGTAGAATACTGTAGTGTTACTAGTAGGGTATGTTCTACATCTTTTTTATACATAACATACCATGTACAAATTGTATATAGACAATATACATGTATATGTAATCCATATAGCGTACTACTACATGGATCAACGATTATTTCTGTAGACCCTGTGATGAACATACTAATCTTTCCTATGCAGGTACTGTCAAGACTGATCTGCTCAAAAAACCTATCGAAGTATCTTTTTCTATCCAATGGAGGAGATCTGATAAGAATGAAATTCATGCATGATATTGCCGTACGATCTGACAAATTTTCATAAAATGTTATGAGAACGTACACTGAGAAAAATGGATGGTTGCAGAGACCAATTCGTTGGTTAAATACGGTCTAGCCAATTAATTGGTTGAACCTTTTTAACCATCAAATTGGTTAATGCAACCATGCATTTTTCTCCATGTATGAAATTCTATAGCGGTGTCTGATTATTCACGGCATTTCATCAACAAAATACGCAACACTGTTTGATAATCATTCAGTGGAACATTGTCAAAAAAACAAAAGAAGAAAACAATTTTGTTATACAGTTTCATAATAACACTTTTGTACGAGATTATCCAGATGTGTTGAGATCCAAAGTGATGCGCGAAGCTGACCGTGAAGTAGGGAGTGTTGAATGTTCGACGAATATGGGTATACACTTAGTGTTCCCAGTGCCGGAAATGTGTCCGTCGAGGCCCCCGAAAGCACCTCAGGCTAGGTTAGCTTGAGTTGAAGGTTTCGGTCCGCTTGTGCTGAACCTCCACTCAGAGGCTTTGAGCTCATTGCGTGACCCTGTTTTTCTAAAACCTCTGTTACATTCTTGCCTTGAGGCATCTCTAGCCTCTTGTGTGGTCTGCTATTTTCCTGATTTCTATTTCAGCTGTTTTCTCCAGTCTGTCTAAAAATGTATATCCTATTATTCCAAGGCGTCTATTCTTCAAAGCTTATTTATCGCATTCCTTACAGTAGCTGTCGCTTGTGATGTTTCATTTTCTGAGATTCAACCCACCACTACAGTTTCCTCGTTATCACCCCTGTGCTAATGCAGACCAATTTCTCTGAATTTCAACGATTCTGGAGTTTTATCTCCAACTATTCTGGCCGAACCTTTGATAGAAAGACTAGCAGTAACTTGGAAGTAACCTACTGCTCTCTAAATCCGGAAGAGTGAAAAATCACATGTTCGCTTCGAGTGGAATTTTCACTCGTATCATCCTCTTAGAGTGCAAAATTGACTCTAGAATTTGAGTGGCTGTGAGTTTCTAGTTTCAAACCTTAGGCTGTCACTCTAAAAGGGTGGAAATTCCACTGGAAATTTCGACAAGCTCACTGGCTAAAGAGTGAAATCTCACTTTAAAAGTTTTAGAGAGTGGGGCCTCTAGTTGTTCGTTGAGATTGAGGTGACAACTGGCACATTAGATTGGAGGAGTTTCTGCTAGGGCAGATTTCGGTCTATGGTGCAATCATTCAGAAGTTGCCATGTCTCTTCCTGTTTTTTTCCGGAATATTTTATATTTCAACGACCTCGTAGGCGGCAGTAGTGAGTCTATAATTCACTCCGCGTTCCCTTCCACATTTCTGTGGCTAGGAATCCAAGATAGACTAGATTTGCTATCACAAATCCAGGACAGTGTTTTTCTACAACTCTCCACCAGCTTTGACTCCACCGTCCTGGATGCTATGTTTCTAACAGCAACTTGGCTGTTCGAATAGATCGAGATGTGTTTAAGGTTGATTGCTTTTTTTATTGTGCATATTTACACCTGCAGGACGCTACAACCATCCTGTAGTCTCAAATTCTTTATCGGTTAAACTCGTCCGAGTATATTTTTATACATGTGCCCTTCCGAGTAATGGAGGCATCCATACAAACTGATATCTCCTGCTTTTCCGTTATCGAGCTGTATTCCGATCCTTCTTTCTACAGACGTCTATTTCGACCCTCTCTCCAAAATTCATTGTGATAATCATATAGTTTGTTGGCCAATTCATGTTGCCTGGTCCTGTTTTACCACCTACTTTCTCCATATTCGCTAGCACTTTCGATTGACCGTCCTTGGCTCGTTTCCGTAGCTTTCTCAGATAGCAGAGAAACTCCAAGAGCAGAGTTCTTGAGAAATCTTCTCAAATTCTTTTGGAAGGGATGTGCTGTATGAGTTGCTTCCCTAAGTTCCAAAACTCCTTCTGCTGCGAGCTTTGAACACCCGACTCAGGTGGTTGGAAGTTCAATATCGCCTCCAACGCAGCCTAGGTCGTGTTATTCTTTTCCACATTTGGGATACCTAACGTTTGTTAGCTGTTGTACCTAGGTGAGATTTTTTGCCATTCCTTCTATTATTGATGGTTCGTTCATTGGCAAACTTCGCTTCGCGAAGATTGAACCCGAGTTCTGTAAGTGAAAGACTGAGCCTTTATCGCATCAGCGAATCATTGAGATATGACCGATGCACTCAGCATAGTATTTATCATAACACAGCTCAAAAAAAAAATTCTGTATAGGGTGCAGGGTCATATTTACATCTGGGCCATTTCCGCCGAGGCTGGAACCTTGAGTGACATGTCTTGAAGGGGCGCCTCACGAGCGTTGTGCTATATTTGAGATATGAAAAGTGAATTCCATTCATCTTCGAATGTGAATTGTCAAATTTGATTAGCTTATTTTTTAATATTCGTTTGGAACGATAGGGGTGGCATTTTACGTTTCTGCCTTGGGCGACACTTACTCTAAATTTTGCCCTGATCAGGCGGGACCACTCGTGCTTGATGCATTCTGAGGTGCTAGAACTGAGTGCGCCCTCACAGCATTACAGTCCCAGGATACTGTTCCATTCACTCCCCCGCGTCGCTTCATGCCCTTTCCACGCTCCCATTTTCACTAGGGCAGTTCAATGAGAGTTCCTTATGAATTCTTCCGAAACTGTGGTGATGCGTGGGTGGTATCCAAATAACTTTGTCACGAGAAGCTCAATCAAATGAAACGCATTTCAAGTATTTTTTGAGATTGGAAAACAATTCTGATGTGACAGAGTTATTTTCACACTGGATTCGGTTTTAGACCCTCCAAATATATCAGCGTTGCCTAATGCAGATTTTTTGCAGCACTGTGTAATCTTCGCATTGAATTTTTGATTTACTTAGAATTCATAGCAGAAATATATTTGGGACATGGACAAATACATGAAGTGTATTGTGACTGAATGAATGGAATTTCGACCACATGAATTTTTTGTAGGGTGAATAACACTTGTCCACAAAATAATCAAGAATAATTGGAAACTAGTCATTAACCGAGAATTGAAAATCGTTGTTGTGGTTATCCTGGTGTAGAAAATTCCTTTGAAAATCTCTTGAAAAATTCTAAAAAACTATTGCTCATTGGACACGTACGACGTTCTCCCACTGGGAATTTATCTGAATCTCTCTGAATTTGTCTGAAAATCACTAGGACTCTCTAAGAAACTATGAACACCCCTGAAATACTTTGCAAAACTGTTCTGAAATTTCCAGACATTTTTAGTGAAATTTCACGTTGATTTCAGAGCCCTATCAGATTTATGTGCTGTATAAAGGGATGTAGCAGACCACTTATTCTGAAAACCTTTCATTGTCAGACCTGTGTAAAATTTCTTTCAGATCACATCTTCTTTTCAATGGGGAATATATGTGCTCTAAAAGTTAACTTTGAATGGACCTCATGGTGTTATCTTCGACAGCTTTGTGCTGTTTGGTTTCCCACCAGGGAATAGATGTAGACAATCTTATGCAACAAAAAACGATTAACAAATCAATTAAAAAACAATGTGTAGGAAAATTGATATGATTAAATCCCACCGAATGCTGGTTTGGGTCGATGAGGAATTTTGAAAAATTTGTCTCCGTCAGATACAGACCAATCGATTTAGAATCTTTTGAAACGAAACATGAATAGGTCGTTAAAGTGAGGTTTCTTACGAGGTCGACTTGTGAATTTTACTGAGTGTTTTTTCACGTGTGAAAATATGTGAACAACGTATGAAGAACGTTAATCCCGTGTGTATAAGGGTTCGGAAAGAAGGCGTTCAGTTCCCTTTGAAATGCCATGTACGCGCAAGACACACGATAATGTGCAGCCTCAGTGCATTTTATGTTGAACTCCACAATGTAAAAAAACCGTGCAACCGAATGAAGTGTATATAGAATATGTACACAATGTTTATTATAAAAAAATGTTCAAGCAGTAGATGAAATAACCCAGAACGGTATGTGTGCGCGTCTTTATGATCCGCGTATATCGTTTGCAGATAACTTCAACATCATTCTTTTTATGTTCACTAGGGCATCGGTCTGAACAACCTGCGGGTAGCAATTGCTTAAATTTCAAGCGGATTTGATGGATTTTGAAATTTCCGTCTGGCATACTGAATTTCTCATTTTCAAATTCCGAATTTGGTTGACAGTTTGTGATAGACGGTTGCAAAAATCTCTGGGTAGCGAGTTTCGATTAACCCTTAGACCGCATACATGGGTTAGCGTAACCCGGTAAGTATTTGACACATTTGAATAATGTGAGCCTGAACTTCGACACATTTGAAGGGGGAACCTCGAGTGTGAATTGATGTATTAATGCCACTTTATTGACAAGGAAACAAATGCAAGTGTATATTAAATTTTGTGTGCGAAAAATAGGTCAATTTGATGTGTGCAGTCTGAGGGTTAAATCTTCTCATGCAGGTATTGCCAAAACTGAAAAAAAAACCCAAGCTTGTCCCAAGGTTGGCACATGTGTCAGAAACAAACTTCCGTGAAGAACAATTGGCCCAATATTGTTCCATGATTGTCCCGTTGTTGCCAATGAATAGTCAGTCATGGTACATTTGTTAATATTTTTGAAATGGTCACTACATTTGGTACAAGCTTGGCACAAGTGTAAAAATCGAACATTCGTTGAGAAAAATTGTGCCAATATTGCCCACACGAGTGGCACAATGTTTATGAAAATTGACTGAATTTTGAGTTTATAATGGCTGAAGACTTGGGGATAACCATCGGGCCAAGGCTGGTCTGATCTTTCTGCCATAATTAATCCTACACACTAGTTTTACACACCAAGTTAGATTTTATTGATCTGAATAAGGATAGAACTTCACTTAATGGTAATAGAATACCTCTAAATGTAGTCATACACGGAGATCAACTGATTTTGAAGAACGTTCTTCGATAATTCATGTACGGTATCCTGAGGGAGAAAGTCATGAACTGAAATATGAATCAATTACTTTTTTCATCCATATCTGCGATCAAAGAAGCATTGGTTGATGCTTGGTAAATGAATTGGACCGGGCCTGGCAAAATCACTGGCCCAAGCTTGTCCTGATCTTATCATTCCTAAGCCTGGGCCAAGTTTGGTAAATTGTTCAAGACAAGTCTCGGCAGGTCTTGTGCCAGGCTTGGTCCATCATTGGGCAATTGGTCCATGGGTTATTTTTTTTTTGACATTCCCTGACCATTGAATGAAAATAAGGCACATGAGAGGGTCAAGTACTTCTGATGTGAAAAGATCAAGGAGTTGTGCCGGAAACGAGTGTTCTATTCTAATCATGAGATATCCATTTAGATAAAAATTCTTGATTTTCAAGAGTGAAACCTCGCGAGCTCCCCTTGTTGATCATACTTTGTACGATTTATTATTCATCCACAGTTTGATCGTACTGAAACGGTGAAAAGGAAACAGAATTCGGATAATGTAATTATTGAATTTGAGACGCAGCCAGAAGTGGTCTATTTCGAGTGTGAACTAAGCACAAAAACAATTGCCACACTGAAAAACCGGAGTACTCGTCAAAGTTATTTGAATCGTCGAGTTTCAGAAGCTTTTCAAACATTTTCCAAACATTTTTCTATGTCCATTTTCATAATTGACTGAAGAATTTGGTGCCGTATGAGTATAATAACAATCTCGACAAAACCTGGCTGAAAGTCTGGCGCCAAGTTTGCGAAGATATTAGATTGAATTGGGAGAGGTTTAGTAACAGTCTTTTTACGAAGTGTAGACATTAGGATTCCACCATAATCTTGAGAACATACTAGCAACATGACAGCAGTCAAATCGTTTATCACCAATCAAACGTTGCGACATAATCAAAAGTTCACTCTGTACAACTTTTCTCTGATTCAAGTAGAAATGGTGTTCGAAGTGACATTTTAATTGAATTGAAACGTTTTCCCGTAGTTTGTAATAAACAATTCGGCTGCTACACTTCTTGTATTCCTTTGAGAGATTGAAAAAAAGTATTCTAAGCGTATGTCTGAATGCCCAATTTAATCCAACACTGTAAAAAATTTTCATAGGAAAACTTCTATATATATCCATGTGAAGTAATTAACACATAAATGCGTTAGGAATTTTCCAAACTTGTCCGGAAATTTACTGTGGAATGTTGGGAAAAATCCCATGAAGTTGAGAACTTTCAGATAAATTTATGGGGAATTTCATATAAATGTACCGGAAATTGATTTCCTAATCAGTGATTGGAATATTCCGGTTGATGTACACAGGGAAATTCCGATTATTTTTCAACTGGACCTACCTTTCAACTAGATTTACCCAAACTCGTTATATCAATTTCACTTACGCGGACACCACCTCGTTCCGCAAAGTTCCAAGAAGTTCTATGGCCTAGAACTTTAGATACTTGGAGTGGATGATGCTTCTAGCAATTCAGGAACTCCCGGGGTCACGAGTAGGTGATAATACATAATAAAATCGACATATTCAATACCCGACCTCACACCACTAAATGGTCATGAAAAACTGCCCTGAAAAAGCTATTTGAAGCCATCTGTGGCTCTCAAAGCGTCTCCTAAGAAAACATAAACCTCCAAATATGTTCAAGTAACAATCGTGAACGTTTAGGAAGGTTCAATAAACGTTTTTGGGAATTTTTATTCTTTCACGGTTGCCCATGCGATATTTAGAGACAAAGTTCCTCAATTGTGGCGGTGAGGCAACTGATGGCAGGGTTGACAGAAATTCTCAAAACTAACGGTCTATATGCAATTAAACACTACTGTTGATTATATCAGTCAATAATTTCTGCTTCTCACACTGTTGATCCTCAGTTTCTAGCAATACAGACGGATGGTGCTGTTGCTTCGATGGTTTCTTATGAGCTAGCGCCTGCTAGTTGACTCACCTTCCGCAAGATACACTGCGGCAAGTGGCAAGTGAAGAATACTGTGATACATCTGATGATAGAGAGCATTTACCAGTCTATGACAAATATAAGTCGATGAATCAGCTCGTCATGCAGTGCTGTCATCAAAACCCGCATTCCTCTCTTTCACCCACCATCCCATATAGTTTTGTGAACATCGTATCTGTAGAATCATTTCCATGAATGTCTGAATGAAAAATTATTCAAACGCTTCTCAGTTCTCTTCGAAGCAGCCTAATGTTCCCCAGTTGAATGGAATCCTAAATCACTCTTCATCAACCCTTCATGGGGTGAGAATAATACTGATGAATTGTTGAACAATTGAAAAATGATATGATAATCATCAATAATTACCCATCAATTACATCTATCTGTTCATATTCTTACATATATCAACAATCAGAAAAATCCGAATTATGCCAATGTTGACGACAGGTGCAGTACAGTGCCAGTATTGGGTCTTCAACACTTGGCCAGCGCGTACGGGATCAGTACTGGATACATAGAAATACAATACTACACCGAGTAAAAAAAGTTGTAAGTTTTACCTCTTGTTAAGTAAATATATGGACGATTCAAAAATGTAGTGCGAGCTACTCCAATTTTAGCTAATTCCACCACAGGGAAAGTAAGATGCACTCCAGCTATGATATATTTTACATCAGCTGTGGTATATTCCACATGCGTTGTTGTGAAATCAATTAAAATTGTGACCGTATGCACTAAATTCTAAATCATCCACATATTCACTCAATAAGATGTGAATTTTACAAGTGTTTTGTTCTCAGTGTATGCCTGTACTGATAAAGCAGTACTGAGAGCTTAATACCGGCCAGGTAATGATCCTGTACGGCACTGCACTGATTGCGAATAATAGTATTAGTACTGAATCCCCAGTACAGAAAAGCGTTATCATCCCAGACAAATGCCAGTGCCCTGCCAGTCTTGACCAGTACTGCACTTGTTGTCAATTTCTGGTTGAATTTGAGTCACGTCCCTGCAATCCTCAACGGAATTCGTTGTTTGGAATACTTGTACGCCATTTGGATTTTCATCCGTGAAAAAATGAATAGTTGAAATATTTAACTAACCAAGGCGGGCCCACGTGTGCTTGCTAAAAACATTCATTATTCCAACTAACTGTACTGTGAAAAATTTGGGGAGTTTTTCTTCACATTGTTAATGAATTTCATCCCCTCATCGCGGGGAGATTATTTTTCCATCAAAAATGAGGGATTTTCTTTACCACTTTGAGGGACTATTTTGTTTCCTTGGGTGTTGAATCCTCTACACTTGAAGGAACAGTCCACCGAATTATGGTTGAAAATTAGTGTTGCCGCGATCTACAAAACGAGCTATCACGATCTTTAGATTCCAGCCTCGTTCAACTGACAATACATTCTTCCATAGTAACAACAATTGGGTGAACATACAATCTTGAGAACAGTTAACTTGTTTTGGGAATCCAAATTGATATATAAGTTTATGAAATCAAGTTTTGAATTAATCTATATTCGATCTGGCTCGAACCGCTTAGAGTGTTAATTGAATAATAATTAAGATCAACGGGGTTGCAGTTCGATGTAAACTGACTCATAATCGAATTTCAGTTCTCATCTACATTTCAACCAATTTTTACTTTCCATAATTTCAATTCAAAAACATTGGAATGTAAAGATCGTGATAGCTCGTTTTCTGGATCGCGGCAACACTATGGAAAATTGTCCATCTATGGAAGACCTTTTCCGTCATTATTCATTCAGGGAATATTTCCGGAATTATTTTTCATAGATGTTTCTATTAGGATTGACTGATCATTTCAAGCAACTAACTAGTTGATTTAAATAATAATCAATGTTGGTAAACAGCAGGTAGACTCATGTCGGTTATTGTTTCAATTACTCATTCTGCTTCCTCGTTAGAGAGAAGCTTTGTGATCGTTTTCGGGTAATGGACAATTTTTTTGTCTTCAAACTCAAAATCTCTTAAGCCAAAATGTTCCTCCAAACTCGGGGAAACTCTTGCCTGTCTATATCTTCCGTTCCACTCATCCGATTTTGATAAAATTCATATCACGGTCTAAGAGTGAGGCGATAATGGTCCCATATAAGTTTCAATCTGATTGTCAACAAAGAACCGGAGGGGTGAGGGAAAATGTAAAAAAAGATTGTGATTTTGCGAACGCACATATCTCCATCCCCTATTATTTTATTATGATGGAACTTATACCATGTTCTGAGTATGATACTCCAGTGGTCCCATATGATTTTCATCCCAATCGGTTGGAAACTGAGGGAAATCTTTTTTTGCGATTCGCATTTTTTGGCCATATGTTTGAGAGCATGCTTTCCTTATGTTCATATCATCCGAATGCCATGGAACTTTGAGCCTATTTGATATACGAGGTGTTAATGGTAGGATATAAATTTCAAGCGAATCGGGAGTGAGGGAAGAAAATAGTAAGCACTAAGCTTCGAAACAAAATTTGAAAATCTCGTACATGCCATTGTCATGCGGATATCTTCCATTCCTATCATCCGATCGTTATGGAATTTTCACCACAGTTTTATGTAGTGCCGATAGTGGTCCCATATAAGTCTCAACCTGATCCTCACAAGAAAACGGGAGGCAGGAAGGAATCATGTTATCAACCATTGTGATTTTGGGACCGCCGCGGGCGTGTTTCCGCTTCCTGTTATCCGATTGCAATGTTATGATAATACCACAGTGTTCTCGTATAAGTTTTATCGAATGTGGAAAAAGAGTCTTTAGCAATCTAAATTATTTGACGATATTTTCAAACGTTTCATCATAATTGGTTGATTAGGAACGAGGAAGCCGGGTGCCAGTTGGCAAAGTGTTTTTTGCGTGCATCAATGATCTCGTTCAGAAATTTCATGACTCTAATTACTTTATTATCTGTCAACGTATTATCATTTCCCATACAGAATTAGAAGAATATACCATGAATTTTTCTCCCACGTTAATCGTACGGCACACAAACCGTGCAATGTATGTATCTCATTTGTATATAAATTCAGTAACATTAAACATCGCTATAATAATACAGGTTTATCTTACCACGCTAAACGTGTCAAGGAAAGAAGTCGGAGGAATACGCATCAATTGCAGTGGATTATCGTGAGTTCACAATACGTTTAAAATCTATATTTTTTTTATAAATTTACGATTCGGTACTGCATATAATAATTCATCACTCATGAATCATTCGTAATGTCGAAAGCCAAAACATATTCAGGAACAATAATACATGTGTATGAAGCGTTTCAATTATCAATTGTATCCCAAAGAAATAATCGTATTCTCTATATCCACAATTTTTAAACTCCTTGATCGCTCTCTGATATGGAAAACAATATTGCATCGTATCTAACGATGCTTTCCATCGAATTTTTCTTCGTGCATTGAAATCAATTTCTCGGAATGCTGAGCAAAATGTACCCGAGCAAACTGTTATAGGAATGTACGTATATGGCAACACTTTTTCACATTGAAGCAGCATTTCATAATACCTACTACTATTGTACATTGATGCAAATTCTATCGATAACTCGAATAGCAATGTAATACTTCGAGAATGTTTCGGGAATACGTGCTGTTCGATAAGAAGATTGTTTCTCCCTGTTATGTGTACCCATAAATACGAAGAAACTTTAACCGAGAATCATTTCAATCCATATCAAGTATTCTCAATTCATCGTGAATGTATTGCTTATGTTTCGGGAGATCTTATTCCTAGTGTGAGCATAACCATACTCTTTGAAATTTTCAATAGAAATGTGGATAAAAATTGTGAGGCACCGTGTACATGTTTGCGAGTGCAAGAAACGCAATTGACATGGCGCACCTTTATTTGAATCCAAAGAAATCTGAGAACTGTGTTATAATTGACGCATCAAGTGCCATTCGAGCCGTGTCAATAGAAATAATGATATCAATGGCACTCAGATTGATTTAATCCAGATTTTTCAATCACAGAAATCAACAATGGAGGAAGGGATTATATCGATGAATAAATATAAATCGATCCGAATTTGAATTTCCATCCATCGAGTCCACAGTACGTAATGGGTTTGCAAATACTTTCTCCTCGAAGGTCTAATTGTTTCTTCATCGACTTCGGTATCAACTTCGTAATGGAAATTCAATTTTATCTCATGCCGATTTGTATTAGCAATTGAAACTCTCTTCAATCCTCTTATCCAACTTCTAGACGAAAGAATAAAATAATTTCAATTTCCATGGTATTCAGGATTTTTATTGAATTCAGAAAAATTCAGTACGTTATGTGGCCGTGGTTGTAAAAAAAAAAAGAGATTGATTCTGATCAAATCCTATTAAATCGATGTTGAGCACTTCAAAGCATTGAGATTTGACGATGAAATTTCAATCAGAATTAATTGTCAAGCTTTCCGGTTAGTCTCAATGAACAGACATCATGGAACATCGCAATGAGAAATCGATTAGTCATTGGAAAGAGAAAAAATTCTCAATTTAAAGTGGGATCAGGCATTCCCTATTTTCAATAAGGTCTCGATCAGGTTAGAATCTGGAAACCGTAAATAAGGAAAAACTTATGAGGCCCTCGCAAGGGCTTCACCTGATTTCCATTTTGTTTCGGCGAGACAAAATTTTGGTTGAAATGAACGCAAAGAACCTTTTTGGTCGGCTGAAATAAAATTTATTTAGGATAAATGTGACGAAAACTGATGACGACCCGATAGGAAATCAGGCATGCCTCATCAGGCCTTCGTGTTTTCCCATCCAAAATTTCTACTAGGGAGGTTTTAGAACTTCTCTATCAATTCCAATAGATTTGGATTCCGGAGTAATCCACAGAGCAAAAAAATCCACTGGCACAATGAAGCCTGACTTTTTACTCGGACAGCGAATTTTTTTCTCACATAGCGAATAATTTGCCGATTCAACTAATTATTCAACCGTGGCCGCATATTATTCACTCGAGCTGATAAATTTTTAGTTTTTTTGTATGGAATAATGAACGAATTTAGCTTAAGGAGTCGACATTTTTTGCTGCCATAGCTGAAAAAGAATCGCTGCTATCCTGGGTAACAAAAGAATTTTCTCGAATCTCTTAGAATTTCATTTTTCAAAGAAATTCGGAGAACTTCGAAAACAGTGAATTTGAAGGAATTCAAGAAGATTCAAAGGAAATCAGGAAAAGTTAGAAGGAAAGAAACTGAGTGGAGACTCTTGGTTCAAAATCGCAAAGAAATTCAGGAAGTTTCAAAGAGATTCAGATATTTTTGGAAAAATTCAGGGAAAAGTGAGATGAGAAAATTTTTTCTTTGAACTTCTGAAAAGGATCCAAAAAAATCCAGGAAGGGATGAATTGAAAACAAACTTTTGTCCAAGATTTTAGGGACATTTAGGGACATTCGGAGTAATCCGGAGAGATTCAGCAGAATTTGGAGAAATTCAACGACAAGTGCGTTAAAGAAAATTGTGCGTTGGTCTTTTCAAAAGTATTCAGAAGAATTCCGAGGATTTCAAAGAAAAGTAAATTGAGTACAATTTACAATACAGAATTCCAACGAAATTCAAAAGTTTCAAAGAAACTTAGAAAGATTCAGAAGAATTAAAAAACAAGTGCATTAGACAAACTTTAGTGTTGAACTTTTCAGAGAAGTTCCAAAGGATCCATGAGATTCAAAGGAATTAAGGGAAATTTAGGGAGATAGAAATTGGTTTAAATTTTAGGTCTAAAATGACAGAGAAGTTTAGGTTAGTTTAGTTTCAGACAGATTCAGAGAGATTCGGACTAATTCAGACCCAATTGAATTAGGAAAAATTGTGAATTGAACCCTTCAATAAGAATTCAAAGGAACTCATGAAAATTCAGAAGAAATTGAATTGGGAACAATTTTTTATCCAGGATTCCAGAAAATATTCAAGGAGTTCCAGAAAGATTTACAGAGATCCACAAGAATTTAGAAACAGGTAAATTGTGAAAAATTGTGCATTGAACTTTTCAAAGGAATTCAGAGAGACTCAAAGGAACTAGGAAAAAAAATCAAAGAACAGTCAATTGGGAAAAATTTATATTCCGAGATTTTAGAGCTGTTCAAAAACTTCCAGAGAGGTTCCAGGATATGAAAAATGTAAATGCGGGAATTCGAGATGTTTTTTGTGCCAGGGATAACAAAGAATCAGCTAAATGTATTATTGTGAAGCATTGTACATCTCTTTGATGGACTCAATATTGCATGAAAACATTGTTGTTTTTTTACATCATAGTAGCGCACACCGACCCATCAAAAATCACGCCTTCTTGAGATGGTCCAATTCTGGGTGACAACTTTCCAACCATACTGAACGTCTGAGAGCGAAAAACGAGAAAGGTTTTCAAAATACCAGTGGAGAAGTAGGGAACCGAAATGTTTTTGGAAATGATAAAAAATATTTGACTAGAAGTAATCTCCATTGCTGTGTATACATTTTCCCACCTTTTCGGTAGTTTATGAATGCGACGCAAAAAAAACAGTCCCTCGGTTGAAGCGAACCAGTTATCGAGCTATTCTCCCATATTTTCATACGAATTGAAGCGTTGTTCAGCGAATGCGTGTCCCATTGACGCGAATAGATGATAATCGGACGGAGCCAAGTATCTGGAGAATAAACCGCTTGCGGTAGCATCTCCCAACTGAACGCTTCGATCGTTTCCCTAATCCGTTTTGCTGTGTGTGATGGGGCATTATCGTGAAGCAAGATGACTTTGTGTTGCTTCTTTCCACACCGAGAGAAAAAGCATGCTCCAAATGTAAAGGTGCTCTCCACACTTCTAACGCTGTTGCTATAACGTGCTTTCAACGCATGGTAACATGCTTAGAAAGCATGGGGACTCATGCACAAAAATCATGGGCTCATGCATTTAACGCACGTTATAACAAATACGTTAGAAGCGTGAAGTGTTCCCTTGCGTTTAGAGCATGCTTTTTCTCTCGGTGTTCATTCCGGTGCTTTTGAGCCCCCTCGTTGTTTTTTGTTAGACGTCAATTGGAGAAAAATAGACAATTCATGGATTTGCCGCTCATTAGAACCTATTCAACATTATCAATCATACCCGATTCATTTTCTATTCCGGAATAAGAATAGTTGCACTAGTTATGCGATTGGATTCAATCGTCATTTCGCTCTCACAATGTTTCGATTCGTTCCAATTCGTCTATTCACGTACAGGAATCCGGTAGGAAAAGTTTCCTTGTTAATTTCCATAATCCTGAAAAATGTCCATCTTATTTTCCATGTTTTGAGGAAAAAATGGGGATAATAATAAGGAAATTTGGCATGGACGAGGAGAATTTTCCTACGGGTTTAATCAGAACGCATTGTTTTTTCCAACCGGAGGAAAGGACATCAACTTAGGACATATATGCTGAAACTTACACTGTTAGAAAAATCTGTCTTAAACTTAACAATACTATTATGAAGTTTTTTACATAAACATTTTATTAAATTTCATACGAAATTTTGTATGGAATTTCATATTTTCACATTAAATTTCATGTTTTCATATTAAATTTAATAATCGTTCTTAAATTAAATATGGAAATATGAAATTTCATAAAAAATTTCGTATGAAATTTAATAAAATGTTTATGTAAAAAACTTCACAATATTATTGTTAAGTTTAGGACAGATTTTCCTAACAGTGTATTGCTAATCCATTGCGTTTCACGGACATGCACTTAAAAATTCTATAGACAAAAACAGTTCTCATCGCAGTAGGGATGAGAAAAGACTGTTCGATTCATGTTGCCGCATTATGAAGAACAAATCATCTGAGTGAAAGAATGCGAACGTGAAAATATGACTGCTTGTTTTCCGATCTGTTTATTCAAAGTGACCTAACAAAGATATCAAAGAATAGCTACGTTAGATACTTTTATCATTTTCCTGGAAACTGCAAAGTGGGGAATTGATCCATTCCTTACATAGTACACCTAGAATAAATTTCCCCTTGTCCAATTTCACGAACAACTTGTCTAAGTGTGTCACGTTAGACGACGGAGTTCAATCCTCCGCTTCTCGAATGCGGTAACAAGTTAATGGTGAGTTGGGTATATTGTCGGAAGGAAATTGTCACCAAGTTATTGATGTTTACCAAGCACATTGATTCAAAAAATATTTCACCGAATACAAATTACAAAAGTTTCGCTCCCTAAACGTTGATACGTGAAATGAAAAGGATCAATGAACGTGGTAAAACCAAATATTCCGTTCTTGTAGCATCTATCCAAGTTACGATCTTGGTACGACATAACTACGGCATCAGTTGGATTACAGGGAGCTTTATAAATGTGTTTCATACATCCAATAATCAATGTCATACTCCATTGTGTATGTAATACGAGCGTAAGTCCTGGACTCAAGCTTTGCGAACAAAATTTTCCCACTCTCTCTTTGTTTCAGTATCTCTCTACAGGGATTTGTTCTTGCAATTTAGGAAGGATCAAATGAGGATATTGTATAATAATTGTAAGGAAAATTATTGATCGTAAGAAAAGAAGGTTCATATATAAAATGAAATTTATTGATTTCTTAGCATTTCTATATGTATAGGGTATGATGGAAATGAATTACAACCGATTATAATACAATAACTCATAATAATTTGTACGAAGTTTTATGATAATTTCTACGTCTCACCTCCAAGGGTAAACAAATATCAAGAATCGATGCCACATGTAATACGCGATTTGCAATTTTGATTTAGCATTAAACAATACGTAATCGAGAATAAGATGTCTCATGATTCATTATGTAAATGATATTTACGATTTTCGCGCGATGAAACACGGGTTCGTCATTGCCAGTTTATCATAAATTTATTTAATACTGCATAACATCTTAGAAGCAGGTTAGATGAGTCGATCACGTTGAATTAATCGTAAGATATATTTTTACATCCATCCGCGTATGGAGCAAGTAATCTTTAATGAGGTATCAGTTTGCTTCGCTGATGACTATCACATGAGATCTATCCTAATTCGTTTGTTAATTGAACTGTTTGAAAATCATACCGCGTAAACGTTGAATTAGGAGGAATGTGGGAATAATATGAAACCTTGACATCGAGCAAATGTTTGTTAATCATCAATGAATGTGTTGCACTGTTAGAATTCCGATTGGCATACAGCAAATAATTGATATTGAAGAATAATTTGCGATATACTATTATATAATTGAAAAATATCCTCGACTGTTTGTACGCGAATTCAGGAATCGATTAACACGATGATATGAAAAAAATTGTATGAAAAACTCACACGTTGGACTACAAATGATCTAGATCTCGACCCATTCGATATATATTCCATAAATTCCCACACAGCACTCGTTGTCTGAAAGATATCTTCAGAAATAATTAACAACAATGCAATTCTTGAAGATATATTTTAGGAGCAAGTACAGTTTAAAACTTCTAAAAGATGTTCATTGATGTTGCATAAGACTTCTCGCATTGTTTTTAATTATTTCTGAAGATATCTTTTAAAGAACGAGTGCTGTGTGGGTTTATTCTTTGCATGGGAACGTTATTTTTATACAATTCGTGATTTTCTGTGTATCATATTTCCGTGAAATTTGAACGGTCGTGTTTCGAATACACAATGTAAATACTTATGCATGAAAGAGAGGTATTTCAGTCAAATGCATTCCCAATGAATCATCTGTTCGGTCAAAGAAGTATCTCCTCGCGTATCAAATTTGTATTCTAAATTGTAACATCGATCAATATCAATATCAATTGAATATAAATTGTATACTCATAAAATATGTGGATGATCCACCGTAAGGAACTTTTGATATGATATTTTCTTATCTGGACCACAGTTCAGTCAACTGAATATTCAATATCAGTTCTTTGATACGAGTGAGATATGAATTCTCTAAGCTTCCATGATCACAATGAAAATACTTTACACGATTCACAAAACCGAAATTAAATATAAAACATTGTGCTAATTTCGATTCTCTTTCAACGATAACATATAACATTCCCAATTGGCTCATAGTTCATTGGATTTTCACAGTTTCAAATTCTTTCCATCGCCTTAGAGAACTTGGATACATTTCATACAAGAATGTTGAGAGGCAGACAGAACCGCACAGAACTAGAGCTAGCTGGTTAACGGCAGTCACGAAGAACTCACGTATGACGAACAGGTAGAAACATTAGTATGCACTTTTTTTTCTAACAGTTGTGTCCATGTCGGATTACGAAAAGAAGGCAGAATACATTAAGCATGATTGAAATAATATGGACGTATCATTATCATTCCAATTGAATAGTATTTGACGAATAATTTCATGATTTATGCAATAAAATTTACTTTCCAAATAGACCTCAGTCTGAGTACCTTTTTGCATGGGAAATTAAATGTGGAAGGAATCAAATTATTAGAAATACATTCTTAAAAATACCGAGAGAATATCTTTCATGAGAGTTGAACAATTTTTATGTTGAATTTTAAATATATGGTCCAGAGATTACGTATTTTTACCAAGACACTTGGAATTTACGATAAATCAGGAGAATATGCTTTTACGTTAAATTTTCATGTATAATGGGTCGTAAAAGTATCCTTTCACGTGAGTTTTTTATATCTTTAGATGAGAATTGAAAATAATATAGAGATTTGTACGTAATTTTGTAGCGACTGGAGAAATTGTGAAAGTTATATATAATTCATGTGAAATTGTGTATAAAATTTTCCATTATTGTTACATGAGCGATATTTGACTATATCAATATTTTTCGATATTTCAGTTTCCACGAGGAAATACTTGTTGGACTCAGTGTACGATGAATGAGAAAAGTATCTCTTCATGTGAATTTTTGAATGTTGGTATGAAAATTATACACAATAGAAAATATTATATACAAATTATGAAGGATTTCCATAAAGCTTATAGGCAGCCGCTACATGATCAAAATATTTTATAAAATATTACTGTGTACGTACCCTATCGTCGGGTCATGTCATATACTTACGATATATTTTACATGGTGGAGCAATAATTTAGTGGAACAAATGAATGAACGACAGGACAGGAACTGTATTTTTGATTTCTGTATTTCTAAAAAACTGTATGCTTGCATAAATATCTGCATTCTCAAAGAACTGTATTCTTCAACAATTGTATCTTCTAATATCCGTTTTCTCACAGAACTGTATTCTCAAATACCTCCATCCTCGAACATCTGTATTCTCAAATTCTTGAAGAATTGTCTTTTTAAAGATCTTCATTTTCGAATATTTCTATTCTTGAAGATCTGTATTCTCTAAGAAATGTTTCCCTGAATAACTGTGTTGTTGAAAAACTGTCCTTTTGGAAAACTGTATTCTTGAATATCTAAATATTCTCGAAAAACTGTTTTCTTGAAGCACCTTATTCTTGAATATCTGTATTCTCCAAGAACTGTCTCCCTGAAGAACTGTATTCTGAATACCTATATTCAGGCGAATGACTATTGAGGAGGCGTTGTTGTTAAAATGAAAATCGATAGTAATGATCGTTAATTGCAACAATAATTATATAATTCAATGGCAACAATTGAGAACTCAATATTCATCTCCCGGGGAAAAAAAAACCACGGTGAAAACTACGTCGAAAACTTGGTTCAAAACAACGTTGCTTACCATGGTAAAATGGTTGCTCTTTGAAAAAGAAGAAAACAACGTAGAAAATCCTGTTGCTGCGACGTATCACGGAATGCGTTTTCTAATAGAATAATCTTAATAAACCCTACTTCCATAATCGTGCTGGAAAAATTGTGGGAAATTTACGTATAGATTTCTTTTCCGAAGAGAAATCATTTTACCATGGTAAACAACGTTGTTTTCAACGTAGTTTCCCATGTTGTTTTAAACGTTGTCTTCAACGTTGTTTTCAACGTGGTTTTTTTCCCCGGGACACCTAAATGTATGTATCGAAAATACAGTTCTTTAGGGAGACAGTTCTTGGAGAATATAGATATTTTAGAACGGAGGTATTTGAGAATAAAGTTCTTCAAGCAGACAATTCTTTGAGGATACATATATTCAAGAATGGACATATTTGAGAATGGAATTCTTCAAGAGGACAGTTCTTGAACAATACAATTTTTTAGAACGACAGTTCTTGGAGAATACAGAAATTTGAGAATGGAGATATTTGGGAACTGAGTTTTTTAAGAAGACTGTTTTTCAAGAATACAGATATTTGAGGATGGATAACATTTGAGAATGCAGTTCTTAACAAATTTGCTACACTAAATGAAGTCATGTCTTATAAATGCCAAAAGCATTTGGTTTTGAACATAATGATGAAGGATTTTTCTGTATGTCATTTGATGCGACCCAAGCGTGTATTGTCTATAATGACAATGGGCCCCAGGCTGGGTCTCTCCTCTTCAACCCAGTATTGAGGAATGACGATGGGGCGCATATTGGCTCAATCTTGGCCCTGTTGTGCGTTCCCATACAATTATGGTTGGTAGAGAATGGAAATAATGAATCTTAGTGCGGGCACATTTGAACTTGGCCCCAATTTGGACCAGCGTTAGGCCAAGTTTGGGGTGAATTTATATCCCGAGCATGTGCGTACAATCCTCAACGTGTATGAATTTTGGTCCCACTTTGGTCCAGTCTTGGGCCCATATAGGCACGATGGGGCTCAACACTCGGCCCAAGACTGTGCCAAAGTGGGGCTGAAATTCATGCCCGCTAGGGTAGAATTCAAAGCAATTTTCCAATTTCAAAAAAAAAGGACGGGGCAGTATTGATTGCCTAGTCTGGGTTCATGCTGGGCCCATGGTGTTACCAATCCTCGGGCAAAGCAATACAGCCAAGCTGGGAACGATGTTATCATCTCAGGGTTGGCCCCACGTTGGGCAGTGTGGGCACCCACCCTGGACTTAGATTGGGCCCGCCGTTGAAACACACTTGGGGAACAAGGGGAACAAAACAGTTGAGAAAGGAAAGAGTTCGAAAATCACTTAGCACAGATAGGGTTGAGGAGACAATCCTTTGGAATACAGTTTTTTGAGAATACACATATTCAAGGATACAATTCTTTAGGGATCCAGAAATGAAGAATGAACTTTTTGGTCTGCAAAGCCTACACATTAATATTAGATGACATAGCCACAGAGCTATTTCACTAAGAATAATCACAAAACGAACCTGTTTTTGGCGCGAAAAATCTGATTTCATTTCCACAAAAAGATATTCTGTTTCAACAGTTGAATATTGGGGATTCGATTGATAATTCGTCTCAATAAACGATTCAAACTTCAACATTATGATTTTTGCTTGTTATTCATCATGTTACTCAAGGAATTATTGATCATTGTACTGGCCCTGGAGCATAATGATAAACAATTGAATTCAATTCAAAAAATCATACCTCTGAGTACCGTCATAGACGGTAGAAGATGCAGTTTTTTCTTACATGAACATAAGAAGAAAAAAAAGTTGTTCGCTGAAAAAAAAGTGGTGGAGCCGACGACATCGCAGCGAGTTTAGATACGGCGAATCTCACCGCGAAGTTGATTCAATTGAATATCGATTGAAATGAATGCTTATTCGGTCAAAAGATAGTTGCAGTTACCACAATTTTTGTTGATTTTACAGCGGCGAATGTATGATATACCCCAGTTGATGTACACTTTTTTATAGTCGCAACTTCTATGTATAGAAGTAACCGAAATCGCGGTACTTCAAACTGGATTTTGAAGTTGGCCATACTTTTACTCTTTTTTTTCCAGCGCTGTGAAGCATAATATTGTATTTGGTTCAGAATATTGAACTCCGCATTGAGAGGCTCAACATGCGATCCAACCGTAACGATCTTTCCTTCACCACATGATTCACTTTTTCACCTCAGTCTGGCTTTTAAATGTCAAAACATTCACATAAAAACGTTAATTACTCCTCTGATTTATATAATCTTGGGAACGAGTTTATATCGAGCAAACATGTTTTCAAACAATGTCACCTCTCAAAGTTTTTAATGAATCACATTTGTATATTTCTCATGTTGGTTGGATCACGTACTATATTATAGTCCTTCACCTGACACCTCTGATATGTTTCAAATGTAATTGTGGCATCCTTGAAGATGAGAACAAATCGATACCTCATAACGTTGAATTTTAATGTCCTGGACCAAATATAGCATTTCTTCTCACATTTCTTTATTCAACGATTGATCTTTCCAAGCATCTCATTGATCAACTCGCATTACTCGAGGTTGAAAAATTGAATCTCATTTTTGTGTTTGGCTTAAGAAGAAAAATAACGATTCAATTATCAATGGGCTTTGTGGGCTTATTTGAGGACACTTCGGATTGTTACCATTGTAATGAACCCAAGCGATCATCGATTCGAAAACGACAAAAATTTCTTGGTATCGCGAGCCAAGAGAAGAACTTTTATGTACCTGTATGAAAAGTATATGAAGTAGAACAACTTGTATAGATAAGATGTTGCGAGCACCATTATCCTCGATTGAACTCGGTATTCCCGAGATGAAAACAAATTTTTTTTTTGAGATGCTCGGTTTGTGGATGGTACAATTCCATAAAATCTCCATGAATCGCAAAAAGTTTGTATTTAAAAGCCATTAGATAGAATTAATCTGCAATTATCAAAGGAGTGGTTCAGAGATTGTGGTTTGTCTTGTGAATGTTCTTACAGTTGTCAGAAATATCTGGAAGTTTTTTTCAATTACGTACATGAAACCAGGTTCATATACATTCTGCATTAAATTTAATGTACAAAAACATGAAAAGACTATATAGATTATGCTATAGTTTACATTAAATTTCATGTAAAATGTGCATGAAACTGAATTCATTCACGTACTTGAAAAAAACTTCCAGTAAAAACATTAAAATCAATGCAGAAATTTTTAACAGTGAGCTTGAGAATTGTATAAAAGAAAAATTGCAATTCAGGGATGGGCAGCCTCAATTACTTTTTGTACTTGAAGTACTTTTCTATTTCCATAAAATAAGTATTTTGAACTTCAAATTAGAAAGTACTCGACAAGAAAAAGTACTTGGAATACAAGGAGTAATTGAGACTGCCCGTCCCTGAATTGCATTCACTTCTTATAAAATGTGGAAACAATTTTTATAGACAATTTGTATATATTTGATAGACGGATCGTCTATAATTTTAATGTGAATTTTAGAATAAAATTTTATGTGCATTATATATGAATTATTCACCTGAAATATTATATTGAATCATGGATTTATGATTCGTAAATTTTATATATCTGTGAAACAGGATTTATATATGAATTTTATGAAAATTAAATTGATAATTTAGAGTAATCTTTCCATACTTCATGTATGATCTTTTCGATGATTTGTATAAGTTTCATATACTTGCGTAACCCTGAGATCAATTTATATTCAACTAATGGTTGAAGAACTTCCAAATGTCCACAGTTTTATGTTTAATTCGGCGGAGGTTGGTTTGAAGTTCATGTTTTCTTGGGGAACCCTTAAACCAAGGGGATATTGTTTTGACTTGCACGTAATGTTCACTGGACTACCATGTATATGAGCAAATAGTAGAAAACGACGAATGTAGGTTATATTCAAATTATGTACTCACTTCCAACTTCAAGGTCCACTTCTGCTAACCCTCGAGCACTAAGAAAATCCAAAGAACGCGCGTGGAACATGCGAGTGAAATGAAAACGAATATGAATATTCCAATGAGTTCCATTGAGAATTCATAGAATTTTCGAACACACCCGTAACTCTGAGAATCTTTGAAATTTTTATAAAAAATCTAATGAATTTGGAACATTTCGTATAGCCTTTTTCAAAATTTTTTCAGTGTTTATGAGAAAAATCTGACAAAACTCTGATAGACCTCTCATGAACACATTCACGCGCCTCATCTAAATATCATGCGTAAAAAAGTGTTTGAAAATTCAAACATTCTTTTCAATAGTCAGAAAAATGTTATTGGGAGTACAAATTAGTTCGGTCCGGTTTGAAAAGATCACTCTCGCTCTCATGAATGTTTCATAGTCACAACCAATTTCAATTGTTTCAGAGAGGTTAGACACCTGTGAATAATATTCAGTTGATATCACTCCGAGTTCCTTCTAGAATCCCGATTTTTACTCAGTGAAGTATGTCAAATTTCGTTTCAACTAAGCAGCTTTTGCGGGAGGTGCTAGTTTTCTGTTTTAATTGGAAAAAAAGTGCAGCTGAAGCCCATTGAATGCCTGTGGGAGTTTATGGTGACAATGCTTCAACTGATAAATCATGTAAGGAATGGTTTCGACGTTTTAAGAATGGCGGTTTCAGTGTCGAAGACAAGCCTCGCTCAGGACAACTACAAAAATTCGAAAACGAGGAATTGGAGGCTTTACTCGACGAAGATCCGAGTCAAACGCAACAGGAACTTGCGGAATCATTAGGAGTTACGCAACAAGCAGTTTCCGTACGATTACAATCCATGGCATGATTCAAAAGCAAGGCAATTGGGGGTGCCTTATGGCTTAAAGCCTAGAGACATTGAACGGCGATTCTTCACTTGCGAGCAGCTGATTCAAAGACAACAAAGAAAGGGGTTCTTACATCGGATTGTGACAGGAGATGAGCAATAGATATTCTACGATAACTCCAAGAAAAGAAAATACTATGCTATGCCCGGTCAATCATTGCCATCGACTTCAACATCGACACCAAAGAGGAATATTCATGGTTCAAAGATCATGCTTTGTATCTGGTGGGACCAAAAGGGTGTTATATACTATGAGTTGCTAAAACCTGGGGATTCTATTACGGGTGATCGGTATAGGCTACAATTGATTCGTTTGAGTCGTGCGTTACGAGAAAAACGTCCGGAATACAAGGAAAGACATGACAAAGTTATTCTTTTACACGATAACGCTCGGCCTCGTGTCGCAAAAGTAGTGAAAAATTATCTGGAGACGTTGAAGTGGGATATTCTACCACACCCGCCGTACTCGCCGGACATTGCTCCTTCTGATTACTGGTTATTTCAACAGATGCAGCACGTGGTGTATTCTCATCCTTCGAGGTGATAATCAAGAGTAATATAATAGTACACATTGAACGCTCATATGAATTTTTGAAACCTCAAAAGCAATGAATGTAAAATTGTTCATAAATTTTGACTGACCTTTAAGAGGATACCAAAGTTACCATCACAGCTGGTTCTCTTGCATTAAAATACTCAAACCTGAGTTCATAAAAAAATTGGGAATTTTCAGGGATGATTCTTGGAGACTTTATCTGGCTCTTTACATCCCTAAATGAAGTGTCCTCTTGAACATCAACATTTTGAACTGTAACTTTCAGGAACTTACTATTTTTTCTTAGGTACTAAATTTCACCGCAACGAGAAAAAATTAAAAAATAAAAAAAGTGGATTTTGACTCTTCTTAGAATATTAAAAAATCTTGAGCAACGACTGAATAGAAAATTTTTTTTCGAGCTAATCTTCAGAAAAAACCCTTGAAATATGAAGCACCAACATATCTTTATACGAGATTTGAAAACAAAAACAGTCGGGCGCCGCCCTAGTCCCCACGTATGAACATAACAGAAATCATCGCGATAAAAGCCATTAGCCATTGATATGAACACAATTCTCAATTTTGGTTCAATATTTTTCTATACAAATCGATTAAAGATTAAAATATAACAACTTTCCTAATATTTTCAATAGATTTGGATTTTGAAACAATGGTATCGAAATCAATCAATAAAATGGGTACACATTTCCCATAAAGATTTCTAAAACTGTGGGAAAACTATGGCAAATTTTGATAGAATTTTCAAATCGGTTCAGATACTTCTCGAAAAAACCAATATACTATGTCATGCTAAGTCCCATCGCATTCAATAAAACACGAAGAGTTACCCGAGTTGTACACCCGAGTCGGTGTATAGTATATTGAAAAGAAGTTTATAATATGAACAGATAGTACTTATTAAATAATTACATATACAACGAATGATGTGTGCGTGACGAACGAGTTAAGCAGGCGGAGCTTTAAGATGATCTGTTGTAGCACACACGTATAATGTCCATTTCTACCGTTTATCATGTGTAGTGTTAGTTACAAATGACGGTACTACTGTTCGATAACATGAACATGGAAACCACAACTCAATATTGATTGACTTTCAGCACTAGCAGAGATGTACTTGCTGGATTCCGACAAGAATGTTTCCATGGATATGGAACAATATTGTACTATGCATGGAGAAGAATGCAGGTCGAAAATATAGTAATCTTCAATAAAAATTGGAGAATATTTCTCAACTGCATAATAAAGATGAAACTGTTCACATTTTTGTAGAATTGTATTCGAAAAACGATGAAAAATTATCAATACTTGATGAAAAATAAAGAAACATATCAAGTTCCCAAAAGTCGTGCGTGTCCTACTGTTCACTTTGTGAAATTTCATACGCGACTTTTAGAAAATTCATATGGTTCTCTATTTTTTATCGAATATTGATAATTTTTCATTGTTTTTCGAATACAGCTTCACAAAAAAGTAGACCTTCTTTTCTCTGTTATGGATTCAAGAGAAACTCTCAGATTTTGAGAAATATTCTCAAACTTTTATTCAAGATTAATATATTTTCAACCTGCATTGTTCTCCGTGTGACAACTGATCAATATGCGCTAGTATTTCTCCAAAGTTGTTAAAGAAATACTCATTAAATTCGTTTGATTAATCCAGATTGTGGTAATATTGTGACGAAGTTGATAATATTTTGGAATAACATGAGTAGCTAATAGCGTGTGATTCATGTTCAGTGGACGATTGAATTTCAATCGGATGTATGTTGATCCCCATTGGGGATCTTAATCATAACGGAGTTCCATCCTTAAGCGATTGGAGTTTCTCGTAACCTTTTGGATCAATCCACTTTCTTCCTTTCCTTTATCAAAGTATGGAACCTCTTGAAACATATTTTTCTGGGTGTATTACGTCCTTTCGTTTTTTCATGGCCCATTCAAATGAAGATTGTATACCAGGTGTGGAAGTATGAGACCGGAATTTTTTTGTACAAATCACACGTCTGTTGTTTGAAACTGATAAAAAATATTTTATTCGAAAGAATCTCCATTGCTGTTTATACATTTCTCCCACCTTTCCGGTAGTTCATGAATGCCACGCGAAGAAAACAGTTCCTCTTTCGAAGCGGACCAGTTATCGAGCCATTCTCCTACATTTTCATACGAATTGAAGCGTTGTTGGGCGAGAGCGTGTGCCATTGACGCGAATGGATGATAATCGGACGGGCCGAGTCTGAAGAATGAACCGCATGCGGTAGCATCTCCCAACTGAACGCATCGATCGTCTCCCTGACCCGTTTCCCTGTGTGTGATGGGGCATTATCGTGGAGCAAGATGACTTTGTGTTGCCTTTTTCCATATTTCGGTCGTTTTTCACTCAATGCGCGATTCAAGTCGATCATTTGCCGTTGGTAGCGATCAGTGTTGACGGTTTTCCCAGGTTTTAGCAGCTGATAGTAGATTACACCCTTTTGATCCCACCAAACACAGAGCATTGTCTTCTTCCCAAAACGATTTGGTCTTGCAGTGGATGTCGATGATTCCCCTGGATTCACCCATGATTTCCGACGCTTAGGATTCTCAAAATATATCCATTTTTCATCATCTGTCACAATTCGAGGGAGAAATGGCTTCCTTTTGTATCTGTCGAACAGCATTTCACGAGTGATTTTTCGATGTTCTCGCTGTCTTTCATTCAGTTCACGCGGAACCCATTTTCCCACTTTCCGAATCTTTCAAAATCACGTTAAAATCACCACTATTAAATTTTTTGAACCATTTGAAACACTGTGTTCCACCAAGGGCATGTTCACCGTAAGCTTCGACAAACATTCGAGGTGATTCTGCAGCAGTTTTCTTCAAATGATAACAAAAAACCAATGTTGTCCGCAGATCGTAGTCTGTAGGCACGAAACTCGACATGTTTGAGGTTATAAAACAATTACGGATGTATAGAACTTCTATTTTTTTGTGTTGAAAATCTTCATCAACTGTTGTTAGGGGGAGATGATGGTGCTGAAGAAGTGGTCTTAGGGTACCTAAACTGATTGCTAGTACCATTTATAAGGAAATTCCGGTTCCATACTTCTACACCTGGTGAAATAGCAAAGTACACGAGAAAAAAAATTCCTCCTGAAAATTGAGAAAACGTGCCCATAATTTTTTCAGTTAGTTTTCTTTGAGTTTTCAGATGAATTTGACTGGATTTTGAGAAATTTCAACTAAATTTCAGAGCGTATTCTGAAAGTTCAGTCGAGGTTTCCTAAAATTCTGCGAAATCTCTCTGAAAATTTAGAAAAGTGACTGTAAAAAATTATAGTCACATTTTCTGAATCTTCAGCAGGAATTTTTTTACAGTGTAATAGTTGACACAACTAACCAAAATGGGTCCACATGCGCTTACCATATATAATTATTATTTGTCGATGTATATATGGAAATTAGAACACACTTCTCATCAGTTGAATCGATGAAAAAAATGGTGATTCTAACTGAACAAAATGGGTCAATATGCGCTCACAAGTTAATTTGTTATTTAACCTAATCTTTTGTCCCGTGTATTGCCCCGTTTTTTGATACAAAATCTCATGTAATACCACGCGACCAAGTATTTTTTAACTTAACTCTATCATGATACGGCACTCTTCTTGTCTATTGGAAAGTACCGGTCGATTCAATGCACGATCAATGATTTCGGAAATCTAAGAGGAAAACGATATACCGAGGAGTCATGCAAGACGGTTACTTGAACTGAATCCATCCACTGCATCCATAGAGTTATGGATGGATCTATGATTTTTACACAATGAAAAATATATATGAATTTTTCGAAATTCTCTTCCACTGAGAGAAAAAAGTCATCGAGGCAAGGAAATATTCCATCCAATGGTATCTACAAAGCATTCCTTTGAACCAATTGAATATTATTACAATGAATGCAATGGTTCTTCACCCAATCAAGTGTTTCAAGTGGAAAACTATCTCATCCATTGAAGTGAAATTTCGTTGATCTGAAAAAATATTTTATAGATACCATTGGATGCAATATTTTTTCGTCTCAATGATTCCTTTCTCTCAGTGTTTAAGGTTTAGTGTGGTTTCATTATTGAAGAAATTTCTTCATGATAACTCAAAAGAAATTTTCAGACACTTTTAGTATGTGAAAAGCATTCTCAACGAACATTATATTTCCAAATTTTTACCAAAATTGTTTGAACCCATTGTAACAAGCTGTGTATTGCTTGACACAAATAAAAATCCTCAGAATGTTAGGGAAAAAAAGACGAATACAAAATTCACCGCTTTTAATGATCCAAAACTTATATATATTTTTTTTCTTCCAATCTGTAGAACGTTGTTGTAAGATTATTTTTTCAACCCACTCTCATGAATAAGGAAATTGTTGTTAACAATCAGATACTGTCATGAAATTTTTGATAACGATCATGAAACTTGAAGGGACGCGATATACACACAGGGACAGTCTATGTCTCCACCTGATTTTAACTACTGTTCAGATAGTTCAATGCTGGATATCGTATGTTATACATCGTTCGAAAATTTCTGCTCATGGCTTGGAGTGATGATATTACAATTCTCTCTCAGAATCTTTTCATGACTGTTCTCTATTTATCGCCAGTTCGATGTAAGAAAATCGTAATTTTCATTGTCCGTTAGCTCTTCAGAACTCTTAAATTCTAGATGAAGAAACTTTCCCAAATATCTTCTCAGTAAGAGTGTTTAATATGAGAAAAAAATGTTTAAAATCAGAACTCCGCAATTATTTGAAAATTTACAACTTCAAAAACTTTGTAAAATTGGAAGGTTAAAATCTATGAGAAAAGGTGAGGAAGGTACTTCTCATTGAATAACGTTTATTAACTTTCTCCATCGTCAAGTAACAATTATGTAAAGTAATAGTTCATTTACTCTTTCTTGTCCCTACGTTGAGACTGGTTGTTTCATGCTTCTTCGAACGCAAGACGTTTTTCTGGACAAAGCACAAATCGACGCGACTGCGTATAAAATTACTCTGGGTGCCAGAAGGATCTCCAAGTGCTCTTTAAACTGCGGTGAAGATTTAGCTTAGACATTGAAAGACATGTGCAGTCAGCATCAGATTGATTCTGGAATACTTAAAAAAAGGCAGGGAATGAAGGAAGCGAATATTCCAAACGAGTACGAATTAATTCACAATTGTGATTTTTCAATCAAAATAATTAGCGATTTCATATAAGACAATCTGAATCGTGAAATTTGTTCGATGGTCCATCAAAGTATATTCAGCATCTTCTATACGATACTGTATTGATCCTCCAACCGGGTCATTAATCAAATAGAATACTTTGATCAACTGAGAATGTATCAATTGTGGGTTTCAATCATGAATCTCAAACCATACGAATCTTGACGCGGGTTTTTAAAACACTGTGGTTACTACTGAAGATCACATAGTACACAGAACTACGTTTAAATATCTATTTCTTCACTTGAAAAACCGAGAGAAAAAAGATTAGAGCTAATGAGATCCAAGTAGATCTCATCAGATCTTAATTTTGGCCAAAATCTCTACAAATCTGTTCATATCTCCTTACATCTGAACATCTCAACTTGAGCAACAACCTTGGAAGTTCTCTGATATCCATTCACTCCCAGAGATTTCAATTTTGCGAGGGATCCAAAAAAATATAGAAAACTTCAAAAAGATTTCTGGAGATCTCTGTGGATCTCCGTAGATCTTTTTTTGCCAAAATTCAGATCTGGAGAGATATGCATATATCTCAAGAGATCTACCGAGATCTCGGTGGATCTGATCTTTCTTTCTCGGGAAAGTAATACTGGCAAAAACTAACAAATTCATCATCCGGTTCTATCCGGGATTACCAAATTGGAACATCCAGTCAAAACCTAACAAGAAAATTTTCGTCACTTTTTGTCTAGATATCACAGTCTGCGAATTCCAAACAATCCCACAAACTGCTGTCAATTTTTGATAATATATTCCAATTTGGTCATTCCGGACGTAACCGGATGGAAAGTTTGTCAGTTTTTGTCCGGATGACCTAAGAAAGAAACCGTTCAAAGCCTGTTAACAATTTTTTGTCGGGTTTTCCCTAACATTTTTAGCATAGCAGCCCTAGTAGAAATCACGAGTTTGTAACGTCTGCACCAACGAAAAACTAGAGTGCCTCGTAAGTATTTAGTGAGTTGGCTAGTTTTTCGCTAATTCAAGCGTTACAAACTCGTGAATGACTAGACTATTCTACTAGGAAGGCATTCTCAATTCACATTATTCAAAGAAGAGCGTTCATAATCAATTCTTTTTTCCTGAATAATGAATCGGTCCTTTTTATTCATTATTATCACCAGATAATCGCAGGCTACCTGATTATTTCTTAACAATGCAACAACTGTGGCTTACATTAGCTGCGTCTCAATTCTGGAATTCAGATCTTTCATTGTGTGGACAATCTTTTGTTCTGATTATAATCATTATTCTCATAATATGAGGATCATTACAATTTTATGAATGTTGAACAAGCGTTTATCAAATTGGTGGAGTTTCTCATGTTGCAAGATCAAGGGATGCGGTAGCGTCTCGACGCCAAGTATATTGTTATTTACAAAAATTCTTATAATATGTCAATATATAAGAGAGAATTGGGATTTTCTATTTCTGCCGTACGACGGAAAACCTCTCACTGTTAGAAAAGTTATGAAGTTTTTTTCATAAAAAACTTATTGAACAGAATTCATAATAAAATATAATATAATTCTTAATGCTAAGAATTTTATTCTCAATGTTGAGAATTTCCCTCTCAATTTCAATAACATATTTGTGAAATTTGATGATTAATCATTACATCTCAGTAATGAATTGTGAAATTTCATCACTCATATTAAATTTGAAAATCAATATTAATGTAATATGAAAATATGATATTTCATAAAGAATTTGGTATTAAATTTAGGAACTTTTCTAAGAGTGTTGTTAAGTCGCATTTTTGACGAAAATGAGTTTTCTATATACAATGATTCTATATAAAATCCTTTACTTCATGATATTTATAAAAATTACCAATGATCAACACTTTTAGCGTAATGACGATCAAAATTCCGAGAAAATTTTCCAACTCTTTGATCGCTATTAAGCTCAAAGTATTGATCCGAACTTTTATAAATGTCATAAAATAGAGGATTTCCTACAGAATTATGTGATGCGAAAAACTCATTTTCGTAAAAAAATGCGACTTGACAAGATTTCTCCGTTATATCCGATCACATTTAATCCTTTTTTCCTGGGATTCAATGTTCATGGAAAATGTTTGAATATTGATACAATAATCTTAGAAAGATAGCGAACCCCAGACACTGATGAAACCTTCTCCAAGGTTCACTTGGAACATGAAACAAAGAGTGGAGATTCTTGATGTGCCACAGTGGTTCCACATGCATTTTGTCGAGCATCGTGTTAGAGTCCGATAATATCTGTTTATAGTTCACAAATACTTGAAAGTCTGAAACTGACTACCCTCGTGTTTTTTTTACGATATTCTAATTCAAGAGACACCTTCGTGAAGTGAGCAGTCGTGTAAGAGTTTTATAGCGTTCCTAGTACCCTGTAAAAAATAATCGGAATTTTCCTACACGTACCAACCTGAAAATTTCGATCATAGGATAGAAAATCAATTTCCGGTATATGGATATAAAATTTCCCATGAATTTAACTGGAAATTTCACACTTCATGTGATATTTATTTGTGGAATTTTGTGGAACATTTTATTTAAGTGTTAACAATTCTTCCGAACATTTGTGCAAAGTTTTCCATAGAAATTTTTTACAGTGTAAGGAGGAAGACAGTTTTCATTTCACTTTTTGCTGGTAAAGTTACAGTGGCACAGGACAAAAAAATGTATATCCTTCGAAGCAGACAAATTTTCCTACGATTTTTATAAGAGTTGTAATCGAATGAGTTAATCGAATGAGTTCCAGTCTTGTGATTATCTCTCCTCACCTACGGATGGGAAAGACAAACTTCACATCCATCCAAAATTTCCCACTTCTCCCCGAGGTGCTCATACTATTTTTTCCTCACAACTGCAAAGAAAGTGCAAATTGTTTACATATAGAATCTCAATGTGTATAGTCCAGAGCGGGAGAACAGTCGGTGTTTGCCTTGCGCCTAGACTCGATTCTCGATTCGATTGGAACTGAACATTTTCCCTCCTAAAAATAGCTTTGAAGATGTGAATTTTCTGTACAGATGTGCACGGGAAAAAGTTTTCGGTAAATTTTACAAGAATTCCGGCAAAGGTGACGGATATTACTCCCTGTCGATATAGTAACCGGAGCTCCGGTAAAATTACAGGTCATTTTTTTCCGTGTGGGAAAAGAACCTTGAATCTTACTGACAACATCACTTCACAAAGATCTCGAGAGAGGAAACAAATGTTTGACGTGTTTCATCACCTGTTGGAAACCTCGGAACCTTATATTACTGAGTTGAGAAACTCTCTGCCGAGTATTGAAAAAAAAAACGCGGAGAATTTGGAAAAAAAAGGTTACAACTTATCGAAATAAATAAAGAATCTGGAGAATTCCTGAAAGATCTTTGTTCTGACAATAACTCTAGCGTTGTTATAACGACTGATGAAGATGAACGATTCTGGAAATGCTTGAATCTGTGCATGTGAATTGTTTTTTCTCTTTTAATCATTTTCTCGAATCACACTGGTTAGCAACCATTTTAGTGCCTGAAGTTTGGGAACTGATTTGGAGTGGTTTTAGGGCATTTAATACGAAAACAACATCAGATTTGTTGGATCAGCTCATTTTTTTACAATCTTTTGTGTATAAAATTCATCGATTATATAGATTTTATATGAAAATTATGTATAAAATATAACAGAAAGTGAGCTGATCCAAAAAATTTGATATTCGTTTCGCATTCAACGCACCAAAAGCAATCTAAATCAGTTACCAAACCTCGGGCACCGAGGAAGAAATTTTGTTGTTGTTGCTCTGTGTGTTATATTTATTAGGGTGTTCCATTTTTGAGCGATATTTTTCTTTTCTCTTTCCTACCTGAAAATTCGATATTTTATAGAGGAAATAGAATATTTCCATCAGAAAAAAATTCTGTGTGAATTACAAGCGTAGCTGCTCATCCAAAAATGCGATTTCCCACATGAATGACACAGGAAACTCCTACAACTTCGGGGTTGACAAAATTTTCTCCGACAAAATGCATATGATACTTTTTCAGGGCATGGAATTTGCTACAAAAACGCTCCTATGAGATGCACCAATAGTTTGAAAGTTACAGAGCTTGGAACGTGAACTTCAATAAAAATTGACATCAAGTCCCTCATAATTTTGTATTTATTGATCTTACATGGAAAATTAAGTGATAATACACTTTATAAGATTCAAAAATGTGTCAATTTAGAAACTACTGATTCAAATCCAGTAAGTGAATGTAAATTTCAATATAAATTATAAAGGATTTGATGTCGATTTTCATTAAAGTCCATCTTCCAAGCTCTGTAACTCCACACGGAAAAAAGAAAACACTACTGGTTACTGTGAATGACAGCGATCGGTTGAAAAACAAATGAAAACACGTTTGGTTAATGAGGATTAGCGCGATGACAGTGATGGGTATTGTAATGAAATTCATCAGTGCTGACTGGACAGTAATGAGGACTGAGAAACGCAGTACTGCATGGAATGAATTTGAGTTTCAATGTATGTTTGTGATTCACAGTAACCATTGCTGTTTTCTTTTTTCCGTGCAGAACTATTGGTCGTACAGTTTTATCTCATGAGAGCGTGTTTGTAGCAGATTTTATGTCCTACAGCAGTATCATATGCATTTTCCCGAAACAAAATCTTTTAACCCTGAAAAATCCAGTTGAATTTGCAGTTGATCAGTTTCCTGTGTTATTCATATGGAAAATCAGATTGTTGGATGAGCTATGCCTCTAATTGACTTGGAATTTTTTTTTGAACGGGAATACTTTATTCCTGCTATAAGATATCAAATCTTTAGGTAGGACAGAGAAAAGAAAAATATCGTCCAAAAATGAAACACCCTAATATTCATATTCATATGTGATTCAGTTAATCCAAAATACGTGTTCTTTGTAAATTCACTTGAGAGTATTGCTTCCTTTAGTTCAAGTGAAATCTGTTACGTGAAGAAACCACATAGAATTTCATGAGTTTGATTCCAAATTTGTATTCAGCAGCCTCGAAGACGTACAAATATGA
Organism: Gonatopus flavifemur; assembly: GCA_018340375.1. Classification (NCBI taxonomy): domain Eukaryota; kingdom Metazoa; phylum Arthropoda; class Insecta; order Hymenoptera; family Dryinidae; genus Gonatopus; species Gonatopus flavifemur. Next base: position 11,607,721 of record JAFFJZ010000005.1, read on the forward strand.
GGTTCCAAATGCATTCGTTGTACGGTTACTGAGAAACTAAGTTTCGATCGGTTTCCGAGTGTTTGAAATCACTGTCAGTGCAAGAGATTTACAATCACTTGTATTAAACGAGTTTTCGAAGATGATAAAAAACAAAAATCAAACATTCCTGGAAAATTTTGTATATTAAGATAATTATGGAATGGAATAGGCACAATATCGATTCCAGTACTAATCGTATGGATTATTCCTTTACATTTCTGTGAGTTGCTGAACTGAAGTCTATTCACTTTATCGTATAAATATCATCAATACCAGATTGAACCAGATTTAAGTTTGAAGTTTCAAGTACTCCGATTTCTTCCCGTGCGTCGGTACTTTCGAACGATTAATAACGTGAATTTGATAATCATGTGAATTTTCTATTCATTCTAGTCTTGTAATCTTCTCAAGAATCTTTTCAAAAATGTTCTATTTTATCTAGAAAATTGATTTTTCATAAAATCAAATGAGTAAGAATTCTTTCTAGTCTTCGTATGAGTGAGAAAAGCACCTCACGTCAATTTTTATATAACCACATTGGAATTCTCCTTCTACACAGTAAAAAAAATTCCGTCATTGTGTAAAAAAGAAGTACGTGTCAAAATTCAAGTGTTGAATATTTAACTATGTGTTAAAATTCAAGTGTTGAATATTTAACACTTTTGTGTGTTCATTTAACACACTGATCAAATGCTGTTCGATCGATTCATTTTCAATACATTAAAATGTTACTCGAGTTCAAATTAACACTTTATAAGTGTCACTCTGGAATCAACACACGTTGAGTGTGAAGAAAAATGGTTAACATTCGCTTGTGTGTTGAATTTGACGGAAAATTTTTTACTGTGTAGGTTCAAAGAATTTTAATGATTCTGCCATATTCTTTCATGTTCGAGAATGCTTCAAAAATATTCCCTCTATACATACACGACATTTTCAGTCACGTTTCTTCGCATTACAATCAGTACGTTAGATAACGCTTTACAGATAAATATGAATTAGCAGAGTTAATGAATGCTGTTAAAAGAAACGACGGTATCGATCGGTCGTTTGATAGCAATTACTTTCTCAACAGAAGCACACGTACGTATAATGTTGCATCCACGTAAATACTAAAAGTGCACATTAAATGCAGCACATTCACTCTGATTAAAGAGATTTATATTCAAAATATTTGAATTATTCATGTCTACAGATTATCAGCGAATGTTCAGGAATTCATGATATTTTTCAATACAATTTATACAGGAGAAAAATCAGTCAAATCCATACGAAAGTGAATTTATCCACTCCGTCTTGCTAGTACTTTCAAATGTAAATCAGATGGATATAACTTTATGAGTTCGTTTTTCTTTCCGTATAGGTTGTTTGAGCTATTTGTGAAAAACAGTCTGAGTACCTTCAAGAACCTCTGGACGTCAGATATTTCCAACCTGAATATTCATAACGCATATAACATTTCCACGTGGACATAGCGTACTCTTGACATTATTATTCTGACGGTCTCTCGAAAACAGAAAGATGATAAAGTTTTCTTTACGTCTTAAAAGGAACGGAATGATGTTTCACATCCTCGTTTGTAAACTTGATAATATGTTAATCGTCCTTGCATAAAATGTGACTTTGAACAATTGGAAAATTGATTGCACGTATCGTATGAATCAAGTAAATTTAAAGTGCGAAAGAAAGTCAGAGAATCATCATTTTACACTTTCGATGTCGTTCTTTGTATTCATTGGGAACATTCAAACGGTTGTAGCCTTGGAATATTCACATACCGCATCCATCATTTTTGTCGAATTGCATGTTATAAAAACATCGATAAGAAAAATGATGATCTTTGGAAATATCGAATTGAACATTATGTGAATATTACTAAATGATTGCTTTCTTGAATTATTCAAGAATATGGGAAGATTCGATAACATGGATGTTCCAATCAATTTGAAACTTCTAGAATTTCATGGATCCCTGCTGAGTGATATAGACTCTCTGTTCCAACCCTGATAGGAATAGCCCACGCTTGCCCCGACCTTGGCCCAATTTTGATTTATATAGGGTCAGAACCCATCACAGAAAATGGTCCAAGATGGGTAACAGCTTGGAATGACAATCTCGTGCCATGCTTGACATCCAATATTGAGCCAAAAAACAATACTAAGCATGGCCCATGGTATCATGATACATGCATTATGAGTTTTTTGGAGCTTAGCTTATATGATCAAACTTGGCTTGGTTCTTCATACTTCTTGGATTCATCATAACAATAATTGATATTGGTACAACTCTGAGATAATTACAAGCATGAAGATGTGGTTGAGGTTCTCAAATAACCAATGGTTCTCAATTGGCCCAATATTGGTTCACCATGCTTGGCAATTGAATGTTTTGTCAAGCTTCAACTACTTGCTGTGATGCATTTCCTATGAAAAGTGGTATAGATTCTCAAAGAACAGATGGTTTCATATTGGGCCGATATTGGTTCGCCATGCTTGGTAGCTTAACGTTTCTCCAAGCTTGAGCCACTGGTTGTATTGACATTTCTTATGAAACATGGTACTCGTTCTAAAAAAAAACGAACGGTTTTATGTTGGGTGGATATTGGTTTGCCATGCTTGGCAGCCCAATATTTTGCCAAACTTGGGCCACTTCCAGCTTTTTTCGACTCCTTGTACATGTTTTAAAAACGTTTGAAAGTGTTTGAAATAACCTCAGGACGTTTGAAAAGACATCCAAGAAACTTTGTGCTGCCAGGGTTGGGTTAGGATTCAGATTTTCGCACTAAAGACCATTGAAGTAAATTTCCCCTCGAAGTGAACATACCATCTGCTTCCACAAGAAAAGCCTTTCCGCAAGAAAAGAGTGAATTGTCCATATATATTTTTGCGTATAATGTGCAACAAATGAATAACAATCCGTATGTACATTTCAGAGCGTGAGGAAAGTTAGTATTTTCCTCCCGCTCTCAGTCAGCGGATGGAAAGTAAATATTCTCTTCTCGTTCTCATACGTTTAGGGCTTCGCACGAGACTCGCGTCAAAGAAAGATAATATAGTTACCAATAATTATTCCAATCTCTTGAAATATCGAGATAATCAAGATAATTTGAGAGTACAAATGGAATCAACGGAATGGGGTGGAACAAAATTAGCAGAGATATATGTCGAAATATGCGACGAGACCTGCACCGAGACCGATACCGAGACTATTTCCGAGACTGAGAGAATATCTTCGTTATCCTCTGCGACGAAATCGGAATTTCATGTGATTTTGTTACACCTGAGGTAGAAGCTTGATTCCGTTCGAAATTTTTATGTTTTCAATTTTTGGAACGTCAAATATAGATCATTTTTCAATTTAAGACGAGAATCTCGTGCGAAGCCTTACTCACGTTCGTTTGGAATCCACCACTTCCTCCCCAGAAGGTAGGGCTGAAAACAGACATTTTCCAGATGAGGAAAAATATCTTCTTTCGGAAAAATCTCAAGGCATCTGAGAAATTCATGTATAAATTATGACAATTTTAATCCCGTTCGTACACATAAAATGCATGAAAATTGTATTCGAATTCGATAAGAAATCTACAGATTTATTTTTCCAAACAAGACTGGAATCAATGACATTCCTTTCTCAGGGTGAAAGTCTTCCCTCGAATCAATATTTGTCTTCTATATTACCTTCATCTCTCCACGAGTTTTCTACCAAGACTCGTCCCCTGCCCTGACAAAACTCTCCACATTATCAGAGATGGTGAAAATTTGCTTTCCCAAATTTTCGGGGATAATCTAAAATCAATATCCATTTCATAAATCTTAACGTTATTTCGTTTCCTTCCATCTCATCTATGTTACTTGTTGAAATTGAATTTATCACTCCTCGTTTCTCTTCACCGTACACATACACACGATAATCATTGATGAAGACAAGACTTGAAATCATCTTACAATCGGCACAATGGACTGTTCCTATCTCAAATGATAACCTCAATTACCGATGTTTCTTGTTTGTACGATACGACGCTTTGAAAAAACAACCTCATATGTTTACAAATACTTATCTCAATATGAGTATTTTTCAATCAGCTGCAAGTCGAATCATGAGAAACGTTTGAATACCGTCCCACCCACGATAGTCTCGCGTTATTTAAAAATCTTGATCTTTGTTATAGAGACTACTTGAGGTAGTTTTTCATTTTCTTTGAAGAGCTATTTGCATAGAAACGGAGCGATTGCGAATATCTCACGAGTAGTGTTGCTCACCGTGAGATGTTCGACAGCTTTTTATGATGTCAGGGACTAGTTATTTGGGCGGAGTTTGGGCTTATCATAATTTACACGTTCATCATGAATGTTTCCATGATTTGCCACTACTACTGCCGTTACTATCATTACTGGTGTAGCCACTGTCGTCACTCTTATTATCGCTTCCTCTTATGCCGGGAAAGCTTTGGCGGACAACACTGACAACACTGTTGTCAACGGGTATAGTAAACAGTTGAATCTCGTACATGGTGGTACGTAGACGTGAATACGTGGGTGAAACGGCGCGTAAGAGCGTAAGATCTCGAAACGACCACGTGCGTATGTGTACTTGTGGATGTGTGAATGTGCAAGAATGTGCATAGAAAAGGATAACGTTTGTGATCATTTTATTTTCCATCTTTTATCGTGAGAGAAAATCAAGAGAATCGTGTTCTCGTTTGGTGCATGTGTTATACCACCGTGGCATCTTTATCCCTATTTTCCTTGGACTTTAAGCGAACAACGTGATTTTACACGGTGACATGTAATTTGATGAACCATCCACGGGAGCGATTCCTTCGATATCAACGTTGTTATCGTCGTCATTGTCTCCCACATCTTCACTTTGTCCCCTTGCATATTCTCTTTTATATTCGGCGAGTGGCTCATTATACAACAGGCAACGAGGATTGATATGAACTTCGATAAGTAAGGCGTCTTTGATGAGATTCTTTTATGATTATTCAGCTTTATTCTTCATCTTAATTGTACAATGTTTCGGGAATAAAATATAAATAATGTCGTGGGATGCTTGCATTCGTTTGATGCTCGCTCGTTCGAAGATTGATTAATTGTGCGCTGGGAAAAATACAGAATATATTAATTATCGTGATAAATAACCAGTCATCACGCGTGGTGAATATTACCACATATATCGGTAACAGAAGTTTTTTCCTTTCCCTTCACAAATCTGATTTGTCAATGTTCTTTTTCATCAACCTCAATCGAACGTTCTTAGATCGTGATAAGCAACCAACAATTGGGAGATTGGTTACCGAGAAAATTGATTACTTAAGAAAATTATTAGATCAAAAATGTCTCTGTCGAATACAGCGGCAATTCTGCTTTCATTCAAAAAACTATCTTCCAGTCTTCTCAACCAGGTAGTTACGAGAGTGATAGGAACGATGATTTAATCATGATTTTCAAGAAATATAACCCGATTCGTTATGAAAATATGAAGGAAAATAGTAATGAAATTCAGAGAAAAATAAACAAAATTGCAGAACAGAACATTCAACATTTATCTACACTTCTCTTGAGAAAGGGAATAGATCGAGAATGGTGGAAACAAAAATGTTGTTTCTTAGTCTTTATGGGCCAAAAAAGTTTTATCACTTTTACTGTAAAGGAGACACGAGTCTGTCAGATCAATAAAATTATTTAATTCTCTGCATCGTGAAGGGAATCTACCATGTAACCGAACATTGATATTTCCAGAATCTTTGATAATGGATAACTGATATTGAATTCCCAGACAGAAAAATTATAATAGTTGAGATGCATGCAAAGTAATTTTCGCATCATGTTGTCAAGCCCAATAAACATAGATATCTTGAAGATACATTTAAGATATCTTCAAGATCTGACGTAAAGATATCTTAAAGAGAACTTGAAGAGATGGAATTAAGATGTTGGATTTAAGATGGATACGAGATGTCTTGAAAACACCTTAATTGGGATATCTACGGGATACATCTCGGAGATCTCTTTTAAGAATCTTAAAGTTCTGAAATGAAGATATCTGCCGGAAGATACCTGGAAGATGCAGCGGTTCCATATCTTCACAAAGCTATCTTCAAGATGTATCGTATAGATATCTTTAAGATAACTTTGAGAATTGAAATTGGGATGCCAAATTTGAGATGGATACGAGTTGTCTTCGAAACATCTTAATTGAGATATCTTCGAGATGGTTTCAATAGGAAAATTTTGTAGAAAATTCTTTTCTGAAATTCGGATTCTGTACGACATTAAATGAAATATTGGATCCATTCCTCGAAAATTCCAGACCTTTTCATGAAACACATTTTGAGAAGTTTCACACAAACGGCAATTTCACCAGTTGTATAACGTTCTGACTTTAAGCAAGATGTAAGTTTCACCACTTTTTTTCTCGGCGTATGAGCTGAAGTTCTCTAAGTCATTCAGGTTTTCTTGTTGAAACATATCCCTGATTCAGATGCAGTCTTTTCCAAGATGATTCAAAATCCCGACTACCCGAGCGAGCGTTATATCAGCACTCGCTAGGCCCTTACAAGTTCCCCGCTAGCCACTAGACTCTTTCTAGCCCTTGCTTAGATTCTCGCGAGGCCCTAGACAGTTCCATGGATGACGTTGCTGGGGTAGATACCATTACATTTTCCTAGAACTTAGCAAATGAATCCTCGATGGTACTGGTCTATTTGTTTGTCCCCGGCAATTTCAATGTAATTTGCTTTCCAAATAACATTGCTTACAGCACCATTCTACGATATTATATTAGCAGCATCCCCAACCTCAGACCATTTTTACGATGGAAAATCTTCTAAATTTGAATAGTTCTGATTGACTAAAATGTGAGAGTTGTTATGAAAGATCTAAAGTGAACAAATTTTCAGAATTATATATAATTTATGTATAAATTATACATGATTATATATAAACTATATATTAGGACCTCGAATGAGTTCTCGCTGTTTTTCACCAAATAAAAACTTCATTCAAAATATAGGGAACAACAACGTTTTATTCAAAATATTGCCCATCACTAGGGACCACTTTCTCCCATCTTTCTGGCAGTACATGAATTCCGCGATGGAAAAACGACATGTCTTTTGAGGCTATCCAAGAATCGACCGATTTTTCAGATTCTTCGTAAGAATGAAAACGCTGGTCAGCTAAGCCATGTGCCATCGAACGGAATAGGTGAAAATCGGAAGGGGCTATGTCAAGTGAATACGGCGGGTGGGGTAGAACTTCCCTTCGAAGCGTTTCCAGGTAGGTTTTCCCTGGTTTTTCAACATGAGGCCGGCGTTGTCATCTAACAAAATCACTTTGTCGTGTCTCTTCTGGTATAGCGACCGTTTTTCTTTTAGGGATCGACTCAAACGCATCAATTGAAGTTGATAGCGATCCCCCGTGATAGTCTCATTCGGTTTGAGCAGCTTATAATAAATTACACCTTGCTGATCCCACCAAATATAAAGAAGAATCTTCGAACCATGGGTATTTGGTTTTGCGGACGAGGTTGATGCATGGCCAGGCTTACCCCATAATTTTCTACGCTTTGGATTATCATAGTGTATCCGTTTTTCATCGCCAGTCACGATACGGAGCGAAAAATCTTTTCTTTTCTGCCGTTGAAGCAGTAATTCACACGTTACAAAACGCCGTCCGATTTCTCTTGGCTTCAATTCATACGGCACCCAATGTCCTTACTCCTGGATCATTCCTAACCTCTTCAGAACGTTTCGAAACAGTTGACTCATCAACTTGTAATTGGTCTCCGAATTTTGCTAGCGTCTGAGATCGGTCTTCATCGAGTAATTCCTCCAATTCTTTGTCTTCAAATTTTTTTCTTGCGCCAGAACGTTCTCCATCCTCAAGTTCAAAATCATGATTTTTGAAACGTCGAAGCCAGTCTCTGCATGTCTTATCCAACACAGCATCGCCACCATAAGTCTCAACAAGAATTCCATGTGCTTCAGCTGCAGATTTATTTTGAATAAAGTAGTGCAATAAAATTCCCCGGAAATACACTTGAGTTGGCACAAAAGTAGACATTTTCAAAACTAATAAACAATTACTTCGTTCACACTAAAGTGAACTATCATACACTGAAATTTCGGGTTAGATACAGTACTTTCTTGCAAGTGCGTTACCATCCGAAATTTCAAGCACGAAGTGCTGTTATTGCCATCTGTAATGCAACAGCGAGAACTTATCCAAGGAATTTCCACACGGAATAAAAAAAAGTCACATCCATATGGGTAGAAACAAATTCTTATCTATCCTCCCTGCCTTTGATTTTGATCCATAACTTCGAAATTTGAATTGAAGGAATCTGTTATAATTGATTCATAATATGAATGCTCGATTATCATTGCAATTACTATAGAAACAGTTTACACTCTTTTTTCACAGGCATCATATCTAACCCTCTTCCTGGGTCTACGTGGGCATGAGAATAAATAGATGTAGCGATTGAATGGCGATCGGGAGGATAACATTTTTATCATTTTCGGCAACATTGATTCCTTTGCCTAAAATAATTTTATTCGTAATGTATTAATTACTGAACCTCAGATATATTCTAGACTACCGTTTGACTAATTATAAATTGTTATACATATCTATGCAGTGATGGGCACGTTACTCGTTATTTTTTACTCATTATGTATAAAATATATATAATAATGTATTTTGTATACAAATTATATATTTATTACACGCAGAAAAATATATTTTAAAAAATCCCATAATTTTTTGAGGATCAATGCCAGTCTGTGACAGATAAAATTATCGAGTTTGAATATAGCGTCAAAAGTACCATAATTTCTCGTAAAAATACATCCAATGATGGTACTGTTAGAAGTAAATTCAAATAAATAACTTTATCCGTCACAGACTAGCGCTGACCCTGAATAAATTATGGGACTTTTCAACACATTCATTTTCTCCCTCGTTTATATATTTCATATATAATCAGTAACGGTAAAGATTAACGTACTTATCCCTGTATCTATGATACATCTCGAAGAGCTCCGACAAACGTTCAGAATAGATCAACATAGATCACGCTAAAGCTTCGTTGGAGCTCAAGTCTAGGTTCATCAACACTCGACGAAGGTCTGATGAACGTTACAATGTGTGCTTAAAAATCATTTCAAGGAAGGTTCACAGAGAAGATTATAATTAAATTATCATCCCTTCTAAAACATGCTCAATTGGAACTCAAATGAATCTTCGGAGAACCTTCAATAAACTTTCTATGAACATTTCTTGAAACCATCTTCAAGTGGACATCTCGATGTTCATCCAAACTTCGTGAAACGTTTACGAACCTAAAATTTGGCTCCAACGGAGCTTCAAGCTGATCTATGTTGATCGATTCTCAGCGTTTGTCGAAGCTTCATGTCCTCTTCGGGATTGGATTTCAAAAATAAGAAATTTTGATTCGGGAGTCTCTGCAACGCTCTTAGAACCCCCCCCCCCCTCCCCCTTGAGTACATGCCTGTGAAAATGACAAAATACCAAGAGCAAGACACACAAATTAATAATGTTAATCTTCAATAGAATCAATCTTTGTAGTTGTACTACATTGTGTTTTCATTGTGTTTTCATCAGAATTGTGGAATTTACAAAGAAATTTGTAAGAAAAAACACTTCAAACATTTTGTTCCATTCTTTTCGCGCTTACAGGTCCCTTCAAGAGAGAAGTGTCAAAAAGGATCGATCTTTTTTTATAAGAAAAGTATCTAATTTTTGTATATTTGTATAAAATATTGATATGAATCTGTAGAAACTAGATATTCTTCTTCTATAACAGAGCATCGATCCATTTTGACATCACCGCTTCGAGATGAATCATTCTCATCAGCGATTTTTTTTTCTCTGTTTGCGAACAACTGTGCTAAAATTTAATCGAAGATAAAATTGCTGTAACGACTCATCTGTATCCCACAATTACAAACGAATTGAAAACATCGTTTCCTATGTGAATGAGATATCGAAAACGGTTGATGAATTTTGAGAGAAAAAGACAAGAGTTTTGATAAGAAAACTTTGTTTTTACAGTATATTCATTTTTCCCATAATGATGGATTGATGTTATTTGAGAATCGGCAGCACCAACACGAATATGAAATCATAAAGTAAAATTTTGTATTCAGAAATCATTTTGTGACTACGTAAAATTCGTACACAGTTTTTATACCCTCCGGATGTTTTCTATTCGAACAATAGATTAATCCTATATTCAATCTCATGAAATGATTTTTCGATATATATGGAAATTGTACAGGAATTGTATAAAAATATGACAACAGTATCTGCACGAAAACCTCAGTGAAAAACCGTACCATCGAAAAATCTCAAGAATCATCCTGTTCGGTTTGGAAAAAACTTTTTAAACGCGTGTTCGCTCGCTTCAACGTTTCATCAAGGATTTTCTATTCCCTATCTTCCTATCCCTCTCAGGATTTGGAGTAGATGTTCTCGTGGTTGGATATACATTCTATAATCCTACGGAACTCATGAGAATTTCAACCTCTTCCCTCAACTCTTCAAAGTTGAACGGATTCAAGAACATTTCAGTCGAGAATCATTTTTTTCACTCAATGGCAGGCGGATCTCACATGATTCTTAAATAGAAAATAATCTTCTGTTAAAAGACAAAAAATGTTCACAAAAATTGAGGATGCTGAAGGATATCGATACTTTTGTGTGAAATTTTATGAAGAGTTGAAAAAAAAACGAAATACAGAGGTGTGACAATTATTAGAATAATTGTTTGTTTCCAAAATAACTCCAACTTTTGCCTCAGATTATGCATTTATCTGTGGAGTACTATTTTGTCTTGTTGATATAATAGTTTTTAATCCTTCCATTTCCGAGTTGATTATTATAACAATTTTTCTTCCCAATCTCTTTTTCACTCCAATGATCTCAAGACCTTGACCTCAAACTAAACAGTATGTGACGATAGATACCCGCTGGGAATTTAGAATGGTTAACAACAAATTCCGACCGGGATTTTTATTGGTTTCATCGTAACTCAACTATCATTCCTTGTCGTTTATATAAATTTTATACGATGAAACAACAGTGCTTAATATCAAGATATTGCACATTGTTAGTTATTTAAAGACATATGAAGATGCTCATAATGAAAAAGAACTTTGTACAAATGAGATTGTTATATAGTAATCATGGAATATTCCTTTGTTCAAAAATGGAGGGCTCAATGGAACTGTTTGACAATGATTACATTCCCTTAGAGCAAAGTTGGGACAGTTTTGAGAATCACAATTATTCTAATAATTTCTACACCTCTGTACATATTCCATACAGAAGTATTGATACATAAATTATATTGAGATTTCATAAAATTGTTCCACAAAATATTATTTTTTAACAAATCATGTAGACACCCTTCTACGAGATTCATGATTTTCATACTGTAAGAGAAAACTGAGATTCCATTGGGCCTTGCACTGGAAAAGATATTCATTTGTAGGAATTAAATATTCAATTAGCCGAAAAAATTCATCACTTGTGGCGAAAAAATTATCCATTTAGACCAGTTAATTCGGAGCAAGCATTCTATCATTTGATTTGATTGAATATTTCATTAATCTCAAAACATTTGCTATAAAGAGAGGATGAATGAAGACATTTCTTTCAGTGTGGTACGGAAAAATTTCAGTACATTGATTTTTCAATACGAACACTAAAAGTTTACGGATTTTGCAGTGCAAAATTTCAATTTCCTCTTTCCAAATGTACTGGAACTTTCAGTCTAACGTACTAATTACTAATTGTCTGTAAAATACTGAAGAATGACTGGAAGTGTTTGCATTTTACTTAAAAACTTGACTGAAATTCAGTTTTTCCCATTGTGTCGGCATTTGTTTTGGATGTCTACCTTCAACTGAAATAGGGCTAGTTGTGGCTGCATCTCAGAATAAGCCAATATCAAGGTTGGAAGTGAGTTTTACTTTTCACTGTGTATTGCAAAAAATCGTATGAGATTTCACATTGAAAGATAGTTTTTCTACTCACCGTTCATGCACGGGTCAGTTCAAGGTTTTGTTTTTCTACAATTCGCTGTAATTGTCTGATAATATGTTTCTAAAAAAATAAGCAATACCGCTAATACTAGTTCATTCTGGTTCATTATCAATATATGTATTACACATCACATCTTTCACACGATAATTCATACTACTACGCTTTTGAACTGATGATATCAATAGAGATTTCACTTCCAAAGAGTGAAACAAAAACAAATGTGGAACCAGTTCCACAAATCGAAGAGAATCTCTGGATACAGAGAGAATGATCCGAGAATCAGTTAATTGGATAGAACCTCGATGCAACAAAGGAAATGATACAGAATCCATCACGTATTCTCTAAATTGACCCACGGTAGAATTTAGAACACGAATTGAAATTTCCAAACGTCGATTCAGATTCTTTCCGTTCGCCTCTTTATGAACTCGATAAAAGAAACAGATAGATGAAAGTATATCGATTGTTCCGTTATACAGATAATAATCGATAACATATATTACAATTATAAGTGAAGTGAGTTGAGTTTATCTTAAGGTTTTTTTCATTTCATACACTTTCAATGTAGAATTCACAATACATTTGAATCACCTATTTTCTGCCTGTAGTACCGTTTCCCGAAAGCATCGTTCGAGGCGTAGGTTTTTCAGGCGCGATTTCTATTTTTTTAACACTCCAATGAGACGTTCACTCAGCAGAGAAGAAATTTATCAAAAGCGGTTCGTTCAATTACTAGGCGTTCTGGTTTGTTCCGAGGAATTTGTTTATAGATACAAATCAATTCTTAACTAAGAAAATGTGAATTATATTTAAATACAATATTTTGCATCTATCTGTGTAATTCTTCTCCAGTTTTCTGGCAATAAATGAATCCCTCGATAAAAAGAGTGGTTATCTTTTGGAGCAAAACATTCACCGTGTCATGTTTAGATCCCTCCATATGTAACGAAGTGCTGATCAGCAAAGCTGTACTGTATCGATCGGAATGTATGTGATATTCTGGGAAAGTAAACTCGTGCGAATACAAGTGATGTGTTAGGACTTCCAATTAACATGTCTATAATGTATTTTTGACAGTTTTCACTCTCAGTTTTCAAGCATCATTATGCAACAGAAGCAATTCACTCTGAACTGAAAAAAAAATTTCTCCCAGTCAAATAAATATTTATTTGTCCTGTACCAAAGAAATGTTCACGAGCCCTGGTAGAAATCTGTCTGGGCGTTCCATTTACCATCGATATTACATTCCATGTACCATTGATAGTCCATCGACACTGTCAGAGGAATGAAAGGGAGCCTCAACGTTCCAATTTTTCACTCGTGATCATTTTATGGAAATAAATTCAAAAGCAACGTTCTTGACTAGAGATTACATGTCATAATACATTGTTACCTTATTCATAGGTGTGATTTTACAGAAAACACATGATTTCAAATTTCTAATCACCAATTTGAACAACATTCTAGCAATTTCTTGGGACATCTGGATTGGGACAGGCTAGAAAGTGGGTTACAAAACTAGCTAGAAGCCAACCCAACATCTGGGAGAACTAACTGGGGCCCATCTCATTCTCAATCATAATTTCTCCTAAGGAGAATTAATAAAATATTCTGTGGAACCAGAATAATTTATTTGAATCAAAGAGATGGTTATAATGGTTTATTTGATTCAAATGCATGAAATTATTTTGGTTCCAAAGAATATTTTGTTCATTCTAATAAATATTTCTTTCCCTGGTAAAAAAGCCGGAAATTCGACTCAACCTCGGATGGAATCACCGGGATTCCAAGCGGGTGTATCATGGCGCGTATACGGTTTTTGCGGTGATTCTTTATCCAGTTTCACTCGGACCCTATCCGGATTTGAATACTGAATATCTTTTCGGAATTCCCTCAGGAACTCCCAAACATCATTGTACCGTAAATCCCGCCAGCATCTGGATCGCTGGAATACTCTTTGCGTCATCCTGAACCAATCAATAATTACTAGACCTGTAAATCCAGAAAAATCACGGAAGATTCTTATAGTTCACCAGATTCGCGTTTATGGATGTATTTTTACCACGGAATAACCCATTTGATTCATTGATTGATTAATTCGTTCCATTAAAACGTTGTCCTGCTTAAAAGATCCGATTCAAACCTATTGACTGGTCAATCAGTACGAATCAGATTTTTGTCCAGGAATTTTTCGATTTGATCTTATTCAAACCGATCATATTTGAATAAGATCAAATAGGAAAATTCCCGGACAAAAATCTGATTCAAACTGATTGCCGAGTTAATATGGTTAAATCGGATTTTTGAAGCACGGTGGATTCCCAAGTTTTAAAGTGCGCGCACAATTATTAGGGGAAGTGCGCCTAATTTGCACCATTGTTTAGATTGCACCACTGGTGTATCGGTAAAACGGAAACGCGCACAATCCTTCACGCAAGTGAAACATAAACTTGAACTCCAATCCAATCACGTCACTGAGTTTTGATTTGCTGGCGTGTGTCTTACATTACACACAGCAAATTCTGCGAATTGAGTTTATATTCCTTTATACGGCGAGTAAAACTGTGAGTATAAAGTCTCAAAGGGGAACATCTGAGTAATGAAATGTCCTATAGTTTGATTTGATACATTCCCCTGTACTCTAAATAATGTCAAAGGCGTCAATAAGCATGTTAAGTGTACATGGTGCAATTGAAGCACACAAAGTGCAATTTAGGGAAACGTTGTCCATTATTCATTTATTCAATATCAAGTGAGTACACTTTTTATTTTCTCCCAATCCCATCATGGAGATAAGATTGTATGAGTCAAGAGGGATTTTGTGAACATGCGATTTTTATCCCATCAATTCTCTATACCAAGAAATGAAGACATATTGGCACTCTTACCCTACTTCCCGTTAAACCTTAGGATCTCATTTGTAAAATCACTTGATATCGGAGCATTTCTACCGGGCATTTATATTATATTTAGTTTCAAAGATTTCCTTTTGTATCAACAAAGCCTTCCAATTAGTTATCGTTGTATTCTAATCATTCTATGTCATTCAAACCCGTTTAATTTGATTTGATAATACATGTCACGCGTTCCTCTAACCCTTCAACGAACATTAGAATTCAACGAACCACAATAAGAGGCAATCAATATTGCCAACGCGCTAGTAGACAAACGAAACGTCACAAATCATTTCAAATTCCCTAAATTTGGGACGGGAGTCCCAAATTCGCATGCTAACGGCCAGATTCTTCCCGGAACTCTTCAGGTTTTCGCTTGAGACCTCCTAAGTTCCCACTTGGCAGAACCTCCCAACCTATGAGGACTCCGAGGAGTCGCGAGCAGGAATCTGGTTCGCGTACAAATTTAAAAATCCCGTCCATCCAGGAATTTTCAACTACGCGCATGTTTCGACTTACGAAGCGGACTTGGGCTGAATTTCTAAGATCACTCTTTGTGAAAATGTTGAGAAACTCTTGGAATAATAAATGAGACAGATGAAGCCTGATTTTGGGGATTCTTGTGAAATGGGGTCTCATCTGGCTCATTTTTTCTCTTAACAGTTTCTAAAGATTTTTGCAAAAAAATGATCACTTCAGCACAAATTTTGACATGGTTTTGACTTATTGTTCTTATTGGGTAGATCACTCGAGGAGAAAAGTGTACAAAATGATCCCAACCTGATGGCTAGGAATGACTAGTGGCATTATTTAGCAATTTTTCAGACTCTGCCCAGGACCTAACGCCACGTGAATGGGCTTCAACTGGCTCTCATCGAATCCTTAAACCCTGACAAGACCCACAGAATACCACGAATTATTCCTAACCGGGTTGGGTCATGTCATCTCAAGGGATCATTTTGTACACATTGGTTCTAATGCTATTTCATCCTGCTCCATTTTCAATGGTAATGGAAAATATGGTTATATTCACAAATATTCATGATAGATATCTACTGAATTCTAGATCTCATCAAGTTGCAAAATATAACAAGTGCATTTACATCTACAGTTCTCCGGAACTCTTGCCATTTACTATTAGTATGCATCAAAATTGAGCCAATTTTGCGCCGAGAGAGGACTGAAATTAGCTGAATGTTTGTACACACATGTGTTGATATTGGAGATCCATAAAAGAAAAAATATCATTTCCTGAACAATGTTTTCTCATTATCAACGTAGTACGGAATGCAATCTTGATTTTTGTCATTCATTTTCAACCGCATCTATCCAAGTAACGGATCAGCAGATATCATTCCATCTATATCCGCACTACGTTAACATTTAACTAACAATTAAAATTGTAATTGAATCACATAAAATTCCATAATAATGAATCTATCGAATAAGATCCCTGAAACTTTATTCGATCTCGAACTCCATTTCCTATCCATTCTTAATGCTCAGTTCTTCAATCATAAAATCCAGCGATTACATAACGCAATAACGATAGCGAAGGATGATCTTTGAAACTGCTGATCAATTAATTTCAAAATACTGGTCATAACGTCAGCTGGAGATCAAAGGAATCACGCAAATCGAAAACTTAACTCATTCGATTGAATAATTTGTAATCATTCAATAATTGAATAGCCGATTGGTATTTCCTCAATCAATTTATCAATCATCGTACACTTTTACCAAGCTGTTTAGTCATTCCAGTCTTGAGTTTCGCTATTAACCTGAGGATTGCAGAATGTTTACTGTCGACCACTTTTCATTGAATCATTTTATTATATTCCGTATGCAAGACTGTCATCGATGGGATACGTCTTCTGCACGTGAAATTGAGGTTGAAAATTAGTGAAAGAACAGTTGCTCGATGCATATACAATCTAGAAGTAACGTGGTAATGTCTGCATAAAAATCTAGAATAGATTTTTCCACGTTACCCTAAGGAAAGTATAAGGCAACCCTTGGAGAAGTTGAATTCATTCTGATCAAAACGCATCATTCTCACTCTAATTTCTTGGAGCAATGAGGAAGTGTTTTTTTTTCCTATCAAAATTCCAAATCTTTCTCAGGGAAATCCGACTGAAAATTACCAGTTCTTGTGACAAAAACAGGCACAGCCGGGCAGGAATTTGTTTAGTTTCGTCCAATTCTGTCTGACTTTTGTTAAAAAATTTGCTGGTTTTCAGCCAGGATTTTCATGGAGTTTTCTGCAGGATACCTTCCAAGTGTTTGTTCGTTAAGTCATCGTTCCTGCATGGATTCACATCATTCACTGTGCTAATAGGGTGATGATGATGTTATCCAAGATGGCCCATCATCTTAACTGCATCTCAAGTAACTTTTGCTGTGAGGTAGAATGAGACAAGGCTGGACCAGGGAGCACCAGAATGACTATACAAACCGATATTTTGATTTGTTACGAACGAAATAGGTACAGCCCCGGCGGTAGTATCACCTTAAATTACCGATCTTGTCCTCACTGTCAAAAAATCCCATCTGATAATGCGACAGCCACTTTCTTCCGGATTTTCAGAAGAATTTCACTTGAATGAATTTTCAGAATACTCTCTGGAATTTAGTTGGAGTTTCTGAAGATTCAGAAAAAAATATCTGTAAAAAATTACAATCCCATTTTCTGAATTTTCAGGAGAAATCTTTTTACAGTGCCGTTCTTTCCTACTTGGCCACAAATCCTGATAAAGAGACGAACAAGCGTCGTGATTTTATTCAATCGAGTCATGTGCAGAATGTAATTATCCTATCGAAACAATTTTCCCAATCTAATAAAATATGAATTTTTCCAGACGATAAAATTAACTGCAAACCATAAATTCGAGAAATCGAAAAAGTGAACCATAAAACGCGCTCCGTCTCATAAAAAAGTTTTTAAATGACGACACATTGTTAGATCCCTTTCTTCAGCACGTGATGATGTGACGAAAACTTTTTTTTTTCTTTCAGACGTGACCTAATTCTTGAGTGATAAAGTCTTTCCTTACCAACACATTGTTTAGAGCTTTGCAATACTTATATCCATGTCGAAATAAGATTCTCTCATTAATTTTTGTTCATATTTAATGCACGCGGGAATAAAACTGTTATAGCTTCGTTAAATCTTTTGAGAAATATATCCGTTGAGTCGATCACAAGTGGGTATCAAAAACGAATGAAAGTGAGGAGTAAGTACTTTAAACTATCAACTATCTCTTCCACCGTCCCTTTTATGCTCCTGCTTTCTAACATTATTTCTGTAATTGGAATATTTCGAGTGTAGAAAATATCCATACATCCAGGAGGAATGAAGAAAATATCCTCTGATGTTGAAAGAAATATTTCACTTTCAATTACAAGAAATCGCTTTAGAGTATAACTCGTCCCGAACAACACTCGTTTCCATGTGCAAAAAGCAATCCCTTTTGCAAGATTGAAGTTTTCGTACCTTATTCTTTCTCTGCGCTGTGCGAAAGTACAAACGAGTTCCTTTGTTTCCTATTAAAATGTTGAAAGAAGTTGGAGTAATAAGAAACTCTTGAATTAACAAGTCACGTAAAGTTCCTCATAAGTCGGACTGAGGAGATTGAAACTCAGAAACAAGCTACGTTTGTTGGAGTAATGGAAATAAGGATTGTTTTGTCGCGTGTTTTTTTTTTGTATCAGAATTGAAACGATTTGAAAAACCTGTGATGACACAATTCTAAAATATTTGACAAAAAATTGAAGCTGCAGTCGGCAGTGGGTTCTCCGGTGGTTGATATCTGTGGGAAAGAGTATCGTGATCATTCTAAGCACGTGATCACTTACATCCTCAATTATGACTCTTATCTTTGCTGAAAATTGTGTCGATACGACACAATGATACGATGATCCGTAATTTTGCCTGACACAATTATCGTCAAAGACGATTTTCCTTTTCAAAAGTCATTTTCATCATTCCTATACTTTCACGATTCAATTACAATTAAGCACGTTCATTCTTCGGTACAGCGTGAACGTCGTAATCATCGTTAACTGGCGCTTATAACTAGCACATCAAAATGAAGTACAGCAAGGACTTTTTCATTTGACGTTGTTGCTATTCATTTATACTCTTAAGCGTCCCTATGATGACTGACCTTGGCGATTGATGATCATCATACGACTTCGATTACTTCCTCGTCCGAATTTATTCACCCACTTCCTGGTTTCAATTAATCCACTCACAATAGTCACTTAGGTGATGATTAGTTCTTCCTTCCATATTCACACACTTAACTCAGCTGTCTGCTGCTTATACATAAGTACAGCTTGTAGAGAAATCAAAGGGTTTTTTGTATCCTTTCTTCCGAATCTAATGTGATTGAGTTTCATCTTCAATTTCTTCTCAACTCAACGGTAGCGCATGAATCCGTTATTTTATTGATAACCATCAATCGGTTTCGAGGAGCTGAGAACGCATTCGGAATTTTCCGTCCTCCAACAACGGATATAAAATTCCTACGATAACATGTCATCCATATAGTGACGAATCCCTATAAAAATGATCTCCCCATCACGCTGATAATCAGAGAAATGCTTTCGTGCCCACATGGCAAAAATCGAGATACAGAATCGTAAAAGTGCAATTACGACCAAGATAAAACAGTATGAACTTGGTCTGTGTTCCCCTGGTGGCGTTTTACGATAATCTTGAAATGAACAATCATTTGCACAGCGAATGTGGTTTATGATTTTAATCTTATTTCTAGTTTAATAGCATCACTTAGTCCCATCAACTAATTGCAATCAGGAATATAGCTTGAACTTTTTCTATAATTTCAGAGCATATTCACGAAAGAGAGGAAGAGTACTCTTACATAAAAATTCTTTTCAAATTATATCTAATTTTTCCATGGATACTCTGTAACGTAATTCAATATCACATCAATTATTTGACGACGGAAAATTGTATAAAAATTCTATATAAGTCAAGAGATATTCCGTAAGAAGAGATATGATTCCAATATAAGCTTCTTACATCGGCTTTTACGTGAAAAAGAATCGCTTCTGAGTCACTGTACTGTGCAGTTGATGTAATTTGAAAGCACACAGACAGGGAGAAGGAAATTCCAACGAGACACTCTTATCAGAAGAATAAATTGTTGGGTCAACGATATCGTGTACATAACGGATCGGAAGATTGATCGTTGGAGCAGATATTATTGTGACGAAGAATGGTGTTATATTACAAATGTTGACATTTTGACGGAAAAGATTTTTCTCCATACTTGATCCTCCACAACCTTAGACCGTTCGCACTTTTTAAGATAATATAATGTGTGATACGACACACGAGGTTGGGGGATAAATGTCAGAACCGAGCCGGTCAAAGCACTTGAACTTTTTCAGATACGAGATGTGTGCTGAGATGAAATGTTAGAATGTTCAAACAATATCTCCCGAACGGGTGAGGAATTGATAAATTTCCGTGTTCTTTTGCACGCGTTGTACAATTTAGAACAGCACAGGGCTGAAAAAGTATTTCTTCATGAAAAATTTATTTGATTCAGTATTAAAACGACCCTTGCCAGATCTTTCCCAAGTGAATCTAATATCCTCGCAAACTCCAAGGCTAGACTTTGAACTAGATGCCTCCGAAATCGTTGTCATACTCATTTTAAGAAGTCACGTGGAGGGATAATACTTTTTATTTCCATGTCCCTTTTCCATCGTAAAACATAATTTCAATTCATCACGGATGAGAAAAACCTTCGTCACGAAAATGTCATTGACTCCTCGATTATACCTCATCATTCCACTTAAGATAATTTGGAATTGTTCCAGAGGATAAAATTAATTGAAAAATTTCGTAGTCATCGATGAATAAAAATCATCGAAAGAGTTGATTCTCACTTCAGTTGAAAAACTTTATTCCATTAATTGGAAATGCCGTTTGCTATTGAAGCTTGAAAATTACATAACTACAAAATCATAACAGCTTTCGTCACAGAATGATTAGTTCCTGTACAAAGAGATAAATAACGACTCAATCATTATCTCACTAAAGTAATCTTAAACCATCTGTGAAACATTTCAAAGAATTCTAATGTTCATCCTCCTCAACGTTTTTACAATGACACAAAGAGAGAAAGAGAGTCATCATTAGCGGTATCTGAGATGCTGCATAAATATTTTGAGGATTGCAATGCTACTAAATTGATATAAAAGAATGAAGATTTCAAAGCGATTTTAGAGTCGATGGGAGAGTTGATTGATGAATCGCATTATTCCTCATTCCAGGAAGTATGGAAAAATTGTCACGATGCATTTGTAGATGCATGATCGCTATAACCCTTGATGTTTATCACACGTTGTGCACACGTGAATGTTACGCTCATGTGCTCAACTCTTAATTTCTCATCTCCGTTTCTTGACGAGTCAATTCGAATAGATGAAAGTTGCTTCGACTGTTTCTGAGAAGGAACAATTATACTTTTGAAACAACGTTAATGCTTGGCGCGTTGATAATTGATCATTCAATTATCAGGTCCATGAGTTTTTGAATCTGACGAATTTATCGTGTTTTTTTTTTTCAAACTGCTTTGTAGACAAATTTTCATGTCGTTGACGTTTGAATCGTTTATTGAAACGAATTTGTAATTTGATGGCTCAAGAAGGTTAAAAATTTGTTTCTTTTTATGGATAAACAATGGTTACACGGTTACACATGGTCCAGGAAAAATTCAGTCATTTGTATTTCAGTATTCTCGTACTCGATAAAAAATTCGTTTCGATGAACGATTCAAACTTCACCGATATAAATGGATCATATACCCACCCAAGTTATGATAAAACATTCTAAGGTACAAAAAGATGGGTATGATTGATACTGAAATGCAAATTATGTTGGGAAAAAACATTTTGCGTGATCCACATGTAATATTCTCTATTTTAAGCAGGTATTTTCCATGTACGACTTTGCTTGGGTACATCGATGTAAGATACGACACCCGTGAGTTCTATTATTTATCCTGAAAGTCTGTTTACTCACGTATCGCATGCATGCAGCGTATGTCTGAAATATAAAAAGCTGTTGGCTTGATGGATCATGAATATGTTCCCTTCAATACCTCTGTACTGTGCTTGTGATGTGAATACTCTTCTCTTAAGCAGATCGGTATATATTTGACTTTTCAGTAACTGCAAAACTGATAGGACCGATTTATTGAGAATTCTGATATGAACCTTTGAATGAGAAAACAATATGAAGTGATTTCTTTTTCGTGCGGAGGAAAAATTCGGTGAAGAGTGGTGTAACACTTTTCGATGTTGGAATCAAAATGATCATAAAAATCGGTATGGAGAACTACACATTACTTTCATGTTTTTTATATTAGTGCCTTGAATAAGTTCTCGTTGTTGCATCACAGATGGCACTAACAGTACTCCGTGCTTGAAATTTCGAATATTAATGCACTTTCAAGGACGTACTATATCTAACATGAAATTTCAGCCTATGATAGTTTACTTTAGTGTAAACAAAATAATTGTTTATTGATTTTGAAAATGTCTACTTTTGTGCCAACTCAAGTGTATTTCCGGGAAATTTTATTGCACTACTTTATTCAAAATAAATCTGCAGCTGAAGCACATAGAATTCTTGTTGAGACTTCCGGTGGCGATGCTCTGTCGGATACGACATGCAGAGACTGGTTTCGACGCTTCAAAAATCATGATTTTTAACTTGAGAATGGAAAACGTTCTGGCGCAAGAAAGAAATTTGAAGACAGAGAATTGGAGGAATTACTGGATGAAGACCGATCTCAGACGCTAGTTGAACTTGTAAAACAATTACAAGTTGATGAGTCAACTGTTTCTAAACGTTTAAAAATGTGAGGAATGATCCAAAAGCAAGGACATTGGGTGCCGTATGAATTGAAGCCAAGTGAACTACTGCTTCAACGGCAGAAAAGGAAAGGTTTTTTGCACTGTATCGTGACTGGCGATAGAAAACGGATACACTATAATAATCCAAAGCGTAGAAAATCATGGGGTAAACCTGGCCATGCATCAACCTCGTCTGCAAAACCAAATATCCATGGTTCGAAAGTTCTTCTCTGTTCATTCAATGTCGAAGAAAAACGGCCGCTATACCAGAAGAGACACGACAAAGTGATTTTGTTACATGACAACGTCGGCCTCATGTTGCAAAACCAGTGAAAACCTACCTGGAAACGCTTCGAAGGGAAGTTCTACCCCACCCGCCGTATTCACCTGACATAGCCCCTTCCGATTCAACCTATTCCGTTCGATGGCACATGGCTTAGCTGACCAGCGTTTTCATTCTTACGAAGAAGCTAAGAAATGGGTCGATTCTTGGATAGCCTCAAGAGACATGTCGTTTTTCCATCGCGGAATTCATGTACTGTCAGAAAGATGGGAAAAAGTGGTCTCTAGTGATGGGCAACACTTTGAATAAAACGTTTTTGTTCCTTATATTATAAATAAAGTTTTTATTTTGCAAAAACCAGCAAGAACTCATTCGAGGTGCTAATATATCCATGAAGGATAGATGTTATAACAGGGTATGACAGGATATCAGGGATGTAATCACTGCTGTTCGGTATATCGATGTTTTCAAATAACTCGAGATGAAAAACCCCGGTAGAACAACATGCTCTGAATATTTTCCAACATGACCTGCCGTAAGCATACTATCATGAAGTTCGGTCGGCTTGCGATAATGCATAGAATGCAAACATGATGTATTCAATATGGTGTCATCACCTCGGTTTGCCACCAATAACGATGTTTTATGCAAAAACACCTTGGCAACGTGATGCGAACATTTCTTCGCATGCGTGTCACTATTATGATGCCATTATTGAGAAATTTTTCTATTCGGGAAACTTCCCGTGTGGAAATTTCTCCCGGGCTCAGACCTGGGCCAGTTTTATAATCCTTACTTGAAAAGTGGACTCAACTTGGGATGTTAAGCTTTTCAATCTAGGCCCGGTATTGATATCAAATATCCAGACAAAACAATGACAGCCAACTCGGAGCCTCTATAAGCTGTGGGTGGGCATACCTGGATTGAAATATGCCAGGAATATATTGGCAACCCAAACTGGGGCCTACATGGGCCGTGGGTAGGCAACCTTGTATCGGATGCTTAAGATATACCCCTACCGGGCCAGGTCCACCTTAGGATGCCCAGGATTAATTTCCACACGGGTTGTTACCTTCAATTTATATTTGTTTAGTTGCGATCAAACAGTCACATAGAACGAACGGAAACGAAGGGTTAGGTTGAAACTGAAACGGGGTCACTATCGAAAGAGCATACAACTGTGGTGGAAATTTCATAACGATCGGATGATAAGAACGGAAGATATCCAATTGAGGGGTACGAACGCTGTAAACGTGGATATTTTAGATTTTTTTTGTGTGACGGATAAAAAAAATCCGCTGGATGGATCAATGTGAAACTTTGTACACTTCTTCATTCAACCTAACAGTACATGAAAAAATTTTTTTCTTCTTTGACAAAATTGTGGCGCGCACTAGTCCGTTGAAAATGGCGCCTTTTTCAAACTCCTCCAACGTGATTGATAGCTTTCCAGCGAAACGGAGCATCTGAGAGCAAAAAACCAAAAAGTTTCTTCAAAAAGATGTAACTGGCTATCGCATGACATAGGGAATTTCAAAAATATCGATTTGGAAAGAAATGGCAACTATTTGAAGGAAAATATCGCAATTTTCACGAAATTTTCCACAGAAAATTGTTTATAAAAAAAAGAAGTCGGGGATAAAAAAACGGCCACGTCATGCTATATAGACAAGTTTCCTCTACAGAATGAGCTATTGATCGAGCCATTCGGATAAGAAGTGTCTGAGTTATGCTATCAAGCAGGCCAAAAAAGTGATTTCGGTTAAACAGCGATTAAAGTTTTAGAAACGATAAATTGAATGGACTAGGCTACAAAAGAAGGTCTTACGGGTTTTTTTTGCTGTTAGTCTGCTATTCCTGGACCGTATAATGTCTCTTCATCATCCATAGATTCCTGCAATGATTGATATTTGCAAGCAAAACCGGCGGGAAAATGTACGACGCGAGCTTTGGAGCGCAGCGCCTCAAAGTGCCGAAGATCGCTCGGATACTATGTCAGTATTTGACGCCATTTTCGGATACTTAGAGTTCGAATTTTTACTTGCAACTTAAGATACATATTCTTTGGGATATAAAGTCTCGATTTATGGAAAAAAAATGTCGATTCTTTGAGAATCTTACAGTATTCATACCCCTTAATCACAGCATTTACAAAATTTCCAAATTTTCTTTCGAAGTTGAGTGCTGACCCTTTTGTTCCCTCGATTTCGATTTGCCTGAAACTCATATCACTCAATCAACATTTCATGAATTGACTATCCCTGGTGAAAAAAGTTTCTCTGAATTTCACTGCAAAATTCTGAAACACGCTGAAAAATTCTAAAATAATCTGAAAAACTCTGAAAACCTATGAAAATTTCTTCGAATTCTGCAAAATCTTGAAAAACTCTGAAAATCTCTGAGAAATTCTGCAAAACTCCCACTCATCAGACATGTTTTTCCACTGGAAATTTTGCTGAATATTTATGAATATCTCTGAAAAACTCCGAATTTTCTTGAAAATCACTGAGACTCTTCGAGAAACTATGAATATCTCTGAAATCGTCTGGAAAACTGTTCACTGGAAATTTCAGTGATTTCCAGCGGAATCTCTCCACCAGGGATTCTCAGAGTTTCATGGCATTCGGATGACACCAACATAGGGGAGGCATGCTATCAAAATATCGTCAAATGATGCGAATCTCAAAAAAAAATTTCCACATTTCTCAACCAATTAGGATGAAACTCATTTGGAGACACTATCGAACTACAACAGGAACGTGTTATAAATTCCATCGCAATTGGATAATAAGAAAATTTTTCAAACAATACTCCACAATATTTGCGAAACGCGTTATCCAATCGATACCGAAATCAGGCCTCGCAGTTCTCTCCAAGACGAACATATGGGAGAAAAAGTATTCCAATCGGTGCATTCTAGGAAGAGATATCGTACGCCAAAGAATCAGGTGTGCACACACGTACCCACACACAGACATTTTTGGGAATCGCATTTTCTCGACAATTACTCCCTGGTGAAAATTCCCACTCATCGGAAGCGAACTTTGAAACAAATGAAGCGTAAAATGTTCCAATTTCCGCTTCTTTTGCGCTTTGATATTGTTTCATTTACTCTCCCGCGTCGCTTCATACCCTTCTGATGCTCCCATTTTCACTAGGGCTGAGAGAAATTTCTATAGTCACTGTAACCAAAATATCTCAACTAAACATTCCTAATGAGAGCTACTAAAAATTTGGTTGATTCAACCAAGGAAGTACAGTTGATTCATCACTTAATTGTATCAACTATACTTTCTTGGTTGGATTAATCAAATTTCTAGTTGCTTTTACTAAGGATATTTAGTTCAGACATTTCAGTTACAGTAACCTCAAAAATCTCTCTCAATGTTCTGATGCGTTTGGCAAAGGCGAAATAACCCCTCCTTAGCAAGTATCTACCATGGGGTCCACCCCGGCCCAGCATGGGTCCCATCCTGTCAATGTGGGCACCAGGGTGGGGCCAGAATTCATGGGGCTTCTGCGTCATAGATTCTTGACCTCATAAAAATAATTCCCTTTCCTTATGTATGAGGAACATAGAAGTAAAATCAGCCTCAGGAATTGGAAAAAAGTAGTTCACTGGAGTTAGATCGTTAGAATTCATGTTCTTCTACTACACAATTGAATGCAAATTTTCTGAGAATGCCCTGGTCAAAAAATTTCACTGAAAATTTCTGAAAACTTCAGAGGCTTGGTCCATTACCCAATCAGAAAATTCCGAAATATGCCAATGTTGACAACAAGTGCAGTACAGTGCCAGTATTGGGTCTCCAACACTTGGTCAACACGTACGGGATACATAAAAATACAGTACTATGCCTGTACTGATAAACCAGTACTGAGAACTTAATACCGGCCAGGTACTAACCCAGTACTGGCCCTGCACTGATTGCGAATAATGGCATCAGTACTCAATCCCCAGTACTGAAAAGCGTTATCATTTCAGACAAATGCCAGTACCCTGCCAGTCTTGGCTAGTACTGGTGCAGTACTGCGCCTGTTGTAAATTTCTGGTTGGGTACTTGCATAGTCTGAATTTAATAAAATTACGGTGTTGCAATGAAGTTGATTCCACTTCCGATTCACGGCCGATTTCTTATTGAGATAATGTTGTATGAATACTGGTCCGATATTGCATTTTCATATTACCGTAAAATGTTACCAATTCTGGTTCGATACTGGCACAGTTCCATTTCCTTAAAACTTGGGTCTTTGCTCAGCGGTGAAGATTGAGTACTGGCGCAGAACTGCACTGGAAAAAGTATTCATTTGCCCTCTCTGCATAAAATATTTATTTGTAGAAATTGAACATTCAATTGTATGCAAAAACTGATTACTTGTGGCGAATGAATTGTTTATTCAAAAGACCAATTTATTTAGGGCAAGCATTCCATTATTCGATTCGATTAAATATTTCATTGACCCTAAGAAATATTTTATGGAAAGAGGACAAACAAACTATTCATTTGGTTGGACGAAAGTTTTTTTCCAGTGTGTCTGTCTATGGGAACCAATGCCTTTTGAAATCCGTTCAACGATTGGTACCAGCTGGGAAACAGTAATGAGCCCGAATAGAAATCGTTGTTTTTGCCGAACTCCGCCAAATACGACCTTGCCAATACTGCGTCTTTTGACAACTCTGGTAATTTCCACATGGGATCAATCAAAAGTTTCTGAAAAGCAACTAGACTTCATATTTTTTCGGCATTTCTATCTTTTTTGTCACATAATATATATGATATGCTAAGATCAAGAGTGACACTCAAATTGTTGTCAAGCAAAAACAGGACAGGAACTTTTGAGAGCAAGAATGGAACGTCAAAAGTTCCGAGCAAAAGCGATACACCTATAATTCGGAACAAAAGAGCAACCACAGAAATCCCCGAGCAAAAGTGAAACACTGAAGAGCTAGAGCAAAAACGAACCACTCCATGGGGATCAGGTGGATGATTAAACACAGCATATCGAAGATTCGAAAGGTCTTTATTCCTTCATTCTTAAAATTGTACAACATAAAATGAAAATTCGAACACATGAAATGAGAGAATATTTTTGCGTAAAGAGCGAATTTTGAAATTTACCAATTCATCCTCTGAATATCATGAATTATTAGTAAATGTTAGTTTATCACTAAAACCTTACCACATGTGTAACTGTTTCAAGAGCATATGAGTTTTGTTGGTAACGATGATTATCCATATGAAACTTACACCTATAGTTTGTACTTTGACGATATTGGAAAGAAAACAAAAAGAACAACCGTAAAATCATGGCGCTTTTATAAAGATTGATATTACGAAGGAACACGTGTCAGAATCGGACCTTGATCATTCTTTATATATAGTGTTATGTAAATATACATATATTCGAAGAATATCCAAATTCAGAACAAATTATATCAAGAGCTTATACGAATTCTTTTCTAACAAACGATGGATTCCCTGATATCATCAATATTTTCTCTTTTAATCTTTCAATCGCGAAGAATAATCTTATCAGAATCAATTTGTCTTTCTCAACAAAGAAAAGGGGTTCTGTATAAGTTGGTATCGAATATGATATAATTATGTTAGTGTGCAATGTCGATGTATGTTTAAAATTCTGTTCCACTTTGGACAGAACTTGATGATGAGCGAGTGAATTATGAGGGAATGTAATTTCATTCACA
This sequence comes from Gonatopus flavifemur, assembly GCA_018340375.1. Lineage (NCBI taxonomy): Eukaryota > Metazoa > Arthropoda > Insecta > Hymenoptera > Dryinidae > Gonatopus > Gonatopus flavifemur. The sequence continues at coordinate 11,636,596 of JAFFJZ010000005.1, forward strand.
GACTTTTCTTATCGACTATAATATCACAAACGAAGAGTGCGGTGATTCCCAGATGTTGGAAACCTATTCATCTTTTCTGTTGATTCCGTCACTGGAATATACGTAATGAACGCATTTCCATGTATTCTTTTCCATGTTTGATGCTTCCCACGAGATCAATGGTATGCGATCGTTCAAACAATCCTGCATTGCCTCCACTTCAACTTTCGTTGAATTTTTCTCGGCATCTATGAGGTCCCAATAACTTTGATGCACTTCTCGCACTCTCCTCAGCAAATCTGGTATTTCCGCTTCTCCACAAGAAGATAGTGCTTGTGGTTCAGGTTCGTTGTAAGAGCAAACCTCGAAAAGATGGCCCAATTGGGTGAGAATGCTTTTGCATTTCTGAAAAGCCAATGGAACCATTTAAGTGGACGATAATTTAATCTATTGTCGTACGATGGATTCAAGTTGAATTCATTCATTTGGAATTTTATTCGAAGATCGAACGTGAAATTGATACTACCCGATTTGGAGAAGATTTTTGTATGAGGAACAATCAATTTGGGGTACTCTGAATTCTTTTGGGAAATGCTTGATAACTTGATCGAATTATTTGCTGAAGTGGAAATTGCATGGAGAGAAAAACATTCGCTGTGGCAAAACAAGCATCTGCAATCTATCTGCTATCACAGCAATTCTCTTAGCTACGATAACGATCATTTAGCAGTCGCACCGAAAAATGTCAACTCCTCCTGCAAAACTTGTTTGCTATTTTGTATGTGATACTCAAAATTTTACCCTACTCCTGTGAAAAATTTGTTATTTCAGTTTATCATATTGCTCTCTCAGCAATCCAGCCAGCAGTGGCAGTGAATTTTTGCTAGTTCAGCAAAAGAATTTGCTATTCTACATGTAATACCTTGGTTCCCCGTGTGTTGATCAAAACTGTTCTTTTAGTAATTCATTGTGCTTTACCGAGCCTCAGAAACTAACACCTCATTCACTCAGTTTGCCAGTGTTTCACCAACGAAACGTACTATAACTTGCTAACTGTACGCAAATAGCAATCACGCCCACGTATGCACGGAGAGAAAAGTATTGCTGGCATAATAAGCAGGTCTGTTACTATAGCGCCCTCAAAAAAAATTGGCTGTAAGAGCAAGAAAAATGATTGACGCAACTACATTTTTTTGCTGACATAAACACATTTGTCAACAGAACTCACGTCTTAGTTGCTGCAGTGAATATTTTTGCAAGGACAACAAATTTCTTTGTAGGCGCTATAGTAGCAAACCATTTTTTCTCCGTGTGAGTGTGATCACTTGCACTTCTATCTACAGAAACCCACCTACGTGGATCCAACTTTGCCAGCAATTCGACAGCTCGATGTCCTCCGTGATGAATCATTCATACTTGTGCGTCAAATGTCATTATGATGCCAATTCATCGACGAAATAATTCATTTTTGGAATCATTCCGTAAATAAATTGTCCTCAAGCTACCAAGAACGTATTGTTCTATTGAATCATTCAATTTGTCATCTTTCATCGAGTACTTACGTGAATAATATCGTCGTAGTCCTTTCTCACATCACTGTAATACATTTCTGCGGATTCTTCGGAACAACCAAACAGCAACTTGTTAGCAATTTTACTAACATTTGTATACACATCATCAACTTCTTGGAGACAATATTTAACGTCAAGACCTTGAAGATTAGCACCCTCGACATATTTCTGAAAATAAAATCATAAAAACTCATTTTTCCCATTTTTATAACATCAACATCCCATACAAAAATAATATACGAAGTTTTTCATTGATCCAATGAATGATTCTAAAAAATAAATGTTACTTACACGAGCATTCTCGTAACGAGTTGATAAAGTATTTTTGAAATGATCTTGCGCCATCTTATCAAAATTTTTTCGAGGATCTTCCGCAACTCTACGCATGAATTCTCTCAAAACTCCTGCAGCTGTTTCATTCAAACGAATGAGTTTTTGTTTGGCAGTCACCAATTGTTGAGATGGATCTTGGGCAGGAGCTGGAGTTGGTTCTGATGCTGGTTCCGGCGGTGATTCTTGTTTTGGTTCTGAGCTTGGTGATATAGAAGCAGGTGCCGCTGGGGTTTGCGCTGGATTTCCAGTTTGTTCATTTGGATTTAATTGAGGACTTGAGGAGGACTGGTCCTGTGAAAATCACATTCATTTATCGATTAGTAGTTGAATTTCAATCCGAATGAAATCTGAAGAAATGCAAAGAGTTTGTAAAAACTTGGTAGCAGAAAAAGTTATTGTTCAAGAATTCATTCACAAACTCTATCCAAACCCGAAAGCATTTTGTACACTGACAGAAAAACGACCTGATTGAAACATTCGTGGCCGCGATAACTTGAAATCTGGTTCGATTCATCAGGAAATGTGATTGTGATGTCCAGAAAAAATGGTTGAAGCCAAAATTAAGTACATATTCTGGTTATTACACCGAGAAAAGAATCTCGTTTTTCTAACCTGAAAAATGTAATTAATTTTCGCTCCAACCACTTTTTCTGGACATCACAATCACATTTTCTGGTGAATCGAACCAGATTTCAAGTTACTGCGACCACGAATGTTTCAACCAGGTCGTTTTTCTGTCAGTCTACATTTGAAAGAATGATTCTGGACTTTTTTCTTAAAAATGACAGCAGCACCAGTTCTCGCATTATAAAATGACTGGTTCAAGATGAAAATAATTTTATAAACAAATCATACAAATCGTATATATCATTTTCACTAGATAGCAGGTATGATTTTGAATAAATATACTGACCTTATTACTTTGACAATTGATGAAATAATGTTGTACTTTCGCGGCATTGCTTTGGAAATTAACACTTTGTTTTTTGAAGCATGCTTTAGATTCGAACTCCACGCGTTTCTTAGCCAACACCAAATTTTTGGTCACGTATTCGAATTCTTCTAACGCTTCTTGAACTTCCTCAGCCATTTCGGGCATCGTATTCTTTATGCATTCATAAAACGCTGGAGTGTCAGATTTGATGGCGTCGCATCCAATCTTGGTATCTTCCAAAGCATTGCTCAGTTTTGACTTTTCCTGGAAAGAAATGAACCAACATTTGAATTGTCTTCTCATCCATCCATAATTTCATGGAAATTTTTCAGAGGAAAGTGTACAGTTATCGACAGAATTAATTCCACAGTTCATCTCAACGAATATGAGACAACTCAGGGAAGAAATCACAGTATCAATCCACTTTCATTCTCTGCCTTTGCTAATTATCTGCACATCAATAATTACTTCTCCGAAGGAAATGAATTCAATAGAGATAGAGTTGATGGAATTCTCTTCAATTTTGCGTAACAGTGAACTCGATCGAGTTGAATTGAACCGCTCATTTAATACGATTTTAAAATCAATAGCAAAATGAAGGATGAATACCTTGCTCGACCTTTGAAATGGAATAGCCTTGATTCAATATTATAAGATACATATTTTCATGATTTGTTAATAGACAGGGTTATTTGCTGTAAATTTATTGAAAATGATATTTCCCCATTTTAGAAATGTTTTGAAAAATGATATCCACTAAATATTTGTCTAATGTTCATTTTCAAACTCTCTTCCTGACATTCAATCAACAATTGAACTCGAGGATTTTGATATTCAACGATTTTTCGTATCAAATTCAGAAAGATTCGTGAGAATGAATGTCAATTCGTACACGATTGTTGATCCATTATGTATTGAAGCGTTCGCACCTTTTTCGTGGAATTACTTCGTTTTTTGAGAAATGTAAATAATAATTCGGGTGTCTGTAATGTATTCAATGTTCCAAACGTAGAGGGATGATTATCATATTTATATTCATAAGCTACTTTAGACGACGAACGACACGACAAAACTGGAGATGTTTTTTTTCTTGTACTTGAAAACTTGCGAGAACAGCAACCTTCGAATACTCTCAACTTCAAATATGTTTCCCCAGACACCTAAATGATATCATCCAAGTTGAAATTGTGGAGTGAGATTCGAGGGTTCGAGTTAGATACACAACGTGCTTTCAGTAGAAGTTGTCTTTTATTATTCATTACGCATTACGAAGGACAAAGAAAGTCCTCTGAATTCTTCATCTTCAACACTTCGAAATCGAATGGTAAAATTTTCAAATTCAAATTCCATGATCTTTCATTCAATTGGTAGCTTAAATTATGAGAATCAATAACAAATAATCGCTATAATGATATAAGTAATGAGTCGCGGTAAAGAGAAAAGTTTGAATGACCACAATTTGCATGAGTTACCGAAGTCATCTTGACCAGTTATGAATTTAATAGTGTTGTCATAAGGTGTGATTTAGAGCGCAGAGGTGATCTATATCTACATCTATATCGCGTGTATATTTATTCCTTCAATATTGATTGTTCTTAAACGGTACCTCTCATTCTCTCCGAGATCTTCGATAATAAAACACCTACGTCAATCGCAAATCAGATTTCTTTTCGTTCTATTCTTACATCATTCCGTTTGAATGTCAATGAAGTACAATTCCAAATAATATGTTAGAAATTTCTCCATCGTACTTTGTAGATTGAACTCACCTTAATGAAGTTCTTCAGATCTTGAAGTGCGCAGTCTAAATGATTGTCCTTGGAAGTTTCGATGCAATCTTTGAATGCGTGATCAGCCAGAGATTTCAGTACTGCAAAATTTTCGAAAGCTTCATAGCAAACCGGTGGCGAATCGGAATCATTCTGGAATATTCAATAAAAATTGGTTGATCAGGATATTTTTATATTCATACATTTTGTTTAGAACGAAGGGAAGATTCGCAAAGGAGATATCTTATTTCATTATCGTAGTGAGATAGTAAAGGGGACACGATTGTAATTTCGTTCCTGAGTTTGTCTTGGTGTTATGACCACTCAAGACTAATTAATTTACTAATTAGGTAACCCTTAGATCACGAGATCTGCACGTAACGACCTTGTAGTTCAAAGACTTCAGTCATTTACTGTTTATAATATTAAAAAAAAGGAAGAATACTTTTTCTCTTAATCAACTCGTTTGAATTTGGAGGAGAATTGTATTTTGTACATCGGGAGAACAAATTTCTGCGCAATTGAATTATTGATTAATTTGAATTAAATTTTATTGAATCGATCTAATATCTACTCATTCCAACAAATATTTAATATTTTGTCAATGAGAATAGATTTCTAATTAGAAATAAATAAGAAAAACTTTATAGTCCAAAATTTCAAAGGAGTTCAGAAAGTTTTATCAAATGAGATCAAACTAGATTATCGAATAAGATATTCCTGTGAAATCTGATCTGAAATTATACATATATAAATCTAAATGAGATGACTCACATTAGTTTGTAATGCAATCAGATAGGACTGAATTAGTCCAAGTAACAAAAAAAAACTGGCAATTTACTATACCTTGGTACTGGAGAACTCCAGTTACAGTTACTGAGATTTCATGGATTTTGTACAGCAAAAATTCAATGTTTACAGTGAAATTTCAATGAGATGTGATGAAACTTTCAGTTCGATCTACTGATTAATGACTTCTAGTGAAATACTTGAATTTTTTATCAAAATTTGAAGATTGAATAAAGAAATTCCAAGACAAAACTCTGATTCTAAGGAATTGATGAATCGGATAGATTCCAATCGGATCTTTCGAGCAGAATGACCACTTTGTATTAAAAGTTTTCGTTTATTTTCATAAACAGCGATACGAGCACTGTTTAAAACATCCAAAATGTCAATGAGGCGAGCTCTTTCATTGACTTATTATTATTTCATCCAAACGTTTCCTTCTCAAATGTATTCCAATGAAAAATATTCAACCCATTTGATAAGCTCTTTATTTCCGCGACACATTGACCTTAGAGAAATATTAAAGGTAAACATCCCTTACGGAGCGCTGAATTCAAAACAACGGAAATCCAATTCAAGATATGTCATGCGAGAAGTTCAGATATCAATAACATAGAATTGAAATAGAATATTCATACAATATTCAATAAATAGCACATACAAAAATTGTGTAAAACCATTTTCCAACAGGAGAGTTTATTTTAGCGATGTCAATCCTCGATAGAATCGAACCTTTTTTCTAAAGAATATATCAAAATCCATCGAAATCACATAATTTTTCTATAAAGAAGGAATCGATCCTGATCGAGGATCAGCATCACTAGTTTATTCAATTGACATCCAAGCGTCGCATAGCAAACTACAACAGCCTTTCCAAGGGGTTCGCAATCTGCATTCATCTTTCCTCCTTCGCATATTATGCGCATTGATACGTTAATAAATAATAGAACGTCACATGAGTCACACCTGTCAAGTAGATCGTGAAATATTGATGATGACTGATATTGAAAGAGAGATGTCATATTTTCTGTATGTGGTAGTAACATCTCACACAAACAGTATTCTCCGCTACACAGCTGCTTCGAATACATTATTACATAGCACATGATTTTAGAATTATTCAAATGGAAGCAATGTGAACAGATGCAACGTTCGAACAAATAGCATCATATGATTCTGAATATGAATCAAATGTGCAGTGAAAATCTTTCACCAACGGTTTATTTTAGAAGAGAAAAGGTGATTGCACGATAGCAAATATCACCTGATATGCGCAACCAAAGACCTATATGTATACCCTGATTCATTGAAAATCCATTATCCGTTTTGATTCTCGAACAAGACGTTTTCAGACAGCTGTCATTGTCCATGAAATTCTATTAAATACTGTTCAATAAACTCGAATGAAATCTGGCTTTTACACTATTCTTCCCAAAGACCTACATCGATTGAGTTGTTTTAATATGAAATACACGGGGCTTTGATTGTGAATAAATACTTCCCACGCCAGTTCCCATTTACATTCAGTACATTATTGGTGTTCAGAAAATTTGAGAAAAAATTCCAATGAGAAAGATACATCCTTTTATAAAATGTTTGAAAAAAGCAAGGTTTTAAATTGAGAAATTCTTTCATTCAAAAATCCTCAATAAAATTTGTTTTAACGTGGAAAGTATTACAAGAAAAAGAATATCAGATTCAAGTGAGAAATCTTTGAAGATACTTACATTGCTTTTCAAGTTCGCATAGTTTGCAGTATCCTGCAATAAGTAGGTGGCTTGGTTGTACAGACTGGTATCAACGTTGTATACTGCCATGTTTTGTAGTTCCGTTGCTTGTCTTAAAGCATCTCTGATATTTTCATCTGACTGTGACATCAATGCCTGCAGTTCCTCTAGCCCTTTTGCCTGGAACAAATAATTTTTATAGATCAAAACAATGCTCCATGTTTTTACAATTCTTTTGACATTGATTGACGTCCCAGCGCTACACATTTTGGACTAAAACTTCAGGACAATTTAAAATGTTTCATCTTCACAGTTTTTCAATTCTACGAGAAAAAATATTAACATGGAAATCGATACACCCTTTGAGGAGTTTATATATTCGCAATCAATCATTGTGAATTGCATTACTGATATTGATGTAATCACGTTCGATTACGGATAAAATTATTTGTCTGCTGGAGAATTTTGTATGTTTTCACATTCTGTTCCACTCCGCTCACGTGGTGTGGCAGAAAAGTAACAAAACTGATTTTTTATTCACTAAAGTTACAGCGATGGAGACGTTGTTTCCACTCTTGGTAGCAGCCCTGGAAGTCGTCAACCGGTAGGGTCTTCAGCATATCCGTTACATTCTTTTGGATATTCTCTAGAGGCCCGAAATTTCCTTTAAGTTTAGGGAAAAGGAAAAAGTCACAGTGACTGGTCAAGTGAAGTCAAGTGAATAGGGGGGCTAGGGAACCACAGGAATGCCTTCTGAGGTCAGAAATTCTGTTATGGAGAGGGCAGTATGAGATGGGGTGTTGTCATGATGGAGCATCCATTTGTCCGCAATGTCTAGTCTCACGCGAATTTGTTCCTCCAGGACAAACTGTTCACCAAGTTTTTTATAAAGACGTCCTTGAGAGGCTCAGGAAGAGAGTCATTCGCGTGAGACCAAACATGGTGGACAAATGGATGCTTCATCATGTCACACTGCCCTCTCCATTCCATGTGGTTCCCCAGCCCCCCTATTCATCCCTCTCCAGTCCCTGTGACTTTCTCCTTTTTCCTAAACTGAAAAATGTCCTCAAAAGATGTCATTTCGGGACTTCATGAAATTTCCAAAAGAATGTAACGGATCTGCTGAAGAGTATACCCGTTGAATATTTCCAGCGCTGCCACCAAGAGTGGGAACAATGTCTCCATTGGTGTGTACCTGCTCAAGGGAACTACGTTGAAGGGGATAACGTTGATGTTTAAAAAAAATGAAAACTTCAGGGAATAAAAAATCAGTCTCATTACTTTTCTACCACACCTCGTATATCCAACTTTGAAAGTTCCATATGAGACCGAATTACAACAAGCTGAATCTTCCGAAGAACTTATATTTGGTACCCTGAATTGAGTTCCAAGTATGGATTCTATTGTAAATCATACTTCTACTTCTTTCATTGAATATTGAATTTACCTGTATTTCAGAAAGTGGAATTATAAAATACAGAGCGAAGGCGAGAATATTCATTATTGGTACACTCCTCATCTTTGTCACAGCCGATAACGTAACTTGTTCACGAAACAAACTATAGGTTGAAACTGATTGCATCCGAAAGAAGAGCGTTTTTTATATCTGTTCTACAAAGGAATTCATGATTTATAGAACAAATGAATATTGCATCCACAAACAAGAATCGTACATAATAATGTGCAATGAACTATCGAGACATCGAATATCAGATTTATGAGGTGACGATAATCAATTTGCATACGTAAGATGATGAGAATCCCATATACGCGATTTGATCATCAGCTGTGTCCACATTGAATGGAATACTTTCAATATATGTACTCAAAACAATTCAATTGTGCGGTGGTGAGTTACCGTGAAGTGATAAAAATATTCGTGCTTGGGTTAAAAAATTATTGGAACATGAGGAAAATTTATAATATGGAACTGGATTCACCATCATGCAGAATGTGGTACAATAATATGTTATCGAATATTGCCAGTAGTATGTTGAGAGAAGGTTCTCACCCAGTGACCCTGAAATAACGTGATTCTCTTGAATTATTTTGATAGGAGGAAGTGGCACTCATTTCATGAATCTTGAGGTACACGAAGACATTTTTTCAATCAAAAATAATGCCATAGGATCAAAATTCCTGAAATCAAACGAGGGAAAATTTTTTGTCTCCGGATTTGCATTTTTATATGAGAAATACCTCTCGAAAAAATTGTGCAGAAGGATTTTTTAATCAAATCCTTTTGATGTTTTTTTTTTCAAAAATGCAGTAACTTTGGAACGAGTGGATGGATTTGGGATTTCTTCTGTTTTTAATCAAAGCTAATGGAATGAACTTTTTATTTCGTAAGAAAAATATGGCAAATTGTCCATTTATTATCAACATATCATAGATTGCTTATAACAATTGAGATAAAAAACATGTTCTGCTACCTTTACAAATTTTTTTGAAAATGGAAAATATTCTTCAAAGTATGAAAAATGAAATCCCGTTGACAGAACTCTGGGAATGCTATTGGTGCAATCACAGTTTGTGTTTTCGTGCGTGGAAACAAGCGCGCGCGCAAAAAATTCCATTCATGAAAGGAATTCATCATAGATGGTTTATAACAATTGAAATGAAAAACATGTTCCGCTACCTTTAGAAATTTTTTGAAAAATGGAAAATATTCTTCAAAGTATAAATAATCAAAACACAAATTGTGATTGCACGAATAGCATTCCCAGGATTCTGTCAACGGGATCTCATTTTTTACACTTTGAAGAATATTTTCAATTTTCTCAAAATATTTCTCGAGGTAGCAGAACATGTTTTTTATCTCAATTGTTCTAAACAATCTATGATTTCTTATTAATAAATGGACAATTTTCCATATCTTTCTTATGAAATAGAAAGTTCATTTCATCAGCTTGAATTTAAAAAAAAAGAAATCCCAAATCCATCCAATCGTTCCAAAGTTATTGCATTTTGAAAAAAAAAAACATACCTGATAAACAAATTACCCATAAGTTGAAAAATAATGATTTGATGGAAAAATCTGTTTGCACAATTTTTCCGAGAAGTATTTCTCATATGAAAATGCGAAACCGGAGACAAAAAATTTTCCCTCGTTTGATTTCAGGAATTTTGATCTCATAAGTGTTATTTATGCGTGTTCAAATAATAGTTATCCGGCATCAAAAGCCGACAAATTTCGATGGAATGTATTATATTTGTTAGAGGTTGTATCAATAAAATCAATAAGAAGGATGGAGATGTAAAACATGGTGGATATGCAAATTTCCGGCAGCGTCGTATTGTTTTGTTTTTGCTCTTCAAAGTACTCTAAAATACAAACAAATCGCAAATATTATCTGCATTACGTTCATCCTTCAATAAATATAATGCACTTTGAAACAATAGTATCTTGTTCATTAAGGGGGAAAGTGGGGAATTCCCGACGAATGTGAAGTTTGTCTTCCTGAGCCGAAGGCAAGGGAGACTACCACACGAGTGGAAATATCCCGCTTCTCCCCAAGGTAAAGATACTATTTTTTCCTATAACTGCGAGGGAAGTGCAAATTATCTGTATAATTGCATATGAAATACTCATATGCATATTTCAGAACGAAAGAATAGTTGATATTTTCCTTCCACTGCGAGTAGCCGCAAAATATTTCTTTCCCACACCTGCACGAAAAGCTGATGTTATTCGACCTACTTTTAGGGGGAAAATGCTCAATTCTAAGCGAATGTGTCACAGCGGGAGAAAAATACCAACTATCCTTTCGTTCTGAAATATGCATACCACCCCAGTTTTATGGGTTCATGTGAAAATAGCAAGACCACATTGTAATACAGTGTAGTCTGTTTTTATTTTCATCCGGACGCGCGGTAAGACTGAAATCATCAGCTCCCGTATTATGGGATCACTAAGATAATTATATCAACGGTTTGATTCAAGAATTAACTCGTTAATCGGAGGATTTCTATATTTTTCAGACCTTGGATGCAGCCAGGCGCTAGAGGCATAGCCCCTACAGCTGGGACAGGAGATGATGAAGCGCCGAAAGATCCAAGAGTTCGAGTTCCCCATCAGTCTTACGACGAGAAAGATTATGAAGGTATTTATTGAAAACCCGGAACTTCGATCTTAATGGATTCTAATACAATTCATTCGCATTGTGTCTAGTGAAAACACGGAGAAAAAAGTATTGTTGGCATAACAAACAGGTCTGTTACTATAGCGCCTATAAAAAAAATTAGCTGGAAGAGCAAGAAAAATTATTGACATGAACAAATTTGTTAACAGAACTAACATCTCAGCTGCCGGAGTGAATATTTTTGCAAGAACAACAAATTTCTTTGTAGGCGCTATCACATCAAACCATTTTTTCTCCGTGCATTAAAGATTATAGAATTCGAAACACAATCCTGAGCAAAACATTCTCAAAAGTCATATATCATTTCAATATCATTCAATGTAGTTCATATATAACTTGTATATCACCACACACAAATTAAATATTATTGAAAAAGGTTTCTCACTTGGGACGTTGATAATTGACGCATAGAATGTTGGAAAAATCTTTATGAATTGTCTGGCATTTTTCATTTCTCCCACTTTACTAACCAGGAAAGTATGTCCAAAAAATATGACACTTCCAATATTCACTTCGTTAGCCTTCCGTTGAAATCCTGGGTTCGAATGAAGTTTGAAAACTTCAACGGGCTTCTTTTTTTTTAATCATAAGTGATATGAGGCGAAATTTATTGGATCATCTTGAATCTCTTTTCTCTCTCTCTGAATGCAAAGTGACCTTCCCCATTGTCCAATACTTGAACTAATAATCCCTTGTCCTTCGGTTCAAACCCCATTCTCATTGAGATACGTGCAGAGTTGAGTTTTTGGAACATATAAAAGAGGTTATAAATTGTTCACTACGATTCCAACCAAACCGTATTATCTATGCTTCATTCATTCATTCTGCTTCTGTACATATATTTGATAATACTGCTACTGTAATCTATTCAAATAACAAAATGAGGAATGAAAAAAAAAACTGAAAAAAATCAAAAAGCACACGTCATTCTGACAGAATAATTTGCAAATGACAAAAATTAATTCTCAAATGACACGTAGGGTGACCGTTGAAGAGTGTATTATATAAACCGAGAAATGTTCCTCACGGATCTTCCTCGTTGCCATCCACTAAATTGAAGAGGTGTAATGTAACAACGCTATGGGAAGAAAGTAGACTAATATTCGACACTTTGCATTGGAAAACAATCACTCGTGAAAATTATTGCACCCATAATCTGCGTAGCCAGCGAATCTACAACCACTCAACAACTTTTCATTCTTCTCCGATGTGTTACACAAGAGCGAATCGATGAAGTGTTCTGCATAATTCACTTGTGACGTGAATTCCATCAGAATAGTGAAGATATTTCATGCTGTTGTGGTGGGTCGGTTGGAAAAAATCTTATATACTATTGTCATTTTCATTTTCTGTATTAGTGAGAATTATCAATGGAAGATTCAAATTTCTAGGAGGCAATTTTGTTCCATAAAACACGGAATAATGTGAAATTTATACTCAGAAAAAAAGTTCGCTGACGCAGCGAATCTTCTCGCCATCCTAGCTAAAAATTCACTATCACAGCTGACTGATTGCTGAGAGAGCAATATGATTAATTAAAACAGTCAATTTTTTGCTGAGCTATCAACATTTTCAGTATTATATACAGAATAGCGCACGAAATTTGCTAGAGGAGTCACATGTTTTGCTGGACGCTTTTTACTGCCCCAGCTGAAAATTTGCTGCTCCAACAAAATCAGATTTTCACTGGAATATAGCCAATTTTTCCAGAGGAAGACTCGTGTTTCTGCTGGCCTTGCGTTGAGGCACTAATCTCTCAGAAATTATAGGATTCGTAAACTCAAAAAATATTAATATCAAAATAAGAGTATCCCTCTTATTTTGATGCAACTTCTCTAATATATGGTATCAAAAGTATTCCTCTCCATTTTAGAGGATTAGTCTTTGTGTTGGAAAAATTTTCTTTTGTTCGTTATCCATTTGTTCAAAATCGTAGAGGGACATTTTCAGTTGAAGAAGAAAACAAAAGAGAGATAGATATCTTCTCTGATTGAGAGGGATTTTTCCTCTCATTCCCAGATTACTTTTTTTTGGGTGTAAACCCCAAATTTACTATATTCCAAAGAACAATTGACTGTGAAAGCGAAATCTGATTTTGCTGGTCACCTTTTATAGCGGTCTTGTTAACCACGATAGTGACTTTTTAGCTCCAGCAGCCAAAAATGTCGACTTCTCCAACCAAATTTGTTTGTTATTCTATGGATATTACTGAAAATTTGCTGGAGGAGCAACTGTTTTGCTGCTACAGTTGGAATATCACTGTCGTCGCTAACAAGATTGCTGTGATAGCAAAAAGGGACCCAGCAAAATTATATTTCGCTGGCACAGCAAATTTCTTTTTTCCTCGTGCAGTTCAATCGATAGAAACTCGAAAGAACTCAAATCAATCATCTTCTCAGGAATCAAAAGATTTGTAGAATCTCGGATCGTCATATTCGATCCACCATCTTGAGTTTTCAAATTTCAATTCCAAATTCAGCATGAGTAACCCAAAAAACTCCCTGATACTGTTTCACTGAGAAAACGTTTGCTTCGGCGAAACAGAATTTATTCAGGATAAACAAAATTTTGTCTGTATGAAAGCCTTACTTATTGTGAACCAAATTTTGTTCACCCCAAATGAATTTTATTTCAGTCAACCAAAAAGTTTCTTCGCGTTCATTTCAACCAAAGTTTTGTTTGGCTGGAACAAACTGTGTTTTCAGTGTTCCCATGAAAATCGGCACCTATCTCAAACTTTCATCACTGTGTGGGATCAATCACTGGATTTTCTCCGTCTTTAGAACATTATTTGTGGTTTATGAACCCATTATGATGAAGTTTCGAAACATGTTTTATTTGTTTTCGTGAGAGTAAATATTTCTGAGACAATATTCATCATCCTATGAGAAAATTACCCAGTGGCACCAACTACTGAGCAAAACTGAGCAAGTTCTGAATAACATTGGCACAGCTTTGGAAGAAAGCTTTACTAAACCATGATAGATAATGAATCAATAAATGATACCATCGTTGCAGCGATAAAAGGGCTTTGATTCTGATGCCTGGCACAACGGTGCCAAAAAATCGCCAACGCTGACGCGAATTTGCATTAAGGTAATTCTCTTGCAATATTCAGGATCAAATTTGAAAAATTTCTACCGAGTAGAGGACTGAGGTGGAAGAGATTGGATATTGATATCCATTGGGTCTTATACCCGTATCTCCCAATAAACATTTTTCCCTTCAACATTTGAAACATTCATTATGTTCTCTGAATGCTAACAGAAAGTTCTTTAATGTGTCGATTTCGGAAATCTTTTTGATACCTTTCTTATAAGGTCTGAAAGTTATCGGAAAGTTGACTTGGATAACATTCTGATGACTTCCAGATCTCATAAGAAAGGCATCACAAAGATTTCCGAAATTGACGGATTAGAGAACTTCCTGTCAGCATTTAGAGAATATAATAAATGTTCAACATCTTGATGGTAAAAATGTTCACTGTGGTTATGAAAAACAAAGAACGAACTCGAAATATAAACAAACAACTTTGTAACAACCACATAAAATTTTTCGTGATGTTTTCTCAAAAACTTCTTATTTATATGAGAGCTCATTTTATTCCTTGTGAGATTTGAAAAACCTTCTCCATGGAGATTTCTGATATTGTATCATCATGATACTGTCACAAGCTTTTGTTGGTGGGAATGTATTTTACGAATTATAAACAAATACGAGGAATCATTGTGAAAACTGCATACATGCAACCCTCCATGTCGAAGGTTTTCCAAATTTCACGGAGGGATAAAATGAGCCCTCATGAGTCATGATCGGATTGAAAGAAAAAATGTTTTCAGAAAAAAACCATGAAAAATTTCGTGTGGTTGTTACGAAGTTGTTTCTTTATATTCCGAGTTGGTTATTTTTTAGTCATGAATACGAATCTAAGCCCGAACGAATATGCACTGTTAGAAAAATTCTTAAATTTAATACGAAATTCTTTATAAAATACCATATTTTCATATTGAATTCAATAATAGTTCTTAAATTGATTATTGATGATGAAATTTCAAAATTTCTTTCTGAAATGTAACAATTGTTTATCAAATTCCACAAATATATTATCACAATTAAGAAGAAAATTATCAACATTTAGAAAAAACCTCTTATCATCAAGAATTATATCATTAAATTCAATATTTTATTATGAAATTCAATAAAATCATTATGTAAAAAACTGCATAATATTCTTATGAAGTTTCAGGCAGATTTTTCTAACAGTGTGATTATCGAATCCCTTCGACCTTGGTCCTCTACTTGACGATAATTTTTCAATTTGATCCTGAATATTGCAAGAGAACTACCTTAATGATTCCCAAGTAGCACAAGAACTTTTCAAACATTCTGCACTCGTTTCGTGATCATGCATAGAATGTGCAGGTAAGACTATTTTGGATAAATCCGAGAAAGACACTCTAAGAGTGCGCATAGAACAGACTCATCCGAAACAGTCTCGATCGAAGATTCTGAGAATGGTCGTAGAACATTTTCAGAACTTCCAAGAACCTTCTTAGCATTTCTCACCTGTTGTGCTTCTTCTTGGGTTCTGCAACGTGGGCCCAATACAAAACTTTTGCTACAAATTTATGCTAACAGAATTTAAGCGTATACATTGTGAAAAAAACTGGAAATTTCCAGTGTTAGTACTGCAATATGGATATCCCAATACACGTACAAAGATTTTGTTGCACGGTACTGAAAATTCACCAAGCATAACTGAAAATTCAGTCCTTGTACTGGAATTTTCAAGTTTGAGATTGTGTACTAAGATTTGGCCATGATTTCGCGAAAATTTTACTGGCTCGTATCACAATTTTACTGTTCTTGTGCACAAGGAAAAGTATCCCCTCAATAAGGACTTGGAAGAAATTTCCAATTTAGAAAAAAAACCTAATCGTTGGTATACTGGAATTATACAGGTTTTGAACTGCAATTTTCAAGTGGTGTGATAGAATTTTCCAGTTACTATGCAATTGAATTTAATCACTGTTGCATTGAAATTTTCCACTGCTATTGAACTTCGTCATTTCTGGCAGGAAATTCCAAGTCTTTATATTAAAAATTTCCTGATTGAGATTTCGAATAACAATTGTAATTGTAGGAAATAAAATTTTCCTTTGTGTATTCTAAATATGAAGCATATGTAGTAACCCAAGCTGGTCTTCCAGTATGTCGCGCTATAACTCATCGGTTCGGTCTTAGGTGTCAGTTGGTAGGCAGGTAGAAAAGTTTAGGTTCAAATCCCGTGAGGTGGATATAACTTTCTATCCATCCACATGGATGATGAAGTTTCTCAATTATCTTGAAACACAAAGACCGTGCAAAATCTCTTTGCGTGAGCAATTTTTTTTCATTTTCATGAATATTTTCAGCATTAATTTTCCAATACATGTCCTGGGAAAGTCCAGTTCGTGTACAAAAAAATTCCAGTACTGAGGCTGTGAAAATTCCCAGTTTTGATGCTGAAATTCCATAACATTTGTACTGAATTTTCGCAGTACAAATGTGCTAAAAATTTCCGGTACATGTGCTGGAATTTTCCGGGAAATTCTTTTACAGATTAACAACAAAGAGCCGATGATATCTTTGTCGTTAATCAACGTTGACTCAATACAAATTCTCCACGCTTGTTGCCATGCTTGACCCAAACCATTGTTTGTCGTCAACATCAGTGGGATCGGTCAATATTTATATGAAGATATATTTCTCTTTCTTATTTCCGGTCGAATCTGACACTGTATATCCATAGGGAGTGGACTCTGATATTTCTATACATCAAATGAAATAAAGATTGCTGGTAATAAGATAGAATGATCAGGTTTCGAAATGTACTCGTCAAAATAAGCAATTGTATGCTGAGTCCTCAAAAAATTGAACGTCGACAAAATCATTTATACAAACTGTAAAAATATTGCTTTCATAACACCACTATTCGAAGTATAGAGATATCGGTATTCTCAAGTAGAAATCGTTCTATCCAGTTTTCAGGCCATTACAAGACCTCATCAAACACTTGTGAGGGACTTGCAAGGCATATTAATAGCCTGGAGAATAACTAGGGTGATTTCTACTGGAGTTGTTACCACAAATTGAATCGATCGTTCCAGGAACGATCTACGTATCGCTACTGCAGCTAATTTTTTTCAATGCTCTCTTTTTCTGGTATATCCCATCCGATGCAGTACTGGCAAGTATATACAAAGGAACCATACACCCTCAAGATGTTCCTGAATACATGAAAAAAGGACCTTCATATGGACAATCGCATGCTTGCAAGAACATTACCACGATTAGTTCCTTCAACATAGATCTGATACGCGGTTGATACGTGAATCCAATGAATGCGAAGGCCACTTTACATGGTTTCAATCGGTTCTGCGTCCGATTCATCTATACGTATCATCACATTCGAATAGAAATGACTGTAATAGCTACAAGTAGAGCGTGTATTGGTATATGTGTGTGTGTGCTTCGATGGTTTGATCAGTGTCATAACACTTTTTTCCACTTAGGTCAGCTTTACAGATATCGGGGCTTCATTGTTTGCTCACATCATATTCTGGAGGTGCTTCTAAAATCGTTACTCCATTAAACAGCCCGTAATGAAATGAGGTCACTTGTATCAACTAAATGACCACATAAATTGATCGTGACCTCGACATAAAAATAGTTTAATGAAATATTCATAAATTTACAGAAATTTTAAACACAGTTGAAAAATTATTTTTCTCATAGATTCGATAGAGGATTATTTGAATTCATATTTAATTGATCACTCTGTTACATTTCCGTGAGAAGATTATGGAACTTTCTTGAATATTATACTCTATTGGAAAAATTTCAAAGTAATAGTTCGTGCTCTATCTCGGTTGAGGATCAAATGAACGGTGTAGGGTGGATTTTAGAGCATCAAGTCGAAGAGTAATTTAATGTCTAGCGTTTAGGCCAAATGATGGAGATTTTGAAACGAATTATACTGTCTCTCTCTCTCTCTCCAACTTTATGCTCTGATACGGTGTTGACTGCATCGTTTATTTTATTCTATTACACTCACAGAAAGGATTTCTTGAAATGAGGGAATTTTTCTTGTCGCTGGGACAAAGCTCATTTTTTTCTTGAGCCCAGAAAATTTTACTTGAGTCAAGAAAATTTCTTTTGAAATTAAAACGAACTTTTCTTGATTCAAGTAAAATTTTCTGGGCCCAAGAAAAAGATGAGTTTTGTCCCAGCGACAAGAAAAATTTTCTCATTTCAAGAAATTCTTTCTGTGAATGTACCATTTTATTCTTCATATCGATTTTCTTCTCCGGAAACAAATAGTGTTCGACCAAAAAGTGGTTTTGTTTCAAAGTAATCATATCATGGATTGTTAGTAGACAAAATTATGATCCATGACTTTTGTTTAACGTAAGAATCTTCATTTCTTGTAGGAACCATCGCTCCTTGTGGGAAGCAAAATGTTCTTATGCTGAAAATAGATGAATATTCTTAAAGGCGGAAATTGATTCCAATGTATCGTGTTGTAAAATGGAATAGTAATTATGAATTTTAAAACAGTGATAATCAAATAAAGCAAACTGCCGTGTGCCAGATACCGTTCCAAGCGATACACTAATATTTCATTTGAAAGATATCAATTATTGTAACGATTGAACATTTTGAGTCTCGCGATATCGTGGTTTTAGATGTCTCGTACAACACTTTTAGATATCTCTCAGACGAGTTTGAATCATTGATCTGAAACTTGTTTAAAAGTGTTACATAGGACACTTTAAGCCTGTCTAAAATATATAGCAAGATACGAAATGTTTACTGGGTAAGAAGAAAGATTTCATTACCTTGAATAAAAACTTCATTGCATCAAGAAAATCTTTAAGTCTTATTCGAAAAATGCTTATAGTGATCTCAAGGCTATTTTTCTGGATCCAAGATTCAATATTCTAGCGCCAAGATTATCAAATTCAACTTGAGGCGAGAGAATTTGTTTTCTTATCAGAAGAAAAATTAGGATTGTCTCTATGTTGTTGAAAAAAATAATCTCATAATAATGATATTTTCGTTACAATAACAACAAAAACCTTCTGTGGGTGTGAAGAGAGTTCAGATGCATGCAATATACATTTGTGTTATAAATAAATTCTAAAACTTCATTCCCAGTACATGTATTTCATGAAATCTTCACTTGAAGAAATACTTTTTTATCCCCTATCGAACTTGAGATGAATGAGAAGTCGTAGAAGAGACTTTCAATTGATTTTTCCAATCCTCTTCGATCTCTACATCAAATACAGACTGATATAATAAACAAGGAATCTAAAAAACATGATCATTGAATTGAGACCCTCTTTGTACGAACACTTCTCCAAGCAATTCTTTAATTTGTTCTCAGGTCACAGAGTGCACACCGTGTACGTGGGCGTACATCTTCCCGGCGAAAGAAGACATCGTAGACATCATAAGCATCATCATTCTCAACGTCAAGGCAACGATAACGCGGAGGATGTTGAAAATGAAAGGCCTGGTAAAGTTGGATCTTCATAATAACCAAATCTAATTCTTTAGAAAAATCTTGTTATTTATCAGCCCGAGTAATCATAAAATCCATCGCAATTTCAATTGGATTCATGTTCTGAAGGGCGATGATTTTTCATTCTTTATCTATTCCATTCCACAGCGAACTTGAAATGTTAAAAACGGATTCGAAAACTGATAACAGAATTACATTGTCATTCCCTGTGTTATGCATCAAAAATAGGTTACAAAAATGCCACATGCATGGAGGAGAAATTAATACTAATTTGAAATATTCTATTCAAAATATGTTTATCAGATTTCAACAACATTTGATGTAAAATGATTTTTTTTAAACAAAACTCTTCATTCAATATTATTCATAATCTCACATTTCAAGAAGATTCTACTAATATTTGATTTTGTATGTATCCCTAGTCGGAATAATCATCGGCCGAGTCTTGGCCTGACCCTGCCCCTAGTAGAAATATCACAAGTTCTTCCTCGTGACTCATGAGTTATTCGCAGGGAAAAACTGATTAAAATAAAACTAGTGAGTGACTAATGAATCACTTGTAAATCTTATCTGACTAGTGATGTTTGAATAAAACTTGTGAATTTCTTGCAAGTTTAATCCAAACATTACTGAGATTAGATTTATACGTTATTAACTAAAATCATCGATAAGCAGTTTTATTTATTAGATCAATATTATTCATCAGATTCGCCAAATGTTTATTAGATTCATATTTGGATTGATTGATTCTTTTGGATGACTGGTAAAAAAATGTTTCATGCATGTACACTAAAAAAAATAATTAATCAAATTGAAAACAAGTCTCTTTATTCTGAAGATAGAATCCTCTCCAGACAGTGTTCTTCTGATGCAAGAAAACAACGTCACTACCAGAAAACAAAATTCTTGAATGAAAAAATTCTCTGAATTGAAGCAAATTTGTTCAAACTGAGAATATATCTGAATCAATTATAAATTCAATAATAAGTTCTCATCTTCACCCTAATTATTCTCACAAGTGCCATGTTAGTTCCTAATAAGTTCCTCGTTAGAGATAATAATGACTGTTGATTTTGATAAATGGAATCTAGTTAGTTGGAGTGTTACATTCTAGTGAGTGCCTTGTGAGTTCCCCTCACTAGTGCCTCATGAGTAGAAGATATAAACTCGTAAGTGCCTCATTATTCACTAGCGAAAAGTTCTACCAGGGGCGTAGATGATTGTTCATACAAGGATACCTATATTATTGGATATCCCAAATAATTGGCTGATATGCGTTAACTTGATTGAATTTTTTCCAATATTTCGCTCCTCCTTCACACACATAGAATTCCATGTTGTTGAAATTTGAATCGTTTACACAAACGAAACGAAAATTCAAGCCCACAAAATCTGAGAAATCATCGGTGTTTATCTTGTTGAATTAACTCCTTGGCACTGGAAAAATTGTTCAAAGAATATATCGCAGGATTTTGGGTCTTCAACAGCTGAGGATTTCGTTATTCAGTAACCAATTCATTTCGATAAACGATTCAAACTTCAGCAACATTAGAATTCAAAGAAAATTAAGGGAATTAGGGATGAAATAATCTGCGTAACTATCTTGGAGTGTATGAATAATGGATCAACTCAGACTGGTAGTTGATTAAGCTCATGCTAGGTCAATGTTGTCTTCACTATTTATATTTTTTGGGCTATCGATGCCGTAGGGAGCATCAATATCGGGCCCGAGCCTGGCCCGGAGTGGGCCCAATTGGTCCAAGCTTGTCACGATGATTGTGCACACAGCAGGTGTCGTTTTAATATAGATTGACAAGATCAAAATCGCATGAAACACCTCTCCTGTAAAAGTTGACAGTTTTTCCTCGTTGCTATGGTGAATTTCGTTTCCCGATCATCAGGGAATGATTTTTCCATTAGATAAAGGTGTATTCCACCTACCGAATGTTGAATTCTCGAGAAAGTGAGAAAGTAATTGATTAAATCATGGTAAAAACTGTCCCATCCCATACTTTTCAGACGCATTTCAGCGCCACGATATGGAACTTCTATGAAAAAATGAATTTACATGGATACTCTAATACTACTTCAACAATTGTTATTATATGTTCATCATTTGTATTGGTGTGATCATGCAAGTTGACTACAATGAAGATTTCGTACGGTATAACGCTGAGATTCGTCTGAAAATCATTCTCTCAAGTTTATGTCCCTTACGAAAAACTTTGTAGCCACCATGTTTTGAAGCAATATGACACAAATTATTGCCCAGGGTGAATTCAAGTTTCTTTACAACCTTGAACACGGTTTTAATACTAAATTCATGATTTTCAGTCACACCACCAGCCCAAAGGGTGCAGTTCATCCTTGGCGAAGAAGTCGGTGACGATGCTCATGAGTCTCATCCACTGTTTTCCGAAATGGAAGAACTCGTTAAGGATGGCAACGAAATGGAATGGAAGGAAACCGCCAGGTGAAATATCCATTACACTTTTATCCTTCTTTCATTACACGCAATTGCCAGTTCTCTTTTTTGCTACTCTTCTACTCTCATTTTTTTGGGGCAGACGAAAGATACAGTTTTATGAACGCTTTGACGCTTAATGATGTATGAAACGAGACGAAGAAAAAGAGAGAGCTTCGTCCCGTTCATAGAATTTTCTTTGAGAAAAGTTTTCAAAGTACTTTCAAAGTCAGTTCAAAGATCAAATTTATCACAAAGTTTCCGTGACATAAACAACAATTCATTCGCATTGGAAAGTTACTGTAAAATTTCAGTAACAACGGGATACAAGTTGTTCTCTCTTGAACGGTAATCAATATCCATGAAGATTCAGATTTTCAACTTTCAATTCAAGATAGTTCTATCATATCTTGATATGATCTCTTCTTTATTTTAGATGGATCAAATTCGAGGAAGACGTTGAAGAAGGTGGAAACAGATGGAGCAAACCTCATGTAGCTACTCTTTCATTACATTCGTTATTCGAATTGAGGAGTCTTCTTTCGAATGGCGTCGTCATGTTGGACATGGAAGCCACTAATCTAGAACAAATCGCTGATCTGGTCCTCGAGAATATGGTTAATAAAGGCACATTGTCGACTGAAACGCGTAACTTGGTAAATAAGAATTATGATTTTTTGGATTGGATGCCATAGAAATGTAATTTGTGGAGGAATTATGTCGAATCGAATGAAATCCCGATTCGAAACCCCATGATCTCAAAGAACTATTTCCACCTAGAATAATAAAAATCGAATAACTGAGTGAGATGTTCGGTTCAGCTGAATCGTACTTTATCAAGTATAAGACGTGGAACAAATGTTTATTGAATAAATTAAGAAATCTGCAATTGTGATTACTCACATGTACATTCATTTGCATACGAAAGGAATAATATGTATGTCAAATAACTCGAGCTATTGATATTCTTACGAAAAATGGTATCACTGGAAGAATGGTATGAAAACCATCAGAAGTAGGTAATTAATCTTTGAGGTAACGTTCGTCGTAACACTTGTTAAAATATGCCCCACTTTTCGAGTGTCACAACAATGATACGGGTTTATTCCATAATTCAAGATGAAAGTACAGATTTATGCAACAGTTTATGATATAGATCTGTGAGGATGTTGCCATTTAATTTGAAATTGGAGTCAAATGCTTCAAAGTTTCGCTTGAGAATTAGTTATCAAACCATGGCATGTCATGAGTTATTTTGAACAATGAGTTCTTGAACGCTCTTAACATGGGTCTAAAAGTGGATCATAGATGAAAATCATCAAAATTTTCGTTGTATCTTAATTCTTTCATAAAAATCATGCTGCGTAATTTATGCCACATGTATAAAGTGTCGATATACATATAATCACTGTGTATACAACCTTCACATATTATTTCTGCTCGAATTAACAGATGGAATATCAGAATAGCAACGGATGTTTGACGATTCTTTCATGAAAGAAATTTATAAGCTTCGACATGCTTGCTTCCGATTTATTGAGTGATGATTTTCTTCAATGGTCTTTTCAGATTTCTGAATTCTGAATTCTAGAGAGGACTACTTCGCTTCGAGCCCACCCTGTCAAAAGTGCCAGAGAAATCCGGACAATTCTTTGACTCGCCGTGGTAGAAATTATGATTGGGAATTAGATGGGCCCCAGCTAGTTTCCCCAGATCTTGAGTTGGTTTCTAGCTAGTTTTGTAACGCACTTTCTAGCCTGTGCTCATCCAGATGTCCTAGGGAATTGCTAGGATGTAGTTTGAATTATTAATTAGAAATGTGAAATCTTGTTTTTTCTGTAAAATCACACCCATGAACCAGGCAACAATGTATTTTGACATATATTCTCAAGTCAAGAATAACAATAACAATTCACATAACAATTCATGTCTTGCGATGTCTTTTCGATAAGTTTAACATGTCTTGCGCAACACATTAAGATGTCTTTTAGATATCTAAAACTCTTCTTTAGTCTTTTAGATATCTTTTAGGCCAAATAAGAGTTTTAGACATCTAAAAGACATCTAAATGTGTTGCGCAAGACATCTTAAACTTATCTAAAAGACATTGCAAGACACGAATTGTTATGTGGGTGGGCTCGTGCGTTGAAAGCATGGGCTCATGCGTTCAACGTAGGTTATAACAAATACATTAGAAGCGTGAAGCGCTCCCTTGCGTTTAGGGCATGCTTCTTCTCTCGGTATGGTACAGTCTCGTATCTTCTTAGTGACCTACACTGTTATTCACTATGGTTCACTCGGAAGAGAGTTCGAATTATCGAGTTTCTTTATGATAAGTCAAGATTGAATCATGTTAGGATCAGTCTGACCCCAATGTGGCAGTTGAGGATTGAAATAACGACATTGCGATGAAGTTGATTTGAATTCCGACCCAAAACCGATTTCGTAGGGACATAATGTTGTAAGAATACTCGCTCGATATTGTATTTTCATATTCCTCTACAATGTTACCAACTCTGGCTTGATACTGGCACAGTTCCGTTTTCTTAAAACTCGGGTCTTTGCTCAGCGGTGAAGATTGAATACTGACGCAGAACTATCTATCTACGAGAACCAATACCGGTTGGAATCCGTTCATCGGTTGGTGTAAGTTGAGAAATCGCAATGACCCTGAATAGAAATCATTGTTTTTGCTGAACTTCAGCAAATACAACCTTGACAATACTGCGCCTTTTGACAACTCTAGCCATTTCCACATGGATACATCAGGAGAGAAAATCTCCGGGAACAATAGAATACCTCATTCATTTAGACGCAACAAAATATTCAGTTGATTGAATTAATCAAGCATCTCTTCTCATTAACAAAATGTTTGAAAGAATATTGAATATTCGAAGCACTAGGCGTGAACAAGGTGTTCGGGACTAAACGCGTGCTGATTTTGATATTATCGCCTGCAAAAACTTAAAGTACCATGTAGTTTTATGCATTTGTACATAGCTCTAGCCATATATCCTTGAATCCTCATCATACACCCTTGTGGCATGGATTGCTGAGAGACATTTGATCGAGAACAGCAGACCCATATTCAAATCTCATGGCGCCCGCCAGAACAAATCTTAACGGTCACAGTGAAAAATTTTCCCTATTTTAAGAAATTTATCATGACAAATGTCAACGATTGTTTATCAAATGAAATAACACCACTCATTTTTAATTATTGTTGTTATTGGGTTTCAGGTTAAAGCAGCTTTATTGGTGAGGCATCGGCATCAACACGAGAGACGTAAAGACCACAATATATCGAGACTACCGATCATAAGATCCCTAGCTGACATCGGCAAAAATCATACTTCATCGAAAAACAGTAAGTTCACTGTAATCCTCGCTCTCTCTCTCTCTCTCTCTCTCTCTCTCTTGAAGTATTTTTTTGCAAATTAATCGATGATGAAAATTTAAAACTGCAACTTAATTTTTAATGCACCAGAATCTTTTCGTGAGAGATCTCGTTTCTCTTCCTTCACATACATACTTGGATCTCTAAACGAAGTCCATCTCTTATCAAGAGATTCTATGGCAATCGTTCTTTGGAACCAACAGTTGAAACTAAGAGTATCATCATTAAATTCAATGATAAGGAACGCGATGAAACAATCCTATCTGAATCGGTATTCAAAATCAATATATCCCTTTTCAAATTTGTCAGAGATCGAGAATGAATTCGAATAGATCATTGAATCCACATAATTTATGCAGTTTTATGGATGTTCGAATCGATTCTCGATTGTCGTAGCAATGAAAAATGTGACCGAACTGACACATTGTACCGTTTGATTAGTTTACGTATTATTTCTTATAGAGTTTCATTTTGATTCTCTGCACTTTATGAGACATCAGGTAAAATATGAATAAAATATATTCTGAATCGCAAACATGGAAAGATCGAAGAATCTACGGGAAGAGCACGCACAAATTTTTCCACCAGGATGCTTTGAAAATTTCCCTAAGGGAAATTCACGTATTTTTATTTGATTTATTTTTTATTTGATTTGAATTTTTCTTTCAGTTGATCGAAAGATCACATTTGCTATTTATTTATTGAATTATATTTAGTTTCCGATTTATTTTTGTTTAATTGTTGTTTATTTATATTTTGGTTTAAGACCACTCACAACCAAGTAGTGGCGTGACAAAAGAGCCAAGTCTTGGACGGATGGCCTTACCTTCCCTTGGTGAAAAAGTTGCGATACTATGTCGAAATTTTCAGATTGCGACTGTTCATGTGGTATGCATGCCTTGTTGACATCAGATTTGCAGGAGTATCGTGAAGCTGAGAACGCCTACGCTCCTTCCGCCGTTACACGTAGCAGCAGCTGTCCGAATTCGAATACAGCCCTGCTATCCAAAGAATCGAAAGACCTCAAAGGACCTTATCTTCTCGTTCCAGGTATATACTAGGCTAGTTGCTTAGCCATGCTCTCCTTTTCACGCAAGTGATGTATTACTACTTTTTTCCATACCCTCAGAAAGGAACTTGATTGTATGAAATGAACGTTGAATCATTGTGAATTGCGATTTTATGCAATAGATATTTGATAAGTCACGTTGGATTGAACATTTTTCGGAATGGAGTTCAAGTTTGAATGTAGAAGGAGTTGGTGTTACTTCACAAGGAGGATATAAGTCAAAATTCTAAGGAAATTCTGATAAATGGCAATTAAATAGATTTAGTTCTTGGAATAGTTTTCCAAAATATGCTTCATATTCAACATAAATCGCTAATACTCAGATCAATTCCAGGTAGAGTTCTTCTCAATTCTATCCCCAGATAACATGTTAGCTTGTCATGAGCTTGTCAGACTTGTCATTCGATTGTTTTTGATTTGTTATTGACAACCTTGTCAGTGTAAGGTTCCCAAGGAAAAATATCAGATCTAATGAGTTATAAGTAAATCTCATCGAATCTAAATTTTGGCAAGAATCTCTACAAATCTGGTCATATCTACCAACTCCCCGAGATTCCAATTTTGCAAGGAATCCAAAAAAATATAGGAAAATTCAAAAAGATTTCTGGAGATCTCTGTGGATCTCCGTAGATCTTTTTTCGTTAAAATTCAGATCTAAAGAGATCTGGATATATCTCATGAGATCTACCTACCCGAGTAGGAATTCATACTGTGTGTTCGGTCAGGACCAGATCTGGAAAGCGTTATTTCAAATCAGGCCCTGATATGGAATGTAACGCAACGTTGTATCAAAGCCTGATGTCACGAACTAAGGTAGGGTATGCCAAATTACAAACCTATCAAGACCAGGTCTGGTTAACCCTAATCAAGCGTACCAAATCGTGGCCTCCCTAGAACCAGACCAGGTGTGCCAAAAAAAGGTTAGGTCTATCACTGTCCGATCGGGCCCATATTGAACATGAGACTGGCCATGAAATTTTCCTTCTTGGGTAGATCTCAGTAGATCTAATCTTTTCTCCTCGGGTTGCTACAACTCTGCTGCAAGGGTTTTGTAAGCTGGTGCCTTTGTCAAATGTCAACTAAGAAGCTTATGTTAACCTTATCACAAGCTTGCCTGACAACATTGCAGCAAGATTAAATTGCTATCTGGGATTGCTTCTGTCGCCTTCTATAAGAATTCGTTGACTTATACAAATTTGAACTCATCGCAAAAAGTTCGCTGTACAATGAAAAAAAAAACAATTCCTTTGAAAATCCCTGTCTCTAGTTGAACTAGGTGTTGATTCAGGGCATGTAGAACATGGAAACTATGTGGAATGAGAAACTGAAGCATTATACACATACGTCTCATGGTTCACCCAACGATATTTTTTTTAACCACAAGTTATCCAGTCGCTCGCGTTAACAATGACTGTCAGACATCCTCAGGTCATACTTTCTATTATTCTGACGGAGACAGAACAATTATTTGATAGTTTCTACGCTCTTCTCCCAAAGCTTCAACTCCAAAAACTCTCAACTCACAAACACGGTTGCAGGCGTTTCAAAGAGCCAATAATCAGTTTTCATCGACGTTGCAAGGCCATCAGCGATCCATTAAAACACCAATAATCATTATTTGTAGGAAATCATTTCCTACAGGACTCATACCAGGCGAAATCCTATCACTTTGCCATCTTCATTTAATACCAAGACTACTCCCACAAAGTCGTAGTCTTCGGCTTTGAAACAACCTTCCCGTGAATGGTAGTAAAGCCAGCTTATAAATTCTAATCAACTTGACCATGTTTGAATTCTTTGGAAATATGCAACTTGACAAATATCTGTTCCCAGAAATACTCCCAAGAGTACTCTTTTGTCAAATGTTGACCTGTCTGCTGAACGAGTCTTCTGGCATAGACAGACCAGGTATAACGAATAGGACAGGATTATCCGCTCTAATTCTAGACTTTACTATTTTTTACGATCATGATTTAGCTGCTTGTGCGATGAAATGAGATTCAGAAGCTTCCAAATCCAAGGTCTTGAACTTCTATGTCTTCCAAATTTTGAACTTTTCGTCCTATGTTCAAAGAATCCCTCAAAATCTTCAGCCTCTGCTATAAATATCGATTCACCCATATTGAATCGTTTACTGGTTTTGGGGACTTTTAAATCCTCTCTCAGAACTGACGAGCTCGTCAGTCGGGTTGCTATACAACAGGAAATAGCAAACATCTCCTTTCCTTCACATTCAAATTATTTCCAGATTCCAATTCCTCAAATATTCTACTCTCTCTCGATAGAGAATTATTCTTCACGACCCCATCATATTTCAACTATTCGTCATGTTTCATTGCACAGCTGAGTTAGTAATCACTTGGTACAAACTTCCATTGGGCAAATACGTAGAACTCTGTTGGAAATAGGAACAAGTATTGTGAAAAAAGCACGGTCCACATTTATGTGACATAATTTGATTCTGCGAACACTAATTGTTGGCATTTCAATGAGCCATCTTTCATTTGTAGCTCTCTTCATTACCTAATACTTTGTTCCCTAGGGATATAAGATGGCATTACATGAAATACACGTTGAATATTCATATAACTTTGTAAATAATTGAGTGAACCAAGAAGAAATGATTCCAAGACCTGAATTTGAGTTGAACTCATTCAAAGGATTCTTTTATGACCACCTATTCTATGTGAGATTACTTTTACGAGGAACAATATCCGCAGTTTCATATCGAAATAATTCTTCTCTTCGCAGGTGAACAGTAATTGTGAAATCAGAAAAAAAGCTTATATTGACTGTTAATAAAGATGAACTTGTATATTAGATGCGAAAGAGATGGTCTGGTTTTGATTCCATATCGATCGATTTCACAAAAGAACATGAGATGAGAAGGAACTGATTTCTCAAATTCAATGAAAGTTCCGATGTTTATACTATACAATTACACAACCCACTGTAGAAAAATCGCGTGATAATATGTAATAATTGCTATGAAAATATAATAACGCAACACGATACTCGCGAAGATGAGAATGTATATGAAGATAGTTTTAGAATGACATACTATAATCATTTTACAACGAAAAAAAGAATGTTTCAAATATTATTACATTTTGTACTAAAGGAGCAGGATAAGTGGAATACTATAGTTCCTACACCACAGTGTAGCAAAAATTCATACTCAATGATTTGGAAAATCGTTGAATTTGGCCCGACATTACATCATAACCCTGATGAATGTGGAGCGTGGAACTAAGAGTACAGAAAGAGCGTTTGCTAAGTCAATTACGAGAATGTAAGAGGTTTGAAGAGCGTAATTCGGCGCTTTAAGGTGTACATCAAGGGTGATCGAATCGGTAACGCGCAGGAAGGGTGCACAAAAGGTTCCTGTGAAAATGTGATTCCGATTGCATTTCTAGGACGTTGGAGTGTGTTCAGATTTTTAATGAACAATTATCGAACTTTCTACCAAACTTTCAGGAAAAGTCCATTGGCACCGAATCGAATAATTTGGACGGTTTTTGTCTTCTTATTTCATTTTTGGACCAATTGTGGCCTGATTGTTGAATAATGCGGACAAAAACCGTCCAAATTTTTCGAATCCCCGGGGCACGAATCACGCTGTCTTAGCGATCTTTGTACTTCGATAAACATTTTTCTCACACTTGGTAAACGTTGTTTTTTCATCAGGGAGATTATGAATTTTTGGTACAAAATTGAGTAATATTTGAAACCTCATTCCTTTCCGTATAATCAACCCATAAAGTAAAAGTCTCATGATATCTTCAGTACGTCTAAGGACCTATGATCCAAATGTAGGTTCCAATGGGACCCATCTGAACATTTTCAGTATGGTGATGTTCATTTTATAATTTTTCATAATGAAAAAATGGACACCGATTATGCAATTTCATCTTATGCGGTAGTCTGTCCTCTTCCTGCTATTCTTCGATGGCAATTACAATACAGCGTTCCCTTCGTGGGTTATTTTGAGTATGTTTGATTCATCTTGTTTCAAATCAGTGACAAACAAAATCCTCAACACTGATTCTGGTGAATGAAGTTGAAACTGGCGGTTGTAGAGCTAACAGCCAATTGTCATAACTTTCTACAGAAGACTTTTAACGCGGATTTAAGGTGATCACCATCGACTTCTAAAGATTCAACCAGAGCTATTGATTAGAAGAGGATGCAACTATATCTTTTCATATCACTCTATACTTTTTCAATCACGAAGAGCAATATTTTGGTTTTACTGCTTGATTTTCGGATAATTTGTTAGAAAAGATTTACCGCGGGTTGCATCGTCAGTGATTGCTGAGTACCTCCTTGAGCACCTAAAACGATTAATGGGAGGCTACTTAATCGTTTTTTTGGTGTAAACAAAACTTTGGCGACGTTTAATTCAAAGTTAGAACAATCGTTCGCTAGCGTTACGCCCGCTAGTTCCAACTTCATTTCTCAAATTTCATTTTTAGTTCATAAAAAAATAGTACGCCCACCTCGGAGGGGAATGAAAAATTTCCACTGGTGTGACCGCCTTCAGTTCGGGGAAACAAAATTCGCCTTCGTTGGAAAATTCTAACTTGCCCCCTTGGTAAACAATTTACTACACTATGAAAGAACCGCCGCGATTTTCCCTCAAGATTCGGTGGTAGGAAAAATTCTTCATGAAGGGGACTTATTCCCCAAGATTTGACGCAGTTTTTCCTAAAACTCTGGAGGATTCGACACCTCAAAAATGAAATAGTTCTACAAAAATAGAGGAAAAATCCTCTATTTTTGATGACAAAGCAATTTCCTCGCTATCAGGAGATGGAATCCACCAGTGAAGTGAGGAAAACATCAGTAAATCCTCTTTCAGTGTGTTATGCGAAGCATTTCAATTAGAATGAAAAATATTTTTGTGCATTTCTAGAAAAACATGTTTGAAATCATCTCATAATAGATTGCACTTTATTTCATTAAATTTCACTACATTAGTTTTCACTTCTTGGCTCGATTATTATAGCATTGCATCCGATCATTGTAGTTTTATATCGATCATATAAGTAGATGTTTTAGAAATAATTTATTTGGTACGGAGTATATCAAGATTTTTTAAAAGGACGTAGCATATTCAACCCTCGTTGTTGATCTTCCAACAAAAGTATCGACCCATTCCGTACCTCAACTTGTGAACGAGTTTAGGGATAAATGTACGAACTGATCAAGAGAGATTCTTAAAATGAAATGCCTCATTCCATTGAACTGGATCTTGAATCCAATCAACCTTTAGTTTCATTTATCATTAGCATTTCATTTCAAGATATCTGTTTCTCACTCAACGTTCAGATCTACACAATACATCACAATAGTTGATGCAACTCTACAGACGTTAAGAAGTATGGGAGGATCAAAATGCATCATGAGCCAATAATTTTTGTATAGTGCAGGTGAAGGTATACAAAAAACCTGAATGTGTCTCTTTTGCTTTGTATTTTTCTTGTTGTATTATTTGAAAAAAGTCATCAAACTGAACCTTCTTTCTTTCGACGTTATCTTTCGATTCCATTTTCTTAAAAATTTAGCCTCCGTTACAGTTTTGTTTAAGCTTCAATATTTTCCTTTTTCTATCATTTATTTCTCTTTACGTTACATAAAATTTTATTTTATTACAGAAACATTTGAGAAACATATCTCGAAAATATGGTAGTTTTTCTTAGAAACGTGAATGGAAATTTGAACCATAGCATGCGATTGAAGGATTGTGAATTCCACTCAAATGATTTAGAACATGGATCTGGTTGAGAAAACTTGATCCTCAGGCCGCATATCGTTACTTCAGCTCAAGAAATTTATTAAATACTTGCTGATTCTGCGATCAGTTATATAATTATTGTACAATAATACTCTGAGAGAAATCATGATTAATATCAAGAATTTAAATTCATAAATACTGCCAAGAATACAAATTCTTGATTATAGCTAATATGTTATTGGCCCAAAAGAAATTTCCTTGAATCGAGAAATATTTCCTTGATTTGAGAAAATTTCTTTTGGGCCAATAACATATTAACTGTAATCAAGAATTTTTATTCTTGGCAGTATTCATGAATTAAAATTCTTGATATTAATCAACATTTCTCTCAGTATACTACTGTCTAGAATTTGATAGGTAGAGATAGGAACTTTATGCTTGTAGCATAAGAGCATGAATTCAGATAATGTGATTTAGGTTCAATATTGCTATTTTCCTGGACTCGGCAATTGAATTGAGACCGAAATTCGCAAGCATAATAAAGCATAAGTTTCGACTCGAAGCAGCATAATGTACTTTCAGCATATATACTGCATAATCATCTGAAAAGTGGCTAGAGTTCTGCAGAATTTTGCAATTTTCGGTTAATCCTATAATTCGAAGAATTTTGTCATATTTTTCCATCAAGGATTGTTCATAGTGATTACTTCTTTCATATCTGCATATATTATCGTGATTCAGGAGAATTCAGAGACAGGTATATTGGAGAAGATTGTGCGCTGAACTCTTCGGAGGGATATAAAATCATTCAAAGTGATCTAGAGATATTCCGAAAATCCCAGAGGAATTTCTGGAAACTTTTTGAAACTCAGTCCGACTGATTCAGAAAAAAATCAAAGGGATTCAGAGAAATTTAGACAAATTCAGAGAGCTTTGAAATCTGAATGAATGACATTCTGAAGGAGCCAGAGAAATTTAGTGGAATTTGTATAAACAGAATTCTGAATCATTCAAAGGAATTCACAGAAACTCAGACATATCCAAAGAAAGCTTTGAATCCTACGTACTTGAAATTCTGAGATATTCAGAATAATTTACGAAGATCACGAGGAATTCCAAAACAAACCCTTAAATCTTATTGAGAAAAATTGCAAAAGATTGAAAAAAATTCAAAGAAAGTTGGATGAATAGAGATTCAGAATTCACGACTATGAAACAAGCTTTGAACTTCCTCTGACTCACTCTAAATCTCTTGAAACAATGTCCTGAAATATCGAAAAATTCAGAGAGATTTTTTCATCAGGAATGCCGAAGGGATTCAAGGGGAGAATCAGTGTAATTCAGAGGCAAGTAAATTAGGGAAAACTATGAATGATTCAAAGAAACTTACAGGAGTTCGGGAAGTGAAGATTCAGAAAAACACTCGAAGAAAATTTGAATGATTGAAATTCTGAAGGGTTCAGACCAATTTGAAGAGATTCAGGGAAATTCACAAGAATTCGGAGAGACTTAGATGAATTTAGAGAGTGCTGTGGATTCTAAATAAATCAAATTCTGAGGGACAAATTCGAAGAAATCTTTGGAATCGGAATAATTAAAATTCTGTACAATTCAAAGAGATTTAGAAAGATTTTGAAGAATTCCAAGGAATTTCTGAATCTCATCATAAATTCAGAGAAAATCAGAATACCTGACAAGACTAAATTTTTCTGAAATTACTCTGAATCTCTCAGAGAAATTTCAAAGAGATTCAGGAAGATTTTCTTTCTTTGACATCAATTTAATATCAGCCTTTTGCCTGGGAAGCTCCAAACAAATTCAAGTTGGGGGTGAATGAAATAGGTGATTATATGCCGTGACAATTGGTATATTGGTATAACTGAAAATTACACCACCACTTCAATACCATGGAATGAAAATGAAAATACCATTGTGATCGAAAATTACAGAGCAAGTATGAGCATAATTTTATAAAACCAACAGCATAATTGAAGCATAAATGACAGTATTTTGAAAGCATAAATCACCCTCCAAAAAAGCATAAAGTTCCCATCTGTATTGATAAGGATAATCGGGTGAGTTGGATTTTTCTATTCGTGATTCACAACAATCATGATACAGAGATTATCTGAAAGTTTGTCTCAACTAGATTCGAATATTGATAAGTTGAAAACTAAATCCCATTCAATGGATGTCAACCTTGCTTAGTGATTGATTGATTACGAATCCTTATGTTTTACTGTCTGGAATGCAGTAATTTAATCGACAAACGATCGAAAATCATGGAATCCTCTTTACAGTCGTGAATAACGTTTTAACGTATCAACAAAATCAATAATTCCTATGTGTGGATATAATTTTTCGATCGTTTAATCGATTCATGGAAAATATAAATACACAAAACGCAGTAGGCAGTATGCTAGACGTCTTTCAGGACAAGAACCAGGTACGAATGGAATAAACAGGAGCCCCAGCAACGTTTCGATTAGACGGGATCATAGTTCGACGGGTTTGGAGAATGGAGATTCGAATCATAAGGTGAGTCAAAGAATAATTGATTTTTTTATTTTGATGAATCAGGATTCCTGTGATAAAAGATGAGATTTCTGTATTTCACAATTTTTCCTCAACAACGAATCACAAAACCAACGATCAATCGTTTTTAGATTTCATATAAAGTTATAAATCTCATATTGGAATGGCATTACACCGAGAACACTGTTTGGTTAGAACAACAAAACATTTTGGTTGATATGTGAACAACAAAAAACTTTTGTCCCTTCAATCAAATTTTTGTGCTTTCAACAAAAATATTTTGTGTCTAATACCAAATGTTTTGTTGCAACAACAAAAATGTGGTTAGCATAACGAAAGTTTTTGGTTTTTTACATTTCAACAAAACTTTTTTTTCGGTATAGATCAGAATATTCGAGGATGTTAACTAGACTCGATAACTCATTCCATTCTACAAAATTTATGAACAGTGGAAGGGCGAGGATTTCTCTATGTTCCTGCAATTGAGAATTCAACCATCCATTCTTATTTCCACGCGATTTGAAAGAGGATAGGAAGATTTTCACCACACCACTGTCTATGGATAATCTTGTTAGAGTTGAAGGATAAATTTAGCATTGAATCGGAATGAAAATTCAAAGTAAGAGGATTTAACTGCAAACATATCTATGAATCTCACGAGCTTTTAACCTTCCATTGAAAGATTACTACAGTACACAAGAAAAAAATATCACCTAGATCTCATTAGATCTAAATTTCGGCAAAAATCTCTACAAATCTGTTCATATCAACTTACATCCGAACAGCCCAACTTGGGCAACAATCTTGAGAGTTTTCTGATATCCAATCACTCCCAAAGATTCCAATTTTGCAAGGAATCCAAGATAATATAGGGAAATCCAAAAAGATTTCTGGAGATCTCTGTAGATCTCCACAGACCTTTTGTTGCCAAAATTTTGATCTAAAGAGATCTACCTAGATCTCAGTAGACATAATCTTTTTTTTTCTCGGGTAATCCTAGAAAAAGTGCGCATAGCGGTTCAACTCAAGTCGAAAAGTGAATTCTCCCTTCCCCCACATATAGCAGAAATTTCCTGATCTTCCATATGTGGGAGAAGGGAGGATCCTTTTTTCGACTCGAAAAGACCTGACAGCAGACTTGGTTTGTCAATTTCACGAAATAACGGCGAATCGTGAGAATAAAAAGGGTATGGATGCGAATTCAGATCTCTCCCCACATATAACACAGCATGTGCACGGAGAGAATAATCCATTACTTTTTCTTGTAAAATACAATATTTTTTACTATGCAGCATATCAACGCGAGACCGAGTTTTGATTTTCATGAAGATTTATATTATTTATAAATACATTTATACGTTTTCCAATTCATACAGTAAAAATTCCTGCGATGAAATTCAGAAATTCATGGTCCCTCAGGAAAATTTCTTATCCAGCAAATATTGTACTGGACATCATTATAAAATACTGTGAATTTTCTCAGAATTAGATGAAAATACCATGATTTTTCTTGTCAATTCCAATGCGGTCCGTGGATAGTGATCTACCACAGTAATTTCAACTGTGTTTTTCTTCCCCTGTGTTTCAGGAATGTTTCGGAACATTTCCGCGATATTCCTGAGACATTTTTTGCCTATTGTATGGTGGAGTATTTTCGAGTTTCTACTTCTGAACAGTATCCTTCATAGCACCTGTTCGGAAAGTTCAAATTTCTATACCTGTTCACAAGGAGGAAAAGGGCCGATTGCGGGCCAATCATTTCTTTCCTCATTTTCTCCCCTGGGAAAGAAATGCCCAGGAGGAAATGTGAAATGGCTATCATTTCTTACTTCATTCTCTACTCTAGCGGAGAAATAATAGGGAGGGAAAGTGAATTGGCACACGGAAAAAAATAAAAGGTTGAAAATTACGACATTTTCTACTGAATTGGCAAGAAAAATCCCACTTTCAAGACAGTGTAGTAAGAATGAATGAATCGTTCTGGGTCGTACTTGGAGTAGAATGAATTCTAGTAATGAACCCTAGCGTGTATAAATTCTGACCCATTTTGGCCCCACTCCAGCCCAGTCTTGGGCCCATATTGACAGGATGGAGCCCATGCTAGGCTGGGGTGGGCCCCCTGGTGCATACATGCTAGGAAAGTTTTGTAGTCGAATTCCAAGTAAACGGTCGAGCTTTTTATTAAATTTTCCGTGCCGACGTTTCGAATTGATACAACTGTTTTCCAAGGTAAATTCAGAAAGGGGATTGTGTAGAAGTACAAAACTCCATAACTAAAATCCATTCTACTCTAAGTGCGGCCCAGAAGAACGGTTTGTTTTCTACCTACACCTTGAAAAAGAGTTGTATCAACTCGAAACGTCGGCGCGGAAAGTTCAATAAAGAGCTCGACCAATTACTTGGAATTGGACTACAAAACTTCATTGCTAAAAACGAATGATTTAATAAACATTCTTGAATATGAGCGTGCAACCTCATGCATGATGAAATACACATTTTTACTACACTATCCATCGATAACAGTGGTATTGTCTCTTATCCTGCCAATTCGGCAGGAATGTAGTAATTTTTGAAACTTTATTTTTCTTCGTGCACATATGAAAACGTTATTAGATACCTTTGCCTCCCTGGCGAACATATTTGAGCATGTCTTCTACGCTGAAACTGAGGATCTCCTCTGCAATTTCTCTCCCTCTCTCTCTCTCTCTCTCACTCTCTCTATCAAACTTTCCTCACAGATATTATAGAAAATACCATGTGTAACACGGGAGGAAGCGGCAATATTCCACTCGTGTGATTGCTAGCACTCGCTCTCGGTTCGTGCAGCAAATTTCTAGATACCTGAATAACTATATACATTATGCAAGAAGTGTTCCAAATTTATTGAAATCAAATAAGGTTTCTTAACCATTAACAAATCTTATTTGACCCAAAGATGATTTATTCATAATCAATATACCTTCTTTGTCGCAAAAAAACTCCCCTCCCAGGATCGATAATTTTTCATCAATCTTCAAATCAATCCTTTTTTTCACTGCAGAAAGGAACCTTTTCCTATTATTTGCCCCATAGCACTCAACACACTCCAAAGTCAAATTGAAAAATGGTAAATATTACTTGTCCTTACGATTTTCGAGGAAAAATCTTCACATCGAATCGAAGTTGAACGTGGAACTAGGAAAAATGCTGCAGTCATTCATGAATTTCGTAACTCTTGACTACCCAAAATTTGGACACTTGCGAGTGCCTCGTTAGTTTCAGGTGAGAAACTTACAAGTGTCAAGTGTTCAGCTAGTCAAACGTTACAAAATTCGTTAAAGACTAGACTAATAGTAAAACAATGTGTTCCATTCAAGACTGAATCAGTTTTCAATAAATCTCATCGTTTGGAAGTGAACACACACTCTTTTCAATCCTCTTTCATTATTTAGCGTGGAAACAATTTTTTGTTGTCTTCATTCGGGAGTTACAGGAAGTTTTCTGAAGGGGTATGCTCAAGCATCTACACGGAGAAAAATAATACAATAAAAATTACATTTCCTAGTGAATTAATATTTTTAGGTCTCATATCTTGAGAAGTACTCCTCAAATATGGAATAAAATATTACAACTGCAATAATCTGCACTACATTCGGTAAGAAAGCCTCTGAGACCGTCAGGCAATGGTAACGATATTTGACAAAATAATACTATTTGACTATATTATTTTTCTCCGTGTATTGACTTTGCATTAGGGTATCTTCTGATACTCTTTGAGATAACTTGTAGAGTGTTATGAAAGCTCTATATATTTTGAATACTCCCTTTCAATATGTTCTTTGTTTCACAGTATACTGTATATATGTAAATTTTATGCATATTTCTTCCAGGGCAACACACACTTCATGCGGAAGATACCTCCAGGTGCTGAGGCCAGCAATATTCTGGTTGGTGAAGTGGACTTTTTAGATAAAACCTTATCTGCCTTCATCCGACTGAGTCAGGCCAACATAATGGGTGATCTCACGGAAGTTCCAGTGCCAACACGATTTATCTTCATCTTGCTCGGACCAGTGGTAAAAGAATTCTCATCAATGTTCCTTAAACTTGCGTCTATGATAGTATATTGGAAAATAAAAAATATCAATTCTTTTCTCGCAAATTGCAATTCAGAATTAAACCTCAATATGTAGAATCAGAGTTGAACATAGCTCATAGATTCCTCCAAGAGATCTCATGCAACTCGATCGGAACTATTCAAGAACTCCTTTGTCCTTCAACAATAACATAGTCTCAGATTGTTCCCAGCGTGTCACATAAGATATCTTTGTCTGCAAGAACATTCGTTCTATTTGGGATTTCTAGTGAAAAATTCTGAACTGTAATTGATGGGTATTAGGTGAAACACTGACAGAAAAATGACCTGGTTGAAATATTCGTGGTCGCAATAACTTGAAATTTGGTTCGATTCAGCAGGAAATGCGATTGTGATGTCTAGAAAAAGTGGTTGGAGCAAAAATTAACCACATTTTTCAGGTCAGAAAAACCAGATTCTTTTCTTGGTGTGACAACCAAAATATGTAGTTAATTTTGGCTTCAACCACTTTTTCTGGACATCGCAATCATATTTCCTGGTGAATCGAACCAGATTTCAAGTCATTGCGACCACGAATGTTTCAACCAGGTCGTTTTTCTGTCAGTGTAGTGTCGGAATTCTCAATTTTAAAGAGACTTATGCTTTTGACATGTTTCATCAATATCACACTGAGAGAAATTTAAATAGTCATATCAACTATTCGAGGACACCTATTCACATTCAGTATTCAAAATTATATAAATAGTTATGGTGACTTGTTGTGGGAACATCGAATGTAATAAGTCCTGAATGAACTGAGAACAGAAAGAAAATATTCCAACCCAACATTGACAGTACAGTGCAAAAATCACAGCAGAATCTAGTTGGAAATTCGAAATTCGAGATGGTTGTGCAATTTTCCACTGTTCATTTTTCAAAAACAAAGCTTCCCTGTCATGACGCAATTGTTCATTCATTGTAGCTATCTAGAGTATAGGAATATCGGTGATAGCTGTTATGAGTGAATCATTAAATCGTTCTAGTAAAAGTACAAATTCTTGTGACAGCAATCTGTATCGTTACAAGAATGATTCGGAATGGCCGGATCAGTAACCACTGTATCTACTGTGACCATATTTCAGATCATTGCAATGATCACAATTGTTGTCAGTATCACAATTCACAAAACTCTTCTTAGTATGGTGTGAAATTTGAGCGTTGTTTGTTTATCAGCATTTTTGAATGGTTGTTTGATGCCTATTCATTCTTTATCCCTTCAAACCATGCATAGAAGATAATTCACAAAATTCTGCTGAAATTTGGATTCAAATATTACAATTTATACGTTGAATTGTAGTTGAACCGATCAACATTCTCATAAATTCGATAATAAACTGTTATTTCAGGGTGGAATCGCAGGTTTTCATGAAATAGGTCGTGCTATGGCAACCCTGATGTCCGATGAAGTTTTCCACGATGTAGCTTACAAGGCCAAAAACAGAAATCATCTTCTCGCGGGTGTGGATGAATTTTTGGATGCAGTTACAGTTCTACCACCTGGCGAGTGGGATCCTACAATTAGAATAGAACCTCCAGCTGCGATTCCTTCTCAGGTAAAATTCATGAATTACGCATGCAGGCTGCAGCGAAGAGTACAAATAATATTTCCCTGATGTCTGATCATCTCACCTTGATCAAGTAAATTCTACTTCTCCTGGGGCGTAACAAGCTAAAGTCCCCACAAAAAGATTTGTGTCTCAAGATGTCTTCTGGAGAAGTTAGAGATTTCTTATTTCACATCAATTCATTTCACAATACATCAAATGAACTTTCATCGAGAAAATATTGTACAATCGACATTGATACATGAAATCGATGTTACGCCAGCCAACGTTAGAGCCAACTTGGTGCAAACATGGGTACATTGTTTTTAGGAAGACCGAAAAAGACCGAAAGAAGAAAAACCTAAACAAGATTCAGACGAAGAGGCGGATGAACAAAAACTTCGAGAAGAATCTGGTTTATCGAGAACAGGTAGACTTTTCGGGGGACTGATAAACGACGTTCGGAGGAAAGCGCCATGGTACTTGTCTGACTTCAAAGACGCCGTAGCCATACAGTGTGTTGCATCTTTTATATTCCTTTACTTCGCATGCCTGTCACCAATCATTACATTTGGTGGACTTCTGAGCGAAGCAACTGGCAAAAACATGGCTGCCTTGGAATCTTTGGTATCTGGATTCGTGTGTGGCATTGGATACGGACTGTTTTCTGGACAACCTCTGACTATTCTGGGTTCTACCGGACCAGTACTTGTTTTCGAAACAATCGTATTCGAATTTTGCAAGTAAGCTTCGTACCACATTTTTATATTTTTGTTCCATGGAAAATCGCTTGAAATTTGCCAGTATTCTTACCATTTAGCGATACTAGGTAGTTCGGATATAAGAAAGAAATCTTCAAAAACTTGCTTATAGGAGTTTTACACATGGTCTCTTCAGCACTATACTGGAAAAATCATATTTTAAAAATGAGAATCGTCTGTATAATAGATGCCAAGAATATCTTCCATTCAACGTGAGTAGAAATTCTTTTAATATTCAGATAAGAATCTGGATAATATGAGAATTTCCACTTATGTTAAATTATGGTATCCTTGGCACCTATTACACGGAAAAAAAGAAATAGTTGCAGCAACTACTAAAATAGTCGATTTTCGATCATCTACTTAAGTAGTTGCTACAGCTACTTAGTAGGCAGGACAAGTAACTCGATAGTTGCACTAACTAACGTGGATACCTGAGGTATCTTGAATTAGTTGAGACAGCTAACGTGTTACTTGTCCAGACTACTAAGGAGCCGCAGCAACTACTTAAGTATATGGTCGAAAACCGACTATTTGAGTAGTTGCTGCAACTCTTTCTTTTTTGTCCGTGTATACACTAGATTCTTATATTCAGAATATGATTTTCCCCCAAGTAGAAATGCTCTAGTTATTGACAAAGTAGCCAAGTACTAGACACTTGCAAGTACCTCACCAGAACCCTACGAGGGACTTGCAAGGGTCTAGCTTTTGGCTAGTTGAGCGTTCAAAAACTGGTCAATGACTAGAGCATTTCTACTAGGGCCGGTGTACAGACTTGCATGCTAATATGGCGTGGATTAAGCGTTTCTAGGGTACGGAATTTTTCCTCGTTAATCAAAATCGTACGACACCGTTCAACGGTACTACCAATAAGGGAATCTGAGAATTTTACACCCTGGGAATGTTGCATGAATTTCGAATCGCATACACCTAAGAATTTTTCGAAACATTTTATTATGAGTTCAGAGAGGAAAGAGATCTCGGCTAGAAATGATTTGTCACATTCTCTAATCTTGTTAGGCCCTCGTAAGTGCCTGATGAGGCCTCTTCAGGTCCTCATCACATCTTGAAAAGAGCTTGGGAATGTCATAAATTATTTCCAACACGGATATTTTTTTATTATTTTTGAAAATAATCATATTTTGCTCAACAGACAATCCGGTTGGAATTACATGTCATTCAGGTTTTGGATCGGCACATGGATATGTATAATTTTGATAATACTCGTAGCAATCGATGCCAGCGCACTTGTTTGTTATATCACTCGTTTTACAGAAGAAAATTTTGCCACGCTCATCGCCTTCATTTTTATATATAAGGTAAATAACTATGCCACGCAGATAATTGTTAGGATTTCTCAATAGGTTCACATGAATATATCTATCGATTTGAGGGTTTATTAAAAGATTATAGTAGAATTTTCTGTACAAACACACACTGTGAAAAGTAAGTAAAAACTTACACAAGTAAAAAGTAAGTGGAAAGTAAATTCTTTCTTTTTTAAGGGAATTTTTCTTCATTTGCAGAGAAAATATGGGGAGATGAACTTCCCCAAGTGAGGGATTTTTGCTATCACCAAATTTGAGTGACAATTCCACCATATTTGTTTACAGTGCGTGAAGTCTTCATTGGATTGTTTTTGATACAAAGAGTAGAGTTTTGAGATAGACTTCTAGAACCACTAGAATGTGGTTTTTCTTTGTTCAGAGCCCTGTGAAACTGTTGGTGGTTTTCATCCCCTCATCGTGGAGGAATTGTTTTTCCATAAAGAATGAGGGATTTTTCCTCTACTTTGAAGGATTATTTTGTTTCTTGAGGGCTGAATCTTCCACAATTGGAGGAAAAGTCCATAAAATTATGGTGGAAAATTCCACATCTGTGGAGGAACTTTATTGCGAGCATTTTTTGGGGCAAAATTCCACAATTATTTTTCACAGTGTTGTTTCCATTTCATTGGAATATTATCGAATAAGATATCACGGGGATTGGAACTATCATTGTGATTTACATTTCAATGCTTATTTTAATTTTAGGCCATAGAGAACGTTGCGTCCATTGGAAGAAAATATCCTGTGAATACTCACGCGAATGACAAGTTGAATTTGGAGTGTTGGTGTCAACCGCCGTTCAATATTTCAAAACCAGGACAGCAAAACATCAACTGGACCACGTTGGATTCAACCAGTTGTCAGGTCTGTTACAAAAACCATCGAATCTCCCTGTTCAATATCAAACGCTATCCTCATTCAACATCATTATCAAATAATTTACTGAAGTATAAGATGTATGTTTTTACCGTTTCAGAACTTCAACGGTACATTAATAGGTGATGGTTGCAACTTGCCAGCCTACGTTCCTGATGTGTTTTTGATGTCAATTATCCTTTTCATAGGAACTTTCATTTTATCGGTTGAAATGAAAGATTTCAAGAACGCTTTGTTCTTTCCATCAAAGGTAAAGTTTCTCTGCGGATGTTATGCTATGTAATTCCAACC
Source organism: Gonatopus flavifemur (assembly GCA_018340375.1). Lineage (NCBI taxonomy): Eukaryota > Metazoa > Arthropoda > Insecta > Hymenoptera > Dryinidae > Gonatopus > Gonatopus flavifemur. The sequence continues at coordinate 11,680,525 of JAFFJZ010000005.1, forward strand.
CCAACAGAACCAAAATCTGTGTACGTCCAAGGAACGTCTGAATACGTCTCTCAGACGTCCCTCGGGGATTCAAATGCCCGACGGACATTTGAAGCTCCAAAGGACGTCTCGGAGACGTATTTGGACGTACCCAGATTTTAGGTTCTGTTAGGGAAAATGAAGTATCCAGAATCAATGTCAATGATAATTACAATCCATGCGATATCTAGATGAGCAAAATAATATCGGAATAGTGTGGAATTACGCAACACTGTGAGAAGTATGGCTTAAATTGACTGCGTCCTAATTCGAAAATTGACTGAAATTCAGCCCTTTCCATTGCGTTGACGATTGTTTTCTGTGCTTATTTTACACTCAAAATAGGCTTCTTTTGGCTACATCTTGAATTCAAGCATGACAAAATCTTAGTTAAAAACTTTCTTTTCACAGTGAACTATATTAAAACACAATATTTCTCGACCGAACATCATCACCTAAACTTGATCAAGTTCAACTCTATCATGCTCAAATCGTGACAAGAATTATAACGCTTGGATATCCGGTTGAACAAATTCGACAAATACGAAACCGACCTAGTTTTAGTTGGCCCAACTTGGTTCCAGTTCTACCAAATGGGTTTTGTGATTCATTCCAAAGTTCCTTTCGTACCTGAACGGATTAGAGAACCTTTTTGGAAGAATATCACTAAATATACTTGCAATGTAACAACAAATAGCCTGACAAGCTGAGGACAATATCTCCACCTAATTGCGGATTGGTATTAAGTCGGTTAGGTCGGGTTAGGTAACACCATACCGGGTAATACCAGTTTTGGGAGAACTATCCTGGTCACGTTGAGATAGGTACAACACAATATGGTCCTAGCTGACATGGTGTTCTCGCATAACTAAATTCTCAGTGGTTTTACCTAGCATGATCGAAACTACCTGAGATCCAGTCGAATTTTTTCAACAACGTACAACAATTAAATAAAACAATTCAATTTAAAAAACACTCTAATGAAATATTAATTCTTCTTTGCTTCATGTGGAATAAATGATATGAATCAACATTAGAAAGTACTCACAAATTCGTGAAACAATCTATTCTAACAGTCATCAATTGCACGATATCATAGGTCAGACAAATTCTGAGCGACTTCGCAGTAATAATCGCCATACTTTCGATGACTTTGTTGGATTATTGTGTGGGCATACCCACGCCAAAATTAGAAGTACCTGCAGAATTCAAACCTACTCTAGAAGGACGTGGATGGTTCATTTGGCCATTCCAACATAATCCATGGTGGAGCGCACCGGTAGCGTTCCTGCCAGCTCTATTGGGTACTATACTTATTTTTATGGATCAACAAATAACGGCAGTAATTGTAAATCGGAAAGAAAATAAGCTGAAGGTGAGTATAGATCCTAATTAGCTTACACAGATTTTGACCTAACTGGAAGATATATCTCATTTCTTTTATCAATGAATATCAATATTTCTCCGTTGCTGCGATAAAATTCAATGTAGGGAATCATACTTTCCACTCCTAATCCATCAAAATCCAAAATGAAGGATAAGTGGTTGTCCCTTTAGAACAGTATCCTCATCGTAAGTTTGTCATATTTTTTAATAAACAACTTGGTGGTTACCGTAATCTTAATACAAAATTTCAGTTAGTTCGCCAGTGATGCAAAATCATGAAAATCTAAATCGGGAGATGAACTAAAAGATCGGTCGCACGATTCCAAGAAAAATAGTGGTGGTACAGCCTCAATGTCTCGGCTGCTCGATATCTTAAAAAATCTGATTGGACTATTCCACTAATGTCTCAATTGTATAAAAAATCTGCCTTGCATTCATAAACATATTATGAAGCTTTTTACATGACACAGTCTATTAGATTTCAAAATACCATATGGATTTTAATAATATAATTCTTAATTTTGAAACGTTTCTTCCCCATTTTAATAAGATAGTTGTGAATTTAATAAATAACTTCTTACATTTGAATAAAAAATTCTAAAATTTCATGATTCATAATCAGTTTGAGAACTTTATTAAATTTAATATGGGAATATGAACTTTCATAAGAAATTTTCCCTTGAATTTAAGAATAATTCTTCTAACAGTGTTATACCTCCTAAATTTCAATCAGTGACATCTCACTGTTTTTGCAGTTAGTAATTGATCACTTAATAGGATTAGTGAGATTTCACTGCATAATCAGTAAATAGTAACTGATTGTGTGGTTTGAAATGCTTCCCACTAATTGAATCAGTGGCGTTTCACTGCTACAATCAGTTGATATCCATTGATTTTGCAGTGTATACGCACTATTTGTTCAGAGGTCGAGTTTCCGCTGCAATCAGTGGAATTTCACTATTCCAAATTTAGAGAGTAGATTCTTGAAGATGAACTTGTGAGAAATTTACGTAAAATTGAACTTTTGGGATATTGTCAAGTCGAAACATTCAGGCTTCACCAAGTGGGATGAAATTCAACCATTTCTATCGTTCTGTTTTCATTTTATCTCACCCGTAAACTGATAACTGTCTTCTCAGTGTTGATAAATCCAGTGTCTATCCATGTAATCACTGCCATTCTCCTCCGATGAATGGGGAGGTTTGAGAACACTGGTCTGAAGATTGAAACTTGCTCTGCTAAAAATGTCAGCCGGAACCTGACAGAAAATTATTGTCAGCCTTCGAACGGTTCCTTTCCCAGGTAATCTAGGCAAAAACTGACAAACTTGGTATCCGATTTGGTCCGGAATTACCAACTCGAAATATCCTGTTAAAAACTGACAGAAATTTTTTGGGGTGGTTCTGTTGGGAATTCACAGACTGTGATATCCTCTCAAAAGCTGACTAAAATTTTCTTGCGAGGTTTTGACAGGATGTTATAATTTAGTGATAACGGACCAAATCGGGTAGAAAATTGGTCATTTTTTGCCTGGATTACCTGGGAAAGAAACCGTTCAAAGGCTGACAACAATTTTCTGTTCGGTCCTGCCTGAGATTCTTAGCAGGGTGCTGCACTCGGACTGCTGAATTGAAATTGTTCTCGCTCCACTAACGATTCAATGCTCAAAATGGCGCTCGCTTTGCTCGCACTTCTCAAATTCGAAGACGCTTGCTTTGCTGGCAATTTTCAAATTTGAAGAGGCTCGCTTCGCTCGTTATTGGATCTCCCAAACGGCAAGTGACTGGAAAAGTAGAGAACTCAGAAGAATCTCCATTGAGAGAAAGGAGTGTGTCATTCACTGTGAATAAATCATTCTATTCATATTTCAGACAACTAGACTTTCATTTACCTCAACTAGAGTCTACTTAGCGTAAATAAAGATCTAGCTGCGGGAAATAACCTTCAAAACTTGATATTTCTGCGGGGAAAAACGAGTGATTCGCAAATAAGCGGAAGAATGGTACATTTCATTGAAGCTATTAACGAAACGTTGAAATTCAGCCTAAAATCAGTACTTTGGGATACAAATACGGAAATCGGAAGGTTTTGCAACACCGTAGCTTATACCCTTTGGAAACATCGAATAATTGAACCTTGTTGCCAACCGTACTGCAAGATTCAATTGCAATCTGACACTTCCATGTTCAGAAGAATTCTATAACCTTCAACTTCGAAGTTTTCAACTATCACCTTCGAAGTGATAGCGCACACTTTGAATTGCTCGCAAAACATTTTGATCTTAGGATAAAGTGAAGACTTCCACCTCCAAGAACAACCTCAATCGAGTATATATATGAGAGAAAGGATGATTCTTCGTGATCATAGTTTATAATTTCTATAGTATCTCATTTGACACATCGCTAGCTAAAACAAATATTTGATGATCGATGAAATCAGACGATGATACATCTAATTTTGTTGAAATTTTTCAGAAAGGATGCGGATATCATTTAGACCTGTTTATTTTGGCAATTCTGATAGAAATTTGTTCGGTAATGGGATTGCCATGGTTCGTCGCGGCCACTGTACTTTCTATTAATCATGTGAACTCCTTAAAACTGGAGTCAGAATGCGCAGCTCCTGGAGAAAAACCACAATTCCTCGGTGTTCGAGAACAAAGGGCGACTCATATTTTGATATTCCTCATGATTGGCTGCTCTGTTCTACTAACACCGATGTTGAGACATATACCCATGCCAGTTCTGTTCGGTGTCTTCCTGTACATGGGTGTTGCATCTCTGAAAGGATTACAATTCTTCGATAGAATCCTCATTATGCTTATGCCGGTCAAATATCAACCAGATTACATGTTCCTACGACAGGTAAATAATGTTGATAATTCTTCAAGAATAATAAATTCCACAAAAATTTGACGGAACCACCAGAGAAAGGATTTCAAACTAAAAAATCAATTTCCGTCGATACAGGTTCCATTGAAACGAGTTCATCTGTTCACCACAATACAATTGACTTGTCTCGCCTGTCTTTGGATAATCAAGTCTTTCAGTTCAACTTCCATTCTGTTCCCTCTGATGGTAAGGATGGCAATTCAAATGTAAAAATATGAATCAGAGATTCACAGATTGAATTTTCACAGCTGGTAGTTATGATCGGCATTCGGAAATCTCTGGACCTAGTATTCACTCGACGCGAATTGAAGATATTGGACGACGTGATGCCAGAACCGAACAAAAAACACGCAGACGATCTTCGGCAGTTGGAGAGTGGCGAGGTTAGCACCGTAACACGAATTCTCAACGCCGTTGGCCGGAAAAAACACACAACCGGTGATCATGGACCAAATGTTTACCCTGTGGTCACTATGAGCCTTTGCGATTATGACGAAGCTGAAGCCTATCGAGGAAGTGACTGATGCAACTGTCAATTAAACATTTATACACAGCAAACAATATCTGTATGGCATGGTCACTAAGTATCTGGAATATTCATATGTGATATTTTTAACATATCTGAGTTGAATGTTATCGACGCCTAAAGAGATATCCACGTATTCTTCCAATATTCCATACTTTCATCTTCGTCCCGAACATCCCAACTTTGAGATTTTAGATTCAAAAATTAGACAAAGAAAGCCGTTCTCGATGAATTTCAAATCCCGTCCATTCCGCATCAGTCATCAGCATATCATCAAAATTGCACAAATGCTTCATCAATCGTCTATACATTCGAAGGATATGCTGGGGACCAAAACTATACAGAATTGTTACGAATTCCTGAAAGTGTAGTCATTCTAAAGAACACGTGGATATCTTGAACATATTCTGCTGATTGCATTGATAAATCCAATACCAGCTGTTGTTATCACGCATCAACGGCATACGTTAATTACGTTTTATAACAAAAGCAGAATATCTTAGACTTTTCAATGATCTCTACTGAATATTCTTCAGATATGTTTGGACTATTGAAAATATTCCCATATTATACAAGTTTTATAAATGAAAAATTATAATACACACGTGTGCGAAAGTGCCAAAGTGCCAAAGTTGTATTCAAACATTGCACGGGCATTGTAAGAAAAACAGAATATAGATAATCATACGTTTGAGCGACAAGTCTAATTTATACTAGCAAAATTTTCGAACGATATCGCTCAAAATATCCTTAAATTCGATCGTATTACGAGGTTCATTCTTAGTTCATGTATGATGGAATATAGAGGGTGAAGAGAGTTCGTGACCGATGTAATATATAGCATCCGTCATTTATTCTTTTCACTCATTCTTTCAGAAACGGAATAATAAACATGACTATTCTGATCTGTAATTCACTAGTCGTCACTTTACGTGAAGATATTATTTAAAAGATATTCGAAGCGCTTATGAAGGAATTAAGGAAGGAACTCGATTCGTTTCGTATTCCCCTGCGTTGTTATTGTTGATCGTATTTTCTTAGCTGAGATTGTAGGACATTTATTATACGTACATACATATTTATATATAAACTTAATCCATACGTCATGGTATCCAGAATATAAGAGATTTTTTTGAGAAAATAATCATGAGAGGAATGATTTTCATGTACTTGAAATCACAAAATTTATCTCGAATTTGCATTCCAAACTGATGTATGTATGATCCCATACGAAGAGCAATATATATGGAAAAACGTTTTTTAGATGGTATTGAATGTGCTTTTTTCAATCAACAACCAAGAAAAGAACATGATGTGATATAAGTAATTGTGAAATGATAATAAAATATACGTTATAAGGATCTTTTGGATCTTAACGTGGATTGTATCGCTTTTTCTTCAAACGCGTAGTCACGAAGAGGAACAGCGTTACCATAACTTTTCGATGCTGAAAGATCCTCGGAAGAAATCGATCTCGGAAATGCACATTTTTGATCGCATGAAGTTAATTGACGAGTTTCAGAGACTCAAACAATGCCGTACAATATATTTACAGAATTAATGAAGGATATACAAACAATCGTGGTTTTTTAGCATTTCCTATAAAATATTATGGATTGCGGAAATTTTAAATCCTGAAAGTTCAATAACACGGGACCATATACATGTTTCTCTATGAATCCAAGAGAAATGAAAATTCTTGATGCTGCTGAAGTTTGAATCGTTTATAGGCACGAAACGAAAATTCAAATCCACAAAATCTGATGAATTATCGTTATTCATTTTCTTCAATTGACTCCTTTCAACTACAAACGTTGTTGAGGGGAGGTTCTCATCAAGCGAATTTCGGAATAAGGTGATTTTCCTCGAATTTTTTATCTCAAATGGATTAATTAAATTAAAAACTCCAGTTATTTGAAACTCATTGAATGGGTCTCAAAGTACCTGAAAAAAATTTTCTCAAGTTCCCAGTAAACACACGCACGTTTTAGAAACGTCAAAAACAGTCGATACCCACACGTTGTGAATTAGTAATATTCTTGCGTTGATTCAACGTAAAAATTTCGCGGCAGATCAACGGTTTGAACATCGTTTAAAAGACGTCCAATATCGACGTGTCCTGATGATGGTTCTAAAACGTGAATTGAATCCAACAAATTATTTTGAAAACTTTTTATTCAATATCGAGAACAATAGTATTTTTGAGTATCACAGAATTTGGAAACTATGCCACACTATTTACTATCTTGCTCTTTGTTGAAATTTTAACCATTGTTCGGTTTCGTTCGACATTTTTAGCAGAATATCTTCAATTGAAGTTCAAACACAAGGTGTTATAAACACATTTTAAACGCTTGATTCAAATCCGTTCACAACACGTTTTTTAAGGACGTCGTTTGATGGTTACTTTTGAATATTAGTTTAAATTATAAGTCATCGAAACGTAATCCCTGGTCGTCTATTTCCCTATCAAATTTCAACTGAAAATCAACGTTATGAAATCAACGACTGACGTCCGTTTGACAGTCTAACGTTCTTTCAACATTGAAATAACGTGTGTGTGTTTATTGGGTTAAAGGATTCGTATCCCGGAACTTTAAAGGCGTTTTTCTCGAAACCATGTTTTTCAAGTTTGGTTCCACGATATCTCAAAAACAACTGAACGCATCGCTCTTTTTTTTTTATTTTGGAACTGATTGAATTTTTCGGAGAAGGAACCTAAATGGAGATGAAATTTGCTTTTTCTTTCTTTTTATAGCACTTTAAAGAGCGAAGAAAAGTTGAAAAAACGCTACCAAAAGTTTGCATGTCTGTCATGTTTTTAATTTTAGACTTTTCATTGGTTTCATCGGTAGAACCTCCAACAAATATAATATATTTCATAAAAATTTTGGGATTTTTGATTTCTGATCATTTTTGTAAGTGCTATAGTGGCGCCCGATTGATCACTGTTTTTTCAAGTGGTTATATTTCAACGCATATCAACAATTCTCATAGCATTATTTTTTACTGAAGAAGATTTTTTTATGTACTCAAAGACTCAATTAACAAGTGTGAAAACCCCCGAGTTCTTTTTCTATTTCCTTCCATGAAAAAGAAATTCGAGAAAATCACCTTATTTTGGGGAATATACTGCAAGATTTTGGGCCTTCGACAACCGAGTATTTCGTGATTCTATGACGAATCCGTATTAATAAACACTGATTCTGAATCTGCTATTGGTTTTGATCCATTAAAACCGAATTTACAGACAATTGAATAACAAAAAACCTGTCAAAAGTCCAGTCTGTTCAAGCACAAATGGTCTAGTCATTCGCGAGTTCTTCCCGTCATCGGAAACTCACGAAGCACTCGCAAATGTCGAGTTTTTGGCTGGTCAAGTGTTATAAAACTCCTGAAAAACTAGAGCATATCTACTAGGGTGGTTCTGGATTCATGGAGAAAATGTTTGTGGTTCTGATTTTCCAATGAAAAATGAAAGTTATAAAAGCCGTACCTCCCAATGAATTCTTGGTCCGAGTTTACCAAGTGGAAATATTATTTTCGATTCGTCAAACGGATCTGGTACAGATATGTTACCACCGCACAACAGAACTCAACGATTGCAGCACGTCTGCACCAGGTCTCTGCTCGGCAAACCGGAATAAAAATTCTAACTTTGGTTTTGAATAATTTCAATTACATCCATCAACTTTCTCAATGACTGACGTATATTCACAGTAAGAATGTTTGGCCTATCTGCGGTGAATTGGATTCGATTGTTCCCATTGCAAACTCACTTGGCCAGAATCTGTATGAGAACACATTATCAACTTCTGATTCTTCGAACGGACTTACAGTATTCTCGACAAAAAATATTCATATACGATTTTGAGATAACTCTCAAACATTTTTCAAATGTCTTTCACAACATTTGCAAATCAATTATTTAGACCAACTTGTGCAAACCCATGAAAGACTCCTAATCAGCGACGAGCAGCCTCAATTACTTTTTGTACTTGAAAGGGCTTCTTTTGCCAAGTATTCTCCTATTCCCATAAAGAGAAGATTTTTAACGTCAAATTATATAGTACTCGACAACAGAAGTACTCTAGGTACAAAAAAGTAATTGAGGCTACCCATTCCTGCTCCTACCCGTGTGGAAATCAATCCTGGACATCCTAAGGTAGGCCGTGGCCCCGTAGGGGTATATCTTAGGCATCCAATACATGGTTGCCTACCAACAGCCCATGTGGGCCCCAGTTGGGGTTGCCAGTATACTCCTGGAATATTCCAATCCAGGTATGCTCACCCACAGCTCATATAGGCCCCGAGTTGACTACCATTGTTTTGGCTTGATATTTGATACCATTACAGGGCTTAGATTAAGAAGCGTAACATACTAAATTGGTGTCATTTTTCAAGTAGGGATTAGGAACCTGGCCTAGGTCTGAGCCCGGGAGAAATTTCCACACGGGTAATTGAAAAGCCTCTCTGAGACATCTTTCAGATCAGTTTCAGAGTAAACTCTAGCTAGCTCAGAGTAAGCTTTACAAACCTCATATCTCTACATTGAAGTCATAAAAATTGAGTGCTGGAATTTATGATGCTAATAAAAACTAGTATGCAATTTCCACTTGAGAGACAATATACAAATTGACAATAAAATAAAATTGATAAGTTCCTTCAACGCTGGGAAGTGGAAGTCAATTCATTGATATTTAATGCGAGCGATACAAGTGCCATGTAGATTGTGACCTTCGTTTCAATACTTCTATTCATACTAACGCATTCACCGATGCATTCACTCTTTTTCTCCATAAAACTGCAATATGCCGTTCTTGTGTCCGTTGGTATAATTTCCCAACTCCTGAAAGGTTCGGGTTCGTTTACATTGGAGTGCTTTGCAAGGGATCCAGATAGCATCGAATCAGTCAATATTAGAGCAGCACGATATTTCACGATATCCATATTTTTTATCAAAATTTTGTCGAGTCTATACTGTATTTTATAAAATATTGATAAACATTATATACAAATGGTATATAAAGAATATCAATATCGTAAAATATCGTTCATCGCTATAGATATCCCTGACAGCAAAAGTTGCAGAGCAACTGTTGCTTCAGTGTTGCTGCACCAGTTTGTGTTTTGTTGTTGGAGGATTGTGCCATAGTTTCATGCATCCAAACGTCTTCATAGCATCATGACGACAACTTTCAAGTTTGCTGCATGTTGCTGCGCATTTGGCAACGCACCCTCCTAGCAACTTCCCAACAACGGTTGCTCCGTGTTGCGGAGAGGTTGTTGCGAAATTTTCTAGCACTTTGCTGTCTGGGTATAATTTATAAAATCGCCAATTTGTCTGCTGCATGGGAAAAAATGAAGCTATGAACACTAAAACAGAGTGAGTATTTGAATTGTCAGGTAAAGTCAATGAGCAGGCCATCATTATTACTGCGAGGGTTTATATCTCTTGATGCATGAAGCTTATTCGATCAACTATAGTTGTTGAAAAATTTATAAACATTTTTTGACTCGAGCAGCACATTTCAAAGTAAGTGTCAGAAGTTACAATGTGGAAATTTGTGTGGAATTTCGAAAAATAGTAGCAGCAAAACGGGTGGTCTTTTTCGTTATATATAGAGAATTCAACACTCAAAAGGCAAAATGGTTCCTCAATGTAGGTGGAAAATCTCTTACATGTAATGAAAAAACAATTCTTCCAAGATTAGGGAACCGGATTCACTTCTGATATGAAGAAAAACTCCCTGTATTTCTTACAGTGTATATTGAAAGTGATTATTCGAAAAAACGATTGATCGGAATGAAACAATTAATCGATGAATCGGGAAATCGATTAACCGCACAACTCTAGCCAGAGCACTTCCTCAAATTCCCACCTTCACTGTGTAAAGTCCCTGTTGCAGACATTTTAATGTGTAAGGACCCTAGGAGAAATTTGATCAGGCATTCCCTATTCTTAATGAGGTCCCAATCAGGTTAGAATCCGGCAACCGTGAATACCCGTGTGGAAATTTTTCCGGGCGTCCTATATTGAATATAGGCCCCGTATGGGCTTATATTGGATATCCAAACTCAGGATGTGCTAACCTCAGCCATTGAGGGGCCTAGTCGGGTTGCTGATATTCAGCCTGATTTCTCTAAGTCAGGGACACCCACATAAAGTCCATATGAGGCCACGCATTACCAATTTTTTCCCCGGTTTTTAAAATCTAGGCACATCAGCTGCAGCCTTAATAGGGCCTTGCAAGGCTTCCCGTGTTCTCCCGAAGATCTTGACTCAAGCATACCTACATACATCCCATGCAGGGCCAAGCTGTATTTCCAACGTTGTCCCCGTTTTGAGAATCTGAATGCACCCAACTACGGCCTGCTTAGGGCCTTACCCTCATATCAATTCCTTTTTTGAATATAGACCTACATTGAAAAGAAAATTTACCGAAATCGTATTGGTAATTGCGACATTTTGCGGTGTATGCCCCCCAAAAAATATTTCATCCATGATTACTGTGTTCACACTATCGGTGAACAACGTCAAAAAATCGGAAAAAACATCACTGCATGGTTAATTCCAAGACTGAATGACGCTGTTCTGTTTTTTGATAGAGTCCGATAATGTATGAACACAGTAATGTTGGGTGGAATACCCGAATAGAAATTGGAATCGGCTCCTCCCAGGCCCTGTCTGGACTCAAATCGGAGTGGTACAGATAAGGCCCTAAATAACCCATTTTCCAATCGAGGAAGTTCCCTCCTTGCAATATTCATTCAATTTGATGATATTCGCAACAATTTATTATCCTTTCAAAGGTCCTAGTTTCATCGCCTACATTAGCTTCATCATGGATATCCTACATAGGCCCAAGTTAGGGATACTATGCAAACCCTGAAGATGAGTGCGTGACAATCCTGTCTGGGCCCTATAAGGGTAACCAAAACAGGGCCTGAAATAAAACGAGGATGCCTAGTTTGGCCCAACCTGCCGCCAAGAATTAATTTTCACACGGGTAAGGAAAATCTTTTGATGCCCTTACAATTAAGGGACTCATCTGATTTCCCCAATATGATTAAAATAGGGTTGTAACGCAAAGGTACAATAGGGTTCGGATGAGATTTCCATAAAATCGAATGGAATGGGGAAAGCCGTAACGAAACCTGATAAGGACCTGATAGGAAATCGGGCATGCCTCGTCAGGCCCAGGTTTTTTTCTATCCAAAATTTCTACTAAGGGGCTTCGAACGTCACTCCTGTGATACTTCCTCAGTCAATTTTTGCTGAGGTAGGAGTGCCTCCTTCTACCTGTATTATACCCCGAAGATAACGCGAAGCTCTGAAGAATGTTTAATGAAAGTGGATTAGGAGTGCGGACATTCAACCGACAGATGAACCTTCATTGAACGTACCTCAACTCAAAATTAACTTACGAAAATGAATATGTAATTATGTATAATCGTATATGATGATTTTTTTCCGGATTACTGATCCCTGAATTCTCTCGCTTTTGATCGACAGAGGTTGGACAAAAGAAATCGAATATCTATTACCCATGTATAAGAGAAAAATCCTTATACAATGGGAATTTCCATACATTTTCATGTAAAAATTCCTATGCATGACTCTAAAATTTGATTCTCAAGCAGAAGTTGGAAGAATTCAAATTCTTTTTACAGTGCACATGTAAATGTCCGATACGCAATACTTTTTATCTAAAAACAAACTAAAAATTGATTCTCCAAGAAATCTGAAAAAATCTCCTGATAGTTTCATCTCTGCATTCCTTTCAATTTGAAAGAAATCCTGAAAACTGCAAACCGTATGAATGAACATCAATACCGCACAGTTTCTTGTCAAGGCCCATTGAATACCATTCCATTCTCAAATTCGCAGCTTATATGGAGATATTTATTATTCATGCCAAATTCAGGAAACATTTCAAATAGTTCTGAATGAAGATGACTCCGATCATCAAATTATATGTCACACTTACAATGAAAATTATATCTATATATATATACACATGTGTTGATTCGATAATCGCATCCCCAACAGTTTTATTACCACATGAGGATTTTTTCGACGTGAATATTGATAATTCTCTGTTATGCCTGTTGATACGGTGACCACAGATTTTGGATATTTTGAGGACAGTTTTGAAGCCATTTTGCATAAAAATCGAATAATGAAGTCTATATTCCTAAACAATATACACGAGTCTTCATTGACATTTATAAACGAAATACATTACTAAGAAGAAGAAAAACTAAGGTACATCTTGGGTTCAGATCGAAAAGATCCTCATGATGATTGTCGATTCATTTTCTGGATATTATTTGCTGTGTACGGCTCAATCCATAAGTATTTTGCAACCATCATTTCATCGCTGTCATATCTTCATTCGAAACAATTTTCGCAAAAATATTTAATCGTGATATTGTTGTAATGTGATATAGGGAGCCTCATGTGCCATTCAATTCTCACAGGCGAAAGAAATTGAATGAGGAAGAGGAATCGCTAAGCTTGGATAGATCCGAGACGCTGGAATTTCAATTTCAATTTTTGATCATCATAATCAGCGATTTTTCAAACATTTTCATCATTTTCTGATACGGAATGTTCGTGGATGAGAGAAATGAGTTCAATAAATTATGTATTACGTTACAGGTGTTCGATATTCATTTCACGTTACCTTTTTCCCCAATCCACCCGTAATTCACAGGGAGAAGAAAAATTTGCTCACACGGTAGGGGGTCTTTTTGCCGAAAACGTTTTTCGCCGAATACACTGTGATTTGACAATCGATAGTCACCTCTAGAAATCACTAGGAGATTTCGTAGTGATCTCTAGAAATGACTAGCGATTGTCGAATTAAGTTTATTCGGCGAAAAACTTTTTCGGCAAAAAGACCCCCTACCTGCTCACACAGCGAATCTTTTCCTAGCTGAAAATTTGCTGCCACAGATAACTGGAACAGCCAACTTTTTGCTGGACTAGCAAGATTTTCGATATTATACAGGGTCACCCAAGTCGGATAGATTATATTTGAGGAGCGTATTCTGCAGCAGAAACGCAACAACTTTTCTATTTGGCAAAATTTTTTTTCAGGCTTAGTTTTTGAGATATGAGCATTTTTAGATTTTTTTTCAAATCCATATCTCGGATTTGAAAAAAATTCAACTATCCTATCATTATTTGTTTCGGAGCTACAGCGATCCAAAGTTGCTGAATGCTGATTGGCTAGAAGCCCAAAAATTTCAAATCGCTGTAGCTCCGAAACAAATAATGATAGGATACTTGAATTTTTTTTCCAGAAATCCGCCGTTTTCCATCTTAGCCAATGGTGTCAAGCTCAAGTATGTAGCATACAGTGGTCTTGAGTGATTTGGATTTGAAAAAAAATCTAAAAATGCTCATATCTCAAAAACTAAGCCTCAAAAAAAATTTTGCCAAATAGAAAAGTTGTTGCATTTCTGCTGCAGAATACGCTCCTCAAATATAATCTATCCCACTTGGGTCACCCTGTATACAGAATAGCAAACAAATGTTACTGGTGGAGTCGAAATTTTTTCCCGCTCCAGCCAAAAAAATCACTATCATATCTAAAAAAATTGTTGTGATTAGGAAATTAATTGCTGCCAAGGCAATGAATTCGCTACTCCAGCAAGAGGTACCTACTGGAATTAGATTTTGCTGTCACTGAAAATTTTTTTTCTCCGTGCGAAGCTTCGTTGAAATGTTCCAGATGTAGATTATGAATTCAATATTCACGAGGAAAAACATCAGCGGTTAATTATGGAATAAGAACAGTCCACGATACTCACTCTTTGAAACAAGCTGTGGTGTTTTTAATTGAATTAAACTATGGTTTGATGACAGTTGCAGTGAATTATATTCTAAAATTGTTTCTGTGCGGAGACAAGAATTCCCTGAGACAGAGAAATTTGTTTTTACTGGGTACCTTTTGTTGGAACAACAAATTTTTTGCTATCACAGCCACATTGTTGGCTATGACAGCAATCTTTCAACTGTAACAGCAAGAAATATATTGATTCGTCTAGCTGAATTCGTTTACACGAAAAAAAATGTAGGTCGAAAATATAGTAATCTTCAATGAAAATTTGAGAATATTGCTTAAAATCTGAGAGTATTTCTCAAATTTGTTATACAGATAAAACGGTTCACATTTTTGTGGAATTTTATTCGAAAAACAATGAAAAATTATCAATACTGAATAAAAAATAGAGAAACATGTGAACTTTCTAAAAAGTCGCGTATGAAATCTCACAAAGTCCCTGGTAGACATTTTCTCCAGTTAATCATAAGGCACTTACGAGTTTGCCCGTTCAACTTGTGAGGAACTAGTGAGGAACGTGGCACTCTAACTCATCAGATACTAGTTAGAAACACTCTATTTCCAACTAGTATGGATTGGGGAAAATTTGTGAAATTCTGACCAGTTTTATCCATCTATAATTCATCGGGCCCACCTCACCAAGTATTCGCTAATAACTCTCCAGTTTATCCTAACTACCCTAGTAGAAATATAATCAGTTTCCCCTATTACTGACAAGGCACTGATGAGGAAACACTAATCAGGAAAAACTGATCACTACCCCAAGAGAACACAAACCTTCAGAACCGTTCGAGGAACGTTCACAAACGTCCAGGAACATTCATTGAATGTTCCTGAAGGTTTGTGTTCCCTTGGGGTAACTTATTGGGAACTGATTTGTCTAATATGATTATTAAAATTCATATGAAACTGATCAAATTCTGACAAGTTATTGTCTTCATTCGCAAGAAATATTGATAGTGTAAATGTTCATAAAAAATCCCGTACAGCACAACCACCGATCCTCCACCTGAGACTTCGGTGGACCAGAGGTGGAGAATTGGTGGAGAAATGGGAGCCGTGGAAATAAGGGAGAGTTAAGGGAGAATCTCCGTTGAGGCAACGGAGAGGCGACGGAGAAATGTCCGCCCCCTGTATTTTCAGTAAAACTTAAATTCGTGAATTCATACATTCGGATTTGGTTACGTAAATGCACCAATAAGAATTATATCGAAAATACAGGGGGCGGACATTTCTCCGTCGCCTCTCCGTTGCCTCAACGGAGACTCTCCCTTATTTCTCCCTTATTTCCACGGCTCCCATTTCTCCACCAATTCTCCACCTCCAGTCCACCGAAGTCCTAGGTGGAGGATCGGTGGTTGTGCTGTATGGGATATTCGGTTTAAAAAACATATTGATTGTTATTGAAGTGATATATTGCAATTGTAAAATTACACCTATTTTAGATATGTCTGAACCAAAATTTGAAGTATCTCAAAGACATTGAATCGAATTGGTTCGAATTATTTGATCCTGGGTTTGCTGTATCAAATCGATGAAACCTAACCTCAATAATTATAAAGAGTATATGCACATAACAAAACTACCTTGGAAATTGTTACATTTTGTAAGGGTATGGTATAATAGGAGATGAGGTGTAATATGTATATATTCTTTCTTGTTGTGAAATAATATAGTTTTGTTATTTATTATGAGTAAGATAGTAGTAGCTTTAATATTATCTCATGATATCTCATGACCCACATAGCATGAAAGTTTTGAGAACATTCTGAGAACGTTTCTAAAACGTTTAAAGTTCTCTAAAGGTTCTGACAACGTTTAGAGAACTTTCAGTGCTATGTGGGGATTGAGGTGGAAACACCATACATATGGTTCGATATATTTTTTGTCCTTGGCTAAAACTCCTAGATTTTATCTAAGAAAAAGTCTAGGAAAATTTTTCCTACGGGTTTTGTTGAAAATTTACTTTTTAATCCTTGGAAACATCTCAAACAAAAACATAAATTATTATTTGAGTGGAGATTCATCAATTTAGTGTTATAATTTCACATCTTCATCGACATAACCTGCATTTTTGTGGGTCATAAATGCTTCGTTAGTTACTCACAAATAACTCATCAACTACCGATCAGTCCCTCATCAGTTAATCGCTCATATCTGCTCAGTTTCTTCAATCAGTTTCTCATTATCCAGAGCGTTACACCCCTTGTTGGAAACTTTTAAGTTTCCTGATCAGTCCCTGATCAGTGAAATGGAAAACTGATCAGTGCCTCATCATTTGCTAGAGAAAATTTCTACCAGGGTAGTTTTTCCTTGCTAGCTTCTCGTGGGTGATCGGGAAAGACTCGTGATATTCCTCCCAGGGGTGAATAGTAAGATGTTGAAATTTTGTTATGAACTTTGTAGAATTTCACGCGCAACTTTCATTTTTTATCAAGTGTTGATAATTTTTCATTGTTCTTCAAATACGATTCCACAAAAATGACAACCGTTTTATCTTCATTACAAATTTAAGAAATACTCTCAGATTTTAAGAAATATTCTCAAATTTTTACTAAAGATTACTATATTTTCGACCTGCATTTTTGTCCGTATACTATCCTATATGCAGTAGTGAGAATTCTGCTGTCTCAGCAAAAGTTGAGGACAGCTAAATCACATTTTGTTGTCCCAGCGAATTTCTTGTTAGCTATGAAAACGGTTTTTTAGCCGTAGCGGTGGAAAGTGCTCATGTTGCTCTTCCAGCAATTCAGTTAGCTGTGGCCGTGAATTTTCAGCTAGACCAGCAAAGACATTTGCTAATCTATGTAAAATGCCTAATCCTACTGTCTCAGCGAATCTCCTTTTCTCCTCGTGCATGGGGTGTTATGGAAGAGCTTTTGATACTGGATTAAATCACAACCAAATTCGATAACTCACAATGAGTTTGAACCAATGCCATGACAGTGCCATTCACAATAGCTCGTGAAAATGGAAACAAACTCCCCATACGGCATTGAATTGAATATTTAGATGGAAAAACCAATAGCCCAGTGACCAATTGACGAATCAGATTAGCAAACTTCTGCAGGAGAGTGGGAATGTGCCAGTTGTCAAATTCACACCAACAAATGTAGTAATCCCTCAAATCCCAACCCGATGATCAAGCATGGATCAACAATAAATGTATGATATATGCAGAAGTCTCACCCGAGGTTCTATTTCTGACGACTTATCTTACTGCACACCAAGAGAAGTGGAACTTACGAGATGGCTTATAACCGCCAATCCAATCCTAAGATTGTACATTGCAACTTTGATGCCTCTACACAATTTCAAGATATCGCCAAAGTGCGTAATGGAAGTTTATACAATCAGTGTTAGTTTGAAATTGGAAAAAATCAACTTCCATGCAAATATGATGCAAACATCTGACATCATCATACAATGACCCCGATATCTATACCTAAGGAACTGAGAGCAGTGATAGATCCAGTTATTCGAAGAAGCAAATATCTTGGTCATCTACGCTGAGGGAAAAAAATTCCAGGAACAATGAAATATTTAATTGAATAGGCGCAACAAAATGATTAAATATTAATTTTTATTAAGGGGTTATATCTGTTTGACACCTCAGGAAAAAAAGCTTTTTCCAAGAATTTTTTTTTAGCATTCTTGTATAATAATCATAAACAACTGATACGATTAAGCAACTTCCCAGCAGTAAGAGAAAAATCGTTGATTGAAAATTTGTTGCAAAATGGCGGCTGTACGTGCGTTTTTCTCGAAAGTATGGTTTGAAATCGGCCGGCAGTAGAACTCGAGTAATTTTCATCCGATTGACTTGAAAATTTAACTGCAGCTTCTTGGATAGATTATCTTCTGAAGTACGTAGGATTTTTACGATTGATAAACAATTACGATTTTTATAAACAAAGCATAGTCGATTTTCTCGTCGAGAATGCGATTTTTTTCTTCAAATTGATGCCAAAATTGCAAAAATCAATATTTCTCAATAATCCTACGTACTTCAGCAGCAACATTCATGTAGATTATGGGAAAAAATATTGTAATAATTACTTCTTTCACGAATCGTTCATCTACTGATCATCATCCATCTACTGGATAGTTCACCCTACGACACAAATTGTTTTATGCCAACAACCAGAACGATGTTGATCATTATTGTTTATAACCAATAGATAGAAATATGATTCCACTATCATTTGTTGCATCAATGGCACCATAGCTCTGCGAACGGTACGGTTTGTAATTAAAATTCAAACTACCACCAATATAGTACCTATATCGTCAAATTTCATTCCTTTACCCTATTTGTTCGATCGAATAAATGTCTACTTGATTCAATAAGTACTGAACTGAGCATTTTGTTGCAACTATTCAACTGAATATTTCATTGTTCCCGGAAATGTTTTCTCTTAATGTAGAAAATATCACAATGAATTCGTCGAACCCCAATTGAACTCTCTATGAACTCTCTTCAAAAAAGGAGTAAATCAGTTGAAACTGTAACAAATCGAAACAAGATTTCTCGTCGTATCGTCTTATCTGGTCTCGTGTGAACATGTTGATAACTATATTCATAATTTGAGATATTACTGAATATATCAGAATTATAAATTCTACAGAAAGATTCATAAACATCTTATCAAAAATGTGTATACCCTTCAAACTTTTTTTGACTATCAACAAATTGTTTCGTAAGTAAGAAATCTCACAAATCACGTTTTAATCGCTTCCCGCTGATGTGACATTTTTTTTCCATGAGAATAAAAAATTACTCGAAACGAGATTATCATAACTCGTTTCACACATTAGATGAATCAATGAATGCATTGATGGAATACACACAACTCCACGCCGCATATGTAATAATGTTCATAGACCTTTGACCGTGTAAAAGATAGCGCGGTTGAAGAAGGAGCATGTATCATTGTTGTGAATATATTATCGTATACATATCTGAATGTCATTACTCTGCTATTTCTTCAGTGCTACGTTGTGCATAATTCGTGCTTGTGAAAAATCGAACGGTCGAATCAAAAGTTGGGAAACATGATAGTTGATAATAACATAAGAATGTGGAAATACTTGCAAATCGTCAATTTATTTTTTGTGGTTATTCAAATCGATGCGTTGACGAATCAAAGACAAGAAACGATCCATTCCGGAGCAATGAAAATTTTCTATCCTGTCGATCGAAATAATGAATTCATTGGATCTCCTGTTAATGTTGAGAGGATGAAGAGGGATATGGACAATGATGTGAATAACGACGATAAAGTTAATCACCAACAAAGGTCCCACAAAAATACTGTGAGAATCAATGGCAATATCGGAGGAAGGATTTTGAATCTCGAATTGCCCATCAATAACTTTCAAAAAAACGTTTGGGATATTATGGATTCGGTCAAAAATAAGATTAATAATACTTCCGATGGAGTTACAGAGATAGAAAAGAAGAACGAAACGAATCGTGATGGAAAACCGGACGGTGTAGAGAATAACATATCTATGATACCTCACAGAAAAAGGCGGGAAACATCGATCAACAATGAACTAACGTCCATTGACCAAAATCAGAGAAGAATTTATGGTAGATGGAATGATACTATCAAAGAAAACACTACTGGTACTTTTTCAATTATTTTTCTTCAGATAATCAATTAATTATCCAAACAGGAACCGCGAATGCAGAAGTATACGACAGAATTCATTGTTGAAATTGAATCATCCTGAGTTGTTATATCAACGACGTATCCTGGTTAAAAAAATTCATAGAATCTGATAAAATGAAATTTAATGGAATTTCGTCAGAACATTGTACAGGATTCAATCAGAATCACATTGAAGGAAACACATTGATCTGATTAAATCCCATTGACAAATGCTTGAATAGGATTCGGTTAGAACATTATCCAAGATTCAATGAGATTTGGCGACAATTGATGGTTTCGTTTAACCAGGGTATCCCAATACCATTGTCATATGTCATTACACAAAACAAACGGATGCTCAAGTCTCTGGTTGACAATGTGATTGAATCTGAGACACAAAAATTCCATCGCATACAAATTAATGAATAATTTTCTAGTAGAACTGAAACTAATCGGTATTCTAACGATAAAGGGAGATGCTATAAAAAATGTGTTATTCGAGAAAATTATACTTCTGCATCAGAAATTTCTTGTTGACACTGACTAGACATTCTTTTGAAACGATTGATATTCATGAAGTGATAAAAATTAAAATGCTTCAATTACTAAACTGAAACAAAAATTTCTTCCAGCCAAATAAAAGGTTCTTTGTCCTGTACCGAAGACATATTTATTATTATCAACAAAACATCCTTCGGTATGGAAATAATTTATTCGAATCAAATGCTTTGTTGATACTAATAAATATTTCTTCGTTACAGGAGAAATAAACATTTATTTGGCTGGAAGAAAATTTTTTGCAGCGTACGATGGGAATTTATCTGTAAATTTGATTGAACAGAGATCTAGAGGAATTCAATATCTTATTAATCGATTCTTTTCATTCTTATTTTGTAGTTATGTGAGTCTGCAATTTTATCTCAAAACACGTGAAAATACTCCCAATTTTATTTAGAATATGCGTCTCAATAAATTGACATCACAACAAATTCATTACAACCATATTCTAGTCTCAATTTTTGATTTGTAATGGAATCTGTACACCACTCTGTTCTGTAATCATTGGCTTTTTCAATGTACAAATCTATGTTGAAAGGAAGATTTCCTCATTGATCATTCAAATCCCGTTTTTAACCCTAAGCTGCCACACTTGTGTAACATAGCTGCCACCCTGGGGTCGATTGGATACATTGGGCACATTGGATAATTATCGTAGACATCGTATTTTTATCGGACTTGTCTGATAATGAAACAACACGATAGATTTCGAATAGTATTAACACAACTGATGATTGAACGAACATATATCAAGGCTCTTCCCAGATAGAAATCTCCCCGATCGAAAAGTGACCCATCTTGGGCCCTGTCCGGGCCCAGACCTTTCTAACCAGGGCCAGAACGGGGCCTGGAATAGCCCGATTCACATTTCTACTCAGGTTAATTGCTCCCAACGTATATCTATCCATATATGGTCGTATATGGTTCATATGTGGTCTTATATGAATCATTTCTACTGGGGGTGCAAATTAACATGCGACACCAACGGCCAACGGGCAAACTATCAAACATGGCGGCAACGGGAATACATATTATATGCTTATAACACGCCACGGAGTAGTATTTTCCATTTTTTCTTGCTATAAACATTTTCAATGTACATATAATCATTACATGAATTGTTCGCTTGGTAGCTCGACATGAATTTATTCTCGGGTTCGTTCTGTCATCCCACACAACACAATCATCCCAGAATTCAAAACATTTTCACCTTCAATCATATTGCGAGATGATAGGTTGGCACCTGCATATTTCCATATAACATCCAACAGAACTGTCAACATTTGTTTCGTATTAGGTGTATAACTTTGCTTCCGCCGTTTTTTTCCGAAATTCGAGGCTTTATTGTAAAAAACTGGTTATACATTTATGATTCAAAGTATTGTCCATCGCTGGTCACTACTCACTCCCATCTTTCGGGCAGCATACAAATCCCGCGTTGAAAAAACTCGTCTTCTTTTGAAGCGATCCACGAATCGATCCAATTTTTCACTTCTTCATAAGACCGGAAGTGCTGGTCAGCTAGGCCGTGTGCCATTGATCGAAACAAGTGATAGTCCGAGGGAGCAACGTCTGGAGAATACGACGGGTGGGGTAGGACTTCCCATTTCAAAGTTTACAAGTATGTCTTGACCACTTTCGCAACATGGAATCGAGCATTGTCATGCTGTAAAATCACTTTATCATGTCTCTCGTTGTATTGCGGCCGTTTGTCTTTCAATGCTCGACTCAAACGCATTAATTGCGTTCGATAACGATCGCCTATTATTGTTTCAGTCGATTTCAACAACTCCTAATACACTACGCCGAGCTGGTCCCACCAAATACCGAGCATAACCTGGAAACCGTGAATATTCGGTTTAGCCGTCGACGTGGAAGCATGGCCGGGATATCCCCATGATTTTCTGCGCTTGGGATTATCGTAATGAACCCATTTTTCGTCCCCAGTCACAATGCGATGCAGAAATCCCTTCCGTCTTTGCCTTGCAAGTAGCTGTTCACAAACACACAAACGCCGTTCAACATCTCTCGGCTTCAACTCGTACGGCACCCGATTTCCTTGTTTCTGAATCATTCCCATGACTTTCAGGCGTTTTGAAATGGCTGGTTGCGTCACTCCCAATGATCCTGACAATTCTTGTTGCGTTTGACACGAGTCTTGATCAAGGAATACCTCCAATTCTGCATCTTCAAAAACCTTCTCTCTTCCACCGCCATGCTGGTCTTCGACGTTAAAATCACCATTCTTGAAGCGTTGAAACCACCCTCGGCACGTTCTTTCAATAATAGCGACCTCACCATAGGTATTTGAGAGCATTCGATGAGCCTCAGCCGCAGATTTCTTCATATTAAAGCAAAAAATTAAAACCTCCCGCGAATGACGAGAATTCGGCTCGTAAGCTGACATGTTTAATCGAGAATAACTTTATGATGCAGGCACAAATCGACTAACATTTCGATGGCGTTATGTTTACAAATACCTGAGCTTATTGTATGACATCTATGATCTATTTATTTCAACTACCACTCACTGCTACAGCCATCTATTGCAAAACGGCGGAAGCAAAGTTATACATCTAATACTTAACACTCAATAATTCATAATTTTCAACATAGCACATGTACCCCCGTTTCGGCCATATTTGTTTTGAAACACTAGCGCCGCTCTCACTTCGGTGGTATTTTCAGTTGCCAATATTTGTCAACTATAAATAAACCTTTTCCTTTGCTTATTTGAGATTGAAATATATTTCATAGGAGATTCCATATTTTGGAAACTGTCGTAGATCCACTGAAGATCCAAGCAGTGGTCAGAAATTCTTCAGATTATTATGCACTGAGACGAGCAGTTATGCAGAAATTCTATGCTCGGCAAAAAGAGATAGCGGAACGTTATGCACGGAAACAAACTACTGTGTCTCCTCTCAGTATCATCATTCACGATAGTGAGGAATCTTGGAAACATGTATCAAACGCCGAGAGGACGCAAACGAAAAATCAAACATCGGAGGATAACTTTGACGCTGGTAATACAATTCCAAATGGGAATCCCTTGTCAACGAACAATTCTCCTCATAAATTACCTGGAAACAGCAGTTGGAATAGATTCAATGATGTTAATACATGGAGGTAAGACCTACAAATCTTCAAAATCCTCATCAAATGAATAACAGATCAAAGAATAATATCTGGCGGATATAGAGGAGAGTCGGCAGCATTGGGTCATTTTTCATTCCCTATTTTTTCCCGGCTAGTAAACAATGAAGAATCGAAACATACCGGCCCAAGGGTGTCGACTCTCCCCTAGAAGCAATGTCTTTTTTGGAAATTGCGTGCTAACCGGGTAGTAAGAATTCTAGGAATGTCTTTGAACAATGTGCTTATAATAACAGTTCAATTTTCCAGAACTTTGTTATCACGCAACAACAACAGTATCGAAATCCCGCCAATGAAGAACTGCACTTCAAGAAATAACTCGAATGGGGTTAAGGACACAGATTTGTGTGATTCAAATCTGGAGCAGACAACTCCATCTCAGATAAGGAATTTTGGAAGATCTGTGACGAATTATGAATATGAGGATAGGAACCAATTGGACTTCCATTCGCCTAATCAAAAACGCACAATTCCGTCGAATGAAGAGGTATCAACGATGTTTTCCAAATTTTTCATTCAAATGCAATGATAACTGAATGGTTGGATCGAATAATAGGTTTTACGCATGACCTCTCGACTTTTACCCCTGAAAGTAGGCAATCGCCACTGAATTCGTTCGCTCATTTGCACGGGCGAACAAAAGAGGAATAAATTCTCAATATTGAAATGAACTCCCAGAGGGGGTTTTACAAATTTTTAGCTATATTCACAACTTGGATCAAACCCGGCGTGTTTCGATTATTGCCATCCCTAGTGGAAATGCTCTAGCGATTCATTGGTTTTGTAGCACCTGTCTCACTAAATGACCAGGCATTTCCTAGTGACTTGCAAGTTACTGACGAGTTTTCTCGTTTTGCGTTGGGATAAAGGTGCGCTCCCATGGCACTGAAATTGAATCGGAACAGAACAGGGATTTTAGTAGTTATTCCGTTCCATTCAATCCCAATAGCACTGCTCTCCCATGGATCGGAATCATTCCGGCCGTAACAACTTCAATTGGAATGTATTGGCTATTGCTCATGAAGATTTCCAATGGAAATCCATATTTCATCGTTGATTGGTTGATTTTCTATTCCGCCGGAATGCATTCCGATTCATGGGAGACAAAGTCTCCCGTTTTCGATGGAACGGAAGAAGAAATTTTCCGTTCCGGTTGGATAATCCATCGCATGGGAGAGCATCCTAAGTGTTACAAAACCACTGAATCGCTAGAGCCTTTCTACTAGGGACAGTTTTCAATCTACAACATAGGAGGAGCTGAAAGTTTGTTAAATTGTTATTCGATATATTCACAACAACTTGTCTGCTGGAAGGTTTTTTGATTATAAAAGATTTTGTGCTCTTGTTCAATCGTAAAAAACTGCACTTGATAACGTTCAGCAACGGTTGCCTACTTCCAGACGTAATACACGGAGAGGAAAGACCATAGGATGATCTTTTTCACAATCTAGATCACAAATCACCTCAAATTAGAATAACTTTTGTGAAGAAAACGCATTAAGATAATTTCAATTGATAACTCGAAACAAAAAAAACAAGCAAGAATTCTCATCTACTCTATAAATTCTATAAATTTAATAGATAGTATATGATATTTAATATGATATGATTTCAAAATTTCACCCTGAAAATTATTTGGAATTGATTAATGCTTCTGGTTTCTCTATCTCCCAATAGACAACTACTATAGGTGATCAACGCTGGGGGATATGCGAAGGACAGATTGTGTATCAACATAATTTACGTTTGAGTTTGAAAGGTCCTTCAACTCTGAATGCGGTCGTCGAAATAATAATGGAAGGTCCATTATGCATCACTTGTGTTGAAAGTCAACGATATAACGCAACGAGAGCCACCGTAACTTTACATTCTGGTGGACGTGGTTTCGAATATGTTAAACTAAAACTACAAGGTTTTGAAAACGAAGGTTTCTTCTATATCATCAAAGTCTGGGCTGTCAAGAAGGATGCTCGAGGTTGCGATAAACGTGTTCTAACGTGAATTCAATGAAAATGTACCCGAAATTTTTTTGCAAACAGGATATAAAACTTTAAAAATTTATTCACACATTGATATTTTGAAGGAGTTTTTATTTTGAGTGTGCCGATACAAATATGTTTCTATACTCTATTCTGTTGCATAAACTATATTTCATATTATTGTACAGAAAGCATTCTCGCACAAATAGGTTCATTTCTACTGTATCAATGATGACAATTTGTAACCATTTTTTTTACGAGGGTGAAAAAAGATTGTTGCAGATGGGGTTATTGCGTGTCTCGAGGTATAAATCATCCGAAATTTACACATTTACTTACGGGAACAAGATTGTTGTAGAATGTCCATGAAGTAGAGTTTATAGGTTCTGATGTATTTTATAAATATATTTTATGCAAAGATTGTAAATGAAACCCTGGTAAAAAAATCTCGCTGAATCTCTCTGAAAATTTCACGTTTCAGAGAAATTCAGAGAGATTTGGGGAAATTCAGAGGAATTAAGAGCAATTCATCGTGATCCAGGAAAATCCAGAAGGATTCAGGAACGGGTAGATTAGGAAAAATTCTGCGTTGAACTTTTCAGGAGGATTCAGAGAAATTCAGAGGGAGATACATTAAGTGAAATTCATGGTGCGAGATTTCAGAGGCATTCAGGGAGTTTTAGAGGACCTCAGAGGAACGAAAATCAGGAAAAATTTAGCATAAAACTTTTCAGAATGATTCAGAGAAATTCAGAAAGAATCAGAGGAATTCAGGGAGAAATAAATTGAGTGGAATTCTTCGTTCAAGATTTCAGAGGCATCCAGGGAGATTCAGGGAAAATCAGAGACACGAAAATTGAGCACGAAACTCTACAGAAGGATTCAGGGAAACTCAGAGAGATTCAAAGGGATTTGGGGACATTCAGAGGAATTCAAAGCAATTCATCGTGATTCAGGAACGGGTAGATCGGGAAAATTGTGCGTTGAACTTTCCAGAAGGAGTCAGAGAAATTCAGAGAGAGATATGTTGAGTGAAATTTTTTGTGCGAGATTTGAGAGGCATTCGGGGAGATTCAGGGAAAATCAGAGAAACGGAAATTCAGAAAAATTGAGCACGAAACTTTACGGAAAGATCCAAAGAAATTCAGAGAGATTCAGAGGGATCCAGAGAAATTTAGGGAGAGATAAATTGAGGGGAATTTTTGGTTCAAACTTTCAGAGGCATTCAAGGAGTTCTAAAGAGACTTAGAGACCCGGAAATTAGGGAAAATTGAGTAAGCTTCGAATTTTCAATATTTGAAATTTGGAGAGATTCAAAGATATTCAGAGGAATTCGGAGAGATTCAGGGAAATTCCGAAAAATTCAGGAGAATTCTGAAAGATTCAGGCAAATTTGGAGTAAGCTTTGAAATCTGTATGTATGAAATTCTGACACATTCAAGGAGATTCAGAGGAATTCAGAGAGATTCAGAGGAACTCAGATTGTTTCAGAGAAATTCAGCATAAGTTCCGAATTGTTAATAAATGAAATTCTGAAGAATTCGAAAAGATTTACAAAGATCCTGAAGAAGTCCTGGATTTCCAAAAAAAATTAAGAAAGATTCAAAGAAAGTTGGGGAGATCCAGGATGTATGACAATCTGACAGGTCTCTAATTTTCTCTGAATCACTTTGAAATTGCTCTGAACCTCTCTGAAAAATGTTCGAAAATATAGAAAGATTCAGAGAGATTTTTTCACCAGGGAGGGTATGCAATAAGTTTGAAATAACATTTTTTCCAATGAATAACAAATAACGTAGATCAATAAATGATATATAAGGAAAATAAATAAAAAATGTGGAATTCCAATCATGTGTATTATTTATATATACCCCTTGTTGCATTTGAATGCGGAATTATTGATGAACAACTGGCGTTGATTGTTTATGTTTTCTGTTTCCATTTGAATGAATGTATTCGAGATCATTTTGTTACTGCTGAGTCAGCGTTATCCACTTCATATTCATTCATGAACTCGAACGTAACAGTTTGACGTAAATAAAAGATCATTTTTGAAGTTACATATTAAGGTAGCAAGAAAAATTGAGTATTCCTTGTTTTCATGTCTCGTATAAGAATGTGTCAGTTCTTCATGTTTTGAGATGTTTTTTATGTTTCAAGAGTCCTGTTTACAGATGAGTGCGAAAAAAATTGTTTGGAGGTCGCTCATAATTTTTTGAAGTTCTCAAAATATTAAACAATTATTTTTCTTTATTTTCAATTTTTTCCTCGTTGCTGTAAAATTGTTCACCCAAAATAATTGTAACTTTTACAAAGTTACAACTTGAAATAGTTTTATAGTTCATTGCTTTTGAGGTTTCCATGCGATCTTTGAAAATTGATATTAACATTAAATATGTGCTATTGTTACTGTAATTAGCAACTTAATGAACAAGAATAGACCACGAGATGAAAAGGAAATTTGATACATCACAAGAATATAAATTTCCCTCATAAATAAATTGAATCAATTGAAAAAATTCACGCCTGTTTATGTAACTTTTGAAGTGGAAAAAGACACTCTCAGTTGATTATTTCAGAACAAAATTACGGCGTAGGGACTGGAGAAGAAGAATCGCTGCTTTTGATACGGGCGTATTCCTAGCACTTTCAGTTTTGAACCGACCGACTTGGGATTTCAGCTGTAGCTCCCTCATCACATTTTCCAAAAAAGTACGTAGGATTTTTTCGTCAAGTTAAAATCTAACAATTCTATGATCGGGAAGCGACCGATTTTTTCAATTGAGAAAATACACTCTTTCTTGATATTGACGCGGTTCTTTTTAGAGATGAATATTCTCAGAATATCCTACGTACTTTTCTAGAAAATATAATGAGGAAGCTACAGCTAAAATTCCAAATCGGTCGGTTCAAAACTGAAGGTGCTAGGAATACGCCCGTATTGAAAGCAGCGATTTTTCTTCTTCTCCAGTCCCTACACCGCCATTTTGTTCTGAAATAATCGACTGAGAGTGTTTTTTTGTACTTCAAGAGTTACATCAACGGGCGTGAAGAACCAAATTTTAAAATATCGCGTCGTCTTTGTTGAATAAATTGGCAAGAATGATTCTTGATTTTGCCCCCACAAAGGTATATCCCCCCTTAAATCATTGTGTTGATCAATTATTATCATGAATTTTAGAAATTTTATGGGTTTTTCAAGATTTAAGATTTTGGCTCCAAAATATCGAAAGCAATGGATTTGAAAATTTTTATAAATTCTGAACGACCTTTGAAAATAGATATTCTGAACTGTAACTTTAAGGAAGTCATTATTTTTCTAAGTACAAAATGTTACCAGACCGAGAAAAAGAAATTAATTTCAACTATTTTTAAGATTTTCAAAACTCTTGAGCGACCTCCAAGAAATTTTCATTGGAGTTGATTTTGGGAAAGGACTCTTAAGTGGATACCAGCGATTCCCGTAGATGCAACCCGTTATACAAGCATACCGACTGAGTAAACATGTTCTCGGCAAGAATACTCTGAACTGAATTCATGAAGAAGTATGAAATTTGCAGAAATCTATCTTTAATCCTCCACCTATCGCGGTACACCGCCCGAATTTTGAATTTCGAAACAAAAGTTTGTGTCACCGATTGAGAAAAAAATTTGTTTTCGAAATTCAAAATTCACGCGCTGTACCGTGATAGATGGAGGATTGAAGATTGATTCCTGAAAATTTCATGCTTCTTCATGAATTCAGTTCAGAGTATTCTTGCGGAGAGAATGTTTACTCGGTTGGTAAGATGTGGTCGGTGCTCATGCGCTAGGTCCTAAAATTTTTTCTCCGTGTAGTTAGACTGCGGAAGTTTATGCGCGGAAAGAAGAACCTAGTTATATAGTTACCAAATTGTTTTGGTTACCTCAAATATGTGATTGATTTATTGTTACAACAATTTGGTAACTATTACCAAAATTTGGTAATGATAACTGAAGCTTGGTAACTATAACCAAAGGCCTCAATTGTGCCCTGAGAGGAAGGGTTCAGTTTAAACAGCTAGGAAATTCAGCCCCTCTGAATAGAAAAGTAATTGAAGCAAATAAATTCTATTTGTCATAGCTCAATTTTTTATTAACATTGAATAAATCGTTTCATTCATATTCCAGACAACTAGACTTTCATTTACGTCAACTAAAGTTTAGCTGGGACAATTAAATTTGACTTGCCGTAACTAGGTGCCTTTCCCTCAGTGAAGACTCTGTAAATGCTGGTAACTGTAAGTCAATTCTTTTCTCAGTGGACTGAGAAAAAAGTATTTCAAATTGATCTCAATCCAATGAGGTTTGTTAACTATCGAAAAATCTTATCTGATCCAGAGATGGTGTATTTATAATTGATGAACTTACTTTGTTACAAACAAACTCTTCTCTCAGTGTATGCAAGTATGAATTTTTCACATTACATATTTCCTAAAAATCTTGCGTAAAAGATCTGCAACAAGCATCCTTTCATTTGGAAAACAAGTGTGTAACGTAATATTTTCTATCAATAATTTCGAATATGCAACATGAAAAATCTATGTTTGCATAAACTTCCGCAATGTAGCAATAATTTTAGTCCCCTATAACGGGGTTCCGCTCCAACGAAACCGAAAGACACCTTAAGCCCTCTCTGGAATCAAGAAACAGCTGGAATGATTCATATTGAATCAAAAAACAACATCAGGCAAATTCATAAACATTTTCTACATGCAAATAATCATTCCAATCTCTAACAATTCTCTAGAATAAAACAAGACCCTCAAAACTCTAGAAAATCCCCGAATTATGACTATACAAGAGGAAAGGATAAGAAAATCAATCAGCACAATGAACAATCTTTGATCATCTTTTTATTAAAAATATAAAATACCTGACTAGGGAAGTAGTTTGAATACGAGCCAAAGTCGATAACCATGTAATAAAATCCTTGTTACTCACAAACCATCCTCAAGAAGGGTTATAATTCACAAGACCACGTGAATATGGATCATAGTATAGAGACCGATAATTAGGATAAAACCTCA
The DNA here is from genome assembly GCA_018340375.1 of Gonatopus flavifemur. NCBI lineage: Eukaryota > Metazoa > Arthropoda > Insecta > Hymenoptera > Dryinidae > Gonatopus > Gonatopus flavifemur. The sequence goes on from JAFFJZ010000005.1 coordinate 11,711,598, forward strand.
ACATTTGTGTTCTTTCATCGACAGCCTGGGTATTTGGTGTTTTCTCTGCATTTTCAACGTCAGTTGGACGTTGAGTCGTGTTGGTATCACTATCGCTGTCATTTTTTTGTGGCCTCGTGGTTTGTTGATTCATATCGTTCAAGGATTTGGCATCCAATTCCTTATCATCCGATTTGGATTCTGAAGATTCTTTACGTTTCGCTGGTTCATCGTCGAAATTGACAACAATTGGAGGAAGAGGACCGTGAGGTACGAATGGCGATTGAATAATCTGTGTTGCACCGAAATACGGTATGTGGGAGTAATAAAAGGGCGGTATGTAACCGACAGCGGTACGATGAATCACTGGTTGTATCACAGGATACGCTCTTGACGGTAACAAATTTTGATCACTCCTAATAACTGCATTGTACACCTTTGGGACTTTGAGTAGTTTTGGACTTGACGGTACGCAGTTTATTGCCAAAATATAGACGACCAATGACAATATCATCTGCAAATAGTATTGAAGGAATTGAATTAATTTTATAGATGATTTAAGTAAGAAATTTAAATTCAGCAATGATGTGAACAAATGTTGAACTGATGATCATACACTGAAAGAATTTTATTTGAAAAATTACTTTGAAATTTCAGTGGTCGAGGAACATTTAGGGACAAGTAGAAATTTTTCAAAATATTACTGTGCATCACTTTCGACTGTTTAAAAATTCACTCATTCTTACAAGCTTCACAGGAATTGTTTGAAGAATGCTCACTTGTCCTTCGATTACTGAAATCTCATAATAATTTTTACAAGAAAATTCTTCCAGTGTGTTAATCAAATGCGGACGTGACACGCATAAACAGGCCCATACTACGTCTGCATCAGAGTCAGTTCGGTGAAACGAAATCAACATTCAAAATCGGATGAAAGACAAACATGGGTAATTCTTCAAAGAAATAAATTCTAATGTATTAATAATGTGTCATTTCGAGTGAAATGGAATACTTATTTTTAAAAACCATTTCACTCTCCGAATTGCTATCAATCTTTGTATTTTTGTACACAATGAAACATTCAAAAGAACAATGTTTACTGGATATGTATTCTAGAATCATGTGATTGAAATGTAATTACGTGACATGTGCATCATCAGGGTTCACAGTTCTGGAATATCTTTTTCCTTCTCACCGTGATTGGTCAATTCTGTCAGACTCTCCTGACCGCTGTGAACCTTGATTATATGTAACACGAAGAGATATATATTGTGAAGAAAAAGAATGATCAGTAGAATGATTGTTGAAATCCAATGACTTCACGATCCTTGTCCCTGAAGGTCACTGGAAGTCACTGTTTCGCATGGAATGAAAGTTTCCTCAAGAGCAAAAATACGGATTATATACTTCATCGAATTGAATGGATGAATTGATGGTGTTTTAAAACAATTTTTGATTCGAGACATCAGGTGGAGTGTTGCAACGGTGAGACCCTATATTCCTTAATTTTCAATATACGATGAAAATGTTGAAAATGATACGAACAACCTCAATGAAAATTATACACAAAAAATTACTATTTCTACCAAATATGAAAGATGAACCCTTAAGAGACCTGTATAAAGGTAACATTAAGATGTAACAAAGCATATTGTTCGCTCCACCTCAGTGAAGAATTTAAAAAAAACCCCACACACACACACACACACATCGAACACATTGTTTTCTTTTTGAATCTATAAAAAATAATCATCATAAATTCGAATACCCTACACTGAGAGAAATAATTACAATCACCAACAACATATTTTCATGTTCGGAGAAATCTGTTGCTTAAGAAATATGTATCCTTGATACAAGAAAATTTTTCTGAAGCTAAGAATATGATTCTTGAATTGGAAAAATATTTTCTTGATTCAAGAAAATTTTTCTTGGGTCTACAACATGTCAACTGTTTGTCAAGAATGTGTATTCTTGAAAGAATTCAAAAATACACGGAAAAAAAGATGATGTTGGATTTACAACATTTCGTTCGATCACCATAGAAACCCCTAATATTTCTATGGTGATCGAACGAAACATTGTAAATCCAACATCATCTTTTTTTCCGTGTACATTTTCTGGGTATTAGTGAGTATTCCTCTCAGTGTATGAACTTGATTGAAGTTTTCAACCAGCGTACCTCAATTGATCACAAAAACAAACACCAAATCAATATATCTTTCGCACTGTGCAACAAAGTAAATCGTTCGAAGACTCCGTAAATGAATGTACAAATTTTGACTCGAATGTTGTTTTTTTCCACTTTGACCGGAAGATGATATTTCAAAAAATATCGATCATCACAAGCACTTTGAACCGATTGTTCGCAATCTCCGTGGTGATACTGTAGAACTCTGTATCACGCGCGCTGAATGTACATGGTAACGGGTTTGGCACACTACATAATGTACGTTCACTATACACGTGTTCTTGAACAAAGAATTCCTCAGACTCAAGATAAAAGTCCTCATGCCAAGATAAAAGAATATAAAAATCGAAGTAACTTACCTTCAAAAAAACAAGCTGGACTTGAATGTTCTAACGAATGCGGGGCTTATAGAAAAAAATGTCATTAAAGAAGGTGAAGTTACAGAAGGTTATGGTGAACGTATAAAACTTGTGAGTTTCAGAATTCAAACATCATCGTCCCTTCCCCCTTTGTTCCACGTTTCTGTCCGTGTACCCCACTATGAGTACTCGGCGAAAGTACTCTTCGATCTTTTCCAGACTGTGGCCTTTAACTTGGGACACACCTATACCTGGTGAAACTACAAAATATTTGATTAGGACTCATTCATTCGATACATGTACTCTGTTTTTCTCTTAGGTGTGCCTATGACCTTGGTGAAGAGTTCATTCATAACAAAGAAATATTGTAAGTTATACGTTGAATCTGAAGCATGATTGTGCGTAAATCAATTCATTCCAATTTTTATTATCAAGTATTTATCGCGAAAATGGTATTCGTAAGTATTGTGTCTCAACACTTTTCAATCATATTTTCGCGATGAATAATACTTTTATTTTATGAAAAGGATGAAGAGGATGTGCTTTTGCTCATCTTCCCTGTGAAAAAAATTGCATCACAAGAACGAATAGTATCGATAGTAGAACGAATCGTTTTATTCCTATCTCAGACAACTAGACTTTTATTTAAGCCAATTAAAATTTAGCTGAGACAACTAGATTTTAGTTGCCGCAGCTAGGTATTTTTCTCCCAGTGCATCCGCTCTAGTTCTTGAAGATAGGAATTGAGTGCTGGCTAACGATTTGGTGATCGGTCCTATGTTAACCTATCGTTTCCATGGCAACGTAAACAGTTTATCGCACTCACTTGGATTTTGAATGGTACACGGAGAAAAATAAAGTTTAGAACATTACTACATTTTCTACTAATTTCGCAAGATACGAGGAAATCCTACTTTTATTGATAGACAATGTAGTAAAAATGAATGGTTTGCCTGACACTCTTTAGCATGAGCATGCAACGTTACAGATGATCGAGTACAGATTCGTTTACAGTGGACTGAAGCTGGTTGTTCAGCTCCAAAGCAGGTGAAGTCACAACGATCAGCAAAGAAGGTTATGGCATCAGTTTTTTGGGATGCAAAAGGAATTTTGTTCATTGATTATCTTCAGAAAGGTAAAACAATCCACTCCGAATATTACTGCAGCCTTTTAGATCAGCTGGATGAAAAAATTCGTGAGAAAAGACCTGGTTTAAAGAAGAAAAAAATCATTTTTCATCAAGATAATGCACCTGCTCACAAAAGTGTTTTGACGATGGCTAAATTCAAAGAACTCAAGTACGAATTGCTTGAACATCCACCGTATTCGCCAGATTTGGCTCCTAGCGACTACTATCTCTTCAGAAATCTCAAACAATTCCTTCGTGGAAAGCATTTTTCGTCGAATGAAGAGGCCATAGCAGCCGTAGACGGTTATTTTGCAGAGCTTCCGGAAAACCATTATAAGGATGGGATAAAATTATTGGAAGATCATTGGAACAAGTGTATTGAGCTTCTAGGAGATTATATTGAATGAAAAAATATATTTCCTAACAAAAACAGTATTCTTTCATTTCGAGCGCAGAAACTTTTCAACCAACCTGTACACGCATATCCACATAAATGAGGTAAAAGAAATGACAATGACCACCAATAATCATGAGAACATTTTTATTCAATCAAACGATGGAATATAAATTATGTTTATTTATGTTGTTTTATACAGTTATCCTCAAGTTTTTCATTTAGGACATAAATTTCACATCTCATTTATAATATTATCAATATAATAACAAATAAGTGTAAAAACATAATTGCAGATGACAATAATAAAGATGCACAGCAGTAAATTTTCGTTTATTTGAAAATCTTCTGTCTCACTTTCGCGTAGATACACTTTCGGTCGTTCGTTCGTTCGGAAATCATCGGCGAACGTCGGGGGATGGTTTACGTACGCACGCTTATAATTCGCCGTAGAATCGAATAATGTTTTGAATACAAATGAATCATTTTTCCCATACTAAATCGGATTTTAGGAATATCAAAGAATATGCCATACTGGTATTGCTTTAATCAACTGAAGTTGTTGTGAAGTTTTAAATAATACATTCTGATTCATACCGTTACGGATAGCGATATATGTTATTATGAATAAATGATATACGAGGGTGGATTGATAAGTTTCCGGCCTGACCAAGAGATGGCGCCACTAGGCCTACCTTGAGGTGGCGTTCTATAGTACCATCCTTAGATAGCTTGTAGCTATAGTTTCAGTCCGATCGCCATGTTAGTTTAGTTTTGAGAGCACGCTGACCAAGACGCCTCTGTGTTTTTCTCGTAAAAATGGAAAAGCTGGAAAATCGTGCTGTCATCAAATACTTTTATTTGAAGGGGTTAACGCCGAAGGAAATTAAAGAAGAGATGGACTCAACACTGGGGACATCCTCCCCATCATATTCAACCGTTAAGCAGTGGGTTTCCGAGTTTAAAAAGGGTCGTGTGAGCACCTCTGATGAGCCTCGCTTAGGACGCCCCATTGAGGTCACAACTCCAGATATGATCGAAAAAATCCATCAAATAGTGCTGAAAGATCGCAGATTAAAAGTTCGTGAGATAGCTGAGACCTGTAAGATGTCATATGAACGTGTACAAAATATTTTTGCACCAACAGTTGTATATGGAAAAGCTCTGTGCAAGATGGGTGCCGCGTTTGCTAACAGTCGACCAAAAATTGATTCGAAAGAACATTTCTACCGCCAATTTGGCGTTGTGTAAGCGTAATCCAAGCGAATTTTTGCGTCGATTCGTAACCGTTGACGAAACTTGGGTCCACCACTACACTCCTGAAACCAAAGAACAGTCTAAACAGTGGATTGGACCAGGGGAACCAACTCCAAAGAAGGCAAAAACAATTTTTTCGGCGAACAAGGTTATGGCTACTGTTTTTTGGGATGCAAGAGGTATTATATACATTGATTACCTTGAAAAGGGTAAAACTATCACTGGTCAATACTACGCAGACTTATTGCAACGTTTGAGCCACGAAGTGAAAATTAAACGACCTCATCTGGCGAAGAAAAAAATCTTGTTTCATCACGATAACGCACCAGCGCACACGTCAATCGTTGCGATGGCTAAAATCAACGATCTGAAGTTTGAATTAATGCCGCACTCTCCCTACTCTCCAGACCTAGCCCCGAGTGACTATTATTTGTTTCCTCACCTCAAAAAATGGCTTGGCGGTAAGAGATTTGCGGACAATGAAGAAGTAATCGAAACTGTAAATGGGTATTTTGAGGAGCTTGACGAATCAGTCTATAGAGATGGCATTACTAGACTAGAACACCGCTATGAGAAATGTATCAGCCTTGGAGGAGATTATGTTGAGAAATAAAAAAAAAATTCTTAAAAACGTTGTTTTTCTTGGTCAGGCCGGAAACTTATCAATCCACCCTCGTATATGTTTTATTATTTTTGCCATCAGTATGGTACTTTTGAAAGACCCGTCTCTCAAGATTGAATTCACAAATATTAAACTTTCAAAGTCGAATTGCATATCTTCTTATTGGTTCAAGACTAACGCTCGGACTCTAGACATTATGGTAATATTTTCCACAAATAATGACAGTTTTCTCAATTCTGTTTTCTCCGTGCAGCAATGACTTGTAAGACAGGACGGATCACTGATCCGATCAATTCTAGAAATTTTCGTAATCGAGTACCACTGTCTATAGGGATAAACCTGAACCGATTATTTGCCGTAAACATCCAAAGTCATGAAGTATCATGTGTCCAGATTCGTCAAGCGAATTTTGCTTGACACTCACTAATGGACTCAGTCAAGCAGTGATAGCCGGATAATTAGGAAAATCCTACTGTATTTCTTTTTCAGTGTACACGGAAAAAAATTCACTGTTGCTGAAACAGGAGGCAGTCATGTTGCAGCAACAGGATTTTGCTACTGTTGTTGCGACTTAATAGTAAATTTAACCTTCAAATGGCACCTTATGACTCATCACGACGAACTTATGCTTCAAAATGGACCTTTAGTTCACTTTTGGTGCATGAGATGTGAGTCAAAAAATAAAGATATAAGAATGCCTCCAGTGACGACATCTTCTACCAAAAATTTATTAGTCACAATAGCTATTCGAGACCAATTAAAAATGATTTATGTATCGATTTCCAAAAACTTTGAAAATAATATTATCAAAGAAAAATGTGAAGAATGTGACGGAGACAAAATGAAATACTTCCCTAATATTATACTAAAATATCCGATGTCCAAGCTTTGAAATACATCGACTATAATAGATATAGATATCAATTAGATCCTGTAGTAGTAGTAGTAGTAGATATTGATGAAAATGAAGGACCTCAATTTTGAAAACTGTATAAAATTTGATGGGACTTGTCAAAAAAATTAAATGTTGAAAGTGGTACGATATAGGCTACTCTCCCCTAATTCAATATTGGAACATTTGAGAGTTTAATAAAGTCATGAAAAAAGTAAATAAAAGCGTTGTATTTTATTCATTTTATAAAGCCTATCTATCCCATGATGAAGGATTTTGTAAGATTGCCGCAGCTACAAAACTACTCCTGTTGCAGCTTCAGGAAAATCCGGTTACATTTTTTTCCGTGTAGTAAGGCATCGTCAGTCGTATTATTTGAAAGTACAAACCATGTCAAAACTTGTGTCAAATTGATCATCCTCTTATAGAAATCTTCAGGAACTGTTGAGAGAAAGGATGATTCAGATGATGCCCTATTTCACGTGATGTCCCTAAATCAGGCCTAAAGGTGGGCTCGAGACTCTTGAGCAAAATTCAAGAATAATGAACAAGAAGACAAACAATGTGCATATCAAGTCAAGTGTGAGCATGGAATAGTTGAAAATAACACGTCTGAGAGGGTGAAATTGATTGCATTCAGGACATAACACAATTTTTCTCCACTCAAGACAAAGACAAGACGAGACAAGAGCTTTTTCGAGATTGCAACAGTTTTGAATAAATCCTAGAGTTCAGAATCGAAAATATATTTTTGAAAATTCTCTTCCATTGCATTCTTTGAATAGTCGTACATTGGTGCAACGAATCTTGCGTCGGAACTAGTCAAATTAAGTTTTGTCGGTTTTCCTCGAGAGGCTCGAATCCACCTCTACACGGAAAGACCGGGTGTATTAATGTTTAGAAAAATGACTGTCAATTTAGGGAAAACGAGAATCGCTGACAAATATTCGTAGTGAGTCTACCAAAAATTCATAGTCAATGTATTAAAAATTGATAGTTCCACTGAGAAAAATACCAATGAAACTATCAACTGTTCATATTTTGACTACAAATTTTTGGTAGACTCACTACGAATATTTCGCAGCGATCCTCGTTTTCCCTAAATTGACAGTTATTTTTCTAAACGTTAAGGAATTCTTTCTAAATATTGATAGACCCGGTCTTTCCGTGTAATCAGGCCCCATCAAGCCCATTCTCAAAGTTTCTGAACATTTTTGCGAAAACAAAAGGATCACTTCGGCAAAAATGCATAATTTACTCTCTAAATTCTTTGGAGTGAATATTCACTCTTCAAAGAGTCAAAATACTGCAACTCTAGAACGGAGTGGGAGCTCAACTCTTGAAGAGTGAAATTTCACTCTTTAAGAATCAATATTCACTCTTTTTCCTAAGAGTGATTTTTTCACTCCAAACACCAGAGTTGATTTCCACTCTTATAGAGTAAAAATTCACTCTTTAAGAGTGAAATTTTTCACTCTTTCGGAGTTGCAGTATTTTCACTCGGAAAGAGTGAATTTTCACTCCAAGGAATTTAGAGAGTATGTTTGGTTAGACCCTGATGAAGTGTCGGCCTGATAGTGAAAAATCATTTCAAGACCAAAAACAAAGGATAAAATCGTGTTTTTTGATGAACAAGTGTGAAAATTCCAGTGTTGATCTTTCTATCTGAATTTTTCTCAAAGACATTCGAAAGAGTGACCTCGAAAATGGTAAGCAGAGTGGGTTTCAATATCAAATTCACTCGTTGGATAATGAATACACAGCTTCGAAGTTGACGAAAAAATCGGTGCATTCTGGACGTCAAAGGATAAACAGGAATCAAAGGCGCTCTGCACCTTCAAATATGTCAACTTTTGAATATCAATGCGTTTGAGCAAACGATCCAAACTTGACTACTCATGCTCTCTAGCGATGTTCATACGAGTCACGTGTATCTTCTCTCGATAGATAAACGGCTGATCCCATCTGACCACATATTGATCTCTCCACGGCTTGTTTTCGATTCAGCTGTACTTGGTCAAACCGTCCATGAATTCTTATAAATGGTACGTTTAACAGTATTAAATGACTGTTTTTATAATATTAATCGCAATAAAACCTACAAATGAGCATCAATACTTCAATACCATTTGAGTTTTGCCGAAGGATTGAATGATATCGGTGGTTGATAACAGGAAAATGTTGGTTTCCCAAACTAGATACAACAAACTTCCTGTCACTGATTTTGAAACCAACAACTCAATTACTGAATTTCATTTATGGAATTCTCCTATATAATCGGTGAATAGTAACTGATTTGTGCACTCAAAAATGCTTTTCATTGCTCAAATCATTGATACTTCACTTGAAAAATTAAACTTTAGTAATATTCACTGTATCCGCGGTAGATTAAATGTTGAAAACAAGAATACTCTTTATATGAAAATCATATAGGACAGGAAATGAGAATCAGATTTTGTATCGAAAAATCATTTCACACAATTCATATGTACAAGAATTTACATGCAATGTTTCAATAAATTTTACACACATCTTGCGTAAGAATTGTATAAAACATTCTTTAAGAATTCAATGAAATCCTTCATTATTAAGAAATTTCATATAATTTCTATAGAATTCATGTTCTAACTTTCTTTATCGAATTTTACATAAAGAGATTGAGGATTCATTCCTTTCAACCGTATTATGCGAAAATTCATCATCGTTACATTCTTTTGTAACAAACTTCATCGAAATCTATCAAAAAGCACGCTATTCGTACAAATCCTGTACATCAAAGTCCATATAAGGCTCGTGAGAATCATTTTTCTATGCTAGAATTTTGATTTTTAGATAATTTGTACATGACCCTTTCACTTGGCCCAGCTTCTTCGGAGGCAAAAACAAAAGAGAGAAGAAAAATCAAATATCATGTCTGAATCGACGTGTCCCAGTCACCCCAACTTCTCAATATAGAATCGACTATATCACAATGGCTACCCTTAACGTGACGGTTCCACTTGACCGAAGGTGTACCCTCGCACAAGGACAAAAGAAGATTTGAGCCACCGAGCGATAAGCTTCGCATATTCAAAAAATATGTACCACATAAAGCGTCTCCCACACCTTCATTTTTCTTTGCTTTTATTATTTTTCAAAAATATCTAAAAATCAAGAATAATTCAGTCCTTACATGAATTCTTCTTACGAACTTACGAATTTGTGAATTCACCGTACGTGGATCTATAATCGCTTTCTAGTTCAAATTATACCAAGGTCAAGGTTCTCGAGAATTATTTTACTGTCATACGATATATAAAACTTCCCCCGATTTTCGGTTCATTGAAATCAACTCTGGATACAAATTGACAAAACTCGAATTTGTAAATAACAGAATTCAAAATTCAAAAGTAACAGTCAACAGTTCCGAAAGCGTAACATTTCCACTGCAACATTATTGATTCGTTTTTATACATTCGAGAGGAGAAAAAAAGGAACATTCAACTCGTTACTCGAGAATACACTGAACCATTTATTTAATTCCCGTGAACAATCGGGACACAAGAATCCCCGGAGGAATTTTTGTTGAAGGTACGTTATGTCATCCCATGTGATTTATAGGAAAGTAACCCATCATCTCGCTGTAACATTAAAATTCGATTAAAGTCTTCGCGCATGGGCTGAAGAAAATCCTATTTTCTTGAATTTCCTGAAATCAGTTAGGTGGCACCACGGCCTCGCCGGGTTCTGGTACAACGCAACGTACTTATGGTGCAGTGCTATAATATTTCTAGGTTATAAGAACACGAATGAAATTTTTACACGCGTGTAGCATATTGAAATGAATCAAGTTGAGAGGGGAATTCTTCTTAGTGCTCTATTGAAATTTCGTGAGTGCTTTGAACTGTGGCGGTCGGTGAGAGATGGCTGTCTCTGTTTCTGTTTTGCTGCCTCCATCTATCTGTTTCTCTTCTCTCTGCCTCTCTATCCTCCTTTATGATTTTTCTTTGTCTACCCACCTCGCATTGTTACTCGTACTTTTCTGGATGTTGACCCGGGCAGAGATTTTTTCCTCTATCTCTCGCATTTTTTGTAGGTACTTCCGAATGTTCAGTAGGTCAAAAATACCCTCACCGCTCTCGAAGGTGGAAATGTTCCATACGAGGGCAATGAGGAATTTTTGATTCTATTGCAACAAATCTGCGCAGTACATATACATATATATGTATATACATATGTTCGTCATGTATGCATATACAATATACATTATACACGCATACAACTCTAATAATGCTTGCCATCCTGGCTGTTGGGTGTTCTATAGCGTTATCATGTAGCATATAGTTGTGAATATTGATATTACTCCTTGTCATTTTCCATCGTTAGGTGGCAGGAATGCCCGAAAATTCTTCTTGACTTCATATTATCATTCGCTTGATCCCACAATCTTTGAGATATTATTGTCCCTTCACTGGCCAATGAATGATCCTCATCGATGTTTCATCCAACGGAAATATGTTTTTTTCATAGTTCTTGATGTTTCTGTGTGACGAAATGTTATTGGATCACGGTGTACTTTTTTATGTTGTAGGATTTTATTTTTCAAATCTGTGTATTCGAGAAAAAATGCATAAATTACATTCGTGTTCTTTGTGAGTTTCACAATGGGGCGATATCATTCACGTTCATTGTGTAACAGGCCTAGGAAAAATATTTCCCTTTTCTTTGGCGAGAAAATATCGATCAGCTAACTTACGACTTTGGAAGTCTGTTTACGGGGGGAGAAAGAGAAATTCCCCATGGTATTGAAATTGATTAGAATTGCGGTGGATATGTCAAGAATGAAATCTATTGATACCCAAGTAAAAGGATATCCTGACATGCTCTGATGATCATTGAAAAATTATTCAACACGATTTCAATATCATTTTTTATATGAAAAAAATTCTCTTATTATTTTATATTTTTACAATCGAATCGTAACGCAAGTGATTAAACTGATGCCTAATAATTTATATGTTTACAATTCTGAAAATCCCACTTAACCTTGTTGGGTTTCAAATCACGTCAATTCGTTTAGAATATAATTTAAAATCGAGTAACGTCAAATCGGAAGATTCCACTCTCGAGTTGCATTTATCGATCAACCAGTGAAGTTTATTGTAGAATTAGGGTAAACATCCATCCGGCCCAGGAAACTATCTTCAGAACCCTTTTCATACGCTGAACCTACTTCAAAATGATCTTTCGGATTTAACAAAAACTCTGATAATCTTATAACGTCAATTTGTTTTCAAGAGAAATATCTTTTTTTAGCAATATTTTCAAATCGCGTGTACAGAGACTGGATTAAAATTGCCCCCAACCATGTCGATGCACGAATTATCCAAGGACAAAAATGAAAGTTATTATAATCGATCTCAATCTCGTCGTTACATAAAGTCAACATGTGATATCAGGTTAAAGTCTTCAGTTCCAACCTATCGCTCGTCTACAGGCGCATAGGGTGATGTTAGCTCTCCAGACACGATTATCCAGATGAATGCTCCAATTTAATTTTTCATGCAAGGCTACCCCTATTTGACTAAGCATTTGAGTAAATCTTGAGACGATCGTCTTATGTTGTTAACGGCGAAAGTTTCTTGAGTTTATGTGGGTTTTTTATGCTATGAATATTATCAACTGAACTCCGTACAGGCAGATAAATTATCATTATCAACGAAATGAGAGAAATTCAATGGACGAGCTATGCGAAATAAATTGGCTTCTTCCATTGATACGTATTCCTTTATAGACTTACAGTTCATGAACTTTTATGGGTTCTTAATACATTCATTTTGAACTGTAAAGATGATAAATATTTATGAACTTTCGAAATATCTCATAGACCCACATTTTGATAGTATTTTTGGTATTCAAATTAACAACAACAAAAATAATTGTAAATTTTCAATTTTTCATCGAAAACTTTTCGAAAATTATGAAGGAATGCATTTCTCCATTTGCATTCTGTGTAGAAAAATTCCAAAAGGATTTCCGTCCACTTCAGTATTTCAGACTGACTAATATAATTGGACACAACCAAATGAAAAAATTGTCTACAATGAGTTTGGCAAAAGCGTGTATGGTGAAACGCAAAAATCATACGGAATGAGGAACTCATGACTGGCTGGGATCTTTGTGGCATAAGATCTGGAAGAAAAAAATTGCTTGTATACACTAAGAGGAATAAAATTAGTCAACTGACTCTCTTTGAGATAGAGCTGACTATATCCTGCTAGAAATGAAACTCTTTGGATCTTAGGCCTTGCCTTGGGCGAGGTTGAGTTGATCAATCTTCAAAAAAGGAATTTTCTAGCTGGGATTTATGCCACTTTTTTACCTGCAAAGTCCCCTGATGATTCATGAATAGCAACACTCCAGTGTATTATAGATTCCAATGATAATAATCAATCCCATACACTTTTCTCTCTGATACCTTCATAACAACTAGCCTTTCCGAACACATGGGTAGTATCGCAGAACGTTGATAGAGCATTTATTGAACACGTTCTAAAAACATCACCCGGTAAACATGAATAGAACCTCATGGCCTCCGTTGCGTTCCAAAGATCAGATTTTTCCAACATTAGCAAATTCTACAGTGTATTACAATATTTCATTTGCTGGCCTACTAAACGCTTCTCTACCATTTCACGTGAAACATCTGTACATGTATCACGCAAAATCGCCTATCCAAAACACAATGACAGCTGAGAATCCTTCTCAAACACCAGTAAAATCATTCCATCTTCCTTCATCCCAATGTGGGTACGTTACTCGTTACCCAAGCGTGTATTTACTACGGGTCCAATGGGCGCCCAAAGTGGATGCCCATGCTACCTAACGTGAGACCAACTCTGGGATGATAACATCGTTTCCAGCCTGGCTGTATTGCTTCGCCCGAGGACTAGGTGATACAATGGGCCCTGACCTAAGCCGATCTTGGCTCAACTTAGGGCCGGGCCCGCACCAAAGTTCAATATTTCCATTCTCTACGAACTATAATTGTATGGGAACAAACAATAGGGCCGAGGTTAGTCCAAGATGGGTTCCATTGTCATTTCCCAATACTGGATTCAAGCAAATGGCCCCTGCTTGGGCCCATTGTCAATATCGGCAATACACACTTGGGTACTGATTCCTAGCATGTATATACCATGGGGCCTACACCAGCCCAGCATGGGCCCCATCCTGCACTGAGACGAAAAATTTCCGAAAACAATAAAATATTTAGTTGAATAGTCGCCATAAAATACTTAATTGATTTGAATGAACTTTCATTGAGTCAATTAAATAATTGTTCCCATTGATGAAGTATTCCATAGCATATTCAATATGTGTTTGATTGAATAAATATTTAATCGAGTCAATGGAAGTTTATTGAAAACAATTGAGTATTTTATGGCGGCTATTCAACTGAATAAATATTTTATTGTTCCCGGAAATGTCTCAGTGTGCCAATATGGGCCCAAGGCTGGGCCAGAGTGAGGTCAGAGTGGGCCAAAGTTGATACACGCTAAAGTTAAATATGAAATATATATATATAACAAATATATAATTTGTATACAAAATATACATTATTATATATATTTTATATATAATGAGTGACGTACCCGTCACTGCTTCTTCCATCGCATCCTTTTTCCCAGCAATTTTACGATCCAGTAACAGATCATTGAAATTTTTCATCTCGCAAGTAGAAGTGTAGGAGAGGAATTTTTTTGGAATTTTCCTCTCCTTCACCGTTTTATGTTTATTTGAAACTCTATCAATGCTTTTTTCTCGAAACCATGTTTTAGAACTCGGTGGACATGATTCCTCAAAAAGTATTGTACCCATATCGTTGAAATTCTGCACTTCTTTTAACGTGGTACCAGCGCTATAATTTTTACGGGACAAACTAAAAAGAAATGCACGCAATAATTCAAAATATCCCTCTGTACAGCACTTCTTCAGCGGTTCAAGAAATACTGTACAGAGAGATATTTTGAATTAATGTACGTATTTTTATGTAGTTCGGCGCGGAAAAATTTTTAAATGCTCAGCTGCTGGTATCCCCTTAAATAGAATTAACTAGTGATAATCAAAGGATTTTTGATTTTATCAATCACAACTCATTTCACGAAAGGATGAGTGTCGAAAATTAGGTATTGTTTTTTTTTCAACTCTGCCAAAAATTTCAATTCAATTTTTCTTCAAACTCCTTCGATTAATCACGAGCTTTATTCATTTACTGACAGAAAATTCTTTGTTTTCTTTTTTCATTTCGAATAAAGCTGTCATGAGTTGTGTCCACCATGAGAATATTTCTTTCGAGGAGTAGCTGAAAATCAAGTCCCATTGGCTGGATTTTCAAAACTTTTGTTCAAGAATTTACAGAAGCATTGTTCAAATGACACTATTCCAGATGCCTAACAGTTTGAATGAAGAATTATCGTAAATGGATTGTTGGAAAAAAATCAAGAAAATATGCTCATTCGGCTTGTGAAGACTATGCAATTCTTTGATAAAATATGAGCATTCGTTCATTTGGATGAGTAGAAAAATCGTCATTTTCAACGAATACTGTTTCAACTCTTAAGGATCAATAATAATGGAAGAAAACTGAAAATACCAGAAAATGATTGGATTTTATTGCACAACTCGACACTAAGAGTTTGTTTCATCTCAGTGATTTCATGATTCCGTACATAATTCATTCATGTAATCAAGCATTCACAACGAAGCATCATGCTACATTATCATTCCGTCAACTCTACAAATTATATAATTCTATCGATCATGAATTGAAAAAATTACTGAAATTCATAAAATTTGTTTCAAAATTTTTTGAAAACAAATGATCTCAATATCCCGAGTAGAAATTTGTTTAGGTCAACATTCGGGGCCTTATAAGGTGAGCCATTTGCCGCTCAAGGCACCGACGTTTACCCGAGTCGAAATTTTGCCCCTACTTTGCTGCTAATAATGCTGTTTTCAGTAGGGGGATCAGATAGTAAAGTAGGAGCAGTTTCAATGAGATATTTTCTCCTACTTTGCCCCTACTAGTGGTAGATATTTCCTATTTCACCACTTGTAGGAGCAAAGTAGGTGCAAGATTTATCCTCTACTTTGACCCTCCCACTCCTACACGGAGAATACTGCCGCCCGAAAAGATTACTTTTTTTTATTTTTTCAGTGAACCAGTAACAGCAAGATTTATAAAATGCATTTTTTCCATGAGAATACAAAAGATCACGGGTGCTGTGGAAAACGTAATGGTTAGGATTCAGATTTTAAACCCGTAATTTTTCTACAGTATTCGTAAGCTTCCGTATTTTCATATAAAAATCCATTTTACAAACCTCTGTTTCTGGTTTACTAAAAAAATTTTCAGAAAGTCATATTTTCCAGCGGCATTGTTTCCGTGTATTCAGTCGATTGCAATCTCTGAAGAAACGATTAGTTCATAGTGGAAATAGATATTTTTGTATATGAGAGAAGGCTTATTCAAATTAATTCACCGATAATATATTGGCCCGATAATATATATTAAACTAGGCGTCCTTACTTTATTACAGGCCCTAGACAGGATTGTCACGCCCCCATTTGCGGGGCCTGTACTGGATTCCCAGCTTGGGCTTATGTAAGGTACCCACGATGGGGCCAATGCAGGCTTCGAAATTAGGGCCTTGAGAGGTATAATAAATTGTCGCGAAAATGATTAAATAAGATAAATATTCTACGGAGAAAATATCCCACCCAACATTACTATGTTTATCCATTATCTGACTCCGTTAAAAAACCAGAAAAGCATTATTAGGCCCTAAAATTAATCACGAAGTTACTTTTCTTCGGTTTTTTTTGACATAGTTAGTCAATAGTTTGGACATAATAATTTTTGATGAAATATTTTTCCGTTGTTGCTCGTTGTTGACGTTGATTTATACAAAAAAAAATAACAACAAATCGGTGTGGAGTATTAATAAATGTCTCCGCATGAACATCAAACAAACTTATAATATAAATGTATGGAATCTTCAACTTGAAACACTGAATCAAATGTTACGAAATGTTTCTAGAACGTTCCAGATTGCTAATATTCTGCCTTTGTAACGTTTCGGATGAAACGCTCTGAAATAACATCTGTAAAACACTGTTTGATATTTCAAGAACGGTGCAGACATTTTATTTTGAGACATTTTATTCGAAACGTTACAATGGTAGGCCATCAGCAGTATCTGGAATGTTCCAGAAACGTTTTGCCACATTTTGTTCAGTATTCAGAGTTCACCTTACTAGTTTATAAAATAAAAACAAAATCAACTTTGTATATTCTTTAGCAGTAATCTTTGGGAATTATTACACTCACAGAATTGACATAAAAGAAAGACAGTTTTGTCCCATCAAGAAAAACTTGCCGGCTAATAATGGTAACCCGGGTAGGCCCTACACGGGCTGTAGTTGGGCGCACTAAGATTTTCACAACAGAGGAACACATTGGTGGCTAGCTCAACTCGGCCCCACATGGGCTGTATACGGGTATACAGGACGCAATACAGGACGCCCGGGAAAATTTCTATACGGGTCCTTTCAAGTTAAAATAAATAAAACACCACGTAGCTTGAAGCCAAACCCCCCCCCCCCCATGTAACCCAGCGTAGCATTTCATCTCACCCCTCCCTCCCCCTTTATGTACCACGTAGTTTATGGACGACCTCTAATCAATTAATACACTCATCCCTACAAACAATAATTACTGGCGTTTCAATGGGCCGCTAATGGTCCTGCAATGCCGTTGAAGAGCCGTTACTGGCCCTTTGAAATGCCCGCAGTTGTGTTTGCTGGGATGTATCTTCCACTTAACTGGGTGAAGTTACACTGTTGGAGAAATCTGTCCAAAACTTCATAAGAATATTATGGAGTTTTTTACATGAACAATTTCATAAATCCCATATTCACATATTGAATTCAATAATTTAATTCCTCATGTTGAGAATTTTTCTTCTGAATGTTGAGAATTTCTTTCGTACTTTTGATCACAAATTCATGAAATTCAATAAACAATTGTTACATTTGAGAAAAGAATTTTGTGAAATTTCATCATCAGTATCAAATTTGAGAACTATTATTAAATTCAATAAGAGAAAATGATATTCCATAAAGAATTTCGTATTCAATTTGAGAATTTTTCCAAAAGTGTAGCTCCGGAACTAAGCTTCAAATCGAAAAATGGTAAAGAAAAAAAGCTGTTTATTTCCATGCGTAGGATACGTCTGTGAGATATAGTACAGGAATTATGAACCACTGTGTAGGTTGAACGTGATATTGCAAGTCAATGCTTAATTGCAGCCTACATAGAATCAATGTCGATGTTGAATGACCAAAATGTGATGTCATTATCAGCGTACCCTAGATTAGGTATTCAGTTATTGATCTCCAACAATGAGCCAGTCATGGGCACAATATTGACACGATTGTTCTTGGCCAATCTTTTTTTTACGCCAAGCTTTACCCACGTGCAAAAGCTATTCCTGGAAGTTTATCAAATTTGCTATGATCGATTGTGCATTGAAAACAATTGCACAATTGTAGGACAATATTAGCTAAATTTTTCTTAGCAAACAGTGATGCCAGATAGAATGTGGGGTGAAACGTTAGTCGGCCCATTCCTTTGGAGACCGCGATATGGATGGTAGACTCCACATGGAGTACTCAATCACTGAAGACACCGCATCTCTTCCAGCATCACTGTTGGCAAAGGTTTATTCGAAGTATATACCTAAATCCTACATCCAGTTCTGATATTTTTCAGTCATGTTAATACATCTTTAGTAGGAATTTCAATATAAAAGAACATCAGGTCCAGATAAGACATATCCGACTAATGTTCAAGATCTGACTTGAGCACCTGATGAAGCCCTGACAAAAATTGAACGCAGAGTAGAGATAAGATATTGATCAGTAACATCGAATCTAAGTTTAAGAATCTAGAAATGTCTGTATTGTACTCGATCATTTTTCTCTTTTCTATATCATAAGTATTTGTAATTCATTTCTGTTTCACTGACCCTAGAAGAAATGCCCTAGCAGAAACCACTCTATTGAAGCCTTGCAAGGTCTCACGAAGTCCTCGTGAAGGACTTTCAAGGCATAATGAGGCCTTTTAATAACCTAGAGAATTACTGGAGTGATTTCTACTAGGGTCGTTGTTGCGCCTATAAACGCCTTGAAAAGTGCTCGACACCCGCTATAATCATATTTACTAGAATGAGTTTCATTATAATCACAAAGGAAGTTTCTCTATACCTAGATCATCCAGACAGATCGCTAAAAAGAAATTGAATGTTTTTAAATGACTGGTGGAGAAATTATATCCGCGAAGAACAATGTTCTCAGGGGAATATCCATCGCATCCTAATCAGGATAACTCAACAGTTATTGAACGATTCAAATAGAGAAGAGTCAAAACAGTTCTGATGATGTTGTGATAGGGATACCATGGCAGAATTATTGCAAGGAAAAACCAGACTGTCACCTTACAACAAGCCTGCGTTACATTGTTGCGTGACCCTGTAAGAAATGAAACTCTTCGGATCCAAGGTCCTGCCTTGAACCACATTAGAATGGTCTGAACCAAGATACGACATTGGATGGTCCAATTTTGAGAAAAAGAAATTTCTGTCCGAACATTGTTGATTTGTTATTGAAAATCACAATTAACACAATCTGACACGATACTGTAATTTCACTGTTCGCTACACTGAGAGAAAAAATTTTCAGGAATAATAAGATATTTTGTTGAATAATCGCCATTGACTCCATTAAATATTTATTCAATCAAACAAATATTTAATATGCTATGAAATACACTGTAAAACATATTCGGAATTCCCCCATACCTATGTAAAGGAAATTTCCCACACTTGTACGGGAAAAATGAATTCCTATACGTGAGTAGGAGTTTTCACACAAAAATATATTAAAATCACTTTTTTAATAGAATTTTTACTGTAAATTCATAGCATTTTTCTCAATATTTACGGGAAATTATCTATCTATGTATGTGAAGTAATTAATTTCCCATAAAAATTTTTTACAGTGTATTTTATCAATGAGAACGGATATTTAATTGATTCAATGAAACTTCATTCGAATCAATTGAATATTTTATGGCGACTAACGACCAAATATTTTCTTGTTTCCGGAAATTTCTTCTCTCAGGGTATAATTTTTCCACAATGTTGATTCATTGCTAATTCCAATGGTGAATATTTATGCAGGTATTTGGGTCAAAGATATATTCAAATTTAGGATTGCGATTATATTCAATGGCAGTATGGAATTCCTTTTCGAACTCACAGTACACTCGTTTGTTTGAATGTGAGCATTTTTTGATTTTCAAATCCTTTCAATGGTAAAGTATGGTGAGAATGCGATTAAGAATTTCAAAGATGACGGTACATCAACGTGGAGCGGTGACAGAAGATGTCTATATGAAAGAGAAAAATCTCCTCCGTCAAACCCATGGTAGATAAGTTTGAAATATTTTCGCAGTTTGAATTTTCCATTTGTTTATGAGATAGAAATTTCCTTGTTTGAAAAGGATATCGAAGAAACATATTTTTGCTTTCAGCTCACAAATAAATATATAGGCTGCGGATTTATGTGTACTATTCACCATATTCTGCAAGATATCTAGAAGAATTTTGGGAAATATTCTATGTAATCCAAGAGACTTGATTTTGAAATGTAGGGTATGTAAAATATTGTCACCAATTATTGTACTCTGGTGGTTCTAATACTCTGATTGGTGGTTCGTAATCGATCGAATCGGTCTTTTCGGTCAAAATTCACCCTAAATTTCAATTGCGAAAAATCGAAGATGATTATCGTTCCCAGGATTTCTTCATTCTATAAAAACTCTATACAATTCGAAAATATTCTTGATGATTGTATGGAAGAACTCAACAAAACTCAAAATCATTGAAAGTAAAGAAATCAAGAGAAACCAACTGCAATGTAAAGAAATTCTTCATAAATTCCTGAAAAAAGAACAATGTATAAAATCCTATATCACAATTTTTACTTTTTTCATGCAGGAAAGCAAACTTTTCTCCAGCTTTTCATACAGTGACGAATAATCGCTTGATATTATACAGATGTGAGAATGGAACAGGAAAAACTGCGATTCGATTCACGCATGTGAAGATAAAAAAAATCATATACAACCATCAACCGATTTATTTCCATCTAGGCTCAGTATTAAAAACTTTTGTACTGAACTGCACTGCAAATTGGCAAACTCCCAATATGGTCTATGAAATGCAGTCTATATGAAACTACTTCAGTTCTCTAAGGATCGACTACGTTCGAATATGGGTCTTATATCTTTTTGTTCGTTGAAAAACGAATAAGAAAGGTTATTTTCCCATCCGAACGAGCCAAATTGAAACAGGATTATCGATTGATATCGACTAACGTGTTCACTAAAAAGATATGAAGATGGAAATCAAAATAACCAAAATGTTTTCTGTGATATTAAGATGAAAGATAGACGAGATACTTCAACTCATATTCATTTAAATCATCACTAAAGATTGTTTGCAATTTTGGTGGAACATAGATGAACACATACACGAAAAAAAAATCGATTCAACAAGAAATGAAGTTTCATAATCTCCCTGTAGATAAACTGTATTGATTCATTCATCGTCTTAAATCGTCAAGTTGATAATTCATCAAAAAGTTCTTTGATAATTTCGTGAGAGTCAGTGGGAATAACATCCCTTGACGTGAGAAAACATAATCGATTGCAGTTGAAACTGTTTTGAAATCAAAATTGATCCCAAACGTTGCAGAGTTTATGTAAAATATCTCAGCAGTCGGAAGTAAGGGTGAAGTAGGGTGAAGTGCATGTGAAAATCTTTTAAAACTGATGCACTGTTTTAGACTGGACTGTACAGACCTTGGATATTTTTAGTACAGCTAGACTTTCTGAAAATTTGGGAAACTATCCACCCTGGTTAAACGGAGCCATCGATTCTCGCTGAATCTTATTGAATCTTGTACAATGTTCTGACCAAATCCCATTAAATTTCATTTCGTCAAATTCTATGGATTTTTTTAACCAGGACAGAGAAGTCCGTGGAGAGCTCAGGAATCTCTTTCAACTTTTGAAACCAATTGTGGATCAGTAATGGCATTGTAACAGCGTAATTATTTTTTGCTAGAATTCAACAAATCAAGAAGAAGAAAAGAGGGAATAAGAGCGTAGAAAGTAAGTTTCAAAGCACTTGAATCATAAAGATTCCATAATGAGCATAAACTTCTCAAACGAAAATTCCAGAACTACCAGAGTCTGAAACTATCGATATCAACGAACATGAATATTCCATCCATGCAAACCTCGAATCGAATATAAATAAATTTTCAAACAAATTTCGGTAGCGTATAGATATTGATCACTGGAAATTGCTGACACGTACAGAGCTATTTCTGTTTTGGAATACTGGAATATTGAAAAATCAATCGATTTCGTATATTGAAAGGCGGATATCATCTGACGAAATCGGGTAGCAGCGTAGAAAATTCATTACTCGATTCAGGTTTGTTTACGTTTTTTGGAACTTATCAATTCCGTAACACTCACCGAATACAATACGCTGCAAAATCATTCCTGCATTCAAACTGTACAGAATGATTCAAGTCAGTCATTCAGTTTTCACTTTGGTACTACTGTGAATACTCAAGGTCTCTTTTCTGTTCTATTTATTTGACGTTTTAGAAAAACTTTGCGTGCTGGATACGTGGGTTATAACAGCAGCAGTAACGACGAGAGAAGTAGAGTGAAGTTAAAAATGAAGCCGGAAAGAGGGTAGAAAATCCTAAGCCTCGATTTATTTAAAAGGTGATGTTGTGAAACCTTCTCTCGATGACTTGATTATCGAGACATGATTTCGGTAAACTGGGATTTTATTTTTTTAATTGAAAAGTCATTTCTATTTTCATGCACATGATATGTGTAGAAGAGACGGGAAAAGAGCTCGAAGAAAAAACACTGGAAATACTGAAATAAAATATCCGAATGATTTCTTTTTTGTTCTATATCCTTCTTCTGTGCCATGTTCCACATTATTGTCGGATGAGAAAAGAACCGTGTTCTGTAAATAAGTTTTCTTGTCACGCACATCGTCACTTCAGTACGCCTCGAACAGACCTGAATGAAGGTACTGCGAAATATGCGAAGGAAAAAGAGAGAAAGTAAAAGCAATGTAAAACTAGACGTCAAGACAGCAAAAGTAATGCGAGAGAAAGGAGAAGCATGACACTTGCATAACTTGTATTCCGATACCTTTGCCGCGAGGAAAAAAACAAAGAATAATTGACTTTTCGAATTCATCAAGTTTCAGGATTAAAATTCCGTGAAATTAATTTGAATGGATGAAGAAAGTATTCAACACAAGTATGAATCGATGAATTATTCTCTTCAGAGATAAAGACTGTGTTCCATCGCATAAATTTTCTATATAAATGATATGTATTCGAATCATACATTTATATAATTTATGTTGAACCACTCATTCGGATCCAATAAATTCAAAATTTTCGCCCTGATATTGTATCACGTTACAATTTCCGCATCTCTGGGATTCACCTGGCATAATGAAACTACAATTGTAGCGGAACCTTTTATTTTCCATGAGAAATGCAGATATGACATCTCGACTAAGGCGCATGTCGTGTAGGACATTTCATGTTACATTGTTTGGTTTAGTAGAAAGGTATTACAGTATTATCAGAGATGAGCTTGGAGAGATTAGAGAATATTATAAAGGATCTGGAGGGAGTAGAAATCAAAGGAAGGGATGAAATCGTTAAATTTCTCCTAAGATGGTGAAGCCAAAAGTTGAAGTGGCGCTATCTACGAAAGATCGAAGTTATATTCTATCTTCACCTATTTCAATATTCTCAGCTCTTCTATAATACAATAAATCTTGCATTCATTCCTTATATGCTACAAATCATTCTATTTATCACCGTGATAGTTAAGATACAATGTAACTATGATAAATGAATCATTATCATCATTATTATTATGCCGATATTCTTGAACATGCTCTTGATAAACAAATCCCTCTGAAGAGCATAGTAAAAACATTCCAGTTATTGACGGAGCTTGAGAAAAAGTTCAACGAACACCAACACGACATTATGAATGATCTGGAATAATTATACGAGTTGCATGCATAGAAGAAGATTATTAAAGTGATATGGCATGAACAGGTCGATTGTAATTTCATACGCTCGTTAATTACAATAATTTCAAAAACCGATGTGATGCCACTATAGTCCTGCCATAGTTACGCTATGATCATTAACGAGGATGAGAAATTTTAATTGACCAACAGGGAAGATGAGATTTCGAGAGAGAATCTCTTGAATGAAGATCAAATTTTGAAAGAATATTTTATTTCAAAGCAATTGCATGTCATGTTGATAAATTTTTTATTCATGTGTTCTTTTTCATTCAGAAATGTTGGGATTTGGACACGTTGAAGAAAGAGAAAATGTTCGAATGAAATAAATAATTGAATATGAGAGTTGGAAAGGTCATGGAAGTGGTTCGCGAACTTGTTGTGAAATTGAAACTAAATATTGGTCATCGCGTTATGTTGGGCAATCGCCGCATCTACACTCGAAAGCACTGCGATAGATCAGGCGGTAATGAATCTTGGGGAAAAAATCGTTCGTGGAGAGTCAAGTACGCGTAATACGCTCCCTCGCGTTCAAAAGTTGGGAAGAATTCGACAATTGATGAGTCGAAACTAAGAAATTTCAGATAAATAAAGCTCTATGATGAATGAGAGGATGATTGGATGAATTGACAAGTAGTGGCAGAAAAAAATACAAGTTTTGACCATAAGATTACGCTCACACGACACACAGAACTATATAAGATATCATAAAAAGCACATGGTTTCGATTGTGATATCGGAAAGTTTAATCAAAAAGAGTTCTAACTGCACACGTATGGGATTCCTGAGAATTGAATTCTGTCAACATTTATGGGGTCTTTCTGGTCAAGATTTTCAAGAAGAATTTTTGAGATATCGTTTTGAAAATTTGTAGGTATACCTTAAATATTTTTCGTTGTACTAATTAAAACAACAAAAAAAACTAAAAAATGACGGAGGGAGTGACTTAGAACGACCGGATGATCTTGAAGAAACGAAAAAAATAACAAATTATTCCTTGTCGAAGTGGCTATCGCATGAACTAGGATCTTTTTGATTGGTCAAAAATTGTCCGATTTGCATCCGATTTTCCACCCTCGAAAATCGATTTTTTTCGAAAAACGGCCGCCATGTTGTTATTTTTTGATGGGAAAAAATATCCTAGTCCATGCGATAAGCACTTCAACAAGGAATGATTTGCCATTCTTTTATTTTAGATCATCCGGTCGCCCCAAATCGCTCCCACCCCTTATGAAAAGACCCGATATCGGGATTTCAACGTTCAATCATCAGTTGTATCAATACTATCCGAAATCTATCGTTTTGTTTCATTATCAGACAAGTCCGATAAAAATACGATGTCTACGATAATTATCCGATACAAAACCGAACCAGCAACCCGATGATTTCCCGACATCGGGTTTACATTGGGTAATTATCGTAGATATCGTATTTTTATCGGACTTGTACGATAATGAAACAGCACGATAGATTTCCGATAATATCAATACAACTGATGATTCAACGATGTTTTTTCATAAACGACCGTCATTTTCTTGTGTTTTTTTGTTTAAATTAGTCTAACAAAAAAAATTTTTGTAATATTTAATGTTTGATACCTATAAATTTTCAAAACGATATCTCAATTTTTTCTATGAGAAAGAAATGTTTGAAAAAAAACTTTTCCTTGAAAATTTTAACCAGAAAGACCTCTTAATGTTAATGAAACAACTTCAGCATGTCATGTTTCTAATATAAATCTCTTTTAGGTACTCCTACAGCCCCGAGCACGGCCTTCTTCACACGTTACTCATTAATAAACCTGATTGAATTACGGTGCAACCCGTGAATAAAGCCGCGCTCGGGGCTGTAGCAGACAGGTTTTCTCAGAATCATGTTATATGAGAACCAACCATGATCCATATATACCCATGTGGAAATCAATCCTGGGTATTCTGAAGTATGTTCGGGCCCCGTGAGGGTATAACTGGGCATCCAATATAAAAGTTTCCTACCCACAGCCCATATAGGTCCTGGGCAAGCCACCATTGTCTCGCCCGAGTATTGTAATTTAGGCATTCCTAGCCATACCCCGTAGACGCCATGGGCGAGTTACCATCTTCTCGCCCAGATATTGTAATTTGAGCATGTCCAGCCACACCCTATAGAGGCCCTGGGTTGGCTATCATTGTTTCCCCTATTAAAAATATCTGACAGAACCGGACAACATTTTGACCCAGATCTGACAGGTTTGTCTGACTTTGTTTGGTTTGTGCATCAGTTTGAACACTCATGGAACTCCCAGACAGAGCCAAACAGAACCTGTCAGATCCGGGTCAAAATCCTGTCTAATTCAAATTTTATTTCATTATCTTGTGTATCGAAAGTTTTTTTGTTCGTCAATTTTCTTTAAACAGTGGGAGGAGGTAATGAACAAAAAATACTTTTCTCTGGTGTTATTAACCTATATACATGCTACAACGGAATACTTCAGATGAACGTTGGTAGAATTGTCTATAGATTATTTCAAAATAGTCAACAGGATTTTCACCAAATACTTCGGATTTTATTTCTCGTATCCTCTCAAGTAAAAATTGCATTGCCTATCATTTCTACTAGGGAAATCTCCGACACTGAATGAATTAAAACGTATCTTGATTTCTATGTTTTTGAAAGTTATTCTTCCAGAGCTTTTAGTTTCCAGGTTATAACAATTGAAACGAATTTCAAACAACCTATGAGCTCGAAATTGAAATTTCAAAAAATTAATACGCCTTTGGCTGACTGGAAAAAATATTTTGATTACCTTTCTGAAAATTTACATACAAGAGCGGATGGGAATTTCAATTTGTCTCTGATTTGATGGTAATTTTAGATAGAGCATGGATCTATCAAAAGCTAACCTTCAAAGAACATATCACCCAAACATCCTGGGGCCCAAAAATCAACTGCATAAGTTGACTCAAGTTGAATTCTTGATGTGAGTCAAATTTGGGAACCATTACGGGGCCTAGATGAAAAAGCGTAAGACCTCAAGGTGGGGCCAATCTAGGTGTCCTAACCAGGACCACATTTTGAATAAGGATTATAAACTTGGCCCAGGACTGAGCCTGGACAAATTTCCACACGGGAGGCTGTACAACGCCATACACGGAGAAAAATGAGATTTCGAATATTGTAACATTTTGTACTAAAGTAGCAGGATGAGTGAAATAGTATAATTTTTCACAACACAGTGTAGTAAAAATTCATGCACAATAATGTGAAGTGGCTTCGAATTGAAAGATTCTTCAAATCATTACGCATGAATTTTTACTACACTGTGTTGTAAAAAATTATACTATTTCACTTATCCTGCTACTTTAGTACAAAATGTAGTCATATTTGAAACATTATTTTTCTCCGTGTATATATGGGATGTATAATGCCATATATGACCCATACATGAATTATATAGGACTCACATATGAATCTGTGAAATCATATATGTGACATGTTCGATCATATACGCCACATATACGGTTCATTTTTACCAGGAGTTCGCAAAAATCATTCGGAGTTCATTGAATTGATACATGCTTTTCATGCTAAAAAATGAAAAATATCAATCTCGAGAGATAACCTTGAATTGACGGGATAGGAGCTTATGATACTCACCTGCAAAGAACTCATGTCTTTCTGAAACTAAGGGTTGGAACTTTCTAGGGTAAAGACTTGAGCGGTAAGATCAGTAATCGTAGCGATGATAACTCGACCGCAACGAGCGAACGATCTCGATAGAGTAGAAATAGTCAATAATTGTAACGACTTTCAGAATACAGAACAACATCAATGAAACCGAATAATCGATCAGAAGAGGTTAACGATGAAGCTTATATCAAGTCCAACCCAACTGAAAATTACCATCAATTTAACTCGATAGGTTTGAAAAAATTGATAAGATCAACGAATATAAAATGCATCTGTCGAGAACCGGACTGAGATTGGATATGTATATAGTATGTTCCAAGTCAGAATAAACTTATTTACTTCGAACGGCAGGATTTACCTGAATTATTCTGATAAGTTTGAATAATTTTTGAATTGAGGTTTCCTTATCGAGTTTCCATGAAAAAGGTACGAGAATTTTACATCAACTCCTCAATTCTGATCTCTAAATCTCTTTGAGGGCAAATTCACTCTGAAGGAATGAAAATATTGCGATTCAGAACAAGTGAAAAATTCCACTCTTCAAGAGTGAATCAACAGAACCACCGATTCTTCACTGTGGGCTTTGGTGGAAGGGGAAACTAGGTGGAGAAATGGGAGCCATGAATATAGCATGGATTTAGGAAGATTCGATGTTGATGCAACGAAGATACGATGGAAAAATATTGAACTCACGTAACAAATTCATCTGACGTATTATATTTCAGCATCTTTTCATTCTCTTCCATGGAAAAAAATGTGGAAAATTCCTAATTGCTACCAACGAAGGAGGATAATTCTAATTTTTGTATTTTTCTTATTAAACACCGAATGCCCAAGTTACAGTAAGAAAAAGAGGTTTATTTGTATGGCGAAATAAATATTTATTTCACGCAAATCTATCATCATTCTTATGATTGATCAACCATTACCCTGGTAAGAAATCTCTCTGAATCTCTCTGAAAAGTCTGGGTCTGGGAAATTCAGAGAGGAATGAATTCAGTACAATTCTTGGTCCTGCATTCCAGAGGCTTTCTGGAAGTTTCAGAGACTTCCAGAGGAAGATAAATTGAGAAAATTTGTGCGTGGAATTTTTTAGAAATATTGAGAGGAATTTAGAAAGAGTGATCCAGAGGAATTCAGAGGAAGCTTTGAAATCTGAGTACATTAAATTCCGAGATATTTAGAGGAATTCAGAGAGATTCACAGAAAATCAGAGAGATTCAGAGGAATTCAGAGGAAGCTTTGAAATCTGAATACATTGAATTCCCGGAGATTCAGAGAAATTCAGAGGGAGCTTTGAAATTTAAATATATCAAATTCTGAGGAATTCAGTGATATGCGGAGAGATTCAAAGAAAGTTGAAGAATTCAGAACGTATCACTATCGGAAAAGTCTCTAACTTCCTCTGAATTACTTTGGAATTACTCTGAATCTCTCTGAAATTTGTCCCAAAATATAGAGAAATTCGGAGAAATTCAGAGAGATTTCAGAGAGATTTTTTTTACCAGGGTAGCAATTGATTATTTCTAAATAGGTATCATTTGTTTATTTTCAACGGGATATAATTGATTCACACAAAGATTTATTTCATCACAAGCATATATACTTTTTATAACTATAAATAAATCGTTCTCTCCGTGTACGTAAGTAAGAAAGTCATTCTACCCACGCAGCACCCCAGTCCCAGAAGAATTCTTATTGAAATGATTGTATTCTTGATGGATTTTTTAAGAATTCTTCTGGGACTATGGTGCTGTGTGGGCGAAGACATGAATTTCAGTCAATTTCTTGGAACTGGAAGAAAATTTTCCTTGCCCTCATTCTAATGAATCTTTTTTTCAATGTAATAAAGATTCATCAGAAATAAGATACCCTTGAATTCAATAATTAACTTCTTGAATTTCATCAAAAAAGTCTAAAATTTCATAACTCATTTCAATTTTCTATCAAATTTTAGAATTTTTCTAACAGTATTCGAAGATCGCACTTTCAATTCGATGTAAAATTTTCCCATTGGAATGAATAATTTTTTCCATTGGAAACAAGGTTTATCAGAATCAGGGCGAAGGAATTTTCTTCGAGTCTAAGAAATTAAGTCCTCGCCCATACAGGAAACCCCGATAATGTAGACACAGCCAATAATAGGCCCATGTATGGCTACCATTAAATGGCCAACAATGGATTCACATCATTGGCACAATTGTGGCCCACCACTGGCTGATAAGAAAGGCCTGCAATGAAGACAGCCGATAATCAGCCGATGTACGGCTATGGTGAACGGCCAACAATTGATTCCCCGTTACTGGCTGAAATATGGTCTCTTACTAAGTGAAATGGATTTCAAAGTTGAATGTATTGTATTCGTAATCATCCGTGAAAAAAGTTTGTTTTGGCCTCATTTCTATTACGCTGAATAAATAATTCACATCCATCAAATACGTTTCACATGATCCAAATGAATTCTCATTTATACAGATAATCAATACTTTCTCATGTAAATAACAAAAAATTTGAAAGAATAAGCAACTGAATTCAACTGATCTATCGAGAGTGCTTTTGACTCGTATAATTTTACATTTGAGATTGTGGAAATATCGGGTATGCAAATCTATTTAGAAAAAAAAACATCCATTTCTGATCTTGTGAAAACTGGAATAACAAATTTCCTCAAAACAAAAACAAAAAAGTGTTTTGGGTCACACTTAACCACTCATTTGAACTAATACTGAACCGATTATTCTGGAACGCAGCGATATCACCATTGGATTCCATTATTATTATGTCCCAGTAATTTGCCATTGATGGCTGACATTCGAACATTATCCCGAAATTTCTGGCCATAAATCGGGATCATTTAGCCCCATTACTTATTGCCATTACTGGACCCACGTTATCATCCAGCAATTAACCATTGATGAGCCATTAATGGGCGCCATTAACGGGCGAATAACGCCGTTTGTGGTCCAGTAACGTGCCATTATTGGGCCAATTGATGAACCCTGTATGGGTCGGTGTACGGGACATAACATATTGACTTCAATCTTACATATTTAATACGTAATCCGATTACTTAAATGTGATATAACATTGCTACTTTCTCCTCCCCGCTAAAAATATCTCATTTTTGTTCCTTCTTGGTTTTTATCAACTCATTTCACACATTATTTGAAACACATTGTGATGAAATATATATAATCGACTCTGGAAATCATACTCTCATTCCTTTCAAAGAATCTTTAAAACTTGTATATTTCATATAAACAATGATATTCAATCAAAAATAATAGAGATATAATAAAATTTCATAACAATGAATTTCCTGTTGACATATCCACAAACTGTCCGATCGATATAATCTATTCAACGGCGAACGAATCTCCTTAATGAAAAGCGAATTACAATTCTAGGAAATTAATATTCATCTGACCGTATCGAAATTGACAATTCATAAACTACAAATAAACTCTGCGGGTAAATAGGGAATGTAATATTCATCGCGCCGTTTCCCATTCAATATTTACCAATTAAAAACGAGCTAATGAATCGTAATAGATCAAGTTCGTCGAATGTAAGTGAATCCTCACGAGAAAAGAATTGAATATTCGATAAATAAAAATCAATATTTATTGGAAAACAATTTGGTAGGGAAATTAATCGTCGGGAGAGAGAAAAAAAAAACTTGTCCACGAGGGCGATGGTAAAGAATACAAAACCTTCAAAGCATATCGATCGTTACATTAGTCCAACAATGCGTTTTCATTTATTTTCAAAGTCTACAATCCAACTTCAATCTCAATTCACAATCGTCCCTTTTCACTGCTTGTACTTACTGCATCGGAGACATACGACGACTCTCTGGGAAGGGATTCGGATCCACGCGTACCCATCGGGAGAATCATCTGAAAGCTAGCACAAAGCCCGATAATCAACAAAGATAGAAGCAGTTCTAAGAAACGAGTTATCGATTTTGATTTTATCCAAATACAAGTTTCATCCGAATAAACGTACACATTCATAAATTGGTCCTACGATATATAACGATCGATTTTCAAAGAGATGGAAAAAATGCGAGAATAATGATTACTTTTCGCTCATCCACTTCGCGTACTGACAAACGTGACAAAAGATTAAACATTCCGAACAAAGAATTATATCGAATATCGAATCATCGATATTCAGATCAAAAGGGGATACCTATATATATATATATGTATAATAATTTCCTCAAATACGATAAATCAGCTCCAGAGGAGTTAGAAAAATAACTTCATCTCTCGCATTCTTATTCCTGAGACTCGTCAAAATTGTATTATAAGTATTCGGCCAGGGAATGCGAGGAAAATTCGATACCCTCGTACCCACGAGAGTATACGTAGCAGGCTAAGAGTCACCCATTTCATTTCTCTCACGTTGTCTCGTATTTCGTATTGGCACGTGATGTTTAGTATGATATTCCGATACGTAGTTGATCATGTATAAAGATATAGAAGAAATGGAAAATCTACAAGGATAGCGTAAGAGTGAATTGCACATAGAATAGAGAAAATAGAGGGTGGAGTTGTAAGAAGGTTGTGATCGTAAAGTACGAAAAGGAGATCAGAGAAAAATTCGATAAGTTTCTGTATTTGTGTGTGAAATAAAAAAAAAGAGAGAGAGAGAGAGAAGAAAATAAAGTGTGGCGAAGGGGGGAGGGAAAAACAGAGAAAAGAAGAAAGGAAAAAAGCAAGATAAAGAGAGAAAGGAGGAAAAAACCGAGGGAAAGAATAAGGGTATAAGGGTATAAGGTAAGGAGGAAGGGGTGAACATTGCGAGCTCGAAAGTTGGGTAAAAGTCAAAGAAGGGGTTGTGCTTGTGGCATGAGCAACGTCAAGGGCGCAAGCTCCAAGTCGTCCAGTGTCCTCCCACAGTGTATCATAGCATGTTCGATAGGGAGGAGCTTTCTAACCAGCCGGTGTACGTATATACGTCCATATCCGTTTTCTCTCCTACCTTTTTACCCCCTCCCCCCACTTCACCCTTCCTCTCTCTCTCTCACTCTCTCCCTCTCCCTTTCTCTCGCTTTCTCTGTTACACTTTCGGGCGTATGTATGCGTGAACTGCGTATAGAGGTGGATAAAGCTCAGTATCAGTTCTTTAAACGTAGTCGCGAGCGTAGTACGCGCGACTCTGCACAATTTAAGTGCGTTTTCATTTTTTATGTACGTATACATATATATGGATATATAAATACATATATACTTATATATGCATATCCCTGACGCGAATCATTTATCCCGTTACACGTTGTTGTTCTTGTTCTCGTAGTTGCTGCCCTTAATTCTATGTTGTTTTCATTTTTAGGAGTGATACGCGGACCTTTCTATAATACATCAATTTTCCGAATCGGCATGGTGTTAGTTCAAATCGGTAGAGTGCGATATCGATGAATCGTTTGATCAGTGATTTGTGCATCATTGAAAAATAAGAAAAATCGAAGAAAAGAGGAAAAGGAGAAAAAAGAGCTCTGAAGACTTTCCAGAAACTGAGAAGATCGAGGGAAAAAATATATCACATTTTCAGGGGACAAAAAATAAAGAATACGGGAAACAACAACGGAAAAGGAAGAATAGAAATTTCGACCTCCGCAATGGGATACCTGGAAATTGCACGCGCATTCGCGCGCGCAATTGTTTCGATCTTTGGAGAAGGGAAACATCTTTTCGCTCGGAATGGCGTTAATATGGCGAAGTTTGCCTGCAAAAATTCCAACGGAATGCCAACCACTCGTCATTAAAATTTTCAAAGTAATTCCGATCTTTTCAATTTTATACGCATTCATTTCTGCATGGTCTGTTTCCAAAGCGAACAGTGATTCATTCTTTTTCTTTTTACTTGCGTTAGCCCCGTTGACGATCCACATAATTTTTCACAAAATAACGGGGTATGGTGAATACCAGATTTGGAAGTTTTGGAGAGTTTAAGCATTTTCGGTGCGCGGGAGGGATACAAAACTTTTTGAATTAGATGATTTTAGAAGCTTTTTTCCATTCAGGTTTACTTGTCGACGCAATCAAATTTTATCGAATCAAAGGTATCGGAAATTAGCACAGTACAAAAAGTATGTGCAATTGTTTAAGAATCCGCTAGAAACGAAAACCAATGATTTTTCCGTGCTATTGGAGGTTGAATCGTTCATGGAAAAGAATTTTGCACACCAAAATGACAAAATTTGATTCGAAATTGAAGACAATATTCAAAACTCACTGTTTTTGATGATGAATACTGTTCAAACATGGGGAAACAATAGAACGCGACGTTTGTGCGTTTCGATATTCTTGTGTTCGATTATCCTCTGAAAACTCTTGAATCCAATTCTATGGCTTATCCCGTCGAGGATCCTCACCGAGCCTGTTTTTTTTTTATTTCAAGAATTTTTGAACGCTTCAATCATTTTTCTCATGAAAATTACGGAATTTCGCCAAGAATTCAATCAAAGTTGGAATATGATTGCAAAGTTGTCATTGCACGTCAATCGAATTGAAGTTCGCAAGGAATCTTCCAAAGTGCCACGATTTTTGAGGGAATTCAACAGTGCATAGTAGTTCATTCTTGCCAGTTAGTTATCCTATTGAAAATGTCAGGCTCAAAAGTATAGTTGTCAGGCTTTGAACGGTCTTTGTCCCGGGAAATCTGGTCAAAAACTGACAAAATTTCTGCCTGGTTTTGCGTGGATTCACCAAATTGGAATATCATATCAAAACCTGACAACATTTTTTGCCAGTTTTTGACAGGATACTCCATGTTTAGTGATTCCGGACGAAACCAGGTAGAAATTTTGTCAGTTTTCGACTGGATTTCCCGGAACAAAAACTGTTCAAAGCCTGACAACTACTTTTTATCCGGATCTGTCTGGCATTTTCAGCGAAGTGGTTTGTGAACAGGACCATAACCTACATAGTAATTTATATACTGTATATACAGTACATTCAGCACTGCTCGATGTATTTGAGGAATTTTGAACTTTCAAATAATATTTTTAAATATTATATCAGCTCTCTTCAATTCTTATTCATCACATTTGAAGAAATTTCAAAAATTTGAATCCATGTAGAAAAACTTATCAAACTTCATTTGGCTCCCAAATGTGCATACGAATAGTTGAATGAACAGAAATCATCATCAAATTCCATGGTTGAAACCTTATAACATTCATATCTTCAATTCTTGAATCATTTCCATCGACCCACGCAAACATTTTTGTGAGTTTTTGATATGGATAGAGGATATTGATCGCATACGAAATGTACAATAGCAATTCAACTGCATCTGGAGCGCAAAAATATTGGGCTCTCTTTGCATTCGACTCATCTGTGCTGTAAAAATCTTCTACGGGTCTTTGAATTTCACTGAATATTTATCCGAAAATATCTAATATACATGAAAATTTTGTACAGCATGGATCGACGTGAGATTCTTTTCATTCCATTCAGGTTTTGCACTATTGAATGTAATTTGAAATAAGTTTGGACTATACAGTGTTTCAAATGTTGAAAATTTTGTAACACGTATGTCTGGTATATTCTTGAGAATTCGAAAAATATCCTGAAATTTGTTGGGAAGCAATTAATCGCTCGCAAAACGTGAAAATGACCAGAAATTAGTGTATATGCCGTTTTTTTCAGGTATAATTACCAAAATTTCGGTAATTTTTCCCAGTTTTCCTTCAAATCGATTGCTACCTGAATTACCGAAGAATTTTCCGGTGAATCGATCAGCATTTCTCTTCACAGTCCACACGAGGAGAAATGCAACTTGAAGATATAATAATTCTTAAAAGGATTCAAGAATATTCCGTAATTTCTTGGTAAACATCAAACGGTTCAGATGTTTTTTTCCTAATTTTACTAAGTAGGAATGAAAAAATTGATGATGCATAACAGAAGTTAGAAAAAAATATGAATTTTCCGAAAGTCAAGCATGGACTTTCATTATTTACTGCTTGAGATTTATCAATTTCTCATATGAAATAATTACTTGTTATAATTAACACAATTTGGAATAAGATCTCAACACAAGAGGTTGAAAATGTTCAGAACGTGTTTAGAAAATCCCACGAACACGCTTAAAACCTCCAAATAAGACGGTTTGGAATAATTATGTGCTATGCACCTTCATAGCATATCTTGACGAATTTATCCAAAATAATCCCATTTGCACATCCTTTTCACATTCACTGTATCATCATAGCATTTCTAAGTTCTTTTGTTACTTGGTTGATTGACAGCAATTGCCATTCAATTTACTCCAGTTTGGTTGAAGTTATCATAACTTGTTTGAAATGGTCATAGAAATTGTCTTTCAGTTTGACTTCCTAATGATTTCAGTTTTGTTGAGGAAAGTTCAACACAAATGCGAACCGTTTCAACATTGCTAAAGAAACTGAGGAATATTTTCAGACACTTAAGAAAATTACTTTATTCTCAACTGGCATTTCTATCCGTGCATAATCGATTTTCGAATTCAATTTTTTCTTAAATCCACAAAAAGAGAACGAATACGTGAATGATAATCTCTCGTGATCGTCAATTTATTTGTAAATAAAAGACATCGAAGTTAGAGGAACTATTATACACACCTAGAATAAACTTCGGAATAGTTGGAATGTGTAAAAAAATCTGCATCGAAGAATATTGAATTCTTCAACTCCACGGTCCTGTGGGAAAGAGAACTTGGTTGCAAAGAATGTAACGTATGAATCGATGAATGCTCGGATCAGCCTTATGAATCAATACCTGCACCACCTGAACACTAAATAACTTGAAAATATTTTCAAAATGTTACCAATGTTACGTCAAAATATTCTCTTTGGATTCCATCACCATTGCATGGCAGATATTTCTTCACAGCTATTCAAATGATTTCAAATGGAATGTTACATATGAAATGATTCTTCCATGTTCCTGAAGATTTATCATGGGATTTTATTATTATAAATTATTATAAATAGTTCATCAATTTTGCTGAAGATTATTTTTATTCAATTTTATGTGGGGTATAATATGACTCAATGCACTGAGAAAAATGAAATGTGAAAATAACCTCTATTTCGTATATTTTTCACCCGTCAAATAATGAAAACTGAAGCCAGCCTTTCAAAAGTGAAAAGTACCTTTTCAATGTTGAATTTCATCGTAAATTCTGTTTGATTCACCAAAAAGATGGTATTTATCACCTAGCTCATGGTAATAATAACCAAAATAATGTATTTTTCACCGTCAAATACATTACTATATTGAAACATGATTTCTACAATGCAGATTTTTCTCAGTGTGTGATTTTATATAAAATTTGTATAAACTCTCAATCGATATTTTATACAAATTCATAGAAGCTTGACACAAATTTTATATAAAATCACATTTGATCGTATCGCAAACTCAGCCCTAGAAGAGAATGATGAACATGAAATCGTTTTTTCTTATCTGTATGAGAAATATTTCACAATATATGGAAAAAATTAGCAATCCAAATTCTCGCTGACTAGTATGTCACTTCTAGACGGAGCACAAATTTGGGAAGAATTCGTACATTGGATTTTAATAATTCGTTGACTTTGTTTATTATTTCAACAATTGAATTTATTTTTCATTTTGATCATCGAAATAATGAAAAGAGTCAACGAATTATTCAAATCAAGTGTACGAATTCTTCTCGAATTTGTGCTCCGTCAAAAAATGACATACTATTCAACGGAAATTTCAACGAAATTTTGAGGGAAATAAAAAAAGTATTTCCAGAAAAAGAAATTTCAGGCTAGTAAATTTCGTGTTTATTTGACATATCAATTTAAATTCTTACAATTGTTAAAAATATTTACTTGATCTTCTACCCGCAGAGAAAAATTCTTGCTGAAAAAGCGATTTCGAAAAATCTGCTTTGCTAAATCAGCAAAACGGTTGCTGTTACAGCAAAAATTCTGCTATTTTAGCAAGATATTTGCTGATTCAGCAAAATTTCCTAGTTGTCTGTATATCTACAATCTCGGATTGGTGAACGGCAAGCGCTTGTTAAAAGAGCAAGATTTTTGCTGTGACAGCAAATTATTTGCTAATTCAGCAACAAGTTTTGCCATATCAGCAAAGCAAA
The DNA here is from genome assembly GCA_018340375.1 of Gonatopus flavifemur. Lineage (NCBI taxonomy): Eukaryota > Metazoa > Arthropoda > Insecta > Hymenoptera > Dryinidae > Gonatopus > Gonatopus flavifemur. The sequence goes on from JAFFJZ010000005.1 coordinate 11,749,473, forward strand.
TTTTCGAGGTTTGCTGTTTCAGCAACTTTTTTTCTCTGAGTGTACGTTTGAGAGATCAATCATCAGGTTCATGTTACAGCGACCAGTAGTGACTGGTTAACATTCTAACTCGGCCTCTTCCTTCAAAATGTTCTCCAATCGCTGGAATTTCTTTGCAAAATCGTTCACCTTCTTCGTTACTGAATCGATCCAGATTTTCTGGGAAGAAACCCAGGCGAGAATGTAGAAAATGAATTTTTACGGACATGCTGTATCCGATTTTTCCGGGAACAGCGCTTATTTTGCCTATTTGAAAGGTTTTTCTAGATGGCCAATCATTAAATTCGCAATGATCTTTTGCACGACTATCCCATTCGCACAATACAACACGAGAATTTACTCTCTACAATTTTTAGAGTGAGATTCCACTCTTTCAAAATGATAGTGTAGGATTTGAGGTTGGAAACTCACAGTCACTCCAATTCTAGAGACAATTTTTTACTCTCAAAGAGTGAGAGTCCCACTCGAAGTTGCCTCGCTCACTTCTGAGACTTATTGGAGTGAAACGCGTGATTTTTGAATCTTCCAGATTCAGAGTCTCAAAATTACAGATTTAGAGTCAGCATCTGTTCTCAAATACTCAAATGCTTCTTCGATTGAATTGAATGCATTCGTGGTATTCCCCACGTCTTAACAGGGCCTCGTCAGGTGTCGTCAGGGTCTGTCAAGAGCTAAGAATCACCACGAAATTTTTCTACCAGGGTTGAGCCCAATCAGATTTCAAATTCCTCACTCCCCTTCGAAATAGATCATACTTTGAGCTGATTGAAACGAGATGAGATGAAATTATATTCCCTACAAATAAATTCCTGGGGAAAAAACAATTTCCATTCGAATAGATTCGAATCGATTTGAACAGATTCACAAAGATTGATGTAGATTCAATTCACTGCTGTAAAGGTTCTGAAAATGATCGGAATGTTTCCGGTTTTAAGCTGCACTAATCTCCGTATACGATGAAATCTATAAATCGTGAATATTATATATTCCATCTTCTCATTTCCATCAACTAAATCCATATACATTTGGATACCTGCTGGAGTAGATAAATCTAATCCACGAAGATAGCTCAAAAAACCAAAAATCATACAGGTTTTTGAAAATTTATGTGGACTTTGTTTTCTATATACACCAAAAGGTTCCATATTGTCCAAAATATTGGTACAACGATTACATCGTCGTTATTATTTCATTCGTTTATACAATTTCATCACGAAGCTTATCAAAAATCCGATGCCTCTTAACGAACTACAGAATCCTCTGATTCTGTAACAGACAACGCGGAACTTTCGATAGGCTTCTATCGTGATTCAGCAAAGGAAATAATATTATCATTGCAACGAGGATCCAATTCATAACGAAATTCCTGCGGATTTTTCTACACTTTTGTTGTAGAAATTCCCGAACGAGAGAAATTTTTTTGTTTTTTTTTTTTCATATACGTTGTTCCGATGAAATTCGTGTAGAAATGGAAGCATTCCATCTGACCGTTGCAAATATTCTTGAAAAGTATTTTCAAGCTGATGTGAGGTAACCTTGGGAGTTAAATCCAAACGCAAACAAATGTACCTCGATTTTCATCTGGATTATTTTTCAATACAACGTTCGGGGGAAATGGAAAACTTCCGCGTGATGAAAAGAAATTTGATATCATACAGTTTATATGGAACATGAAAAACATGTTCATAACGAACAATGAGTAATAAAATTCGAAGAAAATCTGTGTGAATTATGTACATGGTTCGATTAAATGAAATAGTATTAAAAACAAATGAATTTTACAGTTCGTTACGAAAAATCTTGCTCCATAAATGAATGATTCTGAAGAATCGAATAACCTTGAACTCACTTTTTGTAGGGCATATTCTAAATGGAATCTAGAACTGATTGAATCATCAGATATTCAATCTCTGAAAAATGAAAAAAAGCCCAGATAACACAAGAAATTCTTGAAGAGTTCCTGAAGAACTCGGCATTCGTAAAAAGCATTCATCAAGAATTCTAAAGTAATCGACAAGTGTTCTTCTCAATTACCCTGAGAACCCGTACAGCACAACCACCGATTCTCCACCCAGGACTTCGGTGGACTGGAGGTGGAGAATCAGTGGAGAAATGAGAGCCGTGGGAATAAGGGAGGAATAAGGGAGAGTCTCCGTTGAGGCAACGTAGAGGCGACGTGGATTTGTCCGCCCCCTTTATTTTCAATAAAATTTATGTTAGTGGATTCACTCATTGAAATTTGGTTGTGTAAATCGACAGATATGAATTTAATTGAAAATAAAGGGGGCGGACAAATCCATGTCGCCTCTCCGTTGCCTCAACGGAGAATCTCCCTGATTTCTCCCTTATTTCCACGGCTCTTATTTCTTTAGGACCGAAGTCCTGGGTGGAGAATCGGTGGTTGTGCTGTACGGGAAGTCGTTAATGTCCTGTTGATAGAACTCTTGACGACCTCGGTCCAATAATTGACAGAAGTCGTTGCGAACTCTTGACATGAATGATTAAAGAACTCTCACGGAACTCATGTGTTTATCAAATATAAAAATCATTCTAACATATTATGTGTATATGGATAATTATTCAATGATTGATTCATCTGATCTTTCACGTCCACCAAGCTCTTATTTATCAGACGATCATTCAATTAACAGAAAATATTGAAGTTCAGGCACTTTTTAAAAATATAACCCACAAAATTCATCATACCAAATCAATCATTGGAATTTTTAGTATCGATGGATGCCAAAATGTTTGTAATTTACACGAGTGAAAAACAGAATATATATGATTAGTTTTTTGTTCTCATTCAATATTACTAATTACATATTTCTTTATTTTATGTACTCGAACCAACCATCATCACTCAATCATTCTTACTAAACGCTTTTTCACAATCATAGAAATCTGCGGGAACTCAAAATTTACATTGAATTCGTAGGAAGTTCTTCTTTAGCAGGAACAGAGCTTCATAAGAGTTCTAACAAACGGACATCAAAGAGCCTTTCAAGTCATCTCAAAGTGTTCTTTCAATACTCTTATAGAACACCCAAGGGATTCATTATAGAGCTGTCAAATAATTCTTTTAGAATTCAAAGAACTCTTTGAGAACTCGTCAAGAGTTCGGAAAAATAATTCTCCCAGAATTTAGTTCAAGAACTCTTTTGGAACGGCTCACGAATTATTGTGTGATCTGGGAGGGGAACATTTGATTCGAAATTAGATAATATTTTTCAAGCACTAACTTTGTGGTTAGAATTGACCCTTAAAATATGCTGTGATTTTTTGTTCCCATCTAAAATCCAAAGAACAAAGCGTGAATTTCAAATTCTTTCTTTAATCGTCGAGCAAATTACCATGGAACAAGTATATTAAATTCTTAAATGAGCATTCAGGATGACTACATCTTTGCATAATCGTATTTCATTGATACAACTACCGTCATAAATTAAGATGTTCAGAAACTCTCTCCACCAAGAATATATGTACTGTGAAAGTTTAATTAGAATTAAACAATATTTCATCATATTACCGCTTCAAATCTGTTTATCAGTGAATAATTATTTGGTTGTTAAAAAACTTATTTCGTATCTGAAACTGTATATCAGCCACAAAGTTACTGAATACGTTCTTGTGTACTTGTGTACTGAGAGAATAACTACCCACAATTTTGAATAGCACAATTACATCAACCTATATTCGTCTGGAATAGATTTAACAAATGAATACAATATTTGGTCATAAGCTGAATTCAACATAGTGAATCCATGAAACTGAATATAATTTCCTGATACCACACGAAGAATTCTTTTTCAAAAACAAGAATAGAATTCTTCTAGAACTCTTTTCGAACTTATGAATTCACAAAAAGCTCTGGAGGAGTTCAATGTTTGACTCATACAGCACACGAGTTCCCGCAGAGTCCCCGTTATGCTAATCAATATGTATTAATTATGAATATTTTGAATTCAAAATGAAGTCCTAATGAACAACATAATATTCAGAAAGAACTCATAAAGAGATTTCATAATGAATTGTCCGGGAATTCAATACGTTTTCATTTTGAATTCTTATTGAATTAATTATTGTTCGCATAACGGGAACTATCCAAGAAATCTTCGAGAAAGCTTTATGAATTCGAATTGATCTTTTGTGCTGGCTGGGGAGACATCAACGAGTTCTAAAACAACACTGAGAGAAAGGTACCTAGCCGCGGCAACTAAAATCCAGTTGTCTCAGCTAAATTTTAGTTGGCGTAAATAAAAGTCTAGTTGTCTGAGATAGGAATCAAACGATTTATTCAAGAGGAATAAAAAATTTAGCTGTAACAAATAAAATTCATTTGGTTCAACTAAATTTCTATTGACAATGACTGAATTTCCTAGCTGTCTGATATTTAACTAAACCCTTTTTCTCAGTGAATATTCTCAGCATTCTCGAAGAACTCGTTAATGTCCCAAACATTGGCCTCCTTCAGAGCTCTTTGTGAATTCATTAATTCGAAAAGAGTTCTTGCAGAATTCTATTCTTGTTTTTGAAAAAGAATTCTCCGTGTGTTATCAGGGTTTATTTGAGAAACGAAAAATGAGCGCTATTCACGGAATGGAACGGTACGAAACGAGAAAAAGTGAGATCTATATCATGTGTCTCGTTAGAACATACGTCGCAAAATCCAAATCTTCGGACAAAATTTCCAAGGGAAATCTCAAATCCTACAAGTTTGTGGCTTTCAAGAAATTTCGTTCATATTAATAATGATAAATGCATTGCAAGAGCGTTGCTATTACTTTCCCATATTCTTCCTTTGATCTCGTTTTATGTGTTAGAAGGACGAATTACGCGCTCGTTGTAGTAAATCAATGCGACTATAACGATGTCATGGCCAACTACAGTGAAGATTTATTTCTCATAAGAGTACAAAACACGTAGGCATGTACAAATTTCAGTTTTGGTGGAATTAGATTAATCCCATGAAGATTTAAATTATAGATTCAAAGTTTAATCGCATTCTAATGCGGCAATTGTTTATTGATACGAATTGATGGTCGAATAACCCCAGACAGCACACAAGTTCCTCTTGAGTTCACAGAGAATTCAGAGTAAATAATACCTACGGAATTTATTTCTATGAAATTCATAGAGTATCCTGAATGAACACATAGAGCATCAAAAGAATTCTTGAAGAGTTCTTGATGAATACATGTGGGGGTGAGGTATTCGTAAAGACTACCCGTTATGACGGTGAATATGAATCTTTATGGAAGTTCAAAATGTGGTCCTGTTCTGCCCAAAAGAATTTATAACGAATACCATGAACTTCGATCAACGAGAATTCAATCAGAGTCTTTCTGAATTTGTAAAAGTCTTTGAATAAAAGTACATTATAATGTCCAAGATACAATTAATAGTATATTTTCTCTTATAAATTGATAGAATAGGTGCGTGTGCGAGATTTCGAGAGTGCTCAATAGAGTAAAGTGAATTATGCGAAACATATAATATGTGAGGATAAATGACATATGATATGATTTTAAGGTTAAAGTTTTATATACAAGAAAGTGATGTAACTCTGAAGAGGAGAAGTGTGCGAAGATTCATGAATTGTTCGTGGATAATAAGGTAAATTATTTATTAACTCAAAATATGTGAACATTGACTGTAAAAATGCATTCATACAAACGATCTCTTATGTGTGGAAGAACTAATTGTATCGGATTGTATCGAGTGTGGAAAATCCCTTATAGAAAACGATGGAAAAAACTGTGATCTCTTATCTTTTTCGATAGGAAATTTGTAAAAGACTTGATATTTAATTACAAAGGTTTACCGAATTATGAGAAAGTTCAGGATGCTTGTTTTGTGGTGTGATTCATTTATACTCAATGAATTCAGATGCAAATGCATTATGAATTCTTTTGGGCAAATTACATGTTCTTTCTGAACTTCTATATGTTTTCATTTCTACCCAGATAACACACGAAGAATTCTTTTTCAAGAGCAAGAATAGAACTCTTCAAGAACTCTTTTCGAACCAATGAATTCTTGAAGAGTTCTATTCTTGCTCTTGAAAAAGAATTCTCCGTGTGTTATCTGGGTACCGACATAACGGACATATTTTTGGAATGATGTTTGGATTCAAATGAATGATTGTGCGTATTCTTAAAGAACTCCCTCAAAAAGCGTAGCATTCAAATGGTAAGAACTCATCTCCAAGAACTGTTTGAGAACTAGTTGTACTGTCTGGGACGGAATGCCCAATTATTGAAGACCTAAAGTCTTGCAGTACATTCTTCAAAAGATGTTTCTATTCCCGAAGAATTAATTCGAGAACATGAATAACGATGATGCGTCAGATTTTGTGAGATTGGATTTGTGTTTCGTTTCTATAAACGATTCAAACTTCAACAACATTCTAAGCGATTGATACTAAATTGTAAGTTAGAATCAAAATATTAACAAGTTCGAGGTACGGACGATAGCCATGATAATACTGAATATGGTGTCCGAATTTGAAGTCGATTTGCTCGGTCGTTTTTGAGAAATCACCTGCGCCAGGTAATCCATAAAAGTGTTCCGAAACTCGAGCGCACGCAATTTGAGCCTCTCTTTTGAAGCGCTACAAGAAAGAAAACACTATAGGATGTTAATTCTGTGGGTGAGAGCTAAAGAAAAGTGTCAAGAAAAACAATTCGAAATTTTTAACCCAACACATTGGAATGTATCCTTGAAGTCAATTCTGAAACTAATCATTTTACAACGCACTGTAAAAGATTTCTATGGTAAACTTAACATAAATGTTTGGAAGTAAGTAACACATCCATGTGTCAGGAATTTTCCGTATTTTCCCGGAAATTCACTGGAGAATGATAGTGAAATCCCATAGAGTTTGGAATCTTTTCCAGTTAAATTTATAGGAAATTTCATATACATTTATCGAAAATTGATTTCTCATCGCATGATCGGAATCTTCCCTTTGCCGCGTATGGAAAAATTCTGATTATTTTTTACAGCGCGTGTTCTCAGAGAAGAAAAAGTCTTGATTTTAACTCAGGAATCGCCGCTTGAAATAATCGAAATGTTTCCTTGGACTCCATACACTGACAGAACAGCATTTTAGAGCTCTGGTGGTTCTGTTGAGCTCTGCCTGACAGTTCCATGAGCGTTCAAACTGATGTACAAACGAAACAATGTCAGACAAACCTGTCAAATCTGGGTCCAAATGTTGTCCGGTTCTGTCAAGTATTTTTAATAGGAGAAACAATGATAGCCAACCCAGGGCCTCTATAGGGTGTGGCTGGACATGCTTAAATCACAATACCTGGGCGAGACGATGGTGGTTTCCCCAGGGCCTATATGGGTGAGCGTCCCTAGATTGAAATATCCGGGGAGTACACTAGCAACCGCAACTGGGGCCCACATGGGCCGTGGGTGGGAAACTCTTATATTGGATGCCCAAGTCATACACGGATTGTCCTGACTACTAAGTAGTTGCAGCAACTATTCAAGTAGATGGTCGAAAATCGACTATTTAAGTAGTTGCTGCAACTGTTCCTTCTTCTCCGTGCGAAAATGAATCTGGAATTAATATGAATCTTTCTAATTTCTTCATATACGTGTAACAGAAGTTGGTTTTTCATACAAGAATACGAATTCTCATAAACGTATGTATAAGAAACTTCAGATTCTCCCTTACAATGTACTTTAAAATGATAGATCGTCCTAAAGCAGGTCAAGGATGTTGAATATCGAAGTTGACCTCAAAAAGTTTCCACTACGTCATATTTCCAAAGGAATGAGGTAGAAATCCAAAAAAAAAAAGAATTGAAGGTTCAGCAATTCCTGCATTTGATTTTTTTTCTCAATTTCAATGCACAAAATTACGCACATACATAAAAATGAGCACAGTAAATTCGTATGGATTTATTGGAAGTTTTATACAAATTGATGAGAATTATGAAATTCAGCAAGTTTTCCTAGTTTATTAGGCCGATTTTTCTTCAATTCTTCATTTCAATTCCTGTCTGAAAAATCCAATGAATTCCCATAGTTCCTGATAGAGAACTCATCGATTTCTATGTTGTTTGCTTAGAACAAAAAACTTCCAAACAAGCAATCTATGCGATTCTACCAGCCTCTATCATGATTATGTGTTTATTACAAATCGTCATGAACTGTACAAAAAAACAGTGTCAAACGGTATCAGAATTAACACCACGCGGATTCCACAGAAGTCTGCCCCAAAATTGGTATCAGGATAACTTCAAACGGTGTTAGTTTGGTGACTTATTTTAGTCACAACTGGATGAATTTTTATAACATTCTACACGGAGAGAAATTCGAAGATATCAAATCAACGAACTTCACATGATTTTGCATCCCTCAACTGACGTGAAGCAAAATCAACCGATTGGTGATTTTCTATCACGAACTGTATGCTTTCCGAGCACCGAACTGCTTGATTTAAAATCTCCAACTTCACGGTAAAATAATATCACGGGATTCGAGATACAAAGTCATCTAATTTCGAGATGAAAAATTAAACAGACTTCGGTGATTTAATATCTCTGATGAATTTCTCTCCGTGTATGGTATAAAACTAATCACTGTGAAACAAAATCTTCTGGGAATTCAACAAATGTGACTGTAATTATTCACAAAAACTTTCCTTTGAATTTTCAGAAGAATTTTACTGAATTTCAAGAAACTTGTCCGGATTTCCAGAATCTATTGTTACAATTTGGTTGGAGTTTTTTGAAATTCAATGGAATTCATGTGGAAGTTTAAAAGAAAATGGCAGCGAACAAATAATTATAGCTGATATTACACGGGAAAAAAATCTGCTGACGCAGCAAATCAAGGTGTTATATGAACATAGAATAGCAAATTTTTCTGCTAACTTAGCTGAAAATTCGCTTTCACAGCCAACTAGATTGCCGAGACAGTAACACGATAAATTGAAACAGAAAAATTTTCAGCACCATATATCGAATAAGCAAACAAATCTTGCTGGAGGAATCGACATTTTTCGCTACTACACCTAAAAAAATCGATATCGTAGCTTGTCACAGTAAGTTGTCACAGCGAATTTTTTTTCTTCCTATTTTACCTGCAGCAGTGAAGAAAGTAAGTGGTTGCCACATCGGATATTGTGTACACTGCGAAAAATTTGGGGAGTTTTTCTTCACACTGTTGATGGATTTCGTCCCCCCATCGTGGGGGAAATGTTTTTCCACTAAAAATGAGGGATTTTTCCACCACTTTAAGGAATTATTTCGTTTTTTGGGGGTTGGATCCTCCATAAATTACGGTGAAAAATTCCTCACCTGTGGAGGAACTTTGCTACCACCATTTTTTGGGGGAAAATTCGGTAATCATTTTTTTACAGTGAACAATTCAACATAAGAACCAATTAAAAATTGGTTTGGCCAGCGGATTGTTGATGAATCTCATAGATTCTGATACTAAAAGACATTCAATTTCCATTGGTATTTTTGTATGGAATTGTGGTCAGGAAAGTAGATCAATTTTCAACGGATTTTTTTTTTCACCGCAATCTATTGGTTTTTCCCAAACAAGAATAACGAACCAATAAGTGCAAGGAACTGTACACAATTTTTTAAATCAACACAATATTTTGCAATTCAAAGAAAAAGATGCAAAGATTCAAAAGAAGTTGAAGAAATTTAGCAGAAAATATCATTTTTGTTTTCTTTCCAAATTGAAAAATTGTAACATCGTTATATGTTCTTGATTTCGCATACCACCTCACAGTTACCCCCATCATTTACGCAGAAACTGATAAAGAAAGGTGACGAGTTCTAAAGAACACTATCACGCTATTTCCAATTCATAAAAAGTCAGTAACTGTAAAGAATAGTTGCGACACGTACATCCATTACGGTAACCGAGATTATTGAAACGTTATTCTCTATGAAACTAAAGTTTCTTTTAAAACGTTTGAATTTATTGCATTTTATAATGAAACTATGAATGATCAGACCAATTACAGCAAGAGTGGAACAAAATTCTGCAAACTTTTGATAGACCAATCATTTAGCAAACACTTTACATTCCGTTCAACACAGTACAATGTGGTGATGATTATATATGATTTCACTTCCATTCAGAAACGAGCAATTTATTATTCTATTTCCTCGAAAATTGGACAAAAAAGGTACTTTTTTGTATCTTGAATTTTCGGATGTATCCCCCGGTCACCACAATTTCCATATGAAATTCAAATACTAAAACTGATTTCGAATAAACTCTTCGATCTTTTTAAAATCTATTCGAATACATCAGAAGATTTCAAAAACATATACGCTTGGTGAATTATAATTGGTAGAGGAATTGTTGTGCAATACTGATACAGGCCTTGTAATTGAACTCACGAATTAGTGAGAGTTACAAATCTGATTATGAATAATTCATAGCGATCTCCGTTGCATTATTATCGACGAAGATTGTCCTATTGGCATTCATTCTGAACTTTAAACAATATGTTACAAAGCTTTAAATATACACAAGTCATTCCACTGCCATTTGTAATCTCAATTGTATATTCATGATCTCTACTTTGGGAGATTGAAAACGGATTGTCTTAGATCTTCAACTCTCATTACATTCATTCAATATAAAGTACACAGAGAGAGTTTTATTTGAAAAATTTCCGCGAAATTGCAGTGATCGAGGGACAAGTAGAAATTTTCTTGAAAAATATTATTGTGCATTTTATAAAACTTATAGCACACCCCTAGTATTAGAATATAATCATATTGAGTGCAAGTAATGCATTTATATGCATATGTAAAGCACATATGAATTTCGCATAGCTCTGACCTCCAAATGTAAGTACGTATTTAGATCTCATGCAGGTATAAGATGACGCCATTCGTACACAATGCAGATATCAGTATCGTATCCTGCGGCTAAAAACCGGCCTTATAAGCAAATCAAAAACCTCTCTGTTATGGACGGAGAAAAGAAATATTTGTAGCAATCACTCACGTGATCGATTTTCGATGATCTACGAAAATTTAATTGAAGTTGAATCGTTTATCGAAGCAAAATGAAAATTCAAACTCACAAAATCTGATTGAACTGGAAACGTCGTTCAAGGGATTTGCGGTAAAATTTTGGATCTTTAACAGCTGAGTATTTCGTTGTTCAATTGAAGGAAAGTGGAAACACTTGCACCATAGCAGACACGTCTTGATCTTACAAAGATTCCCAAGTCGTTATTGCACGTGTCGCTAGCTGTATATGGATGCCCTAACTTCACACGAGTCCACAGGAATGTGAAATTATTCTCTTTTTTTTATTTATAGCGAAAGCTTTGGCACTATCGAAATCGCTCCATTCGTTCATCATTTGTGTCTAATTACTCATTGCAAATGAGTATTCACAAAATTGATTGAAAAACAGTGGTTATTTGAATTAAGGGATCGGTCACCCACATGAAGAGATAAAGAGCTACTCAGGTAGAAATCTCCCCGATTGAAAAGTGGCCCTGTCCGGGCTGTGTCCGGGCCTATACCTCTCTAACCAGGGCCTGAATGAGGCCAGGAATGGGCCATTTGTATCCGGGTAATTCGCAGGGTGGTACAAAAATGCCAACTCCCGTCATGTGGGGATGATTGCACCGATCACAATGTTTCTGGAGAACACTCTTATCATTGATAGAACGTTGGATTCGACCTTGCAATTGTTTGCAACTCAGGAAGGAATGTTTGCTCTGTAAAAAGTCCTAATAATAACGTATCGAATGAACTTGACATGAAAATCATAGAAATGTCAAACAAAAGGGGCACAAATGTCTCTATTCTCCCCTACTAATTCGTTTCAACCCACTGAAAAAAATGTTGCAAAACGTTTCTTGTAACGTATTGAATGAAATGTTTCAAGAAAACATTTCAGGAACGTTTACGGAACATGAAAAACTCCTGCGACGTTTCAGAGATATTCTTTTGAAACATGCCATTCGTAACGTTACAATGGCCAGACATTAGCAGTCTCTGGGAAATTTCAGAAACGTTTCGCAACATTTTATCCAGTGGGAATAGATGATTCGAACTCCGACAACATCTACAAAAAGTAGTTAGAACAAACATCAAGTCAATTGAGATAACTAACACGGTTAATTACAAACAGTAAGAAAATTTGCGTCATTTGTACGCAGTGCACATGATTGTGTGAAATATTCCAATTGGGTATTAATTCAAGACAATTGTGATAAATCAATATACAAAAGTGTTGAATATTTTACACAAATATGTGTATTATGGAAAAATAACGCACCATTTTTTACTGAGCACTATCCGCTCAGTACACTGTAAAAAATTTCTTTGGGAAACTTCACATAAATGTTTGGAAGTAATTAACACATACATGCGTGGGGAACTTTCCGTATTTCACCGGGAATTTACTGGAAAATTAAAGTAAAAATCCTATAGAGTTCGGAATTCTTAGTTAAACTTATGGGAAATTTCATATAAATGTACAGGGAATTGATTTCCTATCCGATGATCGAAATTTTCCGGTTGCTGCGTATAGGAAAATTCCGATTATCCTTTACAGTGTTCACAAGTTCAAGAATTATCCTTGAGAACTCCCAATTGAACTCATTAAGGACTCTTTCTGAACAAGTGCGCTGAATGAGTATTTGCTCCAACTAATAAGCAATTCTCACAATCACTTCACGGAGAAAAAGCAATTCGCTGTGGCAGCGAAATCTACTTTTGCTGGGTTCCTTTTGCCAGAGCGGCAAATTTTTTGCTGTGACAGCAAACTATTTGCTGTTCCAGCAATCTTGTTAGCTGCGACAGCGAATTTTTAGCTGTGGCAGCAAAAAATGTTTGCTATCCCAGCAAAATTTGTTTGCTATTCTGTATATAATACTGAAAATAACAGCTAAAAAATTGCTGTCGTAGCTAACCCGATTGCTGTTATAGCAAATTTTTAGCTGGGTCAGCAAAAAATTTTGCTATTCTATATATAATACCTCGATTTGCTGCGTCAGCAAATTCTTTCTCTCCGTGTTCCCGTAATTAGTGGCCGCAAGTATTCTCCTTTACCGTGCAATGATCACATTCTTGTAAAAGCAGAATTCATGATCAGCTTTCTTTCCCCAAGAATTAATAAGAAATTCTGAAAAAAGCATATTGTTTCAATGCAAAACGGAGAAAAAAGAATTTTGCTGTAACAGCGAAACCTGATTTTGCTGAGTAACTTTTGCTAGAGCAGCAAATTTTTTGTTGAGACAGCAAAAAATGTTGACTCCTTCAGCAAAATTTCTCTACTATTTATTCTATTAGTTAATTATTTTACTCTCTCAGCAATTCAATCAGCTATGGTAGGGAATTTCTAGCATGGCCAGCAAATTCTCTTTCTCCGCGCATTGATGACTTCACCTATGAGATAAACTTTTGTCATAGAGGAACTATCCATGCGAAGTTCCATGAAGGAAAAAGCAATCTGCCGTGACAGAGAAATCTGATTTTTCTTGGATATCTTTTGCTGGAGCAACTATATGGGCTCAAGATTGATAAAAAATGGCGCCAAAATGCAAACACGCTAGGGAATTGTTAGAATATTCAACATGAATATTTTTTTCACATCCCTGCTGAGAATGCTGAATGAAACCGGACAAAAAATCGTTGTCAAATTTTGAACGATTTTTTTCACGTGAAATCCGATCAAAAATCGATAAACTTTCTACCCGATTTTGTTCGGAATCATCAGATTGGATTATCCTGTTGAAAACTGACAGAACTATTGCTATCAGGTTTGAACGGAATGTCCGCAATTTATTAATTCCGGATAAAACTGGGGAAAACGTTTGTATATTTTTGACCGGATTCCATGTGATAAAAATCGTTCCAAACCTGACAAAAATTTAATGCTCAGTTCTGTCTGGCGTTCTTCGTAGGGATGGAATACAAGTTTAACCCTTGAAAGGTAAACATGGGTCACTCGTGTTTTGGCGAAACTTTGTTCTGAACACCTCCATCCACGTTTTTATTTGTTCACTTTGTTATATTGTTTGAACAAATTAATAAGCCGTCAACGTCACGATTTGTCCCAATACTAGGATAGTTAATGAAACACCATGAATTTTTTCAGATTTTTTTCAGCACTCTTAAGGATTTTGTAAAGCGCCGGGCACCAATGGTCCATGTTTACCTTTTAAAGGTGCCAAAAAACACTTCACCTTTTGAGGGTTAAAAATGATGTTTAACCATTGAATTCTTCGATGAGCTTTTATTATCAGTTGAATTTCGTTAATTCCCAAGTAACACAAGAAGTTCTAAGAATGTGCTCGAACAGTCTAAGAAGGTGCTGGACCATTCTTAGAATGTTCGAGCACATTCTCAGAACTTCTTGTGTTACTTGGGTAGTTCTTTCCAATTTTTAGAATTTTCCAGTGTTCAGAGGGGTATATAGTATTAAAGACCAACACTTTTGATCCAAAGTACTTGATTTGTTCAAAGACTCAGAATATTTAATTTTGTAACCAATTTCAGCCAGTGATGAACCATACTTGCCTTTTCAAGTCTTCACGAAAGTTCTACGAATTGAATATTGTCACGAATTTAGATATCGAAAGTTGAAGGAACCATTGACAAAGAATGAAGTTCGCTTTACTCACACTTTAGAAATTCTCATGACGCTCGCTATATTTGCATAATTGAAATCTAAACACATCATTCAGCTTTCTTAATTGCACATGCTCTTTCTTTGCTCGATATTCACTCCGATTGACATTCAACATTCCTAATCGTGCTCGCTACGCTCGCATCATTATTGTAGTCTGAACAACTCTCGCTTTGCTCGCATTTTAGGAAATTTTTATGACGCTCGCTCTGCTCACTATTGAATGCTCCGAATTACCCTCTCAACATTAGTATCATTAAAATTCAGAAGGTGCTCGTTTGGTTCATATTTCTATATTCTTCAACCAAATTTCAGAGACATGGGATACTGCCCTGGTAGAAATGAAAAATTCCCCATTCAAGGCCTCGTTCTGCTCCTAGTTGGCGTGATCTGAGCCCAGACGGAGCCTCGAATGGGCCACTTTACAATAAGGGATATTTTCACCTGGAGTGTGTCACGTGGCAGGTCCCGTAAGGAAAACGGAACATCTGGTTGTGCATGAAGAAGGATTGACTCGCAAATATTTGTTAATTTCTACAAATGCAGTCCTCATTGTCAACAAATGTACATAATCAGTTCCTTTTTGGTATGCCTATCACCTGGACATGGTTGAATATGTTGGTGAATTATTGAACGTATAAAATTCATAACGAAGAAGATTGTTCTTACACTGTTTTGCAAGGTGCATGGTCAAAGATTGAAATGAAAAAAAATAGAAGCATCGTTGGTTCTATGAGAATTGAGGAAGTTGCGAACGAAACGAGCGCCGTTTGAAACATTGGTTAACTAATAACCCGTGTGGAAATCAATCCTGGGCATCCTAAAGTATGTCCGGGTCCCGTAAAGGTATAACTTGGGCATCCAATATAAGAGTTTGGGCCATGTGGGCCCCAGTTGGGGCTGCTAGTGTGCTCCCCGGATATTTGAATGTAGGTTGGCAAGAGGAGAAGATTTTGAAAAAGCATGAGTGACCCGACGTTACCTCTTAAGGGATAATTTATTGGTTGTCACACAGAGAAAAAAGAATTTGCTATGAAAGCGAGACCTGATTTCGCTGGGCACTTTTTGCGGAAACAGCAAATCTTTTGTTGTGACAGCAGTCTATTTGCTATTATAACAATCTGGTTAACTGCGACAGCGAAGTTTCAGCTTTAGAAGCAAAAAATATCCACACCTCCAGAATAATTTGTTTGCTATTCTGTATAGAATGCTGAAACTTTTGCGGTTTTCGTTGATCCAGTTAGTTCTGATAGCGAATTTTCAGCTACGTTAGCGAAGAAATTGGCTATTCTATATATAATACGGGGCGCTCTCCGAATAATGCCGAATAATGTCTTGGAGAGTAGTCATTTGAGGGAGGAAGAGGTCTGCGGCACTATTCAGAGAGTGTATACTGTAACTCAATTCGCTGCATGAGCAAATTTTTAACCCCGTGCAGTTTTCATGACAAAGTACAATCGACATTCAATCAGGTCTCTCCAATGCAGCATTGCTATCGATCAGGTTCGTTGTACTCACCTGGTTACCCAGTCTAGTTCCAAATTGGATAACACAGACACCTACCATAAACTTACTTCAAGTTTTTCAGATATTACATAAAAATCATTCATCCTCAAGAGTTCATTCTGATCCGTTGAATGAACGCGATACAAAGGTATCACGCTTGTTTCGTTTTCTTATGCGATACCTGTAAGTCCGCGCTACGCAACACATTCGCACGGGATCGTTTTACAGAATTAACATTTCAATTTATCGCTCTAATTCTCAATTAATCAACAATGTAACGTATTCCTTCTGTCTTACCGGCATACTAATTTCAATTTTGAAATACTGAGGAATAAAAAGAACTCGGCCGATTTTCACACGCATTTAGAATTTCTGAACATTTCACCAACGTAATTCGGAGTAGAGAATTCAAATCGATTAGTTTCATAACGATTCTTCCTGAACGCATCGAAAAATGAATATACGATTGTATTCCGATGGCGTAACACCAAATCTCTAGTAAACATAACAACACATATACAAGGTATACATAATTCCATCCCACCGGCTTCTTTCGCGCTTTACCATCAGTATCGTTAAGTGAAAGGCGTCGTACCATATGCGATCACTGTCCTCGCTTCGTCGACTCGTCGTCATTCATACGTTGGATCGTCAAAACTCTTTGAAAATTTTTCTCATTTTTACTTTGTAAATTCGTTTATGATTTCATAAAATCCTGAATTATAAATAATAATTGTGAACCGTTTGATGATAAATATTGTTTATCGGGTTATGTGTTTGGTGCGATTATTTGTTTGGTGAAAAACGGGTTCGTTTGTTCTCTTATTGTTGGAAGGAAAAAAAAGAAAACAAATTCTTCAGGGTGCCCCTTTCGAATTGCAGATCAAATGTGAGTGCGCGCGCGTGGATCGTATGTGTACTGTGTGTATTTGTGTTCCATCATCAACTCCGTCAACAACATTGCCAGTAATAACGGAAAAAAGAAGGCCACAGTGTCGAAAAAAATGGACCTGACGGTGATACGAGGCATTTCCAGTCTACTTTTGTATATTATCATCTACCCGTACTTTGGTAAGTCAAATATATATGATATCTACTTATTGTAATCTTTACATTTCATCAGTGAGGTACGCATGGAACGTGAATCTTTATTTACTTTGAAATTTATTTCTTGTGTTCGTAATTTATAAGGAATATGCGAAAACGATTATTCAACCATCTGATATCGAAAATAATATGAGATGTTCGAGTTAGATTTTAGGAAAAAACCGTTCAAGGCAGGGATTGAAATAATTAAGCTTTTTAGATATGTAATAAGAAAGACATCTTCAAGATATTCAACGAAAGTGAAATCATGTTCGAGACATTTTTCAGACACTCACAAGATTTGAGTTATTTTCTCTCAAAATAGGGTGTATATATTTATGGAGTGAAGGGAGATTTTTAATATTGGAGCATGAATCGTTAATTTCATCGTTAATTTGTCTGAATAAAATATCAGGATCGTGAATCATGAGCTGAAAAAGAATTGCTTAGAATCTTTTGTTTATGTATGATTCATATAAATTATGTGGAAATGGTATATAAATTTCATATAAATTTTACGCAATTGATTGTCAATTTAGCATTAACAGTCAGGGACTGGAACGTTATTCACTTACGTTACTCATTATATATAAAATGTATATAATAATATATATATTGTACACAAATTATATATTTATTATATAGATTTTATATATAATGAGTAACGTAAGTGAATAACGTTCCAGTCCCTGTTGACAGTATTGACTTGAGAAAACTTACCGAGAGAGAACATTTTGTAAATTATATAAAATTTATATATAATTTTGTTGGACGAAAAAAAATTATAATCAACTTATTTTGGTTCTTATATTCATACAATTTTGATATAATAATTCAACAATTTTATAATAACTTCGAGTGAAAACATTTTCAAAATTATATATAATTTATTCAATTTGTATATAATTTGCATTCAATTTTTCTTCGACTTTCTCCTCGAGCATCTCTCCAAACCATCTCAGAAATCAGTTTTCAATATTTTCAAAACGTTCTTACCAAATATATTAATAATTCGAAATTTTCAAGCAGGTTTCATCAAAAGAAGTATACATATACAAACTCGATTCTGGCTTTGTGAATATTCTGAAGACTTGAATT
The DNA here is from genome assembly GCA_018340375.1 of Gonatopus flavifemur. Taxonomy (NCBI): domain Eukaryota; kingdom Metazoa; phylum Arthropoda; class Insecta; order Hymenoptera; family Dryinidae; genus Gonatopus; species Gonatopus flavifemur. The sequence continues at coordinate 11,767,851 of JAFFJZ010000005.1, forward strand.
CTGAAGAATGAATTATGTATATATATATTATACACATTCTATCATAAAGAAAGTAAACTTCACAAAGCTCGTATACATTGTATAGACTATGAAGGGCTTTATTCGGTTCTTGATTGATGTTTAAGTTTCCCTGGTCGCGAACAAACAATGAGGAGGGTATTATAACAATGTAAAAGGGCTCAAGAATTATATATAATGTATGCAACTGGAGTTGCTGTGTTTTTCTGCTCAAATTCCAACCACAAAGGAAATATCCTGTTTATACACACAATAACCAGTAAGGTTTTGACTGCCATTCTGGTTCGTTTAATCACATAAAGAGCAGAACTAGAGCAATACACGGCAAGAGATTTAACAATCACAGTTGAAATATAGAATTTATACATCGCATATGAACTGTATGGACTATATCAACGCCTCTTACAAAGAGTAGCACAGTCTGTGACCCCCTTGAGGAAAGCAATGTAGCTCAAGAATTTCGTAGATGAGTACGACTCGCAAAAATACTAGACATTCGGAAATACAAGTCGTGACACCCTCCGTGAAAGTCCACGGAGGGACTCACAAGCTGTACTCGTTTTCGATTAAATGCATGAGATGCGTTGATCCTCATCAGATCCTTCCAACCAAGCTACTCATCGTGAAAATCATCGGCATACAGGCGTTGATATGTACACAAAAGAAATATTATCTTTTGAATCACGATGTTAGAATCATCTTGAAAAAGCAGAAATTGTCAGGTATTGGAGACAAATATTGCTCTTATAACCTTCTTTTGTGGAAGTGAACATCATAATATTCAACGTGATTTGACCAAAAAACAAAACAATTCACGATGTTACATTTTGAATGGACTCATTCCGTACACTGTAAAAGATAATCGGAATTTTCCTGTGTACATCAACCTGAAAATTCCATCTGAAAATTCTGAACCTTATACGATTTTTCCCAACATTTTACAGTAAGTTCCCGGACAAACTTGCACGGAGAGAAATGGATTATACAAATCGTATTATAGAAATGTGGATACTAACTGTTAATATCTGTATGCTTAGAGGTATTAACTATTTCTTTAGTCCTAAAATACAAGATTCTTACAGTCAAAATATGTTTATTATAAAAGTAATATACTTACCGTTGAAATCTGTATTTTAATCGTAAGAATCTCTGTTATTTACAGTAATGAAATGCAGATTTTGAAAATAGTATTATATTGACCAACAGAATATATAGTTATCATTAGAATCCATATTTTATCCATAAGAATCTCGGTTACTTGCAGTGATCAAATGGATATTCCATCAATAGTATCATAAGGACCAACAAAATATATAGTTACGATGAATAACCATCTTTCATCAATCATTATAATCTCCCTTTTCAACGAAAATCAAGTGCGAACCATAAGTTTCTTGAAATTTACATCGTTTGAAGATCTGATGTACTTCAAGTACAGCTACAATTCTTATGTACTCGAGCGAGCGTCGGTAGTAGCTGAACGGTCAAGATGACCGACTGTGACGTTATAAGCCCGAGTTCACATCCGACGAAATAATTTTTTTTTTTTTTCATCATATTGTTTCCTTACTGTAAGCATCCGGAGATAATAGTTGTAAGAATCCTATATTATAATAGGAACTAACCTTTTTTCTTGCCTTCAATGAAATAACATATTACTGGGTAAAAAATACATTCACTACCTCGAAGTCAACATCTTTATAATAAATGTATACTTGTGGTTATAATCTAGATCCTTGTCCTCATGCTTAGTATAAAATATTCTTGTCTTTATAATATTTCTTATACCCCTTAGAATCCATTTCTCTCCGTGTGGAAAATTTCTAACGCATGTATGGGTTAATTACTTCACATAAATATATGGGAATTCCCCCATAGAAATTTCTTACAGTACAGATATAGTCATCCGCCACAATTTTGACATCGTAATTTATAAGATAATATTTTTCCCGTGTAAGAGATCACACTTTGGTTGGAAGAATTCATCCCCAACAGAACCAGCAGGTTCAAGGAATGGCCAATAGAGAAGCCATGAGCGTGTGAATTTTCCACTGAATATTCTATAGTATGTCCCAAACGGTCCGCACAAATTTTTGTGTTGATTCAACATAATCTTGTTGTGTTAGCTAATAACTCAAGCTTGATGTAAATAATATGACACAAAAGGATACTGATGAAATTTCGATTGGGATTTTCGATCGTATAAATTCAGCACATAAGTGCTGTGAAATGAAATTCAAGATAAGTACTGAATTAACAGTTGACAAGTGTAATTCATTGATTCTTTCACGTAAATCAAATGTGAAAATTACACTTTTTTTCATGTTAAAACAATGCATTAGAATAAATTGTAAAAAAAAAATAGTACTTCGATGAGAATTGAAAACAGAAAAAAATAATTCGATATGGTAGCTAGGAATTAGCTGTGGTAGCTGTATCGAGGATTTGATATTTGAATGAAGGAAAAAATTGATGCGAAAGCTAGATTTTAACTCCTGCAGCAATTACTTTTGTTGCCACCGCTGGAAAATAGCTACCACAGCTAACTTTTAACTATCCAAATATGAACCACATCGTGTTTTTCCGTGAATACGGATCCTCGGGATCGAACGTTGAAGCGCCATCACTGAAACCACCGCCGGGCACTTGGATAGGGGTCCTTTCTTCGCATATATCAACTTGCACTCGATCTTCAAATTTGAATATCCAGAAAACTAAGTCACATTAGAATGGAAGCCAAAACCAAAATAAATGAATAGTTTTTCCGACGAGTACCAAAGTTGCGTGGACTTGGAACTTTCAGCAAAAAGTACTTCCCACCACTGGCAACCTTCCCCTTGGTAGTTGAGAATAACACAAATTTTATGTTAAATTTTGAGTGGAATAAAGTTTGTGTCATTTGGACACTTCTCTCTACTTCTTTGAATGATTTTACATTATAAATCAGTTGAGACCTGATTACACAAGAAGCGTCTGTAAAAGTTGTACATGTTGCAGGGTGGTCAGATCATGTCCACCAATTTTTTGACAGAACTAACGTCTTAACTGCTGAAGTAAATATTTTTGCAAGGACAACAAATTTCTTTGTAGGCGCTACAGTAGCGAAGCATTTTTTCTCCGTGTAGCGGTACCCGCTGCTGGGGCTGTTTCAACCCCCTAAAACCGTGGAAACTGCAAGGTTCGTACCTCAAATAACCGTGCCACCAAAACCAAGCCCAATAATCCAATATCCTGAAATTCAAATGAAAAGTTAATCGAAGGTAAATGAGAGCTTCATACCGTGAATTCCTTATCACGAGTTGAAACTGATATAGCATGTATGTATCATGGGACCCACACCGGCCTAGCATGGGCCCCATCTTACCAAAATGAGCCCAAGACTGGACCAGAGTTCATACACGTTAGAGAAGTAGAAACAGACGCTAGAAATGAGAAAGTTTCTCATTTCTGAGGCATGAATTACCTAACAAGTTCAGTTTGTGAGTAAGCTCGATTATTTATCTACATGATTTATGGATAGACTATGAAATTTTAAAAGGAAAATCTTTCAAACAAAGAATTTTTCTCATTCCATGAGAATGGATTGTATATAAACGACTGTTTTATTATCGGTCACATAACTTGCGATTAGAAAACGAATTGATTTTTTCAATAAAAGCTTTTGTTCTAAGACATTTTGAATTCATGAAATTGATTTTTTCGAGTTACATCATATTTGAAAAATATTTGGGAGGTCATAATCGAAACAAAAGACACGTTCTGCAAAATCACACCCGCACCGCAAAACGTTATTTATTGAAATTAATGAACTGTTGATTGCAGAAATTAGTTTAAAGCAGTACAATAATAGAATCACTGAGAAAGAAAGTAATTCAAACAAAGAAACCATCTCTTCCAACAGTTTCAAAGGAATATTTTCTTGATTTGATGAATATTCTATTATCCCGATGACCATTTAATTGGATTGATGAGGCAAACTTTGGAATGAAGAAATATACATTAGAATGAAAGAAATATTCCTTTGTCACTATTGGAAAAAATAGTTCCTTTGTCTGAATTAATTTCTCTCTCAGTGAACCAGTAATACAAATGTCGCTGAAGTTTGAATTGTTTATTGAAACGAATTGGTAATCGAATAACGAGATACTCAGCTGTTGGAGACCCAAAATCCTCTAATATATTCTTTGAACGATGTTTCCAGTTTCGAAGAATCGATTCATCAAACGTATCGAAACATCGATGATATATCAAATTTTGTGAGTTTGAATTTTCTTTCTGTTCCTATAAACGATTCGAACTTCAAGAACATTAATGAAACCTGTATCAAAGGCAACTTGGAATCAGTAAACCGACTAAAGTGAGCAGTACACCGAGAGAACAAACTGTAGCTGAAAATGAACCCCAGGTATACATTTTCATCATCACACACCGAGAACCCAATTTCTTAGATTGGAAGAAAATTTCTCTGCCCTCATTCTGGTGAATCTTGTTTTCAATGGGAAGAATAATTCATTTCAATGAAATAATTTTTGATTGAATTGAGGTAATTTTCTTCAAATTTAAGGAATATATTTTTGTTCCAATTTGAAAATTCTTTGTTTCAGTTTGATGAAAACTTTTTCCTTCCAACTGAATTTTCTTTGATTGAACAAAATATTTATTGGAATGGGGACAAAGAAAAATTTCTTCCCATCTAAAAAATTGAGCTCTCAGTGCAGCGATTCTCATAGCTACTTCATTGAAAAATACGGCTCCTACAACTACAAAAATGTACTTGAGCTCGTTTCCAGCTACAGTTTTTTCTCAGTGTAGTAAATTTTCATGTATAGTTTCAGTTATCCAAATATCAGCAAGTATGTCTAGTTACCGGGATTAATTTGGGGTAACTTTTTTCGGTGTGTATATACCATCCAAGGGATGCGGAGGATGTATTTTTAAACAATGTAAACAATTCTTCAAAGATTAATAGACAAACTCTATGCCATCTGGATGACCTCATTTGCAAGTTCAATCCCTTTTCAGATTACACAATTGAACCGTAAAAAACGTTTGACAATACATCCATTAAAAACACTCCTCAACTCTAGAATTCAATCAGTGAAAAATCGATGGTCAAGTACAATTCAGACTGCGTAGTCTACATTTTAACTATTCTCCCGTGCAATCTGTGATCAATTTCTAACTGAATCCGAAATCGAATAGGTGGAGATTTCTAATAAGCTAATGGATAAACTCGAGACATCGAACGAATCTGTGCTTGAATTGAAATTCAAAATCTCCTTTCTACCTACCCATGAAAGATTAAGAAACTTACGCCACTTTGAGAGACAAAGAAGTAGCTATATCTTGCTCCTTTGTCCCTCAAAATGGTACAAATTTGCTGAAATACCATCAGGTAGTGTTCAGATTTGCCACACGGAGAAAATTTTGGAGTAAAAATTAATATATCCATATCGTACACTGAGAGAAATCGCTTAGTTGTGTGAACAGAAATACTTCAGTTAATAATCTTCCAGTTGATTTGAATAAATCTTTATTTGATATGAATAAAACTTTGTTTGCGGTAGCAAAAAACAATGATTCGACGTCTATTCATTTTGAATAAAAGAATTCAGTTAATAGTAGCACAAGTAATTTATTTGTGACAACTAACAATTCAAGTTCCTCAGCAAATAGAATCTGATTACGCGTGCGCTGACTGCCATTTCATCATTTTCAATTGTTTCACCGGCATTTCCACCCATGTCCAATTTTTCAACGACACGCCTGCAATCGCGTGCAACGGCGATACGGAATTTCTCCATAGCAAAACTTTTCAGTTTCATTGGTTCAAAGGTTTTTTGAACGTTTTGTCCGAAGAATATTCGTAAAAAATCTTTTTTCATGCAGCGAAATTGTGCTAAAATATGGAGCAAGTGGAAAGGCAAAGAATTTTTGAGAATCTCCCCTGACTAAATATCCTCAGCAAAAATCATTCTAGTTATCCTCCAGGCCTTGCAACACCTTACGATGCCCTTGCGAGGGATTTTCAAGGCCTAGCAAGGCCTTGTAATAACCTAGAAAATTATTGGAGTCATTTTTTAGCAAGGGTGTTTAGTGATTCCTGGTATATATTCGATTTTCAATAACCAACAATATTCCAATCCAATCATATTTTATCGACTAAATAATTTAGTTGGAATAACATTTCGATATACTTGGAATATTTGGTTAGCACAACGTCAAAGTATTTATTTGTGAGAAGTGAAAGTTTTACTCAATCCAACTAAATTCAATTAACTAAACAAACTGCGTTGATTTGAATGAAAGTCTAGCTGTCTGATATATGAAGAAAATTATTTTGCTGCTGTGGCTAGCATTTAGTTACAGCAGCTATGTGATTTTTCTCAGTGTAGCCGTGGAATAAACTTTGTTGTGGCGAAAAGAATCATGGGTATGCGATAGATTGCCATAACTCTTCTTGAATTCAATATGCGAAGTAATAAGAAAATACAAAGTTATAGTTTCTATCGTCATAATGAAGTATATCCTATGGGTACGATACTGTGTCTAATGATCTTCAATATAAACTTTTCTCTGGGCAAAAAATTGCCTAAAACGCACGCGAAAAAATTACTTGCCATATTTACCACAATTTGAAATAAGGGACAGGGACAATTCTGAAATATGATTCACTGCAACTGCCATTAAATCTACTCCAATTTAGTCACAATGACCACAATTTGTTTTCAATGGTAATAGAAATTGAACCTATCTCAGAATCAAACGCAAAGTTTTTTCCATGCATGTCTTCACTATCCATCTACGTCCATTTATTCAAAATGTTTGGCAAAGTTGAACTTAATGTATATTTTTTTATCCAAAACGTGCTCGGGATTCCAAGTCTGTGATATCTACAGTGAATTTATAATTTGTAAAGTACATGAAGAACAAAGATCTGCTAAAAAGTACCATAATTTATAGTGTTCGAGCATTACCTCTGTCCACATCAAATTATTTACGTAAAAATATCTACAAAGTACTATACTTCTCCAGGAAAGTTCAAGCAAGCATGATACTTTTAGAAGTATTTTCATGTGATCATTTTGATTTGAGCAAGAATCCCAAGTAGGAATGCCTTAGTTATTGACGAGTTTTGTAACGCTCAACTAGCCAGATACTATAGTATACACACTATAGTCTATAGACACTTGCAAGGACCTAACCAGAACCCTACGAGGCACTCGCAAGCGTGCGTGCGTGGCACTGAGACAAAATTTTGGTTCGCATAACCATGTTTTTTTGACTTCGACTATGTCATGTAGTTGTCACAACCAGATTTATGCGATTTTGTTTTGTTTTCTTGGCTATCATAATCAAATTCCAAATCACTGTAACCATAAATCCTTTACCATACGAGCATTGTTTCTGGGACCATGTTGTTTTTTTGCCTCAGTGTAGTTTTTGACTAGTTGAGCGTTACAAAACTCGCCATCACTAGAGCATTTCTACTAGGGGTGATGTTCGATCGCTATAAAGTACACGGAAAAAATAATTTAGCAGCAGCAGCTAAGTAGCTAGCACAGACATGGACAGCCATTAAATTAGCTCCTGCAGCTGAATTTTAGCTGTGACAGCAAAAACATTTGCATTTGTAGGTAATTTATTTGCGGTAACAGCTAAAATTTAGCTGCAGGAGCTAATTTAATGGCTGTCCATGTCTGTGCTAGCTACTTAACTGCTGCAGCTAAATTATTTTTTCCGTGTATGGTACTTTTTAGCAGATCGTTCTTCCCACGTATGTTTTTTGTAATTGTTGTCCACTGATTATCCGAACGGTCAATTAGAAATGACGAAATCATCCTCTACCTTCACCAACATTCAACTCCCTCTGATGTAATGAAAAAATGAAATTTACATACGTATAGATACAAATATATATACGTGCATCCATGAAGTTGAAGTGAAAATAATGTTCTGAATGAGGTATGATTTCACCACTCCATTGCTTGTACACTACGATATTGTACAAATAATTACAATACCCTGTGTCCCAGACCATCCTCCAAGGACGTACGTGTACGCTGTTTCTTTTCTTCTTTTTTGTTTTTCTATGTTGCCCTCCTTAGACGAGACGCCTGCGCGTGATTTGTCGGTCGTACAGTTTCACGATTGGTGCTGGTACACTGCTATGGTACATTCACAATTGTTAAGACCGATATGATGGTACTGATCCCTCTGACTCAGCGTTCTGACGCCTCTAGGTATCTCGTCAATTCAACCGGAACAAAAACAAATACACGTATATCAGGAACGAAACGAATCTCAGACTACAATAGTCTCGACTACCACGCGAAAAAGATTTATATTCTCAAATGATTAAAAACTATGCACATAGGATGACAAATTTGAACGTCAAATATTGACGAATGAATTCGAAGCGTTCGAAATACGATTGCGATACGATGTTCGAAGTTTAATATCCCCGAGTAATGTTAGTTCAATGACCAAATGTTAATTATTCTTGAACCACGAGTTACGAAAGAACAGACTCATCGATCGAGAATAATATCTCGAAATATTGTTTGGATTGTTGAATTCAATTCAGTGTTTATAAATTAAAATGATTAAATTAATAAAGCTCAATGATCCATTCAATACGGTATTTATTTGAGAAAAACAATTTTTCTTTCCTTCTTCTATTTTTCGAACCGTTGAAAAAGTTAACAATCTACTTCAAAAGATTGAAAATTTTCCAACTCTTTGTTCTAAGTTCCCAACCAACAAGAGTCACTTCAGAAAGTGAATCCAATTTACTATTTCTGAAGTCATACAGAAGTCATTTAGAAACCTCTGAAATTTGGTTCAAGGACCCAAGACACTTGAGAATTTTCAATAAAGCAAACTCAAATACTCGTTTAAGCAATATCACTCATCCCTTTCCCATTCTGATCACAGTTGTAATGAGATTCTGTCTGCAATTTACTCAACACAAACATTGTAGTTGTAAAGTTTAATAATTACATGTACGAAAGCGTAAAGCAGATTTCGATGCATACTCGTGAAATTTCTCTTGTAGGAAAATAAGGGAAGTGTTTAAGGACACTAAAATGTCGAGCACCGAATAATAAACTTATTCTCAATTAACTGAATTCCATAGGATTCTGAATAAACGTGTGAGAATTGCAAAGAAAAGTCGAAGGTAATTCTTGAAAATTGTATATGAATTGAAGGAAATTCGGAAGTTCGAGTAAATCGTGTAAAGTTTGTAAATCGTTAAAAAATTGTATCAATCATGCCTATACTGTGGAGCATTCAGCGACAAACGTGGTTAGCGATGGTTCCCTCAATCATTACAAAAACGTCATGAAATTGAATATGAAACGTTGTATTGCCCGGTGTGGAGAGTGATTCATAATATTTCAGGGCAATGATTGTCGAGCAATGTATAGAGTAGATTCCAACACAGAAGAAAAGAATAGAACCATTGCACGGTGTGGAATCATTCATAATATTCAGAGTTACTAACTCTCAAGCATTGTATGCTGTGCATCACTAAGATTACACAGGCCTACAAAATTGAACTTTTTGTTTGGTGCAACAACTGTATCATACTTTTCCGAAGTATTTTGGCGCGCTGAATCCGAATCTGGCTTCAAAATTGCATTATTACGTGTGGTTTTTGAGATATTTTAACGTCAAAGTGTGAAAAACACCGTTTTTCGGCATATTTGAGATCACGTGACGTCAGAATGTAATTTTTTCTCATGAAACTAGTAGATGCACCTCAAAATATAATCCATCCCCTTCCAAATGCCGTTGAGTTTGCTCGAATATCTTTTTTTTTACTGTGACACGACAATTTGAAATTTGTGTGTTCATGGATTTAGTGAATAGGTGAAATAACACAATTTTCAAACTGTCGTATCTCAGAGAAAAAAAAAAGATATTTGAACAAACCTAATCGCATTTGGAAGAGAATGACTCATATTTTGAGATAATTTGAAGAATAATTTCATAAAATGTTGTTAACGTGTGGAATAATTGAATAAAACGTTTCAAAATCGTGCATTTTCATTTTATTTTACACCTGCGATTTCTTGAAAACTACACGTAGCATTAAAAAAATAAGTATATTTCCAGAGTCAGGGTATCGAATATACTCAAAATCTGCTTTAGTTTTAGCGGCACCAAAATCATTGTAGACCTGTGTTATTCATACAGTAAGTTGCTGAGGTGTAAGCACGAATCTACGAACGATTCATAAGCTTTCAATAAGTTGAACATCTCAATCTTGCGGTAGAGCTAAGTCGGTATAAGTGCTACTCCGATTAAGTTAGGTTGGTTAGGTAGGCAGGGTAGGTTCAAATCCCCATTACTGAGAAAAAAATTTCTTCCTATCACAACCTTGCATCCGGATCAATGGAACGCAAAACCGTCGTGGAAGTATGAATTCTAAAAGAATTAATTTTTTTTGCGTAATATTTGAGAATAATTCATGGCATTTTTCTTCTTAATGACAGTATTTGTCACTAAGTTTTGTGAGGAATAGAAAGTACGTTTGTTTAGTTCATATTGTAATAGAGACTAAATGAATTAGCAGTGATCTTCATCGGGAGATAGGAACTATTACTACTCCCTGCATAAGGAACTGTTGATAGAGAAGTTCAGTTGTCACCAATTTGCTAACCCTTTTTAGCAATGATCCCTCGTATTTCTAGTAATCATTCACTGTTCTTTTTTCTCCGTGCGTGGGCTGAGTCATTACAAAAGCCACTAACGTTATGCGCGTGCATGCAGCGCCACCAGATGTTATGAAACATGAATACACTACAGAGGTATGTTACATTTTATGTAAATGGGAAAAATCTTATTGCATAGATTACTATAATAATTTTGTAATGGTGGAGTATACTGGGATTTGAAATTGAAATTGCTCAATTCTCATTTATTCGTACAATCCATTTAATGAATCTAAAATTGCAACTCTTATTTTCATATTCCATGTAATCATTGGAATTCCCACACGCGTTATAGAACAGCATCTTGTAAAAAATTAGTCTTCTCCAGCTCAAGGACAACATAATCCCATTCAACAATTATTTATAAGAAACCTTCCACCCCTTTGCAACAAAATGCAATATTCCCTTTTTTGAAGATATCTTTGAAACAAGTTCAAGATATCTTTTAGAACTCTTAAACTTTTCTTACATCAAAAAAGGAACTAAACCCAACAAACATCAAGATATCTATTGGTATCTAAAAGATGTCTTAAAATCATGGAAGATATCTTGGAAGACTTTCGTGAAGATATCTTTCCGACATCTAAAATATGTCTTATGCAAAAAATTTCAATAAGTTTGAGACATCTCAAAGAGGTCTTGCAACAGATATGTTTTAAATATGTCAAAGTCATCTTTTAGATGCCTCATGATATGTTTTCGACTCTTTCAAGATATGTTTTAGATGGTTTTAAGATGTCTTTTTGAAATCATCAACATATCCCAGACAGCCCAAAAACATCACTAAATCAATAATAGCTCCTGGAGAAGGAACATGGCGTGACTTTTGCCCTTCTCACTCAGACAATTTTGAAGACGTGTAACAGATATCATTCAGAAACTATTTCAAGATGTATTTTAGACTATGCTGATTCGACATTCAAAAGATGTCTTTCAGAAATACCTGGAAGACATGTTTCTGACCTTTCTTGAAGATGTCTAAAAAATATCATTTCGATATAATTCGAAGATATCTCTTTTATGACGTCGTTTAGGTATCTGAAATATATCTTTCCGATGTATCTAAAAGATGTCTTTCTAAAGATATCTTGTAGATGTCTTCAAGAATTTCGATGTTTGTTGGAAAAATGTTACATCAAATATCGTAGACTTGGTATAAAAATATATTAATACACAAGATTTTAAATTCAGCTGTCTTTGATATTCCCGCCGCGAATCCAGCAACCACAACAATCCGCCATACCATCCGAAGAAGTTTGGTGTGATTTTGTCTAAAATTGCAGAAACAGGAATGCATGATAAAGGGATAGGATTGAATTCTTATTTAGTTCTGATGGAATTTTTTTTCAGTGGGCTATAAAATTCGAAGTTGAAAGAATTATCACCAATCACACAAGTTTGCTTTTTCATGCAATGAGCGAAGCTCTCTTCGCTCGAATTTATGTGCTACCTGTATAAACAGCTCTCGCTAGAGCTGCATCTCTATAATCTATAGAATGGGGTTCGCATTTCGTGATGAAGTGCTCTTCGATTCACAAGAAATTAATAGAGAGATGAAATATTTGGTTATGCATAAAGGAGGCTTAATTTACTGATGCGTATCGATTTTTGAGAATGTCGTTCATTTTAGGAAGATCCACATGTTAACACATATCCATAATTGATTCTCTTTGTACGTAGCCAGCCAACACTTAGGAACTTTCGGATATTATTGGTGAATTATTGAATACATAACATTCATGATGCAAAAAAGTAATTATTCTACTCTCATGTGGGAGGTATGATTTGAGATGGAAGTGGAAACGAAGTGAGTATAAACTGTCCACTTTTTCAGAATAAACAACGGTCATAAACATCAATACGCACTAGCTAACTGAAACTGCTTTATATACAAGATATACTGATAACCGGTACTGATACAGTATCGAAATGGAAGCGATGTGTAACATTAGGATCATCTTATTGAAAATCTTCCAAGGGTCCCTGGTAGGAATTCATCAGGTCTTTAGGCCCTGATAGAATCAGGGAAACCCATAAATCATTTTCAGCAGGGTAATATCTGCTACATTCTGCCCAGATCCACCTGGGTCCTATACAAGATTCATAGGAGTTCCGCACTGGCCCATCCGAAAGATGAAGAGTCTTCTTCCTGTCTAAAATTTCCGCTGGGCACGAAAGCAAAACTACACGAATGCTATGCTGGTCCGATCCGGAAAATTAAATGTTCTGTCTGAGTTCACCGGGTTCCAGGCCAATCCCTCTTGAGTCTCATGCAGAATCTATCCAAGCGCTCAGGGTTCTGCATATATTCTGCAGACTAGTCCATCCGGGTCACACACCGGTCCAGTCTAGGGTCCCGCGTGAGGCCCAGATGAGACCACTCAGTATTCAAGCGCCTGAGGGGAAAACCTCTTGTGGTCCAGTTATAAGATACCCGAGTTGAAAGATGCTCAACATTCCCGGATGAACGGCATCGCAAAATTCACATGCGGAGTCAGATTTCCACAAAGGAACAGTCGGGTTCCCACCCAGTACTCGCGTTGTCCTTGCAGGTCCTGCGGGAGACCCCCCTGGGGGGCTCGTTCGGGGTCCCTCGGTTGTCGCGCAGGACCATTTGAGTGACATGTCCCTGAGCGGTCCCAATCCAGAACTTGAGGGGCCCTGAAGATTCCTGCGCGGAACTTGGAAAAACAACATGAGCTTTTGGTGAGAACTCGAATAGTTCCGGGTGGGAATCTGGGTTCACATGCGAATGTCGCGATCCAATTCATCCGAGAATTTCCAACAGGATGATCAATCATCGATCGAGTATAAGAATCTTTCCATGAAAGTGAATGCAAGTGACAACCTATTCCTCAAAACTGTACCCCTCAAATCCAGAAGAACCTGTAAGTCGGAGGAATTATGACGATTGAATCATGACGATAGGATCGTGACAAGAACATGTTTGAAATTATCAGAGCTATTGATGAATCAATGGTTTATCTTGAGAGAACGAAGCATCACTTCGTCGAAAATTTCCGGGTGGGAGCCGTGTGTGACCAATTTAGAACCATGTGAGCCCTGCATCGTCCCACCCAGGAAATAATCAACTACAAATGTATCGGGCCGGGTCCTCCCGGGTCACACATTGGACCTATATGCGTCCCACTCGACTCCCATACGGCATCGACCCGGAAGTTCAGGGATGTTGGTGAGGGTTTCCGCTATGAAATACTCGGGTTCCCACCTGAGACTCATGTCACCCTTCAGGCGCTCACCCGAAACTATTCGGGTTTCCATCTGGTAGAAACTTGAGTGTCCCAAATGGAAACTTGAATGGTCCCAAGCGGGAACGTCAGGGGTTCCGGGAGACCTGAAGGGTAACACGGGTCCTGGTTAGAAACCTGAGTGGTCTGAGGCGAGAATCTGAGCCCGTATGCGAATCTGGGAACCCCGTCCATTCGGGCATTTTCAGCTGGGAAATTATGTACTATTTTGTAAGTGGAATTATTCAACAATTGACAAACAAAATGAAAAATTGGGTAGTCCTTCTGCTAGGAATCCCAGATAGAGTGTGACGCGAGCTCGCAGAGCCCGTAGAGACAACATTAGAAAAGTTCTGTCATTCTATTCTGTTTCTTTCCTAGAATCTGTGAGTTCATGGAGGTTTCCAAAGTGTCTGATCTGGGTAATCGGATTAGCTTGTCAACCAATCGAAGAGATTCAAAAAGGATCCAGATCAGCTACTCCGGAAGCCTTTTCTAACAGGTGTGACTGATATTTGAGTAGGAATTTACACCTTTTGGGAGCGATAAAAAAAAGCTAATATTCCGTTGTATTTCTATAATACCCATACAGCACAAAAGTCCCCGCAAAGAGCTCCCGTTATGACAGTAAACATGAATTCATTATGAATAGTTTGAATTCAAAATGAACTCTTGATGAATAACTCAATCTTCAGAAAGGATTTACATCACGAATTCATAAAGAACTATTCAGGCATTCAACATGTATGCATTTTGAATTCATTGAGTTCATATTGAATTCATTTTTACTGTCATAACGGGGACTGTTCAAGAAGTTCTTTCAAAAGTTTTTGTGAATTCAAAAAGATCATTTGTGCTGTCTGGGTACAAATCAACAACATCATTGCGAAATTAAATGAACCAATCCATCTATCTTGCTTCATTGTTATTTAGTTTTGCAGAAAGTAGTTTTTATCGTTGTTCAGAGACCTTTCATTGAAAATTTTATATATATCCCACATGAAGCGTGTCCGAATGCATGGAATTTCCAAATCTACACATGGACTCAAATTCCCGGTCGCGACTATGCAGATGGACAAAAATCGGTACTTTTTACAGCGCCTCTTTTGTTTACTATTCTGTGTATAATACTGAAAAATCTACTGGCTCAGTTCATCATGTTACTTTTCAAGTGATTCAGTTAGTTGTTGCAGCGAATTTCTTAACTGGGTTGGCACAAAAATTTGCTGGGACAGTAGGTTGTTGATCTACCGTTGCAAAATTGTATTATTCAATGAAATTCCATGGACGGTCTTAACCAGCCCAACGGTAACCAAAAATTGCAACCCTTGTCAAGACCTAAGAAGGATTTAAATTGATTTCCTAACTCTCATACTTGCTTCACATCCATCCCTATTTTCAAACAAATTTAATCATCACCTATGCAAAAATATACTGCTCAAGGGAATTTCAACTCCCCTGTTCTAACAGTGCTGTAATAAAGCTCAGTTGAAGTTATTTTGAATTTAATGAATTCTTATAAATGCTTTATACCAAGTTACTGGAAACCTTCTACGATTCGCTTCAAACTCAAATGGAGTTGGTAAGCTCAAACTCGTCAGTCGGGACGTTACGATAAGCTCTCTGTCAATAATTTGAAATATAGATTATGGAAATATAGTGATCCCTGTACGCATTCTAAATGAAATTCTGTAATCAGCGTGGGAAAAATGACTTCGCTAAGGGTAGATTCTCATCAAAACGAACTTTGTCGCAGAATAATACTCTGGACAACAGTTTATGCACAAAATTATGTGAAAAATTTAATGAATTATCCAAGTTATAAGAACATGCGAGACGATGCAGGGAGTATCATTTCAGTTTTCATCATTAATCGTAGATAATTTGCACGAGCCAGGCAATCTCTCAATTAATCCCACAGAGCGTACTATTCCATTCTTTCTCCTTCACCCATCTTTTAAAAGAATGTGGATGATATTTTTTGTCGCTTGCCCGTTAAGAGATTAAAGCTGAGGGGACTGGTTGCTTCTTTTCAGAGCCATTATATTTTCAAGTGAGGGGATGAGAGGAAGAGGAAAAGGGAGGAGGAGGAGGAGAAAGAGGGGTTGCTGAGCTTGCAGGAAGGGTGCTTGGTGATGCGTACCACAGCTAGCTTGAGAAACGCATTAAGCCCCCTTTCGCTCTTTAACGATATCGAACTGTAAGGTTGTTCGTACATTTGTGCACTTACGATACTTATCGAATACCCATACGATTGATACACGCTTAAATTCGATTCAAAGGATACAAATTTGCAGGATTGTTCATGAATGGTTATTATTGATAACATTGACGGGTCCTAGTTATTTCATAATAACACTGTTGATTCGATGAAATTCAATTTTCAGCACTCTATTTTATGTGCCAAAATGAGAGGATGATATCTAGACAATGATAGAAATGAAGATGTAGAAGGGAGAGAATGATGATAATACATTTATACTGAATTGTCCCGTTGGTTCGTATTTGAGATCTACAACGATATAATATCTCTCCCTACGTGCAGGAGAGGAGTATACATATATCAATTGGTAGATGGGGGTACAGAGGGTGACTGGCCGAGAATTGGTCCGTGTGCGACTCGTCAAAGCAATGACGGGTTTCGTTGTAACGCCAATTTCATGAGAAACATGGAAAGATCGAGGATGGGGAACGCTTTATTAAGGGAGATTGATCGAAATGAAAGGGTGTGGAGAGGATACAGCAAAAAGCATGAATCCATCAAAGTTCGTATACGCGGAAAGTTACGTGTGCTTTTAAACGTAGACCCCCACGCTGTTGTTTGGTAATGATATGAATTATATGAATAATTTCTTCGCATTGTGTGATCTACTAAATTATATGATGTAATTATAAATCCTTTTAAATGCTTACTCGTTAGAGGATTTGTAAGCGGAAAGAACGCGCATACATTCAGAAAAATGTCTACCAATTTAGTTTATACAATTTGATTCATTGTAGATACTATAATCGTTATATTCAACATTATTCAAAAATCGGAAGCGAACCAAATAAAAGAACGCGCAATCATCATCTCCTGGGATGATTCGATTATGGAGGATTCCTCGATACTGTGATAAAAATCCTCATCATCGGTGTTTGAAATCGTATTTATGGTCCGTGAAAGTTTAACTAATGATTCAATGTACACCATTGTCAAACCATATCTTGATTGAAATCAGTGCACTCACCGTGTACCCTTTTCTCAGCCCTTTACCCTCGCCCTTATTTCGTTCGCTTCTCTTTTCCTAATGAATCTTGTTACTATCGTTAACATCTCAAATCACAACCTCTTCTTGAAATTTCTTTCATTTCCCGCACTGATGAAATGAAATTCAACTCCACTAACGAATTTGCATCTTGATACGGTTCCCCTTTGGATAATATTCCATGTCTTCGTCTTACATTTCTATGAGCTCTATGTGATGAATTATACGAGCTCCTAAAACTTCCCGAGTAGGAATGAAAATCGATCCATTCGAGGCTCCGATCGGGTCCAAGTTGGAGTGTTCTGGGCTAAAGTAAGGCCTTGGATGGCCCACAGGGAGGAAAAAATTGTTGACACAGGGAATCGTGTGGCAGATCTTTTTGCTAACCCAGTTATTTGGATTGCTGAGAGAGCAACGTAATTAACTGCAGCAACAAATTTTCCAGTATTACATACAGAATAGCAAACAAATTTCACTGAAGGAATCAACATTTTTTGCTGCAACAGCTAGGAAATTTTTATGATAGCAAATAGTTCATGCAGTAAATAGCTACTCCAGTTAAAGGGACCCAGTAAAATTAGATTTGGCTGTCATAGCGAATTTCTTTCCCTCCGTGCTTACACGTTTTAGGAATTACTCCACTTCTACTGAATTCACAGGGTTGGTGAAAATACCGCTGTAATTATTAGAGAGTACTGCCGTGCTCAGGTGAAAGGCAGTAAATTTAGGTTCATGGATTTTGATTCGAATTTATTTTGTATGTTTGGTGGCCTCAAAATGGGAATAAGGCCCCATATAAAAATTTTGAGGCTCCGCCAATGCTGACAATAGAATATAGCTTGGCGCAATGTTGACAGGCAAGGCTTGGCAATCTATGAATATTCAATGTTGATGACCAACGAATATAATGTTCAACGAATTACGGTTGGCAGCCTACCATTGATTCACAATTCCGCCAGGCTTGGCGCTTGCTAGGTTCATCCTTGGTCCAACATGGACCGAACGATAGATTCTATTAAAAGTGAGGATCATTTGAAACGTGGTTGAATATTGCGACAAACTTTGGTCAAGTCTAGATAAAAATTAGTTCTCAATGTAGTGCCGATCATTGGTAATAGGATGGCTCAATATTGGCATGCTCCTTAATTTCAACTTTTGATGGCTGAATCGCTAGCTAAGTGACCGATCAAGTGTTTCTCGCGATCAGTGCGAGAGATGTATACAAGGAATAACTATATGAGACTCAAATAATTCTCTGGAAGAACAGTCAATCGTTCTTTGTTACAGGTTACACTAGAGGGCTTCTACCGCTGATCTATATTGTGTTTACTCTTCTCATATAACATATATTGGAAATTGTGAAATGCGCATACTTTTTATGTATGTTTGGATTAATTATTTTTCACAGTTTTATCATTGGTGCAACATTGATGCACAAATTGTTCTATTTCATTGCCATTTCTGCACCAACGATTGGGCTCCATTGGAAAAACACATTGATGAATCATAAAGTGATGCTATCATTTCAGTGTTGCGCTATGCTTGGTTGCCAAGCCTCAGCCATACTCTATCTACATTGTGCCATGCTAAAGCCAATAGTAAATTTCTGTATGGGGCAGTAAATTAAGTTCACTGCCTTTTATTTAAGCGCGGCAGAGTAATCAAAATGTGTACTCGACCATGTGTGAGATTGCAAGCTCATACTAAAGAATGTCTAGTAAATCATATATTTTTGCTACCTCGGCTAATTATAACAGTGGTGTTTTCACTTATGCTACTGATTTAGTGGGAATATAGTGATTTTTGAAATGTTCTTTTCCTCTGTGCATTCTTTTTTTTTTTTTTAATAAAAGTACTTCATCATTCACAAAATGAGACTTATATATTATCCAGATAATCGATTTATAATTTGTACAAAGTTGTGAAAGAATTATTTCATCAAATGTATAATATTGCTTCCGCATAAAGGATCGAGGGTTGTTTTCTTCCAACATAGACTGTGTTGTTCATCCCTTCGATCGCCTCCCATGCTCTATATCCGAACGCAATAACTCCACTTTAACTAATTGATTTTGGGTAATCCTTTGGAACAGCAGCATTTTCATAGGGGATCCATCGTGCGTAAAAATTTATGTACCTATGTGTAACTTGATGACTAAGTGCATCTTCGTATTCAAAGACAAAACAATTTGAGCTTATGTTGCTTCAAAAGGTAACTATTTTTATTTCACACGAAAAACTATGTTCACTGAAGACACGTTTCACTTCACAAATTTACTTTCTTTGTCAAATTTCAAGTACATCTGTGAAAGTACATTGTAAAAAATCCGACTTAATGTCGCTGCATCTGGAAAACTTGACTCAAATTCAGTCTTTTCCGCTGTGTTGACATTTGTTTCCGATACATACTTCCAGTTGAAAAAGCCTGCACTTGATCTTTATGTAGCTGGAAAGGTATCCAGATACCTTGGTACCATTGAAACTCCTTAATATCCTTCTCTACTCGAGGACTGAGAAACAATCCCCCAATCCTCTCCCGATTAGGTCTGTGAGAGTCACACTGTCATTACAGGGCCCGCAAGGTCCATCGAAGGTAGCTCACAACCTTTTTCGTTAGCCGTTCGCACTCCCAATTAGTCTCTACGCACAAATCTCATGTTGCTCACCCACGCTTCTCTGCGGCCAAAAACGACCAGCCGACCTCACGCCCAGTATTCACGAAGAGACCTCCTTCAGCACCGAAACCACCTAACAACCGGACCTCCTTTCGGAAATACCTGTAGTACCAGGCTACCAGCGCCTCCTAGAGCTCACCGTCGCTTTTTCGCGATACAGGACACCCACACGGAAAAAATAATTCCGCTGCAGTAGCTAAGTAGCTAGCACGGACACGGACAGCCATTAAATTAGCTCGTTCAGTTAAATTTTAGCTGTTACAGCGAAAAAATTTGCATTTGTAGTTAATTTATTTGCGGTCACAGCTGAAATTTAGCTGCAGGAGCCAATTTAATGGCTGTCCGTGTCCGTGCTAGCTACTTAGCTGCTGCAGCTAAATTATTTTTTCCGTGCAGCCAACTCTTCGTTTGGTATTTACGAGAAAAAAGCTTCTCATACGCGGTTCAGGACGACTAGAAGTCTCACATGTCCGGGTGAGAGCCAACATCTATGTACAATGTAGCCTACACCAACTCAGCATAGGTCCTATCCTGCCTATACGAACTCAAAACTGGGCTCAAGTGGGGCTAAAATTCATACACGCTGAGGAATGAATACCGCACTAATCTTCCCGATCACATAACGATTTGGAATGAGGTATCAAAGTGTTATTTTCCACTTTTAACTGTGTAATGGGGAGGAGACATTTGTATGATTCAATGAAGGACTTGCCCACATTATGAATTGGATGGAATCCCTGGTTCAATAAAGACCATAAAATCAGATCAAATCGAATCGAATAGGATTTGGCGGAAACTCTACACTGAGAGAAAAAATTTCCGGGAACAATAAAATATTTAGTTGAATAGTCACCATAAAATACTTAATTGATTTGAATGAACTTTCATTGACTCGATTAAATATTCATTTAATCAAACAAATATTCAATATGCTATGAAATATTTCATCAATTGAAACAGTCATTCAATTGAGTCAATGAAAGTTTATTCAAATCAATTAAGTATTTTATGGCGACTATTCAACTAAATGTTTTATTGTTCCCGGAAATTTTTTCTCTCACTGTATCTAGGTTCGAATAAGTTCGACAAGATTTAGTAAGTTTTGCATTGAAATAGCCCATCAAATCTAACCAACTTTAATTGAGAATTCCCAAATTGGTTACAACCAGAACCTCTCACAAAATTCGTTCCGATTCGGCAAAATTCAATAGAGTTTTTCAATGAGGGATATTGAACCATAGTTCGGAGCAAAATAGATATCTGTACACAGAAGAAAGTATTCCTTTGAATCTAAGCAATTTCTATTTGAATAGGTCTAAATAAATGTTTCTTCAACAAGAATGAATATTTTTTTTTATACAAACAAATTTGTCATTCGCATGATGGACCAAATAATAAATTCTTTTACATGAACGAAATATTTATTTCTGTCAAATAAATATCTATTTGGATCTATTCAAATGACAATTTCTTACATTCGAAGGAATACTTTCTTTCGTATATATGAAAAAGAGAATTATCCTCTGGAAAATAATGATACATAGCCTGATGGTACCACATTCTGTGGAATAAAAAGTTTCATTATTTGATTATAACGCCCGAAAATCCTTCAACAACTCGCGTAAAAGAATTTGTCAATAATTTGATTTTTAGAATTTTTAAAGAATTTATAAACAAAACACAATAAGCTCCGGAAGAATTCTTTTTATATTCTCAAAGAATTTGTATGATAGTCCCTCAAGAGTTCTTCTTAACTTTGCAAAAGATGCTGAAAAAACTCCTGTTGTGTTCGTTTGGAATAAATCGCGAGGGAAATTATTTTTTCGATCCGAAATAATTCATGTTGTAGAAGTTTGAATCGTTTATGGAAACGAATCGAAAATTCAAACTCACAAGATATGATAAATCATTCTTATTCATCTTTTCAAATTGACTGCTTGAACTGAGACTAGGTTTGAATATTCCGTTAGCCGATTATTAATTCGTTTCAATAAACGATTCAAACTTCAGCAACATAATAATTCTCAAAAGATTCTCTTGAGAGTTCTATGAAAGTTCTCCGAGGATTCTTGAAGGATTCATCTCAAAATGATGTCAGAGTTCTTGAAAAACCACGGAAGAGTTCATTATTCAAGTTACTTATAAACTCTCGAAAAATGCTGTAAATACTCACAAAAATCAGCATGGAATGTGGCAACGGTGACTTGAGAATTCTGCAAATGGAAGCCTTCTCCTGGATGAGAAATGAGACTCGACTCGATATCAGGCCAGAATTGTGTGGAATGAATTCATGAACGCATTTTGGCAAATTTGAACTTTGATTAAAATAAACAAAAACCCCTATAATTCTGATGAACGTATGAATTACAATCCTTTGTGAATGGGTGGTTGCTCTATTGAAATTTTTGAAGAATCCTCCCGATATTCCAGAATAAGTTCTTCAAGGATCCTTGAATATATTCTTTTGACTGAAAAAGAGAATTCTCTTAGCAATTAATTCTAAAGTGCCAGCTCAAAAATTCTTTTTGAATTCTTGTAGACAAGTCATGGTGTTCTTGAACAGTTCTTTGCGGAATAAAAGAGTTTTTAAAGAATTCTCTCTAAACTGTTCGTGCTATCTGGAATGGATTATCGTCCGATGGAATTCGAAAAGATGTTTTATAAATAGGCAAATTTATTGTTGGTCACAAATATTTCTCAGAAAAAGAGTGCAGACTGGTCTGAAAATCAAATTGGAAACTCTGCATAAATTTGATGAATTTCATTTTGGAAAATAAACCACCACACCGAGGGGTCGAACCTAGAGTCGCCCCTTTGTCCTACGGTGCATTATCCAATTTCATCACCGCTGCCTCGACAGTTTAGTCCCCGAGATTTCAATCTATAACGACCGCGAATTCAAATTCAATCCAAATCGCAGTGGCGGTTTACTTGCGAATTAGATCGAGTATTGTATAAAAACTTCGATGCATGATCATCTGATTATTTACGCACTGCAAGTGATAATCGTAAGAAAGTTGCATTTTTCAGATTGTTGAATAACCTCAGTATGATTGTTAGAAAAATTCTCAAATTTAATACGAAATTCTTTATAAAATATTATATTTCCATATTTAATTAAATAATCCCTGGTAGAAATTTGTCTGGGCATCCCACTTATCATCTATGTACTAGATGAGACCCATGTGAGGGCAACTAGATAACATATTTCAGCCAATTCGACTTTAGAGCTCAAACATTCAGTTGGCTTATGTAGATTTTTCATGCTTCAACCGATTACATGCACGGAAAAAAAGATGATGTTGGATTTACAATGTTTCGTTCGATCACCATAGAAATATTAGGGGTTTCTATGGTGATCGAACAAAATGTTGTAAATCCAACATCATCTTTTTTTCCGTGTGAATCCTTTTGTCTGTAAACCCGGGTATTTCATGTCCCGGCCCAAACGATTTTGATCAATTCTTGCTTGATTTCTTTTAAACAAAAATATAAGCAAATATTCAATTTTAAACAATAATATAATTGGTATGTTAAGTTGAAGGTTTGTAAAGAGCGGCATGAATTTTTCAGGTGTTTCTTTATCATTTTAAATTGGTTAAACAACGGCTAAACACAGATGACCCTGGTTCACAGACGGAAGGTACCAAAAAAACGTTTACAGACGGAGGGTAAACAGTTCATGAACACGATCAGAGGGATAAAAGGAAACCCAATGTTTCAATTCGTCACTCGGGATTATTTTACGGGAATAAATTCGAAAGCAACTCACTCGACTTGAGATTACATTTCAAAATACATTTTTACCTTATTCATAGGTGTGATTTTACAACAGAAACATGATTTCACATTTCTAATTAGCAATTCGAACTACATTCTAGAAATTTCCTGGGACATCTGAGTGGGCATAGGCTAGAAAGTGCGTTATAAAACTAGTTCGAAACCAACTCAACATCTGGGGGAACTAGCTGGGATCCATTGCATTCCCAATCATAATTTCTACTAGTGATAGTTCTTAAATTTAATATTGATGATGAAATTTCAAAATTTCTTTCTGAAATGTGACAATTGTTTATTGAATCTGAGGAGTATGTTATTAAAATTAAGAAGGAAATTCTCAAGATCAAGAATTATATTATTGAATTCTATATTTTATTCTAAAATTGAGACACTGAAGAGGAAAACTAAATCCCAAGCGTGTATTGCCTATCATGACAAGAGGCCCTAGGCTGGGTCCATCCTCTTTAACCCAGTATTGGGGAATGACGATGGGGCCCATGTTGGCTCAATCTTGACCCTGTTGTGCTTTCCCATACAATTATGGTTGGTAGAAAATGGAAATAATGAATCTTAGCGCCGGCACATTTGAACTTGGCCCCAATTTGAACCAGCATATGAGTACAATCCTCAGTGTGTATGAATTTTGGTGCCACTTTGGTCCAGTCTTGGGCCCATATAGGCACGATGGGGCTCAACACTAGGCCCAAGACTGGGCAAAAGTGGGGCTGAAATTCATGCCCGCTGGGGTAGAATTCAAAGCAATTTTTCAATTTCAAAAAAAAAAGGAAAGGGCAGTATTGATTGCCTAGGCTGGGTTCATGCTGGGCCCATGGTGTTACCAATCTTCGAGCAAAGCAATACAGCCAAGCTGGGAACGATGTCATCATCTCAGCGTTGGCCCTATTTGTTTGCCCAGCTGGTTCCATGTCGGGCAGCATGTTCACCCACCCTGGGCTTAGATTGGGCCCGCCGTTAACACACACTTGGGGTAGAAAAAAATCCGCAAGGTGCTAGTCAATAACTGTTGAGGTGGGTCCAATTAGTGTTGGTTCATAGGAACTGATGAAGTATTATGAATAATAACCCAGAATATATACACGGAGAAAAAAAATTCGTTGGAATAGCAAGAATTTCGCTGTCTTAACGAAACTCGCTTGTTATTATATGGACAGCAAGTTAGTCCGCTGAAGTGAACGGCGATTCGTTGTTTCAGCGAATCAAGCTTCGTAAAATTAGCGAAGAACTGATAATTATAACGAATCAGTTAGTAAATACAGTGAATTAGCTCATTAACACAGTTAAATGTCATCGTTAGATTATTCAATCCGTTCAGCGAAGACGGATTCGTTAAAATAACGAAATCTTTTTTCTCCGTGTAGATTAAATGAGGAGAGATGAACTTTTCAATCCTCAAATCTTCTCTGTATTTAATATTCAAAATGACAGTATTATTGATGGATTAACTTTGAAAATGAACACCCGGAGAAAAAAGATTTCACTATTTCAACGATTTCGTCTTTGCTAAGTGGAATTCACTGTGTTTACGAACTGATTCGTTCGACTAAAACAATTAATTGTCGTTCATTTTAGCAACCTTGATTGCTGTTCATATAATAACAGTGAAATTCTTGCTATTCCATCGAACTTTTTTCCTCCGTGCAGGAATCCAGCAACAATATCGGCATGTTCGATAACAAGGGACAAGAATAATATTCAAGATTCATTTCGAGATTAAAAAATTAATTTCTCTTCATTCAACTATACTCTAAGTGAAGAGTTGTCGTTATTACTATAGTACGGTATTTGTTACAACAAATTCCTCGTCAGTTACTGGTAAGTACCTCATCGGTCACTCGCTAGTACCTGCTTAGTTCTCCTGATTATTCCCTCGTTCGGGAGAGCGTTACATACCTCACCATTTAACTTATGAATTTTCTCGATTAGTGCCTCAGCAGTAAAAAGGATGAACTGATAAGCATCTCATGGTTTACCAGCAAAAATTTCTACCAAGAAAAATATTACGAAATAGTCATCTACAAACATTTTCACGTAATTTTATGAAAATTTAAATAATCGAACACGTAGATCTAAACGAATTCTGCCATTCAAAGCTTTCAGGCAACACAGAATAAGTAATCGATGCGACGATAAAATGCATGATAAAGCTACACGTATGTGAACATGCAATGGAATGCATATCCCATGATTCGTTTCTATCCAATACGTGACGTCCGATTTAATATATTTCCAGCCAGCATCGTGTTATGACGATCGATTTTCGAAAATACGCTGGATGGAAAAGTTTTTTTTTTCGCTTCACGAACATCCATGTGGGATCGTTTACACCATTAAATAATCCCAACTATCCATATATAATCGATATCGTTATTCCATAGAGGCTTAATGCATTCTATATCATACTAAGGTATCACGTGAAAGAGGATTTATCGATATTACCGAGAATCCGTTCGAATATATTTACAATATGATGTTGGAATTGTTTTGTGATATTTTTTAATAGCCGTTGTCGATGGAATATTCAAGTTAATGATACTGAGATATAAAAGTTCATTGAAGGTGAATAAATTAAGTAACATTTTCCTTGATGTTGAAAACACAGACAACTTTTTTTTCCATTCCTTTTCATTTGAGGTAAGAGATCCTATACCCGATCAGTCCTTATATTCTAGATTTTTGTGGTTTAGTTGTGCAAAAATTCTTCAACCAAAACATTTTTTGTAAATAATGGAACAAAAATTAACTTTTTCATTCGAATGTTCTGGCTGAATTACTTCGTAAATTCGTGTAATAATGAAAATGATCGGGTATAGAGTCTCTTAACTTACATGCATTGTTTTGATACATCATTGAAAAAGCCAGACCGAGGAAAAATCTGGAAGGTGGATTTTCGCAGCAAATCTCAGTATTAAATATACGATGGCAAATTTGTTTGCTCGTCCAGCAATAGCTGTTTCAGTTATCCACGTCAGCAATCTAGTTCATTGTGGCAGCCAACTTTTAGCCGAGCTAGCAAAAAAATTGTATATTCTGAAAAGATATGATATCTCGATTTGGTGCTTCAGTAAATTCTTCTTTTCTATGCGGTGATCACAATCAAATTTGTGTGGGTTCGTTTCGCTTCCCTGTTGGAGGGAAGTTTTGTGATCAGTTCGAGGGATCGAATTTTTTCTGATAACCTTGACTATATTTTAAATCATTGCAATGCCTATACACTGAGAAAAATTCGCATTAATGAAAGTAACAAAATTAAGACAACTGTACCATTTTCGTTGGAATTAGTTGTTCCAGTTGAAAAAAATGGTTGAATCAACTATAAAAAGTGGTTTTTCAATTAACTTGATCAATTGAAATGACTAAAAACTTTTCTGAGTGCAGTAGGAATCACTTCAGGCATCCTTTGGCACACGGAGAAAAAACATTTGCTGACACAACAAATGAAAGTAATGTGTACAGAATAGCCAATCTTTCTGCTGACCTAGCTAAAAATTCGCTGTCACAGCTGAAAAAAGATTGCTGAGAGAGCAATATGATTAATGAAAGCAGTCAATTTTTCAGTACTATATGCAGAATAGCAAATGAATTTTACTGGAGTGTTTTCTTCTATCTAACCAAAATTATTTCAGAAGAAAAAAGATTTTTCTTTTCCTAATGATGAAGTCGTTGCATACCTCGGAAATACTCTCTCAGAAATATTATTGACGTTATTTATTTATTCGAAATGATTTGATTTCTAATTTCGATTTTAATCAAAAGATCACGAATTTCCACCGTTAGAAATTTTCCGAGATTCCATGAATTTTTCCAAGCATATTTGCAAATGAAATTTCCAACCCTTGATCATTCAATTGAGAATTTTAGTACACGTAACTGAAGCTCAAATTCTTCCTTCATGAGATCATTCGGTGAAGTAAATTTTAGTAATTGGAATTTCATTCACAATCATTTTTCAGTTAACTTTCGCTTAAAAATTGATAATATACTCTTTAAAATTTTTAGAGTGAGATTTCACTCTTTAGGCAGCCAGAAGTGAGCTTGTCGAAATTTCGAGTGGAATTCCCACTCTTCTAGAGTAGAATTCTAAGGTTTGAGGTGAGAAACTCTCAGCCACTCCAACTTCAGAGTGAATTTTCCACCCTAAAAGAGTGAGAGTTCACTTGAAACGAGTGAGAATCCCACTCGAAGCGGACTGACTCACTTCTGAGACTTAGCGGAGTGAAACGCGTGATTTTTCACTCTTCCAGATTTAGAAAGTTAAGATAAAGTGAAGTGATTCTGGTGATAACTTTGGAAACGTTTATTTATGAATTCAAAAATCGATTTCAATGTACAAATGAATATTATACGGTTACCAGAGACTCTTTCGGAAGTGTATGAGGTAGGCCAATGCCTTCAGAAAGGTTCGAGAATTTACAATAAAAATTTGAAAAATTATCACCAAATTACCTATACTATCGAATATTCTATAATTCGAAACCCTATTCGAGTCTCATTATCACTTCTCGAATATAAAAATATTCCTAAATTCAATGTCCGTTCATGATATTTAATATTGATTTGCAAACACTTATCTTTCAATTGTTAATAATTGTTAATGTGGAAAGTAATTATCGAGTCCTGTCAATATAATTTCCTTTTATCGTCATGGAGTGGTACAATTCTTCAATGCAGGTCAGTGGAACGCGTTTCCATGCACTCGTCTGTTGACAACATAATACTCTACATCATCGGTGACTCATTCGCAGGAGCTTTTGTATGTGGCTTACCAATATCCCTTGGGTATGCATGGACCTTGGGGTGCTATTCTTCAAATCACTTATCAAGAAATTATACGCGAAGCTTAATGTAGAATACGTTCCTGGTCTCTGGCACATGGAGATAAATCAATTTCTGCGTTGAGGATCCAG
This sequence comes from Gonatopus flavifemur, assembly GCA_018340375.1. NCBI lineage: Eukaryota > Metazoa > Arthropoda > Insecta > Hymenoptera > Dryinidae > Gonatopus > Gonatopus flavifemur. The sequence goes on from JAFFJZ010000005.1 coordinate 11,796,466, forward strand.
AGATATCAAAGGATCATTAGTAGGATGAGAATTCCTAGTTTCAAGATTATTATTCTTTTTTTGTATTTCCACATCCGAATGAACAGAATATCTAAAACTTGTCGAAAAATGTTGCATAAAACGTCCTACAAAGATATATTAGATATCTTCCAAATGAATCGAAAAAAATGGAATATAAATGGAAAATGTTGCTGAAGTTTGAATCGTTTATTGAAACGAATTGGTAATCAAATAACGCAATACTCAGCTGTTGAAAATCCAAAATCTTGCAGTACATCCTTTGATCGATGTTTTCAGTTGCAATAAATCACAAGAAATTGATTCGAGAAGATGAATAACGACGATTCGTTAGATTTTGTGGGTTTGAATTTTTATTTCGTTTCTATAAACGATTCAAACTTCTAGAATATGATGGAGAATATATTTATTTTTAAAGGGAATCTGAAGCTTTTTCTGAGTCTTTTGATAAAACAGGAACGATAAGGTTTGAAACATAAATTTTTACATGAAAATACTGGAGATTACGGATACTGTACGGGAATAAAAGGTCCGATTGAAATTCAAAACGCTGAAAATATGGCTGATATGTGCACTGTGAAAAGTAAGAGCGACGGCAAAAATCCCCTACACAGGAAGAATTCATAATTGAAAAAAACTTTCAGCAAAAACATTCAAATTAATGCAGACATTTTTAACAGTGTACAACAATTTTCATACTCTCTATTTGTGGGGATAAGTCTTCGTAGAGTATATCTTCAAAAACATATCGGATAAATTCAACGATTCGGATTCTTGTGAGACGCTTGAAATCCTTCTTATATTCGGGAGATATTTCAGAATATGTTGAGAGGTAAACAATTTTCGATTCCAAACATTCACCTCCATCTTGATCTTTTCTACAAAACCAGAATTAACTGTCACTTACATTTCATGAATGCGTGTTGAGGGGTTCTTCACATTCACCCTTAATTTCATCATCTCCTCAATTCATCCTTGATCATACACCCTTGATATATTGAGACAATGAATAAATTATGAAACGTCTCCGTGTATATTTACCCCACCGTGGGCAATTTTTTCGAACATGAAAAGATATATAAGTCCCAAGAAGTACATAACACCGCGAATGTGATCAATTGACGAGTATGCAACTGGAGGGATGCGATTAAAATTGTGAGTAACAAGTGAGAAACTGAGCACTTCAATATGAAGACGGTTTATTGATTTGGCATTTAACTGTGACAATGCGTTTCAACTATGTCCTTCGTCTATTCACAATCACTATTTTATGAGTTGAACTTTAAAGTGGTTCTACATCAACAATAATGAATTTCATCTAACAATTCTACAATCAGAAATGATGAAATCTATCTTATCCCAATGTTAGCTGTTTTGTATTTTTCCATGATTCCGTGATTAGTAAAGAATGAACATGTTAAATCTCAATTACGTCTTGGCACACTTCCAAGATGAACTCTCAGTGAATCATGAAAATTCCCATGTGTGTATGGACCAATGAGCCAATGATGGACCAAGCCTGGCACAAGACCTGCCGAAACTTGTCCTGAACATATTACAGAACTTGGCCCAGGCTTGGGAATGATAAGATCAGGACACGCTTGGGCCAGTGGTTTTGCCAGGCCCGGTCCAATTCATTTACCAAGCATCAACCAATGCTTCTTTGATCGCACATATGGATGAAAAAAGTAATTGATGACTATATATATATATATAAAACATGAATTATCTTAAAACGATGGAAAAAATGTGACAAGAGTGGAACAAGCTTGTATGATCATTGGAAAATTTGCGTCCTTTGATATTTCAATCAATTTTGATCCTATTGTTGAATTATACTCAAACTAAACTAATAATATAGATCAATGAAATCTAGCTTGGTGTGTAAAACTAGTGTGTAGGATCAATTATGGCAGGAAGAACGGGCCAGCCCTGACCCGATGGTTATCCCCAAGTCTTCAGCCATTGTAAACCCAAAATTCAGTCAATACTTATAAACATTGTGCCACTCATGTGGGCAATATTGGCACAATTGTTCTCAACGAATGCTCGATTTTTACACTTGTGCCAAGCTTGTACCAAATGTGAGGACCATTTCAAAAATATTAGCCCTATCCATTGGGAACAACGAGACAGTCATGGAACAATATTGAACCAATTGTTCTTTACGGAGGTTTGTTTCTGACACATGTGTCAACCTTGGGACAAGCTTGGGTTTTTTTCAGTCTTGGCAATACCTGCATGAGTTACAAATAAACCGGTCTTCAGATCAATTTTCTCATATATGCAAACTTTACTACCCTTAAAGAATGGGTCAACCCTCGAACACAACAATTATCCCAGTATAAATGGTCTAGTGATTGACTCGCAATGTAACGCTGCGCTAGTCAAAAACTAGTGTCCTCGCCAGGACCTCGCTGGTGCTTCGTCGAGAGCCTAGTTTTTGGCTAGCGCAACGTTACATCACGAGTCAAAATCACTAGACCATTTCTACCCGGGGAGGTATTTTTGTAGCCCAAGGCGATTTCAAAGCTGTTTCAAATTACTAATTTCTACGATTTATTTTTGCTTTGAACTAATCTTTTGCAATTTTTCATAACATTTTCGCATTGCAGTTCAAACTACTCGTGCAGCACCGGACATTTCTACGTTGCCTCCACGTAGAATCTTCGTTCATCCGCGTGCACCATTTATCCACATAGAGTCAACGGAGATGCAACGTAGAAATCGGTGGATGTGCTGTCAGGGTATTATGTTCGTCTTGAAAAAAACGGAGAAAATGCTGTTTGTGAAATTCCATTTTTCATGATGAATATTTGTGCAAATCGCGTTCAAAAGTATGAGGTACAAAAATAGCCCAGTGTTGTTCAGCAGCAAAAAAACAAACACTGTGTGCTAAGGTTAACACACGGAAGAGAGAGAATCAGCGGAATCTGATTTTGCCGGGTACCTTTTGCTCGGTTAGCAACACTGTGAAAAATAGTCTGAAATTTCCAATATCAGATGAATATGAAAATTCTGAAACTTGTAATTGAAATCAAATTCAATCATGAATTCGTTAAATTTACTGCATGATGTATTGAAATTCATATAGAAATGCATGAAAAATCAGAAAAGTCAGAAAAGTTTTGAGAATTGATGCAAATTTGATAAGTGAATTTTATTGCTTCATATAGGTTGTTATGAACTTTAGGGAGCAATTTTTGACAGTGAAATGATCTGTTGCCATAGCTATCTTGTTAACTATGACAACAACTTCTCAGCTTTGGCAGCAACAAATGTTCACTTCTTCAGCGAAATTTGTTTGTTATTTGACATTTAATACCAAAATTTGCTGAAGGAGCAAACGTTTTTTGCTTCCACAGCGAAAAAAAATTACTGTCGTAGTTAACAAAATTGTTGTGTTAACAAATAGTTCGCTTCCACAGCAAAAAATTCGTTGCTCCAACAGAATTAGATTTCGCTGTCACAAAAACTCCCTTTTTTCTCCGTGCATGTTCTCAACATGGAATATTTTGAACCTTCTTTAGAACACTTGGAATTACGCACGAGAAAAGAGTATTGGGATGGAAATCAAAACATTGAACATTCAAAGTTGCAAGACTGGACGAATTCCCGTAAATTGGGTGGGCGATGAGGGGAGGTTCACGGTTGAAAATTGAAATATGCGGTTCTTCGCGAATTGGGAGACTTTTTCGCGAAGACTTTCGGTTTTTCGTTTCTTGGGTTAATTCAGATAAGAAACATAGATTGACATTACCGATAGTTTCATGCATGGTTGAATGGCGCGCGAGGTGCTCAGCCGATCGGAGCCAGTCCAAAGACTTGGTTGAAAATAATAATAGTTTTTTTCAGAGTAGAATTTCCAATGCAAATGCCGGATTTACTTTTAAACCTCCTAGGGTGCAAGCTCGGAAAGAGTCAATGTATTCCACATCGTTTCCAAAACAATTCTTCCAGATATTATAAATTATACTCCCAGTACACGGCATATCAGATCAGATTTTACTCTCCACACACGCATACAAAAAGTAAGCAGGAGTTTTACTTTGATTGTTGAGGTAGATAGAAACGGTAATCGATGTCATCTTCGTATACCGGGTTAATTCGTTAGGCGATGATTATGTATCCATTAGCGTGTCGGTCAGTAAATAGTAATCATGGGCTCATAATAATAAAAGGGTAGACGTCCAAAATAATAGTTAGAAGTAGTTAAGAGCAACTACATAATCCATAAATATACGTCAAACGCGTGGTAGACGTTAAAGATGATTTTTCATGCTCATATATCTATACGCATGCACGTCCGTAGAAGGAAAATACAAAAGGCACATACGAGTTCGTGTTCGTGTGTTTCGACACCCTTTGACGATCAGATAATGATCATGATGTTCATTGTGACATCACCATCATATCCCATATCCTTATCCCTCTTTCGGTAGCCGTCACTATAGATATATAGATCGTGAAGAGGGAGACGAAGCATCACGGGAGGGTGAAGGTTCCCCGGCATAGACATATAAATATATAGAGACGGAGAAAGAAAAATGCAAACAGAGATCCCGAATACGACGATGGTGCAATAGGGAAGGGGATGGTAGCGAAGAGTAGATCTTAACGGGGTAAATAGAGAAGGTGGGCACTAAAAGTACGAGGGTGGACTAAAAGCTCTTCGATCGTGCGTTTCATATATAAGGATTTGCAATAGCGTGGATGATGACGTGTTGATTACATCGCTGTCGTTATATTTTTCGTTCAATACCGCTCAACTTTCCAACAAGAATAAATAGTTTTTTGTCGAATGAACAATTGCCAATGATACGAGAACAAAAAATAATTCATCAGAATTCGTTTCGCTGCACGAATCGATACGGTGATTGGAAAAATATTGCATTCTCCTCACACTTGTTGATCTAGCTTAATATTGAATAGGATGAAATTAAATGTTAAGATTTATACGAGGGATGCTGGGTGTATTTTCTAGAATGAAACTGATGAGAATAAAGAGGTAACGTTGAATTCGATTTTCGAATATATTCTTCTACACCCAAAAAAAAAGAGTAATCTAGAAATAAGAGGAAAAATCTCTCTCAATCGGGAAAGATATTTCACTTTTGTTTCCTCCTTCAATTGAGATCATGCCTCTACGATAGAGAGTATTTTGAACAAATGAAAATCCTTTCACCATAAAGACTAATCCTCTCAAATGGAGAGGAATACTTTTGTTACCATATATTAGAGGAGAAGTTGCATCAACATGAGAGGGATATTCTTATTTTGATATTCATTTTTTATCAACACTTCCTTTACCGTCGAGCATGTTTTAAACGTTGAAAGTTTCAAAATTTTATTCATTTCAATTTTAAAACTTTGAACAATCATTTGAATCGAAACGATGTGTCTATCGAATTATTTGAATGCATGAGCATTAATCAAACAGTTCCTATTTTGAGACCCTGTTCAGAAAGAATGGGTGAATCGAGCTTTACGATGATTGAAACAAAATACCTACACGGAGAAAATGTATTGGCGAAAGATTACCCAAAGTTGAGTAAAACGGAGACATAGTGGTATTCCCGTGAAGTTTAAAATCCATTTGACTTCATTCTACTCGACTACAGATGGAAATAAATTCGAATGTTTTCATTATCTCAACAAGTTGCTTACTGTTGAAAAACATCTGAATGGATTTTCATCCGTAGTCGAGTAAAATTAAGTCAACCGGATTTCAAACTTCGCGGGAATGCCACTATGTCCCCGTTTTACTCAACTTTGAATAATCTTTCGTCAATATATTTTCTCCATGTAGTGTTGCCGCGAGCCGCAAAACGAGCCGTGAAGAATCCTAGATTCTCGATTATCTGGATTGAAAATAAACTCCTTTTTAGTCAATCAAATTGATTTGAAATTCAGTTCAATCAACTCTCAACTGAATTCGAAGGTTCAAATTGGAATATACCTTTATGGAAACGGGTTTCAAATGAATTTATACTCGAGTCGGTTTCGAACCAACGTTTCGAGCTGAATTTGTGCTATTTGACGTATGAATCGGTTGAAAATCCAAATCCACGGAACTGTGCGATAACATGAACCTTCGAACTGAACTACAGGACCATCCAACCGAGTATTGTAAGAATTTTTACTTCTTATAGTCCTAACTGAACCCAGTTAAAGCCAAAAGCTCGTTACAGCTCGTTTTGCGGCACCTGAAAATTGCACTTCAAAACCTGTATAATTCCAGTATACCAACGATTAGGTTTTCTTTTTATAAATTCGAAATTTTTTCCAAGTCCTTATTGGGGGGATACTTTTTTCTGGTGCGCGAAAACTGTGAAATTGTAGTACAAGCCAGTAAAATTTCCGCGAAATCATAGCAAAATTTCAGTACACAATCTCAAACTTGAAAATTCCAGTACAAGGACTGAATTTTCAGTTATGCTTGGTAAATTTTCAGTAACGTATCAACAAAATCTCTATACATGTACTGGAATATCCATATTCCAGTACTAACACTGGGAATTTCACAGTGAATTTCCAGTTTGTTTTACAGTTAAAAAGATGATTTTGAGGAATTTTTTCAAAGAAAACTACCGCATGAAATGTTCTCAAATTTGCAGGACATATTTATACATGAATGATGAATATTCAGTAAAGTTTTCGAAAAAACACATCCAATTTCCAGCAAGATATTCGCAATCTCCCAAGTGAGTGAAAAAAAAATTTCCTGCACTTCTGGGGTTATTCCGGCCTTGCCCTTGGCTGGAACAAAAAAAAAGTGAAAATATTGTCAGACTGGAAGGTATTACCTATACAATGACCCTCGACTGTGAGAAAAAATTGAAATTCAACAAAATGGAAGTTTTGAAAACAACATGTCCAGTTTCGCTCGAAAATTTGATGATTTTTGGCCCGCCAAAATTACATTTTTCATACAATCGAAAAACTGGAGGGTCACTGTACAAAGAAACATATACAAAATGAGTAAAGAAAAGAATCAAAGCGATCGGATGATTTGTCTTAGAATTACAACGCCAGCAAATTTAAAAAATATAGTTTCGAGAAAAACGCGTTTAAAGATAAAATGGTTGATTTCATTGTTATAAATAGATAAAAATCATACTTACAGTCAATCCGCTATCCCAGGTCCATATAATTTACCTTCATGAAGCAACTGCTGGGCTGTTGAAGCCCAAACAATACAATCAATGATACAATAAATGTATCTAGCTCCGAAACGTGACTTTCTAGCCGCTGAGCAACTATACTCTTTAAAAAGCTGTAACTCAAAAACTATTTGAGATATTCATTTGAAATTTTGATATGTTATTTTTGAAGGTACACGGAAAAAAGTCCCATGTAAATTTCACATTGGCTGCTGTGAATTTACCATAACTGCTCACATGGATGCGATTGGAGTAAAATTCACTTTGGAACCAATGTTATATTTACATTGTTACCAAAGGGAATTAGATGAAACTGAAACTGGCAGCCGTGCAGCTAGCAGCCGCTTTTCATAACTCTTTATACACAGATTTATTAAGGATTTGAGGATCTGAAACATTCGGTAGGATGCTACTCAATCGATTTCTGGTATAAACAAAGCTCCAATAACCTTGATTCAAAAGTTACAACAATCGGCTGCTAGTTTCAGCTGTATGTGAATGAGAGAAGTGTTGCTATGAATTACCTTTAATAGCAATGTAAATCCAACAGGATTGTGTAGTAAATTTTACATGAAATCCACACTGTAATCGTTACCTGACTTTTCATGTAATTTTTATATGGGGATTTTTTTCCGTGTATAGACTATCGAAATATGCAAAAGATCGATTTTTTCAGTATATCACACTATAGGTGTGTCCCTTAAAAATTATATATAATCTATGTAGAATTACATACATATTATATATCAACTAAATATAGGTATTGAATTATGTATAAATTTTAAAAAAATATGAAATCTATTAAGAAAACTATTAAATCTGTTATTCCTGATTCTTTTGTACACAGTATACGCAAGGAATGGACCGAACTACTATGGAAAGCTCATCGGATCTTTCGAAACGTACGCTCACAATGTATCAGGAACAGTATATGCGATCGATGACAGCACGATTTTCATCAAAAGCTTCAGTTACGACGGAACTGGGCCAGATGCATATTTTTGGGGTGGAAATAGCTCCCGACCGTCACCGGAAGGTTACATTATACCATATCCTGAAGATCACATGAGGAGGTGAGTGCTTTTTTAAACTCCGCTACAAAATATCTTCACCTTCCATTTATCTCGATTGGATACATTTTTAATCGTATCAAATAGAAATTGTACAGGAAGAGGATGGTTAAGGATCGAGATTGTGCAGAAAAAAGCTAGAAGAACTATTTTTCGACTGTCGCAGACAGGATAAGGGGACCAATTTTGAATCAGGGCTCCTTTATTGGATCAAAATCACGTGTTTCTGGGTGAAATTCCCTATACAAAAATGTACAAAGATTCATGTTCTCAATATTCCAAAATCCTTTTGTTCCAGATGTTGCTTGCTGGGTATGTTGAAATGTATAAATTTCACAAATCAACCAATTTTCAATACCGTGTTTGATTTCCATATTCCTTATATACAGGGTAGACCATTTTAAGTGATATAATCAAATGTCTTCAAAACTAGTGAAGATGGAAAAAAATGTTACGGATAAAAAGTTCAGGGTTACAGGGGGGAAGTATGATGCTGACCTTTAAAAATCCCTCAGAGGTCATTTTGAAGGTCATTCACAGAACAAGATGGTTTTCTTGAACCAGACCCCCATTTTTTCACCATAGCATTGGAAAGCTGGTTTCAAACGCTTAACGAAACACTGATCATGGACCCCCTTCCGCTTATTGGGATGCAAGTTATGGACCGTCGAAGTCTTTGATGAGCGCGCGCGCGGACTGGGGCTACCGAGAGCGTGAGTGCGTGGATAGACGTGATGGTTTCAGTAGAGAGACAAAGATTAGTGATTACCCTAGTCCTTCGATGAATTATCTGGAAGCCCGAAGGATTTTGTGTCTGGCATCAGGCTTTCCCTATTCTCAATGAGGTACTGATCAGATTGGAATCCGAGGACCGTAAATAAGAAAAATCTTATGAGACCCTTACAAGGGCCTCACCTGATTTCCCTCATGAGATTCAGATAGGTTTGTAACGCAAGGGTACAATAGGGTTCAGATAAGATTTCCATGAAATCGAGCGAAAAAGGAAAAACCGTAACGAAACCTGATGAGGAGATGATAGGAAATGAGGCATGCCTCATCAGGCTCTCTTATTTTCCCATCCAAAATTTCTACTAGGGTAACCCTGATTGAATCAAATAGAATGATTCAGAGGATTTCAAATGCAATAAGCAAAGATTTGATGTTTCCATTTATTTATGGATTTTTCTTTTTCGCTCTCCTCCGAAGATTGTGACTGATTCAAATGAAAATGAGAGTTGATTCATTTTGAAGAAAAACATGAACATAAACAAACGGGAACATCGAGTCTGTGCTTATCATGAGTGGCAGTCATGTGTTCGGTTTATCACGATTCACTATTCCATTTGAAATTCGTTGAATTATTCCATCCGATTCAACCAGGGTTATGGATGAGTATCGACTCTCAGAAATTGTTGAAGGGTTGCTCGAAACATTGAAAGTATTTACCATACCACATAACGTTGATTGAGATGCGCATTCGAACAGACACAAACATCCTCCGAGTTTTCAGATAATTCCCCGAAAGATTAGGGTTATCACTAATCTTTGTCTCTCTACTGGAATCATCACGCCTATCCACGCACTTACGCTCTCGGGAGCCCCAGTCTGCGCGCGCACTCATCAAAGACTTCGACGGTCCATAACTTGCATCCCAATAAGCGGAAGGGGGTCCATGATCAGTGGTTCGTAAAGGGTTTGAAACCAGCTTTCCAATGCTATGGTGAAAAAATGGGGGTCTGGTTCAAGAAAACCATCTCGTCCTTTAAATGACCATCAAAATGACCTCTAAGGGATTTTCCAAGGTCAACACCATACTTCCCCCCTGTAACCCTGAACTTTTTTTCCGTAACATTTTTTCCCATCTCCACTAGTGTCGGAGATATTTAACTATATCACTTGAAATGGTCCACCCTGTATAAGGAAACGGAAGTATTGCAATAGGGTCAAAAATCGATGATGCAGAAGGGGATATTTCACCTTTGCCAAACGCTTCAGAACGTCGAAAAAACGCGATCCCTAGAAATGTCTGTGCATGTGTGCGTGTGTGTACTCTTTGGCGTACGAGAACTCTCCTCAGAATGCACCGATCAGCATGATTCTTTTTTCAATATTTTTGTCTCAGAGGCGCATTTAGGCCTATTGATTCTGTTTCCGATCGGTTAACACGTTTTGAAAATACCCGAGTAAGAATAGTCTGATCTCCCATTGATCAATAATTGATCATATAAAGATTAGTTTTCAAGAGTATAGCTTCTGCTCGAATCCCATACCAATATGGTCATGATTTCATTGGAATCACATTGGTCAACCAGGTACAATTAGGTATGGCTCAAGTCCAGGTAAAAGGAACAATGAAATATTCTGCATATATGCTGTTCAACTGGGGTGAGATTGACATTTTTGAAGTGAAATATAGCAGGATTTCAATGAAAATATATACTTTCCATAGTTTTACGACATGAGTAATGCGATTGATATTCATTTGAAGTATGGAACGTGTCGATGGTCATTCGAAAGGAAGAATGAACTTTGCAAGATGCAATCGAGCGTTTCCCGAGGGTGTAGGAGACTGCAAATGGAGTTTGCAGAACTGGAGCTTATAGGGAAGTGCATCGGAAGGTCGCATATAAAATCGATTGTCAAGAATACCTGATGAAATTCTGAGTGATAGTTGAAAAACTCCAAAGACAACGGGTTACTCGAAAGTGCAGGAAACGTCCGGGGAGGGTCAATCATGTTTAACTCATGGTGTACTCAAGGGCGACTTTTGACGGACTTTCTGAAAAATGAGATCTCTCAGAAGTACATCCAAAGTCTATATGAAATTAGGGAGAAATTACTTTTGGTGGACTTCGACGCGACTGTTTACGGACTTCGTGGAATATTGCGGACTGTAATGGTACATGAGGAGTCCGTTAACGTCGATATTCCACGAGGTCCGTCAAGAGTCGCGTCGAAGTCCACCAAAAGTAATTTCTTCCTAACTTCATATAGACTTTGAATGTACTTCTGAGAGATCTCATTTCTCATAAAGTCCGTCAAAAGTCGCCCTTGAGTACACCATGAGTTAAACACACGGAGAGAAAAAATTGGCTGACGCAGCAAATCGAGGTATTATATATAGGATAGCAGACGAATTTTTTGCTGACCTAGCTAAAAATTTGCTATAACAGCAATCGTGTTAGCTACAACAGCAATTTTTTAGCTGTGGCAGCAAAAAATGTTTGCTCCGCCAGCAAATTTTCAGTATTATATACAGAATAGCAGACGAATTTTGCTGAGATAGCAAACATTTTTTGCTGCCACAGCTAAAAATTCGCTGTCGCAGCTGACAAGATTGCTGGAACAGCAAATAGTTTGCTGTCACAGCAAAAAATTTGCTGCTCTGGCAAAAGGAACCCAACAAAAGTAGATTTCGCTGAGCCATACCTAATTGTACCTGGTTGACCAATCTGATTCCAATGAATTCATGACCATATTGGTATGGGATTCGAGCAGAAGCTATACTCTTGAAAACCAATCTTTATGTGATCAATTATTGATCAATGGGAGATCAGACTATATTTTTACTCGGGTATCGCGGAATATGTTTCTGAACATCGTGATTTTTGTGTTTGGGGTGCGACAAGTTTCCTCAGAATGCACCGATTTGATTATTTTTTTTTTTTAAATGTTCGTCTCGGAGAGGACACGTGGCTCATCGATTTCGTTCTCGATCGGATAACACGTTTTTGAAAATCGTGATTCTGCGATCGCTCATATCTCCGCTTCCTATTATCCGATCGCCATGAAATTTGTACCACTTTTTAGTTATGATCCGACAGTGCTTCCATACGATCAATTATTGACACGTGATTTAGCATTGGGAACAATTTTATAGAATTCATACAAAATTTATATATAATTTCTTCAGATTTTATATACATTTTGTATGCGCATTATATATAAATTCTTTGAAATTCTACACAATATCATAACATTATTTTCCAAGACAGAAAACCTGAAGTCTCTGAATTAAATTTTACGTGGGAAGATACTGTTCTGACCCATCACAGAGAACCCCTACAGGGCCCTGATCCTGTCTTTTTCAAATTGTAAATTCACGTAGTAATGTATATTCAAGACTTTCAAATTCAGAATTCACGAACATCTTCACATTAATTTCCTTCATTTTTCTGTTGTTTCAGAGAACCATCGACACTGGGGCCATATCGCAATGTGGATGTCATACTGAGATTGCCCCAAGGAAAACGGATACGGGATATCAAATGGCTCAGTGTATGGTGCCGCAGATTCACTGTGAGTATATAATTTCATTCTGAGTTCAATGAAATACATAATTTATGATTCTCATTGTTGGGAATGATATTATAACTCCCTATAGGGAATCGTTGAGGATGAATTCCAATATGTAGTGAAAGATGTTCTCCTCAAATTACACGTAGATAACTTTACGCGGATATATCATATCTTGGATATATTCAATTTTTATGAATTTGAAGAACTCCTCAACACTAGGAGCAACTTTAAAATCCCTTTAAAACGAATAACCATCTTGCTTTGTTCACGTTAGAATACACTGAGATTATAGCTAATATGTTATTGGCCGAAAAGAAATTTCCTTGAATCGAGAAATATTTCCTTGATTTAAGAAAATTTCTTTTGGGCCAATAACATATTAACTGTAATCAAGAATTTTTATTCTTGGCAGTATTCATGAATTAAAATTCTTGATATTAATCATTATTTCTCTCAGTGTACTTGTATCCATATCAGCTAAATATTTGATAGTACTTCATCTTTGCTGTTGATTGCCCTCAAGTCACACGTATCTTCATAATTTTGATATTGACCCTGAAACAGGAGCGATTCTTCCCAACTGGAAATTCAGTCACATCTGATCGGATTAACCCGGCCTTCAATTAGGACCCGGCCAGGTCCCAATCAAACGTTGGGTTGATCCGATTGAATTTCTAGTCGGGCTCTACACTGAGAAAAAAATATAAGTGCCATTAAACACCACGCGTAGTTGAAGAATTTATGAATGAATCAACGAATTTTCAGTTGAAATGACTTGGAAATTGTAGACTCAACTACACCATCTTTCATTGTCTCAAACATATCACTCAATTTTATGAACCAATGTGTGTCCACGTCAACAAATCACAGAAGAAGTTTCATTCGAAATCTCACGTAGTTGGGTCAACCTCGCAGGCAATCAATGCTTCGTTATTTTGTGTAAAATGTATATGGATACTTGACGGAAACTATTTTTCATTGTCCCAATCATACACTTAGTTGACTCAACAGAGTCGGTCAACCTGAAAAATGATTTAATGCAACTTCCATAGTTTGTTGAACGTATTTAACCTCCTGGCGTAGTTGAGTCAACTACGTTTTCGTTCAGTTCACTAATCCTTTTTCTCGGTGTACATACATTGTAAAAAACACTCCGGAAAACTTCCAGTACCGTACTGGGAGCAATTAACCTGTACATTTGTAATAATTACATTCAAATCATGAAAATTCCAGTACACGTACCAGAAAATTCTCGGATTTATACTGGGAAATTGAAGTGAAAAACATGAAATTTCATATAAAACACGTAAAAATTCCGGTACCACAGAGATTTTTTTGTACGTAAACTGGAAAATTCGTAATGAACAGAAATTTTCCAATTCCTGTGTACCAGAACATTCAAGTTTTTTTTAACCGTGTATATTCTCCATAAAGAAGGATCGACATTACTAATTTATGATTCAAATGGAGCTCGTTCCGCTCAGAATCGATGGTAGAAAGTGGTTTATAGTTCTGAATTATTATAAATAATAGCGAAATAAAAAGTACAGTAGATGCTTACTAATCGTTTATCATTGACTTTGAAAAATCTAACCAATCAATTCCCTTCCTTTTTAACCGACTTCAAAAAAAGAAGGTAGTCCTCAATTTGGTTGTATTGTTTTTTTTTTCTAATGTTCGTTACCTCATAACTCCGGAATTTATGAACCGATTTGGAATATCCTTATTCGATTTGAAAGTATATACTTCCAAGTTGGTCCTGTGTTATGGGTCATCCCATACAAGAGATCCCTGTTGAAGGGCGAGGGGAACTTCTTGACTGTCAACAACAATGACGGTGTGGTTTGGATCTATTTTTTCTACTTTGAGAAAGGCGTTCTTCAATATTCAAATCTGGGATACCGATATGGGTTCCGACCAACTCAGTTAATTCGGACATAATCATGATTTTATACTCTGATAGAAATTATTATTCGAACAAGCGATGTGCGTGAGATTTTGTCACTGGAGCCTAAGTGAATAATTGATTTGAGAATCCAATCAATAGAATACAAGAAGAAAAAGAAGAAGGCGTTTTTCCTCATCTTCGCTTGTCTCATTTGAACGGCGCTGTCTCCATAGCAGCAGCACGTTTAGTGGGTCCACCCATATTTCTTTTGTTAGGAAAAGAACGATTCACTAAACAGCAAGAAATAAAAATTTTAACAAAAACGCCGACTTAAAAAAAAATGCACTAAGATAGATGACCCCATTTATGAACGCGAACCCTTCAATGAATATTTTGGTTTTTGATTTATAGTTCTTTTCATTTAATGCTCCAATCTCATCCAAGCACGATTGACTAGACAATAGATAAACCACTGGTGTGTGAATAGATACAGAATAATATGTCATAGGGGAAATATAATAAATGAACGGTTGTTCGCGTGTGGAAATCAATTCTGGGCATCCTAAGGTAGACTCTGGCCCCGTAGGGGTATATCTTAGGCATCCAATACAAGGTTACCTACCTACGGCACATGAGGGCCCCAGTTGGGTTGCCAGTATATTCCAGGAATATTTCAATCCAGGAATGCCCATCCACAGTCCGTATAGGTCCCGAGTTGACTACCATTGTTTTGCCTGGATATTTGATACCATTACGAGGCTTAGATCGAAAAGCGTAACATTCCAAGTTGGGGCCACTTTTCAAGTGGGGATTATAAACCTGGCCCAGTTCTGAGCCCGGGGGAAATTCCCACATAGATGGGGAGGTTTAACTTGATTAACGATAAAAGGAACACACTTAAATGTGAGAAATAATTCATTCTCTTTAAGAATTAGGCGCATAACACATATCTAACTCAAAACATGTGTAGCAAACATATAATAAACTACAAATATTTATTTGTAGACTGCACAAACAAATTATACTTCCTTAATAGGCTACTTACAAAGAAATTAGGTAATAGGTAAGATAATATATATTTACAAATGTTGTAATTTTTAGAGTTGCTATCAGTCCGAAAAATTGCCTCAAATCTACATAAAATATTTTGAAAGTGAACCATCGAAGCAATAGACACGCAATCGAACGTCAAAAAATATTGAGGAAATTATTTATTCGTGAACGCGTCAACCACCTAATTGTTATGATGACAAACTCACAAATCACACCTACGTTTTTGTTGAATCTTGGCTGGTCCCGCATCCGAAAATTACAATATTTGTATAACTCCTTTGTAAGCGGCCTATTAAAAAAGTATAATTTGTTTATGCGGTCTTTAAATAAATAGGTAGTTTATTATTCGCTTGCTACACATGAGTGCACTTCTTTTGTTGTTGTTAATTAGTGCACGTTTTTTGGAATACTGTCTTTCATCATAAAGCAATATCATTAATTATTTTCTTGTGTCATAAATTACAAATAATTGTACATATTATTTTGATGATCCACGAATGTCTATAAAAAATGAGAAATATTGGATATATGTGGAGTGTCTCAGAAAACACTCACGAAGATGTTTTCGCAGACGTCTTTTAGATCACGGAGAAAACAAGTCCGCTCTGACAGCAAACTTTGATTATGTTGTGTTCTTTTTGCTGGAGTAGCAAATTTTTCGCTATGACAGTCTATTATCTATTTGCTACCACAACAATCTTGTTAAATATGACAACGACTTTTCAACTGTGGCTGTTGACTTCTCCACCAAAATTTGTTTGTTATTCTATATATAATCCGGAAATTTGCTGAAGGAGCAAACATTTTTTACTACCATAGCTGAAAAATCACACAGCACAGCATTATATGGTTACAAAACTTGGACAATTGGAAAAACATACTAACGAAGACTTGAAGCTTTTGAAATGTGGTTTATAGAAGGACGCTTAGAATAAAGTGGATAGAGAAAGTAAAAAATGAAGAAGTACCCGAGAAGGTAAATGGAAAAAGAAGTCTTTTGAAACATGTCGTGAAAAGAAGGAGTAATCTGATAAGACACGCATTGAGGCATGATAGTTTATTGAAAACAATATTATAAGGAAAAATGAATGGTGGAACTTGCAAAGGTAGACCTAGATTAAGTTATACGAAGCAAATTGTACAAAATAAGGGTTGTCGTAGATATGTAGGAATTGAGCGTTTAGCGGATAATAGGCAGGGTTGGAGGATTTCATCAAACCAGTCGTAAGACTGATTACTTCATGATGATGATGGTGAGCTGAAAAATCGCTGTCGTAGCTCACAAGATTGCTGTGATAACAAATAATTCGCTGTCACAATAGAAAATTTGCTGCTCCAGCGCAAAAAAAACCCAGCAAAATTAGATTTCTTAGTCACAGCAAATTTCTTTTCCCTCCGTGGAAGTGAGAAGAATTTCAGACATCAGAACTTGTGTCATAATCATGATAGTAATATAATAACACTCTTCATCGAATCTATTCAGGGTATAATTCCGAGCCAAGCGAACCCCGTTCATTACAAAATTGTTAGTATCACACTCTTGATACCAAATTTTGTGGCCTTCCTCAATCCAGTATACGTCTATGAACGGTAATTCGTTGAAGAAGTTGACTTATACAATCCTGGATCAAATCTCTACAACCGATCTACAAGATCGAATAAAACCACTAGCATGCATTCATGGGATTGGATTTAAATTTTCATTGAAATCCACATGTTGAAGCAATACACTTATGTTGAGAAATGTGATAAAAGAGGGAGGGACAAAGGAAAAGAGAGAGGAGATAACTCAATTTTTTAGGAAACTCAGGCCCTGCCTTATCTATCATACGTGCATTCGTGGTCAATGATGCGTATGAAATGGATATAGAGGCTAAAATCAGGGATACGCTATAGGCATTCTTCGAAATGTACACCCACGTGTAGAACTGAATTATCATGCGGATACTACACCGAGGGGAATCTAACAGCCATCGAGAGCAGGAGAAGATATAGAGAGAAGTTTTCGCCTCCACATTATGATGCTTTTAATATTGAGACCTAAGGGATGCTTCCGTACCATGACAACCCTCCATCAGACACGCTCTGTCACCGCAAAACTTGCCGTTGATCGCCTTGAAGCGGTCTGTGCGATGTACCGGGTGTGCATTGATATTTTGAATTATCGGAGGGAAAACAATGTCGATAGAAATTCATCCATAAATATTTCTTAGAATGAAAAAATAATTCGAACTCAAAAAATTTCCTTAACAAATCATCCAAGTAGCATTCTTTTTAGACATTTTTTCATTCTGAACTTCTTACGACGGTTTTGCGGAGTCTGTATCAGTACAGTTTTTGTAATTACTATTATCCTTCTTTTCACAATTATTACTAAAATTTATTAACAAATATTCTGTGCCTTGCAATATCTTGTAGACAAATTTTAGATGGCTTGCACAATATTTTTAGATAATTTTCACGCCAATCCTTGCCTAAAACTCGTTGCTTTGCATCTGAAACTGGCGTTCATCTTTTACATCCAAGAGATGCTCAAAATATCTCTCAGACGAGTTTTAAACGAGAACTACTAGTCCAAAAGTCATCTCAAAGCATTGTGTAAAACATGTGAAACCTACTCAAAGAGATTGCAAGACACAAATCATCTATTCAACCTCTAAAGTGCAGTTTCTGAAAAAATTTCATTTGTTTTCAACATATTTGGGCAGCAATGTGTTCGAATGGATTGCCAAAAAAGATTGGCAGAGGAAGGAGGCATGGAAAATCTCTTGGATCCTCATTCAAAACCAACAAAAATCCCAATAAGAAGTTTTCATTCAGTTGAGTTGTTCTTCGGAAATGAAGAATATACATCACAATGTGATGTTCTTACCATGCTTGTTATGAATTACCACAAGAGACTTGGAACTTGCACACACGGAGAAAAATTGGTTCGCTACTGTAGCGCCCACAAAGAAATTTGTTGTGCTTACAAAAATATTCACTCCAGCGGCAAAGACGTTAGTTCTGTTAACAAATTTGTTTATGTCAGCAAAAAAATTTTAGTTGTGTCAATCATTTTTCTCGTTCTTCCAGCTAATTTTTTTTGTGGGCGCTATAGTAACAGACCTGCTTTTTATGCCAGCAATACTTTTTTTTCCGTGCGGCTTTTCCTTAGCTTAATCACAAACCAATCAAGATTTCCTCAGAAACTTTTGAAATCCCAACCATATGCTGTCTACCTGAATTTCAACCCCCTCGGAAAATTTTGAAATTCAGTTAGACCGTGTATGGCTGGTATGACAAAGTTTTTGTGCTGGTTTGAGTTGCACGGAATGCAACAAAAGTTATATTATAAATTCCCAATAAACATAACATCTGAAACTTGTCTAAAGCCGTCATGTAAGACATCTTTTAGATGTCTATCAGATAGCTTCTGAACAATGCTCTGAAAGATGTCTAATAGATATCTAAGAGGTGCACGCAGAGAAAAATTCTTGCTGAAAAAGCGATTCCGAAAAATCTGCTTTGCTAAATTAGCAAAACTATTGCTGTTGCAGCAAAAATATTGCTATTTAAACCAGATATTCTCTAATTCAGCAAAATTTTCCAGCCGTCTGTGTATCTACAATTCCGAATTGCTGAATGGCGAGCGCTTGTTACAAGAACAAATTTTTTTGCTAATCCAACACTGAAAACACAGTTTGTTCCAGCCAAACAAAATTTTGGTTCAAATGAACGCAAAGAAACTTTTTGGTTGGCTGAAATAAAATTCATTTGGGGTGAACAAAATTAGGTTCACAATAATTAAGGCTTTCATACAGACAAATAAATTTTGTTTATCCTAAATAAATTTTATTTCAGCCAACCAAAAAATTTCTTTGCGTTCATTTCAACCAAAATTTTGTTCCGCCGGAACAAATGTTTTCTCAGTGAGCAACAAGTATCAGTAAATTTTCGAGGTTTGCTGTTTCAGCAACTTTTTTTCTCTGAGTGTATAAACAATTCTTTTCATAATGTTTTTATCAAGAAAATCAGTTTAGGATCGCCATAAAAAACTTTTTTATGTTACTTGGACCATAACCACGTTGTATTCGGCATTTAATGGGTTGATTAACTCTTCTTGTAGTCCCTCAAATTTGAATAAGTGAAATCTGGATATTACAAAATCGAACTACACACATGTGAACTACGTGTAAAAATGCAAGACAATTATTCTACTACACAAATCTGAACTATACCGTTGCAAGCTACATTGGGGAAATGTGAGAAATTCAATAGAATAAAGGAGTTAGTTCAAATACATACACGTCAATTCTAACAAAATCTAACCCATCTTAGACCGGAACAACGTGGTCCTCTTTGAATCTAATGAATGATTCTTTCGAAATATGAATTTCGTGAAAATATTTAGAGTACTATGCCTCCCTGACCGTGTGACATTACCCCTTCCTATAGTAATCCTTTTCAAGACGAATTCTCCGGTATACTTTTGATTCCTGACACTTTTAGACACGTTTTAGATGTTATGTTTATTGGGTCACTATTTCGCTAGCACATACGGGAAAGACTTGTCTATATAATATCATTTCTTCAGACACTTCCTAAAAATTGCTATTTTTGATAGTACCTAATTGAAGGATGCAATAATTCCTAAGAAGTGTTTGACTAAATGATGTCATATATAGGCAAATCTGTTCTGTGCGTGCTAGCAAAGCATTAATTTATAGTGTAACTTTTCTCTCCGTGTGGACCTAGGCAATCCATGATCCACGTCCAAGACTAGATTCAAAACAATACGTCTGAAAGCACGGGAATTAACTATGAACGGAGTGATCATTATGTGACCCAATATTTTCTTTACCATTTTTACTAGATTAAATGCTCTACGAATACCTGTTATGCCGTAAATCTGTCCACCATTGGCTTTCAGTGATCTGGGTCAATATCCTGATACCCCACTCTCACGAGGTAGCGGCTCCAAGGGTTTTCTTATCACTCCACGGCCATCGAGGTAGTGACTCGACAGCATATCCAGCTGCGAGATTACCATACCGCCTCCACAGGGCGTCTGCGATATGGTAAACTGGAACGGAATCAAAACTTATCATTTCTTCGGCTTTGGATTTCATTTGGAAGAATATCTTCAAGCTTGACCATTCGGATTCTCACAAATTTATTTATTTTGATTGAATTCAGTAGTCTTTCTCTTATCAAACGGACATTGCAGGTTATCTTCCAAATATTTTGGACAGTTCATTATTTTCTCCACCTGACTATGCTCATTTGTCCAAATCGTGAACATAATCGCATGATAGGGTTGAGATACTTTGTAGTTCCTACCGCATAATCTTTTCCCGATGAACAAAAAACGTTCTGCGCAAACCCTGGTGAAGATATACGTTTGATTAGTAATAAACGTATATCAAGCTTCAAGGAAACAGTAAAAACAGTTTCAACCTCCCCTTTATGGAGCGTAAAACGCTTGTTTCTTGGCACATGATACACACACACACACACAAAATTACTCGTCATTTTTACCGCAATTTGGAATAAAATTTGGAACAGGGACAATTTTTGAGGATAATTTACTGCAACTGCCATTAAATCTACTCCAATTTATTTAGAACTAACAAAATCTGTTTTAAATGGTAATAGAAATTGTACCTGTCCCAGAATTTACCGCAAGTTTTTCTTCCGTACAACCATTCGTTTTGCAGATGCTCATTTACCGTTTCACAAACAGTGTAAGTCCGTTGTCAGAACCGAAACAAAAACATATACGTTCCGCGGTCAAGTTACGTTTCCGGTATGTTTGACAATCATGAAGCGCTTTTGATTCAAAACAAATCTTTCCCTCAAGCTCAATGTGAATTATATATTTTGTTGAAGAATTTTCGTTTCGGCTCGGCCTACCTTTGATAACTATTCATTATACGTTTCTTGTGGAAGGATTCTCATGCGTTTCGTTTGTCTCCACTTTCTCTCAAAATAGACTTCTTATGCGTTTCATTTGCTTTCACTCTGCAAATCCGAATCAGTGAGAAGTACTGGAAATCAGTGAATCTTACTGTCGAATCAGCACTTAAGCATCCACTGATTCCATGGTGGAAAGCGTTACATGGTTTCTGGTCAGTTTCTGGCTGGGTGTTTCTGGTCGGTCACTGGCTAGTTATCGACTAGTAGCCCGCCAGTGGCCAGCTAAACTGGGCAAATTTCTACCAGGGTTCAACGAGGGGGAGATTCAGCACTCATTCGTATTGAGAGAGCATCTAACATTCATTTCATATCGTATCGCGAAAGTGACCGCACAAGTACTACGAAAGTTTCTTGGAAAAACAGCAACAGAGAATGGAAGAAAATAATTTGCTATTATTTAAATAACCAAAACTTAGATAAAACGCTGTAGGAATATGACAGTAGCTGCATAACTGACCCGAATAGAAAATTCCAATACCGGCAACTGACCCAAGCTTGGCAAAATATGGGGTTGCCAAGCTATACAGCACCATACATTTCAGAAATGTCTCAATTGGTTCTCAATCTTTAACCTTGATTACATTTCAATATCCTTTTGCAGAAATATGTCGAAAATCGGTCAATTGAAATGCTATCTATTTGTAATGTCTCAAATACATTGCGAGAGAAATATTACAATACAATACCCGGGAAAAAATAATTTAGATCTACGTAGATGTAAGAAATGGAAAAATTAATACTCTGCTCTGTTTAGGTCTGTGGAGATCTAATGAATTGTTTCCTGAAAAATTAAATTCTTAGAAACCATCTAAAAGTCAAGGAAATGGGCAGCTGATGCACGGAAATTGCGATTGATTAATGTGAAATTTTTATTGATTCAGATCTACGTAGATCTAACTAGATGTATGTACATCTAAATAGATCTACATTTTCCATTTTTTAGATCCATTAAATGTGAATCATTTTTTCCCGGGCATTCCATACATGTTCTTGAAATATTTCATAAATAATTCAGAAATATTGTATCGAAATGTAAGATTAACAGACATTGCAATGTTTCTCAAGAGACTTTGAAACTTCAGTGTGACATACAGCAACATTATAGGAATATTTCAATGTTCCAAATGTTAGATTTCTGCAATCCCAATGAAATTTTCAGTGCTCTATGGGGAGCATCGCGAACCAATATCGACTAAATATAAAACTATTTGTTATTTGACAATTCATACCATGTTTCATACGAAATGCCAATACAACAAGTGGCTCAAGTTTGGCAAAACATTGAGCTGCCAAGCATGGCGAACCAACATCCGGGCGATATAAAACCATTTGTTATCTGGAAATCCATACCAAGTTTCATAGAAATCTGCCAAGCATGGTGAACCAATATTGTGCCGATGTTATTGAAGGACCTATACCGCATCTTCCTGCTTGTGATTATTGTACAGTTATATACCAATATTAATTATTGTTATGATGTTGATATACACAACTTGGGACAGGTCCAGTTTGGTCATATAAACCGAGCTGCAAAAACCTCATAATCAATGTATCATGATATATTGGGCCATGCTTAGTATTGTATCCTGGCCCAATATTGGGTACCAAGCCTGGCGAATGAGGTTATCATCCCAAGCCTTTACCAAGCTTGGACCATTTTTCGTCATGGGTGCTGGTCCAATATAAATCAAATTCGGGCCAAAGTTGGACTAAACTTGGGCCATTTGTTGATTCCTACCTGGGGAGCAGAAATAAAATTTTGAATCCGCTATGAATCCAAGGACTCCCAAAAGTCTTAGAAAAGAGTGATAATCGATCTTGGATGAGACTTGTGCTGAATCTGACAAGAAATTCAGAATTCGGCTTTAAGCAAAATTTTGAAAATCTTTTTTTTTATCTCTCTTCTTCCGTTACTATGACCCAAATAATTGTAGCTATGACCATTTATTGGCTACCACAGCAAAAAATTGTGGCTGTGACAAGAATTTGTGGTCGATATTTTGAGAGGCTGTGATTTTTCTGCTGTGCTACATTCCTCACTGTAACAACTGAAAATTAGCCTTCGTAGCTTATTTTCCCCTCTCTAAAATTTTGAGAGTGAGATTTCACTCTTTAGGCGGCCAGAAGCGAGCTTGTTGAAATTTCAAGTGAAATTCCCACTCTTTTAGACTGGAAGTCTAAGGTTCGAGGTTAAAAACTCACAGCCACTCCAATTTTAGAGTGCACGGAAAAAAATGAACTGTTAATTTTACCAGAATTCCGGTTACTATATGGACAGCAAGGAATATCTGTGACTTTCACTGGAATTCTTGTTAAATTTACCGGAGTCCTTGTTAAATTTGCCGGAGACTTGATTCATTCAACTAGAATTCCGGTTAAAATGGCAGTAATTCTTGCTGTCCATATATTAACCGGAGTATTTTTTCCAGTGTGAGTTTTTCACTCCAAAAGAATGAGAGTGAAAATCCCACTTGAAACGGACTGGCCCACTTATGAGACTCAGTGAAGTGAAACGCGTGATTTTTCATTCTTCCAGATTTCAAGAGCAGCTATCCAAATAATTGCAGATTACATTTTTCCGTGCAAATTTTCAGAATCGAACTCAAATTTTGAAGCGCATCATACTCTAAAGGTTCAAAAAGACCCAAAATTGAGAGGAAATCTTGAGAACTTACTTTCATAAACCTGACACAGAACTTGTTTTCGCACAAAGACTGGCTCCACTAGAACTATTTTAAAATTCTTATCGATGAATTTCAGGTTCGCACAGAAAATGAGGAAAAAAATCTGATATTCTA
This sequence comes from Gonatopus flavifemur, assembly GCA_018340375.1. Classification (NCBI taxonomy): domain Eukaryota; kingdom Metazoa; phylum Arthropoda; class Insecta; order Hymenoptera; family Dryinidae; genus Gonatopus; species Gonatopus flavifemur. Next base: position 11,820,713 of record JAFFJZ010000005.1, read on the forward strand.
TCATTCACAGCTGAACTGGAATTCTGTTTGAACATCGGTTGAACAAAGCTCTACTTCAATTATAATAAAAAATGCATTGATCTGTGATTTTTTGTGTGAAATTCGTTGAAAAAGAACACCGAAAGTCCTTGCCAAATGAAAGTGATATTTTCCTACGAAAGTAAACGATTTCCCCTCTGATAGAACGGAGAGGATAAATTTCTCTCAATTTTCAGTCGATATTTGTTAATTAAAAACAGAAAAAGAGAGAGGAAAAAAAAAGTTTTAACGCAGTGTAAAATTTTATTCCATTACAATTAACGTCCATCATCCTTTCTCGCACATCATTCACAAATCTTGATTGACAACCTTGAAATTCACGGAGATGTATGAAGGGGGGGAAGGGGGAGGGGGGTAATTTAAGGTTTCGTGGACCAGGGCAAAAATATTGTTTTTGTTATATGATGATGTAACAAAAATATCATTGTAAATTTATAAATTCAAAATGGTGGTCCTTACAACTTTAGGATCGTCCAGTAAGTTGAAGAAAAGAAGGTGAAATCAAAGGGAAAAGCAAATTGATGAAGAAACAAAGACTGTACAAAGGTTTATAAAGGAATAGTACAAAAAGCGGTGGAACTATGCAGGAAAAAATGAAGTCAAAGAAAGGAAAGGAAAGGAAAGTTGATTAGATAGGAAAAAGAAAACAATATATATCGCGTGGACTGAAGTACAGATAGAAAAAGAGGTAGGGTAGGAGATGTATCCTCATTTGGAAGCCGGTTGCCAGCCAAGCAGCCCCGGCCAACATCGACCGGGTGTCATCGTGCACGCGCTTGCGCTACTGTCATGTATACCAGAACTATCAAACCTTCCTTCGATACCTGATCACCCATTCCTTGTACCCCTCAATTCTCTCTCTTTATCTTCCTCTCTCATTCTGCTATAACATGACCATCTTCATTCCTGACATCTTTCTTTCGTCCTTTCCCAACCGAGGAATTATCAAAAATCACTGTCTATGCATTTGAACCAATCCGCTATTGGCTGATCCTTCGAGAAACACTTTTTAACGCTCCCCAATCAATTTAAATTATTTGAGTTCACGAAATTCCGAAATAACAATTCATGAATAATCATTTATTTGTCTATTCTTATTCCCAGCGGAGGTATCGGTTAAGTGAATACTCTCAGAATCTGACGTGGAACCCAAGTATTGAAAACGATTAGCCTGTATATTTGTGAACAAAAATCATGATCAAATGCAGAAATTATGTACATAAAATTTTCCATTACAAAAAACAAATAATTCCTGAATTATTCGTAATACACGTGCAGCAGAAATTCACTCACCGTCCGAAAACGTCCCGACCTGTTTTTATAGGGTGGTAATTTGAAATTTTCAATTGATTCCTGAAATGCATTTTAGAATGACAGTAACAAATTTTTCATTGTAATTAATTCACTTCGTTATGCTTCGTTATTTAGCTATAACGAAATAATTCATGTAACTCGTTAGTGAGGGATTCACCGAGTGCATACTAAACGTCGCCTAAAGACTTCTATCATCAAATATTTTGGTATTGCTTGGAAAGATAATTTTTACAATTTCGATATTCGTAATAATATTCGTTGATACCATCAATTGATCTCCGTCCTTCCTTCTCAAAATATCCTAACTTCTTGACGAACAATTAGATGCCTAATAAAGAAGAAATCGATTCAGACCTAATGCATAACACTGGTTAAACGGAACCATTGATTCTCGGCAAATGTCATTGAATCTTGTACAATGTTCTGATCAAATCCCATTAAATTTCATTCCATCAGATTCTATGCATTTTTCAACCAGGGAATGGAATAGATATAAACAAACGAAAAGTCATTCTGTAGATTACAAGAAAACAGCTTAGTCGATCTACTCCTGTGTACGTCAATAGAGAGAAAATGATGTTGATATATTTGGATAGCGGTAAATTAGCTATGGTAACTAGTTTTCAGCGATGGCAACCATATTTTTGGCTATCCAATCATCAAATACACAAAGTAGCTACCACAACTAATCACTAACTACCATAGCGAATTATTTTTCTCTGTGTTTTGGAAATTATGGATGGGATAACAATAGGACACACCTCCGGGTAGATAAACTTTATGATCAGCCTCGTGTTAAATATAGACTCGATCGGACTCTGATAAAGCACACCGCCTTTCAGCCCACCAGATCTGGCTCTGACGAGGCCATAATTTGGTACGGGTTGACCAGATCTGGTCCTGGAACTCTCTAAATATGGAAGAATAAGAATTCCACTCGAAAGGAAAGATAATTTTATAATTTATGAAAATAGTTGGCGCAAAATTTGGCTCGCTTCTTCCGGTGCTCGAATACTCACAAGAAACCATTCCAAATGTTTTTGAAGCGAGTGTACTGTATGAGGGGTTTCTATGGAAGACGGAGCCCTAAGCGGTTACCTAGCTATTTCGTCTGTGTAATAAAGCCGTCACTGCTCTTGGATATCTTTCAGTCATCTAAAGCTCTTCTTACGTTTGAAAGATATCTTTGAAGATGTTTTCAGACATATCTCTCACATATTCTTTGAAGGTGAAAACAGTTTTAGACATCTCAAATTTCTCTAAAGGATAACGCACTTTTTTTCTGCAACCAAACACTAAGAACCCAGTTTCTTTGACAGGAAGAAAATTTTCTTTGGTCTCACTTTGATCAATCTTTTTTCAATGAAAAACAATTCAATTGAATCGAAAAAATTGTCATCAAATTGAAACAAAGATATATGATTTTTAAAATTTGAAAAATATAATTTTAATTCGATGCAAAATTTTTACATTGAACTCGATTATTATTTCTACTGAAAACAAGATTCATCGAGTTTATATGACTCGATTTTCTCTTGTGCTGTAGAAAAATGTGAATCAAATAGTTTGTGTTCAAGTTTCATTTCAGTTTTGATACATTCTAGCTGATTCTGCATGGAGAGAAAGTTAGAGTCTAATTTACGATGGAATTACAGGGATGGAGTTCCTTTCTGTTACTGACTTTCCAATGGAATTTACTGTAAAACATAGTAAATTTGATTAGTTCTCTATTGTCATATCATACTTGATGTAAGTTCAGTCTGTTACTCAGTTATAAAGTATCATAGTAAATTCAATTCTAAATTTCTCTCCATGTATCAAAATTCAGATTTGTCCCAAACCAGGGTTGATTAATGCTGTTTAAAAGATCTAATTAAAACTCACTGAATTCCTCAATCGCATTGAATAAGGTTTTTGTTTCTAATAGCTGAGTGTTTCGTCATTCGATTGACAATTCTTTGCAATAAACGATCCAAACTTTAGACCATTCGCTATATATGAGACATCCCATGCCAAATCACCAAGTTTTCCGCCAAAACCTCTTCGATGTTATGCATTTTTTACTTGTTTTAGTACGTATTCAAAACAAATCACACACCAACTTTCAGCCTTTTATTCCAAACCGTTACCGAATGATCGATCTTTTCAATTTTTAAGCAAAAAATTGTCGATTAAGAGGATACCAGCGGTTGCATCGAACTTCTCTTTCTATAGTATAGACATGTCCTTTTTTCAAGCAACATGCTCGCATGGTGACGTTGGTTACGAGCTTTTTCCGACCAAATGACTCGTAACCGAATTCACGAAATAATCTGAAATTTTCATGAACAATTCTTTGAAACTTCATCTACGTCCCTATAGAACCCGAATTTTTAATTGAAAAAAATAACGTTTCTCCTGAAGTAGGCGGACTCCCCTCAAAGCTTTGAAATCCTTGAATCGGTTTGTCGGTATGCAAAATTAAGATTTTTCTCTATGCGAATTTACTTTCGATTTCCACCTTGCATACTAAAACTGAGAGAACAGAGTAAGCGACTTGATTCTTCTTCGGATGAAACTGCACGAGGGTTGTTCGAAAAATTCTCAACTCGACACATAAATGGGGCAAATGCGTATGATACTTTAGATGATTTGCTATGAAGAATTAGATGCGAGCGTTTGACTGTTTATTTTTGGGGACCAAGTGAAATGAATTATTTTTTAAAAATTGATAGAATTGACTCTACAAACAAAATGTCTGCAACTTATCGGGAAATATTCTATAAGATGTTTGTAAAACAATATTCTAACAGGTATCTGATGGATATTTAAACGTCTCATGTAACATTCTCCGACAAGTATTTAGACATTGGGTATGTTGGGCAAGTTTGAGAGGTTGCTGAAGTTTGGATCGTTTATTGAAACAAATTAGTAATCGAATAACGAAGTATTCAGTCGTTGAAGATCCAAAATCTTGCAAAATATTCTTCAAACGATGTTTACAATTCCAAGAAGTTAATTTGAGAAGGTAAATAACGAAGATTTATGAAATTTTGTGAGTTTGAATTTTCGTTTCGTTTTTATGAACGATTCAAACTTCGACAACATAGTTTGAGTTGTTATAAAAGACTTTGTTTCCACTTTTTCAAAGCAAACTGACCATGTTGGGAAATTGTAAAAAAAATTCGTGACAGATCTCATATTTTTGGTCTGTTCCACAACTTTTCGACCCACCTTCCACTTCGTCATTCAAACATCGAACGTCCAGAAGCAGCTTGTTGTTAATCCATTTTATACAAACCCGTGGAGAAATTTTCTTCTTTCTCCCTTCATTACGAGCAGAAAATACATTCCTCTTCAAGTGTAATGACTATTGAACTCATAAACTAAGAGAACTTGGTTTATTAGCTGTTAAAAAACCTCATATGACACTTTTTAACTATCAATAAACCTTATCTAAGGATAATGAGTGATATTTGTATGTAATAAATATTTATTTCGCCGTATCCAAAACAAGATTTATCAAGTACACTCAGAGAATTCTATACTCATGGCAACTATGTGAGGGGACAACTATTCAATTATGATTTCTCTAACTCTTCTTATAGTTAATGCAACTATATAAATAGTTTTCATTACTATAAACAAGTTACCATAACTATTCATGTAGTTGTGAATACTGAATGTGAATAGTTGAATTTCGCTCAGTGTACAAATAAACTCTTTTCTCAGTGTAGAAACTGCCAGTGCACGATAAAATAACTGGTAATTGCATTGAGAATTTCCTTTGTCAAGTACACTGAGAGAAAGGCACCTGACTACAGCAACTAAAATTCAGTTGTTCCAGCTAAATTTTAGTTGGCATAAATGAAAGTCTAGGTGTCTGGAATATGAATAAAACGGTTCATGTGATTTAAATAAAAATTGTAGCTATGACAAATAAAATGTATTTGGTGCAACTAAATTTGTACTTACAGTGGATAAATTGTCGAGTTGCCTACTATTCAACTAAACCCTTCCTATCACACGGAAAGATCGAGTTTATTTTTGATATTTAGAAGAATGACTTTCAATTTAGAGGGAAAGAGGATCGCTGAAAAATATTCGTACTGAGTTTACCAAAAATTCGTAGTGAAAATATCCAAGATTGATCATCTCATTCTTATTTATCACAGTGAAACTATCAACTTATGATGAATTCACTACGAATGTTCTTCAATGATCCTCTTTTTCCCTACACGGAGAAAAGAGCAGGGTGATGGTTACTTTGCAGCAGAGCAGCGACACATGTTCACGTGGAAAGGTTGTCTCGCAGAGCACTCGTTCCTCTCAGCAGAGTAAAAATTACTCCGTAGAGACGAGCCTACCCTTTCGGCATAGCGATCATTGCTGCGTGGCAGAGTAATGGGAAACAAACCGTTCATTACTCTTTGCGGAGCATTGGTGACTTCCCGCAGAGTAGTGGTTACTTTGTCCGAAGCTGCAGTTACTTTGCGTGCGCGATTTCCGTTCTTCAGCTGTATTCTCGATATTCCGCATTTGTTTTCCGTGTCGTTGTCAGGCAGTATCGAATTTTAAAAAGTTCAAAGTATACTTGCAAAATCAACAGTTTCGATGTTGAGAGTAATTGCAATTTTCAAGGTTATGAATACGAGTTAGTTGTGATATAAAAAATTATTCCATACATACGTTACAATTTATGCTGTTCTATGAATAAGATTGTGGATAAGGCTTTGTTATAGATTTTGTATACACCCAAGCGGGTTGCAAATCCCAGTATTCAATCTAACTTTCTTAAATTCGATAATGCCTGCAATGAAAACACAGTTTCTTCCAGCCAAACAAAATTTTTGTTGAAATGAACGCAAAGAAACTTTTTAGTTGGCTGAAATAAAATTTATTTAGGATGAACAAAATTTGGTTCACAATAAGTGAATTGGAACACAAGTTTGGTTTGTTTGTTAGGTAGGTTCGTATCCCCATAACTGAGAAAAAAATTCCTTCCTATCATAGCCTTGCATCCGGATCAATGGGACGAAAAATCGTCGTGGAAGTATAAATCCCGTAGGAATTAATTTTGTTTGCATAATATTTGAGGATAATTCACGACATCTTCCTTGTGAATGATGGTATTGATCACTAAGTTTTGTAAGGAATAGGAAGTATCCCGTGAAGAAATCCTTCGGGTCTAATTCCGCCTGTTCGGGCCTAATCATGGACATTTGCCGGCAACATTATTCGTGTTGAATACTAATTGCACGTGGTTGGACCTGACTACGCCTGTGCGTTCATTTTTCAGCTTCGTCGTCACTAAAAAGGCTTCAATTTTGTACACACGCAAAAACCCGTGATCAAGCTCAACCACCTGCGATCATGCCAGACAAACCATTCTCGCCCGCGATTATGCAGAATCACACCAACTGAGAAGTATTTATACAAAACGACTCTGTGTTGATTTTTTTATCACGAATAAACATGCTTCATCATGCTAAATCGGCCCCGAACGCATGCACGTACCCCTGATCACGCGTGATCATGCCTGAAAAATGGGAACCACAAAATGGAAACTGCATAAGCACAATAAGTATAAATGATTGACAATAAATGAGGGTTAGATAAAATTGTTATAGGTTCATTCCTCACAGAAAACTTATTGATTTTGTATGAATTTCTCATGCATAATGGGGCATAATCAAGCATGATTGGGCACAATTGAGCATGATCATTCCTCATCACGTGGGTACAAAATTGAGGCCTGATCACGCCTGATGAATAAAGCCTGATCAGGCGTGGACAATTTTCCCACGGAATGTTTGTTCAGTTCATAATGTAATAGAAACTAAATGAGTTAGCAGTGATCTTCATCTAAAAATCGGAACTATTACTACTTCCTCCCGCACAAGGGACTGCTGATAGAAGAGTTCAGTTGTCACCAATTTGCTCACCTTTTTTAGCAATGAGCCCTCGTATTTCTAATAATCATTCACTGTCCTTTTTCCTCCGTGTACTCACACGGAGAAAAATGCCGCTCGAAAGTATAAGAATTTTTGTTTTTTTTATTAATAAACTAGAAACAGGAAGGTTCGTGAAATGAATTTTTACACGAAAAATCACGAATATTATAGAAAAAGAAATTTCAAACGCTCAACGTTTAATTTCATTAAGCGTCAGTAAAATTCAATTATTCATTCGTAATCTCCTGTATTTTTATGTAAAAATCCATTTTACAAACCTTCCTGTTTCTGGTTTAGCGAGCAAAATACGAAAAAACAGTATATTCTTTTCTCCGTGCACCTTTTTTCTCTCATCTAATCAGAAATTGATCAATGTACAATTTATTAAGCCCACGACAACTTAATTTGATGAATTTTCCCTTGAATCGCTGTTGAAGATAAATATCCTTACACCTACGCAAGTTTGTACTCTCCCGCGCTGTTTGATCCACCTACACAAACCCGTGCCCACTCAACTTCCCACATAAGTAGTACATCGAAAGAAATTTGAAACCAATACATCAATTTCTATATCAATTCGAGCTAATTATTATATCATTGGTGATATTTACCAAAATATATACAATCATTCTCAACAGATACGTATAAATCGATCATTCCCTTCCACTAAGGAAACTCTTGGAACGGATGTATGCGTGGGTTGATCCACCTTCACAAATCTTTCATCCCCTCTAGCCTTACCGCCGGTATAGCTGTCTATAAAACTCAGGATGTTACTTTACGAAGCGAAAATTTTACCTACAGATGAGTATATAAAAATTGAACATAGTTCGTCACTCATCACGATGCAACAATCTTTTGCACGTAAAAACATTGTAGAATTTCGCATAATTTCTACCACCCCCTGTCTACCGTGCTAATCAAAGCAAACTATCTTTGTTGCATTCGTATCTTTGATAACATTGAAATGATTTTTCTATTCTTTTTATCAAACATGGTTTTATTATTCTTCACAATCGATAATGAAAGAACTCGTCGTTTTTTACAATCCTCAACTAACGATCCAGTAACAAAACTTACGTTCGAATTAAGAAAGATCAAAACTTAATGAGAAACATGCCCGGTTCGAATTCAATACTCTTGATTTGATGTGGTGAATGCACACATACGCATACCAATCGACATCCAGTGGGGATGTTACAACCCCAATCCCCGTCTACACTTTCCCTATTACTTTCCTCTACTGTTTATCTTCTGAGCCTGGATTTAAAATTAAATCGTGGGAGAGATTACTAATGGAAGAGGCGGACATTTGAGCTATTAAAATCGTTATATTGGCGAAGATAGTATATTGCGAATAACAGTAAAAGAGAATTTGAATGAACCTACAAATCCAGATAATTAGAAGGAATTGCAATGAATTTTCGTTTCCTCTGATCGAAAACAGATGGAACTTTAGGAACAATTTGATATATTTGAATAGATATCAATAACTTGAGAAGTACCAACTTTCAAGTTTGAAAACATTTTAGATGGTTTGTTCTTTTTGGATGTTTTTTTCCCAGTGGTAATTCAATTTTCATTCAATTGTAATCAAAGTTCAAACATGACATACACAAAACTAGGCAGAGCTGAAAATACTCTTTTAAAGACTTTCGGTGTTGTCTGAAATATTGCACAAGAATGATAGCTACTGGTCTTTTCGAATCATCGATCAATATCTTATCAGTGAAATCATTATTTTTCAATACATACATGGAGAAAAAAGAAATTCGCCATGACAGCTGAATTCAATTTTTTGTTGCGACAACAAACTATTTACTATCACAGCAATCTTGTCTGGTACGGCAGCAATTTTTTGTGCTGTGGCAAAAAAAAATATTCGTTCTTCCACAGCAAAATTTGTTTGCTATTGTTGCTCTCTCAGCAATCTAGTCAGCTATAGCAGTGAATTTTCAACACTATTAGCAAAAAGATTTGCCATTCTGTGTATAGTACCTCGATTGTCCGCATCGGCAGATTCTGTTTCTTCGTGTGACCGTTGCTGGGCGATCATCCCTTAAAATAGTATCCGCCGAAAGAACAAAAGTTGGCCACAATCTCCTACAGGAGCAGACCTGATGTGAGAACAATCAGGTTGCCATTGTTTGCCCAGGGATCAGCCGATGTTTTTCGCTGAAAGGCTTGGAAGAGCATAGCACAATATATTTTTCACATGTTGTTATTCCCTTTGCATTATACGAAATGCAAAAGTAAAAACACAATTCATCAATTTCCCTTCACATCTTTGATCCTCTAATACTCCACGTGTCATTAAATCTCTGATCCAACTCCTAACTCGTTTAATTGTTAATTTCATAGAACAAAAACAACTTCAATCAATTCTCATCAGAACTCCGCAATATCTCCATCAAAGTCTGCTTGATCCGTCAGATGATTGAATCTGATGAGACAGTTAGGAAATTGCACACGATGATTCAGTGGATTGATACGTTCATGAATCTGTGGAATAAAAAACCCTCGATAAATCCGCACTTAGACGTGATTATAATTGACTGTGGAACGGATGTGTGGGTTGATACGTGGGCGTATAGCACATTGATCTTATTTTTTAAAGCCTTCAAAGAGATTCGAATAAAATTGATAATGATCATATGTATCTATTCGAAGAAGTACTTGTCATACGTTTGTTTTAATTGGAAAAACGAGTTTATCCCAAAAAATTAAAAAATAATTCCAAGTAGTAATCATATTTCCATCAATCGTTGGTTTGTTTAACACAAAAGTCATTCCGTTACGATACGAGGAATGAAAAGAATATGATTATAGACAAACAACTTCTTTTTACATAGTACGTCTAAAACGATTGAGGTCATAGATAATCAACTAACCTATCCAACCATTAAAGCTTAGCCAAACCACTGTGTGCTGCTTTAATGATCAACACGGTTGGTCAATTACCTATGTCCTTGATTGAATTTTTACTTGCTCCAACCACGGTTGGATAAATTCAAATACACGTACTATATGATTCGTTTACCATTTGAAGGAATTAATTTTCATCTTTCATTTGATTTTTCATAACTCTTCATGAATTTTTTTTACCTTCAAACATTGCAATTCTTTTTAATGAATCAAAGGAAGAAATAAAAGAGAAAGTGTGCCGGTAGAATCAGAAAGCGCTTCTACATCATTCATGAGATTCCGAGCACATTCCACTTCAAAGGTAAGTTCGTTTGATTGGTCGAGTAATTACAACACGAAAAGGAGGGAGGAATTGGGGAGAGAATAGGAGGAGAATACATAACGTATTGGGCGATTCCGGTAGTACGAAGAGACTGGTGTATTATTTTAACGCCTTATCAGGTCCGCATCATCCCTTATAATATATATGACGCATCTGGAATGAGTTTCCCCTTTGCACTATTCTCCCGCCCTTTTGATGTATTATGGCGAACGTACGTTCCTTCGGAAATTGAGACATTGAACCTCGTTAAATCGAATAACAGTGCTTCCTATCATACCCCGCAGCCACGTATACATCTTCATGTTTTATAAAAACATTAACATGGAACGAAGGGGAGCTTTGACACGAACATATATAACTGTACCAGCCGTATCCCAGCGTCATACTGTATCTGACTTTCTGATACCGGTTCGATGACCAGTTCATTCCATTCATCAGGTTCTTTTCGGAACCCTCACTCTGTAGATCAGATATGGATAAAATCTTCATTCACAGCTTATCTACTTTTTCGATAATCCGCGATGAGTATATCCTATGATATTCTATCGTTAAGGAGATTCAGTCCGTATAAAGTTACCAAATAGAATTGATTTGAATCAACACATGCATCTCACTGCTACATTTGTTTGCGCAAAACTCGAAAGGAGGGAGTTTTCACAGTTATTGAACTTTTTACACATTTTTTCACAAATTTTCACAAGCAACTTTCGGCTGGATTTGATGCGCGGGGGAGAATTATTCTTCACAGCAATGCACATGACTATTCCATCAAAAAAAAAATTCAGTCATATCAATACGATTATACTTAGAACAAATAAGAAAATGAACATATGGGTCATTCTACCCAATAAAGTTATTTCTTCGGGTGGGTTCGGATTGAAGAAACCCATTCAAAACTCTCAATGTACGCGAATGGAGAGAATTTTTTGAATAATATTCAATGTATATAATATCATTCGATATAACTTATATATAATCCGATTGAATTGGGTGGAATTTTTACTTATCTTGAATATACGTCATAGAAATGGATTCAAATGAATTTAAATGGGATATAATTTCGATCGATTTCAATCTATTTCTATTCTCAATTTTCACAAGAAAAAATCTATTATGTTGGTATAATATTAATGTGATATTATATAAATAATATGCACTATGAGGGATATTATAAACAAAAAGCGATATGGGGCATTCCATGCCAAATCAGCAGCGATTTCCCTTAACATCTTCGAATTGTTTCAAATCTTGAGGGTCGATAGAGGAACCCAAATCATGAAGTTTCACCAAATTTTAGCCCCTTCGGAGCATTTTTGCAGATTTGACAGGATGAACAAAAAACAATGTTTTTTTGTTTTATTTTGGCATATTTCAAGAATGGAATGATGAAAAATTCTGAAAAAATGCATACATACACGGAAAAAATAAATAGTCCAAATTTTCGTTGACTAGTATGTCACTTTTGAACGGAGCACAATTTGGAGAAGAATTTGTACATTATTTCGATGATGAAAATAAAAAGTGAATTCCATTGTTCGAATAGTGAACACAGTTAACGAATTATTGAAATCCAGTATACGAATTCTTTTCAAACCTGTGCTCCGTCCAAAATTGGCATACTAGTCAACGAAAATTTGGACTACTTATTTTTTCCGTATATGTATTGTTAGCGACTCTTTTCAAATAAATTATTTCGAAAAAGAACAACTAAAAATTTATTAACGAGACAATTTTTTCTTATAAACGAATCGATTTTTTTTAAGAAACCCCCCTCTCCAAAAAATCTGGAGGAATTTATAGTGGTAGCCTCAAGTTTCACGGAAATTTCGGTTTCCTTGAAATCTGGGGGGACTCGAAAATTGTGGAAGTTATGAATATTTTTGTGAAGTGATGCGCGTGAAATCGCTCCCTTGTCGATACCGTGAATAGCACCTTCCAGTTTCAACGCAAAAAAAACATCGAGGGAACTTCTGATTCCGCAAAACTTCAAACGACAAAGTTTTTCCACTATGTTTGAAGAAGTTTTCCTGAAATTTTCAAATCTCTTACTTCAATTTTGAATGAGATATGGACGATTTTCTATCAGCGCGGAGTATCGATGATTTTGATCCCGTTGATAGAAAATCGTCCGTACCTCATTCAAAATTGAAGTAAGGGATTTGAAAATTTCAGGAAAACTTCTTCAAACATAGTGGAAAAACTTTGTCGTTTGAAGTTTTCCCGGAATCAGAAGTTCCGTCGGTGGTTTTTTGCGTTGAAACTGAAAGGCCCTATTCACGGTATCGACCGGGGAGCGATTTCACGCGCATCACTTCACAAAAATATTCATAACTTCCACAATTTTCGAGTCTCCCCAGATTTAAAAAAACCAAAATTTCCGTGAAACTTGAGGCTACCACTGTGAATTTTTCCAAATTTTCTCAAGAGGAAGTTTTTTTCGAAAAATCGATTTGTTTATGAAAAAAAAATTTTCTTGTCATCAAATTTTCAGTTATTCTTTTTCAAAAAAATTTATCTGGTAAGAGTCGCTAACAATACATATGTATGAATTTTTTCAGAATTTTTCATTATTCCATTCTTGGAATATTCCAAAATGGAACAAAAAAAAAACATTTTTTTTGTTCATCCTGTTAAATCTGCAAAAAAAACAAATGGAAGATGTGAAGGGAAATCGCTGCTGATTTGGCATAGAACGCCCCATATACACCGTAAAAAATGTGGGTAGTTTGTCTTCACACTGTTGGTGGATTTCATTCCCTGATCGTGGGGTAATTGTTTTTTCATGAAAAAAATGAGGTATTTTTCCACCACTTTGAGTAATTATTTTGTTTTTCGGGTGTTGAATCCTCCACAAATCATGGAAAAGCCCACCAAATTATGGTGAAAAATTCCCCATCTGTGGAGGAGCTTTGCTGCCACCGTTGTTTTGGGGAAAAATCCCACAATCATTCTTTACAGTGTAATTTTATCTTTGATTCAACTCAAATTCCACAGACTGAAAACATAATCTGATATCACAAACAATTATAACAAATATTTCTATAATATTCATTAGGATGGACATATCTGTGAAGAATCTGGTATAACTTCATGATGATATTCTATGGATTTAATGGGTCTTTGATTAAGATGAATCCAACTGGGATATTTTGAAATATACCAACATTACGAATTTATTTCTCTGAATAGATTATGCATATAATTAGAATAAGATAATATGATTGCGGTCAATTGAGTACAACAGTCTGATGGTTCAAATTCGTTCCTTTCATGAATAGTTTCTCACTAGAAATTCTTGAGTGTTTGAACGAAGACAAATTTTTTGTTGAATTATAGAATAAATTCAAAGAACTGCAACATCCGATTCGAATTTTGGTACGTGACCTAGATCGAATTGCACACTGAGAAAACTGTTTAATTGTAATAACTAGAAACGATATCAAGTAAAAAATTTCAGTGGGTTGAACTAAAATCTTATTTGTTGCAACAAAAATTTTCAGTCGAAGGGACTTTTTTCTACACTAATATTTAGTCAAGACAATGAAGTTTTCAGTCTAGACAACTAAACAGTTTTTTCAGTGCAGAGTGATGTATTATAATTGGAGTAACTTGCACTTGAAAATTCCACTAGTAAAAAGTGAAATTTAAAGTCATGCCGAACATGAGCTTAAAAATTCAGCCAAAAGTAGCGTCTATTCCAACTGAAAGTAAGCAATGAAAAAGACTGAATTTCAGTTAATTACATCTTACTTTGGAATTAAGATAGAATTCCATCATAATTTCCAAAGTAAGATGGAATTGACTGAATTCAGTCATTTTCATTGCTTACTTTCAGTTGGAATAGCCGCTACTTTTGGCTGCATTTTTAAGCTCATATTCGGGATCACTTTAAGGGGTTATATCCCCCTTATTCTCTGAAAAAAAAAGGTTTTTTCAATAATTTTTTTGAGCATTCCGTTATGATAATCATGAACAACCAATACACCAATCGATTGAGCAGCTCTTCAGGAGTAAGGAAAACTTTTTTTAATGAAGATTTTTCACAAAATGGCGGCTGTAGGAGCGTTTTGCTGGAAACTATGGTCAGAAATCGACAAGCAGCAGAACTCGAAGAGTTTTCATCCGATCGACTTTTGAGAATTGAACTGTAACTTGATTGTGTGATTATGTAGTGAAGTACACACGATCATAATTTTAAGAATTTTTTTCGCAAACCTGCGAAACCTTGAACAAAAAATTCGAATTTTCGAAAAAAAAATCGACTTTGATTGTTCATAAAAAAAAATCCTGTTGACCAATCGTGAAAATCATGTGTACTTCACTAGATAATCACACAATGAAGTTACAGTTCAATTCCCAAGTCGATCGGATGAAAACCCTTCGAGTTCTGCTGCTTGCCGATTTCAAACCATAGTTTCCTGCACAACACTCCTAAAGCCACCATTTTGTGAAAAATCTTCAATAAAAAGAGTTTTTCTTACAACTGAAGAGCAGCTCAATCGATTGGTGTATCGGTTGTTCATGATTATCATAAAGGAATGCTAAAAAAAAATCATTGAAAAAAGCTTTTGTTTTAGAGAATAAGGGGGATATAACCCCTTAAGTTTTACTTTTTACTGTGTGGTTCCATACTTTATATCAGATTATGTGGAGAGTAGGAAGAAGAATGTTGAAAGATTTGACACAAGTTTGAACATTAACAAATTTTCATTCCAAATGTCTCATGAACATTCCTGGAAAACCTGACTAAGACTACATCGGACATTCGCAAATCCTTGGTATACACCTGTGATGTTGTATGAACATCCCGAAACATTTTTAGAACATTCCAATGTTTCATAAAACGTTCCAAGGATATTGATAGTATCTTCCAGTGCTGTACGGGTCGAAAAAATTTCCGTTAACAAACTTTGAAATGACAAAAAAATCGATTAATTCGATCCTGGGAAATTTTTGATCGAATTCTTCAAGGATCGACAGAAGATCGATCTTTTTCCCTCTAAAAGGATGGATCGATCAAAAGATCGATATCATTAACTCAGTAAAGACGATATAACACACCATCGAGCGTGTCCGCCTTAAATCGTCAAGTTCCACCGCCAGGCACCAGGCGTTGCATGTCGTTCTACTTCGAGTACAGCAGTCAGGAATCCATTCATTTGGATATAAGAGGAAAAAATGCGGACGCAAGGGTTGGTCAGTGTTTTCACATTGAGGGAAAATTTGTCATTTGAGAAAAATCATGGAAAAATTGGGAGATAATTGAAAGGTTTTAAACGTTTTATTAAACAGGCAATTGAACAAAACATGGATGAAGATATATAAAAAAATACGCAGTCTCTGATGCATATGTTTCTTAGCTCGAACCAGGTTCTAATTACTAGAAAGTATTCATTGCTGACCAATCAAGAAATTTCCGGCTAATCAGGAATCTACCATTCATTACAGCTTGTCTTTGGGTGGACAAAAAAGGGTTACCAGAGTCACTTCTTTCTCAACACAAAGCTATTTTATCGAATATTCAATATACTTTATTCAATACCACTACAGGTTTAGTATTCGATTTAGGACTTTCCCGATTCAAGTTCAATTTAAATTTGATTGAGCTTCTAATTGAATTATTCAATGACTGGTTGTAGCAAGGTGGTAGTGCTAGTCAATACCTCCTCAGTTACTGACTAATTTCTCATTAGTTTCCACGATTAGTCTCTAATCAATCGGAGCGTTACATTCTCGGCTGTGACTTATCAGTTCTCTATATTGAAGACCTGCAATTATAAGATCAAACCGATCAGCACCTTTTTGGTAACTAAAAACTATTTCCACCAAGGATGTTTCAAAGTTTAATTTCCAAATACATTCGTCGGGTATAAATCCGTTCGATCCCACGGACATGATCCATTCATTTTCTGAAACTTTGAACAATCAAGATCGTTATTGGATGAACTCTCGATATTATAAAACTGACGCTGATTGTTGTGAGAGAGGCATCCGCCAAGTATAGTCGATCCACTTATAATTGTAATTGTGCTACAAAGCCTTCGATATTGCTTGATATCACGTTCGTCGCAAAGAGGTTCTCCACCCCTATTTCTTTTGCTATCTTGGAAATTACATTCATAGAAAATCATATCCGAATTACCATAAATTATCCAGACAGATAAAAACGTTATATTATCAATAAATATGTGTTTAGTGATTTATGATGTATTGTTTCCTTTGTGCAATTGGTCGATCCAATGAATTCGAAAGGATCGAGAAATATTTACTCGTGATCTTCTGATGCGACGTTCTAATCCTTTATTTATGATCGATTCCATCTTGTTTTCATATGAAATCGAGTAATTTATCGAGAATACTTACAAATAATGTCTTCTAAACGGTTATTGAGAGTTCTTTATCGGTATTACTACATCATCAACGACGCATTGAATCATCAACAATCATATTTCTGGAGTGATCAAAACGAAACATTGATACAAAACCACATTCATTTATTAGATTCATTGTTAGAGAAATCTACCTGGAACTTCATAAGAATATCATGAAGTTTTTGACAAAATGTTCTTGAAATTTGAATCGTTTGTAGAAACGAAACGAAAATTTAAACGCACAAAATCAGATAAATCATCAGTTTTTACCTTTTAACATTGATTCCTGAGAACTGGAAACATAACTCAAAGGCTATATTTCGGGTTTTAGGTTCTCAACAACTAAGTGTGCCATTATTCGATTATTAATTTGTTTCGATAAACGATTCAAACTTCAGCAACATTTTACAAGAACACTTTAATAAACAATTATTACATTCCAGACAGAAATTTTGGAATTCCATCATCGAAATGAAATTTAAAAACTATTATTGAATTCAATATGAAAATTTGATATTTCATGAAGAATTTCGTATCAAGTCTGAGAATTTTTCTAACAGTGTTCAAATTTATATCAAATAAAAATAGGATATTTCTCATTTTTTATGTGGATGGGATAAGGAATCTTTATCACCTTTCTGCAACCCTCCATTCGATTTGTTGAACAAGTTTTCCAGAAAAATGTCATTGAATAGAGGATTGAACATTATTGCTAGGATAAGATGACCGTTAAACCGCGGTGAATGTGAAAATCGTAACTTGTCAGGCCTTGATAACTTCACTTGCAAAACTTCTACTAGGACGAGGATATTTTCGATCTTACAGAGAGCATTTCCATGTAAAGAAATTCAATTCTCACAGCGATTGCATAAAAAGTTCTGAACTGAAATGACGTAATGAATATTTTCCGATTTTCATTAGGAAAAAATGGTATTCTTCATTTTTGTATAGAGTAATTATTCTGTAATGGTTAATTGATACAGAACTGTTTGTAAACTTCGATTTTGCAGATATTCTCGTGTTGTTGCCATTCAAAGTGTACCGATCATACGAACAAACGAACGGTCCATCAAGTATCGGGTGATTCACACGAGATCGAGCGTACTACCCAAAGGCTCTCTTCAACCGAATAACACGCATGGTTGTCGGATGTCGCGTAGTGACGTGACACTTGTAGTAATGGTGTCAAACCGAAACTTGCATTTCACACGATTCGATCACGATTGAGCTTTTTAGTCATCCATCAATCAAGTATTTCTCGTTTTTTTCAACAAGCCAAATTAAGCAGAATTCAATTCAGAAAAAATATCAAACATCATTCAATTAATTTCTTTCTAGCACAATTACGTTTTTTCACCATCAAGCTTTGAAGATTTAAGGTTCCGATTATTCTAATTTCAAACTTTCGTTGTATTTATATAAAAAATTGCAATTCATCAAGACTAATGATGAATATCTCATGAATGAACACGTATCAATCACTTGGTGCCATCGAATGTCAACAAAACTTACATCCAAATAGCACCCTAGGAAGATATTGAATGAACAGAAATTTCATTATTCCATCTGAGAGAGGATAAGATAATGTAACAGAAGCGAAATGGTGGTATCATACTGAGTATTAAGGATGTATCATTTTGATCAATTCCCGGATTTCTACGACTGCTGACTGCACTAGTGGTAGAAAACGCTCGTGATAGGTGAAAAGATTTCGCTACAAAACCCTCTTTTCTGAGAATGAAGCCCGGGAGGCCAGTCAGACAAAAAGCTCACCTCGAACAATCATAATAATAACCAACGATACCCTGAACGAAAAATCTGTATGAAACACCGTACGTGACTTTTACGTTTCTCATATTCCTGCGAATGATTTCATTTCATTGAGTATTGATAATGAAACGTGGAACACGATTCAAAATCCACAGCAAACAATTGGAAACGATACTTATTGAAATATTATTGGAATCGGTGAATAAAATTGTCTTAAAAAAATTCATTCAAATAAGTGCATTTGTAAGAGAATTATTATTAACCAAAGACGAACAAAACAGCAGATTGAAAGATTCCTTGATCAAGAGAATGTTTGATCTGTAGAATTTATTAGGGTGGTTGGTAAAAATCACATTTTTTCCGACGCCCCAAAAAAGCATTTGTAATGATGGAAAAAAAATGAGGGAGAAATTTGTTTTCCGACAAATATAACACACGCCTCGAAACAATCGAGTTTTTTTCAACTATCTCTTCAAGTATACGGATTGGAGATGAAATTATAGGGACAATTTTGTAGGAAATTAATTTCTCTACAAAAAAGGTTTCCTCTATTCTTCTCATAAAATGTATATTTTATTTATATTTTCGATAAATTAAATTTTATAAAAAAAATAGGACAAATCTTTTTCGTGGAAAATTTAATTTCCTACACAATTGTCCCTATAATTTGATATCTAATCCGTATACTTTGGCAGATAATCAAAAAGAATTACGATTTTATCAAAAAATGAACTGAGATTGTATTGAGGCACATGTTATATTTGTTGAATCAAAATTTCCCTCGTATTTTCCCATAAAAAAGGTATTTTTGATAAAATTAATAAAAATTTATATACAATTTCTATATAATATGAATATAAAATCTATCAGAAATTGTATGCAAGTTCTATATTTTCCTTCAACACTGAATTACACACAACTATGTAGAAAAATTCGAATCATATGCAATTTTTGTGCGATTATTATATAAAAATCCACATGGAATATAATATCAATGTATTTTATGTATCAATAACGAACTTTCAAGTCTTGTCACATCCGCTTTGTGAATGAAAATCGGAAAAAATTAAATATGATTATTCATATCCAATTTCTTTGATTCTTCCAGGTGGACTTTGGCAGTGTATATATTCCAAGTAATTTGGAGGTGCCAAAAACACGGGTATTAGCTGAATTTTCAAGATTAGCCCATGGTCTTCGTAGCGGCAACATCAGCATTCTGGATAGTAAAACCCTTTACATACCGAATCTCCATTACGACGGTGCTGGGCCGGATGCTTATTTCTGGGTTGGCACAGGCAATGAACCTAATACCTTGGGAACCAAAGTACCCAATGAAATGGGAAGGTGAGACAGAGCGTGTTCGCTTTGGATAATTTTCATTTCCCGGAAAAATTTATTTGCTCTCCTGACTCTCCTCTCAAAACGCTCAAAATTGTAGAATTCAGGGACTTTTGTCGCTCACGTTATGAATGTGAAATCAATTGGGATGTTTTACCAAAACTGTTCTTTTAAAGACAATCTTGATTACCTATATACATCCCACAATAATGGTAAATTCACTAATATCAAGTACTGTTGAAATGAAATCATATGTGATTATCGATATAAAATTATTTGGAATTTTTATGAAATTACTGTTAACATTTATATGTGTCGTTTCACTCATCTGGGATTCGATTAGTGTTTTGGACGAGACCGAGACTAGTCTCGTTATCGACCCCCAGATCGAGACGAACAATTACTTTTTCGAGATCGAAACGATACCTGCCAAGTCGATAATCTCGACGTTAACGAAACGTATAAAATACATTGTCGAAACCGAATAGCGAGAATCTCGCCTCGAGACCGAGACGATATTGATTCTGTAGAAACAAAATCGAGACCGAGATCGAGACCTGGTCAGGCTCGGCGACACGAGAACGAAACACTAGATTCGATTCGGTAACACAGAAATCCAAATGAGGTAAATTAAAGGATAATAGAAAAATAACTTCTCCATGTGCAAGAACAAAATAATTTATTTATTTATTTATTTATTTATTTATTCAACGGGCAATAACGCCCTTTAGTGACCAAATTATTGATACAATACAGTGAAAATTTAACAGATAAAATAAAAATAAAAAAAAAGAAATCATATAAAGTGAACAGACGGATTACAAAAAGACATAGTACAAAATATAACATCCTGTACAGGATAAATAACGAGTATAAGAATATTACAATCTCACACACCTACTAGAACATGCTCTAGAGACAGAAGTCTTGAATACTGAAACTGATCCAGAAAAGAAATCCAACTCATCTCTATAAGTATTTGCTAAACAACAAATTCGATTTACTGGGTCAGTATAAAAGAATTGCGACTTAAACATAGGAACATTGAAAAGTAATGGGTTCCTAAGAGACCTGGAGGGTACATTGAAATTTAAGAGAGAGAGAAGTTCAGGGCAATTGATTTGACCATTGATTATTTTGAAAATGAATACCAAATCATTGATCATTCTACGAGTTTCGAGAGTGTTCATGTTGAACAACCCCATCAACGGACCATAATCATGGCAGGATATAGCCATGGGGGTATGATTTTGAAAGCCAACATCGTAAAAATCTATGCTGAACTCTCTCGATAAGTTTACAATATTTGTCATGATGAGGAGACCAAATGTGAGTCGCGTATTCTAAGTTAGGTCTCACGAGAGCATTGTATAACGTTATCAATGTTGAGGGCTCCTTGAAGTCAGCAGACATACGCTTCAAAAAACCGAGCTGCTTCATAGCTGTGTTCACCACATTATGATAGTGAAAAGTAAAATTAAGCTTGGAATCGAACGTAATACCTAAATCGAGCATATTCTGCACAACCTCCAAGCTTGAGCCACTCAACTCATAAGAGAAGGTAATGGGCTGCAATTTGCGCGACAGTCTCATAACTTTACATTTTACTATATTCAGCTTCAATTTATTCAAGGAACACCATGATTCCAATTCATACAAATCCGACTGCAGAGCAATGGCATCAGCGTATGACGAAATTTTCATGAACAATTTCAAATCATCCGCAAAAATTAAATGCTTCGCAAATTTGAAGTTGTTGCCAATATCATTAATAAAAAGTGTAAAAAGCAGTGGTCCCAAATGCGACCCTTGCGGAACGCCTGAGCAAACATTGATAGTCCTTGAGGTAAAGTTTTTAATTTTGACAGTTTGGGTTCGATTCATCAAATAGCTCCTTATCCAAATAAGAATATTACCACGGAAACCAAGATGATTTAATTTAGATAAAAGAACGTTATGAATAATTATTCCCCATACAGGACAATTGCCGATGAAATTATGTCGCCTTTCCATGGAATTAAGGGAGAAGAAAGGGCGCGGGGCAGAAGCGACGAAGAAATGTCCGACGAGGCGAGGAAGTGCGGACATTTCTCCGTCGTACCACGCTGCATTCACCGATCCCTTATTTCTCCTTGAATTCCACGAAGGGGCAACGTAAGTGTCGTGTGTGGGTCTTTTGCTTCTGCCCAATTAATTATTCGAATAAATTTTGTTCCGTACAGAATATCGCTGACATGATCACAGCAATATTTCAGAATATCTCCAGAATGTTAAAAAGATGGTGATGTGAGACATCCTGCAGACATTCTGACTATCTTCTTGAGATGTTTTCTAGAATATTACAAATTCCAAATGTGATATTCTGACAATATTGCTGGGACATCCGGTATTGTGTGGGCGGAGACTGGATTCAGGGCAGAGGATGTAAAGAATGGTCTAGTGAAAAATGTGCCGGCAAGAAAAGTCACACAGAACCGTTGATTTGCCGGAAATGCGTGGAATAAATATTCAGGGTTCGAATGAGAGTTTCAAAGTGCAAAATTCGTTTTGCATCAATATACGTTCCATTTTTATTAATGATCCTCTTCACCCTCGATTTTGGGGCGAATCGGATATTTGCCATTTTATGTTTATTCCGTTGTAAAACAAAGAACTGTGTATTTGAATATTCTTTTTTTGTATAGCACTCAAGTCAAAGATATATACAATTAGAATTTATCCACAGACCCAATGAAAAACCTCTCCTTCTGATCATTTTTATTCATTGAAAAAAAAGTGATCCGATCCGCCTCGATCTACCCTATTATAATATTTATCACTCTGCTCTACAGAAGAATGATTCATTTCTGAAACATTAAGAAAGACACATGAAGAATTGTAACTTTCATAACTTGGTCCAAATCATGAATATTCATCTCCTTGTTTTGTTTTTGTTTGGAACAGTCTGAAGCCATTGAGAGGATATCAAGGAGAAGATATTGAGATCGTACTGCCAGGAAATCTAACAGTGTATGACATCGACTGGTTATCTGTGTGGTGTGTGGCATACAGACACAACTTCGGCCACGTGATGATTCCGAAAGACTTAGATGTACCACCAGCTCTTGGCCAAACAAAAATCACTGTGAGTCATGTGATTTTATTACATTCACGATTAATTCATCTTTGAAAAAAAAATACATTATTGGAATCCTTAGCAACATTTCTCATATCAGTTCTAATCGAAAGACAGAGAGCATTGTTTGATATTTTTGTTCTTTCATTATCAGAATCACAATTTTTCATGCAAAATCTTCATGATCATGAATACCCAAAAATACACAGAGAAGAACATTCACTTCCAGAGGAAAAAATATATTCGCTCTCAAATAGCGAATTTTGATAATTCAACCAATCTATAAAACAGAAACGTCCTTCCCTCAAACCTAAGTTGTCTAGCAATCAGGGAATTTCATTGTTTTCGAACTGATTAAGCTCAAATCTGTTGTAAAATGGAAACTCGATATGAGTTCTGGGCTTCTAGAAGGGAGTTCTGGAGGATATATGTTCCCTGTAACACAAAACTCAATGCAGAATTCACAGTACTTCAACAAGAAACTCTGGGAAAATCCATGGGAGTTCTCGAGTTCAGCGATGGAATTCTGAAAAATATTTATTTTCCGGATCTTTAAACTGGTATTATCCAATCCGCCGGTTCTCGACTGTCAGTCTTTTGACTGATCATCATAGCCCTGGAAACCTCGTTGTCAGTCCTTGACTTCTGAAATGGACTTTTAGAGAATATATGTTGCTTCTATCACGGAACAAATATCATTAAACAGAGAACTCATAACAGTTGAGTGAGATCTGTGGTTAACGCAAGCTTTCACGGTATCAAGTTCTCCAGACTCTCGTTTGTATTCATATCGATTGGATCTTCTCATTCCCATCATTATGTTAAAAACTCCCCAGAGAATTTCGAATTACATCTATGTGTATCCAGAACTCTGTACAATCTGATCATCCTTAAAAATCAGGATGCTGGTTGAAATTAATTTTTTCCTCTCCCCAATAAGCATGCCAGACCTTCACGGAAAAAATATTTGCTGACACAGCAAATCGAGGTATTCTAGAGGAAATTAGCATAAGATAACGCACTTTTCCACCTCACTAAAGCATAAAATAATAAATAAAACCTTGTTCACTCGAGATTTAATGTGTTACTTCAAGCTGTACTGCACTGAGAGAAAGGATCTATTCGAATATTCAACATCTAGGAAATTTAGTCACTGTAAATAATAATTTTGTTGCACCAACTAAATTTTATATGTCAAGACTTAATTTTTTATTCCCATTGAATGAACTATTTTATTCATATTTCAGACAACCAGACTTTCATTGACCCCAACTAGAGTTTAGCTAGCGTAAATCAAAATCTAGCCGCGGCAACTGATATTCAGTTGTTCCAACTAGATACCTTACTCTCAGTGTGGAGCAGAAAGTGTGTCATCTCACCCCGATTTGCTCTATATAGAATCGGGGCATCTAGCAGTAATGGGATACTTACGGAATGGGTGAATTATGTAGGTCGTTCGAAAAGAAAAACCAATAGGAAGATGACAAAATTTCAGATCTAGACACCCTGAGGATAGCAAATTTTTTGGCTGACCTAGCTGAATATTCGCTGCCACGGCTAACTGGATTGCTGAAAGAGCAACATGATCAACTAAAACAGCAAATTTATCGCTGGACTAGCAAAATTTTCAGTATTATGTATAGAATAGTAAACAAATTTTGCTACAGGAGGTGACATTTTTTGCTTCTATAGCTAAAGAATCGCTGTCGTAGCTAAACGGATTGCTGCAATAGCAAAAAGATTGCTGTTACAGCAAAAAATATCCAGTAGAATCACTTTTCGTGGTCACAGGAGATTTGTTTTCTTCCGTGTTTTTCCAAAATCTGTTAGGAACTGCAGAACTCTATTCGCAGCTATAATAATCATCATAATACGGAACATTTTTCACCCCTCACAGCACAACCACCGACCCTCCACCTAGGACTTAGATGGACTGGAGGTGGAGAAATGGGAGTCTCGAAAATAAGGGAGAATCTCCGTTGAGGTGACGGAGAAATGTCCACCCCCTGTATTTTCGATATAATTCATATTGATGGATTCACATAACCAAATCTGAATGTATGGATTCACAAATTTGAGTTATATTGAATATACAAGGGGCGGACATTCCTCCGTCGCCTTTCCGTTGCCTCAATGGAGACTCTCCCTTATTGTCACGGTTCCCATTTCTCCACCAATTCTCCACCTTCGGTCCACCGAAGTCCTAGGTGGAGGATCGGTGGTTGCGCTGTACGGGACATGTATGGGGTGCCCGTTAAGTAGGCACTCATGGTGTCTACTGAATTTTGGAAATGAAATTCCCGACCTATTCCCGACTTTTTCAAGAATTCTCCAAGATTTTCCCGACATATCAGCGATTGATTATTTTGTGCACAAAAAAACATGTAAACAACACTGAGAGGAATGATTTTTGATGAATTATGATATTTGTTCGTCAGTCAGGGACATTGAAGAATTCCAAGTTTGAGCTCACTCGACTCTCGAGCACTTTCGACTCTCAATAATTTTTACCATGAAGGATAGTAACTCGCTATACAATGAAACCACTAACATTTAGCAAGTCCACCATTACTGATGGTAAAAATTGCTGAGAATCGAGAGTACTCGTAGTTAGAATTTTTCAATATCCTTGGCTTACGAGCAAAGATAGTCATTAATCAAAAAAGTTTCTCACAGTACATTATTTACTAGGTTTGTACAAGATCAGCAACGCAAATACTCGAAGGCTTTCGAACATCAGGAAAAATGATGTCAAATCCTACGCAGTTTTTTTTCATAAATCATGCGTTCACTGGAAATTTTACATGCATAATAATCAATCGTATGACCAGAATTAGACCCTGAATATGAGTTTCCGCTCTCTTTCAGTGATCTCTGGTGGTTATGAGAGAATTTTCAGAATAACTACCCCCAAGTGTTACAAATTTTTCATAATTTAGATTCTTCATATCAACAGATCATGAAGAAACTCAAATTCATATCCAGAGCTAAATTTCAGATATGCCCTAATCATTACTCAATACAGCACGAATACTCTTGCAGACAAAGAAGTTTTGAAGGTACCTTGTAATTTGAAGGGTGAAACGATGTCTTATACAACACAATCAGAACAATTCGAGAACTCCGTTATTCTTGAAAAATAATGGAGTTCTCCAATTGTTCTGATTGTGTCGCATGGGACATCTTCTAGACAACGGTAGGATATCTTTAACCCTCATCCTGACTGTAGAGTCTTCGAGACTCACTTTGAATGAGAAATGAAAATCACATCGTTTTAATGATATGTTCAGGGCAAACTAACTATGCGCATTTTTGAAGACCCAATCAATGAGATTCGAGATCATACACGGAGAGAAAAAATTTGCTGACGCAGCAAATCGAGGTATTATATATAGAATAGCGAAATTTTTTGCTGACCTGGCTAAAAATTTGCTATAACAGCAATCGTGTTAGCTACGACAGCAATTTTTTAGCTGTGGCAGCAAAAAATGTTTGCTCCGCCAGCAAATTTTCAGTATTATATATAGAATAGCAAACAAATTTTGCTGGGATAGCAAACATTTTTTGCTGCCACAGCTAAAAATTCGCTGTCGCAGCTAACAAGATTGCTGGTACAGCAAATAGTTTGCTGTCACAGCGAAAAATTTGCTGCTCTGGCAAAAGGAACCCAGCAAAAGTAGATTTCGCTGCCACAGTGAATTCCTTTTTCTCCGTGTAGTCTCAGGATTTTAGTAATGAAATATTTAGAAAAATACACTGTCAAAAAAAATACAAAAATGTGTTGTCAGGATGAGGGTTAAGAATTCTGATTTGCAAGATATTTTCACATACCTCCCAGGTGTCTGTGTGCTATATGGACGGTATGCATTTTCAATTCTTATTGATCAAATAATTTAAAAAAAAAGTCGGCACATAATTACTCGCCCCTTTTGATGCTTGAGTCCGTATCATTCTTGACAGCTCTAGATAAAAGCATTAATAGTAAAGCCATGCAGCACAACAGATCAGGATTATTTCATAATGAATACTTTCTGAACTTTGAGAGTTCATGGAAAGTTTTGATGAATACATTAGACGGACAAAAATGAAGGAGTATATTTCACTTCATAGAATTAGTGAACATTTTTTGGTAGCTTCTACGGTATTTTTAGTACGGCTAATTCCTCACAAAGTGAATTTTTCTGGAACATTGGTACACAGTACTCCAATAAAAGAACGTTTACTCCGAGAATAGTCATCCATATATTGACTGGGCGCTAGAGTAAAACCTACCGCGATTTAAATAGGGATTACTCCTTATTTTTCTTCGGGTATGCATTGCCCAAGAGAACATGAACCTTAACAAACGTTCGAGGAAAGTTCGCAAACCTCCAGGAACATTCAATGAACGTTCCTAAAGCTTCATGTTCTCGAGGTTGTAGTGTTGGCTGGAGTATGACTTATTGGTTGAGATGGAAAATTTGTTTCCATCTGAATAGCCACTGACCAAATAAATAATCTTCTAAAAGCATTCAACTGATGCTTCTTCTATCTTTATCGAACGTTAAGTGTAATCTTTTTTGAATGAATGAAGTCAGAAAAAACTGAACCCTGCATCACTTAAATACCCTTGAATCAGTTGACAAATTCCGTTGATAGTAAAAAGAGGAATTATCATCGAAACTTGAACAAATGGATGCACAGAATCAGGACTGGAATTAAAATTATCGAAAATTATCGTAGGGATATTTATAAAAATAACACAGCTTGAAGTCATTTTCATGAAACATTCAATAAACGCACATAGTAGTAATATGATCTCTGATTCAATTGAACAGGAACACTTCCAACTGTACAACCAGTGCCGTGCTGAAAATTTCCCACAGACAACGATAAAATTTTTCCATCGGTTTCAATGAGATTTCTGAACCGAAAATTCACGATGGTGTATCAAGAATTTACGATAGAACTCTATCGGTTCTCATCGTATTCTATAGAATTCAAGAGAAATATATGTGGTTTTATCATAAAATTCCTATAGAAGTATCAATTATATGGAAAAATATGAACCGTTTTTCTTCGGATAACTGATATTCCTTCTGTGAAAATTTTACGATAAAACTAGACACATTCCTCTCAAGTTCTATAATATCAACCGGTAGAGCTTTACCGCATCCCGGAGAGGAATGCAGGTCGAAAGGATAGTAGTCTTTGACAGGAAATTGGAGAGTGTTTCTTAAAATCTGAGAATATTTCTCAAAATCTAAGGATATTTCTCAAGTTCGTAGGAAATTTTTAGCAGGGTTACTATTCTCTGATATTCCATTGATTCCTCAAGGGTTCTCGAGAACTCTTTTCGAATGCTTTCAGAGTCATTGTGCTATCTGGGAAACCTTAAACAATAAAGATCCATATGGAACATACGAGGAATTCAAAAAAGGTGGACTCACTCACGAAAAAAATCAAAAACTTTAAGCTCATCTGAATAATTAGAATGATCGGTTATTTTTGGAAATCGAAATTTCAAGAAAAAGGAGATACACTTTCGAAATTCATTACTCATTCCCGACTTTTTCCCGACCTATCGGAATTCCCGACCTATTCCCGAATTCCCGACTTTTCCCGACCAGTAGACACCATGGCACTGTATTCATTGAGAAAAGAATTCGTTAATGAATATCAACTCAACAGCTTTTAGAAACGATCGAAAACTATAAATCTACCCTGAAAGAGCACACAGATGTCCACTTAAGAACTTTCTCCTTCAAATATGAGGTGACAACTTGAAATTTACCGATAGAAAAAACTGTCAATTCGATAACTCTTTGTGTTGATCTTCAACGTCAATTTTAAACGAATAAAAAGTTCTCAAGCATGCATGGGATTTCCCACTCTCATTACAAGGTAACAGGAAACTTGGTCATCATTTCCGAAGATCAAAAATCTTCAATTCCAGAAATGAAAATTACTTACATGAAATCGTTTTTCTGAATTCGAGAATATCTACTAAGGAAAATAATAATTCAGGAAAGTTTCAGCGACATCGCCTTTGGAACATAAAACGATTTAGAGATGTACTCAGAGAAATTCCTACAATTACTGTAGCTAAAACGTTTCAGCTGAATATTCTTCATGACAGCCACTAAAAATTTGATTAATCCAACCAACAACGATTGGCTATCACAGCAATCTTATTAGCTACACTGTGAAAACTGTCTACTGGAAACTTCCAGTGTTTTCCTGGAAGTTATTGACCAGTAAATTGGTATGACGATTCCACCACATTTACTACCATTTTGGAACTAGAGAATTGGAATTGTACATTAAAAACATGTGAAATTCCAGTGAATATACTGGAAAATGAATTTACTGAGACCCTCCAGTACCAAGGCGCAGTAAATTTCCAGTTTTCCTACAATGTACGGCAGCGATTTGTTAACTGTGGGAGAAAAAATGTTCGCTCCCTCAACAAAATTTGTCTGCTATCCTGTATATAATACTGAAAATTTTGCTAGTCCAGGCAAAAATTTGCTGCTTCACTAAATCATGTTGCTCCTTAAGCAATCCAGTTAGCTGTGACAACGAATTCTTCGCTAGGTTAACAACGAGTATATCTCGATTTGCTGCGTCCGCAAAATTTTTTGCTCCATGCACGTTGAAAAATTTCTAAAAGTATTATACTTTTAGTAAATAATTTGTAAATAATAATTTCAGTAATGATTTACGTAAATAATTTTACTCTGGTCAGACTAACGCTGAATCTCCATAGAGTATGGTATTTTTCAAGGACTTGTTCTCTCTGTGTACGTAAAGACGCGTGAGTCGATCAAACTTCCCACACATTGTGGGCACATTGCCGTTTCAGATTTCATGAATTTGCAATAAATATTCAGTTCTCTCAATGAAATATTTATTTCAATCAAATCACTTCGTTTGAGATAAATGAACAAGTTTGAAATTCAATCATAGGTATATTTTACCTGTTTGAATAAATATTTATATAACGCGAAATTTGAAGAATTCACTGATTTAAGAATGATCAAGGAACTTTTCACAGCGCTTACGCTGAACACAATAAAACAGCAGAGCTTTCTGAATTTATCAATGATGAATTAAGATATCGCCGAAGTTTGAAAGATTTATCAGAACGAACTCAGAATGGAATATATCAAAAAATTGAATTCAGAATTCATGAAGATATTCTAAAATCAATTCTCTTAAATGAAATATTCGCACTTCGGTATTTCCGCATTCGATTGAAAATTCGTTTCGATAAATGATTCGAACTTCAACAACGTTGATGACCGATCAATTGTGTACTCATATGAAATCGATTCATTTGAAATTTATGTCCACATTGCAGCCGCATTGGTGGTATAACCCTGTAAGTAACAAAACTGATAAATATTATGTTCTTTTTACCATTCAATGTGTAATTAAATGCTGAAAATCAATATGAAATTGTAATCAAATCTAGACTGTAAAAAAATTTTATATCAAATTATAACAGGGTGTCCAGCTATCGGGAATTTCAATGGAATGGATCAATCACAAATTCAGGTTGAATGAAATGACCGATAAAATAAACGGAAAATTCCCGGACTGAACACCCTGTGATATATACCATATATCATTATTTGAAGAAGCGGTAATTCTATTAAAGTGGTCCCGCAACTACATTTTTGTAATTGTGGTGACTGAGAAATAGTCGTGATTACTGCAACAAATAGGTGAGTTTCCTCAAAACATTGTTGAGGTCCTCACTACTAGTTATTTTTTTTTTAATTTCACACTGAGAAGAAAATTTTCTTTGCCCTCATTTTGATAAATCTTTTTTCCAGCGGAAAAAGATTCAGTTGAATGAAAAAATCTTTTATCAGATTGAAACGAAAAATTCTCAAATTGAAACAGAAATATTTCTTGAATTTGAAGAATGTGATCTCAATTCAATGAAAAAATTTTCCATTGAAATGAATTAGTTTTTCCATTGGAAACAAGATTTATCAGAATGAAGGCAAAGAAATTTTCTCCAAGTCTGAGAAATTGGGTTCTGAGTGCAGTAACAGTTACTCTCTCTCCCAGCGGTACATTGTGTAAAATCATCGTTTTTAGTAAAATCACATTATACATCATCAGGAAATATTACTAATTCTATGTAAAATTCCATGCATCAGCTGGAATATTACCATGATGATCTTACATAAAGTTTCTCACTGTATAATCGAATACATAGCCTACACTGTAAAAAATAATCGGAATATTCCTGTGTACATCAACCGGAAAATTCCAATCACTAATTAGGAAATCAATTTCTGGTACATTTATATGAAATTTCCCATACATTTATCTGAAGATTCCAAACTTTATGGGATTTTTCCCAACATTTCACAGTAAATTTCCGGACAAGTTGGGAAAATTCCTAACGCATGTATGTGTTAATTACTTCACATAAGTATATAGGAATTTTCCGATAAAATTTTTTACAGTGTAGAGGCGGCAGATCTGAGGAATAACACCACGATATAATTTTTATACAATCATATGAAACTCATGTAAAACTTGGAACTGAATCAATTATTATACATAAATTAAATATAATTTTGACAATTCTCCTACTCGGGGAGCGACAACGTAAAATCAAATGCTTTCACAAACAGCAAAACTGAATTCATCGGGAAAACTAGCACAGCTCGCACCTCTCTCACAGAGAGCAGGGCAGTTTGTGAAGACTAGCAAAGTTCACAGGTTTTTGTAAATAGTAGCATAGCTCGGAATATGGATATACATTCAACATATGAGGCATGATAGTATTCGTGAGGGCCTCATGAGCTGTGCTATTCTTCGGAAAAGGGGAAAGGTTGTGCCGCTTTACATTAAAATCCATGGGCTTTGCTACCAACATAGAACTGAGAATTGACTCATTCGAGGCTCCTTTCAGGCCCAAGTAAGAATCGTGTTGGCCCAGGCTGGGCCTTGGATGATCCAATTTCTAATTGGGAAAATTTCTATCCAGATAGTTTCCCTCAGATCCTATGAACTGTGCTATTATTCCGAGCAGCAAAATTGTATAGCTAGCCTCATGTCCAATGTGGGCTTACTCGGGGGGTAATAGGACACATCTTAGTGTTAACCAGAACTGGTTCCGATAGGTTGTCAAATTTGGCATGCTCCACTATGCACGGGAAAAATAATATAGTTGATATTTGAATAGCTAAAAAGTTGCAATGGCAGCTGGTTTTTAGTTGTCGCAACAAAAGTTATTTCTACAGTAGCTGAAATTCAACTCTAACAGCATTATTTTTGGCCAGCCAAACATCAAATACACGAAATAGCTACGATAACAAATTATTTTTCCTCGATGTGGTTTAGTGATGCCACGAGAAGCGAGAAATTCGAGACGAGACGAGACGAGAAAGACCCGACCCAAGGAATTCACGAGACGAGATGAGCATGAGTTGACGAGAAATGAAACTTAGTTTGAAGGGAAAAAAAAACGATATTGTCAAGAAAAAATGTCGAGATTTCGAGACGAGACGAGAACAAGCTCATTTCTCGTTTCGTCTCGCGGCACCATTAGTGTAGTTTGTTATATCAGGCTGTGATCCCAGCTAGACATTGCCCTTCCTCTGCACTGTAAAAAAAAAGTCTTAAATTCAGCTCATTTCATGGCTGAATCTATGATGCAAACAAATTAAGCCGAAAAAACAATCGCCGACACAATGGAAAAAGCATTGTCTGAAATTAAGATGCAAACAGATGAAGACTTTCTTTTTACAGTGTGAGATGATATTTGGATAGCTAAAAATTAGCTGTGGCAACAAAATTTATTGCTATAGGAGCTAAAATCTAGCTTTTGCAGCAATTTTTTTCGCTATCCAAATATCAAGTACACGGAATTATTTTTTTCCGTGCAAAGAGTCACATTTCTAGCTGGGATGCAACAGTGAGTGACATTCCATTTCAGGGCCTAATTCGAGATAAGGCTTCCCAGATCTGGTGCTTACCAACACCTAATATAAAAGCCCATTCAGGATACCTTGATATATTCTGACAGTTTCCCCACATTTGATTTTCAGTCAAAAATAATGCATAAAATTTGAAGAAGTTCGAAATTAAGTTTGATATAAATTAGTCGTGCAATTTTCTATCATTTTCATTCAAATAGCTATATTGTTCCTCAAGAGTTTTTCAAGGTTTTAAAACTTATGATCCGAAACTGAAACTCATGACAGATTCCAAACGGTGTGAAACATCACAGCATGTTTGATAGGAGCATTTACGGCGAAATTCTAGAACTATTCGAAATAAAGAACTAGAAAATCCTGTGTGAACGTTACATCGCTAACCCTCGGATGTTTTATTGAACATAAGTCGTCCAGGCGTCTAAGTTCGAGACATACTTTATACTACTCTTTTCACATAATACAGAAGAACAACTGAGTCTTGCCTAAAACCTTCAACTTCATGAACCCGTATATATTCTATGTAGGATCCATGTTAGATGACTTTCTGTGGTTTTCTTCGATGTTTCGAGTCTTCTTCTAACATGCAGTTTTCATCTGAACTTTGAAATCGAGACAAAAAGTGAAACCTGTTTAGCTCTAATCCCGAGTGAGTCAAGTTTGATTCGATCTTTGCCCTGATTCAGTTTTTCTCAAAATTCTCATTCAACTCTGATTCGTTACGTATTCCGGGATAAATCAGGTTCTAAACAGTGTGAAATTTCTCCAATTCTGAGAGCAAATGACAATGAAGCTCTCTTACAGATTTTGATCTAACGATCTGACGATATTCGAATTTTCTGTAAATTTATACTACTCACCAAATGATCTCACTTCACTTTTGCCAAGCTTTCGTTCAACAGTCCGCTGGATGTTCATTGATGTAGATTAGGGTGCTTCAAAAAACACTGTTTTTCTCAAATCGATTGTCTCACCACCCAAAAAGTTTTCTGCTGGCATGAAATGAAAGTCCCCAAAAGCTGGGTTCAACGCGATAAAGTTCAAAGGTTCGCGCATCCACTTCGAAGTTTCAATTTTCATGTCTCATCTATACTCCTCTATCTGCAGCTCGGTGGATTATTAAAAATTGTATGGGCATAAAATTTGATGTCATTGATGTTTTTGTTCAATATTTTATCATATGCACTGTTGCAAGTGAAAGCGACGACATACCGTTGCCCATTTTAGGGGAGTAGCTGAACAGAAATTTCCATAGTTCAGAAAAAAAGAACGAAAAGATTACCACTGCGAGAAATCATTATTCCCTAGTTTTTCGTTGTCCATTATAGCCACATTTCTACCTTTTCTGATGGTTCAGAATAATACAAAACATAAGGAGGCTGCTGAGCTATCTATGATCGAACGGGATTGATGCTGTTTATACACGAATAGTTTCAAAATACCCGAATGTTTTGTATTATTCTGAACCACCAGAGCAGGTAGAAATGTGGCTATATAATGGACAACGTAATTTTTATGTTCTTTTTTTCTGAATTATGAACATTTCTGTTCAGCTACTCCCCTAAAATGGGCAACAGTATATCGTCGATTTTATTTGTAACAGTGCATATCATGAAATATTGAACAAAAACATCAGTAACATCACATTTTATGCCCATACAATTTTTAACCCGTTCACTGCATCTTTTTTGCTGCTTTTACAAAAAAATTTTCCTGCATAAAACTAAAGAAAAGTCATAATTCTGAGACATTTTAACGAACTATTGGTATCAGGGAACGTTATAACAGGCTGCAATGAACTGTTCACTGCACTGGACGATGTAGTGGTTTCCGCGTGACTTAAAAATTTTTCTCAAGTGAAAATACTGAGAAAAAATCATGTTTCCCTCCTCAAATTGATTGCAAACAATCGCAGGAACAGGAGGCACCTTAAAATATCAATACGGCAATTTTCAACACTATGCTCTGTGAATGTAGATTTGATGAAGTAATGAATTTGTTGATTCGACACAACCAAATCGCCCCAAATATAGATAATAACAAACCGATTTCCGTACTACTGTTATTTTCGTACTCTACAGATGTCGTTTGAAACATTTTCATCGCACCGATTAATTTGAAAGATCATTGATAATTTTTTTGGCATGATGAATTACGTGTCCACTGTAGTAGACAGATGCAGTCAACGGGTTAATAATCCACCGAGTTCCAGATAGAGAAGTATGAATGAGACATGAAAATTGAAACTTCGAAGTAGATGCGCGATCTCTGAACTTCATTGCTTTTGGGGACTTTTACTTCATGCCAGCAGGAAACTTTGTGGGAGGTGACAATCGATTTGAGGAAAAAAGTGTTTCTTGAAACACCCTATTGTAGATATACCAGGTATGAGGAACGTGAGATTGTACCCAAGAAGATTATAGAACGTTGTCCCAATCTTCTCAAGTATGTCGCTCTCATGTTTTTTCAAACGGCGACGGTTCGAGCACTGTGCTGCGATATTTCACTACAAGGGCTATGAAACTTCCTCTTATCGTGTCATGAAACACATCTGTACTCTTCTTACACAACACCATTGCTCCAGAATGACAAGCTAGAATCTTCGAACATCTGTAAAATGATTCTATCTTCTCTTTTTGTTGTCTCCAACATAGAACCACGGTCTGACGTCGTCGATCGTCGACGTTTTTTTACCTTCGAATAATGTTTGACCCACTCATCCACGAACATCTTGGACTTCTTCATCCATGTAACAGCTTTGATGTGTGAAATTTTTGGTCATTTGAAATAGAAACATAAAAACATAGCTTTGTATCGTCAAACGTACTTTCACGAAAACGATAAAACCGAGAATTTCTGTACAAACCATTTCAAAGTGGATCAAAGATTTCACCAACAATAAGTCATCGCATTTGATTCCTAGGAAGGAATTTCGCTGTACCCGCTACTGTCAAACGGACTATATAGCATATGGAACATTGTTTTTTTAATTTGAAAACAACAAAATTTTCATGCAATCTTCGTTCACCAATTATTTCGAGTTGAAGGAAATTCTGTTAAACGCAGCATGAATCATAAAATTTGATAAATTCTTCGAGTAGTAAAAAATGATATCATTGCATGACATCGATTTCATAAGTATCGTTGGGTAACCGTTAATATGGACGTTATATGAATATTTACAGACAAGCAGCACTTCATCACCACCTCATTCCTCGCAGCTAGAATTCAGCAACTGTAAAGAAATGTTACAAGGTCGTGTGCAGGTACAATGGGAATTGAAGGGCGATGATGTGCAAGTTCGAGTATCTGGTCGTATAACTGAAGATCAATATGTTGCCTTTGGTCTTTCGGGTCGTGAAGGGAAAGCTGAAATGCTTGGTGGGGATGTCGTTGTCATAGCCTATGACAAAAGAACTGGTAAATTTGTTGCCGAAGATTATTACATGTCCGAGTATGCACAATGCGATGGCAAGAAAGGTGTTTGTCCGGATGAGAGAATTGGCGGCAGAAACGATGTGGTTCTACTTCACGGAGAACGGAAGAATGGCGTCACAACAGGTGATTCATCTTTATTTCTACATCAATTAATTCCCTCCATCAGGTCACTCTCCGGTTTCGTAAGAACCTTACAAGGTTAACCAGAATAAAGCTTATCTCGTAGAGATTGCCGACTGGTCCACTATCAACTCGGTACAGCCCGATCGGAAATTCAGTCAGATTTCATCGGGTTGACCCGACGTTTGATTAGGGCCTGACCAGCTCCTGATTGGGTCCTCATCAAACGTCGGGTTAACCCGATTGAATTTCTAGTCGGGAGGTTTCCGGTGTGCAAGCTTTGGCAGGACTGCGGAGTGATGGTACCAGTCACTACACGGAAAAAATTGGTGATCCAAATTTTCGTTGACTGGTATGTCACTTTTGGACGAGGCACAAATCCGAGAAGAATTCATACACTGGATTTTAATAATCCGTAAACTTTGTCCATGATTTCATCGATGGAATCCACTTTTCATTTTGATTGTCGAAATAATGGAAAGAGTCGACGAATTATTAAAATCCAGTGTATGAATTCTTCTGGAATTTGTGCTCCGTCCCAAAGTGACATACTAGTCAACGAAAATTTGGATCACGTATAATCATAATTCGGTACAGGTTGAGAACCGATATCACTGGGTGTTAATTGCTATCCCATTACCGACAACTGTTGCTCTAACATTATTCAATCTGGATAAGTTTGAGGTTTTTTAATGGAGCATAAAAGTTGTAATTTTTGATTCTCTCTTCAAGAGATTAACCCCCGGTTACCGCACGTATCTTCACGTGTTTTTATTAAGCTTTTGTTGTACATTGCAATCAATTAAATAAAGCTTTCTCTATTATCAAAACTGTACTATCATTCCTGAAATTGATCCCTGTTCTGGTTTCAAATCGTATCTCTCCACCCCTATGAACAGAATATCAGATTCTCGAAAACCTTTTGTTCCTCTCAGACCCCCGAGGGGGTGGGAAAATATATGTTTCTTATATATATGTTTATTATATAAATATATGTTATAAATGCAAATTTTTAGCTATCAGATTGTTGCAACAACTAAATGTTCCAATCTTTCTCAGATCTCAATAGATTCGGAGGGTAAGCCTGATCAGGTCCAAAGAATGAATCTCTAGTCGAATTTCTTAGGGCCTCTAACAATTCAAAAACGCTGATATTAATTTCATCACGAATCCCTCGCGAAGAGTTACAAATCAGTATAGCTGTAGTTGTTCTTTTTTGTTTTACATTGCATCACCGTATTTCGAAGACAAAAGAAATACCCTTAAGATAAAATGGGGAGAGATGAACATAATAGAGAATTTTCATTGTTTGCCCCACAGTAACTTACACTCGGCCACTTCAAACTAACGAGCCTGAGAAAGATAAAATGATTCCCGAATTCGAAACCAGTGTGATCGCTGCGATAGGACTTCTTAACTCGAGGGGAGAAGCGAACGCTCATCAGACCTTCGATAAGACGACCGAGGATATTCGTATTGATTTTACGTCGAGAAACGTTCATGAATGCATCAATTCCCTATACGACGTATCGAATGAAGAAGAGGAATTAGAACCTTGGAAACCCGCTGTCATCATCGACGAAAAAACCTTCAGCGCTCGAATAGGGCCAACTGGTGGTAAAAGGGGATATACCAGAATCACAGGTACATACATTTCAAATTCAACCTCAAATTTTTTACGAGCTTATGAAATCTCTTCGTAAAATCTCATTAGAGATGTAAAAGTAATCATGAAATTGAATATCATTCAATTTTCATAATTAATATTTTGATGCTGATATATATGAATTTTTTTTTACCCTACAAAAACAATTCAAATTTCGAAAATGGAAATCATAATCACTTCTAGATGGCCGATATCGAATTAAAAATACGATGAATACAAAATGGTTCATTCTTCACTGTTGGATTTTAAGAAGGTTGAAGTACACTCTTCAACGGAATTGTCAAAAATTCGGAAATCGTCCATGACCTATAAAATTTCACTACTCGAACTGTATGAATACATTGCGCGCGATGATCTTTGAAGGATCAATTCATTTTTCTCGCAACAATGCATTTCGAATGGTCTTAAAATCTCTTACGAGATTAATATCGATGACAGAATTCTCGCAATTCGAAGATAGAGTTTAGATTTAGATCAAAATGAATTAAATATTCTTAATGCCGCACGTTTTATCTAATGACTTGGGGTTCCGCATGGAACGGTAACACTAAATATTTGATTAAAGAAAGGGATTTAAATACAGGTCAACCCTCATGGGGCATTGCTTGGTACATCAATGATTTGCTCATCCCTGAAATCACCGTGGAAAGAGGTCAAACTTACACATTCATCGTCGAAGGTGGAAATAATCGCGCACAACCAGCGAAGTGAGTATATATTGAAATACAGATAACATCGATAGACATTATTCAATCCCTCTCCTTCCCAATTTCCACCTGAGAAGAAACGTCATATTATTATCGAGCAGATGAATTTTCATGCGATGCTTGACTTTTTATTTGTTCCGTTTCCTTCATCCTTATATCTCAATGCTTCGTACGCTTGTACATCGAGGATCAATCAATTAAATTAATCGTGAACATATTTTATTTGAAAATGCTATTCATCCCTTTGAATGTCCAATAGAAATCTGATTTATCGAGCCAACTCGATGTGTTATTGGATTCTTATAAGGCGTGTTGATAAAAGGCGCAAACAACATAACTCTTATAAGAGTTAAATCCCACCGGTTTGATGTAAAATACTCGAAATGATTAATAAGGAATATCGGAAGATGAAAAATCCGAAAATATTGGAAAAGATAGATCCACTACAATTATCAGTGCAAATGAACTTCTATTTTATTTACATCGGGTCCGGATCACACATCGAGGACAAGACTTGCGAAAAGCCTCTGTAAAATTTCTGCTTGAGGTGTGATTGAATATTGAAACACAAGGTTTCACGAAGGCCTTGTGAGGGAGTAAAGCTTTATAATTGCCTGAAGAATCACAAGTGATTTCTATTTGATCGATCATCCGAAGGAACACCCAGAAAAATGGCATACCTGGATTTATTTGATTCAACGAAAATTTGTTTGAATCAACTCAAATTTATTTGACTCAACTACAATGCCTATTTATATATGAACCCACTAGAGTTTTAGTTGGATCAAAAAAAAAATTTATTGGATATACAATTAAATCTCTAGTAGGTTCATATTCAAGTAAACCATTTCTCTGGGTGAATGAATGCTGAAACTGCTGAATGGCTACACAGTTGAAAAAAAAAACAGAAATTCTTCGCACCGTGAGGCTGAAGAATTTCTATCCGTAATGAATCTGTATTGTCTATGTACAGAAAAATTTCGGTTGTCTTGGAATTTCCCGTATTTTGAATGAAATTTCATATTTTTCACTTCAATTCTTCAGCATGAATACAACAACTTTCCGATACGCCACTCAAATTTTCCTAATGTCAATGTAATTTGTCTGTACAATTGTACAAGTTGCTGTAGGGTAGTTCAGTACAGGAGGTGTTCAATAGACTTTTTTTATATCGCAAGATTACTACATTTGGTGAATGGTTGGAAATCTTGTATCCAAGTGGCCATGACAATTATTTCCTTGTTTTGTGTTCACGTATGTGAATATTCAAAAATCATTGAATCTGCCAAGGTTTTGGAACTTATCAGTTTGTGCAGTAGAAACAGTGAAAATAGGTAAGACGTTTACAGTTCAACGTAAGATATGACCTTAACTACTTAAAAAGTGAACACCGATTGATAAATTCATCACTCTACATATAGAATATTGAAAGAATTCCTGGTAGTGAACGATGTAGCTGAACGGGGAGTTAAATTGATGCAAAAGTATAATAGTGTTTTAACTAATGATGAAGATCAGAAACAAATGTTGCTGCAAATTATAACTGATTATCGTAAAAAATATCCGGATCATACAAAAAAAATATTATCACAATGAACGTTTGTTTCATAGAATTTTATATTATCATAAGATACTCAATAGATGATATGATATAAAACTTTGTTATAAGATGTTGAATATTTTATGGATCGAGCTGTTTATCTAGTCAAATAAGATTAAAGAATATCTTCAAAGAATATTATTTTACATGTTTTTACGTGGTTTCTTATGTTCCGTGTTATTCACCGTTGGTTAAATACCGATCAGAATCCCAAAAAGTGGAATATTTGCAAAAAACTGATGGAAACAACGTTTTTGCTTTAAAATACCGTACTTCAAGCCCGTTGTGGCACCACTTAATCATATCCGATTGGTCTGAAATTTTTACCAGCTTATTTTTTTGGCAAATGAAAACACTTTGGGGGGTGAGACTAAAAAAATTCCAACATCGCCTTTTTTTTAGGCCACCCTACTCTACACGTCTAGCTTTGAAATCTACACTGTAAAAAATCGAAAACGAGATTCTCCGTTCTCAGTTGTAAATCTGATTCGAAAAAATTTGCAATATCACCATTGTAAATGTAGACAAAGTACAAAGTCAAAATTTGGATGTTCAGAAAAATTTCGTAAATACACTACTCTGAATATTCACGGAGAAAAAATGGTTTGCCACTGTAGCGCCTACAAAGTAATTTGTTGTCCTCGCAAAAATATTCCCTCCAGCAGCTAAGACGTTAGTTCTGTTAACAAATTTGCTTACGTCAGCAAAAAAATGTAGTTCTGCCAATCATTTTTCTTGCTCTTCCAGCTAATTTTTTTTGTAGGCGCTATAGTAACAGACCTGCTTGTTATGCCAGCAATACTTTTTTCTCCGTGTTGGCATATTACAGTAAATTTGTGAACTTATCATGAAATCGGTAAAAACTTCACTTTCGGAGTACATCGAGAGAAAAAGCATGCTCTGAACGCAAAGGAGCACTCCACGCTTCTGACGCATTTATTAAAACGTGCGTTAAACGAGCCCATAAATTTTGAGTATAAGTCCCATGCCTTCCAAGCATGATGCTATGCGTTGAAAGCACACGGAGAGAAATGTATGGTAATATTTACCATGCTAACATAGTATTCGTTCTTATTTTATTGAAAATCGTAAATGTTACTATGTGAGAATAGAATCCTTCGCCATTTATCTGGTAATGATTACCATACTACATAGAAATCAGACAAACAGAACTCAAAGCAATGTAGAATGGTACTGATTACCATGTTATAATAGCTGTAATTCCAGTTAATGAAAATATGCACGCTGTGGGCAATATTGACACGACGTGTATAGGCATACATATATTATACGTATTATTACAGTAGTCAGCCCACTATTAATAATCAAGTAAAAACACAGTCATTATTTAGAAGACTGATATAATTTGTTTCTGACTGTGTGCTCCCTTTTCTTTCTATCAACCATTTCATAACATAACTTATTTATTTATAACCTCATTCACTGAAAAGCCTTGTGTGTATATACATATCAATAGTTTAATTTACGTTATAATCAATGAAAAAATCATGGGCAATATTACTTTATAGCATTGGATTCATGTTTAGTTGCACAGTACTGTCTCCAATGTAACATGGTAATCATTACTATGTTAACAGGGCTAATGTTACCACATAAAATCGGGAGCATCATTATGTCAAGTGACTCGCACCATCTAAAAATTTTCGTCACCATGTAATATAGTAATCATTCCCATGCTACATTGAGAATATAACTATTCTTTTCTCTCCGTGCACGTTATAACAACAGCGTTGGAAATGCAAAGAGCTTCCTTGCGTTTGGAGCATGCTTTTTCTCTCGGTGTAGATAATAAAGTTCCCTACATTGCAAGTGAGTATTTGGGACATTCTTTTATAAACCAGACGGATTTCGCTTAAAAAAAATCACACAATTTTTGCTTTTTTTTCAAAAATTTTTGTGGAATCTACGTATAAAATGAGTCGACACGTATCTGAAAATTTGCCATTTTTTTCATTATTTTTCAGAAATTTGAATTTTTGAAATTTGAACAAATCGTCGGTGATGTTAATCTTCAAATTCTCATATCTTCGGTTCTAATTGTCATCATACAAACTTTCCTGACCGCTCATTTTAATCGAAAAACAATTAACTTTATGAGAGAATTCTCTACCAATACGATTCTTGAAAAATTCTATGAGTTATATCGACAATTGAAGTGTTTGACTTGGGTTTTCAAAACCACCCCAAGTTTTTACAAACTTGAAAAAAATACCATCGTCCTCCTCGTTCAATTTCCTGTCAAAAACATATTTTGATTCCATGGGGTCTCCATGGACACTATTTTAATTTAATAAATTGTCACAGCTCTGAGCAGTGCATGGTTACAGAGATCGTCACTGGAACTCGCGTGAGCAATTATATACATAATTAGTTAATCATACGACTCAGTTCTTTATGGATTAATAATTTTTGCACGTTCCAACGCTAAAAAAGTATTGCACAAATTATTATAATTATTGCTCGTTATTTCGTGGGAATTATATTTTGTTTCATTGAATGATTCTTCTATATTCAACCGAATACATTCAATTCTCCTCTGTCCAAGGAGTTTTTTCATCTTCAATTGTTAATTTCACTCATGTAATGAGTAAGTTTTACTGATACGATCAGTGGATTTCAATAAATCATATAATGAATCCCTAGTTCTGACCCAGGTAGCACACGCACGTTCTGAGAATGTTCTGAGAATGTTCTGAGAATATACGTTGAGGGTATTCGAATATTCTATGGAGATTCTTATTCCGTGCGAATATATTCTATGCACATTCTCAGAATATGATGCCACGGATATTTTAGGAATATTAGAAAAAAATGCTGTTAAAATAAGAATTCCCGTCAATATAAACTTCTGCATGTCACCGAAAACTACTTCACGATCAATTTTTTTTTTCATTAGACATCTGTAATCATGAATGGTTAGCAATATTATGAATTCACATAGATGGATGAGATATTTATGATCGCAACAGGCAATCATAATATATACGGTATTTCTCAATATTTTATTACACTTTTGAGGATTATTTTTCACACATGGCACTCTCAGAGAACATTTGCGATGTTAAAATACACCTCCATAGATTTATTATTCCCAAAACACAAATTAAAATGATAGATTGTCCAAGGGTCTGTAGACTGTCAACAATATTATCGATATCTGCGCATGCGCTGTTCATCAATCTCCCTACAAACTTTGTACGCATATTATACGAACGTTCCTAGAATATTCGGAACAGTCTCATTCAAATGTTCTAA
Source organism: Gonatopus flavifemur (assembly GCA_018340375.1). Lineage (NCBI taxonomy): Eukaryota > Metazoa > Arthropoda > Insecta > Hymenoptera > Dryinidae > Gonatopus > Gonatopus flavifemur. The sequence continues at coordinate 11,864,591 of JAFFJZ010000005.1, forward strand.
GAATATTCTAAGAATATTTACGAATCCCCTACGCTCTTTGTGAGAATATTCGATCAAGTACATTTTACGGATGTTGTGAGAATATTTTCAGGATATTCTGTGTTACATGGGGGGGGATAAATTTTGAAGTGTCAACAATCGTTGATGATTTATTGAAAATCAGTAAATATTCACTGGTTACAAAAAATATTAAAGAAGAAATAACCAACACATGTCATTGGAAAATATTTTTATTAAATCTAAATCCTAAATTGTGCTTCACACATCTATGTGGTAAATTTAGGATTTAGATTTAATAAACATATTTTCCAATTTCCAATGCCATGTGCTGATTATTTCCTCTTTGATAATGGCAAATCCTCAGATACGAGTCGACTTATTTTATACGTGAAACCCACAGAAAATTGCTCAAAAACAACAAAAATTGTGTGATTTTCTTCAAGCGAAATCCGTCCGGTTCATAAAAGAACGTCCCATTTACAAACGGTTGTAAAATTACAGATTTTTGATGAAATCGCCACACTGAATGAAGGGAATCCACATTTGTCTCGACAGGAATTATACACTGAAAAAAAGGTATGGCTCTCACAGCTCTACTATTCATGTGTTCTCGCGGTCAGGAGGTATGAGGATGCCAGTATAGCTCCCACAGCCGATAGATTGCTATGATAGCGACGCGTTCGGCTGTGGGAGCTATACTGGCATCTTTATACCTCCTGACAGCAAGAACACATTGATAGTAGAGCTGTGAAAGCCATACCTTTTTTTCAGTGTACATTTATGTAGTGAATCCACATTGTATTACATGCCAAAAACACCACTTTGAGAGTTGGTATTATTCGTTACCACCTTCAGTGATAAATTTCGAGGGAAAATTTTTACATTACATATTTGTCTGAACGATAAAAACAGAGAGACGTATTTTCCAACCCATGTGTGCATCAGCGTTGAAAGAAGAAAAAAACATTTGGCACAGCAAAATAACAGCGATTACCAATAACCCTATATTCCTCATCACGAGCGGAAGTGGAAAATTTTCGACGAGTGTGAATTCGGCTCGGGGAGACAATCACACGAGTGGAAATTTACTATTTCTCCCCGAGGTGAATATGCTCTTTCTCCCCACAACTGCAAAGTGCACATTGTCTGCATAATTGCATATAAAATATTCATACACCGTAAAAAAAGCGGTGTCAAAACGGTGTCAGAATTCACATGGAATCAACACCACGCGGATTCTATAGAAGTCCATCCCAAAATCAGTATCAAAATAATACCGAACGGTGTTAAAACAGTATTCGGTGTGAATTTTTGCCAAAATCGCCAATTTTCTACAGTGTGTGTATATTTCAGAGCAAGAGAACAATTGACATTTTCCTCCCGCTGTAACACATTCGCTTGAAATTCAGCACTTTCCTACCTAGAAATAGATCAGAAAACATAAGCTCTCCTTTAAGGTGTGAGGAAAAACCCTTTTCTTTATATGATTTTCTGCATTCAAGGGGCAACAAAATGTTTCCCAATCGATTTTTGGCGGGAATTACTTCCTGTTGGGCCCGTAAATTGAATTTCTTTTAAATTGTGCAAGAGCTCAAGTGAATTGGTCCATCCGTTGAAGCTGTCTAGCACCCCGTGCGCTGGAGATTGTTATTTTCAGAAAGACGCATCCAAAATACGTACAGGAAGCTGACACAGCGAAATGAGCACAGTTGAATAAATCTTGATGGAGAATAATGCGCTAGTTTTGTGCTAATTCATTGCTCTGTTCGTAATTTTTCTACCCCAGTCGTTTAGAAGAGAACGAAGGTTGTGCCAAATTTCAATGAAGCTATTTACCCTAGTAAAAATCGTTCTAGACATAATATGCAGGAAATATCCCCTATCTTTGATGGAAGAGCAATTTCCTCACGATCAAGGGACGGAATCCAACACTGAAGTGTGCGAGAACTCCCCATATTTTTACAGTGCACGGAGAAAAAAGAAACTCAATGTGACAGCGAGATCCAATTTTGTTGGGTCCCTTTCGCTGAAGCAGGAATTATTTACTGTGAAAAAAACGGTTTGCTGTTACAGCAATCTTGTTACCTACACTGTAAAAAATGTGCAGAGTGATTCTTCACACTGTTGGTGGATTTCGTCCCCTCATCGTGGAGGAATTGTTTGTCCATAGAAAATGAGGGATTTTTCTACCACTTTGAGGAATTATTTTGTTCTTTGGGTGTCGAATCATCTACAAATGGAGGGAAAGTCCACCACCACACGGAGAAAAAGGTATCTTAAAAAGTACCATAATTTATGGATTTTCTGCGCTGGTCTGACCGAGTCTAAATATTTACCTGAAAAAACCTCTAAAAGTACCATAATGTCTTGGACTTTCATACGGAAGGTACCATACTTATTTCAAAAACTCCAAGAAATTATGGTATTTTTAGAGATTCATGCAAGTGAATATTCCGACTCGGGTCAGACCAGCGCTGAAAATCCATAAATTATGGTATTTTTCAAGATATCTGTTTTCTCAGTGCAGATTATGGTGGAAAATTCCCCATCTATGGAGAAACTTTGCTGCCACCTTTTTTTGGGAGAAAATTCCTGAATTATTTTTTACAGTGTACGACAGCGACTTTTTAGCTGTGACAGCAAAAAATATTTGTTCCTCCAGCGAATTTCCGTATTACATATAGAATAGCAGATGAATTTTGTTGAAGAAGTCAACTTTTTTTGCTGCCACAACTCAAAAGTCGCTGTCGTAGCTGACAAGATTGCTGCAAACAGATTGCTGTTACAGCGAATTTTTTTCTCCGTGTGCGTATCCTCAATTTGACGTTACAAAAAATCGCATTTGATGTTCGTTTTTTGACAAGTGACATTTAATCAGCTATTCCAACACCATACTGAGACCCTCCTCCCCCTACAAGATCTTCTTCTGTTGAATGATGAATTCTCAGCTATTGTAAAACTCTCAAATTAGAACAGCTTTTAAAAATCACATTATTTTGTTCAACCATGAATTTGACGTTATTTTGAGTCAGTTATTCTCCTAGGGTCCTTTAGAAATAGGGGCTCGTCTTGTTCTCTCTCCATACGTTCACCTTAATAAATCTATTATCAATATTGTAATTCTTAGAAAAAGTATTCCCCACAAATAATTCTATATTTTTTCTTCTCTCTAGATATCATCCGTTATACATAACTGACAGTCCAGAGGGTGGATTTGGACAAAAAACTGAGGTACAACAAAAACGTCAAAGAGTTTTCGCCGGTGTTGAATATGATTCCGATGGATATCCGTATCCCACAGTGGCTGGTCGTTATTGCGAATGGACGCACAAAACAATTGACATGAGCAACGATCATGCAACATTTGAGAGTTTCTTTGAAACATTGAAACTAGAATGCGAGGAAGGTGAACCAGCAAAACTGATATGGACTGTCGAAGATGAGACGCCAGATTTGGTTTATTATCAGGTAACATTTCGGAAAAAAGTTTTTTTCTTTCATGATCATCAACGAACTGAGGATTAAGATATGGTAAAAAATATTTTTTCCCTTCAACCGGACCGTAATAATGCGGAAACCTTCCTCGACTACAACAAGTATTTTTCTCGAGTGAGGAAAAATACAAATAATGGGCGATTAATGAAACAGATACGTAAAACTGCACGCAGAAGCATGTTCCTGTGCTCAAAAGCACCATGAAATCATGTGTTGTATTGTGAAATAACGGGGGAATATTAATGAAGTAAGAACTATTGCACTGGAATTTTATTCGAAAAATCAACGTGAAATTTCAGTAATCGAGGGACAAGTGGGGGCTGTGCGTTTTATAAAATTTGCAGACAATATTTCTCCGAACTGTTGAAGAACCCACTCATTTTTACAGATCGCACAGGAATCTCTGTAAAAATTTCCATGTGCCTCTCGGTCCATGCAAAGAGAAATTCTTGCTGAAATAACGATTCTTATCAAATTGATTCCTGATATAACGAAACGTTTGCTGTTACAGAAAAAAATCTCGCTGTTTCAGCAGGACTCCTAATAGAAATAATTCTAGTCATTCTCGAGGTCTCGCAAGGCCTCACCACACGGAAAAAAGGAAATGGAGAAATTTACCTTGTAGGATGACAACGCGTCGCTTGGAGTCTTCAAATGAAAATTTTTACAAAATATATTGTCAAATAGTTCACATCATAAGAGAAAAATCTATTTTTTTCTTATAATGTGAATTATTTGACAATATATTTTGTGAAAATTTCCATTTAAAGATTCGAAGCGACGTGTTGTCATCCTACAAGGTAAATTCCTGCATTTTCTTTTTTCCGTACAGGCCGTTGGGATGGCTTTGCTAGGCCCAGTAAGATCTCGTAGTGGCCTACCCCAACAGCAAAAGTTGCAGTGCAACTGTTGCTTCAGTGTTGCTGCGCCAGTTTGTGTTGTGCTGTTGGAGGATTGTTTGATGTCACATGTCATAGCTCCATGTAATTAAACATCTTCGCAGCATTATGACAACAACTTCCAAGTTTGCTGCATGTTGTTGCGCTTTTGGCAACGCAAACTCCTAGCAACTTCCCAACAACAGTTGCTCCGTGGTTGTTTCGAATGTTTCTAGCACTTTGCTGTCTGGGTAAAGATTTACTAGAGTGGTTTCTGGTAGGGATGTTTGCTAAATTAGTGAATTTCCTCGCAATTTGTATATTTACAATGCCAAATTGCTGCAGGTTAATCGCATGTACAACCAGGAGCGATGAAATTTTATACAGGAAGAGATACTTTGTTATTGCGGAACAAAGTTTCTTTTTCATTTTCTGAAATGTGCAATAATATGAGAAGTCTATTAACTTTTGACCCTTGAAATGAGTACCAAAACCATCTTATTTACGTGATTTTGTTTCACACACAGTGTTACACGCACAACAACCTGGGCTGGAAAATTCACGTAGTCGACCCAGGATACATATCACAAAGGAATATCAACGCAGCTGATCATATCACGTCAATTCCAAAAATGATTTTAACGGCCATATTCATCGTTGTTGTAAGACACTTCTTCAGATGAATTTACTCTCCGTTCTTCAATTTTTCTTATCATCAAGTGTGTTAAGAGTGGAAGAGGGTATATCTTAATGTTAACGGTAATGCTAATGATAATAATATTAATGATAGTGATAACAAAGAAAGAGAGAGAAAGAGAAAGAAAGGCGTCAAACGCACCAGCAATCGGTTTTTAAAGCTCATTGCGAATGACGACAATAACATATATATATACACACATATATGTACAACATGCTCGATTCCTTCAATCGGTCAAATACGATACAAGGTTGTAAGAAAGTATTTAGCATGTAAGATTTATGTAAAAGATTAGTAAAATATTTTCAAAATTTATCAAATTCCATAATTTATACATAATGAATATATGGATCATAAAAAAATATATATATATATATATATATATATATACATACAACAAATACTATACTAGGAATATAATACTCATACGTATACCGGAGTGCATGTTCTCACACGCTCATACGAAATTGTATGTAAACTGAGAAGAGAATTTAATGATACTCATCGCGTGTAATACATTTTCTATTGAGGTGACATGATGAGAAGAGATAGTAATATTTCTGCGAACAGAGTAATACAATCGTACGATTTGGCTCTTTCAAACGGCACGTCTTCGACATTTGCTAAATCCATTAGAGTTCCCAAACTGTTCAATGTCGTGGATAAATTATTGAATTAATCAGGCTGAACCTGAATCCGGAATTAATGATTTGACTGCTAGAAATCACTCTGATCTGATAATCCTGAAAGAGTTAAATGGTTACAGGGTCTTGCAAATCATCCGTATTTACTACACTGCCTTTGAATAACTTTACTGCTTTCAATCATCCCTTCACGAACAAGTGAATCTTATTTGAAAAAAAAAGAAACAGGAAATTGAATGTTATCGTGAGAACATTCAATTTTCACAATAAATCTTTGTTTCATTCTTCTTATACATCATTCATAGAAGATATATACTCATATCAAAGTACTCGCTAATGATACAGCTTTGTATCTCATCGAAGCCTAACCGTTGGCAGAACGTTGACTAAAGTCTGACGCTTTATTTTAACAGAGTAATTGGAGATTCGATAACGATAGATCATTAGATTCTCTTCTGAGTATCCCTAAAATATCACACCCCCAACGTCTCCGTTGCCTTCAAGTAGAGTCCACAGAGACGTAACGAAGACATCGAAGGGTGTGATGTTAAGGATGCTTCTGAAACCATGAAAAAATGAGACATCGCAACCCCTCCCAGGAGAACAAAGAAAGTTTCAACTGAAAAATAATTCAAAATTGTCCAATCAAACACAAACTTTAGATAATTCAGACAATAACGCATGGCTATATGAGATAAAAATATCAATTTTACGTGTCAAATTTATAACGATGATTATATTTATTCATCAAAACAAAATCATACGACAATATAAATTTCTGTGACGTACAATAATTCTATGTCGAATAATGCTGTATGATTTTTTCATGAATTTTTACAAGTATTCAAAGCTTTTGTTCGTGTATTTTATGAGAAGGATGTACGATGTTCGACAAAGGACAGATGGTCGTTTGTAAAATATGAATTTTACACAAAGTCATATTAGATGAATTTAACTCGTCTTTTGAATTGAATAGATTCTAAGACAAAGTATTTATAATGATGCTGTCGACCTGACAATAATATGTAGAATAGTCGAGCAGAGAGAAAGAGGAAGAAAGAAAGAAAGAAAGCCAGAACGAACGTGCGAAAGAGAACAAAAAAGCTCATGTGAAATGCTATTATTACAAATATATACTTTAACCGTACGCGATGAAATTTCAAATTATAATTCTAAGGTGAATAATTAGACCTATATCCTTCGAAAAATACATACTTACGTAATTTCTTGTATATATACACAAAACGATACTTGAATGGACCTTCCTATTGAAAAACCAAATGAAAGTATGAAATGTGCCTTGGGTACAAAATATCGAATACGTCTATTCTATTCTGTGAATCGTGAATTTTCGAGATAGATGCCGTGTAATATTTGGAAACTGATGTTTATGTATATTTCCTGTACATCGATTATATACGAAATTCTCTTCAGTTGTTTTAATAATAAAATATTCAACGATTGGTATAGGATTTTGAACCCCAAAAAATCAGGAAAAGATTCGGATGATCCCAACTACTGACAATAAAAGACCCATGATCTTTTTATGAGAATTTTCTATATATTATACCGTAATTTAACAAAAATTTGGGTCATTTATAAACTTGATTTTCACATTCTAAATTAGACTTTTTCTTGTTCAAAAAGAATGTACATGAGAGTTACCAATTGGAACGTTATAGTGGCAATACAAATACATGAATTAGTACATTAAGAAGATTCTGTTGATCGATTAAACTCAATTTGTTCTTGAAACAAAAGGCAAAATTTACATCAATAACAAATTTATTTATAAAAATAATGACACAAAGAATTGCGGGTATGGTTTTAAGTTTCCTACTGTTGGCACAGAATGAATGGGAGTGTAGGAACTGAAATTCTACAAGATATTTGAGATATGTTTTATTATTGCTTTTCCCAAACAATTACACCGTCTTTCCCCCTTATCGTACATTTCTCGCACACAGGTCTTATTTTGCGTTCAAACTCCTACGATTTTAACATCTCAAGTTTGTATCAACTTGTATGATCATTTCTAAGAGTACAAAATCAATCGACGCTTAATCAACAAATGAAAGAACACAAAGGCGAGAAAAATTAAATTCTGTGTCGTAAATTAATACAATGATTCAAAGATTGAAACAGTAAATCAATAAAGATATTCGGATACTTTTTTAAATTCATTAATCTCAACTCTCATACTAGAGAAATTCCTGACATCGCGGAGGTTTGGATTGTTTATTGAAATTAATTTAAAATCAAATTCGAAATCAATGGAATTGTTCAAAAATCAATTTTCTTCAACAAACTTTGAGTTGAATAAAAAAAGCTGTGAATGGAGTATCTGAGGCATCATATCCCTAATATTATTCAATAACTCTGCATCAATATTGACGCTGAATCCAAGGGTTTTCGAATTTACTATGAATTCTTTTGTATTTGTAGGTAATAAAAATTCACAATCCGGTCACTATTGATTACGCATCCCATGTGCGTATGGACCAATGGCCCAATGATGGACCAAGCCTGGCACAAGACCTGCCGGAACTTATCTTGAACAATTTATCAAACTTGGCCCAGGCTTGGGAATGATGAGATCAGGACAAGCTTGGGCCAATGGTTCGTTCCAGTCAAGTCCAAATGATTCACCAAGCATCAACCAATGCTTCTTTGATCGCAGATATGGATGAAAAAAGTAATTGATTCATATTTCAGTTCATGACTTTCTCCCTCAGAATACCGTACATGAATTATCGAAGAACGTTCTTCGAAATCAGTTGATCTGCGTGTATGATTACATTTAAAAGTATCCTATTACCATTAAGTAAAGTTCTATCCTTACTTACATCAATAAAATCTAGCTTGGTGTGTCAAACTAGTGTGTAGAATTAATTATGGCAGAAATATCGGGCCAGCGCTGGCCCGATGGTTATCCCCAAGTCTTCAGTCATTGTAAATTAAAAATTCAGCCAATATTCATAAACATTGTGCCACTCATGTGGGCAATATCGGCACAATTGTTCTCAACGAATGCTCGATTTTTACACTTTTGCCAAGCTTGTACCAAATGTAGTGACCATTTCAAAAATAATAACAAATGTACCATGATTGACTGTCCATTGGAAACAACGGGGCAATCATGGAATAATATTGGGTCAATTGTTCTTCACTGAGGTTTGTTCTTGCACATGTGCCATCCTTGGGACAAGCTTGGGTTTTTTTCAGTCTTGGCAATCCCTGCATGGGATAATTGATAAATGAGTTAAATTCATTCCGAATAGTGGATAATTGAGTATGAAGGTGCAATAACTCTTTTCAGTACCATAGGAGAAAAAATTTGACCTGCAATCAATTGATTTGAAGTAGAAAATTATGAAAATGACAATGAGTTTCAGGATAGTTATTACTTATTTGAATGAAATTCGAAATAATTTACAAAAAAATCTACTGTAATCATGAAATACACAAATTTTACATCAAAGTACGCCTAATACAAACGTGAGAATATATGAAGCAATACTTCAATTCATTTCCTCAAGACAGTGTTTCAGTTTCAGTGGCCGTAACCGGATTGTGAAAGCATCTGTAAAAGGACCTATACTGTAAAGATAAATAGTGAAAATATATCCCCTTTCAAGAATCTTATGATTCAATAAAAACGTTAAGTTTGAAGCGCAATGATTTTAGATCCGATTGTCATATGTAGAATCAGTTTAGGCCCACTTTTTGTCACCCGCTTAAATTTTTTGAAGAATTCAATAAACAATCAAAAGAAATGGCAATAAGGATCGACCTTTTCATTAGATCTTGAAAATCATTTTCTGAGGAGTAAGTCTATATGTCGATGAGTGAGCATGCCGTTGATGATGGAACATACATTTGTTTGATAAAATGCTGCAAATACGTGGCAAGTGAATGAAAATCAATTTATTCGGCAGCCTGAATCATAACTTACAACATTTGATAGGGGTTTTTCACAGACTTTGATACCCAATTAACACCAATATGCGTAAAATATTTTCCGAACGTTCTGTAAACATTCTTTCGGAAAAATTTCCATCAACTTTGGTGGAAAAATCATACCAAATGTTATGGGTTTCCGTTCAATTTATCGGAAAAATCACAATTTGTTCATTCTTCAATTGCTCGCATTATTTTACCCATGATTTTCATTTTTCATTAACTTTTGGATGCGATGATACGTCCCTTAGGAAAATTTACTTCATTCTGACCAAAACACTTCATTTTTCCTCCAATTTTTTCGGGAAAAAATGAAGCGTTTCGATCGAAATGGCGTAAATTTTCCTAAGGAGTGTGATTCATTTTTAAGATTGTATTTCAATATTTAAGTTGTAATGAAGAAGTGAGAAGAGTCAAACCTGAAACCCACATTTCATATTTCACGAATAATTGATTCTCATAGTTCTTCGAATGCAACATAAATGGTTGCAACCCAACGGTGACAGGTGTACATATTATTACAGAAATAGAACATAACAACGTTTCAGTGTTTTTTTTTCCAATCATAAATTTCTTTCGGTAAACAATTCAAACTTCAACGACATAAATTACTGTTAACCCCGCTGCGAATAAAATCCATCACTGAACAATAGTAGCATTCCAAATAACATATAAAAAATTATAATTAAAACCACGATCAAATCTGTTATAAATATAAGAATGAGGACAATAATCCAATGGCCAATTACATAAACTTCTGTATCTCTTGGTATCAGATACACGAACGTAAACAGAAATTAATAACTATTGAATACATCTCCAAAATATGAAGAAAAAACATGTTCATTAGATAAAATAGGAATCCCCTAATGTGTTGATCCGGAATATACATAATTTTTACACCCTGAATGTAGCTCACATATGAACCAGTGATTTGTATCACTCATATCATTCATCTTTTGTTCCAATTCTATCCATATCCCCTTTGACATATTTGTTTGATAAAATAATTAGATCAGAACAAACCATGATGAAATATTTATAGAGAGTGAACAAATATTTACAATGATAATTGAAATTATCAGACAATAAGAATATCGGACAATAAGTCAAAAAGTTTATATTTTGAAATTATTTACAAAACAACATGGATGTATATAATAATAATGATGATCCAAACAAGACTCATCAGGATGATAATTGGAATTCAAAGAAATTATAGATAATAATGGATCTCGTTGAAAAATATATGTTATAAATACTTATGTTGATTTTTACATGTAAAAATGTTGAATTAATGCATTTTGCTATTGATGCTATAATAGAGAAACGAACCTGATTCACATGCATAATTTATCCCGTACAAATCATACGTGGAAAAAATGATATTTTTATATAGCTATTTGAATTGATCGAAAAATTATAAATTCATCTCAAATGCCACAATGAAAATTGTGAAAATATTAGGAGAATTTTTATTGAATTTCATTATTTGAAAGAAAAAATCAATCACGCGCAATTTGTTTTATTAAAATAAGCGACTAGGAATTATCATAAGATTGGCTCGATGTTTTATCAAGATTTGAGGTGTCTCTCAAGGATCTGATTAGGATTAAATCGATCAACGAAAATCAACTCATTCGATGTGAATTAAAATGTTGACACATTATTCTGATGTGTTTGAATAATTTTGGAATTGAATTTTAGTCATTAAATCTTTGCAAGAGTTCTAAAATTTTGAGTCAGCTCTTTCAGGTGTCAACAGGGCTGTCAGCCTCCTGCTTCTTCGGCTTCCGTTATTGAATGTTATATTCAACAGCTGTACGTGATATGCTGATCCATGAGAAAAAAAGCAGGAAGCTGGCAACGCTGTGTCTCAAAGCCAATGAGCTTTTCAGGGGGAACTCCTCAAAACTCGAAGAATATGTCTCAGACATATTGGAAGATATATATAATTTGCGTATAAATCTGCTCTCTACGTTCAAATCAGTAAATTTGATTGATTCGAATTTACAGAGAGTATGAACTGTTGAAATACATAGAATTATAATCAAGAAGTTCAAATCGAATTCCACATTACCAAAATAATCTACGTTAATAGAATTACTTCGGAAGTATGATGGATTTCAATCCCTTACAGATTCAAATACACTGAATTTTTACCAAATCTACGCTCAATTTCTATTGAGAAGGCACCGAAAAATATGGGTATGGAAAAATCGAAGAATACACCGTGTTTTTACGGTGAAATACAGTGCGCTCTCTGGATAGTGCCGCGGATCTCTTCCTTATACAAATACCCTACCCTTGGTAGAGTGAGAAACACACCATCCGGAATTAGGGGTGGACTTGTGTTTTTGCCGCCCCTTATAAGATTGCAAAAATTAATTTTTCATTGAATTGAAAAAAGTTTAATTTCTTAAATTAGTAGAACAATAATATTCATTCTCAAAAAATCTTGTTCTATTGCTTAGAATTTATTATTCTCCTAAAATTATTTTTAACCCTTTCCGACACAAACCTATATTCATGGTGATGTGTTTTGAGATCTTTTATGGTACTTCGGAGGCGAATCGCATCAATTGGCATCATTCTTTCCCATTTGCTAATGTATCTACTAGAACCTTATCAGGGGTGGAGCTACTGTAAATGATTAATTCCTATTCTACAGTTATAAACGCATTGAACAACATCGTCCCATGTATGGACTAAGTAACAGAAAGGGTTAAATTGTTAAAATTGAGGAAAAGAAATTTTTTCTCGACACGATTGCTGTCCTTTCACAGCCTGTCACCCCTACGCCATCGCATTGTTGACGTAACTATTGAGAGAGCGGACTGTACTCGAATGTTACTGATTTCACACTTGATTCCCGTTGACACCAAAAAACAACACGGTGTGACATTCACATTGGGGATGACTGGTTATAAAATTCCACATTAAGGATAACTGAAAATATCAAAAAATGCATATCGAAGAAAAAATTCTATTTTTCAAGGCATATCAGTATCAAAAAGATAAATTATATCATTCAAACACATATCAGCTGTAATTGCGGAATTTGTTAAAAAATTTCTATATATGTTCATATACTATTATGTTCAATATAATTTCTTGAGTAATTGAGAAGGATTTTCGAAAATCACTGACAATTCCTGAAACAGAAATTCTTTTTTCTTCAGTTTCGAGTGAGCGTCGATCAGCCTTAGCATACAAAAATCTTATTTACTCTTTGTGATTCTCTGATTCGATTTTCGAAACAAAACTTTGACAGATATGGGCACATGGCGCAGGGCTGTGCTATTGCCTGGATCCATTGCAAACAATTTGTACTGGAAAATCTCGCTGAAATTTCACAAAATCCATAAAATTTCAGTAAATGTACTGAAATACGAATTGACTGAAATTTTCCAGTACCAAGACGCAGTAAATTTCCAGTACTTTTTTACAATGTGACTCAATCAGAACCGAACAAAAAACCAAGTGCATACATTCTTCAGATATCACAGCTATAACAACAAAAAATGTAGTTTTGTCATAGCAAAAATATGATAACTGAATTGTTTTGCTATTCAAATACCAACTACTGAAATTGTACTGTCATAACTACGAAACATTGCTGAGGCAGCATATGAATAGCTAAAACTGCAATTATTTTAGCTTTAGTAGCAACAAAAAGTGAATTGTTACCGTAGCGAATTCATTTTTGTTGCGTGCGAATGAGAATTCAAATCCATCTAAAAATTGTCGAGTGAGCTTGTAAAAATATGTCCGGTTGGTAAATCCTAGAGAAAAAAGCATTGTAAACAAAATTAGTAAATTTACCGAAAAATTTACCACAAGTAAATCAGAAAGCAACTGGCCCAAGAAAACACTTGAGAAAATACTGAGATTTTGGTAATAATACCAAGAAATGTGGCGAAGAAAACAATTTTTCAATAATAAAGTTCTCCCAAAAAATGCGATAAAGTTACCAAATATATGAAGATTTACTGTAATCCGTTTAATTGTTTCTTGACAAATTTCGGTAGTCTACCAAAATGTTTCTCACAATGTGCTTGTTTATTTGTTCCTATGCTAGCTAAGTTTGAATCTCAAGTACGTAAACCTATCGAAAAGTTCCAATGGAAACCAATGGGTGTGGATTTATCGGAATTGATGAGTTTTTATCGATTTTCCGTATGTTTTATCACATTCGTTGTAGGTTTTTTTATTGAATTCTACACGATAATTGAGATATCATTGGTTTCTGCTAAGATAATTAGTAGAACCTTACGGATACGAATAAAAAAACCGACTTCTACTGGGAAATGATATATTATATCACAGAATCTAAGAATATCTATTGAAATGTATTGAACTTACCACTGTACAAATGTAAAAATTTACCACTGGCGCAAGGCTGAGAAGTATTGGCGGAGCCTTGAAAGAAAGCCTGACTGAGAATTGAAATGATAACATCGTTTCAGCAATTAACGAGCCTCAATTTTGATGCCTAGGCCAATATTGGCGTAGGCTTGAGTCAATGGTTCTGCCATGATCGGCTGATACATGACTTTTATTACAAAATCAATGCTGTCACAAACTTGCGCCAACACTGATTTAACACTTTTCATTTTTGAATTGCCGACGCAGGCACGATATTACCTCTATTGTCAATCAACATTGGCCCAACATTGGCTTGGCTGTCACGTTTGACCTAAGCCATTGCCCGCAGTCAACATTGGCAGAATCGCTGAATTCTTAGATGGGTATAGACAAGCTTCTTGAAATGTTATACAAAAGTTGTAACATCGGGACATCAACAATATGTGTCAGACACTCCACTTAACATCATTTTTCATCGTTTGCGAAACCGGTATCAAAACATAAATTGAAACCGAAAATCTCGTTTGATGAATATTAATTTCGTAGACTGGATAATCTCCACAACAGAATATAGCTTGATGCAAAGCTAGTTGCCAAAACTTAGCATAATGAAATGCTATACCATGATTATTGATGATTTATTCAATCCTGGGGCAAAGTATCAACAATCCTCGGCCCAATGTGGACAGGATAAAGTGGATGAGTGTTGTTGCACCAAGCATTGATAACAGCTCCACGGAGAAAAAAACCGCCATAATATTATTGGATTGCTATAAAAACAGAAATTATTGTATATTCAATAATAAGATATCAACAACTCTTCTACGAAACGTGCTAGTTTTACGAAACACTTTCTTTCCGTGCAGGTTCAATCTTGGCTGTGACCATCAGTCTTGGCACATACTTGATCCATTGCGCCACCCTAGAACCAAAGGTCAATTCTTATTTAAATTGACACAAAGTAGAGATTTTTTTAGTATTCCATATTTAGTATAATCCAAAACCTCTGATTCTGAAAACAGGAAAATTACATACTTTTCAGTGGACTCGAGTCTACTCACAAAACTTCCCATCCCTCGCTTGACTATCTTGAAGAAGTCCCCACTGAAGACTCAGTTAATCAATTCGTTTTAATGATCAATCCAAACCTCAATAGTGTGAAGAATAAGTACATCTAGTGAAGGAATAAAATCATTTCACAATGTTTCACTGGTTTATAAAGTTTCCTTAAATTAAAAAAAATGAAAAATTCATATTTTCACGTTTCTGAAGCAAATTCATGAATTGTAAATCTACCCGTAAAGAAATTTTCTTCCTTTTTTCGAAAATTCTCCGAATCTCGGAGAAAGACAGCAGAAAGTGTGAAAATTCGCCGAGTATGGGAATAAATAGGACAAGTTTTTCTACGGGAACCTCAAAACCAAAACCTATGATTTCAAAAAGAAGATTCTCGTGAAAATTCCACTAGAAAGAGGTAGCTTTCTATCCACGCCTAATAAAATACTACGAATTCCATACATGGCACACCAATGTATGCCGGGTTGCATTTGGAACGGCCACACTTTGAAAAATTTGTGAAAAAATTCCACGAAGAATTATTGAATTCATTTTCGCCAAAATATATATTCTTGGAAAAATTGTTTTTCTAACAGCACAAAGTTTCTTGGCCGTTTTTCGAACGTTCTGAGAATATTACGTTAACATATTCGGACGTTCTCACTGGGTTTGCACTGCACATTTTTACTCTCCAAAACTGCTTTGAAACTTCAAATCTGTGCATTTATAAACAGAAATAATTTCCCTATACAGAAATTTGTCATATTATCAAATCGGAATATGAATTGGAACGATGCTGAATAAGTTGGCCCGAAAAAGGAGCTCAATTTTTGTATTCATAGTCAGGATTTTTAAATTTATATTACTATGTCCTGTTGTGGCTCTCTACTCGGGCTAATTTCAGCATCGTGAATTCGACTGTGCACAATTTGTCCAGTGAGGGATGAAATTTTGAATAACATTTCTCACGGAGTTGACTTATTCTTCAAATATTTATCAAATCTTCGAAAATATTCAGTGTTTCAGTAATTTCGAAACAACAGCCTAATAAATTTATAACAATCTCACATGCTGTCTATACGGAAAATCAACGATTCGTCACAGTAACCGTTAATGTTTTTTTCCAATATATGGGTTCAGTGACCAAAAACCTTTGCGAAAACTCTGACGATATAAATAACCGACAACTTGAGAAAAAAAATCAAAAGAATTCGGTGAATTGTTCAAAGAGATTCGAAGAAATCCTTCCTCTTATTTTTGAAGAATTCGAATGAATTCTCATAACCAAACTATGCATGTGAATCAGAAGAATTTCTTCTCCCGAAAAATAATAGTAGATTTATTATAATTAAATGAATAAATAAATCCTAAATTCACAACAATCACAAGGTATAAATTTCAAAAGATCGCGTGACTGATCTGCAACAATTAAACATGGACAATAAATGAAGATTATGTTTAAGATAATGATGAATTCAACTACGATTATAAATTTAATCCTATTCAGTTTCCAAGTGTTAGGGTATCGCGTAACAATTCAAAATAAACTATCAAATCTTACAGTAAAACCGTACAAAAAGAACAATTTGAGTTAAACGGTTTCCAAATCGTTCGAATTATTCTTTCTTCATTTTACGGGCAATAATATCAAGGATGTATAAAACAAGCCCATTGGATAGGAACGTGCACTGATAGCGTGTAAGTGGAATATAGGTGACAATAATGAAAACGACAGCTGGAGTGTATGTCAGTGTCGCTCGATTTCGAAGGACAATAATAAATATGCCCAAAAGAAAATACAAAAGTGTACCATCTACTAATTAGCATGAATGGGTAGGATATTATTCTTTCTCTCTCTTTCTCTTTTCATGTTTTCCATTATGTTTTGTAACAAAGGATTGATTCCTTTGAGAAATGAAAGATTCTACGCATAGTTTTTAAGCGGATGCAACTCCTACTTCTGTGAATGACAATAATAACAAAATTTCAACTTGTTGGATCGACTTCAGGAATGAGATTCTCTGTGAAAGTAAATGAACACTCGTGACCAGTAAAAACGTGACACAAAAACACAGCATAAACACACAGTAATCTTGAATATTATTACTGTATCGTGCTTAACAGATCAATTATACGAATGTAATCTCATCAGAATTATGCTCTGCACAATTTTGCAATAAGTATGTATAAGTTATGTACAATGTAGAAAAATGATCATTATTAACGTAGTTGGTAAATCAGTACGGTTCTCATGAGAAGATAACAAGACATATATCTCGTGGGAAAATAACACGATTGATTCTTATTAATGTTTTTCGAAATATTTTATTTTCTATAAAACTGGGGTTCTGTTTTTATGGATTAAGAGGGTACCTATCATTGATCAGAAGATTGCATATAATTTGCCGTCCTATGTATCCAGTTCATAATTTGTCACCAATTTTGCATGTTTTCGTATAGAACAAGGGAGAAAAAGTTCAGATGTGTTTTTTTTTTTACAAGTAAAAATGAATTTTGTGATAGAAATATTCTACACGGAAAAAATAATTTAGCTGCAGCAGCTAAATGTTTAGCACGGACATGGACAGCCATTAAATTAGCTCCTGCAGCTAAATTTTAGCTACCACCGCGAATAAATTAGCTACAAATGCAAATTTTTTTGCTATAACAGCTAAAATTTAGCTGCAGGAGCTAATTCAATGGCTGTCCATGTCCGTGCTAGCCATTTAGCTGCTGGAGCTAAATTATTTTTTCCGTGTACTTTCGTTTTCTCAATTCTATTGGTAACACGCAACTGTAGAGTGCGAGGCGTACATTTTAACAAAAGAATTACAAAGCGAATCAAATTTCTTATCTGAATCTAAAATAGTGATAGACGATATTTGTCAGTGTCAATATTTTTTATAGAAAATTTGTCGAGTTTATATTGAATTTTATAAAATTTCGATCGAAACTTCATACAAATTGTATAAAAAATATCGATATCGTCATATACCGCCGATCACCTGACAACCCAGCCAGCACAAATAATGATCAATCTGAATTTATAGAAATTTCACCAAGACTTCTCGAATAGTCCCCGTTATGCGATCAATAATGAATTCAATAAGAATTCAAGGTATCGAATGCCCGCAGAATTCGTTATGAAATCAAGTTGTTCATCAAGAGTTCATTTTGAATTCAAATTATTTATGATTCATACATGTTGAATAGCATAAAACGGGAGCTGTTTGCAGGAACTCTAGTGCTGTATGGGAAGGTTCTGATGACAACCAAGCGTTTCAATTCTTGACCAGGTTCAGGAGATGAATTTCTAGTCAGGAAAGTTTCAATAGACCTTTATCAAATTTTAATATGAAAATAAATCAGATAAAGAGCAATACACCCTGCTCGAGTCCACATAATTATTCTTCTTTGTTTCTTCCAACATTTTCATGGAATGATATCTCTACAAGTGGACTTCTGAAAACTACAGAATTTTGTGAATTCAATTTCATACAGCTATCCCAGTTAGAACACACTTGGGAATTTTGTATTGAAAATGATCCACTCGATATTCGTGTAGAAAATCAACATTGTGTCAATATTCAATACAAACTTCGAATGGACCGTTTGAGATACACTACACACAGAATTCTCTACTATGAAAAATAAAACAAATTCAATTCTTTCTCAACCAAATCTCGCTACGTTATTTTTTCTGAGAGAAATGGTTATTTTGCCGTACATTATTTTCAAACAAAAAAAAAAAAAGAAAAGAAGAGAAAAAGCTAGAGTATATCTCTAGATTGTTTTAGAATTCTTCTAAACTCAATCAAAGATGGAAGAAAAATTCGGAGAAATCCGTGAAGGGTAGACACCTGTTTGAATTGTTGACCATCTAATAACGCTAGTTTGTTTCTTACCTTTGATTAGTATTAAGATCGCTAGTCATATCATTATTATCATTTATCAAATTTTATACAATTTTCGAAAAACAAAACATTCGGTGTGAATTTTTGACGGTGTATCAGCAAAGTATAAATGTGTTGAATTATGTTGAATTGTGAAATACAGGTGCAAATTCAGAGATTCCAGAAACTTATTCTGATTGCACCTGATTGAATGTTATATGTAATACTGTTTATTATGAGAAATGTACGTATTATCATTGTTGCCATTACGATTCAAATGAAATCTGAAATTATTAGATTTGTGTACTTCGAAGAGAGATGAGAAACTAGCATACTTGAGTTCTAGTGACCATGTTTTGGTATATATTCATGATTTTTCATCCTAATGACAAACTATGTACCATTCAACACAGTTGAATTTTCATACTAGTAGTACTAGATGGCCCATTGTCGAAACAGAAGAGAAATCATGTCCTCGTCGTATCATGGATTCTTACATTGTGATTTAACTTTAAAAAATTATTACAAGGTATGGAATATCATGGAATAGTACTTTTAGGGATTAAAATTTCTCTTATTCTGAATCACATTAGTATAATTTTTAACGATAACTTTATTATTGTAAAATTCCACTGGTTTCCAAAGAAGAATTTGCGATGGGTGATATCGAAATGTTGATTCGAGTTGTCACACCAACCTAGTAAGGAGATTAATTTCATTGTTAATTGAATGAATACAATTTTTACTGATAGATATCTTAATAATGAATGAACACTTTTCCAAATTTCTAACATAAAACCAACAATTGATTTCTCACAAAAACAACAAGGATACAGAAGCCTACGCAGAGGTCTGTGATAGAAGTTCATTTAAGTTGAAAAATTTGCGAAATGGATTACAAAAACAAAGCAGAGTTGGATACAAATTCAATTAGAAACCGAAACTTTAAATCGAAATGAGAATCAGCAATGATATTTCTTGTAATTTTGATGATGTTATAGTATATTGTTCACCAAGGGAAGAAAGTCAGGACTCCTACTGTTGCTATTTCTTTTTTGTCTGATTGATCATTCTAACGAACAAGACCACGTAGTTGAGTGATTCCGTTGGGAAAATTAATCGAGTAAAAGCCCTGGGGAAAATAGCCCATTTTCATCGAGTATGAAGTTTGAAATTGAAGGGAATTCAGTGCAAAGTAGAAATTCTTCTTCTCTCTCGAAGGGAACACACTCTTTTTTCCTGCGTCTGCAAGGAAAGTATCCATCATTTGCATATATGCAGAATTTTTAACAAGTAGTTAACATTTGTTGTGACAAACTTGATCCTTACATATCTCAGAGTGGGCAAAGAGTATTCCAATGCCGTGAGACGAAAGTAAACGTTTTCGTCCTTAGAGCAGGAAGTGACTATTTCCCTCCCGCTCTAGTACATTCACCTGGAATTCTTCATTTTCTCCCCTCAAAACCCACACAGCACTCGTTGTCTAAAAGATATCTTCAGAAACAATCAAGAATAGTGCAAGAAGTCTTATCCAATATGAATAGACATCTTTTAGAATTCTTAAACTGTTCTTACTTCTAAAAGATATCTTCAAGAACCTGAACGTTTTCAGAAACCTTGTAGAAGTTTCTGAAAGATAACGAGTGCTGTGTGGGAATGGGTCTGAAAATAAACACTTTCCGTGCAGGTGTGGGAGAAAAAGTCAAGAATTACAATCACTCAATTGTAGTTAAAAGTCAACGATAACTCAATGTTAACTGTAACATTGTTGCAACAATAGTAAAAATTATAATCACTTATTACAAATTGACTTCCTTACTGGGTATAGGAACTCGAGAATTCTCGTAGGAGAATCACAAAAAAATGAATATATGCTAAAGAAACAATTCAATTTCTGAAGGAAACCAATTCAGGAATTTTCAATAAAGAAGAAACAAAGAGCATGAATGCAAATACAAAAAAAAAATGTTACATTAATAAAAAATTTGATATTCAGCGTAACGAATAGGAGTTGAATCGAATATTCGAGTCCAGAACGTGAATACGTGAGATAAATATGTGAAAGTACATGAATTACTTTGATTTCATCGAAACACGAATCAATAAATCCCCTTTCAAGATGTGTATAATGTAAATGAAAAAAATTGGTGGTGTTTTTTCATTGAATCTTTTGCTGCTTTTCTCTTCATACTTCTTAATGTCTGCATGACTTATTTGTTGTTCGAATGGATCTAAAATTCTCCTCGTAAATTGTATAAAAACTTATAAACGTTGAAAAAATCGTGAAGAAATGATGCAACTGTCACGTCTACATGTCCTAATTCTTCAAAGTGCAAATGTTATTTCAACGAATCTAATAAAGACCCCACACCACACAAATTTTACTCGGAAAGATATCTTTTGCAACAATGTTCACTGTTCTTAAGAGATCTTTTCATTAACGGTTCTCGAAGATACCTTGTGGATAGTCAAAATTGTTGTATATCTTTCGAAGATCCAATGGACGGAGTGAAATCTATGACTGTCTGGGAGAATATAATGGATGTATCGAATTTTAAACTGTATACTTGGTTTTCGGAACTATCCATTATACCCTATACGTGTATCAGTGTTTGGTAATGAAACCAACAGCTCGAGAGTAATGAAAATGTAGCTCAGGAAAATCTTCAGCTACCATTTCAGTTGACTCAAATAATCACATCGTTGACAATATTCAAATTTTCTGTTCAAAATCATTCAAAATCAGAACATTTTTATAAGGACGATCGAATATACAAAATTTATACTTAACAAACAACAAGAATATGTATCTCCGCGATCTTACGAAATAAACTGTATACGTTCAAACGCGCATTCTTATTTCTTCTGATTTTGTACAGAATTCGCGTGATGTGATTGTTTAACGACCATAGCTAGAACTATGTTCGCAAAAATTAATTTTCCTGCATCTTCAAGGCTTCAAGAATCTGCAGTCGAATTCATTTGACGCGAACATAAGTAAAGCTAGAGCAATATTCTTGTTGAATTTTTTACAAATTGATGATTCTCACCCCGCCGAGGAAATGTTTGAAATCTTTCTCACAATGTGCATGAAGATAAAATTCAATTCACGAAGAAACAGAAACTATCGCCAAGGTAATAAAGGATAAAATAAGTTCATGCAAATCTTGAGACTCGATGATCTTTCAGTGTTTATATACAGAATTCAAGATTTCCAAACTCCGTTATAATATCAGCTCGTATATGTGTTTTAAATATAGAAACTTGAATAAGGAGAATTTTCAACGATTTGCAGATTTCATACGTTACGTTGATGGAAAAATTTTGCTACGATTTTTTGAAAACCACACCCTAAAACCGTGAAACATTTCAATAATCTTTTGTAATCCGTGAAGAATATCTAATTATTCTAATATGAGATCTATCTCAAGAAACGAATATTTTGGGGCAGAAAAATCATCCGTAAGGGTTAGTTCTCTCAAATGTGTAATGTGAAATGTGGGAAAATGTTATCGGTAACTGTTTGTTCGTTCCAAATTTGTAATGTAACTGCGAATCTATGTATTTGATAAGTCCCTGAGAACTAACTGGAATGGATTATTTTTCTTCGCTATAAATTATATATATATATATAATAAAATACAGTAAGAGAAAATGAAAGGCTCCTATGTAAGCTATTCGCGAGATCTGTTTCAAATTATTATGTAGGTAAAGTATGAGATGTTTTTCACATCTAGAAAATAATTTGATTGATTATTCGAATCCTAAAATAATTATTTGAATACGTTTGGATTCTTATTTGTTCGACAATAAACTTTTTATTCGATATGAAGTCGTTTGTGTTTTGATTTAATGAAATGGAATTTTATAACCAGCGACGGTTCTGAGCTTCAAACGGAGGAGGGCTTCGCGAATACAAAGAAGTTTTTGTACCAAGTGATATCTTAGTGAACATTTTGTACCTGTCGATATCTTTCAGATAGATTTCAGTTCTGTAGCATGATATTTTAAGATGAGAAAAAAGGAGATGTAAAATTTATATCTTATGGAATCAAGATTCAGAAAAACAATACTGGAGCCAAGTCCGTAAAAGGGTTTGGATGTGGCTAATTTCCTCATGCGCTTGAGTCGACTGAATGTCGATTGAAGTGAGTCCCCTGTCAATCATTTTGATCGACAGTCAGTTGATTCAAGCGCACGGCGAAATATTGACCACATCCAAACTTTTACGAACTTGAGGCAAATATGATGTTATCTCAGTGAATATTTAGACGATTTCAAGAATAGTTTGAGTGACTACAATTCAAGTTAATTTTATAACAGCGAATGAGAGATGTATCACAGCTGGTGTGAATCTTACATTCCCCGCTGTAAGATCAACTAAAACTGTGGTAACTCGAACTATTTTTTCAAATTGTTCAAACCCGGGTCGAAAAATTTCAACGGTTTTTGTCCTCATATTTCGTTTGTAGACTGATTTTGTCCTGATTGTTGAATAATGCGGATAAAAACAGTACTTTTTTATGATTCTAGTCTGAATTTCTCCTCCAGCGAATGAAAGTGATCGAGGAGAAATTCAAACTAGAATCATGAAAAAGTACTGTTTTTATCCGCATTATTCAACAATCAGGACAAAATCAGTCTAAAAACGAAAAACGAGGACAAAAACCGTTCACATTTTTCGACTCGGGAATATTAACTTCACAAGAGGTACAAATTTCACAACTGTTTTCCTTGTTGTACACTGTGGAAAATGACAGTGAAATTTCGCCAAATTTAGTGGCAACGAAAATCTTCCACGTGGAGGAAATTCATCCTTCCTCCCTGTTGAAAAGGTCTCATAAATTCTCATATATACATCTTATTAGTTTATGTTAATTTCGAAAAGTTTTTATCAGTCTATATGCGGCTCCTGTCCTGGAACGTATGGATTTTTATGATTCCATATAATGAGAATAAAAAAACTGTACAAGAATTTTATAAGATTCAATCAAAGTAATTTCCAAAATCTTATAAAACCTTATAACATCACGTGTCCCAGACAACACAACGTGCTATAGGAACGTTTATCGAAGGTTTATGAAACGTAGGGGAGGTTTTCTGAACATTCAGAAAACGTCCCACACTGAGAAAAAAAATGTCCGAGAACAATGAAATATTTAGTTGGATAGTCGCCATAAAATACTTAATTGATTTGAATAAACTTTCCTTGACTCGATTGAATATTCATTCAATCAAACAAATATTTAATATGCTATGAAATATTTCATCAATTGGAACAGTTATTTGATTGAGTCAATGAAAGTTTATTCAAATCAATTGCGTATTTTATGGCGACTATTCAACTAAATGTTTTATTGTTCCCGGAAATTTTTTCTCTCAGTGCAGGAACACATTTTGCTGTTAGGGGTGCGTACTACATTTCATGCGGTTTCTGTCTTAGAAATAACTAGAAATAATCGAAACTCATCGGACCTTTTCGATAGGGCTATATTAGAGTGGTTCTTATTTCACTCAAAACAGTTTGTTTCAGTTTGTTTTCATTTTCTGTGGTTAACAAAAAGTTTTTTTTTGTACGGGGCACCCTCTAATTTTGATCTACATTATGAAGCAGTCCTAAAATATTTTTCACATAATTTTCAATAGAGATTTAGGGGTTGCTACCGACGTTTGAAATAGAGATCAAAAATGCCTATTGAAAACGTCGGTAGCGACCCCTAAATCTTTTTTGAAAATTATGTACAAAATATTGTAGGACTTCTTCATAATGTAGAACAAAATTACAGGTTGCCCCATACAAAAAAAACTTTTTTGTTGACAACCGAAAATGAAAACAAACTGAAAGAAACTTTTTTGAGTCAAATAAGAACCATCTTAGGCTCTATCTTGGAGGAATTTTCCTCCATTTGGAAGTAAATCCTTTCATTCTGAAGGAAATTTTTCTCCAAATGGAGAATATAGGGGAAATAAATTTACCACACGTGGGGAATTTCTGCTGCCACCAAATTGGGGAAAAATTCCACATTTACTTTGTACACTGTATCTTTAACATACCTTGCATCTAAACAATGTCTTGAAGACAAATTTTAGACAAGAATCGGGCTGAAACTCAACTAAAAGTGCTATGCAAGACATTTAAAAACTGTCTGAAAGATATCGCAAGATACAAAATGTTTACTGGAATCTCTATGCATGATATTTGGTCAAATACTCGATTAAAAAACTTTAGAAACGTAGGCAGATCTTGAAGGCTCAGAATGATCATTTTTCATGATTTCCTAACCTTTCCTGTGAATTATAATTCCTTCTAGTACAAAATCATACATAACACGTGGAATTTGAAAGAAGACTGAGAGAGATTCGGTACCTTAGTCGGTCAAAGCATTCTTCTATCCCTATCCGGGCGAATCCTGATTTCTTTCTGATTTCACTGCAGAAAATCATTTTACTTGCATTTTCTGAGTAGAACTACAGAAATCCACAGAGGATTCATCTGATTCTCTTCAGAGACAAATTTGGTGAAAATGGACCTCAGTTTTTCGAACGGTTTTCGTTACAACAGAATTGGGGAGATAAATCACGCGATTACTTCCTTTTCCCTGGTGAAAATGAGAACGAGAAGAAAGAGTAAACGAAGCGTATGCTGAAGGGTAGCAAAAACGTTAATGGAAAGTATACGAAGCTTGAATGGAAAGCATACAAAGAGTATGTGAAACAGGAATTGAAACAAAGAAAGCGGGAAAAATTCAAGAAATCTAGACAAAAAAATTGAACCCTGTGGTGAGAATCGAACCGGTGACTTTCTCCATGGTAGGGTCTTATCCACTGAGCCATGGATCGTCGTTGACTTCGACTGCTAAAACATGTTATTTGAAGTCAAAATAAGTATGACTCGCATACGCTCCATATAACCTACTATTACGTTACATGAAGCATATGCGAAACGGGATCGGAAGTTCATGAAACGTATACAGAACGTATGATTTTATGGCTTTCCAGCAAGCGGGTATCATACGCTCCAGAAAGAGGGAGTTGAAACGTTTTTCGCTTCGTATCGTTTCCTTCTCGCTTTGTGTATACGCTTCATTTTCACCAGGGTTTTTCAATATTTTCTGAGATAAATGTCATTTCCTTCAAAGATTTTAGAGTGTCGCGTTATGCTTGGTTACAAAGGTTCCGAGTGATTCTTTCTTGTTCCGATATTGATTTTTGGACGTCGTCAATTCCTTCTTGAAGCTTCTCGTTCCTGCGTCAACCTTCCCAGGTCTTCTTAGAGGGCTTAGATTTTCGTTAAACACGTCTTGCCACATGGGTGACGTTTCGCGTCATTCCACGTGGTGGGACCTGAGAAACCTTCACTGTTTCATGGACGTCGGAGAGTCTGTTGATTAAATTGATACTTTTGATTCGTTTGATCAATTTGATTCTCGCACCCTGTGGAAAAAAACTAGAAATTTATCGTACAACTAGCCTGGAAAGATTCAGTGCTAGTACTGAAATATGAATATTGTGGTACATGTATACAGGTTTTGTTAGCACGGTCCTGAAAATTCACCAAGGGTGACTGAAAATTCTGTCCTTCTACTGGAATTTTGAAGTTTGTTGCGTACCGAAACTTCACCATCCTTGCATGGAAATTTTACTGGGATTGTACTAGAATTGATAAATAAATGAAAAATGTGAGCATAATTGACATGTTCCAATCATATATTGGAAGTAAAATGAATCAATATTTCGATTCCTATATTTCAATGAAAATACAACAAGAGAATAAATACTTAATAAAACAATGTATTTGGAAGTAACAGAATTTTAAAAATTATACAGCATTTCACATAACCATAGTTAACTATGAACTATTATTTCAAAACACCTTAACATCGTCTATAAGTCCACTGAACAGAAATCGTATACTAGAATTAAGAATATTCCTCTAAAATATGAGGCTAGTACATATTCCTCTGAGTTTTAGAGGATTAATGTGAGAGTTCCTCTGAACGTTAGAAGAATTATCACTCATATTAGGAAGATACCAGCGATCCCTGACGATGCAACCCAAACCAAATCTTTTCTGAAAAATTATTCGAAAATAAAGCAATAAAATCAGAATATCGCTCTATACAGACCATCTTTACTGATTGGAAAAAGTCTGTATAGAGCGATATTTTGATTTTATTGCTTCATTTTCGAATAATTTTGGTTGTGTCTTTTGCCAACTAATGATTCTGGTTGCATCTTCAGGGATCGCTGGTATCTTTTTAAGAGGTAAATGTACTAGGCTCATATTTTAGAATCCGATTTTTTGGATATACACAAACAGAATATACAATACAAATGACAATATTTACATTGTATTCGAGAAATATAGATTACCTTCCATAAAAGCAACGATCGATACATGAGTATTCCCTTTAATGTTCGTTAAATTTTGAGCAAGTGTAAACAAGAACATACAAGGTCGTTCTTTTCATCGTAACATGACAGTTTTTGATATAATCGCTTGTTCGTGGAATCATTATTTAACCCTAATATAAGAAAATCACGAAGATATGATACATTGCGAGCATTTGTGCGAACGAATTTAGATTACTATCTTAACAACAACAATGAATATACTTTGTGATAATATAAATTGTGCAGAACAAAACGGAATTCCTTTTGTTTTCATACAAAGCTCAATTTCAAACCACACAGCACAGAAGTTTAAAAAGCATTCTGAAGAATTTATAATGAAATCTTTATGATTTTTCCTGGAGTATGAATAATATATTTTGAAACAGATTATGCAGCATATAAATATATAAAAATACAGCCAAATAGCAACAAAACGTCCTCCAAAAATACGTCTAAAACTTGACAAAAAATGTTGCATACGACGTCTTTCAAATATATATTATATATCTAAAAGACATTCTATGCAACATTTTTCGTCAAGTTTTGGACATTGTGTTTCTTGGGTTTTGAATGTTTTATGAACGTGTATAGCATAAATGAACATACGAGCACGTCCTATGAATGTTCACAGTTCGTTCAAAATTTCATATTCTATATGATTTTATACACTTCTAAACATAGAATATAAATAATAAACTGAAATAAATATCACACACATATTTGGAAACAATTATTGTCTCATTTATGTCTGAATTATGCAAATCTAGGATAATAAAACAATCTTTTCTTATGTAAAAACGCTTACTTATTATGTAATGAAAATGCTTATAACCTATTTGAATAATTTATCATAAAGAACAAGTAGTTTCCAAGGTATCTTCATTGAAAATATCTTGAATTCCCGTCAGATTCTAATCTTCTGTATGTCACAGAAATACCATCTATTGAACACAACAGGGTTTTGTTGGATTTCATTCAAATTTGTGATAATATATAAATTTCATTGGTATTGATTCAAAGAATCCTCAATTTGAAGTAATTGATTACGTTTATCACTGGATATTTTTGGATATGTTTTGGCAAATTGTATGATATTCATCACAACTTGTTCTTCACAATGACGGAACATATTTACCATCTGCGTTTCATTACATAAACACAATATCTTTATCCAATAGTTTTCCAAATATGTGAGAAGTTCATTGATTATGTCATCTGGATCTGCATGTTGTTCGCTTTGAGAATGTCCTTCTAAAACTGAAAGAAAAGAACATATATCTCAAATTCTTTCTGCTTTTCAAAAGATCATCGAATAAAATATATACCTGTTCTTAGAATATAAACTATCACACCTATGATACAATTCAATTCAGGAGCCAAATCCATTCCATTAGATTGAAAGAAGAGTATCATGTCTGCACATTCATGGATACAAGATGCAGTTTTTTCTTCTATTGGAATGAGATTATACGAAAATTTAAACGGATGTAATATTCTTAAAAATATTTCTTGTATCTTCACATAATCTTCTTCGCCATTATGATTCTCAAAACTGAATAATTTTGATTTAATCACATATGACAGTAACTCCAACCAATTGACTATAACTTTGATTTCTACTTCAGAATGAGTTCCTTCCCTTCTAGGAATGATTTGCATAAAAGATTCTACGAGAGCAGGTACCAAATCATCGATTTTGATTAATTCTTCCAATAATCTGCCATCGTTATCTCGAAATGTCACCCCCGATACAGAATGTAATAAATCGATAGCCGCTATAAGCAAATTATCTGTAAAAATTTGTATTCAAATTAGGAATGAAGATAAATTAATATAATCAAACTTCCTGAAATCCTCACCACTCACCGTTAACGGAATTTCGTAATATGAATATCAAAGTATGGCCAAAGAATTCACATTCTCTCAAATTCGTGAGCCAAATGGAGTCAGGATTTTTATATACACTCCAAACTGCAGCTCGTAATAGTCTCAAAATTTGAATCAATGATTCTGGATCATCGGATGTTAAAAGATTCAGAATCGCCGTGGTGAGTTCTTTGTGATTCCCTACAGCTTCCAGAGCTGATTCTTGACAACACATATTGCCAATAATACCTAATATTATTTCCTTAAAGATAATATATTACCATTTAAATTCACATGATAGAAAAGATGATGATATTATGAAAATCTTTTCTCACCGTCAATCTGGGTTCATCGGAAATTCTCAAAGTAAATTCTGCCATTTTGAGAAAATCATGTTCTAATAAACACGAGACGATATCTTTCTCAATCGTCATATCCCAAAGCATACAAAGTTCACTTTCAAGTTTCTCAGACCATCCATTCTCATATACCTAAAAAACACAATTGAATGTTGGATCAGGAACTCGAGTGCGAAATAATCGTGTGAACGGAATTCGTAAGTAAACTCGTTATTACTAATTAAGGGGAGGTTCTCATCTAGCGACCCCAGAATAAGGTGATTTTCTCAAATTTTTTTTGCATGGAAACTTTTGGTAGCGTTTTTTCACCTTTTTTTCTTTAAAGTGCTATAAAAAGAAAAAAAGGCAAATGTCATCTCCATTTAGGTTCATCCTCCAATAAATTCAATCAGCTTCAAAATGAAAAGAAAAAAAGAGTGATCCGTTCAGTAGTTCTTGAGATATCGTGGAGCCAAACTTGAAAAACATGTTTTCGAGAAAAATGCATTGAAAGTTTCGGGATACGAATCTTTCAACTTGAGAAAATTTTTTTCCATGTACTTTAAGACCCATTTAATGAGTTTCACATAACTCGAGTTCTTGATTTACTTCCTTTTTAAGAAAAAAAATTCGAGAAAATCACCTTATTTCGGAATTTGCTTGATGAGAACCTCCCTTCAACCACTGTCCTACTAAGTTTACAGTAGAGATCGAAAATTTTCACCGAAAATGACTAAAATTGAAATTCTGACTATTAATTTAGAAGAAAATTTGGAATTGGTGGTTGACAATGTAGAAAAGTTCCGTAATAATGCGATTATCATATTCACGATTACCTTTTTGACTGATGCTTGTCGGCCGAAACTTCAATCCGAAAATCCAAATCATTTTGTTAATTACGTTGGTATGTGATCATAAGTATAATAATTACATTATTAAGGAGTTTTTCGACACTGCTAACCGCCAATTCCAAGTTTTCTTCGAAACCAATAGCCACAATTTCAATTTTAGTCATTTTCGGTAAAAATTTTCATTCAATCTCTAGTTTACGAAAGTTACAATTACATTCACCGGAATAGTTTAATTTTTGAATGAACGCAATAACTCGAATCTACTACAATTATTCAATTATGACAGATAGAAAAATCTATTCCCTCCAATTAAAGACTGGTCTGAATGAAATTACTTCATGGTCGCCACAATTTGGAAATTCTAACGGACTTAATCAATGGTAAATTTGCGTTGAATAGAATGGCCAATGAGATGCATCAAATTTCCAGGCTGTCCCTAGCGAATCTGATCATACCAAAATTTTCAGTATTCTGTCTCATTTTCGTATGGTATATAATCAGTATGAATCTAGCACGAATTCAGTGAAATACCAAATCATAATCAAAAGTGAACTAAAAACATACCGTATGCTTTTGGAATTTGTATACTTAAAATATACCGCAATATTTTCAATCATTTGGTACTTATTCAGTACAAATTCGGTATAAATTCGGTATAAATTTTCTATACCCAATTATTACCGAAAACGTATCGAATTGCGGTATATTTTTGGTATAAATCAAGTCTGATTTCGGTAATAGTATTATTTAGTGATGTTCCGGATACTGTATCCGGTTATCCGGTTATCTGAGGCTATCCCCGGATAACATATCCGGCCGGATAGTCAAATCATGATATCCGGTATTTACCCGGATAATACAGTTATCTGGTACCGGATACCGGCTAATGTCATTTTTCTTATTTTCCTGGCAAATCCTTTCCCCCTTTTTTTTTCTTCTAAATATAGAGTTGAGATTCAAAATTTTGCAAATTTATCTTATTATTAGGTGTGTGCGAGTACTCGAAGTTTTCGAGTATTCTTGAGTCGAGTATTTTATACTACTCGAAATTTTCTACCTAGAATTATCATGAATTATCATTTGCTAAGGGTAGAATATTTTTAGAGAACATGAGGGATCGTTATCCACTATCACATATAGATTATATTCATATTCATATATATTATATACTTTTCGAGTACTCGAAAATCTACCAGGTACTGGAAACATTTTCAAGTACTCGGCTCAACTTGACTCGAACTCGCTTAGACTCGACGAACTCGACGAACTCGACTCGTTACAAAGCTGGAGTTTTTACGAAATTCAAAATTCTTGCTTTGTACAGACCTAGATAAACCTTCAAAGATCCATCCCTGAAAATTTCCAACTTTTGTATGAACACAGATTCGAGTATTTTTGTTTGAAGTAAAATCACCAGATAGAGCCACTTCTGCGTTTGCATTTCCTTAAGGGCTATTGAGCTCTTGAAGGAATGGGTGAAATTTTGCCACCCACTTTTCGAACAACCACGCGATAATGACGAAATTTCTAATACGCATATTGTTGAAGTTTGAATCGTTTATTGAAACGAATTAGTAATCAAATAACAAAATACTCAGTCATTGAAGACCCAAAATTGTGCAGTAGTATCCTACATCTTCCAAACTGTATTTCTAGTTCTAAGGAGTTAATTTGAGAACATGAAAATAACAAAGAATTAAACCCTTTGATAGTAAATATTGACAAACAGTTTAAAACCCCTCTCCGAGTGGTTTCAAATATATGGAATGATACGTCATAGCAAATTGAATTAGGCTTATAAACACGTGCACTTCTATAAACAAAAATATCGCTGAATAACATAAATTCATTAAGTGATGATTATATTACCTTGGAAAGCGATAAGAGAGTATTAATGATCCATTTTCCACTGTAAATAGTATCTCCAATTGAATCACCTTTCAACGTATTCAAATCGTTTTCGTCAATTTCTTGTGAATCTAATATAACTGAACCGTCGATAGGATTGTTATCATTTAATTCACTCTCAGCTTGTTTTGTATCATCCGATTCGGTATTTGAACTCATCGTATCTTAATAATTATTAG
Source organism: Gonatopus flavifemur (assembly GCA_018340375.1). Taxonomy (NCBI): domain Eukaryota; kingdom Metazoa; phylum Arthropoda; class Insecta; order Hymenoptera; family Dryinidae; genus Gonatopus; species Gonatopus flavifemur. The sequence continues at coordinate 11,897,118 of JAFFJZ010000005.1, forward strand.
AAGAATCCGGAAATTCAATGTTTACATTTGACAATGTTTATACTCATCTGGACACCATTTGGAAGTATATGGAAGTATATGTTCTTCTGTGAACTCTTCTAATATTACTGGAATGCGCACGCACCGGTGAGAATTTCTGCATTCAACTCTGAACCAAAGAGTATCAGGAGGGAGCATTGGGTAGAGTAGAAGTGGAATGAAAGATCTCTATAGCAGGATTGGGGATGTATTGAACATACCTCAGATAGTACGAAGGTTCTGAAAAAGTTTTTTAAGAATACATTGTATTCATTATGAACTGTTTTAACACTCTTGTGCTATCAGATTGCGCACAAGAATCCCAAATGAATTCTGAAAAAAGAATTCTTCAAAATACGGAGAGTTCTCCAGAACATCCCATAAGTCCTTGAGTTACTAGATCTCTCCCAGATATCAAACAAGAATTCCAAATGAATTCTGAAAAAAGAACTTTTCAAGAACTCTTTTAGAATACAATTAAATCTTGAAGAGTCTCAACAAGAATTCGATTCCTCAGACATTTGCAAGTTCCGTTGAAATTCTCAAAGAGGTCTCATAGAAAAATTGAAGAGAACTTGCAAATGTCTGAGGAATCGAATTCTTGTTGAAACTCTTCAAGATCCAATTGTATTCTAAAAGAGTTCTTGAAGAGTTCTTTTTTCAGAATTCATTTGGGATTCTTGTGTGCTATCTGAGCTCTACCCAAAATACTCGGAAATGATTGAATAAAATAGAATGAAACAACCAGCCAGATCTTTCATTTTTATGGAAAAAGATAGTGCCGATATACAGCACCCGGAGGTTTTCTAAACTTTCAGAAAACGTGCTTAGTTACACAACCCACATAGCACAAGATACATTCTGTTCTTTCTGAGCTCTTTTATAACTCTTGTGCTATCTGAAACAGAACGTGCAAATAACGTCTCAGGATGTTCTAAAAACGTCGCCTGTATGTCCCAGGTACACGCAAATGTCCCGGTTAGTTCCATCCATATCCACCGTGCGACGGTGTGCTTGTGAAGATTAGTTTTCATGAAAGTACGTTTTGAAAATATGATGAGAACATCTCAAGGTGTAATTTCATACGAGCATCAAACGTCCAGCGTCGAGCGATTTTCACATTTTCTGGGATTCAGCGTGAAAGCTAAACAGTGTTTAGCTCTGACGCCGTTCTAATCCATAATTGAGTTTTAGCATAATCCATAATTATTCAATCATTCTCAATAGTGCAGGATAAAGAAGGCACTTCAGCTCAAACAATATATATTCATATATGTTCAATATTCTTTCTTCCGCACAGAGAATAGTTAAAAGACAACTTTTAACTCTCAAATTGAGCGTCGAGAAACATCATGAAGCTTTGACGCTGAAATCTAGAACCTGGGAAAATCGCTCGTTGCTCAACGCTCGACGCTCGTGTGAAATTACAACTTCAAGGTAGATGAAAAACACGTAGTCAGAACGGTAGAATATGGTAAGCCCGAAAATCATATGCCCGACTTTCAGAAGCCCGAAGTTGCATAACCCCGAATGAAAAATTATGAATTTTAGTATAAATCAATTATTAGATACTTTTATATGATTCAAAGCAGTCGAAAAACCCTCAACAGAAGCATATTTCACTTTTAAATTGTATAAAAGTATCTAATAATTGATTTATACTAAAATTCATAATTTTCTATTCGGCGTTATGCAACTTCGGACTTCTGAAATTCGGACATATAATTTTAGGGCTTACGATACTCTACCCTCAGAACGTACTCAGAGGCATCCAAAGCAGAATTGGGTACGCATAATACGTGAGGTTTTATGCAAGGAATAATGTGCGCGTAAAATTCATACAGATAACGCAGATAAATAGAGTTTTCTGCATCATCTTTTTTCATGGTCAAGTTCAGTTATGATTTTAAGAGGATACAAGCTCATAGATGGCTCCATCTGATGGCATTTTTTTCAGACAAAAATACTCGAAATTAGACTGATATAAAAGGTCTCAAAATTTCAGGGTTCACTCTTCGAAGTTTAATTGAGGTCTTTTCAGAGCCAAAATTTGAAATTTCGAAAAAAATTTCTTTTTCCAGTCGGTAACAAACATTTTTTCTTTCAAAATTCTGGCTCTGCACAGGCCTAGATTAATCTTCGAAGAGCAGGGTTGGGTACGCATAATACGATAGGTTTTATGCAAGGAATAATGTGCGCATAAAATTCATGCAGATAATGCAGATAACTAAAGGAAGTTTTCTGCACCATCTTTTTTTATGGTCGAGTTGGGTTATAATTTTGAAACTATGAATTGTTTACCATTTCAACACTCATAAATATCTATTTCATATATTCTGAATTTCGAATTTTGAGTCGGAATTAATTGTACAATCTGTTATGCATTTTCTGCGTATTCTACATGTTTTATGCATAATCTGCGCATAGTTAACGCATATTACTGATCGCACGCGCGTAGAATCCGTCCCTGTCAAAGAGTCATCCCTGAAATTTTCAGACCTTTTTATAAGTCCAATTTCGAGTATTTTTGTCTGAAAAAAATGTCATCAGATGGAGCCACCTATGCGCCCGTATCCACTTGAAAACTATACATTTTTTTCCATCTTTGGCACTCATAAACATATATTATTTCATGCTTCCTTAATTTTGAATTTCAAGGTAGAATTCTTTATTTTTATTTGATCGGAAAGAAAGAGAAGGATTAATTGAACTCACTGTACAATTTCGGGATTTCTGATTAGTATTTCCATTCAACTTTTGATTATCATGGGTTGATCTACCGGAAATTGTATTAAATCGTCTCGAACATATACATGTTGACAATAAGAAAATCAGGGCCATATTGGATAAAATAAGTATACCAAAGGCTTTTGGACATATACTATACTAAATGTTACATGTGATCAAATAATGTAATAACGAAATAATGTATATGTGCCAATAAAACAACTTTCATTCATTCGTCTCGAACATCTCTGCATCCCAGACAGCACAAAAAAATCTCAAATAAATTCTGAAAAAAGAACTTTTCAAGAACTGTTTTAGAATATAGAGAGTTCTTAAAAAGCTTTCAGAAGAATTAAGTTCATGAGACATTTAAGAGTTCTCTTCAAATCCCATCGCTAACAGCAAATGTCTCACGAATCGAATTCTTTTTGAAACTCTACAAAAACTCTTTGTATTCCAAAAGAGTGCTCCAACAGTCCTTTCTTCAGAATTCATTTGGGATTCTTGTGTGCTATCTGAGATAGACCGGAATTTTTAGGGGATTTTCAGGGAATTCTAGTAAGTTACTATCCACGAACCAATTCGGTTTTCGGACTCCGTTCCGTCTCCTAGAAATTTATCTCTTTTGCTTGGAAATTTTCTCTTTCTACTCTCCAACTTCTCTTTCTAACCACAAAAATCTAGGGAGTATCGCTTATTCCAACATAAAGTCCGATTATGACGATTCAAAACGATCCACAACGATCGTCAGTCACAACGTACACTAATATATTCATTAGGATAGAATAGAAATATTATTTACATTTAATTTTACATTTATAAAATGCTCAATAAATTCACAATTGACGATGTAAGTGAATATGACAATTCGTCAAGTATTTGCGAAACAACCATTCATACATCTTTTTGACCTAATTCCATATCACGTGAAATTTCATCTGTCAGTTTTCAAGAATGTACAAATTGTCTTTCTAAAACCACTTTTCTATTCATAGTTTCCTGCCCTCCAACTGGAACATGTTTACATGAAGGATAAAGCTTTCGTAATCAATGTGATAAACGAGATATTACATGGCGGTGTCAATCATTTACAAGTAAGTATCCTTGTATCCTACCACAATATTGTCATTATTTTACAAATACTAATTCGTACTCTTCAATCATCAGGTTGTCACAGACTTTGATCTAACGCTCACCAAACAACACGTAAATGGGACTCATGGATTGTCCAGTTTTGGTACTACATCTAATATCTTATTTGATTTATTCAACTGACAACCAAGATCACTTACCAAATTGACACCATTTCATTTTAGGTGTATTTGGAAAATGTACTCAGTTACCAAAATCGTTCAAAGAAGAAGCAGCCAAATTATATTTAAAATATCGTCCTATAGAGATTGATCCAATATTATCCTTAGAAGAAAAAATAAAAGCTATGGAGGATTGGATGATCAACACAAATGATTTATTGAATGGTATAGAATTTGATCCTCAAGAACTGGACGATGTAGTTAAATTATATGCTACAGAGTTGAGAGATGGTACGAATGAACTTTTTCAAAAACTCAATACCTCGTGTGTACCTGTACTTGTGTTCAGTGCCGGCTTAGGTGACGTAGTGCAGGCAATTTTGAAATGTCATAATATTTTATTTGATAATGTCACAGTCATCTCTAATTTTCTCAAGTACAATGGAAATAAATTAGCTGGTTTTAAAAATGAAAAATCCATACATGTGTTCAATAAGAATGAACATACTTTGGACGAAGAACATTTAAAGCTCTTAGAAGGAAGACAAAATGTTCTTTTAATGGGAGATTCCTTAGGCGATGCAAATATGGTGGAAGGAATGGATAATGTAAAGAGCGTTCTCAAAATAGGATTCTTGTACGACCATGTGAGTTATTGCTGAAATTGTATTCACGATTGGCACATAAAAATCATATATACATATATAATATTCTTCTATGTTCTAGGTGGAGAAGAGTTTGGATTCTTACATGAATGCATTTGATATAGTTCTAGTGGACGATCAAACTATGAAAGTGGTTAATGATATTCTTAAAAATATGCTTTAACAACAGTATTTTGTACAAAAGTATTTAGAGTCTCACAAATAATATATACATTACACGCAAACTCTACTGTGATCTACAAATGGAATAAGACTCGAGCGTACAATGTATCGAATACTGTACTTGGATTCCTTATGGAATTAAAATATGATTGTTGTAATATTACAATTTTTTAAAGATAGTTCGATAAGGTTAAGTGAAAATTAATCACTTTTTAATGAGAACCATTGATCTTTTATCATTCATGACATTACTTTAAGGTACTGTTTCTCATTCAAAACAACGAATATGTGTTTAACTTTGTAATAAATCTGATAATGACAATGATTTTTCACTATACTTGAAAATTCAACGAAAATTTATATTTTGTGAGTTTGATAAATATTTTACCATTGTAACATTTATATCAAAATTATAATTCGGACATTTTGGAAATAACAATTATTTTATTTTGAAAAATATGTATGCGGATTTGTCTTCTTTTCAAAGAAAATTGAAATGATCCCATGACTTACCCTCAATACACATTCTAAATTTGATTCGTTTCTAATATCATTTGATGAAAAGAAACAAATTTTCTCAGTTTAGGATGAACAGATTTTACTTGAAGCCCCTTAAATTGAATTATCTCTACAACAATTCTTCGAAAGAGTATAAATGAAATATTTGTAAAGATCTTTATACAATAGTTGTAAAAAATTTGATTAACAGAAGACGTTGTTGCTTGTACTTTGTTGATTAACAATCTTATCGTTTGGAATTAATTTGATCTAAAATTCATGAAAGAGAGAAAAGAACGTAATAACAGATAACTCGAGTTGAACTGCACGGAAGACTTTACTAATCTGCCATCTAGTGGTAAATGATACATTTGAAATTTGTTTAAGCAGTATTGAAATTTTACAAAGACCATAGTTGTTCAGTTGTTCGTTGATACCTGGCACACTTTATCGGTTATGCTTCGACACGTAAGTTTATGTGAACCGGTCTAGTAAAACGATTCAAATCAATTGACATTGAAACGTCAGATAAACTTACCTTTCCAAGTTTCATTCCCGAGGCATTGATCCTATAACCGACCGACTCGCGAACTATAGAATGAAATTGATTTTAAATACTTTCGTTTAATTCACTACACTCTTGTTTTGCACTCAATTCAGTATTTCTAGACAATTCTTACAATGTAACCGTATAATAAACGTGAAAACAAAACACAACAAAACCAAACACCGTCGTGCGACTATTGTAAAATTTGGATACAGTGAAGTTGGCTGCTTTCTTGCAAAACACCGTGTTTTCATGATTTGAAATTTGTGTAAACACGCATATGGTTTGTGTACATGTGTTTCTCTGAAGAATAGAAGTGCCAAAGGAAAACGTGTTGATAAATTTAAGTAGAAAAATAAGCAAATGAAATTCAATCAGTATTGTGTCGTTTGTTACGTGTGGGGGTACTGAACGATACATAATAGAATATTTCAATGTCAAAATATTACAGTGTTGTGACATATCATTCATTTATTCATCAAATTATATACAGATATCGAAGTAATTCTGTATTACCATTTTACTTTGAGATCTACGATGATGAACGTGATCTTTTGTGAGATCAATTCTCTCTTGACAATTGTGTATTTTGTATGAATTCATTTAATTAGGGAGCGATATAATTGTGAAGAAATATGTCCCATTGTTTCGAAGATTCAACAGATGCAGATTCTGAGAATGGTAAGTTGAAAAATTTATAGTATAGAATGGAACCGAACAAATCTCAGTTACTTATCTTTCGTGTCATTGAAATTTGAAATAGATTTATAAATTGAATACAAAAATACTGAAACACATGTCTTTGCTTTTTCTGGACCATCCCAGATAACACGCGAAGAATTCTTTTTCAAAAACGAGAATAGAATTCTTCAGGAACTCTTTGCGAACTAGTGAATTCATAAAGAGCTTTGGAGGAGTTCAATGTTTGGGACATTAGTATTATCCTAGTAGTCCTCCAGAGCTCTTCACGAATTCATTAGTTCGAAAAGAGTTCTTGAAAAATTCTATTCTTGTTTTTGAAGAAGAATTCTTCGTGTGTTATCAGGGATGTTCGGTTAGTGTTTGTATTATTGAAAAGAATTTGGTATTCAGAATCATCACCTATTCCGGATTGAATTTTATCTGAATTCGTTTTTTCTCATAATTTGTAATTTATTCATTGGAAAATGTTTTTTAAATCTTTCAGTGTTTGACATCTCTGTTTCATTTATTCAAATATACGCAAAATATGAGAAAATTTGTAGAAAACAAAAGTGTTTCTAAACAAGATCAAATAAAACATATTCACGTCAAGTTGAGGAATAATAAGCTCTGCAAATATTGTTATCTAATGTAAGGTATAATTGATCTCATATATTTCTTCCATATCTTAAGTAATTTCATTTTCCGAACTTACGTTATTATTTCTTATTATTTCATATTTACAATTCACAATCCATCTGCAGGTATTTCTGGATACATATAGTTATTTGCATAATGAATAGAATACTGTGACAATTGTTTACATTCTAATATTATCATTCATAATGAATATCATTCGATATTTTGTGGATTTTCGAAAGTGCTCAGTGGAATTTGATCATTCATAATAATCATATTTCTGCAAGAATATGAAAAAATATATAAGTTGGTATGACTGAACATTACTATGCGAACGATATGAAATTTGATAATCTGATTCGACAGTTATTTCTTTCACTAATTAATTATCCCCTTCATAAATATATAGACATAAATTTAGAACTGCATGCACAATTCCTATATGTCGAAAATGTTTATAAACATGTTAAAAACCTTCTGAATATGCATAATGTGCAACAAAATAGAGACAATATATCCACAGATAAATAAATTTTATATTAACGTAAGGATTCTTGGTCAAAATACATAAATAGTGAATTTCTCAATGACAAAATACGATGATGATCCATTTCACCCATGCACCAGAATTTGAAAATATAATATCAATTATAATATTCTCAATTTGATACTACATTAAAAGATTTTCCAGATTCGATCCCTATAAATATATGCTTCAAAATAAAAACAATGTTATTTCCCCCAACTCGAATTTCAAATGAATGGAACTGTCCCAAGTAACACCAATGTGCGTAAAATATTATCCGAACGTTCCTAGAATATTACGTCCTGCAAACATTCTCAGAACGTTTGACGAGGATTGTGTGTTACTAGGGGTGTTTTACAAACATAACAGCACGAAGTTCCTTAAACGTTTTCAACCCGTTCAGATATTCTTAGAAGGTTTTAAAACCCTCCGAGTGGCTGTTAGGTTATTGCATCTAACAACGGCGACTTTTCACAACGTTCACATTGATCTATCTATTCAACTGAAAGCCCTACAAGAGAGGATCACAACAATATTTCAAAGCTCATTATCTCGACTTCCTGAATGTATCTGGAATTGTATTTCTGTATATGAATACGCGAATCCTTTCAAAAGTTCATTTATCGAAACATCCGCACTTTCACTTCACTGCGCAGATTGCACGTATCTTGATGATCCCAAATGAAGAATATTCCCATCGCTACACTGAAAGAATTTTGTTGTAAAAATTACCGTGAAGTTGCAGTAATCGCAAGACAAGTACACATTTTTCAAAACATTACTGTGCAGCCTGTAAAAATGAATGAGTTTCCAAACAGTTGAAAGTGATATTTTCTATCAGTTGTACAAAATGCACAGTAATGTTTTTAAAAATACCTACTTGTCCCTCGATCACTGAAATTTCACGGTAATTTTTCAAATACAATTCTGTCAGTGTATGAAATTTCATTACTTCTTTTCATTCCACTCTTGTAAGAATTTGTTTTACGCCAAAATCTCCAAGGGAAATTACTCCTGCTCTGCAAATTTGAAACAGTGAAATCTCAGTGATTGCAGTGAGAAGTCGACCACTGCGAATCAGTGCATATACACTGCACAATTAGTGAATATTAACTGATCTTTGCAGTGAAATTTCATTGATTCAATTGGTTAGAAATAGTTCTAATTGCATAACCAGTGACTATTTACTGAGATTTCACTGATTTCATTCAGTGGTCGAATTTTAACTGCAGAAGTATTGAGGTTTCAATGATTTGAATTTTGGATTTTCTCTGAAATTCAAATCTCTGAAGAAGAAAAGGAAAATGCAGAAAAGATGGAATTTGAAGAACCTCAAGCAAAAACAAACACATGAGGCATTCGAGAAAATGTTGGATGAAAAATTGGGAGATCAAAAAGAGAAAGACTTGGGAATAGAGAGGAGATGGACAAAGATGAAGGGGAATATAAGAGAATGTGTGGATAAGATTTTGAAGAATGATGGAGTAGAAGCTAAAAACCCATGGATAACGGGAGAAATTTTAGAATTGATAAATGAAAAAAGAAAATACAAGAATAATGATAGCCAAGAAGGCCAGCAACGATACAAATCATTGAGAAATAAAATAATAAGAGAATCAAGGAAAGCAAAAGAACAGTGGTTAGAAGAGAAATGTCAGGAAATAGAAATAAGATTGCATTTAGGAAAAATAGATGAAGCATATAGGATTATTAAAAGATTTTTCGGACAAATGAAATCTAGAAGCAATAAGATTAGAAACTCTCTAGGACGACAATTGATAAAAACGGAAGAGAAAATAGAACAGTGGATCAATCATTTGGAAGACTTGTATAGAGGAAACGATGATATAGCACTATTAGAGAAAGAGGAGGATGTAGATGAGGAAGAATTGGGAGATTCGATATTGAGATCAGAATTCGACAAGGCTTTGAAAGAATTGAAAAATAATAAAGCGCCAGGCATAGATGGCATAAGTGCGGACCTTATAAAAGCCTCCAGTGAAGGAACTCGCGACGCACTGTTTGAATTGATTAGAGATATGTACGAAAGAGAAGAAGTACCGGAAGATTTCCAAAAGAATAAAATTGTCGCTATCCCGAAAAAACAAGGGGCAGACAAATGCGAGAACTACAGAACGATCAGTTTAACTTCACATGCTTCGAAAATACTGACCAAAGTTATATACAGGAGGATGGAAAATAAAATAGAGAGTAGATTGGCAGAGGATCAGTTTGGTTTTAGAAAAAATAGGGGAACGCGAGAAGCAATCTTAGCACTCAGGGCAGTAATAGAGAAAAGGATAGCGTTGAAGAAATCTGTGTACATAGGTTTTGTAGATATACAAAAGGCTTTCGATAATGTGGACTGGGAGAAGATGTTTGCGATCCTGAAGAAGGTGGGAATAAATTATAAAGATAGAAGAATAATATACGAATTATATAAGAATCAAAGTGCAATAATAGACATAGAGGGTCAGGAAGGGGAAGCACAAATAAGAAGAGGGGTGAGACAAGGATGCTCATTATCGCCACTGATGTTCAATTTATATATAGAAGAAGCAATGAACGAAGTGAAGGAGGAAATTCAATCGAAATTACAGATTCAGGGAGAAAATATAAGTATGTTGAGATTCGCGGATGACATAGCTATATTGGCCACGAGTAGTACTGAGTTAGAAAATATTCTCAACACCATGAGAACAATATTATTGGAAAACTATTGTATGAATATAAATAAAGACAAAACAAAATTCATGATGTGTACAGCAGCGAAAACAGCTAGAAGAACGAGAATCAAAATAGATACCGAGACAATTGAACAGGTGAAAGAATTCAAATATCTAGGAAGCATAATTACAGAGAACGGCAAAAGCGAAAGAGATATAAGAGCAAGAATAGCACAAGGGAAACAGGCTTTTATCAAAAGAGACAGTTATTATGCTCAAAAATATAAGCTTGGAAGTAAGGAAGAAATTCTTGAAAAGTTACGTTTGGAGCACAGCATTATATGGTTGCGAAACTTGGACAATGGGGAAAACTGATCAACGAAGACTTGAAGCTTTTGAAATGTGGTGTTATAGGAGGATGCTCAGAATAAAATGGATAGACAAAGTCAAAAATGAAGAAGTACTCGAGCAGATAAATGAAGAAAGAAATCTTTTGAAACACATCGTGAAAAGGAGAAGCAATCTTATAGGACACACATTACGGGATGAGAGTTTATTGAAAACAATATTGGAAGGGAAAATGAATGGTAAAACTGGTAAAGGTAGACCTAGAGCAAGTTATATGAAGCAAATCGTACAAGACAAGGGATGTAGTAGATATGTAGAAATTAAACGTTTGGCGGATAATAGACAGGGGTGAAGGGTTTCATCAAACCAGTCGTAAGACTGATTACTTCATGATGATGATGATGAATTTGGAGGGTGGCGTTTTGTAAATCTTCGTAAAAAAGCGCAGAAAACTACACTGACAAGAAGTTTTAAATCTGTGTGTCGGTAAATATAACTAAATATTTAATTCATTTTAATTAATTAGAACGGAATTTCGTTATCAACCAATTAGAAACCTCTATTCAGTTTTTTTGATATTATAACAAATATAACTTGTGTACAATTATTTTGAGACCAGAGCCGGCTTCTCTGATGTATTTTTTTGATCTAAAGATCATTGTAATTAATTGAATATCAATTAAGCATAATCAAAATGAGCATTTTCGGGATTTTTAACTGTTAAGCATAATCTCATGCTGTTTTCCAGCTTATCGTTTTCTGGGTGTGTTCTACTGAAATTTCCAAGATTCATTTATCACTATCTGACGCCATACCAAGCATGGTCTGCCCCAGGTTGATACTAAGACTGGGTAGTACCGACCTCTGGGTAATACCAGCGTGGGTAAGATCAAGCTGATCCCATGTAGGTTGATCCTATGCAACATAGTCCGACCATGTCACGAAATCAACCCAGCTAGGTTTTTTCAATAGGGCAGCGCTTCTTTTGCCACATTCCACTTTTTTAAACACCGCCTCTTCGTTCTTGTTTTCCTTAAATAACAATCATTATGTTATTTTATAACCATTTGCATGTTTATTTCTATCTTTACGCAGTTTGGTCCATTGTTAATACATTTCCATAATTTCCATAACAATTTTAAACACAATTTTTCCCTGCGTTTTGAAGTTTTCCAACTCTCATATGATCAATTATTTTTGAAAATAGTGTCATATATACAACTTCAGTCTGCTAGCGAGTCCATTAAACCTCTTGTAGTTAATTTGTCTCTAAGTATCTAAAAATTCTGTTAGAATTCCTGAAGACGTTAGAAATCAACCAATTAATTTCTGTTGACGGTATTCCACGCAGACGCAGATCAAGACTGCTCGGGGCCCCTTTCTTCATTAACAAAACAATTGGATTTGATAATTGACTGAGCTTATTTTTTATTCAATCACAAATAGGGGTCTCTAGGCCATGGCCCGGTTGGTCTACGGGATAATCCGGCTCTGATTCCACGGTGCCTAAAAAAATTATTTAAATCCAAATATCTATCTCAGTCATATCCAAAATCAATGATTAGAATTAAAAATGATTGACACAGACCTCATCATCTCTTTTTCATTTTTCGGAAACAACTGCATATATCTTTGTAGCAATTTTAACAGGTGGATGTAAATTCAACAGAATAGCTAACCGATTCGCGTGCATGCCGTGCATTCATTTTTTCACTTGACAAGTGACTGAGTCGGCAACAATTTTTCGTATTATTTTATTGCGTACTCAGATGATGAAAAAGACATGAAAATATTATTTCTCCCAAAATTTACAACGACGTAGGATGGAGAATATTGCCACTGATATCCGAGTAAAATCCTCCGGCGTTTTGTTTATAGAATTTCAGAATTACCATTTAATCGTTGAATCGTTGAATACGTTATTTATCCTATAAGAAGTCAAATTGAGGAATGTATAACACTAATATTTATGAACAAATGCTATCGTTTCACTCATTCTTCGATAATCTTCGATAACTTTCGATTTTCAAGTATTATTTATAGTGGTTAATCAATCTACTAAATTATTACAAGACATGAATCGTCAACACAAGCCCTGTCGAGTTGATATTTATTTTATTTAATGTACGATCATTGCAATTTTTTATTACCTTGAGGATAAATTCATATTCAAAAACATTGGTATTTGATTCGAGGAGTGAGGAATGAATTATTTTTCGTAGATTTCTTTCTGTGAGGAAAATATGGTTTATTCAATAATATACCTTTCAAATATTATACATCCATTCAATCCTAATGAACTTCATTAATTCGGTATAGTACCTTTCTGGGTTTTCTCAAGTGCTTTTGTAGGTTCAAAAACCTGTTTTACAATATTCCTATTCCGATGCAATAGGTGATTCATTCGGTACAAACTTACCATAGTGAAAATGAAGAGAAAAATGATATCAAATTACACATTACATAAGTAAAAAGTTGCATAATGTAACGAACTAAGTTTCTGTACTGTTTTAATCGAATAACATTGACTTATGAAACACATAGTATACAAAATTAACTTTTGAATTGATTTTCAAAAAACACTAGAATACACTGTTTTTTTCATAATTATGTATTTATTTTCGATACATAGATGTTCTTCGGAGAATTTTTTTGGAATGTGATTCTTCTACGTCAATATTATCGTCAGCAGAGACATCATTATCGAATACGAGCAAAGTTTTGATTTCTCACATTGTGAATTATATGCAGGATGATTTACCATTATCTCGGTAAGTATTCATCCTTACTATCAACATATTACATGCATCTAATTCGAGAGAGAAAACAATCCATTGTTGTGACGCCGACAAGACAACATTGAATAAAGAAAAATAACATTTGATGGAAAAGAAAATGATGCATTCAAGAAAATTTCATGCACACATCGATAAGGGAATTGATATTATTGTTTTTGGTTTGAATAATATATCTGTATGAAACGGTGAATTCACTTTTCATCACATCAAAGTCATTGTGAATGAAACAATGAAGAGTTATACAAGTCTTCACGGACTTAATTTTTACTCTCCAAATGTTGGATGAAATTTTTCAACCATCGATATCTCAGAAAATCTTGAATTATAAAGTGTTTCAGTGAACTAGGGAAAAATAAATTAAGAAAAAATTGATTTTTTTCAGTACCGATCTCTTTCTGGAAGTGCAAAAATCCTTGAACGATGTTTCAACGGACGGTTTTGTGAATTGGGAACAATTCAAGGAAGCATCCCGACAGTGGATGTTCAAATGGAAACAATCACAGTTGCAGTCACACTTACAAGATAGCAATAATAATTCTCCCAAGGAAAACAAGTGAGTTTCATAGTGTCGTTAATTGTGTTTCTTATCTTTATTAAAGTGGCCCTCGAATGCTAGATCGTCTGTCTTTTGCTGTGCAGAGTGTTATCTGTTCTCAATGACCATGTTGAAGAAAGACAGACGGTGCAGCGTGTTTAGTGTCCATACGAGGAAGGAAAGGTAAGTTCGATTGTGGTCGTTTCTTTTGGATGAATGTTTTATTGTTCGTATTAGTGGGATTGAAAGCGTCAATATTCCGTTTCAAATATATATACAGAATTTATAAGTTGATTTATGAATTTCTCAAACATCACCACAGAATTCATATCTTACTTCAAGTCAATTTTACTAAACAAAATCAGAGTTTTAGTCTACTTTTGTCAATTTGAAAACACATCCCAGGTTGCTGCACGTAGAAGAATGGAACTCGAAAGTATGATAATTTGTATAAAAAGTTGAGACTTCTCCTTGGTTTTTCAATAGACTGGAAACGAGAAGGTTTATAAAACGGAATTTTCCTCCGAAATAAGAAAGTTTATGATTACACGAGAAAAAATGTTTAGCTGTATCAGCTAGATTTTAGCTGTCATAGCTAAATATTTCGCTGCAGCAGCTGTAAGCTGTTTAGCTGGTACAGCTCAACATTTTTTTCCGTGTAAGATTAAGATGAACACAAACTCAAAAGTAAGAAACCCCATTTGGAATTCAAAGTGCCTGACAGCCAGATTTTACTATGCGATTTATAAAATTCAACGTTCAGCATCTTAAATTTCAATGGTACCTGTTACTTTGTTTTTACAGTATTCCTAATCTTCCGTATTTTTATATAAAAATCAATTTCCTAAACTTTATCGTTCCTAGTCTACTAAAAAACCAAGAGAGAGTCTTAGATTGTTATAACAATTATTATATTCTTGAGTTCCATTTTTCTCCGTGTGGATGATACGAAATCATTTTGAAATATCTTTTAGTCTTATGAGGATTCACTGTATTTTATTTTTATTCCCAAACAACCCACCTAACATACACGAATGAGACTGAAACTAACAGCTAAAACTTAGCAGCCGATCGATTTACAGTCTGTTCAATAAAAAAAGTCACCACCACAATTTGGAGAAAATAAGAACTTTAATTAAATGGCTTTTTTATATTAAAGTACATAGTACACGGAGAAAAAAGCGACGTGGTCACAGGAACCATCCTTGCATGGTTAAGGACTTATGGTTGCAGTAACTTGAAACCTGGTTATGATAACCAGGAAAACAAGACGTGAATCTGAACCCATTAAAAATTGATTCTCATTGATTCTGATGCAGAAGACTGATTCAAACCTGTTTTCTGTTTGAATTTTGTTTTCGTTTTAATGAACGATTCAAACTTCAACAACATGATTTCCGTTGACTAGTATGTCACCTTTGAACGGAGCACAAGTTCGAGAAGAATTCGTACACTGGTTTTTAATAATTCGTTGATTTTGTCTATTGTTTCAACAATGAAGAAGAGTCAACGAATTATCAAAATCCAGTATGTAAATTCTTTTCGAATTTGTGCCTTACAGTTTGGCTGCTGCTACGCCCCTATAGCATCCCCTTAAGGGCCTCCAAGCGACAGATTTCTCATGAAGTGGGAACTGCGCACTGCATGTGAATTTCCATTCCGTAGTGGTTCTGGAATATTTTGGGATAAGTTTGGGGAATTTTGATAATTCGAAGTTATAATTAAAAAAATTTGTCTCTCAACATTCCAGAACCACTACGGAATCATACAGAATGAAAATTCATATTCAGTGCACAATTCCAGCCATGTATTCTATCATCGCATGTTTGAAAATTCTACTTTTAATGTGTGTTACGAGGAAAATTCGCGCAGAATTTCGTAAATTTCGCTTCGAATGTTGACTGCGTATGCCATTGAAACAAAGGTGAATAGCGAAATTAAATTCATATACAATTATTAAATTTAAAACATGAACGAATTTTCCGTGTTGAAAAATTGTAAAGTAATAGCGTTCTAAGGAGGAGGGGGGGGGGGGGATGACTAAAGAAGAGGAAAGAAAAAAAGTGATCCCACGAAACGTCATCCTGTTAGAATTTTACAGAATAGTGGGTGCGGGGAGAGGATTTAAAATTATCATATGCAACAACATAGAGTAAGAAATTTAATAAAGTCATTCTGTTTTTGAAATAGAATCGGTCTAGAATTTTTCAGAATGGTCTTGTAGTAACTGAAGGAATGTAATCACTTTCCATTAATTCACTGACATAATACTGTCATTACAAAAGTAGCGCAAAAATGTGAACGAATTGAGTACACAATCGTTCATTGTCTAAATATACGATACCCTCAGATGCACATGCAAGCATAAAATACATATACTTTATACATCTGATAATATCATTCAAAGTCCTACGAATACTGAAGAACAAAAAAATAGTGAAACCCCTACTGTCTCTCCTAGTTTCTCCAAACAATAACCCATCTTATAACCTCATTAATTACCATGAAAACCAATATTCTTTCTCTTTTCACAAGAACATACATGTTTGGACATAGAATTATAATGTACATTAGATTTACATTTAATATCGTCAATAGTAATATGATATAAGATGATAAGATAATGTCAATTTTCTGAGACATATGACAACGATTTTCGTAATTAATTCGTTTGACGACATTGTATCTTGTGATCGTTACACAGGTGTTTATTACAATCGTCTTTAGAGGAAGAAAATTGAAGTATTCATGATTGAATCTGATGTCAACGGTTTTCGATAAGGATTGACGTTTGTTATATTTGTATAAGCTTTGTTGTATCAAAACCGATTTGTTCAATTTACATACTATTCACGTCAATCCAATCAAGTTTGATTAATTCATTCTATACGTATATCTCAAATATTCATTCATAGTTCATCACATCGCTTACGTGAATAATTGAATAAACAAATAACTGTTTTGATTCAACTCCGTATCTTTAAATACAAATTTTTTTATTTTAGTAAAGAGTATTGTTTAAAAGTAAAATGTACCCTCGATTTCTTTTACGACGGGAAGAAATATTCTAGATGAATTTCATTACCAATGTAATTCTTTGATGTGGGCTTATCGGAAATTATTTGAATATAATTACAATGTACGTCTATGTGGATCGATTTTTTTATGTTCAAATTTGCTGAAAAAAATGTCTCAATTATACTTTATTATCATAACAGATTATATTGCAAAGAAAAACATGTGTCTGTAAAAATTATTTGAATTCCACTTCGTAATTGAGTTGGAAAATTTGTTTCAACTCGCGATTGAATATTGTTTTTATTGAAAACTCATTCAACTCTAGGAAAAACCTGTCTAAAACATATTTCTATTCTACCGAGATAATTTTTTACTCTTTTCATAATGTGTAATATAGTTAGATTGTGTTTTATTGTGTTGAAAATTAAGCTACAGTAACAAAATGTCAACCACTGAAGTTGGGGTGTTTTCTTCCATCATTCTTCTTCAAAAAATAGTGGTTAGCAAATCATTCCGTTGTCGTTTATGATGGTGTGGGTCTTTATCTTCGTCGTTTGATCGGCATATCTGTGTTGTTCGTATTCTGATTGGTGTGTCATTTATTTCATGCTATGATTGGTGATTCGTTTGAACGACCGACTCCAGGCATTTGTTCGTATATTTTGAATTTTTCATTTGAGAAAAAATGTTTTGACATTTCATGTCATCATGTTGATAAATGCGAGCTTAATTGTTGAGAGAGAGAGGAAAAATTGACCTTCAGTGTTGAAGCGAAAAATATATTCTCGTGTTCATCGTTGTTGTGAAAATGCATTTTGGTTCATGATGTTTTTAGTTGAGTCCTTGATAAATACAAGTCATAATCATCTGAATTGAAATATGTTGGCTATGTTTTGGAATTCGATACCCCAAAAGAACATGAAGGTTCAAGGAACGTTCGGAACGAACCCCGGACATTTGGAGGTCCATTGAACGTTCCATGAATGTGTATTTACGTATACAATGGACGTAAATTTAACCTACACTGAGAGAAAAATTTTGAGGTTACTGTAACTGAAATGCCTCAACCGAATATTCTTAGTCAAAGCTACTAGAAATTTGACTAATTCAACTTAGAAAGTATAGTTGATGAATCAATTATACTTCCTTGGTTGAATCAACCCAATTTTTAGTAACTCTCATTAGGAATGTTCAGTTGAGATATTTTAGTTGCAGTGGCTATTGAAATTTCTCTCAGTATAGAAGGTTAGTGTCTTCTTGAAGTACTTTGTGTTCTATATAATTTTTTTCACAGATATCCAAAATTCAGAGCTTACAAGGGAGTATATGCGGTGGAATTGAATCTTTCGAAGGAAATTTTGGTGAATTTTCATTTCAGGGGAGAGTATTGTGAACCACGCTCATGATACAGATGGAAAAGTTCTTGCATACGACATTCAAATCCACTGGATTGTTTCTCTGAGCTCAAACTTGTCACATACGTGCCATCGTGACATCCCATGGGATCTGGGATACAAATATCCCATGGTAAATGAGATTTATTGCATTCAAAATCTGACTTTAGATCCAACGATGAATCGCGAATACATCTTTCAATGATTCGAATTTTTTGTCGGCTTCAGGACAATCGGAAATTAAAAATTGAGACTTGAATGTTGAGATAATTGTATGTAATACTGATCAGAATATTGAAGGTAGAAGAATATACGAAATCCAAATAAAGTGAATTCTCTCACTGCCTCTAAACCCGCCACATATGAGTACCCGTAACATTTCACGCTGGATGAGATTCATTGAATCTAGCATCAGACTTCCGACTCAACGATGAATCACAAATGCATATTTGCATGATTCAAATTTTTCCCAACCTCAGCAACGATCGCAAATTTGCACGAAGAAAAAAATTTGCTGTCGCAGCGAATCGAAGTATTATATATAGAAATAACAAATCTTTTTGCTAACCTAACTAAAAATTCGCTGCGACACTGCTAACTAGATTGCTGCACGGAGAAAAAGGTATCTTAAAAAGTACCATAATTTATGGATTTTCTGCGCTGGTCTGACCGAGTCTAAATATTTACCTGAAAAAACCTCTAAAAGTACCATAATGTCTTGGACTTTTATACGGAAGGTACCATACTTATTTCAAAAAGTCCAAGAAATTATGGTACTTTTAGAGATTTATGCAAGTGAATATTCCGACTCGGGTCAGACCAGCGCTGAAAATCCATAAATTATGGTATTTTTCAAGATATCTGTTTTCTCAGTGTGAGAGGGCAACAGGATTAACTGGATTAGCCAATTTATTGCTGAACCAGCAAAATTTTCAGTATTATTTTCAGAATATCAAACAAATTTTGCTGAGTGAACACACATTTTTTGCTGCTACAGCTAAAAAATGGCTGTCAGCAAAAAACAGGTTTCGCTGTCATAGCGAATTCTTTTGCGAGAGAAATGAGAATAGGTACCCAGGTATGCCTTGACAAATGTACCGTGCTTGGTGCCAAGCTTGAGTCAACGCTAGTCAACACCGGGCCTAGCTTGGTTGCTAGCATTGGCATCAAACTAGATCAATGTCTGGGATGATAACAATGTTCAATACTTGGCATTATTGATATACAATACTAGGATAGATTTTTCATTGGCGTCCAAGTTTGATTGAACATTCACATTTGAGTGATTGACCAAACTTGGTGACAGATTAGAGTCAATGCTAGTCATCACCGGGTATAGCTTGATGGTCAACTATGTTACTAAGCTAATGAGCTAAACTTTTATTAATGCTAGTTATCACCGAGTGTAGCCTAATTACCAACAATGTTATCAAGCTAGATCAATGTTTTGGATGATAATAACGTTCTCTGCTAAGCATTCAGCTTTCATATATATCAGAAATCCAACACGGTAAAATATGCTTGATCCTAGCATTGATGTTCAAGACGCTATGAAGGTTTGGTTAGCTATGACGGGCCAAGCATTGATCAAGGCTTGGTTGACGAAAATCAAATCAAACACGAGAAAATATGCTTGGTCCTTACATTGGTGTTCAAGACTCTTCAACGCTTAGTCAGCTATGGCCGGCCACGCATCGGCCAGGGCTAGGCTAACCAGACTTGGCGTACCAAGCTTGACGCCGATCATGGTGCAATTGTCAGTCTTGGCATTACGAGCCTGGGTACTATTGAAAATTATTCTATAAGATACTGACCTTGTAGTAGACCATCAAGGGAATACTGATAGCCACGAGAAAAGCCGAACCATTCGAAAATACTATATTGAAATCAAAATATCGCTCTGCGCATGAATCCTCCGGTGCACTTTTGATTCTATCCAAGCACTTCTGAATAGTTTGGAATAAACGATTCGGCTCTTACCTAGACACTAGAAATATTAGAAATTGTTCACTTGGTATATGATTCTTGCCCTTGTTTGAATTCTTGTCAAGTTTTTCTATAACACAATGAGAAAACATTTGTTCCAGCGAAACACAGTTTTAGTTGAAATGAACGCAAAGAAACTTTTTGTCTGTGTGAAATAAAATTTGTTTAGGATAAATGAAGTGAATTTATTTGTGAGGAATTGTTAATTTTTGTCAACTGAATTTTGTTTATCTCAAACAAGTTGCATTTTAGCCAACCAAAAAGTTGCTTTCTGTTCTCTCGACCTAAATTTTGTTCCACTGGAACAAACTGTGTGTTCAGTACATCATGAAATGTAGAATTTTGTATTTTGAAATATCATCGCTGTCATATTGGAATAAGTAAAAAAAATGGCAAAATGCTGGTTTTGCGGAGGTTATTTGTTTTTCTCAACAGTGAATTCAAATATTTTCAAACGAAAGTAATATGAAAATATTCTTTTCAAATGGAAATCTTATTCCAGATTGAAGCGTTTAGAATAAGATCCATTAAAAATATTTGTACTATCCCTTTCTTAAAACAAAACGCACAGCAGGCAATTCCGAATTGAACACATTATGCTTTGTCGTATTTACGAAATTCTCTTAAAATATCACAAGAAATATTTTTAAATATCGCTGTACTCAAAAGAGTTGATAAAGGAAAAGAATATAATCAATCTTTTCAAGTGCATTGACCTGTTTTGTTGTACCTTGAGATTCACGTGCATCATTCTTTGTTTCTCATTCATCAGTAGATATCTCAACTTTTTTCAGGGTTGTTGAAAAAGTAATACGTCAAAGGTGATTATAAATTTTCCATGAGCTTTCCTAAATTGTTATTTGAACAGAAATTGGACGTACTATTTTCTATTTCAATAATTCCGAATGGCGTTATAAGTGGCATGTGTCTAAATTGAATGAATTGTTCAAGTATCACAGATGGTCTCGGTATTATTGAATTTAAGAATATGTCAATATGATAACATGAAACGATGCCGCGTAATGAAAACATGTGCTGAAACATTTGCTACGATTTTGTACATATGACAATGTAACAGTTTTAAAAATAGTAAATTAGTGGATGAATGTCGTAATTGCACAAATACATTTCAGAACAGTTCATGTTTTGTAACCTGTTTTTATCCGCGTCGATGTATTTTACTTCTCAGTGAATTAAAAGATAACTATAAGAACCTTGTTAAACTATCAAAATATCACGTATCTTGACCGCCGTTCGACAAGACACTTTCCTTCGTCGAATTCGTGTTTTATCATATGAATGTTCAACTTTTCCTCCTTATAATCTATAAATAAACTTCTTAGAAGTATTTTTTAATCATTCGTATCTGAATTCAACTTTTATAAACACACACCATCAATTATAGCGAATTCGTATAATTTGTCAAGGACAGAATAACATTATGAATTTAAAAATACAAATTTAAGATACTCGAAAAGGTATTTTGGAAGGATTGACATGTCCCATTAGGTTGAGTAAAGACCTATTATAAATTACATCGATCTCAAGCTCATTTAATTCACACATGTTATTTATAATTGAAATGAATGTAATTGCATCACAACATCCTTACTCGTATTTTGTTCATGCGTTAGCAGTCATCGCCGGTAACAGGTGAAAGAAATAACGTGCGAATGTTCCACACGTACAGAATATATCTCACATCGAACGAACTTGATAATGAACTGCAATGATGTAAGATTGCGTATGGGATATTTAATACTTATATCTCGTATTTCAATATGTAATTATTAAATATACACAAATTCTCAAACAACTGTGTGAAATGTGTAATTTCAATAATATATCATATTTCTTTATTGAATGTCCATCAAGAAATCAGAAAATATCACCATGACGTTAGCCAAATTTCGTTTCAATGTACGAATTATTCGAAAATGCTTGAACACAGTGAAAGTAAAGTATAGTTAGTTCTGCGCAGATTTATGCACGGGAAAACAAATGACGTGGTTCATATTTGGATAGTAAAAAATTAGCTGTGGGAGCTATTTTTTAGCTGTGCAACAAAATTTATTGCTATAGGAGCGATAACTCTTGTTGTTATCTTAGCTTTTGTAGCAATTTTTTTCGCTATCCAAATATCAAGTACATGAAATGGATACCACAGCTAATTCCTAGCTCCAGTGTTTTTTACGTGTGTAAACGATTGAGTTGATCCCTGTGCGAAAAGACCAATAGAAACCAATAAGCCAAATCCTATTGGAATCCATGATTTCCTATCAGTGTCAATAGTGGCTAGTGTCACAGCATCTATGGGAATTTATGGGAATCTATTGGACTTGTCAGACAGGGATGGCTTCTTTTTAAATTTTCTACAATGCTTCTGAAACCACTTCAAATCACGCATGCACTGAGAAAAATGTGTAGCAATCGTAGGACTAGCAACAAGTGAATTGTTGAGATTTTATTGTTGGATATACAATAATTTTGGTTCTTCTAACAACACATATAGTTCTCTTGTTGACAATAAAATTGCCAATTCAACAATCTTAAACGATAATTTTACGATTTTATTGTGGGTTGATATATAACAATATTTTATTGTCGATTCAGCAATATTATTGCTAGTTTTTTTCCCCGTGTGTATTCAATTCTCATGTTAATACTGATGAACATATTTTTACAGTATAATGCCAGACACCATCTTCAATTTATCGGATAAAATCGGTATGGATGTGGATATCGGAGAAACTGAATTTCAGTTGAGAATTCGACGATACGATGAAGAAAATGCAAGTTTAAAAGAGGAACTTGCTGTACTACGGGAGGATTACGAAAGAATGGAAGAACTTTTAACAGTGATAAAACGACAACGTGATGCATACAATCGTAAATTGTTCGTATTGAAGTATGAATGATCTGAATCAAATGAAAAACTAATATAAAACGTCCGCGTGTTTCATATTTCTTTCACAGAGATCAAAGTCTCGCAAGATGCCGAATTCTTGAAGATGAAATCAACGAACAAAGAGAATTAATGAACGACATGGTTAGAAAAGAAAAAACTCATAACTCAGCGTTACATAAATCTTTGAAAGAATGTGAAACTCTGTCGATGAAATTGAAAAGTGCAGAATTAGAAGTAAGATTGAAATTATTGACGCTCTGAATTCCAGAGAAAAGTTACTAGATTTCAATTGAATTTTCTTCATCAGAATAGGAATTCAAGCTCGCTATAAGATTGTCAGGTGAATTTCTGGCAAGATTGATGAAAAGATTTTTGGTTGATCAATATTTTGCATGCACTTCATAGTGACTTGACATTGAGGAGCTTATCATTAACCATAGAAATATTTACCCCACGGATTTTTTGCTCGTAAAAGCAGTAACTTGATTCATAAGTACATAAATTTCTTTATTTTTTCATGCAGAAGAGATTGGTTGAGAACAAATTCAATTTGACTGAAATTTAGTTTGTAAAAAATCGATTTCAATAGCTAAAAGTGCCGAAAACCGGTTGAACCGTCATTTAACAAACAAAAATTCATAACTATTTTTTTAATCAACTGATTTTCAAATTCCCAACGGGATTTTGAAGAGGACACATGAAGTTTTGAGAGAGAAAAATAGGATCACGATGTTCTGCCAAAAAAGTTTATTTATTTGGGACTCTGAAAATTGAAAAAACAATGGGAATCTGATCTATGGAAGAGTCAAATAAAAATCCATAAAATATTGGTTTTCGAAACTATATTTCTGTTTCTGCCATGTGAAATGTGAAAAGAAAGAGAAATTCGATACACATGAAAAATATTCAAAAGTAGAGTTACAATTTAACTTATTCAAAGGTGCCACAATCGCTGCAGTGAAGTATTCTGTGATTCCCACACTCTCCAAATTCAAATCAGTGAAATCTCACTACTTCCGCAGTTGAGAGTCGACCACTGTATGCAATCAGTGAGATAGCAGTGAATAGTCCCTGGTTATGCAGTTGAGTTCCTCATCACGGATTAAATCAGTGACATTCCACTGCAGGGAGTAGTGAATATTCCCTGATATTGCACTGCATATGACACTGATTCGCAGTGGTCAACTTTTCACTGCGATCAGTGAGATTTCACAGTTTTCAATTCAGAGAGCAGATCGGTCACTTAGACTTTGTGCAATATATTCGCGTTTTACGAGCCTCCGATCAAGAACACAAGCCACATCGCGCGTGCTTTCTTGGTGACTCATTAGCTGATAGAAATTTAGTATGGGTACTTGAAATATGAAGATCCTTGCCGAGAATTATATATCTAATGTTTTATTGTAAAATGAAGTCATAATATGTGAATTACATTTATTTTAGCGAAAAGGAGAAATTTGACAGTAAATCAGAAACTGAAGGGTCTATCAACCTCGCCTCATGCTTAGAACCTTGAACGAAATCATGGTATAGGTCTCCAGTGGATTGTGTCACTGGCTAACTTAGAAACGTAGTTCAAAGTTTACCTGGGGTAGACATCTACCCCGGTTTGAAGTTCAAGGGTTCAGAAATTGAAATATATCGAATAACGAGCCTGACTAACTTATGACGAGCATATATGCTGTTCAAGTGCTAGATGAAGTCCAAAAATTCATAACGATGATAGTTGCATCTGTTGATTTACTACAATCATTCAAACGTCTAGCTAACGTTGATATAGAAATTTTGCGAATCTAGTAACTTCAAGAATCTGGAATATTCTCAATCTATTTCTTTTTTCAAATTTTTGTTCACCATGATTCTAGGTACAAAGTATTACCCCTCTAAATACAAAACTGAACAAAATAATGAGAGAAAGAGATAATTATTCGAAATTATTTGTTGAAATACAAGAAAAATTTGATCAGAAACTAACAGAATGTGATATTTTGAAAGCCACTGTTAGTGAACTTGAAAGGGAAAATAAGGAACTTCAACAGATTTACGATCATAAAGAATGTATAATACTGGTAAGAATCGATGTTAATATATACATATACCTGTGTATTTTCAAAAAATAATACTCCTTTAAAAATCTTGAATTTTTAGGATCTCCGAGAAAAATTACGAGCCATAACGGAAGAAAATGTCGAGTTGTCTTTGAAAGTTACTGATACTGATAGTGCTGTCGATACTCATATGACTGAAAGTACTACTACTCCCCCTGCTACAAGCGAGCTAACTGATGGAAGTGAGGTATTTTTTTCATTTTTTCACTTATTAAATACATTCTAATGATTTTATATTACAACCTTGAATAAGTTCTCGCTGTTTCATCACAGATGGTACTAACAGTACTCCGTGCTTGAAATTTCAAATGGTAACGCACTTGCAAGGAAGTACTGTATCTAACCTAAAATTTCAGGGTATGATAGTTCACTTTAGTGCAAACAAAGTAATTGTTTATTAGTTTTGAAAATGTCTATTTTTGTGCCAACTGAAGTGTATTCGCGGGGAATTTTATTGCACCACTTTATTCAAAAGAAATCTGCAGCTGAAGCACATAGAATTCTTGTTGAGACTTATGGTGGCGATGCTGTGTCGGATACGACATGCAGAGACTGGTTTCGACGCTTCAAAAATCATGATTTTGAACTTGAGGATGGAGAACGTTCTGGCGCAAGAAAGAAATTTGAAGACAGAGAATTGAAGGAATTACTCGATGAAGACCGATCTCAGACGCTAACAGAACTTGGAAAACAATTACAAGTTGATGAGTCAACTGTTTCAAAACGTTTAAAAATGTTCGGAATGATTCAGAAGCAAGGACATTGGGTGCCGTATGAATTGAAGCCAAGAAACATCCGATGGGACGGCGTTTTGTCACATGTGAACTACTGTATCGTGACTGACGATGAAAAATGGATACACTATGATAATCCAAAGTGTAGAAAATCGTAGGGTAAGCCTGGCCATACATCAACATCGTCCGCAAAACCAAATATCCATGGTTCGAAGCTTCTTCTCTGTATCTAGTGGGATCAGTAAGGTGTAATTTATTATGAGCTGCTCAAACCGAATGAGACTCTCGCGGGAGATCGCTATCGACTTCAATTGATGCGTTTGAGTCGAGCCCTAAAAGAAAAACGGCCGCTATACGAGAAGAGACACGGCAAAGTGATTTTGTTACATGACAACCCCCATGTTGCGTGTTGCCAAACCAGTGAAAACCTACCTGAAAACGCTTCGATGGGAAGTTCTACCCCACCCGCCGTATTCACCTGACATAGCCCCTTCCAATTTTCACCTATTCCGTTCGATGGCACATGGCTTAGCTGACCAGCGTTTTCATTTTTACGAAGAAGCTAAAAAATGGGTCGATTCTTGGATAGCCTCAAAAGACAGGTCGTTTTTCCACCGCGGAATTCATATACTGCCAGAAAAATGGGAGAAAGTGTATATTTTAAATACAGTTTTTATTTTGTAAAAAAACAGCGAGAACTCATTCAAGGTCCTAATCTTTTTTCTTATGATCCTCATCTTTGTTTTTAGGTGTCTGGATTCTCGATTCAAAGCGAACAGGATATTAATATACATGAAACGCTGCATTTAGCCTCTCACAAACTGAGAAAGAGGAGAACTTCATTGTACGAAGAGCTGAAAGTTTTGGTGAGACAACTATCTTTCATACAAATTCAGCTCAGATATGATTTTCTATTATAAACAGGAAATAACAGGTCGTACCAAAGTTCGCACAAGTTGGTCAATAATCTTGATCCATGAGCTATAAATATTGCTGAGCTAAAAGAGATTTTTGATATAAAATGAAAAAACTGTCATAACAAGATCCCGCAGGGTGTCCCAGAATTTAAAAAAAAAAACAAGGAATTTCTATTATGTCATTCAATAGTCTGTCCTTGTTGGAGTATATATGCTTTAATCCTGTCACGAACATTCCAATTTGTTGCAAGATATTGAACCAAAAGTTTAAATTATGGTGACACTAACGAGACGTAATTTTCATGTGATTATTTATTACAACTTTTCGCGTGATTGGGACAAAGAAATGTGTTTCGAACAAGTGACCAGAGTATTCAAACGCAAAATTATTGAATTAGTCTTCTCATAGTCCGGACTTGGCATCCTGTGACTTTGGTATGTTCCTCTTCGTAAAACTCTGCATGCAAGGTCAACAACGTTTTTCATCAGATGAGAAGTTGGTCGGTACTTTTGAAGAACAGTGTAACTTAGTACCAAAATAAATTTAGGGAAAGTGCTTTGACGAGGGGTTTTACTCTATGAAGAAATGTATCGATTATGACGGAAATTATTTCGAGAAACTGTGAAAAAAATAATCTAGTCTAGCGGTGTGCGAACCGTTCAAATCTTGAGCCGAACCCCTACTGTTCGGTTCGAACTTCGAACTTGATTGGCAAAAAAAGTTTGGTTCGGTTCGAATTCCGAACTTGGAAAATAGAAGAAGTTCAGTTCAGTTTGATTCGACTTTTCAAACTTCGGTTCGGGTTTGGTTCGACTAAGAAATCCAAAGTTCTCACACCCCTAATCTAGTCCGATAAAACTTTTGAGACAACCTATGTATAATGATCGGTAGTAGATCGGAAAATCCAAGGCTAACGAAAATCGACACCAAAATAGAACTTATGGTTGATGAATTATGGATTTTACTTATTTACAAACTATAGCAAAAAGAGTGAAAAAAAGAGAGATGTATCAGGAATAGAATAAATAACACAATGGAAAACAACACGCTATGAAAAGAATTGATTCATTCTGATTGAATAATAAGAGTTTGTAGATATAAAAGGATGATTGTGAAATTTTCATTGCACTCAAGATATGAATAACGATATAAATAATAGTAATAAGAAAATATGAAATTCGAAGGCCTTGTGAAGCCCAAAAGAGATGCATATATTAGATATGTTGTAGAAACTTAATCATGCCAGCTCAACTAGTATTGATTGAATTGATAGAAATCTATCAAACTCGAATTGTTTTTATCAGTGAAAATAAATAATTATCATTAATTTGGCTATCTGAACAATATTCGACAACTCATGGAGAACGCATTTAATGATTTTAACGCTCGTTGAATTCCAAAGTTTCATCCATTCAAATGAACAATGAATCTGAGAGGATTTAGAAATTTATTCTAGGTGAATTAATCCTCCGATAGCTGAACATTATTCTGTAACACTTGAGGCGACGTGTTTGTGTTGATCCGTGGCTGATCTTATTTATCCCCATGATTCGATGAACAGGGTGGCCAGGATTGAATATAATTTAAACTTCTCTGTCGCATTGTATGGAATGCAATGAACAAATCAATCCATGTATCCGAAATTTTTGACAGAAATTATGGAAAATAATATAATTCTGTAACAATCTGTATCAAAAAGGGTACTCAATTTAAGATTTTAAATCAATAACACGAATTTGAAGTGATACGGTCCAATGGTGATTAGAATTCTTCATTCCACGATCTCAAGAATCCTTAGAACGCTATCTACTTGAAATTAATTATTTATCTAATTCTGTAATGTTTTGGAAAAATATATCACTGTTGAGATGGGGATCAGCAGTTTTAATCTAAAAAATCTTTGAGCAAAATTCGTGCAAATTTAAACGATAAAATTGACTTTTATTCTTCACTTTACTCGTTATATTCTATTGAAAATAAGGAAAAACAGAACATGAAAAAGTCGTTTACTGAAATTATCAATATCATCCTAAAATAAGGCCAGGGTTCTCAGCAGTCCTTGCCCTGGTTAAAAAAAAAACCATTGAATCTTGTACAATGTTCTGACGAAATCCCAATCAACTTCATATCATCAGATTCTATGGATTTCTTTAACCAGGGTGGATTCTAATAAAATTGAACAATGACACGTTGCCGTTGAATAGTATAATCAATAAGAAAAAAAAGAAGAAATTCAAAGACTCAGAGCATTGTAAGCTTCAGAGGATCAACGTAGGAATTTCTTTGAGTGTTAGAGAAACTTCTATTTATATTAATAAGATACCAGTGCACTGTTTTGTCAAAACAGGATTTTTCTTTTCATCTGACTCATCCTTCTATTCAATAGGAATGCGTAATTAGTCAATTCCTTTAGAGCACGGGAGTCGTTGGGAACGCAGAGTAAACATTCGGAGTAATCTGTGTAGAGTTACTTGAAATTGAATCTCTGGAAGAGGTTTAAGAACTTTCATAAATTGATCTTTAATAATTGATCCTTCGGGATACACAGCTCAAATGTTGAATTTCAAAAACATTTCTTCTTAGATTTTGAACTGTAACAGTCCATTCAAAGAATCCGTAGGATGACACATAGGTGGGGTTACTAGAATTTTTTCCACATGATTTTCATTTAGTACTAACCTTCAGACGATACGTGTGTAATTTTGATAGCAATCTGACCATATTTCGAGTTTTGATACAGCATTGCTTTTTGAGAAGAAAAAATACAGTGAGAACCAAACAATGGCTTGATAAACATTATCCGGACTCTGCTACATCGAGACAAATGGTAGAGAAGTGGATTGCTGAATTTAAACTTGGTCGTACCAGCACAAATGACGCAGAGCGCAGTGGACGCCCAAATGAGGCTGTTATTCCAGACAACATAAAAGAAATCCACAAATTGGTTATGAACGATCGCAAATTGAAGGTGCACGAGCTACCTAACATTGTAAAGATATCAAAAGGTAGTGTTTTTACCATCTTACACGAACGTTTGGGTATGCGAAAGCTCTGTGCAAAGTGGGTGCCGCGTGAGCTCAGAGTCGACCAAAAACAACGACGAATTGATGCTTCGGAGGAGTGTTTGGCGCTGTTAAACCGCAATAAAATCGAATTATATCGTCGATACGTGGCAATGGATGAAACATGGCTTCACCATTACACACCAGAATCCAAAAAACAGTCAGCTGAGTGGACAGCAGTCGACAAATCGAATCCAAAGCGAGCAAAGACGCAACAGTCGGCCAGTAAAGTGATGGCGTCTATATTTTGGGATGCGAAGGGAATAATATTTATGGACTATCTCCAAAAAGGAACCACCATCAATAGCGACTATTACTGTGCACTTTTGGATCGATTGAAGGCTGAAATCGCAAAGAAACGGCCCCATTTGCGAAAGAAAAAAGTGTTGCTTCACCAAGACATTGCACCGTGTCAGAAATTGATGAAAACGATGGCAAAATTGAATGAATTGGGCTTCGAATTGCTTACCCATCCACCGTATTTTCCAGATTTGGCCCCCAGCGACTTTTCCCTGTATTCAGATCTCAAGAGAATGCTCGCTGGAATGAAATTAAAGTCCAATGATGAAGTAATCGCTGAAACTGAGGCCTATTGTGAAGAGAAAGAGAAATCCTACTATAAAAGTGGTATCGAAAAGTTGGAAAATCGAGTTTTGTCAAACTTTTGTTTTTTTCTTACTTATCCTACGGACATATTGAATGACCTGATATTCTACATTTTTTTAGGAATTTCAGTCAAAAAGAATGATTTCACAAAATATATGAATGTTTGCTCAGTTGTAACCACTTCGTACTCTTTCAAATCATCATGACGTTCCAAACTTCAATAGATGTCTTTCATATAAACTTTGATAACAATTTTCTGATATATGCATAATGAATGAAGTACTCACTAGATCTCCCGCATGTATAGTATAATCAAGATTCTGTTAACAACTGTTTGGAATGATCCAATTGTTCATATTCGCTTCCAGGGTTTTTCAACAGAATGCGGGAGGAGCGAACTCGAACGCGAATTAAATTATTACAAAAAACATATTAGCAATAATATAGAATTACTCGAAAGGTATGAAAGACTTGAAAACTATTACACACCGAAAGTTTCAACCGATGTCACATGTCATTCAACATTCTGTTTTTTGCAGTGTAATCCAAAGTTTGAAATCATCCTACACGATTTCACATGATTTCAATTGCAGCGGTGAAACGGATTCGGAAAGATCGAATATCGATACATTGGGAAAACGGATATCTTCTCTTGCCCACATGGTTTGTGTTTCTTTTTCTACGTATCATGTTTCTTTAATTTTCATATGTATATTGTACTTGTAACAAAATCAAACTTAGAATTTTGTAATAACCAGTTCTAAATCATTGGCATTGCCTTGACTTATGTCGCTGTACCGACAATAATAACCAGATGACCACGTATGATAATATATCTTCATAACAAAAGAAATATACACGAGTGTCTCATCGTGTTTTCCCTTTTTTCTTTTTCTGAATCCGCATTCTGTACTACGCATCTCCTCCACGACTATGACCTTTTCTCTCTTCTTCTCTTGACTCTTCAAATTCTTTTATTTCAGGTGAACGATGTAGGTTTAAAAAGAGATCAAAGAGACTCTTATGTTCAAGTTGAAGCAGAATTAGATACATCAGTAGTTTCATCAAAGGACAACAAATTTAACATACTTTCTTTCCACGACTACCTCCATTACACGTAAGTTTTTATTTTTCTGACAAAATTTCACTCCTCTCCGAGGCGTCTCTCTATCATCTTAATATCGTTGGGTTATAAATAAGGTATCAAAAGTTATTAATCGATGTTATTTAGCTCAAGGTGAGAGGATGCATATTTACTCTTTTCCAGGGTTTCCCATAAAAATAGCAATAAAAAAATCTTCTCGTTAAAAGTGTCACACTTCCCCAAAATAATCTTCCTTCCGATGCAATGCAAAAATAACTGAACGGGAATACACATTCGCGTATTCCCCTTGAATTGAATTTTCTTTCGTGTAACGCAAGCATTTCTCTAACGTAAGTTATTCCGAGCATAACCGAAATTGAATTTCATTAAAATTCATTCATGTTCCAACATGAGAATGCGATTCTGAAGAAAGAAATATCTCTCCTTTACTTCCACGTAATTTAAAAAATTGACGTTGCATTTGGAATTCACTCGGAGAGTCTCAATTTTCGTTACATTAAAACCTTGCTCCATTTTCAATGCGTACCTCGTAACTTCGTACTGTTCTTCTACTTTCGATATCCCCACCAATAAGTATATATTACATACTCATCGGATGTGTTTTCCTTCTTTTTATCCTCTTTTTTTGTCTGTTTCTCAATAAAAATTGCAATATATATATATATATATATATATATATATTCAAAAAAATCGTATATATTATGAACTCTGATTGCAATAAATATTCAATATAAAATATCAAGTATTATGTATCATACGTGCAATGTCATGTAAGTAAAGTGATGCGAAAATCCGTACCATATAAGGTACGTTCAAGGGAATGAAAATACAGTTTCTCTTTTACTGAATTCCCCCAGAAAGGAAAATATATTCTTATAGTTTCGTACAATCGTTGTCAAATGAATTTGTTCGAATATTATTCGATATCACGAGTTCCGATTAATTTTAAAACACAAATTTACTTTTGAGTGTACAATTCATTTTAGATTCATGAAAAAACAACAATGTTGAACAATTTTTAGCCAATATATGGACACGATTTCATAAAATATAGTAGTGGAAAACAAGCCCGTCTTTGAGAATTACAGAGAGATTGGAACTATATAACTGCTTGTTCATTCTCCTCGCATCGAAACTCTTTTTATGCTTCCGACGGTAAATATGGCATGTTACCCTTGGACAATGTAAATTGGATCATCTCACACTAAAAGGATTTTAACGCCTTTTTGGATGAATCGAGAAAATGAAGTGATATAAGATTCTTTTCGAAGGAACTCAATTGTTTCAATTACAGTTATATTATGTTATAAATTTACTGAGGTGCAATTGATTTGCTTGAAGAAAATCTTGAAATTTCTTCAAAGCGGACCCAAAGAATATTTTATTTTCACGAACATATTGCATCACATCAGAATAAACGATTCTGTGTAATGTATCAAGTTACTTCAGTATAATAATACTTATCACCCATAACCGCAGCATTTAGTTGGATTCACTTGAATTTATTTTGTGCAATGAAATATTTCTCTCAAGGTGTGTTTTTTGCGAAGAATATTATATTGATCGTGAACATTTTTTTTCTTCGGAAAAAATTCAGAAAACTTTGTTGACAATGGAAAAATTATCTATGGAAAATTGGACATGAGTTTTCAGGGATTTTATCATTCGAAAGGTGACGCGTTCAAAGGTGATGGACCACGTTGAGTTGATGAGATTCATGGTCGGCTACTTCTATTTCATAGATCATTCATATATTGACATCCATGTTTGAAGACAAATGATCTGTGTGAATATTCAGCAGAACTATTCACACTCTTTGGGAGTAATATAGAATCAATTTACAGAATCCAAATCTGTTTGCGATATCATTCGCTAGTGATTCATGAAATCAAAATGAGCACAAAATTTAGACAATACTGTTTTGAGTGAAAAGTCTCGATGATACCAAAGAATCTTCCACGCAGTACTTGAATGTTTTTAAAACATTTCAAGGACTTTAGAATGTGTTCGAAACGTTTTCGAAACGTTTTTCAAACTTTTCAGAGACCTTGTACTGAACCCCAGATTGAGGCACTACTTTTTGTGTAATAATTTTTATTACTTTTGTAACCTTAATCTCAGGTTCAAACAACACACTCAAATAGAGAGAGAGAGAGAGAGGGAGAAAGAGGGAGAGATAAAGAGAGATGGTCAGAGATCTCGTGGATATTATTCACCTGCATCTTCATGGGATCATTTAATTTTTTCTACAATTCAGTGACGATATTTAATTAATTTTATTTTCCAACAATATTCAGTATCTTCGTTCTAACTCTCAAACCATTTCGTTTGAAAGGTCATTTCCCCCACGTTTGTCCTTCAATTTCACTGAATCGAATGAAAATGGGAATATTGGAACATGAGAGATAATAATTTTCATAACAGCTAAAATGTTTTAGCTATTTTATAATTAACAGTCTTAAAGTTTGCGAGATTTAAGTCTATTTAAATCTTCTACGATAAAAAAAAATATATATGTACGTTTCAAGCAGTGTGAGTACATCGATATTCTTGAACGTGGATGTAAAAAGAGATCGAAAGAAGCAAAAATTGCATATTTTTCAGCCCACCCTAATATACTTCCTTCTGTATTGACTCTCCTCTGAAACGTAACTGATACACGGGATTTGTTCTATCAGTTTACCGGTAGCACTCGGACCGCTTGCATCGTGGTAGTAATAATAATATCGCTTGTAACTACACCAAGTCGTATCTATTTTATTTTCTTGACGTTTCTTCGCGTTTGTCAAAATTATTAGCACCTATTACGTTTTGTGCGTGAAATTTTGAACGTACAATTGTGAAATATGCAACACAAAAGTGTCATCATTGAGTGTTTTTTTTTAGAATAGTGATTTTTTCAAATAGTAAAAGTGCAGAATTGGTAAGAGATTGATGAATGGAAGCATCGAGTGATGATAAATTTGGGTTGGGATATATTCTAAACTTTATAAAACGTTTCAAAATTCAAAAACGAGATCGATTTTCTCTTCAATGTTCATTCGAATATTTTTGGAAGTAAAAAACAGTCGGTAAATTTATCAGCGAATATGAGAAACGTACTGACCTTGCAGGAATTTTATCAATCTTTGAAGAAGTTGAACGAGAGAATATTATATTATTGGGAAGAGGAATTTTTTATTTCAAATACATTGAGGTTGAAATGTCGATTTCGTTTGATGTGTCAAACTGTTTCATCGAATTTGATTTGTTGTGTTGGAAGAAGTAGATTTGTGGGTAGGAATTAGATTGAATATTTACTTCACATTATTTATATGAACAATTGAAAATAAAGCCTTCGAGCGAATGCCAATAAATTGACAAATTATACAAGATTGTTTTGATAACTCAGAAAAATTTTGTCAAATTTGAGAAATAATAATTGCAAATAATTCAAGGTTTTCCTAATTTCTAAATATATTTTTTTAGAAATTTGATCATTTCTCTACAGCTCCTGATTTTAACCAGTACAATTGTTTATATTATCAAATCTAATCATTTATTGTATTCTTATAGGGAAACAAACGAAGTGTAATTAGTTTTACACGGATTCAAGTTTTGTTCTCAACTTTAAATCAATATTCCGATAAGTTAGAAGAGCTAGACAAGGCTAGGAAATTTCAAAAGCATGAAAACATGTGCAAAAATATAAACCATTCATAGGCAACCTAGGTGTTTTAATTCTCAAATGATCACGTTAGGGTTAAATTTTTTGTAAGATAAATAAATTATTTTAAAATGTGGGTTTTTCTGGAAATGGCTTGTAATTCTGCAAAGAATTCATGATTTCATCGTTTTTTCTTTCGTACTACAAACTCTTCTGAAAGATAATATTGGTGAGAAATAAAGAGAGCATTATAAATCCTGGAATTTGTGAGGAAAAATCTTGAGGATACTATTTGGCAGGAAATTACCGTACTCCCAGATTATTGGCTGATTCATTTGGAATTCTCACGTTGAATTTTTATTTCTGAAAGAACCAGCTAATAGGCTCATTTTTCTGACGACCCTGCTCGAGCTGAAGGGGACTGGAGCATGGGGAAGTAGGGGGGGGGGGGGATTAAATTTTGCGCGAATTTTCTTCACAAGGTACGTGATTTATACAAATTCAAAATGAATAATAATGAATTTAAGTAAAGGGTCCCCTTAAGAAGGTGGGGGAAGGGAAAAGTCAAATTTGGCGCAAACTCTTCTCATAAGATACTTAATTCGTACAAATTTCACGCGAATAATAATAAATTACAAACTAGGCATTGCGCATTGCCGAAAAATTTGAATTTTACGATGATTTCTGCGAGGTAAAGAATAAAGTAGTTGAATTTTAACCTCCAAACGTCAAAAAGTTTTACAATTTTATTTTTTAATCTTCAGAAATCATTGAGAACTTCAAAATTCGCAGCAAGGTGCAGTCCCAAATATACACTGTAAAAAATGATCGTGGAATTTTCCCCCCAAAAATGGTAGCAGCAAAGTTCCTCCACAGCTGGGAAATTTGTCACCATAATTCGGTGGACT
This sequence comes from Gonatopus flavifemur, assembly GCA_018340375.1. Classification (NCBI taxonomy): domain Eukaryota; kingdom Metazoa; phylum Arthropoda; class Insecta; order Hymenoptera; family Dryinidae; genus Gonatopus; species Gonatopus flavifemur. Next base: position 11,933,574 of record JAFFJZ010000005.1, read on the forward strand.
TTTCCTTCATTTGTGGAGGATTCAACACCTAAGAAACAAAATAATTCCACAGAGTGGTGAGAATATCCCTCACTTTTGATGGAAAAACAATTCCCCCACGATGAGGGGACGAAATTCACCAACAAAGTGAAGAAAAACTCCTCACATTTTTTACAGTGTATGTGATTTGTGTTAATTACGTTCCTTCTGAAAAAAGTTGGCGTAAAATTTGACTTTTCCCCTTCCCCCGTCTCCTCATACTCGAAACACCTAAAGAGGATCCAGCGTTGCCAAATCGTTTCTCTGAAGAGTAGAAGATCCCACACTGGAAAAAATATTTATTTGTAGAAATTAAATATTCAATTAGATGCAAAAACTGATTACTTGTTTCGAATAAATTATTTATTTAGAAGACCAATTTATTTGGGGCAAGCATTCCATTATTTGATTCGATCAAATATTTCACTAATCCTAAGAGATATTTCATGGAGAGAGGACAAATAAACTATTTATTTGGTTGGAAGAAATTTTTTTTTCAGTGCAACGCTTATAAAAAGTCGGAGAAATAGAAATTCAAGCAGGGGATTATAATGTTGATTTTCATGGTTACTCTTTATATTGGTACAAATCCTTTTTTTTGTTTTTGCCAACCCGGTCTCTTTACGCTGCCAAGGCCAATTGGACCGGGGGAAGCGTCCTTCCAACCTAACCTATGCGGCTGAAGTAAGATTCCCTGACTCGTCAATCGTCATTTCCCTATTACGGTGGTAGCCGCTTTCGAGATAAACTTTGGTTGATGCGCCAACCGCCATTTCCCCTTTCGCAGCATCACCGTTAGGGAGAAGGACGGATTGATTAGTCAGGGATTCGAACCCCCAAGCCTGTCGTCCTGTCCAAACCTGATAGAACAGTTTTCATCAGATTTCACAATTTATGAATTCCAAACAGAACAGCATCAAAAGCCTTGCTATCAGTTTTTGACTAGGTTTGGTAATTCCAGATGAAATCAGGTGGAAATTTTGATCAATTTTTGACCGAACTTCCAGGGGCACAAATCGTTCAAAGCCTTCCCTGAAAATTGCTGAAATATCTCATACAAGATAGTCGCCGATGAATTACGTCGCATCTCCGTAGAATTAAGGGAGAAGAAAGGGAGCGATGGATACCAAGTGTAGAAGTATGAAACCGGAATTTCCCTATGAATGGCACTACCCATCAGTTTAGGGACCCTCAGACCACTTCTTCAGCATCGTCATCTCCCCCTGACAGCTGATGAAGATTTTCAACACAAAACAATAGAAGTCTGTGCACCCGTAATTGTTTTGTAACCTTAAACATGTCGAGTTTTGTGCCTATTGTATTGTAAGAGTTGGATGTAATTTTCCAGTAATCTCAATAAATTGATTGAACTTGAGCTTGAACTTGAGTTTTGTGCCTACAAACTACGATCTGCGGACAGCATTGGTCTTTTGTTATTATTTGAAGAAAACTGCTGCAGAATCACGTCGAATGCTTGTCGAAGCTCACGGTGAACATGCCTTTGGTAAAACACAGTGTTTCGAGTGGTTCAAAGAATTAAAAAGTGGTGATTTTGAAGATGATACTCAAACTCAACAAGGACTCGCGGATCAACTGAATGTGACGCAGAAAGCCGTCCCCATTCGTTTGAAAGCCATAAGAGAAATTCGGAAAGTGGGAAAATGGGTACCGCGTGAACCGAATGAAGGGCAGCGAGAAAATCGAAAAACCACTTGTGAAATGCTGTTCCACAGATACAAAAGGAAGTCATTTCTCCATCGAATTGTGACAGGTGATGAAAAATGGATATATTTTGAGAAATCCTAAGCGTCGGATATCATGGGTGAATCCAGGCGAATCATCAATATCCACTGCAAGACCAAATCGTGGAAAGAAGACAATGCTCTGTGTTTGGTGGGATCAGAAGGGTGGAATCTATTATGAGCTGCTAAAACCTGGGCAAACCCTCCAACACTGATCGCTACCAACGGCAAATGCTCGACTTGAATGGCGCATTGCGCGAAAAACGACCGGAATATGGAAAAAGGCAACGCAAAGTCATCTTACTCCACGATAATGCCCCATCACACACAACAAAACGGGTCAGGGAAACGAACGAGGCGTTCAGTTGGGAGATGCCACCGCATGGACGCTCTCGCTGAGCAACGCTTCAATTCGTATGCAAATGTAGGAGAATGGCTCGATAATTGGTTCGGTTCATAAGAGGAACTGTCTTTTTAGCCTGGCATTTATAAACTGCCAAAAAGATGGGAAAAATGTATAAACAGCAATGGAGATTATTTCGAATAAAATATTTTCTATCATTTTCAAACAACAAACGTGTGATTTTCACCAAAAAATTCCGGTTTCATACTCCTACACCTGGTAAGGATTGTTGGTTTTCCTTATAGCACTAGAATAATCAGTAATTGAGGCGAAATTTTTTTTCTTAGTAGAAACATATCAACTTCATTAAAACACTGTGAAAATAATTTTAACTAAGAGAAAAATGAATGATATCAGGGAAGTTTGTTATTTCGGTCATCAGTGTAGTACTTCCGCCGATGCAATTATTGCGAAACAATCTCGACTTATATCTCTTGCTCAAATCCAGTAAATTAACTGTAACCCGTTTTACCCTGTGAAATTATAGATATGTGTATTAAAACCTATAGGGAGTGCAAACCTGAATTACGGGAGTGAAATTTGCATATGATGTTGTTAATCCTTTTATTACACGGAGAAAAATGAAGGTCGAAAATATACTAATTTTTAATAAAAATTTGAGAATATTTCTTGAAATCTGAGAGTTTTTCTTAAATGCATAATAAAGACAAAACGGTCCACTTTCTTGTGGAATTTTATTCGAAAAACAATGAAAAATTATCAATACTTGATAGAGAATAGAGAAAGATATGAACTTCCCAAAAGTCGCATACGGAATTTCACAAAGTGAAATTTTACGCGCGACTTTTGGGAAGTTCATATGTTTCTCTATTCTTTATTAAGAACTGATAATTTTTCATTGTTTTTCGAATGCAATTCCACAAAAAAGTGAACCGTTTTGTCTTCATTACGCATTTAAGAAAAATTCTCAGATTTTAAGGAACATTCTCAAATTTTGATTAAAGATTACTATATTTTCGACCTGCATTTTTCTCCGTGTAGTCAATGTGCATATTAACCCTCAAATAGTAACCAAAATAAAGAGTGGTTTTGAATGGATTGGTTGGTTTCAAGGTTCAAAGTTCATAATTTTGCACTTTAATGTAATGATGATGTAGAAGCGTTTATTGTGTTATTTTATGGTGTTCTCTCCCATCAAACGGAATCAACGTATGAAGGTTAAAGTATCCGACATCAAGTCTGGAAAATACTCTATTATTTCCCGTTAGAATTCGATACTTTCTCTCCGTCTAACGATAATGCGGTATTTTTCTTCCGAAAAGCACAATCCTTTCCTATCAAAAACCATGTCTCTTTTTATTTTTCTCCAAAACCTCAAGTGCTTGACAATCCATAGAAATAACACCGTTTTCTTCTCTTTGTTGCATAAATGTTGGCGAATACATGTGTAAATAATATCTGTTGACAATTTAAATTGTGGCCTTTCAAAATTGATTGCTCAAATTACTTCCATGAATTTTTGCAGATTTTTTTGCATATATTAAAACGGCTCAAAATACGCAGGACATGAATAACCCATGGTTACCATTAACGGGTGCTGAAGAAGGGTTACTTCATGAAATACACTGGTCTTCTTCTAGTGATTGAAACTTCTCACAAATTCATGAAAATTGGAGAAATTTTTAATTTAAAATACTCAACTGAAATACCTCTTTTCACTTGTTCTAGAAAATTTTGTTTCATCGTTTTGATGTATCCTATGAGCGACAGGTATTTTGTCATGCAGAAATCGAGCGGTGATTCGCTTCACCCCAACCGATTCTTTTCGCCTCTTTTTACGGTCCCGTAAAAGCGAGCATCCTGTAGAAGTCAGAGTTACTAGATTTTTCTACCAAAAATACTCGCAGATAATTGAATAAAATAGACAAAAATGAACCATTCAAACCTTATTCCATAGGAATAGAAGGTCTGACTGGTTGTTTTATTCCATTTTATCAAGTCCTCTGAGTATTTTGGGTAGAAAGATCTAATAACTCCAGGGTCTACCTACCCAAAATGGTAAAAAAATGACTCAATAAAATGGAATAAAACAACCAGCCAGACTTTCTTTTTCCCATTTTCTGGAGTCATCTTTGAGGATTTTGAGTAAAGCGATCTAGTAATTTTGAGGACTCCAAGATATCCTTAACCCCGAGAGGACACGAACGTTTATTGAACATTTCTGAAGCTTTATGTTCTCTTGATACCATAAATAAGGCTGATTACATCAGAAAAACATAATGTCTTTCATTTAAGCAAATATACCCTAGTAGAAATTAGAATTGGGAATTAGATGGGCCCCAGCTAGTTTTCCCAGATGTTAGGTTGGTTTCTAGTTAGTTTTGTAACGCACTTTCTAGCCTGTGCCCATCCAGATGTCCCAGGGAATTGCTAGAATGTTGTTCAAATTGGTAATTAGAAATGTGAAATCATGTGTTTTCTGTAAAATCACACCTATGACTGAGGTATTTTGACATTTAATCTCCAGTCAAAAACGTTGCTTTTGAATCTATTTCCATGATATAATCCCGAGTGACAAATTGAAACGTTAGGGCTCCCTTTTATTCCTCTGACCGTGTTAATGGACTATCAATATTACTGTACTATCAGTTGACGCATGAAAAATCTACATAAACCAACTAAATGTTTAGGCACTGAAGTCAAATTGGCTGAAATGTGTTATCCAGTTGCCCCCGCGTGGGTCCCATCTAGTACGTGAGTGGTAAATGGGACGCCCAGACAAATTTCTACCAGGGTATGGCAACATTAAATTATACTCCTGCAGAGAAAATCTGTCTCAAATCTGTTGTAATTCCAACTTCAGAAAATTATGCAATTAGCTTACAGACATTTCAAAGTCCCCAGAAATCCCAGATCTCCCCCCACTCTTCACGAAAACGACTGATTACACTGAGAAAAGTGAACTATAACCATTACCATGCGGAAATAGTAGTTGAATGACAGAATCAGGTTATTTGGTATCCATGTTCATGTAAATGGTAACCATTCCCATATGCATGAACATTGCTACGATTCTCTATAGTATCCGAAACCAAATTCGCGAAGTTGTCCCCCCATTACTATTTGTACATGGTAATCATTACATTCCACTTCTCTCAGTGTATACATCGAAAAATAATGAGTTGATGCATCTTCTGTGAATCATGAAGAAGACGCATTAACTGATTATTTTTCGATTTATTCAGTCATTTTCGAGAAAAGTGGGAGGAAGAATTTGGGATTTCTTGGGACTTCGGAATGGTCTTAAAAGGAATGACTTTTATAATTTTTTGCAAGATTCTATTGCAGAAAAATGATCACCGCTAGAGTTAGTTTCCGTTTTGAGATTCTAATGTGGCGTACTTATGGCAATTTTAATTTTTATGGAAGTAAAAATCTAACTCCTCCTGTGAGGTACACAGAAACAGTTGATGGATTAAGAAGTTTAGAATTCATTTACTGTTTTTTCTTCTTGCCTTATTTTTTATTCAATTAATATTTTTTCCTCTTAAAATCCAGTGTTTCTTTATTGTCCTATAGTTTTTGTTATTATTTCTATTATAAATGCGTTACCGAATCAAATTTCAGTCGTGATTCCAACACCCTGGTTAAAAGAATCCATTGAATCTGATAAATGAAATTCAATGAGATTTGGTCAGAACATTGTCCAAGTTTCATCGTAATTTAGTGAGATTTGGCCAGATTCAACGAGATTCACATGAAAGTTCGGACCAAATCTCATTGAAAAATCACCGGTGAGATGTGGTTAGAACATTGTCCAGGTTTGATTGTATTTTAATGATAATTGGTCAGAATCAATGGGTTCTTTTGACCAGGGCATATAATAATGAAATCTCATATTTTATTATAGCAGATTTTTTTCCCTTTGATCATTACTTTCATTCAATTGAGAATAATTATAAAAGAATTTTGGTGAAATATTGCAAATTGTGGCCAGAGGAAGAATAGGGTTTGGACTTGGAAAGCCGAAAGAATTCAGAGAATTGTTATTTCAAATATATGAAAACCTTGGTTAAATGTTGTAAAATGTGTTCAGGAATATCAACTTTAACATCCGACTACTTTACTTTACGATAAACATCGGATAAATCCGTCCGCTTTTTTTATTGTATGGTGTAACGGTATCCTTTATTTATTATCTCATGTTTTGATATGCAATTGTGTGAGAAAAATCATTCTGTTGAACAACATAATGATCATTTTTAATCATTTGTTAATGCGATTGAAAAAACTTCAACCTTACGTATGAAACTCTTGCGAGAGAAAGACACATGAGTCGAAAAGCTTGAACACGTGCGTATCATAACCGTGCTTGAGCAAGGACAGTTTCATTGGTAACTTTGATTGCATGATGACAGTCTCGTTAAATCTGTGACACGGATGCGCCCCAGATACTTTTAATCCCATATCTCTAATTAATCAGAACCGTGATGTCTTAACCGTTAGGTTGTTTATGAAATCAAGTTTATGATTTTGTTTACATATCAGAGAATGCATTTGAAAAATCACATTATACGTAGTATTCAAGATTTGGTTCTGTCTTTCCACGTAGACTTGTAATTGATGTATCAAATTTCATTATTATAATAAATTGAGTTGAATTATTTCTGACAATATACCCATCATGATCCTATCATTTATGAGCAAGTTCATGTTCACAAGCTAACGCTTTGATGCTTTGAATTTATCCTCTTAAATATTCTGTACCAATTTTGCATTGATTTCAAATATCTTTTGATTGGGTGTGTGATGTTAATTTGTTTTTGGAAACAATCCATTTATTATTATTTTTCATTTGAAATCATTGGAATTTTTTTTTACTGAGTCGATGATAAATCCTTCCAATATTTTTTGCCTAAGAATTCTCATATTTGCACAAAATTATTCGTTTTGTTCTTCCCAATCAGATAAAAATGTAGTAAATCTACAAACTCCAAATTTTCGGTATGTTGTCAGTCAAGCTTTCTTGATGTTATCATTATATGATTCACATGTGCTCTGAGAAAATGAATGCTAGATCATTTTTCATATCTTGCAAAGTATTACTCGCTATATGAAGATTTTACGCTATTTATACACTTTTAAAATCATATTTGTATAATACTGATCTAAGCATTAAATATTCATTTGTAATTCCTGAATTCTGGCTGGTATTCTTGGGGAATAACAACCAAAAGTCACCCGTTATAGGATACATCAACGGTTTCAGGGTTATTAAAATGTTAACAAGCTCATAAGTTATGCAAGAATCTGATTAGCGTTTCGCTATTGTAGGTGTTCTTTTAGATTTCCTAAGATATTTTGTTACACCTCCTTTTAAATGTTATGATTCAATTCTCCTCTCTTTCTTTTCAAATTAATCATTTGTCAATGTTATTCTCATTTACAGACAAACAAATATCATCCGATCTACTGCATCTGAAAGATCAAAATTCAAACAAAAAGATCCTTTCCTCATCCATCGATCAACCATTCAAACCCGAAGTTCAATAATCGAGCCAATAGTCGCTGCTCTTGACGAAATCATCCAAGATACATCGAGCGTAAAAGAAAGATTTCCTCCTACCGCGAATTCAAGGTTAATATCAACTGCATATGATATCACAAGGAAGAACAGTCGTTCTTTCGAGCTCAGAATATTTTATAATTCATTTTACTAGAAGTACTAGATTCTTAATATACATGTATTTTTAAGGCGTAAGTCAGTCTTTACTTTATCCAAATACAAAAACGGGAGAGTTGGATTAAGATCGTCGTCAATCGATCAAATCGAAGAATCTCCCAATGAATCCATTGTTTTATCAGGACACGGGGATTGTGTCAGAAATTTCAAAATAGAAGGTATTCAAAAGAATCGAACATTGGAAGAAAGTGCATATTCAGAGAAGAGTCAAATGTCGAGAACGGTGAATATATTGGAAGGAGAATCAAATTACGTATCAGAAACCAGAATACAGAACGATGATAACGATGATGACGAGAATAACAGTTCTAATAATACTGCATTCACGAACTCCATAATTCATGAAGAAGACACGAACAAGATGGATTCTAATAATTCCCATTCAGATCTCGAAAAATTGAATATGGAAGCAACAACCCCATCCAATGCTAAACTCAGTAGTTTCCGAGATTTCGTTAGGAGCACGTATCAACCGGAGAACGAGGATGAAAGTAATCCGTACTCACTAACAAATTTTCAAGAACCTCGCCAAGAGATTTTCAATTCTCAAAACGAAGTTGACAGGGGAGCCCCTCCACAGACTTCTACTCCTTTTTGTAATTCTAGGTGAGGCCAATTTTATTTCATCTACATGAAATATAATAAAATAATGAAATTCCTCTGATTCATTCTCGTGAAATCAGATAAATATATATCACGAAAAACAATTTACTTTTTATTTATTGAGTGAATTTTTCAAGGTTCAAACGGAAACAATGAAAACCATGTTACATAAAGTCTTATCGTTGAATCATTCGTGTTACGAATAATACGTACAAACTGTACACGCTCGATTATCTCAGTGAATTATTTATATATAATACAATGTTTGAAAGAAAAATTTCATTGGTCATGTATTTCATTTAGTTGCAAAAAGATTCCCAAACGGAAAATCTCCGTTTTTCATCAATCGTTCGATATCAGCTCGTTGGAGGATACAGAAGATATACCTGAAGTAAGAAGATCTTTCAGCAGTCCAAGGATCGAAGATGATAAAATTGAAAAACCGATCGAATCGAATCAACCATCTGGATCTTCAACACGACAATCGACGTTTAATCCTCAATTCTCAAATACTTACCGTTGCGTGGAAAATAGTTCTAACACATCGTCCAGTAGCTCGTCTCCTCAAAAATCTTGTAGTCCACTGGAGGACTATTCCGACAACAGTTCGTTGCAACCGATCAACTATACATCGATTAGAAGAGTTCGTATAGCTCCTACTAGACTGAAATTACACGATGAACCTCTCGAAGATGCGTCTCAAGGGGGAAGTAATCTAAACTCATCCAGTATTATTTCTGAAAAATCTAAATCGGCTACGTACGTGATACACGAGGCAGATGATATCAAAGAATCAGAGAAAATGTCTGGAACTTATGTGCTGTCCGCTGATTTGGGTGAGTATACTTGTATTATTTATTATAGTGACGTGAACATAGGGAAATCCTTTGGGAATTCTGTTGATGGAAAACATTATACATTTTTAACAAGAAAATAATCATTCACTGTAGAATAACGGATACCTTTCAATAGGAATTTGATGATGAAACTCTATAAAATTTTTATTATTCATTTAGCATAGAATGTTCTCCATTTACGATTCAAGAGCTTTGTTGAAAATCATTCAAAAACTCTATGATTTTTTTCATCGTTTTTCGCTGAGACTAATTGTTAGCTCTCCGACGGTTGCATAAAAATCAGGAAATTACACCCCACGGTATTTTGGATGTAAATTCTGAACGTATGAGATTTCATAGTGGTAGCCATAGTCGTAGAGATTTCAAACGAATGTGATAAATGATTCAAAAAACTTCATTTTCATACGTTTTGAAGTAATAAGATTTACCTAAAGCTTCTGGTTACAAAACTGTCCCACGAAAATTGTTTTTTGGAAGAAAGATTTCGAGAGATCGAATCAAGTATTAGAAATCAAATTTGTTGCATTCGACGCTTATTCTAGTCTCGACAAATTTAACTGGAAATGCATATATTCTACATACTGCACATGCGAGGGTGATAAAAAAAAATTGAAAACCAAATATTCTCCCTGAATGATAATAACTCTCAAAAATATATAGGATTATCTTTCTTGCATTCATTGTCTATCCAACCCCGCGTAGATACGATGTACTATATCCCTCACACTTATATCCCTCTTATTCATTTATCGAAACATGCACCAGATCCCATGTAAGTTGAGGTAACCCACATAACACAAATGTCTCACTATTATCTTCAGAATATTCTGCAACATTCTTAGGTCTGGACTCGAGGCTCTCGAGTAACACCAACAAAACCTAATTTTACCAGTGCTAATGCAAGATTTCGTTGGATCAATGTACAAATATTCAAAGAATGAAATGGTAGAAAATTCTTGGAAAAGTATTTTGATTTTGAACACTAAGGTCTATTCAAAACTGTTGCAGTCACGAAAAAAGTCTTATGTTGTCTTGTCTTGGTCTTGGGTAAAGGAGAATTGCTTTACCAGATGTAGAAGTATGAAACCGCAATATTTTTTGTAAGAATCACACGTATGTTGTTTGAAAATGATAGAATTCATACATTTTTTAATACATTTTTCCCACCTTTTCGGTAGTTTATAAATTCCAGGCTAAAAAGACAATTCCTCTTATGAAGCCTATTCTCCTACATTTTCATGAGAACTGAAGTGTTGTTCAACGAAAGCGTGTCCCATTGACGCGAATAAATGATAATCGGACGGAGACAAGTCTGGAGAATGAGCCGCATGCGGTAGCATCTCCCAACTGAACGCCTCGATCATCTCCCTGACCCTTTTCGCTGTATATGATGGGGCATTAACGTGGAGCAAATGATTTTGTGTCGCCTTTTTCCAAGTCGATCATTTGCTGTTGATAGCGATCAGTGTTGACGGTTTACCCAGGTTTTAGCAGCTCATAATAGATTCCACCCTTCTGATCCCACCAAACACAGAGCATAGTCTTCTTTCCAAAACGATTTGGTCTCGCAGTGGATGTCGATGATTCGCCTGGATTCACCCATGATTTCCGATCCTTGAGATTCTCAAAATATATCCATTTTTCATCACCTGTCACAATTCGATGGAGAAATGACTTTCTTTTGTATCTATCGAACAGCATTTCACAAGTGGTTTTTCGATTTTCTCGCTTTCTTCCATTCAGTTCATGCGGAACCCATTTTCCCACTTTCCGAATCTTTCCCATGGCTTTCAAACAAATGGAGACGGCTTTCTGCGTCACATTCAGTTGATCCGCGAGTTCTTGTTGAGTTTGAGTATCATCTTCATCCAATAAGGCGCTCTTCGTTTCTCACGTCAAAATCACCACTTTTAAATTTTTTAAACCACTCGAAACACTGTGTTTCACCAAGAGCATGTTCACCGTGAGCTTCGACAAGCATTCGATGTGATTCTGCAGCAGTTTTCTTCAAATGATAGCAAAAAACCAATGCTGTCCAATGCTGGATCGTAGTTTGTAGGTACAAAACTTCTATTGTTTTGTGTTGAAAATTTTCATCAGCTGTTAAGAGAAGATGATGGTACTGAAGAAGTGGTCTTAGGGTCCCTAAATCGATCGCTAGTGCCATTTATAGGAAAATTCCGGTTTCATATTTCTACACCTGGTAAAGTCCTGCCTTGGACCAATTTGTCGCGTTCTGGGCCAAGTTAATGCCTTTGGTGGGTCCAATGTGGAGGAAGGGCAATTTCTAGCTGGGAGGGTATAATAGTTCAGTTACATTGAATTACAGCGCCATGAACATTTCTGTGTAACAGGTTAACATTTTGAAAACGGATGGTACTACAGACATTGAGAAAATTCTAATCAAATACTGAAGATTGTTTCCTAAAAGTGCCAAACCTTTTAAGAAACCCATTTAAAAATATTAAGGAAAACTTCACCAGATCAGGATGAAGAGTTCCCCGTTCATGGTAGAACTTTGCTGCCACCAAACGTTGGGGGAAAATCGCGGCAGCATTTCTACATTGAAGGTTTATCTGATCAAGTTAATTCAATTTCGATTCGTTATGATGAGCAATTTCAGTATATGATAATTTTTATTATATCTGTGAACAAAGTAATATTAATTATTCAAACGAAATATGAAATGCATTGCTGTTGAAACTATGAATCACTGTGTTAACATCTATATGAAAATAATCCTGCTCAAAGTAACTTATACCAATGAAAAGTAATAAATAGTTTGATCAGTTTTCATAATGAATCATGATAGGACGCGAGATTCGGCTTTGCGGAATTGCAATCCCCAATTTTAATTCTGTTCTATATCAGTTTTCATGATGTTTCATATACAAGTTTGAAAGAGCGTCTATAAGAATTTATAGAATTTTATTTTATAAGGTCTGAGAGAACTCAATCTATAGCCTCTACAGTTTTCCTGGGAATCGATAGGACCGAGATTCATCAGGATTCCATAACAGGGTATCATTTCAAATGTGGTTTCTGAAACGTGAATCTTCGACTTCCTAACGTCATTGAACAATGAAAGTCTCATCGTTTTCTCACGATATTTTAGCAGACGTATCAAATGTTATAAAATTACATCACTTTTATCGTGAATGTTGTATAGACAATGTTACAGTTATTTTCAAAATAAAGATTCACATTTTTTTGGAATATTCGTAACGTCTTTTATAGAAAGTTCACTATAAACTCTCATACAATTCCTAACAACCCCTATGAAACACGATATGTCCCATAAGAAAGCGATGGAAGTTTTATCATTCACTTATGCATTGTATAAATCGATTGTCATAAACATCTAATCATTTTCTTTTAGTTATCATTTATTCCAACTACTTCATCTGTCCCTCGCTTCATTCCTGTGAAATCAAGTCAGCGACAGTAGCAACTCGAACATTACTCAAATTTGCACCTTTAAGGAGATACTACCCAGTAAACATCTTTCCCCTCAACATTTCAAACATTCATTATGTTCTGTGAATGCTAACAGAAAGTTCTCTAATGTATCGATTTCGGAAATCTTTTTGATGTCTTTCTTATGAGGTCTATAAGTTATCAGAATGTGATCCAAGTCAACTTTCTGATAACTCCCAGACCTCATGAAAAAGGCATCAAAAAGATTTCCGAAATCGACGCATTAGAGAACTTTCTGATAGCATTTAGAGAACATATAATGAATGTTTGAAATGTTGAGGGGAAAAATGTTTACTGGGTACCCGCAGAAAAAAGTTACCTCAAAAATGGCCACACTTCACAGTAAAGTAGGGACAAAATGCTAAGAAAACTATGCTTCCTAGTAAAGAGTGATGGAATTCTGTTATTTATCGAGTTGAGAGTATAGTAATTTCAATCACAAAACCTAATACATAACCCCAAAATGTGATTTTGTCCTTACTTTATTGTAAAGTATAGTAATTTTTTAGGTAACTTTTCTCTGCGTGTAGCGCCGAGACGCAGCACAAATTTTTCATGCAATATTTGGATAGCGTCCTGAATAACGCTAGTATCCTCTTGAAATATCAAATTTTGCAAATAACTAAAATTTGATTCCCCTGAACATTCATATTATAAGAAGTACCTCAGTAATTGAGAATATGCTTCCTTTTTCCTCATAAAAATCTTCGCTTCTGTCGCAGTCGAGAAATCAATGACATAAGTCGGCTGAAGTCGTGAAAAACAGGCTTCGTAGCGGTCAAAAGTGCAGTGATGATCAACTAATGGTTTCAAAATAGCAACAGCATTGAAATCTCCTATTTTATTTGTGGAACAATATAAGCGAATTTCGAGTGTTCAGTTCAGTTGAGGGAATCCCAACCCCCCCTTTCCTCCCTTCCTACTCCACCTCTTAGTTTTTGTCAGAATAAATGAATTGAATAACAACCAGTAGTCATATCTTCCTTGATACATCCGGAAAATCCACTCATTAATTAAAATCAATTCTGTTGATCAGTCTGTTGAGAGAACTTTATATGCATTTTAAATATTCGAAAAACTGAACAAAAGTACAACAAAAATCAGTATTGTGAAACTGAATTCCCGAGCACGTGATGCGTTTGTGATATTCGAAACGGAATATCACAAAAAAATTAATAAAACCTTTGAACAGAAGTACCCGACGAATAACTCGAATCGGTCACGCAGCCCTGTGTAATTCACGTTTTGATCAGTGACAACCTACAAGCTTGAAAGCATAGGTATACATTTTTCTCATATATAAATGAATGAACTCTTTTACAGATGTAAGCAAGGTCGAGGATCCAAGGTGTCCCCTCCCCGTCGAAAATGAATCGCAGATCAGTGACGGGACATGTAACAAATATCCAACAGTTGAACTCGCAATGTCAAGCTGCGAGGACAGTTCTGATAGTGAGTGTGATGTGGTTGAACGAGGTGTTGAGGATCAACAAAGTAATCGAAGAACTACCAAGGACCCCGCACAACAGCATCATAGCGATGAAGGGGTTTCTACATCGATGAACCCTACATGGTCGGCTACCCCTCTCGTTGGATTAATGAACATGAAAAAAACGGATCTCGTGTCAAACGGTATCTCCAAACACAGAAAACGGCAGGTTGGTTGACGAATTTTCCATTTCAATTGTTTGATTTTTTTTTTGCCTGTACAAATTTTATCTGTACCACGATTTTTAATCATTCAAAGTAATAAATTTACATGGTGACTCATTTCTTATTAATCATTATTATTGCCTTGTGTGCGATGACAATTGCCTTAATCGAATTATATTTCTTGAGACGCTTGTTACTTTTCTGGTACAATCTCGTTGAACTGCATTCTTCTCACAACGATGAAAATAAATTGATTTGAGGGTTTGGTATCGCTCGACTATCCTGTGTATTGAAATTTGAATATTTAGTTACCCAAGTTATAAAGCAAAAGTCAGAGACACGTATTTTTTTGAATCGTAATTTCAGTTAATTATTTTTTATCCCAACTCGATTATGAAGTATTCAAATACGAAGCGAGTGCAATGAAATCAACTGAAATGATTTCGTGATTGTATATTTACCACTGGAAATATAAAAACAACGAGATAAACGAGTGGAATGAAAATGAATAATGTGGTTTCAAGTTATTTTTCTGAGGTGGTGTTTGGATTGCAAAATGAATGTATGTTTGGTTTTTTTTTATGCATCCTTTGATGAGTGAATGGCAATTGATAGACAACAAACTTCGCTACTAGTAAAAAACGAATCCTGGATTCTAATCCCAATCCAGACAATTCTGATCTCTGTTGTTTGTTTTTCCGATTACGAAGATACCACCGCTGATATTAGATGAACTCTAATATACTATTGGCCAATTTATTGAACAACAATAGTATAATTGGCTTTATCAAACTATTTTCAAGCAAATAGATTGATACAAAATAACTGAAACCTTGCTTTTTATGATTGCATATGCGATTGATTCATTCACAATATTTTCTGCCAATGTTCATCACTCTACGACTCAATTGTAAGAGGGTAGATGATTTTTTCATTTTGTGAATAACGTTGGAATTAATTGAAATTTTGTCAAAGCATATCAATTCCGATAATATTGAACAATATTTTCTGTAACCGATATCGTTCATCTTCGAGTTATGTTAAATTATCCGCTTTTCTCAACTGAGAGTAAATATTTCTTTTCCAGGGTATTTCCATCTAGCTTATAAATTATAGATGTGATTTCTGATTGATATGAATCACAGTAAACATTGTTGTATAATTCTTGTCACAGCTTCTTCGCGGAATATGAATGGATGATAAGATCGCCTATGTTTTCATGTATCAAGCTTTTACTTTGAGTAAGAAAATTTTGCGGATATTATCACCTTGCTTTCACTTTTATTCGGTTATTAATTACAGTTGAATGTATAAACTTCTTATTTCGATCTTCAGCAACGACGTTGAGTATTTTGTTCGAATTGATGAGAAAGCATCAACATTAAGCAAATAATCTTTTATAAAAATGTTTAAATTGAGACAAGATTTTTTTAAAAAAGGACTGAACTAAGAATAGTTGGCTGATTAATGGTTACACTAACCATTCAATTGTAGACGTAACTAATCCAAATAGTAATTTCTACAATCAATATTACATATTATTTAGACTACGAGGTAGTAGAACGTATTATCAGTCATAGTTGAGTCATATAAAGTAATTCTTGATTTTGTTTCTTAATTACAAATACGATATTATATGTTCGATCATTCAAATATTTTTCATTCTCTGTTTTTAACCATTTTTCCATGATTAGACAGATGTAATTGCAAATGAGGTCTTGGTGTAATAATTTACAAGCGTATTTATAGGTCATGATAGTTTAGAGAAACTAGATGAATTAACGTGTCGATTAAAAAGTAAATACATAAGATACAAAGTTAAGAAATTAACTTCTATATATGTATTACTGTAGTTATTCGCTATTTTATGGCGAAATCTTGTTAACGCATATGGTTTTTTCAAAAGAAAAAAATATGTATGCTTAAAAGGAGATTATCAACAAATCACACATCCTACTTGGTTCGAATGGGTTGCAAATTTCACAAGGAAAATTTTTCGAGAACTCGATGTATTCTCAGAGGATTTCGAGGAAATTTAGAATGAAAAGTTTTCTTTGACATTAAGTGAAATACCTTAAAAATTTCCGTGGTATTGGATGATTCCAAATAAAATCTCTACATGGAATCTTCTATGAATTACGATAGAGAAAAAACAACATTTTGACCCGCATTTGATCGGTTTCATCTGGTATTGTCTGGTTTATACACAGTGCTGTCACTTTAAGGTAGACTCATCTCTTTTCATTAACTATTTCATTTAATCGTCCCATACAATAGTTTGATCCTCTAGAAAATGATCTTAAGGTAACAGCGCTGGTTGTACATCAATGTTGGAATTGACATCAAATCCCGTGAAAATATCTTGTCCAGTGTCATTTCTTTATGCGTTCGCAGAGATCAAATTTCTATCACACATATAAAAAGTGAAACAATTATAGATTTCCTTAATTTAAAACTAAATATAAAATCTATGCAAAATAGGAAACAAAATATTCAAAAAATAAAAATCATAGCAACCTTCATGGTATTTGAGAGTCCTACGTGAGATATTTGAGACTAAATGTAACGAGCTATTATAAATATCCATCCAAGAAGCATGCTCATACGCTGTGTCGGGGATTCAGATCTTACGTAAACAGACATAGGAGTTATAGCGAAATAAACATTTCTACATCAAAAAGATCTAGATGGGACTACAAAAGTGTTTTATGTTTTTTTTTTTCAATCAAAAACGCCTATTTAAAATCTGTTTTGAGAATTATGTTGAAAATATTGTAGCACTTTTTCACGATGTAGAAGAAAATTACAGAATGCCTGATACAAAAAATGAAAACAAATGTTTTTGAGTGAAATTAGGACCATTGTAATCAGGGTTGCGATTGTTTAATTCTGTTGGGATTCAAGGACCCCTATCAACCCTGCCTATAAGGCGGTAACGATCTCTAAAATTGGATAAAATTCAATAAAATTCTAGGTATGCTCATTCTTTAAGATGCAGAAGTAAATGGGAGAGCGTCCCGTTAATATTTCTCAAGTTCAATTTTACGGACTACCCTACTCACATACAATTACTTTTTGAACCTTTTGAATTTTCAATTCCCTCAAAATTTGAAAGAATCAAGATTTAAATACCCCAAGTGAATCGAAAGGATTCAAGAATACAGTCTAACAATGCAACTTTGATATTCCATAGACTGCAACACAAGAATGCTCAAATCAAATTTATGTAAATTCCAATTCTCACCTTATCGCAACGTCAGCGATTTCTAAATCCCTTCCAAAAATTTTGAAGAAAATTGAGAATGTGTTTTTCATAATGCATTTTCATATTTCGGTGGTGCATCAAAGGGGAAAAAAACATTACGGCAATTTGGATCACCTTAATTGATATTTCCAGGCACGTTAATAATCGAACGATTCATTCCGAGAACAGCAAACTTATCAGTACTTTGAAAATTAATATTATTTATCAAATGGTGTTTCTGACAACAAATATATGATTTTACGCGTGAAATTGCAGTGCTGCGAATATGAAAAGTAATGAGAACACTCACGGTTTTCATATCATGATCACCATTCCGAATACCATTTTTCAAGCGGGCTCGTAGTGAATTTATACTTCTGGAACTAGCAATTTCACCCAGGATCTTTTACAGTACACCCCTTAAAATTTAAAAAAAAAAAAAGAGAGTACACCTGTCCTTTTCCACGAGGAACTTGAATTTGGAATTTTTGACCTAGCAGCAATTCCATCGTATACTGAGACAACCCTTTGATGGTGCCTTCTAAAATATTCCGATATACTGTAAAAAAAGTCCCGGTAAATTCACCGAAATTTGTCAGGAAGTAATTAACTCGATCGCAGTGGGTGAAAATTCCCAAATAGTTTGTAAATACATTGCGTTATCGGAAAAACGGTATATTTATCACAGCTTTTAGCATAATTACTCAACTCTCAGTAATTTTTCCGAGTTTTTCTTCAGGTTAATCGCTACCTGAATCACCGAGGAATTTATCGGTAAATTTACCAATTTTTTTACAATTTATATACTCAATAAATACACAGATGTTATTTCAACGTTGAAAACACGTTGTACCGTTGAGCGGACGTTAGTCGTCGATTCGATAAGGTTAATTTTTTTTTTATTGTCTATTGGGGAAATGAATGTCCATAAATGACGTTTTGATAACTTATTACACAAAATTTTAGTCTGCTTCATCTATAGATGTTCACCTTTTCAAATTTTCTTGTTTTCAAAAATATCATTCTTTCTATATTCGTTAATCAATTTATCCGTGTATTTATCCATCCAACAAGAAACCCCATTAGAATATAAATGAGGGAAAGGTGAATGAAATCATTCTATTGACGAAATTAATGAAAAGATCTCCGAAAACATTGATGTAGTTTAATCTCAGTTCCAAAACCATCATCAGAACTCGTCACTGTTTATCGTCTTTTCGAACGATTTTTTGACTGTTGTTGTAACGTCATGTTATGGTTGAAGAACTCGTGACCTACCGCGACATTCTCACGTGCACTGAGGACCCAATTTCTTAGATTCAAAGAAAATTTCTTTGCCCTCATTCTGATGAATCTTGTTTTCAATGAAAAAAATAATTCATTGAAATGGACAAATTTTCCATTGAATTGAAATCATATTCTTCCAATTTAGGAAAGAATATATTTTTGTTTCCATTTAAAAATTCTTGGTTTTAGTTTGATGAAACTTTTTTCCATTGAACTGAATTTTCGTCCATCGAAAGAAAGATTTATTAGAATGAGGGCAAAGAAAATCTTCTTTTAATCTAAGAAATTGGGTTTGCAGTGTGGAACCACGAAAATCGTTATTAATCGTTTTTGACATTATTCAAACGTACGTGTGTTTATTGGGTATCATCAATGAGAAATAATCAGTCAAAACTTATTCTCTCACACTTAAATAAATTAGAGCACAACTAATTCACTTGACACTATTCGTACAGACCATCCGAATCAATTTATATGCGGGGCTCCCCTAGTCCTAGTTTGAAGGGCATCCGGGAAACATCCGGGCGAGGTTTTCAACATAGTCCCTATATTTTGAGTGCATCGTGAAACTAGAGTTTTCAATTCAGAACGTGGAAATTCCAATAAGGGTAATATTTCATAGTATTTTTTCTGGATTTCAAGCAGAAAATCCAGGATTTTTGAGTTTGTAGATTGCAACCCCACATCTGCAGCTTTCCCTGGTTAAAAGAACCCATTGATTCTGACCAATTCTTATTAAATCAGAATTAAACGTGGACAATCTTCTGACAAATCTCACCTGTGATAGTTTCAATGAGATTTGGTCAGAACTTTCATGTGAATCTCGTTGAATCTGGCCAAGTCTCACTAAATTACGATTAAACTTTGACAATGTTCTGACCAAATCTCATTGAATTTCATTTGTAAAATTCAATGGATTCTTTCAACCAGGGTTACGATATCACCTAAATCATTGATAGGTCTGTACAATTGCAAACCATCTGCAAACAATAAATACTTACCACGTCTAATTGCCTCGTCTACATCATTCATAAGTAATAATAATAATAATAATATCAAAGGACCAAAATTTCTTCATGTGACAATAATATCCTGTGACTTGTACCCTTTGTGTTGGGTTTGAACAATAGATTGAAATCTACGATCAACAAACAATACTGAGAAAAACTATTGCAGGAAATTCATATTCTTTCCGCTATCAATTATGGAACAACCTGAATCAATGAGAATTTTTTATCGATTTCATACAGAATAATTGTCAAATATATCATTTTATCGATATAACGGTAACAAAATTTTCAGACAAACATTCTGTGAGATCATGTAAAAAATAACATCATGTTTTGAATAATTACCTTCTGAATTTATAATGTTTGTTCATCGAATGTATTAAATTTTCTTGTCTTTCAATTTACCCAATTGTTACAGAGGATGAATTAATGATTGATTACGTACCTTGTATACAATTTTAAATCTTCCTCGTTTGACTTGAATATGGATACTGATCAATGTATTGCTTTGAAACGAAAATTGGGTGACATGTTTAAAAACTAATTGTTTTGAATATTACGTTATTAATACCCGATTTATGGTATCCCGTATGGAAATATTTCGCTGAAAAATGTCTGTAAAACTATGAAAAATCTCTGAAAAAAAATGAAAAAACTCTGAGAAACTCTGAGAAACTCTGAGAATCTCTGAAATTTTGATGAGAAATCTAATATTTTTGGGACATTCTTTACAGACTTTTTTCAGACTTTTTTCAGAGTTTCTCAGAGTTTTTTCATACTTTTTCAGAGCAATAGTAACGAAATTGCACTCTGAAAAAACTCTGACAAAACTCTAATAAATTTTTGACATTTTTCTGATTATTGAAAAATCCTGAAATTCAATAAATATATTCATATGCCGTATTCAAATATCATGTGTGAAAAAGTGTTTGAAAATTTCTTTAATTTTTTTCTGAAAGTCAGAAAAATGTTAACAATCCATCAGAGTTTTGTCAGAGTTTTTTCAGAGTGCAATTTCGTTACTATTTCTCTGGAAAAGAATGAGAAAACTCTGAGAAACTCTGAAAAAAGTCTGAAAAAAGTCTGTAAAGAATGTCCCAAAAATATTAGATTTCTCATCGAAATTTCAGAGATTCTCAGAGTTTTTTTCATTTTTTTTTTCAGAGATTTTTCATAGTTTTGCAGACATTTTTCAGCGAAATATTTCCATACGGGATCCGTAGTAGAAATTTGATATGGCATCCCCTATTTCGAGTAAGGTCCTGATGAGGTTAGAATCCGAAAACCGTGAATAAGGAAAATCTCATGAATTTCCCTAATAGGATTCAAATAGGGTTGTAACGGAGGACTACAATAAGGTTCGGATGAGATTTCCATAAAATCCTGACACCTGATGAGGACCTAAAAGGAAATCAGGCATGCCTCGTCAGGCCCTGGTATTCTCCCCATCAAAAATTTCTATTGGGGATTGTCCTGTAATGTTATGAAACCTAGTATTTTGTGAAATGAGAAATGCTTGTCAAAAATAGTATGTTCTTCGTATACTTCTGTGGAAAAGCGATCATGTGGGCCATCAAATTTAGGAATCGTCCATAAATTGCGTAATGCTGTTTTTTTTCCATCGTTCCTTGTCGCACCAACTTCATAGAGGTAGAAAAAGAAATAATAAATAGCGTTACGTAATTTATGGACAGTCCCTTATGACCCTGAAGAGATCGATAAAATTCATAGTTGAAAGCTACTTAATCGATTTCCGTAAGGAAAAATTCTCCCACAAAATTGAATTGAAAAAAAATGACAACAGTTGACCGATAGATTCCCGTCGATATTTTCAGGGTCATATCAAATTTCATGCCTGAAAGATAACTCATAATTCTATGGGTGTTAAATCTTGATTGATTTCCAATAACTATAACTCTATCAGGGTGTCTAGCAGTCGGGGATTCCGGGAAAGTCGGGAATTAGTCAGGAATTGTACTTTCGTCGAGAAAAGTCGGGTAAATGTCAGGAAATGAAAAAAATTCCGGGAAATTTTCAATTATATTTCTATTTTTGTGTGTGCAGGATTTTTTAAACTTAGAAAAGTTCTCCCCATCGACGAATAATTGATTATTTTAAACCTTAATTAAAATGAATATTGATTATATTTTTTATTATAATTTTGAAAGTTATGCAAAAATTCTCAGATATTTTCAGAATAATTTCTCCAGCCAGGTCTAGACAGCAATGAATGATTCACTAAAGAATTCTCGAAAAAAAATTCTTTTTGAATTCTCATAGAATTCCAGAAACCTAACACAACTCGAGAAGTCCTATTTCACGGCCCTGTTACAAATAATTTATAAAATCTCATTGACGAATGGCAAAATGAATAGGCTTCAATGGGATTCAATTATATTTAATCAGAAATTTCACCATTTGTAATAGGATTTAATAGAATATTTTTACCTGGGGGAGATTTGAGAGTTGTCCAAGAATTTTCGAAAGAATGTTTCTGACTTCTTTAAGATGTCTATCATTGAATTCGCGGTAGTGAATTCATAAGAATTGAATTTTGTACTCAATAATTCAAAATTATGTGAATTCATTTTTCTTATTAGATTGTATCATGTGATCGAAAATGTTAATTGAAATTGATGTGTGTGCATTTTATTTTCGATCCGGGAATTTCCCAAAAAAACGCTGGGAAAAGTCGGGAATTGGTCGGGAATTCCAAAATCATATTTTGCTAGACACCCTGGTCTATATTATATATGAATCAATACACATGATCGATACATAGACCTGATACCAGGGGCATACTTGCTGAAAATAGGCAGGGTTCGCGTACGCTTTTGACGGCGAATCCATGTATGAAATATGTATACACACTGTGAAAAATTTTGATAGGAAACTTCCAAAGCAAAGTTTGGAAATCTTTTTTTCAAATATTTTTTAGTAGATTTACAAACAATTTTAGTGAATTTTCAAACAATTTTGGCGATTTTCCAAATAAGGTTTGTCCGTTTACACAAATTGTTTGTAAATCTACTAAAAAATATTTGAAAAAAAGATTTCCAAACTTTGCTTTGGAAGTTTCCTATCAAAATTTTTCACAGTGCAAGACTTTTTCTTTACTATATATAACACGGATGCATCCAGCTGAAAGTAGTCAACAATGATTTAGCAAATAAATGTAATATATTATATAAACGAATGCAAGAATGTATCATGAATACGCTTATTTTAAATATTTCCAAGAACTAAGAGTTAAAAATATTGAATCTAAATGTGATGAAATAAAATACATATGCCTAATGTTGATGTTGCTCCAACGTTCTATATTCAGCGCTTTTTAACGTTTGATACGAGAAATAATATTTATTTGACACACCACAGATCCCACAAATCTTTGAAACGATTAATTTTCTCATCTTTCGTTTCAGAGGCTTCGAAGATCTTTATCGGAAAGCGAGAGCGCGGGTTACGATCGAATAATATGTCACTGTGGAAATATTATCGATAATAAAACTGGCGAGACCTTGAGTGGGAGAGAGGAAGCACCAAAAGCTTTTCCAAGTCTCACGGATACTCGTCTTCAAGAATTAGGAATGACTAATTCCAGCAATTTAGAGTCCAATTACAGGTACTCTATTTTGATAAAAAAACCATATTCATTTTTGAATAGCCAGAAAGAAACATATCAACATCATATAACGTTTTTATAATTTCATCTTTCTAGTATGAATTCAACGGAAGATGAACTCGAGGTAAGGGATTGATTAATCGAATAATCGAATTGAAAACTGAGAATTCATGTTTCATGTAATTCCCAACAGATGAAATATACAGCACTTTCCTTGAGCATTGGATCGGATAGGATGACATTACCCAAGAGAATGTCTCTATCGACTCGACAAAGAGATCAAACCGAACGTAACTTCACCACCGAATTGCAAAGGATGCAACGAGATATTCAGGCAAGCTCTTTTTTCACGGATTTTCATGATAATTATTGGTATTCTACGTCACTCCTATTCTAAAGATTGTAGAATTTATACATGTGATATATGTATTTTGATTTTCATATTGTATCAAAGCGAATAGAATTATTCTAAGTTCGAATGTATAAATTGAAGAGAAAAGTCACGGAATAGATAATAAAATATGAATCTGCATATAAATGATTTATATAACGTCTCAGGAACTCGCCCCGTTATGTACCGACAGGGACTCGGTAGAGAGGCTTGACAAAGCCAGGCGTCAATTGGAGATGATAGCCCAATGCGCTCATAGAGTATCTTGTACAGCAGAAACTCTTGGTGCAGTGCAACAGGAGCACAGAGTTTCAAGAGCCATGTTACTCGCTGACAGATATCTGCAATTGTTACGAACCAGATGCGATAAATTGACTTTCGATGTAGCTGAGACGAAGTGAGGATTTCAACGAACCTCCTTCTTCCTCTCCTTTCATTTATTTTCTCATCTTTTGACTCGTTGGAAAGTTTTCTTCTTTTTCTTTCAAAGGAGAATTCCTAAATTCATCAAAATATCCCGGGGAAAACTTTGTTCACTCCTCAGTCATTTTGCATTGCAAAAGTAGGATGAAGAAGATGAGAAGCGTCTTTTATGAAACTATTTATTGCACTTATCGTTTCTTATTTTACATATCTTTTGAATCAGAAAACCGGTGTATGGCATATTTCTTCATATCATTTACGTAGAGTAAATGTAAAACATACATCGAATTAATGAGAAAAATATGGAGAAAATTTTTCTATGGAGTCATTGCTTAACATATTTTATCAAAAAAAATACTATGAAATATAATTTATTTGATAATATCAATGCAATATTAGCACATATAGGACCAATTTCCTCTCGAAATAAAAGGCCCGATGCTTTTCTCCAACAGCATTTTACGTGCTTTTGAATGTAAACGTGTGTCACGTGGAAATGAATTTATCGAAGTGGTTGTACTTTTAAAAGACAGAACTGCAACCCATCATATGTGAACGTGACTGCTATTTGCACGTAATTGACAAGACATACTATATTTCACGAGCGAAACACTGCAATGGCAAATTGCGTGCAAATAGCTGCGACTTCTGAAACTCAAACTTTACGCGGACAGCATGTTATCGGGGTCGGGGGTTTAGTCAACTTTCAGAGAACTTCTTGTTAACAAATACTAAGAATGTTTTGCACATTCCTAACTGATGATAAATATTTTATATCAAGTAAATATGTTGTACAGTTTTCCGATAACACCGATCAACACAGTGTTGACTATTGGGAACTCAATTGGCTATTCATATTCTTTGGGTTTATTGAACCCCTCGTAAGTAACACAGTTGTGATTTCTGAGAGATAATGGACTGATAATCCAAACTTACCGCGCAAAGAAATATCAAAAATAAAAGTAAAATGTGAGGAAATTTTTCCTAAATGTTCTATATCATGATACGTGCTTTCATTTGCTTTTTTCTAACATCAAGCTCCATCTTTCAACTCCCCAGAACTTCCTTTTTCAAGAAAAGCTTAATCAAATTGATCGAGATCCTTCTATCGAAAACAATGAATTATCTTTTCAGACGTATCCTAATGGAGAACAACATAGTAATAGAGGAGAACGTGGGAGAATTGGGCGACGATCTGCCTAGATTGAGATACAGGAACGGATTGCCCACCAATAATCGTACGATGGTTCGAAAATTTAAAGAAAACCAACACATCATGCTTGCATTTTATGATTTCTTGTGTATCTTTTGAATTTTCTCACATTTCGACAATTTATTTGTATCGTTGCTATCATTTATGTTTCATTTACAAATATTTATGAAATTAATATTAGATGCAGCTTAAAGTATATCACAATTCATCATTCATCAACTCAATTAAAAGAAAAGAAGAAACATCAAATAAGTTTGATAAAGACTTATTTAATAAAGTTTTATTTTTTCTCCACAAATGATATATTTTTAGATGGCTAGAAGGAGAGCCAGCATCGCAACAATATCCCGACCGTTGGGCAACACAGACATCGCTAAGGCAATAAATTTTGATCATGGTTTCAGAATTCCTTGAGCTTCGAATTCCATCGCTTATCGCTATAACAAATTATTTCTTTCTTTTGTCGACTAGAAATCTACTACTCATCTATCAATATTTTTCAGTATTCTGTGTATTTATTCCTGTTTACGCGTATCCGCCTGCTTCCCCTTCCCGCTGTGCAATTTAACACGCCAAATGATGATTAACGTACCATTAACTCGATCAAAATCACTTGATTCAATGGATTCAATTTTATGTTATTTAGGAAAATTTCAAACCGCGTAATTCGATTTGCGGTAGAGTGACGGTAAGGAGACCTTCGTTGAGTCGTGAAACTCAGAAAAGTGAGAATGACAAACTCAGCAGAACAGAGTAAGTTTTTTCCTGTTTCCATTATTCGAGTTTTGAATCAATAAACTAATGCATCTAATCCAAAATATATGTCTTATGGAGTAGCAGTTCCACGAGTGTAGGCGAACTACGTGAAATTTTCGAACGAGTGGAGTTGAGAAACGAATCAAGAGAGGAGAATAATAATGTATTACGAATCACTCATTCTCAGAATGATTTAAATTCTGTTAATCTTGATGATGCAGATACGGAAATTCGAGGCTCGAATGTTACTAAACAGGATGAATCTGCTTCGCAATTATCCCTAGTTGATGAGATTTATCGAGAATCCAGATTATGGTAATAATGAGACATAATGAATCCATTATGCAATTGTAGACTTTATACTCGTAATTTTATAAATGTACTATACGTTTCAGTTTAAGGACATCTCATTTTATACGAATGGGAAACAATGACGTCTCCTGGCGATCCATGCTTTGGTGTATTTTGATATTCTTCTTTGGATATTTTGTAAAGCACGTCATTTCGACGGTAAAAATGTGCAGCGGTCCGCCATGCGAATGGTGGTCGATCGAAGAAATTCTCGAACAGTATTTAAAAACGAGAAGTACAGTGCAGAAACCTATATAAGATTCATAATATTCGTTGGCGAGTTGTATGAATAAAAATCAAATGAAGTATAAAGTGGAGAATTAGAAGTAAGAAATAATGAATCGGAAAAAAGATACGACGATTGAAGAACCAAGGTCACCGTTTACTTTGTTAAAGATGATTTCAAATAGAATCGAAAAGAAGAAGAGATAGAACCTGAGATTCGAATTAGGAAAAACAAATGTGAATAATATATTTTTCTTATGAAATTTACACAATGAGTGTTGATGAGCAGAGAAAATGATTTTTTTACTTTGAACCTGGATTTACTTCCTAGGATCTTGATTTCTGGACGGATTTATATCCGTACTGTTATTACTGTCACTATAATTTAGTATAGAAAATATCGTTACCATTAATTCTTCAATTGAGTTTTTTTTTATAAAAGATCCAATATATGTACATAAAAAATTAAAAGAACAGATATTTTCCGTAAAAAGTGTGTGGAACTTTTTTTGAATCTCCTCCAAATGATTTATATCCAAGTTGAAACGGAAGACTTACGTCCCTAGATTTCTCGCTTCGTTCATTTTGAAAAAATATCACACCGTATGCGATGCGCTCACATTCAAAAGTAAAATTTCAACGTTCTTCGAAACTACCCCGATGAAAAGAAAAAAAATAGGATCCGATGTAGCTACGTCAGTACCTTAGTGAAGATGACAGCGTGTACAAAAGCCGGATAGGAATCCGATTCAAACCCGAATAGGGCTTTCCGGGACTCCATCCGGGAGTATCTGGGTTCCGATACGGATTTTTCGGTGATTCTTCATCTAATTCTATCCGGATCCTATCCGAATTTCAGTACTAGATATTTCTCGGAATCCCACATAAAATTTGGGTGAAACTCATTTGGTTTTTCGTTTGGTTTCCATTTGGTATTTCAAAAAATATCTAGTTCAAAAAACCGAATAGAATCCGGATGAAATATCGGCGCAAAATGCGTATTGAAACCGGGATACACCCGGGTGGATTCCCGGAAAGTCCCATCCGGTGGCGAATCTTGTCGAACCGAACCTTTTTTTATACAAAACATATCTAGTTTCTACCAATTTCTTTACGCTATTTATCGAAAATTGACATATTTTTCACCCAAAAAGGTCGGTTCGACGAGACTCGTACATCCGTAGAAATTTTGATGACCTTTGGGACCTTAAGAGGATACCGGAGTTACCATCGGAGCACGTTTTCTTGCACTAAAATACTAAAAACTGAAATTTTCAGGGATGATTCTTTAAGACTCCATCTAGGTCTGTACAGAGCCCGAATTTTGAATTTCGCAGAAAAAAATGCCTTCCGAAATTTAAAATTCGGGCTCTGTACAGACTTGGATGGAGTTTCAAAGAATCATCCCTGACAATTTCAGTTTTTAGTATTTTAGTGCAAGGAAAAGTGCTCCGATGGTAACTTTGGTATCCTCTTAACGGGATACGAGCTTACCGACCAAGAACGGTTTTTTTCTTCCAAATTACTTGGAACTGAATCCATGAAATAATCTCAAAAAATCATCCCTGAAAATTTGAGATTTTTTCATGGATTCAGTTCCGAGTGGTTCCGAGTAATTTGGAAGAAAGAAACTTGCTCACATGGTAATTATAGGATCCTCTTAAGAGGATACCAGCGTTACCATTAGAGCACATTAGTTAGAAGAGGACTAACCTATACGATAGAAAGAAAGGTCCGAGACAAACGCTGGTATCCACTTAAGTGGGGAATTGTCGTAGGCCTTAAGGGCATTCAGACGCTACGCTTCTGAGGACATTCATCAGAGGCAAAGTTACTAGATCTCTCCCCCCAGTTTTCTCAACGATCAATGAATATAAGCGATTTTAATGAGCAGGTGCATCTTCTTAGCATATCAAAGAAAGTGCAGCTACTCTTTATTTTTCATTTTATTCGTTCGTTTCTGAGAAAACTGGGGGGGGCGATTTTGGAATCTAGTAACTTCTTGGGAAGGTGGTGAATGCCGTTAAGAGGATACCAGCGTTACCATCAGAGCACATTGGTTACAAGAGGACTAACCTATACGATAGAAAGAAAGGTCCGAGACAAACGCTGGTATCCCGTTTTAAGAGGATACGCGCGTTACCATCAGAGTACATTGGTTAGAAAAAGACTAACCTATACGGTAGAAAAAGAGGTCCGAGGCAAACGCTCGTTCTCTATCTTGGGAGCCTTCTGAAGTAGCTGATCCAAGTGATCCGGATCAGGGTTGGCACGTAATATACTTCTAAGTATTTTACATACTTTACGACACGTAAGAAATTGAGTATCTTACGCATGAAACCAACCCCTTGTCTTTGGGGGGACAGGAGGGTTCAAGTATCTTACATATATTACGTGTCAGAAACCAAGTATGATACGTAAGAAATTGAAAATTCACGTAATAAACCCAACCCCGCGCTCAACCAGAGATGAGTTGAAGAGATTGCTAACGAGATATGAAAACCATAGTCCAGTTTCTGATTGGCAGTATCACGTTGTCCGTTTATCTCTTCATGCTGGTTGGCTTAGAAGAAAAAATTCAACCAATCATATATTTTTCTTCAAAAGAAAAAAACGTGATATGGACCATGATTTTAACATTGCGTTAGCAATATCTCTGCTATTCATCTCTGGTATTATGTAGAAGTCTGTTAAGGCGATTCACCACAAGCCAAGTTACTAGATCTCTCCCCCCAGTTTTCTCAGTAATCAATGAATAGAATCAATTTTAAAGAGCAGGTGCATCTTCTTAGGCTATTGAAAAAAATGCAGCTACTCATTATTTTTCATTTTCTGTGTTCGTTTCTGAGAAAACTGGGGGGAGAAATTTGGAATCTAGTAACTTTTGCAGGGAGTAAGGGTGCTCTCCCATGCATCGGAATATTCTATTGGAACGGAACGGTGATTTCAGCAGAATTTCAGTTTCTTATACGTTCCGTTCAATTCAGTCGCTCTGCTCTCCCATGGACCGGGATGTGCTGGAACGGAATATTATCATTACTAATGAAACTTGGTTTATAGCTTTCTGGTAGAACCTACTAAAAGAAATCCGAGCAATAATTGGTCAATTTTCATTCCGGTCGTAATCGTTCCGGATCATGTGCGACAAGGTATACGATTTCAAAGGAACGGAACGGGGACTAAAATATCACTGAAAGTTTTGTTCCGTTCCGGGGCAGATTTATTGGTACATTCCACTGATCTCTAATCAGGGGTATGACACTCCGTTGAAAAATGTGTTCTTAATTCGATATAATCCCCCCCGCACCTCTCACCCCCGCTCCGATAGGTGGCAGCACCCGTTTTCGTC
This sequence comes from Gonatopus flavifemur, assembly GCA_018340375.1. Classification (NCBI taxonomy): domain Eukaryota; kingdom Metazoa; phylum Arthropoda; class Insecta; order Hymenoptera; family Dryinidae; genus Gonatopus; species Gonatopus flavifemur. The sequence continues at coordinate 11,963,905 of JAFFJZ010000005.1, forward strand.
AGCAGTTGAATAGGCTAACCGATCATAACCAATATTTCTGCATGTTTTTGATCCAATGTTGACAACAAACTTTGCTGCTGACGAAGTGTAGTGGCGCCACCTTGCCGCGCGGGTGAATAGGGATCGGGGAGGGGGATACAAATTGCGACCCTCATTTTTATACGGTGAGCATAGGAAGTGTCATACCCCTGTCTCTAATATACACTGGATAGCGGATACAGGACTTCGCAATACAAGACTTCTGTGAGTAATTGAACGTGATAGAAGACTCTGGGGCCGCCATTTGTTTGTGGGCTGAATGGTTAATTTTGGTGGTAAATTTAAATGCTATCGAAGTATTTTGTGCAGTATATCAATATTAATCCAATCCTAATACCCAATATTGTGTAACATGATGGGAAATTCGGAAAAATCATGATTGATTACAGTTTGAATGGTTTGAAACGTTTTTATAATTGAAAATATACATTTTTTTGTGAAATTCACAAAAACTCAACAATAAACAGAATCTCATGCTTGTTTGTATTATGAACTAGAATTTAGATGACATGGGAAAGGATAATGAAAAATTTTTCAATTACGTGAAAATATAATGTAGATTTTGTTGGAAATACGTTGATACGGTTCAAATTTACCGCTAAAAAATGACCATTCAGCCCACAACAAAATGGTGGCTCAAGTCTTCAATTCGTCACAAGAAATTTTGAGTATCCGCTATCCAGTGTATAATAGAGATCAGTGGTACATTCCCTTAGAAATCCCCCAACCCGGCAACTCCGAATGTCTCTATATTCTCTATGATAATACAATAATAATAGTATTGCGCATGTCAAACATCCAATCACGTAATCGGTTATCATTTGATTCTTCATCGCATAATTAACATGAAACGTTAAAAAATATCAAATCTTTTATTAAAGTCTACAAAGATACTAATTCTTTTCGTCTCCTTGAAAGTCTCCACAAATTCAAATTCAATCTCTACCGACTGATTCTGTGATATTCATAGGATCAATCAATCAGCTCAATCAAGATGTTGCCAAAAATGTCAAATTTTCGTCCTCTTTTTCGAATGAAACACCTTGGTAATCATATAATTAATCCAAAGAATCATATAAAAATTCTTTTTCGATCAACTAAGTTTTCAATACTGAACTGTCAATATCCCTCAACATAACCTAAAAATATATGTATACATTCCGTGTTCATCGTACAATTATAATCCTGCATATTTCAGATACAATCACAAAAAGCAAGGGAGTGTTAGCATCTCAAATCGCACCAAAGAATCCTATCAGGACTTTCTCAAATATGATGAGATTGCCTTTATCGTCATCTCTCATAAATAAGACCACTTCCCCATGTTTGACACAGGTAAAGTTATATAACTAGGCAATAAATGTTTTCATGTTCTCATCTCTTCTATATATTACCATCAGGTTTTGCCAAATAATAACATAACCCAAGTTAGAAGAGTAGGTGTCCAGGCCGACCACGTACGTATGTGGGTGATCGAGAGATTAGTTGCAGCTTCTTTTCCAATTTTATTACCAACAGCTCTCATATTGGAACAACCCGTCGTCGATGGATTGTTGGCAATACTCGCCGTTGTTCATTCACATTGGTAAGTTAATTTATTTGCATTGTTTTATCAATCAAGGATGCGAATGACATTTCTTCATTGCTCTTGATGTCTTGTACTTTTAGGGGACTGGAAGGTATTATTCTTGATTACGCGCGTCCTATCGTCGTTGGCCCAGTGGTGCCAAAACTTGCTTTCTTCGCATTGAATGTATTTTCCGCTGTTACTCTAGCAGGACTTCTCATGCTTATTTATAATGGTCCAGGTTTATCAAAATCAATTAAAGATGCATGGGCGATAGGTAAAAGTGAGAAAAAAAGTGCTTAAATATTTATGTGATTAAATCTTCTCATTGTATGATATTTTTTTCTGTAGAAATAAATTTTTGTTGTTTGGAATAATCGACTAGAATGTTTATTATCCGATAATAGAAAAGATGCAAGAAGATTTTATATTTGCTAACAAAATTTATTAACAAAACGGTTCAAACACAAATGACATGGATAAATTGATTTCAATAACATTCAACGAGATGTTGCAAAGTGAAGGCTTCACTGTGCAACTTTGTCTATGAACGTAGCAAGTTTCACATCCCTTTGCGATAAACCGTTAACATCGTGCGAGGATAGTGTAATATTAACTTTATTATATACGTTGAACCATTCCGGATGATGATTCATCTCTTCTGCTTGTAAAGCTACTCTTGCCATGAATCCAAATGCCTGAGAAATTGAAATTGGAAATCAACAAACCATATTGAATCGAAGAAATCAATAGAGTACAAGATTTGTGTTCATGTATGAATATACCTGATTGAAATCAGAAAAAACGAATTCTTTGTAAATAGCATCTCTATTTGATTGAATGGACCAGCCATTGGATAACAAGGGTTTCAAATCTTTCTCCCTTTGTTCTTGGGTAAGTGCTGCCTATAATAATGCATCAATGAAGAAGATTAATTTACAATCATTTGAAATCAACAAGCTTGAAATCTCTCAACCATTAAACGATAATGAACAATGAAAAACAGAACTAGTTGAAAATGATTTTCATCCAAACACAATGTTCTTATGGTTTTGAAGTTATTTCTATTCTTTTGTGAAATGAGGAATTTTCATGTAGCTATAGCATTTTCCACAGAATTGTCTAGAAACACATTAGACTTTTTTCTCTATCTTAAAAAAGAAAATTCGAAAACAGGTAAAATTTCCCCATTTTATTCTCTCTGACTCAGATCTGTAAAAATTGATGACAGGAGGTATGTGAAAGTATGAGGAATATTATATGGCATTGAGAAATCTTGCAAGCCCATAAAACATGAAGTGAATAATAATGTTTTATGATTATTATTAATATTGTGGAATTACAAAGAATTATTCAGGTACGAAGTAGTTGTAACGAGCTCAAGTTTGAAATCCCTTTGATAATTCATTTTATATGAATATTTTATATCCTTGAGATAAAATCGGATAGTTTAAGAAAAAAAAATATAAATTCAATGTAATGAATAAGATATTCAAGAACGGTATTCAATTTGAAACACGTATATAATCATCATTTTTCAATTATTAATCGTATAATATGATTTCATTTACGTGTATCTTTTAGTTATTCATTCTCGATAGATAGTATATATTCGAAAGGATAGATAAATGTTTACAGCAAGGACAAACAGGTGGTTTTGACCTGGTACTTTCTGTACACCATATGTGCGTTGAAAAGTTCAAAATAATTCTCAAATACAGATGAAAATGATTATGAAAACAAGGACGGATAACGAGTAAACAATTGGGAAAAATTATCTGCCTGTATCTTAGATCGTTAGATAAATCACTCACCATGGTTTTCTTTTTTGAAGTAGCGAGCGTAGATGCTTTTTGAAAATGAAGAGTATTGATTATCCTTTGATAAATCACATCCCCTCTACTTTTAAGTGCTCTATTGACTAAAGTTGTCATATCTATGCTGTTTATTCTTTTTTCATTTTTATAAAGGTCAGTATTTATCTGTCTTTATCTGTGAACTCTATGAATTGAATAGGTACCGGTTATATAGATTTGATGTGGTCCGATGGTTTTATCTCGATTGACACTGAATATTGGAATCATGAATTTGAGTTGCGTTCCAAACGGGGGTACTAACGCCGGAGCGCCAGCCAAATTTTTCGACTGAGATTCCAGATACCTAATGATTTTCAAAATATCGCTGTATACACCAGTTTATGAGCATTCAAGTGATGCTGTACAGTCAGTGCGTTCAATTACTTTTTCCTTCTTTCCGATAGATCCTTGATGGCAATTCATTGTTGATCAACTAGAAACATTTTCAAGTTGATGAATATTTGAGGAATAATTGTTCTGAACATGGAGAACTTATAATGGAAGTTTTAAGATAACAATAAATTTACAACGAGGTTCTATCGGAAAGGAGGAAACGGATTAATTGCGACTGTAAACAGAGCGGTAGTTTCAAAATATCCAAGTATTTTGGAGAAATCAATCATGTACGATTTCTCAAAAGTACCTTAATATTTCCAAAATATCTTCCTATGCAGCATTTCTATGGGCATCCAAGGTATTATGCAAGAAGCCCGACTCCACCATCATTGGTTCATCACTAGGGATATTTAGTGATTCCATTAAAAATCACCAGTTCCCAGTCAATGACAAGCAGTCGGACTTCTTGCATACTACCGCATTTGGAAAAAAATAAAAAGATGGATATAGCAATGTGTTGAAAATATGGTAGTATGCAATAAGCCCAACTGGTAATGAGCCCGACTGCATTTAACCTAAACGACTTTAAACCCGAATGACAGTTGACCCGACTAATTATAAGAATATAATTAAATAAAATGGAAAATTAATCGAAATCAAAGCGTAATTAACCTTTCATCCATACATCTGTACAGTAAAAGGTTGAATAAGTTTTGATTTCGATTAATTTTCCATTTTATTTGATTATATTTTCATAACTAGTCGGGTCAACTGTCATTCGGGTGTAAAGTCGTTCGGATTATAATCCGGTCGGGCTTAAGTGTCATTCGGGCTTATTACCAGTCGGGCTTCTCATATACTACCTGGGTATCTACATGAACAAGAACAAATTTTGCGAAATTTAGAACTTCGAGGTATCGGGAACCCTAATGACACACGAAGAATTCTTTCTCAAAAAGAAGAATAGAATTCTTCAAGAACTCTTTTCGAGCTAATGAATTCATAGAGCTCTGGAGGAGTTCAATGTTTGGGGCATTAACGAGTTTTTTGAAAATGCTGGAAGTATTGTTTGAGTACGCTCTCGGGACATCATCCGTCGGGGTACTGAATTTCGCGATATAACTTTCAGGGGTCCCGAATTCCAATATCCTGAAATTCGCTGATTGGTTAATTCCTAAGAAACTCCGAGTAAGTTACTACGCGAAATCATTAGATTCGTTCGTTCTACGTGCCCTGAGTTGCTCCAACTTGTACCAAACCAATCATTTCGTTGCTTAAACTGGAAGTAGCGAATCCAAAATACTTGGAGCGAGTTGGGGTAACTTGGGACATCGGTAAACGAACTTAGCTATTGAATCCTTGAACAGCCAATTCGAAGTTTGCACATTTCTCATTGAAACAGTTTTAAATTAATGAGAACTAATAATTTCAATAATTTCTTCTTTACAGGACATTCGGGACGGTAGACCCCAATAGACTCGAAAGACAATTGGCCCGATGCACGATAGACCCGAAGGGGAGCGTCCCAAAAGTCAGTTGACCCGAAAATTGAAACTTCGTGGCTTCGTGCTGTGCTTCCATATTATTGCGGCTGAAAGATGAACAAAGATAGCGATATGATTATGGGTGTGAAAATGCACCATCAGGTTTTAATTTTCGGGTCAACTGACTTTCGGGATGCTCGTCTTCGGGGAAATTGTCTTTCGGGTTTATTGGGGTCTACCATCAGGGACATTGGGAATTTATCTCTCACGCTTCCACTCACGTTAATTCTAGTGCTTGCCTCCTCTATGTATAATATTTCTATGGTTCTTTTTCTGATTGATCATCCTAACCGGTGAAATCACGCAATTGGGCGATTCAGTTGGAAAAAGTAAATAAGTGGAACTCTGCAGTACATACGGTAAAAAAAACGAAGAAACAGCAACAACCTATGCCTCTTTGATCGTGTCATACAACCAATCATCGCACAACACGAAGAAAAATGACAGAAAATGAAATATAACAATTGGTTCATCACAAACACGAAAATTTCACATATAATAATTCATTTGTGTATAAAAAAATCATAAAGTTGTTCAACGTACCGAAAACAGTATTAAAATCCATTTTTTCGTAGTTCAAAAACAATCTTTGACTGTCTAATCGAAATTTATAACCGGTGTCGTTCGTTCATGGTACCGGTAAACGTATGGTGAATCAAATTAAAAAAAAATGTCGTTTAACAAAATGAGTTTTTTCTGTTACGTTACCTGGTTTTGTTTACTATGTGGAATATGCGTTACGAATTCTGAAAAACAATGGACTATTTCTTCAGTGGAACAATTAACTGAAGAAAATTGGGATCGTATGTTGACAGGAGAATGGATGGTGGAATTGTGAGTTGTAAATTATAATGAAGTTATTATAGATGATCTGCTGGTTCAAACGATCATTGTTATCGTACTATTATTATTTTTAATTTTATAGCTACGCGCCATGGTGCCCTGCATGTAAAGCTCTAGAACCAATTTGGGAAAATTTAGCTTTGCAGAAGGCTCAATTAAATATAAATGTGGGTAAAGTGGATGTTACGGACTCTCCTGGTCTCAGTGGACGATTTATGGTGACTGCATTACCCACTATATATCAGTAAGTAGTTATTTCTAATCCCCTATCGCATAATCATTGAATAGTAATGAAAATGTAATGTGATTTTTCAACAGTGTTAAAGACGGTATATTCCGACAGTACAAAAGCCCTAGGGAGAAAGATGCATTGATTAAATTTGTATCGGAACTAACATGGAAAAAGGTAGAACCAATTCCTAGTTGGAAGAGTCCAACTTCCATTCAAATGTCCGTTATCAGTCATTTCTTTAGAATGTCGCAAGTATTGAGGGTAAATATAATTTTTCATAATTCGCAATGTTTTAATCCAATTCCTCGTTTGAGACTCACCTCTTTCGTTCTAGGGAATTCATAATAAACTTATGGAAGATTTTGGATTACCTACCTGGGGAAGTTATTTAATTTTTGCTATAGCGACTATCGTTCTGGGTGCTGTATTAGGTCTTGTAAGTAATTCTATTGGAAAATTATGTCCAACGCATTTTTATTAACATACATTAACGAGTTTTTTTATTTCAGTTCATTGTGTGTTTGATTGATTTTATATATCCACCAAAACACATACCTGTTCAAACTAAGAAAAAACCAAAAGATGGATCTGGTGGATTTATGCAAGAAAAAAGTTCTGGCGATGAAGAAATCGTTGAAAATGTGGAAGATGATTTAGTGGACGAAGAGGATCCTGAACCAGAAGAATCAAAAAGCGATAAAGACTCGAATGCGGCGCCCAGCAGTCCTAACGTTCGTAAACGCAAACCACGTAAAGCCGATTAGAGGCATTAATTCAGTCAATGTAAATATAAAAAATTTTCAATATTCCGTATGTGGTGATGATTTCACGCGAAAATTAAAATAGTATTCGATTTTTAATTCCGTTTTCATATGTAACTTGAAGAAGTTTTTGGATGAAATGTCAAATTAATATTTTCACTTCAAGATTTTAGTCACAGAGATACTCGAACGTTGCATACATCATTTGTCTTTATCCGCTTTAGCATGCTATTGTTCTACGATAAATGAAGTTGGAACAGGATCAAATAATGCAACTTTCGATCATCTTCGGAAGACTTTTAAAGAACAAAGAACTATAGCATTTTTTTTGTACACTCACATGCATTTCAATCGCCCTTATCCAAAGCATATAATTTTCTTAGTATAACAAGTAATTTATTCAACCAGGGAAATGATAGAATGATTAAGAGAAACAGAGAAAGAGAGATACTCATGTGAGAGAAAATCAATGTTTCAAAGCTATGACTGAGTGAAATATGAATTTCACGTAAAGAATTCCACTGTTCCTGGGTGTAGGTTGTAGTTTAAGGAGATACTAGCGCCGTGGTACGAACCAAATTGTTCATCATAAACTATTTCAAAGTGCTTTGATAAAATCAAAATATCGCTCTATACGGCAAGTCTATATGCACTAAAGAATTGCCCTACAGAGCGGGATTTTGATCTCATTCAAGCATTTTCGAATAGTTTGAAATAAACGGTTTGGTTAGGGAGTCCTCAAGTAGTGTCGGAATCAGAATTCCAAGTGTTATATATTGCGAGATGGTGGATTTTTGAATCTTTCAATGAATTTCTTTCTAATTTTTGTACATCACCATCCACTGGTACTATGAAGACATCTAATAAGCCTTTTTCATTAATATCTTCATTAACATTGTCCATCATTCAATACTCCATATCAAGGGCGGATCGGTCACATAAAGGATGTGGAAAACCCCACTTGAGCCGTTGTATTCTCAGATTTTGAGTCCCTAGATTTTTATAACTTGTCAATCAGCATATTTTCCAGACCAAAATTCAGGAGTCAGTCCACCCTTGTTTCATATAATCGTATTGTTTAGATGAAGATTTTTTGAATACTTTGTGTGTGTTCCAAATATTATTTTTTATGATCTTAAGTGTTAACAATTTTGAGAATATGAATATAATAGTCGTTTTTTTTTCTTTCCAATCAGTTCAAGAATTCGTTGGAAGTATTTATAAGATTTATTATGAAGAGTAGATTGTGTTCTGTAAGAGAACTGCATGTAATACGTAATTGGTGGATCACAATAAACTAGAATAAATATAAAACTCTAAAAAAAAAGAAATAATGAATCCATCAACTTCAAAACACTCCAATGAATTCTGTAACAATCTAACGTGTACTTTTTTTCCAAATATTGTAACAATGATAATAATGATAACAATATTATTATTCAAAAAATCCAAATCGTGAATAAATTTAGGTCATTCTATTAAAACATTCGTATATTATTTTTTCATAGATTTAGGAATGCATTGAACAATACTTCCAGTTAATAATATTTGATTATATTATTTTATCATACATCAATAATCATTGTATTCTTTGAAATAATCATGTGTTACATTATCATTTTATGAGAATTATTTATACAACACTGAAAAAATACAGCAATTCAGTAATATTCTAATAACAATTTAATACTCTTTTTTATGAATCTTGAATTGAGATTCCATTTCTTTTAAAGAATAATTCATTAACTGATGTAAATAAGTTTTGCCTTTTCTTTAATATATATTCTAAAGTAAATAAAAATGGACTAAAAAATTTTATATACAATATTCGTGAGAGGAATAATAACGTCGCTTTTATATCCTTGCTCTTTCGTTTATTGAATTAATAAGAAGAATAAATTGTTGCTGAATTTTGATTTATTTCTATCGAGATGATTGAACAAAGAGGAAGAGATAGACGAAAGGGTGAATTGTAAACAATATTGTTGTGATTTAAGTACTTTTGTTTTTCCAAATTCAACAATTCTATCCAAATTATGAACAAGATGAATACTTGACGATTGATATTTGGCAAAAGGATTGCAATACATTATACAATATTAATACATTTTTTTATTATCATCGGAAATTGTTTTGGCAAAAAGTTCCAGTGGAACAAGCGCGACGACGTTTCAATGAATGTATTCACTCTCTTTTAATTTCTGTTTCACGGAAGAGAAGAGAGATGTTTGGTGATCATTTACCGAGTACTCGTTATGAATGTTAAAAGACAAAATTCATTCACGTACTCGATTGGTTAAATTTGTAAGAGAGATCGAAATGTTAATATTTCAGAAATGCGCTAGTTGATACATTATGAACTCTTTTCGAATAATTGTACCATTTCAATAACGAAGGGAGTTCAGCGGAATTCCAAACATATTTTGACCAGTTTTCTTCCTCATTAATGAAATTATACAAATTTTTCTCAATCAGTGAAAAATAATTTTTGAGTAGTAACTCCTGTGCATTTAGTGTGATGAGAAAAGTGAAATGTGCCTCGAGTGAGAATTATCTTCTTTTTAGAGGGCATGTAATTTCTACTACTTCATCAGTTTTATCCGAAAACTATGATTTTTGTCTATTTTTTTCTATTGAACCTCACGTCCTGCTTTTGGTCTGACACCCAGATAGCACGAGAGTTCTGAAAAAGTTCTTTATGAATACTCTATATGCATTGACAGCTCTTTCAGAATTCTTCTGCTGTCTTCCCGTGAACAAATCGTAGAACCACATTTGTACAGCTCAAAAGTACAACTCAAAACCTTCCGATTGACCAGCTATATAGATTTTAACTGATTTAAAAATGGAGTTATCTGTGATTTTTTTTACAAGTTCTTCCACATTATCTGAAAACCTGTAAACCTCGAATAATCTTTGAAACTTGGTTAGATATTTATTTTCCCGCTGTTTCGGCGATCTATTTGAAAACCAATGAATCGTTCTATAATCATTCGATTTCAAAATACAAAGGTGAAATTCACATAGAGTAGGACCCGAAGATCAATGATATTTTGGATCCAAATTATACATTTTAAAATCAATTTTGATACGTCTTCCATGCCGGTTGAAGAATTGAATAGAAGACATCAAGTTAACATCCACATAACGCACAAGAAACTAAGAACTCTCACTAAACTCCTCCAGAATTCCAAGAATTCCTATTAAAAAGGGCAGGAGGAGAGTTCTATTTTCAGAACTTACTAGCGATTTTCGTGTGTTATCTGGGTAAGCACTTTTTCTTTGCACCGAATAATTTATCACTGATATGACTCATCATATTCACATGCTTTGCTTTTATTTTTCAATCAACCCATTATGAATCTAATTTAAATTTCTTGTATAAAAATTGAACAAGAAAATAAGCGTATGAAATTTAAATGAGATGAAGTCAGACCATGTTACATCAGTAGGTCATAATAGATTAATAATTCTGATCAATAAGGTGTATGCATTTTTTACCACGATTTTTATAATGTATCACAAAAAAAGAATACTTCGTATCACTGAAACCGATGAAAAATATGTGTAATGATTGCTCAATAAATCAAATTAATAATGTAATTCAAGAAGTATGTATTATATGCATTCAAAACCTACTTACATAGTTATTTTAAATACTTTTTCACTGCACGTTTATCAACATAAAAAACGTGGAATTAACGGGGATACGCCGGAGGCATTTGTAGATGAGCTTTTAGTAATCCAGGTAACGTTTTTTTTTGCAAATTTATGATTCCTAAAATTTTTGTAGTATAAAATGTGAAAAATCAGATTTTTCGAGCAAAAGGTTAGCCATTTTGTCGTTGTAGAACCGATGAAGAGAATGAAGTTGAACGAATAAGGACGATCTGGTTGCGATCTGGCGTTTTATATCAAAAGAGAGATTAGTTTTTCACTCACAACACGGAGAAAAAGAATTTGCTGATACAGCAAATCGAGGGAATAAATACAGAATACCAACTCTTTTTGCTAACCTAGCTAAAATTCCACTGCCACAGCTGCATGGATCGCTGAGAGAGCAATATGATTAACCGAAGTGGCAAATTTTTCGCTGGACTAACAAAATTTGCAGTGTTACATACAGAATAGTGAACAAATTTTGCTGGAGGAGCAAACATTTTTTGCTGTCACCGCAAAAAAATTGTTATCGCAGTTGACAAGATTTCTGGGATAACAAATAGGTGGCTGTCATAGCGAAAAATGCGCTCATCCAGCAAAAGGGACTCAGAAAAATTAGATTCCGCTGTCATAGCAAATTTCTTTTTTTTCCCATGAATGTCCACTAACTTCGAAAATAAGTTTTCCAGATACATGAATCCGAAGTTTTCAATACAAATAACTTCCATGAAATCATAGATTCCGGGCCTAACTAACTACCTTCTAGAGTTGCATCGTCATGAACTTACTTTTTAGCTCGCCTACGAAGAATTCTTTAGCTGCTGCTGTTTTTTGATCGGATACCTGATCCTTTTGGGAAAGAATGGGCGGAGACGTAAGTGGCCATATCTCCGTTAGTTTCACTCGAAATGACTTGAAATTTGTAGACAATATTCCTGAAGTAATGTATTACAACAAATAAATCTTCAGAAAAATAATGTTTGACCTCTATGACACTTTGAGGGGAAATTCTGATCAAGCGACCCCGAAATAAGGTTATTTTCTCGAATTTCTTTTTTTCATGTAAGGTAGTAAATAAAGAAGTGGCTGTAAGTTTGGAAGACATGATTTCGAGAAACACGCTTTCAAAAGTTTCGGTATATGAATTTTTTGATGTTGTATGTGCTGTAAGACTCACTAACCGATTGTTAAAAACCTCAAGGTCTTCATTTACTTTCTTCCATGAAAAAAAAAGTTTCGAGAAAATTATCTCCCACACAGGACAGTCGCCGAAGAATTGCGTCGCATCCCACATAGCACTGAAAGTTCTCTAAACGTTGTCAGAACCTTTAGAGAACTTTAAACGTTTGAGAAACGTTCTCAGAATGTTCTCAAAACTTTCATGCTATGTGGGATCTCCGTAGAATTGAGGGAAAAGAAAGGGAGCGGTGGATATTACGTGATACGATCCCTGCTAAAAATTTCCCATACACTGAAAAAAATACTCCGGTTAATATATGGACAGCAAGAATTACTGCTATTTTAACCGGAATTCTAGTTAAATGAATCAAGTCTCCGGCAAATTGAACAAGGGCTCCGGTAAATTTAACAAGAATTCCAGTAAAAGTCACAGATATTCCTTGCTGTCCATATAGTAACCGGAATTCTGGTAAAATTAACAGTTCATTTTTTTCCGTGTAGAAAACGACAAACTTTTTCCTATCAGTTTCAATGTGGTTTCTGAAACTGGAATTCCCGATGCTGTATCGTGGATTTACGATAGAATTTTATCGATTCTTATTGTATTCTATAGGATTTAAGAGGTATGTATCTGGTTTTATCGTGAGATTCCTATGGAAGATGTACCACTTATTTGAAAGGAAACAGGTTATATTTTTTCAAATAATTAATACTTTTTCTATGGGAATTTCACGATAAAACCAGATACATATATCCTCAATCCTATAGAATACGATAAGAATTGATAAAATTCTGTCGTAAATCCACGATACTGCATCGGGAATTCCAGTTTCAGAAACCTCATTGGAACCGATAGGAAAAATGTTATCGTTTTCCATGGGAAATTTTTAGCAGGGATGAAGAAGCAACATAGAGGCGACGGAGAAATATCCGGGCCGTTTTTTCGGGCGGATATTTCTCCGTTGCTTCTCTATCGTGCCACGCTGTATCCACCGGTCCCTTTTTCTCCCTGAATTCCACGGAGAGGCGACGTAGGTGTCCTCCCAACTAGCATCAGAATATACTATGAACGTCCTTCGGATATTCGAATTATGTTCTATGCACATTCCAATGAGACTGTTTCATAGGTGCTATGCATATTCATCGAACCTATGTAATCGAATATACGACGGTACGTCAATCGAACGTCGATTAAATGAATATCGTACATTTCGGATGTACTATGTACGTTCCAAGTACATTTAAAACAGTCTCATTCGAATATTTTAGGAACGTTCATTACATGTTCTTCGTTTCTCTTTTGTACATTCTACGAACGTTTCTATTTCGTATATACTTGGAAATTCTGTTGCTGCTTGTTGCTTCACAGCTGTGTGGGCTGATTTCGGAATTTCCTCGATGAGAACCTTTCCTCAAGCAAATAATTTTATTCAAATTTATGAAAATTAGTCTCGCATTTGAGGTACGGTGAAGAATTTATTATGGCAAAGTCTTGATTGAGAAAATGACAAATTTTGTGACATTTAAATGAAACGAGCGTCTTTTGGGACTTATCTTTCTATCGCGTAGGCATGTCCTTTTTTAGCCAATGTGCTCCGAAGATATCGCTCGTCGTATTGTTTCAAGGGTGAACAACTATCAGGAGGAGCGAGTAAACTTTTGCACCAAATTTTTTCATAAAATCCTTGATAAATTCAAATTTAAAATAGATAATGATTGAGAGTATACGTGAGATTGAACTCTCAAAGTAAATTTGGGTTCCCTGTTTTTTGACAGTTGGAGGTTATTCCTTCTTGCGGAAAATGCCAGGTAGGACCGGGCAAAAATCATTGTCAAGTTTTGAATGGTTTTTATCTCAAGAAATCCAGTAAAAAATCAACAACCTCTCTCCCTAGTTTTGACTAGGATTATTACCAAATGGAAACGTCCTATCCAAACCTGATAGAACAGTTTTCGTCAGATTTCACAATTTATGAATTCCAAACAGAACAGCATCAAAAAATTGCTGTCAGTTTTTGACTGGATGTCCAGTTTGGTAATTCCAGATAAAATCAGATGGAAATTTTGATCAATTTTTGACCGAACTTCCAGGGGCACAAATCGTTCAAAGCCTTTCCCTGAAAATTGCTGGAATATCCCATACAGAATAGTCGACGATGAATTACGTCGCATCTCCGTAGAATTAAGGGAAAGAAAGGGAGCGATGGATACCAAGTGTACACAGAAAGACCGGGTCTATTAATATTTAGAAAAATGACTGTCAATTTAGGGAAAACGAGAATCGCTGGAAAATATTCGTAGTGAGTCTACTAAAAATTCGTAGTCAATGTATTAACAATTGATCAATCCACTTCTGTCTGGTATTTTCAAATGCTCGTTAATTTTTATTGAAATTACTTCAAATTTTTCCTGATGACAATTCCACTTATTCTGATTAGAAAAAACTGAAGAAAAAGATGACGGTTTCGTTAAAATTGAGTAACTTTTCCTATGGATTCATCACTATTCAAGAAAGACGTATTCAAATTGACGCTCTAAGTAAGCGAATATTGGAACGGACGAAACGTGAAAACGTTCCAACTTCCGTTCTTTTGGCGCTTAATTACGATTTCGATTACGCTCTCATATTTCGCTACATACGCTCCATTTTCATCAGGGAATTGATCAAAATTATTCAGCAGTGATCGTAATTTTAACGATTGAGACACGCTCAAAAGAGTTGAGATTAATTAATATTGAATTTATATTGAATATTTTGTTTATTTCCATTCGGTGCTGTATGGACTGGTATCAGAATTCCTCTGGTAAAAATTCAAAAGTGGAGGGAGCGGATATTGAAACAAATGAAACGTGAAAATGTTCCGATTCCCTCCTAGATTACGCTTAAAGTGAGTCTTGGTTTGCGTTTTCGTTGCACTTCAACGCTTCATTTTCACCAGGGTCAATAACAAAGCATGTGAATTCAATTCTCTAAAAATCAGTTTAAACCTGTATCCAAACTCGGAAAAGTTTGTCAAGGAATCTCAAAAAAATTCAAACTTCAACCAATCATGTTCGAAACCGTCCAAATTTTTTGAACAATAATATTGAATGTCATCGAATATTCCATTGATTTTTATTGAGAATATTTTCTGAATTCGTACCAACTCACACAGCACCACAGTCCCAGAAGAATACATAAAGAATTCTTATTGAACTGATCGTGTTCTAAATGAATTCTTTACAAATTTTTCTGGGACTGTGGTACCGTGTGGGAAAATTTAACATGTTTCAACGAATTTTCATCAAATTTCACAATTTTTTCAACGATATTCAACGATAAACCAAAACGAACCTTTTTTTCTACAAAATTTTCAAAATTGTATACAATTTATATATAATTCGATATAGTTTATATATAAATTATATACAATTGTGAAAACTTTTCCACTCGGGTTATTTCCTTCGGAAAATTTCCCATGAAACGCTCAGCTAATTCACGTTTTACTTCAAACAACTTTGTTTATACACGCATACATACATCGAACGTATTCTTAACTTTTGCTATTATTAGTAGTTATTCAATAAAAATATACACTCGTTCACATTCGGTGAAGTCAAATAGAAAACTCTTCAAATATTTTTCCACCTTATATCATCATATCATCTACATACATGTTGGAGCACACTCATGAAAAGGCTACTTGAAGATTTCCTTAAAACTGTGAACTTCGTGCAACGTAACACGTGTTGAGTTGTGCAGTAATACGTTTATTTAGAGAAAGAAGACGCAGTAGCTTTTATTGGAAGAATAAGAATTTTCGTTCGTCACTGACTCGTAAGAATTATTCATTATCAACCTCATATTTCCTAAAAGCAACGATAAAACAACGTTTAAGATATTCCATATCCTAATAAACTTTCATAACAATGAGAAATCGTCATACCAGATCTCGAATTGTGATATTTCAGGAACGATTCGGCACGTCTTGGCACAAGAATGAGCTGGCATAAATTTTTTCACTTATTTTTTTCTTACAAATTTCATCCCGTGTGATCGATTATCTTTACAAAAATCAATCTTTTTACCAGAAATTTCGTTTCTTTTGCATTCTGATCGACCTTTCGCACCAGAATACTGTATTTTTTTCACTTATCTTTTCTAACCTTTTTTCACCACACTTCATAACCTACATTATTTCTACCATAACATATTGTTATTCAATTTTCATGAGAAACGTTATCAATTATCTCGTGAGTGTACGTATACGTTATTATCGCGATGTAATGGAATATATACATTCAACATAGTTCTTATCGGTTGCAAGATATGACATATTATTTCACTTTGACGTTATATCATTACATCATGATTTTTATGATTTTCAGATTCAAGTAACAAATAAGATCAAATTTTCGAAATAAGGACAAAAAAACGTAGAGAATATTTCAACGTAAATTTATCATCCAACGTACAAAATAACAAGTAGTTCTTGGAACGCTCGAGCATTGAAGTACAGCAGAAGGGCTCTATGTGCTCCACATCAGTTTCATCGAATGACAACCTAGTTTTGAAGAATATTATAACAAGACATCAAAGAGAAATCATCTGCTTCGATCGTATACTCTATCTACAAGAGTGGCAATATGCGCAACGAGATTACTGCAGCGGTACTATTCTTAGTGCAGCTGATAGAAAAAAACGAAAAATTTAGTCCCGATCAATTGGAGTGTTTTAAAAGACGTTTGGCAGAGTTGTTGACGGAACGTTTCAAAAATCACTGGTTCCCGGACAAGCCCTTCAAAGGCCAAGGTTACCGTTGTATTCGCGTTAATGGACATAACAGGAGAGATGCCACTTTGGAAAGTGCTGCCAACGCCGCCGGAGTTAAATACGAAGATCTATCCTTACCCGTAGAATTGACTTTGTGGGTAGATCCAAACGAGGTGTGCTGTAGATTCGGAGAGAGCAAAGGATCGTATTGTACTTTGGCGTCGTTCGAAGACAAAGAAAACACGGTACCTATTTTCCAAGGTGGCAACGAAAAAGAGATCGAAGAGAACAAAGGGTCGACTAAGATACAGGTTTTTATTTATTTTCCATACATAAATATACACAGGGTAACCCGGAAAACGTTTCAAGGAAACAACTGTATACTCATCGTTATTTTGTTCATAAATTCAGAAATAGAGGTTTTTGCCTCAAGAATGACTCCTTGGAAGGGATGTAGGGTTCACCCTGTATACATATATGACGTTGAATATTAGATTTCAACATGTTTATACATTTGTTTTAGGAATCCCCTTTGAATACAAACACCGAAACACAACAAAAGTCCAAGCCATTAACGTCTGGGAGTCAGAATCAAAATTCACAGCAACAGCAGCAGCAACAGCACGGTAATAACAACGCTGGTAGAAAACGGAGCTTAAATAGTCCTAGATTGCATCTGAATAGAAATCGTTCCTGGTTCAATCACTCTTTCAATTTGGGTTACGGTCCTCATCCTATCAATCAACCATGGTACAATATCATGCCCCCGCATTTCTTAGGTGGTCCATCGCCACCTCCCTTCATAGGGCATCGAGGAAATAAATGGATTCATCCCCCATCTTATCCAGGCGGACCGGCTCGATTTCATCACTGGTCTCCTAAAGCTGCACTTAAGGTATAAATCTCATAAACTCGATTTATTAAGAAATCAGTTCCCTTTGTAAAAAGATTTTTGACAAATTGAAAATTTCTTGCATTAAGGCTGAAAATATTGTGCAATATATATACATATACATATATATATCTTACTTTATAAAACAATGAAATAATATTCACTCTTTTTATATAAGGAACATGTTTCTTAATGATTCAGTGACGAATAAGATTCATTCTGTAGTTACAAATGACGTTGTTCAAGGTACGACTAAGGCTTAATAATTTCTAATTAATCTTGAAAAATGTTGCACTATTAAACCTACATATATACACTCATGTATATACATATATATTCAAATGTATGTATATATACATACATATAAATGATTCACTCCGGATGCAAAGTTGCTTGTTGGGAAGAGTTAAAAAATGTAATAATAACTTAATGGGGTTTGTTATAACAGTTAGTTACATCATATAACAATGAAATAGAATCATTTCATCTTTTTATATCTCTTTTCTTTTCTTTCTTTTTTTTTCTGCTATTCATATTTTATATATTTAACAAGAAAAAAATACTATGAACAATTGAAAAATTGCAAAGTTACCTTTTATTATGTATATACATACCCTGCATACACATTGGAATCATCAAATTTATATATGATTGTTGAAAAATGTTGTTTATATATATATATATATATATATGTATAATTTTCATTTCGCATAATACCACAAAATTCGTTTGATTCACGATTGGTTAAAATTATTGAATTGAAACAACAGAGTGGATATAATTTATGAATGTTCGTTGATGAAAAATACATATATACGTGTTCACAATAATTGTAATGAAAATTAATTGAATGATTTCTCTATCAATCAGTTGCATCATACAAATATTTCAATCGATTCATGAAATTTCACAATAGATATCCGATCGTCACTGCCAATGTCAACTGCAAAAATCAATTGAATTGTGTTTCAAATGTAACATGATTTGACGATTATTGATCACAAATTAAAAAATTCCTGATTACATAATACAACAAAAATATTTATATATATATATACACATAATATACATATATCTAAACGAAAGAATTCACAAAGAGCTACTTACCTGTGTTTTGCTTCAAGGTGTATGCATGCTCCAAGATATTGTATTCTTAAGAAAAAACAAAAAAAACGAAAAATTGTACACGTATTTGATACTTAGTACATATGTAATCATATATTTCATTTTTATACAGTATACAAAAGTTCTATATATTTTTATTTCTTTTCTTCTTTTCTCAATCAAAATATAGCATTTAATAGTTTATAGTAATTTTAATTTTATGCTAATTTTGTAGATAAAATACGATTATTTTGTTCGCTTTTTATTTTTATTTTGAAAATCGTAATGTAAATCATGGAACGTCTCTAAAAAATATTTTATTCTATTACGAGGAATTGAAACTTTATTTGGTTTGAGGTCGCGTATTCACCATAATCATCATAAACATCATCATCACCATTATTATCATTATCATTTTATGGATGAGAATTTACAAAAAATTCAAAATCGAATATTTTCTTTCCCTTTTTAGTGTCTCTATTGTATATGTTCCATTATGGTGATATACGAAGATAGATAATTTTATTGTTTAATGCTTTACGCAATGACGATGCATCAATGAATTCATTTCTTTATCAGCATTATATACAAATATATACATACGTAAAACGATAAACGATTATATAAATACTGTGTTAAAATGAAGTAAATGAATCAATTTTATAATAGTATTGTTATTGTATAGTAGTAAAATGGAAAATGGATGGGCGGTTCAATGGGTTGAGTTAGAATTTGCATCTAGTAATAATTATATAATTATGCGATTAACATATATATGTACACATATATTATTAATTACCGTACGTTATGTATCATGTGCATGTATCGTAATGACCCTGACGAACGAAGGCTGATGATTTCTCATAAAAATCATAAATTTTTCTCATAGAAAATTGGTATTGCATCCGAAAAGAAGGTTTCTCGAAAGAAATATTTCAAAAACAAAAAACTCACTATTCGAATTGAAACAGACTTATATACGAGAATATTTGAATGTTGGTGATCAAAATTTCACGCGATGAAAAAAGGATCAAAAGTAATAATCTCAACTTAGCTTTCGAGAATCCTGGATGTGCGATATTTAGAAAAATTATGAAATGTCTTCTGAGAAAGTTCGTATCTGACGTTATGAGAATTTATGAGATTTATGAAGAGAAATCTTTCTGTCAAGGGCGTGATTTTTGTGTTCAATTTATCGAAGATGTGTCGAGACGACTGTTCTAAGATTAGAAAAAATAAACCGAAGAGAAATTCTGTAGAGAACGTATGTTGTAAATGAGTAACGTAGATCGCGATGATATGAAATTTTCTTTCGAAGAGATATATTCGCAGAAGTAAAGTTCAGTATTGGGATTGCATTCTTGCGATCAACAGTTCTATTGACAATGAATTGATTCAGATAACATGATATATCTAAATCTATGAAATTTGTTATTTCTAATATTCAGATATAAAATATCTATGATAGAAATTTGATATTCACTACAATAAATATCAAAAGATTCTTAATCAATTTTTTTGAAATGATGACAAAATGTCTTCGATAAACTGTTTATTAAATTTCCTCAAATCTCATGAACGACAGTCTACAGTTTGTAGATTTATTTTATTCTATTGATTCTGTTTTTGTTTTGTAAATACGAATTGCCTTAACTATTTGACGCTTCTATCGATCAGCATTGGCCAGCGCAGAGCTGATAAGCGGTGATTCAACAATCACTTAACACATGTGAATAAATGTTCAAACAATTTATAAATTGTTCAAAGGTCATAGATTCATCCATCAAGTGATTCAAATTCTTATTTAGAGCAGTGGATCTAGACTCAGATTCACTGTGTAAAATTAATAAAATCATGATTGTATCGTGTTATCGTGGATTTTTTGTACATTTTGTTTGATTAATCAAATGATATCTCGAGTGTCATATTTTCCTTTCAGAATTCTATGTAAATTTAGTCATAGAACGATAATATTGCATTCTAAATTGAAAATTTGTTAAGAAAATGAAGATTCATGCTTAAAAATTCTAAAACTGAGTTACAAAGAAAGAAGAAAAATTGTACGAGACAGCGCTATACTTCTGCACTTGTATCTCCTCTCTCATAGAAATATGAAAAAAAATACTGTTATAATTTGTGTTGGAATTTAAAAAATATTTACTATATACATATATATATATTTATATAATATTTTATTATACATCAGCAATATTGCATTCGGTCATATTATTTTATATCGACATATCGCTCTGAAAATATAGTAAGTTGAAAAATCCTTTCCTTCTTTTTCTTCTATAATCGAATCAAAAAATGAACTTGGAATGGATGTTCTCCTAGCTTGGATATTACATGTATGCGATACCAGGGTGTTAGACTCGACGATTGGAATGATCTATCGAAAAAATCATCACGAAAAGAGATTGAATAAATTGATTGCGTAGATCACTTCGATTATCCAGTTGGAGAATCTTTAGATAGATATATAACAGAAAAATATTTTATTGCCCATATGTCGTATATTATTATGAAAATATTTTTCGCAATGATGCATTGATTATTGGAAATCTTGTTATACCGATTGAAGCATTTTTTTAAATTATAGATATGAATATGTACACATGATTTATCCTATATGAGCGTAACATAGGAAACTTACTGTTATTAATTACTTATCATTGAATGCACAATGAAGAAACAAACAAATCAATTCTGAACTTTTATTTCACAGAATGTTTCCTATGTTCCGCGTTTAGATATGCATATATATTTACACGACTGGTGTTCCAGAATTTATAAATCGAATCTTTATTGTTGAATTGAAATATCCTTGTTTACAGTATTATAAACCGTGTGCTGTATAAAAGAGATATTTCCAAGTATATTATAATAATTTTACATACAAAAAAACAATTTGTCTATTATTCTATATAAAGAATATTATATACAACATACTTGCAACAAGAATTTTATATAATTGAATCAAAATTCTGCATATTAAAAAATGCTTTTTACTTGGTAAGAAAAGCGATCAATTGATAGATGGTAAATGAATTAATTTGTATCGATTCTTTTCTCTCTGGAACATCTTATATATGTATATTATATATTTTGGTTCAATAGGTGTGTGTGATGTTATTTCGTGTTATCCAAATGAATTGTATATCTATACATATATATATCATGTTTCAACAAAGTAGCTTGATTATTGATCATAATAAATTTCTATCGGGGCATCACTTTTCGTGTGAAAAACTATATGAATTTGTATATAAATGACGCAGGATTTATATGATTGGTGTTTGAAAAAGAAGAAGAGAAAGAAAGAAGAAAAGAAGATATATAGATTCTTTGTAGAAAAATGGGAAAAGGAATTATTATTCAAAAAAATATTCATGATAACGGTAATAATGAATTATATTTATTTAGTATTAGATCCTACGATCAATATTTCAAGTTTATCACGAACTTTATTTCTTGCTCACTTTTATGTCAATTTTAGGATGCAATTTTTTTTGTTCTTTCGTTTCTCCTCACAATGTTTGAAAATAGAAATTTCAAGTATTATATTGAATACCGTGGATATATATTATTGTTATTGCACTAATGCTATTAACAGTTTATAATTACATAGATTATATACAATGTGAGTATATAAATATATAATAGATATATTAACTATATAATAAACACTTTTGAAATTGCATTGATCTGATTGTTTCTATTTCATTGCTTTTGTTTCCCTTTTGAAATCTTGACTTGGAAATTATGAGATCTGGTTGTTCAATGCTTATCACGTTTTCCATAAAAAAAAAACTTTCACGTTCGAGTATCGATCGAAAAGTTGAAACGCGGTGATGTCGAGATATGAATTCGACTATTGTTATTATTATCTTCGAAGTTTTTTTTGTTATTTTATTTCGATGTAGTTTCTTGGATGGACAAATTTCATAATTATCCATAAATATCTGAATTTTGAGAGAAATTTTTAAGATTTCTGAAAGTTGTTTTTGAAGGCTTTTTTTTTGTTTTCTATGACACAAAATTCAGCCGGATTGCAAACATTGAAAGCAACGATGAATTTCGATAAGATTTATGGTATAAAATAAACTTGAACGATTTGGAAAGAATATGTATAAATAATTTATAACAATTATATAGAAATTTTATCGAATCATATCAGGCACGTATCCAGGATTTACATTCGAGAGTTGAATCACCATTAATGTGAAATATCTCAGTAAGAAAAATTATATATAATTGTATATAAATTATATATAATTTCGTAACATTTTCCACACGGGATATAAAAAAAGGTCATCTTCATATGATTGGTCGAATGAGCGAATGCTCACAACTGTAAAAATTGAATTGGAAGAATCTGTTATAATTAATTTATAATACGAAGTATCGTAAGTAATAAAATAATTTGTTACAAAAATGTAAATGAACAATTACGCCCATCTTATTTGGCTATGGGCAGCACTAAGGTTCGATACACATGATTTTTTTGTTTCTTTTTTTATAACACATTGAGGGTCGACAAAAACTTTCAAACCATCGTTTCCAGAGTAATTTTTTCTCGTAGACGCTAATGGTGTTGTTGGTTCTCACGTATCATGCTTTTTTAAACAGACTGTTTAAACAATTGGAATACGTGATTTTTTTCATGCAGAATCATTAGGGCTGTGCGAATGATTCCGGTTAATCGTTTTTACAATTAATCGATCAACCGATTAATCGGAGGATTTTAGTTAATCGATTAATCGATGGATGGTTTTGTCGGTTGATCGGTCAATTCATTCAATGTTGACTGATGCATCGTAAAAGTTTTTACCCTGAATCCACTTATTAATCGGTTCACCGATTAATCGAGAAAACGATGAACCGGAATGCTCCAATTAATCGACTAATCGTTCACAATTAATCGTTTCAATCGATTAATTGATTAAGTGTACAGCCCTAAGATTGTGAGTCAATATGGGGATGAGAACAAGGAGGAAAGAGATGATTATTACCTCCCCATTATGCCCACATCCCCACATTGACTCTCTCACAATCCCCTTTGGTTTGGCGATGGGCAAGTGAAGGATTCAATATGCATAATTGTTTATTTATTTTTTTATAAAAATTTGAGTGATGAAACAAACTTCCAAAATATTGTTTTTCGAGTGTTCTTTCTCGTAGAATCGAATGGCGCTGTTAGTTTTTACATATCATGCGTTTTTCAAACGAATTATTCAAAAAACCTTTGTTCAAACAATTGAAAAGCGTAATTTTTTTTTTCACGAAAAATCATCTTCTCCACCCTTGTTTTCATTCCAACATTGATCTCCCTGTAATTCTCGCTCTTCTGCCCATGGACTGTAATGGCTTGATGTATTTGAACCCGAAGAGAACATGAAGCTTCAGCGAACGTTCAAATTAGATCTGTATAGATCGGGCAGAAGGTTCATGAAAGCTCATTTTTAGATTCACAAACGTTTGATAAAGGTTCTACGAACGTTGAAATGTCCGCCTCGAAATACTTTCAGGAAACGTAGATGGAACATTCATTGAAGCTTCATCGAAGGTTTAATAAAGCTTCACCAAAATATCTATACTTATATTAATTTTCATTAATTTATGTTCATTATTTAATTGATTATTCATATGAATTATTGGAAATTAATCCAAGTATAGATATTTTTGTGAAGCTCTATCAAACCTTCGATGACCCTTCAACAAATGTTCCACGTATACGTTTCCTGAAGGCATTTCGAGACGAACATTTCAACGTTCGTAGAACCTTTGTTAAACGTTTATGAATCTAAAAATTAGCTTCCATGAATCTCCGACCCGATCTATGCAGATCTAATTTTAACGTTCGCTGAAGCTTCATGTTCTCTTCGGGAAAAGATATTAGTCCAAAGTCATTAAGGTGATACCAGCGACCCCTGAAGATGCAACCAGACACATTGGCTAGAAAAGGACCCAACCGAAATTATTCTGACAAATTATGCGTAAATGAAGCAATAAAATCAAAATGTGGCTCTATACAGACCTTTTTCAATTGATAAAGATGGTCTGTACAGAGCGATATTTTCCTTTTATTGCTTTATTTTTGAATAATTTTTCAAAAAAAGATTTGGCTCGGGTTGCTCTCTAAATCTGAGAGAGTGAAAAATCACGTGTTTCACTCCACTTAGTCTCAGAAGTGAGCCAGTCCGCTTCGAGTGATATTTTCACTTGTTTCGAGTGAGCCCTCACTCTTTGAGAGTGAAAAATTGACTCTAGAATTTGAGTGCCTGTGAGTTTCTAACCTCAAACTTTAGAATATCACTCTAAAAGAGTGGAAATTTCACTCAAAGTTTTGACAGGCTCACTTTTGGCTGGCTGAAGAGTGAAATCTCACTCCAAAAATTTCAGAGACTGCATCGTCAGGGGCCGCTGGTATCCCCTCAAAGAGATATCAGCGTACCATCCGAATGAAGATTTTTTCTGCAAGATTTCTCCGAACTGAACTTACGAAACTGTCCGAAGTTTTCAGGGAATAATTTGGGATACTCTATCAATTGCTGTGCAGAGCCCAAATTTTTAATTTTGAAAGAAAAAATTTTTTTATCGACTGAGAAAAACAATTTTCTTTCCAAAATTTTAAATTTGGGCCCTGTACAACAATTGATAAAGTATCAAAAATTATTTCCTGAAAATTCCAGACAGTTTCATAAGTTTAGTACGGAGAAATCTTGCGGAAAAAGTCTTTACTCGGATGGTACGCTGGTATTTCCTTGAGAAAGTTGCTAAATACCAAATTTTTTGCTCGCATTCCAATTTTCTCTGAAATAAAACAAAATGAAATCGAAAATGATTGGCAGTCGTAAGTGAAACACATAAGTGAAATGGGGAATTGAATACAATCGGATAACTGGTATCTTATGGTTCTTCTCCGATAGAGAATGAATCGAGTGAAACCGTTTGAACGAGATTGAATGAGTGATGTGCGGATCTTGACAAATCGAATCTTCTGTATAAAATACTTATAAAGTTTCGATATAAATTTTATAGAAACCGATAGAAACCCTACACGGAGAAAAATAATGTTTCAAATATTACTACATTTTGTACTAAAGTAGCAGGATAAGTGAAATAGTATAATTTTTTACAACACAGTGCAGTAAAAATTCATGCGTAATGATTTGAAGAATCTTTTAATTCGGAGCCACTCCACATTATTCAGCAAAATTTTTTTGATGAATGCTACTTTTTGGAGGGAATTTTAAAAATCATAAATGCACTTTCATGAAATTAAATTTTCACCATTATTTTTATATTTCACGACGAAATATAATGTGAAGTAATTATCAATCGCTGTTTTTATGAACAAAAAATATTTTGAAATGAAAAATATCATTTTTTCCCTATCGAATTAAAAAAAAATTGAATATCGACCACTAATTTGTCGTGGATGTACAAGCTTTTATAATTCTGAATGCAGTTTTATCTAAATTGAAGTGAATAATTATTTGAACGAAAATTCGAATGAATACATGGAATATATTTGTAGAAAACATGCTCTACCCTGGTGGAATTCGAATGTCAGATTATGTCAGATTTGACATACTCTGATATAATATGACATATTGTTCCAAAAATCGATCAGATATTGTCGGAATCTGATATATTCTGACAATAAGGTGGCATATGTCATAAGCTGACCGCACGGAAAAAATAATTTAGCTGTAGCAGCTAAGTAGCTAGCACGGACACGGACAGCCATTAAATTGGCTCCTGCAGCTGAATTTAATGGCTGTCCATGTCCGTGCCAGCTACCCTGGTTAAAAGAATCCATTGATTCTGACCAATTCTCATTAAATTACAATTAAACGTGGACAATGTTCTGACCAAATCTCACCGGTGATTTTTCAATGAGATTTGAAAATTCATCGAATATTCAATGGATATAAATATTTATATTATATGTAATAATTGTCCTCAAGTATTTTCTGGATATTACTGAATATTCGATGGATCATATTCAGGAATACATTTGATAACTGTTACGAGTGTTTTTTTCAACGTATTATTTTACCCTTTTGAATTTACACGGGTTATCTTATTGTAGATGGATTTTGCTAACATAAGCCCAGTGTCCATTGCAATGGACATATGATATTGTTGCACAATATAGTTTTGTATTTACATATTTTAAAATGCCAAAAATATTTTTTGGTACTTGACACCTCTCTGAAGTTGAAAATATTTTTTTGGATATCCAAATTGCATCCTGTAGGATCAGTAAAATTCCCTAAAATCATGAAAATTACAGTATAAAAACTTTCGAAATTTTCATTACTTCAGTTTCTTCTAAAAACATACCATGATGAAAATATGACTCTATATAATTTTTTATCATCAACTTATACCCGTATCTTAATGATATCATCATAGGTTTGGAACGGTTCTGATCTGTGAAACTGTTTTGATAATTTTCTAAATTCTATGTCCATTGGGGTGGACATTGAGGCTCAAAGGGTTAACCTGTACATGTACCAGAGAATTTTAGCAGATTTGCGCTGCAAAAATTCACTACAAATGTTATGGAATTTCAGCATCTAAACTGGAAATTTTCTGAGCCTCAGTACTGGAATTTTTCAGTATACGGACTGGACTTTTCCAGGACATGTACTGGAAAATTAATGCTAAAAATATTCATGAAAATTGGAAAAAAATTGCTCACAAAGTGATTTTGCACGGTCCTTGTGTTTCAAAATGATTGAGAAACTTGATCGTTCATATGGATGGACAGAAAGTCATATCTACCTCGCGGGATTTGAACCTAAACTTTTCTACCTGCCTAAAAACTGAAACCTAAGATCTAACCGATGAGTTATAGCGCGACATGTTGGAAGGGCAGCTTGGGTTACTACATATGCTTCATATCTAGAATAAACAAAGGAATAGGTCTTCGAAAAACCTCATATATCAATTTTATTCGCTACAATTACAATTATGATTCAAAATCTCAATCAGGAAATTTGTAATATAAAGACTTGAAATTTTTCCTGCTAGAAATGACGAAGTCCAATAGAAGTGGAAATTTTCAGTGCAACAGTGATTAAATTCTAGCATAACTGGAAAATTCAATCACATGACCTGAAAATTGCAGTTCAAAACCTGTCTAATTCAATTGCATAGCAACTGGAAAATTCCATCACAAAACCTGAAAATTGCAGTACAAAATCTGTATAATTTCAGTATACCAACGATTAGGTTGTTTTCTGAATTCGAAATTTTTTCCGAGTCCTTATTGAGGGGATACTTTCTTTTGGTGCACAAGAACTGCAGAATTGTAGTACGAGCCAGTAAAACAGGGCATATTCTAAGAAAATTTAAGAACTAACCGAAACGCTGGACACTCGATTTGTAAAAAGCATTTGTGTGACCAGTACTTTCTTAATTTTACTTTTGGCATTAAGTCTTATTTTTGTATAGGCGAAAGGCTCATTCTGCAACAGCCCTTGTTGAAAAAATCCATAGAATCTGACGAAATTACATTTAATGGGATTTAGTCAGAACATTGTGCAAGGTTCAATCAAAATTACATCGAAAAAATACACCAACCTAATTGAATCTCGTTCGAATTCAATCAGATTTGGCGAGAATCAATCGATTCGTTGAACCAGAAAGGGCAATATTGGATACTCGATTAAAAAAAAAGGAAAAGGAAAAAATTTTACTGAAAATTAGGTCCTTTTTTAAGAATTAACCGTTTTTACGTTTTATAACTGATCGTTTTCTTTCAGAACTAACCTTTCGGTAAGAACTGACCCTTATAATACGCTCTGCAGTAAAATTTTCGCGAAATCATGGCAAAATTCCAGTACACAATCTCAAACTTGAAAATTCCAGTATAAGGACTGAATTTTCAGTTATGCTTGGTAAATTTTCAGTACCGCACCAACAAAATCTCTGTACATGTACTGGAATATCCATATTCCAGTACTAACACTGGAAATTTCCAGTCCAGGTGCACAGTAAATTTCCAGTTTTTTTTACAGTGTATTGTATAGAATTCATCATAGAATGCATGTTATATTATCGTAAAATTTTTCTAAGAAACCCGTATGGAAATATTTCGCTGAAAAATGTCTGTAAAACTATGAAAAATCTCTGAAAAAAAATGAAAAAATTCTGAGAAACTCTGACAAACTCTGAGAATCTCTGAAATTTTGATGAGAAATCTAATATTTTTGGGACATTCTTTACAGACTTTTTTCAGACTTTTTTCAGAGTTTCTCAGAGTTTTTTGATTCTTTTTCAGAGAAATAGTAACGAAATTGCACTCTGAAAAAGCTCTGACAAAACTCTGATGGATTGCGAACATTTTTCTGACTTTTAGAAAAAAATTAAAAAATTTTTAAACACTTTTTCACACATGATATTTGAATACGGCATATGAATGTATTTATTGAATTTCAGGATTTTTCAATAATCAGAAAAATGTCAACAATTTATTAGAATTTTTTCAGAGTGCAATTTCCCTACTATTTCTCTGAAAAAGTATGAAAAAACTCTGAGAAACTCTGAAAAAAGTCTGTAAAGAATGTCCCAAAAATATTAGATTTCTCATCAAAATTTCAGAGATTCTCAAAATTTCTCAGAGTTTCTCAGAGTTTTTTCATTTTTTTTCAGAGATTTTCCATAGTTTTTGCAGACATTTTTCAGCGAAATATTTCCATACGGGAAACTACCCGTTATTCCGAAACACATGACGATGCTTTTTCATCTTTAAAAATTCACATTGTTTTTTTGATATTTTCCATTTAACCATCATGAACACGTGTTATTTAAACCAAGTTAACGAAGAAAATTGTTCCTGACACGAATAAAATCCATCTATCAAACCAAGAGTGTTCCAAGGCGTGCAGTCTTGGGTGTCGCGAACTCAGCGCGTCATTGCTCGACGCACCTAAAAAATTAATATTTCTCCAACACTTGTTGCAGAAGCTCCATCGATATAAAAGATGATTCGTTTTTGTGAAATTGAACGCGGAAAACGATGGAGTCACTTTAGATGACAGTGAGTGAATCCGTTCTAAACATTTGCATTCTTTATAACGATATGAATTTGCAATTTTTTCGTGACTGGTACCTCCTTGTAAGTGAAGTTCGTTCCATTACCTCTAAATTAAAGAAAAATCAAGTCTCAGCGATGAATAGAACCAGAGTTATAATCTTTTGAGAATTGGCCTAATTGGAAGATGGTTGAAATTTGGAATTCGTGTATTTCTGAAAATAGTGAGAATAAAAAACATCCTGATACACGTGTCCCCTCATTTCGAGTATAGAACCTACAAAAAAATTCCCAGATAAATCCGAAGGGGGTCGTCTAGAAAGTGTTCGATTTGTAAAAGAACCCCTCATATCCTTGGATATTCGAATGGCGTAATAGTTTCGAAGTTCAATAAATAGTCTGTTTCGAAATGGGAGTGAAGTGTTCAAAATGAGCGAAGCGAAGCAAGCAGGGGGCGGAGCCTTCTAGTTTTTTCTCATCAGATTTTATATGAACATCATCGCGTCAAGTGATTTTCTTGTCCATCTTCGATGAAGAACGCACACCATCTATACAAAAAAGAATCGGAAAAAAGCAATTTGATTCACATCCAACAAACGTACCATGTAAAATTTGTTAGAAACTGTTGCATAACACATCTCGAAGATATTCAAAAGATATCTTATGCAACATTTCTCGACAAATGCTATAGACGTTTTGTTTGTTGAGCGTAGATTCAGCAATATTTCCTCAAAATAAGCTTATCAAAGCATAAAACAGAGGTATTAAAAAAAAATTTATTTATAAAAAAACGTGTAAAAAAGACAATATTATATACACATAATAATACATATTTGATTCATATCTACACAAAACCTTAGGCAAGGTTTTAAGTGACTCCAACGACGTTAGGATCCTTCGATCATCAAAGTATAAATATTATAGTATTACGTAGTTACACCGAAGCTCTTATCGTTTTTTTTCATTTCTTTATATTTTGGCACACCAAGGATGGATCTTTTAGTTCGAGAAATTCGATTCCTCGATAGAATCAGTACTTTCGGAATTACTTTCAGCCGCATCAACGAATGCCGTTGATAAATCCCCGGACAGTTTGCTCACGCTTTGGGAGGACACATCGTACATAAAAATCTCTTTTTCACCTCGAACGTTATTCCTTGGGCTGTAAATGACGAGAGAGAAAAAATGTATAGTTGAAATCAATACGATTTTTTATTCCCAAAGAAGATTACGATATTTGGATTACTTACACGGTAACGAGAAGAACGACAGATTGCCTTTCCGGATCGGTACGACTCTCTTGGTCCAGCCATTTCTTATAATTCTCCGCGTTCGGTTTCTTCACGAGTTGTTTGAGAGTATCGCCAGCTAAAAATTTGATCGCTTGTACGTCATTGGTAAGTTTTTTAGATTGTCTTGAGTTGGCGTCGTTGGATTCCGAATCTTCGGCCTCGTCTTGAAAGTTATAATCAACCGGTGCTAAGACGACGACGCTTGATATTTTTCTACCATTCAATTCAGGTACGTCCGGAATTGGGAATGATGCGCCATTCACTTTGAGCGGTAGATAACGATTGTACTGCGCGGTGTCTTGCGCTCCCACGTTAACCGGTTCTCTGAGTTTCGTAGCATCCTCTCGTATGTGATCATCGGCAATCGATTGGCCTTGCTCCGTATTCGGATCAAAACGTACTACTTTCATCTCGACGCCTCCAGGTCGCAAGGTGGCTTGTTCGAATTTAGTAGCCGTCGAATGAGAGGAAGTAGCAGCTGTTTTTAAACTTTCAGTGGCCACCTTTGGTCTTTTCACGTTTCCCGCGACGAAAGATGGTATGGGCTCGCTCGGAGCTCCAACCGCGGATGCGCCTCCGGCGCCATAGAAGTTAGCCAGAGCTTCTGGTGGGAGTTTCTCGATCGGTATGTCACCGATTTTATCGTAATCGAGAATTTGTATGTCCGCGTTGCCGAGGATGCCAGAACTCAACAGTTGTTCTCTAATGTCGTCGGGGACCTCGTCGGGTAGATTGGCTATGTTTTCTTTGATTCTCTCTTCGTTCTTTGGAGACAATGTCGTCGATGTTGTAGTAGTAGAGGTTGAGGTGGGTATAGAAGTCTCAGTGGTGCTGTAAACTGTATTCGAAATTGAGGGTACGATGGTGCTGCTGGGGAAAGATTTCTCTTCGGAAATAGTGACGGGGGTGGCAAAAATCTTTTGGTTATTGTTTCCAGAATGAGATATCGGTCGTCCCCATAGGGGATTTTGTTGTTGAGCAGCCAAGGAAGATAGAATACGTTGTTGTTGTTGTTGTTGAGATTGTTGCGGTTGCTGTGGTGGTTGTTGTTGGTCTTGTTGAATGAAGAAAGAGGGATGATTTTGATAACTAGATTTATGAGGAATCGGTTCTGGGATGAAACGATTTCCGTGTTGGGATTCTGATAAAGAATTCGGTTGTTGAATAGAAGGGAATTGATTCTGATTTTGAGGTATATCAGGTTGAATCACCGTAGGATTAGGTGGAAAAGGTCCTGGATGGAGAGGGTTCTCTCTAATAGCGTAATGTTGTTCCAATTTTGGCACAGCTTTGAAGATTTCTCCCCCCGGTCTTTGTGAAAGCAATTGTTGCTGCTGCTGTTGCTGCTGTTGTTGCTGCTGCTGCTGTTGCTGCTGCTGTTGCTGCTGTTGTTGCTTCTGTCGGAACTGATGTTCTTGAGCTAATTTCTGTTCTTGTTCTTGCTTTCGTCTACGTTGTTCTTGGAGACGTTGCAATTCTTGTAATCTTTGATGATCTTGTTGTCTCTGCTGTTCCAACAATCTTTGCTGCTCCACGTGTCTTTGTTGTTCCACCTGTCTCTGTTGTTCCACTTGCCTTTGTTGTTCCACGTGTCTCTGTTGCTCCGCTTGCCTTTGTTGTTCAGCGTGCCTTTGTTGTTCCAATAATCTTTGATGCTGTTCGTGTTGTCTCTGGTGTTCACGTTGTTTCAATATTTCCTGTTGACGGCGTTGTTCGTGATATCTGTGTTTTTCTTGGTCTTGTTGTTTGTAAGATTGTTGGATAGAATGTGGTTGGGGTGGTTCCCCGTTAAAATTACCGTTAGGACCTCCTAAAGGTGGAGGGGAGTTTTGTATATTGACGCTTTGGTGAGATACGGATAAAGTGGGAGGGAAGCCCGGTTGTTGGGGATGGTTGATGCTGATTCGATGAGGCGGGCCGTTGAATGGCGCTCTCTGTTGAACCTCCGGTAAACCTTGAATCGTTATAGGTAATCTTTGAGGTCTTTGAAGTGGACTCCTCAGAGGTGCTTGGAACGGAGTGGGTTGAGGAGGAGATTGTTGCGGGGGCTGCTGTTGTTGCGGCGACAAAAACGTCACTGGGGGCTGCTGGGGGGATTGCTGGAGAATTTGTTGGGGTGGGAACGAGTTGATAATCCTTTGTTGGGGAAACGCGGGGGGGCCTCTTGGATGCACGGGTTGGAGTTGTTGAAACGGACCGTGTTGTCTCTTCGGAGTACCAGGGGGAACCGAGGCGGCTGACGGCGGTTTAGGCTGGGGAGTTGATTGATTTTCAAGATCACTACGTTTATTATGATTATTGGGTGGTATTTTGTCAGAGCCAAAAGTCACTCGAATTCCACTACTACCGGAGTGATAAAC
Organism: Gonatopus flavifemur; assembly: GCA_018340375.1. Taxonomy (NCBI): domain Eukaryota; kingdom Metazoa; phylum Arthropoda; class Insecta; order Hymenoptera; family Dryinidae; genus Gonatopus; species Gonatopus flavifemur. The sequence goes on from JAFFJZ010000005.1 coordinate 11,997,376, forward strand.
TTCACTGTCAGGCCGAATAACTGCTCTTAAAGTAGTAGATGGTTCTTGCGGTATTGGGGTAGCTACTTGAATCGGTTCTTCCGCGTAAGGTGCTGAGTTTTCAGGAGGAGGAATCTCTTCGTGCTCTTCCACGGGAGTCAATGCTGGAATTGGTGGATCGTATATCACTTTCGACTTTCCATCTCCGTAACTCTTTTTCTTCTCATATTTGACATAAAAAACTTGAATGGGTTCCTTCGTGGGTCTAGGTGGTGGGGGCGGAGGTGGAGGGGTTGCTGGAGTAGGCAAAGACTCGTTGGATTCCTTGATAATGATTTCGATGATCGGTTCAGGTTCCGTCGGATAGTAACTCAATGGAATTTCTTCGTACGGAGAATCATGATTGTCGTCACTCTTTGCGCTCACCGTTGGATTGTACAATGGATCCCTTTGAGAATATTGAACGATCGGTTCCATCTGTACCGCGTAAGGTGGTGGTCTGACACCTCTCCTAGGATAAAACGCGATCTGCTGTCTCTTGTCGCGATTTTTATTGCTAATCGTGTCATCCTTGGCAAAGGCACATCCAATGAATATCACCACCAGGAAAAACAGATGGATTCTCTGAAAACATTCAATGCAAAAAAAGGAAATTTGATTTTTGTTATACCGTCGTGCTGAAGTTATATCCAAGAGAAGGCACACGGTGTGTGTTGTCGGTAACCGAGTGACCCGATTAATAACGAGAAGAAACGTCTGGTAAACCTTAAATGGTCGATCGATTGGTATTCCAACGACACCGAATGGACAGTTAACTTGATAAGCGATTCCCCAAGCGAGTAAGCAGTAAGTTGTTGTGTTTCAAGCGTTTGCTCTTGCTCCTAATATGGAAAGCCGAGGTGAGACGAGTTACAAACCCGTACGGATGAAATACAACTTCGACTCTAATTCATCCAAACACGATCACACATCCATATAAAAGAAAATATCTCTTCAAGATCGTATATACGCACATGTACACTTCACGAGGGAATCAAAACAAAACCATTACCAATAGAGAAATTTTGTATCAATTCTATAAATTTCACTTGAAGAATTTGGTAACTGGTTAACTAACGACTCTTTCACCTACGCTGTCTCTCTATAGCCAACGAAGAATCCTGATCGACCTGATTTGAATATGATACACGATACAAAAAAAAACAACCTACATGACTGAAAAAAAGACAGAGAGAAGAACAAGTTTCTCTTCACGAAGTGGTACATGACTAAAAATAAACGCACTCGAAGAAACAATTACAATGAATCATTAAGTTTTATTAAAAAAGAAGAAAAGGATTTATTAAGTTTCCTGCAATTCGTTTGGACGTATGTAAATGTAACATGTTATTAGGATGAAAGTGTGTTAGCGATCTTGTAAGTGATCTCAACACTTTCGACCGATCCTCCGCGCTTATGTACACGAGCGTTCCTCGAGCGGAAGAAGTCTGGAACCACGAGCTGGTAAACGTTGAATAATTACCGGCTTGAGGAAGTGCATCGTGATGATTCTTCTCGGAGATCAAAATCGTCGCTCAAAGACAATATCTTCCTTCTATGTACAGAGTTAAAATCACTTCACCGAAAATCTTTGGCTATTTTGTTTTTATCAAATACTGGTAATCTGTGCCAAAAGTGGCATGATATCGAGGTGACAAGAGGACCCGATCCTCGAGTTCGATGTCGAAGAGAGAGTTACGAATGTAGCCTCGCGCGTATGAAAACTGAGGGACAGATCAGTCCCAGAGGCCCCCGTGTATTTCTCCCTACTCGACTTTTGCCACCACTTTACTTTTGTGTGCTGTAAGACTAAAAGAAGCTCCTCTCTAACATCGAAGAAACACCTGGAAACTTGGTGGGGCACCTTTCTCTGGCTGGTAGTCAGATCTTGCACGTTCGTACATGTGAATATATGGTTTATGTATTCATACTTTGCGTTAGTAAATGATAACATTCCGACAATTCAATCCTTTTTGGAGCAAGCAAAAAGAGAGAAAGAGAGAAAAAAGTCAAAGTCAGCTTGAAACGGGAGAAAAATTTCAGAAATTAAGTTTCAGGAAGAGAGGGGGAGAGAAAAAAAAAGAAGAAAAGGAGAAGAATCGAAGCCGGTCTCGATGGAAGACACACTCTCCTCTCCCATTCCCACTCGTATGTCCCGTCACTGATTGAACTTTCTTTAATCCGTATCCACGACCTGTGAGTGAGTTCGAAGGAGACAGGGGCTATCATCGTATTCAACGTGCGCGTCTCACTTTTCCGTCGACCTTCAAGGTCCATCGAAACCGAAACCAAGCAACCTTTCTTTTACCTCGTACAATGTTAAAGGCCGTACACGGTACGGAACGGTATATATTATAAGGAAATGATTCACTTGCATATTCTTCAAAATTCCAATTAGGTAATATAGCTGTATTTCTGATAACCAATCTTTCATTTCGTTAACACGTGAATAAGCATGATTTTATGTAAAAATGTTTTTTTTTATTCTTCTCATAAAAAAAGAACAAGTGACGTAAAATCTATGACGTTTCACTTTTCTTTTCATTAAAGTCATCTTTGTTAACTCTTCAATATCATAATAATAACTTCGGATCTCATATACACAACAATTTAATTCTTGGGGATCGAAAGTTACGCAATGACAATCACACAACATTCAGTTGATTGAATTATTGAATTTAAATGATTCGTGTGTATTGTATACGATGGAGGAGTTGATGTGAGTTCATAATTCTTTTTATTCAAGGAAATCTGTGGAATTCCATGTTCAGTTTCTATATCGTTATAAAGCTTATAGATAATCTTGTATGATGAACGTATGGTGGTACAAAATTGTTGCAACTTTATTGAGAAAATACTTTTTTGAATTTAGGTTAATATAAATATATTTTATTTTTACCGAATATGTTCGTGATTTATAAAGCAGCTCTCTCACGAATCAAGGTTACGTGTAATAAAAATAAGAAATACAGTACATGACATGGTCTTAAAAATACATGTGAAATCCGGACTTGAATCAGATGTTTTCGGCGACTAGCCATATGTTTGTGGCAGAAACAATTTACACGTGATTGTTATACACGTGACTTTAGAAAAATGATCTTGCGGGTTTATTTCATTTGATAGACTTTTGTTCAATTTTCAATGCTGAAAACAAATGTAATTGGGTAGGGTTGTTGAGTACAACTGGTGAGTGAAATCTTGCTGAACAAGACTGAGTTTTAGAGGATTATCCTAGATATTATCACCATGAGCGCAGAGAAATCAACGTTCTGAGTAGAGAAAAGCATAGTATGTCGAATGAAATCCCATTATACTTACATTTTCAGTGATATTTGCTTGGATAAGTTGATTAACTTTCATTATTGAGCTTCGGTGAAATTATCTTAGCTTCTAATCGATATTGGTTTCTGATTACGTCAATATATTTTCTTGTTCACGTAATAGGCGTGTGCTATCCTCGTGTGCATTAACATCGAGCCAATTTTAGTCCAATCTTGTCAAATGCCGGCCAATTTCGCGCCAGGAAAGGGCTGAAGTTGGCACAATGTTTGTGCACACGTGGATACCCTGCTTAAAAGATCCGATTCAACCCTATTAACTGGTCAATCAGTATGAATCAGTTATATTTGAATTATATTTATATTTGAATCCCATACAGCACCACAGATTTCGGCAATGTCGCATTCACATTTCAATCTTTCATGAATACTTTCACAGAAATATGTCAAAAATCTGTCAATTGAAATGTTACTTACTTGCAATATCTCGAATATATTACGAGAGAAACATTACAATGAAATATTTTATAAATATTCTCCAAACATTGCAGAAATAATTCAGAAATATTGCATTGAAATTTAAGATTAGTGGACATTGCAATATTTCTGAAGAGACTCTGAAACCTCAGTGTGACATACAGCAATGTCATAAAAATATTAGGTGTGCAAGTTGAAACTCGGCTTTTTTTTGTCAACTTCAATTTTATGAAGAAAATACTTCTTTCAAGAATTATCAATTAAAATATTCGCCGTTATTATCTACAGTCTTTTGCCATTTATCGGGTAGTAGATAAATGCCTTCACGATAGAAATTTGGTGGTTTTGAAACAAAGTAGTTACCCAGCCATTTCCGGACATCTTCGATATTCATGAAGTGCTGTTCCTCCAAATATGACGACATTGATCTGAATAAGTGATAATCAGAAGGAGCTAAGGCTGGTGAATATGCCGCATGAGTTACAACTTCCCAGCCTAAATTGAAGATGAGTTCGTGGGTTAGTTTTGCTGTATATGGACGTGCATTATCATGCAGCAGCATCACATTTCGCCTTCCTTGCCCCGTAAATGGTCTTTTTTCCTCCAGAGCATCACTTACTTTGATCAGCTGGGCCTGGTAACGCTCAGCTGTAATAGTTTGACCAGGTTCGAGAAGCTCATAGTAAATGATTCATTTCCAATCCCACCAGACACAGAGTAAAACTTTCTTTACATGAATATTCGGTTTTTCAACTGATCAACCCATGCTTTTCTACGTTTAGGTTAGTCGTACAAAATCCATTTTTCATCGCTCGTAATGATTTTATGCAGAAAATTCTTCTTCTTGAACCTAGAAAGCAAATTCATGCGAATGGCAACTCTTTGTCTTTTATTTTCTCCCGTCAGTTTATGAGGAACCCATTTTCCTTCCTTCTGTATTTTTCCCAATGCTTGCAATCCAAGTGAAATTGCTTGGCGAGTAACTCCTAACTGTTCTGCAAGCTCCTCTTAAGTTTGACATGGATTTTCATTCGGTAAAACTTCAAGTTCTTCATCCTCAAATTTTTTGATTGCACCTGGACGTGGATCGTCCTCAAGACTGAAATTTCCATTACGAAATCTGGTAAACCACCTTTTCACTGTTGAATCGCTCACAGAATGTTGACCCAATGTCGTATTAATCAATTCCATAGCTTGAGCAGCATTTTTATTCATTTGAAAACAGAATAGAATACAATGGCGTAAATGTTGCTTATCGAAATCCATCTCATAAAATGATACACAGGAAATTACTACTTGAAAATGACTGATATGACAACTGCAATGTCCACGCTACATATATGCAAAATGGCGGACGAATTGAATGCGTTCAAATATTTTGTTTCATGCAACCAACTTAAAGCCGAGTTTCAACTTGCACACCTAATATTTCAATGTCTTAAATGTTAGATTTCTGCAATTTTGATGAAATTATCGGTGCTGTATGGGATGAGATCAAACAGGAAAATTCCCGGATAAAAATCTGATTCAAACTAATTGACGAGTTAATAAGTTCCAATCGGATTTTTGAAACAGGGTAAGTATGAGAAAAGAAGAATTTTTAAATCACATCACAGAAAATCCTCAAATCCTGCAGAGAATCTGACTTGAAGAATCTCCAAAAATTCTAGCTTATTTTTTTCCATCAACCATCCTGTTTGAATTCTTGATGATTCCAGATGGAAACCGGGTAACCCCGGATCGAATACCGATTAAGAGTTACAGATGAATTCCGCCCCAGCAGTGCGATTCACGGAACTGTCTAAGTCCTCGCGAGAATCTCATCAGATGCTATCGAGAGTCTAGCCACTAAGAACGAACTTGGAAGGACACGAGTGTCGATTAACACTTGCTCGCGTGGTGACTCATTCCCGAATAGGCCCGCGTACAAGATCATATTCTTCAGAAACTTTCCCAGGTGGAACTCGGATACATCCGGCTTCAGTACGAATTATCTGTTACGAATTGATTCCGATAACTCATTGCCGTATGAGTCCCGAATGGACCTGGACATACGCTCGTCTCATGCTTTGCAGCCCCCAGACAGCACCTAGATAAAGCCGTGTAAACCATTTTTCTCGAATAGGATCCAGGTAAACCCAGACTGAATACCATTCAAGAGTTATAAATCAATCTCGATGACTGGTTCCTGTATCATTTCTTGGACGAACCAGGAAATATATCTGTGTAACACCTTGCAGTTTCCGGATACACAGAAAAAAAGAGAACAGCAATGGCTCCTGTGAATCACAAAAAAACATTGAAACTCAAATTCATTCCATGCAGTACTGCATTTCCCAGTCCTCATTACTGTCCAGTCAGCATTGACGAATTTCATTACAATACCCATCACTGTGATCGCGCTAATCCTCATTACCCAAACGTGTCTTTATTAGTTTTTCAACCGATCGCTGTCATTCACAGTAACCAGTAGTGTTTCATTTTTCCCGTGTGGTACCCAGATAGGCACGTATACGGAAAAGTGATGGCGATCCGTGAGGAGAAACTATCCTTTTTCATATAAAAAATATTTAATTGTTGTAGATACCAATAAAACCTAGATTCTCTTCAAGGGTCAACCTCACTAATGCGAAACCTATGTTCGAAAACTTTCTTATATGGGATCCGAATGAACCCGGATAAATGTCAGTTTCCTACTTCACAATCTTCGTACTACATCCGGATAGACATTGCATACACCTGAGACGGACAGCGTTTCCTAAATCCATATGAACCCGGATACTATTCTGTTCGGCATGGTCAAAGGAATTGCAGATGTTTGAGAGGAACACTGCTGTTATAACCTTTCTTTGTAGGAGTTAATTTTGTAATACTCGACATGGTTCAATCAAAAAACATCACAAAAAACGAAGCATTACACGGAGAAAAATAGATACTAATGGGTATAAGAAATTTACTAGTGGTTAGTATACGAGGAAAAGTATCCAGATTGTACAAATTTATTCTTGTCCTTAGTATCCATATGCTAAGGAGTATTAAATATATTATACCCCTTAACATATGGATACTAGGGACAAGAATAAATTTGTACAATCTGGATACTTGTCCTCGTATTCTAACCATTAGTATCTATTTCTCTCCGTGTAGTGAGTATTTTATCAGACACGATTGGCTCGGTTGATGGAAACAAAAGAAGTTTAGCAACATTGGTTACTGCGTAGACATGACAACCAATCGTGACTCCACAACAGACAATACTGTGGAGACATGACTGATTCATGTTTATATATTAACAATTAGGGATAAAATTATTTTTTTCCATAAAATGAGCCAGTCGTGTCGGGAAAATACTCACGGATGTCCCGTTTTCTCCGGGTAATAAATAGGCTGATTTTGCAGTATAGTCCTCCATTACGATTTCCACATCGTAAAAGATAAAAATATTTTTTTCGTGTATGTGCTTACAAGTTGAATAATTATTTCAACTAATCTGTTTTTTTTCCATGTGAGTTGCACCAAAAATATTTGAGTTATCGACGGGATGAAAAAAACTCACCAAAGACACACAACATTGTTCGTGCGTTAAGGGCATTCATCAGAGGCAAAGTTACTAGATTTCTCCCCCCAGTTTTCTCAACGATTAATGAATATAATCGATTTTAATGAGCAGCTGCATCTTCTTAGCATATCAAAGAAAGTGCAGCTACTCTTTATTTTTCATTTTATTTGTTCGTTTCTGAGAAAACTGAAGGGGCGATTTTGGAATCTAGTAACTTTTTGGGAAGGTGGTGAATGCCGTTAACCCTTACGAGGTAACGTCATTTTGGATAGCTCCTACGATTGGCTCCTATGAATGCTGTTTACGAACTGAAGTGATAACACTTGGGGAACTTATAGTCTCCTAGTGTACAATTACTTAGGATATAGTCTGTTTACTCTTCTCTTCAAATTAGCGAGAGGAGAAGATTTTCAAAAAGCATGAGTGACCCGACGTTACCTCGTAAGGGTTAATATTTATACTTCTTGCCTTAGAGAATTGAAACCAAGTTTCACAAATGAAAGAATCTCTTGTTCACTACTGTGATGAATTAAATGAAACAAAAGTCCCTCATTCCAACAACTTTCCCAATTGGCTTGGAAGTACTGACAAAATATTGTGTTCCCACAGAAAAATTGTGTTCTCAAAACACCAAAGAAATGCACTGATAAAAGAACCTAGTTATAGTTACGAAGTGAATTTGGTTTCCTCAAATATATGATCGGTTTAGGTTTGGTAACTATTAGCAGGATCTAGTTATAATAACTGGAGTTTGGTAACTATAACCAAGGGTCTTAGTTGTGAATCTGTATATTTATTTTGTCATATCCAACTATGAGATTTGGTAACTATTATCAAATGCAAAGCGGCCTGGAAGAGGATTCAAAAAATCCTTCTACGCTTTATTCGTTCCAATATTCTTTGCCAGGGCCGTTTTTCATTGTTTGAAGACCTTGGGCCTACCGAGAGTGGAGACCCATGTAAGGAGACGTAAAATCTTGGAATTTTTAAAACCCACTTCAACATTGATCATTATGATTTTTTTTTAAATAAGTATTAGTTGAATTTCCTTCATCTGAATTAGTTTCATTTTGTTTAAGTAACCTTTTTGAAAATATATATAAAAATATTAAAGATTCTCTACGAAGAGGCCCCCCTTTTGCAGGAGGCCCTGGGCTCGGGCCCGGTGTGCCCTGCCTTAAGACGGCTCTGTTCTTTGCCTGGAATTTCAATTCTCACCAGAGAGGATATTGACAATTCATTTCTTTTGAGCACAAAGACTTACCAAAAAAAATCCATAACCTATACATATTCTCTACATTGATTTCTATGATATTATGAACATCCCATACATTTGCTTCCATCTTCACCCAAGTACAAATACCACGATTATGATCAGTTCATTCCACCCGGATATTTTTTTTGAATCGTCTAATCAAAATATTCAACGATGTATTCAAGAGCGTGGCATCCGAGGCTACATTCAACTTTTCATCGATGTCCTTCAATTTTATAACCGAATAAAATTAAGATTTCCAACTGAACGTACAACCCTCATTATAATAATTAATCACTCCGGGACGTTCTTTTATTTACTATATACATGTACCATGTTAATTCACCTAGATTCATTAACATTTTTACTCACATTAACGAGCAAGTCCGATACAAATATATTTATATTGAAATTTATTCCATACACATTCATATACACGGTTTGAGCGAAAGTACTTGGAACGTAGGAGCCTGGAAGAGGGAAAGGAAGGGAAAGAGGAGGAAGTCTTTCACCGAATAATTGTGTTCGCATGTAAGTACCTCTGGTTATGCGTGTGGACACGTACACCTTCGTGTAAATCATTATAGGATTGTTGTGGTCAATGCTATAGGGAAAAATCCTAACGTGTAATAGATTGTATTTTCATATTTTACTCTTCTACGATGCCATATTTGTACATCGCATGATTGTCCAAATGGATCGTTCATTTCTTCCGATTCCTCAAGGTGATTTTATTATATTCGTTTAGAAGAGTACGTGGAGTACCACGAGGAATTCGGAATCAACTTCGAAAGTTCATCATTCTTTTCGTTGATCGAGTGGACACGATAGTGGATGTATCTGGATATTTGATTTGACCCTGATACGTCTTTACGATCCAACTTGAGGCTTCGGCTTTGTGAGAGAGTTCTTTTGCTCAACTATTTTTATCTCGCGTTCGTTTTCTAATACTTGAGGAAAGAGTCGTAAGGAATATCGGTTTGGATCTTTTTTCTTTTAGGAATAATCTATAATCTTTCTTTCAATACATCAAGTTGAAGAAATGTATGTTATCTTATTCAATGTAACTTTTCAGAGTGACTGGTTTTTGTTCTGTAAGATACAATGAGAGTCTTGATGAATTACGCTGTTGTTAAAAGTTTTGCATTTCATGAGACTCGTGTCTTTTCTGATAATACATTCAGTGTTTCATTGTAACACTTTGTAGTACATTACTTTAATACGTGATGTTTTCCTTGCTAAACGTTCCCAATGAAGAGCGAGACAAAACGATCAATTTTCTCTATCGTAAGTCTAGTGTTTACGAAGACACGGTATGGTTGAGACAAGTATTCGAGGGATATAATGAACGATAGCGCTGTGGCAACTGTAATATAGTAAGTACTATAGAACGATCTGGTATCCGTCCTACAACCATACCCATCTTTTCTCTATCCATACGGCTCGTTGTATGAAGTACTATACTATATGCTCTTTGCTGTCACAGCTATGCGTTGCGAATAGCATACAGTTTCGTAGTAAGAACGATAATTTTTTTCTAGTGCAATTAGTTATATTGTTATCACAGGAAAGAACTCTATCGTTTCTTATCGTATTCTAAAGAATTTATCATAAAATTTATGTCATATTATTGTAGAATTCTGTATTCAGAGACCTCATTGAGAACGATAGGAAAAATTTATCGTTATTGATAGTTTTGTATGGAGAACTTTTAGTAGAGTTTGGCGGTAGCTAAATTTCTCGTTGTTATAGATAAAATACAAACTGCGACATCTGTAAAACAGCTCTCGTCGCAAATTTTGAGTCATCCAAATATGGTTGGATGAATTGTATTCGTACATGTATGTGCATATTTTCACAGAATTTTTTGCTGACGTAGCGAAGAATTCGCAGTTTTGGTTAATTGCCTTGTTCTCCAAGTGATCAAGTTTGCTGTGGTGGCAAATCCAGATTCAAATATGGGAAAGCGAAAAAATCCCAGCTTCCAGTACAGAAATACTTTTCTATCCCCAAAAGAAAATAGCTGAAATATATATCGACGTTTCTAAAAAGATCTAAAATAACATCGGTAAAATTATTTTCTAAAAACTTGTTTGTGATTTCAAATTTCTGTGAATAAAATATGTGCTTTTTTTCACCAAAATCTTTCAGAACAACGTGTGCAGCTTAGAATCGCAAAAGACTAGAGTTTAAAAAGTCTTTGGATATAGGTTTTGTAGATATACAAAAAGATTCGATAATGTTGATTGGGAGAAAATGTTCGCGATTTTGAAAAAGATAGGAATTAATTCTAAGGATAGGAGGATAATATATGAATTATATAAGAATCAAACCGCAATAATAGAAATAGAAAGTCAAAAGGGAGGAGCACAAATTAAAAGAGGGGTGAGACAAGGATGCTCACTATCACCATTGATTTTCAATTTGTATATAGAAGAAGCGATGAACGAAGTGAAGGAGCAAGTGCAATTGAAATTACAGATTCAGGGGGAAAATGTAAGCATGTTGAGATTTGCGGATGATAGCTATATTAGCTACGAGTGGTGCCGAGTTAGAAAATATTCTCAACACTAAGGAAACAATATTACTAGAAAACTATTGTATGGATATAAATAAGGACAAAACAAAATTCATGATTTGCACAACAGCGAAAACATCCAGAAGAACGAAAATCAAAATAGATGCAGAGACAATTCGGCAAGAGAAAGAATTTTAATATCTAGAAAACATAATTACAGAAAACGGTAAAAGCGAAAGAGATATAAGAGCAAGAATAGCACAAGGAAAACAGGCTTTCCACCAAAAGAAACAGTTACTATGCTCAAAGAATATTAGCTTAGCAGTAAGAAAGAAATTCTTGAAGAGTTACGTTTGGAGCACAACATTATATGGTTGCGAAACTTGGACGATTGGAAAAACGGACCAATGAAGACTCGAAGCTTTCGAAATGTGGTGTTATAGAAGGATGCTTAGAATAAAGTGGATAGAGAAAGTAAAAAATTAACAAGTACTTGAGAAGCTAAATGAAAAAAGAAGTCTTTTGAGTCAGGTCGTGAAAAGAAGAAGTAATCTGATAGGACGCACATTAAAGCATGATAGCTTATTGAGAACAATATTGGAAGGAAAAATGAATGGTAAAACTCGCAAAGGTAGACCTAGATTAAGTTATATGAAGCAAATCATACAAGATAAGGGTTGTCGTAGATACGTAGAAATTGAGCGTTTAGCGGATAATAGACAGGGTTGGAGGATTTCATCAAACCAGTCGTAACACTGCTTACTTTATGGTGATGATTATATCCACGTAGCATAACAGTCCCAGAAAATCATGTGTTGACGCTCAGGTGTCGAGTCGAGCACCCCAAACGATATTTCCGATATTTATAATTACAATTCACAAAAGTATTTTTGCAATATAGGTTTTCCTAAGATCGTGATAAGTCAAAGAGATGTGTTTCACAGCATCATGTTGTGAAGACATTGATATTTTCATGGATTCAAATATTTCAAAAAATATAGAAACATCATTCATAAATTTCTTAAATCGATTAGAGAAGTTTGGCTTGATTTGAACTGGTTTTTATCCTGGAAAATATCTCTTAGAAATTTCTCTTAGAAGAGCGTGCTCTATGAAACGTATTTGACGCAACATTGAAGAATACACCCATCCAAGACCCACTTCAGGTATATAAAAGTTACATCACATGATTTAGAACGTATTCTATATATAACAAGTACATCACAGTTTACGTGATGTAACTGAGACGCATTAGAAGCGCATATTTGAATCGCCGTATTATATCATTGATCTGTGAATTACGTTATGTCTAATAGGGTACTAAATTAGAAAGAAGAACACTGTATCTTGCTGAAATTTCTTTTTTTGCATATAAATTTCATATCTGATAAAGCAAATCATGGTAATGAGAATAATTAAAATCTCAATGATGTACCTAAAAATATCGTTAAGTGTAATTTGCATTGTTACAGGATTATTTGGAGTTGCACGCTTTGGAGCGTGAAGATGCTCGATACAACGCTTGAACACTATTAGATCAGTAAATGATCTGGAAAGTGTTTGATTTTTTCAATAGACCATTTAACATAGAATACATTTGTATGGTATCGTGCTTGATACAGTTGTCTGATGTCCTGAAACCTCCCTCATGGTTATATGCCACACAACACTTTTGATCTTCAAAATATCTTGAGCAACTATCTAGAAAAGTTTAAGAAGTCTTATGCAACACGAAAAGATATCTTCAAGATATCTAAAACAGTGCTTACTTCCGAAAGACATCTGATATGGTATGTTATGGAAGATCTAAAACTTGTCTTGCCGGGTGATATCTTTTGGACATTCTATAGAAATCTTTTAGAAGTGAGAACTGTTTTATATATCTTAAAGATATCTTTTCTTGTTGCATAAGACTTCTCACGTTTGTCTTGAGATATCTTTTAGACATGAAATGCTGTGTGGGATACAATGGAGGATTTACATTCTATATTTGCTATTACCTACCTTTGCAGAACCTTCAGAAATTCCGCAGTTACACGATAGTTCATGAAGATTTGCATAACGCAGTAAATCGAGATATTATAAATGGAAAAACAGCTCTTTTTGCTAATCGAGTTAAAAATTTGCTGTGACGGCTAACTAAAAAAATTGCTAATCCAACAAAACGTAGACGGGAAAAAATGCCCATGTAAAAATTACATAAAAAGTCAGGTTACGATTACAGGGTGGATCTTATGTAAAATTTACTACACAGTCCTGTTTGATTGATATTGTTATCATGGTTACATCACAACAACGCTACTCCCATTGCCTTCAGTAGCAATGTAATTATGAAATTGATTTCCATGTAAATTTCACTCCAATTGTATTTATGTGAGCAGTTATGTTGGCCCTGGTTGAAAGAATCCATTGAATCTGACAAATTAAATTTCATGGGATTTGGTCAGAACATTGTACAGGATTCAATGAGATTTGGCAAGAATCAATTGATCTTTTTTTGACCAAGGGAATTAACAGCAACCGATAAAGAATTTACATGTGACTTTTTTCCGTATACCCAGTCAAATCACCCTGCCTAAGTAACACAAGAGGTTAAAAATGCTAAGAATATATTTGGAAAATCCTATGAACATCCTTAGAACCTCCAAATGAGACTGTTTCGAATAATTATGTGCTCTGCACCTTCATAGAATATCTGAACGAATTTATCCAGAATAGTCTCATTTTCACATTGTTTTCATACTCATAGAATGATCATAGCATATTTGAGAAGTTCTTGCGTTACTTGGGTGGTGAAAATAGAAGCGGGAAGGAAGAGTAAGCGAACCGCATACTGGAGGGTAACCGAAAAGTTAATGAGAATTATACGAAGCTTGGATGGGAGGGATACGAAGAGTATGTGAAGAGGGAATTGAAACGAAGGAAACGTATAAAATTCGTGAAATCTAAATTAAAAAATTGCACCCTATAGCGAGAACCGAACCGACGACTTTCACCATGGCAGACGAGGGCTTTATCCACTAAGCCACTTGAAGATATTATTTGAATTCAGAATAGGTATGATTCACACACGCTTCATGTAACTCACTATTACTTCACATGAAGCGTGTGTGAAAAGGGATCTAGAGCTTATAAAGCGTATTTGGAAATTATGATTTCATCGCTTGACAGCAAACAGGCATCACAGGTTTGAGGAAGAGGGAAATGCAACATTTTTCGCTCGGTATGCGCTTCCCTCGCGTTTCGTGTATACGCTCCATTTTCACCAGGGCATATTTCGCTGCCGCTGTGAATTTTTTTCCTCCGTGCCGAACCATTCGAACATTATATCGATATTTACTATGTTCACTGGAAGAACAAAATTCTGAAACCAAAAAATATTGGATTGATTGAATCCAATCCGATATTTTTTTGATTCGAGAAAACTTTCTTCCAGGGCTGAAAACAGTTGTTCCCAATTCACAGCTGTATTGCGTGATATCGAGAACATTTTCTTACCCCAAGGACACATCTTTTTATGATAAGAAGCAGGAATATTTTCCAAGAACATGCACTTTTTAGGCGCTCATTCTCCTTGAAAATTCCATATTGGAAAATAATTATATTCAACTCGGATGGAATTTTAAAATAATTGTTTTTGCACATCTCATGAAATTGCACTATTTTCCAGCATAAGTTTGCAGATAATTTCCATGTTTCTTGCGTATTGAAATTTTTTTGCTGGCAAATACTTCTTTCATTTACTGTACTGTATCGCAAGTTGTTGTGCACAATAGTGTTCTAGAACCTGAAGTGTAATTTCCCTCATTCGCATAGGATGTAAACGAGATTAGAGAAATAGTGTTTTCCTCGTGAGACTCTGTGACTCTGTTATGATGGATAATAATTGAGCATGACGACACCCCAATGAACTTTTACTAACATCTACGGTAAAAGCAATGGGATTACGAAGAACAACGCTACAGATTTTCTTCGTTGTTTTCTCTTCATAAATCTTTGTTGTGAACAACACAATAAAAGTCATGCCGAAAAAAAACAATTTCTTTGACCAAATGAACTGGAGTCAGTTGTGAAAATTATTTCCGAGTAATAAAAGAACAGAAGTCGGTGTAATAAAAACTGTAGCAAAGGCAATTTCAAATTAGTCACAGCAACTAAAATCCGAGTTATTCGATTTAAATTTAGTTGAGCTAATCCAATAGTTATCCAAATATCAACAACTGTCTTATCTAGTCGCTGGAACTAATTTGAATTGAGGATAATTAATTATTTTTTTCAGTGTACTCTCAATGTGCACTGAGAAAAATTTTCTTGTACAATTTCCCATCGTTGCTGGTAAATTTGGGATATAACCTGAAAACAACAAAATGTACTGTCAAACACGGTGAATTGAGCTGTTATTCTATTAACATCGACGACCAAAGCGAGTGAAGATAGCTAGAACGATTGCAAAGTTCACACATAATCGACAGCTTGTTTCGTCATTTTCAGAGTATATCCCAAATATACCAGCAATGATGGGAAATTGTATAAGGAAATTTTTCTCAATGTGCGACACATAGTGAAATATTTTGATGCATTTATGGAAAAAGATCAGCCTATAGAACTCAATTTTCATCCGATGTTAATCAAATTTCCTTTGAGAATACTCAGAAAGAGTTTCACTCCAACGTATCTCTGCAGCATTTTCATGATACTCACCTTCACTCGAGGAGGATTTCAATCAAAATTGGAAAAAAAATTTTGTGAACCACTGAATCACTAATTTCTTATCATTAAATTAAGGAGAGAAACCACACCAGGAGTCCAACAAACACGACGGCTTCTGCAACATTTTTCATCAAGTTTTAGACATTGTGTTTGTCGAGAGGTTCGAAAAATCAATTTTTTCTAGTTGTATGAATCGTTAACTCAACTATCCAAGAATACGCTTCAAACATTTCGAAACGAAATTCGCATTCGTTTAGATTTTATGAGCACGAAACGCGCGATCCGACAAAATCAACGTAATTCACTGCAGTCGAAGGAAGGTGGGAAAGTTCGAAAAGCACTGCTGTAAGTGCAAAACGAAGCATATGAGGAAGAAGAAGGATTGATATATGCTGTTAGAATTGCTGATTAATCGGTGAGAACTTGATGTTTTTGTTAACTCCCGTAAATTTCTGTGTTGTTGAAGTTTGGATCGTTTATAGAAACGAAACTTAAATTCAAACTCAGAAAGTATGATGAATCATCAGTGTTTAAGGGGATTCATTACTCTCTGCAAAATTGACTAGATTCCAAATTTCTCCCCTCAGTTTTCTCAGAAACGAACACATGAAATGAAAAATAATGAGTAGCTGCATTTTTTTCAATAGCCTAAGAAGATGCACCTGCTCATTAAAATTGATTCTATTCATTGATTACTGAGAAAACTGGGGGGAGAGATCTAGTAACTTGGCTTGTGGTGAATCGCCTTAACTTCTTGAATTAACTCCTTGGAAGTGGCAACCCCGTTTGAAGAATTTATTGCAAGAATCATCTTAAATATGGTCTTCAACAGCTCAATATTTCGTAATTCGATTACTGATTTGTTTCAATAAACGATTTAGCAACATAAATTTCTGGTTTTCTAGTTTTTGAGAATTTTTTCTGCCACGAGTTTTTCTCAAAATGACTTTTCTCACATTTGCGGGAATTCTCATTGAAAAAGTAACGAACTGACCATCATGAAAATTCATAATATCATTCTTTACGAAATTACGAAAAATATGAATCATCTTTGGAGATGATATCATGATTTCAAGGGTATTTTTTTATTGCACAATTAGTGAAAAAAATAGTGAGAATTGAAGAAAATTTTTCCAATACTTGCAAAAATTTTTATTTTTATTTTCACTCATGTTGAAGTTGTGTAATTTGAAATATACAGGAAATGATCTCGTTGTTTGAATCAATTCATTTCATTCATCCTAAGTCCAACAATGTAGTTTACCTCTTTGACCCAATTTCTATTGGAAAAATTCAAGTATTTAACCATAAGTCATTATAGTAACCAGCAAAACTGCAAAAATGGGAATTTCGCATACAAAACCTATAAAATGTCAGTAAATGTAATTACCGGTTTTTTTTCAGCTGTGCACTCTTTTTCAGGCATTCTCCGCTCGCGAGACCAATTAAAATCATATTTTTCTCATCTCTAATGTAATTTGCCAATAATACTTTACCATAAATTGTAAACTCACTTCGATTTCTACGACCGATGCATGATACGTTTATAGGTTTCACGTATCTAATCGCATCTCAATTAAACCGAAATTACACATGTTCTCTACTAAATGTGTATCGATCGAATGCTTTTACAATAATTTTCACGTACCATTCTGTACGTTTGGATCCGTTCAATATGAATTATTATTTCATGCATCGCCAACAAATTTTCGAAACTTGAATATAATATTGGTAGTTTATTTCATCACTATCACATCAAACTTCATTCGATATGCTTTTCATTTGATTGATGCAACGAATATTGCCATCTGATCTTCGAAAGTAGCTTATTCAGATTGCACTTTATGTAACATTGTCTGATTGTAAATGCGATTTCAATTGATTTTCTTTCAGATTATAACACTGTTGTATGTTCATTTGGATTATTCAACAGCCACTTTTCAATATGCCAGACTATAATTCATAATTCATTGAATAGAATTCGTGCGAACTTTTTATATATTTTACATACATTCTGTATACAAATTTTATCAAAATTACACCGAGAGAAAGAATTTCCAAGAACAATGAAAAATTCAGTTGAATAATTGCTATAAAATACTTGATTGTTTTGAGTAAAATTTTATTGAATTAATTAAATATCTCTTTTCATTGATAAAAGATTGGTTAGCTTATTAAATATTTGTTTGATTGAATAGATATTAAATTGAGGGGAGGTTCTCATCTAGCGACTCCAAAATAAGGTGATTTTCTCGAAATTTTATTTCCATGGAAGAAAGTAAATAAAAAACTGAGTCTTCGAGTACATAAAAAATTTTTTTTCAGTGAAAAAAACCACCTAAAAAAACAGTGATCAATCGGGTGCCACTATGGCACTTACAAAAGTTATCAGAAATCAAAACTTTTTATGAAATATATTATATTTGTTGGAGGTTTTACCAATAAAACCAATGAAGAGTCCAGAAATTAAAACAATGACAGACATGCAAACTTTTGGTAGCGTTTTTTCACCTGTTTTTGCTCTTTAAAGTGTTATAAAAAGAAAAAAAAAGGCAAATGTCATCTCCATTTAGGTTCATCCTCCAATAAATTCAATCAGCTTCAAAATAAAAAAAATAAAAGAGTGATCCGTTCAGTAGTTCTTCAGATATCGTGGAGGCAAACTTGAAAAACATGGTTTCGAGAAAAACGCCCTTAAAGTTTCGGGATACGAATCCTTCAACTTGAGAACATATTTTTCATGTACTTCTTTAAGACTCATTCAATGAGTTTCGAATAACTCGAGTTCTTAATTTACTCCCTCCTTAAGAAAAAAAATTCGAGAAAATCACGTTATTTCGGAATTCGCTTGATAAGAACCTTCCCTTAAGGCAATGAAAGTTCATTCAAATCAATCAAGTATTTTATGGCAACTTTTCAACTGAATATTTTATTGTTCTTGACAATTTTTTCTCTCGGTGTTTCATTGATTCTTTATTCTGCGATTTTTTGGAATGAAGGACTTAAGTTGAATCTGCAAATCCTGATCATTGGGGTTTGAATGAATCGCTGGTAGTCCTGCAATGCCAAGAAGGATCATTCGTCGACTGTTTGAAACACTCACAGTCGTGTTTGCGGAGCATAATAATCGAATTCGATCAAATCAAACCTTTGATTCTACTATGTTTCGATTTTGGAATGTATGCACTGAGAGAAAGGTACCTAGTTGGAACAACTGAATGTTAGTTGCCGCAGTTAGATTTTTATTTACGCTAGCTAGACTCTACACTGTTAGAAAAATTCTTAAATTTAATACGAAATTCTTTATGAAATACCATATTTCCATATTGATTTCAATAATAGTTCTTAAATTTAATATTGATAATGAAATTTCAAAATTTCTTTCTGAAATGTAACAATTGTTTATCAAATTTCACAAACATATTATTACAATAAGGAACAAAATTATCAACATTGAGAAAAAAATTCTCAACATTAAGAATTAAATTATTGAATTCAATATTTCATTATGAAATTTAATAAAATGATTATGTAAAAAACTTCATAATATTCTTATGAAGTTTCAGGCAGATTTTTCTAACAGTGTAGTTGAGGTGAATAAGAGGCTATATTAGATGGGAATAAAAAATATAGTTGTGACAAATATTAAATTTAGCTAGCACAACTAAATTTTTATTCACACACGGAGAAAAAATGGTTTGCTACTATAGCGCCTACAAAGAAATTTGTTGTCCTTGCAAAAATATTCACTACAGCAACTAAGACGTTAGTTCTGTCAACAAATGTGTTTATGTCAGCAAAAAAATGTAGTTGTGTCGATCATTTTTCTTGCTCTTACAGCTAATTTTTTTTGTAGGCGCTATAGTAACAGACCTGCTTGTTATGCCAGCAATACTTTTCTCTCCGTGCAGTTACTAAATTTCCTAGCTGTCGAATATTTGAATAGACCCTTTCTCTCAGTGTAAAAATGAAATGAAATAATCGAAAGAATATTGGAAAAAATATCATACAGTATACGACCTCTATTCATGCATCTAACATATACCTTCAACTTTTTTGAACGCCTATTATCAACGGAGAACATTTTTAGATCGATAATGATCTCGATGGAAATAGCAGAAGGATACATTTCTCTCGGAGAAAGGAGAAAAGTTTGACCAAAAACCCGGAGGGAATGTAAGATGCAAATAAATGTTTTGAATATCTGTTCAAAAAATGTTTATCATTTGTAGGTCGTTTATAGAAAGTGAAGTTTATATAGATTATACTCGATTACATTCTTTAAAACTTGTTTGTATGTTGTACGCATACACATGTATTCATCCGAACGGAATCTTCTGAACGTATCGAAATCATTTGATAATGATTCGAGACGTTAAAAATTCAACCATATCAGGTGTTCTATAAATCCTATCAGATAATCTATGTAATTTGAGTACTCTTCACCTCGCTGTAATAACATTTCGAAAGAAAGATATATCGTGAAAAAAAGAAGATAATAATGTCATTATAATATAAAAACAGCGTCAAGATGAAGGATACTTCATTATATTACTTATTTCACAATTAGAAACTGTAACGAGTGTATCAACAGTTCTTCTTCTACTTTATAACTTTTCTTTTTGAATTTGAAAGTAAAAATGATATGTTATTATCATTTAATCTGACATCAATTCAATTGATGATAACTCATCTGCCTATATCTTAATTTATGTAAACGGTTCATAAGATACTTTGTCTATACGTTTGAGAATTCTTCCAATGTATACGACGTGAAATCCTATATCATTGTACTCGACAAGAAACCCCACAAGAAATAAGTCATCAAATTTACACATTTCAGATTTGTATAGGGAACGTGTGCCGTGTCAAAGACTCTCTTTCCGTCGTAATTCTCCTCATTATTCTCTCCGTCCCTTTCAAATCTCGCAACAAATGAGTTCAAAACTTGAACATTTATTCGAGTGGAGTCAGAAGAGAGGAATGATTAGACGTGAATGTGTATCTGGAACAAGATGCACGCAGAGAAGCTCTTTCCATGTTAGCCAATTACGAAAGGCGAAAGAAGATATCCACACGTAAAATGAATGTACACACGCGAGAGTTGAATGAGATGACCTGGTAAAATTTATAGAGAAGTTGCAGAAACACTTCTAAAGAGTGACGCAAAAGTTTCCACATTTTTACGTAACTATAATTGTGCATCGGATCATTATTGATCGATAAGTGTGTATATGTTTGAATTACTCTAAACCTCCGAATATTATACAGAGGAATCATTTTATACGATGTTGAAACCAATCGTTCACACGCATGCACAAGCAAAAACTTTATCTCTAATCGCTGTAAAAAAAAAAGAAGCTATGAATGCATGATTTAATGAAACGAGAACTTGTTTCTAAAAGGAAATGAGACCTATAAAATTTCGAGATTTAAACCTTAATTATCCAAATTTTTTAATCGAATTAATTGAATGAATGAATGAATGAATGTACTCGGTTTATTCGATTCGAGCTTACGAATGATCTAAAAAGTGAATAGCGGTAACAATACTTTTGAACCTTCAAAAAATAAGAAGAAGATTTGCTGATTAATGAGCTCTACTAAATCGTTGTCACTTTCCACGCATTGTGATTTCAACTGAAATGGAATCATTTCAGAGTAGAAAAGAAATGAAATGTGGTATGCAGAGAGGTATATTTTAATTCAATTAAATGTTGAAAATGATTAATCCCATGTTGACTGATTAAACTCCTTTCAACGTAGCTCAAGATTAGATGATTATCGATGCTAGGGTGGTTCAACTGTGAAATAAACGCATCATTTCAATCACCTTCAACCCTTTTTTTTAACATCGAATTAACATGGACAAAAGAGTGGACTGAGTTTGAGTCAAGATTGCGACTATTCATTGCCAACGTTGGACGCAACACTGAGCCAAGCGCAGATTAATAAAACTAATTCATTAATTATCAACATTGTCATTGTCATGTGTTCATACATTGCCAAGACTTGTCAGTGTTGTTAAAAGCAAGGGATTTATAGTTACAGTTGTTCTGTTCTTACACTGAAAAAAAAATTTCTTCTAACCAAATAAATAGTTTATTTACCATCTCTCCATAGCATATTCCTTCCGATCGATCAAATATTTAATCAAATCAAATAATGGAATACTTGTCCCAAATAAATTGGTCTTCTAAATAATTAATTTATTCGCCATAAGTAATTAATTTTTGCATCCAATTGAAAATTTTACTTTCTACAAATAAATATTTTTTCCAATATAGAATGCTCTTATTTTATTTTAAGTTATCTATGCAGGGCGAATTATAAATGAATCTGTGCAATGTTTAATATCAACAACTGTGACATCTATTCTCCGAACGTGTGAAATTTGCTTAAAAATGTTCAACAGGTGAAGAATCAAAGGCTTGTGTTAGATGAGATACAAAAAAAAAGTCGAATATACATTAATTTATTCTAAAAGTAAAAGCAGCTTCGGAATGTATACATGAATTAGACATAAATTGATATAAACATAAATTCATATAAACATGGAAAACAAATGTTTTAGAAAGCGGTGTAGTATCCTGATTAGCTAAACCATTTCTGAAAATTGCTGGAGCTTTGCTGACATGAACTACACTGGCAAGAATGTACTCGCCAAATCTGGACCGTTACAAGGACAGTATTGTTTTTCAGCCGTTGCCGTTTGTCCAATAGATATCAAACCATACTGACCTATAATAATGGATGATTATGTACCAGTACTGCACCAAAGTTGTTTGATAAGTACTGCTTTTTCAATTGATCAAAACCGTGCCGGCATTGAGCCAACGTTCATAACATCTCGGAATATTCATTTTGAAATCGATATACGACTAATGTCGAATTGATCTTGCAAAAATCTGTTTGTTTAATCAAACAAAAAGCCGTGCCATGGCTGTACTCGCTGCATCTTGGAATGAATGTTATTCATAATTTCCTACCATTACTCATTTATAATTCCCCTGGTTAGAAACATTCGGTAAATCCAAACATCTTTCACTTCGAAACATTTTTCACGTTTTTTAAATTTCAATCTAATCCAATTTGAAATTTGCGGAAAAAAAGCAAAAGACATGAGACGTAAATCAACGAGAAACTCGATGCATTGAACGATGTTACTTTCCTATGAGGAAAAAGAGAAGGAGAGAACCATGAATTTTTTTGAAATATAATTCATTACTACATTTGATATGTATCAATCTTTCAGGATGACCAATGTCCTGAGGCAATAGAAGAGGAAGAAGAGAAGGGAGGCAGAAGAGGAAGGAGAATAACCGGCAATTGACCATTTGGCGAACATCCAACATCGAGTCAAGATTCGAGAGAGGAGACGCGCGTCCTACTTGGTAACTTTCACTTACGTTGGCGTAAGACGTCCAAATAACTACACAAAGGTTACAGATATAATTTAACGTGGTATCCTCCTCTAGCTGATGTGTCAATGATACCTTTCTTCAGGATTTTATTTCAAGACCAATGGGTTTTCGTTTCTTTTCTCTTCCCTTCCTCTGTCCGTTTGTCTCTGTGTCTGTCTTTCCGTTTTTCTTCTCTCTTCCCTCGCAATGTGCAATCAAGAGCAAAACGCAAAAAACTTGAACGTATGATACCATTTTTTGTGTCCACCTGCAAAAAAGAACTGTAATGGCGAATTGAAAGATCATTCGAAAGAAATGTGAGATTATAATCACTTAAAAATGACAATCATCAAAAATGCGTTTTGGTTATACAAGATTAATTAACGAATCCGTGCATTTTGTAACGCTTTTGACATACATGGATATTTTTTCAACAATTTAAAAAACTCAAATGTTGCTCAACAGGATTGTTTTGTTCCAAGAGAGATTTTCTATTCCCAAGTATCTTCCTAAGAAGTGAGAGATTTTAATGTTTTATACATAATAGGAGTTAATATCATAAACCGCTGTACATGAATTGACATGGAAGAATACTTCCTTGTCCTTCTAACATTCGTAGAGTTGAACGTACTTCCTCATTCGCGTGTAATTGAAAAACACTGACGATGGTTTGACTAATGTGAAACATTTTGTTGAACCGTGGAATAACGACTTTCTTCATATGCGAGTATTATATAGGAACATCTATTTCATATCTAATTCAGAGTACGCAAATGTATTTTCGTTTTCCTCGATTGGATCGTTGTGATTATTGTGTTACGTTTGGTTCTCTTGTGTTCAAAAACGTGGAACTTACTTCATATTTGATAACTGAATTTCATACTTTTGTGTACTCGGAAGAACTTGCATTGTATTCACTCGGGAAAAAGAATGCGAATCTAATTGCTTCTTGGTTTTAAATTTAAACTTGATTATTGCAAGCCAAAACTTCGTACGGTATCCTATAGCCATACCCCGGTGGAAATTTGACTGAGAAGCCCCTATCGGAAGCATGCACTGTGAAAAATGTGTGGAGTTTTTCTTCACACTTTTGATGAATTTCGTCCCCTCGATCATCATGGAGGAATTGTTATTCGGTCAAAAATGAGGGATTTTTTCACCACTGAGGAACCATTTTGTTTCTTGGGTGTTAAATCCTGTACAAATGAAGGGCGACCACCATTTTTTGGGGGAACATTCCAAAATATTTTTTTAGATTGTGGCCTTGATAAGGCTGCAATACGGATGTTACACGGAGAAAAAAGATCATAGTATGATCACTGGGAAAGATAGTAAACTGGTGAGAACCACGAATTTCTGTACACAGTCGCTATCAGAGACGAGTAATGGTTCCTATTTTGGTATACTAAAGTACAATATAGTATACCCAAATAGGAACCATTACTCGTCTCTGTTAGCGAATGTGTACAGAAATTCGTGGTTGTCACCAGTGTACTATCTTTTCTAGTGATCATTCCATGATCTTTTTTCTCCATGTATAATTACAAAAAACTTCCCATTACCGTATCAGGTCCTGACATGGCATCCTGTTCAAGATCCTACAACATTGTAATGCAAAGTTATGCAGGCTGGTTTGTTCTCGCAGTAATTCTGACATGGTATTCTCATCGGAATCCCATCAGAATTGTCCTGACTCATCCGTATCTACCTAAATCTTGTGAAAACCGTCAAGGTATCCTGATCACACTGACAGAAAAACGACCTGGTTAAAACATTCGTGGTCGCAATAACTTGAAATTTGGTTCGATTCACCAGGAAACGTGATTGTGATGTCTAGAAAAAGTGGTTAAAGCAAAAATTAACCACATTTTTCAGGTTAGAAAAACCAGATTCTTTTCTTAGCGTGACAACTAAAATGTGTAGTTAATTTTGGCTCCAACCACTTTTTCCGGACGTCACAATCACATTTCCTGGTGAATCGAACCAGATTTCAAGTTATTGCCACCACAAATGTTTCAACCAAGTCGTTTTTCTGTCAGTGCAGGATACTCTTATTAGAATTCTAATAAGAAACCGTTTTTCGCTCACAAGATTTCTTTAAGAACGCTTTTTTTAGGCCTCCTAATTTAGTCTCCTCATGCAAAAAAAATACGTAGTTGAAACAACTAAACACGATGGGTCCATATTCGCTTGTCAAAAATTATCATTATTTCAACTAACTAGTGAATTGTTTTAATCAATCATGATGGGCAACAATTTGTATGGATAAAATAACCAACAAGTTAGTTGAAATAATAATAATTATACTTGGTAAACGCATATAGATCCACTTGGTTAGTTGTTTCAACCATAGTAGAAATTATTCTATACACTGAAAAAAGAAATTTGTAAAATTTACATCTTGCGAACTCAATATTTGGATGATTTCAAAAACAGTTCGAGTTACCACAATTCGAGTTGATTTTACACATGTAGAACAATATATTTTCACAAGTCCCATAATTTATTGAGGATCAACGCCAGTCTGGGATAAATGAAATTATTTACCTGAATATAGCATCAAAAGTACCATAATTTCTTGTAGAAATACATCTAATTATGGGAGTTTTTAAAAGTAAATTTAAGTCAAAACTCTATCTGTCACAGACTGGCGCTGATCCTCAATAAATTATGGGACTTTTCAACACATCTGTTTTCTGCATGTAACAGCGAATGTGAGATATACTACAGCTGATGTAAATCTCACGTTCCCCGCTGTAAAATCAACTGAAATTGTGGTAACTCGAACTATTTTTTAAAATCGTCCAAATATCAACTTGCAAGGCCTCACAAGGCCTTGTAATGATCTAGAGAATTGGTAGAGGAATTTCTGCTAGGGAACTACTCATTTTTGTCCCGTGTTCCCTAGAGAATGGCACGTTACGACATCTCTCTACCCAAAACACTCAAAGATGATCCAATAAAAAGGAATAAAACAACTAGCCAGACCTTGTTCCGCGCCAACGGAAGGTCTGTGAGTATTTCGGATAGAGAAATCTAGTAACTCTCGTAATTCTACAGGATACACATTGAGAAATTTTCGTGCATTTCACTGTAAAAAGGTCGGCTGAATGTGGCTGCATCTTATTTGAAGAACTGACTGAAATTCAGGCTTTCCTGTTGCGTTGGCATCTGTTTTCAGTGCTTACTTTCAGATGGAACAGGGCTAGTTTGAACCGCATCTTGAAATACACTGTAAAAAATCATTGTGGAATTTTTGCCCCAAAAATGGTGGCAGCAAAGTTCCTCCACAGATGGGGAATTTTTTACCATAATTTTGTGAACTTGTCCTTCAATTGTGGAGGATTCAACACCCAAAAAACGTAATAATTCCTCACAGTGATAGAAAAATCTCTCATTTTTGATCAAAAAACAATTCTCCCACGATGAGCGGACGAAATCCACCAACACTGTGAAGAAAAATTCCCCACATTTTTTACAGCGTAAGCTTACATTTCAGGATGAAAACAAGTTTTGCTTCTCAATTTGTATCTGATGTCGATGGATTTTCTCTTTCATTTCGATCAACGTTTCATAAAATTCAATAAGAATTTAATAAATTTTCAATACAAAGAACATTGATATTGTCTAATTGTCGATTCACCGAGACCTTTTTTCAACTTTGATTCAAATTTTTCTCAGGATAAGTTGCGTATTACAAAAACCGTGCAGCGGTATACTATAAAAAATACTTGTATTGATTTGAATACAAAAGGTTCGAAGCAATTAATACACATATTTTTGTATTGAATCTCCCGCACTTTTAGTGAAATTCAAACACAATATTATCTTTGAATAATTTACATACAAAAATTGATCTGAATCTGATCAAATCTGTGGTGAATTTAATACACAAAAATATGTGTTGATTGCTTCCAAATTTTGTGTGTGTAATTCACAAATTATTTATTATTTTTTCATCAGCGTAAATTAAACTGGAACCCTTTTTAAGTATTACAAACCAAATTCATCAACATCGGATGAGAATGAAGTCGAAGACGATTTTTTGTTCACGAATGCACGAAAATGTCCCCCTGCGCTGCGAGCAGTTCATCAAATTATCAATATTCACTGAGCTCAACCACTAATCCTGTCTCTTAATCCAGGTAGAAGCAGATGTGTTAATTATTTTATCGGAATCTAACTGTACCTTCCCTAATTTCAAATTCAAGGAAAGTGCGAGAAGGCTAAACAGCAAAAATTCAAATGTTCAACGAAGGTCATTGATCATCAAATATGAGTTACGCTTTTACTGGAAATTCATTTTCAAAAATAACATGAAAAATCAATTTAACACACAACAAGGTCAAATGAAAATCACCGGTCATGACTATTCCACTCAATTTTTAATTTCGAAGAATCACTTGAACTTGTTTATCATCTACTCCCAACTGTACTTTTGCCTAACATTGACTAATACGAAAAGAAACTTATTAGCGGTTGTATGGTGGTCGTAAATCATCGATTTTTGATGAAATTCTTGTTTGTTTTTGATTTGAGAAAGTCGTTACTGAAACATGCAACAAAAATCGTTGATAATCGATTCTGAGTTGTGCTTTCTCTTGAATTTCAATTGGTCATGGACTTCAAACGATGATTCTGCTCTACTTTTGTTTTCAAAGAGTCATTAAAGAGTCAAGCGAATGTGTCTGATAATTAATCTCCCGTCGTACTTTTACTCGATTCTGAATTTTAAAAAATTTATCAACATTTTTACTCGCAAATGCAATATGAAAATCAATTGAAATTTTCTGGCACAGATGTGTTGGAAAATTTTGGGTCTTTTATTAGAATGAAGTTATTTCATTTATGAAATGGAACAGAATATCATTGGAATGAAATAAAATTCACAATTGTAAAAAAAAACCCATTCAAGATGTTTGAAATTCAATTATTTTGGAAAAAATACAGCTATAAATTGTATTCTATACAGCGATTTTTTTGAATTTCACAAACCAATGCATTACGTTTCACCAGAATTCAACTTTTCTCAACAAGTTCCCAATTTTCTACAATCATTTCCATCAAGTATCATTCTATTTCGAGAGTATTTATCAAAACTTGAGAACTGTCAACGACTTATTCGAAGCACAACCGCAATGAAATTCAGAGAAGTTTCATCGGTTTCATCCAATTGATTTGCCAAGGTTTTCATGCAAAATTTCTCGTTTTGTAGTTTCATAAAATCAGGAAAAAAACAAGACAATCGCAACAAATTTTTATATTTCTAATTTCTATCTATTCCTATACGCTTCGATCGAAATTTGATATACGTTTTATATAAAAACTAATAGATCCTTTCCAAAATTGCCATCATACAGAGGATTCCATACAGACACAAGTAGAAAATAATAATAGAGCAGAAAATTGAAAAATGTGATCTCAAAATAAGTATTCCATCGCTCAAGATAATTTAGATTTGAAAAGGATTGGACCACTAGGAAATTTATTTCCACCAAATGAGGATTCAGTTGACGTGAACAAATTTCACTTGCCTTAACTGAATTCTTTCAAATTTGAGATTTTATAAAATTCGATACAAACTAGATACACATCCGTCGACGTTCAAAACATCGCCCATCCCTAGGCTAGATTTGCGATATAGTCACCACAGGATATTTATATAACCGAGGCAATGTAACTTGTTACGTGCTGGAATGTGAAATCAGTGATACACAGCATACTGCGTGCAACGTTTTCGTTACAAAAATGGTAAGGCGTTAGGCGGGAAGTTTCATTGAAACGCTCGTACCTCAAAATATTTATGATCTACACAATTATTCTAGACCACAAATCTAGGAAAAGATCTGGAAGATATTTTCTACACGCTGGCATTTGTCCCAAACGGTCCACTCAAAATTTGTGTTAAATATTGTGTTAAATTGACGTTCGAAATTTGTCAATTTGATACTCAAGAATTTTGAGTGAACCGTTTCTAACAAAAAATTTGTATCTTTACACGTAGATTCCGCATTGGTTGTTGTTGATTTGATATGACTGCTCACGTGAATGCAATTGGAGTAACATTTGCATTGAAACCAATGTTAAATGTACAGTGTGACTGAAGTGAATGGAAGTAGTGTTGCTGTGAAGTAACTATGATAACAATGTAAATTCAACAGCACTGTGTAGTAGATTTCACACGAGATTCACGCTGTGACCTCTCTTCTTATGTAATTTTTACATGGACATTTTGTGCCATGCACGTAGACACACTGAGAAAACTGTTCTGTTGTGTCTACCAAAACATTTTGTTATTATATGCGCAATCAAAATTTTTGCTTCGCATAACTAAAACCTTAGTGGGTTTTACCAAAATTTGGGTGTACCAAGCAAATCATTCTACCAAATCACGTTTGATTCTTTGAACTGAAAGTAATTTGATAGAACCTTTCTGGTTGGCATAACCAAATTTTGGTTGAACCCACTAAATCTTTTCTGACGTCAACAAAAAATTTTGGTTGGGCATATATCAAGCAAATCTTTTTTCTCAGTGCATCTTCAAGATATTTTGAAATATATATTCAAGATGTTTGTAAGATATCTAAACGTCTTGCATAAGACGGTTTTGAGATATTTTTCAGATATCTTCAAGAGGAAATCTGAAGATATGTTTTGGATATCTTTGAGATATCCAATGGCACTGAGAAAATGTTCAAAAAATGTGAGTAACCATATAGTTATGTTACTATTATTACAATATTTTGTTATCATAATAAAACTTTTGTGAATTCAATATAAATTTTGTTGTTTGAACCAAAGAATCTTATTGATCATATTTCAATTAAACCTTTTGGTTGATGACACAACAAACAATTTTTTTCAATTGGTTCAATCGGTAGCAATATATCGTGAACGATATGCTCAACTGTATCAAGCTTCAAGGTTCTAGATTAGTCCAGTTGAGCATTTAAGAAGTGGAGATTGGCTCGAAATTCGACTCCGACTAATGGTGCCGATTCTTAACGGAATCCATTTTTTTTTGCACGAAAAGAAAGAAATAGTTGCAGTAATTATTTACGTAGTCGATTTGCGACTATCCGCGAAAATAGTTCCGGCAACTATTTAGTGGGTTGTCTCAACTAATACGTAGAGATGAGCGAATCTTGCGTATAAAATACTTATCAAGTTTTGATAAAAATTATACAGAATTCGATAGAAACCAAACTTTTTTTCATACAAGAGATTCGATTCGTCGTGATTCGCACATCTCTACTAATACGGTAGTTGTACTAGCTTCTAACTAACGAAGTATCCACGTTAGTCAGCGTAACTACACGGAGAAAAAATATAGATCGAAAATATAGTAATCTTTAATAAAAATTTGAGAATATTTCTTGAAATCTGAAAGTTTTTCTTAAATGCATAATAAAGACAAAACGGTCCACTTTTTTGTGGAGTTTTATTCGAAAAACAATGAAAAATTCTCAATACCTAATAAAGAATAGAGAAACATATTAAATTTCCAAAAGTCGCGCGTGAAATTTTACAAAAATAGTAACAAAATTTCAATATCCTACTATTTACTTTGTGAAATATCGTATGCGATTTTTGGAAAGTTCATATGTTCCTCTATTCTTTATTGGGTATTAATAATTTTTCATTGTTTTTCGAATACAATTCCACAAAAAAGTGGACCGTTTTGTTTTTATTATGCATTGAAAAAAAATTCTCAGATTTTAAGAAATATTCTCAAATTCTTATTAAAGAATACTATATTTTCGATCTGCATTTTTCTCCGTGTAAGGCGGTAGTTGAACCGAATAATGTGGAATTGGTTCCAATTATTATAAAGCTGAAACAGGCAGCCGTAAAATTAGCAGCCGATTGTCATAATTTTGTACATAAAATTTTTATCAAGGATTTAAGCATCTGAAACGTTCAGTAGAATGCTATACAATTGGTTTTTGGTATGAACAAAGCTTCAACAACATGTAATCAAGAGTTACAACAATCGGCTGCTAGCTTCATGGCTGCTAATTTCAGCTTGATCTGATTATCAAGTGAATGTTGTACACTGTTAGAAGAATTCTTAAATTCAATATGAACTTCTCTATGAAGTATCATATTTTCATGTTAGATTTAATAATAGTCCCTCAATTCAAAATTCATGACGACATTTAAGAATTTGTTTCTGAAATGTAAGAATTATGTATTAAATTTCATAAATATGTTATTAAAGTTCTTAACATTGAGTTGTTCAACTGTTTATGTAAAAAACTTCACAATATTCTTATGAAATTTTTCAAACAGTGCAGCTATTGCCGTGAATTTTCGAAAAATTGACTACGTAAATAACTGCTGCAACTATTCCTTTTTTCTCATTTATAAAGAATATACAGGATTTTTGTACATATTCTGTACCAATATGTACAAAATATGCGAGCGGAAAAATTTTTCAAAATTACATTCAATTTAAATATTATAATTTGATATAGTTTTTATATAAGTTGTATATAAATTATATAAAATTTTGTAAATTTTTCCACTCGGATGTATATTTTTCCAATCAAATAAGATCGATATGCATCAATTCACAAATTCGTCCAATGAAATGAAAGCTAGATTCAAACTTTTACACCGCACAGAAAAAGAGAAATAGTTGCAGCAATCACTTACGTCGCCGATTTGTGATGGGATACCAACGTAGTTATAGCAACTATTTAGTTAGTTTCCAATGAACATTTTCTCCCTTAACATTCCAAACATTCATTATGCTTTCTGGAAGATATTAGAAAGTTCCCTAATGCGCTGGTTTTGGAAATTTTTTTTTTTGATCAACTTGTAAAAGTTTAGGAGTTATAAAAAAAATTATCTCAGTTAACTTTACGATCTCCTAGACCTCATAACCCAAAAAGCGCACAGTTCGTTGATGAATTCTTGAAGAATTCTTCACGAGCTCTGTACACTGAGAAAAAAAATGTATTCCAGTCAAATAAATATTTATTTGTCCTGTACCAAAGAAATATTTATTAGAATTAACAAAATATTCTTTGGAACCAAAATAATTTATTTGAATTAAATAGATGGTTTTAATGGTTTATTTGATTCCAAAGAATATTTTGTTAATTCTAATAAATATTTCTTTCATACAGGACAAATAAATATTTATTTGACTGCACGGAGAGAAATTTGGAGATATTGAATCACTGAGCTTCGTGTGATTTTTCATCTCGAAATTAGATAATTTTGTATCTCGAACGGCGTGAAAAAACATCACAATATCGGAGAGCATAAATCTCGAATCCCGTGATATTATTTCACCGTGAAGTTGGAGATTCAAAATCAAGCAGTTCGGTGCTCGAAAAGCATACAGTTCGTGATAGAAAATCACCAATCGGTTGATTTCGCTTCACGTCAGTTGCGAGATGCAAAATCATGTTGAGTTCGTTGATTTAATATCTCCGAATTTCTCTCCGTGTGGAATGAATTTTTTTTCAGTGTACTATCTGGGAAAAATTGCGTCCAAAAGATCTGCACAACCGACGCATTAGAAAATTTTTTTGATAACATTTAAAGAACATGATGATTTTTTTTTAAATATTGCGAGGTGAAGTGTCCAGTAGGATAAGTCAATTAACACGTTAAATGCACGTTAACGGTCATGAATACGCGGAAAGACCGAGTTGATTGATATTTAGAAAAATTAGTAAGTTTATCGAAAAGTCGTTGTGAAAATACCAAAAATCGATACTCTCATTGTGATTCCTCACAGTGAATTTACTACGAATTGTTGGTAAATTTTGACTAGTATAATGACAGTCATTTTTCTAATTATTAATAAACTCGGTCTTTCCGTGTACCTTAAGGTTACAATTGTAACTAACGAGATATTTACACTGTAAAAAATAGTCTAAAATTTCCTATTTCAGGTGAATATGAAAATTCAGGAAGTTATAATTGAAATATAGTTCAATCATGAATTTATGAAATTTCCTGCAAAATATATTCAAATTCACATAAAAAGATGTCATACAATTCCATATGAAAAATCAGGAAAAATGTTGAAAATTAATACAAAATTTATGTTATTTGCCTGACAGAAATTTAACAATATGAGATTTGAGAAGCAAATTTCTACAGTTGCCGTCAATCGGTGCACTTATTGCGTTAGTTGGGCCAATTAATGTGGTATTTATCCTGACTACTAAGCAGTTACCGTAACCACTTTTATAGATAGTCGAAAATCAAGTACGTGAGTAGTTGCTGCAACTATTCCTGTTTTTCGTGCGTGCTATGCATTTATTAAGGTGAGTTTCTCCCCAATTCTCATTTTTGACAAATAATCTATGGTTTTCCTACCACTGTCAAAAGTTTGACTGAAAGTGGCTGCATCTTACTTGAAAACTTGACTGAAATTCAGTTTTTTCCATTGTGTCGTAATTTGTTTTGGATGATTACTTTCAGCTGAAATGGGTCTAGTTTTGGCTGCATCTCAAAATAAGCCGATATTAAGGTTAGAAGGAAGTTTCACTTTTTACTGTGGAGTCAAAATAGAGCGACAAGGAAACTCAACCCAAAGAGCAGCCGAGCGTCAGAAAAATGGAAATTGGCGCATTTTGACGCTTAATTTTTTTCAATACTCATTTCCTTTGAGCGTCGATTTCCATCAGGGCTAATCTGAAGCTCGGGACACCTCGATGCACTTGCAATTAGTTTAAATTGAGAAAACTCTCTAGTCGTAGTAACTGAAAACGGCATCAAGTAGAAAATTGAAGTCACCTGAATCCTACACTGTTAGAAATTTCTGATTGAACTTCCAATTTATCGAAATTTTAATTACATTTTAATGAAATCTCAGTGACGAAAATATATATTAATGAATGATATTGTTGTTAATTTAACATAACTACTCACATAAATGCAATTGGAGTAAAATTTACATTGGAATCAATGCTATATTTACATTGTTACCGAAGTAAATGAGAGAAGCGTTCCTTTAAAGTATGATAACAATGTAAATCCAACAGGACTGTGTAATAAATTTCACACGAGATGCATGCACCCTGTAATCGTTACCTCACTTTTCATGTAATTTTTACATGGGTATTTTTTTCCGTGTGCGTGTGAAGGAATTCTCATTTCAATCACCAAGAATTAGAAATTTCATTTACAAATGTATATGAAAAATATATTAAATTTAAAGACATTTCTAATAGTGTAAAATATTGTTGCCTGCAACAAAAATTTTCAGTTGAAAGGACTATAACTATATATTAATATTTAGTTCAGGCAATCAAATTTTGAGTTGATGTCGTATTTTACTAAAATTTTTAGTGACGACAACGAAACAGTTTTTTTCAGTGAAGATATAGCAGCGACAAAAAGTTTTTTTCCAACATTTTGAAAAACAAATATTCTTTTGTAATTTGAGATTAAGGCTCTATACTTACACGGATAAAATACCAAAGATTAATTCCTGAAAATTTCACAGCTTTTCATGATTTCAGTTGGTACACTGATATCTCTCTAAGAGAATACCGGCGTTATATCATAACCTTAATTTGAGTCTGGGTGGTTGGGTCTACCACCATATATTTTTTTCATTGTAAATATATTTGAAGTGCCCAGGGATAACTTTTCCAGACTTCATTCACGTCTGTGAAGAACCTAAATTCTTCTTTTTCCAATCCCATCCCATGAGATGTAAAATAAAGATGATTGTATGCATGAATGTTGTGTATATTTCATACAAATTATTTATACATTCTATAAAATGCATACAAACGGTGCAGTAATTTACAGAAAATCACCCCTTTTAACAGAAGTGCGGAACCGTTTTATGCCCACGAGCATACAAACTATGAATCCGCCCCTCATTATTTATAAATAATATACCTCATTTTCATATAGAAAACTCTTCTACGATCATTTCTATCAAATGTTCTATCATTCCTTACTTTCCTGTAAGAATCACCTTAAATAAATTCATATACCATTACGTATAATTTTCTTCTCATACTTACATAAGCACGCATAATGAATAGGTAATATTTCATTTTGATCAAATCACGACCGTGATTTTTCTTTTATTCCTTATTCATAGAGCTTATAAAACAACAAAACTGATTATAGAAATACTTAATCAGAGATTAAGGTTGCAGCCAATTTTCCTCCACCCAGTTCCCATAAAAAGTTGAAATCGTAAATGATAAAACGGTGATACAGTTTTACCCTTACTAACAAGTAATTTGTAAGTATATATATAGTACTCCGAAGGCTACATGCTCATGAACAATATAACGTAACTGTTGAAGAGTGAAAGTACTGTAAAGTGGAACGTAGGAACGGTTCTCTTAGTTTTACAATTAAGTATGTTTTACAAATACGAAAATACAGAACAAACGATTTTCGTCATCCAACCACGCGAAATCCCTCATTCAGTCCCATTCGTTTCTTTGAATGATGCGACGACAGTGATTGTACGCGCACGTATATGAATTTATACATAAAACGTCAAATCTTCAAGTCAATTGGAATCTCGTATCCTGATTGAGAATTATTACCAATATTATAAACTACCATTATAAGCTGTTATGTAATTGCATTACGTGCAATATGTTAGATATTTTTATGATTATTCCTCTTTTACTTTCTCTTTTGGTTGAATGTTTGTTTGAATATCCTGGTGAAAATAGGGCGTGAATTAGAGAGTTCGATGATCATGCATTGAGCAGTGTCAGCAATTATATGCACCTGAAACATTTCAAGTTCCAAGAACATAAGGGCAAAAGGGTGTACCTTTTGTACTATAGAAAAATCTACCCTTTCTTGTTTCTTTCATTATTTTCCTAGGAAAAACGTGTTGAACGTGCGATGTTATAATTGTGAGCTGTTCCTTCGTCGTTTCAGCGGTTTTATTTTATTCTTATATTAAAATAACCCGGATAGTACACCCTGTTTGGAAAATCAGATACAAACCGATTGAAACGGACGAAAACCGCATTCAAAGTCTACCTGTTTCTATCTGCTTTCGAGCAAGGTTATTGTCTTTCTCACTCGGTTTCAAACTGACATCGTTAGACGGGCAGAATTTGTGAAAAAATTTTTCAACAGCCCTTCAAAAACTCCTTGCGGAAAATGTCAAGCGAATTCGGATGAAAATTAGGAGATCCTGTGGAAAAAATCGGGCAAAGCTGGAGGAGGCTCGTTCAAAATCGTTCCGGGTCCCACTTGAAAACCAGTGAATACCCGTTGGATGGGACAAACCTGAATTGTTTCAAATATGGAGCCAAACACAGTTCCGTCCGATTTTATCTCATTTCTCTCTGCGTGTCCTCATGGAAAATATCGAAGAAATTTGGAAGGAAATAAGGCAAAACCCTACACACCATTGATTAATGGTCGTTCGATGGGTCGTTGGAGGTCCTGTCGTCACTGGCCTTTGGGAACGCCTGCAGTCATGTTCGCTGGGAAACTATCACAAAACAGGAAGAAATGGCTGTTTCTGTCCCCAAGTAACACAAGAACTTCTCAGAGATGCTATGATGATACAGTCAACGTGAAAAGAATGTGCGAATGAGACTATTTTGGATAAATTCGTCAAGATATTCTATAGAGGTGCATAGCATATAATTATTCAAAACAGTCTCATTTGTAGGTTCCAAGCGTGTTCGTAGGATTTTCCAAACACGTTCTTAGCATTTTTAACCTCTAGTGTGGCTTGGGTTTTCGAATCTTTCCGACATTTTTAAGAACACATTGTTCAAACATTCTATTTTCGTCAAACAAGTGCATGCCCTAGGCAGCACAAGGGACTGAGAGAACGTTTATGGAATTTTTAGAAAACCCCCTTCCTCAGGGAAATTTATGCTATTTCGACCAAAACGTTTGATTTTTCCTCCAAAAAATTGGCGGAGAAATGAAGCGTTTTGGTCAGAATGGAGTAAATTATCCCAAGGGCTGGGAAACATATAGTGTCAAAGATGCCACGAAGTGTCCTAAAAATTGAATATAAATGTAAAACGAGGGGAGATTCGTGCATTTTGGAGTGTAAAATTACACTCCCTTCCGCGACCGTGCTTCATATTTTGGCCAGAGACTGTATCATCGAAGTATAAAAAATACACTGTGCATATCTACTCATTAGAGATGTGCAAAACTGGGTGAATAGAATTTTTCTTATAAAAAACATGTTGAGTTCCTTGAGAATTATATACAATTTTCATCGAAACTTGAGGAGCATATTTTATAAAAAATATTAGAATCGTCAAGAACCTTCAATTAAAAGAGTAGATGAAGAATAGAATTCAATTGGGATTTGAAAATCTCAAATCAGCTAGAATAACTGAATTTCTTCGCCTCCCAGATAGGACGAGAGTTCTAAAAGAATTCTTGATGAATACAATGCATTCATATATAGAACTGTTTCAGAACTCTTGTGCTATCTAGGCTTAGATTTCTGCTGACTTCATATTTTTGTGGTAAATTTGAACTTCCAAAAAATGAAACAAAAATAATGTATGAAGTAGAAATTAATATCAATGAGATTATCTTTCTATAACCTTGAGATATCTTTGATGTTGTGATTTAAAACATTGAATCTTCATAATCATTTTGATTGTTGCGCGAAAACCATCGTTGACCTTTTTTACCAACGGTAGATACAACTGTATTATACAGATCACCTGTGACACCATCGGCTTGACAACAATACGGTGATGGCTGCTGCCACAAATGTCAAATGTTGTTGTAAAACTTGTACAGAAATATGCGTGACAATCGATCAAATATTCCATATTGTAGAGATATACGGTTGGATTTTAGATTGTTACATTATAGTACGTAAATTCATTCGTCCCTGTTTTAGTAACTTCAAAACATGACATTTCAATGTCGATTCATAGGTTATGTTTTTGTAATTTTCTTGCAATAGTAAAAAAACAAATTATCATATGATAGTCCAATTACATCAATGCAGATCACCATTATTAATTTTTCAGGATTTTTTTCAAGACAAATTATGGGAGAAATTGCCACAATGTTGGAGAACTGTGCTAGATCAAGTGTCACCTGAAGAGTTTGGATTATGGTTGTCTGGAGAATCCTCTTGGTTTGTGTATTGATTTTATTATTCATTAATTCATTAATGCCTTTTATTTATAACAATATATGTGAATATATATATTTTACAGTAACAAAGTATGGCCTTTATCACTGTTGGCACTTCGTAAAGTAACAAGTGTATTACAATTAAATAGAGACAATGAACGTTCAGTGAATATTCAATGTTGTAAATTTATGAAGGAATCAAAGGACATGAAAAACGATATTTTCGAGGCTAGTGAAAATGAAGTATTATCTTTGAATATCAAATTTGATAATTTATTCTCAAAGCGTGTTAAAGAGAAGAAACGTTATGAGATCAAAAAGATATCGGAGGTAAGGAAAATTAAACCTCTTTTCATAACTTATAAGGCATCTTTTTAAGTAACAGTGAGGCAAATGAAGCGATGAGGAATATTACTTTGTATTATGTCTTTCAATTTAGATATGCGCGAGATGTGCTTATGCATCAAACTGTGAATGTATTGTGGATATCGGTGCAGGAATGGGACATTTAGCAAGAGTCTTAGCATTTCAGTATGGACTTTGCGTAGCATGTATCGAACAAGATTCATCATTATCTCAACAAGCTCGGTAAGTAAATTTAATTGATAAGCACCTACAGTTTCTCTTATCGAATACAATCAAAACGGATAAGACCTGAATTGATGAGAATTCTGCATTAGAATATAA
This sequence comes from Gonatopus flavifemur, assembly GCA_018340375.1. Lineage (NCBI taxonomy): Eukaryota > Metazoa > Arthropoda > Insecta > Hymenoptera > Dryinidae > Gonatopus > Gonatopus flavifemur. Next base: position 12,036,374 of record JAFFJZ010000005.1, read on the forward strand.
TTGCATAACTGTCTCTGTGTATGAAGTTCGTAATTTATATTATCGTCATTTCAGAAAATGTGATCAAGACTTGATGCTTTCTGTAAGTAAACATCTACCAGATTTTTCTAAAAAATCTCCTCAACATGTATCGATTAAGGTAGAACCTTCTAAATATCTAAATTTGGAACTCACAGACATATTATCCGAATTATTTAAAAGTAATTTCGATTTGAATTGCAAAAAATCTGGATTCGGATTGATTGGATTACATCCTTGTGGTGATTTGGCAGCAACTTTGTTGAAATATTATTCTGTGAGCAAGGAGGCTAAATTTATATGCATCGTAGGGTGCTGTTATATGAAAATGACTTTAGAGTTTGTATCACCCCGTTTGTGACTCATATTCACATCAATTTTTAAACACTTTCGGGACGTAATTTATCTTTTTTCCAGATGCGAAGAAAAATTTAGAAAAAGTTATCCTTTGAGTATACATTTATCGAAACGTAAGAGTCATACGTTCACTTATGCCGCATTGGAAGTAGCGTGTCATGCCATTGAAAAACACTGTGATAAATTGAAGAGTGGAACTTACAATGATTTGGCAGTGAGTCTTTTGAAATATTATATTTCAAATATTTCATGCATTCCTCTGACATGGTTTTTATTATTCTTTTTTAGGTACATGCTTACAGGGCGGCATTGGAAACAATTTTAATAAAAAAAAGCCCGAAGTTACGTCGTACTTGTTTGAAAAATATCAAAGTTAAAGAAAACATGACATTCCAACAGTTGAGTTATTATTTTCAGGCTTTATATTGATATTTTTACTTCTATGCAATGAATTTCATTCACCTTGTTTGCAGATACTGTGCTCTCTCAACGGCTGATTTAAAACCAGAATTACAACCAACTAATTCAGATTTTGAAAATCCAGAAATAACGGTGTATTTAAATCGTTGGCGACAAGTTGTAATTCTTGGATCTCTGAGAGTTATGTTGGCACCTCTCATCGAAACTATATTACTTTTAGATAGGTTTTTATACCTCTCGGATAAGAATTTAAATCCCATATTAAAAGCTGTATTCGACGCAAGATTATCACCTAGAAATTTTGTATTAATTTCAGTGAAGAAATAGAATTTTTATTCGTATTGAACAAAATTTTGATTCAAGACTTTATCATTTGTTTCAAACATAAGATGATGCTTTTTGATTTTAATCACATAAGTATCAATTTATAAATTAGTATTGTAGGTTCCATTATCAGAATATAGGAGCGAACTAATAGTAAATACATTCTATAATTTATTAGAATGGGGATTTTTATTGATTTGACTGAGATGCAGTAGAGATAACTTCCAAGTCTGTAATTTTATATCATTTTTGTAAGAAATGTTGCATACTTTCGAAAAGAGAGGTGATAAAACTTTGTACATCAAAACATAGTTTGATACTTGTAATGATTTGTTATACAATAATGAATTATTATTGATTATTATACAGTAATAATATTGAATAACGTATTTAAAATGTACACGAAAAGAACTGTTTCGCATAATATGTCGTGGAATGTAATATGCCTGTATTAGCAGACCTAGATATGACATCCATCAGTTATCTTAGATATATATTAGATATCTAATGGATGTTTCTGTGCTATGAGGATGTATATTACATGATTTTTAATACTACTATCGTCGACTTTAATACCGTAATAGATTTTCCAATTGTTTGAACATAAGTACAATTATTTCAAAACAAGTAATGGAGTAAAATTGACACACATAATATACTGAAAAACTTGAAGCTATTGATATTTCTGTTTACCTTTTCTTCTGAACTCATTTTTCAAGAATTTATATAGTGTTTAGTGAAGGAGGTATCTGAAAAGAGCTCAACATATTCGCGAATATCTTTCTCCTTTTTTGGTTATACTATCCAACTGAAATATGTAATTAAGAAGCCAGTGAAAATTCTGAGGGAGGAATTTTAAAATTACTGATTTCATGATATTATGTCCCAAATTTTTAATATTTTATAGAGTAACACTGTTGAGTCAAATGAATGATAACGAACATAATATTGTTAAAAAAATCAAATGAATTTTCAATACATTTTCAGTTTGTGATTTCAATTCAGCGAATACATTGTTGAAAACTCTGCGGAATATGGAAGTTTGGATGAAATTAGAAAAAAAGTTTAGATGAAGTTGATTAGTTTCGATAGATATCAATGAATTAGAATCATGTTAGTTAAAACTTAACATATTCTGCAATGAACTTTTAGTTTAAATCCACATATTTTTCTACTATCATTCTGTTTGAAATGTTTCTTGGAAATTACTTCGAAATCGCGGCGAGCTGAAAAGAGAGAGAGAGAGACAGGGGGTGGGGATGTGAAAAATTGTTAATATAATATCCCAATGGATCCTTCGATTTTGAACAGTCCTTGATTGTGTCCTGTGAATTTTAACAATGAAATGGACAAAAAGTCTCGTTTTCGAGAAAAACATTTTTCTAAATTTCTATGAATTTTGGCAAGATTCGATGGGTTTTCAGTAAAATAGCCCAATAGAATCTAATCAAAGTTAACTGAGAGTTCTTAAATCGACTCCAATCAGAACATTGTATAAGATTCAATTATATTTGGCAAGTTTCAATAGATTTCTCTAATGAGGCATAACATGAGTTCTTACGATTTAATAGGAACTTCATAGCAAGATGACACGACTGTTGAGATATGACACAGTGCTATTACATCAACAACTTTATAGCAAAATAAATTCCATGATTCCGTAAAGTTTCTATTTGCATGCATGTGAAATGAAATCAATTTCACTTGACTTACTTTGGAATTCACAGCAAGATGAATTTGATAGGCCTTATTTTTGATTCATTCCTACTGGAGTTACAAATATACTCCTTTTGAGAGTTAAAGAAATTGCTTGCAATATGTTGAACAAATGAATCATAACTGGATGCATCTGAACGAATTCCTTGGGAACATGCCAACTGTCACGTTCACATGACATTACTGCACATTTGATAACGCAAATGCGTTACAAATTGGAGCACAGTTTGGTCTATTATTTTCAACAGTTTGCTGTTTGGGATATATTTGTGATCAACATAAGCCGGAGGATGGCATGTATGAACTATTTTCATAGCTTGAACGTTCAAACATTTGGTCATGTTTCATTGGGAACATCATCATATTGCGTGTAGGGCGATCTACGGACAGGATGAAGAAGATTTCCTGATCGATCAAAAATAATTTCTTAACAACCAACCAGGCATGTGCTTTTATGACTGTTTTCCAATTCTCCATTGTTTTATCAACTTCTAAATGAGATTAGATCGTTCCTTGTTTGGATTTCATCTGACAATCTTTATGCGATGATTCACATCTTGAAAAATTTTGAAGACGAGGTTCAGAAATTCTAAATGCAATGCTAAAAACTATTTTCAAAATAGAAAATGGTAAAGCTATGATAAAAAATGAGAGCTCACTCCAGGTGTCCTGTTTCTGTTGTATACATATTCCTGCTGAAAATGCCTTCTAGAATGAGGTGAAAAATTCTTGCCTGATTTTGACCAAGTTTCATTGAAATTTGACAAACTTTTTACTCGTTTCTGAGCGGTTTGACCTACTTTTGAAGGTGGTATCCCCTTTGAGAGCGAAATTTTACATTTCGTTTTTTATTAATGTGAAAACTGTACTCATTACTTCAACTGTACACGGAGAAAAATGAGGAGTAACTGCTATTCCAATCGCGGTAGCTCTTACTCCAGCTCCCAGTCAGTGTATGGATGACAATTTTTGGAGTAAAAGTTACTCCATTGGAGTACTTTTTACCAATGTTCAAGAAAGATTTACTTTGTAAGGAGTCAGCCATACTGAAAATACTATAGGAGCTACCAAAGAATGTTGACTGATTGTATGCAGTAAAATATACTTCTTCATTTTTTTCCAAGTAGTTCTTGGAGAATTACTTATTGTTGAACATTCATCGCTTATCCTTACGATAACTTATACACGAATCGATCGATTCCCATACAAAATACCTACGTCACCTCTCCGTGGAATTCAGGGAGAAAACAGGGATCAGAGGATACAGTGTGGGACGACGGAGAAGCAGCGTAGAGGCAACGGAGAAATATCCACTCAAAAAAACAGCCCGGATATTGTTCCGTCGCCTTTACGCTGCTTCTCCGTCATCCCACACTGTATCCTTCGATCCCTGTTTTCTCCCTGAATTCCACGGAGAGGCGACGTAATTCTGTCGGTGACTGTTCTGTATGGGTTTGTACACCTGATTTCTGTATCGTATGAACCAAGAACATGAAGTTCAAATGATGTTTTCAATTTTTATTGTTTTCAAATTGATGAGAAAATTGAAGACAATTAATTTTTCCTTTTATAAGTCAACATTTTGTTTTGAGTGATGATTTATTTTATTTCATGTATTTTTTGGGCTTGGGCCACTCGTATTTTTTCAAAAAGTGTCGATAGAAAAATGCTGAATTGTTTACAGAGAATAAAAAAGTGATTTTTGTGATATATGTCCAAATTTGATTGACAGAATAGGATTTTCCTTCTCTCAAAAAAATATTCCTCATATCCGGCAGACGAGAGTGAGTTTCTTGTTCCAAGTTTTTCTCGATTAAAAGTGATGAAACTGAATTATTGTTCTCAAAAATTGGATCAGAATACATTTCAATGAATTTAATGATGAAATAATTGATTCGAACAACCCTAACAGCAAAATGCTGAACAAATAGGCAGCAAATTGTTGAAAACGTACAACAACAGTTTGAAGCAATTTGCAGGGACGTTGCGTCGCCAAATGCGCAACAATATGCTGTAAAATAAGATTTTAGCTTGAGTTGTCATATTGCTAAGAAGTTGCTTGGTTTCATGAAGCTCTCAATCACGTGCGTAGCAAATTCCCAGCAACTTTACGCAAACTTGATAAACAACATAAGAGCAACGATTGCACAGCAACTTTTCTTGTGTGGGAACTTTACAAAAAAAAAGAAAAATACACCAGAGTTCAAAGTCGGGTGCCTTTGGGCCACAATGTCGTCGGTTACGTTTGGACTTCGTGTCTTCTATTTTTCATGAAGTTTTTTTGGGAAACAAATATTTATATTAGGATCAATCGAAACAAGCAATCAAAGTCGTGGAAAATATCGATTTTTCAACAAATCACGTGCTTTTAACTCCATAAGTTCAGTTTCTTAGTTAATCAATTTTTTATTCTTGAAAAATTGACACTGAACTAATTTGAAGTTGATATATAACAATTCTGATTATTCTTGTACCAGTCTGAACAATATTGTATAGAATAATGGTCCATTCCTATTCCTTTATTACATTGATATGCATAGTAAATGGTGACCCAAGATATCCACCGAAGAGGGTGCCTTGAGCCAAAAGACAATTAATTTTCAAGTTCAATCTATCCACATATATTTTTCAAATAACCAAACAGAAAAGATTTCATAATAAAGTCGAAAAATTATACTTTGATGTTACTCTATGTACTTTTTGATTCTTCTCTATTTATTTTCTAAAGAGAAATAGGAAATGGCCCAAGACTGTCGACTCCTACATCCGAAATTCATCAGTGAGTCGAAATTGAGTTGCAAGATACAAAACATCCCATATAGTAGGAATTTTGACAGCATCGATATTTTTATACAATTTGTATAGAATTTCGATCTAAATTTTATAAAATTTAATATAAACTCCAGAAATTTTCTATGAAAATCCCGATACTCTCAAGATATCGCCTATCCCTACCATGTAGCACAGAGTGATCGTAACCCTCACCAACTGGTATAGTAATTTCAACTGTCCTTCAACCCGTTCCATCAACTGATGCTCAAAGACGAACGTTTGAAATTTGAATTTGGTTCAAATGTCTATTTGTTTGAAGAAGTTTGAATCAACTATGATGAAAAAATAAAAAAAAAGAGGAAAAAACTCCTATTTTTGATGGAAACACAATTCCTTCACGATTGTGCACAAGTCACAACATTTGAGTAGTAATGCCGATTCTTGAACATGATCCATTCTCTTTTATAGAAAAAGTATCAAGTTTTCATAGATTCATGTAAAATCTCGATAAAAATTTGTTATATTTTGTATTGAAGAATCGATTGTTCTCGATTCGAGAAAGAAGAAACGCAAGACATCTTTCAGATACATCGGAAAGATGTCTTTTAAATATCTAAACGACGTTACAAGATATATCGAAATAATATCGTTTAAACATCTTCAAGGAATATCAGAAACATGTCTTTAAGGTATTTCTGAAAGAAATCTTTTAGATGTCGAATCTATGAATGATATCTGTTACACATTTAAAAAATTGTCCAAGTAAGAAGGGCAAAAGTCACGCCATGTTCCTTTTTCAGACCTCATTAGTGATCTTCTTGTGCTCTCTGGGATGTCTTAATGATTCCAAGAAGACATCTTAAAAACATCTAAAACATATCTTGAAGATATTTGAAACGAATCTTGGAAAATCCTAAAACGTATCTGAAAATAATCAAAAACATATCTTGAGGCATATAAAGCATATCTTTTGCAAGACTTTTTTGAGATATCTAAAACTTGTTGAAATTTGTTGCATAAGACATCTATTAGTTATCGAAAAGATATCTCCTAAAATATCATCCATGATTTGAAAACATCTTTTAGATACTAATAGATATCTTTTTGTTTGTTGGAAACTCTTCGTAATGTTCATTGAAGTCAAAAGGAAGTATTAACAGTTCAATGAAATGTAGAAATTGCAAAGACATGCACACTGAAAGTCATTTCGCGCGTTTTGAGTGTAAAAGTGACACTTCCACCTGTGAATTTATACTATTTTGCCAACAGGGCCAAGTTGCATCAAACCTTTACATTATACCGTTCCATGATCATAAACTTCCTTCCTTATAAACATTGTTTAAATTCAAAGATTTACCTCACTGCGTTGTATTTGTTCATATGAATTTCAATTATTCACTATAAGAAACAAAATTCATATTAGTTTCAATCGTTTTTGTTCAAACCCCACATCTTTATCGCCTGTTGTGCTTAATATTATGATAAGATCCTCCAAGTTCCCCTTTGTTAAGTCTTGTTTCACTCTGTTACGGTGTCAACAAAACTGATAATTCAAGGAATGATAGTGGTCATCTAATGCGAGTTCTTGGTTCTTAAAACGTTTCTAAAAACGTATATATGTTCTAAATTTTATACAGGATATTTTAGGAGTATATTCTATTCGATACAGTTGATATCGTCACTAAGGGTGAGCAAACCTTGTCGAATCGAACTTTTTTTATACAAAACATGTATAGTTTATATCGATTTCTATACACCATTTATCGAAACTTGACATGTTTTGCATGCAAAAAGTTGGTTCGACAAGGTTCGCATATTCCTAATTGTCACATTTTTATCAATGCAAAATGAGATTCTTCGTGACTTTGAAATTCGAATCGTTTATTGAAACGCATTTAAAATTGAATAAGAAAAAAATGTCAGTAACTGATCAAAGTGTTTCTCAATAATAATGTCGATTCTGAATGTGATTGATCCTTCTTGACAGAAAAGGTATCTAGTTCTTATAGATTCTGGTGAAATATTATTAAACATTCGATATGTTCTGTACAAAAAAGGATCAATCTTGTTAAGCATTGACATCACTATTCCAAAATCAATTCTGTTTGATGAAATATAGCGATCAAATATATTGCTAGGAAGTAAAGACATATATGCTGCAGTATTTCTATATTTGGTTACGAATTTTATTCAAGTTTGCTATTGCAGTTTTTGAACATAGGCGTGCTCAACGTAGGGCTATCGGCACCCACAATTCAGACTCTAATATATATTTTTTCCGATAACAATATTATCCAGGAAAAACAACACATCATAGAAAATACTGACTCAACTAAAAAAAGGATAAATGACACCAGAGTGGAAAAATTCTCAGAAATACCACCGATTCTTACATGAAATTTTCCGTAGAATACGATTCCGGGATGTTTATTTCAACAAATTGTTTGAACAACAACACCCACATGTGTTACATCACTTTCATATATATTCATAAACACGATAGATGGCAAACATGATATTTGTTATTCACATTAATACAATGTTCAACACGTTCTGCCCATCCATGTGACGTTTAAATATACATGTGCTACTTGAGTGTATTGATATTGAGAACCACATAGACCATTGCAAATCACATATTTAATAGCCCTAGTCGAAAAATTTGAACGGTTTTTGTCCTCTTAATCCATTTTTAGGCTGATTTTGTTCCGATTGTTGAATAATGCGGATAAAAGCAATGCTTTTTCATGATTTCAGTCTGATTTTCTCATCCAACGAATGAAAGTGGTTGAGGAGAAATTCAGACTAAAATCACGAAAAAGTACTGTTTGTGGCCGCATTATTCAACAATCAGGACAAAATCAGTCCAAAAACGAAATATGAGGACAAAAACCAAAATTTTTCAACTCGGGAGTGCATTAGTGATTCGAAATGCCGTCCTCATGACCCTAGACCACACAACATGCCACTGAAACGTTTATGGAATATTTATAAAACGTAGGAGAGATTTTTTGAACGCCCAAAACCTGTTCCAGAGACATAATGTGCTGTTATGGACTATTTATATTTTGTAACTCATTGAGATTTTATATGAGCATTTTTTCTGGGATTTAGAAGTCATTGTAATACCGTTGTGCGAATGAATCAACACAAAATTGAATTTTTTCAGATTTTATCAACCATTCTGAAAATCTTATAAAGGCGCAAAAACTGCAAATTTCTTAACGCAACGGCATCAGTTTTCGACCACTATTTTGAATCTAACCGTTTTGTATTTTGAGGAAAATTAAGTGCATCCCACCTAATATATCACAATTTTTGTCACAAGAATGTTGAATGTAGTGAAATTGTAACTTGCAATTTCACGTGCAAAGATGTTACAGGTTACATTACATCTGTTACATAAATGTTATGTTGTGTAAACATAAAAACAATTCTTCAATGTAGATCTAACATTATATTCATGTAACATCTGTAATGTGACGTGATAATGTTACATTTACATTGGAGAATTTTTCTTATGTTAACGCAACATAACAGATTTAATGTAACCTGTTACATCTTCGAACGTGAAATTACCAGTTACAATGTCATTACATCCACCATTCTGGAAACAAAAATTGTGGTGTGTTAGTGTCATTTATATCTAATGAATGAGGGCAAGTAGATAAACGTCTAGTGTGCACATTGGAAGTGGATTTGATTCATTTACATATATGTCATATAAGCATTCAAATAATTATTTGAAAAAGTATCAGGCGGTCGGATAGTGAGAATGGTGGTCGGAAGCCGGTGTCTTCGCGTTATGAGATTTTCATGTGTTTTGCCCAGGAATTTATCAGAATGTATCATCAGCATGTATTAGACTTCTTCAGCAAGTTAATAATAAAAGTTGATGAGTTTGGCTAGAAAACTCTTTAAAAGTCTTCAAAACTCTAAATAAGACTTTCTGAAAGTCTTAATATCAGGGACTGGAACGTTATTCACTTACGTTACTCATTATATATAAAATGTATAAAATAATATATATATTGTACACAAATTATATATTTGTTATATAGATTTTATATATAATGAGTAACGTAAGTGAATAACGTTCCAGTCCCTGCTTAATATCCCTAATTATGTCAAGAATAGCGTTAATAAGTCTTGGTAACTCTGTAAAACTCTCGAAAAGTCCTATTTTCCCTGAAATTTTGAATTTTCCGCAAAAGTTATTACGAGTTAATAAGACTTATTCAGAGTTTTACAGAAGAAAAAATATAAACAAGATGACTTTATAAGAGTTTTGAAGGTTTAAAAAGACTCATAAAGTAATAATAGGTCAACTTGTAAGGAATGCTTAAATATCAAATTCGAATATTATTACACGAAGAGAAATTTGATAGTTGAAAGTGGTAAAATACGTAGGTAATATCATCATCAAAATCGGTAAACTGAAACTATTGGGAATCGCTTGGAAATAAAATTATCACGATGGTAAACTTGACTTGGTCAAAAATTTCAAAATTTCTTCAGGAAAACTAACAAAGGTAATATTGATGATTCCAGGCAGTGCTAATACTTTTTACCATCAGCGATCGTAATGTTTCTTTACACTTTATTTCAAGATTCCCGCAAGCAAGAGCTCTAAAAATCGAAGCAAAGGCAATAATTTCCACCATCAATGATGGCAATATCATTCACTAAAATGAAAAAAAAAATTTACCTGCAAAAACATATTTCCAGGCACATTTGTTAGTTCATGTTGTCCAACCTTCGAGTTATTACCACCACATTTGTTGATTGCAATCATGTTATTTTTAATACATTCTTCAGTACAGTTATAATGAAAAATCCTAATCACGCGGAGGGGATTTGAACTGAAGAATAATGTACTTATATCTACCTATAAACCTTACAATTCAAGCCGCTTTGCTATGCTCGCACTTATGAATTCGCTGTTTTGAAGCTTCATTGAAAGACTAAACGAGGGAACCTAAACTGGACAACTTGTTGTGTGCGATAATTGTAAGAAAATCTCGAGCGCTGTTGGAAAATATGACCATCAACGCTTGTATTATACCGACCCGTCATTGGTAGTAAATGCGATTCGTGGCTTTTAAAATTCAGAATAGTTGTTCAAACAAAATCTATTATTGTCAAGGGGTGATAATTTTCATTAGAAAAGGTATTCATTTCGTTTGTTCATAGTTGTTATTACTGAAATATATATTTTTTCACGCTGAATCTTCATTTTTACCATCGTAGCTGACGATTATTTACTACCTGCATATAAAATAATACACTTAGGTTACAAATTACTATCAACATTTTCTGATAATACTAGTTTACGACAAAAAATAGTAATTTTCACAATCAAATTTTTCTCCGTGTATAAAGCGGGATATTTTTCTGGAACAGAAGATGTTCCTTACTTAAATGTATAAATTGATGATTTTTACAAATAATTTCGATGTTTTGTTGAAACGTCAATTTATTTTTAAGTTATATTCTGTTCCAGAAAAATATTCCGCTTTATAATAATATTCGAATTTGTTATTTAAGCATTCCTTTTTCTTCTGTAAAACTCTGAATAAGTCTTATTAACTCTCAATAACTCCTGCGAAAAATCCAAAATTTCAGGGAAAATAAGACTTTTCAAGAGTTTTACAGAGTTTCCAAGACTTATTCACACTTTTCTTGACATAGTTAAAGATATTAAGACTTTCAGAAAGTCTTATTCAGAGTTCTGAAGATTTTAAAAGTTTTCCAGAGAATTATTTTCACAAGGGATTCATTGAGATTTGGCGAGATTCAATGACATTGTCGCGTTGAAGAAATTTATAAAACTGACTAAATCTAATCAACGAATGATCGAATCAGATTCAATCGATCCTTTCCCTGTTGAAAAGATCTCATAAATTCTAATGAATTCCAGTTATTTCTAGGACAGAAACCGCATGAAATCTAGTACACACATTTGATTTTATACGGTTTTATGAGATTTTGCAAATGGTTCTAATTGAATCTCATGAAGTTCTCATATAATTTTTGCATTCTTATATGAAAGCATATAAAACCCATAAGTTCTAGGACAGAAACCGCATATGGACTGATACAAACTTGTTGAAATTCATATAAACTAATAAGATTTATGTATGAAAATGTATGGGACTTTTTCAACAGGGTTATTCAAGTAATGAGATTTGGCGAGATTTCATGGGTCTTTTTAATCAGGAATTCATTCTACAATGAACTATAGTTTACTGAGGAAAATTTTAAGCAGGAAGTTCGAGTACTCTTTTCAAATTCTTTGAAACTGGGTGAATTTTATTTTTCTTCTATGGATTTCAATGATAAACCTTGTGAGATTTAAAAATACTTTGTGGTGTTGTTATATTTTTTTCCAGAATAATCGAATGAATTTTACCGAAAGTTGTGGAATCTTTCTGGAAAGTAAAGTGGAATGATAATGTCTTGTAAATTCGTTTCAAGAACTTTTTCTTTTGTTCAAATTGGTCAGTACCCTGCTAAATTTTCCCAATAAAGAACGATACAAAACGATACATTTTTTCTATAGTTTTCAATGAGGTTTCTGAATACGGAATTTACGAAGTTATATCGTTATTAAACGATAGAACTCTATCGTTCCTTATCGTTTTCTATAAAAATTCCAAAGAATGTGCGGGATTTTATCGTGAAATTCGTATAAGAAAAGTACCAGTTATTTGGAAAAAAATAGTTATGTGTTCCAGAATAAGTAGTACTTTTTCTATACGAATTTCACGATAAAATCCCATACATTCTTTTGAATTTTTATAGAAAACGATAAGGAACGATAGAGTTCTATCGTTTAATAATGATATAACTTCGTAAATTCCGTATTCAGAAACCTCATTGAAAACTATAGAAGAAATTTATCGTTTTGTATCGTTCTTTATGGGGACAATTTAGCAGGGTACCCACACACCACAACCAGGTCCCAAATGAATTCTCGCCATGTCAGTTCCGAAACAATTTATCATGAATTTTTTGAAGTGCTTTAAGAATTCTATTCGAATATCAGATGTCAATTTTTAGTAGTCACATAAATCTGAAATCAATAATTGATAACCGGCAAATGTCATTGAAATCAACCAAATCGATCAATGATTGCCCTACTGAAAACGTCTCATAAATTCTGATATTTAACTTTTATGAGATTTTGATGTGTACTTGTCCATGAGGTTATACTTATTTAACAGAATGAACGAGAATTATTATAAGCCCGTATGGAAATATTTCGCTGAAAAATGTCTGTAAAACTATGAAAAATCTCTGAAAAAAAATGAAAAAATTCTGAGAAACTCTGACAAACTCTGAGAATCTCTGAAATTTTGATGAGAAATCTAATATTTTTGGGACATTCTTTACAGACTTTTTTCAGACTTTTTTCAGAGTTTTCTCATTCTTTTTCAGAGAAATAGTAACGAAATTGCACTCTGAAAAAACTCTGACAAAACTCTGATGGATTGCTAACATTTTTCTGACTTTTAGAAAAACATTAAAAAATTTTCAAACACTTCTTCACACATGATATTTGAATACGGCATATGAATGTATTTATTGAATTTCAGGATTTTTCAATAATCAGAAAAATGTCAACAATTGATTAGAGTTTTGTCAGAGTTTTTTCAGAGTGCAATTTCGTTACTATTTCTCTGAAAGAGAATGAAAAAACTCTGAGAAACTCTGAAAAAAGTCTGAAAAAAGTCTGTAAAGAATGTCCCAAAAATATTAGATTTCTCATCAAAATTTCAGAGATTCTCAGAGTTTTTTCATTTGTTTTCAGAGATTTTTCATAGTTTTGCAGACACTTTTCAGCGAAATATTTCCATGCGGGAGGATGTATCAGAATTTATAAGGATCTCATAAGAGCTGTGAAATCTCATAATAAATGATAAAATAAAAAACAATCTATCAGTTTTTGATGTGTATTTGTCCAAGAACTTATGAGCATTTATGTGATCTTATGAAACTTTTTCAACAGGGTGGAACCAAACCATGGTTAGTTGAAACTATAATGTTACAAAGATGAAACTTGTTATATTGCGTTTTTCATCGTAGAACCTTTTATATGCGTGAAATCACAAGTTACAGGTGACATTGGATGTGATTTAAAATTACATTATACTCACGATACGGTGCACACTTTACTCGGTCTGGTGCATTCTGAAATGATATCCCTCTTTGATTCACAAACGTAAACAAACATACAATTCATGTAAAGTGAAGGAATGAAATGGTTACATACATGAAGATCGTTCCTCGACATATTTCGATACCGTTGACGTGAGAATACAGGGAAATCATTTCGCGTAAAAAGATTTTATTTGAATCGTAAGCCCGTATATTCATGCGGAGAGGAGCGAAACGAAGAGCGAGGAAGAAACGTTTTCGGAACACGCTTGCAACGACGACGACTTTGTCCGAGAGAGGGCGGTAGGGTGTTTTGTACCGGCTCTGTCGAGTCTGGCGTAGACTCGTTGATGACGTTCAGCTAACGAAAGGAGATCCAGTTTCCTTTAAGCCGCTCTCGCGCGTTTGTCTGGTCGCGTTCGTCGCGTGTCGTGTGTCCTACCGATTATTTTCTCTTTTCCCCTTTCCCCTTCCGCAAGTGTGTTACAGAGAGAGCGCGAAAGGTAAAGGCAAAAGGATAAAAGTTACACGGTAAAAAGGGAATTGTTCGCGCGTATATACATCACGTAGTACACATACGGGGTACACGTCGTGTCGTGGGTGTTTTATAATATAAAAGCTATACCAAAGGTATAAGCGGAGTGTGTATACATCGTCAACCGGTGTTTGTTGTTTCCAATCTAAATAATATATAAAAAGAAGTCAATTTGAGAGATCGAGAATGGCGTTCAACGGAGATGGTCCACATTCGAAGAGACAACGGCTTGAAGAATCCGGACACAGGGTGAGTAAAAGATCGAGCGCACGTTGTGTAAGTTGCTTTTGCGAGTGAAAGAAGGAAAGAAAGAGAGTGAAAGAGAGAGATGGAAAGACAGCAGCAGCAGCAGCAGTGTGGCGTCTCGTGTCTTGTCGTTTTGTCTTTCCCGTTCTTCGTTCTCGCGTGTCAAATATAACCGGTGGCAGTGCGCAAGTAGAGTGTAAAACAGACTCCGAATTCGCATTCGGGGCGATTTTTTTATCGTGTTATTATGAAGATCAATGCCTTAACGTCCGGATCGAAAGATTTGCAACCCGTGCATGAGAGACAAGCGGCATTGGTGCGATAGAAGTGGCAGAGGTGGAGAAGAGGTGGAGGAGGAGGAGGGATATAGTCGCCATTTATCCGGTCGGTCGCTTTACTGTCCCGTGTATCTCACTGCCACCTCGTCGAGAGAAAGAAACAATGGACGATGTGCGCGTACTCCAAGAAGAATATTCTTCTCGTGTTTTGAAACTCCTGTGCTTGTTGTTGGGCTCAAGTATTTTTGGAACACCCCGTCATCATTTTCGTAGCAACCTGTTATCAAAGAAGGGCTTCTGTCTATAATCAGTTTTCACGGTTATAACCACCAGACGCCACTTTTCCCATCTCTGTTCTATCTCAAAGAGGCCTCTCATGTTCATTCGCATGAACTCTTCTTAAATATTAACGAGAATACGTACCTCCTATCGATATATCGTATATACGTATTATGAACATTATCATCCATTATTATCATTATTATGTGTAACAGACGTATTCTCTCGTTATATCTCTTCTTTCTTATGTGCCGTATACGGTGACGACCTCTTCCTATAGCAAAAAAATATGTGAACTGGATAATAATCATTCATTCATTCATTCATATGTTGAGCAAAATACCTGATTTGAATCGAGTGGTGTTTTTATTTTTCTGAAAATTCATTGACCCCAAGGATACTTGGTGTTTCGGAACCGAATGTATCCCGCAAGGGTTTCCAAGGTATGCATTCAAATATATCTTCATCTCGATATTTTTTATGCAAACAAACACTGAATTTAGTTATTATCATCATCATCATCATCATTGCGCTTACACACATACCAAACATTATGCTTTCATGCTTTTTTTTGTATGTTATATTATGATTTACGAAACATGTTATTTTACCCGTCGGACAACATTATGCAAACAGGTCGCAATGTTTTTTTTTTGTTGGCTAGATTAGTCACGTTTTATAAGTCTCTGTGTATTACTTTTCATTACTTGGAAAGAAAGTACGATTCGTATGATTTGTATGCAGATCAATCGATTATCTTACGCCTTTCTTTACATATACATTATATTATAGATTTTCATTCCCTTCGATAGATATTGTAATTGTTGTCGATGGCAAGTGAACGGAAAGTCATCATTCATGACTGTCTTTCTTATTGAAAATATACAAGAGAAAACATGATTTGAAACAAAACATTTGATGGGTATGTGAAGGGAAAAAGCATTTCCATGTCCCGGATAAAAAGAATGTTATCTATCCCCATTGGTTATTCCATTCAACCAAGTTGTACAATTGATCGAATTGACAAGAACTCTGTTCGTTTGATAGCAGTGTTTTGTTACTCGGATCATCAGTGGATAATATCCCAACACGATCATCAGATAACAAAAGTTGCATAATATGCGGTACACGTTTCATCATCATGCAGAAAAAAATATGTTGCTGAAGTTTGAATTGTTCATTGAAACGAAATAGTTCTTAAATCGAGAATTTCCTTCTATTATTGGTCTTTCTATCTAATGTGAATAAATGATTGGTAGGTTCCTTTTAAAATTCCTGGTTATAGCAACGAAGATTGCCAAAAATGAACAAAGAAATCATTTCAATGTGAGATATCTTAACATTAATGTATCCATAAACTTCAAGCCCAGTCAAAATTTTCATCAGAATTCTCCGAATTAATTTTAGATATCAAGAAAAATTAAAACAATCGACGTTCAGATTTATCCAAATGACGTGGGGTAATTACGAAGAGCGTGGGAAATTGTTGCTCACGTGTTTCTACAGAATCTTAAATAGTGAATATCAATGCAACATGTATGAATAATCATGAAGATGATGATGTGAAGAAGATAATGAGTTGACAAGGAATATAACTTCCCTGAAGGAAAAATACGTGCAAAATATATTCAATGTTTCACAAAATTCTTTTTTTTTCATTTATGATTAATTTTCAAAGGAATAAATATTGATGATAACGGATACGATTCAAGAAAGAGACATCAATATGTATCAAGACATTGCATTTGATATGTTGAACCAGTTTGTACACGGAGAAAGATGCTTCACTCCATCAAAAAGATTTCTTGCCATTTTAGCTAAATGTTATCACTGTATTCCGACATTTAACTAAGGCACATGACCTTTATTGTTGCTGAAATATGATTTCAACAATTTTGAACAAACATTTTGTCCATTCCATCTGTATGAATACTGATCACAAGATTTTATACTTGTATTGTTGGAAATTCCTGGATCAAACACCTATTAAATTTAACAGAAATAATTTCTAATCGTGCAACTGAAGAATCATTCAAATCGGAATCAGCGACGCAAGAAAAATCGAATACTTTGTACACTGAGAGAAATAAAATTACAGTTAATTTCACCAAAAGGACCCCACATTATTTTATGGTAACCAAATTGATAACTAATGTTTTGTCATCGTTAACAATGAAGCTTGCCAACACAAAACTCCCAAAACTATTGGAGATCAACTGAGTTGAATATATTCATTGTTCATGATAATGAATGATGAATTGTGATTATTAACTTCAAGTATCAAAGGATACTTAACAGAAATAAATATAAGAATCATCGTTCTAGTTGATATGAAATTCCTCCTTTGAAATCAACATGCAGCGATACGATATGTGCATATGGAGGTTATGGGAATCAAATATTAATCTGAAAGTGTAACCTTGGAACGAAAAATACTAATCTCTGAATTTTTCGATGTTATGTTATTTGCATAACTCACTTCCAAACAATCAAACATGAATAACAATTTAGGATGTTGCTCCTTTGTATTCAAAGGACAAATATATTTTACTCAAAAAGTTCGATGGCATAATGGAAACGGATCTCACTTCATTGATGTTCAATGAAAGCTTATTTTCAAAGATGTGGTGCCTGGGTTGAGCTCTTGCAAAACAATAATAAGAGTTTCACTTGTGTTTTCTTGACTATCGATTCATCATCATCGCGACGATAATTGTGACTCATTAAGCAAGTTTCAAACAAATGTTTCCTTCAGAGATTCTTTCTGGTTATTGGATGAATTACTGATTGTATGTTCAATCGATATAAAATAGTCAAAATAACCAGCATCTATTATAGTAATAGCTAACAATTTTTATGGTAAGGGATACATTTAGTCATCATTACAAAAATGAAAGGTTTGTTGATGCTTAATCCATATTTAGTTATGATTACCAAAAATAATTGATTGGGTCTCTTTTGAAGCATTTTTCTTCTCTCAGTGTATGAATAAATATTAAATTTCTATTGATTTATATAAAATATTGGGTGTTTCCGATATTGTCCAAATGATTGATCAGTCTTTTGTAGCTATTGTTGCTATTGGGTGGAAAAAATTTGTCTACCAATCATTGTGTAGTTTGCAAAAGACTGATTAATCATTTGAGCAATATCGGAAACACCCATTGATCGAACCTCGATAGGTATTTTGTACAAGATATCTGATTCATTTCAACTCGATCATCCCTAATTCGCTGTAATATCATGTAAATAAAATTTCAATTGAGAAAACGTACTCTTGAAATGAGGTGACCACTACAAAATAGTGTATTCATATCCGTTGCAGAATCTGTAAATATTGAGGATGGATTGCATTCAAAAGTTGATCATGAATCACATTCAGGAATCAATGAAACGTTGAAATCATTAATAAAGTGCTGTTGGTAATTCAAATATGAATGAAAATTGATTTGTTTGACAGGATGGGTAATAATATACAACATTTGGTATGTTTTTTCCCCAAAGTTGATACAAATTTTTGTAAAAGTTATATCGAAACTAAAGGCATGATGAGAAGAATGAAAAGAAAAAGAAGATATTAACTTTCAACTTTGATGGAAAAACTATATCAATTGTTGTCAATCAATTTTTCCATTATTTGCAGTATTTTATTGATGATTTTCACCTCTCACCAACTCCTGGTTGTGATGGGACGTGCAATTCTAATATTTGTTCTGAACTAATTTTTGCAGTGCACTGTCACTGCTTTGATCAGTGAAAAGTAATTTCACATCTAGTGACGATTCACTTGCTCACTGATTCCGTTCAAGTGATTCAACCATCAACGAGGCCCTAGTGACGGGACTCTAGTCATTTCGTTTATGATAGATTATTCAAGAATTCTGTAATACAATTCAAATATCGCTCTGTACAACAGCAGTTGTACATGAAGCTGAAGCTAACAGAGTTGAGTTAGCAGACATGAATTCTAGCTCATCGTAGAATTGTTGTAGAATGATGAAACCGAAACCAATGAGATTTTGGAATCATCATCTCTGAAAATATATATATTCAAAAAAATTCGAATTCACATTAGCTCAGGTTATAAACGCGATCTACTAGTTAACGTCTCCTAGCTTCAGCTTCATCAATTGTACATGTATTAAGATATTGCTGTAGAGAGGGAAATTTTGATTTTATTGCAGCATTTTTAAATCATTCGTCACCAACGACATGGCAAGGGTAATGGATGCTAGTACCCCCTAGGAGCCTTGAAAAGTACATTTTTATTGTTTCTAAATTCGTTCGTTGATAAGAGACATCGCTGTACCTTTGAAAAAAAGCATATGGGTTATTTTTAAATTGAGTGAAGATAATTTTTTCTTTGTTTTCAAATGTTCTATTGCACCGAATAGTATTTGAATATTGCTAATATGGCGGCAAGTTTGAAAAAAGTAATGAAGAATACCTCAATTCTTCAACCAACTACAAAACAGTGTCAATAGTGTAACCTAGTGTTGATTTAGTACCATATTTTTATGATATGATGATAGGGTTGTCCCTCTTGGTAACAGAGTGGTTTTTCGTGTAGGTTAATAATTTCCCACGTATCTGGATCAATTCAGTGGTCCCAGATCCAAAACGCCGACCCTTACTCATACAGACACAACCGTACATTCATGTGAACATGTGATGAATACGTGACTTCACATATACATACAGTTACGTCTGTGTATGTAAGGTCGACGTTTCGGGTCTGTGATCACTGGATCAATTAAAAATTGAGTGGAAAACACTGTGACTATAAATTTCAATAATGATAAAATAAAATTTCATTATAATATAATTATTTATATACCTATGCGATGTGTGTAACATGGTTGACTCACACGAGAAACCATTCTGTTACCAAGAATGATAATCCTATTATTCCAAAAAAATGGTGATGAATTAACACTATTCTGAGGATTGTTGTAAAGTTGATCGAATTCCTCAGTCCTTGTCTTAAACTCGTCACTTCATCATCGCTATTGAAATACCAGACGCTACAATAGAATATTTGAGCACTGGGAAGAAATTTATCTGCACTAAATTTTAAAATGACTCATACATCAGCGCATAAGGCTTCTTAACTTGTCGAACATATCGGAAGCTGTTACAGCCAATCAGCATAATAGGATAACGTTTGGTGGACAATTGTCTATCCAGCTGTTTTTTTCGGTAATTTATTGCTCTATTTGCGATTGTTATGCACGGAAAAAAATACTCCAGTTAATATATGGACAGCAAGAATTACTGCTATTTTAACCGGAATTCTAGTTGAATGAATCAAGTCTCCGGCAAATTTAACAAGAATTCCAGTAAAAGTCACAGATATTCCTTGCTGTCCATATAGTAACCGGAATTCTGGTAAAATTAACAGTTCATTTTTTTCCGTGTGCTCCAGTCGTTCACGAGAAAGAAAAGCTGTGCAAGATTCCGATGAACAATCTTCTGAACTTGTCGAACCCAGTTTGACCATTTTCTGAAAAATCTGGAAAAGTGTAAGAATTCAATTTGAAATAAGGGAATTTCTGTGAATTTTCCAAAATCCTTTTATGGCTGTGTCAATTTGTTTTTTTTTAATGAAGAAACACAATTTGACCGAATATTGATTTGTAAAATTTGAAAGTTAAGCAATAAAAACCTCCATCCATGAAGAATAATAATGAATTTCTATTCACACACGGAGAGAAATTTGGAGATATTGAATCACTGAGCTTCGTGTGATTTTTCATCTCGGAATTAGATGATTTTGTATCTCGAACGGCGTGAAAAAACATCACAACATCGGAGAGCATAAATCTCGAATCCCGTGATATTATTTCACCGTGAAGTTGGAGATTCAAAATCAAGCAGTTCGGTGCTCGAAAAGCATACAGTTCGTGATAGAAAATCACCAATCGGTTGATTTTGCTTCACGTCAGTTGCGAGATGCAAAATCATGTTGAGTTCGTTGATTTAATATCTCCGAATTTCTCTCCGTGCATGCTGTTGAAAAATTCAATATCAATCATTTTATTCCACGACAGACCATTTCTATTCATTGTCCATCTGCGGTAATAATGGAACGGTTATATTGAAAAAAATTTGCTTTTACTACGATGATTACTCATTCTTTGCCATAGCATATGGCGCTGTTTCATGTCTACTCGACAAGACGAAGTCCAAAAACACTATATTACAAATTTTTGTAGTCGAGTGGAATCAGCTTGCGAAAAGAACACTCGAAAATCAATCCAACATCATTTTTGATTTTCTTGAAACCTTGCAAAAACTAATGCAGTTCTATTGTCTTCATCACCCATATGGAAAAAAATGATTAATGCCGATATAAACTATGTACAAAATTGGGGCTGAAAAAACTATACATGATGACAAGATTTGGTAATAAATTATTTTCTCAAATATTGTGTACATGTTGACCTATTTGTATGCATAACGTGTACTTTAGTTTTTCATGTGATGACATGAAATTATCTCAAATGTATTTCGATATGGAATTATTTCTGTTCCGTTTTTATTAAAAAGTATAACTCACAATTGTATTCGAAAGTGACCTAATAAAAATTTTGCCAGAAGTTTTCGTGATTTCTTATAATTTTTCTAACTCATATCAATCATCAACTTTCCAGTAATTTCTTCCAAAATCCGGAGAGGAATTACGCAAATTCATGGAAATATGCTTGCATGGGCGAGTTTACAATTATGTGATATTATAAAACAAAACTATCTTGTTATACGATTGTCGAATGATTCAAAGGTGGTGCAATACAAGCGAGATAACACGGTTAGACGTATTTTCAACTACGAGCTAAGCATTCGTTATGTTCTTTAAAAAATGACAAAAAGTTCTCTAATGTTTTGGTTTTGGATGAATGTTGAAAATATTGGAAAAGAAAAACATTCACTGGGATTCGTTTCGGATTAGAAACACTCAAGTATCAGGAGAAGCGAGTAAAATTTTGCGCCAACTTTTTTCATAAATTACTTGATGAAATTGAATTTAAAATCGATGATAATTAAGTACACACCTGAGATTGGACTCTGAATATCAATTTAGATTTCTTCATAGTTTGCAAGTATTGCAAAACAAAATTACAAAATATTTTTGGCAGTTGGAGGTTATTACTTTTAAAATCCTCTTATAATTGCCAGAAAATCAGAAAAAGACTGAGACTTAACTTTAGAGTCTAATTCTGGTCGTAGATTTTATTATCATCCATTAAAAATTTCCGTTGAACGGATTATTTATGAAAAAAGTTGGTGCAAAATTTGGCTCGCTTTTGTTGGTACTTGAGTGCCCTTAAGGGCCATGGAGTTTTTGGAAAAAAGAGAGAGACTTTGCTACGTGCTTTTTAAACAACTAAGTAATAATCACAAATTTTAAATATGCAGCGAAAGTGATTGAATTGAGGTATCGAATTTTTCGAAATAATGTAGCTAGTTTTCTTTTATGAGGAAGAAAAGGGGAAAACTACAAAGTCACCTGGAAAATGAGGAAAAATCAAGGAATTTCATTTCAGAAAAATACTAGTCACTCTGCAAACCTTTGATTCCTATATTTTACTTGCTCCATCGTCCTATGCGACCATTTCGTGTTTTTTTTCCAAATTTGATGATGATTTTCGATAATTTTGTTATTTTTCCAATTCAACTATTTTTCTTTGTATACTGATTATATGAGATAATGTAAGAATACAGGCATTTTATCGAACTCCAGATGTGCAAGGGAACCGTTTGTTTACTTAATAAAAGCTTTTAATTTGAGATATTCTAATCTTTCAGGCTTTATAATGTGTTTTATGAGATTGATACGAGTATTTACTTGAACATAATAATGTGCGTAACCTTTATTAGGATGAATAAGTGATATTTTTATCACACATTGAATTACATATTCAATCATTTAAATGTCGAATAAATATTCTAAATAAGATGTAGAGATTCATTTTTATTTGCGATTAGTCTTACAACCTTTGATTGAAACTTTGCATAGCAATATTGGATTTCAAAATTTATAAAATGATTTTCAAATGCCAGGTAAGATAATGATGCAATGTAGTTCCTTTCTTGTATTCCCATTTTTTTTTATTGTATTTTTGTATTGCACGTTGTATTGATATATAAAACAGAATGTGTTCATGGATTTTCGGTTCAACATTCCTTTTCCTTACATATTTAATCAAAACCGTAAATTTCCATTTTTGTTCATTCTAATCACCTACGATTGCTTTATTGTACCTTAGGAATGAGCACTGGTTGAATCCCAAAACTTCTTTCTTCGAAAACAAAGTTGTTACTTACACGGAGAAAGAACATCATGGAATGATCACTAGAAAAGATAGTAAACTGGTGAAAACTACGAATTTCTGTACACAGTGGCTAATAGAGACGAGTAATGGTTCCTACTTTGGTATACTATATTGTATTTCAGTATACCAAATAGGAACCATTACTCGTCTCTGTTAGCAACTGTGTACAGAAATTCGTAGTTGTCACCAGTTTACTATCTTTTCTAGTGATCATTCCATGATCTTTTTTCCCCGTGTATCTATTCTTTATTTTCTTTCATATCAGTTTATTGGGAATCAGTACATATTTGAAAGAACTTCTTCTTCAAAAATGTTTTGAAGTGCTCATAAAAAGTGATGAAATTCAGAATACTTACCCCAATTTTTCTGAGAATGGACGAATGAAATCAGAAACGATCGACCTACACAATGTGTTTGGGTTTTGTAGCTTGTGTACATGATTATAATTGGCAGGTCCTGGCGAGTAGGACTCTTGACTAGGAAAGATGAGAATGAACAAGAAGTTGACATTTTATTTTTCCATCCAGATATCCTTACAGTGCCAAAAGATGTTCTTGATAAAATGTACCCTGTATGTAACAACCATTGGTAGAACAAATCGCCTGAAGCAACAGAAGATTTCTGGACTATCAGTTACAGTATCAAAGAAATAGCAAAAAAAGAGGTATACTTATATCAGGGAAGTAAGTACTACACTTTTTCTGTAACGATCATCATTACTATCCACGAATGGATGGTGGAGAATGATAGATCTATGATCTTGAAATTTCATTCACATCTTTATAATGAATGTAAAAAACAGCTTTGGAGAATTGTGAACCGTTTTTCCAAACCCACACAGAAAAAAGGATTTCTTTGAATCTAAAAACTTGTTGTTTGTCCACCAAAGTTGATTGGAAGTGGAAATCATCCATAAAATAGTGTGAATAATTGAGAAATGAATAAAATAGTGACTTTCCTGATAGCCTGAAGAAAACTCGAGACAGCTGTAATTTCATGTTTGAAACTATTTCAAACATCCACACTGAGGACCCAATTTCTTAGATTCAAAGAAAATTTCTTTGCCCTCATTCTGATAAAACTTGTTTTCAATGAAAAAAATTATTCATTGAAATGGAAAAATTTTTCATTGAATTGAAATCATATTCTTCGAATTTAGAGAAGAATATATTTTTGTTTCAATTTGAAAATTCTTGGTTTTAGTTTGATGAAACTTTTCTCCATTGGACTGAATTTTCGTCCATGGAAAAAAAGATTCATTAAAATGAGGGCAAAGAAAATTTTCTTTTAAACTGAGAAATTGGGTTCTCAGTGCAGTTTCCTGTTGAAAATTTCGGCGGAAAAAATTGAATCACATGTAATGGAAGCAATTTCCATATATTTAATTAAGTCTTCGTGTGCGCACCTCCGTAGGGAATCATCAACTGCACACTGAGTCAACCTGACCCCAGGCTATTTTCATCAGAGGATATCCGAATAACCATGCACTTTTGTGGAAATGCACACTGGGGGTTAGAAAGTTTTTGGAAATTTTAATATGATACAATATAGCCAAAATTAGAAATTTGATTACACAGGGAACAACATGGCGATTTGATGTAATAGTGATGTCAATATAATGGAATGACGTCGTTGAGACATCATTGTTACATCAAAACGTCATGTTCACTGTGTAAGGTCCCTGTTGCGAACATTTTAATCCGAATGGACTTTTGGATACTCGAATAGTTAATTTTGAATCATCTAATTGAAGTCCTTGCTCCAGCTATCAAATGCCTCCCGCAGCTAATCGCACTTCTCTAACAGGCATGTCATTTTACGTCGTTTACTGAAATTACCTGTTGATGCAATACTATTTCCAATGTAGTTTTGAAATAGTGAAAAGATTATCATTGTAAATTTGAAAACTGACAATAAAAAATGTGTAAAATATCAACAAAACCTTTTATATCATTTGAAGTATCCTCATGAGAATGGTTTAGTAAAGTCTGGGAAAAATGAACAATTTACCTTGGAAAGTCAAGGAATCGTGTATGTAAAATAAAGTAACCACCATCATTTCAATCATAGATATTTCAAGACAATGAAATTGTGCTTCTACATAAGATGTTTGTTAAATGGACCGCAAACAAGTGCTTACCATTGAAGATGAAGATGAGAAGAAATTAGTCCCGGTACAAGTTATGGAAGTGTAACTAGTACCTGAGCATTCTTCAGGTAGATTGTCGAAACATCGATCAGGAAGAGGAGATTGAAAAATTGGAAATTAAGCGGTGGAAAATCAAAGGAAATTGAAATTCTTGAACTTTTCGTTATAAAAAACGCAGAATCTTCTCTATTACAAATATTCATGCCAGAAATGGTATACTCAAATCTTGATTATAAAAAATGTGACGAAATCGGTTTTTTTTCACACATATATTTCAATTGTTTAATATAAATTCAATGAACAGTTGATTGAATATACTTTGCAATAAATGAAACAAGAAGTGAATTGAAATTCAATATTTTCATTTATCTTTATAAATATAATAAATGTAGTGATATTAATATTCAGTTGAATTAAACAATGTTCAGTCAATGTTTCCTGTATATTTACTTTCATTCAACAACTCTGATTCATAGTTGGAACTTTTGTCTAGATACCATAGCAACATCATCTTGAACTCACACAATAGATATCTGTTTCATATGATAGATAAGATCTTGACACGTGACACACACACAATGCGGAGTAAAAACAGTGCATGAAGTCATCATCTTGTGGAGGTGAGGTGGATTTTTCTAATTCGATCAAAACAAGCCCACCGTGATGGAAGTTGATAACATAAAAATCCATGCACCGGGCTTTCCAATTAATCCACTCGATCTTTCATCAGTTCATTCGTTCAATAATCAAAATGTCTTAGTCTTCTTTTTCTATAGCTTTTTTGAGCGATCAAACTTCGAAATCTTCCCAAAATGTCTACAAGTTCAAGTTGAACTCAAGTAATTTTTTCGTGTTCGATCCTCAATGTTCAATTTTCTCCGGTAATCAATTTGCAAGTTCTTACAAGTTTGAAGGTACCTTGTATCGACCAAGTGAAAAATTCTTCAAGTTGAAATCTTTTAAATTCAGCGTTCAAGTTGAATGTGAATTTCAATCTCTCAAGTGATGATTTTTTTGATTGATCTTCAATTCGTTCTGAGGTGTAGAAAATTGATCACTTTTGAAAAAAATGGACTATTCACAATTTCATAAGTATTATTTGAAGACAATCGAATTTAATAATTGTGGAAAAATGGACTCCCGAGGATCTCACAAATGTCAATTGAAAGGAACAGAGGAGGAATGAACATTTGTGGGAAAAATTGACTGTCAAGAATTTCGCCGATGTTTAATTGGGAACAATTCTATTCCAATCACTAGCATGAAGATGATATAAATATTGTTAAAATATGACTGATATTAGAGAACAGATTGAATGTTTGAAAGAAATTATTGAGTTGAAAGAAACAAGTCCGATTCAACATAAACTAAATGCTAAGATACAATATAATGTTCGGAAAAATACTGGAATTTCTGATTGAGATTTGAAATTGTCGAAGCTGTCTGAAGATGAATTGATGTAGGGTAAATTAGGGAAAAATGGCGCACTTTTCCGCCTCGATACAGTATGAAATAATACATCAAACCTCGTCTACTCAAAGATGATTTGAAGATTGTAATTGAATCTGCACGTTTTTCTTGAGTGAATGGAGTTCGATACATTATTTTATACTTTAGAGGAGCGGGAAAGTGCGTCATCTCAACCCCCTTGACCTTATATCGATTTGTTCAAACGTTTAGTATAATAAATGGTGATGTATTTCATTATAATTCGACACTTTTATTTACCTTCCTTTTCTCAATTGCTCTGTTTCTCCTCTCCCTTGTCCATAACACAAAATAGGGGAACTTGTAGTTTAGGTATTAATATTCTATATTAATTCCTCCCCCATTGTTATTGAGAGAAATATTTTCTAAACATCTCTGGACGTAACACACTATGTACAGTTTATACACAGGGAAAAATTTTTGTATATTTTTAACACATGTGTATGTCCCAGGAGGTCCACTCGCAATTTATGTTCAATTTACACTGAAAATCTATGAATTTCAGAATTTGATATGTTGTTTTCAACACAAACTCTGAGTAGACCTCCTGTGACACAAAATTTTTCCCTGTATATGAGAAATAATATGTATACAGTTGACTCGATTCAAGCACCATCCATGTCTTCATTCCACCTGGAATCCAATTCTATGTGAGAAAAAAAACACAAATGATGCTTAAATCGAGAGTTCACTACGCGGAAAAAAAATCGTGGGTTTTTCACATGAAGGGTCCTGAGCAAATAACCTATGGCAACGATCACAAGCGTTTATAGCACGGAGTTCATGCTTCAAACGCAAGTCGCCGTGGGAAAAACGCATGGAGCTTTGGCGTTTGGGGCATGAACTTGGTGCTATAAACGCTTGGTCGTTGCCATGGGTTTTTCGCACAGAAGTCTTCATGTACAAAACTCACGATTTTTTTCTCCGTGTAGGAATAGTAATTCGGAATCGATTCTTTTGTATATAAAGTATATTAAGTTTTTATCTATATTTTATACAAACCTATGAGAACTAAATAATTTTTTGAAAGAAAAAAAGGAAAAAGAAGGAATCAATTTCGAATCACCATTTCCGCACGGAGAAAAAGGAATTCGCTGTGGCAGCGAAATCTACTTTTGCTGGGTTCCTTTTGCCAGAGCAGCAAATTTTTTGCTGTGACAGCAAACTATTTGCTGTTCCAGCAATCTTGTTAGCTGCGACAGCGAATTTCCAGCTGTGGCAGCGAAAAATGTTTACTATCACAGCAAAATTTGTTTGCTATCCTGTATATAATACTGAAAATTTGCTGGCGGAGCAAACATTTTTTGCTGCCACAGCTAAAAAATTGCTGTCGTAGCTAACACGATTGCTGTTATAGCAAATTTTTAGCTAGGTCAGCAAAAAATTTTGTTATTCTATATATAATACCTCGATTTGCTGCGTCAGCAAATTTTTTCTCTCCGTGCGGAGTCTACTGTACATACACCAGAGTGGAGAAACATTTTCAAAATTAAATGTAAGTTGTATTACACTAGATGTACAGTAGACTCTCGATTTAAGCGCCATCCGTGTCCTTATTCTACTTGGGATGCAATCTCATGTGAGAGAAAGACAAAGATGGTGCTTAAATCGAGAGTACTGTACCAGAATTCATATTCCGCAGCGAAAAGGCAATGATTCCTCGTGTGGAAAAAATTCTGTTGAGGCTTAGTTTTTGAGATACGAGCATTTTTAGATTTTGTTTCTAATCCAAATCATTCAACAGCATCGCGAGCAGAAAAATTGTGTGACCGGCCTCATGTTCATTATGGGCGCGATTGAGCAGTGATAGGGTTCACCTTATTTTGGCACACCTGATCTGGTCCTGGTGAGGTCATGATTTCGCATGCCTGATTAGGATTAACCAGATCTGGCCCTGCTGGGTTTGTAATTTGGCATACTCTATCATAGTTTATTACATCGGGCTCTGATACAACGGTGCCTTACATTCCACATCAAGGCCTGATTTGAGCTAAGACTTTCCAGATCTGGTCCTGATCGAACACCCAATATGAATTTCTATTCGAGATTGTGTGCTACATGTTTGAATTTAACACCATTTGCTAAGTTGGAAAACGGCGGATCTCTGGAAAAAAATGGAACCACTCTGTCATTTTCTCGTTCGCAGCTATAATAATTTGAAGTTGCTGAATTCTAATTCGCTGAAAGCCAAAAACTTTCAAATCGCTATAACTTCGAATCGAAATATGACAGGGTAGTTCAATTTTGTTTCTCAGATCTCTACCATTCTTCAACTTAGCAAATATTCTTAAGTTTGCGTATACAGCACACAACGCTTTTGAGTGATTTAGATTTGAAAAAAATTGTTCAATGCTCATATCTAAAAAATTAAGCCTCAAAAAATTTGTTTCCATACAGAAAATTGTTGCATTTTGACTGCGGAATATACCACAGAAATAGGAATGATGGATTCGGGGACACCCTTTATATAAATTATATTCAATGTTGGAAAATTTGTTCAACTGAGGCATTTTAATGTATGCTATAA
Organism: Gonatopus flavifemur; assembly: GCA_018340375.1. NCBI lineage: Eukaryota > Metazoa > Arthropoda > Insecta > Hymenoptera > Dryinidae > Gonatopus > Gonatopus flavifemur. The sequence goes on from JAFFJZ010000005.1 coordinate 12,065,976, forward strand.
AACATAGCACTAATTGCTCTACATTTATTGGACATTCGAAAGAAGAAAAAATGAAAGAAACACCGTTCCTGAAATCAAAGTGAATTGAGCGACTTCTAAATATTTCATCGAAAATCTTGAAGAATTTGAAAATCCATTTTCTAACCGAGGAAAATATACGATTGATGACTGCAATTCAAAAGAATTCCTTTTGAAGACCTTTAATGAGCAGTAAAATTGAAAAATTCAGGTCACTGCGTTATTCTTTCATAATGGACATTTCTCGGATTTAATTTTTATTACGGGAATAGTGCACGTCGGGAAGATTTCCACCCGAAGAAGAAGTATGTACAAAATGATGGATGGTGGCAATTTTCGAACTTCGATCCAAATGACATAAGGGTTTCATCTCCGTCTCAAATTGCGTGTACTGCACGGGCAATGCATCGGAATGAATCCCTTGAGCCAAAATCTGCCAACACGAAAGTCAAGCCGTCTCTCAAAGACCAGCGACATGTCCATTTGGATTTTGGTGTGTGTCATATCGACCGAAATATCTTTACCTCGGTATTCGAGTGTACCGTACTTATATGCTGTATCTGAATCTTTCATAAATGGGTGACTACATCATATACCGTTCCATAAGTACATACCTCTCTGTCTTCCAGTGAAGTATTTTCCACCATTTACATGGATCTTGTATGTTTACTTTCTCATCGTGTATACTCATTTTTTTAAACTCACAGAATGAACGTTCTTCCCGAGAGCTGCTTCTTTCAACCTCCTGACAGTATTTTGAGCATTGTATTCTTCTTTTCAATTCGAAGAACCAGACATTCATGTACGAATATTTGTATTTTGAAATGTACATCTTTGAATACGGTCAAGTTCCAAGTTCATTGATGCGTTCAAGAGGGTATATACATATATGTGTGTGTGCATTTGTCATAATAAATTTCGGTCGCACGGTACAAATATGTTACTTTAATAATGAGTTACAGCATTGGTACTGTTACATTAATCAATTTCGTACTGCAAGTCATGTCACTGGTATAATCAATAAAACTATTCAGCTATACATGAGCATGACAGTAGAGCGACATTGTACGTACTATCCTATAATCAGTGCTGTAGTAGGTCTGATTGCATGGACAGGTATTGTAAAGTTACAAATATGATGTAAATAATAATTCGTTATTCCATTTCAAAGTAGATACAAGGGATAGAAAGTTAGTTGACAATGAATGATCAACACTGTATATACAGGGTACTTTCTTTTCGTTGATATGGGTTAACAAAGAGTTAGCTGATACAGGGTGTATCGATCATACTTCACGTAAGAACAGATTTTCAATATTCTATCATCCTTTCTTCGTATCGCTTTGAAAATGAAGTCTTAAAAAATATGGTTACACAACCCGGCGGTAGAGCAGCCACTCTTGTTGCTATATCTATAATGAAATCGGGCGGTGTAAGTGACTTACTTAAGTACCTTGCGATGGAAATAATTTTTGCGTAGGTCGGTGAAACAGAGAATTTCTTACCTCACTTTACATACCATTCTCATCGATCTCGATTATACTTTAGGGAGGAAAAGGATGTTGAAACAAGTATCTTTCCAATTCTAAAATCTTGTGGTCTGTTTATTCTTCTCGCTACACGGAGAATGGAATTCATTAATATAAATAAATTCAAAATACGAATAAAGTAGCAGTTAGCGTAAATGAGAAGAACGGGAGGAGGCTTCCTCCTTTTCTTTCCCCGATTATCAAACGTGAGTTGTACTTGGTCGTATGAATCCGGCATTCAAATTTCATCTAGGAAAGAGCCAATTTATTTTGACTGACTAAAGTTTCGAGACGTCAAATTATTTTCTGCTGGAGGAAAAATTGCTCAAATCGCCAGCGAGGATAGGTTATCTCTCTTCCCGAACATTGGACGACAAATCAAAAGTATCCCCATATAAATTACCCCGGAGTTATAGATAAGATTGAAAGGAAGCGAGAAAGTAGTTTTTATCGTAATAGCAATGTACCGAGGAGGATGATATTAGAAGAATAAAATTACCTCGTACCATTTTCTTCTTTGAGGTTTCAATTTTTCTTAGAACACATATTGCGTGAAATTTTTTGTTCTCTTCTTATTTTCCTTTTCTCTCCGCTTTGGCCTGTCTGTCTTCTCGAACCCACACACCTAGTAGTCAGTAAGATGCAAACACATACTTTATATTATAAAGAAGTTTGTTCCACTTTCGAAAGTATTGCTGTATTCTCTGTTTCGTGTGTATATCCTTGCAAGTTCCTTCGGTAACAAGTAAAGCTTTATACTTTCACAGTAGTTTTGTCTATGCTTTTTCAAATGACACTGCTGTCGTAAGATAATATCATGTGAAATTTATTCGATTATCGATGGACCGTGAGTTACAACTTATCGGAAATTTCTTATCCATTCTGAACTATCTTTCTGGAGCATAGATTTTTGTGCTTAAATCTTAAAAGAACTCTTTTGCATTGTAAAAATAACATAGATCCTCAATTTGAATATTCTTTAAATTGACATTGCAAAATACAAATTTTTGAACAATATGCCATCCAACTGTTCATGGTTATCGTCATTAATTATTCATTCTCCATGGAAATTGATTGAAATCATTTATCTTTCTTCAATAAAAAGCTCCTTTCATTCAAATTTTCAATCTAAATTCAACGAGTAGGTGAATTAAAAATCTGTGATTTTGAAAGAAAAACAAGTAAACCGATAAGTATTTGAATTTATTACAGAACCTCAGTTTAGATTATGATTAATCGTTTCGTAAACTACACTGTACACTATTTTCATCATTCCACTCTTCGAGTTGACTGCGAGTTTAAGCCTCATTTAAATCGTTTTTGCCATTCCTATTAATTAAATACTAAACGATGCAAGTGTTGGCGTATCCTATCAAGTTATGCGTCTTTCCTCAGGAATTCGTCTCATTGAGGAGCGTAGAAGTTATCAGAAATAATTTTAGACGAAAGTTTAGAAAATCAAAGTCATTTATTTGAAACTCTTTTTCTCTATCAAGGCCTTTTCTATAAAGATCTTTGACTACTCGCGCGTCCGTTAGGTGGGACAAATAAATGAGTGAACGAACGCTCTTGGTGCGAAAATTTACGGCATCGAGCTAAACCGAATTAAGGCCGACATGAAGTTAGTACGGAAGGTAAAATGAAATTAGAACGGTGGATTCTACAGATGAGAGACGTGCGCAAACTAACATCGGTTTTCAGAGTTTGCAATTTATTCACGCATTCATCAAACGATGGTTCGCTGTGTATCGTCATTTGGTACTTTACTTCGTGAATTTCAGATGTCAACAGGGTGAAACCTCGGTCTCCCACTCTGACAAAGAATCAAAACACGCTGATGGACAGGAATTTGATTTTAGATCTATAGTGTCAGAGGTTCTATCAAGTTCACTTTGTGCACGATTCTGGTTGATCATGTTCCGTCAAGTTCAGTATATCTGAGTTAATTCCATTCCAATGATTCGATATGTAAAGATAATGAGTGAGGAGAATTGAAAGGTAGATTCATACAAGCGAGAATCAAGTTGAGAAGAAATCAGTGAAGTGCATTCAACTTTGAGCAATTAACCAGTAAATTTGTAGAACAAAATTACTTTTAAGTAATGGAAAATTGCAGTTTATGTACAGAAAAAATTGCAGTATAAAGTTGTAGAATTCTAGTAAATAATAGAAATTTTGTGGTGCTCTTGCAGCAAAAATACAACTCCTTGCAGCAAAAAAACATTTTTCTACGTCACATGTAAAATACAAAAGTAAACTGTGTCAGTAATGTAGGAAAGATATAATACCAAAAATGGGAATTATTGCAATTCGTACTCATTGCACATTGCTATACCTTACAGATAACTTTCTGAATGATTATCATCATTAGTAATTAATTATGAGCGATCAAACCTATTCATAAAACCTTATACAGCATAATAAGAGTTCTTGCAGATGGCTTGAATTGTGTTAATTAATATTCATCAATTGTAAATAGGTACTGTGAATTTATAATAGTAAATTTCAGTACAAATCGTCAAAAGCCATGAATTTTCTTCCGTAATGGTGTAATGAAATTGAAATTGGCAGCCAATTGATTGAATTTTTTACACAAAATTTTTATCAAGGATTTGAGCATCTAAAAAGTTTAGTGGGATGTCATCTAATAGATTTCTGGCGTGAAAAAGCTTCAACAACGTTTAATCACAAGTTAGATCAATCGACTGCTAGTTCTAGCTTCATAATTTTGTAGGGCAATCTTTGAACTTGAATTTACAATAATTAGGTCAATAAATCACACCACCTTTCGGTGTTAATCGACTTCGGTCGTGACAAATCCGTCAGATTTTATTCAATTTGTCCAACTCATCTGAATTGATATGAAATGACCTTCATCGCTAACGCAATTTCATTTGAAAATCAATTTATACTTCAGCATGGTAAACACCTGTTCTCCCGAAAAAAGTACTAGTTTTCAAAGTAGTAGTCTTTAGTACTAAAGAATTGATTTTGAAATTTCAGTTAAAAGAGAGTAGTAATATTCGAACAGATATTATCGAACTCATGGTATTAATTTGTAAGATATCTATGCAACCTCGAGAACGTGTATCAATAGCCTTGCGTGGAAATAGATTACAGAAAGAAATAGCCGACTGAACGATCATGCGTTTATTGAAAATCCTATTATATATAGTTAACGCTAATACTCGTGCCAAACTCCTTTGTTACACTGAAATATGGGTAGATTTGATTCGGACATAGAAATGAGAATGTATGTCTACTGTAAAGGTATATTTACATCAAGTTTAATGAAGTATTACAAGTGGGACAAATTCTGATGTATCATAAATTTGAATGAACAAGCTGTTATTAATTTTCTCAATTTTACAAGAAGTGAACAATCCTGCCATATGAATGATTTTTCATATAAACATCATCGTACGTTTAGTCGTAGGAGTTGTTAAACAATATTCTTATTGGAATTACGGTTTTTGTTTGGCGTACTTGTTGAAATAACTTTGGATCTTCAGATACTTTGATAATTTCCTTATCGTTTTGAAGGGCAACCTGAGACTGGAATCTTCAATATTTGAAGCTATATTCAGTTATTTGAATGATCATTAAATGGGAGAACATAATCCTAATTCAAAACTTGTGTATTATTATCAGAATTCAAGTTTCTCAAGAATAAGAATATTATAAAATATTTCACAACACATTTTTCTCATCATTGGAATTGTTGAAACATTTAAAATTCGTCAATATATCAATTATCATGTTGATACATTGAAAAAAGAAAATAAAATAGTTCGCGAACCTTCATTTGGTTCTTCATTGTCAATAAATGTATTTATCTGAAATAAAAATTGGCTCGATAAACATTTGTCTACATTCGTGATATTATTATGGATCAGAGTTCATGACGTAAACGAATATTATTATTATTCAAGAGAAGTTTGAGAAATTCGGTAATATTTCACCATACATCGATTCAAGAGAACTATTCCACAAATATTGCTTGTACAGTTTTTATGTTTGCCAGGCGAATAGTACACATAGTTTGCGGTCAACGCTAACTCGGTATTGCGCGATTTCTGGCACTAATGCCAGTCTTCTTCGTCTAAGTCTCTCTCTCTGCCATACCTCACGTTGTCTGGTATGTTGTGATATGGACCAGAATGAAGGAATAGACGTCGAGAAGAGAAGGATGAACAGCATAGAACATTAGAAGACTATAACTAACGTTCGACTAATGATAAATTTTTCTTTCGTTATATTATGGCAGATTCAAAAGCGTTCTGAATCTAAATCGCTCGGAGTCAAATTGATAAATCGAAGTTCGATAGCAATGTGTTATTTGTTACAGATTTGTTCTGCTTTTTGATCGAACGTTTGTACTGTTTTTTTTGTGACTTATCGATTCTTTCAGACACGCCCTGGTATTGAGATTCGTGTAAGAGAGCTTAGCTCGAACGTGCACGAATTTATTCAAGATATGGAATTACGTCAAACCAAGTTTATTGAAAGTAATGAATTTCCATTGATGAAACTTCCAAGTTGCTCGAATGCGATCAAGTAGAGAATTAATATTTAATGTACGTCGATATCCGAATGGAAAAACAGTGTAACTGAGTCATGTCAAGCACTGAATTACGATGTTCCTCGATTTGAATATTGAAGTTTAACCAACTTCAATGAATACGGAAACATATTTTCTAGTACCCGATGCATGAATAAAATTTCATCACGGTCTGATAACACTGGTTTATAATTTTTTCTCATAAATGGGTAGGTTAATTGCTTGCAGTAGGGAAAGTACTTATCCTGTACTGAACTTTGGAATTTAAGTGTCATTTATAATCAGGAATCTTCCATCTACTCGTATCGTATCTTCCCATTAGTCGTAAGAAGATTACTATAGACTCAAGTGTATGAATTCGATATTCAACAACGAGAGGAATCAATTCCGGATTTCAATTATCTCAACTTTTAATATATGTTCCAATATCCCGAATGAAAATTCGATCAAGCCTCAGTTCTCTTCCTTTATAATACAGTAGAAATTCTTTCCATCGTCTGAGAGATTAAGACAAGATGTAGCAGCTGTTGAGAAACGAATAAAAAGAAATTTCCATAACGCTATGTACTCGATTGAGTGGCTGGAATCGTTTCATAAATATGTGAGCGATTTAGGGTTCCATTTGTTGGATCGGTAAATACTGCATACTTATAATTTAATATAAAATCTTTGATTAAACTCATATTGCATAGATGGGAAGATATGTATGATATATTTTTCACATTCTGATTGAAAGAACCATTTTACATAATCTACCATTTTTATCGTGAAATGTTAATTGCAATTCGTTGATATGGTCGATATGCGTTGAACGTGACGAAAATGATGAGCGATGCCATAATTGATAGACAGAAAGTTTCAATATTTGGCCTTCTTCGTGCCGCAAGATATGATTTCACATTAATGCGTATCAATTCTTTGCTTTGAAATCCTTAAATGAATATCAGAAGAAGGAATTTTTTGTCGAGTTTGTTTAGAAATGATAAAATCGATATCTGTAAAAAAATTTCAGAAACAATTTATTCTTTTTATCTCTTATCAGGCAAAATTCATTTATTAACCGTAACTCACGTTAGTTTTCGAAAGGAATTGATGTTGTCAACGTTGAATAATAATTTGTGTAAATAGTATCATGCATTCCAGTTTCAAATAATCGATACAGGCTGCGATATATCAGGTATTAATAGATTCCTCTGCAGATAATTAATTCAACGATTCTTGAATTATATACAACGGAAGTGGACTATGTAAGGATCCCTTGAGAGTATTCTAAATCATAGTCGATCGGACGGAACCCTCTTTCTCTTTGGCGTTACGGCCAATTGATCCAAGCACAATTACTGGACCAGAACAATGCACGCGTTTATATTTGAACACCGACATCGAAACTAACACATGAACCTACAAAATACTCATTTTGTCAGTCGTGCGCCTCATTTGTGCATTCTTCCAATCTGAATGAGTCGATTCATCGGTGATTGACTATGGATAAACATAGCGCGTGCACGTCGGGTGTATGGTGAATGAAATCGAACCAAAGAGTGTATAAATTTGAACAATATATCTCTGTGGAACTCAGAAAAATCGTTGAATATTAGACGATTAAGAAGTTCAAAAATCTCCAGAGAGAATATTGTCGAATGTTGAAAATAAGTCATTCATCGCGAATAGACTTGATTCATTTCGAATGAACATTCACTTGTAGTTGAAAACTTGTAAAAACTGAATATTTGAATATTCCACATCTCTGTCTCCAACCCTTTTTATTATCCTAGTACAACGGCTCGAGTCATTTAAAAAGCTTGCAACACTGTTCAAGGAGGAGAAAAACTGAGAGAAACTGGTTTTGAACCGGTGTAAAAGATTTCACTCAAATTCACGTCTTTCTCTAGACGAGTGTTGTTAATTACTAGAGCATTTCTACTTAGATAGCAAAATTTAAAATCAGTGCAGTGCAAAAATTGATTTGTAATGAGTGATATCGATGACACATTTTCCAACATGGTGGTTTTATTTTTAAACACTTCCTACTGGTCAGTTTTTATAGTGTTGAGAACTGTACTTTTTTGAGTGAGGAGTCAATGTTTGCCCAGAAATTTTGAAATTCATTGTCGTATTTTCACTTTTCTGGAAAGCAGGATAGAAAAACAGTGAGGAATATATAAAGCTGAAACAAGCAGCCGTAAAGCTAGCAGCCGATTGTTGTAACTTTTGATTAAACGTTGTTGAAGCTTTTTTATACGATGAATCGATTGAGCAGCGTTCCGCCGAACGTTCCAGATGCTTAAATCCTCAATAAAAATTGTTTGTTGAAAGTCACAACAATCAGCTGTCAGTTTCAGCTTCATAGGAATATTGAAGAAGTTTTTTTCATGTTATATTATACAATTTATCTTCAGAACTTTGCCAATCATGGCTAAACTCTTTTTACTTGAAGATTATACCTATTTTTTTCATCACGGAGAAAAAAGAATATATAACAAACTGGTCTGTTATTATAGCCCCTACAAAAAGAAAATTGCTGAAGGAGCATGAAGAAAAATGCTCAACATAACTAAATGAAACTGACACTGGCAGCCGTAAAGCTAGCATCCGATTGTCATAATTATTCATTACATTGAACGTTTATTCTGCCGTACCAGGCAAAAAAGTTGTTGACTCAATTTTTGTCGAAAATGAGTTTTTTATATCGTTCGATTCAGGGAAGCAAAGTGCGTTTAACTGTGTTAATATAAATTAGTTATCGCTCCTAATTTTTGCATAATAAACATTTTTCTTCTCTGAAAACGAGTTGAAAATTAGACAATCATCAGAAAAAGCCTCAACTTACATCAAAATGAGAAGAACTATCGAATACGTCCACCACTTTGCCAGACGAAAAGATCGTAATTTGAGTTACGATCTTTTCGCTCGGTAAAATCAGTGAGGAGCAAATATCTCGTACTATTTGAAAAAATCTGTTAAATGGAAAAAAACCGTAACTCGAGTTACGGTTCTTTTGATAGGTATTTTGGTTCACCAAACACCCTTAACTCATTTTTTCATTTGTTGTTATTGAAAATATTGATTCTTTTTGGAATTTTGTCAAAATATTATTCACATCATACAATTTTGATGTGGAATAGTTTTCCTCTGTTTTCTCCGTTTGAACGAATTTTAAGTTAACAACTTTTTTGCCTGGGACGGCAGTATTGAATATTTAAGGATCTGGAAAGTTCAATGGGATGCTACTTGATTAATTTCTGGTATGCAAAAAAAGCTTCAACAACGTTCAATCAAAAGTTATAAGAACTGGCTACTGGCTCTACACGGAAAGACCGGGTCTATTAATATTCAGAAAAATGACTGTCAATTTAGGGAAAACGAGGATTGCTGAAAAATATTTGTAGTGGGTCTACTAAGAATTCGTAGTCGATGTATTAACAATTGATAGTTTCACTGTGAAAAATACCAATGAAACTATCAACTGTTAATATTTTGACTACGAATTTTTAGTAGTCACTACGAATATTCTTCAGCGATCCTTTTCTTCCCTAAATTGACAGTCATCTTTCCAAACGTTGATAAATTCTTTCTAAATATTATTAGATCCGGTCTTTCCGTGTAGATTTGTTTGCTGAGATAAACGAATTTGTCAAAAAAACTAACATCCTAGTTAATTTTCTCCGTGGTATCATATAATAATCCAATTGAAATGTCAATAGAAAATTCGTATCTCGTTTCAAATGCAAACGGTACTTGACATAAAAAATTATCTGCGTTCATGATAAAAACAGGGCAACTCGAATTATATGGCTTCTCTCACAAACGTTTCATAGACTCTGTAGAAGGAACATTGTATCATAGCTACAAACAACACGCACCCGTATATCGCTGCTCGTCCTCACGACTCACATGATAAAATTCGAATGTTGTTCCAATTACATCAGAATCAGAAAAAAATAATTCGCAAACGAATCCATAAAATCATCAATAATGAAAAAAAATAAAAAATAAAAAAAGAAAATTTCCTCTGAACAATCTGCAATTTATCTTCTTACTACTCGAAGTTCAAATCCTGCTCTCATCCTCGTTTTTATGGACCTTTTTCTTTCTGTTTTTTTTTCCACTTGAAAGAAGAATAATGATTCTAGAAAACACGAAACTTTTCGTAACAAATTGCATCCCTTGATGCATCAGAAGTTTACGAACCTGAATATAACGTTAAGAAAAATAAAAATGCTTGAACGCGATGTTATTCTAATTGTCTCTTACGTAAGATAAGATTCCTTTCACTGGGAGTTAAAGGAAAATAAAATAAACCCCGAGTGTTTCTCGTCCATGCGATGAGACGTGCAAAAATCCGCTGCTCGCTATATTTTTTCAACAATTACGAGCGTGGACGTACATTTTTTTCTAACAAGGTTTTTTTTAGGACACTCGAGTGTTTGGAATTATTATCGTGCTCGGTGTGGAATTCGTTTGAGATTTTTATTTATGGTCTCTTGATAAAACCAAGGTTAGGAATGAGATTATTCATTATATTGCTGTTGGTTTTTTGATATTAGGAAAATTCAAGGTTGTCAGGAATTGACGCGATACATCACTTCTTGAAGGGTTTTTATTTGTGAGGAATGAAAATTCATCATAGTTTTTGGAGTATCGTAACTCAAATGAATTTAACGCCTCATCATCATTTGAATAATGTTCAAAAGTCAATTAATCGTCTGTAGATAGTAGTTTCATGGAATGCATATCAAAAAGATTGCTCAATTTTCAGAAGTTAAATCGTTTTTCTTCGTGTGACCATTTTGATCTCGATTTTGAAATTCATTGTGCGGGGCTGATCAATTTCGTTGATACGACCCGCATTCAAGCTCAATGTAAAGCTGTTAAACAGGAATGTCTGATAAAATAGAACAAAACTGATATATTGTGCTACAAACCCATATATTGAGAGAAAGTCCTGAATCTCTTGATGCATTTTTATATTATTGATACTGTCATAGAATAGTAATCAGTACCAATACACAATCTATATGAATTTCAATCAGATACAACTAATATTGACACTTGCTCTTTATTTCGTAAAAATAATTTTTCTTTATAAACAAATGGAAACAATATTCATTCATTTAAATACAAACTCTAGATATATTGTGCATCATATTCAACGAATAATTATTCTCTTCATTCGGCGTTTGTGCAGATGAATATTGTTCTCGATGTAGATGAACGCTTGATCCTAATTACAAAGCATGTCACGCATTATCCAACACGTTAATTGATTGAACAAAATATTCCATTATTTCAATGATCATTTATCCACCTGAAAAGTTGTTTACTTGATTGAATTCAAAAGATGGAACTATGAGTTATTCCCTCGGATTGAATCAATATTCCTTTGCCGTTATTGGGAGGTGTATTTCTTTCTTTCAAAGACATTTTTTTCTCGATGTATAACTGTCTCAGTAACCATTATGGTATCGACCAAACGCCTCCTATACTGCGGTATATTATTCCCTTGGGTATATGAAATCCATTATTGACAAGAAGTGCCGTATTTATGAAGCTATCCATTCACTACATAGTCTTCTGTCGGTATCGAAACCTGATAATGCAACCATAATTTGGTCTATGATTCAATTTGAATTGGTTGGTTTTCGATTGATTTTCACCGTTGTTTGTATGGAGGAAAATTATAGACAGATTGAATACTACGACTTATAAAGAGGATTTGTAAGCGCTATACGAAATCGTGCTTTGCGACATTAATTATCTTTAATTAAACCAGTTGTACACTAATTTTGATTTGTTCCGGAAAGTACCGGAATGAATCTCACACACCCCAAGTCTGGATAAATTGGATATTCTTGTTTCATGTTTTCAATTCTTTGAGATAATGAAAGAAATGAGAATAAAAAAAATTATTTGATATATCTTTTGATCTCGGGAATTCATATAATAAGAGAGTTAAGGTTATTCTGAATGGAAAACGTAAGGTTCTCTTCTGGCTGTCTAAAGAGTGAATTAGGACTCCAACAGAGTGAAATTCTACTCTTCAGGCAGCCTTAATTTGATCAGAATCTTCGCTTTTAGATTAACAGAGTACTTTCCAACTTTTTTCAACATCAATGATGGAAATTTTGTTCATCCTTCTGAAAAATGATATCTTTTGAAATTGATTGGTATTTTACAACACACAAAAATCACAATAATATGGAAAGAATATAATTCTAAGTTACTTTTTATCACAAAGCTGACACTATCTCTGACAAGGCAGCCATCTATTTTATCCGGTACCTATTTGAGCAGGTGAAAAAATGCATAGTAAAAGGCAATTCCATCGATCCTCAACCTGGAATATTCCCAAATAAAGTTCAATCGAATTTAGCTTAGCTTCATCTTCTTATCGCTGTCCTAGACATTTAAAAAACCACATGGTACTGAAAAAACAACGTAAACATTGTTTCTGTTTAACCAATGGTATTATCACATCGTGTCGTTGGCGCACAGCCAATAGAATTTTTCATCTCTTACGAAGCCACGATTTATTTATACATACGAACTTGCATTGCACTTATTTTCTTTTTTTCTTACTTTCTCTCTTCGTGATTCTCTTGTGTAAATATATTTACAACACGACGTCATTGTACAGAAACGCTGATATCCAATCGGAGCAGTGACCGAAAAATACAGAAGACCTGTACAATACATTATTTATCAAATCGTATATAAGATGTTTATACTACACCATTCATGTAGTAATTTGGTAGTAACTTGCAGGGGGAAATCAAAACAAATGAAGAATGATTTAGTAAAAATGGAATGTACACGGAGAAAGATGCAAGTCGAGAACATAGTAATCTTTGATAGAAAATCTCAGCATATTTCTCAAAACTCTAAGAGTTTTTCTAAAATTTGCGATGAAGATAAAGATAAGATTTGAAAGACAATGGAAAATTATCAATACTTAAGAAAAAAATAGAAAAAAATGTGAACTTTCCAAAAGTCGCGCAAGAAATTTTACAAAATGAATAACAAAATTTCGAGATATTATTATTCCCTTTGTAAAATTTCCTTGCGCGACTCTTGGAAAGTTCAAATTTTTTTGTTAAGTATTGATAATTTTTTATTTGTCTCCAAATGAAATTCGACAAAAATGTAAAACGTTTTATCTTTATTACAAATTTGAGGGTTTCCCCTGGTCGATTGTTCCCCCAGAAAATTACTAAATCGTTTCAACCGTTTAAAATCATTAATATTCAATTAATTACAATGATCTTTAGATAAAAAAATTCAGAATAAATCAGAGAAGCCGGTTCTGGTCTCAAAATAATTGTATCCGAGTTATATTCGTTATAACACCCAAAAAAAAAAACTAAATGGAGGTTTCTAATTTGCTGATAACGAAATTTCGCTCTAATCAATTATCATGATTTAGTTCAACAACAAATAGACCAGACCCGGATTGTTTGATTAATTTTGAATGTTTCGATCTAAAGTTTGATGTATTTAATTGAATATTGACGACGAAAAACGGAGTTGAAATGATCTAGTGGTTTTCTAGTGGAAAAATTGACTCGAGTACTCCCTTAAGAAAAACTCTCAGATTCTAAGAAATATGCTGAGATTTTAATTTTTCTCCGCGTGGTGAATGACCAATCTTCGGAAACTTTGATTTAAAAATATGGATCATTTAAAATTATTAAATTCGTTTCTAGTGATCATTTTTTTCACAATCCATCTGTTTATGTGTACAATTCTTTGATTCTTCCCAAAGTATTGTATTATCTGTACCGAGTTCGATTTCATAGGGGTCTTATCGATTATCTGTTTGGAATATGTGTTTAATTTATCGATATTAATACGCATTATTCGAATGTATTCTTGTATTGATGTATCCATGCATTTTAATGTTTTTCGATACCATTCCATTAACCTTTGTATTGTGTTGTTGGAAATATATTATGTTCTTAACGTTTGCGTAGAAATTCGAAGCACAAATTTATGGATTTATCTTTATACGATAGTGGATATTGAATGTACTAAAATTTTTGTTATTAGATCCTATTGATTTGAAATGTTCGACAAATCTGTGAGTTTTCTAAAAATGAAGCATTTTTAGCAGATTCCCTTCAGATTTTGTGTTCGTTTTCAACTGCGGTGCTTAAATCTTTACTAACATAACAAAAACTTAGGTTATGACAGGAAATTTATCTAGGATGATTCATCTTTCTCATAAAAAATTTATTGCGTTTCTCAATTCAGCACTAACCAGGGCCGTCCCGAAAAGATCATCTATCTCTCTCAGCGTCCATTCAAAAATGCACGTAAGTAAAGAATAGAGAGAAGGAAGATTTTCTCGGGCCGGCCCTGGCATGAACAATAACAGTAATTGATGATGATATATTAGTAATTCACTACACGGAGAGAAATTATAATGTAAATTCAATATCAGTGCATAAATGAAACTTGAAATGTAATTTTGACATTAATTTTCAATACAGAATTACGACGTCGTTAATTTACAGCAGAAGTGATGTAGAATTCCCACTGCAGAAATGCTATCCCTGCATTTAAATGTAGATTTCGTCAACTTCACCGCAATTGCTGTATCCGATACCCCAAATTTTTCTCATGATAAGAATCCTAGCGTTTGCAGAATGTTGGTAGTGAAGCGTCATTGAATGCAGTTTTAGTCTGATACTCAAAACATTTTATTATACTGAACTAAAATTATAAGAAAATGTATCAATATATTCGTGATAAATATGTTGAATTCGATGTATTTGAATATCAATTATTATACCTATCAACAATTTTTGTTATAACCAGTCATGTGAATTTTTTCATAGACATTAGATGGAGGGATCCATTGAGCGTAAAACCACGTGGTTGGCGCCAATCCAGAGAAGAGTTATGTTTATAATAACATATACGTGGGATTCACCGTCCGTGCTTCGTAATTGCAATACTATGCGTGCAATGTGAAATACACAATCTTATCCTCACAACTTCATTCTGTCTAGAAAATTGAAAAATTCTCTCCGTCCTCCAACTGAAACTCTATATAGATTTCTAGGTCACTTCAAGTTGTTAAATTCAGATACTGGTCATTCGGAATAAATTTTGAAATATCATTTTTCTCTCTTCAAGAAATATTTATCAGTATTTTGTATAAAATTTTAATACAAATCACTATGATGGAATGTTGGAATAGTTATACACGTTATAGGTGGAATGATGAAATAAGTTTCTAGCAAAGATAACAAATGTCTTTCTAGTACATGAAAAAATTGTCAGTGAAATCATTGATAAGTGATGATGAGTTTCCTGAATCATCGGAGTCAGCACATTTTCTGTGAAATCTTCGAACTAGCTCTTCAGAAGGGGATTTCGTATCAGAGTAAATCTACTTGGAACCTTCCACAGTTAATTCCAACGGTGTACGATCAACGTGATAAAAATATTGAGTTCTGCTTTTTCCCTACATCCTGCTCCGAATTTGGTCAAACATGATTCCTTTTGTCTACGTAGCACACTGCAATGATATTTATGATTCAGATTTCGCCCTGATGATTTTATCCCTTTTAGACTCGTCGCCCCCCTGTTGCGCAATACGAATCGAACGATCATCAAAGGCTTTGAAGAGTACAAAATAAATATTTCAGTGCCGGATGTTGAAATCCTGGCTATTGGAATCATCTTCCCTTTGATCAAACACAGCTGGAAATTGAAGTTTTTCCTCTGGTAAAATTATAACTCGAATTATTGGGAAATTGAAATATATTGAAATTTGAACAAAATGTTCATACCTTCTGGGTAAGGACCATATTTAACACCACGAGGCTACCGCTGAATGATTCATTTCCGCGATCATTGGCATGCTGATATAGTTGTTATTTATAGTCTCGTTTGAAATTTTGTCAAACTTACTTTTTACTTACTAGGAGAAATGGAACACCCGAACTCGAGGAGAATAGATGAAAATTAAAATGTTCAACGGCAAGTTTTCTTTTCTTTCTCTTTAGATTCTTTACATGTTTTTCTAATGATTCTGGACTAATTATAAACGAATTCGTAGGGGTCTGAAATATGTTCGTTTATTTTCTCAGAATTGAGAATCATTCTATCATTTTTTCGATGGCAACTATTCGCTGAACATTTATAAATACATCATTGAGAAAATCAGACGATCAGAAGAGTTATTAGAGTCAAGAGAGATCCTGCAAGAACAGTGATATTTCATAAAGAATATTTATTGAACAACAATTTTGAAATAAATTTGTAATAAAACGAGCATGATATTATTTATTTATGAAATTGAGTATAGAAATTGAATTAACCTTAATGTGAATGTCGAATCCCACAGAGAAACAATGTTTGTGAATAATTAAGATATTCTTAATATTATATTTAAATTTGTTAGAATATGTCAAGAGTTCATATTAAATCCTGAGAATTTTGAAGATAATTTTGAATTCAATGTCGAGATGTATGAGAATGGTATTGAAATTGTTACGTAAGCTCTTTGTATCAGGTTTTCAAAGACATTCGCCATTGTGATTGGCTTTTGAAAACTTTCTCCTGTGAGTACCGTCATTTCTGTAGCGGTTTCCTGAATATATTGTACTATATTCATGTTGAAGAAATAATTCTCTCTGTGAATCGAGGATGTACTTATTCGACATGTGGTTGGAGTTTAACGTTTAAAATATGAAAAATATAAGACAATAGATTTTGAAATTATACCGTAATGTTTTCTAGTGATATTGAATTATGAAGATTGTGAATAAACAATCCAAGTTCATTCAACTCTAAAATTTCGTAAATTGAAGCCTTAGAGGGAGCATGAATAACAGATTGTACTCATGGTTTTGTGTGTCATCATTAACTTCACCTTTCTGTGTTACAAAATATTGGTAGTATTCCAATTCAATGACCTCAAAAGCCTTCAAAGACTCCATCTCTGTAGGGAAAAGGGAGAGTTTGTGACTGGAGCATCTACAAAATTAATTATTTCCTTAACAAGTGTTTTGTTTTTGTCAAGAACTTCTCTTCACTTGTTCAACCGATGTTTCATATAGGTAGTGTAATAATGAACCCAATTGTCGATTCATCAGACTCTCCCGTACATGGAAAAGAGTAATTCACTAATCTTTGAATAACTAAAAATTAGCTATGAGACCTATTTCTAGCTGTGATAGCTATTCACTTAGCTGTAACAGGGAGAGAAGTAGCTTATAAATAACCGTAGCTGTCATTGTTTTAGCTGTGGCAGCGAAAAAAGTGAAGTACTTTCTAAATTTGAATCAGTGAAATCTCACTGTTGTTGCAATCAATGTTTAACCACTGAGCGTCTGATTGAATATCTCACGTTGAAGCATGTATTTCATGCTTTAAATTCTTTTATTCACACAAAAATCTACCAGGAATTCTGTTGGAGTTTGGTTCTACTGATACTTCAGATATGTGTTCAAGGTTTTGCTTGATGAGTTGAATTCTCTTCTTCCGATTCGAACTCTTCAGAAGTAGAACTTTTCAAGTGGAAATGCTCTTGGGATTCACAAGTTCTGTAACGCTTGACTAGCCAAAATCTAGAAACTTGCGAGAGGCTCGTAAGGTCCAAGTGAAGAATTTGCAAGTGCCTACCCTAGCAGAGATCACTTTAGTCATTCTTTAGGCTATTTCGAGGCCTTACTAGGCCCTGCAAGTTACTCATAAGGCCCTGGTAGGCCTTGCCTAGAGGATGACTACAATGATTTCTACTAGCGTAGTTTGTGGCTAATCAAGCATTACAAAACTTATGCATCTCCAGAGCATTTCTATTAGGGTTAGTTTCCATACGATAATACAACATTCTATAGCTATTTGGAGCTTCAAAATTACTGCAAACAAGAAAAACATTTTGCTGAATCTTTTGTCCGTATTCTAAGCGGCGATCCTAGCGTCAAATAAACCAACTCACAAGTTTCTATAGAACATTTCCGTTTGGGATTTCCGAACATTTCAACATAGTATCCCTGGATTATCAATGTTTTCCTCCCTTTTCCATCATTTATAACGCAATCACATAAATTTTCTCTGCATATAAGAATAATTATATCCTGTAACCGAGATCCCCATCAACATAGTTGAGACTTTAGACATGTGCTCATGTTGCTATGCAATTTGGAATGTTACTATTATCAGAAAAGATGTTTCACTCTTGTGCATGTCATTTTATTGGAGTGACATTTGTGACTTTGAGACAAAACAAGTTTAGTATTTGCTCGTCGGAATTCAAAGATTGCGCCAACACGTCCATGTTCCGAGCTCTTATGTTTATTATGTACTTAACGTGGACGGTACACGACGCAAGGCAGAAAACAAAAATAAAAATGCACGGTGAAGTTTGAAATTTATAGCTGTTACAAAAAGTGTAACAAGTTCACCGTGTTTGTGTTTGTTTCATCATTATTTTATAACCCCTAACACTTGAAGTTATTTGAATAACAGAGCATTTCGAGGTTTCGTTTAGGAGTCATGTATGCGTTTCAAAGTATGTATAAATTGGATTGGATTTGCGCTGCATTATTTTTTATTTGACCAAGTTCGAATAAATGATACGTGTAGCATGCCTGATTTATGAGATTTAAACCTTCGTACCTTCGAAATTGCGTAATTTCATGATGTGACAGCATGAAAAACGTATTGTATCATTATTATAATCTCATTAGTTATCCATGAACAGAAATACGAAGAGTCCGTCTAGTTCAATGACGTTGAGCTGCTTGCGTTCAGCCGCGTTGGAGATGCTGTAAAAATAGTCCAGGAAGTTTCATGGTTTGAAGTTGATTTGCTCGACGGCAAACGCAAGGCTGGCTCGTCGTTATTTTACTTCTTAGGGAAGTAACGATGACACTTGATCCTATTTGACAACAGAAATAAACATTTTTGAAGGCACATTTTGTGAATTCAAAATGAAAAGCTTTGGTAGTTCTTTGTATGTAAATATTTTTGGGATTCCTACTTCTGACATCTTATTACGCCGCCACGGGTCGGGGAAACTTAACATCGATTCGGTATAAATGTCCGAAACAGACGTCTAAAGGCTAGGGGAAGAGAAAATGTGTACATGTATGTCTTGGCTTTAATTAAACATTTACGCGTCTTATTACAATCCATGCGTCTGTGATCGGTACGCATGGTTCGTGTGGCTTGTCCAATCAGGGGGTACTCGAGTCTTGTTCACCGTTGGCGAACGTTATGCGTCGTTGGAGCACTTACTGATGGTGTCGGAAACCATCCACTGTTTGCGTGACATCCACGTGAAACATGTCTCAGCCATACGACAGTATCAGCTACTATCCACAATCCGAAAATTGACTCGATCGGAGTTCATGATTGGTCTAAATTGCTGCAAGTTGTATACTTTGTTTTTGTTATAAATCATCGGTACCGCTGGTACCACACGTTATATTCGTCTCTTCAAGAATAATGTTGTGGTTTTATCGAGATGGCCAACGTTGGATTAGGAGGTCGTTTTGATCTGTTTCTGATTTTATGTGTTCAAAATTAGAATCCTGGTGAGGGCGAAAAGAAATTTGAATGTTTTCATTTTTACAATTTTTGTATGCAGCATACAAAAAAGGAATAAATAAAAATTGTGAAAATTGTGTGAATGATTATTTTACTAGAGAGTTGACTAAATTTAACGTTAATTCTGATATAGGTCACAGGAAAATGTTTTTCATATACATAATAACTGGAGCATTTCACAAGATCTTCCTTCGAGTGTATAAGAGGGGCTAATTAGTTCAATTTTATCAACCCTGTATGATTGTCAAGTAACATTCCTCAAGAATGAACTTATCTGAAATTCAAAAAATAAAAATCAATTTTTTGTAGTCTTATACTTCGAAAAAGATTCTTTTATTCTGAAATTAAATAATCCGAACACGAAGAACATTTCTTATCGGTGAATACTATAATCTAAGGATATCATGACATTCCAGAAGTTTTTACAAAATGCGAGGATGTTCACGTCATGAAGTAGGTGAAAAATGACTGCACCTTCAATGGAAGATTTTATAAAATTCAAAAAATGTTCCTAGTGTACTTCGTGCATGTGCATACATTATGTAGTGCGAAGTATTATGTGCTTCATAAAAATTCTACAGTCCCATTATATCTCACCTTTACGACGATTTGTACGTTAATTTTTAATGAGAAATTCTTTGCATGTGTACAGTGTCGTTCAAAAGTTTTAAAATAGTTTTGTGAACTTGATGAATTAGTAACATCTTATCGCAAATCAAAAATTAATCCAAAAAACCTGTTAAAAAGGTTTTAAAAGCTGCAAAGAGCTTTGAACTATTAACTAAAAGTTTGCTACATGAACAATCTTTCTGATGAATCAGGATTGGGCTTTGTTATGATACATTTTGGTAAGAGGAATCGGTACATTTATAAAATTCTTATTAAAATTTGGTAAATGTTTTATACAGAAATATGTATACATTTTAGATTTTACTTTGGTGTGAGATTTTTTAGGCCTCAGAATAATTTCTAATGAAGTGTAATCGTTTAAAATATCATCGCTACGATTGAGATTGTAGTTTTTTCGAATCATAATAACTGTGGGTTGACTAATGTGTCATCTTGTCTTTTTTTTACAGAATCACGAATATGGCGGGTATGGAGATGAACCACGGCGTAAAAGGTGCGTTATTCGTGTGATATGATTACTTGTTTTGTGTTAATTCAAACATCCACTGAGAGAAGGATTTAGTTATAGTTACCAGCGTTTGGTGATGGTTACCAAATCTAATCGTTGGAGGAGGCGAAATAAATAGTTAGTTATAATTACCGACATAAAAATTCACAACTAAAACCTTTGGTTATAGTGACCAAACTTTAGTTGTTATTACCAAAATCCTGGTAATAGTTACTAAATCTTGGTATTTGAGGAAACCAAATTCATTTCGTAACTATAAATAGGTTCTTTTATCAGTGTGCTAGAAAAATAGTACTTTGTAACGTGTAACGTTTCTTTTGCATGGTTGAGCATTTCAAAGATCAGGAATGTCAGGGAAAACCAGATGGATTTCATTCTTATTCCAACATGAACGATAGTCCAAAGAAGAGACTGATGCAAATATTCGCTTCTTTCATACGAATGTTTATTTACATCATAATTTGTTAGAAATAGTTGTAAAATATTCAATAGATAGTCAATTTTATCCACTGAAATTTCACTCCGTCAATAATTTCAATAATTGAAATTCTTGAAGATTGAACAGTAATCGATGTTTCCATAGTGTGAGGCGCTATACACCAAAACAAACGATATGCGTTCACGTGATCGATAACTCGACAATACGTGGCTACCATAGCCGAAAATAACTGACACATTCATACATTAGGAATGCATCTCGAATAAATCAATTCAAAGGTTAATAAACTTCCTCGTCTGATAATGAAAAACCTTTTGAATTTATTTTTGTTATAATATTGTAGTTCACAAAATTCATTTATAGGTAAGTGGAGAATGAAATAAATTCAATAATTCATACGGGAATTTGACAGTCTCAGAAGAATTCAAGTAATTCGGCTAAAAAAGGAATCAGCAAAGTTGAATAATTTATTTATTTATACTCAACAATTTACGGGACATAGCTCAAATATACGAAGGAAAAGTTTATGAGAATAAAGGAATAAATAATGCAGAGAAAAGTTCCGTGAGTAAAAAAGCCACAAACATACAAAACAGCATCAAAAAGGTTTATCTAATATAACAATCTTTATAGATCTCATAAATGAATCCAAGGAGTGACAGAAAAAATCAACAAAAGAGTATGCACTAATTAAGTTACCAGGTCTGCATAATCTCGCAATCAAAGCATTGTCCCCATAATTAGTAAATGACCTCGGGATTTGGAAGAGACAATTATGTCTATTACGCGGCCTCATAGAAATAGAAATGTTGATATTAAAAAGCAGCTCAGGACAATTTGCAATATCATTTAGCAACTCAAAAAGAAAAACAGTTCCATTAAATGTTCTTCAGTTGGATAGTAATTGTTAAAATAATCAAACTTTTCATAATTCAACTTCGTTGTTCAATGAGGAACAGGTTTATGATAGAGATTTTCCGCATGCACAAAAATTAGCAGTCTTTTCTGAGGGAGGGACAATGTTTATTAACATTTCAAAGCTCCCCAGAAATGGTGACAGATAAATTCCTTAATAATGAGGAACTTTTCCCCATAATTTCGTAGAGTTTTGTATTACTTTTTGGAGGATTCGACACCAAAAAAGAAAAAGAAAGTTTCATAAAATGGAGGAAAAATCGCCTATTTTTGATGGAAAAATATCTTTTCCACGATCAGGGGATGGAATTGACCACTGGAATGAGGGGAAAATTTCTCATATTGTGAATTCATAGTTTGAATTTTTCTATCACGTCAGGATTTAACAATGTTCTAACATAGAAGTCCGAAAACATGTTGTTGAAATTCGAATCGTTAATTGGAACGAATTGGTAATCGATCAATGAAAAAATACTCATCTGTTGAACACTCACAATCTCGAAATGCGTTTTTTCAACGATGTTTTTTCAACGTACTTGATTCGAGAAGATAAATAACGATGATTTATCAGATTTCGTGAGTTCGAATTTCCGTTTCATTTCTACAAATGTTTCAAACTTCAAAAACATCTAAAAACGCAGTTATTTGATTTGATATTGCGAGTAAAAAATTTTGTTTCTATTATATTCTATACTGTGAAAATTCGTTTTTCATCCTCTCAATACGATTTTTCCTTCCTAAGACGTAACTCAACATCAAGTGGTCGTAATGGAAACTATCACCATGGCCATGACTTGATGATAGGGCATGAGCGAGGCCAAATGAAACTATAACGAATCAAGTTAATTATACTGACTTTTACACTATTGAATCAACTTGGAAAGAACGGATGACGGATTTGGACTAGTACATTTTAATTGAGAGAATATTATTTCGGTTCAAGTTTGAGTTTAAAATTTTCTTGAAATAAAATCAAGACAACGTATTTTTTTCTGTGTAAAGAATATTCTTCAGGAATCATGATTTTTTTTTTCCAATGTAAATTGATGTGAGTGGATATTTCTTTGGATGAGAGGAATTAATATTCACGAAAGAGGAATTATGTGGTAGGGAGTCTTTTTGCCGAACAAGTTCTTGGTCAAATGGACATGATTTGACATTCGCTAGTCGATTTTAGAGAACAATAGAAAATAACTAGCGGTTATCAAATCATTTCCATTCGGCCAAAACACCCCCTACCAAATTATACGGAAAAAATGATATTTTCCTAGAGAATGGTTAATTTCTTAGAATATATCGCACGAAAAGAAAACAGTATTGGTTACTAGTGATGAGGATCCTTGAAAAAGATCCATTATTATTTATACAAAAGATGTCGAATTTCTATTGAAATCTATAAAGATTATATATTTTTTATATAAAAAAGGATCGATTTTTCCCAAAGATTCTCATCACTATTAGTTACTAGAAATAACAGCATTGACTTCAAAAGTAAATTGAAATACCGTCGGATAGTGAAGATTAGTCGATTACTGTGATGAGTATTGAATTAAGATTCGTGGCAATGTTTGCGAGAGCAGAATGCTTACTGGGAAAGTCAATGCTGCGTGGTACAAATTTGAGTTTTAGTAAATTATTATGATTCCTAGCAACCATTCTTATTCTCTTTTCCCCGTGCAAGTTAATACTTAGTGTTGTCATACAAAAATGATTACTTTGAAACGAAATGTGATTTTGTTCACTGGTTTTCATTCCCTTGAGTAATAACATCAATCGACAATTTTTTCAAGTTATGTTCATTTCCTGAATTCCATGATATTATAATAACTGGGAGTTGGATGGTCCTTTATTTTGAAACGATAAATTCCTAGTTTATGTACACTCGGAAAAAAATGCATTCACCTACAATATTCTTATTTTCCTGTGTGTCTTTGAAACAATTAATAATGAAGCTTGGAATAAGTAATGTTCTGACATTTCGAAGGTAAAGCAAGCGGTTCAGAAGAACACACGGAAAGACAGAGGTTATGATTATTTAGAAAAATGACTGACAATTCAGGGAAAAAGAGCATCGCTGAAGAATTTTCGTAGTAAATTCATCAAAAGTTGATAAATTCACTGTAAACAATAACAATAAAACCATCAACGTTTAGTATTTTCACTACGAATTTTTGATAAAGATTACTGCCTTACTGCAAAGATTTTTCAGCGGTGCTCTTTTTCCCTAAACTGACAGTCATTTTTCTAAATGTTAATAAATGTTATTCAAGTATTGATAACTTTTTTCTTTCCGTGCAGATGAAAGATGTTCTATTCTTCCATAATATTACGTATGAAATCGTATATTAATTTGTGCTACAGGATATGGGTGGGTTCGTATTTTGAAAACTTATAAGGAGAGAACAATGCATTATGTATTATTACATCCATTAGTATGTTGAGAACAAACTTGAACTATGAAGTTGCATCTTCTTGAAGTTTACAATCAAATAATATGATTCTTCGAAGATTGTGCTACCAGATGTAGTGATTTCGAGAAGATATCGTACTATATAACATCTTGAAGCAAGTCTTTCCTAAGCATGCTTGCAAAATATAGTAATTAATAATGTAACATGTTTCCTGTGTATGCATTTTCGATTGTATAGAATTTATATCAAATAACGAGTGAGAAAATGATCCAGATGGTTGCGTATAGAGAAATTCCACTGTAGAGTCATGTACACCATAATTGCACACAGTACATGGATATTGTTCAAGGCATACCTGCAAACCAAACGAATAAATATTTCCTGTGTAAAATTACTCTGAAGTAAATTCACGGGAAGGTCTGAAATTATCAGGAATGAATGTTTATCATTTCAATTTTCGAATATATCTTTTTAAATCTTAGAAGCATTTGACTCTCAGTTACTTTACGGGGGTTTAAGGGGAACAAGCGGTTTTTGAAATCTGATCTCCTATTCGTAAGGATTGATGAGGTACGATTTAAAACAAAAACGAGGACCAAGTTCAAATCTATTACATCTTTGATAATTGAAAAAGCTTTATTTGGTTGATTACAATACACAACGAAAGGTTGAAGAAAATACGCGAAAATATGTGGGGTAACTGAGAGTTGAAGTTAATTCCAGAAAATTTTAAACTTCTCAAGAATTCGGTTGGTTGTAATCTTACACGAAAAATGTTTACTCAGCTGGTATACTGGTATTTCCTGGATAAGAATGGGATCGTTAACCTTCAGTTACTCCAGGGGGGTCTGACGGGAACAAGACGTTTTTGAAATTTGATCTCCTGTTTATAGGGGTGAAGACGTACGATTTGAAACAAAAACAGGAATCAAGTTTGAGAACCTTGGTACATTTTTGATCATTAAAACGCTTTGTTTATAGTTTATTGCAACGCATAACGAAAGGTTAACTGAAATACGCGAATGTATGTGAGATAAGTGAGGGTTGATATTCTATTTATTATAAAGTCAACAACAGTTATTACATTTTTCGTTTCACTATAAATGTCAGGAATCGACAAGTAATACTGTGGTACTCACCCATACATGTTTCGGCTATGTTCAAAATTCATTTGTGTGGTTTGTCAGTTATGTCACAACACTGAAGGAGGTGGCATACTTCAATGAACTGTAGAGTCCTTATGATATTTTCATCGGGCAGTTTTGTATGCTGCGAAGTACCGTAAACTGAAGTACCGTCTCTGATAAAATCAACAAATGGAGTTTAATTATCGTCAGAATGTCTTTGTATCCCAATTTTAATGGGGATCGGTCCTTGCTTACGTCGAAACATTCTCTTGTAGTGAATTTCTATTGAGAATTTTGATGACATTGATGAAGTAATACTTCTCATAATTGTGAGAAAAATGTACTCTTCTGTCGTAGTAGTGTATTTACTGTGACGAAATATTAATCAAAAATAGTTTTTAATTTTACCGACGTAATAAATGGAAATATCGAATGAAAACATCTCCTACCCTTGTTGAGAAAAGTGATTTGCATTCTAACATATTTATCGTGTTTTACGGTAGTATCGAATACCCCCACGTCTTTAGACACATCATATGAGAGTGATTATAAACGTTACCTAATTAATATACTAAACATAATTTTTTGAAATAAAATAATGTGTATAGCAGGCTTTCTTTCCATACCACGAGATATCATTCTATAATTCATAGATACACGGAAAAAAAAGATGAGTCAAAATACACTGAGAGAAAAAATTGCCGGGAACAATGAAATATTTAGTTGACTAGTCCTCATAAAATACTGTATTGGTTTAAATAAAGGTTTATTGAATCAATTTAGTATCTGTCTTCATTGATGAAATATTTTATAGCATATTAAATCTTTGTTTGATTATGTAAATATTTAATCGAGTCAATGAAAGATTATTCAAATTAATTAAGTATTTTTTCACGACTATTCAATTGAATGTTTTATTGTTTTTGGAAATTTTTTCTCTTAATGTAACTATTCAAATTGCAAGCGCATAAAGCCCGATTTCATATTTGTTAGAATAACAAATTTATTCATTGATTCAACTAATTTCAAATAATTTTTCACCAAACTCAGTTGGATCAATGGAGAAGATTGTTATTTTAACGAAAAAAATAGATCCATATGTGCTTGCAAGTTGAATAGTTATTTTAACTAACCTCTTTTTTATTGTATATACATGCAGTGCAAAATTTTGTGTATTTTTAATACGCGTGCATTGCCCCATGAAAGATTTTTAAAAAGATAGCATTGGTTACTAGAAACATTGATTACGATTGTGTACATAAATCCGTAGTTGTCACCAATTCACGATCATTTCTAGTAATAATTCCATTATATTATCTCGACATGTGGTATATTCCAAATTTTGGTTTAATATTGACACAAAGGATGTGAGGAATCAACACACGACACTCATCTGTGTTGTTTTTCAACAAGAATTTTCAGTGGACTGTTGTTAACACCAAATTTTTCACTGTGTACAAACGTGAATTTATGATTGAGCATTCTTCTTCAAATTCACGCTGCATCTGACTAGTTCGAAGTCAACTGTGATTATGTCGAATAATTTTTAAAGAGCGAAGAAGATGATTTTGATTAGCTTCCGCATGTTCTCAGACCAATCTATTTTCGAAGTATTTAGTTCTAAGATCGTGTTTACTTTAATAGAACTCCATTCAGTACCTCAGTGTAGAGATGAGAGACATTTGGAAATCATTTCGAATTTGAAATGGGGATGAAATATTCTATGGATTCTGAATTCCATTAGTTATTTGTCTGAACAAGAAATAAAGTTGAGATTAGCGACCAAAAGCTAGCAGCCAGTTGACGTAACTTCTGATAGAATGATCTTATCGAATACTTGAATAGAAAATTTGCATAATTAAAAGCCACCCAATCAATTTCTGATATGAAAAATATTCTAATTGAGTTCAATTGAAAGTTATAAAAATTAATTGCTAACTTTGGACCGTTAATTTCAACTAGCAGTGTGATTTTGATGACAATATTTTATATGAATTATTGAACGTAAAGACGTAGGGAAAACGGAGACTAGTTAGGTCCAAGGACATGTCCGTACATCAAACATATCTCGAGTACTAAGCGAGCGAACAGGTTAAAACTTGAACTTCAGTTGACGGTCACTGCGTTTCTCCCACTTTGCTCATTGCTATTGAGCTCTTTTCTTCCGTTTATGAAAGAGCCTGCGATGTTTGTTTTTTCAACGAGTAAGTAATATTTTTCTTCCTGGTTTTCTTATTCGTATAAGGTGAACTGATTACAGTAAGATTTTCAATGGAATGCTACTGCGAAGAACATTTATTTGGCTGCATATTGATGAATCTAAATTGAATGGAATTTCAAAATAGACAACTGTAGGTTGAATCAAATGAAAACTATGGTATTGTGGCCAGTTCGAACAAGGCTGTTGCATTGAATTTCATGAGAATTCCAAATTAACAGTGAATTGAATTATACATTGGATGCAACAGTGGATGCAATTATAAATTTACAGAAATCCAAATGTTCCGTCAATAAATACGCAGAGAAGATTGATTGACGGAGGATTAGCTAAAGTTGGATACCCTGTTGGAAATTTTAATTATTCACGTAACTGAGAAATTTATTGAAATTTCAATTACGAAAATATGCATTAATTTGTGGTATGATATACCAAAAATATGAATCCCAGACACGTGTCAATGGATTCTCACTTCACTTACCAAGAATTGAACATTTCATTTACAAATATACTTGAAAGATACATTAAATTCCAAAAAATTCCTAATAGTGCAGAATTTGGACATTTTGGTGTTTTAGCACATTTTAAAATTCGGGTTGATTTTGTTTTACTCGATTACATGTGTAATATACCTTGCCTTGGGCCAAGCTGAGGTGATCTGATCTGAACCAAGCTACGGACTTAGATGGTCTGATTTTTAGAAAGGGAAGGGAAAGTATTCTTACACGGAGAAAAATGAAGGGTCGAAAATTACTACATTTCTATGGGATAAGAGAAAAAACCATTGTTATTTTTAAGAGGAGGTTCTCATCTAACGACTCCAAAATAAGGTGATTTTCTCGAATTTTTTTTTCATGGAAGAAAGTAAATAAAGAACTCGAGGTTTATCACACTTGTTAATTGAGTCTCCAAGTACATGAAAAAATTTTTTTCAGTAAAAAATAATGCCATGAGAATTGTTGATACGTATTGAAATATAACCACCTAAAAATCAGTGATCAATCGGGCGCCACTATAGCATTTACAAAAATTATCAGGAATCAAAAATTTGTATGGAGTATATTATATTTGTCGGAGGTTGTACCAATAAAACCAATGAAAAGTCCAAAATTGAAAAAAATTACAGCCATGCAAATTTTTGGTAGCGTTTTTTCATCTTTTTTTCGCTCTTTAAAGTGCTATAAAAACAAAAAAAGGGCAAACGTCATCTCCATTCAGGTTCATCCTCCAATAAATTCAATCAGCTCCAAAATAAGAAAAAAAAGAGCGATCCGTTCAGTAGTTTTTGAGATATCGTGGAGCCAAACCTAAAAAACATGGTTTCGAGAAAAACGTCTTCAAGGTTTCGGGTCACGAATCCTTTAACTTGAGGAAATTTTTTTCATATACTTCAAGACCCATCTAATGAGTTTCAAGTAACTCGAGTTCTTAATTCACTTCCTTCTTAAGAAAAAAAATTTGAGAAAATCACCTCATTTCGGAATTCGCTTGATGAAAACCTCCCCTTAAATAAATGATTTACCAAACATTCTTCAATATGAGCGTGCAACCTTATGCATGATGAAGTACACTTTTTTACCACACTATCTATCGATAACAGTGGTATTTTCTGTTATCGTACCAATTTAGTAGAAATGTAGTAATTTTTGAAACTTCATTTCTCTCCGTGTATGAAAAAATACTCTTGGTCTTAATGGTGAACACAGGAATACTGTTGGGAATTGCTGAAATTCAACAGTTTGAACTATCCACGTAAAAATTGACGGATGGTCCAGTACCGGCTCGATATAGGCTGCCAGTGTGCAACCGTTGGCGGCCGGTGTCGGTCGAACTACGGAATGATAACGCCAAATAACTCTGATCCGGTACCGGTTACCAACATCAATTCAGTACTGGAAATCAGTGTGGTTCCAACACTGTGAACTAATGCTACTAATATTGATTGCTATTCAAGTACCGACGACTGTTGCAATTTTTGAACGTTTTGAATGCATTATCAAAATTTCTGCACTAGGGAGAATTGAGAGTGAAATTTACTATTGGATCATAGGATGACCGCCAACGGTTGCAAACTGGCAGGTACTGGACCATTCGTCAATTTCTACGTGGCCAATCAAGTCTTCTCTCAAAGTACACGAGATATTTATTCACATTGGTTCAGTACCGAATCAACGTTGGAGGCCACCACTTACGTAGTAAAATTGTGCCGTTGTTAATCCAACATTGGTGGAAAAGTTGTCAATAACAGTTGATTCAAATATCGAACCAGTACCGACACGAATCTGAAATGGAGTTGGTTAAGTACCGATCCGCAATCGGCAGACCACCGTTGGTGGCCCATACCTTTTCAGTACCGATCTGTTCGTCACCATCGGCTCAATACCGGAATTTCTACGTGGGTATTCACGTCTAATCGTTTTCGATACTATTTTTACGATCCCTATTAGGATCAACAGAATTTTTTTAAAGTTAGTCAACATAATTCATTACATACAGCGTATTTAAGAATAGAAAATTAAGTGCAATAAGTTAAGCGATTAGTTTCCGACGATTCTCGAGGGAAATAATATTACAGACTAGTTCAAGAGTAACTTATTTTTTCAATTTCATCAATTAACTTTTGTTCTTTGAAACAGTATCTAAAAATGTTCGGGCCAATTATCATGATGTTGAGAGAATTCCTGAATTCTTCACCACCTAATATATTTCACCGAAATACTGTAAAATACTTGTCATTTCATAGTCGTCATAAAAATATCCTCTTGTCCGTGCGAATGAAGTTGGCTCGACGTTGAGTTAGAAAGAAAAAAGAAGTTAGAAACTAAAGTGTTACGTCTCTGAAATTCAATAGAATAATTCGAAAATAGATTACAAGAAAGTGTGTTTTCCCACGCTGCACAAAAGCTGTACAACATTTATAGCACTATATCAACAACGTACGGATATTGACCTTGAGTATAAAAACTATTCTTACCATTCATACCTCTTCATGTTTGTTATTCCTACACATTTTTAGTTTTATGTATCTGTATATGCGTTAAGGTACAAAAATGGAAAATGAATTCTTCTTCCCATACTGCTTCGACCATGGAACACGTTATATACTATTTTATGACATTAAATTCAAATTTCGCTTAAAAAATTCTTATCAAAGTAAATATGTATACATAAATCTGTTGTCTGTACACGAAATCGTTACACCTCGATAAATATTGAAGAAAATGTCCATGTCGGCATTTATTATTTTAAACAAAGGTATAAATTTTTCAATATTCATAGTATCGTTTGGCAAAGTTTCACGTCAATGAGCAATAGTGACCGTGAGCATCATAGAATATAGTATTCAAATTTTGTCACATGATGTTCAGTTTCCACGCGGCTGGAATTTTTCACGTTACATTGATGAAACACAAAGATTCATGATTCTGTTTTTCTCATAGATTTCAAAAGCTCATTTAAATTTCAATGCTCATATGTATATGTAGTATCGAATTATGCGAGATACGAGGGCTCGAAATAAAACTAGAAAACCTATTACTTTAGAAGATATTTATCTAGACGAACCAAGTTTATGAAGCTGATATCTCAGAAGTTCTGTCTAACTGAATTGCACTTAATGTTGGAGTTAGTTAACTTATTATTTGATTTGGTCGAAAGCGACACTCGAATAAGTCTGAAACTTGGGCAACCGGCTGTGCCGCTTTAATTAATTTCGTCCCCATGATATTATCTATATATAATATATATATATATATATATATATACGCATTCTTCTGTCTTAGATTTTATCAACAATCAATTTCATGCTTGAGAGTACCACTTCTAAAATCGGACGTCCATTTGAACGAATGGTCGCGATATGGAAATCACATCTTTGAATTAATAATCCATCATGCCCGTGAATACGATCTTTCCCTGTTCAATGTAAATCGCTGAATGTGTTTGAGAGCTTGAACATTTGATTTCAATCACAATATAATTCAATGAAAAATTACGGGATTTTGTATTCGTTTAACGACATCACAATCAATAACCGACTCGGTAAATGCTGCATCGGAAATATTTTTCATCGTTGGAGTTCATGATTATGAAAGAGAAACTTGAAATTGATGTTTCTGACGAGTTAGCGGTATCGGAATAATATACTCTTATTATTGTAAATTATCCCGTGAATAGAGTTTTGTGATTGCATTTAAATCACGTTTACGAGGTTATAAAGAACATTTCTATGAAAATTATTGTCGTATAAATGATAAGTTTGAAATTCTTGTTAAGATGTTTGAAATTTATCTGTTTGTTTAACGTTTTCATAAATTCGATAACAAGTACATGATGTGGACGGGTTTTTGATTTCAGGGAAGACAATAATAAGCCGAATCATGTTCTCCTCTTCACAATTATCAATCCAGTTTATCCCATCACGGTGGTAAGTTTTTATTGTTTTAATATTTAATTAATTAATTAATTATTCTTGAGCAATAGTATTTCAGATAACGTACTTACTTTTTATTCACCTCGTATACCATAATTTTTTCCAAGTATCATTCCTGGGGTAAAGAATCATTAACTAACCGTAATGCAATGCCGCTTTTCAACGTCGATCTCCCCGAGAGAGGCCATCGCTCTCTTAGGTGACTTTTATTTCTCGTCTGCGTCAATAATAGATGAGCTTTGCACTCTTCCTATCTTCCTCTCTATCCACAAGCGTAAGTAAATGGCATATGGATGTGTGATTTGGCATTGTTTGCACTCCATTCGTTTGTTGTCTGGTGCTCCCCGTCTTTCTTCCATCGCACCAATGGTTACAATGCCTTATTTTGTCAAGAACAACGAGTCTACTAATTAGAGAGCCGTTGAAAGATCCATACATTTTATCTTCTTCTTTTTGTTTTGTAATTTTCTAAAAGTAGATTTTTAGTCAATCAAGGTTGTTGGCGGAAAGACAGCCTCCCTCTCCATCCTTTTTTTGCATCCAATTTCCGAATAAATTTTTAATCCACAAGAAAATTGTTTTTGTTTTTGATCTCTCACTAAAATTTATTGTATCAAAGTACAATCCGATTTTGCGACATAGCAGCGAAATCATGAGTTAACAAGCATCATTGAGTTGTCAAAACATTCGAAGAGCATACATATACTCTTCCTCTTTACTCCTCTGAAGTGCAAGTATTCGTGGAACATGATTGTATATTTCATTTAAAGTCTATCCTTTCAATTCAACTGAAAGCTTTCTCGAATCTCTTCCTCTCTGCCTCTCTCTCTCTCTCTCTCTCTCTCTCTCTCTCTTGGATGACGCGAAACATAAAGAACAAATGAACCTTTTTAAAAATTCAACGTTCCATTGATGCATGTTTCAGGTGGGACGCTTCCCTAATGTTTATGCAAATCATTGACTTCTCGTTGACAGATTTGCATGCATAAAATTCGTGTGAATTATACTAAACAGAATGTTTTGATTTTCTTTATAAGCAGATATATCCGGATTAAAGTAAATACAGTGATACTACAATACAATCAGTGGTTTGTACTTACGTGTACGGTTACTAGACATGCTCGAGTAGCTTTCGAAAGACTATCGAAACGAAACGATATAAAGTTACTCCTTCATGGTTCGTTGAAATCGAAACCAAGTGGTAAGTTATTACCTTCGAGGAACACGAGATAGAAAGCTTTTCGATAATGAACTTTCGTGTATCAGGAATAATTTCTTTCCTCATTTATTCAAATGTACGAGAAAATCCGTTGACAACAACAACAAACGGTTCACCGACTTTGATATTAGTCACGTGTTTAACCACAGTTACATGGTCGTCGTCGTCGTAGTCTTCGTCGTCGTCATCGTCATCGTGAATTAAGTTACTGTGAAAAGGGATCTCTTTATCACATCAGTTCACAATATAAGATGGAAGAAAGCCGATAGAAATTCTCAAAGCATACAATTTAAGCGGATTAACTTATCATACGTACGTTCAGTTGACATTTATTGGCTCGCAAAAAGCAACTTCGCTCGACGACCTAAGTTAAATTATGACGATGATATTCATCTTCGGAATACATAATAAACTGTTCGTATGACAGATTGTTGAGACTGCAATCAAAATTTCAATTTTTCAAATGTTTAATTTATGCCGGAGAGTGTGGGTGGTAGTGGGTGACGATGGTTGGTAAGGTATTCGTGAGGTTAACTTCTTTCTTCTACCGTCGTATCTTCAGTTCGCTTGCTACGTGGATAAGAGAAGCGAAGTGCATACTCCACAGATGGATAATGTATATAAGTAGTACCTAGTTCTTCGAGGAGAAAAAGAAAAGAAGAGGGAAGTGTACTGCCTTGCTACGAATTGAACGTTCGTACTTCTTTACTGGGTATGCGGCTGCTATTACTACTACCACTGATGTAATACGTATCTCCCTATTACTATTGTTATAGATATTTGCTATCTTCTACTCATCTCACAGACCTTGGTTATAGGTTTTCTCTTCGATACTTCTTTTCGAACAAAAGAATGTGGCAATAGAATTTCATGGAGGCTACACGAATCAAACTATTCTTTGCCCTATTGGAATAATCGAATATAAAATTTGTTGATTAACATATAGGTATCGTAAAATACCTCTCCGAAATGCTGTTCACAATCATGAAGTTTGTTGATAACATTTTTCGTTTTTATTAAAAACCCTTGAATCATCTGTCACATTATTCAAAGTTTTACTCGATATCGTAGAAATGATCGATATGTTATTATTGTGGAGATATATGTGCACTTCTTTTTGTTTTATTAATATCTATATACCTATATATATCCTATGTATATAAATCTCGCATAGTAGATCGGTGGAATTGGCTCAGTTTTGCTTGTCCCACGCCACTATGAATCTATCTTGTTCTGACAGATGGTTTCCGATTGAGATGGATCACTTGTGGGACATTGTGACCATCTGATACATTTGCTCTGGTTTCGTTCAGATTGAAATGACGTTTCTGCATACTCCTGTAGCAACAATCAATAATTGTCAATGAATAAAATCGAATTGATTTCACTCACCGTTCGAGAATTCTTGAAAACTCATAAACAATTCATTCCAATGGACTTTATTCGTTTCCATTCAAATATACTATATTTAAAAAGTTAATCTTCAATTAGAGCGATCTTCTTCCACCCTTCCGTCATTTCTAATTCATTTTAAGAATCCAAGATTCGCGAAGAACAAAACTTGATAACGGTGGTAGTAGGTAGGGTCGTAGGAGATTTTAATGGGAACGGAATTGAGTTTGCATGAATTGGCGAAAAGAAGATGAAAAAGTATGGACGAAGCGGTAGGAGGATGTTCATCGCTTCATCACAATTGACTGTCGATTTGAGGAAAATCAACTGCACTGCAGAACTCGAATTCCACGGTATCATCAATGTGAATCGATTTGATCGTAACAGGAATCAGTGATTCCAAATAAAATTGGACAATACATTATTGCTGTCCAACGTAATTGATATACGTATATGTAACAGTGGAATATATGTGCCGAGTATGTCATGTAGAGTCACATAGAATTAAAGAGAAATAACGACGAGGGTTTTAGTAGGCGAGTTGGAGTAAAATATAATGGGTTTTACACTTTCCATAAAATAATGATTGTATCAACAAACCGCAGTATCCATCCGGCCTTCCTGCATAAACCGCTACCACTACTCCTATCGCTGTTACCACTACATTCAGCTAACCGTAATGCAATGCAATAGCATTTGTTGCTCGTTTATTCAGCTCGCCGAGCATTTTGATTAATTCATCTGGCAAGGAAATTCTTGGTATTAAACAGCTGCCTCGATTCAACACTGCCATCAATTAATAGGGAAGAAAACGTTATTCTCAAGACACACTCTCACGTCTATTGTATTTCACTTCCACGTGTGTTTCGGATGACCACATCAAAGATGTATCCTTTCATCTTTGTGATGAGAATAATAATTAAATATTTGTTCCCGATTCGAAGAACTCAACCTAGATGTTTGATATTGGAAGAGCGAATTATGGAAGTTTGAAGAACCTGCAGTAGGTCGCAGAAGACGTGTGGCCTCGTATCACTTGGTGCACCGAATTGGCTAAATTCTGGGTTTTTTCCTTCTTTTTTAACAATATAAGGAAGAAATGGAAAATTAATCCCAAGCGTGCTATGACAGACGGATCGATATTCAACCAAGTTATCACGCCAATATCCTCAGTGACACTTGAAAATATCACCTCAAAATTGAACAACATATACATCACGAAGCGAAGTAATCATATATTCGCAAGATTAATCGATAGTGCGGATCATGCAGATGGAACTGAGGGTGGGTACCTGGATGGTTATTCAAATTTTCCAAAAGAAATGTATGGTTGAAGATCGGAAGATAATTTCAAGATCTTGATTTTGTAATACTCTGAGAAAAATTTGACGTGAATTTGAATTTACAGAATTTTCTCCATTTCAGATTTTATGTGAAAGCAACTTCCAATATATTTTATATTGAAATTCATAGCACATCTTGTGGAATAATATTATCATCTGATGATCAGGATCTATGAAGTATCGAGTGGAATATATGCATATACTTTTCAGTCAGTTTTATAACTTTTCATCCCCCGTGCAATGGTCGTGTTATTTTATACCTAATAATTGAAAGTGAATGTAATTGTAAAAATATTTTACTGATGATTACGTAGCAGGGTGTCACTAAAATTGAGTAACTACAATTAGAATTTCATGAACGCGACTTTGGGCTTAGGTGTGGTTTTCTTTGAATTCAGTAACAAATTGAATAAGAGTTTATTTGGGGCGAGTCAATGCCATACAAAAGGGATAAAATATACGTATGTACAATATTTCTCCTTGACATGCGAATGTTTTCTGGGACGCTGAATATTTGTAGATGCAGGATTTTTTAGTGTGAAACACGTAACTTGAATTAATCTCAATACTATGATGATTATAACATCTTTATCGATTGAAGCAGCAGGTAACCGTTTGGCATTTGGTGTTCGTCTAATCGAATTTGAGATTTACTTGGAGAAATTTGAGCTTGGATGTTAACTTGAAACGCGATTCGCAAACATTCAGAATATCAGGGGTTTTATTCATGAATATGTTTGGTTGAAATTTTGAAATTTCGATGAAAAGAGAAATATCTTTTTAGAAACGTTCATCAGTACGTTTTGATTTTCTTATATCATCAGAATAGAATTACACGCGTGATTGATGTATAACTTGAGGGAGATTTAGTGTGAAAACGAAAGTTTAGAGTCAAGTACACACAGAATAGATTATATTACAAATCGTCCAACGCGTTCTTTCTTATACAGAGCAACTCACGATTTTTGTGCATAATTTATATGATTAAAGTTATTATCAAGATGATTCAAATACCAGGATTAAATATTTCCTGGTATGATGAAAATTTAATGATTAATTCATCAGCAAGTTGTGGGAACTTAACGTGTTTTCCATATCTGAGACTTGATTTTATCTGACTAACTTTGAAAATCTGCCACCTTTTATCGATCGTATAACACACCGAACTGAAAATATAAACAGAAAATTGAGAATTGAATAAAGACGAACAGGAATAATGAAAAAATATTCCTTTCATTTCATCAAATTTGATCCGTCTCACTGGAAATTCATCAAACGGATGAGATTTGAATTTGTATTGCACGTATCCAGGGAAAATGAATTAGGTTAAGTGGAACTTAACAGATGTGAATAGATCACGTATCAGATCTGAACTTTATTACTTCAGTTTAAATTCACCTCACTGCGAGGGAAGAGAAAAAAGTACAAAAGATCTGGGAAACTGATGTGTAAAACTTTTCTGTTTCATTCAGCTCAATCGTCATTTCTGAAGAGAATGCGATGAGAGGTTGCATGGACAATTTTAAACACTTGTCTGGGAGATTTTTCCACTCGCTGAAGTTTGTTGAATGACACTTTTTCCATCACTTGAAAACAAATACAGTATGTTCAGGGTTGGTGAAACTAGTATCGAAAAATATAGAGTGCGCACGTAAAATATACGATGTGGAATGTAAAACGGAAACGAATAGGGGAGAGAAAATATAGTACAGTGAAATTTCACATTTTTTCTTTCAGGGGAGAATAGTAAAGAAGAAGTACTGTAATATCTGTAGTTGAATTTCAAAAATAATTTATTCTAAATCCAGAATATTGAAAAGTTATGAGAGATTAGAACACACAAACTTTGGAAAAAAAGCAAAGCATAAAATGATTGTCAACTCATTGATTGAAAAATAATATTATATGGAAGCGATTTGTTCCAGCGAAACGAAATTTCGGTTCAAATGAATGCAAGGAAACTTTCTGGTTGGCGGAAATAAAATTTGTTTAGAACATATAAAATTTATTTGTCTGTGAGGAACTGTTAATCATTGTGGACCAAATTTTGTTCATCTCAAACGAACTCTATCTCAGCCAAGCAGAAAGTTGATTTGCATTGATTTCAACCAAAATTTTGTTTGGCGGGAACACTAACATTCTGATGGTGCAACATCGATAGTATCTGTTGTTATTAGCTCCTCACTGTTTTTGAGTTTTGATTGTGAAGAATGCTGAGCTTAGCCTTAACTTGCGTCATTCCAGAAATGTGCCCTGCTAGGTAGGATCAGCTCCTGACTTGGTAAACCTTACGCCAACCAGCCGAACAACCATGGTCAATTTTTCCTATACAGTTTGACATATAGATTTTCGAAACCACAACATGCACTTCAAATTCATTTTGAATAATGTTGATATGAAAATCTTTCAAAATACATCCCACAAAATTTGGTTCTGGGAAAGCTTTATATATATATATATATTCATACACGTTTCACCTTTCAAGAAATTGGATATGGTTGAAATTCAGAAAACGTATCTTGAATCAGATGTAATCTCACAGGATTTTGCAGTACAATATCTCCGTTCAAAATCCAGAATGAAAGCTTTTGTGAGATAATTCGTAAAATATTATGGACAGAAAATTTGTCCATTCGAATTGAAATTTGAATGCTTTCGTGATGCTTCTCGAAAGACTATGGAATTCATTGAACAACATCACAAGGAGATAAGTATGAATTCATGAACTTATATAAGAGGTGCTTTTGAAAACCATTCGAATAATTTCTTCGTTGAAAATCATTCAATTTTCCAAAGTAAATCAACTTCTGTCACTGAAAGTATTCATACGTTTTTCAAATGGTCGCAAGGAAAAGAAAAATACTTGTAACAACTATTGGAATTGACGACGTGCAATGATCCAACGAGGATAATTGTAAGTACCGGGTATTTATTGCAACCTCTTGCGGCGTTTATCGAATTAATCGCAATTTCTGATCGTTCCCGGAAATGGCTGTGAAAATACAACTAACTGAAAGAAGTAACATCACAAGTTCATGTGGAAAAAATATTTACTTCGCTGTATCCAAAACAAGATTGATTAAATACAAATAAACTCTCCTCTCAGTGTAGGTAGCTGTACGGTTGATGGATTGCTGCATTGAGAAGAAGGTGCCTAGCTGCGGCAATTAAAATGTGGTTATCCTAGCTAAATTTGATCTGGCGTAGATGAAAGTTGAATTGTTCGAAATATTAATAAATCAATTTATCCAGGGGAAATGAAAACTTCAGTTGTGACAGATGAAATTTATTTGCTATGACTAAATTTTCATTTAGAGTGATTCAATTTCCTAGTTGTCTAATATTCAACTGAACTCTTTTTCTCAGTGCACTGAGGAAAGACATTTGGTCGACTTTTCGGAACCAACATTTTTTGTTGACATAACCAAAAGTTTAGTAGATTCAACCAGAAATTGCTCATACCAACCAAAAAGGTCCTACGAAATCAATTTTAGTTCGAAGAATCAAACGTGATATGGTCAAATCACACCCAGGAAAATTATTTAACTCGAATATGAATCTACTAGACGTTTCATTGTATCCAGTAAATTTTTATTCGATCTAAGTGAATTTTATTTGAAATGACTAAAAATTTACTTGGATGAAATAAGTGTTTCATTTGATCTAACTAAAACTCTAGTAGGTTCATATTGAAATTGAAATTTAGTTTATTCAAACAAAATTTAGTCAATCCAAAAAATCTAAGTATAAAATTTTCTCAGTGCATTTGGTTAGCATAACCAAATTTTGGTGAGAGCCATCAAACTTTTAATCATGTCGACAAAAAATTTTGGTTGAGCATATAGTAACAAAATGTTTTAGTAAGGGTAACAAAACAGTTTTCTCAGTGTGTGTTCTGTTATCCGCAGTGAAGTACAGTCCGCTCTTCGAATAGTGTCAAATAGTGTCTTCCTCACTCTATCAAAGGTTGGCTTTGAGCGGGAAAAGGTCCGCGGCACGATTTAGAGAGCGCACTGTATATTGAATTCTGTGTACAATTGGAATAAGTACACGAGAATAACACGTGTTATAACTGTAACCGTAATAATTCTGATTGTTTGTGCTATACTTATTTTCAGTCCACACATACTCTACGAATTGTCTAGAATGCTTTAAAAAATTCTCACACGTTTGCTGATGGCTTCGTTTCTCAGAGCAGCTCGAATCTCTGGAATTCGCTTCGCTAATTTACCAAAGATTAAACGTGCTTTGTATTCGCGTTCCACACATTTCCATACTCTGAATGGAGTCCGCTTTGTTCGCATTTTCATACTCCAAATAGTGCCGCTTTCGCTCGTATTTTGACAGTTTGAATGGCGCTCGTGTTTGATAATGGAAAATTGTATTTTGTTCGTAATTGCAGATGGAATCATGTATTCGGCGATACATGGACATATATTCATCGATTAATGTACATTGATGTTTATAAATATTTGTTTTGCGAGGAGTATGATTATTTATACACATTCAACGTTGATTCTTAGTCCGTGCATGTAGAGTTGATAAACCTGATGAATTATTTGTGCGTATCATTAAATATATGAAATTCATAGCGCAAATACGAAAACACCTCATTCGGAATGAAATTATGAGTTACCCACGATCCTTATGAAATAAACGTTATCTATACACGGGGAAAATGTATTGACAAAAGATTATCCAAAGTTGAGTAAAACGGGGACATAATTATATTCCCGCGAAGTTTAGAATTCGGTGGACTTCAGTTCACTCGACTATAGATGAAAATTCATTCAGATGTTTCTCATCAGTATTCAACTTATGGAGGTAATGCAAATATTTGAATTTATTTTCATCTGTAGTCGAGTGAAATTAAATCAAATGGATTTTAAATTTCGCGGAAATGCCACTATGTTTCCGTTTTCCTCAACTTTGGATAATTTTTCGTCAATACATTTTTTCCATGCGCGAATGATAACATACATTAACTAAAAGTATGTAATGATTTATCGGGTTTTATATATTACTTCTGATATTAGATTGTTCTGATGGTTAATTAATCAAATACGAGCTAGGCGGATATCACTCAGTGCATGGAGACAATGCGGACCGAAAATATAGT
The DNA here is from genome assembly GCA_018340375.1 of Gonatopus flavifemur. Lineage (NCBI taxonomy): Eukaryota > Metazoa > Arthropoda > Insecta > Hymenoptera > Dryinidae > Gonatopus > Gonatopus flavifemur. The sequence continues at coordinate 12,107,400 of JAFFJZ010000005.1, forward strand.
AATCTTTGGTAGAAAATCAAAGAATGTTTCTCAAATTTGCAGTAAAGATGAAACGGTGCACATTTTTGTTCAATTTTACTTCGAAAAGAACGAGTATCTATCAATACTCAAGAAACTGTGGAGAAACATATCAACTTTTCTCAAGTCGTGCATAAGATTTTACGAAGTAAATAATAAAATTTAGAAATGTCGCTATTCACTTTGTAAAATTTCGTTCGCAAGTTTTGGAAAATCCATACTTCTTTCTATTGTTCGTTAAGTATTGATAATTTTTTCATTCTTTCTCAAGTAAAATTCAACAGAAATGTGAACTGTTTTATGTTCGTTACAAATTTAAGAAATATATAAACTTTTTATTAAACATCACTATGTTTTCGATCTGCATTTTTAAATTATAAATCATAAAATGGGAAGTGAATGTTGTTAATTGTTCACTATTCTATTTCTCTTCGTCTGATAAAATAGAAGTAATTCTTCCCCTTGTTTCAGTTTGTCTTTTCAGTAAAGGATAGAATCGTTCACACTTCGTTAACTTGAAATAATGAAATTTCGTTCATTGTGATTCCCACGTTAATTTTCTTCTCAAATAAATGAAAAATTCAATTTCCATTGTACGGATTAGCATTTTCTGAAAGTTGTGATAACCCATTTTTTTACACATGAGAGACAATTTGCAGAATAATTTAGATACATTAGGAAGTTAATGTGACTTGTTAATTATGATTATACCTAACATTAAAACCCTTTCCAACCTGCGGTTTACAGAAACCAGGTGGCCTGATTCAATTTTTGGCAGTATTCTACGTACGTGGCTATATGCCCTAGGGAATACACTACACTGTAAAAAGAAGGTTTTGAATTCACATTGTGTCGTGATTGGATTCAAGGCGCAGCCAAAAGGAGCCTATATGTAAAGTGAGCACAAAAAACAATTGTCGACACAATGGAAAAGGCTGAATTTTAGTCAATTTTTGAATTAAGACGCAGCCAATTTAAGCCACACCCTTTACAGTGTACTATTTTGGTACACAGTACAAAGTCCGACTGAATGTGGTTACATCTTACTTGAAAACGTGACTGACATTCAGTCTCTTCCATTGTGCCGGCATTTGTTTTCGGCGCTGACTTTCATTAAAACTAGACTAGTTTTAGTTACATCTCAAAATCAGCTAATTTTCAGGATGGAAGTAAGTTTTACTTTTCACCGTGTAGTAGAATTCATTCTAATCATTCCCTAGATCTCACAAGGCCTTACCCAGGCCCTTGTGAGGGACTTGCGAGGCTTAGTCAAGTTTTTTAATAGCCTAAAGAATTCCTAGAGTAACTTCTATCAGGATTGAGGGATTTCAAGCGATATATTTTCCATCTGTTTCTAATTTGATTCAACGAAAATTCAAAACTTCCGTCAAATGAAGCCATGCACGGGACATTTCATAGCCTTGTCAGTTCATTTGAAAAAAAAAAGAATAAAAAAATTATCGAATGAGACCAAATTTGGAGGGCCTCATCGTTTTCCTTTTTCTGAAAAACTTCTGGATACAAATTGGCAAAAATTTGAGAAGAAAAGAAACAATTTTCTTGTTCAGTTGCTTTGTTTCTGAAAATATTTCTGAATCCTTGACGAATCTTATGGGCTCGCAAATCGAATTTTCTTTCAATCGTACAGTGAATCATGTGAATTGATTCATTCGTGAAGCTGTAGAACCCGCCGCTCCCCCTACCCCTTTACCTTAACACACGTGATACTTGGCTCGTCATAAACGACGAATATAAAACGAACGAACACCAATAACGTGCGTAACGAATGCTTTCGTGTTGCTTTAACGAAGATGGAATTGTCCCGTTGAGTTATTTTTTCATTTGATTCCACGTCAACTCGGGAAGGAAGTATAATATTTGGTCTCTATCCTTATCGCGTCTTCATCTAAATTTTGTTTGTTCTAGAGGGATCGAAATTCTAACGAGCCGTACGAATAGTGTCAGTTATTTGCTGAAACATTCTTTTCTCGGCGAAATTGAAAGATCATTCGTTACATGAACATGATGAAATATCTCAATTAATTTCTTAGTGAAAATCGATAACCACACATTCGGCTGATCCGATAAGCAACTTCGTTACCAACCGTCCCTGTATAAATTCGCCAAATTTACAAACAGATCGTGTCTCTTCACCCCTAATCTGTACTTTATAATCACATTTGATCGATTTCAACAGCGTATATCGATACCTTGATTTATTTCTCCTATCGTCACATACTGTTGAAAGTTACTTAAAGTTTCATTCAATTCCCACCAACTACATACATGTATTCAGTTCCTAGTTCTCCGTGATTGAAAGTGGTGTTATCATCATTTTATGTGTAGCTATAGAAATTCAATGTACCATAGTGAGCATCGAATTGTTAAAAGGGATTGAAATTGTTAAATTACACGTAATTGAAATTCCCATCATTCGTTCAATCACGTGGGATAAAAGTTTTATTCAGAAATCTCCAACATTGTAGTCATACTGACAAAGTCTTTTGTGTCAAAATTATACGGAAACATTGAGCGTACTATTCTTGAATACAAAATAAATCTATAGTCGTTGAAAATTGTTTCAATTATATTCAAGTATTTCTTGTAATATAAGCAATAAGCTGTGAAAGCAGTTCTAGGACAATCCCCGATTCAACGTTTTGGTGAAATAATTCAATGATAAGCCCACAAGAAATCTCAGAATTTCATAAACATCTCAGAATCCGAACAATCATCGCTGCTTTTCTCTTACTAAGTTTCAAATTGTTGTGCATAAAAAAGCAGATGAAGAAGTATTATACAAACCTGTAAATTCATATCATTGTGGTACAAGTGGTCTCGCTCGTATATTTCTTTTATGCCATTCCATGACGAAATAGATTAGTTAAAAACATTCCGATGAAATGCTGAAATACCGTAATAATATGATGTAATGATAAAGATAAATATGAGCTCAGAGTTGCGTGTCGGGATAGAAGCATTATACTCTATCACACCGTCTTTTAGGTGCCGGACACACGAATGCGGAACCACGTATTTAACATATGTATTTCACACATAACATGTCTTTACGCGCTCTCTCTCCCTCTCTCTTTCGTTCCTTCGCTGTTCTTCTGGCATCATACTAGATCTAACGATAAAACTTAATCAAAGAAAAAGAAGAAGTTGACTGCGGCTGCGACTCCTTTGGGTGATACATGAGAACCGGTCGGTCCCGTCACAACATAGCCGGCTCTTAAATTTCCAACGATTATATATCTTTCGAATTCTCACTCTCTATTCAGTTGGGTCAAAGAAAAAAAAGAAGAGGAAAAAAAGAATCTCAGTTTCGCACATCAAATTAACCATTATGTCATCTCGATCTTCCTCATTTTGTTGCTTTTTTCTCACCCTCTCTGTTGTGTAGTAATAAGACAGAATTCTACCTTGAGGAAGGGAAAAAAAATCAATATTTATGGCACAAGTATATACGTGTGTGTGTTTCATTCTCGGCATAAGAAGAAACAGTTATTTCATGAGGAAGAAGAATGAGCGTTTTTCGGTTGAATATCAAGTAGATGATGCGCGAGCAATAAAAAAAACATGACACGAGGAAGAAGCGAAACAACAAAAAGGAACTTTATTATACATATAATGCTGATGTACGAAGTGCCGGAGAACTAAATCGAATTTTTCCCAATATTCTGAAAGATATATGTGTATTATTCTTTTCCAAGATAGGATGAACATCGGTGGATCTTAGCAGGTCGTTGTAACCTTGTGATTTATAACAGGGGACTTTTTCGTTCCAACCGATTCACGAGGAAAGGGTGTACCGAGGTAGATAGTAGGTACACATTGTAGGTTTTCCACTCTCGTACACCTGAGGGGCAGAGGAAAAAAAACTGAGAAAATGTCGAATCAGAGAGAAGAGGAGGAAAAGTAATGTGTGAGTGAGCGAGTGGCCAGAAGAGACTATCGATTATCGAGCGAATGTTGGAAAAAAGTATGCTTTCATGAATTCAAACACTGCCTCCTGCCTATCACTCGGCTCTCTTTTATTCATAAACCACACCCTGTAATGGTCATTTCGATTCTTCCAGACTTGTAGTGGATTGACTTTCTCTACTCTCTTATTATTTCATTTTGATTCGTCGTGTTTTCTACCGTATTGTATTTACGGGAATATTATTGATAACAATTACGAAATTCACATTCGAGAAGATGGTTGGAATGAAGAAACTTTAATACGAGAACATATATTCGAATGGTTTCTAAATACAGTTCCCACCACGATCATGCGATAAAAGTTGTACAGTAAAAGTAAATTTCACAGTAAACCTCGTTTCTGGTCATTTAGTTCATTCGAAGCAAAGAAAATCGATTATTATGTTGAATTCGTTCGAGTCACCAAAGTGGTTCGATACACTTGATGCATAGTGTAAGGAATAAGTTTTGTGACACGGTTTATTGTTTTCTTCCTTTCTTTGTGCAGAACGCTTTATGCAGAGGGAGTATTTATCTGCGAACAAATGCAAATGCTTGTTGTCTTGAAATTAGGATAAATTGTATTTTAGGTTTCTTGCGAGACTGGGGATGCTATCAGTCAAGATTAAATCTTAATTAAAATTAAAAAGTGCATTAAGAAACAACTCTTGGAAAAAGATTTCAATGTTAGAAGGATTAAGGAGATACCAGCGCTGTAAAAGTAGTTGAATCTTTTCTGACAAATTATTCAAAAATAATGCAATATAATTAAAATATCGCTTTGTACAGGCCATCTTTATACCAGCTAAAAGTTTTCTGTTCCGACACTTGGTCTGTCTGAGGCCCTGTTTTGGCCCAGACTACTCTACAAAGTAATATTTCAATTATATTGCTTCATTTTTTAATAATTTTTCAGAATAGATTTGGCTGGTGTCACGGCGCTGGTATCCCCATTAAGAATCGAAAATATTTTCATCGTTTTACAACTTTTTACAACATCTTTTTCCCATTGAATTCATTTAACGATTGAGAACAGATTTTATTTACTATATCGTATATACTGGAATTTTTGTATTGAAATTATGAGGTTCTCAATTATTTTACTTTCTGACTATACGCTGAGAGAATTTTACTTGAAATATTACCGTGGGATTCCAGCAATCAGGGAGCAAGTAAGAACTCTTCAAAAAATTACTGTACATTTTGTTAGTGTTTCGGTCTCGTCTCGTCTCGCCGAGATTGATCGGGTCTCGATTTAATCTCGGAATTTATAATCTCCTCTCGGTCTCGAGTTGAGATTCTCATTCTCGAACATTATACACGGAAAAAATAATTTAGCTGCAGCAGCTAAGTGGCTAGCACGGACACGGACAGCCATTAAATTAACTCCTGCAGCTAAATTTTAGCTGTTACCGCAAATAAATTAGCTACGAATGAAAATTTTTTTGCCTCCACAGCTAAAATTTGGCTGCAGGGAGCCAATTCAATGGCTGTCCGTGTCCGTGCTAGCCACTTGGCTGCTGCAGCTAAATCATGTACTCCGTGTGCGTTTCGCTGGAATTCCCGTTATCATTGAGACTCTCTATAATTGAGATTATGACTATTGATTTCGAAGAAAACTTGGAATTGGCAGTTAGCAATGTCGACAAACTTCCTAATAACGCAATTAGCATTCTTATAATCACATTTTCGGCTTAAAATTTGAGCCTACAAGCATTGACCAAAAATTTAAATTATTTTGTTAATTGCATTGACATGTAATCGTAAGTATGATAATTGCATCATTCGGGGGCTTTTATACACTGTTAACCGCCAATTAAAAATTTTTTTCTAAATCAATAGTAACAATGTCAATTTTGGTCATTTTCGGTAAAAATTATCGGTCGATCTCTACTCTTGGCTTGACAGCCCTGGTAGGAATAATACGAACATTTCCCAGTTATTTTTAGTGCCTGATCAAATCTGATCTGAACTGGAAAATTCCAGTAAATGCATTTTCCAGTACATTCATTGAAATTTTAAGGGTTTTGTACTCCAAAATTCCAATTCTTGCTGTAAAACTTCAGTGAATGCGCTGGAATATTTCAGTCGATATTTTTCACAGTTTATCAAGCAGTCCCACATCTTTCAGCCGTCGAGCTGATGTGCCGTAGCATCCTCAACAGCGTGATTCACAAATATGTCTAAGCTCTCACGAGAATCTCACCAAGCGTTAGCTAGAGTCTAGCCGCTAGCGAGGTCCTGGCCAGTGTCTATGCAATACTTGCTCGGGATGGCACGATACTTCCCAATATACCCACACTGGATTATTTTCACTTGTCGACAGCGTTACCAGAGTATGGTCGTACGACCTTTTCTTATTGGGAGTTCTGTTTAATGGTGTCTTATGTTTTGTCATCCATGGGAAAAAAGCACCGTATCTTGCAACGCTGCTTGTCGGACGCGTGGTAGTGAGACGGAATCTCTGGTGTCCATCAGTAAAACCACCAATTTAGGGCGGACAAGTTCAGTGAAGTATTATACCGTCTTTAACATTCACATTGTGCGTTCTGTTCTTTTCCAATGGCGGGGAACAACAAGACCTGTCACTACGGAGTAAGATATAGGAAGTTTTATCTCTTATAACATTAATTTCAGGAAATGAATGCAGTCTATATTCTATGATAAATTCAAGCCAACTTCCTATTATCTGTTCATGTATCATATCTTAATAGCCAAGATCTCTACGAATCTTTTGGAATCACTTATTGAGGGGAGGTTCTCGTCAAGCGATCCGAAAATGAGGTGATGTTCTTGATTTTCTTTTTCTCGTAAGAGGAATAAAATAAACTACCCAAGTTCTTTTGATACATATTTAATGAATCTTGGGAAACCTACCTGAAAACATTTTTTTATATCAAAAATTGTGTCACAGAAGTTTGTAACGTGACCGTCCAAAAAAAGGTGTCTAATCGGCGGTTACTCTAGCACCTGTAAAAGTTGTCTGAAATCTGACATTCAAAAGTTTTTGTGAAATATATGTGATATCTGTTAGAGTTTGAAATAAATAAAAACAACTTAATCAACCCTATCCATCCATTAATTTTTGATTTATAGTGTCCACCAGTTTGGAAAATGTAATTTTTCAGAAAACCCATCCAATGATTTGATTAATCATGATTTGCAGTGGAAGTAGATTCCCGTTGGGATGCAATAACTTTTTCATGGAATTCATTTCGGCCAAACCGTTTGGGGAATATATTCTATACATGGTAAGCTATTAAAAATGGGAAAAAGGAACATTCAATATTTTGGTTGGGCTTGATGAGAACTTCCTCTCAAGTTTGGTTTAGGCAAGGTCCTCTCGATGAGGTATCTGATGTTCGCTAAGCGTTGAAAACTTTGTCAGAATCCTAGTAAGATCGAAGTTAATCTAACCAGATCCAAGGGATAAATTTCAAGTCTGGCTTAAGTAAATTATTAATTGTTTCGACTCAGAAGTCTCTTTGAAGCCCAGAGATGTGTGTGCTAATGAGAGTAAGCCTAGATGCGTTCAATTCGAATCAGTGACTATTCATTTATTCAAAAATTCTCATTCCAACTATGGGAATTCTAATTGGATTGAATAAACTGTAAATAACTTTTGAACCTATTTTTTTTCTACTAATTGAACCAACTAAATTTCACGGCAATCTGAATAAGAATTATAATATACACACATATAACGTTATACAGTGAGAATAAAACATTGTAAATAGCGTTGTAATGGGAAAACTATAAAATGTAGAGAACAAATGTTATTCCCTTTTGAATCCTTTCATAATCTGTCGTGTATATAGAGGTTGTATAGAAACAATGATGATCCATCGGTTCTGTCGTCTGGCAAACGAAAGCATAGATTCTCAACGATTAAATTGTATTCATCCAGCCAAAAACTAGAAATTACAATCCCTTTTGCTCCTTCATTTACAATATACCGAATCAGAATTCAAAGTCGTGGAAACGTTCTATTAAATGAACTATTAGCTATACTTTGTAAGCAAGCACAACTGTTTGCATTCGTACAAGAGGTTAACAGCATTGGATTTTAATACAAATTCATTGAATACCAGCTAGAAAAGGTCTTTCCGAAATCCGGATCCCCCAGCTCATCCAACATAATCCTCTGGCTTGAGTTTATACTTTGCAAAGGACTTGCATTATATTTATTGTGTCAATTATTTGAAAACAAACTTTTCAACACGTCCTTGTCGTTCGAGTATGTCATATATGTATATATATATTTTGTTTTGTTGTCAAATCTTAAGATCGTATACGGTGGAATTTATATTCCATATAAGATTTACAAGCCTTTGAGGAGAGTATAAACATCACCCAGATTCGGGTACAATAATAGAATGAGGATTCAATAATAGTTCTCTATGAAATATTTCTAACACTTCGTTTCGTTCAACCGCAGGATGTTCACTACGGAACTCGTACAAATATTCAATACATTTCAAGTATTTATTTATCTTATTATGTATATTATTCTCTTACTCTATTATGATCTGCGCATTCCTCGAACAGAGATTCTATACTATCTCGACTACGTATTTCACATGTTTCGTGTTATAAGTTGAGAATTAAAATAACGATTATTACTCGAATGTTTATGGATTTGTGTTAATACTTTGGGAAGGAAACATAATTCATTTGACGGAATTTTATGAATCGTTTTGCAGGTTTTTTCTGTCAAAGAAACATTTTTCAAAAGAATATTGTGCAAACTGAGTTCAGGCCCGGGTATAAATATTTCGGGCATTTCCCAGTTATTTTCAGCGCCTGGTCAGGACCTGGTAAGGGCTTGATTAGATCTGATCAGGCCCTGAACAGAGCTGGGAAATACCACGATTCATTTCCACCTGGGGAAGGGTAAAGGATTGTGTTTCATTCCCACGAAAGTGAAATTATCGAGTTATTATTCATTACTTATTTGAATCGCACGACCCCTAGTAGAAATTACGATTGGGAATTAGATGGGCCCCAGCTAGTTTTTCCAGATGTTAGGTTGGTTTCTAGCTAGTTTTGTAACGCACTTTCTAGCCTGTGCTCATCCGGATGTTCCAAGGAATTGCTAGAATGTTGTTCAAATTGGTAATTAGGAATGTGAGATCATGTGTTTTCTGTAAAATCACACCTATGAATAAGGTAACAATGCATTTTGACATGTAATCTCCAGTCAAGAATTTTGTTTTTTAATTTATTTTCATAAAATAATCCCGAGTGACAAATTGAAACGTTGGGGCTTCCTTTCATTCCTCTGACCGTGTTGATGGACTATCAATGATCAGTTGACGCATGAAAAATCTACATGAACCAACTAAATGTTTGGGCACTAAAGTCAAATTGGCTGAAATGTGTTATCCAGTTGCCCTAACTTGGGTTCCATCTAGTACGTGGATGTCAAATGGGATGCCTAGACAAATTTCTACCAGGGACATATTTGATTTTGAATAGACGCAAAGTGTGATTGGCGTAATATACCATATTCCTCGTTGTACATAATTTCTCCCGTATACAATGCTTATAATCAACCGACAATATAATGCAACATCTATCCATACAACAAAGAGAGAACACTCGAATGTGCAAGACAACGATTCTAACTTCAGAAGAGATCAGAAGGGATCGGAAGAGAAAGAATAGAAGATAAGAATATGCTTATAAAATGAATACATCATTTGAGGAATCATGAGGATTTCTATTTCTGTCAAGAAAGCGAATGACCTTGATGATTTGAATTTTTCAATTGAAAAAAAAAAAAGATAACATTTAACAACATAATACGTTGAAAATAAAATACTCATGATGGATAATTGGACATTTCTGTAAGAACAAAAATTTGAAAACATGTGTTCTCGCGTAAGAGCAGTGAATAAATACGGACTTCCCGGAGGTGTTGGGCGGAGAAGAGATTGTATAGGAAGCATCTGCGTCTGGAATTAATTACACTCTCTCATATCCATAAATACAGCCTTCACGAACCAGTAATCTATTCATGCTTTTGTCAAACTGAGTATAATCGATTGAACAAAACGTTACGAATATACATGTACGAGTGCATGGAAATATAAAAGATTCCAACGAGACGGTGTATCATAAAAGCACACGAATGAACAATACTTTCAACAATACCGCGCATGGAACGTGTGCAATCTCTTAGGTGAAAGAGTCTAAAATCATTTTGGTGTTTGCAATTATCACGAATTGTGTATGTGAATTAATTTACATCAATAAATCTGATTTCTCATAATAAACATCCTCGTTATGCCAGAAACAGTGTCGAATAGCAAATAAAACAATTCATTTGTACTAGAAGACTACCTCAACACACATCTGCGTAGGTTGGATTTATCGCGTATACATATTTATGAGAGAACCAAGCATAATAATCATTGGAGAGACAACGTAAGAAAATGATGAGGCAAAACAGAGTGTGGAAGGTCGGTGCCGTTCGTTTCTCTCTTTGATCCTACAGTTTTCGTCTTATATATCATATTTTAACTCCTTCTTTATAGAATTCATTGATCAAATCTTGTGTGAATTTGATAAAGACGTTACCTCCTCGCCAACTCTCCGTGCAATTTTCATTGCTCTTCATGTTCCGCCAATCGTTTCATTTCCATATAATTACTGTACCTTAAGTTCTCTACCATTTACTCACTATTCTCTGCTCTTGGCTTTCCTTTACCTATTCCCATTTTCAATTTGATCCTCTATTACAGTCTAAATGTTCTTTTGCGCCATGAAATATGTTCTAATACATCTGTTTCATCTTTACAACATGTTCCCAAGATTAACTGCGTTCGTGGAATGGTTTTTAATTTTCATTCAATGAATTTCTTTACCTTTTTTTTTTCTTTTTTTTTTTTTTATTAAAAAACGGAAAACTGAATTACTTTCTTTTTGATTCTTTGTTATTACCGTTAATGCTTTGGCAATGACAATTAATATTCCTCTTTTAATCTCTCTTAGATGGACAGAAGAATTGTATAAATCATTTTTGATTGCGTCTTTGAGAGGATTTTTCATGAATAAAATTCATCCCGCGAATGATTTGACACTAATGAACGTTCAAAGAATGATAATACCTCGAGAGGATGATATTACATTTATAATGGCTGTTTCAACTCGTGAATTTAAAGAGCTGTTATGATACATCTTGATAATTGAATGAAAAACCCGTGACACATTATTTTGTCATTTTAAGGGATCACAAGTTGGGTATGATATTGCATACATTCCATCTCAGAGCCTTTTTTTTGTGCGAATATGTCTTCTCACCTCATATCTCTTAGTCCAGGTTTTCCTCCGTCTTCCTCTTCTTTTCCTTCAACGTTAACAATACACAATGCGAGCGAGCAGGCTTCGTATTTCCATACATATACATCTAACGAGCGATAATGCTTGCCGCTCTTACAACATTGTAGGGCTTATCTGAAGAGTGGTTAACGGATTTCAGGACAACATTACCTTATCGCAAATGGTGGAGGTCGTATAAAGGTGACCTCATCATGCTAAATGCTTATATACGCCAGATACATGCTATGAACCAAATGCACTTGTTCTTATCGGTTGTCTCTGTTTGGTGTTCAGGTTTATCCATGCATCTTTGTTTCCAATAAAATGCTTTGCGTTCAGAAATCGAAACTTGTTACGATTACTGCTTATGGAATCCCAATAATTAGATAGATTCGAATCTTTGAAGTGAGGTTCAAAATTCTGTAATATCCAGACCAGGAAATATGTTCGGAATAATATTGTGATGGGAGAATTTCGTGATTTCGTAACTTTTTGTTGAAATGTAGTATTTTCGATGGTGTGAGACTTTGCCTTTCGAATGTCGTATAGTCATTTTGAATCTAGGGCCTGATACAGAAATGTTATGATCCATTTTCTCAAGAAAGTGCAAGACTTGTGACGTTGCAATGAATCGACATAACAGTTTTCATTTAAATCAGAGAAACAACATTGGTTACTTGGTCAGTAAAATACCTTTCTGATTTCAGAGAATAAATTCCAATGAGGCAGTTTTTTTTGTGGTTATAAAATGATTATAAAGCTGAAAGTATACATTTCATAAATTCAAAGGATTTTTTTTTCCTCAGTGTAATTGTAGTCTTTGACTTGTTGATAATTATTAGAATTATGCATATGAAATACTTGAAATTTCAATTTTAAATAAAGATTCACAATGAGAAAAATTTAATATCGTGAAATATCGAAAGTGTTTGAGATTTTAAGAAAATATTGGAACAATAATTTGATTCAACATCGGTTCAAACTAACTTTTTTGTACGAAACAATATAGCGCTTTCAATAGCACCTTTATTACATATATAACCTCGTTATTCCAACATATCCTGAAGTCGCTAGTACGTGTACAGTGATGTATAGCGTTGAATTTTCCTCAATGTGCAGTTTGTAGACGTACAATTTCACTTGAATCTTCTGAATTTCATTGTATTGAAATTGTTTATATATTTCATTTTTCACTTCGAGTAGAAAGAAAATGAAAGTTTCAGTAATTTATTTCTCACTGTTGCTCAGTTACTGCAATACATGTATATTAATATTTTTCCAATACATCCTTCTTCCCTCGCATCGTATCATTTTTTACAATCAATTTTTCTTCGAATAAAACAGAAGAGGATTGAAATTCGGTAATAAAAGGAACAGAGGAAGGACAGTAAAATTGAACTTGATGCATTCTGTGCTAAAACTGTTATCTCTAGAGGACACTAATGAACTGTGTAAACTCTTCAACGTGAGATTTTCCTCTCGATCCCAATTTCTTCTCAAACAACAACTATAACAATCACCTGCACTTGGTCTTTAACGAGGTACGTCAGTTATACTCAAGAACAACACACTGGATAGTGATTAAAGTGGAGATTGAATATCCTCACACGTCCACACATGTAACATCGTTTGTTCTTACCTTCCGTCCAGATGAGAAATCCCGGCTTTTATATTTCCATTGAAAAAGCCTCCAATGGAATTATGAGTAAAGGGTTCTTCGGTGGTTTTCTTCAACAGTCGATGTGTGTATTCTAGTTTTATGGTGCGGAAAGAAGCGCCTTCGAACGCTCGTTTCTAAAATTAGTACAACCCATAATGACGGTCTTTAATTACGACATGAGTCGTTTGAAAGGAAAAAACGAATACCTAAAAGAATAAAAAGCACAAGAAGAAAGAGCGAGGAAATAGCAGCATCTTGAGGTAGGTCAGTCACGAAACATTCTTGTGCTATTCTTATTCAAGAAGAATAAAAGTTACACGTGGGAAAATGTAATGATAAATTGATGATAATGATGATAAGTCATTATCGTCTTTCTCGTGATTCGATATGATTGTTGATTATTCTCTCTGCAAAAGAAGGTGTGGAAAAAACAATATGTTGAAGAAATTGATATGCATGGATTGTAAATATTTTCATTGTGGCTGGATGAATCAGATGAAATTTATTGTGGAGGGAAAACTTGATGGTTTGTCTTCGTGTAATTACAATCATTGATAAATAAAAATATATTCCAACTGGATTTTTCGTTTGCTGCGAGTGATTGTGTTCAGAAACAAAAGAAAGAAAAATTGTACAGTACTTATTTGAAATACTGAAATGTCAGTTTAATGATTTGAAAACAGTATCACTGTGAAAAATCATTGCGGAATTTTTCCTCGTTAAAAACCATGAGATCCTTCAAGAAATGAGCAAAATTTTGCTACGTACTCTCTGATCAATTGAACAATAATTACAAATGATGAAGTAAATTGCTAAAATTGAGCTTTGAATATGAAATTTTGATTGCAAACGATTATACAAATGTCAATATGTTTTAAAATTCATTTTTTCATGTTTAGGAATATGTTCTGAGCTTTTGATTCATATATTGAGAGTAAAATGCTAACACTGCACTTCATTGCTATACATTTGAGATTTGTAATCACTTGCTTAGTTATTTGAAAATTACGTAGCAAAATGTTGTACGTTTTCCAATGTTCCATTTCCCTTCAATGGTGACAGCAAAGTTCCTCCATGATTGGGGAATTTTTTCCTCATTCAAAGATTCAACACCCGAAAAGCAAAATGATCCATCAAGGCAGGGAAAGAAATCCCATAATTTTTATTGGAAATACAATTCGTCCGTGATCAAGGGATGAAACTTACCAATTGTGTGAAGACAACTTTCGCATATTTTTGGCAGTGTAACTTGGTGATTTGGGATTTTTTAAACGGGGGATGGTTACCCACTGGAAAAAATATCATAGAAACTCATAAAGTTTCCTGATAAAAGTCTTCAAATACCATTATCGAACCTGATAAAATCTTATGAGAATATATGGGATTCTATAGAGATATTTGTACATCTATATGAGATTTTTTCAACGGGGTAATAAAATTTTTGATAGTAGACATTACTTTTTGTTACCTATCAATCGTCAGCGGAGTTTTTTATATGCTTCAGAATTCTTCCAGGAGAGAATTTCATGTTCTATTATAAAAGAAAAAACTGTTGTTCTGAATTTCAACTGTGCTTGACTATAAACTAACTACTGGAAACGTACAAAACTTTATTAACTTTTGTTCTTAGATTTTGATTGCTCTAAAGTATACCGTTGGAAAATAATAAGTTTTGTACTGATTCTTTCAGCAGTGTATGAATTTGAATGTAATTCTCCCTTCGATAATAGATGTTGTTACTGAATAAAACTTGAAAACTGACTTGCATCGATAGAACGGAATTAAAAAATTTCGATACATGCGGTAGTTGTGCACGACAGAAATAATGTTGATACTGAGTATTATTGACCCGTTTCCACTGTGATTCCACTTGATTCACATAACTTTTTTCACCAGAAGTAACAGATAAGAGTCCTTTTTTCTCCCTCTCTGTTCTTTCGAAGTTCGCTTTCAATTTGTTCCACCGATACGTACAGTTGGCCGTCGCCACATAAGTGAACTTTTACTCTTCTTTCTACCATCGTGAAAATGTACAAAAAGATGTTACGAAAAACACAAGCAAGACAGCGAAATATTTAGAATATGGCATTATATCTTCAGATTGCTCCCAAGGGAAATACTCTTTCCTTGAAGAATTTGACTGTACCCACTCTTGTACCTGTTCTCTATTTTCTCAGAAGCGCAAGCAAATTGACATCGTAATTGTGGCGCTTCATCACTTTTTCACGTGTTTTCCAGAATCTTGGAATGAAATTGGAGCGGGATTAGAAACGGAATCGTAGAAGCCAGATTCTAATAATAGAAAAAGCCTTTCGCTCGAGGATATCAATCACGAGCGGAGAGACGTGCGCGACTAGATATAGGTACCTTCCTCTTCTTGTGCTTCTTGTTCTTTTTCTGCCTCCTCTCTTTCTCCTCCTTCCTCCTCCTCCTTCGTCTTATTTAATTCATTGCTTCGACGTTGGTCCGTACCATCTCTTTCTCTGTTTTAATATTACCAAACTAATCCTACGTCATTTATACGCGAACAGAGAAGGAGGATCGATGAAATGGAATGGATGCACCCGCCACAAGATTCGCAAGAAATACTTATTATACATCTCGATATATATTTCTCACCTGTTGGAATACATCCACAAAACGAATCGAAAGAAAAATTTGTCTGTCCGAATGTGTAAACTTCAAAATGATGTATCAAGCTGCTCAATCTTGAATTCCGAACTCTCCACCGTTATTAATCAATTTGATGGCTAAGCGAGGTAGTACGAATCTCTTAGCATGAATTATAACATGGAGATTCGTATTATTGATGATATACACAAATGTTTTCAAATAAATTATAAATTATCTGGAGGATTCGAGAAGGTCTTTCTCATCGATTTTCGATTTGTCGAGTGTATTTTGCTCTCCCCATGTATAATACTTTTTATTGTTGAAGATGCACTTTGATACTTGAACTATAGAGAGCTACCCGAATAGATTCTCAACGGACAAAGAGAAGGCGAGGGATTATCTCAATTCTTATCACGATTTCCAAGACTATTCTTCTTTCCATTTGATGCCATATAAGCTCAAAAGGAGCCTGCCAACCTTTGTTGTGCTTTGAGGCATTCATACAACACGATATGTCAGATACGTGATATCTGATTTTTTACTGTTCTTCGTTTATTCATTTATTCACTTCCTTTTTCCAAATTCAGAAGACGAATTGTGTAAACGATGATTCAAAATAATGAATTCGGTAAGATGTATTCTCTCTTTATGGTTGTTTTTATCATCCGTTCAAATCTCGTTTATCTAATGGAACATCGTTTCTTTTATTTCGTTCAAGCTTTTCGAATGCTTTTTGTTTCTATCACTTTGGAAAATTACTTGGGAAAAACTCTAATGACTTTTTATGAGATTTTTGGAATAGTTTTTCAATTGAATGGTTTATAAAAATCAACAAAAAACAAAAGAGGGAAGGAGAGGTTCGTTTTGTTGGTTTTTCGAAAATATTTATATCGAATGGCAATGGAGTGGAAGCATCGAGGTTTCACTGTTTGAAATTTGGAGAATGATTTAATGAAAGTTGATTTTCCACTGCGGGGAAGTCGAATAAAAAAAAAGTATTCTTCAAATTTCCACTGAGTTGTTCTGATGGAATTTTTGTGGTCAACTTCAATTACGTGATGAAATTCGTTTGGAGGCTATGGAGGGAGCCGAGAAGCTTCATATTTGTGGATAAATAATGCGGTAGGACGTATTGGAGATCTCAAAAAGCGTCCGATGTGGAAATTGGTGGTATTGATAGATAGATGTTTCAATACCAAAAAGATTTTATTTCCCAGACTTCGACCTTTTTGACCATAATAACTACACGGAGAGATGTGTGCGGGATTGATTACCATTCATTCTGGCTTTCGTCGGAACTTTGTAGTAGAAGTTGAATGATAACATTCTGGTTAGGTAATTATTACTATGTTCATTTTCGTTTCCATGGTAACGTTAACCGTTCAACGCGCTATTTCCGATGTCACCAAATTACTATTCTTCCTTATCATCTTGATTGCGTGATTTTGCTTCGTGCAGTGAGTGACTGGTTAGTACCTAGGCCAGATCAAGTGAAACCAGATGAATTTTCACCAAGATACTGTTCTTGAATTGGCACCAACTGTTCCACTAATTCCAGATGGTACAGTTTTGCGTAGACAGACAGTCTTGAGCCAGTATTGAATCCGACACCGATTTAGACAAGAGTGGATTTTTTTCTCAATGTCCACATGGGAAATATGCCATTCATCATGTATGTCTTGAAGTAATTCTCATTACAAAGCCATATTAAGAAAACTGAATGAATAATATCTATCATCTAAACAGCACTTTGAGAACAAACACGAAAGGAATGAATATCAATAATGAAAAGTATATGCTTATTTACTCACTATTCTAAGCAAAATTCGTTATTCATACGCGTTTCCAAGCGAGAAATCCCATTACCGAATTTACATATCGCTATTAACATTCATTTATTTCGTGTTTGTTTTCACAGTACTGTTTAGATTGTTACATATTATTGGTTCATTTTTTTTACTCAAGGGCAGTGGATTTCATTTGAATTTAATCCTAATTTTATTTTCTATGCCGATGATTTATTTTAATAACCAGAAGTATGATCCACTATTTTCATAAAACATTTTCAAAGCGATTCCGGCGTGTACTAGAATTTTATTTCGAAAAAAGAAGAAAGAACTTTATATCGAATCGGAATTTGATTTCACAGTGAATAAAATGCATATCCCGCAGAAGCAGATAGACAATGACTGAATTGTAATTGCCTTTATCACATATTTATCTTAATTAAGTCGAAATTGATATGGACGATGAATTCCAAATCCGTTTGAAAGTAAGCCTTCGTTGAAATGACTTTAATTTTTCATTATGATAAATGAGTTGGTCGTTTAGCATTTATTTACTTATTATATCTTTCATTCAATTAATCGCATGGATTTAAGCATACCATGGTTGCGGTACTGTACCTCGTGGGTTTATAAATATAAAATAATCTCTCTTCATTCGCAACAGTTGATCGAATCGTTTATGAATTTTACTTTCATTAATTAGAGCTTCGAAGCACCGTAATATGACAAACGTGTCTCAGGGTTCCCACTCACCTGATAAACATGGAAAACCTGGAAAAATCAGGGGATTTTGTTTTGGGTCTGGAGAACCTGGAAAAGTCAGGGAATTTTCGAAAAGTTCCTGGAAAATTCTGATTTTCAGAAACTTTCTACAATTTTGAAATTTTTCTGCTCATAGACAACTCTTGTTTCGAATAGTTGAAGACTATTGATTGAAGAGTGAATTTTAACTCGATCTCAATAAACATTCCGAGCAGAAAAAATCTTTTTCAAGATCATCTTTCAAAAGATATCATTTATACATTTGTTAGATACCTTTTAGACGAAAGACATCTTTTGGATATCTGGAAAAGACATCTCAGTTGGTTTTGAAAGCCATCTTTTCGACGTTTTGTTGTTTTGTTGGGTTCCGATCAAGTTATCGAAAAGAATCTTTTGATGGACTTTTTTTTACCACTATTCTTATTTTTGTGACTGGTAAAATTATGACCGAGAAGGTACATTTTAAAATGAACAAAGTACTTCTTCTACTATGAGCTGGAAGACAATTTTATTTGAAATTACCTGTGTATGTAGTTTGTCGACAAATATTTTTTTGACTTGGTCAGGGAAAAACTAAATTTTGGGCCTGGAAAACCTGGAAAATTCAGGGAATTTTGTCATTTAGAAAAAGTGGGAACCCTGTGTCTATTCGTCTTCATTTTTCTTTTTATTAACTCCACGGCTTTTTCCCTTTGGTGTGTTGCGATGAAGATAACATCTTGAAAATTTTATAAACGTGTGACTCCGTGAGCCGACTGTCATAGAAAATGAAAAACTACGAGGACAGATGCACGAGAGTGATATGATGTCAACAACTCACCTCCATTTTGTATGCGGCTTCAAATTTATAACATCTCATCAGTTTTTTGTCTCTTTTATCCCTGTTATCCATCCTCCCACGTTCTTCTTATTTCCGCCCTTCTGGTGATTTTCCTCAAACTTGTAGTTTTCCATTGCAAATAGATTTGTACCAGATTTTTTGTCTCATTCTTCTGATTTCAATCTCAATTCTTCTTTTTTTTCTTAATTCTTCTATTTTTTCTGTGCATATGCGTACAAATTCTTTCGCATTTCCGTTCATCATTTTTGTTGTTTTATTCCTAGTACAGATTATTTTAAGAACTTTGTGGAGGGTATTGTATTAACAATGATCGTAGAATGTTCGAAATATTCTACACAATATAACAATTTTTCTACTCACTTTTATATTCTCGTTTTGTGATCTTTCGTGGAAATATTTTCATGATAATTTTAGATCCGATAGTTCATCCATGTAGAGTTCCTGTTAGGGATGTTTCTATATTCCGTAGACTCAAATGTTTGATTTTTAAAGCCACTCAAGTGTTCCATCTTTTTACGTGGAATAGAGTTTCCAATCGTGGACAATGTATGTGGAAAACGTTCGAAGTAAATGTGAACTCTTTCACTCTAAACAATAAAACAGTTCACTCATTTGAAATAAAATCGTTCACTTAATACCGATTCACGAAGAATTCTTCGTAATTGAGACAGCAAGTAGTCCGCTTATTTTATTCCAAAATATGAT
Source organism: Gonatopus flavifemur (assembly GCA_018340375.1). Classification (NCBI taxonomy): domain Eukaryota; kingdom Metazoa; phylum Arthropoda; class Insecta; order Hymenoptera; family Dryinidae; genus Gonatopus; species Gonatopus flavifemur. The sequence goes on from JAFFJZ010000005.1 coordinate 12,127,075, forward strand.
CTATTTGCCAAATATTTGTAATTTTTTACATATTGTAAGAGATTTGATAAATTCATCGGCAGTTTTTCTTTCCACTTTACAGAACCCGCGACGTCAAATGCTCTCATTATCCCTCCATTAGATTAAATCTGAAAAAAAGAGAGGTCTCATTGAACCATGAATTTCAATTAAACTTTGTATTTTCACACGTAGTATTCCTTGAATAGATTGAATCAAATAGAAATTAATTGAGAAACGTTGTGAAGATTCAACGTATATTGTTGAAGAAATAGTTTAGTTGAAAGAGCTCAGATTGTCGTTTCAAATTCGAATCAATGTGGAGTACTGATTCATTCGTATATAAAATTCATGAATATTTGAAAATGAAACAGACTAACACTGTAAAGTTCATTAAACGAGAAATTCTACGTTATCATATTATCATTATTTGTTTTCATTGACTCAGATTCGCGAATATAGGAATTAATTATTGTGAAGTCTTCAATTAAATTTTGATTTTTATCCTTTGAATAGCCATAATGATAGGACATTATTGCTATAGAAGTACTTTTTCTTTAGTCGATTTTATGAATCCATCAAAAAATATACACGAAAACACTTGTGAATTTCAGCTAATGAGATTAAAAGTGATTGATTAAAAATAGTCAAAGTCTTTATCTTTTTCTACTTGGTTGATGAATGAGAATTCGCGTGGATGATGAGTAATTGGTCACAGTAATGACGAAAAGTGTGATAAAATTTTCAGTACCTGACAGGGTTATCTTGTAATCTGTGGAGATTCAATTGCCTTAACTACTCGACAGGCAGTATAACATTACTTCACTGGAATGGAAATTTTAATCGATGTAAGAAAATGTTGACGTAAACTGTAGAACTTCTTTTTAATCCTCCTCTAGATTTGCATATTAAAATCAACGATATTTTCATTTCATCATATTAATTATCAGGCATTGAATCAATTATGAACGCAATTTTTGTAATAATACTCATTTTTTTTTTAATAGGTACAAAAGAATACAATTTTTTTTTGTATATCCTTTCAAGTTAACCATAGTACGTGATTTCTTTCATTCAAGTAAAAACTAGCAGCAGATTGATGTAACTTTTGATTGCAATTGATTCGAATATTTTTTATATTCTTTCGATTATGCGATTCAGCTGCTTAAATGTATTTGCTAAAACAATGCTATCAAAAATTACATCAATCCGCCGTTAGTTTTAGTTTCCATCGATAACATACGTGTACATGAATCAACTTTCTTCCTCAACAAAAGAATTCATCGTTGGATAATCTTGTCAGTTGAGCATATAATTTGTGAAGAATCCCTTAGGTGCAAGGGGGACAGATTAGAACTGTGTTAGGCTCCTTATCCCGCCAACAGGGAGCATAAAATAGTTTTTACTGAGGATATGTAAATCTCAACAAATGAGTTCAGATATCAAAAGAATGAAAACATTAAATTGACGGTGATCATTGCGTATTATGGTGGCAGTTTTACGGGAGTTATCTCATCCAAAATGTTCGAAGATAAAAATCTCACTGAAGTTATTGCTACCTTCGCGGCAAAAGGGTCAAGGGATGTCGGTAATTATGTGTGACATTATTAGTGTTTAAGCACGTGATATTGAACGCAAAACTGCGAAAGCGTGCCATAACTGGTTGAGATCTTCACATATGAAATGAAGTATCCATTAATCCTGTTCTCGCATACGAGGTTGACGTCGGAAATGACTTTCAATATTCGAAAATTAAATATCGATTTTACAATGATGCTGAAGTTCATGAATGAAACACAGTGATCAAGTATTTTTGAATATTTAATGAAAGCACATAAAGCTCCCAATGAACGATATTCAAATATTTTGTATTCAAAGTTGAAAAAAATAAGTAGTTTTTTCAGCAAACCTTTATTTGAGAGTTAGTTTTCGAGATTGTGTTTTTATTAAAATTCGGGTTTTTTTTTTTACAAGAACAGGTTATTCGTGTATTATCAAACGAAATCGGAGACTGTGAACACATTTGATGTGAAATCACACAACATTGTAACTTTTCATAATGTTACACGGAGAAAAATTGTGTATCATAAATTACTAGACTCGCTAGTATATTGAGGATATACTTGCATTTTGAAGTTCTATACCAAACATTCCCTTCAAAAGTACCAGACTTTCTGTGAGTTGATGGTAGAATAATAACATTTTATGATAGAAAGTTTGGTACTGTTGAAGAGAACGTTTGGTATAATTTTTCTCAATGCATATTGTATAAAATCATCGTTTTTAGTCAAATTACAAAGATTACGAACTCTGCGTGACATTAAAATATTACCAATGATGTATTGTGTGATGTCACATAAATATATTCTTTCTTATATATCGATTTAAAGGTTCTCAATAATAGTATTTCAACCCTATCGGGAATTGACCTAGGTTCAATAATTGTTAATTCTACGTTTTGATTTTGTTCCCTGGATACACGGAGGAAAATTCGATCATCAAATGTGATAAAATTCGAAGGTCTAATAAACTGAGTCTATGACAAATGCACTGAAAAAATCGTATACTAGAATTAAAAATATTCCTCTAAAATATGAGGCTAGTACATGTTCCTCTGAGTTTTAGAAGATTGATGTGGGAGTCAGAACGTTAGAAGAATTACCACTAATATTAGGAGGGAATTGTACTAGGCTCATATTATAGAGTAGATTTTGATTTTTAGAACATGATTTTTTGGGTGTAAATTGAGCGCAATCGAAATTTACGACGGTGAACTTGAATTTTTGTCAGAAATTTGGAAGATTGTGTAGAAAAACTGAGAAACGCGGAAAACTAATACATTTGAGATTGATTATCAAAATGATTCCAGAATTAGGATAAGTTACATGTTGATAAATAATTACGAATTGAATTCATGTTTCATCATACTCGAATAGAGATGATCTATCATCTTCATATGTACCACAATTCGTTGATTGTAGTATTTTTTGTAGCATCCTAACAAAAAATTGCGGCGCGTTTTGAGTGGCCTATCTTGCTATTTCCAAATATAGAACTATATTTAAGGATGATTAAGGGGCAAAAAACAGCCTTATCCATCGCCCTTTCATCATAATTCAATTCAACAACTCCACTGTAGAATCCAATCAAGTGAATAAAAGTACGGTTCGCAAAGTATGAGGCTATAAATACATCGTCACATGTAAAGACACATATAAATTGATATTCTCGTTTTCTCCTATCACGTGGTTTAGTTATTCATCGACGTCACTAAAGACACAAATGAGAGTATATATATATAAAAAAGAAGAAGCATATAGGAGAAACAAAACGAAGTTTGAATGGAAAATGAATTTTCTCAAAAAATGAATCAACGCATTCGAATTAGTAGCACGTTACACGTCAAATTTGTCTGAAAAAAATCAACAATATTTTTCATCTCTCCACTCGTGTTTCTAATAGCGATTAATCGAGTAGCCTCAACTCTTAATGTTTCGGCATAGAATTATTCGTAGCTCGAAAGTAGTTTGGCAGCCAGCCACATACTGTGTCGTTACTTGTTGTACATCGTATGGAAATGGAAACTGTCTGCGAGAAACTACATATAAACATGCAGAAAATTCATCGTCGAAAATGTGTTTTTGATTATTGATTTTTTATTACGATATCATTGATAACATTTTCGATTTGACGTTATTTTATTGTGTTAATGTTGAACGGGAGAATACATGTACTGTCGTGTACTCTCCATGTTACTACACTACACGATACCGTCTAAACTGTATGACACACAATGTTCGAAGGGATTACAATATGTACGGTTTGATTATATTATCGCTTCAGCGTCTATCATATATCTAGTAACACTAAGATCATGAATATATCATAAATCCATTGTGAAGAATAATTGGAATTTCCCAATTGGAAATCGATGAATTGCAACACTGTAAAAACAAGAGTTCGAATTCCATACGTTTTGATGTCCCTGTTTTCAATGCACATGAAGTAATTGATTTGAATTTGTTTCAGTGCATGATCTCAATGCACTTCGAGTGATTGTGCATCTGTTATACGGAGAGAAATTCATTTGGAAAGATCACCATTTTATTCGTAGACTAGAACTATTCGGAAAAATCAGACAATAACTTCACTGTAAAAAATTTTATCGGAAAATTCCCATATATTTATGTGAAGTAATGAACACATACATGCGTTAGGAATTTGCCCAACTTGTCCGGAAATTTACTGTGAAATGTTGGGAAAAATCCCATAAAGTTTGGAATTTTCAGATAAATGTATGGGAAATTTCATATAAATGTACCGGAAATTGATCTCCTGATCAGTGATTGGAATTTTCCGGTTGATGTACACAGGAGAATTCCGATTATTTTTTACAGTGTTATACACAGAGAGAAATTTGCTATAAAATTTACCTTTTGTCCGATAAATATAGAGATAACACATTGAATTGCTGTAAAATTTACACTAGAATATTTATTAGATTTATCGCAATTTATGTGACCACTGCAGCAAACTTTAATTTTTATCGAAGACTTTGGTTGATTGAACAAGAATTTCGGTATATTCTACAGCAATTCAATGCTGTTCCTATAATTACAGCAATTTTCTCTCTGTGTAACATAACTCTCAATCATTGCCATTCGTAATGGTAAAAATCCAAATTAATCTCAATTTTTACCATCATAGCTGGCAATGATTAGAAGTTATGTTATAATTTATTGTCTGATGTTTCCAAACCTTGATGGACTTGAGGCAAATGTGGTGCAAGATGTTTACTACTGTTTCACGTCAAATTTTCGAGAAAAAATTGAAAATTTCGAACTGGTTGTGTATTAATTATTTGCACATATGTATGATAATTCTGATGATTATCTCTTATGTATACTGTGCATGAGAAAAAGCATGTGAAAACGATTACAGGGAAAAATAGTAATTTGGTGGAAGGTATTCTAAAATGGTAATGAGCCCAATCAGAAAAATCCGAAAAACGCCAATGTTAACAAAAGGTGCTGTACAGTGCCAGTATTGGGTCTTCAACACTTGGTCAACACGTACTGGATCAGTACTGGATACATAGAAATACAGTACTATGCCTGTACTGATGAAGCAATACTGAGAGCTTAATGCCGGCCAGGTCGTGATCCAGTAGACATTGCACTGATTGCGAATAATAGCATTGGTATTCAATCCCCAGTATAGAAAAGCATTATCATCCCAGACAAATGCCAGTACCCTGCCAGTCTTGGAAAGTACTTGTGCAGTCTTGCGCCTGTTATGAATTCCTGGTTGGGAGTACCAGTTAACATCGAAAAGAGTCCGATAAATTTCTGACATTATTGTCGAAATGATAAATTCACATAGTAACGATTATCAGAGCGATCGCGTAATATTTCCAATATTGGGGACAAATTGAAGAACCGGACGTTTATTTTTCCTCATATGTTGAGGGAAAATTAACACTCTATTCATAAGAAAATATGAACAATCACTCTTGTACTGACGAAAGCATTTCAAAATACGTTCCTATTTTTTGTTTCAGGAAGTACTGCACACGATCAGTGCACCCAGCGGGCAAGTTCAACGCATCGTCATATTCAAGAAAAATGGGGTCCAAGCTATGGTGGAATATCCTTTTTCTTACGAGCCATACGAAGCTTATTATCGTTGAAAAGCATGAACAACGTTTCCCACATATATTAGACAGACGTTGAGTTGAGGACGAGCTTTGACTTTTGAAGCTTCACATGTAAAGTTAGTGCATTGAGGAAAAAAGAGAAAGAGCGAGAGAGAAAGAGAGAGAGAGAGAGAAGAGTAAGATAAAGTTAAGTTCAAAGCCCATGAGGATCAACTACGTGACATACTTTTTCCAACTTTCTGTCGTGAAACTTTAGTCTGCACTGGTCCCAACGTTACGTACGTAATGAAGACACACGGCCGGGATCAAGGTTAACAAAAATTCAAGAGATTTTTTCAGATATCTCAATTTGCTCCTCTCCCTGTTTCTCTCTCTCTCTTTCTCTTCCGTGGGAAAGAGTAGGAGTATCATGTACAGTTGAAGAATCTAATTCTCTTTCTGATGTAGTATAATGACTACGTAATATCGTGTAACGACATCGTTCCCTCTAACAACATTTACGGCCAAAGTGTACAAGATTTCTTTACAATATTTCCTTCTATTTTCCTTTTTCGTTTCCTCCTCTATACGTACTTGGTGCATAGATTTTTTGCAAAAAATCCGATTATTTAAACAGTTTCTCAAGAACTTCCTTAACCATCATTATTTTCATCGAATACGTTCGACTCCGTGGAATCAGCGACAAGAGCGAAAGAAACACTCCATGGAGCAGATATATATTCAGGATGCTGCACCCTCAAAATCGACTTTGCTAAGGTAAGAGAATGTTTCAGAATGTTTTTCCGAGAAGAATATCGTGACTAATCGAAAATTTAATTGACAGTTCATTGTTCATTATTCATATCGCGTAACGTGAACGTCCTACGAATGAATCATGGAATTTCATAGAGATCTCATAGTGACGAGAATTGTTTTGGATTAAGACTTATGAATAATAAGTCTTGAATGAGAATTCGTGTGGATTCGTTGGAGATGTATATTTATTCATCATGTAAATGCAAAACAAGTGATGTAAGTGTGATATGCATCATACATACGATATTCAACGTTCCAAAACGTACGATGGATATCAACCATTTGGCGTGACTTTCCATTAGCCACCAACTTGCTTTCAACTCACACGAATTTCGCGTGATGATGCGATATATTCATAAATTCTGTTAGATATTTATAGTGATATAACGTATAAATAATGTTATAATTAAATGCGAATGGAGATAGGGATGAATGTAGTGAGGAGATTCATTCAGCAGGTGCAGGGGTAAGTGCATTGATATACACTGTATTTGTTTGTATCTGGAATGTGAAGACCAGCAACGCACTTGTATAAAATCGATCGATGATGAATGAATTCTCTTCTCAGTGGATTGTAGAGACTGATTGCAACGCATTAACCATTAATTCATAGCCAGTTCTTCATCGGCATCGTCGTCTCCGCCATCCTCGTCGTTGTCGTCGTCGTCGTCGTCGTCGTCATCGTTGTCGTTCTCTCAGTGACTGACTAGTTTGGTAACAGGTTTTGGAACCATTTAGGCGTACGTGGCTTAATGATCGAGTTACGTCCGGATCTGAGCCCGCCTCTATAATTATATCCTTCACTTTGCGCCCATTATTCGTATTACCACATCTCTCTTTATCACTCCAATGAAGATTCGACAATGAGAGAAGGATGAGAACATCGTTATAAACACGACGGCTAGACGTCGAATGAACGACAATTTCCTTTCTTTTTACTCCATTTCCTGTACGTATATCACATTGTTTCTGTTGGTAAATTATTTCTCAATGATATATGCAGTTGAAACTAACTATCGGACAGCGAGACAGGGGGTGATTCATCAAGGATTTTATGATATCGTCGATTTTACTGATTGTAGTGAAAAGCCGACCACACTGCAAGTTCAGTGAATCTAATGTTTGCAGGGAAATTTTACTGATTCCATTCAGTGGTTGAAAATAGGGAGCATTGTCATTGATATAAATTTAGGGAGCAGTTGTAAATTTTGTGTAATTGTTTCAAAAACTTATTTGTCCTCTTTCCATAAAATATTTATGTGTAGAAATTAAATCTCCAATTGGATACGAACACTGATTACTTGTGGCGAATAGATTATTTATTCACACGACTAATTTATTTGAGGCAAGCATTCCATCATTTTATTCGATTGAATATTTCTTTAAGGCGATACCAGCGATCCCTGAAGATGCAATCAAACCCATTGCTTAGAAAAAGACACGGCCAAAATTATTCTGACAAACTAGTCGAAAACGAAGGACTGAAATTAAAGTCTCGCCTGTACAGCCCTTTTTCAATTAATAAAGATGGTCCGTACAGAACGATATTTTTCTTTGATTGCTTTATTTTTTTTATAATTTGCAAGGAAAGATTTGGCTCGGGTTGCATCGTCAGGGGCCGCTGGTATTCCCTTAATTCTAATAAATATGTTATGGAGAGAGGAAAAATGAACTGTTTATTTGGTTAGAAGAAATTTTTTTCCCATAGTATCGAATCGAACAAACCGCTTGGAGTTTCTCTTTAGATCTTTCACTCACTTGCACGTTTGAATGAACGGAGAGGGAATGATTGTCGATTGCATGAACAATTTTCGAGCATCTTAGGAAAGTAGTTGTCGCAACTGTTTAGGAACTCTCGCAGCTACTTCCGTGAATGATCGAAAAATGTGACGAGTCCGATCGATGGCGCGAGTAGCTGCGACAACCAAGTTTTTCTGTCCGTGAATCTTTTTACGTAACTTCATATATTTATCGTGTCCACTTGTGCTTACCCAGATAGAACAACGTGTACTGTAAAAAATAATTATGGAAAATCCTTTACCATAATTTGGTGGATTTTTCCTTCATTCGTAGAGCATTCAACACCCAAAAAACAAAATAATCCCCAAAAGTTGTGGGAAAATCTCTCATTTTTGATGGAAAAACAATTCCTTCGCGATGAGGATAATAAATCCTCCAACAGTGTGGAGAAAACCTTCCCACAATTTTTACAATGTGACACTGGGGCGTTTATCGGCATCACTACTTATAATGATCTTAGTTTTCAAGGGATTTGATAGGATTATGTGAAAAATGGATAACGACAGCTCGTAAATTTGTGAAAACAGCAGAATAAAATAAAAAACAATGAATAAAGAATTTAAAAAAGGTAAAGAATTCAATTTCTATCCTGATTGTATATGATTATGAACACAGTTATTGAAGGAAGACTGTGAAGCGGCAGGACGAAAATGAGAAAAAGGCTTTGTTTCGTATCCTTCAAGAGATGGACATCTTCCATCCTGATAACAACAAATTTTCATACAAGTGCATTCCACGTGTGCCTCGCTACAAAACATTTCCGAAATGAGAAATGTCTCTCCCACGCGTGAGAAATATGAACTCACAAATGAATTATTCAAGAATTATATTCACTATTGTTTGGGATTCAAGTACGGGTCATGTGTGATGCATTTTCCCTAGAAATTATTCATTGAAAAGTCATGAAAAAGTCAGATATGAATCTCTCTTACTTATAATAAAAATAATTATTGGATATAATAAGGTGAGTGCACGTGTATAAACATATCTCTATTCACTGGTTGGCTAAGAAAGATTTCAATTAAGAAAAGCCTTCGTAATCATTTCATTTCGAATTCTATGACATGCATCACGATTTAAGTAAACATTGAATGAGGGGTTTGCTGTAGACATGTGTATCCTGGATTACATGTTTGAAAAGAGTTGTGAAATAGTTGCTTGTGAAGGTTTCTTTAATCAAGATATCTAGTACAAAGCACAGGTTTTGTAAAATATAGATAGAGTAAATCAGGGCGAGATGACGCACTTTTTCAGTCAACTCCAGCATAAAATAGTAAACAAAATCTGATTTATTCGAGGAAGATTTGAAGATTGTAATTGAATCTTTTTTTATTTCTCATTCTTTTACGCTGTAGAGAAGTGGGGAAGAGCGTCATTTCATCCCGCTTCACTCTAAGTGTTTCAATTTGACACAAATTTCCCTGTCATCCTATTCATCGATATGTTGCGAATCAAATTAAAATTCTCTGATGATTTTTCTCCATTCTTTTTTGAGGGAGATAATAGGGTACCGTGGAAAAATGACAACAAAACGAGAATCCTGAGAAAGATAATTTGACTATAAATGAGGACAAAATGAGAATAATTTCCTGTTTGCAATATCCTCTTCCGAAAGTAAATGTAGATTTTTCACTCCGTTGCTGGTAGGTTTTTTATTCCTGTTCTCTGGAATTCACCCGTGATATTATTCGCTGATGTAACCACAAACCCGGCTACCGCAGCGATTTTTTCGCTATTCAAATACCAACCGCATCAATTACCTACCGCAGCTTTGAACTGCTCATTTAGTAATTTTTTCAATAAATCTAAATCTGAATTCCTGAAATCACGTTGATGGAAGGAAATATCATTGAAAAACCAATTAAATCTCGATTTAGGACAAGCTCAGCCATATGAAAATGATTACATGGTGAAACATGAATTTCTGATTTGATTCATTTAGGGGCAAGGTTATTTTTGTCATGGAATTTTCCTCAGAACAAGACCCCGTCAATGACTATGAGGTTGTCTTTAACGGCGTGCTTTGATGCGTTTATAGAAAATTATAAAGAGAAATTGAGCCTAAAATAGATATTTGAAGATGAAACCGTCCGTATATTTCAACTCATAAGTTCTCTTCTCTTCGGGTTACTCTACTACTCTGGTTCTATTCTATCATTCCACTCGTGCATTCACGAGCATAAAACGTTGGACTTTTCTTGAGCTGACGTCGAATGGTCTTTTTTTTGTGCGCTAATGTTTTCTTTACATGACATCTTCATCTTGTTTTGACAAGAACTTTGTTCCTCAGCTGTCAACTTGTCTACGCGCTGTCATATTCTCTTCGCCGCGAGGAGGATTCCCTCGCACGATTAACGTATCGACAATGTGTACACTACTTCTTCACTATCACACACTTCCGGCTCTGCTTTTTCTTACGCATCGCTATCTTTTACCGTCGGTAATCGAACGTAACGTTAGAGTTGATACGCGTTTGCACAATTCTCCACATGTCTTTCAGACTCCATTTACGTGGTTCATTAATCATCGATTCTCCATTGATCAGTTCCATATCGTTTCTGGATAAAAGGGATTTTGTTGAAAATCGTTATGATAACCCATGTGGAAAAAATGTCCGAAAATTTATACAATTGTTCACAAATTCTGTTCAAATTGGACATTCTTTCCACATGGGAATAATTTGTGTGAGGTATGGGTATGTATTGCACAGCTTGGTAAATTTTGAGTAATCAAGTGATTCACCAAAATAATCATTTCTGCCACGTTTAATTAATGCTAATTACAAATCGTGGTAATAGGTTTTGATTCAATTTATCTCTAAGGGTACACTCGATGCAAACACGTATCAAATATGTTTGTTCAGGTATTTGCAACGAATTCATTGCAGGTACCTACACTGTAAAAAAATTTCACCGGAAAATTCCAGTACATGTACTGGAAGTCATTAACCTGTACATGTACCGGAAAATTTCAGCACATTTGTACTGCAAAAATTCAGTGCAAACGTTATGGAATTCCCGCATCAAAACTGGAAATTTTCTGAGCCTCGGTACTGGAATTTTTCAGTACACGAGCTGGACTTTTCCAGGACATGTACTGGAAAATTAATGCTGAAAATATCCATGAAAATTGAAAAAAAATTGCTCACGCAAAGTGATTTTGCAGGGTCCTTGTGTTCCAAGATGATTAAGAAACTTTTGATCGTTCATTTGGATGGACAGAAACTCATGTCTACCTAACAGGATTTGAACCCACACTTTTCTACCTGCCTACCAACTGAAACCTAAGACCTAACCGATGAGCTATAGCGCGACATGTTGGAAGGCCAGCTTGGGTTACTACATATGCTTCATATCTAGAACACAAGAGGATAAGTCTTGGAAAAACCTCATATATCAATTTCATTGGCTACAATTACAATTATTATTCAAAATCTCAATCAGGAAATTTTTAATATAAAGACTTGAAATTTTTCCTGCCAGAAATGACGAAGTCCAATAGAAGTGGAAAATTTCAGTGCAACAGTGATTAAATTCCGTTGCATAGCAACTGGAAAATTCCATCACACGACCTGAAAATTGCAGTTCAAAACCTGTATAATTCAATTGCATAGTAACTGGAAAATTCCATCACAAAACCTGAGAATTGCAGTTAAAAACCTGTATAATTCCAGTATACCAACGATTAGGTTTTTTTTTCTAAATTCCAAATTTTTTCTCAAGTCCTTTTTGAGGGAATATTTTTTTTTGGTGCACAAGAACTATAAAATTGTAGTACGAGCCGGTAAAATTTTCGCGAAATCATGGCAAAATTTCAGTACATCATCTCAAACTTGAAAATTCCAGTACAATGACTGAATTTTCAGTTATGCTTGGTAAATTTTCAGTAACGTAACAACAAAATCTCTGTACATGTACTGGAATATCCATATTCCAGTACTAGCACTGGAAATTTCCAGTCCAGTTGCACAGTAAATTTCCAGTTTTTTTTTACAGTGTAATTGAAATGTATCTGATACCTGTTTGTAACCAGTGTGCTGTTGGGGATTTGATACATTGATTTCACGCAATTATTAGGTGTACAACTTTGCTTCCCCCGTTTACAATACATGATCGCTAATGTAAATAGGTTAGGTAATGAATGTCATACACTAAGTTGGACATATGTCAACATAACAAGATCGTCATATTGGTGAATTCTTGATTACATAATAAATTTTTACTCGATCGAAGATGTCAGTTTTTGAGCCGAATTCTCGTCATTTGCGGCAAGTTCTGATTTTCTGCTTTCAAGTGAAGAAAACTGCGGCTGAGGCTCATCGAATGCTCTCAAGTACTCACGTTGAGGCTTCTTTGAGTGAAAGAACGTGGCGTGAATGTTTTCAACGTTTCAAGAAGGTGATTTTAATGTCGAGGACCGACATGGCGGTGGAAGAGAGAAAATTTTTGAAAATTCCGAATTGGAGGCGCATTAGTTGATAAAGAATCGTGCCAAACGCAAGAAGAATTGGCAGAATCACTGGGAGTAACTCGACGAACCATTTCGAAACGCCTCAGAGCCATGGGAATGATTCAGAAACAGGGGAATTGGGTTCCGTACGAATTGAAACCAAGATATGTTGAACGACGTTTCTTTACTTGCAAACAGCTGCTTCAAAGACCGAATCGAAAAGGGGTTTTATACCACTACGATAGTTCCAAGCGTAGAAAATCTTGGGGAATGCGAGGACATGTCCCCACGGCGACGGTTCAACCAATATTCAGGGTGCCAAGGTTATGTTCTGCATTTGGTGGGATCAGCTCGGTGTCGTGTATTATGAGATATTGAAACTTAGTGGAACCATTACAGGGGATCGATATCGAACGCAGTTGATGCGTTTGAGTCGAGCATTGAAGGGGAAACGGCCACAGTACGAAAAAAGACACGATGAAGTTATCCTCCAACGTGATAATGCTCGGCCACGTGTCTCAAAACCGGTCAAGACATATTTGAAAACTCTAAAATGGGAAGTCTTACCCCATCCGCCGTACTCTCCAGACATTGCTCCTTCCGACTAGCATTTATTCCGATCGATGGCACACAGCCTGAGTGATCAGCATTTTCATTCTTTTGAAGGAGCACGGAGAAAAAGGAATTCGCTGTGGCAGCGAAATCTACTTTTGCTGGGTTCCTTTTGCCAGAGCAGCAAATTTTTTGCTGTGACAGCAAACTATTTGCTGTTCCAGCAATCTTGTTAACTGCGACAGCGAATTTTTAGCTGTGGCGGCAAGAAATGTTTGCTATCCCAACAAAATTTGTTTGCTGTTCTGTATGTAATACTGAAAATTTGCTGGCGGAGCAAACATTTTTTGCTGCCACAGCTAAAAAATTGCTGACTAGTAAATAGCTGCAGCAACTACTCGAGTAGATGGTCGAAAATCGACTATTCAAGTAGTTGCTATAACTATTTCTTTTTTTCCGTGAAAGTTGTACACCTGATGAATAATATATCTTCTTTATTTTGCGTTCTCTGAAAAATCGACTATGTCAAACCGTGGATGTTGGGGAATTATAGTATGATAATTCGAATTTTTTGAAATAAAAAATCAAACAAATATCGTTCAAATGAATTTCTATGAGTTATAAAGGTTGACAAATGATAGATTATCATTCAACGAAGACGGAAAGAATTATTCATTTGAAATGATCCTCCAAGTTGAACAACCATCAGCCTCCAGTAAATTTGATAAAATTTATGTGAGACAAAGCCTTTGTAAACACGTGAAAATTCTACAACGTGAACGATAAATTTTTTTCTCAACCTTACTCGATGTCTCCTATTACGGTTACTGAACTTTCACGGTAATTCTCAATGAAAAATCTCCTACAAGTGACACAAATGACATAATATTCAAAAAACAAACAAGAATTCCATAAGAATAGAAACAAATAATGTATACAAAGAGCAAATTAGTTCACCGTAGCGCGATTCCCTGGACTACTCTTCAACCATATTCGTGTCTTTGTATAGCTGTGTTTTTTCTCCCCCGTTTCAATCCCTTTCGCGTGTTATTTTAACAAGCTGTAGTCACGGAAATTCGTTTCAAACGTTCGTGAAATCATTTGGTGTATCTCTATATAATATGTACGTTCATCCACGCACGATTTTGCAGGGAAATATTTTACCTTTCCTACGCAGTTGAAAATGATCACTGCTGTCACAGAGGAGAAAAGGTAGGGTCTTCCTCCGTTGATGAAAATATTGATCTGTACAGGGAGTAAAAAAGAATGTATTCGTTTCTAATAAATATACGTTCTCCAGTTTCGTTGACCAACATGATACGATATTTGATTTCCCGATTTTACTTTCATGCTAAATTTGTACAATTGTTCGTACATAAAAGTATTGGCTATTGTGTACTCGAATCGATAGTCACAAGAAAAAGATTCCACAGAGATATATATACTCTCTAGAAAATGTATAAACGAATTTCACTGTACAAAGGAATTTTCTATAAAAGAACAAGTTTTTTTTCACATCTCGTGAGCGATAAGAAGTTTACAAATACACAACAGAAAGTGATTTACACGAAACCCAATGGAGTTCTCGGAAACTTTTGATAGGAAAAGAAGAAGAAAAAAAACAACAAGCGATATGTGTACACATGTTCCGCAACATCGACTATAGTAACATCTCTTATCAAGAATCCCTGAGATCGATGGGTGGTCGTTAACGCGAGTATGTTAAGCTCCGGTAAAGTAACATTTTTCAATGACAAAGAAGTTTTAACGAACGACAAATTTGAGTAGAGCTTTGATTCCATGGAGCTGAAAAAAGGAAAGAGGAAAGAGAAAAATATACAGAAGTCGCAATCTACTGGTGCCACTTCATCGGACAAGCTGGAATAACTTTTTATGCTTTCTCAAGAGAAAAAGCCCAGAAGGTGGCTTAATTACAACTTTGTCCACTCATCAGCTTTTAGGTTATGACTATAATATGGAAAAGCTTCACCCTAGTTGGCCGGTAGACACGGATTCTGATTAGCAATTCAAACGAGGGAAGAATTTCTCAGTAGCGCGTGCATGCATTTGTGTGTGCTTTATCTGGACTGGCAGCTGTCAGGAATTTCTGAATTCAGCACCGATAACTTGTAACTGAATTAATTGTTGAATAACAAAGACGAAGGACTCATTTTCCTGGGGTATACATATATATATAATATGATGATACCGATGGCTTGAATTTAAATATGTATTCTATTGAGGGTTATTATCGCATGAAAAGGGAATGAATGGCTTTGAATTTTTCTTTCTTCCAGTTCCATGAACTTTGGAGGATTTAGGGGTATTGTTATTTCGTGAAGTATGATTTGAAAGAATAATCATCATTATCGTTTGTGATAGCGTATTCTAAAGGCACTGTTAATCACATTCATTTATTCCTTGTAAATCCATAATGTTTTGTATAAACAACGGGAAATTTGGAGAATTTTTCACAGTTTCCAGCTCGAATGGTCGATTATGAATCAAGCGATTACATCGTTCGTAATGAGTACCTGCAAGCCACCCATCTTCGCTGCCAACTTTAATGACACCTCGCAACGAATTCTATTCAATTTTGAACTCAACTTTCCCCTTTCAGAATTCTGTTATTCGAGAAAATGAACGGTCAGGATATTCAAACTACCCTCCACGACTTGATATACATTCATTCGACTACTCTCCACGTAGAGTATTAGAAATCCAATAATCCATATTCTGGTGTGTATTATAATCCGATTTGCCCACTAAACGATATCAGGAATAATTTAAGGGTCATTAGAGCTTAGCGAGATAACTTACTATAATCGATAGTCTCATCTCAAAGGTTGAAATCGAATAAACGATAGTTCCTTGGTTTTCGTTGTATGATGCCTTCGACATATCAAGTATCTTGAAGGTTTCACGTCGATAACCTACATAACCGTGAGTCATTTTCAAAGTGTACTATCGGTATTATACATTTCTTTTGCTTCAGAGGTTGGAAGTTACAAGAGCAATTTATGTGATTGTCAATTGATTTGCTGGATTGATATAAAAAATTTAGCAACAGCACGGTTTCAACGCACGACATGGATGATATCAATTCAAAAAATTTTACACAATTTTAATTGGTTTATGATAAATTGATACACGTTTTAGGTTTTTGAGTTAGCCTAACCAAAGTACATACGCTTTTTTCAATTCAATAATTTGGTAATTGATTCGTATCTTCTCCATCTCTATTTCTTCCCTGAAGACTTGAATCTTTAAAGAATATGCCTTCGCTGGATGAACAAAGTTTCATTAAAGTGAATCGATCGATCGTTATTATGAATTATTGCATACCCCAATCAGGTGTGTTCGTTACGATCAGTGTATTTAATTGAAGAATTTGTAACGACGAATAGAAGTGAGTATTGAAAAATAAATGATCAGCCGCGAGCTGATCATGGTGCTTCGATTACAGGGTGTTTGATACGAATTCGGCCCAAATTTCTGGATATACTTACTAATTGACCCTTAGTTGACTTATATGCACTGATGGAAATGAAATTAGTTGGTTAGCATCTTTTTTTATTATATTTTTGGTAGCGGGGACTAATATTTCTCTCCGTGTAGCAACAATTTTTCAATGGCATCAGAAATTAAAGTTCGTCATTCTTGGAAAAATCCTACACTTCAGCAGAAGTCAACAAAAGGGGAACGTTTCTACGCGGAGAACAGAGAAGTGGTTGTATCAGCTATTCCAAGTAACTAATTGCAATAATTGTGGAAACAATTTGCGCCATTTATGGGGCTAATTACAATGTTCGAGAAAAACAAATAATCTCCGGGAGATATTAAATAATGGCTTTGATATTTGGTGGAAAATCATCTATTCAAGTAGTTGCATGGAAAAAAATCATTAGCTATTATTTGGATAGCTGAAAGTTAGCTATGGGAACTTTTTTTCAGCTGTCACAGCTACTCACTTAGCGGTGGCAGCAAGAAATGTAGCAGCCGCAGCGAAAATTCCACTATTTGGCTATATTTGGCTATCCGAATATCCACCACCAAACCTGTACAGTTACAGCTAGGATTTCCTCCTGTGGTAGCTAAAAAATAGCTACAGCTGCAATTATTTTAACTAAAGCGGTGAGAAAATGGTGCTAAAAAAGTGAGTATCTGCCACAGCTATTTCCTTTTTATCCGTGTGTTACAGCTATTCCTAACGCTAATATGAACCCTAGTGAAAAAGATCCCTTGAATCCTATTAAAACAAATTGAGTAATAGGGAATGAGTTTTGCTTTTGTCAGTTATCTCATTTTTTCGCATTACCTTTGTCAAAATGAAAAATTTGAAATTTAATAGAAGAATACGTGGAAGCTCATTTAATCTCATTTTATTTCTTCACTCAACCTCTGTCTATGAAATATGAATTTGGAGCATTTGGCAATGAATGATTCATTCAAAGAAACACTAGTGTTGATGATTAATAATTTCTATGGGAATAGAAATGTGTATCCACCCGCAGGGAACCCGCGAGACATAATATCACAGGCCTCGAGATTTATGTTTCCCAATGTTGTGATGTTTTTTCACGCAGTCGAGATGAAGAATCACCTAACCGCGAGATAAAAAATCACGGGAAGGTGAGATGATGTAATATCTCCCCAATCAGAAAAATCCGTAATATGCCAATGTTGACAACAGGTGCAGTACAGTGCCAGTATTGGGTCTCCAACACTTGGTCAACACGTACGGGATCAGTACTGGATACACAAAAATACAGTGATATGCCTGTACTGATAAACCAGTACTGAGAACTTAATACCGGCCAGGTACTAACCCAGTACTGGCCCTGCACTGATCGCGAATAATGGCATCAGTACTCAATCCCCAGTACTGAAAAGCGTTATCATTCCAGAAAAATGCCAGTACCCTGCCAGTCTTGGCTAGTATTAGTGCAGTACTGCGCCTGTTGTAAATTTATGGTTGGGTCGTGGGTTCCCTGCGTGCAATGGTATCAAACAATTATTGGAAAACAAAGGTCCGGTTTAGCAGTTTAGAAGTGTGATAAGAGCCCATCACTTATGTTGAAATTGAGTGATCAATAGTCGTTCAAGCCTTTTTATAATTCTTGGATTCATTATTTTCATTTTGACTCATGGATCTTCAGAAGTGCGAACTCGTGAACTGCGGGATGTGTTGTTGATTTCAATTATTCTCAAGAGTAACAGTACCATAGAAATGGATGAACATAATCGACCCCTTCTTCCATCAATCGCAAGATGTCACTTTTCTTACAATGCATGCGTTAGAAAATAACTGATTTCTGGATTGTGAAGGGGCCTGAGTATAATTATTGATTCATTAATTCTGAACAATGGGTCCTTATCGCGGTGTTGAACTGCAAAAGTAGAGCTTTATTTCGTGGGGCGACACGAGATATTTGAAAATCGATTCCAAGTGTCTATTGAATTGATTCAAAGTACAACTCTCTTGAAAACATATTAATGAAAAAGTTATTCGAGTTTGACCGTAATGAGATTCAAGTACATTTCCCTTTGAATCTGTTTATAATTGATTTTTGTTTCAAAGTTCGAGTGATGAGGAAAATAACAGGATTTAATGATCTTCCACATATTTTCCTATTGAATTTCAATTATTTTGAACTCCAAAAATGTTGATAGGGGATAAGGTGGAACTGACAAAAGCACACCTTATTTCCTATTATTTGTTTTCTAATAGAATTTGAGGAATCTTTTTCACCAGAGGATACGAATAAAGATGGAATTTTATCCACTCAAGCGCATCGATTTTATCGATCGAATTTGATAAGAATGAGGGGAACGCGGGATTTTATTACAAATAATAAATGAATTTGTTTGATGGAATTCACTTGTTCCAATCTCTGTCTGAACTGGGTGAGAGTGCAGTAGAATTAAGAGAATTGTTTCAACTCCGATTGGAAAAGTTCCCACGGAACACATAGCTATTAACACCGTGATCGATGTTGACATTGTATCGCTTCTGATATGAGAATTAATTCAGATATACGAGGAGGAGAGAAAGGATTTCGCACTTACTCCGATAGATTTACGATTCGACGTTATTGGATTATTAAAATTTCATTATTCTCTGGGTCTCGCTGTGAGGAAAGCTAAGGTATCAACACAAGTGTGAATTACATATCAAATAAATGTAATGAACGATCAGGAAAATTTTTATAACGCGTGAAGTGTTGTTTTTATTCTGGAGTTGGGTTTATGAAGATTAAAGATGATAATTGATCAATTCTCCTATCATGCACTGAGAAAATTTTATCAGAACAATTACCGTGAAATTCCAGTACTCGGAGCAGTAATGGGAATTCTTAAAAAATTATCATGTACTTTTAAACATTTTTAGAAAATATCTTTCCGTACTGTTTGAGATTAAATTCATTTTTACCACCCGTAGGAAAGTTTTCCCTTTGCATTTCTATAAAGTTGCAAAATTTCCATATTATTTTCTATGTTTTGAGAAAAACGTGGGGGAGAGAATAAGAAAATTTTGTACACGGAAAAAGAGAAATACTTGCAGCAGTTACTCACGTTGTCGATTTTCGACCATCTACGAGAAATAGTTCCAGCAACTATTTAGATTCCTCAGGGCAAATACCACGTTAGTTGAGATAACTAACGGCGTAGTCGCGTTAACTAGCATGATTGATTTGTCTCAACTACTTGCTGGACCTACTTTTCGTAGATTGTCGAAAATTCACTACGTGAGTACATCGGCAAGTGTTGCTTTTCTTCCGTGCAAGCACTCAGACAAAAAAATTGGAAAATTTACATCTTGTGAAGTAAATAGTTTGAGTTACCACAATTTTCTTTGATTTCACAGCGGGGAATGTTAGATTCACATCATCTGTAGTAAATCTCACGTTCGCTATTGGAAAATGAACTTGGGATGTGGTAGCTCGAACTAATTCTTGAAATCGTTCAATTATTGACTGCGCAAAATATAAATGTTACAACTTCTTTTTTCCCAGTTTGGATGAGGAAAACTCACTGTTAGAAAAAACTGGAATTTTCCGATACCACGAAACTCAAAAATTTCTTTTACAATCGAATTTTCCAACACATGCACTGGAATTTTTTCTGGTTTCAATGTAATTTTCCTGCACAAATGTATAGACTAGTGGTGGGCGATATTTACAAAAATATCGATATGCGATAAATATCGGAACCGAAGTATCGACATTCTTTCGATATTATATCGATATATATCGATAATATTGATAATCTCATATTTATATACATAAATATTGTTTAAAGAATTTGTTATGCATAAATACCATTTTTAAATTGTTATTTAAATACGGAAAGAACAGTTTGATTATATTTCAAAAATATTTTATAAAATACAACGAATTGAATATTTGTTTGGTATGAATAATGTTTCATTGAACTGAAGTTGTTTTTATTAACAGTGAATATTTAATTAATATAAACGCAATTCTCATGCATTTACAGGGAATAAATGTGGATTGATCAAAATCAAATTTCGTTATATTGAAAGAAAAAATCGATTCGCGCTATTCAAAAAAACATCCCAGATAGCACACGAAGAATTCTTTACTAAAGTACAGAATAATACTTTCTGCATTCTCAAAGAACTCGGTAATGTCCCAAACATTGAACTCCTCCAGAGCTCTTTATGAATTCATTAGTTCGAAAAGTGTTCTTGAAGAATTCTACTCTCGTTTTTGAAAGAGAATTCTTCGTGTGTTATCAGGGATTTAGTAAATATAATTGAATTATCCTCTCAGTGCCCCTACCAGCATGGGAATGTTAATAGATAATAGATGCTTTCGACATTCGTACAAAATGTTCAAATTCAATAAGAAGAAGAAGAAGAACGCGAATATTGAACTTGAGATTTTCATGAATGTCGAAAATCCAAATATCACCGTCGAAATTGAACAAGTGAATACACAATTCATAATTGAATGTATTAAATGTATGAGTGGCGCTACGATCGAGGCATAGCGTCGCGACTCGTGAGTAAAGTTTTGCGTGGCATTATACCTAGATTTGAACACTACGAAAGATTGCGGAGACTGCACCAGATAACATAACCTTCAATAGCAGACTTCCCTTACCATTGAAGTTTCCAGACTTGTATATCCATGCTTCCGATAGGTGTTTTGAGTAAACAAGAGTCGATATGACCAATTCTAAAATTGTTCAATTATTTTCATTGGCCATTCTATTTAATTCAATATTCTGATGAATTGATCTAAGAGGAAAAGTGCATACATTATGCACAGTTGGTCACTCTGACAAGAGAAAATTTTCCAAGCTGATGAAAAATCATAAAATATTTTATTCTTCTGATTAATTGAAAATTTTTATGAATTTTTATGAATTTTCATGAATGTATCGATAACGATATATATCGGACAGAAAAATATCGATATTCACAAATATCGATAAATATCGCCCATCAATACACGGAGAAAAAGGTATCTTAAAAAGTACCATAATTTATGGATTTTTAGCGCTGGTCTGACCCGAGTCTCAATATTTACCTGAACAAACTTCTAAAAGTACCATAATGGCTGGGACTTTTATAACGAAGGTACCATACTTATTCTGAAAAGTCCAAGAAATTATGGTACTTTTAGATATTCGTGCAAGTAAATATTCCGACTCGGGTCAGACCAGCGCTGAAAATCCATAAATTATGGTCATTTTCAGGATATCTGTTTCCTCAGTTTAGTATACACTGTGAAAAATTTTATCAGAAAATTCCTATATATTTATGTGAAGCAATTAGGAATTTTCTCAACTTGTCCGGAAATTTACTGTGAAATGTTGGGAAAAATCTCATAAAGTTTGGAATTTTCAGAAAAATGTATGGGAAATTTCATATAAATGTACCGGAAATTGATTTCCTAATCAGTGATTAGAATTTTCCGGTTGATGTACACAGGAAAATTCCGATTATTTTTCATAGTGTAGGTCAATAATTGCTTCTAGTACGGTACTTTCCGGTAGTTTTCCGTAGATTCATTTTACAGTGCTTTTCTAAGGGAGGCTGCACAGTCAGTTCAGTAAGTTGAAAAATTCCCACTTGGCCCTCAGTTGCTGGTCTCTGGAACATGGTAATTTTCAAAAGGAAATTCTTTCCGTGTAATCATATGTCATGTCCTCATGTGAAGGATGTTGAGTTTGAGTTGACGCTTGAAGTACACACATCCTTTCACACCTTTGGACTACACACAGGTGCAAATTCGCACCCCGCAACTTTACCGATTAATACCTCGGTTCCTATTCGACCAATTTGACCTTCCTTGTTTTCAATTTAAAGGGAAAACTGTGCAGATTAATGTGGTATGGGAGGAAATTCACAAATATCTCATTCGATTAGTGAAAAAACGCGAGAATAAAATCAATTTCTGACGACAAATGAAAATTATGAGAATAGTTGGTCCGAATTTGCACGTGTGTGTACTTGAAGGGTTGAATTTGTACTGAATTTGGTTTGCCAAAGGAGGTGAAATAGGTTAGGTGAGAACTTAGAGGGTAGGGTTCGGGTTTATCAATTTTTTTTTTCTAGGATTATTTTTATCATTCAAGTTCGCTTATCGTAGATTCTCCATGGAAAAAAACGTAGGGCAGATATAGAATTTCGCATAAAATCATACTCTCTGAGCGATCGCTGACAGTCGACTCCACTACTTTTCTGTTTTTGTAAGGGAAATTAGCTTGAGATAAATATGAATGAATCGCTACATCTTGAAATTCGTGTTAAAAGCATTTAATACGCCTAAAGTGATGAAGGGGTCCTTTGGATAATGAGCTCGTACGAAACATTTAATTACGAAACGTTATTACCTAGCATGTACGCATGTATATGCCGCGATTCACATATACCTATACTAATAAGACGCTGTGTACAGATTTAAAGGGTTAGCTATAGATCTTGGTGCTGCAAGTCTACAAGTATATAAAAGCCTCGTAGCCGTGGCTTTAGAAGTTATATAGAGAGATTCATCTCTCCAGACTCTAACGTGAGTTTCGGAGTACTACATCTACTCGAGTCTTCAGAATACGTAATACCGTGACATGTTGTAACCAACGACAATCTTATTAAATCAAATATGCAATTTCTCTTTGTCTTGCATATTTGATTTAATTCTTTACACAACTCTGAAAAATGTTCATCAGAACAGTGAATAAATATAAATAATTAAGTGACTGAACTAATGAATATGAATGAAGGATTTGTTGATTCACCCAAGACCAGTTCTAGATGATTTCTTCTTCCCTTCGTTCCTCTCCCTTTATCTCTGTTCCTCATACGATGGATTTATTTACCAAATATTTCTTAGCGCAAAGTTAACCCGTTCCCACATGCTGGAAAAGGCCAGGCCGAAATTATAGTGGTAGAGAGAGGAGAGAGTTGATACAGGCGGTAAGTAAATCGTAGAACGCGCGTCGTCTCCGTGCACATCGGGGAAGAAGGGCACGCGAGAAAGAAAGAGAGGAGGGAGAACGTTTAACGATTAAACGACCGTGCAAGGAAACTTGTGGAAAACGGCATCGTAAAATTTCGCATAGTCGCTTGTTGTTCTTAAATACTAAGTTGAAGCACGAGAATGTGAAGGAGACATAAATTACGTGCAATATCATGTAGGAGAAACTTTGAAGACGAACAAGACGGAGAAGAAGCAGAAGGAATGGAAGGTTTGAGGAGGGAGAAAAAATAACTTCAAGTGTTGTTGCTTTAATAAAAGTAATTAATTATCCTACTACCGTTTCGAATATTGTTGGAAAAAAGAACTAAGAAACACAAACATATTCTATGAATAATTAAAGTGTTTCATGCTTTTTTCAAGGGAGGAAAACAAAAAAAATGAAATAGAAAAAAAAGGAGAGAAAAAGTATGCAAATATGAGGTCGATGGTGGGAAGTAACGAGCCGCTACCACCATCTCATGTTCATTCATGAATTAAAAGAAGAACTATATGTATAGAGGAATGTAAACATACATTCAAACTTCATCACTGACATAGTTCGAATTCACTTTATATATGAATTGTATAGGTAAATGGAGAAAAAGCAAAAACACAAAAACACATTGTGCCATCCCGGATGAAGTTCAATGAATTTTGATGAGGTTTAAAAACTTAGGTAATACACTTACATTACCTGACAGCTATTTTTATAAAATCAATAGGTGATTCGATGTGAACTTTTCATAGGAGGTATGGTATACAGCACCTTGTTAAAAATAGTATTTATCTGACAGGTATAAATTTGTATCATATGGTGGATCTATAGCACGAGTGCTCTTCTTTGGTACAAGATCCAAGTACGTATCTTTCACGTATCAGTATCCTCGTAGAGACTGTAAAAACAATGTGAGAGGTAGGCATAAATAGCACGCATACTCACCGCCATTTCTTTGAATTCATTTGAAAGGGTAAGAGCAGTGTTTTTTTTATATCAAATACGTGCTACAAAATTATACAACTGGATCTCCAGTAGATATGTGCTTGAGAGTACCGTATGAAATTTACTCGCATAAAGTGTACGTTCAGAAACTTGATGTGCGCTTTGTAGCATTAATTAGATCAATTCTATTCAAAGCGTAACTGAAAGATGTCAAGTACATAAGGAAAAGGGTATTTTACTTGGCCGTGGAGTTTTTACTTTGCACATGGAAAGAAGGATTCAATTGTTTCAATTTGTTTCACAGCCAAACATTTGGATTTTAACGTACTTGATGATTTTAAACCACCAATATTTCGACTATATATGTATATTCAATTATTTATCTTGGAATTTTTCTAGATATGCATGAGTTGCCGGATATTCATTCTTGAAGGTGTTATAAGTTTCCACAGATTTAATTTTGAGTAAAATTGTACGAAATGTGATTACCATCTCTTGATACTTGACTGCTTATGCTCTCGTATACACACAAAAAAAAGGGTTGTTTTCATATTAGGTTGGTGATTTAATGTCTAAAACGATTTTTCATCCTTGAAATGTAAAATTTATATCTATATTCTTGAAGTTTGAGATGATTATAAAAACGAAACGAAAATTCAACCTCACAAAATCTGACAAATAATTTGTGTTTGTCATCTCGAAAAAAATAACTCCATAAAATTGGAAACACTGTTTGAAGCATGTGTTATACGAGATTTTGGATCCTCGACAACTGAGTATTTTGCTGTTCAATTGACAATTCGTTTCAATATACGATTCCAATTTCCGCAAGATTTTATACCTTATCTAATCACATTTTCATTGACTAACGTATAATTTGGCCCTTAATTAGTTGATCGGTTAGTTTTTTTGGGAGAAAATTTCAAGGAGTCGATCACAAGAAGATCCGAAATGTGTAAAAAATGGTACTAAAATTAATACCCAAGAGTTGATCAAGTTGATGAACATGAATTTGAAGTCAGAATCGATAAGTTTACGATAGCTAGTTTCATATGACGGAGATGATTTAGAAGATTCGGATATGAGTCGATCGATTTCAATTAAAATTGGTATTCGGAGGTTTATGAGGTTGCTACACATAGATTTAAATCCCAAATTGATTAATTCAAAATTGATAGTGCTTGGTGGTTCTCAAGGTTCCTGAACATGGCTCTGGATTTACAGACAATGAATTGAGGATGATGTATCCGATACAGCGAAAATTATCGGCAAATTTCAACATGAATAAACCAATTTGTATTGTATTATTTTTCAAAAGTTTGTGAGATTCCTATTTGGTCAGTGAATTTGAAGATTTCAATGTACGTCAATAGATCTGAATATCAGTGAAAACTTCATACAACACTGAAATCATGATCAAGTTTGACTTCAGATTCGCATTGAAAAACAAAAATCTTCAGAGACCAAGTTGGATACAGGAAAGTTGAACGATTTTAACAGATAAGACCGCATAAATTTTACGTTGACATGTAAAAAACTTCGCATCCATGTTACGGAGTTTTTTTTTCTAATAATGCAAATCTCTTGAGTGAAAATTGATTTCAAAGGAATGAGAGTACCACAAGTTTAGGAATAGTGAAAAATTTCACTGTGTAAGAGTGGAAGTGTATTCTAGTCTCTGAAGCGAAAATCTCATTCTCGAAGAGTCACAATCTTCACTCAGTTTTGGAGTTGAAGTATTTTAACTTGTTGAAGAGTGAACAGTCACTTCAAGAAATTTAGAAGGTAATTTATCCTATCAACACCAAAGTTGGTGCGAAATTTCCAGTGCTTTCGTAAATACTTGGTGAAAGGAAAAATCAACTCAAGAAATATTGAAACTTTTCAACGTCAAGACATTCAATTCAACGGGTTTTGTTTTCGAAAATCCATAATTTTTCTTAAATATAAGTTTAATAATCACGCATGTGCATACTATTTGTACATCTCCATCCAAATATGTTCCTTCAATCTCCCTCGCTTGGAATTTTCTTTTTTTACTTCTCATGAGTTTTGGAATTTATTACCAAGGGAGAGAGATTTTTCAACTCCAATGGTGCTACTGACTCAAAACTTCTACGTTGAAGTTGATGGTCCAGGTAACGACAAACAATAAAAGTCTATGTAAACAGTAAACAGTACTGTTATTGGATTCTTTGTTAACTGCTCTTGTTCTTGTTACATTTTTATGTGTAGAAATTTTTCATTGGACATTCCTAGTGCTATTATTCAACGTGAAGTGACATACAACTCGATATGGTTGTCGCAAATGTCATGCATCGAATATTTCCTGTGACGAATGTCATTTAATTGATTTTTTTGTGATTTCCTCTTAGTGTGTGAATATATCATTTATTTATTTCAGAGAAAATGATCAAATATCTGTTTTTCTTTTGGATATAAAATATACAGCATGGATGAGAAAAAAAGTTTACTGTACATGGATAGTCCAGACAGCAGAGAAATTCAAAAAATATATATCCTTGACAATTCATATTAAATTTCCCAGGTCCTAATTGAGTTTCCTATGAACTCTATCTAGTGTGATTAATCAAAAATCATTTTTAGTCAGGACATATACTATCGGTCAAAAGTTCGAATATACTCTGTGCCGAATAGAGATGACTTCAAACATGAATATCTCAGCGAAGAATCATTGTAAAGAAGCGATTGGATAAGTCATTTGGAGGACGAAGTCTGCTCTTTGAATATCATTTGACATAATCATGAGTGAATAATTTTTTTTTTCGATACAATCATTTTTAGTGGAGTTATGTAATTTTGTGTCATTTGTCATTTTGAGACCGTTGAGAGCACAAAAAGTTTAGCTTTTAGGTGTTTTTATACTGAAGTTCAGTTATCCCAAAAAGCGATTGCTCCGAAATTTCGTAGTTTATTGTTGAAATTTAGGAAATTTCTCTTCAGCTTGCTGTAGCTCAAAATTTGCCGCTAAAGCGAAATTTCTAGCGTTTTCAGCAAATTTTTAGCTCATGTTGTTGAGAAAATGACTGTCCCAGCGATGTTGAAGTATTGAGTTGCAATAACTGAGATTTAGATAGAACTGAGAAATTTTGTGTGTTCAGTGAATTCTTAGAATGATTTCTTTTGAGAATAGTGAGGGGTTGAGGTAAACGAAACCAAGTATTTTCTAAGCTTTTCACACTCAAATTCCATTCTCCAACCACTCAGAAGTGAGCCTTTCATTTTTCCAAGTGAAATATTTTCTTCTCAAGAGGGAGAGTATGAGATTTGGAATTGAAATGTCACAACCACTTCAATTTTAGATGGAAATTTATATTCAAAACCAGCGTAAGTTTTGCTTGAACCGAAAAAGCTCACTGTTGTTATCTAATACAGTGGGATTATCAATTGTTCACACTGTAAGAAAAATTGAAATTTTACTGGCATGGGTCCTAGTACTGGAAAATTTCAGTGGATTCATTTTCCAGTACATCCACTGACACTTCACGGGTTTTGCACTAAAAATGTCAATTTTTGTAGTAAAGGTACAATGAATATGCTGGCTTGCTTCTGCATATGTACTAGAATTTCCAGTCCACACGCAGAGAAAAATCCTTTCTGAAAAAGCGATTCCGAAAAATCTGCTTTGCTGAATTAGCAAAACGGTTGCTGTCACAGCAAAAATATTGCTATTCTAGCAAGATATTTGCTAATTCAGCGAAACTTTCTAGCCATCTGTGTATCAACAAGTCCGGATTGCTGAACGGCAAGCGCTTGTTAAAAGAGCAAGATTTTTGCTGTAATAGCAAATTTTTCGCTAATTCAGCAACAAGCTTTGCCAAATCATCAAAGTAAATTTCCGAGGTTTGCTGTTTCAGCAACTTTTTTTCTCTGAGTGCAATGTACTAAGCGATGAATTCCAGTAAAATAATGGAATTTTTGAATAAAAATTTTTTACAGTGCAGTCTTCTGAATGTTGATATTTATTTCCTTGTGTAATGGTCAAACAACCATACTAACCCATAATTGCTAAAACCCCTTTTTCCTGAAATTTAATAGTGATGGGCGATATGTGTTAGAATTGATATTTTTTTCGAAAGATTATTTCATAAAATTCAAAATGAACTCTGCAAATTTTGTATAAAAAATATGGAGACTGATAAATATCGTTGATCACTACGTTGTAATGTATTACTTATGAATTATAAATTTCAGATTATTTGCAGACAAAATTTCAAATCTAAATCTCTTGGATTCCATCAATTCCATGAATATAAATTCATCATCAATTGTGATTATTGTTAAGATTATAGAATCATGAATAGTCACAGGTGCTATAGGGATCAATTCCACTGATCCATTCGGATTAATGATATACCATTAAAAAAATCAATAAATTCGTTCATATGAATGCATATCGATAAAACTTCACTGCTTTTGATGTTGGGAAGACAAACTTTTTGTGAACTATGTAAAATCATTCTTCTATAAATTTTTATTCGCATAAGGACTCATGAATCCGATCAACAGCGTGCAAAACAGATCATTTATTCCCAAACACGTGGACACAAAAGCTATGAGAAACTGAAACCGTTGAAGTTCGAATCATTTATCAAAACAAAGTCAAAATTCAACATGAACAGATTTCAGCTCAAAATTGTTGACAAAGTTTCAAATAAAATTCCCATTAGTGATTGCTGATCTTGGAAGAATCAATTCCTTTTTATAGAATCTTTATCAAACTTTTATCGAAATCGTATAAAAATCAATGAAAAATTGATAAAACTTTTATAGGAGAGAATCGATTCTTTCAAGATCGGCCATCACTAATTCCCACGCGCAATAGATAAGGATTATGCTTGGTGTTGAAAAAACTCAATTGCCGATATTCATGTTTTAATTGTAAATACAAAATCGATTGAAACCTGAATAAAAAATATCGATTATAGAACATGGTAATGTATTTTTTATTATCAAGATGTTTACAACACCCTTGGAAGTCATTCTTCTATGTAAATCATTATTAGGTTCCTATGATTGATACGAATTACACCTAATTGAATTATTTACAAACTTCGTTGTTTATTGATCCTCCTAAGAATAATTTCATAATCTTCCAATGAAAAACATGAACAGACTCGATCATAATCATGAGAATATTATGAATTTCCTCCAAGTCTCCAGTTTTTACGTTATTATTACGCTTTAATGATGTACTTTAAGCTTCAAAGCGTCATTATTGGATTTATCGAAGTTTTTTCCCCATTACAATTTATGTTGAGAAATGAATTTATTTTTAAATCCAGTTACATGAAGCCGGGAAAAAATCAAAACCTAAAAAAGCGCTTCATTCTCTCCTTCATAGCACAATAGATATTTGATAGATGAAGAGAATCCCAAATGAAGCCACGTTTCTCCTCAATCATCGCCAGGTACATGACGTATCTAAAGCAGTGTATAACTTTTGATAAAGAAGTACTTCTTCTCCTGTTATAAAAGTCCAAAGTTGTGCGATACTCACATGTACGTATGTGTATATGTGTATATATACAGATCCACTTTGAACGAAAGAAAGTTCGTGATTCCTTGAAAGTACTTAGATGATTTTCATGAGGCACGTTTCCGTAGTTTTTGGTTGATTACCGAGGCCGGGAATCATCGATACCGGTGTTCACTTCACCACCCGTGATCTTTTCTTCTTCCCTCTTTTCCTCTCTCTTTTTCCTGTATCACGATGCTGCGAAAAACCTTTTTACGAAATTCGATCACGTACGAATATCGACCTTATTTTGAAGAAGGGTACCGGCGTCCCTGCACGTCCTTTAGCCACGTTTGTTGAGTCACTTGTTCTTCTCGTTGTCCTTTTTTCCCTTTACCTTGTACTTCTTCTCTCGGTTATGCTATTATCGTTCACCCTGCCAAGAGAATTCGTGAAAGCAGAGACGGTTAATTTGAATACCTGTTGCCCTTAACGATATACACGGCAGTGTCTCCTTGAGAAACGGTAGAAGAATTATCGATTTTGTGTTTTTCATTCAATTGTTTCATATTTTTCACTTGCGTGAATGTTTGAAATGCTACTACGCCATAAAATTCTATATCTCCCATGGGAATTCATTACATAAAATGTTATGCGAGATATACCATGTAATTGTACATTTAATTCTTCGCATCAGTAATTCAGAATCCAAGCAACGGAAAAATGTCATCCGTTTTTTTTATGTTTAAAAAAAGAAATACAAGGGATGAAATTCAACTCGATTGCGCATTGATTTTTTTCCCGTATACATTTGACATTTCAATTCATCGCTCTTTTTCTCGTTATATTTATTTAACCTACGATTTCGATTGGTTTGTGAAAAATTTCGAGCGACATGTGTATACGCTTTAATCCCTTATTCGATGCTTTTGATGAACTTTTAACATGCCAATGTTCTCATCAATCGGATTCAGGGTAATTCCATATGCTGATAGGCATCGTATTATTCATGCTCTGAAGTTTTTCCTCCACTTCATTGTCATTTCTAGGCATTTTATTGGTGTTCATTAACGTCGAATATGACTGAGCAGTTTTCCTTCCAAATATGATGGCAGCCAAATTATTTCTCCATGGATGGGGAACTTTTTATAATGAATTGATGGATTTTCTTCTCACTTTCTGGAGGATTTAATTTATGGATGGAACAAACCATCCTCAACGATACACGGAGAGAAAAAATTTGCTGACGCAGCAAATCGAGGTATTATATATAGAATAGCAAAATTTTTTGCTGACCTAGCTAAAAATTTGCTATAACAGCAATCGTGTTAGCTACGACAACAATTTTTTAGCTGTGGCAGCAAAAAATGTTTGCTCCGCCAGCAAATTTTCAGTATTATATACAGAATAACAAACAAATTTTGCTGGGATATCAAACATTTCTTGCTTCCACAGCTAAAAATTCGCAGCCAACAAGATTGCTGGGACAGCAAAGAGCTTGCTGTCACAGCAAAAAATTTGCTGCTCTGGCAAAAGGAACCCAGCAAAAGTAGATTTCGCTGCCACAGCGAATTCCTTTTTCTCCGTGTATTGAGTTTTAACGTCCCAATGTCTTTTATTTCGACTTCTCACATTCAGTTCCCCAATATAAGGGTATAAGTTGTTATTAGTTTAACCATAATTATATTTTCTCTTCTTTTTCCATATTAAAAATTGACCGAAAACACCGAGAATTTCATTATTCCATTCTAGTGATCACGTTGATTCTAAACAAAATAAAATACGAGCGTTTATGCTACGATTCCTTCATACGTTAGAATTTCTATATTGAAAATTATCAGTGTTCCTAGAATCAATATGATAAAAATGAACATTTCCCTCATCATTTTCAGAACCATCCACTCGATTCACAAGCTCTAAATACTCGATATCGAGGTAACAATATGTCGAGCTAACGGTATTTGTAATTCAATCGAAACTTCGTTCATTAGCTATTGAATACGCATCTAAATTACTCGAAAAACCAATGACGGATACTATTATTCCACAAATGACCATCGTATTCTCTTTAAAGATACATTAATGGCAATCATATATGTGTTCTCCTGACTTTATACATTACTAACGACATACCTCTGTGCTCCTTAAGAACTTGTTCATCGATCGTTCTTTGGTCGTTTGACGCGTGCTGATGTGAATACGCTTTATGCTCATGAGCTTCTGAAATTTCGTTTTGAGGATAGATTCGAGGAACGGTCGGTGGATGGAAAGATAGACGGATGGGGATAAAGCTGGATCGGTTATCGTATAATATCCTATATTCTGAACTATATTCTCAAACGAAGAGCGATCGAGAAAGGTTATATCAGAGAAGTCCGCTGCTTATCTTTCGTCCCTGGAGCGTTCGTGCCAACGCATCTTATGATCTTATATCGCATATAACGTAAAGGTTTTTCTAGTTTAGTGAATTTCTATGTTAGCCAGACTTTGAACATGTGTCGACAAATTTATGAAAATCATGTATTTATTACGTTCAAAGAGTCGACTGGAATATAAATCTTCTAATTAAGAATATTATAATCGAACATATTCTGTTGTATCAGCATTGGAAACGTCTTCTAAAAAATAAAGTACAGTACAGTAGAATAAAGTAACATTAAAAAGCACGAAGAGTGTTCTAAAAAACGCCCTGATTTATTTCTATTCATTCTTTCCTGTGCACAATATATAAATAAAATATCGATTTTAGATGAGAACGTTATAGAAGATGAATTGATTGACATGAGGCAGAGGTAGAGGGAAAGAGAAAGAGAGATAGAGAGAAGAAATATCGTGTTACTCGAGAAAAACTTT
Source organism: Gonatopus flavifemur (assembly GCA_018340375.1). Taxonomy (NCBI): domain Eukaryota; kingdom Metazoa; phylum Arthropoda; class Insecta; order Hymenoptera; family Dryinidae; genus Gonatopus; species Gonatopus flavifemur. The sequence continues at coordinate 12,160,086 of JAFFJZ010000005.1, forward strand.
TACACTACAGTCCCGTTTTGTACTTTCAAAATATATGCTAAAATCTTGACGATAAGTTGAAAGAATGCATTTCTTTTCTCTGGAAATTTGAATTTTTATTGTACACGACTTGTGGGTATGTATATAGTATAAGCCGACGATGAATGTCGATGAATGCTCATTAGAAACTTCAATCTTCAAGTTGGATTGTGATTTGAATATGTGAGGAATATGAAACGATACAGGGGAAATATGGGAAAATTATTTCACGTATTATTTGTTGTGGTTGTTCCATCCTGTTTGAAGCGATTAACATTTGGTAAAAGGAAAGATGACAAATGTAACAACGATCACTTTTCACAAGCTTTTTTGGGTATTTCAATAGATTCGCCGTCACACATTAGTACCGTGAGGAGCACGTTCATTTCCGCGGCGGATGTGGTGCTTTCGGAATGTAGCAACGGGGGTTGAATATCGTCAGCAGAGTGTTCGAGAAATTTTGTCGTTGATGCTTTTAGATGAACAACTATGTCCTATGTACGCGGTCGCTTCTATTTGGACAATACCGATTCTCCCCACGAGAATGGTACGTATCCGTTGAAGCAATGGAACAAGCAAGTTTCAATAGACCTTTATTACATTATGCCACGGCAAACCGAATCCATTAGAAACGTACATGGATGTACAGAATAATAGTTTCAATATGGAATAATGATTCTCTAAATCTCTAAATATTTTCAGCATTGAATCGATCGATCAGTCAATTTCAAATAGGGTGGTATCCATTATCGAGTGGATGATATTCCGAGGGGAATCTTATGTCGAATTGAAAACGCCGTGAAGGAAAAAAACTTGAAGAAGATTGACGAATTACCCTCGGTATCTGCTCGCATAAAGATATCCTACCAAACGCCTTGACCGATCTTCCTCGAGAATTGATTCTGTTCTTAAGAAATCTGAGAGTTGGAATTTCACGTGAAACTCGCTTCTTCACCTTACATTTTCTACTCTGCGTGAGATTTCTTCTCACGTTTTATCACATCCCTCTCCGGTTTTTCAGTGATACACACGTATATGTATCTTATTCCAAGACGACTTTGAATATCATCAACATGTAGATTCGCGAGGTCGTGCCGCTAGAGAGATGCATTCGTTATTTATAGGACGTAACAGGAGGAGAGAGTCCTCCTTGTACATCTTTTTCACCAACCGTCGACATCAATGCGTGCGAGAGAAAGGGAGAGGAATAATACATCTTGTACACCCAACTGACACTTTGCAAATCACTCGTTCACGCCTGTTCACATATTTATATAGATCTACGTCTGAAAAGAAATCTTATTTCCTTGGAAGAATAGAGTAGATCTAGTTTCGTGCTACTGAATTATATTTCCTTTGGAATGTGTTTTACATTTAGACACTTATTGCTGATTCATGTAATTTTTTATGCATTCAAAAGTGTTGATTTCGAGATCAGAAATCTTCATGCGGTGTTGAGTAGACTTTTTCCACTCACATATTGAAGAAATGGATACAGAATTGGAAATTGTAAATCCTTTATGATGAGAGCGACGTCATTTAATTTCCCTACTCAATTTACTTGACATGGAGAAGATTATTCGAAGGGGCAGGTTTTCGATATTATTCTATGCCATAGAAAGCTCTAAAAATATCGCAATAGTTCGGTCTACCTCAATCCACATTTGCTTCCCTGTATGCGACGTCATTCTTCTTCTCGTCTCACCCAATTACCATTTCTCAATTTCCTCTTGTAATCATTATAATTCACGTTCTTCTGTAAATATCGTTCTCTTCGAAAATCCACTAGGCTGAGCGATTTCCTATATTTGATCTTTCCTTACATCTTTTTACGTAAAAGAGGTAGTGATTGAGATATGTAATGATATGTTTATAAAATAAGTACTTGAAATTAGTAGTTTCTTTACTACTTTTCGTAGTGAAATTTCCGATGTGATATCATTCATTTTCATAGCAAGATTATTGAATTCAAGCTCTGACGTTCATAATATTAATCACTGCAATTCTCTTTCCTTTGAATTGACAGTCAGTTTGCTGGATAACGATACATTCAGGCTCCAAACGTTCACGATGAAATGAAGAATGTGTTAACTTCCGAAGAAGTCAACACAATTTTAGGAATCATAATATGTGAAGAACTATCAGCGGTTGACCCCACACAATACATAGAACCCTGCAAGATGTCATGAAGAGAACACTATGTGGGTTCAGATATCAGAAAGTTTCATCAAAAAGCCCTCTAATTGCGCTCGTACGGAATTACTGAGAATCAAATTTTAACATCTCAGAGACAAACAGTTCATATTCATAAAACTGCTTTATGCCATGTTTCGGATGTAGGACCTCTTTCAGATATCTTTTAGGGCTTTAATCGTTCAGAAAACTGGGAGAAAAGATCCAGTAACTTTTTATACGGTCAATCCCCTTACGGAGGTACTGGCCCCGTGGTACAAGCCAAATCGCTTATTCCAAACTATCCAAAAGTGCTGCAATGTAATAAAAATTTTGCTCTGTGCAGCAATTCTACTTCGACTAAAAAATTGCTGTGCATAGTGATATTTCGATTGTTTTTAAGCAGTTTTGAATAATTTGACTCTTATCATGGTACTCCTATCTTCTTGAAACTCTAATTTTTGATCATTGAATACACTATTTTTTTAGCGGTCACAGCCATTCACTTAGCGGTACCAGCAAAAACCACAAAACTTGTGCAGTCACAGCTACAATTTTCCACTGTAATGGCTAATAGATAGTTATAGCTGCAATTATTTAGGCTATAGTAGTGAAAAAAAGTACTAAAAAAGTGAATGGATGCCGTAGCTATTCCATTCTTTTGCGCGTAGACCTCTGTGCTACCTAAGGCGATAAATTCGTGATCTATTTGACGACTTCAATTGAAACAATCTAATGGAAAAAGATCTCAATCTTTTGATTGTTGGCCGGATTTGAAGGAAAGACCGTGTTATAATAAAGAAAGTGACATCAAACGATCCCAACTATACCTATTCTCGGTTGCTGATCATCTTTGATACACTGAAAAAATGCAGAAATCTACCTTATAGGATGACAACGCATTGCTTCGAGTCTTTAAGTGGAAATTTGTACAAAATATATTGTCGAATAATTCACATTATGAGACAAAAATAGTTTTCTCCCTTATCATGTGAATTATTCGACAGTATATTTCATAAAAATTTCCATTTAAACACGGAGGAAAAAAATTTGCTAACGTATCAAATCGAAGTATTATATATAGAATAGCAAATTTTTCTGCTAACCTAGTTAAAAATTTGCTACTGCAGCTAACTGAATTACTGAGAGAGCAAGATGATTGACCAAAACAGCAAATTTTTTGCTGAACAAGCAAAATTTGTAGTATCATATACAGAATAGCAAACAAAATTTTGCTATGGGAACAAAAATTGTTTGCTACCACAGCTAAAAAAATTGCTATCGTGGCTAAGAGGATTGCTGTCACAGCAAAAAGTTTGCTGCTCCAGCAAAATGTACCCGGCACAATCAGGTCTCACTGTCATAGCGAATTCTTTGTTCTCCGTGAAGACTCGAAGCAATGCGTTGTCATCCTATAAGGTGAATTTCTCCATTTGCTTTTTTCCGTTTATCAGTGATGCTACGAATAGTAAACTCGAAAAACAAGTTTTATTATCGTTAAAGATGGAATCATTATAAATTGAGAGTGGTTAATGAACAAAAATAAAACTTTATACAATGAAATTTCTCTTCGCTTCGCTTTCAATTGAATCAAATACATTCTGCATTTGCTATAACCGAATTTTTCAGATAGGGTTCATATATTCGAGTCGATTACGTTTGTATCTTTCTAGAGATTCTAAAGCCTGTTTCAAATTAGGGGTGCAAATTAATAGGGCAAACCCCAATAGCTAATCAATTTTACAATGAAATTTTAGGTATGATAGCGCTATAAAATGTTCAGTACTCAGGCGATCGCGTGACCCTATGGACGATATATTCGAAATCAATAACTTTTCATTTACGTGGCAAAAAAGTTTTTGTACTTGTCTGCTATAACTCTGAGTATAATTCAGGTTTTGTAAGCGAGCTTGAGTAAATTCAAAAACGAGAACAAAAGGGTTTGGAGTGTACTCTGTCAGTGATATATTACTTGAATTACACTAGCGTTGTAATAAATATCACGGGTTATACATATAATGTCCACCTTTGAAGAACTTTTCATCCAAAATTACTGCCCAAGGAATGATAATAATCGACGAACACATCAAATTTTCAATCAGATTCGCTATAGAATGTGCACATTGTAAATGTAATTGAAAATTTCATCGTTATTCTATAGTTCATTTTATTGAAAGATCAATCCAGTTAGTCGGTTACCACGTCATAGTAGATCTAATTATAAATTTCCTTTTTTTTCTTGTCAAATAAAGTATCACCATACAGTTTCCACAACACGCATACCGGGGGAAAAAGTGTGGCTATTATAACGATGTGAAGTATTGCTAAAGTAGACACTTGAATTGAAAAATAATATCGCTGAATCGACAATATTACATCGTTGTGATAACTGAATAGATTGTTATCGTTGGAACTTCTCTGATCGTCGTAGCGATATACTTCAAATATTTCTAATAGTTGAAGAGTGGTGATATTTTCTCTCGGTGCACTGTTGAAAATTTCTGCATTAATTTTAATGGTTTTACTGGCAGTTTTTTTCAAGTACGTACATGAATTCAGTTTCATGCACATTTTACATGAAATTTAATGTAAACTATAGCATAATCTATAGTCTTTACATGTTTTTGTACATTAAATTTAATGCAGAATGTATATGAACTTGATTTCATGTACGTAATTGAAAAAAACTTCCAGATATTTCTGACAGTGTGCTTGATATTTTACATCGTGTAACGTTTGTGCATTTTGAAAATTCGACACATGGTTAAAACTAGGTGATTATTATTTATAAAAAATGTGGCTGAGATTTAGAAAATTCGTTATCAAAATCAAGAGAAACTGTTTCGCCGATACATGATATGTGTTAAAAATCGAAAATTAGTGAATGGGATTTTCAAAATGAAACTCTCAACTCTAAAGATTTAAATATCAATAAATTATTTTGGAATAGAAATATATCTTGTATGCCCGTTTCCTTCAATTGAGAACAAAATTTGGAACATTAATAATGGAACATTACCTCATTGAACAATTGAAAATCACCCCAGCATACTCAGAAGGAAACGTCGTAGTCAGAAGAATTATATTCGTATGTACAAGGATTTATGGTTGCAGTGACTTGAAATATGGTTTCAGCTTCCAAAAACATAAAATCAAATCAAATGTATCTATTTGCGATGACCACATTGAGTTTTCTCTCAGGGTAGTATCTTAAACGGTAGTCTGTCATAGGAACTTGAAATACGATTAAAGAATTATGAATCATTCGACGTATCAATAAATCTGAAATATTGAACATGATTGATACAACTGGAATTTCGATTTCTTTCCGTGACACGAATAAATGATCCGATCCGATTCTTACTGCAATTTCAAGAAAAAATTTCATCCCTCAACGAACATAAAAATAAACTATAATCGAATCTTCATTTCATTATGGATCAATCAAACACCGATACGATACACCTACAACTGTGGAAAATTTCATCCGTGCTGGACAAAATTTGTGAAACGACGGACAACACTCAACCACAACACAGTAATGACAGCCAAAAACGGTCACGCTCTCGATGGCTCCCGCTCACGTTCGCACCGAGGTGAAAATGGCTTCATACGGTATATAGGTCAAGCTTGGATACAGTAAATCGGCAATGATGTCTATTGTTGACCGATTTGATTTTCAATCGCACTTGATGAATGAATCCATTGATCGTTTCCAAGTATCAAGCGAAAAAACAAACCAACAACCACGCTTATCGCGTTGAGCTCTCCCAACGATTTCATGCAAATTAATACAACTTAGCCAAGAGATGAGTTGGATGGTTTTGACTTATAGAAGATTATGAAGAAGCGACAGATTGAATTATTTCTGCTGATAAAGTACGAAGCTGATAAAATACAAAATTACAATCGTGGCTGTGATTTACGGGAGCAAGAGAAGTTGACGTAAGGAGATGAAAGGAAAACAAATTCAAATAAAATGTAGCGTAGGAAGTGTGTGTACGGTTTTTTTGTACGTGAGTACGTACACATACACGCACATACAATGATTTTACCAAGTCTACGAAGTAACGGTATACGCTAATGAGAACAAGATCAAAGAGTTGCTTTCAACACTAGAAGGATGACTGAAGGAGCCCAAAGGAATTGGCGCAAGATGATGTAAATATACTTTGATTTTGTGCATGATACCACGCAGGGTCTAATACTGTAAAAGAGTACTCTATCGTTACTCGTAATCGAAGAAATGAAAATATTTATAATCTATTTTTTACCAAGAACGTGTGATTTCAGGTTTATAAAGTGATTTTCGAGTCATAACATAACTACGCGGCGAGGGAGGATATAAATAAATCAGATTAATTGGTAGCCGTTATACATACAAAATGTATATGTGTATGTACATTTGTAAAAGCAATACCTATCTTCGTACTCACGTTCGCGCCCCTGTCACATCAATGTCACGTCCCTAAAATACATTGCCTCTGTACCCATCATTCACCAAAGCTAACTATAGCAGATTAAAGTACGTGGTTACAAAGAAAATCATATGCACATCAGAGATTAGTCAATTATTTCATTTATCACCTCGGTTTCAAACTTCACAATGTTTTTTGTATTATTACCTAATGTTAGCAAGGAATAAAATAAAACATTGATCACAAGATTTTAAACCTCATGACTCATTGCATCTTTTGAATCTAGTCTGTATTCATTTATGCATCAAAGAGAATTGGATGGGATGGAATGTAATCTAAGACAAACTGTGTTCAATTGTGTTAATTCGACACTAAATGGGATTATTTCCATGCTATGACTAGGATTGGATATCTTAGGGAATATTTTCGGTCTGTACTTTCTACGGTATGATTGTTTGAAGTTGGAAACTATCTATTTTTACTTCGGTTACCCATTACCTAGTTTGTAGACTATGAGAAGCTGGTTATGACATGATAAATCGTCGAGTTTGACTCATGTATACGAATTTCGCACAGATCTGACTCAGCTGAGCCTTTGTGACCCACGGTGAGAATCAATCTGGTACATCATCAATGAGGCCTTGCAATCAACTTGGGTAATCTAGAGAAATCCTGAAATGGCCCGGGGAATCCTTTTACCTTACTTGGATGTACTAGAAAGATCCCATGTTCAATCTACCTTGATTTCATTTGTTTTTCACGATTTTCTCAGAATTCGGTGGGAAAAAAAACAGGATTTTTCGTAGAGATAAAGTGAACTCACGAGAAATGAGGTTGGAATTTCTAGGACCACAGATATTGATTTTGTTCAAGACAGCAGCAAATCGCTGTCATATTTTTTTCTTATCAAACTTCATTCCGATAATTTCCACATCGAGAACTGCATTGCAAATATAAGTTTTCTTCCAAAGTATTCTAACTTTTCAACTTGAAACGATATACGTTCGATATGAACACTCTTAGAAAAATTTAATCAAAATTTATGAACATGTCATGAAAATATTCATTTATTTCATTATTCAAGAATGCCGAGAGAAAATATCAAATCCATCCGGAAGCCCTAGCAGAAATTAGCACCGAATCAACGTTGTTTCGAGCTTAGATGCCTCGGAACAACGTTGATCCGGTGTTGATTTCTACTAGGGCCACCTTGGATTTATGAATTTTTCAATAGTGCAGCATTAAATCCATTTTATTGGCATATCAATACACTCTCATACGTTCAAAAAGTGGCTATGAGCTCCAAATACTTTGGATTTACAGGGAGCTTGTGGTTGTGGATTTAACACAGTTCATATTAATGAAAAATATTACATCAATCAATTCTTTTTACCCAGTTATTTTGCTAGAAATTATGATACATCTTTCAATCATCCATCACCGCTTTACATGACATATTAAGGTACTTCCTAGTATCAATTATTGGATTCTGCATGCTTGCAAATTAATCCTCTTTGAAATCTATGCTCGTAGAAGTCAATTCCTATGATACAAGAGAGCAGATGTTACACAATAATGGCGAGTATGAATTTATACCGGGAACACTTGATGGGTTTGACTATATGACCTCCGTCAACGTGAACGTGACTGCGCACAAATTCATTCTGTTACCTGCGCATCAGATTATCCTTAATCAAACTAGTGTAAAATATTCCTACAATTGTAATGAGATAATGGAAAGATAATACCTGAGTACTTGAGTAACTGTATCTATAAGTATAATTTGTGTGAAATATTTACACTGAGCAAAATATTGTAGTTTACAGTGCTAGTTTTTCTCATAAACTTGGGATATTGACACACGGAGAAAAATGAAGAGTAACTGCTATTTCAATCGCGGTCGGTCTTACTTCAGCACCCAGTCAGTATATGGATGACTATTTTCAGAGTAATAGGCACTGTATTGGAGTACTTTTGACCAATGTTTCAAGAAAAATTTACTTTGTGAGGAGTAAGCCATATTGAAAATACCGTATGGACTACCAAAAACTGTTGACTAATATACTCCTTTATTTTTCTCCGTGCAGATTCTGACTAGAACTGTACCTGATTCTTAATCATTTTCATCACCAACTGTGGGTTTTAGGTGATGCAAGGAACAGCGAGAAAATTGTAGTACTGAAACTATCTTGAGTTATACATGGAACAAATAATTGAGCTACACAGCAGCAAAGTGTCTAGCACGGACACGCACAGCCATTAAATTAGCTCCTGCGGCTAAATTTTGGCTGTTAAACGGAATAAATTGGCTATTCAGGTAAATTTATTACTCTCATGATTGAAATTCAGCTGCAAGGGCTAATTTAACGGCTGTCCGTGTCCGTGCTAGTCACTCTGCTGTTGTAGCTAAATCATTTTTTCCGTGTGTGAACTGGAAGGAACTTTTCTTTGCCCTCATTCTAATGAATCTTTTTTTCATTGGAAAATTTCAATTCAATGAAAAATTTTTCCATTGAAATGAATCATTTTTTCTGTCGGAAACAAGATTTATTAGAATGAGGGCAAAGAAATTTTCTCCGAGTTTGAAAAATTGGGTTCTCAGTGTATCCACGTAGAACTTGACGAATGGTCTCGTGACGGCCGACGTTGGGTGAATTGTGAAATGAAAAAGTAATCAAGCCAAGTAACTTCGATTCCGTACCGGTTCCTAAACCCGGTAATCGACATTTATTCAGGATTGGCAATCGGTATTGTTTCAGTATTGAGAACTTGTAACATTGATATCTGGTGCTGATCGCTGTTTCAGTACCAGTTACCATTACTCGACCTTCAATTGTCTTGTAATGATTGTGGAGAGCTCCCAGGGTTAACGACTCACGTTTCTACACTCTATCCTATTTCCCAGACATACAAATAGTTTCTAATCCTGAAACCTGTGAGACAGAAGAATTGGACACACTTCAAATCGCAGGCAGTTGAATAACAGTCGGTTCTCCCGTTGAGAGCTTCTCATTTTCTCGTGGCGATTCCAGCTGCCCTTGAGATTGAAAACGCCACAATTCAGACATGGTCACTAGAGACAGCCTAAACGTTAACTATAAAATGGCTAAAATCATTCCTGCTAGGGTAGAAAAACTGTTCACTGTTTCCGTCAAAGTGGCTCGGTTTCAAAATACTATACGAGTGATGAAGCTGAAGCTAACGTTAGCAATCTAGTGGCGGATTGATGTAACTTTCAATTGCAGAGATTGATTAGGTGGCTTTGAAATCAGTGATTCAGCTACCTAAATATTTCAGAAAACAATTCTATTCCAAGTTACATCAATCCGCAGATAGATCGCTGATCATTGTTGGTAATAACGATAACGATTGATTTTATGATGGTTTTCCTGAGATATTTCTTTCAAAATTATATAAAGCCAAATCTTATATCTTTGAACATGATATATAAAATTATATATTGAAGTATGTACTTGAATATTGAACACACAGTAGGAAAATTTATGTATTCTCAACACACGTGCATGTCCGACACAGTCCACACAAAATTCAAGGTAAATATTGACACAAAGAATGTGAGAAATCAACACAAAAGTGTTGAGTTTACATTGAAAATCTGTCACTTTGACACTCATATATATGTTTATTTTCAACACGGAATTCGAGTAGACCGTTTCTGATACAAAATTTTTCACTGTGCAATTTTGACTGAAATCTAATGAATCCTATAGAGCTAAAACTAGCAGCCAGTTCTTGTAAATTTATATTTAACGTCGTTGAGGCTTTGTTTATATCAGAAATCGATCAAGAATCACCCCATAAAACGTCTTAGATCCTTGAATCTTCAATAAACGTTTTATGTAAAAAATTATTACAATCGGCTGCTAACTTCATCGCTGCCAGTTTCAGCTTCATATGAATTCTGAGATGCTATTTTTCATTCGTTTGATATATTTTTCAGGTATTTGAATCACAATCGATATATTCGATCGAAAATTCAATGCTTTCTGCATGAAATTCTATACAACCCATACGCTCCCAATGGATTTGAGTTGATTTCTGTATCTCATAGGTACTGAATTCTAAAACAAGTTTCCAACAATTTCAAAAACTTTGTCTTTGAAAACATCATTCAATGTTATTCCACTAGTTTTGTGGAAGTAAATTTTACTCAAATCAATTATCACCAAGTTAGTATTGATTGCTAACGTTGGCATAAAGCGAAGAACCAAGACTGATTCAGGGTGGATATCAACGTTGGACCAATAGTGATGATCAGCCAATGTCGGTTTTATGCTATTGGTTATTCTCAGGCGTCAAAAGTTAGCAAACAAAGTTATCTCAATATAATATCAGATTAACATAGAGTAGACTGGGTACGGTTGTAACATTTTGACTTCAATCCCTTGTGAAAATGTCATTATTGCAGTCAGATAAAAACTAGATGCATTTGTTCCGCATAAATGTAGTTAGGGTTCAGAACAGGTATAATTATGATGGCTGTTCAAATGTTACAACCTACCACAATCTGAGGACGTTAGTAACAGGGGGTGGAGTCGAATGTAAGACTTATAAAAGATATTTAAAAACTGATAGAAAGATAACAATTTATTGGCAAACAATTACAGTTGAGATTCGTTGTCTCACATAGAGTGAAGTGGGGTGAGATGACGCATTTTTCCGCTCCAGTACAACTTGAAATAATACTACATAAAATTTCATTCACTCAAGAAAAATAGTTAGAGTCATTTGGAATCTTTATATCTTCCTCGAGTGCATGAAGTTTCATTTGGTATTTCATGCTGTAGCGGAACGGAAAAGTGCCTTATCTTACTCTAATTTACTCTATTCAATTACAACAGAATGAACAGTGTTCTTCTTTCTCTATACGCTTTTTCGTGAACGAGGCATCTACAAAATAAGATCGAATGAAGTCATCAATGGAATATGAAAGTGAGATGTATATATGACATCAGTTCCGACGTTGCAGTTGACCACAGGCAACGTGTTACAATCATTCCCAGTCAATGTTTCTCGAAGTTCTTTCATTTTTCACAGCAATGCACAAGATTCGTTAAACAAAACCATAATTCATTCATCCTCTAAATGTCCTGTTGTTGCTGAAAAGTAACACAAATATGCATAGCATGCACACTGATGGAAAGGAATGAAATATAGTTCAGCATTGAATACTTACTTTTAGTCGCAAAATTTCGAAAGTTCTTCCTAACGTTCTGAGCGTATGTGATATGGCATGAACAATTAACACACAAGTTTCTACGTGCGGGAACGCCCATTCTCCGGTCAGGTGATCTGAGCTTCCACAATCCCATCATCAGTTATTCGTAATGTCACAATCGACCCCCTGTCACAACCGTACCCAGTCTACCCTACATCGCCTTCTTTCATACCCTCGAGTGCATAATCATCATTTCATCAACGTCTACTCACCCCTGTGATATAATACAGAATCAAAGACAAAGAACGAGCCTGATAGAATTCATCTTGGAGATCCAATTGTGGGGAAACACATCGAACGGGATTTCACACGTGTAATTGATATGACGAAGAAAGCAGAAGGAACGCGGATAATATCATCATCCTCTCTTGCGAAATGATCGCGTGTTGTCGGCTTGTGAGACCGGAGTGGGCTCTAGGTGGGGCGTGTCTCTAAATGCAAGGAGAAAATCGATCTAAAGAGCGAGTCAGATTGTTTTCAAGCGATCTTACGTAATCCAAGACTCCACCCTCGCGCTTGGTTGCACCAAGTCTGTCCGTCTGTTCCTCTGTCTGTCCCCTGTTCCTCCAACCGCCCGAATCGAAGCGCATTTCCATATCCCCTCTTCTCATTCTCGTACCCCGCACAGATAATTCCGAGGGGGTTAGTTTTCGACTTGTCGGTAGGAATAAAATAAAAGAAAACAAACGGTCGCATTGAATTCGCGCACGAAATGGCAATTGAACTTGTCGGTTTCTGTTCTGAGTAATGGAAAAGAGAAAGAGAAGGAGGAGAAGGAAGAGGAGGACTCGTATTACTTGGACGAATTGGTTGAACGAGCATTTCATTTCACGTTTCCATGCATCGTACACCTGTGGTCATGGAGAATCGAATGAATGCTTGTTGATCTATCAACAATCTGTATTCATGTGTAATATATATGGATATATATTATGTGTATAATACATATGTCGTGAACCATTTCGCATGAAATAAGGAAATTCAAGAAATAGTTTGAATCGTGGATGTATTTTCTAAATGTAATTTATGATTTCACGCCACTCTTCACAATGCAATTTCTACGATTATCGGCAGTGCCTGCTGAGAAACTGGATGAGAATTTCCGCATGATATCTACAATGAACTCGTAAAATATAACAGAGATTTAGTTGCCGGTGACAGTTTATTGGTTGCAAGGGAAAGGGAAAAAACATAGATTGTGAATACCGTGGATGTAGAGTTTAGAATGGTATAAGTGAAGATATATCATTGAGCTGTACTACTTTGAACCTGTGATATCGATGATCGAAAGATTTGTTTCATTTTCAGCTGATCCTGAAGTTGATTTGTTATGAACTTTTCGCAGGGATTAAAAATCGTTCTTCGAGAATGACTTTTTGCAGATTCGAAGTATTCATAAATTGTTGAAACCTTGTTTGCAAACATAAAAACAAAAGGATCATTCGATAATGGACTGACTTTTGTATGAAATGCGTTCGAGCGTTGCATAAAGATTATAATAAATTCGAAAAGCTTTTTCTCTTCCTCGAAGCGAACATGAAATTAATCCTGCGTGTGTAATAGATTCCAGTATTTGCTTGGTCTCGAACACCATTATTCTTCTCTTGTAAAGTTTAAAAATTAACGATAGCGGATAGATACTCTTCGAATTAAAACTTCTTCGAAGTTTCACCTCACAATGAGTGCAATTAGATTTTTTGTAATGCTTTTGTAGCCTTTTACTACTATTTGCTACTCTCCACTTTTGGAGTAGAAATAAATGTATTTACTTTTTGGTTTTATTCCGTATGTGTTCGAAGGATGTTTCGCGAACAAGTATCCTTTTTTGTAATTACTTCAGTACTTTTGCTAGAATTAAGTTTGTTACTTCGATAAAAAATATATGTATCGTTGTTTTATCCTTTGATACCTGTTTTGCCCATACGGAGAGAAAGCACTTTGAAAAAAAGAGAACGGTAAGCATTCATCGAGCGACAGCTGTACCTACATCAAAGGATAGAGGAATGTTTTGATCATGTACGACTAATAATTCCACGGAAATGATTCGATTGATATCGCATTATCTTTGAAGATTAAATGAATTATCGTTTGAATATTCATTCCGATCAATGAAATATTCAGTACATTTGAGAAAAGGCACATCGTGTTTAGTGACACAGCATTTACCATTTTCATGTTTTTTGTGGTCTTTATCGTCCAGGTTTCACGAATGCAATTAGACTTTCTCGAAAAAAATAATCCCAGACTACACAACAGAACATTGTTCTGTCCTTTTTGATTCGAAGTAAAGTTTCTTTCACACACAGAAGAAAAAAAAAAGATATTCCATTCTGGTTTCATTTCTTCATCTGTGGCTTTATATGGTTGAATAGAGAACACTGTCGCTAGACTACCACTCTCTGAAAATAAAGTAAGGTAAAAGTGCACGAATATCCGCGGGCTGTCATTGTATTTCAAGAAGATGTACATGTGTGTGTGTTTGTGCGCAGTAACGTATTTTCGATGTTTCGTACTTTCGGATGCAGAAAGGAAGAGAATTGTTCGAAAAAAAAAACTTAAGACCGAAGTGAGTAGTTCATAAGTGATTTTTGTAGTCCTTCAGAAGGCTTATCGTACCGGTGACTCAAAGGTTCTTTGACTCGTATCATGGATGTATTTAAATTATTCTTCAGATAGAACTTTTCTCCTCTTTTTTTATCCCCCTATTCTTCCAACCGCACCGTTCTCTCCTGAAGTGACAATCGGAATCGAATTAAAACCAGAGGAACGATAGGGTATCGTAAAATCGATTTTCGAAATAAAATGACACAGATACGTGGAAGTCCCTCGAAGGGATTTGAAAAGTGAGTTTCCATTGATCGTCGTTCTAATTAGAATGGAACTGTATTTTTTTTTGCTTTCTTGTTATTTTTTTTGTCTTTTCCTTTTCCTCTTTTATTTTAGAATTGGCATGACCCCTCACGTGTCTCGTGAATCCAATTCAAATGGATCGGTGGAGAAGGAACGAGAAGAGGAAAAGAGAGTAAAAAAAGAAACAACACATGCAACAAATTTCGATTCTCACAAACGTGACCGTTTAAAATGGATAAAGTCGATTCGATTCTCTAGTCGGCAGCAACTGGTGGCCAGACAGACGTACAAGGTTACTTCGAATGCTAAGGTTTATAACGTAATCCACGGCAATGGGCAACAGTGGGGGGATGCGACTTTTGGCGCGGTCAAAGTTTGGCGAACGGTGATTAACCTACATGCACGATTCCCTCTAATGAAGATTCACCCCTGGACACTTTCCTTCCTCTTCCTCCCGCTGAGCCTGTTTTCCCCCTAATAACCATCATTTCTGCCATACAAGCTTGTGCCTCCCCTCACTTATTCCTTTCTTTCTTTCTTTCTTTCTTCCTTCCTATCATCTACGGTAATACTACCCGAAGAGTTAGCAGAGGTAGTCATTGTACTACTGACAAATGATCATCTCAACCTCCAGGGCTCGACTCTTGTTCCCTACGATTTTTAACCGTCTTGTAATTAAGATGACAAAAAAACGGAAAGAACGAGAGGAGAGAAAAGAAACAAGACAGCGGGGGGTAGAAAACTTTCTTACCCTGAAGATACTTCTTCTCTTTTTCTTCTCAAAAATTTCAACTCTATAACTCGATTAAAATTGCGTCTTGATCATAAATCTTTGATTCACTCAATCAAGAATAGGAGATAATTAAAAGTGATTTATCGATAGAGAGATATAAGGTTGCTTCTATTTTTAACCTACCGCTATGCTTCGGCGTAAGGAGGAGAGAAGATGTAATTTCGAGAGAACAAAGGGATATTTATCTTGAGTAAATACTACAACAAATGGGAGTTTCTTGACCTGTGTGTTATAAGTATATAAATATATTTCAACTGTTGAATTGTATCGAATCGAGGAATATCTTGATTTTCTTTTATAAATTTATAGTGATTGGATTGCAGGTGATTTGTAGTTTTATACAGTGGAGAATGTGATGAAGAGATCGAGAGGAGTCGTATGCGGTGACTAGATGTCAAACCAAATGTGTGTTTACGCAACACTAAACCCTGCTAACGACCCATAACTCTATCGGTTTCGTTTCATCGTTTCCCATCTTGTTCTTTCTTTCTTAACTGACATTCGCCACTTCTGCCCGTCTATGTACACATGGGGCAAACAGAGAGAAATACGTGCTGGAAGCTTTATAGACCGCGAACATATGGATAGAAAGAGAGAGGGAAAGAAACAAGGTTCTAATGGAGTATCAGAAGAGTGTGGGTGGTATACGCTAAAGAACAGAATAAACAGACAAATTGGATTGAGACCTCCAAAACCTGCACCGGTAAACCAATTATCGAGGAAAACATTTGAAGAATTTCTTAAAATGTCTTACTAGAATTATTGTGTAATACTACTATAAAATATTTTCAGTGGCAACGTTTTTATGTTATGATATTTAACATAAATAATCCTGGCCTTTCACTAGGTCTCATGAGAACTTACCGAGGCTTCGTTAGGTCCTGAAAAGAGCTTGGAAATGCTGTGAATAATTTGATCGAACACAAGTATCGATTCTTTATATTAATTAATTAGAAAATCTATTTATTACGAAGAGTAGGTACTCAATCGGAAGTTGAGAGATATCCTTAAGAGAACTATATATCACCGTTACGATTCTAATTAATTTTCGTTCTATAGTTTACTCGAGATGAAGATAATCTGCTTTGGGAATAATAAGGGAATTTTTATCTCATGATAAAATCGCAATTGACGTTGGAATAAGTTGAATTGAAGTGATTTTAATTATGAAAATTCGTACTCCGGATATAACTATTTTAACATAATATCCAATACTCGATATCCTATTAAATTATTTTACTGATTTTCGTCGGAGCACCTGGCATCGTTATTAAAGCGGATAGCGAAATGGAAATGAGTGGATTTCATTGCCCCCGTTTCGAATAAACTGAACGCAAAAACCAGCTAAATTCCTGGCACTACTGGTATTTCCTCAATCCCTAAGTTCAGTCTGCGCGTAAGAAATAACTCTTCAAACTATTTTGATTTGATATTAAAGTTCTTATTGACCTGTTCACATTCGTTCTCTTTTCTTCGGCAAACATCTCCGAATGATCCCATTTTGTCCGAATATAGACGTTGTCAGTGGTGAATATAAACGTAAATGCATTTATACCTCATAAACGTCGGAGAAATTCTTCGTCGCATAAATTGCACGGTACACTAATGCTTCACGGTGGCAATCGTGGTGTAACCATTCACTCATCGAGATCATAAATTCAACGGAACCACCACCGGGGCTATGTTGAATCGGTAAATGAATTTTCAAGAGAGTATATAATCAAAGTAAAATTTTTATTGAGCAGTATGTACGTAACGAGACATTGAATAATGTACTTTGTATATATTTGAGGTACGTCTTACGAATATATACATGAATATTGTTATCATTATTCTCTCGCAGGGAGATTGACATTCACCTATCTTTCGCGCCACTGAAGAGACGACGACGTAGACGACGACGCACCGTTTGTGCACTGTGACATTTCAACGATACTTCAAACTCGATTTTTCTTTATTGAAACGACAATGATGTACAATGCTTTTGCGCATAACTGCTGTCATTCCAATCGCTGTTTGTCTTCTCCCTCGTCGTTGACGTCGTCATCGTCGTCATCGTTGAAGCATAGAGTAGGGTGTTGTTGCACGTAGTGCCACTTTGCGTGCTTTAGATGAGAAAAGAACACACAATGCCACCCACTCCCTGTTTATACTTTTCGTCGAGATGAAAAATACATTTATACGAAACAAAAGGATTTCTCCTCCACTCGTTGTTCCGACAACTGACAGTCGTGAACCGCACGGTAACAGCGGGAAAAAGATAAAACCAAAAACCACGTTTTCCTTCTCTCACCTCAGCGATAATTCATTGGATACCGTATTATTATTACATTGGCAATGTTTTCCAAGCTGAGCCCACGGGTGACAGATACGAGAATTTCTTAATAAATAAATATATCATATTTACTTTTCTCGTCGTATTTTATTTTCCGATATAAAACTGTGGATTTATCGTAACAGTGATACCAATGATTTATCATATTTCAAGGAAAGTTTCTTTTTTGATATTGTGTGATGTAGAAGCGCAAGTAACTTTCTTCCTCTTCGTTCATTCACCATTTGTCTTTTCACAGGAACAGCAGTTTATTGTCGAGCCGTAAGCTTCTCTAGCTGGAGAACGATTCTTTCGGAAGGGAAAAACGAGAAGGACATTCTCTTTTCCATCCCAAACGAAAAGATTAGACTGAGAAAAAGAGTACGCTCGAGTGACCTATAAAACAAAAAACTTATCTACCGAATGCAAGTTAAATCTTGAATTCTTAATTTGCCGTTCTTGAGTTGGACTATTCAGAATCATTGAATTATTCAGGGATCTTTTGGTGCATTAATGGCAATAATAATGACGAAGAGGAGAGAAGCGTGGAAAGAAAGAACCATTACAGTCTGCAATCACATGTTCTTTCAAGGAACTCTGGATGTTTCCGTTTTAATAAAGTTTTCAATTTGAGAAAATGATAAACGATGGGAACAATTTGTAAAATGACGACGTTGAATGATGGGAGAATTATGCACCGAATTTATATCGTTTCGTCGTACAAAATTAATGTGATGTGAAATTTTATTCACTTGTTGGAAAGGAATGGATTCGAGTTGTTATAGATACGTCAAAGGAGAGAGAGAGAGAAAAAAATTGATGTATTTAAATTTTTATAACTCTTAGCCGAAGGAAAATATGATTTAATTTTCATGTGTGTTTGTGGTAAAGGAGGAACCCTCTGAAACGTCGTTTATATGCCAGGAGTATGAATATGTCGTATAAATATATCGTTAAGACTCCAGATGAGGGAGAGAGGCAGGATGGAATTGTAAGGGATGGAGTATCAAATTTGCAAACCACCACACCACCGTTGAACAACGTAATACCACGGAATGAAGAGAATTTCAAGAAATTCTATTCCCTCTTGCAAAAGAAAGACATTCGTGTGTCGTTTGTGTGTGATGCCACAAAGAACGAATTTATATCTCTTGACGAATAGTAAATGTTCAGAAAATTGCATCTACGAGTTATGAGCGATGAAGTTGCAATCGCGTTTCGTTCACTCTTTTTAAGGAAAATTCATTGTCAATCGATTGTTCATGTGAAACAGAGAGTGTATATCTCATGTGCAGTTATTTCGATTCTATTTATAAAATTCGAAAGAAAAATCAACAAACATGTTTTCTTTTTCCTCTTCTTTTCCTCAGACTCGCACTGTGGTGAGCGAACAAATGGTGAAAGGGTAATAACTGTAATCGAGTACATTTCTCACCAACCGAAACTGAAAACTTGCAAAAGATTTATGCTAGGGCTTAAGCTCGTCTCCTCCTGCTTTGAGAGAGATATGTAATTCGATTGTGTGCTGGTACGTACTTATTTGTTGCGCTTTGTGGTATATTTTCTTCGAGCAAGTCGTTGACCCACGATAAGAATCTTTGTTTCTTCTTTCCCCACATTCTTTTAAACCTGGGGATTCATTCCTTTCAGTAAGATAAAATTAGTATCGATTTTATAGATTTTAAAAATAAAATTTATTGTTTTAGATTGTTTTTATAGAAAATTTTGTATCACACGTATAATAGTGATTTTATTGGAAAAACGAGGGGGGAAAGGAGAGGTCTCCCTAGAATAGAAGGATTTTTGAGGAGTCTCTGAAGAGAGGAATCCTGTAAATCCGATTGAACGTTTTTTGTTGAGTTGAGTGTTTGTTATACAATACTCAAAAGGTGGGACAATTCTTCGAAATGGGAAAAGAATCCTGTATTTTTGATGGGAAAACAGATTTCTCCTCCATCGGAGGACGAATTTTCTTGTTGAACTGAGCAAAAAGTCTCCATCATTTTCCAAAGTGTAGTTTATTGAATGAAAAAATTGGAAAGAATTTCCAAAAAAAATAGAGCAATTTAGAGCCCGAGCATAAGAAATATGTTGTGGAAATTATGAGAAGTTTTTCTCCAGTTCAGTGGAATGATTTTCGCTCATCGAACGAGGGCAAATTGTATTATCAAAACTTTGTCCCCTACCATTTTCCATTGAGATATGATTCCTCGATCCAATGTTAGCCCGAGTTTACCCTAGAGGTGGTAAATTTGGCCCAAATATGGCCCAAGCTTGTTCCAATAGTTCAGCGCACAGAGGATGCTTGAAACATTTGATCAAAAGTTCTCCGATACTCCCAAATGTTGATAGAAATATAGGTTAAAAGCGATCAAAAACACAGAGAGGAAAAGCATGCTCTCAACGCAAAGGTGCCCTTCACGCTTCTAACATACTTAGAAGGCTGGGGCTCATACTCAAAAAGCATAGGCTCGTGCGTTTAACGCACGTAATAACAAATCCGTTAGAAGCGTGAAGTGCTCCCATGATTTTTCTCTCGATGTAGATATAAAATTACCATGCGATGTTCAACAAAAAATGAATTAATATGAAAAAAAATCTATGAACTGTGCATTCATCCATACGTAATCACCCAAGGGCACGCCAAGTGCACGGTGCTCCTACTTTACGTGACCAGATCGGATCTCGTCAGTGTTTGGATATGGATGGCATTTGATAACAACGAATGCCCATTACGTGTTTCACGTGGGTGTCACGCGACCAGCAGATGGTCTTCTAAACCATGAAGCACACCAGTCTGTGGAGCGAGTGGTCTTATTCATGTGGAAGACGTAGATTGAAATACTTGACCTTACAAATACATCGAGCTTTCTCCAGCTCTGCTTGTAGATTTGTACAAGTCAAGCAATTTTTATAGGCGTTTTCATCAACAATGCACGGGATCACACTTTCAGTTGGAGTGAAAATTTCTCTTTCTGAAATGATTTTTCAGTCATATGTGAACATTGTAAAAAATTTCTATGGAAGACTTCACATAAATGTTCGGAAGTAATTAACACTCACATGGGTTGGGAATTTTCCAATTTATTCGGAAATTTATTGTCAAATTGTAGTAAAAATCCCATAAAGTTCGGAATTTTCAGTTAGATTTATGGTAGATTTCATATACATGAAATTTTCCAGCTGCTACGTATAAGAAAATTCCGATTATTCTTCACAGTGCAGATTTCAAAGACGCGTTGTATTAATGCATGAAATAGCTACTATAGCTATTTCCTATAAGTTCGTATAAGCTGTTGTTCAGTAGAGTAAATCAGGGTGAGATGACACACTTTTCCACGTCGCTACAGGATGAAATAATGGACAAAACGTCATTCACTTGAGGAAGATATAAAAATTTCTAAGCCATCTTTATATCTCCCTTGAGTGAACAAGATTTTATGTATTATTTCGCGCTATACTAAAGCGGGAAAGTGCGTCATCTCACCCCACCTTAATCTATACCCGATATTTCGCTGCGCATTTTCTTATCATGTTGCTGTTAGATTAGGTTCATTGTACTCCCATATCTGATTCGTGATCCCCCACATACGAAGGACAATATAAACCAAAATTCGTTGGTTTAAAATGTTGTAATTTCAAATTCGTTTGAATTTTGATTCAATCCGTTATTTTGAGTAAGCTCACGAGAGGAACTGCTCCGATTCATACACGTATAAAGAAGGAGCATCGAAATTCCTCCAAAAATTTCTGACAGGGCAATAAAACTTGGCAACAAAGCGATTATAATTCTCGCACAATTTTTCTTTGCGTGCAATTTACCACTAAATCCTCCTCATCCCAACCGTTCATCTTTCGATAAAAATGTGAGAGGTTTCAATCATGTTTCAATGACCCGCATAACGAGCATTCGAAAATCCCTTCTAGAGGAAAAAATAATATTGAAATCGATTTGAAACACCAATATTCACTTGTCAATCATTGTGATTTTTGATTAAGTTGCTAATTTCCTCACCATTCTGAAACCTCGTGTTATAATTCTAGTTAAATCAATTTATCATTACGTTTTTGGCCGACAATCCCAGCGTCATCATCAAGAAGAGATGGCGGTTCACCAAAGTTTCTCCAACGCAGTCTCTATGCCGTTGGAGAGAACGACGCTTGATAGGTCAAGGAATCCCACCTCTGCCGCGTAGATTGAGATTAGTTTAGAGGAGGGTTATGTCTCCTGGCACGTCGTTGGCCTTAGTAACGTAAAGTGGCTGGGTTGAGGGGATACCCGAGTTAATGATTTTTTCTATACTCTTGAAAAAACACTCCAGGAACTCAAAGGGTCTGCGTTTTATCCTCGAATATTTTCGTTATAATCAAAGAAATTTTTCATACGACTTTTATTTTTTCGGATGCTTTTGAAAATATCTCGAATCAAATATGAAAAGCATTGAGAGTGAACATTTATGAACGTGGAAGCATAAATGCCAGGAGATTTATATAAATATATGAATCATCGGACAAGTACATACTTCAAAGTTTTATTAGAAATTCCATAATGATCCATGAGAGTACCATGAGTTTGGTTGGAAAACTTGTTGTTAAAGCAGAAACAGATTTTATTCATCAAATCTGAATTTCTTGGTGTATAGTTTCCCTGATACGACTTTCAAATATTTATATGATTCAAAAAGAACGGAAAGTAACATATGTACAACAGTTATTAGAGGTTTTGGCAGCAATGAAAACGATTCACTATTAGAATTCACACGTCTCGAATATCAATTCAACACTCATCTGGAATATTTCCGCATGGCTCGTTTCTAACACAAAATTCCCAACCGTGTATGTTCTGTTAACTGCACTTGCAATTAAACGCTGACCAGCAATGGAATCAGTCAAATGTCACTGCGTGATCAACGAAATGATTGGGTTGGATTGATTTACTGATTTCGTAGGGTGAATGCACTAAATTATAATAGTCGATTTTCAACTGCAATCCATGAAATTTCGCTGATTCAAATTTACAAAGTGCTCATGGAATATGATTGATCATGACAACGAAAATAATCCTCCGTAATTAATACAGTACACCGAAAAAAAAAAATTTATTTGACCGAATGAATTGAAGTTAGTTGTGAAAATTAGTTCCGAGTAATAAAAGCTGTAGTGAAGGCAACTTCAAATTAGTAACAGCAACTAAAGTCAGAGAAATTAAATTTGAATTTAGTTGAGCGAACGCCCGTTCTAGTTGTCCAAATATCAACAACTGTATCTAGTTGCTGGAACTAATTTGAAGTAAGGATAACTAATGATTGTTTCCGATGTATGATTATATTTACAAAAATTTCGAAATTAATAAATTCGATCTTTTTTTTTCCAGCCCACGAAACTCAATGTGTATAAGAACGATTCCGAGAGCTGGGATTACACCACACCGACATTGGGTGAGTTTTATTTCATATCGAACATAGATTTTTCTTTCCAAATCTATACATCTTCTTCTTTCACTTATTCTTTTCTTCTTTATCTTCCTATTCTTCTTCTTCGTGATCGTCTTCGTCGTCAATGCTATGAATTCATGTTATTTTTACAAACTTTCACATATTACATACACTCGCACACATTATTATATATAAAACACAACCAATTGACACAATAATTCCCTTTTTTTACATTTCACTACACCTGAATTCTTCACATCGTAAATAGAAAACTTCAGACATAACACAAAATATCGAAACACAAGAGCGAAGAAAAGTTTGTGCAAATTACAGTGGAATTATGTAATTATATTCTGTATTATAACTCGATATAATACAATTGACGTTGAAATAATGTCAGACTACTAAGGAGAAGTTATTAACCAAGTAGAATTTGATTAGGTATAACATGCGATATCCCATTGGTTCATCCGAGGGACAAATTTAGTTACGAATTTCAAATTAGAGAGAAAATAGGGAATAGAGAATGAAGATTAAAGTTTGAGATTATAATATCAAATTCTGCTTGAGTTCATTACAGCATTGGAAGAAATTCATCGTGTGAATTTCCAAATCAACTGTCAAGACATCCATCTTTATTTCGTTAGCATCAGATCTGCAGCAGTTTCAAACTATTCAATACACAACTCTGTTGTTTCTTCTTATCGATAAAATAGAAACAATAGAAACTTGGTCCCTTTATCTCCACCGCAGCACGTCATACTTGTTCATTTTATACTCATTTTACTTGGATTCAACTTCAGTGACACAATTGAAATGAATTTCATACATCCTTGAAACATTAATAGTAGAAACTTACGCATTCGACTATATATTCCATGCGATCTTCCCATACTTCCAATCGATTGTTTTTCTTTTTTTGTTCCACCCATCATTAAACTGCATTTATGAGCATAATTTGATTATATTCTCAATTGTATATTGCATCAAAATATAATAATGCGTAGCAAAGTAATGTATATGTACTTATTTTCACTTCATCCATGAATGACCGAAGTAATTAAAAATACAATATCCTCCCTCGCAGTCGTAATTATTCACGATAACGACACCAAGACGTTGAAATAGAAGAATACATATGATTATATTTCCTCGTTACATCGAGGGAATGAATCAACAATTCCTCAAATATAATCTCAAGGGAACACCATTTCCATTTCTTTTCCTTGAATATCGTATTCAACGTTTTAAATATTCATGAAAATTATCTTGAATTACATTAGAATGAAAATTTCCTTCTATCGAAAATAATTTGAACACGTGATTTAGAAATAGTTCAACGAGTTGAGTCGATAAAACAAGCAGAATGGAAACTAAACGCCTTTCATTAAATACTACAACGAATCATTGAACGTGAAAAAAGGAAATTGAACGCGAATGGTTCAAAGCGAGTTGTTCAATTAAACTCAAAGGGAACGGAAAATCTTATGAATTCGGTAATGGTAATTAAATATTCATTCACGATATTACCCGATTCATTAAACTTGTTCAATCTTTCCACGGATAATTAATCCTCCAATGTTTATCTGGAATTAATTAAAGTGTTGTTTTTCTTTTATATTCGATTTTTAAAAGTGAGAGAATAGGGAGAAAGAAATGTTTCGAATCCCTTAAGATGTATAATATTCCTTTTCGAATCGTTCATCATCTTCACGGGATAACCTGTCTTTTCATATTATCGCAACCACAGATCTTGCAGTGCTTAAATGCATTGCATCCTCCATCTCCCTTGGTGTTGAAATTATCCGTTGAGTGACGGTACCCATCAACACAGCTAATTTCCCTGACAAATATATACCCTCGTTATAGGGAAACGAGACGAATTTTTAAACTCCAGAGACGTCAACTGTAGACGCGAAAGTAGATTACGCTTATAATCAAATGATTTATTAGTTGTCTTGGCGCTGTTTGCATGTATTGATCATCATTCGTTTGTACACTGAAAAAAATTATATCCAAACAAGCAGTACCTTTCATAGCACACATCCTCACTTTCATGACAAGAATACGACGAACTGCAATGCTGTTTCTATTAATACGCACACGAAACGGTACTTGCGGTTTCTATTTTCCTTGGTGAAAAATAAAATTTTTTTGCTGGAATATTGATTGTTCTGTCTTTCTTTCTTGATTTTTTTTCCAATCAGTAGTTATCGGGGATTAATTTTTTGCAATGTGTTTTATTTATACATGAGTAGATACATCCATACAATGTGGCAAAATATTTTGAGCATGTTGAAAAATAATGAAAAATGACGACAATACTTTATGATATTGAAATCACAATTTTAATTCCACAGAGATACCTTGTTGGAAACGAAAATACGCGCTGAAAAAGGGAAGTGTTCTTTGATCGCGCACGCAGAGAGATATATATTTCGTATACTCGTTGAGTGCAAAAAAGATTATTCGTCTGAGATTTTTCCTCTCTTCCCCTCCTTTTTTTTTCTTTCTACATGCGTTTATCGAAAAGAGTTGAAAAAACATTGTCGTGATTTTCCTCTTCTTTCCAGTTATTATCTCCCTAGCTTTTTTCCAGTGGAAGATTATCATTATTTATGGGATATCATCATGCTTGAAATTATAAAAAGTAATCCCACAAAATTCGATTCGATTCGGTTCGGTAACCAAAATGGAATGACTAAGTGAAAGAAATATTGTTCTTGTGGGGTTCTTTTTTATACATGATTAAATCGAGGAAAAATTTCTAATCCACGATTCCTGGGACACAGAGTATGTACATGTATACCATGTTATTGAAAACTACAATTGAACGCTGCACGAGACATTCGAACCAATTACACAAGGACTTGATGTTCTGTCACTCACAAAGTCTTTCTTTCTCCCTCTTTCCAATCGAACAAACTATCGTACAAGCTTTGTTCTTTTAGAAAACAAAATCTCCAAGTCCACGCTCGAACACAATTCTTCGCGGTAATTGGAGTCTATTCGTGTCGCGCTTTGACAACATATAAATTCTTTTATCGGTTTGAAACTCAACGCATACATATATTTGAAACAATCGTACATCGATCAATTAACGCTTATTCAGAACTCATTCCTTTTTTTCCCCATAATTGTTATATTCTTAGACCTATAAATATCTTCATGGATTTATAAAGTGGTTTGCTTTTTCTTCTTTTTTTTTCTTTATTCTCCCGTTGTATTGTATTATCGAACATAAATCTCTCTGGAGATTAGAAAATTCTCGAATTGAAGAAGTTTTCTTCCCTTCATTGTATTTTATTTTATTTATGTTGTCGAAAGTTGGTTGGTTGAAGTAGAAAATACATTTCCTGTGAGGCGATTGGTGCATTTATATATATTTCTCCACATTTATGATGAAGAATTTCGATATTATTCTAATCAATTTTTTTTTCGGATGAAGCAGCATGGTATCATGCATCGGTGCTGTAAAGTGTATTGGGTTGAAGAGATGAAACAGTATAGTATAGATGAGACGGGGAAAAAACGAGGAAATTGATTTCTTTTTGAAATACAAAGTTTGTACGGAATGGAGGAGACGATGAAATATTCAGAGAAAGCGAAAATTCTCTAGAGAAGAGAGGGACTAATGAACAATTTATACCCTGTAATATTTTTTGAATGAGTTTCAGATATCCAATACACAGCTTCGTATCCGTTTATTGGATTCCGTCTTTATAACTTTCAATTCATTCTATACTTGAAGTGCTGGAAATTGACTTTGATTTTGCTGGAATGTGATATTCAGCTATTCAATCTTCGTGTTTGTTGACTTATGTTTTTCCTTTCACATAGTTTCGTGAGGTTAGGGTAATAACAATTATAGAAATGGAAGCGTTTGAGCTTACGATGAAGAGTTGTATTACGTGGGTGGTAACCCCCACGAGACCGAAGGATTAGATAAGACGGAAAGCAGGGAGAAATGAGAAGCAGGTGGAAGATTTGAGGACACATGTGAAAAGAGATTGAGTGGAGCGTTAATTTGATTCCATCAAAACAGGAAGATAATTCATTTTTCAGAAATGAAAAAGGAACATTCATCGTAATTCTTAGATTGAGTAAAACGTTGACTAGACTTGAATTCTTTATATAATTTCATCACATCGAAAGGTGGAAATGCACCGAGAACCCAATTTCTTAGACTTGGAGAAAATTTCTTCGCCCTCATTCTGATAAATCTTGTTTCCAATGGAAGAAATAATTAATTTCAATGGACAAATTTTTCATTGAATTGAAATCACATCCTTCGAATACAAGAGGGAATATATTTTTGTTTCAATTTGAGAATCTTTCGTTCCAATCTGATGGAAACTTTTTCCATTCAACTGAATTTTTTGCCATAGAAAATTTCCTTCCAGTTCAAGGAATTGAGTTCTCAGTGTGAAAAGGAAGTCAAGGAGAGTATAAATTTCACGCATGTACCCATGTGATGATTGCCAAAATGCATATTTAGCTCCCTAATATCAACAGTCTATTCAGGCTCATTACTCTTTTGCCAGTTTTGAGCGAGTATTGGATGAATACTGTTTGGAGAATACCTAGCTTGTAGTGTCATAATAGAGATCCCCTATTGACAAAGGTGCGAAGTAGTAGCTGGTAACCGAGAAACTCAGAGCTTCAATTTCTCATCAATTGTTTCCAAATATACACTCAAAAGAGGAGTAAAAATACTATCGGCTAGCTAACTAGAAAGGGGTCAAGTTGAGAAAATTAATACCTGCAACGAAACTATAAGGAATGTTGCTGAAGGTTAAATTCTTTACAGAAATGAATTTGGAATCGAATAATCAAATACACGGAGATAACCCACGTGAAAAAAAATTTCATATTTATATATAATGTATATATAAATGAGAAAATTTTTTCATATGAGAAATGAGGAGTAACTGCTATTCTAATCGCGGTAACTCTTACTCCAGCGCCCAGTCAGGATATGGATGACTATTTTCAGAGTAGAAGTTACTCCGTTGGAGTACTTTTTACCAACCCTGGTAGAAATTCCCGCTGGTGAACTATGAGGCACTAATCAGTTCATCCTTTTTACCGATGAGGCGCCACACGGGAAAACTTCCCAGTAACGGGTGAGGGATGTAACGCGCTCATCAACGGAGGCTTAGTCAGAAAAACTGAGCAGGCACTGGCGAGTAACTGATGAGGAACTTACCAGTACCTCATATGGCGTTTATCAGTAATTGATAAGGCACTAACGAATACGAGAAATTTGTTACACCGAGAGAAAAATTTACTAAAACAATTAAATATTTGATTGAATGGTAGCAATGAAATACTTGGTTGATTCGAATGAAGTTTTGTTGAATCAACTATATATTGATTCAATAAAATCTTCAATAGTCTATAAAAGATTTTGTCGATGAGAATAGGTCTTTAATTGATTCGATAAAATTTAATCCAAATTAACTAATTGTCCCATTGTGACTGTTCAATTAAATATTTTATTGTTCACGAAAACGTTTTTTCTAAGAGTAATAATTATCGCCTCCACATGAAAAGTACGAATTTGAAGTGAATGTGAAGTTGGCATATCAAATGCTGGCATTACACGAAAAAGTGACAGTTCCAGTAGCATTCACTATAGTTACGCGGAATTCGAAGAGTTCTGGACAGCATTCCACGAAATTCAGATAGTTCAGGCCGACATTGTCCCGATTTTGACCAGTTCTGGCCAGCATCGCACGGAATTCGAATATTTCTGACCAGCATTGCCTCGATTTGGGGTAGTTCTGGCCAGCATTGCACGAAATCCGAAGAGTTCTGCACAGCATTACGCGGAATTCGAAGAGTTCTGGACAGCATTGCACGAAATTTAGATAGTTCAGGCTGGCAATGCTGTCCAGAACTCTTCGAATTCCTTGCAATGCTGTGCAGAACTCTTCCAATTTCGTGCAATGCTGGCCAGAGCTAGTCGTGATCGAGGCTTTGCTGGTCAGAACTATTCGAATCCCGTGCAATGCTGGTCAGAATCATTCGAATCCTATGCAATGCTGGTCAGAACCCCAGTTCAGACAGAAAGTCGGACGGGTCACCAGACAGGCTGTCAGGTAATCGAAGTCCCCGTCCAAGCTGTATCAATTGTTCTGCTGTATCAAAACTCCGATTCTCAACGTAACAAAATATTCCGTCTTCCCGCGTCATCTCCAAACTCGGCTTATCATGAAAGCAAAAACGAATTCACCCATTGTTGATGTCAGAACTCTGCATCCCCAACTCCTCCGTGTGTACCCCATCCCAGAACTTTGAGATATTGATCCCTTCTTCCAATATAGCTTGCAATGCTATGGATTCGTCATAGAATCCAGCATATCATTCCATTAAATATTGAAAAAAATTTCACATATCGCTTTTAATGATTGGAACTCTCTATTTCCCACTTCCCCGCATGCTCACAATCCCAGAACTCTCGAGTTCTGATTGTTCCAACCTCTCATCGCTGGAATGCTATCATATCATTGTAGAACTTGGCATTCCATTCTTCCAAATTCAATTTTTCTAAGTAATATGAATACAATATTGTTCCAAATTATCAAGAACTATAGAACTATGGTGAATGCCACTGGAACTGCCACTTTTCCGTGCAATGCCAGCATTTGATATGCCAACTTCACATTCACGAATTTGAAAGAATATCAGTGTTGAGAATCGCTAATTACTTTGTGTGAGATGATCGAAGAGATTAGAGGTTACAACGTTTTTTCCATCAGAATCAGGTGTGCATCGAATAAAGTTTATATAGAATCAAGTTTGAATCAAATAAAATTTATATGTTTCATTTTATATTCAAAATCGAAATAATACAGCGAACTAGCAAACTGACTAGACTTCTACTAAAATAATCGAATTCATAAATAATTTTTCAACGTGAAAGATTTTCCATTTATTTTTCCTATTTTCCATGATTTGTAAGTAGATAATCTTTGAGAGTCGTTTTTATCGATGGAATAATTGAGAAATGAACATTTTTCGCAAGGTCTGTCTCAGAGTATTGTTGTTGGAATTGCTTTCAATTCCAAAGTAAATCCAACAACAATATTACCATATCCAATAACACATGTGAATAATATTTTTTGCACTTCGTCAGGGTTAAGAAGTTATCATCTCTCTTCATTTCGTGTATACACGCAGTGAAAAGTTGCATTTATTGAACAGTTTTATCTTATTATTACTAATTAGTGCAACTTATTAAATAAAGATAAGTAACTCACTAGTTTCGCCCAACCAATACTAATCAGTTCAACTTATTGAATAGTGATGAGTAACTCACTAGTTTTACCCAACCAACGCTAATTGGATCAAACTCTTCAGTTACTAACTACTGCCTCGCTAGGTTTTTCCAATTAGTTTATTCTCTTTAGTGCCTCATCAGACACAAGGAAGAACTTGTGACATTTCTACCAGGGAATATTCAAGTAGGATTTACGTGGTGAGGAGTCAGCCATACTGAAAACCGTAGAAGCTATTAAAAGATGTTGCCTAATTTTATGAAGTAAAAAAAATTCCTTTATTCTTCTCCGTATATTCACACTGTGAGAATGTTTTTTTTTGCTGGAAGTTATTTTGGAGTGCATGCAGTTTTTAGAATGAATTCAATGTCAACTATAGCATAATCTATAATTATTTCATGTTTTTGGATATCAAATGTAATGTAAAATGTGTTGAAACTTGAATTAATTCACTTGAACGTAGTACATTCTTTGAACAATATTTCCAATTGCAAGCAATCAACTCGAGAAGATGAATAACGATGATTTATCAGATGTTCGTGTGAATTTGAATTTCCGTTCGGTATCTACTTATAAATGATTCAAATCACAAGAACATTATATTAGGGATCTTCACTGGCCATTATTTGAATATGAGGTAAAATATCTTGTTAATCCTCCCAAGGAACCTACTCAAATAAAGTTAAGTTCAAAGTTGCAGCAAATTTGCTGCTAGATTCAGCTTCATACCACTACCCCCATCTACTTTACCTGAATTTATCAGAAGTAATAACTTCCAAGTTTCCACCGCTTTTATTTTCCTCCAACAAGTATCGCAATGATCAAAGTAAAACTCGATAGAGAAAAAAAAACAACAGCAGCAAAAGAATCGGTTATTCTGAAATGAATGATCGTAATATTACACCGAATGAATATTTCAGCCGGAATTTTAAAACGACAAAACAAAGCCATATAAAACCGAATTCTCAAATGGTGAGATCCTCAACATGAATCGTATACATCATCGCGTGTAATTTATCACCCCAACGACACGACGCGTACGTATTCTTTTTTTTTTATCTCCGTGCTCTTTTTTTTTCACTAAATTTCCTTTCCATTCACGGTCGAGATCGCAAGACCTTTCTTCATCCCCGTTTATGTGACATTTATATAGAAGTTTGGAATTCATGACACCTCAGACACCTTAGATAGAGATTCTATCATCGGTCAGAAGCTTTGAGGCTTGTCTTCTTCCCCGCTCCTCCTCCTCTTTCATCCCCGGAGAGAAGATACTTTCCTTTATCTCTCCTGATTGCTTTCTACATAAAAGATCAATCAATTAATCAAACGTGACACCAGGTCGGGTCGGCGGATGTACTTCTAACCTTTGATTTAGTGTTCAAAACGAGAAGTGATGAAAATTTCATACGCTCCAGATATCTGATCCGTGCGAGTTAAAGGCCGAAACGGTAATCGTGTTCCATCATACGCGACTAAAAACAGATTCTCCGTGTTTCGTGAGGTATAGCTTATTTTGTAGAATAAGTTTGAAATTGGTTGCATAACGTATCGATTCCAAGTTCGATTCACATTGGAATCCGAATGTATAGGAGTTGAGTGGAGAGTTCAAGAGATTAGTATATTGAACTATAGTAATTGAGGGGTACTAAGGGTGGTGACAATCGAATAATCTCGTATTGTCGGTTAGAATTCATCGTTGATGAATCAGTTTCTTGAATTCTTAGGACTGGGCGAGGATCGATTTAGCATTTTCTGTTTGTGGAGAATGGAAAATGCAAGGGTCAAGTGTTTTAGTTGGTTGTGAGATGAAGTGGAAACTGTGGGCCGTTACTATAGCAAACGATTGTTCTAACTTTTGATTAAACGTTGCTCAAGCTTGGTTGACACTAGAAATCGATTGAGCAGCGTTGCTCTAAACGTTTCAGACGCTCAAATCCGTGATAAAAGTTGTGTATAAAAAGTTATGATGCCCCTCGGCCGATAGCTCTACTACGGTCGACAGTTTCCGCTTCATGGTTGTGAGAGATTTCAAAGAAACTCTTCCCCACATTTTTGACAGTAAATTGATTCTTTCGTAGTTGACAACTAGTCGTTTAGAACGATGTAGTTCAGATTTGTATTTATCTCAAGATCTTATAAAATCAAATGGATTGTTGAGATCGATAGAAATTTGAACCCAGAATTTTTATATTTCAAAGAGTACTGAGGAGATTCCATCGAACAATGTTGGGAATAACATCATTTTCGTTGAACGAAGAACACATCTCAACAATTACATTATTCAGTATCAAAACACGTGATTGGAATTGAAATCGTGAGTAAATTCAGAAATGTTTACTCTCATAGCGAATG
The DNA here is from genome assembly GCA_018340375.1 of Gonatopus flavifemur. Lineage (NCBI taxonomy): Eukaryota > Metazoa > Arthropoda > Insecta > Hymenoptera > Dryinidae > Gonatopus > Gonatopus flavifemur. Next base: position 12,192,960 of record JAFFJZ010000005.1, read on the forward strand.
AATGTGGTTACAATTGTGATCAAGATTTCACACGTTTTCATAGTAAATATCATGAATTCATTCAACATCAATTTCGCAATTGTTTTAGGAAAAGCGACATTCGTTTTATCAACAATTTTTTCATCGAGGGAAAAAGAAATAAATCTAGCACTAGAAAGTATAATATGACTGTAGAGCGTCACGGATACCCTTCTTTCCTTTTTCGATCACTCTATAATCTCACGCGCCATTAGACAATCTTACATATACTCGACTGTAAGAATCGGTAAATCGGAGTTTCATGTTTTATGCAAATGTACAAGTACCTCCAACTTCAACCCTTCTACCGAATTCTCTCCACCCGCCTCCAACGTTCACTTATCCTCTATCTCGATATGTATATATATATATATATATATCGATAAGTCCGAACCGAACAAGGTTTATCTTTTTACCTTTGAACGTGTATTTTTGTTCTCTCTTCTTCCTTGTGTTCGTTTTACCGAACGACAATGACATTTACCATGTTCGATTTGGACTCTTGGAGGAGGTAGCCGTCCAGCCGGCCATATGGGACATAAAACGAACTTAAATCTCACAACTAAACCGACGCCCAAAGATTTATATATGGTCGTGGCTGTGGCAAAATCCTCCTTTACTTCTTGATTTCTCTCTTTGTTCCTCAATCTCAACTCACTTGTGCCGTTGGCTTGTTTTCCTTTTAACGTTCCTCTATCATCCTTTTTCCTCACTCGTGACAAGTTGGATTTGTTACTCTCATACCGTAGCGATGGACGATCACCCCTTTGTGGATTACACGTCGTATTTATGAACGTTTATGCGCACGTGTGTGCGCGCGAATATATGGTTTAATTATCGGGAGGAATGTAGTCAATAACTGTAACTTTGAATTCACTTCAATATTCTGAAATTTTACAACGACTTGATGGTAATTGAATCGAGAAAAATTATATCAGAGACATACAAGTTCTTTTTACGATTCACGTTGATGATATTTTCATGCATTTGATCATTTTTATGAGTTATTATATCAATCGTGCTGTAAACATTCGTGGAAACCAATTATCCGGAACAATAGTAGGAATTTAAATACATGAAATATTTTTCGAACTTTCTATCATTCAACGTCATTCACCACTCGAGCTATTTACTCCATTCCAAGATTAAATATAAATAGCAAAGGTCTTAGAAGGCTTCCAAGAGAAGCGATGGAATGTTGTCTATTTTATAAAAAAAAAAAAAACAAAAAATGAGATGAAGATTGAAGTTTATTTCCTGACTTGATATCTTCTCGTAGCTGTTACAAATATACACAAAACCGATTCGAGATTGGTTTCGTTTTTATAGAGATGGAGAGAAAAAGCAATGAGAAATCAATTGACGAAAAAAGCGAGACCTATAAATGTATATATTTTTTTTATCCAACCGCAGGAGAAGTTTCATCGTTGAATTTATTTACGATAGGAAGAGCCGGAGTGAACCTGATAGCATGCGCCGGATAAATCTTGTCGTGATTTTTTGTCAGAATAAATAAGTTCCCCTGTTTTATTTGTTTTCCTCGCTTTCCCAAGCTCTCCGCTATAACACTTAGATCGAATCTCTTATTATTCCTGATAAATAAGTGAAAAGAAAGGAAGGATCAAGTTGGTGGCAATAATAATGAGAATTGATTGAATAAATTTTGTTCTCCGCCAGATATCGAATTATAGATAAATCAATTTGAATCCCGGAAAGGAACCTCAAAGTTGATCGATGTATGGTGAATGCGTCGTGCGGTTTTATACATGTGTGCTCCTCGTTGTTGTCTTGTCGCAATTTTCGCCCAAGTGAATTTATCGGCGTTGTGTATTCGACACACCGATGCGTTAATCGAATCACATTACACCTCAAGTGATGGAATCTCCCTCTGTAGTTTGGTCCATTATATCGTGCCGCGCTGTTTCATGTATCCTTCGTGGAGCGATATTGGGAATATTATTCCTTCGATGCATTCGTATCAAATTTGAATGGATGGTTTTGAATCGAAATTTTATATTTAGTACTGTATTTGTTTTGCGGAATCGAATGATCATTCGTCGACTTACCACGTGTGTGTGCACTTTTCAAGATATTCAGTTTACAAGTTTTTGATATTTTGACACGTTGGTGATGGGAGTATATTGTTCTTCGACGTGAGATTCACGACGTTTGATGATGGATACGAGGAAAGTTAAGAGAAGAAATATTCACTTTATTCTCTGAACAGTGAACAGTTCGATCATTCCATTCCTTTCAAACGGTATTTTTCGATATGCGTATTTATATTTCAATTTTGAATTCCCAGATTTCAATTCGATGTTGATGCATTAGAGTTATGAAATTTCGTATGAAATCCTGTTTGCTTTCAGTGGAATCGGTTTGAACAACTTTTAATGTTTCTCAACAATCTTGAGAATTTTTTCATGTTGTTCTTATTGGAAACTGTTGAGATCTGCTGACGAGGGGGAATATATTTATTAAAAACCATTGGAATTGAAGGGAAAGATACTGTAATGCAGATTCTCTTGCATTTTTGTCATTCAAACGGTGCTGGATCTCCCAGCTAAAAATTTCTATTCCTGAAAATTGGACCATCTAAGGCTTTATTTTGATTTCAACTACTCCGAATCAGCCCTCGGCAGAGTACAAGTTCCAAAAAGTTTCATTTCTAGCAAGCAGGGCTGGGCAAGTATTTGAAATACAATTATGCGAAAAAGATATTGGAAATAAAATCGGTACTTCGTATTTTGAATTTACAATACATTTCCTCTAGTATTTTGTATATATCAAGTGTATTTTTTGAAGAATTTTATATTTTCCAATCAAAAAATAGTTTTGAAACAGATTTCCCAAAGTGTTTTGTATTTCAAATACATTTTTCTAAGTATTTTAACTAATTTTCATATATTGGAAGGATTAAATACCAAAGATTTTGAGGGAAGCACTTCAAATATCAAATGCTCAAGGGAATATATATTTGAAATGTGAGATATATAACACTGGTTTTATATTCCAGTACGTATTTAGTAAGATTGTATCTCAAATACTTGCCCAGCCCTAATGAGGAGGGTCATTCGGATTCGAACATCTCATCGTATATACACTAGGGTGGTTCTTATTTTATATATAAAAAGTGTTTTTTGATTCTCTTGTTGTCAACAAACAAATTTTCTGTACGGCCCACCCTATAATTTTGTTCTACATCATGAAGGAGTGCTACAATATTTTTTACATAATTTTCAAAAGAGATTTGGGGGGCCCTGAAGGCGTTTTAAACAGGCGTTTCAAAATGCCGTGAGGGCCCCCCAAATCTCTTTTGAAAATTATGTATAGGAGCTAAAAAATGGCTGTTCATATCACAACTAATTATTTTTCTCCGTGTAAACCGTTGGTTTCTCTTCAATTACACGGAAAAATGAAAATTGGCTGTGACAGCGAAATTTTACTAGCTCGACAATCACTCAACCACCTCAATGGATTGTTCAGTCGTTTATTGAATTAGCTGTGATTGCGAATTGTTTGAAACAGCAGCTGAATTTTGAGGAACAAATTTAGCTCCTTCACACTGAGAAAAATTTTACCGTAAAAAGTCCCATCATTGTCAGCAAGTTTAGGATACTCTCGAAATACAACTGAATGTAGGTTCGATGTAGTTTTATGGAAGTTTACTGTCATGATAGTACATTATTAGGTCATTATAGTATCTTTGCTTTATGGATTTTTCGTTTTCATAAAATTAAACCTACATTCAGTTAGATTTCAAGAATATCCTGCCGTGTGTTCAACATCTAGAAATCCTAGTTATAATGTTTGGGGACAACCAAACAAAAAAAACGGACGTCTAGTTTGTTCTGGAACACCTCAAATATTATTCCTAGGAATTCATTGTTTTTGCAGATGTTGAACACACGGCTGAACTTTTAGACAATGATGGAACTTTGCACAGTACAATTTTTCTCAGTGTAAGAGCTGAAAAGTCGCTCTCATAACCAATAAAACTGTTCTCATAGTGATTGTTATTTTAGCAAAAGGTACATAGAAAAATCATCTTTATTGTCATAGCGAATCCAGTTTTCTTTTTCGTATGCACAAATGAACGGAAATGATTGAATTTGACAGAAAAAAATTCTCGGTTGTGAATAATTTTATTTTGAGAACGAAGTACCGAAGTTCACAAAAAGCTGTCCATTTCCTCACGGAGAAGAAGGAATTCGCTGTGGCAGCGAAATCTACTTTTGCTGGATTCCTTTTGCCAGAGCAGCAAATTTTTTGCTGTGACAGCAAACTATTTGCTGTTCCAGCAATCTTGTTAGCTGCGGCAGTGAATTTTTAGCTGTGACAGCAAAAAATTTTTGCTATCCCAGCAAAATTTGTTTGCTATCCTATATATAATACCTCGATTTGCTGCGTCAGCAAATTTTTTCTCTCCGTGCTTACTCTTGAACATGTAAATACTCAGGGAACAATAGTAAGACTTCTTTGATCCTAATGATTCAGTTTTCCCAATGCCTGCCGTATGGGGGAAGGATAAAACCTTCTCTAACAAACTCGATAATTTTAGGAATCTGAAAATTGATCCATACCTCATTGTATTTCAATCAAATTATACAAACGTGCAATATGCAGTATGATTTTGTATGGAATGCATATCAACTAGTTCGAAGTAATCATTTTCATTTATCAAAGTCCCCTAACCAACGTCGCGGGTTGAATTGGATTGGAGAATTCGCGGATTCTAATTATAGCACATATGATATGTGAAAAAAAAACATCACTATCTTTGTCACAATTCAATTAAAATGAAATGACACGTATTGGAGATGAAAATGATGAAAGTCAATTAAGAAGACAGGTTGTCAAATTATAAAATTGAAAAAAAATCATATTGAATGAAATGTATATATTTTTTCAATCGTCAGCGTTAAGCGTCAAGTGAATGCCACTGAAACTCCTCTTAAATATAATCGATATACATCTTTGATAGAAAAATTTCGCAAATCTCACATATAAAGAAAAGAAAGTCTCTTGAACGTAGTAGTTTGTTATGTTACATAGTGAAGAAAATTCATTACTCCCTTCAGTATTCTTTTTACTACAAAATACCACCGAATTTGCTAACTCTAGAGAAAAATGTACGTATGAATGTACATGAAGTCACAAATCGCTCTTTGATGCGGTACTTTGAATACTTTCCTACCTGGAACAGGGATCATCGACGACTTCTTCAAACTGCAGAAGAACTGATCCATGTGATTTTCAAGGTTTTAGTAAGCATCAGAAATTCAAGTAGAAGATATCTTCAGCACTAAAAAAACCTATTTCTCACCTGTGCGTTACGAGGAATGTTGGAATTTGTATTATAAAAATCCTTTCCATGAAGAAGATTGTGCGATCTTCTCTCTTTTACTTTTCTTCTGATTTGATTTCCTTTTGGACCTTTCATAACATTCTTCTTAGAATCACCTTCAGTTTCCTTTTTATATTTATTTCTTAATTCTCATTAGATGTTCCGCGGAGTGATCGCTAGATTCCTTCTTATATTCAACTTTTAATTGGATTTGTTAATAACATTGTTTCTTGGATTCTCCTGGAAATTTTTAATACATTTCTCCTAAGAGTTTCCTTACAAATTTTTCTCACCTTTTCCTTCCTTGTTTGTCGAGATAATTTCTAACATTCTCTTGAGAGATGTGTTTCTTCAAAGGATTCTCGCAATCTGTGTCCTTATTTTTTTGACAATTTTGAACAAGAATTATGATCGATCAGATGTCAATAGTTGAAACTTTGTTGTTACAACGTTTGTTTGGTGATTTAACTCTTTGTCATGTTATGTCAACCTCTGCAGTTGTAATGATAAATCCATTGTTCCAGTAATCTTCACTTTCCATGAATCGGTAATATTAGGTCAAACTTGAACGAGGATTGATAAAATAGATGAACGTGAGATATTTATGACGGTTGATGCAAACACTTATACCCACCATGTAGAAATTCACTAGAAAGCAAATGTATAAAATGTTCATTTCTAGCAGAGAAAAAATTAATTACTTAAAAGTTTGAATTCAAAATTCGCTTCTGCTTTGAAAAATGAATTTTCACTCTCACAGAGTGAAATCCCATTCTCCGAGGAATTGCTGCAGTATTTCCATTGTTTGATAATGGATTTTCGTTTCAAATATTCAAAGAATTCTACTCGAGAAAAGCATTTGTTGTTTAATAATTGATCGATGAGATTTATAAACACCGCATCATCAATGTAAGCCCTCGCTGAAGTCTTTTATAATATTCTTGTAGGTAACTTATAACGATCATTTTCCAGATCATTAATTTTTCAATGCAACCACAGTGCTTGAAGAAAAGCCCACCTGAGAGAAGGAAATTCCCTCGTGTTTGAGGATGCTTTTCAATCCTCTCTCAGAGTGTTTTTCATACATTAAAGTCTCCATCTGATTCTATTTCAAAATTTGTTTTTTCAAGTTTTTGATGATTCAGTATTCAGGTATTCTTTGAACAAGATCGACCTGATTCCTCGTACAGAAATATATCATTATCGTTGGAATAATGTGATCGAATCATTAGATGAGACTTCACACGTGTGATGACACATCATTTGATTCCTACAAATATTATTTCTAATCTCCGTCGCGTGACGACGTATCTCATTGTTTACATCCGTTCCAGTATCTTAACCGTTAATTGAATTACATCATAAGCCCAAGCAAAACACAGGAATACCAGCGTTCAAGTGTTATTTTATGCATTGTTATTTCACACCGTGTGGTATATTTTAGTCGTTTGTTCATCCGTTCATCTGCCTCACGTCAAAACCACAAAGGAGAAAATAGAGGCCTCGCTACTTTAGAGGAGAAGAGGAAGAGAGACTTTGACCTCTTGGTGATCTATATATATGTGTGTCGTCGGTGCGTGTATAAAGCCCACAAAATATATTCTCTCGTGTATAGAAAGCAGATTTATAACTCTATTCTTCGCCTCCTCCTCATCATCGCTCGGGTGTGACACGTTTATAAATTCACAATTCTCCGATACATCGAACCGTATACTTTCATTTCAGTCAATCATTTTCTCGGATAAGAACTCATTTTCAAAAATTTATGACTCATCTCGTCTCCTTTCGTCGATCTGTCTCTATTATTCTCTCTTTGATGATCCATTTCACATCATCAAAAGAGATTTCTATTTTTTTATCTTATACGTACATACGTATAGCATGGCAGAGGTAGGTATACGATTCAGCTTACCTACCCCACGCATTGTGGAAAAGAAGTGGGAGAACGAGAGGGAAATTTCAATATTTGACTACCGGTCTCTTTGAGGTTGATACTTAGATTGAAAATCCTATTCCATATTTGAATTGTAAATAAGAGATTTATATCTATGAATAGTTTCATCCTTTTTGAAGGACATTAAGAAATATTCATAACTTTATATATTTAAAAATCTACGTACAAGAATATATGGACTCGAAACCTGATTTCCCAAAAGACATATATTTCACATGAAAATCTACTCCAGTAGAAATGCAGAGATTTTCAATATTCCTCAAAGTGAGATTGAAAGGAAAGAACACGATCCTTCGAATTTCCAGCAGCTACGACTATCATCTACCGCTGTTTGATATTCCAAGTAACGTACGTTTCTAGAATAGGTCCAATAACTGTGTCCTGCTGTCCACGTACGATCATTGGAAAAAATCATCTTCAATTTCTGTTATACTCATTTGAATTGTTGAGTCGTCGAAGAAATAGAACGTGAATTCCTTTCAATGAATAATTTTACAACTATTAGGAGTATATATGCAGTTGCTTCAAGAAGATTCATGCCATCTCTCTAGATCATAAATCATTGATTCGAGGTCGATTTGTTTGATCAACCCATTTTCTTTTCCTCCTCCTCTATCTTTCTCTTCCACAATGTGTGACCATCTGGCACGCAATGACTTGTTCTTCCCTTCGTTACGCAGTTTTGCTCGCTTGAAAGCTGTTAATTAATTTGTCAGACACTCTCTTCCCGGGATCCTGTCCCGTTTATTTTATACATTATACGTATCAAGTAGGTATGTTATTTGATGTACATATACATAAATATAGACGATAAGATCGAGCGGGGAAGGAATAGACCTCAGGGTCTAGAGGAGAGACGGCGATATAACTGACTTCGTATCGAATTAGGATTCTTGAGGGTTATGAAACACTTTAGATATACTCTGACAAAACTTCATGGATTTTCACGGAAGATTTGAGAGCAGACCGTAGTACGTCGAGCGACGATCATTTTCCTCTCAACTATATGAAACTGAGAAATACAGTATCGCAAAAAGAAGGAAAACGAAACGATCCCATCTTGGCATCCAAAGTCTCGCATCACCAACCACGAAACCCACGCTCTTCTTCAATTGGTTTCCTCTCTGTCTCTCTATCTCCTGTTTTTAATACAACGTTGCCAACGCGCCAAAGTTTCGAGCAAATTAGCAATTTGCCAACATCGGTGTTCCCTCCTATAGGTTTCGTGGATTGGCTTGAGTCGAGGAATAGGATATTTCAAACTTTTGTACCGCCTCTATTGCATTCTGAACGAATGACGACTAGGACGCCGATGCCATCGCCGCCGCTGCCGACAACGATACTTCATCGTTATCTTTTTCTGAATTTATTTTACCATAAAGAAGTAGGGCGTTAAACAACTGAGATGTGTATTATAAATCCTTCATTGAATTTGATTTATGTATAGGTAAGTTTAATATCAGCCTTAAAAAAGGTGTCTCTCTTTCTCTGTATCTCACATCACAAAGTAATTGAACATTAGCCAGGATTGCATGTAATAGCTCTTGGTGGAGACTCTCATAGTAAACGATCCAATTACTGAAAAATATCTGAGATTACGTTACACGCGATGTTATAGTAATAGCGATTACAGTGCCATGTCACATTTACAACATCCTATCGTCTTGGTAAGAGCAACAAAATAACTAATGACTTAATAAAAGGCTGCGAGATGGTGTGGGAAGGAGAAGCAAAACACTTCGACGTGTTGGTATATACTTAACTCGTGTTTCATTGATTCATAAATAATATTTATACATCGAATAACGCTTGCGAGAGGATGACTCGCTGAATAGAGGGTGAATATCGTCCTTTTTTTTCTTCCCCTCGCCATTTTCATGAATTTTTTACGACGATGATTCGTTATAATTTCTCCACTCGTACGCGTAGAAAGAGCACCTGAGGATCTCCTGATCTCTGATCGAAAAGTTAGATTGTAACAGCATTATCTGGTTATTACCCTCCTTTCAATCATCCTTTCATGACCATGAGTGATTAATTCTTCAACTTTTGTTGACACCCAATTCAACAATGTTTTCATATTTCCTACAGCGCTGAAAGTATATTCAATTCGGCAAGAAAGATGCTATATTTGTTTATAAAGATGTTTCATAAGACAAGTTTTTACAGTCCCCTCTTCGATAGAGAGGAGAGAAGATAAAAAAATATCACAGGGCAGATCAAAGGTGCCTAAGGCAACACATTCCAGGGGGTGGCTTGTGTAAGGTTAATTTATCAAATGGAGAAGCTGTTTTTCTACTTCTCACTTATCAAAGTAGAAACTTATATTGGAGCCTAGAGGCGACGGTTAACCTCAATTCGATTCTCTGCGAAAGCCTGTATACAATTTTCCGGACAAAATTGAGGAATCAGGGAAAGGGAATGAAACTAATTCAATTAACTTTTATTTTATCATATCTGAAGAAGAGGGAATTTCTGCTTATATCGGATGCAAAAAATCGATTATGAATCATTTCAAAATTACGATTCCCTCTACGATTCGATACGATATAATATTTATAACGTGTAATGAATGTAAATATATAGGTATTTAATATTGTAAATTGAATTGAATTATTGAACGTATTATTATTTGTGATTGTAAAATCGAATGACGAAATTTCCAATTATTAATAATATTAATGAACGTACTTTAGAATGCATGTTACGGATAAACGCCAATATTGGATATTACCATGAATCATAGTCGATACCACGTTATGTCAGGTACACAATTATAATTTGTATTGGAAATTCTGCGAATTCCATATATTTCATGTCGAATGATGTATGTATTGAATTTATAAAATAGCACAGCGAAATAAGTTTATTAATTTTTTTTTTCTTTGGGGAAGAAAGATGAGGTTGGAGGTTCGTGAGGGTGCCGGACACCCGCTGTGGAATATCGCGTTTGTGGGGAAAATATCTGAAAATTGTATTCTTTATAAGGAAAATCATTGGATTTTTTCGAGCTCTCTTCTCATGGTAGCATATGTGATACGGCATGGAATCTAAATGGATTTGGGAAACATCACTTTTCTCTGTCTATTACATTATGTTCAGAATATATAGCTATGATATTGTACATTGTATCGAATACATCATATAATGAAAATTCTGAAGTAGATCATTTATTTAGAGAGTATCTACCTTCAAATTCTGTAGTACGTTTACCGTGTTTTCAACACGAACATTTATTCTATTGATCGAATATCAATGAAGTCATGTTCATCAGGGAAGCCTAAAAATTTGAGGTAAATTCATGAACGTTAGAAATATCTTCCACTTCCTGCAATGAAAAATATAAATCATTGAATTTCTCGAATTCCACGTTTCAACTTTGTCAGAAGGTTCTAGATATTGTGCGACGGTTGTGCACGATCGGAGGAATATTCGATAGATATTTTCAAAATATATTCAAAATTCAATCCAATGGAACTATCTACGGATCATCTTCCCACGTTTGATTTGTTCTCAGTTTGTCAAAAAGAGTGTTCTCATTTATAGATTTATGAATTCCTTCTTTTATTCGATCTCATTATGAAATGAACATGCATTTTTATAAACTCTCTTTTTTTAGCAAATCATAAAATCTTCCAAGTCCTATGATCGATCGTCCATTGAAGTTTTAGAATATTCTCACGTTCTCATGTTCTTCCAGATCAAAATAGATGTTGAATAAATCCATGTTATCGTTACTGTAAAAGAAGTTTTTATTTTCTTGCCACTATATTTCTAAAAATATATACCTCTGCAATCGCATTTCTAAGATGAAGATATTTTTATATTTCATAGATAGATCTCAAGAATATAATGTAACGCAACCTACAAATTTAGATAAAAGTAGAGAAAAACTGATGATCAAATCATTGCAGAATGAATATACTGGGCCGTCATTCGTCACCTATCACGCAGTTCTCTTCATACCCAATTATACAACCATCTGTCGGTATAATACCTGATCGATGGCTGATTCGTCTCACTGAATGGTCATTTTACAGTTAAATGCTATCCTGTATTTCATTGCAAAGCGCAATCGGTTTGAAGTGATTCTGCAAATCGATAATTCACTCGCGTTATAATTTTTCTCCATTGTTATTCGAGTTTCATGTTGAGATATTTTATTTTAATCAATCAAGACAATCAGCATCTTGTGACAATGACATTCCAAATTATTTTTTTCTCATGAAAATATGGATGGGAGAGATTTTTCCATCAATCCAGCGTTATTCGTTTCGAGATTATCTTCAGTTTTGATTAATGATGTCTCGTTGTTCTTTTCGCTGTAAAATATGGAGTTTTGAAGCTTTTTTTTTATTCTTCATAAACTGTACAATAAATGATATTCCTAATTTCTTCAGGAAAATCCTTTGATTTTGTATAGCTGATACTTGGTATAACGGATAAAAAAAAATTCTGCCGTATAGGAACAAAAAATTTGGAAAACTTGTCGATTGAAAGTGTCTGTTTCGAAAAATAATGTGAGTTTACGACGATACATTTTTCATCGCATTCAATTTGATTCGAATGATAAAGTTTAAATGACGAACAGATTAGTAAAATAGTAATGAATAAGATCTCCTGTTATAGTCTGGATATAGAACTGTAATAAATTGATGGTTGAATGGAAATCTGATGTTCAAAGGGATTAGGAGTTAATCTCAAGAAGTTTGATATTAGAATTTCTGTTACACTGAGAAAAATTATCTATTATAAATTACTAGACTCGCTAGTATATTGAGGATATACTTGCATTTTAAGGTTATATACCAAACATTCTCATCAAAAGCATCAGACTTTCTATTATAAAAATGTCATTATCCTACCATTAACTCCCAGAAAGTCTGATACTTTGGAAGAGAACGATTGGTACACTGCAAAAAAAATTTGTTGAATTCCAAACAAAAATGCTTGGAAATTTACAAACTTGGTTTGGAAAAATAATTTCCGAACCTTTTTTGTAAATTGCCGAACAAAAGTTTGTGAATTCTCAAAAATCTTCGTGAAATCACAAAATTTTTTGAATGTTTACAAACTTTTGTTTGGTAATTTACAAAAAAAGTTTGTATAAAAAACTGCCAAACTTCTTTGGCAGTTTAGGAAGTATATTTTTTACAGTGTATATAACTTCCAAATGCAAGTATATCCGCAATATACTAGCGAGTCTGGTAATTTATAATGGACAATTTTTCTCCGTGTAGAAACAGGTCTCTGAGAAGGTGATCCGTTTTAGATGCAAATAGTGTTTGGAAAATGATAATCGGTTAGGGCGTCAACCTCCAGACACGGATGTCCGGCACGCACGAAGGTTCGAATACCTCGCTGATCAATTTGCGTTTCTTCCTAACGGTAAGCGAAAGGAGAAATGGCGATTGATACGTCAACCGAAGTTTCTCCGGAAACGGATACCACCTTGTTAAGGGGAACTGCAGCTGATAAGTTATCTAACTCAGTGTAAGTGTTCGTATCTCTCTTGACCCGTAGAAATAAACAGACACAAAAGCGACTAGGTTATCGAAAAATTGAAAAAAAAAACAAATGAAACTACATGCAAACATACTAAAGAAATTATCAATTGAATTGTTCTGAATACCTTTCAAATTTATTAAAAGTAAAACACTTCAAACGGTCCTGATGGGTATTAATTATACATGAGCAGGTAAAGCTTTGCTTTATAACAATTTAGAGCATATGTTTTCATATGGTAATTTACTCCATCATTTCCTCTATATTCTGACTGAAAAATTCGCATCGTCTCGCAGTGCATTGTAAATGCTCAACATTCAATTCACAGGGTGGCCCTCAGCCGGAAATTTATGGAAAATCGGGTATTATGCGGGAATTCTTCATAAAAATAGGAAAAAATGTGAATTGTACGAATAAATTCATTCTTGTATGGGATATTCATATCTGATTTTAGTCAGGATCTTCAAAAACTGATGGTAAAAAAGTTCATCCATGCACTTAGAAAAATAAGTCAATGTAAATAAAAATTTATTCAAGCCAAATAAATTTTTATCTGTTACGCCTAAATTCTGTATTTTCCTTGAATAAATTATTTTATTCATACTTCAAACAACTAGACTTTTACTTACGCCACTTTCCCCCAGTGTGGATGGGGAATTCTTCCGCTAGCAGAAATGTTCCATGCATTGACAAGGCATGTAACGCTGAGCTAGAACAAGTATGTTTCGGTGAACTTATTTTCCATTTGTAGACCATACGATATCTAAAACGTAAAATAGTTCCTCCGAGCAAGTGAAAAATCCCTTATTTTTGATGGAAAAACACCCCCCTCCCCCAACCCCACCATCAAGGGGCGAAATTTACCACTGATGTGAAGAAAAACTCTCCATAGTTATTCTCTGCAGAGTCCTTCAGTATTGGTGCAGCGATCATTCATTTATTTAAACCATATTCAACTGTTAGAAATCATGAAATTTGTTTTTCAAAATTGTTTGAAAATATCTCCCAAGGTTTGAAAAATTCCATATCTTGGTTTATATTCCTGAAAGGATTTAGTGATATCTTGGACTCCTTTGAACTTGTTCAAAAACTTTCCATTCTCAACTTGTGAACTTTTGTATTCAAACAATTGTTCTGACTTCGCAAGAACTTCTGAGTGTATTTCTTCCACTTGGTTTAGTTATCAGTTACTTCTGGAGCATTTCAAGATTCTCGCCTTCGTCCAGTATGTTTTCCTCGAATATAAACGTGATTTTAAGATATCGTAAATTCTTGAAAATTATTTGCAACTTGTTGTATACACACTGAGAGAAAGAGTTTTCTAGTTGAATATTCGACAAATAAAAATTTAGTTGCGTCAGCTGAAGTTGATTTGTCACAACTGAACGTAATCGAAAAACGAAATACCCAGATGTTGAAGACTCAAACTCTTGCAGGATATTCTTTAAACGATGTTTGTAGAGTCGCAAACAGTTGATTCGAGAAGATGAACAGCGATCATTTGTCAGATTTTGTAAGTTCGCGATTTTCAAACTTCAGGAACATTTTATTCCCATTGAATAAACTATTTTATTCATATTTCAGACAACTAGACTTTTATTTACCCTAACTAGAGTCTAGCTAGCGTAACAGTAGCGTAGCTGAGGGAGCGCAAAAGGGGCAATCGCCCCGGGCGCATAGATGGAGGGGCGCCAGAATGAACAAATAAAAAATGTTTATGTATTGACTGGGAGGTGGGAAGTGCGACCCGAGTAGTACAATTTTTCACAATTATGTATAAATCATTTATAAATTGTATTGAATTACATATAAATTATATAATTGTGAAAATCTTTCCTCTGAGGGAACTTTGCCCCGAGCACCAAATCGCTCCCCTGGTTAAAAACATCCATAGAATCTGATGAAATGAAATTCAATGAGATTTGGTCAGAACATTGTACAAGGTTCAATGATATTTGGCGAGATTCAATGATTTTGTTTAACCAGGGTCCGCTACGCCACTGTAGCGTAAATAGAAATAAAGCTGCGGCAATTAACATTCAGTTCTCCCAACTAAGGTACCTTTATCTCATTGCATTCTCAATCTTTCATCAAAATACACTTCCAAAAGGAAAGATATCACACATTTCGTTGGTATACATCACTTTTTTAATCAGCGGAAATACAATTTTATTCAATGCCTTCAGTGGCAGAAAAGTTGTAAGTTCTAGGAGAAAATCATTCTTCTCCCAAGTAAAAATGAGAGGAATCCTTCTTATAAAAAATCAAACTCTCAAGTTATTTCTCCCGAATATATATTCCATGTTTTGCCGATATCATTAATCTCACAACCCTACAGACCTTGGCAATTTTGTACCGAATCATTTATGCATTCGATCAACATAATAATTCTCTCACTTTCCCCGTATGAAAAATACTGAATATTCTTGTTATCCGTGTTCCATATTTTTTGAAAAAAGAAACAAAAAAGAAAAAAAATCTACAAAAAATTCATCTTCGACTCAGATTACAGTTCCACGGTAAACAGGAGGCGAGCTGTTGTTTGTGCTTTCTTTCTTCTCATGAAAATCTGGAAAAAAAGAAAGAAATGAAACAAGTTAGGCGAGGAAGGAAGAAAATATAAAAGAACTTGCCAAGGATAGACAACGACGTTCTTTATCAAGTTGGCGTACACAGCGAGCGGTGGTGCATTTTTGTAATTGAAGGTACAGAGAAATTCTTTCTCAACGCTCACGCGTGCTTGCATTTGCGAATTTTCTCGAGAATTGAAAGATAAAATATCAATTTGATTGTTCTCCCGTTTCATTTCATCTTCTTCGAGGATCTTGTCACTAGATGAGAAAGATCTCTTAAATGCGGCAATGTCACGTCCAACGACATTGGTTATTCGATTCTCATGCGAGACATGTGAGAAACACGCGCGATCGGGGCATGTTATTGGAAATGAGATGAGGAAGATGGGGAAGAGGAAGAAGACTGGAGACGGTGTAAACACGCCGCAATAGCAAATGGTAATCGTAAACTGGGAAATGGAACTGCATTTGCACGAATCACATTCATCTACTACTCTCTCTCTCTCTCTCCCCCCTTCTATCGAGAGTGGTAGAGGAGGAAGAGAATGTATACCCTAACTAAGCTGGGCAAAGCGTGTGCGTTTAATACAACCGCGAGACCGGTAATTGAAAGCACCACAAGATTCGAGCTTCCTCGTGAGGTTCGTAAACATCACTCATATTAACCTTTCTCCCTCCCTCTCTCTCTCTCTCTCTCTCTCTCTCTCTCTCTCAATGCTATATTGAATTTGAATGAACAAACACGCATTCAATCCCAATCCGTTTATTTAAATGTATATTATTTGAAAAATGTTCATTTGAGGAGCCTAATTTTTCTTCAAGACATTCGACGGGGAGTGTTTTCGCATTCAAGAGGTTCAATACAGGCCACCAACACATCGAACTACGGAACTACTACGGGGGCAGATAATTACGCGATGCTTGAGCAAAAACCGTTTTCATATTGAAGAGAGATCTCCTGTTCAAAGAAGATAGCAGGGAAAATAATTTCAAATGCAAATTTCTTTTCCCCGCGATATGATCTTTATTATTATTTCAAAGAGGTGTGTTTCCTCTTTCTCTATCACTCCCTTTTTCATATTGTGAATCTCTCGGTGCATAGTTGAAGTATGTCACCGTAATTGGCTTTATTCGTTACCATGATTCATCTCCTTGAGATTAAATATCAATGCAAAATTGGTGGTAATTAGAGTATAGAATGTTTAATTATAAAATTATCGTACAGAGGTTTTGGTTTTTTCTTTTGGTGAAAATTGTGCATCCGAGTGTATATGATGAAAGTACAGAGTGAGTCTCATTTTGATGAATATTCATCCCCGGATTCGGTTTTGAGTGCAAACTGCTTCAAGTACATCCTTGTTGAGGTTAAGATAAGGGTGTAGATGATTGTGTTTTCTTCTGAAATTTTCAAAAGCGTAGCAAGTACTTACTTCTGATCATTGTTTCAGTTGGTCCTCTCAGTAACGGTTTAACTATGGTAATTTTTCATACTCTACTAGGAATGTGCCCCTACCATCGTTGGTTCTTCCAGGGTTCGTCGATTGCGTTTATTTCGAAAATTATGTTATCCACAGAGAAGAATGATTGATTCATAAAATTTACTCACGAACAAATTACCCTACATTGGAAGTGTTTCATACATTTTTTCCGATTGGATCGAAGAAAAATGGTGGATTATTTATGATATTCTTGTAACACGGACGTAACTTTTGAATATTTCGCAGCACTGAAGTAGATGGGATGGGTCTTGCGCCGTTAAAATTCTTCTTTAACGAGATATCCTCCCATTTAGGAACATTATTTAACGTTGAATTATGATTTTTCTCAAGATTTTTTCAATGCCGAGTCAAATGGTATAATCGAAAACCAAAATTCGGTGATGATAATCGAGGTATCGTAATTTTGAAAGACAAGAATAATTTGAAAATTCGCCGCAGGACATTTGACTGGAAACGCTGATCAGAATCCCAGGTTTTTTGTTGCAAAATTTGTAATGCAAACTTGTCAACATATTCGAAATATTTTCTCTTAAAACTTGTGTTAAACGGATTCTATTATGTCATTAAATAAGGCCAATTTGAATCCTGCGGTTACGTAAATCGTTTACGGAAACATTTGATGAAATACACACAATTCTCGATCCCTCGTCACTGAACCACGAGTCTTCATAATGAAAATATTCGATTTATTATTCATTACACAAAATTCCCGGCAGTATTATCCAAGAGATAACAATCCGGAAACTTTGATTATTAATCACAAAAGCTTTCAACAGATTTGAATCGTCGTGTTTAATTCAAAATCTAGTATATCCATTCAAATCTCATAAGAATTCGTGCTTATTCTGTTGCGAAATGTCATGGAAAATGAATGAGATTCCCTAAAGCTTGAATAGAAAAAAATCTAATGAAAGAAAATTCGATAGAATGACGAGGATTTCAAGAATTTTGTGATGATATTTCAAAATTCGAGTGAAGAAAATATTGCGCAGTTGACGTTGGAGCTGCGATCGTAATCGCAAAATGCTTTTTCAAGGTACATCACAACGAATAGGAATTTATTATTCACGTTGCTGTACCCAAAATACATAAAGTAGTGAATTTTATTCTATCATGTGCGGGGAGAGAACAAAGTTTACTGGAAAAGTAGAAGTGGATTCCGCTGTCTCATTTCTGTTGAATGTAGCAAATCATTTGCCGATGCAGATAAATTTCCAGTATTTTATATAGAATGAGAAAGACGGTGAAGAGTAGAACTTACTTCCAACCTGAATACCCAGATAGGAATTGACAAATGGCCAGTGCTTGGCCCAACTTTGACTTATATAAGGCTGGAACTCATCACAAGAAATGGTTCAAGCTTGATACCCAATATTGAGCCAAAAAACAATACTGAGCATGGCCCAAGATACCATGATACATGTATTATGAGTTTTTTGGAGCTTGGCTTATATGACCAAACCGGACCTGGCCCAAGTTGTGTATATCAACTTTTGACAAGCTTCAACCTGGTTCTTCATGCTTCTTAGAGGAAAAAAATACATCATTCTTCGTGACATTCCATTTGTGACATAAAGAATCATTATTCATCATAACAATAATTGATATTGGTACAGTTCTGGAGATGCAGTATAGGTTCTCAATTGGCCCAATATTAGTTTACCATGCTTGGCAGTTAATTGTTTTGTCAAGTTTCAACTACTTGTTGTGATGCAACTCCTATGAAACGTGGTATGGATTCTCAAATAACAAATGGTTCTATATTGGGCCGATATTGGTTCGCCATGCTTGGCAGCCTAACGTTTCTTCAAACTCGAGCCACTTGTTGTATTGGCATTTCTTATGAAACATGGTATCCGTTCTCAAAAAACGAATGGATTCATATGGGTGGATATTGGTTCGGCATGCTCGGCAGCCCTATATTTTGCCAAGCTTGGACCAGTTTTCAGTATTGGCATTTCTCACCTGGGTATAAGCTTATTTCAAGATGTAGTTAAAATTAGCCCTGTTTTATCTGAAAGTAAGCACCGAAAATAAATGCCGAAACAATGGAAAAGACTGAATCTCAGTCACTTTACATAAATAACATAAATTCAACTGGAGAAGTGAATGTTTATTGTTGTAACAGCGACAAAATTATTGTCACAGGGGATTTTCCTTTCCGTGCGGCATTCAATTGATAATGTATTATCTTTCATTCTCCTTTTGCATTGTTGAAAATGTATGAATGATAAGTACATTGATGCTAAGGGACAGGCCATCGATATCTCTTTCGATTCAAATTCACGCAAGTCACATAAATCATGGAGGACTCGCTATTCGTATTTGACGACGGACGAGGCCTATCAATGAGAGACGACAGAGTTATCGATCGCAACACGTGGGCCGATTATGCTCGACCCATTTCCTGAAACATTTCTACTCTTTTATACATGTTTTCTCCCACTTGTTCGATTTCTCGACTTCTCGATGTTGTAAAACTTCAACGTTTTTGCCTGTCCTTTTACTTGCATTGTTCGGAAGTAACAGTAAAATTTATAAATTCGCAATAAAAAGAGGAAAAAACGGACATCATCACCTCATATTTGTCTCGACACTTTTCATGGATTTGGATAGGGCTTCGCACGAGACTCTCGTCTCGAATTGAAAAACGATCTGTTTTTACTGTTATAACAATTGAGGAGATGAAAATTTTGAACGCAATCAAGTTTCTACCTAAAGTGTGACAAAATCACATGGAATACCGATTCCATTAAAGAGGAGAACTAAGATCTTCTCTCAGCCTCGGAACTAGTCTTGGTATCGGTCTCGTTGCATATTTCGACATATATCTCTGCTGATTTTATTTAAATAATCAAGGTTGCACCCTATTCCGTTAATTCCATCAATACTCTCAAGTTATCTTCATCATTACAAGAAATTGAAATAATTATTGTCACTATTGTATCTTCCTCTTTTGGATGGTCATTATGGACAATTCCAAATTATCGTGATCTTTTTGAATTTCTTAAGTTTAAAATTCACACACATCGTATGTGAAATTATTTCAAGAGCGAATTATTTCATTCCTTCACTTGTTGTTACATCGATCATTGGTAACAGCGGAATCCGAAAAATTGCATTTAGTGGAATTTGTATCCCTGCCACATTGTTTCGAGTTAAATTTCAATTTTTAAGTGATTCGAAATGGATTTTCCAATTTTAAAATTACAAAAAAAGCACCATATAGAAAAGTTGTTCATGCAAAATTCCGATTTGTCGTTTATTATATCTTTGATCCAAAGATTAACGTATGTAATGATAAATAAACGTGCAGGTAAATCCACGCGTTCAGAATATATTCCATACTGCAACATGGTATGAACAAGAGCGTTTTTTTTCTCCATTATAAACACAAGTTTTCCCGCACGTATAAATGGATTTTTCAACTTTCAAATGAATGAAAATCCATTTCGTTATCGATACATTAATGCAAACAGAAAAAAAGGGTGCATTGAATTGCGAATCATCAGAGAATGATGTAGATAGGGGAAAAATATTGTCGTCATAAATAAAATTTGCCACATTGTTGAATAATTTTTCTTGCTATTCGTGCATGTATGTATATGTTTGTATACGGAATTCTTTTTGACTTAGTATTGAAATGGAAAAGAAATTTAGATCGCCAATTCAAATTAAAAACAAATATAAATCAGAATAAACAAATGACTTGACCGTGTTGCATATGTATATTCTTCTGTGAGGTAGAACCGCTGCTCGGTCGTGTGAAATCACAAAATTCAGGAATTCATCGAGCGTACGTACAGTACACCCAATATATTTTTGTTTTCATTGTTCCTTTTTTTCTCTCTTTCCCTCTCTCCTTTGTTTTTTCCCTCTCTATTTCGTACTGTGCAAATATGGAAATATTCCCAACTATCATTCATCGTGTATCGTTCATTCCGTTCGTGCTGTTTTTTCTTTTATCTATATGAAAGCAATTAAAAAGTAATCGAAGTATATCTCTCAATTAAATATGTCAATTAAGAAACCGTATTCTTATCTTTGGAAAGAGAGGAAAATTTCTACTTTATCCGTAGGGTGATGTACAGAATTCTATCTTATCGATTGTAAGTTTACAAATTTGATAAGGTGATGTTTGAGATATGATGATGCTAATCAAGACGAAAACTGTGGCTTGGTAATAATTTTGATATGTTTGATATTGGATGTTCAGTATCGTGAAATTGTGAGATGAAAAAAAAAATTGGAGATGCCGGGGATCGAACCCGGGGCCTTTCACATGCAAAGCGAACGCTCTACCACTGAGCTACATCCCCTTCTTCTGTAGAGTGGGCTTAAAAAGCCAAGAATACGTACAATCGAGTGGTTCTTCTCCCTCCTCTTCTCGTCGAATCACAGCAGCTATCTCTCTCCCTCTGTCTCTCTTCTATCTCCTTTAAATACATTCTCGACTATCGAAATCGAGTTACAGTAGAGGAGCAATCAGATTCTTTTCGTTTCTCCAATGGGTAGTTCTAGTCCAAAAGAATATGGTTTCTATCTTATTGTAATATTGAAATTTAATTTATTCCTTTCGAATTATTCGCTTCAAATTAAATAAATATTTATTCAGAAGAAAAAAATGTAATATTTTCTGTGGATACGATAACTTTGATTCTTCATTACGAATTCTACTGAAGGAGAAAAAACGATTTGTTTCTTTTTTAATTCTCTTTTGAAAAGTAATTCAATTCCGCAGTTTTCGATATAGACGGGGTGGAAAAAAAAAAGGAAAGCAGTCGATGGAAGAAGTTTGATTAATTGCTTCAACACTCAGCATTTTCATTAATAATCAATTTATCCGTGGGGAAAATATGACACGAGCAGTTTCTTATATCCAATTATATCGTACTTGGAAAAGAAATTTGCATTGTATGTTAATCCCTCTACTTCCTTCGTTACACACTTTGCTGTCTATTTATCATACCGATGTCATATACTATGCGAATGCATATTCTCGACACTTTGTAAACTTTCATGTTATACACATTCGCATGAAATACTCGGGATTTCAATTTATTTATAACAAATTTTGAATATTCGTGATGAAGACTTATTGAGAGAAAATAAGTAAAAAGAAAAAAAATCAATACCAAACATGGAAATATGAACTGAAAATAATCAACGTGTATCTACAACGATCGGTTGTATATCATTACTGTTAGGAATAATGATTAAAAAAAAAAACAAAAGATTGCCAAATATTTTCCAACAGTATATACATGCATATTCCACAAAATTCATCGAAAGACCAATACAAAGACATCACAAAACAATAAAAATGTATAAAGTGAGAGGAATAATAATGATATGCAGTATGTAGGGAATCGATTTTTCCCTAGAGCTCTCCTCCGTGAACCCACATTGCGTGATTCTTCCATTTCTTTTCCTTGTGAAATAAAAAAAATCAAGTACATTCATTTCATCATCTCGATGATGTACATGAATCAATTTGCAACAGAGTAAGGTGAAATGGAATATGAAATCCGTTATCGATTTCCATAATGAAACTGATATTTATGTTTTTTAAGGGAAAAAATACTCACATTGAGAGAAAATCAGAGCTAAATTTGCGCCCTAGCTTCATATTCATAATTACAGTATTCGTATTATCATTGAAGTAGCTATGGAGAATACCCGTGATGGTGATGATGATATAATGACTGTGATTACACTGGAAAAAAAATTGATTCGAATCAATGAATTTTGTTTCGAGTCTGAGGGATAAATCCATCTAATGGTATTTGTGGAGTTATTGCATCAACTTCATGTAAAATACGATTCAGGCGGAAGTGGTGCATTGCAGAGATGGACAGCCTCAAGTACTTTTCTATTTCTATGAAATAGAGATTTTGAACATCCAATTGAAAAGTACTTGAGAAGAAAAAGTATTTTGTATCAAGTACAAAAACTAATTGAGACTGCCCATCTCTGGTGCATTGTTAGAAATTTCTGCATTAATTTAAATGTTTTTGCTGGCAGTTGTTTTCAAGTACGAGCATGAGTTAGTTTCGTACACATTTTACATTACAATTCAATGTTCCATGCCTTGGTACATTGAATGTAATATAGAACGTGTTTGAATTTGAATTCATGGACGTGATCGAAAAAAACTTTCAGATATTTCTGACAGTGTGGGATCATTGATTGGATTATTATCAGATGCTTGAGGTTGATGAAAAATTCAGTGCATGGGGAATATCGATTTTCAAATATATGAAGTATAATTTGATTCGACGAATTATGCATTTGATAACCAGAAGCCATTCATAT
The DNA here is from genome assembly GCA_018340375.1 of Gonatopus flavifemur. NCBI lineage: Eukaryota > Metazoa > Arthropoda > Insecta > Hymenoptera > Dryinidae > Gonatopus > Gonatopus flavifemur. The sequence goes on from JAFFJZ010000005.1 coordinate 12,216,171, forward strand.
AGCACTTTGACAGCCAGCCAACCTGTTGTTGTTGAGATGATAATCAGAGACTACTTTTGCAATCAAATTTTTCACCTTTGCCCGCGATTTGGACTTCTAGTTCCGTTTCAATTGAAAAAAAAAAGAGAGACAGAGAGATCAGTTGAAATGACTGTTCAACTTCTGAGCGCATATGGATCCATTTTTTCCGTTAGAATAACAATCTTTTTCGTTGATTCATTTAATTCTGTGATTAAATCAACGAATAAACTTGTTATTCTACGCTGTAAAAACATTTCTTGGAATTTCATTCATTTTCCAAGCACACTCGTAAAATTGAAATTTTAGATTCTTGATGATCACATTAAGAATTCAATCGAATTTTCAATTTTTGCCATATTGTATCACCCACACTGAAAGAATTTTATTTGGAAAATTACCGTGAAATTTCAATGATCGAGGGACAAGTGGGAATTTTTTAAACTATTATCGTGCATTCTGTGAAACTTGTGGAAAATATCACTCTCAACTGTTTAGAAATTCACTAATTTTTACAAGCTGCACAGTAATTTTTCGAAGAATTTTTACTTGTCCTTTGATTACTCAAATTTCACGGTGATTATTATAACAAAATTCTTTCAGTGCATGATGGTGTAGTGTGGTAACTGAATTTTCATTTATTTGTCATTGAAATTTGGAGTGGAAAACGGCTTCCATCACGCGTGATTAAAGCTTCATGCAGAAATTTCTATACGATTGCAAGTTGAATAGTTATTTCAACTGATCTTCTTTTTCCCATGTAGAAGAATGATATGCATATTTCTTGCACTTGAAATAAAGTGTTTTCATAAGTTTTGTTCTCCAATCTAAGAAATTCTATTTTAAAGGAAGAATAAAATCAGTCATTGATATCATTATTGTTTTTAAATTACCTCAATTCAAGAGATCTTGGAATTTTGCCAAAAAGCCATTGATATGAATATATCTTCCTTCAAATCAATGAATCAAATTTTTAATCAATGAATTATGTATTGGAAAATTTCCAGAATGAAAAGGAATAAGAAGGTATCAGAGCATCTGTGCAAGGGTGAGATCTAGTTCTTTTTTAGTTCCTGTGTGATATTTGATTTATTTGAAACAATTGGATTATTCGATCAGATGATTGATGCGTTCAAGAATTTCGAAGAAACTGCTCTTCTGTGCGATATAGTGTTATCTTTTAATGGAGTTCAATGCTATAAAAAAATTCACTGTGACAGTAAAATTCGATTGACAAAATTTTTTCTTCAAATCTTCACCGTGATTTCTTAGCTGAGATAGCAAAAAATGCCTATTCTTGCAGTTGAATTTGTTTGCTAATTCTATATATGATAATGGAAATTGGGCTGTCTCGGCAAATAATGCGCAGCTATGGCTGAAAATTCGCAGTTTCCGCAGAAAGTGAAACAAAGAAATCAGATTTCGATGTTCTAGGGAATTTTTCTTCCTCTATGTAATAATCTTTCATTTTGCGTGAGAAATTCGACCCGTTAATGAGGATTATATCAATGTTTTAAAGTCCAAAGCTTCTTAAAACCTCATTTAAGGGGACGCGGTGTTTGAGCATCTGTAAATTTGACGAGTTTCCAGAAAATCCTGAAAATATCTTTGTTTTCTTATGACAATAATGAACAATAGTATTGAAACTTGGCAGATATGTTGAATGACTTCAAAAGTATACAAAAATATTATTCTTCACGAAAAAAAATTTGTTCATTAGTTTAAACTCATTTATCTCGAAACTACTTTTTTCCTGCACGGTATTTTACAAAAAAAAACCACTCGACCGATTCGTTTCAGATTTTAGTATGTTATTTAGTGTCCCAATGGCTATCGCAGGAACTGGAATAAAGTTTTTACGTTGAATAGTTCTTATTTTTTTACATACACAAAATGATGAAACAAATCGTCTGTTTTCGAAAAATAAATTTCAACAACGCGCCATTTTGTCAATTTTTGAAATTTTTGTTTATTCTAGTTTTTGCAATAACCACACTCATACTGATCAAGAATTTATCTAGTTTTTTGTTTTCAAATAAGTGGAAGAGGTGAAACTTACAACACCAGCCAGGTCCGTTTTTTCATGAAGGGCAACTTCGGTGCCATTTTCAAACCAATTGAGAATTTTTTTTTCTTGAAGAATAATATTTTTATAGATTTTTGAAGTCAATCAACATATCCGCCAAGTTTAGATACTATTATTCATTATTTTTATTGCCAAAAAATCCTGAAAACTCTTCAACTTTACGGATGCCAGACCACCGGGTTCCCTTAAAATAATTGGAACAATAGAACAATAGACAAAAAAAGTATATCTTCCAGATATTCAAAAGATGTCTCCGCTTTTGACGCTTCTTTTGAATATTTTGTGAATATGTCTCCCTCAAATACTAACTTATCTTCAACTGATTTGCATTTGTTGGATAAATTCTTTCAGATCACACGGAGAGAAATGCGGTTTCAAATATTACTACATTTTGTACTAAAGTATAATTTTTACAATACAGTGTAGTAAAAATTCAGGCTCAATGATGTGAATTGCGACCAAATTGAACAATTTTTCAAATCATTAAACATTAATTTTTATTACACTGTGTGGTCAAAATTATACTATGTCAATTATGCTGCTACTTTAGTACAACATGTAGTGATATCTAGAACGTCTTTTTTCTCCGTGCACGAAAAGATATATTTCCCAAAATGAGGTCTCCAAAAAAATTCTCCATCAAATCATTTGTCTTCTCAATTTTCGAATGAAACCTTGTGAATATTCAATTCGAAAACCACAAACATTTCGAGCGAGGGAGCAAATTTCATATAAACACACCGGAGAGAAACATTATTTGAAGGGATGCTTCGTTAATTTTCAACAACAAAAGATTTTTCTGTACTGAAAAGTTTGTCGAAATTCATGAAATCTATATCAAATGTATCAATGTTTGAAACAAAATGATGCGCTTTACGATCGATGAATCTTCTCAAGACCATTCCTATCTTTATAAAAGATCTCAAATATATATTCATACGAATATCTAGCACGATCTTTCTATCTCTACATGCGAAATTACGGAACCTCATAAAACATCAGTTCGCAGAATTTCATGAATCGAGTAAATGGAACATAAATCACAAGATAATTCAAACAAGCCCTTTTTTCATTCATCAAAATCACACGTTTCATGCAGATATCCAATTAACGGATGACACATATATGAGATACATACTACGTACCAGTAATAATTTTCATTTAATTCCATTTTCCTGCCTTCTTTTTTTGGTCGTTTCGTCGCTCTTTTCGGACTGGAACAAATTTTCCTCTCGATGCAATCATCTTTCATTCGAATAGCAAAACGTACTGACGTAAGTCCGTACTAACTCCCTTTGATACAAGCGAGCCTCGACAACAGACCAAGTAACTTTTTTATTTTCTCCTTTTAATCCACACCACACCACACCACACTAGCACACGGGGGACTCGTATAGACATTGAACCGAATGCGATTTTCGAATAGTAAACCGTACGTACCACGATGTGCTTTTAGAACTTTTGTCGAGAATCAATCGATTTTATTCCCAGTAAATGTAGTGTAACCTTCGAATAGAATAATAATTGTCCTATGGACGAATAATGATAGGATTTGGAATTGAATCGTCGTGGAATCGTTAGGAGTACATTATTCTTTATCTTTTTTCGATAATCAATTTTCATTCTTATTCCGCGCACTCACTTACACCGTAATTCTCGGTATTGTTTATAAGAGAAAGAGAAGGAAAATTCTGATTCATGCAGATTTTTTATATGAATACTTATGTAACTGTTCTCTTTTACGCGTACTGAGGACCAATCTACCGATGAGAATAAATACGGCCAAATGATAGATTTGTCGATGAATTTTGGAATTTTTTTATTTCAAATTCCATAACGAGGAAATCATTCCCGCGAATAAAACGATTAAATTTCCTTGATTTGTGTGTGGAAATCGTAACAAGCTGTGAGAATGAATTTATAAATGATATCGTACGTAGGCAAACGTGCGTAAATACGTCATTCGACACGCGGCGTGTCATATCTTTAGAGTAATTATTGTTATTTATAATTCAACAATTGTAATACAATTCCCTGGCATGCGATCGACAATCCCATGAGGCAATTCCGTCTGTGCGTCGTTTATTTAATTGCAACGAATTAGCCAGCCAGAATATATATTTAACCGCAGAAACGCAACCTCCACGAGTGACATACGAACGTTTGTCAATATTTTTTTCTCCTCCTTGCCCCTTTCGACGAATTTCTGTCATTTCAAAATGTCGAATAGCGAGAATTTTAGAATCTACCACCGACATTCTTCAACGAGAGATGTTTGAATTCAATGGAATTAGAGGTGATATATCATTCAATTAGTTCATAAACTGCGCCAAGAGAAATTTCTGTGTAATTTGTGATGGGATTAGAATAGGGATAATTTGGTAGGTAAAAGATGTTTTTACGCTTCTTGTGATTCTATGTTCCTATCTGAAAGATGAAAAAAGGAAGAATAATGTCTACAGTTATACACCTTATACAGCATACAAATTTGAATTAGTCTATTTACTTTCCGCTCACATAGGATGACGTGTGAAAATTATTAAAGTTCTGATCGAAAATTGATTATATTGTACGTGTAACTCCATTCATTATCATTATGATTGTCATCATAAATTATTCTAATTTAAGTTCAATACCGTTCGTTTAATTACTCTTCACGCGTTAGAGTTTCATTTAATTAAGGCATCCTTTATCGGTTGAATGAAGGATTTGAAAATCAATAGACTTCGTGTATGTGTGTGTGTGTGTGTGATATCGTGATTGTTATAAATCATCGCGGAATATTGTTATAAATAAAGCGATATAGGGTTCGTTATATAGTTTCTAGAACTAATCGATTGTGCGATTGAATGGAACGACCAAGATCAAAGTTTTATAATGACACGGTAGAATCGTGGTAGTAGCAGATAACAGGTCATTCTCTTATATCGTCATCGATGCGTGTAATCAGATTTTCCTATCTAGACACCACGTATAGAATACAGATACGTCGAGGAGGAAGGATGACGATTGTCTGTAACGTATATTGTACTGGAACGTTATCCTAAATTAATGTTGGTTATAGATTTGAGCATCGTTTCGTGATATCGTGACGCTTGAGCTCACTTCTACAATGTTGAATCCTAGAAATTCGTTCTAAGTTGAAAACTATATCCGAAACTTCTACATTCTATTATTACCACTTCCCTGACAAAGAAGATCGTTATCGCTCTATTTCCTAGCGTCAAAGGAATGCATTATCTATTTCCCAACACTCCAACTACCCACGTGAAGATCGAAGCATGGGCCAGTGCTGGCGTAGTACTGTTGCCAGAAGTATTGTTGCTGAAAAGGCTGGAGGGATCTGGCAAAATTCTACAAATCTTGTCATAAAAACCGAAAAGGTTCCGTCATTGCGTGAAGATTTTTGTCTTTTCGAATCGATCAATATGAACTGTAGATATATTTTGTTATATTTCTGTTATATATGAACGTGTTTTATTGTGAAATGATGCACAAAAACTTCTTGACCTTACGTCATTGTTAGTTTTCTGAAAAAAAAATTTTCATTTTTGTCTAAAATCGTTTTCTTGGTGATTTAATTCCCATGTTTTGGTATGAAAAATAAAATATGAAAACTGAATTTCACAAAGAGAAGATGTCGAACACTTATCATCAGTTCCAGCAAACTCAATTCTTTGATCAAACATGAAAAATACTTCAAGATTAATTCAACATCAGTACTGGACAAATAAAGACACTTTTGATTGTAGCATTCAAAAATATTATCAATGTTGTCTCAATGCTGATCAAGTAATCCGTCAGTATTTATTTATGAACCAATATTAATTGATTCCATTGAGAAAAACGGCAACGACTAAAGAAAAATACTGTCCCTATAACAGCATATTATAGTGTTTATTGCAAAAATTCAACGATTATATTCTTATCTTATATCTTTGCCAGTACTGGACCATGTATTGTATACATCCGACAATTTTCACACAAGTATTTTTATCGAGATTATTCGATCAATCAACTATGAATATGCGTTGGAAAATTTCTTCTACTCATTCGATGTTCATTCGGTATTTCAAAGCCTTCGTTTTGTCTAGAAATGCATCTCTTTTTGCCAACAATGTGTATCAAGGAACATCCTGTGGACATGTTTAAATTCAGAATACTTGATCAATCCGTTATCAGGTGGAGAATCAATTAGCTACCCTTTCCCGTCGATGCATTTCGAAATCTGCTAGTAGCAACTTCTCTTGATTTAATGTTCATTGTACGGAGACAATGATATTTCAAGCCCTCTCAAATAAGCTCTATCGATCAAACGATTCGTCACTGATCAATTTGAATAATTATAGCGGCATTTCAGCTTGTTATTTTCGTATTATAGAGTAAGAGGTTATCTCGGATAATGGAAGAAGGAGGAAGGTTTCCTTGAAGAGCGAGGGTAAGATACTGAAACATAGTGTTTATTGAGTTCCCAGCTCTTACACATTATTGAATAGGAAATTCTGGTGAGTTTGTTTGTGATGGCGCAGACGATATTCAAAATACGAGGGAGACTGTAATAACAAAAAATTATGGGGAGTTATTGATTTCATTTCCACATATCATTACGATATACGGCGCAAGGGAAATTTCGTCTAGGTTCATAAATATTCATTCATTTATTGTATGAACAATATTCATTTCCATTCGACATAAACTTCAAACCGGTCTCAGTAATTTCTTTGAAAATCTAGAAATAGTTACTTCACTCAATAGGGTTATTTTGTTATTCAATTTCATTTGTATTCTTTCCTAAGCGATAATACTGAAAGAGCTTCATTCCTCGTTCGGGCAGATGAAATGGTATTCTTTGGATTTTTATTATTTTAATTATATCTTTTACTTCAAAAGCATGCATTTTATGGTGAAAAAAAACGTGAAGAGAATAGAACTTTCATGTCGGTTATAAAATATTAATTTAAACAGGAGTGAAGAGAAAATGAATGCGCTGAGTGAGTGCAGAGAATTTAATTCTGTTTTTAATTAGAAATCATTTTGTATGGGTGGGAAAAAATGCCATGTGGATTCTGCATAGGTTCGTTGTTGATTTGACGTCATCGCTCATGCGAATGCAATTGGAATAAAATTTACATTGGATGTAATGTCATATGTACGTTGTCATCACTGGGGTGAACGGGAATAGGATTTTTGTTATGGTGACTCTGATAACAATGTAAATTCAACATGACTCGGCAGTAAATTTTACATGAGATTTACGGTGCAATCTGACTTCGTAATATTATTTTTCATTGAATATTTCCAGGGTCATTTTTTTCCGTGCATGAGGTGGAGTGTCTTTGACTTCAGAATAGAATGTGAAATTCTGTAACGAAGATAATCTTTTATCAGTTCAATTGGTTGAACTATATAATTGCCCCCTATATGCGGCTAAAATTGATTGTCAAAACACGACATGAATGTTCTGAACCTGGAAACATCCCAAGAAGAAGTTAACAGAATTGAATCTGAACAAATCTCGGGAGATTCATAAAGTTATTTGATACGCTAAGAGCAAAAGTGGCATCCAAATTGTTGTCAAGCACAACCCAATTTTGCATTTATGCGCTGGTTCGTTTTTGCTCGAGCTCTCTCAGTGTTTCATTTTTGCCCGGAGATTTCTGTGGTTGCTTTTTTGTTCCGAATTATAGGTGTATCGCTTTTGCTCGGAACTTTTGACGTTCCATTCTTGCTCTCAAAAGTTCCTGTTCTGTTGTTGCTTGATAACAATTTGGGTGCCACTTTTGCTCTTAGCGTATCATTTGTACCTGATTCGCGACCGCGGAAAGTTGAGTCGATTTTTTTTCAATTAACTGTGGAAAGGCCGATTTCTGTTGGAACTCTCATCAGACGGAGAGTGTTCCGTTAGATTTTAAGTAATCTGTGGATTATTTCCATTGCAACTGACCATTTTTTAGATAAAATCAATAGCTAACAAATCTCATATTGCCTTTCATTACTTTTGTGTTGAAACAGAATCTTTTAATCATTTCAATCACTTTTTTTAGTCAGAATTAAACGCGGAGGGAAAAAAATTGTCTGTTTGCTCCCCCAGCAAATTTTAGTATTATATATGGAATAGGGAACAAATTTTACTGGAGAAACCAACAAGATTGCTGTGATGACAAATGGTTTTCATCGCTGTGTCACAGCAAAAAATTCGCTGCCCCAGTGAAATTATCTTGCACTGTCACAGCAAATTCCTTCTTTCTCCGTGGAGGTTCATTCAATTTGTGATATGCGTTCCCACTCCTGAGAACAAACTTTCGTCTTCCAAAGATCCACACACATTTTCTGGGGGTTAATTACATAATTAACGGGAATTGATATTGCCAATGCGCTGTTTGATAAACAAAATGTCACAAGCACAGATACGAACAGGTATTGAATTTAATAGCTTCGGCAGTGAAATTTTAGTCATTAGAGCGAAAAAATTTATAATCGTCGCTAATTTATTTACTGTAACAACAAAAATTTAACTGCAGGAGCTAATTTAATGACTGTCCGTGTCCGTGATGGTCCCTTCACTGCTGCAGTTGAAATGGTTATTGGCTGCTAGTTTTGTGATCAATAATAACCTTCCTACAGTTGTTTCATTTTCTTCATCGTAAGAGATTTGATGCAAGTCAATATAACAATTCTGGGAATACTCAAGTTTATAATTTAAAATATTAATCAAAAAGAGTGAAAACCTTAGTCAAATTTCATGCTTCTTTGTTGATTCCGAATGTTGATGTGGAGTGAATTAGTCAAAAGTATTATTTCTAACATTCCTTATCTTCATTCAACCACCAATTAACCGATCAATTCAAATACACACATCTAGAAGCAGATACATTGAACTCTGGAATTAAATGACCCGATATGAAGAATACTTTGATTCAAAGATAGAAAAAAAGAAATAGCTCAACTGTGTAAATATAGTATTTTCCCTGAAATATGGAGATATTTGTGTTTCATCAGTAACAGAGCTTCAGAATCAAATTCAATTGTCTAGACACAAATAATTCCAGTTCTTGCGTTGGTGATATATATATTTTCAGACGAATATTCAATCGTTTTAAAACCGAAAGCTACATCAAAATGATTGGAAACAGTTCCGCAAGGTATGATTGAATAAAAAAACAGCATACCTATTCTTTTTCTCGATTCGAAGTGCAGCTTTCATCATCATGATAATCTCGATATTCGGTTGAAAAACGCTTCCAACTTCAACGATGTTTTTAAATCCGGTTCATCAATTCCAAGCTTCGAACATAACGGGAAATCATCTTTTGTTTTTTCAAGCGTTTGTGAGAAACGTTGATTGTCGAATAATTTTGTACCAAAAAATCATATTTTTTTCCCTTTCGCACAAGGAAGAAAATTCTACTGTATTTTTTGTATTTAATTGATAAACAGAGAATAATACACTGAGAGAAAGGCTCCTAGCTGCGGCAACTAAAATTTAGTTGTCCCAGCTAAATTTTAGTTTACGTCAATAAAAGTCTAGTTGTCTGAAATATGAATAAAACAGTTTATTCAATGCGAATAAAAAATTTAGCTATATGACAAATAAAATTTATTCGCTTCAATTAAATGTTTATGTAGAGTGGATAAATTTCCTAGCTGTCTAATATTTAACCAAACTTTTATTCTCAGAGTATGCGGGTCGTTTAGGTGTTGAACACTTATATTTAAGGGTTTTCCGAATCTAAACGGACAGAAATTCGAATTTTAATTCACTATGCGATCATAGAAATGAAGGAACCCGTTGGGAATGGAGTTCCTAATGGAATTGACTGTAAAACATTATAAATTTGATCCGGCTTCTTACACTGAGGGAAATTTCTATAGTCACTGTAACTGAAACATCTCAACTAAACATTCCTAATGAAAGCTACTAAAAATTCGGTTGATTCAACCAAGAAAATATAGTTGATTCATCACTTAATTGTACCAACTACACTTTCTTGGTTGAAATAATCAAATTTCCAGTAGCTTACATTACGAATATTTAGTTGAGGCGTTTTAGTTACAGTAACCTTGAAAATTTATCTCAGTGTGTGTCAGGTTATAGTAAATTTCATTGTAAGTTCAATCTGTTCTTCTCCAGATTTCTCTATGAAGCTAAAGCTAGCAGACTGAGTTTATAAACCGAGCTAATGTAAATTTGAATTTTTTTTCAAATACATATTTTCAAAGATTATGGTTCAAAAATCTGTTTGTTGTCGGTTTCATCGTTCTACGAAAATTCTACGATGTCTAAGTCAGCGAGCTCAAATCTGCTACTTTCAGCTTCATGATTTCTCTCAGTGTATAATGCCGAATCAACGGCAGATATTGTAAATTGAAAATTGCGAACCCAGTATGGTGATCGTGGAAATTAAACAGTGGATGTATTTTGAACGGTTTTACTTCAACTTTCCCATTTCTTGCGTTTCATACTGTCGTCAATTAGAGCTAATACGTAACATAGATCCAGTTATATTTATAGCCCGTAGAAAATGTATCTACGTAAGTAAATTACAATTACGTAATTCATCGGTACACGTTTCGTTGGGTATTCTTCAACGCCGAACGACTTCGCATTTCTGTTTTTGGTATTAATGAACTCGATATCATGTGACTTCAATGATGGATTGTCAGTTTCTCTTACCTACAAAAATATATTTTCAGCTCAATTTCCAATCAATTTCAAGTAAGAACGTGAATTGAGGGGGAGAAAAATATCGAAATCTTCTGTACGCATGAAAATTTTCTGTAGATCTTTTATGATCTCGAAATCTGATTTCACGATGTAACTTCTGCTAAACTAGCAAATTCTTCAATGTGACCGCGATTTCATTGCTCACGATATAGTGAATTTTTAGCTGCTACAATGAGAGAATTCAACTACAACACACGAAGAAACGTGTGGCAGGAATTATAATAATTTTTAAGTGAATCTAAGAATATTTCATAATTTTTTAATGCACATGAAACGGTGCAGATTTTGAATAAATTTTACTGGTAACAACTGGAAGGAAAATATGAACTGTTCGAAAGTGGAGCACGGAATTTGAATATTTGAACGGAGAGAAATATGTTTGGAAGAATTACCATTTTATGTGTAAACTAGAACTATTCGGAAAAATCAGACAATAACTTATAACATAACTCCTAATCATTGCCAGCTGTGATGGTAAAAATCGAGATTGATTTGGATTTTTTATCATCACAGCTGGCAATGATTATTGTCTGATTCTTCCGAATAGTTCTAGTTTAAGAATAAAACGGTAATCTTTCAAAATAAATTTCTCTCCGTGTACTTTCTAAAATTCATTAATGTATCCTAATATTTCAATTTTGGTGATGCAAATTCCACAAAAATGCAAATCGTTCCAACGTTATTAAAAAATTAAGGAATATTCTCAGATTCTTAACACAATTGTTCTATTCTCCAGTCGCATTTTTCTCCGTGCAGTTGAATTCGTTCGCTATTCTGTAAATAATACTTGAAATTTAGCTGTCTTTGCTTTAATACTTCGCAATTCCCACTATTCCACTAGTTAAAACCCCATGTGTGCATAAACATTGAGCCAATCTCAGCTCTCTCCTGCCGCATTAGCCAAAAATAGACTGAAATTGGCTCAATGTTCATGCACGCATGGGATGGCTAAACAATTCAGTTCTCTCAGATTCCACCGTTGGCAATTCTTCTGTTTTTTCGATTTGAAATCTTCTTATATTCTGAGATTTTTACATGTAAAATCATGTTCGCTGTAGACATTTTTTTTCCTTCGCTGCTATAATACATACACTGTAAAAAAAATTTGTTGAATTCCAAACAAAAATGCTTGGAAAGATACAAACTTGGTTTGGAAAAATAATTTCCGAACCTTTTTTGTAAATTGCCGAACAAAAGTTTGTGAATTCTCAAAAATCTTCGTGAAATCACAAAATTTTTTGAATGTTTACAAACTTTTGTTTGGTAATTTACAAAAAAAGTTTGTGTAAAAAACTGCCAAACTTCTTTGGCAGTTTAGGAAGTATATTTTTTACAGTGTAAATAATGAAAAATCGTTTGCTCTCATATATTTTTTAGTCATCACGATCAGAATTCTCATTTGTTTAGTCTGTAACTTTTTTTCAATGTTAGGATTTTAAAAAAAAACATAGTATTTCCAAGCTAAAACTTCCAAAACTTTTTCTATAGTAGATTCTATAAATTATCCAATATTCCCATTATTTTCAATTTAAAAACTTCAACAGAAATTTCCAGACACCAAATCTCACGAAAATTGCATGAGTAGAAATATTTTCCTCTTTGTAGCCTCTGGGATAATTGAAAACATGAATAATTCTGGCGCGAGTCGCAAAACGAGCTGTAACGATCTTTAGACCTCGATTCGGTTGGAACTATAGAAAGTGAAAATTGCCTCAATACTTGGTTGAATGGATTTGCAGTTTAGTTCAAAATCTTATAATAACTCATAGTTCCGTCGATTCAAGTTTCCAAGCAATTTATATATCCAACCGCACCAAGGGTTCAGCTCGAATATAGGTTGATTTAAAACTCGTTCCAACAGAAATATATAACGTTTGAAGTTTCAAATGTAATTGAGCGTCTATAAGGTGAAATCTTGAACCAATTTTACTTATTAAAGAAGAGTTCATTTTCAACTTGGATAATCTGCTCTCTAAATCTGGAAGAGTGAAAAATCGCACGTTTCACTCCACTAAGTGTCAGAAGTGAGTGGAATTTTCACTCGTTTCGAGTGACCTCTCACTCTTTTAGAGTGAAAAATTCACTCTAGCATCGGAGTGATTGTGAGTTTCTAACCTCAAACCTTAGAATATCACTCTAAAGGAGTGGAAATTTCACTCGAAAATTCGACTGGCTCACTTCTGGCTGGCTAAAGAGTGAAATCTCACTCCAGAGATTTTAGAGAGTGGAATGTGGAATTCATTACACTTCGTCTTGCGGCTTATACCCATATTAAACATGAACATTTGCCTTTGGGTGTACAACTATCAGGCCCAGTTTGGACTAAGTTAGCGCCCATCCCACCTCTAAATCAGGTTCGAGCCAGTCCTTGGCTGATGATTATGCACAATACACTGGAAAAAAGCGACATGGTCACAGGAACCATCCTTGCATGGTTAAGGACTTTTGGTTGTGGTGACCTGAAATCTGGTTATGATAACCAGGAAAACAAAACAAAATCACGTAAATCTGGTTGTGGCAACCAAACGGAATGGTCAAAGACAAAATCAACCACGTGTCCTGGTTATGAAAACCAGATTTTTCTCTGAGTGTACATAGAGGTGGATTCAAGACTCGAACAAAATTCGAAAATAATGAATATTCCATGATTCTGGAAGATCACAATTTTCACAATCGTCCACATCAAGCAAGCCCGTTATGGATATTGAATGATTGAAAAGAACACGACTGAAATGATCAAATTAATGGCATCCGGAAGATGAAATATCGTATTCGGGATAAATAAAGTATCTTTTCCGATACTTCCTGCTAGGGTGGAAGTCTTGCATTATAATTAGTAAAAATAAGTTTCATTGATTCTCTTCGAGAGTCTCAAGTCCTCCTCTAACGCCAGAGTAACTACACTGTGGATTTACAAAAACAATGTGGATTTTTTTTATACAAACATTTTTTCTGGTGGATGCTTCGAAATAATCTGTGAAAAATCAAACATTTTTGTTAGTTGCTCAAAACTTTTGGTTTCCCGCAAATTTTTTTGAGAAATTCACCAGAAACAATGTTTATGTAAAACACTTCCTAACTTTTTTTGTAAATCCACGAAGAAAATTTTGATGTACACGGGGAAAAGATCGTGGGTTCTCCATATAGAGGGTTCTGTGTGAATAACCCATGGCAACGACCAAGCGTTTATAGCACCAAGTTAAGTTCATGTCCCAAACGCCAAAGCTCCATGCGTTTTTTCCACGGCGACTTGCGTTTGAAGCATGAACTCCGTGTTATAAATGCTTGGACGTTGCCATGGGTTATTCGCGTAGAATCCTTCATGTAAAAAATCCACGATTTGTTTCCCGTGTATCTTTGTTTATTCATCCGAAGTAGTCTTTCCAATCCAGAAAATTAAGACTGAAAATGTCGTCTATCATATGGCTGTAGCAATTGGTAGAGGACGATTCTAAATTTGGACTTCATCTCTAAGGCCGGTCATCACTTTCTGTCGCTATTGATGGACTGTAAATTCCGTTGTTTTATTCTAATGCACTTGAAGTGTTCAAATCGTTTAATGACTATTCAAACGCTTAGGAGCGTTCAGTCATACACATGAAAATGGATAAAATGTTTCATTTTAAAGCACCAAGTTGTCAATATATTCACATGATTTTGAGTTTTTTAAAAGTGACTACACAATTTGAACACTCTGAGTGTATTGAAATGAAACACTTGAATTTGCGGTGTGGAAAATTCATCTACTTATCCTAATATGCAAACTTCCTTATGAATCAGATATGTATATTTCAGTTCTTAGAAAAATCTGGTTTAGTTGAGATTCCCATTAATTATAGAAAAAACGCGATAATTGATTTAAGATGGAACGTCTGACTTCAGAACCATCCTCTTCAGCGAACAGACATAGCGCAGATACATGCTAACATTCTCTATGAATCTGCCAAAAGTTTGAGCAACACTTTGTCCATATGGCCGCATTCAATTATTTATTCATAAGGGAAAAATCGCTTAAAGCGCATTCACATTTTTGTTTTCAAATTTTTCCAGACGTTTGAGAAAATTATTCAGAATTTTTTATAGAATTTTTCTTGCGGTCAGAATCAAGTATTTAAATATCAATCACAAATGTTCTCTCAACGCTAAACGGAATTGATAAAAGTAGGAAGACTGCTACAAAAATAAAACAAGTATAACCCAAACAAAATCTCAGCACTAAAACTTGAGAATTTTAACAAGAAAATCAATTCTCATCAATATCCTGCATATGCTCAAAAAACTTGTTCTGCTTTATAACCGATACATCCTCTCGATAGCTAGACTGATGAAAGGTTTCGACAATAGCTGGAACTTTATAATATGTTGCAATTATTCTTGTTCCCATTTGAATCTCATGTCTTTTTCTCATTAACGCTTACAATACGCTTCACATACTCCATCCATAATGGATATTAACCTGTATATCAGAGGTAAGAATTTCTGAACCAGCGACGTTATTCTCCCAAGCGATCTAGAGTGACCAAGCAGGATGAACGTTGGGTGATACGCTAATTATCAGTTATCCTCTAGGCATCACCGTTATGCGGAGAAAATTAGATACTCATGGTTCTCATGTCGTATATCCAAACCAGAATACATCGACATAGTTGAAATGTTTTTTAATACCGACTTGCCTAAAAATAATACCGTGACGCTGACTATTTAACTTCTTTTTTGTACACGATGAGAAGGGTAATGTGATATTTCCGAGGATTCGAATCCCTATGCCTGCCGGATATCCACATTAATGTTCGATGTTGCTATGGTCTTTGTGCATAAATAAGGTTTCCTTCTAAATCTGAACCAGGGAGAAATTAATCGTTGATAGTTCGAATGATAGTTTTACTTATTTTATTGCAACTTTCTCGCTGAAGTGATAACGAAGTTTAGATTCTCGCTTCAAGAAGGAGAAGAGGTACTTCCCTCGATAAATTGATAAACTTCTTTTTTGATTGCTCAAAGAGTGAAATCTTCGCTCGAAAATTGTATTTTCTCATTGCAAGTGCGCGTCTCAAAGAAAATTATTGAAAATTCAGTACAAGTAGATTGAACCTTTCAATTATCATTTTAAATGACCGAATTAGTTAACTAAGTCCAATGAATTGATATCTGATATTGAAAGATGGTTTGGAGTTTTTAGAATTTCTTCTCACGAGGAAGGACTATGAAAATATGGGAACATGAATAGTTTTTATTTGATAAAATAAGAACAAGTTTTATTACACATTCACGGTAGGTAAATAGGGTCATTATACTCAATCATCGTATTTAGATGGTTTGTTGAACAGGAATTTTTTGAATCATTGCACCGATTGTAGTTGAAAATGATACGCGATAGTAATCGTAGTACATAATCACACGACTGAGAAACATGAAGATGGTTCTGCAAATTCGACCCCTACGCAAGTTCCCCCTACGATTCCTCGCTGAATTTCAATCATTTCCAATGTATCTTATTAAATCCTTGAGCGTAACGATCCCAATAGTCAATGCGCAATCTCAGGTAAGCACTTCATTATCACCTATTCAAAATTGTTTCACGATTAACCCCTCGAGTGCGACGGACGAAGCGCACTCGTGCGATTCGACCGGGTTTACTCATTCGTCGCTTTCAAGAGGTTAATTCATTTCAAATGATGTTTCGAAATCTATGGTAAGATGTATTCAAACATTTTGTCTTCTGCTTCTTCTTTTTCTTCTTGCCATACCGCTCGTCGTCGCTTCTGAATGAAAAAAAAAATTCAACGAAATATAAATAATATATACAACAAAAAAAGAAAAAGAAAGGAAGATTCACGCTATTCGTAAATATTCGTAAAAAAAACCCACACATCTGAATAAAAATCTTGTGAATGAAGAATTATAATCGTCAAGAGTGATGATGATGAGAACGATGATGACGAGACATTTGATCATCAAACAAAAATCATCACCAATCACAACATGTATGATCCAACCAGGAACAACATCGCACATCCACCTACCTACAAAAACCTATTAAATACGAAAAAAAAGTAAACAATGTACAATCTACTAAGCATGTCCAATAAAACTACGTCACACATCAATACGCCGTAGATCTGCCGAACCTTCCACCAACCATATGTATGTATATACATGCAATATTTGTACATATATATCTATATATTATACATGAAAACTACCGGAGGAGAGTGGGATACGTGACGAAAACAAATTGGATACACGTATAGAAGTATATACATGTGTCATATACGTGTATCTATTTTTTTTTCGTGTACTTCAAATCAGAGTATATTCGTCACCACCACAACGTTGCCGTTGCAAGAAGTCTAATATCTACCAATGCACCACTCACAGACAAACATTCAATTGACCACATCAAATCAATCTTATTCCAAAAATCAAAATTTGTCTGTTTACCTTCTTCTTTCATCTCTTTTTCTTCTCTCTATTTCTCTTTCTGTCTCTTTCCTCTTTCTTCTTCACTTCTTTTTCTCATCTACAACTTGTCTGTCAGGAAAAAAATCAAAATCAAAAAGAAAAACAAATCGGAAGAAAGAACTATGTGTATTGATTCATTGAACATCTCATTCTCTCCTAACAATGAGAAAAAGACAAATCTATTCGTTTCTACTAACTCAGGTATTATACGGCAAAAATCAAGAGAAAACCTCACGAAGGAAAGTGCCTAATATATACACGGAACAACACGTTACAAGTGGATAAAAAGAAAAAAAAATACATACAAAAAACACGAGGGAGGAAAAACGACAAATTAATGATGATGATGATGATGATGATAACGATGAAGACGATGGGATGTTATGTTGGAATGTTTGTCTGTGTGCAGATGCAGCCTTCTCGTTGTTGACTTGAGGTGATGATGGATTCACGTGGATCAAAGTGAAAAAGAAAAAGAAAATTCAAGGGTGAGTGTGGAGAAGAAGGAAGAGATGGAGGAGGAGGGCTTAGGCAGATCTACGAGTCTCTCATATTTCCCCTTTACCGACTGACTATCCGAGGGAAAGAGGGCGGGGAAAGGGAGTTTCTGGGATTCTGAGCTCTGAGCACTCTGAAAGTTCCTTCTCCATAATTGTTCAAGTTCGCAACAAGGGAAATAGAGAAAGATGGAAAGATATGTATATAAATGTATACGAGAGAATGTGTGTGTGTGTGTGTTCGTTTGTGTGTATCCATGTGTGCGTGTAGACGAAGAGAGAGAAACAGAGAGGGAAAGTTGAGAAAACGGTAAGTGAGTATACAATGCTACAATTAACCATCAAACCCTTACTCCTTTGTTATTATTCATCCCTTGTCATCATCTTGAATAAGCCACGTTGCCACTCGTTACACTCCTCTGCTGTACCACCACCGGCAGGAGCCGTAGCTATATCGTTCGGTGTACGGAGGTCAAACAGTCTATAATCTATTTATTGTAACTCCTCAACTTTGTATTATTATCTTATATACATACATAGCTTACACTTTCGCCTTATCCTCTTTCCTTAATTCCACTTTTTCGAGTTGGTTAAAGTAAGGTAAGGTGGCAGTCCGAGATAAGAGGACATTAACGACGATCTTTGTACGAACGAATGACCTTCTTCATGCTTTTAAGAGGTTCTTCAATGAAATTAGCGTCTTACAAAGATGCGAGTGAGAAAATATACCATGAAGAGACCATGTTTTCTTCCTTTTTTTTCCAGATTTTTAATTGCAAGAGCAAAGACTTCCCGTGTCATTTGTGTTGCTTTTAGAATATATATATACATATATATGAGAAAAAGCATCAAAACCTATTTGATGTATGTGCTATCATACATGGATTGTTTAGATTTTTTTTATAGCACTTAGATAGAAGTTAAACTAAAAAAATCTATAGAATTTCAAAGGAGAGTGGACATTCCATTTAAATCAAACAATTTTATTCTTAGGGATAAAATATTTTTCTGATAAAACGATAAAACTTTCGAGTATAAAATAGGCACCCACTGAGGATAGAAACACTCAAGTGCACGTAGTCACGAAATGAGAAAAACTTATTTCTCGGTTTCAGAAATGTGTCAAACAATTGCTGTTTCACAAAAACTGTCACGATTTGATTTTGAAGTCTCGCGCCAACAGGGAAAATTCCGTTGAACGTTTGACCCCGAAGTGAACCCCTTCTGCCCGTTGATTCCAAAATTTTTTTAGGAAGGGAGCGAAAAATTGTAGATCATTAATCGAAAATTGACATAAACACAGAATTCATTATAAATAAAGCAATGTAAGTGAGTTGAATAAAATTGAAAATTTTGCTTAAAATCAATTATGAGAATTAAAAAGAATGCCAAATTTCAATGGGAATGTATTGGGTTCATTGCTTGAGTCGTCCACAACTGAATGCGATGTTTTCAATCACATTGGTAAAGTGAAGCATTATGATTGGGTATAATAGACAAATCTGAGTTGATTGCGTTGGTTTGGTACAATAGAGAATGATATTTTCAATTACAAAGATCGGGTATAACGAAAAATTGGTAACTTGGTTGTGTCAGTCGGGTACACGGAGAAAAGAAATCAGTACTGGTTACTGCGAAAGACAGCAATCCGTGCGCGAACAAATAAAAATACAATGAAATGGTAGAGATCATTGTATTCTTATTTGTTATGATTTTTTTTGTGATTATTTCATTATCAGTCATGAGTAAGGTAGATTAGGGGAGGTTTGGTGATAACAGTGTCTACAATTTTTGTACTTTCCAATGGATAACGTTCAAGCTCCTTCGAATACTCTTTGGTGATAGTAGAAAAATTATTCTGGAGATCTTGGACGTCATCCACACAGCACAATGTTTCATTCCAATACCCACGCTGATTGATCACAGTAATATTGTTCAGCAATATTAAGGGCATCCCGTAGACCCTAGAGTTACTAGATCTCTTCACCCAAAACACTTGAAGAAGACTAACTAAAATGAGATAAAACAACCAGCCAGACCTTCTATTTGTATAGAACAAGTTCTAGCTGATTGTTTTATTCCATTTTATTCAGTCCTCTTTAAGTATTTTGGGTAGAGAGATCCAGTAACTTTAGGGTCTACGGAATGCTCTTATCAATGTCACGAAAGAGCGCTGACATCGGAATATTTCAGCAATATGACGTATAAGGTTTTGTAATGTTACACAGAAAAAGAAACATTCTTGTATCGAGACAATATTGTTTTCGTTATATATGAAACACGGATTGTTTCAGTTCAATGCAATTTGCTTTGAATCAAACACAGGAAAAAACAAAATTCTGGATCCAAAACAAATTGCATTGAACTGAGACGATCCGTGTTTCATATATAACGAAAACAATATTTTCTTGATACAAGAATGTTTTTTTTTCTGTGTACGGCAATATTTATGCAATATTAGGTGCTGTGTGGGAACTGCGCACTATGAGAGAAGGTTTATTGATTGTAAATAAACTATCATTTGGGGCAAATAAGATGTATCAATAGTTAACAATCCTTATTTGCTTGAAATAAATTTGGAATACTTTTTCCTCGGTGCAGCTATTGGAAAATATAGAAGTTGTACACACTGTAAATTCAAGTGTTGTATTTCAATCCACTCAGAGTGGTTGAATGCTGTAGTCACTTTTAAAACACTTAAAACCGTGTAAATATGTCAATAACTCAGATTAAGTGTTTCATAATCAAACATTTTATCCGTTTTATGAATATATTTACACACTTTTGAGCATATGATAAGTGACTACAATTTAAACACTCTCAGTGTATCAAAATAACATATTTGAATTTAGAGTGCAGCTCTGGTCTTCCCTACTAAAATGAAGTTTCTCATTACTGACGGGACGATAATGAGTTTTGGGAAATGCAATACCGCATGGCATGTGTACATTTGCTTTTCGGTAGATACAAAATCAAGGAATTGAGTTTTCGATCAAATTCTCAGTATAATTTTCAGTTTGACGCTTTGATTGTGACCATAGAAGGTTCTTTCTTGAATTTGTCAAGATATGCTATGAATATGAATAGCATATGATTATTCCACAGTCTCATTTGGGAGTTCCACAAATGTGCACAAGACTCTTCAGAGGTTTTCTTTTGAGCGTTTTTAACTTCTTGTGTTGCTTGAGTTTGAATTCCGAAAAGTATGAAATGAGATTTTGAGGAAAAAACAAGGGAGTAGAAAGGTTTTTACTTTGAAAAAAATATCTTTTTGAATACCTTTCAGATATTTGGAAGAGTTTTCTTTAAGAAAGACAATTTCAGGTACACGGAAGAGCTTTGATTACTAATCTTCAGAGAAATGCCTGTCAATTTACAAAAAAAAAAAAACTCATACTTCAAATAATAATAAAACCGTTGAATTTTAGTATTTTCGCCATGCGGGTTTTTGGGAAACAAACTACAAATATTCTTTGGCGATGGCGTTTTCCCTTGACTTGACAATCATTCTTCTGAGTATTAGCAATCTCGGTCTTTGCGTTCATGCTAGAAAACATGTCCTCTGTTAGCAATTATCAAGGTAAGCTCGGTCCAATTCTGTAAACTCTGAGGCAGGCTCATTTGAATATTTTTGGGAACTGAGACTTGTTATAGATCTTTTGAATTGCGGTTGTTTACCACCTTTCAAGGTGCTTGCAGTCACGGTAATCACTGGAAAGGGCCTTTACATTAACTAGAAGGTGACTAGAATCATTTCTGCTAGGCAGATTGACAGATGGCATATAATATTTTATGTTTTCTCACAGCACTCAATTTTTCATATTTACTCATCAAGTTCAAATTGAAAGAAAGATTACCAAAAAGTGTCACATATTTTCTCTGATTTTGTATTCTACAGGAAACAGCTTCAAACTTAAATCATCATTTTCCTATCGTCTGGAAATTCTATGTATCTTATTTTCCTATTTTTATATAAATTTATATAAAGCAATTAACATATAAATTTTGTATCAATTCTCAAAACTTTTCTGACTGTTCATACGAAATTTCATGAAATTTCATACAGAATTAGATTTTTTCATGCATTTTTACAAATTTTAATACATTTTGCAGTAAATTTCATACTTGATTTTAGTTACAAGTTTCAGAATTTTCATATTCATCTGATATAGGAAATTTCAAACTACTTTTCACAGTGTGGTTGATTTCGTTCGGATTTCCAGGCAGTAGACATTTTGTTTTTTTTCTCATGTTCAAAATAAATGGTTGAGTAACAATCAACTTCGACTTCAAAAATGATGTAGAGATCCAGTTATAGTACACTGAGGAAAGTGTAATGTAAAGATTACCATGTACAAATAGTGATTGGGCGATAGTTTCGCAATTTCAGTTTTGGATACTGTAAGTAATCGTAGGAATGTTTATGCTCATGGGAATGGTTACCATTTACATGAAGATGCATACCAAGTAGCGTAGTTGTCATCGTTAATCCACTGATTCTGTCCCTTGACTACCATTTTTGCATGGTAATAGTTACAGATCACTGCTCATTGTACTTTCTAAAGTTTTGAGAATGGATTTTTACGCTTTAATCAGCCAGAATTGAGTTTATCCACTTTTCAAGGGAAGAGTGAAAATATAGAATTTTGAAGTTGGGATTTCCTAACCACTGCTATTATGAAGTGAAATTTTACTCTAAACTAGTGAAAATATCACTCGAACCGGATGCGAACTTGCCTCGCATTTTTCCGTAGGAAAATTTTGATAGGTTCATTTTCAATGGGATTCATTCCACCAACTCTCTTATCTCGCCGTACAAGCTATTATTACGTATACACATTCTTTAAAAATTCTTTTCCTACGAATTTTTCAAGTGACAACTAAAAACTTGTTGAGCTGACATCATGCTCGTTCAGATCAGATTGGATGGTTTTTTGTAACTTGAGCGGTTTAGGAGAAAAAATTCGTAGTTGAAACTTTGAAAACACGGTTATCCGAAAAGGTTGCATTCAAGAATCTATAAATGCGGGTTTCTCCTTCTTGAGCTATTTCAAATGTGAGAAACGTTCGATCCAAGTTATCGATAGAATTTTTCCGCATGATCAAATGGCACGCGAGATGCTCAGCCACTGAGCGCCAAGTCTATGCTCACTTATGTACGGCATAGTGGAAGAGAGACTTCGTTGGGAACCACCTCATACTCCCTTTCATGGTGTTGTGCATCTATCTTAGCAGTCTCATGTGAAAATATGGAACTCAGGTTGTAACTCAGATAACATACTGTAAATTTGTCTTAAGCTTATCAAGATTTGTCGTTGGATTGTTCTTGGCTTGCAATGGCAACTTGGTTCACGAAAGCTTGTTGCAAACTTCATGCCAGAGTTCTTGTAAGCAACTTTTGCACTCTTGTTGTAGCCTTGCAGCAAGCTTAAATTAAGCTCCAATTAACTCGTCCTTGAATTTCGGAATAATTGGTTATTTCGGTTTGCTTTTAATTGCGCGGTTTTTTGGGGTACAAACCTTTGTTAAGTTTTCACGATTTTGGGTGGTTCGAACAGTCTCTAGCAGGAGGTATTGCCACAAAAAATCAGGTAACCACCCCGTGTATGGGCCGGGTTCGATGTGGCTCGACCCAAAATAGGGCTTCGCACGAGACTCCCGTCTCAAATTGAAAAATGATCTATATTTACTATTCTGAAAATTTAAGACATCAAAATTTTGAACTCACCAAGCTTCTACCTATGGTGTAACAAAATCACATAGGATTCCAATTTCATCGCAGAGGATAACGAAGATATTCTTTCAGTCTCGGAACTAGTCTCGATATCGGTCTCGGTGCAGGTCTCGTTGCATATTTCGATTCCACCCCATTCCATGGATTCTATTTTTACTCTCAAATTATCTTGATCATCTTGATATTTCGAGAGATTGAAATAATTATTGGTGACTATTTTATGTTTCTTTGACGTAAGTCTCGCGCAAAGCCCTAACCCAAAAAGAACATGTACAGCTCGGTTTGACCCAATCAGAAAAATCCGTAATATGCCAATGTTGACAACAGGTGCAGTACAGTGCCAGTATTGCGTTTCCAACACTTGGTCAACACGTACGGGATCAGTACTGGATACATGAAAATACAGTACTATGCCTGTACTGATAAACCAGTACTAAGAACTGAATACCGGGCAGGTACTAACCCAGTACTGGCCCTGCACTGATCGCGAATAATGGTATCAGTACTCAATCCCCGGTACTGAAAAGCGTTATCATTCCAGACAAATGCCAGTACCCTGCCAGTCTTGGCTATTACTGGTGCAGTACTGCGCCTGTTGTAAATTTCTGGTTGGGGAAGCTGTAAAAAGAAAGTTTCAATCTATTTGCATCCTGATTTAAGACAGTAATGCTTTTTTCATTGTGTCGACGGTGATTTATTTGGCTTAATTTGTTTGCATTATAGATTCAGTCATGAAATGATCTGAATTTGAGACTTTCTCTTTACAGTGTTCGACCTAATTTGGAACTTCTGGCAACATAAAATTGAATCCTCGTTGAATCAACTCAATTGCACTTACTAGGATGAATTATGTAATGAATTCAATCAATTATATTATTGAGGAAAAACTATAATCTATACTTCTGATACACTTTTCGGCAAATTATGATTGAGAAACTTGAAGTATTAGCGGTGTGAGTGATAACATGGGTACTTCTTGTTGGTGACAATTCAATAAAATTTTTGAAAGTTCACGGTACGTTAATATGACCTGGTTGTGCTTAGAATGATTCGAGGAAAAAAAAATTGGGTACCCAATTTCATAATCGAAAAAGGAAGGAAAATCTGTTTGGATCAAATTAATCCACGATGACCAACAAGTCTCAACACCAAAACCGCATAACAAGACTAATAAAGTTATCGGCCCAATTCGCCGTTGATACTTGTTTCGAATTTGAAATAAACTCGTGTTTTTACCGTTGTGTATATGAGGTGCTAAATGTTTTCATGAATAAACACGTCCCAAAAGAAAAATATTCCATCCCATTATCATTTTCAATTACGATTGGGAATTCAGTTGAAAAATTCACTTTTTAGAGCACGGAAAAAGGATAAGAAATCTCGGATATCTTTTAGATACCACCGCTTGAATAAGTCATAATATGTAACGCCATAAGTATACTCGACACGTACTGGGTTTACTGTATACATGTGCATATGATGTATCAAGCATTCTCCTGAAATAGATGCGATGCATGTTCGCATTTTCATGGAGCAACGGTTTTTGTTTCCATTTGTCCGGGATTGAAAGAAATATAAATGCATACGGTCGGTTTTTATAGAAATTTGTCGTACATATAAAATCCTTCAAACAACTTTACATGTCTTTTGTAATGAATAATATTCGTCCTAAGTTCGCTACAAAGCATTGTCATTTATAATATACAATGATTTCCCCGATTCCAGCTTTCATTTAGAAATCATATCTCGTCATTTGAATATTCCTTAGAGATACAGAGCTAACATATTGAACAGTGGTAAATGGTTGTATAAGATCAATAAATCGTCTTCTCTTCCCCCTTTCTTTATCATTCTCTCAACACCAACAGATGTTGGGTACACTAATTGATATAACTTTCAATAGAAGATTACAACATCATGATTCACTCTTTTTAAAACTTTTCAAAACTTTGGATTTAGGAAAGAATGAAAGAGGAAAATCTTGTAATATTATATACACCACATTCATGATTCGTTTAATTTTGAATACGAACCGCACGAAACGCATACGAAACGTGAGTACTTCATTTCGAATTTTCGGTTCCTTGATATTTTCATAACTCGCATTGGGTATTCATTCGTAATAAACTTTGCAATGTAACGTCTGTAATAAATGTAGAATATTCTTAGGAATATGGCGCTCGTGATTTTATCGAAATAAATAATAGAGAGGGTTTGATTTTCATAATAAAATTATCAAAATCGCAGGGCAGTCAGAGAGAAAATTCAAACATGAGTTAGTTTGTAATTAAATGGAGCATTAACCTTGAAAAATATTATAAACGTGTTAAAGAGCTTTGTTGAGTTTCACCAGAATAATTACATAATTTTCTCATTAATTATGATATAATGTACTCGAATGTGTTCAAGTTATTTAAAATAAGTATGAGTTAATCACTTGGGAAATTTAGGGCTTACCGGATCTGACTGTGAACTCGGAACAGTGACATTTAATATATTGGAGATGATTCAACGGATCACCATATGAACTGAAACGGAATTACTTATTATGCCTCAGTTGAAATCCGTTTATTAAGGATTTCGAGCATGCTCATCGCGTCGCTACGTGTCAAATTTGATTTATGCCACGAGAGTAGCGTAGAGCATTCCCTGTTCCGAAATGATTCACGTTGGAAGGTGATCGAACTGTTATTTTGACCCTCGAAAGCTATTTATTATGTCATTTGTATTTTCACTGATTTTACGATATTAAAATCAATTTTACACAAAATTTCTTCACGCTTCATTAAATGTTGAACTCTCAAGAGCCTTCCTCATTTTACATTATCACGATCATAATCATTAGCATGTGAAGTTTTTGGATTCATCAACATGGTACATGCTTTTACCAGTTATCTTATTAATTAGAGGTTCGTGAGAGCCCGACCCGAAAACCTCGAATTATTCATCTCTCTTTACGTACTCATATATCTTTTTCTCTGAGGCATCCCACACCGCCAGACCTCCTCTAACGAATTTTTTATGATATTTTTGTATAGTCGAAAATAACAAGCATCCACCCACTTTTATCATATATCAAATTTTTCTATAAATCATCGTGTAATGAACAGATTTTCTTCTAAAGAAGACATATCTCATTCTATATCATTGTCATCACATCCATTATTTTTTCGCTCCTGCTGGTAATGATTTCTCTTTTGAATATCAATTGTTTTCTTAATGAACGTGAAAAAAAAAATAAAGAGAAATATGATGGATTACCTGACACACGATGTTCACAACTTTCGAGTAACGAGAAAACGTGAAGTAAGAAGTTCTCTGGCGTGTTCAAGGCGTGTAACGTGCTTCGCCTTTCTTTTTGCCTTGCCAAGTTCACGAAAATGAGAGATAAAACTCGGAGTTGATGAAACTTTTTGCTCCATTGGAATTTTGTGACAGATATCATTAATTATCGACCGAGAAGCGCGAAGTAATAATTGTTTCTTCTGTTTTTAACAAGTGTCTCTGAAAACATCTCATTCAGACGAGATTCACAGGGTATGTATGTACGTATATATGTATGGAAAAATGGAGTTCCTTGTACATACGTATATAGCTTTATGGGGTTGCGCGGTGGTAGCCTGCGTGGCGACGCTTAGGTCGATACAGCGTGAGAGACCTTGCCATCATCCGTTCCCGTTTTTCCTTACAAAAGGCCGATGAAGGGTGGTAGTGGTGGTGATGGTGATGTTGGTGGTGGTGATAGCGATAGTGGGAGGTGGAAGTACTTTTGCTGGTTACAATGAGATGTAAAATGAAGGAATGCGTGAAGAAAGAGGGAGGAACAAGATGGAGAAATAGAAATGGAGTACCAAAAAGGAATATCGTTGCTCTACCGGGATCGTATCGTATGCTACTCTAATTCACTGTGCATATGAACGACCTGGAACGACCCAGAAGGACACCTCCGCCCTCTCTCTTCTCTTCGAATTCGTAATGAAGCTATCGAGCGAACGTATACACTTACAGAATTGCAATTTCACCTAGGCACAAGTGCCAATATCTGCTCTTAATAGAATTGCGAGAATTTCTGAGTACATGGATAAATATACGCGTATATGTGTATACATGCACACGTGAATGTATATAAGTTTCGAATTTAGATTCGGATCTTTCAAGCCTTTTCGTTTTCCTATCGTACCCTATCGAATTTGAATCAAATCACAATGGTATTCCTTTATCGTACCGTTAGGATCTGTAACGACTACACGTATCGTATAGCATTGTTTCATTTCTTCAATCCATGTCGCGAATCATTACAGATTCTTCTTACGAATCATACATCTTTCACAATGTCGAATATTAGGAACGTACGTACATCGAATTTTGACGAATTTTCATTAAATCGAATGCATTCGAGCTTGATATTTCTTAAAATCGACGATGTAGAGTTGAAACCAATCATTCCACCGCGCTCGGAATGAAAAAGAAACTTGGCAAATATGAACTTTTAGGAGCAAACTTCACCTCGGCTGGGAATTTATCCTCTGGAGTTCGTCAGGTTAACCTGGATTTTTATCAAGTTTTGACAAAAATAGGAACAATTGGCTACCCTTTGGATTTCGCATCATTCGAAATGGGGATCTTGAGGGACAAAACTGATTTTCAAGTGCTCTGAATGTAGGAGAGAACGGGAACAGATGAGATCGGATCCCCAGTAGAAATTTTATCAGGCATTTCCTTTTTCCAATAAGGTCCTGATCAGCTTAGAATGTGGCAACCGTGAATCAAGCAAACCTTATGAGGTCCTCACAAAGGATTTCTCTGATTTCTCTAGTAGGATTCAAACAGGGTTGTAACGCAAGGAGTACAATAAAGTCCGGATGAGATTTCCATAAAATCGAACGAAATGGGGAAAACCGTAACGAAACCTGATGAGCACCTGATAAGAAATCAGGCATACTTCGTCAGGCCCTGGTATTTTCCCATCAAAAATTTCTACTGGGGACCAGGCAGAGCAAAAATTCATATTCGATGCTCAAACAGGACTAAATCTGGAAAGCCTTATTTCAAATGAGGCCCTGGCGTAGAAAATACTAACGATTCGATACTGAATGTAACGCCTTGTCGCATCAGGTTGTTGTCGTTTATTGCAGACTTCCCAAATTTTTCGTACACGTAACTTAAGAATCCATGCGATCCTGCTCTTTTTCTGTATCTCCATCCGTTATAAAATCATTTTGTACTCAATTGAACTATTTAATCGAGTCATAATCACAACCAATAAACAATGAAATGTATAAAGAGAAGTCAGAAAGCTACATAGACTGCACTTGAGCATTGAAAAGATTTTCACGTTATAATAGCGGATGTCAAATTGAAACCTCATCAAAATCGAATCTGGACAACGATGATACGTTATGTCAAAATACAATCCTATCCGGAACAGATCCAGTCAATGCCAATTTGACAGACCGACATGAGATGTGCCTCATCACTGTCCTATTGGGTCCATATTGAACATGGAACCAGTCATAAAATTTTTCTGTTCGTTTTTTTCTTATCTATCAAAGCTACTTCAAATCAAAATTCGAGAAAACAAAAGATTACTTGCATCAGCTACTTGTGTAGTCGATTTTTGATCATTTACGAAAAATAGTTACAACAACTACTTTGAGACAAACACCACGTTAGTAGATGCCACCATCGTGTTAATTGACTCAAATAACGTGGTGTTTGTCTCAACTATGAAGTAGTTGCTGCAAGTTTTCCTTTTTTTCCGTGCATCAGTCCCTTTGTCTTGTTATCGATTTGAAAATCGTATTGGATCGGCAATAAGATTGAACTTCATAAAGTTCACTGTCACGTGAAATTGAAGAGCATTCTATCAACTTCATCTTGATTGAATTAATTTTCTTCAGAGAAGTAATTATTGATATTTGAATAATTAGCAAAGGAAGAATCTAGAAAATGAAGGTAGAACAAGACCAGGAGTTTCAAATGAATATTGAAGACTTTTTATCTCACCTTTTACAGAACTGGTACAATAACTGAGAATGAGAGTGGTAACTACAGTTGCTGCTCATGAACAAAACAAGTTTTTTATAAATCTGATATGCCTCTCATCACATTCTATAATACTTTGATTTTATCCTTGAATTATGTCGAATTCTTTCAAAACTAACTATGAATGATGTTGATTTCAAATCTGTTAATCATTATAGTTGATAATGAATTTGAAATTCTGCGAACCCGTATAAAAAAGATTGAAATCTCATTTGAGGGTGTGATAGATCTTGCCTTACATGCGGAGCAAAACTATTCATGCACTGAATAAGGTTCGAATTATTTTCTCTATCAGAAAGTATAAAGTTCTCAGAGTATTTGCAGTATCTTTATCGATTGTACAACATTAATTGTAAATTCGCTGTGCCCTATAAAACGAGAATTGAATTATGAAATATGCGTTGATATTTGAAAGAAACTTCGTTCATTCAATAACTTCTCGTCAATCGAAGTGCCATTTATAACGAAATGCGAGCAAAGTGAGGGTTCAATTTATAGATTGCAAGAATGCGAGCATATCTAGTGCCGTTTACCCCGAGAAAAAGACTCAGTAGAGAGAGAGAACAGCGGTTTAAGGATAAAAAAGCAACCAATGAACGTGGGTAACGATATATACGTATACGTACATTAAGAGATAAGACTTTTTTGTGTACAAGCGTATATACGTGTAGCACACTGCGCGGGCAATGATTACTAATCATGAATACAGTTTTTGTCGTACCAAAACCTTCCTATGTTCTGTTTGTATCCTCAGGTTGCTGTCCAGATGGTATACTCATTCCTGTTTCATTTCTCTCAATGCAGATCATATGAATGCGAGCGAAGTGCACTCTGTTCATAAGTACAGGATTTTATGTTATTTTGGTTGATTTTATGTATACCAACTCACATTTATCCGAAAAAATATTGATGTTCTAAAAAAAGTTTGATAGTAATTGGATATTTTTTTTAATGATTGAAAACGTAAATGATTGTATACATTACCCATCCTTGGTAGTGATACTGGAAGACCTTAGAATTTAAAGTCAATCAAATCAATGGAAATTTAGTTCAAAAACAAAATTATCCTTTACATGAAGTTGAATTTACAGGTCAAATTATTAGGTTGGTAAGGAAGTCTTGTAACACACAAAAAAAAGTAAAGTAAAAGTTTTCATTATTTTCATAATATAATATTATTAAGTGATGTACGCTCCCTCTGCATCTACAACTCATGCCCAACGCTCTGATAAACTTTGCACGCCCTCCGTCCAAAATTGTTTTGGTCGTGAGTTAAAAAAGTCGTTCAGCGCATTTTCGAGATCGGTGAGATTATCAAATTCCTTATCCTGTAAATAATTTTTCAATGGCTGGAGAAGATGGTAGTCGGTAGGAGCCAAGTATGGTGAATACGGTGGAGGTGGTAAAATTTCTCAACCCAGCTGCGAAATACAGTCTTGTGTCATCTTAGCTACGTGGAGTCGAGCGTTGTCATGGAGAAGTCGAACTTGGACACGTCTACGCCTTTTTAGTAAGTCTCCGCCGATATCCTAGTTTTAGCTGGTAGCAATTCGTAATAGAGCAAGCCCTCAGAGTCCCACCAACAACAGAGTAATACTCTTTGTACTCCGCGAGGCAGTTTAGGGGTTGGCTCTGGTTTTTCTCCTTTCGGTGGCCACTGTCGCTTGCGTGTGTGGTTAACATAGAGCACCCAACTTTCATCTCCAGTGACGATTTCTCGAAGAAAATCCTTTCGGTTCGGACGATGCAGGAGTGAAAGACATATAGACACCCTTGACGCTTTGTTTGATTCGCTGAGATCGTGTGGTATCCAAGACGACACAACTTTTCTATACCCCATCTCTTGTAAATGTTGGAGAATCGTGGGGTGGCTACAACCAAGTTTGTTGGCTAATTCTCGTGACCACGTGTTAGGCTTTGCCTTTATAAGTGCACGCAGTTTTTCATCGTTAACAGCTGATTTCCTGCCGGATCTGGATTTGTCTTCAAAAGATGTGTCGCCTGAACGGAAACGTTGATACCAACGAGATACAGTTGAATGATGAACAACGTCTGACTTGAACGCGCTGTAAACACTAGCGGCTGCAGCTCTTGCAGAATGTCCTTGTAAAAATTCGTAATAAGCGATGGCTCGAAGTGCACTTTGTTCCATTTGTGCTCGTACTGACTGCGCGGAACAATTGGCTGGTTTATAAACACTGCGGTATGGAAGGTTCTAGACTAATCTCGCATAGACGAGTCTCGAATGTTCTCGAACTTTGTCATTAGGAAAAATAGATTAATTGAAAACAAAAGTGTCGCAAGATTTTCTTACCAACCTAATATATCTCATTTCAGATCAATTCTCACACGGGGAAAAACAGACCCACTGTACTGACGGGATTTGATTTTGCTGTATATTTCATACCAAGATAGCGAATTTCTCACTGTGACAGCAATTTTATTAGTCGTACAGTTAAATTCTTTCGCTATTTTGTACATAATACTTGAAATTTAGCCGCCTTTGTAGATAATTCGTAGCTACAGCGAATTTGATAGCCCACCCGGCTAAAGAATTTATTAAGGTAGCGAAGGATTTGCCAAGTTAGCGGAAAATTGGTTCTGGGGTGACAAAACGTAGTCCAAGTTTTTTAGGGCGATTTAGAACGTTACGGTTACACAACTGTGGAACGATAGAATCATCTTAAGTCTCCCCAACATGGAAATAATAATTCAGCTGCAATAGCGAAGCGGCTAGCAGGCGGCACGGACAGCCATGAAATTAGCTCCTGCAGTTAAATTTGAGCTGTTACAGCAAATAAATTAGCTTTTAAGGCGAATTTTTGTGCTGTTATGACTGGAATTTGACTGCAGGAGCCAATTCAATGGCGGGCCGTGTCCGCGTTAGCTAATTTTCTGCTACAACTAAATTATTTTTTCCGTGAATCCTATCCTGATCTAAGCTCCCTTGAGAGACACTTGCAAGGCCTTAGGGAGCCCTTATAACAGCCTAGATTCATACCAGAGTTGATTAAAGAGTGGACCAAGCTCAGACCAAGAATTACAATCACAGGCAAAATTGAGCTCCGCCATTGCCAATCGCATTGCCTTGACATTGCATTGTCAATCTATTTTACTATCCAGCCCATGTCGGACTGAAAAGTCGCGCCAGATTACCTCAGATTCGACCGCATGGTGAGCTAAACGTACCAGAGCGAACGTTATATCAGCACTCGCTGCACAGTAAAAGATTTTGTGTTAGAACAGTTCACTTAAACTACGTATTGAAAATCAACACACACGGGAAAAAATGACCACGTAAAAGTTATATGAAAAGTGAGGTTATGATTAAGGTGTGGATTTGATGTAGAATTTAATTCAGAGTCCTGTTGGATTTACATGGTTACCATGGTTACCATGGCAACACACCTGTCGTTTACTTCAGTCGCAATGCACACATAACATTGGTTCCAATGTGAATTTTACTCCAATTGCCCTTACGTCAGCAGTCATGTCAAAATAACAACAACCAATGCATAACCCGTACGTACTTTTTATCCGTGCAGATGATGAGTGTCAAATTTACAGACTTTTAATGTAAACTTGACACTCTTGTGTTAATTTTTCATATCCTTTATATCAATATTCAACACAAAATTTTGAGTGGACCTTTTGGGACATGCACGTGTGTTGAAAATACTCAAAATTTTTTATTGTGTAGGCCCTTGCAAGCTTCCCGCTAGCCACTCAACTGTTTCTAGTTCTAGGCCAGATTCTCGTGATGGCCTAGACCGTTCCATAAATGGCGTTGCTGGGGTAGGTCAACGAAACTAATTCATCAAACATTGATATTGGTACGGCATTTTGTCTTGTGTCGATCAACATTAGCTCTAAATAGATTGCCAAGACTCAGCTTTTGGCAATCGGCGATAATACCACCAAGTTTTTTCTTATTACTAACGTCGACAAAAGTCAGAAAAGACAAGACCCTTCAAAACTGAAAATCATGGTACACTCAAAAACACATTCACGTGATTTTGTGTTGTTTTCCTGGTTATCATAACCAGATTTCAGGTCACTGCAACCATCAATTCTTGACCATGCAAGGATGGTTTCTGTAACCACGTCGCTGTTTTTCAGTGCATTAGTCTGCCCCAGTAGAGCGTGCCAACTCGACGCACGACGCGTAAAGGTCTAGCTGCACAAGTATGTAAATGTGAACGTAAAAAACGGAAGGTTGAGCGCTATGTAGATTTGACTCCGTGCGCAGCTGTTCATGTCTACGTTCGTCTTTATGGTCTGTCTACATAATTAACGTAGACGTAAGAACGGACACACAGAAACCGCATACATCACTGTGAAAAGAAAGTCCTAATCTGTTTGCATTCAAATTTCAGACAATGCTTTTTCCATTTTGTCTGTGATTGTTTTTTTTGGCTCAATTTGTTTGCATTATAGATTCAGCCATGAAATGATCTGCATTCAAGACTTTCTTTTTACGTTGATGGTTCGCGTCACCTTCTGTTTCTTACACGGAAAAAAAGAAATAGTTGCAGCAACTACTTGATTAGTCGATTTTCGACCATCTACTTAAGTAGTTACTGCAGTTACTTAGAAGTCCAGACAAGTAACTCGATAGTTGCACTAACTAACGTAAATACCTGAGGTATTTTGAATCCGTTGAGACATTCAACGTGTTACTTGTCCTGACTACTAAGTAACTGCAGCAACTACTTGAGTAGATGGTCGACTATTAAAATCGACTATTTAAGTAGTTGCTGCGACTATTCTTTGTTTCCGTGTATGTTCATAGATGCGGCAACGATAGACAGCGGTTCGCGCGCGTGTCTGCCTTAAACTTGCTAGTTCCACTGCGAAGTACCAGGCGTCGTGCGCCACTGCCTCAAACGTGGCAGCCAAAAATATACATTTGAGGATATATGCGAGCATGGATTTTGACTGATCAAGTTTAATACTTCATCGTTTTGAGCAGAGACGCAATAACGCGGGTGCCAAAGATGCCCGAATCGGAAAATTTTCAAAATTATACATAAATTATACATAATTTGTGGGGAGTTTTTCCTAAGAACCACGTGGGCACACGATTTTTCTCACAAACTCTGAACTAGAAGAGGAGACTTTTCGTTATATCTCACAATCCATTTTGTGAACCGCTCAATTTCAAAGCATTTTCTTGTCTTTCGTTATATTATACTTAATTTCTCAAAGATTTGTTTCTTAGCAGTGCAGTTCTCAAATAAGTTCGTGATGAAAGTTATTCAATTTAACCTACTTCGTTTACTTGATTTCATAGGCTGTGACATACATTCTCCCACCCTTTCAAAGAAATCTGGAATCTGAAGAGCCGGGGACATCATTTGGGGATGAATTATTCAATTATGGGCAATTGATGTTGCCCACGTGCTAGTTAACAAACGAAACATCACAATCGGGAAACCACCTCAATTCAATGTACTAATTATTGAAATTCTCAAGTGAATTATAGACCAAAATTGTAATAAAGACTTCCAAATTCTGATATTCAATCAACCAGAGATCCAAGGAGATTTTGAATCACTATTATAAATTCCGTCATGAGTTTATCTCTGAAATGAGATAAGATGTTCCTGTTGAAATTGTGATATAGATACCATGTCATAACCATGGGCAGAAAAACCAGATTAGGATCCTATTATAGTCGTGCGCTAGAATCGTTTCGAACCTTTGCAGGATACCATATCAGATCACTATAGAGACATAACGAGGTTTCCTTATTATTACCTCATTCTTGCCTTATCAAGGCCTCTCCACTGACAAGGAATTTTCCTCCCATTTGCACTAGTGTGAGTATGGAAATGTTTTCGATCAGACAGATTAAAATTCAATATTCTTCATCAATTCAGATCCAATAATCCGATATTTTTCGATCCTTTTGGAAACTCCATTGCAAAAAAGAAAGCCTGCTTCATAGGTTTCTTTATAATATCGAAATATTCAGATTCAGAAAGTATATTCTTTTCCAAAATAGCGACTCTCTTTTAGTTCCAAGTGATTAAAATATTGTAATATCGCTCTTCTTGG
Organism: Gonatopus flavifemur; assembly: GCA_018340375.1. Taxonomy (NCBI): domain Eukaryota; kingdom Metazoa; phylum Arthropoda; class Insecta; order Hymenoptera; family Dryinidae; genus Gonatopus; species Gonatopus flavifemur. Next base: position 12,251,798 of record JAFFJZ010000005.1, read on the forward strand.
CCAGACCGGATTAGCCTTATTTCCTGTTGGACCTTTGTTGCCGTTGTTCAACTAAATTCCACTGAAATCACTGCAAACTAATATAGTAACAATACTGTCGCAACTGGGTTCTAATGTCATTTTTAATGCCAATTTAAATTATTTTTACTCCAATGAATACCATGGAGCTGAAGCCAGCGGCGGACTGATGTAACTTTTGATTGCCTTCAATTCAATAGATTTTCACACCTCAAATTGATTAAGTGGCTTTCAAATGAGCGATTTCACTACTCAAGTATTTGAAAAAAACAATTCTATCAAAAGTTACATCAATCCGCGGTTATAATGTCAGAAATTTTTACATGAAGTTTCACGTGATTGAAAAAGTTCTTGAAATTCCAGTTATATTTGAATGAATTCAACTAATCAACTATACTATTGTAAAATCCATATCTACCAGTGGATGAAAATCCCCAAATAATTGGTAAACTCATCGCATTTTTGGTCGAATTACTGGGAAATCGGTATCTTTCCGCTGGAGGATTCTATACTTGGAACTTCGATTCAGTATACGAAAATTGTTGTTCATGTATCAAATACGATGGTATTTCATTCCACAGATGCTTATGAACCTCATAACATGTATGGTTTTGAAAACAGTCTAAGTCGACTTAGGTCGTTATTCAAGCGAACGACTCATATTTTGCGTCTTTGTCCTCGAGCTTTGTTGTGTTACGGCATGATAGCGTTACCCTCGTGGAATTCAATAGTTATTGTGCACGGGTTTCATAAAGTTCAAATATTGATTTGAGACTGTCTGTTCTTCGAATATGTGTTTCGTATTCCATGATCTGCTCTCTTATTAATAAATTCCCATTAAAATTAAATGAGTTTTCAACGGAAAGTGTTTTCTTACACTACTGAATTTTTTTTCTGCGACATATATACACACTTTTTCACTATCGCAAACTTCAGATACCATATTCAAGAACCTTGACAACTCTTAAGTACGAAATTCCCAGCCAATTTGACCCAAATTCCTCAGTTCTTCCAATTTTATATCAAATTTCATGTTCTCAATATTGGATTTGTAATCAGTAACTCTACCACAACTCTAAGAGCCAAAATTAACGATGAATTTCAAGTGAAACCGGTAGACTTTTCGATTCACACTCAGTGTATCGAATTTGACAAGTTTAATCGAGAATTTCGATCATCCAATGACGGAAAAAGTTTTCAGATAGAAAAATGCGTGGGATGAAAGATTTTCCTTTTAAGTTCATACAGGCAAACTTTATATCAAGTGGGTACTTTTATTTTTGCACTCTCTGGAATCATTAGGCTTCTAATCTTGATCGATACATTCTTCGATACATTTGTCTGATACTTGAATGAACCTTAGTTTGAGATTCAAGATAATAATAAAACTCTTTCGAAGTGTGATTAAATTATTCAATGCATCTCATTCTGTCATCGTGCCATGTCCCATATTCTTAATAGACTTCACTAAAATACACTTAGAATGTAATTTAATTGTCAGAAAGCATAATGCGATGGGCGGAATGAGACCCGACAGACAGTTAGAAGGTTAACATTCGAGACATAAATACTAAAATATCTTTGATTAGTAAACAATTGAGAATGAATATTGAATTCAATACATTCTAATTTTTAATTAAAATTCAGTCCGTAGCTTATGCATGTCGAATTCGAAAGTTCAAATTAACAATTATCAGTGATGCAATGCAACAGTACATTGTAAAATAAAACAGATGAATATGATAATTCTGAAACTTGTAATTGAAATCTAGTTCAATCATCAATTCATGAAATTCATTGCAAAATATATTAAAATTCCTATAAAATCTGTATGAAATTTCATATGAAAAGTCAGGGGAAATTTTGGAAATTGATACAAAATTTATGTGTCAATTGCTTTACATAAATTTATCTGAAATACAAGGAGCAATTCTTTACAGTGTAGTAGATACAACTTATCCTAGAAATTTGAAAAGATTTTCCAAGGCTCTCGTGAAAATCCACGAAATCTTGGATTCAAATCTTGTCAATACTTTTGGAATCATAGGATCAGGAAAAATCGATTTCCAAAAAACAGACAATTTAGAGAAAATGTCTACACAATGTATAAATCTCACAATCTCCCTCTTTGTTTATTTTGTGTAAACGATTGTTTCTTGTCGTTACTTTACACTCAAAATTGAACCCTGACTTCTAGCTTGACTTTGAAACATTTTTTTCTTTCATCCGTTCCTCACATGCATTGATGTTCTTGAACGAGGAAAATGATTGTCAATTTTATGGAAATTATATTTCAGTCATGCATCCGAGGTATTGATTTTAGCACCAACGTAAGATTGAACACTTCGAGGTGTTTTAACGATACCGTAAAGTTGTATTCCCAATATTTCATTCTCATGGAAGATAAAAAATATCTTTGAAACTGCCAAATGGATTTTCTCTCCTATCGAAGTAAGGATTTTCAAGGAGAAACTTTTCCATTATTCATAAATCTTCACAAAACATCTACGTACGCATTTTTGATTTGGAAGAGTGAAAGAATGAGAACGAAGAACAATCAGTTTCGAACATTAAACCCTAAAACGAGGGACCTGGCTTTTTCTTCGAAGCGGAAACACGAAGCAAGAGAAATTGAAAACAAATCGTTCGACGGTGTCTGATCCGATCGATCCGATATACGAGTGCACCACACTGTGAGTGAGATATTTGAAACCGTAGTTTCGCTCTGTTCGCCAACAGACTTACAAGTAGCAATATCTGAACCCCGTATATCATAGATTCATAGTATTAGTTGCATGTAGGATCCTTCCAACATGCGTCTTCTTATAATTTCCTTTCTTTTCGTCACCAAATCGAACTTTGATCGATCGAATCAGTGTTTTCATGAAATTCAATTATACACGCATACAAATCTCCCGAGATGTATATTCAAAGTTCCCATTAAATAGCGTCAGGCCATTAAAAGCCTCGCTATAGGAATGCGGAAAAGACTAATGCGAAGGCGTGTGTGGGTATCGTTGGCACAGCCACAAGTAAACACGATGAAGAAGACGTGAGAGGAACTTGATTCAATTTCATTACAAATTCCTCTTCAATTCGTTGACAGATTTTTCATTAAAAATCATAATAATATCTCGTATAAATCACCTGAAATGCACATTTCCTCCTCTCCTGTTTTTCCACAAGTTTCCTTCCGCTTAGTTTACTTTTTCCCAATGCGCAACATCAATATTCTTTCACAGGGAAAATCCTAGGATTCGCGTAACAAGAGGATGGATATATATTTTTTCGTTCTATCGATAAATGTAGTGTATGTATTTGTGTGTGTGTGTGTGTGTGTGTGTGTGTGTGTGCGAGAGGAAGTGAAAGAAACTTGAATTGAAAAGTTCTTTTTTATCCTTTCATATCTTTGAATAAATAAATACACAACAATATTGCAGAATGAAGTCTTTTCATCTTTCTGTACTTTGTAGAAAAAAAAAAGACAAACTGTTTGCTAATCGAATAAACGATTTGTGTGTTGTGTTACAGGATCAAGCACACATAAAAACGATACTACGGGAAATGGGAGACCGGCACCCCTTTTGGCGGAACCAAGATACGGGGCGGCACCCCAACCGTACGGTGAGTAGTTTTGTCTCTCCATTTCGATACAACGTCAATCGATGAAGCTAAATTCTTGAATTTGATTCTTTTTGCGTAATAAAATGAAAATAATTCTCGAATTATCGATCGCCTTTTATGCATTCTCATCGCATCGGTGAGAAATTTATTACTCATAGCGCGCAAGAGAGTCATTATTCTCCATGCGTATATACATATATTTTCCATTGCAATATATCGTTGAAATACTTCCACGTGAAAATATGAGGTATTTGATTTGTGTTTGTCGAATTGCAGGATCCACGCCACAAGTAACTTTTCCTCCAGGTGCTGGACACGATCGTTACGAGGAGAGCTTCAATGGACCAGCAACATATCCTGAACCATACGTTGAACGTTATGGAATTAAGAGTGATTTCAGTGGTCGAGAACCTCTACATCCTACTCCACCTCGGCCCGGTTACGTGCCCACTTTGGGACAAACTCCACCTTCAAGTACACAAGGCTCGGTCATGATGGTATATGGCTTACAGCCAGACAAAGTCAATACCGACAAACTATTCAACTTGTTCTGTCTCTACGGAAATGTAACGAAGGTAACAAACATACTCCCGAATGCTTCATAAACTTTCCTCCAATCGTTTCTCGTTTGTAACTATTCTGTACTACCTTCGACCCTTTTTCTCTTGCGTATTCAAATATCGAATAACAAATCAATGTAGGTTGAATTTTTTGTCACAACTTCAATCATGGTTCTATTATTTTCTCCAACAGGTAAAGTTTTTAAAGACAAAAGAAGGATGCGCGATGATTCAAATGGGAGACAGTATAGCCGTTGAGAGATGTTTACAAAATTTGAACAATGTCACCATCGGTACTGATGGCAGACTGCAACTTGGTTTTTCAAAACAGGCTTTCCTGTCGGACGTCACTAATCCTTATATATTACCGGACAAAACAGCTAGTTTTAAAGATTTTACTGGAAGCAAGAATAACAGGTGAGATATCCACACCCTGATAGCAACCCACAATCATATAATTTGTTGTTTGTACTTCGTTCTTATATCGGGTCATTGTGATTTATAGGTTCCTCAATCCAGCGATGGCCAACAAAAATAGGATACAACCACCATCAAAGATAGTACATTTCTTCAATACTCCCCCAGATCTAACAGAGGAAACGGTAAATCGTGTTTTCTTAGAACGCGGTATCGAAGCACCAACGACAGTTAAATTGTTCCCTCTTAAATCGGAACGGTCTTCGTCCGGTTTGATTGAATTCAGCAGCGTCGGTGTCGCTGTAGCAGCTATCATGGAGTGCAATCACACAGCATTGGAGAATAGCAGTGAGTGATATTCAAATTCATCATTATCTATAATCTTTCGATAATACTCTTATTGTTTTATATGTTTCAAAATTTTGTCTAAAACTCTCCAGACAAAATAATCTTGCTTTTGAGACGAGATATAAAAAATTCAGACCTGGTTTCATTTACCCACATTGTTGTCATGTGAGTTTTGGGGAAACATAAGAGGATTCCATGTTATTATCGACATGTAAATATTACAGAAAAGGTCAGAAGGAAATGCGAAACGAATGATATTCGCCTATTGTTCGAATTGAGATGACGACGAAAGGGAAATAGTAAGAGGAAGATGACCTTTGAGACTCACTTTTTCACCCTCTGTTCTCGCCAATGCTGATAGCCTGTACTTTTTTTTCCGATATATACATGATTCAACGGTTCTATTGTGAAATATTCTCGGAAGTACTTGCGACGTTGAATGAACATTGATTTGATTTTTTATTAATTTTCGAGAACGTCGCGTTTTATTCGACGATAACTTTACAACATCTTATTCGCTCCATCGACGGTCAATATCGAAGAGTTCATTTGAAGATGTAGAGAAGGGAGGATAATGAAATGAAACTTCGTGATATAAAAACGAATATTCGAAACATCGTTGAGGTAAAAACAAATATCCACGCTCTGACGGGTTAAAAGCTTAATAGGATTCTCCGTTGAGTGTATTTGTGATATCCTCGCGTTGCTTTGAACTCATCTTCTTAATAATTTCCGATGCATTTCTCGTTGAGAGCGATTATTAATAGAAATGGTAACAATAAAATATTTGGTGAAGTTTTCATATTTTCATTCTGCGAGGAGCGTGAATGGAAAATTCATTGTTAATTAGAGAAAAAAAAGGATAGGGTACGGGAATTGTTGAACAATAAACATATTACATCGTAGGACTTTTTGTAAAACCGTATTCTACGCGATGGATAGAACATTCATCGTTTTTACGTGGTTTTCGTATAAAACTACCAAGTTTCAACAAATTTGAAATACACAAAGGTCTAAAAAAATACATAGGGTGTAGTATACTATAATTTACTCTTGTGTTCTTCTTGAATATCATTTTCAGTTGTATTAAAATCATTCTCATTCGTCGTAGAATATTTTCGAAAGCATATAAAGCATTATTCATAACTTCACACTGAGAACCCGATTTCTTAAATTCAAAGAAAATTTCTTCGCCCTCATTCTGATGAATCTTGTTTCCAATGGAAAAGATAGTTCGTTTCAATAAGAAAATTCTTCATTGAATTGAAATTATATTCTTCGAATTCAAGAAGGAATAAATTTCTGTTTCGATTTGAGGATTTTTTGTTTCAATCTGATGGAAAATTTTTCTGTTGAAAAAAATATTTAACAGAATGAGGGCAAAGAAAATTTTCTTTCAATCGAAGGAATTGGGTTCTCAGTGCATGATTCCCTGATTTTTGTTCTTGCTTTGATTCAATTCTCAAGAGGATGGATGGTTTTGAGGTCAGACTTTGAAACTCCAAAACCGGCAATAACTTTTTTTTCGTTATAAATGGGAAATTCATCTGCCTATCCAATGATTCAGACTTTCTCATAGACCAAATTGGATATTGTGGTTCATAAAAATAACTGATATAGATGAAAGTCTCATTAATTTCAAACAAAAGCTATAACTGACCTTGGATGAAACAACAATGATCTGATATGTATATTGATTTTTATGAAATTTCTATTGGAACTTGATACATGTTTTATGAGAAAAAACAAGAATGAATTCTCCTGAGATCAGCCATCATGACTCGTGTAACTTGAGCGAAGCGCGAGGTGGTTGGGCGTTTTCATCAAAGCCCCAAAAACATTTAAGAGAATTGGTCTGATTTGCCGCACATTAAAAAGAATTTTTGTACTTCTGTGTTTTTGTTTATAAAAATTGTGCTGATTATTGAGGTGAAACAATGCAATCACACACTTTCAGGAATTTCTGCAATAATTTCAATGTTTTCGCTGGAAGTCGTTTTCAAATACGTGCATGAATCAAATTTATTAAATTAAATAATTGAATTTAATGTATTTTATAGCATTAACTACAGCTTTTCGATGGTTTTGTGATTAAATAGAATGTGAATATTCCTGACAGTGCAGCTCATTGATTATAAAAAGAAACGTCGGAAACTATTCTGACACATTATTCGAATATGAAACAATAAAATTCAAACATCCCTCCTCTCGTGGAAATCATTCTAAGCGTGCTAATGAGAAGTAGGAGTGAGCCTTAGTATTGCCTAGAATGTCTCATTTGCTCCTTGTTTGCGCCAGAGTAGGAGCTAGAATGTCTTCTACCAGGGTCTGTACAGAGCTTTTCCAATCAATAAATATGGCAGCATCGCCAGGGATCGCCTTTGTATCTCCTTACAACATCAAGGAACCATGTACAGATTCAATAAAAAGGTACTTTCTCCATCTAGTGTGGAGAGACGGTTGATTACTAACAAGTAGTGATGGTAATTATTGATGAGATGATTTTTTTTCTTTCATGAAGCAGATATCGATATTTTATCACAATCTATAAAACTTCAACATTTTTTTTATAAAGAAAAAAGTGTTTGAGGATTTTTTCCTATCAATTTTCCTAACATCGCTTAAAAACGTGGTCCTGTTTTGTGCTCTGTTCAGCTATTGATACATGACGAACGAAAAAATGTTGCTGTTGATGATGCCAGCTATTTTTTAGTTGTAGGGATGAAAGTTTATTACTATAGTAGCTGTAATTTAGCTGTTGCAACAATATTTTTTGCTATGGAAATATCAAATACACGAAGTGGCTATCATAGCTACACTGTAAAAAAACGCCGAAAATTCACTACATCTTGTTACTGGAAAATTTCAGTAGATTTACTCAAATTTTGCAGATTTTGTACTGCAAAATTCCAATTCTCACAGTAAAATTTCTATGAACGTGTTGAAGTATTTCTGCAAAATTACTAGAATTTTCAGTCCAATGTACTGGTTAATAACTTCAAGTGAAATACTGAAATTCTCCAGTAAACATTTTTTGCACTGTAATTTGTAGCCACCGTAGTGAGTTATTTTCCCCCGTGCAATGAGAAATGTACCTACCACATTTTCGTTAAAGCAATTCTATGTTTAACCTATATCAAAAATTTTTGAATTTCCACAAAAAAGTATGGCAAAGAAAACTTCTGGATTTGTAAATTCCTAGATTATTTGGGAATTACCAAATTTTCCGAACAATTTTAGTGACTTCCCAAAAAATGTTGGTCAAATGACATAAATTGTTTAAGGAATTTACTAAAGAAAAAGAGATGTGAACTCCATTGGAATTTTTCTTCAAAGTGTAAAGGCAATAAAAATCAAATTATTTCGCAGAAGAAGCCTTCATCGAGAACTATTGGTTTTTTCCGAATGATGTTGTGTGAATTCATTCTGAATTGGATCGTAGTTGGAATGCTAAAGTAAAAACTTTTTCACAGAGAATTAATTTGCATTAGTGAACTGATGTATTCAATATTCCTCATGTATTGGAATAATTTGCAAAAGTTGTTGTACAGTTCATGAATATCAAAGCGGGAGCTTGAAGTCTTTTAAACCAGATGTTCATGAACGTCATCTAAGTACAGATGATATACGTTAAGAAACCACATCAATTCTTTCTCCATTTGATATAAAACTTTAGGTCTTTGTTTCAAAATTAATCGTTCAAGTATCTCAACTGTATTCCAGTCATTAGGTTTCTTCGAAAATCGAACCTTTTATGAATATTTCGTGACAATCTATGGAAAATAGACCCTTTTATTAGAAAAAAAGAATCTACACTGTTCAAGAGTTTCCATCGCTACTGTACCCTTGGATCATACATCAATCGGGCTTGATGAATCTAGAATCATGGTAATTCAATAAGAACTGAATGAACATCGGATGAGGATTAAACATTTTTCATTACATAATGATTGCAAATTTCTTTGCTTTCAATATCAAAATTTAAGTCACAAAATTAAAATATTTAAAAGGAATGTTGTTTGCAAATTCTTATAAAACAAGAAAGACAATCGAAAGGTTCGTTGACGTATATGTTTAGGTACTCAAAACTAGGGCGATATCTATATTATAGATATCTTTGCATAAAATATGTATTAAACTCCTATCAAAATTCTATAAAAATATATAGAAATGAGATATATATTTTATAAAAATGTATAAATATTGATAACTATAGCCCCTTTCTACTCAAAACGACCACTCTTTTTCCAAAACAAATACAAAATGACAGCCCTCAAGATTGCATACGATTATTACGCAATATTGATTCTCCAGAACATATAATCAACATGAACAAAAATCGATTTCCATTGACTCATCAAAAACAAAGTAATTTTCAACAATTCTTCAAAAATTGTGTGTACTTTTCTCGGGCAATTACGTAGATGATTGTCACCAACATTCTCACCCGTGGAGGCCTTGAAAGAAAGTCATCCTTTTATTCTACTAGCTACTGGACCACAATTTGTTATTGTCCGAAGAATGCAACAAAGTTCATCAAAGTAGCTCAAAATATACACAATCACCCTCCCAAACCACACGATTTTCGAAACAAAGTCCCGAAAAAAGCTTTACTTTCCCCCCACGCGGAAAGAAATTTTCAGCTGTAACAGCTAAATTATAGGTATTATAGCCAAATATTTCAGCACTCGCAAGAGGGCTAATTTCTTAGCAACATTCGCCAAAATTCAGCCATAAGAGCTAGGAAAATGGCTGTCCTTCTCACAGCTAATTACTCTTTTCCGTGCACTAAGTAGAAGTTGTAACTCTTTCAAAAATCACAGCATTCAAAATTACATATGAATAATATTCAGAATATCATCATTCGATATAATGAGAAAAGATGCTTTTCATTTGAATATCTTGCAGCAGGCAATGACCGAACTGATGATCTTTCAAAGAATAAGTTCGAAGTTATATAAAGTTTGGAATTGCGGTATGGGCTATATCGATAAAAGCATCGGTTTTTGAGGTAAAGATAGGAAGAAGAGTGCAATTTCTTCCAAAGATGAAAAACTTTTCTCTGATTACAGCACTGCAACTCGACTAACGAGATGAAAAAAAATTATTGTAAAAGTTCAAATTCTAGAGAAACTTTTTCCATGACTTTCATGAAATATTTTTTCAATCACTTTGATTCCACCGCGATATGTAAATTGACTTTTAATTAGAAAAGATTCTCTGTTACATCGTGCTGGTGACTCTTTACAATAACATTTACTGTACCATTTCAATGATAATTCAACTCTTCGACTGTAAATACTGATCTCACTATCTTGGAATACCACAGATTTTCATACATATTTTCAACAGAATTCTACATCTCTTTTCATGGAATTTTCATTCCTGTTGATGAACAAACAAATTCATGTGATCAATGATGCAAAGCACCATCCAATCATTGATACTATCGAATCATTGTTGGACGCAATATTTTCTCCTTGCAATATCCACTTGATTTGATAATTTTCGCTAAAATTTGTTATACTTCCAGAGGTCCTATACTTTCAGAGACATACATCACGATACAATGCAGGCCCTGAAAACAAGTGCATGAGAATCCTATTTAGGGCCAAAAGCGTAACTCAAACGAGGCTTCAAATAAAATAAAAACGCCTAGTTCGGTTTTACCTGTCGCCAAGAATTAATTTTCACATGAGCAGTTCAAATGGCGAAATTAAGAAACATGAGAAGTGGGAGAGTTAGAGATAGATGATCGTTGTTCAAAGTACTCCACTCATCTCTAGATGGAATATAAATCAATGATGAAATTCTAAAATACTCTAATTAATTTGTCATTAAATCCTGTATAATATGCAAAATGTTTATGTAGCACAGAAAAATTATTTCGAGATCAGGAGCAGTCGGTATTTTCAACCTCAATAGACACAATCATTGCAATTCTAATCAATTGAAATTAACTCTAACTCGAAACACGAATCCAATCCCCACACTGCAAATTTAAGTGTTTTATTATCGTGTAGTCACTTTTTGAACGCTCAAAAGTTTGTGAATATGTTGATAACTCAGATCAAGCGTTTTATAATATGCATTTCTTCCATTCTATGAATATATTTACACGCTTTGAAGCGTTCATCAAGTGACTACACGATTTCAACACTCTGAGAGTATTAAAATAAAACACTTCTGCTCGGAGTGCATTTGCAAATACTCTCCAAATTGGAAAGAGTGAGATTTCCATTCGAATGGAAAGATAGTTTCCCTTCTGGCTGTCTGAAGAATGAATTCTCACTTCAAAAGAGTGGGATCTTACTCCTTAGGCAGCCAGAAGGGAACCTATTTTTCCGTTCGAGTGGGATTCTCACTCTTCCGTATAAAGCTAGCAGCCGATTGTTGTAACTTTCGATCAAACATCATCCAAACTTTGCTTATATCAGAAGTTGATTAAGCAGTGTTCCATTGAACGTTTCAGATGCTGAAATCCCTCATAAAAATTCTGTGCCAAAAGTTATAACAATCGGCTGCTAGCTTTACGGCTGCCAGTTTTAACTTCATTCCATATTTAGAGAGTAGATGGAAACTTATGTTGAACTAGAATTGTTAGTTACTTCAAAAATACAGGGTTTCATGAATTTAAATCAAAACAAAAACATACCGAAAAAGATGTTCAACATGTAAAATGAATACAGCGGACATCAGCGAGAGAAATACTTCGTAGCTACGAAATCAGTAGAATGAGGTGATCATAGTCAGACATATGAATTCAAATTCATGTGCCGTGCGGTAGTGAGAAGAAAAGGAATCATGATTACAATCTGGGGTTATTTGTAATCTACGATGTAATGTACAATGTTGTCATGTTTTTATCGAGCGAGAAATACGCCACACATTGGTACATATTAAAATAACTTGTTCAAAACAGGGAGTGTTATAAAAAAACATTCCGATATGTAACTGCAATGGTCGAGAAATTTTATCGTTTCATCTTACACGTCTACTAATGTAATTCCTCATTCCTGACTCTTAGTTCGGAAAAAACATTATAATTCATTGTTGGGATCAGTCACAAAATTGGAATAAGATCTTTTTGACCGAACTGATCGATTTATAATCGAATTTTTATCTTAAATTCTATAAGAAGATTATTCTGCCATCAAATACTCAGCTTACGGGAATATCAGTAGCATAATATCTCATAATCTTTTTCTTATTAGAATTTGTGATGATATGATTGAAATACCTCTTTTCTTTTTCTTCCATTTCCCAATTCGAAGAACGAAGGTACATCCAGATTTGTTTGTTTCTTTATCAGCGTATAAAGTGAAAATGGATGAAAATTGATTGATTTATCGGTGTATTATTTTAGAATTTCACTCACATATATCAATATACTGGTAGTTGATTTAGATCCTATTCCATGATACGTATCGCTGGAGGAGAGACCATAAATCAGACTGTCTCCTTAACTTCTTCTCCTTTAAATCAAATTTTAATTGCGAGTAACGGTTATCTCTGGTGAATGTATCGTTGAATACTTTGATGTTTAAGGGAATACCAGTATGTAAACGGGCCATTATTTCGTGAAATTTTAGTACCTGTCATAATAAGCTTCAGAAGATCGGTGTGACATTGTGTTTAACGTCTTCCATCTCAAACCTTGTTTTACTAGAGTTATAACTATAACTTTATAACGTTAGCTGTCCTTTAAGAGCAGAACCAAACTGAATTGGTGCAATATTTCAGAAGTACTTTGCTTTAAAATGTCAAATTTTGTTTTCATACAGGTCGAGATAAACCTTCAAACACTTTTTAAAATTCTCATGCTTCAAAATTATTGCATATCTTGTCAGTTCAAGATGTCATGACATCGTGAATCACATGTTCTCGAGACCTCGCAGGCTGTTGCGAGTATTTCACAAGGATTTATAAGTGATTTTCTCAAGGGTGCGAATTGAATAAACCTTCTATCAATGTTGAAATTGGAAACAAAATTCATTGGTACAGGTTTTACAAATTATTACGAATTCCCGGTACTTTTTTCATTTAATGTCAATGATCACCCTGGTGGAAAAATTTCGGTGGAAATCACTGAGATTTTCAGAGGATTTCATAGGTGTTCACAGTTCCTCCGAGAGTTCCAGCGATTCTCAGAAAAATTCAGAATTTCTCGGAGATTCTCATACTTTTTCGAGATGTTTCAGGGTTTGAAAACATTTTGATAGATTTTCAGAGTTTTTCAGATCCTTTTAGGTTTTTTTAGAGTCTTCCACAATTTTTCAGTGAGATTCTCAGAGCTTTGCAGTGAAATTCAGAGAAACTTTTTTCACCAGGGCAACTTATTTCGTTCATTACTTTGCATTCTTCAAGATTTCACCACAGGGAGAAACAGTGGTGTGATTATACTGTCCGAAATTTTCAAAGTGAGATTTCACTCTTTAGCCAGCCAAAAGTGAGCTTGTCGGAATTTCAGGTGAAATTTCTACTCTTTTGTTGACTGACACTCCAAAGTTTGAGGTTGAAAACTCACAGCCACTTCGATTCCAGAATGAATTTTCACTCTGAAAGAGCGAGGATTCACTCGAAATGAGTGGAAAACCCTCTCGAAGCAGACTGGCTCACTTCTGAGACTTTGTGAAGTGAAACACGTGATTTTTCACTCAGGAATCACCTACTGAAGAGTTTGAAATGTGTTTTGGATTACCTTATACATGAATTGTAATGTACAGCGTCGAATGAAACTTTTGAAAATCCATCAATTTTTCATGTATTTTATATACATAAAACCCAGTTTTAGACCCTAAAAACACCCTAATTAGAATATATATATGAAAAATGGAGTCAGTATAATCTTCTGTCCTCAATTTTGATCCATGTTGATACATATTTTCATCAGGTCATATTAAGTTTGTTGAAAAATATTTAAAAGTATGATGATATACAAAAATCCGTAGAGATTGTGCTTTGCATTATCACAGTAAGTATTTGAATTCACAGAAAATATAACAATTTATTAATTGTTTTAATTTCAGGAAATTATGACGAAGAAATTTTTATATTGTCTACTCATTGTCCATAATTGATTCATCGGTCAATTCATCGCAACTTTTGATAATTCCACTACAAAGTATAATTTAAGAATTTAAATTCAACAAAAATGTTTTCGCTTCAAATACATGGTTTATGTTATAAACCAACGGACTTTATATCCATATCCCGTCATTAATGGAAACAAAAACATGAAACTATTAGCGATACAAAATAAAAACAATGCGAATTTATTTTTCATTTCTGGGGCAACAATTTGATTCGCGATTCTGTGAGATAACATGATTGTTATCAGATAGTTAGTTTATCATGTTACATAAAATTATTTCCGAATTCACACGCTCCTCGCTAATCTCTCGATCAATCAATAACCTTTCTCATTCATTTTATATTTCATCGAATTTCAACATGAAAACTTTGCATCAACAATTTCTGATTTTCATTTGCGATTGATTCGATGGAATCTTGATTTTTGGTCATGATTTTCCAGAGGAATAGTTATTTCGCGCTTGTGAATGTATTTAATATAACCATATTAATTAATTCTATAAGAGAACGCAAGCTTTACAGATCAATTATAGATTCAACAAAGGTTCGTGGAACGTTTAAATGTTCGGATGCTTAATCTACATTTATCGCACGTTCTTTAGAGCCTCGTGTTCTCTTGGGATAAGGTTATCAATTCGTTTCCCACGTTTCTGAATGGTTGGAGTTTTCCAGTCCCCGGTGAATTCACTGTACGATTTAAATCCTTTATTAGTTAAAAGTGAGAACAGGTTCAAGCGATTGTCGTTTGGAACTTTTTTCTGCTTATTCATGTTCACAATACCGGATGTGTAACTGATCGAAGTGGACAAGAATAGCAATCAAAGTCCATTTGTTTCTACGCGGTTTCGTCCTTTCCAATCAATTTCTATCTGATATTGCAAGCAGAGAACGTTAGGAAATGTAACGCGTCGTTGTCTCTTATCATCGAATCCCTCGAGGTCTCTCGAATTTGAAAATCAAAGGAGACAAGAGAATGCTAAATCCCTTGATCTTGTTCAGCGTACGTATACGCATATAAGATAATGAATATTGATATTTTAGGACGAATACTCAGTTTCATCGATTAACGTTACTGAAATTTTTGTTCAGATGGCAAGTTTCCCTACATAATGAAGCTGTGCTTCTCGTCATCGCGTACTATACCAACGAGTTTCCCACCAAGCAGTGGCAGCACGTCAAGCAATTCAGCCGGTAATGGTCATGTCAAAATGCAGCAGGACTCGGAATAGAACGGCGAGGTCCAGGGCCAGCAGCGTCAGCGTCAGCGCCAACAGCGCCCCTCTCTTGCCCTGCACCCGTTGTGTGCCCCGACGGGCACGGCCCTGCACCCAGCCGCAGCAATTACACTATCCCCGGTATTGCCTCCTCCTCCAGTTCCACCTCCGCTACCACCCACCTGTCTTTTAATAGCGACTCCTACGTTATATCCCACCGTACCACCACCTCCGCCACCTCCGTTACCCACCTTCTGGCCCTATTGAAGAGAGAAAGAGCATCCCATTATCGTCTATTCGAGACTCCAATAGTCGAACCAAGGAAAAAATCACAGGGCATCGTCTGGTGAAAGAAGATAACAGACAACAATACATCACACGTGTGTGCTTGATAATTCCACACGTTTGTGAGCAGGTAAAAAAACAATTACCAGAAATAATATATCCGCGAATGAAAGGATAAACACGAAGAAGACAACAAACAAAAACAAGATAGAACGTATCAAAATGATTCTTCATATTAATTGTACATAATCAAATAGAGGAACGAAACAAACCAAAACCACACTGTTTCCAATATAGGCTTCTTTTCAGAATTCTTATTCTGCAGACTTCTTTTGCTTAGGAGTTTGTATTCGTATGTGATATTCGGGCCTAGTGAATTGAATTCGGAATGACAGAAGAGAAAGAGAGAATGAGAGAGCCAGAGAGACTGTGAGCGTGCGTGTGAGAGAGAGAAAGGACAAACCGAGAGCGTGCAAAGAAACAGAAAAACAGAGGTTGAGATTTCATTCGTCTCTAGTTTCGAAACCGATAATAACGATAACAAGATATTTAATGAGGAAGACACAAAAGTACAGCCTCGAATAGCCTCTTTGTATCTAAAGTACTATCTATACTTTAGAAGAACAAGCTATCCTTCTTTCTCACCGCGTATTATTTCACAAAGCAAAATACGCGTAGGAAAGATATTCAAATAAACAAAAAAAAAAAGACTTTCTTTCTTGTATCTTTTTGATTTTTCATTTCATTCGAGAGAAACGGTGAATAATAATAGTAAGGAGAAAAATAATCATAATGAAAAAAACAAATCCACGATTGTGGTCACATATCAAGAGAGTAAAGAATTTCTCCCTTCACGAAGGAATTGGCGAATCCCAATCGTTTGTGTGTGTATTTGCGTGTGTGTGTGTGTTGTGTGCGATCATCATTTTCAAAACCACTCACGCACTGAAAATGCACTTTTTAAATCTTTTTTCCACGACATTTAATCATCGAGACAACAATAAGAAAAAAAATAATCAAAGAAACAATATTTTCATAACGATTCGTAAACAAACAAGAAGAAAAAGGTGAAAAATTTTCTCCGTTGCTCGTGCGATCGTGATAATGATAAATAAATGAATAATAAAAAAAAGAAGGAAAAGGAAGAAGTAACGCGCTTTAGATGTATGTATGTAATGTATGTATTTAAGAAGAATTTTTCATTTTTCAAATATCAAATATTCTTCGCTGTTGTTGCCACCGCTACCGCTGTTGTTATATTAACTGTTATTATTCGACAAACGATTCACGAGCAACTCTCAAAGTTTTTCTCTTTTTCTTTCATCGAATTTCTCAAACTCAACAGGATTCGAATGCCAAATATTAATTATACTGTAAAGAGAAGAATAAACAAAAAGAAGATATGATGTATCTTAACTATTATGCCTACTACTTACTACTGCTATCTTTGTAACAACAACTTCATTGATAATACCTTTATTCGACAAAGGTAAGAAAAAAAGTAACAATTTATTTTTTGATCGGTGGTCGAGTGTGTTGCACGACACGTCGTTTCTCACGAGTCTTCGTTAATCGATTTTAGAAAGAACAAAACAAACAAATATACAAGATTTTAAATGAATAGTGATAAAGAGCAAAGAGGAAAGAAAAACAGAGAAAGAACAAGAAAATAAAGTCTTTTCTCTTTCTTTTAAAGAATTTACTACTGAATATATATATATGTATATGAATATTATAATTGTAATAGAGGAAGAGAAGAAGAAGAAGAAGAAGAAGAAGAAATAACGAGCATAAATAATCTGTCTCCCTTTGCTGCTTTTCCAGTCTAGATCCTCTATACAAAGAAAGGTGTACCGTGTACAATGTACTGTACTGTACTGTACTGTACTTTACTTGTATCATATACTGTACTGTAGTGTTCAGATTGCGACGACTACTACTACTACTACTACTACTACTATTACTATTAGTACTACTTGATTATTACTACTGTAAGTGATAATAGTGAAAGGACGAGCGAGAAAGTACATAAAACGTACATCTTACACACAATTCGTAACGCAAGGAATCATACAGTTTATAACACACACATCCATCGTCGGTTCAACCCACGGAGTATTGAAATGGATTGTATTTTATAACCGAAAGGAAACAAAAACTGATTTTTCACATAATGATTTCACAAGATAGGAAAAAAGGAGAGAACAGTTGATTCTTCAGATCAATGAAGAAACCAGCGAAGAACGTATATTCAAGATGACATAACAATATATTATTAGGATTATTCCTCGGTAATATTTTGTCGAGCCCCGAGGGATGTTTTTATAATAATTAATAGATAAAATGAACACACAAAAAAAAGTATTGATATCTCCACTCGATTCTTCAGACCGAATAATGGAAAAGGATATGAAAATATGAAGCAAAGATATAATGAAAATACGAACGAACCAATTGACTATTAATAAATATAATAAAGGAAATAAAAAGAAGTTTTAAATAATAGACTACTCTCACTTGGCCATACTTCAAGTAAAAAAGAAGAAAATGTCAACTAGGAAAGAAGAAGAGGAAGCAGAGAAAGAAGAAGGTGAAGAAGAAGAAGAAGAAGAAGCTCTCAAAGTATTAAAAAGTATAATAATGGAAATAACGGTCCATTTGAGATTGAATGAGAAAAAGAGGGAGAAAGAAACAATGTGTACGTGTGCGTATGCGTGTGTGTTGCTTGTGTGCGATTTTCTGTGGATAGAAAGAGACTAAAGAAGAGAAAGACCTAACTTAATGCATGGGATGTGATGATTTATATAAGAAACAACAACAACAACCAACAACAAAAATTAAAATTAAAAAAAAAAGTTTTTATTCGAGGCAATATTTGTTACAATATATATTACAAAACAAAAATCTAGCGTTAAGTTGGTCAAGTTAACACACTTTTGACAAGAAAAAAACCAACAACAACAGAAGAACGACAAAACCAAACTCGAAGCTCACACAATTCATCCAAATTGCATATTTAATAATACGTGTGTGTAAATAAGAATACATGGATACGTTGCTATCGCTAGTTAAATATCGATGAAATTATCATATATGATATAAATTCTAGCAAAATTACAAGCTACAAAGAGCAAGCTATCGATAATAATTGTAATAAGATTATATATAACGAGAGGGAAATGAGAAAAGTGAAAAGAACAAAATGTGAAGGAAGAGAGGTACCAATTTTATTCAATTACTTACTGAATATACCTAATTGTTTTTTCTTTCTTTCAAACAAAAATCACTTTGTAACACGTTTTCATATGGAAAAAGAAAATCGATATTTAATTTTCATTCAAGAATGAAAAGATGAATTAGAAATTTCGCTTAGATTACATATTAAGATGATATCATATCCTTACACATTTTGAACAATATAAACAGGTCGTGAAGATTTAAGGTTATCCAATGTATTTCTTCTGTTTCCCTGGAAAAAAATTGGCAAGGATTGCTTTGAAGATGAAAAAATCATAAAACTCAACAACAAGTTTGATTTGAAATTATTTTTCCACAGGCCCTTTTACTATTTTGAGTTCCTGGTATTATAAAGAAATTATTAAAGCTATTATTTTGTGCTATGTATATAGATTTACAAATAGTGAAACTGATCGTGGAAAGATATTTTCAAATGATGAATTCGAAAGAATAGTTATTCATTTAGAATAAAATCAATTTGCAAGGGAAAGAGGATTTCTTCTTCCTTTCTTCTTTTATATATCGTACAACCGAAGATCTTCACGGAATACAATATATTATATTATATATATATATATATAATGAACAGGAGGACCTAAAACAATGAGGGATGAATGTGATGTGTGTGCTATGACGGTAGTAGATGGACGTGAATTAATAATTACGTGTAATAATCATATCGTTGAAAATTATGAAAAAAAAATACGAGAAAAAATCACACATCTCCTAGCGCGAACATTTTCAAAATATGAAAATATTCGCGGCAGGAAGTGTGTATAAGTTTATGTGATGCATCGTGTGAAGCGTTTAGATCGATGGCAAAGACAATTTTTATATACGCGAAAGCAGATATCTCTTTTTCAATCCTCTCATTCAATTTTTAATCACGATTTCTCGAAATGATGAAGTTAAACTTATACATTTATGTATCGTACATCAAGTATTTGTACCAATCCATTATTTGCACGACGAATTTGAGCGATTATTTCATTCGATTCATCTCTACTCGAATATGCTCTTCATCGTCAATGCCTGACATTGGAAAAACAATGATTAAAACTTCGGTATAATTGAAAAAACAAATATTTAGAACGATAGGCAGAACGAGAATTGTATCTCGTATTTCTGGATTTCTAAGGAATTGTATTTTATAAGAACTGTTCTCCTAAAACAACTGTATTGTTGAAGAACTGTATCCTTGAATATCGATATTATTGAGGAACTGTTCTCTTGAAGAACTTTATTCTTAGAAAACTGTATTCTTGATACCTATATTCAGGTGAATGACTATTGGAGAAGTTTTGTTGGTGAAATGAGAATTCAAATGAAAGATCGCTTACTGCAACAATAATCGTGTAGTTCAATGGTAGGAATTGACAATTTCTCAATAGTCATCCGCCTGAACATAGGTATCAAGAATCCATTTCTTTAAGAAGACAGTTTTATGAGAATATAAATGTTAAAGGATACAGTTATTTACGATTACAAAAATAAAGAATACGGTCCTTCGAGAGGACAGCTCTTTGACACTACAGTTTTTGGAGAATACAGATATTTGATGACGGGGATGTTTAAGAATACAGTTCTTGTTCTGCCGTTGTGGAAATTTCTATCTCATCGGAGAAAGAGCATGTTATTTAAGCAAACGAAATTATTCTTTTTTTGTCAATTAGCATCTCTTCAACGGAACATATCATTCACTTGGTAGACGTCTTCTAGACTTTTTCAACAATCGGATGATAATAAAAGCTACAATAAACAATAATAAAATGATGTACATGTGTATGTGTATATATATAAATGTGTTCTTAAACATTTTGTCTTGACTTCCGTACCTCTTATTCTCCCCGATAAACGCCTCAGCCATGTATCACGTACGCAACTATTATATAGAGTTTGTCGTAACTGGTGAACCGAAGATCTCGATGCGACCTTCTAACACGAACACAAGATTCTCCTTTAAAAATTTTGTACAGCTTGGTTAATTGCACGAGAGGATTCGATTCCGTTCGTCAGTCACGATACACCCTACATGTAAATGAAAATACACTTTTATGTAAATATGTATTGATTCGCTCGTAATAAGATGTTTGTGCAACATTTTTCTCGATGTCATCTTCTGATGGGTAGTTTTTAAAATGTACAAAAAAAATCATAGCAGTTATGTACTGAAGATTTACGACGAGAAGGGAAAAAAAGAGGAGAAAAAATTATGACAATTTGTCGTAAGCTTTTGGTATACCTATACCTATATATATATATATATATACATATATAAATATATATTATAGAATATCTGTACCGATTAAATACAGTATTGTACTTCACATACACATCAAATAGATCGTACGAATAGTGTATTATGTATAACTAAACAAAGTAAAAGAAAAATGAAATTATAGAAACGGTGAAAAAAAGGAGAGGATACAATACCACATTATACATATCCCATCTATATGTATATAATTGCGATTCTATTGAATTTGTTAATTGACAGTGTAATTATCATTATTATTATATTATTTATAATTTTAATTTTATTTCGAGAGACGAGGATGTAGCAAGATTTTTAAATAAATTTTTAGGTTTAAACGAAAAGAAACATTTAGTAGGCTAGAATCGATTTAGATAGTTGTTTAGATGAGTAAAACATATCTCGAGTTAATATTGTTATTATTAGCATTGCGAGTGAGAGAAAAGGTGAAGAACATTCATTGCGCCTCGGTTCATTTGATGTATAATATTATATATGAATATATATTATATATGAATATATAATTATTTTTATTTCCTTTCGAAAGGACCAAACGAGTGAATTAACAAACATACTTATTATTTTCTTTGAATTATGATCGAAGGGGATGAACTGAGGCGCAATAACGACCTTTTTTTTCTAGTGCGACCCCCTCAAGTATTATGGACAAACGAAAAAAAACATATATCTTGTACTCCACATATCAGTTTGTAGACATCCCATGCACTATCGCTATTACTTATACGACTACTTACTATGACTACTATTACTATTACTATATGTCATATCAATATTTCGATAAGAAGGAGAACAAAGGCCTGGATAGCCTTCTTCTCTCTCCCAAAACAAATCTACAGATCACATCATATTACTTTCTTCGATTTAGTTCCACAAACAACGAGTGCTGTCGTTTTCGATAGAACTTGAATGTATCGTTTTATTCATTCCAAAACAAATTATCCTCTTAGAATTCTGAATTTTCTCAACTCTCAATGAAGAATAATACTTTCCTTTTGGCAAGAAAAAGATTCGCGAAATGACAGCAGTTATTGTTTTTATTTTTGTTTTTTTTTTTTAATATATATACAAGAATATCTTATATTTGAGGATAAAGGATGCGAAGTTATCGTCTGGACAAATGAAAATTTTAGAAAATTTGTGGTTCATATGCTCAATCTCTGGATTGATTTGAAATTTTCATTAATATTGACTGCCGATACAATCGTATACCTTCAATTCATGATATCAATCGAATTGATTTTCATATAAAATTGAAAGAATTTTCAATATCACATATCAGGACTTGCGCTCTGATTGTTTCTATCATGAATTTGAGTGTTTTGATTGATGATTGGAGTGAATTATAGAAACCTTCTTATGGGATCCAGTAATTTGTAACAATTTTTTAAACGGATTTGATTGATAGAAAGTTACAGGGAAGATTGATGTTTTGTTTTAAATGGCGTTATATTGTTTGTGTTCCTTATATTTTATAGTATTACCCTTTCTTGGTCTGGTTGGATACAAGAAAGTTTGATAAATTTGTACATAAGGCGCAATTCCAGGTGTGTAGATGAAATATATATTCGTCATTATTTTATAAAGATTTTAATGCAAAATTTCAATGTTTTATCCAACACCTGACTCATTTGATGAATGGGGAAAAGAATCGTCAATGCGATTGATATCATTGATACGATATTAGCGAACGAATAATGGAATATTAGAAAATAATTGTTGAGAATGAAATGAATTTTCGCGCTAGTATCAAGTTTAATGAATTTTTGTTCATTTGTTTTCCGTGTAAAGTATAAATTATATATGAATTCCATGATTCCTATTAATAATATGTTATTATTGCTATCCTTATTATTATTATTATTATTATTATTGTATTATTACCTGAGCCTAAAGGTCTCTGTGCTCCGTCTTCCCATCTGCGTCGCTGCGTCAAAAGACAAATTAGATTTATACATAATTATATATAAAACATCTTCATCAATCATCATAATCATCATCATCATCTTCACCACATCATCATCATCATCATCATCACCTCTATGAGGAATATACAACACACACTATATTAAGAAAAATGAAATAACAAACATCTGAAGGCACTGCGTCAAGATAGTCCAAGATGGATTGGATAATGCTATGAATTTTCTTTGTTATTACATAAAAAAAAAAGACATTATGTCTTCTTTTTTTCTATTGCCACATTTTTCTATAATTGAAAAGAACAGAAAACAAAGCGTGGGAATCATTGTCGTAGAAAAATAAGATTCATCAAAAGGAAAAGAAAGAGAGTAGAAGAGGGATGAATTTTTTGATAAATGATGATACGTCACTGTGTATTATATTACATTATTTTCAATAATCATGATAATGATTAATCATCGTCGTCAAGAAACGAGCTGTTGACTTTGACAAGAATTTGAATTTTATTCTCATTATTGTATATATATTTCTTTTTTTTTTTTTCTTCAAATTTGTATTTGTAAAGGAAAGAATTGTTCAAAGGAAGCATTACCCATCTATGATAGCCTGTGATGTCGCAGCGCACACAGATGCTCACATAAGAAAGAGAGAAAGAAAAGAGTGAATAACACAGAAAGGAGTGAAAGAGAGAACGAAAGAATCATGAAAAATCATTGTAAATTATCTTCGAATACACTGCTATACGTGAAAAAGAGGAAAAGGAGAAAAGGACATAACTGCTTCAAACATCAATTTTATTCCCGAATAAGATAGAACGGAGATGGATATTCATTTCCGAATGAACTATCGAAAAATTTGATCGTGAAATATGATTGATGTTTGAAAATTCATTTCACGGCGTGGCATCGTTCCGTCGCGTCGTCTTGATCACCCTCGATTTGAATACGATTAAATATAATTGTAATATGTAAATTAATAATTGTATGTTGTACGCTCCAATGTTGTTTGAAGAGTTATTTGCGAGTCAATTATCTGTGCCTAGCAGCCCTGTGCACCCTATCAAATGTACCACCGTTCACAAGGAAAGAAAAATAAAAAGAAAACGAAAAAAAAAAGAAAAATTTGAATCGAAAAATAAGAAGGTATAATATAAAATTCTCTATATCTTATTATTGTATTATTATTAAAGAAAAAAGATATTGAAAAATTTTTGTTTGCCTCGTGAAGAATCCTCTACCGTTCATATTTCAAACATATGAATTGTTTTCCGCACAAAAAGAGTTTTTTATTATAATTGGCTGTACCAAGATGATATGTATTTGTATAAAATAAGTTGAATTTGTATAAGTTCGAAGAGAGAAAGGGATAGAGTGAAAGAGAGGGAGTGAAAGGGAGAGAGAGAAAAAGAGAATTCGATAATGAAAGATAAATTATTGTTACTGTATCTATCATTGTGTTTTCTTTTTTTAGTTGATAAGAGTTTTTTCAAAAAGGAAACAAAACAACAACAACAAGATAAACTAAATATATATATAATAATAAATTTGTTTTATTTGAAACGAAAATAGAATGAAATGTCATTTTCTCTCAATTAGTTGATACGTAGTTCACATATATTTATATACATTTATACAACAACTTGACCCTCGATGATTCGAGTCATCGAATACGATGCCGTGTATTTGAACAATTTTACTCCCGGGTTTTGTTTTTCTTTTTTACAGGGGGCGGGATTATTTTTTCTCTAATTGCGAAATCCCTGTATGTCGTTGATAAGTGGACTAGGTGACAGCTCGTTTCTAAAGATTTTCAACTAAAAATTAATATCGAAGATGATCGACGTATCGATGAATGAATTATATCGTACATTTACTGCGAATATGTGTAACGAATCTTTTCAGGAGAAGGAGGAGAAGGAGAAGAAGGAGGAGGAGAAAGACTAAGAGAAAGATGTTGGATTTCCTTTCTTTTCAAACTTCTTGTTTTTCCTTAATTTTCGTTATGCTTTTTTTCTTTCTTCAGTTCAGAAATAGATAGTTCGATAGATATAGAAATATCAGCTCGCTAATAATCCGTCACACACTGAACACAACAGAACAATTCGTTATATAGCGTTATTATCATCATGTTACTATTATTATTTTCAACAAATAACAAAAGATATGTTTTCTGTACATGGAAAAGAGAACACAACACACACACGATACACACGATACACGGTATATAAGATAATAATTCATATTTATCGAATAATGGTAACTCGAATTTTGTTCATCAGTTTTGTTTGTGCTTCTTTTTTTGTAATGGAGTTGGAGGGAAGAGAATGTAATGGTCTGTAACTGTAAAAACCATTGTGAACTTCGTACAATTTGTCTTGGAAAAAATTCTCTCTTTCGTGCAGAGACTGACTCGAAGATTAGAATAGAGCTAGAATCTTTTATCGATTCTAAAATCATCCCTTGAACATTTGAATTCTGTAATGGCAGCTTGTATAAGAATTGTGATTTCATTGATACACCGCAGTCATTTGACGGGTAAAGAAAATTTAAAATCGATTTTCAAATGAATTGCAGTTCTCGAAAGTCGAATTTCACTTGTATCGGTTCGAATGGTTTGGAATTGATCGTAATTCTTCAGCCATTGACTGTACAAAGAGAGTAGAAGCATTTCAATTGTTCTCGTTAGAATTCACATGAGAGTGTTCGAATGAATGTTGTGTATACATATATTCTGGCACTTTTCAACAATTTCATTGAGAAGAATTGACTTTTACTCTATTTTTTTTACTACATTATCCAAATGCATCACCTTTCTGTGTCAAGCATTGACAGATTCTCACGATTTCAGTGAAATTTGAATGACGATACGTGTATAGAAATGTATAAGAGGAATAACGCTTGTTGTATGAAAATATTTTATGTTTAGAAGCATACAGGACGTTGATTTTCATTTTTCTTTTTAATCATCGTAAGATTTGTAAAATGGAAAAAGGTTATACATTTTATTGGTATATATAAAGATCTCGGAATGAATCGTATTCCCACATATGCGTACGAACATACATATATACACTCATGCATACAAATATAAATATACAAATACATGGATACATAATGATACATCACAGGAAACAAATATATAAGAGATATGAGGTTTAGAGATGATTGATATCATTCTGACAAACTTAGTTGGAAACATTTTTTTTCTTTCTTTCTTCCTGCAGAGTGAGGGTAGAGAGAGAAGGAGAGAGAGAGAGAGGGAAAGAGAGGATGTGAGAGAGAGAGAGAGAGAGAGAGAGAGAGAGAAAATGATGAATAATATAAAAGTTAGTGAAAAAAAATTAAAAAAACAAAAAATAAAACGAGGAAGAAAAAAACAATTATTACACTTGCCAGGCACCGTTTCTAGTAAAAAGACATGGTAGGCTATTGTTGCTATTATTGCTAATAACTGCTATAGCCTATATTAGTGATGTAGTTTATTATTTAGATTTATTTTAAGTTATGACGAATTCTTATTATTCTTTATTATTATGATCATTATTACGGTTATCATTATTATTGATTCATTATGATTATTCTTATTATTATGATTATTATTCTTATCATATTCACCTACATACACTGTAACACATTTATTATATATATATATAATAACAATATTTACTTGTGCATATTGACATTATTATGAAAAGTCACATCATTAAACATTATACTACTCAAATAATATATTCAGCGTTCAAAGACTCTATTCATTGACACCCACATCATATTTCATATACCTATACCTATACCTATACTATACCCATACTATACCCACATGAAGAGAAGAAGGGAAAAAAGATGTTTCTTGGATTTCTTTTTGTATTCTTAGCACACAATCCCAGAAACTTTTTTTTTTATAATATACCAACACCATGGAGGAGATGTATTGTACAGATTCTCAAAGGGTATGAAAAAAATGTGTCATAATTTATGATAGGGGGATGAAGAGAAAGGGAGGAGATATATACAGGTGCATATACAGAATGTTGAACGATTTGTTTTCGAAGTATTCTAATTATTTTTTTCGAGTATTTGTTGAAAATTTTGATCCAGGTGTTTTAAGACTTTGTCACAATTTTGAGATGGCTTTCTTTCGATTCGTGATGATGATTCTCCAATTTGGAATGATTGAGAATGAACCTTGCTTGAAGAATCTCATTGATTCCGAAGCAGAAAACTGATTTAAACCCATTTAGAATCAATTTTTAATCAATCAATCAGTTCAATGAGATTCTTTAAGCAGGGGATGGATGTATGAAAATTGAAAATTCTAGTACGAACTGTTTCCTTGATCATCGCAAGTATTTATTGTATTCTCTGATACACATGTGAGAATTGCGCAATTAAGTCGGTTGTGGAGTTCTTTGAAATATCTCTCTTATGATTCGAATTAGCTCCAGAAGCATGACACGTTTCACGTATTTGCGGATTTGTCATGATGTACTTTCAACGCAGGAGACTCGTGTTTGCAGAGCATGGAGTTGTACGTTGAAAGCACATTGAGACAAATGCGTAAAGGCGTGAAGCGCGTCATGTTTCCAGAGCTTGTTTTTCCTCTCCGTATGAGCAATTTGATTTGACTTTTGTTGGAAGAAATGTTTATTTTATAATGTAATGAACTTGAATAGATGCATCTGAGGAATTTTGTACTTTAACAACTTTAGTTGGACTATGAAATTATCAAAAACATCATTTGATGCACAAAAGAATATACCTGATGATTTTCGTATTGTTTTTTGGTACTAAAAGTTCATGGCTATTCATACAGGGTAACAATTGAGTAACTATTGAAATAAGTGGAAATTCAATTCAAAGATTGCGGAAGTGCTATTAAAAGCTGTTGAATTGGAACAGTTTAAACTATTCACATCAGGAATTTTTTATAAGGGTAAGCCGTTCTGGAGAAGAGAGTTCCTTTCAACATTCCAGCAGAGTTATCTGAATTGTACTCAATAACTTTGAAAAATTAGAAGTTTTCAAAATCCACGAAACCCTCTTCTTGGTAGGACACGTTTTTTTGTTGAAAATTTCTCTTTACCGGATTAAAATCAGAACAGAACTCGGATAGATACATAAGCGTGGCCAGAATCCGACTAGTGTGGTTGCCAAGGCCCAAAATCGCGTCTCTTGTACTCTTTGTATGATTTTTTCAAATCTTCGATCCACACTGAGGGAAAAAAAGTTGTAGAATCTTCACGGAGAAAAATGATGTTCCAAATATTACTCAATTTTATAGTGAAGTAGTGCAGTTAAGTTAAATAGTATAATATTTACAACTGAATGCAGTAAAAGTTCATGCGATTTGTTGCAACTCTGCATCATAAAGCATGCATTTTTACTACATTCAGTTGTAAATATTATACTATTTAACTTGACCGCACTACTTCACTACAAAATTGAGTAACATTTGAAACATTATTAGTCAATATTTTGACGATTTCAAGAATAGTTCGAGTTACCATAATTTGAGTTGATTTTACCACAGTGAATGTGAGATATGAATATAATACAGCGTTCCCTGCTGTGAAATCAACTATAACTGTGGTAACTCGAACTATTTTTTGAAATCGCCTCAATATTGACTTCACAAGATGTAAATTTTACAACTTTTTTTTTGTACAATCTGGTTTTCATCCCGATTTTGGAGCCCCTCTAAAATCTAGCGTGGGTGCGATGGCGCCGTGGCTACGTTTATGGATAAATATCTGGGTGCGAATACGGATTTTGTGTTGATTATTTGTTCGGATCTGATCTGGGGTTTGGGACTTGATATTGTTCGGAATCCCAGATGAAATTTGGATCAAACTCATTCGATTTCTTGTTTGGATTTCATCCAAGACTCTGAACAATGTTTAGTCCCAAAGTCCGAATAGGATCCTGATGGGATCAGACAAAGAATCGACGCAAAACATTTAGTATGACGGCCCATCCGGTTTTTATACTGGGCTATAAACATTTAGGAAAAACCAGAGGGATTAAGAAAAAGTTAAACAGATTCAGCTCTTGCAGATTTTTTCCAACAGTGGCATTTTCTCACCTTGTTTTTCTTATGAACATTCCATTAGGAACGAACAGTTTTTCTATTTATTGTTGATGGAACCTTTACCGAGGTCATGTTTTTCTCGCTGATGTGAGCCTTGGTGAAATAGAACGATAGAAACTGATTGAAAGAGTCAAAAATCGCATAGAAAACTATCTTGGAGACTATCCATTTCTATGTGGTTCTTAACTTTGTCTCTCTGAATTCCTTTCAGTGAA
The DNA here is from genome assembly GCA_018340375.1 of Gonatopus flavifemur. Lineage (NCBI taxonomy): Eukaryota > Metazoa > Arthropoda > Insecta > Hymenoptera > Dryinidae > Gonatopus > Gonatopus flavifemur. The sequence goes on from JAFFJZ010000005.1 coordinate 12,281,091, forward strand.
AATTCATTCCTCAAGTTTCAAAATACTGCAAGCTCAATAGGAGTGAGAATCCGATTCCCTCCAGTGTCTCTCCGTTACATTTCCCCTGCGGTTCTCTTCCGTTACGCACACAATCAAATTTTGTGTACGTTGTGTAACGGAGAGAGGGTAGTCTCATGAGTCCTCGCCCTCCATTCATCAAGCACCACTGCTTCCCTCGTACAAGAGGGATGGATTTTTCTTCAACGGAATGGAAATTTACTCTCATGGAGTGACAATTCATTTTTGTGAAGTAGAATAACTCTTCTCCTTTTTCTAGGGACAAATTTTCAGTCACTGCCAGCATAAATCGTAAACTATGTCTCCCAGATAGGAAACCATGCTCTAATTATTTTGTAACATAATGTGCCGTAAACATACTATCATAAACTTCGCTTAGCTTGCAATGATGCATGAAAAGTAAACATTATGTCTTCATTATGGTACCATCCCCCCGTTTTGCTACCAATAACGATGCTTTATGCGGAAACACCTTGGTACCATGATGCGAACATTTCTTGGTGTGCATGTCACCATTATGATGGCATTATTGAGACATTCTTCTATCTGGGCCTTTTTTTCCAGTGTACACTGAGAGAAGTAATGACTCACATCAAGAAATTTGATTATTCAATACTGGTAAAAATATGAATTCTTGATTGCAGCTAATGTGTCATTGGCCCAAGAGAAATTTTCTTGAATCAGAAAAATATTTCTCAATCAAAGAATCGCATTCTTAGTTCTAGAAAAATTTTCTTGAGCCTGTAAGGTATCATCTGAGGTCAAGAATGTGTGCTCTTGACAGCATTCTAGAATGAAATTCTTCAATATCAGTCATTATTTCCCCCAGTGTAGTATGCGAAGGTCTTTACGTTGGCTAAAAATCCAAATACGTTTCTAAAATTGGAATTGAATGCAATAGATACTCCAAATATGAAAATAATCGCATCTTTGTCACATTTATGCTGTATTGTTGCATCGAAAGGATGTTGCAGAAGTTTGAATCGTTTATTGAAACGAATTGGTTATCGAATAATGAAATATTCAACTGTTGGGGATCCATAATATTGCAGTGCATCCTTCAAATCATGTTTTTTGTTCCAAAAAGTTTATTTGAGAAGCCAAAGACCGATGATTCTCGTTTTGTTTTTATAAACGATTTAAAGTTCAAGAACATTTGGAAGGAGTACTTTGACATGTTGTTCGAAGATTATTCAATGAATCTGGATGGATGGAGTATTGAATGCATCTTTACATGAATTATTGGATACAAAACGGCTATTATTCCTACAACAATTCAATCGTACGAAGGAAATTTTACCACGATTTCGAAAATTGCGCTTTACGTTTCTTTTTCTTCATTATAATATTATCACCTCATCATCCTTGATATCATGAATCGAGGAAAGAAGCCTTCAGAATTGGTGAACAAAGTCAATATCAAACATTCAGAGCGAACCCTAATCAAAGATTTTCAACATAACATTGATAAAACAGTGCTTCGTTATAATAAAAATATTTTTGTGTGTAATGATTCTTTGATATCACTAAAATAATACCACAGAACGACACTCGGATTCTGTGATATTATGTTGTTCTATTAGAATCACACAAGAAAAATTCCCCTCTGCATATCAGTCCCTGGATCCCTTGAAATTACTCGTCACAAGACTTTTGGCCATCAAAACTATGATTTTTCTTCACAATATATATTTCTTTGAATCAGGTGCCTCTGAACAATATATTTTACAAGTTGTAAAACATTCTGTGTATGCATGGATGTACAGGATGTATCACAATTGATGATGCCAGACTTCGGAGAGAAGATATCATTGATAAAAAAAAAAGACTGTTTTGAGCTTGGTTGCACCAAAATTGATTCTTTTGTGCAAAAAAAAGGCATGTTATGTGTTGGCATAGGTTTCATACAAACCTAGCACCAGATGATTCAGAGAAATGAGATTTAGATGAAACTCTTAACAGCATCCCTGTTGTTGAATTCTTATAGAATCGTGTACAGCAGGTCTATGAGTCCTGTTTCCACAATTTCTTTGATGAAAATCGGAATAAATGGAGCGTGGAAATATTTAAATTTCCTTTTCAATTGTGCTTAGATACCTTTTCGGTTGCGCTCCATTTTCACCAGGGTTTCATGAAATTGTATGGGATTTTATAAGATTTTCTGAGGTTTGATGAATCCAATCTGTTACCTACACTGATAAACATTATTTTGTTAGAATGTGACCAACAAAATAATTGTTTTGATTCATCGAGTGTCAATAGAATTCACTGATTCAGATTTATAAAATGTATTGGAAACAGGATCGATGAGATTCTATGTGCATAGATTAAGATTTTCCATCAGGAATCTTTCTTCAATAAATTATTTACAGTCATAAATTTATACTATTCCGAATAGAGAAATTTTTAAAAAATTATATATAAGTAACATATAATTATATACAAATTATACATAATATTGAAAATTGTTCCACTCGGGAAGGTATAAAATTATGATTATAAAGAATTCCAATTATAGACAGTTAAGAGTTTCATGATAGAAACCGTGTTGAAAATTCCCGGATGCAAGGGATCGGTAAATTTGTATACGAACCCGGATTCGTAATGGGACCGCTCAGAGACCTGTCAAGCGGAAACCCAAATGGTCCTAGTCCGCAATCTGAGGGACCCCAAAAAAATCCTAAAGAGTCCTGTGCAGGACCTGGAAGGACAACGCAGGTCCTCGTTGGGAACTCCACTGTTTCCGGGTGAGAATCCCGGTCCAAATGCCAATTTCGCGATGTCATTCATTTGGGAATTTTCAACAGGATTGAATAGGTTGGAATTCAAAGTGGACCATTTCGATTTACTTAAAAGATATCCCGAAACACGTAATATTCGTTAGTCAGTTGCTTATACCTTAATAAATCGGTAACACAATCTGAATCGTCAATCACCATACATCCTGTATACATTGTATGTATATATGTATACTAAATCAAAACCCAATCATACATCATACTATTGCTACTGTTACAACAACAGCAACAACAAATACAGATACTACCAATACTGATATTACTCTAAAAATATATTGACTTACTGCCACTATCACTGATGACTCGCAAAGCATGTGTATGATTATCATAGATTTATTCTTGAAAAGAATTTCACAAATCTTCTATAACTGTTGAATCAAATTCATTAAGTTTTTCATTTTTTTTGTTCCAATGTTACATCGTATTGTTATATATTATAAGATGAAATTTATTCTTACAATCTTATGATCCTCGTATCAAAGATTTGAAACAAAGAATATTAATAATCATATTTTATGTTACTGTATATTTTCATATTGAGTGATTGTTGTTGTAAACTTATTGTACATAGAAAAAGGAAGAATCGATATTGATAGAAAAGTTAACGTTCTAGTCCTATTCTTGACTGGAGCACATGTGATGTTCAAGATTTAATAATTATCATGACAATTCTAAACTATTTATCTTGTTTCAACGTATTTCTACATTCTTATGATGTTGTTTTATATGCGAGAAGAACAAATTCTGGTAATATAATTTATAAAATGAAGAATAAGTAATTGAATGTCGTTGAAGAGTACTGAGAATTGTTGTTTTCTTTTTTCATGCCTTCGTTATACAGTTTCATTTCAATTGGTGCTCAACGATGAGGTTGATGCTCGAGTCGTGTGTTACGTATTTCTTTCTAACTTCTATTTTCTGCATTCTTGTTTGGACACAGTTGCTTTTATCCTGGTCGGTACGAAGTTGAATTATTTCGTTTTCATGTAGAATTCAGGAAAAAAAAATCCGTAAAATGACTCGAATCGGTGGAAGAACTTTTCCAATCGGACTTTTTTTGTGGTGCCATCGTTCCTCCAACGAGTCAAGTCATTCACGAAGTTTCCTTCTCAATTCTACATGAAGGCAATATCTGGCTAAGGGTGGATTCGAAGGGTGGATTTGTACCATGGATGCATTTGGGCAGCATCAGCTTGGATTCTTTCAAAATAATTCGTATCAGGATTGAAATTTGCAAAGTTCTTCGTGGCTACCTAGTATTCAGAAAGAATTATTACAGAATTCTCAAGACTTCATTATAAGTTCTTGCTGCACTGACCCAAGTAGCACCAGAATATACTATGAACGCTTTTCAAATATTCGAAATATGCACTGAGAAAACGTTTGTTTCGGGGAAACAAAATTTTGGTTGAAATGAACGCAAAGAAACTTTGTGGTCGGCTGGAACAAAATTCATATGTCTGTATGTATGAAAGCCTTCATTATTGTGAACCAAATTTTGTTTACCCCAAATGAATTTTATTTCAGCCCACCAAAAAGTTTCTTTGCGTTCATTTCAACCAAAATTTTGTTTGGCTGCAACAAACTGTGTGTTCGGTGTGTTCTATGCACATTCCAATGAGACCGTTTCATAGGTGCTATGCATATTCATCGAACGTATGTAATCGAATATACGACGGTACGTCAATCAAACGTCGATTGAATGAATATCCTATATTTCGGATGTACTATGTACGTTCTTGGTATATTTGAAACAGTCCCATTCGAATATTCTATGAACGTTCATTATATGTTCTTTGTATCTCATCCGTACATTCTATGAACGTTTCTATTTCGTATATACTTTGAACTTCTGTTGCTGCTTGTCGACATGACGAAAGTTCATTGGGATCATGCTGATGATTCAAGGGGTCACATGATTGCAGTTTTGCCCTGTGGAGTTTGGTTTCATGTCAATACTCCATGTAGAAATTCACAATCAGTGGCACAAGACTAACTCAGGTGTAACAAACACACAGGTAAAAATTTACCATGAGCGTTAGGCTGGCGCAAGGCTCACCAAGATGGGCTGAGCCTAGGTTACCCGGCATGGCGCAATTCTGAAATGATAACATAATTCAAGCCAGAGCCCAATAGTTTTTACAATCAAATTCAACATTGGGAAAACGCTGTTGCAATCTTGCGCCATTTTATTCGAATGGTTATTTTTATATTTGATGGTAGTTGAAAATAAAATGAAATGTAACACCCATTCTATAATTTTGATGTGAAATACATGTCGGAGAATTTTGAGAAGTTTGACATTAAATTTTTCTGATCAGTTGAAACTAATGAATGCCGCAAATCCGATAATCCTGGTGTTGGAGTCGGCACGTCCGGAAACAGATGAAGAATCCTTTCTATCATGGAATCTTCTGAGGGGACTTATGTATTTATTGAATGCTTAGTTCGCCACTCGCAAGAAACAAGCAACACCCTGGTGAGAGTTATTGCAATTTGCCACTTGAAAAGGGAATTTCGCTCTGGGCCAAGCTATCGCTCCAGTTGAGGCAAGCTCCTGCCCAAGTTGAGCAAAACTATTACCCATGTTGGGCCAAGCTAACATCTGTGCTTGGTCAAGCATGAGAATCTACTACCATCTAGGGGTGCCTAATACTCATGGCAGTGTTCCGCCATGCATTACAAACCCTCTTTTTTACCTTTAGGCAATTTTGATTGAATTATGGGCTGTGTGTGGCGCAGTCTGTGATAAATGATGAATGAACGCAATTGATTTATTCACCGCCAATATTGGTACAATATTCAGACCATTGTCAGCCACCCTTACCTCAACATAGATTGCCTAGGCTTGGCTGCCAGTCTTGCGCCCAGCTATATTCTATCGTCAGCGTTGACGGAGTCTGAAAATTTTTATATGGGGCATTAAAGAAGGTTTGGAAGAAAATGTGAACAATAAACGAGCCTCAATTCTAATGCCTGGAGCAACGGTAGGGAAAGATTGCCAACGCTGGTGCAAAATTGATTGATTGGTTTTGCAATGGTTGGCTGATACAAAACTTTTCAACTCCGAATCAATGGTGGCACAAACTTGCGTCAATGCTGCTCTAACACAATTTATCTTCGCATTACCAACACCGGCACTTTAGTATATCGTATACATTATCATTAATAAATTCCCGACGCTTGATTGCCATACCCAGCCCAAGCCAATGCTCATCGTTACACTAAGAAAAAAAAATAGTAGAGCCAACCGCATATGAGTTTGGATACGGCGAATCTCACCGCGCGGTTGGCTCAACTGAATATCAATTGAAGTGAATGCTCATTCGGTCATTTCAATCGATATTCAATTGAGTCAACCGCGTGACGGGATTCGCCGTATCCAAACTCATATGCAGTTGGCTCCACTATATTTTTTCTCAGCGTAGCATTGGCAGAATTGCTAAATGTTGATATGCACTGAGAACCCAATTTCTTAAACTTGAAGAAAATTTCTTCGCCCTCATTCTGATAAATTTTGTTTCCGATGAAAAAAATAATTCATTTCAAGAACAAATTTTTCATTAAATCGAAATCACATTCTTCGAATTCAAGAAGGAATATATTTTCTGTTTCAATTTGAGAATTTTTCGTTTCAATCTGATGAAAACTTTTTTCATTTGAAACAAGATTTATTAGAATGAGAGCAAAGAGAAGTTCCTTTCAGTCTAAAAAATTGTGTTCTCAGTGTGGGACATTGATCGAAATAATAATTTTCTTGATATATTTGGGAATATTCCAACCGTTGTATTGAAAAATTTAATTTCCTGTACACAAAAATGAAATTTGGCAATATAATGGTGAGTTTTTCAGAATATATATAGCTTTGTATTGAGTATAACGTTGTGTAAAACAACAATTCGTAATAAACATCTTTGAGGTAACAAAATTTGAATGAGAAACATAGTCTCGGTTTAGGTTTTAATGGTTATTATGTCATACTTCCAGCTAGAATTTCCCGGATTAACGAGATCTCTAAACTCATATTTCCAACCAAGACCATTCGATTCCTCGTCTGAAAGGAACCTGGGTGGCTTCAGGGGGGATAGGAGCCTTGAAGGGTTTCGGATGAGAATCTAAAGAATCACACGAGTCCTGGATGGGAACCCAATTGGTCCCAGGCAGGAATCTGAATTTGCATGCGAATTTAAAAATCCCGTCCATGATCCTGAAATTTTCAGCTGAGCTCGTAATATCGTTTTGCTGAAACTAGATCTGGTTGTGGTCCTTTGTGATTAACAAAGGAACTTTTCAACAGATAGTGGATTCGATATTCTCATATAAAAATCAGGAGATTTCAGAAAAATTCAACATTGCTTGAGTTATGGATCAATGACGGGCATTATCTATTTCCAACATTGAAGTTAGAAAGAATCGATAGATGCAGCACTCGAGAATCCTCAAATTAATTATTATTTTTCATAACAAAAGATTTCGAACCTAACCAACATATTTATCAGACTTTATACAAAAATCGCCAAAAAATCTTCAAGTTATTCAGAACTACTATTAATATTATCATTCCTTTAATTTGTTGACTCAATTGACTCACGCCGCAAATCCAGATAAAGTTTTGTGTTCGAAAGTATCGTTTGAGCAAGCTCAGAAAGTTTCATGCAATATCTTACAACACAATTTGCCAACGCATCAACTGCTCTTATTCCTACACTGAAAGAATTTTATTTGAAAAATCACTGTGAAATTTCAGGAATCGAGAGATGAGTGAGGATTCTTCAAAAAATTACTGTGCAATCTGTAAAATTTGTAGAAAATATCTCTTCAAACTATTCAAAAATTCCCTCATTTCTACAGGTCGCACAGTAATTCTTTGAAGAATTTCCACTTGTCCCTCGGTTGCTGGAATTTCTACAAATAATTTTTCTCAGTGTAAAATATATCTGCACCGAGTTTCTCAAAAGAGGTATCTTTGAAACAAGAAATTTCATTTGAGAACTCCAGTATCTACTCAACCAAACAAGTCTGTGAGAAGTTTCGAAAACGTTCTACTGTATGGAAATCTGGCTATCAACCAGTACAGTGACATACAAACTGATTTCTCAAGCATTCAAATTCCCTATGACTGCCGGAAACAAAGCTTAAAAGGTTAGTACTTTGACTGTTTTAGTCAGGGAGTCAATTATCCATGATAGTGTGCATTGATGTAATAAGTATTTATTTGCAACTCACTCCATGCTCTTCTCATGATCTGTGTTCGCGTGATTCACTCCCTTGCTGAAAATGCCTGACAGGTCCGGACAGTCAGTAACTTGCTGTTGGGATGCATCCGGATTTGCCTGGCATTTTCAACAGGGTCTCCTTCTCACCTTCCCTAGTAGAAATTTGATCAGGCATTCCCTATTGCTTCCTCGTTAGAGGGAAGCTTTTTTTAATAAGTTCCTGATCAGGTAAGAATCCGGAAACCGTGAATAAAGAAAATCTTATGAGGTCCTTACAAGGGACTTATCTGATCTCCCCAATAGGATTCAAATAGGGTTGTAACGCAGGGGTACAATAGAGATAGAGGAGTTCGGATGAGATTTCCATAAAATCGAGCGAAATAGGGAAAACTGCAACGAAACCTGATGAGGACCTAATAGGAAATCAGGCGTGCCTCGTCAGACCCTGGTATTTTCCTATCCAACATTTCTACTAGGGTGAGCTTGAACAGGAAGAAAAATACAACTCGAAAGGATATTAATCTTTAATAGAAAATTGGAGAATTTTTCTTAAATTCGTAATAAACATAAAACGGTTCAGATTTCTCTTGAATATTGCTCGAAAAACAATGACAAATTATCAATACTTAACAAATCATATAAACAAATATGAAGTTTCCAAAAGTCGCGCATGGAATTTTACAAAGTAAATAACAAAATTCTGTAATTTGAAAATAAGATTTCAAAATTTTGTTATTTACTTTGTAAAATTTCATGCGCGACTTTTGGAAACTTCATATTTGTTTTTATGATTTGTTAAGTATTGATAATTTTTCATTGTTCTTCGAGCAATATTCCAGAGAAATCTTTATGTTTATTACGAACTTGAGAAAAATTCTTAGATTTTAAGAAATATTCTCAGATTTTAAGAAATATTCTCAGATTTTAAGAAATATTCTCAGATTTTAAGAAATATTCTCCAATTTTCTATTAAAGATCACTATCCTTTCGAGCTGCATTTTTCTCCGTGAAACCGAAGACGAAAAGAACACCTCGTACCGAGAACAATTTACACGGTTGATTCCAAACTGAATTCAATTAACGGATTCTTGGATCTTTTTGACAGGAAGCATCGAAAAATCACTTCAATTTGATCCCGAGCTCAATCATAAGACATCATCAATAATTTGAAAGATGTGAATTTCAGTGTCAAAATTCACTTTTGTGTATACGCATGTCATTTTTCATACACTGAGAGAAATCATTTCAGATAAAAAACACGAAAAGTCCTCGTTTCAGATGAGTTTGATTGCCTGATTGGGTAGGTGAAAGTGAAGTTCATTCAAGCATCATCGCGATCCACGAAATGATTCATTTTGAAGAAATCCAATTCATGAATGCCCTTTTGGAAAAATCCAGATGAGAATTTATATACAGTAATCCAGATATTTTCCCATGTTTCCTTTCAGGGCATTCGGATAGTTTCTTTGAATTCCAAGGTTTCTTACATAAATTTCTCCCGGGTTTTATACGTGGAAAATTCTCATCATAGATTCCCAGGAGTTCCAGCTGGATTTTTATACTTCCCAAACAGCACGATAGTCCCTGATGTATTCAAGAAGGATTCTTTATGAATCCTCATGGTTCTTGAAGTATTTTTCATGAACTCATACTGAAGTGTTATGCCGCCGGGGTGAGGGTCCTTATGGGGATTTCAGAACGTTATGCAAGCGAAATGACAATGACAATACTGATATTGTGATTCGTATTGTGTAATTTAAGAGGATGGAAAGTGAAAAAATAGTCACTCAGTCTCTGAGCTAAACTGTTGATGGGAAAATTTTTATTCGAAACATTGTTGAAACATCGCTGCTTATCGATCGCACCGATATCCGGTGCTCTTCAGGATGTAACAACTCATCATGAAGAATTATTTCTATTTGAAAGCAAAATTCAGTCACTGGTCAGAGGGAAAAACGACAAAAGATCAGGATCGAGTAATCGATTGCTGTATAAATGTACAGTAAAAAGAGAACAAAACCCTGTTCTAAGTAAGTGAAACCAGACTTCCGTAACTTTACTTGGAGAATTATTTAAAGAAAGACATGGCAAAAACCTAATTCGAGTGGAATTAACAAAGATAAGTAACTTAATGGGATTTCATCTGCATTTCAATTTTACTCGCACTGTCCGTAATCTGGATCATTAATGTTCATCAATTGTTCTTTTGACCCAGTAAATGCTGTTCAAAAAATCCGAACAAATTCTGTGATGATTGTTCAGCCATTTATGATGAACGAAAGTATCCCCCCTTTTTTCTATTTTATCGGAGGTATTTGACTTGAAAATTCGGCTTGTGCCAAAAATGACCCAGATTACGAGAAAATGGTGATGTATCTCTGAACTGCCCAGACGATCTGTTCAGCTGTTGCAGCGGAAAAGTTTGACGCCTTCAGCTAAATTCGTTTACTTCCCCATACATAATATTGAAAATTTCACTGTCTCAGTAAATAATTCGCACATGCAGAAAACAGATGTGTTGAAAAGTCCCATAATTTATTGAGGTCAGCGCCAGTTTATGACAGATAGAGTGTGGATTTTAATTTACTTTCAAAAACTCCCATAATTAGATTTATTTCTACAAGAAATTATGGTACTTTTGAAGGTTTATTCAGGTAAATAATTTCATTCGTCACAGACTTGCGCTGATCCTCAATAAATTATGGAACCCTTAAAAACATATTTTTCAGTGTGCAGCTGCGGCTAAATAATTAGGTGACGTAGCAAATATTTGCAACACTTTGAGCCTTTTTCACATTTAATTTTTGTTAGGGATATCTGTTTGAAACGGAAAACCTCCCTTACATCCAGACATCGAACGGGCTCGTATCAGGGTCTCCGGCTAAAAATTATTTTGGCCTGTCTTGAATTCCTGTTTTCAGTTATCACTGAAACGTGTCTCATACACATGATGATTCATTACGATCAATTGGTACCAGGATTGAACAGGAAAATGGGACCAATTTCGACAAATCTCCTGATGAAAAGTAACATTCCAAACACATTTTCATCGACCTTTTGTCTCCGAATCAAATAACAATTCGTATAATTCCATTTCTCTCAGTGTACATCATCAATATAAAACAGCGAATTACATCGCATGCTTATAATTTCAATAATTGACTTTATACTATTCTGCTTTCCATACCGATATGAGAATTGTTATTCGTAAGAGTGTTTAGTGCACGTTCTTAGTTGAAATACTTCAGTTCTTTTCGAAAGCTATCTTTGCACGTATTATTTTATTTCGGTAATGCAAATTTATTATAGATAAATATATATATATATATATCACATGATCACTACTATCATAACGCCATCGTTCCTACAATGATGAATTGAATTGAAACGTTATTCGAGACTTGTATTGAACTGTTAATTTCCTACTCATCGAATGGGATATTCACACATACACAGCAACGTGATATGAACTACTTATTTTCAGAAATCACCGTTTCAAGACGAACAGATTGATCGATTCATCCATAATAACGATGGGCTGGCACCCTCGGTGAATAAATTTGACCACATATAAACGATAATTGAATATCGCACAATTATATATACATATACATAAAATCAAAGCAACATTCTTGGAATGAAAATGCACTCGAATCGTTGGTACACACGCAGCTGTTACACAGCGTGCAAAATTTTATTTCGATCGTATTATTATTATTATGTTTTTATTTGATAATATATAAATTTATAAATTTTCCATCTTAGAAATTACGTGATAATCGATATTAATACTATATGTATAGAAATTATATAGAGAGATTTTCGAAAATATAAAAATTGACTTAATAATAAACGTCAATACGATATTACGGTCAATAATTATTCTAAATATGCCATCGATGGCGGTAGAGAATCGTTCAAATGAAATGAGAGTACCTGGGGTTTTAGGTTAAAAAAAAAAACAACAACATATAAAAGCAAAGGGAACAGAAGGATGAGAATGGAACATAAAGGGAATATGATGTCCAATGTGAAAGACATTGCCAAAAAGAAAAAGCAGTGATGATGTAGATTTAAAAAAAAAAATTGATGTAAGTAATATATTTATATGTATATTTACAAGAATTGTAAGTATAAGTTAGTAACTTGGTAGCTGAGTATACATATGAATATATACACATTTATATATATACACATATGCATACTCTTATGAATGTATAACTAATATTATACTATATATAAATGTAACGCTTGTAAAAATCTTGAATAAGTGCGTTCTTTTCAAAAAGTAGTTATCTCAATCGACATGTCCATAGATTTTGAAAACAACTTTTTTCTAAATGAATAAATTGTTTTTTTAGCGATATTAATAATATTGTTTTATTATTTTTCTGTGTCGACCAATTTCATTTCGACTCAAACAAATACGTTTTGAACGAACGCTTGCTTTAACTTTGAGTTGCTTTCATTGAAAGCGATAGAAAAATATGTTTTGAAAGAATCTTTCGTGTGTTCCGTTATTCTTCTTGTTACTTTATTCTTTTTCGCGCACGTATGTCGTCGGTAGAAAAAACTTTTCATTGTACATTCGTATGTTTATCAAATGCATACAGGGTGTCTCTTAATATCTATATACATGTATGAAAAAAGGCAAGCATGAGTTAATTCATTCTCACTGAGAATTCAAACACAATTGAATTTTTCGAAACGAAGACTATGTTTTTACATACTGGAAACATTTTCAAAAACTATATACAATTTATATACACTAAAAAAAAGGCTGGTAACAGTTATCGAATATATCCTTCAGGCGATACCAGCGACCCCTGAAGATGCAACCAGACCCATTGGTTGGAAAAAGACCCAACCAAAACTATTCTGACAAATTATGCGGAAATGAAGCAATAAAATCAAAATATGGATCTATACAGACTTTTGTCGATTGATAAAGATGGTCCGTACAGAGCGATATTTTCCTTTCATTGTTTTATTTTCGAATAGTTTTTCAAAAAAGATTTGGCTCGGGTTGCATCGTCAGGGGTCGTTGGTATCCCCTTAAATATAACCAATCAAATATTCAATGATATTCATAATATAATTGATGACAATTATTGAATATATTATATATGTTCATAATTATTAAATATTTTATGAATATTATTGATATTTGATCAATGTTATCGACTATTCGATTGGTCATATTTAAGAATATATATTCGATAACTGTTAACAATCCTTTCTCGCAGTGTACCATGCGGTGTGATTATATATAAATTATATGTAATTTTTTTCTCCACTCCGATACTTTTTAGTGAAAATATCAAAGAATTGATGGAATAAATTATATGACAAAAGTCACGCGTCTATTTTTTTTGCGAAATTTGCGGAAAATCAGAGCAATGGTTGAAAAGTAATGAAATGAAAAATGACAATCATATGAAGGACTTAAATTTCCTCGCACAAACGGGAAGATTTTTATTTTTCCGGTATAATAAATGTCATGAAACGATTTCAGTGAAGAATGAGATACTGGAATGAAAGAGGAAGTTCGGAAAGGTATAAATTCTACTGAACACTCCGTTAGAAACGGACAGGAAGGAGATACTATCGATTTCTGACGGAAACAAGATGTATTTATACTACTCGTCTAGCAAACTCCTAAATTTGGTGATTTTCTCCAATTTTTTTGTTCATGGAAAGAAGTGAATAAAGTACTTGAATTTTTCTCACACTTATGAAACAATTTCCTTCTAATCAGGGGGGTGCAACTCGATAAAAACTATACGTAACGTTTTGTCACCATTCGATATTTCCCAAACTGTCCGCAAGAGACGCTGATTGTACTATCAGAAAAAGTCACGTGATACGATAATTTTTCGGCGCCTAATTTTGCATTTGAAATCGCTTGACAAATCATATCAATAATGGTGTTGATATATACATACAATTCTTGAATATGTCACATAACCAAATATGATAATGACGATACTGACACTCGTATCACGTACGTAGTGTACAAAAAAAACATCACGTGATTTTGACTTAGTTACAGACAGCGCCGTTCACGGACTTCAAGTGAAGTTTACTGTGGTGACAAAACGTTTTGCGAAACATTTGAAGATGATCAGGTGAGTTGCACCCCCCTGCTTCTAATCAAGAAATTCGTATACCGCCACTTTGGACCCATTTTTCTCGAAAGTATGGTTTTCAAGTTTGTCTGCATAATATCTCAAAAACTACACTGTGAACAATATTCGAAATTTTCCCATACCTATGTATAGGAATTTTCACATAAAAATATATTAAAATTGCTATTTTTATGGGATCTATACTGTAAATTTATAGGATTTTTTACAGTGTACTGAATTAATCGCTTTCTTCTTCGTTTTTTTCATTTTAAAGCAGATTAAATTCATTGAAGAATGAACCTAAAAATGATATTTGCTTTACCTATTTTATTATTATTTTTTCTTCATAGCACTTTGAGGAGCAGAAGAAGGCGAAAAAGTGTTACCAGAAATTTGCATGTCCGCCTTTTCTTCAGTTCATAACTTTTCATTGGTTTTAGCTGATTAAAAATTTCATGAAAAATTCTCGATAATTTTCACAAGTGATACAGTGCAGCCAGATTGGGAACTTTTTTTAGACGGTCTTGTTTCTGCACATGTAAACAATTTCCATGGCATTATTTTTCATATAGGACACACAAGCACCCAAAGACGCGACTCAAATTTTGCGCCAACTTCTTCAATAAATTATGCGTTCAACGGAAATCTTTAATGAATAATAATAATATAATCCACAACTAGGATTAAACTCTATATATAAAGTTCCAGTCTTTTGCTGATTTCTGGTGAGTATAGGAAGATTCTAAAAGTAATAAGCTCCAACTGTTAAAATTTTTGTGTAATTTCATTTCTCCATATCTGCAAACCTTGAAAAAATTCAAATTTGTGTTCAGAATCCAATTTTACGTATGTACTCAAATATTATTGATTTTAAATTTGAATTTATCAAGTAATTCAGGAACAAAGTTGGCGCGAAATTTTACCCGCTCCTTCTCATGCTCGAGTGTCTTTGAGAAAATTTTTGAGACATCGAATGGGTATCGAGAAACTAAAGTTCTTTATTTGCTTTCTTCTATGAAAAAAAAATTCAATAGAATCATCTTATTTCAAGGTCGCTTGATGAGAACCTCCCCTTGAACGTGTAGAATTCCGATTCAAATCTAATTGGCGTTAACCGGTTTCAATTGAAATTCTGCACGTTTAATCAGGATGAATGGGATTTTTCCAATCGCAGAAGGGATATCTGAGGGTTTTGCATTCAATGAACATCTGACAAACATTTAAACATTTGAACTTCTAATGAATATTCCTCGAACGTTCGAAGATCTTGGTTCTCTTGGGGATCAAACAACAGGGGGTTGAAAAAAATCACAGTGGTGGATCCAGCAACTCGTCTATCTTTCTTTCCATCCATTCAAATATGCAGGTTGAGGAAGGATGCAAGAGGGGGCGCGAGCCCTCTCTGGCAGCCTTGCTCAACCTCCCTAGTGCAAACTACACTAGAAAAAAGATTCGTTGACTCAGATAAGATTTATTTATAGTGAATAAATCGTCCAGTTGGATACGGCCAAAGCAAAATTTATTAATATTCATTTCACCGCGTTGATAAATACAGCACGTAGTCCTTTGAGTTAACTTCATACCGATGATGATTCGATGAATCTTAATTTGAGAAGAAGTTTGAATCGAATAAATGATTTGGTCATAAGTAGTAAATATGAATTTCTTGACTTAACACAATGTTTGGTGATAATGAATAAGTCTTCCCACACAGCACCCAATGTCTTAGTAATATTTCTAAAATATTACATTGTCTCGCTCAGAATATTCTGTGTGGGATATTTATACAAGATCCTATAGATATCGCAGACACAATATTTCGTTGAGAATGTTCTAAGAATCTTTCAATTGGAACATTGCACGTATAATGATCTTTAATAATCGACTCCGAAGCAGGTTTTCTTCCACTCAAAGTGATTCTGGCCAAATTCATTCGACATTTGTAAAAGTAAACTCTGAAGACATTTTTTTTCAACCCAAAGTAATATTCTGTAAGCTTTTATAATATATGTGATTGTAAAATTCTTTTTCGTACAGAATATCGCTGAAATTATCACAGCAATATTTCAGAATGTCTCCAGAATGTTACCTCAATGATTTCAGCAATGTTTCTGAATACTTCCAGAATGGTACAAAGACGGTGACACGAGACGTTCTGCAGACATTCTGACAATCTTCTTGAGATGTTTTCCAGAATATTACACATTCCAAATGTAATATTCTGACGATATTGCTGGGACATCCGGTGCTGTGTGGGTTATTTGTATGAAACGATATCTCTCAAAAATGTTCAACCAAATGTGTTGAGTTGTCAGAAGAAAACCTTTTTCTCAGTGCACATAAAATTTCTATAGAACTTCGACAAATAATTTTTTTCTCCATGACTTTCTATGGATTTTTCTGAGATCCTATATGAGATATGAGATTCTATAAAATTTTTCCACTAGGGCTGCTTTTTGTATGGACGGAAAAAAAGATAAACAAGTTGTTGAATCCGCCACTGACGAACATATGTCTCAACTATACACAATTTCGAATGTAATATAATGAAATTCCAGATTTGATATATTGATAGGGGTCTTTTTGATCAAAATTTTCAAGAAATTTTCTCGTCCAATTCTTCCGTAGAATGAACCGATACATTTACCGATACGTTTTTAACATTTGTAGGCATGTTTATTGAAGATCAAATATTAAAAAAAAAAAAATTGTCTTAGAGTCAAGAGAATGTTCTCTTGATATACTGATTTTTTGGAAAAAAAAGAACGAAAAAATGATGGCGTGCATGATTTTGAGTGACTGGATGATCAGAAAACAAATGGCCAATTATTCCTCGTTAAAGGGGCTATCGCATGAACTGAAATCGTTTTGATTGTTGGAAAATTCTCCGATCTCCACCCGATTTTCTACCTTCTAAAAGTGGTTCCTTCGAAAAATGACCGCTATTTTGTCAGTTTTTAATAAAAAAAAGAGTATACTAGTTCATGCGATATACCCATCTCAACAAGTAATAATTTACCATTTCTTTTCTTCTTCTCAGATCATCCAGTCGCCCAAAATCTTACCCACCGTCAATTTTTGGTCTTTTTTTTTAATCAGTATGCCAAAAAAACTTTTTTTTCAATATTAGAACTTCTATAAACATCCCCACAAATTTTTAAAACATTCTTTCCATTCCTTCTATGAAATAAAATGTTGAAAAAATTGTTTCTAAACATCTGAACCAGAAAGACCCCTTAAATTTGTTTGAACTCTTCATGTCAATTCCTCATAAAAACTGTTATCTTTTAACTATCTTTGTTCATATCTAATGGAATTGTACACGCTATATCTTCACAGTTGAGAATCACGAATAAAATTCCTATTGGCATCAACGACAGTTTGTAATAGTTTGATTCTTGTGATAGCAAATAGATTGCTGCCATAGTAAAAAATTTGCTACTCCAGCAAGAGATACCCAGCAGCAGAATCATATTTTGCTGTCGAAGCGGATTTTTTTTCCGTGTATGTCTGTGTCTCATTGTTCAAATATAAGTTCACTAGGTCCCTTGCATTCCCTTCAAGTTTCAAAGATACTCGACCTTCATTAAACCTCTACCAATTTCTTCCCTCAAGCATATCATTATTTTCGTTCAACCTTCACGAATTAAGAGACACCCTGTATTATATGCAACAATAAGATAACAACAATCTCTGCAAGAGATTCAAACTATAGAATAATTTTGTTCAATTGAAAATCTCATTCAATCACCACGGCAGTTCACGATTGAACAGTGAAAAGAAACGATTTTAATCGAATCCCGTAATTGGTTCGTATAAAAAGAATGAGTGTTTATCGAGCTCGCTCGGCTTCTCTCAGTGCTTGACTCGGTACTCCCGGAGGTAAGGTACCCGGCGCTCCACCTCCTCTAGCTTCCGGATCACCATTGGCAGCTTCTGTATTTTTGAATCGTTTCCATTTTCCTGAAATTCATTCGAACAGTCACATACAATAAGCTGCATATAAATTGCTAATACGAGATGATGATAGTATTTTATCCGCTTACTGGCAAGTCGAATCATGGTCACTCCCCACCATAGACTCCAACCCCATCCCACGAAACAGAATATTACGGTGAATAATTGGCCGATGCCTATGACGAGATTCACGATAAATGCGCCGAGTCTTGAATTCAGTGAAGCAGTGGGAGAAAATCTTGGCTGACCAACACATAAATTGAACACACCGCTGAAAATGGTACCTGCAAGTATTGGATAGAGGATATACATATATACATATGCATATTATAACGATCGGCGAAGAGACTTGTCTATATGGTATACTTACCAGAACCAGGCAGTAGAACGTTGAATACAAGGCAGAACCAGGCTAAAGGAACCGGTAGACACGGTATGGCGCCACGCATCACGGAGTTGTGCTCTACCAGAACATCAGGAAGTTTTGCTTTTGGGTCCTGTGAAAAATTTTGTTACTCTGTTGAATCGTTTCTTTCAATTGATGCTCAAATTGATACACTGAGAAAAACGTATGGAAAATGTTTAGGATGATTCACCATCAAAATGGCAGTTTTGGGAAGTATGAGCGGTCACGGAGAAAAAACATTGGCTGACGCAGCAAATCGAGACCCTGGTAGAAATGTCACAAGTTCTTCCCTGTGGCCCATGAGGCTCTGGAGGGGAAAAACTAATTACGAAAGATTAGTGAGGTGCTAGTCAGTAATTGATACGTTGAATCCAACTAGCGTTGGTTGAGCAAAACCGAAAAATTGGACTGATTAATGACACACACTGAGAACCCAATTTCTTAGATTCAAAGAAAATTTCTTTGCCCTCATTCTGATAAATCTTGTTTTCAATGAAAAACATTATTCATTGAAATGGCAAAACTTTCCATTGCATTGAAATCATATTCTTCGAATTTAGGAAAGAATATCCCAGATAGCAATTTAACCTTGCTGCAATGTTGTCAGGCAAGCTTGTGACAAGGTTGATATAAGCCTCCTAGTTGACACACGACAAGGGTACAAGCTTACAAAACCCTTGCAGCAGGGCTGTAGCAGCCTTACACTGACAAGGTTGTCAATAACAAGCCAAAAACAATGGAATGGCAAGTGTGACAGGGTTATGACAAGCCTACATGTTATCTGGGATATTTTTGTTTCAATTTGAAAATTCTTGGTTTTAGTTTGATGAAACTTTCCTCCATTGAACTGAATTTTCGTCCATTGAATGAAAGATTTATTAGAATGAGGGCAAGGAAAATTTTCTTACAATCTAAGAAATTGGGTTTTCAGTGCAGTTCTTCGAAAAATAGGGGCATTATTGCCGTTGGATAGCTGTGGGTCATTCCCAAATTCCTAGGTAGTTACTGGTAAGTGCTTTATCAGTTACTTGCTAGTGCCTGCTTAGTTTTCTTGCACGGAGAAAAAATGGTTTGCTATTATATAGCGCCTACAAAGAAATTGGTTGTCCTTGCAAAAATATTCACTCCAGCAGCTAAGACGTTAGTTCTGTTAACAAATTTGTTGATGTCAGCAAAAAAATGTAGTTGTGTCAATCATTTTTCTAGCTCTTTTAGCTAGTTTTTTTTTGTAGGTGCTATAGCAACAGACCTGCTTGTTATGCCAGCAATACTTTTCTCTCCGTGCAGTTTTCTTGGTTAGTCCCTCGTTAGTGAGAGCGTTACATCCCTTATCAGTCCCTTGGTAGTTTTCCCGCCTAGTGCCTCGTCAATAAAAAGGATGAACCGATGAGCGCCTCATGGTTTATTAATTTGACTGTCTACCAGGGAGATATTATATGTAGAATAGCAAACTTTTTTTGCTAACGTAGCTAAAAATTCGCTACCATGAGTAACTGAATTGCTGAGAGAGCAAGATGATTGACTGAAACAGCAGATTTTTCGCTGGACTAGGGGGCACATAAATTTTCTGCTGCCACAGCTCAAGAATCGCTGGCAAAGCTAACACGATTGCTGTGATAGCAAATAGATTGCTTTCACAGTAAAAAGTTTGCTGTTTCATCAAAATGTACCTGGCAAAATCAGATTTCGCTGTCACAGCGAGTTCTTTTTTCCCCGTGTTTATGTGCACTTTTCCTTTGATTATGGCAATCCATACCTCATTCTAATGAAAGTAACTTTGCATTTGATACATATTACTATAAGTTTCAAAAAAATTACCACAAATTAAAAGAGAAATGTTCGTAAACGCTCATGTGTTCCACTGAGATCAATAAATTTTCGAGTAATGGTCATATCGTACACATTGATCAATCCATTCTGAATTGTGAAAACATCCCAACAGTTTTCACTGTCT
Source organism: Gonatopus flavifemur (assembly GCA_018340375.1). Lineage (NCBI taxonomy): Eukaryota > Metazoa > Arthropoda > Insecta > Hymenoptera > Dryinidae > Gonatopus > Gonatopus flavifemur. The sequence goes on from JAFFJZ010000005.1 coordinate 12,301,589, forward strand.
TGTAGATGACTTCTTCTAAGAAATCTAAAAGATATATTCAAATCTGTTTCACATGGCTTTTAGATTTCTTGAATGATCAAAGTACAAATGCTCTAGTCATTGACTAGTTTGGTAACGCGAAACTAGCCGGAAACTAGACACTTGCGAGTACCTCGCCGGAACACTGAGAAAAGATTTGTTTCGGCGAAATAACATTTTGGTTGAAATGAACGCAAAGGAACTTTTTGGTTGGCTGAAATAAAATTTATTTAGGATAAACAAAGTTTATTTGTCTGTATGAAAGCCTCAATTATTGTGAACCAAATTTTGTTCAACCCCAAATAAATTTTATTTCAGCCAACCAAAAAGTTTCTTTGCGTTCATTTCAACCAAAATTTTGTTTGGCTGGAACAAACTGTGTTCTCAGTGAACCTTACAAGGCATTTGCAAGCGTCTAGTTCTGGGGTAGTTGAGCGTTACAAAACTCGTCAATGGCTAGAACATGCCTATTAAGGAAAGACATCTTCAAGATAGTGGAAATTGTTGCACAAGAAATTCTATGAGACGAAGCAAAATTTCTGCTGTATTGAATCAGAAATAATTCTACCGAAGATTATGGGAATAAAATATTGATATATATTGGAATAGTTTGCTGTCACAGCACAAAATTTGCTGCTCCGGCAAGATTAGATATCACTGTCACAGCGAATTTTTCTTTTCTCTGTGCAGAACTTTTGATGATATCGGTACAATAGTTTTTGAGAATTCGTATCTTACAATTCCAAAAACATGGTTTCGAGAAAAACGCAGTCAAAGTCTTACAAGTAGATATGAAACAGCGGAGGGAAGGGAAATTTCAAAAGGCTTCTTCTCATAGACTTTTACTCCCTTTGCCGTTTCCAAAATGTCTTCCACCGAAGTTTCCGCATGGAAACAAATAATTAGCTATTATTTGGATAGCTAAAAATTAGCTACTGGAGCTATTTTTCAGCTGTCATAGCTACTCACCTAGCGGTAGCAGCAAGAAATGTAGCTACCACAGCAAAAATTCAACAGCTAAATTATTTGGCTATCCAAATTTTCACCACAGAACCCGTACAGTTAAAACTACACTCAGAGAAATCTACAGTCATGGCAACTATGTGAGAGGATAACTATTCAGTTATAATTCTTCCAACTCTTTTTATAGTCAATGCAATTATATAAATAGTTTTCACTACTATAAACAAGTTACCATAACTATTTATGTAGTTGTGAATACTGAATGTGAATGGTTGTCCTCAAATAGTTGATGTGACTATTCAAATTTCTCTCAGTGTATTATTTCCTGCTGCGATAGCTAAAACATAGCTACAGTAGCAATTATTCTAGCTACAGGAGTGAAAAAAAGGGTGCTAAAAAAGTCAGTAGCTGCCACAGCTATTTCCTTTTTTTCCCTCCGCTAAAGCAGCTTACTATAACTTTAATTCAACCCCAGTCTGTGTACTGGTGAAAGCTTTGTTATTTTAGGAAAGTCGTTTGAGAATAGTTATTCCTTAAAGAAATGAAATTACAGGAATAATACACATGAAAATTTATTTTACCTCTTGAATTGGCAGGGGAGATGCCACACTCGTAAGACTGTGCTTGGCACGTACATTTGTTGTGCGACCATCCGCATTCGCACGATTGCATTTACATTTACCACAGCATGTGAATAATCTTCGACAGATCGCTCCAAATCTCCTTTCGGGTGGACAACAAGGGGCTTCTGTTTCAGCTGGTGCTATTCTTGCGCTTCTCTTACACCATTTGATCTCGTTGAATCGAGAACATCTAATTAAAAAAAAAGAAAATGCAGAAAAATTGCATACAAGAACAATGTGGTTGAAATTAGTGCTTTTCTGTTGAAATATTTTGGTTCCCAACATTTTTGTATTTGTAAATTCAGAACAACCGGGTCAGTACTGCTCATTCATCCGCGCCTGCCATGGTAGAACTCTGGCATTCTAATCTTATCAGGCCAGTGTTGGTTCAATACTGGTGCAAAATTGTCTGTTCATGCAAACCAATTCTGTTAAAAATCCTCTGAACAGTGAGGGCTAATTAAAGGACTATACCAATTATAGAGCATACACGGAAAAAACAATTTAGCTGCAGCAGCCAAGTAGCTAGCACGGACACGGACAGCCTTTGAATTAGCTCCTGCAGCTAAATTTTAGCTGTTACAGCAAAAAAAATTTGCATTTATACTTAATTTATTTGCGGTAACAGCTAAAATTGAGCTGCAGGAGCTAATTTAATGGCTGTCCGTGTCCGTGCTAGCTACTTAGCTGCTGCAGCTAAATTATTTTTTCCGTGTATGCTACTGGAGCAAGCATCCCATATCATAACAGTGTTGCAAGACTATTTTGTCTGTGCGGACGAAGAGGGCAATAAAAGTCAAGAAGAACTCTCTTTTTACTTATTCTGGATCGATTGTAACAACAGAATTATCAACACTTTCCGTTGAGGCAGCCAATGAAGATCAACTAGAAAGAAAGATCGTCCTGACTCCTACACCTGTTTCACTCGACGTGACTCAAACCACTTTTTTGGTTAGATGTTCGCTCCAGGCGTATATACTCTAAGGTAGTGATCCTGAATAGAAACATTTGCTTTAGCCGAAGCTTAGAAAATACAACCTTGCCAGTATCGGGCCGTGTGTCAATTCTGACAACTTTCACATGAGATCGTATTAGAAGTCTCAGAAATCTCCAGAAACAACACACTAAAAGTGGGTCCATATGAATGACAATCTTCAATTGAGTTCGGAATTTTTACTGTTCCATCTTCAGTTCAAAAACACCACTTTTCCTGAACTGAGAAAAATTGTACTGTGAAAAGTCCCATCATTGTCAGCAAGTTCAAGATACTCTTGAAATCTAACTGAATGTAGGTAGATTCAATTTTATGAAAACGAAAATGCAATCACAGGCGAACATACTATAATAAGTTAATAATGTATCATCAGGACAGTAAACTTCCATAATTTTGAATCTACATTCAGTTAGATTTCAAGAGTATTCTAAACTTGCTGACAATGGTGGGACTTTTGAGAGTAAAATTCTCTCTGCCACGAACAATATTCAATATTTAAAGATTACCTGTTTTTGAATCTGGGCCAACATCCGGTACCCTGTTGTTGCATCGATTCCATATCGGGAGATTGCATTCCCATCCTGGACGTTTTCCTCCCCCAAAAGAGCCCTTTGGGTTCTCGTCGGCAGGCTAAACACCTCATTCCTCTCGCACAACGGCCACAGTAACGACCGACAGACCGTTTCCAACGAGTCAATAATTTCTCAGGAACGTTTGACACTTTTGAGTCGTCGACGACCCCCGCGACTGTACGTTCGTCGTTGCCGATGACGGGTGTTGCGACAGTTGCGGTCGCGGTAGCGACGGCAGCGGCGGCAGCTTCGTTCAGCACCCTGGAATACAAAGAAGGTGTGCCAGCACCTGTTAGCGTTATTAAAATCTGTTCTCGAGGACGAAACGCGTTGATCGATCGATCCAAGAGTTATAAAAGGAATAAAGTACAAAAAGAAGGAAATCTTTTCAATCGTGTATTGAATTTATATTTCTTATCATCCATTTAATCGGAGGTCTCTGTGAAATTGGATACGGTCGATCTGAATGATAGGTCATATCGAATGGGAAGTAGCTGTACTCAATATTGAAGCTTTCAAGAAAATCTAAATCATATTGTATATTCATAATATTAGGATGTTGAAAATGCACTGAAAAAAAATCATAGTGGTAATTAAATTAACTTTCTCCATGGATGGGGAACTGTTCACCATGATTTGGTAGACTTTTTCTTCATTCTCTGCCCTAATTCACCGGTTTGAAGGCAGCAAAAATCGATGACATGGATGTAGAAAATAGGGATGTTCGATTCCGATTCGATTTTTTTGAGAATCGATTCTTTAGCCTAAGAATTGACAATCGATTCTTTGCATCTGTTCATTTTTTCTTTTTTTTCAACTACATCCATTATGATCGGACTTTAATACTTTCTTTTTATTTGAAACTATTTTCATCAGATAACATCAAGTAAAATTTTGGGCATCCATGAAAATTCAGTTTCATTATGATTGTAAATTTTCCCTATCAACGGGTTGTGAATAGTTTTCTTGTGGCGTCATCTTGTCGTTCTCAACCAATCAAGCCTCGAGAAAAGGATCCATGAACAACTCAGAACAAACTACTGTTGCCTCAACTGACTGTCTGCAAGATTTCGGCAAATTGAACAAAATCGTATTATGGCCATTTCTACGATATTAGATCCTAGATTGAAAAAACATTTCTTTCAATAACCCCTCAGCATATTCCAGTTTGATTGAACGGCTCACAAACTGGATAAAAGATACTGATCAAATGACGAGCATAGAGAATCCTCAACAAAGAATTGCAACACAAGAAATTGTTGAAGATGATTTATGGTCTTTCCATGATAATCTCATTCAAGTTGGATCACAAAATTCCGTTGAAGATAATCGTTCTGATGCTTGAATGCCTTTAATATAATTTGCTATCAGCCAATATTATGGTAATTAAAAGATCGTCATTATCTCTGCAAATTTGAATGTAATTTCAAAAAAATTTTCAATTGATTTTTCAGGAATCGATTCTTTGGTTTCGATTTTGTAGGAGAATCGATTCTTGTGATTCGATTCAGAATCGATTGAGGAATCGGTTCTTCGAAGAGACTCAAACATCACTAGTAGAAAAGATGGTATATGAGTCCGGTAAAGGAAGTTACAGGTAATTCTCATTTGAAGCGTCTTGATTCACGAATAACCATTACGAAAACTCTGAATGTGTTTATCTGCGAACTGCATTTTGACAATCGGTGGGAGTTCTAGCTTTGTCAATTTTCAATGAATCGGCTCGGTTTTTTTTCCATTGTATTCGCAATTATCTAGTGAAATATGTACAATTTTTTTCAAAATATTGATATTTGCGTTCTTTATTTAACATTGAGTAACGAAATGTAGGGTGAAAATACTACTTTTCTCTTCAAATCGATGCCATCTCGTGAAAAATGCATATTTTTCAGAATGGATACGTATTTCACTAGCTTTTGAGTTACAGAAACTAATTATTTTGCTACATTGTTCTGGATCAATGCTGGATTGAGGTATTTTTTACACTGCACGACCACGAATTTTCGGAGCGCTGTGATCAAACGCTTGTCAAGCCGCCATTTTTACACACAAAAAGGAACAAAAATGAACAAGGGAAACTCCCTAATTCTCCAAAAAAAGGTCTCAAAGAGCGTAATTTTTGGAATTTCCAAAGTGGTCTTACCTCTGAAACATACATTCAAGATATCTTCAAGATGTGTTATACAGATATTTAAAAGATAACTTCGAAGAATCAAATTTGAAATGGATACACGATGGCTTGAAAACATCTCAATTGAGATATCTTGAGGGGATACATCTGAAAGATCTCTCTTAGACATCTTGAAGTGATGAAATTGAGGAGTCTTTCGCAGAATACTTGCAACTTGCGATAGTTCTATATCTTTAAAATATCTCGTAAAGATATCTTGAAGATCACTTCAAGAAATGGAATTAGGATCACGAATTCGTAGTGAATATAGAAGAACTTAGAATTAATTGTCTTGATCAAGATATGTTTGAGACATATCTCGGAGCTCTCTTTTGTATATCTTGAGGAAATTTTTGAGAAAATTCTCTTCTGAAATGCGGGTTATGTACAGCATTAGAAGAAATATTAGCTCAATCATTGCTTTAAAATTCCAGACTTTTTCATGAATTATATTTCGAGTAGTTTTACACAAACGCAAATTCTAACAGTTGTATGACATTGGGGGCTGTCCATAAACTATGTAGCCCTGTTTTTGTGGTTTTTTGACCTCCCCTCCCCCCATTTGGCTCTGCTGTGGCTTCCCACTGAAACCACTCCCCTCCCTCGTTACGGGAACATTGTTCCTCACGTTCAACCAAATCAATTTCAATCAAAAGAATTTTTATCCAAATATAACCTTAATAAAATTGAAATTAACTAAAATGAAAGATTTATTTTATTGAAATAAAATTTCTCTCATATCAAATGAGATTCACTTGCATGAAGAAGAATCTTATTTGATCCAATCAAATATATGTTTGGGTTATATTCAAATGGATCATTTTTCTGGATATTTATATAGAATTTTCTTCCAAGTACAAAATAAATAAAAAACCACGTAGCTTGAAGACAAAGCTCTCCCCCCTCCCCTCATGTAGCCCAGTGTACCATTTCATCTTACCCCTCCCTCCCCCTTTATGGGCCACGTAGTTTATGGACGACCCCTTATAACCATAAGTGACAATCAGTCCCCTACCCAATAAACATTCTTTTCCTCAAAATATCTTTACTAAAAGTCTCACATATCTGATGCAACACTTTCAAATATCTTTTGGATCTCTTAAAATCTTCTTACGTCTGTAATATATATCTATAAGATAACTACGAAACCTCTCCCAAGCTGTCTTTCAAGATATCTGGAGAAGAGATGTTATATTAAACTTATAGATATATTTTTGGTATAAGAAGAAATTAAGAGATCTCAAAGATATCTGAAAAGGTTGCATCAGACATCTGAGACTTTTAGTAAAGGTGTCTTGAGGAACTGAATGTTTATGGGATACATAACCATATGGCGGGTTATAACACTATAGTTCAAGCTATTAAAATCGGTTCTCCAGTACAATTCTCTCGGTTCAATCTTATTGTTATGTGTATTTTGTAGTAAGATTTTATTCAACTGAAATACATTCGAATGAATTCAAAATTCAATCGTATTCAAAATTTCAGAATACAAATCTACTCACCAATTCGGTTCAAATATATCAGGAAATTTCTATAAAAATTCTACAACACTTGATAAAATTATTTTTCAATCGAATTCTTCTTCAAAAACTCTCGCAATTCATTTACTTATTATTTTATAAAGATATAATAATTTTTTTATATTTTCTAAATATTGCTAATCAGCAATTAATACGTAACAGTTTTCCTTTACGCAGCTATTATGTTTGGAGCCAAAAAATTCAATTAATAAATTCTATTTAATCGAATTGAAACACTCCAACAACGTTGAACTCAGCGTAAGAGAAGGGATTTTTTGTCCTGTCAAAGTCTATTATCGGTTCGAATGAAGATATGAACACCAATAATCCCTGACAACCTAACGGTCCCTGACGTATTCATGAATTCTTATATCACCCCCTTGCATCCAATCACACTTCATCATAAAAATTATAAACTTATCAGAATATTTTCCTTACCATATTCGCTGAATTTTGTAAACATCTCGAATTGAAAACTCGTATCGCTACTCAAAAAACAATCTTCATATTTCAATATGGAATAGAATTCTTACCTCTAACCCATCCGAAATCGATCAAATCGAAATCTCGTGAGGAATCATGGTACCATGATCGATCCACGATACCAAAAAAATTTTCGTTTGTCGGTGCCACGCTGGAACCCATCGATCCATAAATTCGAAGAAATTCCTTTTCTCTCAATTATTTCGGTTTATCTGGATGGTTAACAATGAAAATCCATTATTCGCGTAACAAAAATCCATCTATACCATCTCTCAAAAAATAATTCCAAGAGAAACAAAAACATACAACCTTATGAAAATTCACACACTTCTTCTATCCAGAAATCAAGAATTCCTTTCTCATGAAATTGCATGGAAAACAGAGAAGAAAAAACAATGGATACGATATGCACACATTTTTCCAGAGAAACTCGAACGATTTATTTATCAATTACCATTGATGATTATATTATGGTCATGGTCAACTATAATAAAATTCTAAGTGACGTAAAAGCACATGGGATCGATCGTTGAAGGAAGATCGTTGCTCGAGCGCGCACTTCGAAGGACCTCCTCTCCTTTCCTTCCTTACTTTCTCTTACTTCAGAAAATACGATGGAACAACAAAAACTGCAATATTCCCTTGTTGATTCACTGTTCGATATTGAATAAAATTTCCTTCTCTTAGGTACGTTATCGATGTTTCTTCCCTTCGATGCCAAATGTAACTCCAAGGGAATCCTTCACGGTAGGTGACCGTCGTCTTTACTCGCGTTAGGTTACTCTAATAAGATTGCAGGTGCCGCAATCACCTCATACAGGGGGGTTTCGTCGAGAGACCACCTCAGAGGTTAAGGGAAGGAGGGTTCAAGGGGGGAACAAAGGATGGCGATCGAGCGTCCTGGTCACGCGAAGATTTGCTGCCTCCTTTACGTTTTACCCTATATAATGAACGTACACTTCGGACATAGGCTGACCACGAAATCGATACACTAGCAAAGTTCTTTACCTCAAATAACTCACCCCTGATTTCTTGATTCTTATTTCGAAAAATAAGTATGCAAATACTTCCCTTGTTTTTATTTTTCAATTATTTATATTCAGAAATCAATGCTCTAACGTCTTTTCGAGAGTCATGACATCAGGTTAAAATTTATATATTCTCAAATTGATACAATATAGAAAAATTTGTATTTTACAACAGCACTTGAGATAAATTACTCCATGAGTACGATCACAATGAAATTGAAAGATTCCAATTCTACAGGAAAATCGTGGTAATGGTCATTAAAATTTTGTCAAGGCCAACTTCTTGATCGATACATTTCATTGAGAGTAGGGTCTTGAATGTTACTGGTACATCTCATGAATATTCCGTGGAAATTTTTCATTCTTGATTAATTTTTTTGAAAAATGATTAGAATTAATATTGTATAAAAATAAAGATTTCGTGATGATTCTTGAGAATTCTTACGATTTTATCATTGGAAGTTTCAGCATAAAGTAATTCTACGAAACAGAATTTCATTCGTATGTAACTCATGCAAGAATCAAGGAAAGCTCAATTTTTTCCACAAAGATGCATTATTACGTGAAAAATTCCCCACGTTTGTGCTTAATGGGGTTAATAGGGCATGAAACGAATCGAAATAATCGCAGGATGATACCTTGTGCGTGTTTTACTACAAGAACAGTAATAACAATAATAATAAGAATAAGAATAACGATAATAATAATAATGGTTCGTTAAACTAAACAATTAAAACTTCGTGATATGACGGGATTAAGGTTCGTGTTGAAATAACGCTATATTTATAACCCCTACTATCCATTTCGGTTTGCAGCTAGAAGTCGTTAGAGGATTTCAAAGAACAATGTATAACGTCGGCAACGCCATGTATTCCACACAAGCTCTTAAGCTCTCTATCTCTATTCGTTGAATCTGTGCATCTTGGTAATTCCACCTTTAATTATCATTCGTTCAGAGATTTAAATTCTCTGAAGTATGGTAATTGTAATATATGGATGCATGAATAACGAGGAAATACCGTGACGATGGGTTTTCATGAAATTGTTGGGAGAGAACGTGGAGCGTATAAACAGTCATCCGTTTGAATAATAATTCCATTTGTAAATGGACTTTGATTGAATGGATATAATAATCACCCTCGTTAGTCTTATATGCATCAGTGAGTTGAGGATTAATACTGAGAACAATTGCTCAACTTTGTTTCACGATTCGTCTTACGATATTTTTTGGACAAGTTCAAAGATGCCTTATGCGATTCATTTAGATATCTTTTCGACGTTTAAAACGTGTTTTACATTCTTAACAAATCTAAGATGTCTTTTGAAGGTGAGACGTGTTTCAGACCTCTAAAAGATATCTGAACCCGTTGCATGAAGGGCCTTTTTTATGGTAGCTCAGCATCAAGCATCAACATTGGAAGAAACGAGTGGTGCGACAGGTTCTCTCTTTTCTTCAAATGTTGACGCTTGATGCTGAAGCTGTCATGAAAAGAGCCTTTTAGACATCTTAAATTTGTCTAAAAAATATCTTGAGACAAAAATTGTGATGCGAGAATCAGGACATCCCCATGTGAAAAACGAACAGTTGCAGCAACTACTCAAATAGTCCCAGTGAACACTTATGAGAGAGAGAGCTCTTTCAGAGGTCTTTCAAAAGAGCTCTGTCCATGCTATCATATTGATATCTGAATGGTATCATTTTTCTGAGATCTCAGAAAAAATCCTCTTAGAGAGTTCGTTTGGATAACATTCTGACAATCTCTTATTTTCTTCAGAAATCGACGCATCTGATAACATTCTGATATCTTTATGTTAACGTTCTGAAAGGTCCATTTGAGCTCTTACACGTATTTGGGAGGTCTCTAAGAGCTCTGGATGATAACATATTGTTAACTGGGGTCGATTTTTGAACATCTACTTGAGTACTTGCTGCCACTACTTAGTAGTTGGGACAAATACCGGGTTACTTGCCTTGACTAACTCGAAAGTTGCACTAACTAACGTAAATACCTCGTCAGTTGCGAGGAATCCTAATTAATTTCCATAATTGAATCAAGTTACACCGATTCGCCACAAATTGTGGTTTTCTGGTGTATTTGTAAATTTTTTACCGTATAATTAACACCAGAACTACACCAAAAACGAATTTTACCCACTGTACACCAAGCAATCACTGTTAACGCTCTCAATTGGAGTACAGTTACACCAGATTTTTATAGAATCTACCCTCATTTTTTACTCAGGAGAAACTAAGAGATATTGGTGTAAGAAATTCACAAATACACCGTGTTTTCATGGTGAAATACCGGAATACCACTGATTCCCCACTGGACCTGGACTGACACTAAATTTACACCCAGAAAACAAGGTGTAACATTTTCACCAGGGTTATGTTGGAATCAATAGACGCAAATTTCAACAATATTCAAGCAATAATTGAGCCTTCGGATGCAATAACGACACTCGCACTTGAAAAAGCGTGGAATAATTGTCCGAGTTGTGAGGTCGGGGGTCGAAAGAAAAATTAAAATTCTTCAAACCTAAAAATACTGTATGATAGTGCTCGAAGAACCAATCCATTTCCCCGTTTCCAGCTGTTCTGAAGGATTGAGAATTTTTGTAAGTGTCGTTATTGCATCCAAAAGCTCAATTATGCCCTATCAAAGAAACGTTGACCAACTAGAATTTATTGTCCATTTCCCTCCCAGGTGGAAATATTCTATTGAATCCTATTACGAATGGTGAAATTTCTGATTGGATATTATTGAATTTCATTGAAATCTATTAATTTTCTCATCCGTCAATGAGATTTTATAGATTATTTGTAACAGTGCTGAAAACATTGTTACAGGCGTTGAAAATGTTGAATGAATTGGAAAATAAGAACATTCCTTGATATCCCGATGAATTTTCAAATTCTTCACGCATTCCACAGACTGAGCAGAACGAATGAACATCAATCCCTGATAAAATTACTCGTATCGACATTAAAAGCAGAATAAGAGAAAATCAGCTTTAAGGAATGTTGAGAATTGCAATACCTTGACAGAAATCTGTAAACGTTTCTTTGAGACTGAAAATAACTTTTGAACCAAATTGTTCAATCGTTTTGAATTCATTCAAGATAAGATTCACGAGGGAGAAGTCCAATAAAACGTACTTAGAGTACATGAAAAATCAAACTACAAAATTGCTTCGCAACATATTTATAGAACCTCCGATTACGTGAAAGTATGGAAGACAAGTTTTCCTGTACCGTAAAATGGGCGTGTCTTAAACGACCTCACTTCACATCAACGTGAAGCACCGATGTGATATTTATCACTCGCACAGAATTTCTAAACTAATTGACATGAAGTATCATTAATCCTGACTCGGCAAGATCCTCTATGAACGATGAATTTTGATGAAACCAAAAGCCGAGTGAGGGACGATTCTTTAAAATTCCATACGAAAAACATATTGAAATTAATTGAAACATTTAGACAATCCCGTTCGAATGGAATAGCGATCAAACCACATCGATAATTCATCATTCATTGTTGTGTCTTCTACTAATTTCGCAACCGCCCACGCGTAATGTATCAAATACACTTCGAGTGCCATCTCTGTACGATAAATCAGTTGTTGTATTATCGATTCACACAATTTGACGTGACATTTTATATTTCATGATTTACAGAGGGTAAAAGACACGTATGTCAATATTTTTGGGACACAAATTGAAGTAAAAATAATTCATATTTTATGTGATGATTGAGGGTATAATTAAATGGTTTCTTCAACTCGCGAATTGGCCTGCGATGTGATTTCCTCAACGTCATAAAAATCTCCAAGTTTTCTTACCGATTGCATGCGGATAAAGTATCGAATAATCATTATTGAAAGTTTTTGTAAAACACTTCACAAATTGTTCTTCCAGTAGAGTCGGGGGAACAAAATTTCCATCAGAGGGCAGTACTTGTACAGTGGGTGTAATAACACATGGGCTGAAAAATCCCGGGCCTAACAAAGAAAACACGGTTTGTTTTGTTCAAAATAAGCTTCATTCTTCAACGTGATCTCCATCAAGAATAACGCAATCAATACCACTTTTGTGGAACGATTTATCTTTTGCCTCAAAATAAGCCCAGTTTCAGCGATAACCTCTTCATTCGAGCGAAATTTTTTACCGGCGAGCATCCTTCTTAGGTCTGCGAACAGCCGGTAGTCGCTGGGAGCCAAATCTTGCGAATACGGTGGATGTGGAAGCAATCCCTATTAAAAATGTCCGACAGATCCTGACAGATTCCGGTCAAAATTCTGTCTGGTTCCGTCGGAAATCATCATGCCTGGGACAAAAACCGACCAAATTCTCCACAGAAAATTACCTGTCGGACATTTGCAATAGAGATTCAAAGTTCAATTCATGTAGTTTTGCCATTGTTTTGATTGACTTGTGACATGGTGCGTTGTCTTGATGAAATAAAATTTTTTTCTTTGCCATATGCGGTCGTTTCTTCGCAATTCCGGCCTTCAAACACTCCGATAATGCGATATAATATTCACCGTTGATGGTATTTCCCTTCTCAAGATAGTCGATGAATATTACACCACGCACATCCCAAAATACCGAGGCCATAACCTTTCCAGCCGATTGTTGTGCTTTCGGGCGCTTTGGACGAGGTTCACCAGGGGCTTTCCACTCGGATGAAGATCGTTTTGATTCCGGAGTGAAGTGATGGATCCATGTTTCATCCATTGTAACATATCGACGCAAAAATTCTGGCTTGTTACGTTTAAATATGGCTAAAAACACTGCTCAGAAGCATCAACGCGTTCTTGTTTTTGGTCAACAGTGAGCAAACGCGGGACCCACTTTGAACACAGTTTTCTCATAGTTGAATGCTCATGCAATATAAAGCCAACACGTTCTTTTGATATTTTTACGATGTCAGCTAACTCACGCAACTTCACTCTTCGATCATTCAAAACGATTTTGTGGATTTTTTTTATGTTTTCTGGTGTTACCGCCTTATTTGGACGTCCACTGTGTTCTGCATTATCTGTGTCTCTACGCCCACGTTTGAAGTCAGTGAACCAACGTTTTGTTGTGGTTTCTGCTAGAGCGGAATCCCCATAACACTTTTCAAGCCATTGCTTCGCTTGAACGGTATTTTTCCCCATCAAGAAGCAGTGTAGAATTAAGACACGGAATTGTTTTTGATCCATTGTTGTAAAAATAACCAAAGGAGCGTCACTCTTAGTACAATAACTCACAAACTAATGAATAGAATATCATGAAATTTTGACAGCTGTCTCTTGAAGGTTAGTACTAACTGAAAAACAGGTGGATGCAGTAAAATTCGCGCCATCCACGTGTTAGGCCCGGGACTTTTCAGCCCATGTGTTCAATCCTTTTTTATCTCTCCGACAGATCCTTATTAGCAATTTATGATCCCTCTTCCATGTTCAATAAATTGGATCTACCGGAAAGATGGAAACGGATTTATCACATCCACTGTACCACTGAATATTGGTCTTCTCGGGGAGTACTGGAGATTTGTTGTTTGATGAAATCTTCTCATAATTTTGCACTGAAAGAAAGAAAATTAATGATCACTATTTTCAGGACCACTTTACGTACATCGCCCGATTAGTTACCATTACAGATTTCCTCTCACGGAGAACAAAATAGCTCTCCCAACTAATGAGTAGCTGCTCCAACTGCTTCACGTACACGATTTTCGACCAGCTACGAAAGTGAACATGTGAGATAAGGATATCATACGGCATTCACACGCGCTCGTTGCCTCTGCTTAATATTTAATTTCGCAAAGGAATCTTTCTTTTTAAAATTTCGAGGAAAAATGGATTTCACTTTCTAAGGATATTGATTCATAGGTTCTGGAAGTCGCACTTATGAACATTCAGTTCTAATGGAGACGTACCTCTTGCCAACGAGTTTCGAACCCTTGTCATCCAACTACCTACACGCTATTCTTAAACCTTCCTGACCTATGCCTTAAGGGGATACCAGCGGCGTGGCAGCACCCGAATTGTTTATGACAAACTTCGGACAAACGCTTCAATTGAATCAAAATATCGCTCTGTACAGCAATTCTTCAATTCAAGTAGGAGTCATTTAGATGTTGGTTAGAGGACGCTCTCATTCCGTTATATCCATGAGTATCCCTTCTGGATCTACACATATATATCCTGCTAAATTCTGAATAACCGGACTAAATGAAATTAAGAACAAAGTTCCACTTTTCTTATAGATCCACAATATAAAAAATGATTACGAGATTTCCCCCCGAAAAATGGCAGCAGCAAAAGTCCTCCACAGATGGGGAATTTTTCACCTCAATTTGGTCAACTTTTCCTTCATTCGTGGAGGATTCAACACCCAAAAAACAGTATAATTCTTCAAAGTGGGGGAAAAATCCCTCATTCCTGATAGAAGGTGAAGAAAAACTCCCCACATTCTTCACAGTGCAAATAATATAATCGAACTATCGACTCTTCCGTCATATTCGACCGGAATAACTCAAACAGTTTTCCGTTACATCCGACCGTTATGATTTACTCTTCTTCATTATACTTGATCAATATAATTGAGGTACTCTGGTGAAACTCGACGTTCAAAGGAAGCGAGTATTGAAACAAATGAAGCATAAAAACGTTCCAATCTCCGGTTTACTGGCGCTTAGTTGTTGTTTCAATAACTTTTCCATGTCACTGCATGCGTTCATATGTATCTTCACCAGAGTATATTGTTTCCGTTATAAAAAATAATTCATGTACTTTTAATCATTTCCGTTACACTTGACCGACATAATCAGAGATGAGCTGGAAAACACTGCTAAAGCCATTCTAACATCTTAGAGAGTTCAACTTCTATTTTGTTTCAAAAGTGTATCCTGGTTGCTTCAATTACCCGGGTAGAAATTAGAATCTACCCAAATGGGAGTGATCTGGTTGAAGACAGGGCTTTGGATTGCCCAATTTTCGATGATATGAAATGTTAATTTACCGTTTCTATGGTCACATGAATCGTATTTCTTACAATTTTTTGGAATACTGAAGGGGTTAACATCCTTCATTCGATAACGAATTCAATTTCAATGTGGACGTCGGAAAAAAAGCATATTTTCTAGATTTTTTTTCTCAGGAACTATTGAATATAATCGGATAAACTTTTTTTCCCTTGAAGTTACAATCAAGGAGAGTTGGAAAAAATTTCTGCTGATCATGAAAAATACTTATTAATGTACTTATAATATAAAATACGAGTGTTGAGAAAAAAAAGAAATTTCTGTCTGCGGGGATGATTCCGGCTCTCCTAATGGTCTGCAACAGGTAATCCAAGAAGTTTCTTGATCTATGTTGTCGCCCCTATCGCCCGTACCTCAATTATTTTATTTTACCACAAATTAACAAAATGGTGGCGACTCTTACAAAAGTGTAAAAAAAAACAGCTTTTCGCGTCATACATCAGGTGGAATTATAAGTTAAAATTAAAATATCAACAAGTTTCAGGTACGGACGATAGCAATGATAGTATTGAAAACCGTGTTGAAAGTTCATCCCTGCAAGGTAATCCATAAAACCGTTGCAAAACTGGAACGTGCGCTGTCTGAGTCTCTTGTTTGAAGCGTTACGAGACAAGAATGTAGGATATCAAAGCTCCAAAAAAGAATTCGAATTTTCCAACCCATCGCATTGAGGTGACTGTATAGATTTATCACTTCCATCTAACTGGAGTGTGGTAATGCTAGGAATGATTCTGAAGATTTGTATTTTGAAAGACCTTCCGTAATACAATTCATACAACAAAACCGTGCAAACACCTTTTGTTTCATAATCCTCTTCGCACGTTATTTTGTCTGATATCAAATTAAACCATTATACTCAGCCGTTGATTCGAAAGTGAAGTAAGAAAGTACCCGAGGTGTATCATTATCAAGCTTAATTTCAACTTTCGTGAAAGAGTTTATCACTTGACATCGTTGGAGAACACATAAGTTTCCCACTAAATTGCTAACGGCAAAACTTATGTAAAAAAGGAAAAGAGGAACAAAAGCTGTAATGAGGTATGCGAAAAATGTCATTAAAATTCATTTTCCTAGATCTCAATAGCAGCCACGTACACACATTCATAAACAAAACTCTTTCCTTCTCCTTACGTCTTAATATTTTCATATTGTACCACGGAAACCGTGACACGTTCTTTTCTCATCACGCTATACTATACCTTTCCCATTTGACTTCGTAATACAATGGGTCACCGTCGCGAAACGGTAATTACTGTGAATTAAGACAAATGGTGTATTATTTCGTAAAACGAAGAAACAAGAACATCGTTAAATCATTGTCGAGTGTTAAAAAGTAATGAATGGATGAGAGGAGGATTCGATTGATTTGATATTCATTTGCCAAATGAAATCCTTCTCTCGGTTTACGAATCAAATTTGATAATAGCACAGACCGAGTCCAGAAAATGTTTTCAGTGAGATCGAGGAAGAACAGGAATAATGGGGTAGTTGCGAGTCACGCTATTGTAGCCTTGTGGGTGAGTGAGTCACTAGAACGATACGAATAGTCTCAGAAAAATAATAACATATCGAGATACGTGTGCACGTACGGAAAGTGTGCAGTTAAGGAATTTGATGTACATTGTTATACCGAACGAGCTATGAAATGATATGAATTTTTTCCTCCTTGTGTAATACGATCTAACCAATATTTATGAAATTTCTTTTCGTGTAATAAATTCTACGTTACACACCCAGTTGATGCGGAACCTTGGTGTGGATTGATAAAACCCATTTTTATTCCTTGAAAAGCTAAATAAAGAATGTTTTTCTGTTTTAAGGTTATCAAGATCTCGGGTATTTCTCAAGATTCTGATATTTATACTTTTCAATATGTTCTAGCATCTGATTTATAACGTGAATTCAACGAAATTTTGGTTGAAATGAACGCGAAGAAACGTTTTGGTTGGCTGAAATAAAATTCATTTGTCTGTGAGAAACTGTTAATTATTGTGGATCAAATTTTATTCCCCCAGGTTGAACAAACACATTGAAGATTCTATGGATTTTTTTAACCAGGGCCAGCCAACCAAAAGTTTTATTTGAGTTATTTTCGACCAAAATTTTGTTTGGCTGAAACGAACGTTTTCTCAGGGCATAATTTATGCTCAAATTAAATTACTGAACTGGAAACAAACATCTGAGAACTAATGAAGGTGTAAGCGAAAACGTCGGAGAAACGTAATCCAACTCCACATTTGAATCAATTAATGTGACATCACAATAAGATATCAACACTTTCCATTTCCAATTCCTGAGAGTATCTCAATTGTATCTATCGGTAGCACACGTAAGAGATCGTTACTATTTCATCGTTAATTGTCAGTATACAGAAAGATGGAAAAGAAGAAATACAACGAGAGTCAGGATTCTAATTTATTAGGCCCTTTGGAACCCGTTCGTCTCACGGCGAAGGTATATCTCATTGATGCAAATCTCCGCTCACCAGCAGATCGATAAACTTGCCTCGACTATAAGCTACTTCTACCACTGGTCGACTGTGCGAAGACTTTGTGACCAGTAGTAGAGGTCAAAGAACTCTACACGAATTCCTACCTGAAGGAACGTGGTATGTCTATTCAAAATCGTAAAGATGCAATCATACCTCCAAGAGATCCTTATATAAGTACATATGACAAAGATTTTCAATCCCTAATTTATATATCATACCTCATAAAGATTTCATAGATTCATTCGTCATTCAGGTTAAATACCATTCATGATTCATCACATAACGCTTTTCCTGAAAATGAATCAAGATAAAGGGGCATTCTAGCCCCTTATGCCATGATAAAATCCGATTGATCGATTCATCCAATAATGAATCCAACTCCTTTCTTCCCATTAAAATTCAATTATGTGTACAAGCTTGAATTTTTTTCCTATGATGTATTCAATTCAAATAAGCGTGTCGGGATTCGAACACCTCACGCAAAGCTGGAATGTTTCTGTTTCTTTATATACATTGGAAATGTATTATCTGTACGAAGCGTTAAGAAAATTCTTGGAAAATTTTAAACAAGCACTTTGAATTCACGTAATACCTTCTATCGACGATATCTGTTATTTACGTTGAAAGTAGTGCGTGGAACAATAATGATGTTTTGTTTTGCATGTTCTCAAGTTTTATGTATCAAGTTTAGATTTAACGTGAAAAGTATACGTATTCACGACGTGTTGAATATGTATAGAATTTCAAATCCGTTTTTTTACTGCGTTACTCTTATAGATTGTTCACTACATGGAACATTTGTTTCCCACCTCCAGTGAATTATTTCTTTTGTTTTCAAACGCATTTTTTTAAAAAATGAAGAGAATTCATATACTGTAATTACACTGACAGAAAAACGACCTGGTTGAAACATTCCTGGTCGCAATAACTTGAAATCTGGTTCGATTCACCAGGAAATGTGGTTGTGATGTGAAGAAAAAGTGGTTGAAGCAAAAATTAACTACATTTTTCAGGTTAGAAACACCAGATTCTTTCCTTGGTGTTATAACCAGAAATATGTAGTTAATTTTGGCTTCAACCACTTTTCCTGGACATCGCAATCACATTTCCTGGCGAATCGAACCAGGTTTCAAGTTACTGCGACCACGAATGTTTCAACCAGGTCATTTTTCTGTCAGTGTAGGAAAAATCTTCACTGTGGGAACATTCATGTATAATAAAATGACACAATGTATCAGTAAGATATTTTGAAATTATAGATGATTTTGGAAAATTTATAAAAAAAAACACACTATCAGCTGCACTGAGAAAAAGGTTTATTTATAGTTAACAAACGTTTGTTTGCTGATGGGGAAATAAATAATCGTTTGAATCAAATATATTTTGTTGATAGTTAATAAATCATATTTGATAGAATCATGACAGATCTGCATGAAATAAATATTTATTTCCCTATAAGCAAATATACGCTTGTTAACTATAAATAAACTTTTTCCTCAGTGTGAGATGTTATTACTTTACGAAGAAAAATAACTCGTTGGCCTAATATGTACAAAAATGAGTGATGTACTGATGAGGATCTTTGCCTCATCAACAATCTTGGTTTGATCATTCATTCCTTTTTTGTGGACGTTACGATAGAATGTGCATTGCTCCTGTGGCAACCCTTTCTCTCCGTATTTATTGTTGTTTCAAGTTCCTGATTTTTTATTTTTTGTCGACTCTGGCTTTCATACCGCAACTTTCCCATCTTGCGTTTTATTTGTAATTGAAGAATAATGCATGTAAATTGAACATGATAAAGTTCAATATTCACACACGCACTTCAGTTACCAAAGCAATTACCTATTTAGTAATAGCAATACGAATCTCCTATCTTTGTACCATTGCAGTTATTCACGCGAACAAAACTTTCATACATTCATCTGATATGTTGCGGTCGAAGGTAAGTGGAATATTTAATAATTTTTAATGTAATTGAAAGGAAAAGAGAAATACCAAAATCATCAGACCTGTCGTTGTTTCGAGTAATTAGGCATTCATCATGTTGTTGAAGTTTGAATTGTTTATAGAAATGATGGAACGAAAATGGAAACTCACAAAATCTGATGAATTATCGTTAATTATCTTCTCAAATTGACTTCTGAGAAGAATCAATTGAATAGCTTGTTGTTCAATTCATTCGAGCGACATCGAAATACTTTCGAATGTACAGTAATCCTTAATCGAAAGTGTATCTTTGATTTCATATACGGAGACAAAAAAAAATCCAATATGATAGCAGAATCTAACTCCTGGAGCAGCAAATTCTCTGCTGTGACAGCGATTTTTCAGTTGTGGCAAGAAAAACTGTTTACTCCTGCAACAAATTTTCATTGTTATATATAGGATAGCAAGCAAATTTTGCTTGAGAAGCCAATATTTTCTGCTGCTACAGTTGAAAAGTCGTTGTCATATTGCTGACAAGTTGGCCGTGATAGGGATGAATAACTGTCACGGCAAAGAATCTGCTGCTCCAGAAAAATCAGATTTCGCGGTCACGTCGAAATTTCTCTCTTAATTAAAATCGGACAGTTCTTCTATTTTTCTTTCTATTTCCATCAAATTATCATGGAATCGTAATAACATTCTGTACGGTGAGACGAAAAAAATCTACCCCCCCCCCTCCCCCCAAGAGAACATGAAGGTTCAAAGAATGTTCAATAGAGGTCTATTCAACGTCCGGACAATTGAAGGTCCATTGAACGTTCTTCCATGAACGTGAGTTCACGTACAATGGACGTGAATTTAACCTAGAAGGTTTGTGTTCTCTTGGTACCTACGGAAATTTCCATGAAACTGTATGAAAATTGCATGTAATGGAAGATTTTCATTGTTATATTTCCTCTCCAAATATCTTGGAATGAAAATATTGTGAGAGTCCGATAAGAGTGAGAATCCCAAAAGAATGGATTTTCACTTTATTAGCAGAGTTGCAAGAACCCAAAACCCAGGTTTTTTGGGATTAAATTGAGTTTTTCCAATCTGAACAAGGAATTTTTGATTTTCAAAGTTGTAGGAATTTCTTTATAACTATAAGTTTCAATGTTCACTAATGAACAAAGCAGATCATTCACATACAAAACAGAGAGTGCCTTATTGGAGTGAAAAATCTCACTTCTGATTTAAGGTTGAAAATCTGAGGGTATTTGGATATGTATTTTAAACAATTTATGTGGTATAAATAAGTCTTATATTACTTTGAGAGACAGAAATTATAAGCATCGGTATTACACTACTTCAAATTTCTTGAACAGGAACAGTGAAAAAAAAACAGTAACCTTCAACTTCATTTGATTACTTTAATACTTCATTTAATGAGATCCAATATTTAGAATATTTAATTTGCCAAGATCATCGACTATCGTAATATATTCAAAATCGAGCATGTAAAACTAAAACGCATCTGTGAAACAATGATGAATTGATTTATTCAAAAGTCAATGATGAACATTTTTATTGAAAATTTTGTAAAGAACAAGCAATTTCTTTTATGCTGTGTGGGCAGGAACAATCATCAATTTTTCAGAGTTCATTATGAATGATTTCGAACTCCTTTCAAACTGTTCTGCTGCATAAAATATAATCCCATATCATATTTTTGGAAATATGGAAAAAAGTATTTTTTTAATAAAATTGAATTTGATAAGATAATATGAAGAATTGGAGTCTTGAACAGTTGAGTATTTCGTTATTCGATTACCAATTCGTTTCAATAAACGATTCAATCTTCAGCTACATGAGAATTTCAATCTCATAAGAGGATGGAATTCAACTCTGTAAAGTGAGTTGAAATTGCGATCCAATGAAGTGAAAATTCACTCTGACGCCATAAAAATTCACTGCTATGAAGTGAAATTCTCATTTTTCTCTGACTTACATTATTTTCATTCTCCAAGAGTGGATTTTTCACTCCAAGAAAGTTAGAGAGTAATTTTATCTTGAAAAATAATTTATATGTTTGTTTATACATAATGGATTTATAATGTTTACAGATTTTATAAAGAGGATTTATCATAATTCGCTAACCAAATGGTACAAGTGTATTCTTGACGCGAGAACAAACAACTTATTGACAAAATAAGTGCTCTTTTGGCAAAATATTATTTGAGGCTCAGTTCTTGAAATATGAACATATGCAATATTTCGAATTTTCAAATTGAAATCCAACTGACCACATTAATTCACGTAAATTTCAGATCTAAAAATCATCACCCGTGAGTTCCAAGGTTCACGGAACCCAAAGCATATATCCAAATTCGTACAACATTGAACTCATGTCCGAATACTGAAGTACTATCATTCAATCACTTGATTTTGTGCATCCAACTTGTACAAACATCTATCTACGTAGAATTTAATGGAGGAAAAATGCAAATTTATTGCACCTATGACACGTTCCGATTGAATTTATCGATTTTTTTTCATCCTCCCTGTTCACGGAGTTCTGTGATTTATAAAACGTATTTTGAGTATGAAACGTGTGGCAGGAGTTTTTACGAATCAATCTGAGTTGTTTGGAATATTTTTTATTATAGCAATGAATGGTTTCTTTCCGAGTTTCCGTTTAAAGTAAACCGTTCTTTATATACTGAGTAAACCGTTCGATTTATACAATCGAATAAACATTGGTTATACATAGGCCCAATATTGGTTCACCATGCTTGACAATTTAATGTTTGCCAAGCTTCAACTACTTGTTGTAATGACATTCCCTACGAAACGTGGTATAGATTCTCAAATGACAAATGGTTTAATATTGGGCCGTATTGGTTCGCCATGCTTGGCAGCTTAATGTTTTGCCAATCTTGAACCACTTGTTGTGTAGGCATTCCTTATGAAACATGGTGTGGGTTCTCAAATAACAAACGGTTTTATATTGGTTCGATATTGGTTCGCCATGTTTGGCGGCCCAATATTTTGCCAAGCTTGCACCAGTTGTCATATTGGCATTGAATTGATATTGGCATCCTATGAAACCCGACATGGTTTCTAGAATGAACAACGGTTGTATATTGGACCAATATTGGTTCGCGATGCTTGGCAGCCCAGTATTTTGCCAATCTTGCACCAGTTGTCATATTGGCATTTCCTATGAAACCCGGCATGGTTTCTAGAATGAACAACGGTTGTATATTGGACCAATATTGGTTCGCGATGCTTGGCAGCCCAGTATTTTGCCAAGCATGGGCCAGTTGTTAATCTTGGCATTTCCCACTTGGGTAGGGGCACTTTTGAGTCTATTGCACTGAAAACACAGTTTGTCCCAGCGGGACACAATGTTGATTGACTAATTAACGCAACGAAATTTTTCGATTGGCTGAAATGGAAAGTAAGTAAAAAAGACGCCCTTGGGACGGAAAAGAAATCGAAATGTCTTTCAAATGACCGCGAACTCGAAGTTTTGACGTTTCTGCTACATTTCTAGCCATTTTCAAGAATATCGCACACGGAAAAAAAATAATTAGTCACAGTAAATATTTAAATTGTAGGTGCATATATGGACGCATCTTTTTTTCGTCAGAATAAAAAATATATTCATTGATTCAATTATTTTTAGACAATTTTTTACAAAAATCAGTTGAATCGATGAAAAAAATAGGTTTATATGCGATCACAAATCAAATGGTTATTTTAAGTGATCTTTTTTCCCGTGCAGAGAAGAAACATCATCCCCGCAGGAACCCATTTTGAATTCGGATAGAATATATAAATCCAGGTAGAGATCTGCGCTCGTTTGAGATGAACAGAATTTGTTCACAAGAATTGACAATTTCCAACAGACAAATCAACCTTGTTTATCCTGGAAAATTTTATTTTAGCCAACCAAAAAATTTCCTGGCGTTTATTTCAACTGAAATTCTGTTCCGCTGGAACAAACTTTTACTCAGTGTGCGGATGCGATGATTGGAAACTGACCTGCACTGTCCGCGTGAGCACAAACATTGAGCCAATTTAAGCCCCCTTCTGGAGTAAAATTGGCTCAATGTTGATGCCCACGTGGGTTCATTCATAATGAAGCGGCAATTTTTCATAAATAAAATATTTGAAACCATCCCTGATCTTGGAAAAAAAATCAATAGCGAACTTACGTTGGTTCTCCATTTTGTTCGAAGTGCACCACATTTCCGCTGAGAGTTTCGATCTCCTGGGACCGTTTGACCAAATGTACACCTTCCTTAACCCGGGGCGAAGATACACCCTTAACAGTGTTGACACTGACCCCAGTATCCGTAGATCGTACACTCTCTATCGAACCGGACGATACTTTACTGGACGACTTCAATGAGATATTCCCGCTATTAACACGATTCGAATCATCCACTTTTTGCGTTTTACTTTCATTCACTACACTCGTCGTTTTACTCTCATTGACACCTTTAATTTCATTCACCGCAGTAGCACAATTTACAGCTGCACCGTCCGTTTTCGTCATCGTCCTATGATTAGCGTTGCTATTATTAACATTACTATTGCTATTAGTGTTATGAATATTATTACTATTGGGCAACATGGAAGAAGTGGTCATTGTATTAGTTTTTGAATCATTAGTCGAGTTACTTCTGTCTTTGATATCTCCCGCAATATTCGTAGCATCCATCTTGGCACCTTCAACCACATCCGCGGAAGTGGATGACGAAATAGCGTCGAGGGATCTTTGATCCATTTGTAGTCTTTCGCTTTGAGATTTCTCATCAATGGATTGTCCGACAACATTTACATTACCTTTGGACGACGATTCGATTTCGTTCTTTCTATTGTTGTTATTGATCATATTAACATTACCGCTGCTATTATTATTATTGTTGTTGTTGTTGTTATTATTAGTTTTCATTTGTTGTTGATTGGAAGAAGTTTTAGAAGAGACTACAACAACGACGGGAGAATCATCGTCCGTGCTGATCGTTCCATTCTGATTTGGTTTCTTCTCGTCATTGACGGTGGTCGTATTGTTAGTGTTGATATGAAGCGGTTGTACAGCAGTGGTAGCTGTCGTGTTAACGACGCTAGAAGTACCGGTCGCACCGGACGATTGTTTCAACAAATTCAATAAATTCACCTCTTCGTTCTTTTCTTTTCCTTTCTCGGAGTCGGATTTAATTTTCGAATCCTTCGTTCCATTTTCTCCGGTCTTCTTCGAGTTGGGAGGAGGCTTGACATTTTGAATGAACCTCTTCTGATTGATGGAATCATTGGCGGCAGCAGAAGGAATTGGTTTTTTATTGTTCGTACTCTTTTCTTCCGTGGAAATGAATCTTTTGTTGTTCAAAGAAGAAGTGGAGTCTGATTTTTTAAAAGGTGCGGGAGTGGTACCGTTTTTCAAAGGGATTTTCGAAGGGGAAGTCAGTTTTTCTTGAACGGGTTTTCTCTGACTGTTATTGGCAACGTTAGATTTATTGGAGGATATAAAATTTTTGGTTGTTTTTGTGGGGGATGTGATGTGGGTTGTCGTCTTTTGGCTGAACCGCTCGCCACCTCTTCCCGGTTCAGGTTTCGTTGGAGTTCCTTGGATCGGAGACAGTCTACTCAATGATTTCGAATTACGTTTCGAAAGATCGTTGCGACCGTTGTGAACGTTTAATCGGTTTCTCGAATCGACTCGTCGACCTATTTTTGGGGACGTCAGACGATCGCTCTTCGTCAAGGAAATCGAACGACGACGGCTCGTGGGTTGAGGTATCAAACTGCGTTTTGGACTGTCCTGTTGTGAAATCGAACCTGAAAAATAGAATTAGTTTTAGAAGAGTTTGTTCAAGTAACAACGAAGGTTAGCGAATTTATGTGAAAGTACCTCGTCTTTCGGGTCGAGGACGTCGGATTCTGTTATCGGATTTCTTGTCGTCGGGAGATTCGGGTCTGGAACGAGCAGGCCTCGGTGGAGGACCTTTGAATCCTCTACCGCGAAACGGCGAGATCCTGCCAGGGGCCAAGGTTGGCGAAGGACTTCTCGAGTCTGGCGTGGCAGGCCTCGCTTCCGCTATTATCACAAAACTGGAACGTCGATGAGCTCTATTACCGCCGATAGAAATCGACGAGGGCACAACTTTGTAGGGTTCAGGGGCGCGAGGTGGAGGTGGGGGCGATAAAAGAGCCACCGGCGGAGGTGAAGAAGAAGTTGGTATGTAATAACTATCCGCGGGTGCAGCCAATACCCTGAACGGTGGTTGTGGCGGTGATGGGGTTGGTGGAACGATCGTTGGATGTCGTACATGATTATCTTCGTCGATCCGCCTCATCCTCTCGAGAACTCAGAACAACTTCGATTCCTCATGCAGAATATTTGAAACTTATCCACCTCCGTTATTGAGATCGCTCTCACCTACATCAGCGTCCACGTAAAACAAAAAAAAAACACACATTTAATGAACGTCTCTTCGTGTCTTCATGAAATAACATAATTTTCAACGCCATGTATATGATTCAAATAGGTCACGAGTTTATTCTTCTCATCTCATAAAAAAAGATGAGACAAAGGTGATAGCGCAACAAAGAACAATTAGTTAAAACCGTGTTTACACTTTACCACGTGATAATTATCACTTCGCTTTTGTAATTAGTCATTCCACATTGTGCCTTCACAATTGTTGCGTTATCTACAGTTGTTCTCTCTTTCTTCGAATACAACCAGAATAGGGTGTTCGCAATTTTCACGCTCTCTTAGGTTACGTTAATACCGTCGTGAAGTATCTTCAGATCCTTTATTATTCCGATATATCAATTTGAAAGAAGAGGAAAATAAACTCCAACGACATTGCACTCTCTCGAAGACTGCATGAAATCTAATGCATGATGCGTTTTATGAGAAGACGTTCGAGCATTGAAAAAATTCAATGTTTCCGACAAAATTGTAACTTGTAGAAAGTTGACCGACCGACTTCTCGACAGGGATTCGATACGCTTAATTAATGCACGCTCAATGTGTAAACTCAATTCAGAGATGATTGCGATAATCCGGTACGGGTAAAAACTCGAGTTATCATTTTATTGAATGAACAAGAACAAGAGAGGAACATAAACATAAAATTAATTCAACCCTTCGGACTATTAATTATAACGGTTATTGAAATTGTGTGAGAGAGTAGGTCAATAAATGCTCTGCTTTTTCACTTTCTAATCGATGGAATTGGGTGAATTGAATGAAGATGTTGTAGGATGGAGAAAGGTAATTCTATCGAATGTATCTTTTGATTAAAAAAAAAAAACTAGTTTATGATAGTTCTAGTGCCAATTAATGATAAGAATCTTGTTCTTTATCACCCAGACACGATTTTATCAAGTAAAGGTAGGATACCGCGGATAAAATCACACGATCAATAAGTATCGTTTCGAAGACTTTCATCTATATTTTTCATATCATTCTTGGGAAATCTTTTGATTCATAATAACTGAGATAGTCAAGAATTTGAAGTAGAGGAATTCGAGTGACTTGAATTTGAATAAGGTCTTTCAAATGAGGTTCATAAGTTGGAAGTTCCCATGATATCACCTTCATGATGTAACTCCTCGTATGATTGATTAATACCAAGAGAAAAAAAATGTTAGCCATTGCAATTCATCTCTGTACTCGAGTTTAGGACAAATCAGAACGACCTTGTGGCGAAAGTATAATTATTCACGATGTTGTTTCTACTTACGACACTAGAAAAGGTAATTTACGATTGTCGTTTGCTACCAATCAATGAACGACGACCGACTCATGGGCACGAATGTATACTAACAAATAACGTCACATTAACATAAGAAAAGAGAAAGATTACATATTTTCGTTGAGCAGAAGTATTACGTCGTATCGTCCTTGGGAATATTGTATACAGAATAATGGTTGCAGACTTTAAACGTTCGAAGAATTATTTTCCCAAGGTATTCCTTTTTTTTTTTGCATAAATCCCTGCATTTCCTCATCATTTCTCAAATTTGAATCGCTGAAAAGACATTAGATGATGATCCAATCACGTTCATTGATCAACAAGTTGACTTCAATGCTATTTTTTCAAACATAAATAAAATTTGATGACTGTCCCCTTTTGTGATTCAAAAAGAAAAAAATGTTGAAACTGGAAACGTAGTCTTATTTTTGATATTTTGAGTAAAAGATCCTCACAAAGTTTGGTAGAAAAAAACGTTTGACACGTATTCTTTTTGTTCTTTTCAAACTGAAGCGTGTCCGGAACATATTATGAAAGTTATTTCAGATATCGTGATGCGATATTATAATGAAATCCGTTTCAAATTACATATGTTGTTTGCGTTAAAGAAACTTAAAATTGTCTAGTGTGTAAAAAGAAAATTATATAATCAAATTTCATACATGAGAAAAGGAGTGTGTAACGAATAAATTCATTGATTCATTCAGAAACTACTGCTTTCAAGGAAAAAATTTTCTCTGCGCGTTGTGAAATTACATTTTCACTGATGTTGAAAACAAGGTATGAAACTGATACTTATAATTCAATTCGCGATAGTGATACGTTTTTCCTCTTGGACTGTGAGAGTGCGAATGAGAGGCTTTTTTCAAATAATGGATAATTGAAAACCTTTTTTTCTATGAAATTCTAGAATCTTGCAAGGCTCCTTCTTGTTCTTGATTCAGAAGTATATCATAGAAATATGAATGGTGAATTCTAGGATACTCTGTGTATACACTGTAAAAAGAGAGGGGGTGTGAGAAAAATTTCACACCAAGAAGTGTTCTTTTAACACCACATGCTGTCATTTTCACACCGTAAAGTGTTATTCTAATACCGTTTGGTGTTATTTTGACACCGATTTCGGGGTGGGCACGTATAGAATCCGTGTGGTGTTGATTCTGACACTGTGTTGACACCGCATTTTTTACAGTGTATGTATTAGCTACATACAATTTTCATACAAACCAAATCATGTCAGAGGCGCCACCCTGGGAAGAAGAATCTATAAAATCCACTTCAATCGAATCGAATGGGATGTGACAAGACCTTTATCCAGGTTTCAATAAGATTTGGCAAGATTAAATAAGTTGCACATTGAAATAGCTCATTGAAGAATTGGTGTTCCACCAGAACATTGTACAAGATTCAATTGAATTTTGCAGGTTTCAATAGGATTCTTTGACTAAGGCATCTACGACGATTTGCTCCACACAGTAAAGGATTTTGCATCATTTTTACGCAGTAAACATGATTGTGTGAATTATTCAACAGGTTTGTGTGTTAATTGAACACAATTGTGACAAATTAATACTCAGGAGTGTTGAATATTTGACAGAAAAATGTGTATTATGGAAAAATGACGCAAATTTTTTTACTGTGCACCCTAGTTGGGTCCGCGGACAACGCACTCGGTAAATAATTTTTATGAAAAACCTCACGTATACATTGTGAAATAACTAACCAGTCCCAAGTGTGTACTAACGGCGGGCGCAATCTACGCCCAGGGGGGTGCCCATGCTGCCCAACGTGGGGCCAAGCTGGGCAGACAAATCGGACCAACCCTGAGATGATAACATCGTTCCCAGTTTGGCTGTATTGCTTTGCCCGAGGATCGGTAACACCCTGGGCCCAGCATGAACCCAGATTAGGCAATCAATACTGCCCCATCCATTTCTTTTGAAATTGGAAAATTGCTTTGAATTCCACCCCAGCGGGCATGAATTTCAGCCCCACTTTGGCCCCATCCTGCCTATATGGACCCAAGACTGGACCAAAGTGGCACC
The DNA here is from genome assembly GCA_018340375.1 of Gonatopus flavifemur. Lineage (NCBI taxonomy): Eukaryota > Metazoa > Arthropoda > Insecta > Hymenoptera > Dryinidae > Gonatopus > Gonatopus flavifemur. The sequence goes on from JAFFJZ010000005.1 coordinate 12,331,222, forward strand.
AAAATTCATACACGCTCGGAGTGCACATGCTCGGGATATAAATTCACCCCAATCTTGGCCTAACGCTGGTCCAAATTGGAGCCAAGTTCAAATGTGCCCGCACTAAGATTCATTATTTCCATTTTCTATCAACCATAAGTGTATGGGAAAGTACAACAGGGCCAAGATTGAGCCAACATGGGCTCCATCGTCATTCCCCAATACTGGGTTGAAGAAAATGGACCCAGCCTGGGGCCCATTGTCATTATAGTCGGTACACGCTTGGGATACTTGAGCAGCGCGATTCACGAAACTGTGTAGGGCTCGGTGAGAACTTCACCACAGGCCATTGAGAGTCTTCTCGGACGAAGATCCGAGGCAAACCTTGAAATTGGTTGAAAATCGGTAAACTGAGGGTTTTCCTGCATGGAATCTTACACTGAGGAAAAAGTTTGACAGTGAGTTGCCAAATTATTGGATCACAGTTGAGATTACTGAGATTACTTCAAAGTTAAATATCAACTCAGTGAAAAATGATCGTAAGAAAATAATTAAAAATGCAATTTCAAGGGCAAAGTCTGCTCTTTGAGCATCATTTGACCTCTCTTGTTTATCCAACAACCCACATCGGATTGAGTATGAGTATTTTTGCCGATATTTTCTTAGTTTTTCAAACAGATGGAGCTCGCAGAGAAATTAGAACATGGAAACGCGGGAACGCTTCTCTTATTTTCCCGGGAGAGTCATTTTTAGCGGAGTTATGTCATGTTTTATGACTTGTAGTTTTTAGAAGGTTAGGGGACAAAAAATGTCCTTGGAGAAAAAATTTTGATATTTATTATACGCAGAAAATACTTTGAAGACCAATCAAAAACGTCTCAAAGTATTTTTTTTCTCGTATAATACCTGTCAAAACTAAATTTTTTCCCCCAACCTTCTAAAAATTACAAGACATAAAACATCACATAACTCCGCTAAAAATGGCTCTACCGGAAAAATGAGAACAGCGTTTTGAAGCTGAGAAAATTCTGTACAAAATGTCCATTCTCGTGTTTCCATGTCCTAACTTTCCTGCGAGCTCCATCTGTTTGAAAAACTGAGAAAATATCGGCAAAAATGCTTATACTCAGTCAAATGATGCTCAAAGAGTAGACTTTGCCCTGGAAATTGCATTTTCAATTGTTTCTTTACGATAATTCTTCACTGGGTTGATGTTCAACTTTGAAGTCATCTCAGTAATCTCAACTGTGACCTAATAATTCCGCAACCCACTGTAGTCGAATATTAGACAGCTGAGAAATTTAATCACTCTGAATAAAATTTTAATTGAACTAAATGAATTTCATTTGTTACAGTTAAATTCTTTATTCCCGTATAAAAATATTTCGCTGAAAAATGTCTACAAAACCATGAACAATCTGTGGAAAACGTCGCGTTTTTTCTGTAAAAATCTAAAAACCTCTGATAAACCCTGAAAATTTCTGAAATTTTGATGAAAAATCTAATGAATTTGGGACATACTGCACAGACTTTTGTCAGAATTTTTCCGAGTTTTTTTTCATTTTCTTTTTAAGACAAATAGAAATGAAATTGCGTTCTGAAAAAAATTTGATAAAACTCTAATAAATTGCTGACATTTTTCTGTTTATTGAAAAATTTCAAAATCCTATAAATGCATTCATGTGCTGTATTCAAATATCATATGGAAAAATGAGTTTGAGAATTTTGTGATCCTTTCTAACAGTTTGAAAAATGTTATCAATTTATTCATCAGAGTTTCTTCAGAATTTTTCCAGAACGCCATTTCGTTCCTATTTATCTGAAAAAAAATGAACAAACTCTGAAAAACTTTGAAAAAAGTCTGTACAGAACCCCGAAATTTATCAAATTTTTCTTGCACCAGTGTCGGACTGGTCCATCCGGCTCCCCGGTAATCGCCAGGGGCCCTTCGGTATTTGGGAGCCCACTCAGTTTTCATTTTTCTTTTTTTTTGTAGGAATCATGATGAGATCTGGATTTTTCCAAGAGTGTGTCCCTTTTAGGGGGCCCAATATAATTCCCAGCCGGAGGCCTTAATACAAGCCAGTCCGACACTGTCATGCACGGAAAAAAAGGAAGTATACAGCTATGGCTGTGGCAGCTATTCACTTTTTGAGCAGTTTTTTTCACCGCTGTAGCCAAAATGATTGCAGCTGTAGCTGTTCTTCAGCTAACGCAGTGGGAAATCGTAGCTGTAACTGCACGGATTTTGTGATTGATATTTAGATAGCCAACCCTGATAGCACATAATATTGTTCATAATATAATTCTTAGCACATTTTATAACATTATGTGCTATTAGGGAAATAATTTAGCTGTTGAATTTTCACTGCGATAACTACATTTCTTGCTCCTACCGCTAAATAAGTAGCTGTGACAGCTAAAAAATAGCTCCCGTAGCTCATTTTTAGCTATCCAAACGATAGCTAATTATTTTTTGCCGTATGAAAATTTCAAAGATTCTCAAAGTTTGTCAGGATTTTTCAGATTTTTGTAGAGAGAATGCGATGTTCTTCAGAGATTACTTATGGTTTTGTAGAAATTTTTCAGCAAAATGTTTTCATCCGGGTTTTCATTGAATAAAATTACTTCATCCATGTTTCGAACAATTAGACTCTTATTTGTATCCCTAGTAAAAAACGAACATATATGACCCATACATAATCCATACATAATACATATAAAATTCATATATGATTCATATATGAAAATGCATAGAATCATATACAATCCATATTTAATCCATATGTGATTCATATATGATCATATATGACTTATATATAATCCATATAAAATCCATATACGGAAAATATTTCATATGTGACAGAATTTTGTCACATGTATGGGAAAGTCCTGCATCGAGAGGTCATATATCGATTCTGTATGGGTCATATATGATCATATACGGATTCAATATGGATTGCGTATGAATTATATATGGTCATATATGACCATGTATGATTCATTTTTACTAGGGATCTTGTTTTGTAGTTATTCCTTTTGTATAAAACTGGAAAATTCAAAATGCGGACCAAATGAACTCTATTTGGAAAGAAATAACGGCACTGTTGGTCCCACGTGCTCTTGGAATTCACACGCAAAAAAGAAATCACGTTTGAAGTTGAACAAGGGCTGACTCAAAAACCCGTTAATCAATGTCAGAGTGACTAACAAGGAGACTCCGGCAGGTGTTACATGAATTCCAAGTCCTGATTTTCTCCCCATCTATATGAATAATCAACTTCTTCGATGATTTTCCAAAACAAAGAATTAACACGCAGAATCACTCAGTGTGACAAAAGTTTCCAAATTGGTATATTTTCAGCAATAATTTTCCAATCCATGTATAGAAAAATTCCAGTTGTGATGTTAGAATTTCATAGCACCTGTATACCGTTTTATAAGATATTTGCCATATTTGTGCTGAAATCCTCGTAAAAGTTAATTGCTTCCACTAGGTATTTAATGTATCAAAACTCTTCCGTAAATTTTTTCCCCAAAGAACACATTTGGATATAAAATGGATAAACACGCACGACGATCGAGTATCCAGCGAACACGATACGACTATACATAAAAAAGTTATCGATTTACTTATTTTCTATCTTCCAGATAAAAGTAATGACAATCAAAAACCCCCAAGGTTTGATACGACCTTGACATCGTACGAGAATTATACAAGCGATATGAATTCATAGTAACGAATGGCCCATGCACATTCTCGAGTCCGTGTACGATGGATAACGTTGCCTACACTCTATCTAATTACGATCGCAAATAGTGAATGCGAGTGTAGGCGAAGATGAGTAGTTCATTCCCTTCGAAACAATCCATCCGAGTCGAATCTGCAAGCTATGAATTTTCAATTTGATTGATCGCCCTCGCTTTCCTGTATTGTGAAAGATTTGTTGTTCTAAATCTTTTATGATTCCGCAATTATTATCGCATTTGTCTTTAGCAATTGAAAACAGAAAAATATATATAAAACAAAAATGAATCCTCGTGTGCAAATGAATGCTCAAAGTCCGTAATGTTGTCATTGGGAAAAAATTAATTTTTCTCTTCTCCGGTATCTACAAAAAAAACAGATATTCAAACAGTGGTATCTGAAGTTCCCGGAACTGTTAACGAAATTCGTGTGTAATAAATATTTGTATACTTTCGTGATATATGAAATCGGAGAAAAATTATGATCCGTTATATGTGTTTTCTCTTGTTGAAGTATATATATTGTGCATACACGGAGAACAAAATTTGCTATCACAGAAATCTTGGTAGCTACGATAACGATTTACTAGCTGTGGCAGCAACAAATATCGAATTATCCAGCAAAATTTGCTTCCTATTCTGTATACACTGAGAAAAATCACATATTTGCTATAACTAAATGCTAACCACAGCAGCAAAATAATTTGTGCAGCAAAATGCAGGTATTGCCAAGACTGAAAAGAACCCAAGCTTGTCCCAAGGTTGGCACATGTGTCAGAAACAAACCTCCGTGACGAACAATTGGCCCAATATTGTTCCATGATTGTCTCGTTGTTCCCAATGGATAGTCAGTCATGGTACATTTGTTAATATATTTAGAATGGTCACTACATTTGGTACAAGCTTGGCACAAGTGTAAAAATCGAGCATTCGTTGAGAACAATTGTGCCAATATTGCCCACATGAGTAGCACAATGATTATAAATTCATAAAGTTGTAACTATTGGGGCAACCTTGGGCAAAGGCTGCCTACTCTGGGGCAGGCTCGGTTCAAGCCTGAGCCGATAGTTATGCTCCCTAGGGATGATATACACGTGAGGATAAATCATCAGTTTTTCGGGTGACTCGGGAGATTCCAATGTTGGATTCCGTACGGGATCAGATCATTATAAGATTTATGTTATGGTATTTCAGTGAGATCTTATTAGTTTAGTTTGAGCATAATTCAACAATAGAATCAAAATTGATTGAAATATCAAAGAACGCAAATTTTCCAATGACCATACAAGCTTGTCCCAGTCTTGTCACATTTTTCCTATCGTTTTAAGATAATTCATGCACGGTATTCTGAGGGAGAAAGTCATGAACTGAAGTATGAATCAATTACTTTTTGTATCCATATTTGCGATCAAAGAAGCATCGGTTGATGCTTGGTACATGAATCGGACCGGGCCTGGCAAAACCACCGGCCCAAGCTTGTCCTGATCTTATCATTCCCAAGCTTGGTAAATTGTTCAAGACAAGTCTCGGCAGGTCTTGTGCCAGGCTTGGTCTATCATTGGGTCATTGGTCCATACACACATGGGATATTTAAATCAACGCATTTTGTTTATTTAACTGAATTCAGTTGGAATGAGTAAAACTTTCACTCTTCACAAATGAATATTTTGACGTTGTGATAACCAAATCAATTTCAATGGAATCGAAATGTTATTCCAACTAAATTATTTAGTTGATAAAATGTGATTGTACTGAAATATTGTTAGTTTTTGAAAATCAAATATCTACCAGGAACCTTTGAACAACCTCACTAGAAATGACTCCAGTAATTCTCCTAGGTTATTACAAGGCCTTGCGAGGCCTACTCTCTAAAATTTTTGGAGTGAGATTTCACTCTTTAGCCAGCCAGAAGTGAGCCTGTCGAATTTTCGAGTGAAATTTCCACTCTTTTAGAGTGATATTCTAAGGTTTGAGGTTAGAAATTTACAACCACTTCGACGCTAGAGTGAATTTCTAACTCTAAAAGAGTGAGAGGTCGCTCGAAACGAGTGAAAATTCCACTCGAAGCTGACAGGCTCACTTCTGACACTTAGTGAAGTGAAACGTGCGATTTTTCACTCTTTCAAATTTAGAGAGTAGAGAATAACTATAGAGTGATTTCTACTGAGAATATTTTAGTCAGGAGAAATTCTGAAAAATCTTTTGCATTCCCATTTGCTCCATATTTTAGCACAATTTCACTGCATGAAAAAAGATTTTGTGCGAATATTTTTCAGACAAAACGATCAAAAAACCGATAAACCGATGAAATTGAAAACTTTTGCTGTGGAATGATCTATTCTCCCAAAAATAAAATCCAAAATTCCGGATCGCCGTTGCACACGGTTGCATGTTGTTGAAAAGTGGATATGGGTGAAAATGCCAATAAAACAATTGAAAACGATTGAATGGTAGTCAGCGCATGCGTAATCAGATTCTATTTGATAAAGAACTCATTTGAATAAATATTTTGAATGGCGTTGAATAAACATTTTTGAAACGCGCATAAATTGTTAGTTTTCACAAATAAATTAATTATGGTACTATTAACTAAAATTTTTTATTGAAAATCAGTAGACGTCAAATTATTGTTTTTGTTAACAGGAATAAATTTTTATTTGTATCAAATAAAGATATATTTAAACGAACTGAAAGATTATCAACTCGAGAATTTTTGCTCACGCAACTAAGCGATTTCTCTCAGAGTACACACTGAGAGAAAGGTCCATTCAAATATTCGACAGCTAGGAAATTTAGTAACTGTAAATAAAAATTTATTTGTCACAACTATATTTTTCATTCCTATTGAATCAACCATTTTATTCATATTTCAGACAGCTAGTCTTCCATTTACCCAACTAGAGTCTAGCTAGCGTAAATAAAAATCTAGTTGCGGCAACTAACATTCAGTTGTCCCAACTAGGTACCTTTCTCTCAGTGTAATACTGAAAAACTTTCTGTTTTTATGGTTCATCAAGTTGCTCTCTCAACAATCCAATTAGCTGGGGCAGCGAATTTTCAACTAAATTAGCAAAAAGATTCGCTATTCTATATTTAATACCTCGATTTGATACGTTAGCAAATTTCTCTTTTCCGTGTATAAAGGTGCTCCAAATTCATACACAATCAGGTATTGGGTTCAAAAAAAAAAAACTGCAAACAAACCTCTATCGCTTTCAGTCAGAAATCAACAAAATATCGCGTCAGTGTGATAAGAATTCATAAATAATACAAATAACTTGTGCGAGGTTTTTAAAATTGAAGACTCTTGAACTGTTTCCTTAAATATCGTAGATTCTGTGATATCACTTCATGGATATAAATATTCCCAACGGTGTCCTCATTATATCTCCACGATGATCAACGAAACTAAAGCAATCTCATTCCCTTTAAATCGCTCCCACACATACAAAAGGTATCATACTATCACGTAATTTGCCAACCCTCTAAAATCTAACAAATCGCTCTAAGCTTATGCATATTATGCATGCTCACCTTCGTATAATCTCACACGCAAAAATTCGCTCCTCACTCCTTTCATATTCCTTATTTTAAATCACGAAAATTGAAGGAACCAAAATTTATCTGAAATAAATCTCCCTACATCCATATCGAGTACTCCAGGAAATTCAGAAAAATTATCTTCCAATTATCGATCAATTATATCGTACATATATATACGTGTGTAATTCGAATTTTATCAGATGCATTTATGTATTTGAAATTGCTTGTGCACGAGATACACATCGTCTCTTTGTATTCATTGTTTAGAGAATCGATCCCCCGGATAAGACTGTGAAGGTAAATTTAGGTAATGACCTCCTCCTTTTTCTCACGAATGAATTCCTCGAACAAACAGTTAACTATCGTCTAAAAAGAGGACAAAAAAGTTATGCGAAAAAAAGATTCTTCTCTCTTCTTGTTGTGTTTGTCACACCTACCGAACTTTCTACCATCATCATTATCATCACCATTTACCTCAGACAATCGATTTCGTCACCCATTTGACATCCGTAATCACAATGATCATCACCTGTTGTTGTGCATGGAAATTCTTGTCAAATCGTTTAGTTTGAATGGACGCAACGTGAGATTACGTGAGAAACGTTTCGTTCATATTACAAAACTTCTAATAACAAATATTGTTTATCGAGCGCAGAATACTGTGTCTAACGATGAACCGATGTAATTATCATCAGTTGCACAATGTTCAATTAAATCACAGTACTCGGTAATAATATTGTATCGTCTCGCTTTCCAAATCCGCTTGTTCAAACTTCTTCTTCTTCTTCTTCTTTGTCTTCTTCTCCTTGTTCAACGATTTCCTTGTCTCTTGTTGTGTTCCGTCTCTCTTTTTCTCTTGGTTGGTTTTTTTTTCTAACGTAATTGTACGTAGCGTAACCGCGGCGTATCCTGTTGCACGATAAAAAATAATAATAAATCAGTTCGGTGTTAAGGAGAGTGGAAAATACAAATCTAACTCTTAGAAGCCAGTGCAACGACCCGATTCCTTTGCTACGACCGATGTGTGTTTATTGAACAAGGAAATTCAATTATCATAGACTCGCGAAGTGCCGATCGTACGTGATATCGTTAAATATGGCAATTCATCGATATAAACTTTATCGTAAATTGTACACAAATCTGAACAATTAAGAGAGCTTTCTTTTCTTCTTTAGGGTCGTTCAGAGATATATTAGAAGTAATTAAATCTGGATACGTATGTAGCGAAAGTGTTCAAAACAGTTGAAGAAAAAGTGTGCAGTAAGCGTGTCATGACCAATTCTCTGTTATTATTCTTTTCCATGATCTCCAACAATGTAGCTTTCGTGAATCCGCTAACGATGATTATTATTGTACTTCGAGGATATCGATGAATAAATCACACGAATCTAATCCGAATGTACCGTGACAATTTCGTGCGATCGCTAAATGGCGTTGCATCGTCGGCTTAATCGATGGATTCAGATGAAATGCTATAAAATGTATCGTGATGAGTGCATATAATCGTTTGATTGAAGTATATCTAGTGTGTTGGAATACGCGAAATGATAGAAGTTAATTGTAAATAAATAATTCTTTCACCGCTTCGAGCAATTGATGATGACTATTCGTTTCGTGTTGAGAAATTGAAAAGTTGAAATTACATTTTCTTATTGCTCAACACCAATCTCATGAATTTTCAAATCAAAATTAAATTTCTCAATTCTAAGAGAAATTATGAGTTCTACTTATTTTATAAGACAATTGTTCTTTGTTGGTACACTTATTTACAATGATTCAATTATTTAGCTAAATTAGATAGTCTTTGAATGAAAATCACAAGTTTTGTGGAGTCGGTATAATGATTCAATCAAAAATTCAATTGATTCACTTTTAGATTAATGAAATAAATCATTGAGAAGGAGACTTAATTAAAAATGAGAGAAATCACAACTTCGAATTGAATGAATCGGTACATGAATTTTGGCAGAACAAGAACTCAATTCTCACAAATCTCTATTCTTTTATACATATAAAAACATGTATATCTAATCGATATTGAAAAGCATAGAGGTTTGTGAGAATAGAGTTATTTGAGAATAGAGCAATGAAGAACAGAATTCCTGCACTGCCTGAATTTTTATTAAATAAATGGGAGGAAATCTTTCTTTATTCCCGCGGTGAATTTTTTTGATAATAAGAAACTCGCCGTTTGTTTTTAGTAATTGATGATGAAAAATGAGGAGAAATCTTGACAAAATTGACAGAAAAATGATACAATTTTAAGAACAATTTTGATTTGTATTTCCATTGGAATTACCTAAAATATATAAAATTACTCCTCCACAGATTTGTTTTTCACAAAGAGAAATCGAACAAAACAATGCCAAATTTTCGTTGAATTCCACCCGAATGTACTTAGAATTCACATCAGGGTAGCCATCTGTTTCGATCGATCAGATCATTTTTCTTCAGTCCAATCCACGTGCTGAACAGTCTTGTTAGTAATTATGTCTGGAGGCCGTTAAATAGCTCTGTACTCCCAGAAACTTTCATCGCGATTTTTGAATGAACTCAAGTGGAAAAATTTTCAAAATTATATATAATTTATATACAATTATACATAAATTGTATATAAAGTATATTGAATTATATACAAATTGTATATAATTTTGAAAATTTTTCCACTCGAGAAAGTCTTGAATTTCTATGGAATTAGATTTGATTCTTAGTATTCTTGCTGAGATACAATCACAAATTATTTCATAGAACATGCTATATAATATATTCGTCTGAGATAATCAAAGAACAATCATTCTCCAAAGACATCCACGAAATATATTTATTAATAGTTGAGGGATCCAAAAAAATTTTTCAATTCAATATCAGATTTTTGGTTGGATGGAGCAAAAATTTTGTTGTCGTAACAAAATTGTTGAGTTATTCACATTTCAACGAAATACTTTTGTTAGTTCAGATGAGAGTTCTGTGCATTGAGAGGGTTTGTACGTTGAAACATTGAATTCTTGCCACGTTTTTAAACTGACAATGCAATCGTTCCAACACTGAGGAAAGAAAGATTTGCTGAATATTTGTCCAGTTGGAATATTTTGTTGGTATAATTGAAAGTTTAGTGGTTTCAACTAAAAAGATCCTACAAAATCACTGTTAATTCAAAAAACAAACGTGATTTGATAAGATCATTTGCTTGAGGTAACTAAATATTGATGAGTTCCACTAAATTTTCAGTTATACCAACACAAAATTTTGCTTGAGCATATAATAACGGAATGTTTTACTGATTTTGTTGCTGTGGAAGCTACATTTCTTGTTCTTACAAGTAAAAGAGTAGCTATGGAATAAGAAAAAGAGCTCCCACAGTAACTTTTCAAGTATTCAAGTATCAGCGAGTTATTTTCGCCTATTTAGAACCATGAGTCGATAAGTTTGACTGATAAATATCATGGATTTGTTGTGAAAGTCGAGCTGTCCACGCTCTATTTTCGTACTATGTAAGCATGATTGATTTCCAGCTTCAAACTCATGGATTTTCTCTCGCTTTGGTGAAGAAGAAAATGTGATTTCAACGATACAAATTTCACAGAATAGTCTTTTAGTAGTCATTAAGATGTTTATTCACACTCGAAAAACCTCTTCAAAATAAATATCTCCCTAACTTGTTGTGGTGCACCGTTTTTATAATCAGCAATGCCGCACAGTGGGAGATTGCATGTGTGGACAAAAATCGGTTCAAAATCCAATTTTTATTCTATATCAATCGATTTCGTTCTCAAATATTCAGGGAGAGTTCTAATCTCGCGTATCACTGTGCCATTTTTGTTTGCAGCGATTCGATATTTATATGATTCAATAAAAATTCGATAAATTTCCAATAAAAAAGACGTGAATACTGTCAAATATCACTTGTGACTAATGAAAAGGATCTGTTTTTAAATATTATTAGGGACTATATGAGGTTCCCGCGGTTCTTTTAGGGTCTTTTCTGTTATAAATAATCAATTTTGTATACAAATCCGTTGATTTCATCTAGATTTTGAAAAAGTTATTCCTATACACAAAAATGCTTCAGAAGGATTGTGTGATTTTATGTGGGATTCTATGTCGTTGAAATTCGAATCGTTTACAGGAACGAAATGAAAATTCAAACCCACAAAATCTGAGAAATCATCTTGAACAGCTGAGAATTTCGTTATTAAGTAACCAATTCGTTTCAACAAACAATACAAACAGTAAAATGGGATTTTCATGATATGTTTTTGTTCCACCATCACAAATTCAGTACTCTCATGTGAAGAGAAATGCTTCGTAACGTAAAACAGAGGGAAAACGTTTATTTTCAGAAAAATCCAGTGATTCATCGATTCGCCGAGTCGTCTTTCTCAATTTCGATTGAAATTTTCCTCAGGTCAAGTTAAAAATTACAAAAATGCCATTAAAGTGGAATTACTTCTGAAGATTTTAACAGGAAATTTATCAGCATCGGATGAAAATTGAGTTGCTGACAGATTTTTGTGCACAAATGTATTAAAATTTCCCACTATGTCGTCGAGATTCGCGTCAATAATTTGGAAAATGATCGATATTCATCTTGTTGAATTTAATTAAGGCTCCGCATCAAACAAAACAAATTGAACGCAAATTTTGGTTTTACAAAGAAAATTAATTAAGATATGTATCGAAATATGGATTGGGCGTTGCACCGAGACAAGGCCGAGACTGACAAACGAGACTGTAGCTTATCTCGGCTTATTTTGCCTACAAGAACAGGACGATCTCGCTATTTATAACTTTCACAACACTGAAAATTACACAAAAGAAATCGAAAAATGCATATTGTCAAATATGAGTTGGCGTCACAAACATCACACACTTCGTATTCAACGTAAATTAAGTAAAGCCAATAAAATAAGGCAGTATTTTTATGCGGGTATGCGACTTTGGAATGTATGATAAATAACAATTATAACAGTAGTCTTTAGATTAGAATGTAGCATGTTATTTTGTAGCCAAAGAACAGACTGACGTTACAATGAAATTTACTATGACACGACAATAGAAACCTGATGAAATTTACATTGTTCCACATGAAATTTCTTCGGAAAGTCGGTAAATTGAACTCTAAATTTCTCTCCCTGTATATTTTAATACGATTCCACTGTGAACGTTGTAATTTTCAATCTCGTTGTTATTTCAAATTCTACCGCATTTTCTATTCTTCATGACGGAAGATAGAATTATGTCAAACGTAAGTGGGATTTCAATTTTCGATATAACATACTTGTACAGTACAATCACTGACCCGCGCAAATTTCTCCGTCGACTCTACATTGCCTGTCTGTTCGTCAACCTTATATTTACATCTCACATATATATATATACACCTCACTTCTACGGAAATGCAATGTAGACAACGACGGGCGTGCTGCACAGGAAGCGTGAAACTACATATAAATAACTGAAACTTAATTCACATTTAATTGAAATTTCAATAATTTTTCGAGGTAGGTAAATGGAAAAAGCTCATGCGTTAAGTTTAACGGGATTAGATCCGGAGTTTTATCCGAATCTAATTTTGTACAATAAGCATGCAACTGCGTATGGTTAATTTATAGATTAGAAGAATGTTTTCAATAAACTGAATTGATAGGGAGAAGAATTCACTATGATACCGAGATTCAATTTCACTCTGTGTCCTTCGCTGCAAATAGCGAATGTTTCATTGTGACAACAATTCTATTGGTTATAACAGTAAGTTCTCAGCTGTACACGGAGGAAAAGGTATCTTGAAAAATACCATAATTTATGGATTTTTTCACATATACCGTGAAATATCTTGCACTTTCATTGAATCACATTATAGCCACAGCCCTATCAGAATTGTGATGCCATAGTGGAAAATTTCCCAAAATCATATATAATTTATAAAGAATCATATATAAATTATATACAATTTTGAAAATTGTCTAATGAAAAATGATCTGCCTTTGCAAATATTCCGGAATGTTAGATAATTCGACCGTTTGAACGGTTAAACAATGCTCTGAGGAAATGAATTATTTTTAAGCCAACAAAAAATTTGCTGTTACAGCCAATCTCTCCTTTAATGAAAATTCATGAACGATTTCCTGAGATAAATTTCATGTACATTTTTATATTGAATTTTAGATAATTATACATGAAATTTATAGATATATTCTCATATAAGGTTGCATAAAATTTACTACTGAACATTCATACAAACGTGGAGAAAAAAGTTTCTGAACTGAGAAACCTAAGGAACATTTCTGTCCATCATTTTTCGATCCGAAGCTTACACTGAGAGAAGAATTCATGTGTATTTAATGAAATTTGTTTCGAATAAGGCGAAATAATGATTGTTTCCATATAAACTAAGTTCATGGCATACAAACTGAGTCAAATGAATCAAACTCCTACTGTGCGGTTCGGTTCGGTTCGGTTCGAATTTCAAACTTAGATGGTAGAAAAAGTTCGGTTCGGGTTCGGTTCAACTTGAAAAATATAATTAAAATTCGGTTCGGGTTACCCTGGTGGAAAAGATGTTTGAACTTGGTTGAATTTCATTACATCTTGTTAAATGTTGCTGAATTTCATTTAATTCCATGTTGAATTTCACTGACAAATTGAACCCTCTTTTCATGAAAAATCGACAAGAAAAGATGAATTACAATGAATTTCGATCAAATTGAATCATATTCATGTAACTCTGCCAATTTTCTTTGATTTTTGTGAAGATTCGTTGATTTTTGTCAATTTTTAATAAAAAAAAGTATCCAAATGGAGAATGAAATTCAACACAAGTTTTTCTACCAGGGTAGGTTCGACTGAGAAATTCAAGATTCGCACACCCTTAATAGAAAGTCTGAGGAGGAAGGATTCTAAGTCTCGGTAGACTTTTGATGATATTTTGACGGACTTTCCCAAACATTGTGTGATCCAAAAGTACATGAACAGTCAATGAAAAGTTTCAAATAAGGGGGTCTTCGTGGAATTTGAACAGACCTTGGGCTAATTTTCTCCAATAATTCGTAACCTGGAGAAAAAATGGGGGGACCTTTAGTACACGGAAGAAGAAAATTATAAAAATTGATTGGGTAGTGCGACAACAGACTTCTAAATGAAATATTTCACAACACATAATGTAATCTTACACAGGTCAACAAAGAAAAAATGTTTTTTTTGGTCCCCGAGGTTTGGTAACTGATTCGGAGGGCTTTTGGTGGGTTCAATGTGGAACGAATATCAGATTTCTTGGATCAGCTCACTTTTTATTATCTCTTACACATAATTTTCATGTATAAATCTATATAATTGATGAATTTTTCAAGTACCCTAAAACTACTCCAAATCAGTTCTCAAATCTCAGGCACCAAGATGGCTGTTGACCAGTGTTATTTATAAGGTATTAAAACTGCTGAATTTATGTTTGGAAACTACACTGTTAGAAATTTTTGTATAAAGCTTCAATCACATGTGATGGAAGCAATTTCTACTCACATGATTGAAAAAGTTCTTGAAATTCCAATTACATTTGAATGTATATTCAATTATTAAACTGTACTGTTATGGGCAATATAGTATAGCAAAAATTGGGAATTCAAATTTTAACAGTGTACAATTTCTTCGTATAATGCATTTTAGTGGAAACTTGTGTATCATTGGAAACCTTGGAATGTAATTCATTGTTCGACAAGGGATTTTTCATTAAGAATCCCAGATTCTTTTAGATGACTGAAAGGTATTGAAGTGACTTGGTGGAACTTCTCAACGATTGATAACCTCGCTCATAAAATTTGCATCCTTGAAAATTAAATGATCGAAAGAAAATACCAAATACTTGGGATGGTAATTATTGTGACGTGAATTATAAAGAGAGTATATTGAAATTTATAGAAATTTCAAGTTGTACATTGTAAAAAATGTGGGGAATTTTTCTTCGCACTGTCTCTGGATTTCATCCCGTCATCGTGGGGGAATTATTTTTTCATCAGGAATGAGGGATTTTCCCACCTTTCTGAGGAATTATTCTATTTTTTGGGTGTTGGATCCTCTACAAATGAAGGAAATTAGGGTAAAGAATTTCCCAGGTGGAAATATCGCGAAGAACTTGGCTGCCACCATCTTTTGGAGGAAAATTCCGCAATTATTTTTTACAGTGTATAACAAAACTATATTGTTCCATAGTATGACGACTTCGAGAGTGTTCGAATTCTCATTCGATCTTTTAAGTTTCAGCAAAATTTTCCTGAAAATTCAGAAAAAAGTGGCTGTGAAAAATTGCAGTCACATTTTCTGAATTTTCAAAAGAAATTCTTTCACAGTGTAGAAAACTACACTGTACCAAATAATTGTGAAATTTCCCTTCGAAAAATAATGGCAGCACAGTTCTTCTACAGGTGAGGAATTCTTCACCACAACTTGGTGGACTTTTCCTCCATTCGTAGAGGATTTAACATCCAAAGAATGAAATAATTCTCCAAAGCGATGAAAAAAATCCTTCATTCATGATGAAAAACAAATCTCTTCAATAAGGGAAATCCACCAACATGATGAAGAAAAACTCCCCACATTTTTTACACGGTATAAGATAATTGCAACTGATTGACATCATCGATGTTCAATCAATCACATCAATCCACTGAAAAAAAAGCAACATGGTCACAGAAACAATGCTCGCATGGTAAAGGATTCATGGTCACCGTGACTTAAAATTTGATCTTGATAACCAGGGAAACAAAACAAAATCACGTAAATCTGCTTGTGACAACTATATGACATGGTCCAAGTCAAAAACATGGTTATGGGAACCAAATTTTTCTCTCAGTGTGATATTTCTCATTGGCTGATGACGGAATTTTGTCCTAAATAATTATAACGACTCTGTTGAATAACAAATATATATAAATTCATCCAGTGTATTAACATTTCTGCTCTTCTCATTGAAAACGATAAAAGTATGAATCATTTTACAAGTGAGGTTCAAATAATTAACCTTGTTCAATATAATGTACAGGAAATAATTAGACAGATCACTTCAACTAATTGTAAGTACATAAATAATGGTTATTTCAGCTTCACTTTCACTGCTATCTGTTTATAATTTTGACACCAATCCCTGATTCTTTGAACCCTATAAAATTGGTGAATGTTTGTGTCAACTAGATAAATCGTGGAAACTGAAATCTGATATTTGTCACTTATTCATTTATTGTAACCAATTATGTCTCTCTCAATGCACGATAAGTTATAAATGATCTTTTCACATGTATCTTTCGAAAATTTCATAATTTGTGTACAATTTTTATACATTTCCTGTACATTATATATATATAAATTGTATAAAAATACTGTAAAATTATTCTTTGATGCAGGATTGTATACAAATTCTATATAGATTATGAAAACACAACTAATGCTGATTCTTATAATTTCGCCCATTAACGTGATACGAAAGCTGCACTCGAACAACTTTTGCTATCGATAAGTGTGGTTAAAGCCTGTATCCTTTACCGTTTCTTGACTTACAAACAAAAGAAGACTCATTATAGAATAATTCATACAACACAAACTTTCTTGAAAAATAATTTGATTGAGTTCAAATACAATTTGCATAAAAAAAGGGGTTGGAATGTGCTATAAATTATGTTATACAAGATCTATCAAACTGATTTTGTTATAAATTATGTTGTACACTTTGTTTATCATATTTTTGATTTTTCCTTACTAAAACCGATGATATTGTGAACAATGAATGTGAAGACTCATCGGTTAGCTATTTCAGTTTTCAACTGAATGTTTTTACATCTATACTTTTGTGTGAAGAGCAAAATTTGAGAACACATCTTCGATTATTGGAGAAAGGGGAATTTAATTATTCAAAATGTCCTCGCATGAAAAGAAGGGAGTACATTTTTCGAATGAAGAAACAGATTTAAATAGGATGGAATGATTCATTTGACAGTATCAGATATTTTTTATTTTAAAATAAACTCAATCCTTTTAGTATTTCGCTACACTTTGATTTTAACACCAATAATGTGCTGGAAAGCAATATTTTTGGTGTGATTTTTGAAGTGGTAACGCGTTATACCAACTTCCGTTTCGTTAATGACTGTGAACTGAAAATCTGATACACCATTATTACATATGTTATAAATCCCTTCAAGATCTATTGAATTTGTGATTTAAAGAACGAGAAAAATCCATCTCATTTCGTATGGAATGTTATCGTTCGGTATATCGGACCTTGAAAAAAGAACTCTAAATGTTGGCAGTCCACAAAATAATATTAAGGATCTTTTAACAAAGTGCTAAAAATTGTAGCTCAAAGAGTGATTTCATTAGAAATTTGCTAATAAATAACATCTTTCACATCATCATAATAAATTCTATGAAATTTCTCAAATATCCCAGGACCCAGAATTTGATTTGATCTGTGTCCTCCCCATTGGTTCAAACTCATTATTCAGTGAAATTAATGGATAGCCAATGTGAATTTTTGATCTGTTTTGTACGTTATAAAACTACACCTCCTTGCATGTTCATTCATCTATCTATTGATATTTTATTCTTGGATTGTGGTATTTGAACTTTATCAAGTGAAATACTTGAATAACATATAACGTAAGAGATATTAAATCATTGACGTAACACAAAAACAGTTGAGGAATCGTGATTTATGGAATTTAATTGAAGTAACTCTCTACACAGGATCTTATTTTTTGAATCAAGTATTAAATTTCAACTCATTCACACAGAGAAAAGTTTATATTAAAGATTACTATATTTTTATGGTATTCGTGGGATATACTTTATCATGAAGCTCAGAACTATATTTATTTCAAATTATAACATATTTATTTTCATCCTCCCGAGAGAGTATGATGAATGCTCGTATACTTGTGGTTCAGCACGACATAATCAAGTATATCCCAAAAGTACAATATAAATATGGTAATATCTAATATGAAATTTTTACTGTGCATGTTATAAATCAATTATTCTACTTCAAAGTTCAAATAAAACAATACACCATAGTTTTCATTCATACTCATGACCTGATGTAAACAAGATACATTGAAGAAATCTTCAATCAAAACCTTGGCCATGTAAAAACCCCTGTACATCGTACATGATGTATATACAATCAATTACCTGATGATCAGGTGAATTCGAGCTGCTACGGGGTGAGACCAGGGTGCCTGGAACTATGACGAAGACGGTGAACGGAAGACGGTACATTTAGATGCACGACTTTTTTTTTAAAAGCCACGACGAAGTGACTGTGATTGTGAATTCTTCGGATGATGATGATGATGATTATTATTATTATTATTGTGTTTGATTGATTGATTTTAACAAGACGAATACACTGTATTATCGTGCGCGAAAGATGAAGAACGGTTAAAAAAGACCGTCTCGAGAACTCGATTGAAGTATACGGTAGTCGTCTTCTCGCGCGACTACTTCGCGTGAGCACGAACGCGTCCTTACTGCCACGGGGTTGGGCGCCTCTACTTTTCACCAATGACGACGCGCAGAATGCTCAAGTTTACATATGTGTTGGCGTGTTCCATGTGTACATATATTTCCATGCATACAGTCGTGACCGATGGTCATCGTAGGATACGGCCAACATGTTTATTGAGTAGAAAATTTGATACTTTGTAATTATTTGTTTGAATTTGTAATCTTTAGCGTATATTGAGAAGAGAATAATTATGTAAAATAAAATACAAACAGTGACAGGAAGTTCTATTATTTCTCTCAGGTTGTTGGAGTTTTCTTGTTGGTAATGATTTTTGAGAATAGATAGATTTTACTGCAAAATTATTTAAAAATTCTTATTTCTCTATGGTACTGTAAATTATTAGAAAATTTTCTATGCAACCCGCGTGGAAAAATTTTGTCTGGCAAACGTATGGGAAGAGTCTAGCCAAAAGTATGGCAAAAATTTGGCAATACGTAAAATCCCATACAACAAAAGTTGCTGTGCAACTGTTGCTCTTATATACGTTGTTTATCCAGTTGATGGGAATTTGCTACGCATGTGATTGAGAGTTTCATGAAACCAAGCAACTTTCTAGCAATAAGATAACAACTCAAGCTAAACTCCTAGATTTACAAATTCAAAATGTCCCTACAAATTGCTTCAAACTGTTGTTATACGTTTTCAACAATTTGCTGCACATTTGCTCAGCATTTTGCTGTTAGGGATGGTTTGGCGAAGAGTATGAGTAAGTCTGGCTAAAAGTATGGAGTTTGGGATTCGGCCATGCTTTTGCTAAACCTTTATCGGAAGTCAGTGAAAGTTTGTCGAAAGCATGGGATGGATCTGGTGGAGGTAAAATCAAAAGATAACAAGAGTAGGTGCATACACGGAAACAAGAATTTAGCTGCAGCAGCTAAGTAGCTAGCACGGACACGGACAGCCATTAAATTAGCTCCTGCAGCTAAATTTTGGCTGTTACCGCAAGTAAATTAACTACAAATGCAAATGTTTTTGCTGTAACAGCCAATTTAATGGCTGTCCGTGTCCGTGCTAGCAACTTAGCTGCTGCAGCTAAATTATTTTTTCCGTGTACTGGTGATGTTAAACCTGATAAATATGCTCATTTTGTTCGAATGAACGATGGAATCAATCACCAGCCCAAAATATGTTCTGAATAAATGAAATTTGTCGTGAATCATCACGGGACGTAGACTCATCTCATTCAATCTGTACACGGTAAAAAATAAAACTTACTTCCAACCTCATTAATATCGCCTTATTTTAAAACGCAGTCAAAACTAGCCCTATTTCAGTTGAAAGTGAGCATTCAAAACAAATACCGACACAATGGGAAAGACTGAATTTCAGTCAAGTTTTCAAGTAACATGCAGTCGAAAGAAGACTCATTAGACTTAAAGTCAGCCACTGAAAAACCTTCTCAAACTCAAACAAGAATACAGCTTACATTGATCTCCATTGAACTGAAATTAAAACTGATTTTGAACTGGAATTCAAAGCGAATTGTTCCTGATTAATGGGTTCTTCCATTGTTTTTTGTTTTTTTCTACTCAACATAGCGTTATATATCGACGATGAGGAAGTTGTTTATGTTTATTCGGAGAATGCAGAAAAAGTTCCCTGTTATGTTAATTCATTCACTTCACTTGTTAACAGTTCAATTATATCGTGATCGTAGTTTTTGAAGATTGAACATCTTTAACCCTCATCGGGAGATTCGAACCCACGTTGTTGCTGGGATAACCACTTCGCTATGGTATCGTTTCGATCGACGCATGTGATAAATAATTCCATAATAGTATAATTTGATAGTATGTGTAGTGTAAAGTCAAAGATAAATTTGGAAAACATTTTACGGGAACTGAGAATTTAGTGCAAATGTGAATACCCCCGGAAGTTTGAATTAATTCCAATTTGTATTGTAATGCTGAAGTGAAAGTGTCGAAATAAAGAATCCATTAACCCTTAACATGTACACCAGGGTCGCGGTGACCCTGTTGATTTTCAATTGTTTATAATTTTGCAAGAATGACTGATAAAAATATGAAACAATTCTGAAGTGTAGTAGAAACATTGAAGAAGAGGCCTCAATAATGACAACTGAATTTGTTTGCTATCGACATTGTAGAAAAAATTGTTGAAAAATTCAAATTTTCCAAAAATGATGTGTTTATTGGAAAAATTGTAACTTTTTGAGTCTTGAATATTGAGGCCTAATATTGTACACGTATCATGTTCAGATGTGTAACTTTGAGGGAAAAAATATTAGAAATGTGAATTTTTATAAAAGTGTATTTATTCTGATGATTGAACGAGTGGTTTTTTCTGAGGGAAACCCACCCAAGGAGCAACAGAATGTTGTATATGTACCATGCATCCCATACAGCACCGGACATTTCTACGTCGCCTCCACGGGGAATCTTCGTTCATCAACGTTCTATCCACGACTACCATTTATCCACGTGGAATCCACGGAGATGCGACGTGAAAATTCATAGTACATATACAAAATTCGGATGCTACTTGGGCACATATCATGCACACCAGGGTCACCGTGATTGACCCTGTCAACCCTGTGTGATTAATGAAGTACATTTTGTCAATGTTTAGAAAACATTCCATTATAGTACGGGAATTAATTGAAATCGAAAATATAAATTCTTTGCACTCACCTCGCTGATTAAAAAACACAGTTTCTTCAACTTATAAAAAAGATCACTTTCCGAGTCAACCGACGTTGCATGCACACCAGGGTCACACAGACCCTACGTTAACATTCAATAGCTGTTAAATAAACATTGAGCAGTTAATTAGACCTGTCTATGGTCATTGTCGTCACTTTATGATTAAATTCGATTTTAGATGGCGTTACTTATGGAATTTTCAAACAGTCACATGTATTATTTGACGCTTCAATTCGTTTACAGGGTCACTGTAACCCTGGTGTGCATGTTAAGGGTTAACAAGCTTTTACGAAAGTGATATTACAAACTGTTACCGAAGTTGTTAGGCACCTTGAATAATAAATAAAAATCCTGAAATAATTTGATTGAATTGAAACTGTAATTAATTATATGCACATATATATGTGTACGTATAAACAATTGTAACACTGAAAATGAAAGAATTCTAATCTTATTTTCAGATATTTTTGACTGAATTATCCATCAAACTCTACATGGCTGGCTATAAGATATGCATTGCTGATAATCAGCACATTATCTGATTCAATTGAATTTAATACGGCCATAACTCTTTTTCATCCCAAATTACGGCTGAAATCGTAACATTGCTGATTTTGAGCCTCATCTGAAGATCAGTCGAGCATGGAATTGAGATTTATTTTTTACTGTGTAATATACAGTGGAAAATACACAGAAAATTTTTGAAAATAGGATCATACACAGTGTGCAAATACTGCCACTCTGAAAAGAGTGAATTTTTCCAATCCGCAAGAGCATGGTTTTCCATTCCCAAAACGGAATTAGAAGTGATTTGATCCAAGAATGAACTTTGAAAGCGTGAAAGATTACTCATTGAAAGTGACACATTCATTTTTCTCTGGAGTTGGAGGATTTTTTTCCACTCTCCTTGAAGCAATATTTCAGTCCCAAATATTGAGAAAGAATGCCATAATGAATTCTCAGCATAGCATTAGATTAAGATATTTGTCATAGATTGAATTTAACAACCGTTCAAGATAACATTGAATACGACATGATATAGTTCTGAATTATAAAAATAAGCATGAATACGAATGCCTTTTTCTGTATGTTTAAAGTTGCATCTGCCCTGTAAATACAGTCACTTTTTGAACACTCAAAACTTGTCCAGTGAAAAAGATTTATTCTTTTTTTCCTTCATTGAGGAAAGGAGCAACAATAAAAATACGAATATACCATTTTTTGTTTGTTCTAAATCATACATAGCAAAAGAAACAAAAATTCTCTATAATTGTCATAGAAATGATTTTTCTACGAATAAAAACCAACAGTTTCGACTAGTATACTATACTTTTAGCCAGACCATTCTTACGTATTGCCAAATTTTTGCCATACTTTCGGCCAAACCCTTCCCATATGTTTGCCAGACTAAATTTGTTCACACGGGAAGTGCAATATTTACATTGATCTTTTCTCATGTTGCTGAAGTTCAAAACGTTTATTGAAACGAATGGCCCATACAGGGTTCATCAATTGGCCCAATAATGGCACATGACTGAACCACAAACGGCGTTCTTCGCCCGTTAATAGCGCCCATTAATGGCTCATCAATGGGCAATTGCTGGATCATAACGTGGGTCGAGTAATGGCAATAAATAATGGGCCATGTATAAAATTATTGATTGGCCCAGTAATGGGGCTAAATGATCCCGATTTATGGCCAGAAATTTCGGGATGATGTTCGAATGTCAGCCAACTTTTTTGTTTTTCTTTTAGGGGAATTTGTCATTCCAGTTTTCACAAGATCAAAACTGGATGTTTTTTTTTCTAAATAGATTTGCATGCCCGATATTTCCACAATCTCAAATGTAAAATTATACGAGTCAAAAGCACTCTCGATAAATCAGTTGAATTCAGTTGCTTATTTCTTCAAATTTTTTGTTATTTACATGAAAAAGTAATTGATTATCTGTATAAATAAGAATTGATTTGAATCATGTAAAACGTATTTGATGGATGTGAATTATTTATTCAGCATAATAGTAATAAGGCCAAAACAAACTTTTTTCACGGGTGATTACGAATACAATACATTCAACTTTGAAATCCATTTCACTTAGTAATAGACCATTTTTCAGCCAGTAACGGGGAAACAATTGTTGGCCGTTTACCATAGCCGTACATTGGCTGATTATCGGCTGTTTTCATTGCTGGTCTTCCTTATCGGCCAGTGATGGGCCACACTTGTGCCGATGATGTGTATCCATCGTTGGCTATTTGATGGTAGCCAATGATTGGCCAATTATTGGCTGTGTTCACATTATCGGGGTTTCCTGTATGGGTGGTGCATTGAGAAAAAAGAAATTGTAAAATTTTAATTTTGCGAAGTCAATATTTGTATGATTTTAAAAATAGTTCGAGCTACCACATTCTGAGTTTATTTTACAACAGCGAATGTGAGATTTACCACAACTCATGTGAATCTCAAACTCCCCTCTGTAGAATCAACTAAACTTGTGGTACACTGTTAGAAAAATCTGTCTTAAACTTAACAATAATATTATGATACTTTTTACATAAACATTTTATTAAATTTCATATTTCCATATTAAATTTAAGAACAATTATTGAATTTAATATGAAAATATGAAATTTCATACAAAATTTCGTATGAAATTTAATAAAATGTTTATGTAAAAAACTTCATAATAGTATTCTCAAGTTTAAGACAGATTTTTCTAACAGTGTAGCTCAAACTATTTTCTGAAATCGTCCAAATTTTGATTTTACAAGATGTGAATTTTACAACGTTTGTAATCAATAATCAGCTGTTGAAAACCCAAAATTTCACAGTAGATTCTTCAAATGATGTTTTCAGTCCGGAAACGTTGATTTGAGAAGATGAATAGCGATTATACCATCACATTGGGTGGGTTTGAATTTTCGTTTCATTTCGTTTCCATAAACGATTCAAACTTCAACAACATTCTTTTTTATTAATAAACTTTTTTAGCGACTCGCCTTTTTAGAAGGAGTCTCGCACCGTGTATTATGAAGGGGATGAGCATTTAAATTTAGTGTGGCACCTGAACATTTTTCTCCGTGGATGTACATTGGTAAGAGAGTAGGATAAAGTTCCTCTTATAGGGATCTCTCGAACACAGGTGAACAAGGGTGAATCAATGAATATTGATTGTTGTTTGTAGAGTATTGAAATGAGAATAATGATGAAAACGCATTGCGTAACTTGGGGTCGAAGACCTTGAAGTGGCGGGACAAGTAACGAGCGTGCGAGTATCTACTCATCGTTATCCAGCGACGTAGATGGCACAGAGTTGAGATACTTGAGTCATGTCTTGTAATATCAGCCGCCCTCAAGACCGAGAGTCCCTTCTTGAGGCATTACAGTCGCTAGATCACGATTGGTAAAAGCCTGCACACTGCCTTCTAAGTTCCTCATCGTGTAATGATTATCATGGTTATCCTCAATCTTCATAGATTCGGTCTTTTCTGGAGAACAAAAAATTGAGGAAAAAAATTCTTTGAATTGATGGAATGGATTTCATTGATTCCCATTTCATTGCATTGAATAAATGTCTCTTTGATCGAATCAGCTCATTGAGATTTATTTTCTGAAATTAAAAACACACTCTATTGACTAGATAACTAATTATTTTTGTCAATATCATCTTTCATTCGATTTATAACTCTCATGCGATGGATTTCAAAGTGAAAATCAATGAAATACAACTTCGACTTTATAACATAAAGTCATTATTTCAAAGTGATTATTTCAAAATTTGGTGTTAAAAACGGTCCACTCAAAATTCGTGTTGAAAATTAACACAGATCAGTGTCAAATTGACAGATTTTCAATGTAAACTTAAAACTTTTGTGTTAATTTCTCATATTATTCATGTCAGTATTTAACATAAATTTTGAGTGCACCGTTTGGGACTTGTACGTGTGTTGAGGTGATACCAGCAACCCCTGAAGATGCAACCAGACCCATTGGTTAGAAAAGGATCCAACCAAAACTATTCTGACAAGTTACGCGTAAATGGAGCAATAAAATCAGAATATGGCTCCATACAGACCCTTTTCAATTAATAAAGATGATCTGTACAGAGCGATATTTTCCTTTCATTGCTTTATTTTCGAATAATTCTTCAAAAAAGATTTGGCTTGGGTTGCATCGTCAGGGGCCGCTGGTAAATGGAATTTCTAGTCCCATTGGATATAAAAAAATCACGTGGTTTGATTATTGAAAATAGTGAGTGAGAACTATGATCATTGAATATCGATTTAAATAATGAAGAAACACCAAACTAGAAGTCCTAAACTCGGAGTTTATAGTTATTTCATATAATTTATAGCACTTTTTGAAGTAGGTTTCATCCATAAATGAATACAAATTAACGCTTTCGATAAATGATCATCCAACGAAGCTCTTTAAATTTCCTCTTAAAACCATCGAGACCAAGATGAGACCGAGGCTTAAATTAGCAAGATCAAGACGAGATCGAAACAAGACTTCAAAGCTGTATCTTTTCGAGACCAAGACGAGATGTTTTTCAATTTCATCTGCTCTTGTCTTATGGCCATCACTAATGAGTTGATAACGGCACAATTTTAATGAATCAGCGTTGGCCTCCAACCCTAATTTGATACCGAACCAACGTGAACCAATATCCAATGCACTTTGAAAGAAAGTTTAATAACTTTTGCAAGTTCTTCACATTGTTACATTGTTGAACTCAAAATAGCATTATGATTGACGAAATCTTGGATCACGTGAAGTAGCTAACAATCTTCCATATGTTTTTCATTAGATATCACCATGCGTTTATGAACGTCATATGTTGTTATTAAGTGCTGGGAGATATTTCAGCCGAATGATCCATAAATAATGTGGGAATGATATGAATTCGGATATCTCAGTGCTTTTTATTTGATTTCATCAGTTACAACCACTGCACTGAGAAAAATTGTACTGTAAAAAGTCTCATCATTGTCAGCAACTTGAGGACACTCTTTAAAATTAACTGAATATAGAATTCATCACGGGGAGAATGTACTGACATAATCGTACATTTTCAGATTATGATAGTATGTTTTCCTGTGATGGATTCTTTGTTTTCATGAAATTTAGGGTGACCAGACGTCCCAGTTGACCGGGACATGTCCCAGTTTTTGTCAGAAACTATAAAATTTTCATTTCATCGGTGATAATCAATGAAAAGAAAACTATGAAACTACAAAGAGAGACACTGATGCTCAAATGGTTTTCTTCGAAGGCAAAGTTCAAAAATTTCTGAATTTCTCTCCTTTTCCAAAATGGAAGAAACGAAAATGATAAATACAGGCATTTTCTCTGTGATACAAAGTCTATTGAGCTTCTTCGATTTTATTCTCTTCTTTTCTTTGAGAAAACTGGGGGAAAAATGTAGTAATTTTGAAACTTCTGAATTTCCTTCGAGAAAAAAGGTTGCCGTCTGTCGGGCTAGAAAAAGAGTAATCCGGATAGAAAAATTTTCAAAATTATGTATAATTCATATATGAACCATATCGAATTTTATAAAAAATTATATACCATTTCAAAGATTCTTCCACTCTGGGGGAACTGTCCATCTTGTACCATCTAACTATGGTACTTTTAGAGGTAAATTCAAGTAAATAATTTCATTCGTCACAGACTGGCGCTGATTCTCAATAAATTATGAGACTTCTCAGCACATTCGTTTTTCCCGTGTAGAGGTCCTGTCGGCTTTTGATGAAATTTTTGCAAGGAATGTCTGATTGTAATTACTAAAATCCATAAAATCTCAAGTAAATTCTCATTTGATGAATGAAACGAGTGAAAATCTCTATCCGTCGAATACTTCAATCGCAACCCTTTTCTCGATACGGAGAAATCATAATTCATTTGATATTTGCAAATCATTCTTCCAAGGCACCTTTACCGGAGGATGGATTGATGAAATGATGTCTCGGCAACTCAACATTAATTGTACTCATCCAATACATACGCAATATCTATAGATGCAATACCTTTTAATCACATGCATACGTAATTGCGAAGAAATGCTGTAGGTGTGTGAGAGTGCGCAATTTTCAGTCATTAAGAAATTCTCATTGTTGCCGTTGCATCCGCGCTTGCATGACCGGTTAATATCGCATAACATTCTTATGGGCAACAATGTACTTGGGTGCATTTTACGTAAGACTTTCATGGGTGTTTAGATATTTTATTACGTAGGTGGTAAATCTTATGTAATACCGATTGATCAGCGATGAAAGACTCGATAAGGGATAAGATGTACGTATACCGCCTTTCGTGAGTTATATGGGGAAAAAAACTTGCTTTACATAATCCTGAAATCCATGATAAGTGAATACAATTCATTTTCGCGTGTGTGTATATCATATATATATAAACAAAATTCAAAGTATATACACGTCTCAGCATCGACATCCCATGATAAAAGCATGCAAGGTGAGGCCATTTATTTGTTCTCAGGTCGAACGATCGCTATTGGCTCCAAATTACTTGAACATTAACTTGATTGAACTGAACTGGGCTCGGCTTAGTATTCTTTATCATGCACATATATGTTAATAGTATGTATATCGATAATCATACAAATCGTGTGTATCTATACATTCGAGGGATAGAAAATACTTGAGAAAATGATAAATTCTTTCATCGTTCCTTTCATTTTATTTGATTTTATATACACAATAGCAATATCTATTATAATATTCATTCTAAAATTACAGTATCATACAAACTATCATAGACGACCGAAATTGCTATTTTTCGCCAATTTTTCATAGATGATAAATATCACATGTGAATCCAAAACAATATTTCTCGACTTCCATTGAACTCTTGTAATCACCTGAACGAGGGCGCAATCGAACTTGCTGTCGAAGAAAAGACTGGAATTATTGATATTTCATCGATGCGAGAAGCGAGTATTTAAAAGCTATTGTATCGTATAGACATAGCCATAGGTCTTTCAATTCATATTCTCCATTTCATATGAATCCTGATGGATAATATAAAACTCAGTAATATGGATAGAAATCTTCATCGAATCAGGAGAAAAGTGAAACATTTTGTTTTGTTCTTAAAAGATAGGAACTTTAGCCTCATCGAGAGAATGTAAAAAAAAGAAAAAAATCTCTTTGCATAAGGTAAGCGTAGATACTAAAATCACATACCGAATATATCATAAATTTGATTATTATTATATGAAATAAAATTAAATGTTTGAAATTGTTTGAACGTTTGGTAGCACACTGACTTCAAATTTGACGTATGAAAAAGAAAATAGTCCCTCATAATCATTTTCATAGTATTTACGGTATTATATTCGATGATTACATAAGTATAAAAGGAAAAGAAGAGAAGGAAAAGAGTCTTATTATTACGACATCCGAATATATTATATAATATTTATGAAAATTATCAGTGATTGCGGTCAACTTTGAAGCACGATTGAATGTATACATTCGTTTTACCTCCCATATTACACATTAGACAAAGTTATGAGGAATATTGTCTTTTATGTTCATATTATTATACCTCTTATTTTCTGAGCACATTATTAAATACTGTTTATGTAATTTGGCTCCAAGCTGGAATTAGTATAACACGTGTAGTATTATAAATTTTATGATTTTTTTTTTATTCAATTGGAATCGTATTAGATTGAAAGAAAAGTAATGCACTCTAATCGTTTTGCAGGGAAATACATTCAATTGGTATTTTTGACACTCACACAGCACAAAATATTTTATAGATTTTCAAATAAAAAGATCCTTAGAATCGGACGATTCTAATCCTGAAGTCTACTCGACGTCTAAACTTTGGAAGAACCAGCAACGCGTTGATCGGATTCATTCATATTCATCTGTATAAAAAATCTTCATCAGAAAATCTTGATTTCTGAGTTCAAAACCTAAGTGAAATTCTCAAACGAATATTCTACCTGAGTTTATTTAACAGGATTTAGTGGAAGACGATTCATCGTGGAGCATGAAAAGGAGTCTTAAAAAGTCCTTGCAAAAATTTCTTTTGCTTTTACGTTGGATTTGTTGAATTCTTGAACACAGAAAATCTAAATGCAGAGTTATTGAGGGTACCGTTAAGATATTTTCGAAGCAAATAATCTATCCAACGTCTGACGGACGATTCCTAAGGGCGGGGTAAGGGTTTTCACTTTCGAAAAATCGATTTTTTTTTGTTTTATCTTATTGTTTAACATTTCAAGGATATGTCCTCAAAATTTTAATCCGATCCAAGCAATATTCTTGAAGTTATTGTTTAATTAGTCTCGGGACCTTTAACGGGCGGTTGGGATTGCAGTGCAGCTGTCGAGCAGGTATACAGGTTATTCATTGCTATTGTCCTGATCCCATATCCAGTTTTAAAAATATTTCATTTAGTAAAGGCAGGTAACTAAAACCATATAGATATATTTGATATTTGTATGTATACTATACACTACATTATTTTAAAAAAAGAAACGAGCTTCAGTTTGTGGTTGGACGTTCGACCGTGCGCTTGTAATTTTATTTTTTCAAAAAATTTCCTGTGCAAAAGTGCCGAGAGTAAGTAAAATTTCGCGAGAAGACCGTCAAAGTGGAAGGACCTATTTGCGTCGATCAAAAAAAAGATCAAACCCGAATAAAAAAATAAAAGATGAGGCTACCACAAAAAGTGCTTGGTCGAAGAAAATAAAACTAAATACGAGTGCTAGTGTACCGGAAGATGTTGAAAAACATTTTAGAATCATCGATTTTTTGCTTGTGTTCTCAACCATCGCAAGTTTAGTAAAATGTGCTCAGTGCGATGGTTCAATTGAGTTCCAAGCTGTGCGGCAGAGCAAAGAAGCCAGAATAAAACGAAAACTTGAGAAAAATCAAGCTGAAGACATCGACAATGCTGGAGGATGTGTGCTGTATGGAGCTGGAATTGATGATTCTATGTAAGTTTGAAAAAAAAATTTCTTTCTTCACTTTTTTGCTTCATAAACTTTAAACGCGTTTTTCTCAAAACTACTTTTTCAAAGTCCGTGTTCCCTGCCATTTGGAAACTACTCGACCGATTCATTTCAAACTTTGTACACATTTTCTTCATATAAAAAACCTCCCCCCTACGTTTAGTGAACAATTTTTTTTTACATTAAGGGTGTTTCCCACCCACAAAATAACGGAAATTTTAGTCGAAAATAATGGTTCACACTTTAGATGGCCGCCAAAAATTTTTAAATTAAAAAAAAAATAATCAGAGAACGTTGGGAGAAGATTTGATTATGATTTGACTAAATTTTTATGGTTTTTTATTTTCAGATAATTTCCGGCCGAGTTACAGTGAACACCGCAAATTGTTTTTCTTTTCAAGACGTCCTGGGGGAAGCTCTGTCACGGGCTAATGATTTAATATTTTTGCATGAAAAAGTTACAGAACATAGTCAAAACTATGCTCAATAATGTATAGAAGGTTTGAATAAAATTGCTCAATCGATATTTGAGATAAAACACCACAAAAAAAGTGTTTTTTTTTACGCTGAAACCCTTACCCCTCCCCCAATGAACGTGGCCAAATTGAAGAGTCCGAAATATTTCGGAAGTTCTTTCAAAGAGGGCACAATTCTTAAAGAATGGAGAACAGCAATGAAGAAGAGTAAGTTTGTTCATTTTAGACCACAATATCAAAGTCGTCTCTGGTCAAAAGTCTCTTTCGGGGGGCTTTCGAGGGACAATCAGCGTTATTTATTATCCATGTGCTCGAGGATAGACCTTAGAGCGTATACTCCTGGAGCGAGCATTGCCTATGATTTCAATAGAATTAAGTGTGGTCAAATTATGAGAGAGAGAAAGAGAGAGAAAGGGATCCGACTTTTAGATAGTTGTTTTTCTTTTTATTCAACGAAATTTGAACAGAGATAGCACAGCCTGAGAGTCGGAACTCTCATTCTATCTTTAATCCAAACTAACCACCAATTTGGGTCCAGTTGGACCGACTTGGTACCAACTGGTGCCAGTTATAACCCATGATGGTTGGCCCAACTTGGTTCCAACCGGTGTCAAATTGGTTCAAACTGATGCCAGCTATGGACCACGATGGTTGATCTAACCAGCGATATGCGACCACCTTGGTTGCGTTTGGTGCAAATTATAGGCCATGTCGGCTGACTCGACAACCAATATAGGATCAACTTGGTTCCAACTAGACTGACTTGATTCCAATTGCACCAACTCAAGCTTGACTCATTTCAAGTGCTCCAATATCAGAGTGATTTCGAAAAATCAATTTGATGGACGTTTTTTTCATACCAAAATTAATTGAAGAACGTTATCAATAAAATGTCAACAAATATAAATGTATTGTAAATACAAACAAACTGATGACCAAATCGTGGAATTTGCCTAATCGCAAAATTAAAAAAAATGATACTTTTCGAATCAATCATAAATTGAAGAGAAATCTTTGAATTCCAGTGGAACAAAATTGTGACGCAATTGGATAAGAATGTCAAAAATCTGGATAAATAGTACAGAAGTTCCCCCAAATAACACGAGAGTGCTGCTAAAGTACTGCGGGAATGCAATACTTGGTTATATTGATATCCATTTTTGATGAACAACTGAAAGATATTCTTATTACTCTCATACAATTCAATCGGATTTAAATTAATTTCAATCAGAACCTATCGAACTTTTTAAGCTAGAAATATCGAACAATAAAACATGAGCGACAAGGATCAATTTTAGATAAATTTATGTTCAACGAACATTCAATGAACCTTCAATTGTCCATAACTTCACTTCGGGTTCAATGATTAGAACCATATTTCAAACAACAACAAAATATCTCAGTTTGTCAATCATCCCTTGACGGCATCAGTTAATTAATATATTAAACACATTACGTATCCGAATTTTACGTACTCTGGAAATTTTCAACAACGTTCAGAAGCTATTTATTTTTGTGCTGTGCAAGGCCATTGTGATTTTTATGGATCATCTGTATTTTCACTTTGTCGAAGAATGATTAATAGTAGTTCCCTTGACAAAATATCATTATAATTTACAAAACTTAGATTTCACGATGCTTCAAATATGATTTGACGAATTATTATCTTCATATAATGCAAATAAATTTCCACTGTAATCACAGATAGTGACAAACCTTTCATAAACTTCAATCAAACTTTCACTGGAACATTGTTACTCTTTAATAATAAATTATTAAAATATCATGAATTTGTAACTCATGTTGGACTGGTTTCTGTTACTATAAATTACATCATGTGTGCATATACGTGATTGCGAGAATAGAAAATATGATAATTCATGATCCAAGTATTTTAATTCAACATGAAGTTGGAAAACTTGATATATGAAATTATTGTAACACAACAACACATATTATTATTATTGGAGTCACATAAAAGTTATTTATATGTTTTTGTTTACAAGATATTTATTCATCAGAATCAAATCACACACATTTTTCTTATCGATCAGGGTTCTATATTAAGCACACTGTTCGCGGAATAAGAAAAATGCGTGTAAAATGAATTTTTTGATGATAAATATTATTTGTGTGACAAAACAAAGGTGATTTTATGTAAAATTACACTATATATCAGTGGTAATATTTTTCACCATGTGATGTTGGTAATCATTGGGTAAAATATTACCAATACTATATGCTTTATGCGATTTTACATACATATTTTTTTTACAATGTATATATGAAGATGATTTAAATGTAAAATTATAGCCTTTGGATTGCATATCATCTTTTAAGATAAGTATACAAGATATTACAAAATTTTCGTATATCATCAAATGGGAATACATTTCTTGAGGGGAAATTCTCATCTAGCGATCCCAAAATAAGGTGATTTTCTCGACTGTTTTTTTCATGGAAGGGAGGAAACTCCGGGGTTTTCACATTTGTTAATTGAGTCTTTAAGTACATAAAAAAATAATGCCATGGGAATTGTTGATACGTGTTGAAACCTAACCACCTACAAAGACAGTGATCAATCTATACCACTTCTATGCCACTATAGCACTTACAAAAATTATCAGGAATCACAAATCCAAAAATTGTTATGAACTATATTATATTTGTTGGAGGTTGTACCAATAAAACCAATGAAAAGTCTAAAATTAAAAAATTGACAGACATGCAAACTTTTGGTAGCGTTTTTTCACCTTTTTTTCGCTCTCCAAAGTGCTATAAAAATAAAAAAAAAGGCAAATGTCATCTCCATTTAGGTTCATCCTCCGATAAATTCAATCAGCTTCAAAATAAAAAAAAGAGCCATCCGTTCAGTAGTTTTTGAGATATCATGGAGTCAAACTTGAAAAACATGGTTTCGAGAAAAACGCCTTCCAAGTTCTGGGATCTTGAGAAATTTTTTTTCATTACTTTAAGACCCATTCAATGAATTTAAAATAACTCGAGTTTTCAATTTCTTTCCTTTTTAAGAAAAAAAATTCGAGAAAATCACCTTATTTCGGAATTCGCTTGATGAGAACCTTCCCTTAACTATTTTGAAATCATTTTTCTTACAATAAAATGTGTGATATTTTAAGTATAAAACTGAAAATGAGTTTGTCGTTTACAGATATATCAAATCATTTTGCAACAAGGCCCAAGAGCTTCATCAATTTTGAAGCATAATTTAATGTAATAGTTTGAAACTTGAAAAATTGATCTGACTTTGTCATTTACATGAAAAAAAAAATGCGGTAAGAAATTTTATAAACATTGTCATCAATCCACGTCAGTCAGTGATAAATAACATCACTTGCGATGAGCTCCAAAAATATCGTAATTGGAAGTATTTTTACAATTAATTATGATACTCTTGGGGTGTTTGATTTGATTCATTACAGGCGCGGATTCTCAACAAATTCTATTTTGAAAGACACTCACTCGCTGTACCATTTATCTTTTCTTTTAACAAATTATTTGACAAACAGAAAAGAAAAATCAAATCGAAAATGCATGAAATGTAAACCCAATCCAATAGACGAATTTAGAAATATCTTGCACACAAAAGCAATATGAACAAAACAAAAATTCCTATCTATTGTATATTATAGTGGCATTTTTTTTCTAAGCTACCATTCTTGGTATAGCTTTCTTATTAACAAAGTTACAAAAAATAACACTCTGATATAGATGTATATATATATATATATATGTATATGTATATAATTATATCAAAGGAACTTCTCGCTTAAGCAATTTATAATTTACATCTATTATTCATTTGTATTGGTTTAGATTTTCTGTATTAAATTGCTGATCCCGTTCTATCTTGAATTCTTTGCACTTGATGAAGTCTCTTATGATCTTGCCTATACTTTTCGATGGTTAGATCCGCGCTGTTGGGATTCGATAGACTCAATACAACAGGGTCCAGGCTGGCAGCCAATTTCAAATAAGTCTCCTCCATTTCTTTAGTTATTTTAACATCGTAATTCAAATCGGGAGGATGATAAGGTTTTTCTTCCTCGCTAGGAGAATCGAAAGATATCAAATCTTTTTCCTTGTCCTGCGCCAAAGGAGTATTATTCAACGGATTCGAGGAAGGAAGTAAAAGATCATGATCATCACCGTTTTTACTCGAATTCATATTTTTATCGAAAGAATGAAGGGAATTCGATCTTTTTATAGAATTATTGTCCATAGAAACGGAAGATTGAACCCATTCGGCAACCCTTTGCAATTGATTATCATCCTGTAATGAAATCGGAGAACTTTCATCGCTACTCGTTAAAGATTTCTCGGATTCGGTGCGGGGTATGAATTTTTTTGTATGATGAACTAAAGCTGTGTTTTTGGATTTGTAATTACACCCGCTCGTGTACATTACGCTTTGATAATGTTCTTGAACATTATCGAGAAGAATATTTTGAGAACCAGGGGTTATTCTAACGAGACAATTTCTCGGGCCTATTTTTTTCTTTTCTTTACAATTGTTGGGATCGCATTTTTGTTGCGTTCCGCAAATCGATTGCACAACGTCGCTCGAACTACTGGGTGGATCGGAAGTTGAAATAACAATACTGTCGCTGCTGTAACTTGGACTGGTAGCTATGTCCTGCTGGTACGTTATTTGTCTAGATTCTAGACTAGAATCGTTTGTTACGTTATCTAGATTTTTTACTTCTATCAGGGTCACCTGTTGCGATTGACGTTGATTATCTACTGAGCTATCATTTCCATCTTTTTTCCACACTCTTTCGTTGATAACATCGATTCTTATATCACCGCTACTCATTCTTTTAACGTCATCACAATCGGCATTCAATTTTTTCGTCCATTCATTTTTCCATAATCTCTCATTTATAACATCCAATCGACTACGACGATGATGATCTTGCTCGACATAATTATTTTCACATTTATTCGGTGTTATGAAATTATTAGATTTAGTTTCTAATTTGTTGTAGAGTATTGTAGAGTATTTAGCGGTTGAGTTGTTATTATTACTTTTACTCTCACTTTGAGACCTATAACTATTCCAATTGGAAAAATCATTTTGTTTCTTATGGAAATTCGATTTTAAATTGAATTTTGCTTTCATGCGCGTATCCTCTCTTGAACATTCTGAAAATTTATTATCTTTTATGCATTGAAACTGCTCCTTACCATTGTTTATCAAGTTTGCATTGTCTGTGTTATTTTGAAACAATTCCTTATCGTTCGACGGGGTAGTCTCGTTGCAGAAAAATACATTCGAAGAGGTGGTGGTGTCCGGAAACGTTTGAGTTTCAGCGTCGACCATCGATATACTTTTGTGACACGTACATGTGCTACAATGTTTTGCCAAAATTCTCTCCCTTTCCCGATCTTCCAACACTTTGGCCATTATAGAAGCGGATACTATATCTACAGGCGGTTTCGTTTCGTCACCCTCGTCGTCGCTATCTTTCTCGGTATTAGATTTGGTAATGTTGTATACCATAGCGGTAGGAGGAAATGTAGATATAGGTACTGTAATACTTTTAACATCGTTGCTCGGAGCGTTAGGAGTCCCTCGTTTTTGAGCTATATACGTTCTCACTTTGGCTTGCACTTCGGAAGGCAACTGTAAATATGTTTTATGAATATTATTAAGTACACTGAAATCCACATTTTCAAACCTAAATGTGAAAATGACGTACCGAATCATATCTCTGTCCTACGAAATTCGAAGGTTTGCATTGCAGTAATTGTATTGCCAAATTCACATCATTTCTATACTTTTCCTAGAATTTAAAATAACGATATTCTTGTTAAAATCATTAAAATTTAGATCTGTAAATCCTAGAATGTGTACTTTAATGAATCAATGCTGTTTTTGGATTGATATTTTCAATGTCATTCCACATGTATTGTGAATTCAATTCAATCCAATCATTGTTTGCATCGCAATAGGGAAATCCATTGAATAAATAGAAAAATAAATACACAAATATATTTACATTATCTTGCGTTAAACGATGTATGGTATAATTTGCATCTGCCAATCTGTGAGATAAAGTTGCTATGTCCTTGGTAAAGGCACCTTTCTCAGTCTCGCATTTATCCACTATCTTCAACAATTTATCCTCCAAATTCTGATTAACTTTTTGCATTCTTTTATGCGCTTCGCACAGTCTTGAATACTTTTCCTCCCAAATGAGAATCTCTTCTTTTATGGAAGCCAATTCTCCGTTAGGAAATTTCTCTGCTTCACTGAGGAATTGAGTTTCCATCGTAACAATATGATTATCCCTCTCCAATAATCGTTGACGTAAATTTTCTATTTCCACATGTAAATGCATGTCACTTTGTTGGATATCTAAATTACAATTTGCACAATTGCAGCCACATTCCTGAAAAATTCACAACAATTAGTTCTTCGTTCTTTTGATTTTTTCTAAATGTATTGGTTACATACCTTACACTTGTCTGCCATTCTGAATTTATGTATGTTTCGATTGGAAAAAAATTAAAAATACTACGGAAACGATATACGACAGTTGAGTTTTGAGATTGGAACCTCATACCCTTCGAGTTTGAGGATGAGGTATATATTTGTTATAATTTTCCTGTCCACTGTTTCATGATGGAAAGATTAAGCGATTGCAAAATTCCATTTACGAGTTTGTTAGGGGTACAAATACGATACTGTATCGGATATTATTATTGCCGAGTGCCACAGTTTGATGCAGGCGAGGAATTCTTGCATTTATTTTTTTTTATTTCCTTTTTTTACACCAATATTTTGCCATCATATGTGATGTATGACGTGTACGACGTGTGCGTCCTTCAACTAAATTATCTGTTACATGGACCTCGGTCCCGTTACGAGATTTCACACCATGAACTTTCAAATCTTCTTTTACATCTTCCTCCTTCCAACGCTACTCAATGTTGATAAATGTTAATTTTCATTGACACGAGGAATGGTGGGAAGTCTTCCATTTATTTATTACATTGATAGGAAACGAATTAATGCCTGACGTGAGTGAAGATAGAAGCATTTAGAACTTAGTTATTTAATTGTTTGTGGGGATAAATAAGGATTCCGAGAGTGAATTACCCCGAAGAGTTGTCGACCTGAAAAATCACCATATATTACTATTTGACACTCCAATCGTCATCAACTTGGACTCCCATGGACCTGAATTCCTGGGAGATGAAACGAAATCCGAAGATTTGATTGGCTCGTTGACAGTTAGTTACCAAAATCCTTCAAAAATCCCCTAGAATTTCCAGTCCATGGGAGACCAGCCTTATTGGCCCTCCAACGTCACCCCTATTCCCAATCCCCTATCCTACCTTCAGCTTCCTCCATGTTTTATATGTACATCATACCATACATATGATATCCAACAGTATTTTTACATGTTTTTATTTGTTGAGAAAGTAATCGTTCAATCACGTTAAATCGTACTATTCATCTGATTAGTACAAAATCAATTCCAATACCAGCTTTGTCTCATTCCTCGCTGTAAAATGCAATTTTCGTTTTACGTAAATCCGTCGCGTCTGTAAATCTGATTCACGACAATAAAGGTTATGTTGTGTACTATCACTGATGTTCAAATTACCTGTTGGTGGAGAATAACTTATGACTACTGATTAATGTATACTTATTTATAAAAGAAATAAGAAAATCATGGTTTCCGACAGTGATTCGAGTAGCAGCGACGACAGTCGTCATGAAAAATCGCGTAAAAGAAAACGCGAAGTCAGTCCAGACTACGAGAGACGATCGAGTAAAAAGGAAAAACATGTTGACAAAGGTAGAAGTAGAGATGATAAGAAAGAGAGTGATGATTCTCATCGTGACAGATCTCACCGTCATAAGGACAACAGATATCGTGGTAAAAGGGATGACAGACAAGATGACAAAAGGAGATACGAGAGATCCTCTCCTTCTCGAAAAGAAGAAAGATACAGAAAACATAATGAAGACAACGGTTATGACAGAAGGTACAACAAACAGAAGAAAAGTAGTTTCAACGATGCTAAAATTAAGAAAGAACCTTCACCCGAGTGGGGTAAACCAAGCGTAAAGAATGAACCTAAATCCAAACCTCAAGAAAAAGAGAAGCCCAATTTTGAATTGTCAGGAAAATTAACTGAAGATGCAAACACTGTCAACGGAGTTGTGATAAAATATGCTGAACCATCGGAAGCTAGAAAACCTAAACGCAGATGGAGGCTATATCCTTTCAAGGGTGAAAAAGCATTACCCGTTCTGTACATTCATAGGCAATCCGCTTATTTGATGGGCAGAGATCGAAAGATCGCGGATATTCCCTTGGATCATCCCTCTTGCTCAAAACAACACGCAGCTCTACAGTATCGACTTGTATCCTTCGATAAAGGAGGTGGACTTCAAGGCAAAAGGATACGTCCTTATTTGATAGATTTAGATTCTGCGAATGGTACATTTGTAAATAATGTTAAATTAGAACCAAGAAGATATCACGAACTACTCGAGAGAGATGTGATACGTTTTGGATTCAGCACTAGAGAATATGTTTTATTGCACGAACATAGCAAGGATGATTCTTTGGACGACGACGTACCCCTTACCGCTGATACTAGCGCTAATGTAGCTACTGCCGTATAGGTTAGTTCATAAACGCATCAATCTCTTATCATTATTTAGATCAAACTATTCAAAATATATGATATTGAATTTTGTCATTGCAGATTTGTGGTACAGGTGTAAATACTTGATACATTTTGTCTTACATTTTATTAGCATCTATTATGATTCTAGAAAAATTAGATTAATATGTAAATAGATAAATAATCATGTGTTTGAAATCAGTAATGATTCGTAATTGTAATAAACCATTTTTGACATAAAATTGACATTTGTTCTCTTCATTTATTCAAGAAATTCTCTAAAATTAGTTGAAGGAAAGAAAGTGATGCATCATACATATATATATATAAAATTGTATTATTTTATTTTGTCTTTTACGTATAATCTTACACAAAAACTATTTACAAAAGTTTTTCTTTTCTGATCTCTCGTATACGATACAATGATTAAAAAAAAAAAAAGGCATTCTTACGATGAAAAACAACAGATACATGTGCATAAATTTAATAATATTCAATAATTTATCTATTTTATATATTTACAACGAATCACAAGAGACTAAATTTTAGAATTTCAGGATTCAGTCCCAATGATTTTACTTTCTATAATACGATAAAAATATTATGCAATATTTAACTTGAGATTCAACAAAAGTCTTTCATAATGAAATTGTTATATCAGTCATTGATTATTAACGATGAAATTTGTACAATGAGAAAAGTTATTTGAAAATAGAGATAAATAAATATAGTGTACAATTTTTATGATATTATGCTATAACTATGTACATACTAACATGGCAGTTTAAAGCTTCATGTTTTGTTGTGTCTTGTTTTAGGCGTATTTCATTGAAATTATCGTATATTACGATCCATTTACTCTCACAGCATCGGAATTGATATTCGTGTACGTAACGATATCGTTACCATCCTCAACAACGGGTGTTT
This sequence comes from Gonatopus flavifemur, assembly GCA_018340375.1. NCBI lineage: Eukaryota > Metazoa > Arthropoda > Insecta > Hymenoptera > Dryinidae > Gonatopus > Gonatopus flavifemur. The sequence continues at coordinate 12,371,762 of JAFFJZ010000005.1, forward strand.
GTTTCAACAAATTCAACAATGCACTGTTTATCACTAACGGAATATTAGCTTTACCGTTCTGTAGAGTCGAGTGAGTTCTGTGAATTTTTGGTAAAGTACTTTTATTTGTATTTATATCGTTTAAAGATATTTCCAGATTATTACTTTTTTGTGCAAGAGTATTTTGAGAATTGATCAACGATGAACTGGGACGAGTGGAAGGGGATAAACTTACGTTGGAGCTTAGAGAACTACAACTTCTGCCATCCAAACTCAATTGAGAATTTCTTCGTTCGTTGATCAGGGTTGTACTTCGTTTCATTGGTTTTCTATGATCGTTCAAAGAGGTGAAAGAATCCCTCTTCAAAACAGTTTTAATGACGGGATTTGTTAATCTGGTACCGTCCAACGTGTTGCATTTCTCGGCTATACTCGTGATGGACGTTCTTGTGCGTTCAGGTAAATTTAAACTAACTATGGATGATCTTTTTTCACACTTATGAGACATTTTATTCAAGGTTTCCTCGTCCTCCATCGAATTGGATTCTGATGTTTTATCTTGTAACGCGTCGATACTCGAACTTCTTTCTTTGGTCTTTGATTTGGAAAACTGATCGATATTCTGGTCGGATATATGGATCGATCTGGGTACTTCGTATCCACTCATTGGATTCTCTCGTAATATCACATCATCGTTGTCTGCTAATAGTTCTAAGTATTTTGGAGTATCACCAGCTTGGACAGGTGTTACCGTCGTGTTGGAATTTTGTAAAAATGGTTGCATATCTCTGCTACCCTCGGAACTGCTGGATTTCCACGAATTACCTACGGGATTGGAAAGATATTTGATTTTCCATTCAAAATTGTGTATAGAATCTATTAAAAGTTTTAAGGATTTTGAAAACTTTAGTCTCATTCAAGATACCAAACAATTCCTGAGAGAAAAACAATTGAAAATCGTTAAGTTTCATCTGGATCTTATCCCAGATGTCAATATGAAAAGTCTTGCACAGGATTGTTCTTTACTACAGTTTTGAAACGAATCACTGGATTTCAAAGTATATTCTTTCAATAGGCACTTATATGGTAATGATATAGCGATGTGAGACCTACCTGAATTATGATTTTGATTCTCGTCAGCAAAGTAAGCCATGTTAGATACGCCTGCAAGCATGAGCCATGCAATGAACAATGTGTCTCAATTTTTTCAGGCATATTTATTTATGTCGCTGATATGAATTCAAATCTTAAATTATTATTAGTAATGATCGAATGGATGCTGAATATGATTGAAGAAACATGCTAATTGAAAAGAATTCATTTGTATCTGAAAAAAGTCATAATAAAATGAAAATATGAACAAACCTCGTCTCGCCAGATAATGACCGGCATGAACAGGACTCAACGTGGCATCCTCTATGTTACTTCTAAGCGTGACGATATGTTCGAGACATAGTTTGAAACTAGGTCTAGCGTCAGCCGCGCTCCAGCAACGTAACATCAACTGATGTAAAGCTGGAGGACAATTAAGAGGCTTTGGTAGTCTACCACCAGCTCGAACATGATGTAATACTTCGAGATTCGTTCTAGCGGGATACGGTTGTTGTCCCAACGACGTGATTTCCCACATCAAAACCCCAAATGCCCAAACGTCACTTTGAGAAGTGAATACCCCATCTACCAAAGACTCCGGTGCCATCCAACGAACCGGAAGTAAACCTTCTCCTTCCTAAAATAGATATTATCAGAATTAAACAGAATAAAAATCTATTAAACCATAATTTACGTACCTTTCGATAATAATCATTTTTATAAATATCTCGAGCCAATCCAAAATCCCCAATTTTAACCACACGATTCTCTCGATCCCTCGCAGATACTAGACAGTTTCTACAAGCTAGATCTCTGTGCACGAAATGCAGTTCTTCGAGGTACCGACATCCTCTGGCAACATCTTCGCACATGGCTAACAAATCCTGTAGTCGCAGAGCGTGTGGATCGGTCGGTTGTAACGATCTACTTGCTCTTAAGTAACTCAACAAATCTCCAGCTTCCATCAATTCGAGGACCAACAGAGGTGGATCCGTGTCCAAACATACACCTAGAAGTCGAAGCACGTGTTTGTGTCTGAAATGACTCATCAGACGAGCTTCTTGAAGAAATTCTGTCTTCTCTTGCGCGGAAGCTCCTTTTCTCAATGTTTTTATCGCCACGGGAGTTATTCCTGGTCCTTCCAAGTCTTTGGCGTTTCCTTGAAAAACTTCTCCGAATGCGCCACTACCTAAGAACTTAGCTAAAGTTATTTGTTCTCTCCTGATTTTAGGAAGAGTCGAATCGTCGTGATCGTTTTGTATCGCTGAGGTATAAAGAGCGTTCGATTGTACGAAATTGCCACGCGGTATTTCACGAAGAGTTGCTAGTTCAACGTCGGAAACTATAGGAGGTAGCACCGTTTTCTTGTCCTCTTTTCGTTGTCTGTACACTGCTGAATTATTGAATGAAAATTTTAGAAATATCTCCTTCGGTATATAATACGAATAATGAAATTTAAAGATACTTACGACATAGAAAATAGCAGAAACAAATTAACATAATTGTTATAACTGGCACGCTCAAGCCTAAGACTAGTCCAAGATGTTGTTGAGCTGCTAATATTCCTCCTGTAGTCTCCGTCAAATCCACAATGTCGCTAGATTTGCTCCATTTTCCAAAACCATAAGCGTTTCTCGCTTGTATACGGAATCTATGTTTTCCCACCATCTCTCTCGTGATTATCCAATAATTCTCAGTCCCGTTATAATACAGAATCCATCCACTCGTCTCATCCTCGTCATCGTTATCTATTATCATTTTTCCTTCCACGCGATAGAGAGTTATTTGAGATCCACGAGCTTGAGCGGGTTCCCAATTCAATTGATACACAGAGTTTCGGAGCTTCGTTATAGTTGGGGTACCTGGAGCGCTCGGTACATCACCTACAAAAAAACATGAATATATATGATTTTAAAATAATACATATTCAACTTCGAACACTCTGAACTTACCAAGTGTTTGGAATGTGAATCTTGCGTCTGGGGGCCATATGAAATCTTTATTGTAATTCGGATATTTGATCAATAGACGGAATTTATACAAAGTTCGTGGTTGTAAACCTTCTATACGATATACAACTTTATCCTTTTTAACAGCAGATATATTAGCGATCAACCAATTTTCCAGAGCAACGTCTTTGTATTGTAGAGTATAATTCACTGTTAAATTGATAGTGGGGTGCCAGGAGACGTTTAGAGCATTCACACCAACGAAATCTAGAGTCAAATTGTTGGGTTCTGGATACATCTTAATCACTTTTCCAGTACTTTCACTGTATACATCGTTGAAGTGGGCGGGATAAGCTCTAACGTAAATTAAATACTCTTGTCCTGGTATCAGAGGTTGTAACGTTGTGAAGAATCGTCCATCCTCTAAACGTTCAGAGTCTTTTATCAATTGTTCCCCCTTTTGACGTACTCCGTTTATCAATCTCACGGATCTCCAGTGCACTTCGTAACTAACAGCAGCAGCGTTGAGAACTTTAGGTGGCATCCAATATACAGAAGCTAAAGTTGGCGTCAGGGGTTGAACGGTTACGTTTTCCGGTGTCGTCGGTGCCCCAGCGCCAGTTCTCAATACTACTCCCGATCCAAATTCCAAACTCAGAGATTCCAAATCCGCATAATAGTTGCTTAGAGCTAGTTTGATTCTATACTTGGTGAATGGTTTCAAATCTTTGATTCTAAATTCTCTTTGGTAAGTCTGTAATTTTACTCTATCGGTGTGACTGTCGCAATTGTTGGGATTGTTCTCTAAGCATTGAGATATATAAATGGTGTATAGTGTACTGGGTAAACTGTAACCCTTACAACCAAAGTGAGGTACAGGATCTGGCAGTTTTACTGTAATGCTGTTGGCGGTTTTTTCAATCTCTTCCACGTTGTAGGATACTTGGTAAGGTATCAAACAATCAGATACAGGATAAGATTGTAAGGATTTTCCAATTGCTTTGATGTTTCTAACATTTGGCAAATAGAAATTCTTGATAGAACTATCATCTGGATAGTCCTTATTCATCAAATATATTTGATCATTCGCTATGTTTGACCAATATATATTGATTTTATCCACAGTCATAGAAGTTGGTGGCAATCCTTTGTTGAATCCTGGATTTGAAACCAAGTTACAAGCACAGCCGTCTATGTCGGCGATATTTAAATGCCCCTCTAAAGAAATCCAATAGATAGCTGGTTTATCGGAATTTGTACTATCTATCGTCATGACGGGTATCACGGAGGGTCGATAAGGACAAGAACAATATTCCGCATGGTTGAAGAATGGTTGAATGTTCTCACCATTCAAATCTGATTGCATGATAACCCCTCTATCGTTTTTCGTTAGCTCTATCCAATACAAAGACCTGTAAAGAAATTTTCCTTGCTTATTATCGAATATATCACACCAATGATGAATTCATTTGAATATTTAATTACCCTGTGGATGGCAGAATATCCAAATTAACCATTCTTCTACTCCTCTCGATGATATTTTCATATCGAACGAGGCCTGCTTCCCACATCGTCAGATCTAATTTCATCATATGACTTCCACTTTCTCGATACCCAGACTCCGTCCAGTACAAATTTCTAGACACCCAATCGATACATATACTCATAGCGGTATTATTGAGTGCTAAAATTTTCGTAGTATTAGATCCACTCAAATCCGAAGTAACTAGCTCTTGCATTTCGTTGATCCAATATATTTTATTTTCTGCAGCCAAATAGGATACTTCCACAGCAATGTGCCTTGTGATCGTGTTATTGATTTGTTGATCTAAATCCGACAATCTCACAGCATCGATTGTAGCTACCAGCAATTGAGGAACTGGATTCTCGTACTCCGTTGATATATTTAATATATCGGTATAAGGTCCTGCCCCAACTTTCGTATGAGCTCGTACTTGAAAGTGATAAGTGGTGTTCGGTAAAAGCTGATGAACCGTATATTCCAAAATATTGGCAGGAACATTGAATTCATCACAGACTTGTATTTCTACATGGTTTTCCGTGAACCAACACTGCACCGTGTACCCTTGTATCAAACCGTTGGTAAATTCAGGTAGATCCCATCTGTATTCCAAAATAAACGTCAATCAAACTTCTTTTCAATCAAAAATTTTATCACACAAAAATTACCTGAATATAACGAAAATATCTATATCCTCGCTCAAAGGTTCCTTATGGTGCTCCACAAAAGCTCTGGGGTTGGTAGGTTGACTGGGAATGCTTTGAGGGGATCTCAAAATCTTCCTCGAATGATGCGCAGTTTCCCAATAAGTGAACGCTTTCACGCTCACTTCCAAAACCGAATACGGTAAAATCTGTTCGGAATTGTTGTAGGGCATCGAGGTTTCTGTTGTAATTTCAGGATTTGAATTAGTGTTTATATAATCAGCGAATTTTACTTCGTAAAATACGGTTCCGTAGTTGATATTCTCAACAGGATCCCAGGATATGTTGAAATTTCTCCAAGTTCCCTCCACTCTGATGCTGTCCAGGTTCACAGCATTTGGTAACACAACTACATTTTCGGACGTAAGATTTTTGGGATATTGATGAAGAGCTGGATCCATTACCGCTACCATATGCAAACCGGATAAAGTAATTCCATTGATTATGGCAGTATTTTGTCCGGATAAATCCCCGATAACTGCATTCCTGTCATCTTGCAACCATAGTAAATGTTCCGAGAAGTAACAAAGTGGTCCTTGCATGTTTGGATGTTGTAAAGCCGATACCTGTTTTTGAATGAATAACAAATAATTTTTCTTTCCTATAAATATTAATCAAATTCATCAACTCTTACCTTTTCGGGAACAATTTTATAATTCATCGGTATTCTTTCAGACGTTGGAGCTCGATAAACGATGGATCCACTCTCGTAACTTCTGACTATCCAATAAACGTATCGATTTTCAGTATCCAAAGTTAAACCCATAACTTGTTTACCATTGAATATCTCATCGGAATGATAATATCTTCTATCTTGTCCATTCAGACGAGCTACTTCCACAGCATGACCGGTAGACCAGTACAAATAAGCTTCTAAAGAATCTATCATCAATTCTTTGACGATAGCTAAAATCGACATTGGTTCTTGTTGAGATCCATTCAAGTTGGCTCTTGTTATCTGTTGGAATGAAACATCGTTAAAATTCATACAGTCTACTAGAAGTTTTCAACTCAAAAATGATAATTACAATTTGTTGTTTTGGATTAGCCCAATATAATTTTTTGGATAACCAATCGACGGCAATGCTTCCAACGGAATGTATGTTCAACTTCGTCTTTTGATGGCTAGTAATGTTATATCTGTATAATACTGAATTATTGCCCACTATGAAGAGAACATCTTTATACCAACTGACATCGACTATGTGGTACTCATTTTCAGATTCTCTTAAACTGGCTTTGTATATCAAAGTATCTATATTCTCTCCTGTAACGTCGCTCTTCAAGAGACCTTCGTTAGCGGACCACAAGATAGAAGCGTGTGAACCATCTCTGTAATGATAATGGGAATAAATAATAATGAAATTCATGAAAGAAAACAGAGAACATACCTCAAAGTGCGACCTCGAAATTCTGTGGACCATGGACCTCTACCAGCGCTCGTATACGCTGCAGTCTTGATCGCATATTCCGATCTCTCGCGAAGCCGATGGACCGTATGAGACGAACCAGCTATGTCTTTTTGTCGAATAATTTCTCCAGTGGTTTCGTCTTTGATCTCAAGTTCGTAAGACCAATTTTGCCACGCTCCTTTGCCTTGACCGCCCAAAAGATGAGGACTCTGCCATGATACTTTAGCTCTTTCAGCTCCTAAAACTGCTTGCACTCCGGTTGGAGGGTTTACAGGGACGGGAACAGGTTGACTAGCATCCATTAACACATTCACACTCACGAATGAACCATCGGATCTGGAAAACAAAGAGGTATAAAAACAACGATTTTTTTAATAACACATTGTTCAATAAGTCCCGGGACTAACATACACAGATGGCGTTAGTAATATCAAATTCAGTTCGTTTTTCGAAAGAACTAACCTCTAAATAACACTTTCCTGGTTTTCATATCAATAGGACCATAAATAGCGAAGGTACTGTGGTGAAAGTGACGCTCCTTTTGCATTTGTGTAAAAATGGGGAAAAAAACGAATTTCGTGTGTCGATAAAACACTGTTATTTAATGGGAGAAAAATATCGTGTAAGCTCAGCAATGACTTGAAAAATGTTATCCGGAACTCCTTTGCTGCGTCGAAAACAACAATTCGCCGATGGTATCCTGATTCCAAATATGCACTCTGTAGAATTCTTAGAGTGAGATTTCATTCTTTAGGCAGCCAAACGTGAGTCTGTCGAAATTTTGAGTGAAATTTCCACTCTTTCAGAGTGATAATCTAAGGTTTGAGGTCAGAAACTCACGGTCACTCCAATTCTAGAGTGACTTGTTCACTCCAAAAGAGTGACACTTCACTCGAAACAAGTGAAAATTCCACTCGAAGGGGACTGGCTCACTTCTGAGACTTAGTGGAGTGGAATGGATGATTTTTCACTGCTCCAGATTTAGAGAGCACGGAAGAAAATAATTCACTATGGTAGCTAGGAATTAGCTGTGGTAGCTATTTCGTGTACCTAATATTTGGATGACGAAAAAAATTGCTGCAAAATCTGGATTTTAGTTCCTACACGGAGAAAATTAGTAATCCAAATTTTCGTTGACCAGTATGTCACTTTTGGATGGAGTAAAAATTTGAGAAAAATTCGTACACTGGATTTGAATACATCGTCGACTTTGTTCATTGTTTCACCAATGGAATTCACTTTCCATTTTGATCATCGAAATAATGGAAAGAGTCAACGAATTATTAAAATCCAGTGTACGAATTCTTTTTAAACTCGTGCTCCGTCCCAAAGTGACATACCAGTCAACGAAAATTTGGATCACCAATTTTTTCCGTGTATAGCATTAACTTTTGTTGTCACAGCTGAAAAATAGCTACCACAGCATTTTTTTCCATGTGGTTGCAGCGATACAAGTGATACGGAACGCTCGAGTAGGCCAAATGAAGCAATAATAACTCCGGAAAATATTGAGCAAGTTTTGAAAATCGTGAAGAATGATCGCAAGCTGAAAGTGTGTGAGATTGCTGAGATCGTAAACATATCAACTGAAAGTGCGTCTACGATTTTACACGAAAAATTGGGCATGAAAAAGGTATTTTCCAAATGGGTGCTGAGTTCACAATGGAACAAAAGCAATAAAAGCAACAAGAAGTTGACTATTCAGAGAGCTTTTTATCACTGTTTACTCGCAATCACCTTGCATCGATGTGTGAAAATGGATAAAACATGGATCCACTATTTCACTCCGAAGCCAAGGTGACAGTCAGCTGAGTGGCGTAGAGCCGGTGAAAGCCGTCCGAAACGACCGAAAACGCAACAGTCAAGTGGCAAAGTCATTTCCATCGACTACCTTGAAAAGGGAAAATTCATCAACAGCGGCTATGATATTGATGCGTTTGAAGGACGAAATGGCAAACAAACGATCGCACATTAAAAAGAAACCAACGTCTGCCTCCATGTACACGAGAGATTAATTGTTATTAATTGTTTTCCCGCAACAGGGCAATTGCGTCATCGCCGTCGGCAACCCAACATTCAACGGGACTATAGTCGTCGCACCCTAGCAAGTTCGTGTTACCTCAATGATACGTGAATGTTACGTCGCAAAATGTTCAATTTGATACTTGAATGATGCGTAAACGATACGCTTAAAGTATCTTCGATACTAAATCCCGTACAGCACAACCACCGATCCTCCACCTAGGACTTCGGTGGACTGGAGGTGGAGAATTGGTGGAGAAATGGGAGCCGTGGAAATAAGGGAGAAATAAGAGAGAGTCTCCGTTGAGGCAACGGAGAGGCGACGGAGAAATGTCCGCCCTCTGTATTTCCAGTAAAACTTAAATCCGTGAATTCATACATTCAGATTTGGTTACGTAAATGCACCAATAAGAATTATATTGAAAATACAGGGGGCGGACATTTCTCCGTTGCCTCTCCGTTGCCTCAACGGAGACTCTCCCTTATTTCTCCCTTATTTCCACGGCTCCCATTTCTCCACCAATTCTCCACCTCCAGTCCACCGAAGTCCTAGGTGGAGGATCGGTGGTTGTGCTGTACGGGAAAAGGATACCCTTGGAAAAGAACTTCATACAGTATCATTGTTACTCAAAAAATACCAAACACTTCTCCTCTGTATTACAATTTAGACTTGATAATTTGCAATTATTGTAAGTGTGTAATCCACCTGGAAATTCTATGCGTCTAACCGGTCATTCTATTCAACGCGAATTTGTGGTTGAACAATTCTGGTAGAATTTCCAGACAGCAGACATCCTGTTGAGAGCAATGTTACATTTCCGTATCATATACCGATACGTTACGTTTCATTCTAGTATCCTTGGGGTATCATTTTTGACCATATGAAACGTATTATCGAGGTTGCAATTGAGTATAAATACTTCAAGTACACTGCTATGATACCTCATCGATACCTGAAATATACCTAAAAGATACGTATCACGAACTTGCTAGGGCAGAGCTTCGTCATATAACAATGAAAGACTGAGCATGGCCTTTTCAGGCCAACGGGAAACTGATGCTTCAAAACTGCCACGCGCGCCACTCAATCTCTCCTCTTTTTCGGTCATATCCTTGGTGAAAATGAAGCGTATACTTACTGTGAAGTAATGAAATCATACGTTCCATATACCCTTCATAAGTTTTCTATCCCGTTTCACACACTCTTCATGTGAAGTAATAATGAGTTATATGAAACGTATGCGAATCATAACTATTCTGATTTTAAATAATATCTTTATGCGATCGATCCCAACGACGATAATACCCTCAACTACCATGGTAAAAGTCACCGGTTGGATCCTCGCTGTGGGGTTCAATTTTTTAAATTACATTTCTCAAATTTTATACGTTTCTCTTGTTTCAACTCCCGCTCCGCATACTCTTTGCATCCTTTCCATTCAAGCTCTGCATAGTGTTTATTAACTTTTTTGTTATCTTCCAGCATACGCTTCGTTTACTCTTCCTTCCCGCTTCCATTTTCACCAGGGATTCTCTTTTACCACACGTACACCTTTTTATGGTTAAATTCTTCCAACTGCATTGCACTCAAACGAGCCAGGTCCAAGCCCAACGCTTGAAGCCCTCGCTCTCAAGAAAAAAAGAAAAGAATCATCTTTCATCAAGACAATGCAAACACTGTGCCACAAGTCAATGAAAACAATGGCCAAATTGAACGAGTTGGGCTTCGATGTGCTTCCCCACCATACTTTCCAGATCCAGCCCCCAGCGACTACTGGCTCTTTGCTGATCTCAAAAAGATATGGCTGCAACTGAAGCTCATTTTGAAATCAAGGACAAATCGTACTACAAGCATGAGATCAAAAAGTTAGAAAAACGTTGGAATGATTGTACCGCGCTTGAAGATGATTAACAAATGTTGTTTCCTTAGTTAGTCCCGGAACTTATTGAACGATGCGTTATATTGAATATTTCTTTGAAGCTAGAGATTCTCACCTATCAGGGTAAGCATTATGGAAATATCTATTTTGTCCAGAATGATAGCCTTCGGTTAACACTTCTTCTCCATTGGTCCAATAAAATAATCCATTAGCCATCGCCAGGGATACAACGTTCTTGAATTTAGGTTGTTGAGTATTCGCTCGCAAATCCAAAATTTCTCTACCATCGAGGGATACCGATATCACAGTATTCTGAGTGTGATGTGGAACTAGAAGTCGAAAATTGGTATGATCGACGGTAAATGCTCCTAAATCTGCATCTTCCAGTATCAAATACGGTTGAACCTGAATTTTCCGGAAACAGTGTTGTTAAAGAACTGAGCATTGATATAAAACTCAATTTAATTTGGATACATGACTCACCTCGTGTTTGATGCCGTTACTTATATCCGCCAAATCTAACCTATACAAACCACCTCTCGTAACCCAGAACAAATATCCGTTATAAGGATCTACTTCTATATGAGAAGGTCGAGTTAAAAATCCTGCCATAGCGACGGTCAGTCCTCTCCCATCCAAATTACATCTCGCTATTTGCCACACGGTTGTAGCGTGCTTCACTTCTCCCAAAACGTACAAATGTAAATTCAACCAATCGACGGATAGACTGAGGGGTTTGAAATTTGCCTGACTGGGACTCAATATTACAACCGGGTCCGATGGTTCCATTATCGAGGTTCTATACACATAACCCATAGCATCCGATATGAACAATTGAGCCGATGCCACGTGAATCGCCACTCCCCGAATTGTACTCGTCGTTCGGTAAATGACGCTTGGCTCGTCCAACATATCAGCACCTTGCTTCATAACCGTATGTTCACCCCCGAGAATCAAAACCGGTTGCTGCGCGTCTTTAACTGCAACATGGAAAAATAGATTTGTCAATTCAGGGTCGATAATTAGAATTCTTATTCATTTTGGATTGTTATTCACCCGCTGGTTCTGGAGTTGTAGAAATGTAGATCACAGCTGGAGGTCCTTCGCCCACGCTGTTTCTCATTGTCACGCTAACGGAGTAATTCTTATTCGGTTCCAGGTTTTGAAACATGTAATGATCCGTGTTTTCCGACGCTGGGATGTCCTGCGAATGAAATTTTGAAACGTATGTTGAGTTAATCGGCCGGAAAGAACATCCTTTTCGCTCCCTATATTTTGTGTTATGTTATGTATTCAGAGGGATAAAAGAACGCCATGCCAGAAACTTCATTTCCCTGAACTATCTGGTTCGTACAAGTGAGAGTGAAGAAATAGTTTGTTAAGAAGAGGAATAACGTAATGAAATTTTTCAAGCCAACGCCATGCAGATTCCAAGCAGTTCTTCTTATAACACATAGATTTAAGCGTTTTCGTTTTCGTCGACGAGCGAGATGATAATGAGACATTTTGTAAATTGTATCATGAATCAACGATTCCATCTCGCTAGGCGACGAATAACCAAGCATTATCTTCATCTTCATTATCAGCGAATGAGGAAACCACAGGAAAGGATGGAACTTGTAGAACCAGTGGTCATAATCTCCTAGCAATTTTAAGATATATATATATATATATATAATATAAACAGAATAGAACAGCGAAGCGTGAAGAAAGTCATTGTCAAGTTAGCGATGTACATACCTTGTAAATAATATTGGCAGCTTAGAAAGTATGGAATTTCAATATAAGTCGAGTTACGAATAAACGAAATTTGTGTGTATTAAGATTATTATTAACGCTATAAATGTTATTCAAAAATACATCGCAAGACAGAAAAGAGAACTCGAAGAATAAACATTGAAAGTTAAACTGAATACATTTGGAAGACATCAAATGTAAACGCAGTACTACTATATGTATATATTATCGATGTTCTGGCGTGGCGTATACCTTAAGCTGGGAGTAGTCAGCCCCTTGCAGCCGCAGGACATAAGACAAAAGTGGCCCATTTGGAAAAGGACCTGGTTCCCAAGACACAGAGACACGGCAGCTATCTACGGCCGCTGCTCTTACAATTACCGGTGCTGAAGTTGGTAAACCAGCTGCCAATGTTAATATCACCACACTCGGGGCTGATACTATCGGTTCGGGATTGTGTTGAGATGATTTCAATAGGATTGCCACGCGAAACTGCAATGAATACAAACTTTTAAAGATTTTTCTGCGCAAAGATTAATCAAAACACACACTCACCCTGTACTTCGTATAAGGTTGTAAATTCTCCACCAATATTTGATCGTCCTGTCCCCATGATTGATTTCTGCAATACTGCCAAGTTTCGGCCAATTCTTCGTACCTCCACTGTACCAGATACGACACACCTCCACCCCTTCTTTCGATATCGATACCTTTCCATTCCAATCTGAGGGAAGTAGCCGTTAGTGAGTCCGCTACCAAAGCTGGGGCCGGGGGTATCCCAATCTCCGCTAATGAAGAAACAAACCAGAATAAAATGAAAACAAAAGAAAATAATAACACAAAGTATCTGCAATTTCACGTCGATACGTCGATGATGACGTTCATTGTCGATCATAACCACATTCGAAACGGCTTTTATTATTCTCAACTCTCAATGCCAAATCCACCAGATAAAGAGAAAGATAAAGAGAAGGAAAAAGATAAAGATAAAGACAAGGAAAAGGAAACAGTTAAAGATAAAGGAAAAGAAAAGGAATTGCAGTTGAAAGAGTACGAAACAATTTTAGAGAAACATAAAACATACTTTCTGGAAAATTGGGAGGTGAAATTACGCGATAACGCGAAACTCGATGATTTTGAACGTTTTCGTACCCTCGGTACCGGTGCCTTCGGTCGCGTTATTTTGGTCAGGCACAAAGCTAATTCCGCGTATTACGCGATGAAAATGATGAAAAAGAGTCGTGTGGTGAGAGCGAATCAATTAGATCACATCGCTAACGAGAAGCGAATCCTCCACAGCTTGAGATTCCCCTTTGTCATTTGGATGAAGTTTTATTTCATGGACAATAGTTACATTTACATGGTACTGCCGTATGTGGAAGGAGGCGAGATGTTCACTCATTTGAGCAAAATGGGAAAATTCAGTGAATCTTTGGCACTGTTTTATGCCGCTCAAGTGCTCCTGGCGCTTGAATTTTTACATCATTGCGATCTGATTCATCGGGATCTGAAACCGGAAAATATATTGATCAAGTGCGATGGGTATATCAAGTTAACGGATTTTGGATTTTGTAAAAAGATAGAGACGAGAACGTGGACTTTGTGCGGAACGCCGGAGTATTTAGCGCCTGAAATTATATTGTCCAAAGGGTACGGGAAAGCGGTGGATTGGTGGAGTTTCGGAGTGCTGATATACGAGATGAACGCGGGATATTCTCCGTTCTATGCCAAAGAACATATGAAGTTGTACGACAAAATCGTGGCGGGCAAGTTTAAATTCGCTCGGCACTTCAGTGAGGATTTGAAGGATATCGTTCATCATCTTCTACAAGTGGATACCACTAAACGATACGGTAATTTGAGGAATGGAATTAAAGATATTAAAAATCATCGATGGTTCCAGTCCGTCGATTGGATTCGTATATATAAACAAAAAGAACAGCCGGTTTATTCTCCGACGTGTAAGAACGAGGGCGATGCCAGTAATTTCGATGTCTACGAGGAAGAACCGTTGGAAATCGATTCAGTTGATCATTACGCGAAAGAATTTGCTGATTTCTAAATCGTTGATAGAGTTGTTTGTATGTACATATATGTATACGTATTTTAGAAAAAGGTGAATAATGTTTCAATTATTTAACTTTGTAAATGATGATTAATTTTGAATTGTGAAATGTAGGAGTTTGTGAATCAACAAAGATTCGATATAATATATTCAAATGTAAATAATTCTCACAAAATTGGTGTATTATTTCCTGTTTTCGTTTCTATAAGAATCGTTGAGGGGAGGTTCTCATCGAGCGAATTCCGAAATAAGGTGATTTTCTCGAATTTTCTCAAGTTAAAAGATTCGTGTTCCGGAACTTTAAATACGTTCTTGTCGAAAAGGGGAAGTGCGCCTAATTCGCACCATTGCTTAAATTGCACCACTAGCGTATCGGTGAAACGGAGATGCACACAATCCTTTACGCGAGTAAAACATGAACTTGAACTCCAATCCAGTTATCTCACTGAGTTTTGATTTGCTGATGCGCATTTTACTTTTGTTACAGCGAATTTTGTAAACTTGTCTGTTTTCAGGTTAATTTCTTGTGTTGATAAAACGTCAAGTTTATATTTCTCTATACGACAAGGAAAACTCTAAGGATATGATCTTAAAGTAGTTGATCTTAGTAATAAAATGTCTCAACTTTCAATCGGACACATTCCTCCTAATCCAAAATAATCTGGAGGCGTACACAGATGTATTAAATGTATATGGTGCAATTTAAGCACCCAAAATACAATTTCCCTGGTTAAAAGAAACCAGTACTTCTGACAATTAAAATTAAATGAGATTTGTCCAGAACATTGTCCGAGAATCAATGAGATTTGGCCAGATTCAGTGAGATTTGGCGAGAATCGACTGTTCTTTCTGACCAAATCTCATTGACATTTGCTGGATGAGATTCGGCCAGAACATTGTCCAAGTTCAACTGTAATTTAGTGAGATTTGGCGAGAATCAATGGTTTTTTTAAACCAGCGTTAGGAAGAGATTGTCCATTATTTATTTATTTAATATCAAGTTCGCCTTTCATTTTCTCCCTGTCTCGTTATGGAAGTATTATTTGTATAAGTTAAGAGGAATTTTATGTGCATGAGATTTTTATTTTATCAATTTTTTATACCAAGAAATGGAGTCAGGTTCTTAAGTGGTGCAATATTGGCACACTTATCCAACATGTTTTTCAAGTTTGGCTTCACGATATTTCAAAAACTACTGAACGGATCGCTTTTTTTTTTATTCTGCAGCTGATTGAATTTATTGAAGGATGGACTTAAATGGAGATGGCATTTGCCTTTGTTTTTTTCCTTTTTATAGCACTCTAAAGAGCGAAAAAAAGGTGAAAAAATGCTACCAAAAGTTTGCATGTCTGTCATTTTTTTAATTTTGGACTTTTCATTGGTTTTATTGGTACAACCTCCAACAAATATAATATAGTTCATAAAAATTTTTGGATTTCTGATTCCTGATAATTTTTGTAAGTGCTATAGTGGCATAGAAGTGGTATAGATTGATCATTGTTTTTGTAGGTGGTTATGTTTCAACACGTATCAACAATTCCCATGGCGGTATCTTTTACGGAAAAAAATTTGTTTATGTACTCAAAGCCTCAATTAACAAGTGTGAAAACCACCGAGTTCTTTATTTATTATAATACTTCCTTCCGTGAAAGAAAAATTCGAGAAAATCACCTTATTTTAGGGTCGCTAGATGAGAACCTCCCTTGCAATGTAATTTATTATGGCTGGAGTCCTTGAAGGAATGGCCGAAATTTTGCTACGTACTTTCTGAGAAACTAAAAAATCTACAGTGATAAAGCACATTGCTAAAATTGAGGTTTGAATACGGAATTGGAACTGCAAATGATTCCTCAAAATCATGCCATCCTACAAATGTTAATCATTTTTATAATTCGGTTTCTCACATTTAGGAATATGTTTTGGGCTTTGGATTTATATCCAGAGCGTAATCCTTGCAGTGGACTTCATTCAGGGCCGAATTTACCATAGAGGCGGACTAGGCCCCCCCAACCCTGGTGAAAATGGGAGCGAGAAGAAAGAGTAAACGAAGCGTATCCTGAAGAGTAACAGAAACGTTAACGGAAAGTATGCAAAGCTTGAATGGAAAAGATATAAAGAGTATGTGAGGCGGGAATTGAAACGAAGAAAGCGGAAGAAATTCAAGAAATCTAAAGAAAAAAAATTGAACTGTGTAGTAAGAATCGAACCGGTACCGTGCACCGTAGTGGGGTTTTATCCACTGTGCCATGGATCGTCCTTGGAATCGATTGCTGAAAGATGTTACTTGAAGTCAGAATAGATATGACTTGCACACGCTTCATATACCCTGCTGTTACGTTACATGTAGCGTTTCCGAAACGGGATCGAAAGCTGATGAAACGTATACGGAACGTGAGATTTCATCACTTCACAGCAAGCGGGTATCATACGCTTCAGGAAGAGGGAATTGAGACGTTTTTCGCTTCTGATACGTTTTCTTCCCGTTTTGTGCATACGCTTCATTTTCACCAGGACAACTCATCGATCAGGTTTTTCAGAAATCGGAATTTCAATTTCTTAACCCTCATGAAAAAAATAGACTTACTCGCATACTTACTGCGGAAACAGTTTTGAAAATCAAAGGAATCCAACAGTTTTCAGTGAACAAAATGTATTTAAAAGTATTGGAATATAATACTTCTGAATACACTCAGAAAATGCTATGTTTGACATGAAGTCAGTGATTCTTTCTGTGGCTACCAAGAACCCAAACCTGGCGTTCTCTCAATGTGAAGAACTCTAGATTTGTTTGAAAAACTAAGAATACCTCTGAAATCCTTTGAAAAACTCTTCTGTGAAAATCCGTGAAACGTTCAAAGATTTTCAGTGAAATTTTCTCATTAGGGTAACGTTTCCTGGGCGTATTATTTTTGCAATGAGTATTTGAATTGGCTTGATCAATATTATTTCTTTTATGAAGAAAAATAATACTCCTGATTAAAGAAATAGTATCAGTTCTAGTATTTATAGTGAAAATAGTATTGAGAAGAATTAAATTTCAATACTTTTTTAATATCAGAAGTGATTAAGAAACTTACACTGTCCTTATTTCAAAGAACTTCAATGTTTGGAAATGGGTCGCCTTACATGGGCCCCGCACGAAATTCCGCCTAGGGGCCCCACCATGGGTAAATCCGGCACTGACTTCATTACTGTATATTCAAAATTGAAGGACCGGATCGAATAATCGTTCATGCGTGTGACTTTTCATTCCTAGCGGATCTGGGTGAACCGACAAGTGACCAAAAATTTCGGTTACATTTTGGTGAAAAATCTTGGTTTTGATAACTTGTTGGTCGTTTAGGACATTATTCTCAACAAAAATTGACCAAAATCCAACAAAAATTCAACCAATATCAATTTGCCCTCGTGGAAATATATCTACGCCAAATTACGCCAAAAAGTACAAATAATGACGCGGAATTAGGCTTATCTGCATGGCATAAAAAGTTGTAAAATAACGTAGAAAAATATATGTGGTTTAATGCAGAAGTACGCCAGACTACGACACGGGGCTGGAAAAGCGTAATTTTGGAGTAGTCAGGAGTATAAACGACAAAAGATGAGCATGTTTTTGAGTACAAATATGAAGAATATTCAAGAATACGATGACACCGATTTCACTGAGGGACGGACTTATGCGTAGAATTTAGTAGAAAACTCGGGTTTTTACAACTTCTTACGAATTTTTACAACCGTGTAGGAACTTTGAAAACTTTTCACCACGGAAACGTGAACGTGAAGCAGATTGATTGGGAACTACGAACAACCAAGATTTTTGATACTGAGATTTTCCGTTCGTCCCGTTGCGGAGACATAGTGTTTCATACTGGGTGATTCAAAATTGCCGTACACTTTTCTGAGAGCAGATTCTTGATGGAATTCTGAAAAGATGTTGGTGCGGAATATCACAGGTCTACAATGATTTTGGTGCCGCTAAAACTAAAGCAGATTGTGAGTATATTCGATACCCTGACTCTGGAAATATACTTATTTTTTTAATGCTACGTGTAGTTTTCAAGAAATCGCAGGTGTAAAATAAAATGAAAATGCACGATTTTGAAACGTTTTATTCAATTATTCCACACGTTAACAACATTTTATCAAATTATTCTTCAAATTATCTCAAAATATGAGTCATTCTCTTCCAAATGCGATTAGGTTTGTTCAAATATCTTTTTTTTTCTCTGAGATACGACAGTTTGAAAATTGTGTTATTTCACCTATTCACTAAATCCATGAACACACAAATTTCAAATTGTCGTGTCACAGTAAAAAAAAAGATATTCGAGCAAACTCAACGGCATTCGGAAGGGGATGGATTATATTTTGAGGTGCATCTACTAGTTTCATGAGAAAAAATTACATTCTGACGTCACGTAATCTTAAATATGTCGAAAAACGGTGTTTTTCACACTTTGACGTTAAAATATCTCAAAAACCACACGTAATAATGCAATTTTGAAGCCAGATTCGGATTCAGCGCGCCAAAATACTTCGGAAAAGTATGATACAGTTGTTGCACCAAACAAAAAGTTCAATTTTGTAGGCCTGTGTATTCAGATCTGATCCTTAGATCCGGAGATATGAGCATTTTAAAATTTTTTGAAAAATCCAAATACCTCAGAAGTACCATATTTCTGACTTTTGAATCCAACACCATTCTCTAAGTCAGAACACGGGGCATCTCTGAAAAAGAATAAATCTCATTTAGCTTCCTTCGTTGTGGAGTTATATTGGTTTGAAATTTTTTGCATTCCAGCCAATCAAAATTCAACAACTTCGAATCGCTATAACTCCACAACGAAAGAAGCTAAATTGGATTTATTTTTTCCTAGAGATACCCCGTTATATGACTC
Source organism: Gonatopus flavifemur (assembly GCA_018340375.1). Taxonomy (NCBI): domain Eukaryota; kingdom Metazoa; phylum Arthropoda; class Insecta; order Hymenoptera; family Dryinidae; genus Gonatopus; species Gonatopus flavifemur. Next base: position 12,391,022 of record JAFFJZ010000005.1, read on the forward strand.
AGAGAATGGGGTTGGATTCAAAAGTCAGAAATATGGTACTTTCGAGGTATTTGGATTCTTCAAAAAATTAAAAAATGCTCATATCTCCGAATCGAAGGATCAGATCTGAATATTCCGGACCAAAATGTTGTCAGAATTTCATGAAGAATCTGCTCCCAGAAAAGTATACGGCAATTTTGAATCACCCAGTAGATTTTTTTAGAACTTTCTTTTGATAATTTCCAAGAATTTTTACGACACAGTTGGGACTTTGAGAACTTTTCACGACGCAAACATGAAAAAGACTGATTTCTACAAAAAACTAAGATCATTATCGCTCTCAGTTTCGGTTGTCCCACTGCACCGACGTAGTAATATCCGTAGATCCTCTCAGAAAATTCCATTTTCTCCGCATTTCCAAGAATTTCTACGACTGAGTCGGGACTTCGAGAACTTCCCACAACGGGACGCGAACATGAAACCATTTGGTTGGAAACTACGGATTTCTACGAGAAACTAAGATCATCATCGGCATGAGTGTTCGTTCGTCCCACTGCACTGACGTACTTATCCGTAGATTCTCTTAGAAAATTCCATTGTTTACGTATTTCCAAGAATTTTCACGACCCACTGGGGACTTTGAAAACTTTTCACGATGGGACGCGAATATGCAACCAATTGCGTGGAAACTACGAATTTCTACGAAGAACTAAGAAAATGTGTAGTTTTTCGTAGTTGGGTATATTCTATATTTGGCGTTTTTCGTCATTTTGTACTTTTTACTTTTGGCGTAGATTGTTCTAAAAGGTAAAAATTTTCATCCATTCTTAAAATTATAACTTGAAAAGGCATAAATTGTGGTAGTTGTGAATAATTTGAAGTATTCGAGCGTGGGAAGTTGTAGTTTTCTAACTAATATCGAAGCACCGTAATTTACTTCGCCAATCTCCAGATGTGTTCGAAACGGCCGACTTAGGAGTAGTTTTGGGCGTAATTTGTCGTAGGTTTTGGTGTAAAATAGATATATTTCCACGAGGGTGGTGATATTTCGGTTATTTTTTGGTGATTTTCTGGCTTTTTACCTCAAAAATACCAAAAAGATTCCAAAACCGGATCATATTTTTTGGTGACCTTTTGGTGGCAGATTTGTTCAAAGCAACCGTTAGTTTTCGGTCACAAATAGGTCATTATATGGTAAAAACCATCTGGGTAACCATTTTCTGACCAAAATATCACCGAAAGTAAACCAAAACAATTGGTCACTTTGGAATCGCTGGGGATCTAGTGCACCTGAAAGCAGGCAACCGCCGCTAATTCTGTTAGAGGACTTTTATGGTAGAATAAAGTTAGAAATTCGTAATATTAAAAAAACCTCCAGTGGGCCAAGTTGTCGCAAATACATTAAATAACAGGTTGACAAATTTTGAGACAATTCCGTACATTGTAGGTTAGAAATGATCGCAAATTCAATGAAAAAAAGCCATATGCATCGATCAAATCGATTCATTTTTCGTTCAATTTGGGATGATTTCGAACCCTCAATGCGGAATTCTTTCAAAATTTGTCACACTATGTTCGAATACATTTTCAACAACTTTCCCACTGGAAGTTTGTCTAATATTGCGAATTTCTACCATTATTTTATCATAAAAGTCCTCCCACGGAATTGGCGGCGATTGCCTTCTTCCAGGGGCAATAGACAAAAGGTCATGCGCACAACCAATTATTCGATCCGGCCCTTCAATTTGTGATGATTGCTTAGTTGTTCAAAAACTATGTAGCAAAATTTGGTTCATTTCCTAACGCTCCATGGCACATAAGGGCACTCAAGCATCAGGAGAAGCAGGGAAAATTTTGCGCCAATTGGAAATCGATAATAATTGAATACGTACCTGAGATCTAACTCTGAATACAAATTTGGGTTTCTTCGTGATTTGCTGATATTGGGAAATGAAATTACAAGAAATTGTTGACAGTTGGTGGTTATTACTTTTAAAATCCTGGTATACTCGCCAGAAAATCAGTAAAAGACTGAAACTCATATTTAGAGTTCAAACCTAGTCGTGGATGTTATTATTATTCATTAAAAATTTCCGTTGAACGCATAATTCTATTCTTGATGCTTGAGTGCTTTTAACGAAATTTCATGGATACTGTTTTCATGGAAGTGCCTGCGAGGGAGCAACTTCCATTCTGTAGTGAGTCTGAAATCCCTAGGAACAGTTTGATTTTGAATTCAGTTTTTGTCTTTTAAGGGGGCGTCCATTAATTACGTGGGGTGTTTAGGGGGGGGGGGGGTTCTTAGCAAATCTCACGTAAGTTTTTTTCTAGCAGAAAACGGTGTAAATATGCGTGAAAGTGAAGTTAAAAAGGTGGAAAATATTTCTAGAATAAACTATGGCAAAATCTGACACAACAGTGTTTACACTAATTTACGCATTTACACCCAAAACACAAATTTTTATAGATCTCACGTGGGATTTGGGGGGGGGGGTCAAAAATCCTGAAAAATGACCCATGTAATTAATGGACGCCCCCTTACAATCTATTTCCATTTAGTATGCGCGGCAGGAAACCTGGACTGTAAAAAATGTGGGGAGTTTTTCTCCACACTGTTGGTGGATTTGTCCCCTCATCGGGGGGGGGGGGGGGATTGTTTTTCCTACAAGAATAAGGGATTTTTCCACCACTTTGAGGAACTATTTTGTTTTTTGGGTGTTGAATCTTTTACAAATGAAGGAAAAGTCCACCAAATTATGGTGACAAATTCCAAATTTATGGAGGAACTTTGCTGCCACCATTTTTTTGGGAAAAATGCGGCAAGGCAAGAGGTCTATTCTTTGTTTCTCTATTCTCAAATATCTTTGTTCCTGATTATCTTTTTTCTTAAATAAGTGTATTAATAATAAGAAGAATTCTTACAAATCTCTATTCCCACAAATTTCTGTTCTTTTATATAAAATCGAAATCGATACAGATTTTATATAAGAGAATAGAGATTTGTGAGAATACAAATTTGTGATAATAGACTTATTTGAGAATAGAAATTGTGGAGAATAGAGTTCTAGCCCTGCCGAAAATTCCTGAATTATTTTCCAGAGTATAAGAGTCGAAAAATATCGTTCAATGTTGGATATACATTGAGCGCAGTGTTAGAGAAAAGTAGGGTAACTATACCAAAGTAAGGGAAACTAGCAGTCCATAGTTATACAGCCACACGGGAAAAAATAATTCACTGTGATAGCTAAGAATTAGCTGTGGTAGCTGATTCGTGTATTTAATATTTGGATACCCGAGTCAAAAAGTGAAACCTGATTTAGCTCCGATTCGTTGTGTATTACGGAATGAATGAGGTTTGATTTCATTTTTTGCCCTGATCTCAACCTGAGAACATTCTGAGGATGCTTTTAACATTTTCATTCAACCTGATGTTAACCTTTTTTCGACCTAATTGAACTCTGGATCGTTGCGTATTACGGAGTTGATCAGGCTTTAAAAAGTATCACAATTTTTCGACTCGGGTAGCGAAAAATATTGCTGCAAAAGCTAAATTTTAGCTACTATATGAATGACTTTTGTTGCTTGAACTGAAGAATACGTACCGTAGCTAATTTTTAACTATCCAAACATCAGCATAACTGGCCCCTGCAACTTTCCTCATCACTTGTCATTGAAACAGACAAGTCTGTGATATCAGATCAATCAGTGTGTGATGAATGATCAGTTTGATATGTGTATTTGGAACAAAATCGATCAAGTTTTAAGCGGATTGATCAGAATTTTACAACGAAGTTCTAACTCAGCCGAAAGAATTTGACGTTATGCTCAAGGACACATACTACGTAGAATGTTCTTAAAGTGGGTATAGAGTTAGTCTATTCAACAAAAATAGAATCGGTTTCTAGCCATCCAAAATAATTCGCATTCCTCTAATGGAAAGATATTCTCAGAAATGTAAATAAAACTCTACAACAAGGAAATTTTCGTTCCTCTAGTTCTTCTATTTCTTCTTTCTTTATCTGAAGACGTGATCGTTGAATTCACATATCTTTTATGATGATTTTAAATGACAATGAACATCGAGCCATGACCCATTACCGTACATACCTTTCAACTGTTGAAAGTAACGATTTAAAGCATCATGACATCCTAAGACACAGTACAGTTCTTTCGGTGGTAATAATTCTCGTGTTCCATTCTGTAGAAAACAAAACAATGTTTCGAAAAACATACATTTGCAAGTGGATTAGGATTTGATAACCATATCCAAACATTATATACTTACGCAAACCGCTTGACAACTCGTATCCAAAGCTTGCTGCCATGCTCCGCACCCTTTTGTACACTAAAACAGAAAAATGAAGACCACAGATTTAATCCAACTCATAGAACAGATAACGGTATATTTATAAAATGATTCATTCAATCATTTCTCTACGATAAAGTTGAATGCGAGGAAATGAAACGTTATTATTTTGCCTTAAACGTCAATCAGCTCCAATGAATAATTTTCATATACCATATCCATCTATCAGTCTTCCTCGTATAAACGTTATGAGGAATCATCGATTGAACGATAAATTTAGCACCACGACTATTCGTATATTCGAATAGTTTTCCTCTCGAACAAAAGACAATGAGAATAAAAATTTTGAATAAAAAATATCATAAATTATCTTCATGATGGCTCAGTCGACTCGAGTGATTGAAATAATTGATGTTGAGGTAAGCCAGAGAATCGACTGTAGTATATGACATAATTCAAACTCAGAGTGCTGTCTCAGTAGTGAAACCATAATTTTTCGAGAGAGGAAAAGAGAGATACACCAGGCAGAAAGACATATGGCACGTGCCTTGAAGTATCAACGCCTACGTTCATAAGAAGAAGCGACGACTTCGTTCTGTCTTCTTACTCGTGCTCGACATGGATTTGCGAACTGTGTGTATAGCTCCAACGCATTAAATTTCTGCACAAGAGAGGATGTAGATATTTGTGGGCGACAACAAGCCTGAAAGTCAATTCGAGGAGGAAAAAGGCTTCGGCGTTTATAACGACGATTTTATATACGAAACGGATGTTTTTCTCTTCTCTTTACTACCGTTCACGGTGGTGGATCTAGTTCATTGAATTCAAGTTCGTTATTAGCTGTTCTTGTGTTGAAATTATTGATATTTCATAGCTTTACTTATTGTACAATCTTTGTATACTTCAATAATTGGGCAAAATATTTTTCCTCCAAGTTTATTCAAATCTTTAGAATAGAGTTCTCCGATATCGGTCTGAGAATATGAAAATTTTACATGATATTTCCGAATATACGCAGCAGACATAATTGTAGGAGTTTGAAAGGGTCAGGAACGGGTCTCCACCGGTACTGAAGAGCCATCAGCAACCCATTGGAACCGTAGTGATCATTGTTTGTTCACTATAAAATCTTGTGGGGAATTTTTGTTTTTCATTCCAGTGGTAGCTTCAGTCCCCAAATCGTGGGACAAGTTCGGTTTTTTCATCAGAAATAAGGGATTATTCTAACTTTGAGGCGGAAGAAGTTCACCAAATCAGGATAAAAAAAAATCTTATTTTGCTTACTAAACCAGAAACAGGAAGATTTGTAAAATGGATTATTACATAAAAATACGAGAGATTACGAATGAATAACTGAATTTTACTATACGCTTGATAAAATTCAACTTTCAGCGTTAAAAATTTAAATCCTATCCATTACTTATTCTACAACATTCGTAATCTTCCGTATTTTTATGTAATAATTCATTTTACGAGCCTTCCTGTTTCTAGTTTGCTAAGAAAAATAACAAAAATTCTTATATTTTGGAGCAGCATTTTTCTCCGTGTAGAACTTGGCTGCTATCATTTTTGATGCAATATTGTACGGTATTGTAGCACTTTCATCGCTATAAAGAATCTTTAGCCACACTGAGAGCATTACATTTTGAAAATCATCGTGAAATTCTAGTATCAACGAAACAAATCCATAATCATGACAAAATTACTTTTCAGTCAATAACATCTTGTGTAGAAAAATATGCCTTTGAAAACTTATTAAATTTCACAGGCTGTTCCTGGCAAAAGTGAACTATCGACGACACTGAGATGAGAGTTTGTTTGTGACAAAGAAGGCTCATTAATAATAATAAACAAAACATATTTGGGTGAAATAAGATTTGTTAATAATCAATAAACCCTATTTGATTAGAATAAATTGGGAATACTTTTTTCTCAGTGAACCTCACAGACTTATTTTGTGCTTTTGGAGTCTTAAAATCACGCTCCCTTACGCGACGTACGCTATATTTTCACCAGGGGAACAGTAATTTTTTGAAAAATATCCCAATATTCCTCAATTATTGGAATTTCACCGTTATTTTTCGAATGAAAGTCATTCAATACAAAAACCATCCGCTGTTTTCTTACAAAAATTTCTCATTGCGATAAATATCTTTTTATGAACAGTCCTCTGAGTTTTCATCATATTTCCTCTGGAGACTTTGCGTGCGATAAGTTAAATGCAACTAGCTGTGAGCCAATCTGTCAGTTGCGTATCCAACGTCTCATTTAGCTTTATATTATTAGTTATTTCCGCTTTTAAAGTTATTTTTCATCCTATTATACATTACTTTCCACATTTACCGCATTGTATACGAAAGGATTATTCATGAACAAAAATTTGATTGTTGAAACAAATTGGAAATTGATCCAAAATTCATATATGTACTGAGAGAATTTTTCTTCAAAAATTACCTCAAAATTCCAGGAACCGAAGAACAAGTAGGAATTCTTCAAAAAATTATTGTGCACCCCATCATAAAAATGAGATAAATGTCCTATAAGTTTTACAGAATGTACAGTAATTTTTAGAAAAATTCCTACCTGTTTTTTAATTACCGGGACTTCACGGTATACTATCAAAATTGTGCTGGATTTTTTCATCGAAAATAAAGGATGCTTCAAGATTGGAAGGAGATTTCAACAAATCATGGCGAAAATGTTCCCACCGATGCTGAAACTTTGCTGCCACCACGTTTTTGAAATTTTTCTACTGTGCAACAGTTAATTTTTTTAGTTTACAAGATGTTTTTATTTCAGTGAAGTTTGTTTTTCAATTCATGTTTTTCTCTCTTCTGTACAGTTCGATGGGGGTTTTTGGATTGAAATCAGCTAAAATATCAATTGTTTGGTTGATATATAGAATATCAATGAATATTTCCTCCATTTCAAACGAATTTCCTCCATTAGCAAATAATGTGTTGAAGCAAAAATCCTTTTACTTTGGCAAAAGGAGTTGTCCAGGACACAATCTAAGTAAAATGTAGAACTAATCAAAGCTCATTTGGATACTCAATTTTTAAAAACAAAGAAAAAACCTGAGGGAAAAAATGTATTCAATTTTATATAATTCAATATAATTTATATATAATTTATATGGGGAACGTGCCATTATTCATTGTACTAACCATTTTAACGTTCTAGAACTAACAGTTTTTTTGTAGAACTAACTTTTTGGTTAGAACTGACCCTTAAATTATGCTCTGGAGTCGTCAGAGCGATAATAAAAATTTGCTAATGCGATGAAAATCGTTGCAGTAATTTTAATTCACAAAAGGATTGAAAATTCCATTTTTTTCGCTGTTTGTGAATTCAATATCCAAGATTTGGAAGCAATTAACACATATATTTGTTCTTGAAATTCACTTCAGATTCTATGAGAATTCAAATGAAATTTGGTATGAAAATCATCTCAAGATGATATCGATAATACAAAAATATGTTTCGTTAAGTATTTCCGAACTTTTGTATCAAAATTCACCCAAATATTTGAAAATTTGCAGCATAAATTGAGTGTTGAAAATCTCTTACTTATTCGAAAGAATGTTCCCATTTTCATATTTTTATCGCATAATCAACGACGAATGTCGTATCAATTTTAAGTGATTCAACGGTTACTTTGTCACACGGAACGAATATAAAATGAATATTAATCAATGCTATCTCGAGTTAGAAAAACCTCGCTCGCTTCAAAGCATCTGTCTCAGTCGAATTTGACCCATGCGATACCCTCGTATCGGTATATGTGTTGTAACAACGTTTGGTCCAGCCTACGGTAATAGTGTTATTTATGTAAGAGAATTTTCGGCGATATAATTGTATCAATTACGAGAAATACAGAAAAATGTTGTCTATGATTTATTAGTTTGAAATAAGAACTTAGTAAACTCATCCACTGCTGGTTCGATAAGAATCCCCAAATGAAGTTAGATAATTGATTTAGCGAGGGAAATTAATTTCGAAGGAGAGAACGAGAATTCATTATGGTTCCACGGGGAGAAGACAGTTTGAAAAATTATTGAATGTTTTGAAATAAAATAAGGAAGTTTTTTTTACACACTGTTGGTGGATTCCGTCCCCTCATCACGAGGGAATTGTTTTTTCATCAAAAATGAGGGATTTTTCCTCCACCTTGAAGAAATATTTTGGGGTGAAAAATTCTCCATCTATGGAGGGACATTGCTGCCACATGGAGAGAAAAGAATGGTAATATTTACCATGCTAACATAGTATGCGGTCTTATTTTATATGGAATCGTTAATGTTACTATCCGAGGATAGCATTCTTCACCGTTTTTCTGGTAATAATTACTATACTACATAGTGATTATTACCAGAAAAATGGTAAAGAATTCTATTCTTACATAGTAACATTCACGATTATATATAAAATGAGGCCGCATTCTATGTCAGCATGGTAAATATCACCATTGTCTTCTTATTATTAAACCCTGAATCGTTGGGTATTATGGAGTTGATCAGGCTTCAAAAAGTATTACAATATTTCGACTCCTCTATGTGAGCCACCCTGAGAAGAAATTTTGGAAAATAAAGATTTCACCCACATTTTGATGGTTGTGGTTAGCAAAAATTACTATTGAGGTTACAAAAACAAGAGGCTAACCACACTATTTTCGGTAATTACAACCACAAAAATATGGTTGGAATGCTCAACCATCGAAATTTTGTCTCAACGCATGTTTCTTCAAATTAGAGAAATTAGTTTGAGAATAACATTCAAAATATATTTGTTTTATTTGATGGAGCTAGTACTTCTAATGCTTCATCGTGCTAGTTATCATTCTATTAAGGATATGTACCATATCTAATATATAATCGTTTCAAACAAAGCGATTACGATTATCGTAAAATATGTGAAACATCATTGCGTGTCATTATATGAAATATAGAACACGCATCGGAAACAGGTGAACTAGCTGTAATTCTTTAAAATTGAATTTCCTTTGAGATGCAATTTTCTCATTATTCCAGAATGTTCAGACAAGTATTATATCTATGTGTTGTTACATTATGTACTGTAACGGCGCCTGTCGAATCGAGCCAGTCGAGTTTAGCGTCGATCTATGACAGAAAGAAAGATTTCAGCTATAGTTCTGACTATTGTTAATATCTCTGGATAAGATACGTTTTGAAGAAAATGAACGTATTTTGTTAGATTGCGGTTATTGTATTGCGATACAATATCATCATTCATGAAACGCTCTTCCGTTTATTCCATTTATATCGAAGAATAAATATTATATCACTTGAAAAACGAATTTTACAAATCTCATCGTGGGGAGGAGTAAGATTTTGTCATGAGGATTAAAATTTGTAATTATTTTCGATTTATAATTTGTGCGAAATTCATTCAGCCTTCCCGTAGGAGGATGATTCATGTGGGTCAACTTGATTTCCGCTTCTTGACAGATATTTAATCTGCTTTGAATATAAGAGCAGGGTACTCCACATTGCCATAAATTCCTTTGAACGTTACTCTACTTTGATTGAATAGTCTTCCATGTGCACATAAATATCTACACGTATTCCCAAAAAAGGGTTAGGTTGGGAAACAATTCAGTAGTATTGTATGAAATTTTCCTAAAAAAAAAATAAGTAACGAGGAAATATAATTCTGCGAAGAGAGGGTGTGTGAAAAGGATGAATTCTTCGTAATGAACGTTCACAAAGTATGTTCAACTAAACAATATCATTCATTAAAAGGTTCAAATAAACTAAATCAAACAAATATTCTTTGAAAAGCGAACAGCATAAACACAATAAAACTTACTTTCTTCTTTTCGACATCTGGTCATCCTATTCCAAACAAAAAGTTTTTTTTCCCTTCAAACTCTTCTCGTGAGGTCAGATCATCATCGCCGTCATCATCATCAGAATGTATTCGAATTTTTGAACGTATAATAAATATACGCATAGACATATGTATCCCACATGGCTGGGAGACAGCGATGAAGCGATTTTGACAAATATGTAATTTGTGTAAAAAGAACACAAACGTGCGAAGTGACCAAGGATAGAATTATGCGATGAGAACATGATTTTTAATCATTCGACCCTGGGGTTGGTTTTATCAACATATTTTGGTGGAAAAATTCTATTATAAATCTGTATGATTTTGATGAAGAATTTGTGACTCGTGTCAACATTTATTTTATACGAACAAATTATTTTTATTAAAATTCAATGTTCGAGAGGGTGCAACATTCTCATGTGGACTAATCTTCAAAATTATACATAATTTGTATATAGTTCATTTTCATTTATATATAATTTTTGTATAGTTATTGGGGTGTTTCATTTTCGGGTGATATTTTTTCTTTCTCTGTTCTACCTGAAAATTTGATATTTTATGGGGGATAAAACATATTCCTGTAGGAAAAAAAATTCCAAGTGAATTAGAGGCTTAGCTCATTCAAAAATTCGATTCCTCAATTGAATAACGCAGGAAACTGGTTAACTTTGGTTTCAACTCGTATTCACGCTGTTCGAAAAATCTTTTTTCGAGTAAATGAGTGTAATGGGCTCGTAAGGCATAAAATTGGCTACAGAAAAGTTCCCATGAGATAGAACTGTACTACCAATAGTTTTGGAGTTACAGAGCTTGGAAGGTGAACTCGAATAAGAATTGGCATAAAATCCCCTACAATCTTGTATTTATTGAAATTCACATTAATTTATTGTATTTGAATAAGTTGTTCCTAAGATTATAAATTTCAGAGCCATATGAAGTGTATTATAAATCAATTCCGCGTGTAAGGTCAATAAATACAAAATTATAAGAGCTTTGATGTGAATTTTTATTACAGTTCACTCTCAAAACTGTTGGTCGTACAGCTCCATTCCATGGAAACATTTTTGTAGTAAATTTTATGCCTTACAAGCCTATTATATTTATTCTTCCGAAAAAAATTTGTTCGACATCGAAAAACCGAGTTGAAACCAAAGCTAATGAATTTCCTGTGTTATTCGAATGGGAAACTGAATTTTTGGATGAGCTAAGGCAACTATCCACTTGAAATTTTTTGTCCAACGGGAATATTTTTTATTCCCCGTAGAATATCAAATTTTCAGGTAGGACAGAGAACGAAAAAATATCGCCCGAAAATGAAACACCCCAATAGTTATATATGAATTATATATAATTCTTAAAATTGTCTACATGGGCTATGAAAACGTTTAATAATATTTTATATATACAAAGAATATTCACGCGCAACGTGGCAGCGATACCCAAAGGATCGATCCTTGAACTACACTGCCTGAAACTCCATAAGAATGTTATGAAGTTTTTTACATAAACAGTTACATAAATTTCATAATAAAATATTAAATTCAATAATATAATTCCTAATATTGAGAATTTTCTCTTTCATTTCAATAACATATTTGTGAAATTCACTGAACAATTGTTACATTTCAGAAATAAATTTGGAAATTTCATGATTAACCCTTCAAGTACACACAAGTGCAGATTCGCACCCACCATTTTGAGACTTTTCGTTTTTCGTCAAAAATTGATTTTATTCTCATGTTTTTTTCACTGATCAAATGGAATATTTGTGAATTTCCTTCCATATCACGTTAATCTGCACAGTTTTCCCTTCAAATTTAAAGGAAGTAAGGTAAAATTGGTCGAACAGGCACGGAATTATTAATCGGTAAAGTTGCGTGGTGCGAATTTGCACCTGTGTGTACTTCGAAGGTGTGAAAAGATGTGTGTACTTGAAGGGTTAATATCGAAATTAAAAACTATTATCAAAATCAATATGAAAATATCATATGTTATAAAGAATTTCGTATCAAATTCAAGGATTTTTCTAAAAGTGTATTACAAAACATCGATGAGAATGAATAATAACTAGATACTCTGTTTTTATGAAAAAGGATCGATCCTTTTTGACATCACTGCCACGTGGGTAAAGTTTATTATGATCATGTTTGACAAGAATATCATCTCATTAAAATAGGAACATCGAACGAATGTTCGTTTGGTTCGGAATGAGGCTCTGTACTTTCTGCCGAAAGTTTATTGAACATTCGTTGAACGTAAATTGTCGAAACCCGATCTGAATAGAAATGAGATATTTTACGAATAGCTGTTAAAAAAAACTCAACAACGGTTAGAAAAAATGGAATCGGTACAAAAACAATTTCTTATGAGCTTATTCTTTAATGCAAAAATGTCTTCCATTCGGAAATGAAGAAGTTGACTGCATTGAAAATAAAATCTTGGTCATTCTTCTCAGCTTGAAATGAATAGATTCAAGGCTTCCAATTAGTTCTGATTATCTTCGATTCGTTCATTGAGGATTTGCATTGGTGATAAATTACTTTGTATCGAGTTGGATTAGTTTTTTTTTTTTACTCAATAAGGAGAGTAAAATTCGCTGAAACTCTTGTTTGAAAAAAGTTATGAATAAAAGAAACCTCAAAATTACAATTTTGTCAACTTTTGAAACTGTACTTTTAAACTTCCCGAGATTCCTTTGACTTTTTTGATTTGGAGGATTTTAATAGATGCTAACGTTCTGGTCGTGAAATTTTCCACTTTCCAGAGGGTGATCCAAAATCTACTAAACACTACCGTTCACACGAATTCCTGATAATATTTGAAATGGATTTTTCCTTTCGCAGATTTTTTGATTTTTAGATATCAGCATTGTTAAGCTTTTGAAAAAAAGCTGAACGATTGAATCAATCGCTGAGTTAGAAAGTTAAATCTGATTTACCTCTGATAAATTGAAAAGTAGCAGAGTTCACTATTTGACATAGCAATGAATGATTTAAATATGTTTTCAGTAGAATGAGCTATGTAATTTACTGATCATGTGATGTGAAGTATTTATTACGAAATGTAATTCCACGTAGGATCTTTGTGAACTACTGTGAGGATTAGCAATTTCTGCAATTTTCTTCACTGAATTTGAATTTTATGTGCCTACAAATCCAAACGGGACGTGATGTAATTCACTATTTTACATATCGGGGGCGGCTGTGCTGCGTGTGTCAGCGAACTTTACTGTTTTTTTGAAGATCTCTGTTCTCCGTGTGTTACAGAGTGAATCAAGTTTGATTTTACTTTTTGCCCTGATTTCGCCCCGTTCTCATCCTGATCTTGCTTTCAGAATTCTCATTCAACCTGATGTTAACCTTTCTTCAACCTGCTTTCCAGGCTTTGAAAAGTACTATCATTTTCCGACTGGAGTTGATGCACAGAAATTGAACCAATTTAGCCGTTTGCGTTATAAAATGATAATGATTCAAAATTTTTTCATTCCGATTGACTAGCATCCCGAAAATTTTAAAGTGCCATTACTCGGGAACAAAGAATACTAAATTGATAGAATTTTCCATAGACATGCCTCAGTCTGCATCAGCGAATAGCATGAAATTCAAACCCAAGCAGCAACAGAAGTTCAAAGTATATACGAAATAGGAACGTTCGTAGAATGTACGAATGAGATGCGAAGAAGATATGATCAAAGTTCATAGAATATTCGAATGAGACTGTTTTAAATATACTGAGAATGTACATAGTACATCCGAAATATACGATATTCGTGCAATCGACGTTCGGTTGACGTACCGTCGTGTATTCATAGTATATTCTGGTGCCACTTAGGAATGTCCAAGATACAATATCTTGAAGATTTTTCGGTTTTTTCGAAGACAGTAGAAAATTTTGTGTTAGAAACGATCAGCTCGAAATTCATATTGGAAATTAACACAAAACATGATCGAATTGACAGATTTTCAATGTAAATTCAACACTGTTGTGTTAATTCTACACATTTTTTCTGTCAATATTCAATGCAAAATTTGAGTGGACCATTTGGGACATGCACTTGTGTTAAGAATACACCTAAATTTTTACTATTAAAAATTTATAAATGCTCCTATTCCAAACTTTGCTGAAGGGAAAATCCATTTCAAATTGCATAAGGAATGCGTTTCTATCATATGGATTACTCTGTATTTGAGTATCCAACTTCCGTTTACTGCAATATAATCGCTTCAAAAAATGAATTTGAACGCTTCAATATGAATAAATTACTTGATTGCACGAAGAAAAATTTATAGCAGAGATCTCCATAATAATAATAATAACAGTTTCGGGAGACATGAGCGTTAACGAACATTTCTATCTGAATTTGTGGTAATTTTTTAAAAACTGCTGCCTTTTCCCCATTTCTGCACATTTGGTGTTTGGTTTTATAGTTTTCTGTTTAAAAAAATTTTCCTAAAGATAACATATTTCGTATTTTGTATTTTATCACATATTTTGGGATGCATTTTGTATGAAAAATGCAAAATGTTCTCGGAAATCTACTATAAAATACGAAATATAAAATATATCATATTCAGAGAAATTTTTTCCAGAAGAAAACCACGAAAACACATAGAAAATATGCAGAAACGGGGAATATTCAGCAAAATTTCGCAAAAAAGCATTTCAAATGCTTTCACATCTCTGTTAGTATACGGAGAACAATTTGTAGCAGATATCCCCATAATAATAGCAGTTTTGGGACACAATGAGCGTTTACGAACATTTCTATTTTAATTTATGGTAATTTTTTTTTAAATTATAGTGATATGTATCAGATGTAAAATTATTTTCACCAAAATGAGGTATGGATTGCCATAATCAAAAGAAAAGTGCACTCGAATGTTCATGTGTTCCAAAACTGCAATTATTATGGTAAATCGTACTACACATTCCTCATATGTTTTTCTCAGTGTGGTGTTACACAGCAAAAACCGCAAAAATATCTATCCCGCAGTTTGTTTTTGAAAGAAAATTTCTCAAACAATGCTTATTTTCCACTCCGTAGCTGTAATCTCAAATCCAGGAATGTATTTTATGTATTTATAATTGTGAAATTGCTAATTATTTCTTCATTCATGCGATCCATGTTGAAATAATCGTTATACTTCTCTTCCTATATCTAGATTCACAAATCAGGAACAAGTTGATGTTGGCGCCCACCATAAGCCCTGCTATAATTAGAGCCATTCATGAAAGATGGATACGAAACAAATCGAAAATAAGCTCCATAAACATCTGTTTACATAATCAATATTCGCGCGGTAAATGAGATTTCTGTTGAGATGAGAAGGATGTTTCATAAGATTCTAAGAGAGAAGCGTAATTTCAATCCTACTGTCTTGTGTCTAGACTCCAAGTATCTGTGTTCAATAAAAATACCAATGACTAATTAATTGTGACGTTTCGTTAGAATCTTTCCTGAGATGAACATTCAGAAAATGTAACTTGAATTTTTTACAGTCACTTTTTTCCTAAATTTTCAGATAAATTTTACTGAATTTTAAAAAACTTCAACTGAATTTTCAGAAGGAATTTTATACAGTGTGAGCTTCTATGAAATTCTTTCAATAGGGGTGATATGAGGGATCTAAAACCCATAAAATCAATTTTCCCATTTCTCAACTGTTTGTAATCTCTCAACTCCTGGATTTATGAAGAAGATTCAAGATCCAGATGAACCCAGTGAACATTTTTTCCCACAATATTTGGAACATGCATTGTGTTCTCTAAAAGATACTAAAGAGTTTTCTAATGCATCAGTTTTAACCTGCAAGGTACTGGCATTTGTCTGGGATGATAACGCTTTTCTGTACCGAGGATTGAATACTAATACTATTATTTGCAATCAGCGCAGGGCCTGTACTGGATTAGTACCTGGCCAGCATTAAGCCCTCAGTACTGATTTATCAGTACAGGCATAGTACTGTATTTCTATGTATCCAGTACTGATCCCATACGTGTTGGCCAAGTGTTGAAAACCCAATACTGGCACTGTACTGCACCTGTTGTCAACATTTGCATAAACCGGATTGTTCTGATTAGGGAATTGAGAAATTTTCGTATAAAAGAGGAGGACAAATCAATCCAAATAAATCAGGTGCGATGAAAAATTCTCTATTCCTCAACTATACGATATTTCTGATTTTCTTATGAAAAATCATATACATCAATCAAGTATACAATTTGCTTAATAGGTTTTGAAAAGAACAATCATAATTAAGCTTTGTTACCCTCTTTGGCTATTAGAACTACTTTGAACATGCATTTTACGACGACACATTTACCAATTAGTCGAGCTAGCTAGTTATTTAACGATGCACACAATTTTGGCATTTTCTATGAACTTGATGGAATTCCCATCAAAGATATCGAATAACAGATTTGTTCAAAAATAAGAAATCAATGGCAAACTAAATGTCAATGAGACTCTTTGACTACAAATTTTCTGATCTCACCAGGTATCGAATTTCGATTGTATTCAAAGATAAAGTAAAGGAATCCAAATTATAAATCAAAGGAACTCTGATGAGAAAGTGTCTGTGTGGTTAAATTTTGTATCTATTGATTCATTTTCGAATAAAATCTGTTAATCGAAGGAGAAAATATTTTATCGTGGCAATGAAAGCCTTGGTTCAATTAGGGATGGAGGAAATATATTTTTTTATAGGAAATATATTGAGCACTTTCAAATTTTTATGGAATAATGATGACAATTCGATATACCATCCACATCAAAAAAGAAAACAACAGTTTTCTGCACTCAGAGAAACAAAGTTACTGAACCAGAAAACTTCGAAAATTTTTTTTGCTGATATGGCAAAACTTATTGCTGAATCAGCAAAAAATTTGCTCTTTTAACAAGCGCTTGTCATTCAGTAATTCGGAATTGTAGATATACAGACGGCTAGAGGAGAATTTTGCTGAATTAGCAAATTTCTTGTTAACATAGCAATATTTGCTATGTAACAGCAACCGTTCCCAAACCTGTATTGCCTATAATGACAATGGGCCCCAGGCTGGGTCCATCCTCTTTAACCCAGTATTGGGGAATGACAATGGGGCCCATTCTGGCTCAATCTTGGCCCTGTTGTGCTTTTCCATACAATTATAGTGGAAAAAAATGGAGATAATGAATCTTAGTGCGGTCACATTTGAACTTGGCCCCAATTTGGACCAGCGTTAGGCCAAGATTGGGGGGAATTCATATCCCGAGCATGTGTGTACAATCCTCAGCGTGTGAGAATTTTGGTCCCACTCTGGCCCAGCCTTGGGCCCATATTGGCAGGATGGGGCCCATGCTGGCCCGGGGTGGGCCCCATGGTATATACATGCTAGGGATTTTTCCAATTTCAGAACAAAAAGGAAGGGGCAGTATTGATTGCCTAGTCTGGGTTCATGCTGGGCCCGTGGTGTTACCAATTCTCGGGCAAAGCAATACGACCAAGCTGGGAACGATGTTATCATCCCAGGGTTGGTCCCACGTTGGGTGGCATTGGCACCCACCCTGGGCATAGATGGGGCCCGCCGTCGATACACACTTGGGTTTTGCTAATTTAGTAGGGCTTCGCACGAGACTCTCGTCTCAAATTGAAAAATGATCTATATTTACTGTTCTGAAAATTTAAAACATAAAAATTTTGAACAGAATCAAGCTTCTACCTAAGGTGTAACAAAATCACATGGAATTCCGATTCCATTGCAGAGGATAACGAAAATATTCTCCAAGTCTCGGAACTAGTCTCGGTATTGATCTCGTTGCATATTTCAATATATATCTCTGCTGATTTTGTTTGAATGATCAATGTTCCATCACTTTCCGTTGATCGCATTCATACTCTCAAATTATTCTGATCATCCTGATATTAAAAGAGATTGGAATAATTATTGGTAACTATTTTATCTTCCTTTGGCGCGAGTCTCGTGCGAAGCCCTATAATTGAGCAAAGCAGATTTCTCTGAGATTTTCACTGAGATCATTCGCATGTTATTTTACTCAGGTTTTGAAGAAGTATATTTGATTATGGAAAATCATTTCAGGCTTCATAAAATATCAGGTCAATGTACTAATTCACTGTAAAAATTGTGGGGAGTTTTTCCTCACTTCGGTAGTGGATTCCATCCCTCAATCGCAGGGGAAGTGTGTTCTTTTAATGAAAAATTCGCGACTTTTCTGTCACTTTGAGAAATTATTTTGCCTCGTAGGTGGTAAATTCTTCAAAGAGTCAAGCAAAAGTTCACCGAATCAGGATGAAAACTTCCCTATTCGTCGTGGGACTTTGCTCCCAAGATTTTTAGGATAATATTGCACAATTATTCTTTGCAGTGTACTTGTCAATTATGGTTTGATTCCTCATTCGAAATTGACAAGCCTGAACTAAGAATGTGCTGACGCTAATTAGTTGTTTTTTTTTCGCACACATGGGATTTTTCATGAAAGACCTTGTTTATTGGGTATCGGGTTTTCTTTTTAAATTCAAACTGAGAACCATGATACATGATGTAGGGTAAATTCTTGAATCCGGGGTGGGATGACGCACTTTTCCGCTCCTCTACAGCATAAAATAATACATCAAACCTCGTTCACGCAAGAAAAATATGAAGATTCAATTACAATCTTTAAATTTTCCTTGAATAAATGAGGTTTTATGTATTATTACGTGCTGTAGTGGTGCGTCATCTTACCCTGGTTTCAGATAAGGATAGTAGAAATTTCACTAATGAACTCCAAGAGATTGATTCTAAGAAAAAGATCAAAATGAGGTTAAATAATTGTTTCTAGGGTCTAGAATACGAGCCAAACAAGAGTTGTTTCAAGATTTTACTTCGAGGGATGAACGGTCGATTATTGATATTAATTTTTTTAAATAAACACTCTCATCTGTATAACCTTCGCTATAATCGAGACTTCAAAACAGAATCAATCTTCATTACCGCTCGTTCTTTCTTGTCTTTCCCTATCACATCCAAAGAACATTCAACGTTTCAAGCAAAATATTATTTGATCACCGAAGCAATCGATTCAGTATTCTGTTCTTATTGGGACAACGATTCAATCGAAAAACAAGCAAAACAGTCGAACCGATTACAAAATGGAGTAAAATTGAATAATACACGTTAGAAGGTGGAAAAGTCTGAAATGTGTGCACGCGTGTGCGGACGCCATGGTGGTTCTCGACGCAGCGGCCGCTAATTTCTCACTTCCTCATTAAATCCTCAACACATATTACGACCCGGTCCAGTCCAGACTCCCTCTCCCTCTCTCTCTCTCTTTTTCTCTCTCTATCTCGACTCGTTGACTCCCCGTAGATCGTAGATCTTCATCCTACAACGGACGCGAACGAGGATCTATCCGTTCTCTCCTCGTTTCGTTTTAACCCCATTTACCAGATGCCCCAACGGTTACCCCAGAGTGCATGAAAATAAACGAATGACAAAAACCGGTACGTGGAAATTGAGAAAACTCTGAGCTTATGTTTATACCTGTTGAAGTACAGATGTTTTCAAAGTGTTTGCTATGTTTCACGTGCTTTCAACTCTTTATTCGATCGAATACGTTTTGGAGTGGAATTTGTTCGAAATATGAAAAATTCATAAAACAACATCAAAGTACGGCTATTGAGATTATTGATTCGATATTCATATGAACATTAAAATTTTCAAAGAATTCTACGAGATGAAGAAATTTCGGTTCTTCTGGAACGCTGAAGTATGTATGTTTACTTAACGTAAAGTCGAGGGTGTATGAAAGAAGTCATCTCTATTCCCTTCGGTGGTGGTCCTTACACAACCACTTTACTTCATCGTCATGTACAAACGCGTAAACAGACATTTGAATCTGATATTTTTTCGTCCTCGTGTCTCTCAAGTGGGCACGCGACGATGGAAACAGCAAATACAAAGTGTGTTTTAGATGATTCTGTTTGAAAGGGAAAAAGGAACATTCGTATACACCTCACGTGGGAAATTTAATTTTCTTGTATTTGAAGGTATTGAAAACAATTTTTATTGCATCGTTCTTTCTCTTTATCTTTATTTCATTTTACTCGATTGAACAAAGTTTGTTGTGAATAAAAACAGAGAACAACGTGTTCGTGTATGTATGCCAACAAAAGGAATTCCAAAAGTATTAGCACGACGCTATCGAGCCATGAAATTACCGGAAGAGGTAAATAGTTGAACCTTACGTGTTCGGAAAAAAATGTCAATCTGTATCCGTTTATTTACCGGATGAATATTATTGCGATATGATGTGTCAATAATATAAATATTTAGAATATTTTTCCCAGTTTCATAACGTTAGAACCTTTTTTTTTCGTATTCAGGAAATGCTGAGAAATGTATCTGACTCAAATTGATTGGAAGGAAGCAGTCACTCCTGCGGCTAAATTTGAGACGTCGGGGGAAAAATTTCAGCTCACTCAATTCAATAAGATTCTTCAGCTAGAAAATGTAAATTCATTTGCTGTGAGGGTTAAAGTTCAATAATAGCATTCAAATGAATGGCTTATTTTAATCTTAACACTACAATTTCAACTGCAGTGATTATCGAACAATATATTTTAAAAGATGTTCATTCAATTGTTCTAATTCATCCTTATTACTTTGTTTTTAGAGAATTCTTAGAAATTTGTTTGAAAAGAATTATTTTTGGGAATTAATACGGTAATAGTGCGAGCGGAGCGAGCATAATCCAGGTAACAAAGTTGCGAGCGAAGCGAGCCATCATCCGGAATATAAAAAGGCGAGCGAAGCGAGCGTAATTCAGGTGACAAGGTTGCGAGCGAAGCGAGCCCTCATCCGCAATATAAAAATGCGAGCGAAGCGAGCGTAATTCAGGCAACAAAGTTGCGAGCGAAGCGAGCCCACCATCCGAAATATAAAAATGCGAGCGGAGCGAGCGTAATCCAAAGCACAAAGTTGCGAGCGAAGTGAGCGTGATTCAGATCACAACGTTGCGAGCAAAGCGAGCCATCAGCTGAAATATAAAAATACAAGCGGAGCGAGCCATCAGCTGAAATATAAAAATACAAGCGGAGCGAGCCATCATTTGGAATGTAAGAATGCGAGCGAAGCGAGCGGTATCGAGACTGTAAAGGAGAGAAAGAGCGCCACCTTTACCAGATTCTGGCAAACTTTGAGGTAATTTATAGGTATGCATTTCCAAATGTCTTTTTCCTCATGGTATAATTAATGCCGAGAGTGTACAACACATCATCACAAATAGAGGTGCGCAATATTTCGCGGTGTCGATTTGCTTTCTCGTTAGAGGGAAGCTGCTTTGTGATCGTTTCGAGGGACCCCAAATTTTGTTGTCTTCAAATTCAAAATTACTTACACTGAAATGTTTTTCTGAATTCGGGAAAAATTGTTAGTTCCGCGCCTGCATGTCTGTTTGCCTGAATGAATGTGTGCTCCCCCTCAGAATTGCGAACGCGCATATTTTCTATTTTGATTATACGATTGCAATGAAACTTATGCCACGATTCAGTTATAGTTTGTTGGTGATCAAATCATGCCTCTTGCACTGCAATTCTCAATTTCGGTGACAATATGGCTCCTAATTGGATAGAAACGAGGAAGCTTTATACCTATCAAGATCTTGAGATCTCTCGAGAGAACCTATACACTGTAAAAAAAAAACTGGAAATTCACTGTGCACCTGGACTGGAAATTTCCAGTGTTAGTACTGAAATATGGATATTCCAGTACATGTACAGAGATTTTGTTGGATTTTTGGACTGAGAATTTACCAAGCATAACTGAAAATTCAGTCCTTATACTGGAATTTTCAAGTTTGAGATTTTGTATTGGAATTTTGCCATGATTTCGCGAACATTTTATGGCTCGTACTACAATTTTACAGTTCTTGTGCGCCAGCAAAATGTATCCCCTCAATGAGGACTTGGAACAAATTTCGAATTTAGAAAAAAAAACCTAATCGTTAGTATACTGGAATTATACAGGTTTTGAACTGCAATTTTCAGGTCGTGTGATGGAATTTTCCAGTTATGCTGGAATTCAATCACTGTTGCACTAAAATTTTCCACTTCTATTGGACTTCGTCATTTCTGGCAGGCAAAATTTCGAGTCTTTATATTAAAAAATTCCTGATTGAGATTTTGAATCATAATTGAAGGGTCGACGGTCTAAACCTGTTAACTGACATTTCAGAAATTTTACACGGCGAAGAAAAGTTGATCCAGATCTTTCAATTTTCATTCAAATGATCTGAAATTTGGAAGTATCATTCACCCTTGTAACCCAAAGAGAAAACTTTTCATAGACTAGGAAAATATCAAAAATTAAAGAAATGCCAACGTTTTTTCTTCGCCGTGTAAAATTTCTGAAATATCAGTTAACAGGTTTAGACCGTCGACCCTTCAATTGTAATTGTAGCGAATAAAATTGATATATGAGGTTTTCCGAAGACTTATTCCTTTATGTATTCTAGATATGAAGCATATGTAGTAACCCAAGCTGCCCTTCCAACATGTCGCGCTAAAGCTCATCGGTTAGATCTTAGGGTTGGTAGGCAGGTAGGAAAGTGTAGGTTCAAATCCCGTTAAGTAGACATGAGTTTCTGTCCATCCAAATGAACGATCAAGTTTCTCAATCATCTTGAAACACAAGGACCGTGCAAAACCACTTTGTGTGAGCAATTTTTTTCCAATTTTCATGAATATTTTCAGCATTAATTTTCCAGTACATGTCCTGGAAAAGTCCAGTTCGTGTATTGCAAAATTCAAGTACTGAGGCTCAGAAAATTTCCAGTTTTGATGCTGAAATTCCATAACATTTGTACTGAATGTTTGCAGTACAAATGTAATAAAATTTTCCGGTACACGTACAGTTTAATTGCTTCCAGTACATGTATTGGAATTTTCCGGTGAAATTCTTATACAGTGTATTCTCAGAATAGAGTTTCTTTATAGAAATTTTGTCGAGTTCATATTGAATTTTATAAAATATCGATGTTTCATACTAATTTGGATCGTTCTTGGAATGACCCATTCGGGTTGTGGTAGCAATACTGACATTCCTATCCCAGACAAGTCATACCAAGACTGACAATTGGACCATGACTGGCGTCAAGCTTGGTACGCCAAGTCTCGTTAGCCTAGCCTTGGCCAATGCTCGGCCCACCGCAGTTGACTAAGCGTTGATAGAGCCTTAGATCCCAATGATAGGACCTAGCATACTTTGCCGCGTTTGATTCCATTTTCGTTAACCAAGTCTCGGCTGATGCTTGACCCGTCACAGCTCACCAACCCTTGATAGCATCTCAGACATCGATGCTAGAATTAATTATATTTCCCTGCGTTTGATTTGTTTTCCGTCAACCAAGCTTTAATCGACACTTGGCTCACCGTAAGCCTAGATATAGCCACATGACGTGGACTTGGAATTTATTCGTATTTCAGAAACTTGAAAGATTATACGCCTGAATGTACGTCAGCCCAAATACGAGTATTCTCTCAACGTCTTCCAATAGCACAAGAGTCCTAAAAGAGTTCTTTATGAATTAATTCCATTAATTCTGAACTCTTTTAGAACTCTTGTGCTATCTAGACTAAAGTGATTGTGTCGAAATCCAATACTCCGAAATTTCATGTGTCGGAATATGTTATATTCAATCAAGCTTGGATGCCAATAAGAAAACTATCCTATTCGTTGAGGTTGATTGTATATCAATCATGGCACCAATATCGATTCAAAACATAAAACCAATATTGCATCTTGATATTGAACCAAGCTTGGATGCCAAGCGTTGAACATTGTTATCATCCCATACATTAATCTAATATGTGCCAACAGCTGAATAGTATTGTTGTGAAAGCAATATTTCTTTCTCAGTGTACACTGAGAGAAAAGAAAGCATTGAAATTACAACACAGGTCAACAGCCATTTTGGTGCCTGAACTTTGAGAACTGATTCGGAGTAGCTTTAGGGCACTGAATACGAAAATAACATCAGATTTGTCGGATCAGCTTGTTTTTTATCACTTTTTATACATAAAATTCATTAATTATATAGATTATATATAAAAATTATGTATAAAAGATGATAGAAAGTGAGCTGATCTAAGAAATCTGATATTCGTTTCGCATTCACCGCACCGAAAGCACTCCGGATTAGTTACCAAACTTCGGGCACCAGAGAAAAAAGGTTTTTTTGTTGACCTGTGCAATCTTCATCAGGGGTGCAACAACTTAACATTGCCGATACAGTACCACAGTTCAGAAAGAGTTCTCAATACATCCATTTGAATTCTTATAGTTCCAAATGAATTCATTATGAATTTTTTCTGAACTGGTGTGTTGTGTGGGTATGAATGGGTGCCAAAAGGATCTATCGTTAAATTAAATATAATTTAATATAGTTTATATATAATTTATATATAATTATATATAAACTAAATATAATTGTGAAAATTTTTCCATTCCAGCAGGACAATTTAGGGGGTATCCATTATGATTGAGTGGGTGTCCTGGCACCCTTGGATCCTCCATTGTTGTGTCTCTGATCTTCATCACCAAATTAAAGTGATCGCGGATCATAGAAGATAATCGCTCAACATTAGTTCAATGAGTTACTATTGAGAGACACAAAATTACTATTCCAACAATAATTTATTCAACTAATGTGGAGCGATTATCTTTTGTGATCCGCGATATCTTCAATCTGTTTATAAAGATTGTAATTTTTACGCTTTTTCTCTTTCTCTCTCTCTCTCTCTGAGTATAAATTGAGAAAAAAGTGTGTCAGTTTTGCGTTGTAAAAATTTTTGCCCATTAATCATAAACAGAAACAAATTTTATGAGAAATCAGTTCATTCACACTCAGAGAAAAAAATAGTCGGATTCACCATTGGAATAGTTGGGAGAGGACTCCCGAAGTTTTACTACTCCGTAATTTGAATAACAATATTATTGTAGAAAGTACTATTTGGAATATTTATTCAACAGCCAACTATTCATACTTGAGTCCTTTTCCAACTATTACTATTAATTTACTATTTTCTTTTCTCTCAGTGCAATAAGAAATTTCCGATACAGAAACTTGATTCATTTCTTTCTTCATGTAATACATATAAACCAGAGCAAAAAGATACAAACATCTCGAGTGATTTGTATATTCCATAAACCTAAGATGAATTATCAAATTTAAAATGAAGTAATTGGTACGCGATACGTTTCGTGTGTAAAAATGAAATAACAGGAAATCGTTTTCAGCATGGTTCTTCATCCCATTATCCAAATTAAACTGCACGTGTGTGCAGAAATATAAATAGTTATTACGATAAAGCACATATAATATAGATCCGATACGAACTCGCGACATCCGTTGTTTAATGACTGAAAAATCAAAAGGGAAAGAGAAGAAAGCCCAACGAGGGTGGTACTACTGGTTTTCTTTTTCGTTATTGTTCTTTTGACCCATGGAACGCGACACGATAATTGAGTGTATAGGAATCCCAGCCCTTTTGTCCTTTCCCCGTTGTGCTAATTGCAGGGCTCGTTTCCTACTATGGAGACACGCGTTGCTGGATATCCTTCCGGCCCCACGGGGGTCCACTTTCGTTTTTGTAGGTTTTCTTGTATCGCCGTTAATAGTATGGGACACAATTAACGTTGTATACATACATGCGTGTGTTTACCGAGATGCTTCAATTTAAAGATAATAAGTAATTGAATCGTCTGGTATCACTAGATCCTTCTCAGTGGCAGATTAGAGCAATGGTTTGTATAAATCTATCCATCTAACTTCCAGTCAGGTGTCATTGACTTTACATCGTTTGCTAATAGTGCCTATGAAAAAATTACCATTAAACAACTCTTTTTAGACTTCTCCAGAATGTGAGAATTATCAAAGAGGCTTGCAAATACGATCAATGAGAAATAGAAGAATCGTGTGAATGGAAAACATATCCTCTTCTTCGAATCTTGCAATTTTTCGCATCTTCCGCGGGAGAGAGAGAAAAAAGATGGAGAGTGTAATACGGAAAGGATGGAAATGAAAGGAAACGCAAATTGAAGTGTGAAAGATATATTTGTGTATTGAAAAAGAGAAGGGAGTTGGAGAATCCAGAGTCGCACGGTAATTTGGCGACATCCGTCCCAGAGGTCGCACTTGTATGTACGCGATCTAATTTAAAGCTACGAGAGAAGCCGTATTATACGCACTAACAGTATCGTACATTACCATTCTTTTATTTGTAA
The DNA here is from genome assembly GCA_018340375.1 of Gonatopus flavifemur. Lineage (NCBI taxonomy): Eukaryota > Metazoa > Arthropoda > Insecta > Hymenoptera > Dryinidae > Gonatopus > Gonatopus flavifemur. Next base: position 12,417,417 of record JAFFJZ010000005.1, read on the forward strand.
GTACCTAACCCAATATCTATGTGCACGCATGTGTACCTAATACATGTACGGATATACAAACGTATATTCGTAATCATTCATCAGTCTCGTCTGAGAGAAAACAAGATAGGGATACGTTATGTTCTAGATGTGGAGTGGCCCAGGACTTTGTTTTTATTTGTCATTCGTCGTTGACCATCTCTCCGTACTCTGCCCAGTTTATACCGAACATGGTCCCCGTGGTACACATCAGCGGAAGTACTTTTATTGTTACTAAGGGAGAACCCGAACCGGCGTCCCTTCATTTATCTGATTTTATTTTACTTTTTCTCTTTCGTCTCCAATGATTCTCGACGGGCGAGTAACGTAAATCATATATTACAACAAACTTCTCTTCCAACGGTCAAAATTAATTGTTTCATGATTTTATACATGGAGATTTATTGGAAAATTGAATGAATTGGGTTACGCGTTGAGTGTCGTGTTAATTGAATACTGTGGGAAATTGTTACCAGAAGGAAAAGAGTATTATTGTTTCAACTATTACTGCACTTTTGAACAATGATAAAAACTCGACCTTGAACTATTCGAGGATGAAGCATGATGGAAAATTATGATAACCTTTGATTATTTCAATTACCTGATCGACTTTGCATCTCACTCCACATCCCACTTCAGAATTGGAATCATCTGTTCGATTCTGTAACATAAAAATCAATAATTTGATTCAAAGTTCAATGAAAATCGTAAAATATCGTCCTCGATCAATCAATATTTCAATTTTCATAATTTCTCTTTGCTGTCGTGGGAACAGTGCGCTGTGAAAAAATAAGAAATTAAGAAACCTCAACGGTCGTATCATTTTTGCGATTTAATTTGAATAAAGTAGCCGGGGGTACAGAAATATATGTAAATGTACTAATTTATGGTAATTACAGTCCATACGCAAGTGTGTAATATGTGAAATAAGAATCGTTAGTTCCCATGAATAGCAAAGAGCAAACACGGTTCAGCATACCATAACTCGATCGATTGCATTCGAGCAACAATCGCGACCCTTCGATTTCTTTCTCTACTTTGTCTCTTCTTGTTTTTTGTTTCCTATTAGCAGACGGAAGTTCACCTGTGTTCAGGAAGTTAAAAGGCGCATAACGTATCTCCACGTGCAAAGTAAAGTGCAGTCAATGTGACGGAAACGTTTCAACATACGTTACGAGCTTGTTCCAACCCTCTTTCACGCTCAGGATTCTAATTATCATCCCCCTCTCGCGATGCAACGGTATTTCATGCTTTTACGGGTGAATTGAACCTCGATGGTGTTTATTATTCGGGACACCAGAAAAACGAGAATTCATATTGTTTACAGAGATTTGAAAAATCGTTCCCTCGCATCTTCAGGTTCCGAGGTTGGGAGAAAGAAAAATGATTTCGCGATTTATTCGCGGACATTGTATTTTATACGCGCGTATACGGGGGGAGGGGGTGTTAATTGAACCGGATGGAACAGCTTAAAGTCTTTTAAAGCTAGCAAGCGATTCAATTTATTTTCTGCAGTCCCTACGAGTAAAAGAGCAGAATCGTTACCGCTCTTGAGGGTTCGAAGTGAAGCGCGGAGAACTTTTTTCCTCTTCGCAATTTGTTTCAACGGAGACTAAATTTTGTGAAGTACCTCGTTTTATTTTGGCGAGGAATTCTACTGGATATATGTTACACGAACTTTGAATCTCATGAAACGACTTCGAAACGGAAAGTGGAACATTCTACACGGAAAGACCGAGTTCATCAATGCTTAGAAGAATGACTGACAATTTAGGTGAAAAGAAGATCATTGAAAAAAAATCGTAATGAATTTAACATAAGTTGATGGTTTCACTTAATATTTTCACTAGGAATCTTCTTCAGCGATCCTCTTTTTCCCTAAATTGACAGTCATTTTTCTAAATATGAAGGATAAACTGTGCATTATTAAATAAACTCGGTCCTTCCTTGTAGAAATATATCTTATAAAGAATTCGAAAAGATGTCTCATTAACCACCTGGAGAATTTTTAAAAATCTTGACTACAAAAATCTGTCTTAAATTTGGACACAGAGTCTCGCAGTGTATTGATTCACGGAGAAAAATCACGGTTTTTTACTACGAGAGTGAAGCTAGCAGCGACGAGCTAGCAGCTGATTGATGTAACTTTTTAATTGCAATGATTTCAACGTTTTCCTATCAAAAATTCATTTAGTGCCTTCCAACTATACGGTTTGGCTACCTAATCCATTCTATAAAACAATACTATCAAGAGTTATCCCGAGTCAAAAAGTGAAACCTCCCTGGCGGAAGAATTTTCTTGAATTTTGTTCACTATTGGCACAGTAATATTTTGATAAAATTCAATAAAAATCCTCAAACTTCAACGCACTTCAATGCAAGTCAACAAGGTTCATCAAAAGTCATTGACTCTGTGGACAATTGTTGAATTCCACCGAAATTTCGTTAAATAGAGTTGAATTCTGCTTGTTTTCGATGAAAACCGAATGTGCCAAAAGTGGAAGAAATTCAAGCAAATTCAACGAATTTTTTCCACCAGGGCTGATTTTGTTCTGATTCGTTGCGTACTACGGAGTGAATCAGGTTTGATTTCATTTTTCGCTCTGATCTCGCCCTGTTCTCAACCTGATCTTGCTTTTAACATTCTCGTTCAACCTGATGTTGACCTTTCCTCGACCCGATTAAACTCTGGATCGTTGCGTATTACGGAGTTGATCAGGCTTTAAAAAATATGACAATGTTTCAACTCGAGATATCAATCGGCTGCTAGCTCGTCGCAGCTAGCTTCACTCTCATTTCGTTACTCCCAAGCAGGATTGCCGGAAAATTCCGCTACGCCCAGATTATTGGCTACTTCATCTGGAACCATCCAATGAGATTTCCATCTCTCAAAGAATCAACCAATAAGTAATGAATTTTAACGGAGTCTAAATATTTACCTGAAAAAACCTCTAAAAGTACCATAATGTCTTGGACTTTTATACGGAAGGTACCATACTTATTTCAAAAAGTCCAAGAAATTATGGTACTTTTAGAAATTCATGCAAGTGAATATTCCGACTCGGGTCAGACCAGCGCTGAAAATCCATAAATTATGGTATTTTTCAAGATATCTGTTTTCTCAGTGCAGTCGCGATTTTATCCTAGCGCAGTGCTGGTTACTGTTCCAGCCAATGATGATTCTGGTGACACACAACATCTGTTACAAATGTACCGTGCCACCAATGAATCGGGTGCATTGAGTAACGATTCATCTTTTGGAAGTCTCTAGTAACTTTTGATACATTAATTATTGCTGCATTTCATGTAACGCGCGTCATATTGATTATTACTGTTCAGCACGTACATCAGTATTATGAATTCAATGATCATTACTTTTATTACAGCGACCTCTGCTATTCGTTTAATTTTTGTCAGAATTTTTGATTGAGCAGTTCGCTCACAACCGCTCCGATAAGTCACATAAGAATCTATCTTACGTTGCATCAGAAGATTCGTGAAAAAATCTTCAGAAAATGAAATAAAGATGAAATAAAAGAACTTTCATCCTAATGAAAATATTTCTGAATCGTTGTTTCGCAATGAAATCTTGTGTTTGTAAACAATGAAAGGAAAATCTCTTTCTCTCACGGTATCATCAGCCGACTTTTATGAAAAGTATCATCGTGTACTGACAATGATGAACTCTTAAACTTCATTCATCGGAATGTATTGTTATTTCTTCTCGAATGATATCTGATTTATGTATCTTATTTCAAGAAAAGTCGTAAAATAATGATTCACACGTGAGTCATAGTCGCGGTACAGCGGCACAGCGATCGTATATTATGGGTGAATTATAATAAAAATGCATGCATCTAATAACACGGAGTTATGAGAAAGCAAGTGAACAGATAAGGGGTGTGAGATTAGAAATGTAATTGGTACTATAGAAATTCCATGTAAAGATGTAAATTTATCAATGTTATTCTTATTATTAGTATTATTATTGTTTATCCAGGGTCAATATCATAGGCTTTTGCTTGCATATGTGATGTTGCTGAAGTTTGAATCGTTTAGAGAAACGAAACGAAAATTCAAACCCACGGAATCTGATGCATGATCGTTATTTAACTTTTCAAATTGACTCATCAAAACTGGAAATATTTATGAAAGGAAGTCATGCGAGATTTCAGGTATTTGGTAGCTGAGTATTTCGTTATTCGGATATCAAATTCGTTTCAGTAAACGATTCAAACTTCAGCAACATGCATATGCGAACCTATCCTATCCACGCGAAAAGAAATTTTGAAAACAATATCAGTAGGGGGAGGTCGGATAAAACCGGGTGATTGGGGTACAAAAGTTCCAAAATATTTGATCCAACCCCATAGTTCCAAGGAAAAAGTTCCAATAAACAATAGTTCCAATGATATATTTCTACAAAAGTACATATTCTCCAACACTATAAAAGATTCAAAATAAACCAGATCCAAAAGAAAATTAGTAGTCAGAAATGCAAATTATATCTAATCGTTCTTAAATAGACAATGATTTCATCTTTTTCAACATATTCTTGATAATTAGAAACTATGTTGGAAAATTTCTGCTCAAAATATCTACTGCTACTAGTTCAAGCGTTTGCTGTCAGAAAGAAGCACTAATCAGGAAAATTTGAGGTACCCAGTTTGACTCACCTACCCGGTTTTATTTGATGCCAATTGGGCGTGTTGCGATTTCCATATATGTAAAACTATTTGTAGGATGTTTCACTTCCTCTGTCGTGAAATATGCTCAATTTGTTGTGTTTTTCACTAATTTTCTGACACACAGAGATAAAAAATTTGCTGAAGCGGCTAACTGGATTGCTGAGAGAGTAACATGATTGACTGAAACAGCACATTTTTCGCTGGTCCAACACAATTTTCAACATTAAATACAGAGGAGCGAATAAATTTTGCTGCATAAATTGATATTTTTCTGCTACCACAGCTAAAATAATTGCTGTCGTAGCTAACAAAGTTGTTGTAATAGTGAAAAACTTGCTGCACCAATAAGAGATATCTAGTGAAACCCTGGTAGAAATGCTCTAGTCATTGCCGAGTTTTGTAACGCTTGACTAGCCAAAAACTAGACACTTGCCAGTACCTCACCAGAACCCTACGAGGCACTTGCAAGCGTCTAGTTTTTGGCTAGTTGAGCGTTACAAAACTCGTCAATGACTAGAGCATTTCTACTTGGGAATCAGATTTTGTCACAGCAAGTTTTTTTTTCGTATATAGTCGAAATATTCACTTCATCTTATGTAAATGCTGTGATTTTTTTCTCGGTGCGGAGAAAATATGAGAGGGAGAGAATAAATGATTGTGAAAGTTCATATAATGTTGGAGAGAATTAATAGCTCGAGCTCTATTCCAAATTTTATGAGATCTCACTCTTTCTGCAGTGGAAAGTCGACCACTGAGTGGAATCAGTGAAATATCAGTGAATAGTCACTGAATATGCAGTTAGAAGTGTTCCTGACTAAAGGAATTAGTGGAATTTCACCGCAAAGATCACTTAAGGGGGAAAACCAGTTTCGACTGTTTTTATTTCCTGAATTGTTAGTAAAACTGTTCAAGACTGCGTTGCGAAAGTTTCAAAACAAAATTCTGATTCGTTCCGATGTTATGAGCACTATATTGAATGCCCGTTAGCGTTCTCCAACGCGCGTTGGAGACCGAGGAAGCTCAGCAAGCTCGTCAATAGGAAATGCAAGCCCGAAATGATGCGTTTGAAGAAAAAGAAGGGTTCCTATATGGTGCTGGAATAGCTAATCAACCGGTGAGCAGTTCATATCATTTATTAGTACCCTAAATTTCTCGTTTTCAGTACTTTTTTTCAAATGCGTTTTTCTCGAAACGACTTTTTTTCAACTCGTGGGAATTCTAGCTTCAAAAGTTCTGAAAATTTGCGTGAATATTCTTTATTCAATTATAATCTTTATGAACTAAACTCTTGAATCATATTATTATTTAAAATTTGTTTTAGATGCAAAAAAAAAAGTGAAAAAACATGGTATAAAAACATGACTTCTTTTTCCCAATACCTCAAAAATATGCAGTTTTCAATTTTTGTGTCAAGAGTTTAGTTCATATTCTCAAAAAATATGTTGTTGGCGTGAAAAAAACATTGTGATAATTTCAAATAAAAATTATGATTTTCAGATTTCCCACCAGAAGCAAACTCGCACGGCGGCCGTCCATGAACAGTAGCTTTTAACTGCATTATTTACTGCGAAAACGACTCGAAAAAATTACTACGTGTACTCCAAAACACTAATAAAATATCCTCCAAGTTGAAACAAATTCTGATTATTCCTTCGAAAAGCATTAAAAATCGGCCTCCTAAACTGGTTTCCCCCCTCAATACCGACTGATTGTGCATTGCATATGCACTGATTCGCAGTGATCAACTTTCCACTGGAATCAGAAAAATTTTACTGTTTTAAATTTGGAGAGTAGAATCCGACAAAATTCTGGCTGTTTGGCTTTGAACGGTTTTTGTTCCTTAAAAAACAAATGATCAACTTTCTACTGGGGTCTGTCCAGAATTGCTAAATTGGAAAAACCTGTCGGGAAAATTTTCATTAATTTTCGATTGCATATCACAGTTTAGAAATTTCGAACAAAAGCATTTCAAACAATTGTTGTCAGTTTTTGACTGGATGTTTCAATTTAGAATTTTTGAACAGAATCAAGGAACAAATTTTCACGGGACAGAAGACCGTTCGAAGCCAAACAATAATGTTGTCAAATTCTGTTGGAAATTTTAAATAGAGAGTACAATAAAAGAATTTGATTTGAAAAATTATAATATCGTGAAATTTCAGCGATCGAAGGACAAGTAGGAATTTTCCAAAATAGTGCTGTGCATTTTGTAAAACTTATAGTAAATATTACTCTCAACTGTTTAAAAATTCACTCATTTTTACAGGCTGCACTGTAATTTCTCGAAGAATTTTCGAATTTTTCTTCGATTACTGGAATTTCACGAGTATTTTTACTGGAAATGCACGATATTTGACAGTATCAAGACTTTAACTTTTATAAAATGTTGGATCTCTGAAAAAAAAGTGAATTATCCTGGCACTCTTTGTTTGGGAGTGATAATGATTCAAAGGTGCTGGATCGGCTGGAAGCCCAAAAATTTCAAATCACCACAACTTTGAATTGAAAAATGATAGGATATTTCAATTTTTTTCTCAGAGATCCGCCGTTCTGTAACTTAGCTCAGCAGGTGTCCAGCTCAAGTATTCAACACACAGTGCTTTTGAGTAATTCGAATTTAAAAAAAAAATCTAAAAATGTTCATATCTCCAAAACTGAGCCTCAAAAAAATGTTTCAATACAGGAAATTCTTGCATATTTTCACTGCGGAATAACGCCTGTGAAGTTTTTCCAGTGAATTCTTAAACACCCGGTATGTTTCGTGAAAAATTGTAGATTGTAGATTGGAATTTGACTTGTTGATGGGAATTATTGTCCAATATCTCGACGAGCATCCACTGAATACCACAATCGTGAACACTTTGTTGTAAACCGTCTGTTTTCCACGTAACTCCACGAGTTCAATGCCATTGATATAAACTGGAATTCCGTTAATTAATTTGAAAAAAAATCCTCTCATCACGAGGATATTTATAATTACACGTGTTGTTGAGTACCCGCGCGTGCGCACATGGAACCACAGTGGCGTTGATTAATCGGGTGCAAAGTTAAACGAGCGTCGTCGCAACGAACAAACGGCATAATGTTTTCACGGGGGAGAAAAGAAAGAAATTCATCGTAAATCCATGTATCCAGCATCTGATGTGTATGCGTATCGTGGATGATAGAATTCCAAGTTTTCCCTGTGAATAATTGACTGCGTATATTGTAAAATCAAAGTCAAGGGGGAAAAAGATTAGTCGCGGCGGCTACTTTGATCTTCTAGCGAAAGCAGTTGCTATTCGCGTTGTTAATTAACTTAATCACAGGTACCTATAATAATTCTACCGCAACTATCTCAATTAGATAATTGAATTTTTGAATTGAAGCTCCATGGATAAGGGAGTACTGTTCTTTTTCATAAATCATTTTAATTCAGTTCCCATTATCCATAGTATTCCCAGAAGAAAAAAACCTTTGATTCAGTAGAATGGGCAAATATTAATACCTGCCAGTAGAGTTGCCAGGAAAAGTCGCTGATGGTTGCTGTTCATTGATCACTCAAGGATTTCGTGTATTTGATATTTGTATAACGAAAAAAATTGCTGCAGAAGCAAATATATTTTTAGCTCCTATAGCAGTAACTTTTACTGCCAAAGCTAGGAAATACACCTGCTACAGCTGATGTTTAGCTATCCGAATATCAACCACATTATTTTTTTATTTTCCCGTGCATTGCTTTCGGAAACTGAGAATGGATCAATCAACAAAGTTAGGTCACTTTTCCTAGTGATCCTTCCTGCAGGTGAGATAAAAACACAAGCATGATGGTAATTAAATTAATTTTGTTATTAAATAAACCAGAAATAATTGTACATCCCGATAAAATTCAATCAACTGCAGGTTATTCTTTCACGAATGAACTCTTCGAATCCGGAAGAGAGGAAATCCGATTTTACTCCACTTGGACTCAAAAGGGAAGAGGATATCCTTTTGCCATTCGAGTGATATTTCATTATTTTCAAATAGATAATCTACTCCCTCATCTTCAATCTTAGACTCTTACTCTGGAAATAGGTGCCCCAGATTGCATAGATAGTGAAGATATTCTTATACAATACAAGAAGGATATCAAGGAATCCTTCCTTGATTCTACTCTAATTTTTCATTGAAAATGTATTTCATGCACTTCGAACCAAGATATAATTATAAAAGAAGGGTGACAGTGGAGTCACCTGTCTCAAACATCCCTTTATTTGATTCTTCTAGATAATCGCTCAAACCTGTTCGTGAATACAACAACTACTCCTACTAAATTGCGACCACTGCTATGTACGTCCTTCCGTGTTTGATGATCGCATAATATTCTTTTAACGTGTCTTCTTCGTCACGCCCGAAAGCGCTCGCCAACTGTTGCGTCTTCGTTCAAATACGTTGTAAGTATATAGGTAACGATAACTCCTTTGGCTTGCGATCTCGTATTTCGAAGCCGACAAAGTGATGTTCCGAAAGTATCGTTGCATACTGTCAGACCAGGACGATTACGATTTTGATTTTTTTAGACAGTAGGGGTGTGCGAGAACCCGAATAACACGACAGGGAATCAGGACGGGTCGGGATGAGTCGAAAGTTCTTCAATTTCTCAAACTTTTCTTAAATTTGGCGAGTATTCGGATGAGACTTGATACTACTAATTCACTGGAGAATGTTGTGATTTTTATTATATTATTCTTTCCGTGTATACACGAGAAAATAAAATAGATGTGGTAGCTACTCACTTTTTTAGCACCCTTTGTTCAATGCTACAGCCAAAATAATTTCAGCTGTTAATATTTTTGAGCTATCACAGTAGGAAATTGTAGCTGTAACTGCACAGGTTTTGTGCTTGATATTTGAATAGCTAAATAATTTAGCTGTTGAATTTCCGCAGTGGCTACTACATTTTTTGCTGCTACCGCTAAGTGAATTGCTATGATAGTGAAAAATTAACTCCCGTAATCGATTCTTTATCATCCACAACAATAGTTCCATACTGTGAAAAGAAAGTCTCAAATTCAACTAATTTTATGACTGAATCTATGATGCAAAGAAATTAAGCCGAAAAAACAATCGATGGAAAAGGCATCTTCTGAAATTAAGATGCAAATAGATTAAGACTTTCTTTGTCAGACAGTGCAGCAACTATTCAATTAGTAGTCATAACTATGGTATTATCTAAGCGAACTAGCACGATACTTGTCCTGACTACTAAGTAATTGCTGTAGCTACTTTCGTAGATGGTAAAAAATCGACCCCGTAAATAGTTACTGCAATTATTCCTTCTTTTTTATTTGCATTTCAACGTTCAATCGACATCCAATGAATCTCCAAGAAACATAGCTGAACATTCATCGAACGTTTTATAACTTTGATTCTTTTCGGATACCAAGAAATATCTTTCAAGAACGGTTTCCAAAACCTCTAGAACTATCCTCTAGGACATATGTTTTTTCAAAACTCTCATAAGATACTTAAAAATTTTCTTGGAGATCTCTTTTAAAAGTAAGTACAATTCAAGACTTTTAGAAGAGATCGCATTCAAGGAATCTCCAAAAATTCAATGGACATGAATGACGGTGGAGAGGTGGGTAAGGCAAACATCTTCGGAGAATTCAAGAGAATTCTCTGCTGAATCTCGACCGAAATGTCACTCTCTCAGTTCCTGTTGATTATCCTTGTTCGCGATTTTGCACCATGAGACTCCTCGAACTGTTCCCAATCGTCGTTCAAAACGTTTTGAAGACCAAATGTGCTGAGTGCTTTATTTTGACTAGCGTTTTATTACAAACGATCCACTAAAAGAATTGTCAATTGATTGAGTGTCAATTTGACACTCACCTGTGTTGATTTTCAACATGAATTTTGAGTGAACCGTTTCTAACATAAAATTGTTTACTGTGTAGCCAATCATTGGAAATTCACAAAATTCTCAGAAGGAAAGTTCCATGTTTTTCTTTTAACAATATGGCTGAGACGACAACCTAATTTGAATTAACAATTTATAACAATGATATATTTTCGATCCGAAGAAACCTTATTATTTTTAGCGTGAGACGCAGTTTTGTGCATGGATATTTCTCGGGCTTCACGTGATATCGGTTTTTTTGTTGTTGTTAAAGTACAAAGATCCATCACATGTGAAATCTAAATGTACGACCTCAGAATCATGCCGCATAATGCGGTTGTAATAAAAAAAACAAAAAAAAAAAAGAAGTAACGCAAAATATGAATTGTGTGGTTGCATGCATAGAGAACGACGCGTATATTCGAATACCAGTGAACATGATATGATTTCATAATACGAGGGAGTTTAAGAAGGGATCATGGATTTACTTTCTCCGTCGACGATGCTTCAAGTTTAAGGTAAAGGGTATGGGTTCTTCTTTTTCTTTTTTTATTGCAGTAGTCAGGGTCACACGGTGTTGGATTTATACCGGACGGTGTGCAGCAGGCTGGAACACGCAAGTTCCCTAAAACCTCGACATCTAAAATCGAGGTTTTTCTATAATAGCCAAAAATATTGAAGAATCGAAGGATTCGAGATAATTTCAATCCCTGGTTAAAAAAATCCATCGAATCTGATGGCATGAAATTGAATGGGATTTGGTTAGAACTTTGTACAAGATTCAATTAGAATCACGTTGAAAAAATGCATTCATCTGATTGAATCTCATTGACAAATACTTGAAAAGGATTTGGTCAGAACATTGTACGAGGTTCAATGAGATTTGGCGAGAATCAATGGTTTTTTTTTAACCAGGGATGCACTTGCGTGAACGAATGTGAATATTTCAATGAATGCATGAAGTTTTTGTTGTTTATATACGGGATAAAGGAAATTGTAAAAGTTCATAGCATAACGCGATAACGTACCGCTTCGAATTTTCAAGGAAGAAAAGCCTCATGTGGAATGCATTTTTCTTATTTCCTGGGGATTTTAGAATGACGAATGTTTGCGGTTGACTTTGATTTATTTCTTGAGAAGCTGAAAAATTGGTCAAAAAATGATTAATTTATGATTCTTATCACAGCACTCGTTGTCTGAAAGATATCTTCAAAGATAATTAAGAACAATGCAAGAAGTCTTATGCAATATGAATAAACATGCTTTAGAAGTCTTAAATCTTTTCTGCCAAATTATTAGAAAATACAGCAATAAAAGGAAAATATCGCTCTGTACAGACCATCTTCATTGATTGGATATTTCGACAGAGCGATATTTCGAATTCATTCCTTCGTTTCCGAGTAATTTGTCAGAATAGTTTTGGCTGTGTTCTTTTCTAACCAGTGGGTCTGGTTGCATCTTCAGGGGTCGCTGTTATCACCTTCAACTGTTCTCACTTCTAAAAGATATCTTCAAGAACGTTTTCATGTTGCATAAGATCTTTCACATTGGTCTTAATCATTTCTAAAGATATCTTTTAGACAACGAGTGCTATGTGGGTGATTTGTTCGAACAAAATTTGCATTTCAAAGCGACCAAAAAGATGTAGCTCATTTTTGGAATATTTTTTATATTCTTGAGAGAACAATAATACCATCAATTTTTGTTAAGAACAGTTTCCTAAATTACACGGAGAGAATTTTGTAGGATAAATTACTACAATTATTTTGTAATGCTGGATTATACTGACACTGTGCCTACAATCGCTCGATGTTCATTCAGAAATACTTTGCATGCATTTTTTTACTATTGAGAAATTGTAAATCTCCTTTGTTTTGTTTCCAATTTTAATACCAGTATGGTCCACCTTTACAAAAACATAGTAATACTGAACACATTTTTTATGCAATTTATATAACAAAATTTTCTCTGTGTACCATCAAATCACCAAAATCAACAAATTTTGTCAAAACCGAAAAAGGAACCGCAATTATTGGTCGCTTTTCCATTCACCGAGATCCCCCAGGGCGATGAATTGCTCTAAAAATTCATTTATTGTCTGAAGAATGCATTAATCAAATCTTAAACCCGAACGAAAGTCCTAAACGTCCATTGCAAGAGATGTCCTTGTAGACGCTATAATAATAGGTCATTTTGTTATGCTACCAATATTTTTTTACTCCAGGTGGGGTGATTTTTTAAAATTCAATTCTGTGAATTTGAAGAGATTTGTAAGATTTTATGAGAGTATGTACAGTTGAATACACGTATTTCTAGGTAATTTCGACATGAGAATGGCCTTCAAAGCTGTCTATAATGTCGCACCGAAAGAAAATTAAAAATGAGAATGTTTTCTCAACAAATTCACAGACTATTACAGTATTTAATAGAAACCCTTGTGGAAATAATTCTCTAAAAAACTCTTTGAAAGTCTTCAGAACTCTGAATAAGTCTTTCTGAAAGTCTTAATATCCCTAAGTATGTCAAGAAAAGCGTTAACTCTGTCTTAAAAGTCTTGGTAACTCTGTAAAACACTTGAAAAGTCTCATTTTCCTTGAAATTTCGGATTACCCAAAAGAGTTATCAAGAGTCAATAAGACTTCTTAAGAGTTTCACAGAAAATGAAATATAAGAAACAAAGATGACTTTATAAGAGTTTTGAAGGTTTAAAAAGACTCATAAAATAACAATAGTTAAATTTGTAAGAAATGCTTAGATAACAAATTCGATTATTATTATAAAGCGGGATATTTCATTCAGAATATTCTTCTGGAACAGAGTATAACTTAAAAATAAATTAAAGTTCACCCCGATGGTTTGAAGAATCCATTGAAACTGAGGAATAAAATTTCATGAGATTTGGTCAGAACATTGTCCGAGATTCAATCAGATTCATATTGAAAGAATTCATTCTTCTGACCAAATCTCATTGAAGAACCGCTGGATGAGATTCAATCAGAACCAATCAGATTTGGCGAGAATCGATGGATTTTTATAACCAGGGTAAAAAAAAGATCAGAATTATTTGTACGGATCATCAATTTATACATGTAAGTGAAGATATATCTTTTGTTGTTCTGTGAAACTCTGAATAAGTCTTATTAACTCTCAATAACTCCTGCGGAAAGTCCGAAACTTCAGGGAAAATAAGACTTTTCAAGAGTTTTACAGAGTTACCAAGACTTATTACCGCTTTTCTTGACATAGTTAGGGATATTAAGACTTTCAGAAAGTCTTATTCAGAGTTCTGAACACTTTCAAAGAGTTTTCCCAGAAGTTATTCCCACAAGGGAAGTATTGTCCCCAAAGAAAGTCACATAGGAAAGATTTATCCTCAACAGAAAATTTCTGATACTTACAAAATAAAAAATGTCTATCATTCTTTCATATTGAAAACATCCACGAAGAATTTTAAAAAAAGCATTATTTGTTGCTCGTTGAACAAAAACTATGTATTATGATTCTACTTGTGAATAAACTCGGTCCGTTAATATACGAACGCGTTTTAATTGATCTGACGTCATGCGGAACGAAAGCCCTCGAACCGTAAATTTTGTTCTCAGGATTTGTTTAGACCGAAGTATTCCGTTTTGAAATGTTCGAATGATCGCTCAATCATCGATTATCTCATTGTTCGAAACTCGCGTGGAATAACTCCATTTTATACATCTCTGTTTATCTATTTAATGATTTTTTCACTAATTGCAAAAAAACAAAGAAAATTTCAAAAGTTCAAGAGAACGTATATTTCATTTTATTACGACTTACTTGTTTTATCATAATCAATTTTACAATTTTTTATATGAAGTCTCATTTTAAGCAGCACAAATTACATCAATTTCTTCAGAATATCGACCCATTGCGATTCTGTAATTCAATATTATTATAAAAAAGGGGAAAGAGAAAGAAAGAGATGTCTAGTAAATTGTATTTAACATACACTGAACACTTTCATCATCTGCTACAATTCATTGGGTAAATCTCATTGGATGACCGGTGTTTAACTTACCCGTATATGAGCATTCAACAAAACATATTAATTCAAGAATTAGGGTCCAACCTTTAAGTGAGGGTCTACTTCTTTAAAGGGTCGTTCGCGGTCCCCGACTCCTTTTCGAAGAAATCACTTTTTCTAGATACGCTCGAATGTAATTTGAAATGATATTATTATCATTATTTCATCCCATTATATCATTATGAATAATACACGTGTGGTTTCTTCTTTTCTCGTCATAGAAAAACTTGTTATCACATCTCTCGATATATGTATAAATTCAAATGAAATTCTTATTCGTTCGTTCAACGAAGAAGATATGTCGTGGAATTATCTTTCTAATCGAGCTCATTTTGCTTAAAAGATTAATGGGACGTGTATATGTAACGTATAGTTGATCATGAGATACCCCAGTTTCATTCCACGAATAGTTAATCAGGTCAGAAGCTTGTCATCTTGTCAGAATAATATTAATCACTTTTATAACAATTCATTTTCATGTACAATTTTAAATCGCAGGGATTTTAATTGAAAGAACATCGCTTGATTGTTTTTTTTTTGGGATTTCGTGACACGTTTTCGTTTTGTTTTTAGACTTCGTGAAGTTTGTTGATCCTGTTATTCAACTTGTTGATGAGATAATTGTGGACGAAGGCAATTGCGAGCAGTAGTTTTTCTTTGAAATTTATGCATAGTTATGAAATATCGACTGCACCGATTACACCTTGCGCAATCGATTTTGTCGAGTTGTGTGCGTTGCAAATATCTAGTGAGATTTTAATTTTTAGAAAAGAGAAATAGTTCTGAATATCAAAAGACAGGATATTAACGTAGGAATTATACCCCACAAGGGCCTGGATAGTATTAAATTTGAATGATTTGAAGGAGAATCAACATTGGAAAAAACATTCATTTGTCCTCTATCCATAAAATATTTATTTGTAGGAAATTGATTACTTGTGGCAAATAAATTTTTTAAAATGTATATATATTTTGTTGATCCTAAGGAATATGTTATGAAGGAAAGACAAATGAACTATTCATTTGGTGAGAAGCTTTGATTTGAAGCAAAATTTTGATGCAGTATTTTAAGGAATTTGAATATTTCTTGGTTCAAGTTTTTTGTATAGAGTTCTGGAGAATGTTCTGAAAATTTGCACTAAGCATTCATCTAAAGTATACACCATAATAAAAATCACACTAATCAATTCTCTAGGCTTCGCAAGTCCTCATATTGGCAGACCTTTTTGAGAGACTTACAAGGTCTAGTAAGGGCTCGTAATAGTTTAGAGGGTCATTAAAGTGATTTTTGCTAAGGCAGGCACCGATGAAATGAATTATCCGATGAGGAACACTATAAACAGTTCGAGTGAATGAATCTTTTATTTAAATAATTTACTGAATTCACTTCAGCAATTTCCACATAGGTACCCATGCAAGTATTGACAAGACTGACAAGACCCAAGTTTGTCCCAGTCTTGGCATATTTATTCTATCGTTTTGATATAATCGATGTATGCTATTCTGAGGGAGAAAGTCGAGCTGAAATATGAATCAAATTACTCTTTCCATCGATATCTGTGATGGAAGAATCTTTAGTTTACACTCAGCGAATCATTTGATCAGGCTTGAAAAAACCATTGGCCGGCCATTGGCATGAGCTTGTCCTGATCATATCATTCCCAAGCCTAGGCCAAGGTGGTGAGTTGTTCAAGACAGTTCTCGGTTGGTCTTGTGCCAGGCTTGAACCATGTTCGGACCATTGGTCCATCCACACATGGATAATTGTGTCTACATTTAGAAGTAAAGTACAAAAAAAGATTCCCATAAATTTACCCACATTTCTTGGAAACCCTGTTGGAAAAAATTTGTTGAAAATCTCTTGAAATTTCAGAGGTTTTCAGTGAAGAGTTTTTCAGATAAATTCAGTGTTTTTCAGAGATAATTCAGTGAAAAACGTGTTCAAATAAAAAAAAACACATTCAGTTCAATGAGAATTCTGCTTTATGAATCCTTCTGGGTGCAGTATGGGAGGGGAGGATCAAAGAAGCTCGCTATTCGGAGGCTTCACTCAAGGAACCTGTATCTGATACAAAAACCTCTGAAGGACATTTTCTCCTCTCGCTTTTTATCTTGACGAGCCATAAAAAGTTCTCAATTCGAGCTTATGTGTTGACAAACATTTAGTGCTTCAAAGAATGGCATTTTGAAAATTTTTTTCAAGAACTGGTGGTAATAATAATAGTAGTAGTTCTATTACTGCAAAGTGATTCCTGTAAGTGCAGATTCTCCACGTCAAGATGACTTCTTGAAATATTTATAACATTTCGAATGAAAACAACCATCTCATTCATCACTTATGTTATATAATTCCTTCGAGAATTTATCATTATTATCTTTTTGCGATTCAAGTTTTTCCAGTTGACACTTTTGTCTGAAACTACGTAGAATCTGACGTGACAACGTGCAATATTATATGTGTAGCCGTATACAATGAACTTCCTGCTTGCCACATCCTCTAACCGTATACACCCATCGTGAAAGAGGTAACAATACCTTGTCCTTCTCCTGCTCTCTTTTTCTCTTTCTGACTTGATAGGAATTCACTTACACAAATTCTATCGAATGTCATTACCGATAAATCGTTTCGCACAATTCTCGAATAACTACGTTTAATCGATTCGGGTTTTGTTTCTACAACCATGAGAAACAGTTCGACATTGAATTTCTATGGGAACTTTATTTTGTTGATTCAAAATTGTCTTTGGCGAATTGCACGACATCAAAGGACAAAGTGAAGTCATAACAAAACTCAAAATATGAAGTAATAAAAGGTACTATGAGTGTATATTACAATTTTGAAATCTGTATAATTGAGAAAGAGTCACAGTTTCCGAAGAGAACATGGAGCTCCGACAAACGTTCAGAATAGATCAACATAGATTTGCTTTGAAATAATTTTAAGGGAGGTTTAAAGAACGTTCATTGAAGGTTTACCGAAGATTCACTTGGAGTTTCAATTTTTCAGTATAAGTTGTTTTCGGTTACGTTTTTTTCACGAAGAAATGAACGATAGAAGAAATTATAATGATGATTATAATTCTCTCTGAAACTCGAATGAATCTTTGGAGAATGTTTGGTAAACGTTCAATGAACCTTTCTTGGAAACTTTGTAGAACGTTTACGAACCGAGAACTTGGTTCCCATGGATCTTCAAGCTGATCTATGTTGATCTATTCCGAACGTTTGTCGAAGCTGCATGTTCCATTCGGGTATTGTTTAGGGCTGGGGCTATAATCAGATTTAATGTGATTTTATATAAAATGTTGATCAAGTTTTTATACAAATTTATAGAAACTTGATACAAATTTTATATAAAATTTACTATTGCCCAACGGGAACAATAAGTTAAAATCACGTCAAAATTTTTGCCAGAGTGATCACCTTGGTAAAAGTGCAGAATGGGGCCACACCTGGCTCATTTTTTCTATTCACAGTTTCCAAACGTTTTATCAGAAAAATGATCACTTTGGCAAAAATCTTGACACGATTTTGGATCATTGTTCCTATTGGATGATTCATACATATATTAATTCGACATTCAGCTCAATGTAGCATAACTTTGAGAACGATCTATTACTTCCAATACATAAAGTATAATTTATCAATGAATAACTAATAATCACTGATTATACAAATTAATATAATCATAAATGAAAATAATCCCTGCACAAAGAAACATAAATTTTCGAAAATTACTACATTTTCACTAAATTAGCCGGATAAGTGAAAATACTACTGTTATTGTTGGACAGTATAGTGGAAAACTATAAAGTTTCACGCTCATACTAAAAAGTCTCCAGTAAATCAATGTTGTTGAAGTTTGAATCGTTTATAAAAATGAAACAAAAATTTACACTCACAAAACCTGAGGAATCATCATTATTCGACTTCTCAAGTTAATTCCAGACAATTGAAAACATCACTTTAAGAAAGTACTGCAAGATTTTGGGTCTTTCAAAAGCTCAGTATTCAGTTATTCGATCACTGATTCGTTTCAATAAATGATTCAAACTTCAGCAACATGTAAATCAAATGTTTTCACTACATTTTCTAACAAGAACAATAATATTTCCACTCATCCCGCTAATTTTCAGTAGAAATGTAGTAATTTTTCGAATATTCTTGTAAAAATGAAATGTGTGAAACGGGATAAAAATGGAATTGAAGAGAAATTGAGACATGAAACAAGTGAAGATTTAAATTACTCGTCATATTGGCCACAAATTGCACCAAAGAAAAATAATTCATTACCCTTAGATTCCAGATCCAGATTAGTTCCGGCAAATATATATGCATTTCTTGGTATTTTAATAACTGAAATAGGCGTTGACTCAACTACGTTCAAGTTTAATTTCGTTCATTCATTAGTTCAAATATGTATGATTTCTTTCGGTGTGAGAATGTAACAGTAATGCACTGTTAAAAATTTCTGCATTAATTTTAATGTTTTTACTGGAAGTTTTTTTCAAGTACGTACATGAATACAGTTTCATGCACATTTTACATGAAATTTAATGTGAACTATAGCATAATCTATAGTATTTTCATGTTTTTGTACATTAAATTTAATGCAGAATGTATATGAACCTGATTTCATGTACGTAATTGCAAAAAACTTCCACATATTTCTGACAGTGTGAAATTTGGGACAGGGAGAAATTTTTAGTACAATTTATTGCAATCGCCATTGAATCTGCTCCAATTTAATTTGAATCATCACACTTTGTTTCAAATGGTAATGGAAATTGTCATTGTCCCAGAATTTACCGCAAATTGTTTTCCTCATATTATGCTTTTTTGTTTCAATATTTGCTTCCTCGACCATCGATTTCCACTACCCAATAAACACTGATGTAACACTTTTCGATATCTTTGAATTCTATCAAACTTTTCTTACACTCATAGATATTCTTTAGACTCCTTTCTTTCTGATTGGGTACACTGGAAAAGAATTGGAAGGATCAGCTTTCCAAAAATGCTGTAGATGCTTTATATATAAATTATATAGAATTTTGAAAACTTTCGCACTTTGGGTGGCCAAACTCTGCAAGATTGGAAAACAGTGGTGGTCCTAATCGTTTGGGCGATCAGTTGTCACATATGTTTCAAGGAAACAGCGATTTCAAAGCTTAGCAGAATACTTGCTATATAGACCATTCGAAGTCAACTATCAATGAGTACTACATTAACGATGATTAATTGTTAATATTCTTCATGGAAATAATTCATCGATGATCCGTATAGAATTATGTAGAACCTCCATATAAACATAAAAATAGAAGTGTTGACAGAATTTTTCCATGCCTTCTCTACCTTCAAAAAGCTCAGTAAATTTTCAATCTTCTGAACTTTTTATATCTTTTTGTCCCTGATTTCGAGTTAATATCGTTTACCACCATTGTTCATTGACAGTTTAATTATTGTATACACTTCATACCAAGATAAATAAATCAATTGGAAATCTTGAGCAACAATTTCATTCAAACTCCATGCTAGGCCCGGAGTCGGTATGCTCAATGTGTGATCACGCTTCAATAGAAGTTTATTGAATATTTAACGCAAATACCCAATCAGATTTGTTCAAATTCACTCAACAGATATTTATTTGCTTTGGAAATTACAATGTACTTGTGTTTTCGAATGTTCTTGGATTTATGGTTGAATTATCGTCATCTTATATCCCTAATAATTTTGAGTATTTATGCACAAGGCTTGGCTAGACTTGGTCGTTTGAAAACCTCACTCTGGAACATGCCTGCTGCATTTTACTCCAGCATGGTTCACATCCCAATGAACACAACGTGTAAAACTTGACAAAAAATTCTATATGAGACGTCTTTTAGATATCTATTTTAGATGTTGTGTTTGTTGGGATCTACTTTACAAAGACATAACATGAAATATTGATTCTAAATTTTCAGGAACTGTGCAATGGAGAAAGTTTCCTGTAAATGACTTTGACCTTGGCTTTTGCTTATATCGAATTACACTTCCGGGTTTGAATTGAAAACGATGAGAAATCACTAGGTGCTTCAGATAGTTGGAAAAAGAATGTACTCTCCGCGGAAAACTGATGTACACAAGGGTAAAACCATCGCGCTGATAGCGTGGTCAGCTCCAATTGATTTTTCCTGTTGAAAAAGGGTAATAAACGTTTATACAACATTTGACTAGGGGGAAGCGGGATTCACAGTGCCGCGGGGAAATTGTTCCGATGATTCAATTTTTAGAAATAGAAATGAGTTAGCATATGTTTCGCGTATACAAATTTAAGGAGGAATATTTCTTTCAGAATTTACGTCTATTTGGTTTCATTTGTAAAATTTGAGTCATCGGAACGATTTCCTCGCGGCACTTTTAACCCCGACCTCCCCTATACTCAATACTGCACATTCTTTGAAGCAGGGCATAATCTAAATAAAATCTCGGACTCAACAAAACTCACTTGGATACTCAATTTTTGAGAATAAAGAAAAAACCTGAGGGAAAAAATTTTTGTAATTGTATATAGGGAACGTGTCTTTATAATAACCGTTTTAACGTTCTAGAACTAACAGTTTTCTTGTGGAACTAACTTTTTGGTCAGAACTGACCCTTGAATTATGCCCTGCTTTAAAGTCTTCGACTCATTTGCGAGATATAATCAGTATTAAATTTTCACTTTACTACTCATAAAATTGTTTCATGTGTGACATTTGAAATTTGAAAGGCACAACAACCTAACGCTTTGAATGGGTGCCCAAGGCATGTACGGGTAACTGAAAAAAATGAAATGGAACTCATTTGGTGGCCTCAGTTTTGAGCTTGTTTGGACGTTTTTTCTGTGGAAAAATTTTCAAAATTATATGGAATTTGTATTTAATTCAATATATTGAACACATAATTCTATATAAATTAACAATTAAGGGTGTGTTCTCTCATAATTGAGGAGATGCCTTGACATCCTTAGACCTCCCGTTGTTGCGCCTCTGCTACGCAAATATAAAATACAGATCAGTTTGATGGCCAACAAACGAACGTAACCCTAAATGATAAAAATGTGTCAAACTTAATGTATTGTCTACTCAATGTACTGAATGATAAATATAATTAAGTTGATATTCAAGAGTTACGTTATTATTATAGATTCTTTTGTCTATGAGATTTTTGGCTGACAATTGTGGTATAATTTGGGTTTTTTTCATTAATAATGCTGTTAAAGGATTAAACATCCTTTTATTCCGTTTCACTGTTCTCCGATGCACAATCGTGTGATTGTACTGTGCTTGGTAATTTTTATCATTGTTTTCTTAACTGTGTTTTTCTCTGCTTTCCTATGATTCATCCCTCGAAATACCACAGTCCCAGAAGAAATCATGAAGAATTCCTATTGAACTGATTATGTTCTTTATGAATTCTTCAAAAATTCTTCTGGGACTGTACTGCTGTGAGGAATAATATTTATAATTTCAATTGTTTCTCAATGAACAGTCATTTGAAAACTTCATAATGTCATCTAAAAGATGTCGGAATCACCTCTAATGCGCCCATTTTGACCACCTTTTTGATGTCCTCTTAATTACGGATTACGAATTTATTTTTTATTACGGATAACCTTTAGGTAACATTTGAAACTCTTGAGGAGACATTAAAAAGATGGCAGAAACCAACGCATTAGAGATCATATCGACATCTTTCAGATAACGTTATGACAGTTTCTAATATTGGTTGAAAAATTGTTTGCTGGGTTCTGATGACGGACTCATTTTAGATCTGACATGTTAGACGGCAATAAATGACCTCGCTTTCGCTACAATGTGTGTGTTACTCCTTGTGTCATTATTTTTGGAGAATATCCCTGGTTAAACAAACCCATCGATTCTCGCCAAATCTCATTGGATCTTGCACAATGTTCTGACCGAGTCCCATTAAATTTCAGTTCGTCAGATTCTATGGATTATTCTAACCAGGGTGTATATAAATTTTTATATAATAATAAAGTTAGAAAAGAAATTGGATATATAACGGTATATCGTATTGAATTGTGCTTGAAAAAGCGAGCATAAATTTTGTTACTGTAGGCACTTCAATGTATGCTCTTGGAGCTTTCCAAGTGCACGCTTAAGAGCGCCAATTTACGGTTTCTCTAAACTTCTATGCGAGCTCAATCCATTCCCCAGCAACTTTTCAATCACTTTTTTATTACTTCCTTGGAACCCTCCCTAAATCTAAATCTGTTATACGGAAAAAAATTTGTAGTAAATTCTGGGACAGGAATACAAAAAATTGTGGTAATTACAACTAAATTGGAGTAGATTTGATAGCAATTGCAATGAATTATACTCCAGAATTGTCCCCATTCCAAATTTTATTTCAAATTGTAATAAATATGACAAACACTATGTTTTGCATGTGAAGGGATACCAATGTCATGAGATTAGTGAATTTTCATTGTAAAATTTTACGAAAAGGATGAAATATAATTGAAATATCTCTATGTACCTTGAATCCTAGTCGATCAAAGAATACAAGTTACATTGAGACATTTCAAATATATTCCGGGATTTCTGTAAAATCTTACAAAAACAAATGACTAATCTCATAGCACTGGTATCTACCTTAATGGACTTGTTTTGTCCATGAATATATAACGAGATCTTTCACCCGAGTGGGCTTCCAAAGGATGAGCAGGAACAAAAAAGAATCACGTTTATTTCGGCCACTGATATTATGAATCAAGTTCATAAATTCACTGCACACCCCCTTCAGTCGTTCTTCAATCCTTTGACTTGTATTAAATTATACTATATATATTCTTATTTGAAATTTTTATTATTCTGTATGAAAAATGTTCCAAAAATTCACACTTGGTAGCGAAAACCAGATAATGGATAATGGATCGTTATTAAAATAAAGGTATACACTGAGTATTTTCTTGTCTCGAGAAATACATCTCTCCAAGAATATGTATCTTTGATGCGAGAAAATTTTTCTGGAAACAAGATAACATTTCTTGAATCAAAAAAATATATTCTTGTTTCAAGAAAACTTCTCTTGGGCTTATAAAATATCAGCTGTAAACAATAATATCGATACCCACGTTCTAATACGTCGTATATTCCATCAAATTCGAGAAATCCTTTTTCTTCATACCTCATATCATAGACATCCGGGAGAAATTTATAGGCAAATTTACCGTGCAATTATAGGAATGGAGGAATATACTGACTTCTAATGAAATTTACTATGGCATAACAATAGAAAACTTGATCAAATTTACGATGTTTTCCAGTAAATTTTATTAAAAGTCAGTATGTCCTCGCATTCTTATAATTCTATAGTAAATTTAACTAAAAATTTCTCTCAGTGTGGGTATCGATATGTATTTTAAAAAATATAAATATAATTTATTTATTTGATGGTAATAATTATTTCTCTCAGAGCATATAGTATAAATGAATTTTACAATGGATTATTCTCAAGATTGATGTGATTATCATCTCACATTGCTAAATCGATGATTTTCACGTACCACGTTTCGGTTGAGAGTGAATTGAAAAACAGGAATTAAAGCGCAGAAAATTTTATCAAATTTTTATCATCATTCTTCATACAAAAAAAGAAGTATCAATCTCAATACATTGAACACTGATCATTCCATATTACGTTACTGCTAAATTTATCATAATAATATTATGTTACATCAATAATCATATTTTTTCACGACATCACATAAACAGTAAAATGCAAGACTTGTTTTCCACATCACATATGTAGGTTATCTTACAGGTTATTAAGATAAACAAATTCCAATTTTCATCTCATGAATTTGTAAAAATTCTGGTAAATTCTCATAATTTTATAATTATGGCTTGTAAAGTCAATCATTTGGATTGAAAGATTCTGATCCTATTTTTTTTTTTCATATAAATATATAAAATCCAATGCAGGATTTTAGTGGTATGGAATCGTAATTTATAAGGTCATATGTGGAAATCAGAAAATAAGCTCTAAAGTTATCGGTACTGGGAATTTCGGAGCTACCATCACAGGGTGGGTTGGATCAAGCGTACTGGATCAAGAATATCAAGGGATGAAATGGTAACAAACTCCGCTTGAGGGTACTTGAAAAAGAAATTCAAATTCAAATTGTTAAATCATTTTAAACAACAAATAACACATACTTTTTTTCTCAGTATCATAAAACTAAACAGAAACCGTTGTTGTGCGCAACTAGGTTCGAGTGGAAAAAATTACAAATTTAAACATAATTTACATATAATTTTATATGAATTATACATAATTTGGGAAATTTTTCCACGCGGGGGTAGACAAATATAACCTCGTTAATACCACGCCTCAACTCCAACTACAAGCAATTTAACTTGAAACGTGTAGAAATGCTGATTAGCTGACGCTTTAGCTACCTCGAGTGGAAACTGTAATGCTCTCCTCGCTGAGGACTATTTAATTTCTATTCCCAACTGTTGACATGTATATTTATTTTATATGGAAAGAGAATATCGTGAACTTCGTGGATATCATAATCATCGACACCTGCAAATTTCAATAGAATTCTTTCTGAGATACACTGCAAAAAGTAGATGTGAAATTTTCCTCCAAGTTGGGAGCAGCAAAACTCCACCAGGCGAGGTAAATTCATTTCCTCTATATTCTGGGGGAATTTTTCTTCATTTAGAATGAAATTCCCTTCAGAGATCTTTGCTGCCAATTTGGGGGAAGCTTCAATTTCACTTTTGACTATGTATCATTCGTCCGTCTCAAAGCTTTTTTGAACTACTTTTATTGGCTTGGTCGGTTTACAATGAGAATCAAATTGAATAATTGTGTGAATTTTGATGACTAACGAACAATGAAGATGAAAGAAACACGAGCTTATTTCTTTCATCGCTAACGAAATAGATGAATCTTTCCAAAACCTTCCGCCTGGTTACATTTTTTTTCCAATTCCGAAAGAGAGGGAAAGAAGAATCTCGAGTCGCAATTCTGACTCATCCCCCAGAAACTTCAACCAACCTCATAAGATGATTTCACACATGAAGGAAAATAAAAAACCTCGAAAGAATCCAATTCATGGTGCAAAGACGAAGATGGTACACGACTGCACCATCAGTCGAAGAAACGGTCGGAACGATCCTTGTGTATTGAGCTAAATTGATAATTGGTACCAATTCCGTTCCCGTCAATTGTCAAAGACACTGATTATCAAGTTTTTCATACAACCATCGTTCACACCGTCTGCACAAAGCAGTTTTTGTAGGTAATTCCTAACAGAAAGATACCAATTGTTTTATTCAACGAACACCGCTTTTTTGGATGTGGAGTTACGTTATCTCTTCGATTATCGTTTTTCTCTCCACACTGATTTTTTTCTTTGAATTTCTTGTAAACTTCATTGAAAAATGATTAATATGATTTATACATATTCTACGTGGAAGTGGGTTTTCAATTTCATATAATATTTTTTCAAACATTTTACAACATTGTGTAGAATGATTGTATTCAACTTTGATTAAGAGGATATTTCTCCTTACCAGCTGTATTGAGTTACCTATTGACAAAAATGTGTCGCAGTATTTCTGGTGGAATCGATAATTTCACTCTCATTCCAATTCTATTTAAGTACCAATTACGCATTCCACGATACATCATCATTCTTGAGTAGAAATATCATCATATAAATTTTTAATGAAATCGATTAAAGTATATGTAGTCAGATATTTTATACAAAAATTATAAATAAACTGCACTGTACAAAATTTCTATCGGAAGCTTTATGTAAATGTTCGGAAGTAAGTAAAACAAACATATGAAGCTGAAACTGACAACCGTGAAGCTAGCAGCCGATTGTTGTGAACTTTCCACTTATATCAAGAATTTAAACATTTGAAATGTTTGAAAAGATGCCACTGGATCGATTCCTGGAGTGGAAAGAGCTTCAACAACGTTTAATTCAAAAGTTACAATTTCCTGGATTTTCCCAGAATTTTACTAAAAAATGATAGTAAAAATCCTAGAAAGTTTGAAATTTTCAGTTGAATTTATAGGGAATTCACACGCATGTACCGGAAATTGATTTCTTATTCCATGATCGCAATTTTCCGGTTGCCGGGTATAGAAAAATTCCGATTATTTCTCACATTGTGTATGAAATAACTCTTCAAAATTAGATCGAAATGTGAATGTCCTTCCGTATACTTCACAAGCGATTTCCTCTGATTTTTTCATACCCTCATGCATAGTTTTCGATGCATAACAACATCATGAAATTGAAGCATCGAATCATCATTCTTCCGAAACACATTGTGCATCTTCAACTCGTGCAACGCGGAATTTCAAAATTGCACATATTTATGTAATTTACGTACGGAAACGTGGTTGGTTTCCGACGCGATGTGATAGCATTTGTTGCAATAAAATTGACGTTGTTATGTAAATTCCATTCCTCGCAGCGAAGAAGAATTGTTGTTTTTTTCCTCTTCGATCGAAGAGTAATTTAACGTTTCAATTATACGTTTATCGCATCTCCGTATCTGATGCTCCAAAAAATTCATCTTTTTCTCTTCAAATAGAACATTGAATTTTTATAAAGAATGATTGTTTCATTTTATAATTCGATTCATCGAAAACTTTTGATTTTTCTGATGAGTTTTTTTTTCCAGTGGGAATCAAACATCTAATTGTGGAATATAGAATCATAATTGAATAATATTGGAGCTCAAGTATTGATATATTCTGAATATGAACACCTCTAATGTCAAAATGACGACTCTAAAAGTCCCGCGATGATGTACGACGCCCGTGTTATTTACCAACTACGAATATAACAAGTAATGAAATTCTTATCACATTCTATATATCCCTCGGGGTCAAGATGCTTAGAATTGACCCTTTTCCTCTTGCATAATAATAAATTTTTCAAATCTACAGTTATATATCGATAATTCCAACCGAAGTTGACCCTGGCGCCATAAGTTTTATAAGAAGAAATATCATGGAGCGCGATTTCTCGATTTAATCGCGAGTATTTCTCTCGTTCAACAAGAAATTATTGATACCATTACTCCTACTCGGATTGTATATCGAAGACTATTTATAGTGAAAATGAATTTATCTAATTTGAAAACTTGTGTCGATGTTATTTACTAAATTTCTACTAAATGAACAAGATTAGTGAAAATACCGCTGTTTTCGTTAGACAGCGTAATAAAAATGTGTGAGATTGAGGACTCATTCCTGAAAGATTTCTGGTCAATCACTTCCTGGTTTTTTACTTATCCCACGAATTTAGTAAAAATGTAGTAATTCTTCGTGCATAGCGCAAAACTCTGCGACAGAAGAGCAATATTTTAGAATTAAAAATCTCAGATTCGAGTAATTCACCATTCAAGTGCGAAAGTGAATATATTTTAATGATCCGAATTTTTAAAGCTGACTCGATCCACTTAGATATCCTATATTCATTTATATATCCTCAAACTTCTCAAGACTTCTCCTCTCAGTGTTACTTATTAATTTCAAAACTTCGAGTCTATATCATCTTATACAATCACTTTAATTCTTACAATATCTATTTCATATCGACGTTGTTTATAAAACATGACCTATTCGGAGCTCGCAAGATAGAATTATAAGGTGGAAGCACTTGGAGGGGTCATTAATGGATTATTATTGGCATTACTGGACCATCAGTGGTCCGTGAGACGCCAGTAATCATTCTCTGTACGGATAGTCCCATCTCAAACGTCCAAACATCTAATCATCAATCATTTATTATTCCTTCATATCTCACGCCAACACGTGCTATGATATTTTGATCTGAAGAATTCAAAACTAAAATTCAAAATAATCTTGAAATTACATGGAGACAACGTGAAACGTATAATTAAAATATTTGATAATATTAGCACACCTCTTTAGATCATAAACCATGCTATTCTTTGGTATAATTCGATATTTTCATGCACGATGAAACAGCGAACGAGGAACGAATAAATTATAAGGATTAGATCTAAGTTCCTGGATAAGCTACGCGTTGGTTAACATCTTTCGTCCTCGAATCCCCATGCTTATGAACTGCGCGATGTTGCGCTGTCGGTGTGTAGTTAAGTTAATTAATGAATGGTACAGTCGCGATGGAGAGTGAACTTAAATTGATACGTCCTTCGCGCGTAACCATTTTTGTGATGCTATTCTTGCTGTTCTGCGGTTTACTCTAGAGACGCGTTCTATGCTTTCGCGAAATATCTTCAAACAAATGTGTTGAATATTTTATTTTCAGGATTCCACATCATCATGTTTTTTTTATAAATCTTGCAGTCCCTGTGATAAGGTTTTGTAAATTATGGAATGATGGAGTTCCAATTATCAAAACACATTTATCGAAGTTTCGTGATGAAAATATGCATCTTTTCTTATTGGATGGAATATTCACTTTTGTTTTCTAATTTTTACAATTTCAACTATGATGTTACAGGAATTGTGCAAAAGGATTGAGGGTTCATTCAATATAAGATAGCGGGAAAATTCATTCACTTTCAATGAAAAATTCAATTGAGTCGAATAAATTTGATTTACCGCGGTCGAACCCTGATGGGAAGTGTTTATACTTCACAGTTTCCTCGCCAGGTCTGAAGGGAACTCTAAAGTGAGTCAAGGCCCAATTAGGAAAACATCAAGGCCTGAAATCACAAACTAGTAAGATTTTGCCTATTTATCACAAAAAATCTTTGATGTGGTTTTGATTCCTTTTTAATGATCTTGATCAGTTGAATTAACTGACCATTTTTCTGAGTGTAATGTTTTTAGATTTATGATAACTTTTCAAAGTTCCACTGTAAATTCTACAACCTAATGATGTTTAATGATAGATACTATGAATCGATTCAAAAGACTCACTCGATGGAATAACAGCCTCTGCCTGGAATTTCTAACGGAATCAACCAACCACAAATTCTCGTTAAATAGAATTACCAATGAAACGCATGCAATTTCCTGGCGATAGATACCCTGAATAACCGTTCCGTTGTTTTCGCACTCAATTTTTCATTTTCTAAGACAACTTTTTTTCTTCCGAAATATTGGTAGCACTGCGTTTATTACTAATTCTTCTGAAACCTCAGAGAAAATTATGCATTCTATTGTTTCCCCTATATTGAATAATTTGAAGAGGACAGTCACATTTGAAGACTAATTTTCATATTCGTTTTGTGAAGGTTTTTCCAAGAAGAAGAGATGATTGGAATAAATTCAACCTGCAAGGTCATTTTATCCATATTTCAAAAAACAACACAGGATTTTGTTCACGTATTTTTCACTGAAGATTTCAAAGTTATAACTTATTAAGTTATAACTTTATAAAGGTCCGTTGTGGGAGACTTTACGGGGAGAAATTTCTAGCTGTATCAGCTAGATTTTAGCTAATATAACAAAATGTTTCAGTACGCACAAAACAGCTAATTTTTTCAACTGAAGGGAATTTTTGAGGTTACTGTAACTAAAACGCCTCAACCAAATAGTCTTAGTGATGAATCAACTATACTTTCTTGGTTGACTCGACCAAATTTTTAGTAGCTCTCATTAGGAATGTTTAGTTGAGTTGTTTTAGTTACAGGGACTATGGAAATTTCTTTCACTGTAGCAGCATTCAGTTGCGCATCTGCGCCTCGGCTAACCTAATTTATATATACTAATATAAATCTTATATATAAACTACACCGAATCATCTATAAATTATGTATAATTCCGACAATTTTCCCCCCTCTGGGAGCGGTACTATATATCTGGCCTAGGGGCGGAGAATTTCCAGATGTGGCCCTGGCAACATTGTTCAAGATTTAGCTGATGAAGCTAAAAAATTTGCTGTAGCAGCTGAAATTTAGCTATGGCGGCTGAAAAAGATGCACGGAGAGAAAATGGTTTGCTACTATAGCGCCTACAATGAAATTTTTCGTCCTTGCAAAAATATTCACTCCAGCAGCTAAAACGTTAGTTCTGTTAACAAATTTGTTTATTTTATTATTGGTTGGAACATCACTTGGTGATAAGTAGGGGTGTGCGGGTACCCGAGTCATCGGGTTTTTATCGGGTCGGGTCGGGTTTTTCAATTACCCGAGTTTTTCGGGTACCCGATTACATTCGGGTAATTCAAATATAGCAAACGTTTTTCTCAGCAGGAAATATTGTGACAGCAACTCGATCAAGATTGCTGACAAAACATGTAGGAGAGTTGTGCTTCCTCCATTCAAATTTAAAAATATGGAAAAAGAATGATATTTATAAGAAGAATATTTATTTTCATTGATGTTCAAGATTCTATATTGTGGTTACTAAATACGAAAATAGATAATATATTATTTATGAGATATAAATGTGATTATATTTTTTAATTGAATTAGAAAATAAATATAAACATTCCATGAAGCAATTTGGAGATTTCTTAATCCGCTGCATAATCAATTACATGGAGTAACAACCCTAATAGACTTGTAGTGAATATGGCATTCTTCATATTAGAATCGAATTCATATGAAATCCCCTTATTCCTACAATCGCTCAAGACAATTTGTCTTTAAAATATCAACGGCAATGGCAACTTCGAATAGAAGTTGAAAATATTAAATTTAAGCGATTTTATTATATTCGGGTACCCGACTTGGAAAACCCGATTTAATCGGGTACCCGACCCGACCCGACCCGACCCGAAAAGAAATACAAATACCCGAACCCGACCCGACCCGATAAAAAGTGCTACCCGCACACCCCTAGTGATAAGGGATGCAAATTCCAACGGGGAGAAACAATAATTCCAAAGTCCCAAGTAAACGAATATTCGAAACGATATATTTCTCAGTCCTGGCCGCTTCGACGTTTCGAAAAGTAAAGGAAAATCGTTGCTGCCGTAACTATCAATCGGACCCATCGACTCGGAAGTGGGTAGTTTTTTTATCAACGTCAAAGCTCGAAACGTCGCAGCGGCCAGGACTGAGAAATATATCGTTTCGAATATTCGTTCACTTGGGACTTTGGAATTATTGTTTCTCCCCGTTCAAATTTGTTCATGTTAGCAAAAAAATGTAGTTGTGTCAATAATTTTTCTTGCTCTTCCAGCTAGTTTTTTTTTGTAGGCGCTATAGTAACAGACCTGCTTGTTATGCCAGCAAGACTTTTTTTTCCGTGTGGTTGTCCATCTGAAAATAGAATTCTGAAACTGCTGACGTTTGGGCATCGATATCTGATATCCGTGGAAGATAAAATTCCAAGATCTGCCATTATGCACCGGTACATCGCTGGTTTAATGAGTTGCACATTAACAATCGATTGGAATGAAATGAGCCAGTAATGTTTTCACGTACATCAACTGTTGATGTCCAAACGTTCGCCGTTACAGAATTGTTTTTTCAGTGTCACAGCTAACTGCTTTTCTCCACGCATTTGTCGCGAGTAATGTGCAGGTTGGAAATTTCATCGAAGAGCCACGAGTAGAATGTTACATTATTACATGTTCTGCTATTCAATTTTACCACCAATTTTTGGTAGAAAAACATGAAAAATTGAAAAATTGACAGGCATGTGGAGAAAAATGTCAAACTCCCACTTTTATTCTCGTTCTTTTTCAGAGGAAAATCCTGAAGATAACACGAAGCTCCGACGAACGTTCAAAATAGATCAACATAGATCAGCCTGAAGCTTCGTTGGAGCCAAGTTTTAGGTTCATAAACATTTTACGAAGTTTAGATGAACATTTGAATTCCCGCTTGGAAATGGTTTCAAGAAAGGTTCATCAAACATTTATTAAAGGTTCTCCGGAGATTCAATCGAGTTTCAATTAAGCAGTTTTTCAACTATAATTCTAATTTCCTTTATCGTTCATTTTTTCGTAAAAAAAACATATTGAAAAATTGAAACTCCAGAGAATCTTCGGTAAATCTTCAATGAACGTTCTGTGAACCTTCTTTGAAATTAATCTCAAGCGGGCATTGTAACGTTCATCAGACCTTCATCGAATGTTGATGAACCTAAACTTGAGCCCCGACGGAGCTTTAGTCTGATCTATGTTGATCTATTCTGAACGTTTGTCGGAGCTTCATGTTCTTTTCGCGATACACTTAAAATTATTACATTTTTCAGAACTCAAATTCAATTGATAAATAATTTAATGACAAATAATTCCCAAGTAACGCAAAAGGATTGAAGAAATGATTGAAAAAATCCATACCCAAGTGACACAAGAACATTTCAAACATTCTGCGTTAATTCTGAGATCATGCATAGAATGTGCAGGTGAGACTGTTTTGAATGAATTCGAAAAATACATTCTAAGGATATGCATAGAATATACTTATCCGCAACAGTCCCATTCGAAGATTCTATGAATGCTCATGAAATATACTCAGAACTTCAAAGAACCTTCTTAGCATTCCTAACCTGTTGTGCTACTTGGGTACGGTCTGACGAAATTAAATTTCATAAGATTTAGTCAGGACATTTGTGCAAGGTTCAATGAGATTTGGCGAGAATCAATAGGTTTGTGTAACCAGAGATAGCATATTTGAGAAGCTCTTGTACGACTTGGGTTTTAACTTTGGTTTTAGAAAATCGGTGAACAATTAAGGTCAAATCTTTATGAACAACAACTTAGAACTTTGAAATTTTCGATGAAAAATACTTGCAAAAGTTTTGAGCTGTAGTTAAAAGTATAAATAAAACCCCGGGTCGAAAAATTTGAACGGTTTTTGTCCTCATATTTCATTTTCAGACTGATTTTGTTCTGATTGTTGAATAATGTGGATAAAAACCGTACTTCTTCATGATTCTAGTCTGAATTTCTCCTCCAACGAATGAAAGCGATTGAGGAGAAATTCAGACTAAAATCATGAAAAAGTACGGTTTTTATCCGCATTATTCAACAATCAGGACAAAATCAGTCTAAAAATGAAATA
The DNA here is from genome assembly GCA_018340375.1 of Gonatopus flavifemur. NCBI lineage: Eukaryota > Metazoa > Arthropoda > Insecta > Hymenoptera > Dryinidae > Gonatopus > Gonatopus flavifemur. Next base: position 12,451,023 of record JAFFJZ010000005.1, read on the forward strand.
TGAGGACAAAAAAAACCTTCCAAATTTTTCGACTCGGCAACGACATTGGAATGTAAATCAGTTTCAATTATTTTTTCCCTCCGAACGAATTCATGAAAAAAGAAGTATAAAAATACACCTCCTAAAGGGGCGTCCATTTATTACGTGAGGTATTCAAGCGGGGGAGGGGGGTTGAGCTAGATCCTTCCAAACCTCACTTGGAGGAGAGAGGGGGGGGGGGCTTATCAAATATCACGTCTTTTTTCCTCTAGCAAAAAAACGGTGTAAAATTGCTTGAAATTATTTTGAAAAAATTTTGAAAAATCCCATTTCATCACTGTGATTTTAAATTGGGGTAATATTCTCAATTACTAGCCTTTGCTAGTCTTAAATAGAATTAATAGAACGAATTGTGTTGTGATTTTTGTTTGATAATCCGATGCATTCACACCCAAAACACAAATTTTTAAAAATCTCACGTGAGATTAGGAGAGAGGGGGAGAGTTGCGGAAAATTTTACCAAATCTCACCAGGGGGGGGGGGGGGTAAAAAATCCTCCAAAATGCCTCACGTAATTAATGTTCGCCCCCTAACTCAATGAACATTTGATCTCTTAAGACCTGTTTATTGGAAATGTGGTTTCCCTCTTTAATAGATTCTCAAACCTCCTCTAGAATCCACACTCGAGCGTTAGAATAATCTTCAAGAATACCGTGACTTTTGAGGGTTCAATCTCCTGTGAAATTATAGCAATTTCAAAATATAATAAGCTAGATTGTGAGTTTCTTTTTCCCTTTCCAACCCGCATGTAACGAAATTGCTAAGTGATAGGGCGTCAACTTACTGTTGTTATCTTTTGTTACACGTCGGACGGGAAGGAAATTTCTAAATCTAGTGCTGATAATGATCGCATGATGGAATTTACTATAAATGATCAACAATTTTAATATTATTCCTCAGCAAATGTTATTACCTATTTAGAGTGTTGTATTCAATCTGAACCATTGAATTTTCCTCAGTGCTATTATTGAACTTGTGATAAAATTTCGAGTGACCCAAGATGTAATTTTACAAGGTATGTATCAAAATTTCAGTCCTCGATTTTTTTTCGGTTGTGAAAACGACCAATATGAACGATTTTCCAATTTCATGATACGGAATTGGATCAGCGGTTCGTAGAACAATATGATCCCTTCATTCAAACGCGTTCAAATTATATGGGGAAAAAAGAAACCTGATTTTGCTGGCGCAGCAAATTTTTTCCTTCAACAGCCATGTATTTGCTATCCCAGCCACTTTGTTAGCAACGACAACGATTTTTTAGCTGTGGTAGCAAAAGATCTGGACTCCTCCAGCAGAACATGTTTGCTGTTCTGTAGTCCAGCAAAAAATCCGCTATTCTAATCAATCATATGGCTCTCTCAGCAATCTAGTCAGTTGTGGCTGCAAATTTTAAGCTAGTTTAGCCAGAAGATTTGCTATTTATATTCAATATCTCAATTGACTGCGTCATCGAATTGTCAAATCGGCATGGAAACCTCTACCAAGAAATTTGAACTTCATCATTCAATTTCTGTCTCAAAAGAAGAAGCAAAGTCTTTTCATTGAAATCCATGCCCGTGTGAACAATAAAATTCGAAATATTTATCGATTCGTTTGTTTTGAAATTGATATCTCGGCTTTTGATAAATCTGTTCCAATGTAAGTATACGCAACCCCAATCATCCCTGTTCGCATTGAGATAATGAAAAAATCTATTCTCATGTAGAAATTGTTCCCTCAGACCAATTTCTATTATCAGATATCAATTGAACGCAGTGTCGTTGGTCTGGAGACTGTTGCTCGGCGTCGAGATATCACGGAGAGCGTAAACGTTGAAAGATAGCACAACACAAATTGAAATAACAAACGCAAAATATCTTCACGGCCTTTAGTGGAAAGGCTATCGGCCCTCTTCTCTTCTTCTTTTTCCCCATTACTTTTTCTTCCAACCACATTAACGTGCTGTTTTGATCTTCAGCTTCGACCGTACGTTCAATAATAATAAGATGTATTGTCTAATTACCGGACAATAGCATTATTTTATGTTTGTATACAGCTCGATGTTCAGAGAACCATGTATATATTATTGTATTAAAAAACGAATAGAGGAAGATTGCGAATTGTTGAGAAATGAAAAATTGAGGGACTCGTCGTTATCGGTTCGTATGAATAGAATTATCATCATATTTATTACTCCAAGGCGGAAAAAAATTTGCAAATATCAACTACTACATCTCTTATAAAACGATACTGTCACTTCTGATTTAGTTTTACATAACATGTGGATATCACGTGTTTATATACGACAACATCAGCTTCTGATTAGAAATTGTGATACCCCCACGTTCTCATTCCCACGTTCATATTTATAAATTATTTCAAAGTTGTTCAGCGAGAACGATTATTATTCCTTCAATATATTTCGTTTTAACAATACACTTTCTTATAATTTGATTTTATATTCTTAATTGAATTTGATATAAAACTGTAATCAGCGTTTTGTTTGAATTTTTATCAAGTTTTTTTCCTTAAGTTGTACAAAGGTTAACACATAAGAGATGCACGAATATAATGTGGAATTGCAAAAAATTGGATGTGAAATGATTGCGTTAAGGGAAAAGGTATTGAGAGGAATTTTTAAGTGGTATTCGTCGAGGTCTATGATTCAGAAAAGCATAGTAATGTCAGTAGAATGAGGAATTTTTGCTTTTGTCGATACGCGATTGTTTAACTTCGGTTAATTCAAAAATTTTTCAAGTACATTGGGATGTCATAATGAGTGTTGATAACAGAAACTTTGAATACATTGCATATCGATAAACTATGAATTTATACACTCTCGTAAAAATCTCCATTCAATCTCATTGATTAACACGAACTTTGCAACGGTAAATGACGATTAAAATTCATTGACAACTGTTTTCAATGAGGTCGAATGATTTCGAATGGTCATTCAACGTTGTAAAGTTTGCATTGAATTTTTTTTAACCAAGCCAGTTCCCGCACAGGATTTGATATCTAAAAGATATCTCAAGGCAAACTTGAGAAGACTTTCCAGACAGCACAAATAGATATCTTCAAGATATCTAAAACAGTTCTTACTCCCAAAAAATTTCTATTACAAGTTTTAGGTCTTCTAAGAGATGTTTTATAGATGTCTTTTAGAAATAAGAACTATTTTAGACATCTTAAAGATATCTTTTCATGTCTTGAAGATCACAAGTGCTGTGTGGGTTACGTAATATTACTAAGAAAAATCACTAGATTTGTGGGAGTGTCACTATGTATCATCTATTGATGATAATGTACCAATGCAAATCTAATTTCAATAAATTTTGCACAGCAAACTTTAAGCTTTTTGAAATCCACCTAAATGTCGAATCTCAGATGTAAGTTAATATCAATCCTCATTCTAATCGAATTCAAAATATAGAATATAAATTGAATTGTACCTGATTTAAATCGAGATCTGGACATTTTGAAGCACATTCTTCCTGGAGACTGGCAGGAATATCGACTCGATCTTCCAAATCTTCCGGAAGCAGAGCACCAACGTATCCCACCAACAACAACACCTTCAACACCATCCATGATTTCTGTCCTAACATAATACCCCCCCTAGGAATAGTTCCTTGCCTTCCCCGTTGCTTAGATCTTCTTCGATTCCTGAATTTAAATTCCAGATCTTGTCCTCATCTCATCATCAATGTTCCAATTGCAACCGATCCCTCAGTTCATCATTTCCCATTTCATCCGATGAAACCACACACACTCTGGATCTTTTAAAATCCAATCGATCTGCTACCACCTTTTCACCTCGTCATTCACAATAAAAAACCAGCACTCGCATAACGAACATTACTCGAAACTTGGAAGTTTTGGTTATCTAAAATTAAAATCCCATCATTTTCTCCTTCGAACTCCCGACAGAAGTGTTTTTGTTTTCAATTGCGGAGAATTTGAATTTACGGAAGTAAGGCGCGCTCACTGAACGTCAACTTTCCTTTCCAACGGTTCGGTCCGAACGAAACGAGTGTGGTGGTTGTTGGTAACTGGCAAGCATAAGAGCAACTGACTCCGAATGGCCACTAGATAGTCAACTATCCTGCACTTTCCACCAATGGGAGACCATTATTCGTTGCTGCACTCGGTTCCCCCTTGAACGATTCTTCTTAGCACCAAACGCCGTTCTTCACATCGTACTTGTGTGGTAGACAGCGTTGTTGTATGTTTGCGTTGGAGGTGGTGTGCACGAGTATGGGAAACCAGAAGACGTACACGAAGGATGCATGGAAAGGAGGGATGGTTTTCTTTCATGAACCTCCTTTCATCATCGTTTATACCAGGGTTCGTTCTGCTACCGACAGACCAATGGTCAATTGACAGATTGACCTGTTCTTACTATACTCGTAAACTTTCATTCATCCGTTCATTCATTCGCACGTGCCATTCAGACGGATAGGTATTTACGTGCTGATCGATCTTCAATGATTCGTCTGTCATCTTACAATTCTTTAATCATAGTCTGCATAATATTTCATTGATAATCCTTTAGAGCGTTAATCTCTATCACAAATGTCTTTCTTCAGGTTTACTCATTGAAAAATAATATAATTCAGTAAACATTATGTTGTGCGATATTTTTTGACAGATTTCAAAGATGTCTTGCACAACAATTTTAGATTAGTGTTACATTGATCTTTTGAATCGATGAAATCAGGGACTGGAATGTTATTCACTTACGTTACTCATTCTATATAAAATGTATATCCCAGATAGAAAACCATGCTCTAAATATTTTGTAACATAATGTGCCGTAAACATACTTTCATAAACTTCGCTCAGATTGCAATGATGCATAAAATGTAAACATTATGTCTCCATTATGGTACCATCACCTCGTTTTGCTACCAATAACAATGCTCTATGCGGAAACACCTTGGTACCATGATGCAAACATTTCTTGGCGTGCATGTCACCATTATGATGGCATTATTGAGAGATTTGTCTATCTGGGTATAATAATATATATATTGTACACAAATTATATATTTATTATATAGATTTTATACTTAATGAGTAATGTAAGTGAATAACGTTCCAGGTTCCTGGATGAAATGGGTTTCATTGATTTCCAATTCATTGATATAACCACGGCTCTCTCTTAATAACTACTTATTCTTGTAAATACTATCTTTTATTCGGATTATATTTCTCAGTTGATGAATTCTAATCTTCTATTTTATAACGTCAAGTTGCCTGCACTAGAAAAAAAATTTCTCCTCGTCAAATGAATAGTTTATTTGTCCTTTTTCCATAACCTAACATGTATGAACTGTGGCCCACTCTGGCCCAGTCTTGGGCCCATATAGGCAGGATGAGGACCATACTGGGCCGAGGTGGGCCCCATAGTACATACGTGCTAGGGTAGCATATTTCTTTGGATTACAAGAATATTCAATCAAATCAAATAATGGAATGCTTGCCTGAAATAAATTGGTTTTCTAAATAAATAATTCATTCGGCACAAGTAATCAATTTTTGCATCTGATTGAATATCTAATTTCTACAAATGAATATTCTATGGAGAGAGGATAAATAAATATTCTTTCCAGTGTATGGAGATTGGGTGCGATTATATCTAAAATATGAATTTGTTAACAATCAAATATTGAGGATACTTCATTTCTTCGTCTGGATAATTATTTGCTATTAGTGAACTTATATATCCCATAATATGAATGGACATGGCTCATAAATGATGAACTTTCTCCGTCACCACAAAACAACGCGAGACAACGCGCTTCAAGCTTATGAAGTGATTATCATATCCAAAAACATAAAGATAACAGGATCAAAAATATTGTTATTTATCAACCAGGGCGATTTAACATGGCCGTTTCAAGATTCTTTAAGTCCCCTGGCACATTCTCTATCTGAGATCCCTGGGATCATAAAAATTTTGAAATTATATATAATTTAATATAGTTTATATATAAGCTCTATATAATTCGGATAATTGTTCCACTCGAGATACAAAGATCAAAAGTCCTGCCTTAGATGAGGCCCACCCCGGTTCAGCATGGACCCCATCTTGCCAATATGGGTCCAAGACTGGGCCAGAGTGGGCCAGAATTCATACACGCTGGGGTATTCTTCATCATGAGATAATCAATTGTATCCGTAATCACTGAAAATAGCAGAAAACTCCACTAGTATATTTGAAAACCCCCATAAAATATTGCGAAAACCATTCTCGGAAAGATAGTGCATATTTGTAACAATATGACGCAAAGAATTAAAAAATTTATGAAAGACTGCCATCTTGGATTGAGAAAATGTTGGGAAATCCAATATCGCATTCGTAATTACCGACCCCACGAACCCTTCACTGAGAGAAAAGAATTTGCTGGAACAGCAAATGTCAAAAATTTGCTTCACTAAGATGACAAATCCCTTCGCTGAATGAGCAAAAATTTTAATTTCACAGCAAAAACCTTGCTCTTTTAGCAAGCACGTGCTGATCCAGCAATTCGACATTACAGGTATACAGACTGCTAGAAAATTTGCTGAATTAGCAAATATTTTGCTGAAACAGCAAAACTTTCGCTCATTCAGCAAAGCAAATTTTTAAAAATCGCCATTTCAACAAGGATTTTCCTCTGTGTGTTGTATACTAATATTTTTTTCAATTCAGCCAATCAAACGTAATCATGCCGCCGCCTTGGGATCCGTCATCTTAAATTCCAACTTCAAATTCGCCATCAGTGTCCCTACAAACCCTTGTTCACCGATAAAGTCGAAATTCACCCAATCATACAAAATTTCACCGCCATCTTGGATCTCCCTGATAGAAAAAATTCTCTGAAAATTTCAGAGGTTTTCAGTGAAGAGTTTTTCAAAAATTTCAGAGGTGTTGACAGTTTTTCAGGGAGTTTCAATGTTTTTCAGACAAGATTACAGTTTTTTAGAGATATTCAGATAAATTTCCAGTAAAAAAACAGCAAGAAATTTTCAGAAATTGCCAGAGTTTTTTAGAGTTCTTGAAAATTATCATAGATTTTCGGAGTTCTTCAGATTCTTTCAGGTTTTTCCAGATTTTTCAGTGAAATTCCGATAAATTTTCAGTGAAAATTTTTTTACCAGGGCTGCGATCTTGGATTGTTGAAATTCTTAGAATCCGACATTAGATCCTCAATCAACGACTGTCCCTCATTTTTGTCGAAGTTCACCTGATCAAAAAAAAACCTCAAGGGATCCCTCATAGGAACCCTCGAGGGTTCCCAGATAGGATCCCATAAGGGTTCCCCTGGGAGTTTGGGACAAAAATTTTTTGCCTGGGACCCATCTGGGAACCCTTGTGGGATCCCACGTAGGAGCTCATGTAAGATGCTACATGAAGTGTTTTTGAACCGTTTCAGGAGCTTTCCGAAGTGTTTGACCCGGGGCATTTGGGGCATGAACTACGGATTCCTATTGGTGCATTTCACGCCCCTGACGCCTTGGCTCACACACACGGAGAGAAAAAATTTGCTGACGCAGCAAATCGAGGTATCATATATAGAATGGCAACATTTTTTGCTGACCTAGCTAAAAATCTGCTATCCCAGCAATCGTGTTAGCTACGACAGTAACTTTTTAGCTGTGGCAGCAAAAAATGTTTGCTCCGCCAACAAATTTTCAGTATTATATACAGAATAGCAATCAAATTTTGCTGGGATAGCAAACATTTTTTGCTGCTACAGCTAAAAATTCGCTGCTCTGGCAAAAGGAACCCAGCAAAAGTAGATTTCGCTGCCACAGCGAATTCCTTTTTCTCCGTGCACTTCGGAAAACTCCTCATTCTAAATACCAAATCTCCCCCAATAAGAACTTAGATGACTGAAAAGATGATTTTGATCAGTATAAACAATGGCGGACGAATACTGTTTGCAACAGTGGCCCAGTGATCTCCTTTGATACCGAAATATTCTCCAAAAATGTGTTACATCAGTTTACCAATAATTGATATCTTTTTGATAGCTCTGGCAACTATTTTTTGAGTGGATCTGACAGCAATTTCCAGTGGTGCAGAATAATTCATGTTCATGTTCCAATCTGTCTAATTTTTCTGAAATTGATGTGAATAAAGTTTAAAATGTGTAAAATTCCATGGTACAGCTTAACATACATTTTTTTCTAACGTACTTTTGTATTGTAAAAACAAATACTTTAAATTAAATATGTTGATAAATATAAAATATATATTTGTAATTTTAATTCAAAAAAATACATTTAATAAAAATTGCAGTGACCTGACATTATCGATATTGATTTCACCTGGTGCACGAAAAAACGAAAATGGAGAAATTTACCTTGTAGGATGACAACGAGTCTGTAAATGGAAATTTTTACAAAATATGTTGTCAAATAATTCACATTATAAGACAGGAATAAATTCTTCTCTTATGATGTGAACTATTTGACAATATATTTTGTAAAAATTTCCATTTAAAGACTCGTTGTCATCCTACAATATCAATTTCTCCATTTTCTTTTTTCCGTGTGTCAACTCTAATATCATAACGCTGCCCTTAATTTTGGGGATGGAAATATTTAATACCTCACCCTGTGAAAATAGAGAAACTAGAGATACCCCTCATGTTTGAATGAAATTATGATGTCAAAGATGAAAGCATGAAATTTCAAGAAATTTTGACCAATTATAAGATTCTATGTTGAATACAATGTCTTATATGAAGTCCCACAAGGGGTTCCAGATGAGTCCCAGGCAAAAAATTTTTGTCCCAAATCCCCAGAGGAACCCTTATGGGATTCTATCTGGGAACCCTAAAGGGTTCCTATGATTTTTTTTGATCGGGCAGCTGATTGTGCGAAATCTCACTGCAATCTTGGATCCGTCAACTCGAATGTTGGAAAACCGACTTCATATTCGTGATCACCGACCTGAAGAACTATAGATTTAAATATTCAAAAAAACATTTGTTTCATACAAGAATGGTTGACTCAAAGGGTTGAAATTTTCAAACAAATTTTCATTCCCGACGCCACTTTGGAGAGTGCCAAGTCGAATTTATTATTTTGGACCCTTTTCCAGGTCCTTGACAACGCCAGAAGAAATGTTTTAGACGTCTTAAGGGGATACATTACTCCCTGCAAAAGTTACTAGATTCCAAATTTCTCCCCCCCAGTTTTCTCAGAAACGAACACATAAAATGAAAAATAATGAGTAGCTGCATTTTTTTCAATAGCCTAAGAAGATGCACCTGCTCATTAAAATTGATTCTATTCATTGATTACTGAGAAAACTGGGGGGAAAGATCTAGTAACCTCGCTTGTGGTGAATCGCCTTAAAACTGTAAAAACGGTTGTACTTCTGAAAAATGTCTGAAAGATATCTTTCTAATAACCAAGTTTTACTCTCCAAATTCCATGGAGTAAAAACTTCAATCTTGAAGAGTGAAAATACTACGAGTCCAGGAAGAGTAAGATTCCACTCCTAAAGAGTGACTTTTCACTCCATAAGAATAAATTTTCATTCCAACAGAGTACAGGTTCAACTCGGTTGAAAGAGTGAAATTCCATCTTTTTATAAGAGTGAAAATCCACTTTCAAGGAGTGAAAACTCACTCTATAGGAGTGGAACTTCACTCTTGTTATACTTGGCAGTGTTTTTCACTCTTTAGGAGCGGATTTTTACTCCAAGAAATTTAGAGAATAAATTTCCGAAAATATATCTTTTAGACATCTTCTAGGAATGATGATTGTTCGCGTCACTTAACAAATTTCTTTTGGGGTCAACGTTTGATGCATATTTACGCAGCACATCAATTCAGAAAGAGTTCATTCAAAGAGTTCAGTTGAAGAATTCATTATTTATATTTCTCAAGAATTTTTCCTGAACTCGTGTGCTATGCGAGTGAATACCAATCAGTCCAAAATTTAATCACGTCGTAAAAAATCGTTTGGTCTCACCGTCAGGCCCTGCGGATGATTATGGAAAATACCAAGTTGATTTTTCGTACAATTTTCTGAATATTAAGGGAGCAAACTACTCTGGAGGCCCAAAAACTTCGGGAATTTTCCTCAAGAAAACTGTACAACATATCGAAATTTGGTAAAGTCTTCTTTATTACATAACCCATGAAGTGTGTTCTTAAATGTGGAGGTACAATCATAAGTCAAGAAAATTTTGATTTAATATCATATTACCTACAAAAGTGCCTAGGATTATATTTTGTTTTTAAATTAATTTTTGCACAAATAGCATGTTCTCGAAAAGAAGTTGACAAAAACAGAAAAATCGTTAATAAACATTGAACTATGCCTACACCGAGAACCCAATTTCTTAAACTGAAAGTTTTCTTAGTCCTCATTTTAATAAATCTTTATTCCAATGAAACAAAATGCACTTGAATGAAAAAAGTCGTCATCAAATTGAAATGAAAACAAAGCTTCTCTCTAGCGAAGAAGCAATTCTCAAATTGAAACAGAAATATATTCCTTCTTGAATTCAGAGAATGTGATTTCAATTCAATGAAAAATTCATCCATTGAAATGAATTATTTTTTCCACAGGAAACAAGATTTATCAGAATGAGGGCAAAGAAATTTCCTTCAAGTCTAAGGGCAATCAGCGCAATAGGAATTTTTTACCACATTTCGATAAGTTCTTTAGTTTTATTAAAAAAGAAATCCCGAAATTTTCTCCTTTTTTCAGTCACGATTTAGGGTGAACTAACCAGTTGATGAACGATGACCGATAGATGAAACATCCATCAAAGAAATAACTATTAAAAATTCCTGCTACATTAAAATAATTATATTTGTTTCATAAAAAGTTATCACCCTATTCAAATTGAGAATCGATTTTACTTTATGGCATTCAAATCAAATTTTAAACAGAGTCCCAATGAATTCATCGTACAGCCCATGCTGAATTCATTTCGAAGTGTCACGATAAAGATCATTTCGAATACTTCTGTATTCTATTTTTGTTCTCTAGATTCGATATTATCTTCGGTACTTTCTCCCTTGATCGACGAAAACCGCGGAAATATTGATATTTCTCGATTCAATTCACTACAGATACACGTACGATAAATATTTATTACATCCCGGCCATGATGTTTTCGTCCGCGACTTAACTGCGTGTAGAGTTCAGCATTGGATCATCGTAGTTGATTCCACAAAGCAAATTCAAATAAAGCTTGAATAAGTTTCAGTCGAATGTCTCTGCGTAGAAAATGATTCTTTGTATTCAAAAAATGAAGTATGTCCTCCGAGGAAATCTATGCACATATATTTATGTTCGATGCAATTCATACAGAAGGGGTTATTATGCATCGATGCGAGAAGAGAATATTAAATTCCAAATTATTATGGTAGTTCACTATAATGGCCAACTATATTGAAGATCACAATAAAAATTGTAATGTTCTCTATGATTTTATTATAATATGATTATAATTATAATATGATGATATTTTTCAATATGATCCGCTCCTCGTAAACCATTATAGTAATTTTAAATGCAATATTCTCTTCTTCTGGAACTTCAAACGGAATATTTTGTCAACAAAAGTTTACGAATTTTTATTTTCTTTTTTATAAATAGCACTGCTCAACAGTCATTTTATCACTCGAGATGTGTTCGAAGAAACTATAATGTGCTGGATACGAGAATAAAATCAGTTTTTTTGTGACGATTTTTATACAAAATTTCTCGATTATGTAGATTTCATATAAAAATTCTATATAAAACTAACTGAACTCACCGACTCAGTTCCCAAACCTCAGAATACAAATCAACAAAACTTTTATGTTGTGTTGCCCTGTGCAATATATTTGTTCACCGAAATAAAAAAGATTATTCTAATCTGAAAAACCAAAAATTGATTACTGGGTTGAATGGTCATATATTCTCAGGGTGGAAAACAAATTTTGTAACGTGCGTGTATAAATGTGAGAACATACGTTTGTCAGTCATAAACCCTTTCAGTGTGATGATTCATTTCGGCAGATTAAATCTGCGGACCAAGAGAGTCAAGAAGACCGGCTTGCCGTTGTTTGTGAGATCCATTGTCAGTCTTGAAAGTCTCTTTCTTCTCAGTGACCCGAGAGAGGCCCATTCTTTGAGAGAAGCTATTGCATATCGGAACTATTCAATTAAATACAAAGTATATCTACTTTGTACTCACTTCTCCTTGGAAATCTCTTGTAAACGTACTTTGTTCAACGTGTCAATGACATGAGAAACATTAAATTACAATGTAGAAGTATCGGCGCTGGCGTGTCTATGGAAGGAGTCCCTTGTTTAGACGCTCTGATGAAAACGTATGAAGTTTATAAAAATTAGGTGTATAAATATGATCGATGTAATCGATTCGAGTGATGACTGTGTGGCATGCATAGCTGTATCGTGTCGTATATCGTATTGTTAGCTCATTTAAAAGATTAGCGTGGTGAATCTAATTGCAGGAGCCAAACTAGGGTGAGGAGAGATTAGATCTTTGTAAGCTTTCAATAGAACTCTCGGTCTATATTGTTTGTTTATTGATTTATTTTAGTTTCACTTAACCTTAAACAAACAGTTTATATACTTTCACCCTCTACCACTGGAGAAGGTGAATTTTAATTTCGAGCACTTGATCTCCAGAAACCAATATGATTTTTTAATAAATACAGTCAAAATTGTGAGGTATAAATGCCCTCGTGACATTGAAACTTTGACAAGGTATCTCAAACCTGTTACAAATAATCTATAAAATCTCATCGACCAATGGGAAAATGAATGGGTTTCAATGAAATTCAATGATATTCAATTAGAAATTTCACGATTCGTAATAGGATTGATGAGAATATTTCTACCTGGGAAGATATCTTGCAAATAAATGTTGTCCAACAGATGTCAAAAAGTTCCTTAATGCACCGATTTAGAGATCGTTTAGATGCCTCTCTTACGAGGTCTAAAAGTTATCAGAAAGTGATCTGAGTTGAGTTTGAAACAGAATCGATGAGGTTTTATCTGGGGTTTTACAACATGGTAGCCATAAATATTTATCTAACAAACACAACGTCGAAAACTTGTCGAAAAGTGTTGTCTGTTAGATATTTAAGAGATAACTTACGCAGCATTTTCTGACAAATTTTAAACGTTATGCCGGATGGATACTTATTCAAGGTGGCACCTAGAACTGACAACGAGGACGTAGTGAGAATCCAGTTCCATTTTGCCTATTTCTCCTGCGCTTCTTCTTTTCGTATCTTTTTATTCACATACTTTTTCTTATTTCTGCATTTGTTATCTGAGAAGAAAAAAGAAATTTGTAGAATTTATACATAATTTGTACATAACTTTTATATAAATTATATATAATTTGATCATTTTTTCACTTGGATATGATTTTTGAATTTTGTATTCATGAAATTAAAATGACAAATGAAGTCATAAACATAATAGATACAGAAAATGAAGATAGTTGAAAAATTAGCTACGTTAGCTATGTTTTAACTGTAACAACGAAAGTTACTTCTAAAGTAGCTAAGATTCAACTGTTCCAGCAATATTTTTGACTATTTAAATATCAAATACACAAATTAATTCCACAGCTAACTTCTAGCCTTGGATAATTAACTTCGCTGAAATGCTCGAAAAAATTGAATGTGCAGACCTTCTATTTCAATAGATACAATCGTACCAACCTGGGGAAACACGTCAAAGGAAGTTTTTCAGAAGTTTGAACAGTATTTGTCTCCTCAGGATGAGCAAAAATATTCTAAATTAGATTCTATGCACTGTAAAATACCTAGAGACAAACTCTGTGCGATAAGTTGCCTTTTTGACAAGGTACCTATCGAAATGATCAAAATTTTCCTCCAGTGCCACCTGGCATCCAAGTATGGTAAAATAAAGATCTTATGCATTCTTTTTTTACGTGTAATTTTATTTTTATGAATAGAAGTTTTAAAAAAGAAAACGAATGAATAATAAAAACAAAAGGTTTCTGAAAATGAAGGAAAATATGGAAAAATATGGAGAAACAAGCAAAGTGGAACAACCATCACATAGTTTATATCCCATACAGCACAAAAGTCCCCGCAAAGAGCTTCCGTTATGACAGTAAACATGAATTCATTATGAATAGTTTGAATTCAAAATGAACTCTTGATGAATAACTTAATCTCCAGAAAGAATTCATATCACGAATTCATAAAGAACTATTCAGGCATTCAACATGTATGCATTTTGAATTCATTGAGTTCATATTGAATTCATTTTTACTGTCATAACGGGGACTGTTCAAGAAGTTCTTTCAGAAGTGATCATTTGTGCTGTCTGGGATACCAGTTATACAGAAGTATATATGAATTATATATGATTTTGAAAATTTTTCGTTAATCAAGGACAAATTGTTCTTGAAAGTTTCACATCATGTTTCACAAGATATCTTGAAGAAATCTTACATGCAGCGAGAAATTTTCGCTGGAATAGCAATTTCAACAATCCGCTTTGTTGAATTAGCAAAAGGTTTGCTGTTACAGCATAAATTTTGCTCTTTTAGCAAAAGATTTGCCAGTTCAGCAAATTTTCTAGCAGTTTGTATACTTACAATGCCGAATTGCTGAATCAGCAAGTGCTTGCTATAATAAAAGAGCAAGTTTTTTGTTGTAATAACAAACTTGTTGCTAATTCAGCGAAAGGATTTGTCACATCGGCAGAGCGAATTTTTTTCTCTCAGTGTCGCGATACTTCTCAGAGATATCTAAATTTTCGCTAGAATGTTTCATTCCATACCATTTAATATTCTTCATCACCAACTAGTTCCAACACTATCAAAAATCGGTAAGTTCACCCACAAGTTCTTCGATATATCAGGCGGCAATTGACCCAAAAAAACTCGAAAAAATCACCGAGTTTTTTGTAATTATAACAAAAATGTGGTAAATACACTCATTTTTCAGGAAATCTATCAAAAATTAGTATATCTTTCGAAAAATTCAATAACTTCACCTGAAAATTTTGACCTACTGCGATCGGGTTAATTACTTCCTGACAACTTTCGGTAAATTTCTTAGACTTGAAGAAAATTGCTTTGCCCTCATTCTGATAAATCTTGTTTCCGATGGGAAAATTCTTGATCGAGTTGAAACCACGTCCTTCGAATTAAAAGAGGAATATATTTCTGTTTCAGTTTGAGAATTTTTTGTTTCAATCTGATGAAAAATTTGTCCATTTGATTGATTTTTTTTCCATCGAAATAGAGATTTATTAGGACGAGGGCAAAGGAACTTTCCTTTCAATCTAAGAAATTGGGTTCTCAGTGTAAGGACATGTTTTTTACAGTAAAGGAATTGAGAAAATACGCATGAAGTTACGGATTGCATTATTCCAGTGCAGAAATTTGAAGAGTTTCAACAATAATTCAACGGTAACGGAATTTAAACATTTCTCAAAACTTATAAGAACTTTCTTCGCACATTTTTTGCCGATGTCAAAGAATTACGTCTGAAAGTGAATTCATCAACGCATCCTCGCTTGATAAATATCCACTTAATTACTTGCTCAAAAGTATTTTTTATCAGTTATTGTTAATTCGAAGGAACAATATTTTCCTCTCAGTAAAAATCTCAAAGAGTTTTTTAAAGAACTCTTCCAAAAATTTTCCATTTCTCTGAATTCCTGAGAATTTATTGAATAGTTTTTTTGAAAAATTTTGTATTATGCAAACATTTTGGGAATTTTAAAAGCTGCAAAATACACAATTTTGGCTTGAGAATCTGAAAAATGAGTGGATACATTCATTTTTGTCAGCGTTATCATTATGAACATTCGATTATTTCATCTCACCTTGAAATACGTGAAAATGATTTCATTGTTATTTTGAAGCTCTGTCGAACCTTGATTCTTCAAAATTGTTGGAAAAAGAAAACCATTTCAAATACCAGTTGAGTATTTGTACAGAACTGTATCATAAACATATTTGCCACCAAACGAGATGAATCTCATACTTGTTCACATAAATTCAGAGATAGATAATCATCTGCACGTTTCGTTTAATCCAATACTATGTTTGACGCCAATTGAGCGGTGCTCGAGAAAATGTTTGTAAGTAAATCATTGAGAGATTCAATTGAAATCTATTTATGATTTTATCAATGAAATTCCATATAGTACAGAAGTTCAAAAAGGATTCTTTAGAAATCATAACGAATTCTTCGAACCTAGGTTGAACCTTTTATGAACTGTTTCTGAACTGGCGTGTGGTATGGATATAATTAATTCATGATAAGACAAATCTTCAATTTTGAACAATGAAAATGAATTAATTTCTTATTTTGTAAACTTATCACATTTTTTTGGAGAAAATGATAATTTTCGAATAGGGACGAATAAATATTTATTTGACTCGAATAAATTTTTTTTTCAGTGTACTGTGACTAAAAACTATACTCGGGCTCATTTTCAGCTACAGTTTTTTCTCTGAGTTTATCTTTTTTCAAGACTCAAAAACTTTTTAATTTCGGTCATGAAAAAAATCTGAAGACAGATCAAACAACATATTATATATAACAAAATCCTTATACAATTTTTATTATGTATACCCTAGTAGCACAAAATGTTCGTTGAACGTTCTGAGCAAGTTCGGAGGATGTTGGAATATCCTAGGAATGTTCAGAGAATATTATTTCACGCATATTGGTGTCACTTGGGTCACTCAAAATTGTCCCATATACAGAGTGTCGCAGAAAACACTACACCCTTTTAAGGGTGGATTCCTGAGACAAGAATGAACACTTGTTCTATGTAACATTTTTTGATCCGAAGCTTAACTTCAGAGTTGATTTTAACCAATCTAGTGCTACATAGATTGTATACTTTTCAATTATTGGAGTAGTCGATGTACTTGCCACCTGAATGACCAACTTATTTTTTTCATAACTCAAAAACTCAGCTTCGAATCGAAAAATGTTAAATTGGGGAGTTGTTCAGTTTTGTCTCAAGAATCTACCTTTGAAAGGGGTGGAGCGTCTTTTGGGAAATTATACGCGCTGCATAACTTCATACAAATTTTAACCCTTTCAGGATCGCTGGCACATATTTGTGGTTGATCTCAAAGAAAAAGGTCCTAGTATGCACTATAATTTTTCTCGCTGAGAAAATATATGTTCGGATGAAAAAACACTCAATAAATTCATCAAATTCAGAAAATGATCATTTTATTCGTATTTTTTTTTAGTCAAATACTAATATAAAATGTTCTTCTCGAAAGCACCTAGAAGAAATGATTCAAATATCCTTGCACTTTTCAATTTCAGTAACAATATATGACAGAAATCTTTTTTATTCACCTTGGAAAATTGAGGGCGAAACCTCTTTTCAGGACGACAGCCTCAAATACATACCGTACTGTATCTGATAAAATACAGGAGCTAAAAGTTCTAATGCAACAGATTTGTCTTATTTGGTGGGGTGTAGATTGAGAAAATTTCCATTCTCCTCCTCTACGAACAGCCGTTATCTGATGGTCGTGAAAAGGTTAAAATAGGTTATATGAACTTGAATACGTGTAAATAAACCATATAAGAGCATTGTTTTTCCACCTGGAGCAAATTCTTTTTTGAAGATGAGATGGGATCATTCATAATTTTTCGGACAAATCATTGAAAACTGCAATCGGCTCTTCGAATAGTATCAAATGATGTCTTGTTCACTGTATCAAAGGTAGACATTTGAACAAGAAAGAGGTTCCCGGCACTATTCAGGAAGGGCACTGTAATTTATGTATTATAATCATATATAACTTATATATAAACTATCCTGAATTATATATAAATTATATATAATTTTGAAAATTTGTGTTGACTTGGGTAAATATTCGTATAAAAATTCTTAGCCAATCGATGTCTTGTAACTCGACGTTACAATTTTCTATCTCGAAAAGCCAATCATCTAAAACAGATGGGAACGAAGTTCTGAATGTCGATTGATCGAAGCACGTTACAGAATAATATTCGCCCAAGATCATACAATCATGTCGATCACTGGTAATTGAGCGAAATCTTTCGTCCCTGGATATCAATACGAATTTAGATATGTAGACCGAAATGTGTTATGAAACGATAACGATACGCGGCGGGTACGTTTAGTTGCAACCTCAATGGCGGTTACAGGTTACCTAGGGCTTCCTGCGGAAATGGCCAATATATTCCACCGACCTCCAACTAACTCAGTCACATTCGTTCACTCGGATCACTCCTGTGTTTTCTACATATACACCTACCCTGTCGTCGTCATCATCACCGTCATCATGATCGTTGCCGCCGTAGTTGTTGTACCCAAATGTACGTACATGATGGCCCGTCTGACACGTACTCGTTACATAGCATCATCGTGATCTATGCGCCTACAATGAAACTCCATATCCCTCATCATTTCTTTTCTACGTTCGAATCGGTGGGGGAAAACTTGACTTCACGAAAAACAATACTTCATGATATTTACAGGAATTCATCATCCCCTCGTAACACGACAATGACTTTGTCTTTCTAACGAGAGAATTATTTTATAGTAAATTTTTGCATAGCTCATGAAATTTGCAGATCGATGAAATTTATTGCATTGCACAACTCTTCATATGTCAAAATTCATAGAGTATGATGAGCATATGGGTCATTTTAAAATTCAGTGCAGATAAATTTGTCCCTGTGTTCAGCTCTTCTATTGTAGCGACTACACGGAAACAATATTTCTTCAAGTATTACAGTGCACCATCGGATCAGAGCACTACTGTGTAATTTACCTCGAAGAAACCGGTGGTGCACTGTAATATTTAATGAAATATTTTCTCCGTGTAGTATTCCAATATTGATAATAACACGGAAAAAAATACCCATGTAAAAATTACATAAAAAGTGAGGTAACGATTACAGGGTGCATCTCGTGTGAAATTTGTTACACAGTCCTGTTGGATTTACATTGTTATCATACTTCAAAGGAACGCTTCTTTCATTTACTTCGGTAACAATGTAAATATAGCATTGATTTCAATGTAAATTTTTCTCCAATTGTATTTATGTGAGTAGTTATGTTAAATTAACAACAATCAATGTAGAATTTACATGGGACTTTTTCCGTGAGAGTGGCAAATTTCAGATAAGGATTTTGGAATTCAATCAAGTCTACAAAAAACCTCAAAACAGTATTGATTCATCGTCATTTTTCTGCGAATAATAAGGTAATCGGTTTTTTAGAAATAGTCTATACAGGGCGTCCCATTTGAAACAGGACAGCTGAATAACTCTTCAGGGAATGGAGGGGGAAAAAAATTGTTCAGATAAAAGTTGTAGGGTTCGAAGGGGGCCATAAGATGGTGACCTTGAATTTGACCTTGAGGTCAATTTTGAGCATAATTGATGGTCAAAGTATGTTTTTTCAAATGGAAAACCCTACGTTCGACCTCAGGAATGGAAAGAGCGGAAAATTTTACGTCCGAATATGTTAACATATCAGGTCATTTAGAGGTCATTTGAAGGTCAAAAAACCATTTTCTATGGATTTTCACGGAAAAGCCTCAAACGAGTTGTTTCTCTGACCAAAGTTATCAAAGTTAAAGTGAAACCCCACGTTTCGACCTTGAGAACGATAATGAATGCCAAATTTGAAACAATAATTAAAAAATTATTTATTTTTCCAGTTCGTCGTTTTATAATTACAGATGGCACAAATCCGTTGACGGGTAAGACACACTTATTGCAGGAGATGTTCGAATTGACCGCCATTTACTTCAATACATAACTCCAGCCGGCGTCGAAAGTTTCCAAGAACAGACTGAAAAACTTCTGCACGAATATTCGCAATTGCGTATCTGATGCGTTGTTGTAGATCCACAGGTGTTGTTGGTCGGTTGGTATAAACGACATTTTTTACGTAACCCCACAAATAAAAATCTAGAGAGGTCAGATCAGGAGATCTTGCCGGCCACAGTACAAATCCACCTCGACCAATCCAACGATTGGGGAAAAGGATATTTACATAATCCCTCACACATCGAGCAAAGTGTGGTGGTGCACCGTCTTGCTGATACCACATCCTCTGCCTAGTTGCTAATGTCACATCTTCCATGAGAACTGGTAATTCATTCTGTAAAAATTGTAGATAATTAGGACCGTTAACAGTTCCATCAAAAAAATACGGCCCAATAACTTGATTGTCTAGAATTCCACACCAAACATTTGTACTCCGATGCTGATGATCAACTTGTTGAGTCCAGTGCGGGTTTTGCGCTGACCAATAGTGGCTATTGTGACGATTTAACAAGCCAGTACTTTGAAACGTTGATTCATCACTGAAAAGAACATATCGAAAGAAATCGGGCGCTTCGTTCAACCTCTGTAAAGCCCAATGGCAAAAGTTAACCCGATTCTGCATATCTTGTTGAGATAATTCTTGGGTCAGTGTGATGTGGTACGGATGATATTGAGCAGCTTGTAGAATTCTGTGTGCCGTACTGCGTGGAATACCCAAATCGCGTTCAATATCACGTAAACTAACATGAGGATTCATGTGTATTATTGCTAAAACAGCAACGCATCGAGGGTCGTTAAAGTTGAAACCTCGATTGTTTCGGCGTTGACCAATCCTTCCTTGTCGACAATTTCTTTCAACTTGGCGAATGACTTCTGGAGAAGGATGATGCTGCCGATCTCCAAACCGCTCTCTGTACAATCGTGACGCTCTTTGATACACTCCGCGATACTCACCCAAGATCATTAAAATATCAACACATTCGTTAGGTGAATAAACCATTTTGAACCCGCACTTACACCGTAAACGATGAAAACTTCTTAATGATCATTTTCGTACTGATATGAAGAATAAACTCTGAAGGTTAGTTCTGTTTACTTTCAATTCAAGGTCGAAACGTGGGGTTTCACTTGAACTTTAATAACTTTGGTCAGAGAAACAACTCGTTTGAGGCTTTTCCGTGAAAATCCATAGAAAATGGTTTTTTGACCTTCAAATGACCTCTAAATGACCTGATATGTTGACATATTCGGACGTAAAATTTTCCGCTCTTTCCATTTCTGAGGTCGAACGTAGGGTTTTCCATTTGAAAAAACATACTTTGACCATCAATTATGCTCAAAATTGACCTCAAGGTCAAATTCAAGGTCACCATCTTATGGCCCCCTTCGAACCCTACAACTTTTATCTGAACAATTTTTTTCCCCCTCCATTCCCTGAAGAGTTATTCAGCTGTCCTGTTTCAAATGGGACGCCCTGTAGAGATTGTATAGAATTTAGATCGAAATTGCATGAAATTCAACAAAAACTTGATGAAACTTTCATAGAAAAGAATCGATTCTTTCAAGATCAGCCATCATTATAACATAGTGGCTTTTCATGTTAGTTAATCCATATATTCCATATATTCCATAACCCACATAACAATTCATATCTTGCGATGTCTTTTAGATAAGTTTAAGATGTCTTGCGCAACACATTTAGATGTCTTTTAGATATCTTTTAAACCAAAGAAGAGTTTTAGACATCCAAAAGACATCTAAATGTGTTGCGCAAGACATCTTAAACTTATCGAAAAGACATCGCAAGACATGAATTGTTATGCGGGAAGTATGTGAATCATCAAATTAGAATGTTGCTGAAGTTTGAATCGTTTATAGAAATAAAACAATAATTCAAACCCATGATGCGATAAATGAGCATTATTTAACTTTTCAAATTAACTCTTTGGAACTGAAAACATCGTTTTAAAAAAGTATTGCAAAATTCTGGGTCCTTAACATCTAAGTATTCCGTTATTCGATTACTAATTCGTTGGAATGAAAGATTCAAACTTCATTCAATTCAATTTTGTGATTGTTGAAATTTATAGCCACAGTTTTCTGCACTCAATTTTAAATTGATTCAGATACGTGGGGCATGATTAACTCACATGAAAAACCATTTTATTACAAAGAGGAATAACCCTGTTATCCCAAAAATACGATAATAAATCAACACTAGGTGACAGTATTGACAATATTCTGTGGTTTGTTGAATGATTAGAGTATTTTTCATAACATTTTTCAACCTTGCCACCATATTATCAATGTTTCAATACTCGTCGGCGCAATAAAACATTTGAAAACAGAGGAAACTTTATCTGCACGTAATTTGAAAATGACTCATATATGGATCGCATAATGTGTACAGTAGGTTCAATTGATTCGTTTCCTTCTGTCTAATAGATCCTCGTTGATAATGCGTTGTTAATTAATCCCTAGTAGAAATTTTGATATGGAAAACATCAAGTCCAGATCAAGCATGCCTGATCTCCGTTCAGGGCCTGACTTGAGTATCTGATATGGCCCTGACAAAAATGTAACGCAGGGAAAAGACAAAGTCCTGATCAGGATAGTAATTGAATTCCCAATCAGGACCTGATCCGTGTGGTAGCGATAGTCCTCAATCACGACCTCATCCAAGCTATATTCTAACGTTCGATTTAATTTTCATGGAATTCACTTTTCATAAAATTTTTTGAAACTCCCCCAACAGAAGAAATTCTACTGATGATCCAAATAGACCTCAGTTGAACATGAAAAAAAGACAGGTAAATTTCTAATGAGTCCTGTGAAAATTCTGAATAGTTTGATACATTCATCGTTCTGAATTGATCAGGTCCTGATTCGGCTGTCTTGTCGGTTATCACATGATTGAAATACAGATGAGCTAAGGCAATCCTGATCAAGATATCTTGACAGTTACCTCACAATTCAAATACGGATGAGTCAAGGCAATCCTGATCAGTTTCTTATAGGAATACCATGTCTGAGTTACTGAAAGGGAAAATCTGACTGGGACCTGTCAACAACCTCACGTTACATTGTTGTAAGGTCCTAAACAGGATGCCGTGTCAGGACCTGATAAGGTAATTAAAAGTTTTCCTTAATTAGGACTTCCCTATTGCAGCCATACGAGGGCCATGCTTCTAATAGGGAATTCCCTGTCAAATTTCTACTAGGGATTAGGAAAATTTTCAAGAGGATAAATACGCGAAGAATGTTGTTCTGGACATAGAAAATTGATCATGAATGTTTTTAGTTGAATAACAATGGACTACTGACAAAGTTCTATCGAAAGGGAGGGAACGGATTTATCGCGCCAACTGTATACTGTGAAAATTTTCGATCAGATGACACATGAAATATTCGAAATAGAGGTGAAAAATTTATTGTCATTCCTCGAGAAGCAACCCTGATAACACACGAAGAATTCTTTATCAAAAACAAGAATGGAATTTTTCAAGAACTCTTTTCGAACTAATGAATTCATAAAAAGCTCTGAAAGAGTTCAATGTTTGGGACATGAACGAGTTCTTTGAAAGTGCTTAAAGTATTGTTGTAGTACTCTCAAAGAACTCATTAATGTCTCAAACATTGAAATCCTCCAGAACTCTGCATGAATTCATTGGTTTGAACAAAGTTCTCGAAGAATTCTATTCTAGCAAATTTTCTGGTATAATCACCAAAGTCCTTATAATTTTCCCGAGATTTTCTCCTAGTCAATTGCTTGCTAAATTACCGAAGAATTTTTAGGTCAATATACCGATCAATTTGACAGTGCAATTTTGAAAAGCATAAAAAAATTGTACATGATCAAAAGAACATAGAAAAATACTTTCAATATCAAAAATTCATACCTCTTTGTTCATAAACAAAACATCTACAATTTTTATCGATGTTTTATCGAAACCCACAAAAACTAGATATTTTTTCTATAAAAAAGGATCAATATTGTTTCAGAATCGACATTCATAATACCAAAAGATTTTTATCAATAACAATTCAAATAATGTATATATGAATATACTTACAATTTGACTTTATGGAGTCTAATATGAATTGTACGAAGGAAAAGAGGAATGCCCCGAGTCAATCATGAATGTTGAATCAGTCCGTTTGTCCGTTGCCGAGTGTGAAGCGTTGCTCGCATATGCGGGGTGCGGGTGGATACAGCTAATTTAAAATGAATGTGCCTCGAGTCAAGACATTCTCATTAAGGGTCTGAAATTCTTGTGGTATAATGATGATGGAACGTCTGAACAGACGTATGTATAGAGATATGAACAAAAATATTTGTATTTTGAATATTTCACAGAAAAATATTTCATGTTTTTTTTTTATATTTATAAATAAAGTTGTCAGATTTTCTCTCCTTTTTCTTTGTATGGTTTTTTCATGAAAAGTTCATAAAAAAGCACACGAATTTATGAAGGGATGAGAGAATTTCTCTTGATAGATCGTTCATTTGATATTGTATGGAAATGAGGAAAAACGATATTATGACCCTTTGAAAAATTTACGCCATTTTTACCAACACGCTTAACTTTTTCTTAACAAGAAAATTGGAGGAAAAATAGAACGTTTATGGTCAGAATGAAGTACTTTTCAAATAAATGCTGTATCTGGAACAAATTTACTCGGGTGATGGTCAGTTTGTCGAATAATACACTGAGAAAAAAGGTTCAGTGTGATGTTAAGATACTTACCCATTTAACATTTTTCCCCTCAACATTGTAGCATTTTCTACAAAATTTGCGAAATCAACGCATTGGAGAACTTTCCGATATCATTCAGAGAACATAATGAATGTTGGAAATGTTGAAAGGAAAAATGTTCATTGTGTAGAAAATTCACAATGTACATTAAAGTATTTAAATTTAATACACTGATAGTGTTTAAATTGTATAGTGACTTTTTAAACACTTGAAAGTGTGGAACGCTGATGACTCAGATCAAGTGTTTTATAATAGGAAAATTTTACTAATTTTAAGAGTGTATTCACACGCTCCCAAGTGTTTAAAAAGTGAATCCATGATTCAAACACTCTAAGTATTCTTCTTTTGAGAATAATTTAAATTTGCTCAAAAATGTTGATTAAAATTTTGTCTTCAGCAGGGGACCAGTTCAAAGACAGTTGATAAGAAGTTCAATTGGGATTCAAAGAATTTATAATGAATGCTCAAGAATTCTTTCTGAACTTTGGGGCTGTAAATAATTTTTTAAATATAAAATTTTTAATAACACAGTGAAATTTATGACAATCAATAATAAAGGAATTTAGTATATTTGCCACGAATTACTGCATTCGCAATATCTATGCAATCTCGTACAAGTATATCACACAGAATGTCCCTGGTGGAAAAATAACGTTCACCAAACGTGAAAAAAATGTCCACTGAAGTAATCCAGTGAACATTTTTCCCCTCAATATTTCAAACATTCATTATGTTCTCTAAATAATATCAGAAAGTTCTCTGATGCGTCAATTTCGGAAATCTTTGAGATAACTTCAATCCCTAACAGCACAATGTGTTTCTGGGACGTTTTCTGAACGTTCAGGAAACCTTCCCTACGTTCTATAAACCTTCAATGAACGTTCCAGTGGCACGTTGTGCTGTCTGGGAAGAGCTCCCACTGAGCATTTCCGTTAGACCCTGGCGAAAAAACGGCGTGCACATGAAGTTCAAAAGGCGTACCAATAACGTGATTCTGGCCAATATACGTTCAATGCACGCTTACTTCAATAGCTAAGTTCGTTTAGTGGTGTCCCAAGTTACCTCAACTTACTCCAAGTATTTTGGATTCGCTATTTCCAGTTATAGAAACAAAATGATTGGTTTGGTACAAGTTGGAGCAACTCGGAGCAGGTAGAACGAACGAACCTAATATAAGCGTGAGTACAGCGTGCATGAACGCTTTTCTTCACGCTCGATCCACGCTCAACTGCGCCAATTGACACTTAATACACTCTCATGTGACGGTAATAACACTCCTATGCGACGCTCCGAATGCACGCTTTATTTTCACCAGGGGAACCTTGCATTAACATTGCATCGATGTTGATGCGATCTTGAAAGTACCTGTTATGAGAATTACAACAGTAATATTACAACATCGAATTACAAGTAAATTGCAGCAATGTTACGTTGTCAGGTGATATTTCAACGATATTTTTGCAAGTTACTTTTGTAATATTGCATTTGTGAATTGAAAGACAAGTACTTTCAAGATCGCATCAATATCACTGGAATGTTAATGCAAGGTTCTATCGGAAATGCTCAGTGGGCTCATAATAAGGTTATCTAAAAGATTCCCGAAATCGGCGCATTAGAGAACTTCCTGATATCATTTAGAGCATAATGAATGTTTGAAATGTTTAGGGGGAAAATGTTCACTAGGAAGGAAACCGCTTGAACGCAACGTAATCCACGCCAAATAACTCTTCCCGACAGAAAGTGCGATAAGCGTTCATAAAGAGTCCAAGCATGCTTTAATTCCTATGCTTTGTAAGCGTGGTAGAAACTCAATTGGAACCAGATTTTTTTAAAAACGTTATGTACACGCTTCTTGCACGTCACAGATTCAATCACTCTTGATGTACGCTGTAAAGCGCTTTATTACGCTTTATCCGAATTTCAATATTAGATATTTTTCAGAAACCCACATAAAATTTGGATGAAATTCATTCAGTTTTTCGTTTGGGTTTCATTTGGGATTTCAAAAGATATCTAGTCCAAAAACTCGGATAGGATCCGGATGGAACCGGATGAAGAATCACCGCAAAATTTGTATTGGAATTCGGATACACCCGCATGGTTTCCCGGAAAGTTCCATTCGGATTATCATCCGGGTTTCATCCAGATCATTATCCGTTTTTTTAACCCGAACACCGTGCTTCCATGTAAACTAACCTTGAAAAACCTGTGGGTTTTCACCAATAACAACGTATGAAAAGATATTTCCATTGAAATTGTTACCGGACTTGTTACCATGACTATAAAGGAGGTGTAATAAATCCGTAGCACTGACCTGTAATATACGCTGGATAGTGCATAACATAGCCTTCCCGTATGCGAGCTCAGGTGGTAAGCCCCCAATGTCCTGGATGCCGCATGTCCCCAACGCGCAATGCCCCGAATATTCAATATCCCGAATAGCTTTGCCAAAAATTCCTACTTGCTGATGATGATTGGTTGGTTCTTCTAGAGTCACCCAATCTCATTTTCGTCTTCATAGGAATTAATCAATCAGCGAAACCTGGTAGAATTTTTTTGGCCACGTTGATCCCGAAACTATCTGATTGTTCAATCCTTAGTGACCTACTACAGATTTCCTAGAAATTGACCAATCGGCAAATTTCGGGATATTGAACATTCGGGGCATTGAGCGTTTGGAGATGGCGCGTTCGGAGCATAAGGGGCCATTGTGCGCTATATACATACTGAAGTGAGCACACCATTAGCTAAGTTCGTTTACCGATGTCCCAAGTTACCCCAACTCGCTCCAAGTATTTTGGATTCGCTACTTCCAGTTTAAGCAACGAAATGATTGGTTTGGTACAAGTTAGAGCAACTCAGAGCACGTAGAACGAACGAACCTATTGTAAACACTTCTGACGGGAGAGAGGCGAACGATGGAGATTCTATCTTCGTTCATTTAACGCGAAACGGAAGACAAAA
Organism: Gonatopus flavifemur; assembly: GCA_018340375.1. NCBI lineage: Eukaryota > Metazoa > Arthropoda > Insecta > Hymenoptera > Dryinidae > Gonatopus > Gonatopus flavifemur. Next base: position 12,478,573 of record JAFFJZ010000005.1, read on the forward strand.
AAACAAACGATGGGAATTCTGTCTTGTTCTATTCTATATAGAGACATCCTTCTCTACGTTTTCAAGGTCGTACGTTAATGCACTCACTGTAGTATACATATAAAGCTCCATGTTGGGGGCCTTCCGAAATCCACTGACTTGTCAATTCCTAGGGAAACTCTAGTAGGCTTCCAGGAATTGATCAATCAGCGAACTTTGAGACATTGAATGCTTCTGATTGCGAGAGCTCTTGGCCCCAGAGGCCATGATTCAGCCAATGGGAATCCAGTATTCTAGCCTTAGGGGCTACCCCCTGCCTGCAATCGGAAGCATCCATGGGAGCCCTACCTTTGTGAGGTAGTATGCAATAAGCCCGACTAATTATAAAAATATAATCAAATAAAATGGGAAATTAATCGAAATCAAAGCGTAATTAACCTTCAATCTATACATCTTTACAGTAAAAGGTTGAATAAGCTTTGATTTCGATAAATTTTCCATTTCATTTGATTATATTTTTATAACTAGTCGGGTCAACTGTCATTCGGGTTATAATCCGGTCGGGCTTGAGTGCCATTCGGGCTTCTCGCATACTACCCTTTGTTACGAGCAGGGTTTCTTTTCCTAGTACAATCTCCAACATTGCCATTGGCAATTCCAATTAAATATCGTTTGCCATAGGTCGATACATCGGAAAATTGTACTAAATCCGAAACCCTGGTTACGAACCCGGACATGCATACAACCAGTAAAATTTCAGAACACAGCCCAGAAGTTACTGGAATTCGCATTATCGTTCATTCCGATCATACTATTTTATAACACACTCAATTCTCCGGTGCGGTAATAAAATATCAAAAATGGAGAAGGTTGAAAATACCGAGGGTGTTGAATCTGATAAAAAAAAATCTTATGCCGGAATTCCTGAAGCGGATTTTGTTGTGAGTGTTCAATTTCCACACAATTTTTTATTTTCTCCAAATGAAAAATCCAGAACCACCTTTTGATTCACATTCAATTTTTCGTCACCACAACCTAATAAATCACTGAAACTTATTTAAATAAATATTTTTTCCTCTTAATTTATTTCATTAAATTTCAAAAACCCCACATAACAACGCTAACTCACATCATTCTATATGAAATAAAATTCCATGCACATAGTGTTGATTGCCAAACCATATATGGCGAACACAACTCTTATTTTGCTTTTCAAAACAGTAAAATATTCGTATATCCTCTGATTGATTGATTATTTACTCTTTCCCATGTAGGACGATGTGGACGCATATATGGCCAAACCAGAAAACGATAGCGTAGAAAAAGTATTGAAAAGATTGAACGAAAATCACAGCAAGTATAAATTCATGGAATATAATTTGGTCAGTAAAAGAAGAAGGCTCAAAATACAAATTCCTGATTTGGAGAGATCGTTGGAAATGATCGAAATGTTACAGATAGAAAAGAATAATGAAAAAGAACTGGAAACACAATTTATATTATCCGAACAAGTTTTTGCCAAAGCCGTTATACCACCAACCGATAAAGTATGCTTATGGTTGGGGGCTAACGTCATGTTGGAATATACCTTGGATGACGCAGAAGAAATGTTGACCAAGAACATCGAAGCTGCCAAAATGAATCTAAGTTACGTGGAACACGATTTAGACTTTGTTAGAGATCAGTTTACCACTACAGAGGTCAATATGGCTCGTGTGTTCAATTGGGACGTTAAACGAAGAAAAGCTGCTAAAACTACCACCTAAAACATGAAACTTCCCATGGAAATAATTTTGAATCTGAAAGAAAATAAAACGGGTGCTCAAAGTATATATTGAATTTGGCTTTTCTCTTTATTTTCTCTCTCAATTGAGCATAGTTCATTGAATTCATATTATCGTACTATGTCATTTTACGCTGATCCTCAAAAATTAATCCTTGTACTTACATTAAGATTTCTCTATAAAAACCATTGTACATCTTAGTTTACCCAGCACAGAACAAAAATTTGTAAATCATTGTATCAAATATTATGATCCACAATATATATATTGCTGAATTTTTTATTCAAGTGTACATATATTTATCTTACTCGTTATCACAGAATTGGTGATATTATAGTACGTTAATACAAAATTTTGCAAAACTAATGAAACTAAAAACATAATCACATTTTTTCTTAAACATAAGAATCTTAAGTCTTCAACTTGGAATTTAATATTCTTTTTGATCTCTAGAATATTATTGTTTTAATGAATCTTAGTCTAAAACTTACCAAATTCAGTTCTTTTATCTATATTACGCGTAAGTTTAGAAAGGCTGTGTCATCGTGGAATATAAACGTCAAAATTTTTAGAAGAAAATGAAATGCCCAATCCCAACTTACACGTAATACGTATAGACGTTTTAATCTTAAGGCACATAGTGGAGTCATTTTGCATTTGGGTTTGAACTAGCAGGTTTTGACTAGGAATGAAAAACAAAAACAATCTAAAATACATTTATACATGGTGTGCTTGGTTCGTGCGCTTATTCTCCATCGGCGTCTAGGTCCATCTTCCCTAATTTTTCTTTCAATTCCGTAATTTGTGCTTTCGCATCCTCCAATTCTCTATGAAGAGATTCAGTTTCCGTGTTGCTTTCGGTTATACCTCCAAGATGTTTACATATATATCTTTGAATAAGTTAAGGAAATTCAACAACACATTTACCATTCATTCTAATTGAAATATGGCTGTGTTTAGAGATCCGTTATCCCGTCTCAAATTTAAAAATCTGCAACATGATGAATTTTCGAGTTCTCGTGAATACAGTAAATGAAATTTCGTGTATTCACAGGACTATGAAAGTTTGAGACAGGTTAACGTGTTTCTAAATCAAGTCTTGAAATATTCTATATATATGTATATATATAACGGTATCGATACTCCCTCAATTCAATCCAAACACTTGAAATTCAAAAAGGTAATGTTCTTGGAGTTTGAATTGTTTATAGAAATGAGACAAAAATTCAAACTCTCGAAATCTGATGGATTATCATCATTCATTTCCTCGAATTGATTTCTTGCGACTGGAAATATCATTTGAAGAATATACCCCAAGATTTTGGATCATCAGCGGATGTGTATTCCATTATTCAATTACTAATTTGTTTCAATAAACGATTCAAACTTCAGCAGGATAAAAAAGCAAGGTTTTTATGACTAGTGGCATTTTGTACACCAGTGGAAGCGATGTATGTGAAATCAAGACACATGTATATACAAGCATGACTGCTATTTATACGCAATTGAAGAATCATAGCATATTTCGCTAACAAAGTGATGTGGCAATTTTTGAGGCTCAAGTTTGGGGTACAATCTTGAAACAATATTTCTAGATCGTTCCTGAACTTTTTCTCTTTTTGGTATCTAATTTCAATTCATTCATAGAATTAAGAGACGCAGTATTCATTCATCTTTGATCGCATATTCAAAAAGGATACTCCAAAGCATCTTCCGGTTTCTGAGGTTCTTCGTATAAAGCGACCAGTACTTTGGTCAAAGCATCCATAACTCCAGCTTTTTCCAAATACTTGCGGAACTCGTCTCTCTTTGATTCAATGGTCTGAAATAGGAAACAGAAATGATGAAAATGAAGATTAACTCGAATTTCTGTTAGTGAAGTATAGTTTGGAACAATTTCTTAACTAGTAGGCTATACATGCAAGCTATTCACAAAATATGTCAACGATGTAACTTATTTTATTTGAAATCAACCATCATCGAACCGGCTTATGGCACATTCGAAGTCTATTCTCAAAGTTTATAATAATTAAGTTCTTAGAGAACTTTCTTTCCATCAAACAGATACATAACAAATTTGTGGGTTACGTGTGCTTTTTAAAAATTTGTCTACTTTTTTTTAATATATCACTGTATAAATAAATTAATTCATTGAATGCAATGAAAAAGAAGTAAGAAAGACATATTTTCATCAATTCGACTGACATATTTTACGAATGAATGATCACAAGGAATTCCACTGTGATGATATTTCTATAAAATTCCATAAAACTTGACGATTTTGAACTGTATACTTATTTACCATGATGATCCGCAATTGTGTTTATACTTTCCACTGTTTTATTATATATAAATATAATAATTCGAGATGCAATTCTAGATTTGACTACAAAACTGTGCACAACTGTAAACGACTGAATGCGCGACAGGACCAAAAATGACAGCGCGCACGATCGGAATACTTGGAATTTCATTGATAGTAACATTAAAGCGCCCTCTTATTGGATGGAACACAAAAACAATTATTTCAATCCTCTCATTTTTCACTTATTTTATTCGTAATAACAAAGAATCATATACATAATTGAATTTCGATTCAATATATATTGAAAAGTATGCAAAAGAGATACGTAATTTTATGCTATTAAATAATGAAATTGCAGTGGTTCTGATTTCATGATCCAACGGTCAGAAAGCCGGCGAAACTTTCAATAGCAGCGAAAAAGGCCCCTATGCAGTGTGCATTCTCATCTTTTCTTTGACAGAACGATAACAACGCAGACACTTTATATTTAAAAAAAACATGCAAAAGATTTCTGCATATATTACTACGTTTATAAATGATAAAATAATGGCACATGAATAAAAGACCTTTTGACCTCAATGAAAATATTTTCCTGAGAATCTAAAATAAATGTTCAAAATTCAAACATCATTCGATTCTGCAATTTTTCGTAAATCTCTGAAAATATTCTGTATATTTCAGAAAAATTCTCAAAATTGGGATTTCCACCAATTTATGCAAAGAATTAATTTCAAATTTGACTAATAAAATATGTTCTGAAATAAGTCTGCGAATAAGTAATGACACATCCTCTGCAAACATTGTTTGTTTTGGTATGCACTACTGCACTCCTATGATTTGTAGGTTAATTATGTTGAAACATAACTGCATTAAATGTGTGCAATGTATTGCGAAAAGTGGGAATTTGTTTATAGAGCGTTATTAACAATTAGTATAGGTATAGTTTCTTTGATGGGCGATCAAGGATTGAAGTATAACAAAAATCATGTGATTCGTGCAATTTTTGACAACTTGACACATGCCACGATTGGAGGTTTAAGTTGGACTTTGATTTTAAATTTATCGAAAAAATCCGTGATCCAGAATCTGAATAGCATTGTGATATGCTTCCTGTTATCTTCCTTCATAGACGTTGATCATTTTATATTGGCACGTAGTTGGAAATTGAAAGTAAGTTGATTTATTATTATCTATTCTTACCTGCGACATGACGATGAGGTTTTTTGATTTCGAATATGAATTGACGACGAAAGGGATCGAAGGTTCTTCCTTGTGACAGTTTGATAGGTTACTGTCAGTTACTGTCACAAAGACACGCGTTCATACACTATATGCAATCGTATGCGATGCGAAGTGGATTGAATCTCGATCGGGCTGTTGTTCTTTTGTTTTCGATTTTCGATAAAATCGTTTTGCGTCCTTCGAATTGAAACGGATAGAAATGGATTATGAATAGTTTCATTCTGCAGATTGGGTCCAGGGTTGGGTACGCATAATACGATAGGTTTTATGCAAGGAATAATGTGTGCATAAAACTCATGCAAATAATGCAGATAACTAAAGGGGGTTTTCTGCATCATCTTTTTTTATGGTCAAGTTGGGTTATAATTTTAAAACTATGAATTGTTTACCATTTCAACACTCATAAATATCTATTCCATATATTCTGAATTTTGAATCTCAAGTCGGAATTAATTTTACAATGTTTTCTGCATTTTCTGCGTATTCTACATGTTTTATACACAATCTGCGCATAGTTAACGCATATTACTTATCGTACGCGCACAAAACCCATTGCTGACTGGGTCTATTCTCAGACAGCACAAATGATCATTTTGAATTCATATAAAGGTCTCAAAGAATTCTTGGACAGTTCCCGTTATATCAGTAAACAGGAATTCAATATGAATCCAATTAACTCAAAATGAATACATATTGAATGCCTAAATAGTTCTTGATGAATTCACGAGATGAACTCTTTCTGAACAACTGATTTGTTCATCAAGAATTCAAATTGAATTCAAATTATTCATAATGAATTCATGTTTACTCTCATGATGGGAGCTCTTTGAAGGGGTTCTTGTGCTGTATGGGTTCTAAGAATATTTACGAATCGATTTGAGATGCTCAATTCAATTAACATAAAATGCGAATAGTGTGGCGACTATAGATCAACCGATATAGATCCCCAATAAAGATATTTCTCTTCAAAACTTCAACAATTTCTCTGCAAAACTTCATTATCGCAATTCTTAGAGAAAGAAAGAATTTTTTCAACAGATTCATCTTCCAAAACTCTGTAAAATTCTGCATATTTCTGAAAATTTCTATTGCCAGTAAAGGTTTCTCTGTACATTTCCAACTTATTGGTCAAAGTTGTTTTGTTGAGAAATGTTGAATTTTCTCAACATTTTTCTACTTGATAAGTGGTGGAAACATTTGACGAGGAAAGGAATTTTCTCCACGAATTCATACATTTCTCTGCAAACTACATTTGCAGAAAAAAATGTGAATTTTCTCTTTATTTGTCTATTCCAAGAATATTACGGCTTGTGGCGGAGAGTTGAGTTTTCTATACAAATTCATACATTTTTCTCAAATCGCATTTGCGGAGATACAGTGAATTTTTCAAATTTTTCAATCGACTCAAAACAACTTGAGTAAAATTCACTAGCAGGCCTCGAAAAAACCTCTCTCCCACGACCCACTCATTTTTCCTTTCGGAGGATTCTGAATCGATTAGTCTATATCCGACGGGAACGAATTTTTTAAAATTTTCTATCGATTTGACCCAGCACTTGGAAAAATTTACAAGTTAAGGTCGAAAAAAACCTTTCTCCCACGATCTACTTATACTTCGTTTCATAAGATTCTGAATCGATTGGTCTATATCTTACAGGGACGAACTTTCAAAATTTTCTATCGATTTGACTCATCACTGTGAAAAACTTACAAGTTGAGGTCAAAAAAATCCCCTCTCCCACGACCTATTCATTCTTCGTTTCAGAAGATTCTGAAGTGATTGGTCTATACCTCACGAAAACGAATTTTTCAAAATTTTCCATTGCGATGATTCCCACAAGTGGTACTTTAAGATTACTGTAGTCATCTCGGAGATCCGCTGATGTGGTAGAAGCTTTGCTTCTCACTCGCAGGACCCGGATTCAATCCTCACTGGGGAAAGTTCCTAAAAATGGACTTTCAATGTGGTGTCTCTTCCGTAATGTCATTCAAGTCGAACTGGAAGGAGATTTGTAGAGATAAACTCTGAACAAACATTTTTTTTCTCAAGCAAAAGTGAATAGATAAAACAGAGATTTGTAGAGTAATGCAGAAATATGCAGAGAAGTATTTAATGTAATATGGAAATTTGGCGAGTTTTGTACGAATTTTGTGGAGAAATTCATAAAATATTACGAAGATTGGAAGAATTATGTACAATTTTGCAGAGTAATGCAGAAATTTGTAGAGTAATATTTATGGTTAAAAATTCTGCAAATTTCTCAAAGTGTCCGAAATTTGACAGTTATGTAGAAAAATCTGAAGAGTTTTGAAGAATTTTGAAGAGAAATATTTTTATTGGGGATATTATCACCAGGACTGACGAGAGGAGAAAGCTATCGGGGTATTTTATCCCGGGCCCGATGTCCCTTCAGGGTCCCAATTTTTGCTCTCAATTTTTCCAGTGGATATTATTTACGCAAAATTGGGGCCCGGATTTCCTCTCCCTAACTATAATTAAATATTATACGGAAGTATGGAACATAAAATCACGTAACAAGAACATCCCACACAGCACTCGTTGTCTAACAGATATTTTCAGAAATAATTAAGAACAATGCAAGAAGTCTTATGCAACATGAATAGACATCTTTTAGAAGTCTTAAACTGTTTTTATTTCTAAAAGATATCTTTAAGAATGTTTTCAGAAACCTTTCAGAAATTTTCGGAAGATCTCGTTTAGAAAATCCTAACAGGTTTCTGGAAACGTTCTTGAAGATATCTTTTAGAAATCAGAACAGTTTAAGACTTCTAAAAGATGTCTATTCATGTTGCATAAGACTTCTTGCATTGTTCTTAATTATTTCTGAAGATATCTTTTAAACAACGAGTGCTGTGTGGGATGTTGCTGAAGTTTGAATCGTTTATTGGAACGAATTGGTAATCGAATAAGGAATCTCAGATAACACGCGAAGAATTATTTTTCAAAAACAAGAATAGAATTCTTCAAGAACTATTTTCGACTTAATGAATTCTTATAGAACTCTGAAGGTGTTCAATGTTTGGAACATTAACAAGTTCTTTGAGAATACTGACAGTATTGTTTTAGTACTCTCAAAGAACTCATTAATGTCCCAATCATTCAACACTTCCAGAGCTCTATATAAATTCATTAGTTCGAAAAGAGTTTATGGGGGATTCTATTCTTGTTTTTGAAAAAGAATTCTCCGTTGTCAGGGTAATCGTGGTAAACCAGATAGCATTGAAAGTCCTCTGGAGGTTTTAGAAACATAACCTTAGTTCTGCGCGCTTCGTCTCCGGGGAGTAGATTTAAGTACGTTCAGAGGACGTTCATTTTTGATGCACCTGAATATGTTCCCAGTACGTATCTTTCATTTACCACGGGACGTTCTCGTTACGTTTCCCAAACGTACTTTCATGGAAACTAACCTTTACAAATACATGCGTAGTATCGCAGAACGTCATTGACACCTTTATTGAACACATCCCCAAAACGTCGCTTGGTGAAGATAAATAGAACATTACGGAACATTTGTATGTCCCTGGGACGTACATGCGACGTTCTTAGAACGGCTTGGGGTCTCATTTGAACGTTCTCTGCGTGAGCAAGTTCGAAGAAAAATTTCCGAAATCGACGCATTAGAGAATTTCTGATATCATTTAGAGAACATAATCCATATAGCACCACAGTTCTAGAAGGGTTCATAAGGAATTCTTATTGAACTGATTTTGTTCTTCATGAATTCTTTAAGAATTCTCCTGGGACTGTGGTGCTGTGAGGGAATGAATGTTTGAAAGGTTGAGAGAAAAATGTTCACTGAGGTGTTATCTGGGAAATCCTGAACTTTTTGAGACTCAAAACTTTGCAGTACCCATACAGCACCGGGAGGTTTTCTGGACGTTCCGAAAACGTGCTTGGTTACACAGAGAACGTGCAAATAACGTCTTATGATGTTCTAAAAACGTCGCATGTATGTCGCAGGAACATGGAAATGTCCCGTTTAGTTCTATTTATGTCTTCTTGCAATGTTCTTTGGACGTATTCAAAGAACGGTTTTCACAACGTTCCGCGGCGTTGCACATATGTTTTTGAACGGTTAGTTTTCATGGAAGCACGTTTAGACAACGCGGAAAGAACGTCCCGTAATATATGAAAAGAACGTGCTCGGTACGTATTCATGTGCATCAAAAGCGAAGGTACTCTAAACATTTGGAAAATATTGCCTTGGGCACCAACACACGCGGAACCAAGATTATGTTTATAGAACATTCAGAGAACTCTCTGTGCTGTCTGGGTACATCCTTTAAGGGAGTACTCTGGTCGATTTTTCACCAAAAAAACTACTAGATCGTTTCAACCATTTTACGTCAAAAATATTCAATCAATTGCATTAAAGTTTGGATCAAATGATTCAAAATCAATCAAACAATCCGGGTCTGGTCTGTTTGTTGTTCAACTAACTCGTCATGAATAATTACAACAAAATTTCGTTATCAGCCAATAAGAAACCTCTATTCAGTGTTTTTTTATATTATAACAAATATAATCCATGTACAATTATTTTGAGACCAGAGCCGGCATCTCTGATTTATTCTGGATTTTGTTATCTCAAGGTCGATGTAATTAATTGAATATTAATATGGTGAAGTAATATAGAAGAGATGTTTCAAGTTTCAAGAAATTAATCCAAAAATATAGAAATCGATGATTTTTCAGATTCAATGAGTTTGATTTTTCGTTTCGTTTCTATAAACGATTCAAACTTCAAGAACATAATAAAAACATCCGGATAGTCAAGAATGCATCAATGAATTCTTAAAGAACTTTTCATGAACTCCAGAGGTCAAATGAAATTCTCGATGGTAAGTAATAACATAATACAAAGCTATTGTATTCAACGTTTTGTATGGTTTTAGGATGCAACAAATGTGGGTAGACGAGGATTCTTTCACTGCACAACGTTGCCAATTATGCTATGGTTCTTGTTCATCTCATTCTCGAAGGTCTTGGAGAGTACAAAACTGGCACAATCCGCTTGGTTGACGTTGACCGGTTTCTTGAGCCACCACATACGAGATGCTACAAGGAGAGGATTATGGTTTTGTCCTGTGGGCTCTACGCCACCTATTCCTTATTTGTCGTATATTATTTTGACTATGATGTTACCGTATTTATTATACAGCTGTATGAATTTGTATGTAACATCGCCGTATGTTCGTAATAACGACGGTTATGTAAAATCTGGAGAAATTGTATAAAATTACAACTACTTTCCATAGTACAGTACACTCATACTCTACTATTTCTTTAATACAAGGCGAAAATCGTTTGAGTCAGAAAGAGGGTGAGCGGCCCATTTGCGAGAGTGTGCCGTAGTTGAAATTTTAAATTTAACCATACAGCGCAATTAATAGGTGGTCATTTCCCTGGTGATTTCGGTGTACGGAAAGTCCTAAGCCTAAGTCAAAAGGCCGTATCTCCTAAAAAACACATTTTATCCTTACATATTTCCCATATAACATTTTGAAGCTTCCCCATAAGTTTGTGTGCAATTTGCGTGCACAAGCTTATCCATGTACGTCGTTACGTGAGGTCATCCCTGGTTAATTTAATGTGTATAAATTTAAATGGGTCTATGTAAGAACTTCGAAACCTTGGTTGGAAAGAATGGCAGTATACAAACTTTTTCTCTAATCAAGGCTTCTAATAATTCACAATTCGAATTTTTTCTATAGACCCGTTCAAATAAAATGCTTGTTATCTCGAAACTTCAAAATATGGAGATACGACCTTAAGGCTTAGGCCGGCAGTTCAGTAAATTCTCGATTTTAGTACGTTGATGGTTGGTTTTGAACTGTTTTCGATCAGGAACCAACCCAAATTCAACTTCTCTCTCTACCCCGGTTAGAAAATCCCATTCATTCCGATTAAACGTGCACAATTTCAATTGATACCGATTTATATTTTAGATCTTTTCTATTATAGATTCAACTCGAGTTCTGAATGTTTAATAAGGATTAATAGGAATGAATAGAATTTCTTAATCAGTGTATACGCGCGAATGTTGTTTTTCAGTTAATCTCTGGTGGAAATGAAGCGTATAGAGCGGCCTGGAAGCGTAACTCAAGAGTCATCCAAGCGCCATTCAAAAGGGAATTTGAATATTATTTCACGCTTTATTTTCTCCAATTCCCACTTCCTAAAATTTCGAAATTTTACCAGGAATGTTGAATTTACATCAGTCGGTCTTTTACTAAAAACCAACTAATGGAAACATAGTTCCCTACAAACAATAATTACTGGTGTTTTTGAGGGCGACCGATATTCCTGCAATGTCGGTGAAGAGTCGTTGCTGGCTCTTTGAAACGCCTGCATTCTCGTTTCCGGGCTTGCTTTTGAATACCAAAAGGTCTAAAACTCTTCAAAAACAACAATTTCATGACCACTATGGTCGGTCACAATACCCAAGCGACACGCGGATGTTTTAGAGTTGATATGAACATACTAACAACTTCTAAATGAGACTGTCGTAGATAATCATCTCTTGGGTATATTCAAAATATACATACATTGCTTACTGAGTTTATGAACAAAGTGGATGGAATTTTTGATTACACTGAAAAAAAAATTCCTCCTAACCAAATAAATGATTGGTGTTCTGAATAAATAATTTATTCGCCGCAAGTAATCAATTTTTGCATCTAATTGAATATTTAATTTCCACGAATAAATTTTTTTCTCCAGTGTAGTTTAATTTGATATTTGAATAATTTACAACATTCTAAGAATGTTCGAAGAATAAACATTCAGAATGATTATAAATTCTATGAAACTCCTTTACTACGAGCGCAGATATTTTACGCCTATTCATGAAATTTTAGAATTAAGGGAATGTGCTAGAAATATTCTCTCAACATAACAGAAATTCAAAAAGAATTCTTGAGATTTCATATTGAATGTTTCGAGCCCCAATTGGAGTTTTTATGGAATCTTCTTGAGGGGATACCAACGGTCCCTGACGATACAACCCGAGCCAAATCTTTTCTGACAAATTATCAGGAAATAAAGCAAGAAAAGGAAAATATCGCTCTGTACAGACCACTTTTATTGATCGAAGGAGATCTGTACGGAGCGATATTTCGATTTCATTCCTTTGTTTTCGAGTAATTTGTCAGAATAGTTTTGGTTGTGTCCTTTTGTAACCAACGGGTCTGGTTGCATCTTCAGGGGTCGCTGGTATCACCTTGATCTGATGTGCTGTATGAGTAGTGTATATATGCAAAGAATCGTCAAGGACAATTTGGGTGTGAAATCATATAATTTTGGAAATGTGTATTTCTCGAATATGGATTAGAAAAAAAAACTTTTGTTTATGCATTCATAACCAATCACTTGGGATCTCTTCAGAATATTTTAGATATTTTATAGGGATGTTTGAACCTCTAAGATTTTTTGTGTACAAAATATGTCAAGTTTCGATGAATATTGTATAGAAATCGATAGAAACTACACATATTTTGTAAAAAAAGGTTGTCCGACAAGGTTCGCACATCCCTAATATTTTAACCAGAGGCAGAGTCTTCATCAGAACCTACTACCCGAATAGAGAAATTTTTCAAAATTCTATAAAATTCACTGCTGCTCCACCGGACTTGAAACAGAATTGAAATAGGATTGAACCACAGGAAATTACCACTCAACAGACGAGTACATATTTCACAAGAGAATGCTTGAATCGCGATTAGATAATTCCATTTCAATCCTGTTTTATCTACGCCTGGTGGAAATATAGTCATACACATAGAATTATACATAAATAATATACAAACTATATTGACTTTTACATAAATTACATATAATTTTGAAAACTTTTCTACACAGGTAGATCCTAGTATATTTGTATCTGGGCATATTTCAAGTGAAATCTAGAACCAACTGAAACATTGGATACTCAATTTCTGCAAAAATGTTGAAAATCTGAGTGAAAACATTTTCAGAATTTTATATAATTTATTTATTATTCAATATGGTGTATATTTGTTATATTGGGAACGTGTCATTATAATAACCGTTGTCTTATAGAACTGTTTGGTTGAAGTTGACCCTTAAAGTATGCCCCCTGGTTTGGATTAGATTGTTTCAACCGTTTGTTCACAGAATATTCATAGCATGTATCTTCATAGTGAATGGGAAATATCCATCTATGCTATGTGTACTTTGATTCATTTTTATTTGTATATACATGTATATAATTGTATATTTTGTATGTATGTATATATATTTATATTTGCACATAAACCTGTAAAAAAAAATAGAAAAATACAAGTGAATATGATGATTTCTCAGATTTGAAGTTTCATTATAAGAGTCAATTTAAAAATCATTCTACCCTGTTGCAAATACCGGTGAGAAAAATTCTCACAAATTTCTTTTCTCACAAAACCTGGAGAAATTTAATAAAACCTGCAGCTTCCGGATCAAAACCGGAGGGGTGGCAAACCTGAAGGAACCTAAGAAAGATAAAATTTATAACTTGTCTAAAAGTGTCGCGTGTGGTATATCTTTTAAATGTCATTACACATCTTTTAGATAATTTTCTGAACAACCCTGCTGAAAATCCCAGGCCGAAAAACTAATAAACTTTCTACCTGGTTTTATCCAGAATTAACAAATTGGAATATCCTGTTGAAATCTAGCAGGAAAATTTCCGTCACTTTTCGACCGAACATCATGGTCGTGAATTCTAAACAGTACCATTCCAAAAAACTACTGACAGTTTTTGACAGGGTTCTCTGGGACAAAAACCGTTCGAAATTTGGCAACTATGTTTTGCCCAGTACTTACGCAGAAAAGGGCCTCTTTGAGAAATAGCAGAGTTCACTATTTAATATAGCAATGAATGTTTTTGATACGTTTTCAGTAGAATGAGCTACGTAAAATTGACTGATTATGATATGTGAAGTATTACAAAGTATAATGCCACGTAGTATCTTTGTGAATCACTATTAGGATTGATAATTCCTGCAATCTTCATCACTGAATTTTAATTTTATATGTCTACAAATCCAAATGCGACGTGATATAATTCACTATGTTACATATATGGGACCGGCTGTGCTACATAAGTCAGCGAACTTGACTATTTGACGAAGATTTCTCTTCTCCGTTCTGTCTGGGATTTTCAGCAGGGGAGTTGAGGATGTTTTGTCCATCGGGAGCAGCCTGCCCCCAAGAAGTATCAACCAAATTAAAAATTTTGCATGCGGACTGAAATACCCGTTTGTTATCAGTCGAGTCTCCACACGGGATCCGTGTGACCCTCCAAGGTCCCATCCGGGATCACTCGGTTTCTTGGTTGACACGAATTTGAAAGATCCTGAACGAGAACTTAAGGAATCGCTTGTGCAGTTCTGAAGAGTACACGGGTCTCGGGTGGAAATCTGGGTGTGAATTTCTGCATCCTGTGTATTCCATAGTTGGAAATTTCGGTGCATTTGTGAACAAAATTCCATCAGGACTCAATTTTTATCTGATGTCGATGGAATTTCTCTTTCAACACTCAAAGAGACTTCTACTTCCACTCTATAAATTTCTTGGAGTGAACTCCCAAAGAGTGAAAATATTGCAAGTCTAACAAGAGTAAGATTCCACTCCTAAAGAGTGGATTTTCACTCTATAGAAGTGCATTTTTATTCTCTTGGAGTGAGGATTTCCAGTGTTTCGTTTTCGTCTTGTCTCACCAAGACTGACCGGGTTTCGATCTCGGTCTCGATTTGATTTCAGAATTTATAATCTCGTCTCGACAAAATCAGTATCGTCTCGGTCTTGAGGAGAGATTCTCGCTATTCCCGGTTTTGACAATGCATTCTATATACGTTTCAGAGCACAGAGAGAAATGTGATTTCAAATATTACTACATTTTGTACCAAAGCAGCAGCATAAGTGACATAGTATAATTTTTACAACACAGTGTACACGGAGAGAAATTTGTAGTTAAATTTACTCAGGGCCGTCTTTAAGGCAGGGCACACCGGGCCCGAGCCCAGGGCCTCCTGCAAAAGGGGGGGCCTCTTCGTAGAGAATCGATAAGATTTTTACATATTTTCTTAAAAAGGTTACTTGAACAAAATGAAATCAAGTTATTTTTAAAATAAAACTAATTCTAGATATACGAACAAGTGGAAATTCAGTCAATACTTATTTTAAAGAAAAATCATAATGATTAACGTTAGAGTGGTTTTTGAAAAATTTCAAGATTTTACGTCTCCTCACATGGGCCTCCACTCTAAGTCGGCCCAGGACCTTGAAGCAATGAAAGACGGCCCTGAATTTACTATATGGTTATTGTTCCCAAGGAACAGACTGACTTTCCAATGGCATTTACTGTAAAACATAGTGAATTCGATCATGTTTATATTGTCTTGTCATAGTAAATTTCATCGTAAGTTCAGTCTGTTCCTCCCCTGGTGAAAATGGAAGCGGAAAGGAAGAGTAAACGAAGCTTATGTTGGAGAGTAACCAAAACGTTAATGAAAAGTATACGAAGCTTGAATGGGAGGGATACAAAAAGTATGTGAAGAGGGAATTGAAACAAAGGAAGCGTATAAAATTGATGAAACTTGAATAAAAAAGTTGCACATCGTAGCGAGAATCGAACTGATGACTTTCACCATGGTAGACGAGGGTTTTATCATCGTTGAGATAATTTGCTTGGAGATATAATTTGAAGTTAGAATAGGTATGGTTCACATACGCTTAATGTAACTTCCCAGTAAACACACACACACGTTTTAAAAACGTCAAAAACAGTCAATAACCATACGTTGTGAATTAGTGATATTCTTGCGTTGATTCAACGCCAAAATGTCGCGGCAGATCACGTGTTTTTCAACCATAAAATAACGTCATATCAACGGTTTGAACATCGTTTAAAAGACGTCAAATATTAACGTGTCCTAATGATGGTTCTAAAACGTGAATTGAATCCAACAAATTATTTTGAAAACTTTTCATCCAATATCGAGAACAATAGTACTTCTGAGTATGACAGAATTTGGAAAGTATGCCACACTATTGACTATCTTGCTCTCTGTTGAAATTTCAACCATTGTTCGGTTTCGTTCGACATTTGTAGCAGAATATCTTCAATTGAAGTTCAAACACAAGGTGTTATAAACACATTTTAAACGCGTGATTCAAACCCGTTTTTTGAGGACGTCGTTTGATGGTTATTTTTGAATATTGGTTTGAATTACACGTCATCAAAACGTAATTCCTGGTCGTCTATTTCCCTATCAAATCTCAACTAAAAATGAAATCGTTATGAAATCAACGACTGACGTTCGTTTGCCAGTCTAACGTTCTTTCAACGTTGAAATAACGTGTGTGTGTTTATTGGGTTACTCTTACTCCACATGAAGCGCGTGTGAAAAGGGATCGAGAGATTATGGAGCGTATATGGAAGGTATGATTTCATCATTTTACAGCAAGCGGGCATCACATGCTTCACGAAGAGGGAATTGAAACATTTTTCGCTTCGTATGCGCTTCGTGTATACGCTCCATTTTCACCAGGGTCGGTTACAAAGTCCCATAGTAAATTTAACTATAAATTTTTCTCCGTGTAGTTAAAATTAAAGCTTAATGAGTTGAAAAATTGTTTAATTTGGCGCAACTTCTCATCACAAAGCATGAATTTTTACTACACTGTGTTGTAAAAATTAGACTATGTCATCACTCATGCTGCTACTTCAATACAAAATGTGGTAATATTGAGAACGTCTTTTTTTCTCCGTATGGATAGAAATTTTGAATAGAAAAATACATCCTGCAATCAAACAATCCAATTTCTCAAGCCCAAAATACACTGAAAAAAAAATTTATTCCAGTCAAATAAATATTTATTTGTCCTGTACCAAAGAAATATTTATTAGAATTAACAAAATATTCTTTGGAACCAAAATAATTTATTGGAATCAAATAAACGATTAAAACCATCTATTTAATTCAAATAAATTATTTTGGTTCCAAAGAATATTTTGTTAATTCTAATAAATATTTCTTTGGTACAGGACAAATAAATATTTATTTGACTGGAATAAATTCTTTTTTCAGTGTAAGTTTTAAAAACGTTTCAATATTAAAACCGTGGAATTTCTGATGAAACGTGTTGATATAAAATCAACAGTGATTTGCCTTTCGTTGAAGGAATAAAAAAGGACTCGAATATAATACTCCCTGCCAACTAGAGTTCAAAAGACACACGTGTTAATTACATAAAACAGATGTCAAGAAGATTCCACTTTTGATACTCCTATGTTCATTTTTAATGCAAGAATTTCATTGCAAGCGCCTACGTTTGATGTATGAACAAGGATAGTATCCGTAGGATGTACTACGTTTTACATACATTCATATGTACATATTATGTACACATCATGCACGTATGTTTCTTTCTTTTCAATGAAAAGTCGAACGAAACGCAGCACTGTTGTACTCGTAAATATAGTTATAATCATTACGTTATGTACTGCTACTATACCTTCTTACTACACCTATACGGTTGGAATCTGGATGGAGGGGCTTTTTATCAGAATTCAATTCAACAGTGTTTAGCGATTTGTCATTTGAGACGTTATGTGCTCAACACTCTCATCGGAATATCGATCCTCTAGTCTTGCTGTTCCTTTTTCAAATTGAATATTGTGTATACACGATGGTAACGTTAATTTACAGTAGAATATAGTGTGTTTAAAGAATCTATATATTAAACTGGTACTTCTGTGAATAAGTTTTGAAGAATGACATTCCACGAAACCATTGTTTTTCCTGCAAAGATGTCATCGTTGGATTTTCTTATTGTCAGATATGAGGCTCACGATGATGATAACAAATTGATATCTTGAATGAGGTCTTTCTTATTTTTCTCTTCTTTTTTTCTTGTTGATTTTGTCGTTCTTCTTCAAACACGATTGGTACGTTCTCATTTTCTCATAATTTCGTTAAAGTGCGATATCAAGTGATCCTCCAAAGCATCATCAAAATCGACCGATTATGGTGAGTTGATTTCTAAATACTTTTCTTTCGATCCTTGCGTGCCTCCTCGGTGGCTATTCTTGTAGATTCCTATATCCATGTTATGTATTATACATCATAATAATACATATTCAAGGTTGTATGGTGCAATACAAGTAATACCATTCATGTACCTGTGTGCCATTCATATACGTATATAAATGTTTATACTCGAGGGAATAATTGAAGATTTATATACATATACATTCTAGACATAGAATCGTCGAAGCGTGAAGTTAATTCATAGATCTCTGTGTAGAAATGTGTTCTTCCAATTTCAAAGATTTCACCGAGTAAAAGATATGTCGTTTAATTATAAAACATAATCGTCGATTGTTCTTATCTTTCATGATATTTATCAAAGGATTCTAAACTCTTGTCTTTTCAATTCAGATAAGGTTTTTATAGTGAAATATAATAATAACTCTCAACGCTATAGATAATTCTTTTGTTTTCTTACAGGTCACTGTAGAAGAATTGAGTTTATATTTTTATATAGCTTGTGGCGTTGGTGCTGGATGTATATTACTGTTATTTATTTTGGTAGTTGTATTATTCATAAAACTACGTCGGAGATCTAAAGATGAGTAAGTAGGATCATTTTTCAATCATGTAATACTTTGTGATTCTTCAATCGCGTTATGCTTGCAAGAATTGCTTATTCATGTACAAAATTTCATAATAAAGGAAACGATTTTGTCGCATAAATGCATGCGTACCTGTATAACATGCCAACGATCGTGGAATAATGTTGAAACATAACGTGACATTTCATTGATTTCTTCGCGTATTTTTGTTACCGATATCACGATACTATTGTACATGAATTTGTAGTTCGATAATTTATGGGAAATATGACAAGTGTATGGGAATATATTCCAAGTAGTAATGGAATATTCGAATTTTCTATCGAGGATCGATATTCGTATTTGATTTCTTCCATGAGAAGATATTCTTTATTGTTCCCGGTTGAATAATTATTGATAGTTCCCACACTGCATATCTTCAAGACGTCTAAAACAATTTTCACTTCTAAAGGATGTCTGTAAGGTGTCTAAAAGGTATCCTTCCGAAAGATAAGTTTTAGATCTTCTGAAAGATATCTTTCAAGAATTGTTCTTCTTAAACTTTTCTAAATAGCTTCTCAAGATATTTTGAAGATCCAAAGTCCCTGCTAAAAATTTCCCATAGAAAACGATAAAATTCTTCCTATCGGTTTCAATGTGGTTTCTGAAACTGGAATTCCCGATGCTGTATCGTGGATTTACGATAAAATTTTATCGATTCTTATCGTATTCTATATGATTGAGGATATATGTATTTGGTTTTATCGTGAAATTACCAAAGAAAAAGTATTAATTATTTGGAAAAATATAACTGTTTTCTTTCAAATAAGTGCACTTATTTACCATGGTACACCTTCCATAAGAATTTCACGATAAAACCAGATACGTATATCCTCAATCTTATAAAATCGATAAAATTCTATCGTAAATCCACGATACAGCATCGGGAATTCCAGTTTCAGAAACCACATTGAAACCGATAGGAAAGATTTTATCGTTTTCTATGGGAAATTTTTAACAGGGGTGTTGTGTGAGGATCGCTGATCAGTGGATGTATTAGATGAATTGAATACAACATAATTTTCTTTGATGAAATCTGATATTCAGGTACTTTTTGAATATTTTTCTCGTAAACTGAATCTCATGTAATTTGATATATCGCGATGATGTATGGATTATCAGTATTTTCCACAATTCCTTCTCAAAAAGATGATCGTTTATCCAAATATTTCTTGTATGAAGAGAAAATGTAAATATTATTCCTGAACAGAAACCTTTGTATTATTTCACGTGTTCCACATACGATATTATTCTGTGAATATTTTACATTTACAATTCAATGATCACATTTTATAGAACATAAACGAATGAATGGATTCGAGCTTACAATGATCATCGTGTAATAATATATGTTTTGCATCATGTAAAATTAATTCTCATATTCATTCTATACGCATGATATAGTATATATATATTTGTTAAATATTCATCAAGACGGAGCAGATTAATAGAAAACTTGGTTATAAAATGAACACGTGGAAAAGGAATGCAGATGCGATCATTTGAAAATTTTCCGGAATACATTGATAAAGTTTTTCATCGCTTTGTATACAATTTACACCAATTGCATTTTGAGCAGCAATGTCACAGGTCTAATAAATTTCAAAGTGTAATTCCGATTATTGATAAATCTATACTCGCAGTTTGTAAAATATTCACTCAATCAAATCGTATCCCAGGTTTCTATAAGAACAAAAAAATCATATAATCTACTCAATTCATTTATTATAGATCGTTGGTTTGGGCGAATAGAATCTAAAACCTGGAATTTTCAATTCATCGTTAAAAAGAATCAGTTTAGGGCGCCTTATCGCATTCAAAAATTTGTAACTCAGCCGTCTTTTTAACCAATTTCGAAATTCCAAACGGTTTCCTAAAGAGAAATGTTGGTACCCAACCAATTTTTTTAACCAAATCTGAAATTCTCAGGTATTTTTTTTGCATTTTTGATAGTTTAGGAACTTTTGTTTTGCCAGAATATTCGAAAAATAATTCTTCAACTCACATATTATTAAATTGCGTTCAATTTTGAGTGAAATGGGTGATTGTCGCTCTTATAAAGCAATCGATATTGAGTCTAATTACATATATTGTAATAATCTGGGTCAATTTAGTGACGAACAAGGTGAACGATTTTACCAAGAAATTTCAGCAATTGAAAAACATTTCGAAGAAAAGAGCCAAGTTAGAGAATGTTAGTCAGTTGTTCTAACGTGCTTGAACGATGATTGATCTTGCAAACAATTGGGAAAATCGTTCTACATATGTATAATATATATGATGAAACATTGATTATCCTATTAAACTGACATTTCTTTCCGCTAGTTTTCAACAGATTTTAATGATCAACCGCACTCATTCCACTCAGAATTGAACGGACGATGGTATTATGTTTTTGTTTGCACAAAATCTTCTTGAATTCTTATTCAATACCCAAAACGATGAATAATCCTCAAGAGTTCCAACATTCCCCTCTCAGAAGCAGTTTGGGCTGAGTTGGACATTTTTCAACGCACGACATCCCCAAAAACGAGTTTTTTCAACAATATAAGGTTGAAAAATTTGGGGGTATAAAAAACTTTCCACACATGATTTCGTGTGGTACTCGATGCGTTATTTGTTGCTCACGATTCAATACGTTAACAACTTCTATATTCCACACAAAATCTTCTCATGCAAGAGAACATATACGAAACATGATATCAAATAATGTTACATTCACCCACAATGAATAAGAATTACAATTTTATTCAGATCGTACAATTTCGTGTACTGGATATAGAAAATATTCCTCTGCTCCTTGGAATGATTTACAAATCTTCTCCTCTCTTTGAACAAAAACAAACACATTTCATTGTCAAATAAATTAGCGATGTCAGAGAAATACCAGGAGTGTCATTTTTGCGGGATTACCCACCGATTCTCCGATGCAGCTTCTCAAGGGATAAAAGCAAAGCTTTTAACACGTAAGAATTGGCTCTACTAACAGTTTTTCTTTTCCTCACGCATGATTGTCTTACGAGATGCTCAGACTTTGTTCATTCATCGATGAATAAATATTACTCGAACTGAATTAATCGCTTTGTTATCGAACCGCTGTGACTCACCCTAAAAAAGACGTTGGAAATAACGAAATAAACCTTTGATAACTTATCTTTATACCACGCATGGAATCTGATTTTTGATTTTACTTTCGCCTCGTGTATATTATCTCGTACGAGATATAAGAATGAATTGAAATCAAATATATGTACCTGAAATTGAATTCATTTCACGACAGGTCGAATCAATTGAGGAGACAAACGAACATGATGGCTGATTTTTGTTACACGAATCCAACGATTGTCCCTGGCGAAGAATTGGCTCGTCGTGGGTTTTCCATGTACAATGGCAACAATAATGATCCATTTTCCGAGGGATTCGCGGGAATGAAGTATCAAGATACTCATCA
This sequence comes from Gonatopus flavifemur, assembly GCA_018340375.1. Taxonomy (NCBI): domain Eukaryota; kingdom Metazoa; phylum Arthropoda; class Insecta; order Hymenoptera; family Dryinidae; genus Gonatopus; species Gonatopus flavifemur. Next base: position 12,501,034 of record JAFFJZ010000005.1, read on the forward strand.
CGAAGCTTTAGCTAAGTTCTAAAAAGTATTGAAGATTTCACTGTAATCAAATTTGCAATAAAGTTTATTAGATGTATCGTTGTTATCGTTACGTAAAGAAGATCATAGTATTGGTTGATTCTTTGTTTCATTTGTTTTATAGTCCTTACGATATGATTGTAAAATTGCAAAGGTAAACGTTCTTATCTTTATCAAAAGATCCACGTTGCGAGAACTTATTTTTGAAAATACTGTCAACACTTTTCAAGGTAGCAGAAGGGCGCATACGGAGTTTTATACCAGTTTGTTTGAATAAAATAACTTAACTCGAAGAAACTTTTCACAGATCTGTACAAATTATTTCAAAACGATTCATAATCCATGGCCATGGAGCATTCAAATGCGAACAAAATTTTGCTACGTAGTTTTGAAATAACCAAGGAATAATTACAAATTTTCAATATACACATTCCCAAACATGAGAAAATAAGTTAAAAAATTATTGCGTTTGTGGGTTGATATGTTTCTAATCGTTTGCATAATTTTAATCCCACGAATATTAATTGATAACCCGAGAAGATAAAAATTTGTACATAAAATTTGAAGAAATTTATTACGAGTCATCGAATTATACACTCCTTTTCATTTTTACAGTACAGAAAATCAACGTTTTTTGTTTCTCAATATTCCATATAGAAATCTTTCTTTTTGATATAAGTTTTCAACGACAATTTTGTATCATAAAAAGCACGTTTCTCCTCTCGTTATTTTAAATTATTACATTACCATTATTATTATTTATATATTATGATTGATGGATCGATAAAATTGTTTCTTTATCTTCTCCTCCTCCTCCTCTTCGTTTGCATACAATAAAAAAAGCTACAATTCGAAAATTCTTAATATATATCTATATATATTTGAATATAACAGCGTTTGATCACATACTTGGCAAAATATCGCAAATCGTCATATTATATATATATATAAATAAAAAATAATGAAGACAAAAGTTTATGGAATGTAGAATATATATGTATATGGAATGGCAAATGTTTTTAACCCACTATTCATGGGTGAAAATTATAGCGAAGAAGCTGACAAAAGCATTCAATTCAAATGAAGAAACTCTCTTTATATTCTCCCAATATCGTCGAATTAGACCGCGCGTTATTATTTTTCCTTACTCGATTATTTATACATTAGAACTATCATAAGTTTTGTTCTTAGTATTCTTATCGTCGCATGGAGCACCATACGACTTGATCTTTATTTCAGTATTGCAAAAATTTCGAAATCTGGGTGTGTCTAATTGAATAAGATAAGAATACAAATTTCATGTCATTTCTTCTCTTCTCGTTATCTCTTCCTTAAGATTACAATGAAATGAAAGCAGGATAATTTGTGAGTTCGCTTGAGGTTTGTAGAAAATTGTAAGAGCGATGAATAAGAAAACAGTAGTTATATCTAGCTCGGAACAAATAGAATGACAAAAAATTCCAATTCTTGTATCAAAGCTTCTGTTTTTGTATTACCCAATCATTGATTACTGTTATGGAATTAAATGATATCCTATTCGTTTGAGTCTTTTGGACAAAGTTGTTTAATTGGAATAGAAGCAATGATTGGCAGTGTAATTTGCAGCAGCACACGTATTGTTGTTCCTTCTCTGTTCTCTTTTCCTTCGGGCCCCTTTTCTTTTCTTTCTTCAAATTCGCTAATATCCAGCCAAATCGGCAAAAGTTTGATCCATCGAGTCGAAGATTGCTTTGTATTTACTGCGCTCGTTTGTGAGTTCATCTGCAATGATAAAACAAAGAGGAGGGTTGTGATGTTAGTACACGGGTAACGTTAGTTGGGAAAACAATAAGGTGGGGGATATAACAGAAGAGGGAGAGAGAGTTACAATTAAGCTTTGTTAGTGACCATAGTAAATTTAGAACAGGCCTATTACTGTAAGAAGACATAAAGAATTTCAATTCATTTACTCTTAATGGACGCCAAGATAGTAAAGTGTGGTATCCATAATACAAATTCCTATTCGCATTCAATGGATTAGTGCAGAGAAACTTGCATCGTGTGATGTCGGTTGGGATGGGGCCTTTTGAAGAGGATCGATCCTTTTTTATATAAAAAATGTATAATTTTTGAAGATCTCAATGAACATTAGATCCTTTTTATATAAAAAGGATCGATCCTCTTTGAAGATCCCCATCACTAGTTATAAAACCAAATACAAAATTTTTGAATTGCAGTGTACTTTCTTCTAGTAAGAAAAAGCTAGATGATACATGATACTACAAATGTACTAGACAGTATAACACTGATAATTCTCCTTCCAAACCAGGATTTCATAGATTAGCGAGAAAAATTATTGACTGTGCAACTTGTGAGGTACAAAAAACAGTTAACAGATCAAGGAAAATGGGAAAAGGATGAAAACAAATCATCCTTACTGCCAAATCAATTTAGTGTTTTTCGTTGTGAAAGTATAATATTGATTTAAATTTCTTGAATTCTGATGAGCTAGAATTTTGCCAAAAATTTCAAAATGATCCAACTTGGAACCGAGAAACACTAGATTGGTATGGTTTTTTTTCTTAGGAATACGTCTCTTTGATTTGATTTAGCAAATGATGTTAGATTCAAATGTCCAAGATATACGCAGTATTCCCGAGATATTAGGTTGTTTTCGAAAATTTTGAAAACGCTGGTATCTCAGAATCCAAAGCTCAGATCAAAAATCGTCAAAAGAAGAATCAATTACAGAATCTTGTCGGAATAATGCGTACCAACCCTGGTGAAAAAAATGTCACTGAAAAATTCTATTCAAAGATATTTAAAGATATCTAGATAAATTGTCGGTGGAAAAACGCACTGAATAAATCAAAGTTTTCCAGTGAAATCTAAGATGAATATCGATTAAAATGACCGCATAAGCCCTGATTGAAAAAGTTCTTTCTGAAAATCTCTGAAGTTTGAATTCAAGTTTTTCAAAGAGTTTTAGTATTTTTCAGAGATATTTATGGACATTCAGAGAAATTTTCAGTAAAAAAACGTGTCCCATAAGCAAAAATTTTTCAGTGAGGTTCAGAGATTTTCAGAAGAATTTTTTTCCTGAGAAGCACTCACTTCAATCGATATTCAATTGAACTTCACGGCTGGACTCGCCATCCCTACTTCAAAGATCCGATTCAAACCTATTAATTGGTCAATCAGCATGAATCAGATTTTTGTCCAGGAATTTTCCTGTGTGATCAGGAAATTTGTAATCAATGAGATATAATGAGGAAATCCAGATCATCTACATTCGAATTTACTGTTTATGTCCCATTGAGTAGAAATTTCCTATTCAAACCGATTATATTTGAATGAGATTGAATAGAAAAATTTCCGGACAAACATCTGATTCTCAAAGTGATTGACGAGTTAATAAGTTTAAATCGAATTTTTGAAGCAGGGATATCCAAACTCGTCGCGAAGTTGGCTCCACTAATTTGTTTTATTTTTCAGTGTACACTTTCTGACCGACTCCAAACATATCTAATAATATACAACGTAAACATAAATAATTCGGTTGTTCTAATTTTTCAACACAATATGTGATTTCAACTTGATAAATTTCATTGAGAGGTAATTTTGAACGTATACATATCGACTTTTGTACTCTGCACTTGACGTATATCATTTCATGGAAGTTTCTCCGTACTGTTTCGTGCACATAATACGATATTTGTTAATCACTTTATCAAAAGTCATAGTGTCGCAAGCATTTCAAATATGTGGGACATGATTCATACGGTATAGAGAGAAAACTACAGAATAAGAGGAAGAAGAGGAAATGAAATGCTGTGATTGCAACTGTTTCATTCTTATCTCATTTCTTCATTAGTGCAACTGGAATAGAAACGAAATATCATCACGTACGAATATTTAAATAAATAAATAAATCAATCATTCTATACCACCAATGGATCATGTTTTCTTTCACTTCGTATTTCATATGAATTTAATTTTCCATAGGATACCGCGATTGAAGAAAGACAGAATCATTGTTTTCGTTCGTGTCTCATTCGATTGATACGAAAGACATTTGAAAGCATTGTTGATGATGAGTAATTGGATCGCATTGAGATTTCGTTCAATTCTAAGAGAATGATTACACAAGATTTTTTGGATGCATGGAACAAAATTTTCGATGGAATTTACCAAATCACACACCAAAATTTACACAAAAAAGTGATCAAATACGGCAGTATTGAAATTTCTGTTAATATATTTAATGGAATTTCAGTCAAATCTACTACTGCGATAATGATCTCAACTGTGGCCATCGTAGATTCTTCTGTCGATTCTAATGATCCCGTATTTTACTGAACAGGTTAGTCAATCTGATGAAATATTTTTCCTCGTGTGAAATCCAATAAGTACTTATTCAGAAAAATACAACGAATGATTTTAAATTGTGAAAAAATGGAGAGAGAGATTTATTCGTACTGAATTGTCAGATTCAATAATCGAATTAGCAATCAAAATATATAATTTTTATGAGTATTTTATTCATTTTTTCATCTCATTTTTTAATCTACTGAATAGCAATGCATGATGACGACACCAGAACTAGAGTTGACACACGGAGAAAATTAGTGGTCCAAATTTTCGTTGACCAGTATGTCACTTTTGGACGGAGCACAAATTTGAGAAAAATTCGTACACTGGATTTTAATACACACAGTAAACAATTTTTCGTCAAATTCAACACACAAGCGAATGTTAACCATTTTTCTTCACACTCAACGTGTGTTGATTTCAGAGTGACACTTATAAAGTGTTAATTTGAACTCGAATAACATTTTAATGTGTTAAAAATGAATCGATCGAACAGCATTTGATCAGTTTGTTGAATGAACACACAAAAGTGTTAAATATTCAACACTTGAATTTTGACACGTACTTCTTTTTTACACAATGACGGAATTTTTTTTACTGTGCATCGTCGACTTTGTTCATTGTTTCACCAATGGAATTCACTTTCCATTTTGATCATCGAAATAATGGAAAGAGTCAACGAATTATTAAAATCCAGTGTACGAATTCTTTTTAAACTTGTGCTCCGTCCCAAAGTGACATACCAGTCAACGAAAATTTGGATCACTAATTTTTTCCGTGCAGATTAAGGGGATTTCTAAAGGAATTTACTGATGAATTGGCTCTATTGAATGAAATAACCAATGAAGAGACCAGTGTTCCTCTAAACCTGGCAACAGTGACCAAAACCCCATATTTTGGTCAAAATCGGATTAGGGATTTTGAAAATATGAGGAAGAAGTGATCAATGGAATATTGAGTAGGTTTGGGGCCGTCCATAAACTACGTGGCCCTATTTTTGCAACTTTTTGACCCCCCGCCCCACCCCCATGTAGCTCTACCGTGGCTTTTCTTTGACCCCCCCCCGCCCCACGTGGGAACGTAATTTTTCACGTTCAAGTAAATTAATTTCAATCGAATGAATTTTTATTCACATATGACCTTAATAAAATTGAAATTAACTGATATGAAATATTTATTTGATTGAAATAGAATTTCTCTCATTTCAAATGAAATTCACTTAAATGAAGAAGAGTCTTATTTGATCCCATCAAATAAATATCCATTTGTTATATTCAAATAGATCATTTTTTTGGATATTTATATAGAATTTCCTTCGAAGTACAATATAAATAAAAAACCACGTAGCTTGGAACACCGACCCCCCCCCCCCATGTAGCCTAACATGGTATTTCATCCTACCCCCATGTAGCCTAACATGGTATTTCATCCTACCCCTATTGGCCACGTAGTTTATGGATGACCCCTTTCATTGTGGATAACTTTTGATAGGGTTGGTAATTTTAAATACTGTTTTTCCAAAGTTTTCACGTAACTGAGAAGACTCAAATGGATTCATTTCAATGGTATCATTTTTGGAGAAATCGGGTGGGAGCCCTGTTGAAAAAGTCCCATACATTCTCATATATAAATCTTATAAGTCTACACTGAGAAAAAAATTTATTCCAGTCAAATAAATATTTATTTGTCCTGTACCAAAGAAATATTTATTAGAATTAACAAAATATTCTTTGGAACCAAAATGATTTATTGGAATCAAATAAACGATTAAAACCATCTATTTAATTCCAATAAATTATTTTGGTTCCAAAGAATATTTTGTTAATTCTAATAAATATTTCTTTGGTACAGGACAAATAAATATTTATTTGACTGGAATAAATTTTTTTTTCAGTGTATATAAATTTCAACAAGTTTTTATCAGTCCATATGCGGTTTCTGTCCTAGAACTTATGGGTTTTATATGCTTTCATATAAGAATGCAAAAATTATATGAGAACTTTATGAGATTCAATTAAAACCATTTGCAGAATCTCATAAACCCGTATAAAATTAAGTGTGTGTACTCGTTTTCATGCGGTTTCTGTCCTAGAAATAACTAGAATTCATTAGAATTTATGAGATCTTTTCAACAGGGAGGTTCAGGGGCGTTACGAAGGAAACAAAAATCCAATCTTGAATATTCTATGGGATAGGATAATTGTCGTTAGAATGCATGGATTGGATCTTAGTGAAGTTTAAATCGTTTATAGAAACGAAATAAAAATTCAAACTCATATGATCTGATGAAATAATCGGTGTTCATCTTCTCGAATTAACTCTTTGGATATGAAAACATCGTTTACAAGATGTACGGTGAGATTTCAGGTTTTTAACAGCCGAGTATTTCGTTATTCGATTCCTGGTTCGTTTTAATAAACTATTCAAACTCCAGCAACATTGGATTGGGATGATTCTTGCGCCAGAATGTTGATGAGAATTGACTCGCTGTTCAGGGAATATGAAGGATGAATAGAGTTTGGTCGATTTTGTATTTCTTCAAAGCCTTATACTGAGAAAAAAATGTCTTCCAGACAAATGAATGGTTACTTTTCCTGTACGAAAGAAATATTTATATTAGAATCAAGAAAATATTTTTTGAAACTAAGATCATTTATTTGAATTAAATGAATGATTATAACCGTTCATTTGATTCAATTAAATTATTAAGGTTTCAAAGAATATTTTGTTGATGCTAATAAATATTTCTTTGGTACAGGACAAATAACCATTTATTTGGCTGGAAGAAATGTTTTTTTCTTCAGTGTACATATAATGGGAACATGGAAGTGATATATGGTTCTCTGATCAGATTTTTTTATATTTATGATAACCACAAGAGAATATAAAAACGGATATTTCAAGATTCAATCCACAACATTTCACAAATGTTAACAAAACGTCAAAATTCCCTTTTTGTTTTCTTGGAGAACCATTCGAAATGGTAAATAATATTATTCTCAGATAATTTAAAACAGTTACTATACCTTGGGGAAAATATAGTGCAAATTGACGCAAGGAAGTATCATTTTCACACTAGAAAAGCACGAAATGACTCTCAATATACATTTGTTTCCAATTTCTGCAACACTTTCTCGCACCGTTGCCACTTCATTCTCACCAAGGTAGCTATGAGCACTTCTATGAATTCAGACAGATCGACGATTGTGCTAACTCACAAAGCGCAATTATAACAACAGTCAATAGGTAAATGGATAAATTATCATTATCAAAAAAGTCAATAACACAATATCACATTCCTCACGTAACGATTTATGACTTTCATTCTCACTATTTCACATTTTAATAAAAAAATCACCATTGATATCATTTCTCTGTCAATAAGTCTGATGATTCAATAATATTATTGAATACACTGGTTTTCAAAGAAAAATATCTTCATTAATATTCATGGAAAACGTACTTTGAGTCCATTTATCAACTATAACTTCGTGATATTATGTAAAAATATTATTTTCATTATCAATCGATGGTTAAAAAAATCTGTTCGGAATCCATATGATAGATTTTTGTAGTAGCTTTGACAATCTATTCCCTATTCTTCTATGATACAACAATATTATATTCTACGAGCAAAAATAAAGGGACTGATTTGTATCACAGTTCGAAACTGGTCAGTGCAGACTGCAGAATTTATTATGGAATATAAAAGCTGAAATGATTATCATTCACTGTGAGTTGTCGAGTGTACTATATGAGCATCCTGGATCCTTTCGTTTCACTTGAATATTTATATCATACGATCCATAATATGACTGATGCAAAATTGTCATCAATCAATTCAATTTTTAAAAGGCTCAAACAACAATACCACGGGTAATTGGGATTCTATTGTATTCTTTTGTTCTCAGACATGTTGAAGCCACATAATGTAGTTGGTAAAAATCATAAGATGTGCTTTGTATTACAAGAATATAGGAAAACAAGTGCGAAGATGGTAGAATACGTGCACAAAATTTTCAAAAGGTATCAAATATCACAAGAGAGTTTAGCAATTCATGTTTTAAGGTGACTTTCGGTTTATATCAAGGAGATATGAATGTTTGCCTACATGCAGGGGAGAATGGAACAATTGGGAACGCGGGATAATCCCGAAAACCATGAATTTCCCTTATCGCAAATGGAGATTCGATATTCCCTCTTCATGAATGGAAAGTAGAGTACAAGAGATTGTAAAAAATGGGGGAGTTTTTCTTCACACTGTTGGTTGAAAACCACGTCCCCTCATCGTGAAGGAATTGTTTTTCCATCAATAATGAGGGATTTTTCCACCACTTTGAGGAATTATTTAGTTTTTTGGGTGTCGAATCCTCCACAAATGAAGGAACAGTTCACGAAATTATGGTGAATTCCCTACCTGTAAAGGAACTTTGCTGCCACCATTTTTTTGGGGGAAACCCAGCCAACAAACTCAAGGCGGTGCTACTAGCAGTAATTTATACATTCCAAAGTTCTTTGTACATAAATATGTGGCTCGATTTATGCGTGGAAATGGGAGCGGTTTGGTAATATTTTACTAGGAGCAGTACTTAATACTGTTAGCGCTAAGGTAATGCTACGATATTAATTAAATTATATATATACTATGGTAGCATGCACTCTTAAAGCAATGCCAAAGTTACTACGTTACTACCGCTAGCACTACCAGTACATTTGGAAGTACTTTGCTGGCTGGAAAATTCTACAATCATTTTTTACAGTGTATCACTCAGTCGGAGACACAGCTTTTCACAGCTACTTGGAAAGATATTCCTTGTTTGACAAAACAAGTGTTCCTTCATTTTATATTTGCGAAACATAAAGATTCCTATACTATGGTTTGAATGATGTATTTTAGCACAGAAATTTACTATTTCATTATAATACACAATACACGGAAAAAATGATTTAGCTGCAGCAGCTAAATGGCTAGCACAGACACGGACAGCCATTAAATTAGCTGCAGCAGCTAAATTTTAGCTACCACCACAAATAAATTAGCTACAAATGCAAATTTTTTTGCTATAACAGCTAAAATTTAGCTGCAGGAGCTAATTTAATGGCTGTCCATGTCCGTGCTTAGGTGCTGCAGCTAAATTATTCTTTCCGTGTAACTGGATATACCGCGTTAGCGAAATTTTTTTATTCGCGTATCAACTAAATAATATTATCAATTCCTTTGTATCAAATTCATCAAAGTATTGTATAGTGAAAAAAATATCTCTTCACCTGAATTTCAATATAACTGTATAAGCATTGTGTACAATGAAAAGATTTATATATACTCAATATTCTATCATATTTTGAAATATCATTTTATAGAATTCATATAAAATCTATAACATTATTTTTCGATACGATTCTGGATAATTTTTACATAAACCATCTAGGAGCGTTTGCTTTAGTAATGTCGACTCTTGAACACAATCGATTCTTCCATACAGGAAAAGCCTTTAGTTTTTATAGATTTGTATGAAATAGCAATAGAAATTTGATATATTCTGTGTAAAAACAAATCTGCATAACTAGCCCGTCTTTTCTCGACTTCCTGTCTAAACAAGGGGATCCATTCCGGCGACTTCCCTGAGATCCGCTTGAGACTGTAATTCTTTTCAATTTCAACAATCATTATCAATTTCGTCGAAAATATTAGACACGCGTCTATTTTTATGGAAAATATATATTACAAAATAACCCTGCAGGTTAGAAGAACCCATTGATTCTGACCAATTCTCATTAAATTACAATTAAACGTGGACAATGTTCTGACCAAATCTCGCCGGTGATTTTTCAATGAGATTTGGTCAGAACTTTCATGTGAATCTCGTTGAATCTGGCCAAATCTCACTAAATTACGATCAAACTTGGACAATGTTCTGACCAAATCTCATTGAATTTCGTTCGTCAGATTCAATGGATTCGTTTAACCAGGGAAGCAAGGACTGTGATCTATTCGACGTTTATTCACCGTCCATCAGACTTTTATTGGATGTGCACTTACAATATCGTGGATACTTGAAAAATGTCAAATAAGTGTCTGATACAAAAATAAATAAATAAATGAAGCACTTGAAGTAAACTATCCCAAGGGAATAAGATGGCCGCCAAACGTTCGAGAAACAATCAATAAACAGTTGACAAGCGCATGGACATTTCAACGTTCAAAAAGTCTTGAACAAACATTCATGAACATTCCCTGGAACGTCTGGAGATTTTGGTTCTCTTGGGACCGAGGGGTAAACCACTCTAAAATCATGATTTTCTCATAATTTAAAATCTGTAGATGGTGTGCAAGTGAGCATAGTTTTTTTCTGCGTAAGACGATACCAGCGACCCCTGAAGATGCAACCAGAATCATTAGTTAGAAAAGGACGCAACCAAAATTATTGGAAAATGAAGCAATAAAATCAAAATATCGCTCTACACAGACCTTTTTCAATGAACAAAGATGGCTTGCTCTATTGAGCAAAATTTGGATTTTATTGCTTCATTTTTGAATAATTTGTTAGAAAAGATTTGGCTCGGGTTGCATCGTCAGGGATCGTTGGTATCTTCTTAATGCAGCGTAACTGTCAATTAAACCATTCCGTATAATACTGAACGTTGTCTCGATGATTTTCAAGTGGTTTACCCCTCGCTCAGGGTAATAGAAATAAATTAATAAGAGATTTTAAAATATGATTCGGCGAATTTAATAAATTACAGCCACCGCGATCATTAATTTCTTTTTAGAAGGAGTTTCTTCTGTCATTTCGACACGCGCTACGAAAAGTACCACGTTCCAATTGTCTTAGGAAAATTAACACTTCGAATTATTCTGCCACGAAAAAGGACACGCTTCGATTTCGGCGACGAAGAGTGGGTTGTTTGAATTCACGGCGATGAAGAGTAACATGTTATACATTTTCGCCACGAACAATAAAATTTGTCGGTACATTGCCGCGAAAAGTAGCATAACTCATCTCTATAGCCACGAAAAATAGCTCATTTCGCGTTTGATTCCAGAAAAATAAAACGACACGTTTGAGAGACTATACAGTCTTTTGCTGAAATAATACAGGGATGGACAATTTTATTTAATTGAGACGATCTGAATAATGTTTCTGATAAAAAAAAACTGAATATCGTCTCCAGTAATTTGTTGACGGCCTGATTGAAAGAACAAATTTTTCTCATGACTTCCCTGTTTCGAAAGTCGGACAATTTCATACGATTCGGGCAGATTCCAGGACAAAAACCGTACAGAATCCCACACAATCCCCCTCCAAGACCGAAATCCATAATTATCCCACAGTTCTCAAGATTTTAATTTTCTTCAATGTTTGCGTATATATTAGTTTCACTCCAGATACCATTTGGAAGCTTCCTCCTAGGTTTGCGTACAATTTGCATGCAGAAGCTGATCCATGTGCGTCGCTTCGTGAAGGCATGTTATTTAAGACTCATTAACTCTTTTGAAGCTAATAAAAAATTTTTAAGAGCTGAAAAGCGCTACTTTCTACCGTCAAGTTTGAGACACACTATTGTCCGTGGTGAAATGTGAAACGTGCTTCTTTTCATAAAAACATTGAATGTGTTAATCTTCGTGAAAAAATGAAACTTGCTACTTTTCGTATTGCACGTGGATTTGTGTGCTTCAAGTCACATGATTAGGACGATGTCGCAATTGTCACAAAATCGTCTTATTCTTTCAAATATAACGATATAGTTAGCGAAGTTGAATCTCCGAGTTGAATTTCACGTGAAGAGATACATTTTTGCTTTACTGTACAAAATATTTGACATCTCCCATCACACACTAAGCAAATCAACTAACAAAAAATATCAGAATATCGAAGAATCTTCTCATAACTACGAATAAAATTCCAAACTCCCCTCCATTTTTCGTCCCCATAAAGTTTCATACAAATCAAGGAAAATGGTAAGATGTGAGAAAAACAAATCACAAGTGATCAAAATTTATATAACAATAAATCACAATCAATACAATTTTTATTGAATTGTAACTGAAGCGACAACATAAATATACATCAAATGATCGGAAGAAAAAAAAAACAAAACAAAAGAAACAAAATTTTGTATAACACATTTTTATATTACATAAATTAAAATTACAATTACAATAGTAATAATAATATTAAAAGTGTAAATTCATAAATTAGCCACAATCGAGAACGATCATAATGAAATGATGTTTTGATGTGACGCATTGCAGTGCATTGGATCGCCCTGCAACGGAGATGATAGATTTTCTTAACCAACCAATTCGGTGAAGGTAAGGTCCAAATCGTCGCAGATGTATTTGTACTTTTCTTTCTCGTGAACAAGCTCGTCTGGAATTACAATAAATCACCACGTAATACATATCCCCTTTTACAAATACAATCGAACAGTGAATATCCATTTTCAAAAGAATACGAAAGATAATAGCAACAATTTGTTCACAATTTTAATCAAATGGATACTCACTGATAAAATATGAATATACGGGGAGAAGAAAGTTGAGATTTTCAAGATTAATTGAAGCTATATCAATGTCGAATATTATCATGCAGAAATAATGAGAAAAAATTGAAAAAGAAAGCGTAGTTTGATAAAAGTAGTGTTAAATCGCAGGATACTAAGGCCGGTATAAAAACTTACGGTTATCGTGTTAAGAGAAAGCGAGTTTTCTAAAATTTAATGAGGATTATTTTATTTTGGAAGGATTTGTCTCTTAAAAAGCTTATTTTTAGACTCCATAGAGGTCCTGGAACGCTTGATCCAGACCATCACCCAGTTCCTTGTACTTCTCTTTCTCTACCACCAATTCATCTGCAAGCAATTCATTAAAATTCGAAAATCCTTGTCACTCGTTAAAAATGGCAAAAGATATAGCTTTTTGGATTTTTTTTTTAGAGATTTGTTAATTCCATAATTGATGCAATATGTATTTCATATACTTACTCGTCGTTAGGTTTGGGAACACAACACCATATACACACAGTACATGCAGTATGATTATACCTATATATATATATATAAATATAAAACACTAAAAACATCTTTGTTAGATTCTGATATCGCAAAAAAAAAAAAAATGAAAAACTATAAACGATAAATTGAACTAAGTAGCGTGTTAAAGAAAAATGAAAAAAAAATCTAAACGGTTATTCAATGTTTTCATGTTGTCTTTTTTTCTTCAAAATTAAAATATATATTATAAACAGTTTTATAATAATAATAATAATAATAATAATAATAATATAATAATTATTACAATAATATTAGTGTTGTGATATACCATTATTAAGTAAATTAATAATAAACTAAATTTTCTCACTCTAGATTTGAAGTAAAAATTCAATCAAGCACTTTTAGAATTGAAGACAATTTCATCGGTATGTACAGGATATTCTATATCGTTATTTAAGGCTCGAAAGGATATTTTCTTGCGTTCACAAGATTCAGAAGAATCAACAATTCTTTTCTTCAAAATTGATAAAATATCAGAATAATGTTGTTAACAAGTTCATTCAATGTTCCAAGGAATGGATGCTTTTGAATCGCCAAGTATGAATCTCCTGATAAAACATTGAAAAGATGCAATGATTCAAAATTGAGACCACAAAAATCAATAAATCACGAGAAAAAATTTGCACACTTCCGTTGGGATAGACGAAATCAACTAAAATACACCGGAAAATGTTTTGTTGAAGTGACAAAACATTTTTTTCGATGTACGAATAGTGTCAATTTATGTAACTTCGATAGAGAATGTAAGAATCGATAGTGAGTTGAAACTCATCAATATCTTTTCAACCTTTCATCCGGTTGTTCCCAATAAAATCATAGAGAACATCCGTATACACCCTGAGATGAATAATCTAGTTACACGTTAGGAAACTGAAATTTCAAACTAGGACAACGACATTGAATTCAATTTGCCCTAGCGGAGTATATTATTATATAAAAAAAAAAAAAATTTGTGCGAATATCTATATACACATACGCGCACACGCACATACACCCACGCGCACACATACATATATTTTGGAATGCATAATTATTAATTTTTGTTTTTATTCTGTACTGACTCGTTATCATTGAGAATGAAATTTTGTAAATACTAATAATCGTGATCGTATATTTTCCCTTATCGATGATAAAAGAATATTATATTAAATATAAATTGTATGAAATAAATAAAACAAATTGGACAAATCAGTACAGATATCGTTGAATCGATACAATACAACGATGATAAATTATATCGAAATGTATCGTACTCTATTTTTTAGACGTGTATATATCGTAGTGATGAACGAAAGACTATTTGTGAGACTGAATTTTCTACTCTCACTTTGAGAGTAGAAAATGAGTAGTAGTAGTACATGATGTTTTCGTTTTTATATATCCGTTTCTCATATTATGTCATTATAATAATGAGAATAAAGAAAATATAGAGCCAAAAAAAGTATATATGGTATATTGCGTAGGGTTCGTATTAAGTTATGATTGCAAATAAAATTGCTAATTAGTGATATAATAATATTATAATAATAGTAATAGCACTATTATGTAAAATTAATTAATATGATATTCGTGTCTTTTTTTGCTTCCTCTTTTCCTTCTTTTAAATTAGATTATGAAGATGAAAATATATAATATATTTATATATATATATTTAAAAAAAAAAAAAAAGAAAAAAAACAAACAAGCACGTTGTCCACGGTACGCGATGTTCGATCGGCCGTGTTGTTTTATATATTTTATTTATACAGTGAATATGTACAGGCACGATTGGTGAGTATCGATAGGCTCAATGTGGATTGTTGTAGGAAATTATTCATTGGGTGTGTAACGAGGCTCTTCATTAATACTGTTATCTTTATTTGAATTTAAATGCTACGTCTGGGAATTCCTTCTCTTTCTCTAGTTTTCATACTATCTTGTCTGATGCATCAAAAAGATACAGCGGGTGGTGGTTGGAAATCTATTAATTTTGTACTTATTGGATATCTTCCATTAAAATTGAAAGAAAGAAAGAAAGAAAAAGTATCTCAACTCACATTTAGCTTTGTTTATTCGACGTTTTGTTGAATGAGAAAAACATCTACTTTGTATAACGTACTACTAAAATATCATTGAACATTTAAGCAGGCAGTTTTGACTCAGAGATCGATGTTTTAAAAAGTCACAGGATAAATTTGCTCAATTACTGCAGTTTTATACATCATTGACGATTAATTTCCATTATATTTACCTCATTTCAAAACATGTATATTCAAAACTCAATTATCTAGAAAAAAAAAAATTAACAAATCCCAACACAATCAATATTCTGTAGTGATACGTGCATAAAATTTTCTGCGAAGTAATTATGCTTTGTATGGATTTCATACACCAAAGAGGAAGAAATTTCACTCCGAAGAGATCGTTAATGAAGATTCTTAAGAAATTTCCTGTCATGAAACTGTTATGGCTGTATAATTTACAGAATTGACAATGCATATGATGGATCCGCTATGCTATCTTTCCATCAATTTTCTAAAAAATGTATGCGTGAGAAGGGGTTTTTTTGCATCAGTAAATGCATTTTCTTGGTTTATCAAAGAGGATACATCTACTCATTCTTCTTAGCACTAGAAGATTCTCCTTCAGTTTCCTAAAAACACAATAAACGATTGGAATAGATGAGTAGATGCATTTTCTTGGCATATCAAAGAAGATACATTAACTGAGTTGATATTATTTATCCATCTTGATAAAAATTGAAAGAAGAGAATCCAAGATTCATCACGAACCAATACGAAACTGCAGTAATTGACACATTTGCCCTGGTACTATATCTTATAATATGTACTATTTTTCAATCAACACATTTAAAAAAAAAACTCTGATTTGATACGTTTTTGAAGCACGTTGTCTTATTTCTTTTTCTTTTGATATCAAGTCTTCAATTTCTTAGTATAACAAATTTTGAATCGATTCTTTTTAAAGTTCACAGCACCATTATTGTCATATAACAATCATATTATATAAATTGAACAATAAAACCGAGAAGTTCGATTGTTGCTGATGCTAATTCATTTTATGTTCCTTCAATAGAATGTTGTTTACAAATATTCAAATTCTTTGTACATTTGATCGCAGTCGATGTCGTTTTACAGAAAATCCTATTCTACAGCATTGCTTTCCGACGAATATTCCATTGAAATCCCTCCCTATTAAAAATGTCGGAAATATTCGGAAAAAATGCATAAAAACTGGCATTTTTTTCCGTCTCATGCCAGTTTTTGTCCCACATTCTCCCGAATCTTTTGAATATTTTTGGTAGGGTTTGCAAGTATGAAATCTTTCATTTGTTTCTAATTTTATCCTCGAAATAGATGCGAGATGCTGCTTTCTAAATTTCAAACAAAATAATGGTGAAAATTCACGAATTATTATAAAATAATGTTCCTAAAGTTGGAATAGTTAGAGAAACGAAACGAAAATTCAAACTCACGAACTCTGATGAATCATCAGCGTTATTCATCTTCTCGAATCAACTCTTTGAAACTAGAAATATTGTTTGAAGAATGTAATACGAGATTTTTTATTTTCAACGGTCAAATGTTGTGTCCTTCGATTAGTAATTCGTTTCAATGAACGATTCAAAATAGAGAGGAAATTAGAAAAAGGCAAGTTTTAAATTATTAATAGTTGCTGAGTCGGTGAGTGAATATTCTCAATTAAATTTCCCTGATAAAATAAAAATCATATTGCTTCAAAGAAGATCAATGCTATGCAGAACGTTAAAAATTACATCGTTGTCAAAGTTGATTTGGACACTGTTTTCAACATTTTTTATGTTTAATTTTTTCTGTTCTGAAAGAACAGCTTGGACTTTCTAACTGAGCATGTGAATTATCACACATCATTGCGATGTTGTGTCCCTTAAAGAACCACAGCAATGTTATTTGAATATAACATATGTACATTACATATCAAGTAGAGTCAAGTCGAGAGGATGTTTGTAATAATATCTTGCTCAGTGGGTTTAGAGATGATAAAAAGATAAAAATATTCAATTGTGGCAAGCAAGGATCTAGTAGAACGAGTTTTGAACAACATTTTCTGTGATTGTAACTATATTCACATCGACTGAGACTATGAATGTAATAATCTTAACTGAAAATTTTCTTTGACACTCGGTTCAGTACATTATTATCCATCATTATAAAATTGATATACGCTTAGACATAGATCTAAGTCAGTTCAAAACTCTACTATCATCAAAAATCTGTTTATACACAACAAATTGTAAGTTCAATTTGAATTTTGTAATTGTATTGTTTAGCAATAAATAGCAAAGAACTAGTGCAAAGATTGAATCATTCAACAATTCAATTAACTTTTCATTAATCCTGGTCATCTAATATTCGATTACGTGTTTTGACTATTTCCATGACAAAAATAATCCAACGCAAAATAGCAGTAATTGAGGAGTTTGTGAAATTCCAGGGACGAAAGGAATAATTCTTTCAAAAATTAGACAGTTGGTGAATTTTATGAAAAGTTTCCTTCCCTTCTTGGATAATATCTTCTTATATTGACCTTACTGGAATTCCACGGTAATTTTTCAAATTAAATTCTTTTAGTTTACGAGAAGCAGCGATTTTTCAAACCATATTTATTACTATTTTTCTTCCGAATGAGAAAAGTTTCAAAATTCGTATTCAATGATACTTCAATTTTAACGCAACATTTTTTTTCTATACCTGGTGCTTTCTTTGAAATTTTCAAACATTTCTTCTGGACCAATTATTGTTATTTCGCGCAGTAATAAGGTGTAAAAATTCTGCGTTAAATTATCTTCACCAAGGTACTTTTATTCCAATTCAGCTATGACTAACGAAGAATTGATAATAGTAGAATCTTGCAATGACTCATTACGATTGCACTTTTCTCATCTCCAAAGCTTTACCATTTTTAGTTCTCGGGAGTATGAATAAATGCAATCCATAAAAGATCAGTCTTCTTATTTATTAATGTTCAAGAAAACTGTTGCTCTTGAAATTACAGACTATCATGAGAGATTACGGGGATTTTTCCAGTATCTCGGAATGTATCGTACTAGACAAAAGTCCACTCATTATCAATGTTTATTTATATAAAATTGCATAAACTTGATGAAAAATGTATGTGCAATGAACAAGAACAAAATGACGATATAGATTCTTAAGAATAGACTCTAAATTGAATTAAAATCAGGATTTCGAGTGTACGTTTTTGTACATTCAATGAAAATTGCATTAACTGATGAAACGGTTTTATCGATCAGTCAATTTATTTTGTGCGTTGCATACTGCAATTAAATTTGAGCACAAATATGTGTCCATGGAATGTATTTACATAACTTGTAAAACTTTGTACTGGCACCTTTTGTCAATACATCGAGTAGTTCTTAATAACTTACTTAGGGTTACTCCAATAACGGATTCAAATTCATTTTATGCGTAAAAAGAGCTACTCGATGCACTTTTGTTGAGAAAAAATTCTCTTCTCAGTGTCGAGATAAAGTATTAAACCAGAGCCTCATTGGAATTTTGATTTCTATCAAATAGAATGCTCTCACACCTTTCAAAATCCGCATAGAGCCAAAGAAGATTGATACAAGTGTTGTGTATGTGTTGAAAAGTTACCGAGCGACGAGGATCGTGAGAATAATATTTTCTAATAATAATAATAAAAGTTACTGCGCGTAACTGGAAGTTTTTCCACCAAATAATAATAATAATAGCATTTACAAACGTTCAACGTACTAATTCAAGTATATTATTGCGGTTATGTATAAAAAAAAAAGGAAGAAATTATGTTTTCTTTTTTTTTTATTGTTATACACACACGTACGTTCATCCGCGCAAAATAAAGACATGCAAAATACATACACACACGCACGCGTAATATACGACGCAAAAACGATAAAAAAAAAAAAAAAAGAACAGTAGTATCAAACCAGCGTGCTCGTTATGAATTTTAGCGTGTATTATTATTATTATTATTGTTTTTTTTTGTATATAAATGGTCGTCGCGGAAAGGTGGAAAAGGGACGATCTCTACATATTCTGGATGTCATGCAGGGTGGCTTCCATCTCCTCCTGTAGTAATTTATTTTTCTCTCTCTCGGCTGCGAGGTCGTCTGTAAAGATCACTGGTTAGAGGATCTGGCTCACACCCGGAATTGTGCGCACGCACGCACACACACAACACACACGCGACACACGAAACACCAAAAAAAAACATGTTTCGCTAGATTAGATGCGTTATTGCAATATCTCTTCAGAAATTCGTGGATTAATCTTGTTATAAAGTTTGGAGGGCCAGGGGATCGATTCTCAAGATGACACATTTCACATTTTTTGTTTGTACCACCGGTACATATAAAATATCAATTTCAATGAGACACAGAAATCAGAAATTTATATAGTATTCTAACTGTGATATTAGTTTTTCTCTCTCTTGTGAAGAAAATTTCTACTACGAAAATCTAGTAAATGTGAACTACTGTAAATATGAAAAATTTATGTGATTACTCAAATAATAATTCTAATGAAAAGGAAAATAAAGAAACATAAAGGGTAAATTTTATACTACTTGTATATGTATATAGTTGAATTCAAATCAAAGAAACAATGATACTATCGTGATGGAAAAATCTACTACAAAAATAATGCAATCGTTCCGTACGTGGTTTGGAATTTTTATGTTTATGAGATACGCACCTTCGAGCCTGTCGACCTCTTTTTGAAGTTTCTGCACTGATCTTTCGGCGAACTCAGCTCGAGCCTCAGCCTGCAAATAGTTCAGTTTTTGTTAAATATCGGTAATATCTTGTAATATTGGGATTGTTAGAAGAAAACGAAGCGAGAATTCATACAAAATCACATGCAGAGTTTATTGAATATTTAATACTCTTTCTCCACACAATTATATGCTCAAATAAAATCAAAATCATTATAGATATCTTTTCTGAAACTATGGAATTTTGATGATTTCAAAGAAACTGTGTGGTAATTGAATACGCATTTTGATGACTCAATGCGCAAGTTGTCTCATATCTAGTCGATAACTACTAATGGAATGAGATATAACACAATACACTCAACGTAAATAATTCTGATATATTATGAACATTAACTTTTCGTCTCAATTCCATGTTCTTCGACCTAAGCCTTTGAATTTGAGCCGCATCTGTTTATTGCAAACAGTTTGCTTCCTCAAGGAAGAATGCGCAAGCTTGATACTAAGCTTGAAGCATTCTTTCTTGAAAAAATCCGCTAAAATGATTGCGGAATTTCAGAGAAGCTAAAATTCTCATATTAGAGCAAAAACTCGGAAAAATAAACAGCTTTCAATGCGGTAGATTATAAGAGAAGTATTCAAGATGTGTAATACGTACCCACATAACACTCAGTTTAATTTTTCATATTCAATTCACATCCTAGCCTACTTAAATCTGAATTGTGATTCTCAACTCTACAGGTTGTCTCAAGACTCGCAGACCGGATTTTACAGGTGTAATCTGCAGCCAAAATGCAATAATTTCCCGTTTGAAAAAAATTTTTCCGACGCTTAGTTTTGAAGATATCAGCATTTTTAGATTTTTGTTCAAATCCAAATCATTCAAAGGCACTGTATGCTACATACTTGGGCTTAACACTATCCGCTAAGTTGGAAAACGGCGGATCTGTGGAAAACAAATTCAACTATTTTATCATTGATAGTTCCGGAGCTATAGCGATTTGAAATTTTTCAGCTTTCAGCCAACCAGAATTCAGCAACTTCAAATCGCTACAGCTCCGGAACTATCAATGATAAAATAGTTTAATTTTTCTTCCATAAATCCACCGTTTTCCAACTTAGCGAATAGTGTTAAGCTCAAGTATGTAGCACACAGTGTTTTTGAATGATTTGGATTTGAACAAAAATCTAAAAATGCTGATATCCCCAAAACTAAGCGTCGAAAAAATTTTTTTCAAACGGGAAATTATTGCATTTTGGCTGCAGAATATACCTGTGAAATCCGGTCCGTGAATTCCGGGACACCCTGTATATTGTTGCGTAGTAGTTTTAGATCCCTCGAATCTGGAGCGTAAGTTTTTCTTTAGAATTCTTTCAAATGGATTTTTGACATTTTTTCAACGGCTACACTGTAAAAAATAATCTGAATTTTCCTATACGCAGCATTCGAAAAATTCCGGTCATGGGATGGGAAATCGATTCTCGATACATGTATATGAAATTTCCCATAAATTTAATTGAAAATTCCAAACTTTATGGGATTTTTACTATCATTTTGCAGTAAATTTCCGGTAAAATACGGGAAATTCTTAACGCATGTATGTGTTAATTACTTCCGAACATTTATGCGAAGTTTTCCATAGAAATTTTTTACAGTATACTAAAAACCACTACGCATCATAATAATAAGTTGACAAATTATCCTGTATAAAAGTACAGTGATTGAAGACGACAAATCACTACAAAGTGTAAGTTTTCTAACCAATTTATCTGAGGAACTGATTACGTACAAATGACAATTCAAAACTATCTTTATAAACTCTATAAGAATATAGATAAAAATAACAACTTCTACTTCTAAGTGTTAAAAATCATATAGAATCACATATTTGAATAGCACATGTTAATCGTTTGGAGAAGAATAACATAGCAGAAATTTTAAGGATCTAGCAAGTACAGGATATGAACATTTGAAAAAATCTTTTTGCAACAATATGGAATGTGTCGAATGCAAATTTAATGTGTATAAAATAAGGTATGAGACAAGTGGATTCCCTTAAAAAGTTTCGACTAGAAATTTTGTTTTTCGTAGGGTTGGGCGATATCAATACGATCGACACTTTCGTATGAAAATTCTATTGATATTTTATAAAAATTCATAGAAACTTGTCGATAAGTATTAGGGATCTTTTAACGAGGAATCGGATTGAATAAAACTGAATCATTCATTTAAAATATAAAAGAAAAGTGGAATTCGTATGACATTTTCAATTGATTACTCAGTTTTATTCATTGGATGACGCAAAAATTGAGTATCCATTTTTTAGTTATCCCATTAATGTCAGCCGATTGTCCGATCCTGCCCAACTTTAGTGTTTCGAATTATATATGTGATTCCTCAATTAAATATCTTACCTCTTTTAATTGATTGTCCAGGAATTTAACTTGGCCCACAAATGTCTCTTCCCTCTGTGTTGCCTGTGATTTAGTCAAGCACAAACAAAACAAAAAAACAAGCAATTGTTAATGCAAACATCGCTTACAATGCGAACGAAACAATGTTATTGGTTTCATTATTTGTAAAAATATATGTAATAGTCCTATGTGATTTTTTTTTTTCAATAAAAAATATGTGTGCGATTGTAAGTAATAAAACGGTTGCAGTATAACATCATTCATAAATGTGGAATTTTTTGGACGGTGTTAATTAGGGACAGCTATTGCAGTTACTATTATGCAGCCAATCAAGGTACACAAACTGCTACAAAACAAAGCACTCTTTTCAAAGGATGTTCAAGTACCTCCTTTAGACGAGTGGTAAGGGTCTTAATTTGGTTCTTGTATTCCTCCTCGCGTTGGTTGGCCTACGTACAATACGTATTTTTATATTCATATAAGTAGAGTGAACGTTTATGGATTTAAATTTGACAAAACTTGGAATATGGATAATATTCGATATTTGGGAACTCATGGTACTACAATGTTTTCTAAAATGAATGACTTTTTTTGGAGTGCGATTTAAAAAGAAAATAGAATAAATATGTGATTGAATATACCAAGACTGTAATCGGATCAAATTTGGTTGAATGTTCTTTGATTTGTTATTGGCAATAGATTGACACAAAACATACCAAATATTGCAGATTTGTTAGTATTTTATGTTTCACTATACTTTCAACTAGTACAACGAGAATATCTAATCTTATCGCAACCTAATGGGTTGATCTTGTGATAATCAAACAGTGTTAGCATAAGAGAGGCTTTTAACATTCTCATTCGTTCATAAAAAATTATCTCAAAAAATGTTTTTCTTTCAAATTTTTCTATAGTCACCGCGTATTTAAGTTTACTTGTTGTTATAATCGTTACTTTTTTTTTTGTAAATTTGTATGACGTATATAATATCATGTTGTTAATTTCATTGAAATATGAATGAAATGGAGTGAATTATTTCGAATAATTCAAAACACCTTCGACTCGAGAAAACCAGATATTATCTTCTTTAAAATGTTGTGTACGTATGTCCCTGACGACGTGTTAGTTAAGGTGATAGCAGTAGTAACTGCTTATGCAATATATCACCGAGCCATTCAAAATGGTTTATCATTTTTTTAACTATTGGAATTGAATTGAAAGTAATATATTTTCTACCAATTGATTGATTGTACAAAGAGAGAAAATTGCTGTAATTATAGGGACAGCATTAAATTCCTGTAAAATATACCGAAATTCCTGTCCAATCAACCAGTCTTCGATAAAAATGAAAATTTGCTGCAGTGGTCACATGAATTGCGATAAATCTATTAGATATTGCGGTACAAATTACATCAATATAATGTTACCCCTATATTTATCGGACATAAGGTAAATTTTACAGCAAATTTTTCTCTGTGTACTCCATAATATTTCGTAAAACGATATTTAAGGACAATATAATGGATCACAAGACCGATCATGCTACCATCGTTGTTGTTACTATAACTTGAAGTGAATGAGCGATCTATTTCTTGTTTTTCTGTAGTCAATACATTCTTGTATCATCGTTTTCATTCAAATTAATATTTACTTTGTGAGACCATTGAATAATCGTAATTGCTCCCTACTATCGCGTATTCGTTCAATTGACTACTTTTAAAACATTTTAATTCCGTTCAAAATTCAAATATCTCATCAATTGTTTAATTGATCAAGAAGTACCGATCCGATTTTCAATCTACAAATCTAACCAATAATCAACAATTTTCGATTCATTCTTCGTACAGTCGTGGTATTTTCACCTGAAAAAGAATATTGCTGGATTTACAGTAAGTCATTTCATCAATCTGAGAATCATTCTTGTCAACTTTTCATTTTCAAATGAAAATTTCAAGATCAACGTGGCATTTCATTCGACTGAAATAGATTTGGAATATCGAAAGAAACGTAAATGTGCTATTATGTGCTAATAATGGTTTCTATTTTGGTATACTAAAATACAATATGATAACCAAAATAGGAACCATTATTCGTTTCTGTTAGCGACTGTGTACAGAAATTCGTAGTTGTCATCAATTTACTATCTTTGCTATTGATCATTCCATGATCTTTTTTCTCCGTGTAGTTACAAAGCGAATTTTTAGCAGTCCAGAAAATTTTTGACACGTCATGTAATTACCAATTTTTATAAATAAATCAGTTCAATTAGTGATGTTTATAATAATAAATATTCTTTTCTTAAAACCATACGCAAAATGCTTACTTTGCACACTGTTTTGCGTGTGCAAAGTGCAACATTCCCGCACGGTTTCTCAACCCCACTGTTCTGCACGTTGTGAGGAAGAATAGTATATGCTATTTCAGAATTTTATGTATTCATTTACCACAAAATCTGAACATAATATTTATAGTTGACTGTGAAAAGCTGATCGTGTGTATCTCACAGATATGTCGCGAGCAAAAATCCCGGGGAAAAAAGTTTAGATCTACTTAGATCTCATCAGATCCGAATTCTGGCTCACAAGATCGGATTTAGATCTATTCCATAAATTTTCTGATATTTTCCCATGTATGAATCCAAATTTGAACATGTGTGTTGACAAATACCAGCTAAACCTGCAGTTTTTCTTTCGCGCGACCAATGCATTCTTAATGTAGCCTGATTTTCTGTAAATTTGAGACTAAAAATATTAGGAAATTACAGAACATTTGGAAAGCAGACAGATATGCATTGGATTTATATTCAACACCTAATCCACGAAAAGAGTTAGCATTGAATTTGACTCTCTCTCTCTCTCTCACTCTCTGACGCTTTTACGACTTTTTGGAAATCAGAAGACTGATAAGGGGAACAGAAAAGAACTGAAGAATCCCGATAACAAGAAACATACTTTTTTAGTCAAAGATCAATCGATCAATTTCATATTTCCATTCATCTTATGATTTGTGAAAAATCTTGACGCAAAATTATCATGCTTTTTTTGATCGTGAAGTTGCGTTGTACACGCAACCTTCCAGGGTTTCCATAAGTTTCCTGAAATTTATCTCAATAACTATAAAAATCCATGTAAATCCAACATTATTCGCCTACCTTAATTATAATTTAAAAAATAGAATTCAAACAAAAGTTAGATTATCATTCGGATGGGTAAAATTATCCATTTCTCATTGTGGGAAGGAATCGAAACCACCTGAAGGTGTTGAATTCATCTTCTTTCAAGTCTTGTGTCAATAATCGGGCACTGCTGTATCCATCTGTGTATTCTATTTTCCAATTTTCTTATGTTTTCGTTAAAAGCATTCTTTCATCCTGCTGAATTTTCATTATTTGAACTTTTCTATCAAATCGCGACTTTAATTTCAAAACTGCCTTAGTGAAAGAAATGTATCTGAAAATCTCCAAGAACTTTGGATTTCACTGATATCTTCATGTTGCTGGAGTTTGAATCGTTGATTGAAACGAATTGATAATCGAATAACAAAATACTCAGCTGTTGAAGATTCAAAATCTTGCAGCACGTTCTTTAAACGCTCTTACCAGTTCTTCCACTGAGAGAAGAGAATGGTAATATTTACCATGCTAATAGAATCCTCTTCCCATCGTGTAGGAGTTAAATCGAGGAAATAAATAACAATCACTCATCAGATTCTGTGAGTTGGGATATTCGTTTCGTTTTTGTAAACGATTCAAACTTCAAGAACATGAAACCTTCTGAAACTCACTGGAAAACCTGAAAGAATCTGAAGAGCTCTGAAAATTTATGAAAGCTTTCTCGAACTCTGAAAATCCCTGGAGAGCTATTTTTTATGCCAGAAATCGATGAAGCAGTGTTTCACTAAACGTTTTAGATGCTTAAATCCTTAATAAAAATGTTCTGTAACAAGCTATGACAATCGACTGCTACCCATATCAGGGCCATGGATACGCCTAGTTTGCCTTGATAGCGCCAGGTAAGAGACGGAGGAGTGCCTAGAATGATTTCTACTAGGATAGAATTACGGCTGTTAGTTTCAGCTTCATTGAATATCAGTGAAAAACTTTGAATTTTTATAAAAAAGAACATTGAAACTCTTTGAAATCCTCTGAAGAACTCTGAAATTTTC
The DNA here is from genome assembly GCA_018340375.1 of Gonatopus flavifemur. Classification (NCBI taxonomy): domain Eukaryota; kingdom Metazoa; phylum Arthropoda; class Insecta; order Hymenoptera; family Dryinidae; genus Gonatopus; species Gonatopus flavifemur. Next base: position 12,527,788 of record JAFFJZ010000005.1, read on the forward strand.
AGAGATCTTCAGGGAAACTTTTTCACCAGGGTGTTGATCAAAAGATATTATTTCAACAAATTAAAGTTTATATATCATTTCTTGAGAATTCAAATCAGATACAATGAATTCTCCCTTCTCCATACAATTCAAATCATTCCAAAAACTCTGAAAGAATTTCATCACAAATTTCAAGTATTTCACATATTTTACCCATCCTTCAACTCTTCGACATTCGATCAAGTACAAATGTCAAAGAGTTATTCGCTTAAATAAATCGCTTACAATACAAAATTTCATATCTTCATGATAAAAAAACACGAATCATCATACCTTTTCTTCGGAGACTTCGAGGGATTTCAAATTATTACCGACGACGCGCAATTCTTCTTCCAGTTCAACGATTTTGCTGTAAAATGCAAACATACGTATCTCAGTTTTATACTCCACTTATAATAAAATCGCGATACAAAGGGGATGTTAAGAATGATATTCTGGAAATACAATACAGACAAAATTGTATGAATTTTATTCTCATTGTATTTCCTATTATCATGATTACTGAATATGAAGTTAGAATAAAAAGAAACTCAAATTCATGCAAAAAATAGTGCCAAAAACAAAGGAAGAAGGAACACAAAAAAAAACAGCAGCGTGACTTACGATTCGGATAATTCGGATTTTTCTTCGGCACGTTCCAAATCCTGTTCCATCATGACTAGTTTCCTGGCGACCTGTGATCATTAACAGCCACACGTGTCATGCGAAAAGCAGATTGATTCTTGGACGGGGGGTAATTAAAAAAAAGGGGGATGAGTAAAAAACGAGAGCTTAAAAAAAAACATCATTAAAATGGATTTGACATGCAAAAAATTGTGGCTTCTGGCTCCTTCAATTGCTCTTCCGGTGTTGTCCTCTCCGTTCTCTCCTGGCTTTCGATTTATGGAAAAGGAAGAGGAGAATCAATGATGATTTATATAATTCTTCGCTAATAAAAGTACATGGAATTGATTTTCCTCTTTCCTTATTCAAGATATATATATAAAGAAAATACCACATGCGGTGAAAAATCGAATCTAGTTAGATCGAATTGCATTGCATTGCATTTTAATATTCATATTATACATATGGTGATAAAGGGGGATGAAAATGATATACATGTACAACACACATTGTGTTATAATTCAGCCAAAAAATCAAAGAAACGAGAAATTAAAAAAAAATTATGTAACTGCACAACGCACACACAGTGTGGTGGTTTTACAGATATTGCTGGTTTTTTTTTTTTAATGTTCGTTTGCTTCTGGTTTTATTTTATTACAGGATAAATCGGATGAATGCAATGCTTACGATTCTCCGGCCTCGGCTCGTTCTTCGGCACGTTCTAGATCGGCCTCAACCATGGCCAATTTACGGGCGACCTGTGTATATTATCATATATGTAAGCGCATACAAGTATTTCCAGTTTCTCCATTTTCATTTTGTCTTTTTTTCTCAGCACGACCTGACGGTCGGTCAGTCTTTTTTCTTTCTTTTCATATCTTACGTACGGCAAGATCAACCTTGCCACCGGGAATCGTCAGAATTGGAAGAGAAGAGTAATGATCATCTCACTGACTTTAGTATATACGAGATTCAAACCTGTGTGCTTCTTTCTCTCCTTACATGGAATTTCAAACGGATCAAGGATCAGATCGGAAAACAGTAGTAACGGAGATGTCAATTTTATTTGTTACAAGGTAGAGAGGCATTGATTTGATCATGAAAATTCGACTTTGAAACACATCTCTAATATCTTCAAACCTTTTCGAAAGGTCCATATACACGTTCATTGAAATACAGGTATATGTATGTCACATTGAAGATTTCTCTTGATATATATGATCGATAAAATATTCATCTGGCCTGTTTAGATAGAATATTTTAACACAAAGTATTTCAATCGAACATCACCCTACTTTTCTCTTCCAATTGCAAAAGAGGAAAAAAAAACATGGAATATATTCTGACAAAAATATGAACGAAGATGATCGTTTAGTATAACGTAACCTCGATAATTTATAAATCATATTCACTCGATCATCTTTGTTTTTTTATCCATCCAAAATATAAGAAACGCACGTATACGCATGCAAATATTTGATCATTTCTACAGACTTCTATTCAACACGCTACATCACAACTGAGAATCAAAAGAGCGTGGATCAAGGCAGTCCGACATTTGTTAAAGCAAATAAATTTTTATGACGAAGCTAAACAATTCACTAACAACACGTATTCAAGAATAGTTATCTGCGTGACCCCTTTAACGAATGACTCTGCCGCCAAGTAACGTACATTTTGCCTCAGTGTATTGCATAGAAATCTGTGATCAATTATTTCTTTTCTTTCCGAATAGCGGCAAACATCGAATAATATCTCTGTTGGTATTATACACGAATCGTGCTTGCTGCTATACAGAAATGAATATTAATATGTTAATAATGACATTAATATTAAAATAACCAAAACCAAATATGCGAATGTCAGGTGTTAGTCTGCTTGCTCTCTTTCTTGCTATTTGTCTCGAGAAAATAATTCTTTCTCTCCTTCCCTGAGATCAAATACTGTAATGTGTTAATTCTATACTTTTCCTTGTAACACCATGTACATGTGTCAATAAACTCAACACCTACCTACGAAATAATTACTTTTCCATTGTCTCGCGTACGTATGCTATTGTCTATTACAATATACACGTACATTGATATAACATCATATTAACGAAAGTTTAGATTCAAACAAAAGAAGAAAAAAATATATAATATTGATAAAGTAACTCTTTGGATTTAGATAACAGCACCAAACCCCATTTTTCCATCTTTTTTTTTTAGTTTCCTTCAACAACAATCACAAGGCACATTCATTTTTCCTACAACATCTCGACCCGAAATAACTATCAGTTATTCGATTTTTTTTATATATATACACTCAATTGATTTTTGATTTCATTTCCAGATCACGAATCACTTTCTTTTTGGAAGATTGTGATAACAAATATGGTAACAACAACAACATTTCACCTTCACAAACAGCACATATGATTATTTTCTTTTCCCTCTTTAAACTGGAACTTTGAACTATGATTATCATTATCGTCCCATGATTTTAGCTCTCACTTGAACACTTTTCTTTTTTTTTTTTTTTCAATATATTTCCACATGTTCGTCATTATTAATTCCACCTACTCGTATATTTACCGAATTTCTTTTTCCCCTTTCTCATTTTTCGTAGCGAAATTTCACCGGAATTCGTTGCACATTTTGCTTCTCAAACATATACTTGTTTTCTCAACGATCGTTGTTGTTGTTGACAGCGTTGACACACAAATAGAAGAAAAATGATAAGTGAAGAGTGAGTTATTGGGTTAGGCACTAACTGAACTATCAACTAGGAACCATCATCGATATTATTATCACGATTATTATTATCATTGCCACTGTAGCCAGCCTCATAAGAGGGGTCTCGAACCTCATCGTATTTCTTGTCGGCTTCTTCGGCGAGGAACCTTGCTTCTTTCAATTGATTCTCGAGGGCGTCCATACGCTCCTCATCCGCCAAGCTTCTGTTCTCGAGGATCTTGCGGGCTCTTTAATATTTTAACATATTCAATGGAAAAGAAAAACAGAAAAAAAAACAAATTAAATAATATCAAATGAAGTAGAAAATTTTGTTCGAGATTTTATATTTATATTTTCATATGCGTTAACTCGGCAACTTGGCTCAGCTCTGCTACCTGCGACTACTCAACCTGCAAAAACGGTGGAAAGAGAAAAAAGAACAAGGTATTCAGGTAAACCAGAGCGCATTCATTCCCGTTCGAAGAACCTACGATGAGACTTTTCCCTTTTTTAAATACTTGTTACACGCTTCCTCGTTAGACGGGTAACCTTTTCCTTCATGGAAGATTAATGCCTTGATGACATTCTCTTCATGTTTTAAATCAGCAACTCCAATAATCTTTGACTTTTTGAATTGAGAATTCAAGATTTCTAAGCATCAATTTTGTACATTCACACGAGGAACGCGAATTCCACGGTAACAAAAGAGTATTCTGATTGCTGTTACAACTATTATCGTTTAAGAGGCTCTGTGACGAAGTCTTTGGCCTTTCACCGAAAGCCTGGTTATCTCACAATTGGTTATGTGTAGATTCTTTGGTATGCGTGTGTAGTCATTTAAATGCTGTACTTTCATCAACCTTTGTAATGTATCAATTACATGGTCGTAGAATAGATAAAGATAATTAGGAATTTATTATTTTATTGATTATTCTACTTGACTCCATATCAATCTAACACATCAGAGCTTTTTGAAGTTATTAATGAAGTCTTTCGATGTTCAAGTCTATCAAATATGTCGAGTCTTTGGCATCACCGAATATTCTACAAGCCTTCTAAAATCATTCCCTAAACGAATACAAGCATCGCAAGTCGATTTTCAATTGATTTTTCAAATTGATATATACGTTCAATGAAGGTTCATCGAACGTTTGAATTTCTGCATTCCTAATCTACGCTCGTATAACGTTCTCTAGAGTTTCGTGTTCTCTTAGAACTATTCAACAATCTTCACACTTTAAAAAATAATGGCAAAATTTGCCCTTACAAAATGATGGCAGGGAAAATCCTTCATAAAGGGAACTTCTTCTTCATTTCCTGAAGGATTGTTGATGAAAAAGCAATTTCCTTGTGATCAGGTGAGAAAATCCACCATTGGAGTGAGTAAAAAGGGTGGAGTGAATGATGTATTCGAAGAGAAACAAATCTTTTAACACTTGCTTCACGAAAAGCGATGTTGAAAATTATTTACGATTTGAGTTTAGAAATTTTCACACGCGACTTTTTTCAAACAACCGTCCTACCAAAAATGTTTGTAGGGTAGTTGTGTAGCACCTTTCAAGGCGTTTGCAGTGAAGTTAATCACTAGAAAAGGGCCTTGACATTAACTATAAGGTGACTAGGGCAAAAATCCTTCGTGTTTAAACGAGCAAAGAATTAATTACATCGTTATATTCTTTCAAAGAGACCAGAGGAGTTTTTCAATCTTTGGAGCTGTTGATTCTCCACTTTCAATGCTATTTGCTGCGGAAAAGTCTCAATACGACAATCTGAATAATTCGTAACAGTTCTCCATAAAACAGAACATCTTACTTTCAATACTTTAACCAACGATTCACTGGTTTACCTGAAACAAAATTTGATATGGAAAGCTCTCGTTGTATAAAAAGATCAAGGGATTCATATAAATATCAGTATTTTCTCATCATAGTTGTACTGGATACCGATCGGTTTCTTTTTTCTCGTTAGACCCACCTCCTCGTATTTTTTGTCTGCTTCCTCGGCGATCAGTTTAGCCTGTGCTAGTTGTTGCTCCAATGAGGAAACCCGATCGTCCTCCATGTTGGTACGATTTTCGAGAGCCTTGCGTATCCTAACGATCCATCATGTTTCATATTTCTCCGTTTTTTCATTTTTCAAATTGTTAATTCCAAACGTTGAAAGAATGATAGAATTGTTCGTAACTTCATAAATACATCAACTGTTTGAATATCCCATTATTGGGAACTCGACACTTTCTCGAATAACCTTTTCCGAAAGACATTTGTTTCCCGAACAGTTAGTTATTCGACATGATACTTTTTCGAACGGGCATTTGTTCGAAGGCACATGTATTCGACGTATCATTACCACAAAAAATAGAAAAAATATAACTATCAGAAGTGTGCGGTGCGCATTTGATCCTCATATTCCGTTTTTAGCCTGATTTTGTCCCGATTGTTGAATCAAGCGGACAAAAACAGTACTTTCCGATGATTTTAGTTTGAATTTCTCATCAACCACTTTTATCCGGTGGAGGAGGAATTCCGACTAAAATCATGAAAACGTACACTGAAAAAAAAATTTCTTTCAACCAAATCAATAGTTTATTTGTCCTTTCTCCATAAAATGTTCCTTAGGATTGATGAAATATTTAACCGAATCAAATAATGGATCGCTTGTCTCAAATAAATTGATCTTTTAAATGAATAATTCATTCGCACAAGTAATCAGTTTGTGCATCTAATTGAATGCTTCATTTCTACAAATAAATATTTTATGGAGAGAGGACAAATAAATCTTCTTTCCAGTGTACTGTTTTTGCCCGCATTATTCAATAATTAGGACAAAATCAGTTTAAAAATGGAATAAGAAGACAAAAACCGTTCAAATTTTTCGACCCGGGTTGGCTGGAGGCCTCTCCAACCGTGACAAAATGAGGGTTTCATGTTGAGTGGAACAGCGAAGAGATCCAAATATGACAAATTGAGCAGTTTCTGAAGTTGTATCAAGGTTCAATGAAATTCAATAGGATTATGTTATAATACTCCACTAATTACGCTGACGGAAAACCTACCTGGTCGGAACATTCGTGGTCGCAATAACTTGAAATCTGGAGCTGCTCACCAGAAAATATGATTGTGAGGTCCAGAAGACGTGGTTGAAGTTAAAATTAACTACGTTTTTCAGGTCAGAAGAACCAGAATCTGTAGCTAATTTTGGCTTTAAACACTTTTTCCCGACTCCACAATCACATTCCCTGTTGAATCGAACTAGATTTCAAGTTATTACCACCACAAATGTTTCAACCAGATTATTTTTTTGTCAGCGTGGAAAACTTCATGTTTTTTTCTCATTTTTCTTTTATTTCTGGACTAGAGAATTATGATTTATTCGAAAGTATCCATTCGAATAAGTGTCCTTTCGGTCAAATGTTTCTGGAAAAAGGTCTTTCCGCAAAAACGTCATGTAGCCAAAATTATCGCTCAGAATCCTAACTTTTCGATTGCAAAGACAATTGTTATATCCAGAGATTACTCCCTCGCTCAAGAAAATCTTGAATACCGTAGTTCCGTATTCCACGTTTCATCTTTCAAATTCAATCGAACCCGCCGATAAGAATCGCTCTCTCAATATATCACGACTCTGTAGGTAAAAAAAAATTCAGACTTTGATATCCTTCTACATATTATTTCTTCGTAAAAGCTCATACATATGTAAAATATGTATGTATCTGAAATTTGAAGGAAAGAAAAATGTAAATCACATAACAGACTTAACCACGATGAGAAGAATTTAAAATGAATAAATAAGAGTATATTGAAGCAGACAAGAGCAAGGTTAAGGAGGTATAAAATAAGACACACGTTTAGCCGAGTGGAGCGAGAAATGAGGAATTGTATGAAACCAGTTTAATACATATACAATGCAGATATCCTACACTCGGCTGTATTTATGAATACATGTCTTTTACGAAACTGATGTAACGATTCAATGTCCCAACACTTTACGCGAACGTACAGCGATGATTCGTTATCAAAGAGATATGATAACACAGACTATCACTGTTTTGAGAATTAATATAACGATTGTCTTTGCGTATCGAAGCAAAAACGCGAAAAAATGCACGATGTCGTGTGTTTTCTTTCAACGTTTCTTTTGTTTGCAATATCAAAATTCATAATGTACAATAAGAAATTGTGAACCATTGATGAAAGAGGGAATAATTTTGTTTGTCAAAATAAAAAAATTCATCCAAACGATCAAAAATAGTTTTTCGCTTCTCAAATATAATTTTTGATTCACTATTTCTTATCTTTTGTCAAAAAAAATCGGAGAATGCAACCAACTTCTGGTCATTTCATTTTCGTGGAGTGGTGAGAACGTCGACGAAGATGATGCTTTCACGAAGGATGCTTTCAAAATTATTTTATCCATAGAAATAGTAAATTCACACCTATGTGTTTGGAAGAAATTGTATCAATACATTCAATTCACATAATCAAATAAATGCGCGACGTTTTTGGCAATAATTATCGAGTGATTTGAAATTTTGACACCTAAAAGAAAGCATCCTTTTTGAACATTCCGTAAAAATCGAGGGATGATTTCGAGTGGAATTCTCACCGTTCGCTCTCATCGGCGGCTTGCGACGCCTCCGCCAATTTGGCGGTGGCCGTGGCAAGACGTTCCTCGGATCTTTCGAGGTCTTCCTCCAACAACTGGATACGACGATTCAAAGCCGCAACCTCTGATTCGGCCTGAAACAATGAAAGAGAGAAATATACATTAGAATATATTTATCGATTTTTAATGGGGGGGAATGATTTCTTCAGGAAGCGAAATTCTAATTAGGAACAATTTCATACTAGTCGCACGGTAATTATAACAAGTACACGTTGAATATTTCCTCGCGTCATAAAAGTGCAGTTATATCTTATTATTCGTAAAGCTCATAGTTTCTCATTCGTTGCATCGCGGCATGCGTGTCCGATTAAAGGTATAAAGAGGAGGAATACGCAGTATATAGTAGTCGGTTTTACTTTTCTCAACGAATGTTCAATCGTTAGAAATTCGCTGATTGCAAAATTATTTTGCAAGCAATGACAAAACTTTTTTTCTCATTCTCGCGGAAGGGAGCAGACCGCACGATGTGGAGAATATGACGGAAGTTTTGCCGCAATTGTGTACAATCGTACATCTCGTTGTAGGATATTATATTCTTGAAAAACAAACGTGGGTGTGTCAATTTCCTTCATATGATTCATAAGAATATAATAAATGTGTAATATATTATTCGAAATGGAGACATTTACAAAATCTTTACAGGATACGTTTTATGCAAACGTAGATCACTATTGCGGGTTTAGATACATCACTTGTTGTTGAAATTCTTCAATGCTATTTAAAATTTGATTTCAAGACAAGAAAACTTTGAAAAATTCTATCACACTTTTATATATATCAGTATATATATATGCTCGCGATAGCAACATATTACGTAATACATAGAGTAGTAAAAGTTCAAACTCTTATTACCGCAGTTCCTCTGTGACAAAATGTTTTTGTACGCATCGTGCATCACTCACTGATTCAACAAAATCAATCTATTTCCCTACAACACGAGCAATGTTCGCACACGTAACAGGTGCAGCCTCGGAATCACGTTAGTCATTGACTGAGAATGATGATGATAATAGAGAAAGAGAAGTTACAAAAAAAAGAAAAGGGGTCGCGTAAATTGTGAGTAAACGAATACGCGTAGTCGACCGTTAAATAATTAGCATTTGTTTGAAATACCACGGTTCGCTTCTTCCGTTACGGATGTGGATCTTTTTCTTTTCGCGTTAAAAGTGTACGTAAATGATGTATAATACTGTGACGTATTCCAAAGCTTATGTTAGCACAGTTAATTAAGAATATGATGACGTTATGCAGGTTCCATGCCTTTTCCCAGAGCTAGAACAGAAATTCCAATTGAATTTCTTTAACTACCTTGTTCAGCTAAAATTTGTGATTGCAGGTGAGTTTCGCCAATGTTACATGAACTGTTTTTCATTGTATATATCATGAAATATGGGTTGAAGATCCAGATGTCAAGTTTATCTTCAAATTAAATCATAAAGTTTATTAAGAAGCTTCTCTTAGCAAGAAACGCTTAGTCACCGTCTAAAATACTTCTATCCCAGACTTTTCTGAAGACTTCTTTCTGCGCTTTTGAATCTTTTTACGACATTACGGAATGTAACTTGAATTGGTTCGATGCAGTACAGTGAATGATATAAATATATACTACACGATCCATGTACATCATAATCAATTAAACGCAAAGGATCAAAGTGCTCAACGAAGTGATGTAAAGCATCTCCTTTTGGCGTGTTCAATGAGCGCGTCAAGGTTAAGGATGCATACCATTTTATTCTTCTATTTCAAAAATATAAATAGATCGTTACTCTTAAAATCGAGGGAAGATATAATCATAATCGTATCGATATATATGTCATCTTGATAATTCAAATTAATTAACCGAATGATTTTGAATAAAAGGTCAGAGACGATGAGGATGACGATGATGAAAGAGATAGAGATTGAGATGACGAGAACAGAAGAGCAGAGTCGATCGATCGAGCGTTGTTAACGTGTTGTTGTCATCGTGCGATGAAGTGAAATATTGTCGAACACCTTTTTTTTTTGTTCTAATATACAGAATGCCATGGGACGTTATTGTCAAGTCGAGTGATAAGATTATTCATGAAATGAAATTTCATATTGTAATTTCAGGGTGAGATAGAATTTAAATTACATGCACTTATTTAAGGAAAAACCAAAGATACATAATTTTCTAAATAAATCGAGAATCGTTGATTCGATATCTTCATTTTGAATCAAAATCAGCAAGAGATAAACTTCTCCTATAAAGGATTGGTCGTTGTTATGTATTAAGTCATAATGACTCATACATTTAAACTATGTGTACAAGTGTGACGTTGGTAGGACGTGATAAAACGAGTGTAATTATTTCATACACAGAAGGGATCTCTTCCCTACTTGAAAAGAACGTTGATCAGCCTTAATTTGAATAAACCTTTTTTTTCATCAATTCTTTCATTACTTCTTGTCCTAATTTCAATAATTGTCTGCAATGAATGATACTTTGATATCGCAATATTGATTTGGTCTCTCCGATTGGGTTGTAACATCAATTTCAACGGAGGAAGTAGCAGTAATGATGAAAAATAAAATATGACACGATTTTTTTACATCCAAAACACATATTGAAAATTGATTTCAGACATTTAAAAGAACAAACTCTTTAGTCGTAGCAACTGAAAACAATATTAAGCAGGAGATCCAAGTTGCTTGAACTAAAATATTGTTTGTTGCAACAAAAATTTTCTGTTGAAGGGACTATAGCTATACTAATATTTAGTTGAGGTAACTAAATTTCTAGTTGAAGTCGTATTTCACTAAAATTTTCAGTCATGACAACTAAACAGTTTTTCCAGTGAATAAGAAGGAAATATGTTTGAATAGAAAGAGAGATGGTAACTAATGATAAGCGACGTTTGGTAATACAAGGCCACTGACCGGGAAATCTAGCGAAATCACCAATGATGCATTCGCTTTAAATAGAATAACCAATTAGGAGAGAAGAAATTCCCGGTAATAATCTGTTACCCTGTAATATCGATCAAAACTTTATTTAAATCGTTAGCTGTAACGAAGAAAACTGTAAACAATTGTTTTCCTCTTTCACAAAATAGCGAATGAAGACATGAATATTTAGAAACTAAGAAGTACGTTGAAACGAAATCTTAACACATAGTTTTTGTGTTAACAAATATGAAATATAATATAATATTGAATAATCATTCTTTACAATTTTGATCAACATGATTGATGCTCATTCCTCTTTCAGGATTCAAACTCTCTCTCCCTCGTTCTTCATTTTATCAATCCATTTCATTCATGGTCTTTTTTGTACTGTGATTCACTATTCCTATCATTCATGATATACTAATTATACCGTTATTATATTCTCTTCAAAAAAGCGAATATCGCGTTCATCATTTTGTAGTTAAGGCATGATTCATAATTGTAATGTTTCAAGGGCCACAGAGAGGTTTACTGTCTTTCATGTTCACACTAGAAATGGAATTGAAATTCTTGACGATATTGATCAATGACTTCTACTTGATTTTCAATTTTATGTCATTTTGAATCGGGATGAATTCAACGTTCGTTCAGAATATCGTATTATAATTGTGAGTATAGTTGCCAATAGATAAGTTTAATCAAATTCATGAGAATACATTTTATCACCGATTGGTTACTTACATGGTTCTCATGATTAATAAAATCCTAATGAGTCAGAAGAAGAATATTTATACTTGACGAACCGATAAGAAGAATTTGACGAGTGAATAATGATGTATGGTGCAAAGTAATTGCACCGGTTTATTCATCATCATATAATATATATTCAAAAAAAGATCGTAAAGAATGTTCATCCAATTGATTGTTCAAATTCAATGTAAAATTATCATGTTCACTTTGTATTCAAGTATGATTCATAAAAACTGTATAATTCCACTTGATATATTATGTACATCAATGTACTTGTACTCCTTCAATAACATAATTCTACACAATAATTGGTAAATAATTATAATATATAGAAATCTAATTCGAATGATATAATTTTATGAATTAATTTTAGAATAAAGTACTGTACACAGAGAGAAAATTGCTGTAAAATATACCGAAATTCCTGTTCAGTCAACGAAAGTCTCCGATAAAAATGAAAATTTGCTGTAGTGGTCACATAAATTGCGATAAATCTAATAGATATTGCGGTATAAATTACAGCAATTTAATGTTATCCCTATATTCATCGGACATAAGGTAAATTTTACAGAAAATTTTTGTCTGTGTATCAACTTTAGTTAGATCCTCTATTGATTTCATAAACGTTCTGTCAAATCAAAGAATAGCATATAAGCGGTAAGCAGCTGCATGGCTGGACAGCTTAAGGGTATTCCGTAGTCCCTAGAGTTACTAGATTTTTCTAACCATTTTGCTTAAAGATAATCTAATAAAATAGAAAAAACTAAGAAGCCAGACCTTGTTTTGTACTGATAGAAGATCTGGCTTCTCAGTTTTTTTCCGTTTTATTAGATTATATTTGAGTAAAATGAGTAAAGAGATCTAGTAACTTTATAGGGACTAGGGATACCAGCTTCGTGATACTAGCCAAATCTTTTCTGACAAATTATTCGAAAATAAAGCAATATAGTTCATCTGAACGATTTGGCTAGGGTCACAGCGCTGATATCTCCTTAATGCACCAACTTTTCAACATAAATGTTCAACAAGCTTAGGGATTCGTATCCCAGGCTAAATCAGTTGCCTTTCTTCCTAATGGTAGTGTCACAAAAGGGGAAATAGCGATTGATACGTCAATCAAAGTGACTCTCAAAGCGAATACCACATCATGTAAGAGGACAACGGTTGATAAATTAGAGAATTTTCCCTCAGCCGTGTAGGTTAAGATGAGGATTCTTCGAGTTAAAAAGAAAAAAAAGTGGGAAGAATATAGCGTAAGAGGTAAATAATTGGGTCCATTAAGATCCAGTTACGCAAGTACATAAACGTGAGCGTAAAAAACGAGAGCAAAAGCACTACGTGAATTTGGCTCCATGCATAGCCTTTTATACGTCGTCTATCTTCCTCTTTACGAAACTTGTGTAGCTAGACCTTTCAAAATTATTCGACTGCCATATAACCAGCTCGTGTTATATTGATTCTACACCTGAGTCATTGTTCATTTCTGCAATTCCCAATGGAAGATCAATTATATGGGGGCCACCAACCGAGTAGTGGCTTACGGGAACACCCGATACTCACGTGTTGTCAGAATTTCATCGTGAGATTGTCAATTGTATTGTATCTTTATTAGGGCTCGATTCGAGATTCTCGAGTAAAACCAACGAAACTCAATTTTATCAGTTCTAATGCAAGGTTCGTTGGGTCAATGTACAACCAGTGTTGCAATTTCGAAAAAGGTCTTATCTCATCTTGTCTTGGTCTTGAGAAAAATTGCTTTATGTTCTGGATGCAATCAATTTTATATCAGATTTTCAGACGTGTTATTGCCAACTATTACATGCCCACACTTGGCTTGATGTAGAAATTGGTCTTTGAAGTACGTAAAATTGAATGATATTAACTATCTCGAGTCCACCTCTAATTTTTATCGGATTCGTTCGATAATAAAACAAACCAATACATTGAGAAAACAGGTACCTGAAAAAACACCATATTTTATGGAAATGCGAATCAAAATATTCACGTAAACAAATCTAAAAAAGTCCCATCATTTTTTGGAATTTTGTAAAGAGGGTACCTTCCTCATAAAAGTCCAGGCCATTATGGTACTTTGAGAGGTTTGTTCACACACTAGCGCTGAATCTCCACAAAATATGGTATTTTTCAAGGTACCTTTCTTCCGTGTAGATTTTCGACAGTTTTCACGATATATGCGCCCCTGTGTGCCTCAACGTTGAGTCAATTTCAGCCTATTTTTGGCGAATGCTGGCCAATTTCGCGTCAGATGAGGGCTGGAGTTGCCTCAATATTTGTACATACATGGACGACAAATATCCAATGTTAATTCAACGTAGATGTCAATCGGGAAATCATCGGATAGCAGTGTTGATTTTATATCGGATAATTATTATATATATCGTAAAAACATTGAAAATCTATCGTTTTGCGTCATTATTGAACAAATCCAATAACAATGCAATACAATTGATAATCTCACGATGAAATTCTGATAAGAAGCAAACATAAATTATTTCCCCAGAAAATTATGTCACTGTTGTGATAGAGCCAGAGCCCACGAAGAAAAATGATACAATAAAAATTGCAACATTTTTCAGTGAATTAATAGTACATATTAGGTCTGATTTCTTGAGAAGTACTCCTCAAATGCACGGAGAAAGAAGTATTGCTAGCGTAACAAGCAGGTCTTTTACTATAGCGCCTACAAAAAAAATTAGCTGAAAGAGCAAGAAAAACGATTGACAGAACTAAATTTTTCTGCTTTCATGAACAAATTTGTTAACAGAACTAACGTCTTAGCTGCTGGAGTAAATATTTTTGCAAGGACAACAAATTTCTTTGTAGGCGCTATGGTAACAAACCATTTTTCCTTCGTGTGTAGAATAGAATATTAGAATTGCTATAATTTTCACAACATTCGATAAAAAAGCTTCTGAGACCGTCAAGCAATTGTGAAATTTGACAAAATAATACTATTTTACTACATTATTTTTCTCTGTGCCCGTGACTGCCAGACATTCCTTATTTTACAAGAACTGCATGGTCCTAACATACACTGAAAAAATCCTACAATACTGAGTACTGACACGACTGCTCCTCGTGTTATGGAAAATGATCATTTCGACACTGCTGGTTACTGTAGTAACACAAACCAGTCCCCGCATTAAAGTGTCATTTTCCTACACTATTCTCTTTTGCGGAGACACGACTGGTTCGTGTTACTACAGTAACCAGCAGTGTTGGAATGATTTTTTTCCATAACACGAGATGAAGTGGAAACTGTCGGCCGTAGAGCTATCGGTCAATGGTCATAACTTCTAAACTTTTATCACGGATTTGAGCATCTGAAACGTTTACAGCAACGCTACTTAATCGATTTCTAGTGTTAACCAAGTTTAAGCAACGTTTAATTACAAGTTAGAATAATCGGTTGCTATAGTAACAGCCGACAGCTTCCACTTCATTAACACCAGCCAGTCGTGTCGGCTACAGTACTTGGTATTGTAGAATTTTCTCTGGATAGGTAGGAATGATGGGCTACTACACGGAGAAAAAGGTATCTTAAAAAGTACCATAATTTATGGATTTTCTGCGCTGGTTTGACCGGGTCTAAATATTTACCTGAAAAAACCTGTAAAAGTACCATAATGTCTTGGACTTTTATACGGAAGGTACCATAATTATTTCAAAAAGTCCAAGAAATTATGGTACTTTTAGAGATTCATGCAAGTGAATATTCCGACTCGGGTCAGACCAGCGCTGAAAATCCATAAATTATGGTATTTTTCAAGATATCTGTTTTCTCAGTGTATGAAGTTTTGATTATCGCCGATGCTTAAATTTAAAAATCCTGGTTATATGCATACAAAAATCGGGCTACTTCTTCGAGCTAATGATACTTTCAAATACACGGTAAGAAGAAAGTTTTTAATTCAAATGAGGTCATGATTGAGTCTAAGACGCAGCCAAAACTAACCTGTTTTGGGTGTAAAGTAAGCACAAAAAAAGTCGCAGACACAATGGAAAAAGCTGAATTTCAATCAGTTTTCAGCTTAAGGGACAGCAAATTTGAGCTACACTTTTTGAAATGTAGTTTGGTGCAGTTTGGTTAAACGGAATCCCAAACTATAAACACTTATTCAACAGTTCAAACAGGGCTCGGAGCTGTATTGCGAATAAAATATCCTTTATCTAGTTATTCACTGGTTCCATTACCTTACTTTTCATTTCTACAGCCTAGCCAATGTTATTTATTTAGCATTCGGCATGTAGCTTTAGTATTTTCAGATCAGAAATTGAGCTTCCAGTGTGATGATTTAGTCATCTAAATTATTTATGAGATTCTCGTATGAAAAAATCAATTCAACAATTGCTAGTTCCAGTTTGATGCATCTCCATACTTTCCTCAGGTAAAAAGAAACAGAAGATATCCATAAAATTTACATCACCGGGCAAATTATCCCATATCAAATTTCCAAAAGCTGAAAATTCTCTATCGTTGGAATATGCTGTGAAGTGTTATAATTCTTTTATTTTTATGTAATTAAGTCAGTAAAACACATAGTTGAGCGCGGGGGCGGCGCAATCATAAAGGCAAATCAGACGATCATCCACCTACACTGTTAGAAAATTCAATTATATGTAATGGAAGCAGAAGTTATTCACGTATAACAGAACAATTCTTCCACATTTCATTTACATCTGAATAAAATGTCAGTTCCGAGGATATACATTAATGTGTGATATAATAAATTTACGTATCACACAAGTATTTGAATTGTACTGAAAGAATGAGAAACACGTTTTGAACCAATTTATCAAGATGATGTTTTATACAACTCAACGTATTCAACGATTCGATCAGTAACAAATGCGAAGAACGAAAGTATTTGAAACCAAGCCTAAGGGGTCTGAAATTTTCTCACAATGAATCAGAGATGCGTGGATAAAAAAAATCAAATTAGATGATTTTTCTGTCACCCAGGTGAACGAGATCTAATCGAGATCATAAGAATTGTTGTATTCATTTGCAACCTAGTCACGAATAACAAAAAGGGTATCACAAGCCACTTTCTGATCTGTCTGAACAGATTATTTTCAAGATAAGAGGTGTGTCCTTGTCGTTTGAATCTAAATCTATCATTCAGTTAGTAACTTCAAAAACTGACTACATTTATACTGTAGAAAGTAAAATTATCAATAAATTCTTATTCATTCCATATCTGTTAAAGCAATACAAAAATATATGATCATACCTTCAAACGGAAATGAATCAACCTACTAACGAGAATTAAGAAATTTAAATTAAATCATTTTGTTTCGATTGAGATTTCTTTATGAAATTATCATCGTTTATTTATTTCGATGACGTCTCTCATGTGGTTTATACAGATTGTGCAAAAATCAAATTGACCTTGCTGTATTATCTTGTGGCATGGCTAATCTTAATCTTTCAAGTTTTGTGGGTTGATACGTTTCTGTGTGTCGCATAAAGCCGTGTATATTCTTATTTGTTATTTATACAGTAACGTGAATGTGAAGTACAGTGGATGGAGGAAAAAAAACCTGATACATCTCTGTTCTTCGGATCCTCGTGTGTTCTCAATTTTTATTGATGGAACAATGAATTGTAATTCACTACTTATCATCGCTAAAGTATTTATTACTGTGCCGATGAATTAAATATGTTCAAAGTTCATGCGTCTAGTACATATGTATGATTTCTTCGACATTCGAGTAAAACAAAATTTTGATTCCATCTGAAAACATAGATTATATTCTTCGAAAAATCATGATATTGTTTTCTGAAGTCAGTTTTCAAGTCTATTAGAAGTTGAATGATGGGATAAAAGTTCTTAAACGAGAAGGAAAACCTAATCACCGTAAAAACCACAGGATGTCCTTCACAATATTTTATCTAGACTGTACCTGATAATGTTTTAATTTGATCGATACATATTTGCAATAAGTGAAAATTCCATTCAATCAATATATTCTAAGCATGGCATGCTATGCAACATCCTGCAAATCATGACTTTAGAACACAATTACCGTGAAAAGTACTTGATTTTGCTTTTGGAGTACTCAAAAGTGCACACCAAAGAATGATAATTTCATAAAAAATCCATTCTATAAATTCTACATTGCCATCTTCAAGGATTTTCATAAGGAAAGCGAGAGTACAAAGTTTATAGTTGTGACATCACTATTACGATCCATGATAAATGTTTTGAGCATTACTAACACCATCTGGAACTTCCTTTTTACAAAATATGCTAGAGTTGAATCAACGATTACATTCATAAAATCCAATTATTCTTTTTCACTTATTTAGTCAGCTGAGAATGGGACTACGTTGAAATGTTGGAGAATGTGTGGGTACGTATATTACAATCGAACACTGTCATATTCTTATCACATGCTCTTATGGAACGAGAAGAAATAATTTTCAATCGATATCATCAATCAAGATATAGCATACACACACATACACACACGAGAAGCAAGAATTAAATTCCATTGATATTATTACGTGATACGAATTTGATAGAAGCGAATAAACACTTTTATCGTTGGGATAGTATTGGACAGTTAAAGTAAGAGATATACGAGAATTGTAATACAAGAGAATGTAACAACTATTAAATAATCCTGTATCATAATGAATTTAAAAGAGAATTCCAAGAATTCCTTTCAAGAATGCTCCTCCTCCTTCTCTACCTCTGCTTTCCCTCCACTTTTTTTTCTTTTTTACTTGAGGAGCTTGCAATCGAGCCTGACAACGGAGTATATACCATACCTCCAACACATTCTATCGATTCTCTATTACCTGCCTTGGTTTTACATCAAGTATATAGTTATACAGACGCGCCGACATCATCAACGACCGGCTTTTCGCGATGATAAATAATGCGAGAAAGGAAAAAGTCCACGAATACAAAAAATCCTGTAGAATTATTTCAACACAATTCGACATGATTTCATGGAAATACATAGGGATACATTGTAGAAGAATGAGAAAGAATAAGAATCGTCATCTGTCATTTTGATTTCAAAACCTTGACGACACACACCACGGAATTTTGATGATTTTTTCTTACTGGGAATATTATGATCAACACTCACTTCTTCACGTCGCATCACTTCAACCTGCAGCCTTTTTTGATAATCCTCGCACTCATCCTTATATTTTTCCATTTCCTCTTTGGTCTGTCTCATCTTCTTCTTGAGAACATCCAACAGAGTACCTTGCGTCGACATGCTTTTTCTTTCTTTTTTTTCTTTCGTGTAATAATGGTAGTACCGTTGTAATGAATGGAATTCAACAATCTATCGAATCGCGTGGATAATATTTATATATATAATATGCGTATATATATATATATATAACTAAACACACCCGAAAGAATTTCGGAATTCGCGAAATAAGACTACCGCACGACAAGGACCGTTTCTTTTTTTTTTCTTTTCCTTCACTGTTTCCAAGTCGGTTTTTCGAAAATTTGGAAACCTAATCTATGCTGTGTTGTATGTTAAATTTTGACGGGAAAACCGGCAAACGAGAAAAGAGATAGAAAAGGAAGAAAAAAACCAGAGATAAATCCTCTGGCTGTCACCGAACTGTCGTGCACTGACGACCACTGGCTGATCGCTTGGTGCTGTTGACTTGCGATACAAGATGGCCGTCCCGGCCACCGACGCGCATGCGCCTTATTAGCCACATGGCTACATCAAATAGTTCCATACTTCAACATAGGTTCCTCGTCCTTTTATCTTCCTTGTTTCTATTTATTGGGGTAATGTTCACTTTGAATCATTTTTGTTGTACTTTGAATTTTATAGAAGAGACGAGGAATCCATTGTTGAGGACATTATGTGAGAATTTGGAAGATTGCATTTTGAATGTCAAAGTTGTAAGGATTCCTGTAACGACCGCGTTACAACGATAAAACGCTTTTGCTTTGGGATATCGAATGAGAATGAGTATCGTTCCGCCAATCGACGTGTCGTCGCGCGCAAAGCCCCGGAAATACCGCGCCCCCGTCATAAGCGCGCTCAACCGTTTGAATTTGGATTGTATGAGAGAGATTCATTGAACGTGTATATTGTTGTGAGTTGCCCTGGTGGATCTTGATAATTCTAATATTATATTATTTGAATGTTGATTTTCTGTGAGATAATATGTGTTCTGGTGGAAGACAAATAATGCGAAGGATATTATTTTGAAACTTCATCTTGTTTCGGAATAATATTGCAATCGTATGTAGGAAGGTTTCATTTTTTCAGACGGCATGAAAGACTCATTTAGAGTTCTTGACTTTTGTGGACATTTGCGAGTTTTTTCAAGATTCTGAGAGAATTTTTGAAAGGTTGGAAGTTTTTAGTAAGTCGCAATAAGTTCTGAAGGTGTCTAAAGAAATGGTTGAAGAAATCTATAGAATCTAACAAAATGAAATTCTATGGGATTTGGTCAGAACATTGTTCAAGATTCAATCAGATTCGACAAGATTCAATGAAAATCATATTAAGAAAAATACACTCTTCTGATTAAATCTCATTAAAAATGGCTAAATAGGATTTGGTCAAAACATTGTGCAAGATTCAATAAGATTTGGCGAGAATCAATGGGTTTGTTTAATCAGGGGTCGCTTAAGCGATCTCTCCTGAGCTTTCGTTATAACATTAAATATAAATTCACTATGAATCATTCAAATGGAATTCTTGATGAATCCTTGGAAAAGTCTTGGAGAATTCAAACAGATCATTTTTGCTGTCCAGGGACGGATTGGAAATGACAAAAATCGTAGTATTTGTTGTCCACTTCAATCTGTTTTTATGTGACATTTTCAGCAGTATCCTACGCTACATGGATTCTGTGTTTGTGAAAAAATATGAAGAAATTTATCAAGTAAGTCTGAAACTTTTTCAACTTTTCGAAAAGAGAATAAGAGATTTGATTGTACTGAAAAATCCCATACGTCACACCATTTCAGAAAGAATTCATAAGAAGTTGAATTGAGATTCGATGCATTGATGATAAAAATTCTTGAGAATGCATCCGGAATTTTATATTCATTTGCGGAATGCCTTTTGAAAAACCCTTCCCTCTGGAAACGGGTTTCAAATTAAGGAGTTTCTGGGCGTAAATATGAATCGCAGAATAAATGTTATCGAATGTTTGTATCAAAGATAAGGATATTACATCTTGATTAACTTGGATATGCATCAGTGCTATTTATGTGAGTGATTCGATTGCCTTCTCGTTACGATTGATACTATTACGGTTCATTTCTTGGTTCCTGTTTGGCTTTCCCGATTCGTCTTGATGTTTTTGTATACGAAATATGCAAATGCACAATGTAACTGAATTATTTATATAGAATTCTTTATGAATTCATTCGGAATTGACACGATGACGGGAATTTCCTCACAACACCACAGTTTCAGAAGAATTCATAAAGAACACAATAATTTCAATAAGAATTCTTCTGGAACTGTGGTGCTGTGTGGTTTGATTTGGGGGAAACAATGTTTCCACATCTCACCATCCCTGACGTCCCCTCGTGATAAAAATTCTTGGAAAAATCGGCTCGTTTTTGTAAAACCAACATCGGAAATTTTTCATTTTAATTTCCTATACGAATCTGAGGAAAGTGAATCATTTTTCTATAAAAAAGAATTGATTCCGTTGAAGAATCCACATCACTATCGCCTCCCTTGGGATTTGCTCTTCCTAGGCTGTCGTATTGTATCTTTTGAAGAATACAAAATGAATTTGATTAGCTAAAGAACCTCCAAACCCAATTTTCATTGTTCTTTCCTAGATATTCGCAAAAAAGATCCCAAAAAAGCTCTCTCTCTAAATATGGAAGACTGAAAATTCCACTCGAACGCACTCAGAGAAAAAAAGTTGCTGAAACAGCAAACTTCGAAAATTCGCTTTGCTGATATTGCAAAGCTTGTTGCTGAATTAGCAAAAAATTTGTTATTATAGCGAATATCTTGCTCTTTTAACAAGCGCTTGCCATTCAGCAATCCGGAATTGTAGATATACAGACGGCTAGAAAATTTTGCTGAATTAGCAAATATTTTGCTAAAATAGCAATATGTTTGCTGTAACAGCAACCGTTTTGCTAATTTAACAAAGCAGAATTTTCGAAATCGCTTTTTCAGCAAGAATTTTTCTCTGCGTGCGGACGGATAGGTCCCCTTCTGGCTGTTGAGAGCGTGAAATTCCATTCTTTTGGATTGAGAATTCATTCTTTAGGCACTCAGGGGGAACCTATCCTTCCGTTCAGGTGGAAATTTCATTCTTTCTAATTGAGAAAGTTGTTTTCCAACTACTTAAAGGAACATTACCCCCCGATCTCTCAACCGATTTGAAAGAAACTCATTATCGGGCCATCATCAAGCCATAACGTGAGTTTCATTTCATTTCATTAGCACAAGTTTTCATAAAATCACGTCGTTCAGAAATCGTTTGGAAGAGTCAAATAATAAAATTTCTCATTCAGGAATTTACAACTGAAATCCAACGAGAGAAGTTATTTTAAGAGGTAAATTCATGGAAGATAAGTGAATTTAAGAGTGGGTATAGTCGATGTTTCAGAACATCAATGCTTTTCTCACAAAACCAAGGGCGGATTGGCCACGTGGAGAATGTGGAAAATTGCACATAGGCCGCTCTATTTCCAGATTTAGGGTTGGTGAGCTTTTATATTTGTACCGTTCTTGTGAACTTGTTCTGGACCAGTTGGAACGGTTTCCAACATATGGTATTTTATAAAATTTCATTAAAAAATTAGACAAGTTCTGTATAAAAACGATCAATTTATTCAAACATCACCCATCCCCATTCCAGACATCAAAGTGACCGAAGTGGGGGAGAAATGGAATAATCGCTTTATTCCAATTAGAGATAGCAGAGCTGGTCCGAAGATAGAGCGAGTGGAGTGGCTGCTCCATGCACCGGATCAGAGAGAGAACGCTAAAATCCACCATGAAGTTCAAACATAAGTCGAGAACAATGAAAATAAAAGGTTAACAATTTGGCAACGTATATGGGAAGGAGGCGATCGAGCATGTCAGTTCACCCTGGAAACGAGCTAGGACCATCACTGAAAGATAACTTTCACAAGTATTTGTTGATCAGAAAACGCTGTGTATTTTGAAGTCCTCCTACTATCAACGGTTTTATAACATCTTTATAAATTTATATATGTACTTCTTATAAAAATTGATTATATTGTATATATGAAACATAAATTCATTCTATAATATTGACAAAAACAACCTTGTGCTTGGGTGTAAGAGAGAAAATTATAGGAGGTTTTTATTGAATTTGTTTACCAAGATTACTCCAATTTCTTTTTGTTAAATACACATGTCAATATACCAGTGATAAGAATTTTTTAACAGAATTGATTTTTTATAGAAAAAGGATCTACTTTTTTCCTGAAATTTGTTTAAAATGTTGAATAAAATTTGATATAATTTGTATAAAGAAGAATCCATTCTTCCAGAAATCCAAATCATACCCGAGTGGCAAAATTGTCAAAATTATATATAAGTTATATATAATTGAATATAGTTTATATACAAGTTATATATAATTATACATAATCTTGATAATTTGTCTGCTTGTGGTAGGGATGGGATTTCGAAAACATTCTTTTTTATGAGGAATAAGTTTTGGTTTCATAGATTTTAATGAAATCTCAACAAAAATTCGATATATTTTCGACAAAAGAGAAGTGACTGTTTTTGGAGTTCCATGCCTACCCGATCGTCCCGATCAATGAGTTAATACTGAATTCAATGAAGATGAACATGATAAGAACACCTACCGACTAGGTTAGGTCAATTTTAAGTTTATTTCAGAATCAATTCATGTCATACGTTCCAATAAACACAATGTCTTGAAAATGTCTCAAAATATTGCATGATAAATCTTTTCAATATAAAAAAGACATGATGATTATTACGGGACGTTCAATAAATGTGTCTGAACAGAAATAAATAATTCACCATGGTAGCTAGGAATTAGCTGTGGTAGGTATTTTTGCAAAAGCCATATTTCAGCTCCTGTTTATTGCTATATATAGCAATAAATTTTGTTGCCACAGCTAATTTTTAGCTATCCAAATATCAACCACATCATTTTTCTCCGTGTAGTAGGAATAAAGCGTGCAGACAGTATGGTTGCCAATGCTTATCGTTATCATTATGTTTCTATGAAATATACTTCTACTTTTTGTACGCTTTGATGGAATTTTTATACAAAATCGATATATATTTTGAATGAAAGTATGGATAATATCGACATCATCCGTCTTTAAAGAACAGTGAGAAATTGGATAGATTTGCCTTATCTGTTCGCTTATCGCACATTGTTGCAGGCTTTTATTTTTACCAGGGGTTCGAACGTTCACAGATTCATTTGAGGTTCAATGAACATCTGTCAGATGGTTTTGTCCTTTCGTGATTGTTCTGCAGTTGTATAACAATTAGGAGTGTGCGAGTAATACACGAAGCAAAATTCATATCGAGAATATAAGAATCTTCAATAGGAAATTGGAGAACATTCTTCAAAATTTGAAAATATTTCTTAAATTTGTGATAAAGATGAAACGTTTCACAATTCTGTTGAGTTTTACTTGAAGAAGAATAGAAAGTTAATAATACTCAACAAGCAATACAAAATAATAAGAATTTCCCAAAAGTCGCGTATGAAATTTTATAAAGTGAATAATAAGATTTTGAAATTTTGTTACTCACTCCGTAAAATTTCATGCGCGACTTTTGGAAAATTCATACTCCTTCCTATTGTTTGTTAAGTATTGATAATTGTTCACTCTTTTTCAGGTAATATTCAACAAAAATGTGAACCGTTTTAGCTTTATTACGAATTTAAGAAATATTCTCCATTTTCCTATTGAAGATTACTATATTCTCGATCCGTGTAATTTTTTCGAGTTGAGTAAAGTCGAGTAGTTCAAGTCTCGTGTCTAATTAGTGAGTACCTGAAATTCAACTATTACTCAAAAACTTTTGAGTATCCAACGAGTTTCTAAGTACTCGATAAATTTCCTAGTGTTGATTTAATTTCGAGAATTCAGATCATATGGAACATTCAAATCTCATTGAGGTCCTGAAATTTGACGTTGCAAACGACAATATCAAGTTGTTCTAAAATAAATGAATCACGTGATGCATTTTTCATTATTCTTTATCATAACTCTGTTCACATACTGTCTCCAGTTATTCTTCAATCAATTATCCCGAATCACTTTTGCAGTATTTTAAATTGGTAATGATTTCGAAATGGAGATTCTCAATTTATCGTAATACATGCTGATCGAAATTGACCGGAAACATTTATGAACTTGATTTATTTTTCAACACCTTTGTTCAACATTTTCTTTCGTCAAATACGAAATAGAAAAGGGATGAACAAATTTTTATCTTTCAAAATCAATATAATTTTTTCATATCTTGATTGAAAATATTCTTTTGTTAATGTATTGATATTTTTAACTGTCTTTCAGTTTCTGGAAAATCAATAACGCGAACGGGTATTACATTTCCTTAATAAACATCCGCTAAGAAATATTTGAACGATATTGTATTTATATTTACTCAATTTATTTAATTTTCAAATTTTTATGCAAAAAAAAAACATAGGCAAGTATAGGCAGGACAACATTGGTGAAATTATGAATTTTAACATGTGCTGTCCCTCATAAATGATGATTTACATAGGGATTCCAAATAAATTGATGAATTATTCGAAAAATTTCGAGTACAATGAAAAATTCCAAATACCTCGAGAAATTCGAGTAGTGAAATGTACTCGACTTGACTCAATTCGAAAAATTCGAGGACTTGCACACATTTAGTAACAATTAATCTGAGAGCACAGACGAGTTCAAAAACACATCCGAAAAGTATAACATGATATACTACATAAAAACCTCCCAAAAAAAAACATTCTATAGAATTTGATTTCCAAGATTTTCTTCTCATCAGCTTTTTGTGCATTGTAGAAAATGTTTACTGGGAAAAAAATTTCAGTATTTTCACTAGAAGTTATTGTCTTGTGTACTTTGAACTGGAATTTCCAATTTGCTGAAACATTCTAGCACATTCATTGGAATTTTACTGCAAAAATGGGAATTTTGTGGCACAAAATCCGTAAAATTTCAGCACATACACTGACAAATGAATTTACCGAAATCTGCGAGTTCTAAAACGCAGGAAATTTCCAGTTTTTTCACAGGGTAGTGGTAAAAAACATAATAAAAGTTATTATTATCTTATCCATACGATGCATGGCATAGTATGTGTATAGAGAGAAAATTTAACATGTAAAAGCTGAATTCTCTGAAACCTCAAATTGAAATTCTACAGAATTCTTGAACTGACTTTTCATTCTCAATTGAAATTCTATACACCGTGGGTGATGTAGACTTCACACGAAGTGTTGATTTAGTTACACGCATTCCGGGTACGTGAGATGAACCTGGGAACAACGTTACCAGTCAAACTTCAAGGTCTGTACGAAACTTGAATTGTACAAGATCTTCAATTACTGTTGACATCTGCTCACTCGAAGATATTCTCAATTTATATATAAAACTGACACGAACCGCGAAAAATTTTCAAAATTATATGCAATTTATGTATAATTTATATAATAATTATATAAAAATTATATATAATTTAACAAATTTTCTGCCTTGGGTAAATCAAGATACGCCTATCATTTTTATATATTTACAATAAGATATTCAAACACAACATTCATATAATTTGACATTGAAAAAACAAATCCCAAATTTTGTAAAAAGAGAATGAAAACTCAAATATTTGAATTTAATTCGGGACTTCGAAGTTATAATGTAATTTAACATACTATAAAGTCTTGAAAATGATTCGAAAAATAAAATTTGATAAATTTTTGTCGCTCAAAATTATGGGGATCGGTCTATCCATATTTTCACATCACAATATTTCTTTTGTGTGAAGTCAGTCATAAGTTACAGTGGGTGGTAGAAATATGTTAAATTCCCGGCGAGAATCGTTTTGTGATATTTTTATTCTTAGAACATACCAGTAGTCGATGTTTGCATAATTCAAGGAATGCGAAGCTTATCTTTATTGAAATAAAATACTCTTTCACATTATTATTCCATTCTGCGCGTATGAAGTCATCTATAATCCGTAATCAAATTCAAACAGTGGCATTGAAATTTGGATTTGCGTGTTTTTTCCATCATTATCATGAAGTTTTTGTCTTCAATTCTACAATCATATTGGATGTGACTCAAGTGACATAGATTTTTGCGTACCTTCCGAAGCGTTTGAAACCTTACTTTGGTGAGGGAAAAAGGTTTATTCCACTTTTCAAATAGAATTTCATAGAAAACATGGTATTAGCTGTACATTATACTGTATTACATTACAGTATATTCAATAATAGGGCGACTTTTATGAATCGTTTTACCTTTGTTGGATAACGTTAAACGAGAACATCATAAACAAGAAATGCAAACTCCTGTCTTTTCTCATCGTTAAAAGTTATCCAACGCATCAAGGTTTTGATGTAAAAATGATGTTTATATGTGTGTCACGTTCATTTCGCACATTTCAGTGTGCCAATTTTACAATGGAGATCGGTTGAATTTATATCATGACTCATGAGAACAATATTTGACCCATTAAAATCATTTATCTAGCAATTTTCATGTTTTATTGAATCTTCAAATGGAATATTAATTTGCTATTTCACGATGAATCATTTTTGAATGAATTTACATCGAATTAGCGAAGTCTTCAAATGCATTCAAATATACACTCACGTGAGGATAGCAACATTTCTTTTTCAAATACATAATTTATATATATAATGAGAAGGTCAGAAAATTATGACTTCCATTTATGTGCATCGCGTCGTGAAGAACTTGGAACCGATTATGTTGTGTTGATTTTGCATAGTAAATAATGTTTGAACAAGATGAGTGAGATTTGTTCAGCTTTAGTATTACGTACACTCGATTGAATCTGGCCAAGGCGCACATGCATGTAATGTGTAATATATTTTTAGAATGTTGAAGAGTGTTTCGGTCTTACATTTGGTTAACAAGATACAAGTAACAAGCGTAGGAGTAGTGCAGCAAATACAACAGTAGCAATTATCTGGGATTGTAGAAAAAAAGAATTATGTATTGAATTCTTCAAGGCAAATGAGAAAAATATTATGAAAAGTGGTCTTGAGATAAACTGAGTATTTAGCGGAGAATTCAAGACAACACACGTCGTTGATTAATTATTGCTCCCGCGAGTTTACCATTTTCAAACTATTAGATTTAATACTATGTTGCAAACTTCTATGAATAATTTCACAAATTATGAACATGTGTTGATGCATGTATACTTTCAGAAATGAAATGGAATCATGTTGCTGAAGTTTGAATCGTTTGTAGAAACGAAACGATTATTCGAATCCATAAAATCTGATGAATCATCCTTATTCAACCATTCAAAATCACTCCTTGGAATTGAAAACATCGCTGAAAAAAATACTGCAAAATTTGGGGTTTTTAGCAGTCGAGTGTTCCGTGATTCGGTTACTAATTCGTTTCAATAAACGATTCAAGCTTCAACAACATATGGAATCAGGATGAAATTTTTAAACCACATCGGACTAACGAAGGTTGCTTTCTAGGTTCCTCCTATTGGAGCCATAAATTCTTCTTCGTCATTGCTCAATCAAAACAATGGATTTCGAAATACGATACCAAGAAGACGGATTCTAACCGTTCGCTTTGATTCGATCTTTGCGGTAGAGAAATACTAAGTAATGTCACGTGGATCTTTCACTTTTTCATACCCCATAGGTCATGTTCTTAATCAATCAAGAGCATGAGTGTTACAATTACCTAAGGAAACTCGTTGGCGCTTCTTTCACATTCCTCAGATGCTCATGATATATTATTTAAAACTTCTTGTTTTCTCTTTAAATTTTCTTAAAGACTGTTTTTCTTAACGACTTGGCTCAAGGATCGATCTCAATGACTCGAGTAAAAATTGAAATGTCTTTTGGAAGATGACTCAAATCAATTCAGTAAAAGAAAAGGAGCATGATAAAAGATGACTGTATGAGAAGAATGAACTAGCTGTGAGAAAGACAGCCATATTTTTAGCTGCTTTGGCTAAATTTTCAGCACAATTTTTAGCTTCATCGGCGGGAGTTTGGCTAATGTTATTAAGAGATTAGCTATCCTGTGGGAGTTAAGGTATTTAGTTGTAATAACCAAAATTCAGTTGATACAGCTAAAAATTCATTCCCGTGTAGTTTGAATTTAGTTTCCTGGCACTCCACGAAAATACCGAAGCTATTTTTCAGAAATGTCTTTATGAAACAAAAGGACTTCTTCTGGAACTGTAAAACTGACAAAATGACTAAGACTAGGACTGGGGCTATGATGTTGCACTGAAAAAAGAACCTAATTATAGTTATCGAATCGATTTGGTTGCCTCAAATATGTGATTGGTTTATTATTACCAAGATTTGGTAACTATTACCAAAGGCATTAGTTGTAAATCTGTACGTCGGTAATTATAACCAAATATTTATTTCATGAAACTGAAGCTAGCAGACTTAAACTAGCAGACTGCGTTTATAAACTGAAGTAATGTAAATTTGAATTTCTTTTAAATACATATTCTTAAAGATTACGATTCAAAAATTTCATTGGTTCTGGTTTCATCATTCTACGACAATTCTACAATGAGCTAGAGTTCAAGTCTGCTAGCTCAAATCTGCCAGTTTCAGCTTCATATTTATTTCGCCATATCCAACTATGAAATTTGGTAACTATTACCAAATGCTGGTAACTATAACTAAATCCTTGTCTAAGTGTAATTAATATGAGTTTCATATAAAATTTGTATCAAGTGTCTATGAATTTGTGTTAGATATGGATTGAAACTTGATACACATTTCATACAAAATCACATTGAGTCACAAGACAATCCCACCTCTATCTAAGATTTTAGGTATATTCTTCCTCAAACTGTGAAAAAATTCCTGAGAAAGAGGATTTAGTTGAATATTAGACAGCTAGGAAATTTAATTGTTCTGAATAAAAATTTAGGTGGACCAAATAAATTTTATTCGTCATAGTTAAATCCTTTATTTGCCTTGAATAAATTGTTTCATTCATACTTCAGACAACTAGACTTTCAGTTGTCGCAGCTAAGTACCTTCTTCTCAGTATTTGCTCAAATTTGTTGGGAAGCGTTGAACCGATCACAGTCAGTAAAAAGTTTAAAATTTTGGGTAAATTTACCGAGTTTTCGGGTGGAATTTCTGAAAAATTGGTATATTGACCACATATTTTTTTGGTATAATTACCAGAATCTCGGTTTTTTTGCGGTAATTGCTGCCTGAATTACCAGAGAATCTTCCGATAAATATACCAATTTTCCTTTCACAGTATAATTTTATGTAAAATCACATTGGATCAGATTATAGCCCCAGCCCTAACCAGCAATGAATCTTTCTAATCATTAGTCTATGTACAATAAAAAATTCCCCTTCAGTAACTGAAGTTCTCTGAGTCTCCTACGCAGCATACGTGTGCCATACGTACAGGAATTTGAAAAATTGTTTTCTCACATGATTCATCACTCACAAAAATTGTTTACAATTTCTACATAAATTAGAATCATTCATCATCTTTTAGAGACTTGAAATCTTATAGTGAATTAGTTGTTGCAGCGACCATTCGCTGTGCGGTTTTTGCGAAATTAAATTAATTTTGAGCTTCCGGAATGGAGCCACGTCTTGTACCGGATGGTTGTCAACCGGAAGCCTCCCAATCTGGAAGCTCAAAATTTATTCAATCTGTTAGTAGATTTTTTGAACGATGTTTCCAGTTCCAAGTAGTCAATTCGAGAAGATGAATAACCATGATTCATTAGATTTTGTGAATTTGAATTTTCGTTTCGTTACTATAAACGATTCAGACTTCCACAACATGCGAAATTGTTATGAAATTCATAAATAAACTCATCACAGGAGATTTACACGGGAAAAAAAGGATTAGCCGTGAGAAGAACAATCGTTTTTCAGCTGTTATAGCAAAATTTTCGCTAATCACTGAGGAAATCAGTTGCCCTGTGGACGCTGAGATATTTAATTGTAATAGTTCAAATCCAACTGATACATCTGAAAATTCCTTTTCGTGTAATCAGGTAATTTTCTCAAGAAGTGAAGTATCTTAAGGTATTTTGATGATTTATTGTACTGTGGATCAAGAAAGTATTTTCATATATGAATTTAATATGATTGTACAAAATTTACCTTCAATAGAGAAATTTATGCGGAATTTATATGTAATTATTACTTGAAAAATAATTTTATAGAATTTTTACGAATTTATATCAATATATATTGTATAAAAATGATAAACAAATTCCTCAATATTATTTTTCAAAATAATACGTTGGATCATTTTATTATAGTTTCAATATAAAGTTCTCCAAATTCAATTCAATTCTTCAATTTCATGCCGAAAGACACTTTCTTAACTAACTGTATCCAAATTTGCTGTTAAATCTGATGATCCAATTTATAACCGGAGCTGATTGATCACCGTTGAATCCATTGAGATATTGCCGATATCAGCTTGTGTGAAATTCAGATATGACTAGAAATAATTTTATCTGATTGTATACGATAATCAATCATTAAATAGCACAGAAAGTATAAAAAAAGAACGAATCTAGACATGCGATGAGGCAAGCGAGCAGCTCTTGAAATAAAGTTTGATGCAAATTTGATGGATACATTTATATAAAATTCTGTATCGATAAGTCATTCAATTTAATACTGATATGAAATTTGTATATAATTTTGATAGAGTTTGTATATATTTTATATAAAATTGTATATAATTTCTATAAAACCACCTTTCAGTACAAAATTTCATATACTTTATATTTTGCAAACCTACAAAAGTGATAATCACAAACATTTATTGTGAATGAACTAATGAATTGACAATTCATGAATTAAATTCGAGTTTTTCGCTGACAATCGGGGTTTGAGGTACAACAGGTAGCAAGGTACAAAGGGGCTAAATAAGAAGGATCAGAATCAGAGAACGTAATCAACGGAAAGAAAATTTGATTCTTGCTAATGGTGTTAATCTCTGACAGAACAAATTTTTTCAAAATAGAAAACATGTTGAATTTTCAATGAAATTTCATTGAAATCTATAAAAACTGGATAATTTTCGATGAAAAAGGATTAATCATATTCAAGAATTGATATTACTAATTGCTGCTGAAATATAAACAACATTTGATGACCATTTTCACGGTTTGAAAGACCTGAATCATCTTTATTTCTGTTGACCGACGACAATGTTGCAATGCAATTCTATCCACTATGGTGCAATGGAAGAAAAGCATTGTCAAGGTTGTGAAAATGCTCGTTCATATATTTTATAATTCCAGTAATCGCAATAAACTGGCATCTGCGAGACGAAACATTTGCCATCATTAATGTTATCTTGAATTATTTACACATACAAATTTCCTGATGGATTTTTTTTTTTCATAAAGGAAAAATAAATCCCTGAAATTGAATAGAAAAATCAATGTTCAAGTGTGCTCCAGTGACTCGTATCTGATTTATTACAATTATTACTCATTATGTTCCTAATTTTTCATCATCATGCAGTTTTGAATGATCAAGCATAAATTTTTTTTTCAAATTTCAATAAAATCTCTGCCATGATGTTATATTTTTTCGGTTTAAAGGAGAGTTTTTGAATTGTCAAGTAACAATGCTGGTAAAAGAAATGTTAAAAATCGCAGAAATTTCCATTCTCTTCGCTTATAAATTCAGGACATAGAATGCAAATTACAGCATTAGCAGATTACAGACAATGGAACTATTTATAAATAAACAATTGAGAATCCTCGCGAGGTTTGTTTCACCATCTCATCCAAGTGGTATTTTGATCTCATAATAACCTTCGATCAAATAGCAGACATACGATAAGAGGAAGGAACGTTTTACAGTAATTCAATACTTCTTGTTTGATACACGAAACAACCAACAACGAACGAAGAGAAATGGAAAGGGAAAATGCAACGAGAGACCTGTTATCGAAATGTTCTCAATGTCGGGGGTCATTTTTGTACGCGATAAACCGCAAAAGAGGGGAAGATCAAGCTGTCTATACGTACACATGGCAGAACCTCGTGACCTCGTGATATCATTTTTATTCAAATATCATGTGTGCATTCACGATCGATTCGTTTACGTATTTCCTTTTCGTGTTTTTTTTTCTTTGAAAATCGGTATTTTCGATGCGAAATTCAATTCGATTTTATTGTTTTGTAGTACAGGAGATGATAATATAACAAGGAACATCAACCAGATAAATAATACTGACCCTCTTGAGTTGATTTCCCATGATATTCTGCAATTCGTTTTTAATAAGACTAAATTTCATCATAGTATCACTGGAGAAAATGGAACATCCAAAGGCTAAGCCAGGATAATCGCCGCATCTCTTTCTCCTTCTGGCCTCCCTCTCGGCTTGAATTTCGGTCCTTTCACTAGGACACCTCAGTTTTGCCATTTCCGCCAATTCGGGATCCTCCTCGATGGTGTTAGATTCATCGTCGGAATTACCATCGCCCCGTGCCCTCGCGACCGCGTGCTCAGGCATTAAAACGGGATCTTTAGCATCTGGACTGTTACTTCTCGATCTTTGAGAAGATTTTTTTTCATTGGCTTTTTTCTTATTGTTATTATCTTTTCTGCGACTTCTTTTCGGAGATTTGATATTGCTTTTCGTGATATCGAGGTTTTCGTTTGTATTGTCATCATCGTTAACTGGAGGATGTTGAACTTTGATGTCCGGGCTACACTGCGCGAGCCTTTGTTGGACATCCTTATCATTATCATCTGTGTTATCGTTATTGGTTTGAAATTTGAGTGCATTAGGATGATCTCGTTGCCATCGGGTACCAACGGTTATGTTGTTGATCGTTTCCCTGACGGGAGAAGGTACCCGTGGTTCTTCCTCCGTGTTATTGGTTTGTTTTTTATTTTCATTATCGTCATCGTCCGCATCGTTTTGATTTGTAATGATTCCGACAGGGCCACACTGCGCGGGTCCTCTGCCAGATATGTCCACGAGACGACGACGAGTTGCATGTCGAGGATGATGCTGGTGACCACGACGTCTCGTCGTGGCTGTCAATGCTGGTTCCATCGTACAAATTTATCTTTGTCTCTATCATGAGCTTGGATCCATTTATATACTTTTTCGATTTCTCATGTGTGTGTCAAGTGTCACGATCTCAATTTATATAGAATCATGATACATAACTGTATTAGAAAATCACTTCTCTTCCCTCTACTTCTTCTGCTTCTTCTTCTCTTTGTTTTCTTTCAGGTTAGGTATGATATTTTTAACGTTTATGACACTGATTACCTAGATGACAGTCACGCACTTTCTCAGCTGTTGCCAACCAGACTTTGTATTATTTTCCTAACCGGTACCATGACACTGTCCTACCGTCGGTATATAAGCGCGTTCTTACCACTGTGTGCTTCATCGTCACTGTACCACTGTGAGATCCGCCATTTTGACTGTCAGCACCGTTCGTAACACGTTTCTCTGGCACGCGCATGATCGAATGCGATTCTCTCTATTTTTTCGTACTCTTTCTCCTTCTTTCTCACTCCTCATCTGACATGCGATGGCCCGATTTATCCCTCCCACATGACGTTCGGAACAGATTCGATACCAGTCGAACGATACCGAAGGTGGCCGAGGCTAACCCATTGCGTTCTCGACCCACTACTTACTCAATCCAGACTGCAGCCCGCATATTTTTATAACGCATACGACAGGGATGAATACATAGTCATTTTCGACTTGCCCGCGCTTGCGCCGATGGTGCTTCCATCTGACGCAGGAAGGTTGGAAAATACACAGACCCGAACGGTCGGTAACAGAGCCTTTCTCGTGGATAATTATTAACCAACGGGTTTTGAATGAGGATAAAACATTTTTTATTTCATATAATTCTTGTAAATTGGTTTTTTTGTCAATTCATTGGCTCAACAGGGTGTGGTAGGCCAAGGAAGTATTTTCCCCGTTTATAAATTATATAAAAATTTCATATTCAAGACATGCCCTCATGAAATTCTGTTTTCAGGACTAATTTAATGATTTATATTGGAGATGTACTATCTGAAAGAAATCGATTCTCTTTTATGCACTTTTTTGGGCTTTTATTGAGTTTTATATCATTTCGATTGAAATTCGATAAAAATTGTATAAAAACAGAAGCGATTCTTTTCAGATTGCTCATCTAATTTATATCAAAAGCTTTCATTCAACTGAACTGTCTTAAGTGGAAAAATTTTCAAAATTATACAAAATTTATATATAATTAGGTACAACTTATATATGAACTGCACTGACTTATATATAAATTGTATATAATTTGGATAATTGGATATGCTGAGCCAAAAAAATTATTTCTTCGCCTAAACTTTTATCAAAATCTGTAGAAATTGTGCCGGATAAGAAGCTTTATAAATGAATTATTCACACATTCAATAAGATTCTATATTTTTACAAATGTTTTGGAGGAACCTGCTCAAATGGGAACAAAATTCCAAAATTATATATAGATTATATATAACCAACTACATTAAATGGTATATAAATTGTATATAATTTTGAAAACTTCTCCACTCGGGTGTGCATGAGGAATTCATTTACAATTTTCATGTCAAGGGTGTATAAAAGTTATGAAGGCTGTAGGAAAACTCCGTAAAATCATTTTTCAATAAAGGAAGTTGTAGAGCTTTTAAAGAACGGGGAATTACTTTTCTTATCTATCGCGTTCAGTATTCACTTTGTAAAAAAAATCGTCAAATTTGCCAAGAAATTCTTCGGTAATTCAGACAGTAATTAACCCGAAAGAGAAACTCGGCAAAATTTGGGAATTCTACCGAATAATTCCATAAATCCACTGAAGATTTGAAATTTTCTTTCACAGTGCGCATAAAGGGTCCTTCACAGATATTAAGTTCCTTTTCCCACAGGGAATCATTGTCTAAATCGCGAATGCAGGCAACTCCTCTGTAAGGAAATATGGTTATACCTCGAGAAACACTCCTTGCCTATAAAGGAATATTTGCAGATGGTGCAGATCTCCTATACAGGAGAAAGTAGTTATAATTCCAGATAATGACTTCTTCCACAGAAAACTTGCTTATCACTCTGGTTGGAGACCGTTTCACAAATGATACGGTCATAATTGCGGATAAACGTCTTTTTGTTTCATAAAAATTACACCTCTACTTGTAAATTACAGCCTTTCTCTGTAGAAAAACATAAACATATAGGACTTCTCCACGAAAGTTGAGGTCGTAATTGATGTTGAGGGCTATTTTCACTAGAAAATACAATCACAATCGCGAATAATACTTTTTTTCACCCAAAATATAGTTGTATCTGCGGTTAAGAGCTTTATGATGTTATCATTTCAGGTCGAAAATGAATCAAACTTCCTTCCAAGTCTCTGGCAGTGTTCGTGAGAGGTGAGCCAGCTAAACTGTAATGATGACTTCATATATGGGTATACGATTGATAAAATAATTCTTTGCTTTATCCTTAGACATATGTCGAAATTGAATATAATTTATATATAAGTTTCATACAATTATATATAATTCTGAACATTTTCCTGCATTGAAAGTGCTACAATATGAATCGATTCTGAAGAATTTTTCGTACATTTTTTAGATAGATTCCCTATATATTCTTCACAAAAACTGCATAAAAGTTCTACATCAATTATATGAAATTCTCATATAATCCTCCCACTCATAATGTCATGTAGTGATATAATTCCCATTCCAATGGGAGATATATTGAATTTTCATCAATTTTTAATCAAACCAGGACCATATTTACACCTGGGTTGCCGAGGCTGGAGCCTGGGGCAGCACGTTTTGAGGGTGTGACACACAGGTGTCATGCAATTTTCAAATTATATATCACATTTATTTACAATTAAATTCAATTTATATCTAACCCATATTAAATTATATATAAATTATATGTAAATTTGCAAATTTTTCTATTCGGGATGTCACCTGCCTAATTTGATGACTTTCTTTTTAATATTCATTTGAAGGGCTAGGGGTGGCACCTTGTGCTCCAGCCTTGGGCGATACCTGGCGTAAATCCGGTTCTCAATCGAACTCTATAAAAACTGGATACTTTGTCTATAAAGCATCAATTCTGTTCCAGGTTTGATATTACTAATATATCGACAGATATTTCTTAAACCCTCTGCACATGAATGTCAATCCATGTTTTCTACTATTGCAAACAATGTTTACAATTCCAGAGATTCTTTCACTGTATGAACAGCAAAAAATTTCGGTCACCTATTCAGGGAATTTTGTTAAATTGACCAAGTTTCCGGTGAATTCAATAAGAAAATTAAAAGATATAAATTCAATACGCCATTTTTTTCTAATCTCTGGTAATGGCTTATCAAAGAAGTATACATCACGATTCATCGAAATCCGCTTACGTCTGAAGTGGTTTAGAATATGAAATGATACATATTTTGTCATGATTCATCCTTTTCATAGAATTAGTCAGTCTCAGTGAATTGTTTTTAATTATCATCTCAAAAGGAGAACAGTAAGTTGTTTTGTACACTGTAAAAAATATACTTCCTAAACTGCCGAAGAAGTTTGGCAGTTTTTTACACAAACTTTTTCTGTAAATTACCAAACAAAAGTTTGTAAACATTCAAAAAATTTTGTGATTTCACGAAGATTTTTGAGAATTCACAAACTTTTGTTCGGCAATTTACAAAAAAGGTTCGGAAATTATTCTTCCAAACCAAGTTTGTAAATTTCCAAGCATTTTTGTTTGGAATTCAACAAATGTTTTTTACAGTGTAGTTAATGTAAGGGACGGATTAATAATTAATACCCTCGAAGAACGCCAGCTTCATCAGTCAATATTGAATTAATTCCTAGTTGATATGATAGCGTACTGTTAGAAACATTCTTGAATTTAATATGAAATTCTTTATGAAACATCATATTTTCATATTGAATTTAATAACAGTTCCTCAATTTAATATTAATGATGAAATTTTCAAAATTTCTTCCTCATATGTACCAATTGTTGATCAAATTTCACAAATGTGTTATTAAAATTATGGAAAAAATTCTCAACATTGAGGATTATATTATTGAATTCAATAAACTGTTCAAGTAAAAAACTTCATAATATTCTTATGAAGTTTCAGGCAGATTTTTCAACAGTGTACATTCAATGAAAGTTCACTGAACGTTCAAATGTCTATTCTTTAGGTATTAGAGGTGCCCGATATTCACCAATATCGATATTTTATATACAATTTTTATAAAATTATAATTGAAATTCTATAAAGCTCAATATAACCTCGACAAAGTTTCTATAAAAGATATCGATACGGTGAAATACAGTACACCTCCATTGGTAATGCTCTTAATAATTTCTCCATTCTTTTAAGACAAACAAATGTCCTTAACAACAATGTCGATCAATTCATACGCAGTTTATATGGAATACTCGAGAAGTTCTGGTTGTTCCAATAATATGAGTATTTGAGAGCTTCGTTCAGAGTTTAATTTAAATTCAAGGGAGGTTCTCGTCAAGCGAACTTCGAAATGAAGTAACTTTCTCGAATGTTTTTTGCATGGAAGGAAGTAAAAAAGGAACGTGAGTTTTTTGACACTCATCGAATGAGTCTCAAAGTACACGAGAAGAGTTTTTTTCAATAAAAAAAATTCGTACACCGCAATTTCAGAGGCGTTGTTTTTGAAACCACGGTTTTCAAATTTGTCTGCACAATATCTAAAAAACTACTAAATAAATCGCTTCTGCTGTTTTTATTTTAAGATGATACCAGCGATCCCTGAAGATGCAACCCGAAACCATTGATTAGAAAAGGACACAACCAAATCTTTCCTGGCAAATTATTGCTTTATTTCCAAATGATTTGACTCGGGTTGTATCGTCAAGGATTGTTGGGTAAAGTGGATCAAATTGATTGAAGGACGACCCTGAAAACGGATGATATTTGCTTTCCTTTGTTTTCTCGCACTCTTGAGAGCGGAAGAAAATAAAAAAAATGCATGTTGCTGAAGTTTAAATCGTTTATTGACACGAATTGGTAATCAAATGAAAAAATGTTCATCTATTGAAGACCCCAAATCTTGCGGTATGTTCTTTGAACAATGATTTCAGTTTCGAGGAATTATTTCGAGGAAATGAATAGCGATTTTGTGAGTTGATATCTTTGTTTTGTTCCTATGAACGATTGAAAATGTAGCAACGTAGAAATACTATCAAAAGTTTGCACGTCTGCCATTTTTCCAATTCATTACTTTTGATTAGTTTCATTAGTACAACTCCCAACAAATGTATTCTAATTTGTTCAAATTTCTCGAGTTTTCGGGAATTTCGATCATTTTCACAAGTGCTACAGCGCAGATTATAGTCACTTTTTGTTGAACCTGTTATGTTTCAGCACGTGTGAAAAATTCCTTCTATAAAAAAAATCCAGAAAATCACCTCATTTTAGAATTGCTTGATAAGAAACTTTCCTTAAACTTATTCATTATGAATTCATTTTCACGGTCTCCGAAAAAGCTCTATAGAAAAACTCTCTAGCTATTTGAGATTTCATGAGGAAACACCTTTCTCACAAGATTATTCATAAAAGAACTACAATATTTTCAATCAACTCACAAAAAGACATAGCCATTCCGACTTTTACGTTTTCTGTTACAAAATTTATTGCTACTCATGCTCTTATATTGCATTTCTAAGTTAGGATTACATTATCGCAATATTAACAAGTTTCTCAAGGATTCCTCAAGAGGAGGGAAGTTACATAAAATAATTATACCCTTTTTACTACACGATCAAGTTTAACGAACCTTTCATGTCGTGTGAACACTTTAGACTAAGGACATGGATCATTGACGGAGAAGCAACAGTTTCATTAATATCCTGCGAAAGGGAAAATCAGCAGTCTCGCTAATGAATTTTCTGATGCAATATTTTAGTCTCATCGTATGATTATGAAATAACGATTGAATCCACTCTCGAGTTTCATTGTTTCATTCTCATGCGTCGACATTCGAAAATTTTTCTATATCGAATAAAAAAGAAATATTGCAATGAAGTGTGGTGTTAATGAATTCTACTCACGGTACACAACTTGACTTAAGAGAACTATAATTAAGAGCAATAAACAAACTTCATATGAGAACTTCGTTGTTCTTATTAAAAGCTAGTAGAATTATTTATTAGATAGAATCTTCCCTTTTATTGACTTCATTGAAATCAATGAAATTAACTTCTCCATTGTGTTCATACGGGAAGAAGAAAACATACAAATCATACCCACCCATAGAAAAAAATTCATAAGATCTTCTGAATTCCCTGACGACTTCCCACTCATTTTCGTGCGATATGAACAAGATCGAGTGAAAAGTTTGCAGCTATTTTGTACTCCACTTTTGACCTTCGTACATCGACAATTCTATTTAATTCAATAATTCGATAATCAACTCACTTCAATGGTAACGATTCAAATCCTTTTCATTTCAAATAAACTATATTGATGAAAACTCTACTAAGCGTTTTTGTGAACCAATATAATTATAAAATGGAAAATGTTTTCAATTTCACTAGATGAAATTGATAAATGATCGTTAAGAAAGATTTGGAGCATGCACGAAAACTAATTATTAATGAGCACATGTCATATTAATGAAAGATGTTTCGCACGCTATGTTCGTAGTATAAATTAACAATCAGTTATACTAACATTTGAAAGTATGTGATCATTGATACGTCGGACCTTCGAATTTCTTTCAATTTTTTTCCTAAGGAAGAATATTAACGCAGGGAGGTCAAAATTGAGAAGGCTGAATATTTGCAATATAGTTTCGTAATAAGAATCAAGCGACTTTGTAAACCTTTTTTAACATCCAACAAGTCCATTTAATTTTATGTCTCCAGTTTAATTCAATTTTACAAGAAAGTATAAGATTTCTTTACAGTTTCTCATCAATATAATGGAGATATCATTTTGGCCTACGTCTTCCACCTTATCGTGCGGTGATCGTATCAAAGTCGATTGAATCCTGTATATATATATATATAAAATATATAAAGAATATCCTGTTGAAACAGAACCTTCCACCCAAAAATAACTAGTTTCGTGAAGGCTTCAATGAGGTCAAACGATAAAATTCCAGGACATAAAATGAGCAAGTTTAAATTGCATCTTCCAAGTAAAATTCATGAGAAAGATTATATTCAGATTTCAATTTATTTGTAAATTTATAATATCAATAATTAGTACTTATGAAACTGGACGCACACTGAACATTTCTACACCGTAATAAATTGTCAGCTATTGAATCGTAAGTCATCTTTTGTTCCGATTGTATCAATTGTTATATATGAAAATGTCATTACTCACGTTTTGTAGAGCTTTGTCTTTCTCTTCCAATTTGGCATTGACCTGCATAAGAGCTTCCTGAGTTTGGTCGAGCTCATTTTCGATGGTCTGGATTTTCTTCTGGAGTGCACGAGCTTCTTCCTCAGCCTATAAAAATAAATTTCAACAGTGTTTTTTTTAAAGAAATCATAATTTCAAATGAAAGATTCGATGGATCAATCGAATGACAAATTAATTTTATGTGTACATCTTGTCAATCGCATTCAATGAAAAATAGACAATAGAAAAATTTGCATTATCGAGAAGAAGTTGATAAAACTTCGATTGGATGATAAAGAATTAACATTGTATTGAGAATAGTGTTATCAGAATGGAATTTTTTGGATAGAAAACAATCAACGATGACTGATTTTCAAATTTTTGGTTTAATGTTACCTTTCACATCGAAATAGTGCTGTAAATATGAAGAAGTACTTGTCGTGTCTTACCTTTTCAGCACGTGCATTCGCATCCCGGGCCTGCTGTTCACAGAGCAATGCGCGATCCATCGCATTGTCCTTCTCCAGCTTCATTCCCTGCATTTTCTTCTTGATCGCGTCCATGATGGATGTTTTGTTTTCCTACTTGGTCCTTGGAAAAAATCTGAAAATCAAAACACAGGGAAAAATGCTATAAATTATGTCATCCAAACATTTTTATAACAATTTATAGTGAGTCAAAGTTCCAGTGCTTGTGCCCTTGAATCTACATTCTTTCTTAAGTCTAAGAAGCATCATACATTTTTCTTATATCACTGCGCAAAAATTACATTTTTATACACAGTGTAAAAGATATGGGCAGTCGTTCCTCATTCCAATGATAGATTTCATCCCCAGATTGCAGGGAAATTATTCAAAAAAATAAGGGAAAACTCGACAAAATTATGAAAAAAAGTCCCCCAAAATGAAGTATTTCATTTGGATATAAGATTCTATAGAATTCTGCTCTAAAATTCGATATTATAATAACAGCATTCGGAGAGGACTTTTTCTAACACCGCGAATTCTTTCATAATAATAGTTTTTCTTTCTTCTAATTCCTTCCAACTCCAGGCATGAATTTTTTCACAATCTCACAGAAAAGTTCCTGTAAATCAATTCCCCTTCAAGGATTTAGAAAAAAAAATTCCAAATTTTCTCCATGCGATTGTTTCTTTTTTTAATCTTATCGTGGCATTTTTCCTTACTTGTCGTTTTTTGAAGGATGCATGCGCATTGACGGATCTTTGACGTCACTTAAAAAAATAAACGGTGAATATTTCATATGATGTACTTTACAGCGTACGTGAGAGAAAAAGAGACAGGGAAAGAGAAAGAGCGAGAGAAGAAGAGGAACCCGGGCCTTCTTGAGCAAGAAACTAATTCTATAAATAGGATATCCGGCTGTTTGCTAATTATACATCGATACAAAATTTCTTACCATCCCGTGATTCCCGTACAATACTTGACACTTGAACGATCGATTCGCATCATTATTTTTCTGAATTGAATGGAGAAAAGTAGAAAGTCCTTTGCGAAAATATATTTGGAATGTCCCCAATGAAATGTTTATTAATAAATTATTTTGAACTCCACGAAGGATGTTGGAATATACAAATCACAGTCGTCACAGTGAATATATATGAATACTCATCAACTCTCTTATCTTATATGCGTCCTGAATAAGCCTTGAATGGATGTTGGGAAGAAAAATAAGATATATTTCATACACGTTATGAGAAGGAACGATATTTCATTGGACTTTCATTTTTATGAATTATTTCTAAATATTGACGCGATTGAAGAAAGATCACGTAAACGTGTTATAGTGGATGCACGTGTGCATTCTTTCCGTGCTCCACTCGGCTAATTAGATATCAAAGTACTTTGGAAATTATCCTCGTAAATCTATAGGTATATATGTTATAATTAATTGTATTTAGTTCATTATGTTTCTACCGAAACCAAGCACAATGCAGACTATTTTTATATGAAATTCAATGGAGAAAGTCGAAGAAACAGTTATTTCGAAATCGTTATTGTTTATAGCTGAAAAAAGAAGTGTACTTTAAATTTATTGGGGACTTTATATCCCAGAAGAAATTCGTTACAGCCAAAGCGAGATCGGGATTTATAGTTTTTGATTGGAAACAGGTTCCTGCTGGGGTACTAAGGGCGGCAGACAAGATCCATTGAAAGATTGAATCGCCTTTGGATAAATATAAATATGCGTTCTTGTGTGGCAAGTAGAGCACACCCTGATTCGTAACTAGTACGGACCAAGTTGTGAGATTGAAACCTTGAGAAGAACATCAAACTTTCGGAATGTTTGAAGAATATAAAGAGAATCGCTTGGGCTGATCATTCCAAACATTTATGGATTCGAGTAAAAAGTTGGTTGAATAACCATCTTCACTGTAGAAAATGTCTCTGGGAAAATTCCTATATACTTATGTGAAGGAATTTTTCGAATTTGTTCGGAAATTTACTGTGAAATGTTGAAAAGTTGATTTCCCAACCAGTGATCGGAATTTCCTGATCACAGTATACAGGAAAACACCAATGAT
Organism: Gonatopus flavifemur; assembly: GCA_018340375.1. Classification (NCBI taxonomy): domain Eukaryota; kingdom Metazoa; phylum Arthropoda; class Insecta; order Hymenoptera; family Dryinidae; genus Gonatopus; species Gonatopus flavifemur. Next base: position 12,571,654 of record JAFFJZ010000005.1, read on the forward strand.
TTTTTACATTGTTCTCATTAGCAATGTATGGAGAATCATTATCAAGAATTCGAATTGAACCTGATTAGAGGAAGAATATTTTCGAATTTTATAATTCTAATCTCCACGAATTCTATTATAAATTCCATTCCTCTTCCTCCTTCCAGTTTATGAAACAGGAAACAAAATGTTATCTGAATCTTTATGCGTACACGAGTTCAATGCTTAGATCGGTTCATACGCGAAAGTCAATGTGCAACCATCCGTGCTCACCGGTGATAATCAAAGACGCCGAGTAAGCGAGAAGGGCAGCAAAAAGGAAGGGCAGGAAAAAACAATGGAATCTCAAGACGATTCGAAGAACCAGAAATTCTAGACGTAGAACAATTCTTCGATGAATACTCACTTACTTAGAAATCAAGTTAGTTCCTAGGAGTGAATTCTTATCCTTCTTCGATGTTTCGATATCCTCTTTGTATGAAATCGTATAAAATTCTCTATATATACGAATGATAACGACGATTATTGCGATTTTCAATCTTAATATCGCGATAAAGTTTGAAAAAGTGTATGAATTCAAACGGTAAATGTGGTATTGAGAATCAGATTGAGGTTTATTTTTATACATCAGCAGAAGAGGAGAAGAGGAAGCAGCGCAGTAGCAGCAGTAGCAAGCAACAGCGGGAGCTACGAATCTCTTGACTGCATGCTCGCTTTCCTACCATCGTGTCGAACCTTTTCGGGTTACGCATAAAATAAGCGAGAGAATCGTCACGAAGTTAGTTGTTGCCTTATAAAAATCACTGGTGTCGTGTTACCCTCTGTTCCCAGTTTTTGAAAATAAATCTGATATCGATGGTTATGATGTAACATCATAACGAGCTTTGTTCGATCAATATTATGATTCAACGAATTCGCGTTTTTGAATTTTAGTTAATCAGCATGATAGATTACGTTGAGAAATTTAATTTTTCCTCACCTAAATTTGGATGAATTGTCCGATGATGGTGAAAGTTATCGTGATCGGGAGGAATTTCTCTGATAATGTATAATGAAAGATGAAAATGAATCCGTGAGATTTATTGTAGCTTGTTATGAGGTAAATGTGTGCATAAATTATATAATTGCAATTGAACGAAGGTCGCTGGAAGGGGAGGATAATTTTAGATTGGTTTGTTTTTGTTCCAATGATTTGAATTGATGCACGAATAATCGATCCAAAGAGAATTTCACGTTTGCTCAAATGGGAGGGATTGTTATATCGTGTTGGAAAATAATCTACACGGAAAAAATAATTTAGCTGGAGCAGCGAAGTGGCTAGCACGGACATGGACAGCCATTAAATTAGCTCCTAAATTTTAGTTATGACAGCAAAACAATTTGCCGTTGGAGCTGGTTGATTTGCTGCAACAGCTAAAATTTAGCTGCAGGCCCTAATTTAATGACTGTCCGTGTCCGTGCTAGCCACTTCGCTGCTCCAGCTAAATTATTTTTTCCGTGTATAATCGATAAAACTTAACTTCAATGGATGTTTTTAGATCATAATGGATCAATTTGGAAAAAATGCTACGTGTAATTTCTCAACAATTGTTACGTGTCGATCAAGTATTGTGATTTGATGACATGGCTTTTGATTAAATAGAATCCATCGCTTCTACGAATAAATAGTTTCATCTTCAATAAACTGTACAACCGTCACAATCAATTTTTATTAGTCTTCTGAGTAGATGAGAGGCTTGATATTAAAATTTATTTGTATCAAATTTGTTTATGATTTGAGAAAAATTTTGATTTTGGGAAATGGAGGAAAGGGATTTGATGATTGTGGGATTTGGAAATTCCCTTGATATCACAATCTTTCTCAGGAATGATCTTGTCCGTAAATTTACCGTTGACAGAGTGATGTTTTTCTTGAATATTCAACTGCATCACTTTTCAAAATAGTTGCCCCTATCCTGTAAATTGCACGCAGAGAAGAATTCTTGCTGCAATAGGGATTTAGAAAATCTGCTTGTCACGACAAAAATATTTGCCAATTCAGCAAATTTTCTAGCAGTCCGTATTTCTACAATGCCGAATTGCTGGACTACCATGCGGCTGCTAAAAGCGCAAGATTGTTGCTGTAGAAGCAATCTCTCGGCCAATTCAGCGTCACACCAGCAAAGCAAATTTTTTCCCCTCGGTGTGGAGTGAAGGTGATCATTCGCTTTTAAGGGGTTGGATTATAGTAACAGTCGTTTTTTTGGGGCAATTTTCAGGAATTAAATTTCATTATTATTTTATTTCCACATTAGAAAACGTGTCAACATTTTCGTTCCGAAAAAACTTTCAAATTCGCTGAGTTATGCCGCTTCACGCATCCCTACGATCTTCACGGATATTGTATGTGATTTCAGAAAAACCACACGGAGAACCCAATTTCTTGGACTAGACGAAAATTTCTTTGCCCTCATTCTGATAAATCTTGTTTCCAATGGAAAGAATAATTCATTTCAATGGGAAAATTGTTCATTGAATTAGAATTACACTGAGACCAAATTTCTTCCAATCAAATAAATAGTTTATTTGTCCTCTCTCCATACCCCAGCGTGCATGAACTCCGGCCTATTTGGCTCCATTCTTGGGCCCATATTGGCAGGATGGGGACCATGCTAAGCCAGGGTGGGCCCCATGGTACATACATGCTAGGATTTTTTTGAATTAATGGAATATTTAATCAAATCAAATAATGGAATGCTCGCCCCAAATAAATTGGTCTTTTAAATAAATAATTTATCAGCCACAAGTAATCAATTTTTGCATCCAACTGAATATTTAATTTCTGCAAATAAATATTCTATGCAGAGAGGGCAGATGAATATTTTTTTCCGTGTAGATTCTTCGAATTCAAGAAGGAATATATTTCTGTTTCAATCTGATGAAAATGTTTTCCATTGAAAATGAAAGTTATTAGAATGAGGGCAAAGAAAATTTTCTGTCAGTCTAAAAAATTGAGTTCTCAGTGCAGTCGTCCGACACAAAAATGAAAAATATGCTCGTTATCTATATTTTATTGGCTAATAATGTGACAGAGCATTTTATTTTTTCTATTTTTGGTGAAGAGAAAAAAATTCTTGAATCTTGATTGCAATTTTTGAACAAATGACATGTTATTATTATTATTAATTATTGAACGAAACGTGGTATTGAAGAAATCGTGCGTCACACGAAAGACCCTAGTCCTCAGAATAAGTGTACCAAATTTCAAATCGATTCGTTACCCAATTACGTGTCGAGATATCGTGTACACCGTTTTGAAAAACATAATTCTCACTCCCGAAATTCGAATAAGTGAAATCTCACCATTTCTGCAGTTAAAAATCGACCACTGAATGGAGTTAATGTAATATCGGTGAATAGTTACTGGTTATGCAGTTGGAAGTGTTTCTGACTAATTGAACCAGTGATATTTCACTGCAAAGATCAGTCATTATTCATTGATTGTGCATTCTACATGCACTGATTCGCAGTGGTCGACTTTTCACTGCAACCATGGAGATCACACCATTCCAAATTTAGAGAGTAGGAAAACGTATTCGAAATTTTGGTAAAATAAGAGCAGAATATAGCTGAAATCGAGTCAATCTCCAACTTTGTACACTGGTAGGGAAATTCTTCAATTGAATGGAAAATTCCTTGTGAAATTTCATATTCTCATAGAAAATTTAATCAATTTGTTGAATCTAATATAAGTTATGAAATTTTGAAATTTCTCATTGGAATGTAAGAAATTATTCATTAAATTGCACAAATATCTTATTGTAATTAGAACGGAAATTCTTAAAATACAGAATTATATTATAAGATTTGGTAAATTGTGTTATGTAGAAAGTTTGTTAATAATTTCATGAAACTTGAGACAGATTTTTTCACAGTGTATTGACATGTAAAAATGTAGTTGGGCTCAACTCAAGCTACATTTTTTCCCAAGTTTATTGAAAACGTTTTGGTTTAAATGTTCGAAATTCTTATGAACAGGGAGGCAGGTGAGTATAAAACAAACTTTTTGTTCCGTATTGATTCTAAGAGGTTCGAGAATAGTTTGAAACAATAGAAAAAAAGTATTTCTCCAAAATTTCACAGTGATCCAACCCCTCAAGAAAAACTTTATTAAAAATGTCGGCTTCATCCCAGTTTACGGTCGATATTTATTATCTATCATGACAAAAATTTGTAGCTGTGACAACACGATATTAGTGGTTGATACTTGATAGCGGAACAATTTAGCTGTGACATTTTTACTGTGACAGCTATATTTCTCGCTGTTACAGCTAAAAGGGGAATGAAATTTTTTACATAGCTCCCATAGTGAATTTCTGACTATCCAAATACTGGCGAGTTATTTTTCTCTGCGTATGATCCTTGAAAACGTAAATTGTATACGGTTTCATCAATAATGTACAAAAACATACGTTTTTATTTCTGGAAAATTACAAATTCGTTTTTACCCCTCAAAAAACTTGATGAATCATTTTATAAAACAAATATTTTTGGAGGAAATTTAATGTTCAATTGTACCTAGCTGGACAACTCATTCCAAAATTTAGCGATTTCGCCAATGTTGACCATGGGCAATGACTTGGACCAGGCGTGCGGGCCAAGCGTAGAGGATTCATATTGGACTAACGTTGTGTGACAATGGAGGTCATATCGTGCCTGTGTCGGCAATACAAAGTGTTAAAACACTGTTAGCGCAAGTTAATACCAGCATTGGTTTAGGATTGAAACAACATTGGTTTTATATCAAAAGTTTTGTATCAGCGCCACATTGGCGACCTTGCACCACCGTTGCCCCAGGCGTCAAAATTGAGGCTCGTTAATTGCTGAAACGATGTTATCATTTCATTTTTCAGTCAGGCTTTCTCTCAAGGCTCCGCCATCACTCGTCAAGGCTGGGTCACCCTTGCGCCACTAGTAAATTTTTACATGGGAATATAACATAGAATTTGACATATAATACGAATTATAAATCACATCATGGAACCGGAAATTCTCTCAGAGTTAGGGGACTTCAAGTGTGAAACTTAACTTTGCCGTGCATGCGACATGTTTTGCAACGTCTTACGGAGTTCAACTACTCCAACAGAAAGTGAATTTCTGGGTAATGTTAATTCAACGTATTTTATTTCCAAGTGAGAATACATCTTCCGGGTTTGAAACTTCATCTCTTCACATAAATTGTCTTTCACAAAGAGCTTATTCCCTTGAGATAAGAAAAGAAACCGTCACTTTTCGCTTTCACGGTACGAATACTGAAGACAAAAAAAAAACATCTTCGCAACATAATCATTGCAATCCAACTCGAAAATTTCTTCGTTCTCTTTTACTTCACAATCATACCATCCGAGACATACAATTTGTTCCTGAAACGATATACCGTGTGTTTTGACAATTGAATCGACGATATAAAAAATATTTGCTCAATGATTAGTCGAACATGATCCGTACACGTTATGCGTTCGGTATCCCATTACGTTTCGATGAAGAAGAAAGAAAACTGTACCAAAGAAGAAAAAAATCATTTCAAAGAAACCAGACCACGGTATGCGAACGATGTTGTCACAATTGCATGCCAATCCGATCGAGCAACGGACGATTGGAATGTTCAATATGTTTAATGCATCTGAGTTTTGTACGAATGTTCAAGAGGATAAGGCGTATCAGAATATTTCGTCAATTGTTTTTATTCACTTTTAACGAAACAACAGTTTTCGTATGTAGCTCATTTTTATGTCGATTCTTGGTAAATTTTCATTCATTCGGAATCGAATAAAATTCATTACGATAGCTGGGAAGATTATATACGATTTATTCAATTGAATTTCTTTCTTTGTATTGCGATTTATTGAATATAAGTGGATTCAAAATTGTTTTACTTGTAAAATTTTGATGTAATTCATCGATTATGTTATTTTTTGATATTTTACAACGATTATGAGAACAAACGGTTGATGTTGGAACGATTTTCATGACAGATCATGCGGTATTACCTAACCGCGGTACTTCGAAGAATCTCTATCAGGAATTTCATCGTCTGTGACGGTAGAACCGTTAACAAGAATGATTAATTTCAAAGTGATTCGGATCCATGACTGTTATTCACCTGGTTGTATTTTTGTGAATATGATCAATTGCTGTGAGTTCTTGTTATATGAACAAAGAAGATTATCCGTATCATGATATTTGTAGAAAATCAGTTTTCTTGGGGTAGTATTGAGATTTTACGCAAGAATAATTCAGTGAACATGATGTGGAAGTTATATCACTCAATTTGAATAATTTTAGTTCGTTTTTCAACACAGAAGTTTTCTTCTGATAATTCATAAAACTCGTCCTAAGTATTCAAAGAGGAAGTTCGTCGACATCAGATGAAAATTGAGTCGAAGAGAGAATTTGTCTTTAGATGCACAAAAATTCCCCACTGTGCGTCCGCCACAGTTGTATATATTCCGCACAAGTATGCTTTGCTGATTCAGCAAATCGAGATATTATGTATAAAGTAGCAAAACATCTTTCTGCTAACCTAGTTAAAGATTCGCTGTCACAGCCAATTGAACTGCTGAGAGAGCAAAATGATTAACTAAAACAGCAAATTTTTCGCTGGACTAGCAAAATCTTGGATATCGTATGCAGAATAGCAAACGAATTTTGCTGGAAGAGTAGACATTTTTTTATGCCAAAGCTGAAAAATCCCTATCGTAACTAACAAGATTGCTGTGGTGAAAAATTGTCTGCTGTCATTGCAGAAAATTTGCTGCTCCAGCAAAATCAGGTTTCGCTCTCATAGCGAATTCTTTTTTCTCCGTGAAGCGATGGGAATAAATAATGATTTTCGAATCATTTCAACTTATTTCTATCTGGCTGAAGAATGAAATTGTTCTGTTGACAGAATCTGCCATTCGATGCTCTCTGCCACACCGATTTGTTTTTATTAGTTTGCAATACTGTTCCGCTGGAAATGTATGGCAAAACTGAGCAGCAAATGATTCGGGAAAATTTTCAAAATTGAATACAATTTATACATGATTGAATACAACCTAATTTATATACGAGTTTTATATGATTATATCAAAATTATATACAATTTTTTAAAATCTATGTTTTGAATCGTTGGGATATTGACTTCCCATGATGTAAATTTTGCAACTCTCTTTTCTCAGTGGATGTTTAAATATTTCCAGAACGTTTTAAAAATCTTCAAATGTTGTCAAGGTAATTCTTTGGACAATTTTTTGAGAATTCCTCACAACATCCCTACTTTACCAGTACGAAAGTCATCTCTGAATCACAGATGCCGAAATATGGAATTCCATAATTCTTGCACAGCGAAAACTTTTCTATCACAAAAGGTCCACTCAGCGTTTGTGTTGAAAATAACATATCAAATTCTGGAATTCACAGATTTTCAGTATAAATTCAACATTTTTGTGTTGATTCGATACATTTTTTGTTTCAATATTTAACATAAATTGCGAGTGGACCTACTGGGACATACACGTGTGTTAAAAATACACAAAATTTTTCTCTGTGTTTTCTCTGGGGCTAGCAGGGCCGTAATGATGTTCCTAAGCCTCCAATGATACAAAATTCTCAACTCAAATGTTTTATTATTGCGGGGAATTTCCCTGAAGATGTTCTCCCATACTTGAAAGCGATAAAACGAAAAAATTTTGAAAGAGTGTCGAAGAAGGGGAGTAGCATCGTTAGAAATAATAAAATTTGTTAGAAAAGGGATGAAACAATCCGAAGGAAATTTAGTACCTTTTGTGAAAAGAAATGAAAAAATAAAGAAAAAAAAAACAAATCACACCGCATGTTTTGATGATGGACAATCGAATTTAAGAAGCAGTGTAAGTTGATGGAAATTATTCTATCACAAGTTTGTATTTCAATTCATAGCATTGATTGTGATTCATTGTGCCCTCGTACCTGGCTATAGTACCCCTGATACGGAGTAGTATAAATCAAAATCCTTTGGTTAAAAATATGCTCTACACTGTAAAAAATATTCGTGAATTTCCAAGCAGAAAAGTATGGTGAAAAACTTACAGATTGGTAAATTTCCAAATTCTTTGAAAACTCATTGAAATTTTCTGTAGATTTCCAAACAATTTTTGTGATTTCCCAGAAAAGAATGTTTGTGAACTTACAAAAAAATGTTTGGTAAAGAACTTCCAAACCTCTTTTTGGAAGTTTTTTTTTCACAGTGTAATGCTATATTAATTCGAATTTGAATTTCCTGTTTGACGGGATTAATTAATTATTCAATAATTGAGCAATTCAATATCTCCTCAATTTGTTATTTTAAATATGTATAGGAAAAAAGAAGTGGTTCAGTTCTCCCACTCTTTTCTATACCAATTCATCAGTACATTCATCAGCAAACGATTGTAAAATCGAATTATTTATTGTTTTGGATTCAACAAACTATAAACCATTCAAATTGAGAACAAACATATACAGCATATCTAAGAAAATTTGTAAAAAGTCGCAAGTGAGAGTGGATTTGTTCATGTTAACGTATATTCTAAAGAAATGCTGTGCCACGGCAACCTGATACGCGATTACACGCGGAACGGAGAGAGTGGCGTTTATGATTTAATTTCTTGTCTTCATTCACACTATAGACACGCATATTATGACAATAATAATCCATTGAAATGAGGATTTTAGTGAGATATCAGAATTTTCTCCGTGGAGAATTGAATGGTATAGGATTTTTGATTGAAATCTTCACCTCTTATCAAACTTCACGTTAAAATATGAAGGTGAAACAAATAAAAATCTATGAAAACATATTATTTTTATCGAAAGGAGAAAATTCAGTTCAATTAAATGGTATTTATTTCACTCTCTACACTTTCCAATAAATTTAGAAAGATTCATTTTTGCCATGTGTATTCGTGAAAAGTCGATTCATGGAAATTACGAGGGATGATGGAAGTCGAAGGAATACGGAAGTTATGTTCATTTGTATAATGATATCGTAGTTTTAGTTTCATTTGAAAAATAAACCAACATGGATGAACGTGAATCAACATGGTCTGACCGGTTTCAAAATTACCAAACAGATAAATGCTTGGAAAAGAAGGAGGAATGAGTCTTTAGAGACTTTCATGAAAGTATACACGGGGAAAAAGAGATACTCATTATACTTCAGTGACGTCTAATGATTTTATCTTTCATTCTAGCATCAAGAGAAGTTGGAAATGCTGAGGATATTTTGGAGAAATTTTCTCGTAAAAAAATGAATTCGCTATAGTAGCTATTCACTTTTTTCGTCGCTATAGCTGGAATAATGAAAGCTATAATTATTTATTAGCTGCCAACAGGGCATAATCTAAGTAAAATCTGGAACTAATCGAAACATTGGATACTCAGTCTCTAAAACAGAAAGAAAAACCCAAAATGGAAAAAAGGGAATATAATTAAATATAATTGATATATGAATAATGTATAAATTATACTGGGAACGTGCCGTTTATTTATACTACACGGAAAAAACATCGCTGTGGCAGCTACTCACTTTTTCAGCACCCTTTTTTCTACCATTTTAGCTCAAATAATTGCAGCTATAGCTACTTTTTAGCTGCCGCAGTAAAAAATCGTACCTGTAGCTCCACAGGTTTTGTGGTTGATATTTGGATAGTCAAATAATTTAGTTGTTGAATTTTTGCTGCGGCAGCTACATTTCTTGCTGCTGCCGCTAAGTGAATAGCTGTCACAGCTAAGAAATGGCTGCTGTAGCTAATTTTCAGCTATCCAAATAATAGCTAATTATTTTTTTCTGCGTAACCGTCTAACTAACTAACTTTTTGATTAGAATTGGCCCTTAAATTATGCCCTGGCTGCCAAAGCAAGAATTCGTAGCTGTGACAGGTTAGATTTTGTAGTTGATATTTGAATAGCGAAAGAATCTAGCTGTGACATTTTTGCTGTGGCAACTCTACACGGAACGAAATAATTCGTTATGGTAACTAGAAATTAGCTGTGGTAGCTACTTCGTGTACTTGATATTAAGATAGCTAAAAATATTGCTGTAACCGCTAGATTTCAGTTACTATAGCAATGAATTTTGTTTACACAACTAAAAAATAGCTACCATTGCTAATTTTTAGCTATCCAAATATCAACCATATCATAGCCAATTTTGAGCTATCGAAGTATTAGCAAATTTTTTTCCCCGTAATTATGGTGGGAATGGAGCAAAGAAAAATGAAAATTATACACGGAGAAAAATGATCTCATTCACATTTGGACAGCTAGAAATGAGATATGATAGCTATGTTTCAACCGTGGCAATAAAAGTTATGATTGTATGCAAACTCAGATTGAGCGGTTATAGTCATATTTTTGGACACTCTAATGAAAATATTATACTGTGGGTTTTTTTTTGGTAGAACTTTAGTATCAGTGCAAATCGAGCGGATAATCAATGATATTTTGGTATCCCAACATGAAACAATAGAAGATGAGTGAGGATTCGGTAGAAATCCGGTGTAATTGTACTGAAACTGAGAATATCCAAAGTGATCGCTTGGTCCCTAACATGTATGTACCATGAGGCCCACCCCGGCCCAGCATGGGCCCCATGCTGCCAATATGGGCCAAAGACTGGGCCACAGTGGGGCTTGAGTTCATACACGCTAGGGGTGTAAAATTGGCTTTTGGTAAAATCCTGCTGTTGATTGTGGTATGAGAAATTCACAAATACACAAGGTGAAATCACGGTGTTGGATCGATAAAATTTATTCCATCTAATCATCTAATTATCAAATATATGAAGTAGTGACCTTAGTTAATTTCTAGCCACCCAGAGCAAATAATTTGTTTCCGTGTATCAAAAGGAATTTGAAGAAATTTGGACTAACGAAAATAAATGTAGTTTCCTTTGAACAGCATAAGTTCGCTCAATCCCGAGAGAATTCAATCCCCTTCGTAAGAATATCGTTCGAACCTTTCGGTTGGGTGACTATTTTTTTCTTTTGAGCGACAAATGACTTCGTAAGAAACAGGGCAAGCACCCGTATTTTTAATTTGAATTCATTCAGATTTTATCTAGAAACATTTTTGAGAATAATTTTCGTGTACAGATGCCATTCAGAGACTGTTAGACATGGAACAGACATCTATTCGGGCCCTATCATCTCGTAGAAACAAATTTTTCACAATTTTCTGTTGACGGAAACTAGTGTTTGGTGGAGTTTAAGAGTTGATCTTAAAACACATTTTTCATTAGGGTAGATTGATTTACCAGTCAAAAAAATCCTCAAACAAATTCATTTCCAACTGAGATCACATAAATTTGTTCAAAAACGCTTTTTTAATGATATTTTGTAAATTCGTTGCCATGAAAATGATTGTGTTTAATAATTGGTGAATCGCTTTCAATTATCTCACTAATGAGTATTATTCATCAACTATATTTTTCTTGTACATTCCAAGCAGAGTCCATATTCCAACAGGATGGTTGTAATAAATGGTATTATAAGTGTTTATTGTCATTTTGGAGATCCGCTAGAGTGATGGACGCTTAGTCTCTCAGGCACACGTCCCAAGTTCAATCCCCGCTGAACGGACTTCCCACAATATTATTTCAAGTTGGTTTCCTTTGCCAATAGGAAAATGTTGAATGGAAAAATTGACAGTGGCAGCAAATTGATGAAAACTCATATCAAATTACTGTCAGTTGTCAATTTTATGCATTAAACCCAGGTCATGCCAGGGAGTTCAGTGTTACAAAGTTATTCCAGACATTCCTTTGTCCTTCTCTCATAGGAATTCAACTTTTCAAACAAATTGATCAATCTCCAATACCCATGAAACAAAATCTTGTTAAATCGATCCAAGATTTCCCCTAACAATCCCTTCGAATGATATTTTCCTTTCAATTCGATTTTAAATCCACCAACCAGAATCAAAATATTTGCTTCAGTGAAACATGTCGAGTTTAGTGAAAATTCCAATGGAAAAGTTAAATGAAAATCGAAAAACTGTTGTATAAAATTGTATACAATTTTTATATAAGAACTCTATTTGGATTGTGAAAAATGATCAACAGGAGTTCTGACACAAGGGTGTTATTTTGAAGATATTGGATTCTTTGATCCATGTTATCACGGACATTGCGTCAACTTGAATTCGATCAATGGACCGAGTGTAAAAATCTGGGCCAAGATCGAGTCGATTGGTCCTATGTCTGTACTCCAATGGGAAGGATTTGAATGAACGATGGAGAGATTTAGGATACATTTTTCAACAATGTTGAGTCTTTACAAAACTTTCTTCACAAATAACTCAATTCCGTGATATGATTTTAATCACCCTGATAAATGCAAAATTGTTCAGTTCTATGAAGTTTATAGAGTTATTTTAACATTTAATATATGATTTTGTTATTTGAATCACGACATGAATAAAAAATCTCACAAAAGTTTTGGTATTTTCGGTAAATTATTGCGAACTATAAAAAAAATTGAAATTTAGTGAACAGTCACTGAAATCTTACGGATTTTTGATTCCTGACCAGTAAAATATTTAAATTTTTGCAGTGTACCGTGTCAACAATATATTTCATAAGAAATTTAAGTTGTGCGTTTCGAATATAGTTTGAATACATTTCTTAATTTATGTCGTAATATTCTGATATTTTTTTCAGATTATATTCAAGAGGAAAGACTTTTATTTTTAACATTTTGACCTGAAAAGTTCTTCTGTAGAACACGAAATTTGCGAACAAAATAGAACTGAGTTGATTGGGGATGGTCAATGTTTAAAAATATCAATGTTCTGATATTTAGTTTTCATCGAGTTTTATAAAATATCGATAGACACTAGATATTTTTTATATACAAGACATCGATGTTTCCAAAAATCACCCAGTTGATTAGAAAAAAAGTGATTTCAAAGATGCATGGTAGATTTTCTGTACACCAAATAACTCCAAATTCACTGCAATATTTGAATATATCATTTTCTCTAATTCAATCAAGTCGTCTGTGTTGTAATTGAGTTGTGTTGCATCATGACATCTATTATTTCAAGTCTTTGTAAAGCGATTGTAATTGTTCAGTGGATATTGTAGACCAGTCAAACTTGACAACGATAAAATGATGAAATCGCACACTCATCTATCGTGTCTGGAAACTATGATCCTCCAAAGATTGAGGTCAGGTGTTAATGTCCAAAATCAAAACATAGATCTTTAACATTATAAACTTGTCCATTCCATAATTTTGCGATTTAACATTCGTTTATATATCATCATCAAATGTACTGAACTCATCCAAGAGTTCAACATTCAATTACAATAAATAATATGATTTATAAAATAAATTGAATTTCATTTTGTAATAATTGCATAAAGATGTCACGATTCTGCCCGCTGAATGAGTAGTTAATTTCACCTGGACTATACACAAATTTGATCTGTCTTCAAACGCAGCGATCAATTTCAGTGCGGTTTGTTTCCCAGTCTCGATTCACTTCCATGTGGTTTTACGATTTTTCCACATTCGGTGGATCGGTTTACGGGTGAGGAGATAGAGTTTTTATAAAATATAACAGAGGAGCATGTCTTATACAACATTTACCACTGACTTGAAACGGTTACACTCAATGCGCACTCAGAGCGCACTTCTTTCCTCAATTATGTTTCAAAGCCTGGGAAGAATCAGAATATTTCCATGACGCATCGAGCGCAGGTGATTGTAAAACCCTATTATCAGGATCGTAATAAGTGTCGCATAATTATCATATCGTCGAGTGTGAAATTAAAATTCTTCAACGCATTCCATGCAACGTCTAATTTAATTTCACTTCTAATAAGTTTTTAATTGATAATTAATACTCTCATCCTCTTTCTGCAAGTTGGGAACACAATCATCATCTTGTGAACCCATCGTCAATGGTTCATCTTTATTTTAGAGACCGGGAATGAAGGGAGTACCGATGATTATTGGAATATCTTTCGGAATAGTCATCACAAAAGTCAGTTGAATTGCGATTCACTACATTTACATTCTTTCAGTAAAGAGAATAGGAAAAGAATAACAAATATTCTGAAAGTTCACGCTATAATGTTCTGATCATTATCATGCCATGGAGCTCCGTATGAGTCATGAGACCAGCAACGAGATTTACATAAAGTTGTACAAGTTTTCTTTTGTTGAATCCCATGAACATTGTTGTTAAATTCAAATAATTCAAGCATACTACATTCTCTGAATTTGATTTTTTTCGGAAAGTTCGAATAATCATTCCATGATCAACAAGCCTCAAATTTGTGTAGGATTTTATGAAATGAAAAATGTAAAATCAAACTAATAAATATATTTCTTATAAAGAATGTTGCGATAGAAAGGAATGTTGATAATAAAAGTAATGAAGGTATCGGTATCCTAGGAAGAATGTATTCTCGCTGTTATATATCGGTGATTCACAATTCTATTTTGATTGTGGTAAGAATTTTATTACACGTATTCACATAAGTATCATGTGTCACAAACTGGTCCGCACACTCACATACTTATCTATCGGTTAAACTTTCTAAGGAAGTACATCTTATACGTTTGATTTTGCAAATGATTCTTTTTTTTCCTCCTCACACGATAACGAGAAATACTTTGTCACTCAATTGAAAGTTCAATCTACAAAATTTGAATTAAAACCAGTGCGTTATGATTCATCATACATGCATATTTAATAGAAAATAATCTAACGAAACCATCAATTCACCGTAAGGATTTTGAACAATAAATGTTCATTGAACGATTTTTAAAAAAAGTAGAAAAAACACTCTGATGAAGGGTAAAACTTCTCACTTTTATTTGTGAAAAAAAAAAATGGTAAAAAGACACTGATTTGATGATCCGTCGTTATTATTATCAAAATATCCTTCAATTCAATTTCAGTCACACTATAAGATAATTGATGGAAGTACTCACGGAAAAAAAATGTTCGATCGTTGAGTAAAGAGGACTTGGAATATGTTTGCGACTTGCAAACAGAAACACAACTGGTCGAGCAGAAATCGGTTGAGCTAACACGTTCGGTTCGTAGGTTGGCTCCCACCAAGTTGTTCCTTCTATATTCTCTCGAAACTCTTGGAGAAGCACACCAGAACAACCTCGTGCAGAGTTAGTTATTCCCCACTATGCTCGTACACATTTATGTTATCACGAACCCTCCTCGTTGGAACGGGAGAATCTTCTACGTACACGGACCTGTGAAAATGTACACCACAAGCCAACGGAGTGCCAGAGCTCACAAACGTCGACAGGGTATATCTTTAGATCGGTAAGAAAGAGGAAAATGGAAGAAGGGAAGGAAGATGAAAGACTCTTCTAGCTCCTTCTTCTTGCATGTAAATGAAAATGTCATTAGATTTTTCTTTTCCTATTGTTGTTGTTCTTTTTTTTGTAATTTGAAAATTGATGCTAAATATGTTTGGGATTTCGGGTCTATGGGAGGGATGCTATTGCAATTTTTTACACACTCAAAGAAGAACCTTTTTACAAAATATTATAGTTCAATTTATTCAATATATTTCCAATATGCGGTGTCTTCATAATTTTTGTAACTTTCATCTCTGAATTTGAATTTTACGAGAGACGAATATGGGTACAACATAATGGGATTTACTATGTCACATATTGAGGGCGGCTTTGCTACGTACGTGGGTGAATTGTACTATTTTTTGGAGATCCATTTTCTACGAGCGTGGCTATTTATTTATAGAAGATATTTGAGAAACATTGAATGTAACTCCAATTAAGAAATCTTACTTGAGATCTTTGAACTGTTGTTGGAAAAAAGTTGATGCTTTTTGTGTAAATTTCATGATTTTCATAATTTCCAACGAAATTCATCATTTTCCAGAACAATTGATTGGAATTCCGTCGAATTATTTCGTGACACTTTATTGAAATTTGATGAACGTTTTTTGAAAGTTACCGTGAAAACACTAGGAAGAATAATGAT
This sequence comes from Gonatopus flavifemur, assembly GCA_018340375.1. NCBI lineage: Eukaryota > Metazoa > Arthropoda > Insecta > Hymenoptera > Dryinidae > Gonatopus > Gonatopus flavifemur. The sequence goes on from JAFFJZ010000005.1 coordinate 12,587,653, forward strand.
TTGTTATAAATCCTAAAGAAGGTAATAAATCAAGTTAATCTTTTTTGAAATTTATTGGGAATGTGGAAAATAAAGACAGATAAAGCAACGATGAAATATTCTGGATCTTCACCCTTCACAGACTTCTATTTGAGGATCCAAAGACCTAGATAATTTTTGCTTTCGGAATTCTTCTTGAATTTGATGCAAATATGAAAAGAAAAGAGAAGAAACACTACTCTGATATCATCGTCTTAAGAAAATGGTTCCTGATTTTCCAAATGTTTAGAAACTTCATTATCCTTTTGAAAAATTCCATAATAATTTCTGAGAGACCCAGTAAGTTTGACTATGCAGCGAAATCCAGGGTCGTTTGTGGAGGGTTCGAAGAGTGCCTGTCGATATTTTCCCAGGAAAATTGTACGCAGAGAAAGTTGCTTCTAACCTAGCTGCGGCAACTAACAATCACTTGGTCCAGCTCAATTTTAGTGGACGTAAATAAAAATCCGATGAAAACCAAATTTTTATTTCAAGTGACTAAATTTCCCAGGTGTCTAATATTTAATTAGATCCTTCTCCTCCCTAGTAAAAATTCCACACAGGAGCGGATAGATATGGAAAGAAACTGTATAGAAACAGACTAGAATCTATCTCCCATGTGGAAATAGCCAGAGTTGACAAATGGCGCGGTACTGGCAAAGTTATATTTGCCAGACTTCAGCAAAAACAACTGTGCCTATTCAGAATCATTACCGTTTTCCAACGGGCGCCAAATGTTCGCCGGATTTCAGACGGTACTGGCTTACGTGGTCAGACGGTCTTGAGCCAGTATCGAATTAATATTGTCCGGAGAATACCCAGACCGTACAGAAACGGAACCGCGTCAGTACCGAATCAGAGTTGGTTGGATGGTGGAATGCGAAAAAAAGATGATACGACACCAATATCGATGCAACATTCTTCTAATACGGAATAGATAGTGGATAGGGATTCCATTGATCTTTCCAATGACACGGTTACTTTGATGAGACAATACTGCGCCAGGTATTGAGCCAGAGTTAGTATTAGCATTCAATATGTTCGATGGATGACAATGTGCCAGTATTGATAGGACTCTGGCTGACTATGGAATCGGAAGTCAACTGACGTTAGAATCACGATCTTGGCAATTCGGCTGTTGTAGTGAGCCGAAATCGCGGCAGCATTGAGTCGGAGTTGTTATGATTATTCAATATGTTTGAAAGACGGCAATGTGTCAGTATTGATAGGACTCTGACTGACTACGGAATCGGTGGTCGAAAGGCATTAAAATCACGATCTTAGCAACTTGGCTGTTATAGTGAGCCGAAGTCACACCAACATTCGACCAGAGTTGGTATCATCATTCAATATGTTCGAGAGAAAATAATGTGCCAGCATTGGTAGGACTTTGTTCCACTACGGAATTTATGGTGAATTGTATGACTTCGACGGTCCCATTACAATAAATGGAAATTTGATCGAATATCGGCTGATGTGATAGAGACTCAGTTTCTCACTCGCAGGTCCCGGGTTCGATCCTCACTCGGGGAACTTTCAAGAAATCACTTCCAAAGTGCCTTTCTCCGATGACGATAATGAGAACAATGAATCATTCATATTTTCAAAGTTCAAACTTAATGTATTTTTTTTTACTTGAAATATGATCACTCCTGGTAACTCCGGTTACCGGTACTGTGCCAGTACTGGGTCGGGTTTGAATCTCTACGTAGGATGTCATCATTTCGGCTCCTCGTCATTTCTCATCCAGCTCTGGCAAAACAACCGATCCTGTTGCAATGCCAGAGTTTCACCATCAAATATCGCTATTGCCGTGGTGGTAAATGTCATACTGGCCCTTATGTAAAATGGTGTTGTCATTCCAACTCCTTGGCCAGTACTGACAATCCAACTGGCCCCATAATGGTCGCTCTAGATTTGCCAGCACTGGCACCTCCGGCAACAGTAGTGAGCCAGTAGCGGCCCGTGTTTCCATTTCCACATGGGCTGGTTTCTTTCCATTTCTAGCCGTTTCTGTTGGAATTTTTATTAGGGCTCAGTGTGATAGATCGTTTTAACTATTTCACGTCAATCACATTCAACGAATTATATCAAATTTTAAATCAAAAGATTCAAAATTAAGGGGAGGTTCTCATCAAGCAAACTCCGGAAAAAGGTGATTTTCTTGAATTTTTCTGTCATGGAAAGAAGTAAATGAAGAGCTTGGGTTTTTTTACACTTATCAAATCAGTCTCAAGGTATATAAACAAATTTTTTTCCAATCAAGAAATAACGCATACCGAAAGTTTAAAGACGTTTTTCAAGTTTATCTGCACAATACACGCAGAGAAAAAAAAGTTGCTGAAACAGTGAACCTCGAAAATTTGCTTTGCTAATATGGTGAAACTTGTTGCTGAATTAGCAAAAATTTGCTATTACAGCAAAAGTTTTGCTCTTTCGACAAGCGCTTGCCATTCAGCAATCCGGAATTGTAGATATACAGACGGCTAGAAAATTTTGCTGGATTAGCAAATATCTTGCTGAAATAGCAATATTTTCGCTGTAAGAGCAACCGTTTTGCTAACTTAGCAAAGCAGATTTTTCGAAATCGCTTTTTCAGCAAGAATTTTTCTCTGCGTGTATCTTTTAAACTATTGACCGCTTTTCTTTTTATTCTAAAGTAGATCAAATGGGAATGACACTTTCTTTTTTTCATAGCAATTCGAAGAGCGAGAAAGAGGGGAAAAAACACTACCAAAGTTTCGCACGTCCACCATTTTTTCAATTATTGACTTTTCATTGGTTTGACAAGGTATCTACTTCGGAAATTTTTTATTTATTTCATTGATCCTCCTATACAACCCAATTTTTTGATTGATTGATTCCGTTAGAATTCCCGTCTAGTATCCCTAATAGCATCAAGGTCCCTGGACGTTTTGAAAACGTTCTGAGAATGTTTTAAAAACGTCCCAACGTTCTTGGAACGTTTTAAAAACCTCCCAGTGCTGTTAGGGATACACCCTGTTTTATGGGTACAACCTCAAACAAATATAATATCCCTAGCGATTCCAAAATGACCGATTTTTTTGGTTTACTTTCGCTAATTTTTTGGTTTGGTAAAAATTTGGCCAGAAAATGGTTACCCAGATGGTTTTGACCATATAATGACCCATTTGTGACCAAAAACTAACGATTGCTTTGAAAAAATGTGGTCCGTTTTTGGAATCTTTTTGAGGTAAAAACCCAGAAAATCACCAAATTGAGATTTATTGAATTTTGGTCAATTTTTGTTGAAAAAAAATGTCCTACACGACCGACACGTTACCAAAACCAAGATTTTTCACCAAAATGTAACCGAAATTTTTGGTCGCTTGTCGGTTCACCCAGATCCGCTAGGGATATTTAAAAAAATTTTTGGATTTTTGATTTCCGATAATGTTTGCAAGTGCTACAGTGTAAACCGATTGATCACTTTTGTTTTTAGATGGTCATGTTTCAGCGCGTGTCAACAATTCCCGTGGCATTATTTTTTATTCACCTGAAGACTCATTAAGTAAGTATCAAAGAACTGGAGTTACTCATTTACTCCCTTTCATGGGAAAAAAAATTCGCAAAAACCACCTTATTTCAGGGTTGTTTGATGAAAACCTCCCCTTAATAAAGCAATCCTCCTTTGGCCTGCTTGTTGTTCAACAGAAGTGATGTGATTGATAACATTTCGAATCCGAGTGAAAAAATGATCGAAATTATATGGAATTTATAAATCATTATACACTGTAAAAAGAAAGTCTTAAATTCAGCTCATTTCATGACTGAATCTATGATGCAAACAAATTAAGCCGAAAAAACAATCGCCGACACAACGGAAAAAGCATTGTCTGAAATTAAGATGCAAACGGATTAAGACTTTCTTTTCACAGTGACCGGATGTTTCGGGATTCACCGAAGATATTTCACAGGCGGTATTCTGCAGCCAGAATGCAATAATTTATCGTTTGAAAACATTTTATTTGAGGCTCAGTTTTCGAGCCATGAGCTTTTCCAGATTTTTTTCAAATCCAAACCACTGAAAAGCACTGTGCGCTACATACTTGGGCTGGACACCATTCACCGAGTTGGAAAACGGCGGATCTCTGGAAAAAAATTGAACTACGCTGTCATTCTTCGTTTTGGAGCTGTAATAATTCAAAGTTGCTGAATTCTGATATACTGGAAGCCCAAAAATTTCAAATTCCTAAAACCTACCAAATCCTACAGCGGATCGTATATCTCTAGTAGAAATTATGATTGGGAATTAGATGGGCCCCAGCTAGGTTTCCCAGATGTTAAATTGGTTTCTAGCGAGTTTTGTAACGCATTTTCTAGCCTGTGCCCATCCAGGCGCCCCAGGGAATTGCTAGAATGTAGTTCAAATTGTTAATTAGAAATGTGGAATAATGTTTCTTCGGTAAAATCACACATATGAATCAGGTGAAAAGATATTTTGAAATGTAATCTGAAGTCAAGAACATTGCTTTTGAATTGATCTCGATAAAATAATCCCAAGTGACAAATTGAAACGTTTGGGCTTCCCTCTATTCCTCTGACTATCAATGTTACTGCACGATCAGTTGATGCATGAAAAATTTACATAAATCACCTAAATGTTTGAGCACTGAAGTCAAATTGGCTGGAATGTGTTATCCAGTTGGACCCACATGGATCTCATCTGGTACGTGGATGGTGAATAGGATGCCCAGACAAATTTCTATCAGGGATATTTTTGTATATAATTTGGTACGTGATGTTGTTACGAATTGAATAAACAGTCCTATCTTTGTCGCAATTCTGATTTCATCATTTTGTTCCAATTATTTTTCAGTCCTTTTACAAAATTTTTGGAACGTGAAAGTTTATTCTGAGCTAAGTATTTTGAACACGTAACAATCAGTTCTATTACTAGACTACACGATTGTTTACTAGGCCATTTCCGTGAAGATTGATATAAGAAATCCTCACGTTTTTGAAGTGCGAAATAGAAAACGAAGAGAGCAATAAAAACGTGAGGTTCGTTACGCTTCTTTGTTGTTCAAATTAAAGCCAAAAACGGTACCAATCGAAAACAACGAGGGCGGCTTAATTAATATATTTGTTGATCGTATGGATAAAACGTTCCAAGAGAGTTTTCAAACTCCGAATCATCCAAGAGGATGGAACCGCGAAAACTTCGTGTATAGTCAGTTCCAATAAGAAAGTACTATCATTGAACACAGAACAGAAGTTAAATTTGGCATTGGGGTCAATGTATAGGTATCTCACTCGATCTCCTTGAATCACACTGCGTGTCATGGTCAATTGTTAATACGAACCCAGCACTTTTCTAGATACTTTTACATCGTTATGGAATTCGGAAAAGTTTTCTTCTTGTTATACCCCGTGAAAAATTCAGAACAGATTTCACGCAGAATGGAATTTTTTCATTCATTCAGGTATCTCATTTCGTATCTAATATCAGATTTTAATTTTTGAAATGGTTCATTTTGTATGGCAAACTTTATGAAGAAAAAAGTTTATTTTCAATTTAGAATGTAATCACAGAATTCGATTACACACTGTAAAAAAGTTAGTAAATTTACCGGGAGATTAAGTGATTTCCCGGTAGTTCAGTCAGCAATCAATCCGAACAAAAATTCGAGCAACTACTAGGGTTTCATACCAATTTTTGGTGGTTCTACCAAAATTCTATAAGTTTTCTGTTGTTTTACTTCCTAAATTTTTTGGAGTGAAAATTCACTCTTGAACAGTAAACATACTGCATATCTTAATCTGTTTGCATCTTAATTTAAGACAATGCTTTTTCCATTGTGTCAGCGATTGTTTTTTCGGCTTAATTTGTTTGCATCATAGATTCAGACATGAAATGAGCTTAATTTAAGACTTCCTTTTTACAGTGTATGAACTGAAGAAACTGATTTCATTCCAAGAAATTCAGAGAATACATCTTAAGGAAGAGGATATGGTTGAATATCAGACAGCTAGGAAATTAAATCACTCTGAATAAAAATTTAGTTGAACCAAATAAATTTCACTCATCGTAGATGAATTTTCTTATTCATATATTTTTGACGACTAGACTTTTATTTACGCCAGCTAAAATTCCGCTCAGACAACTAATTTTCTCAGAACTTCCCTTCCCGGTGGTTTTATTTTGAGGCAAATGAAATCCAAACTTTTTAATGTTCACTTAAAGCAAGGCTGCTTTCCTAAACATGATATTGAGCAATCAAAAAATCGAATTAAGGTTTAGAAATTTGTTATCCGTTGAAAATAGCAGTGCTTAGAAAGTCAAGATAAGAGCATTTAATCAACTGTGGTACCGTTTTCACGGATGTTCACACTTGGCGATACAGATTAGATGCTACTGTGATACTATTTTAATTTCTTATTCTTCATCATTGTTATCACTTAGATTTAGAAAATATAAAAATCATGTTGATAAGTTCATACTCCGAAGAAAACATCTCTCATACAGTCATCGGTCCGATTCACTACCATTTATGGCAAAAGTAGGTAAGGGTCCTTCCATGGCCTTGACTTATATATAAACACACGTACACGATCGAATGTTTTTCAAGAGCTTACAATTATGAGTCGTATCGAGCGTAAATTGTATTGAGTAAGCTATTTTAATTATGAAGAGAGATTGTTTTTTCTTCATTTTTATATATTTTCGATTTCAACATTGAAAAAAATTCAATTTCAATAATCACGATAGTGATGAGTTTGATAACATCGGTGATATCGCGGATATAAAGTATTATACTTCCATATATAGCATTTTTCCGTATACGTAACGTATATTTCGATGCCGTACGCGGTGAGAGTCAATAAACTTATTTTGTCCTAATTCTGCATCATCGACAAATAAAGTTAGTTGAGTCACTATCTCGTTAGATTTCTTATTTTATATTCCATGCATCAATTTATCATGAAACGCCAATCAAGTTTACCTGTATCAATTAACTATAATGAACACTTTATAGTCGAAAAGGGAAAATGACAGAGGAAGTCCAGTTGGAGGAATTTCTTTTTTTTATCACACTGTTTTTTTATGTTCCCTTTCGAATATTCCACTTGAATATCACAAAAATCAAGGGGACTGTGAAGAAACTTCCCCGTGAAAATACAACTAATGTAACTGTAATTTTCAGGAGGAATTCTTTTACAGTTTACGAAATTACTTAATCCCTTGGAAAATGCTTGTCTGCATCTAGTAGAGAATTTCAGCCACTGGTTTTCATTGAAAACTAGCAAAATTGAACTCAAGTCAACAAAGTTTCGATAAAATTCAATAATTGTCCACGAAATTCAGCAACTTTTACTGAAATTTGTCGCATTCCATCGAAGTTTGTCGAAGTTCGAGGATTTTTATTGAATTTTGCTAATTTTGAATGAAAACCGAGCGTACGAAGAGTGAACCAAATTCAACAAAATTCAACGAAATTTTTCCACCACGGCTGACTTTTGATCAGTTTCAGTTTCGAGAAATGTCGTCAAAAAATGATCAGTTTTTGGTATGCTACTGTCTAAACTTGGAACATGCAGTTAAGTTTTCTCATTGTGAAACATATTTCATTTGATATCCTTATTGTGTGTTCGAATGATGTTGAAGAGAAGTTTATTAATTTCATTGAAATGTTCAATTAAATCAATGATCTGTCATTTGTATCAATGATCATGTATTCATTCCAAAATACGTTTCTCTGAATCAATGAAATGACCATCAAAGTGATGAAACACTCCATTGAATTGATTAAATATTCTTTCAATACCATCGGATAAAGTAGGTTTTTTGTTTCGAAGATATTATTTCCTCAGTGTAACTTGAAAAATTCAAACCAATATTAGATAATATAAAATATTTCTTAATAATAATTATTATCAGCAAAAATGATAATCAAAGATGTATTCAAATCCCGAAGAGAATATGAAGCTTCAGCGAACGTTCAGATTAGATGTGTATAGATCGGGCCAAAGGTTCATGAGAGCTAACTTTTGGATTCACAAATGTTTGACGAATGTTCTACGAACGTTGAAATGTCCGCCTCGAAATACTTTCAGGAATCATAGATGGAACTTTTGTTGAAGGTTATATTAATTTATGTTTATTCATTGATTGATTATTATATATATAAATTGATAAAAATTAATATAAGTATAGATATTTTTATAAAGCTTCATCAAACCTTTAATGAACCTTTAACGAACGTTCCATCTATGTTTCCTGAAAGTATTTCAAGGCGGACATTTCAACGTTCGTAGAACCTCTGTTAAACGTTTGTGAATCTAAAAAGTTAGCTTTTAAGAACCTTCGGCTCGATCTATACAGATCTAATCTGAACGTTCGTTGAAACTTCATGCTCCCTTCGGAATAACATGCATGATCATGATGATGATTTGATGTCTATTTTACATCGAGAGTACCTTGATTTTTTGAATCTTGTTGGAAATTCCCAGATGAATGGGATGACGAAATTCACATGCGGACCCAGATTCCCACCCGGAACCAATCAGGTTTCCCACCAAGAACTCGCACGGAAAGAAAAAGATTGGTTGAAATAACGATTACAAACCCCATCTTCACAGAAGAATGGAAAGGGGAAAGGAAACATGTTTTCAAGAATTGTGATTTTGCGACCGCTCGGAATTCTGTTCTGGTTATCCGACTGTAATCAAATTGATCCGATTAATCGGATGATGCGAATGATGATGTGGATGGAAATTCTTTTGGATCCGTAGCCAAAGAAACAGATGCCGTTAAGGGGCTATACCACTGTGAACGCTTAAAACTTGGGTGATTTTTCGGAATTTTTTGAAAGAAAAAAGTATTCCATCGAATGTTCTGAAACTTTGAGGATATATTTACTTATAACTCAACTACGAGGGTGGATTGATAAGTTTCCGGCCTGACCAAGAGATGGCGCCACTAGGCCTACCTTGAGGTGGCGTTCTATAGTACCATCCTTAGATAGCTTGTAGCTATAGTTTCAGTCCGATCGCCATGTTAGTTTAGTTTTGAGAGCACGCTGACCAAGACGCCTCTGTGTTTTCCGTAAAAATGGAAAAGCTGGAAAATCGTGCTGTCATCAAATACTTTTATTTGAAGGGGTTAACGCCGAAGGAAATTAAAGAAGAGATGGACTCAACACTGGGGACATCCTCCCCATCATATTCAACCGTTAAGCAGTGGGTTTCCGAGTTTAAAAAGGGTCGTGTGAGCACCTCTGATGAGCCTCGCTCAGGACGCCCCATTGAGGTCACAACTCCAGATATGATCGAAAAAATCCATCAAATAGTGCTGAAAGATCGCAGATTAAAAGTTCGTGAGATAGCTGAGACCTGTAAGATGTCATATGAACGTGTACAAAATATTTTGCACCAACATTTGTATATGGAAAAGCTCTGTGCAAGATGGGTGCCGCGTTTGCTAACAGTCGACCAAAAATTGATTCGAAAGAACATTTCTACCGCAAATTTGGCGTTGTATAAGCGTAATCCAAGCGAATTTTTGCGTCGATTCGTAACCGTTGACGAAACTTGGGTCCACCACTACACTCCTGAAACCAAAGAACAGTCTAAACAGTGGATTGGACCAGGGGAACCAACTCCAAAGAATGAAAAACAAATTTTTTCGGCGAACAAGGTTATGGCTACTGTTTTTTGGGATGCAAGAGGTATTATATACATTGATTACCTTGAAAAGGGTAAAACTATCACTGGTCAATACTACGCAGACTTATTGCAACGTTTGAGCCACGAAGTGAAAATTAAACGACCTCATCTGGCGAAGAAAAAAATCTTGTTTCATCACGATAACGCACCAGCGCACACGTCAATCGTTGCGATGGCTAAAATCAACGATCTGAAGTTTGAATTAATGCCGCACCCTCCCTACTCTCCAGACCTAGCCCCGAGTGACTATTATCTGTTTCCTAACCTCAAAAAATGGCTTGGCGGTAAGAGATTTGCGGACAATGAAGAAGTAATCGAAGCTGAAAATGGGTATTTTGAGGAGCTTGACGAATCAGTCTATAGAGATGGCATTACCAGACTAGAACACCGCTATGAGAAATGTATCAGCCTTGGAGGAGATTATGTTGAGAAATAAGAAAAAAAAAATTCTTAAAAACGTTGTTTTTCTTGGTCAGGCCGGAAACTTATCAATCCACCCTCGTATATTATATAATTTTTTGGTACAAAAATATCGACATACGAGCGACTTATGCGTTGCCTTCGGAGGCGTAAAAAGAAAAGTTCCCCAACTGCTGCCACCATACCGATCGCTTAAGTTACTGAAATGAAAAAAAAAACAAGGATGACGTTAAACTAGAAGGTATACTCCGTACGGTGAACCAGGATTTTTGAAAAATATCGAAATCTGACAAAATGGCAGTGTTTTGAAAAACAAACTATGTTTTTTTGTCTAAAAAATGGTCGTTTGTCCGATGTCAAATCGACAATTATTATCCAATCAAAAAGATCGTGGTTCACCGTAGAAGAAATACACCCGAGAACACTCAGTTAAAATTCCATGTCAATCGGTTGATCGCTCTTCGAGTTATGATGGCAGCAAATTTGAAAAATCCCATTTCGAGAAGAACTCGTTCAAAGATTTCACTATCGATTCACACTTTGGCACACTTTCTATTAATATTTCAAACAAAATGTGGTGATTTCAACTGAATTAGAGTACATTTAATGTCAATTGCAGTAAATTACACTCCAAAATTGTCTCTGTCACAAATTTCATTCCAAATTGTGGTAACTACAAGTAATTTTTTTGCGTGTAAATTTGAGAGGCAACCCTATTCCAAATGTCCGACAGATAATTTTCTGTCAGGATTTGGTCGGTTTTTGTCCCAGGCATGATGATTTCCGACGAAACCAGACAGAATTTTGACCGGAATCTGTCAGGATCTGTCGGACATTTTTAATAGGGAACCATCTGCTCTTCAGCAGGCTGGCATTCGGATAATATTTGAGATACGGCCTTGGAATTTTGACAGGATATTCTTAACCCTCTAACCGTAACTCCGGTCTCACAGACCGCTATCAAAGCTGTATTTGCTCATAATTCGAACTTTTTTGGTTGATTTGTGTGACATTTTATTCCTATCCTGCATAGAATTGTTCACTAATTTCTGTACATAAACCTGCTATCCTACTCCGTAGACATTCATAATGATCGAAGAAATGTTCTTTCTACTTCTAACAACTTTGAATATCTAGAAGGAGGTAATACCGGTCTGTCAGACCGGGGGTTACGGTTGACCTGGTTTTGAGGACCGTTACGGTTTAAGGGTTAAGGGTACAAACTGTTGAAAAAGGTAAAAAAAAATCGATTTTTTCAAAATGTCACAGTGGTATAGCCCCTTAACTACACGCAGAAAATTGCCTGTTTGAAAAATCGCAGAGTTCTCCATACCGATTTTTTTTCAGTCTAAGAAAACACCCAAAAGTCTGGGAAAGTTCAGACACCGAACAAACTTTAAGTCTGTCCACATCGACAGTTCGGTATAAAATTATAAGAAGGAACGAATTATAATTCACCAAAATCAAACTATGATTTTCATTGCAAGTTTCCTTGATATTCCTTAACAAATATGAGTTCTCGAAGAATTCCCGGAGACTGGACACCCTGTAACATCACATTTGGAGAATGTTCTGAATTTTAAAACGAACAGATCAATTTTTGTGATCTCAATGTTGACTAAAATACGACCCTTTGGATACATTGGAGGGGATTGAAACACAACAACAAATAAGAGAGATCATAACAACATATAAATAAATAAGACGCAACAATAATTTATTTTCCGTTATAGTACAATTTTTGTTATGCAATATATTGTTTCTCATTCTTTTTCAGAGGTATATTTTTCTTGACTTATGAATGTCACAAAATGCATATTTCACATACCACCTGTATCAGACGGGTATATTTTTGGTTTTGATACTAGAAGGGTCAAGAGTCATTTTCTTCATGTTTTGAAGCTTCCAATTGTATTAATTACAATAATTAATCTGAACATATAAAAGGATTAAAAAACAAATCAATAATGAAATTCCAACTACATAGGTTTACTTTCCTCATGTAAATGCATAATATTATCATTAAAGATGATAGATTTGGTATAAAACATTCCAATTCCAGGTTTTTTTTTTCAAGTGGCAACAATGATCTTATAAACCTAAGTAAACATGTCTAAGAAATATCGATCTACCTTTTCTTTCCTTACCTTACCTAATCGACATTGATCGTTTTAATATCAAACCACAAATATATACATAATACATAAGTGTATGTATGTACGTATACCTACATGATAGATTGAAAGAATAAATTATCCATAAATCCTTTGGATGCTTGGGCTTCCAATCTTTCATACATGTACAGATATATCTCGCTTTTTCTGTTATTCATTGTTATTATTATTATTATTATTATTTTATACACGCATTTATCATATTTCCACTAATCATCATTATGTACAGAATAATAAGCAATTTCAAGGAACGTCAAATGTTGTTACATGATGTATCTCGAGTATCGTTTCCAAGTGTATTAGGTTATATGACATTGAATACATCTCTCACTTTGAATCAGCAAAATGCCGAGGAAAATTATATTTTATTGATAATAAATACTATTTATTTTTATGCACGATCAACTCTTATGAATGAATTTTTTGAAATACAATATAAATACAAAGTCTCACAAGAGTAGAGCTTATTTTGAATATATATATATATAATGTAAAGAAAAATGAATAAGGGAGGAAACCTTGATTGATGTTTCAATTATTTACACTCAATCTCATTAACGTTCGTATAATACATCTCTCATATATTAGTTCTCAATACATCTTTAAATGTATATGTATACAAGAAATGAAATTTTCACGTGAGATTCATCATAGGTACAATTCTTTTTCTTGAAGTCTTTACATCTTCTTGCGCATCGAACAAGAAGACAAAGACGACGATATAAGTATCGAAAATTGATTATTCCGGATAAATAATTGTTCGTATTTGCATCACGATTTTTTTTTTGCAACTTTGCATTCTTTTTCTCCGTCCGATACTTAAAATAAATTACACAACTTTACATATAAACTTCCTTTAATGAACATCGGTAAAAAATATTCAAAGAAGTTGAGATTTGTTCTTTGAATTATATACAAAGGTGATTTCAAAGATTTTTGAACTTTCTTTGTGTTCATATGAGGAGGATGAGATGAGGGATGAAAATAGAAGATGAGAATGAATGAACGATTTTCTTTGACACTGTAAAAAAAGGATATTTATATATGTATTGAATAAATTATGAAGTAATGTAACTATAAGTTAATCCCCTTTTTACAGTGTACAAATATAAATAATCAATTTGAACAATGATAGACATGATCTAGACAATTGACTCCTTCGATTAATAAATTATCTATAGTATATGTATATATATATACTCATATATAATTCATAATATTAATATCATGGCGGTGAAAAGGAAGAAGAATCACATTGTCTCGATCCAGTCGTATTCTCACAATTCTCTCACACGTTATACCGAGATATAACACTCTTATTGCGTTCACTTATCAATCTAAGACTGTTTGCGTGTACTCACATTTTTTGTTTTTCATGTACGAGGGATATTAATTTTCTGTCTTTCGAACCGATGAACGATTAATTAAATGCGCCAACTCTGTCCATTGTCAGGTCAATCGTGCCCCGTTGTTGTCATTTTTTTTGTTTTCTCACTTGACGATTCGATATTTTATTTTCTTATTTTCTAATATCCCCGGTATGTAGTAGGCTCAGTTTTCTTATAGGTGGGTCTGAAAGCGTGTAAATGAAAAATCAGAATAAGAAATTTTGACAAATGAAATGAAGTGGAGTAAAATAAATTGTGCCGAGGGTTCGAATATTATATTCAATATTTCCATGGATATTGGATGAGTTTTTTTTAGTAGAATTTAAGAAAGTTTTCGTTATAAACGCGATAGAGTTACCGTTGAATCATTCGCATGAGAAAATAAAGATGATTTGCATGGGAAGGAATGATTGGAAATTCACAATGTACATATTGAAATTTCAACATTTTTCAAAAATCTATTTCAGGAATGAAGATAGTAAGTTTTCTAAGGTGAATTTTCTTTCGTTCTGATAGAAGAGGATTTCTCACACTCATTACGAGAAAATTCTAATAAGAAATAAATTGTTCAATTATTCTGTCGTAATGTTATCAATAATATTAATATAAATGTTGAGATCAGTTTAAATGATCATTTTTCATTGAGAGTTATGTAGAGAATGCTAAGGGAGTTTCTCTTTTCGATTAGAGTATCATCCTAATGAACTTTTGAGTGAATAATGATGAAAAATACAGTTTCAAGATGTGATTGATTATGGAGGAGATCCCACAAAATCAGTCTTAAAATGCGCTGTCTGGATTTATAGAATACGTATTATTGATTCAAACACAGGTTAATTACTAGTTAAGTCACTTGAAAATTATGTATGCACGGAGAAAAATAATGTAGTAAAATAGCATTATTATATGACGGTCTCAGAGGCCTTTTTTTACCGAATGTGGTAAAAATGATTGCAGTTGTAATATTCTATTCCACATTTGAGGAATCCTTCTCACGAGTGGAAAATGTTGTTATTTTCATTGTATTATTTTTCCCCGTGTGAGATTCCACGTTCTTTGAGCTGTATATCCCATTAGAAAATACCAATTGCCGATCTTTCGTCAACTTTTTGTGCTTTTTTGTCGCCTCCCTGTTCGATATCGTTTAAATAAGAACCCGCCCATTACGCATACATCAAACGGCATATGGATATTTTTGATTGATTAAACTTTGAATGATGCACTTCGCTCCAAGAATTATTTGATTGGTTATTCATTTTTTCAATTCTATCTCTCGCATAATTTGTAACTGTGGTCCTCTTGATAGTTTAATAAAATTATAAATCGAAAGTGCTTATCATAATACCACGGTAATGAGAGTAAATCAAGTATCGTGTGATAATATTCTTAATATCTTAGGAATCAACTCTATTCTTGAAATGATAAAAACAGATGATCCGATGCTGGTGTTTTGTTCTGGAGGCTCAATGAGATACTATCTTTTTATTTGTTATCGTTATTTTCCAAATCAAAGTTTCCTCCGATATATATATATATATATATATATATTTTTTTTACAAATGTACGCCGATTGATCGAATGAAATAAATCAAACAAATTACAACATATTTATTATTCTTTTGAAAATGTGAATGTTTTTTTTTGTCTTCCAATGAATATACAATATTATAAATTTCCTCAAGCTTTTGATGGATTTCCATAAGGGAGAGAAAGAGGGGAAAAAATAAGTTTGTAAACTTTTTATGAAGAGTCTACTTGCAATTCATCGATCAACAATTTCTTTTTGTCATAATCACTTCTTAAAGTATATATATATTTTTTTATTTACACCTGATTGCAAAATGGAAGATTTTTCTCAATCATCTATAATTATTTTATATCAAAGTTTCATTTCAAATCATTGTTTTCTTCTTCAGATGAATAACCTTTATCTTTGATGATGTATTCAAACTTATAATCAATTTAGGTCAATCTTTGGCACATTTTTGTAGCATCATGAAGAAAAAAGAAATTCATGAAAAATGTCAATTACGAAAAATCACATAGTAGAATTGATAAGAATTGTGTAAATTTTGTGAACAAGTCCTGTGTAGATTCATCTTCCCTTCAGGATAAAATTCATATTTTTGGCTTTTTCTAAGATTATTGACAATAAAATGAGTGTATAAAAAATTTTGTTCACTTATAGTAAGATCAAGTTGTTTATACATAATATTCCAACAACTTTTACCTAATTTATTCAAATTATTAATTGAGAATCGATCGATATGAATCAGTAGAAAGTGAAATTTCTCATTAGCAGCACATCTTCGCAGCATTCGTATCTTTATAATAATAATAACAATAATAATAAACTACCAATGCACTTTTGGATTATTTGTAGTCTCTGATCTCTAACCTTACAAACTTGAAATTCATTGAAAAATTTGAGAATCTCCCAGTCACAAAGAAGCATCGTTCTTCCGAGATTATTAAAAAGGTTCTTTTCATGGTTTCTCCTCACGACTGGATGTTAACTGTAGACGATTCTGCGGTATCTTTTCCTTCACAACGGGCGTGCAATGGTTTAATTTTTTGAGAACGTCTGAAACTGGTCCTAACTTGTTTGAACATGGTGATTATTATGCCTGATGGTGTCATTAGACCCTCCTCACTCGTTCTCCTTCTCTAGATATTGTCAATGTAATAAAACATTAAATGAAAATCATCCGTTATCCGTTCCATGTGGAGATCTCGACATTTTTCATAGCATACATAATATACACGATATTTTCCAAATATATATATATATGTATATAATATTTGAATAACAATGATGGTGATATTAATGATAATGAAAGTTAATATATATATATATACTATATAGAAATACATACATTTTTGGAAATACTCCTGTTTTTTGTTTAATGGGCAAAAATAATATACATATATAACAATTGAATTTGAGTAATACTTTATTGTCCTGACTACAATGAGTATTGGATATGCAACCCTGTTAGAAGCACCATACAAATGATGAATAATTGACCAAGAAATCTGGGATTCTTGGTAATTATTGTTACTTGCTTTTTTCTTCCTGCTTTTGTTTTTCCAATATAATAATTGACAGGAAGGAACAAGAATGATAATCATGAAGAACGATTACAATTTGTATACATCGATCAGAAGAAACGTTTTAGAAATAATGAATTATTCCCAGGTAGGAAATGCCAATATTGACAACTGGCCCATGTTTGGCAAAATACTGGGCTGCCAAGCATCGCGAACCAATATCGGTCCAATATACAACCGTTGTTCATTCTAAAAACCATACCGGGCTTCATAGGAAATGCCAATATAACAACTGGTACAAGCTTGGCAAAATATTGGGCTGCCAAACATGGCGAACCAATATCAACCCAATATAGACCGTTTGTTATTTGAGAACCCACACCATGTTTCATAAGGAATGCCTGGACAACAAGTGGTTGAAGCTTGGCAAAACATTCAACTGTCAAGCATGGTGAACCAATATTGAGCCAATGTACAACCAATGTTTATTCGAGAACCTATGCCACATCTCCATGTTTGTGATTTTTACAGAGTTGTACCGACATCCCTGCTAAAAATCTCATCGTTTCTATGGGAAATTTTCAGCAGGGATGCCATGAAAAGTGACGTCATTTTTTTCTCCAAGAAGTATGTTTGAAGAATCAGGTTGAAGCATGGCAGAAGTTAATATACACAACTTGGGCCAGGTCCGATTTAATCGTATGAGCCAAGCTCCAAAATACTCATAATATATATATATTATGAGACATTGGGCCATGCTTGGCATTGCATTCTGGCCCAATATTGAATACCAAGCCTGGCACGAGGTCATTATCCCAAGGTTTCACCAAGCTTGGGCCATTTTTTCTCATGGATTCTGGCCCAATATAAGTCATAATTGGGCCAAGCTTGGGCCATTTGTTAATTCCTACCTGGGTTGTAATAAGTTAATCAGGGAAGAACATGCATTTGAACGTTGGAGGTGAGAACAAAACACAAAAGCGATCAAGCCACATGATTTCTTCTATTAGAAATCTCGATGTAGATTTTTCTATTGATTTATCGGATAAAATGAAAAACAAGGCAAGTCTTTGTTTCGATTTAATGTTTCAAAGATTTGTCTATAATTTAATCTAAACATACTGTGTTCCCATTTGACATCGATATAACAATACATTTATATTTCAACAAGAATTTGAATTTCGAATACGCGATTAAAAAAGTTTCTTTTTTTATCAAATATCATTTCAATTACTCGTATCACATTACCGATGATGATTGAGAAAAAAGAGCGATAAGAGTGTACTTCCGAGTACTGTTGAGTTTCAATTTTTACAATCATTTGTTTTATTTTGTTTTTCTTTTCATGGTCGAAATCGTTGACGATTATTATAAAACAAAAAGGTTGATGCATCGAATAAGCGAGGCAAATCTATTTGGTTGGTTTTTGCGCTCACAATGCTGGTTCAAATTCGTACTTTGATTTGTTTTGGATGACTTTTAGACTGATCGAAATAGTTTGGTCTTAGTCCAGTTTTGAGAAAATTGAGGGTGAAGATATCGAAAAAACTCATTTTGGTTGCGACGTGAGGGGTCTCGGAAGTCAGTAAGAATGTACCCTTAGGAAAATTTACTACATTCTGACCACAAGGTGTCATTTTTTCTCCAATTTTCTGGAGAAAATGGTGTAAATTTTCCATAATCAATCGATTTTTTTGGCCGTTGAGAGAGACGTATATGCCGTGATAAGTAGATTTTGTTTACCAATTCTATGTGAGAACTTACTTTCACGGCATTTTGAATTTTGAAATAGAGAAGGTTTCTTTGATAATCATCTACACGCACGGAGAAAAATGCAGCTCGAAAGGATAGTAATCTTTAATAGAAAATTGGAGAATATTTCTTAAAATCCAAGTTCGTAATAAACATAAAATGATTCAGATTTCTCTGAATATTGCTCGGAAAACAATGGAAAATTATCAATACTTAACAAATCATAAAAACAAATATGAAGTTTCCAAAAGTCGCGCATGAAATTTTACAAAGTAAATAACAAAATTTAGGAATCTTATTTTCAAATTACAGAATTTTGCTATTCACTTTGTAAAATTTCATTCGCGACTTTTGGAAACTTCATATTTATTTTTATGATTTGTTAAGTATTGATAATTTTTCATTGTTTTTCGAGCAATATTCAAGAGAAATCTGAACCGTTTTATGTTTATCACGAACTTAAGAAAAATTCTTAGATTTTAAGAAATATTCTGCAATTTTCTATTAAAGATTACTATCCTTTCGAGCTGCATTTTTCTTCGTGCGGGAAGAAGTTTGGCATTCAAGAGCAATCTCTTTATCCAAAATACTCGAAGGTCGAAGGTTAATAAAATTGAAAAAAATCAACCAGCGAGAACTTTTTATTGGCATAAAGTAAAGTTTGGCTGGTTGATTTCTTCTATTTTATTCAACGATGATGTTTGATTGTTTTGGGGAGACAGAGCTGGTCACTGGATGCTACGGGAGGCTCTCAACGGGATTGATAATACATAAACTTATTAGATCTTTCTCCCAGCTTCTTCAACTATTATAGAATACAATGGATTTTGATTAATAAGTGCATCTTCTTGGAACATGAAACAAAATGCAGCTACTCTTTATTTTTTATTCCATTTGTTGATGACTGAAAAACGGGAGGAGAAGGGTGGTGGGAGATGTCTGAAATCCAGTAACTTTTATCAACGGTGGTAAATTCTCTCAAGAGGATACCAGCATTTGCTTCGGACCCCTTCTTCTATCGTATAGCTTTGTCTTTTCCCAAGCAACGTGTTTGGATGGTAAACGCTGGTATTCTCTTAAGGCCGAGGATACTAGATTTTTTCCCTGGTTAAGATAAAAAAAGCTTAGCATTTTCCTTGGATTATGCACTGAGAGACGAGTTTGTTTGTAACAAAGAAGGCTTCTTAATTGTAAACAAACCATCATTTTGGTGAAATAAAATTTGTTAATCGTTAATAAACCTTATTTGATGAGAATGAATTTGGAACACCCTTTTCTCAGTGTGAAGAATATGCACGGAAAAAAGTCCTATGTACATTTTACATTGGCTGCTGTGAATTTAACATAACTGCTCACATGAATGCAATTGGAGTAAAATTTACTTTGGAACCAATGTTATATTTACATTGTTACCAAAGTAAATGAGATGAAACTGGAACTGGCAGGCGTAGAGCTAGCAGCTGCTTTTCATAACTCTTCATACACAATTTTTATTAAGGATTTGAGGATCTGAAACGTTTGGTAGGATGCTACTCAATCGATTTCTGATATAAACAAAGCTCCAATAATTTTCATTCAAAAGTTAAAACAATCGACCGCTAACTACACCCCTACTAGTTTCAGCTTTATGTAAATGAGAGAAGTGTTGCTGTGAATGACCTTTGATAACAATGTAAATCCAACAGGATTGTGTAGTGAATTTGCCATGAAATCTACACTGTAATCGTTACCTGACTTTTCATGTAATATCTATATGGGGATTTTTTTCCGTGTGCATCTGCTAATTATGCTCCATTTTATGCTTCCATTTTTTAGAAAACTAGGGGAGAGAGATTTGGCATTTGGTAGGTTTACTAGGAACTTTAGAATGCCCTCAATCAGGCTTGGCATGTGATATACAGGGTTTCTAGTCCATCACTGGCCCTTTTCCCTCATTGATCATACTATTCAACAGAAAAACGTGATTGATCAATTCTGTTAGAATTCAGAGACCGCTAGGATCCCCGAGTATACTTCCAAGTATTCTACATAGTTTGTGACACGTAAAAAACCGAGTACCTTACGTACAAATTCACGTACAACCCTTCGCTTTTGGGGGATGGGAGGATTTAAGTATTTTTGATAACACCACCTGTTCAAAACTGAGTATATTATGTGAGAAATTGAAGAACTATGTTATAAATTCAATCCTGGTTTTAGTATCCCATCTCAGCGAGGCGCCGCGTTTGTGCGTCCTGCCTACACTTAAAAAAAGCTATGGTTCTCACAGCTCTACTATTTATGTGTTCTTGCTGTCAGGAGCTATACTGGCATCCTTATATCTCCTGACAGCAAGAACACATAAATAGTAGAGCTGTGAGAGCCATACCTTTTTTTTCAGTGTAGAAACGAGCTAGGAGAAATCTCATCATCGTGATAAAATAAACGCCCCTTTTAGAAAATAATTGCAGTTTTTCTATCAAGTTACCAACAAAGTTTGATTGTAATCAATAAAAAATTCATTGAATTCAATAAAACATCAATATCAGTCACAGAAGATCATGATGAACAAAGCTATGACGCGAAATTATTGTGTCACTATATGATAGATCCATAATAAGAAAAACCCCAACGAAGAATTTAGCAAAGAGTTTTTTCTTGCTCCATTGAAAGTTTCAGAGCCAGGTTTGGACTAGCACTCACTTGTTTGTTTTTTGAAAGGAGTTATTTCGGTACTTCCAGTGGCTTCGATTTTCTCAAAACTGGCCTACTTCAACGTTGTACATGATTTCAACGACCACAAATTAGGCAGAAATAACATATATTGTGTTGAGGTTAGGCAAAACTGCATTTTTTTCCATCGTAAGGTAATAATGAATGTTTACTGATTTTTTTTTCCTTTCTTTCTTTGTTTTTGAATCAAATAACAAGTGACTTTTTGTTTCAGAATTTCCGTTCATGTCACCATTAGGGTTTCGTTCCAAGTATCATTGGGGCACGAAATAAATATTTGCTGAAATAGGACAAATTTGTATTGTTTTCGATCAAAATTCTGCTTCGCTAATCATTCAAAATATGAAATTGTGGAGTTTTCCCTCGATTATCCGCAAGAAATATTTGTTCATTGTGTATTATGTCGTTACCTGTTTATAATGCCATATCTATAGGGATTCGCTGAGAAAAATGTAAACCGTATATGAAAACAGTTTAAATAGATTCATTCTATCTGAAGCATTGAGAAGGATTAACGATTCAAATAGATAAAAATGTATTCAATTTTTTCACACTTTCATGAGTACAATTATATTGGAATCAAATTCGGAGTGCATTGGATAGACTTTTCACTTCTCTTGGAACAGACGCCATAGAAATAGATTCGACTGGATTCAGAAGGATAGAATTCGAATCCATTCCAATCCATTCCTATTCTCCATTTCCACTAGGGTTACGTTGTGCATCGCAGTGGACTAAACGAAGCTTTTGCAATGATCAACGCAAAAACCTCTTGTTCCCTTTAAACTCCTATGGGGTAACTGAGGATTAAACCAAGTCCATATTCGTTCATTTCAACTCCCAAGCAAGGTTGGTTTCCCTATCTTCACTTTTTCCAGTGTAGAGTTTGGATATTTAGAATTAATCCAAGTGAGGATGAAGTTTCCGGGCTTCAATTCAATACTTGAAATCTTTATCAAACATTTAAGGCAGATTATATCAACAACTTTGTATATATCGAAAATTCTTCTCCTCCACCCATATGCTATACACGCAACAACTTCATTTTATACGATCGTATGTTCTTATCGCGATACCGTTGAGATCATCCAACCGGTAATTTAAATAAGTGAATTGAGGTAGAAAAAGTAGTTTTCTATCAGACCATTAAATGTACATCTCCCTAAGACAATTACTATACTTTCGATAATCAACCTAATGTTATGAAAATCTAATGTAACGTGTTTTAATTATAATGTGAATGTATTGCTTCCTGCACATGATCGCAATTACCATCATCTTCCGCACATACTCCAGTGATTCTACAGGAAAGATATTCAAAAAGAACCTATCACACATATATATTACTAAAATATATGCGAAAAATCGTGTTATGCGCAATTATGTACAATGAGTGATAATTGTGAAAGTAATTACCACTTCAGTTCTTCGAATTTCAATTTATTTTCCAGATAAGACTTGAATCTATGTATATCTTATAACTGAAATTTATGAGATTCGTTAAAAATGATATGAATTCTATCAAAAAGTATATAATGCAATATAAAATTCCTGTAGGAATATTATTGAATTTATTCATTTCAGATATATTATTGAAGGACTTAGTGGTGTATCGTTTTTTTTAGAATCTCAAGTTAATGAATCAAACTAATTCCGCTATACTACCATATTTTACCAAGCGAATGAAAATTCTTTATTTTTCTTTTTACACTACAATTTGTAGCAAAAGGTGGTGTAAAAATAGTTCAACTAATAAACGATCTAAATATTTCAACATTTGCTACGAATTTTGAACTTTTGTGAGGTGAGGTTTTGGAATTGACATTTGTCCTATGACAGCAACATTTTTTTCATCCCTCATTGTAATTTTCAGAAATTCATCCGAAGAACAAAACATGAATCGTTCATTCTCTAAAACTCGAAAATGTTTTTCTTCGTTTTCCTCTTTTTTTTTCCTTTTAACGTTTATATATCAAGCGAACTATACCGACTAATTACAAGAAGCTTTCAATAATAATATTAATAGTTATTATATTACAACACATATTTGAACAACATTTTGGCCTTTTAAAGACATAGCAACGTTTGTATTCACATAATATATATAAATTCCTTCCTTCCCACTCCAAGGGATGGATGACTTATTAATTTTTGTTCGTTTATGATATTTGTACAATACAATATATTTATGTATTAATATAATCATTATGTATTTTACATGTATGTGGTGTGTATTTCATTTTCATATGTATAATAATAATGTAAGTACATATAAGAGGAAGAAAGAATACGAAAATATGAGACACACACACGCATGTACAACATCTAGGTTCGGTATCGTAATAAAAAAAGAAACAAACAACAACACAAAATTCGAACCCTAACCCGTACTATGCGAACCATATTATGGACTTCGTTAATACTTATTTACAACAGAGATGAATGAGAGAGAAATGAATTGGATGGACGAATGGATGGATGAATGGGCAGATTCGTCTGGAGAATACTTGATATTGAATCGAGATTTCGGATCCATACGAACGGTGAGAAGTTTGTTCGAAACGGTAATAGTCATAGTTTTACAATCTTCTAGGCCGAGAAAAGAATGCTTGAAATGAATAAATGTACGTATACCCACAAAAACGATGGAAATAATGATTGAACATCAGTCATGGCACTTGCGAAATTCAATGATAACTCGTAAGATATGTTGAGTATATCTTATATAGCGATACAACTATATTCTTTTGATTGCATGATTTATATTGCATACGAAGAAGCTTTTTATCAACAGTATATTTCTTGTTGTTATTATAGTCGTGGATCAGAATATATGATCGAGTATTTCGAAGAAATGCAGGCAGTAGGAATGATGTTACTTGGAAAAAATCAAAAGTTTCTATGAACAACGATCCTCGACTATTTGTCAGATATATTTTGTTGATATGTTGACGGCGCGTATAGAAGGAAATCCACAAAACGTTGGAAAAAGGCGCAGAGATGAAGAAGATTAGAAGTAGACGAGACGAGAATATATGTTTGTTTGTGCAAAATCACTCTCGCTGCAGTATCTCCTGATTTGAAGGAATAGACAATAAAAAGCATTCAAACACTGTGTGTTAATTGAAAGCGTTCCGACATTTTAATTAACATACACATATATGTAGATTTCTATTCGGAAAAAAAATACATCGAATTGAAATGCTGTCTTGAAACACAATGAACGTCGAATTATCACAGAAATCTCACAAAACAAACACGTTATAGAATCAATGAGTACAATGAGTATAGAAAATGTTGCATATCGATACTCGAAAAATGTTGATCAAATAAAAATCGAAGTATGAAGAATATTTTTTCAATTGTCCAGCAATTTATAATATTTGTCTAATTTTTTTTGTATATGTATAAAAATGGCGAAAGATTGGTTCATCGAAGTATTATAAATTCTATGTATCCATACACAATGATTGAACTTGAGGGGTGTATAATAATGTACACTGAGATGAGTATCATTTGTTTACAACTTCGCCTTCTTCGATACCCCGTGAGAATCTTTAATATTTGAATATAGAAAACATGATATGCGGATCCTCTCACATAATGTAATGTTGGGGGATCTATTTTCAGATTTAGAGATCCTCGGGGTGCGTGTAGGATTGAATATCTAAAATTTATTATTGTACAATGCGATTATGCATCACTAATGCTTGAAAAAACCCTCGGTCACGCGAACGCGATGGAAGTGGCGATTCTCAGCCGTTTTCAAACGTGGGGTCGAACTTACCATCTCGGTAGTTAAACTTGCGAGAGCTTCCTCGACCGTCGCCGCGATTCTTCCACCGTCTTCCGATCTTTCACTACCGCCCTTAATTGGAGTGGTTGGACAACCTAAAAAAGTGATACCATAATTAGAATATGAAAAATCAGTTGAAACACTGGAAATATAAATGTGCGATATTAGGTGTTCGAAAAAAAAAAGAATACAAGCATTTTGCAATTTCTAGCAAGTTGTGGGTGCTTCAAATTCGTGCAAAGGAAATGTGAAGGGTTTTGTTTAGAGTATTAATACTACTACTTAACTTAAAACAACTCAAGTTTTCTTTTCTTCATTTCAAACTTCAACTCATTTGTGTTCAATGTATTCATGTTATGTGTGATATACGAGTCGTTCAATTTGTATTTGAAATTACACTTTCAGTGTCACTTTTTTCTGCATGTTTTGAAAAATTGTGAAAGAGTAGTTTGCGGAAAATATTTCTGAGTAAAAGAACAAAAATCAAACATTTTTGTGTGTATTTCATACGAAATAGAGTGAATTCCATTGAGACTCCAACTCCTTATGAGAAGGAAGATTTGTCCACCCGACTCCGGGTTTAGGATCATTCAGATGGCTCCATCTGATCGAAATTTGGTATCACAAAAATTATGCACAATTTGAGTAGTAGAAAAAGTAGGTAGGTCTTTTCAGAATGTCTCATGAGCGTCTTGAAATTTGCCTAATTCGTGCGGAAAAGAGATTCCATTCCACCAGATGGAGCTATTTGCATCCTTGGATCTTTTTGAAACAATCCAAACGGTGTGGCAGAAAATTCTTATAGAATTCAATAAAATCCAGATGAAATTTCTAAACAAGTGAATTTGAATCCACCATTTTTTACAATCTTACAGAACTCTTTCACTTGAGAACTATTCTGGAAAATTGATGCTCCTGAATTTGAATGTTCCCAAGTAATCGATTACTTCGTTTTTGGGAAAATACCCCATCCACAATTTATAACGCTGTTTTTTTTTACTTTTGTTCCTGAGGGTTCACACAATTGGCCATCATCGATAGGACAGTGAAAAATAGATCGCTAGTTTAGAACTGATGAAGTCATTGAAAATGCAATACAAATCTCACTTTTACGTTACAATTTCAATGAATTGTTCAATTCTATTCATAGGATGACGTGCGAATTAATCCATATCCCATTAACGGCAGCAAGTAAAAAGTTGATTGTTTGATCCTTCATTGAAGCATTCTTCAAGTGTGGGCTATGGAGAGGTTGAACACTGAGAGAACAAATTTCCGGGAACAATAAAACATTCAGTTGAATAGTTGCCATAAAATACTTAATTGATTTGAATAAACTTTCATTGACTCAATGAAATAACTGTTTCAATTGATGAAATATTTCATAGCATATTAAATATTTGTTTGATTGAATGAATATTTAATCGAATCAATGAAAGTTTATTCAAATCAATTAAGTATTTTATGGCGACTATTCAACTAAATATTTCATTGTTCCCGGAAATTTTTTCTCTGAGTGAAGAAAGTTCGGTTTACTTCACATAGTATCAGACTTTCAAAAATGAAGTTTCTGTACACGGAGGGAAATTTGTAGTTAAATTTACTATGTTATTATTGTTCCCGAGGAACAGACTGAACTATGACAGGTTCCCCCATAAAACATAGTAAATATGATCAGCATTCTATTGTTGTACCATAGTAAAAATATGCCCTTCATAGTAAAATCCGACAGAATTTAGTCTGTTCCTCGGAAACAATAATAACATAGTAAATTTAACTACAAATTTCTCTCCGTGTACGAGAGAAGGGGAATGTATTTCCTCATGTTCAATGATGTATTGATTTCTGAAGCATTAAGAGGTAATATCACCTTCACTGAGAAAAAGGATTCGTTGACTCAAATGAGATTTGTTTACAATAAATAAATCGTATATTTGGATACGACCAAAGAAATATTTACTAATACTCATTTTATCACATAGTTGTTGAATACACCACATGTTTCTTTGAGTCAACTTCATACCGATTATGATTCGATAGATCTAAATTTGACAAGAATTCATATCCATTCACATCAACTTCAATCACTTTGAATCAAATGAATGATTTGAATTTCTTGACTCAACACAATGTTTGGTTATAATCAATATGTATAATTTGTATGAAATGATACTTCTTGAAAATGCTCAACCAAATGCGTTGATTCGTCAGAAGAAAACCTTTTTCTCAGTGTTGTGTCTACGAAATTTTTTGCCATTTTCTAAGACTTACCACGAACGATAGAAACATTTTTGAAATATGGGGTTTTGTGCATATGAAAGCACTAGTCTTTCAGTACTAGAAATACATTTATCATATTTTTACAATACCAAATGGCGGCATATCAGCACATTCAAAATAAGTCTATTAATTACATTGGCGTACCGACACAGGTCACAATTACGAATGTAGGACAAAAAACTGAAAAGTTTCTCAAAATATAGTCCAAAATCTACCGAACATTCTAGGATTTTTCCAAAAAACTGATTTTGAAGAAAATGGCATTGATTTTAATTTTTTTTTCGAGTTTTTCTTTGTTGTACCGATTGAAATTCTCTCATAAAATCTGTCGTATTCAATTGATCGAAAAACTCCTTCGATGTTCGCTAGATTTTGAACGATATTTCGAGAAACTTTTCAGTTTTTTGTCCTACATCCATAATTGTGACCTGTGGCGGTACGCCCGTATAAATGAACAGATTCATTTTGAATGGGCTGATATGCCGCCATTTTGTATTGTACAAATATGATAAATGTGTTTCTAGTATTCAAAGACTAGTATTTTCATATGTACAAACCCTTTATATTTAAAAAATGTTTCTATCGTTTGAGGTGAGTCTTAGAAAATGACAAAACATTTCGTGGACACAAGGTGATATCACCCCTTAGATAAACGAAACGTGAAGAAAAAGGATAACCCGTATGGAAATATTTCGCTGAAATAACCATGAAAAATCTCTGAAAAAAATCGCATTTTTTCTGCAAAAACTCTGAGAATTTCTAAAATTTTGATATAAAATCCAATACATTGGGAACATTTTGTACTTCCTTTTTCCAAAGTTTATAAGAATTTTTTCATTTTTCTTTCAGACAAATGAGAACGAAATTGTTCTCTGAAAATTTTGACGACACTAATAAATTTCTGATGTTTTTCTGACTATTGAAAATTTTTTGAAAATCTATAAATATATATCCACGTGCTTTATTTAGATATCATGTATGAAAGTTTTTAAGAATTAAAATTTTTTTTTCAATAGTCAGACAAATGTTAGAAATATATCATCACACGGAGAAAAGAGATCTTCAAAAAATAGTAAAGTTCGCTGTCATACGTAGCACAGCAACCCCCGATATGTGAAACAGTAAATTATATCACATTGCATTGTGATTTTTAGTCACATAAAATTCAAATTCAGCGATAGAAATTACAGAAATTGCTCATTCTCATAGTGATTCACAAAGACATTACGTGGCATCGCACTTTGTGACACTTTACATGACACAATCAGTGAATTCTACTAGAAGCATATTAGAAACATTTGTTGCTGTATTAAATAGTGAACTCTGCTATTTTCTAAAACGGCACTTTTCTGCGTGCAGACTTTTGTCAAACTTTTTGAGTAGCGCGATTCCGCTCTTAATTGTCTGAAAGAAGAAAATGAAGAAACCCTCATATAAACTTTGGAAAAAGTCTCTAAAAATTCTGTACAAAATGTTCCAAATGTATCAGATGTTTCATCGAAATTTCGAAAATTTGCAGAGTTTGGCAGAGATTATTCATGGTTATTTCAGCGAAATATTTTCATACGGAAAAAACTGATTTGTTAATAGCAGGGAAAATAGGAAATCGTATATTCTTCCTCAGGGAAATTTTTCCTATTTGATTGATCTTGAATAATAATTAATATTCAATGCCCAAGGATTCATTTGTTCTCCTTCACTTTCCAAGATTCAAAGTTTGAAAGAGATACCAGCGTACCATTTGAGTAAAGAATTTATGCGCAAGATTTCTCCGAACTGAACTTATGAAACTGTCTGAAATTTTTAGGGAAAAATCTTTGACACTTTATCAATTGCTGTATAGAACCCAAATCTGTTTTCTCAATCAATAACAGAGAATTTGTTTTCGAAATTGCAAATTTGGGCCTTGTACAGCAATTGATAAAATATCAAAGATTATTTTGGTATCCAGTTGAAGGATGATGAATGGCTTCTGAAAGTGAAAGAGAAGTTGCTAATTTTTGGCAGGAAGAATTTCCGACAATTTTTATAATGTAGCGTTTGGTCACTTCTAGATTTTTATATTTTTTGTACCATCAAAGCATAAAACTTTCCATGATGATTTTTGGTTTTAAACTTCCTTCTCGAGACTGAAATACATCTGGTTCATTCTTCTTTCCTTTCTCTCTTATTGAATTTATTCACTCTTTAGGATTTTCAATTTTCGATTCAGAATGAATGTTTAGAATCTATACGTAACATTTTCTAAACAAATCCAACGGTTTAAAGAAAAAAGAACTTGAATTCTAGTCGAATCACATGCACGTGTAGAATTGTTGAACAGAATGATATGTTGATTATGTATTGAAATATTTGAGAATGATTAATCATAAAATATTCGGCTGAAGTTTCGATAGTATTCTCTAAGTAGAACCTATGTTTCTGCTTTTTCATATAAATGACACTTGTTTGAATTCATTTAAACTAAAACACATCTCATACAAACACGCGTTCCTTCTTCGTGCACTGAATTTGACTTCATCGTAACGATGTCATGACCCGATATAAGGA
Organism: Gonatopus flavifemur; assembly: GCA_018340375.1. NCBI lineage: Eukaryota > Metazoa > Arthropoda > Insecta > Hymenoptera > Dryinidae > Gonatopus > Gonatopus flavifemur. The sequence continues at coordinate 12,617,484 of JAFFJZ010000005.1, forward strand.
TTTCGGACTAAAGTTCCGGATTTGCATTGAAAGCGTTGAAACGTGTAAGCAAATTATTTGTTTCGTGGCCTCTCTTGCACAAGCACTTTATGTTTCCGTGATCTTGTGTAATTATTCTTTTGGAATAATGAAGTCGGTAATTTGATATTTAAGAGGTGTGATGTTTTCCTCTATAGGTACTCTGTAAAGGTACAACGAGTTGAGGGAACAAAAAATAAATATCATCAAATTCAAAATTTTCGAATCCATTAAAGCGTTAAGGTAGTTCTCCGGGAGAATTCAGGATCAAATTAGAAAAATTATTGTCAAGCAGAGCACCACGGTCGAAGGAATTCGATAATCATATTCGTTGGGACTTGTATTCTTATTTATGACAAAAAAAGAAACAACTCGAAGTATAAATAAACAACCTTGTAACAACAACGTGAAATTTGACATGGTTTTTTCCTTAAAAAATTTTATTTTTGATCCGTTTATGACTTATGAGGGCTCATTTTGTTCCTTGTGAGGTTTAATAAACCTTTACCATGGGGATTTTTCAATATGCGTCATCATGACACTGTCACACGCTTTTGTTCATGGGAATGTATTTTACTATTAATAAACAAAAGCGTGTGACAGTGTCATGATGACTCATATAAAAAAATCTCCATGGTAAAGGTTTATTAAACCTCACAAGGAACAAAATGAGCCCTCATAAGTCATAAACGGATCCAAAATCAATTTTTTTAAGAAAAAAACCATGTCAAATTTCGCGTTGTTGTTACAAGGTTGTTTATTTATACTTCGAGTTGGTTCTTTTTTTTGTCATAAAGAGGAATACAAGTCCCAACGAATATGATTATCGAATTCCTTCGACCTTGGTGCTCTGCTTGACAATAATTTTTCTAATTTGATCCGGAATTCTCCCGGAGAACTACCTTAAGGGGACATCGGCGATCCCTGACAATCCAACCATACCGTATTGGTTAGAAAAAGACGAAGCCAAAACTATTTTGAAGAATTATTTGAAAATGAAGCAATAAAATTAAAATAAATCGCTCTGTATAGATCATTTTTATTGATTCAAAAAGGTCTGTACAGAGCGATATTCGGATTTCATTCCTTTATTTTCAAATAATTTGTCAGAAAAGATTGGACTCTGGTTGCATCGTTAGGGATCGCTGGTATTTCCTTAAGGGGAAAAAAAACAAATTAAAATGTGATGAGATAAGGTTTGCGTCATAATTTGGAGAGATAAAAATCAAGACTTTGTTTTCAACGATATCTATTTTATTGTCATTCTCATTATGTGTTCATCAAGTGTTTGACATTTCTTCATTGATCTACACAGAACTATTCAAGAATTGTTCAATAAGAGTATTTAGTTTGACTATTTAATTCTGAATTATCAGTTCCATTTTAAATATTATAATATTCAATATCTCATTTTGGAAAAATAGATGGATAATTGTCAATATTGAATTATTTCAATTCCTCATCAATTCAATATTTCGTTACTTCAATTCTGAATCTGGTTATAAGATTTGAATTAATGGCTGTGAAACAGACGGTATCGGGTAAGACGGGTAACCTTGTATTTCATTAAAACAAGAAACCACAGCTATTCATTCAAATATATAGAATTGTTCCGGTTGTATAACATTTTTTAGAATATTATAAATTATAACGAATATATGATCTACAACAAATCTTGGACTGCTAGTAGTACGAGGCACTGTATTCTATCGTTTACGTGTATACGTATTAGATGTTCTAATCTTGAAGGACATAATATCAAGTAGAAAAGAGATCACATTATTAGGATATTATACATATTTGTATGAAATTATTCGATTGGTCAGGTTTAATGTTGGTTTTTGCATGATTGTGCTGTGAACGGAATTGATCTATTGCACGCAGGAACTTTTAGACATTGCGAAAAGCGAAAAAAGAATAAATTAAATGAAATTTTTTCCCTGTTATAGGAATTTAGTGATTCAAATTGATTCGGATATATTTTAGTAGAATTTTGATACGTTTACTGTTTAGTCACCGCAATAGGAACAATAATTATTGAAATGATCTTCTGAAACTACAAAATATTCTGGAAGTTTTGTAAAATTCACTTAGTGGGATCTAAGGAAGTATTGCGCTCAATAAACATATTAATAGAATTACAATAAATCTGAGGAATGATAAATTCGATCAAGAGTTCATCAATGATCAAATTGAACAAGGATTTTGTCAACCTCCCTTCTTTCCGAGGCTTTATATATTTCAGGGAGAAAAATCTATGAATCGTAAATGAAGTTGAAGCTGGTGAACGAATGGCATTACTTTTGACGTGGACTGTACTTGCCCTAGTAGGAATTTTGTATGGGAAAATACCAGAGCCTGTCGAGGCCTGCTTGATTCCTTATCAGGTCCTCATCAGGTTTCGTTACGGTTTTCCCTATTTCGCTCGATTTTATGGAAATCTCATCCGAACCCTATTGTAACCCTGCGTTACAACCCTATTCGAATCCTATTAGGGAAATCTGATAAGTCCCTTGTAACTTCGGATTCTAACCTGATCAGGACCTTATTAAGAATAGAGAATGCCTAATCAAATTTCTACACGCAGAGAAAAATCCTTGCTGAGAAAGCAATTCCGAAAATTCTGCTTTGCTAAATTAGCAAAAGCTGCTGTTACAGCTGTTTTGCTGTTACAGCAAAAATATTGCTATTTTAGCAAGATATTTGCTGATTCAGCAAAATTTTCTAGCCATCTGTATATCTACAATTCCGGGTTGCCGAATGACAAGCGCTTGTTAAAAGAGCAAGATTTTTGCTGTAATAGCCAATTTTTGCTAATTCAGCAACAAGTTTTGCCATATCAGCCAAATTTTTCCGAGATTTGCTGTTTCAGCAACTTTTTTTTCTCTGAGTGTACTAGAGTGGATGCCTCCGTGGGTTTTGAGTCCTTCATTGGACAATTGAATAAATTAATATAAATAGAACTGGGGTATTCTTATAAATTCAGAGTTCCTAAATCATTTTAGATAAGTTTTGATAAGAAAAAATGCGCTTTCATGGTTGCCACAATCTGGAGATCCTAACGAAGTTGATTAACCACAAATTCGCGTTCAATAACATGACCAATGAGATGCATCGAATTTCCAGGTTGTAGCAACTCTGGTTTCGATCAGTTTTAAGGATTTTAGAGTGATCTGTGGTGAGGTCGCTGGCGCTTTTGAGGTAGACAGTCTCAATCCGTTTGCGTCTTCATTTCAGACAATGCTTTTTCCATTGTTCTTTCGATTGTTTTTTCGGCTTGATTTGTTTTAGTCATGAAATGAGCTGAACTTAAGACTTCCTTTTTACAGTGGACACGGAGAAAAATGAGGGGTCACTTTTATTCCAATCGCGATAGCTCTTACTCCAGCGCCTAATCAGTATATGGAGGACTAGTTTTGGCGTAGAAGTTACTCCATTGAAGTACTTTTCACCAATTTTCAAGGAAGATTTACTTTGTGAGGAGTGAGCCATACTGAAAATACCGTAGGAGCTACCATAAAATGTTGACTAATTGTATGGAGTTAAATATACTTCTTTGTTTTTGGTCCGTATACTGTTAAAGGATTCAACACCTTTCAATTCCGTTTTATCGCACTCCGATGCATAATCGAGTGAAATGTATTGTGTTTGTTCAGGTTAAAATTGATAATAATTTTTGTTTATCTTTGTATTCTTAGTGTGTTTGAAGTTTGAATCGTTTACCAACGAAACGAAAATCCAAATTCGCAAAATTTAATCAATCATCGGGGTTTATCTTTTGGGTTTTCAACAACTGAGTATTTTGTGATTCGATTACCAATCCGTTTCAATACACGATTCAAACTTCAGCAACGTGTATTCTTAAATGCTTTTTCTTTCGGTTTTTTTTTCTCCAATTTTTGCTTTATATAATTACATTTTTCTTAATGATGAGCCCATTTGAGGTCCGAAACGTTGAATGACCGATGTGTGTGTGCCTCCTTATGTATTGGTTTTTTGGGAAATTTTTCAGTTTTAACAAATTGTGCAAATGAATCGGTATTCAAAACTATGAAACGGCAGATCAATCTTGATTGTCTAGTTTGTTCTTTGACATTTCAGGAGAATTGAGAGTGTGAGGGGGGAGTAATAACAGTGTATCTAAATTAACGCAGTGATTTGATTAGCACTTTAGGTGTTATTGTGGTCGAAACCGACAGCTTTTGATGAAAATTGGAGTTCCCTGAAATTTTGCATATCCGTACAAGCTCAAGAGGCTAGGTTTTTCAACGTCTTCTGAGAGTTCAGGGCGTGAGGGAGGCGTAATAGCAACGTAATAAATTTACGAGGGGATCTGATTGGTATTTGAGGGATAAAAATGCTCGAAATCGATCAATTTTGTCGACAAGTAGAATTTTTGTGTAGCTGTGGGAGTTCCCGAGTGTAGTTTTTCAACATTTTTCAGGAGTTTGGAATATGATGAAAAAGTATAATCAATTTCCGCGGTGATCTAAGGAGATTCCAGCGGTCGGAGAGAGACTCTAAATTAATGGATGTCGAGGAAAATTCAAGTTTTTTTCTAACCAATAGTATTAGTTGCATCTTCAGGGGTCGCTGGGATCACCTTACACTAGAAACAATATTTATTGTCCTCTCTGCATAAAATATTTATTTAAAAAAATTTAATATTCAAGTGGATGCAAACATTGATTACTTGTGGCGAATAAATTATTCATTAGAAGACCATTATTCGATTTGAATCAATATTTTGTTAATCTCAAGGAAAATGCTACCCAGAAAACAAAACGAACGAGTCCACGATCGCTCAATCTGATGGACATAATAATGATGCATGAACAATTGACCAATGGTTGTACTATCAGAATGGCTAATGCGTGATTACTATCAATTATTGTACAATCATTGATGCACAACAGTTGCAGTAGTCTTCAATGCATGCATCATTGGTCAATAATGTGTTAACTTATCCTATAGTTAATTGTAAAATCGTGAACGACTTCAAAGTGCCCATGATTGTGAAATTATTGAACCACTTTGTTTTCTGGGTATGAAAAGGGGACAAACAAACTATTCATTTTTTTTTTAATGGCAGGCATCCAAGTTCAGTTCACGTTGAAAATAATACCATTTTCTTTTCAGCTTCATGAATCGTGAAACTTTTATGTATTCGATAAGGTGATTCAAAGAATACATAAATCTTATTCCTACTACTGATTAAGATACAAAGAACTTTCGACATCAGGGAATGATAAATAATATTCCTTGTATGGTGCACGGAGGAAACAAACTGTGATAGTGAAATCTGATTTTACTATACATACTGTTCGCTAAGACAGCCAGTGTATTTTCTTACTAGCTTGGCAAATATCCGCTACCTCAGCGACTCGTTTAGTCGTTTCAGGTATTGAATTATTTGCAAAGATACAAACGAAGCAGATTGCTGTCATAGCAAAGAATTCGCTAATTTGTCATTAGCAGAAAGTATCTACAAGTCCACTATTATAGTGAATTTTTACTCTCCGTGTGAATTAATCAACTCACGTGATAGATTCCATCCAAATTCTATCGAAGAATCAACATTCTTTTAACTTCAAATCAAATTTGAACAAATGACCAAAGATTTTCTCAAATGCAAAATCAAAGTACTTACAAATCTCATATTAAAGATATCTCAAAAACATTCATCATGCAATTGAAGATTCTAAATTCCAGGATGCATAATATATGTCAAGATTCGCATTCACTATTTTGGATTTCGAAAAACCCTGAAGGGGTTGTTGTTTTCTTTTACGATAGATTGAAAACTGAAATTCCTAAACAAAGTTTATCAATATTTTCAATTATTTGAATGAATTTTCGCAATAGAATATTAATAGAAAATTTTTATGAACTTCATAGAATCGATGAGACTTTTGTGAGAGACATTCCAAAACAAGAAATTTGAAAAAACTTTAGTGTTGTGGGCAATTCAAATTATTCGATTTGACAATTCCTGCAGGAACATGCATTAAAAAACATATTTTGTCTCAATCAAGAGTATGACACTTCGGTAAACAATATGTTCCCAATTCGATATAATTTCCCACCCCTTCATTCCACTGGACGGCACCATTTGCGTTTGGTTTGGGTCAGAGCATATTATAAGGATCAGTTCTCACCAAAAAGCTACACTGTTGAAAATTTCTGGACAAAACTTCAAATACACGTAACGGAAGCAATTTCCAATCACGTAACTGAAAAATTAAGTTACATGTGTATGAAATTTCAGTCACGAAAATATACATAAATCCGTAATAAAATGTAGTAAAAATTTGAAAATTCAATCACGTGTAAATGAATTCTCAATTCAAATACCAAGAATTGGAAATTTCAGTTACGGATGTAATTGGAAAAGTTATAACAGTGTAGTTCTAAAAGAAAACGATCAGTTCTAAAACGTAAAAACGGTTAGTTCTTAAAAAATTAACCAATTTTTAGTGAAATATTTTCCTCTTCCTTTTCCTTCTTTTAAATCGAGTACCTATGCAATATTGCCTTGTTACTGAATGACCCTGACGCCTCATATCAAGGGGTTTATTGAGTTCAGTAGTGATATTCATTCTGAAGAAATAAGACTTTTTGCTCAAAGTAAGATTTAGGGAAGTATCAAATAATTCAAGAAATACTTGTCACACAAATTTTTTCCTTTGTTTTTTTTTTAGAAATCGAGTGTCCACCGTTTCGGTTCGGTCTTAAATTTCCTTAGAATATGCCCTGGTTTGGGTTTAGGGTTTTGTAAATATCATACGAAATATTATCAACTGTTGATGACAAAGTCTAGTGTCGACGCCCAGCGGCGCGATTGACTGAAGGTCAAAGAAGTGGATACAAATTGACAACATGATTCATTTACAAGCAAGCATGAAAAGTGTCATATTCTTGCTCTCAACTACAGCGATCCGGGATGAAAATGACATACATAACAACCTAGTTTGTCGTAATATTTACCGCAATCATAGGATTCATCGCAATTATAGTGAATTAGTTGATAATTTTGTGAGAATTATCAAAATTTTACTTCAAATGTCGCGCAAAATCGCGTTTAATTCCAGTTTTATCCCATGCAAGTCCTGGAATTCAGAATCGCAATCGATTATTTTGCAGTTCAACATTTGGAGGTCCATCATTCGAATTGTGATGTTTTGATTTAAAATTTAAAAAAAAGAAATTGATCCTTCCGCTGACGTTAACACTGACCATAGCATCCGAATGCAATACTATGACCGTGACGTGAGAGTATTGTATTAGTTTCGAACTATTTAGATGAACGTGTGATGAATTTTACATGAAGGAGAGTTCAGAATGTCTATAACAGTCACCAGATCCTAAAACCTGCACCCTACTTCTTGCGAATATAAGCAATTCACATTATCCGAACAAAGGTCAATCATAAATAGAAAATACAGCAACCAATTTGAAATCGATTGATTCAAATTTGAGAAAACTAGGGAGACGTATTTAATAAGTTTCAGAATTTATAATACCTCCAAAATGTATCAATTCGACTATGGTAAAATATGTCAGATAGTAGATTTATAAAATCTCCATGAAATAGTTGAAACTATTGGTTGTTGAAAATCGCGAATTGGTCCACTGGTAATGTTAGAAATATCTAAGGTGGTGGATATTCTAGTTATCATATGGAATACTTTACATTGATACATCCTAAAAATTTATTCCAATTCCACACGAAGAAAAATGACGTGGTTGATATTTGGATAGCTAAATATTAGCTATGGTAGTTGTTTTTTTTAGCTGCGGCAACAAAAGTTATTGCTATGGGAGCTAAAATCTAGCTTTTGCAGCAAATTTCTTCGCTATTCAATTATCAAGGACACGAAATAGCTACCACAGCTAATTCCTAGCTGCTATAGTGAATGATTTTTTCCACGCAGTAGATATTTGATAGAATGTTCGCGCTGGAATTCTAGGCGAATTTTTGTGTGATAACGGTTCAATGAAATCAGAACCATACACTATACTAAGAGCTCTATGCACATCAAAGATCTATCAAAGAGAAAGATGTTTTGATAGCAGAACAAGAACTGTATTCTGTATTTTTGTGATTGTAAAGAACTGGATTCTGTATTTTTGTAATTGTGAAGAACTGTATTCTTACTATAAGGTCTGTATAGAGCGATACTTTGATGTTATTGTTATATTTTCGAATAATTTGTGGGCAAAAATTTGACTTGAATTGCTTCGCCAGGGATTGCGGGGCATCCCCTTGAAAGACTGTCTTCTCAATGACCTGTATTATTGAAGAATTGTGTTCTTAAGTGGTTACTAGTGCCGGGGCGCTAGCCATGTCGTATTGGCCAGTTTATTCAAAAACTATTGAATTAATTCATCCAAACTGAGTTTCCAAAGATTCTGTAAGCCATAAGGAATCTTTAGAAACTTAGTTTGTACGAATTGATCCAGTATTTTTTGAATAAACTAGCCAATACAAAATGGCTAGCGTCCCGGCACTAGTATCCCCTTAAAGAACTGTATTATTAATACTTACATTAAGATGGATGACCATTGAAAAGTTGTTGAGTGTTGCTACTGAACTATATAATTATTGTTGCAATAAACGGTTTTTACTATCGATTTTCATTACATCAACACCTCGTCAATAATCATTCGCTTGAATACAGGTATTGAGGATACAGTTTTCGAAGAATACAGTTCTTTCAAAACAGCGTTCTTGGAGAATAGAGATATTTAAGGATGGATATAGATCTTTGAGAGTTCACTTCTTTCAGAATACAGTTCTTGTTCTTCCGTTTTGATTTGATTAAAGCACTTTTGAATATCCGGTCACCTACGATATGGCGACTGAGCACTGTTTGATTATCTCCTCAACCTTTGGAGAATTAAAAAACATATGAAATCAAATACAAACTTTTTTCCAAACATTTCAGTCTGAAACTTGTTGAATAGGTTACTTTCCATTTCATTAAAAATGTCCGAATTTCAAATCTTGTGAAAGATTTTCGATTTTTTTTTCTTAGAATAAATATTCACTCTTATATAGCTTACTCTTTATGATCACAATCTCAAATAGAAGCACAAGATTTCCTCTTGGTGTGAAAAAATATAAGAAATTTATCAAACTCACAGTATATCTCTTTCTATTCTCATTTCATCCTTTTCATTCAACTATTCCTACAATTGAACTAGCAGGGATGCTAGCCTCCTGGTTTTTCAACTTTCACCAATGGACGATCCATTCAACAATTGTACGTGATATATCGATCAATGGGGAAAGAACAGAAGACTGGCAATGCTAGATCCAGGATATTCAAATGGTATACCCTAAGAACTGTTTTCTATAATTCTATAGGAAGACTTCAACAAGAATAATAATCATCAATGAATCAAAAGCTTCTTCTGTTCAAACATTAAGGAACATTAAAATATATCCGAATTGAACTATAACGTTAATAATAGCATAAATTGAGCTCATGGTTACACAAAACCATATGCATACACTGAAACAACCACGAACACAAACACAAACCACACTTCATCTAAATGATTTTGAAGACATCATTGGAACCTATCCTTTCAGAAGAGTGTGAACAATGTCCATTCGATAAGTTTGAGTTGATGTTTTCATGATCATTGAATCTGTTCAAGCTACCGCACAGAAATGTCCTTTTACGAACATCTGTAGTAGATGTTAAGCGCGTAGATGAACTTACCCATATCACCACTACTGGAACTCTCCGTAAAGGAGGGTGTACCTTCGGTCCAAGTGGGTGTCGAACCTTCCGCGCTTCCAGCTGGAGGTGTCCACGTCAAACCTCCACCTCCTCGACTGCTTCCACTTTCGACGCTCAAAGAGGATTTGGTCTCTCTTCCACCGCTACCGCTTCCACTTCCACTGCTCTCTAAATGTACATCAGATATGCTGAAAAGAGATTTCGTATAATTCTGATATTCGATCCGAGATTCGAAACAACTCACCTTACGGTATCGTGATAGGTTTTCGTAAGAGTAACATGATGAACTATTCTGTTTTGTTTCGAATGTGCGGAGCTAAGACTGCTGGAGAGGATGGATGTCGCTGTAAGGCCTTGCTGTTGCAGATGACCACCACCGGAGGCCAAAGTTTGATCACTCGAACGCACTGCGTCGTCAAAAGGCGGGGGCGGGGTAGAGCATGTGGAAGGAAGGGTGCCACCTACAAAAAGCGCACTACGATTAGCTCTAGAAATAGAGGACAAAAATCAAATGCAGCATTCTCTCAACAGGAATATCTAAGGGCATGTACTTTCACTGTACTCTAATAATCATCTAATCAATTCCTTTCAATATCTTTCTTTGAAGATCAAGGTTTTAAAAGGATATAATGAAAAATACTCTCGTAATAACATTCCTTGATTCGAACGAGGAACTAACGAATCAAGTTATAAATCTTATAGTATATCTAATATACATTTGTGCACAACTAGAACAACTCAAAACAAAAAGGAACAGGAAATAGGAGAAAAAGGAGGAGGATTGTAACTAACACAAAAACTAACTACTGTCACAGCAATATTAACAACAATCATCGTCACACAGATTCATCTACTCGCAGTTCTACAAAAGCAGGATCGAACGATTATAGCCACAATAACGAACCAAGCGGGGATATTTGAGAGTGAATTTAATTGTTTTGTCATTGTTCACCAATTTTGCATACGTGTGTGGTTTCTTTATTGTCACATACACGAAACGCATCGTACAAATATAGTATTGGAGTCGTAATATCGTTTTGATACGTACAACAACACCTTGTTTCACGTGCGAATGAACAACAGTTGTTTATATATCTAATGATTGAAGGAAGGATGATATGAAGTAGAGAGGATATGTGTTGTTATATGTTACATAGATATACATATATGAGTCGAAATTTCAATTCCTCACGAAGCCATGCCGAAGTGAAGGAAATCAAATCGATCTCTTGTGTTTGACTCTTATGGATTGCTCTTTTTTCTTTGCATCAAAATAGGAAATCGATCCTTGTGCTGGTGTAGTTTTTTGCTCCTAATGATATAAACGAATCATACATCCGAATATGTCTCGTATCGAATTTCAAACCGATTGCTACGACTATTGTTCGATTCTTCGTGCTGTTCTGTATGTTTCGTCGATTCTTCCTTGCTGAATCGCGTTGGAGCGGTATCATCGACATACTCAACGCACTTTCTTTTGTAAAAAAATTCTTTTCTACGCACGTTGTTGGAGTGGAGTGTACTTTTTTTATGTTTGTGTTTGTATTCGAGTTTGTCATTGTTGGTGCTTTCGGGAGGAACATTTTTTGCATAGGTTTGAACGATCATTTTCGTTGCTACATCCGTTTGAATTTGATCTTTGATATCGTATTTGTCTTGGAAAGAAGCGGTCGTGGTAGTCACGCTCACTGCTCTGTGCTCTCTGATAGACGGTACAGGAGCGAGTCTCTTTTTCTTCGAAGACTCATCTTTGATTCTTTTCAGTAATTTGCTGTCATGTATTTTGGAAGTAACTAGATAAGGTTTCTGTTGTCGCTGCTGTTGCGATTCGGTTTCGATTTTCTTACGATACGTTAATGATGTTATGGTGGATATCGAGTTTTGAATTTCTTTCTGCTGACGATGCATTCTTTCATGATATGTTTCTGAATGTTTTTTATCTTTTCGAGACATCTTGTAGATTTCTTCGGTGCTTTCGTCCTTGGGTTTATAAGGGTATGGACCAGTTCGTATGATGTAGGAATTTTCAACCATCTCAACGCTTACGTATTCTTCTTCCTGGCTATTGTATCGTGGAAATTTATTGAATAACTGTTGATGATGATGATGATAACTATATGCTCCTACTCCTCCTCCTCCTCCTCCTTTTGTATTCATATTGCTTTGGTTATTGGAAGAAGAGAATTTTGGAACATGATAAGCATGCGGGGCAACAACAGCAGCAACAGCAGCAACAGCAGTAGCAGCAGTAGCAGCAGCAGCAGCAGTAGTAGTGGTAGTAGTGGTGGTAGCAGTGGTAGTAGTAGTAGTAGTAGTAGTAGTAGTAGTAGTAGTAGTAGTAGTAGTAGTAGTAGTAGCAGCAGTAGAAATAGTGAGAGAAGTAGTGGTTGTGATAATGGCGGATAAGGGACGATTGTGCGGATGTAAAGTTGATTTCTCATGCAAATATTGGTAGCTTGTTGAGGCTGCGGCTTCATCACCTCTGCCTCGATGATGATCGCTCGGATCGGTGGATGTCCTGATTCTCGAACCACCTCCTCCCATGCCTCTTGGGGGTACTGGAGGTGGTACTTTTCCGGAGGGTACCAAGTTAGGATTCGGCGGACTCGCGACACTGGATCTTCCTTTCAACACTGCTGGATAAGTTGTCTTTGAGGTTGGGGTACCAACGGCGTTAGATGTCGTCGTAGCTGTCATCTCGTGGTGTAAACTCAACGGTGGGGGACCGATCGTACCGACTTGATTGTTAGCTAAATTAACTGGTGTTGAAGTAGCTATCGGTTGACTATTTGCGATTGTTGTACAAATAGCTGTTGCAGCTGTAGGCAAAGAGGTCGTCGCTACCGTCGCTCCTGCATTTTCCAACGAATTCGCCCCTATTTTTTGTTTCCAATGCAATGGTACATTGATGCGATGACGATGGCACGCACAGAACAAGGAAGACAGAATATGATAGTAAAAGAGCATAGTAAAAGTTATCGTCAAAGAGGTTATGCAATGAAAATGTCCATCCCCAAAGAGAACAGAAACGTTCAACAAGTGTTCTTCAAACCAAAAATCTAGTTCTACAGATATTTGAAGTTCCACTGAATCTTCGTTGGATGTGAATTTATCTAAAATTGATTTATCTAAGCCGTGTTCTCTTAGGATCGTTTATTAAATTCGCTTTTAATTAATTCCATTCTAATTTACGAAATGTGAACAAAAAAATGACAAAGAATATGTTTTTTTGATTGGACAATCGAGACTTTTCTCATTGAAAACTCTTTTGATATCGAACGGATGACAATAAACGAGACAACAGTGATCACATATGATGAAACTCACCAGCTTTTGTGGGTGATGTAGCATGCATTGTCGTACTTCCAGTTGCCGCCACCGCTAAACCACCATACAACACCATGTACCAATGCCATGATTACTCAACTTTCAGCTTTCGATTAAACTGAGAAACTCTATATTTCTTATTAAGCATTTTTAACGAAAAAAAATCACATTCGAATCTTAAAAAATATAATTCGCACAGACAGAGTTTCTTCGTTTTTCGAAAGAGGAAATATTTTATGATAAACCAATAGGGAATGGATTGAATATATATATATATAAGAATATGTATTTTTTATACAACATTGAATGAAATAAAATATGATTATTTGTTGGGTAATTGATGCTGCAGTATGATTAATTGAAGAAAAAGTTAGAAGGGTACATTCTTATGTGGAGAATTAAGCTATGGGAGTTTATGAGAAATAAAAGGGTTATGAATGATCGATTGATGGAGGAAGTGCATACACACATTCATGAACGGAATTATAGATACGTTGATAATTTCGAAAACGAAGAAATGATGCCAAGAAATGATTCGATTGTTTGATTTCTTGTTCTCGACGAAGAGAAAAGGGATGAATTATCGTTTGTATCATCTTTTCGTTATATGTTTCGGTTTTGAGAATCTCTGTGCAATGTGACGCTTCGGTGGAATGTTTTGATCCTTGCAAACGCTAATGTCTGAAGCACAGTATGTTATAATTATGGTCTTTTTTAGTTTCACACACGTGATTTTACTTTATTTATAATCAGTCACTTGCAAAATACAGGAGAAAATGCTGTATCAATCGGAAGGTGATTCTATGTATTGTTTGAAATATTTTGTCCCTGCTTATTTTATTTATTACATTTGTGAAGCACAGCTACAAGATATCTGAGAATCTCAACGTAATGACACGGTGAATTTGACGTGACTGTTGAAAGACAGCAAAGACTTCTGTTGAACTATATAGATTTTAATTATTCAACACTCTATTTTTCAATTCAATTAAATACTTTGGGACGTCCACAAGAATATTCATAAAAATTTTTCTGATTTTCTCTGACTTCTTTTGACTAAATTCAAAGGGTTCAGTGACATTTAAATTAAAAACTGGACAAAGTATGACAGTATGAGTCTTGATGGAAAGAATGAATGTCAACAGGCGTGAAGAAAATATTTAACGAAATGGGAGAACTGTGTAAGAAGCGTGCCAACGATTTTCATTTGGTTCCAAATGCGAACACGCTTTACAAACTCTTTAAAAATTCTGCTAAACTCGTATTTTTGTAAAACCACTCCGTGTTGAATTTGATCACGATTTTGTAAGGAAAGTATTTATGACAATATTTTTCCGTAAAACAAGCCGTCTTCCGTAATAGGGACTGTACACTTTTACGATGAAAATCCGTAATGAGAATCACTATTGAAAAGAATACTGGAATTTTACGGTACAATGAAACTTGCAAAATAATGAACTATTACTGTTCGCGTACAGAACAATTTCTGTTGTACCAAAATTTCCCATATTTTACATGTAATTTCGTGTTTTTCATTTCAATTGTCCGGCACCAATACAACAATTTTGTGTATTGAAATTTTCATGTTCTAAGGGGAGGTTCTCATCAAGCGAATTCCGAAATAAGGTGATTTTCTCGAATTTTTTTTTTTCTTAAGAAGGACGTAAATTAAGAACTCGAGTTATTTGGAACTCATTAAATGGGTCTTAAATAAATTTTCTCAAGTTCAACGATTCGTATTCCAACACTTTAAAGGCGTTTTTTTTGGAACCATGTTTTTCAAGTTTGGCTCCATGATATCTCAGAAACTACTGAACGGATCATCGCTCTGTTTTTTTCTATTTTGAAGCTCATTGAATTTATTGGAGAATGAACTCAAATGGAGATGACATTTGCCTTTTGTTTTCTTTTTATAGCACTTTAAAGAGCGAAAAAAAGGTGAAAGAACGCTACCAAAAGCTTGCATGTCTGTCATTTTTTTAATTTTGGACTATAATATATTTTATAAAAATTTTTTGATTTTTGATTTCTGATAACTTTTGTAAGTGCTATAGTGGCGTCCGATTGATCACTGTTTTTTTTTAGGTGGTTATGTTTCAACACGTATCAACAATTCCCATGGCATTATTTTTTAATGGAAACATTTTTTTATGTACTTAAAGACTCAATCAACAAGGGTGAAAACCCCCGAGTTCTTTATTTACTTCCTTCCATGAAAAAGGAGAGAAAAAATCACCGTATTCTGGGGTCGCTAAATGAGAATCTCCCCTTAAACGTAATTTCCCTGTACAGCTTACATGTTAATTGCTTCCAGTACGGTATTTTTTTCTTTACAGTGACCATTTCTTTCATGTGGAGTATACGGAAAAAATAATTTAGCTGCAGCAGCTAGATAGCTAGCACGGACACGGAAAGCCATTATATTAGCTCCTGCAGTTAAATTTTAGCTGTGACCGCAAATAAATCAACTACAAATGCAAATTTGTTTGCTGTCACAGCTGAAATTTAGCTGCAGGAGCCAATTTAATGGCCGTCCGTGTCCGTGTAGGCCTTCATTTGCGACCAAGACCTGATTCTTCTTCGAATTCCCAGAAACTTGACTTGATTTTTCAGAGTGCTTACACTTTGAATATTTCTAACTCTCTTAGGAAGTTGAGGAATGTAAATAAGAATTGTGCAGATATGATGAAAGATTCAAATAAGGACTTTCTCATGCTTGAAAAATCTTTCTGGATTCTTCAAATACCGAAACACTAAAATTTGAAATATTTATTTTACAAATATATGTGTGCATATTGGATTATTTGTGCAAAAATTTATTCAGGGAAAATTGAAAATAACGAACATCTTTGTACATAAAACAAAGGAACATTGAAGGAATGCTCGAATAACGTACTTCATTTGCACACGAATGTGGTTATGGATGGTCTCGAATAAACAACCAATGACGAGGCGAAGAGGAAAGTATGATTCATGAAGGATTCTTTTCAGCTTCGCGTATCGGGATTTCCGTGAAAGTTCTGGAGCCAGGAAACTTGGGTATGCTGGATTTAAGTTTGTTGCATTTTTCGCTGTGCTTGGCTACACACGTGTCAAAGCCAATAATGAAGAATATAATAATAATAATAGTAGTGACAAGGAAAGTAAAACTATAATTGAATTTGATATTTACATATTATGAGTTGAGAAACAAACCCACCACCCTCAACAATCAAAATAGTTAGATACGTGTGACATTGTAATATCTCAAAATTTCCTCCTTCACATTCACACGAATATTATATTGATGATTTGAGTAAAACTCAATACATTTTCTCCTTCTTCATATTATTTGATATAAGTACACGTTCGGGGGTTTGTATTACCGACGGAATTTGTATTATACCATGGGAAGCGAATGACAGAAAGGAAAAAAAAACCAAATCATTGTTTCGATTGATTGAAAGAACTCACCAGTTGAATCAAAATCACCTTCCAGCGGTCGAAGTGGTCTGCTGATGCTTTTCCTTTTCGATGGGGAATGCTTCAGAGCTGTAACATAAATATCCAATTGATATAACAATGTCTTTTTGTTCTTCTCTTCGAAAGAAACATTGAAAAAGATAAAGTGTTAGATATATTTTCCAAAATTGAACTCATACAAAAGCGGTATATTATGTAAAATGTTGTATGAATAATGTATAAAATAACGCAACGATAAAGTAAAAATCAATATGTTTCCAAATTGGAATAGTGTAAAATTTGATTAAAGCATACTGCATTGCACAAGTATGAACTCTTAATATTGCGTTCAATGAAACAGTTCTAAGATCATAATTTCTACGTATATCCAATATTCGATGGCTATGAAAAATGAGTATATGAAATCATAATTTTTTAAATATCAAAAGCTTAATCATAATTAAGATTAAGAACAATCCTATTGAAATATGCAACAACTATTTCTAAGAAATTCATGCCCAAGAACTGTAATAATTAAGTGAAATTTAATTGTATATTTTAACTATGAACACTCATTAAATTGTTACTTGTTTAAACTAGATTTTGGTAGATAATTTTATTTAGTCTTGATGTACATACATAAAGTGTCATCGTTGTTGAATACAGGGTATATGTCAAGGTTAAACTAATTGCCGCACAGCATATTATTTTACTATGTATAGAGAAGAATAATGATGAAGATACAAAATGAAAAATGAAAAAAAAAATACATTATAAGAGATTTATTTTGAATCGGAGTGATTTATTTGACTTTCACTTACTTGTAAAAGAAGTGGAAAAATTCCAATAGAGTTGGTATGTTTTATGTTTCATTTTTGAGTGAAAGAAGTTTCTAAAGAAAAACTAACTACGCAGAGTCATATTGATTTTGCTATTTTTTTGTTCCGATATTACTAGCGTATAGTACAGCATTTTACATTGGACAGAACAATAAATTGAAAATAAATTGAATATTATGGAAATTCTTAAAAATTAGTGAAAGAAAGAGAAAGAGAGAGAAAAGGATTGAGTTGAGGGGATTGAAGAAGTCGGAGTATAGCGAGACAAGATGCGTGAGAAATTGAAAATTCAGTTAAGCTGGACAAAGCAAAGTATATTATAAAAGAAGTGCTTGGAGGCAAAAATTTAAACGTCAAGTCAAGGGAAATATTCGTCGCGGTGCCAAGCGAAAAAATAATGTAACTATTCCACACGGATAAACTTACTCAAATCTTTTCATTTTCTTAATCAATCTCGTACTTATTCCAATCAACAGGTGTGAGATTAGTTCAAGTGTTCTTCCACTTGATACCGCAACAAATATTTTATAAAACTTGGTATTTCTGTTCAAAAAGTAGAGTTCTAGGAGATGTGTTTAAAAATGCCTGACATAGAAAATTACACGGAAAGACCGAATTTATTCTCAATATTTAGAAAAATGACTGCCAATTTAGGGAAAAAGAGGATCGCTGAAGAATATTCGTAGTGAGTTTACCAACAAATCTTATTGTTATTTCTCATAGTGAAACTATCAACTTATGGTAAATTCACTACGAATATTCTTCAATGATCCTCTTTTTCCCTAAATTGACAGTGATTTTTCTGAATATTAATTAACTCGGTCCTTCCGTGTAGTCAGAAATTGACCTGCTGATGTACCTTGTAAGCAGTCCTGAAAGAAAGTGATTTTCAATATCTCAAAATACGCAAGCACTGCGCTGTATATCAAGCTTCGAAGATGATATTTTTTTATCATTATTAGTGAAATGAGTTGTTCAAAACTTTTAAACTATGACTGATCCTTTGGAGTTTATGTAAAGAATGTTGTACGCAGTAATTCTATCCTGTTACTTCAGGTATGACTGCACAAAATACGTTTTCATTCTCATTTTATTACACTGTGAAGAAAAATTCAGTAAATTTACCAGAATTCGTTGGGCAGCAATTGAATTGATCATAGAGGGTGAAAACCCTAAAACACTTGGTAAACTTATCACATCTTTCGATAAAATAACCGAAAAATCGGTATTTTTAGTATATTTTTCAGTACAATTATCAACTTTCCAGCGATTTCTCTGAGATTTTCTTTGGATTAACACCTGCTTGAAATATCGAAGACTTTCTGGATGAATTTACCGATTTTTTTCACAGTGTATCAATACTCGTGAACAGACACCATTTTTTTCAGCATCGAATTAAGGGTTTTCTCTTTTATTCATCAACTTTTTATATCTTCTTACGACTTTATTGATTGATCATTTTATAATCATTTCCAAAACTATTCACGGTAACTAATATTCTTTCAATAAACTCTCTCTTTTACATGTTTCTTCTCTCAGTATGTAAAGGGTTAAGCCACTCTGGAGTTTTTTATTTTTTTCCCTTTCGTTCCGAAGCTACCTCGACATCTTGGAAATGATATACCAAAACATTACAATTCATAATTTAATTTCGAGTTTTGTCGTCCCTATTGAAAAATTCCAATGTATTCCTTGGATCTATTTAAATTCTTATAGATCTTGTGACGAAACGATATGGTTTTCCAATAGAAAATTGTTTTGCATTGGTATTTATGAGGTTTTACCGATTGGACCAATAAAAACCAATAGAATATTGACCTCCATATGGAATTCGATAAAAATCCTATAGCGGCTGTGAAAAAACGAGACGGAAAATCGATAGAAACTCATTGGATTCCATCAATAGGGGTAGTTTCTTGCGATCCGCTCCAAGCGCTTTTTACGATCCACGCGATTTAGAAATATTGGAGCGAAAAAAACAAAGCTATTTACTACCTGAAAAGTGTTTTATACAGAGTGTTTCATAATTTACTGAAAATACTTCAGAGTCGTTATTCTAAAACTGCAGCCAAAATGCAATAATTTCCCGTTTGGAAAAAATTTTTTGGAAGCTTAGTTTTTGAGCTATAAGCATTTTGAGATTTTTTTTCAAATCCAAATAACTCAGAAGCATTATTTTATACATTCTTGAGCTTAACACCATTCTCTAAGTTGGAAAAAAATTCAACTATCTTATCATTCTTTGTTTCGGAGCTATAATAATTTAAAGTTGTTGGATTCTAATTGGCTGGAAGCCAGAAAATTTCAAACCACTGTAGCTCTGAAACAAAGAATGATAGGGTAGTTGAAATTTTTCCTCAGAGAACCGACGTTCTCCAACTTAGAGAATGGTGTTAAAAGCTCAAGAATGTAGAATATAATGCTTTCGAGTTATTTGAATTTGAAAAAAAATCTAAAATTGCTCATAGCTCAAAAACTAAGCCTCCAAAGAATTTTTTCTAAACGGGAAATTATTGCATTTTGTTGTTGCATGTACTTGTGTCAACCATTGTTCTTGCTCTTTCAGTTAATTTTTTTTCTAGGCACTTTAGTAACAGACCTGTTTGTTATCCCAGCAATACTTTTTTCTCCGTGTAGGTTTATAAACCGAAGATACATACTTTGTAATTCAGAAATATCAACATCATTCCTTACATTCTACAGATTCAGAAATCGAACATACGAACAATGTGAGATCAGTTTTTGGTATGTTTAAAATTTAAGTTGAAGTTATTGATTGATTGATTTATATATAAAATCGTATACGAACTGTATTTTTGCTTCTCATGGATTCATGTGGCTTTGGCCAATGCTTGATAAGAATAATTTCATTGTTGATTTTGGTTCGTTTATCATCCCAATTTTTGCGTCTGGGAACAAAAATTTGTAAGTGTCCGAGTTTGACTTTGAACCACTGTACGTTTGTGTACTCAAATCTTTCGTACGATGGGTGTGCTTACTTTTCGCTGCAAGCTCAGAAAGAAAGAAGAAAATGTTTTCTTTTTCGTATTACTGGAGCAGTGCTTATAGTGCGTTTGATCACGGAGTGCTTCCTACCGAGTAGTTTATTGTCCCACAATTTCTCCCTGTAGAATTTTGTTGATATATTGCGTACCTTTTTTTATTATAAATGAATTTCCAATGATTTTTTCCCGGTATTTTGAACTTTTCTGAAATCACGTGCCCATTTTGCAAGAATCAACATTTCTCACTCCATCGGCTACCCTCATTCACAATTAAAAAGAATTTGGTTTTGTTATATTCGTCAATGAAGATATATTGTACAGTCACTATTTTGTTATCACTATGTTGATAGTTTTTAGCTGGCGTAATAAAAATTCGTTCACAAAACTGCGATCAATTTCATCATTCCCATAATTTGTCTACATTGTTTCATTCTAGACTGGTTTAACCCTTCAACAATGAAATAGTTTCTGAAATGAAACAGGAAACCCTGCAGAGTTCTGAAGATTTTTGAGGCATAATTTATAACATTGAATGTAATAAGTACATAAGAAGAAATTATTTGTTTAAGTCAGAAAACAACAATCAATATACGTGTATGTAATACGTGGATTCATTGAATTTGAACGACATGTATATGCTGGAACATTGAAAAGGGATGAAGATATCAGGGATGACATAATGAAAAAGGACAAATACACAATAATATTATAGATATGTTACTACTTTCACAAGCAAATATCATTTCAATTAATATTGTCAGGCGTTTTCGAAATTGACGTAAAAACGAAAAGAAGGAATCAAACTACAATGACAAAAGAAAAATGAACTTATAATCCACGACTTGTGTTATAATTCGTTATAAAATTTCTTCAGTAAATTGATTCGTATGAATTAATGAAGTTGATACCGAATATTTTACTCCTTTGCATCAGGTACGTATTACATGATCGAAGTAATAAATGTGTCTTCCATTCATTCATGAACTATGGGATTATATCGATAACTACGATTTCAATCTTATACTCTGTTTATATTTGAAATGAAAAATTTGAAACAGCAAATTAGTCATGCTTGTTGAATGTGCGGAAGATTGAAAAAAGAAAGAAATCTGATATTGATATTTTAATGTTTAGATAGTGTATATTGAAAAATTATAATCTCGGTTAAACTCAGTTGATAGTGCACGTGGATGGTGAAAGTTCAATAAAACGAGGGAAAATGTGAATGAAGATGGAACAAATTCATAGTTCAAGTAAGTAAAAAAGGTATAATATAACAGAAAAAAATTGGAATTTAGTTGAACCTTTGTGGTACTCAACTGCTAATCGAGGGGATCCTAGCGCAGGAATTCTATAGTCATTTACTAGTCAACTGGGTAGTTTATTTGAAAACCATCCAATAAAATCGTGAGAAGCGAGCTTTTGAATATTCTATAAAACACAAAGAATCTTTAGAAATTCTCTTAAAAAAGATTTTTTCCTCTCGTCCTATCGAAATCTTGTATGGAATCCAAATTCGACGAAGAGAAATCACAAATTTTGCATCTTTGCGGTACAAAATTGACTGTTCTTAGGACTTTGGATAATTTCGAAACTTTATTACAAAACTTGGAACCTAAATTTATTTTCAAAAGCAAGCACTGTCAATTAGCTTGCTCATTAGAAATCATTAGAATTATATAATCATTGAATGTGTATATTTCACACAATTTAAGATTCGCTATAACAAGAATTTGTTGATACTACACAAAAATTAAATATATCCAATGATTTTCGTCATTCTATTGCAAGATCGCAAAAGAATCTCGAATAATGAAGAATGGTTTAAACTTGCAGTTTATAAATAACGGGATTGTGTCATTTGTCCGGAAGCAAATGAATTTATCAAGATAGAGAAAGATTCTCAACGAGTTAAGAATCGACAACTTTTTCGATAGAAGATTGGATTTCTTGTATAGATTTTAGGAACATCAAGGAATTGTTAGATTGGGAATGGGCGTAATTAAAATACAACTACAAACATCTTTCATTTTCCAAACAAAGCGAACAACAACAACAACAACAACGAGTGCACGAGTATTAAAAAGAAACCAAACGTTTATAGTTCACACATTTTTGAATCGATGTGTGGTTTTGGGACACAACAAAAGCTCATTTGGAATCCAGAATAATTAAAGAATAATCATAACAGAAAAGTATTTGGCCTTGCGCAAGAGAGGAGAATAACGAGAATAACAACAGCAAGGATGTAAAGCGACAAACCAACATTTAAAAAGGAAAAAATCAACGAGTCAATCAATAATACACGTTATAAAATTAAGACAAAATGAAAAAAAAGGCACACCAATCGACACAGATATAGAGTTACCTATGTAACTGGTGACGAGGTTACGGAATTTGCGATGTGTCCCCTTAATCTCAGGCAGGTCCACTTTTTTTCGATTTGTACCAGGCGATATCAGGTCAGAGGACAACAGTTGACACGGAAAGAAGTGCACGGGACACAGAAACATTATCAACATTTAGCTAATTCATATAAACCTTTTGTTCTCCAATACAATGATTACAGAAAATGATCAAGGGAATTGGTGGTATGTATCATCACTGCTTTCTGAATTTTGATATTTATACACTTGTCATTTGAAAATATACATTAATATCCAAACGTATACGCAATACAGACAGCAAACATGAATATATAAATATACTTCTATCAAGAAGGAATCAACAAAATGATGTTATTTCGCGATAGAGGAGGATGAAGGTGCAACAGAAGATTAGTTATAGAAATTTTTCATCTGTATCTAATTGAGTGGTTAGTACTGAGTTAGTTTCAACAACGTTAGTAATAGAAATAGCAGTAATAGTGAAAGGTATTAGTAGCAGTGGTAATAGTAGTAGTAGTAGTAACAGTAGCATACGGATGGGCTCATAAATGAAATGAAGTTGTAAACAGCGAATATGTTTATTGAAAAATATAAATGTATTATTATTTATATATGTACATTGGTGTCCACGTTAGCTGAATATATACTCCTCACAATAAAATTTCTACGTCTACTTATTATACCTTGTTTTCAATCCTCGCCCCGTTCTCACATTCTAATACTCCTTCGACTATTCAATTATTATTCTATTTAAATATTATTCGTCTATTACCTCAGATTTACATCACAATAATTACGATGGGACAATAATACTTTCATGAAATATTGTATTCTCTTTGTTTCTAACAAAAATATATCGATTTTGATTTTTTGCACTTCGCATGATATCAATCAACTAATTTTCTACTGATAACAATAATAATAGCAGTGATAGGTCTTTTTATAATCAAGATTACAAATCTTGACGAGATATTTTCCCTTCAAAAATATGTGCTATGGAATTTCAAGAAGTTGTCAAGACTTTTATATGTATATTATGCTACATCCTTTTCAGTAACAAGCACATGAAAATACGTCATGAATTGATGGAATATCGAGTAGTGATCGATTGAAAGAATTGTTATCGCGTTCCGATGTGTTTGAATCGTGAAAAGCTCTTGATAAAAAATATATTATATCGATTAAAGAAGCGAAGACAGATAACGAGATAGGATTTGGCACTTATTTACGTTAGGCGTTAGGCAAGTTATTAGGAACTTTGTTCAATAGATCTCACTTCCAAACGCGACAACAAAACTCATTTTTCAATTGAATTCATTGTTTTGATTTCAGCCTTAGAAACAAATTCTCAAATATTTCATATTCATTGATAAATACTCAGCTATAATCGTGGACACCAGTGAACCAAACTGATGATGGAGACGTAATTTTTGTTCTTCTTTTTTGCTTCGTGTCATTTTTCGTAATCAACCAATTGCAAGGAAGAGAGAACGAAAGAAAAAACAAAAAAGAAAAAAATGTATATTTTTTTATGTACAAAATGATAATTATGTGTTTTGTGTTAGCAATTAGTTACACCAATACAAAACCCAAACATCATTCACGGGAATATTCGAAATTATTTTTGAATATTGAGTAGTTTGTGGTATTATTAGTAGTAATAATAATAGTAATATTTGGCCTAAGCGTAGCAAAGATTATTTACTATAACAATACATATGTATGATACCTTCACTCCTGTAGCAATCTCTATTCCCTAAAGATTACGTTTATTTCATGATTATTGAAATTTGCTTCTGGACGGCTATGTGTATGTATTCACATACACATGTATATATATACATATTAATGTTTGGATGTATTATTGAAACAACAAAATTCATTGTATTCTTGTAATAATTAATCGACGAGGGAACGATTGAACCTATCATTGAAGGAACAAAAACAAAAATCAAACAAACAAATAGAACACATAACTTGAATATGTTGAAAGTACTTGTTACTTGTTGTAAGAAAAGGATATAGTTGATTCTTGGTGATTCGAATAATGATTCAATAATAAAAAAGCTGGAAAATACTAGCTTCTAGCTTACAGCGTACTGCTCTATTAGATAGAAAAAAAATTCATCTTATAAGTATTAGTTACATTATTGCGATTGCGAATCTATAAAATTATTGTTATATCATTTAAATGCTAGTTTGAGCGATGAGAGTTTCGATGAAGGAAACTCGAATTCGATATAAACCTTCTTTCAATATATATATATATATATATTTTCTAATGTAAAATAGTTTTCAAAAATATTATATTTTTCAATATTTTCAAGAAGGTACTATGATTAAAATTATGTATTGTGTTTACGTATGTATGATTTATGTAAGTAAATCACAGGAACGAGACGCTGTTCGACTACTCAATGAGAATAAAAAAAAAGGAAAAAAAAAATAAAATGACAAAGTATCACCTTTTCACTGTCAGCAAAATAAACGCGTGTGGTATAGGAAGTTTTTTTTTTATCGAAAAACCACTTACAATCTAGGAATGGGCTTTGTTGAGGGTTAACATTGATGTCAAATTCGCTAGGAGAGGTTGATTGGGATAGTACTTACGTGAAGGTATCTTCTTGAATACTGTTTTGGCCATGAAATCCTGAAACCGTTGAGCATAAAATCCTGGTCGATGTACCGATACAGTGTCCTGAAAAAGATTCTTACGTAGAATTTATGGGATACTTATGAAATATATTTCTCATTTTTGTTCGTTTTTCTACTTACACCATCGTGAATCATCGACTTCCAAGTGTGCTCAAGTTTCTTTTTGAGTCTATAACTTTGTAAAATATCGATGATACCCATAAACAGTAAAAGACGTTCACCACGAGCGTTCCGAGCTGGGATTCCCCCTGGACTGCTAGGAACATACAATTCAAGAATTTTAATTATATCGTTATGATACATAGCAATTTCTAATTGCTATTTCAGAAATAAACGCTGTTAATTATGCACATAAGTTTATATTGTGGTAAGGGCAGAGATGAGAAATATAAATTTTTTTTTCTTATAATAATGTAGGGTTAATAATGAATTTTTGAAGAAATACTAGTGGAAGTACATCTTTTATTCATCCCTTGAATGACTTTTACAAGATATATACTCACTGTAAATCGTATAAAATTGAATACAACAGAACTGAGATATGTCAAGGACAGTTTTATCCTACACCAATGCCTGTATTGATGTGAGAAACCTGAGCAGGTCTTAGAAAACACTGAAAAATGGACCAAGTGTTATATGAAAATTGTTTCGAACTAATATTTCTGGAAGATTCCAAATTATGTGCAAAGCGTTTAAATGCACAAATTGTGTTTCATCTTTTGTGTGAAATACAAAGGTGGTTGAAAAACGTATTATTTGAATTTGAAATATTCCCTCTCCTGATTATTAAGAATTCAATTTGAATTTTCGTTGATTATTTCTGCCATAATAGCTTTATAAATATGCATTAGAATTCTCAATCGTTACAACGAATTGAAAAGGCATTTAGAATTTTGTAATTCTCTACAAATCTGTTGAAGAGATTTTTCTTCGCACTACACTTGTCTCGACTTTCATAGTATTTCTAACGAAAGCAAAATTAATTTAAAGCAGACGTCACACTCATATCCATGAGGTCAAGATGAAATGTACCATTGCACCAATTCTAAAATAGTTTCAAGTTCATTACAAAAGTTCACGGAAACGTGGCGTAATAAAGAATCCCTTCAAGATGGAATATATTATTTGCAACCTTTTGGAACATCTTTTCAAGAATTCTTATTTGTTTTCCTTGCCTATGCACCCATATTATTCATGTTCTCTTCTGAATATCTCTATTTCACGATTTTTTAAAGAACAATCGATGACTCTACAGAACACTGAAATTGTTGTTTCATCATCATTCCCTATTTATAATCCATAACGTATAGATTTTTCATTAATGTGATGGGTTGAAACTGGATAATGATTTGGAAATAAGTTTTAATGAAGAAGTTCGCAAGTGCAACCTTTGCAAAAGAGGAATGAAATGCCAATGAGATTCAGTGTGAGTTCATATTAATTAATTGATGCGTTCTTTTTTGCCAGAGATAAACACTTCACGGTCAATGTATATCGAATAAATCTACGTAAACGAGGTGTAGAAAGTGCCGGGGAATGTAAAAAAAAATTGTCGATACATAAAATTGTACATGAAATCGCAAAAATATTCAGTAATTGTAAATCTCGCGAAGTGGCATCATAGATTGTTTGATTATATAAAGATTGTAAATCATTGTTTTTAATGAAAATGATTCATCTTATCTGTGTTTTTCAACAAGGATTGGGAAAAAACGTGATTTTTATTCATCGTTCCATGTATATTCACAGGTTCTACATACACGTACCACTGCATATTTCCCTCCAGTAAACATCTTATCTTGCGTAATACTTTCAGAAAAGTTCTAGACCAATTCTTGTTCAAAGCTGGTTTTGAAAAAAATCTTCAACAAATCTTGCATTTCGTGTCAATTTTAAACACAAGACACCTTGAAGATATTTTTGAGCTGATTTCAAATAACAATTGATTTTAAATTGACCTCAAAGTGTTGCGCAAGATATCTAAAACCTGTTTCAAAGATTTAATAAAATATGAACCGTTAATTGAATGTTCATTGATTTTTAAGTATTCAAATCAAGTATCAAAATCAAGAATTTTCAAGTGAAATTTGTGAAAAATGAACGATGGGCGAACAATTTCCAGATACTTCCAATAACAAAGATTCGAAAGGAAGAACAAAACCAATGAAACTGACTGACCGTGTACGTGCAAGAACAAGAATTGATAATTTTATTTACTTAGTAATCGTTTTTATCGTGATCGGAACAAACAAATGAGTTGAATCTGACAACGAATGGAGAAGAGGTTCGAGCAAGTGAAGATAATTGATGAAAGTTTGCAACGCATTCAATTCATGACGAGTGAACTCGGCTCGTTTCTTGATTGATTAGAAGTGACCGACTGTAACCCGAGATTATGATCTTTAGTTGAGTTTGAAATTCTTACGATTACTTCGCGATAAAACTAGTCTTGTTTGTGAATATTAATTACAAATTGTAATTAAAAGTCTCAATTAATTGAATATGATAGTCAAAATTCACGAACATGTGATTTTTATTACTCTATTTCTAAACCTCGGATTGATGAAAAAAATCAGAATACAATTGTAAATTCAATGCAGTTGATGCACTTGATTTTCATTCTACTTTTTTTAGTATTGTCATTGATGAAAATGAATGGTTTTTACTCAAATACCTGAAAAAATGTTGAAAAATGTACTGAAATTTCCCAATTCTTTTGACAAATTAACGCAGCTGAAAGTAAATTTCTATTAATCATTCAATATTGATGGTTAAAAAAAAAAGTCAAAACAAATTAAATAACAACGAATATAGCTGGGTCTTTTTTGATATATCAGGAAAGTGCTGCAACTAATTAAAATCGATTCTATCCACGACCAATCGTGGAGAAAACTAAGGAGAAAGATTCAGTTTGATGTTTCAAGGCCCAAAAAAAACACGAAAACTTCATTTCTTGTTTACATTTGATTTAAAAATCTGGAAAATTTTCACCCATCACTGTGATTTACAGTGGATGAAAAATTATGTCGTGATTCATCAATTCTTGATAAGAATTGAATTTCAACCACCTAAACATTTGAGAAATGATTCACGTTGAGGAATGGTACGGTTAAAAAGTTTCCAAATTAAATATTGTGATTACAATCGTAATTTATTCCCGAAAAAAGAAAGGGAATAGATTAAATCCAGCCACTGTTAGTGATTTCTTTGTTATTTTTGTTGATCTGAAGATCAAGATTTGGTCAATTGAACGAAGGTGGAGAAAGTATGGCGTAATCAGCTGCTGAATAATGAATTATGTACTGACACAATTGTTTGTCACAAGGCTTGATTTTTATTCAAAGTATTAATGTATGTTTTGCACGTCCAACGGTAATTTGTAGATATTGTTGATTGTTCTGTTTATGATGATTCAATAATCAATTTATTTTCGCAGGAATTCTGTTTGGTTACCAATGAAAAGTTCCGTTCTGAGAATATCCAGATACGTCCTTCACGTTTTTCAATATTTATATGGATTGGAATTCATATTACGATATCTTTATCATTTCAATTTGTTCACAGATATATATATTTTTCTTATCTTATTTATCCATTGATCAATGATTTTTATGTATTATCATCATCATCATTATCAGATTTGCTTTGTTTTCGGGAATGTATCGATAGTTTACCGATGATTCTCATTTGAAGAAGTTTTTCATCATTCTTTTTCCAATTTCTATCATTACGTTTGATATAAATTATTTATTATTCCGGTAGATAACTATGTGAGATGCATACACTGCTTTTGGAGTTGATGGAATCATAGAACCATATATTACACGGAAAATATGTAAAAGGGGGTGAGAATAATCACTGGTTGTCTATGTAGGGGGAAAAGGATGAATCATCGTGCCCCACTCTTCCCTATCATTCGTTGTTTGATTCAACACAGCGCATCAATCGTGTGAATGAATTTAAAAATCCGGATATTTAAGTGCCACTCGGATCACATGAAATGATATTGACAATGAAATTAAGATACTCACGGCACGTCATCTTCCTCATCAATCGGTTCGCTTTCAGCTTGGATACTCTCCATGGCAGTACTATGAGCGACCAGCCTCTGTCGGTTTATACTTCGCGATCGATTAAGGGCAACAGCTCCTATTCTATCCTCCCGTTCTCGTTCTCTTTCCGCTTGCATGAAGTTACCGCTCTCACCTCCTGCTTCCCCAGCTTCATCATCGGCACTCGCCGATAACCTTTGCTCCTGCTACAAAGTTAAATCCACAACTTTGAAGTATATAATTCGTACACACGCGAATGCACACT
Organism: Gonatopus flavifemur; assembly: GCA_018340375.1. NCBI lineage: Eukaryota > Metazoa > Arthropoda > Insecta > Hymenoptera > Dryinidae > Gonatopus > Gonatopus flavifemur. Next base: position 12,647,225 of record JAFFJZ010000005.1, read on the forward strand.
TGTATGCTTTAAATGGAATTGATACAACAACTTACAGCTTTTTCTCTAGCCGCTTGATCAAGATTATGTATACCAACGAGTAACGAGTAATCCATGATTTTAAAACTTTCCAACACCCGACAATCTCTTTGAATTGTTTTAACAAGAGCATTATAGGTATCAGCTTCTAAGAAAATTCCTTCAGGATGATGTTCCATAAAATCTAGATCTTTATAAGTAGGAGAAGACTTGGCTCTTTCCGATTTCGAAGCCTGAGACAATTAAACACATTGAATAGGTTTGTTTCAAATTTTTGTTTCATAAAAACATGTTATTACTCACTTTTCTTTTATAAGTAGATCCTTTCAAGTCATATTTTTGATGCAATTTGACCGCCGATGGCAACAGATTATTCATGGCGACTAGTCTTACATTTTTACTGTTGCATCGATAACAATACAAACCAAAGAATTTGGGTAAGAGAGTTCTAGGATTTTGGTTTAAATTCTACAAATAAGTACATTTTAATAACAAGACATTTATTTTTCTCTCAAATGAATTCACTTACCATATAGTATCCTGGCAGAAGAGTTTGTAAAAACTCTCCCTCTTTGTGTTGAACAGTCTTTATAATAAATTCATCATCTTCGGTCAAGTAGAAGATACTTCCACTAGCACCAGGATTTGATAATTCTCTCAATGGAGCGCTACACATGGACATCTAGAATTCCGTTGAATTTGTTAAACAATTTCAAAAATTTTCACATATGCTACAAAACCTTGATAAATACAGGAATTATTATTTACCAAAAAATCATCTGGTTGAATACCAAAGAGATCCCTGAAGTATCGAAATGCAATAGGAGCATAATTCTTAAACTTAAATTCTGAATAATGATGAGCTGGTGTGTGATTTGATCCTTCGCTTGGAAAATTCGTTGTTTCTACCGTCATAAAATCCTGCATCAACAAGTCACGTTCAGGTTTACTCGCAAGACCCCCAACTGCGTGTTGTATACCCAATTGTATAGATCCCATAATTTGTGTGGATTGAATCTATATCGAGTAACAAGAACATATAGTTAAAATATTTTCTTGTACGATTTTCAATATTTTATTTGCAAAATTCTTACTTTTTTATAAGTGATTTCACCTCCCACCCCAACCCGTCGATGCCCGATTTTTCTTTCTCGTTCCGATTTGTTTCTGGATACCCCAACTGGGGTTTTGGGACCTGGAGCGCCATGTTGCGCCACAGAATTCTGTAAATGATAATTGTTTATATGAACGAACATACCCGGATTGTATCGAATAATATTCAATGGCAATGAAAAGATGAGCTAACTTTGTGTGGTCATTTGAATGTTATGTAAATAAGATATATAGATGTGTGCAGATGTACATTCAATTATTCTATTCATGAATCTTGAGATGGAAAATGGAATTTATTTTAGTATTCATGAGTTAGCAAGTAGTTATTTATTGAATAGCAATGACGTATTACATCATTGATACAGTTGCAATAGTGTTGATGTGATATGTATCGAGATACATTGTAATTTTAATAGAATTATATTTCATTTTGGATTAACGGGTAGAGATACAAAATAATATGGCAAAGTATCATTCCCTTTTTGATATTCGATTGAGTGTATTCAGACTTTATATATTTATTATTTTACTGAAAAATCGTTGAACGAAGTGTAAACAATTAGACATATGTATAGTATATAATCACAAGCAACTCACAGAATTCATTAGTTCTCAGAACTGTTTACAAACTGTTCATATTAGATATGAATTTTTCATAGGTACAATAACAATGCATCATGATTTTCATTTGCAAGAAATCAAGGTAATGAAGTATTCAACAAATAGAAATTTGAAGTGAATGACTGGATATATCTGGATTAGTCAGATTGAAAATCATGATTTTTGATTATCAGTTCAATTAAATACTTGAATTCATGCTCAGGGTCCAATTTTGATCATCCACTTCATTATTCGGCTTTCAAAATCATTAGTTACCGCATAGTATCTTGAGGAACATTTTCAAGGGTATACGGATAGCGATTGATCAATCAACATCACCTGGGAACAATTCTTATGTACCTAATTGCCTTGAGCTGAATCAACAAAGAATTTTTAAATCTTTCAAAATGTGATTGACATAAAAAATGTTGGCTCTTTAGCATCAATGACAGTATTGGAAAAGTAATCCCGAAATGGCAAATGCTTGCAAACGAATAGAGATACATACACGGTCCGTGGTATCAATTTTTCTTGTTCAAAAGTTCTGGTCTCATTTGGAAGTTAAGATCTCTGGACGCAGAGCATTATCATGTTTGTGATTGAAACTCAATGAAACAGTATCAAGTATAAATTCCAACTTCCTCTCACTAATGCGATAAATATAAAATGAACTCACATCAAATGCTGTAGTTTTTTCTCCAGTAGACTTATCTGAAAAATGAAGAAAAGGGAAGAATATGAGCATGTGTATCAATGATTAATTTTAAATGAAAGAAACATAAAAGCTTAAAAATAATTTACTTATGAATGACTGCACTTGATATATTGTTATTTATTTATCACAAAATATCAATGAATTTTGACAATGACATGCGCGAAAGTTGAAAAGAATATCAGTCGATAAAAGGAAACGAAAGTCCTTTCTTATCAGTATGTACATGCATCGTTTCCTCGATACATAATGACACGATTGCGTAGAACGGGTGTGACACCCATCACCTGTCAAACTCTAAACGAAATTACAAAGCTTCGTTTAAAATAATCAATGACAGGAAGAGCGAATAAAAGGAGAAAAGCAATTTCTCTCGATCTATTTAACGATTTTATGAAGCATGCGCGTGTGAATATTTGTGCTATTTTTTGTCTCGTACTGTTTTGTTTTTTCATCATTCGAAATAATGAGCGAGGAGAAATAGAGAAAGAGAAGGGAGAAGAAAGGAGAGAGAACTCCCATTCGATGACAGAAAGATTTGACAGAAGCAAGTTACGAATTTGTAGGTTATGAATATCCAAGTATTTGTTGCTTCAAAAGCTCTACCCGGAAATACAAGTAAATGGAAGTCAGAAAGCTGACTTACTGTCTTCGTCGGTGGACCTCTCGGGTCTAAGATGATCTTCCTGACCCTGAACAGGACTCGCGAAACTAGTCTCCACTACCTCGATCACGTCTACATTGTCGCCCGAAGCCATTTTGATCACCGAAGACGACAACGACAACGAGTTTTTTCTGACTCACGCGTCGATGGGACTGTAAAAACATCGATGCAGTTTTTCGCGATGACGATTCTGTGAAAACGCCTCCTCCGTTGTCCAAGTAAAAGCCGACGAAGACGGCGACGGATACATGTCAATTTTGTGGATGGAGAAAAAATCCAGGTCTTCAGAACGGACCCACCATGCGCGGCCACACACTCAACGACACAATTTCTTCCTTTCCGTGCATACACTCTCTCCTCTCTCTCCGTTCACTCGTTGGAAGAATGTCAGCCACCAGAGGCCCTTTGCAATCTACATACATAGATATACATACGTCATGTATATACACAAAGCGCGCGCATTCACACGCATACAGAGAACTATTTCATTTGTGCTACGATGAACACCCACGACTCTCCCAAGAGCATCAACTAGCCTTGGCCCTTGCTTACTACTTGTCTTCCTTTCTCGTTCTTTGCCTATTGACCGGACGCCATGTTTCTTCATTCCTTTCGCACGCTTCCATCTGGCGGATCAGGGGTTCAACTGTTAATCGTATTTTCACGAATCAATTCTTCGTAATATCATCGTATATTTTTTTTTTATTCACCATTTATTAATCTTGTCAATTTCATCAGTTTTATGAATCATTGTTAATGGAGGTTGTGATTTTGCTTATTTGCCATTTGATGGATTCAGAATGAACCTAATTTACCGACACTCCATTTATGGTTATCAAAGAACTTGCGCGATCAATTTCCAGATGTCACTACTAACTCAGTTTCCATTTTATACTATAAAACGTGATTAGGGTTGCCAGAAAAAACCGCTCAAACTTTGATCATTGGTGAATTCTTTTGAAATCAAAAATACGATTGGTGTATTATACAAGAAGCATCCTGATAAAAAGACCGAATAGGGACCCGACGAGAACCGGATGAAGCCCGGATACAAACCTGAATGGAATGGTTCACGGGTCTATCAAGGTGTTAAAATGGGAACAATTTTTATATCATTCGGGATTTGCAAGAAGGGTGTATCCGGGTACGTGGCGGAAACAACCCCGTACAACGCAACCACCGATCCTCCACCTAGGACTTCGTTGGACTGCAGGTGGAGAATTGGTGGAGAAATGGGAGCCGGGGAAATAAAGGAGAGTCTCCGTTGAGGCAACGGAGAAGGGACGGAGAAATGTCCGTCTCCTGTATTTTCAATAAAACTTAAATTCGCGAATTCATATATTCAGATTTAGTTATGTAAATGCCACCAATATGAATTATATCGAAAATACAGGGAGCGGACACATCTCCGTCGCCTCAACGGAGACTCTGGAGCTTTCCGAAGTGTTTGACTTGGGACGTCAGGGGCGTGGGATGAACCAATAAGAATCCATAGTTCACGACGTCCCGGGTCAAACACTTCGGAAATCTCCTCTCCCTTCCCAGACAGCACAACGTGCCACTGGAACGTTTATGGAAGGTTTATAGAACGTGGAAGAGGTTTCCTGAACGTTTAGAAAACGTCCCAGAGACACATTGTGCTGTTAGGGTTATTTCTCCTTTATTTCCATGGTTCCCATTTCTCCATCAATTCTCCACCTTCGGTACACCGAAGTCCTAGGTGGAGAATCGGTGGTTGTGCTGTACGGGAACTAGACACAAGACGGACGTATATCCGGGTTCATCCGGGAGTCATGCGGGAATTAGGAAACAAACTTAATTCATAACTCATGATTGGTATCGCACCCGGTCTCTTTCGGGTCCTATCCGAGTAAGTTTTAGAAGACAGGTATCGTATAAGGGTGTATCCGAATACGGAGCGGGAACTGCCAAGCATAAGACGTATGTGTATCCGAGTTCATCCGGGAATCATGGAGGAATAAGGATCCGAAATTAATTTCCCTGACGAAAAAACCCGATATCGAAATTTCCTCGTTAAATCATCAATTGTATTGATACTATTCGAAATCTATCGTGTTGTTTCATTATCGTACAAGTCCGATAAAAATACGATATCTACGATCCAATGTAAACCCGATATAGATATTTATCGGGAAATCATCGGGTTGCTGGTTCGGTTTTGTATCGGATAACTATCATAGACATCGTATTTTCATCGGAATTATCTGATAATGAAACAATACGATAGATTTCAAATAGTATTAATACAACTGATGATTGAACCAGGTTCATCCGCGAATCATGCGGGAATAAGGATACGGAAATAATTTATAGCTGATGATCGGTATTGTATCCGGTCTCATCCGGATCCTATCCGGACAGGTTTTAAAAGATAGGTATCGTGTACGGGTCTATCCGGGTCGGACCCGAGAACTGCGAGCGTAAAATGAATACGTCTCCGGGTTTATCCGGAAATGATGTAGGAATTAGTCACTTAGAATCTCTGCATTCTTAGAAAACTCTGAATCGAGATTCAATCCAGGTTCTATCTGGGAAAGTTGAAAATTCAACGGGATGGTTACAATAGAAGACTCTGTATTATAAGTGCTTCATTGTCATCTCCTAGATCCGCTGATATGATATAGAGGCTTTGTCTCTCACCCGCAGGACCCGTGTTCAACCCTCGCTGGATGAACTTTCCACAATTCCATTGGAAGTTGATTTTCGTCATTAATTAGGAAAGGCAAAATCACTTTCAACGCGTATAGAATCAGATTTTGACAGAATACATTTTTTTCGTGCAATAATATGAATCGAAATTTTTTGGACTAAACCCGAATAAGACCCGGATAGAACCTGATTTGAACCCGAACACGAAACCCGGATCCATTTCCAGATAGACCTGGATATGCTCCCGGTACCTATTCGGGTTTGATTCGGGATCCCGATCGATATTTGTTCCTAGAACTGGGTCAGGATTCGGATCAAACCGGATGAAGAATCACCGCGAAAACTGCGCCCGCATACACCCGGATAGAGTCCGGGGTGTATCCAGATTTACATCCGGATTCCATCGGGTTTTTTTACCAAGGGTAGATAACATCTTGAAGTTCCCCCTAGATTTGCGTGCAATTTGCGTGCAGGAGCTTATTCATGTGCGTCGCTCTGTGAGCGTACAAGTATATCGCGCATGTTATCTGGGTTTCCAGAATGTTACAAAGCTGATGGCATGAGACATCCTGGAGACATTTTCCAGAATATTGCATATTTCAAATGTAATGGCAATATCACAGGAACATTCGGTGTTGTGTGGGTGGGTCATCATATTCATGTTGCTCTTCGTTGTCACGGGATTATAATCTCCAGTCAGTTTATCGTGCATAATTTTGCATAAATTTCTAATTTAGAACGCATTATGTCTGCATAGTATGGACATTTTCCCCGCATAATGATGGCACATTGAACCTGAATTTAGTCGCATAATTCAAAGTTTTCAAATGTATAAAGTTAACGTCCCTATTGATCCTGCTTGGGGAGCTGTTAGTGACCGCCCTGGTTTAAAAAACCGATTGATTCCGATTCATTCCGATTAAACGTACAAAATTCCGATTCAAATTTAATCGGAATGAATCGGTTTCAATCGGAATTCTGCACATTTAATCGGAATGAATGGGTTTGTTTAATCAGGGCGGGGCTCCCTCCCTCAATGGAGGGGTTGCGACAGCTTACCCTACGCCACTGTTACTATTGTGGGCGACTGAAGAGGTTTTGAGAAGAAAAGTCTTTCTCATACCTCTGTGGAGGCGATGTTCATCCTGCTGAAAATGCCAAGCAGAACTGGACAAGAAATTGTGGCCAGGCTTTGAACGATTTCTTTTTTAGGCGATTCAGGCAAAAATTTACAAACTTGAATTCCTACTCAGTTTTGTCTGAAGTTGAATGTTTGACGCTTAGAACTAGTTTCAAAGACTGAGTTCAAAATTTAACCAAGGTGCGAATCCTAAATCCTGAATTTCAATCGGTTGATTTTGGATGTAACGCGGGTTTGGATTGTCCCAGTAAACATTTTTTCCCTCAACATTTTTTATGTTCTGTAAATGCTAACAGAAAGTTCTCTAATGCATCGATTGCGGTAATCTTTTTGATGTCTTTCTTATGAGGTCTGAAAGTTATCAGAAAGTTGACTTGGATCACATCCCGATAATCTCATAAGACTTCATAAGAAAGGCATCAAAAAGATGTCCAAAATCGACGCATTGGAGAACTTTCTGTTAGCATTTAGTGAACATAATGGATGTTTGAAATGTTGAGAGGAAAAATGTTCAGTGGGGTGAACCAAGTCATTGGGATTCAGAGATAGACACCCTGCTGAAAATGTCAGGCAAATCTGGACAAAAAATAGTTATCAGGCTTTGAATGGTTTTTGTCCCAGGAAATCCAGTGAAAAACTAACCAAATTTCTACCTGGTTTCGTCCGGAATCACTGAACATGGGATAACCTGTTGAAAACTGACAAACTTTTTCGGTTTTTGTAGCTCACCTACAGGCGAGGAAAATTCTCCGTAGAGATTCTGTCTGCCACAATAGATGGTGTTATTATTTTTGATAAAAGGTCGACGTTTTCAACACTTTTATCTTTCATTCGGTGTCACATGCCGACCCTGGTTTGAAACGAGAATGAAATTTCTTGATAGTCCGGTGGACCATTTCCTGATCAAACAAAACTTATTCAGCGTGTAATAATTATAATTGATCGGTCTTACATACAGTAGTGATGCGGATTTTTTTTCAGCACAAAAAGTGTTCAAGAGGATACCAGAGTTACCATCGGAGCACGTTTTTTTTGCACCAAAATACTCGAAACTCAATTCATAAAAAAATCTGAGATTTCTAGGGATGATTCTTTGAGACTTTATCTATTCCCCTACAGAGCCCAAATTTTGAATTTCGGAAAAATTTTTTTTTTCAGCACTCAAAATTCGGGCTCAAGTCTCAAAGAATCATCCCCGAAGATCTCCGATTTTTTAATGAATTCAGTTCTGAGTATTTCAGTGCTTGAAAACGTGTTCCGATGGTAACTTTGGTATCCTCTTAATTTGAATAGATTTGTATTGAATGTTGATACAAATTTGATACATTCTGTATGAAAAAGAATCGATTCTTATAAGGATCGACATTCCCAAGATACGCAGTACTGGGGATTGTGTCACATACCAGAGCCCTGCTGTTTTTTTCTAATCAATAATTCCATCTTGTCAAGTTATTGAATGGAACTTCTGATGTTGGAGGCAACAATGCAGGTTGTTGACATTTCTGTGGAGGAATAAAAACAATAAGTAGTAAATAAACAGCTGCTAACACTTGACTTAACCCTGTAAGTCTCAAACTATGGAACAGAAGAGGGAGAATGTTTTCCTTCTTTTCCACGCATCAAAAATTACGTAGGGAATCTAAAATTGGTAAGAAAAAATTTGCAAACTTTTTCCTTCATGAACTAGATTGAAACTCCAAACCTCCAGTTGAGCATGAGAAAATCTTTTTCGTATCAAATGATATCCAGAAAATATCCTCAACATGTTCAGAACCAAATGTTCTCGAGATTTATGAAAGAGTGAACTTAGAGGGCCTTAAGGGAATACGAGCTCACCCATCGAGCACAGTTTTTTCCGAACAAATGACTCAGCACTGAATTTATGAAATAATCTGAAATTATCATGGATGATAGTTCAAGACTTTATCTATTTCCCTACAAAGTCCAAAATTTTGGTCCAAAATTCTTTTCTTGAAATTTAAATCGAACAAGAAGTTCACTGGAAAAATCAATATTTGAAAAAAAGACGTAAAACTTTTGAAATCAGTTATTTTTGCTACTAGTTTTGTTTCATTTTATTCTAATTTCATCAATTCTGTTACAGTGTCATCATCACTTTACATTTATTACAAAATCAAAAAAATACTTTTATCAGGTCAAATAATGAAGGAAATATTATAAATATATCAGATCCGCTCCATCAGAATAATTGAAATTTCCTGTCGTTTAATACAAAATTGAATTGCCGTTGCGTGGAAATTGACCTGCTTTTATAAATCTCCAAGTGTTATAAATACATTTTTATCACCCCGAGAAGAATAAAATCAAGTGCCTTCGTGTAAAATAAATAAAACTCTACTGTTCGAAATTCAATCAAAGTTTGATTTATAACAATCGTTGTACAAAGTATGAATCGAACATAATAATATGAAGAACATGGAAACAATTATAAAAATCAAAATTCACAAGATATGTTTTCTCATGTTTTTTTCTCTTCCGATACATAAAATTAATCGTGAGGAAAATTTAATCACGAATTCAAATGAAATATAATAAGTAGAAGATTACCTGACTAATTATGATTAATTAAAATAAAATAAGATATACACGCAGAGTAATATATTTCAAAAATTACCATAATTTCTTGTAGAAATACATCTAATTATGGTACTTTTAGAAGCAAATTCTGGTAAATAACTTTATCCGTCCTACACTTGAGCTGGCCCTCAAGAAATTATGGGACTTTTCAACACATTAGTTTTCTCCGCGTATGTCAACTATGGAAACATGAAAACACATCAAGTGTCATGCGAATGAAAATATTTCAACAGCTGTTAAAACACGAATTCTGTTCAGGGTTTTTCGATGAATAAAATTTTATTGATTCGACGGGACAAGGATATACTTTTTTGTAGTTTTATGTCAATATACAATGACAAAGAGTTATTCCAATTGAACAATATCATCTATTTCTGTTATAAATGATATACCCAGCAGACTGGGTAAATAACCTGGGAACCTTGTTTGTTCGATTCGCGTGTGGTCTTGGTTCATCCGAAATTATATGTTGAGTTCAGAATTTTCGCGGGTCAAAAAAACATTGCCCACACAGCACTTGTTGTCCAAAAGATATCTTCAGAAACAATTCAGAACAATGCAATAAGTCTCATGCGACATGAATAGATATCTTTGAGGAGTCTTAAACTGTTCTTACTTCTCGGATCGTGCTTGCTGAGGAGACCTTTTTTTGCTACATGGAGTAGAAAAGTAAGAATAAAATGGATATGTAAATTGGATTTTGAAGAGGGAATAGTTGATTTAAATTGGGCCCAGGGAAAAAAGTTGAGATGTATTTAAATTTCATCAGATCTGATTAGATCCGAATTTTGGCTCACAAGATCAGATCCAGATCCATTCAGATCTCAATAGGTCTGACTAGATCTTGATAGATCTGGTTATATCTGGTTAGATCTGCATAGATCTCGTTAGATCTTCATTGAAAATCATATTTCATCTTGATGAGCAATTGATTGTCCAATTACCCAAAATTTTCTTATATTTTTCCATGTATGAATTCAAATTTGAACATGTGCGTTGAAGAATAAAAGGCGAAATTGCAGTTTTTCAGATCTGGTCAGATCTAAACTTTTCAACTGATTTAGAAATGATTATTTCGAATTACTGAAGAATTGAAATTTATTGAATTATGTAAATATTGTGATAAGTACATTTAATTATAAAGGTTGAATTTCATTGTAAGTTGTATTTATTCAAAAGAAAGACCAAAGAAAAATTGATTCTCTTAACAAACACTTTGCGTTTCGCTGAACCCTATTTTTGCTCAATATATTTTTTATTGTTGAGATTAAAAATTCTGTTTATTTTTTCATTTTTTATCATTGAAAAAATGATTATGAAAAATAATTAATATAAAATTGAAGGAAACGAACGTTTGATACGTGGAAGTTTGTATCAATAACAAGAACTTGAGGAATACATTAGCAATCAGTTCAAATAAATTTTGCTTACTACATCAGAATTCATTTAATTAATGATCGCGTAATCGTAAGGATCACCTCATATCGGAGATCGTTATATTTAACTTCGTTCGCTCAGGTGCACTATTTTTTGTTCATTTTACGTCTGTTGATATGCTCAAAAAACAGTTGCATATTGAAACTGTTTACTTGAGGATATTCTCAGAATCCTCCCAATCTCTTGTTATCAAATGACATAATTCTTTCACATTACACAATCAGATATAATGATTGTAAAAAATATCTCCGGGTGAATAATTCGACGATGCAAGTTTGTTTTAAGTGAAGTAGCAAATATGGTGATTTATAAGGGTATTTTTGTAAAAATACATTGATGAACTATGTATTTTTACATATCCATTAAACCCCTAGACTTGAAGTATTTCCAGTTTTCGGAATGAATTTTGATAGTTTACAAAATGCGTTTATTCAAAATCGAATCGATACAAGTTGTTCAGTCCTGTGATTAACAATATCCACATTGTATCGTCATTAGTTCTAATAGTTAACTCGATAACAGATGAGAATTTTATCAAATGATTTAACATCAATATGACATTTCACTGGAAGAATTAGCAAATAGTCGAAGTTATTAGCGAATATTGAAATGTCAGAGTAAGTTTCACAGTTATTTATCTGGATTTTCGCAGTCAGGAATAGTTGATTTTGTCTCAACGAGTGTCATGCAGAAAAAAATTTATGGCAAAGCAAAAAAGTTTCTTATCTGTCAATGGCATGCACTTAATCTGTAAAGGAAAAAAAAAAAGTAGGATACAAGTGCTATGATTTTTCGATAAGAATTCATGCACGAGAATAAACACGGAAATCTTATTTTATGATTTTGCAGTTCGAATTGATCTTCATATGTGACTTCGATCGAACAAAATGAAAGGAATCTACTATCCGCTTCAGTTGAATGAGCATTCTTGTGCACTAAACTGCTAGTGTTCTAATAAGTATTGTATGCAATATTATGAAAGAGTCTAAAATTTTTAGGAAAAATATCTGATGATTCAATTCTATACCCACTAAAAGGAAGAAACGAGAAAAAAGAATTGATTTTTGACATTCCATTAATGTTGGGACCTATTCATAACTGTGAGTTACCCATTATTGACCGGGGATATTTGATGGCATCGATATGTTTTATACAATTTGTATGAATTTTCAACCAATATTTCGGAAAATTCAATAAACATTCTACAAATTTTCTATAAAAATATCGATACCGTGAAACATCGTTTATGTATTCTGATGTATCGATACATTTTTATTTCTTGATGAAGTAGATAAGTTATTTTTGTGATACATATGTCCAACTGAATGATCTGTACTTGGTGTATTTTTATATCAAATTCCTCTCGATAGTGAACGATTTTTTGGGCTCTAGCTGTTTCGTTTCGCGAGTTTTAAAAAGATTTTGCACGCACGACATGCGCTCGTTTCATGAATTTTCGAGAGCAAGATATCCATTGATTTCAGTAGCGTAGCGCCCCATATATGTCCTGTCCCTGGTTAAAACAACCCATTGATTCTGACCAATTCTCATCAAATTACAATTAAATGAGCATTGAACATGGATCGTTGGGACCGATTGTTGAAGTTGTATCACTCAAGCCACTGCCGGTCCTTTGATTGAGTGTACTTTCTTTGCGTATATCGACTCGCACTCTATCTTCAAATTCACATATCTAGGAAACGAATTTTCATTACAATGAAAGCTAAAACCAAAATGCATGAACAGTTCTTCCGACGACTACTAAATTTACACGTACATAGAAGTTTCATAAAAAAATAGCTCCCACCACTGGCGATCTCCCCTTGGTAGTTGAGAACAACACAATTTTTATGTTCAATCTTGAGTTGAATAACATTTGTGTCATTTTGACACTTTTTTTCACTTGTTTGAATGATTTCACATTATAAATCAGTTGAGACCTGATTACACAAGGACTGTCTGTAGAAGTTACACGTGGTTGTGTTGAATATTTAACAGAAAATTCATGACACACGGATTTTTTAACACATTTACACAAAATTTTCAACTGTGTGAAAATCCGTGGAATGTTCAGAGATTTTCAGTGAAATTTTCTCATCAGGGTAACGTTTCCTGGGCGTATTATTATTGCAATGAGTATTTGAATTGGCTTGATCAATATTATTTCTTTTATAAAGAAAAATAACACTTCTGATTAAGAAAATAGTATCAGCTCTAGTACTTACAGTGAAAATAATAGTATCGAAAAGAATTGTATTTCAATACGTTTTTAATATCAATACGTTTTTTCATTTTACGGAATTTCATTCCATATCACTTAATTTCTATGGAATTGATTGAGAAAGTTACACTGTTCTCATTTCAAAGAACTTCAATGTTTGGAAATCGGTCGCCTTACATAGACCCCCCCACGAAATTCTGCCTAGGGTCCCCACCATGGGTAAATCCGGCCCTGAGTTCATCATAGAAATCAAATGGAATACTCCACATTCTGATAGATATTTTTATATCATAGCCTTTTATACATCGACCACGAAATGTTCCCAACAGATATATTTTCATGAAAATTCGAATTTGTACAAGTTTTGTATAAATCTGCTTTCGTGGAATTCGAGTATATAGGGTGTTCCAGAATTCTCTCAACTTATTTATAGATGAATTTTACTTGAAAAGTCAAGAACTTATGTATTTTTCGTCAAGTATAATGTAATCATCAGGTTAATCAATTGAACATTAATATTTTTATGAAATTCATTTTTATAAACCTACCTAATGTAAAAATCGAAAATATATTCTGTGAGCGTTCCCTGATGTTTCAATTGATTTGTCAGGTCTGAAATTTGAAAACCCGTTTTCGTCTATATACAGTAGAAATCTTTCGTGCAAATATGTAAAATTAAACCTTCAGAAAAAAATCGTCGCTTCAATAATAATTAAGAGTAATATAATCAAGAATCACGGATATTAACGTTCTTGGATGTTAAAAATATCACAATCAATTTCTAAAACCATATATTGTATGGAATAAACAAGTTTGTTGGTTCATATGAAACATTTCAATGATTCGTAGTATTCTGGAATACCTTCTAGAACAATTTTTGATAATCGTCAGTTATTTTTATACTTTTCGATCAGAGTCAATTTGAACAGTTTGTAGAAACTTCTGCTTCTCAAACGAGTAAAGAAACAAAACCACCTGATTCCTTGTATTTTTTTATTCTAATAGAGACATTACAATATACGTTTCTGTAGCTGAAAACAAGAATATTATTCGTTGTATTTTTACGCGTGTCATTTTTATCTCTCCTATTATTTTTTGTTTCATTTGATTTAATTTTTCTCATTTCTCGTTCTGCTGAAGTTCACACTGTAAAAAATGATTGGAATTTTCCTATACGCAGCGACTGGAGAATTCTGATCATACGATAGGAAATCAATTTTTCGATAAATGTGTTTGAAATGTCCCATAAATTTAACTAAAAATTCCAAACCTCATGAGATTTTCACTATCATTTTCCAGTAAATTTCCGATAAAATACGGATAAAATACCTAACGCATGTATGTGTCAATCACTCCCAAATATTTATGTGGAGTTTCCCATGGACATTTTTTTTACAGTGCATTATAAAATTATCCCTTTGCTTGAAAGAAATCACATTACTGTTATGAATCAATTTTTTTTTCATTTTACCAGCAGAAAATATTCCGTCAACTATTGTGGACGAAATTATTGCAACTTTGGAACATTCTACGTTGTAAACAAATATTTGTATCGATTTTGATATAGAAGTTTGGAAGCAATTAACACACATAATTCTTGTATTCAATCTGCTACAATTTCATTGAAATTTCAACACAATATCATTCTGAAATGGTTTTCATACTAAAATTGTTTTGAATTCTCACAAAAGTATGTATCAATTGCTCCCAAATTTTGTGTACGGAATTCACAAATTTTTTTCAACAGTGTAAGATTCCGGAACGTTTGAAGAAATTTCAAAAATTACCCAGTGAACCACTCTGAAGAGGAAGAGATCTTTAAGAGGTCTTTTGAAAGAGCTCTGTCAATGTTATCATATTGATATCTGAATGGTATCATTTTTCTGAGATCTCAGAAAAAAATCCTCTTGAAGAGTTCGTTTGGATAACATTCTGGCAATCTCTTATTTTCCTCAGGAATCGACGCATCTTATAACATTCTGATATCTTTATGTCACCCTTCTGAAAGGTCTATCTGACCTCTTACACATATTTAGGAGATATTTAAGAGCTCCGGGTGATAACATATAGTTCACTGGGTATGTTGTAAATGGTTTACGAAAGGTTATGCAATTGAAGATTTTTTTTCATTTAATTTTTGCACGTCTTACAACACGAATGACATGGGATCAAATGTTGCAAATTCGTCCTACGTGAAAGTAAGTTACATGTTGGTTGATGTCATGTATGTAGAATCTATACGCATCGTATGTAACAAGGAAAATCGATACTTGCATAAACTCCCGCGGTCTATTTACAAAATACCCAGTGAGTATTACACGAGGATGACGTCTTGAAGAAAATTTCAGGAGCTTTCAAAGAAATTCCAGTCATCCAACACGTGAATTTGGAAGATGCTGTCCCTGAAAACAATATGTGCTCTTTAGGGCGTTTTCTGGACGTTTCAAAAACTTCTCCCATTTTTTATTTATTCCTACACGTCAAGGCGGGGTCTGTTCATATTTAAAAAGAATTTATCAACGCTTAGAAAAATTACTGTCAATTTAGGGAAAAAGAGGATCGCTGAGAAAATATTCGTAGTGAGTCTCCCAAAAATTTGTAGTCAAAAAATTAACAGTCGATAGTTTAATTGGTATTTTTCACAGTGAAACTATCAATTTTTAATTCATCGACTACGAATTTTTAGTAGACTCACTACGAATATTTTTCAGCACTCCTCGTTTTCCCTAAATTGACAGTCATTTTTCTAAATATTAATAGACCCGGTCTTTCCGTGTATGGCACCTTGCGCTGTCTGGGATAGAGCTCTTGTTTTTTCGTTTATTTTTGAAAGGAAATAATTTCGAAAGTGACTTTTTCCGACAACGATGTCGAAACGAATGAATTTGATTGAATATAAATAACTCGTGAAGCTCAATTGAGTTCTGAAACCAATGTGATTACCAATACGGCTCGTATAGTAATTTTTGTCCTAGATCTCATGTGAAACGTTGTCGTCATTTTGACTCAGGAGCAGTTCCAATACAGCACCGCCTTCGATGAGACACGTTCAAGTGAAAATTCTCGCACAGAGAAAAGTTTATACACGGAGAGAAAAAATTTGCTGACGCAGCAAATCGAGGTATTATATATAGGATAGCAATTTTTTTTGCTGATCTAGCTAAAAATTTGCTATAACAGCACGCGTGTTAGCTACGACAGCAGTTTTTTTAGCTGTGGCAGCAAAAAATGTTTGCTACGCCAGCAAATTTTCAGTCATATATACAGAATAGCAAACAAATTCCGCTGGGATAGCACACATTTTTTGTTGCCACAGCTAACAAGATTGCTGGAACAGCAAATAGTTTGCTGTCACAGCAAAAAATTTGCTGCTCTGGCAAAAGGAACCCAGCAAAAGTAGATTTCGCTGCCACAGCGAATTCCTTTTTCTCCGTGTATTAAACATTACCATATTTTTATGGTCCTCATGGGATATACTTTATTATGAGGCTCAGGATCATATTCATTCCATATTGAAATATACTTATCCTTGTTCTCATGAGAGAATATGGTGAATTCTCGTATATTTGTGGTCTATTACGATGTAATCGAACATATCCCACAAGTGCAATATAGATGCAGTAATCTCTCATATAAGATGTTTATTGTGCGGATGGTTCAGATTTCCAAATTTGGATGCGGTCAGTTGGAATTCCATTCAAGTCTAACATGATTTAGAAAAAAAAAGTCATTTGGATTATTCATAAAAAGTTATTCCACTCTTTAAATTTCTTGGAGTAAAAATCCACTCTTGAAGAGTGAAAATACTGCAAGTCCAACAAGAGTGAAATTTCACTTCTAAAGAGTGAGTTTTCGCTCTCTTGGAGTGAGGATTTCATTCTTAAAAGAAGGTGAAATTTCATCCTTCACACCGAGTTAAAACTTCAATCTGTTGGAGTGAGAATTCACTCTTATGGAGTGAAAAGTGAGAATTTTTTACTCCAAGGAATTTATAGAGCAGTTTTTGTAATGAAGGCTGCCCTAGTAGAGGTTTTGAATTGAAAAATACCAGGGCCTGACGAGGCATGTTTGATTTTCTATCAGGTCTTCATCAGGTTTCGTCACGGTTTTTCCTATTCCGTTCGATTTTATGGAAATCTCATCCGAACCCTATTGTACTCCTGCGTTACAACCGTATTTGAATCCTATTAGGGAAATCAGATAAGTCCCTTGTAAGGGCCTGATAAGATTTCCTTATTCACGGTTTCCGTACTCTAACCTGATCAGGACCTTATCAAAAATAGGGAATGCCTGATCCAATTTCTACTAGGTTATGACTAGAAATAATGACAGTCATTCGTGTGGAAATTCTCCCCAGCTGAGACCCGGGCCAGGTTCATAAACCCTACTTGAAAAGTGGCTCCGTTCTGGAATATTAAGCCTTTCAATCCAGGTCTCGTGATGGTTCCCACCCAATGAAAATATCTAGGCAAAAAAATGATAGTCAACTCAGGGCCTACGTGGGGTGTGGGTGGATATATTAAGATAGAAATATTCAGGGGATATACTGGCAGCTACAATTGAGGCCTACTTGGGCCATGGGTAGGCACCTCTTGTATTGGATGCCTAATTCATACCCCTGCGGGGCTACGACGTACTTTAGGACGCCCAGAATTGATTTCCACATAGGCCCAATCGGTGTTGAAGACCAAAATTGATATATCCTATTCGGGTTCACTAGATGATTTATTCGAATCAGCTTCCTGATATTATAATCCCCAGATAATTGTATATTAAGGGCCATGAAGCATCAGAAAAGGGATAAAATCTTGCATATATACATGCCCATAAAGTGCATGAAATGTTTTATTATAAAACACTTGAGGGCCATGGGACCTTGGTAAACGGACAAAATTGTGCTACGTGGTTTTCAAACAACTAAGCAATGATCACAAATTTCAAGTATGCAGCAATTAAGTGCACTACTAGGATTACGCTCTGAATATAAATCCAACTTGGGAAAAAAAAAACAACGTCGGAAACTTGGTTCAAAACAACGTTGAAAACACTCTGGTAAAAATATACGCTCGTAGCAAGCACACTCGGAGCTGACAAGAAACGTAAAAAGGTTCCAACCTTCTCTTGCCGAAGCGTATAATAATTGCTTGTCATAGAGTATTGAAATTATACGTTATCAATACGCGTTATAAACGTTCTATGCCGTTTTGGGGAGAGTACTGTTACGTTCTATGAAAGGTAATGCGAATCATTTCATACAGACTTCGAGTATCGGTTTTAAACTGTCAGGAATCATAGCATTCCATGGCTAAATAGGTGAGACGCTGGATTGCAATGCTAAAAATCATGGGTTCGGATCTCGCAAAGTGGTTAGAATTTTTATCCTCTTATATTGTTCATGCTCTTCATGGAGCGTTGATTTTTATACGCTCCCTTTGTTCCAAACTTCGCTTCAAATACTCTTCGAATCCGTTCCATTTACTCTTTGTTTACTTTTCATTAACGTTTCTGTTACGCTCCACCATACTTTTCGTCTCCGCTTCATCTCAGTTTCCATTTTCACCAGGGCAACGTTGTTTACCATGGTAAAATGGTTGCTCTTCGAAGAAGAAAAAAACAACGTAAAGAACAACTTGGTTTTCTACGTTGTTGCGACATATCATGAAATGTGTTTCCTAATAAAATCCTCTTAATAGACCCTACTTCCAACATGAATAACCACGTTATAAAAATTACTCACATTTTTAGGTTAATATGTTTATAATGATTTACATGCAATGATTTACAAGCAATTAATTTTATTACTAAAGATTTAAAATTTGTGTGTATTGCTTAGTTGTTCCGAAAGTACGTAGCATCCCAGCAAACACGACTGCTGGTATCTCAAAGGGCCAGTGACGGGTCTTTACTGGCATCGCAGGGCCATCAGCGGCCCATTAAAACACCATGCAGTAATCATTGTTTGTAGGGATTCCTTCAAAGTCTCCATGGCCCGTCAATAACAAATTCAATTGCTCGTATTTGAAATGTTACATGACAACATAACGAACTGTATAATCAATTCTGACACACCCTGTACATTCCCGCGATGTATTTGTACATGAACAAAAGAAAGATTTGGTTTTATCGGATGAAGGGTTGGTTGGATACGACGCAGTGGATATTTATTTCACGGAATTATGGTTTCTACGTCTTTTAAACTTAATAGATTCACCACTGAAAAATATTTGTTCAAGAAAAATAAATCCAATCATATTCAATACATTCATATTCAGTATTTTGCGTATTCAATCAAACGTTTATTTGATACAAATAGATATTCTTTCAGTGTAGTCATATAATATTTGTACTTCATAACTCATATTCATGCTTCAATTTGATTTAGACTTTATCGAATGTAACAAAAAATATGGATTTATTCTTTTTGGGACTTCCCAATTAAGGCGATCGATTATTGAGTGGTATGGTAATCTCAGCCTGAATTTTGCCCCTACTTTGCTCTTCATAGTTCCTCCTCTGATGCAAGGAAAGACCGAGTTCAACGATATTTAGAAGAATGACTGTCAATTTGAAGAAAAACAGGATCACTGAAAAATATTTGTAACGAGTTCCCCAAACATTCGTAGCAAATTCACCATAATAATAACAACTTTTGATGATTTCATTATGAAATTTTGGTAAACTCACTGTGAATATTCTTTGGCGATCCTCTTTTTCTCTGAATTGATAGTCACTTATCTGAATATCGATGAACTCGATATTTCCGTGTAGGCGCTTGGGATAGCAAAGTAGAAGTCCTGTGTAAAACATCTTATCAACACCGATTAACCAAATTTAATCCGGATTTCGCATTGGAAATATTTTATTAACCCAAGTCTTATTCAGCATCACCGGTTTCTTATTCTAAACACGCTTTTTAATCAGATATTTGCAAACAAATTTGATTTAAGGTAATCATGTCATTTTGTTTTTCAACTGGCACGTGTCCGTGATTCTGAAAAGGGACCTGGTTCGCGACATGTTGAGATATTGAATTGTCCAGGTTGAATCCTTTGCCTTGTCTTCCCAAATGATTCTTCAACGTATTTGGGTTCAATGTGATATCGCTGATACCTAGAATCGAAGTTGATAGAATGCGAGATTGATATCGTGAAGTTTCATGAATGGAGAGAAATTTGT
Source organism: Gonatopus flavifemur (assembly GCA_018340375.1). NCBI lineage: Eukaryota > Metazoa > Arthropoda > Insecta > Hymenoptera > Dryinidae > Gonatopus > Gonatopus flavifemur. The sequence goes on from JAFFJZ010000005.1 coordinate 12,667,575, forward strand.
AGTTGAATTTATTATTAAATCATTGCGATATAATTTTACTATGGAACAACAATAGAATGTTGATCATATCTACTATATTTCCTAGGGAACATCGCAATAATCTCATAGTTAATTTAACTACAAAGTCCTGTCCGTGTGGGGTATCATTGTGGATGAAATTCCAAAATTACATCTAATTTTTTATAGAATTCATATATATAAACTGTATACAATTTTGAAAATTCTTCAACTCGACCCATTCTTATTCTCATTCGACGGACAGTGATTTTCTTTTTCAAGGGCACTCCGGGGCTTCAAAATTAATACATTGTTATCTCCTATTTCCTTAACACTGGAAGGATTGAATCTAGGTGCATTAGTACACGCACTTTGCTTGTATCACAAAAAAGATGCGTGTACTCAATATTTCCGATTGCATCTTCTCATTTTCGAGGAAAATTGGGAGAGGGGATGAAATTGAGTAACTTGAGAATTTTATAATGTTCTTACACCACTTCGACTATCACTCCCTTTTTACAGCATTACTTTCCTTCTATTTGTTATCGTTGATAAAATGAATTTCATGGATTTTGAAAAAAATGAAAACCGGGAAGTTCATCAATATCGTCAAAGCGTGGAACAAGTTCCGGTAAATCAGGACGTCTGGTCATCCTATCTCATGGAAAATAACGAACATTCATTATCACTTCAATTTATGCACAGGATCAACACGAAATTGTCGATCTCCTATTTCCTTAACACTGGAAGGATTGAATCTAGGTGCATTAGTACACGCACTTTGCTTGTATCACAAAAAAGATGCGTGTACTCAATATTTCCGATTGCATCTTCTCATTTTCGAGGAAAATTGGGAGAGGGGAAATTTATATTGAAAATTTGATAAGTTGTGTGTATTGATTTCAATGCGACATTTTCAACTGCAATTATTATTCCTTGGAAAATTGGACTTGGAAATTCTCAGAACAATCTACAAACGCAGATATTGTCACATTCCATTGAATTTATCGAAATTTTCTGCAATATGTTGTATTCGTTCAAAAATCGTTAATATTTCTGTAAACAAAGTTTGGAAAAAAATTGAAATTTCATCTAACAACGCAACGCACTCAACCTAGTTACACATCTGCATCGAACCAAACCAACTGAAGTGTTTCAAAAATATACAAAAAATGCATGCTGAAGAATGATGGTTCTATTTTTTGTATACATCGAATAATTGGTATCTTTTGCATAATTGTATTCTCCATATTATGGTTGTTATGGGATCCAAGGATGTGAAATCTTCTACTTCCTAGATAAGACGTTGCACATAAAAGGGATGAGTGCTGTTTGCCTATTCTCTACACGCAAATATTATCATAAGTACAGATTGTATAGATTAATAAGAAAATGAGTGGATACTACGATTTTCATGACAGATTTTATACGCATTGGAATATCGATGACGCGATGTTTGCTCTTTTAATTTCTTCAAGTCATGAATTTTATAAGAATTCGAATATTTGGTTAAACACATCCTCGTACGTGTTGTTATCCTGTACATTTTTCTGGGCGGATTACATATGTGCTCATTATAGGAGGTGATTATAGTTGTTATACTTGGCGAGTAAGGTTGTATCACAACAAAATCGTTGCAGGACTCAATCTTTACATCGTAGTCAATTCAGAATGAAATTTCTGTACGATATCATTATTCAACAATTTTTTCGATAAGTTACATCGTATATGGAATTTTAAGTTGATACAATTTCGAGTAAGGAAGTACGCACAACTCGTGAATGGAGTCTTCAATTCTCCACGCTATAAACTGAAAAAGGTGCATTCGGAAGGTTTAGTAAATTGGATTAAATTTATGAGATGGAATTAAAAATGATTGATTCTTCATCAACCTTCCGTTTAGCTTACTCAGTGTTCTTCAACCCTTATTTTATCACCCAGCTAGCACAAATGATCAATTTGAATCCATAAAGACTTCTCAAAGACCTCTCGAATAGTCCTCTTTGCGGAGATTCTGGTATCATCTGGGTCCAGTATATTCTATATTTTGTACAGAAAATTTGGCTGACTCATTTTCTGTGCGATTTTCGATTCCTTCAGTTGATTTCTAGAAATTCCTTCCACCACCCTGTTGTGTGTGACCTCTGGTCCACTATAGCCCCACCTTGGCCCAGTCTTGGGCCCATATTGGCAGGACGAGGCCCATGCTGGGCCGGGGTGGCTCCATGAATTTTTAGGACAAAATACGAGGTAATGGGTGCATCATTTAAAATATCTTTTCGTATAACATTTTTTGAGGATTTGAAGGGATGCTGTTACAGAGAAATTTTTTACATATAAAAACACAAATCCCTGCATAATTCGTCAGGAAACAATTGGATAATGCCATAAACAAATGAGTCGAAAAAGAAGACGCACAAACCTCAATAAAGTTTCCAGATCCGTATGACGATACCCATGCTGAAGATGATGAAAAACTCATTTTAGTACGTTCTTGTTGGAAAAAAACAAGTCGAAATTATATCGATATTTGTGAAGTTTTTATCAAGCGTATCAAGAATCATTATAGTGGAATAGTTTAATTTCTCTCGTTTCTTTATGAAAACTTAAAGCGCATGACGAAATGATTTATTCAGCCGTTAATAATACATTGCAGCTGCAAATAATTGGATATAAACTAGGTTCGATGATATTTGAACATATTCGGTGAAATGAACCAACAAGATGATTGAAATTCTCAAATAATACGGAGCAGTCGATAACGAATTGAATTCAAGAATTACGCGTGTAAAGCAGAGATAAAATATTTTTCAAGTATGAAGTTCTGGCTCCAAGTGTATTTTTCTGTCAAGTACTTTTTCGACGAATGTAAATATAGGATATCAAACATCGTAACGGAAAATTCATTGACAAAAACAGATATTTGAAATACAAAGTATAATATATTCTATTATGTATATGATAATCAAACATCAAACATTTGATTGCCAATGGATCATTATTGGAGAATGAGATTTCATCAAGATTTTAAATTAATATGAAAGACAGATGGTATCGGGGAACATATCTTCTGTTTGAGTTTTGTTGAATTCAATTTAAAAATCTGGAAAATCATTTTTTCACTTCTCGGAAATAATTGTTATTCCAATTCTTTGGTTTGAATATTTAATTTATGTTGGTTCCACCTCGAATTGAACCACGGAGAGAAATGGCTTTTTACTATGGCGCCTGCAAAACAATTTTTTGTCCTTGCAAAAATATTCACTCCAACAGTTGAGATGTTAATTCTGTTGATAAATTTGTTCATGGTAACAAAAAAATTGTGCTGTGTGAATCATTTTTCTTGCTCTTTTAGCAATCTTGTTTTGTAAGCGCTACTTTTTTCTCCGTGTAGATGGTCAAAAATCGACTATTTGAGTAGTTGCAGGAACTATTCCTTTCCCTCCGTGATGAGACAACGGAGATACGACGATGGACGAATATCCAGGTTTGTTTGTTATATAATGGATTTCAGAACATATTTTAATCTCATAAACCATCCGTCGTATCTCTATTGCTCCAAAGAAGTAAGTCTCTTTTGGGTTTCATGGAATTTACTTATCCATCTCTTGCACAAACTATGGAATGAATTAGACGTGAAAGAGTGACCGCAAAATTCGCCTGTTTTTTTTGGGACCGCGAGTTTCGGGTTGAATTGCATTCTGAAAAATATCTCATGTCGATCATTTGCAAGGGAATACCATTTCCCGGTGAGCATAACATTGATTTTGGAGATGAAGAAATCGACGGAATCGATAGATTCTTGAAAAACTGGATTCTTCTCTATAAAAAATCTATCGAGGTTTATTGATTTTCATACAATCTTGATCAAAATTTGATACTACTTTACGTGTAAAACCAGCGTTATGCTCACCAGGAGATTGTACACCCTCGCAAATGATCAGCACAGAGTATGTTTTAAAATACATTCCAACCTGAAATCCACGGTCCCAGGCAATAGGCGGAAAAATACCCTTTTTGCAGTCACTCTTTATAAATCCCATATCTATATTATATCATTCAATGAAGTATCCTTCAAAGCATCTCAGCCCTTAGAAAAATTAACCCCACTATGTGATTTATGTTAAACGATTCAAAGGAAATAGTATTTAAATTTTGAGAGTTACGTAGAACGTTTCGAAAATGTTTATACAATAATTCCAATGGAACATTCTTCAAGAAATTTTAGAATACTTTCTTTTCTTTCAACTCTACAACTGTTAAAAAATGCAACATTAGTAGATCACAATTCAAAACTTCAAAATCTCTTGGTCTACGAAAATAAAATTAATCGACAAAAAAGATGCAATCACACATAAAATTTCATTCGACGAATATCTTATATATATTTTTTCCGAAACCTTCGATTCCATTTCCATTGTATTCCTATTCAGAAAAAGCTCAGTTAGACATAGCGTGATATCCCAAGTAACAATTGTTCAAATAACCATTATAATGACGCGTGATCTTTGGGTGGCACATTTATTTGTGCGCGAGCATCTGCGTGGTGGTGCTTAGTAGCTGGAAAGATTTGAAAATAAAAAGAAAAAAAGACTTGACACATGTATGATGAGTATATATCTTACGGTAACAACACGTGTATGAAATTTGCCGCAAATTACCATAACGATTTCGATACACGAATAAAATTGAAGAAGAGAGGGGGAGATGTCTTGTGACCGCTACGTTATTTGTATTCCAATACAATTCAATCAAATGATGGCACCCAATTGTACAGTGTATGTATATATATGTATACATATGTATCGATGTGTGTGCGCTCCAACACATGTATACATTTAATTTTAATGTCACATTATAATGTAACGTTCAGACGAACTCGGCAGAGTGGGAAATAGATTTGTTCAAGTGATAAAATTGTTTGCCAGCAATTAAGTGGTGGTACTGAAGAACGATGGTTTCGGAAAATAGAACGACTTCATGAGTTCACTTGCAGGAATCTCCCAATACGACCTCATTCGAATCGGAGGATCGATGATTATTAGTCTTTTCAATGTTAGGAGCGAGTTGAATATCGAGAAAGGGCACTTTGTTCGTTAGTGTCTATAATCGTTGATTTTATTCCATTTTTTTCTGCAGTGGATTGTCAGTAGTTGGTTATTGAATCTTTATTCAAAATGACGTACGGGAATGTGAACGGAGGTCTTAACGACGTGGAGAAAAGGAAATCTAATGTTACTGTCGATTTTGGTGAGTTTTGAGGAGTTTGATTTTTATAATTCGAATCTAATTTCTAAATTCCTTCCCTATGGATAAACTTCAATGAAGAGCGATAGGTGTGATTTCATTGGAACTAATGGGACATGGGAAATCTTGTCGATTCTCCGTGTCGTTTGGTCATAGACTTTGTAGGATTTCTATTGGATACTGTATAGAAATCAATACTTGATGGATTTTATTAGCACAGTCGGTAAAGCCTCACAAGTACTCATGAAAGATACATTTCTATGGGAAAACCATGTCGTTTGAGCACAGAATCTATGGAAATCTGTTGGAATGTATTGCACTTTTTCAATAGGGTTTTGATTCTTGAAATTGGACCTGTTGATTTTATTGAAACGGGTTGGTCAGAATAAGTTACAATCTCAGTGGAAATTACTCTAATCGATCTGTAAGTTCCGCGAGGCCTCACCAGGTCCTTGTGAGGAATTCTTAAGGCCTTGTAACAACCTAGAGAATATCAGGGTTTGGTTTCAATTCATACCCGAGTGGAAAAATCAGGGACTGTAACGTTATTCACTTTCGTTGGGAGTTCGTTCAATAGAAGTGAATAACCTCACAAGTTCCTGGGAAGAATGTTCAAAATTATATATAATTCAATATAGTTTATACATACTTCATATTGAATTCTGTATAAATCATATATATTTGTGAACATTTTCCACTCGAATAATTTGTGTAAATAGTTGAACTATTCACCACGAAATAACTAGTTCTTTATAATCTGAAGAATCACATGATGGTTAACTGAACCAATCATAGATGCAAAACTTCGCATTTCATTGAGAAAACTACATTGATCTTCGCGGAATTATAATTTGAATTTTTCCCGCAGAAAAATATAGAAAAAATCTTTGAGGACAAATGGCGCAATTTGAGGAAATATGTAGAAATGTGTGGATAAGATTATGTGATTTCATCTGAAATTCAACCCTTATTCCTGTGACGGCGACGTGTTCCACAAAGAAATTCTTAGAAATTTTTAGAATGATGCAAACTTTAACGCAGTTGCATGAAAGAAGAAATTCGCTGCAAATCCAAGTGTTTCATATTTATTCTAATACATTTGGAGTGTTCAAATCGTGGCGCCAGTTAGTAAATATTGAAAAGTGTATAAATATGTCAATAACTTCAGATTAAGAACCTGGAGTCTTTGGAGAAATGGGCAAAATTTTGCCACGTGCTTTCTGAACAATCAAGCGATAAACATGAATCTTTAATCTGCAGTGATAAAGTACATTGCTAAAATTGAGGGTTGAATATGAAATTGGAACTGCAAATGATCTCTCGGAGTATCTCATGCAGGCGATGATAAACGTGTCAACCTACAGATGTCAATAATTTTTATAACTCTTTTGTAATCGAATAGCGAAATATTCAGTTGTTGAAGACTCAAAATCTTGCCGCACATTCTTTAAGCGATGTTTCTAGTTCCCAGGAGTTCCTTTGAGGAGGTAAATAACGATGGTTTACCCAATTTTGTGAGTTTGAATTTTCGTTTCAAAATTCAAACTTCAACAATATCTTTTATTTTAACTTTAACAATATCGTTTTTCATATTTAGAAATATATATTGGGCTTTGGATTTATATTTAGAGCGTAATTCTAGCAGTGCACTTCGTTGCTGTGCCTGTAAAATTTTTGATCATTGCTTTATTGTTTAAAAACTACGTAGCACAATGTTATCCGTTTACTAAGGCTCCATGGCCTTTGAGTGTTTTATAATAAAACATTTCATCCATTTTATGGGCAAACCTACACGCTCTTATGGGTTTAAAAAATTGCCCTAGTAAAAATCACTCCAGCCAGTCTCCAAGCCATTACAAGGAATCACCATTCTTCAATAAGATGAACGTAATTGTGGTGTTCGATATCTCTTCTAAAGTCTCTTGGAAAGCGTTCAATTGAAGGTCTTCAATCATATTCTCACATTTTGCGTCAAAAGGCTGATCTTCAAATTTCTTGTGAAATTTCCAGGGATCTAAGAACTTACGGTTTGTTTTTGATTCCCGTGAGCTTCTTGTAAAACGTGCCCCTCCCTTGGAAAAGGTTCAAAATTCTTTTCGGAATTCTGTTAGGTTTTTGTTCAATTTGTGACGTTCTATCACAAATCTAGAATTTATCAAATCTTATCAGAACCTATTACCAATTGTGAAATTCCGCAGATTTGTTATATCTCGTAATCCGATTAAGATCAGTTTCTTCCAAGGTACATTGAATCTTTCCAAGTGTATTCATTATGCCTTGTTTCATTTTGCAAAGTTTTGCAATTTTTATGATATTGAAAATTTAAATTCTCATCTTTCCAATGGTGACTCAGCAGAAGCTATAAGGTTTCCTCTAGGTTTTTTGATGAGATGAAGTGCTTGTCAGAGCTGTGTTAGATGTTCCTGAAGTTTGAATCGTTTATAGAAACGAAACGGGAATTCAAACTTACAAAATAAATCTGATGGATCATCGGTGTGCATGTTTTCGAATTAATTCCTTGCAACTGAAAATATCATTTGATAAATAATATGCAGTATACTGCACGAATTGGGGTCTTCGACAGTTGAGTAGTTCGTTATTCGATGACCAATTCGTTTCAATAAACGATTCAAACTTCACAACATTGTTTTATAACGTTTAGAGTGTTTCAGAAAAACTTGGAATAAGTTTTCTACAAAAAGTTGTCCAGAGTTTTGTTTTAGTTTTGCCATAATTCTCAAAATTTCTTGAAGGTTTTTTGAGTTTCTCAGATACTCAACAGATTTTAAATGTCTGGCATAGCAGTTTTAGATGAGTTTTATACAAATTCTATAATATGTTTTGCATCTAAAACATGTCTCGAGCACAAGTTTTAGATGCATCGTACGTCGAAAATAGCTTTTAGACGAAAATTCGTCTACAACTTATCTAAAAGTGTTGTGTAAGACTTCTAAAGCTAGTGAAAAAGTTATAGCAAGATATAAAATGTTCACTGGGAAGTGTTTAATCAGCATCTACACCGGTTAGTACTAGTGAAATTTCATTGGTTCTTGATGACACTTTTGAAAAAGTGTAAGCTTCCTATCACACTGCTGTCGATTTTACTTTTCACGATAAAACGCTTCAAAAAATGCAGGGTCTTTTAGAAGATTTGATTCGATTTCATGGCTCTCAGTACATTTGCAATTCGGGTGACTTAGAAGTATTGTATTACCGTAGCTCAAAATATCAAAAAATATCACGATATTTTTTATTCAAGATATTCTCAAATTATCTTTATTTATATTATCAAAAATATGTAAAATCTGTGTTTTGTAGACATCTTCAAGGTAGCTTTCAGAAACGCTTTGAAGAAATCTTTATTTGATTATCTACTAAATACACGCAAAAAACGGATGTGTTGAAAAGTCCCATAATTTATTGAGGATCAGCGCCAGTCTCTGACAGATAGAGTTTCCACTTGAATTTACTTTTAAAAAGTCCCATAATTAGACGGATTTCTACAAGAAATTATGGTACTTTTGAAACTATATTCAGGTAAATAATTTCATCCGTCACAGACTGGCGCTGATCCTCAATAAATTATGGGAATTTTAAAAATATATTCTTCTGCGTGTACAGTATATATTGCCCACATCAGGAAATTCACGTCTCAAGAAATCTTTTAGACAAGTTCAAGATGTCTTATGCAACGTTTCCAGATATGTTTCATCAATAAATCAATTGAAACGGATCTTTTAGATTTGTGTGAGATATAAGATGTGACTTGGACGTTCAAAAGATGTCCCAAAACGTTACTTAAAACATCTTCCACTTCTGTAGAAAATATCTTGAGGCATGAATTCTTATGTGGGTGCTTATAAATCATATCAAATATCTGATAAACGCATAACATATTTCATGACAAATGCCTGAAGAATTTGACCCCCATCGGCATGCTCATCGAGAAGTCGACTGATATTTCATTAAAGATTGTTTCCATGGTAATTTAAATGTTATTGCCTTGACTCATACCTTTCAATTCGTCTTCAAGATCGAACTAGATTAAACCGATCCCAATCGAAGCATTAATTCAATAACCATCAAGCACAATAATATCTCAAGTACGCTTTATGCAACATCTGAAGAGATGTCGAAACTAGTATATTGTACAGCGAGGAGAATCAGTGGTCGATTCTGAACGAGCATTGATTGTTGCGCGAACGAATTATTAAAAGCTCAGTGATAGTGCGAGTGGTCTGGTGATAACAGAAGGATGAGATAACTGTTCTTTGTTACTACAGATTTTATCACGGTTTTTTTTGGAAAATAATGATTTTAGCAGTTCAGTATGTCCTGTTCGACCTACTTAGGTATCTTTGGAATATTTTGAACATTCTCCTGGGGAAAAAAAATTTCTCTGAATATCTATGAATATCTGCGAAGACTACTTCACTGGAAATCTCCTAGATTTCCAGTGAAATTTTCTCACTAGGGTCATCTTATGAAATAGTACTCACTAGACCTCTTATAGACATGTCTTGAAAACTGGAGGCGTAAAATATTCTTGGTTCGTTGAAAAATATCTGAAGACCTCAGAATGTCATGTGGAGGATGAATTGTAATCTGATCTCCCGGGTGGCAAAAAGTTTCTCTGATTTCACTGAAAAACTCCGAAGAACTCTGTAAGAATCTGAAAAACTTTGAAAAATCTTAAAGAATTAGAAAAATTCTTGCTCATTGAATAAATTTTTCCATTGAAAATTTCGGGAAATTTCAGAGATTTACAGTGGAATTCTTCCACCGAAGCTTACAACAGCATAGGGAAGAAAGAATGAAACGATTTGGATTGCCAATTGATAATCTTTGAATGAATTGTGGGCCTTCTGATTAAAAAGATCCTTTGAATTTCACAAAATCTCATTGAAATAGCACAAAGGTCTGTTAAAATCTCATCTAATCATCCGTCAATGAGATTTGCTTAGTCATATAAATTCCTCCAACGACAACTTCATTGAATCTCTCCAAATCTTATGAATCTCTTTAACGAGAAGCTAGATAAATTTCGTGTGGAGTTCTTGAAGTTCATACCCAACTTTGTGGAGATCAATATTCTATACACAAATTTTATCCGTTCATTGTATTCAAAACGGGGAACACATGATTTCATGACTGTAAAAATATATATCATAGAAAATAAAATCTAGTCGAACGGAAGCATGAGAGATTCTTTCTCCTACACGGAGAAAAAAGATTTCGTTATTTTAACGAATCCGTCTTCGCTGAACGGATTGAATAACCTAATGATGACATTTCACTGTGTCAATGAGCTAATTCGCTGTATTTACTAACTGATTCGTTATAATTATCAGTCCTTCGCTAATTTTACGAAGCTTGATTCGCTGCAACAACGAATCGCCGTTCACTTCAGCGGACTTGCTTGCTGTCCATATAATAACAAGCGAGTTTCGTTAAGACAGCAAAATTCTTGCTATTCCAACGAATTTTTTTTCTCCTTGTATTTAACATTGTAAATTAATTTGCAAAGGTACCGATGTTAAGAAACCAGCGGATTTTGAAACTGCGATCACTGCCGCGGGTTACGGCAAATTCCATTACTTACTTCTGGGTGCCATTATTCTAGTCGCTTGGGCGCCAAGTATCGATACATCAAATATATCAGTGATAGTACCATCGGCAGAATGCGATTTACAACTGACTTTCTTCCAAAAAGGTGTCCTGAATGCCGCTGTTTATGTCGGTACGTATATTTCACAAGAACTATACCGTTCTATTCTCTTCCCTTAGAAATGTGTTCAAACATTATTGTATTGTATTGTATCAGGTATGGTTTCGAGTGCTTTATTCTGGGGTTATTTGGCGGATGTGAAGGGGCGAAAAAATATCCTCGTCTACGGATTCTTAGCGGATGGTATCTGCAATATACTTTCTGGATTTTCTCAAAATTTTTGGACCCTCGCAGGACTGAAATTCGCTAGCGGCTTGATGTGAGTAAAAAGAATACGTATTTGTGATTCAAATGACCTTTATCTGGTATCGAACTATAGGATAAGTATTCGATTACAGTATAAGTGGACCTTACGCAACAGTTATGTCCTATACCGCGGAATTTTATCGCACTCAGGACAGAGCTAGAATTTTACTGATCGTTGGATTGCTGTGTCTTTCTGGAAACATAGCTAATACAAGTAAGTAATTATTATTTTTGATTATAACGATCAAAGCATTCTTACATTCACAATTGAATTCTCTTCCAGTATTAGCTTGGTTGATAATACCACAAGATTGGGATCTTATTTTTGCCAATGGGCATTTCGTTTATAATTCTTGGAGGATCTTTTTGTCGCTCTGCGGAGTACCCACGATACTCGGAGTCGTGTGTCTTTCCTTCTTCCCCGAGAGTCCAAAGTTTTTGATGTCCCAAGGTCGTAACGAAGCAGCTTTACGCGTCTTAAGAAAGATATACTCTATGAACAGTGGTCAACCTGGAGATTTGTATCCAGTACGATATAATTTTGATTTTCGATCAATGTTTTATTGAATCTATCCGTTTCTTCATCAAACGAATTTTTCTGTATTGATCTAGATTCATGCGTTGGAAAATGAGTTGGCGGAAAACATGAATTTGACAGCTAAGAGCGAGAAACCAAAGACGGAGGAAGAAGTTCATAAAATGACTTTCATGGATGGAATCCGTCAAATTTTGCCGCTTTTCTACCGGCCTCACTTAGCTCGTCTGATTTTGGTGATTTGCATTCAGTTCTCCGGCATGCTCGCGTAAGTAATTGAACATGTTTTGGATTCATACAACAATCTTTCATAATCTCAGGGAAAAAGTGATGGAAAAAGTATTCCAGATCATAGAACTTTTTTCCATTTCGCCACTAGAATGGCAGCGCCGGTCCCCTCAAGCGGGGCATAATATGACACACATATGAATTATATTGAATCATATATACATTCTATGAAAGATTTAGATTATGCTCTGATTGAAAGATCGATGCTTTTCCAAATCCTAGACCAGAATAACTCCCTAATCAAACAATTGTATTATTCAAATTCAATTTCATCTATAAAATATCTGCCACGACACTTTTCTTCATTCTAAAAAAATCGTTCTTTGAACTGTCTGGAAAAAAACATCTCTGAGGAAGCAGGAATGAAAAATACTCAATCACATTCTTCGCGAGAACGATAAAACGTTCAAAGAACTTTCACGACACATCATCGAACATTGTTTTTCCATGAATTAGCCAATTCAAAACAGGTCGGCGTGTAAGCATCGAGATGAATAATTATCAATTATCAACCACAGCATGATAGAGAACTTACCCGTCAAGAATTATATAATTAATTGTCCGTCAATAAAGAATTTGCAACATCGTTCGGATAATCTGGATTCAGTGTTATTACACTATAACTGTATGCGAATACTAACGTCATCCACCGGTTATTTGAAAACTCGTCGAAGATTTTCTATGTAATTTCATCAGGTTGTGTAATGAGATGAAATGCGACGCAGCAAGTGGGATTACCGGTTCTGTTGTTCATCGAGCATAAATTACGATTAGCAGTACCACGACTAAAATAGGTGTAAATTGTCAGGCCATAATTATTTCGGTCGGGTTGGGTTTTGTTTTTCCTGTTCCCATTTTTCCTTTCTTTACAACTAGATTGAGTGAAATTTCTAACATGATATTAAGATAATTTATGATCTTCCTCGCCGGTATGTATATCACAGGGATGTGCGAGATGCATAGTTTCATATCGTAAATTATATTTGTCTTATCTCAATGCCATCTAGAATACGCGGAGATACTTTTTAGTTACTACATATCACCGACGTGACATTGATTTAACAATTTTTCTCTACTCTTCTTTCTTTCTCTCTTTTTCTCTCTCTCTCTTTCCGATGATGTAATTAAGGCGATGCACGAAAACATGACGACGGTAGCGGATAGAATTTCATTGAAGTTACAAATACAAATAAAATCGTGTCTCATTTTCGCTATTTTTAATATCATCGTGAATAACATCCGATTTTATCGTCCATTTTTTTACAGTATGAACACCTTACGTTTATGGCAACCACAGCTGTTCGCCATTTTGGAAAAATTCAGTCATTCGAACGAAACGATCAAAGCGGACGGGGATCCAACCTTTTGCGAAATCTTGGATTACTCGACATCTCATCCGAGAAATGAGACCACTCGTATTACAGTTACAACGGATCTGCGACATTGCGAAAAAATTATTATTGACAGTTCGGTGTACATGCAAACCACTATGGTATGCGCTTCCATGATCGTTGCTATAATCTTTGCTGGACTCTTCGTTAATTTACTAGGCAACAAAAAGCTTCTGTGTGAGTATTTATTCTTTTTCCTGATATCTAAAATGAGAGAACTGTGGCGGGGAGAATATGAACGTTATTTATAGGGTGGGATCTGAGGAGATTTCATAGAAGATTTTACAGGTTCATTCAATCCAAAAATGACACGAAAATTCTAGAACGATTTCGAGGGATTCTGGTCAATTAGAATTTAACAACTCTGAATCACTATAAATTGACAACGAAAAATACTAGATTGGTGTAATACGCCTTGATTTGATTCAACGAATAGTTCCGGATTCAGCGCGTGCAAGCGTTATATTGGCACTTGCCAGGTCCTTCCAAGCTCCTCGGCCAGACTCTCATCAATCGCTAGTCCAGTCCTTGATAGCATAGGATGTCCAATAGACGTCAATAGTACCCTAGACGTTCATAGAATGTCCTCGTGTTTCTACACACAAGCAAGTATTTCTTTGAATCTAAGAAATTATTATTTTAATAGGTCCAAATAGATATTTCTTTGACAGGTATAATGTAAAAGAATTTATTATTTGGTCCATCAATCGAATAACAAATTTGTTCGTATCGAAAAAAATATCCTTTTTTGTTGAAGAAATATTCATTTGGCCCTATTCAAATAACAATTTCTTAAATTCAGAGAAATACTTTTTCCTTGTGTAGACAATTTCACCAATTACGCTGGGGAAATGTCAAAAATACTGTATCGTCGGGATGTTCGTTTTTGTCGGAAAATTTTCAAATGACTTCCCTGATGAAAAAATTTCGTTGAATTTTATTGAATTCTGTTCACTTTTGGCGCATTCGGTTTTCATTGGAAATTAGTAAAATTCAACTCAATTCATCAAAATTTCGGTAGAATTCAATAATTGTCCACAAAATTCGAGAACTTTTAGTTAAATTCGTTGACTCCCATTAAAGTTCGTTGAAGTTGAAGAATTCTTATTGAATTTTATTGAAACATTGCTGTGCCAAAAGGGAACAAAATTCAACAAAATTCTTCCACCAGGGTTATATTCCAGAATTCAAAACTCGAATAAAAATCTGCTAAACGAAAAAATCCATTTCAAATTTCATAAGGAATCCATGTGTACAATAAACACTGTTAGGAAATTTATGAAGTTTTTTTCATAAACAGTTTATTAAACAGAACTCATAATAAAATATTGAATTCAATAATATAATGTTTAATGTTGAGAATTGCCCTCCTAATTTTAATAACATATTTATGGAATTTGATAAATAATTATTACATTTCAGTAAGAAATTGTGAAATTTCATCAGTTCAATTTCGGAATCAGTATTAAATTTGATAAGAAAATATTATATTCCATAAAGAATTTTGTATTAAAATTAAGAACTTTCGTAACAGTGAATAGTATCCCAACATTTTGAATCGACCTTTATATAATACTCCCCCAACATTTTTGCACCAAATAATAGAACATTAGCAAATTATATGCTGGGACTTTTAATAATCCTCAAAAGATTCACAAGGGATTTCAACATGAGTTTTGTTTTATATTTTTCTTATTCAATTCCATCATGAAATACTTTGTCATTGTAAATAACTTCCTGGTTAGGAATGATTCGTGGCAATCCCTAGATCTTGTTAGAGCTTAATGAGGGTCTACCCGTGTGGAAATTTCTCCCGGGCTCAGACCTGAGCCAGGTTTATAATCCTCATTTGAAAAGTAGCCCCAACTTGGAATGTTACGCTGTTCAATCTAGGCCCCGGAATGGTATCAAATATCCAGGCAAAACTAGGGTAACCAACGCGGGGCCTATACGGGCTGTTGGTGGGCATACCAGGATGGAAATATTCCGGGAATATACAGGCAACCCCAACTGGGGCCCATATGGGCTCTGAGTGAGCAATCGTATTGGATGCCTAAAATATACCCCTACGGAGTCAGGGCCTACCTTAGAACGCCCAGGATTGATTTCCACACGGGTAATGAGGCTGGTCAGGCTCTGAAAAGACCTGTTGGATTATTCATCCAACCAATCTGCACGGGACACATGAAAAATTCGGCTATGAATATTCAAACAAGTAATTCATCTCCGATTTATGTTTAAGAGATCCAATTTGCTTTATGTCAACAGGTATTTTCTACACCATATCTATGACCTGTTTAGTAGCAATCAATTGGTCATCCAGTAAAATAGTTACCGTAGCTTTGACATGCGTTTTTATTGGACTCACGGGGTCAAGTGTGAACCTCGTGATAGGCATCGTCGTCAGTCTTTTCCCAACACAATTAAGGTTTGTTTGCATTTGATTTATTTGATTTCACCCGTAATGAATCTGTGGCCACTCGTTTAACACGTTTCTTGAAACAAACGTGTAATAATCTCAATAATCGATAATTGATGATGAAGAAATAACAATACAGCGTATTACGGTTGATATGTTATGGTGATAAAACCGTAAAGTAACCTCAATTTCAGGGGAGGTTTCCCTCCCCAGCAGAAGTTATTCTAGTCAACCTATAGTTAATGTCAAGGCTGTTTTCAGTGACTAGTTTCATTGCAAGCGTCTTGAGAGGTATTGAACAACCGCTACAATCATTTTCACAAAGGCTGCTGAAAATACCAGTCAGAACCCAGACAGCACCGAAAATTCTCGGAACATTTTAGAAACTTGTTTCTGGTTTCCTAGATTTGATTCTGAAAACATCATATCCTGGATGTTTTGAAAACGTTTTTTTTTTCAATGCATCCTGTTAGATTTTGAAAACATTATTTTCATGTTCTTGAAATATTTTTGGAACATTTCAATAATTGAAAGAAATAAGGAAAACATTTATGCGACATTTTTAAATCATGTTCGGTAAAATGTTTCCATAACCTCCCTCGAAAATGTAAATAAAACTTCCTAAAACATTTTCACGTTTCCAAAACATACATATAACGTTTTTAAAATATCCTGGGACGTTTTTTGCATGTTTCGTATATTACCAACCATGTTTTGTGAATGTTCTCAAAACGTTTCAGTGCTGTCTGGGAATCGAGCGAAAAATTATTACCCGGCTTCCAACAGTTTTTTTCACGTGCAACCTTGTCAAAAATTAACAAAAATTTTGCTACCACAAAACACAAGTTTTGACAGGATGTCCGGAATTCAATGATTCCGGATGACACCGGGGGAAAAGTTTATCAGTTTTTGACCGAATTGACCTGACAAAAACTGTTCCAAGCACCAACTGACAACAATTTTTTGTTCGGTTCTGTCGGACATTTCCAGCAAGATTGAATTGTCAAAAAATTAAAACAACCCAATAAACATTTTTGGATCAGTCTTTTGGATCAATCTAAAAGATATCTAAAAGAGATCTAAAAGATGTCTTATGCAACAAATTTAGATATGTTTAAGACATTTTGCAGAAAGACATCTTTTAGAAATCTAAAAGACATCTTGGAGGAAGACATCTAAAACATATCTAAATTTGTTGCATAAGACATCTTTTAGATCTCTGTTAGATATCTTTTAGAGTGTTCCGGAAGACTTCCATAGAAACGTTTATTGGGAAGAGGCGAGATAATGGATAAAGGAACGTGACTTCATTTACGGATATTCCCTTTTTCAATATTTCTTGTTTTCAAAAATATCATTCTTCTCGATATTAACAGGATATTCCAAAATAATTATTTGATTTTCGTGTTGACACCGTAATTAGAATTCGTCACTATTTGACGTGCTTCAAATGATTTTTGAACCGTTAATATCACGTTCTTTCATGGTCGAAAAACACGTAATTTGCCACGACATTCTTACGTCGAATCGACGGAAGAATATTACTAATTGACAACGTATGGTTATCGACCATTTTCGACGTCTCTTCAAATGTATGTGTGTTTATTTGGATAATTCAAATATCAACGATGCTAAAACACTTCCATAGAACCATGGCAGTCAGTCTCACCATGATGCTTGGAAGGGGTGGATCTATAATTGGGAATCTTCTATTTCCGGTACTGCTCGGATACGTCTGTCTAGCGCCAATCACAGCTCTGGCGTGTTTCAATTTACGTAAGTTTTTTCCTATACTTTTCTCTCCTTTCCCTATTTTATCGATACCCGTTTTTCTTTTGATTATTCAACCATTTTCTTCAATTATCATCAATCATAAACTATTTAATTACAGTTGCCCTTGCATTTGCCGTTTTCATTCCTAAACCGAAAGACAACGTGAAATAAAGGAAGACGCAAAACAAAGAAAATACAAAATAGCAAGCTCTTCACGGCGATAAAAGAAAATGAATTGGCCTTTTATTTTCGGAATATCATTCAAAGTATGAAGCGGAAACAATGAATGAAAAATTCATTAAGAACAATTTACCGCTCGATAATGGATTGATCTCGAATGAATGAGACTCAACCAAGAATATCCTGAATTACGCTTTAATTTGATTGAATTTATTGTTTGGAACTGGATTCAATCTATTAGACAACTATCGGGGAAGAAAAACACAAAAAAAATCAAGAAACCTTCAGGTTAATTACTTTTCTTGAGAATGAATGTTAATGTTTCTACGACTTACATCCGAGTCATCACGATTATAATTTTCGTATGCTCTCGTTTCTTCGTTTTTCACATGACTCATTACTGTATATTGTTCTTGTTTAATTGTTATGAAATTGAATTACATGCCAAACATGAAGAATTATTTTATTTTTCTACTGCGGACCAACATTTCCCATGCACTCGTCATGGTTCTCTTTTGTGGTTTCGAATAATTTGTCTATCATTCGTGATGAAAAATCAGAATACGTAGAAACAAATGTGTGAGGAATTAGAAGAAAAGAATATTCATGTAATAATTCACTTGGATTGATACAAACACAACTACTTAAAACAATCAATGGAAAAAGAAAATTATCAGATATGAAAGCTTTTTTTGTATATTTGAAAAGTGATGTCAATGAAAAATGACAGCTTCAATTTAACAAAAAGGTAATAAAATCTACGATAACAGCGGTTGAAAGGTGCGATATAATTTGATGATCAAACAAAACACCTGGGTCAAGACTGAACATTCTGAATTCTTCTGACATACGAGAATTTTTCATGAATCTTGAAATAAGACTGATGTTATTGGCGTTGGGAAAAATATAATATGTTTATAATTTTGTGTATGTATCGTTCTCGTTCATAGAACAATAATGTCACGAAAGTGTGTCTTAAATTGAAGCTTGAAATTTTTCTATTATTTAATTCATGATAAAATTTGAAAGAATATAATTTTCATTATGGTATTTATATATATTTTATATAGGTGTGTTTATTGTAATAGGTTGTGATTAGTGTACATATTATGTGAAAGATTAACGTATAAATTTAAGATTTGTATTAAAAGTAATAATAATAAAAATATTTGATGAACGTGTTTCTCGTACAGTGTTCACCATCCATCGATGGCTGATTTGAATGATGTTATTATATCTGAACACGAGTATTACAAGGATTCTTTCGATATAAACGAAAGACCGGTTGGTTAGCGAACCAGAATATCGAAGTCGATCGTAAACTAAGATTGTTCATATAGAAACGACCATCTATCGGTCGATTACAACGTCTTTATTTCATACGGGTAAAACGTATACTGCAAAGCAGATAGAAGAGGCCTTGGGTTTCACTTTCGACACATCCTGGAGAATATCAAGTGAAGCCCTCGATGCAGCCTTCACCCACATGCTCGGCTCTTCCAAACATGTTGTGTGGACGCGGTTTTATCTGGCGTCCAGAATCTCTTGTTTCGTATTCAATTCATTTGTATTTTAAAAACACACATACGTTTTGCATTTGCCAAGTATGCAAAGATCGCTGCTGGAAATGAGGAAAACTTTATCTTATCTCTCAAGGATCAATTTTTCATTTGCGACTTTTCTGATTATTACTGTGTTGTTCTATTGATTTAAGATGTTCAGATAAGATTATTGCAACAAACGATTCCAATTCTTTGTACCAACGGGTCATTCGGAAGCATCAAGATTTGTAAAAATTGTGAAATAAAAGAAACATAATTGTACATTGTTTAATTCGATTCAAGATCTACCTTTTCCCTTTACTACTTCGAAATTTAATAACACAATTGTTCTAGAATGTAAAGAAGAATACTTGTCCTGTCAAACACTGATTTACATTTCAAAAATAGGCATATTAAGTTTTTGTATCAATATTTTTCTTCCACTATCGTATTCGTATTAAGCATTCTTAATGAATACTGTTTAAATTTGTGCATTATTTTTTTTTGGGTAGGTAAGAATAACCACGTACAGTGGGATCTTGAATCTCAAGATGGAGAGAGGAAGAAACATCTTTCAGGTTATAGATTTTAAGTTATTGAGCAGCTACGTGCAATCTTTTCAAGATGAATCATTGGAATACTCGAAAAAGATGGGAAAGAATTCTAAAATGGAACATTATTATTATATACAGGATTGACCACCTCAGGTGTTTCATTCTTGCGTAAGAGAATTGAATTGAATAGAATTCGTTGATTGCATATGCCATCAGTGTACAAGTGTTATATCGAATTGATTGTACAAATGTTTGTGAATGGTTATGAAATTCAAAAAACACTTCTGTCAGGGTTGAATTTTGGCACAGCCAATTCGGAATTTTCGTTGGCAGAAAAGAAGTCGATGTTATCCGGCGACGGGATTGTCCTTTCAATCGAACAATGATGAGATCCGAATATTGGACATTTGCATTGGGCTGAATGCTTCACAGAACAATAGCAGTGCGATTCCATCGCGTATTTCCATGATGCTGTATCAAAGAGTCTAGAAAAAGCTTCTTGCTCGAATTGATCAATATCTTCTATAAATTTTGTTGAGTGTTTGCTTCTAATATGTAACTCTAATATACACTACTTCAACGCTATCAGTAGTATCAGGAAGCGCTATCAAGTAGTGCTTCTAATAAAATACTACCAAGTCACTCCCATTTACACATAAATTGAGCCACATATGCACAAGGAAATTTTAAAATGTATAAGTGGATGGTAGCATTGTTGCCAGAAGCGCTACCTTGATTTTATTGACTATGTAACTTATAATATTTGTCATGATATGATTGTATCAGCTGCCTGATTCATGCGCGTGATACTATTGGAATTGATGCTTTATGATACCCATATGTTCTTGATTCTTTTCGCCCCTAGACCTGCAACTTCAAAAGAACTCACATTCTGTGTGGTAGAAGAGGTTGAAAATAATCGTCTGTGTTCGAAATAACACGAGAATGCACATCTGCGTCAGATGGGAGAATATTTTCAGAAAAATCTTTGGGTGTCCCAAAAGTAAGGCCAAAACATGCAGCAGGTTTATAAGTCGTAACTCACAATGCAGCTTGTGTAACAATGAAAATAGTTTGAATATGTCCCTAGGACTTCTACAGGGACAACGAGGTGTCGGTCCAAAGATTATAAATCTTGCGAAAACTAACTAATCAGGAAAAAAAATCTAATACAGTATTGACAAAAAGTACCAAAGTGGAAGAATTATCAAAAATACATATTGTTTATATATAATTCATAATAGTTTATATAAAAGTTGTATGTAATTGTATATAAATTTGAAAATTTTTATACTCTGGTAATTGTCAGCCACAATTTAACTACCCTGGCCAGGCCAATGGATTATTTTTTCTTTTTGATCTATCTGAAATAACGGATTGATGAGATATTAAACTATAATGATTCGCATCTTATGAACATGTAAACATGGTAATAACATGTTAACGTGTTGAATTGTTACAATTTAATATCTCACCAGCCGTTATTACAAATGAATTGAAAAGAAAAAGTGATGCATTGTGCCTGTATTTTCCCCTTATTTTCTTTGTGGTGTGAAATTTTTTTCATTTGTCTTCTCGGAATAAACATTCCTCAACGTTTCTTATTGCTAATTATCATCATTTCCACACGTAATGTGCTAACTGCTGCATAATCTAGGCTGTAACTTTTAACACCTTGTGGGCAAAAATGTGTCAAAATCCGATCTTGACACATTTCTTCTTTTTCTCACCTTTCAAAAAGGAGGAATATTTCAATTCGAAATATTTTCCTCCGATTTTACATTTCTAGGGTACCACACAGATCCATCAAATGTGCATTAACGCTGTTCATAAAATTTTACCAAAAAATCTGAAAATGTCACTCTTACAGACAAATTCGAATCTCTCACCGCAATCGGTTTCAAAAAATACAATTGTTTTAGTATTGTATACTGACCCCTACCAGCTTTTTAACGTTATAAAATTGCGATCTGGAGGATTCACATTCTTTCACTTTGGTCTACTGCAGTGACTCATGAGTTTCTGTGTATTCAATTGCGACACTGAATAAATTGAGACTTTTTTGAAGAAAGCAGTTTATTGAGCTACTTTATTAATTTAGATATGATTTGGACAGTGTTTCCAATGGGGGGTGTGAGGAGACAGAATTAATGACATAAATCTCATTCCCTGCAAGAGAAGAACCACAAGATCACTGGTTAATCACCCCAGCTTGAATAGTATGGCCAAAACCACATCACAAAGCCCTGTTTACGTGTCATATAGTGTCAACCCTGCACCTATATTAACTAGTCATGTTTTGAACAACGTGTCAGTTCGAGAATTTCGAAATCGTAGAGCCGAATGATACCTCGTCATTGTTATCCAAATCGCGAGTCTCCCTCTTCCCCCACAGATCCTTTCGTTTTTATTCCTTTCCGATCATCTCCTCCGGTACCTCCAGGGTTTGTTTATCTCTCTTATTACGTCCTCCCTTCCCTTGGTTGATATAAACATTATGAAATCAATAGTCTCAGTAACTAGCACTTTCCCTCTCAAAATACAGCTGTAATCCCACAAAATCTTCTGAAAATTGACGAGATGAAATTCTCGCAAGTTTGAATAAAATGAGTTGAAGAAATCCATAAAGTCGTATAACAGGAAATCTTCTGAGAAGAATTCTAAAGTAAATGGAACGTGAATAGATTATATAATTCATTCAATGCATTGATTCCCATATTTTTATGTGGATGATGGAAATTCTTTGAATACGTACAGCATTCCCCTTCATCCGTTTATTTTGTTTTAAGGAGAGTTTCTCATCAAGAGAATTCCGAAATAAGGTGATTTTCTCGAATTTCTTTTCTTAAGAAGGAAGTAAACCTAAGAACTCGAGTTATTTGAAACTCATTGAATGGGTTTGAAAGTACACGAAGAAAATTTTCTCAAGTTGAAGGATTCGTATCACGAAACTTTAAAGGCGTTTTTCAAGTTTGGCTCCACGATATTTCAAAAACTACTGGACGGATTGCTCGGTTTTTGTTTTATTTTAAAGCTGATTGAATTTATTGGAGGATGAAGCTAAATGGAGATGACATTTGCCTTTTTTTTCTTTTTATAGCACACCAAAGAGCGAAAAAAAGGTGAAAAAACGCTACCAACAGTTTGCACGTCCGTCATTTTTCTAATTTTTGATTTTTCATTGGTTTTATTGGTACAACCTCCAATAAATATAATATATTTCATAATAATTGTTCGATTTTTGATTTCTGATACTTTTTATAAGTGATATAGTGACGCCAGATTGATCACTGCTTTTTTAGGTGGTTGTGTTTCAACACGTATCAACAATTTCTATGGCATTATTTTTTACTGAAAAAAAATTTCTTATGTACTTGAAGAGTCAATTAACAAGTGTGAAAACCGCCGAGTTCTTTATCTACTTCCTTCCATGAAAAAAAAAATCGATAAATCACCTTATTTTAGGGTTGCTAGATGAGAACCTCCCCTCAAGAATCCGAGAAAAAAAATAGATCCAACGAGATATACGGAAAAAGAGGAATACTTGCAACAGCCACTCACGTAGTTTGATTTTCAACCCTCTACGAAAAGTAGTTATGGCAACTTCTCAGTAGTTGATGCAAATCCTCACTTGTGAACATTTTTCCGGGTGTCCTGTATTAAATATAGGCCCCGTATGGGCTTATATTGGGTATCTAAACTTGGGATGTCCTAGCTTTAGCCACTGAGGGGCTTAGTCGGGTTGCTGGTATTCAGCCTGATTTCTCTAACTCAGGGGCACCCATATAAGGCCGACATGGGGCCAAGCTGCATTACCAATGTTCTCCCCTGTTTTGAAAATCTAGGCACACCAATTATAGCCTACATAAGGCCTTACCAGGCTCTCCGTATTCTCCCGAAGATCCTAATTTGAGCATACTTGTACACAACCCACTTCGAGGCAAGCTGCATTTCCAACGTTTGCGCCTGTTTTGAAGATGTGAATGCACTCAACTACAGCCCGTCTTATATTGATAATTTTTTTAATTATAAACCTACGTTAAAAACCCCGTTGAAAAAATGTCATAGATGTCGAAATACCGCTGTAGAATCTCATGGGATTTTATCAGGCTCAATAGTGGTGTATTTGGACACTTCTATCAAATTTGATTAAAACGTATGAGTTTCTATACTGAAAAAAATAACCATTACTGTGCTGCGTCTAGACAGCGATGATTCATGTCTAAAAGAAATTTCAAATTAGCCATCACTAGGTGCTTGTCAGACATCAACCATTCGCGCCCAAGACATCACTGAGTACGTTCTGGACGCAAATAGTTGATGTCTGGCGAACAACTCGTGATGGCTAATTTGAAATTTCTATTGGACATGAATCATCGCTGCCTGGACGTTGCACAATAATGCGTCTTTTTCTCAGTGTACGATATTTTTTCTAGTGGGAACGAATGTCCTCAAATCATATTGTGGTGATTCCCTCATGTGCCTGTTTTACTAATTAAAACACTGATGTGCGGCAGTATACATTGCATGTCAGTGTGAATGCGGGTACAGCAATATATAAAAAACTGTTTCTTCGACAAAACCCGTGTGGAAATCAATCATAGGATTTCTAAGATTGGCCCTGGCCTTGTAGGGGTATACCTCAGGCATCCAATACAAGGTTGCCTACCCACGGCAAAAAAAAGGAACAAGAGCGCTGAGACCGGAATACATTGGCCGTTCCGATCAACAGAAGTATTTGTTTGGATGTAGGCCATTGTATCTCAAAATTTCTGGCATCACTGGTGAAGGTTGCCAGATATTCCCGGAGTATTTCAATCCAGGTACGTCCACCCACAGCCCACATAGGCCCCGAGTTGGCTATCATTGTTTTGCCTGGATATTTGATACTATTACGGGGCCTAGATTGAAAAGCGTAACATTCCAAGCTGGGGCCACTTTTCAAGTAGGGATTATAAACCTGGCCCAGGTCTGAGCCCGGGGGAAATTTCCACACGGGAAAGTGTCAAAATGCAGAGTGATCGATTTTTTGCGATTTATGTATACAAAAAAATATTTCATCCATGATTACAGCATTCACACTGTCGGTGAACAATGTCCAAGGATTGAAAAAACATGACTGTATGGGTAATTGCAAGACATAATGAAGGTGTTCTGTGTTTCGATCCTGTATGGAAATCAATCGTGGGCATCCTTAAGTATGTCCGGGCCCCGTAAGGGTGGAACTTAGGCATCCAATATAAGAGTCCCACCCACGGCCCATGTGGGCCCCAGTTAGGGTTGCTAGTGTACTCCCCGGATATTTTAGTCCACAGATGCTCACCCACAGCCCATATAGGCCCTGGGCAACATAAATTATATGTTTTATACTTGTTGTGAGGAATGTTCATCCAATGTTCATATGAATCAAATGCACATTAATTGTTGGCAATAATAATGAATAACTTTTTCCAGGTGCTCTATAAGCGTTCATGTATGTAAAAGTGACATAACAAATATCTTACATATTTTTTGTGATGTATTAAGTTTCATAATGATTAATTTCCTTCCCACAAAATTAAGAGGAAAAGTTGCATTCTTAATTGATTCTGGATCAATTTTCCATCCTTCGACAATATTTGATGCTTCAGGAAAAGAATATATTCTCTTTTTCGACATTAAGACTTGCCCGTGAATAGATATTGCGGATCTCATTGCTTCGATTTCCATTACATAACCATTTCTAAGGAGAACCACATTATTTGGAGTTTTGGTTATTAGATGAATTGAAAACTTCACAACTACTTCTTTTACAAACAAAGTAGCATCAATGGATTTGGATTTTTTAATTTTGAATTCGATTGGCAATGACATTTGTTTTATTTTGCTGGAGCAAGTTCATTTGTCTTTTATCTGAGGAATATCACCCAAACATCCTGGGGCCCAGCGCAGGATGAAATTTGAAAATTCATATGAGCTAAAATGAACTCCCCGAGTTGGTCCAAGTGGAATTCTTGATGTCAGCCAAGTTTGGGAACCATGACGGGGCCTACATTAAAAAGCGTAACACCCCAAGTTGGGGCCAACCCAGGTGTCCTGACCAGGGCCACATTGTGAGTAGGGATTATAAACCTCGCCCAGGTCTGAGCCCGGAAAAATTTCCACACAGGATACAATCCGATAACGTATGTCATGTAATGTACAAAGTAATGTTGGGCGGAACACCTGAGTAGAAATTGAAATCGGCCCATTCCAGGCCCTGTCCGAGCTCAAGTCGAAGTGGTCTGGATACAGATAAGGCCTTGGATAGCCCAAATTTCAATCGGAGAAGTTTCCACATGGGATTCCCTCCTTGCAATATTTATTTAATTTGATAATATTCGCAACAATTTATTATCCTTTCATAGGTCCTAGTTTCAGCGCCTGCATTGGCTCCATCATGGGTGCCCTAAATAGGCCTAAGTTCGGAATACTATACAGGCCCTGAAGATGAGTGCGTGACAATCCTGTCAAGGCCCTACGAGGGTACACGGAAAAACAAGAATAGTTGCAGCAACTACTCAAATAGTCGATTTTTGACCATGTACTTAAGTGGTTGCCACAGCTACTTAGTAGTCAGGGTGAGTAAGTAACACGTTAGCTATCTCAACTAATTCAAAATACCTCAGGTATTTACGTTAGTTAGTGCAACTATCGAGTTACTTGTCCTGACTACTAAGTAGCTGCAGCAACTACTTAAGTAGATGGTCGAAAATCGACTATTTAAGTAGTTGCTGCAACTATTTCTTTATTTTCGTGTAACCTAGTGGACGTCCAGTTTGGCCAAACTGTCCCCAAGAATTAATCTCCACACGGGCTACGCTAGTGAGCCCGACTACTCTGTTAGTTGTCCCAACTAACGTGGTATCTGTTCTAAGTACTAAGCAGTTGCCATAACTACTTATCGTAGATAATTGAGAATCGACTAAGTGAGTAGCTACTGCAACACCGAGAAAACAAAGTTGCAAAATTCACATCTCGTGGAGTCAATATTTGGACGATTTCAAAGAATAGTTCAAGCTATCAGAATTTGAGTTGATTTTATAGCGCGGAATGTGAGATTTACATCAGCTATGGTATATCTTACATCCGCTGTTGCGAAATCGACTTGAATTGTGGTAGTTCGAACTATTTTTGAAATCGTCCCAATATTGACTTCACAAGATGTAACCAAGATGTTTCCAACTCCTCTTCAGATCTGAATTTTGTCAAAAATCCTCACAAATCTCTCGATATCCACTTACATCTGAAAATTTTCATTTTACAAGAGATCCAAAAGATGTACAGAAATAAAAAAAAATATTCAGAGATCTTCGGAATTCTTTTTGAGTCGCCTCAAACCTCTTCGGACTCCTTCCAAAATTGGAATCTTTAGATGTTGGTAGACATTGGAAAATCTTACAGATTTTCGCCAAAGTTGAAATCTTGAAATATAAATGGATCTCAATGGATGTCATCTTTTTTTTTCTCGGGAAGTACACTGGCATAAGAGAGCGACGATGATCTATAGTGTTTGCATATTCAATATGATAATCTTCACTGTAAAAAATTTCTATGAGAAACTTCACATAAATGTTCAGAAGTAATCAACATATACATGCGTTAGGAATCCAAAATCTGAAGAAATATATTTAGCGAAGATGAAAAAAAAAACAACGTAAGTAGATGGAAAGTAACATTTTTATTCAAATATGTAATTCCGAATGAATTTCCTTGGAGGCTGTGCCCTGTACACGATAAGTCGTTTCTCTGGTGGTGGCCTCATCAAAACCCTAATAAGTATCCATTATTATTGAGCGGAGAAAATGATAGGCGTGTTTTTGTACATGAACTTCTCGGAGCACGAATGCAAAATCACAGCCATACATTGTAGCTAATGATTTATTTAATGTTCGACGTGTTACAAATCATATAGGCCCCGTATATTATCACCGACGGTTGATATCATGAATGTGTATTGGAAATCATACTTCTCTCTGTACTGTTGACATGTTTCATTTAACCACGATAATGTATGCTCTCGTCATCTTTGTTTCTCTATAATTTCATGTTAGTATTTCGAATGTAATTACCGCTGCTTTGAATTATAATACTTTTTCAGTTGATCATGTATATCTACATATACAATTTTCAGACCAACTTGTGGAAGGTTACGCACGCAAGACCAATACAGTAACACTGAAGAATGCTACGATCATAGTTTTCCTTTTCTGTGCATATATTTTCATGAACATATCCGTCGATCAATCTGATAATATAGTTGACTTATTTCTGATGTCCCCTCGTCTTTTTCCATTCATTCACCGGAACAGAGGTTAAAATGAGTCATTCTGTACTTAATTTGTAATGGACCACCCTGGACAAAGAAGAACCAAGATGCAATTTTTTTTCTCCCTGTTTTTTTGCTTGTTCGACCTCGAACTCTAACCACAAGAAGATCCTTTGAGCATTTGATCGTATCTTGCAAATCAATTTGTACTGGTAATTCTTGACTTAATTGTCACACTTTGGTTGTTTCTATGTAGTATTTCTATGTTCTTTTTCTCGAGTAGAGAAGTGTCTTCACTCAATCATCTTTAATGAAAAGAGTAAGAAAAGCTGCTGAGGTTCGTATACGTGGATTTCTTATCAATTTTCTCACGAAGGGATTCTCTGAAGGAGCAAAGATATGATTTAATTACGATTCATGATTACGGCACGCTACTAATGGCACTAGTCATCTCACACGTAGGGTCTGTACATCGTAACACCTTGTGTTAACAACGCAAAGAAAACTGCAATCAACGAGGTTTTTGTATCTGCGGCAAGGTTGTGAGACGATTCTTACGCGTTACATGTTACCCCACACTGTAAAAAAAAACTGGAAATTTACTGTGCAACTGGACTGGAAATTTCCAGTGCTAGTACTGGAATATGGATATTCCAGTACATGTACAGAGATTTTGTTGTTACGTTACTGAAAATTTACCAAGCATAACTGAAAATTCAGTCATTGTACTGGAATTTTCAAGTTTGAGATGATGTACTGAAATTTTGCCATGATTTCGCGAAAATTTTACCAGCTCGTACTACAA
Source organism: Gonatopus flavifemur (assembly GCA_018340375.1). Taxonomy (NCBI): domain Eukaryota; kingdom Metazoa; phylum Arthropoda; class Insecta; order Hymenoptera; family Dryinidae; genus Gonatopus; species Gonatopus flavifemur. Next base: position 12,696,566 of record JAFFJZ010000005.1, read on the forward strand.
TTTTATAGTTCTTGTGCACCAAAAAAAAATATTCCCTCAAAAAGGACTTGAGAAAAAATTTGGAATTTAGAAAAAAAAACCTAATCGTTGGTATACTGGAATTATACAGGTTTTTAACTGCAATTCTCAGGTTTTGTGATGGAATTTTCCAGTTACTATGCAATTGAATTATACAGGTTTTGAACTGCAATTTTCAGGTCGTGTGATGGAATTTTCCAGTTGCTATGCAACGGAATTTAATCACTGTTGCACTGAAATTTTCCACTTCTATTGGACTTCGTCATTTCTGGCAGGAAAAATTTCAAGTCTTTATATTAAAAATTTCCTGATTGAGATTTTGAATAATAATTGTAATTGTAGCCAATGAAATTGATATATGAGGTTTTTCCAAGACTTATCCTCTTGTGTTCTAGATATGAAGCATATGTAGTAACCCAAGCTGGCCTTCCAACATGTCGCGCTATAGCTCATCGGTTAGGTCTTAGGTTTCAGTTGGTAGGCAGGTAGAAAAGTGTGGGTTCAAATCCTGTTAGGTAGACATGAGTTTCTGTCCATCCAAATGAACGATCAAAAGTTTCTCAATCATCTTGGAACACAAGGACCCTGCAAAATCACTTTGCGTGAGCAATTTTTTTTCAATTTTCATGGATATTTTCAGCATTAATTTTCCAGTACATGTCCTGAAAAAGTCCAGCTCGTGTACTGAAAAATTCCAGTACCGAGGCTCAGAAAATTTCCAGTTTTGATGCGGAAATTCCATAACGTTTGCACTGAATTTTTGCAGTACAAATGTGCTGAAATTTTCCGGTACATGTACAGGTTAATGACTTCCAGTACATGTACTGGAATTTTCCGGTGAAATTTTTTTACAGTGCACTCTACCGGCATTCAGTGGTTGGAGCAGTGAGATTTAGATCCAAAAATTTCAATCCGTCGTGATTTGAATATGTTTCTATAGAATTTCAGCAGAAGAAATTCACGCCGAGAATTTATTTTCAATGTGAACCATTTATAAAGGCGTAGTTTTTCATCTTAATGTACATTCACAATCTCGTTCGTAACATGCAGAGTATATCGAAGTCGGTTCGGTAAAGCGCGAAACTGCGAATAGCGTCATTTGTAGATTACTCTCGATATGAATATCAAAAGTTGACTTCAAAGCCATAGACCGTCGGTAATTGATGACACGATTTTGAAGAATATGGTCTCGGTATAGATCCGTGTTCGATACTTCAAGAAATCATCTGGAGAACCAAAATTCATTACTCGACTGTTTCGTTTCGAAGCCCTGAGCGAAATAAAGATACCTGTCACTCTTTTTTCTTTACACTACGAAAGATAAGTGGAAGAGTGGAATGAGAAGATTGGTCTATATATAGGAAATATGAGAGCAAAGTACCTATAATGGATTCATCAAAGGTTATGAAGGAGAGGATAATAAGAAAGGAACAAAGAGATTTGAATTGAAGAGATTATGGAGAATGTAATAGAGAAAAATAGGTGAGCGCTTGAACGAAATACGGTAATAAAGAGAGAGAAAAAGAAGAAAACGTGAAAGGAGAAGGTACGAGATACGGGAGAGAGATACAGGAAAAGAGATTTGCTATAGCGACAGAAAGGCGATAGCAAATGATGATGAAACCATGCTGGGAGCTCACTTCTGTTTGAAACCCCTTTAGATGAGTCGTTAGATCCTGAGATTCTGTTAGGGGTTTTGATTATGACGATGACGACGAAGCAGAACTATAAGTTTTATATATTAATAATGCATATATTAATATTTCTAATGATATATTATCTATCCATCCACAAAATATTATTTAACGCAGGAATGTAGCAGGACTTATAAGAAACAACCATTGCTTCTAAGTGAAATTTCATTACCGCATCATCAGTTCCTTTACATCGCCGAGAAACAATGGGAATTCCAAAATCATGATTACGACATTTTGTTCTTCAAAAACCGTTGCCGATTTTCATGCCAACGTAATAATCGTCCTTCCATTGTCCTCCGTTTAAACACGAAAACTGTTTCTCGGTAGTATTTAATAATCAATTCATTTAATTACAGTAAATTATTTCATACTTATTCAACATTTATTTATTTTCCAGTTTCCTCTTTTAAAATCGTAATAAGCTTATGAATACACCACCACCAGTCGCTCAAGCATATAATTACATTTCAGTTTTGACGAAAGACTCGTTTTACATTGAATTAGGCTTTTCTCGCGGTCAGGCTTATACCGTACCGTATAACGCGAGCAAATTGCACTCCTTTCTTCATCACGCGTACGGTACTTTGTGTAAAATATTCATTGTTTCAACGTGTTTATGATGCTTAATTCGAATCTCTTTGTTTCGATGATGTATCGTAATCTATTTTCGGCAACTCGAGCAAAAAACAAAAGTACCGCAAAATAGGGCAGTTTCCTCCAGACTTCCAGATCTTGTCTAGAGTCTGCATATTTCAGACAAGCGCTATAGTCTATTGATTATATTCGATGGAAATGAAATTTCTTTCTCCAACGATAGCTCGTATATTTGAGATATTATTCCACGTTCAGATGTGTATCCGTGTGAATCAATGAACCATTGATAATGGATGCAACGTCGGCACCAATTGTCCTTTTACGCTTTATGTCCAAATAACGGAAAAATACGAACAAGTATTCGCAAAGCGTGACGATCATTTCCATTCTTCATCTCTTCTTCTTTAGTGTTTCCTCTTATCTTCTCCAAGGAGTCTCACGGCCTCGAATTATCGGTGTTCCACTGGATGGATAGAACAATAGCGAAGCGACATCTTCATTTTATTCTTCTTTTTTATTCTTTCCTTTTGACGAACGTCAGCAGTTGTTGTAGTAGGAGTTGTAGTAGTAGTAGAAATTGTAGTAGGTGGCAGATACCCATCAAGCTACCAGTAATTGATTTTCATCCTTTCATTAACTCAACTCAATTCCATAAAATAATGAGTACGAAACTTTGGTGTTCCATTGTTCGATTCTGCTTACAGAATCCAATCATCGAAATTGCTACTCTTCGATTTGATTTGGGGGTTTCATGTGGAAAACTCGCAACCGATGCGATAATCTTTGATTTTTCTTGAAGAGTATCGTTTGGAATTATGGAATTATAATTCTTCGGTAGGCCTGACGTCGAAGACAGTTGGATGATATTTAACTCGGGATTCTACGTAAAACGTGTTGAATTCTTCGATGAATTAATCAAAATAAGAGAATGGAAATGATTTAGTGTTTTGTAAAATAATTTTTAATGATGAAGGAGGTATGATTTTCATGTGGTAAATTACCTAATTTAAACAAAAATCTACATACGGCTCATGTATCATTCATAAATCTGTAACTGTTTCTTATATTGTTCATACTCCGTACAGTTTGTGTATCAACTTTTCGATCCAAATTTATCCTAAGGTCCATCCCGGAGGAAGAAAGAATGATGAAAAAAAAGTTGGAAAGATTCATGGAACTTAAGGGCATTCAAGCACACGGAGAAAAGATACGCTCTAGAAATTACTGAAGAAGCAGCATAAGTGACATATTATAATTTTTACAACACAGTGTGATGAAAATTATTTGAAAAATCGTTCAATTTAGAGCAACTTCACATCACGAAGCATGCATTTTCATCACCTTGTGTTGTAAAAATTATACTATGTCACTTATGCTGCTACTTTAGTACAAAATGTAGTAATATTTCAAACCAAATGTCTCTCAAACCATGCATCAGGAGAAGCGGTTGAAATTTTGCGCCAACTTTTTTCATAAATTACCCTGGTGAAAAAAGTGTTTCTGAAAATTTCTGAAAATTTCCTCTGAATTTCACTGAGAAACTCTGATAAAACACAAATAAAAACCTGAAAGAATCTGAAAAACATTGAATACCTATAAAAATTTTTTCAGACTCTGAAAATTTCTGAAAAACTATCACGAATTATACTATGAACTATGAACACCTCTGAAATCCTCTGGAAAACTCGTCACGGAAAATTACTGCAATGTTCAGTGATTTTTAGCGAAATTTTCCCACCAGGGTACTCGATGAATTTGAATTTGGAATCGATAATAATAAATTGAGTACATACCTGAGATTGGACTCTAAATACAAGTTCAAGTTTCTTCAAGGTTTGCAAATATTGGAGAATGAAATCACAAAAAATGTTTGATAGCCGGATGATAGATGAAAGATCGATACTTATATTCAGAGTCTAATCCTAGTCGCGGATCGTATTATTATTTACTCAAAATTTCCGTTGAACACATAATTTATGAAAAAAAGTTGACGCAAAATTTGACTCGCTTCTTTTGGTGCTTGAGTGCCCTTAAACGAGAATAATTCTTGTTTCATGGATTTTTTGATTTCCCAAGAAAAAAAGATTAGATCCGATGAGATCTAAGTACATCTCAACAGATCTAAATTTTGGCAAAGATTCCTACAAATCTGTTCATATCTACTTACATCTGAACATCTCAACTTAAGCTACAGTCTTTGGAGTTTTCTGATATCCACTCACTTCCAAAGATTCAAATTTTGTAAGGAATCCAAAAAAGAATATAGAAAGATTCAAAAAAATTTCTGGAGATCTCTGTGGATCTCCGTATTTTTTTTTGCCAAAATTGAGATCTGAAGAGATGTACATTTTACATACATTTCATAAGATCTACATATATCTCAAGAGATCTACCTACACTGTCAGAAATATCTGGAAGTTTTTTTCAATTACGTACATGAAATCAGGTTCATATACATTCTGCATTAAATTTAATGTACGAAAACATGAAAAGACTATAGGCTATGCTATAGTTTACATTAAATTTCATGTAAAATGTGCATGAAACTGAATTCATGTACGTACTTGAAAAAAACTTCCAGTAAAAACATGAAAATTAATGCAGAAATTTTCAACAGTGTAGATCTCAGTAGATCTACTCTTCTTTTTCGGGTTCCCAATAGAATTCAATATATTTTCAGGAGATTCATAATTTTTTTACGATAATTCAAAGAAATTTGGTAAATTAAATTACCTTCGGTTGGAATTTTGATTGGAATTGGTTGAAAGTGTGAAGAGCGATGACAGATCACGCACCCCGCTAATAATGACAGGCAGATCCAGACAAAAAATAGTTTTCAGGCTTTGAACGGTTTTTGTTCCAGAAAATCCTGTCAAAAACTGCCAAAATTTCTTCCTGGTTTTGTTTGGAATCCCCAAATTGGAATATCCTGCCAAAAATTGAGAATATTTCTTCTGTCGGTTTTTGATAGAATATTCCATGTTTCATGATTCCGGACAAAACCAAGTAGAAATTTTTCAGCGTTTGACCAGATTTTCTGGGACAAAAGCCCTTCAAAGCCTGACAACTACTTCTTGTCTGGATCTGCCTGGTACAGTGAGCGAAATTTCCATAGTACCACCTGAAATACAAATGTATATGCGGAAACAAACGAACGTATCGCTTCTATTGTTGGAGTATAAACAAACCAAGTCTCAGGCATTCCTTATATAGAAGTTCCCCCGATCGGTTTTTGTTTCTTCCCTCATAATAACAGAAAACTGTATTATTGCTGTGCAGAAGCGCGAAATCACCATAGTTCCAGTCATTATTTCATCGCTTTTCACTGAGTAAATTTGTCTGCTCTCACTATAAGGTAAATATTTCTGACAAAATAATGACATAAAATCGGTATTTAGTGTAGTAAAAATTTATTTCTAGTATGCCGAGAGGTAAATTACTAAGTGAGGAGGAGAAAGCTAAAATCAGTGCTTATAAGGATGCAGGTCTGTCCAATCGAGATATTGCTTGCAGAATCAAAAGATCTCATCATGTGATTAATAATTTTGTAAGATCAGGTGATTTGTATGGGGAAAATCATCCAAAAGGTGGAAATCAAAAGCTCACACGTAAGCAGCGATCGTTGGTTATTCGAACCGCAGCAACTGGAAACGTAACTGCGAGTCAAATAAAGGCTGAATTGAATCTTCCTGTCACTAAGAGACGTGTGCAACAAGTTTTACATAACAGTAAGCGTTTTATGTGGACCAAAAAAATCTCAAAGCCACCATTAACATCGCAACACAAAAACAGTAGATTGCAATTTGCGAGAAATCATATGACATGGGATGCACAGTGGCGAAAAGTAATTTTTTCTGACGAGAAGAAATTCAATTTGGATGGACCGGATGGTTTCAGATATTATTGGCATGATTTGAATAAAAAAAAAGATGTAGCAATGAGCAGAAATTTTGGTGGGGGAACTGTGATGGTTTGGGCTGCTTTCAATTACACCGCAAAGACGCCAATATGCTGGATATCCACAAGAATGAATGCATTGAATTATATGGAGCTCTTGGAAGATGCATTAATTCCATTTACTGAGGGACTTACATCCGACGACTGGACTTTTCAGCAGGATAACGCACCGATTCACAATGCAAGGGCAACTATGGAATGGTTTAAGAAGGAAAATATAGAAATAATGAAGTGGCCGGCGCGTTCTTCAGACTCGAATCCAATCGAGAATCTTTGGGGAATACTTGCTCGTAAAGTTTACTCAAATGGAAAACAATATAACTCTGTTCAGGAGTTGAAAAACGGAATACGGCGAGCTTGGGATGATATTGGGCCATCCACATTACAAACTTTAATCAACAGTATGAAGAGCAGAATTTTTGAAGTAATTCAAAAGAATGGAGGCAGGACACATTACTGATATAAGATTTTCATGTAAGAAATTCGTATTTTTGTGATATATATCCACGTTAGTTCAGTGGAATTATGGAAATTTTATCACACTTATACATCAAAATATGTATTTTTCCAACTAATTCATTAAATGTAGAATTCTTTAATATTATTGTCCTTCAGTTTTGTTCAATTGAGCCCGAATAACATCACAATCATGTATTATTGTCTCAGTTCCATAGGAAATTCAATATTCAGATGAAAAATGATGTGGAACTATAGAAATTTCGCTGACTGTATTTTCAGGAGGGCAGTGCAGGGGGAGGGGGCCCTCGAACAGTCTTTTCTCGAGTAACGGTGCAATGTCTCGAAATTTCAATACGCATAAATTCGCTGATCGGTCAATTTCTAGTGAGTTACCAGTCCATTACTAGAAATTGACCATTCCGCGGATATCGGGCTATTGAAATTTCAAGACATTACATTGTTATCCTTGTCTTGGCTCACGATGGCCCCATCTCTAGCACTTTCGGGAGAGCTCCCATAATTTCCATTACGCCACTGTTTATAATCACACCGCTCGAGTGCTCTTTAGGAGGAGATTCTTATCTAGCAACCAAAAAATAAGATGAACTTTATGAATCTTTCTTTCATGCAACAACGTAAATAAACAATTCAAGTTTCCCAACACTCATTTACTATATCCTGAATCATACAAAAAAATTTTTTTAGTAAAAAATGAGGTAATTTGAATTGTTTATACAGGCTGAACCATGACCGCCTAAAAAGGAAAGTATCCAGGCGGATGGCATTGTAGCGCTTGCAAATATTATCTGATATCAGAAAATCAAAAATTTTTATCAAATATCCCTGGTGAAAATGGAAGCGGTAAGGAAGAGTAAACGAAGCGTATGGTGAAGGGTAACAGAAACGTTAATGGAAAGTATACGAAGCTTTAATTGGAAGGATACAAAGAGTATGTGAAACGGGAAAAATTCAAGAAATCTAGACAAAAAAATTGAACCCTGTGGTGAGAATCGAACCGGTGACCTCCTGTATGGTAGGGTTTTATCCACTGAGCCGTGGGATCCTCGTTGGTATCGGACGCTTAAAAATATTATTTGAAATCAGATCAGGTAGGTTTCGCATACGCCTGATGTAACTCACTATTACGTTACATGGAGCGTGTGTGAAACGGGATCGAAGGCTTATGAAGCGTATACGGAACGCATGATATCATCACTCCACAGCGAGCAGGCATCATACGCTTCCTTCGCGCTTTGTATATACGCTTGATTTTCACCGGGAATATTACGTTTGTTGAAGTTTGAACCAATAAAACCCAGCGAAAAGTTCAGAATTGAAAAAATCCAGGACATGCTAATTTTCTTATGTTGCGTTTCTCATAAACGATTCAAACTCCCAAAACATCAGTTTAAATATGTATGGGGATATTTCTTTAGGTCAATTCATCACAGTATTTCATTAAGAAGATACGAAATCACCATCTCGCTCCATTTCTTGCAATAAAAGAATTTACCGATTCCACTTCCTGATAACTTCCAAATCTCATGAAAAAGACATCTAAAACATTTCCGAATTCCATGGTACAAAGAAATTTCTGATATCATTTGGGGAACATAGCCCTGGGAAAAAACCGAAGAAAACCGGATAATGATCCGAATAAAACCCGGATGATAATCCGAATCAAATCCGGATAGATATTTCCTGGATTCCATTCAGGTGTATCCGGGTTCCAATACGGATTTAGCGGTGATTCTTCATCCGGTTTCATCCGGATCCTATCCGGGTTTTTGGACTAGATATTTTTTGAAAACCGAATGAGTTTCATCCAAATTCCATGTGAGATTCCGAAAAATATGTAGCATTGAAATCCGAATAGGATTCGGATAGAACCGGATGAAGAATCAGCGCAAAATCCGTATCGGAACCCGAATACACCTGGATGGAGTCCCGGGAAGTCCTATACGGGTCCGAAATGTCGAAGGGAAACATTTTTACTGGAAAGATTAAATTGAAAGATTTTCCTCTTCGTGCGTTTTACGGTAGTATGCTATAAAACCACTGCACTATTATTCATTGATCACTAGGAATGTTCAGTGCCATACCAACATTCGGGCTCCCCAAGAGGAATACTTCCGACACTCGGATCTACTTCCGGAAGCTTGTATGGTGTTCAGCACCTGATCCCTAACAATAAAGGTCTCTTCATCTTCGAGTGCCATGCGTTAGCCAACCAACATACTGAATCGATCCAGGAAGAATCAAGCTTAGTACTCTCCAATGAGTACAGTGATATTCATTTCCGGTAGTTCAGATTCAATCTTCTGAAATTTGACAATCGGTCAGTCTTGGCATGTTTGAAGGCTCTTCCTAACGTCTCTTTGAAGACCTTTTGACCCAGTTGTTCGCAGATCTTCATGAACCAGGTGCCTGGAGGGCAATTCGACAAAATGAAGTTGACAAATCATCCTCTGGACAGGTCGCTGAAGTTTCTCTTCTTCTTGTATACGAATAACGCTGCCGTATTTTCTTGTGTTTTTGACTTCTCCTGACAGATGGACGTTGAATTCACAAAGTTAATTCCAAATAGCTTTCGTTATACTTATCGCATCGGTCTTCTCAGGTGAGACGTGATTAAGGTACGTTGACCCTGGTTCTTCGATGACTGAGATGCGTTCTTCCTATCGCACTCGTGAGTAAATTTTATCTCGATTCTCATCTTCCTCTCCTGTCATAGCAAGATCTTTACTTACATCGGAGTAGATCACATTGATTTATTTTAATGCTGAGCGATTGTTCCTTTGGAACCATTCGGCGGGATTTTGAACGCTCTCTGCTAACTTTGTGTCGATAACTAATTTTGATATTTGTGTTTCGCGTGTACGTCGCCTCCACGTCATGTTCACAAATTTTGCTCATCCAGCTTGAATCTATGCTGTTCAACGTGAAAATGTCGTTTCTCGATGGTCACATTGCTGTACGAGAAAGTCATGGACTTCGTTGAACTTTAAAAGAATTTGTTTGTGCATATCTACTTTGGAACAATTTGACAAAGTTTGAAGGAAATAATTATGTTCGTAAAATATTTTCTATGAATCCATTTCAAAAACATATATTATTTCTGAGGTATAGAATTATGTCATTGTGAATTCAACTACAAAGAAAAAGTGTCATTGATGGATTTATTCTGAAAGAATGGTAACACAGGCCTGCGAAAAAATGAAAATTTTCGCCCCTTCGCAGCTGGGGATCATTTTCTGAAGTAATTTGCTGCGCAAAATTCGAATCCGAAGCCAGAATTGGGCTATCACATCAGGATTTTGAGATATTCGAGGGTATATACTTGAGAAATGCAGTTTTTTGCCACTTTTGAGGTTATGCACAGGACGCACAAAATTTTCTGGATCTTTCTTTCCAACAGCATCACTTTATACCATTCTTCCCCTTCAGAATAAGCTATTGAACGGTTATCTACGATTTTTTCTTGTGGAGTTACGACCATCCCAAGTTGTCAAATATATGCCCAGGATTGTAATATTCCTAAAATCCCCTGAGGGTGTTGCCAGGATGTATGGGAATGAGAAATCCATTTTTCTAATATGATATTCTTATTCAGCGACCCCAAAAACTCCCAAATACACATGTTCAAGGAAAATTTTCCACTGAAAAAATGTACCCTGTGCAAAAAAACCAATAGAAACCGATCGGCGAAATCCTAATGGAATCAATCATATCCTATCGGTTTCTATGCGGTTATTGTCACAGGACCCAAGGGTTTCTATGAGATTCTAAGTGGAATCTGATGTTCCATGGGTTTCTATCAGCATGATCGGCAAAATCTGATTAATTCTGATACAAATAAAATACCCTATCGGTTTCTATGCGGTTATTGTCACAGTACCTATGGGAATCCATGGGAATCTATGGGATTTTTCGGACAGGGTATACCTCAAACGGTTCCCTGGTAGAAAAACCGGATAGAAAACCGGATGAAATCCGAGTGAAGATCCGAATAAAACCGGATGGTGACCCGGATGACAATCCGGATCAAACCCGTACGGAACTTCTGGGATTCCATCCGGGTGCATCCGGGTGCGTATACGGATATTGCGGTGATTCTTTATCCGGTTCCATCCGGATCCTATCCGGGTTTTTGGAACAGATATTTTTCGAAATCCGAAATGAAACTCGAACAAACAGCCGAATGAATTCTATCCAAATTTCATGGGAGATTTCCGAAAATATCCCGGATAGGATCGGGATAGAACCGGATTAAGAACCACCGCAAAATCCGTATACGCACCCGGATACACCCGTTTGAGGACCTGAGAATCCTATCCGGGTTTAGTCCGGGTTCCTATCCGGCTTTTTCACCAGGATTGATCCTGCGAAATAATGATTTCATTATAATAAAGCCTTTGGTACCAAAATACCAAAAAAATTCATGCTTCACCAAAGCTTACCTCATTTTTGTACAATCAATTTCAGAATTGTTATGGCATCTCGTAAATATGATTTTTCTGTAGCTTTATAATTTCAATTTTCCTGTATGCAATTTCCGGAACGTTTCTACAAAAACATATGAATTTCCCTTATTGCAATTTCGAATGTTCAGTTGTTTTTTTTCTGTCAACCACAGTATTATATCCCACAACTGATCATTGACATCGGTATTTTCCCCAACATCACTTCAAGTTTCATCATTTCATACAATTTTAAGCATGATAAAAACTCGCGACCTCAAAATTTTTTCATAATCGCATTTCAACACGCTCCTCTTGGCACAAAAGTTCCTAAGTATCATCACTCCATCGCATCTATTAAGATCACGCGTTTCGTTAGCTGGATATAAGTTGACACGCGATATTACGTTGTCCAGAAATATTACGTCCATAGTATACTTTTCCTGCCGCAACCGCATTGCATTTCATTTATGCACCTAAGCATGTAAATGAGTGTATTATGTACGGGTGTTCATACCGCTAAGACCGCTATACCCGTATTACGTCGTGTGAATCTTCGCTTCGTATACTGTTCTTATTCATTCTCCTGTCTTCTTCTGTTCCTACCCACTCGTTACTCTTGGTTTTTTTTTCTCTTTCCCTCTATCGTTATTTCACATCGTTTCCTCAGCATAACTTCCTCCGCCGATTTATTCCTGCTTGCTCTCTTTTTCTCATTGTCTTTTCACCGACTCTCCACTTCTGTTTCCTTTCTTCGTATTTAATTTGATTCGTGATTCACCCAATTATTACGATGATTTTTTCTCTCCTTTCGTTCTCCGATTTACATACCGCTATCACTGCCCTGCTACCACAAAAATTAGAATTCCCCCGCAGGTAATTGATAATTCTTTCTTTCCTTCCTTACTCGATGAATTTTTCATCATTCATCTCGTATTCCTCTCTTCATGGGATTCGGATGCACGATTGGACAAACGGACTGGAAGAAATGGATTCTTTCATAGAAGCGGAGTAAATTATTCCAATGGTTGATGGTATTAAACTATTGTTGCTGTTCCATTTATTGAAAAGTAATAAAAAATCTGAAGCAAAGAAAGAGGGAATTCTTTGAGTGGAAAGTTTGGAAAGTACACTGAAAGAATTATCTTGTAAAAATTACCGTGAAATTCCAGCACTCGAAGGACAAGTAAAAATTCTTCAAAAAATTACAGTGCAGCCTGTAAAAATGAGCGAGTTTTCGAACAGTTGAAAGTAATATTTTCGATAAGTTTTACAAAATGCACAGTAATTTTTTTGAAAAATTCCTACTCGTCCCTTCATCACTGGAATTTCACGGTAATTTTTCAAATAAAATTCTCTTAGTGTACGCCAACCAAGGAGGGTGGGTCGGGAAACTTGATAGAAACTTCGAAGATCTTTTAGACGAAAGAAGAGTTTTAGACATCTAAAGGACATCTAAATGTGTTGCGCAGGACATTTTGAACTTATCGAAAAGACATCGCAAGACATGAATTGTTATGTAGGTAGTTTTTTGAATTTATTCAGAAAATTGTAATTAAAGGAAGGACTAGTTTGTAAATAACAGTTGGTCCTACGTTCCGACGGGGTTGATAAATACCTCGTACCTTATTTCTCAACCTTGTATTTTAGTAACGGGATGGTTGATCTTTGTAGATTTTCGTTTCATCTTGATACTCTGAAGAGACATTCTTACGACGTGACAACTTTGTGGTTGAATGACATGCGGAAATTGAATTTTTATTTGATCGAGACGAAGTTTGCGTCAGGTGGTTCTTTCGAAACAAAGGAATTTGATTATAACCAAACAAAATACAAACTTGGCTTACACCCCAAATATTTGTTCCACCAAAACTAATTTTTCAAAATTTAATTACTCTGGAAGTGATCGGTCGGTGCACTAAGAAATTACTTTAATCATTCGTTTCTCTATTCGATTTGATATTTTGACAGCTTATGAATTCCTAAGCGAACATTCCACGACTGGACTAGTTCTAGAATTGAAAAAGTTATCATAATACTGTATTACAAGGATATCCCGAGACCGGCAATTCATAGCTTCATTTCTCTACCTTGAAAAATAGCAAACCGTATCGGAGATGAGATCCGCCTATGGAATTATTACATGAATTATAAAATCTTTTGACTTGACTGTTAATTTAACTTACGTATACATTTAAAAACATCATTCTTACCTTAAGGGACATATAAAACACCATATACTTACAGTTGTCTAGTATCAAGTAACAGTTCTTCACATTTATTTAATAGCCACTCTTGATGAGGACTGCGCTAAACGCTGAAGGCATTGCGTAGGCTTCATGAATATTAAACTTTCATTATTATGAGGATTATTCTTAATTCGGATCTCAAGTCACCATCCAGTGAATAACTTTATTCTTCAGAGCAAGTCATTAATTCTTTCATCAAGAGATAAATGTGTTTTTGTTTGTATTGAAAGACAATCACATACAGACAGGAATGTATAACAAAACTTAATAGACCTATCGTAAATGTAGGAGCAGCTAACTATTGATAATAAGGATAATGAGGATCATCATGCTCGTGATTTGATGATTCTTGTACCTGTTTTGTCAACCTTTATTACGTATCTAATGTATTTCGTTGTACATTCACCATTCACAACTGTGTACTTGATCTTCCTAGAATTTAAACGGCGTTGTATAGTATTATACTAATTAATCAAGAAATGTAAATGAATTTCAGTATACTGTTAGTTCTGTGTTGAGAAAAAAACAATCTTCTCGCGATACAATGATTCTGTTGATATTCATTGTAGAATTAATCTCCTTACGCGTTTAGTCTTTGTAATCAATTGAATTAGAATATTCACTTGGAAGCAATGATCTTGTCGAATGCTTTGATCTTCCCTTGTGAAATTATAGAGAATGCAACAATAATGAGTATTGATTTTTTCATCGATTTAGTTCTCTCGTCAAAATGCGGGATACAATATTATTATTCGTTTTGAATTGAATTTGTTTTCAATACTACAAGCTTTTCATAATTTATGCTGAATAAATCAGCACGTGAGTACAAAATACACTGCAGTTACCGCTGGTACTCGTCCTCGCTATTGAAGGGAAAATTGGCGAGTGTAGCGATTGTTCCTGCTGTTCAGGAGGATTATTTAGGAATTATTTACATACTTTGAAAGTTATGGAATTTGGTGAACTTTCGTATGAAAACAACACGCAAAGCAGTTCCATGGACAAAGGTTTTTGTTTGAACTCATCTTATAAGCGCGTATAATGCACAATGCTATAACTAACAGTCTTACCTCAGTGTTGTACAGTGGTTACGAGTGAGTACCTCCCCTCAACCGAACGTTCTTCTGAAATCAAGCAAAAATGATAATTCCAGATTAACAAAAGATTGAGAAAAACGTATGTACCATACATTTAATGCAGCATAAAACATTTTATTTGAAATCTCTAGTTCTCTACGGTTTACGCTTTTATTCAGAAGGTATAGCAGATATACAGTATAATATCCTTTAATGACGTTTTATTCTACCACATAACCACAAGGGACAAGGAATTACACTGAATGAGATTCATAAATTGAATCTCTCGAACGAAATAACATATAGTTCTTCTATCAAGTATCGAGTAAAGCAGTAACAATTGTTGTGGGATCAAAGGTTCATTCGAAATATACTTGTTTCATCTTTCTTATATCACAAAACATTATGTTTACGTACATTACGGTTGCTCGTAATAAAAAAATATCCTGAGTAAAATATTACATGACTCAACCCAACATTAATTCGTATCTCACAATTTGTATCGTTTAATTTCAATTTTCTATTACCTGAAAATTGTTTTGACATTTAAGATAAGCGAAGAGAATATTGAATTACCCGATTGTTAGTTTCAACTTTTAACCTTAGAAAATGAGGGATAATACGTTCAAGTTGAAGCAGCAGCAGCGGCGGAAGTAGGGTGGTACACACATAACGTACTTGGAGAGATGCGGAGAGATGATCGATCCACTTTGCTCTTTTTCTGCTCATACTTTTCGTTTTTCTTACTGTTCTCTCGCCGATGAGAGAATCCTGCACTACTGTTTTCGCGATGTTACAGAAAGGTGTGTTTTACTGTAATTGAATGTTACGTGACGGGGGGTAAGTATCGTATAAGTATGCATCCATCGTGGGTGATCACAAGTTTTTATCGCGTCAAAGTAGGGTAATAGTATAATCAATTCCCATAACTCATCATCCTCCGCCTTTATGATTTTCTTTATCAATCAGAGAGACTTTTATTCCAACTATTTGGTCCGTTGATTCAAATTCCATATATCTAGGGTTCACATGGATCAAATTTCACGGTCCATATCAATCAACGGTCGATAAGAAGGAAGTGTACCGTGAGAGAGGATTGTTGTTGAGATTATCATCGATTGAATGAAGATAGCCGTAAAACGTCGATGATGAATGATATTCGATGATTCGATCAATCGATGCGGTATCGATGAATGATAATAATAAATAATACGAATACAATTTCGGGACTGTCATAGGGAAGGTACATGTTATATTATTGTGTTCTTTTTCTGATTCATATTAATTATCATGCGTCGAGCGTACCTTTATAGCGTGTAATCGACCGTTCATCGTGTATTTTGAAACACCAACTTCGAAAGGAATATCGCACTTCCTCCTCATCGGAAAAAATCAATCGGAAAAATATTTCTGTCCCAGGGCGACACTTTGATATCCGCTTACTATCTCCACCGTGGAGCTTTTCTAATCCGACAGCTGTCCATGTCGAATTCTTTCGTAATGTTGGTAAACGATCATCAGTAAATCGCACGAGGCGGTGGTACCAAGACATCGAGGGAACAATCCAAGGAGATAGAAACGACGTCTCAATTCTGCAATATACAGAGGTGAGGGACGGGCCTTGGTCACTTCACTTCCGTGCGCGTCAGTGAAATTGAAAATTGCTCGCAAACCAAAGACATTAAGCGGTTTCTTCTTCCTTCTCATCTTTTTCCTTCGTCATTTATCTTCTTTTTCTTCATCTTCTTCTCATTCTCTTTCCACTCTCCACGCATATATTTCTATTTTCATTCTTATCCCATCTCTCTTCTTTGTCTCTTTGACACACCACTTTCCTTTTCTTTGATTTCTTTTCTCTCTTTCCCTTTCATTCGGTATGATCGACCTTCGACATGTTACAAAAGAACGTTGCCACTGTTTCGTTTCGTGTCCCGGTGAACCTCTTTAAAATTCATATCCATCGAATAAGCTCGTCAGTGCCCAGAAACTTGACTCCTGACGCACAAGATCGAAACAAAGTTCAACGATAATGGGTTTGTATATTTTCACTTCATTATATGCCAAAGTGTGCTGATTTATCGTTTGATGAATTTCACTTACGCAAAGGTGATCGACGCAACACTAATAAGAAAGACACACAGAAGGTTTATCCAAATAATCCTAATTTACCAAGTATCCCAGAAGAACCTCGCAAACCTTCTGTCAAAAAATTCAGGGAACATTTGATTCGAGACTTGGACCAATTAAATCGTAGATCCAAACAATATTTGCATCACAAGGTTTGTTCTCAGAGGAGCTGTCCAAGAGTGTGTTCTGGAGGACATCATTGCACCAGAACCACGAACCATGAACCATATCCTAATGACAGCAGCGAGGAGTCCGATGGATTGTTTTCTCCACAAAATGATCACGAAAATTTGGCATTCAGAGGATCGAGGAACCAAATTAAGTCAAGCGAATATGGTTTGTATGGGTTTAGTGTTCCCTTGTGGACTTAGATTCTCACCCGGGACTAGTCAATTCCTCACCTAGGATCTGGGTTACCCTTCAGGATCCCACCCGAGATTCTTCAGGTTCTTGCCGGGGACCACCTGACCGAAAATTCAGGCAATTTGATCGGGTGAACACAGCATTTGATCAGCACCAAGTCAGATCCTGATTAAACGCCGGGTAACCCGATTGAAGTTCTAGTCAGGCAGCCGAGTGCTGTATTGTCAGGGACTCGAGTAGTTCCAAGTTGAACGGGAACCTGAGAGATTCTGGGTGAGGATCTTATCAATCTTGGATGGAGATTCAACTGTGCGTGCAGATTTCGTTATTTTGTCTACTTAGAAATTTTCAACTGGGTCTTTGATTTTTTTTTTATTTATACAATAGATATTGTATCGAATTGGAATGAAGATTCAAATTTCACGCTGCTACTCTGGCCATTGTGAGCCCTGATTTTTTTCAACGAATTCTACATTCTAATTTATCAGTACCAAATGGAAAATATAAATTCTTTATTCAATTCAAAACATATTTTTTCGACCCAGATAATGAGCACATGTATTTCATTAATAAATCTAGAAGCAGCTGCGGCAGGTGACAATGATGACAAACCATTGATTTTCTACGATAACTTCTTGGAAACCATAATAGAACGTTTAAAAGATAGATTACTACAATCTGAGAAGGACCTTGCCATATTGAAAAGAAATTTGGCGGCAGAAAAATGGAACAATCGTCAAGTAGCTGTCAAATGTTGGAACGAGTGTATGAAAAATCGGGAAGAAATTATGAACGATCTTAACGCGTGGAAAAACAGTTTGGAAAATAGTATACAAACTCAAATGAATAAATGGGAAATGGAGTTGGAGAGAAATATTCAGAAGAAAGTGAAAGATTGGGCGGAAGAGGAGTTTATGAAAAAAGCCGCGGATTTCGAACAAAAAGATTGTATCAAGCATGATATGCAAGTGGCGAATATGAAGAAGTTTTATGAGAGAATGCAAAAACATTTAGAGAATCTTGATAGGAGGAATAAAAAAGCATATTTAAATTTTCGACAATACATCGATATGTGGGAGAAAAAGCTCAAAGATGAAATGATCAAACTGCATGAGAATAACCTGCTGGAACTTGAACAACTCATTACGTTGTGGTAAAAATTATGTTTCAATTGTATTGTTTCCCTAGCTGAAAACTCTCGGATGGCCGGGATTCCCAAATTCGCATGCAGACTCAAATTTCCGCCTGGGACCCGCCAAGTTCTGCCTAGGACCCGTGTGATCTACAGGTCCTAAGCGTAAACCTACAGGGTAACACGAACCCTGGACAGGCACCTTAGTGATTCTTTTGCGGGACCTGGCGGGTTCCGGGTGAGAATCTGAGTCCGCACACTCATGTTTGAAAGTGTCCGAATTTTTCAAAACAGTTTGTTGCTGTGTCTTAGTTTTTGAGACTCAATGTTGTGTGATATTTGTCAGATGAATGTCACCAATTGGCCAAAGATAATGGTGCAGCAACGCATGGAAAAAAAATGATCAGCTGTCATTTGGATAGCTGAACATTAGCTACGGGAACTATCTTTCACCTCCCACAGCATCTCACATGTAGCCGCCACAGTCAAAACTTCATAGTCAAATTATTTGGCTATCCCAATATCAATCGCAAAATATGCACAGCCACAGCTACGATTCTCTACTGTAGCAGCTAACAAACAGCTATAGCTGTCATTATTTTAGCTATTGCAGTGGAAAAAATATGCTAAAAGAGTCAGTAGCTGCTACAGCTATTTCATTTTTTTGCGTGCGGCCAAATCGTAGTGATTCCTATATGGGAATTCTAATCAACTTAGAATGATAATAACATAATTAACGTTACTGTTCTTCTTCCCAAGGTTACCCGGCAGTAACGAAGGAAAACCCGATGACTCGAATTCCCGTGCAAACAATCACAGTTTCGATACCGTTCAAGTACCCTCGGATCATACTAATGAGACGACGATAACGGATGAGGGCTACGATATTTTGACTAAAATCAAATCCGAATGCATCAAAGAATTACGTAATATTGAAAAAAGCCTCAAATCCCAAATCCAAGATTATCAGAATGATTTCTCCAAATCAGTGAGCGAGAAGATCACTCAATTGCGCGAAGGTTTCGAAGAGTTCAGACATAATTTCAATTTCAATCACAAATCCAGAGAGCAAATGTATTCGAAGGGCCAGGGTGACGAATTAGACTCTGCTCACTCGGAAGCAAAAGACAGCGCAAAAAGAATGCAAATTTCCAACCATCATTTCGTTTCGGATAAAAGTAAATAGAATTTTATAGCCATATTTTCAACTTTTTGGTTTTTTTCTTGTTTTGTGAACAAACCTATACCAGACACATCAAAAATTGTACAGACAATTTTTTTATATTTATTTATAGTAAATTTTATTCGTAGAAGAATATACGAGATTTCTCTATTCGTCTTGCTCTCTTTTTTAATACACATTTATTGAATAAAGCCTCACAACGTCGTACAACATCGAAGACCTTATAATAAAATTACGTACATAAGGATTGATCTTTTGACCACTTAATGAGCAAATGTTCTGATTGAGAAGGAAAGCAATCAAGCTTGAAGAAGAACCGGATTTAAATCAAACAGAACATTTTCTTAGAAAATTTCCACACGGTAAGCGTACGGAAAGAATGAAGAGGACCAGTATGATGAATGCATCGAGCGAAAGAGAGAAAAGAAATCGCATATCTTTTGAATAGTAGAGGCACATCCAGATCCAGTTTCTGTGCCCAATGGAGGATATCATCGTAGACACTTACGTCGGATCTTCCTGTTATTATAATCCCTAGTGGAGATACAAATACTGCGAGTTCTCTCGATCGATCACGAATTCAACGTTGCCAGCGCCCTGTCTTCGGTAATATTAGCCTTTTTCTACTGATCGTAATCTATTGCGCAATCTCGTATGATCGCGTTCACGTAACGCATATTCATGGTTTTTACTTCTAACCATTACAGAAGACCTGTTGTGTTTACAGTTATAATTGTTCGGTCTTGAATTTCTTCTCTTCGCTCCACAATCGATAGTGCAAATATTTTTGGGTTGAACAGTTTATTGATTTTTTTTGTTTTTCATCGATATCAGGATCGTAGTCGAAGAACAGTAAGGAAGATTCCGGTGCAAGGTGCGATACCATGGATTTATACACACGTTTTTTTGTCCTTTTTATTGCAATAACGATTCATCATCGAGTCGATTTTGCATCATCACCTTCATTAATCAGGTGTCTTGTCAACGCCAACGTCGATTTACAGCTAGATCAAGATCGGATGGATTCAACTCTAGTTTTTATTCCTTCTAGTGTTTACGTTTCCACGAGGAACAGGCGTGTCCAATTGGATTATTCGTGGGAAGTAGAGCCGTTGTCGCTACTCCGGCACTGTCTTCTTAAGCAAATTGTTTCAAAAAGAGTATCGTTATTTCTTATGTGGAGTGGGAAAAAAATTCTAAGGAGACTAATCAGAGCTCTGCTTGGAGTTTTCAATTTGAACAATGTATTCGATCAATAAGCTGGGGAGGAGAAAAAGTCGTTCTATAAAATATACTGGAACTTGGATATCAGAGGAGGCTGATCGGAAGTTCAAGGGGATCTAAAAAATTAGGTCAGTCTCACATCAGAAGTACATCATTATGGAAAATGAATTCGGTTTCTCCTTTTATGTTTGTCGAGGAAGAGATGAACTCGTTTTGATGCCTAACGGTTCTCAGGTGGAGTTGCCAGATGAGAATTTCTTTCGATTGGTTCTGTCATCATGTCTCTCTTCACTGAGAAAAATTGATGGTTGCAGTAACCAATTCGTTGGTTAGATATGGTCTAGCCAATTAATTGGTTGTCACAATCAATTCTGTTGGTTATGATGACCACGTCAAAAAATGCACTTGGAGCAACCAACGAAATTGGTTGTTACAACCACATAATTGGTCATGATAACCAATCAATTGGTTGGACCTTATTCAACCAACGAATTGATTATCGCAACCATACATTTTTCTCCGTGTTTTGATAAGAGTAATCAATGGAAGAAGCTGAAAACCTCTGAATCTGACAACTCTGTTCTTAACTGATTGGATCCAAAGGACTGTGATGTGGAATACTGTCAGGGATGAATGCTGGAACTCTTAGTTCAATTTATAGAAAACGTTAACTATCTTCCAAATGTTTCTAATCGATATCCATATGCGGATCAATATTCGATGGTCTCCACTGAGTGAACTGAGCAGAAAATCTATGGGGTTTTGATATTTTACTATAAAAATACTGTGTGTTCCTGAATTGTTCACACCAATATCTTTTAGTGTCTTCAAGATTTACCCGGTTTTATTCGGTATCATTGAATTTTGAATATCTCGTCAAAACCTGGTGAAATCTGTTTGCCAGGTTCTGCTTGACACTTGTAGCAGGGTGAAAATACCCAACGTTCCCCACTGTACCAGGTGCAGAAGCATAAAACCAAATTTTTTTGGTAAAAATCAAACGTTTGTTGTTTGAAAATGATAACAAATATTTTATCCGAAATAATCTCCATTGCTGTTTATACATTTTTCCCACCTTTCCGATAGTCCATGAATGCTACGCCAAAAAAACAGTTCCTCGTTTGAAGCGAACCAGTTATCGAACCATTCTCCTACATTTTCATACGAATTGAAGCATTGTCCAGCGAGAGCGTATCCTATTGACGCGAATAGATGATTATCGGGTGAAGCCAAGTCTGGAGAATGGATCGCATGCGATGGCATCTCCCAACTGGACGCCTTGATCGTTTCCCTGACCCGTTTTACTGTGTGCGATGGGGCATTGTCGTAGAGTAAGATGACTTTGTGTTGCCTTTTTCCATATTCCGATCGTTTTTCACGCAATGCGCGATTCAAGTCGATCATTTGCCGTTGGTAGCGAGGTTTTAGCAGCTCATAGTAGATTACACCCTTCTGATCCCGCCAAACACAGAGCATTGTCTCCTTTCCAGAACGATTTGATCTCGCAGTGGATGTCGATAATTCGCCTGGATTCACCCATGATTTCCGACGCTCAGGATTCCCAAAATATATCCATGTTCCATGATCTGTCACAATTCGATGAAGAAATGATTTTCTTTTGTATCTATCGAACTGCATTTCACAAGTGGTTATCGATTTCCTTGCTGTCTTCCATTCAGTTCATGCGGAACCTATTTTCCCACTTTCCGGATCTTTTCCATGGCTTTCAAACGAATGGAAATGGCTTCCTGCGTCACATCCAGTTGAGCCGCGAGTTCTTGTTGAGTCTGAGTATCATCTTCATTCAATAAGGCTTGTAATTCGTCGTCTGCGAACTTTTTCGGTGGTTTTCCGACGCTCTTCGTTTCTCACGTCAAAATCACCACTTTTCAATTTTTTGAACCACTCGAAACACTGTGTTTTAACAAGGGCATGTTTGCCGTAAGCGTCGTTAAGCATTCGATGTGATTCTGCAGCAGTTTTTTTTCAAATGATAACAAAAAACCAATGCTGTCAGCGGATCGTAGTTTGTAGGTACAAAACTCGACATGTTTAAGGTTATAAAACAATTACGAGTGTATAGAACTTCCATTTTTTTGTACTAGAAATCTTCATCAGCTGTTAGCGGAAATGATGGTGCTGAAGAAGTAGTCTTAGTGTCATTTATAGGGCAATGCATACCTCTACAGAAATATCTCGCTGCAATATCTATAAATAATCTCTGAAAACTATTCGATTTTCTTCGCAAAAACTCTGGCAAACTCTGAGAATTTATGATATTTTGATAAAAAATCTAATAAATTTGGAACATTCTGTACAAACTGTTTTGAGAGGTTTATAAGAGTTTCTTCATTTTTTGTCAGACAAATCGGAACTAAATTGCGCTCTGAAAAAATCCTATGGCAAAACAAGAACTATATTGTTTATTTCTGCATTCGTAGAGAACTGTATTATTAAATATCTGTATCCTCGAGGATTTGTCTTCTCAAAGAACTGTATCTTTGAAGAATTATATTCTCAAAGCCCATGGAGTTCTTGAACAAATGGGGGACATTTTGCTACGTACTTTGTAAACAACTGAGCAATAAATACAAACTTGAAATCTGCAGTGAAAAAGTGAACGATTCTAAACATATTGTCATACAAATGTTGATAGTTTTTATAAAATTGTTTTCTCGTGTTCAATCATAGCAGTATACCTTATTGCTGCGTATATCAAATTTGTGAGTATTGCTTAGTTGTTTCAAAAGGACATAGCAAAGTTTTGCTCATCTCTTCAAGAACTTAATGGTTCTTTTGTATCTGTGTTCTCAAAGAACTGTATTCCTAAATTTTTCCATCCTCACATATCTGTATTTTTGAAGAACTTTTCCTTAGCCCTAGAACGGGCATATGGGGTCTTTTAGGACCTCAGGACATTTTTTTCCACCCCAGCATCTGAGCCTCTCTTCATCTTTGTAGTTTGTCACCCAAATATTTTCAAAGTATACACCCTGACGAACAAAAACCGCCCATAGTGAGTTGAAATCCGTTTAGTTTCAAATGAAACTGTGTTTTTCACGTGCCCGTTCTAGGGTTAAATATCTCAATTCTTGGATAAGTATATTCTCCACGAAAAGTCTTCCCACAGAACTGTATTGTTAAAGAACTGTTCTCTTGAACAACTGTATTCTTAAATATCTGCATTCTCAGATATACATTTATTCTTGAAGGATTGTGTTCTCGAAGAACTTCATTTTCAAATATCCTAATTCTTAATTTCCTGTATTCTTGCTACCTATATTCTGATTATTGAGGAGTTGGTGGCTGTTGCCATTGAACTGTATAATTATTGTTGCAATAAATGATCTTTGTTATAAATTTTCATTTCATCCATAACATATTTTGAATAGTCATTCGCCTGAATATGGGTATCAAGAATACAGTTTTCTAAGAATACAATTCTTGAGGAAGATAGTTCTTGGAGAGTACAGATGTGTAAGAACAAAGTTCCCCCAAAAAACAGTCCTTTGAGCATACAGTTTTTCAAGGGGACAGTCCTTCAACGTTAAAATTCTTTGGGAACACGGATATTTAAGAATGCAGATACACGTGAATGAAGTTCTTTGAAAAGACAGATTTAGTGAGAATACATATATTTGAGAATGGAGATATTTAAGAATACAGTAGTAAGAAATACAGTTCTTGTTCCGTCCTTTTTCACATATGATATTTGAACACAGCATATGAATGCTATTTATAAAATTGATAAATCTTTCAATGGTGAAGTAAAGAGGTTGTTCAATCATCGGATCCACCCTGAGTACTGTATACCCACGGTACACTCAAAAAAATACCGCCTAATGATAAGACAAAGTTGTATAATCACAAGACGATCCCGTTTCAAAATACTTACAGACGGACCATCTCAAACAATCGCATGTCACTAACAGACGACTTCTTCTGTTAGTAGAATGGACTTTGGCTAATCACAAGATGGACTTTCTCCTACTGATAAGACGGGAAAAAATACTCAAAATTACTTACTTGGGAGTAGATTAGAGACATGTTTTTTATCAGGAGACGGACACTGCTTTGTGAGAAGACGGGATTAATTTCAAAGTTAGACGATTTTCATCTGGTCATGAAACTGCACGGTTATTATATTGAGACAGCTGATTCTAATGGTGAAACGGGTTCATTTCACCAGAGAAACGGACTGTGTTTGAGACTGCTGCCGTCGTATGATAAGAAAATCATTCTCATGAGTGTACACCACTGTCATAGTGCAGCAATAGTTTCCTCAGTTTACCAAAATTTGTCGATTGAATTAGGATTACAATGAGATAAGATATCCATACAAAGGAACATCAATTCCCATACTACATGATCCGTTTGAACTCGATCGATCTGTTTCATTCAGAGCCAGATATGAGGTTTCTGTTATTCGTACCCCGATCACAATTCGAGTTGTTTTCTTTTCGTATGTATACCAACAATTAACACGGTACGTGAGAATGTTTCAATGAATCGCGTGAACGCAAATAAATATAGTACGCCGGAAAAGATCGAGGGAATTCAAAGCCGTTATGCGTAACATCTTGATTACTTCGATCTTCGAGGATGTCGTCGATCTCTACGGCTAGACAAACGACGCTGTTATTAATGAAGGAACAAACACATGCACTTACATATGCAAATAAAGAAGTCCTGATTTTTCCTCCTCTCCTTTGAATCGTCATTATTACATATATATATATGCCAGAAACGATTACACTTGATACGGTGGTTACGTAATAGAAGATTCTCGTTTGTTTCTCCATTTTCAAATGGTGAATTATAAATTATTTCTGTAAAGATGAGGAGATGGAAAGAGAAATATTCTTCTCAAGTTCATAAAAATATATCCCAGAAACATTGACTGTAATGTTTATACGTACGAGTAATGATTGATTGAAATTGATGGTGTGCGGGATCTGTATTTAAAATCATCATAAAAATACTTTGTTGTATGGGAAATTTCTCAAGGATTCGCTGTTTATCGGTTATAAAGCCAGACACTAATTTGATTACTGGTTGACTCATAATTGCTAGGATTGAGTACCATTGGTTCAAATTCAGAGAGTATCATTAGGTGTAAGATATACACCTATATACTTAACCACTGCAAGCACGTTTATGTGCATGCGTGCGTGCACACGTGTTGTACGATTTCGGTGTATTGATACTTACGTGACATAATATTGTATACACACGTACGTGCATATGTATGAGTCGCGAGTATCAGCGAAGACTCATAATTTTCTTAATTACAGGAGACACCGTTAAATGTTAAAGTACCGTTCAGAAACTTTCAATGTCGTGCGTCGCATGCGAGCTTGCGCTAGTGATTTTTCTTCTCACTTATCTTGGGTCTCGAAAATCTTGTGTCCAAGTTCTAGAACTCCTTACTTTTGCAGGGCGATAGAGTACCGCAGAACAAAAACCTCAGTTTCCATTTTAAATGCTGCATTTCTTCCGCATTGATCACTGCTTTCTTTCATGATGTAGACATTACTTGGACGAAGAGTGATGTTCTCAATTGTTTGCCTACGGGATTCGAATCTAAATTGAGTTGCCAGGGGCTAACTATTCGTGCTTTTTTTTCTAAATTGTGATACGTTTAATATAAACAGGGGACGTATACACATATAATTGCTCTTTTGTTTCAATCCTAAAAGAACACAATCTCCGTAAGGCAATTTATTTAGATTTCTGATTTGAATATTTGACCCTCAATTTACGTTCATTGAAGGTCCTTCAGAGTTTTTTCTTCTCTTGGAGAAGATTTGATCGACTCTTTAGTTCGCAGTTTATTCATCAAGCGGGAATAGATGAATAACGATTGGTGTGTGATTTGCTTCTACCGAGCGTCATCAACCCTTGGAAATTTCAAATATTATCAAAAGAAACTTGATTGTTTCGGATGATGTTGGCCAAATGAGATGAAACGTTGGGAAAATAATACTATAGAGTCAATGTTTCTAGCTTAGAATTCTAGTTTAGAATTGTAGAGGTTTCTTAGGAAACGGAAATGGTACAAACAGATATAGATAAAGGTCCAAACAAAGACTCTGCCAATTGGTTTCCATGGTATCTTTTCCCGCTAACACGCGATTCACACGAAAATCATATGGAGAACAGTTCCAACCGTTTGTGATGTAAAGTTAAGGTGATCAAAACAAGAGAAAAAAGGGCACTATTAATCTATTGTCTAGACTATCTCAATCGAACGATCGATGATTCGATTATTCATCGAATCATAAATTATTCTTCATATATCCCTATTCTCTCGGTGTTATCCTGAATGTCCTCCGGCGAATCGATGCAAAGATTCGAAAGTGTTTGAAGGGAATTGGATGTAGGCTCAACATGTTTCTCGATTAACCCTTATATATCGACAGAATCGATCAAAGGTCCTCCCTTGGTCGAACGATCGTGATACGACGGGTATGTAATACTTTTGCTTGCAGTCGCAACGTAAGCATGATTCGATAATATAATGGGTGTGCGGAGCTCTTTGTACTTGGAATGGTTGAAAGAAAGAGAACCACGAGCCACGGTAATTTTGTTTCCCTTGTCGTCGTCATCGGCAGCACCTATAGGCGTCGTTGTTAGTGCATTTTTTCTTCACCTCTTATTTTCTCGTCTCAAAGTGCCGACTTTACACGGCGTCGGTGGTCCTGAGATGGAGGGACGCCTGTTTTTTTTTGTTCTCCTCTACGAGAAAAATGATGATTTCCTCCCTAGCTTCGTTACATCGCGGTGTTTCTTTTTTCCTTCCTTTCTTATTACGAAATGATAACTGGACAACAACACACCACTATATAATCGTCAGCCAATGCAAAGATTACGTCATATCATGTGCAAGTGTTCACGGTTCGTTAAAAAGTTCACTTGATGGAGATATAGATACAGATATAACACTGACCGACCAACATGAATAAAAAAAAAAGTAGAAAAAGGAGAAAAAACAAATATACACATCAACCTGCGAAATATCGTCCGCCAATTAAAATTATTCCACGCTGAGTTTCGAGTGAGAATGGGCGAACGAACGGTTATAAAACGTTGTATTATACTTCGTCTTATCTTTTCATTTATTTTCCATTCTTTGAATTGAATTGGAAAGGGAAGATGAAGGCTAGTCAACGAACGCATGTATACGCTCATAACACTCGAATTACTCGAGAGGAGCAACGGTGTCTTGTAACCTTGAACTAATTATGTACACGAAACAATTTTGCAAGCTACCCGATTCTTATTGCTTTGCATGAACGAGAAGAAGAGTGGAGAATTGAGTGCCACTCACCATGTAATCTCACACCTGCCTACCTTCGAGATACATCTCATGTGTACGAGAGAGGATCCGTAGCTTCTGGTTATGAGATCGGATTCTTTAAACTTGATGAATAAACTTCGAGAAACGGGTATCGAATGGTAATTCTTGTGATTTTCATTCCTACCTAGGATTAATCGGATTGGGATGAATTTTATCAGTTTCGCAGATGTAACATAGTTTCATCAAATTCTTTATTCATATTTTTGCATTAGAAATAGGAATGCGTGAACTACATTGTTTATTTAGTTCAATTTGTAAAAAAATCTTGAGAAATGATTGTAGATAGTTCAGAAAGTTTTACACGAATTGTTTGAAAAAATATTTCTGAAAATATTTGTAGACTTCCTCTGTAAGTTTCTCGATGACGATTCATGTTGCGTAAGAACAACAAGAATTTCTTGAACCGTTCTCAATCGTTTTCCAGAATATCTTGAGGATCAAATAAGTGCTGCGTGAGAGTAAAAAGCAGAAACATAACAGGAAAAATCACATTTTCCAACTGGAAAGTTCAAGGTGATCATGATTCGTAACGTTGAAATATATTTCAATGTGTGGTATGAATTCGTTTCTTCATAACTGTGATTCGTTTTCTCATATTTTCCAAGAATTAATAAAATGTGGTGTGAATATTTTTTACCCTTGAAGGGATCTGATATTTCATTTTTTGTGTGTTTCACTGATAGAAAGTTGACCAATTACCGTTCAATGATGAATCACGCAATGAGGAAAACGCAATTTCAGAGAAACGGGTAATTATTGACCGTTCATAAAGTGCTTCACTCTATCACAATAATTTCATTGCCCACACAATAAAATGTAGAAATATCTGATGGTTACCAGTTCTTTGCTATAATGGAATGATCAAGATCACAACTCTAGTGAAAAAAAATTTTATATGAAATTTATAAAAATTTTGTAATATATAATTTTCCATTTTAATTTCTGAATAATATAAGTTACCGAAAATTCTCAGTAAAATTCGAATAGAATTTGTGGATTTCAACGAATTTTGATAGTTCTATTGGAATTCATTGGAATTAGATTCGATCTGTACAAGCTCAATTTTTTTACCTTCGCTTTCCCGATTTTCTGTATCGATTCTTCTACAGCTGATTTTTACGAAAATCGGTCTATTTCTTCTTTTCATTTTTCATTTGATCTATAATTCAGCAATTTCTTCAGTTGTTAGGGAAACAATGAGCAAAAATTAAAGATTTGAATACACACGAGGAACTATTTTTCTTCAATTACGCAAAATTGAATTGAGGAAAACAATGAAATAAAAATGAGGAAATGAAATAAAAATACACCAAAATAGAACAGATAAAATGAAAGTCAAAGATCAAGTGAAAGCAGGAAAGTGAAAAAACAGAATAAAACTGGAAAAAAAATAAAATTCCATTCTTTTTTATTTCCATTTGAATTCGATTCCTGAAAGTTTGATTTTGAGATGTATTTTTACATTTTGAATGCTTATTGAATGTACATATTATTGGGACTACATATTTTAGTGATATTTCGATTCATTGAAGGAATTTGATGAGTAAGTGGTGATGCACGATAGGTTGAAATTACTTTATAATTCTATGGATTGTTGTTGATAGGATCAATTTTTAGAATTAAATGCAAAGTTTTTAGTAAAATCGAATTCGGATAAAAAATATAGATTATAAAAGAGATTTGAGTGAATTATATTGAATGTGACTGGTGGATATAAATTTAAAAATATTTTTTTGAATATCAAAAGTGAAATCAATCAATTTTTTCATCTTAATATTATGTATTCTAAAATATTTACACATTGCCCGCTAATTCCTTCGAAATTCATTGGAATAAGTGGTGAATCATTGAAATACAATGTACAATATGAGGAAAAATGAATGAAATTTCAGGGAGAATTAGAAAATAATATTGTATGAGAATAATAATGAAATTTCAAAAACAGATTCAAATTCAACTACTCCTTGTATGAGAAATTGAAAAGGAAATTCAATTATTAAATCTCATTTCTCGGAATAAATTAAGTTAGTTATAAATATCATTCAGTGTTGAGGAACTATCGAAAATTCATAGTTTATACAATGAATTTTCTGATATTCATTTTTCCAAATGAACGAAAAAAGCGAACGAATTTGGAAAATAAGTTTGAAATTTCAATTTGAATATTAATTTTTCTTATTTTTACGGAGCATCTTCCAAATGATTTTAATATTTAATTTATTGATACGATTTGAATTAGGATCGAAATCAGTTTCTTTCAGAGAAAATGTAATAATTCAACCAAGTTAGAAAAACGTAAACCTTGGACGTTTTTGAAACGTTCTACGAACAAAGGTTTTTTGAACGTTCTAAAAATGTTCCTGAAGCATATTGTGCTAACTGCGAGATAAGTTCAGTGAACACTTTTTGAGAATTTCAATTTTCCTCAAAAATATTTATATAAATAAAGATTATCAATTGATTAAAGAAGTTCACGATTCTACAATTGTCGAAAATCAAGGTTTCCTTTCATGCACAAGAGAAATTTGATGGTTGAAAGTGGTAAAATACGTAGGTAATATCATCATTAAAATTGGTAAATTGAAACTATTGGGAATAGCTTGGAAATAAAATTATCACGGTGGTAAACTCCACTTTGTCAAAAATTTCAAAATTCCTTCAGGAAAACTAACAAAGGTAATATTGATGATTCCAGGCAGTGCTAATACTTTCCACCATCAGGGATCGTAATGTTTGTTTACACTTTATTTCAAGATTCTCGCAAGCAAGAGACCTAAACATCGAAGCGAAGGCAATAATTGTCACCATCAATGATGGTAATATCATTCCCTAAAATGAGGAAAAAAATTTACTCGCAAAAACATATTTCCAGGCACCCCAGTGAACACCACATGGAAATTTTACAGGACACAGAAATCACAAGTGACGTAACTCTGTTACGTATATGTGATGTAACAATTATATAATATTTTATGCTTATATTTCGTAGCAATTTGTTACTTCTATGTTATGTATCAGTTACATAAGCAAGTGACTTTCAGTTCAAGAGAGTTTTTTTTTCAGGTACATATCTAGTGAATATCGAAAGTAAACTATTACCACATGTTTCATAGCTAATCCAAGTAGCAACACGCTTTCAAAGCGCTTCAACATGCTGTGTTGTTACCTGAATACGTGGTGGTTACATCAATGTTACGTTCAGTATTTGCTGGGATGTGATCGCGAAAGAATTGGGCTTTTCATGTGATGATCAAATGATTCTTTAGTGTTGACATGACATCGCCATCACGTTACACTTATGCACTGGTCACGTAAAAAATCTTTTTATATATGTAACTGTGATGTAACATTGTTTCTCACATAGTTATGTAATTGAGTAGGGAATTGTGAGTCACATGTGACTCACATGTGACTCCCAAGTTACGTAACTGGTTACTTAACGTTATGTAACTTTGATGTAACATTTACGTAACTGTGCTCACTGGGACATTCGTTGGTTCATGTTGTCCAACCTTTGAGTTATTACCACCATATTTGTTGATTTCGATCATGTTATTTTTAATGCATTCTTGAGT
Source organism: Gonatopus flavifemur (assembly GCA_018340375.1). Classification (NCBI taxonomy): domain Eukaryota; kingdom Metazoa; phylum Arthropoda; class Insecta; order Hymenoptera; family Dryinidae; genus Gonatopus; species Gonatopus flavifemur. The sequence goes on from JAFFJZ010000005.1 coordinate 12,728,040, forward strand.
ACAGTTCATAATGAAAAATTCTAATTACGCGGAGGGGATTTGAACTTAAGAATAATGTACTTATATCTACCTATAAACTTTACAATTAAAGCCGCTTTGCTACACTCGCACTTATGAATTCGCTGTTTTGAAGTTTCATTGAAACACTAAACGAGGGAACCTAAACTGGACCACTTGTTGTGTGCAATGATTGTGAGAAAATCTCGAGCGCTGTTGGAAAATATTACCATCAGCTCTTGTATTATACCGACCCGTCATTGGTAGTGAATGTGATTCGTTGCTTCCAAAATTCATAATAGTTGTTCAAACAAAATCTATTATTGTCAAGTGGTGATAATTTTCATTGGAAAAGGTATTTATTTCGTTTGCTCATAGTTGTTATTACTAAAATATATTTTCTCACGCTGAATCTTCAATTTTACCATCGTAGCTGACGATTATTTACTACGTGTGCATAAAATATTTGTTAATAATACTAGTTTACGTCAAAAAATAGTAATTTTCACAATCAAATTTTTCTCCATGTGATCGCTTATATTAATTGGAATCTTTTACATGTTTCCAAGAGAGGGTTGATCTCTAGGAAATGGTTCCCTACATACTGCCTAAACCATAGTTTTACATAAAAGTAATTACGGTTATTTGAAAAATCAATATAATAGCATCCTTTTTTGAAATCCGTTACCATGAAAGTCATGGGAATTTCAACTGAATTCGTACAGACGAAAAATACTGTGAAGATCAGTTGTTTTTCCCTGTAGTCAGCGACAATTAACATGAATGGATCCATAGATCGATTACCATGTAATTGGAATTTCGACCATTGAGTAATTTGGTAATTCCGTTACATCCGGTATCTTTCAATGAGAAATTAGAAGACTATCTCTGTGCATTGATGTATCATTCGTATATTTGTGGGAAGAAAAATATTTACTTATACAGTCCACAGTACTTATCTCTCCACTACTTTTCTCAGTGTACGTGAGAGCACTTTCCGTAACATATCAATTCACAATCATGAATTTTTTTCCGTTAAAATAAGAGACCCTCTCGGTCACATGATGTAAACACCTTGGTGTCGAACGTGCGCTCCTATATTTGTATTTTTTACTCAATTACTCGATACAGTCGAGTACCCAATTCCATTTATAAATACACGAGAGATAAATCGATACATCTCCATCAATAACTCCTTCTCTTATAATCTCGTCAAATGATGGGGTTTCATTCCCAATTTGTTCGTTCTCGTCTTTTTGAAGATCGATTACATCAAAAGCATGCGCAGAAAAGTGTATGTATATGTGTCCGGTGAATCAATCTCGTTTGATGATTTTCTTTGGATGAATGCGGACAGAAGAATTGCCAGAATCGCTCATGCAGGACTTCACAGATAAAGAACAAAGATTTATCATCGAGATTGTTGCACGTGGATGCTGTCCATGAGGTTCTTTAATTCTTTCATTAGTTCGTTGATCCATCGATCCAGACGACCCTGGCCATCTTCAGGGTCATTACAGTAATTTCTATTTGAGGTAAAGTATTTATAATCTCACACGGCTCGGTGGATCGACTTGTCGGGCGATTGATTTTTGTTCTGTTCTGCGCTGTTCAGTTTTCCTCTCTCCTTTCCTTCAAATATTATCTATTGTTCCTGTATTCCCCTTACCCTCTCACTCTGTTCCTCTTCTTCATTTTCTTTTACAATGTCGTATCTCACGCTTCGACACTTTGCGGTTAGCCAATGGTCAAGATAATCGGCCACCATGGAAGCTACCAAATGATTCTCTCTTATTTCTGCTTTTTTCCCTTGATCATTCTTCGTCATGTTTTCATTTTACGCGAGCCAGACAAACATTGTTGTCGCTGAAAGTGAAATTGTACATGCGTACATAAGTATTTATATCTCGTGAATTTTTATGAAGATTTTCATTCGATGTGAGTATATGTATGTTACTTTTCGAAAGAAAAAGAAGAGATGCCAAGGTCCTACTGACCCGAAAGAGGAAAATAACATTTTATAGTATTATACACGCAAATGAGTTTGCGCTAAAAGAAGTTTTCTTGATTTCTATCAATCACGTGACGAAGTCAGGCCATTCCTCTTGCTCTGGTTTGGTTTACCTTTGAAACAATGAAATAACCAAGTATGAGATGACGATGCGGAGATGTAGGAGGTTAAAAACAAATGAGCATCAGATATACCCGTTCCGTTTTAATTGGATACAAAATTTTGTTCTGTGATAATGCATGAAGTCATTTTTGTAATTACAAAGATAGAGTGGATGTTCGAGGTTTATTAGATCAGCGTTTGTTTCATCGTTACACGCGATTTATGGGGTCAATTATCGCGAAGTAGGCTGACGTTAAGACCCATTGTATGGATTTGATCTGGAATCAAAATTTTGTGTTACATGATCTAAAATTAACAAACGACACTTTATTGTGTGAGAAGTCTCCTATTTTGAGTAACTAATTGACATTGATTCATCCAAACTTAAGTGGATCGTGCATGCGGTAAATAATTTTATATACCTCACGAACAATTTTTGAAATTTAGGTTGGAGTTTATCATGCGATAGGTATCTCGAGTAGGGGGGGATTAGACCGCAGGATATTTCAGTATCACATTCATCATTTAGATCAGATATAATCTTTTTGAAGTAATATTATCCGTTCTCCCTTATCCGTTCAATAGAATCTAGAATTCGGATCATTGTGATTACACTTGAAACATAACAGATGGTATGTGTCTTTCATAATAATTTGGTAACATTTTCTATTAGATTTGATCTTGAATCTTAGACTGATAAGACAGACTCCCCCAATATATCACATATTTTGTAACACGCACATTGCGATCACATCCTCGTAACTTGTAATTTCATACTCAACAATGTAACAGTATTATGTTTCGTTTTCCTGGCAGAATTGGGTACACGTATGTTTATCGTATTTCCTTTGGAGAAGTATGAGTGGAGTGCAATAACGGTATACACCATTGAAATATATAGTATGTTTGAATGATTTTTATACTTTTATTATTAGAGGGTGGTACGACTTTAAATACACGAGTGCAAATTTGTGAAAATATAAGCGTCCTACACGGAGAAACTGTGACGCAGGTAGTTCAAACCAAAACTAGTAGCCCATTCAACACAGAATATTCTGAGAATATTCTCACAACATCCGTAAAATGTACTTGATCGAATATTCTCACAAAGAGCGTAGGAAATTCGTGAATATTCTTAGAATATTCTTAGAACATTTGAATGAGACTGTTCCGAATATTCTAGGAACGTTCGTACAATATGCGTACAAAGTGTGTAGGGAGATTGATGAACAGCGCATGCGCAGATATCGTGATGACATAAATCCATTAATGGCGGATAATCCCAGACAGCACTGTAAGTTCTCGGAATGTTTTAGAAACGTGCCCGTGGTTTCGCGATCTCTAATTCCAACAATTACGATTCCAAAACATTTCTGAAACTTACATTGTCAAAACATTTATATGGTTTATGAAAATTCCCCATTTCGTCGCTAACCTACGCGAACCTACAAATCATTCATATTCAAATTTTTAATACATGACTAGTATACATCAAAAAATAGTAAAACCATATTGTTTTGCACATAATCGACTGATTGTCACTGCACAACCTAAAAAATCATGGAAATACACATATTGTAGAGAGTAAAATAAAGATATTAAAAAGCGCTTTAGAGTCGAACTATTTTCCACTAAATCTAGCACTTCATAAGCTTATACGTGTAATTTCTTACACACAAGATTATGATACTTGAATATAATTGATATAGGATTTGTTTGGAATGAAAATATCTGCAGAGGTGTTATCAATTTGATGGTTTATAAAAACAAATTCAACATGTGCTAATCACGTTTTGTGAGAATGTAAATAAAAGAAACCAGGACATTTTCACGTTTCAAAAACATCCATGCGACCTTTTTAAAACGTCACAAAACGTTTCTGAAACATTTCGTTTGTAACGAGGTATATTTTGTGAATGTTTACAAAACGTCTCAGTGCTGTCTGGGATGTTGTTGACAATCTACAGACCCTTGGACAATCTATCATTTTGATTTGTGTTTTGGGAATAATAAATCTATGGAGGTGTATTTTAACATCGCAAATCCCTGGTGAAAATGGAGCGTTCTGGGAAGAGTTACAAAGACGTTATTAGAGAGTCCTATAAGAGTAATCGAAGGGTCAATTCAAAGTATCAGAAGCGTTTCGGAGGAGTCATTTGGCGGATGTGAAGCGTGCATGAAAGTGAGCCCAAAGAAAGTAAAAAAAAAAGAATTTGCAAAGGGGAATCGAACCAAGAACTTCTGAGCTCGGGAGAAAGACCTTTACCGCTAGGCTAACATCGGTGATTGAAAAATCGGAACCTTATTTCCCTGATGAACTGTGTCATAAGGGAATGTGCTTTAAATTCAATCTTTCTCATAGAATCAAAATGATTTTTCATCCTGAAAGTTTACAAATCAATTTCAATATCCCATGTGTAATCATTAAATGTGCAAAAGAATTTAATCAACTTGCACATATCAAACATCATCAAATTACAGTTCGATAATTCAAAACAATTGTTGTTTAGTAATTATATTGGTAAATGTATCTTGAATACGAATAAAATTTTTTAGCTTAACAACTGGTATAAAAGGTAAAGAATACCCTCTAAACATTCTAACCTCAAAATCATATAATTCTCAATCAATCAAAACATATACACAAGGGAAGTCCTATAAGCGTGTTGAAAACCTTCACTACCGAAACATCGTAAACATCAGGAAAGAGTTATTGAAGAGTTGGAGAAGAGTGTACAGTAAGAAGGGTGCGTTGGACGTTCAATGAAATGTGATAGCACGCTCAACCAAATTTGCCTTAGAGTCATTTGGCGGTCGAAACTTTTCACAAACGCTTCTGTCACTCTATTGCACGCTTTGACGGTGTTTCAAGCACGTTCGATTTTTACCAGGGATGTTTTCTGAGAGTGACATGTGTGAAAAATAATCCTCAAAAGTGTAATAAAATATTGAGAAATACTGTATATATTATGATTGCCTGTCGCGATCATAAATATCTCATCCATCTATGTGAATTCATAATATTGCTAACCATTCATGATTACAGATGTCTAATGATAAAAAAAATTGATTGTGGAGTAGTTTTCGGTGACATGCAGAAGCTTATATTGACGGGAATTCTTATTTTAACAGCATTTTTTTCTAATATTCCTACAATATCCGTGGCATCGTATTCTGAGAATATTTGAAAGAGTCCCATTCAAACATTTTGAGAATGTGCGTAGAATATATTCCACGAAATAAGAATCTCCATACAATATTCGAATATCCTCAACGTATATTCTCAGAACATTCTCAGAACGTGCGTGTGCTACCTGGGAGAGATGGAAGAAAATGTTACGGGTGAAAAGCCAGTAAACCCTGAGTTCTTAAAGATGAATATAAGATATCCGATGAAAGGAACCTTCAAGATGTGTCTAAAAGATGTCTTATAGATGTATATCAGAAATCTTCAGAAACATATCTTATAGATGCTTGTATAAGATCTCTGAAATATATCTGAAAAATCTATTGCATCGGAGTTCTTAAAATATCATCTATAAGGCATCTTTCAGAACTTCAATTTCTGAAAAGATGGCGTCTACCCAGGAAAAAATCATTAGATCTATTCAGATCTAAATAGATCTGAGTAGATCTGATTTTTGGTCAGATCTGGTTTAAAAGATCAGATTAGATCTGTTCAGATCTCAGTAGATTTGATCAGATCTTGGCACATCTGGTTAGATCTGAGTAGATCTCGTTAGATCTGAATTGAATATTAGATTAAATCTTAATGAGCAATTTGTGGTTCAATTGTCAGAAATTTTGTGATATCTGTCTGTATATGAATTTGATTTTGCACATATATTGTGACAAACACAAGCCAAAATCGCAGTTTTTCAGATCCTGGATCTGTTTAGATCTGGTCAGATCTGATCATTTTTTCCCGGGTACCGACTTTGCCCTTCGCATCACTTTTCTGCCTTTTTCCTCGCGTGCAGTACGTGTAAAATGTTGAATCTTATGTATAAAAATGTTATATATTAGGATTCAAGGGATTCAAAGGTGCAATTGACCGTTTCATGGGATGAAAACTCACCAAGTAAGTGGATGATATTTTATTCGTATATTCGTTGGGTATCATTGTATACTTTTTCAAAATCAGTATTAGTGAACACGACTGCCTTCCTCACCTTCTTGAACATTTTGAACTATCACAATAATGAATTTATGAACCTGAATACATGAATTTACAGCATGCTGTTTTCTTCTCGAAACATCTTCATCGAATTTATGTATTGATTTCCTGGCGAAGGTAGATCTCATAATTTCTCATAAAAGTGACAATTATCATATTTTCTCATAAATTACAAATTCGGTAAGAAAAATCTAATATTTTCTCCTTGAATTTGTACCAAATGAGGAAATATAAAGATTCATGACTTTCATGAAAATTATGATATACATCATTTTTCGGATTTCTAATTTTGCTCTCACATAAGACCTCATTAAGATATCTTAAAGAAGCTCCTGAAAGATCTCTCTTCAGATATCTTATTGATATATAATAGTGTTGTGTCCGATATCTTTACCGTGTTATCTTAAAGATCTTTTTCAGAAAAAATTTTAAGATATCTTACAAAATTTTCAGACATCTTTCAGATATCTAATAGAGAACGGATTGTCTATTTGGAAAGTTCAGAGTTACAAAGGGAAGTATGGTGCTGACGTTGAAGAATCCCTTAGAGGTAATTTTTTGATTGAGAGGGATTTGTCCTCTCATTTCCTAATTACTTTTTTTTGGGTGCAATGCTCGTCCGCTCGTCGCAAAACCGGTGGAAACATACCTGGAAACACTCAAATGGGAAGTTCTACCCCACCTATCGTACTCTGTAGATATTGCTCTATCTGATTAACTTCTTACGAAGATTGCCGAAAATGGGTCGATTCGTGGATTGCATCCAAAGATGACGCGTTCTCACGACACGGTATTCGTTCCCTGCCCGAAAAATGGTCGAAATTAATAGAAAGCGATGGACAATACTTCGATCAATGTATTCTTTGATGTTCATCCAAAATAAATAATTTTTTTCATCAAAAAAACGCCACAAAATAAATCCAATTCCTAATAAGTTATACACAAAGTACATCAAATTATATACAAATTATATATAAATCTAAAAATTTTCCCACTCGGGTGACATTGAAGAACTCCTCTCGAATGAAATTGTTGCTTCATATAATCGAAAGTGGAATGCAATCATATCTTGTCATCATTTATCCAACCATCTTTCGTGCAATAAATAAAGGTTTAGTCCATCAGAATGTGAATGTCTGATTTTGTAAATTGTAGCAATAGCACTCTTCTTTTTCACCGCTGGGGGCACGTCCTCCCTTTCGCTCCCTCTCAAATTCGGCTCTGAGGATGAAAATTTGTTTAGCGACTCAGATGTTCAGTCACTGTTCTTTTGCGAATATAATGTGATTTTTTATTTCCCCTGCAAGTAAACATTTAATTCAACATCTTTGACTTCATTTATTACTTATAATGATTCGTGAACGAGTCCAATTTGATTGATCATCTGTGAATTTTATGCGGATAGAATATCCTCAACCCCTCTCAAGCAACTTCAATGTTGATTAAAATGTATATTCGTACCATATGTAACTTCCATACGTAATTTCTTCCTCTCATTTCAGAAACCTCAGTAGCACAACAGGTTAGAAATGCTATGATCACTCTCAGAATCTTCAAGAGAGACTGTTTTGGATGAGTATGTTCTATGCACATTCTCGGGGAATGTCTTTTTCGGATTTATCCAAAACAGTCTCACCTGCACTGAGAAACGTTAACCGTAACCATTACCATGCGAAAATAGTAGTTGAATGACAGAATCAGGTTATTTGGTATCCATCTTCATGTAAATGGTAACCATTCCCACGTGCATGAACATTACTACGATTCTCTATAGTATCCGAAACCAAATTCGCGAAGTTGTCCCCCAATTACTATTTGTACATGGTAATCATTACATTCCACTTCTCTCAGTGTGCATATTTTATCCATGGTCACAAAACGATCGCAGAATGTTCGAAAAGTTCTTGTGCTACTTGGGAATGTCAATCAACATTCCCTGCAAAATTCATATTCGTTCAAAAAAACAAAATAACATTTCTAGAATTTCATTCATATCGCAGACCACAAATGGAAGTTCTTTGAAAAACCGAAGGAAGAAGTAAAAGTAACGTATGGAATAAATGAAAGGGAAAAATGAAAGAGGAGCAAAACGAAATGGAATTCATTCTACATTGATCAATGTTTATGAAATACTTGCCGAGTTTTCTGAGCACGTACTTGGTAGGATACTTCCATCGATTATTAGCTTGCACTACCGTGTTGTTTCAAAAGCCATAGCGGAGGAAGGTAAAGAAACAGGACTGGACAAAGAAGCAACAATGCTTCGACAATGAATAAATGAGCTATCTCAAGCTATGGAAGAGATATATCCTATGAATTCCCTCGGGTTCTGAACCTAACCTCTACGCTGCTCCTGTCGATTATCTACTCCTTCTGTTTCTGATGTTGCTGTTTGCTGCCTCGTGGTATGTATACCTCTTGTAGAGTACTCGCTCGCTCGTCTCTTCTAACCGCACGTTAAAGATCCTACTAGCTTGCAGCTTCCGCGGAGTCGTGCACCGCGGAATTTCGCCCTCAAGGGAGAAGATAACTCGAAGAGAGTTCGCTAAACTCGGACTGTTTCAGACTTATTCTCCGTCTCTCTTTTCCCTTCTTCTCATATCTGAAATATTTGTACAAATGGAAAGTATGAAAGACGGTAAGAGTGAATTTAATACTCCCCCCGATGACTTATGACTCTCCGAGAGAAGAAGCTCTCGGAACTGCGGTAATTAACTGATATTCCGTCATCCTTTGCTTAAACTCGAGTAGGAAAATACGGAAGAAGAAAACAAAGAGGAATAAGAACAAGAACAAGAACTAGAGGAAGAAGCTTTAATGGAGCGTTAGCGCCAGCTCTCAAACAGTCTCTCAGATGTTTTTGCATTTTTTTTTTCGTCATTCTTCCTTTTCCCCTGATTTTTTCTCTTCGGAGTTCTTCGAGGCTAACCTTCGACGTGCACTCTCGACGATTATCTTCTTCTTCGGTATGTAGGTACTTGTGTTACTCCGATCTAAAGAGAGGTATATGTTAAAGTTAAAGATCCCTCCCTGATTTCAAAGTCGTGATCTCGCAACAGTCTTTCTTTACGTAATGATCTTATAATTGTGAATTTCACGAGTCTAAATTGTATTATGATCGTTCCACGATAATTCGAATAATAGGAATATCCAAGGGTGAACTTGAGAGGTTGACTCGTTGGGTATTCCTTAACATCTTGTAAACACCAATCAAGCATTCGAGATGTAGAAAAGAAAAGGAGAAAGGAGGAAGAAGAAGAGAAAGGAGGGGAAGGAAAAAAGCATCTTTCTATGTGTCTCAAGTTCAACCGTCGTACTTACACGTTGATCCAGGGTTAGGTAGCCTTGGCTCTCGAGCTCGTGAAATATACCGTTGGGTCGTTTATCTTGTGGAACGTGCAATGAGCCACCGAGGATCGGAACCCAAGGATGCAACAGTTGGTTGATTAATTCGTACGATAAGAACAGAAAAAAAGCACGGATGGAGTATCAGAAAAATTTCATACAATAGATTCGTTACCCAAGTTTTCCGAGTGAGAGTGTTCGAGATAAATTCTTTTCTCTTCTTTACACAAGCCGAGAAAAGATATACCGCTATATACGTAGTTTACCTTGCAAAACGTCCTATAATAACGGATGTTCAAGACAGGATGTACTTATGACGCTCCAAGAAAATGAATTATAAATTCTCTCTTTCGAAACTGAGTACAGAGTATTCCACTTTGCGCCAAAGAGTATTCATAGGAATAGGGAAGAGGATCGAACGAAAATTACAGATTTCGATTTCCACGAATCGCTCTTGTTCCACCGTTGCGAAGGTCTTTCCCCTCAAATACCTCACATTTTTGGCCGAAGCCAGGGAAGAACCTGCTTAATTTCGTTCTACAATGTCCCTCGGCAGATCCTAATCGATATAATTCAAGTGTATTTTACGAGTTTTTCCAACCAGGGATTCAATAACAAGTAAATAAATGCATAATTATAAAAGATGCGAAGATATCGAACAATTTAGAAAATTTAATATCCACCTCCGACAAAAGCATGACGAATCGTTCGAGAATTGAGAGAGAAGAAGAGAGTGGATTGCTTTATCGTTGAATCATTTTACGAATTCAACGTTATCGTTCTTATAACCGGAAAGATCTATCGATACACCGGCAGTATCGATCCCAAAGATCGATATCCATCTCAGTCTTGCTTTCTTCCTCATCTCTCCTTCTCCCTTTCTCCTGATTTCTCTCTTCTTCTTCTTCCTCTTTCATTTATCTATTTCCTTCTCTCCAAGCCCAACGTTTAATCTTCGATGCATCTCGCTAATTGCACACCGTGCGTGGAATGATCTAATGAGTACGATGATATCGATCGTCAAAAAAGATGCCGACTGAAGAAAGGTGCTGGTAATACTCTCTTTGCTACACAGCATTGGTTGGATTAATAGATTCTATAGTACGGCGATAGATCGAACGTTTACACGGAGATCGGCAATTGGTTGAGGTAACAAATGAAATTTTCATTCAAGAAGAATGACAAGAACGAGAGTCCACACGGAGAGGAAAATCTGATTCCAATAACCAGAACGCATAGTTAAATTTAACTTTGATCATTTTGTACATTCACTGCATATGAATAATAAAATAAAAATTACAAGGTTTTATAGTGAAGTAGTGGGTACTATTATGTTTTATTTCTTGAGAAGTCCTTCTCAGACGTGGAATTGAATGTTACAACTCCAATAAATTTTACTATGTTGTGTGAGAAAGCTTTTTCGAGACTGTTAGGTGCATTGAGAAAAGTATGCGGCAATGATTCCCAGGAAGGAAAGTCTTTAGTATAAAACTCCCTATCAATTCATTCATATTTACACTCTTACATAACTATTCCAATATGAGATTTTCAAAAACGTTGTAGTTTAAATCTAGTTAATGGGGATTTCAAATCGATTTTCCAACGTTCGACCTTATTTAGGGTAATAATAATTGGATGAGAATCCGGATAAGACCTGGATATACATGGATACAGTCTATCCAAGTTTTGTTCAAATTTTCATACTCGTGTTATCCAGTTTCTCTATCAGGTTTTTTTTTACCAAGGCTGATTCAGAAGTGATGAATAAGCATCTACTCACGCTCTTTCATAATCCTCGGATCACTTATAATGGCGCAGTCCTGACAAGATTGTATTTGCCAGACTCCGGCGAAAACGAGAGTACCTATTCAGGATCATTACTGTCTTCTACAATTGATATCAACTGTTGAACGGATTCCTCATGGTATTAGTTTGCTTAGGCAGACAATCTTGGACCAGGGTCAAATCGATATTATTCGGAGAATACTCAGTTTGTGGAGGCACGACACTGTGCCAGTACCGCAACTGGGGTTAGTTGCATGGTGAAATGTGACTAAAAGACGGTACAACACCACCCGTACAGCACCTTGCCTCTACGTTGATTCTACGTAGAATCTCCGTCCATCCACCTTTTATCCACGTAGAGTCCAGTGAAAATCGGTGGTTCAACTGATCTTCCTGTAAACATGATGACTCTAACGAGACATTACTGCGCAAGTGCTGAGTCAGGATTGGGATGATCATTCAATATTTTAGATAGACGACAGTAATACGACATATGTCAGTATTGGTAGATCACTGGTTAAAATCATGGTCTTGGAAGATCGGCTGTCGTAGTGAGTCAAAGCTGTGTCAGTACAGAAGCTGAGTTGAGATGACTAACCAATGTATCAAATAGACGACAATATGTGTCAGTATTGGTAGAGCATTGACGGACTATGGGATCTGTAATGAACTGAAGTTAAAGTCATGGTCGTGGAAATTTGACGGTTGTGGTGAGCCGAAGCTGTGCCAGTACATAGTCTGAGGTGGGATTATTATTGAATATGTCAGGTAGATGACAATGTGCCTGTATTGGCAAGTTACTGGCTGGTCACCGATCGACGTTAAAATCGAGGGTGTAGAAACTTGGTTGTCGTAATGAGTCGAAACTGTGTCAGTAGGTATACTAAGCCAGAGTTGGAGGGATCATTCGATATGTCAGGCAGTATTTTCCCATGATCCTTCTTTCTAAAGGAATTGGCAAATCAGGAACTTGTATAAACTATAGGAATGCAAACCTAATGAAAAGATTAATTCCATCATGGGAACATTGATATCAGGTAACCAGCAATCACATGATCATATATTATCATAAAGTTGATCATTCATCGTCTCGCGGTGTAGCTTATTGGTTAGGGTTTAGATTTTATATTAAAATGTAGGCATGAGCATAGGTTCAAACCCCGTTATGTAGGATATAATTTCCGCTTTGCCTATTTGAGTGGATCAATTTTCCCGATGATTATCAACCATAAAAATCATTTTCAACTTGTTCAAAAAGTTTTGGTTGCCCAACATCAGGGCATAATGTAAGGAAATTTAAGAACTAACCGAAACGGTGGACACTCAATTTCTAGAAAAAAGGTATTGTATCGTCTTTATGAATCAATAAAACGGTATATGATAATTTAATATCTATTTATGCATTTAACAAATGATATATCTATCTCATTACGTTTCATTTAATCAAGATTCCTTTTTTATAAACTATGCTGTGAGAACATCAGCTGAAAAAAAAAAGGAATATAGTCTCTCTATTTCGAGAGAAAACCCTTCGAATATGAAGTGAGAAATTTGTGTGACAAGTACTTCTTGAATTATTTGATGCTTCGTTGATTTTATTTTTCGCATCAAGATTTATTCTTTCAGAATGAATATCACTACTGAATTAATGATATCCCTCGATATGAGGTGAAAGGCTTATTTTGTAACAGGGCAGTATTGGATACTCGATTTGAAGAAATAAAAATAAAAAGGAAAACGTTTAACTGAAAATTGGGTAATTTTTTAAGAACTAAACGTTTGTACGTTTCAGAACTGATCGTTTTCTTTTAGAACCAACTTTTTGGTAAGAACTGACCCTTATATTATGCCCTGCCCAACATATTGCAAAACTTTGAATCATTTATAAAAACGGAACGAAAATTCAGTCTAACAAAATCTGGTGAATCATCGTTATTTATCTCCACGAATTAATTCCTTAAAATTGAAAACATCGTTTGAAGAATTTGCTGCAAGATTTCGGGTCTCCAACTGAGGTTGGGTCTGGATATTTCGTTATTCGATTACACGGAGAGAAGAGAATTGCAATATTTACCACGATAACATATCATTCGGTCTTATTTTATATAAAGTCATGATTGTTACTATGTAAGAATAGAATTCTTTACCATTTTGATAGTAATAATATATATGTAGCATGGTAATTATTATCAGAAAAATGGTAAAGAATTATATTTTCATATGGTAACAATCACAATTTCATATAAAAATAAGACCGAACACTATATTAGCATGGTGAATATTACCATTCTTTTCTTTCCGTGTAGAGTAGACCGAGGCGAATCGGATTACGGTTTTTTCAATGAATAAAAATAATCCGAAGGAGAATTTTTTCAGTGGTTCTGTAGATAAATTCTAATTGTATGCATCTTTGGTTGTTGAATGTTCTCAACAATTCGCTGCTCTTTGTATGATGCTCCGAAATCGGGCCTTATTTGACCCTTTTTTATTGCAAAAGTTTCTGAACATTTTGTCAACAAAATTATCACTTTAGCAAATGTTTTGACGTAATTTTGACTTATTGTTACCGTTGGGTGAGTGACAAAATGGGCCCTCAAAATAATCATTCCATTGTTTCACATAATTCAGGTCTGAAAGGGTTGATATCATTTGTTCTTCACCTACCCTCAGGAAAATTTTTCTCTCCCTTGCAAATTTTCCTTGTTCTTTTCCCTATTCTTCTCTCGAAACATGAAAAAGAACACAGAGATTTTGCGAGTTTATAGAAATGGACAGAGAAAACTTTTCTACAGGTAAACAGCAAAAGTTGTTGAGCGAGTTTTCTACAACTGTTATTGTCAAATTTTCACCATGTTGTTGGGAATTTGATGAACATATGGTTGAGGTCTCAGAGTATTCAAGCAATTTTCAAACAACATGATGACAATTTTGACGTTTACACAGCATCAGGTTTTGCACGTCTTGTTGCAGCATGTGACTAGGCATGTGGCGACCCAAATATCCAGCGAATTCTCAATAACTGATCGCTTGAGGTTGTTGACAATTTCCCGTGCACTGTAGCATTTTGTTGTCTGGGAAAATCCTTTGCGTGATGCATTCTTATACAGATTGGTAGCTTTTTGGGAGGTATCGGCAAAGAAATATCAAGAGATATTATTAATTGCACTTTTGCATGATCAGTTTGCAATTGGATCAAATTCATTGAAATTGCATGTGAATTATATCCGAGGGGTAAACCATTCAAGAATTATGATTTGTTCATAATTTAGAATCTGTAGATACACTGTTAGAAATTCCTGCATTAATTTTAATGCATTCACTGGAAGTTTTTTTCAAATACATGCATGAATTGAGTTTCATACACATTTTACAATAAATTTAATGTAAAATGTGTATTAACCTGAATTCATGTACGTGATTGAAAAAAATTTCCAGATATTTCTGATGGTGTAGTGTTCAAGTAAGCGGAGTTCTTTTCTGCTCAATGCAGTGTAACTGTCGATAAAACGATTGTAACAGATCCATCAGACAAATTTTAGCCTTAGATTTTACTTTTTTCGATAACTCACAAATCAAGACCGTCCATTCGTTAAACGTTCGTTCAACACTGAACGTTGTCTGGACGATTTGAGCGTGGTTTACGCCTTGAGGGTATTTATATATGGCTAAATTTATATGGCATATAGATGCCTATATTCAGCATGTACTCAAGTGAGAAAATTCTCAAAATTCCATATAATTTTATATCCCGAAGAGAACATGAAGCTCCAGCGAACGTTCAGATTAGATGTGTATAGATCGGGCCGGATGTTCATTAGAGCTAACCTTTAGATTCACAAACGTTTGTCAAAGATACCACGAACGTTGAAATGTCCGCTTCGAAATACGTCCAGGAAACGTTTCAACATTTCAACGTTCGTAGTATCTTCGACAAACGTTTGTGAATCTAAAAGTTCGCTTTCATGAACCTCCGATCCGATCTATACAGATCTAATCTAAACGTTCGCTGAAGCTTCATGTTCTCTTCGGGATATGATTCGATATACTTTATATGTAATTCAAATTTGATAATATAAAAATTGTGGATAATCCTCCCATTTTCCTACTCAGCTAATTTTGATGAAGCGAATTGGATGGCAAATCTACAATGTAAAAATACAATTCATCTCGATGATTATTTTATAGCGTGAATACAGATCATTCTAATGTATATAATCATAAATGAATGGAGATTAATACCTTATTAGAATAGAGTTCAATGAATTATATTGTTGATACAAATTTTCGACAGTCAAAAACACTTCAACAATTGCATCCAACCGATAATTATTGCGGATTTTTGTATTGCGAATCAAGAGAAATGGATAAAGGGAAACATAAGAAGCGCAGAAAGCGAAGGGTACAAACCAAAGCGAAATACCGGATACAGGGATGGATTGGGAAAAGCAAAAAGAAGAGATCCAACTCAAATCGAAACGAAGTATAGAGGTTATAGGTTAGATTGTAGGATTACACCAATGTAAAGCATAATTTTTACGAGTGCTGAAAATAGAAACAAACGAAACAGTTTATCCGGCTATTTATCCATGGAGATACCGGTAATAAACCTGGAGCTAATATTTTGAATAAAAGTACAATCGAGAGGGATCGGGTTAGGGGACGTTATGATGAATGATTCACCAAAGACTTATATAGTAGCGATATTTCCATTGATGTTGATAGTACGTTGTTATTCTTTCTGTTGTCGATATTTCCACATCTCGACTGCGCGGTCTGATCCATTTGTATCATCAACATCCGCAATAGCAACAGGTGAGTCAGTGAACCACTCTCGTTCTCCTGTCCCTTAACAGTTCATTAACCACGTCCAGGCTCAACTGACCTCGCTATGCATAAACTGCAACCTGCCTGCCTCTCTTTTGCCTTCACTGACCGTGGGCACGTTAAGTGCTCGGACCCTCGTACAGATGCTTGGAGTTTTAGAAACTTCTGATCTGAGATACTTACCGATTACATATATATATATATATATGTATATGCATTAGCGTACTCCCATACGCACACAAAACAGCATATATATTCTTTATTTTAATTTTTCCTTCGAACTCAATCGTGGGAATTCGATAGATCTACAGTATCTAGGAGCGTAGAAAAATAAACAAAATGAATCTCGTACCCTGTGTGATATGATAAAATGAAGTTTCTCATTTATTTGAACTCGAGGGATAAGATACTACTCGTATCATTTGCATTAACCCTTCGAGGCAATATGATTCCCGTGGGAAATAACCCTTTTCCGATGTTGCTTCAATTGTAAGAATTAAAAGCATAGGGAATTTCTTTACTAGGGAACCAATCGTTGGAACAAATACACTGAGTTTCATAAGAAATGAGCTCTACAATGTATAATCAGCTCATCGTGGTTCGATTCTAACTATGGCATTTGCAACTCTTGTTTCATTCCAACATTTCCCAGAGATTTTTTCAATAAGGATGGCTTGGATTTTCAGAAAGATTGTAACTCCTGCCCTCACGGATAAGATTCGAGATCAAAAGTACGTGCGTGACATTTTATGAACATACGGGATATTTGAGAAACTTTGAAGAAAAGATCTCTCGTGGTATTTGAAAAATGCGTGGACAAGACGTGTAACGAGCGTGACGGAAGCTCTAAAATGCAATTTGTGCAGTCGCGTAAGATTAAGTGGTACAATAAGGTGTGAGAGGAGGTTGCGCTTGTTTCGAATGAGGAAGGAAAAAGAGAAGAACTGATCGATCGTATCTACCAGTTCGCTCTCTGACGTGGCTTTGGCCATGGATCGCGTGACTATCACGCTCCCTCGTGCATTACATATTTTATTTCTTATACATAAACAAGCTCCGCTGCATCCCTAAAGTACTTAACCTTTCCAATTTTTTTCTCTTACTCTCCTTCCCCTTATTATTTTTTTGAATACAATGTATTAACGCCGAAGGAATAAATAAGATCTTTAATCCGGGAGCTTCGAGAGGTAGAGAGGTTCAGGATATGATTATGATGAAATTCACAAGTTCACGAAACAAAATATATCTTTTGATTTATAGGTTACTTATAACTTGTGTGCAATCAAAAGTACCAATATTAGTTATTTAAGATGTGAGAAAAAAGGGAGGAGTCAAATAAGGATATAAATGCAGCTGGTGTTTAGTAATATAGTTATTAATGTGGATAGATGTGAAGTCCGTCACGATTTGGGTTGAGAAGGTGAGAGCAAGTATGGGATGTATATAGTAGTTTGTTTATCAAAATAAAATGTCAAGCTTCTTAGATATACAGCTAGATAATTTTGTAATAACATGATGAATTACAATTTTCATACACATCGATGTATCTTATCACTTAATTTCCACTGTAATAACGTTGAATGTGTGCAATTACAACAGTGATAACTAAGCGTCACCACATAACAGCTCGAGGGACGCGCAGTTGAGTTATAAAAGCACTCACCATCCAGTTCGCCCTAAGACGGCAGCTTCTGCTGCAAACCGTTAGAGTGCAACTGCTCTCTCGGCAGTAGGAATACACAAACAAGAGTATAAGAGAGAGTGTCTCGACTTTCCTGTTTTGCTTACAATAAATATTCGGAGAATTAATAACGACTTGGAGCCTGTATACAATTGTCATGAAGTGAATTCGAAAAATTCAGGAAAATTTAGTGTTCCAAATCCACCCTCATGTTACTTATTTCAAAATTCTTTTGACATTGATGGGGCCATGATGGAATTCACTGAAAGTGTTAACAATAAAGTTGAAATTGCAACCCCAACTTCTAAACTAGAAATCTCAAACCAGAAACTTTTAGTTTCAACTTCTGATATTGAAGAGGACATTGAAGAGAAAAATACCCTCATCAGACACTACTGCTGTGTCCAAAAAAATAAGGTGACATAGCATTTATTTTCAAAAATCTTTATTCATTTTTCCAAATCGGGTTCATCGCCTGCAAAGTAATCCCCCCCCCCCCCCCCCGATACAATTCACTTATGTCAACGCATTTTCCAATCTTCGAAACAGTTGTTAAAGTTCCGGGATGACCTTCAGCTCTCTCCTCGATTCGACTCAAAACGGTGTCCTCGGAGCGGTCTTTTGGGTTTGTTGAATAGCCAGAAGTCGCACGGTGCCAAATCAGGTGGAACGATGGTTGTGGAACGATATGAGTCGAGTTTTTTGTGAAATAGTCTCGAAGAATCAATGCAGTGTGAGTCGGTGGATTGTCGTGGTGCAAAAACCACGAGTTATCTTGACACTATTTCGTTCTCTTTAGGCAAATAGCTTCGACGCATAACATTCGAATACTATTCTTTGTTGACAGTTTGACCCGGTGGAAGGAACTCAAAATGCACAAAACCACGATAATCGAAGAAAACAGTCAATATAACTTTGATTTTCGAGCGACTATGACGCGGTTTTTTTTTTATTTTCCGTCACTTTTAGCGCGATATTCACTTGATTGACCGGTTGTTTTCGGATCGAAACCATAAATCTACGTCTCATCTCCCATAATAATGCGTTTCATCTTGTCCTGATGGTCAGAAAGCATTGCTTTACACACTTCAACGCGACGATGTTTTCCCAGGAAATTTAGTGTTTCCGGTACCAATCGAGATTTGACGCGTCTGAGGCCCAAAACATCCTCCAAAATGGTATTGACTGGTCCTTTTGAAATGCCAACATCATCAGCAAGATCTCTAATTGTTAATCGACGATTCACAAGCACCAAATCTTTGATTTTCCGGACGTGAACTTCGTCAGTTAAAGTTGATGGTCGATCGGGACGCTTTTCGTCTTCGACACGTTTTCAACCTTCTTGGAACTCTTCAAACCGTTTGTAAATATTTTTTTTCGACATAGGTCCATCACCAAAGACTCTCTGCACCATCCTCAACAAAACCGCAGCAGAAAATTCATTCCGCAAACAAGATTTCATACAAATTCTTTGCTCAACAAATTCAGACATTATAAAAATCTACACATTCACTTTCAGCGGCTTATAAGACGAAGCGTATCTCAAACACCAATTGATATTTTGATGTGACCCTTGGCATGGATATATAAAAGACAGTCTTACTAACCTAAAAATAAGAGCACTTCCCCAAATACATTTGTGCACAGAGTTTAAATTCAAAGACCACCTCACTTTTTGGACACAGTAGTATCACGAAACAACAAATCCAGGTATTGGAATATAGTAATGAATATTCAAAATGCGTGCATCGAGACTCAATGTTATCTCAATTTGTGGGAAAATGTCAGAGTACCTTGAGAAAAATCCTTGAAAGAATTATCAAGTTTCAAATACCTGAAGAGAAGATGAAGCTTTAGCCAACGTTCAAGTTAGATCTGTATAGATCGGGTCGAAGGTTCATGAAAGCTAACTTTTAGATTCACAAACGTTTGACAAAGGTACTGCAAACGTTGAAATGTCCGCCTCAAAATACTTTCAGGGAACATAGATGGAACATTCGTTGAAGGTTCATCGAAGGTTTGAAGAAGCTTGACAGAAATATCTATACTTAGATCAATTCTTTTGAATTTATATGAAAAATCGATGAATTATAAACATAAATTATTATAAATTAATCTGAGTATAAATATTTTCTGTGAAGCTTCGTCAAACCTTCGATGAACCTTCAGCGAACGTTCCATCTATGTTTCCTGAAAGCATTCCGAGGCGGAAATTTCAACGTCCGTAGAACCTTTGTCAAACGTTTGTGAATCTAAGAGTTAGCTTTTATGAACCTTCGGCCGATCTATACAAATCTAATCTGAACGTTCATGTTCTCTTCGGGAAAGCACACATCAATCACAAATAATTATACCTTCAAATTTTTTACAAAATCGAGGAAAAGTACAAGAGATCTTTTACTTTCTGTCAGAGATATCGATACTTGCATCGAATCATATGATTATATATTCACTTCACAAAACGCGCGCCTAGGACGTTTTAAGAATGTTCAGAAAATCTTCACGGTGTTCTTCGCACGTTTTAAGATCGTGTTATGGGCGTGTTTCGCTGTAGGGTCATACGAGGTCCATATGACATACGTTCCATATATATGGATTATTTATGAATCACGCGATTAGAGATCTAAACTTCTCACTGAAGTTTTTCTTATGATTCAATTCATCTTCAAAACGAGGAGCATTTGAATTTTTACAAGAGATACTCGTTAAGCCGCAGGTAGAGGCAGTCGCAATCGCGATGACAGGTTAATAAGTTCCGTATGTTCTCAACAAATTGCGGATTATTCTTTTGCAGAGAGAAAGAGAGAAGGAACGACGATTTTGCTCTGTTATCGCATCGGTAAAATCAGTACGGGATTGCTACGAGGATGCGTGTATTTGTGCGTGGAGAAAGATGTAGCCGTAGATGAACAGTGTTAATCGCTCTAATCGTTTTTAATCGACCTTAAGAACCGCAACACTA
This sequence comes from Gonatopus flavifemur, assembly GCA_018340375.1. Taxonomy (NCBI): domain Eukaryota; kingdom Metazoa; phylum Arthropoda; class Insecta; order Hymenoptera; family Dryinidae; genus Gonatopus; species Gonatopus flavifemur. Next base: position 12,748,924 of record JAFFJZ010000005.1, read on the forward strand.
CCACGAGTTATCAGAATTTATCTTTTTCATATACTTTTTCTCTTCATTTTTTTTCCATCTCGCACCGATTCTTCTCACGCTCCGAGATACTTCCATAAAATCTACATTTTAATACTTTGGACGTTTCCCGGTCATTATCGTGCTTTTTCCTGCAATCTTCAACTTCTTTATTCCCCTAATATAATGTAATCGAATACTTTTGTTTGGTTGAACTCATCATCATAGCCGTCATTATCATAATCATTATTGTTGGTACGTATCGTTTTAATAAATTTCTCAGATTTATAATCAGAAATAGTCTGACTTGACCCCTTCCGTTATCTAATCATCTAAAACCCTCATCATCTAAAACAATAATTTATGATATCGAGTTCGTGTCCGAGCAGTTAGTTATAACTCGGATCAAGATGTCGAATAAGACGTTTCTTACGTATTTATATTTCAACAATACCGTTTCGTTTTTTATTCTTTTTATATTTTAATTTGATCAAAGTTATCGTTATATTTTACCGAGGGAAGAAGACAAAAGGATGAAGAAGGTATAAAACTGTGGTATGTTTTATTTTGTTTCCATCAACATGAAAGAAAGACAGAGGGATAGAATCTCAGTACCGATCCTTTACCGTAAGACTGGTCAAATATCTACAGGTCGTTTCAATCTAGATCAGGATGATGCAGGAAGCACCGTTCGTCGACAGGCTGGGCCTGGGAATCGAACCCGGAACCTGTAACTCTTAAAATATCTTTTTCTTTTCCTTCAACCCCTCGTTTCGCTGTTCGTTCCTTCCTCGTTCTTCGCTATCGTAGTCTGTGTGTGCGCCTAGGATATTCTTTTTTTCCTTATTTCTCTTCTTCCTTCCATTTCTCTCTTCCTTCCCCCCCCCCCCCCCCAACTCTCGAATAGTTTCGCGAGCAGCGTTTCGTTCGTAACCCAACACGCGTACGCGCAACTATACAACGCAACTACTCCCTCAATTTCGTCAATTTTCCCTTGAACGATGATGACGGAGAACGAAGGAGATGACCGTGACCGTTATAAAACGAACCCGTTTTCAAATATCGATCGTGAGACGTAAGGATAACAATTCAACATCCGAGTCTGATGATATGCGCGATCAACTTCTTAACAATGGAATCTGGATTTGAGAGAGAAAAAAGGCATGAATTCCAAGGATAATTATTTTCGTGCAACATGATATAAGGAATCGTGGAAGAAGTTGGGTGCAGTGATAATGTTAGGGGAAGAAAAAATTTCGAGAGAAAGAATTATAAGAGATTTTTATTGAACTCGCTTATACGTAGTGATATTCTTAGAAAATTTTATCTCGCACTTGCGCGCTCTTCTCCATCAACTTGGTCTTCGCAATTGAAGACTTTGTTTTATTTTTCTTTTTCTTTTTCATTCTATCCCTTTCTCGCGCGAAGAAATGCATTGGTGCCGTTACACGGCAGGAGCGCGAAGCGGAATCTTCGCGGAAACGCGCTCTCCTCTCGAAGCGACATTAGTTCCTGCTGACTATATAACACTAAAACAACAACAACGACAACAATAACAGCAACAACAATAGCCCTTTTTATTGCTGTCGGCTCGAACAGGAGGCTGTAGAAAATTCCAATTCGTTCCTTCTTTCTCTCTTCTTCTCTTTTATTCCTTGAATATCTTTCTATCTATAAACTTGTAGATATAGATGTATGTATCTATGTATACACAGTTTATATATTTCATATACGCATCAGTCAAAGATTGGAAACTGTGCGGCAACTAAGGTCGATGTACCGATCGATAGATATATACGGATCTTCTTTTTCTAGATGATTTTATGAGAAACGTATCACCGTGTAACACGATGAATATTGCTTAAGCTTTTCAAGTGCTTCCACGATTTCATTTAATGTTTTGAATTCATGAAAATCTGAGGAAATCAGTTCTCATGTTTATGATTCATGCTCGAAGAATGTTCGTGCGGAATCAGCGGTTCTATGCGTTATGTCTTCAATGTCGAGTGAATGGCTTTTATAAATATACGAATCATACAAAGTTCCTCTACGATCTTCACATAGAATTGAAAAAGAATTCTGTATATAAATCATATGATATAATTCGATTTCTTCTATACGATATTGACTGATAACTTTCGCAAGCTCGTATCTTGAATTTAAATCATGTCTGATTTTTGGGCTTCGAATTATGTCCAAATTTTAGTAAAAGTATAAAGCATAAAGCGTTGCGCATTGAATGTTACACTTCCATTGGGATTAACTGCATAAGTCCTCATGGCCCTATAGGGCCACGTTTATGCATACGTCTGCGTGAAGTTATTTGTAAGCGAGTCTACCCTGAGGCGGTAGCTTCTCCCGGGAACCGCTAGGCGCTGTCACTGTTCCATTTCTGAGAATAATCGCGTTAGAGTATACATAGGCAAAAGTCTTGTGACCTAGTTCGTCACTCCGTCTTCCGAGCACTCACCTTTTTCCACTCTCATCTTGCATGGTGAAGCGTAAACTGGTTAACTGAGTGCACAAGCTGAACCACACTTCCGGAAGGCCACAACATCATCCCCAAATCAATGTGTTGAACCATTCCGGGTGAAAATCATCCTTCATTAAGATGGAGTTTCAGTGGATATACTGGAAGAAAAATTGTTCAGCGTTTCCACAAATTAATGTGTCTGTGCTTTCACTGTGGGTGGACAAACTCCCCATGATAGTAGAACAGCAGGAGAAACAGTTGATTACCCAAACGCCTGGGGCCATTGCTGTCCAATCTTGAAGAATCTATATTCTTGAAATTTGAATCGTTCATAGAAACGGAGCGGAAATTCAAACTCACAAAATCTGATGAATCATCGTTATTCATCTTCTCAAATGGATTATTTGTAATTTTTTGCAACCGAAAACATTGATCAAAGAATGTACTGCACAATCTTTGGTCGTTAAGGCGATTCACCACAAGCCAAGTTACTAGATCTCTCCCCCCAGTTTTCTCAGTAATCAATGAATAGAATCAATTTTAATGAGCAGGTGCATCTTCTTAGGCTATTGAAAAAAATGCAGCTACTCATTATTTTTCATTTTATGTGTTCGTTTCTGAGAAAACTGGGGGGAGAAATTTGGAATCTAGTAATTTCTGCAGGGAGTAATGAATCCCCTTAACAGGTGAGTATTTCGTGATTTGATTACTAATTCGTTTCAATAACCGTTTCAAACTTCAGCAACATAAGAATCTGTCGATCCAAAGTGGAAGAACAGACCAGGGCATGATCTAAAACTAACTCAATTTTTTAAAACAAAGAAAAAACCTAAGGGAGAAAATTTTTTTCAATTGTATATAATTCAATACAATTTATATATAATTGATATTGGAAACGTCCCATAATACTAACCATTTTAAGGTTCTAGAACTAACAGTTTTCTTGTAGAACTAACTTTTTGGTTAGAACTGACCCTTAAATTATGTCCTGGAACAGACTCGCCAATTCGCGAGAGCACTGCACACGGCATTTGTGCAAAGCTAATCCTCTCAATTTTTTCCCAATGTAAACTGTAGCAGGCAATCGCCATCGTTAGCGGCAGGGGTTCTGCACATCGGAGAGCAATCCGACTCCCCAACGGTACATAAAGCATTTCTCCTTCTATAAAAAAAAAAAAATCCTATCAACATTAGTTTATAAATATAATGACTGAAATTTTCTTCGTGGAGATCAACAAAATCAATTCCTTCCTTCAAATTGAACTATGCGAAAAACCAACATTTGACATGTCAAAACTGAATATAAAAGGAATGTTGACGAATTCCTTTAGTACAGTTGCAAATTTCTCATCAATTTAATAAAAAAAATATTCCATTTTTTTAACTTTGTTGAGAGGGAAGAAAGTTATCGTTTTGGACTCTGGTTTCAACTGCCAGCATCGAAATGCTATTTCATCATATTGGCTAATTTGTTTGAAGAATATTGAATAAATTCGTACACACTGAAGTTTTAGAGATTCTTTATGATATACAGAACATCTCAAAACTTAATTCTGATTATAGTTTATTTTTGAATGAACCCATCATTTTGAACTCGCTAGCTTTCCGGTGCTAGGACTTGCTCTTGAGGTATGTATTAGTGTCTCTTTTGGCGATTTTGGGGATTTTCCCGAATAAAAATGTTAATTTCGGTTCACCAAACGGGACTGTTGCAGACGTGTTGCATTTTTGTGTGGTACTGTTGCAGGTCCAGTGCGGGCACATCACGTCCGCAACAGTACCGCAGAAAAATGCAACACGCCTGCACCAGTCCTGTTTAGCGAACCCGAAATGAAAATTTTTACTTGGGTTGTGATAAAATACAGGCCGTTTCTTGTTGTATATTACTGTGAGCAAAAAGTAAGTTAACATTTGAATTTAAACGCTGTGCGCGAATGTATTTGGGGAAGTGCATCTTATTCTTAGATTAGTAAGACTGTCTTTGATATCCGCGCCAAGTTTCACATCAGGATATTCATCAGTGTTTGAGATACGCTTCGTTTTGTAAGCTGCTGAAAATGAATTTTTCGATTCTTATAATGTCTGCATTTGTTGAGTAAAGAATTTGTATTCAATTTTGTTTGCGGAATGAATTTTCTGCTGCTGATTCGTTGAGGATGATGCAGGAAGTCTTTGTTGATGAGGGTAGGTCGAAAAAAAATGTTTACAAGTGGGATGAAGAGTTCCAAGAAGGTCGAGAACGTGTCGAAGACGAAAAGCATCCCGGTCAACCATCAACTTCAACTGACGAAGTTCACATCCGAAAAATCAAAGATTTGGTGCTTATAAATCGTCGATTAACAATTAGGGATCTTACTGATGATGTTGGCATTTCAAAAGGATCAGTCAATACCATTTTGAAGGATCTTTTGGGCCTCGGCTGCGTCAAATCTCGGTTCGTACCGAAAACACTGAATTTCCTGGAAAAACATCGTGGCGTTGAAGTGTGTAATAAGCAATGCTTTCTAACTATCAGGACAAGATGAAACGCATTATTACGGGAGATGAGACGTGAATTTATAATGACGACCCGAAAACAACCGATCAATCAAGTGAATATCGCGCTAAAAGTAAGGCAAAATAAAAAAACCGCTCAAAAATCAAGGTTATGTTGCCGTTTTTCTTCCTCAGACAGCACTGGGACGTTCTTCGGACGTTCAGGAAACGTACTTGGTCACAAGAAGAACGTTCAAAAAATGTTCCAGGATGTTTTAAAAATGTCGCATGGACATTCCAGGGATGTACAAATGTCCGATATAGTCTTATTTAGGTTTCCATGGAACGTTTATGAAACATGTTAAATGAGAATTTGTTGGAGATTAAACTTGCGCCAAATCTTTCGATATTCTCCATTTCGAGGAGATACAAATGAACTGTGGTGAAGCCTGTATCGATAGATTTGATAAATTACATTTGCATCTCTTTAATACATTGCAGGTAGTGAAATTTTGTTTCGCGTCAATTTTGAGGTTATGTGAATCTTAATATATTGACTTAATTCTTGATAACTTACATTCTGCCAATAATTTTGAACTTCTGGAAAGGAATCTTTCCAAATATTCAATACAAAACACATTTTTATGGTTTTTTGGTCCTTTTTTCCCCAGTAAAACTATAAATATACATTTATATAGGTTAGAGATAAAATACTTGGTTTTCATATAACGTCTCGAAAACGTTCCGAAAACGTAACATAGCATGTGTAAACAATGTCCTCAAAACGTGCTTCCCAACACATTGGATGAATGTTCCTAAGACGTTTGGAAAATGTGCTTTTGGAAACCAACATCTGTGGGACTTTGGACACGTTTTTAAAACGTTTTGAGAACTTTCGGTACTGTTTGGGTCGGTTATCGTGATGTTGTGCATTTTGAGTTCCATCCGCCGGGTCAAACTGTCAACAAAGAATATTATTTGAAAGTTATGCGTCGTTTACGTGAAGCTATTCGCCTAAAGAGAACGGAATTGTGGCGAGACAACTCTCGGTTTTTGCACCACCACAATGCACCGGCTCACAACTGCATTGATTCTTCGTGATTATTTCGCAAAAAACTCGACCCATATCGTTCCCCAACCACCGCATCCACCTGATTTGGCACCGTGCGACTTCTGACTATTTAACAAACTCAGAAGACCGCTCCAGGGACACCGTTTGGAGTCGATAGAGGAGATCCAAGCCAAATCAAGGAGAGAACTCAAGGTCATCCCGGAACTTTAACAACTGTGTCGAAGACTGTAAAATGCGTTAGCATAAGTGCATTGTATCCGGGGGAGGGGGGGGGGAAGATTACTCTGCAGCCGATGAACTTGATTCGGGAGAGTAGTAGAAGAGACTGTAGTCTTTGTAGAGACTTTGGAGACTGTAGTAGAAGCGTTTATTAGTATCAACATTTGTACATCTACGCGGAAATGTTCCCACATAGCACAAATGTCTCAGTAATCTCCAGAATATTCTGGAGACATTGTAATATTGTCAGAATATTCTGGAGACATTGTAATATTGTCAGAATATTCTGGAGATATTACTGAGACATTTGTGCTTTATGAGTTATTTTGCTGTTATGTAGATAGCTAAAAACCAGCGATGATAGCTATTTTACATCTGTAGCAACAAAGGTTATCGCTGTAGTAGCGATATATGGAGTAGCTAACACAGGTAGTTTCTAGCGACCATACCGGATCATTTTTCCCCGTGCAGAAGAAATGAAGAGCTGAAATTCCTTTTCTTCTTACTTTATTTGTTTTCGCAGAGCAATGATTATTACTCATTCGGTACCGTATCATTCAAATTATAGTGGAATCTTCATGAACGTAAAAATGCGAAAGAATTAATCAATTCCGATTCCTTTCTCAAATCCCACAATTTTAACATGAAAATTGAATAAGTAATAACGGTATGAAATCTTGTTCGTTCCTCCAGAATGTATCATTTTATTTCCGTAAGGTAGTATACATTATCCTCCCCGCAGCTTCTCCGAGGATCACGACTTTCGCTTAGTGGAATTGTCGCAAACGGAAGACAAATAAAGAGAAGGAGACGAAGTAGGAGAAGAAGAACGACACAAAACTCGAGGAGAAGGATTCCGCTGGAAGTATGTGTTATGAATCTTACCATAGGCCCATACCCGGTTTCCCTACCTTCTTTTCTAGTATTTTAAAAATCCTTTTTCCGTCTCTGTTTCTCTCTTTCGGGGGAAATTCACTTTTTCTTGTTGTTATTACAAAACTGACTGGCATCTCCTAGACCATGTCATTACATCGCAGTACTCCACTCCGCGAGTATCCTCTCACGGTTTAACCACCACTACCTTCACCACTATCACCACCAACTTCTACAACTAAACTTCCTCTTCTCATTCTATACTAATACAACTACCCTACTCTACTCTGTTGGTCCTTCTTTCCCTCCTCCACCTCCTTCGCATCCTCTCTCATCATCATCCCACCTTTCGTATAGAGCCGCGGTGGAAGACGAGCAGCCAGGCGCGATATCTCACCGCAGAGTGTTTCGATCTGAGAACAGTGTACGATCGTTTCCACAAGTACACACTGTTCTCCAACAATAACAAAAATATACTACATTTCTTTCATTTTTGATACAATTCATATGATTTTTCTTTAATACATCCTCCTATCAACTATACATCCTCTTCAACTTTTTCAAATTCCTCATCCCTGTTCTTTCAACGAAAAGTCTCTGAAACAAAAAGTGAATCGAAACTAGTGTGGAGCATGTCGAGAAAAGATTTCGAATAAAGACGAAAGGTGAATATAACGAAGTGCTTTGCATTGCCTGGAGCAATAGCAGCAATTGTCACTGCGATTGTCGTCGACTTGGTTGTCTTTAAACGCGTTAAGGCCGGAAGTGGGTCCGTTCTTGACGTTCTCTGTGAGAAGAGACCGTGTTGCACGCGTTCGCGCGCGTCTCCCACCCATCTGTTCACGCCTGCAGCAACTTTGAAAACCTCAGACAGTGTAAAAACAAACAAACGCAAATTAAATCCAATGACAAGTGGCTGATTTAATATTAATATAGATTTATCGTCGTCATCGTTATCGTTAAAATCGCTCTGAGTTCTTGAGTTTTGTCGGAAGACTGTGTTTGTGGTTCACGTGGTGGACGATAGAAGAAAAAAGAAGGACTCCGATCTCTTCAGGATGAACAGGACGAATAGACTGTAAGTGACTGAATATTTTTATTTTTTTCCCTTTTTATTATATTTCTCATAAAATGCAGGAAGTTTCGTTTCACGACGGTGTTATGATGTTTTATCGTGTACGGTATTTTGTATGTACGTCGTTACGCTATGTAGCTAGGTGTGACAACAGAAAGACATGTGGATCCGTACGTTGAGAAAAAAATTCATATTATGAAATTATTTTCTTTTTTAATTATTTTTGTAATTCCAACTCACGAGGGGTTTGTGAAATAAAATTTCATTGATGTGTGGGTTGTGATTCAAGGTGATGAAGCAAATGCGTATTTTCTGTAATTCTTGATTTTTGCAAACTAGAATATGCTCTAGATTTTGTGTTGGATTTATTATCATTCTTCGAATAATTGTCAACACATTGAATTTTTCTTATTGCATTTCAACTGTGTAGAATCGAACTAAGGCCTTCAACTCCTAACTTGTTTTCTGCGGTGGGGAGGATAGATTCGAAATATATGAAACACATATAAGTGAATCCTATTGAATTTCAATCAAAATAATCAAATGAAAGTCATAATTGATTGTTTTTACAAATTTTGAAATTCATTTTTCAACATTTCTCTGAGAACTCCAAATAGGGAATCTATAATTTTGGAATTCTGAGAGAACTGTTTGTACTATTGATTAGAAATTTGATTTTAAGAAACTAGTTGAGTATAATACACTTGGATTGGGCATCATATTTTAGATACTATATTCTACAAGTCTAATGACACGCTATTAAATTGCGTTAGTTAATTACTCATTACGTGGGCTGCAGTGTGGTGAGTTAGTTGGGTAGTTACTTAGTTGCTGTGTAGGATAAAAATGATGCGAAGTATTTGATTGGTAATATTCGAATGAATATTAGATAGTATCGGAAGATTTATATGCATCAACAAAGTACTTTCATTGAATATTCAGGTTCAAGGTTTATACTGGAAATTTATTCTGCCAATCAAATTTCAGATCAGTATTGATGAATCGAATTATATTTTTTATGAATTACTATACTCAAAGAACTTCTACACTGAAAAACGATTTTGTATGAAACAGAATGTTATATAACTGTTATGTATTATTCAAATCCGATCCTCATATTAAATACGTATGTTGGGTTGGAAATGCCGAATTGTATATAATCCATGTATAATTATATCGTGATGAACAGTTGTACAGGGTCTATACAGAATTTTTATACAATTTTTATAGAGTTCATACAATTTTAATATTGGAGTTCATTATAAACTCTATATCTATTCAGGAGCAGAAGGACATTGCGTGGACGTTCTATTCCATAGAATATTACGATGGAACTCCAAAACATTCTATGAGGATCCGTAGAACATACTAAAGAAGAATATTCTGAAGGCCCTTCCTATACTGAAAGAATTTAATTTGAAAAATCACCGTAAAATTTCACTGATCGAGGCACAAGTACGATTTTTTAAAAATATTACTGGACATTTTGTAAAACTTTTAGAAAATATTATTCTCAACTGTTTAAACATTTACTCATTTTTACAGGCTGCACAATAATTTTCTGAAGAATTTTCACTTCCTACACAGCACTCGTCTAAAAGATATTTTAAGAAATAATTAAGAACAATGCAAGAAGTCTTATGCAACGTGAATAGACATCTTTGAGAAGTCTTAGGCTGCTCTTATAATACTTCTAAAAGATATCTTCGAGAACGTGTTCAGAAAGATCCCACGCAGCACTTTCAATCTTCAAGATATCTTGAGAAACTATTCAGAAAAGTTTAAGGGGTTATATACAGTTAGAAGGCCGAAAAAAAACGAATTTTCCAGAATCTTTTCTGAGAAAACTTTCATGGTATCTTTTAACTGTATTTCAAGACTTAGTATTAGTAAAAATATTCATTTGAAAAGGAGCTACAGCTGATCTCCGGGAGTTCCTCTCAAAACAGACGTTTTGCGGTGACCACTATATCTGTGAACTGGATCCTCTGGAATTAAAAAACCAAACAGATTTCGTCAAAGTAATGTTAAATCAAGTAATTAATCGAAGGAATAAGCAAACAAGATTTTTTTGACAAAATGGCGGTTTCTCAACAAAAATAAAATCGATTTTTGACCAAAATTTCGGCCTTAAATTGTTTATAATAAAAAAAATATTCATCGGTAAGAAAAAATCTTCGATTCGTTACTGGAAAATATATTTAAGAAGCTCGTGTTAAAATTTGAGACTAATCGGTTGAGCCGTTTTCGAGTAATGTTGTTCACCGACTTTGAAAACACCATTTTGAGAAAAACGCGTTTGCAGTTTGAAAAGCACTTTGCATAGGATGAAAGTTTTTTTTTTAACTTACATGGAGTCGTCTATTCTCACCGGAACGATATGAAATTTTCTGTGTGTATTCTTAAATATATGTACATTAAGAAAATAAAATAAAATCGATTCTCTGAGAATTCCAACTGTATATAACCTCTTAAGAAGTCTTATGCAGCACAAAAAGATATCTTTAAGATGTCTAAAACAGGCCTTACTTCTAAAAGACATGTAAAAGATATCTTTCAGAAGATTCAAAATTTATCTTTCGAGAACGATATCTTTTCGACATCTTATAGAAATCTTCTAGAAGTGAGAACTCTTTGAGATATCTTGAAGATATCTTTTCGTGTTGCATAAGACTTCTTCAAGTTGTCTTGAGATATCTTTTAGACATGAAATGCTGTGTGGGATGTCTTTTAGAAAATTCTACAAGTTTCTGAAAACGTTCTTGAAAATATCTTTTAGAAGTAAGAACAGTTTAAGACTTCTAAAAGATGTCTATTCATATCGCATAAGACTTCTTGCATTGTTCTTAATTATTCCTGAAGATATCTTTTAGACAACGAGTGCTGTATGGGTTGTCCTTCGATTACTGGAATTTCACGGTGGTTTTTATCATAAAATTCTTCCAGTGCGTTTTTCAAAATAAAAATCCTTCACGTGTAATCAGAATATTTTCCAGAATATTCTATCTTACGTTGGTGGCATTATGTCACAAAATAGAATTTTGTACACTGTTAGAAAAGTCTGTCTCAAACTTAACAATACTATTATGAAGTTTTTTACATAAACATTCTATCAAATTTCATACGAAATTTTGTATGAACCTTCATATTTTCATATTAAATTTAATAATCGTTCTCAAATTTAATATGGAAATATGAAATTTCACAAAAAATGTCGTATGAAATTTAATAAAATGTTTATGTAAAAAACTTCATAATATTATTGTTAAGTTTGAGACAGATTTTTCTATCAGTGTATAATTCTCGCAGAGTTTGTACATGAATTTTCCAAATCAAACTTCACATCGGGAGATTCTTTCCTGACCTACCGTACACAATGAACAACTTTATCAAACAATTCATTCACCACGCATCGCTCGTACAAGAAAATTACGTTTCATATAAATCATACATAATTCTTCCACGTGTACTACATCATAATACAAGATTTCATATCTCTTACAACAATGCACTTTTTCTGTCCTTGAGAGAATTTTCCTCATTGACCTGTTCGTTTATATGATTTCCTTCGTACAATTGTGTGTTGCAATTTTTCTTACATTATTGTTTTGCACGGGAAAACTCAGGGTTAACAAAGTCCGAATGAATATATATTTCTATTGAAAAAATTTGTATGAGGAATCGCAAGACTCGATGAGGTGAACGATTTCATGAGAATCGATATCATATTTCCGATGCATCAATTCAATTGATTGCCATTGTTGAATTTTCTCAGCAGAATTGTTCGAGTCTATCGGTCAAATCGGTCGAAAAGTTGGATCGTATCTTCTTCTTCTTCTTCTTCTTCTTCTCCTTCGTGAGTTCACGGAATGTACGAACCGAGTATCGAGGCTTCGAGAGAATGGATAACTATGAACAGTCATCATGTAATCCATGTAATACTCTTATGTCATTGCTGACAGCTGGATAACTCTGTGCGCATGGTTCGATGAAATCGAAATGATAATTTTCATCACCTTTTGTATTACGTTTATGCGAGCTTGGTGAATGAACGTTTTATATTTACTCAATTATACCATTTTGCATTGAAATCGATATATAAGGTTCAAACTCCTTTCGATATGAATCTTTCAGTTTTATTCGATTTAAAAAAAATAATTCATAGTAAGTATACAATTTTGACAAATTTTCGTTTTGGTTTTCTTATTTGTAATTCAGAATGAGTTTGAGGGAATTCGTGTGCAGTGATTGAATCGTGATGTCGAGATTTGATGGGATGCATAATTTTATGTTACATATGATTAATTGACAACCTTTTCCAAACTGATGTTCAATTTAAAATTCGATCAATTTCGAAATCGACTATGAATTTTAAGCATTCAATTGTATTGAAATAGAATACTCGAGTGCACAATGCTGCAATAAACTGAATCTCGTTAAATTTCAACGGAGAGCATAATATTTCGTGGATCATTGAACTTGGAATATATTCAATATATTTGTAGTGAGATATCGTGAAATGAACAGAATTTTCTTGAATTTAAAATAATTTATGAATTGTTCTTGAATTCGTTAGGAAAGATTTTATGTTGTCGTAACTTACGGGTTGTTTAATTTATAATTTCTTCGTGATTGGAGGAAAACGGTTTCGTAAAATCAGAACAAAATGATAAAATCGGGAATGAAGAAGTTCCAGTCGTTCAAAGACACGGGAAGAATTCTATAATGTTCTAAATTTTCCTCAATCAAAGTATCAGCAGAACATCATTGTTTTTTTTTTTGCGATTTTTGATGATATTTGCTATATCCCTACTGTTTTGAATTGCCAAAATGAATCTGAATACTTGGAAAGAATTCTTCATAATCTAGACCTGTTTTGCTGTGAAAAAATTACAAAACAGCCTGAAATTTTAGAAAATTTCTTACCGTCATGTGATTTTGTATTATCCTATAAATAAAACGAATTCAATGACAGGAAGCCAAACGATTCCATCTACACTTCTAAATGTAGGCTACAAAGTTATTACAAATTTACTGGAAACGTTACCTATGGGCGATATTTTTGATCAAATTTGTACCAGAATGCAATCGACCTTTCATCAAATCCAATCGAAGCTTGACAAATTTTCTATAAAAAATATCATTCATCATTAATAAATTGATAAATAGTTAATCAATTTGGAGTCTCCAGATGATGAATTTATGTAAAATTTCATACAAATTCACCGAAAATTGATTTCCTACCCAATGATTGGAATTTTTTGGTTCCCGTATAGAGAAAAATCACGATTATATCTTCCAGCTGTTGCTATGTGTTGTCAGTGGTGACTGTAGATTCCTGCATGTCAAAGAAAAATAGTTTATCCATAATTGATGAATGTAGATTCAGAAACTCTAATTTTCTGAAATGAATGTTTGGATTTGTGTGGAACATTCTCTATGGAACTTGAGAAATATTTACAAGAGCGTGTCGCAGCTAATTTTACTATTTTGGAATTCTTAAGAAATCACAATTTATCGTTATAAAACAACCCAACTTCGAACTTTGTCAAAATGCATTGGAAATCTTCCATTCTCAACGATCAGGATTTGAAAAAAAAGAGAATGAGTATAATATGTATTCTGACCAGGCACATTGAAGAGCAAGCGCAAAAATCGCCTGTTTTTTTAGGACTGCGAGTTTCAGGTTGAAATGCATTCTGAAAAATATCCTATGTCGATCATTTGCAAGGGAATACCATTTCCCGGTGAGCACAACAATGGTCTTAGAGATACAGAAATCGACAGAATCGATAGATTCTTGACAGAGCCGATTCTTTTCTATAGAAAACTTATAGATTTTTATATAATCTTGATCGGAAATTCATACTACTTCACCTCCAAAACCAGTGTTATGCTCACCGGAGAATGGTATCCCCTCGCTAATGATCAACATAGAGGATTTGTTAGAATGCATTTCAACCTGAAACTCGCGGTTCCAGAAAGTAGGCGGAAAAATACTCTTTTTGCCGTCACTCTTTATTTGGTCCAACTAAATTTTCATTTGAAGTGAATGAATTTTTCAGCTGTCCACTACAGCGCACTAGGAGCCTTCACTCAGTATAATATGGTGTCCTGACATTCCTGGTTGGAGAAACCTATTTTTTCTCATTAAACCTATAGGTTTCGATTCAAATTCAATCGGTTTTGATCAACACCAATTAACAAACATTAATTCAAGTGCAAGAATTTTCAAAACTATATAAAATTTAGATAGAATCCAATATGGCTTATACATAATTTATATATAATTCTATATAAATTACATGTAATTCTGCAAATTTTTCCACTTGGAGAATTCGAACCGGAATTCTGCATTTTTGATCAAAATTAATATGATCAGAATATGTTTCCACCTAGGAAAATATTGCTTTGAATCCCTGCATTCTTAATCTCAACTCCTTCAATTATATCTGAATCAAGAGCAGGTTTTTTCTCACTCTCTTATTCATACTACGGGATGGGAGAACTCTTCAACTCACCGTTAGTTGGTGGCAGTTTATTAATCATGCGAAGATGAGTCCATGTTCTTTATAGGTCAGTGAAGTCTTCGAAAGTGAAAGTAATCAAATGGGATAGAATAGGTATAATCGTTGCTATTTTTTCATGGATTATGCTAGGTATTACATAAAATTTGATTGAAAAATTCCTGTTTGGATAAGAAATTCAAAATGTTCAAGGACACTCGGATCGATGAGATGAGAATTCAACTATTTTTCAATGATTTGTTCAGAAAATATTCCTTTCTATCGCTATCAAATGTTATTTTACCTTCATGAAAAGTATCAGAATTAATCATTTCACTCGAAGACAGTACAAAATCGATCATATTGCTGAGTGCCAGTAATGAAATTATCAGTTTTGCTGATAATTAGTATTAAAATATGATTAATCTCATTATTAAACAGAACTTCACTGATATTCAGCACTAAAATCAATTATTTCACTATCAGCTTGTACTAAAATTATGAATCGCAATGATAGCACTGGAATTCATAATTTCACTATTAAGTCAAACTGCAGATAGTAATAATATAAAGAATTATGACAATTTATTGCAGTAACTACACTATTTTTCCATCTTTTATGAGAAATTGATGATTTCGTTGTCAAGGACACCGAAAAAAAATTTCTTCCAATTAAATAAATATTTATTTGGCTGGAAGAAATTTTTTCTCTCAGTGTAAAATTGGAATAGTTAATTTCAACGACAGTGAGTACTGGAATTGGAAATTTTACTATCAATTCATTCTCAAATTAATTTTAATTTTTTTTTAATTAATATCTAGCATTGGAAATGAATAATGTTACTATCCAACTGGTACCATAAATAATGATTTTACTAATGATTAAAACTAAAACCAATAAAATGATTCATAACTGATGAATAACTGATACTAAAACGTAGTAATTTAACTTAAATTACAGTAAACCCTCTCAAAAGTGCTGAACGATATCTTTCTTGCTCTATCCATGAAAGAGATTTGAGTGAGAAAGAAGTCCTGTGGTAATAGAATTTTAGATCATATTGAGTGATATTTCGAGTCTACGCGGAGAGAAGTATACGGTAACCATTACTAGGAAGAATAGGAATTCGGTGACAGATATTCCAAAATTGTAACAAGTACTATTCAAAATCGAAGTGATCATCAATTGATGATCATCAAATTGCAAGTCAGCACTCAATTCTTATCCTAAAGTCGCGATGAGAACTAGAGCGAATGGTAATCAATCCCATCCACTTTTCTCAGTGTATAATTGACTCATTTTCAGGAGGAAGATTTCTCATTACTTGTAAGTATTTATGAATGATTTTCAATGTAAAAACTATAATTACAAATTCCAGTACCCATGGATGAAATTTATAAGACTTCCGCGTGGTTATTGGAATCCATTGGAGAAAAATTCTACTTTCTTTGATATCATTACTTCATCATTTCTTCAAATCTGATTACACTGAGGACTTTTTACTGGAACAGCAAATTTTTCACTGTGACTGCAATTGATTTGTTACCACAGCAATCTTGTTAACTATTCGAAGGATTTTTTGGCTATATAACAGCAAGTTCACTATTCTATAAACAATGCTTAGAATTCTGCTACCTCGGCAAAGAAATTCAATTCCTTTTCCCCATTCTTCACGAACTTGAAAATATACCACACGAATATTCGATTGAATCGAAAGAAAATCGAGAAGAAGATAACACTCAATCCTATCAAAAGAAGAAAAAAAACACACCCAACCATGAAGAATTATCCTCCATTTTTCCCTATCTCGTTTCGTATCATTCTTCGAAGGTTAAGGGTGGATAAAAACACGGATAAAATATGGTGTTTGCTTAGAACAATAAGGTTGAAGATCCTTAGAAGTAGAATCACTCATCCCTCGGTCGGAAAATCCGTTTACGATCTACAGCAATGTAGTAACCGAATATCCAGCGAGCAATCGCACGATGCAATGGCAAAGAGCACAGTCGATGGATCGTCGATTACTTTGTGTACTGTTATTTTAAGAACGACCCACCGATTGGCGATCGTTCTATTCCGCAAGGGGATCGCCCTCGTCGCATTTTTATCCCCAAGCGGGACTCTTTCTCCTTCTTCTTCTCTTTCCCGTCCGCTATTCGATCACCATATCGATACGAAAACACCATCATCGCAATACCTCATACCCTGAATTCATACCATTTTTCAAACAAATGTATCGGGGAAAATGATTTGAGAACAAATTCTCAATCTACAACACACAACAGAAGTGAATACAAGTTTTCAAACGAGGATAAATAATTATAAGTTTCTTTCGGTTTGATCAGCGAAGGTGCGCGCATGTACACTGCATGAGTAATATAATGATCTTTCCGTTATGAGACTGTATCTTCGGTTACTGTTTTTAAGCTTTTTCACAAGATAAATATACTCGTGTCTTAGAGAGGCTGTCATTCAGGGATATTTGAAATCCACATATAATCGCGGTTGAACGATCGACGCAGAGCGATGATCGTTCGGCCACTAACTGTACATCATTGCAATGAGAAACGATTTGTATTTGTGTACCATATAAAACCGCATCGTTTCAATCGTATATTTGAAGACGGTTGTATCATGTTGATACATTCGATTCGCACTTTGTATTATACTCATTGTCCAATCATTTCGAATCTGAGAGAGAGTTTTCATTAAACACGCCATCTGTATTCTTTATTCGAAATTCAATAATCGAAAAAGGCTTTCATTGGAAAATTATCAATGTTGGATATTATTGATAATACCTGTCGATCTCATCTCATCGTCATTGGTGTATTCATCGTTGGAACCGTGAGAATGTAATAAAGTATCGTTAATCCACATGGATGGATCATATCTTCCGAACTTGTCTTTCTTCCTCTCTTCTCCAGTGACTGTGATCTTGCACCCGCAACGCGTTGTCATAGATTGTACTCGATGCAATAGAAACGTGTTCCATTGGGTTCATCTTATGCATACATACAGACCAATCAAACGGGACATTAACCACAGTGCAGCATAACACGAGTGGATGGATGAATTTGTTTGTCTCTCTCTCTCGCTCTTAACGTATATCGTGAGATTTATGATCAATCAATTCAGATAGAGGAACAAAAAATAAATAATTGGTTCTTTTAGGATATTTCTTGATAAAAAAATATATATCGAGCATCGTCATTCGAAACGTTCTCTGCTCTAAGAATGATTTATACCGTTCACGTAATACGGTTCACGCATCTATATACTTGTACACACACGCATAAATAATGTCAGATCGTCGCGGCGTGTGGTTAATTTACAGCTAGTTTTACGGCTTGGATCTCTTACGTGTCGTCTTGATTCATGATCCGGATTGGATACAACAATTATTCTGATTGAATTGTGCTTTGATGGATATTTGTTTTGACAAATCTTCATGAGGTTCCAGGCCTGTCATCGACTCTACTCACCGGTTTTCAAATGAAGCGGTTTGGAAATTTCAAATGAGGAGATTTATACGGGAGCCGGAAAGATTTACATCGGTTAGCAGCTACGTTTGCGTGGAATGTCGTCCTTTTTTTTCAATTTTACGACCTTGTACTTTTACCGCGTTCGTAGTTTATGTTCAGATTCTGATCTTGACCTTGCATAAATAATCTTTCAAGTTCTCCTTATGTATGTATTTTATATGTACTAACGATTATGATATGGAATTCGTCTTCCTTGTCATTAATCATGTTTCGAATTTGTAACGATCCAGTGATCGGATCGGTAAATGTTAACCTCTCTTTGATTATTTTGACAATTTTATAGACGTAGGAGTGTTCATTGAGGTGTCATTCCAAGATGGAAACCTCAATTATTCATTTTATAAAATCTACAACCCCATTAATGTGATAGAATTTGGCTTCTATGGTCGAATCGTTGTCAGTTGCCATTGAATCGAAGTCACAGTAGGTATCAATTTTACAGATTTCCAAAGCTTTTCAAATTCTGTCAGAGTTTTTTTGATGAAATTTCAAGACATTTTTATAGATTTTCAGAGAAATATTTTTCACCAGGGATGTTCTGGTTGAAACCAATTTGAATATTTTGAATTATATTTGGTTAGAGTTAATAAGCTGTTTCAATACGAAACTTATTGAACCTTGCAAAATCTTATTGAAATGTGAACAAAGTTCTCACCAAATCCCATTTGATTTGATTTGAGTGGATTTTATGGGTTTCTCTAACCAGGGCAGGCTGTACTCACTAAAATACTTCAGATATGAAGATATCCTTCCATCTCAACGTTCACGTGAGATGTTCACACTTCCAGGATGCAAATTATGTGAAGAAAATGGAACTTTTCATTGTCATAAACGTTCTGGAAATAAGAGAAAAAATTCCTGTCAATCAGAAAGGATATTCCACTTTTGTTTTTTTCTTCAATTGAGAATATATGCATCTACGATTGAGAGTATTTAGAACAAATGACAATTCTTTGAACATAAAGATTGATTCTCCCAAATGGAGAGGAATACTTTTGATACCATATATTTAGGGGTAACACCACAGTGACCTCTCCAAAAATAACGCGTTTTCAGATTTTTCTTCGAGAATTAGAAAGGTCCTATTCGAATTGAACTACATGAAGGTGTTCCGCTACTATTAAAGTAAAAAATCATTTTTTTGTGGAATTTTATTGTGAAAAATGGCGGCTTGACAGGTGAATGACTAGAGCACTGTGAAAATTCATGGTCGTGCGGTGGGATAAATAACTCAGTCCAGAATTGACATAGAACACAGAACCACAAATAATTATTTTCTGTAATCCAAAAGCTAGTGAAATACGTATCCGTTTTGAAAAATGTGCATTTTCCACGAAATTGCATCGGTTTGAAGAAAAAAGTAGAATTTTCACTCTAAATTTCGTTACTCAATGTTGAATAAAAAACGCAAATATCAATATTTCGAAAAACCCGTACGTATTCCACTAGATAATCACATCACGAATACAATAAAAAACACCCCGAGGTGATTGATTGAAAATTGGCGGAGCTAGAGCTCCCACCGACTTTTGACATACTGTTTCCAAATAAACGCGTTTCAAGTTTTTGTAACAGTTGAGTCGTGCGTGTTTAGTCGGATCTATGTTTGTAGTTTACGGTATATCATGTTCGGGTCCTCAAAGAGTACTTTAAGCCAAAAACAAATTTTTTGATTTTTTCAAAATTCCACTGTGGTGTTACCCCTCAAAGGAAAAGTTGCAACAAAATGAGAGGGATACTCTTATTTCAAGATATGCCGTCAATCTTATTTTATTTGCCGTCAATCGATGCATCAGGACATGAGGTCTCATTTCAGAACCAAGGATTTGATTGCGAACCAACCTCGTCGAAGAATTGGAACCGATATATCATTATTTTGAAAGGATCTACGTATCCGGAACACCTGGACGAGGACGTAAACGTGTAAAATTGAGGACGTAAAATTGTGGTCTCAGTACGACTCTGTTCTGCAATGAAAAGCTCGTACCAACAACGCGTCAGAAGGGTGGCACAACAGATTTCAATTGGTTGTGGGCGAAAAACACCCCAGCTTGTATACTTTTTTGACAGAGTTGGCAAAGGAACAATCGGATACAGAAATTATGCTACGACAGTTAGCGTTGGGTCAGAGAGTTGGAAGAGGCAGAGACAACGAGAAGATAAGAAGGGAGAACCAAATTTCTAATATCGTAGTATCGTATGGTGATTATCGTAACAGAGATGATTTAACCGGTTCCTTACAACTCATTGGATTTAATGTTAAATTTTAATTTGAATGCATCTTTTTATACCAATTTATGATGTGAAATTTTTACGATTGCATGATTGTATGTTTTAATCAATTTTTATTTGTCCTTTTGGTGGGTTTACTTCTTTCTTGTGTAGGAAATTGTAATAAATGTTTTTGATGCTTTTGATAAATGTTTATGTTTGATAATATTTGGGAAATGGGGTTCTTTGGGAATAGTCTTTTTTGGGAAAAACGCCCATTGGGAAAAATGGATTGAGAAAAAAGTTTTGTGATTTTATACGAACTAAACTTATTCCATTATCCTGATTGCATAAACAAACTTCTTTCTTACAAGAAGCGAGTTCCCAGACAGCACAAATGATCATTTTGAATTCACAAAAACTTCTGAAAGAACTTCTCGAACAGTCCCCGTTATGACAGTCAAAATGAATTCAATATGAACTCAATGAATTCAAAATGCATACATGTTGAATGCCTGAATAGTTCTTTATGAATTCGTGATATGAATTCTTTCTGAAGATTAAGTTGTTCATCAAGAGTTCATTTTGAATTCAAACTATTCATAATGAATTCATGTTTACTGTCATAACGGGAGCTCTTTGCGGGGAATTTTGTGCTGTATGGGTTGAAATTGAAAAAAATTTAGGACACCCTTTGATGCCTTCAATTATTTTTCGTGCAGTGGAATGAAGTGAAATTGCAGTAATAATTCATTATTATAGTGTTATCATGGTATACCAATAATTCTCAACACTGTGCAAGAATTTGGAGTGAGTTTCGATGTATCCATACTACGTGTTTAGAATTTTTCAAGGACTTTCTATACTGTTTATTCAATTTTCACTTTATTTTCAAAAATCTTTATCTGTTCTCCCAAATGAAGTTCATTACCTTCAAAGTAGTCCCCCCCCCCCTTCGGATACAATGCACTTATGCCAACACATTTCCCAATCTTCGAAACAAGTGTTGAAGTCGGTTTCCGGGATGGCCTCCAGACTTCAGCTCTTTCTTGGATTCGGCTTGGATCTCCTCTATCGACTCAAAACGGTGTCCCTGGAGCGGTCTTTTGAACTTGTTGAATAGCCAGAAGTCGCATGGTGCCAAATCAGATGAATGCGGTGATTGTGGCACGATATGGGTCGAGTTTTTGCGAAATAGTCACGAAGAATCAATGCGGTGTGTGCCGGTGCATTGTCGTGGTGCAAAAACCAAGAGTTGTCTCGCCACAATTCAGTTCTCTTTAGGCGGATAGCTGCACGTAAACGACGCATAAAGTTCGAATAATATTCTTTGTTGACAGTTTGACCCGTCAGAAGGAACTCAAAATGCACAAAACCACGATAATCGAAGAAAACAGTCAATATAACTTTGATTTTCGAGCGACTATGCCGCGGATTTTTTGGTTTTGTCTTACTTCTGGCGCGATATTCACTTGATTGATCGGTTGTTTCCGGGTATAGTAAGCATAAATCTACGTCTCATCTCCCGTAACAATGCGTTTCATCTCGTCCTGATAGTCAGAAAGCATTGCTTTACACACTTCAACGCGACGATGTTTGTTCAGGAAATTTAGTGTTTTTGGTACCAATCGACATTTGACGCGTCTGGGGCCGAAAACATCCTTCAAAATGGTATTGATTGATCTTTTTGGAATGCCAACATCATCAGCAAGATCTTTAATCATTAATCGACGATTCACAAGCACCAAATCTTTGACTTTTTGGACGTGAATTTCGTCAGTTGAAGTTGATGGCTTTTCGTCTTCGACACGTTTTCGACCTCCTTGGAACTCTTTACACGACACGTAAACATTTTTTTTTGGACATAGCCTCATTACCAAAGCCTTCCTGCACCATCTTCAACAAATCAGTAATAGAAAATCCTTTGCTCAACCAATGCAGACATTACAAAAATCGAAAAATTCACTTTCAGCAGCTTAAAAACTGCTGGACACCGTAGTATATTTGACATGGTTCGTATTTACTCGAGTATCATTTAAACTCACTTGAGGTCATGAGAGCCAAACACTCTTCCTTTGATGCGAATTTCCATATTCCAATACCGATTGGAATATATACCGCATAAGTGGTATTTCATTATCTCGTCAATTCGAGAAAAAAATGTCGAGTGATTCGGTGCACGCGTCAGTAGTAACGACCCAGTCGATGGTCAGACACGCGAGCGATACAAGTGTAAAGAGTATATACGTGATACTCATTTCATATGATTTTCATTTGAATACAAGAACCAGAAAAACAGATACGATCGTGAATCACGAAAAGTAGAAAAAAATCGATCTTATAATTTCTTCTCGAACGGCTCACTACCTCTTACATTTATTACAGAGCAACCAAGTTGAGTTTTACACTTTATACACGGAGAAATGATTTATATGATCGGTCTGAAAAATAGGTATATGGCTGTATTATATCAACCCTGCAGTATACCTGTATATCATATATATAAATACTGTCGAGGGTAATTTAGTCATGATTACTATATGTTCTATATTCGAGTACCGTTTTCTTGTCAATTTATAATATGCAACTTCGTGTCTTATATTTACGATGCAAAAAATCTCTTCTAAGATGATATAACTATTTCCTACTACTCTGGAAGATGATTAAAGGTTATAGTAACTATTATTCACATCTGTAGGGCCGGAGAGAACGTACGTGGATGTGATAAAAATCGTGAAATGTATGCGAAGGTGAAAAAGCGTTGTGATACG
This sequence comes from Gonatopus flavifemur, assembly GCA_018340375.1. Classification (NCBI taxonomy): domain Eukaryota; kingdom Metazoa; phylum Arthropoda; class Insecta; order Hymenoptera; family Dryinidae; genus Gonatopus; species Gonatopus flavifemur. The sequence goes on from JAFFJZ010000005.1 coordinate 12,772,142, forward strand.
CGGTAGTTTTATCGGACTGGAAGAGAGAAAAATTCTAAAAGTTGATAATTTTCGAACGCGGAATGAGATTTTTGGGATGATCAAAGGAAATGCTTCTTTTATGAATTATTTCCATGTGTGTAAACGAATATATATGAAGAAAATTCTGTAGTAGAGGGCACTTTGAGATACACGACACGACTGGCTCGTGTTATGAAAATTAATCAATCTAACAGTACGGGTTACTGTATCAACATGAATCAGTCACGTCTTTGCAGTGGTGTTAGATTAATTTTTTTCTCACAACACAAACCAGTCGTAACCAGTCGTTTGTAAACTAGAGTACTTGCTACTGTAGGATTTTCTTTCTGTATATATCCAGTTTCTTCCAGTGGAAAAATTTCACAAAACATCTTTGAAATTTCAAAGATTTTGAGTGATTTTTAGAGAGGTTCAGAATTTTTCAGAGTTTTTCGGTGAGATTGGGAGTTTTGTATTAGAATTGAGAAATTTTCAGAGAAATTTTTCTCACCGGGGTAAACTTCATCAATTCTTTCACAGTCAAGATGGCTGATGGATGTTTTCCTCACATCCAGAAAATCTTTTCTACATTTCATAAATCTGCCATAAACTTTCCAGCAGCACGTGATACTGTCTACATGGAGAAAAAATGGCCTGCTACTATAGCGCCTACAAAGAAATTTGTTGTCCTTGCAAAAATATTCACTCCAGCAGCTAAGACGTTAGTTCTGTTAACAAATTTGTTGATTCCAGCAAAGAAATGTAGTTCAGTCAATCATTTTTCTTGCTCTTTCAACTAGTTTTTTTGTGTAGGCGCTATAGTAACGGACCTGCTTGTTATGTCAGCCATACTTTATTCCCCGTGTATATATCGTTGTGATTAATTTCCATTCGTCTCCTGTATAAGACCACAAATTTCTGGCGCGACATTTACACTTTATAATCAACAAGTATTGATTTTTGTTTCGCCAGACATGTGTTCATCACATTACTTTTAATCGTACACTATTATGAACGTTCATGATGCAAGTCAACATTATCTTGATGCCAGGAATAATAACTTAATTCAAGAGAGTTAACTCATACTTAAAGAATATTCTATTGCGTTGAGAAAATTATTTTCTTAGAAACGTTAATTAAGAGACAGGTGTTCTCAGTGAAAGAGAATATTTTCCCAATCAGATCGATTTTTCTAACTAGGAAGTTTGGATTTTTTTTTAGAAATTATGTGTCGAGGAATAATAGGCTGAGTTTTTCAACGAATGAATATTCAAGCTAAGCCTGATTAGGAAATAAACAACGATTCAGTAGATTCTTTGGGAAATTTCGAAAAAATTTCAGTGAACGGTGATATATTTGTAGATAAATCGAAGTTTTGTTGAAATTTCAGTCAATAAAACATTCAGTCGGAAGCTATTTAATCGATTCCTGATATGAAAAATATTCAAAAGTTTGATTAAAATTTACAATAGAAAAACTTCAGTCTTATATTTTGTATGGAGAATTGATAGGAACAGATCATGGGACAAAAAGGAATTGTAATACACGGAGAAAAAAGGTCTGCTAAGAAGTACCGTACTTTATAGTGTTTGAACATCAGTCTTGTCCAGATCAAATTATTTACGTGAAAATACTTCTAAAAGTGCCATACTGGCTTGAACTTTCCTAAAGAAGTATACTACTTTTGTAGATATTTTCATGTAAATAATTTGATCTGGACAAGACTGATGGTCGAACACTATAAAGTATGGTCCTTTTTAGCACATATTTTTTTTCTCCGTGTGTAAATAAATGATATAACTTTTGTTACTGTTTAGGACGTAACTTGACATCCAGTTACTGAATTCTCTCTTCACAAATTCTTCAAAAATCATTATTCTCCTACGATATCTTAAGGAATGGAAGGCATATCAATTCTCTTACAACACATATCAAGAAAATTGTTCAGTTGTCATGCTTAAAAATGTAGTGAAACACGATAACGAATAAGAAATTTAATTGTTTCAGAATTCAGGCTACTTAACTTTTGGAATTTATGTGCACTGAGAGAAGAGCCATTTGGAAGTTCAGTAAACAGTACTATATTTGTTCGATGAATCTGGATATTACTGAACTTTCAGCGATCTTTCATGAAACTTCAAGAAGACATGTCATCCAATTCCCAAGCGTTTAGGAATTGAATGACATCTCGCGAATTCAGGCATAAATATTGTATTATATGATAACGTTTGCAGAAAACTCAGTAATGGAAAGCAAAATTTCAGTAATGTTTCTAGAAGTTTCATGAAAGATCGCTGAAAGTTTAGTAATATTCAGATTCATCGAACAAATGTAGTACTGTTCAACTGAACTTCCGGATGCCTCTTTTCTCAGTGTGATCTTTGATTATTGTAACTAAAGAATTTTCTCGATACAATTAACGATACGCTATGTAGAATTTAGAGATATTTGAAATACCTATTCAAATATAAATTTTAAATATACCTATATTACCTCTTCCATATTTTGTATTTGAATAGAGTGGATGAAACTAATTTACAGTATGTATTTTAAGTAGGTTTCGACAATTGTTTTTTGTTTTCTATTCAAATTATCTATTTTTTATATCTTCGGTAGGATTTTGGTTAAAGAAAGGGAAGAGGGATAGCAGCGAAATGTTCACCCAATGTATTTTCAAAATCATTCATATCGATGCATTATTTGAAAGAGATTGGAGTGGGTTCACTATAATAACAGTTTTCGTACGACCAAAAATCATGAATTTTGAAAAAGAAAATTTCTCCAGTGCAAAGTTGGGAACAACGGTGATTTTTTTTCTATTTAACGTACGTTTCGATTTTTATTACCATGATATTTTTTGATTTTTACATTACATTCCAAGGTCGTGAGAAATTACGTCCCATTTGGGAATTGTGTATAGAAAACTATAAGGAATAGCTTCATTTTGAAGTTAACAAATGACTGATGAGTAAAAAATGATCGTGCCCAATATGAGTTAGAAAACTTGAGATTTGGGAGTGAAATTTGACATTCCATTGATTGAGTCCAAATTTAATATGCCACATTCAAAGCTGGAGCATTTCTCATGTCACCACCCTAGCATGTATGTACCATGCGGCTCAACCTGTTCCAGTATGGGCCTCATCCTGCCCACAATTGGACCAGAGTGGGCCCAGATTTCATACACGCTAGGGCATTTTTTACATCTGAAAATTATCTCCAGTCTTCTCCTGAAGGATCCTCATACGATCCGACGTAAACTGCACATCTCACTGTATTTCCTAGAGAGTTAGATGTTGAGCATTGCACTTGACGGGTTTTGGAATTCGATCATTTAAATTGGGATTTCTTCGAAATTGCAGCAGCTTTTCTTCTTATCCTTCTTTTTTCTTGTTCTCCTTTCTCTTTTTGTTCCGCGAACGAGACTGCTTGTAATACCACTGGCACATTGCTTGTTCCACGATTCTTTCTCCTTATTAGGTTTCCCCTATAGCAGTGATTGCTCAATAAAAATATTGATTTTCCAATTATGAGTGACATTATTTGATAGACTTGGCCGATCAGATGTGAACAATCGAGCAGCGGAGCTGGTTTCAGGAGCAAGATCGTGTTCTTCAAAGACTTGTAGATTGTAAGGTTCAATTTTACATTGCTTAACACCGTTTACTGGATTCTCTATAGCAGCCGCTTCGAAATATGTTGTGCTAAGAAGTTCACCAATGCCCTAATCTGCGAAATCCAAGGTCGAAAGGAAACAAGGGAAAAATTCAACTTTAACGATATAAAGTTTCTGTGTGAATTTCATGGTTGTCAACCAATAATGAAACAGAAGCGAGAACAGTGAATTTCGAATGAGGAGAGAGAATCTATTCTTTTTTTATAGAATTTTTATCAATAGAAACTCAATCAATTTTGTGTATAAAAGAATCGATTTTGTCAAGATCGCCCATCTCTAATGAGGAACAAAATGGTTGAAAAATGTTGAGGAAAGTTCATTGTTATTCTAACCATTGTCACTGTGATGATTAACTGCACCGGGTGGTGGTTTGGCAATCGAATTTGGACGCTTTCTTTTTTGGTGACAAATCAAGAACGAAGGAAGGTAAGTTTCTATTACACTAATCCAACGTATTATGGTAATTTTTCTCCCTCTTTCATTAGAGGCTATCTAAAAAAATCGCCTTGGTCCTGTTGGTGAAATAACTTTGGGTAGTTTCGAAGGGACCGCTAATAAGGCTGAATAATCTGCATTGTAGATGTTACTGACAAGGAAATTATATTTTTCATAAACATCTTCCGAAATTGAAAGAAAAAATTGTCAATACTAACCTTATGAAATTCAATAGCCCTGGCAATCAATGTTGACGCTTAGACTCGTCTGGTTTTCTGACGCTGAATTTGAACTCCTTTTCCATAAAATTTGCGAGCTAGCTTCTCTTGCCATCCCTAGTGAAAAAAATTTCTCTGAAAATTTCTGACAATTTCTCTGGATCTCATTGAAACACTCTGAGAGACTCTGAGAAAGTCTGAAAAAACATGAAAGAATTTGAAAAACTTTTGCTTATCGGACACATTTTTTCACTGAGAATTTCTCTGAATATCTATGAATATTTTTGAGGAACTCTGATCTTGTCTGAAAAATACTGAAACTTTGAAAGCTTATGAACACCTCTGAAATCCTCAGAGAATTCCTCTCACCAGGGATGCTCTTATTTGTATCAAAAAAAGGTGTGGGATCTCACAATATTCAACAGAATTGAATACGAGCCTCTTACATCGTTGCTTTGTCAATCTAAAAAATCTTCTATCTATTCCAGTCAATTACGATTTCAAGTCTTGTCAGTGCTTCTCACTGGACACCTTTTAAAATCTTCCCTTATGAACAGGTAAGGTAGGCCAATAATAGTTGCACACTTCCCGCCTGCTTCGAGTCCATACCCTAGTGGAAATTTTGGATGGAGGAATACCACGACCTGAAAAGGCATGCCTGATTTTCTATTAAGTCCTCTTCAGGTTTCGTTACGATTTTCCCTATTTCGCTCGATTTTATGGAAATCTTATTCGAACCTCATTGTATCCTTTCGTTAAAACTCTATTCGAAGCCTATTAGGGAAATCAAGGACGGTCCTTGTAAAGGCCTCATAAGATTTTCCTTATTCACGGTCTTCGAATTCTAACCTGATCAGGACCTTTTCAAGAATAGGGAATGCCTGATCAAATTTCTTCTAAGGTACTGGACTATCTTTCAATCTCTGGATTGGAATGAATCCATATCTTCATGTTGATAATATACTTCATCGTGGGATACTTTGTTTTACATTCCTCAAAATCATGATTAATATCACAATAACCTTAGATCAGCTAGTTTCCATTTTCAAATACTCATTGATCACGATTCAGCTACACACCCCTTTGTTCGTTCCACAAATTTCAGTTGAAGAATACAATCACTTCACAATTCTACATAAATCTTCTAGAAATTCTATACAATCGATCCTAAATACACCTCTAACAATCTCGAAACCATATCTTCGGATATGAAATATATTAATTCAATAATAATTCAATGATAATACGATCCTTCTACCGACTTATTTATCCACCCAACATTTGAATACCCAAACACTCATCTCATCTTACCTCATAAACCTTTGTAATTCTGCGGTATAGTTAGACGGATCAACGCACAGTACTATTCCGATCGGTGTTTGACGATGCATGAAGTTCGCGGAAAAATTCACGACGATCTATTTTCTTCTCTTTCCTCTTCTTTCACTCGGAGCCGCGGTTTAGTGTTCCACACGATTAGCCCTGGACTCTCGGGACCGTGGGCACGGGTACTCGACTTACATGTCCAAGTAAAAACTTCAATAAAAAAACCACAACATAAAAGGGAAAAGAATAGAAGAGTCGAAAGAAAATGCCAGAGTTTCGATATTTTTATTTCTACATCTTTTTTTCATCTCACCAACAACGATGCTAAATAGCTGAATAAAAGATTAAAAGTATGCCAATAATTCATAATTCATCGAGAGAGTCTATCAAAACATTCCACTCGATATGCGAGAAAAAAGTATTCTCATATCAAATCTAACGGTAAATCAGATCTCTCATAAATATTCGAATGTCCTTCCACTTGAATTATACGTTACATTATACACGTCAGGTGCTATACGGAGTCATACGAATTCAATGTGAAGTTCTTTGAACTTAGATAACAGGATTACAACGGTCTTTTAATGAGTGGTCGAAAGTAAGAGACAAAAAAATCTCTTGATCCCTATCGTTTTATTATATCCAAATTTTATATCTCAAAGTAAAGTACATACGCTAGAGCTAACGTATGGGTATAGACTCGTACACACGTTTTTTCTCATTCAACCAAGAAATTAGTGAGGAGTTAAAGGAAAGACAATGACGCCATAAAAACTTAAGCTCAATTATAATTTTCAAGTCGTTTTTTGTTTTGCGACTCCAAATTACGAGTCTTTCTTTCAGTTTGTATCCTATTGTACTTGTTGAACGTTTGTGTTCTTCTTGAAAAAGAACATCGCAAACGTTTGGTCTTATAATAAAAATCTCTGACATAGGGAGCAAATGAGGTGCTATATATCACAGCTCTAATGTCGATGATCAAAAGGGGTCATTAATCGCTTGCTTGGAAGATAATTAACGTGTGCAAAGATTTCACGGTAAATGACTCCAACGAGATGTACTCCCTTACATACGTGTATAGTGTAACTACGAAATTGGTGTGAGAAACAAAAGATTGCTGAAGTACAAGTTATATTAGCGTCACGCATGAACATCCCCAACCTAACTCGTCCTCTCCTCTCCTATTACGTTCACGATGTTGTATCGTTAATGTTGTTGAACAGGAATTTATATCGTTCTGTAAGATCTTGGGGTACGTATTTTCTTCCCTTTGCGTGAATATAATTCCAATTGGTACATGTTCATTTTTTGCATCTTTTCGAAGGACGTAGCGAGCCCTTCGACCACAACACGTTGCCGCAATCAATGACGTGCTTCGTGGGTTTGTACCTTCTACGATTCCAACACGCGCAATGCACATATTTGTACTAATTTGCTATTCGTCGAATTCATACAACAAGTAACAGAAGATTCAGTCTACATTATTAAATTATGCAGAGAACTTGTTATCCCGTAAGATACGTTCACGTCAACTCAAGAACCGTTTGAAATAGGAAAATTGACGTGACAATGGGAAACAGCACCGTCAGAGAGTGAAGTTCTCGTTCTTTTACAGTCACCGAGTTTATGATACCTTGATCTATTTGAACCAGAATACCGATTAAAGAATTTAACTAACCGTGACGAATCTGATGTTCCGTTAAAAACGATAGTGCAAAAACCTTAACCAAAAACTTGTTTTCAATTTTGAGAACAATAATTGACGTAAAGTCGAGATGTGTCAGACGTGTATCGTGTGTACGGAACTGATTACACCAAAACAGACTTGATTATATCACGTGCATGTAAAACGAAAGAAAAAGCCAGTGAGCAGCGGAAATAAGCAACGAAACTTCTCAGTAATTATCGCATTATGTCTTCCGACGACGAAGCTTTGCGTAGACAGTTTTCAAACGGCTACCAAGACGTCAAAGACGATGCTAATAACGAGTGTTCCTCTATAATCTGATAAATGTTTGATTGAAGCAGAGAGGATTAGTATCGAGAGGGCGAGATCCATTTCTCTCTTGATAACCAGTTTCATTCCCTTCCACGTGGTTTGTGGCTGAATCAGGATGATAAAAGAATGATACCCATATTGAGTTTGATTCATAAGAATCAAGTTCAATGTCAGTCAATCCTGTAACAATGATTCAACTTACATAATTTGTCACGTAATTGTACTCCAAGTCAGTCTCCGTATCTCTTCCAGCACGGAATCAGAAATCAATATTGAAAGATCAACATGTCCCATTGATTTCTAATTACGAATCTAATTTAATTACGAGTCATTGGTATAACCAGAAGGCAGAAGGAAGTGAAGCAAGACGGCACAAGTAGAGAAAGGTAATCAACGAAGAGAAGACGGTGGAGAGAGGACAACGACATTGACTGTCGTCGTGCATGTTGTGGCCATGACTCGGCTTCGTCGCAATTACGATCATGATACAATGAGACAGGGATATGCTTATATCATACCGCTCTTGCATCTCTCCAGATGACGTCAGAAACGACCGAGAGAAAGGGTCGTTCTCGTACAGACATGCAGTAATATTATTACCACATCTCTTCCCGACCTCTCCACGCTGAATTTCTTGATGAATTTTACAAATTCACCACATTTCTATGTTTAAATCCTTTACCCAGAAATTTTCATGGGAATCATTGCGCAAGAGAAGAAATTTAAAAACTTTGAACAATAGTGATTGAAAAGTAGAACGTTATCTCGGAGCATACATTCAATTTGTACGATTTTGTTGTCGAGCGTGACCGTTTGGAGAAACACGCGAGAAGAGATAAAATAGATCTCGGGGGATTAGGATCGAAGATATTCAGGAGGATGCCAACACGATTGACCTTCAATGTTGGTACTGCCCTTCACCAACCACCAATAGCTTAAGAACAGTTCCACCGGTATATCAGTTATCGAACCAGAACGAGGTTATCTCCAACGAAACGAACTTAACGGTCGCTTAACTCACATGTGACATATGTGTATCGAAATAAAATGTTGCCAGAGAGAAGGAAGAAAGAAAAAAAAAGGAGTAATCATCATATCCGATCAATCTCTAGGGAGATGTTATCGAATATAAAATTCCAACCAACTAGCGAACCAAGTCTTTTGTCCATTGATCGATTACGTATCCAAGTACAAACTACGTACACACGTAATACAATGTTCGAGAGTGAAGATGGAAGTTGGAGGAATCGTGACTCGATCGTTAACACGCGACTCCATAGATTAGTTGCAGTTCTGATTTATTTGTTTGACGACTAAACAGCATGAGAAGGTTACAGTGTGTGTTCTTCCATGCATCTCTCTTCCTCCAGGTTTCTTCTGACTTATCTCATCGAAATGGAGTATTCGAGTAAATAACGTGGAGTTACGGTCCATGTCGTGACATCGAAGAAATGCGCATAGGGCTGAAGAAGAATTATCCTTGCCGAGACAGAAAGAGGGATCCAACAAAGTCGAGTAGTAATCACGGCAAAGGAACATTCACCGACGTAATAATTTTAAAATGATGGAAAAAGAAAATATGAAAATAGGGAAGAGAGGATGCTGTGTGCTACCATTTCCTGGACGCATCTTCTTGAGTTACCTACGAATTAAGAATAATGGAAGATGTTATACGGATATGCTCATTTGAACTGACCCCCCAGGGTTATGAAGAATAATCATTTCTAATGGTGGACATTCTTTTTAAATATATTCGAAGGGAGGATGAAAGTCTTCTTCTCACTTGTTTTTATCCTGCGAGAGTTGTGAATTCTCTTGAATTGTACTTAGAACTGTCCAGGATGGAAAATAACCGTGATTAGTTGGTAATTAGTCTCCCGTCTTCACTGTTTTGATTAGTCCAAAGCTGGGATTCTCTACATCGTCATAGAATAATCGCGGACTTCTCGGTGATTTCAATGCTGAAAATGTGGGGTATTGGTGGATGTTTAATTATTGTTATTCGTATGGAACACGGAAAGAATAATTTAGCTGCAGCAGCTAAGTAGCTAGCACGAACACGGACAGTCATTGAATCAACTCCTGCAGCTAAATTTCAGCTGTTACTGCGAATGAATTAAGTACAAATGCAAATTTTGTTGCTGTAACAGCTAAAATTTAACTGAAGGAGCTAATTCAATGGCTGTCCGTGTTCGTGCTAGCTACTTAGCTGCTGCAGCTAAATTATTTTTCCCGTGAAGAGGGTAGAGAAGAGTTGAGGAGAAGATAATCTCAAATTCAGAAAAATAGCATTCAGCATTTCATATACAACTTGATTCTTTGAATGAAAAAAATGGAACATAAATCAGAATATTTTGTATCGAGTTCATGAGGATACGTATCCATTTTGTGCAATATAATTCTCTTCCAACGCGTGGAAGGAAAAATATCCAACTGGAAAGATCTCCTCCTTCTCTTCACATCTGCCAATAAAGATGCTTCGTCGATATTCTGTAAAAGTGTTCTGGGTCGTGACGCCCCTTTTGGCCTTTCGTTCTTTCCGTTTCATTTCTCTTTCCCTTGTCTCTCTTGTAATATTAAGGGTTATATGTTACGGGTAAAACAGAACGCACCGGGGAGAAAGAGCGATCGTTAAATCGACATAGCTCGACTTTAACGACGCCGGTCGTTTCGTTTGCGACCGGAAGAGACCGACTCGTTTACTACTCCTTCTCTCTTCTCTTCAATTTCATTACATTTTTATATTTCTCCCAGCTCTTTTTCTAAACTCCCGATCCACGTTACATTCGCGTATATATCCGTGGCTATAAATGACGCCACGATACGGCGGCCAGGCAAGTGGCAAGTAAAAGTAGAAAAGCGCTACTTTACGTTTTTGTCTTTCTTGGTATTTTACGAGAAAGCTCCCGCCCTGCAACAACACGAACACGCGAGCAAGCAACAACGCGAGGGAACATCGTAGTACAACAATACACGCCCGGGGAGAGAATAATAGAGAAAAATCATTAGAAATAAGAAATCGGTCTTCATCGTCGTTTGGAAAGAATAAAGGGGGAAAAAAATATTTCAGTAAACCCAATTGAAGAAGAATAAAGAAGAAACCGATTGGAAGTATGGAAGATAAATCGAGTGGAATCGAGTCGAACGTTGGTGATAGCCGGAAGGCTCGTAAAGCAACTTCTAAAGACACCACACGGTAATAAATTATCGTTGCACGAGTTCGGTCTAACTCTACTTCACCCTTGCGTTCGTATAAATATGCAAAGATATGTACAAGTTCTGTACGTTAATATAGCATTTTCTTTCCATGATCATAATTGCGAGGCCATCGAATGGAAACGATTATATTATACTGCAGCGGGAGCGTGGGGTATTGAAACTACCGAGTCCCGGTGCAACTTGAAATCCACTCGAGGAAGAAAATATTGGCGTGATTATTATGAGTATGCGTTATGTGTGTATGTCGTGAACCGATGACGAGTGAGTCGGCGATGAGGACGATAACGTCGCTCCGGGACATCTATTGAAGATTATTAGATTCCAGGAAAAATAACAGAGTCGGAAAAAGAAGTGGAGGAAAGAAAAAATTATACTCGGTGGGTGTATACGAGTATTACGACACGCGTAATACGCTAATAGTTACAAAATATATATCCGAATGAATACTGTGACCATGATAATTGAAAATAATATATCTTGTCGTCGGTCTTGCGTGGGAAGACAGTAAATTTCCGCAAACATTGTTTACGATGGAGCACTTATCTCCAGTTAAGCATGTCTTTAATCCCTGTGGCCAAGTGGGATTCAGGGTATTCAAATTGTTTGATTTTCTTGTACTGATATTTCAAGTGCAAATGCGGTGACATGAGGTCAACATGTTTTTCTCAGTTTGAGATTTGTGATAGGTTTTTTTAATGTTATACTTAGAATTATATTATCTCGCTGAGTTGTTTCAACGGAATTTGACCTCTTGGAAACTGTTATGTTCGGTTTCAATTTAAAATACCTACTGTATGTTTCGAATAATAGATCGATGTTAACATTGTTTTGCTTTGTATATCTAATGATCATTATTGAAATATGGAAATCTAATTCCACGAAGCTGTTGAATCAATTTAAGACTGCTAAGAATTGAGGGATTTTTTAATACGTTTTCATACTTTTTCCAAATGATGGGTGGGTTTATATGGAATAAAGAGCACTGGATAGCGGCAGTTCAATTTTCAAGAGATTTGGAAGTAGAAAACATTAAAAAAGTACACGGAGCAAAATTTTCTGTGGGAGGGATAACATTGAATTGCTGTAATTTATACTGGAATATCCGTTAGATTCATTTGAATTCATGTGACAATTGCAGCAAATTTTCATTATTATCGAAGACCTTGGTTGATCGAACAAAAATTTCGGTAGATATTACAATATAATGCTGTCCCTACAATTACAGGAATTTTCTCTCTGTGTACAATGGGGATGAAAGGAAAAATCTCTCTTAATCAGAAAAGATATTTCACTTTTGTTTTTTTCTTCACTGAAAAAAATTTTCAGAAAATGTCATCAATTATATAGTTTTGTTACTATTATTAAAATATTTTGTTATGGTAACCAAATTTTTGTAGATTGAACAAAATTTTGGTCGTTTTAACCAAAGAATCTTGCTGAACAAACCTTTCTAACAAAAACCTTTTGTTAAAACAATCAAAATTTCATTACCACAACGAAACATTTTTTTCAGTGTTCAATTGAGAATATGCCTCTACAATTTCAAACAAATGAACATCGGACAAATGAGAATTCTTTCAACGCAAAGACTAATCTTCTCAAATGGAGAGGAATACTTTTGATACCATATATTAGAGGGGAAGTTCAAATAAAAATATTTGAATCAAGTACAATCAAAAGTTACATCGGTCCGCCGCTAGTTTCAACTTCATCTCTGGCTGACGAAGAAAAATAGTATTCGATACAATGGAAGTTTTCTGAGGGGAGTCAAATTATGAGTGCCAATTATCCCAGTGGAAAAATTTCCAAAATTATATACAACTATGTATAATTTATATGTAAACCATATTGAATTATATATAAATTATGTATAATTTTAATCATTCTTCCATGGATTTGTTTCTTTTAGTTGGCATATTATAGGAAGAAATGTAACACATAACAAAAGGAAAAAAACACAAATATTGCACTCTATGTTGTGGGTGCACCTACGGCATTCACTCCTCTAAAACTTTATGACGCTTTTATTCTTCGAAAGCCTAATCCTATGAATATTCTTGCGAACCAGATTCCTATGCAGTTTCTTCACTGACACAGAACTGGGTAATATTTGTGAGAATTTTATTTTAGATACTATTTCAAATAAATTGTTCTTCTGAATCAAAATGAATTGGTATTTCAGGAAAAAGACAAAATTTCAGCACATAAAATATTTTATTTGGATAGTGAGAAACATAGATTCCAGCCTCATTCAATTGAGAATCAATTCTCTCGCAGTAACAACCATTGGTTCAAAGCACGATCTTGAGAACATTCAACTTGTTTTGGGAATCCAAATTGAAATATTAGTGCAAACCAAAATTTGATATAATAATCTGTATTCGATCTTGACACGATTCAAATTTCGATCTCGCTCGAGACATGAACGGAATTGCAGCTTGATATGAACCCACTCGTAATCCAGTCCCTGTTCTGATCTAAATTCGAATCAATATTCATTCTCCATAGGTCAACTTGAGGAACATTGGAATCTAAGAATCGTAGAAGCTCATATTTTAGATCACGGCAACCCTATTTTTATTGTGTTGATGAACATAAATGAATCGAGAAGGTGTTTTTCACAAACATTGTATCATATGATTTGTGATGATCGGGAAATTATTCCTTCTGGTCAACAATTTCATGAAGAATTCATTATATGGACTATACAGAGTGTCCCAGAATTCAGCCCCCAGATTTCACGAATGTCTTCTGCAGTTGAAAAGCAATAATTTCCTGCTAGAAGGGATTTTTTTGAGGATTAGTTCTTGAGATATGAGCATTTTTAGAAAAATTGAACCATCTTATCTTCATTTGTTTCAGAGCTGAAATTATTCCAAGTTGCTGAATTCTGATTGGCTGAAAGCCAAGAAACTTCAAACCCCTGAAGCTTCGAAGTGAGACATGATAGTAGGGTACTTGAATTTTTTTCGAGAGATCCGTTGTTCTCCAACTTAGCCAATGGTGAGGCGAGGCGAACAATGATTTTTCGAGACCGAGATGATACCTGTCAAGTCTCGACGATACCGAGAATTCCAGTGGAACGTATAATGTATTGTAGAGACCGAGAATCTCGACTCCAGACCGAGACGATACTGATTTTTTCGAGACAAAAGCGAGACCGAGACGAGATTACAAATTTCGTGACTAAATCGGGACGAGTCAAGACCGAAACACTACACTGAGAAAAATCTGCATTGTAGAAATCATGTTTGAATATAATAATGTATTTGACGGTGAAAAATACATTATTTTGGTTATTATTACCATGAGCTAGGTGATAAATACCATCTTTGTGGAGAATCAAACCGAATGTCCGGTGAAATTCAACACTGAAAAGGTACTTTTCACTTTTGAAAGGCTGGCTTCAGTTTTCATTATTTGACGGGTGAAAAATATACGAAATAGAGGTTATTTTCACATTTCATTTTGCTCAATGTACAATGGTGTCATGCTGAGGGTTGTAGCTCACAATGCTTCCGAGTTATTTGGATTTGAAAAGAAATTTCAAAATGCTCATATCTCAACAACTAAGTCTCGAAAAAAAATTCTGCAAACGGGGAATTTACATGTAAAATCCGGGAGGCAAATTCTGGGACACCCTGTATATTTGTGATGGACAGAAAAAATGCTTTGCTACATATTGCAAACTTCAGCACTGACATGTTTATTTCAAATAAAACACTGTTTGAAATACTATTTTAAATCACTCACACCATAAATAAAATATCCCCAAAAGCATGATTTTTCCAAACGAATGAGATATTTTATTTTGAAAAATCCATGAATGGTCTCAAATAAAATATTTATCTATTATTGACATTGGAAAATAGTATTTTATCCAGCTCTGCCCTGGTAGAAATATTTCTTCAAATTTCCCGGCAAAACATTCCGATTTTTCCCGTGGTAGTTACATTTGGAACAGGAGTTTTGCGAATTTTTCCCGGCACTTTGCCAGATTGAATACGTGGGTGAAACACTTCTTTGATTGAATCGGTCTTTCAATTTTCTCCAAATTCTTCATAGAAATATACCGATAATCTCCAAAAGTTTTACAGAAATGTCAGTTGGATTCTCGGAGGAATGCCTTAGAATTTCTCTCACAATTTCCCTGGACGGAAATGATAAATTTTTCTAAAATATCCTTTCGGAATAATTGCGATTATCTCTGCTTATCTCACAATGCGTCCTCAATATTTCCCGATGTTGCACGTTTTTTCTATTGAATTTCTTTGATTTGTTTCGAAGAGATCAAATTTTTCCATGAGATTTTGTGTAAGTTCTGTCAGAATTCTTTTGGATTTCGTTTCGAATCCTTGATAGCAATTAGAGGTGCCCGGTATTCCACAGTCTTGATATTTTATATACAATTTTTATATAGTTTTCATCAATGTCTTATAAAATTCAATATGAACTTGATAAATTTTCTATGAAAATATCGATAGCGTGAAATATAGAGCACTTTTCATAGATATATCGCTATTCATCTTCTTCCTAACATAATGACATTCCCTTAGGAATGAATCAACATGATTTCAGGAGGAAATCGAAGGAATCAGAAGTAATCTCAAGAATGAGGAGAGAGTGTGAAAACTTCCCCTAATTTCACTGTATTTTGATGTGAGATAAGAAAGCGAGGAAGTTGCTTAGGATTTTTTCAAAGAATTTCTCATTATAGTGGTGAAAAATTAGAAAAGATTTATGAACTTCGTTATTTTTGTTGAAATTCGTAGGAAATTTTCAAAAATCTGGAGGAGTTAGAAATAATTTAAAAAGCAAGTCATAGGTTTTTGGAACTCAATTCAAATTTTATTATATTTTAGTACCGAATGGAATAATTGAATTCTCTCAGATTTTTCTGCAGTCGTTCTTAGTATACGAGGTGCCTCAAAAGTATGGACACCCTGTACGAAAGATTAGAATTGGATTGGTGTTGCGAAATTCAACAGACTTGGAACCTCAAATTTAGTTTTTCAGACCGTTTGGGAAGTACAAAAAAGATGCCACAACATTGCAAAGTGGCACACAGTTTTCTACAGTTGTTAAACAAATGTTCAACCAAACTAGTATTGCGAAATTATATGGACTAAAAAGGACACCGTACTTCCACTTGGAATTCATTTATAGAGTGTCCAGATGGTACGAGAAGGATCACAATACATTTCAAAGTAAAACATGAACAACTTCAACAGATTTGATGGGATACCGCTTTTCGTTTTGCAATTTGTTGGAGCCTTTTGTATATCTTCCAATCGACCCACAAACCGAACACGGAGAAAAAGGAATTCGCTGTGGCAGCGAAATCAACTTTTGCTGGATTCCTTTTGTCAGAGCAGCAAATTTTTTGCTGTGACAGCAAACTATTTGCTATTCCAGCAATCTTGTTAGCTGCGACAGTGAATTTTTAGCTGTGGCAGCAAAAACTGTTTGCTATCCCAGCAAAATTTGTTTGCTATTCTGTATATAATACTGCAAATTTGCTGGCGGAGCAAACACTTTTTGCTGCCACAGCTAAAAAATTGCTGTCGTAGCTAACACGATTGCTGTTATAGCAAATTTTTACCTAGGTCAGCAAAAAATTTTGCTATTCTATATATAATACCTCGATTTGCTGCGTCAGCAAATTTTTTCTCTCCGTGAATTCTGAGTTGAAACGCGGTTCTTTCTCCTCTTTCCTCAAGTTTGCAAGACTAATTTGTTTGAACACTCCCACCGACAGCATAAATTCCTGCTGAATTAATTCATATTGGGTGTTCGGTCAGATTTTAGTAGCCTCATCCTAAATCGAGTCCTGAAATGAATGTAACGTACTGTTGCATTAGAGCTCGATGTGACAAATAACAAACTCACCAGGATGAAATTTGGTTGAGAGAATACTGGCATTCGATCAACACCTTTCACATTGTTACACATTTCAAATAACAAATCTCTCGATTGGTCTTTATCTCTAATCGTTGACGTCTCATGAATTTTCCATGTATTATTAGGTTATTTGATGTTTTCAAAAGTTCATGAGAAGCTCATTTAGAGCCCAGTAAGCATGAAATACATCACGATATTTTTGAGATACCTCTTAGATATTACAATAAAAATATCCATAAGGTATTCGTAGAAGATATTTTGAAGATATCTCAATGAGGGATCTGGAATATATCTTTCACAAATTTCCAAGATATCTCAAGATCTATTCAAGATATCTTGAGGACACCTAAAAGCTTGTGAAATCTTATATTTTTTAGATATTTTCAATAGAAAATTTTGAGATATCTTCGAAATGTTGTATCGTCAATGGGGAAATTCCTCAAAAGTTCACTAGAAATCTCATAATCTAACTCCGGCATGCAATTTTCGAACTTTAAAAACTTCCATGATATCGATATCGAGGAATCTAACCGTTCCCTCGCACACAGATCAGGATATGGTATTGCCACCGTATCAGTACTAGACTTAATCTATTCTCGGAGTGTCACCCATTTTTCCAATCCATGAAACATCAATATTGGATAAGGTCACTCAACAAAGTTGAATAAGGATTCATCAATGTCAAGTGATCATTGAAATCAATCGAAACTCATCAAGACTCCATTCTTTTGATGGATTCTACGAGATCGAATAGTCATTTACCGTTACAAAGTTAGCATTAGCTAATGAGATCCAATAGATTTTTCGATCAGGGTAAGAGCTCCGTTACGTTAAAAATCACGTCTTAGAAATATCGATACAACTACTTTCCGCAAAGTTTGCACAACCTTTTCCTCCGTATATTTAAAACGAATGATTACATTTAATTTGCTCCGGCCAAGTTCATTCCTCTCAGCACGCGAATACTCATTATTTTTTCAATGTCAGACTTAATAATATCATTTAATAAAATTACAAATCACAGTTGTTGAATAATGCAATACGATAAACTCTCTTCTCTCTTTCCATAACGACAATTTCTCGATCCAAGAATCAGATACAAACAAGTTACCGAGAGAATAAATCTCTCAATAAGTGATGAATTGAACGTGTCTTTCTTATTACAGAGGTCGTTTGAGTTCTGTATGCACATTGACCTTAACGGTTTGTAAAAGGCCTTCCTGGCCACCGTTTCTCTCAACGATGTGGACGAAGAAACACTCTCGCTACTTCGCCAGCTTATACCAACGAGGGTCCTCTCACTTTCGTATTTGCATACCACGTCATTTTTTTCCTTTTCGCTTCTCTCTCTTCATTTGTTCCGCAACAGTACTTGATATTACATCTCGTGTACCGGAGACCAGTTATTGAACTTATTAACATAGCGTTTCTATTTTCATGCTCTTTAATTTCAAATGAGATTTCTTTTGACACAAGGCGGATGAACGTGAATTATTCTCCTCTCTACGCTCATTAAAAATATACAGTAGAACAATCCTTCTCCTCAGGGGTTAGAAACTTCACGAGTTTATGATATAGCTGTCAACGTCAAGACAGCGACAGCACCGTTCACTCGAATCCAACTCCCAACATCTCAAACGAAGATAGACCACCTGGTGATACACGACGACGAAGACGACGTTGTCGACGAGAAAAAGATATTCGCAAGGTCGCTCCGTTACCCGTAGGGAAAGAGACGCGGAGAGAAATTTTCGAGGTCGTGTCCTCGTCCCAGAAAATAAATACGGGGGGATGTACTCGGCAGCGGAGAGAATATCTAACAACTTAACCTATCGAGTTTTATATAAGAGTAACACAGAGGAGGTAATAGAGCGCTAGTCTATCGTCGCGGTTAACAGTATATATTCTCCTTGTTTGTAACACGATGCGCCTCCTCCTTTCTTTCCGTTGCTCTTTCACAGTTCACCGCACCGCTCATTTCGCGCACAACCGCAGTGGTCTTGTAATAATAATCAAACAAGCTTGCGCACCGAAACAAATAAACAACTTGCTTACACGAACGAGTCAGATTTTCTCACTATTCAATCAGAAACGTTTGTGTAACATATATCTACCACGACACGTTTCACTAACCTTCACCTTAGTTAACTCGAATTATCTGGGTTGCTGAGTTACAAGGTTATTTCCGTTGTTCTTATATTCTTTTTGTATTTGCGTATTATAATTTCGTCATCGTTTGATTCATTTCAATTTTCATGGAATCGTGTGAAACGGAGAACACTTGTAACTCGGTAAACGAAGTCTTCGAAGTCTTGTAGAAGAACTACGACTCGTCGTCTTTAAGAACCTTCGGCAGATCACAAGCCTAGTACTGCTTGCTTCCTTGTAAGACCTTTGATCCTCAACAGACTTTAGCTAATTTTCTCACGATTTTTAAACACTATCCTCGTGAAGAATTTTGTAATTTTAACTTTTTTTGAATATCTCTGCTACGTTCCTGAGATGATGCAACAACGGAATCGTGAGCGTTTAATTTGGAGATAATTGTCGTATAATATACCCTAGTTATAAAAATATATCCAATCCCGTTGATTAATGAGGCTCAATACAAACTTTGCAACGGTAAATAAACTTATCAAAAACTGATTTTTTAACCACTACAGTGGTTTTTAATGTTCATTTATCGTTGTCAAGTTTGTATTGGTCGATGGGATTTAATAAACGTTTTGCACTAGGGAAATTTGTTGATCGTCATTCGTTATTGTCAAACTCTCTGAACCTAAATGAATGAGAATTTCGGCTGTTCAAAGAGGGATGATCTTATTCTGTTGGAGTAAGAAAATCTATAGCCTAGTCATTGTTGATCTGGATAACAGGGAAGTTGAACGTACCATTTGAAGGCATATCAGATCAAATTTGGCCTTATCTAGGTTTAAACGCTCCAGACGGCACGTTATGTTAATTTAGTTCTAATATTTGTACAAGCTTCAAGAAATATTCATTGAATTTTCCCAGCAAACATGAAGGGCCGTTAACGGATCTTCAAGAGCGTTGTAGGAAAATTTACATTGGTACTACTATCTGGGCATATAATCGTCGTACACGACTATCAACTATGACTCTTCGTATGATTCGAGGGCATTTGAAAGTACCGAATCCATGGGATCGAATGATAAATCACATTATCGAGGACTTTTCTCGAAATGAAATGCTCATATAATAGTTTGATGATTCGTGACATTACATCATTTGTATAGGACGAGGTTGTGGATTGAAACATCTGTTATTACGCGTTCCAAACGCGCAACGGATAAAATATTGCCACGGTATTAACGTTTATCATCGCACCATTAACATGAACCAATAACACGTTTGGAGGCAAGTAAAGATATGGAATTTACTATATTTTTCCAAAGTTAAATTGGAGCATGGTTTTGATAAGATTTCGTGCTTTTATTCACGCAGAGAATATTACCCATGATGGGTGGTATTAGTATTTAGATGCGAGACTGGGTCAATGGTCAATGTACATATAAGGCAATATATCGAGAATTCCACCACAAAGTTACATAAATGCAGGAATTACTGGTGTAAAGAATACACACACACACACGCGCACATATAGATACAGAGATATTTCCAGCAAGAGATTATTGTTGAAGTGGAAGAGCCTGAGGGACGTCAAATATACCGGTAACAGTAGTTATATCCACATTCATGATATATTATACTACTGGTATCAGCTGCCGTTGACTGCCTCGCGTCATTCGCTTGCCTCGCAGCGAGGCAGTTAATTTTACGAATCAACGCCAGTAGTGGATACTCATAAAGGAGAGAGAAGAGAGTTGTTGGTCGGTTGGTCACCGGTTCGTCTTGGCGCAAGGCCGATCCATTCGTTGTGATAAATAATACACACTCCATACATACTACCCTGAAACAGTTTTATCGACTCTCACGGAAAGAAAGGGAATAAGAAAGACGGAGAGGAGTGGAAAGAGAGAAAAAAAGAAAAAGAGAGATTATAGTTGAGGCCGTTGGCGATGCATTCATTAGGTCGTTTTACGTGCCAATAACAGAGCACCGACAGCAGACGCCACGGTAACAACGTGTCAGTCGTTGTAACGGGGCTTCTTCGTCTTTTTCCTTTTACTCCTTCTTCTTCTCCTTCTGCTCTCTCCTTTTCTTTCTTTTCACCCTCTACTATGCGTTTCCTTACTCTGCAACGGTCCAGCAACCGATTCCAATCTCGTACTATTTTCAGCTCGGTAATAAGAGGTTACAAAAATGTTTGTTTTGAAACTTTTTAACGATAATGAAATGTTGTTAATATTCCTCTGATTACTTGTAACTTATCTCTTACATTTGCGTTCTCCTTGAGAATTCTCTGAGCGTTCTTCTTTATTCTTATTCCTTCAATTCCAAAACAATTCAATTTCCCTATGGAAATGGATTTTCCGAGAGAGTGATGTCCCGATAACCATTCTCGACGCGAAAAGTTATCTAAATGCTCAGGAAATTTACAAAACCATAGACAAAATCATCAGTGATTCTGTGAGGGATACAGAGAGGCAGATCATCAACCGAATGGCGAGAAAGTTCTCCAAAATGTAAGCGATAAATGAGCTGGAATCTAAATATATAACAACACTGTTAAAAGTCCGACTGAAAGTGGCAGCATCTTAATTGAAAACTTGACTGAAATTCAGTCTCTTCTATTTTGTTGGCATTTGTTTGTGGTGCTCACTTTCAGCTAAAAGAGGACTAGTTTTGGCTGCATCTTCAAATAAGCTGATATTTAGATTGCTACTTTTCACTGTGAAATGCAAGGAAAGGCACGTCAATAGTCTCATTGGAATTTCTCACAGTGAACTACCAACCTTTGGTAAATTCACTACGAATATTGTTCAGCAGTCCTCTTTTTCCCTCAGTTGATAGTCATTCTCTGAAATAATCATAAATTCGGTTAATCCGTGTGTGACAGTTGGCATTTGTTTTGTTCGGATACGCTAAACTGAATCCTTCACAAGGATTGGAAAAACTTTGGTAAATCTCCTAATATAAGGTTCTCGAGAAGGAGGAATCGATAATCGAAAATAACTCCTACCGAGTCCACTTTCACTGCACGATCCATGGTATTTTGGCGTCTACAGAAGACATGCTGATCAAATTCAATCGTTTATATTCGGTCTGTTGACCAATAATGGTTTTGATTCAAGTACACTTGGAAATCCAAATGTGTTCTCAGGACGAAGCTGCAGTATCAATGACATAATAATCACATATCAGGGCTGTGTTCAAATCCATATAGACTAGAAATTTCAAAAAATACTTCATGTACTCTCTGACGATGAATCTTTGTTTTGTATCAGACGTAAGTAGATCGGGATGCAGGCCTGTCACAACGGCCCTCCTGTCATACACTCCTGTGATTTTTGGTAGTTTTCGTCACTAAATGTCTTCAATGTCACGGTTGGGAAACTGCTGAATGGGATACCCATTTCATTCTTATCAAAAAGAAAGATGTTAATCGGGCCATCAGTTTGTGGCATACGAGAATGCTACAAGGGCCATAAGACAAGAAGCCGTTATGAGACTGCACTACATAACCAGCTGTGTGAATGTGAATATAGCCAAATGGTCAGTGCTGGGCGACACACAAAGAATACCTTGTAACGAAGAAAAGATGGAAAGCATACACAGAAAATTTGTCCAACCAAAGTTTTAACTGAGGGCAGATTGAGCGAAAGCAAGCTGTACAAGGTTTATTGCTCCGGAATGAAGTTTCTGTATTTTTTCAATACTAAATCGACACATTCATGTTATTAGAACTATCAGTTATCCTATGCTGGGAGAACTCTCAAGGCACGTGTCATAAATGATTACCCAGATTACAATTTAAACTTGCTGCAATGTTGTCAGAAAAGCTTGTGATAAGGTAGACGGAAGATTATTAGTTGATAAATGACAAGGATAGAAGCCCTTACCCTGACAAGATTGTTAGTGACAACCCCAAAAACAATCGAATGACAAGTCTGATGAGTTAATGACAAACTTACATGTGGTAAGAACATTCATGTGTGACTAAGACATATGTTTTCAGTATGCTTCAGAAAAGTTACACCTTTCCCCAGGAACAACTTTCATGACTTCCTCTTTGCACATAGCAGATTATTTGTCATGGATCGTGAAGACCATCAAGGGCCAGGAATAAAACTTGACTGGCACTGTTAGGTTATTAGCGCTCAAAAAATTCTAATAATCAGCATTCATAGGGAGAACTGCCAACAAAGCCTTTTCTACAGAAATTCACAGCATAAGTTGCAGTGCAATTATGTTACGTTAGTGTTTGTGTGGACCAGTTTGTGTTTTATTGTTGGGAAATTGTTTGATCTCACGTGACACAGCTTCATCTATTCAAACATATTTGCAGCATCATGACAATAACTCTCAAGTTTGTTGTACATAATAAATTACGCGTCATGCAGTGCACTGGTCGAGCCATAATTCCATTAGCTGGAAGTGGAGGAGCCCCTGTTATTCTAATCGAATAGAATCTTACACATCCTGCGATTCAAGGTAAGCATACGCGGGGGAAAAAATTAGCTGGAAAAGTAAGAATTCAGCTTGTTATTATATGGAGAGCAAGCAAGTTTGCTGAAGTCAACGGCAATTCATTACCCATATAGAAATTTACCATTGGCAACTAAGCATGCAGCAACACTGAGATGATCAGATCATTTTATGATTTATCAAAGTGTTTTTCCAATGGAGCTTCATCATTCTTGCAGAAATGGCAATGAAATAGACCAGCATTGGCGAATAATAGAAAAATTTGTTTACCAATGTTGTGTCAATGATAAAATTGTAAAAAATAATTGACCCAAAAATATACAAAAAGTATGCGCATTTCACAATTTCCAATATATGTTATTTGGGATCTTATTTTGTTTCCTTCATTTATCTGTGAAAAAACTCGGTGTTTTTTGTCGCTAAAGTTTGCCATGAGAAGTATACACAAAATGGAACTTGTAACTGAGAATTATTCGAGTCTTATATATTCTTTGTATACATCTCTCACTACTCGCGAGAAACATTCGATCGGTAACTTAGCCAGCAATTCAGCCATTAAAAGTTAAAATTAAGGAGCATGTCAATATTGAGCCATGCTATGATCCGCGCTACATTGAAAACAATTTTTATTCAGACTAGATCAAAGTTTGTGGCAATATTCAACCGAGTTTCAAATGATCCTCATTTTCAATAGAATCTATCGTTCGGTCGATGTTGGACCAAGGATGAGCCTAGCAAGCGCCAAGCCTAACGGAATTGTGAATCAATGGTAGGCTCACAACCGAAATTCGTTGAACACTGATATTGGTGCAACATTATATTTGTTGTTAATCAACATTGAATATTGTTGGATTTCCAAACCTTGCCTGACAACATTGCGCCAAGCTATATTCTATTCTCAACATTGGCGGAATTTTAGCAAATCAGTTCGTGAAGACAGCGAATTGTCATCACATTGTTATTCAATCCCCTTAGCGAAGATGGATTCGTTGAGATAGCCAAATCTTTTTTCTCCGTGTAGAGCTGAATGAATTATATATTGTGTAATTCTTACATACATTTTTTACAGTGCACGCAAGCTAACTTTAGGTGACTCAATTAGGTGACTGAATTGTGACAGGAGTTGACAAAATATTGCAAAATCAGATTCTTCTTGTTGAGAATTGAAGTTGAAGGGAACACAAACATTGTCAAATACCGATCAATTCGTAGTTGATCTGTGAAATCACAACTCAAACCTTAAAAGTGAAAATTCATTTACTTCGAATGACCACAGTGAAGTAATATAAAATATTTACCATTGTCAAATATTGATGTTTCTACATGGAAGAAGAGTGTTTTGTTGGAACAAGAAAAAGTTATGATTGCTACATGAACCCTCTGGGTAAAGAATTTCACTGAATCGATTGATTCTCATTGATTCCGAAGCAGAAAACTGATTCAAACCCATTAAAAATCGATTTTCAATCAGTTTCAATCAGTATTCTGCATTGAAATCAATAAGAATCAATCGATTCAATGAGATTCTTTCACCATGGCCACTAAACCCTTTTGTTTCTTCAATTGAGTTTTCTTTGTTTCAATGAAATTATTTTGCTACTAAATTTTTGACAAAAATATTTTGGTCAAGCATCAGAAAAATTTGATATCGAGTACTAAATATTTTTTTTTTTTAAATTTAGCACCAAAGTAATTTTTTTGGAACAATAAAAACTTTCCCAAACAGCACAAAGCTCTCAAATATAACATTATGAGTTTTAGTCAACGTTAACTTTCAGAGCACATATATTCGATCTAACAAGAATCTTATAGAGATCTGACGTAAGAGGTTTTTGGGATAAGTTGTCTGTTAGATCTCTTCCACACGGAGAAAAAATGGTTTACTACTATAGCGCCTACAAAGTAATTTGTTGTTCTTGCAAAGATATTCACTCCAGTAGCTGAGACGTTAATTCTGTTAACAAATTTGTTTATGTCAGCAAAAAATGTAGCTGTGACAATAATGTTTCTTGCTCTTTTAGCTAATTTTTTTAGTAGGCGCTGTAGTCACAGACCTGCTTGTTATGCCAGCAATACTCCCTCCTCCTGATAGAGGATCTCTTCTAGAAATCTGATCGTGCTCTGAAATCGATATATTGGAACTCTTTCATGAGCCTTCATCTTTCGGATCCTCTTTTGAGACGTCCAACTTGTCCCTTTGAACTCTACAAGTGTTCTTTTGGATCTCGGATGGCTGATTGGTTTGCTCGATATAACAAAAGGTTTTGGTTATCCATATGCGACGAAAATGGTTTCATATTTTAATATTTTAAGGGGTCACCCCCACTTGTAGCGCAAAAAAAAGGCCTTTTTCATGAATTTCTTAAAAGAAAACTACAAAACTTTTTCAATCGATCGATGTTCATCATTTTGAAGAACATATTTTGAAGAGCTTTCAGTGATTTTTTTATTGAAAAGTATTACATGGTTTACTGGCAAATGGCTGTCAAAGAAATAATAATGTTTTTATGTATACGGTTTGCGGTGACCAACATTGCGGTGAAGCGGATCATCTGAAACAAAAAATGTAGATGGATTTAGTCGAATATAAGTATAAACTAGTCTTTAATCGAAGGATTTAAATAAATATTCATTTTTCACTAAATGGTGGACAGTCAAAATTGATGGTTCGATTTTAACGAAAAAAAACGGCTGTTTCTTGGCCATAAGACGGCCATTTTTTTCGAAACAAAAAATCGAACGATCAAAGACTACATTTTTATGTATTAAATAAGCCTGCAAAATTTCACGGAAAAAATAATTTAGCTGCAGCAGCTAAGTAGCTAGCACGGACACGGGCAGCCATTAAATTAGCTCCTGCAGCTAAATTTTAGATGTTACAGCAAAAAAATTTGTATTTGTAGTTAATTTATTTCCGGTAATGACTAAAATTTAGCTACAGGAGTTAATTTAATGGCTGTCCGTGTCCGTGCTAGCTACTTAGCTGCTGCAGCTAAATTATTTCTTCCGGGTTCAAGAAGATCAGTTCATTAGTGTTTGAGTAATATTGGTCATCGATTTCAGAAATGCCATTTCGAGAAAAACGCGTTTAAAGTTTCAATTTCAGTTTGCACGAAGAAAATATTTGTTTTTGTCAACTTACATAGAGTGATCTATTCCGGGTCCATACAGAAGTTCTTCCGCCGACGATGCCACTTGCAAAACGGAAATTTGGTGTTGCCTTCGTAACATTCTTCCTTCATGAGTGCTTTCGGCCGCCGGCGGCAGACTGGCCGGTCGTTTACACAACGGATTCTTCTCTTTCAACGCCCATGTCTCAGTCAATTTTGTTCAGATCGGCTTGAAATCTTCAGGACATATTCTCAGATACTTATACTTGAAAAAATGCAATAAAAAAAAATCGATTTTTTCAAAATTGAGGCGGTACACTGTAAAAAAATTTCACCGGAAAATTCCAGTACATGTACTGGAAGTCATTAACCTGTACATGTACCGGAAAATTTCAGCACATTTGTACTGCAAAAATTCAGTGCAAACGTTATGGAATTCCCGCATCAAAACTGGAAATTTTCTGAGCCTCGGTACTGGAATTTTTCAGTACACGAGCTGGACTTTTCCAGGACATGTACTGGAAAATTAATGCTGAAAATATCCATGAAAATTGAAAAAAAATTGCTCACGCAAAGTGATTTTGCAGGGTCCTTGTGTTCCAAGATGATTGAGAAACTTTTGATCGTTCATTTGGATGGACAGAAACTCATGTCTACCTAACAGGATTTGAACCCACACTTTTCTACCTGCCTACCAACTGAAACCTAAGACCTAACCGATGAGCTATAGCGCGACATGTTGGAAGGCCAGCTTAGGTTACTACATATGCTTCATATCTAGAACACAAGAGGATAAGTCTTGGAAAAACCTCATATATCAATTTCATTGGCTACAATTACAATTATTATTCAAAATCTCAATCAGGAAATTTTTAATATAAAGACTTGAAATTTTTCCTGCCAGAAATGACGAAGTCCAATAGAAGTGGAAAATTTCAGTGCAACAGTGATTAAATTCCGTTGCATAGCAACTGGAAAATTCCATCACACGACCTGAAAATTGCAGTTCAAAACCTGTATAATTCAATTGCATAGTAACTGGAAAATTCCATCACAAAACCTGAGAATTGCAGTTAAAAACCTGTATAATTCCAGTATACCAACGATTAGGTTTTTTTTTCTAAATTCCAAATTTTTTCTCAAGTCCTTTTTGAGGGAATATTTTTTTTTGGTGCACAAGAACTATAAAATTGTAGTACGAGCCGGTAAAATTTTCGCGAAATCATGGCAAAATTTCAGTACATCATCTCAAACTTGAAAATTCCAGTACAATGACTGAATTTTCAGTTATGCTTGGTAAATTTTCAGTAACGTAACAACAAAATCTCTGTACATGTACTGGAATATCCATATTCCAATACTAGCACTGGAAATTTCCAGTCCAGTTGCACAGTAAATTTCCAGTTTTTTTTTACAGTGTAGCTATAATAAGGGCACATACCACTATGTGTCCTTTTTGCAAAGAACGTTGAAAATCAACCACTATTTCTTTCCGAACATACCCTGAAAATTTGGTTCCGATATCTTGTGTCTTGGGGTTGGTATACCTGTTTTTGTTTCGATAAGTCTGTTTGATTTCTGTGTTGCGCTCGTCAGGCTGCCTCACTTGAAAATTTCAGTTTGCTCATTGATGGTTTGTCAACAAGTTCATAGATGAAGAGAGCGTAGCTTGGATAGAAATGCTTTTTGAAGAAATGGCTGCGAAAGAAACACTTTGTTAAACCGTGGAAGAGATTAATGATGAAGAGTCTGACGACGAATGACTGACGACATCTACAAGGCTAAATAGCTTTAATAAATATAAATACTTTTTCTTCTCGAATTATATTAAATATGTGCAATTTTCCGATACTAATTCATCAATGTCGATTAAAATATCTTTTTTTAGTGTAATAATGAGTTTTTACTTCAATAATTTCACACTTACCCTAATAAAATTATCGTTAGCTGTAAGAAGGGCACATAACGTATTTTGAAAAAATTGTATTATTTAACCTTTAATGGCACTTTTCACGTTATTTCATGGTCAAATCTTAAAAAAAAGGATGAATCTGGTTGGTTTGAACATTTCAGAATCTTGAAACAATGCTTAACACATTTTAATTATACTTCAAAACTTCACCTGCTGTTTCTGAAATTTGAGTTTTTAGCTATGTGCCCTTCTTATAGCTACCACCTCAATTGCAAAACTTCCACTTGTATGAACATCACTGTAGTCCGAAATGGAGTAATTTCATGGTATCTCAAAGTCAATTGCAACGGAATAAACAAATATCTGCTATATTCATCCTGTCCTAGTGATCCCCTTGCTCTCAACATATCTTCTTTATCCTCCCAGTAACCAATTCTCAAACATACCACTTTTTATTCCAAGGGTAAGATAAATATCATTTCTTGTAAAAGTCATGTGTCAAATGATTTCTATAATCTTCCTAAACGCAGTTTGCGTAACGAGCATCCAATTATCCTTGGTTATTCGAACTTATCATTTTCCTCATTACTCTTGAAGATTTCTTTCTAATTATTCCAGTAGCTGTCCCTAATAACTATCAAACTTCGAATGATATTTCTTATTCCATTTCCCGTGCGAGTATATACTTTTTTATACAAGAAAAACGTGTCTTCGGAGCGTGTATATGTGTGTGCGTATACGAATTTTCCAACACATTATACAGTACAGGAGGAAAATATATTTCTTATAACAAATTGTTACCCTTCTATGACAGGAACTTGACCATTTGTGATGTTTTATAAATGAGATTTTGATGTTATGCTCTCTCATTTTGATTCCGTGCAACGTAATGTGAGAACTATATAAGAAATAAATACACCGCAAACTTGGCATGAGGTCTACAAATGAATTATCGATCATTAAGAGTAGAATTGATATCGCGAGGAACGAATAAATAATTGCCCAAAATATCAGTCAAGAATGAACAAATTTCCTTCTCTTCGTCTGACTACTCTCTTTTTTCTCTACTGATTTTGTGTACAGTAGGGAAATTATTTTCCAAAGATGAGGAATTTTGTTTTCCTCCAGAGCAAAAAATTCTTCTCTGAGTGTTCTAGGTTCTGCTCCTCTTTTGAGATTGAAGGTTGCAAAATTTGTTATTTGGGAAAAAAAAATCTGCCACTATGATAATATTTCAATTCATTTCGAAGAATCAAAATTCATTGTTATAAAAAAAAAGGAGAAGAATAAAACGATACTATAACATACTCAACTCAATCCCTTAGAAGTTATCTCCTCGATTCGTTCTTCGAGTCGGAACAATGACAAAGGGAATCGAATCGAACTTACGACCGTAACGCGCAATTATTAACCGTGATTAATGGCGCGTCTTATGCTAACGAGGTTTTCTCTCCTCTTTTTCTGTTCTTCCTTCGCTTCCTCTACTCTTTCAACCAACTCTTTTTATAAGAATATATATATACACACACACACACACACACAGATGAACACACAATACCGCTTATATATAATTATACATATAAATTTCTAACTAAAGAAATAGAAACAGTTACATCACGGTTGAACAGAACAGGTGAGAGAATATCCATGACTGGTACAAAAACAATAAACACATAAATATCATACCCATTATACGGTTATCGCGGATTCAATTCTACATTTTCCGATGGTTCCTTTCTATACCTTCCCCGTTTTTTTTTGCAACATAATAAACTAATAAAAAATAATGTGATTTTTTTCTGTTTCGATTCATTTTATTCGAACCTTCCGCGTTGTCTTATTCCTTATCATCTCGGGATGCTCGACCATCGGTAAATTAGTAATAATTTTGTGCAATCTCTCTTGACGATTCACTTCCCTGCGTGAGATGATCTTGTTGCGAAAGGAGGAGAGACAGAGAAGCCAGAGAAGAGATAGAAGGAAACAGATAGGTGAAGCAAGGGGAGGAGAAGAAAAGGATAAAAAAGGATCAAAGGTAAAGGTAATAGGTATTAACCAGCGCTTGATTTAACGATCTGTAACCACCATTCGTAGCATAGGGCAAGAAGATAACCCCTCCCCCTTTCTTTCTTTCCTTTTTCTCATCTGCATGGTCTAGAAAATTTAAACTTGGCAATGTTGTCTGCCTTCCCCAAAGCCAAGGAAAGGCATAAAACCAGGTGAGCGGGAGGAGTCAAAGAAATACCACTACATCGTCTCCTGTTATTACCACCATTACCACTACCCGCATTACCTCCACGTGCCACTATTATAGGATTGAAAAATCTTCGGGCTCGATAAACTCTTAGAGTAACTATTCATCTCCCAAGGGATATGAAACAAAGACTGTTACGTATTTACTTCACGCTATAACTACCGAGTTAATGATCGATCTAATTTCTTAACTAAATTTCCTTCACAAAGAGAGACTTCTCGGAAAGAGTCTTCTTCTCAAATGTCAGACTTTGAATGTTAATTGCATAAGGGTGGGAGAGATTTATATTCTGTAATTATAATTCAATTCAATGTCACTGAAATCAAGGGTTTTAGAAATTACATTTTATTCTAAGATAAGAATCGTGTTGGAATTGAAAAATCATAGTTTCATTACACGCTTAAGAGTCGATTAACAATTTATATATAAGAAGCTGAAGGAAGGGTTCCGTGTTGGGGTATGATGGTAATTAGAAATTGAACTGAGATCGATGGGTGTATGATCGAGGTTTACATGAAAAAGTTCAATCGATGTTGTATACCTTGAAGAAAGAAACATCTTATATGATCGGTTTTTTGTAACCAAGTAAATTGAAATATTCTATACAATTGATCTCTGTTGAGTACATCTTGTGTAATTTTAATATGATTAGAATTTTTTGTACGTTTTTTGTGCTTTAGCAACGTGTTGTCGAGATGATCTTATTTATTAACCATTCAAGTTCTTATCCAAACATTATTATTTGCTTCGACTCCATTGTTCTTTTTTCAATCATAAAATACAAGTTCGATTCTCGTTTATTTCAGCGGAGAGCACGTTGCCTAGATCGAGTAACGTCACGCATCCAAATCAATCCATACCGTTGTCATTTACAGTAAAATTTTATTACGAACGATAAAATCCTTGAAGGGACAAGGCGATTTTGTTGGTGGGAAAATAAGTTTTCTCGTGCAAAAGAAGACGACATACAATAAAATATTTCAATGAACGAGCTCGTAAAGCGATGACAAAGGGATTTTAAAATTGTTTCATTACACGTAGAATCCTTTCTTACTTCTTTCGTGTGATGAACATTATGATGCGCATTATCCGCGTTTGTTCCTATTATAGGATAGTAAAACGATGCTCTTAGTATTATTCCGGGAAACGATTAGTGGAAGATGAAGAAGAGTTCATGGACTACTCTTATTCACGATAGATGTATTTTCTTGATCCTTTCCATCGCGTAGTGCAAGTCCTTCAATATCCCATATTCCACGTATTTCATAATACTTCCAGTTAAGAATACAAAGTACATTTTACGACACGATTTATCGCGTTATTTTGCTTTTCTTCGGCATTATTCTTCTCCACATTTTCAATTGAACGTCATTATAAAGTATCGAGAATAATTTTGTAATTCATATGCAGGGATTTGAAACATCTTCCTCCATATGATTTTCTTCTTTATGTTGTCGAGGAACGTATGTACGTATGTACGATACCGTTTTTCGTACCCATCTCACATGTTCTTGATCATTATCATTTCTAATAACTGCCCTTGTTTCGAATTGTTCTTTGAGAATACATATAAACGTATGGGAAATAATCAGTGGAGTAGAGAATGCTTGAGCATAGAAAAGCGGTTTATAATTGTTCTTGGTGTGTTTCTTTCAGGGAAAACAAATGTGTTGTATCAGATACATACAAATCTTGAATTTCTTCAAGTTCGAAGGGCAGGAAGATGAGAAGAAGATGGTTTAGCTCGAGACAATGCCGCAACAGTAGGATTTAAATTCTAATGTACGAGAGAGATTGGGGCGAGAGCATCATCATTATGATTGTCGTTATGCATGTTCGTTCTCCGCGATGCTGCTGTACACAAAAAATTGCATCGTATGAATTCTCATCCATGTCCAATTCAAATTACTTTTTAGGGAAGAGAGCTTTCAACGTGTGAATATATCAACAGTGGAATAACTATGTCAGTTACGTAGTGTCTTTGTAAAAAATGGAAAAAAATTCACGGTATATTTAGTAGGATACATAGAAATGAGCGTTCAGAATAGTTTTAACCGCCGGATGCTCGGTCTGGTACTCAAACTCGTCTAATTGTTACTGGTCACCGTTAGAGTACTAACACTATCGACAAATGCACCACCTGTTGGATGTGAAAACTTATTTCCTTTTCCTCGATGAATCGTATTACTCGAGATCAATTCAGGATGTCTTGATTCAAGCATTACACTTGAAAGAAAATATATCTTATATGGAATAATAATTGTGATTAAGGAGATATGAAATTGTATACATACGTACGAATGTGTGTGGCATTCAATTATGTGTTATCTAGAATGAATAATTCGATTGATCGGAGAAGATATTTCAACTTTTCTCTGCAAAGAATTCAATGTATCAGAATTTATTCCTCGAGGGGATTATACGAAGGATCAATTAATGCCGCGTGGTAGAATATCAAGGCATCGTGGATAAATATCAGTAGGTAGCATATCACGTGAATACGTATTCTTCATAATGTTCATGAATGTTTTTTGAAACATAGATAGATTATGTAAATATCTTCTTTGCTTGAGGAGATCTCGTTTTTCATGGCGAGTTTTATTTTCCTGTTCCAAGAGCAAATTTTGTGAAGGCGATGGTATTAGAAAGTACATCCTCGGGACGAGAAAGGTATGTTCTTAATTGTGAATGTTATTCCTCTGGGTGTACACGTAGGAATGGGAAGTAAATTATCTCACATCTAAACTGGACCATCTCGTTGAATGGCCACAAGATCTCGTAACGAGATGCTCCGACACTTGGATACAACTTGCTGCAGACATTTCACAAACCAAAAAAAAACTGATACGTATCTCATTCGAATCGATTTTATTTTCTGAGAAATAGCTGCATGGATTCTATTTATTGCAGAGGAAACTTATTTAGAAGTGAAATATCTCATCAAAACAACAACATTGTTTCTGAATTTGAACCAGTAAAATCTATGATAGTAAATGATAACTGATCTTTGCAGGAAATTTTCACTAATTCGATTTTTTAAAAGCTGTTCACTGATTCTATTGAATGGACAATCATCAACTGCGGAAGCAGTGAAATTTCACGGATTCAAATTTAGGGAATCTAATTACTCCCAATTATGACTTCATACTATAATATATTCACGGGTAGAATTCCAAGGAGACATCACTATTTAGACATAGCGTTGGTTAGGTAAGCATTACAATGTAACGCTTCCTCGTCGACTAGCAGCACGTTAGCAATATTAATTACCTCCAATTAATGGATGAAGTAAATGATAATTTGTGTGCACATACTTCAGTAATGACTGGAATAATAATTAAACTAGAATAAAAGACATTGTTCTGAAACGGGAATTGGTTCACATTGAAATATCAATGGTTCACAGGTAAAAGTTTATTTCGGAATTTCAAACATTTATGGGAGTATATTAGCGATATAACTGTAAAACAGTGGCTCTAACAGGATTCGAATGATTGGCCTTGATAACCCAGATAACATGTAAGCTTCTCATAAGCTCGTCAGACTTGTCATTCGATTGTTTGTGATTTGTTATTGACAACCTTGTCAGGGTAAGGTTGATATAACTCTACTGCAAGGGTTTTGTAAGCTTGTACCCTTATCGTATGTCAACTAGGAAGATTATGTCAACGTTGTCACAAGCTTGCTTCACAACATTGCAGCAAGTTTACATTGCTATCTGGAAAGGTGATTTCAGGCGAATTATAGAATGTATAACAAGTGTTCTTTCTCTTTTCAAACTGAAAAGGTAGAACTATTCTTCGTCTACCCTCTTTTCTGTAACTAGGTTCTCTGTGGATAAAAGAGGTAGTACCTCTTTTTCTCCATCTTTCCCTATCCAAACTGATCAAAAGAACGTGATAGAAACAGGCTTAATCTGGTCGTAATTAGTTTTGGGCTGCGCTCGAGGTGGATACGCTCGAAAACTTGCTATACTGTTTTTACAGCAGCGGTTCACGAATCATAAGACACCATTAAACGGAACTCCCATTAAGAAGACCTGGAAATTCAGTATCCTGGGAACACTGCTTTACAGCAACGCGTTTGCTCGCTGTACTTGTGCACGGAGAAAAATTTATAGTTGAATTTACTATGGGACTGTGTAACCGAGGAACAGACTGAATTTACGATGAAATTTACTATGACGAGACAATAGAAACATGATCAAATTCATTATGTTTTACAGTAAATGTCATTGGAAAGTCAGAGTCTGTTCCTCAGGCACAATAATCACATAGTAAATTTAACTACAAATTTCTCTCTGTGTGGGAATGGACTAGATTCGTTAGAGATGCGTCTCCCCATGGGGAAAGAAAAACACGGGCCGATACTGGCTTAGTACTGCTGCCAGAATTGGCAAATCCAAAGCTACCAAAGCTATCAAAACTGGCAAGAAGTCGGCATGATAACATCATTTTACACAAGGGCCTGTATAACATTCACAACCGTGTCACTACTGTCCATTCGTATGTGCAAACTACGGTAGAATTCTGGCATTCCAACCTCATCCAAACAGTATCGATTGAATCCTGGTCCAAGACTGTCTATCCACTCAAATCAATACCGTTTGAAATTCTCCCAATAGATCGCGCCAATTGGAAAATAATGATGCACGGAAAAAAATGAACTGTTAATTTTACCAGAATTCCGGTTACTATATGGACAGCAAGGAATATCTGTGACTTTTACTGGAATTCTTGTTAAATTTACCGGAGCCCTTGTT
This sequence comes from Gonatopus flavifemur, assembly GCA_018340375.1. NCBI lineage: Eukaryota > Metazoa > Arthropoda > Insecta > Hymenoptera > Dryinidae > Gonatopus > Gonatopus flavifemur. Next base: position 12,807,524 of record JAFFJZ010000005.1, read on the forward strand.
AAATTTGCCGGAGACTTGATTCATTTAACTAGAATTCCGGTTAAAATAGCAGTAATTCTTGCTGTCCATATATTAACCGGAGTATTTTTTTCCGTGTGACCCTGGATAGAAACAATTATTCCCACCAAAGGTTGGCGAATATGACCTTGCCAGTACCAGGCCATTTGTCGACTTCGGCAATTTTCACATGGGTCGAGTGACGTCAGGATATAATACATCCTGTCACAAAAGTACCGGGAATTCTTGAATAAAATACAAAATATTTTGGATTCTTCCAAATCTATTGTATCGCCTTCAAAGTAGTCCCCTCCCGAAATGATACATTTATGCCAACGAACAATCCAATCATCAAAACATTTTTTATACGCTGTTTCCGGAATCGTTTTCAGTTCTCGCCGCGAATTCTCTTTAATATCTTCTATCGATTCAAAACGGTTGCCTCGAAGTGGTAATTCAAGTTTGGGAAACAGAAAAAAGTCGGCTGGAGCCAGATCAGGTGAATACGGTGGCCGTTCGATGATGTTCGTTGAGTTTTTGGCCAAAAATTGGTTCACAATGAAAGCCTTGTGAGATGGGGCATTATCGTGATGCAAAATCCATGAATTTTCTTTCCAATTTCTGGCCTTTTTCGAGGAATTTGCTCTCCTAAACGCCGCATAACGCTTGGATGATATTCTTTATTCACCGTCTGACCCTCTGGCAAGAATTCCGAATGTACAACACCGCGATAATCAAAAAACACAGTCAACATCACCTTCACTTTTGATCGGCTTTGGCGTGACTTTTTCGGTTTCGGCTCAGCTGGAAGCCGCCACTCCAAAGCTTGTTGACTGGTTTGCATGTCATATTCGTAAACCCATGTCTCATCACCTGTTATAACGCGTGTTATGAATGTGGGGTCGGAATTGACTCGTTCTAGCATGTCTTCAGCGACCTGTACGCGATTCAGTTTTTGGAGAAAATTCAAGTCTTTCGGAACTAATCGAGCGGCAATAACGCGTTCCATGCCCAAACAATCATGTAAAATAGTACGAACTGATTCGTAAGACACGGAAAGTTCACCGACTATCTTTCTCAAACTTAAGTGACGATTTTCAGTCATCATTTTCTTCACTTTATCGATATTAACTTCAGTTAAAGACGTCGATGGACGACCAAAGCGAGGCAAATCTTCCACCACATCTCGACCACTTTTGAATGCACGCGTTCTTCATAGAGTCAGTTCACCGTAAGCCTTCTCCAACATTTTCAGCGATTCGGCACACGAAATTCCATTTGCAACGCAAAATTCAAAACAAATTCTTTGTACAATCTTTGTATCCATTGTGACGATCGCGGGACACACTTGGGAGAACTGAAAAGATCGAGCACTATAAACAAACCAAATGACAGATGACAATCGAACTCCGCGTCAATATACAGGACGAATGTATCAACTCAACAACAAAAAGAATGTTGACAAACCCGTTAGCTGCACGTTTTAAATGATCAATTCCCGGTATACTTTTTTGACAGAATGTATAATATAAGGTAAGAGACCCTATACCCGACCAGGGACTAGAATCCGATCATTTTCATCATTACATGAATTTATGAAGTAATTTAGCTGGAAGCTTCAAATGAGAAAGTTAATTTTCGATCCATTAATTACAAAAAATGTTTTGGCTGAAGAGTTTTTGCACAACTAAACCACAAAAACCTAGAATATAAGGACTGATCAGGTATACGTTCACTGATAGGGTATGGGGTCTGTTACCTTAATAAACAGTATCATCATAATTTAATCTCATCTACACAAGAGGATAAATAGAATTGAATAACAAACTGATCCTCTAAATATCCCTATACAAGTGCAACTCTCTCCATACTCAGTTTAAATTTGACGTGTACAAAATCAGCAGATGTGAACACGTAGGTCCATCAGGAATACCATAAATAACAAAATGGAATTACGAAAATCCTTCTTGGGATTTTTCAAAAAAAATCTATTAAATGAAGAAGAAATTTGCTATTTTACTGACTGGACCTACCTGTTGCACTGTTCCTGCGCTAATCTTCTTACTTGGTCGAGTCTGTGAGCCGGAAAAGAGTGAGGATTTATCAATCGCCGTTCCTTTCAACAGCGTGGTATCCGCTTCGAAGGAACTTTAGTTCACGCACCGAACGTCATCTCTCCTTTCGCGATATTACCGCTAGCGAAAGAGGAAAACTGATTAGTCAGGAATACTAACCCCCAAGCGTGTTGCATATCTATGTTTCAAAAAAGTTCAACATTAACCGTTCGGCCATGAAGCCGGTTTGAACCGCTCATTACGTTCTTAAGAGTTGGGAAGCAAACAGTGTTAATCATACAAATAACTTCAAATTGCTTTCAAGAGGAGAATAGGTTGTGTATTTCTCATCCAAACCTTCAACGTACAATTCGGAGATTTCTGATTCAATAAATGAAAGAAAAACTAGTCGAGGGATGTCTTTTCAAGTACGTTCTGTCCAACAGATCCAATTCTGGGTGAGGATAGTTCATCAATAACCAGCGAGAACTGTCAATGTCAACTTGGTCTCATTTATTCGATGATGAGACTTTTCTTTTTCCACCACGTTCAAAACTGAGAGGTTATTATTGTACCACATTCTGTACCCTAAGGATGAGATATAATCACCACAATGTATCTTCCCATGAACAGAATATACTCAATTCTTTAGAATTCAAGTCCACCTTCGCTAATATTCTCATTGACCTGACCACTCCACTAATCGATAGAAGCAGGAATCACATTTGCAACAGCACCTGACTTCCCGTTTACTTCATACATTGAATTTAATTACCATGTTGAATACTTCATTTCAGATAAGTTCCGCCTTTTACAATATAATATTATTCCTCTCTTCATGAATTTTGTAACCTACGTAACTGTAAATCCTCACCACGGTATCAGAAATATAAAAACATTGGTGAAATAATGCTCGACATAATGCTAGGCATCCCTTCGACGAACTTCAATCCTCATCCTGGATGAAAAAAATACTAGTTAAAAACATCAAGTAAATTACAACATAACCGTTTTTTGTTGAAATCAAATCATCTCCTGTTCAATTTTATTCAATTACATAATTATCTTCCCTTTCAATTTTTCTTCTATTTAATATCCTAACGGATATAGAATAGGAATATAGTTGTTCCGAACCTATTAGTGGAATTTATAATGAAGCCAATGAATATCGTGACTTCCTGGACTTTTTTTCCTCAGCTCCCTTCGTTTACTCATTCGGAATGAATCTTCATTTCTGCTCGAGTACGCAGTCGCTTAGTTGCAAATGATTTATTGCTTCTACGAAATACGTCAAGTTTTTCCACGGCATTTATAGCATACATATTTATACAATAAATCATCTCAGCTCACATTATTATCCATAAGCATCGAGAATTTATGCAACAAGTATGTAATTGTTATGAAAGAAAATACCATTGAAACTGTTCTATGTTGTTGATAATGGCGGGTAAATGGGACCATTTACTTGGAATGGGAATTATTTTGCAAGATCCTGTCTTGGCCCGGACCACTCCAACTTGGATCTGAATCGTGCCTTGGATGGGCCAATTCTCATTTCTGTCTGGAAACTTGTTTGAACTAGGTGTCTGAATCCACAATTTTTCACAGTGATCCATGAGGAGTCGGAATTGTCTGAGTTATACACATGGTCCCCCACATAGCACACAATGTCTCAGTAATATTCTCAGAATATCACAAATATCTCACTCGAGACATTCTATCTTAAATATTTTTACGAGGTTCCATAGATATTGCGGATAGAATATTTCATTACAAATATTTTGAGAATCTTGCAATTGAAATATTGCAAATATGATATTCTGCAATGTTCTGGGAATCTATAATGAGGGATATTTCATGTCTGTCGCAAGTGAAATATTCTGAGAATATTTCAATAGCAATATTTTATGTGGCAGTAAGGCTTTTTATTCATCAGACTCGGTAATTACTTGTTAGTAAAATTTACAAGTTGAGGGCGAAAGAAACCTCTCTCCCACGATCTATTCAATTTCAATTCCAGATGATTCTGAATTGAATGATCTATATCCCACGGGAACGAATTTATCAGAAACACATTATTATGATGACGAAGAGTGGCACTTTGAAGGCATTGAAGTCATCTCAGTGTTTAGCTGAGGTGATAGAGGGTTTGTCTATGACTTGGAGCATTGGGGTTCGATCCTCACTGAGGAAACTTGCCTAATAATCGACCTTCAATGTGTACTTCTCTCACAAAGCCATCCAAATCATATTCTATACAACATTTGTAGAGGAATCTACTCTGGAAAAAATTTTTTCTTCACCAAAGCAGTATTTTGTACCATTCTTACTACGGGTCATTTATGAGATGTTTTCCTGTATAAGATATCCCTGAGATGATCTTAGCAATATTTCAGAATGTCACAAAGATGGTGACATAAGACATTCTGGAGACATTCTGACAATATTTTTGAAATCTTCACCAGAATATTGCATATTTCAAATATAATATTCTGGCAATGTTATTGAGACATTTTGTGCTATGTGGGCCAGTACTGGCAAAGACATATCCTTATCAGATCTTGGCGAGAAATGACTATGGCGTTATAGAAACAGTATTGTTTCTCAACCCTTGCCATTCATTCTACGGGTATTAACCAGTATTGCTCCTTCATGACAATGAATGATCATGCGGCACTACTGCCTAGCAGTTTTTTGATAAACACTGTCGGTTTAATTATCCAAGATCGTCCCAGTATTCATCAAAAGTTTAATATATATAATGGAATATCTATCATGTTTATTGACCGATTCAAAAAGAGAGGAATCCCTGCTCAAAATGTCAGAAATATCCGTGAGGACCTTGCGGATTCTGTCAAAGAATGGTACACAATTTCATGAATAGGGGCCAAATTGACGCAAAAACCAGATCAACGACATCATTAGTGCTCGATTTTGGGATTTCAATTGAGGTGGTGTGTAAATTTTCCAGTATCAAATTCTCCCCCATTCTTCCATCTCGTTTCTTCCACCCCGTTTCTTCCAAGTGAAATAATAACAAGAGGTACTTGCGAGAAGAAAGAAAAAAAAACGAATTACGTAAGAAAAGATTCAAGATCAAGAGTAAGAGTCCGATAACCCTGTGAATCATTTAACCGATTATTACTATCATTAGAGCGTCTTCTGATAATCATCAGAGGTGTGTTCGACTTCACGGCTCGCATATCAAGTTATAACGCGTTGTTGAGTTTCTTTATCGTTTGTTTGCTCAGGATGATCCATTTATATGTATATAATTTGTGTCTCGTTTAGTTTTATTCTTCTGAATGGCATCCACATTGTTTCCAAGATATTTCTTCGAAAGGAATTGTATGGATTTCGCAGTAGGAAACGCTATAGGAATTATATAGCTTGTTAATCACGAGATGTATGCATATACAAACAACGTAATGAAGCCCCCAGTAAGAATGAGTCATGAAAGCATCATATCATTATTCTGTTTCATTTCTGAAGTTTGTGCCAATGACAGGTATACGAAGCGGTACTACAATTTGTAATCCTGAGAACGAAGCATGAAATACAATAATTGTTTAATAACAGCCACACGGGGATGTTTCACGTGTTGATTTTTCATCCCATCTTCCCAACGATCATTTACCACAAACGACACATAAGGAAAATATCAATTAAACCAGACCGTTCGCTGTTACACATTCGAATTCCCTCATAAAAATTGTTGAAATTATTCGATGACACGCGTGAAGTATCACACTTGTGTGCATCGCAGTGTACCTTTGTTGTAACACAACAAGAATTTCTTTAATAATAATTTAACAGTAAGAGGACTGTGGTCGATGTTGTTACAAGTTTTCTGTACCCCATTACCCAACCTCCGTTGGGTTTTTATTGATAATGTCTGGTTCTTTGTTGCGGCTTGGTTAATCTTCCATAATCCATCATCGTTAATACACCTCGTGAGAATTTTGATATCGGATAAAAGGATGATTTTCTTTTTCTATTCTTCTCTGTCCGTGCAATCACAACATTATTTAGTTCCAATCCATCGTCGTTTACCGAAATAATAGCACAGAATTCTATCTTATTAGTTGCCGGGAAAGTTAAAATCACGAAGAAAATTAGAAGAAGAGTGACGCTGCTCGAAGAAGCGAATATAACGGTCCGTTCCGTGTGCCGCCCCGAGTAAACGTCCCCTTGATATTTCCTCTTTGTTTCTCTTATTACACGTAGTCCCCTGACTGACAGCTATTTCGCATTGATTTTCGCCTCAAGACGAATCTTGGGGAAATTCGAATACTTATTTCATTTTATTTCCAATAGAACGAGAATAATAGCACAATGTAATACTGCAGCGTAATGTAATATCGTTTTTATGTAGCGTCTTGAAGCTTTGTTGTAATTACCCACCATCCTTTCATGGTGCGTCCGCGCAAACGTTGATTTATGAATACCAAGTATATGACCCTATACATAAATATGAGAGAAAAGAATATAAGAAGCGCGCCGCCGCCATTGCGTCAATCAAAGAATGCACGTCGTCATTAGGCCCCATTACGGGGATCCCCAGGAAGGAGTAAATAAATAAATAATAATAACGAAGTAATAAATAACGCTCCTGCTGCTACCACTCGTACTATTACGAGTTTAGATTATGAGCTCAATTTGACTTGAGATTTCAACCCCGAGTGGTTGGAAGTTGCACTCCGGTCGGTTTAGTACAGTATTTTATATTTTAATGTCAAGATAAAATGAAAATGGTGTATCGAAGGGGATTTCATTGTTTCTCCAGTTGGAGAGAAAGAGAGGAGTTAATTATTCTTCGACTCGCTTCTTTGATGTTCCAGTCATCTTTTCTCGAATGAACTTTCAGAATTTTAATACGATGTCGGTCTCGGTATACGTCATATTTACCCTACATAATATATTAGTACGTAATGTAACGATGTAACAGCACAGAGGCCATTGTTTTTCCGCATCGTCTCGTTTCCTCGTCGTTGCGGTCGATCGCTTGGGATTAAATTTCTCGAGCAGGCATGTAACTATACAATAAATATATGGCCTTCTTCTAATCCATCCATAGAGTTATAAATCTATAACGGGATATCATATGTTTCCTTTTTTTTTAACCTATTGAAAGCTGCTTCACCAGTTTTCAGTAGCATCGTGTCAATTCCATGCTTATTAGTATCGAAGTATGAATGACGATATACTAACCATTCACGGAAAAAAATACTCCGGTTAATATATGGACAGCAAGAATTACTGCTATTTTAACCGGAATTCTAGTTAAATGAATCAAGTCTCCGGCAAATTTAACAAGGGCTCCGGTAAATTTAACAAGAATTCCAGTAAAAGTCACAGATATTCCATGCTGTCCATATAGTAACCGGAATTCTGGTAAAATTAACAGTTCATTTTTTTCCGTGTTGATATGAATTCAATCTGATATTCCATGTCATTCTTCCTTCTCTCCGGTGTCTCTTTGTATCCCAATATGCGGAATAAAAATTTGGCATTCTATGCTGAGGTATATGAATCTAGGAAAGAAACTTACAAATTAAACGTGAGACATCCCTGCTTAAAAAATCTCATTAAACCGATTGATTCTCATTGATTCCGATGCAGAAAACTGATTCAAACTAATTGAAAATCAATTTTTAATGGGTTTGAATCCGTCTTCTGCATCAGAACCAATGAGCATCAATTGGTTCGATGAGATTCTTTGAGCAGGGATTGAAGTTGTAAAATCAAACTCGGAGGGAAGTTCAGTCGAAAATTCTTGAAAGCTTATCACAACTAAAAAATTTTTTTGGCACTATATTGGCTCAAGGAATGACCTTAGATCCAAAGAGTTTCGTTTCCAACAGGGGTTGGTTGAAAACGAATATCATAAAGACTGCACTGCAAATTCAAGTATTTCATTTCAACGCACTCTGAGTGTTTAAATCGTGTAGTCACTTTTGAAACGCTTAAAAGCGTGTAAACATGCTCATAAAACGGACGTAAAGTTCTATTGAAAGATACTTAATTAGAGTTATCAACATATTTCCAAGCTTTTGAGTGTTTAAAAAGTGACTACACGATTTAAATACTCCGAGTGCATTGAAATGAAACACTTGAATTTGCAGTGTGGTAGTTCGAACTGTACCATCAGGAATGGTTCAGTTCACAATTAACATCTGGGAATTCCTTTGGTTCGAGTAAACATTGTGATGTTCATGTCAGCAGAATTAATTGAATAGCAAAAGGATTCTTCTGTGAGATTTCGTACTCAGGGTTGTGAATTAGGTAATTGAAGAAAATCACAATTAGCAATGAGGAATCAAATCCTCATTGAAATTTTGTTCAAGTAACGATGAAATTTAATTCCCAATTTTCAGTTTTTTTAATTGCAAATTAAATTCAACTCTCAATTTGAAGGTTTTTGAATTGAAAATTAAATCCCATTTTGAATTTCAATTCTTTGAATGAACAATTACATTGAATTCTCAATTCAAAGTTCTTTCAATTATCAACTGAATTTTGTATTCAGCAACAAATGAATTTAATTCTTAATTCAAAGTTTATTCAATGGATAATTTAATTTCTTCCTAGATTCAAATTTCTTTCAATTAACAATCCAATTCAATTCTCAATTCAAGGTTTTTTTAACCAACAATTATGTTCGATTCTTGATAAAAAATTTTTAAATCGACGATTAAATTTTATTCTCGATTCAAAGTTTTTTCAATTAATAATTATATTTGATTCTTGATGAAAAATTTTTCGAGTCAACAATTAAGTTCAATTCTCAATTGAAAATTTTTCAAATTAACGATTGAATTCAATTTCCAATTGAATTTTTTTCTTCAAATAAACAAATAAATCTAATTTTTGATCGAAATTTATTCAATTAACAATGGAACTAAATCCTCAAGTTTTTCAATTAACAATTCAATTCAATTCTTAGTTGTGATGTCTAACTGGGACAAGTTTTGATACGAAGATGATGTTTCTGTTGATTATAATATGAATTGTAATAATATAAATTGAAATCACACAAAAAAAGTACGGTGAATTATTGACACGATATTTCAACAGTATCGTTTTCATATTGATCTCGCTGATTACCTATTCTTCAAGCTATGCACGGCGGTAGAATTTTGAATTCAGAACAAAAATTATTATTCGAAGAAGACCGTTTTGTTGGAATTCATAATTCAGGCTTTGTGCAAACTTTTGTTAACGATCGAAAATGTATTCCTGACGATTCACCCAGACAGCACCGAAAGTTCTCGGGACGTTTTAGAAACGTGTCCATAGTTTTCGAGATTTGATTCTGAAAACATCATGTTCTAGATGTTTTGAAAACGTTTTTTTTTCATGCATTCCGCAAGATTTTGAAAATGTTATTCTCATGTTCTTAGGTCATTTTTGAAACGTTTCTGAAATATTCAACCAAATGGGTATTCGTAATATGTTTGCATAATACTTTGAAATGAGACTGGAAACATCAACTTCAATATAATTTATGCACAATTATATTTAATCAAATCATCATGGAGAATTGAAGGATTATTTTGAAAATTTTATAATTTCCTTTATTTCTTTATCATGTATAAATAATGAATCTTTCAAAAATAATAAAAATCATGGATTAAAGGCCTTTTTTAATCACATAATCATCTCAATAGAATTTTGAAAGTAATCATTCAACATATCCTAACCTAAATTTGAAAATTCACATAACTCGCTTGGTTATCAACTGATGTAAAATTCATTTTCATTACATAGAAAATATAAAATCCATGCAATTCCTTTCATTTGAAAGATTTAATTACACATATTTACATAACATGAAATTTTCATATCCAAATTGACAAATCGAATGCCATAACCAAGAATTTAATTTGATCAAAACTGCACTTTATTCAATAAAAAATCAGCTCACTTTCACTTAAACTCGCTCAACATTCAAATATTTCGAGTAAATAGTTCAATATCATTAAATTCTCACGTTCCGAATGATATCATTGCAGGACTTTTTTGTGGACATCTGTGGGACACATTGCTATGTTTTGAAAATGTGTTTGGAATATTCCAATTCTCCAAGGAATAATATGAATTTTAATGACTGAAAAAGACGAGGAAATCATTCATGCGACGTTTTCAAAACATTCACAATAAAATGTTTCCATCACCTCCCACGAAAACGAAAATAAAACGTTCTAGGACATTTTCACGTCTTCAAAACATACATGTGACGTTTTGAAAACATCCTGGGACGTTTGTGGCATGTTTTCTATGTTACCAACCACGTTTTGAGAATGTTTTCAAAACGTCCCAGTGCTGTCTGGGCAAGACCTTTTCATTATTCAAGTCTCGAGCAGTTTGTTTGAAAAAACAATTCCATCAAGTAGAGTCACCAATGTGCTTGGGAATACTACGGATATAGATTCTCAGCTCACACAGCGAATTTTTTTCTTTGGCGATGCAAATACAGAAGCTTCAGATCACTTTCAGGAAATAATCAATGAAGTAAAGTCGATGAATAATATTTTCAGTACACTGAGAAAATATTGTAGCTGATAACGAGCTCAAGTGCATTTTTGTAATTACAGTAGCCTTATTCCCCATTGGAGTGTCTATGAGAATCGCTGTGGTAGTGAGAATATAGCTACTGTGACTAAAAACTATAATTGGGCTCATTTGCGGCTACAGTTTCTTCTCTTAGTTTTCTCGTGTTACGAATAGCCACGTAAATGCAACTTGATCGCATAATTTGATAAAAAATTTGTGAGAACATTGTTATAGACCTATATCACCAAAGTTTCATATAAAAATACAATGAATTGAGTCATAATTGTGGTCGAGAATTTCAATTATAAACCCATTCTAGTCTCCCGGAAAGCATAACGATTCTTTGGTGAAAGCGCCCTGCAGGAAAAACAGAAAACAGTAATGGGTGCTATGGATCACAATAATTCACTAAAATTCAAATCCATGTCATGCAATATTGCATTCCCCAGGATTCATTACTGTCCCAGCAGCATTGACGAATTTCATTTCAGTATTCATCACTGCGATCGCGCTGGTCCTCATAATCCAACTGTACTGTCATTTGTTTTTGAATCGTTCTCAGTAACCAGTACTGTTTGCTTTTTCCTGCGTGTTTCCACTGATCAGTCTTATTCGGGCGAGAGAAATAGAAGACGGATGTCCCACACGGAACAACTACCGGTGGAGTTCGTCACCTCGACGTAGAATTCACGGAAGAAATCGGTGGGTGAGGTAGGTCGATAGAGGAACGGTTGATCGTCAAAAGAGCGACGTGGAGACGACGAAGAAAAATTCGACCTTGATTAACATGGGGACTTTTCAACGACTGATTTATGAATCTCTTATCATAGACAATAGATCTAGAGTTTCTATCACAGAATTCATCCTTTCAAAAATGAAAATTGTTTCAATTAAAAATTGCAATTAGTAATCAAGTCGAATTATTGATCGCAGAAAATTTCAGGCGAGAATTGAATTGAATTGGTGCATAAAAAAATTTCAATTAAGAATTAAATTCAATTGTTCATTGAAAAGCCATTGAATGAGAAATTGAATGTAATTGTTAATTGAAAAAACTTTGAATTAAGAATTTAATTTGATTGTCAACTTAAACCTTTGAATTAAGGACTAAATTCAATCGTCGATGGACAAAACTTTGGATTGTGAATTAAATTCAATTGTTGATTGAAAAAACTTAATTTCATTGTTCATTCAGAAAAGTTCGATTGAAAATCAAATCCAATTGGTGATTGGAGAAAATTCAATTGCGAATTAAAGTCGATTGTTAATTGAAAAAACTCTGACTCGAGAAATAGGTTTAATTGTTAATTGGAAAACTTTGGATTAATGAATAAATTCAATTGTTGATGGGGGAAACTTTGAATTGAGAATGAAATTTAAGTGGTCATTGAAATACATTCAATTACGAATCGAATTCAATTGTTCATTGAGAAACATTCAGTGAAGAATTGAATTTGATTGTTAATTCAAACCATTCAATCAAGAATTAGATTTAATTGTAAATTGAAAAAACTTGAATCCAGAATTAGATTAAATTTTCATTTGAAAAAACTTTGAATCCACTCAAGTGGGAATTGAAAGATAATTCAATTAAGAAATAAATTCAATTGTTCATTGAAAAACGAATTCAGATAAAAATCAAATATAATCGTCAATTGAAAAAACTTTGAATCGAGAATTAAATGAAAAATTCAATATAGTTATGAATTGTAACAGACTTCAATTAGGAATTGAAATCAAATAATCAATTCAATTGAGTTCAAATTGAATGACTTCCAACCCTGCTCGCACTACGCACAAAAGACAGAAATGAATGAATCTCAAAATCTAGGACCACACACGTTGCATATGTCTTAGATAATTATATTCATCGCTCGATCCCGTTCGTGCCATCTTCAACGGTTCAAGTCATACGATACCATTTTTGTCGTAGTCAAAGAATGTTGGTATCGTAAAATTTTTGTATCCAACCTTTTCCTGTGGTTACCTAGAGAACATTTTTGTGAAATCTTTGAATCTCGATAGAGCAACAAGATCCTACAATGACGATATACATGGTGCTCTGGTCGAAACCCGATCCTCGTAACCGCGAACTAGGATAACTGGGTAACGGGTAGCAGGAGGTTATAACTGCGCTTTCGTGTTTGCGATGACATCGCTGTATGAAATTTTCCCATCCTCAAAGTACAATAGAAACAGGATTTTTTTTCATATCAAGAGAAGTTCATATTCACGTCCAATGGGTTGCAATAGTATTTTTCCACAAGGGGTTGCTCGAAGGCGGTGCAAGAACATGGAGCACGCGTCGTGTTGGGCATTTTTTGCTTCGGACAAATCGGTTCAAAGGAATCCTGATACGTGTGTGCATTTCTATATATACATACGTATGCAGGAAGGGAAGAATATATCGATGAGACGACAGAAATCACGTCGTGTTAACACGCTTCTGCCTAACGAACCGTTATGGAACGTAGCATTGGTGCATCGCCAGACCCGCGGCGGCTAGCTCGTGGTGAGATGCATCTGTAATTTACGTCTCTTGGCAACCGAGGACGTGCACCTATGCACAACACGGGGCGCAATTTGTTGTTGTTGTTGTTGTTGTTGTTGTTGCTTGTTCTTTTTCCTGAATTTACCTCCACGACTCGTGTATCCCAACGTATCTCGTGAAAGGAAAAAATTAACACCCTCGTGTTAAATCGAATATCTTAAGAAATACGGAATAATGAAACGCTAACAATTGCATGTTCTTACACGAGGAGGATAAACATGGTTAAGGGAGGAGGAAGTTATTCAAATGGACGTGTACAAGCGGGGAAATATAATATGGACTGTACGTAGGTACACTCTTTTATAGTTAAAACTTGCATTTGTTGATACAATTTTTCAAATTCGTGGATGATAAAACAAACTCAGATAATTAGCATTTGATTCCTACATAATCCAGGGAAGGAGTTATTATTCCTACCCATCAACCACGCGCGAACCATGCGTTGAACTCATTACATAATCGAATAATATAAACTTTTGGGTTTAGTTGCGTTTCCTTCGAAAAAACGGGACCGTCATGCAACCAGGCAGAGCGAGGAATTCGAAAGGAATATTTGTGTCACTGCACTTGGCGGCAAACAATGCGGTCTAGTACAAAATTAATGTAAACCGAAACCTTCGGAATAGATTTTATTATGAAGATCGATTCTATTTATTCGAAAAATAATTCAGAAACCGTTCCAGCAAGTACTCTCGCATCGATGTAGATGACTGATTATGAGATGTATTTAGGTTAGAATTGAATACCGTAAATCTATTCTCACATACCATCTCTGTATTTCTACATCTAATCACATCGCGCTTTGAACATTGATTGATGAGCAGCCTTCGATAATTACGAATCATCAAAATTCAAGTGATTCGATATCAAAGACTTGTTGCGTTTTTGCCGAGCAGATGAGCTCTTAAGGTTTCAGTGCACGTAGAATGTATGTACATAACTTGAAGATGAAACAATGATTGGTATCAATTGACCGATAAGTACATATTTATTTCTGACTTCACACTCTAATTCATTCTGAATGCATTCTTGTGAGAATCAATTACTCGATATATACTCTATCTACACTGATCTTAACCAAGTGAGAGAATATATTTGCAAGTTAATCGATCGGAGCTTGTAAAAATGTGTACAAGATGAACTTAATTGCGATAAATGAGACATTCTGCTGGGAAAGGATCAAATACTATTTTCGAAGTGCATTCACTTCAAACTGATACCAATTAACCACAAGGTTGAGAATCATTCCAATGACTTCATTCGATGCAGGGTTACTAGAGAGCAATATAAGTGCTATCGAACCCTTCACAAATCCCATAGGTTGAATCTAAAAATATGACAATAAAGAATCCGAGATGATCTAAACCGGTCATTGGTAATTTAAAATATGGGATCGTTTTATGAGATCCGACAAAGTGCAATCGTCTTTGAGGCGGGTGATGGAGATCTTCATCATCCTTACGAAGAATATATATATAGGTATTCCTAGTTATGTGTACCTGTTGTGATTATCGTGGAGAGTCGGGACTTTAAAAGCAAGTCGATGACTAATTGCAACAAGAACCGAACATGCTTGATGGTTGTTAGGTAGAAATGTAGAGAAAATAGGTACGTATACCGAGGGTATCCGATTTTTCGCCTTTCTCTCTCTCCAAGAACTGGCCTTGAACTCCGCACGACACCTTCGCGAGAAACGTCGTGATCGATCTACTGGAACTACACCGCGCGTTGTATTCCTTTTTAAGAGAGTATTTCTTTCTTCTTTCCTCTCAGCGGGATCGATGCAACTCCCGCCGGGTTCGCGTGGAATCGGCAAGAACAGAGAGAAGAGAGCTAGAGAGAGGAAGAGATCTTCGTTGTTGTTCGTTAAATGAAAATAATTTATTACCTAATAATTACTTTTTGATGACACAGTATATTAAAATCTCATTTTAAATTTCAAACCGAATGGCATTGTATAAATCTCATTCATCCTCCTTTGTTTGTGGAAACGGTGATTGCCTTTAGCTGGAAGAATGACCTTAAATGGAATTATTGAAATACTACTACCTTCCTTTCGGATCTCCTCGAGGAACACACGGTTCCAACGTCTCCATCTTACGAATAGAATAATTCTAGCCTCAAGATAGACAGATAAATAGGTAGATAGATAGATAGATGGATAGATAGATTGAAAGTACCAAGGAGAATCAATAGATCCTATGACTTCGTTACTGTATATTACATCTTGTCGAATGTCCAATTCTTCGAGTAATAGGGCTAAGGAGGGACCTGTATTTTTCTTTTTTGATGAAGAAAGAATCTACGCTTCGATTCGATTAATCGCACGGGTCGACGGCTATTGCTCGAGGGAGCATGAGAAGAATCAGAAGGAAGAACGAGAGGGAAAGATCATGGAATCAAGCAATCGAGAAATCGATTCGACCTGGTCGCGTAGAAATAACGGATAACAATTTGCCAATTGATTAACTACACCCCCGACACTTCCTTCATTCTTTTGTTTCTTTCATTTTGCTTCTATTGACATTTTCCTTGCTCCCTTCTTCTTTTATGATATTTGTTCTCACGCTGTTGAATCAAGGTAGAGATGAGCTGGATGACGATGGTGAGGGTATTGTGCGTTATGACTCAGCGGTTCGTGTATGTGAATCTTAAAAGTTTCATCAATAAAAATTTCAATAGACTTGGACAATAGTGTTTGAATCAAACTTCAGCAAGAATTACTTTTGAATATAATTTGATAAAAAAATTATTTGGTGTTTATAGTACTCTTTTAATTGAAAATGTTATAATTTTTTGAACACTGCATTTTTTAATTTGAATTGACTGTATTATGAATTCAAGATTATTATGCATTTATTGACGATGCAGTAAATCAGAGGGGGGAAATAATGGGTTCATCAAATTGATTTAATGCAATTTTGGAACTGATCATCAGAAACCGTTAGCTCTATATCTCTTGATAGCGAAAATAATTTGACATTGATTCAATGGAAAAATTCTACAATTGTGAAAAAAAATATGGTGCATTCTCCTTTGAAAATGTCACATCAAAACAGAGCCATAGCTTGGAAATTTTGCCCCCGGAGCAGAGTTTTTGCGTCCCTATATTTAACATATTACTCAGACAGCAATGGATTCGTTAAAGGATTCTCCAAAGACCACTGGCGTGGGCCCCGTTGGCCCTGCCGTATTTACGGAGCTGCATCAAAATCATTATTATTCAATCCTTTCCCTGCAGGCCTTTCTTGGTCCATGTCCAACCATTTTGCGTCAGGACACGGCTGAACTTGACTCAACGTTTGGGCACAAATGGCGCGTTGATTCTCAAACACTGTTCATATCACATTGTGATATTGAAATTCATAAAAAGCTCTACAACTAAATTAGGGTGGCGGAGAAAAATCGACTGTTTTTAGTTTCTGAGTCTCGCGTGACAATCTATTAGTTTTTCATGTTTCCAGAGTTCTCCCTAAAGATCAATTCGAAGAGAAATTTTTTAAGGGTCACTCAAGATTTCTTAAAATTCTGAAAATAGTTAAAATTCACTTCTTCAAATTGTGTATCGTTGTGGGAAAATTGAGTGTCGAAAAAAAATAGTAACAAAAGCTACAGATCAAAATATTTCGAGCGAAAACTTGGAAAGTATAAAAAATAAAATGCCTAAAATTCTTAAAATTGATTAGAATAATTCATTGAATTGTTTCAATTATTACGATTTATTCATCAGAAAAATTCATATTCTGGTGATGTATTGAATTTCTTTTTCATCTCGTGATGTGGTCTCATCCATCAAGGTGCTAATTGAAAGTAATAGTATATATTGAATGTTAATATGAATTTTCCAAAGTTCCTTGTTCCTTGAAAAATGTTTGAGTAACAAAAAGAAATGGAAGATTTCAACATTTTTTAAAATTACGAAAAATTGAATTTGAAAACAAAAAATAGAACCAAAATCAAGAAATACAATGAAGATACGATAAAGTGAAACAAATAAAATTGAAGTGGAATTAAGTAAAACGAAAGTAAAAAATGAAATAAAATTGCAAAAAATAATTTGGTTCGATAATCGAAACATCAGTGATGAGCAATTGGTATTGTCCATAGTTTAAATTTTATTTCTATTCCATTCAATTTACTGTTATTCATTTTTTTTCCTTTTATTTCCATTTTATTCTCATTGCAAGAAATTTAATTTTTGAACGTACTTTTATAGGATTATTTTCAATGATTATTAAGTCATATATATATTATTGAAATTAAAAATTTCAGCAGTATTCTAATTCATCAGAGAAGTTTGATGAGTAATCAGTGATTCACGATAGAGTAAACTCACTGCATGATTATATATATTATTGTTTATAGGAAGGATTTTCAAAAGCAATTGAAAAATTTCTAATGAAATTGAATTCAGATCAAAATATAGATTATAAATGAAATTTTATTGAATTGACATTGTATTCGACTGCAATCAATCAACCTTTTAATTTGCAAGTATACACTATCAGTTTTATATTGTCGATGAATTTGATGAAGAAAAATTGATATCATATTCATTGTAGAAGATTTTTAATCCACAAAACCCCAAAGTTTATTCAGTAGTATTGAGTTTATCAATTGATAAAATGAATTTTGTCAATTATTATGAGAAAGATTGAATAAATTACTTTGAGGGTAACAGGGTGGTTATTAACCATATTATTAATTTGAGTTTCTGTACTAATTTCAGATGAATAATCTTGAATTGAAGATGAATTCATTATGCATTCTCTGTTGTTCCGCAGTAGGTGTTCACCCATCAATGATGGATTTTTCCCTGCAAATCATGCTTTATTCGAAGCAATTCGTACTAATGTCCTAAATAATTCCATATGAGCTTATAATAATTTCAATTGTTTTGAGAGTTGTGTTATTTGGTGAGAAATATTCAATGGTTATGTTTGTTGAGTTTCAAGGAATTAATGAATATTCATACACAATGTTTCTCATGAGTATACATTTTATAATTAGAATATTGGTTAAATTAAATGGACTCCTGGGTTTGATATTGAATACGCTAAAGGTCTATTTGGTGTAATTTTTAAAGCAGAATATGCAATGATTACATTTTTCAGAGTTTGTTGCTCTAGATTTATACTTAGTTTACAGGAGGAACCATGCTAGAAGTTTGATTTCCCTCATCTTCGATGCAAATTAATTCATAAAACCCCATTTTTTTGTTACCACAAATCGAAAAAATCGGCGATTCCCGATTCTGCGATTCTCAGAAATCGATGTTCTTCTCTAGATCGTCTATCTCTAGTAAACACACATCATAAGATCAGAGTTTCAAATCTAATAAATGAATGTACTCAAAAATTTTCAAAATATTCTATTCAGAATTAATTGTAGATACTTTTGACAGCGACGAAGTTTCTAGCGTGTATGAATATTACCCTCACCCTGGCACAGGCTTTTGGGATGGATAACATGGGATTGATGATGGGACAATATAGGCTACATCATCTATATTTACTCAAGGTAAATTCGAGTAAAGAGTGTATAAACATCCCATATAAAGATTCACCAGTGGCGCAAAACTGGCACACTTCTGACCAATATTCGGAGAACCTTGGGAAGAAATTTGACCGAGGCTTTGAAGTGATGAGATCATCGACCTAGTGACGAAAGATCGCCAATGCTAGCGCAAGCTTGATTCTATAGTTCTGTACCGTTGGCTGATAGAAAACTTGTGCTATAGAACTCATGCTGATTCAAACCTGGACCAATACTGCCACAAATCTAAGCCAATACTGTTCCAACTCAGTTCATCTTCGTATCACTAAAAAGTTGTCAATAAAAAGTGGCTTACACTGAGAAGAAAGTATTGGTCTCATAACAGTACTGTTCACCTATATCATCTATCTGAAGTATAGGAACATCGGTATTATGCACCAAAACCGTACGGATAGTTCTAAGAGCGACACAGATTGCCACAATATCAATCTGTATTGTTCTAGAATAATATGAGTGTCGCCACTAAAGCTGTCTTCCCTGGCCATACTCAAGATGGTTAGTATAACCACACATTGTTTTCAGTGTATTATAGATTTTTTCGATATTTCATGCACAATTTCTGTACAACTTGGATAAATATCCTATACAATTTGCCAAGCATCATCTATCATTAGTTGCTGTGTTTGGTTCAATCAATTGTTCATTGTCGACATCGTTGAATTTTCGAATGCATTCAACAATGTGCAAATCTGCTCAAATTTTGTCCAACAGACGTCTCTTCCAGTAATTGCTTTCACAAGTCATTTACAGCTGGATACCGCTCGATAAAAAGTACATGATACAACTGAAACTTCTCCGATCCGCTTCAAATTTTTGTACATAATGTCCAGAAAATTGGAGATCAAAATCTTGCCAACAATCAGGGCCGGCGGAACACTCCTTTCTCGAGTGCTTGAAAATTCCGAGTGGGTAGTACTACCCATAACACCCACGTTCACCACCGACCTTACCAACAATTATCTGAATCCAAGCATATTCCCAATAGAATTTGTTCATCGTATAGCAAAGAATCGAAGAACAGGGAAAACCAATGCATACCTGTTTGGACTTGTAAAAATAATCATCTTCCACTTACAGGATAAGATCAGACAACCTGTTCGCTCGTTTTAGAATTTCGGTTATTAAATAAACTACTGAAGATTCTCATTGAAATAACAAGAGCGATAAAACTAACCTTCCACGCTTCGAGGTAACTGTAATATCGGAATTTATATTGGCGCATAAGTTTTGAACCTAATACGAAGGCACGCGCGTTCGACGCAGCATGATTTATATTATTGAGCGATAAAACAAAAATAACGATCTACAATCATAATGATGAAACACGTTTCATGAAAGCCACGTGCGACTATTCATGTATTCATAGATATACTCGCGCCTGTTTTATTTGATGGGAATCATAAAATCATACGAACATGGTTACTGTTTGTATTTTTATTCTTCCACTCTATTTCACACAAACGAAGTTTTTTCCACTCCCTTCGATCTATCGTTATTTAAAGAATAATGTGGATACATCTATAACTCTTCCTCTACCATTATCGCCTACATGATACTTGGAAGTTGGACATTTGTGTTCCCTGATACAAATTATGAGACAAATGATTGAGAGAAACGAGGAGGAAAATTGATACAGTGATGATTTGAATCACATTACGGTAACAGTTCGTTAAATCGTAAATTGTAGAAAAATATAAGAATAAGAGAAATGGAAATTCCTATGAAACTTCATTAACCCCTTTGAGGGTTCACTAACTTGGTGGTCGATTGGGAAATGGAAGCTTCATATAATTCAATACATTCGATTGAGTACGATTTTCATCTCGAGATAATGTAATGTAATGTATAGTTGTATACGGAAGATTCAATTTCTCCAGAGATATACGATTATGAATTTATTAACCACTGAAATCTAATCGAACGATAATCTGAAACTGATATGAATTGAAGAAAAAAGATTAAATCTATGAATAATTCTGTCAGCGACACTTAATCGTTAGCTTCAATTATACGTACTACTTCAACTCATAAACTACGATGACCGAAGCGAATTCCTTACCACATTCTCCATCAGATTCTCAGCAACTCCAAACCTAGATCGTTTAATGAGACTCCACGCGATATATATTCCAGTCTCTCGATAATAATTTACATCAGTCAAATTCTTGTTGAAAGTATCGAATATCTTAGAACTTTGCTTGGATTTTATTGGAAATCTGTGAAGAAAAATTCCTTTGGGGACGTTCGTTCTTCCTCCAGGAAGGTGAATATAACCGGAGCAAAGGTCGTCTCTTCGATACCCGAGAGGATACTCAGGAATACGCATTCAGATCTATTTTTCTCCTTGCGCTCGCATACCAGGAATTCTCATTAGAGAAAAGGGGAAAAGATACATTAAACGTATGCATATTTGCCTCAAGATTTCTTCCTATTAGCAATGAAGTAATCCTCTCCTTACCGTGAGAAATAAGCGAGTTTCCTGAAAGATAGATGAATGAACAACCATTGGAATCGATAAAATTCAATTACGGAAGGTAAAACAATGTGATGAGAATCTTGAAATTTTATTATAAATCACTGTTCGTCGATTAAAAAATAAATCAGTCTTCTATGAATGAATGATTTTCAATGGAGAAAATGAAAGAGAATTCCATAATCGAGGATCTCTAATTAATATTACTGGATAATGATCATCGCGGTGGTTGGCGAGTGTTGAAAAGCGAACGTGAATTCTTGAGAATTTTTCTCGAATAAATAAATTCACATTCTTCGAGGATTATGATGAGAGAAGAAGGAAGAAAGAATGGAAAGTGTTGTAATGAGATATTCGGTCAGTGGATGTAAAACAAATACCCTTAACTGATCGCGTGAGAACAATGAGAAGATTAATATTATATTTTCCGATCGTGCACGAGGTCACTGGAGGATAAAAACGAAGAGCAACGATTTCAGAATGCGAGAGGAGCGTGAGAATTGAGGAAATAACTGGACGATTGGAACATTGTTTTGAAAGGAAAAGTGAAACGTGAGGGACGACGAGTCGGTGTGTTTTTGAGATTGCGTTATTGATATCATCCTCGCAAGAAAATCGCAAGAGAGTAGAAGAACGCCAAGTTCATGAATCGTTTCTTGATTATACCGTGAAAATGTAATAACGTATAGGGACGAAACAAAAAATCTCAAATCAACATGGATCGTCAAGTGCTTTCAGATTGAAAAGCGTATCATTATTCAAATACGGCAGAGATAAATTGAATACCTCTCATCACGTTTCTTTGAGAATAATTTCCGGTTGCAATGGCTGATTTCTTCAAGAGCAACTAAAACTCGAATGAGATTTCAATATAAATATCAAGTCCAATCTTAATATCATTAAAAACTCGGCAAAGCTCAATTATTTAATCCATTTCAGATGTTGTTCTAGTGTTTATTCTTATAGGACAGTTGAGATACGTGTTCTACCCATTTGCCAATGTTTTCCACTTTCTAATTCATTCCATTCTTTCCAAACTATGTTCAAAATAGCATCTATTGAATGTTATTATCTCAGGGGGTTAATTTCGTTCGAAATTCTCTTCTATATTCTCCCTGGTGAAATGTCAAGATGGAGAACACAGGTCCAGATACAGCATGCCTGATTCTTTTTCTGGGCCTGACTTGAGTATACGGAGAGAAAAATCTAGGAACTAGCGCGTGAGCATGGATATCGTATCAATCGCAAGAACACGAGTAGAAATTCATATTGGGTGTCCGATCAGGACCAGATCTGGAAAGCTTTATTTCAAATCAGGCTCTGATATGAAATGTAACGCACTGTCGTATCAGAGCCTCATGGAACGAACCATGGTACGGCATACCAAATTACCAACCTATTAGGATCAGGTTTGATTAATCCTTATCAGGTGTGCCAAATCATGTTCTCACCAGGGCCAGATCGGGTGAGCCAAAATGAGGTGAACTCTATCATTGCCCGATCGGGCTCATATCGAACATGAGGTTGGCCATACAATTTTTCTGCTCGGGAATTTTCACCGGTTTATTCCGTGGAACTCCTTGGAATAAGAATATGAACCAATGCACTTATCGCATTGCCGCATGGGATGAGCGGATAGGTTCATGCGTTTATTTCGAGAACGTCTTCCCGCGATTGATATGTGATAGCTGCTCATGCGCGAGTTCCTAGATTTTTTCCTTCGTTCACCCGCTGAGACCCTGACACACATGTATCACAAGGGGGAGATGATATTATGAGCAGGGAAACTAAATATTTTCTAATTTTGACCTAAGCCCTAGTGAAAATCACTCTAATCATTCTCCAACCTGAACAAAGCTTCGCCGAGCTTGGTAGGGCCTTCAAAAGGGCCAGGAAAGGCCTTGCGAGGCCCAGAGAATGATTAGAGTGATTTCTGCTGGAGACTTCAGGAGTCTCAAAATATGTCTCTCTTGTATTCAATTACTCTCCCTTTTATATTATCAGACAGCCTGAACATTATACAGTATTCGTGAATTATTTGCGATATACTGAATTAAATTACAATCATATGAAGAACTTCTGTGTCGATAAGTCAAAAATACCAGGGAGAAACAACAGTATCAGAGCGTGAACAGGCTTCCTCAGGTCCTGACAAGAATTAGGGAGGGCTCCAAATCATTTCTATCTGGGAAGTCAGAATTACTGCGAGGGCAAACTAGATTGGAACCTCACAAGAACTTTGCGTTAAATTGCTGCCAGGTCTTCGAAAAGATGCTATGTTCCCAGCAAACACGACTGTAGGTGTTGCAAAGGTCCAGTAATGATTCTTCACTGGCATCGCCGAATGCTAGTAATCATTGTTTGTTAGGACCTGATGAAGTAATTCAAAGTTTTTCAAAATTATAACTTCCCTATTACAGCCTCATCAGGGCCTTACTTCTGATAGGGAATTCCTTGTCAAATTTCTACTAGAGCTAGTAGACCTTACTTTAGCAATCCTCCAGATTATTACGAAGCCTGACCAGGCCTTCAGAGGGCTAGAGAATGACTACAGTGGTTGATACTAGGATTTATATAATTCCTAAAGAGGATGCAATCTTGTAACTCCAGTGATAGAACGAGTGTACATATGATAATTCTCACAATTCGATTGGTTTGTATACACTATATTCCTCGCCGCTTTCGTTTTCTCTAAGAAATCAATCGACAAAAAGAAACATAACAGGATAAAATGCATCCGAAGTTTATATCTCCTCGAGCATGAAGAAATGAATTGAAGACCACGTAGAATAGTGATTTCCAAGGGTTTAGAGTCCAACGCTCCATGTCATCATCACGTTCCAGCTCCTACTACCCTAACATTTTCTTCCTTTTTCTTCTCTCCCATTCATTCCGTTTTTCATCCTATCCTATCATTCATTCTTATATTCTTATTGTTCGAATCAATTGTTCACACGAACACCACGATTCTTGGCAACAAGTTTTACTACGTGAAAACACTTTGTTCTAGCAAATGCAGCTAAAACATCACGTTAAAGATTGATATGTATCTCAGGGACAAAAAACTTGGAATGGAAATAGAATTTTAAACTCCACAGAATGTTTTGAAAATTCTTGTACCATTCGCTGAACAATTATCATTGTTAATCAATGTTGTATAAAGATATTTCACACGCTGTTAATAACTCCGGTAGATTCGAAATCCTAATATTCGCGGTACGGTACTAAACGGTACTCCAATAATGATGAAACGTTTGCTCTAGTGATGCGTGTAACGAGTTCCGATTCGTCATACAACGTAATCGTGTTCGAGCTAGATAGGATTATTTATCATCACAAAAGCACACGAAGGGATTCGGAGGATGAATTATTATTGTGGAGAGGAAGAATGGGGGAAAGATAGAGGAAGGAAGATTGAGAACTTGATCGGAAACTGGTAATGTGGTATGTGGATAATATGCTCGTGTAGATATTGAAATGGAATACCGGTTGCGTTCTCGATAGAATAGCGTTGAAATTTAGGAGTGTGATGCATGATTGTGATCACCAACGGATAATCTGATGAAGTTTCATTGAAAATTATTCGTTGGAAATGAATTATTGAGTGAATAACTTCACATTATCTGTTGAAATGTGTACGACAAGAGATTATTGTGAGGGATGAGTATATATTCTGATCAGATGAATTCACTCAAAGACTATTTCTACAATGGTTCTTTAGTAAGACTATTTGGAGGAGACAGAGACTTCTCATTATCCATTCAAAGATAATAGGAATGAAGTATCTTAAGAAGGCCCGGTAGTCCAGTATTCGTAAATTTGACGAGTTTTCAGGATTTTTTTTTCAATGAAAGTAATGAACAATAGTATTTAAACTTGGCAGATATGTTAGATGACTTGAAAAGTATACAAAAATACTTATTCTTCGAGGAAAAAAAATTTTTTTAATTGGTTTAAAAATGGCGCTGAAGTTGCCCTGCTCCAAAAAATGGACCTGGCTGCCCTGCTTGAAGCATTTCATTGAACCAATTGATTCTCATTCGTTCCGATGCGTAAAACTGATTCAGACCCATTGATAATCAATTTTTAATGGCTAGGAATCGGTTTTCTGCATCGGAATCATTGAGAATCAATCGGTTCAATGAGATTCTTTGAGCAGGGTGGTGTTGTAAGTTTTACCTCCTTAATTTCTTTGAAAACAAAAAACCAAGTAAATTCCTGATCAGTATGAGTGTGGTTATCGCAGGAACTAGAATAAATAAACATTCAAAAATTGGCAAAATGGCGCGTCGTTGAAATTTATTTTGCGAAAACAGACCATTTTTCCATCATTTTTTGTATGTAAAAAATAAAAAGTATTTAACGTAAAAACTTCCCAGCAAACACAACTGCGGGCGTTTCAAAGGGCCAGTAACGGCTCTTCAACGGCATTGCAGGACCATTAGCGGCCCATTGAAACGCCAGTAATCATTGTTTGTAGGGTTTATTCTAGTTCCTGCGATATCCACTGGTGTACCAAATGACATACTAAAATTTGAACCGAAACGGTCGAGTAGTTTCTTTTTTTGTACAACACACCGTGCAGAAAAAAGTAGTTTCGAGATAAATGAATTTAAACCGATTGAAAAATTTTTCTTCCTTGAGGGATAATATTTTTGTATACTTTTGGAGTAATTGAAAACATCTGCCAAGTTTAAATACTATTGTTCATTATTTTCATTAAAAAAAAAAATCCTGAAAACTCGGCAAATTTACGAATGCTAGATCAACCCCCCCCCCCCTCCCCCCCACCTCGGGTTAAGGTGAACGAAGTGTCTATCAAATTCAAAGTAAATGTATACCAAGGGTGATCTCGTGCGTTTAAGTATATACTTGATGCAAAACCATCGCGTGGGATTGTTAAATGGATAAAATTGTTGTAAACACTTGGAAATTTTTCGATTTCAACGATTTCAATGCATGCAACCATGGAAATTCGATGAAACTCCAAGAGTAGACGGACTGACTTTCATCCATATGAGATCCGAATTTTATACTCTTACTGTTTTATCAACGAACTTTGCAGTGCTTGTATCGAACTTCCAAATCTAGTTATAATATTTCTCATATTAGCTTCATGCGATGTACATTTGAAAAACTTCACGGAATAAAGTGATGTAGTTGATACCTAGATAACTAGAAATTAGCTATGAAATATTCAGCGATTAAAGCAAAATTTTTATCTACGCGGACAAAATTTTGTGGTATGAATTGTAACAAAAATGTATTGAATATTACTATGTTTTTGTAAAGTTGGACCATACTGACATTACGATGAATATTGCTATGATAATGATTGGAATGACGGTACAATGTAGTAAAGTTGGACACAAAACAAAGAAGAATTACAATTTTCCTTCCGTGAAAAGAGATGCTCGCGAAGTATTTAAAAATCAACGTTGAGTGATTTCGGTCAGTGTCAGTATAGTCCAACATTACAAAAGAATTATAGTAATCGATACTACAAAATTCTCTGCGTGTATCAAAATATCAAATAAATGAAGTAGTTGCCACAGCTAATTCCTAGTTACCATAGCGAATTATTTTTTCTTCCGTTTTGTGGATATTCATACACAGTATTCTTTATTATAATAACATTTGTTCATGGAGAGAAGAATATTGCTAGTATAACAAATTGACTTGTTGCCATACCACGTACAATGAAAAATTGCTGGAGAAATCCATGGAAATGCTGGAAAAGATCCATAGAACCTGACGAAATGAAATTTAATGAGATTTGGTCGGAACATTGTACAAGATTCAATGAGATTTGGCGAGAATCAATGCCCAACACACCAAAAGATATCAATTGGTATCTAAAAGGTATCTTAAAATCATGGGAGATGTCTTGAAAGCCTTTCGTGAAGATATCTTTTCGACATCTAAAAGATGTCTTATGCAACAAATTCCAACAAGTTTTAGATATCTCAGAAATGTCTTGTACAAGATATCTTTTAAACACGCTGACAAACATCCCAAACAAACACAAAGATATCTCTTAGAAGTATAAAAGATATCTTCCAGAAATACAAGATGTCCTGGAGAATTTTCTGAAAGATATATTCTCGTATTCGAAAAGCCCCCAACTAACATTCCAATTCTTGAAGATATCTAAAAGAATACTCAATTGAGAGATCTTTAAGAACTTTCTTGAAGAGTTCTTAAAGATATCTCTTAGAAGTGTTGGAAAGACATCTTGTAAAAGATTTCTAAAAGATGTCTTGATTCAGAGATCTTCAAGAACGTTATTGAAGAGTTCTTGAAGATATCTTTTCGAAGTCTTGAGGAGATTTCTGAAAGATGTCTTGATTAAGACACGTTTAAGAAGATCAATTTTTCAGCAGCTTTGAGGTTATATGAGCACATGATCATGAATAACACAGAATAAAACTTCGAATGTACCTGTTATTACAATCTTATTGCAAATGAGGTGATTCCATATCCATGAATTAAAAGCTTGAATCAATCATTGAGATATCAAGAAATTTGAAAGTTTGTAAAAAGTACGATTTTGTCGCCTTATGACGTGCACAATAAAATTCCCGAATATCCACTTCACAACAATTCGTCATAAATACTTTAGGAAGAATCTGCGGTATTCACGAAATATTAACGATCACTAGAACACAGAATTGATTTCTGAATATGTTTCACTAAATTTATTCATCTTTCCTATTTGTAATTACATTCAACTCTTTTGAGATTTATTCATGTGATAACAGTTTGTTCAAAAGATCATTTTCACTTTGAAACTGGACACCGTTGACATATTTCATTATGTCATATTGACAATTATGGGCGTCTCTACCATGTTGTACGTATAGCTCAAGTGACCGAGGCGTAAATATATCGTCAAGTGAATGGGTTCGATTCCCGTAACAACAAGGGTCGAAATCAGGTAAACTTCATCGGAACGCGAGATCAGTTGAAGAAACAGGAGGGAAAGGAAAAAGAAAAGGTTAAGAATTTTTTTTGTGAACAAATTCAAGAGTCTTCCAAGACGTTTTTATGAATTCTCCAAGACATCTCTAAGAACTCTTCAGGACATCTTTAAGAACTCTTCAAGATATCTTTTCGAATTCTATACGTGTTTCATAAGACATCTTTTAGGATTCGTTTCGGTATCTTTCAGAACGTTTTTGAAGACTTCTTTCAAACGCATTGAGACTTCTCAAAGATATCTTTAAGATGTCTGAATGTTAGTTGGGCCGTCTTATGCAATATGAATAGATTTCCAAAAGAACTCTCGGAGACTTCCGAAAGATATCTTTGAAAAGAAATTAAGAAATCTAAAAGAGTTCTTCAAGATTTCTTAAAGATGTCTTGAAAAATTCATAGAAATATCTTGGAAGAAGCTTGAATTTATTCACAAAAGAAACTTTTTTTCCTTCTCCTCCCTTATTTGTCTTCATCGCTCTCGCACTCCTATGAATTTTACTTTATCTTGAACCTTGAGGTTGCGGGAATCGAACCATACTTACGCTTCAGTGAACTGAGCTATACAGACAATTTGATTTTGATGTTAAAAATTGTTAATATGACATAGTGAAATAGTGTCAGTGATGTACATTTTCAGAGTAAAAGTGATCTTTTGAAAAAACTGTTCTTATATAAACACATGTCAGATAAGTTGGCCATGGATACCACAGATTCTTCTTGAATTATTTCTATCTCATCGTTATTGAAGAATAACTTATTACTAAGTCAGAATGAGAATTTTTTCAATTTATTCAAAAGCTGTACATGAAATTAAGCGGAAAAAGTTTACTAATTTGTAAAATATTTGTGTCTTGGAGATTCAATAATTCCCAGCGCGGGGATTAAAAGGTTACAAAATCGTACTTCTTGCAAAATTACAAATCTCTCGGCATGTATATAGATTTTTCAAGTTTCCGATTTGTGAACGAATTCATCACGTCTGTAATTCGATTATAATAAAAAGCACATTCCAAGTGTTATTCATGTCAATTCATATGATCAGGTATTCATAACCTAAATCTGGTGACAATCCATCTTCTTAAACATATCTTGTTACATTTTTTCAAGAAGATATCTTTCAAACACTTGTCAAAGATATCTTGCATGGTGGTCTTGGATATGTCTTGAATCCAGACATCTTTTAGAAATCCTTTACAAGATGTCTTCCACACACTTCTGAAAGATATCTTCAAGAACTCTTCAAGAACGTGCTTGAAGATCTCTCAATTGGGTATTCTTTTAGATATCTCCCAGAATTGCGTGCTGTGTGGGATATGTCTTAGATATATGAAAGACATCTCTTAGGTGGTTCCAAGATATGTTTTCGATTGTTTTAAGATATGTTTTGGACATGTGGAAAACATCTTTTACACGCCTCAAGATATTTTTTTGATTCCCTTAAAATATGTTTTAGATATCTTTGATATGTTTTTCTGAAATCACGAGGACCTCCCGGACAGTATAAAAGAATCACTCATGAGTTCTAAGAAAGGAACATGGCTTGAATTTTGCTCTTCTTACTTAGACAATTCTTAAGATGTGTAACAAATATTCAGAAACTCTTTCAAGATGTCTCTTTAGACCATGCTGATACGACATCTAAAAGATGTCTTTCAGAGATACCTCAAAGACATGTTCCTGAAATTTCTCCAAGATATCTAAAAGATATCATTTCCAAATATCTTGGAGATATGTGTTTTGCAATGCCATTTAGATATCAAAAAGACATCTTTTCGATGTATCTAAAAGATGTCTTCGTAAAAATATCTCGTAGATGTCTTCAAGACCTTGATTGTTTGTTGGGTGGGTTTGTTTAACCAGGATACACTTTTTTACTGACATACAAAAAACATTTGTTAACAGGACTAAATATTCTTGCAAGCACAAAAATTGTTTTGTATACTTTTCATAAAAAAAATATGCGATCAAAACTACCTCGCCGCCATACTCCATTCGATAATAAACACATAAATTGCACATGAAAACATTCCTCCCAATTCACATACTCACAACTCGAAGGTTCGATCCGACTCGGTGATGTGTCGACATCTCCTATGTCGGAATAAAGATCGTCGAGCATATCACGGAAACGTATTATAAACACACATAAATTGTAAACTAAAAGAATATCTGTATGCAATATAAGTTGTGTGTACAGGAAGCCACTGATTTGCCTGTAGTTATTTCTTTCTTCTTTTTTTCAACTTCTGTTAAACGAATAGAAATCGAGTGACACGGGAAATCTACACACATCCGGTCAGTCATCTGACATAAGATTATAAATGCTCGTACTCGAATATGTATTATACGAGTGGAGTAGTACTTGTAATAAATGCAGTTAACATGGAACGAGGTATCCACGTGGTGTGAATGATGACACGTCATCGTTGAAGTTTTTATTCACATGCTTGAGTTTCTTGCACGAGTCAAGTGGTAGCATCTTATGTAAATCCACTCAATCAACGTGATTACAAGAAAACCTTTTCATACTCGAATTGAAAACAGAATGATATTCATTGGATTCCATTATACGTGTAAATAAGATACAGAAGATGTATATATACAACTTTGGATCGATTAACCTTAAATCCAAGGTATAATAGTGGGTACTGTTATTGTACTTAATCATCGATGCTCCATATAGGATACCAACTACCAACGATTCATACAACTTGTACTCTACATTGTTCGAAACTCGGTCATTTTTCTCATTCATTAAGAATAATTAATATGCAAATCATAGTTTGATTCGCTGATTCATCGGATAATGCCACCGTGAATAGAGAGGATCGGCCACGCCTTGGAGGAAGACTCAGACTTTGTTTTGATGAAACCGTTTGATATTCGAGCTTGGAAACTGTTGTTACTTGGAAACTGTTTTTATCGAGTAACAGAGGAAGAAAGAGAGAGAAAGGCTTTGCCTCGTTTTAGTATCGTTTTATATGCTCATTTTTTTTTGTCTTTCTCATCCATATAGAAAAGGCCGACGGAGATAATTATTATGAGCCGCGCGTTAGCCTAATCTCAGCCTGGTATCGAGATCACTTAGGCGCAACGGTAATATTCTTGCTTGGGATGGGTGAATTCTCTTCTTGTTCGCCTATATCTCTTTCTCCCTTTCTATACGCAAACATATATAAACTTTTTGCATTCTTCTTCTCTTCTTGATATCACTTTGTATATATATATATATAGTTTCTCCTTATATTTAACTTGAATGGCGTGTATCCTCGTCTTTGTCCTCGCACGGACAAAGTTCCCTTTGTCGGTCAATATATTTACTCCCAGAGCTCGCGACATACGTGTGTACGAGTTACTATAGAGCTGTTCCTCTTCCTTCTTCTCCCTTTTCATTTGCCTCTTTTCTCTCGGCAATAGCAGCAGAAGCAGTACCCTAATTGCTCTTAGATGCAAATCCCACGTGTGAATCTGTATACGAAAGTGAGCTTGCCAGCACGAGCGTAAGAAAATTATGACGCTAAATATATGATTTTCATGAAATTGACGATTATATAACGATTACAGGGGTGATATACGACGGGACTGGTTTTCGTTTCTTGTTCGTACAATGTGCTTATACAGAGATGCTTTATTGCTGGGATGATTATTATAATTTAGTGATCCCTGGTCTCCATTAGGCTCTGGAACATGGAAAAATCAGTTGTCGGAGGAATGAGATTTCAAATTGCCTCAAATTCATGTATAGGCTCACGTTTGCCGTAAGATTATAGTTCTACGATTGAAACTGAGGAAAGCATCCGCTTATCTACTTGTCCAATTTGACCAAACCCGACGTTGATTACCCAATGATTCACTTTGCCAATGAAGAATCCAATAAATTTTACGAACGTTTCTTGAAAGCCCCAATAGACAGATACGCGTTATTTCAACGTGGACAAAACGTTGCACTGTGATTGTACGCTGTTCATCGATTTCATAATATGGACTTCTGGTTGAAGTTTAATGGGGAAATAGGTGTCTTGAAATGTCGTTTTTGTAACGTATCACCCAAACTAATAGATGAAAATAATTATGAAACCATCAAGCACTGCTCTAGCAGAAATTTTGATATGGAAAACACCAAGTCCAGATCAGGCACGCCTGATTTCCGTTCAGGGCCTGACTTGAGTATCTGATAAGGCCCTGACAAAAATGTAACGCAGGGAAAAGACAAGGTTCCAATCAGGAAAACCAAACCTTTTCTCAATCAGGACCTGATCTAAGCTACATTCTAACATTCAATTCAATTTTTTCATGGAATTCACTTTCCATAAAATTCTTTGAAACTCCCCCAACAGAAGAAATTCTACTGATAATTCAAATAGAACTCAGTTGAACATTTAAAAAAGACAGGTAAATTTCTGATGAGTCCTGTGAAAATTCTGAATAGTTTGATACATTCATCGTTCTGAATTGATCAGGTCCTGATTCGGCTGTCTTGTCAGTTATCACATGATTGAATTACGGATGAGTCAAGGCAATCCTGATCAGGTTCTGATAGGAATACTATGTCTGAGTCACTGAAAGGGAAAATCTGACTGTGACCTGTCAATAACCTCGCGTTACATTGTTGTGAGGTCCTAAACAGGATGCCATATCAGGACCTGATAAGGTAATTAAAAGTTTTCCTTAATTAGGAGTTCCCTCTTGCAGCCTTACGAGAGCCATGCTTCTAATAGGGAATTTCCTGTCAAATTTCTACTAGGTTGTCCTAAAAAACACGTATTTTTACTACGATTGTAAATATCCAAATAACAATATCGAACAAAACCGGACAAAACTAAATAAAAATTCAAATGAGGATAAACCGAGTGCTTCCGTTTATGGATATTTCCTTTATCAAATTCTCTTGTCTTCAACATTACAATTCTTTCTCGATATTGAAAAAAAATCCTCAAACTAATTTGTCTGGTTTTATTCCAGTTTTGAAATTCTTACTAGGACAAGTCACTCTTTTTCACCTTTTGAACGATTTTCGAATCGCTGTTACGACGTTATTTCATGGTGGAAAAACATGTGATCTGCAAGAATATTAATTTACAACGTGCGGTTATTGACCGTCTCGGACGTTTTCAGGACGTATGTGTGTTTCTTGAGACTGTACAATGCTCTTTCAAAGTCTTGCTGAATGTCTCTGCACCAAACTTGGGTATTCAGGAATTTAGTTCTGATTGGACTTTGAATCAACTTGGATGTTACAGACGCGAATCTGAAAATCACTTCAAGTGAGTTTTATGACTTGATTTGAGCAAAAGAACATTTCTCCCAAGTTTCATGACAAATGTATGGAACAGCATATCAAACAATTGGGGAAAGGAGGTCCGGGAGATTTCATAGTTATTGGAAATGATTCCTAGATTTTTATGCAATTTGAAATATACCAATCAAGCTCTTGCTCAAAAATGAATATCAAATTTTTTCCACAAAAATCGGGGCAGCAAAATTCTTCCATGATGAGGAACTTGTTGATTAGGAAGAATTTTGATTTATTTCTTGAGGGATTTGATACTCAAAAAGCATAATCGTTTCTCAAAATAGAAAGGAAATTTCCTACTTTTTGATGACAACCCAGGTTAAATTTTAATGATTCCAATTAATTCACATTTCCGTTGATTAAACGTCGACGAAATGAAATTTTTGTTCCCCATTGTAAATCTACTGTAGAGAATTTAGTAATATCACTCTGAATGTAGGGAAAATATCAAGTCGAAATTGGGAGTTCATAAAAATTTGGAAATGTATGGATCCTGGATATGGAATCCTAGCGGTCCCTGATGGGAGCTGGCGGGTTCCGGGTGGGAATCTGAGTCTGCATGCGAATTAAAGAATTCCGTCCATCCAGGAAGTTGCAGCTGAGTGAAGGTTCTCCTCATACTCTCAAGGGACTGACAAAAGTATCTTAAAAGTATGGGAGAATCCCGAACCTTATACAGTGTAAAAAGACTTTTGCTAGATCTCAAGTGAATCCCATATCTTTGCAAGTCTGATCTCATCTTTTGGAAAATTCCCGAGTGAATATGACCCATCCAGTTTCAACTGCATGCTGATTTCGCGTGGATTCTATCTAAAAATGACTTGGTAGTCTACGCAGGACTGTATTTGTACCTAGGCTGCCGAGGTTGGAGCCCAGGGCAGCTGCTGTCTTAAGGGGTTGGCATAAAGGTATCATGCGATATTTAGACTTGAAAAGAAAATTCCCCTTGGATTCCTTGATTGTTAATTATTGCTGAATTTGACGACCATTTTTCATATTCGTTTGGAGGGTTAGGGGGGATATCTTATGCTCCAGCCTTGCAGCAGTCGATTCAATGCAGATCTAGGGTGCCCAGGTCAGATTCTACAAACTAAAAGAAGTCTAGTGTTTATGAAAGTACCATATGGTTAATAAGACAAGTATTTGAAGGAAACGATGAACGTTAACGCTGGAACAACGGTAATATAGTTGGTAGAACGACCTGGTATCCATCCCACAAGGAAACGTATCCTTTTCTCCATCTGCTTGGATCGTTGTATCAACGCATGGATTATTCCATTCACATTGTAGTTCAGGGAGGTTCCTCATCTTACTCGGGTAACTGAAAATTTCCATCAAGGTTTCAGGAAATGTTTTTCTTAACTTGTTTACCATTTTTATTCCATGAATTGTAAACATACGACTGGAACTCGGATGGGTCCTTTGAGTAACTTGAGTCCTAGGATATACACAAATTCCCCGGAGCTTCAATCAGTCATGCATATGGAGATCTTAGAATAGAGTAGGCGAGCATGAAAATTTTATATAAGTGAAAACTTCATTGAAATAAACAGAGAGGAGAGATGAGCGTGCCAGAGCTTGATTGTTCCTCACATGATAACGTATCGAGTGAAAGAAAGTGACACTCTTGCACTTTTGAACGGAGAGAAATTTAGCTGCAGCAGCCAAGTGGCTAACACGGACACGGAGAGCCATTATATTAGTTCCTGCAACTGAATTTCAGCTCTCCCAGCAAATGAATTAGCTACAAATACAATTCTTCTCCAACACTGAGAAAAGTGTATGGGATTGATTACCATTCGCTCTAGTCCTCATCGCGACTTTAGGATAGGAATTGAATGCTGACTCGCGATTTGGTGATCATTACGATGTTAACCTATCGTTCCCATGGTAACGTAAACATTTTATCGCACTCACTTCGATTTCAAATAGTACTTATTACAATTTTGGAATATCTGTCACCGAATTCCTATTCTTCCTAGTAATGGTTACCGTATACTTCTCTCCGTGAACAGTAACTAAAATCTAGCTGCAGGATCTAATTCAATGACTGTCTAATTCAACGACTACTGCAGGTAAATTTTTCTTCGTGTAGACAGAAATTTCCTCACAAATTCTGACAAGGATTTTGAGCAAGCACTTTAGTTTGGAGAATTCTTGGTCCCACACGGAGAAAATCCTACAACACTGAGTACTGTAGCCGACACAACTGGTTCGTGTTATGGAAAAAAATCATTCCAACACTGCTGGTTACTGTAGTAACACGAATCAGTTGTGTCCCCGCAGTAGAGAATAGTGTAGAAAAATGACTCTCTACTGCGAAAACACGACTGGTTCGTGTTACTACAGTGACCAGCAGCGTTAAAGTGATTTTTTTCCATAACACGAGCCAGTCGTGTCGGCAACAGTACTCAGTATTGTAGGATTTTCTCCGTGCAGGAACAATCATCAAGTTTCCCGTGAATTTGTAACGAAAAAAGAGGTGAATCATCAAGAATTCGTAAAAGAACGACATGGAGAAAAGAGGGGGTTCATGAGGAATGGGTTCCTGCTGGAAAGGAGGTAGTTTTGAGAATAGTAATTGACGGTAGAATACAATTCCAGAGTAAAGGTTCGCACTATTGTTCGAAAAGACAAGGGTGACAATTATGGTAAATCACGAAACAACACGGGAATTTTGAACATTTGAAGGTTTGCATCAGGAACACTTGCTCCACTTGGAACTTCTTCTGAAAACCTGTTGAGAAACAGAATAGTTCTCGACGAATGTTTGGAATGGGTAATTTACTACTAATTTATACTCACGTGAAAATTGCTAGAATTGTACAAACAACCCTGTACAGACGGAGATTTATTAGCGCTATCAAAGTTTTCCAATTGGCGTAATTCATTTGACAGAACCTCTTACTTCTCTTAATGTCTCTCTACTCGAGTCGTTGATACGACGATTTTTCACCCACCATATACCGATCCGGCCTCATATACTGTGATTCGTAGGCTACTTCAGTTTATAAAGAAATTCAAACGTTGAGAAAAATCTAAAAGTTGTGGATAAACTCACTCAACTTTTCCGTAGAATACGCAGAAATTTATAGTTAGAACGTGTTTGATAAGCAGAAGACATTAAAAGTAACATTTGAAATTTATTACGGATGTATAACGTTTTTATTATTTTTATGCATACACTTGATATAGTTAATGATGCGAGCATGGCATAGGTAATATTACACGTAAGTTCAACGGTTTTAACGCAAATGTGCGGTTTCAGACCGGGTGTGGTGTACACGTACTGATCATTACTAACAGATCTTACATAGTGGCAACATACACATACCGTAATTTCACGAGTTCTCTATATCGTTTCAATACGAACGTGATGTATTTATCTTCGATATTTCCAATCGGATTCTTTCGATCATTCTTTTTCAATTCATTATAAAAGCTGGAGATACAATAATCTGGAATTTTTGAAACGGAAAATCCAAGCGATGAGTTATATCATACTGAAAGTGTGTGTTATCTCTCACAAAACCTGATACAGACCACAGATATAGACTTCCTCTTCTCGAAACAATATCAGAGATATCATCTAGAAGTCACGGGATGAAATTCAACATTATTTTTACTGTCACATAAAATGTAATGATCACACATCGAGAATGCCCTTTTGTTGTTCTCATGTATTGATTTTTTTTCATTGATATCTCGATATCGTCTCTGTAACACGAACTTTATTATATTATCAGAAATCAGTGGTAATCGATAAGAAAATGTGATAATCATACGAATTTACATGTAAAGGAGAGAAAAATCATCTTGATACAGAAGGTGGCTTGATATATCTGATCGTATCATAACGGCCACGTTTAAGTGGAGCGATAGCCTTAAGGCCCTCCTCGATTAATCTACGATCATAATTCGACGTTTGCGGTGTGCTTCTCAGGCGCTATACATCAACGAGCGTCATTAGCCTCTAAGGCTCTAACTACCGGTACGCGTAGTACGCGAAAGACCTTATAAAATCACGTTCCAAATTACCGTCGCCTCTTTTATCTTTCTCAATCTTTTGACAACATCCTAGACAGATGAACACGTAATACAAGAGATCTCTTGGAACAGATTTTTCAAAGTTTCAAACTTGTTGCCTAAAAGAGAAAAAAATATATGATCCTCGATTTATCATATTCCCGTTTCAACAAACTGCCCTCGTTCGAAAAGAGATCACACCTACGTTTAACAATCAATTATCTCGAGAGAATAAATAATTTATCATCAATTTCAGATAAAATCGATACCAGATTTATAATCATATCCCTCGAAGCTGTCTCGATCCCTGACGAGTTAATTGAAATTCCTCAATTATGCTAATACAGATTTATACACTGAAGATTGTATACATCATTTCTCACGGTTTGTTATCATTTAGAAATTCTTTAACCAAACAAACCACAGGTTTCACCCTGTTTGTTTGGTTCTTCCCTCCACGTTTTTTTCATTTCCGAAGAAAAATATCATGTTGAGGATATCAGGGGAATAATTAACATTGAGATCATCGATCAACCAAATGTTCAAGGTGGCCCCGATATCCGATACCAGAGAATCTACGACTAATGACGATTACGAATAGCCGTTGCACGGCCGTGGAGATTCCAGGCAATCTCGAGGTGATAAATCTTACGTTGCAGCCGAAGCAGGAGATAGAGGAAGGAGCACGAAAGATAGAATGTATAAGGGAATATGGTGGTTGGTCGAAGAAGACTCTTTCCACAGGAGAGCACGGAAGAGAATGTTTGGTCACGCGTGGTTGCGAACAGTTGGAACGGTAGCGTTGGGAGAAGAGAAGGGAAACCTGGCCTGTTCCTTTGATTTACGCATTTGGATCCGTTAAGTTCTGTGCCTATTAGCTTCTTGTTCCTGTCCTCCGTTCTCTCGAATATATTTCTAATAAGAGACCCCCTCAGTTCTTCTCCCGAGATTTCCTCTCTTTATACAACATCTTTCATTCAGAATAATCACCGTTCCTCTTATATACTTGTTTTACTCTCGGCCCTAACCATGTAACATTCGATATTGATGTCTTGTTATTACAAGATATATGTTTGAATTATCGGTGAGAACGAAAGTGCTGAGAGAACGAAAGAGCGAAGCTGGGTGAAATAAAAGTTTTAAGGTCAAGAAGAAGGATGATAAGTCTCTTCCTGTTTCCTCGTCTTCCTGGATGTAGAACATTTTTTTCTCCAGAGTTCATGCTATAATTAAGACTGAGATCTGTATTGGTTTGTTGATCTTCGGTTGTACTTGGGTCCAACAGATTCAGCGTTGATAAACAAGATTTATTATCGCGGATTTGAATTTTGTAATTCGATATGCAAATTTCTTCATACAATGAAACTCGGGGTGAGAAAAAAGTATAGGGAGCATAAATTTTATCGCACATGACTGTTGCTGGAAACCGGAAGCGAAGTTATTCATTACGACTATCGTTGATTGATTCTGTGGAGGTATGCACGGTAGACGAACAGGCTTTTCAACATCTTTCTTTTGGTATTTACTTTGCTGACGACTGACTCGGATAAAACTTGGACGTTGGTACTCATGAACGGAGGATATTTGCATTTTCATCACAAAAAATACCGTTACCTTCTGCTATTAAAATAACATTAAAACGCATCGATCGATTTTGTGACTTTCAATTTGGTTTTATCAGTTCATGAAAAGCGCAACGAGGAGAGATAAATCTTAGGAATAGTTATTACGGTTCTTCGATTCCTGTTCTTATTGATCTTCGCCACACGGAAAAAAAAGATTAGTTGAAATAATTACTTGACTTGTAAGCGCATATGGACCCATTCTTTTTGTTGGAATAACAATTTTCTTTCTTTGGTTAACTGAAAACAAAAATGGAGAAATATAGAGAAAATCAATAGATGAATGAATAAAAAATAATTAATTATTCGATTGATTAATGAATTTATTGATAACATAATTTTTTGATGAATAGATACATGATAAATATAAATGCATAATCAAAATGAACTCAAGAGAATAAATGAGAATAAATAAAATTAATCGATCAATTGATGGATAAAAAAAACTTTTTTAAGATGATTAGATGAATGATAAATAAATGGGAATAATTGAATACATAAATTAATTGATCAATTGATGGATAAAAAAAATAAATGAAAAAAAAATAAGTTGAATAAAGTTCAAAGTCCAAGTTTGAGTTTAATTGGGTTGTGAATTAATGATTTGAAAGTGGTAAAATCAATGAGTAAATTGGTTATTCTAACTAAAAAAAAAATGAGTTCATATGCGCTTCGAAGTTGAATAGTTATTTGAAGTAATCTTTTGTTCTTGGATCTTCAATTAAATTTTATTCACATTTGCGTTCATTGTTTCATGATTATCCTTTTTATCGAATGTGATTGATTTACCCCTATTGGACCTGAAAATCGAAAAAGCCAGGCTTAGAAATTTAATCGAGCTAAGTTTTCCTGCTATTACTATATATTATATCTGATATACGGGAACTTACTGTTCACCCCAACTGTAAAAAATAATCGGAATTTTCCTATACGCAGTAACCGGAAAATTCTGATCATGAAATAGGGAATCAATTTCCGGTACATAGACATGGATTTTTCCATATATTTAATCGCAAATTGCAAACTTTATGGGATTTTTCCTATAATTTTCCAATAAATTTCCGGTAAAATACGGGAAACTTCTAACGGATAATTAACGTATGTGTTAATTACTCCTGAACATTTATTTGAAGTTTTCCCATAGAATTTTTTTACAGTACCCGGAATGCACAGTCCTGTTAAGAATTTTTGAATCTAGTTGCGAAGAATTGGATGATACTTCAACCCTGAATAGTAAGTGTATAAAAAATTCATCGATGATGTCGTCATCGTACGACAGGAAATAATTATGGCTACTAATTCATGCATTAAAACAAAAATTAATTTATGAAATTCCATGATGACAGTGTTCTGCATTGTATTCAGGGCCATTCGCATATGCGGGTGGGGAATTTTTACCCACTCGCGATCCTTTATCAACCCTCATGTGTGAATGGGTGAAGAGACAGATGGAGAGCAACGTAGTGCCAACCTTGATTGTGCCAATATCTATACCTTCAAGAACGGTAGTATAAGTATAGATGTTCCACATATAACATTTACATGCTTCTGGAACTTCCAAGTAAGGTCCGTTTGGATGACAATCTCCTGAACATGTTCACAGGATGCTGTGCGCATCTGGATTCATGGTCATACTATTCGGGGTAATGAAAGTGCTTATAGGAATGAAGTGAAGTGATGAGGCAGATATCATTCTTTATATGGGAAATAGGGTCGTAAGTCTCAATATCAGGCAAGTATGATACCCATTTCACACGTATGAAGGTGAGACAATGCGATTTGATACGAGTATCTCGATAAACTTATGAATGGAAGCAAAGAAGCAATTTTTATAAACAACAGATGACATTTTTCTAAACTATAATTATAAGAAAAACATACATACATAGTTGCACACTTCTCAGGCATCACAAGAGTTCTCATGGAGAATCCCCTGTTGGCAGGATCACATGGAATCTGATAGGAGTGTTCAGATAAAGAGGCATTGGATCATAAGATAAGTTTCAATGAACGGAAAGAATTATTATTTCGAGGGAATTCTAAGGAGAATAAATGAAAAAGTAGGTTTTGGATAAAAAAAGCATAAAAAGGAGGAGAGAACCCAGGATGAAGGAGGCAATGCGTCAATGAAATCAATTCATAAATTCTATTTGAAGAAGTCAAGAATTCAATGATCAATCACTTTAAAGTGGGTTACAATAACTGTCTCTGTAAGAACTTTGCTGTCATTTTGAAGATTCGCTGATGTGATAGACCCTTAGTCTCTCACTCACAGGATTCGAGTTCACTCCTCGCTGAGGGGAATTGCAACAATTCGATTGGAAGCTGGTTTCCGTCGTTAATACAACAAGAGAAATTATCTGTAAGGCTCATAAAATTGGATTCTACCGAAAAATTTTTTAGATGGATCTTGAATAAAATCCGCATAGAACTTGGGATCTGATCAGAACCCGGACCGAGACCTACTCGGGTTCTATCCGGATTTCCACTCCAATTTGTGAGATTGATTTCGAGCAAAACCCGGATGGATTTGAATAAAACCCGACCACAAAAGCCGGATTAGCTATCGTATAGGACCGGAAAAATTTTCGCTGCCTATGAGAATATCATCTGAGTTTTATCTGATTTTTTTAGCAGGACTGTATAACACAAGGATGCTGTGAGAATTCCCATATGTCCTTTCCGTGATATCCAATGAGTACATACATCGTGGTCTTAAGGGGTAAAATACAAGCAAATGTACCTTTTTCTCAAGAATTCATTACAATTGGTTAAAGATACAATCATGAAAGCAAGCACACCTTGAAATACACGTTCAAAACTATCTTTATAATTTTTTTGAGACAAAAATGTTTGAAAACGGCGGAGCCTACGAGTTGGTAACTCGTTTTTGCGCCGTGCAGCCTACAGGTCTCAATTTTCATCTAAAATCAACAAACCAAAATTTTATCGCTAAAGTATATCAAAACGCTCAACGTAACGAAGAGAAAAACAAACCATAAAATTTATCTACATTGCTTTCTTCGATCGTTAAATTGAAAACAAAAGTGTGTTTTTTTCAAAATGCTTTTGGATTTTCAATTTTTCATCTTCATTTGTTTTTCTCTCCGTCAAGTTGTGCGTTTTGATACACTTTAACGATAGAATTTTGGTTTTTAGATATCAGAAAAAAATTAAGGCCTGTCGGCTGCACGGCGCAAAAACGAGGGACTAACTTCTAGCAGCGGGGATCACATATTTGGACACGACTCTCCGAGATAGCAATTTAACCTCGTCATTGACATGCGACAAGATCTCTAATTGACACATTACAACCCTGGTTAAACAAACCCATCGATTCTTGCCGAATCTTATTGGGTCTTGCACAATGTTCTGACCAAATCCTACCTTGTCTGAAAAGTCCAATAGATTCCCATAAATTCTCATAGATGCTGCGACACTAGCCACTAATGAAACTGATAGGATGTTTTATTCCTATCAGTATTTATCAGGTTTTGCTGATCATACCGATAGAAACCCATAGAACATCGGATTTCCCATAGAATCTTATAGAAACCCTCAAGTCCAGTGACGCTAGCCACTATTGACACTGATAGGAAATCATGGATTCCAATAGGATTTGGCCTATCGGTTTCTATTAGTCTTTTCGCACAGGGTATTCAGCCAGTTCTAATGAGACTTGATCAGAAGAGTGTATTTTTCTCAATGTGATTCTCATTGAATCTTGCCAAATCTGATAGAATTTTGAACAATGTTCTGACTAAATCCCATAGAATTTCATTTTGTCAGATTCTATAGATGTTTTGAACTAGGAAAGCTCGTGGCAAGTATATGAAAAGCATAGACAAGCATTTGACAAGCATGTATCGAGCGATGGATTTGTTGTTTCTACTGAAATTCCATCGATTTATTATTTAGGCACATTGTTTTTATATTCAAATTTTAGAATTTAATAAAGTAATTTTTGATTCTTGGTCAAAAAAAATATTCCATATTTTGTTTTTCAAGGCTTCGGGATTATGATTTTCTTTTAAATTTGACGTTTTTGAAATCCCTTAATTTTCGAGTGCTTGTTACTTCACTGTAAAAAATTGCCTCCTAAATTTCATAGAAATGTATGTGAAGCAATTAACATATACATTTTGTATTGAATTTCCAAAACTTCACAGTAAAGAAATTCCGTCGTTGTGTAAAAAAGAAGTACGTGTTAAAATTCAAGTGTTGAATATTTAACACTTTTGTGTGTTCATTTAACACACTGATCGAATGCTGTTCGATCGATTCATTTTCAACACATTGGAATGTTATTCGAGTTCAAATTAACATTCTATAAGTGTCACTCTGGAATCAACACACGTTGAGTGTAAAGAAAAATGGTTAACATTCGCTTGTGTGTTGAATTTGACGAAAAATTTTTTACTGTGTCCTTTGGCTTTTCATATGGAATTTTATGATATCTCATACAAAATTATGATTTTTCATGCAATTTTATATGAATTTTCACACATTTTGCATTAAATTTCATGAATTCATGATTGAACTTGATTTCAATTACAAGTTTCAGAA
Organism: Gonatopus flavifemur; assembly: GCA_018340375.1. NCBI lineage: Eukaryota > Metazoa > Arthropoda > Insecta > Hymenoptera > Dryinidae > Gonatopus > Gonatopus flavifemur. The sequence continues at coordinate 12,851,196 of JAFFJZ010000005.1, forward strand.
TTTTCATATACATCTGGTATCGGAAATTTCAGAATATTTTTTACAGTGTTGAAATCTTTCTAACGTATCAGAAACTTTCAAAGACATGGAAGTTAGTATTTCCCCCTGGTGTTCAATTCTGTGAGTTTCATAATCAAAATAATCGGCGTTCATTAAGAATTTTTCAATCGAACACTAAAAAATGAAATTTTTCAATAATAGGTAGTTTTTTTTATTCATTTTCTTCATTTTTTCACAGAATGATCTGTGAACCATAACAAAAATTGAGCAATTGTTTCTATAATGATGAATATTATATTTTCCAAGATATTATGTTTTTGTGATCACATTCGAATTGTGCGCTCTGAAATATTTGTCTCCCCTGGTGAAAAATGTCTATTGAATCCCATTGATTAATGAGACTTAATACAAACTGTGCAACGATGAATGACCATTCCAATCTATTGAATTCTCGTGAGTCTCATCATTAACTGAATCGGTTTCAATGGGTTCCAACGGGTGTTAACAAGTGTGAGCGGTTTATTTACCGTTGCAAAGTTTCTAACGTCCCTAGTAGAAATGCTCTGGCGATTCATTGGTTTTGTAACACTTATTCCAACAAAAAACTAGAAAACTTGCCAGTAACTTGCATGTTACTAGCAAATTCCTGGTTATTCCGTGGAACAGGTGTTACAAAACCAACAAAAAGGGGTTTGAAAACCTCTGAGTGATATTATGGATTGTGCTATGACAAATTCTTGCTTGCCAATGAAAAGGGAGAAACAAGCTTGCATCTCTCTTCACTGACAGAAAAATTGTTTCCATAACAATACTATTCAGCTATTATAGCTATCTGAAGTATACGGATGTGGATATTGCCACCACAAATTGAATGCATCGTTATCAGAACGATCTACGCATCACCAGTGCAGCTACCTGTCATAAACATACTTCAGATCGTTACCATAACTCCCTTTTTTTTCAGTGTTTGCATCGTTAAGCACATAGTTATAACCTTTCTACAATATTTTTCCTGTTGAGTTGTAACTGAGATGACAAGTGAGTGACAAGCTTATCATTGTCAAGGTTATGACCCTGGTGAAAATGAAGTGTCAACGATGCAACGAAGCGTTACGAAAATTGAATGCAGAATCATACACCGAGGGATAGGCATTTTGGAATGTAAAGTTACATTATCTTTCCACCAGGGAAGCTTGAATGCTATCTGGGCTTTGATTTCATACAGTTGAATCTTTGAAAAGTGAAAATATCACCGATTGCACTCACTCCTGTTCTTAGAACGAAGGTGAAAGATTGGATTCTCCAAAGCTCAACCAATTATTCCAATTACAATTGTAGACAGATAGCTTCGGTTCCATCTAATCAAATCTATTCACAGGTCTGTCAACATATGAACAACAGCAATAGAAAATCTTTAACAATCATTCTTGATGAGTCAATGTTGAGCGGAGCTCCCATTATACCGGATATTTCAGAATTCATTATCCGCATTTCTGTGGCATATTCTGCAGCCAAAGTGCAATGATTTCCCGTATGAAAACAATGTTTTCAAGGCGTAGTTTTTGAAATATGAGTATTTAAAAATTGTCTTTCAAATCCAAATCACTCGAAAGCATTGTGTGCTACAACACACTTGAGCTCGATGCCATTCGCGGTGTTGGGAAATGATGGATATTTTTCAATTCCAAGTTATTAGCGATTTGAAATTTTTTAGCTTCTGGCCAATCAGCATCCAACAACTGAGAATTATCATAGCTCCAAAACAAACAATGATAGAATAGTGCAATTTTTTCCAGAGATCCACCGTTTTCTAACTCAGCCAATAGTGCCAGTAGGTTCAGGTATAGAGAACACAATGCTCTTCAGTTATTTGTATGTTCAAAAGAATATAAACATGTTCATTTCACCAAAACTTAGCCTCAAAAAAACGTTTTTCATACGGAAGATGATTGCATTTTGCTTGCAGAATATGCCACAGAAATGATGAATTCTGAAATATCTTGTATTTACCGAAAATTTAGTAAATTTATCCGAATTAATTGATAATATCGATAATTGATTTTGTTTCCGTATATCGATCTCAAGCAACTTACGATTCCCCCACAATGAAGGTATAAATTGCCAAGATCAATCTCGAAAGAGACATCATATATCATCTTGAGGAAAAAATTACTCAATAATACAAAATTGTATTCATTTTCCTAAGCAAGTTCCTCTGAATCGTTTGATATGATAATGCAGATTCCATCAATAAGATCCTTCGCGTGCGGTGACTGGCATGCATTAGTTTCACATAGCTAGAACTCTAATCTAAGATCTTAACTGCTCAGATTTTAACAGCATTCCGAGTCTGCACGGAAAAAGTAAGTATTCTCATGTCTAGCCTGCTGTCACCGGTTCCATACTACATAAATCCCATTTGGGCTTATTGCTGTCTCACATATCCCTTGCTGAACGTATGCAGCACCTGTTTCAGATCTTATCGTTGTACACAAACCTATGTATTGTTCTTCGCAGTGATGCAATAACATCTTCGCATCATCATAAAAACATATTCCCTTATGATTTGCAAGAAAAACAAAAGTACTCTTCGTCGAGTTTCTGTTAACACGTGATTACATGGAACAAGAGAAGCTAATTTTTCGAAATATCAGTTATTACATTTAATGAATCATCGAAGTGAATAATCATCAAAGAAACATCATTCAACGGTAAAAACAAGTGTTGTTTGTTTAGTCCAGCTACATAATAATCGAAGAAACACGCGTCAAACCGAACACGATGCGAAATAATTTGTATTTCTATGAACGATAGCGACGACGAAGACGAAGACGAATACGACGATGTCGATGATGATGATGATGATGATGATGATGATGATGATGCAGCAAGGGGTATTTAAGTAATGGATGGGACGAGGAGATGACCGCTCACAGGCGTAGGTCGAGAATACAACGGAAATGACGTATCTTTAACGGTATACGAGTCGGAATTTTCATACGAGACCGTATTACACGAATATCAAAAGTAAGTGAACTTTACCCGTTAACGGGTTTATATAAAAGGGGGAAAGGAAGGAGGCAATAAGATTTTCTATACATAATAGCGTGACGCGATATCTCATATCTTTGTATTCTCTCTCTTGACCGATGATCGTAAGGAAACGACAAACGATGCGATTGTGACACGTTGATTTATGCGTAAATATTTTATACCGATGGTATCATACGTTTCCCTTTATTATTCGTATCGTAAGAATTGATCCCAAACTTTTGATCCTCGATCTTCTACGTTTCGATAGTTCCGGTAACTACGCAGTGGCGAGTTGAGATGACACAGGTACAGTTTCTTCACATATACGCGTTATTTCCATCACGAATCGTCGCTGTCTCATCACTATTCTGCAAATGAATTATAACTTGAATTTCGTTCTGGGTTACTACTCCGCACTGCAAACGAAATACAACTTGTATTCCTTATGTACCGCGACCACATTTAGGGTCATATCTTGAGTCGTTAAGCATGGTCACGTTCTTATTCAACAACGTTGGATCACTTTGCGGTTTCATTATACGTAATTCTCGCCTCGATAGCCTCAGTTTCTGTAGCACGAATTTTCAGTTGAGGTCAAGTAATTCTATCTCTTCTACGACTCTTAAAAACAGAGAGTATTTTATTGCTGGAAGGGATCAGGATAAGGAAGATCTAACGGAAACAAGGACACACGATATGGGTGTTTCCAATCAGAGGTAAGAAAACCCCTGCAGCGGTTTAGTTACAACGGTATTCGCGTTGGTTTGATTTTTCAACGGCATTATTTCTGGTGTGAAAAAAAGTGAACACGCGTGTGCACGTGTGCGTAAAACTGCAGACGTCCTGCATCAACCCGCGTATACGCAGGTGATATGATTGTTGTACCTATTTCACGATTGGGGAAAAATGAGATTTCAATGCGTTCGAATGTAGGTCGATCTAATGTGAGGATTTGAATGAAATCGTAAGAATGGAATACGATAAATATTGACTGGACTGCGACGGAACGTTGCACAGGGTATAACGGGATTAGAAAAAGACGAGGATGAAGGTGGACCAAGGAGGAAGTTGTTCGAAGGCGTTTCTCTGCTCGCTTCATTTCACTCTAAAACGACGTAATTTCTGGCCATGGAGTTACGGGAAATAAATTATTGCTCTCTCGAGGAACAAGGTCATTCTTCGTTAAGCGCAAAGACAAAACCAAAAACAAGGCTCTTACTTAAGGATCTTAACGACTCTTATATATTAATCCTAGAGATATCATCTGTTATGTCAGGTATTCAAATTAAGTGGCGTTTGTTGTTAATGAGGGAGATTATTTCGAGTACTTTTACTCCACTGTGGGAAAGTGCATTGCGGTTAGAGTACTCGGGTCTCGTTGTGGAAAGTTTGGGTTTTCATCAGGATGAGTTTCAGTTCATTGTATGCGGTAAATAGTATGCAGTTCGCATCTAATCTCGTGTGTAGATTAAATCTTCAACTGCGGATACAGTTATTACGTTTTAACTGTTCTCGTTCTCAACTTTTTCTATTCGGCATAAACTACAGGAGGAATTTATGATAACTTTGTTAGAAATCACATAATAACAATGTTCGCTTACATACGTCTTCGATAAGAGAAGAAAGGTGAAAACTCGAAGAGAGAGAGAGAGAGAGAGAGAGGTATGCGAAGAGAAAGGAAGGATAGATGGGTTTGTGTATCATTTACATTTTGATATAGCGTAGCTTATGTAACTTCTGATCTAAGACTCGCAAGTGCCCAAGGCAATCGTTCACAGTCGTACCTTCTCTCCCTTCTCTCGAAAGTATTCTACGGTACAGCACATTAAGCACGTGCGGTAATTCACCTCCATCCATCGGGTATATCATCACCAACCGCATTGCCACCCACACGAGGAAGACGAGTCACATGCTCGTGACTGCTCTTCGTCCAATGTTACACGAATACGGCGCCACACGTGATTAATGATCTTGCAGATCCTATACCCCTATGCATAAGACTCCCTCTATAGGTACATAGTAAGCGTGTACATAATAAAATGCAGAGCGGAGCCAAGCTCATCCCACGCTCGACACCTTTTCCGTTCCAATTACCCTCGGCGCTTCGCTAACGAACGACGAATGATAATTGAGTGCATGGGTGCAAATAGAACCAAAAGATAATCTTCAACAATGGCTTTTGAGTTAATCACTTGAAATGGAAGAACGATACAGGATCCATCTGTTTGCATTCAAGGGGATGGGGATGGTATGTAGATTTTTGATATAATGTGATTACAGCTGATAAATAATGGACGAAGAACTTAAATGAACCGTTAACGTTCATGATTGATCTCTGAAAAATTTCGAGACACGAGTTTCGTTCCCAACGTGCCGTTGAAATCTCCACCACAATTATTCGTGTAAAAATGATTTTTTATATGCATACTGTGATGTTTTTTTATATGTAGTAACTGAGATTGAATCAACGCCATGTAACATGATCGGTTGTTCAAAAATTCGTAGAATCTCCCATCGAGGGATTCAAAATCTCCGTTTCATGGGTGGATAGGTAGAGTAACAACCTTCAGGCACGAATTCTTCAGAGGCACGAGGATTCGAATCTCTGACGATAAATTCTCTCTGTAACGGTGATCTCTAGGAATTCTGCACAGTGCTTTCATTGAAAATAATTGAAAGAATCAAGGGATAGAACATATTTTAGCAGTGGATGTTGCGTAACAATTTTTTCCTATAAATTAAGAGAAAATATGAATTCTTATAAAACAATGGAAAGAATGATCATTGAAAATATATGATGGAGTACTTGCTCAAGAAATCTAGCTCATAAGCCCTGAAAGGGAATAAATTGTGGAGGAATTTGAAACGTTCAGGGACTCGGGAGATTCTTCGTGCGGATTGAAACAGGAGAGAATAAATTGCGTTGTCCTATGAAATCGAAGCCTGTGTAATTTTTATGTATTGAATTCCGTTGGGCTTTAGAGCTTGTTTTTGTTCTTCTATAAAGATTGGTTCCAGGGGGCCGTATGAAAAAATGTGAATTAGGGCAGTATCTAATAGGGCAAGAACTTTCCAAACATTCTAAGGTTTTGTGATTATGCATAGGGAGTGCAGATGGAACTGTTACAGATAAATTTCAAAAGACCATTCTAAAAATGTCCCGTGGAATATAGTGAAGTGGGGTAAGATGTAAGACACAAGAAGAGATGATAAATGCAGTAAAAATTCAATGAGAATGTATAGTAAGCTGTTGTGCGCATCAAATGTCCGGCAGCACAGAATTTCAGCTACCGAACACTCGATGCGCACGACGGTTTATACACGGAGGGAAATTTGTAGTTAAATTTACCATGTCATTATTGTGCCTGAGGAACAGACTGACTTTCCAATGGCATTTACTGTGAAACATAGTGAATTTGATCATGTATCTATTGTCTCCTCACAGTAAATTCCATTGTAAGTTCAGTCTGGTCCTCGGTTACAAAGTCCCATAGTAAATTTAACTATACATTCTTCTCCGTGTACTCTGTAAATTCTAGAGGTGGACTCGAGACTCTTGAGCAAAATTCAAAAATAGTAAATATCATTCAATTTCACGATCTTCAAAGACAAATTTCTACATCAAGCCAAGTGTTGGCATGTAATAATCGACAATAACATGTCTGAGAGGATAAAATTGATTGCATCCAGGACAAAAAGCAATTTTTCTACACTCAAGACTAAGACAAGACAAGACAAGACCTTTTTCGAGACTGCAACAGTTCTGAATAAACCTTAATGTTAAAAATCATGAAGATATTTTGAAAAATTTCCTCCCATTTCATTCTTTCACTATTTGTACATTGACTCAACGAATTTTGCATTGGAACTGAAAAAATTGAGTTTTGTTGCTTTCACTCGAGAGTCACGAGTCCAGCTTTAGTAAATTCACTCTGCAAATCAGTGGAATTCACTTGAATTTAGAGAGTATTTTTATCGAATTTTGATTGTATCACAGCAAACACGACTACAGGCATTTCTAAAGGCCAGTAACAGTTCTTCATTGACATTGCTAGACCATCATTGGCCCAGTGAAATTTTAGTAATCATTGTTTGTAAGAATGTGTTATCTTACTCGCTTTACTGTATATTCATTTAGAGTAGACTATAGATATTCTGAGAATGTTTAAAGAAAATTCTGAGAGCTTCCAAAAACATTCTTAGCACTTTGAATTTGTTCTACTACTTGGATTGTACGAATTATTCTGGAAATTTTTTAAGGTGTTACAAAATCTTGCAAGGTTTGTATCTGGGAAAGCTTTGTGGGAGCCTAGAACATAGGGAAGATTTGGAAAGAAATTGGGACATAAACTGCCATATAAACGGAAAAAAGTGAAAATGACTGTTTTTGTGCGACATTTTTCAGAATTTTTCAGACATTTTTGTAGGATAAGATGATTAATGAGCCAAAAAAATTTTGCAATCCGGTTTGTTTTCAAATTCTGTTCAGTTCTGAATTTTTTGTGATGATTTTCATGGAATAGATTTTATTTAGATTCAACTAGAAAGATCTACAGATACCTCAACCGTCGATAACCAAACCATCCCTTGTAAAGGAATTTTTCCAAATTTTTCTAAAAATTCCATGTTTCAGAAAAATTCAGAAGAAATTAGCACGAATTCGGGAAAATTTATAGAAATTTGAAGACACATGAAATTGGAAAAATTGTACGTTGAAATGTTCAAAGGCATTCAGAGAGATCCAGAGGAACTCGGAGGAATTCAGGGGGATTTGAATAAAAGTGAATTCAGAAAAATTTGTGTCCCAAAAGGTCAAGAAAATTCAGAGAAATTCGAGGGCCGTTGAATTGCAAGAAATTGTGCACTTGAATTTTCAAAGGAATTGAGGACAATTCAGAGGGGTTTTGGTATTCATCATGAAGACTAAATAAGAGTGAAAGAAGTAGAAAGAAATAATGTAGTGAAGTATTAACAGTAATTCAAAAACGAAGTAATTATAATATTACATTCAAGCAGATCTCATTGAATTCGAGTGCAATAAGAAAATTCTAAATTAGAAATTCAAATGAAGTTATTAGATAGAATGATTAGAGGAAGTCATTAAAGAGTATAGAAACATCAACAGTCCGATAATGGATTTAAACATCTCAGGCCAGGCAGTTCTATTAACTCAGCAGAGTGGTGCAACATAAAAGAAATAAAAAAGAACAAAATGTAGTGAGAAGTAAGTACCCTTCATTTTGAATACATACTTGGAGGCCATAAAGTATCACACGACGGACAAAATTTTGCTAGGTAGTTTTTAAACAACTAAGCAGTGATCACAAATTTTAAATATGCAATAATAAAATGCATTGCCAGGATTACGTTCTGAACATCAATCCAAAGTTCAAAACATATTCTTAAACATGAGAAACCGAGTGAAGAAAATGAATAACACTTGTTGGTTGATGTTTATAATTGTTCGCATGATTTTGATGGATCTTTCGCATTTCCAATTTCATATCAATTTTAGGAATACACTTTATCACTGCAGGTTTCAAATTTGTGTGTATTGCTCAGTTGTTCAGAAAGTACGTAGCAAGGGCTCCATGGCCCTTAAATAGCCTCGATATCCATTCGACGTCCATTAGATGTCCATTAGATGTCCAGGATATTTGGGATATCTGTGTGCTGTATGGGTATTCACATATCTAGACTTCCTCTTCTGATTCATTCAGATTCCTTCAAATTTCTTTGGATATCTTAAATCTTTTTGGATTTATATGAATCCCTATAAGTGTCATTTATTCAGATGTCGAAGCTTTCCCTGAATCTATCTGAATCTTCAAATTTTTTTAGATCAATCAAATCTATGAATCCCTTCGAATTACACCGATTTATAAACCAAAATAATGAATTGAAATCCTGAAAATTCACAGTGATTTCAAGACATTCCGGAAAATCTTGGTAACTCAGTTTGACTGGTTCACAAGCATCAAAGGAATTCAGGAAGATCCAGATGGATTCAGGAAGAGCTTGGGAATTTAGATAAATGAAATGCTGGAAGGTTACTCTGAATGTCTGAGAAAAATTTCTCTGAACATGGGGAAATTCATAAAGATTTCAGAGACATTTTCTTCACCAAGGATGACACAGAATGTTGTCGAACGTGCGATTGAGACAGCACAGGAAGTTCTTTGAACGTTTTAGAAACGTAGCCTTGGTTCTGCGTGTCGTAATCGCCAAGGAGTACGTTTCCTGAATATTTGTGCCCGGGAATTTGAAATTTATCTGAAAATCTTCAAAAATTTGTCTGAATTTCACTGAAAAACTCTGAACAAATCTGAAAACCTACGAAAATTTATTAGAGTTCTGAAAAACTGTGAAGATTTCTGAAAATTTCAAAAAAATTCTCGCTTATTGAGCAGGTTTTCCTAAGGAAAATGTTTCTGAAGATCACTGAAACTCTTTGAGGAATTATGAACACCTTTGAAATTTTGAAAAAAGAACTCTTCATCAAGAATCCCTGGAAATTTCAGTGATTTTCGATGGAATATTTCTACTAGGATAACATACCTGGACTTTTGGTGGACCTGAAAACATTTGGAACACGTTATTTTCTTCTAGGTACTATGGGATTTTCTCATCATAGTATCTTCTGAGTACTATGGGATTTTCTCCAAACGTACTTTCATGGGAATCAGGTTCATGAACATCCCTTTGGACGTAGATAAAACTAAACGGGACATTCGTACTCTAAGAGAACACGGGTCAAATGGATTTGATTTGAGCTACAACCACATTCATCGAACGTTCAATGTCATCATCATTTTATGTTTAACGAACGTTTGTTGAACGTTCATGTTCTCTTGGAGTATGTAGCTGAAATATACATGGGAAATTCTGTGCGTAACTGAGCTCGTTTTCTGAATGTTCGAGAAACCTCCCAGTGTTGTATGTTTAGTTCCTGTTAGAAGAAAAGCCTGCATTAAAACGTATCAAAACAATATTTTCAGGATATTTAAAAATTATGAATAAACATGAATTTTCACAGGAATGAGCCTTAACCGTGAAACGAGATAAATAGCACCACGCAAAAAAGATATCAAATCAAGTCATAACTGACTATGTGATTAACAGGAATCGCAAATGTGTTCTATTCATCACTCTTATCATTCGAACAAATAATTACGAATTCATTCAACATGTTTTTTTGTTCGTGATCTCATTCACTTCATTGATCTTGTTCACCCCGTTTCACGGTATATGCGGAATGTGGTTAGAGAGTCATCTGAAGTAGTTGCACACTTCTATCTCAAATGTTGATCCAAAATTCATCAGTGAATTGTACAAAAAGAACTCCTACCACTTTTTGAACTCCTTCGGGGTTCTAGAATTCTTCAAACACTCCGGAAGAGTTTTTGTTTGCATACGTACAAGGTTTTGTTTACAGGAAAATTCCTGTAATATTTCCATTATTCTCTTCCTCATAAAATCACGAGTTTTTTATACAATTGAAGTTGCCTCAGAAATAAAAGTATACTGCTTTCAATTTCCAATTGACCAAGTGATTTGATAAGAAAGATAATGTTCCTATAATATTCATTAGGGTGGACATATAATATTCTAGGAATGTTCTGGTACAATATGATAGGGATATTGTATGCTATTAAGGCAAAACAATCTCTTAATTCAGATCTTCCAGATATCTCCCGATGCTGCGTAAAAGACTTGGAATTTTTCTTGAGATATCTTCAAGATGGAGGAAAAACTTCGCTCCCACAGCGAAATTCTATTTTGACGAGTACCTTTTGTTAGAGCAGCGAATGTTTCGCTGTGACAACGATATATTTGCTGTCATATCAATCTTGTCAGCTAAGACAGTTATTTTTCAGCTGTGGCAGCAAAAAATATCAACCTCTCCAGCAAAATTTTTTTTGCTATTCTGCAAATTGGATTCAACAAATATGAAAGTTGGATATGTTCGAATACAATCCTTCGTCAACTAAATTTGAATACAAATTTCATTCAAATACGCCTGGTTAAGTCAACTACCAATTCAATTGAGTTGATGAAGTATTGCATTTAAACGTATCCAACTGTCGTTCATTGCAACCATTGCAACATCAACATTTGCAACAATGAATCATTTTCCTTTCTCAGGAATTCAGTCAGCTGTAGCAACAAATTTTGAGCCAAGTTGGCTAAAAGATTTGCCATTCTATACATAATAACACTCGATTTCCTGTGTCAGGAAATTTTTTTCTTCGTGAAGAGATGAATGAATTGTTACATGACTCATACTCAATTTTATGAGTTCCTGTGAATGCATATGATGTTTTTCATAGTTCCATGTGGAATGAATCAATTTGTCACCCGGTTTCGTATTTCTCAAAAATTCCCCATTGATTAGAGTTGCGAAATATTGAAAAAAATGTCTGAGCTGTTCAATACTTCCTTAACAAATGAATAATAACAAATAAAAGTAGAAAACATTCTCAACACAATTGAATCCTTATTCCATATATTTTCATGTTTCATTCTTCATTCACATTTTGATTTTCCATTATCATCAATTATTTCTCACGACCCACGATTATTAGGATCTATAAAATTGCTTTTCACCGTTCCTTGAATCACACTAAGCCTGAAATACCGTCGCTACTAATCCAATCCAAGACGGTATTACACTACAAATCTTAATTCCCATGTTAATGCCTACTTGAACTTGGGCTCGAATATAATGAATAAGGAGGACTGGGAAATGGAGAGGATACGAGCAAGCGGTTGTCGTCGTCTTGCACTTTAACGGTTGCTTGAAAGCAGCGACAAGGACGATAGCGAGGTCGCTCTATCTTCAAGAAGGAAAAGGAAACCCCGGAACGAGTGGAAGAGAGGGAAGATGAAAGAACAGACATCGAACACCTTGTTCTTCTACCTTTCTTTGTTATTACTCTCCTCTCTTTCTTTTCCTTCCACGCGCGCTCTTCCTCTTTCGGTAAAAGGAAACATGGAGTCGAAAGGAGCGATGAGAAAGGTGATCCAATTCAAGAAAGAAGGGAAAGGAAATGGAATGAAATGAGTGGAACAGGAAATCTCTGATATCAAAATCAATTAGAAGATTTTAGCATAAACTGTACTTTCCTTTTTTTGTCAACTTTATTCAGGTCAAGTGGATTTTTTGTACTTTGCGGCATATCGCCAAGTTGAGTTCTTTGACAGATTTTATTGAGTTTCAAACGGTTTGTTCATTTTTCAATCCTCTTTCTACGGACTTGGATTCGTGAACTTCTGTATCAAGTTTCTGAAAATTCATTTCAAATTTGATTTATTATTATCCTCATTGCTGTATGGCTCAATATTCTCTGGAATGCATATTTTATTGGAAAGAATGACGGAGCTCACCTTGGAATTGGTTTGATTTCTCACTGCAATACGTAATCAAGGGAGAGTAGACATCATTAGGTGATTATTCATTGATTTTCCTGAGAGAGATCTATGGAATTTAGTTTATACCCAGACAGCAAAGTGCTAAAAAAATTCGCAACAACTTCCCAACATCATGGAGCAACTGTTGTTGGAAAGTTGCTGGGAGGTTGCGTCGCCAAATGCGCAGCAACATGTAGCAAACTTGAAAGTTGTTGTCATGACACTGTGGAGATGTTTGGATACATGGGGCTATGACACGTGAGATCAAACAATCCTACAACAACAGAACACAAACTGTTGGAGCAACAGTTGCACTGCAACTTTTGCTGTCAGGGGTAAATTCTGAAAACATTTCTTAAAGAAATCTATAATACTCAATCAAGCTTGGTATCAGCTTTTCATTTGTGAGTGTAACAACCATTCCAGTAAAAGGTTGCCACAATTTCGAATGTCATCATCAAATCGTATGCCATGATTCTAAATGGACCGGAGTCACCTGGGTAGAAATTTCCGCGATTGAAAAATGAGTCATCAAAACTCTGGTTGAAAAAAATCCGTTCATTCCCATCAAACGTGCAGATTTCCGATCCGAATTCCATGGAACCAAGGAAGCCCTGTCTTGGCCCAGACCACTCCAACTTGGACCTGAACGGTCCTTCAAATATGTTGATTTTCAATTCTACTTGGGAAGGGAAATGACGCTCTGTCATCTCATCTCAGAACAGTTCTATTTCATAACAAAACCTTATACTTTGTATCCTAATCAATCGATTGAAGTTCCCACGGTATGTTCTTGCTGTCCCATAGAATATCTCACTCCATCGCTTCCGCGTACAAACGAGAAAATGTATCACATTGAATGGTAGAGTAGAGACAGAGACGCAATGAAGAAAGCGTAGTTTGAAATCAAATCACTGATCTGATCGATTTCAAGGAACACGGGAGAAGGAAAAAGAGTGAATTTTCTGTCCTGAGTCCAGGATAATGTGTGTATTACTACATCAAAGGGCAAGAAACCCATCTGCAGGACATGAACTACTTGTGTATACATAAAAGCGATGAAGAAACTAGATGCTGAGTCACATCCCACGATTCACAAGCGGGAAAAAAACAGGGAACAACCAAAGAGAGAAAAAACGAAAGAAGACCACCGACAAACTCTCACACTTGCATTTAATTGTACTTGTACAGAGTTTCAATTAAACGATGTTCTGGTGGATTTTGTTTGGTATCTCGATTCATTTCCAAAGTTAAGTTGACGGAAGTTGTAATACGATGAAATCGTTCGAGGTGGCAAAGGTTAACAATGATTGTCCTGCTCCAATGCCGCAACATAGAATCACACAGATCATTATAAACGTATATAGCTCCTCCATGCGTGATGTGCGTTTTATGATTATTAATCCTGTACCACGCGATTATCCATGCCGATCAACAAGGAGGAAAAAGAGTCGAGCTCTTTGAGCCAAGATCATCATGATCGTCGTCGTCGTCGTAGTCGTCTCTTCTCCAAGAACGAAACGATGATTCGCTGACGCATCATCGACTTCGTGATACGGCGTTAGAACGTGTACCTTCCTTCCTTCATTCCTCTTTCATGGCCTCTCTGATCTTCACATGAACTTTCCTCTTTTTCTCTTTCATCAGACCACTCCGAAGATCCGATTACGTTCCTCTTCTTTTCCTTCCTCCTCTATTTCTTCTCCTTCTTCTTTTTCTCCTTCCGACAGATGGTCAAGATCAACTCGTTTCGGATTTTATCTTCGCAAATGCTATGCTCTGATGTCCGATCGTCTGCACAACAGTCGTTGGACACTCCTTGTACAGTCCGCACGTGTCGCGATTACAAAATATCTCATCCGCAACATGTCGAGAGCGTGTCCTGGCTATCGAACATCTTCATTATTACTCCCGCGTGTATGCAAATCTACCTACCTTCTTTTTATTCTCTTCCTCCCTGTACTGTTCACTGGTGGGAGCGGTATTAGGATACTTGCGATTTGTCGTTTGGCGTGATTGAAAAATCATGAGATGTTTCGAAATTTCATTTCGTATTGAAAAATTAGATTCTGCTTGAAAAATGTAATTTCAACCTAGAACTCAGAATATTATAGTGTTATCGGATGATCTGCATAGGCATCTTAGATTTGTGAGAATCAATCGACATGGATCGAGAAGTTGTTCAGGGAACAGTGAATGATACTGATTTCAAAATTTATTGAAACCCATTAATTAGTAGAATTTGAACTTCGTAATGGTAAATGACCATCTAAAGCAGCTGGATTCCTGTTAAATTTCAACCATTCAGCCGATTTCAGTGAGTTCGAACCGGTTTGAACAATCTTTACTGGTCATTCGACGTTGCAAAATTTGTATTAGACTTAATAGACTTTTCAAACTAGGGGGACATAAAACGTAGTGCTAAACCGTTTTGTTTTGAAAGCCTGCCATTTACCAAGAGCAATGAAGTTAAGCCAACCGGTTCAACAGCATCATCCGCAACTTCGGAAGCTAACGATCAAATTTCATAATCTGACATGGCGCTTTATAACGCATTCTGATCATAGACGTGATCATCTTTGGGAATCAAAGGGAAGCCGTTTAGGAAGCCACAGCGTGCGAACTCTAACATAAGCTACCTGTGGATCAACCTTCAAACTTAACGGGATATTGCATTGCAGTCATGCGTTAGGGCAGTGATTCCACAATACGGAAGCTGTCGGGCTCCCACTATGCGGTCTTTGAGAACTACCATAATCTTACCGCGCATTGATGTTTAGAAAGAAATAAGACCATATTGTGTTCAGTAAACGGTGAGGCAATGACAAAGTGAAGCTGTAGTAGTCACAAAAGTGAGGTAGCAAGTGCTCGAAGGGTCATTTACCCAAAAGCGGTTTGAGGAAGGCTAGGAACTTCTAGTAATTATTCTCGGATTCACAAATCATTGTCTTTCGAGTGAATACAATTCCGGGCACTTGCTACCTTACCGTCGCAAAGGGTCACATAATGGGAGCCTCCAGAAATCAAGACGCTCGGTACCGATGAGGCGATGCTTAAAATTCTTAATATTGATGACTGATTCACGCAAATGATGAGGATTCCCGCGTGCGACCATATGGGTGCAACACTTGTTTGACTTGGAGAATTGCCTGAGTGAAAATTACCGGATGAATGGGACTTCACGTGCGGACTTCGTGGATTTCCGTCTAGGACCAGCAGGGTCATCACCGAAGACCTATGTTATCTTCCGAAGTCTTACGCGGAACCCTCCAAAATCCTACTCGGGAGTCAGGGTCCCTCGAGTTCCCGCTTAATAGCACCTTGAGCGGTTCCAACCAGGAACTTGAGGGACTCTGAACGTGAACCTGAAAGGGTCCGCACAGAACCTATGAGGACGACATGGATTTTGAGTGGGAACTCGACTGGTTCCAGGTGAAGATCTGGGTCCGCATGCGGATTTCGCGATCCCGTCCATCCGGGAATTTCCATCAGGGTTAATGATCACTCAGGTTGCCCAGGTCGCACACTGGATTAGGGCTATTTTCCATTGCCTATTCTGAAATTCTGCTCTCACCAGTTCAAAAATCTTCATGCATCATTTACTGGTATAATAATCTCGAATAAAAATGATCCCAAAATTTATAATTGAGCGAAAGATACGTGGAGGTTCAACATCTCGACTACTTGATGTTCTCATTGTCCCGGCACAACAATATCTCAAAATTTTGTATCCCTAAAGTTTAATTTTCAAAAACTTTCCATTTGTTTGTTTTCAAGAATCTACAAGGATTTTGTGACCCAACCCAACCCAATTGTTCAGGCAAATTGAATTTTCTAGTTATACATTGTCTCGGGACAAATTATCAGGAGATAAGTGGAAGCCTAGAAAATTTTCTTTTGTTCTTCATAATGGTTTTCAAATCTTCGCGAAGAACATCGATATTCGCATGGAACAGCACTGTATTGGACTCATCAAGACCTCATCTCGCATATAATCGGGTCTCACAACACATCTCCACAAGCCTCACTTTGGGCCTGCTCTGAAGATGAGGAATGTTAGTATATCCCGAACCGGATCACCCGAGTCCCATCAAAAATTCACCCTACACGGAGAAAAAAATGTATGTTGAATGGTCGCCTCATTTGTTCTATCTTTGGACCATCCTGGCGATATGATCCTTACAAGGATCAAACGGATAGCGCTAAATGATGAGGATGAATTTATGAACTCAAAAGTCATTTCCAACACGATTACATTTATTCAAATGAACATGACTTTTTTAATGGCTCCACAATTAGGATTTGATTACCCCTCAGTTTCAATGAGGCTTCTCCTCGAGAAGGTATGAACAATTTCCAATAGAACATACAAATAATAAAAATTGGAAAAAGTACACATAATAGAATATTGCAAACGAAGAACTGTTGAACTTTAATACCTCTAGGACGGAAATAATATTGCTGGAAAGCTGAAATTCCTGAAGTTTCAAGAAAATTGAAACATGATAGGTACGTGATTTATGTGCAACATAAGTGAAAACAATCTGAGCAAGATATATAACAATTTATAATATTTAACGATAATAATCTTCACATAAAGTTGAAGGGAAGGTTGGAGAGAGGGTGTAAGTGTGTGTTACAGGGAAGTAACAATTACTCTCTGACGTCAGAAGTTCAATTACTCCTTTTTCTACTTCATCATCATCATTATCATCTTTATCTTCATCTACTTCTGTATCCAATAATATCTTTTAATCAGCATTCGCTCTATCTATCCTCGGATTTTATCTTCAAAAAGTATCATCGACGTTTCAAAGATATTCTCGGAACAGCTCCCGTACGTGATTACGAAACAACTTGTGAGTAGCATGGAACCCATGTCAGGGTTCATAGAAAATCTTCATCATTGTACGCACGAGCAGAAGACAGGGTAAATATGACACGCAAACTCGTCCCGTAACTTTACATAGTTGTACGATGATATTACATCTTTCGATGTTATCCAAGTCAGATACAAGCCATCATCGAGATTGGCACGGAATATAAGAATTCTAGAGACTCGTGTTGCGGGTCTAGAATTCACGTATAACGTACGCGATAGGCGTGTTATGATTACGAAGCTCATCGAATCTCTTGATAAGATCTAATGGAATAGAATGTACACAGATAGGAGGCAACGAATATATCATGACTTGACCATATACATAATAAGTATATACACGTACGTCTATTGCAATTCATATAACGTAGGATGTAGGGAAGAAGATGTAGGAATTAGGTTCGTGCTCATTCGATGCACGTGTGATGATGCATTGTAGATCCTTTGACGATATGTCGAGACACTCAATGACAAAAACGAATAATAAGTCGTGGATGAATAAATTTCACTCACAATGATGTTTCGCTTATTTCTGTTACAGATACGTGGCAATATGGACAGTGGCAATCATAATGCTGGCTTGTCAGGTAAATATTTTACATTTCAATGACCCATCATTATAATTTTTATACACAAGTTACATTCCTATTATGTACCATCGTCGTAGGTTACGAGTCTCGAGCATCCGGAATCGGATCAAGGAAACGCGGAAGAAACAGCAGCTTTGGACGAACCCACGGAGGATTATTGGGCGGGTAGCGGATCGGGTCCTGAACAGGAAGAACCCATACATAATGAAACGAGGGAAGCTTTGGTTCACGAAGCCAGTGATCATGACGCTGTGAGTTATTTTAAACGATTCAAAAGTACTGTAACGTTTGTTCTAGCGTTTATACCGATGGAATGCAAGATTCAACGAATTTCCGGTTTACACAGAAATGGGTAACAAAGATAAGAAAATAAAAAGAGAATCAATATACTTGGTATAAACACTTAATATCTCATTCACCTTAAGGTGAAGAAGGAAATGCGAGATCGAAAAAAATTTTAATAGCTCATCCTTGTAATTAATCGAGATACGATTAAATTGAAGTTAAACTTGGACGTAAAACCGAGTTAATTACGGTTCTACCGTTGATTGCCTCGCCCATTTCACACTGTAGCATGTCTTACATTAACGAACAGTCTCGTGTGTTGATACGCGCACAGTTACAAAGTAACAACACGTAAATTAGACCATTAAACTAAGTTGTATGCACCAACGGAATAATGTCAAGTGAAGAATAAAATCAAGGACACGATAGGGAGACAGATTTTTCCGTAGATTCATTCAAGTATATTGAACTGTCGTTAGATACATGGCAGTTGACTTTTATGTTGCTGATAATTTTTGTCAATGGGTGCAATATTCGAACCATCGGATATTGCGAGCATTCATTTAACATTCCTGTCGGATGAATGCATTTTTTCAATTCATGGATCTTTCTTGAAACCATTCCATTGTTTCGTTTCAACTTCTAACTTTGAAATACGTTATTCCGCTGACAAATTTTTAATCAACTTTGACGGATTTCGTTTTTTTCTTTAGAAAGTCAATCAAAATTTGACAGATCCACTATCCAATTGAAATTACTTTTAAAAGGTTGAGATAATGTGGTTACAAACTGAAGATGGGTGATTCAAATTCGATTCTGCGCCGGATCAATTTTTGTCTTCAACCTTTTGATTCTTTGCATCGATCTTTTTGATCCAATTTTTCATTTTATCAGCGATTTCTTCACTTTTTAGGGAAACAATAGAGGACAAGAATGAAAGATTTTGATACGGACGGGGAATATTCTTGTACACATACAGAAAACTGAATGGGAAAGAAAGAATCAAGGAATGAAATGGAAATCAAGTGAAGGAAAACAAATGAAATGAAAGTAAAAAATGGAGTAAGAATGGAAAAAAATGAAATACAAAGAATGAAAATTTGATTTGATAATTCAGTGATGAGTGACAAGCAATTGGTACTCATGATCAATAGTTTGAATTTCATTTCTATTCCACTTAATTGACTCTTATTCATTTTGATATTTTATTTCAAAGTCTGATTTTTAAACGTATTTTTATAGGATCATTTCGAATGATTATTAAATATATGTAGTAGCCTCTCGTGATAAGAGTGAGCTGTGTCCTTGTTCTACTCAATAGCGACGGTTATGACGAGAGTCCACTGTATATCATCGGGATTACAAATTTTAGCGGCAATTTCAATTTATTAGAGGAATTTCATGAGTAATTGGTATCCCAGGCTGGACTCACTTTATGACTCTATTCAGTGTCGTTTATAGAATCAATTTCTAGAATTAATTGGAAGTATAGATTATAAATGAAATTTGATTGAATTCCATTACATTTGACTTGTGGGTAGAAGTCAAAAAAATTGTTTTGAGCGAAGACTTCGAATTAACATGATTCAATTATTTGATTAGAACATATGCCAAAATATATACAAATTGCCGGTCAATTCAATTAAAATTGATGGAATGAGTTGGAGCAGAGTAAAAATACTGGATAGTATTTTTAGAATTGAATTCAAAATTGCGGAGAAAATTGGTTCTCACTGAATTCTGATTGCATAAGAGAGATAATGAAATTTAGAGAGAAATTTTAATTCAATTTATTTTTTGTATCAGGAATTGAGGGGGAAATTCAATTATCAAATTTAATCGTCCGGTATAAAGTGAGTTAATTATAAATATCAATGCGTATTTAGGAATTGTTCAAAATTCATAATTTATAAAATATAATATAATTCGAATTCTTCGATATTCATTTTTTTCACAAATGAATTGAATTTGGCAAAATGATAAGTTTTGAATTGAAATTTGAATATCAATTTTTGATGGTTCAAGAGAAGATTTAGAAGATAAAATTGAAATTAAATCTGTTTGTATGAAATGAAGTTTAATTGAAATTATTTTCTTTGAAAAAGGAGGTAATTATTTAAATAAGTTCAATAAAAATTTTCTAATAAATTCAATTTTTCATGAAAATATTCATATCAGTAGTTCAATAAATATCAATAATCAAAGTTCAATGAATAAGACTTTGCTATGGAGAATAAGGCAAATTTTTATCATGAATCATTCAAAACATGTCTTTTTCTTCGAATAGTCTTTTCTGTTCCATGAATTTAACTTTGAATACCTGCAGGGTATTGACTCTGCAAATATCACATAATCATTTATTTTTTGATTGAAAAATAGTATGAATAATGGAATGATATCATAACTTTATTAATTTTATGAATTAAATCACGATTTAAATAAAAATATCTAAATTTATGTATAAGACGAAAAGACCCTGGGAAATTTCGTACTCCTAATAGATGGGATAAAGAAGAAAATTGATGGCATATCCATTTGCAAAGCATGTGCAATCTGCTCAATACTTATTCAGATTGACTGGACATTTTTAATGTTAATATCCAAGATTTAAAGAGAATTTTCTTCGTGTGTTGGGCTGTAAACTTCATATAGTCATTGTTGCGATACGTTTTGTAATTCATTCATGTGCAGTATAGTATTATAACATTTTTTGGAATTCTTTATTGCTTCTTTTTAAACTGTAGACGGGTTTTATTGTTGGAACTTTCAAAGTGGTTGCTATAACTTGGATTGTTTGAGACTAAACATTATTATCTGTATTGAGTATTGGTCCGTTATAAGACCGATAGATGAATGAATAAATATTCTTTTGGGAGGATTTTTGATTCCAAAAACTTTGAAGTTTATTCAGTAACATTATGTTTATGAATGAGTGTAATAAATTGGGTGAATTTCCATTAGAAAAATTTAATAAATCGCTTCAAGGATAACAGTGTAATAATTTACGATAATTCATATTGAATAAATCGATTGCAACCTCGATGCAGAGGCAAGATAAAATTTCAATGAAGGGATTAGGAGTTGAAATATGTTTGACTTTTAAAATCTCACATGATTTGACTCCAGATCTGCATGAGCTAGATCGGTTTCTATATCCATAAATCATAATATTTGTTTTATACATAAAATAATTTTCGGGATATAGGGAAAATTTCAATTGAACATCATTATTACTTTGGAACATAAGGAGTTCAAATTTAAGATTTGATCACATAAAATTCTTTTATAAGTAGTAATATCTGTGACATCAATAATACAATTAATATATGAAGAAGTTATTATTTCAACAAGTATTTTGAATGTAATTTTAGTTTCAGTAGGTGTTGCTTCGAATCTTTATTGGAACGGAAAGTTTTGGGATATATTCAGTATCATACGGGGTCCAATAAAGTAAAATTTGTCGGGATTCTACAACTTTTTGGAGATGCTATGATACCATATACAAATGGAATTACTAGTGTTTGTAAAGTTAGAGAATTATATTTCTTCTTTCCTCTCATATTAATATTATTATATTCAATTAAGAGAATTATTTGAGTTTCTGTACCAATTTTAAATGAATAATTTTGAATTACAGATGAATTATTAGCTACACCGAAAAAAAAGTTTTGTTGAAATGTGAACAACCAAAAACTTTAGTTATGCTGACCCAATTTTGGTTGTTGCAACAAAACATTTGGTATTAGACACAAAATATTTTTGTCAACACATTTAGGAACAAAATAATTTTGTCGAAAGCACAAAAATTTGGTTGAATAAACAGAAGTTTTTAGTCGTTCACATATCAAACAAAATGTTTTGTTGTTTCAACCAAACAGTTTTCTCGGTGTATTCTTTGTTGTTCAGCAGTAGGTACTGACCCATTAATTATGACAAGTGGATCTTCTCTTACAAATTATGCTTTAATTGGCGCAATACGTGCCAATATCCCAAATGATTTCATATGAGCGTATAATAATTTCAATCGTTTTGAGTTTTTATTTAATGAGAATTATTTATTGGTTTTTCACATTGATTTCCAAGGAATTGATAAATATTCATGTATTCAATGTTTTTTACAAGTATAATTTTTATAGTTAGAACATTGGTTAAATTCAATCGTAGACCCTCCAATTCAATTGAAGGAAAGTCTGAATTGATCCATTTAGACCATAGAGATCCATTTGGTGTAATTTTTATAGGATGATATGGAATGATTATATTTGCTCGATTGTTTTTAGATCCACCTTCAGTCCACAGAAGGAACATGCTAGAAGTTTGGTTTTCCTAATTTTCAATGTAAATGCATTCAGAAATTGAATCCAGTAGACAAGTTTTCACTGGTTTTTACTCGAAGAAAAGGTAGTGGAATTCGAAAAAAGTTTATCCACCCCCGTTCAACAGACATTCCAAACGAGAAATTCCATTTTAGAAGACGATATAATATCAACATTGTGTTCGAAGATTGAATACGACTGCATCTCTGATTTGATGTCTATACTTTTTATCGAGCCATTGTTACAATCCAGCAAATGTTATAAAAAATTCTTGAAATGTATTACAAACACTACATAAAACAAATATCGTTTTCTCAAACACAATAGAATCAATAGACAGAAGAATTTAAAAACGGAACTCAATCTATTAGATCGACACAGGTTGATTGAATTTTCTTTTGCTCTTTTCCCATCTCGATCAGCTTCATTCTCTTCTTTGCTGCTTCGATTGATACCGTATTAGTTGTTCATTTTTCTCAATCGTTTGTTATTTCTTATACTTCCTTCCCTTCAACTCTGATCATAGAGTTTTCAAAAAGAAATACAGTGAAAGAGAAAGGAGAAAAATGAAAATTGGTTGCAGTTGAATCATGCTCGTTGGATGATACGATGGTTAAGAAGCTGCAATATTCATTGATTACATGAATTCTACGTTCAATTTTGTACTTACTTCACTCATCTGGAACTTAGGCGTCGAATGAAATGGAAATGAAAGTTGTGATTGAAATCGAGATCGAAATGAATATTTCGAATAATTTCGACAGTTATTTGGAAGAGATGAGAATCCAATAAACATTTTGTATCTTGCGATATCTTTGAGACAGGCCTTAGATGTCTTTCATGATATACCTGCAGTTGAGTTTAAGACCAATCCTTGTCCCAAAACTATCGCAACGAATATCTCGCATTCGAATGAAGTCTTCAAGACAAGTTTTGGATGAGTTTCAGACAAGAATTCGTTTAGAACTGATTTGAAGGCGTTGTGCAAGAAAATTAAAATTTGTTTAAAAGGTTTCATTGAGAAGAGATAAATTGAAACTGACCTGCAGAGTTTCTTTGTTGGGAAGAAAATCTGGAACAGATTCCAGATTTCTTTTTTTTGGAAGGAACTTCAAAGACCTAAACCAGACTCGCAAAGTCCAGTCAAACCACAAACCATAGCGAACATTTCAAATCCAATACATTTGAAAATAACATGAAAATTGTGACTTCAAAATCGGGTTATCATTCATTAAAACTCTCACTCCAGTTACGATCATTCATGTTCCGCGTTTTAACAAGGAGATTAAGATCTCGAAATTCTAAGCTCTTTTCTCTGCACATAAAAAAAAATGTTCACGATAGCACTCTTTGATATCATATCTAAATTAGTTCAAATTAGATAATTAAATACACGATTACGATTAAAATAGCATAACATGGTTATCGATTTTCCGAGGGGATGCAAATGAACAGCATTACAAGACACAATAATCATTCATCGTTCTTATCAGCCGAACATCTCATTCCCTATCGTGTAATACATCATTGTACATTATATCTAGAAAGAAAAAACTCCTCATTCGCAAGTCAACATTCCTGCTAATACGCTCTACTAACTGGATAAAATTGCACATAGTATATCATTTTGATTTTAATTACCACATGTATGAAATTTGATTAGAAGTAATCCCATTAATAAACAGAACGGGAGAAAGCAAAACGTGGGTTGAAAGTTATTCGTGTTAATAATATCAACTCTCAATTTGTGTCTATTCGTCTCCGGAGATTCATCGGAGACCTGTTTGAGATAACTAGTATCGCGATTATTCCATTCCGATCGATCCATCGATCGATAGTCTCGAAATCGAAAAACAAGAACCTGTTTATAATAGAATAGCGATAGAAGAAAAAGAGAATCCAGGCCAATCTTTCCACCTTACGCATGTGGACAAAAAAGGAAATTCTAAGGATGATTCGATCGTATGAAGAGGCGAGGGAAAAAAGGGAAAGGTATCATTTTCTCAAGGTCGTGAAACTAAACAAAAAGTCTACATACGAGGATGGGATCGTGTCAATCGAATGTGTGATGATCGAACGTGAACGGATATCCAAGAAAATTGTTGGCTAGTCGGTAATTATTTTTCAATCTATGACCACAGCTTGTGTGGATAGAAGAAATTCAATACAGTTTTTGTCATTGTTTTCGTAGGCGCTTTATATCACTCGACTTGGGAATTTATTTCAAATTTTTTGGCTTAATGAAATTGAATTGGAAGAATATAGGGTTTGTTATTCATTACTGTGATCGAATTTTTCTTAATTTGGTAGTTCGTGTTCAAAGATTTCAATTTTTTGCGTTAAAAATGAGGGGTATTTTAGATCAATGCGTGGTATTCCGAATTGCAGAGGGGAGGAATGTTATGAAATCTGAGTGGTTGATTCTTTTCTTTTTTATGCACTGTAAATTAATGTCGAACGAAACCGAACAATGGTTAAAATTTCAACAAAGAGCACGATAGTAAATAGCGTGGCATACTTTCCAAATTCTGTGATACTCAGAAATACTATTGTTCTCAATATGGAATGGAAAGTTTTCAAAATAATTTGTTGGATTCAATTCACGTTTTAGAACCATCATTATGACACGTCAATATTTGACGTCTTTTAAACGATGTTCAAACCGTTGATATGACGTTATTTTATGGTTGAAAAACACGTGATCTGCCGCAACATTTTCACGTTGAATCAACGCAAGAATATTACTCATTCACAACGTATGGTTATTGACTGTTTTTGACGTTTTTAAAACGTGCGTGTGTTTACTGGGTTGAGATTTGTTTTCATGTAAACCTACGTAAATATAACTAGATCCGTTCAAATCTAAATAGACTCGCAATTGTCATTTCCGGATCTACCGAAATCTAATCAGATCTACGTGAAAGATTCGAATTTATTTTCTCTCGGTCCAAGTCAGTATTTTGTAACAATTCAAAAACTTTGTTGTTTCAATCAAATACGTTGCTTCCCCAGCAACCGTGTTAGCTATAGCAACAAACTTAGCTCAGCTGTAGTAGTTAAATTTTTCTGCTATGACAGCTAAAAACCCACTACACAGTGAGGAGTTTCATGTATTTTTAACACACGTTTATGTTGAATGTTGACACAAAGAATGTGTGAAATCAACACGGAAGTGGTAAATGAACCGTGTTCAACACAAAATTCTCAATTATGTATCAAAACCGATGAAATCTCTGTTGCGGTAAGAAATTCTCTATCTCAGCAAAAAGTGCACAATGGAATCAGAGTTTGGAATTTAATGATCAAAATTCAATGAAACCGTTACCAGTACCATTGTTTTTTCAATAATCACTGAACAATGATGGAATATTGCGATTCATTACTTAATTTATCAAACTCTAATCTGTTGCAAATTATATTTATTCATCATGCTTCAGAATAGTAGATATGAGAATACGTTCCAAGTTACATCACACATTCATCAATCTACACCGCTAGACAGTCCATTTAATTACTTTCTCGAGAACAGACGAGTCATGTTGATTACCTCATCAAATGTGAGTGCGAGATTTTTAGTTTACGAAGAATTCAATTCTCATAAAACATTAAATTATATATATTTTTAATGAGAACTTGATCGTTGGTATTTATTCTTAGTACGGAAAGAACAATCTTCAAGGTTCGAGAAAGCCTCATTCATGCTGTAGGGTGAAACCGTAATCAAAGTATGCTAACCGTATTTCACGTATGAACGGAAGCCTTTGATTTGACTTAAGAAAGTTTGTCATCTCTCTTGTGGAACAGTGATGTAATATGACGTTTCTACTCGAATTCTTCTTCGAATCTTATTCTAAATTTCAGAATATTGTTACAGAAAGATCGAGGACTTGGAATTTTAATGAGTGATTATGTAAGATTCTTTGGTTCTAAACCAAAATTGAATTCCATCTTGATAAATATTGGTAACAACACTGTGAATCGGGAAATTCACCGAAATTTATTGGAAAGGAATTGATCTGATCACAGTGGATAAAAATTTCCAAATTTTTGGTAAATTTATCGAACTCCTCGTTACATATATGTACCAATTTTTTGGTAGAATTTCCGACCAATTTCTCAGTAAATTCACCGATGTTTTCACAGTGAATACTAGAACAACTTTTTTGTAAATTCGTTTCCGTAGTGAGTTTTGCTGATTCTAAAGCCGGACAGAGTTCAGAGTAACCACACAGCACTTGTTGTCTAAAAGATATCTTCAAGGACGTTTTCAGAAACGAGTACAGTTCAAAACTTCCATGAGATATCTTTTCATGTTGCATAAGACTTCTTGCATGGGTCTTGATTATTTCTGAAGATATGTTCTAAACAACGAGTGCTGTGTGGGTACTTTGGATTTTTCACTGTGCATATTTTGATAAAAATATCATAATGAAATGAAAAAGCTCACCTCTTGTACATTGTTCACCCATAAACAGAAATGGAATGAAAATTCAAAGTTACTCATCATCGCAAGAATCTTCCATTGGAATTCATTCCATGTCGTGCAAGCTATGGAATACAATACTCATCACAATTAAGTTTTTGTTCTCATTAATTATGATCACGATCGTGATCAGGTACACGACCTTTCGTAACATACAAAAAGTTCCTCGAGAACGAAGGTAGCCTTGATCTTGAATGTTGAGCTGCGATGAAGATCAAAAAAGATATGGATGATCCAATCAGCTGCTGGCTCAATTGACCGCGATGATGGTACAACTAATGACGTTCGACGGTGAACCGCATAACCGTTGATCTTCGCATGAATGATTATGCATTCGATATAACTACGGCGACAAAAGCCGTCAAGATTCACGTCTTCTTACATCATTCAAATCTTTGTTGCAATAAACACAAAGTTGATGGAAAAAAACGTGAAATTTATGATAAACTTCCATTGGAATTCAGTCCCGTCTTTCACTTTTACCTTCATCGATAGAAGAGTGTGTCAAAAGAATCATTCTTCGCAAGAGAACAATTTTCTGGTCAACTCATAAACCTTCTTTTTATTCTTTTTTTGTCTTTCAACTTCCCTCGTATACATTTATGATTTCTTTCTGTCGAGTGTTGAGCACGAGTTCCTAGCATTCCTGAAAATTGGAATCCGTGAAGGGTAATAACAATTTACTTGCGGTCCCGGTGTCTACCTGTACCGTGCAAAGGGTTGTTGCTACGTCTCTTATATTTCCTCTCTTACCGCCGCTTACAAATTGTTTTGAAATTATGCTAAAATTCACTAAAGATAGTTTCAGACTTTCGGAATTGACAATAAATTTCTCCGTTTGTATCAATTTCCATTGAAATAATGTGTATAAATGAAAGATTTTTTCCTACCTAGTCAAAGCAACGTATTGAAGATACCGGCGAAAAGAATCCGTCCTACTCTTCTTCTCGATCGTTCTTCCTCCTGCTCTTCCTTTACCATTCGTTCGGTATGAACATAAAGATTGAAGTACTTACATACACACAGCGGGGAACGAGCTCGTAAACCTTTAGTCACTGCTCTTTTTCACCCTTTCTCTTTTTCTCCTTCTTTTACTTGTTTCACCTTTTTCTTCCTCCGCCATCCGTGTTTTCTTCTTCTTCTTCTTTCATTTTTCAACTCACATCTTGTGGATTATTTTGCAACTTGGGGGGATTATGAATCGAAGCGATTCGTTAAGATGATGGATCTTCGAAATACTTGACGATGAGAAACGACAACGAATCCAGATTCCAAAACCAGAAGGACTAGCTGTAAATTGTATCGTTGAAGATTTATCATTAATGCATTTCGTACGGTCATTCTTTGGTGATGTTTTGAACATAGGGTACCGTGTTTACAGATGTTCTTTTTATGATAAAATGAAATTTATGTCTCAGATGTATATAAGGTAACAGAAATTCAACATTACAGATGAGGTTATTATCGAATGGATGTGGAATGGAGTGTAAATGGCTGTTAAGAACATTGATTATAAATGAGGGACCTGACAAAAAGAGTTTCATAGGTTTTTATATGAACGTGCGAGGTGTGTGGGAAATTTTCACACCTATAAATATTCGGATATCATAAAAAATAATGAGTAATAACGAAATTAGTTTCGTCAGTGAGTAATGGACCAAGATAACATGACATTTCTCACGCTTAAATTATGGGATATTTTCAAATGGAAAGGGAAATTCGATTTTTTGCGGGAATAAAAAATACACAGCGGAAAATTTCGTGTCACAGTCATTTCGTGTCCACTCATAGTTTGTGTTGAAAACAACATATCAAATTCTGAAATTCACAGATTTTCAGTGTAAATTTAACATTTTTGTGTTGATTTGATACATTTTTTGTATCAAAATTTAACATAAATGAAAAAGTGGGCCTTCTGGAACATACACGTGTGTTGAAAATACACAAAATTGTTCACTGTGTAGTGCTGAGTTTCGAGGATTAAATTCAAATGTTTCAATCGTGTGATCTGTTCATACAAAAATTTAGCAATTCCATCAGTACTTGGAGCAAGAAGGGCAAACAAACATAGATTTATTCAGTCATCTCTTTGTTCTCGATCAAGAACAAAGGTATTGTCATTTTCGTGGTAGGAATTCAAAGATGAATTGTATTAGAACAACTCTGACGGAAGTGTTGATTCATTTTCAAATCAGGATTAGGGTTCTGCTAGTTGGGAATTCCAACGGAATCAATCAATCGAAAAATCGGGTTGAATAGAATGGCTATTCTAGGCTATTCTTGCAGAATCAAGCTTGTGCTAATCTTGGGCTCCGTTGCGAGGTCGTGTACTCATAACACCGCAGTAAATGATTTTATTAATGATAGATTTAGCTCTGTCCGCTGTTTTCACGCTTTTCTAGCTAGTGAGGATTACATTTCTCTTTCCATCTAATGACAAGAGTCAATGACAGTGATGAAGGATCGTATTCATCACAGTTCGAAGGAATATCATTAATGTTCAGACCAATAATCCTGCAAACAATAATTATTGATGTTTTGATGGACCGTTGATGGCCCTGCAATGCCATTGCTGGGCCTGGGAAACACTTGCAGTTGTATTTGCTGAGACCTATCGCTTGAGTGAAAACAAAGTAGACGTCACATATTAGGAGTGTATATGCTAAAAATGAGTAGTGTTATCATCACATTTCATAGCGCATGAAACTACTCCCTCTTGTCAGATTCACTTGAAAAATGTATCAGTGATGCTCTGACTCCTTGAATCGACAATCACTTCCTAAATATTAATGAACTCTATTTATCCCCCTGTGATTAGTAACTAGCCGAATTCAAAATAACTACTTTCCAAATTGTTTTGTACATTTTTATGTATCTCACTTGAACTTGGTGGCTAAGACAGAGTATGGAAAATGAGATAGCATAAAAAACAGAAAGAGAAGAAACATCAATGGGATGTTCAGGAAAAGTAATCACTTGAATAAATAATAAAACATTAGCCACAAACTTCAAATTTGTTCTCATCGAAGTGTATTACAGTGATGTTGATTCTGGAACAAAACCAGTTCTGGTTCTTAGAAAAAATTCTTAGGAAAAATATGCACTATTCGTAGAGTTCTATACATTCTCTATGAGGAAGGATCAGCATCAATGAAGTGAATCAAATGAAGTGCATTACACATCATTACTCGCTTTTAAATCCATCTTCAATTCATCGGACGCTGCGCGTGAACATACTCCGACATTGGATGCATTAAAGAAAATCTGCAACCCTCATTTCCCTGTCCATCACTTCTTCTCCGATTATTTTCTGGTTGAAACTTCTTGAAGGTTTTCATATCTGCAAGTTCAACTATGGAAACTCATCGTAGGATGAGTTGAGTTATGAACTTGAATCGTTGAATCATTACATGTTCTTTCCAATGAAGTTCAGCGATGGATTTATCGGGAAGATCCATTTGGTTAGTGATAGACGATGCTTGACCTTTGTATATCGATGATTCAGGAATAAATTTCAGGAAGTTCCTGTTGATTTGTATAAAATATGGATCGGAGTTTGGAATGAATTCTCCTAAAAAAGTATCGGTACCGTCAGACTTGCCTAGTGGGGAAAGGATATATTTGCTAGAATTTGATTAGAATCACTGCGTCATTATAGAGGCAGAATTGTTTTCTCGTGAAAGATATCTATGATGTAATATCAGTTTGATTTGAGTTCTTATTAATTCCTCCATGTACTTTAAATAAACCTCCCATATCTTCATCTTCTAATTTTCTTATGTAATTAATTATCGAACTGGATAACTTTGGTTATCATTTCTTCAAATGATTTCTAACGATGATAAACTTCAAAACCTCATAAATGATTTTATCATCCAAGTTTCCACTTATTTATTTTATCAACCTGAATATAGATCTTCTAACATCATATCGTTCTTTAATTATAATTATCAACATTATCTTATGCATAAAAATACGATTCATCACCTTCCATAATTCCTTTATTAATATAAAATAAAGAACATTTATCTCCATCAAACTGCTTCATTCTTTCTATTCCATGTGACTCTCAATCTTCATTTTATGATATCAATCGCTGAATATAAAAATAATTCATTGAATTGTTTTAGTGATCAATGAACATATCAAAGAAATTGATTAATTGATAATTGATTGGTAATTTTATACAAATTAATAAATAAAAAGGAAAATAATAATTAATAATACGAAAATAAGCTAAAATAGCAACAGAGAATAAAAAAATGAATAAATGAATGATCAATGAATATATTAATAATAATAATAATAATATAATTCTTCATTTAAATAAATGACAATGAAATCAATTATCATTACTATTATCCATTTATTCGAATATTAATTGAATGCCATCGAATAAACCAATATTATGCATCAATTTTTACCTCAAAATAAACCCTCAACGGCCACACGGGGTGACTAGTTAACCCAGGCTTGAAAAAGTGGAATTAGAGGTCTCAAACCTTTCAAATAACTATACCAAACAGCATCTGCCGGTGAAAGACATGTGTGAGGTGTGATTTCACTACATAGTAAGCCTGCACAGTATTTTCACGTTTCTAATCATGGATATGTATTTAAAATTTAATAAAACGCAAAAAAAGCCAATTTCATGATTTGTAATTTTTTTCATTTTTCTTCCTAGTAATTTTGCAAAATAAATATATTTTATGAATAATAGTGGATACTGTTATTTTTTTGTGGCAGTGGTATATATTGTGCGAACGACTCTGGAGTTTTAGTCGTTAATATTGTAAAATGGCGGAGTAGTGAATTTTTTGGCAATTTTTCCTAAATTTTGACCCATATGACCAGTTTTAAAAAGTTAAACCATCAGAAATATTGAAGAACTAGTCAACGAAGATGATATAATTAGTTAAAAATCTCAAAACATCTACACATCTTGCGCGACCGGGTTTTTCAGCGTGGGGCAATAAGTTACCCCATGTGGCCGTTATGTGGTCTGGATGAGATGTAGCCGTTGAGGGTTTTAATATTCTTCTTCTTCTACAAACAGTCTGAAATTTTCAGGGAATAATCTTTGATACTTGACTATCACTTGAATACAGAGCCTGAATTCCAAATTTCGGGAAAAAACTTTTCTTCTCGTTCGCTAAAAAAGAATTTTTTTCAGAATTTGAAATTCGAGCTCAGTACTGCAATAGATAATGAAAGTTGTGAGTATTATGCGATTTGTGAGTTTAAATTCCGAACGCTTGCGTCTTCAAATGACGCACAAATCTTTGCACGTACATGTTATGCTTCTTTACTTATTTCTGTATGAAATAATCATTTTCACATATCTTTGAACATATTGATCATCAAACATAAAGTTTTTATTTTGAAATATTAGGAAATCGAATTATAGTGAAATAATTTCTTATTGAATTCGTTTATCAAATTCTTTGATCCCGCATCTGACGAATGAGTGCGAGTGTTCGAAGGTTAAACTTTATTTTTTCACTATTCATTTTCATACACTGTAAAAGAAGTCTGTTTCAAACTTTATTAAAATATTATGGAGTTTGTTTTACACAAATAATTTCTCAAATTTCATAATAATATAATCAATTCAATCACATAATTCTGAGAGTTGAGAATTTTTTTTCTTAATTTTGATAACACATTTATAGAATGTCATGAATAATTTTGACATTTCGAAGAGAAATTTTGAAATTTCATCATTAATATTGAATTGAAAAACTATTATTAAAGTTCATATGGGAATAGAATGAAAGAAAGAAAAAAAATAGGATAAATGCATAAAAAATTCCATACTAAATTCGAAAAATTTTTCCAACAGTGTCAGAACATTGTTGATAACCACTTGATACTCCAAATAAATATTTGAAAGATTGTAAGTTGATTCAAACTGTAAAGCTTTGAAGTTTCAAATAATTGAATTTCAAATCAGATTTCATTTTCCATCAACTTTTTCTACAATTAATATTCTTATTATTATTTTTCATTTTTAATAATATGTATATATATTTCATGATACCGGATGTTTCAGAATTCATCATTGACATTTATATGGCATATTCTGAAGCTGAAGTGCAATAATTTTCCGTGTAAAAAAATCTGATTCGAAGCTGAGTTTTTGAGTTATGATGATTTTTAGAGTTTTTTCAAATCCAAATCACTGAAAAGCATTGTGCTTTACACTGAGAAAAGGAAAGCGTGAAAATTACAGTCTTTATTAACATATTGAAGATATTGCAGATAAAAGAATTATTAATTGAACTATTGTTGAGCGAGTATCTTCTATTATTTACAATATCTTCAACCTGTTGATGAGAATTCTAACTTTTACATTCCTTTTTCTTTCAGTTTACCTGTTTGAGCTTGACACCATTCGTCAAGATATAAAAATCATACTATCCCATCATTATTCGTTGCAGAGCTATAATGATTCAGAGTTGCTGAATTTCGATTGGCTGGAAGCTAAAAAATTCCAAATACCTATAATTTCAAATTGGAACATCATAAAATACTTCAATTTTTTCCATTAATCCGCCCTGTTTTAACACGACGAATGGTATTTAGCTCAGCTAAGCACAAGTGTGTGGAATACAATACTTTGAAGTGATTTGGATTTGAAAAAAAAACTCAAAATGCTTATAACTAACAAACTGAGTTCCAAATGAAATTTTTCCGAACGAGAAATTATTGCATTTTGGCTCAAGAATATGCTACAGGAATCCGAATTATGAATTCTGAAACACCTGATATAACATATAATATTAATATTATATATTAATATATTATTACCCTTGGAATTAATATTCAAAATAAACAAATAAGATTTATTCAATGAGATAATATAATCAATAGTCTAATAAATTTAATTATTGCATCATTAAATTTATAATTTACTCTTTTTATCAGACATTACATTTTGATGGGAAAATTATTTTTTAATATGTTTCCCTTTTTATCCAGTTGATCCATTACTCAACCTCATTGGATCAAAACTCAAATTTGTTTGTTATTCATGCATAAATAACGCTCACTATTCTTTTAGGTGGTCTATGTTGGTGATGGCGCTGCCTACGTTCCTGTCCCATCTCTGAAGAATCGACCGTTGAGCCCAAATCTTCAAGCACTTCAAACTCTGCAGGGTCTTCAAGGGTTAACCGGTGGAGGTACTGGTTTAGCCGGTGACGATGACTGGAAAAGGCATCCAGAAACTTGGGATCGGGAGCACAGAAGATATAGGCCGAATACAACCAGAGTACAACGTGAGTGTAATTGTTCTTCCTTATCTTAATTCATTCGTGGACAAAAAATGTATCAACCTCTTAATTCTTCCATTAAATATCCATTTCTCACGGATAAGAATTTAGTCAGTTGCATTCGGGGAATATATGTTTGTGAAAAGTTACCAAAAGTTGTCGAAGTAAATTCAAGTTTATATACATAATTCCATAAATATCCTTAATTTTCCCTTTACGCTGAAAAAAATGATCCAGTTGCGGGAATGAACTTGTTACGGTCATTGCACTTCTTACGAATGTCAATAGAATACCATAAATCAGAAAAATAAGTACACGTTGGCGAAGAATTCCGTTCCAAGTAATTTTTATAATATTTCTACTGATTACAAAACTGAATCGTTCCTTGTGTAAAAATGTCAGAAATTCTCCTTGCCATATTTCAAATCCCAGGCACAGGTATAAGCTGTACCCGTCTATGCGTGGGCATCAATTTACTATAATTTATAATTCGCAGAGTAAAAAAAATTGGAGCAATAAATTGAAATACAGATAAACGATGCAGGAAAATGGACGGAATGGGAAGAGCCCTATATTCTTACGAATGTATTTCAATACCGTCTCGCTCGATCGACTCGTTGAAACATCGTTCAAACTGATGATGCGTATCATGATCTCTCGCTCTTATTCTTCGTCTTCATCCCCAGTTTCTCAAAGTGGCACGCGAGAATTCAGAATTACGTTGCGCCCATGATAGGTTGTTGGATCGATCGGTTCCCCGGTTACCTGGTTGCGCGAGTTGGGCTACCGTTAGAGAAGACCAGCAATTAAAACGGTGTCGGGAATAGTGGTAAGTAAGTTAGCTGACATGAGTCTTCATCGTTCTTGTCGTCCTCGTCGTTGTCGTCGTCTTCATCGTCATCTTCATCCAACTCGTCTCTTTGTTGTTGCCTTTGACGTTGAGAGGGAGCGTGGTAACGCCCTCGTTCTTTCTCACTCTACTTCTACAATTACCTTCCTGATAGTAACCCGCAATTGTTCGTAAAATTTTTTAATAATAGAGGGATCCTTCATTTCTATTATAGCTCGTGATTCAATATTAATTTCTGCGATATGAAAGAGTGTTCTCTTGAAGAAAAAATCTATTTTTCAATATTTGATTCTCGAGAGATATTGAGA
Source organism: Gonatopus flavifemur (assembly GCA_018340375.1). Lineage (NCBI taxonomy): Eukaryota > Metazoa > Arthropoda > Insecta > Hymenoptera > Dryinidae > Gonatopus > Gonatopus flavifemur. Next base: position 12,886,625 of record JAFFJZ010000005.1, read on the forward strand.
TGAGATATTAATCATCCACGCGGGAATCGATTGGTTATTAAATTCAATTCTCTATGTGAATACCGGCGTTGAAACTAACGCTTGTACTGTGCACCATTAACGATAAATAATATAAACCACGTGTGTAATAGGGTACTCCCTTAGGTTCAATGAAGTCGTAAAAGAGCAAACCAATATGAGAAAAAAGAAATGATATTTTACCTTTATTTCTCAACAGGAAACTCGAGACCACCCGCGGTATCGTCAATCATTCGACTTAAGATCCATTAGGTTCATAACGTGTATCTCATATGTTTTGTTGTTCCTTTCCTTGCATTTACGCTCTTCTCAGCATCGTGTTTGTTGTTTTCCTGCAAGAATGACATTCGTAAAAACATTCCTATAGGACAAACAAGTCTTTTACATCAAGACTCTCTTTATTTCTTAGAGTTTTCATTCAAGAATAGTCCTCTTGTTTTGAATATTATGTAAAATCAATTTCGTGCAGGATAATCTATGAAAAAAAACCTCTACGTGAGGATCGAGTTTGAAAAATTTTTTTATTATTACTGAATCGTGAGCATGCGAAGGGTGAATATGCCGCGAAAGAGGTTACATCACGTAATTAGAAATCCTCACAGCACTCATAAGTTAAGATTCGAATAATAGCTTATCGAGGTTGCAGATTGGATTAAAACAAAAGAAGGAGGCGTTTCTAATAACATCGAGAATATAAATTTAAGACTTGAATTCTAAGATGAATCGTACACAATGAGAAGATATAACGTTCGAGGTCGATGCACCTATATCGAGCTTTAATTACATAAAAATAGTGGTCGCGACCAATTACGGTATCCGCGAATACAATGGGGATCCATTGTTCATATGGTATGGGAAGAAACGCCATAATTGACCTTGACTGACCATATGTAAATGAATTCTGACGATACATCCTACGAACATGACAATCTTAGATTTCTCAGACAGCGACAACTTTCAATGCAAACTTTCATTGTAAATTGATCAATGTATCCATCATTATGACTCGAAGGAGTATATGCTGGGTAAATGGGTACAGAGTGAATCTCGTGATCAACGTGTGAATCGATCAGCTGATTTTCTCACGAAGTAATGTACTTGCATTCGAACGAGTATCATCAATGGGATTTATCTGTACGATCACGGGATAATTCACCGCTATGAAGGAGAGGGTAGTAATGATTGAAATGGTTTGTTTGTGATGTAATAGAATAAGAGAAAGTATGATTGAAGAGGAAAGATATGAGAGATGTAATGTTGATCCTTTGGATTATTAATAATAATCGAAGTGATAATTTTATATCTTGTGTATTGTTCATTCAGACTTTTGTATTCTCCTGAGATTGCGGAATAAGACTTGTGTTATTATTTCCACTCTGTGCTGTTGTACTGGGATGGTAGTTGATCTTGAAATAGATGGAAATAATTTTATGATTCTTATCAATTATCCAATCAACTGTCCGAATCAAATTCTCACCAACTGAGCTCTTCCACCAATCGTTCTCTCGATGAATTGAAATTTGACATTGTCTTACATTTTTCGATGAAATTAATTTTGGTAGATTGTTACAGATCCGTCAATTCTCGTGTTTGACACTTGGAAGTGCTACTGAGATAATCAATAGGCTTCTATCAAATTATCTCGGCAATTGATACACAAATATCGACTTCATAAATTTCCCTCGTGAAACTCCTCAAAGAATATTAGATTTCCCGAGAGGAAGATACTCAGCTGTGATGAATAACATTCAGTTGCCTCAGCTGAATTCTAGCTGGCGTAAATGAAAATCTCCAATTCAAAAAAAAATTATTTGGTGCAACTGAATTTTTATCTGGAGTCACTAAAGTTCTTAGCTGCCCAAGATTCTACTTGTGACGCGAAATCGTCAAAATGCATAATAATAATATAGGTAGTAAAAATTGAATTTTAACTGCTTTCAATTTTATACTTGGCGAATGATTCACGATCGATGATATGATTAAAAAATTTCAAAACTGAATATTATGATTACAATTTGAAATTACTATCGGGTGGTCTTGAATGAATTCAATAAGAAGGGAACGGATTAAATCCGTCAACAAAGTGGGACGAGTTTCACAAGCCCCTTTCAGTAGAGCACGCCGACGCGACATACAACGCGTGGCAGTGAAGGCGGGAACGGTCTGTTCTCGACGGTGTGCCCATCCTAAACGCTGTTTCTACTGAAATCCGCTAGGCACCAGGCGTCGCGCACTCTGAGTTATAATTAAACTTTCTAGGATATAAGAGGAGATGTAGATCCATGCTCTGACGCTTTCCATCCTAGATTATAGACCATGGGACTATCTGCTTAGAAGACTATGAAGTGTGGAAATTTCTCCACTTCCAAGATAGGAGGCCAGCTGTTGTTATGATTAATTCCGAAGACCGGAGGATGTTATGCCGATCCTAATTTGAAAATAGCCAGGTTCTCTGAAAGGTTGTTTCACCGCGACATCCTAGTAGGATTGTTATGAGGTGGATGGGGAGGAGATTCGTTACCCTTCTTCCCGACTAGAAATTCAATCAGGTTAACAAGGCATTTCATTAGGACCCAACCGGGTCTTGATCGGGTCTTAATCAAACGATAGATTAACCCGATTGAATGTGACTAAATTTGCAGTCGAGTTACTTTTACGAGAAAAGCTAGTTACAGAAGGGGTTAGACGAGGAAGGGTGTCGTCTCTTCTGTCCTACCAGATGCGCAATACAGTTTAAAAAGGAAACACATCACATCCATCACCCGTCCCTCGATGGCTCCGCTCTCTTTATCTTCAATCCTAGTTTTCACTTAGTCCTTATATTCCTACGTTTATGGTGGGTATGAAGAATGATATGAAAATGTACGAAATGTCGTTTATAAGAGAACCAATATTTTGACCCATTCTATTGGTTCTTCATACAATCCCACTTTAACCCTTCGATAGATTCGCTTCCATACATTTGATATTTCGAGCATTTGGATCCCATCCGATATGAAGTGCATATAGATGGGATGTGGAGGGCGTTTTGTGCTCATCAGTTGATTCAACTCAAACAAACAACCACTGCTAAGCTTGATATACAATATTCGATCGATTTGACTCGTACAATACAGTGAACACTTCCAATGACCGCTGAAAAACAGCGAAAAGTAATTTTGTTGCATGATAATGTTCGACCACATGTTGCGAAAGCTGTTGAAGAGTGGGATAGCCTACCACACCCGTCATGTGTACCCCACTGTGTTTCCTCAGATTATCACCTATTCCGATCGATACAGCACAACCAGTGGCAAGGTGAGACTTCCTCTATCTTTCTCCAACTGACGCGAAACGAAGGATAGGAGGCGGGAAAATTCTGTCTCTCATCCTCGTTTCAACACGAATTGAAAGAGGATGGAAATGTTCTCACCACGCCACTGAGCACGATCTTGCTGATCAACACTTCAAAACACAAGAATATCACAAGTTCACTTCATGAACGAATTGCTTGAAAAGACTCACATTGGCTTTGATCAAGAAATTCATTTGTTTCCTCACATTATAGACATTATTGTATCATTCATTATTTATTCTTGAATACTTGAATGCAATCTAAACTGTTTTTACTGGGGTCTTTCAAGCGATCCTGTTGGAAGTTGATGACAAATGGAATGGATATGAGTTACGGTTATGAATTGTGAGGTCAAATTGTGTCTATTCTGTAATATGTTTTGCAATCAAATAATGCACAACGAACTTTGTTTTAGAAAATACTTACATAAACCGTTCAGATTTTTGACGGGTTCAAACTATCGACGTTTCACTGTATGTAATTTTCTTCTTGGAGTTATGGTAATTCTTCGAACCTTCTCAGCTATTTTTCTTCAGCACACAACAGTACGCATTGGACATTAAATTAGTCTCACTATCACCTAAAGGAGAAAATTACATAAATGGTCATATGTTTCCAAACTATTATTATATAAATTTGTCCCACGCGGTTTCCCATACGTTTTTCTTAGGGTAGTACTTTTATTTCAAATCTCCCAAAGTGGAGAATACTAGAGTGAAATACTTGAAATAGATTTCATGAACCTTGTTCTGTATATTTTGGAAAGTAAGGATATATTTGTCTCAAATCAATTACCCCAATATAAAAAAGTATATATTTGAAAGATATCTTTGAGTTTCCAAGACATCTCCGACATATTCCATTGACATATCTTTTTGAATTCCAAAAGATCGGTTGGAAGAATTTTGATATCAAAAAGATTAGTTAAATTCAGATTCGTTCAAGATATTCTAATATTTCTTAAGGAAGACATCAGGTAAATTTGGATTGATCGTTTTGTCGATTAATCGGTTGATTGGTCAGTTGGTTGAATGGTTAACGATGAATCGTAAGAGTGATTCCCCAGAATCAACGTATTAATCCTTCGCCGTTGATTAATCAATCAGACCTTTGTCAAATTTCGAGGAGATTTGGGGGGAATCCAACGGGTTTCTTCAACCGCGGGTTCTCTCATGTTAGTAGTAAATGGTGGGAAAAATTTTCAGCGACAGAGGGTTGATCGATTCACCGATTAACCGGAATCCACCGATTAATCGAAAGAACAATTAACCAGAATCCAATAAATAATCGATTAATAATTGTCAATCGATTAAACGATCAATCGCTCAGCTCTGGAACAGATCTTGAAGGAATCTCATTTAAAACATCTTGAAGATATCTTTGGTGAGGTATTTTTTAAATATCTTTTTGAGACATTTCCAAGACATTATTCGGAGATATCGTGGAAGACATCCTACAAAAGGTCTTATAGTTACCATGAAAGTATCAGAATAGTGTAAATATACCATGTACGTTCATATAGTATACCACGTCTAGTTGCTACTTGGGTATTTCATAGATATCTTCCAAATGTAAGAAGAATTTGAGAAATCTAAAAAAATATCTAGAATTGTGGCAACAGATCTCTTAGACATTTCCCAAAGGTATCATAACTAATCAAGTTCCAAATGTCACCAATTTTTTTTTTTTCAGACATATGATATCCGACGTGAAATCTCATGCTTTCAGGACATTGTCTCAGAATTTATCCATAATCATTACTCAAGTGATTAGCGACAACTTTTTTGTAAAGAATGTGAATTTTCGGACTGAAAAAAAAGTTTAGCAAAGTGTTTTCGAGTTTCCAATTTCTGAATATATGCGTTCCGGCATACAAAACACACCATGGTGTCCGGAATGATAATTGCACAAAAAAATCTTAGCACGTGCCAACTCAAACACTTTGAGCGTCTACAAGAAATCCTAGAAATGAAAAATTCTCAGAATTCATTGAGCAGCACACTAAACTTCTTCCAAATGTTTTGGTAATATTTTGAAAAATTTATTTGATTTCTTTGGGAATTTCGAAAACTTCCCATTTTGCGCAACTTTCTTCATACTTGTTAACACAAGAATCTAAAATGGATCATACGATTTCTTTTCGAAGGCTCACAATAATTTTTGAATTATAGCGTCCTGAAATTCGTCAAGAGAATTCCAATTTCGGATCCCATTTTAGGGAGCGCCATGTTGCATTCTTTATTCTGGACCCTGAAATTTAGGACTCGAAGACCCTTTTCTACTTAAAATGTATGCGTATACCCGGAAGAAAAAAAAATTTAGATCTCTTTAAATTTGAGAAATGAGAAATGTAAATCCATTTAGGTCTGGATAGATACAGTTAGGTCTATACTCAGATCTGAATCAACAAAAATTTCATGCTGATTGATTGCAATTCGTTAAAGTTCACTGCATGTTTTCCGCACTTTTAAGTGATTTCTAAGAAGTAAGTGTTTTTGGAAAAAATTAATTGGATCTACATGAATCTGAATAGATCTAAGTCGATCTGGAGAGCATTCATTTTCTATCTATTATAGCCGTATTATCAGTTTCATATAAACATTCTATGTCTACAATTTTTTTCAACCAAGAACATCTTATGTATTATATTTGCAAAAAATTGTTTATAACTATTCGAGCAATGATTTGAGACGAATTTTGATATCATGTCTCGGAATTTTATTGCTAGTACATAATATGAAAAATTATTGGAAGAACATTGATTGAAAGTCGACGAAATTTCAAACTTAATGAACTGAGATATGGGATATTTATTGAAAAAATTTGATGTGTTCTACTTGGGATGAGTGAATTTTATATTTTGATTGCTAATGAATAAAATCTATTCCTCATGGATGAACATTAGGGTGGCGCAAAAATTCGACTATTTTCTTCTTCGTGTCTTGTATGAAAATGTGTTGTTCTTTTATGTTCCAAAAGACCTCTCTCAAAATCAGCTTAAACCAAAAATTTTTTGAAGATCGCTCAAGATTTTTTTAAATTCTCAAAAGTCAAAATTAATTACTTTATTTTTTAATCTTTCTTGCATGACACCAAAAAGTATTATCTAAAAAAGTTGTATCTTCCTGAAAGTTATAGATCCAAATATTTACTTTTAAAGGTCTCTCTAAATTTATGAACATTTTTTAACTCATTGTTCTTGATGTTTTCGAGCAGAATCTTCAAAATTATGGAACTAATAGAATTCCTAATATTTATGAAATTATCTCATTAATCTAATCAATCAACTTAATTGAATTTCAATTAATTCAATTGATTAAATCTATTTATTGGAATAATTTATATTCTTGTGATGTATTGAATCACTTCCCCATTTCGTGGTGTATTCTAATCCATGGAGGTAACAATTAAAAGTATATAATAGTACGTATTGAATGTTGATATGAATTTTTGAAGGTCTCTCGAAAACATCAAAAGCAATGAATTAAAGAATATTCATGAATTTTAAATGACCTTTAAAAATAAATATTTTCAACAGTAATTCGGAGAAAGTTACCATTATTTGAGGTAATGAATTCAACCGCGACGAGGACCAAATTTTAAAAACAATAAAAACGAATTTCGACTAGTTTTAGAATTTCTAAAAATCTTGAGCGACCCATAAAAAATTTTTCTCGAATCGATTTTCAAAGGGGACTTTGAAAACATGAAAAACTAACATGTCTTTCATCCTAATGAACATCAATTGCAACTTACGTTCACATCAATTTGGATTAAAATATCATAAAAGCAAATATGGGAAGCAGTATTTCCAAACTTCTCGAATATATTCTGATTACTGTTGAGAATCATTATTGATCTTGTTCGATACCGTGGTTAAACTTCACGGTTAAGTAGCTGCTTAGAGTATTTATATCGTGTGTTTATCCTGAATAGCAATTTCAGGTCTTCAGCAGGAATAGTGGTTAAAGATAGTTTATATGATCATCTAAGGTTGCAAAAATTCTTACACTTCATAATTTCATTTGAACGATGGTTTTAACAATTCATTATATTCTCCAATCTTGCTGTATAGTGTGATCAAGTCACTTCATTTCGAAAATAACATTGAGTTTGCTACTTAATATCTTGTATGAAAATATATATTCGGTCCATAAATCTGGACTTTTTTTGTCCCGACATGGAAGGATTTTACCCTCTGCGGGTGTAGCGATAATTACATTGATATGATTAACGATAAGGATATAAAATTATGATTCAAAATGAAACACACGGACGAAATGAACTTTGAGTAGCAAAAGGTTGCAAAAAGCGATTAGGTGACTATATAATATGATAGGTATATGTATATGATCCATCCTTCGTGCGCTTCTACTTCAGAATACTTGTTAACGATGATCAAAGGCTTTTGACCGTTATTAATATGATGGTATAGTACCACGAGGATGCATGTATCAAAATAATTCATTCCTGTTAGGTCAAAACATCAAACCGACCTCGAAGTGAAGTGCACGCAGAAAAAAAATTACATAAAATATTACTACACTTTACAATAAAGTATGGACAAAATAACATTGCGAACGTATGCATTATGTTTCGTTATTGAAATTACTATACTTTCTAGTAAAGAGTAACAGGATGCTGTTAATAGTTGATGAAAAGTATAATAATTTCAATCACAAAATATAATAAACAACCTCGCAGTGTGATGTTGTCCCTACTTCACTGAAAATTTAGTCATTTTGTAGTTAACTTTTCTCTACACTGAACAAAAAATCAGCAGCATTCGCTTCTATGATCAGGTAATAACTGCCTGAGGATCAGTATTCAAGTTGTACGGCAATTTCTGCTTAACTTTCCAGCAACTGATTGATATTTGTATCAAGACATTTTTTTATTGTAACGTGTGCATTTATTCGGGGAATATTAACCGTGTGGTGCCTGGAAGATTTCTATTGAACGATTTGAAAGTGAGTAGTCATGAAGCAACAAATGAACAGTATAACCTGTACAATAACAAAGGTAATAGAAGGCTTTTAATATCGTCATCATTTATGATAAAATCCGCACGCGTGTGGTGCATAGCAACAGTCTAATTTTGCTTGACTCTGTCAAGCAGTGATAATCCGAAAAATCCTGCTGTAATGTTTTTTCAGTGTATGTGTGAAAATACTTGATTTGAACTTTTTAATCAATAAATTTCTTCACTGAGAAAGTAACTCTAACAGCAAAATGTTGATCAAATATGCAGCAAATTGTTGAAAACGTACAACAACAGTTTGAAGCAATTTGCAGGGACGTTGCGTCGCCAAATGGGTAACAATATGCTGTAAATCTAGGATTTTAGCTTGAGTTGTTATCGTGTTGCTGGAAAGTTGCTTGGTTTCATGAAACTCTCAATCACATGCGTAGCAAATTCCCAGCAACTTTACGGAAACTTGATAAACAACTCAAGAGCAACTATTGCACAGCAACTTTTGTTGAGAGAATGATGTACAAAAAAAACTGGAAGCTTTGGACACGATCCGTCAAATCAATTGTTTCCATCAGAATTCTCGAAGTTGAGTTCATATCGTCATTTATCTTTATCACAGCCCATTACTACCTTGTTTCGCAAAAAATAAAAAAATAAGAATAAAAAGTTCGCTTACATCACAGGCATATCTCATCTGGAGGAAAACAGAAAAAAATTCAAAACAAAACCGTGTTGTAAAATTCACGGCAAGATGTTGTCGGAAGTTGAAAGGAAATGACTCGAGAGAAGAGAAATAAGAAGCAAGCGCGTGTTCTTCTCTCTCGACACGTACGAGCGAGTATATCGACGTTGCACAATCTTTTCCATTGTCTACGCCACGAGTGTTTTGCCGGACAATGAACACAAGATACCCGTCCGCAATTCTAATAAACGAATATGAGAGTACAGCTGGTTGCTCGAAAATGCGTTCAACTGGTTGTCATTATCCTGCAATAGCAAAGGATATTTCATTTCATAGCTATTCGTATTTTTTGGATAATACAATTTACGATCGATACTTTGTATGGAATTTACACATCGTCCTGTTCTTTGATATATCCAGCAACAAGTGTGTAAGTATAAAATATCAACGATGAGGACGACGGAGCAGACCCGTAGACGGAGAAGAAAGAAAAGTTGTATCATCAAGCGAACCGCGCGTACCTGAAGTGTAACTATCTTGGTTATCTCTTCCCTCTGTCCTCATGCCATACTCTTGCGGAGATTACGTCGTCAATGTTGGAAACGGCGCCTTACCACGAAGAGCACCTCTATAAGGGACCCCGTAAAGACGTTACTTTCACTCGTCATCGACGACCGGTTTTCCTTCTCGTTACAATCGTGATCCCAATGTTTCGTTTCTCTCTCTCTCTTTCTCTTCGCTTTTCTCGTCGCAATCACAACTTCAACGAACGTGTGTGGAGTTTTTTTGTCAGTTAGTTATCCCTTTGTAGGGCACTGGGCAATTCCCTGGACGTGTACGGGTTCTGCCCTTCGAAGGATGATGTAGAAAAGTAATCCAGGTTATGGTAACGGTTGGAAAATTCTCCTTCGCGTCAACACGGGCCACTTCAAAATGTCCCCCCATTACAATTTCACACTACTGACCATCTGGACAGTATGTTAAATTATTTGTCATTAACTCTACGATAGTGATGTATACTCACCAGTAACTAATAACTGTTGTTATCAGAAAACAACAGTCTTCTAAGTGTTGAGCCACTTCTATACAGTCTAGTGTATTCTTTTTTCATTAACCAACTAATTCCTTTTCAACTTTTTATGGTTACAGATATCGAGGCGGAATGTCAGGACGATTATATGAAAATTAGGATTGGATTCAATGGATCCTTCAGTGGACTTCTGTATTCTGCAGGTCAGTTATTGAATGCACCTCGAAAATACCTCGATTTTTACGAACTCGGATTTAGACTCCACTCATTCAGAAGTGAGTTATTTTGAAAGAATAAAAATTGGTGGAAAACCGAGCATAATAAATATATGTCCTCATTTGAACCGACGCTGTGCCAAATTCCGAGCCGTATCGAAGTTTGTAAGAAGTAGAAATTAAATCATTCAACAGTCAAAGTATCAGAACTATTCCAGCAAACACCACTGCTGGCATTTCGAAGGGCCAGTGACGGCTCTTCAACGGCATCAGCGGTCCATTGAAACGCCAGTAATCACTGTTTGTAGGGATATAAGTGGAAGAAAATTGTCAAACTGAACGAGAACCCTTAAATCAAATTTTCAGTTGATTTTTATTTGAAATATTGGAAGAGTCATAAAGAGTTCCCCCGGCTACAGATTCACCGATGCAGGGGATTTCCAAATTCGCATGAGGACTCGGATCCCCCTCCCTCCCTTGGGATTCACCAGGTTTCTGCCTGGGACCCCATAGGTTCCCACCCGTGCCCTGCCAGACGGGAATCTGAGTGATCCGAGTGGTACCTGAGGGGTTCCAGACAGAAGCTGACCAGACAGGAATTGACAACTGTGTCTATTCTTTTGAATTTGCCTCGTCACTTAATGAATTTATGATTGTTTGATCCTTTCTTATAGATCTGAATAAAATATCGATAAGAATTCAACATGTTTTCTATAAAAAAAGAATCGATCCTCCACAAGATCGACATCTCTGATATAAATAATCCGTAGACCGCATCTGAAACGTTTAATTGTCAATAAAACCTAAAGTATTCAGTTCAGTAAAACGAAAGAAATATTCAACACTAGAATATCATAACTCATAACGATCATTATATTTCATTTTTAATAAGAGTAGCCATCAACGAGTGCCACGTTAATTACACTCTCGTTTCTCCAACAATTTACTGTACAATTTTTTCCATCTGCGAGGAGTGCAACATGGATGAACGCGAACCGTGGATTGGCAAAAAGTCACATCCTTTCACATTTAAATATCACTTTTAGTTAGTGAATTCCTAGAATACAATAATTGAAACTCCTATTGAACATGAAATGATATATTCACTCAACCTGATTATGCATTACGGGTAAAATTCAATGCCTGAAAACGAGGTTATAGGGCGTGTTACGATACGGATTAGTACGGATATTTGGTTTTAATTGCAGGCTACTCTTACGATCCGGATTGTATGTACGTGAACGGCACCGGACGCGATTACTACGAGTTCTTCATACAGTTGAACCGATGCGGCACCCTTGGCGAGAACACTCATCATCAAGACAGCAGGAAGAATCCCACGGTACGTTAGAAGGAAGTTTTATCATGTCTGATATCAACTTCTTTTTTCCTTCACTTCGTTTCGCTCATTCAAAATTCAAGTGGGATTTAACTGAAGATGAAAGATGGCAAAGGTCAAGTTTGATACAATAACAGGATGTGTGATCTGCTGTGATCTTTGAATACTTCCGGACAATTCGCGCGGTTGGTTTGAAAAGTTTTGTTATCGATACATTTTGAAGTTCAATGTTCATTGAATTATTGAAGCAAAATAATAGATCTTCTCCCATACAGCATCATAGAGTTCAGCAATGTCTCAGTTAGATTTCAATCCTTCATCTTCATTACGGTTCAATATCCTTTCACAGAAATATGTCAAAAATCTGTCAATTGAAATGTTAGCTGTTTGCAATGTCTCAGATATATCACAAGAGAAATATTACAATGAAATATTTCATAAATGTTCTGGAAATATTTCAGAAATATTGTCTGAAATGTAATATTAGCGGATATTGTAATGTTTCTGAAGAGTTAGAACCTTGCATTAACATTGCAGCGATATTAATGCGATCTTGAAAGTACACGTCTTTCAATTTACAAATGCAATATTACAAAAGTAACTTGCAAAAATATCGTTGAAATATCACTCAACAACGTAACATTGCTGCAATTTACTTGTAATTGGATGTTGTAATATTACTGTTGTAATTCTCATAACAAGTACTTTGAAGATCGCATCAACATCGATGCAATGTTAGTGCAAGGTTCTATCGGAAATGCTCAGTGGGATATCACAGAAATATTTCAATGATTCAAATGTTAGATTTCTGCAATCTTAATGACCCGGGGAAAAAAGTCGAGATCTAATTCGATCTCATCAGATCTAGTTAGATCCGAATTCAAAATCACGTTTAATCTTGATGAGCAATTGATTGTTCAATTAACAAACATTTTCTGATATTTTCCCATATATGAATTCAAATTTGAACACGTGTGTTGACAAATATGAGCTAGAATTGCAGTTTTTCAGATCTAAACTTTTTTCCCCGGGGAACTCTTTGATGCTGTGTATGGGCTATCATTCGATTTGATTGAATGAAATAATTTTAGAAGTCCCTCTAGGAAATATTCATGACACAAAACAGATTTGATAGAACAATCCGCAGTTTGATATCGTAATCTCAATATCTGAATTCAAATAAACTGACTTGACAAGTCTCGAATGCACGAAACCAATGGAAACTTCCAAACTAAACGGAAGGATCAATTGAGGTTTGAGAATAACAATGTTATTGACAAAAGACCTTCATCGTGTATTGTTGAAATCTAATTCGAGCACTCGAACAGAATCGTCTCAAGATGATTGTAAGATGTAACGGATTTCGTGAGAATATCTATTCAATGTTACGAAGAATGCTGAATATGATACAATACAATATAGAGTGCACAATAAAGTAAACTTATATAACACGTGAGCTACGATGAATGTGATTCCTCTTCTCAATCGAATCATTTGATAATCTTTTTACAGAAAAATTTAATGTGGAACACAGTTACCGTTCAGTACAATCCATTGATCGAGGAGGAATTCGACGAACATTTCAAAGTGACTTGCGAGTACGGTTACGACTTCTGGAAGACCGTGACCTTTCCGTTCCTCGATGTCGAGTAAGTCTTGAAACAATCATGATCACTACTTTCTTTTTCCTTTCAATTTATCCACCATGCAGTTGAAGAGTGTAGATATAAGAATCATCTAATTGGTCTACTCGATCGATCCTTTGATCCATTGTTCACTCGATCGATCGGATTCTTGATTCGATTCAACGTCCAGGTGATCTCTTAATTCATTCATGGTCTTTAGTCGATTTGTTACTACTGTATCATTGTTTCCAGAGAATTACTGAGTCATTCGAAATGATGAGTTTTATGTAGTTCGCAGGGTATACTGATACTTTGATCTTGATAAATTTCATATGAAACAATGATATTTTTGTAATTAATGATGTGAGTGATACAAGAACAATAATTTTCAACATCCGATTTATCACCGTGATTGGGAATGGAAGAATGAGGCTTATTTTAGAGGCTTGAGACTTAGTTCAAAAGGGAAAACTTGGGTTCTGTTCACTAATCGTTGAGAAAATTCGGTGGAAAGATCTAGGGAGTTTGCACGTATTAAATGCCGTAAGGATCTCCCCAACTGTGGTGAAAAAGTTTTTTATGTACTTCCCTGCTTGAAAGATCCGATTCAAACCTATCAACTGGTCAATCATTAGGTATGAATCAGATTTTTTCCAGGAAATTTCCCATTCGATCTTATTCAAATCTAATCGGTTTGAATAGAAAAATTCTCACTCAATGAGATATAATCAGGAAATTCGGATCATGTACATTCGAAAATTCCCGGACAAAAATCTGATTCAAACTAAATGACGAGTTAATGAGTTTAAATTGGATTTTTGAAGCAGGATTCCCTTGAGGGAGATTCATCGGAATGGTCGAAAATTAGACTTTGTTGAGGAATTTATTTGTGATGAAATAAAACAATCAAATTCGAATTCTCAGAGTTTATTATACATACAACGAAGTGTGAAAAAATTTTTGTGTTGATTGTTTCGTTTAAAATAGTGGCAGTACAGACGTTCAAAGTATCGTTCAAAGTCTGTTTTTGAAAGAGGTCTGCGGCAGTATGAATAACATTTTTCACCAGTTTTTAGGACAAAGGAAATCTTTTTTACATAATTTACTTTTAATTTATTAAAGAAGTTCACGCGATTAATCGAAAAGAATCATTTGTCGCAAATTGACACGAATTTGAACTTTTCTTCATTTTTCTCCACAAAACATTGACATTCGAATAATACGTAATTGTTAATGAATCCTAAAATTTTTTGTTCTTTTCTTTGGAATTCATCTAAAAACCTGCAGTCAAAATTTCAAGTCAATCGGATGAAAATCGCAAATTTTATTTATACGGCCGAATTGGAAAATATGCACTGTAAAAAATTTTTATGGGAAATTTCACGTACATATATTTGAAGTAATTAACACACACATGGATAGGGAATTTCCTGTGAATTTTGGGGAAAATCCTATGAATTTATAGTAAAAATCCCATAAAAACAGCAATTTCAATATATTTTTTATGTAAAAATTCCTATACGTGTACGGGAAAATCCCAAATATCTTTTACAGCATGGTTTCCAGATGATCGCATTTGCAGTTCTGTGATTATACAGCTGTACACTGACCACTCGATTGCATTTTTGTATACCTGTATTAGAGCCATCTATACTCAGTGATACTACATTTATTAAAGTATTATCTCTGAGTCAAATAATCCCGAACTGTTCCTTTACACCATCTGAAAAGCGTGCAAAAGCATTTTTGCGCATTGGCGGAAATTCCGTTGTGAAAGTTATTAAAAGAATTTGTCAAACTACAGTTGCCATAGTAGATCATTTTTAGATATTTTGCCATCATTTGAATTAATGAGAAAGAAGCGAACCAAAAAATTCCAGACAGGTGTAACCCCTTAAGAAAACGACACTTTCATGAAGAATGGTACGAAGTCTTCATACACAGTGCAAATTCGGTATACCAGGTTTGAAAATGATTCAATTGAAACTCAAATCCATTGAGGAGAAACACAATTTACAATTTGAAAGTTTTTCTGATTGAAAATTGAAATCAATTCGTCATTGGGAGTTCTTTGATTCAACAAATGCATTCAATTCTTAATTCTAAATCAAATTTTCTCCAATCGACAATTAACTTCAATTCTTAATTGAAATTGTTATCAATCAGCAACTAAATTCAATTCTCAATTGAGTTATTCTTCCACCAACAATTAAATTTAATTCTCAATTGATATTTTTGGTTAATTAATAATTCACTTCATTTCTTGATTCAAAGTTTTTCCAACTAGCAATTAAATCTAATCCTTAATTATAACTTCACAATTGACAATTTAATTTAATTCTCTATTGCAATCTTTTGTAACAATTTTCAATTGTTCATTTCTTGGTTAGAATACAAATTGAAATAATAAACAAAGTGCGATAAATTGCTTTCATGATATTTTCACAGTATTGTTTTCATATTGACTTTGCTCATTATAGGTATCCCTGGAAGGTGACAACGAAAACTCCGCATGATAATCAAGGCCGAAATTTTCTTTGTTGCCTCTACGCCACTTCAACAATGAACAATCGTTCTCCCATCGATGTACCAATTGCTAAATGAAATAAAATTTCAATCGAGAATAAAATTTAATTGTTAACAGAGAAAAATTTCAATGAAGAATTAAATTTAATTGTAATTGATAAACATTCCAAATGACAATTGAATTGATTTTTTGATTGAAAAACATTCGATTGGAAATTAAATTTAATTGTTGACTGAAGAATATATTGTTTGAGAATTGAATGCGATTTTTAATTGGAATACATTATGATTGACAATTGAATTGATTCGTCAATTGAAAAACATTCCGATTAGACATTTAATTGAATTTTTCATCGGAACAAACTTCAGTCATGAATTGAATTCAACTGCTGATCGGAAAATATTCCGAATACCATCGAAGTGATTTTTTAATTGAAAAAAAATGTCAACTCATTATTATCATTTTTGATTTGAATTGAAAATTCAATTGAAAAACATTGCAATTACCAATTAAATTGATTTGGTAATTGAAATAATTCCAAATGAGAGTCAAGTTTGATTGTGAGTTGAAGAATCATTTCAATTAATATTTCAATTGATTTGTTAATTAAATGAGGATTCGATTAGAACTGAGATTCAATTTTTGACTCGAAACAAACCTCAACACACACACATTACGTTCAATTGTCAATTGTAAAACATTTCATTGACAATTCAATTGATTTGTTGAAAATTGAAAAAAAAATTTCAAATCAAGCACTGAGTTTTTAATTTTAATTGAAAAATATCAACTAACAATTTCAATTGAGGTCTCAATTTCATTGTTTTTTCATTTCAATAAACCACTGTAATCAAGAATTACATTCAACTGTTTATTGAAAACAATTTCATTTGAGAATTGAATTATAATTGTTAATTTTGTTTTCCTTCATGTCCTTAATCGACAATCCTGGTTCATAAGAAAATTGATTAGATTCATATGTGGCTTCTTTATACCGATTTTACACATTGTTTTCAAGACGCGTATAAAGATTTTTCACATCTCTCATAAAAAAACACGTATACTGTTAATGAAATTTTCTTCTTTTCCTCTTTTGTTGTTTTCTTTTTTGTATTTAATTTCTCAATTCTTTTTTCTAGGTTGAATTTCTTGAAAAACTTTTTTTCTTCCTTTATTAATAAATTATAAGACATTTTTTTCAAGACCTTCCCTCCCGCTTCGTAAAACTGGAATAAAGAATCAATTAATGTACTGTTTTAAAAAAAAAACTTCAGCGTTTGAAACAACGAACTCGATTAATTTGAATCAAGATTTCCATGGATTATTGTGATGATATTGAATATTTTTTGGATTGAGGTTTTCTCATCAAGTCTTCATAGAAATTCCGAAAATACTGCAGCAATTTCCGTTCCAATAGAATGAATTATGCAATGAAAATGATGAATGCTGCTGTAGATATTGTCATGAAATGTAGTATTCGAAGTGAAAAGAAGCACTGGCAGTCAAAGAAGTCTGCATTCTTTTAATAAACGGAGCTCGCTTTGCTGATATTTCGAGAAAGATCGCACTTTGATCCACAAGTAGTCGTTGAAGAATCGAAGACTTTTATCTCTTCTAAGAGATGTCTCCTAGATGTTTCGAGAATATATTATACAACATTTTCCATTATAAAATCTGGAATTTTTCACGTTCTTCTTATGGTTCATGTATTTAAAATTCTTGAAGCAAACATATCTACAAAGTAGTAGAATCGTTCTGTAAACATCTTTTTGATGTGTTCTAGAGATATAATTTCATTTAAACACAGGATTCACAGTTTGACTCATAGGAGTTTCCTTTTTATCTCAACAAAATTAACTTAACAGGGAAACATATTTTTCTTCCACCGCATCGACTCATTCTCAGAATTCCTGTTAATTTTTCAACCATCTAGGTTACGTGAAAAAAGAATATTCCACACCACCTACATCGTACTTAAGAGTAATTTGTTCCCCAGCTTGTATTTAATTAACCCATCATCACACCTGATCTCTTGAATTCATTCGTTCATTCACAATAAAGATTTTATCCGCACGTGAAAAATAATGGTGAGAAAAAATCCTGCTCATACAAAGTATAAGAATTGTATTATATTGTATTACATTCGTTTATCCTTCACACTCTAACGGTTCGGCACTATTCTCATGCGTAACATAAATTCTTGCATACCATTGAAAACTTAGAAAATATAAGGAAGAAGGATCTTTCCTCCATCCAAGATTACTTTTATACAATAAGAATATACAATTATCTTTCTATGACGTTTTTTTCACCTTTTTGAAAGTACATGTACCCGCTTGTGTATCACTTACAGGACAATTATCGACTTAAGCGATTGCACATATAGTATGAAAACCAAGAAGAAAAACCATACAGATCTGGTTACACGTGATTCTTCCTGATTCTTCTTTATTCTCTTGCACGTGTTTATGTTTTTCGCATGTTCTCAAATGCATTCATCGTTGTTTTCTCCTTTTTCTTTGTCCAGGGTTGCAACAGGGAATCCCGTAGTGTTTACCCTCCAGCCACCGGAGTGCTACATGGAAATCAGATACGGTTACGGGACAACTGGAACTAGAGTGGCGGGACCAGTTCGCGTTGGCGATCCTCTGACTCTCATTATCTACATGCGCAGTAAATACGGTAAGCGCGTGTCACACACCACCAACGTACAACCCGATGTACCATCGATATACGCTTGCTCATTCAAATCTTCTTCCTTGGAAAGTTTGTAATATTATATACATCCTCCTCTCTTGCCCCCCTCTCTCTCTCTCTCTCTATCTCCCTTTTTTCTTCCTCGAATATCGAATGTTCTTTCTTGTTCGAATTCTAATCACATCCTCCTTTGGCGAGAACATCCATGTGACTCATGTGACTCGTGTTGTACCGCCCGGGAGGTTGTTCGATTCACAAATTCTTGCCATTTTTTATTTTCTCTCTTTAATTCTTTTGATTCGATTACCTTGGATAATCACCTCAATCAGACCAACAACCGATTCCGGTTGATATCAAGCTCAAGAGGATAGCACGAGCCTCGAGAGTGTTGGATAACGGGAACTGAATTAGATACCGTCCCGGAATTCTATTCCTTACCATGTACCGTGTCCATATCTGAAAATTGTCCCATGGGCAATCCTGTTTGCTTCTACAAGTTTCATGATCTAACGAAGAAGTTTTCAAGATGAAAGCGTACTATAATTTCATGTTTCCATCATGTACGGACATGAAATTGATGTATATATTGTATATATATAAAGTTTATTCAAAACTAGAGCGTATTAGAATTCTAAGAATGACAGTTACGTATAATTCAAGCAGATGGTTTCGATATCGTTGTCAATGACTGTTACGCGCACAACGGTGGAAACAAGAGGATACAATTGATCGATCAATATGGATGTCCTGTGGACGATAAACTGATCAGCAGATTCCGGGGTTCTTGGTCGGAGAGCGGTCTCTTCGAAACTCAAGTCTTCGCTTACATGAAAACCTTCAGGTTTACGGGATCTCCAGCTCTCTACATCGAGTGTGATGTGAGAATGTGCCACGGTAGATGTCCGGTGAGTAACATGATTTAACGAATGTTCTATTCCCATCTGAATTTATCGCTCAATTTTGCTTTATCTTGCAATCGTACGTGAAAGATTTGAAGGTAACATTCAAAATTTATCATCGAGATGAATAACATTGTATGTTAAAATTACTTTTCTCTATCAGAATTTGATGAATGTAGTAATTCAACGTAATTCTCTATCTTAGAGTCAACCTTGTCATTGGCGGAACGCAAAGAATCTCGCGAAGAGATCTCTACCGGAAATAATTGGTGGACCAACGAGCCCGGCGACAAGTCTTTCGGAAAATGTGAACTTATTCCAATCTCTTCGAGTACTTCAAGAAGGAGAAGCCGATACTGAATTATTCCAAAATTCTACGATGGCTTCGCGCAATGGTAGGTATTTCTTGTCATTGGAACAAGAAATTATGGAAAAGAAAGATTCCCATCCAAGGAGTAATTGATACAAAAAATTATAACTTCATTTAGGATTCAGTAGGAATTCAAAGCACAGTCATTCCCGTACAACAAGCCTGAAAATTTAAACTACACACACTAATTATAAAATCACCAAGACGTCGCGATTGCCGAACCAGCATGCGAAGGGAAAATTTCTTTGGCTTCCATAATTTTTCTCTTGCAAACCCTAGCATGTATGTACCATGGAGCCCAACCAGGCCCAGCATCCTCAACGATGGGCCCCATCCTGCCGATATGGGCCCAAAACTGGGCTATAGTGGGGCTAAAGTTCATACACGCTGAGGAAGATGTAGCTACTCGCCTACAATCATTGCGGGCCGATTTGATAATGTGAATTTATTGCTCTTTCAATTTTTAAATGTTTTCCAATGCCCTACACCGAAAAAAATAATTTATTTGACCGAATGAACTGAAGTTAGTTGTGAAAATTAGTTCCGAGTAATAAAAGCTGTAGCAAAGGTAACTTCAAATCAGTAACAGCAACTAAAATCAGAGAAATTAAATTTAAATTCAGTTGAGCCAACGCCCGTTTCAGTTATCCAAATATCAACAACTGTACCCGTACAGCACAACCACCGATCCTCCACCTAGGACTTCGGTGGACTGGAGGTGGAGAATTGGTGGAGAAATGGGAGCCGTGGAAATAAGGGAGAAATAAGGGAGAGTCTCCGTTGAGGCAACGGAGAGGCGACGGAGAAAAGTCCGCCCCCTGTATTTTCAATATAATTCTTATTGGTGCATTTACGTAACCAAATCTGAATGTATGAATTCACGGATTTAAGTTTTACTGGAAATACAGGGGGCGGACATTTCTCCGTCGCCTCTCCGTTGCCTCAACGGAGACTCTCCCTTATTTCTCCCTTATTTCCACGGCTCCCATTTCTCCACCAATTCTCCACCTCCAGTCCACCGAAGTCCTAGGTAGAGGATCGGTGGTTGTGCTGTACGGGTATCTAGTTGCTGGAACTAATTTGGAGCAAGGATAACTAATTATTTCTTGCGGTGTAAAAATCTTTGCTATACATGACAAAACCAAACGAACAGCTCGCTTCACAGCTATTAAATCTTGATAACCATGAATCAGGGATTAGAACAAGAAACTTGAGTTCACCATAGAAATGTGTGGTCTTGCCGGTTGAAGGGTTAAAAGCCCGGGGTTCGGAATGCTGTCAGTTGGCACAACCATACTTTAGACATTAGCACTGCATCCAATATGAATGACAATAAATACATCACTTCTTCTGTTTATTCAGCATTGAGGGAGCAAGCAAACGACCGAGTGTGCATGAGATCAGCCGTGATGAGTACAATCGTAGGAATAGGATGTGGGGTACTCTGCATAATGGTAGGAACATTACTGGCGATGTGTTCGAGAATACGAAGACAAGCGAGGGAAAAATTATTATCGGACAGCATCAGTTATATGACGCATAAAGGAAGAATCAACTAATCACCTTCTCCAATGTATGTCAATTCATTTCATTGTACCGTCATTGAATTTGAACCGTCGAAGAACTGGAAAAGACATCACTACTCCTTCGTCGATATTTCTTCAACGGTGTGAAATGCTATTGACCGTCGTGAGCGAGGACTTTACATGCGACGGTAGCAACGACTGAAATAAATAATCTAATGGCCAAGAACGAAGGGATTGATTGTAGTCGAAAAGGATAGGAAAACAAAAAGCAAACAAAATGAAATTAATGAAGAAAAAAAAATTCTTCAGTGACTTTCTTGAAATTCAATTGAATACTTCGTTGTGTGCGATTCATTTTTTTAATCATTTAAATACCATATTTCAGATGGAACAGATTGGATAACGTTCAACGGGATAAGAAATAGCAATTATTGTTAACGCACAAGTTAAACTCTCGAGATCAAAAACGAATTACAATCATTGTAGTAAGGCATTTAGAGTGCCACTGAATATAAGAATTAAAGATAATTAGGTTAACGTAAGCTCGAGCATTACTCAGCATATTCAGGAACCCTTTTTTTCGAACCCTGGACAGATTCTTCTAGGATCACAGGGATCCGATACTCAGCCTATGTCGTTGGGAAAATTCTAGAAATTTATTCTTCATCACAAAACAATAGTATCGTAAATGTTTCTGAATGTTCGTGAATAATGCGTCAATAATATTGATAGGCTCTCATTATGATTAATATCATTATCATGATTACGATTAAACAATATACACGCATTTATAGTTTCATATACTTATATTTTATAATCATACGGTCAAAGTTCGTGACGTGCCCTGAAGCTACAGAAAAAAGAAAAAAAAAGCATCAAAATATATAAGGTGTATTTTGTGAGGGTGGAGGGAGGGAGCATTTCTCTTGTCTTAATGTTCTTTTTTATCCTTCCTCTCACCTCACGTGGTACATATATTTGAAAGTTTACGGCCAGTGAGGATTAAATAATATTTTTATCAATGATTAAACCAGTTGTGCTTCAATTTGATTATAACTATCATTGTTTTCATTCGGATTTGGGTATACGTATTATTATTCCCCTACTTGGAACCTATCGATGATGAAAAATACTTTTTCGAATATTAATTTCTCCTTCTGGTCGTTTTCTTGCCTCAGCCAGAGAAAAAAGTCTTAGAATTTTATTTGAGTATGAACTTGGTAGAGTTTTCATTCAATAAAATCTCATCTCATAGGTTTATGGAAAGGAATGAAATTTAGTTGATTCTAATGTCTTCGTGGTTTTCTTTTTTCGTGTTTTCTTCTCTTTATGCGTAATAATATCAGTATACATAAATATAATTTCTACTCGGATTCATATCTAACATCCGTAGATTGATTTAGAATTACGCTGAATTTCTTTTGAGAATTCGAGCAAAGTATGTGGAATGAATACTGTCTCATTTGACCATTTTGTAAATAATAGGATTTTAATACGATTATTCATAATATTTATGCGTTAAGTCGAATGTATCAAGGTTTACAATAAATAGTGAAAAGATCATGCGTTCTTATTTACATATCGAAATAAATGTATTCCTTTGCTTTGTTTGTTCGAATATTTCCGAAATGAATGTTGGTTTGGCTCATCAATATTCAAATACCGATCATTCATTCATATTGAACCGAATCCTTCCCAAATAACACCTCAACTCCAAAAGGATCTGAAATGAGTTCTCAAGAACCCTTGAGAAATCTTCTCCAATTCTTTCAGAGTGAGGGTGATATATGGGTTCCGTTTTCTAATCAACTGTTGAGTTTGTTTTCCACAAAGTGCGAGAAAATTCCCAGCAACACGTTTGTTACAGTGGCGTCGCAGTGACATAACAGTTGCATAGTGAATCACGATGATGCCACTGTGACGTCACTGTGACCGAGTGTGTTGCTGCGCATATTCCATGAGTTTGAGTAGATGTTTTGAACCACTTCAAATATGTATGAAAGCACAGCCAGACGAAGACAATTCATGTCTGCACGGAGAACGAGTCTTCTTCCTTGTGACACGTTGAGGATTGATACTTCAATTCAATTGAAAACATGTGAATCTTGATTGAAAATGAGATTAATTATGTTCAGTGTACTCTACAAATTGATTCTGAAGTTTGTCCTGACAAAATTGTGCCAGTCAAATCTTCCCCCTGGTGGACTATTGTTACCAAAAAATCACCGGTAGAAAAAGTTGAATAACGAAGACGTACGCGGAGAAAAAAGATCATGGAATGATCGCTAGAAAAGATAGTAAACTGGTGACAACTATGAATTTCTGTGCACAGTCGCTAACAGAGACGAGTAATGATTCCTATTTTGGTATCCTATATTGTATTCTAATATACCAAAATAGGAACCATTACTCGTCTCTGTTAGCAACTGTGCACAGGAATTCGTATAGTTGTCACCGGTTTACTATCTTTTTTAGCGATTATTCCATGATCTTTTTTTCTCCGTGTGGATAAACTAGAAAGAATAGCGAAGCGATAAGAGGTCTAAATATTGACGAAATAGCCTACGTTGAGCAAGGAGGTGTGGTGTAGGTCGGTGAGAATCACTAAACACCTCTTGGATAACATCTCTGGGACGTTTTCTCAACGTTCAAAAAACCTCTCCTATGTATATCATAAACCTTCCATAAACGTCTCAGTAGCATATTGTGCCGTCCGGAATCAGAAGTAGAGAAAGAATGTGGAGTCACACCAAGGAACGAGTCGTTGAAAAGGAGAACAGGTTGTGGTACCAGACTATGTCGTGCAGAAAATGAAGATTTCCATGAACAAATCGATCTCTTATTTTCTATGTGGGATTGAGAAATGATAAAGACTATGACTTTATAAACACATCGATCTTCATTTCCTTTTATGGGACATTGAAGAACGAAATCTTTACTGAAAATTAATATTTGATGTCCCTGTGAACGCGTATCCAGAACGCAAGTCTCTCCCACATGGCACTGGATATCTTAGCAATATTTTCAGAATATTACTTTTGGAATCCGTAATATTCTGGAAAAAATCTCAAGAAGATTACAGGCGTCCCTCGTTATACGCGGTTAATCCGTTCCTGAGAATTCCGCGTATAAGAGAGCATTAGTCTTATGGGAAATTGGGCGCGTCCCATGACCTGACAAAAATACACAATTTTGATTAAAATTTGAATTTTTTTTATTGAAAAAGTCAGTTACAATACTTTGCTTTGCTCGCCGCATCAAATCTGATTGTAATACTCTATATGGACGCATAGCTTCTTCACAATCATTTCTAAATTTGATACTGCGTGACATTATCGGATCGTTGGCAATCAGCAATTCTAAAGCTTCTTCAATCGAAGTCATTGCGTTTGCCACTGTTTTGTACGTAAGATTTGCTGGCTCTTGTTTTGACTCAAGATCATCCTCATTGTCTTCCGGTACGTGGCTTGGATCCAAGATCTCAACAAGATCGCTAGGCGAAAGATCTGTATCCTCATGAATAAACTCCAAAACTTCAGTTGCTTGCATGTCCTTAAAGCCGTCTGCGTCGATCACTTTTGCAACCTCTACAACTTGTTGTGCAATTTGCTGTGTGTATTCCGGCTGTTTTTCTTGCGGAACAACTTCGGACCATAATTTTCTCCAACTTGCATTCAGTGTATGAGACGACACTTCTTGTTGATACTTCATGTACATTGTATTCCCATCTTACTTGGTATTGTCGAGCCAGGCAAACTATTTGTTCTCCTCTTCTAAGACTGTCAAGAATTTTCACTTTATCTTCAAGAGTCATAACTTTTTTTTGCCTTTTTACGACTCGTTTATCAGGAGAGTTGTTTTTGCGTTTGGGAGGCATTTGTGCGCCTGATTTTTTATAAACGTATGTATAACAAAATTAGTAAATCTTTCATAAAACCAGGAAAATAGATATCAAAATAGTAAAGATTCAAAAAGATACAATCACCAAAATTTTGAGGTTTTGTTATTGCAAATGAACAAATAACGATTGTCACTGACGTGAATATTGTTCACAGTCGATCTTCGAACAACCGCGTATAATCGAGGGAAAAATCGCGTATAATGAGGGATGGTGCATTTCCATCGACCGCGGATAATGAAAACCGCGGATAACGAGGGACGCCTGTACTAGAATGTCTGCAGGATGTCTCATGTCACTATCTTTGTAACATTCTGGAGACATTCCGAAATATTGCTGTGATCATTTGAGCGATATTCTGCACGGAAGAGATGTAACAATCACATATATTAGAAAGCTTACAAAATATTACTTACAGGTTGAAAAAAATGTACTTCTGCAAATGTTGAATGAGCTTGGCCAGAATCACTTCAAGTGGGAGACAACGCGCTCCGTAGTCGATTATTAGAAAGTTCCCCCAGTGAGGATTGAACCCGGATTCTGCAGGTGAGAGTCAATACTTCTATCACATCAGCAAATGTCATCATCTCCGAGATGACGACACCACTCTCAATGTGCCATTAATTGTTATCATCGTGATGGGAGTTTGGAGAATTCGTTTCCGGGAAATATAGACTACTCGGGGGAGAAAGATCATGGAATGATCACTAGAAAAGATAGTAAACTGGGGACAACTACGAATTTCTGTACACAGTCGCTGTACACGGTTCCTATTTTGATATACTAAAATACAATATAGTACAACAAAATAGAAACCATTACTCATCTGTGTTAGCGACTGTGTACAGAAATTCGTAGTGGTCACCAGTTTACTACCGTTTCTAATGATCATTCCATGATCCTTCTTCTCCGTGCAATCGATTTAGAATCTTCTGGCACAAAAAATGAGTTGGTCAGATATAGACTAATCGATCCAGAATCTTCTGAAATAAAAAATGAATAGCACTTGAGAGAAACGTTTTTTAAAAAGTGTACCTTCAAAATTTACCAAGCGCTGCAGCAAATTAATGAAAAACTTTCAAAAATTTATTTCCGTGGGATATAGACCAATCGATTCAGAATCTTTTGGAATGAAGAATGAATAGCACTTGAGGGGAAGGTTTTATGAACAGTGAAACTTCAAATTTCACCAAATGCTGGAACAAATTGATGAAAAAATCTCAAAAATTTGTCTCTGTGGGATATAGACCAATCAATTCAGAATCTTCTGAAACAAAAAGTGAACAGGTCGTGGGACAGGCGTTTTTTTTCGATCTTGAATTGTAAATTTCACCAAATCCTGGATCAGGTGTATGAAAATTCATTTTGCTTCATAAAATATTGCTACTGTCATATTCTCAGAATATTTCATTCGCGACAAATTTAGCATATTCCCCGTCGTAGATTTCTAGAACATTACAGATCATTATATGTTCAATGTTCCAATTGGAAGATTCTCAGAACATTGTTAACGAAACGCCGTATCTGAGTGAATGCTCAGAATGTTCTGAGCGAGACATTGTAATATTTTAGAAATATTACTGAGACATTGGGTGCTGTGTGGGCTACGACTACTTTTAAGAAGTATGAAAGAGTGGTCATTGAGATCTGTGCTTGGGGTACAGGTTTGGAGGCATCGCATACTGATCTGCTTTAGAAAAGAATAGAGATCGATTTGTTGATGGAAATCATCCTCTGGACGACAGTCTGCCCCCACTGCTTGTTTTCCCTTCCTGCCAACTCGTCGCTTGGTCTTACTCCATACATCCTTTCTCTACTTCCGATTCCCAATGACCTGAGCCACGCCTCCTCGCTCTACACATACATCATGCATTTCTCAACTACTTTGTTGATATTTACCTTTGTTTGAAATCATGATGTGTCATCGATATCAAAATATATGTTTCATAATGAATGACTTTGTTATTCCTTTGAATTTACGCACGGAATCGATTTTTTTCGTTCTGTTCTCCTTTTTCCAAGTAATTCAGCTTTTTTTGAAACTGACTGTACGGTAACTTTAACCCTAGAACGGGCATGTGGGGTCTTTTAGAACCCCAGGACATTTTTTTCTACCCCAGCATCTGAGCCTCTTTTTATCTCTGTAGTTTGTCACCCAAATATTTTTGAAGTATACATCCTGACGCACAAAAACCGCCCATAGTGAGTTGAAATCCGTTTAGTTTCAAATGAGTTACAGCCATTTGAAATCTCCTGTGTTTTTCACGTGCCCGTTCTAGGGTTAATAGTGACTTGAGTAAGTGATAATGATCTACCAGGGTACCAGGGATGGGGAATTTGTCCCCATGGTTTAGAAGATCCCTCACCATTTCCTGAATATCGAGGACATTGAGTTTTCTCCAGTATGAAAATGTTTTGGCTCTTAACGGCATTCACCACCTTCCCAAAAAATTACTAGATTCCAAAATCGCCCCCCCCCCCCCAGTTTTCTCAGAAACGAACAAATAAAATGAAAAATAAAGAGTAGCTGCACTTTCTTTGATATGCTAAGAAGATGCACCTGCTCATTAAAATCGATTATATTCATTGATCGTTGAGAAAACTGGGGGGAGAGATCTAGTAACTTTGCCTCTGATGAATGCCCTTAAAAGATAGACAAATGAGATATTGAAGTAGAAGAACAATTCTCCTATAGGATCGAGGGACAAAGTTTACCACTGAAGCGAGGAAAACTCTCTACGATTTTCACAGTGCTGTTCCTGCTTGAAGTTTTGGAGGAGAACTTGAAAAAATCCCTGGTGAAAATCGAATGTCAGATTATGTCAGATTTAGTGTAATCTGACATAATATGACATATTGTTCCAACAACCGGTCAGTTTTCGTCAGAATCTGACAAATTCTGACAAAAATAGGCCATATGTCATAATCTTACCGGTTTTTGGAACAAATGTCAGAATCTGACATCCGATTTCCACCAGGGATGGGAGGAGAATCTAAAGACAAATATCTTATTCTCTCTCATCATACAACCGGACCGGAGATTTCCCCGGAAGAACAGATACAATAGAAGGAAAAAGTGTGATGAAATAGCAAATGTCAAATATTTGCATAACTGATGTGATTGATCCCCTCGCTGAATTAGTCTTGAATTAGCGTTCAGACAGCTAGGATATTTGCTAAATTAGCAAAGATTTCGCTGAAACAACGAAATTTTGGCTGCACCCATTTAAGTAGTGGTCACAACTACCTTTTTTCCATCTACCAAACTGACGTAAACAAATACCCAATGCACTTTGATAGAAGATTCGATTATTTCCATAAATTTTTTATATCAGACAGACAGTAAGTAGATCTTTTTGACGAGCAAGCCCTGATTAAAATGTCTGATAGAATATGTTTGAATTAATTAAATTCTGTCAAAAACATGATGAGACCTTATAGGAAGAGATAGACTTCCTATCATGTTTCTGACAAATTATCATTGGATAAATCATATTCTATCAGGCTTGTGGAGCAGGGAGGTGGCTTTGATTAGATCAAAGTCACGGACCAACGTAAATGAAAGTCACGTTGCTTGTCAAAAGGATCTACTTCCTGTTTTATTGGAGAAACTTCATTTGAGCACGACTCTCAACGCCAATGATTTTCCACAGAGTTGAATGGAAAAATTCGAGAAGCCTGCATGGTTCGATGGAGGGTTAAAATCGGGCGAACATTACGAAAGAAAATATTTTGTACAAACTAGCATTGGAATAGATAAAATCTTAAACTACGTGGGGTAGTTGACCATTTTTAATAAGTCTTTAATTAGATATCATCATGAATTTATAATCAATGTTTGATCAACGAGCCAACAAGAACTTACGGAAGAATATCCGAAAAAAATTGATTGAACAAAAGTTACAATAAAATCATATTCAATCCGAATTCAAGATAAAACTTATTCGTACGTGCACAGTTTGTTTTATTTATTTGGAAATAAATACGAAGAAATCATCATTATTATGATTGATGAAATAAAAAAATGAGAATAATATGAATATATATTGAATTAAGGAGAAACTAGCGCCGGGACTTGAGCGAAATCTTTCGTGTAATATCTCTTCACAATACTTGAATATTTCCAAAATATCGCTCTGTACAGCATTTCTTGAATGTCGATAGGAATGCTGTATAGAGCGATATTTTGAAAATAAGGGGGTGTTGTGGAGAAATCTCATACGAAAAATTTGGCTTATGACCCAGCGCTAGTATCTCCTTAAGGGGTAACACCACAGTGGAATTTGAGAAAAATCAAAAAATTTGTTTTCGGCTTAAAGTACTCTTTGGGAACCCGAAAATGATATACCGTAAACTACAAACATAGGTCCGACTAAACACGCACGACTCGACTGTTACAAAAACTTTGAACGCGTTTATTTCAAAACAGTATGTCGAAAGCCGGTGGGAGCTCTAGCTCCGCCAATTTTCAATCAATCACCTCGGGGTTTTTTATTGTATTTGTGATATGATTATCTAGTGAAATACGTACGGGTTTTTCGGAATATTGATATTTGCGTTTTTTATTCAACATTAACTAACGAAATTGAGGGTGGAAATTCTACTTTTTTTCTTCAAACCGATGCCATTCCGTGGAAAATGCACATTTTTCAAAACGGATACGTATTTCACTAGCTTTTGAATTACAGAAAATAATTATTTTTGGTTCTGTATTCTACGTCAATTCTGGACTGAGTTATTTAACCCACCGCACGACCATGAATTTTCCCAGTGCTCCAGTCATTCACCTGTCAAACCACACGGAAAAAACTGTTTAATAGAATTTACCAACGAGGGCGGTAAAATACGGCACTATTAGAATTTCTGTTAATATTTACTAGAACTGTAGTCAAATCTACTACTGCGGTAGTAATTTTGACTGCGACCATCGTAGATTTTACTAGAACTCTTATAAATATTACGAGAAATTCTAATAGTGCTGTATTTTACTGAACGCGTTAGTAAATCTTATGAAACATTTTTTTCCGTGCACCATTTTTCACAATAAAATTCCACAACAAAATTATTTTGTACTTTAATAGTAGCGGAACACCTTCATGCGGTTCAATTTGAATAAGAACTTCCTAATTTTCGAAAAAAAAATCTGAGAAAGCGTTATTTTTGGAGAGGTCACTGTGGTGTTACCCCTTAATATAATCATAACGTAAATCATGGTTATCAATAATTGAATACCAACTCCATTATCCTGACGAAAATGATCTCACAATGTTTTCATAATTTTTTATGAAATCCCAATTCATAAAGAAATTATGACAAAATTCTCATAATTTCCCTAGAAATTAGGAATTAATGAAGAAAATTATCAGAAATTGTGGGATCATTTCACTCAAAGTAACCACTTTCGTGATGACGATTTTTTATAAGAATCGATTCTTCTTCTATACAAAAGATATAAAAATTTTATTGATATTTTATACAAATCTGCGAAAATTAAAGACTGTTTCTATGAAAAAAAATTAGCATCATTGAACGATTTATATTCCCGATTTTCATTAAGGGGTTCCTAGTGGTTACCACCCGAGCACGTTAGTGAGAAAAGGACACGCCTATGCGATAAGAAGAGAGGTTCGATACTGTCACTAGTATCCCCTTAAAGAAATACTAGCGACGTGGCAGCGACCAAAATGTTTCTTCCAAATTATTTGGAAGTGTCACAATTAACTTTAATAATTTTTATTCAGAGATCTATATTGACACATATACTTGGTAGGTAAATGAAAATTGGTTGGTTTACATGCACCACTTTCAAATGATTTGACAGAAACATTTTGGCTGCTGACACGCCACTAGTAACCTCTTAAGGGCAGGTAAAATCATATTCCTTACCATAACTGGCATGGGAGGTGGCACCATCCATACAATCTATACGATATTATGCATGATACACCTTGTACACCTTGTACAAAATGGTTATTCGAAGGTAAGAGTTTTAAGGTCGGTAATGAAGAAATTACGATTCGATTCAATGAAGTGACTATTGGGTGTCATCAATCTATCTCCGATGATCACCTAATTGCAAATATCAAAGTCACAAACATAACTCAATGTTTTCCTCGAATTCAACGATACATACTTGAATATATACTTGAGTGTACGAATTTTCAAAATTATATATATATGTCATATATGATTTTGAAAATGTTTTCACTGCAGTATTTACTGTTTATCGATAATTCAGTTACCTGTAAATTCGACGTGCGCGCTTGATGTAGAAGATAGTATGGATAAAAAAAGAAATTGAATAAGATAATAATTGAGAACAAAAATTAGAAGATCATTTCAGGTCAATGATATACGAGAATATTGCACAAAAAGGGACATGTTTGATCCGTTATACATTTATGAACTGTTGGTAAAGTAGAACGCGGTCAGTAATTTAAAGGCACTTTTCTCATTCCTCTCTTGGTTCATATTGGACGTGACGGCTGTGAGATTTTAGCCGAGCTCCCATGATAAAAGTAGATGTATAGATCATTTCCCTGTTCGAAGTGGATATCAGGTTCTGACATATTGTTCCAAGAACCGGCCAGATTACGACATATGGCATATTATCGTCAGAATTTTGTCAGATTTTGATAAAATCTGACCGGTTTTTGAAACAATACCCACATAACAATTTTGGATCACTCTTTTGGATCATTCTGAAAGATATCTTAAAGAATTCGAAAAGATGTCTTATGAAACACCAAAAGATATCTTTTGGAAGTCTTCATGTGAGATTTCTTGAAGTTTTCTGAAGGTATCTTTCAGAATTCTTAAAGATATCTTCCGTAAGTTATCTTTGAGATGTCGTTAGGTGTTTCACAAGACATCTTTTAGAATTCTTTAAGATATCTTTTAGAATGTTCCGGAAGAATTCCTCAAAATTGTTATCTGGGTATCGTATATTAAGTCGGAAAATGGCAGAATCTGACATCCATTCCCATCAGGGCCATCCCACCCTGCTTAAAGTGTCATATAGAATCGTATAGAATATCATAGATTATGATTCAAAAACATGATAAGATTCACAGTTCCTATCATGTTTTTGAATCATGTTGTATGATATTCTATACGATTCTATACAGGGTTGGCAAAAACCCGGGTTTTTCCTCTGAAAATTCAACCCACTGGGTTTTTGTGGGTTTTTGCGGGTTTTATAGGACTTTATTGGGTTTTTCCGGGTTTTTCTGGGTTTTATCACATTGACTCTATTTATTAATTTATAAAAGAATTTTTTGTTCAACAAATTATTTTTAATCATTTGAATGAAAATCATTTGTTTAATCGTAGATTTTTTCAGGAAGGAAACAATTATAAGTCTCAATGCACTATTCTCAGTTTCAGTTTAGTAATGTTCTGATTAAACTTGATTCGACTGATTTTTATATCAGAAATTGATTGAATGGCTCTCAAGAATATTTCATAGAGTAACTATCAAGAATTACATCATTCAATCACCAACTTTTGGCGTCTAATTTCAATATTGTCAAGACATTGGCAATTGAAAAAAATTTTTCACAGTGAATGATTGGAATTGGATTGATCTGGATTCAAAATCGAATGGATTAATTCATCAACTTCATGTTGTTATTTTTCTGGAATTATTAAATTATATTTGGCATGTAAAAAGTCATTATACAGTTGAGAATTTTCATTATGTTTAAATTCACATATTCAACATGTCTCAAACAGTTCAACCAAATGTTTTTATTATCTCAACATAATGCTTCTATGTTGAACTGTAACATCACTGTTAAAAATTTCTTGAAATTTCATTCATTTTTCAAGTGCACTTGTAAATGAGATTTCATATTTTTATTAATTGAATAAGGAATTCAGTTACATCTAATTGAATTTTCAAATCTTTACTGCATTATATATTATATTATCCATAGCAGTATAGTTTATTAATTGAATTTTCATTCATATGTAATTGAAATGTCAGTCACCACCCTATACTATTATGAGCAATGGAATGTAGTGAAAATTGAAAAATCAATAACATGTTACTGAATTCTTAATTCAATCACCAAGAGTTGGAAATTTAATTTATAAGTGTACTTGAAAAAGATGTATAATTTAATAATGGTTTTCTTCTCATGGCATTTATTCAATTCCAATGTAGAAATTCGAATATAATTGATATAATGAATGTGTGCAATAATTTCATAGTATTGAATTCTTCAACACAATCATTTTTTGAACAAATATGTATGAAGATACAATAAATGCTTGAATAAAAGTTTGCAATTATATTACTTTTATTGAATTCATTTTTCTCGTATAAAGTGGGTTTTCCACGGGTTTTTCATGGGTTTTTTCAACGTGGGTTTACCCGAAAAAACCCAGTGGGGACAATTGGGTTGGGCCCATTAGTGCCAACCCTGGATCTATATGACATTTTAAGCAGGGCAGATAGCACACGAAGAATTCTTTTTCAAGAACAAGAATACACTGTTAGAAATTTTTGCATTAATTTTAATGTTTTCGCTGGAAGCTTTTTTCAAGTACGTACATGAATTCAGTTTTATACTCATTTTACATTGAATTTAATATAAACTATAGCATAGTCTATAGTTATTCCATGTTTTTGTACATTGAATGTCATGTAGAATGTGTGTGAACCTGAATTCATGAACGTGATTGAAAAAAACTTCAAGATATTTCTGGCAGTGTAGAATTCTTCAAGAACTCTTCTCGAACTAATGAATTCATAAAGAGCTCTGGAGGAGTTCAATGTTTGGGACATTAACGATCCAGACAACACAGCCATTGGAACGTTTATTGGATGTTTATAAAACGTTTCAGAGACATATTTTGCTGTTTGGGGAGTTCTTTGAGAATGCTCAAAGTATCGTTTTAGTGCTCTCAAAGAACTCATCAATGCCCCAGACATTGAACTCCTCCAGAGCTCTTTATGAATTCATGAGTTCGAAGAGGGTTCTCGCAGAATTCTATTCTTGTTTTGGGAAAATAATGCTCCGGGTGTTATCAGGGATATCACATTTCAAGTGATTCGTTGTTTTGATCTTATGAAGATCTGGCAGAGTTTGTTTTTACTCTGTAAACCAGCGTTGATGAAAAGATCATGTCTGGAAGTAAACATATAACTCTTGAAAAAAATGCATAACTCCAGGATACTGCGTTCTTGTGCACGGTATAATGCACCTCACGTACTTCCAATGGGGTAGAAGTTATGAAGTTCCTGGTCAATGAAAATGAGTGACAGTCAAAATAGAAGTGCGATCGTTCTGTTCAAACATATGTAAAGAGACATTGTATTGAATTTTCCATTTGTTTCTTATGAATCTTCAAACATAATATACCAGTGCAGAAAAAGATCATGAAGAATTCAATTGAAATTGAAAGAATTCATTGTGGATTCCAGAAATTTTTGTCTCGAATTTTCGTGCTGCGAGCATGGAGAAAAAATTGCTATAATTATAGGGACAGCATTAAATTGCTGTAATATACACTGTGAAAAATTCCTATATATTCATGTGAAGTAATTAACACATACATGCGTTAGGAATTTTCCAAACTTGTTCGGAAATTTACTGTGAAATGGTGGAATATCGGTACTGTGAAAGAGTTCCTTCTGATAATCCAGAAAATATGACTGTAATTTGTTACAGTCATTTCTCTCTGAATTTTAAGAACTTTCAACTGAATTTCGGAGCGTATTTTGAGAATTTAACAAAATTTTTCTGAAAATTTAGAAGAACATGCCTGTAAAGAATTAGTCAAATTTTCTGAATTTCCAGGAGGAATTTTCTTACAGTGAAGTAATGCCTGTATAATTATATATCATTTTTGAAATTTATCCACTTGAGCTGGGAAGGAATTGGTCACAGTTTAGGCGCTAATATCTCCTTAAGAGGTATAATCACTCCGTATGAAACCCTCTTGGTCCAGATAATAATCGCCAAAATCGTATTGGCAACTTTTGAATTTCAATAGTTTGAACTAGAGGTACCCGAAACTTGTCGGATCAAACTACTTTTACACAAAACATGTCTAATTTTTATCGATTCCTATGAAACACTTATCGAAACTTGACATATTTTGTATAAAAAAATCGTTTAGACGAGGTTGGTACACCGCTAGTTTGAACTATTCACGTCCAATAGTTTCCAATACTATTTCCGCGGTCGCTATTAGGCTCAACATTAATTTTCCATAATGACACAGGGGAGAAAGTCCTTACCAAGATGTGCATATTTCGCAGTACGGGTATATATTCAGAAATCCGAGCTCGGAAAGTATTCTTAAGAACTTTGTGAGTTGTGGTAGTCTTCTAACCTTCTGGAACTGTTTTTCTTTTTCGAGTTG
Organism: Gonatopus flavifemur; assembly: GCA_018340375.1. Taxonomy (NCBI): domain Eukaryota; kingdom Metazoa; phylum Arthropoda; class Insecta; order Hymenoptera; family Dryinidae; genus Gonatopus; species Gonatopus flavifemur. The sequence goes on from JAFFJZ010000005.1 coordinate 12,922,134, forward strand.
CGAGTCGCGTTATTCTGCCCCGTAAAAGAATTTATCCTGAAAAATTCAGACAACGTAACTAAAATTTTCTCCACAGCCACTTTCTTCTGAATTTCCAGGAACATTTCACTGGATTTTAAGAAACTTGACTGAGTTTGAAGAATGCGTTCCAAAAGTTAGTTGAAGTTTCTTAAAATTCAGTAAAATCTTTCTAAAAATCCAGAAAAAAGTAGCTGTATAAAATGACAGGCACATTTTCTAAATTTTCAGAAAGAATGTTTATACAGTGTTCGTTGAACTTTACGAGTTGTATTAGTCTCACGTCTAAAATCCGTAAGCTGTACTAGTTTTTGTCACAACTGCACTGTTAGAAAAATCTGTCTGAAATTTCATGAACACACTGTAAAAGAAAAAACTTCGAGAAAATTCCAGTACCATGTACTGGGAGCAATTAACCTGTACATTTGTACTAAAAAATGACATTCGGATCATGAAAATTCCAGTACACTTATTAGAAAATTCTTGTATTTATACTGGAAAATTGAAGTAAAAAAAATGAATTTTCATGTAAAATATGGGAAAATTCCGGTACAGAGGGGTTTTTTCTACGTAAGCTAACAAATTGGTCATAAACAGGAATCTTTCAGTTCCTGGTTACTGGAAAATTTCAGTTTTTTTTCAACAGTGCAGTTCATTAGATTTCATGATAGAATATTGAGTTCAATAATTCAATTCTCACTGTTGAAAATTTTCTTGTTAATGGACATCACATATTATTGAAATTCAACAAACAATTGTGACATTTCTGAACAAAGTTTGGAAATTCCATCATTAATATTACATTCAAGAACTATTATTAAATTCAATATGGAAATATGATATTTCATAAAGAATTTCGTATCAAATTTAAGAATTTTTCTAACAGTGTAGTGAAATGTGCTACTCTTCGAAGACTAGCACAGTCCATGAACTTTGATAAAAAGTGAGACGATTCACGGTTCCTTCGTGAACAGTATCACAATTTGCAACTATCTCACGAAAAATGGCATAGTTCACGACATTTTTCCGAAAAGTCCTGCAGTTTATGAGGTTTTTTTTACGAAGACGGTGTATATTTCTGAATGTATATCCATTTTGGAACCCATGTTATTCCTCGTTGAGTCTTCATAAGAACTTCACAAGCCGTGCTACTTCCTATATACGGAGAAAAATTTGTAGCAGAGATCCCCATAATAATAGCAGTTTTGGGACAATGAGCGTTTACGAACATTCCTCTTTTAATTTGTGGTAATTTTTTTGAAACTCATAGTAATGTGTATCAGATGCAAAGTTATTTTCACCGAAATGAGGTATGGATTGCCATAATTGAATGAAAAGTTCACATAAATGCTCATGTGTCTCAAAACTGCCATTATCATGGTAAATCGTGCTACACATTTCCCATACGCTCTGCCCAGTCCAAAGAACATCGGTGTTTTGTGAAGTTCCTGTTGCAAAAAATACTAATCAAGACAATTGAGTGTATAAACTTTCGTTTGAAAATTCCAGAGAAGATTCATTTTCCATGTAAGTTCTCCACTGAAAATAATCATTTAGAATACTCTATGGAGATTTTTCAATAACAACAATGAACTTTCATATTAAATGTGAATCATTTTTGTTGTTTGTATCCTGAAACAAATATGGTTGGTTACATTTCGTTTTTCATAACGAGTCTTTATTGCTGGTTCAACCATTTATCATAAGATAAACATTTGTATATACTTCAGGAAACTAGATGATGCTCGAGTGAGGTACAAACGATGAGTTGCAAGAACCAAGTTGAAATAATAATCGCTTCTCATCTGGCTGGAGTTAACAGTAATCTCTCTTCAAGAAGGTCGCATTAGAAACGGTTTATTGCAAATTCACAATGAAAAATCAACACGCAATTCGAAAAATGTCGAGAGACTTTGATGATTACAGTTAGTTCAGTTGTTAATGTCTTCTTAATATCATGAGTCAACATTGTTAGAAATTTCTGCACGAAGCTTCAATTACATGGAAGCAGTTTCCACTCATACGACTGAAAAAGTTCTTGAAATTTCAATTAAATTCTGATGAAAACTCAGTTAATAAATTATTATGAGTAATATGATATAGCAAAAATTGAAAATTCAATGACATGTGATTGAAATCCTAATTTAATTACCATGTATTGGAAATTCAATTTATAAGTGCACTGAGAAAACAGATATCTTGAAAAATACCATGATTTATGGATCTTTGGTGTTGGTCTAACCTGAGTCAAAATATTTACGTGAAAGAACCTCTAAAAGTCATCTAAAAATCTAGACCAACGCCAAAAATCCATAAATTATAGTATTTTTCAAGATACCTTCTTCTCCGTGTGTATTTGAAAAATAAATACAAATTTGAGAATTTTTTAACAGGGTAGTACTTTATAATAAAACTGTTTCTCTCTGTTTGAATGATAACATCTTCAATACACTATATAATCATTGTCATTTATTAAATAATGAGATCGAAATTCATCTCCAATTAGTGACGTCAATCCTAAATGAGGATTGGATTAATTCTATAACTCACAAAAAAGATGGATCCTGCAGGATCGATGTTTCAGTATCCTTAAGGATTAATTTGGAGAAATGGTCGAAACTCACACAGAAATTGGCCTAAATGGTGGTTAACTGGAGTGAAATTAGGCCCGGAGTATCAATATATAATTTTTCCTCTTTTCAACATGCCATTCAAATAAAACGTAAAATAACAAAATCAAAACTCATTGATTCAACTGAGTATTTTTTCATTTTCGTTTTGAATTTTTTCAATCGTGATGGATTTGTAAGACACAATTCGAGTGAATTGATGGATTTCGTTCCCAAAAGTTTGTTTGATACAATTCCGTACGAGTATTCCGGTTACAAACATAATTCGTAGCTGAATAAACTTTTGTCGACAAACTGTGGAATCAAAAAAGAATTGATCAATTCGATCTTGGGAAATTTCGGATCGATCTATGATGGATCAGATTCTTCAAGGATCGGTGAAAGATCGATCAAAAGATCGACAATACCATCATACCATAAAATGAGATAAAGCGCGAGAATGTAAATGGGGTAATTTAGAACGTTGTTTCATGCAAACTTCTCACTTCACTCCATATCATTTCGTTATCCCTTATCTCACTTCACGCATAATACGTTTAAAGGGTTGAATTATGATATTGAAAAATAAATTCACTTCTCGAATCTCATAATATGCATACACAACAGAATAACTCCCCTAAAAGAATATCAATTTCGCTATACCTCTATTCAACGTATTCAAACATTCAACATTTGAATTTTTCAAAATATTCTATTCGAGTGAAAATATAAAATATTGGAAGTTGTACTCTTTTTAATCAACATTATCAATGACAATCAACGAAATTCCTCTCTTGCGTGAGTCGATCTCAAATCATGTGTGGAATTCTTTTCACAACGAAACATCAAACATCCAGAACAAAAAAAAAGTATTTCAAAATCAACATCATTCTCTTCTCTTTCAAATGCATTCAATTCACACCATTGCATTTTTATGAAAATGAGGGAAGAAAACAGGGAAAGCATTGTGAGGAATCGACTTTTAAAATTGAAACTCATGCTGAGACGGCCATTGTACGATATCTCAAAGATACCGGCGTGTCGAACGAGGGTACCTGCTAAATTTTCCAAACTGGGAAGAAAAGAAGAGCAGTACGCCCACAATGTATTTATACGAACGGAACGAATTGTGTTTTCCCCAAACAAGTTCTTCTCAATGCAATTTATAAACCTTATGTGATATTTTTCGTCTCGAGAATTTGGATTCAAACGAGGAACATACCATTCGTATGATTCAAGTACAAATATAATTGAGTTGAACACCTTCGATCGACATTGAAAAACATTCCTTTTCACTCTGTCGTTTTGCCTTCCCATGATTAATGATTCGAGAAATGTAAACTTCGTTTAATCTATTTCACAAAGCATATGAAAAGACCAACGACAACATAGCTAAAATTTCAAAGTTAGAACCATAGGTTTCGAGTATTCAACATGATAATGAGAGATCACAATGAAGCTGTTAATTATGTTCATTTTTCTTGAAGGATTGAAAATACATCGACCGATTCATCGATATGTAAAATGTAACAGCAAATCGAATTACAACAGACAAACATTGGCCAATCAAATAAAAGGAATGCTGCCGCAAGATAATGATTTCTACGTTACTCGTAATTATTGCTCGCGTAGCGATTAATTCTTGACAGAGCGGGCAATTAATTTATTTGCAGCTTGATTAATTACCGCGAGGTCGGAACGCGAGACAGTTCGTTAACGCCGCTGAACACCCTTTTGCTCTGAACATACTTAAGAAGTGAGTGTCTTGGGATATGTTATAAGGGCTACGTGTGTTTGCGTCGTTAAAAGAAACGCACGTCGTTAAGAGAAGTCGATTCAATGGATATTGTCATGACAAGTCATTTTGTTAATTTATCGATCGTCATATATCTTTCCTTACGCGTTACATACCAAATGTTTGATGTGTCGTTGTTACTGGTACTGGGTTCTATTCAACTTACGTTTCACATGTTTTCTCATAATATTTGTTTTCGAGAACCTTTCCCTCGTTATACACAAGATTTCGCAATTATTTTCGTGCCCTACTTTGGCAAATTTATTAATGTGACTTGATTTTGGGAGAACGGAGGATACACAACTTTTTTTCCTTGAATTTATTGTCTCAGGTATTGTTGGATCGTTGATCAGTTTTTACGGGCCCCGATTCTAGTCTACTACACTGTAAAAAGTCTGACCGAAAGTGGCTGCATCTTAGTTGAAAACTGAAATTCACTCTTTTCCATTGTGTCGGCATTTGTTTTGGATGCTTACTTTCAGCTGAAATAGAGCTAGTTTTGGCGCCATCTTGAAATAAGCCGATATTGAGGTTGGAAGTGAGTTTTACTTTTTATCAATCAGAAATTTACAGCAGGTGCAGTACTGCACCAGTACTGGCCAAGACTGGCAGGGTACTGGATAATGCTCTTCTGTACTGGCTGGCATTAAGCTCTCAGTTCACTGGTTCATCAGTACAGGCATAGTACTGCACTGAAAATCCAATTCCTTTGCCCTCATTCTGATAAATCTTTCTTTCAAAGGACGAAAATTCAGTTCAATGGAGAAAAGTTTCATGAAACTAAAACCAAGAATTTTCAAATTGAAACAATAATATATTCCTTCCTAGATTCGAAGAATATGATTTCAGTTCGATAGAAAATTTTTCCATTTCAATGAAAACAAGATTCATCAGAATGAGGGCAAAGAAAATTTCTTCGAATTTCAGAAATTGGGTCCTCAGTGTGTATTTCTATGTATTCAATACCGATCTCGTACGTGTTGGCCAAGTGTTGGAGACCCAATACTGGCACTGTACTGCACCTGTTGTCAACATTGGTATAATTCGGATTTTTCTGATTCGGTACACCCCAATAGCTATACTCATGTTCATTAATTACAAAGATTTCCACCAGCAAATTTGGAATAAACCAACGATGATTGATGGGAGCTCGTAATTAAGAGAGACACACGACGAAATAATCGAAACAAGAAAGATATTCGATTTGTATTTAGGAAAAAACACCCCCGAAATATTTATTAGCCAAAAATAGCGAATCGATAGAATTGTTTTCTCACTTCATTGACTTCTTACCATTCGCCATAATATTATCATATATCGTTCAAGGATCGCTGGGTTAGGATTTATTTTCCCTTTCCGGTTGAATGACTATTTCCGTTTCTCTATACACGATGGACTGTACACAAACGTAAGGGAGGGAAGTGATAAAATTCAAGAGAATGATGAAATGAGAAAGGGGATGAATCGAGGGGAGAGTGAGGGAGATAGAGCAAAGGAGTGTGAGTATCGAAATGAAATCTCACGAGCTAATAAATACTCGTACGTTTATCGCGAGTAATCGAGTTATCGCTCCACGATAATAGTTAGGGTCCCTGCAGGGGGCGGGAACGCTGCGGTCGAGGGACGTTTATACACAAATACTCGTGCGAATAGACGGTTGTACGTGCACACTTCTACTTTTGAGATCCGATATACGTGTATGCGGTAAAGTGCATGTGTATCCGCCCACATAAGCGTGCTTTGCTTTACCCGAACGTTGCTCCTCATTCACATGCGCGTGGCTGAGCATACAGCTGCACGAAAGTACACGTATGTGGGTGTATCGGTGCATCGTACACTTAATAAAGCAGAGGTGTGGACTGCTGAGATAGCACCGACAAAAGCTAACCATTTTGTTTGGGTAATATCATTTTCAAAATTCGTCTGTACCGTAAAATACACCCTTATCGTTATTCACCTGGTTCTGAATAAATCGCATTCGATACTCGATCCCATAATCGAAATAATAAAATTGTAACTTTATTGTATCACTTCGTTCGCAATGATATACATCACAATAGAAAGACACAATAGAAAATCTGTTCGAGGAGGTTCAACCGAAACATCCCATATCGATTGAGAATTACGAATTATATTTCGGACAGAAGTAGATCGACTAATGGATATAATCAGGTGTGGCCTCATAAATAAGATCACGTTCAACGAGAGTTGCGGGAGAATTCTCGACGGCCAGATAAGTTTGATAGATGTTCTACGCGGTAATTCCTCGTACCTCTTTTTCGTCTTATTCATTTCACCTCCGAGACTTATCATCCGCGATTATATAGCTCAAGAAACTTACATTATACGAATGTTACAAATGTAACGTACAATGATGCGATTTTGTATATAACTTACGTACGTTATTACCAGCTCAAGAATTTTTCAATTGGATACAAAGGGGAGAGGAAATTTAATATACCATCCCGAAGATTATTTGAGAATCCTCGATCATTCCTCGGTGTATTTATATATGATTGAGTCGAAATTGTTTTTTAATGTTTTTCAAAAGATGGGGTATGAAATATATGTACCCGAGGATATAAAAACGGGGATGTTTGAATGAATATAATCAGGTGCTCGCAGAAGAAAGGATAGATGGATGAATGAACGTGTATGAAGGTGTATATTACATTTGTTTTTTCCGGTAATGTACATCGGCGGCGTTACACGCGCCAAGAAACAAATTAAAATGCACTTAAGGAAATGAGAAACCGCGTTTTAATTATCAATTACCTTTGTTCGAGTTATCCTGCTAAGGATCTGGAATTGACTTGTTCAAATTGTAGGTTCCAACAGAAGATGATGAATATTTATATAATGGAATAAGATTTTTCAAAGTGATCACTGGTTTAAAAAATCCATAGAATCCGACGAGATCAAATTTCACGGGATTTGGTCGGATTATTGTGCAGGATTCAATCAGATTCGGCAAGATTCAATCAGAATCACATCTAAAAACATACCTTCATCTGATTTAATCTCATTGAACCTGGTTGGATAGAATTTGTGGCGGAACATTGTGCAAGTTTCATTGAGATTTGGCGAGAACCAATAGGTTTGTTGAAGAACTCCGGTTGAATGTTTGTTATTGATGATATATGAACGTAGTTTTAGAACGTACTCGACCCATGTAAAAATTTAACGATTCCGCTAATGTTGACCAGGCCCTGAGAAAAATTATCTATCTATTATAAATTACTAGACTCGCTAGTATATTGAAGATATACTCGCATTTTAAGGTTATATACCAAACGTTCTCTTCAAAAATACCAGACTTTGTATTATAAAATGTTATTATTCTACCATTGACTCACGGGAAAGTCTGGTACTTTTGAAGAGGATGAAAATGCAAGTAAATCCTCAATATACTAGCGAGTCTAGTATTTTACTCTCTAAATCTGAAAGAGTGAAAAATCACTCCGCTAAGTGTCAGAACTGAGCCTATCCGCTTCGAGTGGAATTTTCACTCGTTTCGAGTGATCTCTCACTCTTTTAGAGTGGAAAATTCTCTCTAGCGTCGAGGTGGTTGTGAATTTCTAACCTCAAACCTTGTAATATCACTCTAAAAGAGTGGAAATTTCACTCAAAAATTCGACAGGCTCACTTCTGGCTGGCTAAAGAGTGAAATCTCACTCCAAAGATTTTAGAGAGTATAACAAACAATTTTTCTCCGAACGGGCAATGGCTTGGGCTAGGCGTGGCAGCCAAGCGTAGGGGATTCATATTGGGTCATCGTTGATTGACAACAGAGGTATTACCGTGTCTGTGTCGGCAATGAAAAGGTAAAAAGTGTTGAAACAGTGTTGGCGCAAGTTTATGCTGGCATTGGTTCAGGATTGAACCAACATTGGTTTTATAGCAAAAGTTTTGTATCGGTCAATCATGGCAGAACCATTGAATCAAGCTTACGCCAACATTAGCAACCTTTCACCATCGTTGCCCTAGGCGTCAAAATTGAGGCTCGTTAATTGCTGAAACGATCCCGTGAAAAAATTGTCCACGCCTGATCACGGCTGATGCATAAAGCCTGATCAGGCCTTAATTTTGTACCCACGTGATTAGGACTAATCATGCCCAATTACACCCAATCACGCTTGATTATGCCCTATTATACATGAGAAATTCATACAACATCAATAAGTTTTTCGTAAGGAATGAAACTATAATAATGTTATCAAACACTAATTTATTGTACATCATTTCTACTTATTGTGCTTATGCGGTTCCCATTTTTTAGTTTCAGTTTTCAGGCATGATCATACGTGATCAGGCATACGCGCCTGCGTGTGGGGGCGATTCAGCACGATAAAGCATGTATGTTCGCGATAAAAAAATCAACACACAGTCATTTTGTATGAATATTCCTCAGTCGGTGAGATTTTGCATGATCACGGGCGAGAATGGTTTGTCTGACATGATCGCTTGGTCTGGTTGAGCTTGATCATGGGTACAAAATTGAAGCCTTTGAAGTGATGACAAAGCTCAAAAATGAACGACAAGTTTGTTGTAATCAAGTATTGATCATGAAGAATTTTGCTGATAGATGTCCATGATTAGGCCTGAACAATTTTTTCACAGGATATTATCATTTCAGTCCTCAGTCAGACTTTTTCCCAAGCCTTCGCCAATGCTCGTCAAGGCTGGATCAGCCTTACGCCATTGGTAAATTTCTACATGAGGAGTACTTTGGACACCTGCATTTCTACTTTGGAAGAAAATTCATCCCTTGTACCCAGCTAGGTTGACCTTGATTTGAATGGTAACGCTTAGCTACCATGAGAACCTTCGAAACTCAATAAAAAAATAATTCTAAAACGCGATCTTGAAATTTTTAGCTAATTTATGGGAGAATCGAAAATTTCAAACTGTTCCAAAACCTGAAAAGGTATCAGTTGTTAGGAATGCGTGCGTGCGCGGTGCTTGTTATGAATCACCTGTTCCATAGTCTCGACGTTCGAAAACCGATCGTTAAAACTTATTATACAGTTTGTACACGGCCTATCGATTGCTTATATTTTAACACTCGTAGTGCAAAAATTTGATGGAACGCCACATCCAACGAAGAAGAAGACAGAAATATCGATATCTTCCTACGCGTTGAAACGAGTGGTTTTTTCTCTCCTTCGAAGCAAAAGGAGAAGTATATATATTCGATCACGATCCCGCGATTGTCAGTGGAATATAAAAGACATCGTCGTATTCGTCAATTAATCACACACGGTAACTGAATGAAAGAAAGATAGAAGCAACGTAGGAAGAGAACGAAGATAAAAAACACGGTAGATTGATAAAACCAAAGCGAGAATCATCAAAGGTTGAAAAGTTTTCTCCTTTCACGAGAGATGGGAAACAAACTTCTCACGTTTGGAGTTGGGTACAATACGGTATTACAATAACGCATACACGTTATGGCATGCAAATTTCATCAGATGAGATGACATGAGCTCGATAGCCCGTTATTACTGCACCCTTCGACGACCAGTTTAGCGTGCCACAATGTTATTTATTATACAGAATTTCAACGGACTTTGACTGTCAATGAATGTCGTGCGCGGATGAATTTCTTAAGAGGAGGGGAATGAAGTTATAATGCATCTGGGTTCATTTGTTTTCAATTTTGGGTCAAGATGATTGGTCGTTGCTGTGTTGTTGGTATGGTTGTTGTTGACTCGTTACGTGCGGAGTAGGTGGAAGAGGAACAAGAAGAAACAACCATCTTACCGCAAAAATGCAGGACTTTGAGAGAAGAGAGAAAGGAGATGCGGGAAAGAGAATCTCTTAACGAGTGGTACTGGGACTCTCGTTGAGCTAAGAACGAGAGGACTTCGTGTTACTAAAATTTACGAAGCAAACGAGCGGTAACGAGAGTCCGTGGTTTGCTCTTTTACAGCGTCCACGGTAAATCGTTTGCTATTAACTAGATAGAGGAAGGAAGAGAGAGGAAGAGGGTGGAGGGAAAAAATTCATTTCGATGCTGAAGTTGAAAAATAGTCTTGTAACGTTTGTATCGAATTCTAATTAGTTGATTAAAACGAGCGGGATAACGATGGAACGATACTTCCAGTGATGAGATTTGGTTTCTATTTTCCGCGATGATATTGTGGATGAATCATAATTGATCGTTATTCGTTCAAAAATTCGTGGTATTTTTTTACTATAGACATTAGACTGCCGCAAGGTTCGCTAAAATGAGCCACACTTAGGTGATCAGGTAAGGCGCAGTTCTGAAATGATAAGCCTCAGCCCAATAATTTCTACATTCAGGACTCATACAAGGAGTTGTTTGTCGAGGATGAGCCAACGCCGTTGCACGGAGGAAGAGAATTTCATTTTGACAGCGAAATATAATTTTGCTGTGACAACAAAGTATTTGCTATCATTGCCTGTGGAAGCAAAAAATTGCTGTCGTGACTAACAAGATCGCTGTGATAGCAGATGCTTTGTTGTCACGACAACAAAATTTGCTACTCCAGCAAGAGCCATCCAGCAAAATTACATTCGACTGTCACAGTGAATTTTTTCTTTCGTTGTGCGTCATCTTGCGGCAGTGTTGCGCCCATCTTATGCCGATGACTACGTTTATTTTTTCTTTCCAGTTAAAAATGAAATAAAAAATCACTGTTCTCAACGAAATACAGTATCAATTAATCAGAATAATGTAGGGATATTAATTTTCCCTCTGAAAGATAATATATAATTAATGGGAGTGTAGAATTCAGTCTAGAATTCTTTTCGACATTTTTGCATATTGATGCAGACCTATCGCGCACGTTGAATAGGATTACTTGTTGTAAGCTGTCACGAAACGAGTTGGACCAAATCGAAATGCATAACATGTAACACGTGAGTAAAACGATAATGTAGGTGCTAACTCTTATCGTCGATCTAGTCTATTGATTGCTTATCATTCAGATAATTAGTATACTCGATATATTAATATTCTGAAAGATCATTCAATTTATATACCGATGTACATTATATTTTATTTCATTTTCCATTGGAGAAAATTTGCCATAAAGGATAATGGATATATATGTTATACATATAAAGACAGTGATGAATATGTAATAATAGTCGTTGGAGACTCGATAAACTTTATAATATCATTATCCATTGATGAGATATTCAATAATAATATTCAATATATTGTTTTGATGATGCAAATGTGTGAATGTAACCACGAAAACCATTCAAAAAATCGACAAAGCCAATAAAATTTCTACTGGAATATCACGTATATTATTCTTTAATGATAATAAAGAAGGATTATAATAATAATTATTATTTTTATCGCTTTCTCAAAGCCTGTGCCTTTGGCAATGAATTGTTATAAAGTATCGTGATAATCTTAATGCAAAAACATGTAAAGTACTCGCTGTGGGATGTTATTATTCAATTATTGATCTCAGGATACTGGTGATTCAGAAATTTGATCTTATCAGTATGTGGTCATTAATTGTGGCGATTCTTCAGTATAATACGTCAAATTCAATAATTTTAATAAGTTCGTTTCATTATATGATGAGTTATAATTTATCAAGATATAACATTCCTGAACAATGGGAAGAATTTGTTGTTTCAATTTTTGTTCTGATTGCCTGATAATTCTAGGTATCAAAGTCCTGAAACTGATTATTTCGTTGCATATTCCTAAAACTCAATACTATTAATATTTTATTTAGTCGCAGATGAAATGGAGATTCATTATGAGAAACTTTTTTTTCCAAATTGTCAGAGGAGGTTCAGATCATGTGAAAAGTGCTCTGCAAACAACAAAAATACAGAACTCATGCGCTAATTCCTCAAAATTAAATGCTATCTCTGAGAAATGACCGCTGAGACCATCGATTCTCTAGATTGATTGACGTTTGACAATGAACATTAAATAAACCTCGAGGAGTAAGATAGAATATCGTGGCTCTATTTTCTGGGTAATTTTGAACAATGCTCGATGTAGAAGCGAATCGAAGTTCAAAAAATGAAAGAATAATGTTTAGAATTTATTTTTATCAAATATCATGGAAATCTAGTCATGTTTTCGAGTGTAACGGGATTAAATTAAATATATTTATATCATACACCATCATTATATTTGGAATGTTATATGACGCGTGCGTTAGTATGGTTTTGTACTTGTGCATGAATGGCGTGAGAAAGGAAGAAAAAGAAAAAGGGAGGAGACAGGACCCTACGCATTCTCCCTTCTAACATACATTTGATGTTGAAGAGCTTCTCTCTATCCTGAAGTGGATGGTCAAATGATCCGGCCAGCCGACCTTGTTGAGATTTTATTCGCATCTACTTAAAATATCAAATTACAGTGAGGAAATCTACATTTGCATACGGTGGATTAAATATTTGCTCAATTTGAATTGTAATATAAAATAATTAAATTATACAATTTCAAATAATTTTATTAAATGAATTTATATTGAATCAATACGCCATTATTTATGTCTCGGTGAATATTTCCCAATTTTTAATTTGTTATTAACAATTTTGATACTTAGTTTGAAAGATATTTTGAAACACGGAATTTTTATTGAGAGAGAAAAACTCTGCTACTGAAATTTATGCGATTTCTTCCTGTAAAAAACACTTTGAAACTGGCTAAAGGAGTGTCCCAAATTGGAAAATTTTGAAACAGCGTTTTTCCATCAATCTTTTTGAAGGTACAAAAAAAAATGAATTCATTGGACTTCGAGGTATACTGAGAAAAAAATTTATCCGTGACAAAGGAGGCTTATTAATTATCAACAAACCATCTTTGGATCAAATAAAATTTGTTCATAGTTAACAAACTGTATTTGATTGAAATAAATTTGGAATATTTTTGTCCAATGTACAATTTGTTTCATGAGCGCTTTGTAATTCCAGTTTTGAATTGGCGGGAAAGATTCAGCGCATAATTTTTGATTGGAAAAGAAAATAAAAAAAGTGTGCAATTTTAAAATATTTTTCTTTCGAGCGAACTGGAAAAAAAAGCAAAAGAAATGGTGAAGTTATAACTTTTCTTGGATTCAAAAAGAAAAATACGTCTTGATGAGACAACACTTCAAGATCTATAAAAATCATTTCAATGGACTTTTTGATTAATGCTTCTTGTTCATTTGGAAGAGAATTTAATTCTGGAGGAAAATGATTTGCCTTCGATTTAATAGGTCGTTTAGTCCCATCTCATCCGATCTGAAGTTCAGCAAAAATATCTGCAAATCGGTTCATATCTACTTACATCTCAACTTAGGCAACAATCTTTGGAGTTTTCCGATATTCACTCACTTCCAAAGATTCCAATTTTGCAAAGAATCCAACAAAATATAGAAAAATTCAAAAAGATTTTTGGAGATCTCTGAAAATCTCCGTAGATCTTTTTTTGCCAAAATTTAGATCTGAAGACATCTACATATATCTCAAGAGATCTCAGTGGATCTAATCTTTTTTTCTCGGGGTGTTTCAACTACCATGGCGTGCACGCCCGCTAATTTAGAAAAATTGCGTTCATGAAATAGAGTAATAACCCAGACAGCACAACAGTCCCTGATACGTTCATCAATAATTCTTTATGAATTCTCATAGATTCAAAGGTATTATTTATGACCTCATCCTGAACTGTTGTGCTATCTGGGAAATCTGCTGTAATTCATCTCAGAATTTTTTTTATATATTTTAAATATGTACAAAAATATATTTCGAAGTTCAATGGATTCTTTTCCTTTTTGGCCTACTAGAAAAAAAAAGGAACCAAGAAGAAACGTTATTTTGGAACGCTTCCTAATTCAAGACATTCCCTTACCTTTCCCACAATTTGTCTCTTATATTTTGACTCTGCACATCAAACTCAAGATCGGAAATACGATTTTAGGAATTTCAGTAGATTCCATTTCAAAATTTTTGGCTTATCCAAGATCCTGAAATCAAGGATGTCGCAGAAAAAGAGCCGTCCCAATAAACACACACACGTTATTTCAACGTTGAAAGAACGTTAGACTGTCAAACGGACGTCAGTCGTTGATTTCATAACGTTGATTTTCAGTTGAAATTTGATAGGGAAATAGATGACCAGAAATTACGTTTTGATAACGTGTAATTTAAACTAATATTCTGAAATAACCATCAAACGACGTCCTCAAAGAACGTGTTTTGAACGGGTTTGAATCATGTGTTTAAAATGTGTTTATAACACCTCGTGTTTGAACTTCAATTGAAGATATTCTGCTGAAAATGTCGAACAAAACCGAACAATGGTTGAATTTTCAACAAAGAGCAAGATAGTGAATAGTGTGGTATACTTTTCAAATTCCGTCATACTCAGAAATACTATTGTTCTCGATATTGAATGAAGAGTTTTCAAAATAATTTGTTGGATTCAATTCACGTTTTAGAACCATCATTAGGACACGTCAATATTTGACGTCTCTTAAACGAGGTTCAAACCGTCCATATGACGTTATTTTATGGTTGAAAAACACGTGATCTGCCGCGACATTTTTATATTGAATCAACGCAAGAATATTACTAATTCACAGCGTGTGGTTATTGACTGTTTTTGACGTTTTGAAAACGTGCGTGTGTTTACTGGGGTATACTACCCTTGAAGTTTGAATCATTTATAGCAATGAGACGAAAATTTGAACTTACAAGATCTGATGAATCATTGTTATTTATCTTCTGAAATGGATCATTCATAATCTTTCGTAACTGAAAACATAAATCAAAGAATGTACTGCAAGATTTTGGGTGTTTTTAACAACTGAGTATTTCGTTATTTGATTACTAATTCGTTTCAATAAACGTTTAAAACCTTGGCAACATACCGTATATAGATTATACCAAAATTTTCCTATTCAATCCTACCTAGCATTCTGCGCAGAGCGGAAATGATTGTGGTTAGAATCATTTTTACACAATTAAACGGTTCCATTAATAATTAATTGGAACTCCCACATAATACATCATAAATTCAGAGATAGCCTTCTGCCTTAGACATCATATAGTATATTAATGGTTGACTGATAACACATTTCATGAATAAAAATGAGATTTAATCCATAAGCTATTGATGTATCATTAGTTAATTGTTAATTATGTTATGCATAAACATAACAGATTGTCCTTGAAGTTGTTATATGAGATTGGAATTTGAAATTAATACACATATTAATTATTAATGTAACGTTTGTAGAATGTAGAGTATTATATTGTAATATATATGCATAATGATGTTCATAAAAATCAGTTTCACTGTCTTTGTTCTTATCGCACAGAAAAGAATGAATTGTTAATATTACTTGGTAATGGCATTACCAGAGTATTTTTTTCTATACACATCCTTCCTTTCCTGTGTTGTTCCGAATTGCTTGGAATGAAAATTCACTCTTGAAGAATGAAACGCTGAAAAAAATGAAAATTCAAATAGGATTTTTTTGGGAAAAGTTCATTTTTCAACCCGGAATTCTTCTGAGAAACAGGTTTATTCACAGTTGCCAAACATGTATTTGCGTTCGGCGGAATGAATATTCATTCGAATCAAACGTATTTAGTTGATAATCAACAACAGATCCCAGTTGGAATTTCCCTTCATGAAAATTTGGCCGTCTAAGGCGCTACCTTGGCCCAAACCTTCCCGATCTGGCCAAAGGCAGGGCTTTGGATTCAAAGAGTTTCATTTCTAGCAGGGATGTTTCGTAGGAATAAGATTTAGAAGTGTTATGATAAATTTTTGTGAAATAAATATTCACATCTTAAAAAAATGTTCACATGAACACAAAATTGTAAAATTGTACGTTACTTCGTAGCGTGGAATCTACAGTCAATATTCGAAGCTCTTCTATTGTCATTCACCAACTCCTTTTCTTCGTGTCAATGACTGTTCAAAATCATTCTTACCATTCAAAAACCGCATTTGAATAGGTTCGTCTAGATTCGAATGGCCATTTACAGTCGCAAATTTTTTATTCAGCCTCTTCAATGGGGCTATATATGAATGGATGATTTACACCACGATAATATAAACACTGAAAAAATTTATTCGATATTTCAAGTACTGAATTGGAAGCGATTAACATTCAAAAAGTGACAGTAGAATAATCAAAATTTCAGAAAAATCCTGCGTGCTTCTACAAAAAAAAATTACAGCGAAATTGCATGCAGAACATTGAGATTTTCAGTATATGGGTAGTTTTTTAAAAACAGCATGGTATACATCTGAATGATGTTTGCGAAATAAATAACCTGGAAAAAACAAACTCATTCTGGAGTATTAATAAACCTTTCCTTCTGGAACGGGGACAGCGAAGTCCTGTTTTGAAATTAACGGCCATTGTAATGTCAGAAACAAATCCATGATGATGATTAAAAAATTTTACAATCTCTTGTCCTAGCGTTTCCTTGGCGATTCCAGAATGCACAATTTTTGTGCTTGACTTTCGGTTATTTTTTGGTAAGCTGATCGGAAAACGGTTCCGTGCCCGAGAAAAAAAGATTATATCTACTGAGATCTAGGTAGATCTCTTCAGATTTAAAGTTTGGTAACAAAGATCTACGGAGATCCATCGAGATCTCTAGAAACCTTTTTGAATTTTTCTATATTTTTTTGAATTTCTTGGAAATTTTGAATCTTTGGGACTGATTGGATATCAGAAAACTCCAAAGATTGTTGCCTAAGTTGAGATGTTCAGATGTAAGTAGATATGAACAGATTTGTAGAGATTGTTCTCGGGTAGCATTTGACGAAATGATATTTCATAGGATTTGGTCAGAACATTGTGCAAGATTCAATGAGATTTGGCGAGAATCAATGGGTTTGTCCAACCAGGCTCCCTTCGAAACGTTTAATTTTACCATACTTGATACTTTTTACTACTCAATGATCGATTTGTGAGCGATAAGTAATAGTTTGTTAGAACAAATGTTCCACCAAAAGGTAACTAGACAATCTGATCAGTTTTTGGAATGTGTTTGATATTTTTGAAGTAAAAACCCAACAATTGATTACAAAATAACTTCAAAAATCACTGAATTGAGATGTCGCGGACATTTGAAGGTGAGAAAAATTTCAATTGACCTCCTGTCATACTTACTTCGCCAAGTGCTGCTTGAGATGATTTGTATTCGCAGCTCTCGTAAACGTGAACGTAAAAAAGAGGGGAACGTGTGGCAACGAAGATCAAATGTCTACAAATTGCGGTTTGTGTATACGAAAATTATGAACAACAACCATCAGAGAAGCCATTGCGATTCTGAAAAGGAGTTACAAGAAAGTCTATTGGACAACTTCGAAGTCGTTATGTCACTTGAAATTACGTGGATATAAAAAATAAAAACGATATGAATCTGAAAAACAAGTGAAAAGCAAAATGCACGGAGAAAAATGCAGATCAAAAAATAAAGTAACCCCATAGGCACTCTCATTGCAAACACGTACCAGATACAATACGTACAGATGCAATGAGAGTGCCGATGGGGAATCTTCAATAAAAATTTGAGAATATTTCTTAAATTTGCAATGCAGATAAAACGGTTCACATTATTGCAGAATTTTACTTGAAATCAGGTCCTGATCTGGTTAGAATCCGGAAACCGTGAATAAGGAAAATCTTATTAGGCCATTACAAGGGACTCATTTGATTTCTCTAATAGGATACAAATAGAGTTGTAACGCAGGGGTACAACAGAGGGGGTTTGGATGAGATTCCCATAAAATCGAGCGAAATAGGGGACGTGATACATAGAAAAAATTATCGATCCAAATTTTCGTTGATTAGTATCTCACTTTGAGACGGAACACAAATTCCAGAAGAATTCGTACACTGGATTTTAATAATTCGTTGACTCTTTTCATTATTCCGACGATCAAAATGAAAAGTGAATTCCATTGGTGAAACAATGGACAAAATCAACGAATTATAAAAATCTAGTGTACGACTTCTTCTGGAATTTGTGCTCTGTCCCAAAGTGACATACTGGTCAACGAAAATTTGGATCCCTAATTTTTTCCGTATAAGAAACCAGGCATGCCTCGTCAGGCCCTGGTATTTTCCCATCAAAAATTTCTACTAGGGAAATTATCAATACTTACCAAACAATGAAGAATAATATGAACTCTCCAAAAGTTGTGCTTGAAATTTTACAACCCACACAGTACATGTAGCAAAAAGAATATGCGTAGAACATGAAATCACATACATGTCACATTCGCGGTCATTTTCATCTTCCTCCTACATTATTGGTACTTTAAAATATTTTTGAATATGCCGGCCAAGTGGAAATCATGTTCCTTCCCCATATGTGCTGTATGGGGGAGTGACTGACAAAATTTCGAAATTCCATTATTTTCTTTGTAAACTTTGATGCGTG
Organism: Gonatopus flavifemur; assembly: GCA_018340375.1. Classification (NCBI taxonomy): domain Eukaryota; kingdom Metazoa; phylum Arthropoda; class Insecta; order Hymenoptera; family Dryinidae; genus Gonatopus; species Gonatopus flavifemur. The sequence continues at coordinate 12,940,953 of JAFFJZ010000005.1, forward strand.
ACCTTCAGGAAGTTCATACTTTTTTATATTTTTTGTCAAGTATTGATAATGTTTCATTCTTTTTAGAGTAAAATTCAACAAAAATGTGAACCGTGTTATCTTCATCACAAATATAAAGCTGGAACTGGCAGCCGTAAAGTTAGCAGCCAATCGTCATAATTTTTTACATCAAACGTTTATCGACGATTCGAGGATCTGAAACGTTCAGTGAGATCCTACTTGATCGATTTCTGGTATCAACAAAGCTTAAACAACGTTTGATCAAAAGTTACAAAAACTGACTGCTAGCTCTACGGCTGCTCGTTTCAGCTTCATATCGCAAATTTTTAAAATATTCTCAGATTTTTATTGAAGAGTACTATATTTTCAATCTGCATTTTTCTCCGCGAGGAACAATTCTTTTTTACAATTCGAAGTTTATGGGGACATATTGTTTTCAATGAGAGTGTCATTGAGTGTCAAAAGCGGCGTTGCCGCATGGGATGCGGAGAATGAGAGAATGAAAATGAACCCTTTGACGGATCAATTGCTCGATTTGCATAAAATATGGAAACAGTATGCTTAATATTTCTCCTTAATTTACTAGCATTATTTCACTTTGTTTTTTCTACTGCCCCCTTGTATTTCGATTCTTATACTTTCAGAATATTATGAGGAGAATTTAATAAACTACTATCCTGATGAAAATGAAGCGTGCAATTGAGGGTACAAAAAAAGCGCTTGCGAAGTCAATTGAAATTTTTATACATATTTCAAGAAGCCTAATTTTGCGCTCCAAATCGTACATCAAGAGTGATCAAATCCGTGACGTGCAGAAAGCGTGCACAAAATGTTTGCACATAAACATGATGCCAATTGAATTTCTAGAAAGTTTACAAAATTCCTTCTTTTGATGAACATTTTTCTCACATTTGATGAACGTTACTTTTTCACCAGGATAGCACCATAAAATACGATCCTTCCAGTCGATATTCTATTGATGAATTAACATAGTAGAAAATCTTCAATTTATCATCACAAATAAGTCTACTGATCGAAAAATCAAGTTATTTTTATGCATTTTAAAATTATTTTAGCTATAATATATTGATATAGTTCAAATATATTCTTGCTATAGAATACGCATCCAAAAAATATGAAATACTCTATGTTAAAGATATAAGAATGAAATTCAAATACATCAATTTTGTACCCAGTATAATTTTAGAATGTCTGAAAAATACAATTTTTATTGTATCAATAATATACTGAAAAATTGTGCGTGTGTGTCGTATCATTTTTCATTACCAACATTCAACTGAGCAGTGAAGTAGGAATGAATAGAAATACATTGACCTATGATTTGTATAATATTCTACTTGAAATATATAAATATACTCAACACTCTATACTCATAAAAATCGAATAATTTGGAGTTTGATTTTTCAAGCTACATCGCATTCAAATCTGTGGATTATGGTCATGAAAATTGGTTCTCCTCTTCAGACAGAAACTTTTGAATCTGACTGTTGTGCGACAACAACATTAAATCACATATCAACTGGCTATTCGTTGAGATATTTTCTTACAGGAAGAAGGCGCATCCTGTGCCCTAAGGTCAGAGGCGGATACACCTCTACCATGTAGATAATGAACACATACGACGATTCAATTTGAGAAATTTATTCCCTCATTATACCATCCATTATTACAAAGATTGTAACGGAGTTCACAAAGTACGTGAGGAAATAAAGTGCCGATGCCTCAGCTTTTCTTCTGTTTCTTCTATTTTCCGTGAAATTTTCGTAATTGAAAAATGCAGAATTTTGACTAAAAATCGACCAAAATTCAATCGCTATGATATGTTTTAACTCATTTTGTTTGTAATTCTTTTGAATACTCAAAAGAGTATGAGCAACTCCATGTGTAACTCCATCTGGTAGCATTCTTTTCAAACTTGCATAATTTGTGTTCGAAAAACATGTCAGTAGATGGTGCCATGTGCTCTTATCTTCTCAACGTCATTAATATACACGTGGATTGTGATTGAATATGACGTAGGCGATCGGTTCTCATTCTTTTGATTGGGAAATTGTATTTATTTATGAATATTCTTACTTTTGATGATCAAAATATGATCTAGTGATTGCTCGACTCTTCTATAATCGCCTGTCAAAATATGATACGAATTGAATCTGAAGCATAAAGTTGCATCGCTTGATACGGTGGGATATCAACTCGAAGCAAGTCAAATTCATTAACATTTGAAAACTTATTATATATCATGATCAAAATAATGAAATCAGCAGACACAGAAAAAGTCAGCTCGCAGGCGGTATAAAGATCACCAGGAAGCAGGGACTGGAACGTTATTCATTTACGTTACTCATTATATATAAAATGTATATAATAATATATGTATTGTACACAAATTATATATTTATCATATAGATTTTATATATAATGAGTAACGTAAGTGAATAACGTTCCAGTCCCTGCCAGGAAGCATGCAAGTTTCTTCATTTGTTTTGAAAGAGTACATCTTATTCGAAGGTAGTTGAATCTTGATTACCCTGGTTCAACAAACCCATTGATTCTTGCCAAATCTCAATGACCGACATGGATCATTTTGAGAGAACATTGAAGAAATGTGATGAAAAAGAATTGTCCTTCAGGCAAATTCAGGATTAGAAACTCATCATACCCTAAAGTATGAGCAGGAATCAACAGTCCATAATCGCTTGTCCCATATTCGATTATCATGATTTCTTTTATACATACATAATTCTCCCACCTAGAATTTCTGTTCAAAGGGCACGCAACGACTCACCGTCGATTATATGAATTACATTTGTCCTTCACAAGAAAAAAATAATCCTCGTAATGAAACAATGAGATATCGAAAACAATGTATGATTTTATATCATAAAATTCATACTTGCCATAAACAATCAAGATAAATTCATTGTAATTATCTTGCCGCATTTATTATCCTGATGATTTCAAATAAATCTCGGAACGCGTTCAACGTGAAGTATCCATTCACGATATTAATATACGAGATCATGACCAGGAATTATTCTCCGTCCCACGGGAAGGTATCCGAGGAATCCAAACGTCATTGTGATTTAAAAAACCCTGTCAAAACTTAATTGTCCTTAGACTGTTTTTAGGTATCTTAGCATTTCATTCAATCTCATCCGTGAAATTGGAAGTCGAAGGCAACGTTAAATGGAATGAATCAAAAAGTTGAAGAACAAAAGATGAAAATGAAGGGGAAAGAGACGGTGAATGAAATAAGAGGATTGGAAGGAAAGAAAAAGATTGAGCCAGAAATTAAGACTCCTGCTGCCTAATGCCGAGAAGTTAAGGGCACATCAAGACGAAGACGAAGAAGAAGAAGAAGAAGAAAGGATGAGAAGTAATATAGAAGAGAAAGGAGGTTCGATGAAGTAGGAGGGAAGGGAGAGAACAAAAGAGACGGAAATCGGGTTTCATAAGCTTATAGAAGAGAGACGACCGAGGACGTAGAACCGTGAACGGTCGAAGCGTTCGAATTGGAGGGAGATGAGAAGGCGGTGCCTAAAAGCCACACAAAGCTACGATTCCCACATCACCCACCAGGTGTCGAGTATTTCTCAAGCATGGTGCCCTCCTTCTAGAATCTCACTCGAAGTTGTTTTTGCGATACGGGGTGTATTCGGCTCAGGTCGCCACCCAGTAACGCCCCTTGACCCAACCCTCCAGCTTTTCTATACCGCAGACGCTCCGCGGCTACCAGCTGGGCAACCAGGGTATCCACAAGGCTCCTCTCTCTACACCGTGGTTCTGCTTGAATATCGCGTTCGTACGGAATCGTTCAAGCACCACGCCGTTAATTACCGTCTCCTCGTTCGCGTTACTTTCCGCGCTATGAAAAAATGATGGTGAATTTTGGTTTATTCTCGTTCGTTGGTTACTACGAGTGTCAAACCTAAACTTTCTTCCTTAATACAGTGTTCTGCGTGATAAAACAGAAATAATATAACGATAACGACATAACGAAATACATGGATAATGATGAAATTGGATAAACTGTGAGTGTCGATGGATAATATCGTCATTATTCGTCGAAGAAACGAAAAAAACAGCCAGGTTCTAAGATGGATAGGTACGGTGAGAATCGATGGATATCCGTCGGATCAAAGATATGGTGAAAAACGGACTGTGAAAAAATCAAAACAAAGTAACAATGACCAAAAGGTGAAGAGAGTTGGAACTTTACGAGCCGCCAATAAATATCTATAAAAAGAATGGCGGCGTTCACTCTCCGAGCCATTCGACGTATAAGTTCGGCCACTTAGCTGTAAGAACTCGTTATCTTTTGCAAATAGGTTAAGAGAGAAAACAATGTCCCATAATCCGCTTAAAACGTCTCCGAATCCAGACACGATGCAAGATCAACAGCAACTTCAAGTTTCATCTTCCACGAGTCGTTTGGAACAAGACGTCGAGGACTCGGACAAACCCGAGCGTAACAACGAGGGTGAAAGCGACTGCGAGAGCGATACCAGTGAAGTTTTGAGCGTAGGTAGTGAGCCAACACCAACGAGCGTCGCTGGAATACGCGGTTGTGATAGCATCGTTAGATACGATCAAGAATCCGCGAGTAGTCGAGGTGATTTTCGGGATGAGGAAAACACGAGAACATCGGCGACTCCTTCACCGTCCAGTTTGACGAGTTGTAGCGAAGCTTTTTATCAAAGGAGCACTCCAGGAGGACATCGATTGGATCGAAGTCCTCCGGGTTACTTGAGCCAACCACCCTCGTCCCCGGCGGCCTCGTCGGTCAGGTCGCCGGCGTCATCCTCGGCCGCAGCTTCCTCTCCCGGTCGGCCCGAGGCCGTTCAAGAACCCGTTATCGCACCTAGATATCCAAGTAATCATCATTTATTGCCTCGGTACGGTGGTACCAGAGAATCGGAAATCGCCACGGATTATCCTAGTCGTGTTCATCATCATCCTCTGGGCCATGAAATAGTTTATCCGGTCGTCGAAAGACTGCACCGTAATCCGATAAGTGTTCCTCTGGTGACAAGACTCTCCTTATCGCCCCCGTCGGCGATGACGGTGGTTCAGGCTACCGCAACGCCGGTCAACGTACTTCATCCGACCGTTAGGGATCCCCTAAGAATCAGCGAAACCACCAGTCTCATTCAACCTTACTCCACCCATCATCTTCATCACTCTCATCTTCATTCCTCGCAATTACCACACGTTCCTCCAAATCACGTCAATAATACCACATCATCTTCGTCATCCTCCTCTTCCTCTTCGGTGCACCAGCATCGATTATCGGTTAACAAACTTTTGCAGAGAGAAGGAGGTAGCCCGGAAGATAATTTAAGGACTCATTCTTCCAACGGGGTATCCTCGACCAGTAACGGTAGTGTTACCAATAATAACACCACCAATCATCACAATCATCACAATAATAACAATAACAACAACAACAACAATAACAATCTCCAACATCAACCGGGTCTCAAGTTTAGTATAGACAATATCCTAAAAGCGGATTTCGGTAGACGAATAACCGATCCGATATCGCTTAAAAAATCTAGACCCAAAAAGTTAGTGTCGAGACCGATCGATCTTACGAAAGATTTTTTGGAATCCTCTTCCGAGGGTTCCGAAAGAAGTAACTCGGAAACTAATCCTACCGCTAACAATGCTTCGCCGACCGGTGGTGTAACGTCGATTAATACGACATCGAATTCAACTGCCGCGCCAACGGGATCCGATGCAGGAAAACAGCTCCTCTGGCCAGCCTGGGTCTACTGCACCAGATATTCCGACAGACCTTCGTCGGGTATGTTTTACTCATCTCAAATTATAATCTCTCATTATTTTTGTATATTAATCCCCAGATTTGTGTATTCTCCGTTCTAAAGTGTATATAATAATTGTTTTATCGGGTATAGAAATTCACATATGATGCACGAGAGTAATAATTTATAAATAATGATCAATGTTGATGATTATAATCACATCATTTGACATATGGGATATTATGTTACACGTATTCTAAACGAGAATATAACTGACATTCTCAACGTGAAGCGGTAATGAGGCAGTGTTTGATAGATGTATCATTAGTATATCTAATCAAGTAATAATAATTATATGATAATTCAGTGGAATAACAAATATACTTTATCGTGGAGAGTCCAATTTTTATTATCTTATATAAAGAGCATAGGCTCTTGTGTAATGTTTACACATTGTTCTCTTTATATGGAAAGATAATATTATTATCATTCGTATGCAGAGTTTTGAAATTCTGATGTAGGTTCTGTGTTGTATTGAATGGATTATAAATAATCACAATTTTATATACTTCAAAGATGTGGAGAAATATAGCAGAAGTGTGAATTTATACGCTGTGAGGGGGATTCGAAATATTTTTGTTTTTGAGAAATTTTTTGTTGTCGAGTTGAGTGAATTTGTTATGAATTCGTTGTTCGCTTGGAGATTTCGAAATCAATTTCTCATTTATTGAATTTGAGAAGGAGTGGTTTCGCGAATGAAAGATTGAGTTAGAGAAATAGTGCATCGAAATATGCAGTCTTGAGTCGATAAAAATCCTCTCACTTTGAAAAATTGTTCGATTTTAAAATCAGATGTGAAATTCACAAAGAGAACTGGCTGAATTTGAGTGGACATTCGTGAAGATTTTCGGATTGATTCAATGATTTTCTGTGGTTGATTTCATTCAATTATGATTCGGAAGGATTCATTACATTATTTTGATTAGAAGAATTCCTTGTAATTTCACAAAACTCGTCAAAAGTAATGCAATATTCTGGTCAAATTTCATGCAATTTGATTTAATTCTAAAGGTTTCATTAATATGGAATGGAATTAATTTTTTCTTGATATTTCTGATGGCAGTTGTGAGTGAATCAAATAAATTTGAAGAATTTTGGACAACTGTGACATCAACATAAATTTTATGTTCTATATTTTAAGTCAGGAACGGGTGGAATATAAATATGTTCACTTGATTGAAGGTACTTTAAAGTTGAATAACAAATATTGAATTGCCATAAATGTGTTTCAGTTTCTTATGTGTTTGAATAATTCACATGGACTGATTTGTTTCTATGAGAGAATTGTTTATGTACTGCCGACGGCAATTAACATAATTACCAATACTCTCACATCAGCTAGAAATATGGAAATTCGAATGGATAGAGTCTGATTAATTCCACTGTAGATTCGGAAGAGATTTTTTTTACATTCGCCACATTTTTCTACTTTTTCTCTCTCGTGAAATGAAAACAATCTTTTCACTTGGATTTTTAAATTGAAATACATTAGACGAAACTGAAGTTCAATTGCGAGGGTGCAGCGTTCCATTCACTGAAAAACACCAAATCATGAAATTTATAATTCAAAAAAAATATTAATACTTAAACTATTGTTGCATTATTTGATGTTTTCACAATTTGCAAAATTTAACAAACCCTTGGATTCAATTTATTAGATTATTCCTTGGATTACTGGAGTGAAGGAACATTTTTACTTAATTGTTGACACTGTAAAAAGAAACCATTTTGACAAAAAATATGTGTGTAAAAGGAAGAATTGTTTGCATGATTGAAAATTGATAATATATTTCGAAATAATCCGTATTGATAGGAAAAATATATTTTTATTGTCTCAATTATATAATAATAACAACTTTAAGAATATATTTTTTTATACATTTCCAAGATATTCCGGCCATAATATTTAGCATATATTTCAACTATTGTATTGAAATAGTTTGAGTACGTTTCTACTGTATAATACATAATAATCAGAATATATCAGATTCTCAAGATATATTTATAATATAACAAGAATGTATTCGAACTATATCTATGCAATCATAATATACAAATATCGTATTATTAATATTATTAATACATTAATAATATATTGATAAAATAATAAAAAATATGATTTTCCGATCACTAGGGGTAGGAATAATACTGTTTTGATAACCAAATAATTGTTACAATCAATTGTAAATACAGTAACGGATCTAATCATTCGGATTTTCATTTTTGATAAATAATGAAAGCTTCAGGAAAAGGTTCACAAAAAACTGGGTAAAAACGCCACATTATCATTTCGCAAAACACTACTCGAATATTTCACATTTTTCACAAAAATTTTAATTCAAAATTGTTAATTAGTGATTCGAAATGATTGTATAATAATTTTACATAACTCGTACCTGAACTGTAAAAAAATTGTTCACACCAACAAATGATCAAATAAATATTTATTTCGATCGAATCACTTCATTTGAAATCAATAAACAAGATTTGAATTCAATCATATATTCTATCAATTCGAATGAATATTTATTGGAGAGAGGATGAATAAATATTTATTCCACGCGAATACAATTTTTCTTCATTGTACATGAATTCTTCTTGACACAGCTTAGTTGAGCGCTGTGATATATATAATAACATTCTCCATGATGCAGGTGTAATTCTCACAGAATCGATGTAAATTCATATGAGAATCCGTATGCTGTGGAAATTCGTGACCACATTTTTCCTCCTCCCAGGAGGTGCAAGAAAATCATTGAATAATTCATCCACAATATAAATGTCGTTTCAGTAAAATAGTGGATTCAATTCATATTTGAATTTAGGCCCCTAAACAAAAATTCTGCACAAGGGATGTATCGATGGAATTGTATTATTTGAGATTGAAATTCAATACTTCGAGTCTTTTGATCACAGAATCTTATAATTGAATACAATGATGATCATCAATTTATTTTGAGGGTATACGACTGAAATTCAAATATGTGATTTCGAATTTAACGAGTCGTTAAATCAATCACCATATTGATACGTGCATATAATGAAAGCACGTTGCTTCTCGTGATAATGGAAATATGAGAAATTTAATTTCAGCGTTAATAGTTTTATTATTTTTTTAAAATAATATTGCTGTATGTATAATGAATTTATTCATTTCCATATGCATGTTCTACTATGAGAATGTGGAAAATAATTATTTAATATTGAATATGGATATGAAATTTCTTTAGATCCTTTGTATGAAAATAATCTCAGGATTTTATACATTCGTACGATGATTAACCGTATTATTGAAATACATATTTTGATATCAGAATTAATTACTGATCAAGATATAAATTATGTAGATCAACACTGTAGAAAATATTCATGAACTTATGGATTTGTAAATTACCAGATTATTCTGGAATCCATAAATTTTCTTTAAATTTCAAAACATTTTTTTTGTGATTTTACCAAAATTGTTTGTAAATTGACTAAAGAAATGTTTGAGAAAAAATCTTCAAACTTTTTTTGTAAGTTTTTTTTACAGTGAAGATCTCGTTTCATGATATAATGGTGTGAGGTTTCTATATAATTTTCCAAGTAAATTCAGTTGAACCGAAATTTGAATTGAAATAACCGTTGACTTGTGGCTATACTTCTGTAATTTTCGATTTTAGTAAGTTTATGGTTGGTTACCGAAGTTTATGGAAACTAACCGAGGAAGAAACCGTTACTTGTCGATAATTTCTTGATATCAAACTGCCCAAAACGAAAGCCAATCATTCAATGACAATTGTTTTTTATTACAATATGGTAAAAAACTTCAAACACTTATTTTCCACCCAAATATCAAGCAACCAAGACAAAACGATATTAGTTATTCTAGAACTTCTAGAGCTTTTTGGAGAAAAGAATCGACAAGAACTGATTAAAATGGCGAAAGATGGCATAAAAAGAGCTAGACTCTGAATCGTTTTCTATGCTGTTTCTGACTCTTCCAATGCATTTCTGTTGTTTCCTTTCACCGAAGCTTTATTCAATGATGGCTTGATAATTTGGTTTCACAATTGTGTACAATCAAAAAATTGATCCTCCATTACAGAACGATAGAAATCGCAAACTCGTCACATGTTCACATGATTTCTTAGTTTCGTAACATATATTTCATCAAATAAGTACAATAACTCAGTAAAAGATAGACATTTGAATTGAGCTGTATAGATTTTAACAAATCCCATTGATCGGGAGAATATATTTTACTTTCCAATTGATCGGAAAAACATTCTTCTGATCAGTTAGAAAGTATATTATGATTACACAATATGAACTATGAAACTTCCGAATTTTCAAAAAAAGTTGCATGCAATGGAAGCAATCTTCCATCACGTAACTGGAAAATTAATTTCCATTTCAATTATATGTGTCACAAAAATATGAAAATAATTGAAAATTCATTCGCTTGTAAACTGGATTCATTGAAATTCAAGAAAGTTTTCAACAAAGGAATCTACAAAATCTACATGGATTTGCTATGGAGATGAGACAAATATTCATACAGCAGGGGTTGTATTGACTTGCAACCATCTAATTATGGATTATGCTTTAATAAACTTCTGCTCCTCTGAGAGAGCGTGAAAATTTTCTGAATTTGATTATGAAATTGGGAAGGATCCAGGATGGAACTTGACGTCATCTCGTTTTATGATTGGAAAATTTCTTACATCGTGACGATCAGAACTATAATAAAGTGGCTACTAAAGCATTTAATTTAGCCTGATTGCGTCATCTATGAACGTAAATGACACCTTTTTTGTTTTTTGTTTTCTAAATTGAGGGTTCATTTCATCTTAATTCATGTTTGAACAAATATATTCCAAGTGAGATCCAGGTTTGAGACTTAGTAACCAGTTCAACGACTTTTCAAAACTAATCTTTCTACATTCTACTACAGCGTGAAATCATTGCGGTTTTTAGCAGTCGATAATACTGATATAGTTCAAACACATTATTGCGATAGAATACGTATTGAAGATAAATCAGGTGCCCAAGATATATTGACAAGAATGAATTTGGAGTATATATACATATTATAGCCAGAATATTTGGAAAATGTAGATTCAATAGTACAATCAAAATATATTTTTCTGATTAATAGGATGAATTCACGAAGTCGAGTTCTTGATTTCCTGCTCTTCAAAATGAGCCAAAATTAGATCTAAAATTTGTTAGTAATCAATCTGTGGTTTTACTCAACACAATGAAATGGTTTCAATCCAAATTACACAAAGAGAAAAATGCGACTGAAAAATAAAGTAATCTTTAAAAGAATTTATGAATGTTTCATAGTTGTTTTTTTTTTCTATAAGTAAGTGTAAAGGCGATTCAGATTTTTCTTGAATTTTATCCAAAAGCAATAAAAAATTAACAATGCGTAACAATAAGAACTCTCCAAAAGTCAGGCATGGGATTTCATTATTCAATTTTCATCAGGCGTCAATTACTTCTACTGCATCCATTTTGTTGAGAGAAATCCCTCAAAAATGCGACCCATTACATTCTTGTAGAAATCATCTCACTTCCCAGCTTTATTCTTCTCTGTGCATATATGAATTTTTATGCTTATTTTTGCAGAATAGACAGTATATGTATTAGGAATACTATTCAAGAGCTTTTCGTAAGAATTGCATTTAAAGGAATGTATGTATAGTAAAACTTGAAGTTTTTGGGTTCTCTCCCATTTGAATTCCGAATAGCATGACGCTAGGGTATTGTTGGGTGTTAATTAAAACTTTGTGATAAAAAATCAATCCCCGTAGTAATCATTCTACACATTCTCAGGGCCTTTCGAGGCCTCACCTGATCCTTTTATGGAACTTCCAAGGCCTGGCGGAGCCTCGTTTTATTCTAGAGATTCACTGGAATGATTTCTGCTAGGGAACTGAATTACAAAAAAATCCTTAAACAGCGCACAGATATCCAAAATGGCATGGGTATGCAATGGATGGCTTTTAATATCACTGTAAAAAATTTTTATGGGAAGTTTGACATACACGTATGCGAAGTAATCAACATAGGATAGGAAATTTCCCTCAAATTTTGGGAAAGATTTTATGAATTTACAGTAAACATCTCATAGAAATAGCAATTTTAATATATTCTGATGTGAAAATTCCTATCCGTGTACGGAAATCCGCTTCTCCCGTCCAAGTATAGGAAATTTCCTTTACATAGGTATGGGAAAATCCCGAATATTTTTTACGATGCATTAACTGGATATTAGATAGACATTGGGAGGACATTTGTTGCTGCTGGATCGATGACGATGAAGATGTATCTCATGTCCATATGAGCTGCATACACGGAGAAAAATTGTCTATTATAAATTACTAGACTCGCTAGTATATTGCAGATATACTTGCATTCTGAAGGTATATACCAAACATTCTCTTCAAAAGTACCAGACTTTCTGGGAGTTAATGGTAGAATAATGACATTTTATAATAGAAAGTCTGATGCTTTTGATCAGAATCCCGAAGGGAACATGAAGCTCCGACGAACGTTCAGAATAGATCATGATAGATCAGACTGAAGCTCCGTTGGAGCTCAAGTTTAGATTCGGAAACGTTCGACGAAGGTCCGATGAACGTTGAAATGTCCGCTTGAAAATAGCTTGAATGAAGGTTCATAGAACGTTTATTAAAGATTCTACGAAGATTCATTCAACCTTCAGTTTTTTATGTTTCAGACGGAATTACAATTATAGTTAGAAATGCCCCAATCTTTCATTTTTTCGTGGAAAAATATACTTTGAAAAAAACTTTGATCGAAAAATTGCAACTCGAACGAACCTTTAGCAAACGTTCGATGAACGTTTTATAAACGTTCATTCAAACTATTTTCAAGTGGACATTTCAACGTTCATCGGACCTTCGTCGAACGTTTACGAATCTGAACTTGAGCTCCAACAGAGCTTCAGTCTGATCTATCATGATCTATTCTGAACATTTGTCGGAGCTTCATGTTCCCTTCGGGAATGTTTGGTATATAACCTTAAAATGCAAGTATATCCTCAATATACTAGCGAGTCTAGTAATTTATAGTAGATAATTTTTCTCAGTGTAGGGATTTTGTTAGAATTATAATCAATTATGGTTCTTTCACGATTGTTTCGAAATTCAGAATGAATATTGCAGAATTAGTGATTTTTTTTGCAAAACTTCCATATACCAGTGACTTGAATCGAAGATCTGTATATTATTATTCTGAAAAATAGAATTATTGATTGAATTATTAAAACGTTTCAGGTGAGGAGAAATTTTTGAAAATAAACAATTGAATATATCCACTCTTTCTCAATATAGTTACTTGATACTAAATACCTCTCTCAGTTTTTGCAAACATGCATGAAAAATAATTCACATCTTTTTCGGTATATGAATTAGATTCATTTTCATTCCCTAGATTTTGAGAAAATTGGGGGGAAAAGAGATCCACCAATCTTGTACCCACTGAATCGCTTCCAAAGAATTCGGAAGTATCAAAATTGCTACACTGACAAAACTCTTTAGTTGCAACAACTAAAAACGATTCCAAATCAAAAAATTGATTCTTCTGAACTGGATGTGACAAATTCTTTTATTTGATTTTCAGCGTCGAAACGCGATATCAGGTGTTCGAATGTGGGAGAATTAATCAATTTCAACTGAACTGTTGAACCTCTCCTATCAATGAGGAATGGTGTGATTATATAAAATAAATTGAAGTCGCAAACTTAACATTTCCATAGGGAAAGCATTGAAAAGCCGAATGACAATTCTTCACGTTTCCACATGGAAAAAGCAAGATTAGTTGAAATAACTATCAAACTTGTGAGCGCATATGGACCCACTTTTTTTCGTTGGAATAACAAATTGATTGATTGATTTGACCAATTTGAAATGGTTTACTCAAAAAATTAGGTGAATTAACGAAGAAAATTGTTATTCTAATGGAAAAAAAATGGATTCATATGCGCTTATAATTCAAATAGTTATTTCCAATCATCTTTTTTTTATGAATATCATAAACATTGCTGCAATCGATTTAATAATTTTATGTTAATTCAACTTCACTATGCACATCTGTATCAATAGCATTCAATATTCACTTTTTTGAAGTCAATTAACAATTCTTATTTTTGCTAAGGCTAATAATAGAATACAGTTTGATGCAAAAATGATTTTTAAATCTTGGCAATCTATGCAAAAACAGTATTGATCGATGCATCACAAAATGCTGTATCAACATCGTCAGTTACTGAATTGATTTACCGTTGATTTACAACTAATTCAGCATTCACTCAAGCTTGAGGCAAGCTATCGTAATATAATATTCCGTCAATATAGACTGAATGTAATAGATTAGTGTTATATCAAGCATCAGTCATAGCTTAGTTGAATCTTGGTGATGACCGCCAGTCTTGGTCCAAGCTTCTGTTCCAAGGCGTTGTTGTTTTTGTTTTGTTGGAAGAAACGATTGATTGAGCATGAAGTAACGTCATTATTCTAGAATTGGAAGAAGAAATTCTTCAAATTTTGTCGCGACAGAGAGAAAACAACCGATATCATCATTCTAGTGAATTCTTTATCGTGAAATTGGACTTTAGAGCCGTCCAGAATGCCTCGCTTTATCCTCTGTTGCCCTTTGGTGTCTCACAGCAGGAACCAAAGTGAATTCTACCAGACTTCTATCATAATTATTATAGTGAAATATGAAGTAAATACATAAAATTATCCGGTCTCCAACAATTGACTGTATATAGTGTTGCGCGATCAATACCCCATGAATACTTTGCAGTTGTGGATATCATTCTTGTCAATGTCTCCTTATGAATTTTTTGTAGCTAATATTATGATGTCACAATCAAGAATATTTTCCTTTCGTTTTCTTCTTCAATTGAAAATATACCTCTACGATTTTACACAAATGAACATCGAACAAATAAAAATTCTTTCATCACAAAGACTAATCCTCTTAAATGGAAAGGAATACTTTTTTGATACCATATATTAAAGGAGAAGTTGCATAAACATGAGACTGATACTCTTATTTTGATATTAATTTTGTTTTTGAGTGCACGGCTAAGATAGAAAGCCATCGATTCCTCACCTTCATTGAAAAAACAAAAGGCTGATGAAAATTAATTTTCCCGTACATTTTTGCATATGCATTCATATTCTTATAAATCCTCAACGCAAACCTCTTTTCACAAATATCGCAACTGTCCATGAAATGAAATTAGTTATGATTTATCAAACTCTTTTATGACAGTGATCATTCCTCATCGCAATTCGAGTGACATATTTCCGTGTCATTATAGAAAAAAGTCATTAAAATACAAATCTTCATCAGACTTCGAAGTAACGTTCAGTTTCTGAATTCGCCGTGACACCCAAGACTCATTTGAGAAATCCATTTTAGGTGAATGACGTTGATAGATTATCTAGCTCTCGTACGTGATCAATTCAAATTGTTTCACATTCAAGAGTAGGATTAATTGGAAATCTTCCAAGCCTCAATTTCATTTCGATCGAGAGAAATTTTCCAACATTCTGAAATTGTTCGTGCAAATAATTTGGTAATATAATTTCGAATCATTCGATATATGCTAGCAGGATATAGTTTCGATAAGAAAATATGGCAAATCAATTCTGTGGATCAATTTGAGAGTCAATCCTTTTCTATTTATTACTTATATTCTTGAATTTTGAATCGTTTATTTGAATTCAAACTCACAAAATCAGATGAACCAGTGTTATTTTTCACCTTGATTCAACTGCTTGGGATTGAAAGCATGGTTTAAAAAATGTACTGCAAGAATTTGTGTCTTTAACAGTTGGATATTTTGTTGTTCGAGCGTTAATTCGTTTCAATAAATGATTCAAACTTCAGCAGCATTTATCACTTTTCTTTTTCAGGGGAGCGAAACTTCTATTCTGCATAGAGTATTGAATGGTTTGTAACAGCTTGAATAGTAATTAGTGACTGTTTGAATGTTTTGTTCCGCATCCAAGTAGCTTCATGAACATGGAAAAGAAAGCATCTGTGAAAATGTACTCCCTGCATTTAAATCAGTGGAATTTCATTATCTCTGTAGGGTGAAGTTGACCACTTAATGGAGTAAGTGAATTTTCACTGCAGATTCAGTGAATCCTCGCTGATTGAATCAGTGATATTTCATTGCAAAGACCAATCAATATTCACTGATTTGTGCACTGCATATGCACTAATTCGCAGGGACTGACTTCTCACTGCAATCAGTGAATTATCTTTGTTTCTAGACAATTCATAAAGAATCTTCGAAAAACTTCATTTTAATTTTATGAGGATGCTGAGACTTGGCATCCAGGACGCGGTCGGTGTCCTGACGATCCTTCACTGTTCAAAATTTAGAGGGTGCATTCACGTTCATGAAATGTTCCGTGAACCATCAAATATCCAGACGTTCAAAGCACCTTAATGGAACATGATTTGGACCTTCGTGTTCTCTTGGGGTATTTACCTTGGAAACCCTTTTTTTCCAGTTACAATAACAAATTTTTCCATCCATTTAACCAATTTAGAATAATTTCTTGCGAGAACTGATTGAATCAATAAGAAAACTTGTTATTTCAACGGAAAAAATGAATCCATATGCGCTTAAAAATTGCTCTCTGAATCTGAAAGAGTGAAAAATCACGTGTTTCACTCCACTGAGTCTCAGAAATGAGTCCTTCCGCTTCGAGTGGGATTTTCACTCGTTTCGAGTGAACCCTCACTCTTTTAGAGTAAAAAATTGACTGTAGAATTTGATCGGCTGTGAGTTTCTAACCTCAAACCTTAGAATATCACTCTGAAAGATTGGAAATTTCACTCGAAATTTCGACAGGCTCACTTTTGGCTGGCTGAAGAGTGAAATCTCATTCTAAAAATTTTAGAGAGTGAGTGATTATTTTCACTAATCTTTTTTTCTGTGAAAATATGCTCTTTCATTCAAGTAATGGAGATATTTGTATTCTTTCACTTTGGAAATTGAATTACGAAAAGAATACGAAATGAGATGAATGGTAATTGTCAGGTTTTGGTATTGCTACTTACTTGAAAGTTATCGATTTGACTAGTTTTCATGGAGGAATTGAGTTCTCATATTCCAAAGAGTATTTTAAAATAATTCTTCGAATATTGAAAATTTTTCCCACAGACCTTATTTCACGATCCGTCTCCGACAGATTTCACGAAATAACATTGCCAATCTCGCAAGAGATTGACCAAGTTTCAAGAAGAATGTCAGAAATACAATTTTCATACTTGGATTGATGTGCCCGTCTTGGATTCGAAGGCTGAAAATTATATTCGCATTCTTGTGTAAAATACATACATTTGTACAGACAAATAACAGTACGCCCTAAACGTTACACGCAACCATCCGTGCAGAAATCTCATCGGATCAACTCGATGTCTCATCGGGTCCTTACAAGGCAGATGTGGGACATGTCAAAATGACATAAGGATCAAATCAGGGTAGTGTTCTTTGTGGATTCT
This sequence comes from Gonatopus flavifemur, assembly GCA_018340375.1. Lineage (NCBI taxonomy): Eukaryota > Metazoa > Arthropoda > Insecta > Hymenoptera > Dryinidae > Gonatopus > Gonatopus flavifemur. Next base: position 12,958,346 of record JAFFJZ010000005.1, read on the forward strand.
TCGAATAATCTACACGAATTGCGAGATGAGGAAAGTTTATTTATATATTCTAAAATAATTGAGAAAACTATAAATGATATTTATTTCAATGGATAGAAGTTTGAATTGAACACATTTGAATGAGTGTAATTCAGCGTTTGTATATCTTTTTACAATTTTATTCGGAATAAAAATTTAAAGAGAGTTTAGAATTCTTAGGGTTGAAGGTGAATTCATTGCGAATTTCATGTGCAATGGAACATTCTTTGGAAACTGTGTTGTGTGAAATGTGATCTAAATATTATATTCATCAACTCAAAATTTCTCGAACGACTGAATTTTGGAGTAAAGTCCCAATGGAAACGAGTGAGAACCACAGGAATGAATTTTCTTTCGATCTCGGTGATCACATTTACAATAGCAAGCAATTCTCTGACCCAATTAGATAATAAACATAACTATGGATAAAGATTACTTGCTTCAGCGAAGATTCGCTGTGCGGTCTTCCGCGGCTTGCAAAATTCAATAAATTTTGAGCTTCCAGAGTGGAGCCGCGTCTTGTATCGGTTGGTTACCGACGTTTCGTCATCATTGTAGCTAGGCTTCTTCAGAGCGATATGAAGAATACACCTTACCGCCCTGAAGAAGCCAGCTGCAATGATGGCGAAACGTCGGCAACCAATCGATACAAGACGCGACTCCACTCCGGTAGCTCAAAATTCATAACTAGGTAAACTGTAAAAAGTAAAATAATATTCTTATTTATAAATATACAGTACAAAGAAAGTCTTAATGAAAATTATAACAATTATAAATACCTTATATAAAATTCACACAAAAAAATGTGTGGTGTAGAACACAGAATTTTTATGTTGCTGAAGTTCGAATCGTTTATTGCTGTACATTCATTGAATTATGTTTCCAATTCCAAGGAATCAATTCAAAAAGATTAAAAACGATGATTCATCAAATTTTGTGAGTTTGAATTCTCGTTTCGTTTCAATAAACGATCCAAACTTCAATGACATGAATTTTTCTAGAAAGGAAAAATAATTTGACTCACAATAGATGCAGAAGGAAACAAAATTTGGATCAGACAAACTCACTTTTGACACTCTATGAATCACAGAGATAAAAAATTCATTGTGACAACGAAACTTTTTGCTTTTTGTGACAGCAATCTTGTTGACGAGAACAGCGATTGTTTACCTGTCTGAGCAAAAAATGTTACATCCTCTAACTGAATCTATTCGCTATTTTATATATAATGCCGAAATCTTAGCTGCCAAGGAAAACTTGTTGTTCCAACAAAAAGTGAGACAGCCAAAGAGAGAAAAAAAATCTTAAACCAAGCAAATATTGGATCGATCGATTCAATCCTATATTTTCTTGAGTCAAGAAGACTTTCTTCAAACGAAAAAAAAACATTTACCCAGTTTAAAGCTGTACTGCATGATATAAAGAAAATTTTCTTATCCCAAGTACATATGTTCTTTAGATAAGGACAAAATACATATTCTTATATATTTCAGTGTATCAGAACCATGGATTTTTTAATCTTCCAAATTCAGAGAGTACTAGAGCCGAGAACATGTGATTGAAAAGAAAGTAAGTGAAGTAGTATATCTTTGCAATTAGGGTGAGTTTTACGTGAGGGTCATCAACACTTGACGCCAAAGTTCAACCGGGTGAGAATAAATTATCGATCATGACTGCCTTTTGCAGCAAGATACGTCGTTACACTGAGGAAAATTTCATTGCATTAAGGTGATACCATCGGCACGGCAGTAACCAAATCGTTTATAACAAACTAACGGCAAACGCTTCAATGGAAACAAAATAATGCTTTGTACAGCACTTCTCTGACTCCAGTAAAAATGCTGTACAGAGCGATATTTTGATTTAATCGAGGTGTTTGACTGTAGTTTGTCATAAACAATTTCGCTGCTGCCACGCTGTTAGTAATTTAATTATAGGAATTATGTTCGAGCTTCTAGCGGAATTCCATAATTCACACATCAATTTCATGGAAAATATTCAAAAAGTCTTGAAAAAGAGAATCTAGTTAACAGATGAAAAAATCGGGCCTCATGCGATTCAATTTCCGTGTCAAGGGTGCTTCAACCCTGTTCCGTGTACTGAAATAGGATTGATGGAATTGTTGAGAAAATTCCGGGTTTTATTCTACCTTTTCTATGGGGAAAATTCTGATATATTTATGTGAAGTAATTAACACACACATGCGTTAAGAATTTTCCGAACTTGTCCGGAAATTCATTGTGAAGTGTTGGGAGAAATCCCATGAAGTTTAGAATTTTTAGATAAATCTATAGGAAATTTCATGTGAGTGTACTGGAAATTGATTTCCCAATCAGTAATTGGAATTTTCCGGTTGACGTACACAGGAAAATTCCGATTATTATTCACAGTTTGTCTACGAACAATGGATTAATCATTTTCACTATTCTTTATGGGACAGATCATCAGTTTTACAGTTCTTCAGAATCCTGCCAGTTATTGTTTCATAAACACAAGTTCAAAGTTATGAGATGAAATGACGCTCGATGCATCAAATTAAATGCACTCAACGGCGAGCGCTTTACTCTATTTCTTATTATTTTTTATTATTGACAAATGGAGTGTATTGGATATTATTTGTCCATATAAACCATATAGAAACGTTTTGTATATAAAGTTTCGGATGAATACTACCAAATACAGTACTCGAATCGTTAAAGTACATCAAATGAGACAAATTTAGTCTTTCATACTTCGAATAGCTCATGAGAAATAACAGAAATGCCGCCCATAAATGCTTATGATATATTGTATGATTCAAGATTGGAAGATATCTGCTTTGAATGAACTGAAGAAAAAGTATGAACATTTATATTCGCAATATGGCACGTTACGTTACATACAGGAGAATCACTATTGATCGTGGATCCGATCCTTTTTGTACAACCACAGTAGGAATTTGCTTAAACATTCCACTTTCCAATTTATAAACCAGCTATTGCTGATGTGAGCATAACTGGATGGTTCAATCGAGTAAGTTTAGTCAGTCAATATGATACAACGATGCTCCAGCACAAAAATATTGTCACAGGAAATGGTAGAAAATCAATGAAACTGGCAGATGTTTTCGAATGAAAACGATCTGAGGTACTTATATCTGTTTTAATCAAGTAAAATCAAATAATTGATGTCAATTCATTAAAATTATTTCTCACCATTTCTGCCTTGAAAAATTCTTATTTTCAATTCTGTTACCACCAATTTTTGTCAACCTGTAGAAAAGTTTTCCTTGTTCTTTTCCATAATCCTGCCGAATTTCTATCTTACCTTCCATGTTTCGAGAGAAAAATGGGGGAAATAATAAGGAAATTCGGCATACTCTTAGAAATTCAAACGACAATCTGAAAAAGCTGAGCCTAACGCCCAGTTCAGCCCTGACTACAGTCGAAGATGATTCGCAGAGATAGTTAAAGCATCGATAAAATCGTAATTCGTATCACATTTATTCTCCTCTCGACGGGATAATGTGATTGATCGAATGATTTTTATGAGCTAATCAGAATCATAAAATGAATCCAAAGTGGGATATCCCTGATCAGAAGTTCCACCAAGTTTTCCGTACAACATTAGCAATCTCTTCATCTCATCTCTGCCATAAGCTTTACTCGAGAGAATAACTCAGAATTCATTCATCATACGATATGAATTTACATCAAACCACACACGGCATGAAAATATTGTACTTCACTGCAAGAGATGGTAATTACGATTATAACTAATTATCTAAATTTAGGATGCCCATGCCAAAATTTATGATTTTCGTACTTCATCATCCAAAAATAAGGCGTATCCTTCTCCAGATACCAAGCAAGATTAGATATTAATGATCTATGTACGAATAAATTCACGCGATCATCATTGCGTAGACTAAATTCAGTTTGCTTGGCTCACGTTTTTATAACCTGAATAATAATATTCCACGATAATACCTTCTCATTGCTGCGCTCGGATTCTTATGACATTACACGAAGAACAAAACTAACAATAATATTGCTGAATTGACAATAAAATATTGTTATATATCAACCCACGATAAATATCGTAAAAATATGACCGTCACTATTGCTAAACTAGCAACAATATTATATTGTTAAGATTGTTAACAATTCAAATAATCAATTTTGCAATATCATGTAATGATATCAATAATTTATATTTACCTATTTAAAGAATATTACTTTCGAGTGAGGAAAAAAATTTCTCATCGGAATTTATCCCTACAAACATTCTATCACGATGTGGTTTGATTTATATGTGAAGGAACAGCGGTTGTGAGTTCAATCGTTGGAAAGTTGCTTTAGCGAGATTCGAACCCGGGTCCTCCGGGTAGGAATCAAAGCTTCGATCAGATCAGCAGATCTCCAAGGTGACAACTGGGGACTTGAATTCCATTTATGGTAATCCTCAACTTTGTTGAGAGTTAACGATGAAAATATATATTCAAGACAAACATAAAATTGTGCACATCGAATGAATGAATTACACTGTAAAAGATTCCTATGTGAAGTAATTAACATACACATGCGTTAGGAATTTCCCGCACTTGTACGGAAATTTCCTGCCAAATGATATTCAAAATCCCATAAAATTTGGAATTTTCAGTTAAATTCATGGGAAATTTCATGTCAGAAATTGATTTCCCATCCAAAGATTGAAATTTTCCGGTGGCTGTATACAGGAAAATTTCGAGTATTTGTTGGATTTGAATCACAGGAATTTTTTCAGAAACGAATGAAACTCTTCAAATTTGTTTGTTGAACTCGTGTAAGGTTTATCAATTAATCAGAAATTTGGATTGATTTCCATGTTTGTGAATTCAAGAAAAATTGCATGGAAAAAGGGTTTGTAGAAGAATGTATTTCACTTAGATATAATTTTTAACTGTCTCCATTCTCTGCGGAATGATTATACCTAGGACAATTTTTTTGGTCAATCTGTGATACTGATTGTTGTCGCTGCTTGATATTGTTTTGTCAGATCGACAGTATTTATTGTGAGTTGGAATAGCAAATCATATTGTTATTTTAACCAGTGATTTTCAGCAATACAATTCTTGGTAACGAAGCAATGTGCTGTTGCTGTACGAACAACAAATTATTGCATAACTAGCCATAAATCGTTGACAATTCTTATATTGCTAGTTCTACCATACACATTTTTCTGCGTGTAATGGCGCTCGCTTCGTTTGTATTTTCACACTCTGAGCGGCGCTCGCTACGAATAATACTCCGAGCATTATTGAATTCATTTAGAATAATTTACACAATCTGATAAGGGAGATCAAAATCCTTTCGGATATTCAATAAGAGGATTTAATGATAAATATAAACAATTCATTTCCCCCTTATCTCTCTCTGCACTCGTTGAACAATAATTATGAATCAAGAATACATAAAAAATGACCGTGCACGTTCTTTTGAATGTTGAAAGTTCAATTAAAAATTTTGGATCGGCGATACGAGATATCTGTTGTAGGTATTGGGCATCGTCACGATGACCGATTACGTTGAGAAAAAATTATATAGTGTTTCAAACCGCAGTATAGACACCATAAACACAGTAATTACGTAAGAGAATCAATTAAGCGCGTGAATATCTTAAGAGGTGAACATTAATCGATGTATCTATCTGCCCCCACCCTATATGGAGGATATTAATGAACTCGTCAGATATCCGTTAAAAGTTATTCCGCGCCGTGTTCTTCTTCAGGGGGGCCACGTCTCTCCCTTTCTCCCTCTTCTCTTCACGTTTTCTCAAGTTCTTTTGGGCCATTCACCGAGTCTTCTCGTAGGTCGATTAGTCGACTCGAGGCTTCTATACCTTTCATTATAACCCGAGCTAAGAAAATATAATGGGGACGAATTAGTAATTAATATCTCTCTCCCTTTCGTGGGAGAATATAAAGGGATGGAGAGGACGATATGTGTATCGAGGGCACGACGAACCTTGACCCACCCCCGTCATCAAGGGTGTGTGTGTGCGCTCATCCGGTCGCACCTACCTAACCGTCCCCCGATGACGGTGAAATATAAACCTCTCCTCTTTCATTTCTTTTTCTATTTTCACACTCGACCCACCATTATCATCTTCTTCGAGTGCGCTGTTTCGAAGGTGGGAGAATATTTATTTTCATTCTTCAAAGCAGTAAATCAATCTCTTTTCAAGTTGTTCATTAACAAAGAAACGATAAAAGTCTTCATTATTAATTGGCTCTTGGATTTTTATGATTATTTCACAGGTGTCATTGCCCATACATACATCATACATCGTGTATCATCATCATCATCATGATCATCGCCGTCATCATTGTTGCCAGCACCACTTTTCCGCTTGACACGGATCGCCAAATTTTTGCATAAAAAAAAAGAAAGAATTGTGAATTCGGTATCATTGATTACCTTATCAAACTCTTAATTATCGTTCCCTTATCTCGATGAACGATGATTTATTTGATGCCTCTTTGCCTTATTATTCCGTTCGTCAACATGAAAAGTTTCAATTAAGTTCGCTCTTTTCCTTCACCGTCTAACGAAATATATTAAGCGCTATTCATAAATTCAACGACGTGTCCCGATTAATCACCATCGAGTGGGCATATATGCGCATATAAAACTCACGTATATGCAATGCCTTGTGCCTTCATAGATGATAATTACATGGCGATATGTGTATATATGTGTATATATGCGTACATGGATGTATGTATTGGCAAAACCGCTAGACCGATAATTATCCGACGATCAACTTGTTTGAATTATCTGCGAAACGATCCCAACTATGAATTGGTACTGTGAAATTGATTATCACGTTTATCTCTAGAATGTATACATATATACACACACCGAGGGAACAGGTTCGCGAAGAGTTCATTCTGAAAAACTAAGCTGAGAGGAAAACGTATGTAAATAAAACTCGAGGTAACGTATGTTTTTGGTACTTCGGGGTCACCGAGATGATTCGAGAAAAGGAGAAACAAAAATACTCTCGAAAATTGCGGAAGACGCGTAGCGACGAAAAAAAGAAGTTTGAAATCAAAAATCTCCAATCGAGCGATCGTTAGCCGGTAGTTAGGTGGAAATTTGTTGCTCGAGTGGGTATCACGCAACGATACATACGTAAGAAGACAAGATGGGCCCACCCACACTACACGGGCCCAAAAAACCGGCCGATGTTCCTTCCGTACGGCTATAATTTATCCTGAAAAGACTGACTGCTCGTTAAAGAGAGATGAGAAGAGAGGAAAGAAAGAATCACACGTGTGCATATATGTATATACATCTGTACACTCGTGTATTTGTAAATATGCACGTACTGACGCGTGCGTTCATCGTCGTGAGTGAGGTTACTGCGTGCAAGTGTACACCCTTACTGCATTTATTCGTTAATCATTACACTCGGGGATCTCGTGTTCAACTTTCCTTTTGAGCTTCAACGACGAATTAAAACCATTTAACGTGTCTCTTCCTTGATCGATACCTAGAAATATCGGGTTACCTAGGTAAGGATATAAAAAGTTTCCTTCTCTCGCTCATCTCGCTAACGATAAATATCAGATATTATATATTTATAATTATAAAACATATGGAAAAATTCCACTTAAACGCGATAACGAGGAAATGTGTGCTTCTCTTGTCGTAAATCTCGTGCTAAAGATACTGTGAAATGAGATGTTGTAATTTATAGACATTCAATTCATCCTTTTTCCGTGGAGTGACTCGAATTCACAACGATATGTACATGCACTCTTAAAATTAAGTTCTCATGCTGCTTCCAGAAGACTTCATTCCTAAGAATTTGCAAGATGTTTTTCAAAACTTTCCCATAGCACGAAGAACCCTGCACCTGAACCTGAACTTATGAGATACTATACACACCAGCGTCGAGTTGTGGAAATTATCGAGAGAAAAGCATTTTAGGAAATCCTGATTATAAACTCCTATTAATTCTTGTTGAACGTACAAAATTCCGATTCGAATCTGATTGTTCATCAGTTTCAATTGGAATTTATGATCCCCTGAGCTTCCTCAACACTGCCGAGATAAAAATTTCACAAAAATCTGTATGCAACGATCCGTTCCCGATAATTACTTTGGTCATCAGAAAACTTCAATCACCAGGGATTAAATATAATGTATACCTTTACTCAATTCTTGGATCCAATGCAAGACTTGTCAATCATAAAAATTGATCTCGACTTCAACGGTTTTTTCAAGACGGAAAAAACGTCGAATTAATACACTTTTGTGGTGAGTGAGAATTAAACGATATCCCAAGTTCTCGTGTGATATGACACGCTCGAGACTCGATTACACAAGTTTAAAACACCGTTAGTCTCTCACACGTTGATGAAGAAAGGAAAAAAAGGAGTGCTTTCTCAAAGTCGAAGATGATTACTCTCTTCGTTGCAATGAGTGTTTCGTCATTGGTACGTAATTTGCCCTAACGACGTATTAATGACTACGTTGCTTATCGTATTTTTACCTGTAATACTTGTATACTACTGTATCTTCGTAACTCGAGCAAACTAATTATTCTTGGGATACATATTTATTTTTCTGTATTTTTTAAATCAAAATTTTCATGAAAATCCAATACAAGATCTCATTGAAAACATATCATTCTCCTCCTTTAACATTCTCATGAGGATTTGATTTTTGTTTCTGCAGTACAATGTTGGGAACATTATGTAGAAATATACATGTGGAGTAATCAAATTTGTGCCAAAAATCGAAACTTATGGGGCATTTGGGAATCCATAATTAGATTGCTGTTTTTGTTCAACTCTCAGCAGCAATAATATGAAAGTACAACATAAGGAATGAATTTTCGGATTTTCTACCGTGCTACAGAGATCTTGGGTACCCTCAAGCGCCAGACGTAAGCCAAGTCACCGCGCGAGCCATGTGAAAGGTACCCCGAGCGCGAGTTTCGTGATTAATGCAACAGAGAGCGCATTCGCTTAGTCAACTCACCCGATGACTCAGATAACTCAAACCAGGTATAATAAAGGGGGTCGAATCACATGATCTCTCCGTTGGCCATATCTCAGGGATATGAGAGGATAACTCCACTGAGATTGTCCACCGAAACTTAGGCTCGATCAACCAAAGTAATGGTTATTGTTAAAAATCCAGTTGCCGTTCCCTTCCTCCCTGGTAGAACTCACTGATAGTGTTTCGTCTTCATTGACCGTCTCCATGGCATCAAACAGGGTTGTTGGGTGAAGAGCAGTAGAAGGTGGCTAGAAAATTTAGATACAGAGTCTAATTGTCAAGTTCAAATGCATTGAATTCAACGATAATTGAAAATTGTGTCAATTTAATATTACAATTAGGAATCAAATTGTTCGATTGTTCATTGAAAAAACTGTGAATTGAAAATTCAATTGAATTTGAGAAATTGAATTCAATTGTCAATCAAAAAAACTTTCAATTTAAAATTAAACCTTAATTGTGAATTGTGTTTCTCATGAATTCTCCTGTCACGAGACGAGACGAGAATAGGCTTTTTCTCGTCTCAATTTTTTGGTGGGTTGTCTCGACTCGTCTCGTCTAGCCTCGTTTCTTCTGAACCCGAATTACTAGAAAATTTCTTCCTTCGTCTCTCTCTTTCATTCTTTTGCAGATTTTTATATATGATCAGTATTATTTTTATTTTGGGGTAACACCTATGTAGAACACAGTTTTTGAAGGTGATTTTTGGAATTTTTTCGCAAGAAAAATTTATATCTTATTGAAAAAATAATTTCATGGCTTTATTATATATATTTTGGAGTGTATGAATCAATTTTTAAATGTCCTAAAATACGAAATGGCGGCTGTACAGGGCAACGAGCATCAGACGATTTTTGAAAGGGGCTTCTACGGCCCGCAACTTTATGTCGCCGCAAGTGATCTGAAACACAAAAATCAAAAATTTCCTCAATATTTGAACTAAAAGTAAGGGAAGTACGTACGGGTTTTTGAAAATATTGAATTTTAAAAAATTGGTGTACGGTTTTGCAAAAAAAAATTTTTTCTTAAAAAAAATTGCACAAAAGTGGCCGTAAAAATTTAAGTTTTCAATTATTCAACAAAATCGTACGTACTTCCCTAGAAAATAATGTTGTGAAGCGTGTATCCAAATTTCAAATTTATTGGATAAAAATTGACTGAAAAATCGTGTGGGCCGTAGAAGCCTCTTTCAAAAATCGTCTAATGCTCGTTGCCCTGTACAGCCGCCATTTCGTATTCTAGGGCATTGTAAAAATCAATTTATACACTCCAAAACATGTATAATAAAGCCATGGAATTATTTTTACAATAAGATATAAATTCTTATTGCGAAAAAATTCAAAAAATCACCTTCAAAAACTTTGTTCTACATAGGTGAAAAATTTTTTACACCCTCAAATTTTCAAGTTATGGTCAAAGAACTGATTTTTGGGGATTTTGTACATTTCAAAATTTCTAACAGCCATTTTTTACCAATTTCAGAATTCCAAACCAGAGTTCCAGAAGGGGAATGTTAGCACCTTCGAGACATATTAATAGAACTTAGTGGAAATTTTTCCTCAAGAATTTGAAATTTCCGCCTGTTTTTTTCATCTTTTCTATTTCAAAAGCATTTTTTTCCTACTATACTTCGAGAACCAATGGCTCATCATATATGGTATTGAAGTGTGTTCAATTTTGTGTGAAATGAGTCGTTGTTTATTGAAATCAATCAAGAATTGTCGGAGTTATACAATGTTTTCCAAAAAAGGAAATTTCGGTCTTATACGAAAATTGATGTGGAGTTCAATTAATAATATACTATGCATCATATGACGTATTACGGTATAGAATATGATGTTGACTTGTTCTATCATTACGCTGAGAAAAGAATACAGGCCAAATAGGTAGAACTCAGGCTAATATAATTATATTATAATTTACCAAATAACAACGAAATCCCGTCTGTTTCCGTTAGATTGTCCATCTTGTATCCACGTCTCCCTTTTATCCAGGGAGCTTCCATGGAGGCATGCAAATGTACTTTTTACAGTGTTTCGCGATTCGAATACGACGCATATAAACTTGGTATTTCGCTCCTGAAGCACCAAACCGCTACACACACACACCATATTTACATACATAACCGCATCAAACGTGTTTAGATCCCAACTTTAATATCTCACCTGCATAATCTCATTACCGCCCGATTCCGCAATCACGATCTCATCACTATTCAAATACACCCGTCAATGTTTCATTAGTAACGAAATGTCATTACATTATAGACAAATGATCTTTAATTAATATCATTATTTATTTTCAAGAATGAAACAAGTTGTTACAAATTATTCATGAAGTGAGAATACGATTTCACACGTTACCCGCGGTAATTAATGTTAAACTCGATAACGAGCGACAGCATCGCCGCAATGATCCGTCGTCATTGTGAAAATAGAGAGAAAAAACAATAGCGCGTAATTAGGGTTGTGTTGTTGTTTTTTAGAAAAAAAGTCTCGTTGAATTTATTGAAAAACCTTTGAAGGAAAAGGAAATGGGGAAAGCAAAAACATCTTACGCCTTTTTCTCCTCCTTCTCTTCCCTCGCAAACAACACTCGTGGTAACTCCTAACATTATGTAGGAATAACACACGTTGATTGTCCGAGGAACAATGCGCGACGCGGAGAGTAATGATTATTGCTTCTTTCTACTTCATAAATCATCGACCACGGACAAATATACGCACACAAATCACAACTGTCAATTTTCCACAAAGCTCGTCATAAGTATAGGAAATGATACGGCGATCATCGAATTGCATTATTTCATCATGCGAATTAAATCCTCGGTACGTTTTGTTATTTTTCTCAATACAATGTAGACAATGCAGAAAAATTATGATTAGATTCGTGAAGGAAGTTGATATTTTCAATTGATTATACGAATTATTATTACGCCGAACAATTTTGTTGCAAAGGATTTTGTGATGTATGCTTCTTCGTGCATGGACTTGGTTTTTCTTTTGATTTCATTATTTTGTTACGTAAGATTCATGTTTATTGTAATAGCAGAGGTTATTTGAATGGAAACTGTTTTGGAAACGTTCAATTGTCCGCAAATCAATGGAGTATCGAAGGGATAAGCCATGGATACCCTGATGGAAAAAAATTCTTTCAGAATTTCAGAGGTTTTCAGTGAAGAATTTTTCAGAGAAATTCAGAGGGGTGCATAGTTTTTCGAAGAGTTTCAATATTTTTCAGACATATTCAAAGATATTCAGAGAAATGTTCGCTAACAAAACGTGTCCAATAAGCCAGAGTTTTCCAGAGCTTTCCTGCGAGATTCAGAGACATTTTTTTCACCAGAGCAGTACTCATATAGCACCGCGAGGTCTTTTGAACGTTCAGACAACGTGCTTGGTCACGCAGAGAACGTGTGGATAACGTCTCAGAATATTCTAAGAATGTCACATGTACGAGGTGTGACGGAAAAGTAATAAGAATGATTTTTTATTTACGAAAATTTTTGTTTTTTTTTCAAACAACAATGTTATCCCCTTCAAAGTAGTTCCCTTGGGCAGCTACACACCGATGGGGACGTTGTTCCCACACTTGGTAGCAGCGCTGGAAGTCTTCAACCGGTACGGTCTTCAGCACTCTCTAAAATTTTTAGAGTGGGATTTCACTCTTTAGGCAGCCAAAAGTGAGCCTGTCGAAATTTCGAGTGAAATTCCCACTCTTTCAGAGTGGAAGTTTGAGGTTTAAGGTTGGAAACTCACAACCACTCCAATTTCAGAATGAATTTTCCCCTCTAAAAGAGTGGGGGTTCATTCGAAACGAGTGAAAATCCAATTCAAAGTGGACTGGCTCACTTCTGAGACTTAGTGGAGTGATTTTTCACTCTTTCAGATTTAGAGAGCATGTCCGTTACATTCTTTTGGATATTTTTCAAAGTCCCGAAATGACGTCCTTTGAGGACATTTTTCAGTTTAGGAAAAAGGAAAAAGTCACAGGGGCTGGGGTCAGGTGAATACGGGGGCTGGGAAAAAACAGGAATGCCTTTTGAGGCAAAAAATTCTGTTATGGAGAGGGCAGTGTGACATGGGGTGTTGTCATGATGGAGCATCCATTTGTCCGCAATGTCTGCATTGTAAAAAATATTCGTGAATTTCCAAGCAGAAAAGTATGGTGAAAAACTTACAGATTGATAAATTTCCAAATTGTTTGGAAACTCACAAATTTTCTGTAAATTTCCAAACAATTTTTGTGATTTCCCAGAAAAGATGTATCAATTGACAAAAATTGTTTGTAATTCCACCCACTGTGTTTGTGAACTTACCAAAAAATGTTAGATGAAAAACTTCCTAACCTTCTTTTGGAAGTTTTTTTACAGTGTGGTCACACGCGAGTTTATTTCTCCAGGACAAACTGTTAACTAAGTTTTTTATAAACATGTCCTTGAAAAACTCAGAAAAAGGGAAAGCAGACATTGCGGACAAATGGAAGCTCCATCATTTGTTGACACAGAATTTTTGACCTCAAAAGGCATTCCTGTGGTTCCCCAGCCCCCCTATTCACCTGACCTCAGTCCCTGTGACTTTTTCTTTTCTCCTAAACTGAAAAATGTCCTCAAAGAACGTAATTTAGGGACTTACTACATACCAGGGATTTTCAGCTCTGCTACCAAGAGTGGGAACAATTTCTCCATCGGTGCGTAGTTGCCCAAAGAAACTACTTTGAAGGAGAGATAACATTGCTGTTTGGAAAAAACAAGAACTTCAGTGAATAAAAAATCAGTCCCGTTACTTTTCTGCAGCCACATCTTGTATGTTCCAGGAACGTGCAAATATCCCGGTTAGTTCTATTCATGTGCACCGTGCGACATTCTGGGAACGTGTTCAATCAGAGTTTTCATAACGTTGTGCGAAGCTGCACACATGTTTTTAATGGTGCAGCTAGTTTTCATGGAACTACGGTGGGAACGCATTATGAGAACGGTCCATAGTAGATGAAAAGAATGTGTTGAAAATGTATTCAGGCGTATCCAAAATGCAGGTACTCTAAACGTTCGGAGAACCTACTCCCCGGAGACCAAAACACGCAAAACCAAGCGCATGTTTTCAAAACATTCAGAGAACTTTGGGTGCTGTCTGGGAATGGCGATCACCATAGGTCTTCAAGGGTTGACCATTGAATGATAATGCACTCAGAGAAAAAAAGTTGCTGAAACAGCAAACCTCGAAAATTTGCTTTGCTGATATGGCAAAACTTGTTGCTGAATTGACAAAACATTTGCTAATGCAGCAAAAATCTTGCTCTTTTAACAACCGCTTGCCATTCAGCAATCCGGAATTGTAGATACACAAACGGCTAGAAAAGTTCACTGAATTAGCAAACATTTTGCTAAAATAGTAAAATTTTTGCTATAACCGCAACCGTTTTCCTAATTTAGCAAAGCAGATTTTTCGGAATCGCTTTTCCAGCAAGAATTTTCTCTGCGTGTGTGAATCAAACTCATGATTGATTTGAGCAATTTATATTGTTTGAACATGATCCATCAATGGCGAATTGACGCTTCATTGGGGAAAATGTGCCGTTTCAGTTGTAGGAATATTCAAAATGAACTTTCAATACGGATTCGATGAGGAATACATATTCAACTATTGAATCATCGACCAAGCAATTCAGGAATTTTTTATCTTATTGCTTTGTGGATTTTGTCACCACTCGTATTTGATTGATTGTTCTCATTCTTTAAATTTTCCATAGCATCCGTAGAGAGCTCATGATGATTTCACACCCGCGTTACAGAACATAACTTTGGACTGCAGACGCTCGACTCCTTCGAGAGCCGTTACCAACCCAATATATTCAATTTCAGAATAAATTTCAGCTGGTCAGGGACAGAGGATGAATCGTTGACCATTTAACATAGTCGTACATTGGTTGATTATCAGATAACTCCAATGTTGGGCCACCTTGTCAGCCAGAGATGGATCATACTAGTGTCAATGACAGGAAATCTATCATTAGTCATTCAAAAGAAACCATACTCCTGTGAGGGTGGCAATAAAACAAAATTCAAAGTATTCTAAAATCTCACAACAGCCTAGGGAATACTATTAGTTGCAGTCGCATACAAAATCATAGCTTTACATTTCTAGCTGCTGAGTATCTTCTTGAAACTTGACCGTGATACATACATTCTTGTTTTAATCTGGTGAACTTATAAAGCAGTTGTAATTGAGCGAATCAATTTGCTTTTATAAGAGTGAAACAAGTTTTATGAACTTTAAACTCTCGCTTAACTCTTATCAGACTATTTTGGATTCCGCAAAGTGCTGTATTCGATAAACCAAGTATCTGGTATTCGCTTCCTCGTAACCCAGTCTTAATGGAAATCATTTAATCCTTATTCACGTACACATTTTCTCCGCGAGAAACGACGAGAAAAACATTTATCTCGCAAAGTGTAACCGGAAGAATGTTTCGTTTCTTTTTTTTTCGTCAATATTCTTGTTATAAATGAAAATCATATTCAAAGTTCAAACGACTTTTGCGCAAGAAATATTCCCGAGACAAAGATTCCATCGGTATTCATTATAACATCATACGCGAGATACACTTCAGATAAGCTATACAAGAAGATATGAAATTTATTTGTATAATCATTCCATTTTGAAGGAATAAAAATTGATTGATTCTGAACGAACGGATTATAAATTTGAAATAAATCCTACTTGTCGTACAAAATGTATAATATATATAACGTGTGTGGTCGTGCAATAACAAATGGTGATGACGCATTTGTACGTTATCGAACGGTCGTAAATTTTGGCTCGTCGAGCAATCGTGATTATGTCGAGGTGTATATGGTTATTTATCCCTTCCCTCGCTGTCTTTCTCTTTTCTATATTTTATAGTTCTTCTATGATACTAGAACTCGTCAACTTGTCAGAAGACTGATTTATGCATTGGCCCACTTTTATGTATATTTTTCCACTTTGATATTGTTGGCAATTGTGAATACTCGTGAACGTAACTCGTAGCTTCATTGAAAATTTTCCAGACAACCAATTTAATTGAACACACGTTTTTATCTCGTTCGAACGTACAAAATGTATATGTTTAGAGAACTGCTTGAACAATAATTTCATTCACAAGAGTATCTGTATCGTATCAGCGATATAAATAAAATAATAGGGGTGTTTTTTCTTTCATTCATTTGGAATCCATAACGATGAAGTTCATCAGATTGATCGATATACAAGTATTTATTATTCCGATATCACAGTAATAATTTATTAAATTATTTATGAATTACATGGGATATTATATGTTACGGAAGGAATAATTATCTTTCCTCACTTGTAATTCTATTTCAATGTACATTTTTTGTTACCATCTTTCAGATTCTTCAGTTCTTTTGATTTGAAATTATATTATTCAGAACAAGGATCCCACTGTGCTCTGGGAAGGAATAAGTGCTCGGTGCATTAGCTCTTGTAAATCTACAAACTATGTAAACAGCGATGCATGTTTTCATCTAACGATGTTTATGTAATTTTTCAAATATGAGAATTGAAATATATTTTAAGTTTGGACTGTTTCGAAAGTAATCTCTTCAGTTTTCTCAAGGTTTTGATAAGGTTCTGTTATTTTGTATTTTGAACATTTTTGAAAGATGTTATAGACACACTGAGAGAAAAAACTGTAGCTGAAAATGAGTGGAAGTACAGTCTTCAGTCAGATTGGCTATATTTTCACCATTACAAAGATTCCCATAGCTAATTCAATTGAAAATCTGACCACTGTCATTACAAAAATGTACTTGTATTGGTTTCGTTTTCAACTATAGTTTTTCCTCAGTGCAGCAGCTTTCTCGTACAAGCTTGCTAATTTGAACTCTGAAAGAGGATGGGAACTATTTCGCAGTTCTTAACAATAATTCGATTTGTTTTTCATTGTTCATTTTAGAAAATAAAACACCGCATGCACTAAAACCAAGTAACAGCTACTGCAATGTATATTGTGGTACACGGAGAGAATAATCCATTAATTTCTCATATCTAAATACAACATTTTTTACTGTGCTTCATATCAATGCCAGACCAAGTTTTGATTTTCTTGAAGATTTAGGTTTCCACACAATGAAATAATCCCCCGTAAGGATTATATGTACGTCTTCCAATTTCCACAATAAAAATTCCTGTAATGGAATTCAGAAGTTCATGGATTTTCAAGAACATTTCTTATTCAGTAAATATCCCAGACAGTACAGCGTGCCACTGGAACGTTTATGGAAGGTTTATAGAACGTAGAAGAGGTTTTCTGAACGTTCAGAAAACGTCCCAGAGACACATTGGATTGTTAGTAATTGTACTGAACATCATTATAAATCACTGTGGAGTTTTCTAGAATTAGATGAAAATACCATAAATTTTCTTGTCAATTTCAATCTGGTCGGTGGATAGTGATATCCCGCAGTAATTTCAACTGTATTTTGCTCCCCGTGTATATGTAACCACACTGTTTATCCCTTGTAACATGCAATAAGATGCAAATTGAAGCGTGAACTTTTAATATGGTTATGTTTTATCGCAATTTTTGCGGTATGGATTTGAATTTCAGATAGAGGGATGTAAGATGAATAATTAAAGCACGTCTTAGGATTCTCGAATGTCATAAACCCACGTTATTTAGAAGCCTTTGAATTGTCTTCACCATAATTTGTGAACTTGAATCAATAACCTCGAGCAAATTTTCCAGACGAGAAAATAACATAAAATGGGGTAAAGTAGTATCTTGTTTTTTTATGCACCGATCGGTAATTTTCACTCAATAAAAATGCTGCATGAAAACGTTTGATTTCACTCCTTATCGTTTCGTTTAATTCCATTCCCGTTTCACGGTATTTATGTAAAAGTGTTGCCATGAAGAAATTTACAAACTTTTTCCTCATAGCGCTTACAAGAAAAATTTATTGAGCGGGGCAAAGTTTTAGTCAACTTGATTTTTGTGAGTACAAAAGAAGTTGGGTATATCTTGAGCTGATGATAGTTGTGATAAGTAGAATGAATATAAGTCTGATGCCCTGAAAAAAAATATTTGGTTATTTTAACCAAGAGTTTTTGTTGAAATGTAATCAACAAAATTTCTCATAACACAATGTAATAATGGTAGCAAAATTGTATGGTCATGCATATTTTCTGGAAACTTTTCTCAGTTCGTGAAAAATATTGATGAAGAATAATAGCAGGGAAGAGGCTCATAGAAATTTCGTAGGGCCAAACGTTAGATGGTAAGCATAAAATGTTGTAATAAGAATGTAATCCAGATGGATCTCCAGCAAGCATTACATTCCCACTCGTTAAGCCCTGTCCAGTTATTAGAATGCTTTTACTTCCCAAAATTTGTTCCCACCTACGATACAAGGTGAGGAGTGGGGGCGAATTGAATAGCATTTTGCTGGACGTGAGATTTTTCACTACTACACGGAGGAAGTTGAAAGTCGAAAATACAGTAATTTTTTTACAACAGTCTTTGAAAGCAAATCTCAGCATATTTCCTAAAATCTGAGAGTTTTTCTTAAATTTGTAATAAAGATAAAACGGTTCACATTTTTATTGAATTTTATTCAGAAAACAATGAATAATTCTCAATACTTGACAAAGAAAAGAAAAAAATTTGAACTTGCCAAAGTGAATAATAAGATTTTGAAATTTTGTTATTCACTTTGTATAATTTTGTGCACGACTTTTGGAAAGTTCAAATTCTTTTCTATTTTTTTGGCAAGTATTCAGAATTTTTTTATTGTTTTCTAAATAAAATTCAACAAAAATGCGAACCGTTTCATCTCTATTACAAATTTGAGAAATATTATCAGATTTTACACTGAGAAAACAGATATTGGTCTGCTGTTGGCCTGACCCGGGTCAAGATATTTACGTGGACGAACCTCTAAAAGTCCCAGCCATTGTGGTACTTTTAGAGATATCTTCACATAAATATTTTGACTCTGTTTAGACCAACGCTAAAAGTCTTTTTCTCCGTGTAGGAAAAATTCTGGAATTTTTATTGACGATTGCTGTATTTTCGACCTGCTTTTTTCTCTGTGTAGCTTTCCGCTCCGAAGCACCGCTGAAGCACTATCAAGTAGCGCTATGTACTAGAATTACTGCCATTCATACTGCCATAAAATTTCTGTAAGGGACGGTCCTGTGTGGGAATACATTATAAAGAAACAAATCTGGAAATTACTATGGAAATACTAGAGCAATTCATTTCCCAATGACTTCTGCCGTGACCGATTCGCATTCACTTGAAAAGTAACTATAAAAATACTAGTCAACGCCGGTCAATAAACACATACACGTTATCTCAAAGTTGAAAAAGCGCTGCACTGCACTGTCGAACGGATGTGAGCCACCGATTTCACAAAGTTGATTTTTAGTTACAATCCGATAGGAAAATAGACAGCTATGGAAGGAAGATTTTTATAACGTGTTGCTTAAACTAATAGTCGAAAATAACCATCAAATGACGTTGTTGATCAACATTTTTCAGATTCCCTTGAATCAGGTGCTTACACTGTTGAAAAAAACTGAGAAGTTTTGCGTCTTGATACGGGAAAATTTCAGGCAATTAATTTTCCAGTAGTTTTACAGATTTCGTACTGCAAAATCCCACTTCGTACTGTAAAATTCTAGCGAATCTACTAAGATATTCCAGCGAATTTAGTGGAATTTTCAGTCCGATATACTGGGTAATAACTTCCCAGACAAAAATTCCCGGGTGGGTGGGATTCCCAAATTCGCATGTGGACTCAGGTTCCTGACCGGGACCCACCAGGTCCTGTCTGGAACCCCTCTGGTTTCCGCTCGGGGCCGGTCAGGTTCCCGCCCGGGGCCAAGCAGGAACCAGAGGGTTTCCAGGCAGGACCTGGCGGGTCCCGGCCAGGAACCTGAGTCCACATGCGAATTTGGGAATCCCACCCACCCGAGAATTTTTGTCTGGGTTCCAGTGAGATACTGAAAGTTCCCACACGGGGAAAACTGGTATAGTAAAATACGGACGGACCAAATATTTGGTCACTACAATCAATCGCATCGTTATTCTACCTGAACGCATCGTTGATTGAACTAAGCGTATCGTCATTTCGATAGAGTCCTTTAGTTCTTGTGATTGCACAGTTTGGTGTGTCCATCCCTGATAAAAATGGCCCTCAGAAATGGACAGAACCTCTCTCGGTTTTTAACGGTCATTCTCATCAGGGATATTTTACTATTCGCTCAGTGATTACCACTGTTCCTTTTTCTATTTTTCGTAGAAATTTTTACTATAGAATTTTCAGTGCTCTTTTTACAGTGGATTTTTCCCCTATAGGATGTGTTTATGAAGTTTCCTGTGCTCGAACAATAATTAAAGACTGTTTGCTGAAAATTTCGAACGAAACCGGACAACACCGGATAAAAATCCAAACAAGCAGCAAAATAATAAATAACATGGCTCCATTAATTATTCATTTCCCCTCATAAATTCGGTTCTCTTCAAGAATCTCATTCTTCTCGATGTTAGAATAAAATCTTCAAAAGAATTCGCCTGGTTTAATTTTCGTTTTGGAATCATCATTAGGACACGTCACAATTTGACGTCCTTTAAATAATCTTTGAACCGTTTCCAACCAGAAATTTACAACAGGCGCAGTACTGCACCAGTACTAGCCAAGACTGGCAGGGTACTGGCATTTGTCTGGAATGATAACGCTTCTCAGTACTGGGAATTGAGTACTGATGCCATTATTCGCAATCAGTGCAGGACCAGTACTGGGTTAGTACCTGGCCGGTATTAAGTTCTCAGTACTGGTTTATCAGTATAGGCATATTACTGTATTTTTATGTATCCAGTACTGATCTCGTACGTGTTGACCAAGTGTTGGAGACCCAATACTGGCACTGTACTGCACCTGTTGTCAACATTGGCATATTACGGATTTTTCTGATTGGGTTGTTACGACGTTACTTTATTTGCAAGAAAACACGCCGTTCGCCGCGACCTCTCAACGTTGAATTACCGGAAGAATGTTACTGATCGGTAACGTATGGTTATCAACCGTTTTTGACGTTTTTTAAACGTATGTTATGTGTTCTCAATTATGAGCAGCGTTGAGAATGGCTGATTGATGGGAATAGTGAACGATATCAACAAAAAATGACAACTTATAGTGGAATTTATTTCATTCTGACCGGAACGCCTCATTCTTCCTCCAATTTTTCCTATCAGAATAGCGTAAATCTTCCTCATGATTTTGGTTTTGAAATTTTGAATGATTCTATTCATGTAATTCATTTCATGTTATTCAACAAATTTTTACAGAAAAAGTTGCTCCAGTTTTTGTTTTGGGTTTTCATTTTCTTACTGTTTCCAGCGAATTACCTGGAATTTTACTGCCAAAATTGGAATTTTTGAATATAAAATTCGTAAAGTTTTGATCAATATGCTGAGATTCTCCAGTACCAAGACGCAGTAGTTTAGCAGCATGTTTTCTTTTATAATCCACACTGGAAAAAATATTTATTTGTCCTCTCTCCATAAAAGATTTATTAATAATATTTGTGGCTGATAAATTATTTATTTGGGGCAAGCATTCCATTATTTGATTTGATTAAATATTTCATTAATTCCAAAGAATATGTTATGGAGAGAGGACAAATAAACTATTCATTTGATTGAAAGAAATTTTTTTCCCAGTGTACCATTAGTATATCTGAGCAAAATATATTTTCATATTCGCTGATTAGACATGACATGGACATGAAATACAAGTAATAAAAATGTTTGATCTCAACGTATAACACTATCAAGGGTACGATGCTCGGCCGTTGAAAACTGATACCGAGGATCTCAATAAAACAGAGATCGAGATCGAGACAGCGAGTGTGCCAGACAACACGACGAATCCTCCCAAAACTGTTCCGACCTCTCATCGATTTCATGCTGACCACTCTCGTACAAAAGAGAGTTGAAAGCAAGGGCTAAACTTGGCAATAATTCGATAATCATTCAGTCTTCTGCTTATTATCGACCCAATTCTCTTCTCCCATACATATTACGCAATATTCGAATCAGCAAAACATAATACGAAGCCACCTGCTTCTCAAAACCGATCTCATAAACCTTAACGATCTCCAAGTCATAATACCTTTCCAAAGATGTCACAATTCATTCTTCTTCCCTGTCTTCCATGATATATCGAAATCGAATCACCAGTAGCTTGAAAAATTGTCGAAAAAATGTTGAAAATATTTGAAAACAATGGGATAAAGAGTGACGAATGGAATAATAATGTGTCACAGTTGTCAAAAAAAAATGAAGACCAGAGAAAGATGGATGATGGAGACATTAGTGGGAGGAAAAAAGAGAGAAAGAGAGAAAAGCCATATCCGGCCGACAGAGTGGAGAGAGATTAGTAAATCCACATTATTAGCTTTAATGAGCCGAGACGCCGACCGCCTTCTTTTGCCTTAGGCAAAATCGTTCCAGCGAGGTGTGTGGCGAAACTCAACTGCAGGGTGGGCCACGAATTCTGAATACACATTCTGAATACTATTAATCGATCGACGAAAGTAACGACCAGAGTTGCTGTTGTTGTTGTTGTTGCTGTTTCTTCGTTTTTTTTCGCAAAGCTACTACACATCGCGCTCTGCCCCAGAGAGAGAAAGAAGAGAAGAATTACCAAAGATATGCCGACACTTATTATTACATTTTGAACACGACTCAACTCTGCTAGCTCGGCAGCACAATTTTATATTGATGGATGCATGAAAGAACGAGAAAGACTTATCGTCCGAATATAGTAACTAAATTTGTCAGAATGGTAACGGTTTGAAAATGTTGAATTTCGATCATAAATTATCCTCTTTTGTATCGAATGTACATATTCATATTCGGATTCGTTTTCAATTCTCCTACTGTTATATTCGTAGATTATCAAGGTGAGCTCGTTATTAACAGTTAAAAAGGAATTCGATTCGGACTAAAATGAGTCGAGTCCGAAAGTAATGATGGTTATATTTCAAATCGTATTTATATACCATAAACGTGGATGTACGAGTTTCAAACTACGTAATTCTATCGGTAATTAAATACGGAATGAATATCTTGTGTGTCTATGGGTTTCCCAAGCCTCTCCGTTCTCCCTATTCGAACGATATTTATGGTAGATTCATTTTATACGATTTACTCGATCGTATAACTGTGAGATGCGGTTCTGTATAAATACAGTGGTGCGGTCTGAATACCGATCGATCGGAGACTCTCTATCGATAATTCCACTAGCGTCTCTATTAATCTCGTCGTAAATCGAATGTCCCTGCTCTAGTTGGAAGTGGGACACCGGTTCCCGTAGAAACCCGTGATCGCTCGCTTAGATCCGAGAACGCTGATTGATTGCTGACGAGACAGTCATCTTTTTATTTATATGCTTTGTCTTTGAAGATCTATTATCGACGATGAGT
Organism: Gonatopus flavifemur; assembly: GCA_018340375.1. Classification (NCBI taxonomy): domain Eukaryota; kingdom Metazoa; phylum Arthropoda; class Insecta; order Hymenoptera; family Dryinidae; genus Gonatopus; species Gonatopus flavifemur. Next base: position 12,981,891 of record JAFFJZ010000005.1, read on the forward strand.
GGCTACGGATTTCTTGAATCTCATCTGGAATCTGGTGTATTAATTCGTTATTGTTTAGGTTATTCTTTCATTTAATCCTCCCAATTCCTTATTTCATATGTTAATTTATAATACAGATATGATGGTTAGTCAATAAATTGAGACTAGCTCGAGATTGATCAATGAGATCTCAATTTTTGTTGTTTTTTTCAAATTTCTATTCGCATTAACGTTGAAATTTTCGATCAAATTCTGAAGATGAATCCCAAGGATTTGAGTATTCTCGATTCCTGTTTTTCAGTACAATTTATCAACAGTAAATGATCGTGCATTTACGACAAAACTCTGAATTTCCAAACACTTTGGATCAGCTCACATACATAAAGAACAGAGAAATTTCCTGTGACAGCGAAATTTGCTTTTGCTGGAACAGCAAATTTTTCGCAGTGGCTGTCAAATCGACCAAAATTTTTCAATTTCGTAACCCACCGCCTCAAATTTCGATGAAACTTGGTACATTTGTTCTGATTCAAATTCCAAGAACGAATACCAATTTTGATTTCATTAGGACTAATGGTTGTTTTTTAATGAATTTTTGAATAATTGAATTTGGAGCCGTATAACTTAATCGAGCACGTTCGCGGAAAACCATACTGTTTTATCAAATAATTAATTTCTCACGCACTATGAGACATTTTCTCCTGAAAATTGGTAGGTGTTACACTGTAAGAGAAGCGGTGTCAGAATTGACACCGCGCGGATTTTATAAAAGTTCACCCCGGAATTCGGTGTTAAAATAACTCCAACCGGTGTTAGAATGACACCATACGGTGTCAAAATAACACCGTCAGGTGTTGAAACAACACCATTCGGGGTGGACTTTTTCTAACACCGCCAAATTTTTTACAGTGTACAAGTCAATCACGTGAATCACGAAGAAATATATATGAAGAACCAGAAGTCGATGGAAGAAAATGGAAAACAATTTTTTGTATGGTTTTTCGTGAACCTGCTTCAAATATTCAAAAATTCATTGAAAAATAGCCATTGGTCGTGATGAAGTAAAAATTGGTATACGTTCTTGAAACCTAAATTAGAATAAAGGTACCAAGTTTCATCGAAATCTGAGGTGGTGGGTTGACCCAGTGACAGCAAAAAGATGTTTGCTTTTCTGTATATAATACTGAAAATTTCGCTAACCCAGCAGAGGATTAGCTGGGTTAGTAAGAAGATTTGCTATTCTATATATAATAACTCGATTTGCTGCGTCGTCAAATTTTTTCCTCCGCGTAGTATATCGCAAATTGAAAGATATAAAAATTATTTGAAATTCTATTTGTGAAACATTTGTCACATTAGATTGAATTTAATAAGAAATTCAGAGTTATTGGCAATGAATTAACTGAAATCTCTGTTTGATTCGCTTTCCTATATCAAAGAGCTATCAAGGAAATAAAAGACTACACAGAGAAAAATGTATAATAGAAATAAAGAGAGCGATGAATTGTATAATGAAATTTATTAGACACATAATACTTTTTATCATATATCTTATTAAGTTCCATTAGATCATTAATAGTTGTCCTTATTTTTATTATCAATTCATCTCTGTGTATCAGTACAATAACGGATTCAATTATTCCAAGGATGCTTTTACTTCGATCTCTTTCATTTTTTCAAGTTATTATTTATCCCCCAACGATAATTGAAAACTTTGCAACGATAACAGTTCCATATGAATTGCAACTTTTTGTTACGAAGCTACAACGAAGTATCCACTTCAAGCACCGAGAGAAGAGAAAATAATTAAGATTGGAAATTATTATTTCTCATTCGTCACGTTGAATAAAACAAAGAATAAATCAAGAAAGAAAAAAACACTCTTAATATCATGTACAATAGTTAACTTTCATTGAATTTCATAACGGACGTTGAAATTTATCATGTGAATCTTCAACGTATCAGAAATTCGTGTCTCCTGAAAGGCAATCATCTTACTCGTATCGCCATTATATACGATTGTACACTGCAAATCTTGTTGCCGGTCTACCAGAATGATTTTATTAATTTTATATCAAGATCGAAAAATGCATGTCCTTTTTAATAATTCCGTTCCAATCTCTTTGTTCTCGATAATTCTTCGTCAGAGTGAGGAGAAATAAAAGAGGAAAAGGAAAATTATATCCATGAACGTGGTGTGATTAATAATTATCAACACGGTCAATTCTAGAGTACTATTAAGGATCATTTGATGAATCCTCATGAATTTTTCTATATCGCGCCACATAATTTTCGTATATCGATGGAAACGATAACGTATGGAAATTCGTATAATCTTATATAAAAAACATGAATCATGAAAGATTGATCGGCAGACGATCACCATGGGCAATTAAAAAACACGACGTTTCAACCACGCTGTGTGATCCTCATTAAATGTGTTTGAATAATGAAGGATAATGAGTACACGAATCGATCGATGCTTACCAAGCATTAAGTGTAGCGTGTTGAGCGTAGGTTTATTAATACTCATCTTATTTTTATAGATTGAATTTTTCAAACTGTTCTTTGATCGTTCGAGTGATGATTTCGAAAATTTCCTGAATCTTTAGATACGTTCAGTACAACGATGAGCCAAATCAAACAATTCGGTTCAAATCCCAAGCTCTTCGATTGAACAACAATACTTTTAGTTTTTATCATGACTCATTCATATCAATAATTATTTATTTCTCTTCGTGGCTCAGCTAGAAATTCCTCTTCCTGAGAATTGCGCCAGCTAGGGCCTTGTTTTGGTCCAGACTAACCCAACTTAGCTCACGGCAGGGACCGTGAATTCAGAGAATTTTATTTGTTGCGAGAGACAATTTTGTGCAAAAGATCATCCACGGAATACGTTGCGTTAACAAAGGGGAGAAGGGGAGAACGCAACATGAAAGTGAATGTGGAATTTTCTTTTCAGTATCATGTTCCAAATACCAAATAACAAAGGTTTTATAAACACATTTTGAACGCGTAATTCGAGTAGATTCACATAACAATTTTTTAGAGAGTCTTTTGATGGTTATTTCCAACTATTAGTTTGAGTAAAAAACGTTATCGAAACATCATTTGTGAATGTGTGTTTCCCCCTCGGACTATAACCAAAAATCTAACATTTTTTCAACGTTGAAATGACTTGTATGGGTTATCGAAAAGGGATGAAGATACGTGATGAGTGCTGGTAATGTTAGAAATTGTATCATTGAAGCATAATAACCTCGAAATCTTCAGTTCAAATCGATCTAGTGTTGTTAGTGCTATGCAAAATATTTCATCTCAATGACCGAACAAAAAATATAATGCTCCGAAATTTTTATGATTGATCGAAGAAAATTATTTTCCCATCAAAGTGTAATGTCTGAAGAAATTTTTTTTCATCAGGACCTTTTTATTAAATTACAATTCAACTTTGTGAGTTTGTTAACATAACATTCAAATATACGAATACATTTTTTTGATAATTTTTCATCGCAAAATAGTGGTGGTAGGGGGGCTTAAAAATAACCGATAAAAAAATTGACGGGCAAGCTGATGGCCAGATTTCTCATCTGGGAAATTCCAACCAAGAGAAATTTTTTAAACATAGTTACAGTTTGTCTGTAAACCTAAAGAAAATGAAGAATAAGAAAAAATTCGACGACTGGCGGAGGTTTTTTGACAACATTGATCCTTACTGGTTGTCGATTTGTCAATTGTCGAATTTTTGTGAATTTTTCGTTTTTCTTAGGTTGACACACAAACTGTAACTATTTTTCACAGAACTGTTCTTGATTGGAAGTTTTCAGATGGAAACTCTGGCCACCAGCCTGCCCACCAATTTTTTCTATCGGTTATTTTCAAGCCACCCTACCGCCGCCATCTTGCGATGAAAAATTATCAAAAATATGTATTCATATACTTGAATGTTATGTTGATTAACCTACAAAGTTCCAGTATGATTGAATGAAGAGTTCCTCATGGAAAAAAATTTTTTCGAATGCGTCTTTTTGGCTTATCTAATTGTATTAACCCCCTTAATATACTCAGTGAATAATTAAACTGCAAACACTATGAATCCATTGAATTTGTGTCATTAGTTTATTTGAAATAATGATTCGCAAATTCGAAGAATTTCATGAAAAATAAGAGTTGATTAAATATTGAATTATAAAATTATTAGATCGAATCAATCTCCAAACGCTCGCGCTTTGAAATGGTCCATAAATGGCTGGGCGTATCTATATTGAATTTTTGTATTGATTTTTGTATCGAATTATTATTCCCACAATATTCTTGTACATATTGATCATCAAATAGAAATTTATTTATGATAAAATATTGAAAAATCAAATTATATTAAAATAAATAATAATTATATAAGAATAAGCGTCAAGAATTAAATGGAAACAAAATTGAAGGATACAAATCAAGGGAATTAAATTGGGAGAATAGAAGACTGAAAAAGAAAAATTAATCAAATAAAATGATCTACTGATTTATTTATTCAATATAGATTATTAAATTATTTTAGACTTTGCAAATAGTTCTCATTTACTCAAAATCTTCATGATAGTTATTCAGAAAATCGAGTGACTATTGACATAAGCTCGAACTTACAGGAATTGATTGAATTATTGCTGGAATCATTGCTGGAATTTTTTTTCCAAATGTGAATTTATAAATTTTGGAAGCTGAATATTCAAATTCAAATAAATTCTTATAGTTGACGAATAAATAGAAGCTAACAAAGCGAAAACGTTTTTTAATTGCTCAACTATCAATTCAAAACCATCTGGTTCTGTACAAAAAGGGAGTTGGTTTGAGGACAAATTTAAGAAGTTTAATTCGAAACATTTTTCGTTGTTAGATTTTATCTGTATAATCAACAGCATCTCATTTATTTATTCAATTCACGAACCCTGAATTGATGGGAAATTCAATGAAGTAACGGAATAATATTAGTTTGAATTTTATTAAATAATTAAATATTATTATTCGTAATAATAAATTGTTCGTTTACTTATTTATGATTATTAATTATCACTGTTTATATTCATTATTATCATTTTCACTATTATCATTTCATTTATCAGTTTTAATGATTTTAGGAATCACCTCAACGCCAAAAAAATAGTTATAAGAATAAACACTTTACATAAAGCTGTTATTAAGTACGTAATCGTCATTTTATAAATAATTTTTGATAACCAGGAGTAGAAAAAATTCAAAAATGACGTGAATATGAGTCATTAAATAGAACACTGCTTTTTTTGAAAATATAATATTTTTAGAGTCTTAAACCTATGTAATGACTTTTAGTGATTATGGTTGACCTGAATATACAAGTTGGATTTTCTGGGTCTGAGGGCTGCATTTGCCGCGAGCCCTTTAACGTACCACTCAAATAGTTACAGGAAACGGGGGTGAAACTCATATAGAACAAAAAAAAGAAAACAAACGCCAGAATTCAGAAACTCTCAGTCTCAAGAAAAATTTTAAAAGTCTCCAATGAGATTGTTCATAATCTATTCCGCTGAACGGAAATGCAACGTTGTGCTGAAAGGACAAATAGAGAGGCCAACACTGTAAGAAAATTCTTTCTGAAAATTGAGAAAATGTGACTGTAACTTTTTACACACTGAGAAAAAGGTTTATTTATAGTCAACAAACATACATTTGCTTATGGGAAAATAAATATTTATTTCATGCAAATCTGTTATGATTCTGTCAAATATGATTTATTAACTATTAATAAACGTTTATTTCTACTAAATATCACTTTTTCATTATTAACAGAATATATTTGAGTCGGAGGAATATTTATTTCCCCACACGGAGAAAACAGATTAGTTGAAATAACTATTTAACTTGTAAGCGCATATGGGCCCACTTTTTTCCGTTAGAATAACAATTTTTTCCGTTAATTTAACTAATTTTTTTAGTAAATCATTTTAAATTGGTTGAATCAATTGATGAATTTGTTATTCTAACGAAAAAAAGTGCGCCATATGCGCTTACAAGTTAAATAGTTATTTCAACTAATCTTTTTTTTCCGTGCATAAGGAAATATAAGTTTGTTAACTATAAATAAACCTTTTCCTCAGTGCAGCCACTTTTTTCTGAATTCTTAGGAAAATTTTGCTGAATTTAAAAAAACTTGACTACATTTTCAGAACACTTTCTGAAATCCAGTTGAGATTTCTTGAAACTCAGCGAAAGATGGTCGTCAAAAATTACAGTCATATTTTCTGAATTTTCAGAAGGAATTTTTTCACAATGAACCCCGCAATGGAGTTGGCTCCACTATTTATTTCTTTTACAACACATTGTTTGTGAATCATTCCTTAAATTTCGTTGCTGAGTTTTGAATTGAATGTGATTGGTCTCTTTTTATTTAAAAAAAAAGACTATCAACATGGAGAAATCTTAAAAAATAACTGTCGATGTGAATTCTGTCATCTGTCAGCAGGAATGACTTTAGAGATTCTTGAGCCTGTCACAAGGGCTTGAGAGTATCTCGCAAAAGGCTAGAGAGTGACTAGAGTTATTTCTGTTAGGGGTTGAACCAATCCCTGTGGGGTCGAATGCAGTAGATTCCCTACACAATCAAGATTAAAATCATTCACAGTGAGTTAGGTAAACCCTTGCATGCAGAAAATTGTTTCAGACGCGTTCAGTGTATGAAAATCTTTTGGCGATGTCTGAAAACACGTATGGGGAGAAAAAGTGTATCATTTGTGTATGGCAGCTCGTATAATGATTGCCCTGACAGGGAACCTCGATAAAACTCGACATCCTTTATCGCGTAGAGAAATATAGCGATAAGAATCTAAACGAAATTTAATCGGATCCTTATCATTTTATTGCATTACACCATTGGGAAGATTGCATGCTGCTGAGGTCTCTCAACTATGGAGTTCATATACGATACCCGGGTCGACAAATTTGAACGGTTTTTGTCGTCTTATTCTATTTTTAGGCTGATTTTGTCCTGATTGTTGGATAGTACTTTTTCATGATCTGAATTTATCCTCAGCCTCAAAATAGAATAAGAGGACAAAAACCGTTCAAATTTTTCCACTCGGGATATTCATAAGCCCATGCACAGTCCATATATCATTCTCTCACATCCCCATCAATTGATTAATTTCAAACATTCGTTTATTTTTAGTTTTGTTCTCCTCGCGCGTCAAGTTGAAAACAAGAACCGAAATTCGCCTCCGATTAATCAGTATAATAAAATATTCATCTCCAATATATCACCTGTATCTCCCACGTTTGTATCGAGTCTCGAGGAACCGGATCAATAAAATGATGCATTCGACATAAAGAGACATGCGCTTCGATAACCCCGCTTCTCGTTGCGATTGGTACAAAATTGAATATAATCCGGTATGCGTGGCGTGAGGTTTGAAATACACCCAACCATCACAAAACAAGATGACGGCTAGAACGATGGCGGCCGACTTTGATGAGTATAGTAGTTTAAAACAGAAAACTAAGTGGATAATGTGTTCATTAGGAAAACATGAAACATGCTCCGTAGATGAATTTGTTTCATTTAAAGTACACAGATCGTGATACGAGTGAGAAAACAAGGATCTGAAAAGACGGAGAAAGTGAAACGTTTCCATGGGATGGGATGGAAAGGGAAATGAGAGATACGTGTCGGAGCAAAGGGATCAATCTGATATCGTGGTCTATGATTATGTTCCTTGGTGGTCGCAAACTCTTTTCCCTTTTCATTCATGCTGTGCGCATTAACCCTACGTAGCTTCTCTTTTACGTCGCTTCCTTATCCGTGTTCATCTATTTATAGAAGCTCTTATTACTTTATTGCGACCCGACCGCCAGTGCATAAACGCCTACGTGGCGCGGCGATACTTGAGAACTTTTCCACAGCTCTTCGACTCTTTCGTTCACAATTTCTTCAGTTTCCGCATTTGAGGATTAAGGATTCCCTTCTCCTGTGTTTTTGGTTAGAATTGTATTCAATTTGAACATTTTGCTTTTATAAGACTGGGATACTATACACTCTTTAGTCATCGTAGACAGCAAGCATACGCTGAGAATCTTGAAGAAATCATAAAAAAGAAGGAACAATAGGGAGAGAAAATTCAAGAAAGGTAATAACGCCACGTCATTCATGTTCCGCAATTAGCGATCGTGGAGACAGGTGAAGCATAGAGTCACGCCTCTTCGATGTACTCGACCTAATATATCTTCCCGCTCTTCAGATTCTATTATCGGTCGATCATCCTGCTGTCAGTCGATCACAACAGTTTATCGACAAAGAGTTGTCCATTCAAAAAATCCCAACCAATCGTTTCTACTATTCATTCGTGTACAACATCCTGGGAGAAAAAAGATCATTACAAGATTTGTGAGAAATTGTATGCTGTAACTGCCAGGCTTTTGTCGTGTCAGAAATGGAAGTATCAAAATATAGATTCGATCTTGCACTTCGATAGGTTGAAATTTTAAACCGTTCTTCGGATCTCTTTTTCTATTTTTCAAGGATTTGCAGCAATGATATCGTGTCAGGTGATAGTTAACAATACAGGTCTGGAAGGATAATCTCATGTAACTTAAATTTGATATATTATTTCAGTCACGATATTGCATTATGTTATAATATATCCTGATTAACATTTCACTTTTTTTAAATTGTATTAACAAAATTATGAAATATTTCCCTGTCGTGGACGTACGCGCACCCTGCTTTCCCCCGTATAATAACTCCACTAATCGATACTCCTTTTTGGCGATGAAATATTTACTTTGACTGAATATTCTATCCTCGCGTGTGATATTATACTTGGAAATATATCATTCCTTTTTTCTCCTCTCGGATAAATATCAAGCAACAAAGAACACGAAACCATGGAATATCGCATGAATAAATATATGAATTGAAAAATCTGTTTTACCGATCTTAGAGTTAGTTACTCGCGCACAGTTTGGAATCTTTCTCATCAATTGTTATGTTTGTAAAAATTATGAATTTCTATTATGATCAAAGTTTTCATTATAAAAGGTGATATTGAAACACAGATATTTCGTGCATACGAACACACAGAATGCGTAGTAAAGAAAGTCATCCGTGAGACTCAACTTTCAAGGTCGACAAGTTTGTTAGAAAAGATAGATTGATCCCGAGTAGATTCTGTGTCTTTGTCTCTTTCCATCTCACGCGGATAGATGATCATTTCATATCAAATATCAGGAATTACTGTAGCACACATCGTATCCTATTGCCAGTCTCTTGGATCGATTAAAATAATGATAATATTAAAATTCAACGTATCGCCGGTGATTCCATTAATAAAAATCCTCATATTTTGATTTCCATTCGGTTGACACTTATCCGACTATATCGTGACAACTCAATATATATTCTCTACGAATTGATTTATACGATTCTAAATATTTATGTTTTCAAAAATGATATATCTCTTTTTATCCTTATCTTCACGGTGCTTCAAAGTGCATTGATTATCAACGCGAAATACGTATAAAATTCTCATTATTTATAGTAATTGGATGGAATGATATTTCCATATTCATAATCTTCTTGCATTTATACAACTTCCTCGAGAATGTGTGATTGATAATCCAGTTAGGATTTTTTGTGAAGAATGTTAGATGAAATATGTTACAGGAAGAGTTGGATATACAGTAGTTTTATGGAAATATCATGTAGTTGCTTCTGAGAGTAGATTATGGAAAAATAATTTCACAAGATGTGAATATTAATATTCCTTGCAGTTATGTTTCTGAATATTCTCCATATAAGGTTCATCAATCGGTCCAATGGTTACACAGTACTGAGCCATAGAAGTCATCAATCGCATGGTGCGTTAATGGCTCATCAAGGGTTGACCACTGGACGATAACGTGGGCCCAATCATGGCGATAAACATTCAGCTACGTATAAAACCATCAATTAGGCGAAATGATTTCGATCTATTCCCAGAGTTTACACGGAAAAAACTGTTTAATAGAATTTACCAACGAGGGCGGTAAAATACGGCACTATTAGAATTTCTGTTAATATTTACTAGAACTGTAGTCAAATCTACTACTGCGGTAGTAATTTTGACTGCGACCATCGTAGATTTTACTAGAACTCTTATAAATATTACGAGAAATTCTAATAGTGCTGTATTTTACTGAACGCGATAGTGAATCTTATGAAACATTTTTTTCCGTGTATGGTGTTTGAACTTGGCCCATCAATATTTCAATGATACTTGTTTGCCTTATCGGGGGAAGTCTATCGTTTCAATTATCGGGATGTTCTTCCGCATAAAACACCACTTCGAAACATGAATTTCCAATATGGAATTATCGAAGTAGCCACTCAACAGCTTTTCTCAATTACTTCGTGGTGTTTATACATCGGTAGGATTGACCATTTCTTTCAACTTCTTACTTCGAATGTTCCATAGTATACACAGAGAGCCTTTCGATCATTTTGCAGATAGATTGAAAAATATAACTCTGGACTGCAGGTATTCGATTCGTTCAGAGGCTATAAACAACCCGGAATATTCTCAGTTTTAATGTAAATTTAAACCAGGTGTGAAATATACTTTAGTTAGAGTCGTGTTTTGCATCGGTTGGTTGCCGAAGTTTCGCCATCACTGCAGCTGGCTTCTTCAGGGCACCACAATACCGATACAAGATCTGTACATCCATGAATGTTGCGATAGACAGTTCAGCGAACCATCGCTGGAACAACTAATCGTATACTTCATTTAGGATATTTTATTGATTCCTGATTCTCAGTCAAGATTGAAAATCCTTCTCCAAACCTGAGGAGAGTTGATGTTGGCTTAATCAGATTCAGGACATCAACTCCTATTGTGATAGATCACTCAGACAATTAATCGATGAGCATTGATGAATGCCCGGAATTTGGAACCGATGGACAAAGATTGGGCAGCGATTACCCAATTGGATCCATTTCAGATATATCAGGATATGCTTGAACAATCATACAAATACTTTGGAGATCACTGGCTGAAGGCCTTATATAGACGCGTTTTGGATAGAAAAGAAGATAGATATTGAATCCAACTTTGTTTGAAGTTTCAGGTACATGGACATGAATGGACATTGTGGACATGTTTTCCGCAATTCCCGGACATATCTTTACACCATCAACTCTTCCTTTTTTTTTTACAAAAATACCTTAATTCGGTAAGAAGAAACATAGATTGGAAAGTAAAAAATACGTTAAAAGTGAGTTCCCAATGCACCAATTGCTTGTTGGGAAACACCAGATTGAACGGGCGAACAGAAAAATTAAAGGAACACTCCATGTGAAATTTCACGAATTCATTGGAGAATTGAAATAGAAAAGAGTTTTGACAATGTGCAATTGAATGGACTCTTTGATTCTTAGTAGAAATTTTGGATGGGGAAAATACCAGGGCCTAACAAGACGTGCCTGGTTTACTTTCAGGTCCTCATCAAGGTTCGTTACGGTTTTCCCAATTTTGCTTGATTTTATGGAAATCTCATCCGAACCCTATTGTACAACCCTATCTCAGACAGCACAATGTGCGACTGGAACGTAGAAGAGGTTTTCTGAACGTTCAGAGAACGTCCCAGAGACACATTGTGCTGTTAGGGTCTTTAAATCCTACAAGGAAAAAAGAAAACACTACTGGTTACTGTGAATGACAGCGATCGGTTGAAAAACAAACGAAAACACGCTTGGATAAAGAGGATTAGCGCGATCACAGTGATGGGTACTGTAATAAAATGCCTCAACGCTGACTGGACAGTAATGAGAACTGGGAAGGATTATTCCGTGTTTCCGGATTCCAACCTGATCAGGACCTTATTGAAAATAGGAAATGCCTGATCGAATTTCTACCAGAGATTCCATTGAACTTCTCACAGTTCTGGACAGTGTCGCGAAGAGCAGTGTATATAGTTTTGAACGATGTAGCGCAGAACAGGGTAGTTCAGGATAGTGTGGTTGAAAATTGTGTAGTTCGATACGATGCAGCTTAGATTTGTGTAGTATTGAGAAACCCCCAACAATTTCGTTTATTTTCCACACGCAATTGTAATAATGTAATCACATCTGAAATCCTCGAAATCGTGTCTATCAAAAGACAAACATTTCACATACTTTTCATACATCAAATGACAAACAAGAAGAAAGATAGCGTCACAGCAAACAGATCCATTGGTACCTTCATGGTCCTTTTTCTCCACCACAAAAAACGTTTCTTCGTTACACAACTAAATTATTCCGCAAGTTATCATTCAATTGTGTCAAATTCAGCAGTACATAACGTTCAAAGTTAATGAGATTCCCAGTAGTCATTATGTAACGAAGATTTTCATTCATCGGATGCTTTACGGCACTCGAATTCACTCGCAATGAAATTTCTTCTGCACTCCGAGAAGAATCCTTATAAGGAAATTTTCATACATTTTGTATTTTGTGCAATCCAATATCCAATGAATTTTTCAAGTTTATGAGAACCATAAAAACCACATGAATGGTATTTCTTTCCTTTCTCTTCTTCTCGTGTTCCGATTTCTGAAACATTTATCTTCTTCGTGGAAGGAAAAAAATATCACCCTGATTGTTACGATTCACCTTGTTATTGTTGTGTTTATTGTTGTTCAACGTCTTTCAGTTGATAGAGTGATTTCGTTCCAAGTTCCGTTCAAGTATACCCTGTCCATCGTTCGAACTCTATTCATCGAATGAAACCAGTCCACGGCTGACAGTGCAAACAGACCCGCAATTTTCTCAATGGCCCCCCTGGTACTTAGCCAAAGTAACCGTTGGCGATAAACAGAACGAAGGGCATGCATCAGCCCCCGCGAGCTGACGATTAGATAGAAACAAAAAACAACGAATCGATATATTCTCTCTCGTTCTTGGAGGTCTTGCTTCAATTGGAATTTTTATTTCGGTTGAAGTCGAGGAATTTCATTGCATAAAGAAGAGATAAAAATGATCTTGTGAACAATTTATTGAATTTTCGTCGATTCTGTAGCAATTTTATTGTGAATATATTGTTTTGAATTGAAAATACAACACGTTCAAAGTGTAATGGATCGGTTCTCCAGAAATAAAAGTCGAAATCGGAGATCGTATCCCAAGCCTTTGTAGTAGCAGCACGTTTCAGATGAAAGAGAAACAAATCAATCTAGTAAAACTGTACAGAGTACCGTTGTCAATCATCACTCAACTTTCTAGCAAATTTTTCTTCCTCGTGCGAAGGTATCTTCCGCGGGCTGTGTTGCAGAAGGGAATGTTCTCGATACACCGAGACCCCGAGTCTGCAGACAAATAATGCCAGGAGTCGTACAATATCGCCCTGTAATGTCGCGATCAATCAATCGAGACCCGGAACGAACTGCTGTTGTAGCCAACGTATATAGGGTGAATCGTTCTAGAGCTTCACATTCCAAACCCATTCCCCGTATCCGTTGTTCGCGTAATAAAGCGGCACACATTTGCTTGCACTTCTCCTTCTATGTATTAACGTTCATGCGTAAGAAGAGGTATACTACTCTCTTTCGAACCCACGCATGAGGCGCATAAAACATAGGATCTGAAACCGAGCAGGGAAGCTCGATTACCGGGAAGAAGTTTAGTCGTATATAGAAACCAACCGTACGACGTCCTCGTATACACCATCGCGGGACAACGCATTTAATCAGTGAGTTTCTTTGAAGCTCTTACTCTTTCCTTCTGTTTTTCTTTTCCCTTTCTCTCTTTCTTTCCTCTTTCCTCTCTTTTCTCTGTCTTTCCATCAAGCACACAACTGTGCGCAGAACATTTTGCAGGGAGTCCCCTTCGCCCCTACTACTCTTTCTTATAACGGGTGTCCATCAAATTCATTGAGATATTCATCCTATCTTGAATCTTAATCAAACAATTAACATCAACCGATGTTACAATTTATCCTCGAATAATGAAATATGAAGATAAAAACATCTGTACTTTATATGCTTTTAAATATACTATAACGATACAGAATGGTTGCTTCGGGCAGAGATTCCGATCTACCACTACTACCCGCTTACTTCATTGAATCTTCTCTCGAGTCACCTCAAGATATAACAGGGAACATGACTTCGGTACAATGAAGTCATGTTTTTGCATCTAGAAACTTCACTTGCAGAGATCAGCAGAGAGATATGAAGTTTATGATATTGCTTAATCGTAATCTCATTTCAAATGAATTTTCAATGTTTTATCGTGAAAGTAACGATATTGATGATGTTGACGATTATAATAATGATAATAAAAATGAAAAGGAGAAGGGAAAGAAAATGTTGTAACGATTGGGAAATAGCGGATCAAAATAACTACAATTACATTGTACTGAGGATAGTCGTTTCATTCCACGGATAAATTTTATGACCCTTGATAGGATAACTATAGTCCTTATTCACAGTCTTTTATTATATATGTGTGTACACACGTGGTTCGATCTCAACTACGTCTCGGTCTTTATCGTTAAATATCCTATATAGTGAAAACCGAGATACTATCAAATCGAAGCAGAGTATCATTAAGAGTTTTATTCTACTAAGTGTCGGCGGATTTTTCGGTCATTAATGGACGAACAAAGGGATGGTTCTCATGGGATCTTTGGAGAGTTGATCCTTGACTTGTTCTCAAAACTACCCAATATTTTAGATCCGATTTGAATTAGAATATACGTACCGAAGACGGGATTCAAGTCGAGGGATACCGTATATTGAAATTCTACACGAGTATGTGACGTCCAAAGCAAATATGAGATAAATTAAGAGTTTGAATCACTTAAACGATTATGGGACGTTTATTGAGAATATTAAGAGGGAGATGATCTATGAATGAAAATGAGAAGAAAGGGTCAAAAAGGGTGGAACAATATTATTGCATAAAAACATAATAGATTAATTTTTTGGAAATCGATATTGTCTGAAAGAGACCGTCATGATCGGAAGAGGCAAAATGTAATGAGAACGTTCATATCAAAGGATGGAATCAAAGAAGGAAGGTATTGAAAGAAGGAGAGGGAGAAAATCATACGAGCATGTGTCAGGAAAGTGTGCGAAAAAGGCAAAGGGAGAGACAAATCTTCCAGAGAAAACACAGCAGAAGGGAATTGAATAAAAAGTTTGAAATTATTGAGGGATGAGGTGAAGGATTGAAGTACGGTCAGATAATAAGTTCAATTATAAAGTTTAGTTTCAAGCACCAGGGTCAAGGATATGTAACAAGGGTGGAAATGAAAATCATGTAAACCTTTTCAAAGGGTACCAAATGAAAACAATCACCATTCATGTGGAAATATCATTGATGATTGTTTTAAATTTCAAATCCTGTCCTATGGCGTTCCCGGACAAATTTCCGAATCCATTTTTCTTAAACTAGATTTCCGAACGGAAATTTTTCCAAATGAATATGTTTCCTAAAACGTTTTCCCTAATCTATATTTCCTGATACATTTTTCCTAAATGATTTTCCCTAATCAACATTTCCTAATACATTTTTCCTAAAACGTTTGTTCAATTCACATTTTTTCTTAAAGTATTCCTTAAAACCTGTTCTCAATTCACGTACTATGTTTTTCTTGCATCTATGTTCAAACACTCGAAGGTTTTGAAACCATAGCAACCGCTGTAGTTCGGAGGAAATAATACGATGTACGAGGGTGGATTGATAAGTTTCCGGCCTGACCAAGAAAAACAACGTTTTTAAGAATTTTTTTGTTTTTATTTCTCAACATAATCTCCTCCAAGGCTGATACATTTCTCATAGCGGTGTTCTAGTCTAGTAATGCCATCTCTATAGACTGATTCGTCAAGCTCCTCAAAATACCCATTTACAGCTTCGATTACTTCTTCATTGTCCGCAAATCTCTTACCGCCAAGCCATTTTTTGAGGTTAGGAAACAGATAATAGTCACTCGGGGCTAGGTCTGGAGAGTAGGGAGGGTGCGGCATTAATTCAAACTTCAGATCGTTGATTTTAGCCATCGCAACGATTGACGTGTGCGCTGGTGCGTTATCGTGATGAAACAAGATTTTTTTCTTCGCCAGATGAGGTCGTTTAATTTTCACTTCGTGGCTCAAACGTTGCAATAAGTCTGCGTAGTATTGACCAGTGATAGTTTTACCCTTTTCAAGGTAATCAATGTATATAATACCTCTTGCATCCCAAAAAACAGTAGCCATAACCTTGTTCGCCGAAAAATGGTTTTGCCTTCTTTGGAGTTGGTTCCCTGGTCCAATCCACTGTTTAGACTGTTCTTTGGTTTCAGGAGTGTAGTGGTGGACCCAAGTTTCGTCAACGGTTACGAATCGACGCAAAAATTCGCTTGGATTACGCTTATACAACGCCAAATTGGCGGTAGAAATGTTCTTTCGAATCAATTTTTGGTCGACTGTTAGCAAACGCGGCACCCATCTTGCACAGAGCTTTTCCATATACAAATGTTGGTGCAAAATATTTTGTACACGTTCATATGACATCTTACAGGTCTCAGCTATCTCACGAACTTTTAATCTGCGATCTTTCAGCACTATTTGATGGATTTTTTCGATCATATCTGGAGTTGTGACCTCGATGGGGCGTCCTGAGCGAGGCTCATCAGAGGTGCTCACACGACCCTTTTTAAACTCGGAAACCCACTGCTTAACGGTTGAATATGATGGGGAGGATGTCCCCAGTGTTGAGTCCATCTCTTCTTTAATTTCCTTCGGCGTTAACCCCTTCAAATGAAAGTATTTGATGACAGCACGATTTTCCAGCTTTTCCATTTTTACGAAAAACACAGAGGCGTCTTGGTCAGCGTGCTCTCAAAACTAAACTAACATGGCGATCGGACTGAAACTATAGCTACAAGCTATCTAAGGATGGTACTATAGAACGCCACCTCAAGGTAGGCCTAGTGGCGCCATCTCTTGGTCAGGCCGGAACCTTATCAATCCACCCTCGTAAGAGTGTGATTTATAATTGGGTTAACTAACAACGAATCAAGCCTCAACGGTTCTCAGAGGACTAACAATATTAGTGAAGGATGGCACAATCGTTTTGCGTTAGTCGTTGGAAAACACCATCCTGATTTGTATTCCACGTTGACAGAGTTTCAAGAAGAACAATCAGATACTGGAACTATTGTGGCAGAATTAAGTTTAGGTAGAGAAGTGTTAGAGCCAGGCCAAAACAAAAGTGGATTACCACTGAAAAACGAATCAGATCTATTGTGAATGAGTATCAACTTTATGAGAGTGATGACCGAATTTTGGACTACCTACGTGCTTTAGCTCATACTGTGGTGCTATAATTATCCATGTAATTTATGTTTTAATATGATTCAATTTTTATATTTGATTTTTTATAATGATGGGGGAAATCCGATTTTTCCTATTTTGGAAAAATTGATTCAAGAAAATGGACTAAAGAAATGATTCTGAAAAAATGGGCGTAGGAAAATAAGATTAGGAATTTTTATTTTGGGGCAAAAGGTATTTGGAAGAATAAACTCTAGGAAAATCGGGACGAGAATCGTCTTATGGAGAGCATCTTTCAACTGACACGGACGAGGAGGAATAGTTGCAGTCAGCTGCTCACGTAGTAGATTTTTGTTGCATCAACTGAAACAGTACATACAGAAATTGACAAGATATTTATGTTAGTCGGCGCAACTATTGCGATGATCGAAGATCGATTGCGTGAGTAGTTGCTGCAACTATTCCTTTCCTTCCGTAAAGAATGTCAATTCACATCGCTGTTCATATTGTTGTGTTCAATCACTGAATAGTCCACTCGCATCAGTCACTGCCCATACAGCACCGGGAGGTTCTATCAATATCCTTGGAACGTCTTCTGAAACATTGGAATGTTCTGAACATGTTTCGGGACGGTCAGGAAACATCGCATGTATATACCAGGGATGTACGAATGTCTGGTATAGTTTTATTTAGGTTTTCATGGAATGTTTATGAGACATTGAAAATGAGAATTTGTTAATGTTCAAACTTGTGCCAAATCTTTCAATATTCTTCATTTGGAGCCGATGTAAATGAACTGCGGTGGGGCCTCTATCGATAGATTCAATAAATTACATTTGCATCTTGTTAATACATTGTATATAATGAGATTTTGTGTCGCGTCAATTTTGAAGTTATGTGAATCTTAATATATTGACTTAATTGTTGGTGATTCATATTCTGCCAATAGTTTTGAACTTCTGGAATGAAATCTTCCCAAATATTCAAGACAAAACATACTTTTATAGTTGTTTGATACTTTCGTCCCTGGTAAAACTATAAATATAAATTTATATAGGTTAGAATAAAATATTTAGTTTTCATATAATGTTTCGAAAACATTCTGGAAACGTACCCTAGTATTTGTGAACAATGTCCCCAAAACGTGTTTCCCAGCACATTGGATGAATGTTCTCAAGATGTTTAGAAAATATACTTTTGGGAACCAACATCTGTGCGCCTATGGATACGTTTTTAAAACGTTTTGAGAACTTTCGGTGCTGTTTGGGTGGCAGATGTGATTACTTTTGCGTTGTTTTTGCATTGAGCTACCGTTCATCCACCGACCTTGCTAAGTATGCCAGGCAGAATTGGACTAAAAATGGTTGTGATGCTTTGGACAGTTGTTGTCACGTGAAATTCGATCATGAACCGACAAACTTTTTATCTGGAATCGCCAAATTGGAGCATCCTGTTGAAATTTGGTTGCAAAATTTTCGTTAGTTTTTGATAGAATGTTTCAGTTCGGTAATTTTGGATAAAATCGAGGAGAAAGTTGTTCAGTTTAAGACCTTCCTGAAAATTATTTTTGCAAGGGTCTGTCAGGCATTTTTAGTAGGGGATTTGTGTTATTCACGAATTTTCTCCTAAAATTTCATACGGAGACGACGTTTCCCAGCGGTGAATGTTACAATTGATAACTTTAAAATTGATTTTATTCCGTATAGTTCCGAGACACTTACAAGTCTCCAGTTTTTCTGCTAGTGCAGCCAGTGTCGGACTGACTGCACTGGCTGGTAATTATGTTGCGCGCCCGGAGCGGAGCATACTCTAGGGAAAATGAAAACTTTATTATAATTCCTAAACAAAAAAAGAAAAGCTGAGAACCGAATAGGCTCCAAATACTGAGGGGTGCCCTGTGATCGCCGGGAAGCCAGGGAGGCCATTTCGACACTGAGCGCAGCCCTAGTTTGAGAAGTTTATTGAATCCCATTGATCTGTGAAATTCAATACAAATTTTGTAACGAAAAATAATCATTCATACTCGTTCGAATCCGTTGAAACCTATCGCAACTAGGAAAATCAAACAGATTTAATGAGAATTCAATAGATTTGAATTGCTATTCACATTGCGAAGTTTGTATTACATTTTAATTATTGATAGGTGTCGATAGCTTGTCATAGGCTTGTTAGACTTGTCATTTGATTATTTCTGACTTGTTATTGACAACTTTCTCAGTATAAAGTTGTTACAAGTCTGCTGTAAGGTTTTTGCGAGTTTGTAGCCTTGTCGCGTGTCAACTAGGAAGCTTACGTCAACCTTGTTATAAGCTTACCTGACAACATTACAACAAGGTTGAATTGGTATCAGAGTGATAATTGGAGAAACAGTTTTGACTGAATGCAAGTGAATTTCTAGGATTACCTGACATGAATAAAGAGCTCCATTTCGATACTTTATCTTTGTATCACTCTGAGAAAACTGTTTTGATATGCCTATCAAAGCACTTCACTATTATATGCCTAATCGACATTTTTTGTTAGCATACAGTAGAACCCCGATTGAGGAAACCTCGGTTGAGGCAAGTTTCATCCCTACTCCACTCATTGTGTCGTACAGGAGGGGAGTCATGTGATGTGTTGGTCAGTGCCGTAGTCCACACGATCGAGAACGTTGCATTTGTTTCAATATCAGTTTGTAAATATTAGGTTAGGTTATGTTTTGAAATATAAATACATGCAATTTTCCTCTTAAATACGTGTGAATCATAATATTATTAGTTGTGATGTTCAAATAGGATTATTTTTCGTTGGGAAATGATTGTTGAAAAAGAATAGCTGAATTCATACTTATCATCTGTGATAAAAAATATTACCAAAAAAATATGTGATACTTTTTTTAAAAACTTCGTTTTAGCTAGGTAATCTATAGAATAATTTCTACTAGGATTCCTGAATATATTGCCTTTTGTTTCACATTCAAAATGATTCAAAAAGGTATACCTGCGACTAAAAGCATCAAAAGGTGTAATGATGAAATAGGATTATTTTTTGCTAGAAAATGATTGTTATAAAACATAGCTGGATTCATACTAATCATCTGTGTCGAAGATTTAATGAATAAAGACGATTCCTCGATACTTCTAATTCAAAACCATTATCTAATTCAAAATATGGAAGACGTTATTTGAAGATTCTGTATAATTTGTCGAAAAAACTTTTTGAAAATACGTTCCAGCTTTCATTTTGAATGATATAGATTTTGTAACCCACAAGTTGACACGGCCCTGACAGAGATTCCTCACCATTCTTCTGATTGGTCGATAGGCGTGTCTATGAGAGCCTCGATTGAGGTAAGTTCGGTCCCGTTCACTTGCCTCAATCGAGGTTCTACTGTAACTAAAAATCTAGTGAATTCCACCAAAGTTTGGCTATGTTTAACTAATATAATTTGGTAATAACGTTTGATTTCGTGAACTCACCAAATTTTGATTAGAGTCACCAGACTTCTAGTCATGCCAACAACAAATTTGGATTTGGCATCTATCAACAAAATCTGCACAGTACAACGTGTCACTGGAATGTTATTGGAATGTTTTAGAAACATGAAAAGACTTCTCTGAACTTTCTGAACACATTCTACGGACGCATTTTGGTTACAGCATAATTCAATATCGTCATGAATCCAGCCATTCTTAAGTCAGACAAATCTCTGGTAAAAATGAAGCGTATACACAAAGCGCAAAGAAAGCGCATACGAAGCGAAAAATGTTTCAATTCCCTTTTCCTGGAGCGTGTGATGCTCTCTCGCTGTAGAGTGATGAAATCATACGTTTCATGTACGTTCCATAAGCTTTGGATCCTGTTTCGCCCACGTTTCAAGTGACGTAAAAGTGGGTTATATCAAGCGTATGCGAATCATATCTATTCTGACTTCTAATAATATGTCCGAGCAGTTGATACCATCGACGATCCGCGGCGAAAGTCATGAGTTCGAGTCTTATTATGGGGTTGAATTTTTTTATTCAGGTTTCTCTAAATTTTATGCGCTTGCTTTGTTTTAATTTCCGCTTCATATACTCTTTGCATCCATTCAATTCAAGCTCCGTATACTTTTCATCAACGTTCCTTTTACGCTCTAGCATAAGCTTCGTTTACTTTTCCTTGTCGCTTCCATTTTCACTAGGGATGACATCAATTAAGGAACGGAAATGGCGTCATAACAACCTATTTATTTTTCCCACAATCTGGCAAATGAATTCCCACCTTACCGAGTTAATTCTCTAACTTTTGAAATGTTGTAACTTTGGTATTTGGGTTTCCCATGAAGGTGCGTGAATTCTCAAAAATTTTTCCAAATGGAAAAAAAAGTTGCGCCATTTTGGCCATGGGTAATTTATTCAAGGATAACTCGTATATAAACTGAAATTTTAGTTATAAAATTAACTTCAGCGTACTTTGTATTCAACCCATTTCTCTTGAGAATTTGTTCTTCAAGGTTCTGCGAGGATTGTATATGGTACAGAGATATCTACATATACGTGTATATGTACACATATTGAATTGATGCAAATAAATCTGCGATCACCGGTGGCAAAATGAATATTCATTCGAATCTAATACATGTTGGTTCGAATAAAAATCCACTTGTTTGGAGGGAGGGGGGGGGGAGGAGGAGGAAATACTTAATTGATTTGAATAGATTTTCAATTCGATTGATAATATGTCCGCTTCGCCACTCGTGACCACGGATTTATTACAATGAATTCCATGTATTTCGCACTTCACAATATTTAACGAAAGTTTCGTCAAATTCGAGTGATATTTTCTTTTTCGATTGTCTCCAATTTTTACCACAAAATGATCGAATAATTTAGAAAAATGATCAACTCTCCCCCCCTCTCTCTCTCTACGAGCGTTGCAAATCCGCTACGTCCGTTGCATTCATTTCTTGTGATTTTTCTAAGAACGTTTGGTTTTAGATTCAATAAGCAAGAATGGTTTTTTTTTCTCGCTTTTGTATATTAATCAATGAAGAAGTAATTCTTGTGCATTCAGATGTAGGCTTAGGGGATTGGAATAATTAAGAAATGAAAAACTTTAAGAATTCATTTTGTATTGATTTCGAATCCTCTGCATGATTTTTGATCTGCAAAAAAAATTTTTTCTCGTAAAATTCATGACTTGATGGAGTTTTATTTCATAAGGGTGAAATTCCACCCTTTTCCACTCTTACAGGGTGAATGTTGATCCTTATTTCTTATGGGGGGAGGGGGATTGTCATTGTTATCAGAATTGTAGGATTTCCACTCTTTGAGGGTGGACTCCATTTCTTGGAAGTGAGTTCCATAAAGTTGAAGGAGTAAGTGAAATTTCTTCGAGAATTTATAAAAAAGTGACAGTTCCTCTCTCTCAGAATTTTAGTAGTGAATTCCAAATGAGAATGATTTGGATATGAAAATCATCGTATATAATGAGGAACAATAGGTGCGAAAATACATAAAATATATGAATTCCAACAAAAAGGACAGGGAGAGAGATTTTAATGATGATTTCCCCCAAGCAGCACCAGAAGGAATTTATAATGCGTACAGTACGTTGAAAAAAATGTGTGGTTACATTAACCATCTGAAGTATGGCCAGAGGAGACAGCTACAGTGGCGACACTCATATCGTTCTAGAACATTACAGGTTGATATGGTAGCAATCTGTGTTGCTCCTAGAACTACCCAGTGAACACAGTTACGTAAATATTACATAAAAACTACATAACGTCAAGTAACTGGTTACGTAACTTGGAACTCACATGTGAGTCACATGTGATTCACAATTTCCTACTCATTTACGTAACCATGTGAGGAACAATGTTACATTGCAGTTACTTACATGAAGAAGTAAGATATTTACGTAACCAATATATAACTGCAATGTAATGCCGATGGCAGAACGCTGTATTGGGAAACAAAATTTTTATTACATGAAAATTCAATTTCCCTATCCTCTCAGCAATAACGCTGAACGTAACATTGACGTAACTTTTACGTACCCAAGTATTCTGTTGATTGTACACTCTTATTTTGGTAACTCAAATACATAACTCATACATAACATCAACTTTCAAAATCATGTTTTCTTCAGGTCCCTTGCATATGAAGTAAATAAAACGTAACATAGAAATAACAAATTGTGACTTAATATGAGCGTAAATTGTTATGTAATTATTACATCATATATACGTAACAGAGTTACGTAACTTGTGATTTCTGTGTTATGTAACATTTACATCACATATACGTAACAGAGTTATGTAACTTGTGATTTCTGTGTTATGTAACATTTACATATGGTGTTCACTGGATATCCGTTTGGCTGTGGTGGCAATACCGATGTCGCTATACTCCAGATAGATGTTATAGGTGAACAGTATTGTTATGAGATCAATACTTTCTTCTCAATGTATCCTGTGGACATGTGTAGGAGGTGTTTATCCAAAACAGTCTCATTTAGAGGTTTTAAGCATGTTCATGTCACATCTCATGACACATCTGTGTGCCGCTTGGGCAATGCAGGGCCGGCCCGAGAAAATCGTTCCTCTCTCTCTCTCGGCGTCGACTTGAACATGTGCGTAAGTAAAGGATAGAAGTATAGATGGTTGCTAGGCAACCGTCACTCCCGCGCATGTTCAAGTCGACACCGAGAGAGAGGGACGATTTACTCGGGCCGGCCCTGGGGCAATGATGCAATAGCGACAAAAGGATGTAGAAAATTATTTTAAAAAACCAAAAGAATCGGCAGAGGCCATGCACAGTTGGACATTTTGTGTAAATCTGTTAAAACATCCGTGTGTCGTGAATTTTCTGTTGAATATTCGACACAAACATGTGTAACTTCTACAGACGCTCCTTGTGTAATCAGATCTCAACTGATTTATAATGTGAAATTATTCGAACAAGTGGAGAGAAGTGTTAAAATGACATACATTTTATGCGACTCAAGATTCAACATGAAAATTGTGTTATCCTCAAGTACCAAGGGAAGATCGCCAGGGGTGGGAGATAATGTGATGAACGTGTAACTTTGGTACTCATCGGGAAAACTATTCATTCATTTTGGTGTCGGCTTTCATTCTAATGGAGCTTAGTTTTCTAGATATGCAAATTTAAAGATCGAGTACATGTTGATATACGCACAGAAAGTACCCCACATCCAAGTAACCAGCGATGGGTTGAGTGATAGAGCTTCAACGTCCAGTCTCGACGATCCGTGTTCAATTCTTATTAAAGACTATTTTTCTCAATTCATTCTTATACATTGTTTTAACACACATAAAAATGCGATTTTCACATTTAATTGACGTAAAAAAATTCATAAACTACATTTATTAACTGTTAATTCGGGACTTATTTTTAATTTCATTTAACAGTACTCATGTGTTGAATTTACACGATTCCACGGAAATTCCAATCAAAACTCAATCAGTATCCTTTTATGTCATATTATTCACATCAAGCTTGAGTTACTAGCTAACACAAACACATTATGTTGAATCAACACAAAAATTTGTGTAGGCCGTTTGGGACATGTGAGATGTGTTGAATGCAACACAAAATTTCCAACTGTGTGGAAATGAGTGATTATAAGTCTCTAGAATCTCAACGGCTGTATGGAAGAGTTGCAAATCCCACTCTGTGTGAAAAAAAACTCTTGCCAGACTCTCAGCCAGATTCCTCTGAGATCGTTACCATATCAATTTTCCGTTGCAGGGCAGTATTGATGTCTAACTTGCCGCCGTTGTAAAAGGAAACAATGGAAACCGTTTAAAGAGTCAACAACCGCACAGGAATCTCGAACTCTTTCAGAACAGGAAGTTCTGAACTCTTTCAATCGAGTTTCAAAGTTTCCTTTTTTCAGAGTGGGTTAGAGTCTCCGGGGGCACACAAGGTTCATTCGATATTGAGACATGCAAAGAGAATTCCACTTATGCGTTGATGTGAATTATCGAATTTGATTGCCTTTTTTTCAGTTTTCGTTTGGAGCGTTTGGGACGGCAACTCATGCTCTATTTGGACTAAAATCGAGCCTGTATGCGGGCCCTCGTATGTTTGCCTCGAGTACATGAAGAAAAAAAAATCACTGTAACAAGCCAAATCTGATTTCGTTGGGTATTCTTTACTCGGATAGCCAATTTTTTTTGCTGTGACAGCAGAAATCTTGGCTCTATCGGCTGAATTTGTTCATCATGCTGTATACAGGGTGTCTCAGAACAAAGTATCAATATTTCACCAGAGTATTCCTGAGAGAAAACTGAACAACTTGTCCATTTGACATTTTTCGATCCGAAGCTTAGTTTTTGAGTTAAAAACAAAATAAGTTGACCATTCACGAGGCAAGTACATCAGCTAGTGCAATGATCGAAAAATATACTTATGTAGCATCCTCGGATCAAAAAATGGTACAACACTTCTTCACAATCATTGAAATCGGCAGGAATTCAACAAGTACGTTGAATTCGTAGGAAGTTCTTCTCTAGAAGGACAGAGCTTCATAAGAGTTCTAACAAGCGGACATTAAGGAATTCTTCAACTAATCTTGAAGTGTTTTTCCAACACTCTCATAGAACACTCAAAGCATTTATCATAGAGCTGTTGAATAATTCTTTTAGAATTCAAAGAACTCTTCGAGAACTCGTTGAGAGTTCGAACAAATAATAATCTTCCAGAATTTATTTCAAGAACTCTTTCGAAACGGCCCGCGAACTGTTGTGTTATCTGGGTGAAATCTCACTCCAAAGATTTTAGAGAGTGTATAATACTGAAAATTTTGCTGCCTCAGCAAATGATCCATTGCCAAGGCTAAATAATTAGCTGAGGTGATGTATTATTTTGTAGGTTAGCGAAAAATTTACCGTTACTCCGAAATCTCTCCATGTACCGACCCCTCCACAAACAAAAAATGACGCCAGGTAATGATCAAGGCCATTTCGGGCCTTGCCATATGTTCCTGTCGTGGAATACTCATTCCACTACAGACTGGACTTCGCATTCATCTTTAGTTTACTCTTAACTCTTCTAATCGGGTTAACTGATGAAGCCCTGATCATTTTTATTCGATCGATTCCTCATCAGGTCCAAATCGGGCCGCATTACCAGGGTTTAACTACCAAATTTTGGGTTCGGCTAATCTGATCATAATATGATAGCCTTGGTACTCTTTCTAATCGGACGGGCCCTAGAAAGAATCATTGAATCATCCTAGTCTGTTAGGTGTATTCCGCCCACATAGACAAAAAGATATCTTTTCGAAATCTAAAAGATGTCTTATGCGATAGTTTTGGACATCCAAAACATGTCTCGAGGAAGACATCTTTTAGAACTCTTACTAGACATCTAGAAGATATCTACCTCTTCCCTGATTGATAAAAAAACCCATTCATTCCTATTAAACGTGCCGAATTCGAATTTTAATGTAAATTTATTACATTCAATAGGAATGAATAGGTTTTATTAACCACGGTTGAAGCACATTTTGAGTGGAGTGCGTCATCTCACCCCCATCTACCCTACAGCGATTTAAAAATGTTTGAATTTCCGCCGATCAGAATTCAGGAATTTCGAATGGTTGTGACTTTCTCTACTTGGAAAATAGTATCAAATTTGAAAAAGTAATTAGCAGCGATTTGAATTTAAAAAACAAAATTGAAGAATGTCTATATCCCAAAAACTGAACTTCACATAAAGTTTGAACAAAGCAAAAAAGCCGCTCCATTTTGACAGTAGAATACGCCAGTGCAGTACAGTCCATCAATCCCGGAACAAGCTTTTTACCCATAGTAACACAGCTTACAGCTTTCTTACGAAGAATATAGCCCAACTCGTAAATAACTTACAAACCGCACTCTCGAGCCTGATAACTGCGAACCGTGCTAGTCTTCGTAAGAACTTCACGAGCTACTTTTCGTAACAAGAATGGAAGTTGTGCTACTCTTCGTAACAGGCGTCGATATACTCCTCACAAAAACCTTACCTTGATTACAAAACTCCCAAACCAAAATTTTCTTCCACTCCGGCCTTGATCTCATGTTTGCCGCGTGTAATTTATTATATAATAGATGTATGGTATAATTAATTATGTATATGTATGTGCATACATATCACTTCGGTGTCTTAAGACTTGATGACATTTATTTTGTTTTTTTCTTCACAAAAGAAAAATGTCAAGCTTTGAGAACTGAAATTTCAAAAAACTACTGTACTCGAGTAATGAAGTGATTATCAATTTGAAGCAAGCTTTTTTCAAATTCATTCCTTTGTATCATATAAATCATATCATTATCAAGGCTGGATGATTCTTTGATCCTCGTGGATGAAAAAAATGAGGTCAACGATCCATGTTCTTCCCAAAACACTCTATCGATCTTACACGTAAATAAGTTTTGAAATTCTGATACGGGACCTACACCGTGAGTCCCGTACAAGCCTTACCAATGATCCGTGCAACATTCTACATCCGTATGCAAATTTGACACTTGGAATCGCGTAGAGGATTCACGACGTATCATATTCATGGATATCGAATAAAGAAGAAAGCAAAACCATGAAGGTTCCATCAAACTTCCGTTGATTTAATATCCAATAAAATCTCAATATCGTTAACTATCCATCATACTTGAAATCTTCCATAGAATAATATTTATCTTTTGCATTCTTTGGGAGTAAAAAATGAATTTATCGAAGTCGCAATATACTTTATTATCACATCATAGTTGAATCTAGCCATTTACCCTGGAGCGTGTACCGTACATTAGAAATAGTCCTATAGGCAAGTCATAAGACCAACTCATAACTCTATTGCCTATAGGACAATTTCAGATGAACACGCTGTATACCATATAGGTGCTGGTGTAGATATAATAACAGTGAGTTCAAGTGTGTCGAGTATATAGATTCGTGTGTTAGTTGTGCGTACGTGTATGAGCGAATGTATATAGATGCGGCGTAAACCGGCTACTTGGGTGGTCTGTCGGAGAAGGGACCGCACGCAGAGCCCTGCCCCCACCAGAAAAACTTTGCCGTCCCCGAACACCCCACCCCAACGTCCTCACCGTCTCCCAAGCATGGCTCACCAACTCTCTTCGTGGCACGCACGCACATGTATACGTGTCCACGCGCTTGTGTGATACCGGGTAGTCCACGGTTGTGGTTGTATATACGTATATACATGTTACTGACCGTCACCTCTGTGCGAATAGCCGGAATATCTCTCAATCTAGCAGACTGAATTCCGGCCGATACTCTTATACGATTGTAGTGTACGTGCGTCTTACGTGTTTGCGGTCTCCCTGTGTTTGTCTTTATACACATATACCAAATAACTTTTCTAGAGAATACACTAGTATACTACACTAGTATTATACTAAAAGTAGTCTTGGAAGTGTTTTAACGTGTGGATTCGAATAGATACTCAATGTATAAGCACGTGTACGAGATAAGAAACGACATTGATTGAAAGAAAATTTCATTCCAGTGGTTTCCTAAGTAGAAAACTTGGTTATTTCGTATTAGTCTTAGATAGGATTTAAGCGTGCCTCGATTAAACTCGTACACTTTTGTCCCCTTCAAATTCTTTCTTCGTTAATCATCTTTAATCGTTCTCTGCGACATGAAATTGATTTATGAACCTATATTCGCCAATAGATTCGTATATGTTGTGCGGTGTATGAGTTGTTGAGTTGATGATCTGGTTTGATGTATGGTGGAAGAATTGTGTGTCTTTGATTCGTGGGACAATGGGAGAGGAAAATTCAGATGATGCGATGTACTTTTGTGAAGAGTTTTAACGAATAAAAATCCTCTAATGTAGGGAATATCGTTTCAAAGCTCGGGATTCATTAGATTTCTTCATGTTCCTATCTACTGTGTTGTATACAATGAATTGAATCGTCAACTCAATCCACGCTGACTTCTCGTTACTGGGAATTATGGTGAAGTTTTCAAGGACTCAGAAGTGGAAATAAATTCTGTAACACGATGAAACTTTCACATGGGATAGTGATTTTTATCTATCTAATGAAATGTACTCCCTTCTTCTCTGTGGAATGATAGTAATGTGCGAATTTGGACAAATCGATGATTTTGTATATAATTTTTTATCGAGTTTCGATAAAAATTTTATACAATCTAACCGCAACCACACACTTCTTCTCGTAAAAAACCTCCGATTCGTCAAAATTTGCCCACTTGTACTGTATACATACCAGGATGCATAATCTCTAAATTTGTGCGGGCAGAGAGAGATGTTCGAGTATCATGCAGTGGAAAAAGAAAAGAAGAAGTGATTCAGTGAGCAAAAAAAACCATATCGAATTTGTTTGTACAGAAACGAACATACGCCTCTGTTCTGTAGCTTTTGACTAAACTGTTCTGTGAAATATCGCATCATAACAATTGAAATTTCCGTCATTTTAATCAGTAACAGAGTTTCAATTAATCGAACGTTTCCTTCGATTGAAAGAATAAATATACATCGATGTTGGTGTGAAGAATATAATTAATGATAATATTTCATTCCCTAATGTTTTGGACTTGATTCCAGGGGCTGTAACATGAATATATAATTAGTGTACAATATGATTATATATATTTTATATACAGCGTGTTTCATAATTCACTGAAAATACTTCAGAGGCGTTATTGTGCAGCCAAAGGAGGCTTAGTTTTCAAGCTATGAGTACTTTTAGATTTTTTTTCAAATCCAAATAACTCAGAAGCATTATCTTCTACATTCTTGAGCTCAATACCATTCTATAAGTTGGAAAACGCTGAATTTCTGAGGGAAAAATTCAACTATCTTACGATTCTTTGTTTCGGAACTATAGTAATTTAAAGTTGCTGAATTCTGGTTGGCTAGGAGCCAGAAAATTTCAAATTGCTGTAGCTCTGAAACAAAGGATGATAGGATAGTTGAATTTTTCCTCAGAGAATGGTGTTAAGCTCAAGAATGTAGAATATAATGCTTTTAAAATTGAGCCTCCAAAGAATTTTTCCCAAACCGGAAATTATTGCATTTTGGATACAGAATAACGCCTGTGAAGTGTCCTCAGCGATAACGGAAGTGAATAACGTTACAGTCCCTGATTGATCGTGTCCATTCGAAATAAAAAAAAAGGTACAACGGAAATGTTTAACACATAGTTCATTAACTTCCCGGCAGGGATTATAACAGTGTATGTTCAGATCAAAATAAATGGCACTTGGTGATTCTGATAGAAAAATTTTTCTGAAAAGCCACTGAAGAATTCTGAATTTATTTGTAAACCCATATATCATTACCAATTGAATTATATCTTGTTTAGGTTTGTATCCTATTGTATTGGCAGACCAATGAGCTTCAATAATCATGATTATAGTTGATATTCCTACTTTATCTTTTTCATTCAGGAAAGTCAACATCAAGTTTTCGTACAAAATCTTAAATAATATCATAGATTGTAGTTAGTTGCTTTTTCTTTTTGGATTGCATGTGCCAGGAAGGCTCCTGCGGAATAGCTGTCATTCATTTCATTTTTATATTTTAGCCAAGTCTCTCCACTGTCAAAAGTCTGACAAAAAGTGACTGCATCTTACTTGAAAACTCGACTGAAATTCAGTCTTTTCCACTGTGTCGGCAATTGTTTCCCAAGTGTGTATTGCCGATATTGACAATGGGCCCAAGCAGGGTTCATTTGCTTGAATCCAGTATTGGGACCCATCTTGGACTAATCTTGGCCCTATTGTTTGTTCCCATACAATTACAGTTCGTAGAAAATGGCAATATTGAACTTTGGTGCGGGCCCGGCCCTAAGTTGAGCCATGATCGGCTTAGGTCAGGGCCCATTGTATCACCTAGTCCTCGGGCAAAGCAATACAGCCAGGCTGGAAACGATGTTATCATCCCAGAGTTGGTCCCACGTTAGGTAGCATGGGCACCCACTTTGGACCCCCATTGGACCCATAGTAAATACACGTTTGGGTTCGGATGCTCACTTTCAGCTGGAATAGGGCTAGTTTTGGTTGCATCTTAAAATAAGCCGATATTAAGGCTGGAAGTAAGTTTTACTTTTCACTGTGTTGAGTTCCGTTCGCCGATTCATAGAATGTGCAATCTTATCAATGAGTGCTCTCCATGGATTGATATTCTCAATTCTACGCTTTTTGTGTTGTATTCTCAGTTTAAAAGTAACTTTTATGCTGTTTATTATTATACTGAATTGGCATTCCGCTTATTCTTGTATCGTTGAAATTTTTGTATTTTATTTTCTTGTTTATTTTGTATTATTCAAACAACTGAATATATTAGAAAAATTTTCATTGGAAGGGAAGGAAACAGAAACCGGTTCAAAGTAGGATTTGGACAAAAAAAGACTCGATGTGATTTTATATAACACTCGTATCAAGTCTCAATCGATGTCCTATCCAAATTCACAGAAAACTGATACAAATTTTATATAAAAACAAATCATATTGAGTGCATTTTCAAAGGGCCAAAACCGTATAGAAACAAGTAGAAACAAATGGACTTCAAATTTTCAAAATTGTATATAATTTACATACGATTTGATATAGTTTTTGTACAGATTATGTATATAATTATACATAAATTATATATAATTATGGAAATTTTTCCGTTCTTTCAGTTTTCGTGAAGGATGGAAACAAAACGCTCGATTTATTGATTTTATTTTACAATGAGTCAAAAAGAATTCCTCTACATTAACTTTAATGCGATTGCATGAAACTTGCGTGTCATGGAGAGTTTTATATACAAATGATAGGTATGTAATCTTACAGTGATCCTTTAACGCTTAGGATACACGGATTTTCTCATGAATTTCGAAGCGTTGTGTTCGTTATTCAACGAGTGGATTTTTTTCTTACCATTCAAGTGGTCGCTCTTTCCAATGACGTTGAGAGGAGTAATAAAATTTTTACATTATTTTTGGAATTGAATTTGATTTATGGAAACGAGATTATATCAAGCTCGAAGAAACATGACCCCTACATTCGTTAGTTGTATTTAAAAATTCTGGATGTACTTTATCACTGCAGATTTCAAATTTGTGTTTATCGCTTAGTTGTTCAGAAAGTAAGCAGCAAAATTTTGCCCATTTCTTCAAGAACTCAATGGCCCTCAAAGCACAATTAAAAAGGATTCACGGTTCGTGATGAAATTCATTCTCAAAAAATGAAACGTGTGAAAACTGCAGTGCTTCTCGTCTTTTTTCCAATGTTTCTCAATGTTATTTGAAAGGGCGACCCTGAAACTGTTGAGAAAACTGGTTTCGGATCTGAAATTCCCTCGTTGAATATCGAATACAAACGTCGTATTCACAATTTATAAATAAATCCCTCACTTAGAATTTCACGTGAGAAGATTTTCTTTTGAACTGGTACATCAAATTATACCAAAAATTTCTCAATCAGCTAGATTCAGTTTGAAAGATACGCAACAGAATATACGAAGAAGAAATTTCCTGCACGGGAAAAAAAGAAATAGCTGTGGTAGTTACTCACTTCTTTAGTTCTTTTTTTTCACCACTGTAGCTAAAATAATTGCAGCTTTAGCTATTTTGTAGCTACCGCAGTAGGAAGTCGTAGCTGTAACTGCACAGGTTTTGTGATTGATACACCGAAAAAAATAATTTATTCGACCAAATGAACTAAAGTTAATTGTGAAAAGTAGTCCCAATAAAAGCTGTAGTAAAGGCAACTTCAAAATAGTAACAGCAACTGAAGTAAGAGAAATGAAATTTGAATTCAGTTGAGTCAACGCCCGTTTTAGTTATCAACAACTGTATCTAATTGCTGGAACTAATTTGGAGTGAGGGTAACTAATTACTTTTTTCGGTGTATTTCGATAGCCAAATAATTTAGCTGTCGAATTTTCGTTGCAGCAGCTACGTTTTTTCCTACTACCGCTAAATGAGTAGCTATGACAGTTAAATAGCTCATTATTTTTTCCTGTGTGACGTATCAAATAGGAGTATTATATATATAAAATAGGGAATTTTTTTTGCCAACGTAACTGAAAAATTGCTGTCACGGTTCACTCAATTGTTGGGAGAGCAAAATGATCAACTAAAATAGTAAATTTTTTCCCCTGAACAAACAAATTTTTTAATATCATATACAGAATAGAAAACACATTTTGTTGGAGCAATCTACATTTTTTGCTGCCACAGTTAAAAACGATAATTAAACCTTACGGAATGAATAAGAAAGATTATGAGAATACAACATTTGTTATGCAATCTAATAAATCTGATAATTATACATACCATGATATTATATATTATATATTACATCTATCTCTATTTTCATTTCACACATGGTGGAAATTGTTTGCAATGTGAATGTCCTTTAAATTGATTATTCAAATTAAGAACAAGTTCATGCTGTACAGTGGAAGAGTTTTTAACGTTCTGCTTAGAGCACTTCCTAGCTTCCTTTTAACGTTCCGCTATAGCGCTTCCTCTTTAAAACACTTCATCCCGTAGAAAACAAACAGTCAAGCGGTGTACGCTGTATTAGATAATTTAATATGTTTACCATATTATGAATCATATTATTAAAAAACATTATTATGTGCATAATTCAGAATAGATTAAAAAATACTTAATATTGACGCTGAATGCACACGGTAAAAGTGACTGGAAGATTGTATTATTTTTATTAACAGTAATCAATTTTAGCATATCTTAAAGGACTTTCATGAAATTGTGAAAATTTTGGTGCATCTATTGAAGCATCACTATGCACTGATGATGAGAAACTTAGGAGGAAGATTTGAATAAGAATTATGTAGAGATAAAATTAAAACAGCGGCAACCAGGAAATGTTTGAAAAACAGGTTAAAGATGCATTTAACTTAGTAACACTCCGCTAATCATTCGAACAACGGATGATTAGAGGTGTGCTTTTTTAGCATCATGTGTTATTTCCCACATTTGTCCATGGTTTGGTTTTTCTGGTGTTATAGTAGACGGGTTTGACAACAGGCAAAGAATCCTTTCTATCGTGGAACAAGCATTGAAAAACTATCTTAAACTTCTTTTATTGTGCGGCGTTGATATCCTCTCATCATTAGAAGATCCGACACGTTGAAAATTCCATTAGAATTATCATTATATTTATCTAGGAATTATATTCCTGTACATCAAGAAGGAACACATTCCACGCAGGAAGATGATTTTCTAGAAATTATACGAGAATTCTGCATTCAAATTAAAAAATAATATCTGATAAGTAATAAATTCTTGACTGTAAAAGTATGATTGTAAAAATTACTCTCATATAAAGGGTAATGATAATGAAGCTTCATATTCAACGAAAGACAGTTAACATAACTTTCCTCAAATTCATATACCATATGATGTGACTTGTTGTAGTAAATCTACTTCGAATTCCAATCCGTAAACTACAGCATATTAATTGCGATTGTTCGAATCCTAAAGACTCAATAGGATCAATTATGAAAATACATATTCATGAATTTCCTTCTCCAATAATCTACATTTAATGGAAATCTGTATTCATTTACGGAATAACTGAGGATAAAAATGTCAAAGAGACCGGTTTTTGACCCAGTTGACCTCAATGGGATCTGATTTTTTAAATCCTTGTGCATTTAAAAACGTATAAATGACATAAATTGGAAGAGCTTGAATGCTGCAGTGAACAAAAAAAACAGCACTTAATGATCAATTAAACATGGTTTGTGCAAATCAGTTGTAATATTCAAATACAAGAATAAAATATTCTTCCATTGCACTCGCTTTTTTTACAGTTAGACATTCTGTGAACTGCAGCGAAAATTTCCAACAAATCTGTTCATAAGAGTTTGGAGTCCCGTTGTAGAAATGCCTTCAACAAAGAACATTCCATCTAGTGTTACGTTTCAACTTATTATTGTCTGTCTTTCTACACACGGATTCATCGCGCTATGGATTTCTTACATGATGCTGAATACCTACGTTTCTTCTCTAATGTAATGCGTTGACATCTCAACGTCAGGTTCAGTTTCCTGTCTCGCAACTTTGGTCCCCGCTATCTTAGCTTGGGAAGTCAGTTTCAGTCACGACAATTTCACACCGATGAAAAACAGTTTATTATACACAGAAAATAATACGAAATTAATATCACCGGTGCACTTTTATCCAGTCGCATTCACACGAAGACCACGATCTCATCGAGAACAAGACAACTTCAATTCTAAATATAAGACTCTCCAACGCGTTGATGATCCAGTATTATACGGTAATTCTACTTGATTAAATTTTCATTATAACATAAATTATACGAACCATTCATTACGCTAGGTAAGTTCATCTAGCTTTCGTATCTTTTGACGATAACCGCTTTTGTTTTTCGCATCTCTTTTACCGGGCAAATCGAATCAATCGAAGAAGCAGGAGCTGGGCGTAACCGCAGTCGAGAAAAATGCAAGAGAAAATTTTTTTAGCCGCCAGCAGCAGAAGCAGCTTGCCAGTAAATCAGTCGCTCGCGCATTAGCGAACGAATTGAATTATGCTCCGTTCACACACAACACACAGAGCAGATGAGCACGCGTGCTTATAGCACGCTTAACAGGTGTTACGCGACTTTATAACAACACGTCTCCTCCTTCAATCTTCTCTCTTGGTTATCCCGTCGTTCGGTGCATAGGTGTTTCTTCCTTTCATTCCAGTATCCGTATAGAAGTAGTTGTAGTAGTAATAGTAGTAGTAGTGTAGTAGTAAAAGAGCAAATTTCACACCGACGACCTTTCGACCCTCGACGACGCCGGAGGTCGCTGCTTGCGAAGAGTTAGCAATCATTCAGTCGAAACTTGCAACAAGTTTGAGTTGAAGGGTTCCTTCACATTTCCGAAGGGAGAACGGAAAATCTAACGTTCAAACGTGTGTTGCTCGAAAATAAGAACATCGAGTTGTAATTTTGTTAGAGATATGTCTCGAGTTGAAATTCATCAATTTCTCTCAACGTTGTTGATGTAAGAATAGGAATTCTGCAGACTGTATTCATTGGAGAAATGTTTTGTTTTTCAAATTTCATGTATGTAATTGAGTTATAATGATGGTATCACAGGCAATATAAGAATCTAATTATAAACCTCATTCATTCATAAATCTCTGGGAATTTGAAATTTTGAAAAGATCCGAACAGTACAATTTAGAGATATTCCTTACAAGACTTGTATGAAAATCTTCTTGCTTTTGTCAACGCTAACAAGCTTGGTGACAAAAATGATCAATCGGTGTTTTATCAAGCTATGATTAGCTCACCTGGGACAAGACATAGCCAATCCTTCAGCCAATGTACACTATTGAATAAATTCTTGTAGCATTAATCATTGCCCAGGCAAGTCATACCAAGACTGACAACTGGACCATGACTGGCGTCAAGCTTGGTATGCCAAACCTCTTTAGCATAGCTTTGGCTAATGCTTGGCCCACCGTAGCTGACTGAGCGTTGATAGAGCCTTGGATCCCAATGATAGGACCTAGCATATTTTGCCGTGTTTGATTCAATTTTCGTTAACCAAGTCTCGACTGATGCTTGGCCCGTCACAGCTCATCAACCCTAGGATTAACCAATGCCAGGACTGAGCATATTTCGTTGCGTTTGATTTATTTTTCGTCAACCAAGCTCTAATCGACACTTGGCTCGCCGTAAGCCTAGATGTAGCCACATGACATAGGCTTGAAATTCATTCGCATTTCAGAAACTTGAAAGTCTAAATACGGGTATCTTTCTCAACGTCTTCCCAGATAGCACAAGAGTCCTAAAAGACTCCTTAATGAATCCATTCCATTAATTCTGAATTCTTTCAGAACTCTTGTGCTATCTAGACTAAAGTGACTGTGTCGAAATTTCATGTGTCGCAATATATTATATTCAATCAAGCTTGGATGCCCATAAGAAAAATATCCTATTCGTTGAGGTTGATTGTATATCAGTCATGGCACCAATATCGATTCGAAACATAAAACCAATATTCAATCTTGATATTGAACCAAGCTTGGATGCCAAGCGTTGAACATTGTTATCATCCCAGACATTAATCTAATTCGGTGCCAATGTTGGTAACCATACTAGGCCCAATGTTGACTAGCATTGGCTCAAGCTTGGTACATTTGTCAACGCATACCTGGGTGGCAACAGTTCCGCTCCATCTGAACTGTGATCAGCAGATTTGATCCTAGCTTAGTCCAATTTTCAGCCAGTCCGGGTTCTATTTTGGATAAAAAGACTGGCAGATCTTGAGAGATGATATTGTCATCTTTCCAATCTCAGCCAATCTTGGGCTCAGTAGCATCACTCTACTGCCAATGATCAATCTTTTCTTCAAAACTTTCAGGCGAAAAAGACTTTTCATGTGCTTTAGTTTAAATGATGGTTATGTCAACGAAATATTTTAACATTTTTTCACCACCATCAGTGGAAATTTGGCTGATAAAGCAGAAAATATCCAGCTATAGCAGCTATACAATGATTATCCTTCTGAGTAGTGATTTACTTTCCTTTTGTGGAGGCAATAAAATGAATATTGTAATGATTTACTCCACAAATTTTCCAGGTCTAAAATATTTCATTGAGTATTATTTTGTTGGAAAGAACTCTGAGTAACAATTTACTCTTCTGATAAAAGATAAAAGAGTTGATCAATTCACTACGCTGTAAAAAATATAGCAAAGTTTCCCACTATTGTATGGAAAATGAATTTTCCTATAACGTATATGAAACTTATCTTTTTCTTTTGGTTTTTACGATGAATGAATAGACATTTTCCAGACATTTATAAAATCTTTGCCATGAAGGTGTAAGTACTAATCCCTTCTTCTGTTGAACATTTCTTGAAGAATTTTTTACGGTGTAATAATTAATTAAGAAATGTTCCTCCTGAGGGTGTTCTTATTCATTACAATCATTCACGTACAACCCCGGCGGAAAGCTTTTGTTAAATTTTGTTTATTTATAGCACAGCAACATTCCAATAAAATTCAATAAAAACCTCCAAAACTCAACGAACTCCAATGGAAGGCAACAAATTTCACCAAAAGTTATTGAATTTTACTGACCGAATCTGACAAAAGTGAACGAAATTCAACGACATTTTTCTACCAGGGAAAGAAATCACTCAAAAAGTTGCTTTATTCGATAAATCAATTCATATGAATTCATATTGAAAAATTATGCATCGTATAATTAAATTTAGATGAATATATCACTTATTACTCAACGTTGAAGAGTTTATAGCTGTCCCAGCTTAATTATTCACTACCATCGCTTTAATCTCTCCAGAGTGAAAGAAGTTGATCTGGTATAGATCATCTTCGAAATATACTCCAAGTATAGCTAATGAAACAGATTAATTCGTTCCTAAGGGAGTTCCTATTGATATTATTCATTCTCGTTAGATATCTCCCAACAAGGGAAAAAAAGCTTCTTCTCTTATGCAGCTTTCAAATGTCAAAACACCAGGACTCGAAACACCAAGTGCATTAATCTCTTCCCACTGATATACGAAAATAA
Source organism: Gonatopus flavifemur (assembly GCA_018340375.1). Lineage (NCBI taxonomy): Eukaryota > Metazoa > Arthropoda > Insecta > Hymenoptera > Dryinidae > Gonatopus > Gonatopus flavifemur. Next base: position 13,020,707 of record JAFFJZ010000005.1, read on the forward strand.
GTATCATACACGTGACATCAATGTAATGTAATATTCATCATATTCAATATATTATACATTTGAATATGCAACCTATACTTTGATTATATATTCAAGACTTTATTCAAATTAGCGTTCATTCTCCATTCATTTTTCCGTTTGACGATTTGAAGATTAATAAACCAAGGATCGTTTCAGGTGATCGTTTTTGTGAATTTCCAAACTGTAAAATCCCCTTAGACTTTTTTTCTGAGCAAAAAGGAAGAATTCACTCGATCCAATACGATCATATGAAAACGAAGAAGAGATTACATATTCCATAAAATCTGGTTTCGTTTTCAAATTATCTTCCATTAAAATTTGCGTAGTTATACTGGCTGTTTGCAGAAATTGATAGTGTCTGGCTTGATGGCAGCAATTCATAATACGTATGATTCTCTTTCATTACCACCAGATCTACAGCATAACCTTCTTCGGGTGTGAACCGGCTTTCATTGCGGTCAAAGAAGCTTCACCGCATTTGCACCATAATATCCTGAGCCTGAAGTTGGTTCATGTAGTTCATTCCTCAACACTAGTGTTTATCTAATTTGATAATGAATCTACTTCTTTCTGTTTCAGAGGAACTTGTATGTACTTGATTAAAACATTTTCCAAAAAAATTCTATGAACGCTTATATTACACTTCTTCGGGAAGAGTCCCCCAATCAGAAAAATCCGAATAATGCCAATGTTGACAACAGGTGCAGTACAGTGCCAGTATTGGGTCTTTAACGCTTGACCAACACGTACGTGATCAATACTGGATACATAGAAATGCAGTACAATGCCTGTACTGATAAATCAATACTGAGAGCTTAAGGTGATACTAGCGGCATGGCAGCAGCCAAATCGTTTATAACAAACTACGAACAGATACTTCATATTGATTTAAATATCGCTCTGTACAGCATTCCTACTCAAATAAGAGAAGTGCTGTACAGCGCTTGGCCGTAGTTTGTCATAAACGATTCGGCTGCCACCACGCCACTAGTATGCCCTTAATGCCGGCCAGGTACTGATTCGGTACAGGCACTGCACTGATTGCGAATAATAGTATTAGTACTCAATCCTCAGTACAGAAAAGCGTTATCATCCCAGACAAATGCCAGTACCCTGCCATTCTTGGAAAGTACTGGTGCAGTACTGCACCTGTTGTAAATTTCTGGTTGGACAATTGACACTTACCACGTTATTTGCACGCTGTTCTCACTTTTGGGCTCTCCAGTTTCCCGCTGAGAGCACGTTCTTTTTTCCCCAGGGAAAATTGCTGTGACAGCAAATGGATCGTGTTGATAGCAAAAGATTGGTGGTTCCAGCAGGAGATTACCAATTTTTCACTGAGACAGTAGTCTGTTTACCGTGACAGCACTTTGATTAGGCGTGAGAAGAAATTCCGCTGTCTTTGTGCACTGAAAAAAGTTTGGTGCTTAACCTTTCATTTCAATGAGGCGTAGCGTTCGTACGTACGATTTAGTGCGGCTCCCCAGCCAGCAAAATGCTTCCAAATTCACGTTTCCGCTACTAGCAGTGCTAGTGGTAGCAGCGTAGTATACCGTGAGACTGCATGCTACCATAACATATATACGATTCAATTTATAACGTAGCACTACCTCAGCGCTACCAGTATTATCAGGAAGCGCTACCAAGTAGTGCTCTTAGTAAAAATACTACCAAGTCACTCCTATTTCCATACATAAATGAAGCCATATATGTACAGAAGATTTTTAACTGTATAAGTGAATGGTAGCACCACTGCCAGAAGCGCTGCCTTGATTTTGTTGGCTGGCTGGGTCCTATGCTAAATCTGGCGCAGATGCTGAACGTAATTGAAATTCAACGTACTTGCGTGCAACTCCTGCGCCAGATTCCATGGACGAGCCGTCCCAAATCGTACGTACGAATTCTGCGCGTCATTGAAATGACAGGTTAAGCACCAAACTTTTTTCAGTGTGAATGTCCAATAAATATTTCGTGTCTAAAAAATATCTTTTGGACACATTTCATTCCTCAAAGATGTCTTTTAGGCATATAATGTTTATAGAAGGAAAAAAGAATTCTGCCTCAGTGAATTGAAGTATTAGAAATTGAAAAGCAAATCGGTTTGCTAACCTATCTGAAAATTCGCTGCGACAGCTAACTAGATTGATGAGAAAACAATATGATCAACTAAAACAGCAGTATTTTGAGTACTGAAATCTATATGAAAATTCCCAGGTAGACAGGATTCTTAAATCCGCATGTGAATCAGTTCCTGCTCTGAACTACTTGGAGTTTTGGGTTTGGCTCAGGAGCGCCCAAGTCTCTGTTAGAGGGGAACCTGAAAGGTCCCAGACGAGAGCCTGAAAGGTAACACGGATCCTAGGTGGAAATTTGTCTCTACCAGTTCATGATTCCACAGATGCCAATGCAGAGCCATTATTCGCTCTTTGAAATGCCTTTACTGGTGCTTACAGAATTCTGTCTTACAAAAAAAGGTAATCGCTTTGTTGATGAACTCTTTAAATTCAAATCAGTGAAAAGTAAGGTGAAATCAGAGCCATGTCTGTCACTGGGTGAATCAGTGGCAAACTTAGTACTGATTCATTAGTGAAATTCAATGATTTTCAGTACTTTTCACTGATTTGAATTCAGGGAAAAGTGAGATGTGGGATCGAGATACTTCACAGTCAAACCGTTGGCAACCTTGGTAACTATGTTCATCCATCGTTTCCATGGCAACGTAAACAGTTGACCGCACGCTCTCCGATGTTGAATGACACTCGTCACAATTTTGTAATGGATCTGTTACCAAATTACTACTTTTCCTGTTAATTGTTACTGTACACTTCTCTTCATGTGGACGAACAGATCCAATGTATTAAAAACGGACGTTGATACTTCATATAGCCCGAAAGTTTTCCATCTGAAAGGTTGGAAATTTTCATTCTGGGGGCATTTTAAAATGTATTTGTGATACACATTTCAAAAGAAACACTTCGAAATATCAAGAATTTCTTCAAACAAAATGCAATATTTCGTCCAAGAACGAGCAACATGGCCAAGACTTGACAATCCCCCACCCAATCAGTCTTCCACCCAGGTATATTCTATTATCAGCGTTCGCAAATGAGGAAACCCATGGCAAAAATCTTTCCAGTCGTTTTTTTAGGCCTTGAAAGGCCTGGTGAGACGTGACAACATCTTGTAACAGCCTTCACTGTGAAAAACCGTCGTAATTCCACCCCAAAATCGATGTCAGAATAACTCCCAACAGTGTATGTGGTACGGAGAGAATACTCTATTCGTGAATTTTTCCTAACACCGGTAATTTTTCACAGTGTAGAGAATCACTAGAGTGATTTCTATCAAGCACTTTTATGCAGAAGTGTTTTGATTATCCTGGGTCGAAGAATGTGAACGATTCCTGTCCTCTTATTCCATTTTGAGGCTGATTTTGTCCTGATTGTTGAAAACTGTGGATAAAAACAGTACTTCTCCATGGTTTGAGTCTGAATTTCTCCTGCAACTAAGCAAAGTGGTTGAGGAGAAATGCAGACTGAAAACCGTCAAAATTTATAGACTCGGGATAGGACTGGTGGATTGTGTGCCAAACTGGACCTTCCTTCAAAAATATTCAACCGTTACCTCAGTTGAAACTCTAATTTCGGTTGCGACCGTCGCACCGCATGGTCGCAACTCGCCTGCGCCTCATTCGTTTAGGGAATCAAAAAGAACAACTTCAGTTCGGATAATTCAAATATATTGAAGATAACATTACGTCACGGTGATTTTGAACCAAAACATTGTGATAGAAAATGATTCTTCTCGATTCACAGGTATATCGTTATTCTCATTCGTAGTCAAAGAAACAGAGGAAGAGAGAGAGAGAGAAAAGGCTGAAACACCTGACATACTCCCTCTTCCAGCACTGTAAATCAATCCTTCGAAATAAGCTTGAAAACCATCATCGCAACATCAATCATGACCAATTGGAGAATTCAATTCCCATTCTTGACCACATTGTTCATATATAATAACAAATGTTGCAACAAGTAATTCAAACGCCTTGCTACATTTCCTTTTCAATTTATCTCAACACTGTATTTCATTTCGTTCTCGCGTTCTTTTCATCCGCACGTACACGTCCGCACAGATTTCCGTTCTTTCCTCTTTTCCTTTTAGATTTATTTTCACAATCATTATTGCTATTTCGAATACCAAAGAGTCAAATTCTTATTATTGGTAGAATATTCTTTCCCCTCTTCTGGCACGATCGTCGTGCATCGATACGGGATTGGCTGTCTCGAGGTGGAAAAAAAGCTCTATATTTTTATTTCAATTGCTTTGTGGTTAAGGGGGATGAAATTGCCCCATTATTATCCGATGTGATGCCATGATCGATGTGGTCATGATTATGAAAGAACAACCAATCACTCGGCCTGTTCTTTTTGTACTGTCTCCTCTTAAAATACGTTTTACAAAAAACTTCCTTACTCTCTCTCCCTCTCTCTCTTCCCACAATGTTGCACGTAACTGCAACGTTTTATACGTACGTGAGACTACACAATCTCTCGATTAGACCCTGAAAAGATTGTTGGAAATTATACTTTTGCATTTTTTCACTTGGACTCAGTATTTATTTATCATCATGTAATCTGAACATGAATCTTCTTCTCTTTTCGTGGTTAAAACTAATATTACGATGGCCGAAGAGAAACATGATATATTCGCGTTCCACATTTTTTCCTCTTTTATTTTGCCTTCTTCCCTCTATGTTTTGGCTAAATAATATGATGAAGTTTTTCTATGTCATGACACTTTGTATGTGTTACGGGTAACGATCAAACTTCGTGAGTATAAAACGTGGTATCGTCACAAATATGTGTTTCACTATATGTTGTAACCAGATCCACGATAATTTCCATTGATTCGTCAACGTCAGCGACGACAAAACATCTTCGTCACGACACTCACGAAATTCGTCCATTCGTTCGTTCGTTCGTTCGTTCGTTCGTTATTCTCCACTACTCGAACGGGAGGCACAGGATAAAGATCGTTGGTTACGATTTATGAATATGAGTGGATGGAAGAGGAGAACAATTTGTGCGTTGTAAACATGTGGGTGAATACAGGGACAAACCTCAACCCGTGAATACAGGTTCATTTTGATCAACATCTCATTTTTCTGAAATATATTTCGACTACCATAAAGCAATCAATTCTCATCGAATTTGAAATATCCTTAAAGTTGGTACACCTCAGAATCGTGTCTCGTACACTCCAGCTCGTATCATCTCATGTTACAAATGATGATCTTGAATCTGACGTCAACATCGAATAAATTTTTATTTCATTTTAAAATTCTTGAGAAATGATCTTCTCCCAGTATCAAAAATCACCATTCTCATATTACACGCGGGTCACACGAGAGAGAAAAAAATGCTCTTCATCAATCAGTTCGAAGTTCTATTCATAAAAATTTGTATATAAAATCCATTCTTTAATTTCCTCCCCGAAACAACTGAATGAATTTGTTACCCACATCCGAACTCACAACAGTTTTCTTACGGTTTTAATTTTACGTTTAACGCCCACTTGGAACCGAGTAGTGGCAGTCGTTTCTCGATTGGTCAATGTAATAACGCTCACCAAATAATAACAGTGCAGGTGCATAAAATTCATACAGCTGCATTCTTCATGAACTTCTTAATACGATGTTGATAATAAATAACAGATTAAGACCACGTTGAGGTTTTCAAGAGTAAAAATTTTGATTCGAGCCAAGATACGAGAGCGAAGGGAAAATATCGTCATGTTAATGGAGGTGCGATTAAAAATTATTATATACCTCATCGTGGATTTAGTATGAATATTATGACGTGAAAATTTCATTTATGGAGAGGAAAAGAGGAAGAGGAAGACTTTGAATTACCGGCAACGATAGGCGGAATGGAACTGAATTTCATGATAAGATAGGGATGTATAGGGGGATGAATTTTTCTTCTTATATTAGATCCTTTATCGTATTCATTACAATTGATTCAATTCGCGAATAATAATTCAATTACCAAATTGGTTGGGATTTAATGTTGCGATAGGGTTTGTTCGTGTTTTACTCGCTATCCGACGTTACAATCTCCCGAGAGATTCGAACAGTCGGAGAGAGAGTTAACGAATCCTTTACCAGCCAGCCGAATTAATTACGCGAATCACAGTGTGCAAGCAGGGAAGCAAGAAAACCAAGCGTCGACTCAACGATAATGAGCCATTAAATAATTGTCGCCGAACGAAAGGTGGAGGGAAAAAGAGGGGAGGGGGCGGGAGATGATGCCGGTAGTGTGAGGGAAAGAAGGACGGTTTTATTATCATACACCGCTGGTACGATAAGAACCGCTGAGCGACAAAGCTACAAAATGTGAATTCCAATGACAAACACTTCATTACGTGCTTTTGATCCCAGCCGCCGGCAGGCAATTAACAAGAATCTTGATCGAAATCTTGGGATCAACTGTGGAGAGTTTACTGGATTGTCCTAGAAGATTTTGTCAACAGATTTTCAAATTGGACGATAACCTCTCTGTTTTTTACGAGAATATCTTATGACATAATCAGAAGATCGGAAGCTAAAACTGAGACAATAGCCTTTTGTCGTTGTAGTCCCAAATTGGATCGACGTTCTCCAATTCAACATCGGGGATCCTCTATTGGACTGAAGATTAAAGTTAGACAACGGAAATTTTGGACCTTGAGATTTCAAACGCAATATTGCAGTATCCATTCTCAATTTCAGAAACTTGACTAATAATTTAACACATTTCGTTCTTCTATGAGCAGTTTATGCTTTGACTCTATACATATGGACTGCTAGTCAACAACTTCAAACTGGGCTCAAAACTACGGATATCTCGGTTGCCTTCACGTACCCTAGTAGAAATTTTGGATGGGAAAATACCAAGGCCTGATGAGGCATGCCTGATTTCCTATCAGGTCCTCATCAGGTTTCGTTACGATTTTGCCTATTTCACTCGATTTCATGGAAATCTCATCCGAACCCTATTATACCTCTGGTTTACAACCCTACACGGAAAAAAATGAACTGTTAATTTTACCAGAATTCCGGTTACTATATGGACAGCAAGGAATATCTGTGACTTTTACTGGAATTCTTGTTAAATTTACCGGAGCCCTTGTTAAATTTGCCGGAGACTTGATTCATTTAACTGGAATTCCGGTTAAAATGGCAGTAATTCTTGCTGTCCATATATTAACCGGAGTATTTTTTTCAGTGTATTTAGATCCTATTAGGGAAATCATATAAGTCCCTTATAAGGGACTCATAAGATTTTCCTTATTCATGGATTCCGGATTCTAACCTGATCAGGATCTCATTAAAAATAGAGAATGCCTGATCAAATTTCTACTAGGGTAGACTCCACGGCACCATATGTTGTCCACGTTGGAGACCAAAGAGGTGCGACGGAAATATCAGTGGATGTTCTATGAGGGTTGGGCAAATGGATGACAGAATAATGATTTGAATTCTTTTTGTCCTGTTCGATTCATTTCAACTGCTCGGTTATCAATGATTTTTTTTAATCACTCTGATCGTTGCACCCAGATAACATTGGAAGTCTTCTGGACATTTTAGCAACATAACCCAAGTTCTGCGCGTCTTAGTCTCCGGGGAGTAGGTTTTGATATGTTTAGAGAACCTTCATCTCTGGTGCACCAGAATACGCTCCCGGTACGTTGTTTCAATCTGATACGGAAACTAACTTTCATGGAAACTAACCTTTACAAACATATGTGTAGCATCGCAGAACGTCATTGATACCTTCATTGAACATGTTCCCAAAATGTCGCGTGGTGAAGATGAATAGAACATTACGGAACATTTTTACATGCGACGTTCTTGAAACGTATCTCATTTGAACGTTCTCTGTGTGAGCAAGTACGTTTTGTGAATATTTAGGAAACCTCCTGATGCTATCCGGGTGTTCATCCCGACAAATCCATTCGAGAATGGGATGAGTTGGTTCATCGTATTGTTACATCCAAAAATCGATTGAATTCCACCATCAAACTGACCGAATATTCAAATATTCATAACTTCCACAAATCTGCATTTTTCTTGGGTAAAAAAACCCATTCATTCCCATTCAACGTGCAGATTTCTGATTCAAATTCCATGAGTTTCAACCGTTTCCCATCAAAACCCAGCCTCTAAATCTAAAAGAGTGGGAATTCCACTTGAATGGAAATATAGGTTCTTTTCTGGTTGCCTGAAGAGTGCATTACCACTCCAACAGAGTGAAATTCCACTCTTCACTAGCCAGTGAGGAGCGTATCTCATTCGAGCAAAATTTTCACTCTTCCAAATTTAGGCAGCATTGAATTTGAATCGGAAATCTACACGTTTAATGGGAACGAATAGGTTTCTTAATATCCAGGGTTATGATCACGTGAGTCAGTTTTTTGTTCTTTTTCATAACAAATACAAATCATCTTCTTGGATCATTGAATTAATCGAGACAAGTGAATTTTGAATTTATACGTTAGATGGATTCAAGTCTCAATTTATTCAAATATACTTTTTGAAACCACGGTATGAAATCAGCACACCACGAACTCAAGCGAATTCATAGAACGAAAATGACACAAGAGAACTTAAAGGCTGTCAAGTAGGTTGAATTTTTGGAGAGATGAATGAAAAAAAAGTGGATTCGTCGTGTATTATGATGGTTCTGAGAACCGTGATACTCTTCTCTCTTCATTTTCTTTTTTTCTCGCCTCGCCATTCGTCCAACCGATCGTTCCCGGTTAATATCGCGAAATTAAAAGCCCATAATTTATGACCCGTTTGAGGACCTGGTGCTATACCCTGAATTATGGCTCCCTTAACTAGACTTGAGTTACGACGAGCCACTAAGACTTGAGAGTAGACGACTCTTGGAGAATCCCGCTCTTTGAATCTGGTCCTGTTGCTTCTCTTTTCTCCTTTTCTCGTCTTCTATCTTCTAGACTCTCTTTCTCCCTCCTCTTCATCGTCTGCTTTTCCCTCCTCCTCTTCTTTATCATCATCTTTGTCCCATCTTTTCTCTCGGATTTCGAACGAGAAGTGCGAAAGGGTATCGCTTACTCCTCGATTTTTAAATGTCTATTTTTGTCTTGCCACCTTGCTGTCGCATTCAAATTATTATACCTTTGTGGCTCTCTTTTGGACCAAGAATCAGACATGAGAGTTTATGACATATTTTCACCATAAACGTCATGGTAATAATAAAAATTTTAATAATCCTCATTTGTTAATATTTCATGCTAATTCATTTGTTCTCTTTTTTGTGTTTCAGGTATGTATCGTGATACAAGTGGAGTTTGTTCCGTTGATGCATATCATGTTTTAAGATCCGCTCGACACGGTATGGAGAAATTTATGTTCAATATTTTAATACGGTTTGCAAATCGGGATACAAAATAGCAAATCTTTTTGCTAACCTAAAATTCGCTGCCACAGTTAACTGGATTGCCAAGGGAACTGAAGCTACAGTTGAGAAAATCGTTATCGTAGCTCATAAGATTGCTGCTCCAGCAAAAGGAACCCAGCAGCATTGGAGTTCACTATCACAGCCAATGTCTTTCCTCTTCATACTGATTATGCTTTTTAAATGCCCCATGCAGGTATTGCCAAGACTGAGAAAAACCCAAGCTTGTCCCAAAGTTGGCACATGTGTCAGAAACAAACCTCCGTAAAGAACAATTGGCCCAATATTGTTCCATGATTCTCCCGTTGTTTATATTGGATAGTCAGTCATGGTACATTTGTCAATATTTTTGAAAATGGTCACTACATTTGGTACAAGCTTGGCACAAGTGTAACAATTGAGCATTCGTTGAGAACAATTGAACCAATATAAATATTGACAGAATTTTGAATTCATCAGTTTTTTGGATGACTCGGGGGATTCCAATGTTGGATTCCGGACGGGATCAGATCATTATTTATTTATTTTTTTTTCTTATTGCAATACACGGGTTAGCACCCTTTGATATAAAAAGTAAATACAGAGTCAATACAAGACAGCGTCCAAAGACGCATGAAATACAATTACAATATGGTCATGCATTGACCGGCAGTTTAAACCGATTCAAGGAAACACCAAACAATTCCATCGACCGATCGAAATTATTTGCTAATTCACAAATGCGGGAAATCGGATCATAATTTCCAAATCTAGATTTAAATTGTACAGGTCTAAATAAGATTATAAGATTTATGTTATGGCATTTCAGTAAGATCTTATTATTTTGAATTGGACCGGGCCTGGCAAAACCACTGGTCCAAGCTTGTCCTGATCTTATCATTCGCAAGCCTGGGTCAAGTTTGGTAAATTGTTCAAGACAAGTCTCGGCATGTCTTGTGCCAGGCTTGGTCCATCATTGGGCCATTGGTCCATCAACACATGGGATGTTTTACTTTGCATAGAAAATTTAGAAATTTTTAGAATTTGTAATCTTGACATGATATTTTCTTGGTATTCGCGTATCGTTGTTAATGCATCACATTGTTATCGGAAACAACAAAATCTAAACACTTCTGTATCAATTTTGTACAACCAACACTCCGAACATGACAGACAATCTATTGACAATAAACTCTAATCTCCCGTTCTCGTGTAAAATTCTGTTGTCTCTCCCTCGGTTACGAGATAACACCTGTTTTCACAGAAAAACAAAAAAGAGAAGGTTGACCGGGTTTCGTATTCCTGGTTAGGTAGCAATTGGCTCTAAGTGGCTGTTGATATATCCTCAAATTTGGTATTTCGACATCGATGCACACTTCGACGTGTGGTTCTCAAGTGAATAATAGAAAAGAAAAAGGACCGGAGAGGCGAAGGTAAAGAGGGAGAGACAATGATTCGAGGAAACTGACGTGTACCCATATGTCATCGCTTCTAAACGTAACCAAACCACCTGACAACCGGAAACAACATTTCCACGCCCATCCTTTAAGTTATATGGTTTGAAAAACCACGAAACGGTTGTTCGATCTTCTGACAGTTGGAAATACGTGGTCATTCATATTCATAAGTATGTTCACGTAATTGAATGGATAAAAATACGCGAAAGATGAGTTTCACTCAGACGTTTTCAAAAAACAAAAGATGAGACAAAAGGAAAAGAAAAATACACAACAATATTGTGGAATTTATACAAAAATTGATTGTGTGCCTTGCGAAATTCTTCTTCTCCTAATGTACCTTTCATCGAGATCGAAAGGATATAATCAATGATTACTAAAACCCTGCTACTACCTTTTATCGGTAATATTTGAAAAGAGACAAAAGAAGATTGGAGAGAGGGAAGTCCATCAAGCCTCTTGACGTAATACGGCATTTCTTAAAATTATTTAACGACCACTTACCACACGCAATCTGATCCATTGGATACCAAGTTATTATGAGTAAGAAGGCGATCGTTTTGCCGCAGGTGAATTCGTCTTAGATCCACGTCTCCTCGTCTCCAGAATTCTTTTCTTTTCTTTTTCTTTTTATTTTATTTATGATGTAACGAGCATTACCCCCAGGGAACATTATCAACGCGCACTTACACACATATGATACGATTGTAGGGAGTTTTCTCATATACGAATTGTGTATACGTACACGAGTACGAGGTCATTTTTTCTTTCTCATCTGAGGAAATAATGACGTTTTGACGAGCGTCGTGTATATGGCGATCGATGTACACACCGATACGGTCACTGCTCCCATAAACTGCAACCACCATTCGAACAACACGGTTCACAGAGAAAGATGTAAGTTCATGCGCATGTAGGTATTAATTTACATCAAAGTGGTGTTATCGTTGCACGATGTGACGAAAGAATGATTTTGTATCTTCGAATACCGAAATGAAAAAGAGATTCTTCTTTTTCACAAATTTTGATTTTCAAGAATAATGAGCTGCATCTCCTAAAGAACGTTCGCCGCTCCGGGGCTAATGAATATTACGACTTCGAGTTGTTTCGCAAGCAATTTACCAAGTGAAATTCAGGATTTTTACAGCATAATAATATATAATTAACGATGAGACAGAATTGTTTCCATTATCATTTCGCATATTCACCGTCCTTCGAAACCCGAGTGAATCGATCAAATAATATTCCCTCAACATTGTATTTCTTTCCCGTTTCCTCGTGTTGAATTCAATCATACCTCCGTACGATGCATATAAAGAATTCAACATTACAAACAGTGCACAATTGAAGAAGAATCATATATACCTACTACGAATTGATAGATCAACTATTGAATCGAGGATACATTTGCAAGTATATAGGCTTTTAATTATATTCAATGATCAATTAATTCATATTACAACAGGGTTTAGTACTTTGAAAATGAGATGTAAATTTTGTCCACTCTAATTCAGATAATTAGCTGGTTGTTAAATGAAACTATGGAAATAATTGCAAGAGTACTTAACCTGTCAATCAATGTATATATTTTGCGTGTTAAGTATTAATTAAAATAAGTAGTTATATGCGCATGCTGTATAATCGAATTCTCCTGAATGAATCATTTGATCCTATACAATCCGCAAGTGACAACCCACGAATGACATTTATTGAGTACTGTGTTGTTTATGAAGAGATAATATCTATGAGCACTAACCAGCACGATGTATAGCGAGGAATGATAATTTCTAAGAATCTCATTAGTTCATAACCTCGTGGGGTATATATGCCAAACGTTTCACCGAATGCTTACCTCGTTTTCCGCAAGTATGTTTCTAAGTCAGCGCTCGATCAATTGTTCGCATCGCATATTTGTTCCAAGTTCAATCCCCGAATTGGACGTGAATTCATACATTTCGAACTAGCATTGTTACGTTCAAAAAAAATGTTTTAAATAAACTTTTTTCCATCAGGGTAGTTGGAATATGTTGCCACGTCCATCGTACAATTTTGACCTTGTACCATTGGGTTCCTATTTTGAATAGTAAATATTTAGCACAATTTTTTCCATGTGGGAATCACCGGGAATGGATAAAAGACTCAATGTTGATGAGGATTCATTCGTCGAATTCGAATTTTGACGGAAACAATTTGGCTGCTACTGCATCAACACCATTTCTCAATTGGTGTCATTTGTCTGACCGCGGATATCAAACAACAATATTGAATTAATATTCGTAAACCCATTCTAACTTATTGATAACACAACTTTTTTTATGTTTTTGCAACTCTGTAAATACAAATCATTGAAATTTCCCTGGCAATATGACTGTGTTGTATAAGAACAAAAATGATTGTGTATTCAAAAATAAAATGTTGAAAATTCTTTTATTGTTAGTTCTATAAAATACCTTTTTTCCGTTCACGAAAACCAAGACAGGATAAAGTGCCACTAGAATGTTTATAGAATCTCACATAGTACTAAGACTTCTAAAAAATATTTCAAGATAAAAGAGAATTCTTAAAGAAACATTTTAGTGTTTTGAAAAGATTTCTTTTGCCACTCAATCAAAAGAATTTAAGAACTTACTTGTTCTTCGAGGATAATATATCTTTATCAAACTTAAGAGTCATTTTCTGAACGTTCAAAAAATTGTTCACAGACACATTTTGTCGTGGAAAAGAATTCTTCATACTCACAGACATTTTTAATTTCCGATCGGAGACGATTGCTAATCATTGATGTATAAATCACGAATTCACAATTAAATGCCGCGGATGTGTGTTATCACCAAGAAATGTAAAGAACGATAACGAAAATTTAAAGGACGGAGCCAGAAATGTTCCTCATGTTTGTCCTGTGCATGTAAAAAATTCTTAAATCTAATATTTCCATCATGAATTCAATGAATAAATTCTTGGATTGATGAGGAGCTACAAACTTTTAGAATTTCTTATTCAAATTTAAGGAATTGAGTATTAAATTAACAAATATCTGATTGAAATTAAGAAGAAAACTCTTAAAATAGAGAATTATATTTTCTAAATCAATACAAATCTATACAGATATTGATTCAAATTAAAGCAATCAGTTGAATTGAATGAAAATTAAATTCAAAAGAATTCAAATTAATTAATTCAATTAATTACAAAGAAAATTATAATTAATTTAATTAATTAATTTCTGTAGAATTTTCCCTCAATGAAAATATTTTTTCAAGTACAATTTTATTTGATGCAATATGAAATTTAATTAATTGTGTCATGTAAAAAGTTTCAGAATATACTTATGAAAGTCAGGGCAGGTTTAATTTACAGTGGGAATCAATTCTCAGGAGGACGCATAAAACGTAAATTTTCCTAAAGATTCAATAACTTACAATTGTCTACAAATTATCAGTTACGAAATCAATGAAACTTTATTCATATCCATCCCATATCGCAAGCCGCAATTATCTCATTATAGCACGAAAGATCGAATGATTGAAAATCTATAATATCAAACGTATAAATTTCAGGTGCAAATCCTGGAAATTTATCTACAATCGTCCCTCCTCTTTCTCTTCGGGCTTGTTTCTTCGATAAGGAAATTATATATCAAATCCGGTACTTCGTATATCACATTCCCATTGCAAGAATCAACTCGCGAAGTAACTCCTAAAATTACATAACTAGCACGATTAAATTCGAAGAACATAGAAATTCCCTCATAGTTCATTGTTATTCATTGATCACTCGATTAAAAAAAATTGCATGAAATTCAACGTTTATTCCTCTGCAGTAAAAAGCATCATAATTGATTCGAATGCATTTTATTTCCTTTCCCGCGATAAAATAACATGTGAAATGTCGTTCATAATGATGATTTTATTCTCAAAACATGCGAGTAAATAAATAAATGTAGCATAGAATTGGAAGTATATATGGAGTTGATAACATGATACGATAGGTTCGAAATTGATAAAATTAACGACAAACGTATACATCAAGCGCACCACTTCAAACAGCTGTAGGTTGTCATACATTTATCGTCAATTAATTGCTTGTGCTTAATTAAACTCGTTATTACCCATTATTGTACCGTTTTAGTTGTCATAAACTTTCATGCATACATAACTTGAGCATGTTATTAAGAATCTTGTAGAAAATCTCTTAGACTATAATGAAAGCCACAACGTGCGCTGTATACTCTCCAATTCGCGTGTAAATTACAAAATTAAAACAAATATTGTGCGGTGGTTCTTTAATTACAGAAGATATTGAATGAATTATATCGTGAAAATATTTAGAGATTGGTATGTTTTCTCTTCTGCTGGAGGATGAAAAAACTTTCTCATTTGTTATTTGTTTGTTTAGAAAATATCTCATACGAATATTATTGAAGTGAATCAACGTATACATTGTTCAACTTGGTCTTTCGATTTTTACAAATGTTATTAAATTAAATATTGTTTCATTTCCGAGTATCATTATAATGTCTTTGTGAGTATTTTGATCGTGTATTATTCAAATATCATTGAATTGAAATGTCGATGAATGGCATTTGTTGTAACAATTTACGATATCGCGGTGTTTGTTATTAAATCCCGCCGCTGACATCGAAATAATGTGGATACATTCTCATAATTCATTTTGTTAATCCAAACGCAAGTCGATTTAGCGATTGATGGTTGAATAATTTATCATAGTGCAACGAGGAATTCGTATTGTAACGTGAACTTTGTTCGTATTCATCATTGATTCAAATTGAAACTCGTCTTTCGGTTTTTTAATTGTTATATTGGAAATTAATTGGTTCAATTTGTTCAGGAATTCATGTTAAGAGCACGAGTTGATTAATCAGTTCCAATACAAACTCCACAACGATGAATACTGTGAATTCATTTCCTCTGGAGATCCAAGACATTTTTTATAGTAATTTTCTTCGGAATTATCAGAACAATTTCGCTGAGTTTTGAAAAACTTGTCTGTTTCTCAAAATTCAGTAGGATGTATCAAAAAATCCAAAAAAATGTGGCTATTAAAAAATATGACTTATTTGGAGCTTGATTTTTTAATGATCAGCATTTTAGATATCATTTTTCCTACCACCCTCTATCATTTTCAAAACTTCACTATCTGAAATCATTTTAGTCGTTTTAAATTTTGAACCTCACTTTGAAAATTCCATCATTTCTTCTTTGATATATTCAATGATACTTTTGAGGCCTGAATTGTGAAAAAAATCAGTCTTAAGTTTCATAAAAGTATTTTTTTACATAACACAATCCATTAAATTCAATGATTTGTATTCATTCCCATGATATAATTCTTAATATTTATTATTTCTTTCTCAATTTGATTAAGATATTTGTGAATTTAATAATTACTTCCTTCCGTTTGAATGAGAAATTCTAGAATCCTACCTCTCTGTTGAAAGAACTTTATTAAATTCAATGTGGAAATAATAAACTTTATAAGAAATTTCTAATTAAACTTGAGAATTTTCTAATGAATGTAGACAACGCATCATATAAATTATAAATAATTTTCATTCATATTTATGTGGAACAAACATTGCAGGGACAGTAATTTTCTTCAACATAAGTGCTTTTATTGAAATTTTACTGATATTTTTCATCATTTTAATGACCTATTGTTGATACAATAATATCAATCAAAGACAAAGAATTCCATAAATCATACTTTCCATAAATGAAAATAATATCTCGCCATATGAGTTCCCTTCTCTCATGCTCGACTCTTTAACTTGAAACTTGAAGTAGTGCTAATAGCTCCAGCTTTGGTTCTTGGTACAGTTGGGAATTTCTTGACTGGTCAGCAGACAAACGAGGATAAACGAAGTGATCGACGAACGAGCGGACAAACGAATGACGGTTAAATGATCAAGCTTGAACTCGGTTAAGACATTTCCAGGTATTCAACAAAAACGTGATATAATTCATCTTACATTATTCGCGGAAAATCAAACAGGATGGTCTGGCGGAAAGCATTCTTCTCGCCAATATCGAATCTTTTGATAGAGTCCATAAATTTTGCTCAATATACAATTTTGAAATATTTCCACCTGCCAAAGTTTTATTCAAGTACGATTCATGCATCCTTTATCTCGAGTAGAACATGAAACATAGTTCTTCTTCGAAATGAAACAGACACCGTTTGACATCATAACGATATCTTCACGTCGATTGCATTGTACTACTTGTGGCTGTACATCGTCGATCGATATGTGAACAATATATACATTTCGAGAACGCAGTCTGTATACCATGTGTCCGTTCGCAATATCCTTGCTCACCTATGCCTCAACATTTTTCATTTTGAATTTATATAAATTATTGGAATGATACTCTGCTTTGGGATAGCGAATGCGCAAAATGTATTCATTCAAATACCTGCTGCAATGGATCAACGAAATATTCTACCACCGATGACTATTTATTATTCATTTTTTAGAATACAATTTTAAAGATAAAGATGACTCCAACTGAAATAATATCCCCTAAACAATTTTAAAAAGAAGTCAATAAAAATGTGATATGATGTAGAATTGATCGATATGTCATTTTAATGTTTTAATCATATGAATAAATTAGTGCACAGGTGTATAAATGTTCCGCATGAACTCAGAGCTCCTTGCGAGAAAAACAATTATTGTTGATAAAAAATTGAGAATGAGGTATCGCGTGAATTCGATTCTTTATTTAAAAATCTTTCTGATACGGTAAATCTCATGAACAATAAATTTTCCCCCGTCAAGTGAAAAGTGTTTGAAAAACGGAGCGCAAAAAGTAACACTTGATAAAAGACAAATGGCGATACCCAACCAACCGAGCACCCTTCATTTTATTCAAAAAACCAGACGCACCTTGGCCAGCCCCAATTTAGCCGAGCTGAGCTCCATACATGATAATGTAGCACGTCGTTAAGCCGGGATCGCACGTTGTACACAACGTTCAATTATACCATGCACGAACTCATACACTTCACATATAATGTACTTACATACGATCACGTATGATGTATTCACGTATACGCAACGTACTCGTACCTACCTCGCCACCTCTCTCTTTCATCGCAGGTATTATTTTTATGTAAATCGAAAATTCACAAATAAAAACGTAGTATTGAATTCGATAATAAAATACATGGGGATACAACTTACCCTCATTTACGATACGCAAACGCGGCGGCGGTTAGCCTAGGAGTAATTCTTGGTAAACCCGAGTCTCGGGTCGAAATGCACCGTATGTTTTACGCTTTTAAACATCTGCGGTTTAACAGTCGTAAAATCTTATACGGCTCATTAATAATGGCGCGACTCGTTTAAACGATTCCCGCAATGTTGTAATATTTCGCGATAGTTGAGAAGAGGAGGAAGAATACGCGACGCACACGTGGAAAAATTTATGACGTGCCACAAAAAGGAGACACAAGGAGTACGAGTATAGGCACGTATCTGAATAATATTCATTGCGAGGCGTAACCAAAGCGAAGAAACTGCCAAAGTGTCCTTGCCGAAGGGCTAGTCTACTGCCGACCGATGGGCAGGTTAATCATCATTAAGGTGGGGAAACCCCTCAACTGCCTCCGCCTCGTCCGAGGGCCACCCTGAGAATCCTGAGTAACGACTCACCGAGCCAACGTTGCATCAAGGTTCACGTAAATTCGCGGGATTTCTTCTGGAAAATTTATTTATTCATCTTTCTCCTTCATTGCTTGGCAAATGAAATTTCTCATTTCATATTCCAATAATTGCATTCGCTGAGTTGGATCTAGGAAAGAGACCTGCCGTTTTTAGGTATCGGAGATGGAGTATTTTTGTGAAAGGTTTGAACAGATCTTCCATTCTTGGAAATAAAATTGATAATAATCCCAGCCGAGATTCAATAGAAGGACAGAAAAAAGTACACCATCGACCTCGAAATTCTATCCGAAACATGGTCTCTCATAACGAATTCAACACACTTATCATTCTATTTTCTTTATTCACCACAAACATGACAGACACATAAATTCCAATCTGAGCAATCCTCATTGAACTGATGACTCAATTCATCTCGTTCCACCGACGCGTCAAGGATGAACGACATCCTCTCGACTACGATCCATCCCTACCTCATATTCGAGCGAGGCCACTTGCCCTGCTATTTTGATCATCTTTTAACATAAAATTATCTGACATTGATGCATCGCGCTTTAATTATCCACATCGAACGGTGGGCGAAAGTTCCCGTACAGTTGAGAAAAAAGGAAAAAGTGGATCCATTGACGACTCAATTTATATTGAGTTCAATTGGTGTCAAAGATGGATGACATCATGTACGATACATTAATATCGTGCTGAGAGGGAAAATATTTGATTATAAATTTCAAACGATCGTTTCGAGAGTCCGGAATGGTACTGCATACGTTGTGTCCCTTTGGATGGATCCAGTCGAAAAAGTGGTATTACTGATGACTCAATTTATCTCTGAAGTTCCATTGGCGTGGAGCGGAGATGACGTCATGGTTGGGTCGATCCGTTGGAATAGAAAGAGGTATTCACTGGTGAGCTCGGATTTCTCATACAGAGATTCTTTTATGAGAAGCCAGAAAGAAATGATAACGGGGAGACGGATGATGAGAAGGAGTATATAAAATACTAAACCATCATCGTGCGGGGAAGGTTTTGTTTTTTTACGATTATGGCGTGAGATCGAAAGAAATCATTCGAGAAAAATCCGCACTGCTTTGTGAGTAGAATTTTATAAATGACTTCTCAATTGGTAGGTTTTAATTCGCGAAAATAATCCATATCGAATGCTAATTGAACGGGTGTCGAGTGTATCAAAATACCTAACGGCTCGGGCCGCGATTGTAAACGACTGACTATATAGACGGGCAATCGACGGAAAGAAATAAAGAAGGAAGGAGAAATGTTGAGAGAAAAGAGGGAGCGAGACGGAGAGAAAGGCCAGTATAGTTTTCGGGGAGCCGTGCAGCCTAATGTATGCCACAGTGGGCTAGCACGGTGGTCCGCGCGGCACCGTGTGGGTGGTCCACGTCCTCCTGCCAAGGCACTCCCCTATGCTATGGGCACTGCTATGTGCACTATATACTTTCTCTTTCTCGCTCTTTCTTACTCGCTCACTTTTTTCACACACCACACATACGTAACGTACGTATAAGTCTATGTATTTGAACGTTGCTTCTTCACTGTTATACCCTAACGTACGCATATATACGTTCGTTTCCTTCCTTCTTCCCTCCTTTTCTCACTTAACAGTCTTTCATGTTTTTGGCGCGTAAAGAGCACTTGTCATGCACTCTCAATTTCTGTCATGTGTATGCAATATATGTTCACCTCGGTCTTATATGGATCCGTTGATAACTTTTATTCATTCATTTTACTGTCGAGTCTAAATGACTCGACGAATGATTTCTTTGCTAGGAGGGTAACGTATTATATATATCATTCTTGCAAGGGATAAAAGGCAAATGTGTAGCGAGAGGAAAGAGTTCATCGATAAACTATGTTGAGATTTCTCTGCTAACGATCGTTACGAGGGATCCCTTCTTCTCAAAATTTCATATGCGTGATAATTCTATGGCTAAGATTTGGGTTTGAAAAGATTGAAATCGAGGATCAATTGTTGGTTAATCGAGTTTTTGATTTACAAAACGGCCTGGGAGACTAATTCTCACTAATTTTTTATTCAATAAATTTTAAGCAGATTTTAATAAGAATAATTCATTCTTAGAGACAAAATGAAGGAACTGAAAATTCAAGGACCATAAAGTACCTGGATTTCATGGGAATTTGATAAAGATGAGTTAAAAATGAAATTCACATGGACTCATTTTTATTCATGAGGTCAAAAGGATGAGAAGAAAAAAAGTACTAAATTAGATCCTTAAATCCTGCGAAAAGATTAAAATTAGTGCCCAGGTAATTCAATTACAGCAGGGTCTTGTTATAAGCCACTTCCCCTTGTCTTTTTTTGTTCAGCTGGATATTTCACGACACTACAACCGGTCATCGGCAATTGAGCTCTTGAGGTTCTATACAAGTAACACGATAAACCGTGGGGAATCATTAAACACAACCAAGTAGTGGGATTCAAATTATGGAAGCTCTGTAGAGATCACAATAATCTATAATCTCTCATAGTTCCATCATCTGCGATTGAACAGATGCAATGTACTTTCTTCTGAATATCCAGCACTTTTCTAACAACTTGTAACTCCCACCAAACAATTCCCGATGTTTAACGTTGTATCTTCGTGGATTCTACGTAGATAAGTGGGGCACATGAATATTAGTGATACTGAGTCTAGTTGGTGTGGCGATGAAGAGGCGAAGAACCACCAGTTGATAACTCTTTATGGAGAAAAAAGAATTTTCTATGACAGGGAAACCTGATTTTGCTGGGTACTTTTTGCCGGAGCAACAAATTCTTTAGTATGACATCAATTTTTATAGCTACGACAGCGTTTCTGTAGCAAAAAATTTTGGTAAACTGTCAACAACGTTTTTGGCTAGTCCAGTAAAAAATTTGCTACTCTAATTAGTCATGTTGCTCCCTCAGCGATTCAGTTAGCTGTGGTAGCGAATTTTTAGCTAGGTGAGCAAAGATTTGATATTCCTTATATGATATGATATTACTACGATTTTGCTGTTTTCACAGAGATTTAGAGACAAGTGAAATGTCAGTCAAAGCTGAAATAATCCGAACTAATGTACATCATCTAATGTCCTGTACAGTTGCAATGAAATCCAAGAAACACGGAGAAAAAAGTACACTGAGAAAAATGGATGGTTGCAGTAACGAATTCGTTGGTTGAATATGGTCTAGCCAATTAATTGGTTGTCACAACCAATTATGTGAGTGTCACAATCAATTCTGTTGGTTATGATAACCAGGTCAAAGAATGCAGTTGGAGCAACCAACGAAATTGGTTGTTACAACCACATAATTGGTCATGATAACCAATCAGTTGGTTGGACCTTATTTAACCAACGAATTGGTTATTGCAACCATACATTTTCCTCCGTGTATTGCGGGCATAACAAACAGGTCTGTTACTGTAGCGCCTACACGAACAATTAGCTGGAAGAGCAAGAAGAATGATTGACACACCTACACTTTTTTGCTGACATAAACAAATTCGTTAATAGAACTAAGCTGCTGGAGTGAATACTTCGCAACGACAACAAATTACTTTGTAGGCGCTATAGAGTTGGGTAAATAGTGATATACTTGTTTGATAAATCTAAATAGTACTAAACTTTCAGCAATGTTTCATCAAATTTCAAGAAACATTACTGAAATTTTGCTTTACATCACTCAGTGTTCTTCAATCGTTATTATATAATACACTATCCATGACCAAATTTGCTGTGTATCATTCAATTACTAAACGTTTAGGAATTAAGTGACACACAGCGAATTTGGCCATGAATATTGTATTACATAATAACGATTGAAGAACACTGAGTAATGGAGAGCAAAATCTCATTAATGTTTCTTGAAATTTCATGAAACATCGCTGAAAGTTTAGTAATATTTAGATTTATCGATCAAATATAATACTATTTACTGAACCTCTAAATTGCTCTTCTCCGTGCAGGGATAGAATTTTTGATTGGTTCTAAGAAGATTTTATACAATTGCTAGTCTTCCGGAAAAACACGGGTCAATGTAAGGGAAATGATATTCTACGAGGATTTTCACTTTAGTTTCTCCGAGGTGTGTGTTGAGGCTAGAAGTAACCGTTGATGAATTCATGCAATTTCGACCAAAAACGCTTTATTTTTGTTTTTAACTGAAGGAAAAACGGAGCGGTTTGGTGAGAATGAAGGGAATTTTCCCAACGGAACGCGTTAAAACATCTATCAATCTTGAAGAACAACGGAATTCCCCTGGTTAAAAGAATCCATTGAATTCGACGAATGAAATTTCATGAGATTTGGTCAGAACATTGTCCGAGATTCAATGAGATTTGGCGAGATCCAATCAGATTCACATTGAAGAAATTCATTTATCTGGACAAATCTCATTGACAAGTCGCCGAAGGAGATTCAATCGGAACATTCTCTGAGATCCAATAAGATTTGTCAAGAATCAATGAATTCTTCTAATCAGGATTCAACCAGGACTGAGAATCTCAAATTGTTAAATTTGTGTTGCTTGAGACATCTTTCAGAAAACTATGGACTATCTTCCCTGCTAACAAAAACACGTGGAATTACTATACGTCGAAACCTGGTTGAGATTCCCACTCAGGATTTTTGTGTACACCTGGGAATCCTAGGTGGGAATTTTGAAGTTCTCATGTTGTGTGAGAAATAGGAACAGAATTCAGATTATATATGAATACGATCCTTCAAAATGATCGTCTTGGCAAGTAGGTGGCTCAACGCTAACTAGATTAATATACCACACAAAAAGGAATTGAGGTTATGTCATTCATATAAATCTCGTTCAATAATGCCTGGACAGTCAATTGAACTTATAGATCGTGTCAAGTATATCATCTAACCACCAACAAAGGCTCATCTAGCTCGTAATGGGTACAGATAAAAAATAAATTCGGGCAATATCATCGTACATAACGCATCAACCTATATAAGTGGTATGGCATCTTTGATTGAATCCCATCGTTGTAAACTCTCTCGAGAGATTCAAATAATCGACAATACGTTATATAATATTAATATACCTCAACAAAAGAAAATTACACTGTAGAAGATATTCGGAATTTTTACATGAAAATATATGAAAATCACTGTTTTTATGGGATTTTTACTGTAAATTTACAGAAATTCCCCCAATATTTACGGAAAATTTCCTATCCATTGTATGTGAAATTTCCCATCAACATTTTTCACAATGTATCCACTAGTTTCGATTGATTCCATTCCAGTCAGAATTTAACAACTGGTGCAGTACTGCGCCAGTACCGGCTAACACTGGCGGGGTACTGGCATTTGTCCGGAATGATAACGCTTCTCCGTACTGGGTGCTTGGTACTGGCACAGTACTGGTAATCGGTAATGGTCTTTAGTACCGGCGCAATAGGCCCAATCAGAATTTTACAACTAGCGCTGTACTGCGCCAGTACCGGCTAAGACTGACGGGGTACTGGTGGTCTGTACTGCAGCACTACTGGCATTTGTCCGAAATGATAACGCTTTTCCATACTGGGTACGTGCTAGCCGACTCTTGGGGGCCTAATACTGGCACTGTACTCCGCCTGTTGTCAACATTGGCATACTTCGGTTTTTTCTGATTGGGATGCAGCGAACAGTAAGAAAGACTCATAATCACAAGGTTTAATTTTTCCATTCGCTTCCAAGTCGATGAATTCCTTTCTGAGAGCACAGAATATTCATAAAACGTTCAGGGAATGTCTACAGCATATCGAATATTCTATGGACATCCATAGGATGTTCTCCGTATATTGATGTTACTCGGGCTTTTTACAGCAGCACCAGTCACGTTGAAAAAATTTGCTGACGGAACAAATCGAGGTATTATATACGAAATAGAAAATCTTTTTGCTAATCTAGCTGAAAAATTCGCTGCCACGACTAACCGAGTTGCTGAGAGATCAACATGATCATGTAACGCGGCAAATTTTTCGTTGGACTGACAAAATTTCCAGTATTATGTATAGAGTAACCAACACATTGGGCTGAAGGACCAAACATTTGTTGCTGCCACAACTAAAGAATTGCTGGGTTGCATTTACTCAGTAGAAAGTGAAACTCACTTTCATCCTGAATATTAGCTTATTTTGAGATTCAGTCAAAATTAGCCCTGTTTCGACTGAAATTCAGTACCAAAAACCCTGACAGCAAAAGTTGCAGTGCAACTGTTGCTTCAGTTTTGCCACACCAGTTTGTGCTTTGTTGTTGGAGGATTGTTTGATCTCACGTGTCATAACTCCATGTATCGAAACATCTTCACAGCATCATGACAGCAACTTTCAACTTTGCTGCATGTTGCTGCGCATTTGGCGACGCAACCCCCCAGCAACGTCTCAACAAAAATTGCTCCGTTGTCTGGGAACCCTGACCGCACCACAGTCCCAGGAGAATTCCTGAACAATTCATGAAGAACACAATCACTTCAATCACAACTTTTCATGAATTCTTCTGGGACTATGGTTCTGCGAAGGAATAGAAAGGGCTGAATTTCAGTGACGTCTTCAATCACGGTGCAGCCATATTTTGTTGAATTTTCTACGATGTACACTGAGAAAAGGATTTAGTTATAGTTACCAGCATTTGGTAATAGTTACCAAATCTCATAGTTGAATATGGCGGAATGAATATTTAGTTATAATTACCGATATACAGATTCACAACTAATGCCTTTGATTATAGTTACCAAACTTGACTTATTATTACCAAATCCTGGTAATAGTCACCAAATCTTGGTAATAATGAACCAATCACATATTTGAGGCAACCAAATCCATTTGGTAACTATGATTAGGTTTTTTCCTCAGTGTAGGGACGGATCCAGGAATAAATGGAGGGATTATGATGCCCGTCACCCTTCTCCCTTAGACCTCCGCTTGCATTTACTATTGTTGTGCTGACGGATTATGAACATATCAACGTGCTTCTTCAAGGCAGAACATCCCAAGCTCCCCCCCCCCTTTCCCCCTCCCATGTAAGCACAAATGTTGGTCCAACTTCGATCTGATCGAGGCCCGAACTTGAAAAATTGGACCAAAGTCGAACAGGAATTGGTCCTAGGTTGATGCTTAAATGCGCCATATTCTGTCCTGAAGAAGCAAATTGCAAAACATCAGCAACTATTTGAACAACTTTCAAATATTTTACTAGATGCGACATATAAGAAATGGGTACTGAATGGTGAATCACTTTCTTAACACGCTGAAAATCAAATCTTCCTAATTGAGAAGATTTCTGTTCCACACGATTTTGTCTTCGCGTTATCATATATTTCAAGTGCAAATCTCCCCACTTTCTCCTTTGATGTGATTATTAACTGCTCAAAATGTTTCTTTAACCTGCCCCTGACGTCCAAATACAGACTCGAATGATACTAGAAATTCCAGGAATTTTTCTTCACTCAATGTTATCGGAGAAATTGATCGCCCAGATATGAATATCGCTACCCATGCATTACAAGCAATGCAATAGGTAATACAATCTAGTCTGTTCTAATCTATCGGTTACATATGTTACAGTTTCATAGTTAGTATTACTTTCTAATTGGAGCCGTAAGGAAGAGATTGGTTAGACATAAATTTGTTAACTAATTCTAACAAACATTTTGAACGGGAAAAATATAAATTGTTCTCCATTGGCCCCAACCTTACTAGAATTAGTTAATTCCCTTGAGGGCATATCAGAGGAGCTTATCACGACGATTGATAACAATCCCAGAACTTAAGATAATAAATCTATTCCCTGTCCTTGATTTTCGCTAACCAAAACTAGTACACAATTTCCTTATGACGAAATGAATGATGATAAACCGTATTTTCAATTATTCACAGCTTTCAAGGAAGTTTCAAGGAAGTTTCAACGATGGAGTTATATTGAAAATGATATTACGTGCGCAGTTTCATGCTTCACGTACAATAACATTGTTTGAATTTATGTTTTATCTGTAACCAGCACCGACCAGACAATCCTTTGTGGATGACTAGATAATATATTTGTTACCGCAAAGCGTCTCTATAAATTCAATGAATGGTACAATCACAGATTACTGCTGTCAGAATTTATTTCTCTCCTCTCGTAGAAATATATAGTTTTTCCATCTCGATGTGCATGTTTTGACTTTGGAAAAATGTCAATAAATCCCTGAATATAACATAAACATTGTACGATGCAATGTGCAATGAATTTTCAATCCTCGAATTTTCATACCTAATCCCATAGAGAGCTAGCAAAAATTACAAATCGCGTATCCAAAGAACCGATTGCCGTACCAAATCCAGAGAAAAAAGAAACATTTCATTCATCTTGAAAGAGGAGAAAATCTAGACGCTAATTCTGAAAATATTATGACTCGATTGAGATTAATTATGATGTCTGCCTTCAAACGGAACGAAACTATTCATTTCTCATCTCACAATAGAAAGAATGTTTGTGTGGGATGACATCTATACTTTCTTCTACCTACGCCATTGCGTTGTGAACATTTAAATACACATACACAACGTACATTTATATACATAAAACACTCATGTGTCATGTATATACGTACACGTGCGAAGATACAATTGCATGTGTACAGTCATAACACTAGACCACACACAAATATGTGCTGTAACTCGACATTAAGATGATAACGTATGGTCTATTAAAAAGGAGAGAAAGAAGAAAAAGGAAGAAGAGGAAGAAAAAAAGGGATCATCATGTTGCTCGCAATTAGATGAGAAAGAGAGGAAAAAACGACTTTAAATAGAGTAATAGCTGGTACTCCGGGAAGTGATTCTGTTCTTTTCTCTCTCCTGAGCGCAAGATATATCGTGGAACGGAAAATCTCACGCGATCCTAAAAAAAAAAATCAAATACAGACGCGGTAAGTTAAAAATTGAGATTAATCGAATGTTATAAATGATACGCGAACTCATTTTATAGACTTTATGTCGCGTTTATCGAGACTCATCCTTTGGACGTTCATTTATAATGCGGATGGTGTAATATCCACATTGAACCTTATTCGAGTATATTTTATCATGACCGAATTGAGTCATAGGCAATTGAACGAGCAGAAGAATTCTATACAAATGGCACGAGACGCGATCGTGTCTCCTTTTGATCAACTTCTTTACTCTCTACTTCCGATTGATTATTTCATTCGTTTCTTTCGCTCATGGAATTCTGATACACAATAACGAAATAATTGCGGGAATTGAGATATCGATTGTACATATTTGTTTGGAATCAGAAATATCTCTTCGATTTGTTTGAGATATTCACGTGATTTGAACAAATCAAATTGCAAGATCGATGACTGATTAGGAGTTTGATGAATGCCCTCCATTATCTATTGTGGGTAATAGTAGGGTATGGCATTACCAGCAGTCGGTAAAGTGAAAGATCCTGGTTAATAAGTGATAACAAATTGAATTCTGGATTCAAAATTCAGGAAAATTATCCCAGCGAACACAACTGTTGGTGTTTCAAAAGACCAATGACGGCTCTTTATTGGCATTGCAGGGCCATTAGCGGCCCATTGAAGCGCCGTTGATCATTGTTTGTAAGGATACTTGCACCCATGTGTCCCTAGCAGAAATAATTCTAGGTCCTCATTCGCCCCTTGCCTGGCGGTATCGAGGCAGACTAGGTGCTTCCATAACTCTGTTATGGGCCAGTGAACTGCCTAATATGATTTCTACCAGGGCAATTGTTGTGTACATTCATAATTGATTTATTTATATTATAAATATTGAGATAGTGGTACTGAGATTGAAAACACCCCATTTTTCTTACTTCTATTGATGACGCTGAAACCAGCGGTAAGTTTTAACCTCTGATCAAACGTTGAAATCGATTAAGAAATACTGCTTTATAGATTTTAGGTGCCTTAATACATCTTTAACAAATCCCGTGAATAAAAAGGTCATGACAATCAGCTGCTATCTTCACAGCTGCCGTACTGTAAAAATTCCGACTGAATATGGCTGCAACTTACTTGAAAACTGCACTAAAATTCAGTCCTTTCCATTTTTATGGCATTTGTTTTTGGTGCTCACTTTCAATTGAAACAGAGCTAGTTTTTGCTGCATCTTAAAATAAGCTAATGTTCAGGATGGAAGTCAGTTTCACATTTCCCTGCTAAAAATGCCAGGGGTATCAGGACAAAGAATAGTTGTCAGGCTTTGAACGGTTTTTGTCCCAGGTAATCCGGTTAAAAACTGACCAAATGTCTACCTGGTTTCGTCCGAAATCACCAAACATGGAGAATCCTGTAACAATCCTGTATCTGTTTTTGACAGAATTTTCCATGTGTGATGATTGTGAACGAAACTAGGTAGAGATTCAGTCAGTTTTTAACTGGACTTCCTGGGACAAAAATCGTTCAAAGCCTGACAACTATTTTTATTGTCCTGATCTGCCAGGCGTTGTCCGCAAAGTTTGCTGTGTAGTTTCAGCTGCCAGATCACTCTGTGAGATTTTTACAAAATATATGAATGCAATAGAAATCATGGCACGATATTTCGGAAGAGTGAACATCCAGCGTACGGTTGACGTTATACCGATGTTATCATCTCAATTCTCCCATCCATTGTGAAAATAACGAACGAGAGAATTTTGTTAATTTGAGACTACTGAATCTCCTCAAGAGGAAACATCACGTTGACGACTCTTTCCTCAAATTCTTCATAAAGCAAAAACGTTGGGAAGGTTCTTCGGGATGATTTTCCTGACACACGAAGAGTCGTTTGGCTCGAAGCGTAGAACGAACCTGTTCTTCAATAATTATAATATTAGAGATAAAATCAAAAGAAAAAGCCAAAGTGCGTGCCTGAGAGATTATGATGATGGATCAATTATTGATGTCTCGTATTAAGATTTTAAGTATATTTTTTACTTCTGAAGAACAGTTGGACGGAAGGAACACATGCTGCATAGAAGAAATTCCACTTGGCATGTTCAAAAGGACCATACGATAAGGAGTTGGAGTGTGCTGTTTCTGAAGAAACACTTGAGTTGGCATCTTGGGTATGTTAGGTTCCCGGTATGAGAATATGATTTACCGGAGTGTTAAGTAATTGAAATCTATTCAAATCTTCATGGTTCAACAGTTTATGGTTTTGAGAAAAAAAAGTGGAACATGTTCGTACCTACGTGTATGCGTGAATGTATTTGTAGGAGCTCATATACCGATACCCAAGACACCGAAAACAAAAGAAAAAGGCAGAGTAAAGATAGAACGAAAGGAAGAAAAGGAAAGAGAGAAGAGCACAGAGTTCGAGGCTCCGTTAATAAAGAAGTCGACGTTTTAATACCGCAGCTCGACAGGCCCCCTTCTTTCAAGAACAGAACTTCTTTCTCTTTCTTACTATATATTTTTGCTCTTTCCTGTCTATTCCCTTCTCTCTCTCTCGCTACTTTTTTTCTTTAAGGAAAGAAAAGGGCAATGGGACAGACGGTTATAATTAAATCGTGCAATCAACTGGCTAATTTGTCCTCAAGCGTATTAATAAAACTCGGCCCACCATGCTCTTTCGTTCTCCTTCTTTTCTCATTTTTCCTTCTCATTCGGAACTTTCTTCTTCGAACCTATTTTTACACCATCATATCGCCCTGTCATCACAATGATAGCGATGATGATTCTCTCTCCCCATCGTGTTCTTATTATCACATCTCTCATTATGTTTTTTCCTGTAGTTACATCATAGGAAGGTTGTACCGATCCGCTAATGTGAGTTCGAGAAGACGCGATGGACCACCAGGATCGGAAGGAGAATTTATAAAATGATACGAGGGAAGGAAGTCTTGGCGGATGTTCCTCGGCAAATTAGTCAACGAAGAGTTGGCCGGCAACAATGTGACACCGGCGCACGCGGCCACCGTCCAAACTTTCCTGGACGACGACCGGTTTGTGACCGTTCGCGGCTCAATTGAGCGATACACCGTCGACCACACGTGCGCGAACCCGACTACTGCCCCACTACGATTCTTTTCACTTCCTTTTCCTTTATTTAACGTGGACGATGGTATCGTCTTCTCCGTGTACTGTATATCTCTTACGAGGATACCATGGATAGCAAATGATTTTGTAATTTCAACATTCACGATTCATATAAATTTGATTATTCGTCTGGTTTTCGAGCACACACGGTATATACGACGACTTCACGACCGTCTCGTCCATTCATTCTTCCTTCCTGTTTTCCTACCATATGTACCGGGAAATCGGCACGGTAGATGGTACATTACGTCCATAAATATACGTGTACGTACGTGTATGCGTATCTTCTGTGCACGTGAAATGGATAGTGAAGTGAAAGATAAATACGAGTGGCGACTTACAAAGACGCTCGATTGGTAACAGTTTAGGATCGAGATAAACGAATTTTGAAATCTTTCAAAGGTTCATTTTTCAAGGAAATTAATACTTTTATATTTTTATTCAGTGTTGAATATTGCTGTTTCATTATTTTTGTAAGAAGTCAAGGAATTATCTCAAAATTATGGGGCGTTTTCAGCAGAGAGTCTTGTTAGTTCCTAAACAATGGAAGAAATGTCTATTGGATCATGCAGATCGGACAGTTTTGCATTTTTGGAACATCTTGATTGTTGCCACTGATTCGTGGGGATATTTTGTGACTGCTAATGAAAATGCATTTCCAAAAATACGTATCCGAAGAATGAATTGAATATTGTAGAGTTATTATCACGTTGAAGCGTTGAGACATCAACTCTAGGGTTGGTAACTATTGAGCCAGTTTGGACCAGACTACGGTGATCGTTCCAAGTTTGAATGAATTTCGAACTAGCCCACCTCAGTCCAGGAAAATCAGACTTTATTTGCGAAAAACTTTCCAGTGAAGATTTTTCAACAGGATTATTTTTATTTTGGCATCAGAAATACTATCTCAAAAGTCCATTGCCAAGTTGTGTTCGCAAAAAAAGTTATCGAAGATTAAATATCCCGAAAATCAGTTTTTGATCGCGAATATTTCGTAAACTATTGATTCCACGACAACCCAAACTACTAATAAGCGTTGCCACAATTCTCAAAATCGTGAGCCAAGAGAATATTCAGATTCTTCCTAGCAGAAATTTCATCAGTTTTTTCCTCTTACTTATTAGATATGCTAATAAAAAACGATCAATCAAGGCATAGAACAAGAATTGATTATCAAAATCTGTCTGGATCAGGGTAGTTGCCCATGCTGCCCAACGTGGGGTCAAGCTGGGCAGACTGATGGGGCCAACCCTGAGATGATAACATCGTTCCCAGCTTAGCTGTATTGCTTTGACCGAGGATTCGTAAAACCATGGGCCCAGCATGAACCCAGACTAGTCAATCAATACCGCCCCTTCCTTTTTTTTTTGAAATTGGAAAATTGCTGTGAATTCTAGCCCAGCGGGTATGAATTTCAGCCCCACTCTGGCCCAGTCTTGGGCCTAGTGTTGAGCCCCATCCTGACTATATGGGCCCAAGACTGGACCAAAGTGAGACCAAAACTCATACAAGCTGAGGATTGTACGCTCACGTTCGGGATATGATTTCCCCCCAATCTTGGCCTAACGCTGGTCCAAATTGGGGCCAAGTTCAAATGTGCCTGCACTAAGATTCATTATTTCTATTTTCTACCAACCATAATTGTATGGGAAAGCACAACAGGACCAACATTGAGGCAACATGGGTGCCATCGTCATTCCCCAATACTAGGTTAAAGATGATGGACCCGGCCTGGGGCCCATTGTCATTATAGGCAATACACGCTTGGGTCAATATAAAATGATATTCAAGTGATACACATTTTTCTACTAACTCTTTTTTGATTGAGTTTTTTTTGAATTCACAACACAAAAATTAGTTCCAATTCATGATCGATCAACAAACTTCACGTAAGTTCAACAAAATAAACTCGACAAATTTTGTTCATTTCTGAAAACATTCCTGTGTTTCAAATCCCAATTCATTAATTCGATGTGCACCATTTTATTTTTGTCTTGAATATATTTTCATGGTAAATTCTAAACAAAGTCGAAGGTTACAATGGATGGCAATTTGAGTCCAAAGTTGTCATTTTGGAGATCTGCTGATGTGATAAAGACTTCGTTTCCCACCCGGAGTAACCGGGTTCGAATCTCGCTAAGGCAACTTTCCAACATTCAAACTTAAAATCGCCTTCGCATTCACAAATGAATAAAAAGAGATCGTAATAGAATCTTGGTAGAGATAAATTCGGACGAAAATGTTTTTCCTCGGTCAAAAGTAATATTTTTTGAATATGTAAATATGAATTATTCATATAACTATACCATATTGCAAAATTGAATATTTGGGTTGTCAATAATTTTGACAATATAATATTGTCATATTTTTACGATATTTATTGTGGGTTGACGTATAACAGTATTTCATTGTTAATCCAGCAATATTATTGTCAGTTCTTTTTTCCGTGTACTCTGGAGGACTTTTATAATAATTTTACAATGAGATCGTTGATGATGATGAGTTAATGACCTGTTAGTTTTTATCGTTCCTTCAGTTACTAATTAGCTCCTCATCCGTTTACATGCTTAGTTTCCGATCAGTCAAAGCGTTACAGTGTCTACAGTCTTTGGTAAGTTTTCTGTGGTATTGCCTCAAAAGTAAACAGGTTGAATTAATGAATCTTTCATCAATGACTACAGAAAATGTCTACAAACGCTAACTGGAGTGAGTTTGAAGTAAAATTAAAGGTCTGTGAACACCCACATTCAAATATGGCTTTTTGGAAACAATTCGGTGTGACCGTGATTCCAATTTTAATATCAATCAAAATAAATAGCTGAATGTAAATATTCACACAATTAACATTTCTCATTGTCTTTTCATGTTCATCTCTGTGAAACAAGTTTAAGATGTCAAACTCTTAAATATCTTGCAGATGTCTCAAACTCTCCTTACGTCTAAAAGGTGTCTCAAGGATCTCTTAAAGATTCCTTTGAAGATATCTCCGGAGATGTCTTGATGAGCATCTTTTGAAAATCTTTGAGACACCTTTTAAACTTGATAAGAGTTGAGGACATCTAAAAGACATCTAAAAGTTTGGTGTATCTCATATTATTATCTACACTGAAAGTACACTTCTCTTTAGTAAACAAAATTAGTTTACAATTTAGCTCTAAGGGAAGAAATTAACTGTTGATGTTACTGGAGTTCCAATTACTACATGAACAGCAGAAATTCCCTGTCACTTTGGCCGTTCTTCTTGTTGAATTGAGCAAGTTTTTGGTAAATTTAATGAGAATTCCACTAAAAGTGACGGATAATCCTCGCTGTCTATATAGTAACCGAAGCTCCAGTGAAATTAACGGTCTCCATTAAAGTGAATCGACAGTATGTCTATCGAAACAAGTTTTAAGTTCCTGCAAATTGCTTCAAACTGTGAACTGTTGTTGAATCTTTTCAACAATTTGTTGTATATTTGTACAGCACTTTGTTATTGAGGTGGAATTTTTCTTCGCGTCTTTTTTTTCAATTCTCTCAACAACTTTCCGCATTTACTTGACCTGTTGTTTTTTTCATATCTGTTCGTTCGCAATGGAAAAAGTGTGATGAGGACAAGATTTCGTTCTTAGATAAACTTCACATATAACAAACCATGTATTGAGATATTTTGTGGACGAGTTCCAGATGCGTTATGCAAGGTATTTAAACATCTTTTAGAAGTCTGAAACATGTTTCACGTCCATAAAAAAAAACCTCAAAGACGTCTTTTAGACATCTTTAAGACTTATTTTAGATCTCTGAAAGATATTCAAACACGTTGTATAAGGTATCTTGAACTTGTCCAACAGATATTTCACTGAGATCTCAATTTTTATATGGATCTTGTCACTATACGGAAAAAAAGTGATCACCTTTGAGATGGACATCCATTTTTTTAGCGTCTATAGCTAAATTTTAGTTGCTATAGCAAAATTTTTAGACCCATCAACCAAGTTTCAGCTAATGCTGCTAAACAATCAGCTGTCCTGTGGTTGCCAAAAATATTCAGGTATGATAGCTGAAATTTAGCTGATACAGCTGAAAAGTTTTTCACAATATCCTTCTGTTGCTGAGAAAATTATCATTTCATCCAAGCTGAGCCTTTTAGCTACGATTTTTGGAATCTGGCTGATGTATCTGGGAATTCCTGCTAATGTTTATAAACTCTGACATCTGTAATTCATCTTCCCTCTTGATCGGAAAAATATATTTTTATTATATTATTAATGTGTTTTCTTGCTGGAAAAATATATATATATATATTTTTTTCAATTTTCAAAGTATTCTGACTGTATTAATAGTAAACTTAAAGGAATGTTAAGGAATATGTGTATGTTTTGAGAAATATAATTCTTGATTTTAAGGATTTTCTTCTGGATCTTTTGTAATAAGATATTTGTGAATTTAATAATCAAGTCCTTACATTTTGATGGAAAAATTCTTAATTTCATAAGCCACAATCAATTTAAGAACTTTATTAAATTTGATATGTGAATATTGAATTCCACAAGAGATTTTCTATTGAATTTGAAAATGTTATCTTGATATATTGTAAATACATCTTAAATATTAGATACATTTTCAATGCATATTCAATAGTAAGGATGTATTATAAATATAATAATATATATTATAATCAGAATACTTCGAAAATGTACAAAGAATATACTTTGTCATCCAAAAATGAAATAATATTATTAATAACACATTTAATATAAAACAATAAGTTGATTCTTAACTATTCTTATATCTTATCTTATTATCATTTCAATTAACTTATGGATTCATTCAATAGTTCCATCATATATTAGTAATAATTATCAATACTGTAATAGAATCATATTTCTTCGATCAAAAACGTTCCTTCGTATTTTTGCGTATTCAACATAGAATTATTTCATCAGTTACCACGAAAGTACAGCATTCCCTCGTATAAATAAAACATCATATGACGTCAAAATTGACACATCCTGCCATTAAATCTTATTTACCGGACTGGTAATCTTTGAAATCGTTCCTTCCCTATGCGCTTTCCTAATTTTCAAACCAATTGTTGTCAGGATATTATTTTTTTTTCAAATATAAACTACAAATGACATCATCATCATCGTCATTATCATCTTACACTGTCATCATAGATCATTATGAAGAAAAAAAATAAATAAATACAAAAACATTGTTCGCGCTTCTCTCAACCTCCATCGACGATTGAATTTGAATACTCGGTAAAGGCGAAACATTTTGAATATTTATCCAGTCGAGAGAACATTGTTGAGAGCACTCATCCGAAAGGTTTCTTTCTTAAGAACAACTTCGTTTTCTTTCGGTTAGGTTTTTTTCCCTCTTCAAAGATTATGTGTAGAGACTATCCTACGCACACAAACAAATCCAGTATACTGTACATAAGAAAGATGGGAGCGAGCCTGGTAATGAAGATGTTTCTCTAGGTTAGGGTAAGTTTGACGTTTTTATGGGTCAGTCTTGACTCTCTCTCTCTTTCTGTCCTTTTTTTCTTCCTACAACCTTTTCTGGTCCTTACACTCTTCTCTTTTCTCTCAGTTGCTGTTCCCCGAAGTCTCATGGGTTAAACTAACCCGTTATTGACTGTCATATCATCTCACTAATTCTATAATAAGAGATTTTCGATTTTACGATTTTGCCGAAAGGAATGATCAACGTACGTTGACCTCTTTGTCATATAGAATCACATTCATCGCACATTGTCTTCATTTCGATACAAAAAGAGAAATAGAATTTATAATTTTTGTCATATATAATCTTATAGATTCGATCGAATTTTTAAATTCGGTAGCAGTCTACGGTAGCGATTTTCCTGTGATTTTAAAATAGTTGGACATTGGTGGACCTTGTTTGTTGCATGAAAGAACATTTATTTGATAACGACGTCGAGAAAAACAGAGATAGAACTGCGAGCGAAACGAACGAATATGAAGGGAGAATATGAAAAGGACGGATCACCGGTGTGTTGGTGGTCCACAGTGGCGACTGACTCGAAACAATGAATTTACTTCATAAATCTCAATTCAGCCGGAGCCGCCACCGTCCAATTAAACTTAATATCGCGACCACCGCCGTAGGGCCATTTGCCTAAGATACTGAGATACAGTTTAAATCTCGCAAATGGTATGTGTGTAGTATCGACGATAGATAGAAATACCAAAGGAGGAATCGAAGAAACCTTTTCGGATATATTGAGTATTTTTTTCCCCGGATATCGCGTGTCCTTTAGAAATAATCATTGAATTCAACTCTGTTTTGAAATTACAATCCTTGTCGCAATTTATAGAAAGTGAATTTTAAGGTATTTCAATATATGCAAACCTTTATAAGAAACTCAAAAAGAATTTCCGAATAATAGAGAAATCGGCCTCGATATTATATTATACCATAAATGTTACGATCAGAAACAGTAGTTTTCGTATTATTTTATAGCTATTTTTTGACGGTACTATCGTTTCATAAAATCGAATTATAATTTTAATTGGTCATGGTAACATGTATTCATAATTTTACGATCAATCTTTTACGATCAGTCTGTCAAACTTGAAGATTCGTTTCTATGAGAGGATATGGTAATGCAGGGGAAAAAAACAGATAAAAGTATCATGAAAAGTAAACATTTTTTTTCAACGAATGATTTATTAATTAATAAAATATTCCTGTGATTTACGCGTAACGTGATTCATAAATCACAGAATATTCTTGTTGGGGTAGATTCAAAAAATCATCTCTCAAGATTTTAGATCCCACATGGTAAATGATTTCTAAAATTTTCCAGCAAAGAGGAATGATTGAATATTCAAATGAAAATAGTCAATCATTTTCACCAGGTATATCAATATCTTCCAGATGTACCTTACAAGATTGAAGTATATTATCTTGTGAAAGAACATGACTCATATCTAAAAGCGAAGAATTATCAAATTAAAATAAACGTCGCGATGAACCAATTAACCTCCTTTTATCATTTAGCATATTGAATTCACTGATAAATTCATGTCCCCTCGTGTCTCTCTTTCTCTCTCTTTTTCTCTCGTAACAGCACTCTCGATGACGCGACTTTATTAGCCAAAGTCACGCGTGTCCGCTCATTCGTCTGTCCATATGTATGATATCGATAATTAATATTCCACGTATGATGTGATACCAATAGCAGGCGATGACAGTTCAAAGACATGGTTGTTATTACTTATTTTTTCTCACTCCCCTCACTCCTCCTTGTTGTTCCTTCGAAGTAACAAGTATCCTACCCTCGAAGTGAATTTTTGTCGAGGTTAAAGGATCGTCGTATATAATACGGGGAGGAAGACGTGTCGAAATAAGACGTTTCAGGGTCGTAAGACGACAGGCTGCACATATCTCTCAACCTTACCGAAATAAATTCGTTTCTTTTGGGCGCAAGAGATGCGTTTGACCCCTGTGCACACAAATCCCCCTACTACCACTACCACTCCTCTACACTACCATCGCCACAAACGTTATTATCGTGATTTAAATGTTGTTGTAAGAATGCAAAAGAAGATATTCTTTCTCGATCGTAAAAGTTCGATTTTGTACAAACTAAATCGGATTTGGAATATTTTGGGAGCACAAAAGGAAAAAGCAGCGAGCTCTGTCGTCGGGACGCGAAGAGTTCACTTTAGGTCAATTTGTTCTTTGATCCCAAACCAATAATTCTCACGGACTTTTCAGCTCTTGGTTTAAATTCCGGTAAACGAGCAAGGTGACATTACGACCTTACAATAATATCTTCTGCTGCGTATAAAGGAAGGTAACGCGCGTGGGATGGCAATCTTCATAAAAATTTCTTTAGAAAGAGTATTCACAAGTGGTTTGCGACGTTGGGGAATTCGAGAGAAACGATCAAAGATTTAGTGGATTTTGTTTTTATAAAGAGAAAAGGTATGAGACTTGTTATAACGAACTAGGGTGGATTTCACGCAAAAATGAGAGAATATACATCTATATGTTATAAAAGATAATTAGTAGAATTCATTTTGTAACGACAAGAGAGTGGAGAATCGAGGGGAATCGGATGAAGAAGCGATGCAGCATGCTTTTCCTTCTTCGATCTTGTCCAGCAAAAGGTGAAGTATTTCAGAGTTCGTTCTGGATCGCGTCAAGCCAATAAAATGCCAGACGACGAGCCTTTGTATCTCGAGGACCACCATCATAGTCGTTGACGGGGTAGCCAAAA
This sequence comes from Gonatopus flavifemur, assembly GCA_018340375.1. Lineage (NCBI taxonomy): Eukaryota > Metazoa > Arthropoda > Insecta > Hymenoptera > Dryinidae > Gonatopus > Gonatopus flavifemur. The sequence continues at coordinate 13,059,579 of JAFFJZ010000005.1, forward strand.
AGGCTTGATAGTCTCTTTCTCTCTGTCTTTCCTTCCGTTGGCGTGTTGAAACGAAACGATCAAGGACTCGTCTCGATTTTCTTCTTCCCATAGAACACTTGCATTCAATTTACCTTCGTTATGAAATTCTTGCGGCGATATGAGATTGAAACAAAAACATCTATGGAGGTATTATGTTTTTAATTTGTCAGATATTTATTGGAAACCTCTCCCTTTCTCTCTATCTCTCATTTAATTCAAACAGAAGAGAGGAGTCTTCCGACAATGCGGTGGTCTCTTGAGATCGCTTCATTTTGTAACTCCACGTATTAGGGGAAAAGTGAATTTAATATGTCCCAAATTCTGTGGTGTGGTTAATGATAATGACTGCAAATACAATCGTGGAAGGTTTATTAATTTGAGAATTTCTACTTGATATCTACATTCGTATGTTCCCTAAATGAGATGCAAAGGATTCTTAATGAAAGACTAGATTGTTCCATGATTCTTCAATAATAATTTTTCCCAAGCATTTTCTCCGTATGGACACGATTTCTAATAAGAACTGTTCCGTGTTGTTTCTCCTGTATTGCAAAACAAAATTATTCTGTGAAAGTAGAATACTTGACGAAATCAATTTGCTTGCAGTAGATGGAAAATTCTTCCCTTATAAACTCACGATTGTGAGTGTTTTGCTTTTTCAACAGTTCTTTTCGAAACCTGCCTTGCATCTCTCACATACAGCAATGTTTTACTCTTCTTCACGATAATTATAATTACTAATACTTTCCACTTTTATGGTATCGTTTTTATGGTCAACGTAACATACGTTAAAACTCTTGAGTTCACTTCAATCTCGTCATCGACAGTTTTCTCTTTTTCGAGAGCGGATAATTCCACCGAATTCTGAATTCTACGATCAACTAATTTTCAAATTAATTTCCAAATATCCAGAAGTTTAGCTTTATCCTAGTGATAAGAGAAAAGTTAGTGAAGAAGAATGAAATAAATTATTTTCATGAATTTATTCAATTCAGCGTGAGATTCGCTCCGGTACCGTGACAATGATAATAAGTACGGTTTGGAGCTACCGGTTTCTTACTTTGAGAAGAATGAAGAGAGCGTAATTTCGAAGCGTTACGAAAAAGCCGTGAAAAGAGGAGGATTGAAGCATGTGTGTGGTACCAAACGGCGTGTGGCGCCGGTGCGTTTGTGCGTTCATGCGTATTGTGTGTTTCTCTTGAATTGTGTACGAATCATGTAACCAAACACAGCAAGTCTCTGTTCCTCCGATTTAAGCTCCGTGCCAAATATAGCCAACTTCCGTCGACACGTAATATAACTACAGGAAAAGTAATTCGTTGTGTAACGTGCGAACCATATTTTTATCCTCACTCGTTCTCTCGTACTCGTTATACCGTTCGAATAAATATTGTAATTTAGTCGAGTATTGGAATTTTACAAATTACACGACAGATTAATTTTTCTTCTTTCTCCTCTTCTTGTTTTTTCCTCAACGAGTTTTTCCACGACTCGCCGTAACAGTATTTCACAGTGAAGTCAAAACGTAGAAAGATGCACGAGAACGCAGCAGCTTCTTCTCATGAGCTACTACGTATAATTAATAGCTCAATTTCCACCTTTCAGGAAGTCATCCATCACCGTGTTATGTATCTACCAAAGATACTAAGAGAACTCGTGAATACGATACTCGAGTTCGTAATTCAAGAACTTTGAAGAATCATGAACTCTTCAACTCAACAATGTATTACAAGTATACATACTCGAGTGTCAAATTCTCTGACATCGTGTAGAAGAACAAGAAGAAGGAGAAAATAAAATCAAACGAAACAAGACTGAGAAGAAAAAAAGGAGACAAAACTTCGTATTCCTCCGAGCATCAATTCCCCGGTTGTTGCTTTTACGGTAGCAATGAAAAACAAGCGTGGGACAAATTGGGATTTCTGTTTGGTCGCTTTTTTTTCCTTCGCTTCTTCAGGGATCCTCTTCTCGGAGGTTTATAAACGCGATACTACCGTGTTTCGAACTAATCTAATCTCGTGAAATTCTTCCGTGAAACCGGGTGCAAGGGCAACATCAACAACAGTATAAACTAATCAACGGGGAGAAAGATGAATGAAGGAGAAGAGGAAGGAGAAAAAGAACCGAGATAGAGAGGAAAAACACAGAGAGCGAAACAAGAAATTAAGATGTATCATAGAATCTGGTGCGGATAATTTGCATCCGCCGCGACGCCTACGCAACCCGACGAGACTCCACTGTGACTTTCCGCCTCCGCGCACCAGGGCCCACCCGAGTACACACCCGACAACGACGTCTGGGCCCCTATCAAACACACCCAATCCGAAAAGGTCTGATAGATCCCTTCCACGCTTTCTTTTTTTTCTCTTCCCTCTCTTTTCATCCTACCTCCTTGGGCTCGTAATTCGACAGTGAAGACGAGTATATCATTCGGGACCATAATAAATCGTAATTCTTAACAACAATCAATGTGGTAATCATAATTTACGGTACAATCGTATACGATGTCTTTACATACGGGGTCTTTAATTCAATGATTTAAAGTTTCGCAGCTACTCCTTTTTTTCTTCTCTTCTCTTCTTCTTGATTCGTCTGTTCTTCCATCTCGCAAGATGAAGACAAGTATATCGTTTAGTTGGTTCTAATAACTCTTGATTCATAATTATTTTTCATACAGCGTTTTCTCTCTTTGGTACACGGTCGTTTCGTACATACACGACGACAAAACCATTACCACAACGCTACACACGATGACAACGACAATTACGACCTCGTCGTCGCGACGATTGGTCACAGAACATGAACGGATAAAAGCAAGAATAAAATCAGCTCCCTCTTGAAGAACGTGGGTTGTCTTTCTAAATTTCTTGTTCGCTCTTCAAATCCTTCACAACGATCGTTAATCGTTCATGCTCATCAAACGTATTTTTATCGCGTATATATAATTTTGTTTTCAGAATATTCGAATTCGAAATTGGATGTCTGAACGATCATAATCACGGATAACTGGAACTATGTGTGGAGATTAAACCCAGTAGCTTTCCTAAAGACTCAGAAATATTATTAAATCTCAAATCTTTAGCCTTCAGATTGCATAGGAGAAAATTAGTTAGTTGTTTCAATTAACCAGTTATATATTTCCAGTCTCATGATGGTTTTTTTAACTAACCGATCGTTAGAATAGCTATTTAACTCGTAAGCGCATATATGCGCCCATTTAGTTACTTGTTTCAACTACCCTTTTATTTCCTCCCACATACCCACGGCAAAAATTGTCTAACCTCGTCTGCGAATTCATTGCAACTTGGTGGTGAAAATTCCATGAAGTTTGAGAATTTCAATTGAATTTGAAGTAAATTTTATACACACATACCGGAAATTGATTCTCCATATAATGATTAGCATTTTCCGATTTCCGTATGCAGGAAAATGCTTTCCAAATTTTTTCACAAAGTGTAAGATTCAATACAATTCTCATGTGAACTAGGAAGACTCTAATGAATATTTTTACCCAAAAATGAATGCTGAATTTTCATTTCGATACGAGTGTATTTTGCTTATCTATAAAATCTCAATTCAAAACGAAACACGTCAAAATAATAATGATATTTTGAAGTTCCTGATCGTTCAATGCATTCCTCTTCTTTTTAAGATACGTAGTATTCCTTCTTGTTTTTCATGTATCACGGTTGTTTCGCGTGCTTGAGTAGGATGTCAGGTCGTGCTTGTAACAATTCAGTCGTTCGATAGCATTGAATCTATGGAGTATGATTCAGTTTTATAAATCCTTTTGTATATGCAGATTTGAAATACTTGTCAGGCAAGAGGGTATTATTGAATCAGTCGCAACATCGGGTCTTAATAAAAACAGAAAAAAAACAAAAATAATAAGTATCGCATGTGCGTGGTCTGAACTAAACTGTGATTCATGCCCACTCCCTATAGTTTCATCGATTTATCTGCTTTTTCTTGAACTCTTATCATATTCTTCGCGATAGCTAAAATGTTATTGCACTCTGAAAATGTGGTTTATTGTTGATAGACTTTGATAACATCAGGGAAGGAAAAGGAAATGGCTGTAGCAACTACTCACTTTTTTAGCACCCTTATTTCACCGCTGTAGCTGTGACTGAATAGGTTTTGTGGTCGATATTTGGATAGCCAGATAATTTAGCTGTTGAATTTTCACTGCGACAGCTACATTCCTTGCTGCTACCACTTAGTAAGTACCTATGACAGCTAAAAGATAGCTCCCTTAGCTAATTTTCAGTTATCCGAAAGACAGCTCATCATTTTTTTCCGTGTGAATGAATTCTGGTGTACATGTTAACGAGTCGCCATCGATCTAAATTTTCATCATTCATTTTAACGATAACTTACGTTCACCCCGACTAGAAATTGAGTCACATCTGATCGGGTTAATTCGGCCTTTAATCAGGACCTGGCCAGGTCCTGATCAGGTCCTAATCAAAGGTCGGGTTAACACGATTGAATTTCTAGTCGGGACTGCACGTAAAAAAGTTTTAGCTCTATCAGCTGAGTTTCAGCGATTAGAACTGCATATTTCAATTTCTTAGCGATATTGGCTTGAAATTTTGCTGCAGCAGCAAGGTAAAAAACCAGGCTGTCTATGTCATAGCTAAATGATGTTTCACTTTTTATCAGCGACTGGAACGTTATTCACTTACGTTACTCATTATATATAAAATGTATATAATAATATATATACATAATATATAATGAGTAACGTAAGTGAATAACGTTCCAGTCCCTGCTTTCTACTGATCATGGAACATTGGAATCTCCAAGAAATAAAGGAAAAACTCTCGACATGTCACAGTAAAAACCTTCGATTCGTAGGTAACTTTAGCTGCCAGGATTTTTGAGAAGACCATTTCACCATTATTTTCTACAGTGTGAACTTCTATCATCGCAGTGAACGAACGGCGAAATAGAAAGAAAAATAGACTCTCTGAATGCCTGGGAGTGAAAAATTCACTCGTGGAGAGTGAAAATACTGAAAGTCCAGGACGAGTGAGATTCCACTTCTAAAGAGCGACTCTTCATTCCATCAGAGTGAATTCTCACTCCAACAGAGTGAAGGTTGAACTCGTTTTGAAAAGTGAAATTTCACTTTTTTGAGAGAGTGAAAATTCACTCTTATGGAGTGGAATCTCACTCTTGTTGGACTCGCAGTATTTTCGCTCTTTGGAAGTTGATTTTCACTCCAGGAAATTTAGACAAGAATTTCTGCGAAAAAGACTCAAATTAGTCTACTACTTTGCTCAAAACTCATTGAGGAGGGGGACTCAAACTCGACACCCCTATCACAATACATACTCCAAGAGAAGGGCAACGTCAAAACGAACATGACAACACTCTTTGAACATTTATAGAACCTTTAACGTTCAACGAACATTCATCGAACGCTAAAATGTCCGTTTCACGTTTCTGTTTTTTTGAAATCGCTTTGTATCCCCTTCCGACACGCTTTTTTCCTTCATTCAAGTGGAAAAGTGAAATGTGGAGTAAATACCAGCTTTTTCTGACATGAAAAAAAATCTTCAAAATTGTATATAATTTGTATACAATCCAACATATTTTTGTATATAAATTCTATGTCACTACACAATTATCAAATAAAATTCAAAAAATTTTTGGGAGTGATCTCAAACAGAATGTACACAATTGTCCCTGTTTTGGATAACTTTTACATCACAGTATTAATCTTGAACCTATAAACATGATTCAGCAGGTCATTGACATCGTTCATCGGTGGAATCCGCGATTGCTTAGTTGACAAACTAATAGGAAGGTGCAGAACTAAATTTTCTATATGAATTTATAGATTTAAATGTGTTCAACATGTCAATCGCTCATTGGATTTCTCGTGCTAACATCCCTTTCAAACGTATTGATCTGTGATGAGAATTGCCAGATGGCAGATTAAATATTTATGGGAAGTAGATTGGTAACTGATCTATAGTCACATGCACATTTTCTACACTACAAAAGCTATCGTGAGAGAATGATTTGAATATACCAAACAAAAATACAATTATTTTCTAATCAATCCAAGAATTTTTCATTGTTTCCCCATTATGTCTGAGATGTTGAGCTTGAGGGAGGAAATTCAAATTTCAAATCAACTGGCAGAAATTCATATTATCCCGTGTAGAATTTTTGTAAGGCAAAACATCGGGGCCTTATGTGGCCAATATCTTACGTTATAATAGGCCTCTACTTTGACCTTTCCAGGTAGGAAATGCCAATATTGATAACTGGCCCATGCTTGGCAAAATACTGGGTTGCCAAGCATCGCGAACCAATATTGGTCCAATATTAAACCATTTGTTATTTGAGAATCTATATCACGTTTCTTAGGGAATGTCATTACAACAAGTGGTTGAAGCTTGGAAAAACATTAAACTGTCAACCATGGTGAACCAATATTGGGCCAATGTACAACCAATGTTTATTTGAGAACCTATGCCACATCTCCAAGAAGTATGTTTGTAGAATCGGTTTGAAGCATGGCAAAAGTTAATATATACAACTTGGGCCAAGTCCGGTTTAATCGTATGAGCCAAGCTCCCAAATACTCATAATACATATATCATGAGACATTGGGCCATGCTTGGCATTGCATTCTGGCCCAATATTGAGTACCAAGCCAGGCACAAGGTTATCATCCCAAGCTTTCACCAAGCTTGGGCCATTTTTTCTCATGGATTCTGGTCCAATATAAGTCATAATTGGACCAAGATCGGGCCAAGCTTGGGCCATTTGTTAATTCCTACCTGGATTATGAAATTTTTACTCGGGATAACATTCAGTTCAAACACAATCAACGTTGGTGAATCAGCTATCATTAGTGTAAATACGGCCAGTCATGAAAATTTATCATCAATGCCAGCATGTTGCAACGTAACCAAACATTGGCCGAGTCTTGGCAGCAATGATAGGGCAATTTTCAATGATAACATCATTCCAAGCTAATTTTTATATAATTATATATAACTTAATTAAATTATATATAAATTATATACAATTTTGGGGAGTTTTTCACTTCAGAAGGCCCGTAGTGAAATTTTTGTTCTGTATAAGAGTTCAAGTTTTTGAGGCAATCTTTCATTCTTTCTATTCAATTTCTGTTTAAATAATATCAGGAGAATCTTCCATTACGTTACAGCACACGAACAACTTTATTGCACGGGGAAGAAATTCACCGTAACAGCGAAATCTAAACCTACTGCATATAATAATGAAAATTCTGCTGTATAAGTTAATAATCATATCGCTGTCAAAGCAATCCTTCAACAATACCTCCATTCGCTGCGTCAATATTTTTTCCTCTCCAGGTGAAATTTACACAAACGTTGCCCGAGAAATGCTTCAATAAGATGCTTAGATTCATTTTTTTATATCAAGCGCAACAATAATAAAATTCTCACGTTGAGATAATGTTTCAATCGAATCTTTTTCCCTCCGAATCAGCAATCGCATTGAATATACCAAACTTCGAAACATCCCCTGAGAAGATTTTCAAAACAAATTCCCTGTTCATGTTTCAAGTTGAGAATATTTCTACTTGACCTTACGATCCGACGGTAAACGTCGATAAAATAAAAATCAACGATTCCATCAGTTGGTAAGTTGGATTATAAATCATATTTATCGATCCCCGAACATCTCTCTCTCTCCATACAGTCGAATCATTGAACAAAAAGAGAACATAATCGATCACGAGAACGATATCGATGATCGTAACGATAACAATGACACAACAAGAGTAATCATGAGAAAATTATTCGTGTGCGTGCATTCAATGACGATTTGTAACGTTCATGCGTGCGTGCAGAAAGACGCGGGTGGGAGAAAAGGAGCGAAGATGCGTCGCAGTGAAAGCGAGAAGGATGGAGAGAGATAACCGCGGGGTCTAACTGGGTGGTTGAAATTAATGTTAGCTGCTTAATTGGAGCCACCGAGCAGTGTGTAACTTTATATACGTTTGTGTACGTGTGTGGCCCTTCGTCAGTGACTCTCATTTAGCTGAAAATATCTCACCAAACGTTGAGACATGTGTCAGTTTACGCTCTCACTTTCTGGAATTATTCATTCACATCATCATCTCAATCGTCCCAACGATCGAGAGAAATAAATCGCCGAATTTCTTTCCACATTCAAGGAGAAATGAACATTCTCCGAATGGTATATACCGTGACAAATGCAGGTGCATTCGTCGAATGCATCATACGGGTTTAAAAGCCAAAACGAATAACGAGAGGAGAGGGAAGCCAGGTTGTGAAATCGTAAATATTCCAAGTGAGAGCGTGTTTAATACGAAAAAGTAATGGACTTCACACCGAGATAATCGATGGAGAGAACGAATATAAAGCATGAGATTCGTAATAGTTATTATACTTGGCACAGTTTGTGCAACTTGGACATCAAAATAACAACCGTTCTGTGCTCGTACAGATTGAATTATGTGCAATCACGATGACTCCTCTAAGTACAATTATGGACAATTTATATACAAACGTGTATGCCAACATTTCCATTGTTTGACTTTCTAATATTTTCACCGAACTTTGAAATTCTATTGATTTTGTAACAAGAAGTAATTTGTGGTGATTTATCTGGAAGATAAACAACAACTCGTATAGCGGATTCCTAAATAATCGGCATCGATAATTATAATTGAGTACTCTCCGCAAAGGGAAGAAATGGAAAAAAACTTGATTGACAAAGTTGTTGCGACGTCAGTTGATTCTCGAAACGAGAAAGGATACACGGTAAAGAGAAACTCGACAAAGAGACTCGGATGACGATGCACGTGGCGGTGGATTCTGTAGCAACGGATTGTCAGTGTTGATACTAATTTTGTTCTCCTTCTCTTTCCATCGTACGGATCGCCAAGTTGTCGAGTTGCGGATGCCGAAGGGAGCGCTCGTTTCTGACCCCTTGCTTCCTTGCTTCCATGCTTGCTTATTGTTACTTACGGCTTACGGGCTTTTGGCACGCGAACGTACAGGTCTAATGTGTTAATATAACGCATGGTGGCGAGGGATGGGGGGCCGAGAAAGGGGGTAGACCATCGCCGATGTGCGTCGTACAAGCTCCTACGCGTTGCACGTACTGCTTCCTTTAATACACACATATAACGCGTGTCAATCTAAAATTGGGACAGGAGTAGTTACATTTTCTTCTTCCTCCCTTCTTATGTGGCTAAGCGCAACGATGTTACGCCTGCCTCTTTTTTAGAGTAACACGCGGTATATGAGAGTGTAAGCATGGCGGTGAACCGGGTCTGTATTCGTACCGCGTGTGCTAAGCTATGTAATAAAATCTACCCACCCAGAAACGACGAGGAGGGACGGATGGTTTTGGTATCGTTAATCGTTAAATTGCGTTGGATTATATTCATGATACGGAGAGGGTGGGCTTTCGTTTTAAATTCTCTTGTTCTCTTCATTGAATCATAACTAATTGTTTTAATTGTATCTTTTAGTCGAGTTATTGATTAATTGATACGTTCCTAACTACGAATTACCAGTGGCGTAATGTTGGCCCAGCTCCGGTGAATAGCGGCGAAGCCTTGAGAAGCCTTGCTAAAATGCCAGGCAGAGACGAACGGAAAATTGTTGTCGGGCTTTGAAGGGGTTCTTCTCCAGGTAATCCAAACTGTAACATCCTGTCAAAACCTGACAAGAAAATTTTTGTCCGGTTTTCACTGGATATCATCCCTTGTAGGAATGATGATTGGAAATTCAATGGATCCCAGCCAGTGTTGCCAGCAAGTTTGAGATCCAACAGCCTACATCCAATCAGGTATTCCTCTTAATTGGGATGACCAACATATTCCGGTCTCCGTGCTCTTGTTCCTTTGTTTCTTGCAACACAGACCCTAGCTAGTTCCCCCAGATGTCAAGTTGGGTGCAGGGTAGTTTTGTCACGCACTTTCTAGCCTGTGTCCACCCGGATGTCCCAGGAATTTTCAAGAATGTCGTTTAAATTGCTAATTAGAAATGTGAGATCATGTTTTTCCTGCAAAATCATACCTATAAATGAGGTACAAATGTGTTTTGAATTGTAATCCCAATCCGAGTACGTCGCTTTGAATTTATATCCATCAAATTTATTCCTTTTGTTCCTCTGACCGTGTTCATGGACTATCAATGTTACGATCAGTTGAAACATGAAAAATCCACATAAACCAACTGAAGGTTTGAGCACCAAAGTCAGATTGGCTTAAATGTGTTGTCTATTATGGTTGATCTCATCCAGTACATGGATGGTAAGTGGGATGCCCAAATAAATTTCTACCAGAGGAAGTCTGTGAATTCCAAAAAGAACCTTCCCAAGAAATTGCTGTCAGTTTTTTTACAGGATATACAGTTCTCGTCTGGATTACCTGGGAAAGGGATCGTTCAAAGCTTGAAAACAATTTCCTGTCTGGTCCTGCCTGGCACTTTTGGTAGAAGGCAGCTCGGATGAGATATGGAAATTCTGGAGCCTCAATTCTGAGATTCGAGGTGCAACCCTGATTAGAAAACTTTTGCTATAAAACACTGTGTTGGTCCGAGCCTGAATCAATGCTGATACAATGACTGGCCTGAGTCATTTCTGGTAGTCAGCATTGGTGGAGTTACTAAATTTCCACATAGGTTGCATCAACTGTACCCCTAGTAGAATAGTCTGGTCATTCACGAGTGGAACGAGTTGGAACGCTTGCACTAGCGAAAAGCTAGCGCAAGGCACTCCCCGGTCTCTAGTTTTTCCTTAGTGCAGGCGTTACAAACTCGTGAATGACTGCACTATTTCTACTCGGGACAAGGTTAAATGTTAAAGATTCCAACTTCTCGTAAGATCTCTCAAGATGATATTCTCATTTTAAAAGTTCCTTAAAACATCTTGCAGCACAGGGCACATCCCTCTGGATTGTAATTACATTCTATCAAACTCTAACGTGTCTCATACAATCCTTTCGAGCCCCAGTAGGACGAGTTTCATTGAATTTCCTCAATGGCAAATCCATTCATACATCCAAAAATAACCATCGCGAACGATATATATTCATCGTCATAGTTTACATACTCTCCAACCCCTCTTCTCGTCCTCTTTTCCCTTAGCACTTGACTTACACGACAAGTGAAGAGACACATGTATATCCAGAGACTCGCATGGTAGATGGTGTCACAGAGGGGAAGCGAACGGGTTAAATACAAGCAATGTCGAGAGAGTGTAAAGCTCTCGACTCGCTCAACTCACAAATTCATCTCGTCTTCTCGGTAAGTCGTGTCAGTCTTTCCCTATATACCATAAGTACGTATATATACACAAGTAGAAGTGGCGGTTTACTTTGATGCGCTTACGAAAGTCCCTCGTGCCGCATGTTCAACCACAAAAGAGGAATGAAGAGGGCAGCAGGATAAAGAGGAGAGTTAGAATGAATAGAAGGGTATACTCTTGAAATTGTACGATTTCCGCAACCGCAAAACGATCGCGTTTACGCGAGAAATTATATCATCGCTCGTCTGTAGGTCTGCTCTTCATACCATAGGAGAGAAATTTCAAATGAGAGCAAAAAAGAAGAAAAAAAAGGAGAAGAAGAAGAAGTCATACAATTGCGATTGGACGAATCGACAAAAGGCACCAATCATCGTCTCGTGTACCTTTGTGCGAAAGGAATACAATGAATGCTCTTCCCTCGTGATAAAAATGCGCCCGCGACGTACGGACTTGCGTTTGAAAAGTAATGAATAATTCAATTGTGTTCACAGGAATTTGCTTCAAGATGAATGCTATATACCTTTGCGCTTCTTTCCACTCCGAAGTCATCAACCGTCAATTTGAATATTTAGAATTCAAATTTTCCCATGCGAGCTAAATGATGATCGCCTTAGCTTCGATATTTTTTTCCAGCTTTGTTCAATCACGTTCATTTAATTTATTCTCTTTTCTTTCTCTTTCTCTTCCCCTTGGATAGCGTCGTTGTTTCCGTTCAACGGATTTGTGAGATCATTATTTCACTCTCTGAATTTGTGTAAATCAGTACAATTTCACTGCTGACAGATGAAAGCCCAATCCTTATATAGTTCATACGTACGAATAGAAACTTTGTCTATGCATCGTCACGCATGAGAGAAAGGGTACCGTAGAATATTGTGTGTGGGTACAGTTCTTATATGGTTCATGTAAATATAACTTTTTCACTTGATTGAATTACAAGTAAGATCAACTGCTGCATTGTTCCCATTTCATTTTCAATCCTGTTAGTCGAGAATCGAGGTGTGTAAATCTTATGCTCGTTACACTGTGAGTAAATTACATTTTCTTTTAATCATCTTTCGTTCGTTAGCGGGATAAACATTTTGATGGGTGTCATTGGAATTCGTTTCGAAATGTTTGGCAATTTATGTAAATTGGGTTCCTTTGAACTTTCGTTCGGGAATACGAATTTATTCGTCACGGTGTATGAAATATTTCGCTTTGTGAAATTCATGCTAAGAATGTTCTGCATCTCAAGTGAATTACATGCTTGTAATATCTATTGTAAAAATCAAAGTTCTCGCGTGTATCTTTCTGTGATCAATTTTCAACAAAAATACAGAGGTTGTCGATTCGCACATGGAATTTTACAATTTTGTACCTTGACTTTTCTATCATGCTCTGGTAATTCCGTCGATTGCTCTTATTACATTCATTACATATTCTTTTGCATTTCAAGATTTCAATATTTTCATATCACGAATTATATTAAGAGGCTATATACCACTCTGAACGCTTAAAACTTAGGTGATTTTGCGGAATTTTTTGAAGAAAGAGTATTCTTCCATCGAATGTTCTGAAACTTTGAGGATATATTTACTTATAACTTAACTATATTATATAATTTTTTGGTACAAAAATATCGACATACGAGCGACTTATGCGTTGCCTTCGGAGGCGTAAAAAAAAAGTTCCCCAACTGCTGCCACCATACCGATCGCTTAAGTGGCTGAAATGAGAAAAAAACAAAAATGACGTTGAACTATAAGGTATACTCTGTACGATGAACCAGGATTTTTAAAAAATATCAAAATCTGACAAAATGGCAGTGTTTTGAAAAGAAAAACTATGTTTTTTTTGCCTAAAAAATGGTCGTTTGTCCGATGTCAAATCGAGAATTATTATCCAATCAAAAAGATCGTGGTTCACCGTAGAAGAAATACACCCGAGAACACTCAGTTGAAATTTCAAGTCAATCGGTTGATTGCTCTTCGAGTTATGATGGCAGCCAATTTGAAACATCCCATTTCGAGAAAAACTCGTTTAAAGATTTCACTATCGATTCACATTTCGAGACACTTTCTATTAATATTTCAAACAAAATGTGGTGATTTCAACTGAATTAGAGTACATTTAATGTCAATTGCAGTAAATTACACTCCAAAATTGTCTCTGTTACAAATTTCATTCCAAATTGTGGTAACTACAACAAGTAATTTTTTTGCGTGTAAATTTGAGAGGCAACCATTTGCTCTTTAGCAGGCTGGCATTCGGATAATATTTGAGATACGGCCTTGGAATTTTGACAGGATATTCTTAAGGGTACAAACTGTTGACAAAAGGTAAAAAAAGAGGTATCTCAACCGCTTTAATCAGTGAAATGATCAGAAAGCATCACATGATATTTATCATTATTCGTTTCTGCAATCCAGATTTTCTTAGAATTATGAAAAATACCCCACTGATCGGAAAAAATATACCTTTATTATGCTGTTAACATATTATAAAATGCATTTTAATTATATTATTAACATATCATCGATATATCAACAACACAGTAGACATTTATGTTCCTAATCAGTAGAGATGCCTGCTGTTCCGTTGAAAGAACTTGTTCTTACATCAACATTATACACGCGGAAAAAATTATTATTGCCTATAATATTTTACGATCTGATAGCGATCATTCCGTTTTTCGATCTTCAGATCTATTTATTTCAATCAAGTGAAAATTATTTCCCAACTAAGATGTTGATTGAAGTTCACCAAACGGACCTGTTTTCTTGTACTGCGCTGTTGCAGACGTAGGGTGGACTAGTTTACGATATCAGCTTGTTGCACCCGCACTACCAAGGTCATTTAATGAACAGAAATGAAGATTTTATAATTATTATAAATATATACACTGAAACAATGATGAGTCAGGAAAAGAGAGTTACAAAGATTCAACTGCAGAGTGGTGAGAATGAAAATTCAAATAAAAATTCATTATCATCAGGTTTGGAACTTGAATACTTGAATTATAGTGTATACCTGAATTTCAATTCAACAGCAACTCACGTGGACTCAGATTCCATCATGAATACTATTGCGCATTGCTGGTACGCATCATGGCTGCACCTGATGGAAAAAAATTGCCATTGATGGAAGGTAATTTCGAAGGTGGATTGTATGGCGTTCGACGAGCGTAATGATGATTCTCCATGAATGGCGGCATTTTTTTGTATCATTCATGAACTGTTTGTGGAACTTCATTTGGAAAAAGAATTGATTAACAATCACGGTCCAGTTGATTGCAAACGATCATAATAATCTCAGAAAATTAAAGTTCGTTGTTGTAGGTATATTATAATTGAAAATTACTGATATACTCTGTTTGGGTTCTTATCAATAATTCATCTTGAAAATGGGACGATGGAGAATATGTATATAAAATGTGAAGTGTTGAAAATATACAAAAAATATTTGATAAAAAACAATAGAGAAAGAAAATTGTTGAAATTTTTTGCTTCGTGGGAAAAATTTTATGAAGACGTTGTCTACATTTCTTGGTGTGAACATCCACTGCCGAATGCTGAAAACACTGCAAATCTAACAAGAGTGAGATCCTACTCCTATAGAGTGAGGTTTCACTCCATAAAAGTGAATTTCCACTCTCTTGGAGTGAGGATTTCACTCTTATAAAGAGGTGAAATTCCGGTTCTTTCACCGCGTTTAATCTTCACTCTGTTGAAGTGGGAATTCACTCTTATGGAGTGAAGAGTTACTCTTCAGGAGTGGGATCTCACTCTTCCTGCACTTCCAGTATTTTCACACTTCAAGAGTGAATTTTTCACTCCAAGGAATTTAGAGAGCGAATAAAAAAACGATCTTTTTCCCAAATAGACTACTACTTGCCTTATATTTCAAAACGTTTATTCGCATTTATTGAGCCTTTGATCATCATACGATAAAATGATTCCTCGAAGCTTTGTAGAACGATCGTTGTATTAATCATAAATTTTTCAATCATCGGGTGAAGCCAATTAACAATCCCGGATTTTTTGTACAATGTTTCGAACTCATTTTCAAGGCTGCGCGATTAATCGAATGAAACGAATAATCGTTTCCGATTGACCGATTAATAGTATTTTCGATTATTCGAACAAACCAATTGGTTGTTTGATTCCGATTAATCGGTTTTTTCGAATACTTGATTTAGGGGTATAGCCACCTTAGAAGGCTGAAAGTAATGAAAAAAAAACACCTTTTGTTCAACAAAAAACATTTTTCATGTGACCTCACAAATCACTTCAACAACATTTGTTCGATTGATTTCAGATTTCAACAGAATCTTCCTGATACAATTTCGCAGAAAAACACGTACGGAATTGAAAGAATATCAATTCTCCTAAAAATGATGAACATTTGAAGTTAAAGGTTGAGCTTTCCAATGACCAATTTTGTATAAAAGTGCTCATAAAATTAGAAGTTTTTTATTAATCGAAAATTTCCGACGTGTTTCTCTGCGAAATTGTATTAGGAAGATGTTGTTAAGATTTGAATTCAATCGAACAAACATCGTTAAAGCGATTTGTAACACCAATTGAAAAAGTAACTTCGATACAAATGCGTTTAAGATTTTAATCAAGACTGGTATCATTCACACGGAGAAAAATCCAGTCCGGAAATATACACAGCGAAAAATTTTGTGTCACAGGAGGTCCACTCACAGATTTTCAGTGTGAATTTAACATTTTTGTGTTGACCCTAGAATACGCACAGGGGTCTTTCAAACCCCAGAAGGTTTTTTTGCTGTTTCAGCATTTGAGCATCTCTTCATTCAAGATAGTCCGTATGATTTGAAACCTATTTAGTTTCCAATGAGTTACAACTATGTGAAATTTTCTGTGTTTTTCGCGTGCGTGTTCTAGAGTTAATATTCAACGTAAATTGCGAGTGGATCTCTCAAACGTATACGTGTTTTAAAAATACACAAAATTCTTCACTGTGTAGTATTCTCCAATAGAAAATTGGAGAATATTTCCTGAAATCTGTGAATATTTGTTAAAATCTGAGAGTACTTCTCAAGTTCGTAATGAAGCTAAAACGGTTCACATTTTTGTTGAATTTTGTTTGAAAAAGAATGAAAATTCACCAATACCTCAGTTTTTTAATAAAAAAAAAGTATCGAGTAAGTTCGAACAAGTCCCGCATGAAATTTTACAAATGATAAATGAATTTCATATGAAATTTTGGAAGTTTATTATTCACTTTGCAAAATTCCATGCGCGAATTTTGGGAAGTTGATATTTTTTTTCCATTGCTTGTCAAGTGTTGATAGTTTTTCGTTCTTTTTCCAGTAAAGTTCAACAAAAATATCAACCGTTTTATCTTCATTAAAAATTTAATAAATATTCTTCAATTCTCTATTAGAGATTACTATATTTCCAAACTGCATTTTTCTCCGGGTATGCTAGGAAATGTGGCCTCAAGTCAATAAAAGCCACCCAGACGGAACAACATGCCACTCGAACGTTTATGGAAGATTTACAGAACGTAGGAGAGGTTTTCTGAACGTTCATAGAACGTCTCACAGACATATTTCGCTGTTAGGGCACAGAAGTACAAAAAAAAGTGCAAAGTAATGAAATCGACCCCCTCGAACATTCTAAAGTTGTAAACGAGAACAAAACTATTCCCAGTATTTCGTTCTTGTCTCGTCTCGCCGAGACTGACCGGGTCTCGATCTCGGTCTCGTTTTCCTCTCGACAAAATCAGTATCGTTTCGTTCTCGAGTCGAGATTCTCGCCATTCTCGGTTTCGACAATGCATTCTATACGTCTCGGTCTCGTGTCGATCTTGGGATCGATACCGAGACCAGTTTCAGTCTCGTCCGAAACACTAACTATTCCCAAAATCTGTCTCCTCCAATTTCGAGAAATCATAGCTTTTAAATATCCGTATGACCGTAAAATCTCATTTAGGAATTCTTCACAGTCATCCAGAAGTCTTTGTCAAAGGTTTTTAAAGAGAAACGTTCGTACTCGCAATCACCATTCCACACTGCTGTTCAAGTAGAAATGTAGGGTCAAGTGTTAAAACGCTTATTTCAAGTGGTTTGAGTCCATCATATCATCAACAAGTATAATTTGTGTTGGGAAAAGTATTGATTCGTGGAGTCGGAGGGAAGGAAGATATTGAGAGATGATGAGAGGAAAACTGGTGAAAGAAAGAGAGAGGGTATATGGTCTTTCTTCGAGAGTTGGCATTAACTCGACACGTTAAACGAGTACACTAAGAGCAATTTAAAATATAAAGGTGGAACAAACTGCTACGTGGTATAAATAACACGGTACGATAAACGAGAATTGAAAACTTGAAGAAGAAGCAAAAAAGCATGAAAAAGGACTGGAAATGCAAAGCGCAATACAATCGCGTGTCAAAGACTGGCTCTTTCTACTTCGAATAATTACTTCAGAAATTTGTATTTATATTTTTACATACAAATTTGGAACCAATATGGCGAATCGTTCAATAATGTTTTTTTTTATCGCTTTCGATTCAACTGACAAACAACGCACATAGGAATAGAGAGATATGTTTCATTTCAATGATACGATTAACTTCGTGTATACGTATGTTAACACGAGTACGTACGCGCTTCAATTGGTCTAACGACAATAATCGTTAGTTGTCATCAACAATATGAAGGCTCATGACCAACTAGTTAACTGGTAGTTCATACTTAATAATATACTATTACCTCCAAGTTTGTTGTTTTTTCATTCCCTCTCTCTTTCTCTTTTTCTCCAATACGTTTCATACGTACTTTGCAATCACGATACACGTTGTATTTATGATAACAGCTCTTTGATCAAGAATTGAATAGCTTGATTCAATAATAAGGTAAATACACCTCGGGAACCATCGGCAAAAAATCCGACACACAAATTATCTAACTCCACTGCTTCGTGGACATACATTTTCTTCTTTGGAGATCTGCTTGCGATCGACGTGTCCTCATTATTATCTACGTTCCTTGGATTTTTCACTCCGAGAGTTTAATTTGTAATCGACAGTGTTACATCGTCAGAAAAATTACGTTGTACTCTACAATAAAGAAGTAAGCTATATGTTCTTTTTATTGCTCGGTACAGTGTGGTAACTTCGGTCGAGGAAATTATGGTGATTATAGGAAACAATTCATTATCTGGAAGTTAAATGAAACATGTACAAATTGTTTGCATAGATGGAAGCTGTAGGGAATTTTTCCGCAGTTTTATATTCTTCAATATCTAAATTATATATGATTTTTTGTGATTGATTATCATTCAATTGTCATGATATGACAAACAGTTTAAACAGATTCACCCCTCCCCAGCATATCTGCTAATCGAACAAATATGTTCTCAATATAATATTATTGTACCACTCGAAGTATTTTCGAATATAAACAAAATGGTGAAGAAAGTTGTATCGAAGAAACACAACAAATGAATGTTAACGTTAATTTTTCTTATTCTCAAGGATCAAAATCGTTGGTTTTCGCTGCAAGTGTTCACTGAAGTGAATAGCGAATGATCTTATATGTTCGAATGCACTGATCTGATAACAAGATATAGTTTCTCGTTGGTATCAGGAGCGTGAACTACACTGCTCATTAAATCGGCGCACGATCCGGTTTGGTATAAAAGCGCGTGTAAATGTACATTTAACTGGTGTAGATTCATATACACATTTCCCTGGAAGATCTGAGTTGTTGAAAACTATATTTACGTGATCGTGGGAACAGCGATGACGATGACGATTACGATGATGATAGAGGAAAACCTTTATTAATCGTTTCGTTATACAATGAAAACAATACAACTTTCGAAGATAGCTATTTGAATACTGATTGGATTCTTTGTTACGTCCGAAACTACGAAACTACGATAATTCTAAGTAATTAACGAGCCTGAAATATATTTTCTCATTCCTATATAAGGTTGTACAAAAATCAGGCTAGTTAGAAATTATTGGCGTGACGAGAATCGGCGATGTGTATACGATAAATCGGCATAACATAATAATTAATAATAACAATGAGGCAAAGTCATTTCAAGATGACAACCAGGATAAAGCGGGATAGTTAGACGTGTATAATATCGATTGCTCAAGACACGTTTCGAGCGGTGAATTATTGCTTTTGAAATGCCAGGCACTCCTAAAGCTCATTCGCGCTTCTAATTCGTATCTCAGGTACGGATAAAATACATATAAATGCAAATATTATTCTGTTTTGAAGAATTCTTTGACAGAAATGTCATTGTTCTTCCGGGATGATGAGTCCTTCGTGGTTATCGCGTCACTCTGGGATAGATCTTTAACAACTTTGACGTGAAAAATCGACCGATGTTGAAGAATTTTTTCTCTCTCTTCGATTGTAGAATATATAATTTTTTCGTGAAAAATGAATGTATGTAAATTATCAATGACGATAAATGATAAATGATGTATGGGATATGTTCGGTATGTTATTCACAAATGTGTTATAAAGTGACATCAATTTGTACATAAATTCACAATTAAAACTCTCGAATTGTCAATGTACCTTAATCCACATTCACCTTTCCAAAATTCTTCGATCTCAATAACAAATGATGATTAATAATGATTGAAAATGTTTGAACTGGATAATATCTAATATCGTCGTGATGGGAGAAAATATATTGAATCAAATACCATTAATTCATAAAAAGTATGTCAAATTTTAAAGCAAAATCAATTCAGTTTGACCATATTTCATTCCTTATCGTTATCGTAGAATATTAAACGATAGTATTGATGAGTTTCAACTATTATATGATTTTTTTTCTGTTTTGTTCTCAGGACGAAGTAAGTAACAACCCACCACGGGTTCGATGGATGTACCAGTATTCGAGTTCTAATGATGAAAAGGCGCCAACAAACCGTGAGCTATCATAAAATGACCCATTTCATTGCTTCTCTCGATCTTTGGATATGAATTATCTATGAGATCGATTTTGTTCTTTACATTACAATTCCAGCACGTACTTTGTGTTGATATTTGCGTTACCTACCATGTGGAAGAATTGTCAAAATTATATAAAATGTCTATGTGATTCGATATAGTTTATATATAATTCATATATAATTCTGAAAATTTTAACAGTAGGGCACTGAACCATCCCTTGAGGATTCAGATATTCTGTTGTACAGAACAACCACCGATCCTGATTAGACTGAGTTGGGAACAACAAGATTTCACACGATGTTGATTTATCAATTCTCATAAAATGACCAAATGATTACATTCAACATTCTGGACGGAGAAAAATTAAGTTAAAATCATAACTACATTTTTACTAAATTGGCAAGATATGAGCTAGATATTGGCCTCAAAAAGGCGTAAAAATGCATAGAAGAGCATGGAAATGCGTCGAAAGTACGTATTTGTTACTTTCGTTTCTGCACGGAGGAAATCCTACACTGGGGAGTACTATAGCCCACACTACTGGCTCGTGTTATGGAGAAAAATCATTTCAGCACTACCGTTTACTGTAGTCACACGAATCAGTCGTGTCTCTGCAGTATGAAGTGGTTTTTTCTACACTATTCTTCACTATGGAGACATGACTGATTCATGTTACTACAGTAACCAGTAGTGGGGAAATAATATTTTTGCGTAACACTAGCCAGTCGTGTGGGCCACAGTTCCCCCTAGTGTAGGATCCTCTCCGTGTATGCCGAAGTACGTATTCGTTGCAATTTCGCCTAGTTTTGGCATAAAACTACAGCAGAACAAGATTTTGATTAAAATCAACGCAAAGAAATTTTTTCAGGACAAATGAAGCCTATTCGTTTGTAATAAACTGTTGATTATTGTATACCAAATTTTGTTCATTCCAAATAAATTTGATTTCTGTCAACCAAAAAGTTTTTCTGCATTCAATTCAACCAAAATCTTGTTTGGCTGGAACAAAATTTGTCTCACTGTACTTCTATGCTAAGTAGTGCAACATAGATTGGCGTAAAATTCCAGTTTTTGGCTTAGTTTGGCGTAAACATATTTCAATCATATTATCGCGTCATTTAAATGAGGAGAAACATCCTGAAATTCTCAACCCTG
Organism: Gonatopus flavifemur; assembly: GCA_018340375.1. Classification (NCBI taxonomy): domain Eukaryota; kingdom Metazoa; phylum Arthropoda; class Insecta; order Hymenoptera; family Dryinidae; genus Gonatopus; species Gonatopus flavifemur. The sequence goes on from JAFFJZ010000005.1 coordinate 13,080,988, forward strand.
AATAACCAGTGAGTCGTAAATAAAATCTGAATAAAGGGATATTCGACGTTGAAGCAACAAAAATGCAATAGAAAAATGTCTAGATCTTGAAAAACTTACCTTATGAGAACACCTCAATCAATATGCCGTCAAAATAACATTCATTTTGATGTCAATATGAGAGCTTGTTGTTATTGGTTATGTAACGTAATCAAGCGTTATAACTCTTTAAATGCACGCCCTGGTGAAAATAAAGCGTGCATTTGGAGCGTCGCATAGGAGTGTTATTACCGTCACATGAGAGTGTATTAAGAGTCAATTGGCGCAGTTGAGCGTGGATCGAGCGTGAAGAAAAGCGTCCATACACGCTGTACTCACGCTTATATTGAAGTAAGCGTGCATTGAACGTATATTGGCCAGAATCACGTTATTGGTACGCTGTTTGAACTTTATGTGCACGCCGTTTTTTCGCCAGGGCGGAGAAAAAAGTATTGCTGGCATAACAAGCAGGTTTGTTACTATAGCGCCTACAAAAAAAATTAGCTGGAAGAGCGAGCAAAATGATTGATACAACTACACTTTTCCGCTGACATAAACAAATTTGTTGACAGAACTAACGTCTAAGCTGCTGGAGTGAATATTTCTGCAAAAACAACAAATTTCTTTGTAGGCGCTATAGTAGCAAACCATTTTTTCTCCGTTTGGTATGTTCACCCACTATAGATCTTATCAACTTACGATTAACTTTTAAATTAATCATTCAAGTTCCACGTTTTTGCTCGAAGTGCTTGGAATTAAATTTTACATGTTGCTTTCTCCTACTCAAGAAATTCAAGAAGATCAAACCAAGAAGAGTAGTGTCACGATGTTCTAAATTGATGTGTCGCCTCGCGATGTTGCTCTGAAAATTACGACTCTCAGTCAACCGATGAGACATTGCATTCTATTTCATCAGGACAGAGTTAGGAGAGAACCATTGAAAATCGATACCATAAAACAGGGTTCACAGTCCTGGAATTTCTGTCTTTTCTCATTGGTCATAATGTTCAACAGAAACATGTGATTGGTCAACTCCGACCAAAACTTCCCTGACCGCTGTCAACCCTGTAAATATGAATATAAAATATTATCAAATTTTAGCGTTCGTGCATCACAAATTAGAAACTTCGAACAAGAAAATTTTTCAACCTGTCCATAAAATATAAAAAACTTGTCAAACACATTCAAACAGGATTATTTCAAATTCATATTTGATGCATTACAAATACATTTGAAATGTATAAAATGTATTGAAAAGACACTTATGTTTTCTCAAAAAGAATTTGAAATACTTTTCATGCTGAAGAGTGAATTTCAGAAGCTTCTTTTGTATTTCTACAAAAGAGTGAATGGTACAAACATTCCACCAGAAGCATCAACGGAGAGATGTGAGTTTGTTCAACAATGGGAAGCTCCTGTACATTAAAATCAATCCGAAGATTCATAATTTTGTCATTTTCTCCCTTCATTGTCATTGTCAAAAACAAATTTCTACATCAAGTCAAGTGTGGGCATGTGTTAGTTGGAAAGAACACGTCTGGGAGGCTGATATTGATTGCATTTAGAAAATTTTTTTCCACTCAAGACCAAGACGAGACAAGACCTTCTTCGAGATTGCAACAGTTTTGAATGAACCTCAATGTTCAAAATTCAAAGAGAATTTTTTTTAATTTCCTACCATTTCTTTTGGACTTCTCTCCCCTCCAACCGATGAAATTTCACGATATAATAAACTATACTGTCGCCATACAAACCACGCTGGTTCGAACCATCTGGTTATGCAAGGATTTTGCAATTCAAGTGATACACACAACACGATAATTCCACGATACGTTCAATCTGTATTATCGTATCAATCTATTCTTCATCAATCATACTTCAACTAGAAATCAATTCCCCGACTTCTTCCTGCCCTCCATACAAACTTTTCTTTACAAATACGTAGAGATGTTTCCAATAATTCCCAACAGAGTTAGATACATAGAATTATACATCCTGTAGAAAATTGTCAATCAGAGATGTGATACGATGCACTCACCCAAGTGATTCTAAAGAATACGTGCTGCTGCGGAGAGAGGTTGATCGCAATTGCTTCGTGTCGACACACGAGGTTTAGCCTCGTTTGTCCAAGTAATGGCTAAAGTCATAACTCAACAAGCAACTACGTTCTACGTTCTACGTTCTACGTTCAAGCTTGCAACTCGACTCATGTCACGTATATACACATGAGAGACTTGATGCATTGGCATAAGCACACAGATGTGGATATGTATATGTATATAATAACACGTATATATATATATATATATAAAATCAGATTCATGGAAACGACAAGACAAGTTGAGAGATCTCCTCCTAAACGATCTCGAAACTATTTGCGGCTTGCGGGTCCAATCGTCTTGAAGTTGATCTCGTTCGAACAGTTCTCCAGATGAGAAAACATTCGCTCGCGCGAACCTTAATTGATAATCGCTATACACGATCGTCATTTTACTCGTAGGTTCTACTCATAGACCTACTTTTATAGAAACGTTATAGACGTTGTTCAAGTTTATACATGTATATATATATATAAATTGTGCTTTAGAACCGATCACTGTTCTCTCGACATTTTCTTTCAACGTTTATCGCCAATGTAATTAATTATGCCATGGATCGACACTAATACACCTTCGGGCCAGTACAGAAGAGTGGATATGTACTATTAAAGACCGCTGTTAGATTCCTGTCTTTCATGGCCTCTTAAAATTCTTTAACGGCCGACAGTTGAGTTGAGAATACTAATTATTGTAGACACTTGTAGACATGTGCAACGGTTCAACAGAATCATGAATTTGAGTGAGAACATTTTACGCGTATCTATTATTCGATCGGCGAGTTCAAAAAAAGGGTATTGATAAGATTCTCTTTCTTTTCCCTCTTTTTGTGCGAATGGAGTTTAGAATCTTGTAGAATTCCGCGTGGTATCTGAGAGTCGTGCGAAACTAAATGTAATGAATAAAACGAGACACTGTTTGATATTCCAGTCTTTTACGATCCACCGCGAGCGACTATTACTCGAAATAATAGTAGAATGTAGGGAAGAGCGGTAGTGAAGCGTAGAACGTAGATATCTGATAGATATGATCACCAAATACAGCATCGGAGGAAGATATAAATCCTGTAAAATAATTCCCAAGTTTCTTACCACTCGCCCCCATTTTATTTTTATACAATTGAGAAGAGTTGATTTACAAAGCATCGTTAATGAATTCCCATCTCGTCTTCTCGCATGTATCTCCCTTTCTCTGTTCTCTGTGTTTTCTTATTTTTTTCACTTTTTTCTCTCAGCGCCATCATCTCTCTTTCTCGGTTCTTTCCTACCGATACCACTGACCGTTGTGTAATTAAAAGACACGTGACGAGCAAGTAAAACATCACTTTTAAAGAACGTTCAATGCAATAAGTATACATGAAAGTTTATATATGGCACGACCCGTACAATTGACTGTGATTAAAATGACTAGAGATATCTTGTATCGCTAGTCAGGATCCCGTCTCGTTTAACAAAGATATAAAAATGAAGACGTAGAAAGCTGTGTTTTAATGTTCTTCACTCTTCTGATTATTATTGCTCATTATGGTAACTGCTCAATTAATTCATAGGATGGGTTCAATAATTTTTATCCTTTATATACATTGAATTACGATGTTATCGATAATATAATTTATAGAATTCCGCGGAACGTTTGTAAATTATTACATGCAATTTCGTACAACAAGCGATTTTACACACGAATACCGGTTACAAATGTGGCAAACAAAACTGTTTGCGTATACATACCAAGATCCCTTACTTGGCAGGCAGTTTCTCGTTCTTCTCTCGAAGAATGACCGAGGTAGTGAAACACACAGTCGGCAGTCTAATTACTTAAGCAAAGTAGTCTCGTTGTTTGAGAAGAGAGGGGAAAATGAAGGAAAGGAGCCAAGCGCCAGCGTGTAACCAGTTTCTCTATTCTCTCAAGGATTTCCACCCTTCCTACGAGGAGGCATCCATCCCTCGTTCCTCCTTCCATCCTTCGATGGAAGTCTCGAGGGTGAAACCAATAACGCTAAGACACCTCTTGTGCCAAGTGAGAGGAGACAGGATGAGATAGCCATATATACTCAAGTGCTTTGCATACCGAAACACTAATTTCCTATCCTATCGTTGACTAAGTTAGACGTCAGACATAATATGAGGTTCTCCAATGCGCAACATCCACAATTTCGACAAATTTCTCAGTGTATTCTTGTTCTTTTGTTCATCGCGTTCGATTCGTATTCACAATTGTTGGCTATGTTATTCAACAATTAGTCAAACTACTTCAAATATGGATAAACCATTGTTATCATCAATATGTGTTCAATAGAAATTCTTCTTTATCAATCAATTATTGAAAACATGTTTTTCCCAAATGCTGTGGAATATGGTATTTGAATTTAGTAAATTCTTTTAAAATACCGACACTTGTGCCACGTAAAGAAGAATAAAATTCGTGGCAAAACATTTAAAGCTTGAATATGAAATCAATTTTCTCAAGTATGTATTTGATATGCAACATCTATTCGAAGTTATACAAAGTTTATATATTCCAGAGAATTGTATAAAAAGATTCCATACAATCTTCAGTTGAAATGAGAATGAAAATGGATTTAATTAAGAATGTAGAGATGGGAGCGATATAGATGAAAGAAGATAACGTGGATAAGAAACAGCAACTTGATTTACCATCTTCCTTTCCTTACCTGAAGTAGCTAAGAATTTATATCGTACTGCAGCAGAGGGCAGCAGTATACAGATGTATACAATACCTGCAGTTACCTCGTTTCAGTAATACAAAGTCAATACATTTTATCATCTGTTAGGAATTATTCTCATTCAATTGATTTTTATATATAAAAAGACAAAAAGAAACAGATTGTATCTGGAAATAAAATTGATTTCACATGCGCGAAGTATACGAGCTTCATTTATAAGTTTATATACACGTACATTTGATTATGCGGAGAAAATTGTATTCATCGGTGTCTAGTTGCATTGTATATATAGGGTTCTTGAATGAATTTTACATACGTTATAAATCAGACACGTATAAAATATCCTTCCTCGGTGAACTTGGACTTTTTCGATGTCTTTTCATTTATATGCATTGAGGAATAACTATTTGAATGCTTTTAAATTTCTCAAGAGCGTTTAAAATGTCTGGTTTTCAAATGGATATTCTATAGAAAGTAGGGATGGGATTTCGAGAACAAGGTTTTCTGTGTTTTTTTTTTCTTTTTATACAAAATGTATTCAGTTTCTGCGAACTTTGATGAAATCTCAATAGGAATTTGATATAGTTTCTATGGAGACAGAACAGTTCTTGAAGTCTCATCTCTAATGGAGAATTATCACAGTGATAACAGAGTCTCATCGATAACTGGAAGAATAATTGGAATAGCAGTTAATAACCTAGATTCTTGTCTATCTGAATGATTATCAGAGGATAATCATGCACGATATTTCTCAAATTCTGTCAAGTTTATATAGAATTTTATCAAATATTGTGGAAGGGTATAGAGAGATTGTATACAAAGGGAATTCTCAATTAACGGGAGATCATTAATCTCCTATCAAGCGAATTCTCTCGGATTTTTCATTCATGGAAAGAAGTAGATGAAGAGCTTGAGTTTTTTTTTACACTCATAGAATGAGTTTGAAGATACATAAAAAAAGTTTTTCAATCAAGAAATTTGCATACCAAAACTTCAAACGCATTTTTCTTGAAACTGGTGGGGAGCATAGAGCAAAAACTAGTCGATGGATCCTTTTTTCGTGTTCATTCAAAGTGAATTGAATTTATTGAAGCCTATACCTACTTTGGATGAATCCTGCTTCTTTTAATATTTCTTTATTCAACTCTAAAGAGCAAAGAAACGTTGAAAAATCGGAATTTGAGTTCGTATATCCACCATTTCGTGAATTTTCGACCTTTTATCGCAAAAGTAGGTAGATGAAAGGATCCGAAAATGGGCTATGGTCCGAATATGGGCAATCGAAGTTGAAGGCTTGTATGGCGCTGCCGCTTGGTGGTGACCGATTCAACATGTTCCTTATCACCGACCAATTGCGTGCACAGCAGTTGGCAATTACAGTACAACGTGTTTTTTCTACAAGTGAATTTATATTTTTCGGTATCTCTCAAAACTTTTTTAGGTATGCGATGTTTTCAATATTATTACTAGTCATCCGTTCCATTGGATCTGACACGATATGTAGCTTATTCGGGAAGTATAGAAACGTGAATTAACCGGAGAATGAATTGATATCATAACAGTTTAGCCAAAGACCCCCAGGTGCCAACAGTTCCAACAAAATTTTACGGGTAGCCCCCATATTCGGACCCCACTTTCAAAAATCACAGTTTTTACGTTTTCTAGAAAACATTTTATCACCCCTTCAATCAGTGAAAATAAAATATATTGCACAAACACACATCTCTGGTAATAGTTGTAGGTTCTTGCTGTGATCCTTATTTGGATTTTTTGCGTGAGGACTGGCCAGTATGAGATAATGTTTTCTGATAAATTTTCGAAGTAGGGTAGTCCGGTGCTTCTCAAGGAAAAAATCATATTAGACTTGAATTTTTCGAAGTACCACAGTTCTCACCATCAAAACACCTCTTTTTCCGCATCTTCAAGCTGCGCCATCTATAAAATGGACAATTTTGAATATTTTGGACTAAAAAGAAATTGTTTGTGTACTTTAATAGTTAATAAATATATGTACAAAATTTGACATTGATATCTACCGTACTTCCGTCTTTGAGGAAAAAATTCTTGAAAAACACATGATTTGTAGGTCGCTTGATAAGAACCTCCCCTTCATACTCCGTTTAATGCAATTTTGATATGATTCTGTGCATATTTTATGAAGGTTCACCTTCCACTGTAGGAAAGATTCTCAAATTTAATACGAAATTCTTCATGAAATATTATATTTCCATAAAGTTCTTAAATTCTATATCAATGATGGAATTAAAAAATTTCTTTCCGAAATGTAACAATTGTTTATTAAATTTCGAAAATATATTATCAACGTTAAGAAGAAAATTATCAACATTGAGAATTATATTATTGAATTCAATATTTCAATATGAAATTTGATAAACTGTTTATGTAAAAAACTTCATAATATTCTCATGAAATTCAAGGCAGATTTGTTCAACATTGAAACTTCGAACTTTCATCAAAATTCTATATCAAATTGATTGAATGAATAATTGAAGATCGAATCGAATGGAAGGATTCATCCATTCCCACGATTTCTTTAGTTACGACAATGAAAACTACGCAAAATTCCTCTTTTCTGACATCAGCGTACATCAGAATGATATTTTCCAGTACATAAACGTCCCGCGAAACTTTTTCAAGCACTCATTGATGTACGGCCATATTTTTACCACGATATTAGTACATTTATTCGAAAGCGCGATTGATTTATTACAATCCTCAACAAAGTTTCTTACCTCTATGAATTTCTATTTAGAAATGTTTCTTTATCTGCATTCTTTTCGTGATGCAAAAATTTCTTCCGGTAGCAAACACCAATGCAAGCTGCGTTGTTTTTTTTTATCGATGTCTCATACTGTTGTGTTTTCAAACGTAACTCCAAAGATGTCCTGAAAACCTCGCATACTCTAGAATCCAACGATGAAGAATATTCGACGGAACAAATATAATAGGTGTCAGAAAGATAATCGATTCAAAAAAATTCTCAAACACCACACATTAGTCAAATTGACATCGAAATGATATCAATGTCGAATCATGAGAAACGAACATTGAAGTATAAAATATGTTTATAGATACCACAGGGTGAGTGAGCTACCTTTCGTTAGAAATAAATCAAACTCATCAAGTGACAAGATAATATCACATATTGATCTAGAGATGATATTTTTCCTGTACGAAATGATAAATTTACATTGTGCATGTGCCAAGATGATTGATATATTTCAATTCCAAATAATTTTATGAGAATGGAGTTATAGGTCTGAATTGTTTTATTTATTATTATTTTATTTCTTTAGTAACTGATATGATAAATTTGAGGACGATGAAGTACGACATTGGTTTGATATCCCATGCGGAAATAGAGAACATTTTTCAAAATTCCGCCAACCTCGATAGATTATTACAATGAAACTATGAGAAAAATTCCATAAATATCAGGGTACCCGACTTTTTTTCTTCGTGTCTCGTATGAAAATATGTTAGTTTCTCATGTTTTGACAATTCTCTCCCAAGATCAGCTCGAAGAAAATTTTTTCAGGGGTCGCTCAGAATTTTTTAAAACTTCTAAACGTAGTCGTAATATTCTTTTTTGTTATCTTTGAATGTTTTGTCCCATTGTGTGCGAAAATTCAGCACCTGAAAAAAATAGTAGCTTTCTGAAAGTTACCGCTCGAAGAATTAATTTTTGAAGGTCACTCAAAATTTATGCACATTTTTTCATTTTTTGCTTTGGATGCGTTCGAGCACAAACTCGAAAATTGTCAAGAAAATAAACTTCTTAAAATGTAAGAAATCAACTAATCAATCTTACGAATCAATTAATTCAAATTTTAATTGATGTGATCAATTCAATTTTTTTTAATTATTTCAATTCATTTATGAGGAAAATTTATATTCTTGTTATTCATCAAATATCTTCTTTACCTCACGGTGCATACTTATCTATTGAAGTGCTAATTAGAAGTAATAATAAATTGATTTGAATTTTCAAAGATCGCTGGAAAAGCGATCTAAGGTAATGAAGTAAAAAATGTTCATGAATTTTCAGCGATCTTTAAAAATAAATATTTTGAACTTCATTCTTGGGAAAGTTACTATTGTTTCAGGTACTAAAATCCACCGCAACGAGAATAAAAACATGGAAAACAAAAAAAAACATGAATTTTACATATTTTTAGATTCTTAAAGATCTTGAGCGACCCCTACAAAATTTTATTTCAAACTGATCTTCAGAAAGGGCTCTTGAAAAATATGAAGCACTAACATATTTTCATACGAGACTCGGAAACAAAAAAATAGTCTACACGGACAAAAATGTAGGTCGAAAATATAGTAATCTTCAATAAAAATTTGAGAATATTTCTTAAAATCTGAGAATTTCTTCTTAAATGCATAATAAAAACAAAACGGTTCACTTTCTTGTGGAATTGTATTCGAAAAACAATGGAAAATTATCAATACTCAATAAAGAATACAGAACCATATGAACTTTCCAAAAGTCGCATACGAAATTTCACAAAGTGAATAGTAGGTTATTGAAATTTTGTTACTATCTTGGGGAAATTTCACGCGCGACTTTTGGAAAGTTCATATGTTTCTCTATTCGTTATTAAGTATTGATCATTTTTCATTGTTTTTCGAATAAAATTCCACAAAAAAGTGAACTGTCTTGTCTTTATTATTTAAGAAAAATTCTCAGATTTGAAGAAATATTCTCAAATTTTTATTAAAGATCACTATGTTTTCGACCTTCATTTTTCTCCTTGCATAGAAATTGCTATTTGAGCAAGAATTTTTATCTACAAAGCAGTTGAAGTTTATACTCCCGTCCGCAGGCCTCTCTATCAACTTATTATAGTTTCAATGGCAAACATCATTGCAATATAAACATAAGATGTATATTTTGATTCTTTCAATTTATTCCCTACACTATATTTTAATGTAACAAGAAAGTGAAAAAAATGTGTGAAGAAAGATTACAGCAAAATCTGAAGAAACATAACAAAATAGAATTCTTCCTTATAATTTCCAAAAAATTAGAAGGAATGAGAACAAGATTCCAAAGAAACTTCATATAAAGAAATAAGTTATTCATGGAAATTGAATAGAAAAGTAATTCCAACATCCGCGCATAGCTTTATTTATTTTATGATTTTCAAGAGAATTCTCATTACCGTCGCCGATTCCATCATCTAATCGATTTGAAGATCAAATTGAACATCGAACATATGTTGGAACGCTCCTCTATTTATACCAGTTCTAAACTACGCAGGGAATAATAATGACTATCTCGCATTCACATTGCTTACCTCCGAGTTTGAAGCGAACCATTAAAAGAATCAATGAATTCATTTGAAGAAAATTGTGACTTCATTTCCGGTACGATTTTTTTATCAAGTTTATTGTAAAATCAAATGATCGAGATCATACTTTCAAACACGATTTTATAACATATTCTGTGCATTATAAATGTAATTTAAAATATAATTTATTGTATTCTGTAATTCAACATTCCACATCGTAATGCCATGATATTCATTTTATGTAGCATTTATACAATTTTACATACCATGTGGCCGAACGGTACAACGATATAAAAGAAAGAAAAGAAACACAGGCAAATTTAGTGAATTTTAAATTGTGAATTGAATTTCGTAAGACATCATGGTTCGCTTGAAAATATATTAATCGACGGAATTTGTAAATAAAATTTAGAAAAATCAACACATCTTAGATTCAGTTTGGCGTATATTTGAGTGAAAAATCATTCTTCAAAAAACAATAATAATTTCTCACATTGGGACGTCAAGGATCTTTGGGTTGCAACAAATACACATTGAAATCTAAAATGAATTTTCTCTCAATGTCAATTAAAATTCAGCGATGACTGGACACGCAATCCTTTGCACTCTGCATGCAATACTTCCTCTAATCAGATTTATAGTTGATCAGGTTAATTCACATTCTCAGATTCATTAAAAATCATTAAACCACAAATTCATAGATAAATTAACTATGGTACTCCCTGGTGAACAAGACCCATTGAATTCTATTGGAAAAAAATTAGTGAATAGGAACTAAGCTGTGCTTTTGTCAGTCACCCCGTTATTTCTTTTTACGTCCATCAAAATCAAAAAGTTTGAAATTTAATAGAAAAATATGTGAAAGCTCATCGAATCCCATCAGTTATTCTATCACTTAACCTCTCTCTCTCTCTATGAAATATGAATGTCAAGTATTTGGTAGTGAATAATTCATTCTAAGAAACGCTAATGTGAATGCTTAACGATTTCTATGGAAATAGAATGTGTATTCAATGATATCAAACAATTATCAAAAACCAAAGGTCCGATTCCAAAGTTCAGAACTGTGTTAAGAACCCATCATTTAAAATTGAGTAACCGATAGTCATTCAAGCCTTCTCATAATTCTTGGATTCATTATTTTCATTTTGACTCATGAATCGTTAAAAGTGCCATCTCGTGAACCGCGGAATGAGTTTTTGTTTGTTTTCATCTGTTCTCATGGGATGAACTTCAGTTAAGGATATAATAAGCATTATGAAGGGTTTGAATTATTTTGAAAAGTAACAGTACCATCCCTACAAACACTGATTACTGGGGTTTCAATGGGCCGCTGATGGCCCTGCGATGCCAGGGAAGAGCCCTTACTGGTCCTTTGAATCGCCTGTAGTCGTGTTTTCTGGGATAGAAACGGATGAAAATAACCGACATCTTTTCCCATCGATCACAAGATGTCACTTTTTTTGCAATACATGCGTTAGAAAATACCTGACTGATAGCTACTGATAGCTACTGATTCATTAATTCTGAACGATGGGTTCTTATCGCAATATTGAGCTACAAAAGTAAACCTTTATTTCGTGGGGCGACATGAGATATTTGAAAATCGATTCCAAGTGGCCATTGAATTGATTCAAAGTACAACGCTCTGGAAAACATATTAAAGAAACAATTATTTGAGTTTGAATGCAATAAAATCTAAGTGCATTTCCCTTTGAATTTGTTTGTGATTGATTTTTATCCTATGGATTGAATGATGGAAAACATAATGGGATTTAATGATCTCCCACATATTTTCTTATTGAATTCCAATCATTTTGGGTTCTCAAAATGTTAATGGGAACCAAGGTGGAACTGAAAAAAGCACATCTTATTTCCTATTATTTGTTTTTGTTGCAATAGGATTGATTTAAGGGCTCTTTTTCATCAGGAAATCGTTACCCGGCCCTCTAATAAGGAATTCACTTTGAAATAACCATGTTTTACAACAAATTTGATCGGAAAGTCAGTAAGTTCCTCAGTTATTACTACAGTCGCATAATAAATCAGACTATAAATTTCTCCGCTTAGTTTGGATCGCAACTGTTTTCAAACGACAGGTGGATAAAATGTTTACTCTGATTATCATTAAAAATGAATACTCGAAAGAATTTAAATGAAGAAAATAAAAATTTCTCTCCGGACAACGCGACTGAAAAAAAAAACGCAATAAAATCAATGTGAAAAATTCCTCAACTAATTGGAGATAATTAGTTTCTTTATTTGAATATCCACTCGAGTTGATCAGAAGTTCCATTAAATATTCATTCCTTCAATTCTGTCGCCAACCTTAGACGTGGCGGAGAATTCTTTCGATTCGAGTTGAATTCGATAATATCCTACGGTAACGCGTACCCAGTAGTCGAATGCATTAATCTTCCAGATGTGGCACGAACGATGGTAGAGCTTAGCGATCGACCAAGTTGATAGAGGCCCTGGTACATCGATCGTTATGATTTGATTTATTCGCAATTATATCAGCGATGTTGCGTGTGAGAACGGTAGGTGCAACCACCATGTTTACGTCGTGAATTATTAGCGCGAGCACGAATTGCGATAACGAGATTTATTTCTTCGATATTAAAATGTACAAAGGAGAAGGAATTGGACGCGGATAAAGTTAATTCTTACTTCTCTGCGAGACCCAAAGAATTTTCGAGTTTAATATCTTTCGATATAATAACTCTCGTCGAATAATTTCATGGACAATTTATGAAAATTGAGCAACGACGTTCGAGGGGTTCCGAGAAATCGTTTCTTTCTCGTGAAATTTCTTCCTCCCCTCTTTTTCATCGAACGAAAGAGAGAATAATGAGAGAATATACCCGCGCAGGATCTTTTGCGCATAGAACGCCAGTAACATCCTCATCCAAACGATTTTCTACCTACGCATCCTATCCTTGCTTAGACATTTATTCTTAAACGGTAAACAGTGCGCGAATATGTCCGAACGTATAGCGACAAGAGACCGTACACTATATTGTGTACCATAGAGGCAACGAAGCAGCAATAATAATGCGTTTGATTTACGATAAAGCCATATAGCCGCTTTCCACTATATGGCAAGTCAGTCGAGCTCGCGCGCCTAGTACAGCGATATCTCTCGTAGAGTTACATTTGAACCTTCTCTTTTTCTGTCTTTCACGATCATGCCGGTAGAACCCGCGAAAACCTTGTCGGACGATAATAATAAAAACTCTCCAGGGGGAAGACGAAGGATCGAAAGGCGAAAGGATTTACTTCGTCGGTAAGAAGATCCTTCTCCTAACGAACAGACATTTATTTCTTGCTGGAGATGCGACCTCAAAAAAGTCTTGACGAATAACTCGCTTGGTTTGTTACTCACGTTTAAGGTACGAACAGGCCGTTCACTTTTGCTCCTCACCACCCAGATAAATCGAATACGAACGGTAGAGACAGTTATCGAGATTAATCGAGATAAATCATCGATTCATTCGAGAATGAATATAGATCTGCACTCCTCAAGTATTTTCATCGATTCCAAACGAGAAAAGTATCTTTCTTTCGCTCGATCTGCGTTTCTAAATTGATACGTTTGTTTGTATATTAATGGCGGGACTCATGAGAGAGACCTTTTAGAGATAAATACTGTTGTACAGCTTACTCTCGAATCAATTTTTCAACGGCAATGGAAAAATCCTGAAAATTATGAGCGTACGCTTCGGCACGTTGAATCGATTATTTCAATACCGGGGAACATTTATAACGACAGAAACACAATTTACTACGATTGTACGTACATAGTGTATACGTTGCGCGCATTTATTTACAATTTTATGAACTTTATACATTTTATACCTTTTAACGTTCGTACGGTAATAATTGACGATTAATATGGCGATAAGCTGTGTAACCGAACCGTATGAATCGCTGAATCCTTTTTTCTTCATGATTTGCCCCTTCCTGTATATATTCTCTCCTCCCACATAGTTGAATTAATATTATCGAAAGAATAAGGCGAATGAGATAACAAAGATCGCCGTTGAGGTACGATTATTATTTGATCGTTGATCCAGTTCCGTTCAACTTTCTCTCACGATCTTCTCATATCTGAAACAATTTAATCATTTGTCCTTTGAGAATAGAATTATGGGTTATCGTGGCTTCATGGATGTTGGGTTTCCCCTAAATTTCATCGTCTATTTCCGTTTTGTCATTTATAACTTCTCTGAAAAGCTGCTGGTGGGATTTGTAGTAGATAAACCATGTCTATCGCTATCTCATCGCTGATGCAGGGGAATTCGATATAATTGAAATTAGGATGCTACACTTGCACTTTTTGCCTCTCCTGGGCCCCTCCTTAGAGTTGAAATCCTTAGGGCTCTCGCCATTCGCTGACCAGCCGCCCCAGTCATCCCGCCCTGATTCTCCGAGTCACACTAAGTCCTAAGCGTTCAGGAATTGAATGACATCTCGCGGATTCGGGCATAAATATTGTATTATTAGGTGTACAAATAAGTTTCCGCGGTTTTTTATAAAAAATTAGGAATTCATTGTAAAGGAAAAGTACATTACGTTTTATTCAAAGTATTTTCCATCATTTGCCACTACTTTTCCCCATCTTTCTGGCAACATTCGGATACCCCGTCGAAAAAACTCTTCATCTTTTGACGCTATCCACAAATCTACCCAATTTTTGGTGTCTTCATATGATGTGAAGCGCTGCTCAGACAGACCATGTGCCATCGACCGGAACAGGTGATAATCAGAAGGGGCTAAGTCTGGTGAATACGGCGGGTGGGGTAAAACTTCCCAGTTGAGTGTTTCCAAGTATGTTTTTACCGGCGCCGCAACATGTGGACGAGCATTATCGTGTAAAAGAATAATTTTGTCCTGTCTGGAGTAGTAATGGGCGCGTTTTTCCTTAAGTGCCCGACTCAATCTCATCAATTGTGTTCGGTAGAGAGCTCCAGTAATGGTTTCGCTTGGTTTCAGCAATTCATAATACACGACACCAAGCTGATCCCACCAAATACACAGCATGAGTTTGTTTCCATGAATATACGGCTTTGCTGTCGATGTTGATGGTTCGCCGGGCTTAACCCATGACTTTCTCTTCTTTGGATTATCGTAGTGAATCCATTTTTCGTCACCTGTGACTATACGATGCAAAAAACTCTTTTTTTTTTATTCCTGGCAAGCAGCATTTCACTCATGCATGATCGGCGTTCAACGTCTCTCGGCTTTAGTTCATATGGAACCCAATTTCCTTGTTTTTGAATCATTCCTAACGATTTTAAACGATGTGAAATTGCTTGTTGAGTCACTTGTAGAGTAAGTGCAAGTTCTTTTTGCGTTTGGGACGAATCTTCCTCCAATAGTACTTCTAATTCCATGTCTTCGTACACTTTCGGCCTTCCACTGCGTTCTTTGTCTTTAACGTCAAACTCACCGTTCTTAAACTTTTGAAACCATTCCTGACAACTTCTCTCACTTAAAGCAGCTTCACCATATGCTTCTAGAAGCAATCGATGCGCCTCAGCTGCAGATTTTTTCACATTAAAGAAGTAAATCAAAAGTTCCCGCAAATGATGCTTATTTGGAATAAAACTTGACATTTTTGCACGAAAAAAATTACGTGATGCTGATACGGAATCACTAGTACTTTAAGGTTATGGTGTTGCCAGATGACTAAACTTGGGATATTACGTTTTACATCTGACAATTTCTCCATAACCTTCTGGTGGGGCCATCTTTTGATAAACCGCGGAAACTTATTTGTACACCTAATATATGATAACGGTTGCAGAAACTTCAGTAATGTTTCTCAAAGTTTCATGAAAGATCGCTGAAAGTTCAGTAATATTCAGATCCATCGAACAAATATAGTACTGTTTACTGAACTTCCAAATGCCTCTTTTCTCAGTGCAGGAGAGGAAATACAGATAAATTTGATTAGATAAGTGACAACTATCTATTTATACTTCAATAAACTGTTTCATGGTGAAGAATTAAGCTAATCACGAAAATTGACCACACAGACAAACCGGGTCTATGATTATTTAGAAAGAATTTATCAACGTTCAGGAAAATGACTGTCAATTTACCAATCAATTCGTAGGGAGTCTACCAAAAATTCGTAGTCAAAATATTAACAGTTGATAGTTTCATTGGTATTTTTCACAGTGGAACTATCAATTGTTGATACATCGACTACGAATTTATTCTAGACTCACTACGAATATTTTCCAGCGATCCTCGTTTTCCCTAAATTGACAATCATTTCTCTAAATATTAATAGACCCGGACTTTCCGTGCATAAAAATCAAATATTCCTCAACCAAAACACTCAGCCACATCGAATGAATATTATTTATCCAATCATTCATATTTCCGGAGCCTAGATTTTCGTTTGTGATAACTAGAACTAGTAAACGATCAAAAACATTGAACAAATTGATTGTAATTCAAACCCTTACACACTCCGCTTCCTATTCTTGTCCGATAACAGTACATCACCCATCTTCTGAAAGAAAATCGACAGATACGAGTTAACGCTAGAACCTCGTGTGGTTTCAGGTCCAAGAACGAGAAGGGTGAAGAGATCTGCGGACACTCGAGGATCGACCGCCACCCCCGAAGAAAAACGTCCGAGAACGGCTTTCAGTGGTGAACAATTGGCAAGACTGAAGAGAGAATTTGCCGAGAATCGATATCTGACCGAGAGGCGTAGACAACAATTGTCAAGGGACTTGGGATTGAACGAAGCCCAAATAAAAATTTGGTTTCAAAACAAGAGAGCGAAGATTAAAAAGGCCAGCGGTCAAAAGAATCCTCTGGCTCTTCAACTCATGGCTCAAGGTCTCTACAATCACTCGACCGTTCCTCTGACGAAGGAAGAGGAAGAACAAGCCGCGGAACTTCAAGCTAAATGATGAACATCTTAATTTGTTTCCTCGTACTTTTTTTCAAAATTAAGGAATCAATCTTTTACACGGTAGTTCAATCAAATCCGTTGAATTTCTTACCAAACGATGAGAAACGGATTGAATTAATTCGCTAGTTCTCGATCTCTCCCTCTCGACGCTAATCGTAATCTTTTTTGTATCGAATGAACAAACGAGATCCCAAGACTTGTTTCGCCGAAACTTCATTTGTCATTGTTGTTTATCTTTCTTTTCTCTCCGTTGAAGGAACAACAAGTTACCACTCTACGAAATATTATTATAATAATATTCAAAATGATATTCAGCGAATGATTTTCTCCTGATTATAAATATGCAAACAAAATTCCACAGAACTGAGACTGTGATAAATAACAAGGAGAGAAGGAGGGAAAAACATTTTTGATTCGATAGAGGGTACGATATGAGGAGAGAAAGAATTAGGAAAAAACTGAATGAAAATAAAAGTTCAATCGCGGTTAGAATTCGAGGGTTTTTATTAGTGCCATGTTTGAAATATCGAATTTCGTGACGACTTTTATAAAATGAAGATAAGTAAAAGTACTGTCAATTTGTTCTGTCGAATAATAGCTTTAGTGTAAGGGAAAAAGGGTTGGAAAGGAAACTCGTGAAGATTATTATGAAGAATGCTAATAACTTTTTGTTAATTTATTGTAAAAATGTAAGATAGAAGATGTCCTCATTCCATACGTTATTGTGTATCCGTTATCGAAAGCGCCATGAATGAGAGCAGAGAAGAGACAAAGAATAATACAAACGACATAACAAGTGCAATAGAAAAGAAATAAAAATATTGGGTTGGAATGATTGAAATCGATATGACATACGAATATAAAGAGGAGGAAAAAAACAAATGGAAATTCGCTGTGTATAAATGTGAGAAGAGAAAAATGTGTTTTTCTTTATTATTTTTTTTGTAAATAGAATTGAAGGATGATGATATGAATTATTTAGAGGATATGCGATTCTAACTATTCCCTTCCCTGTCCTCTTCCTCGATAGACTGTTCAAAGTAACTGTTAGTTATTTATTTACCGGTTAGTTTATTATATAAATAAGTATTATAAACATATATGTGTATATACATATATATACATGTATATGTATATGTACATATCGATTAAAAGAAACAACTCATAAATTGTAAGATTATTTAAAAACGAATTAAATATTCCCATTACCACGAAATACATGGTTCGTTCATTCATTCGTTTCCACACTCATACGTTCGTTTCATTCATTTCGAAAATTTTCTCAACTATACCGGACGAATCTTCGAAGGTGTACGAGGATCGAACAACCGAGAGATGGATGACTCGCGAATCACGTTGAGGTAATGTATTATTCATAAAGATAATAACTTCATATTACCATTAAGAATCGTATAATAACTTAATTGATAGTGTAGTAGAGTAATACTTATGATGATTGAACCGAGTTCGCATACGTACGCACGTATGTGAATAAAGATGAAAATAGATACGCGCAGGAAAACAGAAGAAAGAGAGGTAGGAAAAAAGTTAGAGTGATAACTATCGTATGACAGAGAATTAACCAACTGCCAATCAAAGGATTGAGATATTAGAAACCGAGCTTGAAACGTTTCGAGAAAACAATCAATATTATTGTAAATTGATATGTAATGGATTCGCATTGAATTCCATCCTGACGATCGTAATTGATGGCGAAGGCGAGGAGAATCGATTGTTTGTGAAAGAATATTGAATTACATAATTAACTGATAATGAGAGGAGAAAAAAATTATGAGCAGGTTTGATGGTGAAGATTCAGTTTCAACGTCAAAAGAATTTTAATCCTGTTTCTCTTTGAGTCTTGGATTACCAATTCTTCTGACTATTCTTCCACATAATGTCAATACAAAGTATTCTAATTGATTTATCCAATTCTCAAAATGAATCAAATGGGATTTGTAAAATTTTTTAAGATGTTCTAGTTTTTAATTTATATCAATCTCATCAATTGTGAGTTTTCTTTTCAAAATTGTGTCATAAATATTATGATGAATTACTGTTTTTTCTCATGAATTTGCGATTTCATGTCAAGTACACCCCCCCCCCTCCCTCCCCCCTGTCCAATCGGGAAACCAGTCATTTTTGATAATATAAAAAATTCCTCTCAGTGTAAGAATAAATAGGATCTATCAATTCTTTTACAAATAGTTTGGAAAGAGGTATGTGACAAAAACTATAATTCATAATGTGATGAAAACATTGAACTGTTTTCTGGGAATTTTCCGACGTTCAACTATGACGAGCAAATAACGTTGGACGAGTATCGAAGTGACGTTGGCAAATCATTGCTGATACCGACGTCAAATACAACAACGTTGACAATCAGTGTTATGTCGATTGTTAAATTTGACCCGAATCCGGGATTTTTGGGAAGGGGTGCTTATATTTGTTAACAAAGCATAAATGAGACGTCATACCAAGATGAGCTTGAGTTACACCTTCTTTATCCCTTGTTAGCGGAACGTACTTTATGGGCGACCCCTAAACAGTGAAAAATTCAACGAAATGGTTATAACGAATGGTATTTTGAGTGTTCTTCCGTGATCTCGGAGATTTACTGATATGGTGAAGATTTAACTGTACTGAAAGAACTTTCAAGCAATTTCATTTCAAGCTGAATTTGGTGTGGTACCAAAATTAAGAAAATCGTCTGCAAAGTTTTGAAAGTCAAATTTTAACGATGATACTCTTTTCTCAATTGAAAGTAAGATTTATTTAACCCTCTGCATACGTACTTATTTTTTCGAACATCAAATACACACTGGGTATTAAGCCAGTCTTGGAACAACTGTGTTACTGAAAAACTGGATAAAATTCATGGGTAAGCTTGAATATCTTGAAAGTATTCTAATGTAATTTTTTGACCAAGATATAATTCATTAATTCAGTAAAATTAAGGAAAAAGTAATGTTTTTATGAGAAAAACAAAATTATTGTTCGATTATTGAATCTTTTTTACAGGAAGTTTATACTTTGATTCATCTCAATATCTTCAGCAATATTTTATCTTTGATTGTTGAGATAGTAAAAATTCTACTCATAAAGTTGGTGCTCTATCCACATACTTCTCAAGTGGAAAAATTCTTGAATATATATATAATTTATATATAATTCTATACAGTTTATATATAAGTTATGTATAATTATATATACCCATGTGTGTATGGACCAAGCCTGGTACAAGATCTGCCGAGACTTGCCTTGAACGATTTACCAAACTTGGCCCAGGCTTGGGAATGATAAGATCAGGACAAGCTTGGGTCAGTGGTTTTGCCAGGCCCGGTCCAATTCATTTACCAAGCATCAACCAATGCTTCTTTGATCGCAGATATGGATGAAAGAAGTAATTGATCCATATTTCACTTCATGACTTTCTCCCTCAGAATACCGTACATGAATTATTTTGAAACGATAGAAATAATGTGACAAGACTGGGACAAGCTTGTATGATCATTGGAAAATTTACGTTCTTTGATATTTCAACCAATCTTGATTCTATTGTTGAATTATGCTGAAACTAAACTAATAAGAACTTACGGAAATACCATAACATAAATCTTATAGTGATCTGATCCCGCACGGAATCCAACATTGGAATCCTCCGAGTCACCCGAAAAACTGATGGTTTATCCTCACGTGTATATCATCCCTAGTGAGCATAACTATCGGCCCGAGCCTGACCCGAGCCTATCCCAGAGTGGGCAGCCTTCGCCCAAGCTTGCTCCAATAGTTATAACTTTATGAATTTATAAACATTTTACCACTCATGTGGACAATATTGGCACAATTGTTCTCAACGAATGCTCGATTTTTACACTTGTGCCAAGTTTGTACCAAATGCAGTGACAATTTCAAAAATATTAACAAATGCACCATGACTGACTATCCATTGGGAACAACGGGACAATCATGGAACAATATTGGGCCAATTGTTCTTCACGGAGGTTTGTTTCTGACACATGTGCCAACCTTGGGACAAGCTTGGGTTTTTTTCAGTCTTGGCAATACCTGCATGGGTAAATTATATATAACTCCAGGAATTTTGTCACACGGGTTACACTTCATGAACTGCAAAAGGCGCAGAGTACCGAATTTGACTTATCCACGGAGGAAAAGAATAGAATACTTTTTCCTATTTTCTTTGTTGAACCAGAAACATGGAGGCTTATAAAATAAATTTTCACATCGTTCGTTGGAATATTACGAACCAATAACTATATTTTATTATACGCTTGATAAAATTCCATGTTCAGTGTTTGAAATTTCAATTTTATCTCTTGCTTTTTCTACAGTATTCGTAATCTTCTGTATTTTCATGTGAAAATTCATTTTACAAACCCTCCTGTTCCTGATTTTTAAGGACAAATAAGAGGAAATCCTATATTTCCGAGGAGCATTTCTCTGTGTGTGAGTGGAGATCCAAGTTCTATGTAGTTCCAAATTTGTCCGCGTAGTTTTCTAAAAAATGAAACTATAAAATGAGAGATAATTGATTGATGCACCGTTTTCATGATCCTAAGAATATTTATAAACTAATTATTTTCTATTTTATTTAGTAATTTTTTAGGAGACTGGGCAGAAAATTTGCAACTGCTAGGAATGCTCTCAAATCAGGGAAGCATTTTTAACGGATTTCAACTGGACATATTTTGGAAGTTAAATTTATGAAAGTTCAATACGCTATTTTCACAAGCTACTACTTTTTAGTACAGTTTTCCGCGTTCATTTCTTTGGACTTGTAAAATTTCTAACTTTTATTCCATGTACCGAGGCAAGAATAAGGGCAGAATAGGTCGAAGTCATAGAAAAAATTGTTCAGTTCAAATACATTAATATTCAATACATATAAACAGATCTTTCAGTCTATTGAGAACTGAAAAACGGCTCCTTGATCTCAATTAAACAGATTCAATACAGGAGTTTCAACTACAATTGCTTTTATGGTCTGATTTTGTTTTGGAATCCCTGATCACCCTGAGTCGAAAAATTTTCAAAATTATATGTAATTTACACTCATATATGTATTTAAAGTTTTATACAACTACACTGTTAGAAATCTCTGATTGAACTTGCAATTACATGTAATGGAAGCAAAAGTTATTCACGTAACTGAAAAATTGATTGAATTTTCAATTACATTTGAATAAAATTTCAGTTACGAAAATATACATTGATGTATGATATAATATAGCAAAGATTTGAAATTCAGTGGCGTGTGAATGAATTCTCATGTCAATTACCAAGAATTGGAAATTCCATTTGCAAATGTACATGAAAAATATGTACATGATTCGACTCGACCTGTTCATATTCTAATTTTCATTTCTTCTGAAGGTTTCGATATGAAATTTCTCATCGAATCCTGATAAGTCTTGCTTGATCGGGAAAACATGTCGAAATTGATCCCTCAGGATATACGATTCCAACCCGGCTAAAAATGATTTGTGACATTCTCTTGATCTTATCAGAGGCTGCGGACCGAATGAGGATCAAATAAGGTCTCTGCAGTTCCTCTTTGGGCTTTGGTCAGTTCCTGAAAAGCGCTCAGTCAATGTCCCCAAGCATTTCTAGCCCTGTTGGGCTAATTTCATCCTGAGGGATCATTTTAGATACTTTTTCCTCAAGATTCTCCTAGTAATGGAGCGTAATATGACTTCTTAGGTTCTGATAAGGTTATCTTAAGGCCGGATCGAGGTTTATACCGTGCACAAAAAAAACCACATCAAAATTACGTTAAAAAATACGTTACAATTACAAGGTGAATTTCATGTAAAATCTACCACAGAGGTCTGTTGGATTTACATTGTTATTATGATTACAATGGCAATCTATTTTCATTGATTGCAGTAGCAATAACATTGGTACCAATGAGAATTCCATCCCCGTCGCATTTACGTGAGCGGTTATGTCAAATAACAAAGATCAATGCAGAATTCACATAGGATTTTTTTTCGTACTGATATGGTCTATGGAACGAATTCTCAGTTGGGTACTATAAAAGTCCTATTTGAATAAGTTTACTATAATATTTGCTCTTCATAACTTTCGAACAAAGGTAAGTGTAATATTCAGCTTCACTATTCACTTGGAATTTGTGAGATGCACAGGAGACGTCCGATGTTCTAGAATTGCTGAATCTTCTCTTTCTACTTTTCATTAACGATTGATCAATCATAAATCAAAACAAGATTAACACTAAGTACGTTCCATTTTTGAAGCATCAAATATAATGCACGCGACAATCATCTGCCCAACTTCGTTTATGGACCTCGAATACAACTTTTTATTGAGAAAACAGGTTTTGATAGTGGACACAATAAAGTTAATAACTTCTAAAAAGGTTATAAATTAAGATTCACGTTGGATTTTCATGGAATTCGTAATGTGAGGGTTTGTGGAGTCATTGATTCTAAATTTAAACACGTTAAAGGAATCCGGCAGTATAAATACAATTAGTATGGGATGAGTGATGACTGAGTCCTGTTTAATGCTCTCCGATAGATACCTTATTACTGGTACACAAATGGTCGATCGCTGCACGACAAGGTACCCCAACATTGAAGTCATTTGATAACACAGGCCTGCGAGGTTTTCCCTCCTTGGAACTGCGTGACCATTTCCCGGAGTAATTTGCTGCGTAGAATCCGAATCCGGAGTCAGAATTGGGCTATCACGTCAGGATTTTGAGATATCTAAGGGTATATACTGGGAAAATGCATTTTTTTGCTACTTTTGAGGTTATGTACAGGACGCATAGAATTTTCTTGATCTTTTTCCTCAACTGTATCAATTTGAATTAACTATTTAACGGTCATGTATGATTTTTTCTCGCTAAGTTACGACCATTCTAAGTTGTGTACCCAGTGAGCACAGTTACGTAAATGTTACATCAAAACTACATAACGTCAAGTAACCAGTTACGTAACTTGGAGGTCACATGTGAGTCACATGTGACTCACAATTTCCTACTCATTTACATAACCATGTGAGGAACAGTGTTACATTGCAGTTACGTAAATACAAAGCAGAACCTTTATGTAAACAGTACATAACTGCAATGTAACGGCGATATTACTCCAATGCTGACCCAGTAAACACTGTTATGTAAATGTTACGTAAATTTTATGTAACTGAATGTCACAAGTTATCCAGGATTTATAAATCTATTTGTAGAAGCATTTACAATGAAATACCTTCACTTTTTTTCAATCTTCTTACAATTGACAAAAATCGATAAATTCGCAATGTAAAATGGTAAGATGAAATAGCGGTCATCCAAAACCACCATCAACCACCATTATCTAACTTTTCATATAATTGCATCATGAGGACTTTTTCGTGATATTCTGCATCGCTGTCTGTATATTCGAAAACCAAAGTTAAAAAATTGGGGTAACAATGTTATGTAAGGGCTACATAACAGAGAAGTTAAAAATGTATTGTCACATCAAAGTAGCAAAATTACGTATCAATTACATAACATGTAAGTAAATTTGTTATGTCGCATAGAAGGCACATCTTATATAACTGTGATGTCACATTGATGTAATTGAAGCGATGTAACTTGTGACTCCTATGTTATGTAACATGGACATTCGGTGTTTACTGGGTAATATGTCCCAACAACATAATCAGCATTCACATTTATTACACTGATCGGCAATGAAATTCTCCTTCAAATGAAATTCTGATGTCTGAAGTAATTTGCTGCGCTGAATCCGAATATGGCTCCAGAATTGCTATATCACGTCAGATTTTTGGGATATTTCGACCTAAAAATGTGGAAAACACTGTTCTTCGACATATTTGGGGTTACGTAGAGTCGAAGGGTAATTTTTATCCACAAAACTAGTAGATACACCTGAAAGTATAAGTCATCCTCTTCCAAATGCCGTTGAGTTTGGTCGAATATCTTCTTCTCTCATTGAGATACGACAATTTGAAATTTGTGCGCTCATGTATTCAATAAATAGGTGGAGACGCAATTTTCAAACTGTAGTATCTCAATGAAAAACAAAAAAAGATATTTGAACAAACTCAACGGCATTTGGAAGAGGATGACTTATACTTTCAGGTGTATCTATTAGTTTTGTGAAAAAAAATTACCCTTCGACTTTACGTAACCCCAAATATGTCGAAAAACAGTGTTTTTCACATTTTTAGGTCGAAATATCTCAAAATTCTAGAGCCATATTCGGATTCAGCGCAGCGAAATGCTTCGGAAAAAGACATTATTGCCCGAGGGAGGAATAGAAAATCATGTTTCGCAGGCCTGTGTAATCAGATAGTGTAAACTCACATGACACAAAATGTCTCAGCACTGTCTGGGAATATAGCTCCAACCTTACCAAGACATTTTTGATATTGCAGCATCATTCTGAACCATTACTGAGACATTCTGTGCTATGTGAGACTATATACAGGAAAAGAAAACAGATGAATTCACCATGTAATCGGGTGACATGCGTAGGGACCCTTCAATGAGGGATGAGACAATCGGCTTTTTACTTGCCACCATTGATGGGATAGGGGTTATTTTGCGCGTCAGTCAATGGATAAAATTGAATAATTCATTAAAAACATGACGGCAAAGTGGGATTTATATTATATTTTCGATGGATTATTCGGTTTAACTCATTGGGTGATGCATAAATTAGGTACTTATCCTTTGGTTATCCCATTAATGGCGGCCGTTGTCTTATCCCTCACTAGAGGATCCCTAGACATGCGTGGTGTTAGGTCTTTTAATGGAAATTTGTATAAAATAACATTGCCGAATAATTCACATTATAAGACGAATAATTCACATTAACATAGGTTTTTCTCTCATTATGTAAATGACAGTATATTTCAGAAAAATTTTCATTCAAAGACTCGAAGCGATGCGTTATCATCCTACACGGTAAATTTATTCATTCTCTTTTTTCCATGTATACTGGAAAGTGGACATTTTGAAAGTGAAGAATCCGGATTTATAATTCCCAATAAGTACCAGGAGATCGGTGGATCGTCTATCGTCCTTCCTTGCAGGACATTTCAACCTTCCATAGGACAGTAAAGTATCATAATACCGGAAGTTCATAGTCCCGAAGTGTCATAATCCCGAAGGGTCGTAGTCCCAAAAAAAATTACAGAATTCGACACAAATCGAATATTTGGTCACTTTCATCATAAAAATTTGATTGTTCCCACATGATGTGCATCAACAAAGTATTTTTCATGATGAAAGTGCGCAGATACTTGATTTATATCAAGTTTTATCATTTTTTTTCGGGACAATTAACATTCGGTATTATGATACTCTACCGGACATCCGATTGAGGGCTAACGGACTTCTCATAGATGTCCAATCGGTAGCTGAATAGGAAAGAAAAGAACGTCCATAAGTGTTCCCAAGAATATCTCAATATCTTTATATAACATGGACATTGTGCACCTTCTATGGACCATTAACCAAGCATTCTAAACATCCAATTAACTTCTATGTGTTTTTTATGGACGTCCTTTGTGTGAATATGCAGGGAAGAGATGGACGTTGAGAAGATATTAAATGGACCACTAGCACAAAAGTTCACCGGATGTATAATTCTTTCATTTTGTGTAGAAAAGTGAAATCCAACAAGTATTATTATATATGAATCATGATTCTGATATCAATAGATGTTCAGCAAACAATACCATAAGAGATATGAAACGGATGTCCAGAGGTCTTCGATGGCTATAGTCCAATTCACGTCGATTAATGGATGCTCAATATTATGTTCAAATCATGTGCACGGACACCCAGGACATAGAAGTAACCCGTACAGCACAACCACCGATTCTCCACCCAGGACTTCGGTGGACTGGAGGTGGAGAATCGGTGAAGAAATGAGAGCCGTGGAAATAAGGGAGAAACAAGGTAGAGTCTCCGTTTATTTTCGAAAAAATTTATGTTAGTGGATTCACTCATTGAAATTTGGTTGTGTAAATCGACAGATATGAATTTTATTGAAAATAAAGGGGGTGGACAAATCCACGTCGCCTCTCCGTTGCCTCAACGGGGCCTCTCCCTTATTTCCACGGCTCTCATTTCTCCACTGATTCTCCACCTCCAGTCCACCGAAGTCCTGGGTGGAGAATCGGTGGTTGTGCTGTACGGGAAGATCAACTGGACATCCTGTAGATGTCCAATGCTATTTGGGTTGTCTTCGAATGGATCAAGGATCTGCAATCCAGAGTTGTACTCTTTAATACATCTTCGAAATGATCAACAGCTTCCTGGGATATTATACACTGGGAGGAAGAATTGGTAACAGTTATCAAATATATTTTCAGACATAACCAATCCCAAGTAGCACAACAGGTTAGAAATTCTAAGAAGGTTCTTGGAAGTTATGAGCATGTTTTATGGACATTCTTAGAATCTTCGAATGAGACTGTTTTGGATAAGTATATTTTGTGCACATTCTCAGAACATATTTTTCGAATTTATCCAAAACAGTCTCATCTGCATATTCTATGCATGATCACGGAATGAACGCAGAATATTTGAAATGTTCTTGTGCTACTTGGCCAATCAACCATTCGATAACATTAATCGAATATCAATAATATTCATGAAATATTTGATGATTCAGAACGTACATATAATATATTTGATTGGTAGTATTGAAGAAAATATTTGATAACTGTTACCAGCCTGTTCTTCAGTGTGAAAAATTCAGACAATTGAAAAAACTGTCAATCAACTCCAACCGATTACTAGGAACCACAAAGCGATAGAAAAAAAATTCTGAATTGCTATTTCAATTATTCAATACACAGATAACATTTAAGCTCGTCATAACCTTATCAGACTTGTCATTCGATTGTTTTTCACTTATTAATGACAACCTCGTCTTTGTGAGACTGCTATAACTCTGTTGCCAAGGTTTCGTAAGCTTGTACCCTTGTCATATGTCAACTAGGAGGCTTATGTCAACCTTGTCACAAGCTTGCCTGACAACATCGCAGCAAGGTTCAATTGCTATCTAGGTAGTTGAGAATGAATTTCAGATTGAATTTATGTCAAATTCATATTTTGAGATACTATTCTACCGATTCTCTCCAATAAAACAGGTGAGTATAATTAACGCTTCCTCCGTCATCTGGGTCAATTTTAGCACAAGCCGAATTCTCAAGTTCAATGTCTCCGAAATGAAAAAGAGGTGGAAACAATTTTGTTCATCACAAATGGCTCCAGAAACCTTTGGAATATTGAGTTGGATAGTTTATAAGTATTGAAAACATTTTTCAGATTTTTTGAACAGTATTCACTAGGTCGAAACAACGACTGAACATGAATGACCCAGATGACGGACGGTGCCAGTAGAATTAAACATTACGGGCGGAGGGTTAATGATTCGCCAATGGCACAAGCCTTGACGAACATTGGTGGAACCTTGCGAGGAAGTTTGCAACATCATTGCAGCAATCAACGAGCCTGAATTTTGATTCCTAGGATGATGGTGGCGAAAGATCACCAATGCTGGTGCAAACTTGATTCGACGGTTCTACAACGTTGGCTAACACGAAATTTTTGCTATAAAACCAATTTTGGTTCCAACCTGAACCAAAACTTTCCACTGAAAGTTTTCAAAACTTTCTCAGAGCGTCTGAACGTGTTTCAAACATCCTCAGAACGTTTGAAAAACGTTCAAGGAACTTCGTGATGTTAGGGAACACAATAAGTACATCCTGGTGTTACCAACACAGACACGACAATACCTCTATTGTTAATCAATCTCAACTCAATATAACTTTCCAACGCTCGGCTGCCATGCTTGGTCTCAGCCAGGGCCGAATTAAGGGGTGTTGAGGTCCGGGGCTATGAAACCATTCGAGGCCTCCGTCAAGGTAAAAAGCGGAAGGAAGAGATGTCCTTCAAAGCTCTTTAAATTAATTTCCTCCCTCAATTGGGGCCCCCCGGTGAACGGGGCCCGGGGCTATAACCCCCCCTTGATCCAGACCCGGCCTCAGCCATGAATCAGAGCCAGCATTAGGGGAATGCGCGAATAATCCACTTTTGATGCACACAGAAAAACGTTTCGCTATATTAACGAATCAGTTTTCGCTAAGTGGATTTAATAACCCACACTGTAAAAAATGGAAAACCGACAAAATCATCCCAAACAGACACGAAGATATCTTTTAGAATTCTAAAAGATATCTTCCGAAAGTACAAGAAGTCTTGAAGAATTTTCTAAAAGATATCTTTTCGTATTCGATGAATAGATTTCTAAAAGATGTCTCGGAGACTTCTCCAAGATATCTTTAGGAAGAAATTAGGAAATCCAAAAGAGTTCTTCAAGATTTCTTGAAGATGTCTTGCAAAATTCATAAAAATGTCTTGAAAGAAGCTTGAATTTATTCACGAAAAAAAATTCTAACACCTCTTCTTTTTCCTTCTCCTCCCTCCCCCCATATTTGTCTTCATCGCTCTCGCACTCCTATGAAGTTGACTTTATCTCAATCCTTGAGGTTGCGGGAATCGAACCCGCGCATCTTACGATGTACTTACGCTTCAGTGACCTGAGCTATAGAGACAGTTCGGTTTTGATGCTTATGATTGTCAATATAACACAGTGGAATCGTGTCAGTGGTGTACATTTTCAGAGTATAAGTGATCTTTTGAAAAAACTGTTATTATATAAACAAATGTCAGATAAGTTGGTCGTGGATACCACAGATTCTTCCTAAATTATTTCTATCCCAACGTTATTGAAGAATAACTTATTAATAAGTATGAATGAGAATTTTTTTTGAATTTACTTGGAAGGCTGTACATAAAATTGAGCGTAAAAAGTTCAGTAATTTGTAAAATATTTGTGTCTTGAAGATTCGTTAATTCCAGTGCGGGTATTAAAAGGCTACAAAATCGCAATTTTCGCACAATTTAAAATCTCTTGCCATGTTTATAGATTTTTCAAGCTTTCGATTTGTGACCGAATTTATCACATGTGTAATTCAATTATAATTAAAGGGACATTCCGAGTGTTATTCATGTCAATTCATATGATCAGGTATTTATAACCTAAACCTGCTGACAATCTATCTTCTTAAACATATTTTGTCAAAGTCTTCCAGGAAAATATCTTTCAAATGCTTCTCAAAGATATCTTTAAGATATCTCGCATGGTCGTCTTTGAGATGTCTTGAATCGAGACATCTTTTAGAAATCTTTCACAAGATGTCTTTCCAACACTTCTGAAAGATATCTTTAAGAACTCTTCAAGAACGTTCTTGAAGATCTCTCAATTGAGTATTCTTTTAAGATTATCTTTCTCTTGACATAAGTGGAAGATATTCTAATATTCAGATCTCTATCTGAAGAGACTCCACTTATGTTAACAGAAAGATATTCTTGGCACCTATTATGAAGAAGAAATTCATTTTTGAAATCTAATTTTTTCAGTGTAGGGAGCTTTCCTCCGTCCCCTCATCGGGGGGAATGGTTTTTTCACAAAGGAAAGAAGGATTTTCCCACCACTTTCAGGAATTATTTCGTTTTTTGAATGCTGAATCCCCAATAAATGAAAGAAAAGTCCACCAAATTATGGCGAAGAATTCCCCATCTATGGAGGGATCTTGCTACCGCCATATTTTGGGGAAAGGTTTCACAATTATTTCCCAAGGGAAACGATAACTCAAAATCACGTCAAGATTTTTGCCAAAGTGATCATTTTTCTGACAAAATGTTCGGAAACTTTCGAAATAAAAAATGCACCAGATAACGCCCGATATTGGGACATCATGAAAATTGGGGTCTCACCTAGCCCATTGTTTTCCCACCAATTTCTGAACATTTTGTCAAAAAAATGATCATTTTGGCAAAAATGTTGACACACATTGTTCCCATTGGGTTTTTCCAGTGTAACGATGGTAATCCGCTGTATTCACGAACTGAATCGTTATAATCATCAATCCTTCGCTAGTTTTAGCAAATTTGCTTGCCATCCATACAATGACAAGCGAATTTTGCTAGAACAGCGGAATCCTTGCTACTCCAGCGGAGTTTTTCTCCGTTTGGGCCTCCTGATTCCAATAAGATATCGGTTCTAATCAAATCTCGTTGAATCAACGAAAAACCGTTGAAAATATCGACGCTCTACGATTGAAGTACTACGAGATTTGATGGGATTCTACGAGAATCAATAGAAAACATTTTATGAATGTAGTTTCAGTAGGTGGTATGCAGATTGAATAAGCAGCATTCTTCCATGAAAAAATGTACCCAGTAAAAACGCTGCCACAATTGTTCCCCAAAATTTGATGGCAGCAAAGTTCCACTACAACCAAGAAATTTTTCACCATGATTTGGTGGAGTTTTTCATGACTTTTTGTTGGATTCGATGTGCAAAAAACGGAACATTCCCTCAGAATGGAGGAAAAATTCCCTATTTTTAGTGAAAAAGCAATTCCCCCAGATTCAGGGGATGGAATCTCTCACTGAAGTGAGGAAAAGCTCCCCATTTTTAGAACAGTGTAGGACTAGAATTCATTCGTACCCAGTTGGGTTCGTACGTATGATCTATGCTCAGATTTAACGGTCCAAGTCACAGTTGGAATTGCACATTAATTTTTTTGAAACCTAAAATATTGATGAATGAGACTGTATTTAAGGAACGGAATGCGGCAATGGGAATGAATGATCATCTTATCGAGAATAATAAAACTGATCAGAGAATGGGATTGAAAAATAATATCATCGATTTTAGTTGGAACCTTGAATGTTCATACCTGCATGAAATTCAACTAGAACATTATATAAGCAAATTGATAATCGGAAATGGCCAGTTGTAATGAGGTTTATTCGCCCCACACAGCACAAATCTCCTGGCAACGTCCTCAGGATATTCTACGAATATTACAATATCCCCAGAATCTCCTGAGGACGTCGCCAGGAGATTTGTACTGTGTAGGCACGAGGCTTGTAACCCTAAACTACGCTGTAAGAAATGATTGTGGAATTTTCCATGAAAGAATAGTGGCAGCGAAATTCCTCAGTAGATGGGGAATTTGTCACCATAATTTGGTAGACTTTTGCTTCATTCGTCAAAAGAACCAAGGGATTCAATACTCTAAAAAGAAAATAGTTCCTCAAAGTGGTGAAAAAATCCCTGATTCCTTATGAAAGAACAATCCCTCCACAATGAGGAGATGAAATCCACAGCCAGTGTGAAGAAAAACTCCCATCAGTTTTTACAGTGTAGAAGAAAACTTGAGATATCAATATATTGATCCAGTAGTTTTCACAAAAACTGGTCAATACGGAATGGTTAGTGTTCTAGCACTAGATCCCTTTAATATAAATGGAAGTTTCTCTAACGTTCAGAGAAATGCGCATAGTAAATGCGTTCATTCGACTTCCACTGATTCACGCTCAGCTCATCTAGTTTAGAAAAAGCAAGAGCAATCAACAAAGGATAGGACACCGATTCATTAGATTTCAAATCCCTGTCATCTTTGGTGATTTGTTCGATCACAAAGATAACGGTTACAAACGATTGATTACATCATCACTTAGAATCAGCCAAACACGAACAGTAACGTTGTGAATATAAAAGAGATCGATCGAAGAAACGAGAGTGAAAATATTCCATTAGAACGTGTGAAAATTCGAGTTTCGAAAGTCAATGCATCGATCCATCCATTAGCGTATAACGGATAATCTACAACATTATCAAATCATTCGATAACATCATAAACTTGGAGAGTTAACAACAAGAATTCGAAGTCAACTCAAACATCAATCTAACAAGAAAACACTCGTAACGTAACTATGAATTTTTCAACATCAGATCGTTGTCTCTGACAAGTTCATTTGTCGTCCAATCAATTTAACCATACAAATATCGTCCGGAAGTTGAAAAGAGATAGAAGAAAGTGGGAAAAAAGATGGGAAAAGGGTAGAATAAGGGTAGTTGGCGTTGATTCTGGAGAAGATAAAACTCTGGGGCGGGTCGATTCGCATTCAACATTGGGCGCATGCTTCTCTTTATACTCAGCGTTTCGTCTTTCGCGGCAGCAGGGTCGTACACCCCCAGCCGTTGTTTCCATTCAGAAGCCCCTCCTGCCAGCAACCGAGATATCGATTGATTTACAACCGAAAGGTGGCCATCGTTGATATCAAACCAGCCACGCCTCTACGTGTTATCGCGTTTACCTACAAGGTGTCCCGTAATTCGCGCATCCGATAAGTACAGTAGCCAAGTCCGTAGTTTAAAATTACATAAATTGAGATAGAAATTCCTTATGTAGAATGTAGCTCATCCTCCGATACGATGCCCTTCGAGGCACAGCAACAAAGTACTCGCACGGGAGTGTTACGGGATAAAATGAATGTACGTAGTACATCAAAAATAAGTATTCGAATAGTACTGTGGATGATAGCAACAGCCGTAGCGAAATCAGCAACATATTCTAAGTTTAACCTTAGGCTGATACCGGTATGCATCGTCTTACGTGTTATTTATTCTCTGACATTACTGGCTATTGGAGATACATTGTTGTTACAATCGAACAATACCGGTTCGCATTTACATCTTTGTTGAATTATTTTCCCATTTCATTCTTCTTTCCTTCGAACATACAAACACACATGACAACTAAGTCGTTCGAGATTCAATTCTTTCGTCATAATGGATGAGCCAGTTGATATTTTAATGTCGTCGTCGTCATAGGAAACGTCATAGTTGGTGCGTTCTTTTCCTTTGATGGCTCAACATTTATCTTCGGCCACATGATTCATGAAGATATTTCTAGTTTCCACCGCGCTTTGTAATTCTAAATTAATCACTCATTCCCTACGTGGATGGTTTTCCAACGATATATACGAAAGGTAGGATCGAGAAAAAGAAAAAATGTCAACACAACGAGATACTTCATCAAGAAGATTGTATAAAATATTTATAAAACCTTGTCATAATATTTCAATCCACTTCTACGTATAACATCATTCATAATCCCCGTTAAGTATCGATTTGAATCCCAGGGAAAATAATATATGGAGAATGTGAGGTATATGCATATAGAATATTTATAGATAATTTGTGTATACTCTAGACCTAGATCGTATACTCTTCGTATGTTATGTTTTTCTTAAAAAATAGAAGTATACGGGGAATCGATAATTCAAATCATGGATATGAATTGATTATGTTCTTCCTAAGAAATCTTTTTAGTGCAGGAACACAAGGGCACAATTGTGCATTACTTGTGCATATTTTTAAAGGCGAAGACTATATAATTCGTCGATAAGTTTTGTAATAAGAATACTGCTTTGTAACGCAAGTAATTGACAGAGAAGTGAGAAAAAAGGAAAGAATGAAATCATAATTACTCGTGAGTTGCCCCAATTCATCTCATGAATCCAAATTTTTTTCCACATAAATAATTAGATATGAATCGAAATAAGTGATAGTCTGATGAACCAATGTCTGGGAAATAAACCTCTGGTCGAGGTAGAACTTCCCACTGCAATTTGCTTGAATTTTGCCACCGTTGTGTTAACTGTGTGTGGTCTTGCGTTATCGTGCAAAAGGAAGACGAGCTCAGTTCCATGTTTTATTTTCTTCTCTTGGACTTTCTGCAGCTGTTCGATATTGAAGATGCGTATTGACAGTGCTATGGAATTCTAAATGAACCATCGTTTATTCCTCTCCTTTGTTTATAATTCAATTGAGGACAAAAATTATTGGAAATTACTTTTATTTATGGTTCAATCACGTAAATTGAATTCGTGATTTATCACTTAATTTCTATATCAATGCTTGTGAACGTAGACTGTGAGAAAAAGGATTTAGTAAAATATTAAAAGCAGCTAGAACATTCAGTCTCTGTGTCTCTGCCAAATTTTTTTATTCCCATCACATGGAAGAAGAAATTGTTGTTCACTCGAGCACTAATTCTTTCGCAGCAAATATAAATGTCCTGAAGATACGTTTAAGATATCTTTAAGGGGATACCAGCACCGGGACATGAGCCCAACTTTTCGTGTAAGATTCCTCCAAAATATTGAAGTATTGTGGAGAAATCTTT
Source organism: Gonatopus flavifemur (assembly GCA_018340375.1). NCBI lineage: Eukaryota > Metazoa > Arthropoda > Insecta > Hymenoptera > Dryinidae > Gonatopus > Gonatopus flavifemur. The sequence continues at coordinate 13,116,166 of JAFFJZ010000005.1, forward strand.
GGCTAAAGTCCCGACGCTAGTATCCCCTCAAGGTGTATCGTAAAGATATTTTGAAGAGAACTTTAAGAAATACATTTGACATGTCAAATTTGAGGTGGATATAAGATGTCTTGAAAACATCTCAATTGAGATATCTTCGGGATAAATCTCTTTTAGAAATCTTAAAGTTATGAAATTAAGATATTTTCCGTAAGATACTTGCAAGATGCAGCGATTCCATATCATCACAAAGACATATTCAAGATGTATCGTAAATCTGTAAGATAACTTTCAGAAATTGAATTGAGGTGCCAAAGTTGAGATTAATACAAAATGTCTTGATAACATCTCAAATAAGATATTTTCGGAATACATCTAAAAGATATCTTTCAGATATCTTGAAATTGCTATCTTTAGATATCTCCAAGATATATTCCGGAAGATGCCAGAAAGATCCATATCTTCAAGATGTATAGTGAAGATATCTTCAAGATAACCTTCGGGAATGAAATTAGGATGTTGAATTTGATATGAATACAAGATATCTTGAAAACATCCTAATCGACGCGCTTCGGGACCCATGTCAAAGATCTCTTCCAGGAATCTGGATCTTCAGGAATTATGAAATGAATATATCTTCCGCAAGATAACTGAATGATGCAGTGGTTCCACATCTTCACAAAAATATCTTCAAGATGTATCGTTAAGATATCTTTAAGATAGCTTTCAGAAATGAAATTAGGATGCTGAATTCGAGATAGATATAAGATGTTTCGAGAAGTTCTTAAAGGAGATATCCTTGGGACGCATCTCAAAGATCTCTTTTGGGTATCTTGAAGTTATGGAGTCGAAATATTTTCCACAAGAAAATTTTGCAGAAAACTCTTTCCTGAGTTCCCCGAGTAGAAATTCATATTAGGTGTTCGATCAGGACCAGATCTGGAAAGCCTCATCTCAAATCAGGCCCTGATATGGAATGTAAGGCACCGTTGTATCAGAGCCCGATTTAATGAACTATGATAAGGCATACCAACTTCCTAACCTATGGTAGTAAGGCCAATTCTGGTTAACCCTAATCAGGCGTACCAAATCATGGCCTCACCAAGACCAGATCAGGTGTGCCAGAATAAGTTGAACCCTGTCACAATCCGATCGGGCCCATAATGAACATGAGACTGGCCATGCAATTTTTCTGTTCGGGTCTGTACGACATTAGATGAAATATTGGATTCATTTCACGAAAATTCCAAACCTTCTCGTGGCATAGTTGTATAACGTTGTGACCTCAAGTTATAACAAGCCACTACATAACCAGTCTTCCAGGTAGGTGATAGATCAAGTATACTGTGAAATATTATGGTGAAATTTCCACCCACATTTGGTGGCAGCGAAAATCCCTCACGTGGGGCAAATTAATTTCCTCATACTTTGGGGGAATTTTTCTTCATTCGGAGAGAAATTCCCTCGAAAAAGAAATAATTTTCTTCCAAAATATACGGGAGATGAATTTCCCCCACGTCGGGAAGACTTGCTACCGGGGGAAAATTCCACTTACTTTTTACAGTGTAGGTAGGTTCGAATCCATTCCAAGCAATGAAAATTTCTCAGACAGCAAAAGCATGCCTGAAATACTAACCGACAGGAAGTACAATAAAATTCTCAGGAAGAATGTTTTTTTATGTCCATTAAAAATTATTATTTTTGCATTGTTAATGTTTACAGCATCTTGAACATATCGTGAAGGGATCTTAGACGTATCTCTGAGATACCTTGGAGATCACTTCAAAATATCTTGAAGATATCTTGGGGATGTCCGTATGATATCATGGAGATAATTTTGAGATATCTTTAAGATATTTTAAGGATATCTCCAAGATATCTAAAATGAGGGTCTGTACGATGATCTTAATTCCACTTTGCAAAAGATTCTTTGAAAATCTCTCAAAAGATATCTTTGAGTTATTATGAGACATCTTTTACGTATTTTAAAAATGACTTCGCGAAAAAGTCTCAAGATATCTCAAGGTCCATTCAATTAGCGCCAAAAAATATGATAATACTAGCTCAATAGAACAAAATTCTCCAACTCGAAAGAAATGATGACTGCCCATACAGCAAAAATTTCTCCTTATCTGAAATATTTCTTATGCAACAGTTTTCACTGTCTTTAAGATGTCTTAGTTCAAGAAATCTAAAAGACATCTAAAAGAGACCTAATGCCATCTTTTAGATTCCTCAAGGTAGTTCTCCGGGAGAATTCAGGATCAAATTAGAAAAATTATTGTTAAGAATAGCACCAAGGTCGAAGGAATTCGATAATCATATTCGTTGGGACTTATATTCTTATTTATAACAAAAAAAGAACCAAATCGAAGTATACATAAACAACCTTGTAACAACGCGAAATTCGACATGGTTCTTTTCTGAAAAATTTTGATTTTTGGTCCGTTTATGACTTATGAGGGCTCATTTTATTCCTTGTGAGATTTAAAAAACCTTTGCCATGGGGATTTTTTTATATGAGTTATCATGACACTGTCACACGCTTTTGTTTATTAATAGTAAAATACATTCCCATGAACAAAAGCGTGTGACAGTGTCATGATGACTCATGTAAAAAACTCTGCATAGTAAAGGTTTATTAAACCTCACAAGGAACAAAATGAGCCCTCATAAGTCATAAACGGATCAAAAATAAAATTTTTTAAGGAAAAAACCATGTCAAATTTCGCGTTGTTGTTACAAGGTTGTTTATTTATCCTTCGAGTTGGTTCTTTTTTTGTCATAAATAAGAATATAAGTCCCAACGAATATAATTATCGAATTCCTTCGACCTTGGTGCTCTGCTTGACAATAATTTTTCTAATTTGATCCTGAATTCTCCCGGAGAATTACTACCTTAAGGGGGTTAAAAAAATTTTTTTTTCTTTTCAAATCAAAGTTTATATATTCAGAAATATGTGTACTAAATTTCAAGGCGATATTTCAAAAATTGACTCTGTTACAATGATTTTAGTGAGAGCCCGGATTAAAGCTGCTAAGAATCGCATCGAAAAAATTGATAAAAAAATTAAGAAATCCAACAAGACCCCTGGAGATGGAGAGGAAGAACCGTCATATGGTCCAGGAATCGATAGTTCAATATAGGTATGAAAATTTAGAAGATACATGATTTCATTACGAGAGAAATGGACTCAAAACTTTGGACGCGTTTTTCTCGAAACGACTTGTTTTGAACTAGCGGCATTAATAACTCGAACAATTATGAACCGATTTCTAATTTATTTTTTTTGTTTTGTTCCCCCTAGTATTGGTTGAGGTTAAGCGGAGCCAATTTGGAAAATTTTGTTTTTTACTATTTTTTAAACTGTTTCAAAACCAAAAATATAAGGTCGAAAAAATGGAAATATTGTCAATCGGTCGTCATTTTGTGAAAAATAAAAATAAAAATAAACGGCTACGTACAACGATAACTACATTCATACAGATTACAATAAATGTTTTTTTTCAGAGTACTGATTTTTGAAAAATCGATGCCGCCATGGAGGGGGAATTTTTTTCCAAGCGCTATGGCATCATTTGTATTTTTTAAACTATTCAATATTTTTCAATAAAAATTTGTGGAAAAATTATTAGATGTGTACTTAATAAAATAAAAAAAAAACCCGATCCAAAAATTCCTCTATTTACTCGGTCAAAAAAAAATGTTTAAAATCACTAATTTTTTGACCCATCACAGTGGCTATCCCCCTTAAACGAAGACATCTTAAAGACAGTGAAAACTGCTGCATAAGAAAGCTTTTAGACATGTAAAAGAAATCTTTAAGACAAAGCAACATTTTTGCTTGAATGGGTGAGGACAAAACCCAACGTCATATCGTTCTATCTCGCCCGCCATCATTTATTAACTTTTTAACAATCTCCATCACCAGAAATTACCATAAAAAATCCTAAATTAAACTCCCCAATTGATTCACAAAACATATATTTACAGTTAAAAATCACACAATACTTCTAAATATTTGTACGACCATCTCATTTCGATTAAAATTCATTTCCATCGCAAGATCTCGAAGTCCTTCTCATAAAGTATGAAAATGATCACCCTAAATTGATTTCCAATCGTCATTATAAGCTAACAAGAAATGCATGACCTGGTATGAAACGATATGGAACTCTCTCTATCGATACCTTCGTGCGTATATCAATTCAACTCACACATTGAATTGACAACGCGAAAGATAATCGAACAAAAAAATTCGATATGTCACCTGCAAATGAGAGTTATTTTCTCATCTCTCGTCCTCCGGGGAGACCCAATGACAGATCCTCGACTCCAAACGATTCTCATACATGAATGCAACGTCAGCTGTCATCCGCGGGATATCGCAGACTCTCCAACGAACCTTCTACTGGGCCCTGAAACATCTTGATGATAGGTACACACAACTTCGTGATCGGGAATGAATCATGATAATTACACAGTTTTTTGTTCATCTCTTCATATTTATGTTTCTGCATTTCAACAACATCTCAATTCGGTATTACGAAATTGATGGTTGTTGAGACAACATTATCCATGATTTCCAGACTGATTCATTCCATGACCTTCGCATATGCATACTTTATCGCTTAATTAACGTTCTTGAAGTTCAGATTGCTTATTGAAACAGAATCTGAATACAATTTGAAAGGTTGTAAGAATTCATACATGTTAATGTTGTATCGAAGGACGATGCTGAAAAACTTCAAACGCTCGGAGGAAGAAGCCCCTGTTCATGATTAATCGCCGTACACAGTTTTTACATGTGTTACCATGATGAAACATTCAACAGAAAATTAAATCGCAATAAAATTGATATCCTGCTGTTTTAATACAGCTCACAATACTTATAGCTTGTTATTTTTTTGTGTCCCGCAATATCTTTTAGACATGTTTCAAATGTCTTGCACAACACTTTAGGATACATTTTAGACCAATTCTTGTCTAAAACTCGTCTCAAAGATATCTTCAACACCTCTTGCATCGAAAACTCGTCCAAACATGTGTAAGATATCTGAAATCTGTGGTGTTGGAGAGTTCAAGGAATTGTTGATTATAAAACTGCAGTTAGGAATCCAATCGATGTGAAAGGTGAAAGACTTAGCTACAAAGATGCAAAATTCCTCAAACTGAGCGTGAAAGTAAGTAACTCGATGAGTTCTTCCGCTGTTGCGGAAATCTCATAAATTGATTGAATCTCAAGCATTCTCACAAGGCTTCATGGGAATCTGGTTTCCGAAGCGGTATTTGCCCACCCGTTGTCTAGATTTCATGAGATGGATCAATTTGGATAAGACATTTTCTTGAATAAGAATTCAGTACTCTCCCAATTCAGAAGGTTTCAACACTTATACACAACCTCCAAACACTTTCCTTGAAAAGAATCATTGTAAACATATGCAACCTTTTTTTTTCGAAACTTTCACACCTCATGATGAAAACATCTCAACTCCCACACACTTCCCACACACCTACCTTCGTTACAAAAACAAAAATTAATGTAGAACCTTCAAAACCATCCACAAGCTCGAAAAGAGCAACGACAAATGTGTCTGTCCAAAAGTATCCCTGATAAATAATAGGTCACATTAGACTGTACAAGCTATTCCGTTTCGAAAGGAAAAATGATCCTCAAAATCAACGGAAAGAGATCATCGACTGAGGAAGGAATAATTGATGACCAGCATTGAAACTCGTTTAAACTTGACCACCCCTTCTATCATTACCAAAACCCGCTCCTGTCTATCTCTCCCAAACGCGACTGAATATTTCTCATAGATCGTTGATCGTAGTTTCCGATAACCGAATTCAATTCTCCCATATATTTTGAAACAACGAAGAACCGCCCGAGGATAATTGTCCTGGATCTTGTCAACGTCTACAGGGAGAATGATAGATTTCGTTGTATCGCCATCATTTACATCCATAATTTGTTCAATTGTTCACATTATCGAAACATTCGTGCAGGAAAAAATTCACTCTTATCTCCGTAAAAAACATCCTATTAACATATTATTTCCATTCACTTTGAATCTTCAATAAGACGTTGACACGTTTCGAAATAAGCTTCATTCATTCTTTCCCAATGAAAAAAAGTCAAAAACAAGAGAAGAGAATGTTAAGTGTGACCTAAATCGACCTTTGACTTTAATCGAGGCTTATCTTCGGTCAACATCCTATACGATTTTAGTCGACTCCCTTGCTTAATTCGAACGAATGAATCACATCGTGTACCTATAGTTCCTGCGTGTCTCAACTCCCTCGCTCCGTGCATCATGAAAAATGAATGAATAAATAAATAAATGAACAGGAAAAAAGAGAAAAAATGCAAAACTCAGGGATAGCCTACAACCTGGAATGCCGAACAGGTCAGGAAGGTTAATGCCTGACCCTTCTTTTTTCCCCTCTTTCCTTCTTCCATCGTTCCCTTTGTCTCCGTCACTTCGTCTTCTTCTCTTCTTCTTCTTCTTTTCTCTTCTCTTCTCGCCACCACTTATTTCTTCCCTGCACGCTCGTATCTCATTTGTAAAGATTCTGGGACAAAGAGAACATAGCAAAAGCAGAGACTTGTCCTTCTCTCAACTTCACTCCGTCTTGTCTCCTGCGAGGCTTCACTCATAGACTGAGAACACTAGATGGACAGACAGAAGCGCGAGCCTGTCGAGTACCGCGATTCTAATCTGACAACGACGTATCGGTTGTCGTTGGCAGGACCGGCAATCAAATACGTTCACGTATGCTTGTATGTACATTTACACAACATCCGGGCGTATTATTAATCAACGTATTAGTCACGTGTATTGTACTATTCTTATACCTGACGTTCTTTGGAACATCACTTAAGAATTTCAAAGAAAAAATACAACAGGGAGAATATGGTGTCGATTCCAGTACCTACGTTGTATTGCAGATAAATCTGCACTACTGAATTCAGTATTTTGAATTTCGTACACGAATCACAGGAATTATTTGGTTATTCATCATGAACGCTGATTGAGGAAATTTTATGGATATTTTCCTAAAAGCTAGTCTAAAGCCTAAACTGTCGAAATTGTGCGGAACTTTTCTTTCACCCTGCTGGTGGATTTCGTCCCCTCATCGCGGGGGGTTTGTTTTTCCATCAAAAATGAGGGATTTTTCCACCGCTTAGAGGAATTATTTTGTTCTTTGGGTGTTGAATCCTCTACAAATGAAGGGAAAGTCCATCAAATTATGGTGAAGAATTCTTTGCTGCCACCATTTTTTAGGGGAAAATTCCACAATAATTTTTTACAGTGTAGTTCATTTGCCATTACATGTAAATAGCGGTATATATTTCTATTTATAAATGAAGATATACTTGCAATCAGTTCTTCCCTCATGATTCTATCAATTGAAAATACATAAATATTTACTAACGCAATGCAGATTGCCGTTACTCTGTAATACTTAACATGCACATGAACGATTATCTTATCAAGATATCTAACAAATACCTAAAAGCCGTCTTATGGAACATTTTTTCAACAAATTCTAGATTTTATGTTCATCGAATAGCTACAATTTCCGTTCATAGCTAGAATCCCTGATTAGCGATCATATCTCAGTTGCCAGTCAGACTGGTGACATTTAAGATTGAATCGACTGGTACATCGATTCAGTTGGATTTTCTTTCGCGGCATATAATTATTTTATAATTTCACCTCCCCCGAGAGTAGAAATAATTGAACTTCAAACAACCTAATCGTTTATTAAATGTATTTTCATGGAGAAAGACGTTCTTTTCCACGGTTGATCGATGGAACGCATTCCACCCCAATCGAAGAATCCATAGAAAAACAAAAGAACAAAACTCAAACAAAACACGAAGTTTATAATGAATTATAACCAAGACTTACGAAAGGAATGATGAAATAATTTATCAAACCGTGAAGAATCCATCAAAATAATACACCTATTGTACCGACGAACAAATTATAGAAAGTCTCGTTATCGATCAAAGTTCCTCATCGTAATTAGTTGGGTACGTGAGTTAAACTTGGCATCAACTTACATCTCTTCTCATTCTTCTCCTTGTATTTATAATCGTATGAAGATGAAAGGAGAGGCAGAGAGAAAGATCTGCACGCATCACATTTATATTGCCAAGCTCAATGAGTTATCCGTTCTCATCGTCTGGAAAGGATAGTATTTTTTCGCTGGTATCGAGTCCCCATTTGATCGAACTGTTTTCTCTCCTTCCAATCGTCCTCGGTCGGCTTGGGATTAAGAAAAGGATAATAATTCTCTATACTCTTCTCTGATATCTCTTCGTGAGAGATCTTTGTAAGAGAGGAACTAGTAGCTGGACACGGCGAAGAGGATTGCGTCGTTAGTGAACGAGGCATTAGTTCTACCCGGTAGCTTGGATGTCGATGGAATGGATATGTTTGTATGTATCTCTTCTGTTTCTATATACATACGTATATATAGATGAAGATCCACGAGAAGGGCTGTATGTGGAGAAGAAAGAAGGAAAAAAGATAAACCAAGTCGGAAGATCTGACGCTGACGGGTATTAAAATTAATGGTCGGCGATGTACGCTGACGTGTCACCTTATACCACCATGCGTCATTTTGATTGACCAATAAATTATCGTCAGAAAAGGCAAGCGAGGCCCACCCTTGGCCAGGATTTTTCACGCGATTCATCTTTTCCGATTACATCGTTACACAATTTTTCGTAACATTGTTAAAAACAAAAAAAAAGAATACTTTTCTAGATATCGCGTGTAGAACATTCGATCTCCGTGAGAGACGGGGTGAGAGACGAGCCCGGAGAGAAAAAATTAAGAGAATAAGATGATGAACTTGAAACCTAAAAGACAGATTTTCGATCTTGTCTCGCAAGACCTGTTTTTACCCTCTCGCTCTCTCTCTCTCTCTTTTCCTCTTTCCCCTGTCAAATCTGGGGTCGGTATTTAGTTTCCTGATGTGTCATGTTCCTCTTTACGCATCCGCGCCTACGGACAAGTCCAAACTTCAACACAAGTCCGTTCAGGTACATTTTCATTGGCGTCACAGCTCTATCCTGGCATGGACATCGTCCCAAAGAGAACAACAGAAACCAACAAAGCCGTCTTTTCTCTTTCTAACGATACATAAATTTCATTTCCTTGCGAAATTCAATGCAATGAGTTAACAACCATGTGGAATTTTTCAACGATGATGGCGGTATGAGTCACCGTAATCATCATTATCATTATCATCATCATCATCATTGGTGAATCGAGATGAGTCGTAGGATCTAAAAGAAATACCAAAGTCGTGTAGAAGAACGTGAATAAAAAAAATGAGGAACAGAAAAACTAAAGAGAAGCTGATATGAGTAAAGTCAAGAGCAGGCTGAATGGTGGGGGAGGTTGAATTGCAGAGTGGTGGTTTCGCGATGGAAAGAAAGGGTATGGAAGAGGAGAAAGGGTTAAAGAGAGAGCAAGAGGAAGGTGGAAAGAGAAGTGGGATTCAAGCTTGGGACCACACACGACGCTCCACGCGTCTGCGACTCGGTTACATTGCTTAATTGTAAACGGCTCAGTGGCTCTCAAACGTTACTTCAAACAAATTCCCGTCCTTTCTTTTGCCTCGGAAGTTCGCATGCTGTTGGAAGCGTAATTATGGGTTTATGTTCAGAGGTATCTTTTTTTACGGTGAATGCATCTACAATCAATATAATCTCTCAGCTTTTTTTTATGAAATCAAATCTCACTTTTACGATTTTTTTATCAACAACTGTCTCGTATCGATAACTCATTCCGGATTTTTAGTCCAAATATCACCCGCTTTTTTTATTTTTGATCAGACCAATTTTACTACATTTGGTTCGTCAATTGTTCTTGAATTTATATTTAAATTGATTTCTGCAAATTATTCTAGACATCCCAACTGGGCTGTGCTGAGTGGATTGTTCTTATAAGGACCATGCTGGTTGTGAATTATTTTCCATACCTTGTTCCTTCAAATGTGAGATCCCGATAAATCATCAAGTTGGCCTGAACACACGTCTGCTCGGAACACTGTCTAGAATCCGTTGAATGTCAAGTACCAGATAAAAAGATGATTCAACCGATCGCACACCTACTGTCATATTAAAATGCTTTATGTATTTAAGTAGGGAATTACATTTTTGCAAAATCTACAATGTTCCCATATAATTCTTTATCTTCAAGATATCTCGGAACATTTTTATTGAAAGTTGAAATATCGACTGAGGTTTAATTATTCCAGTTTTTAAGACGATCTTCAACTCTAGGAAATACGACTCAAATATCGATTTGATTGAAATTATTATTTAATGGCAACAGGTAACATCGAATACTCTTTCAAGTTTTTAGCTTCAATGTGTTCAGCGACTCACCGTCCAGATGGATGTTGATTCGCCAAAACTTATTTCATTCAACTGGATTTGATTTATTCTGTAGAAATCATAAATTCAGCTGTAAAGGAACGGGAGTTCGATTATTTAACACCCACTGAGAACTTTTGTTTTAGAATAGTTGTTTGTCAAACTTTCCCAAAAGTATCATTCTATACGTGTCAACTATAGCTGATATATCCAGGATACCAAGAAAATTGATTGTAAATGCGTAGTGTTAATTAATTACCCGCTCTGTCATTAACACATGCATCGAATATATAGTATACGCGATTATCAGAGCACGATAAGTTTATTTCTTCTTCACACGTCTAACTCATAAGCTATGTAAATTTGTGCTGTGCACCTGAAAATGAAGAGAATAAAGAGAGATTTCATATGGAATTATATAAAACTGACGGAAAAATTCATTCTCTTTTGAAGCTCTGATTACGCACGCGTTGCATTCTCAGCGGAAAAATTAATGTTTATATTAAAAAATGTTGGTTTTGCTTCGTGGAAATTTGATTCAAGAATGAAATATGAAAAGTGAATCCTTTTGTGAATTGAATTCATTGCACGCAAAAAGGTACCAATTCTACGGTATTCTAAGTAGTACAAGTATCCTTGCTAAAAAAATTAATTAGATCATTTGAGATAGAAAGAGGGATCGAGTAGATCTTTTTAGATCCAAGTAGATGTAGATAAATTTACACAAATGCAAGTAAACACCATAGCTTCTTCTGTATTCAGGTGTATTTGAGTCCAAACTGATTTAGATCAGACCACGAATTTGAATCTAACTGAATCCACTATTTAGTGGGTCTTTTCGGATCCAATGTTTGTCCCCGGATTTTGCTCAGAATTAACAACTTGGAACATTCTATTAAAATGTGGCAAGAAAATTTCCAACCGGATATCACAGCCTGTGAATTCCAAACAGAACGTCCCAAAATTTGCACTCACTTTTTAACAGGATGTTCCAGTCAGATGATTCCGGATAAAACCAAGTAGAAATCTTGTCTCTTTGCAATCGGATTTCTAGAGACAAAACGATTGAGAATCTAACAACAATTTTTTGCTCAGTTCTGATAGGCATTTTCAGTAGGGATGTCGATGTCAGTGGTCATGGTCAAAAGGAGCACTCACCCCTTTCGTGACTCATAGAAATCCCGTGGTAGACATTTTCACCAGTGGATCATGAGGCACCTATGGGTTTGCCTGTTCAACGTGTGAGGGACTAGTGAGGAGAATTCACGAATCCCCCGTGGAAACTGTAACACTCTCACTCTTCACATGATAGTTGGAAAAACTAACCAAGTACTCCCCAGTAATTCACAAGGTACTCATTAGTACCTCAAAAGGCACTTGTTGGCACATTTACATCAATTAAATTTCTTCAAATTCATGGTGAATTGAAAAAATCGACTTCTTTTCTCGTCAATTCCTAAAAAGAATCTTCCACATATTTGAAAATTTCATCAATGCATGGATTCAATATCTTCAAGATCTACAAAGGAAAAGAAGTTTAGCAAAAGACTGTCCAAATTCTTTTCTCCGGTGTGAAGAAACTTGTGTTATTGTCAAAAATTGAATAGCACATTACGGTGGGAAGAATTCACTGAAAATCTCTGGAAATTTCAAAGATTTCGATGGAGAGTTTTTCACAGGATTTCAGAACTGTTCACAAATATTTAAAGTTACTTCCAGGGAGAAAATATGTCGAATGAACAAAAGTTTTTTAGAATACTCAAATAATTTTCAGATTTTTTTAGAGTTTGGAAAAAAATTTCATAGTTATTTCAAATTTCCCCGGATTCTTTCAAGTTCTTTCCAGAATTTTTAGTGAAATTGAAAATAATTTCCAGAAATTTTCTTTCCCTTGGGTCATCTCTAGCGGATCTTGATGAACCGAAAAGCAACCCCAACTTGCATTTTCTCTTTGATTACATTTCGGTTAGAATGTTGATTTTGGTCAACTCATGGTCATTTTGCACATTTTTTTCACTGAGCATGATCGAAAATGAAACCATCAGAATTTGGTGATTTTTTAGTCATTTCGTAACAATTTTCAAGATTTTCACCTCCCAAATGTCCAAAAGATTCCACAAACTGGTATTTTTCGATCATAATTCGTTCATTATATAGTAAAACCGTCCCTACACTGAAAAAAAGGTATGCGGCTCTTACAGCTCTACTATTTATGTGTTCTCGCTGTCAGGAGGTATAAAGATGCCAGTATAGCTCCCACAGCCGAACGCGTCGTTAGCATGTCGGCTGTTGGAGCTATACTGGCATCCTTATACCTCCTGACAGCAAGACCACATAAATAGTAGAGCTGTAAGAGCCGCATACCTTTTTTTCAGTGTAGCATGTATGTACTATGGCGCTCACACTAGGCCAGCATGGGCCCCATCCCACCTCCATGGGGCCTAGACTGGGCCCAAGTAGGAGCAAGATGCATGCACGCTGGGGATGAAGTCACCATTTTCTGACCAAGTTTTCGATTTAGGAAACACTAACTAAGAGTCAATCACAAAAATTGTTCATTCTGGGAACAGCTGGGATCGATTATATAATCAAGAATCTTTTTTAAATATCAATACATAAAGATGTTTAATACGACGCGGCACTCTCATCATTTCAATGAATTCAATTTTGTTACGATTCACAAAGCAATCAACAATGGTGGAATCCCTGGTGAAAAACGTTTCTCTGAAAATCTCTGAAAATTTCCCCGAATTCCACTGCAAAACTCTGAAAACCTATGAAAGTGTTGTAAAACTCTGAAGAATCTTCACAATCTCTGAAAATCTCTAAAAAATTCTGAAAAACTTTCACTTATCGGGCACGTTTTTCTATTAAACATTTTTATGAATTTTTTTAAAATTCACTGAGACTTTCTAAGAAACTATGAACACCTCTGAAATCCCCTGAAACCTCTTCACTGAAAATCTTTGAAAATTTCAGTCATTTTCAGTCAAATTTTAGCCCCTGCAATTAAATATCTCAAAACCAACAGAGAACAGAGAACTTTCTCTCATAGCAACACCAACTAAGCTTTCCCTGGTGAAGCTAGAAATTCCGCTTCTGCAGCAAATATTCAGCTGTAACAGCTAAAACATGGCTGTCCTTCTCACAGCTGATTCATTTTTTTCCATGTGCACTCCGATTCAGCAGGAAATTATTCGTGAAATAGCAAAAAACTGGTAGTGTATCAAGAAAATTTCATCAACCACTTTGAGGAAAAAAAGTTCCTTCTCGCCAAATCCTCTGTCCATAGCATATTTTTTGGGAATAATGGAATATTCAATTGAATCAAATAATGAAATACTTACCCCAAATAAATTGATCTTATAAATAAATAAATAATTCATTCGCCACAAGTAATTAATTTCTTCATCCAATCGAATATTCACTTTCTACAAATGAATATTTTATGGAGAGAACACAAATGAATATGTTCTCCAGTTAGAGCAAGAGCCCGTGACCACCAGACTTTCATCATTTTATGAGAGCTGAGAATTTCTCAGCGCATGTTTCCAACATAGGTAACTATGGACGACTTACTATGGAGTTTGGATCATGGTGCCTTTGGCAGATAACGGGTTAGAAAGGTGCCTAAAAGAGCAACTTGAATTTTTCGGAGTATGAAGCATAATTTTCTTATATTTATAGTACTTCCGAATAATTTATTAGAAATCAGGTCATCCCCTCACCAGACACACTTTAACTTTAATAAATTGTAACTGTGTGATACTGAGTATCTGACATTGAATGACAGGATTTCTAATATTATTCGCAAGTAAATACAAGAAAATCAAAATTACACTTTGAAAAATTCAAGTCGCTTTTTTAGACATCTTCATCTATGACCTGTGATCTGCTTCAGGCACCATGATCCAAACTTCATAGTAGGCCATCGTTCCTATCAACGTCAGAAGTATGCACTGAGAAATTTTCAGCTTTCATAAAATGACGAAGGTCTCACGGGCTCTTACTCTAAGTTTAATGTTTATTGATTTCTATAAATGCAGGTCTAATATAAGCTTATGCGCTGGGACTGAGTCCAGTCTCAGAGCTTCTTGTGCGTACCGTCTCAAGTTCTCCATTAATTCAACTAAGTATGAGATCTAGAACTGCAGGGCATAATATGAGGGTCAGTTCTTACTAAAAAGTTAGTTCTAAAAGAAAACGATCAGTTCTAAAACGTACAAACGGTTAGTTCTTAAAAAATTACCCAATTTTCAGTCAAATGTTCTCCTTTTTATTTTGATTTTTTTAAATCGAGTATTCAATACAGCCCTGTTACAGAATAAGCCTTTCACCTCATATCGAGGGATATCATTAATTCAGTAGTGATATTCATTCTAAAAAAATAAATCTTGAATGACAAAAATAAAATCAACGAAGCATCAAATAATTCAAGAAATACTTGTCACACAAATTTCTCACTCCATCTTGGAAGGGTATCCTCTCGGAATAGAAAGACTATTTCTTTGTTTCAGCTGATGTTCTCACAATAAGATAGATATATCATTTATTGAATGCATAAATAGATATTCAGTTTATTAATTATCATATACCGTTTTATTAATTCATAAAGACGATACAGGACCTTTTTTTTTAGAAATTGAGTATCCACCGTTTCGGTTAGTTCTTAAATTTCCTTAAATTATGCCTTTTAGAACTGATTGTCAGTAATTTAAACGTTTTTTATCTAAACAGAAGATAATATAGTCATGAAAAAATTGATATACTTTGCATAAAAAAGAATGTGTAAGGAAAAAATGTCTACTGACATGTGTATTCTGCAATTTTTGTGCTTTTTATAAAAGAAAATCACCTATTTTTCATGGAAGTCAATGAAATCCAGATGGGAATTCGATGAATTCTAGGACTGGAGTAAATAATGTCACTCCATATCAAATCTCAATTGATATTTCATACAAATTCATAGAAACTTGATACAAATTTTATATAGAACCCCCAAAATGAGCACAGGGTGGAAAAATTTTCAATAAAGTTTATATAAAAGTTATTCACAATTATACATGAACTATATATAATTCGATATAGTTTGGATATAAGTTAATATATATAATTTTATGAAAATTATAGACAATTCTAAAAATTTTTCCATTCAGATCAGACCGCACATTGAATTACTCTGACCTGAAAATTTGATACAAAAAGTTTTCCTACTTGAAATTTTAATACAGAAAATCACCTAACAGGTTTTGATAAACGTATGAAAATCGATGATTATTGACTATACCTTCTAATTGGCTTCTATACCTTCTCAATAGAGTGATGCTTTTGAATAGTCATTGCCACATCGAAATCCATTGTGAATCGTGAAAATAGTAATCAGGAAAACCAGCAGCTCCTTTGACGAATTTATATCATGTATGTATTGGTAAACTATTAAAAATTATTTGAACGTTCATAAATTTTCCAGTTACATTTGTAACTAAAATTCCAAATTCTTGGTATTTGAATTTTCAAATTTTGACCATATTATATCACACATTTATGTATATTTTCGTAACTGAAATTTCATACATATGGACCTTGAATCTTCAGTTACGTGATTGGAACTCGCTTCCGTTATATGTACTATTTGAAATTTTGTTCAGAAATTTTCAAATTACGATGCAATTGAATTCAGCAATTCCCTCACTGGAAATTGAACGCGGGATCCATGCGTGAGAAAATTACAAACACTAATGAACCCTCAATGAACTTGCACTGCTGTATATTTTTACCTATCAACTCTTATTGCTTCCTTCTCATCCACCCTCAATGGAGGGTCAGTAATTTTCTTGTACGAGTTGTTCAGACAAAGAAAATTGTATCGCTACGTCAATGTCCAAGAGTTTAGAAACATCCCATAATATGTAAAGTGGAAAAAACTCTACAGTTGTTATTCTGCAATCACAATGCAATAATTTTCCGTATTGAAAATTGTTCTTAAGGCTTAGTTTCTAAAATATGAGTAGATATTTTCCGATTGTTTTCAAATCAAAATCGCTCAACAGCATTGTATAGTACATATTTAGGCCTAACGTCATTAGCTGAGTTGGGAAACGGTGGATCTCTGGAAAAAAAACTGAACTATCCTGGCATTTTTTGTTTGGGAGTGATGATAATCCAAAGCTGCTGAATTCTGATTGGCTGGGAGCCAAAAGATTTCAAATCGCTATAACTTTGAATTGAAAAATGAATGAAGCTGAAACTAGTAGATTTGAGCTAGCAGACTTACACTGTAATTCATCGCAGAATTGTCGTAGGATGATGAAACCGATACCAATGAGATTTTTGAATCGTCTGCTAGCTTCAGCTTCATAAAAATGATAGAATACTTCAATTTTTTTCCAGGAATCCACCGTGTTGTACCTGAGCGAATGGTGTCCTTTAAAAAAATCTAAAAATGCTTAAATCTCAGAAACTAAGGCTCAAAAAAATGTTTCCAATATGGGGAATTATTGTATTTTTATCGCAGAATAATGCCTGTGACTTTTTTCAGTGAATTCGGAAACACTCGGTATGTTCATGTATCAACCCTTCTATTCGCCCTGAGAAAAAGGGTCTAGTTGGATATCAAGTTGAACTAAATAAATTTCATTTACCACAGGTAAATTCTGTATTTCGAAATGTTAGCTCCCACAGATAGGTACCTTTCTCTCGGTGCATGTTTGATTTCATAAAACCGCACATAATCAACTATTGGACTTATTACGGTTCACGTGAAATTTGATTGATTTTTCCCATTGCAAACGACGTGAAAACATGATAATGTAATCATCATTATGAAAAATCGTGTAATCACTTTAATGCATCTTAAACAGCACCTCGCGTTTTAAAATGCATCAAATATACTTTACGACTTACATTTTCTTTTCACCTCTTTTTCCCTCAAAGAACTCCATACAAAATCCTCGTTAATTTCCGTAACGAACATATTCATTCCAAAGTAATCTGCATACCATAACATCGAGTTTCCACAATTTTCTCATAAACTGTGCAACCTAATAATTATAATAAAAGTAATGATAAATAATCGATCGAATATGAAATTATAATTCTCCGACGTTTATATCAGAGAAAGTTTGAGATTTCGTCACGAGCAATAAATTCATCGCAACGGAGGAGGTACGCCATACGATCATCGTTGTAAATATGTAAGTACAGTATTTACATAGAATGATGCGATGACTGACGTGACGTTGCACGTCAGTCATTAATATAATGATCACTTATAAGAAATCCGCCCAAGTTTCACGCTTACGTGAGAAGGTGGTGGCGATGGTGGTGGTGGTGGTGGTGGTGGTGGTTGTGGAGCTTTCTCGACACATCATCACGCATACACACGTATATGTATCAATGAAACTGATCGTCTTTCCGGCACAAAGCGAGAGCATGTGTATAAGAAAAGATCGAAGTCACTTGGCGATCATTAGGAGAAGGAGCGATTGGATATGATAATGATGCGACAAAAATTCATGGCCCTCTTCTCTGACACTCGATCTCCCTTCGGTTCTCTTCCAACGTACACCTAGGTCGGTCCACGGGTGGGCCTTGTCAACTCCATACCATAACCGATGGGAGTCACTCACTTATTTTCAATTCATATACGAGACGGAAACTGAGACAATCTCTTCGTGTCACGACACACTTCAATGTTATCCTACTTTTGGAAACTTACATAATCCTATTAGGAGATGCGAGAGGAATAAACAAGTGAAACCAAAGAGGAGAAAAAGACAAAAGAATGCCGAAAGAGACGACGGTAGATGAGAGGTCAATGAGCATCGGCACGGTCACGAGAATACTTTTTTTTGGCTTTAATTGACTTTTCGTACGCAGCGGAATATGAAAAATTCATAATGTCGAGGAGAACTTTTGAAATTCAGAATTGATGAAAGTGATTCGAGACATTCTTTCGTACGTGGGTTTCGAATCTGCTACGGTATCGTGGACCATCAATGATTGTCAGGGATATGGATCTCGATGATCGTCCAATTTTCAATCATTGTGTATCTACAATAAATGTTTCTGTCTACGTGTATAACGTGTATCGAGTACCGCGTTATACCATGGTTTTTGATATCACTTATATATACCTCTTCCAGCGAATGTCTTTAAAGTGGCTAGTATGCCTCGTGTGACGCCACAGGCCACCCATGTAGCTGTTGTTCGTTCGCATCTATCATGGAGCCACCTTCTTCTTCTCCTTCCCGGGCATCAGCACCAGCAGCAACGGCAGCAGCGGCAATAGCAGCTTAAGCCCCCAATAAAAGCCCCCAGGATTCAAGATCCACGCATATGCGTGTCCTTTTTATCCTTTCTTCTCTTGCAAAAAATCAACTCGTGAACAAGAAAATGGTCTTACTTCGAAAATATCCTTGCATCTTGGGCTCATTACTCTTGTTTGTAAAATCATTGAAGACACCTCACTGTGTGAGCGAATTGGATATCGATGTTTCAACGATAAATTAATTCTTTCATGAAATCTTCATGTTCCTAACATGGTGGATAATGGCGAGGGAATGATGTTATAGAATTTTTACGAAGCGCATGATGTATGAAGTTCATGAAATCTCCAACTGACTGCACGGTGTTCAAGGATAATATGATATCTCAAAAGCCCGGTGATTCGCATGGTAACTGTGAAGGAAGTGTGGATGACTAAATGCTTCATGAAAAAAGAAGCTTATACTTCATTTTTTCACCGTATGGTTTCAAAATGGACTTACTGATCCGATGCGAAGAGATTGTTCGTGAGAATCCACTCTAAAACCTGGTGCTGTACGAGTTGTGCGACGAAGAACCAACTTACTTCCATCCTGAATATCCGCTTATTTTAAAATCCAGCCAAAACTAGCCCTGTTTCACTCCAAAGTGAGCATTGCAAACAAGTGCCGACACAATGGAAAAGGCTGAATTTGAATCGAGTTTTCAAGTAAGATGCAGCCACATTTGGTCACACTTTTTAAAGTGTTGAATTTCAGCGAATCTCACAATGTTGCTGTAAAATCCTACTCGATTGCATTTGGACAGATTCAATTGCATTGTTCAACCCGGGAAAGTTTGATCGAAGGAAAATATTTGTTTGTAAGAAAAGATGGAGAGAATTTTATTATACACAATTAAAATTATCCAATGAAACTGATAAACTGGTAATCTGTTAAAAACTTTGGTGAAAAAATCTCCCCGAAAATTTTATGTTTCAGAGAAGTGCAGAAAGATTCAGAGGAATTCAGGGAAACTGAGCGTGATTCGAGAACATTCAAAAGAATCCAGAGACTGGTGGATTAGGAAAAATTGTGCGTTCAACTTTCCAAAGGAATTCAGAGAGGAATAAATGGGGTAAAATTTTTGGTTCGAGATTTTAGTGGCATTCCTGGAGTTTCAGAAATATTCAGAGAAAATTTTGATGATCGAGTAGTTATGATTTCGAATTCTACGGGATCCAAAATTATTTGGTAATGATCCGAGAAATTCATAGGGATTCTCGAAAAATTTTGGAAACGTAGTTTCAATGAATTAGGAATATTTTCGTGGATTCAAAAAGTTTTCAGACACATTTGGAAAGAGCTTTGGATTATACATAAATGAAATTCTAGAGGATTCAAAAGAATTTAGAGAAATTCAGACAAATTCAGAGAAAGATTTAGAAACTAAATAAATGGACACTGCAAAAAAGATCGGTAAATTCATCGAGAAATCCCTCGGTAATTGATTAAAAAAAATCTCGGGAAAATCACCGACAATTTGGTAATTATGTCAACAAAATATGGTAAATATCTCGATTTTCCAGTGATGCTATCAAAAAATGTGGTAAATATACCGTAATGCTACTGAAAAACGCAATAAATTCAGCAAATATTTCGGGATTTCCACCCGATATGATCCGGTTAATTGCTTCTCTACAAATATCGGTAAATCTACCGAAATTCTTGTTTTAGTAGAGTTTTGAGGGGTTTCAGCAGATTTGGAGAAATCCAGAGGAATGGATAGAGATACAAACAAATTCAGAGGACGCTTTAAACTGTCGATAAATGAAATCGTAAAGAATTTAGAGAAATCCAGGGAGATTCCGAAAAATATCTGAAACTTCAGATCACTCGAAGAAATTTTGAGAGATTCAGGATGCATTTGTTTACTCCACGTGGTAAAATAGATAATTCACTTTATAAATATCCTTAATAAAAATGATTTCTGCATTTCTCTACATTTCTCTGAAAACGTCCGGAATCTAACAGAAATTTATTCATTTCTGTCAAATTTCGGACAATAAAGAAACGCGAAGAGATGCAGAGATTTATTTTTATTAGGGATGTAATGTATAGAGCTGCTCATACAGATATTGACAAGGCTGGAAAAACTCCAAGCTTATTTCAGGATTGATACATGTAGCAGGAACAAACCTTGGTTCAAAACAATTCGGCCAATAAAATGATCAGTCCACTGCACCAAGAGTGGCTACTACGTTGGCAAAAGCGTGAAAACAAGCATTGTTTATGAAGAATTGTGCCAAAATTGTACACATAAGTGCACAAAGATGCACACCCAAGTACACAAGTGATGCTGATGAGCAGGGATTGAATTTCGAATTTGTAATGCCTGCCCACCAAACACAGTTTATTACTGCATCACAACTACAATGTCACTTGAGATCACACGCAATATCACCTGTTTATTGCCTGCAATGGACTAGTAACGTGTAATTTCACACTCATGAAAAGTTGCTACAATGAAACCTCAATATAGCATGTTTCATTCTAGCAACATCGTAGTTCCATCCACCTGTTATGAGTTATCTTATTAAACCCGATCAATTTTTTTTAACGCCAGTTTTGAGGTGGAACACACATATATATACAAATATATCTGCGCATCACCTCGAATCTTAGGTCAAAAAGTGTCTACGATGCATATTTTCCAAAATAAAGAGGTCATAACAATTGCTTGCAACCACCATGTAACCGACACAAAAAATGTTATGTTATAGGGACGTTGCGACTACTTTTCATGAGCGTGAAATTACACGTTACCTGTCTATTGCCTGCAACAAGCAGGTTACATTGCATGTGATTTTGAAGTTACATTACAATTACGATACGGTGACAAACTGTGTTTGGTGGGTCATGAAGACTTGTGCATAACAGTTTCCTCCAGTCTGGCCCAAGCTTGGCTCGATACTTGTGCACATTAAGACAGATATCATAGTTGATTAAAATACGGAAAGAGCTTGGCGCAGTTTTAATATTATACCGTTAAATGTGATGACACGCCATGATCAGCTGATGGTCAAAAACACCAAACAGGAATTCAAGATGTCTGGACTCGCTTTTAAAACCGTCGGCAAAAATATTCCAGTCCAAACATTTATAGATTTTCATTAGCACCTTCGTAATAGCCTTCCAAACATTGTTGGGGACAATTCATTCCAGGTATTTGGAATAATTTCATCGCACATCAGGTCAACGGAATGAATCCAAATGATATTATACTGATAATAATCTTATTGATTTTGATACTTTATATTGATCTTTATGAATTGTTGAGCATGGGTTAATTAGACAAGCACGGAATAAAAACAAGGGACACCATCAGCTTCCCAGGCGATCCTCTAGAGGGAAATCAAATTATTATAAGAGTATATCACGATCTTTGAGTAAAAACTCATTAGTTTGCGCACAATTTTACGTCAAGGGTGAATTAATTGAAATATCTAAGATGGTAAATTTACCAGAAGCTTGTTCCAATTACTCTGTCACCTCCCACACAGCATTTCAGTTCTGAAAGATATCTCAAGCCAAATTCAAGAAGTCTTATGCAACATGAAAAGATATCTTTGAGAGATCTAAAACAGTTCTTACTTCTAAAAGATTTCTATAGGATGTCTAAAAGATATAATCTCGGGAGAAATCTTTCAGATGTCTTTCAGAAGTAAGGACTGTTTTAGACATCTTAAGGAGATCTTTTCACGTTGCATAAGACTTCTTAAACTTTTCTGATCATTTCCTCAAGATATCTTGAAAACCAAAAGTGCTGTGTGGGCTTTGTCCCATGTTTTCCACTTCATTCCCCTACGATAATCTGAAGAAAAAAAATACTGCACTGAAATATGAATCAATTACTTCCTTCATCACGATCCCTGTGACCGAAAACGTATTGTTGCACTGAGAAAAATTCTCAGCGGAGATCCCCTGGCGATAAAAGTTTCTCTGAAAATCTTTGAAAATTTCTCTGAATTTCACTACAAATCTCTGAATCTTACTGGAAAACTCTAAAAAAACACTGAGAAAGGTTAAATGATTCTGAAAACTCTAAAAATCCCCGAAAATTTTCCTGAACTTTGGAAAATCTTTGAAAAATTCTTAGAACTCTCACTTATTGGGCACGTTTTTTTCACTGAGAATTTTTCTGGATATTTGTGAATATCTCTGAAGGACTCTGAATTTCTCTGTAAATCACTAAGACCCGATGAAAGACTATGAAAACCTCTTAAGAACTTTTCACTGAGAATCTCTGAAAATGTCAGTGATTTTCAACGAAATTTTTCCACCAGGGTCCCCATAATAATAGTAGTTTTGAGACACATGGGGGTTTATGAACATTTGTTCTTCAATTTGTGGGAAGTTTTTCAAAACTCAAAGCAATATGTGTCAGATGCAAAGTTGTTTTTACTCATCAAATAAGGTATGGATTGCCATAAGTTGAAGGAAGAGTGCTCATAAATGATCATGGGACCCAAAACTGTCATCATTATGATAAGCCGTGCTACACGTTTCCTATATGTTTTTCTCAGTGTGATGCTTGGTGAACCAATGGAACCAATAATTTGGCATAACCATCGGCCCAAGCCTGGCCCAATCTTGTCATTCCCGGGGGTGGTTAAACTAGGTGCACATGTTCATGACGAGTCTTGGCAGGTCTTGTACCTGCAGCCAACAATCGCGCCACAACCGATTTCTCTATCTCTCCCTCTCCATCCATTCAAACGTGCAGGTTGGTAAAGAATAGAATGGGGGTGCTCTGAACCCTCCTTACATCCTTTACTAATCTTATTGTATTGTGCCAGTGTGTACCAGGCTTGGCCCACAATTGGGCCATTGGTCCATACACACATGGGTAGTATCGACACAAGATACGCTATGAGCCTACGGATGATTTGAATATCAAAACAGACATTTCTGCATTTTTATTTCTGTTCGCTAACGTAATAATTTTCAGTGCACCGAGAAAATGTTATATTTAGGATTATTTGGATTGACTAAATTTTGTTTGAATCAACTAAACTTCTATTTAAATATGAACTCACTAGAGTTTTAGTTGGATCAAATAAACAAATTTATTTGTGCCAAATAAATTTGTATTCATCCCAAATAAAATTTACTTAAATCGAGTTAAGTTTTATTGGATGCAATGGAATGTCGAGTAGGATCATATTCAAGTAAACTATTTTTCTGGGTGTGTTTGCAGCAAAATTCGAATCAATGTTACGCTTTTATGTTCCGCATTCAATCAATTTACGTATCATAAAATCAACATCAGAAAAATGCAGAGCTCAACCAACTTTATTGCTATCTCCGATATATTGATCAACATCCAGTTGAAAATACACACGCGTATAGTTCCAGCGATACATCCGGTGAAATTTCCCGATTATGGTTGGATCGGATAAGACCATACCCAGAAGCAGAATCTGGAAGCATCTCTTTGCTATCAAAATTATGATAGAATCTATGAATATGCATCTTCACCATTCTTCACCTCTTCAGTCCCAACACTCGATTCGAATTCACTGATAATAATTTGATCTTTGATAAAATATTCTCAGATACAAATTCAAATATTTCGCTATTCTTTAATATTTCCCCTACCTCACCACCTCTCTATACAATACACTTCAAAAGTTCATGCAAACAAGCAAAAATTGTTTCATAAAGCACCATGTCGTTCGTAACCCAACATTCGCTTCAACAATCAATAGATTCAAAACTCCAACGATACCCCGATGAAAATAATCGAAACCTCGATCTCGTCGAGCGGTATTGGAGAGGGAGAATAAAATCTACTCTTGAAGTGCCGCCCATCCCCGATTCCTACATATTCTCTCACCCTTTTTTTCGGCATCGCTCGAGGGATCGATTGCAATCGACTCGTTCGAAGTTGTTGCACGAACACGTACTATGTTTCTACTGTGGAAGATTGAAACAAAGTTTACCAATCGCAGGCTCTGCTTTGTTGTATAATTCAATCATTATTGGTCAAGTCTGTTTCAACCCTGCAAGATGGAAACATAGTCACGAACAAGAGTAATCACGTAAGATTATATTCACAATTCTTGCTGTAACAAGGTAGTTTATTGCTGAGAGAGAAAGAGAGGACAGGAAAAAATATTCTTCATGATTGATATTCTTCTTGACTCGCCAGTCTACCGCAATTATTTTACTCTCAAATTACTTCAATTTCGATGACTCGTCATAATACATAGTAATCATATATGGAAAGGAAAGATTGGTGAATTTTATCAAATTATGGACAAATTCAAGGGGAATCGAGAGAATTTTCAATCATCCTTCTAAGATGCTAGCGATCTTTTCTAATGGGATGGAAAAAATTGTTGAAAATTCATCCTCGAAGAGGTTGGTTCGATTTTCATTGGTTCGATCGTAGGAATTCTTCGTGATGATGATGATGATAATTTATTACGTTAAGGGAAAAGATTGAGGGATTGTTTTATCGACTTAGAAAGCAAGAATATATTGATATTCATATTTTGTGCATTTTCCACACAGGCTGTGAAATTTGATATTTTGAATAAATTTTTCTGACTCAGCGAATCGAGGTATGATATACAAGATAGCAGATTTTTTTGCTAATCCAACTGAAAAATGCGCCCCCACGGCGGACTGGATTGCTGAATGAGCAAAATTTTTTGCTGGTACAGCTGAAAAAATCGCTGTCGTGGCTAATAAGATTGCTGTGATAGCAAATAGTTGATTGTCATTGCAAAGAACATTTACTGCTTCAGCAAAAGCACAGCGAATTTTTTTCTCCATGATGATACTCCGTGGAATTGGTGTCCAATTTTTTTCTGTAGCCAAAATAAAATCTGATTACAATTCATCAAAATCGCGTGTAAACGTCGATCGATCGAAGTAATTAAAAACTAGTGGATGATAACTAACATCACGATTATCACACGGAGAACAAAAATTCGCTGCGACAGCAATCTATTTGCTATCAAATAAATCTTGTTATTAATCTCGACAGCGATTTTTTTAGCTATGACAGGAAGAAATGTCGATTCCTCCAAATAAATTTATTCGTTGTTCCATATATAATACTGGAAATTTCGCTAGTGCAGTTAATCATATTGCGTTTCTAGCACTCCAGTTAGCTGTGACCACGAACCTTCAGATAGGTCAGCAAATTTTTCCTATCCGTGTCTCCACCTGGCTCAGGAGAATCAATGACTCGAATAAAAATACGGATCATTGAGCACCATATCGAGAATTCGGCACATGTCAAATCCCTGAATTCTGTATTTGAGAATGTGAATCGCTATGGGAAATCCGGTTTTCAATTACATTCATTATCCCGTTCCTACTTCACTGAATAGAAGAGTTTAAAAACTAATTCCAATTGGATAGACAAAAGAGCACATATCGCTGTACAGTATTGTATTTTTAATGAGAAATAATGAGAAGAAATGAAATAAAAATGAGATAAAAGAGATATCTCCGTCGCTTCCCACGGTACCTTTTAAAACGCCTCCACCAGTATCTACGGTGGTCGTTGGTCGTTCGCTCGTCGTCCTGAATTTCTCTGTTTTCTCATTCCTCGGTGAGTTACTAACTTGCATTCCCTGTCTAATTACCCCAACGTTCATGTTGGAAATACAAAATTATTTAGCATTTTATTTGCGCGGTAACATAATCCCTAAAGGGTGCTTCGCGAGAGTATATCAAAGATTTGTATTCAATTCAATGTATTCTCACAACAATGGGAGACAGCAGACATGATGAAACAATGAATTATTTGTGGAACAGTTTGTATCCGTTTACCCGGGCGTATGTATCTCTCGAAAGACGTGCGTGTAGTAATATTTAATAAGGTCTTTAGCGATGTAGCCTTTAGTGATGTAGGGGTAGGTCATAATGGGGAGAGATCGGTGTTGCGAGCGCTTGGTCGTCAGCGGAATGGGACCACCCAAAACTGAGCCCCGTGCCAAAAGAAGATCCGCTTTTACGCGTGATGGTTAAAGTAGCCCGTGGAAGAACCCATGGGGTCCCATGCCGGATCACCTTTGCATGCTCCTTCCCTTTCTTTTTTTCTTCCTCTTTTTCTTCCTTTCTTTGCCGCTTGTGATGTATAGTGGTATTGGTGGTATTAGTAACAGCAGTGGTATTAGTAGCAGTAGTAGTAGAAGCGGCAGCGCCAAATGCGAGAACGTCAACCCAAAGACACGGTAGCCAAATTGTTTTCATGCATACGAACGAGAAAGTGTCCATCCGAGGAGCTCTCTTTGGAATTCGAGGACGAGGATAAATATCGTCATTAAAGTGTGGTCAAATATTTGAACAATGTAGAGAAAAATAGACTTATATTTCACCAGTGGATTTTTACATTGAGAATTTTGATTTATTATCAAGAGTCGTTGCTCTCTATAATTAAGATAATATACGTTCTTCTCGATGATTCATTCATCGCTCATAGAAAGAGTTTCTAACAGCCAGTTAATAACAAATCCAACGGTATCAAATTGAAAACGAAGAAGATGGAAACGATGATTATAAGTACAAAGCCAACGCGTCTAGACTTCCTAACAGCATTTGACTTGCAAATGTGTTTTACCTCTCTTCGACGGCAGAATGATTGCTACCGTGACACGGTGATTAGAAGCGTGAGAAGTATAAGGAACCTTGTAACTGTTATACGGGTAGCCAAATCACTGAATGTATAAAATAAACTTCATTAGGTATTTTTATTTGCTAAAACCTTGTTTTTTTTTTTTATTCACATTTTTCTTCCGATAGATTCTCGCATGTTTATTCGTAATCATTCATTCCGTATCCGACCACGTGTACGAATGAATGGGAATAGACTTCTATCGGACGTACGATCTATTATCGTTTGGACTGATTTATTTTATTTTGGAAAGGTTTGTGGTAGTTGAAGTTTTCGTTGGTTGCTTGTGATGCGAATTGTTGATCATAATCGCTATCTTCGCATGAAGTTTTATGATCTCGATTCAATTGAATCTTTCTCCTTATGGTATTGCGATGCAAAATATCAAAATGAACTCTAAGCGTAGCAATCTCAAAAGTTCACCAAACGTGAGAAAAATGACTAGACAGCGTGGTTCGCGTCAATTCACTGTTTTTGCCAAAAGAGTGCGATAACGCGAAGGCACCGATTTCCAAACAGCATCATTGTGAAAAATAATCGGAATTTTCCTATACGCAACAACCAGGAAATTCCGATCATGCGATAGGAAATCAATTTCCGATAAATGTATATGAAATTTTCCATAATTTTGACAAAAAATTCCAAACTTTATGGGATTTTTACTATCATTTTTCAGTAAAATACGGAAAATTTCTAACTCATCCCGCATGGAAGGACATAGCTTGGCGTCAGTCTGGCAGAAAAGTCTCGTAAGACCACTGCAATATGTATAAAAGAATAGAGCAGAGATACGGGGAAGATCTCGGATGAAGTATGAGAATTGAGATTTTTCCATACTTTTTCCATATTTTTAACACATTGACAGGGTCTCACAGTAGTGTGGCGAGAATATGGGAGAGTCCCAAATCCCACTGTGAGAGAAGTGGAATGTAATGATTACCATGTACAAATCGTGATTGGGGGACGGCTTCGCGAATTCGGTTTCGGATACTATGGAGAATCGTGGCAATGTTCATGCACGTGGGAATGGTTACCATTTACATGAAGATTGATACCAAATAACATAGTCGCAATCTTCAACTTACAGATTCCGTCATTCAACTACCATTTTCGCATGGTAATAGTTACAGTTCACTTTTCTCTCTCCTATATCTCTAGCCTACTCTTTTATACGAATTGCAATAGCCCATGTGGGACTAGCCAGAGTTGACAAAAGGCGCGGTACTGGCAAAATTGTATTTGCCAGACTTCGGCAAAAACAACTGTGCCCATTCAGAATCATTACCAGTTTTCCAACTGACGCCAAATGTTCACCGGAATTCAGACGGTACTGGCTTACGTGGTCAGACGGTCTTGAGCCAGTATCGAATTGATACTGTTCGGAGAATACCCAGACCGTACAAAAACGGAACCGCGTGAGTACCGAATCAGAGTTGATTGGATGGTGAAATGCAAAAAAAACACGATACGTTGCCAACATCGATGCAACGTTGTTCTCATACGGCATAGATAGTGGATAGGGAATCTATTGATCTTTCCAATAACACGATTACTTTGATGAGCCAATACTGCGCCAGTATTGAGCCAGACTTAGTATTAGCATTCAATATGTTCGACAGATGTGGATGTGCCAGTATTGATAGGACTCTGGCTGACTATGGAATCGGTATTCAACTGACGTTAGAATCACGATCTTGGCGATTCGACTGTTGTAGTGAACCGAAGTCTTGCCAGCATTAGGCCGGAGTTGGTATGATCATTCAATATGTTCGAAAGATAGCAATGTGCCAGTATTGATAAGACTCTGACTGATTATGAAATTGGTAGTCGAGTGACGTTAAAATCACGATCTTGGCAATTCGGCTGTTGTAGTGAGCTGAAATTGCGCCAGCATTGAGCCAGAGTTGTTATGATCATTCAATGTGTTTGAAAGCCGGCAATGTGCCAGTATTGATAAAACTGGTTGATTACAAAATTGGTAGTGGACTGACGTTAAAATCACGATCTTGGCAATTCGGCTGTCGTAGTGAGCCAAAGTCGTGCCAGCATTCGGCCAGAGTTGGTATCATCATTCAATACGTTCGAGAGACAACAATGTGCCAGCATTGGTAGTACTTTATTCCACTACGGAATCTGTGGTGAATTGTATGACTTCAACGGTCCCATTACAATAAATGGCAATTTGAGTGAGTCGTCGTCAACCCGGAGACCGGCTGATGTGATAGAGACTCAATTTCTAACACGCAGAACCCGGGTTCAATCCTCACTCAGTGAACTTTCAAGAAATCACTTCCAAAGTGCCTTTCTCCGATGACGATAATGAGGACAATGAATCATTCAGATTCTCAAAGTTCAAATTTAATGTGTTTTTTTTTTACGTGAAATATGATCACTCCTGGTAACTTTGGTTACCGGTACTGTGCCAGTACTGGGTCGTGTTTGAATTCCTACATAGGATGTTATCATTTCGACTCGTCGTCATTTCTCATCCAGCTCTGGCAAAACAACTGATCCTGTTGCAATGCCAGAGTTTCACCACAGCAGGCTCACATCGGATATCGCTGCCACCGTGGTGGTAAATCTGATACTGGCCTTTATGTGAAATGGTGTTATCATTCCAACTCCTTTGCCAGTACTGGCGATCCAACTGGCCCCATAATAGTCGCTCTAGATTTGCCAGTACTGGCATCTCCGGCAACAGTAATGAGCCAGCCCAGACAAAAATTCCCGGGTGGGTGGGATTCCCAAATTCGCATGTGGACTCAGGTTCCTGGCCGGGACCCACGAGGTCCTGGCCAGGTCCTGCCTGAGATCAGCCAGGTCCTGCCTGGAAACCCTCTGGTTCCTGCTCGGTACCTGTCAGGTTCCCACCCGGGACCAGCCAGGTGGTGACTCAAGCAGGAACCTGACAGGTACCGAGCAGGAACCAGAGGGTTTCCAGGCAGGACCTGGCCAGGACCTCGTGGGTCCCGGCCAGGAACCTGAGTCCACATGCGAATTTGGGAATCCCGCCCACCCGGGAATTTTTGTCTGGGAGTAGCGGCCTGTGTTTCCATTTCCACATGGGAGTCTTGCGAGGCTTCTTCTGCCAGACTGACGCCACACCAACGCCAGACTATTTTTTTTCTACACGAGATGTATGTGTTCATTACTTCTGAACATATCCCCACAAACAATGATTACTGGCGTTTCAATGGGCCGCTGATGGCCCTGCAATGCTGGTAAAGAGCCGTCATTGGCCCTTTGAAACGCCAGCAGTCGTGTTTGCTGGGATTATGTGGAGTTTCCCATAGAACGTTTTTCCAAATAATTATTTGAATCCTCACGTGAATGAATTAAAATTACTTGTAACGTGCAGACTAGATGTTTATTTACTTACCCTGCTCCGAATACCAGATAGAATGGACAGAAACCGCACTCAAAATCAATACGCTTCAATCTGTTTCAATGTGGTTTCTTTCCACCTTCAATCTGTTCCTATCTCGCATTCGGAGCAGGGTACCCTTGCTTATTAAATACAAACACAAGCGATCAATTTTTCTGAAAATATAGAATGGACGAATTTGAAGGAGTGGTCGGGAACCGATGCGTTCGTGAAAAATTCGCGCACGCTTTCCGCGCATTACGCATTTGATCACCCTTCATGCACGCTTCAAAGCACCACTTTCAATATCGTTTTATGTTCTTCCTGTACAAAAGAACAGCCAAAATTTCGATAATTCCGTGCGTTTCCCTTACAAGAAGATTAGAATAAATGAGTTGTACGATCCCTACTGATTTATTCACAACGAAGATTGAAAAAAATGAAGAAAAGACATTCGGTAACTCTTCGACTCGCATCAAACGAAAGACACGATTAACGACAAAACATCCACATAATGTCAAGGAGGGAGAGATAATAATCATCGAGTTAACAAAAGTAGCACAAAACACCCATAAAATACATTATCTTGAGCCATTTAATCGTTCATTCCATACAAACTTGCGTCACAGAAAGTTTCACATTATCCGAATGTATATATTTAAGGTAATAAAGTTAATGACGGTGATAACGTTTGACCGAAAGTTTCAGAATGTCGGATCGTAATACACAAAGGAGACGGAAATAAAAAGTGGCCATTTTCAAATGTGAAGGAGAAATATATATCAATCGTTCGCGTAAAGGGTTTTCTTGATAAAATTGTGGCGTGATGTAAAATATTTCGTCGCTCTGCACTGTAATCAAAGGAACGACAACAGCGAAGAACTCTTCTTAGATGTTACAAAGCATTGAGTATAGAGCAACATGGTAGATGAGAGAACGAAGAACAAACAGTTATTTTCTCTGGGTACAAATACACACATATATACGTGAGTTTATATTTGTATGTTGTACGTGCGCGCGCGCGGTTTTCGTTGTTTCTTGCAGCCATTTCGCAAGCTTCGTAACTCTCGAGTGTCGTCCGAGTTCCACGGATGACACTCGAACGCTTTTATTACCCGTAATCGGCAGTACTTAAGGAGTCTTTCTTAACTTTGAGCCCTCTTTTGCGCCAACTGATGCGCGGCGCCTTGAAAGAAACTCAAAGCCGATCATCGACCAGCCAGCGGGAGTCAGTTTGTCAGTCAACCACCATCATCCCCCTCATCCTTGAAATAAAAAATGGCAGACTTGTGCCATTTTGCTTTGCGATTTTTAAGTTGAAACTTCACGGTGAACTCCAGTTCCAGTCGATTGCTTCGGTGGTTGAGTTTTTGCTCCTCGTCACTTGCTTTGTACTCGAATATTATATATATATATATCTAAATAAAAGAAAGGAAGAATATGAATCAGGGTGGAGGATAATTTATTGCTCATAGTTGTTGGAAGATGTTGTAAGAACGGGATATGATCTACAGCGATGTCTGGTCTTACCATGATAGCACCACCTTCGTTCCCGATGTTAACGTCACTCCCTCTTTCTTTTACCACAGAACCATTACACCGTACCTATCCTCGTACCTTCGGCTAGTCAATTTAACTGGGTTTGCTCGTATCTAACCCCATTATAGAGTCACCGATGCCAGGACACGATCTCAAATACACACTTCTCCGAAGGGTGTTTCTTATCAGGGTGGAAACAGTCGTACGCGTACCACGTGGATCCTGTCATTAATCAGTTGCTTGGTATATAACATTATATCCGACAAAAATATTTCACTCCTGCTCGAATTTGAGATATAGTTCTCACATATTCCATCCCGCCTTAATAAAAAAAAAAACCAAAAAAAAAACAAATCTAGTCGTTATTGGAATGAAATTATCGTTACGGTTGTAGGTTAATAAAAATAATTCGCGTCTGTAAATTTAATAACACTATAATAATGGTCGAAGAGCGGAAATCGTTGATCGCGTATCGGATTATGCGTGTGACAATAATGAATGTATTTGAAAAGCAGCCTTCATTAACGCGTAATATTGGATTTTAAATACCACCTTGACGTGGTTCAGTGGGAGAGAGATGTAGGGGGAAAAAGAGAAAGAGACGAGGACAACGAGTACGACGAGTACGACGACGACGACGAAGACTCATAAGGGTGAGGTGAAATCTGCGACGGCTTCTCTGTATAGACCTTGCTCTATGGCCGCGATTTCCGCCGATTATTTATGGCGATTATTATTTTCTCGCTCGCATGAGAGCGCTTCTTCTTCTTTCCCTCTTCTCGTTGTCGGGGTAAGAAGGCCCCCGGTGAATCAGATTTATCGTCGGTTTCTGAGTTATAAGGCGGTATAGGTACCGAGCCTAAGGCTCGTAAGTCACCGCACTTGTGGATATACATGTACGTATATAAATATATGTATGTATATACACGCGTTTGTACTTTGTACGGGACTTACGCTAGTATTTCATTAACGGATAGTGTACATGAGATGACTTATACTACCACAGATCGTTTTTGACTATGGAAAAAAATGATCCTCGGTCTCATATACTGCAGCCAAGAAGCTCTTTGTTCTTGATTGCACTGTCGTGTTCATAATTAGTAACAGGATTTCGTGTCTACGTGAATGTGTTGTAATGGTCTTCTCTTGTACGAATCGTATACGAATGGACGAGATCGTCATCTGTGTGTGGGGTGTTCAGTTTTGAACGTATATTAAGCTCGGTTGGTTCTTTGATGGTGTTGTGATGTATATTTGATTACTTTTCTAATTTAACGAAAATTTATGTTAGATCGGGTCGGAGAAAATGGCAGAGCTTGGTTGACAATTCTTCAGGTCGAGCGCTTTGCTTACAGATCTAATTTGTTGACTTAATTGATCTCACTTCGAATGAAAATAATTCGAATCTTTGAAAGGAAGATATCGTCAGAGAATTTGGATGTTATAATTCAATAAAACTCACACATTGTATAGCATTCTAACGATATTACAATAATATATTCTGTAAAAAAACGGGGGCAACATAACAACATCATTGAATTTTACACTGATTTTGAGATAATCTTGACACCGTTCACGGAGCTTCTCTTGTATGTTCTTGAAATTTGAATCGTTTATACAAACGGGACGAAAATTCAAACTCGCGAAATTCGATCACTCATCGGTAATTCATTTTCTCGGACCAATTGTTTGGAACTGAAAACATCGTTGGAAAGATTTATTGCAAGATTTTAGATCTCTAACAGGTCAGCATATCGTTATTCGATTACCAATTCGTTTCATTCAACGATTCTAACTTCAGCAACAACCTTTCGGTACATTTCTTCCTCATTTGCTCTGTTTTGATCGATCCTTATTTTTTTTCTAATTTTCCCCCGAAAGTGATCCAGTTTCATTGATGGAATTAGAATATTGTTGAACAAACAAGATGTCCCAAAAAAAAAACCGTATTACGTAGTCCTAGTGATGGGAATCCTTGAAGAAGGTCGATCCATTTTTTATATAAAAAGTATCTAATTTTTATTGAAATCTATCAAAATTATATATTTTTTATATTAAAAAAAAACGATCCCCTCCAAGGATTCCCATCATTATTACATCTCCTCCGAGGGGTCATTCTTGTAGTAGAAACAAGATATACTTTCGCTTAGTTTTGGGATTCTAAAGAAAGTAAGTTGACATTTACACGGAAAAAGAAGAATAGTTCAGAATCTTGACACCATTTTAACACCGCTTCTTTTACAATGTATTCTCTTAGAAAACTGTATTCTCAAAAATCTCCATCCTCAAATATTTATATTCTCAAGACCTGTGTTCTTAGAAAACATGAATTTTTAAATATATTCATACTTAAAAATCTGTGTTCTCCAACCGCTTCCTCCCTAAAGAACTGTATTCCCAAAAATGCCCATATTCTCAAATCCCTGCACTATTCAAGAACTATCTCCCCAAAAACACTGTATTCCGATGACCTTCATTCAGGTAGATGACTATTGAGAAGTTTTTAATTATTGCCATTGTAATATATGTAATTGTTGTTGCAATAAGCGATCTTTACTATCGATTTTAATTTCATCAACAGCACCTTCTCAACAGTCATTCGTCTGAATCAACTAATCACACGATCTTTTTGGTCAGAATGACCGATCAGGAAACAAAGAAATAGTACAGGTGGAAACCTTGCTGAATATAGATATTGAGAATCAGGGATAGGAACTTTTGTACTTCCCGAGTATTTTTAATGAGGACCACTCTTTGTTGACTTTATATACACGGAGAGAAATTTGTAGTTGAATTTACTATGTTATTATTGTTCCCGAAGAACAGACTGAACTATGACGGGTTCCCCCATAAAACATAGTAAATACCCAAATAGACAATCCGATTTCTATTAGATATCTGAAAGATGTCTGAAAATATTGTAAGATATCTTAAAATTTCTCCCGAAAGAGATCTTTGAGATATCATAAAGATATCGGACGCAACACTATTATATATCTTTAAGATATCTGAAAAGAGATCTTTCAGGAGCTTCTTTAAGATATCTTAATGAGGTCTTATGGGAGAGCAAAATTAGAAATCCGGAAAATGATATATTTCAGAAGTCATACAAAAACCCTGGTGGTAATGTTTATCATAATTTTCCATAATTCTCATGAAAGTCATGAATCTTTATATTTCCTCATTTGGTACAAGTTCAAGGAGAAAATATTAGATCTTTCTGACCGAATTTGTAATTTATGAGGAAATATGAAAAATTGTCACTTTTATGAGAAATTATGAAAAATTATGAGATCTACCTTCGCCAAGGAATCGATACATGAATTCGATGAAGATGTTTCGAGAAGAAGACAGCCCGCTGCAAATTCATACATTCAGGTTCATAAATTCATTATTGTAATAGTTCAAGATATTCAAGAAGTGCAATTGCGCCTATAAATAGGATAAGATGTCATCAAGTAAGTGCATGATATTTTTTTTGCATAATATATATATTTAAACGACGGTAAAGAGCAAGGTTAGGAATGCCGGTAATGTTTACTAATGCTGATTTTGAAAAAGTATACAATGACATCCAACGAATATACGAATAAAATATCATACACTTAATTGGTGAGTTTTTATCCCATGAACAGGTCAATTGCACCTTTGAATCCCTTGAATTCTAATATATAACATTTTTATATATAAGATTCAACATTTGACACGTACTGCACGCGAGAGAATGAGGCAGAAAAGTGATGCAAAAGGCAAAGTCGGTAGACGCCATCTTTTCAGAAATGAAGTTCTGAAAGATGTCTTATAGATGATATTTTAAGAACTCTGATGCAATCGATTTTTCAGATATATTTCAGATATCTTATACAGGCATCTGTAAGATATCTTTTTGAAGATTTCTGATATACATCTATAAGACATCTTTTAGACACATCTTAAAGGTTTCTTTCATCGGATATCTTATATTCATCTTTAAGAACTCAGGGTTTACTGGGTATGATCAGCATTCTATTGTTGTACCATAGTAAAAATATGCCCTTCATAGTAAAATCCGACAGAATTCAGTCTGTTCCTCGGGAACAATAATAACATAGTAAATTTAACTACAAATTTCTCTCCGTGTAAAGACATATCTTACACGGGACACAAAACACTCGCCATTAAAAATACTCCAAGAGTTGTCTCCGCTACGCTCGGGTGACAAACTTCCCCCTCGTTGCACAATCTACTATTGGCACACTGTCAAAAAAGCGATGTCAAAACGGGGTCAGAATTCTATAAAAGATTCTATAAAAGTCCACCCCAAAATCGGTGTCAAAATAACACTAAACGGTGTGAGAATAACACTTTCTGGTGTAAGAATAACACTTTCTGGTGTAAGAATAACATTATGTGGTGTCAAAACAAGACTGTTTCGGTGTGAATTTTTGCCAACGCTGCTAATTTTTTACAGTGCACAATGTGTCCATACATTTTAGAAGAATTCAGATAAATATTTCCGTTATTTAATTGATTATGACGTTATAATGAAATTTGAGAAACGGTT
The DNA here is from genome assembly GCA_018340375.1 of Gonatopus flavifemur. NCBI lineage: Eukaryota > Metazoa > Arthropoda > Insecta > Hymenoptera > Dryinidae > Gonatopus > Gonatopus flavifemur. The sequence goes on from JAFFJZ010000005.1 coordinate 13,152,932, forward strand.
CAGAATTTTTCCTGTTTTCCTATTCAAAGTATTTTTCAAGAGTTTGACCGAATTTTTCACCGTCAAAAGTGTGAAATTAATGAATTCAACAAAATACTGATAAAAAATCCTATTCACACCGATTAACTCCTATTAAATGTGCATAATTCCGATTCAGATTCAATGAGTATTTATCGGTTCAAATTGGAATTCTGCCCATTTAATGGGAATGAATGAAAAAACGAAACAGCGTTTGTAGATCCATGGTTTTCCCATGAAAATGATTCCTTTCCAATTAAAAATCATCCAGAAATTTTTCATTATTTTTTTTTGCGCAACTTCTGAACATTATGATTGAATCCAAATATACTTGCTTCATGAGGAAATATTCATATTAAAAGATTGAAGATTCGAAAGGATAAAATAAATCCATGTTTTTCCATCTTCCCAAGAAAAAAAGAATCAAACATTATTGAAAGCACTAAAATTATGTCTCTAAAATCAGCTATCGAAGAAACAAAACACCTCCATATATCATTCTTAATGCGATGCTAACGTAATTGATTCTCCACGTCTACATCCTTGAGTTTTTAAATTCAATACTACCAGCGTTCTTTGTTCCCTTTTGAACTCAATACTCAACACGTCGAAAGACGATAAGGAAAAAGAAAGGAAGAAAAATCGATACTGCCGATAGAGCGTTTTAATTAATCGTGGAACAAATGATTTGCAAGAATAAAATTCCTGCGGGGTTGCGAGTTTCATGGAAAGAGTACAAGATGAAAATGACGCTACTTTCCCGTTAGGGTACGAGGTTCTCCAGTTTCTTCGGTGTTGGAGACGAGTAAATAAAACGAGTGGCGTCGTTTCCTACCCCGAGGGTTGTTCGCGTCGACCCACGCCTTTTGAAAGGACCTAGCAATGACGCTAATAGACACGTACCACCCGTAAAAAGCGTTCTTGCGAGTTTGTGAAGTTAAAAGCCCCGTACGAGACAGAATGAAATTTTATTTCACCCACTCCACGAAGACCTTCCCCTCCCTCTTCCTCCAACCCTGCTTATACATATGTTTCTTATTAAAATTACACAACAAGAGGGTAATTATATTTACATTTAATATTTTCCGCACGGCAAAAAGGAATTTGTAAAATCGATGTCTCATCGTTTACCGTGAATTTTCGATGGCATATTTTCTAAAATGGGAACGTCCCCCTCGGCTTGGAAATACTTTTCTTCGCTCGGAACATGCTGATATTCGTTCCTTCTTGAATGTTCTCATTTTACTACCGAAGGGTCGAAACAGTTAATTAAAAAGTACCAGTCAGTCGAATCATTCTTTCTGTGAAAAGGAAGAAATCGTCTTTGAAAAGTTGTTTTCTTTCGAAACTAATCAACATCGTGAAATGGATATTTTCCTTCGCGATGATTATTCGTTTTAAACGTGTCTTCGCAAACGAAGAGATTAGGTGCAAAAAGATTATTTTGGACTTGGGAAAGTGTAAATTGTACGTAGTTGAAAGTTCTTTTGGCAGAAAAAGGCTAATGCGATTCATCTTCTTCGTGAAGTGTCAGTCGTGTAAACAATATATTCATATTTAAATCACTTTTGTGTCATAGATGACGATTTGAAAATATTTACTCGCCTTTGTGAGTTCTGAATAATTTTCTGTTATAATTTTCCACATCATTCAATCTTTACTCGAGGATTACTTCAAAATCCAAATAATGAATAAAGAATAACATAATAATTAACATTAAAAACAATAACTTCTTTTTTTGCTACAAAATCATCCGAAGGAAAGCAAAGATCAAAGATCTGAAGGTTGTACAAGGGTAGAAAAGTAAACCCCCTTGGTAAGAGACGAGGGAGTGAGAAGAGCATAATCGTTTGGTGGTTTCGAGATCAATTCACTTTGTAAAATCTTTCACCCTTACCCTAGTCAAACGAATTCTATCAAATGACTGGAAAAGTAAGCGAGGGACGCATCGCACATGGATTCGATCATTATCGGACCATGTTTTATTACCGTTCCTGAATTTCGACGATGTTTTTATTGCGTTTAACCATTGATGCAACACACGGAAAAGATTAAATTTCTGTGGCAAAAGGTTCTATCGAATAATTGAATTTTTCCTGTCGAGTGATTTTCTTCACTCCTCAAATCAATTCAGTCATGAATATTCCTTTACAAATGCGGTCGAATGTAAAAACTCGTGGATAAGATCTTTTCCACATTTTTCATTCTTATATTTGATCTATCAATGTACTTCGACTACTACTACTACTAATACTACTACTACTATACTCAACCTCTAAGGGCACACAGCGATTTCTCACATTTGAGATGCTCTCATTCATTGCTTCAATTTTTTAATCAATCATTGAGAAAAAATGGATCAAGCTATGAATATATCAACAAAATCTCCCTATGTAAACTACAAAACAGAACCACTCAATACATCCTCATACCGGATTCACTTTCACAACTGATCTCTCTCCCTACTTCCCTTTCGCTTAAGCAAAGCCAAATGAATCCGAACAAATGAACGGAAAAGTAAGCCATGTATATATCGCAAGGATCCAAGGCCTGTTATCGGGTGTGGCGCGCATTTTATCGCCCGCTATCCACCCTTGGAGCTCGAGAAAGGGAATGAGAGGGTGGAGTTGCACGTTGTCAAGGGGAAAAACACGAGAGTCAGAGACGAGGATTCTGTGAACGAAATGCTTTTGGATGCCTCCATCCTTTGCTTTTTCCGTTCTTTACGGAGCCGTGGAAAGGGTCCATTCGACGATCCCTCTTCTCTTTTTCTCGCCTCGTCGTGTTACAACGGAACACCAGCCAGCCACCTACGCCCTCCTTCTCTCTGGGAAGGGTGAGACGTGTTTGATTAAATAACCGCAGCGATGAATTGAAACGAACGATGAAGTGGATGACTTGTGTTTCACGAAATAAAGGGTGCATTTCAATGAGACACGGACCATACGGATCATTGATATAACACTATATAACCGTATTAAATTCGAACCTTTTGGATACATGTTTATGTGAATGATAGTCACTTTCGAGTGAATTTTTATATGGTGAGACAAATCAATATTCGTAAGAATAATAGGATCCGGTTTGTTCCTTATGTATGTATTCAACACTGATCCAATAAACAAAACATCTGAAATTTGTTTGAAAGATGATTTACGCAATACTTTATGTTTATTACACTGTCAAAAATTTTTATGGGAAAATTCCTATATATTGCATACATGCATTAGGAATTTTCCCAACTTGTCCGGAAATTGATTGTGAAATGTTGGGAGAAATCCCATAGAGTTGGGAATTAATTCTGATTGTTTTTGACAGTGTAGGAAGTGAGGATAAGGATCAATCCACACTCTCGTCTCACGCATCGCTTTCTTCAAATTTATTAACACTGTGAAAAATTTACATAAGATAATTCACATAAATGTTTGGAAGAAATTAACACATACATGCGTTGGCCGGGAATTTTCCGTATTTTACCAGATATTGCAGAATGATGAATTTTCATACACATGTATCGGAAATCATTCCCTATCTCATGATCGAAATTTCCCAGTTGCTGTGGATAGGAAAATTCTGATTATTTTTCACAGTGAATTCAAGAAAATTATTTCGATGAAACTTAGGGGAAGGTCGGATAAAACCGGGTACCATAACTTCAATCGGTCATAGAGAAGTTCCTATTAGCAATAGATTGACCAACCAAAGCTTCTCATTCATTAACAACATACTATTCGTATATTGCTGTAAAATTGATACAATTTCTTTTGTTATTCGTTCTAGTCGAAAGGTACAAAAACCCGGTCCCACTCCATGGAAAGGGTAAAACCGGGTACTCGCTTAAATCAATGCAAAACACTTCTGAATTGTGAAATGTTTAGAACCAATTGTTGAATTCGATGAAAATTCGCAAGCACGCACAAAGGGATCTTCAAGAATGACCCTGTTTTGATTACTATTTTAGAATAAAACCACAAATTTTGTTAAATTTCATAAATTGGAGGGTAAAATCTCAAGTACTCGGTTTGACCCCACAGTAACTTGTTGAGTTCAATATGGCTTATATAGATTATGCGTTGCTTTAGGCGAATTAATAAAAAAATTAAAATACGTGCCTCTTCCTCGAGAGACTGGTAGAGCACTTGAAACTCACTACACAAATCCAAAAACTTTGACAATATTCTCGCAGAAAACCTTGAACAACGTTCTAAGTTAGAAACGGCATTGCATCGATGCTGTTGTTCTCTCCAACTGCTCAAACGTCTACTGCTATTAGTCCAAGCGTTTGCTGTCAGAAAGAAGCACTAATCAGGGAGATATTGAGGTACCCGGTTTGACCCACCTACCCGGTTTTATCCGACTCTCCCCTACTATCCGAAATTTGAAAAAGATGATGATTCGGAAAGCCGAAAAAAATTTTTGTTTGTAATTTGTATCGTTCTGACTAAAATAAAGCGTCGAAAATGCAACCAGTCCTGGTAGAAAACAATCTAGCTCCGACTCCCCGAAGAGAACATGAAGCTCCAACAAACGTTCAGAATAGATCAACATAGATCAGATCACAGCTCCGTTGAACCTCAAGTTTACGTTCATCAACATTCAATAAAGGTCTGATGAACGTTACAATGCCCGCTTGAGAAGAATTTCAAGGAAGGTTCAAAGAACGTTCATTGGAGATTTACCGAAGATTCGCTGGAGTTTCAAGTTTTTAATATAAGTTTTTTTCACGACAAAATGAACGATAGAGGAAATTATAATTGAATTATAATTTCTTCTGAAACATGCTCAATCGAAACTAGAATGAATCTTCGGAGAACCTTTGATAAACGTTCTATGAACTTTCCTTGAAACCATTTCCAAGCGGACATTCCAATGTTCATCTGAACTTCGTAAAACATTCTCGAACCTAAAAGTTGACTCCAACGGAGCTTCAGGCTGATCCATGTTGATCTATTCTGAACGTTTGTCGAAGCTTCGTCTTCTCTTCGGGCCAGATCTGGCGCAAACAAGGCGCAAGCGAAACATTCTAAACAGTATTCAAGCCCACTCTTGCGCCAAAAACACGTCTAGAATGGTTTCTACTAGGGAGATCGCACGAGAATTCTAAAAGAGTTCTGCATCACACAAGTATGTGCTTTTAGGATTCTCTGATAATATTATAACGCACATGAAGAGGAGGAAAGGAGAGGAAGGAGAACAACTAACGATATTTTTCATCAGATGGTATAAGAATTTCAATATACCAAGACTGACAATTGCACCATGATCGGCGTCAAGCTTGGTATGCCAAGTTTGGTTAGCCTAGCTTTGGTCGATGCATATTAGGACCAAGCATATTTTGTCGTGTTTGGTTTAATTTCCCTCAACCAAGCTTTGACCAATGCTTGGCTCGTCATAGCTAACCAAACCTTGATAGCGTCTTGAACATCAATGCTAAGCATATTTTGCCGGGTTGGATTTCCGATATATATGAAAGCTGAATGCTCAGCAGAAAACCTCATTATCATCCTAAACATTGAACTAGCTTGGTAACATGGTTGGCCATCAAGCTAAACCCGATGATAACTAGCATTGATTCAAGTTTGGTCAATCACTCGAATGTGAATGTTCAATCAAACTTGGACGCCAATGAAAAATCTATCCTACTCATCCAGCCCAAATCAGTGTTGCATATCAATAATGGCAACAATATCGATTGCAAGCATGTTGCCAATATTGAATTCTAATATTGAACCCAGACATTAATCTAGGTTGGTGCCAATATTAACAACCAAGCTAGGCCCGGTGTTGACTAGCATTGACTCAAGCTTGGCACCAAGCACGGTACGTTTGTCAAAGCATACCTAGGTATTAACAGATGAGTTTCAGAAGCAAATTTTCATCGAGTATAAAAACAATCTGTTCAATGAGATAAATACTTACCTGGATTCTTGAAACAACATTTGCATCTTATTACATCTGGTAAGAACAATATTTATTCTGATCAAGATTATTCCAAAGAATACAATACAATACATTGCGGATTCTCTTAGACTGTGAAAAGCAAAAGATATTTTGTTGTGCATAAAGAAGGAAAAATACATTAAAGTTGATTGATTTTTTTAATTAGAAAATTACCTTCAAATAACGTTCACAGTGGTCATGTTCATTACCGGTAAACGCAATTAATGAAATTCTCTCAAATTCATAGGAACCACATAAAATAAATATAACACAATATCGCAACAATGGGTATGAAATTCCGCATATCAAGTGCAAACATTGTACAATACAAAGTGAACTCCATATATGTATAAGATAATACCCGATGTTCGAATACATTTGTACATGTATACAGTATATCGGTAGCTAGCGAGGATACCTGCAACAGCAGCGGTGTGTTGCGAAAGTCGGTAATTAAATTCTTTGAGAGAGAAAGAGAGAACGATCGTGGAATGTATAGAGGTTGAGACGCGCAATTAAAAGGGAAACGTTCCTTTTCAAGGACCCCAAAAGGACTCCTCCGGTAATTAAAAGAATACGGACCAAGCCGTAATCAAGCCAAATCCTTCGTTACTTTTTCATCTCACTTTCTCTCTTCCTTCCACTTCCCACATTTATTTCCTCAACCTCTCTTCTCTTCCTTTTTTCAATTTAATTCCTCGGAAAGCACACTTCAGTCTTTAGACTCCTCGGCGTCTTACATCAAGCCCTCGAGACCACGTCCTTCTCGAATTGTTGTATGCTAATCTCTCATCCGTTTTACCCTCCGCCGTCGAGGGTCCACCCTTTCGAACGAACTGTCATGGTTTTTTCACGAATTCCCAGGTTTGAAATACTTGGGAATCAATTGTCACTGTACGCGAATTATATATATTATACGATAATATTCAAAAAATCATTTATTTTCCAATCGGACAGAATTTCATTCACTCTGTTTTACGATACAGCTAAAGTAATAGAAGGAACAGCGTAATTTTTGTCGAATCGAACGTAAAAGCTGTATTTGGAATTTCGAAGGTTCCTTCCTCCAGCGAGAATAAGATGAAAAAAAAGAAAGAAAGAAGAAAACAAAAGAGGAAATCTAGAGGAAGATTCGAAACGCGAGACACGTTTATGTCGCAGGGTGCCATAAACGGCGGAAGGAGAACGTGACCGGCTACGAAAAGGTGGAGAAGAAACAAGAGGGTGGAAGCTTTTCGGTAGCGAAATGTTTTCGTTCGGGAGAGAACGAGAAAGAATAGCGTTTGCGAGTTTTATTACCCTCGGCGTGGCTGATTTGCCACGCTTACAGGCGCCGCTCAAAAATTCGACTTGATTAAATTTTTGATCGAATTACTTCGAGTTAAATAAACATCTAGCGTGTATCAAATGTTCGCCATCCTTCTCTCTTAATTAGAAAAAATAGTGCCGAGGAAGGGTTTGAGGGAGGGAATTTTTAGGGTGACGTTCGGTACGTGTTCATGGGTGCTGTAATACGTGTGGATTGGAAACGCTGAGATATCTTTTTGTGCGAGTTGAAAGAAGAGTGACAGGATGGGGGGAGATGGATACAATGAAAGAGAAAATAGTCAATGCGAATACGGAGTGGACTGACAAAATTTCCCGGCCAAGGTTTTCAATTGACAGATAGGTACAGTGCGTAAGAAGCGTTCGCGAGTGCAGATACAGAGATGAATTGTAAAGAGATCCAAGGAACAATGAGTGTCTAGAATTAGGTTTTCAATCTGTTTCAAATGTTCCAAAGAATGAATTGTTCGTTGCATACAGGGTGAGAGATTTCGTCACAGTTTGAAGGGTTGACAGCAAATGGAACTCGGTCCAATATTGTTCCAACAAACGTCACTTCATTGTAACAGCAATGTAACAACATCTACCTGTACGTTATTCAATCTGAGATCAATATCAAAGTGAGTTTGAAATGTGCCTCGATGATGTAAGAAAAACTATGAATCCTTTCAATAAAATTATGTAAAAAAAATATCGAATCTAACGAATGCGTGTCATTTAAAAACCCCCGAGATTTTAGTCAGTATCGGCCAAACGTTTTGGATCTATAACACTGATAGTTTCCAATGATTTCTCTATCCCAATTTTACAGATGAAAGATGTATAAAAAATATCATCTATTCCTTTTCAACGCATAATTCTTATCTCTTTCTTCATTGTTCCCGAAAGTTTTGAGGAACATGTTTCTTTAGCAATCTACTGCAATCTTTATACATAACTGGAATCATTGAACACTTCAGAGCAATAAAGTACCCCTGGTGGAAGAGCGAAGAATTATTAGGCAAGAACTAGCCAATGTTGGTGGGACTTCTCCAGAAATTGAGTGATAATAATAGTTTTTTTTTAAATGATAATATAACGCTCAATTAATTGTTTTTAATCAGATTTTATGGGTAGAAACTACACCATATTTTGATCAATAGATGACCAATTCACAGATTTTCAATAAACAAATTATGGCTGATAATTGTTCAACCTCACTCGCTAATCAACCAGCTTTTGGATCCTCATAATGGCTACTTTTGGTCCACTTTTCATAGGTGACACTTGGTTAATTTGGAATATGCATATTTTTGATAGACAAACTAAGCTAGAACTGAGCGAAACTTACCTTTTTTGTACAATATTTCTCCGTTCACGTACTTTTTGCAAAGATAAATGCACGAACTAGTTTCATTAGCAATACTGGACCTAGAAGAACCATCAAAATTTTTTCGATTATGCATGAACCCCATGAGAATACCCGAACAAGCGTTACATCCACACTTGTCAGGTTCTTCCACACTTCAAATCGCAAATCGCTCAGTTGCGTGAGCAAAAATACTTTAGTTAATAATCTTTTAGTTGATTTGAAAAAAACCTTTATTTGATATGAATAAAAATTTGTTTGCGGTAGCAAAACAACAATGATTTGACGTCTATTCATTTTAAATAAGAAAAATTCAGTGAATAGTAACATAAGTAATTTATTTGTGACAACTAACAATTCAAGTTCCTCAGCAAATAGAATCTGATTACGCGTGCGCTGACTGCCATTTCATCATTTTCAATTGTTTCAACCCATGTATATTTTTCAACGACACGCCTGCAATCGCGTGCAACGGCGATACGGAGTTTTGGATTTTATTTTTGGAAGAATAGATTACTCCATAGCAAAAGTTTTCAGTTTCATTGGTTCAAAGGTTTTTTGGACGTTTTGTCTGAAGAATATTCGTACGAAATCTTTTTTTATGTAGTGAAATTGTGCTAAAATATGGAGCAAGTGGGAATGCAAAGAATTTTTCAGAATCTCTCCTGACTGAATATCCTTAGCAAAAATCATTCTAGTTATTCTCCAACTTTTGCAAGACCTTACGATACCCTAGCACGGGACTGTCAAGGCCTAGCAAGGCCTTGTAATAACCTAGAAAATCAGTGGAGTGATTTCTAGCAAGGTTGTTTAGTGATTCCTGGTATATATTTGATTTTCAATAACCAACAATATTTCAGTACAATCATATTTTATCGACTAAATAATTTAATTGAAATAACATTTTGATTTACTTGGAATATTTGGTTAGCACAACGTCAAAATATTTATTTGTGAGAAGTGAAAGTTTTACTCAATCCAACTGAATTCAATTAACTAAACAAAATGCGTTGATTTGAATAAAAGTCTAGCTGTCTGATATATGAATGAATTATTTTGCTGCCGTGGCTAGCATTTAGTTACAGCAACTATGTGATTTTTCTCAGTGCAAGATCCTCTGTAATAATAATATGTAGTTTGTATAAAAATTATATATTTATTATATATTTTTTATCCATCGCTGGCGAGGACCTGTAGATACTTCCGGAAATTACCCTGTTGGGGGAATTAGGGTACCTAGAGGGAGATCTGCGGGTAGGTCAACCTAAATTATTTGAACGGAACGTGCAGGTCTTGTTGCATATTTCGATATACATCCCTGGTAATTTTGTTTGAATGATCAAGGTTCCACCCCATTCCGTGGATTCTATTTATACTCTCTAATTATCTTGATCATCTTGATATTTCAAAAGATTGAAATAATTATTGGTAATTATTTTATCTTTCTTTGACGCGAGTCTCGTGCGAAGCCCTGAATAAATAAATACAACAATTTTCCATATTCTTGAAGTTTGAATCGTTTATAGAAACGAAACAAAGGTTTAAACTTACGAAATCCGATAAATCATCGGTGTTTTTGTTCTCGAATCAACTCCTTGCAACTAAGAACATCATTCAAAGAATGAACTGCAAGGGTGTGGGTCTTTCACAGCCGAGTATTTCGTTGTACAATTACCAATTCGTTTCAATAAACGATTCAAACTTCAGCAACATTATTTCGAGATACGTGTACTGGAATTATCATGATTTTAACGTGATTTCCTTGCACAAATGTCCCAAAAGATGTCTTTGGAAATCATCCGAAAAATGTCTGAAGGATAGATGATCTTGAAATAGATCTTTTCAACTCGAAATGTTCATTGGGGTGTACGGTAATTGCTTCGAGTACGGTATTGGAAGTTTTACGTAGATTTTTTGTAGTGTTTTTTCACAGTATAAACAAACCATTTGAAAATTATTAAGGGGGTATTCTAGTCTAGAAATTTGAAAAAATCGAACATTCTTTTTCCATATTTTTGAACTTTAGACTTTCAAGAATATGCCCCTGAAAGGATTTTTTAAAATTCTCATTATCTACAGAGTTATAAGCATTTTAGTGACGCGGCATCTAATCTGGTTCAATCGGAAAAATAATATCACATGTTGTTCTAAAAACCGCTCAGATTTTGTCAGGATCTGACATACTGTCGAACGAACTTCGAAGAATGAGCATTCTGAAGTTAAGGAGGATACATTATATGGAGCAGGAATCGCCGATTAACAATATGTAAGTATAGCACACACGGAGAGAAATGTATGGTAATATTTACCATACTAACATAGTATTCGTTCTTATTTTATTGAAAATCGTAAATGTTACTATGTGAGAATAGAATCCTTCGCCATTTTTCTGGTAATGATTACTATACTATATAGAAATCAGACAAATACGACTCAAAGCAATGTAAAATGGTACTGATTGCCATGTTACAATAGCTGTCATTCCAGTTAATGAAAATATGCACACTGTGGGCAATATCGACACGACGTGTATAGACATACATATATTATACGTATTATTACGGTATTCAGCCCACTATTAATAATCAAGTAAAAACACAGTTATTATTTAGAAGACTGATATAATTTGTTTCTGACTGTGTGCTCCCTTTTCTTAACCATTTCATAACCTAATTTATTTACTTATAACCTCATTCACTGAAAAGCCTTTTGTGTACATACATGTCAATAGTTTAATTTAGGTTATATTCAATGCAAAAATCATGGTCAATATTACTTTATAGCATTGGATTCATGTTTAGTTGCACAGTACTGTCTCCAATGTAACATGGTAATCATTACTATGTTAACAGGGCTAATGTTACCACAAAAAATCGGGAGCATCACTATGTCAAGTGACTCGCACCATCTAAAAATTTTCGTCACCATGTAACATAGTAATCATTCACATGCTACATTGAGAATCTAACTATTCTTTTCTCTCCGTGCACTATTCAATGAGTAAAATTCCCGGAATCTTGACTCAAAACTTCACGCGTTTTTCTCGAAACTATTTTTTTCGAGTTGGCGTACACGATATCTCGAATTTTACTGAATCGATTCATTTCAAATTTGGTATGAACATTCCCAAGTAACACAAGAACATTTCAAACATTCAGCGTTAATTCTGAGATCATGCATAGAATGTGCAGGTGAGACTGTTTTGGATGAATTCGAAAAGTACATTCTAAGAATATGCATACACGGAAAAAAATGAACTGTTAATTTTACCAGAATTCCGGTTACTGTATGGACAGCAAGGACTATCTGTGACTTTTACTGGAATTCTTGTTGAATTTACCGGAGCCCTTGTTAAATTTGCCGGAGACTTGATTCATTTAACTAGAATTCCGGTTGAAATAGCAGTAATTCTTGCTGTCCATATATTAACCGGAGTATTTTTTTCCGTGTAGAATATACTTATCCGCAATAGTCCCATTCGAAGATTCTATGAATGTTCATAAAATATACTCATAACTTCAAAGAACCTTCTTAGCATTTCTAACCTGTTGTGCTACTTGGGTTCTTTATACATCTCTCTATCGTGAGAAACAACAAAAATAGGACATTTTTCAATTTGACTATTTTTAAAAAATCTGAAGTGGTCATAAACAACGTGCAAAAAACATTTTTTTTTTTTAAATGGTCGCCATTTTGTCTGAAAAATTTTTTTTTCACTTTTTCGAGATTCATACTATAGCGGCATCTTTATTGATCAAGATCCCATTGGATTTTTTGTTTCAGATCACCAAAACGGCTGCAATTTGGTACACCAGAGAACACCCACAGAAAGGTTTTCTTATCGTAACAAAAATTTCATTATTATGAGAAAATTTGTTTCTCAACATAGGGAAAATCCTAATTTTTTTTCTGATAAGAAAAAAATTCTCTCCCCTCAAGTGAAACTTCATAATCTTGGCGTTAGAATATTGAATCTTGGATAAAAAAAATAGTCCTGAGATCACCATAAGCGTTTTTCAAATAAGACTTGGAGATTTTCTTGATGCGATGAAGTTTTTATTAGAGGTAATTAAATCTTCCTTCTTACCCAATAAAAATTGTGTATCTTGCAATATATTTTAGACAGGCTTTAAATATCCTATGCAACACTTTTAAATAAGTTCCAGATGAATTCTTGTTTCAAACTCGTCTGAAAGATATCTAACAGAGTTGTACAAGACATCTAAAACCAAAATATCGCCAGACACAAAATGTTCAATGGTAACAATAATTGATTATTGTCAAATAGAATATTGGTGTATCGCTTGGGATGGTATCTGGCACACGGTACACTGCTTTATTTGATTATTACTGTTTTAAAGTTTATAATCGCTATTCCATTTTACAACACGATACATTGGAATCAATTTTGAAAACTCTATTACTCTGCTGCCAATCAAGGGAACCCGTATGGAAATATTTCGCTGAAAAATGTCTGTAAAACTATGAAAAATCTCTGAACAAAAATGAAAAAATTCTGAGAAACTCTGACGAACTCTGAGAATCTCTGAAATTTTGATGAGAAATCTAATATTTTTGGGACATTCTCTACAGACTTTTTTCAGACTTTTTTCAGAGTTTCTCAGAGTTTTTTCATTCTTTTTTCAGAGAAATAGTAACGAAATTGCACTCTGAAAAAACTCTGACAAAACTCTGATGGATTGCTAACATTCTTCTGACTTTTAGAAAAAAATTAAAAAATTTTCAAACACTTTTTCACACATGATATTTGAATACGGCATATGAATGTATTTATTGAATTTCAGGATTTTTCAATAATCAGAAAAATGTCAACAATTTATTAGAGTTTTGTCAGAGTTTTTTCAGAGTGCAATTTCGTTACTATTTCTCTGAAAAAGTATGAAAAAACTCTGAGAAACTCTGAAAAAAGTCTGAAAAAAGTCTGTAAAGAATGTCCCAAAAATATTAGATTTCTCATCAAAATTTCAGAGATTCTCAGAGTTTTTTCATTTTTTTTCAGAGATTTTCCATAGTTTCGCAGACATTTTTCAGCGAAATATTTCCATACGGGAAGGGGAGCGTATCGTTAAGCGTCGCCTTTAAGAATGTTTATCCAGTTTCAGCATAAGAACATTTTTCTTACCACAAGAAGCGATGGTTCTCACAAGAAATGAAGATTTCTACGTTACATTGAGAGAAATAATGATTAATATCAAGAATTTAAATTCATGAATACTGCCAAGAATACAAATTCTTGATTATAGCTAATATGTTATTGGCCCAAAAGAAATTTCCTTGAATCGAGAAATATTTCCTTGATTGAGGAAAATTTCTTTTGGGCCAATAACATATTAACTGTCATCAAGAATTTTTATTCTTGGCAGTATTCATGAATTAAAATTCTTGATATTAATCATTATTTCTCTCAGTGTAAACAAAACTTTTGGATCATAATTTTTTCCACTAACAATCCATGGTATGATTACTTTGAAATAAAACCGCTTTTTGGTCGAACACTATTTGTTTTCGGGGAAGAAAATCGATATCAAGAATAAAATGATGGTAACAACAAGAAATCATTTCTGTGAGTGAAGTATTTTTTTTTAACCCCCACTTTACCAACTCTTTTGAATATTTTTTTCCTAATCGATTTTTTTTGTATTCTCAAAAGACTAATAAACAAATGTTGAAAGGATGAATAGTAAAAATGTTTTTTGTTTTATTTGTACAAAGCTCGAAAAAACGTCCGAAATTCATGCTTCTACACCAGAATACTCCCTTAAAATTCGTCTATCCCAAAGAAACACTAAGGAATGTTCGTACATGCATCTATCTATACATGATAATTAAATTACATTCGAACCAATCACAATTATATGAAGTGATCTTCGGTAAAGAGAATGGTAAATTCAATTCAAAATTATTATCTCACCAATTTTCACCCCACCGCATAACATTTGGAACGAAATTCAAATGAACATACATTTTGATTCATTATCACACGCGAACGAATGACACGAAGGTTTATTCGAAGCGCTATTAACCATTAGGAGCAAAACATTATTTTTACACCTCTCTTTGTTCTTTCCATTTCTTGTCACCACGTGTCTTGTTGGTCCAATGTCGATACAGTATACATGCTTCTACCACTATTACTACTGCTAATACTACCACTACCACTGCTACCCTATGTTTCGCAATTGACCGCATGTACAGAGGCGTGTTCGTGTTCATATATCGTAGCGTGTAATCGAAACCCGATTGCACACCTACCGCGCGTACATAGATAACACATCCGACTGATCGAAATGCAATCACACAGTATTTTAATAAAGATATGTTCAATAAGATAATTTAAAATTCCCCAAGTATCAATGGATAATGCGATTCGATATACAGAATTCTTCAACATTTTTCTCCAACACCGTATTTATAGCCACTTATTCATCTAAACTGATGATGATTCATAGTATTTGTAAATCGAATTGTAATAAACTGATGATCGTATCGATCTCCAACTAGGGATTTGGGGGAAAAAATAGCGGAAGATCGCACAAAAGATATGAGAACTCGATAAATGCAAATTCAAGGGTCAGTGAATCGGGAACTCGCAATTAGTAACAGAGTAAAGTGAAACTGCTGCTTACCTCGACTACCGTGTAACAACTAGCTTGTCTAGTTCTAAGTGCCAGTGTTGAATCGATTAGCATATATGTACCTGATCGAAATAATTCTACACTCGAATGAGAAAATGATTGCAATTAGACGATATGTGGGTGTGTGGGAGAAATACACCTCGAGAGAAGAATTTTCAAAGATTCCGGCATTTGATATTGTGCAGATCTCATCTAGATATTCATCGCATCTTGTCTTTTAGAGTTTCACATTGAAGAAAAGTTGACATTAAGAAGTACATGGATGATTTATATTGAAATTGGAATGGTGAAACATTTGAGAGATTGTCTACTAAAATATTTATTCAAAGATAATATTACTAGATTGACTTTCAAGCGGAAAGAGTGACAAATTTTGTATATTTTCATCGAAAATTTATGTTCTAGAAAGTCCGCTTAAAGTTTATCTGTTCAGTCTCTCAATATAAATTTGTTAGATGAAAGGTATTCCCTGTTATTTTCACATTCATCGCCGTTTGAAAACAATGCACATGAACTTTGAATGGATCTTATCTGGGAATACATATTTTTGACGGAAATTGTTGAATTTTGATTGGCTAAAATACCTATAATTTCGAATTGCCTTAACTCCACAACGAAAAACGCTAGATCGGTTTTATTATTCTTTTCAGGGATATCCTCAGGGATCTGACTCAGAGAATGATGTTAGATGCAAGTGTCAAAAATACAGTCCATACAGCAAAAATTTTGCTTTGTCTAAAAGATTTCTTCTAGATGTCTTTAGATCTCTTTTAGATTTCTTAAACTAAGACATCTTAAAGACAGTGAAAACTGTTGCATGACAAACCTTTTGGACATCTAAAAGAAATCTTTTAGACAAAGCAAAATTTTTGCTGTATGGAAGAACTTCCGAGATATTTGGATATTTCAGGGAAATTTCAAAATCCTTGTATCTCCGAATCTAAGGGCCTGATTAAAATATTCTGGGGCAAAATCGTCTCAGAATTTCATGAAGAATCTGCTCCCAGAACAGCGTGTGGCAATTTCGAATCACCCGCGGTATATAAACAATATTTAATTTCCAAAATGAGATTGCATGGAAATATGTACACCTGGACTTTAGAAATCGAGGGAGTGAAATATCCTCCTGAGGCTTCAAAACTCCCCTACGCAATCTAAATCTGTTATTCGGATATTTCAAGCCCTTTCCCTCTCGATAGTCTTGGTGATAGGTCAATGATCGTCTCAAGAACTAGCGTTATTCTCGCAGGATCTCCGTGAAACTCATGATACGTTCATTGAAGATTTTCCAAAACCATAATGATCACCATTATTTTAGCACCAGATGAGTGAAAAAGACATTTTCTCCCACATAAAATGAATTTGAATCTACATAAATCACGCATTCGTGTTCGAGTACAGAGAAATTTGTCCACTCTTTCCATTTGAAACTTGTGTAAACGAAAGGTTACATCTACGTCGAGCAACTTCCACGTTATGACTCGTTGTAAGGTATAAGGGCATAAAGGTTGTCTTTTGGTTGTTTCGTATATGTCGTTTGCTTGCTCGATCGTCGTCGTTGTCGTTGTCGTTGTCGTCGTGAGGGCTTGGAGAAGTCAAGAGGCATGGGAGCTAGCGTGTGTGCACACGTCGACTATATGGAACCAAGTCGGTAGAGTAGAGAGACCACCCAACTCGATCGCGCGAGACTTCTGGTTGTAAGAGAGAAAGAAGTAGATGGATTGTGAGAAAAGGAAGAGGCTTGGGAAAGAGAGCGGAAGAAAGACGAAAGAGAGAAATCTTGTAGGGCAAAACAAGGAAGAAAGGAAAAGAAGAAGGTGAAGAGAACAAAAAGAATTGAGAGAAAGAGAGGGAGAGATGGATATGGACCGAACGGGCATCTGGGTAAGGAATGCTTGTTGGGTCATTAATGCTCCTCGCTATGCATGCTCCTTATGGATCTGACCAAATCAGTGACCGATTGCTCACCCCCTTCTTCCTCTTCCTTCTCCTCCTCTTCATTTTCTACTACTTCTTTTTCGTTTTCTTCTTCTTCTTTTTCTCCTCTCATTCCCACTTTTTCAAACTCTTCTACCATTTAGGTGAAAACTGCAATTATACAAATATCGCAAAGGTTCAAATCATTCGAATAATTTTGTGAGGTACCGAAGTGGAATTGTTTCGATATCTTTTTTCAGTGCTTAATCGAAGAGGTGTTATTCCGATTGCAGAATTTAACATCATAATTTCAGAACATGCTCACTGAATTCAACTTCAATATTGTGTAATGAAATGAAACTCTATATCGAAATGAGATCATTTCAATATTGTTTTCATTGAATTGTCCTGATTTTAAGGCAATGAAATTGAACTCAATTGGAACAGAGAATGAGAACTTTACCTTGATTCGGAGGTAATACACGTCCCTGCTCTTAATCTACGTTTACAGGACATTTTATACAATTTTGTGGGCTGCACGGAGAGAATAATCCATTACTTTGTCAAGTAAAACATAATATTTTTTACCGTGCTCCATATCAACGCCAGACCGAGTTTGAATTTTGAAAATTTATACTTCCACACAGTAAAATAGTTCCCCACAAGGATTATATGTACGTTTTCCAATTGACACAGTAAAAATTCCTGTGATGAAATTCAGAAATTCATGGGTTTTCACAAAAATTTCTTATTCAGTGAATATTGCATTGGACATCCTTATAAATTACTGTGGATAAGTTTTCTTATCAATTCTAATCTGGTCCGTGGATAGTGAGCTACCACAGTGATTTCAACTGTATTTTCCTCTCCGTGTGTTACGGTTTTGGAGAAAGTTATTCTGAGTGGAAAACTTCAAGAAATAATTTATATTTTCAATAATAGCGCACAATTATTCAAATGCAGGCTCCAAACACATCTACGCGGAGAAAACAACTTTGCTGACGTAGCAAATCGAGATATTATATACAAAATACCAAATCTTTTCTCTAACTTAGCTGAAAATTCGCAGCTACAGCTAAATGGAGAGCAACATGATTAACTACAGCAGCAAATTTTCAGTAATATATACAGAATTGCGAACAAATTCTGCTGAAGGAGTGAAAACTTTGCACTACCACAGCTAAGAACTCGCTGTCGAGCGAAAAATTCGCGGTTTCAGCGAAATCATGACCCGTAAGTTCTGACGTTCTAATTACTTTCTTTGAATTCTTTCAAGTTTCAAAACAGAGAATATGTATACATCAAAAACCTAAATGCACTGTTTTTTGAGTACCTAATTCTCTATCGAACAACATAGAACCAAATGCATTCCCACAATATTTGATTTTTCACAAAAAATTTTTACTGCAAACGAAACGACGGGACTTGATGAATTTCGTTGTCACAGCGAATTTCTTTCTCCTCTGTACATGTGAATGTATCATCTCTATTGCATTCGAATGAAGTTTCATGTAATTAACAATATCTATTGTGAGCCTCAATATTTCTTCGAGATAACCTCAGACTCCAATGGATCTCACTTCGAATAAGAATTAATAATGCATCAATTCCTGGAAGAGTGCAGATTTTGACATCCAGAAGTTTCCAGCGATACTATTTACATCTGGTACCAGTCTTCAGACATTTTCTCTGTTGGGTACTTGTTAGTTGCACATAAACACGTCGCTATTAGTTCTGTGAAATTTCGAGAACCCCTTTGATCGTTCTGACAGTGTAAATTTGAAATGATTCTTAAATTCAATTATAAGATGTTGAAGAGAAAGAAGCAAAAGAGCCACCATTCGGTTATTCTAGTGAGAGAAATCAATAAAATACGATTAAACTGGTGTAAATTTTGCGACGAAAACTGCGTAACACAGTGACCAACATTGAAAATTCAAAGCTAAACACATCATAAAACCGGTTGAATTAACGATACTGGCACGAAATCAAAATGATAACAGCATTTCACATAAAGGCCAGTATCACGTTTACGACCGTGTCCATACCGTTGTTTCATGTGGACCTCACATCGTGGATTTTTGGTACTACAAAAGAACCAGTTATTTCACTAAAACTGAATACAAAATGATCATCACTCTTGTTTTTAAGGTTTTTTTGCAGGCTTGGCAAGGCCTCATCACGTCTCGCGAGGTTCTATTTCTCCTCCTTCTGAATCATGGATCAAATTTTTCCAATCAACAATCGCAAGAATAAAGTTTGTAGAAAATTCCAAAAAGATTCGATTGAAAAAGCGACGAAACGTGTCTCCATTTGTCATAGTTTCACAGTGACTTATCCCCTCAATATTATTGCATCTTCCGAATGATATTTGAAGAAGAACGTTATTCGAGGTGAAATCAATATCTTCTGCTGCATTTGGGGGCAAACTTGTTTCCTGAAAACAGTTGTATTGCCATGGAGTTGGTTTGAACTGCAATCCCACCACCAATCGCTTAACAAAACAACGTGCACGGAAAAAAGGAATAGTTGCAACCACTATTTAGATAGTCGATTTTCGACCATCTACTCAAGTAGTTGCTACAGCCACTTAGTAGTTAAGACGAATGACACATGAGCTACCTCAACTAACTCAAAATACCTCTGGTATTTACGTCAGTCAGTGCAACTGTCGAGTTACTTCAGGCAGCTGACGTGTTACTTATCCTGACTACTAAGTAGCTGCAGCAACTACTTAAGTAGATGGTCGAACATCGACTATTTAAGTAGTTGCTGCAACTATTCCTTTTTTCCGTGAGCAAGACAAGTGGATGCCAAATTCTGGCATTGTGTTCCAATAATTGTTTAGATTATAACATGCGGCATATTATCGTCAGTCAGAGCCAGATCTAGGAACTTTGTTAACAGGAGCACAACCTAATCACGGCGCCCCCCTAGAGTGGGAAAAATTTACAAAATTATACATGAGTTGTACATGATGTACATCAAATTATATACGAATTATGTATAATTCTGAAAATGTTTACACTTGAATCGCTGAATGAATTGTTGCTCGATATAATCGAAAGTGAAATTCAACCATATCTTGTCATCAAATATCCATTTTATTTGTGAAATAAATAAGGTTTTAGTTCATCAGAATGTGAATGTCTGATTCTGCACAATGTAGCGAGAGCGCCCCTTCTTTCTTGGCACTCGGGGTACGTGTTTCCGCTTGCCCACCTTAGATCCGGCTCTGATTGTCAGAATATTCCAGGTTCTGACAAAATCTGACAAGTTTTTGGAACAATGTGTTATATTATGTCAGAATAAGTCAGAATCTGACATCCACTTCCACCCTCACCCAAGGTGGCACAGGGTCGTTTGTTGTCTATAATATTCCAAACTAGCATCAACTTTCATTCAGTATTTGAACAGCCTCGTCTGAGTGGAACAACTGTGTTGATACAAAATGAATTGAAACCTTGGTCCGCTAATTATTCCTTACTGAGATAACATGATATCAATATTGGCATTGCATCACATCGTCTTCCTTTCATGGTATCCTATAATGTTATCAACTCTGGTCTGATACCGATTAAGTTTCGCTTTCCTAAGGACTAGAAAACCTAATCACTCAGTTGTAGTGCAAGCCAAACTCTTCCCTAGAAGAATTTTATTCTCACAAATTCAATATTGTTGAAGTATAAATCGTTTATTGAAACTCATTAGTGATCGAATAACTAAATACCCAGTTAGTGAAGACCCAAAATCTTGTAGTATGTTCTTCAAGCGGGGATTCCAGTTCCAAGGAGTTGATTTGAAAAGGTAAATGACGATGATTGAGCAGATATTGTGGGTTTGAATTCTTGTTTCGTTTCTATAAACGATTCGAACTTCAAAAATATCAAATCCACATAAAATTCCGATGAGAATAAGGAAAAATCGAAAACTTTCTATGTATTTTGTGAAATTCAGTAGGTTTTCAAAAGATAAGAGATATATTTTGCATAAATTCTATCGGTTGCATGGAATTTCTCGATGATTCCTGACGTGAAATCCTTCTATTGTAGATTTGAGTTGTATAAGTTCTAACGTAATTATTAAGAGCTTCAGCACGGGAAGAAGAGATCTTCAAAAAATAGTAAACTTCGCTGTCATACGTAGCACAGCCGGCCCCGATGTGTGAATTAGTAAATTATATCACGTTGCGTTTTGATATTCAGGCACATGAAAATTCAAATTCACTTGCGGAAATTACGAAAATTGTTCATCCTTATAGCGATCCACAAAGATACTACCTGGCAATTACACTTTACTCTGCTATTTTCCAGAAAGACACTTCATTGCATGAGTACTCTCAAGTTGTTTATTGGAGTGAATTTTTGGATGTAAAAGAGAAGATACATTATACCATGTGGTTATATCAAAGACTGCATAAGGGGATTCATTAACTGCTCTTTTAGTTAACATGAAATATCCCAGAAGAGCATCCGTTATGTCAGTTCAGAATGACAGCCAATTGTCCTTGAAGCCTTTCTTTTCTTTTTCATAAACCATTCGTAACAAATTCTTTGAAACTGTGGATTTTATTTCTTGTAAACATTTTTGAAGGATGAGATATAATCTCAAATTGTAGGACAAAAATTCACAAAAAGGAGTATTAAAAAAATACATAATGTATCATGGTTTAATATACACGGTGAAGAAAAACTTCCAAAGAAGTTTCAAAGCTTTTTACAAAAAATTCACAGTACATTCGCAAACAATTTTAATGAATTCCTCAACAATTTTTCTTAGGTGACATTCTTTGAAAAGTCACAAAAATTATTTGAGTATCCATAGGAAATTTGTGGATTCCTGAATAATCTGCACTGAAAAAAACATTTATTCCAGTCAAATAAATATTTATTTGTCCTGTACCAAAGATATATTCATTAGAATTAACAAAGTATTCTTTGGAACCAAAATAATTTATTGGAATCAAATAAACGATTAAAACCATCTATTTAATTCAAATAAATTATTTTGGTTCCAAAGAGTATTTCGTTAATTCTAATAAATATTTCTTTGGTACAGGACAAATAAATATTTACTTGACTGGAATACATTTTTTTTTCAGTGTGGAAATTTACAAACTCATCAGTTTCTCACCATACTTTCTTTCTTGGGAATTCACAAATATTTTTTACAGTATAAATTCAATAATTTTGATAAGTGAATTACAATAAGATATCCGATCATATCAACAAACAACAACAAACGACAAATTTTCGTCGCAACAAAAAAATCGCATCCCTCATTACAAAAACCTATTGAATCTTGCCAAATGTCATTGAAATTTAGACAATGTACTTGTCAAATCCCACTCCATTTGAATTGAATTTATTTCATGGATTTTTACAACCCGGTACTTCTGCTGTACGGTTTCTTTGTAATACAAAATTTATCTAAACATAAACATGTATAATATTTCTTACGAATGATGACACTCACTGATTAAATATTGTTGAATATCAATATTCTCTCCACATATAAATTTGTGGATACTTTGATCTTCTGTTCTTGAAGCATGTATTGATTCTTCATTCATTTCAAATTCTAAGCGCCGTTTTCAAGTAAATTATTCTCAAATTCATGTTTGAGGTTTCTAATATTCCTTTGGATACAGAGAAGAATCAATTTCAAATGAGAAACGAAAGGTTATTTTTTGCAGATTAATACGTTAACGAAGTATTCAATTGAATGACAAACAAATTCCCTTGGATTATCAGAAGGAATTCTCAGAGTGACTGGAAACATATTTTGAAGAAAAAGGAGTTTTATAAGACATAATGGAGTACAGTTTAGAATTTTGTTTCGAAACAATCCAGACAGTTGACGGGAATCAAATAACATACTTTCTGACATGTATTTCTGAGAGTATTTATATGTGTTTTTAACCTATTTATGCTGTCTGAGAATACATTGATTGATATGATCTGGAGTGAGGAAATTTTCAAAACTATATATAATTTATATATATTAGGTGTACAAATAAGTTTCCGCGGTTTTTTATAAAAAATTAGGAATTTATTGTAAAGGAAAAGTACATTACGTTTTATTCAAAGTATTTTCCATCATTTGCCACTACTTTTCCCCATCTTTCTGGCAACATTCGGATACCCCGTCGAAAAAACTCTTCATCTTTTGACGCTATCCACAAATCTAGCCAATTTTTGGTGTCTTCATATGATGTGAAGCGCTGCTCAGACAGACCATGTGCCATCGACCGGAACAGGTGATAATCAGAAGGGGCTAAGTCTGGTGAATACGGCGGGTGGGGTAAAACTTCCCAGTTGAGTGTTTCCAAGTATGTTTTTACCGGCGCCGCAACATGTGGACGAGCATTATCGTGTAAAAGAATAATTTTGTCGTGTCTGGAGTAGTAATGGGCGCGTTTTTCAATCTCATCAATTGTGTTCGGTAGAGAGCTCCAGTAATGGTTTCGCTTGGTTTCAGCAATTCATAATACACGACACCAAGCTGATCCCACCAAATACACAGCATGAGTTTTTTTCCATGAATATTCGGCTTAGCTGTCGATGTTGATGGTTCGCCGGGCTTAACCCATGACTTTCTCTTCTTTGGATTATCGTAGTGAATCCATTTTTCGTCACCAGTGACTATACGATGCAAAAAACTCTTTTTTTTATTCCTGGCAAGCAGCATTTCACTCATGCATAATCGGCGTTCAACGTCTCTCGGCTTTAGTTCATATGGAACCCAATTTCCTTGTTTTTGAATCATTCCTAACGATTTTAAACGATGTGAAATTGCTTGTTGAGTCACTTGTAGAGTAAGTGCAAGTTCTTTTTGCGTTTGGGACGAATCTTCCTCCAATAGTACTTCTAATTCCATGTCTTCGTACACTTTCAGCCTTCCACTGCGTTCTTTGTCTTTAACGTCAAACTCACCGTTCTTAAACTTTTGAAACCATTCCTGACAACTTCTCTCACTTAAAGCAGCTTCACCATATGCTTCTAGAAGCAATCGATGCGCCTCAGCTGCAGATTTTTTCACATTAAAGAAGTAAATCAAAAGTTCCCGCAAATGATGCTTATTCGGAATAAAACTTGACATTTTTGCACGAAAAAAATTACGTGATGCTGATACGGAATCACTAGTACTTTAAGGTTATGGTGTTGCCAGATGACTAAACTTGGGATATTACGTTTTACATCTGACAATTTCTCCATAACCTTCTGGTGGGGCCATCTTTTGACAAACCGCGGAAACTTATTTGTACACCTAATAATTATGTACAACTCATGTATGAATTTCATAAAATCGTAAATAAATTTTATATAATTTTGTCAATTCTAACCAAATAGGAATTATGTCGTAAAATTTTTGTGGTAGTTGCATCGACCTGTTTGAAAGTATAAAGGGAAGAAAGATGGATTTTCGATTTTTATCAATATATAAATTCCCTAGTGAAGAAAAAAATTATCTATGCTCTATATATAATTATTGGAGTCTATATAAGTTATATTGAAATTCATTTTAGGACGTACATAGTTGGGGATACATTTATATGTATGTATTTTTCACTTTTTTGGCGATTTGGATGGAGTAAAATATGCTCTTTCGAATGGCGCAAACCAGAAGTTTCTAACTGGTAGGAAAGTTTTCTAAAAATGTACAAAAAGAAGAGCAGAAATGATTGAAAATTAAAAAAATTTGGAGATTAAATTATAAAACTAAGCAAAACCACGAAATTGCGTGATCAAATACGATATTATTCGAAACAGAAACAACACTGTGTGTCCTAGAACAGAGTGGGATGCGGTGGGATGCAGGGAGAAGCGAACAACTAAAGCGAAACTGATAAAATGACTTGTTTATCTTTAACAGCTGTTTTCTCGAAAACTTGTTCTCACACCTAAGCCCCCTTTTCGTACACCAGGTGACATATGTATATAATTTTTATTATCTATAATCGCCTCAAAGTTTGAATATAGATGTCCTCATAGATACAAGTTATTCTCTTTCTAGGCGTCCTTTACAATAGTTTGAGAGCACCTCTCCCTGTATTTACATGGACGACTTGAACTACTCTGAACTTACCCTTACTAATAATTACAGTTACCCTTACAAATTAACAAAAAACGCATTGAAACCTATAATATATTATTGATTTCAATAGGATTCGACTTAACGTTTTGTATTGGTTCTTTTGTAAGGAAATAAATTTGATTTCTATTCAAAATAAACAATTATTGCCAGAAAAACTGGTTCACTCGTTTACCATTCCAACAATATTTCAGTCTATGAATTCTTCTTCAAAATATCATACGGGAATCATGTTGAAACCATGAAACAAGAGTGACACTTGGGGCAAGCTCACATCTTGTTGCAAGGTGGCTTGTTTTTACGCCTATGCCAAACTTGCGCCAAGTACAATGGCTATTCCTGGACCAGTACAAATATTCTATGATCGATCAACCAGTGAAAAAAACGGGATAATTATGGGATAATATTGATGCAATTGTTCTTGGTCAAAATTTATTCCTGCACTGAAAGAAGAGTTTAGTTGTATTCAATAAAGCTTGTTTTGGATACTCCAGAATGAATATTCTTTCCACATGAACTTGGCTCAATACCTCTGAAAAAATGTTTTCAACTGTTAAAAAACCGCATGTGGGTTTCTTAACTGTTAATAAACCTTACCTGTGGGTAATGACCCATGTTTGTGTATAATAAATATTTATTTTGGCGTTTCCCCGGGGAGAAAAACCCACGTTGAAAACAACGTTACGACGTATCACGAAATGCACTTTCTAATAGAATCCTCTTAATAGACCCTACTTCCATAACCGTGCTTGAAAAATTTTGGGAAAACTACGTTGTAAACAACGTTGAAAACTACCTTGTTTTCAACGTTGTTTCTTTCTTTTCCGAAGAGAAACCATTTCACCATGTAAAACAACGTTGTTTTCAACGTTGTTTTCAACATGGTTTTTTTCCTCCGGGTTCAAAACAAAATTGATTAAATACAAATAAACTCTCCTCTCAATGTGGAACATGGGCAAACTTGCATTGTTTGAAACCATATCAATATCCGCTTGTAAAAATTTTTTTACTAATCTAGATAAAATTCACACAACTTGACCATAAATTTCAATTTTCTACATTCCATCAAAATGGTTTACATGCATAGTGTCTACTCACAGCAGAAGATCGCAAAAATCCTTTGATAGTCTTGTTAATCTACCACTTCATATACAATCATGACTTGATGTTACGTCAGAGTCATTAAACTTCATTGTAAAGAATAATCGGAATTTTCTTATACTCGGCAACCAACAAATCCGAACTTGATGGAAGTTTTACTATCATTTTCCAGTAAATTTCCGATAAAATAAGGAAAAATTCCAACGCGTGTATGTGTTAATGACTTCATAACATTCACGTGGAGTTTTGCATAGAAATTTTTTACCATATTAATTTGAAACGAATTCATACACATTTTGCGAACAGAAATTCTTAGGGAATGAATCTATAACAGTTTTAGTGCGAACAAAATCCTTGTAAAATTAAAACGGAACAAAACACGTGAGTTTGTTCTGATAGCGATTATGAAACCGCAGGGAAATAATGTGTACGTGGTCGACCACTTTATCTTTACGAAGGCACTGAAGGCATCAGAAACTTACTCGATAACACTCCCCGTGTAATCCTTGTTTTGAGAAGAACTTATGAGCTGTAAAAGTCACAAGGGAGGTTCACTTATGTTATTTAGAGATTACACAAATACGATTGAATACTCCATCGAAAGAAAAAACTCTTCCGATGGATACAAATTAACTGAAAAAAGAAACATCAATTTATATCTCACTTTTTTCTCTGCTTATTCCATTCATTTATTTCCATATCTCTTAAACGATCGATTATCTCTCCGATCAATCATATACAATCGAATCACTTACAAACAATTCATTTTACACGATCAAAATGATTTTCACGCGCCTCGATGATTTTAAGATTTTTTTCATCCGAAACACGTTGAAAGTCTTTACATAATGAAGATGTAAGTAAATCCGAAGATGTAAAGATTTCTTCATCGTCGTTCATTAATTATACAATCATCGGAGATCTACCAGTCATTCCTAATTGATCGGAAACCATTTCAAGGCCATCCCACCGTCGATTTATCCAAAGTTCCTGTTCAATGTCACTCTTTCAAGATCACCTACGATATCAATTTCCAAACCTTCAAACAAATAGATACTATAATTTCTAAAACCTTTTTTCCCCGCGTAATCGATATCGCAAAAAGATCCTATTCTTATTTACCTATTTTTTTTGTATTTTTTGATTACGTTAGTATTCGTTTAACTCTGCCAGTTGTCAGCGATATATTTCGAAACCTTCGTCGACGTTTTATCGATGCACGCATAAATAGAATGGCGATGGCGTAGTGCGTTTAGCGAGAGCGGATTTTCATCGCATCGTATCCCATCGTAGTCGTCGTTGTCGTCTTCGTCTTCGTCGTCGTCGTTTGGAACCGCGCGCTATTTCAGCTCGTTAGGATAACGAGGATCTAATGTCGCGTTCACAGCCCGGCCAATTACGCGAGATGCGGGTAAAAGCGCACGCTTCTCTCGTCGTTGTCGTCGTCTTTTGGCGGATTCGGAGCGGCTTCGAAACGGAGCACGCCTTTGGGCTTTCACACTAACGCTATTTAATGATCATCGTTCATCGTTTATCGTTTTTTCTTCTCCCCTTGAGTTTTGTTTTTTCTCTCAGCCTCTCGGTCCATCTACAATCTCTTCTCGATTGTATAATAATATTCAAATAATATATATATGTGTGTATATCTAAATTTAGAAATACCTTGTTCTTTGACGATGCGAAGAACGTCCTACCACCATCGGCGCCTCACAAAGTTTCACTTTTTTCTCTAAAGACACGCGTAATAACTTCTAACGCGTTTTCTTGTGATCTATTGGCCGAACATCTGCCGGTTATGCCGCACAAACGGGTCATAGAGACCCGCGCGGCAAACGCTCGCAAAGTCGACGCATTTATGGTGATTTGAGTATCCATGTGTGTGATACTTATATATATATACATATTTATGTATCACTTCCCGAAAGTAGAGCGATAAATTTGACTTCGCTTTTAAATGGACCGCCTTTAATTTGACGGCTGGTGCTCGTTACACTCGTTAGCAGCCAACGAGAGAGAAACAACGGAATAGAGTGGCACGCGACAGCGTGAGGGAACTCGAAGATCGATGAGAAATGGATATACCCTCGATTCGTGAAATGTTTATTATAAAATATAATTCATGTGTATGTACTTCTATGCGAGAAGCATTGTTTTTATCATCTTAGGGTGAAAAAAAACATGCGGAGCCCGTTTAATTCATATCGCGGGACAAACAAACATAGCACGTGACCATTAATTTGCGAAGGTTGGCAAGGTGGTGGCAGCAATTGGTAGTGGTGGTGTGGCAAGGCACAAGAAGACGAAATTTAGTGAGCCACTGGTGGGAACGTAGAGAGACCCATAATGGCCATTCCGATGACTATGGGCTCTCGACCACAGTGGCATCGTCTTTTAACCCTCTCTCTCTTCCTCCATCTCTCATTAACTCTTCTCCGTCCTAACTCGTTTTCTGTCCCTCCGCGTCTCCTCATCCTTCTCTCTTATAGTATATGCAACAGCGTTCCAGCAATTACGCATGGCCGCAGTTAAATACAATGGCCAGGACAACGACTCTGTAATTTATCCCCATTCGGCCGCTACCGCTACCACCACCAACACTGGTCCTATCACCGGTACGGTACTCCTGCTACGCGAAGAGGGTTAAGTTGTGTTTGTTACGTCGAGAGAGAACAAGAGAGGAACGGCATCGTTTCACCACCATTCCGCACAGGCTTTGAATTAATGATAATTAATAATGGAGATCCCTCCTTCGGTCGCTTTTACGTGGAGCAAACAGAGGTGTTCTCTTCTCTATCCATGCGAATGCCATGTACCAGGGGATAATAAATCTTCAATTCAATGGTTGGCTAGGATTCTATATTTGCTCGTTACAATTAGAACAATAAAGCTTGATTGTTCCCATGTATTTTCAACATTATTTATCCACCTACGTGGATGATTTTATTTCGCATGATTTTTTATTTCACTTCAATTACGATTCCCATTGAGCCATAAGTACAATTCAAATTTCATTATTAATACATGCTCTGCATCATCCAAATTTTATAATTAATTGACTAATGAAAAGTAGTTTGAGTTAGAAAACATATCTATCCAAACGGCTGATTCTTATGAATTTGGATCACATTTGTTCTCTCAGAAAATTACACATTTTATAAAATGGGATGCACTAAGGGATGTTCGATGAGTTTGATGCAATTCATTCTTGGATTGTGAATAACTTCCAAAGAGATCACACAGAAGAGACATGTTCGAGCAATTTTAATTCTAAAATTTGTGAAAACGTTAAAGAGATCTTGGAGAAAACATGGTCGTAAATCCGTTCACATATTATCGTGCGTGCATGCATGCGTGTGCACTACGTTGGCGGTCGTTTAACAGGTGCCACAGACGTACATTCATATACACACAAATACGAGCAGGGACCGCATATATGTGCTTATCTCGTGTCGATCGGTATCACGGTGTGTGCTAACACGACGTTTGAACTAGTCGCGGCGCACTGTCATCCTCTTTCTTTCTCTTGCCACGTTCCATTTGCTTGGCTATGCTCGAGATATACCCGGTAACTCATTAATTCGATATCACTTAGCGCCTGGTCGTGCATCACACTTGATAATGGAGCGTAACATGACAACGATGACGACCATGTAAGCGAACCGAATTAAGAACGAAACACCATGACCGAGAAATGTAAATTCCTCCAACTTTGAGACGTTCCAACCTTTTTCTTTCATTCCGTGCAAGCTGTGGCAGTTGAACGTATATCAAAGAAAATCTATTCTAAAGGGAATAAGACATGGAAAAATATTCAGTAAGAATCATCACCTGTGTATACCACAATTTGTTTCCGATTTTTCTAAATTTTTTTTACGTGCGACCATGGGTTTTCAAAAAATCTTGAAGAGATTTAGAGATGGTAAGAATTCATAAATCTCCATAATTTTCTTGGGATCATTCAAATTCGTTTCATCCTCTTTGGATTTGGATGAGTTATCGTGAACGGGCTAATCTAGTTATGAAAATTTTAGAATCGCTTGAATGATTCATCAAAGATTCTATTTGAGTCTTCACAAGGATTGACACGTTTAACTGTTATCAGAACCTTGTCGGGAGGAACTTGCATATGCGAGGATGAGTAACTTAATCAAAAATTGCGAACTGTTTAAATTTCTGACCAAACAGCACGTTTCCAATTATCCAAGTCTGAATGTCAAATCTAATTGATCTTCTTTGGTCTTTTAAGCTCGCAATTCGAACCGAAATGAACTTTTTCTTCTATTCAAGTATGAAATTCGAACCGAAGCGAACTGTGAAGATTCGACATGGTTCGGTTCGAGATTCGAACGGTTCACATACTTTTAGCATGGAGCGAATGCGAATACTTCGTTTTCAGTATCAAATGAAAGCTGAATGAAAGAAATTTTTACTGTCTGTGGAATTTTCTCCGAGTGAAAATTTGAATTTTTTCACGATTGAGATCTTCAATTAACCCATGATAGCTTTTGATACAAATATTTATCGAGTTTATATTTAACTATTATAAAGTTTTGATCGAAGTTTTATAAAATTCAATATAAACTCGAAAAAATTTCTATAAAAGTGCTTTGAATTTTATGTAAAATGTATAATGAGACTCAACAGAATTCATAAACGTATTTGAAGACAACTCCGAAGGAAAATATTGAAATTCTTTTCAAACAGGGTACAGGTTGGTTGAAAAGTTTTGAAAGCGACACCTATCAACCAGTACAGGAATCAAAATTTATACGCTATTTTTATATTTCATCCTTCATTTGAACACACACACAATTTTATTCCGATCTGTCAATTCGTTCTTTGTTTACAAGCCATTCGAAGTTGACGTGTCAGTGTATTTTGTGAAAATGGAAAAATCCGAATATCGTGCAGTGATAAAATTCTTTGTTTTAGAAGGTTTATCAGCAACAGAAACTCATACTAAAATGAAGAAAGTGTTGAAGGAATCTGCTCCTTCATTTCCAACTGTACATCGATGGGTTTTAGAGTTTAAACGTGGTCGTACAAGCTTTGAAGATCAATCACGTAGTGGATGTCCAAAAAGTGCAACGAAATCAGACATCATTGAGCAAGTCCATGATATTGTTTGTAAAGATCCGAGTTTGACTAAGCGTGACATTGCTGATACCATAGGCATCTCGGATGAACGAGTACTCCATATTTTACACGAAGAATTACATATGAAAAAGCTTTTTGGAAAGTTAGTGCCGCATTCGTTGACAATTCAACAAAAACTGAATCGAAAACAAATTTCTCAGCGTAATTTGGAGCGTTTTAAGCAGAATAAGACCGATTTTTTGCGTCGTTTCGTAACTGTGGACGAGACTTTGATATACCACCATCATGATCCTAAACTGAAACAAGAACGTTTACAGTGGACTGAAGCTAGTTGTTCAGCTCCAAAACGGGTGAAGTCAGAACGATCGGCAAAAAAGGTTTTAGCATCGGTTTTTTGGGACACAAAAGGGGTTTTGTTGATTGATTATCTCGAAAAAGGTAGAACAATTAACTCTGAATATTATTGCAACCTTTTGGACCAATTGGATGAAAAAATTCGTGAAAAAAGACCCGGTTTACGGAAGAAAAAAATCATTTTTCATCAAGACAATGCACGTGTTCGCACAAGTGTTCTGGCGATGGCTAAACCGAACGAATTGAAGTACGAATTGCTTGAACACCCACCGTATTCACCAGATTTGGCTCCCTCCGACTATTACCTCTTCAGAAATTTGAAACAATTCTTTCGTGGAAAGCGTTTTTCGTCGAATGAAGAAGCTATTGCAGCTGTGGAACAGGATTTTGCGGAGCTTCCGGAAAATCATTACAGAGATGGTATAAAATTATTGGAGGATCGTTGGAATAAGTGTGTTGAAGTTGAGGGAGACTTTATTGAATAAAAAAAATCATTTCATTCAAAAATACACATTCTTTCATTTTTGCTTTCAAAACTTTTCAACCAACCTGATGAAGAAGAAAGTAGATCATTGGTGAAGCACTTGGAATATAATCAAACCTTATCCTGATTGCTATTTACCGCTTCGCTACCTACTTTTCCGAATGAAATGCGTCAATGCGTACAACTTTCATTCACATAATATTTATTAGAACATAATATAATGGGTATATAACTTATATAATAACAAGAACTATACCCATATCTCATATCATAAACGAATGGAATTGTGATGTCGGATAAAAGATAACTCACTTCACACCATGAGAATGAGATGATGAAATTCAATCACCCGTTACGATTGAAAAATAAATTTCACTCGATATTATCGTTCGGTACGAATCTTGATGGATTTATTCGTACATTTTCATGTTTGGAACGTATTCAAAACAGAAATTAATGCTTCAGATAATTTGACGTATATGTATCCTTTCATATGTAATCAGTTGGGTAGAGTTATAAATTTCATTGATGTATGGAGATTATTGCGTAAGAAAATGATGTAGTGTAAAATCTAGATTATCAAAGAATTATATCCATAATGACAACGAGTTTAGTAATCCATTTCGTAGGTGAAAATAATTTATAGGACAAGGAAATATAAGTGTGTGATTTTCAATTGCTTGGGGGAGACAAGAATTTTATGACATATGTTGAATCCTGAAGTTTCGAAAGAAAGGGATTCCGTGTTGAAAGAATAATACACGGAGATAAAAGAATTCGCTATGACAGCGAAACCTGATCCCGCTGGAGCAGTAAATTTTTTGCTATCTTTAGCCACAACAGTGATTTTTTAGCTGTGACAGCAAAGTGTTTGCTCCTCCAGCAAAATTTGCTAATTTCGTTGATCATGTTGCTCTCTTAGCAATTCAGTTGGCTGTGGTAGCAAATGTTTAGCTCACTGTAAAAAGCTTACATCGATTGTTAACAAATATCAGTTTGAAATCCGACTTAATATAGCATGACATTAGGGTTAATATATTTTATTCACATTTAATATATCATATTAACAGTTATCTGATGATCTATCACCCTTCAATATAATATATCATGAATGCCATCATATTTTTATTAATTACTCATCATATTTATGTACAATTGATCATCAGTTAACTATTAATATGTTACTTTGCACATGAAGACAATAGATTGTCTTTGAAGTTATGCTACATTAGGTCGGATTCCAAATTGATATATGTTAACTATTAAAATAATCCTTTTTACAGTGTAAGTTAGTGAAGAGATTTGCTTATTCTATATATAATATCTTGATTTACTATGACAGCAAAATTTTTTCTCCCTGCAGCAAACGTAATCTCAGCTGCAAATTACTTGAATTTTCATATACCGTAGTTTTTCAAAACTTTGATGGAGGACTTTATGGTAAAGCACTATTTCTATACACGGAAAAAATGTTTGATATAATTCACCAACAAGAGTGATCAAATACGACAGTATTCAAATTTCTATTAATGTTTACTGAAACTTTAGTCAAATGTACTACTGTGATAGTAATCTCAACTGCGACCATCGTAAATTCTACTGGAACTCTTATAAATATTGCACGAAAAATGTTGATAGTCTCGTACTTTACTGAACTTGTTGGTAAATCTCACGAAACTATTTTTCCGTGTAATTGGTTTGACTGGTAGAGTGTAATCCAAGATATCTCCTTAAGTGAATTATTATTGAAAATAATGTAAGTGAGAAACTGAATGGTAAGATGAGGTTCTCATCAAGCAACCCCGAAATGAGGTGATTTTTTCGAATTTTCTTCTTCATGGAAGGAAGTAAATTAAAAACTTGAGTGTTTGACACTCATTTCAGGAGTTACATCAGTGTAACAGTCGAAAAAAACACTATTTTGATTAATTCTTGTTGGAAATATGGTAAGGGGGTAACAAAAAACTCTCAAAGTATGTTGTTATATAGCATATATTTAATTACAAACAAGAATTTTTTTCATCCAAAATAATTCAAAATGGCTGCTCTACAGTAATTTTCCTGAGACATCTCGCATGAGACGACACGCACCACAACTCCATCAATTTTGCATATTTTCATACGAAATTTTGTACACGTCTTTGAAACAACATTTTGAAGAAAAACGCGTACGGATTTGGAAAAAATATGAATTTTTGGATATTTGGCAGTGGTTTAAAGTTAAAACTCATTTTTCCGACAAAAAAAATGTTGTTTCAAAGATGTGTACAAAATTTCGTATGAAGATATGCAAAATTGATGGAGTTATGGTGCGTGCCGTCTCGTGCGAGATGTCTCAGAAAAATTACTGAAGAGCCGTCATGAAAATAGCCTTTTTTTTCAGCTGTCACACTGGTTTAACCCTTTAATGATTCTTAAGGTACATAAAAACATCCTTTTTAATGAAGAATAATGCCAAGGGAATTGTTTACACGTGCTAAAACATGACCTCCTCAAACAGTGACGGGGTAAGACCTTCTCCATCTTTCTCCAACTGACGCGAAACGAAGGTTAAAAGGCGGAAAAATCCCGCCTCTCATCCTTGTTTTAACGCGAGTTGGAAGAGGGTAGAAATGTTCTCACCACGCCACTATCCTCAAAAGAAAGTGACCACTCGGTCTGCACTGTACACTGAGAGAAATAATGATTAATATCAAGAATTTTAATTCATGAATACTGCCAAGAATAAAAATTCTTGATTACAGTTAATGTGTTATTGGCCCAAAAGAAATTTTCTTAAATCAAGGAAATATTTCTCGATCCAAGGAAATTTCTTTTGGGCTAATAACATATTAGCTATAATCAAGAATTCGTATTCTTGGCAGTATTCATGAATTTTTGGGGTGTGCGGGTAGCACTTTTTATCGGGTCGGGTCGGGTTCGGGTATTTGTATTTCTTTTCGGGTCGGGTCGGGTCGGGTACCCGATTAAATCGGGTTTTTCCAAGTCGGGTACCCGAATATAATGAAATCGCTTGAATTTAATATTTTCAACTTCTATTCGAA
The DNA here is from genome assembly GCA_018340375.1 of Gonatopus flavifemur. Lineage (NCBI taxonomy): Eukaryota > Metazoa > Arthropoda > Insecta > Hymenoptera > Dryinidae > Gonatopus > Gonatopus flavifemur. The sequence goes on from JAFFJZ010000005.1 coordinate 13,188,311, forward strand.
GTTGCCATTGCCGTTGATATTTTAAGGACAAATTTTCTTGAGCGATTGTAGGAATAAGGGGATTTCATATGAATTCAATTCTAATATGAAGAATGCCATATTCACTACAAGTCTATTAAGGTTGTTACTCCATGTAATTGATTATGCAGCGCATTGAGAAATCTCCAAATTGCTTCATGGAATGTTTATATTTATTTTTTAATTCAATTAAAAAATATAATCACATTTATATCTCATAAATAATATATTATCTATTTTCGTATTTAGTAACCACAATATAGAATCTTGAACATCAATGAAAATAAATATTCTTCTTATAAATATCATTCTTTTTTCATATTTTTAAATTTGAATGGAGGAAGCACAACTCTTCCACATGTTTTGTCAGCAATCTCGATCGAGTTGCTGTCACAATATTTCCTGCTGAGGAAAACGTTTGCTATATTTGAATTACCCGAATGTAATCGGGTACCCGAAAAACTCGGGTAATTGAAAAACCCGACCCGACGGGTACCCGACCCGACCCGACCCGATAAAAACCCGATGACTCGGGTACCCGCACACCCCTAATGAATTTAAATTCCCGATATTAATCATTATTTCTCTCAGTGTAGCACTCGTACAAATATCTAAACTCAAACCCGAAAAATTTGTATGAATTACAATACATTTGTTTAGGGTTGTACCAATGAAACTAATAGAATTTCAGGAATTGAAAAAGTTTTGGTAACATTTGTGTGCTTTTCTTTCTAATTCATCCTGCTCTGAATAGTCACCTGGAAAACTAATGATGTCTCTTTCTTTTTTAACATGCATGTTCAATAATCACATGCACAACAATTTGAAGATCAACCCTATCAAACATATAATATTTCAGTAATATTGCAACAGTATTAACCTTTCAAGTACACACATCCTTTCACACCTTTGGACTATACACAGGTGCAAATTCGCAACCCGCAACTTTACCGATCAATAACTCGGTTCCTATTTGACCAATTTGACCTTCCTTGTTTTCAATTTGAAGGAAAAACTGTGCAGATCAATGTGGTATGAGAGAAAATTTACAAATATCTCATTTGATGAGTGAAAAAAAACGCGAGAATAAAATCAATTTCTTACGAAAAACGAAAAATATGAAAATGGTTGGTGCGAATTCGTATCTGTGTGTACTTGAAGGGTTAAAATCTCACAGCAATATTACTGCAATATTTGTACTGAGAAGGGGATATCAAATGTTGAAATCGGCATGTCCATCGGAAATATTATTTGGAAGCATTCTATTCATCTAATATCTGATACAATTGATTTCCAATATCTATAATAGAAGTTTTGTGTACAATTTTGGCAGAATTATTCATAACCAACGTTTGTCTCCACGCCTTGCATTAAGATTTTGCCAATACTGTGGTCACTCTTGGAATATTGAAAATGTACCATGGCCAACTGATCATTTGAAACAATCGGACAATTATTAGACAATGTTGGCTAAATTGTTTTTAGCCAGGATTTGTTCCTGTTACTTGTACCATCTCTGAGACAACCTTTGGGGTTTTTCTCAGTATGTTCAATACCAGCATGGTTTTGGATAAAAAGATGATGTTTATAGAAAATGAACTGATCTAAAATAGGTGGAAAACCTGGAACATTTGACCGCTAACGTTTACATGATGAAGCTTGATTTTAGACCAGGTCTGCACGTTATCGATGTTATCTACTGCGCGATGCTTATCTTTATCAAGGGGTATCAGGAAACATCATTAGGGCTCGTCCATAAATTACGTAAGACAATTTCATGTTGGTTTCTCTTTCTCACCAACTTCAAAGAAACTGAGAGTGACAAAGACGCAGGGAGTGAAACATCTCACGTTATTGATAGACAATCACTTAGACGCAGGAAGGGTGAAATGTTTGAAATGCTAAAAATTAGCTGGCATAACTAATTTTTGTGGTTGATATTCGGATAGCGAATAGAATAGCTATGATAGCGATTTGTCTTTCGCTGTACTAGCTTGAAAGAACCACTAAAAGAACAACCAACCGAGTGAAAAAAAAATTCATTGGATAGGGGAAGGTCGATACCGCAATCTTTCGGTTACTAACTCAAGCTGCTAGCGCTTCAGCCACCCTGCTGATTGAATTTTTCTTGTTCTAATAATACATATAGCTTCAGCAGAATGTTTCGAATTTAATTTTGCAAAGCTGCATGTAAACAAATAATTATTCTAGAGGTGAAATATTTCATTATTAGGGTTGTTGAACATTTTTTGAACCTCAAAATGTCTATGCATCTGTCAAATTTTCATTGAATTCACATTGAATGTTTAGCGGCCATTCTTATTCTCTTTGGGTATGTACTACAGCTACAAGAATCACCCCACTCGCAACATTTCTTCTTTTTTTGTTGGTGCACAAAAGCTATGTTAGTACATATAGCTACAATGATAGCTGCAGTAGCGCAATGCACTCAGCACACAAGTTTTTGCTGTCACTGCGAATTCATTTTTTTCCGTGTGGAAGGAAAAGGACCAGGGACGCACCCAGACAGCACAAAGTTCATTGGACGTTTTTAAAACGTTCTGAGGACGTTCTTAGAACGTTTCAGGAGTCTCCGAGTGCTGTTAGGGCAGAGGGGTGTCGTACAGAGAAACGTTTCAACATGGCAACTCATGTATCTTTTATACATCAGGGCAGTTTCCAAAGCTGACCATGTGTCCAGTCTCTGCATCGCTTTTTCTGGTATTTCAACACAGGAATCACGAGTGGTAGAAGAAGAGGGGGTTTGATCTGGAATCTTGTGTGGGAGCGGAACATATGCTAGAGCAGTTCACTTCCGCACACAGGCCTGACCAGGGGGAGGAAGTTTCGCTCTCAATTTCCCGTGGATAACCGATTGAAAAAATTTTCCAAATTATATAGCAATTTATACACAATTCAGTATAGTTCATATATAAGTTATATATAATTGAATATAAATTATACTTATATAATTTTGAAAATTATTCTACTCGGATAGAGTTTGAGGATGCACTGAGAGAAAGGTACCTAGTTGGGACAAATAAATGTTAGTTGCCGCAGCTAGATTTTTATTTACGCCAGCTAGACTCTAGTTGGGGTAAATAAAACGCTAGCTGTCTGAAATATGAATAAAATGGTACATTCAATGGGAATAAAAAATATAGTTGTGACAAATAAAATTTAGCTAGCACAACTAAATTTTCATTTACAGCTACTGAATTTCCTAGCTGTCGAATATTTGAATAGAGTGAATTTCCCTTTCACTCAGTGTGAGATTTATGTAGAATTGGAGCCCGCGAGTTGATCCCCCGGGCCCGGATATCCTCTCCACGAACCTGCCCGCACATTGCTGCTGCAAACACTCGCACCTAAAACACCGATCGCAACCGTTTATACAAAAAAATCATACTTTATCACTAATCATTTATCCCTGATGCGTACACGGAAAAAAATGTGCATCTGTATCAGCTAGATTTTAGCCATGATGGTTAGATATTTCGCTCAAATTTAGCTGGTATAGCTAAACATTTTTTCCCGTGTACAACAAGCTCGCCATCAAAATGGAGTGAACGGCGTAGGGTTTTCCTGACAAACTGAATTTTACAAAGAGGGATTTTCGATCGATATAAGGAAAAAAAATCGAAAACAAAAATTCAAATCATCGCTTTTAGAAGCGCGAACAATTGAAGAAATCTAAAAATTATCTCTCAATATGCATAAGACTCCTCAAACCTCTTTGAACGGCATCTAGAGATACAAAATGTTGTATGTGGTATTTGTCAAAAACATATTCTTACGAATTTTACCCAGGATACCGGTACATGGTTGACCACATTTCCAATACCAACAGTTGATTTGATAATAATTCTTTACGATCATAATAAACATAGTTTACCCAAATAACTATCTTGAAAGTTTATTATGAATGCTTCAGATTTGTTATACATCCCAACGTATTAGCATACTTTGTTAGAACCCATAGCTCAAGAATATAAAATTTGATGTTCCGCATGAAAAACTCTAACGCAATCAATGGTGAAACTATCTTAAACATCCATAGAATGTAAATAAAAAGCCAAACGAAGCATTGAAACATTATATCTTAAGTATTGTACAGCTCAAACCAATTTCAAAAAGCAAATTATTCAACCAATTGTTATCCTCGTAATAAATACCCACGTGAAAAAAGTACATTCGAATTGTGCACAGTAGCCTATATACAATAAAACTTGTACACAAGTTACTTATACAATGTATTCACATTATTTTCACTTAGATACGAACGATTTGTGTACACGATAACAAGTATCATATACAAGATTGTTGACGAAATTGAAACCAGCTCTGGTTTGTTTACATATTCCACATATCATGGAACGGTTATACGTGTTTTCATGTGAACAACGTGCAGAACTTTGATTGCAGGTATCCGAAGACATTTGATAGAAGCGGTGAATCGTTGCGAGAGAGAGGGAGGGATATCAATGTGTTCCTCTCATCTAACGATCGTGGCATGTTCGCATACCAGTTGGCGCACTTTATTCCTAGTCTAGTGCTTCTACTTGTATCGATGATTACGAATAGTCAATGTGTGTATATTCAGTGCAGTGTGACGGAGGAAGGATAATATGCCGTGAGCCATAAAGAAGGTGAGAATTTATACAAAACCATTCTGAACTTTATGTAAGACTTTTTAAACATATACGGCGTGCAACATGTTTTAATTGATTATTCATTCTCTAATATATTCTTTTCTTGGAGAATTCCACTAAGGGGAATGTATTGAGGAGTGGAAAAATAATCTCCGGTTTAAGAATCCGATAAAATGGAATCCTATTCTATTTTCAGAGCCATTCCAACGTAACTCCCTTAGTCATGTTTTTAATCGAAAAATCATGACAGAGCAACAGATACTTTAATAGAAATTTATTTTATCAGATTAGATATGTCAATTTCCTATTATGTTTAATATATCTCTGGCATTGTTTGTTCTTGTTTCTGATAAAAACATTCACTTTCATTCGATCAACTGCTTTCGGTTGGAGGATTTGGATGTTTTGATGTTTCTCTTCAGGAAAATCCTCTGTAAAGCAGAACGTTGGACCCTAGAACAGGCACGTGAAAAACACAGAAAATTTCGAATGACTGTTTCTTATTTGAAATCTAATGGATGGTTCTTGTTCGTCAGGGTTTATAGTTCAGTAATATTTAGGTTGAAAACCATTCTCAATAAAGAGATGCTCAACCGCTGGGGAAGAAAAAAACCGTCGTGGGGCCTAAAAGACCCCATATGTCCGTCCTGGGGTCAATATCCACATCCCACGAGAAAAGTTCGAATCAATCCACTTTCGTAGTACACGGAGAAAAAGGAATAGTTGCAGCAACGACGTGAATAGTCCATTTTCGGCCATTTACTTGAGTGGTTGATGCAACTATTTGGCAATCAGAACATGTACTATGTTAGCTGCCTCAAGTAACTCGATAGTTGCACTGACTAACGTAAATATCTGGCAACTTACGAGGTATTATCGTTAGTTAGTGCCATTATCGAGTTAGTTGAGGCAGCTAACGTGGTACTTGTGCTGACCACCAAGTAGTTGCAGCAACTACTTGAATAGATGATCGAGAATCGACTATTTACATGGAGAGAATAAAATGGTAATATTTACCATGATGATAGAGTTCTTTACCATTTTTCTGCTCATTATTATCAGAAAAATGGTACTCTCCAAATCCCGCTTCGAGTGAACCTTCACTGTTTTGGAGTTGAAAATTCACTTTAGAATTGCAGTGGCTGTGAGTTTCTAACCTCAAACCTTGGACTGTCACTCTAGAAGAGTGGAAATTTCACTCGAAATTTCGACAAGCTCAATTTTGGCTGACTAAAGAGTGGAATCTCACTCTATAAATTTTAGAGACTAAAGGATTCTATTAGCATGATAAATAATCTCTTCTCTCCGTGTAACCCTAGCAGAAATGACTCTAGCCACCTCATAGTTAATGTCAAGGTCCTTTCTAGTAACTAGCTTCACTGTTAGTGCCTTGAAAGGTGCTAGACAACCGCTATAATCATTTTTACTAGGGAAGTAGTTGCTGCAACTATTTATTTTTCTCCGTGTACATAGTGCGGTAGGTGTTTGAACCTTGTTGAAATACCATCTTGTAACCCGTGAAAGAAGGTTGCGTTTCCATCGAGCATGCGTATGCAGCTCAATTATGTACCGTATATTCTGCAACTTCACACAGAAAGAAGAACAAATTTAGCTGCGACAGTCAAGTGACTGTCACAGACAAAGACAGCAATCAAATGAGCTTTTTCTTGCATAAAAAATACATCGAATGATGATGTCCAACATAAAAATCCATTCTAACAAACGGCAATGACCCCAGGTGATATTTCGCACGGGAACATATTTTGTACACGGAGAAAAAGGTATCTTAGAAAGTACCATAATTTATGGATTTTTAGCGCTGGTCTGACCCGAGTCTCAATATTTACCTGAACAAACCTCTAAAAGTACCATAATATCTGGGACTTTTATAAGGAAGGTACCATACTTATTCTGAAAAGTCCAAGAAATTATGGTACTTTTAGATATTCGTGCAAGTAAATATTCTGACTCGGGTCAGACCAGCGCTGAAAATCCATAAATTATGGTAATTTTCAGGATATCTGTTTTCTCAGTGTAAGTTTATTATTGCATCTAAAAAAAGTACCAAACACGAGCAGTTGTCAGCAATACACTGGGACCCACTTTTGCAAGTACATGAGTGATAATATGCCGACACTGCAAAAAATCATTGCGGAGTTTTTCCCCAAAAAATGGTAGGAGCAAAGTTCCTCCACAAGTGTGGGAATTTTTCGCCATAATTAGGTGAAATTTTACCTCATTCGTGGAGGATTCCACACCCACAGAACAAAATAATTCCTCAAAGTGGTGAAAAAATCCCTCATTTCGTGTGGAAAAACCAATTCTCCCACGATAAAGAGACGAAATCCACCAACAGTGTGAAGGAAAACTTCTCACATTTTTTACAGGGTGCGGAATGTTACACTCAGAGAAATTTAGAGTTGAATGGACTATGGAATCATAGGAATGAAGGAACATACTGACTCCCCAATGAAATTTACTATACACTGTTGAAAATGTCTTTAAATTCAATATATTTTTCATGTATTTTTTTTTTTCATTTGTAAATAAAACTTCCAATATCTGGTGATTGAAATAGGAATTGATTTACACGCCACTGAGGTTCAAATTTTCGCTATATTATATCATACATGAATATATATTTTCGCAATTGAAATTTCAATGAATTTTTCAATTACGTGAATAACTTTTGCTTCCATTCAATGTAAATGAAAGTTCAATCAGAAATTTCTAACAGTGTAATATAATGAAATTTACTATGGCATAACAATAAAAATCTGCTCAAATTTACAATGTTTTACAATGAATGTCATTGGAAGTCAGTATGTTCTCCGATTCCTACACGCAGAGGAAAATTCTTGCCGAAAAAGCGATTCCGAAGAACCTGATTTGCTAAATTAACAAAATGGTTGCTGTGACAGCAAAAATATTGCTACCCAAGCGTGTATTGCCTATAATGACAATGGGCCCCAGGCTGGGTCCATCCTCTTTGACCCAGTATTGGGAAATGACGATGGGGCCCATGTTGGCTCAATCTTAGCCCTGTTGTGCTTTCCCCTACAATTATAGTTGGAAAAAAATAAGGATAATGAATCTTAGTGCGGGCACATTTGAACTTGGCCCCAATTTGGACCAGCGTTAGGTCAAGATTGGGGTGAATTCATATCTCGATCATATGTGTGTACAATCCTCAGCGTACAAGAATTTTTGTCCCACTCTGGCCCAGTCTTGGGCCCATATTAGCAGGATGGGGCCCATGCTGGCCCAGGGTGGGTCCCATGGTATATACATGCTAGGGATTTTCCAATTTCGAAACAAAAAGGAAGGGGCAGTATTTATTGCCTAGTCTGGGTCCATGCTGGGCCCGTGGTGATACCAATTCTCGGGCAAAGCAATACGGCCAAGCTGGGAACGATGTTATCATCCCAGGGTTGGCCCCACGTTGGGTAGCATGGGCACCTACCCTGGGCGTAGATGGGGCCCGCCGTCAATACACACTTGGGATATTTTAGCGAGATATTTGCGAATTCAGCAAAATTTTCTGGCCCTTTGTATATCTACAATTCTGGATTGCCTGATGGCAAGCGCTAGTTGAAAGAGCAAGAGTTTTGCTGTAATAGCAATTTTTTTGCCAATCCAGCAATAAGTTTTCCCATATCAGCAAACCAAATTTTCGAGGTTTGCTGTTCCAGCAACTTCTTTTCTCTGAGTGGATAATTTCATAGTAAATCCAACTTTAAATTTCTCTCAGTGTATCTAGGATATTGCCGTTATCTGAATTTGACAATACCGTACGAAACTTCTAAAAAGCCCCCAAAAAACACAACCTCCACTTGAGAGACTTCAATCCCTTCCATTGATAATTGAGGATGCACGTGTCGATGAATTTCCGAAATGAAGAGGTCTCTTTGGCATTGCGGGTAGGCATAGACTGCCAGAAAATTTTCTGAATTCGCAGATATTTTGCTCAAAACATACATTGAATATAGCGCCATTTCGAGCACTTTCACTGAAAAATAGAACGCATAAAACTGCAAACTTCAACCTATTTCTCAGGCGCTGATGACAATCTACAATGAACGCACAGTTGAAGCGCTGCGTTGCTACCTGAAGCAACAATCGGAGATAACAAATATTAAAAGGACAGAAATAATTAGTTACCCTCACTCAAAATTAGTTCCAGCAACTAGATACAGTTGTTGATATTTGGATAACTAAAACGGGCGTTGGCTCAACTAAATTCAAATTTAATTTCTCTGACTTCAGTTGCTGTTACTTATTTGAAGTTGCCTTTACTACAGTTTTTATTACCGGCTTCTATTCTTTTATTACACGGAACTAATTTTCACAACTAACTTCAGTTCATTCGGTCAAATAAATTATTTTTCTCGTTGCGTCAATTGATCTAGAATAAAAATTTAAGAATTTCGAAAAATAGTTGGTCTGCCGTTACATGAACATTCTTCACAATGAATAATTTATTATTGTTTCTCCCAATCGAATGGTTGAGAAATCCATCAATAATGACATCAATCAAATGTTTAATGGAGTTTTAAATATCGAAAAGTAAATGATTATCTACTTCTTTCATCCTATCAATCAGGGGGGCCGTTTTTTATGACTGGAGGGCAAATTAAATTTTCCATCACGTTGCTTTTTTTCATTCATCATTCATCTTCTGCTTGAATAACTCTTGACAATGAGCGTTCAAATATAAAAACTCGCGACTCTAAAATATGTTCACGTGAATAAAGTATATTGCTGCACGTATTGAAATCACTCTAGTAATCTCCAACAAAATCCACTGTTTTTTGTAGACAATGAATCGAGTTTGGATCCAAATTTTATGAAACACTGTTAAAAAAAAAACTGGAATTTTTCGGTACTCAGGAACTGAAAAATTTCTGTTAATGATGAATTTTTCAGTTTACGTGCAAGAAAATTCCTGTTGTACCGGAATTTTTCCATATTTTGCATGAAATTTCATGTTTTTCACTTCAATTTTCCAGTATAAATACCCAACCAGAAATTTACAGCAGGCGCAGTACCGCACCAGTACTAGCCAAGACTGGCAGGGTACTGGCATTTGTCTGGAATGATAACGCTTTCCAGTACTGGGGATTGAGTACTGATGCCATTATTCGCAATCAGTGCAGGACTAGTACTGGGTTAGTACCTGGCCGGTATTAAGTTCTCAGTACTGGTTTATCAGTACAGGCATATTATTGTATTTTTATGTATCCAGTACTGATCCCGTACGTATTGACGAAGTGTTAGAGACCCAATACTGGCACTGTTTTGCACCTGTTGTCAACATTGGCATATTACGGATTTTTCTGATTGGGTACAAGAACTTTCTAATACATGTACTGGAATTTTCATGATTTCTCAGCACAAATGTACAGGTTAATTGCTTCCAGTACGGTACTGGAAGTTTTCCGTACACTGTAAAAAAAAACTGGAAATTTACTGTGCAACTGGACTGGAAATTTACTGTGCAACTGGACTGGAAATTTCCAGTGCTAGTACTGGAATATGGATATTCCAGTACATGTACAGAGATTTTGTTGTTACGTTACTGAAAATTTACCAAGCATAACTGAAAATTCAGTCATTGTACTGGAATTTTCAAGTTTGAGATGATGTACTGAAATTTTGCCATGATTTCGCGAAAATTTTACCGGCTCGTACTACAATTTTATAGTTCTTGTGCACCAAAAAAAAATATTCCCTCAAAAAGGACTTGAGAAAAAATTTGGAATTTAGAAAAAAAAACCTAATCGTTGGTATACTGGAATTATACAGGTTTTTAACTGCAATTCTCAGGTTTTGTGATGGAATTTTCCAGTTACTATGCAATTGAATTATACAGGTTTTGAACTGCAATTTTCAGGTCGTGTGATGGAATTTTCCAGTTGCTATGCAACGGAATTTAATCACTGTTGCACTGAAATTTTCCACTTCTATTGGACTTCGTCATTTCTGGCAGGAAAAATTTCAAGTCTTTATATTAAAAATTTCCTGATTGAGATTTTGGATAATAATTGTAATTGTAGCCAATGAAATTGATATATGAGGTTTTTCCAAGACTTATCCTCTTGTGTTCTAGATATGAAGCATATGTAGTAACCCAAGCTGGCCTTCCAACATGTCGCGCTATAGCTCATCGGTTAGGTCTTAGGTTTCAGTTGGTAGGCAGGTAGAAAAGTGTGGGTTCAAATCCTGTTAGGTAGACATGAGTTTCTGTCCATCCAAATGAACGATCAAAAGTTTCTCAATCATCTTGGAACACAAGGACCCTGCAAAATCACTTTGCGTGAGCAATTTTTTTTCAATTTTCATGGATATTTTCAGCATTAATTTTCCAGTACATGTCCTGGAAAAGTCCAGCTCGTGTACTGAAAAATTCCAGTACCGAGGCTCAGAAAATTTCCAGTTTTGATGCGGGAATTCCATAACGTTTGCACTGAATTTTTGCAGTACAAATGTGCTGAAATTTTCCGGTACATGTACAGGTTAATGACTTCCAGTACATGTACTGGAATTTTCCGGTGAAATTTTTTTACAGTGTAGATTTTTTTTACAGTGAAATTTATACAGCTTAGATATAGTTTCTATAGAACAAAACAGAAGCTCTGATTCTGTGCACGGAAAAAAAATAATCAACTTTTATTTGAATAGCTGATAATTAGCTACAGGAACTATTTTTTAGCTGTCACAGCCACTCATTTAGCACCCTAACGGCACACCCACCGATTTCCACGTTGCATTTCCGTGAACTCTACGTAGGGGAGAGCGGAGTTGAAAGTGCTGCGGGGAAGTTGTTCCGATGATTCAATTTTCCTAAATAAAAATAAATAGGCGTATATTCTGAAGGTGCAAACTGAGAGTAATATTTCTCCTTAGATTTACACGTTCAAAACATATGCTAACTCATTTCTATTTCTGAAAATTGAATTATCAGAACAACTTTCCCTTGGCACTTTTAATTCCACTCTCTCTCAAACAAATGGTGGACGTGCACAGAAGAGAATAGATATTTCTTTGACAGAAATAAATACTTTGTTCATGTAAAAGAATTCATTATTTTGCACCATGTGGGTCCATCATTCAAATAACAAAGTTGTTTGTATCAAGAAAATGTTCATTTTTGTTAAAGATGTACAAGCAGATTTATTTGGATCTATTCAAATCACAATTTTTTAGTTTCGAAGGAATATTTTTTTTGTGTTCCAATAAAACTGTCACAGCTAAATTACTTGGAAATATCGACCACGAAAACTCGGCAGTAACAGCTACAACTTTCATTGCAGTAACTAATAAGTACACAGGAAAAAATATTTATTCATCCTTTCTTCATAAAATATTTATTTGTAAGAATTCAATATTTAATGGGATACAAAAATTTATTACTCCAGGCGAATAAATTATTTATTTCGGACAAGCATTCTATTATTTGATTTGATTAAATATTTTATCAATGCCAAGAAATATGTCATAGAGAGAGGACAAATAAACTATTTATTTAATTAGAAGAAATTTTTTTTCAGTCTAGTTGCAAGTGCAATTATTTTAGCTATAGCAGTAAAAAAAAGAAGCTGAAAAAGTGAATAGCTGTTACAGCTTTCTTCATTTTTTTCCGTGTTGTTAAAAAAAACACTAATCCACCCTTTGACATTAAAAAACAATAACTTTGAGAACCTACAGGGTACGATACACGGAAAAAAGTTCCACGTAATAGATTCTCCATCGGTTGTTGTTGAGTTGACATAACTGCTCACGTAAATGCATTTGGGGGAAAATTTACATTGGAACCAATGTTACATGTACATTGTTACTGGAATGAATAGGAGTAAATCCGACAGGACAGTGTAGTAGATTTTATATGAGATCCACACTGTGAGCGTAACCCCACTTTTCATGTAATTTGTACATGACTATTTTTTTCCGTGGTATTTTAGTAAATTTTCCAAAATTTGTTAAGAAGCCATCACAGTGGATAAAAATACCTTTGAATATTTGATAAATTCATCGCATTATTCGGTGAAATTACAGAAAAATCGCTATGTCCACCACATTTTTTGGGATAATTAAGGGGTTATATACAGTTAGAAGGCCGGAAAAAAGCGAATTTTTCCAGAATTGTTTCTAAGAAAACTTTCAAATTTATTGATTGAAAAATTTGTACACATATTATGGTATCTTTTAACTGTATTTTAAGACTTAGTATTAGTAAAAATATTCATTTGGAAAGGAGCTACAGCTGATCTTCTGGAGCTCCTCTCAAAAAAGACGTTTTGCGGTGACCACTATATCTGTGAACTGGATCCTCTGAAATTGAAAAACCAAACAGATTTCGTTGGAGTAATGTTAAACCTAGTAATTAATCGAAGAAATAAGCAAAACAGATTTTTTTGACAAAATGACGGTGTCTCAACAAAAAAAATCGATGTTTGACCAAAATTTCGGCCTTACATTGTTTATTAAAAAAAAAAATATTCATCGGTGAGAAAAAATCTTCGATTAATTACTGAAAAATATATTTAAGAAGCTCGTGTTAAAATTTGAGACTAATCGGTTCAGCCGTTTTCGAGTAACGTTGGTCACCGACTTTGAAAACACCATTTTGAAAAAAACGCGTTTAAGGTTTGAAAAGCACTTTACATAGGATGCAATTTTTTTGTTCAACTCACATGGAGTCGTCTATTCTCACCGGAACGGTATGAAATTTTCTGTGTGTTTTCTTAAATATATGTACATTAAGAAAATAAAATAAAAAAAAATCGATTTTCTGAAAATTCCAACCGTATATAACCCCTCAACAGACATTTCGTAAAATCCTGAACAAAATATTGTTATCGAAAATCACAATAAATCTTTGTTATCCATCAATTTCAATTTTATCCGAACATTCAGGACAATTGAAAAAACAAAATATCAAACTGTTGAAACTGCAATTCGATTATTTCGATATTAAATATTACAAATACATTTCTCCAGTTCAATGAACGAATACCTCCTCGATTAACTCTCTCACGAATCGGAATACCATAATTCCTCCTTGAAACAAAAAACTACTCTTACGATATCTTCTTTCCGATATTCTTTCCTCTTCTCAATCTCAATTTCGACTATATTGATCGATGAAAACGCCACTAGTAAACGTACGAAGAATCAAAACTTTCAATAAGATAATTGGCAGTAGTCTTTTGGCTCTGAAGGCTGTTAGAGACACATTAATTATAAACTACTTGTGTGGTTCATCGTCAGACAGTGCGTGGCACGTGCTAATACCAGAGATACTGGAAAATGTTCATCGGCAATTTACACGAATAAAAAGATACCGATAATGGTAAATATGAAGAAGAAAAAAAAATCGGCATTTCAATCGAGTAGATAAATTATTCGCGGCTGGATGTAATAAATCAGTCTCACTTTTTCAAACAAGTTTCTTGGAGAGCTCTCCATCACGTGGATATATGTAAGTACATTTTATCTGCATATAAACGAAAGGGAAAAAAATGGAGAGAGAAAGAATTATTGGATTCATCAAACGACTCGGCTAAATTGATAAATCGATAATAGCGTTTAGTAGAGTGATAGGATTCCAATTGTATATCTTTCAAACGAATTTTTTTCGATCCCTATCCCTATCGTCTCCGTCGTGTTTGAAGCTGGAAATAGAAATGACGGGAAATAAAATCACAAGTTTTGTATTTTCTTTTCTTTAAAATTCATGTTCTGTTTTAATGATAATGATGTAATAAATCGATTACATTCATAATAGTAAGCTTTTATATAATATATACATGTTTCGTGAAGCAAAAGGATACACGAAGTGTATATAGTGTCTAGTTGCAACAACGAACAAAACGAAAAATTAACAAGTTCACATTTCTAACTTGTTGGGGTTGTTCAATTTAAACTGAAACACTTATACCGTACAACAAAGATATATAGAAATACATATCATGAGATCTTTTTTCTTAATTACAGAATATATTTATCATACGATCATAATAATATAATCTCTTTTCATATTTTACAAGTATACACAAACATACTTATTCATGGATATAGATATATTCTCTTACCCTACTTTCGCTATATACAAATATTTACACGATATAATAAATAATTTTATACGACAATAATTACGAAGGGAAAATTCATTTTCTAGGAAGCTCTCGATATATATATATATTTTTTTTTTCACTAAAAACAAAGAATACGAATCTACATCGCATGAGATTTCCACAAGAATTAATTAGTCGGGTTTAAAATCTCTTCTCCATCCTCATCGACCGGGACGGTGGAATGGTTGTAGAGACCTTGGGCCATGAGTTGAAGTGCCAAAGGATTCTTCTGGCCGCTGGCCTTTTTGATTTTCGCCCTTTTGTTCTGAAACCAGATCTTGATTTGTGCTTCGTTCAAACCAAGATCCCTCGAGAGTTGTTGTCTTCTTCTTTCCGTCAAATACCGATTCTCCGCAAATTCTCTCTTCAATCTGGCCAACTGTTCGGCACTGAACGCCGTCCTCGGTCGTTTCTCTTCCGGAGATGCGCTTTTTCCGGTACTTTGGCTACGTTTCACTCTTCTCGTACGAGGACCTACAACAATAAAATCAACGAAAAATCTTAAAATAGAATAACATTATATCACCTGTACGTTTGTTTATTGTTTGATTGTATTATCAATACAATTCGCGTTACAATAGAACGTTATCTTTTGAAAGAGAAATAACGTGCAAAATCATCATAGTTTCATAACCATGAATATTTATAAGCCGAGGTATTGAGCCATACAGCCAACATATTCGACAGCCTTGAAGTTAAGAAATGGAATTGATATTAATTTTCAATTATCATTTTAGCTTTGAAGTATTTAAAAATTAACATGGATAATTTGTGTTCTCTCTGTTTCAAAAATTGCACAAGAAGAATAAACGACATTGAGCAAAACAATGAAGAGATGTTGTTTGTCAATTTTCAAAGTAATTAATGTATCGCTTTTGTGCACGACTTTGAAATAATTAGTTCCACTCGTTGTGCTTATAATTATGCTCATTCAAAATTTCTTGTTTCTTCTTATTTCTCAATGAAATTCGTCATTGTTTTTCCTGAATGGCGTTTTGTTTTTAAAACGAATGAGTTGCGTTTTGATGTTGCCAAATGTGGGTATTTTTTTATCTCAATCGGAGGAACTTTGAACACGGAGGACGATGAATATGAAAAGTATACCTATTTTCCCAACGATCACGAGTTGGACTTGTTTTTCAGTCAAGCATTCATGGAATTTTTTAACTCGATAGCGTTGCTTTTTAATATATAAAGATCTAAAAAAGGAAAAGATTCGTACAATCACATTCAACGCGGTAAGAATTCTCTCCAGACGTAACTACTATATACTGCAACCGGTTGAAACTCCTGGTAACTCACGAGGGTATAAGACTTCACTAAAGGACAATTAGTCTTGCGAACAAATGCAGGTGATATATTGAACCTGGTACATTAACCCCGCCCAAGTGAACCAAACTAAGGCTTACAATCGCGTATAAACTATGCAGATTACAATCTGTCTTTAAAATAGTAATGCATTTAGAGGCGGTAATGTTATAACGCCATTGCGCATAGTTTCAATGGTATGTTCGTGACAGTTCTACATTCGATCTCCACCTAGATTACCGATACAAAATTACAATGTTTCGCATTATTCTTTCGAGGAGTCAGCGTAAAGTATCTCCTCCCCCTTCGTGTCAAAAGTACTTCATTTTTATTCCCATGAAATCAAGAAAAAAGAAAAGCTTTGAGATATTTCAATTAAGGGGAACAGTTTTTTCAAAGAAAAGTTTGGTATGAATCGAATGTTATCAGTATTATTTTTCAACTCCAGTTTTATTGTGTCATTCCGTACAAGAACGGCTTCATTTCAAAACAAATTGAACGTCAATCTTCGGATACAAAATCTGCAGATGTCATGAAATTTATTCGATTCAATTGAAAATTACGTCAAGATCGATTTTGTTCTTGCAGAATCTGATCGAAGAGCGTACAAACAGTATTGTAGGAAATGAATACGTCTGAAAATATTTTTATCTCGGAATTTCGTTGATAACAACTGTTCGAATGCGAATTTTTCAGAAAATTCGCTACATTTTTGTATGAACGGAGAAACAGACTGTATGGAAATTCGTAGATTTCTGGAGATGTGAATTTTATATATGAATATGTTATATGAGAAGTGTTTGTAAATGCTTTGAATAAACAACTTTTCACAAAATTGGTGAAAAATGTTTTCAGAATGATCAAAATATCGATATATATTCAAAGTATATGAAAATATTTTTTTTAGCAAAAATGTACCCAATTTGATGTTATATAAAATTTGTATCAAATTTTGGAGGAAATTCATGTATAATAATAAGTTCTTCTTTGCCTGTATTATCGGATGTAATAGTGAAAAACATTAGACGATCTATTAAACCGAACCAAAGATTTTTTTTCTTTCTATC
This sequence comes from Gonatopus flavifemur, assembly GCA_018340375.1. Lineage (NCBI taxonomy): Eukaryota > Metazoa > Arthropoda > Insecta > Hymenoptera > Dryinidae > Gonatopus > Gonatopus flavifemur. The sequence goes on from JAFFJZ010000005.1 coordinate 13,205,492, forward strand.
AAATTCGCTTCTCGATAAACTGAAAGAAGGGGATCAAAAACTCTGTTGAATCGATTTGTATAGCACCTTCAAGTGTTTCAATCGGTTCATTTCTTTGTATGCATTTGAAAAATAAACGCGAAAAAATGCACTTTTGGAGCCTTTCAATTCAAAACATTGCCTCAAATTGAAACTGATGAATGGATTCTCAAAGAAATAATTAATGGTAATACGAATTATATTCATACGTTCTAATCTCGATTCGTCTTAAAATTTATCATACAGGATTCTGTTGTATAATAAGTGTTGGTGCAAATAGAAAATTCTCATAAGAGAATCTCAAGAAGGGTGAGCAAAAGCTTATATAGAGAAATCTACCTACTCCCTACGAGTTATATCAATCCTGGAACAAGATTGATCTTTTTTTGTTACAGGAAAAGTACCTACTATCCATAGATTCTGATGAAATGTTGATGAAAATTCGATATATTCTCTACTAGAAATTTAATATTCTCATATTCAATTCAATAAATAATTTCTTAAATTTGATATGAGTTATGAAATTGAAAATTCCTTATTGAAGTGTGAGAGATTAATAATTATATTTACGAATATAATATATATGTTATTGAAATCCAAAAGAAAATTCTTGGAATTGAGAATTATATTCTCGAAATTAATATCATATTATGAGATTTGATAGATTTTGTTATGTAAAAAAATGCATAATATTTTTATAAAACTTGAAGCGAATTTTTGTGTACATTGTATAAAAGAGAGTCGATGTCGCTGGTGATTTCCCGGTATTTTTGTAAAATCCGATGAACCCTAGAAATTTTTCCCAATAAAACTCATCGCTCATCACTGACTCGAGCAATTACAAATACCATAATTTTTCACATCTCTTTTAGTATTTCTTAATCGATATGTGAACATTGAAATCGAAAAGATCGAACACTGTAAAAAATACTCGAAATTTTCATATATATATATCAGCCGGGAAATTCCATTCACTGATTGGGAAATCAATTTCCAATACGTTTATATGGAACTTCCCATAAATTTATCTGGAAATTCCAAACTCTATGTGATTTTGTTATTAGTAGTAATGACTTGCCCCCTCCTCCCCAGGATTTTTTTATTGATGTGTTAATACTTCACATCAATATACAGGAATTTTCCCATAGAAATGTTTTTACAGTGTACCGTATCAATGAATGAAAAATAAAACACGCCACATGTTTTTCCATATCAATTAGAATGTATATCAATCGATCAAAGTTGAAGAACAATAAAGCTTATCTATAAACTGATTAGAAATTTCATGGAGTTCCGAACTGAAGAATAGATTTGATAAAACTCAAAGCACATTTATATTTAATTCTGACATCAAAATTATATTCGAACTTCATATGAATTCAATAGAACTATCTTCTGCAATGGAAAATTCATTTTTTGAAAATAATTCACCTGCCACCTGCGTGCAAATTTCTTGATTTCAATGCAAGAATTGGTATGAAATTCAATCAATGATAATGAAATCTGACAATGTGTTATTGAAATTCAGAAATTCATCATATAAGATTTATAAAATTTATTATCTGAATTAAAGAATTCTCTAACAAGGGTAGCGTTTTCACAATTGTTTGATGATAAAAAAACAAGCCGATGGATCTTTTTATACAACAATTTTTTTCCATAAGGTTTTAATAATTCTATCGAAAAATTGAAAAATCTGTTGTCATCCGCATTGTTTACACAATTGCATTCCACAGAATTATCTCAACCTCAAAAGCATAGTTTCTTTCTGAAGTTTGTGAGTAAGTTGCTATATGAATCCAAGGAATTCATTGAGAGTTATGCGGAAAAAAAGTTATTAACAAAAGAAACCGAAAATTCAAATTCACAACTTTCATGAAGAATCTATTTTTCACTTTGAACAGATATTTTATTAATTTTTTTTGTTTTTATAAATCAATCAATCGCTTTCAACGATATAAAAACTATTCTCATAAACTTCAACAAGAAACTGGGTTTCTGTGTTTCATATAATTCGTTCACGCAGTGCAGAAGAAATTTGTCAATTCATCATTACATATTTTAGTATTACTTTCGAGAGAAACTGTTGAAAGAAAATTTGTAAATTCTATACGCATAATTTGAAAGCAACTAATCCATACTTTTGTGTATTAAATTCACCACATATCTGATGAAAATTTCAAACAATTTTGCTTTGAAAACCATTTTAAGATAATATTGTTCTCGAATTCCAATCAAAATATAGGAGATTCGATACAAAAATGATGCTTCTGAACTTTTGTCTTAAAATTAATATAAATTCTTTTTTAGCGTAATGAGTGAAATTTTAACAAAAAAACAGTTTTCCATTGAAATTCAAAGAAAAAAATCCATTGGCTACTTTTATTATGAAATGATTACGAAAAAGTGATCAATTTTAAAAATAATAGAAATTCATAAAATTTAGGAACCATAGTTATATTATTATAAGTTTCATAATATACTATTAAATTTCAGTAATTTTCATAACAAGGTGTATTTTTACCTATAGAATTCATGGAAAATTTATGATTATTACATTTTGTATGCAAATTGTGCATAAATTCTGTACAATCATTTTTCGAGACAGGATTTTGTATAATTTTCATACAGCTTACGTATAAATTCTGCAAATTAATTTGCACGTGGGTAAATATTTTTCTGACCTACTGTACTTTGTCAATTCAAAAGATTAATCCACGAAATTCTTTACATGCCCATATTTTTCGTACACTTATCACAACCTTATTGCTCTGCTTGATATCCTTCAATTTGGCGTCAATTTAACCGAATCTCTCGAAAGACAATCAATGATATCTAAAAGTTATCTCAAGCGAGAACTAAAACTCACAATTGAGTGATTCTTTTTCCCCCAATAAAAGTCAAATAAACTATCGTATTAGTGTTGTTACATAATCAAATTACGTATAAATTACAAATGATAAACAAAGATTTTTAAGTTGCAGTTTAAAATAGAATTCGTGGATTTAGGGACCGAGAGTATGAATTCTGATGCAATTCAATTGTAGCATCAAACAGACAGAAGATTAGATCCAAAATTATTGTTGTAAGTCACGATCTGCAGATCATATCTGCACTGTTAGAAAAATTTTGAAATTGAATACGGAATTCTTGATGAAATATCATATTTTCATATTGAATTCAATATTGGTGGTGGAATTTCAAAGTTTCTCTCCGAAATGTAACAATTATTTATTCAATTTCATAAATTTGTTATCAACATTGAGAGGGAAGTTATGGACATTAAGAATTATATTATCGAATTCAACATTGTATTATGAAATTTGATAAACCGTTCATGTAAAAAACTGAATTATATTCTTATCAAGTTTGAGGTAGATTTTTCACAGTGTAAAAAAAAACCAGGAAAAATTCAGGTATTTTCTTGCAGCTGCACAGGAAATACCACAATTTCTTCCTATCGTTTCTGCTTCCCTTTTTGCAGAAGATATACAAAATTCTTATGCATTTTTTATGATCAATCATAAAAACTAAATTTTTTTTGTATAAGATTGGACACATATTATTTTCAAAAAACTATCACTAACGTTGAAACGATTTTGTCCTGAACTTTAGCTAAGAAGAGTCCTAAAAATTTAGAGTGCGGAAGAGAAACGAAGTTTCTGATATCACATGTTGAATCGATCAAATCGATTACAGCAATATTTGGACACAAAAATGAACAGTTCGTAAAAATAAGCGAAGTTACTAGTCATTTCAATGTAAAAATGTAACTTTCAGTTCAAAATCATGATAAAATTTTACGAATGACGATAAGAGAATCACAAGAAATTCATTTACCCACCTGAAAACATGAAAAAATTATAGGAAATTGTAAAGTTTTACTAAGAATTACTTTTCCATTCAATATATCAATTGATCCTTGGGGAGATTTTACAATTTTCTATAATTGTTCTACGTAGAAATATCTTTATATCTAATTTTTATCGAATTTTGTAAAATATTGCTAGGTACTAAATGTTCTTGTTTAAAAAAAAAACATTAATGTTCCCAAGCATGGCCCATCTCTAAATATTTCTATATATCCAGATAAAATTTCATATTTCTTGACATGTTCTTATGATTATGGGTAGAACTTTATCATGGTTTCGTATTTCAAAGTTACATTTTGATATTGAAATAAGATTTAATTTCACACTGATTTTTCAAAATGTAGTAACAACGATTTCCTATGATTTATACAGAATTTTCATACAAAATACTGGAACCAGTCTCAAAGTTGGCAAGAAAATTGTTTCAAAATTTTATATAATTTATATACAATTCAATATAGTTTATGTATAATTCTATATCAATTGTATATAATTTTTCAATTTTTCCAATCGGGAAGTTTGCTGCAATAGTTATGCAGACTAGGTATCATCAGCATTGAAAATTCCACGTACATTTACCCTGCGCTAAATGAAACGTGCTATGATTTACAAAAAAAAATAATTGTTTCAAGTAGATTAGAGGATGGTCATGCACAGCGTTCGATACAACGTAAATTTACATCACAATCTTGGATTATTGTTTATAATTCATCGTCAAATACTGTAGAAGAAGTCAAAACAAAATTTCATTAATCATTCATCGGGCTATTCTGATAAAATGCAAAAGACATCTACGATGTATCTATGAAACTTTTCTGTACCGCATGGAAAGTGGAATCCCATGTGTTTTTAACAAAAGTCTATTCCATAAAAAATATTATACATAATGAATTGTATAAAATACTGCGTTGAAAAATAATTCTACAGAATTCAAAAATGGTATGGGCAAAATTTTTATAAAATTTGATATCCATTCAGTATGAAAATTCAATACAAACTTTATAAAATTATCTTCACATACACACTCCGTATGAAAATTCATATACCATTATCGATGAAATTTATATCACATTTATATGCAAATGTTGTGATATGATTAAATTCTCAAATTTATTATAAAATAGTTGTAAGTAGTCTATAAAATGAGTGTTGATACTTGAGTTTGGAAGTACAGGAGATAACAATCATAATTCTCCACTTCCAAAAACCCTCATACACTAGGAAACAAAACCGGGTATGAAATAATTTTCGCAATTCCTGGAATATTTGAATATTCAATTTATGAATGATCCAACAGCTACAGTGTTATCTAAATATATGAATTACGAGACTCTACTTCAGATATGTTCAGCTGTTGAATTAAGTTCACCTAATTCCTATGAAAAGTCTGTTCGCGTTTTGCACATGTTCTACGTATCTTTCGAATGATTAACTCTCCCAAACTTTTCAATTAAAATAAATTTATGAAATAATTGAAATCCATTGCTCAACTATCATTTACTAGAACCTGTCATTCAAATCAACATCGCCCGGTGATATATTTGTATAACTCACACGATAGATAGTTTTATCGTTCAAAACTTGAACACCCTCAGTTCAATGTTCCCTCAACAGATGGAGTTTGTCACGCAGAACTCATTCAAAAAGAAAAAAAAACTGTCACAAAGATTTCTTCATCTTTACTTTTGACAAAAGATTTAACGGAAGAAGAGCTAGTACGGATAAATGAATATAACGATAAATAAACTCACCGGAGGATGGTCTGTCGGAATATCGAGTACAATAGACCCAAGCTGGCCACGGTGGTTGTCCATTGGCGGTGGTGGTATTTTGTTGATTAGAATTAGAAGAACTAGTAGTGGTACTGGCGTTGTCACCGATGATAGAATCAGCACTACCGGTTCCAATGGTAGACGAAGAGTTGGAGGAAGTAGAACAAAGAGAGGGTGCACCGGTTACGGAACTTCCTGTCACGGAACTCCTGCCACTGGCTAGACTATCGACACTTCCGCTTCTGCTGAGACCACTGTTGTGTCTGGGTAAAGTGGGTGAGGTTAGTCCACAGTGGGATGCCGTGACAAAACCACTGTCCCTATCCCGATCCTTATCTCTATCCCTTTCTCTATGGTGAGCCACAGAGTATCCCGTTGTAGTGGTGAGATTGGAACTTTGAAGCGGAGACTGTGGTGGCGATAATCTATTACTGGAAAGACTGAGATCACGTGGTAAGGCTAAAGGACTGTGCCTCGGTAAAGGTACCACTCCAACCGAGAGAGAACTATTAAATCCATTGAGATGTTTCGATGATTTTGTAGTTAAAATAGCATCTCTTCCAAAATCCGGTCTCAATATGTTGACAACGCTGAAACGCAAGGATTCCGAGGCATCCTCGGGTTGATTGAGGGTCGGCTCCTCTTGCGGACCAACCATATTGATCACGTGGTTATGTTGTGGCTGGGGTGGCTGATGAAGTCCAGGCTCATCTGACGGCGAGGAACGCATCCGATGGTGATGATGGTGATGAGGATGATGATGAGCGTGATGATGGTGGTGATGATGATTATTCAACGACGAGAGTCCCAAACGTAAAGAATACGCGGAGTCCATTGTCACTAGAGCTACGCTCATTTTGTTGAAAAATTCCAAGGTCGACAATAATATCGAAACGATGAACCAGTCAACTCAACAGTAGAGCATGATTTTCCACACTTTCAACACTTTTTTTTCTTCTTCGAACACTTTCGAGTCGTTACACTTTGTGTGTTCATAAATTGTTTTTAAGTCACTTGTTTTGGTTGGTATTATTATGATTGCACATTTAGAATTAGATTCTCAACACTCGCAGTCGAGTCTCTGGAGGAAAGTCCGAAGGAAGACTTTTGCCTCTCTGCGATATGACAGGCGGCGTGTATGCGTGCGAGGAAGAGACACGGGCCGAATGACAGAAAGAGAGAGGAGAAGAGAGAAGGATTGGCTTTTCCCGAAGTGAGGAGAGTTTCCGAGGAGTGCTTGAACGAGTGCCTGTGACGGGTCTGACTGGCTGTCCATCCGTCGCTCAGTGATGTCTAAACTAGAGACTTGGGGACCCTACTTACCACTTTCCCCTCTTTCTCCGCGTAATCCGTCCCCTCCCGGCCCCGCTTAGGCTCACATCACTTCACTCCACTCCTCCTACGCCCCTGCCACCAAGAGTGCACTGCACTAGACACCCTCGATGGTATCTCTATTAACTTCAGCCTCGTAAGCTCCGCCCACGACGGTTCTGCCTCGATTTTCCACCTCTCCACGTCACTCGTTCCATCCACCAGTAATGGCCAGATGATTGGTGAGGAAGGTGAAACAAACTTTCATTCACCGTTTCTATCCTTGTAATGTTTGAAAATATTTGAAAAATAAATATCAATTACGAGAATTGAAATATTAGAGAACAAAGGTAAAATCCAACATTCTTCCTCAGTGAAGAATTTACAAAACTATCAAAGCTTGTGCTACTCATCATTTTGTCCTCTTTTTCCCTTAAATCAAAAGTTACGAGCATTGGGTTCAAGAAGAAAGATTGAAATTTCCATTAGATAGTTATGAATACATACAATACGCAACGATTGTCAATGTTTTACCCAAAGCAAATCCCTTTTTCCCCCTAGCTCAGAATTCATCGATAATCTCTTCTCCCACTTTGTTTGGCCATAGTCAAACCCCCGAGGACGCTCCTCCCCACCAGATACATTCCCGCCCATTTTCCCCACCGTTTCTACCCACTACTCCATGCTTCTTCTCTTCTTCCTCTTGTTCTTCTTCTACCTGGTCTCTCCCCTACCCTACACCGATATGGTCTTAAAAGGGACAGCTAATTCATTTCTTTCGACCAAGCAGAGATCCCCACTTCTCCTCTATTTCTCCCTCTTCTCGCTCTTGTTGTTCTTTTTCCTCCATCCAGCTCTTTCTTTTCATCTTGCCCAGTGATCTCGTAGATCTTAACGTTGCGAGCGTGGCGGAATTGCTTCATACAAAAATTTGCACGAGCACAGCCTCTCTCTTTCTCTCCGTCGTCCCCTCGTTCTCTTTTTTGACTTTTTCCTATCCGTCGACTCTACACGCGTACGTTTAACGAACAAATGTATTATCCATCCTACGGGGATAAAAGAGGAGAAGGCAGATGCTTCTTGTCCACCTCTCCTCTCTCTCTCTCTCTCTCTTTGCCCACAGCCTCTTCGTTACATCGTAAGTTATTCTACGATCGCTCAATTTCTAACTTTCAAACCTACCATTCAGAATCAGAATCAACCAATGTCAGTCCCTTCTATTGGTGATTCGTTATTATACACCTTTGTTCGATATCATGATTATTTCAGGTCCACAGCGCTTCGTCAGTTGTTATTATTATTGAGCCGTTGAAATTTTAGACTGACGATGAAGTGATTGTAATATATCGTGAATTGAGATGAGGTTATTAGGAGGCAAAAAAACAACTCTATAGGTGAATCAAGGTGACATTCATCGGGAGATGAGATGAGATGGTATGCTTGTTTCATTGTGAAACGTTTTGTCAAGATGATTTCTCACGTGTGGGTGTTTAAACGAATCACAACAGTTAGGGAAGATGGGTTTTTCAATCTAGAAATTATAATTCCGTAACGATGATGTTACATGTAACGTAAGAGTTGCGGATAAGATGTAATAATGGTACGATGAAAAAGCAGTCAGAAATTGATGTGAATTTTAAAATGATCCATGATTTTTTGGTTACATAACTGAGATACAGAGAATTCGCTAAACTCAACGGATAATCGCAAAAACATTATTCATCGTGTGGCGGTAAAAGATAATTGAAACGAATATCGAAACCAATTTAGAAGATTTATTTTCATATTCATTTATTCATAATCAAAGAGCTGATCTCTTCAACAGTTGGGTAAAAAAGTGGTATTTTTCAGCAATAAATAAACCTGGATGAATACTGAATTATGTCGTTATCCAGGGCCAAAGAGGCAAAGGAGAAACAGGGCCGTAGGCAAATTCTTTCAGCGAGAGACGTATTTTACCTTCTTTTCTTTCTTCTTCGCAATTTTATCGTAAGTCCAGTGGCGTAACCAAAGGAAGGCTCGAGAAACCCAGACACTTCGGATAAAAAATTTGATAATTCCAACTGAATAACATTATACCTTATTATCAAAGTTTTTTCACTATTGCCATAACAAATGATTACCATGTTCCCCAAATAGTACTCCACATAGTTGTTCCAGTTAATGAATGTTTGAATGTCAGAACAACACGAGGAATTGCATTTCTCCAATATTGAGTATCCAACTTCAGATTGTATTCCGGTATACAATATTATACAATCATTTATAGAACAGCTGCGGACATGAATAAAATAAAGCCGCCTACCAAGCCAGAAAAGTTTTGTGGGATTGTCATGAAATTCTTCTAAGGATTTGGTTCTGTCGGAATTCTATGAAATTTTTATAGAATTTTCATTCAGTTTCTATAAAACCAAACCCTGAAAGGAATTCCATTACAATTCTACAAAATTTTCTCGCCAGGGTGGTTTGGCTCTAATTGCTGCCAAGAATCAATTTCCATACAGGAAGACACCAGATAGGAATTCACGTAGAAAATCATGGAGTTCAAGCAAACCCATAGAAAATCGTTCAAGTAGAAATTTCGCTGATTGAAAATTGGGCCATACAAGGCCAAGCTTGGGCCCAGACCACCCCAACTTGGGCCTGAATAGGGCCAATTTTCATTTCTATCTGGGCTTCCGAATTTCCCCACAGGAGTACATGAGAATCCATTTGGATTCCTGTATAGATTCTCACCTGGATTTCCTCAACAGACAAAGAAGAATGAACGAAGTAGATGCTTTAATTTTAACGGCAAAATTGAATTTCCTGCTTCCAATTACTTATAATCTCGTGTGGAAAAAAATAACAATATCCAAATTCCCGTAATGCATTCCAAGAAATCATAATATGACTTTGTTTTGGCGTGGAAGCACTTGGAAATTCTTCCGCAGGGCACGGAAATTTCCGGACATCGACTTTTTTCGACGTTTTGGAGGTTTCGAAAGCACAACTTGCCATTGTCTAGAATTCGAATTTCTATTGGTATTCCCCCTAGTAACACACAATCTTCGTCAAACGTTCTGAGAATGTTTGCAGGACGTTTGAATATTCTAGGAACGGTCGGAGAATATTTTACGCACATTGGTGTTACTTGGGCCCAAGTACCCCACGGATGGTCATAGCATATTCTGCGAAGCTTCTTAGCACATTGAATGTCCTATGCATGTGCTATGAATATTCTCAGCAAGCTGTGTGAGTGCTGTGTGACTAGGGTTGCAATCCTTCCATTTTCTCATAAAGCAGCATCCAACATAGCATGTAAGCTTGTCATAACCCACCCAGCACAAATATTGCAGCGATATTACAATAATATTATAGCAATATTGAAATATTGCAGTAATATTACAGCAGTATTACTGCGATATTTGTGCTGAGTGGGAAGCTTGTCAGACTTGTCATTCGATTGTTTTTGACTTGTTATTGACAACCTTGTCAGGGTGAGGTTGCTACAAGTCTGCTGCAAGAGTTTTGTAAGCTTGTGACCTTGTCGCAAGCTCACCTGACAAAATTGCAGCAAGGCTAAATTGCTATCTGGGGCATGTCCAGGTAGCACAAGCACGTCCTGAGAATGTTCTAAGAATATACGTTGAGGATATTTGAATATTCTAAGGAGATTCTTATTACGTGCGAATATATTCCACGCACATTCTCAGAATGTTTGAATGAGACTGTTTCAAATATTCTCAGAATATTATGCCACGAATATTGTGGGAATATTATGAAAAAATGCTGTTAAAATAGGGATTCCTGCCAATATAACTTCTGCGTGCAACCGAAAACTAATTCACAATCAATTCTTTTAATCAATAAACATCTGTCATCATGGATTCTTAGCAATATCATGGATTCACATGGTTGGGTGAGATACTTATGATCACAACAAGCAATCATAATATATACGATATTTCTCCAAATTTTATTACACTTTTGAAGATTATTTTTCACACATGGCACTCAGAGAACATTTGCGATATTAAAATCCACCTTTCATAAATTTATTATTCCCCAAATACAAATTGAAATAATATATTATCCAAGGGCCTGTAGCCTGTCAACAACATTATCCGCCAAACCTGAATTCATGTCATTAAGATGCTTGCGCATGCGCTGATTATCAATCTCCCTAAGAAACTCTGTACGCATATTGTAGGAACGTTCCTGGAATATTCGAAACAGTCCCATTCGAATGTTCTCAGAATCTTCTATGAATATTTACGAAGCTTCTACGCTCTTTTTAAGAATATTCGATACAGTACGTTTTACGGATGTTGTGAGAATATTCTCAGAATATTCTGTGTTACATGGGTGGGAGTGGAAACATCTAGAACGTAAATAATATATGTATACACACTGAGAGAAAGGGTCTATTCAAATATTCGACAGCTAGGAAATTGAGTAACTGTGAATGAAAATTTAGTTGAGCTAACTAAATTTTATTTGTCACAAGTATTATATATTTTTTGTTCCCATTGAATAAACCATTTTATTCATATTTCAGACAGTTAGACTTTTATTTACTCCAACTAGAGTCTAGCTAGCGTAAATTCAAAATCTAGCTGCGGCAACTAACATTTAGTTGTCCCAACTAGGTATCTTTCTCTCAATGCATATAAAACATACGTGGATTTTATTAATACGAATGTCTTCATTTTCTTTCAACAACGAAACTTGATCACCGTAATCGCCTTGCTTGAAAAAATATCATCAAATTAATGGGAATTAAATGGAATTTTCTCTTTGGATATTATCTACTTCTCATTTCAGAAACCTCTTTCATTCGAGACTGATTATCTTCCTCCATTCATACCATTTTTTATCATTACTTTTCTTCATCTATCGGAAGAATTCAAAGTTACGAATAATTTCTCATTATCTTCATTATCTTCATTCATCCGGAATAATCATCGAAATGAAATTGGTTGATATCAGTTTCAATTACATGTTCTGGGTAGAATCGATCAATCAATCATCCACTGTAATAAATGCAGTTACCTTACCACTGATCACAATAAGTTGTCAATCAAAGTGATTGAATTGCCCTTCGAAATCTCTCCACGATACGAATTCATGTTCGAATTCGGCGCCATCGCGCGCAGTATTATTTGATAGCGGACGATCTGTAGATGGCACGAGTGTATATGGCTTATTTTTACGATTAGTATTCGTCAGTATCACGATAAACAACAGGTGTTTTCAACATTTCCGAAGTCCAATGAATCAAATGTTGTCATGTTGGATTTTTGAAATAGTAAATCAATTGAAATACGTGTAACATTTCTGCGTGGTTTGTTCGTCATATTTGCTATGACACACGTTAGTATAACCTTAATTACGAAATTTAGAATGTTTTTTCAAACACGGTACCAACCCAGGTGGAAATATTCTATTGATTCCTATTACAAATGGTGACATTTCTGATTGAATATCATTGAATTTCATTGAAACCTATTAATTTTCCCATTCATCAATAAGATTTTATAGATTGTTTGTCACAGGAGAGTGATGTAAGAAACCAGAGGCTTTTGAACATATACGCATAAGTTGAATTGAAATTTTAAATGACAGGGTATATATGACAGAGTGACCAACTATGCATAATTTATGCACTTTTTCCGTTAGATCAACCGATTACAGTGTTTTATTGAAAAGAATAACCAATGAGAAAAGTTGAGAAATTTGAGAATTGGTCACCGTGATATATGAGGGTGTTTCAAAAACAAAGAATTTATTTATTTTCCCTCGGAAATTGTTCTATTTCATATAAAAAAAATTCTCACCAAAGATAGGCGTTGTAACTTTACTCTAAGAGGTCGCTTTTTCAATTTTAGTTCCCCATTTAATTAACATGGGAAACATTTTTTTTTTTTATTAACATTGAAATCACAAATGATTAACTCAATTTTTTGTACAAATAACCATTGTATATTCTTCAAATTGAGTCTTCGAGCTATCCAAAACTCAGCCATTTGAAAATTGCTAAATGAAACAATACTGAGTTTTGGAAAGCTCGAGGACTCAACTTGAAGAATATACAATGGTTATCTGTGAAAAATTGAGTTAATCACGTGTAAACTCAATTTTACTAAAAAGAAAAATGCTCCCCATGTTAATTAAATGGGAAACTAAAATTGAAATAGCGAACTCTCAGAGTTGGGCTACAGCGCCCATCTTTGGTGAGAATTTTTTTTATATCAAATAGAAACATTTGAGAGGGTAAGAGCCACAAAAATTAATGAAAATTTTTTTTAACTTATTAAAAACTTATTATAAACTTATAGAAAAAAAAATTCAGAATGTTTCCATCTATCGGTTTATAAGAACAAAAAAACATTTAATCTTTTGGTATTCAATTTCGTTTTTTTTCTTCTTTTACAGAGTGAAGAATGAAAGGACAAATGAGAGGTTCCATCTACATCGTAGAGATTATATATTTCGGTGAGTCTGATTTCAGAATTTAAATTTTGTTCCTTCTACACGGGGGAAAATTATATGATGAAAATTACAAAATTTCCCAACGAATTAACGCGAAGAAAAGAAAAAAAGATCTCGTAAAAACTGAAATTTCGTTATGACAGTAAACATGCATTCAAATTGAATTGCTTATGAACAACTTAGCGTTTAGAAAGAACTCCTAATCTGAATTCACAGAGAATTCTTTATGCATTCAACATGTGTTTATTTTGAATTCATTGACTTGATTTTCACTTTCATAATGAGGAGTGTTCAAGATCTCTTTAAGAAATCTCCAAGAATTCAAACAGGTCTTTGTTGCTGTCCACACTGAAAAAAAATGTATTCCAACCAAATGAATATGATATCAAGATATGAATTATTTATCCGAAACAACATTATTTGAAATTAAATTTCTGTAAACTTCAGAAAGGAGTAAAAATGCCTCCCCTAGTAAAAATGAACCATACAAGAACATGTAAAAATCATATTCGATCCATATAAAATTCATATATGACCATATATGGTCATATATAATCCGTACATAACCCTAGTAAAAAGAGATTATATGTGCCCTATATACAGTCATTGGATTTCATATAAGTATCATTGGAATTTATATATAGTCATATATAATTATATATGTGACTATATATGATAAGTGTTATTCACCATATATAGTCACTTCCAATTTTATATATAGCTGCATATATAACCATATATGAATTCAAATGATACTTATATAAAATCTGATAATTATATATAGGGCATATATAACCTTTTTTCACTAGGGAATCCATATTGAATCCATGTATGGTCCATATATGACCCATATATAATTCATATGTCATCCATATATGATTCATGAATGCAAGATGTTTTCACATATGTAAAACAATTCTGCCATATATGAAATATTCTCCATACATGGATTATATATGCATTATATATGGATCATATATGGTCATATATGGATTATATATGTATTACGTATGAATTATGTATGGGCAATATATGTTTACTTTTTAATATGTAATGATAATAGTTAGAATTAACCACTCATTATCTATCGCACTTTTCACACGATATATGTTTAATCAACTGATACAATTCCGAAATGATTACTAGAGACATTAAAGAATGCTGACAAGCCGAGACAAAACATTGTATTCGCCACCTTTCAAAAGTAACCCATATATTGATCCATACATCATCCATATATGAATTATTTCAATTTTATGCGCTTGTCATGCAAAATATATCTAAACGTGTTATGTGAAACGTCTTAAACTTGCCTAAGAAATATCTTGAGTCATGAAACGTTCATCAGGAAATTGCAAGAAAAGGAGTTGAAGTGAACTGAAGTCCGTGACTGGATATTTTTGTCATGATCCGAGCACGAAGAGGTATCGAGTGCGTGATGAAGATCAAAGGAGAATAATTGAAGGTATCTCAAGCTCCGTACCTTTGAGGATAGTTACAAACCATTGTTCAGTTTTTTCTCTAGAACTCTTTCTTATTCCTTTGATACATCTTCTTAAACACCTCTAAGAATCAACATCATGATTTTTAGTTACCTACAGATCATATTCAATCAAAAAATATCAAAAACCTATACCTACCCATCCATATCCTGTTGGAAATATTCAATAGAAATCAATACAATTTCAAAAGTATAATCGAGGAAATTTCATCCAATATTAAGGAAAATAAATTCCCATTGAAAAATGATATTCTTCTGTAGCATTAGTTTCAGAACATCTTGTTTGTCATCAAACGGCGATTCATCGGCGTGTTTTTCGAGAAATAAATTGTTATGTTAATTGTTTTTGTAAATTTGTTCATCAAGTTCGTCAAAGTGACAGAAAAATTCTTACTCTCAAAGAAGGATTTCGAAATATCAAGGTAATCATTGGGGAGGAAGTTCCCCCTCGCACGAATTCAAGTTCGTGTTCGAGTGAAATTTTCTCTCATTTTAACATTTTATGAAGATTCATTTGAAATATCATGATGAGAGTCGTGTCATTGTAATGATACGTATAAAGTAAATGATACAGATGTATTCTAGAATGAAAAGGTTATTAACGTTATCATAATTATCATCATTATCATAATCATCCTGAAAAAACGTCAAAAAAATATTTAATCATTAGAAAGGAGTATCGTTATCGCGTGTGACCGACTTGTCACGAGGGGAATTTCATTAGATGCTTTAATTGCCACAATTTTAACGAAGGTTCCTTGTACGTACATACAAACACATATATGTATGAGTATATATATTGCGTGCTTATAATAAATGGTTGCGTTATACCTTCCATGTCGCGAACAAATACCTTTCCTATACACCGAAGAAGAGAATCTCATGTGATTAGGCATTAAAGGGTTAATAGCTGTAATTTTGTTTCTTTGGTTAATGACCGAGCGTGTCGACACCATTGCTGACCACGGAATAATCGTACTATGAGTGCCGGTAGGCACCTGTACATGAAAACTTGACGAACTTGCTCAAAATATATTTATGTGCTTCAGTCGTACTCTATCGGATCTTTACAATTTTCAAAACTTCCATTTTCAAATAATATTTATTTTCATAGAAACGTAGAATCAGAGTACATGCAAATATCGGACTTTTATGACTTGTTCGATGGTTACCCAGCTTATCCCAATGCCGTTGTGCACAGAGAAAATGCAGGAAAATATTTCTTAAAATCTGGGAATATTTCTTCTTCAAGTTCGTAATAAAGATGAGACGTTTCACATTTTTGTGGAATTTTATTTGAAAAACAATGAAAATTCATCAACACCTCACAAAAAATAGAGAAAAGTATGAACTGTCCCAAAGTCGCGCATGAACTCTTACAAAATGATTGATGAAATTTCGAAATTTTATTATTCACTTTGTAAAATTTCATGCGCGACTTCTGTAAAGTTTATATTTTTCTCTATTTTTTGTGAGGTGTTGATGAATTTTCATTGTTTTTCAAATAAAACTCCACAAAAATGTAAAACGTCTCATCTTTATTACGAACTTGAAGAAGAAATACTATACTATATTACTATATTCCCGAACTGCATTTTTCTCCGTGTGAGGGTTGCCAATACTGGCGAATTCAACATAAAACCATCACAGTTAAAATAATAACATCAATTCACATGAAACTCAATACTAGGTATAAAAATGTGCCAACAAAATTGTTTGAAAGTACAGCGAATAAAAAGCGACGCACTGTTGTCGAGACAAATCTCTAAAATTTAACTAAAACTCCAAAAAATCTTGTATAACGAAATTTTTGGTGCTGGATTTGTGAGAGCGCAGTACATTAGAATATTTGAAAATGCATGGAATAAATCGCCAGGCACGAGATATTCGCAAATCTCAATGAATCAAATTTTTGGTATTAAAAGAATGTTGATTTTTTATAGAATTATCTAAAATTTTTATCGAAACTTAATAAGTATTCTATAGAAAACATTGCATTTGTCAAGATTCCGTCATCCCTCTCAGACCCCTCTTCTTATGGCATCATAGTAATTAATTTTTGAAAACCAAATATAGGTGAAATGTAAAAAATGAATTGAATATCAGCCCTTGTGGGAATCGCGGTACATTAATGCAGAAATTGCGCAAATCAACGCGGAAATTTTACGCCAAACTACGCGAAACAGTGCAAAAAACAATAATTAGACCAAGAAAAATGTTCCACATTCCTCGCCAGTTACTTGTGAGTTTTCTTCACGAGTGCCGCACTGATTAAAAAACAGGCGGACTGATTGATAGATTGAAGATAGATAGATAGTAGAATAAAAATACATAAACATTTTACAAAAGTAATGAAATCCCCGAGTACATGTTATCCTCCTGAACAAGTATTTATAGCCAGTCTTGAGGACCTTTACTTTGTTTTGCACAGTCCATATTTCATACAAGATTGAACCGTAAAAATTTAAAAAAAGAAAAAAATTGCTTCGGTCGTATATTCTTTTCGTTTCATTCGCCAGACGACTTCAAAATGGCTTTATTTCAAAGATATTCTACGACCAGACAGCTGAAACCATTTGCATTTTAAATAACCGTGCAGTAAAGTTATCATACAAGCCGAATCCAGTCGGTTAATTTATCCCCGTCACCGCGGTTCAATATGTACGTGTGCAACTAAAATATCAGATTATGCATCTTCGTTATTCGTACGGGCTGAACACAAAAAAGTACAAGCGAAGGCAAGATAATCATAACGTTGAAAAGATTAATTTGAATTGTTTTATTGATGTAATCAAGGTGCTTTCGTTTAGTCTAAACCGGATTCAGTATAGAATGGAGTTTTCTTGATCGTATTTTTGAATTTTGTTTTTGATCGAAACGTTTTCCCATATCTTTTTTATTTGTTATAATAACAAAAAAATGTTATCATCTCAACGAAAGAATTTTGTTGACTAGAGCTGGGTAATATTTGTGGAAATTTTATTCCAAATACTATTTCAAATAAACCGTTCTTCAGATTTGAAATGAAACAGTGTTCATGCTTCGTATGGTTTTGGAAGAAAAATAATCAAGGAGTTCTCCAGGACTTTTCCGGGACCCTTAGAAATTTTTCAAGGAGCATAAAATTTTGTATATCAACTTCCAATGCAACTGCCAATTTGTATAGCCAAGTGGAAATATAAACATAAAAAACAGAATTGTTAATTTTTAATACATATATTATGTTTTTTACATTCAATTTTAACATAAAACATAAATATATCAGAACTTATACGAAATTGTTTGGGAAATTCCAAAATAAAATACACGAAGAAGTTTCAATAAAATAAAACCAATTATTTTGTTCATAATCTTTGATTTCAAATGTTTTAATGAAAATATGAGATAATTGTTAAACAGATTTTTAAACTTTAATCTTCAAAACTTCACCTACGTTCAAATTCTTGAACAATAATATAACAGGAATCAAATTATCAATAAAATCTATCAATTCTTCAAATTTCAATAAAATAAAACGAATTCATGTGTTCATAATTTTTGGTTTAAAACATCGTAATATCAATATCAGATCAAATGAATTGTTGAACAAACTCTTCAACTTCATCCTTCAAAACTTCAACTGTACTCAAACTCTCCAAAAGTAACATAACAGAATTATCAATAAAATGCATGAATAACTTAAAAATACATGAATGTTTCAAGTTCCAATAAAATAAAATACATTACTTTGTCTATAATCTTTGGTTGATTTTGAATATTAAGATGACAAGAATTCAATTATCAATAAAATCTATCAATTCCTTAAAATAGTTCTCATGTTGTCAATCAGTTTTTGAATATCAGATAATTCCTGTTTTTTTGCTTTGACTAGGTTTCTGAATTCATTTGATTTCTTGAAACGTTTAAGGTTATTCAAAGTATCGCCTTCAGTTGCTAAATCATCAGCTAATTTTTCAAGTTGTATGATATCTTTTTCAGTGTGGAGTTTTTTAGTCATTAAAGACGCGATGAGGTGTAATAGACTTCGGATTCGGTTCCAGCAACCCCAAAAACATGTAATAAACATGGTCTGACCCCCAGATCAGAACAAGGTTTTTTGTTTTGTGTTGCTATATAATATATTCTATAAATTATACTTTTGAACACACAATTTTGAAAAATAAGGAGTTTTCAAGGACTTTTTGACTCCTTGAAAAGGGAAAAAAATTTCAAGTAGTTTTCCAGGATTCTCAAGGAGCGTACGAACCATGGTGTTTCAAATGAGAAAAGAAATTTCAGCGAATGAAATATTTTATTTTGATAATAAGAAACATAAAATAAAATATTTTATTCTCATAATCTGAAGCTGAAGCATAAGATGAATACTTTATTCCCTGTCTATATCTATTTTACTATGTTGATAAACGATTCTATGAAGGACTATATGGACTGTATATTTGTAGTGAAGGGAAAAAATACTTCGCTAAACATTCCAATCTTCAGCACTGACATGTTTATTTAAAAAAAAATACTGTTTGAAGTACTATTTTACATTCCTTCTACAGTAAATTAAATATTGTATTCCCAAAGGTATAATTTTTCAAACGAATGAAATATTTTATTTTGAAAAATCCGTACGTAACGTCAGATAAAATATTTATTTGTTTATTATTAAAGCTTGGATACCATTTCGGATGATGGTATTTGAAATTGAATGTCAAATAAATATGGGCGAGAATATAATAAATTAGCTTCCTCGTTAATATGCAATCAGAAAAATCCGAATTATGCCAATGTTGACAACAGATGTAGTACAGTGTCGATATTGGGTTTTCAGCACTTGGCCAACACGTACGAAATCAGTGCTGGATACATAGAAATACAGTACTATGTCTGTACTGATAAACCAGTAGTGAGAGCTTAATGCCGGCCAGGTAGTGATCCAGTACAGGCACTGCTTGCACTGATTGCGAACCATAGTGTTAGTACTCAATCCCCAGTACAGAAAAGCGTTATCATCCCAGACAAATGCCAGTACCTTACCAGTCTTGATCAGTACTGGCGCAGTACTGCACCTGATGTAAACTTCTGGTTGGGTTCAAAGTTTAACTGTTTCTATTTATTTCTGTCGGAGTCCGAAGGTTGAGAATCTCATTGCAAGTAGGAAATTTGGATAAATTGAATTACTTCGGACCAAAGACCAGTTGAAAGATTTGTTGTTTGAAATGTATATTAATCGTTAGTTGAACACTGGCATGATCCACAGAGATGAAATTGTTTCTTTAAATCTAAGAAATTGTTATTTGGAATGGTGGAAATAAATATTTCTGTGACTGAAATCAATATTTTGATGGTTTGACAAAATTTGTCATTTCATCCTTTTTCCAAAGCATACATTTATTTATATCAAAAAAATCTTCATTCCAACCTATCCAAATAACGACTTTAACGGACTCTCTAAATTCTTGGGAGTGAATATTCACTCTTCAAAGAGTCAAAATACTGCAACTCTAGAACGGAGTGGGAGCTCAACTCTTGAAGAGTGAAATTTCACTCTTTAAGAGTCAATATTCACTCTTTTTCCTAAGAGTGAGTTTTTCACTCCAAACACCAGAGTTGATTTCCACTCTTATAGAGTGAAAATTCACTTTTTAAGAGTGAAATTTTTCACTCTTTCGGAGTTGCAGTATTTTTACTCGGCAAGAGTGAATTTTCACTCCAAGGAATTTAGAAAGGACGTTAACGAGTTCTTTGATAATATTGAAAGTATTGTTTTAGTACCCTCAAAGAACTTGTTGATGTCCCAAACATTGAACTCCTTCAGAACGCTTTCAGAACGGATGCATTAGTTCGAAAAGCGTTCTTGAAGAATACTATTCTTATTTTTGAAAAAGCATTCTTCGTGTGTTATCGGGGGTTTTCTTTCCTTCCTCCCGATAGATCCTCAATGCCAATTCATTGTTAATTGATTAGGAAAATTTTCAAGTGGATAAATATGTGAGAAATATTCTTCTGAACATATTCATGCACTTGAAAATGTTTCTAATCAATTAAGAATGAAGTGACAACAAGGATCTATTGGAAAGAAAGGAAAGGATCAACTGAACCCACTGTTTATACATTATGGATTGAAAACTCAATGTTCTCATTCAGATTTGAATTTGAAATAATAATTATTATTCTTTCTCCCGACAATTAACTGAAAACTTATAAATTATTGATTCAACTTTATAAAATATATAGAAATGCAATTTTTTGAATTTTGAATTTCGCGGGTGTAAAATACGTATGTAAATTACTCTCGATTTTTTAACATAAAATAGGTAGTTTTTTACGTGTCAAAAACTGTTCATAATACATCATGTATTTTACTTTAACAATCCTAGTGTAGGCTTATCAAATGGGCGGGATGGGTTTGCTGGAGTTGGTTCAGTATCGCAACCAATCTGGCCATTCTCAAGACCCAGTGTTGGTTAATGTCTGTCAAATAAATGGCATCATTTGAAAAACAGGGATGGTAAAGTAATGGCTCAATCGTTTTTGCCGAAATCTGGCAAATAAATCCACATCAGTAATGGACCGTTTGTTCATACAAATTTCTCTCACTAAAGTACGAGAGAATTGTTCAGATGTGCACGAATTACAGCAACATTTACTATACTATTGCTACAGTAGGTTGAACTGGTAAGTAGCAGCAGCAGTACTGTAGTTCGAATTATAACGGTTAATATCACAGAATATTATAGATTCAACAGAAATTCATTTCAAATTAATGCTACTGCAAGGAGGCTGTTAATTCAGCTGCCGGCCAGAAATCATTCGTGGCATCTCCCAGGTCTTATTAAGGTCCGGTAAGGACTTGATGAGGGCCCGTCAGGTCTCATCAGATTTTGGTCAGGTCCCAAAAAGAGGTAGAAAATGCCATAAATCATTTCTGATGGGTGATCACTTTGATTATTTTACGTCCTTGACATTGTTTAGAGTTTACATAAAGGAAAATCTCCAATCAAAAAGTCTCACTGTAAAAAAATCCACGGGAAACTTCCAGTATCGTACTGGAAGCAATGAACCTGTACATTTGTGCTGGAGAATTACATTTGAATCATAGAAATTCCAGTACACTTCCGGAAAATTCAAGTGAAGAACATGAAATTTTATATAAAATACGGGAAAATTTCGGTACAACAGAAATTTTCTTGGAACGTAAACTGGAAAATTCATCATTGCACAGAAATTTTCCAGTTCCTAGGTACCGGAAAATTCCAGTTTTTTTAACAGTGCTGATGTCTGAAATAGAAGCAGAAAAAATCTCATTCTCTTATCCGGTAATGAAACCTCCACTGTTTACCATAGTTTGTGTTGGTTACATTCTGTGCTAATCAAAACAGTAGGAATCTGCTAAATTTCCGGTAACATAACTGCGTTCATCAGACAATGACCTTTCACTGTAAAACAAAGGAATTTTGAAGAGACAGATTTTCTTGAAAAACTCTACTTTTCATCATTCCTGTCTCCATAGTTTTGTTCCCAACAATTTTATATTGTCTATGAAGAAACATAGAAGCTCCATGTCATTTTGAATATATGCGTATTTGAGGATAAATTTGATGGGAATTCCATAATGCTTTAATGAATTTTCTAAATCATCGTAAATAATTTCCAAGGAGAAAAAAGCATCGCATATGACAAAAATATTGAAATTTAATTTACTTCATGTACGTGTGTGTTATGCAAATAAATCGGGAAAAATTTTCAACATTTTATCTGCGCACTTGCGTTTTCAAAACTTCTCTTCGCAAATCATGAAAAAAGACTACGGAATGTCTGGAATGTAAAATGCATTCGTTAATACAACACAAAGTGCGGATTATGAATCGTACAAACGAAACTGAACAAGCAAGGAAGTGTAAATGTGATTATTTATGTAAATCGATATTGTGATTCCCGAGGGTCCGGTAAATACTCAAGTGAAGACTTGAAGACTCATTTCGTACGTCACGTCCGTCATACGGCAGATTGCTCGTGTATTCTCTATCTTCGTTCATTATCATATTAATTGTTTTATCTAAATTATTCTTGGATCCTTGCCTCGTTCCTTGGATAATTATATTCTGACAAGTCTACCACGGCTAAAAAGAAGAGAGACACAAATCAGAGAAGAATATTCTTGGGAAAATAAAAATGTGATCATCAAAGATCGTTTGTGTTGTGGTCTTGTGGAACGTTAGCATACTGATTTTATAGGTGTTCTTCTTCTTTTTTTCTTTCCCATGAGTCAACAAAGGAAGATTCCTTTGTTCGCGCATCAAACATTAAAATAAAGGGGAACATTCTTGGAGAATATTTTCTTTTCCTGCGCTCGATGGGAGCAAGGGTATTTCAAAAGTTTTTCAAACAACATACAACGAATATGTGAATTTGTAACACCGGGTATTCAAAAGGAAGATGTCTCATCCCGTGTCTAGAGAGTATAAGGACATGTGACATGATTTAAAAATATACCGAATGCGATGTTGTTGTATACATGTAGCAGGTTGAGAGATTGAACCGTTGAATGCTGAAACCATCGTTTGGACCGTTGAAACTTACCGGGGGCGGTGTAAACGTGATCTCTAACGAGCACTTGAGAGCTTCATATACACGAAGAAACCATGACAAAGTGGAGATAGTGTACTCAAGAGACTAGAGAAGAGAAAGAGAGAAAGAGAGAAAGAAAGACGGAAAGAGGGAGCTGGGAATAAGAGCAATTGACGATCCTCTTCCTTCTTTTGCTTCCCCTCTCTTATAGGGATACACAGGGATGTCAAGGATTGATTGGATTTTTCGTTCGAGTTGAGTGGCAAAAAGCGCCCAACTCAAAGGACTGCTTGTGTGCTCGGTTGTTCCTTTCAGTCTGCACGACTCGAACAGCGGTGCGATCATTATATTTTCTCCCAGGAACTAAAAAATGAGAGATAAAGAGAAAGAGAGAGGACGACAGGGTACGAGAGAGAGATTTGTAAACGGATTCTATTTATGGCACTGCAAACCTCTATAATCAGCAGCCGCAGGGGCGACGACTTATTTAAAATAATTAATGTCGGGTACGACCCAGGCGAACCGGTCAACGACCAATAGACCATCCTCGATCCCCACCTTGCTGTGAATGGAGGGGAAAATGGTTGGGAATTCGAATGCTCCGCCCTACCGTATACTCTGAGGTGAGACGAGATGAGGTTAGGTATACCGTGAGGTATAGTTTGGGAGAAGGGATGGCGAGAATAAGTGGGGTAGACCTCTAACGACCGCATGCAACCTCGCATGTAAAGTTCTTCAACGTGTTGTTCTCTCCACACGTTCACTGTCTCTTCACTTTTAGTTCTTCCTTCTCCAAGCTCGACAATTTTGCCTCCAAACGCCCTGTTTCTCGCTGGACTGTGATTTTTTTTTCTCCACTCTATTCGTGTGATAATTGTCAGGAGGAGAAAAATATTCTAGGGAGATGATTATCAAATATCTTATCCCAAAATTGAACTAGAAGATATTACAACGATTATCGTCGCTATGAACGACTCTTGGCCCTATCTTACCTTACTGGGAAATTCATTCCCAGTCAACATTCATTCAGTTCTGTAATGCGTCGATTTTGGAAATCTTCTTGATGCCTTTTTTGTGAGGTCTGAAAGTTATCAGAATGTGATTCAAGTCAACTTTCTGATAACTTCCAGACCTCAAAGAAGAATGTATCTGAAAGATTCCCAAAATCAACGTATCAGATAACTTTCTGTTAGCATTTAGAGAACATAATGAAGCTTTAAAATGTTGTGAGGGGAAATGTTGATTGGGTTGGTCACAGAGATGAAAGGATTCCACAAATTCATATGCACAGGAAATTTCATCTCATTCTGAAATAAAAATTTCATATAGAGTCAAAGATTATTGGTTGTAATTGCAATTTCGCAAAAATATGTAAGATCGTAGTCTTAAATGATGTAAAGTTCCACCAAAATATGCGATAATATTTGGTGGGGAAATAAGTCCTCACCGTGTTGACGGTGTTCCACGCTTCCCAGAATACTATGAGATTTTTTGATAACTCTTTGTGAGATAATCAAATCGATAGAATTTGGCAAAATTCAATTGATTTTTCGATGGACAAATGATTCAGCTTTGAATAGAAAATTGTATGAATTCAATAAAATGCAACTATAAATCACAGAAGATATTGTAAGATCATTTATTCAGACTCTAGTGAAATAGAACGTGCAAGAATTTGAAAGCAATGTATTTTCCCTCATAAGGATACCCATTTACGTTGTTTACTACTGCTGCAAATTCTGTGTGAACATTTTTTCATGGTGATCAGCGTGTACAGGTTTTCACGTTGCTCGCTGTTACGCCTTTCACACATTGTTTCGTCTGACCTGAAATTCATCAATGACCCGTTGTTACATACCGCATACATTATTGAAACGAGATTCTGGAAAATTCCGTTGCGCGCATTGAGAACTTTTAACCTAAAGACATGTACTGGAAATGTTATTACATTTTGAAGCCGAAAATATTTGGCTACTGGTACATTGTAATAAAACGTTGTTGAATTTCAAATAAAAGTCCTTGAGAAAAATAATTTTCGAACTTTCTTTGTGGATTGGCAAATCTGAGTTTTGGAAGTTTCGAAAATCTCCGTAATATTTATAAACTGTTTTACGATAATTTCCAAAGAAAGTTTGTGTACGAAACTATCAAACTTTCTTATTGGCAATTTTGGAAGTGGTTTTTTTTACAATGTTTTCAAAATTAACCAGTAATTATTACAACTTTGGATTTGATTTTGTTTATCAGAAATCCGTAGAATTCCTTCCAATCATGCATTCTGGACATTTGAATGATGCTTTTTAGCCATGACTCGTGGAAACGGACTTTCCATGGACGTGAGGTCCTCTTGTATGCGATACAGAATGTTCTGGTAAGATACGAAGGATATTTCAAGAATATTTGAGTGATACTCTTTGAAATTTTGGGTGGAAATGTTACAAATTCCTCTTCATTACCGATGAGTTGCTGGAAAGGAAAAATTAACAAAGCGCTAGCCAGTACCCAATCAGGAAAATCCGCACTATGCGAATGTTGACAACAGGTGCAGTACAGTGCCAGTATTGGGTCTTCAACACTAGGCCAACACGTACGGGATCATTACTGAATGCATAGAAATACATTACTATGCATGTACTGATAAACCAGTACTGAGAACTTAATGCCGGCCAGGTACTGATCCAGTACAGGCACTATACTGATTGCGAATAATAGTATTAGTACTCAATCTCCAGTACAGAAAAGCGTTATCATCCCAGATAAATTCCATTACCCTGCCAGTCTTGACCAGTACTGGTGCAGTACTGCACCTGTTGTCAATTTCTGGTTGGGTTCAAAGTTCAACTGTTTCTATTCATTTCTGTCGGAGTCCGAAGGTTGAGAATCTCATTGCAAGTAGGAAATTTGGATAAATTGAATTACTTCGGATCAAAGACCAGTTGAAAGATTTGTTGTTTGAAATGTATATTAATCGTTGGTTGAACACTGGCATGATCCACAGAGATGAAATTGTTTCTGTACAGCTGCATGCGTGAAACATTACGAAAGACACCAGTTTATACTAAGACATTCTTACAAATTTGTCCGCCTATTCATGAACTTCAACGAGCATCTGTTTCGCCACAGATCCATTGAAGTTACGCATTTTTACGCAAAACTGAAAATTTGAATGACTGAACACCTGGCCCATTGCACTTACACATAGTTTCTCATGGATTTTTTTGAGGATTTTTTAATGTATTTTTACGCTTTCCTAAAGATCGATAGTGGTTCTAAACGACTACACGTGAATTAAAGTGTAGTTTTCAGGTTAATGTGGAAACGCTGTAAATTTTGGTGTAGTTAGGTGTTAATATTTGAGCGTAATCTGGCAAAGGTATGTTCTGAAAAGGGTAATTACTCAACTAGACATTTCTCTTTTCAAAAATTGGACAATATGAAGCTTTATTTTGTTCCAGGCTACTAACAGCTTGGTCCCAAGCAGGGCATAGAATCCAGACAATTTCATTTCTACTAGCAGGGTACTACTAATGAAAATTCCAATAGTTTTACAACAAAAAGCAACTATTATATGAAAAAATTTTTATTTTGAAAATTTCTTCCTGAAACTTTAGAAAATGTGACTGTAATTTTTTACAGATACTTCTTTCAAAACTCTCAGAAACATTTTAAGGAATTTTAAACTTGGAAACTTGACTGAATTTTTAGAATACGTTCCAAAATTTGTTCAAGTTTTTCAAAATTCAATAAAATTGTTCCGAAAATTCAATAAAAAGTGGCTGTAAAAAAATAGTCGCAATTTCTGAATTTCCAGAAGGAATTTCTTCACAGTGTTCACCACAGTCTACAAAGAACCATTATGGAGATCCACGAATCACGTTTGTCTTTGCTTTTTGGGAAGCTTTCAATTGGTTTTAAAGATTCAAGAAATCATAAATTTCATGGACACAGGTGATATATGGATTATATAATTCATATAAATTGAATAGAATATTTTGTATTTCTGCATCTAACGTTTAGATCTGCAACAGACATCGATTTGATCTAAATATGTTGGATATCAAAAGAGAAAGAAAATTATTCACATGGTGTATTTTTTGATAAAATGACCAAATTCTCACAAAGTCTTGGTAAGGATTACTCCAAGGTCAAGGGTTTTAATCCAAAGAACTTCAGGTATCTGAATCTTGCAGACACTTTTCGAGCGTAGTGTTTTTAAACGTTTCATCTGTTCTTCTGTTTTGATGGTACATTAATACACTTTCAGATGTTTCACGAATGATTTGTAACGAAACTTTTGAGTTTACAGTAACAAAATTTCACTAAAGTTACATCTGGCCCTAGATAAATCGTATGTGTTACAATTGGTCACTGTATGTCCTGGAGGCATCCAATAAACATCTATCACATAAGGATAAAAGACTGCGGGGCAAACTCAAGGCATTATTTCAACGTCAATTTATGCTCACATTCAGTTCTACTTTGCCAACAAAATAGCTAGTGTTCCTAACGGATGAAGGACGAGCGGTAAACTGGTGATATCGATCCTTGACGAGATGAATCCGGTTTTACAAAAAAAGTATCACATTTTCATTGACATTGTATCGAAATCTTCTGTACTAAATGAGTCATTATTCCATGAAAAATGATCTATCATCCCAAGGAGAGAATTTTTCAAAATTATATAGAATTTATACATAAATTATACATAAATTGTATACAATTTTGACATTTTTCCACTCGAGGTGTTCCCGAAATGACATTCCTAGTTCAAAAATCGATATAACTCCAGCGTACAGAAATCTACTACATTGTGAAAAAAATTTGTTGAATTACAAACAAAAGTTTGTAAATTTTCGAAAATCTTCGTAAAATCACAAATTTTTTTGAATACTTACAAACTTTTTTCCGGTAATTTACAAAAAAAGTTTGTGTAAAAAAACTGCCAAACTTTTTACAAAGAAATTTTTTACAGTGTAGAGATCAACTTTGATTAAAAGAGTAGATCCATTCCCTAGTAAAAATCATTCTAGGCCCTCCAGCGCCTTTTATCTGTCGCTATCGGGGCAGACTTGGCGTATCCCTGGCCCTGATATAGGCCAGTGAACTGCCTAATATGATTTCTACCAGGGTGTTTGAACTAGATCATTAAATTCTGATGCATAAGGAGTCAGGTGGATACAAGATCTTTTATCCCTCATTCTAAACGGTTCAACGGATTTTTTGAGCAAATAAAACAAATTCATGTTTCCAAAATTTCACTGTGATCTTACCCCTTGAAAATACCCATAAAATCCTCCAAAAATTCTCAAATCGGATCGAATAGGATTTGGTAAGAACTTTGTGCAGTTTGCTATGAGATTCAACAAGATTCGATAAGTTTCGCATTGGAATAGTTCAGTAGATCTAATGAAATCCAATTGAAAATTCCCAGATCAGCTTCAACCAGAACATTTGACAAAATTCAATAGGTCTCTTTAACGAGAGAATACCCAGGCTAGTGAAAAAATTTGAGACATATGAGTAATTCGTGAGGCGTTTGTTAGTACTCTTTAAATCTGAAAGAGTGAAAAATCACGTGTTTTACTGCATTAAGTCTCAGGACTGAGGCAATTCGCTTGGAGTGGGATTTTCACTCGTTTCAAGTGAACCCCCACTCTTTTAGAATGAAAAACTCACTCTGGAATTGAAGTAGCCGTGAGTTCCTAACTTCAAACCTTAGAATTTAGTATTCCCCATGTGTGTATGGGCCAATGGCCCAATTATGGACCAAGCCTAGCACAAGACCTGCCGAGACTTGTCTTGAACAATTCACCAAACTTGGCCCAGGCTGGGAAATGATAAGATCAGGACAAGCTTGGACCAGTGGTTTTGCCAGACCCGGTTCAATTCATTTACCAAGCATCAACCGATGCTTCTTTGATCGCAGATATGGATGAGAAAAGTAATTGATTCATATTTCAGTTCATGACTTTCTCCCTCAGAATACCGTACATGAATTATCTTAAAACATGAATTATCGAAGAACGTCCTTCAAAATTAGTTGATCTCCATTGAAGAGTATCATATTAACATTAAGTGAAGTGATATCCTTACTTAGATCAATGAAATCTAGCTTGGTGTGTGAAACTAGTGTGTAGGATTAATTATGGCAGGAACATCGGGCCAGCCCTGGCCCGATGGTTATCCCCAAGTCTTCAACCATTGTAAATTCAAAATTCAGTCAATATTTATAAACATTGTGCCACTCATGAGGGTAATATTGGCACAATTGTTCACAACGAATGCTTGATTTTCACACTTGTGCCAAGCTTGTACCAAATATAGTGAACATTTCAAAAATATTAACAAATGTACCATGACTGACTATCCATTGGGAACAAAGGGACAATCATGGAACAATATTGAGCCAATTGTTCTTCACGAAGGTTTGTTTCTGACCCATGTGCCAACCTTGGGACAAGCTTGGGTTTTTTTTCAGTCTTAGCAATACCTGCATGGGTCCAAGTATATATTTAGTATTTAGACTATCACTCCGAAAGGGTGGGAATTCCACTTGAAATTTCAACAAGCTCATTTTTGGGTGGCTAAAGAGTGAAATCTCACTTCGAAAATTTGAGAGAGTATCCACTTTTCTTGCACGGAGCAGACGATCTGCTAAAAAGCACCATACTTTATGGCGTTTGAACATTATTCTTGCCCAAATCAAAACAACCACCCAAAAATACCTCTAGCAGCACCATACTTGTTAGGACTTTCCTGGAGAAGTATAGTAGATATTCTCACGTAAATAATGTGATGTGGACATGAATCATGCTCAAACGCTATAAAGTGCACTGTAAAAAATGCGGGGAGTTTTTCTCCACACCGTTGATGGATTTCGTCCCCTCATCGTGGGGGAATTGTTTTTCCATAAAAAATGAGGGATTATTTTGTTTTTTGGGTGTAGAATCCTCCACAAATGAAGGAAAAGTCCACCAAATTATAATTCCCCATCTATGGAGGAACTTTGCTGCCACCATTTTCTGAGGGAAAATTCCACAATCATTTTTTACAGTGTATGGTACTTTTCAGCGGATGTTTTTTCTCCTTGTGGTAGCCCAAACACCACAAATTCATGAACATTTCTATCATAAAAAATGTTTCAACTTCTGACGTAGATGCATTCAATCGAGATGCCCAATGGAAAAAATGAAAATCGATATTTTATCATTTGTTCGTAAATCAATCCCTCAATAAGAGCGGAACATCTCACCCAATCCACTCGCAATGTCAACGAATATTAAAATTTATCGATCAATCAAAGATACAGATCAGGCTATCAAATCGCGATTCATTGGATTGAAGGCAAAACAATTACCTAACTACGTAGAATCAATTCCGTTCCCGATAATCTCGTTAAATTCACTCACGAAGGGTGTATTTTTCTGCCATACTGTGTGCACGTATACCGAAACGGAGCGCGATTCATACTTACCCTAGTATATCGAATAGATGATGGGATACACCCTTATTATGGATGACACGGCGCACGATTATTCCCCTAATCCAGTTTATAAACACGCTACTTTGACCACACCCATTTTCACCCCCGCCAAAGGGATGTTACACACCCTACATATAGTAACGGATGCTCGTTCCGTTACCACATTTTCACCAACGATTCATACGTATCGTGTATGCTCATGGTATATATGTATAATGTGTATGTACATGTATTTACACGTTACGCATGTACATTAGAGCGGGGATTGCGGAAAGTATATTTATCGGTTACCGATGTATAGAAGAATGATTGTGCTCTCAGATAATGTACATTCAGCCCATGAGACGATAACCACCGAGAACATCCCCCTCGAGAACATGGTTCGAAAATCATGTTGCGTATAAACTGTCTGACACGATACGAGATGGGGTGCAAAGAACGAAAATAAGACCGCAGAGTATTTCGTATGATGTAGACTAATCTATCTGTGAGCCATTTATCAAGTTATTGGGAATGAGCTACATTTGTTTGAAGGATCACGTTAATCTCAATCAAATATTTGAATTATCTCTATGTAGAAATGTTCTCATATTGGAACATTTTGCGTTTTTTATTCACCTGATTCTTATTGTGTACAAATAAAAAATGTATTCTATGATTCCAAATCGACTGTCTTGATTGTTCACTGTGAGAAATTTTCAGGATTTCACTGGAAATTTACTGCAAAAATTGGAATAATCCACATGAAAAATGTGTTGGAATCAATCTACCGGAGTTCAATGTTGACATGGAATCATATAACTGCTGGTCTAACATTGAAGACGACATTCTAATGTGAACGTCGAAAAAAAAGCATATTTTCAAGAATTTTTTATCGGGAACTATTTAGCGAAACCTGATTTAGCTCTGATCAGCGTTGCCAGTATTCCCTAGAAAAATCTTCAGCATCTGATGATTGGTTAATCCTTGTACAACCGGCCAATCATATGTTCAATTTGGAAAGAAATGACCAATGCCAAAAAATCTGAAGATTTTCCTAGGGAATACTGGCATCACTGGCTCTGATGCGTTGCATATTACCAGAGAGAAGATGAGAGCGCTCACGGGCACCTATGCGCCGCTAATAAAAGTTCCACTGGCCTCCTGGCGGTTGGATCATGGAAGTAGACCTACAGCGATTTTATTTTTTAATAACCAAAAATTACGCATTTCTTTTGAATACTTTTCAATACGTACTCAATCAAAATTTAATCATGTACCGATACTGAATGGATATGATTCCTTATGATCATGAATTGAAAAAGGAAAAAATGAGAGAGGGGGTTGGTGGGTCTGTTTCACGTGATCCACTCACTAGCAATGGAACCCCGGCCGTGAGCGCTCTCATCTTCTCTCTGTTATTACGGAGTGAATCAAGTTTGATTTCATTTTTGACCCTGATCTAGCCTCAAACTTCTCATTCGACCTGGTGTTAACCTTCTTTCGACCTGATTAAAGTCTGGATCGTTGCGTATTACGGAGTTAATCAGGCTCTAAAAAGTATTTTTCAACAACAATTTTTCGACTCGGATAATTGGACAACCTTTTTCCCCCTTGAAAGTAAGATCAAGGAGAGTGGAAGGAAGTTTTTATTTGTTATGAAAAATATTTATTCATGTACTCATAAAATGAAGTAGGAGTATTGGAGAGAAAAAAGTTTCCTGCTGGCGCAAGTGATTCCGATCATCCTAATGATCTGAAACAGGAAAACGAAGAAGTTTCTGAATCAATGTTGTCGTTCCTATCGTCCGGACCTCAACTACATATTGTATTTTGTCCAAAATCAACAAAATGGTGGCAGTTCTTGCAAAAGTGTGAAAAAAAACACCTTTTTTTGCGTTATAAATCAGGTGAAATCATAAGTTAAAATCCAAATTTCAACAAGTTTGAGATACGGACAATAGTCATGATAGCGTTGAACATGGTGTGAAAATTTGAAGTCGATACGCTTGGTGGTTTTTCAGAAATCACCTGCGTCAGGTAATCCATAAAACTGTTCCAAAACTCGAGCGCGCAGTTTGAGCCTCTCTTCTGAAGCGTTACACGACAGAAAACACTGTAGGATATGGATTTTATGCATAAGAACTATCGAAAAAAACGGTCCTAAAAGGTTGTAAACACATTGGAATGTCGCTTCAAGTAGGGGAGACAGGGGCTAGTTGTAACAGGAGTGAGTTTGTAACACAGTCTATCACTGTAGTAATTCTTATCAGATTATGTGGGCGCTTTATAAAATCCTCTCTCAGCGAATAAACAATTATTTTACGAAGAGTGGATCTTATTCGTCGGAAAATATGAGAATTGTAGTCTGTGTTACAACTTACCTCTGTTACTTTTAGCCCCAGTCTCCCCTAGGCTCCCACGCGAGAATTGCTGAAGTCGACAAATGGCCTGGTACTGGCAAGATTATATTTGCCACACTTCAATAGGAGCACTTGTTTCTGCCCAGGATCATTATCATTTTTCGATTGGCACGACTTCTTCGACGAATTTCAAACGGTATTAATTTGAGTGAATACTGTTTGAACAAGTTTCAAATGCCAGAAGTCTCCCATAGTTGGCGAATACGAACAAACGTTACTGCCACGGTTGTAAATATTATACAGGCCTTTATGTAGAATGATGTTATCATGCCGACTTCTTGTCAGTTTTTATAGCTTCGGTAGCATTGAATTTGCCAGTGCTGGCAATTCTAGCAGCAGTACTGAGCCAGTATCGGTCCTTTTTTGCCTTTTTTCCAATGGTTATTATTGACAAAATTATTCCAGCCTATTTACCGAACTTTTGCAGTACAAAATTTGTAAAATTCAATTAAATTTCTCTGTAACGAAATCCCAGCTGGGATTCGACGTGGATTCCAGCTCCGAAATTTACCTATGTTTCCAGCTGGGATTCCTCATCTTCAGGTGGAATCCAGCTAGAATTTCAACTCCAACGTGGGAAGCCCTGTTGGAACCCCAGTTGGAATTGGAAATCCCACATAAAATCCAGTTGGGATTCTTGATTCCAGGTGGATTCTTAGCTGGAAACGCAGGTGAATTTCGGATCTAGAATCCACGTAGAATCCCAGCTGGATTTTTGTAACAAATTTTCCAGTACCAAAACACAGTATATTTTTTCACACTATTAGGTTGAGAAGAGGAACAAACGACATTTGTTTTTGACCCAATAAATGGTATACTCCCCTGAAACAATTAAAAAAAATCACATAATCACAGAGAATGAAAACCCTGAAGAAAATATTAGACGCAATGTACTAGATAATTTCCATCAATCGATAGGAGAAAAAATTCAGCAACTTGCTGTATGATCACATGGAAATCTACACTGAAACTCTTATAAAAGCGAATCACAGCTTTTTTTGGATTCAATGACTAAACTTATAACAAAAGCGATATCATTGGAAATGTGTATTATATACAACAGAAATACCACATCATCTGTGTACCACAATGTAATAATAAATTATGCCGTGATATGCATCAAATGTACGTTTAGATGACATCAACTTTACTCCAATATTGATGAGGCAGATGTTTGAAGCTGGAAGCATTTGAGTTTATGACACCACTTTGGATAATTAATACCGCAACCAATTAGCTCTTGGAACATCATTACTGAGCAGACTACAACGCAGCAATAATTATTCATACTGTCACTTTCTCATGGACTCGAGAATTGAAAAAAAATTCTTAATTTCCAGCCCGTTCAACCCAATAAAGATAACTTATGACTCATATTCGAATAAATCAATATTGGGATCAAAGAAACACCTGTATTCGTCAACGCTCAATCCGAAATAAATGTGAAGAATATAATAGATTCTTATAAATATTTGGTTCTGTACAAACTTTGAAAACTCATGTAAATCAACATGATTCAGTGAAAATTCTATAGAAATTCAATAAAATTTGTATAGAACTGAATCTTGACAAAGATTCCATCACAAAGTTGTGAAATTTTTTTGGACTAGGAATACAAATTCTGAAAAAGTATGACAATCATATCTGGCGTTGAAAATTCCCACCTATGTGGACATTAAAATGAGAGTCTATACTGTCGCAGTACCGTTGACATTTACCAGTTCATATGCCAATACTGGACCAATATTCAGAATGATATCAAAGTCCAAGATCCTGTTTAATTCGTAGTTGTCACCAGCTTACTATCTTTGCTAGTGATCATTGCATCTTTTTTCTCCGTGTACATACGAATGCTGCACCTCATTGAATGGCAGGTTGAGCGCCAAATTTTCTTCAGTGTGTTATTTCATGCTTTAGTGAAGCGGGAAAGTGCGTCATATCACTCTGATTCATTTTGGTCATTCATTTTGTGAGGTTTTGGAGCGTTGATTCGAAATTGGAAAAGTTCCAACTTGTACTGATAATGAATAAGGGAGACTGAGGTATTTCCTTGAGACATTTCCCTGGCAGATTCAAAGTAACCGATTTTTAACCGTACAAAAATTTTTTGCAGTAATCTCTTGATTCATATTTTGATGAGAAAAGCGCACAAAGTGGCTGGTTTTTTCAGTCATTTGTTCGTGAACTTGAAACCGCTAGGGTTGTACTGAATTTGAAAAAAAAATACTTCTCCAATAACAATATTACCCTACCCAGCAATATTAAAATATTGCTGGGTGGGACAGTTGGGAATTCTGGGTTGCCAACCGACCGGTATTTTCACCCGCAGGCCAGGTGCTGGTTAAGGCTTTCAACCGGCCCATCAAAAGCCCGTCAACAATTGTTGTTCAGTACAATTTATAGTAGACCCTTATTGGCTCGAATTTCGTAAGTGGGAACAAAACATTGGGATAGATAACCTATGCATCTGAACCTGATAACTTGAAAATAAAACAAAAAAAACGGTCATTATTTGTTTTTCCCTTCTTGATTCTAGTAGAAATTTGATCAGGCATTTCCTATTTATCATAAGGTCCTGATCAGGTTAGAATCCGAAAACCGTAAATAAGGCAAACCTAAGAAGCCCCTGCAAGGGACTGATCTCTTTTCCCTGATAGGATTCAAATAGGGTTGCAACGTAGGGGTACAATAAAGTTGGGATGAAATTTCCATAAAATCAAGCGAAATAGGAACCTGATGAAGACCTAATAGGACCTCGTCAGACCGTAGTATTTTTCCATCCAAAATTTTTAGAAAGAAAATTTTCTCTCTACAGTCTCCCTATTGAAAATATTGCAGAAATTGGAAAAAATGAGACAAATAACACCAGGAAATGGACAAAACAGTCATTTTTTTCGTTATATGGTATTTGTCCCGATTTTTTTCAGTCAAGTCAGGCAATTCTCATGGATCAATAATAAATAGCCGGTAATTCCAACCCTAAGAATTGGCAACTCTGGTTGGAAATGAAAAACTTATTCCACTTCATTCTGTTTTTTCTTCATTTCCAACTGTGACACGGCTATTGGAGAAGTGTTTTTTTTTTCAAATTAAATAGAAAGTTTATATTGTTCCCTGCGTCACATTGTATCCCACTCTCCCCTACCCTGTTAGAAATCCAGGGTGTGTATTAACATAATAGTGATGGGCATGCATACACACACACACACACGCATACTTGAATTATTTGAAACGAACAAAATGATTGAAAAACGCGGTAGCTAGTTTTCACGGTTAATCCAACTAGTATTTCAATTGCAGCAATTATATTTTCAGTTACTCTGATCAAAAACGATGCAGTTTTCTAATGACTAATAGATATTTTTCTCAGTGTCCCAAGATGGTATGAACACTGAAAGCAATTCGGAGATGGCAATCCAAGTCAGGATTGATGGATTAATATTGGAAAAACTGTACAGTTTTCATAACTAAAAATTTAGTCGAATACGGCATCAAAAAAGAAATTAATTTGTTCGGACAGAATATCAGTTCCATTCACTAAGGATTTTTGCGGGAAAAATCAATATTTAAATTTCGACAACAGTTTTTTAAATTTGTAAACACACATCGGATTTTTTAGATATAATTCGATGAGAGAATTTTTCAGAACTTGGCCAGCTTTAACAAACATTGGTGGAGCCTTGGAGCTTGAAAAATCAATATTCCAGCATTGAACGCATCTCAATTCTAACGTCTGGAACAGTAGTGGCAAAAAAGTATCAACGTTGACGCAAGCTTGGGCCCAATAAACATACTGCCGTGTTTTCGATTCTCACTCATCCCAGGTAAAAATCGCCTATCAAATCCTATTGAGAATGATGAAATTTCTGATTGAATATCATTGAAACCTATTCATTTTCCTTTTTCGTCAATGAGATTCTATAGATTATTTGTAGCAGAGATAAGATGTTCAAATCAAACTTCAACAACTTTTCATTTGAATAAAATAAAACATCTAAATAAATATTATTGTGAGCTCTCTCCAAACTTATTTCTGTAAATTCTCAGAACATCAATATTAGAACAAAATATTTGATTACGCACATCAGCTCGAACCAGAAATATCCTGCTAGAAATATAACATAACCTTGAGCATATCAAATATCTGTCCTCATAAAAGTTATAAATACCTTTTATATTTCAGTTGAAATAGATTCATTACTACCCCTCATTCATATTCATGCAAATATTCCATAAGAATGCTCCGATAGCACAGTTCTTGAAACTCGTCACCGTGACGAAATATCTAAAGGAGAAGTAAAAGAAAGCCCGTTTCTCGTGCAGGTAAGCCCTTGTACACAGAGTCCGAACCGGCCTTTTCCGGTGATAACAATCCGGATGGAACGAATCGTACGTTTTGTAAACAGACCAGTGTCTCTCCGCAATTGTTAAGAATACATCCGTGACGTGTATAACTCCCAGATGCACCTGCATCTTCCTTTTCATTTCTTTCCGTCTTTCTTTCTCTCCCTATTATTCCGCTTCTTCGCGTCCGAAACGAATCGAAGCGAAAAAATTTGACATAGAGAATTGAAAATCTCATTATCGCCAGCACTGTTCGAAAAGAAACTACTATTATTAACGAGAGCATTTCAATATCAACATTGGAATTTCAAAATACATTCAACATGAACAATATTCATCGTTCCGGAATCCAAGAACTGATTAATGACACGTAGAAAATAATATAGTGACTTGCAAAATTCGCTTAATGCTTGGTTTGTGCAGAAAAAATCCTATATTCACTGTTCATTGTGTTGAAGTTATTTTGACTGGCATCCAGAGGAATTATTGGAAAAGCCGGTTACCGGTAAAGCATACATACATATTTTGACTTTTCACAAATGAAAGAATTCTGACGATCTCTAAACAGACGGAAGACCATTAAACCTCGAAGGACAACGTACTTACACGAGAAGATACTTTCCTTTCTAGAGACAGGTATAAAAATAGGCACAGGTAGAGGCGCGGAATATGGTCTCAGAAGAAAAAAGACCTCCGAGGTCTCCGTTATCCTACTGAGATAATCTGATTTTCCGTGACTGAGACATCAAAATTGTATCGTCCTTGACAGATTCGGTTGACAGTAAGAGGTGCCACTCGGTTTCTAATTCGTGGAAGCTCCAACTTCCCAGGAGAAAATGAACTTGTCTGGAATTATGAATGATAGAAGGAGATGTTTCGGAATGAAGATAAAACACGCACTGAGGATTCTGTGTGGAAATTATTCAAAAATGATGATTAAATTCTTCTTTTTGTTGGAGCGACAAATGTTCTACTACAACAGCGATTTTTCCAGCTGTGACAATATTTGTTTTGTTTATAATACTGCAAACTTTTGCTAGTTCTTCGAAAAATTCGGTGTTTCAGGGAATAATGTTGCTTCCTTAGCAATCCAGTCAGCTGTGACAGCGAATTTTCAGCTAGGTTGGTCAAAAGATTTGTAATTTGATGTATAATACATACCTTGATTTACTACATCAGTAAATTTTTTTCTCCGGCAGATAAATGATTTTCGAACATACAATTTGTTCTTTTGTTTTGCCAAGTATTGCAATCTATGTAGAGTCAATGTTGAATGAAACATGACAAAATGCTGTACCAATATTGATAGTCGATGGATTGGTTTCGTCAATTCTTGACCCAATAAAGATTGAATGAAGTGAATGATCTGTCGTTGGTCCTCGCCTGACTTTAGGCCATTGTTTCATCAATGTTAGAAAAGAGAATTCATGGTGTCTGAAATAATATTATAATTTTACAAACATAATCACAAGAATGTTGGCTCACCGCTTGGCTTAGAAAGTAACATTTACGAAAGCTAAAAAATCAAACATCCCTTCTGACTATTTTCATTTCAATTCCCTCGTTCATTCTTACAATGTAACGCCTTTTATCTCAAACTGTAGAAAAATATTTTTGCGAAAATACATCTAATCTTCCTATAAAGTCAATGTTAGTCCAAGTCAAAAAGCCAACCTCATCACAACCATCTTGGAAGTTAATCGGTAAATCCTGTTTACTTTGAAGACCCTTCTTTCGACACGCTCGTCCTTTCAGACCTGACCTAGTGTGTAGAGTGTCATGTCATTTCCTTGTCACGCTTTGACACCCTTCTCCGATCTGCTGTCAAAACAGATCACTGGTTGTTGGCTAAACAAATCCCACAAAACTTCCTTCAAACAGGAATAAAGTGTTATTTGTTCCAACACCGATTTTTAAAAAAACAAAGGTCATGCGTTGAATCATGTTTACTCGATAATTATATTTCTGCGTCTCAAACTCTATTCTTGTTTCCAGTGTTATTAATGGATTCATCCACTCGGTTTCATTTTCAAATCAACTCGTTAGCTGCTCGTTGAATATTAACATTTCATTTCTACTAAACTAGATCTATCTATCTTTTATTCTTTATGTTGTAATTATTTTATCATTTCTTCGGTATCTTTTAGTAGTCGTTATCCCAACGTTGGTATTTGTTCGTAATTCCTCCTTGTCGACTCTGTATAACGACATAATAAGTTTTCTTCTTTTTCTCTTCCTTTTACGGCATTCTCTTTCTTTGTTGTTTTATAGGTGTATAGACACACATGCGTGTTCCGTGCGATTCATACACGAGTGCACAGCAGTGAAAACTGAAATAATCACTTCTTGTATATCCATTGCCGCATCTCGATTGGAATTCGAGTTTATACTTATTCAGTAATATTATTCTCATTCAAATGTAAATTAATATCCCCTCGTGTCCTGTTTGAATTGTTGTATCATATATTCCAATTAATCTGGCGTTCGTGTGCTTGTATCTTCGTTCAAAGATTCTCCGTATGCAACATTATTGAGTCAATTTAGGTATCACGAAACTACCGCGTCTCACCCAAGGCTTTCGTGTCAATTATGCTGCCCTCGAAGAAAGGAATTCCAAAAACATTCCTTTTTCGTTGGAGCGGCAAACTATTTGTTATCACAGCAATCTTGTTAGGTACGACAGCCAAAAATGTTTTTCCCTCCAGCAATTTTTGGTATCGCAGCAAAGAATTTGCTGCCTCAGGACAAACAGATTTCCACTGTTACAGCGAATGTCTTTTTCTCTGTGAAATTTTCCCAAATTCATCGTTTTCGAAAGATTTTTCATCAAAAATGCAATGTTGAGTTATTCAAATTCTCAAAATACAGCCCTGTTTTCATGGGATGGACGGAGAAAAAGAAATTCGCTATGACAGCGATGTTGTAACTGTAGGAGCGAAAAATGTTTGCTACACTAGAAAAATTTTCTAAAAAAGATTTGCTATTCTTAATATAACACCTCGATTTACTGCGTCAAGAAATTTCGATTCTCTCTGTTAGAAAACTCAAAATCAAATCAGCTCTCTTCAAAACTTGAAATCGTACATCAAAGTTATCTCGGTGGTCTTTGATTCTTTCCAAGCCTTTCATCGTTGTTGTATTTCCGTAATTAAAACTGACTTATCCGATATCTTCACAGGGCATCCAACGTTCCATGAATTCACTTAGAAGACAAACCCAATGATAATTCCACAGATTCATATCGAGAGAACCTTACAACACGCAAAATATCGTTTACTCTGCGTAGCAAGATAAAGAATAACGCCCTCGTCACTTTTAATTATAAAATACATGAAATCTGTACGTAACATGGTATACTTTCTTAAAAGATTCATAAATCAGACGGGTACCTAAATACCTCGCGTCAAGTTAATTCTCATAGCTACCGAAGAAGAGAAGGGCTGAACTTCCTATGTGTGTAAAGTGAATTCTCATGAATAGCAAATTGGGATATAAAAGGACAAAGAGAGAAAACAGAGGGAGGTGAAAAATAAATATTGAAGGAAACCGCGAGAGCGGATGATCTAGATAACAGACGTGTATTACAAAACGAAAAAGGCTGCCTAGCTAGCTTCTCGTCGACGAGTGACGTTGACGTGATTAACATTTTCATGTTGTACCATTACATTATTCAGGAAACAACACAACTTTTCGCTAGGACATAACACTTTCGGATGATTATAAAATCGAGGCTCGATTTGTAAAGAACAAACAAGTTGTTTAGTCACGAATTTATTATACACGTAGAAAATTATAAACCGATTCTCCCCTGCAATTAGCGCGGTCCGATAATTACGTGCTTCGACACGTGAGTTTCGTTCCATGGTTAATTTGGTGTAATTTCTGTTTTCGCGCTTATATGCGAACAAAAGGCAGACCGAAAAGGAACCTCGAAGGAGAGATTGTATTAAGTGGAAATAAATTGAATTCTGGATTTTGTGGGGAAAAACATCCCGAGGGAGTTTCTGTAAGAAACTTGTACCTTTCTTACCGCAAATTGCATCTAGTTTCGTGTGCGAATGCAGTGACGAAACCGGTTGTTAGGCCGCGTGTGCATTTAGCGGTGGTGTATTCCTGTGGATGAAAGTGATTTTTTAAATTGCCGCCCGTGTTTATGGGTATTGTGTTGTATACGTCTGCCGTTTTGAGACTGAGAGATCGATACCCGAAAGGACCTCTCTTCTCGCCAAAGAACTAGAAAATAAAACGGCCGGGCTGTCGCTCGTTAAAGATATTTTAACTGTCATGCCAACCGTCGTTATCTCGAATTTCGAACTTTCGATCCAACGTGAGAAAAATATTTCATCTTATCTCGCGTCGTTCGATTCGAACCTCCTTCCTCTCCCCGACAGAGAGAGAGAGAGAGAGAGAGAGAGTTATTCGGAAAGGAGGGAAGAGGGAAAAAAAGGACCAAGAAATCAATAAAAAAGCAAATCCATTACGAATTTCAACGACCCGTTATATCGATCATCCTACAGCCGTCAACGAGCCTTCAGAAAAATCAGAGCGCAGAGGTTGGTAAAAACCGAGAGGCGAGTCATCATCAAAGGAGTAGTAAAACTGAAACGAAATGAAAGGTTTAAGATTTTGTATACTTATTCCGAAGTTGAGAACCACTTATCGACGTGTGTGGTCCGCTCTGGCGGCGAGGTGCCGACACTCGAAGCTTCCCCCCCTGCCCCTCTCCACTTTAAACTCGTAGTCGTCGTCTTCTTCTTATTCTTCTTCTTCCTCTTCTGCCTTGCTGTTTTTATTCCTTTCGTTTTCTTTCCTCTGCCCTTCATTGTTCACCTCTCTCTTACACTTCTCTTCCACCCTGTGTCTTTTTTCCTTCTCTTTCGCGACATGCACCACGTAAGTCGCACACAAACTCGCACACATACGACCCAAGACAGAGT
The DNA here is from genome assembly GCA_018340375.1 of Gonatopus flavifemur. Lineage (NCBI taxonomy): Eukaryota > Metazoa > Arthropoda > Insecta > Hymenoptera > Dryinidae > Gonatopus > Gonatopus flavifemur. Next base: position 13,248,162 of record JAFFJZ010000005.1, read on the forward strand.
GAATAAGTGAATCTTGCTAACTCTCGCGCGTCATTATACACCGACTCTTGGGGCACGAATCTACTTTAGGAGGTAAGAGAAAGGGTTCACCTCTACTCGAATCCTCCTCCAACTAACTTGACGAGCTAACTTCTTAGTGCCCTCTTTGGTCCTCTCATTGGCCCGTCTTATTACCGTTTCGCTAATCTTGTCCTTTTTTCTCTCGTTTATTAGCTATGAGGTTGAAAGAGGATGTCTCCTTCTCCACTTTTTCCTCTTTCTCTCTTCCTCTGTTCAGGCGGTTGAGTGCTTATCCTGACGCGCAACAGCTTCTGGATGAACGTCAAGGAAAAATACAGACACTCCTCTGGGAGGTAATTCGGATGAAAATTATTATGTATTGTGATGCGGTGAGCAAGGTTTTGATGAATAGAGGACGATGTAATTCTTTGCCACGATCATGTATAATGCAGTTGTTTATTTTTATTTCATACCGCAGGATTTTCTATACAGGGTATAAATAAGTACTTTACATACCAGGATCAGTTGAGTATGAAAGTTCTAAAACTTCTGAAGAGTACGGTTGAATCACATGAAAATCCCCCACAGATCAATTTTTCATAAACATGGATTCCATGAGTGAGAGAAAAAATAAGATCAGAAGAAACACAGTTTATAACTATTTTTTCAGTTATCCAAATTTGGATTTCAACCTAGCCAATTTTCGTTTTACCGAAAGAGAATTCTAATTGGTACACCAACCATATGAAAGTTTTTTCAATAGCCAGCCATCGAATCCAGGTGTGTATGGGATAAAATTGAACATCAGGAACACGAGGCAATTCAGTAGCACAGTCGCGAGTGAAAACGCAAAGTTCCATGTGAATCAAATGAGCAAGCCAATAAGCAGATCATGCACCAGGCGAGAAGTGAATTTCAACGTGTGTAAAGATCATACACGCAGCCAGAATCAGTTCGGTACGCGGACCATATACATATTATATTTAATAATATATGATTAATTTTGGCGAAAAAAGTCTGATTTTCGATGCATGTATAGTTTGAATACCAGCGTGCGTATATGTTTGTATCCAATTTCCCAATTGAAATCATCAGTTAATGTCAATGTACACTCGGATGATCCAAGTAAATAACGGTTCAAATTTCTCTTGGTATGCTTTTATGATTTTTTTCAACATCGACAATTTGGTAGATCGGTAATCCGATTTCTTGAAAGTCTCATACGATTTAACCCGACAAAAATGATATTGTGCGTGCCACAGGTGTCTTTTTTTATCATATTCGAATGAATATATAAAACGAAGGCTAGAATTTGATTTCCCTGGCCTACCCAGAAAGAAAAAATTCTTGTATCAAGAAAACATGGTTGTCTTCGTTATATATGAAACACGGATTCAAAACAAAATTTCTTGATTCACGCAAATTGCATTGAACTGAGACAATCCGTGTTTCATATATAACGAAGGCGACCATGTTTTCTTGATACAAGAATTTTCTTTTTTCTGTGTAGTTGAAGAAATCCATAGAATCCGATGACATAAAATTTAATGGGATTTGGTCAGAAAATTGTACAAGATTCAATCAGATTTGGTGAGATTCAATTAGATTTGGTAAGATTCAATCAGAATCACATTGAGAAAATACTCTCATCTGATTAAATCTCATTGACAAATGCTTGAATAGGATTTGGTCAGAACATTGTACAAGATTCAATCAGATTTGGTGAAAATCAAAAGTTTTTTTCAACCAGGGTGGTAAAAAAAACCCCAATAGAAACCGGACTAGGACCCGAGCGGAATGGTATCCGGCAGGGACGGGCATTTTTGTACTTCGGGAGTTCTTTTAGTGGGGAGTACTGTTTTTTGACCTTATATATTACTTCAAAGACATATTGTACACAAAAAAGTACTTCCGGAGTACAAAAATGCCCATCCCTGGTATCCGGGTACATACAGGTTTTATACGGAGGAGATTTTTCGTTTCCGATATATACAGGGTGGCGCAAAAGTCTGGAAACACCCCCATAACTTTGGAACGGGGCATGATAATTGGATCAAATTCTTCTTGAATAGAAGGAGGGGTCAAGGGCTATCTTAACGGGGGATTTTGAGTCCCCCAGCCCTGTAGGGGACGATGAGAGGGGAAGGGGAGCCAAAATCTCAAATGAGATGGGAGGGCTTGTGATACGTCATTCGATAGGGGCTTCCAACCCCAATCCAGCGATTCTTTGTTTTTTGAAATCGGATCATTTTTCGCTGAGTTATTGTAATTTTAGTACTCCGATGTGGCAAAGTCAGGAAACACCCCCATAACTTTTGAAAGGCGCATGATAATTGGATCAAATTTTTTTCGAATCGGAGGTTATTTCTATCCCAATCCTCGCATTACCCAGAATCAACGGCGTGGACGTGGCGGGAACCTGATTCCTTGTGTGTGTGTGCATGTGTGTGTGTGTGGGGAGGTGAGTGTGGGTGTAGGTGGGTGTCGGTGTGTGTGGTTGTGTGTGGGATTGTGTGTGTGTGAGGGTGGGTGGGTGGTTCGGTCGTATGGGCCTGTGCGACTCACACACACCGACGCCCACACACAACCACACACATGCACGCACACACACACCCACAATCACACACAACCACCCACACACACATGCACACACACACACAAGGAATCAGATTCCCGACACGTTCACGCCGTTGATTCTGGGTAATGCCAAGATTGGGATAGAAATAACCTCCGATTCGAAAAAAAATTTGATCCAATTATCATGCGCCGTTCAAAAGTTATGGGGGTGTTTCCAGACTTTTGCGCCACCCTGTATATACACATGGGTCTATCCGGGTGCAGCATCGGGATTGCAGCATGGAGAACGGACATTCATCCGGGTTCATTCCGGTCCTATCTGGGAAAGTTCTCGTGGATAGTTTTTGTATACAGGTCTATCCAAGTGCTATCTGGGAACTGCAGAGCGTAACATGGATATGTTTCCGGGTTCATCCAGGATCAATTCGTAAATTTGTCACAAAAATTCTTTTATACCCCTTAATTTGGATTCAATCCGGGTTGATCCAGGTCCTGTCTGGGAAAGGTTTTGAGGATGGTTCCGTTTACGGGTCTATCCGGGTTTTATCCGGAGACTGTACAGTTTAAACCGGATATTGACCTGGGTTCACCCGGAAGTCATACGGGAAGGAGTCGTCAAAATTCAGTTATAACCCTACATAGTCATCCGATTCGGGTTTTTATCCTGGTTCTATCTGGAGAAGTTTGTAACGAATGACTTCGTATACGGGTCGTATCCGGAAACTGAAATCCGTAGTACAAATATGTATCCTGGTTCATCTGGAAGTGATACGGGGCCTGGTCGTAAGATTCATTTATCACTCTGAATCAACATTCGATCCGGGTTTATCCGAGTCCTATCCGGGGAAATTTTAAAAGACAGTTTCCTATGCGGGTTTATACACGGAGAGAAATGTATTTGGAAAAATTACAATTTTATTCGTAAACTAGAACTATTCGGCAAAACCAGGCAATAATTTATAATATAACTCCTAATCATTGCCAGTTGTGATGGTAAAAATCGGGATTAATTTGGATTTTTACCATCACAGCTGGCAATGATTAGGAGTTATGCTATAAATTATTGTCTGATTTTTCCGAATAGTTCTAGTTTACGAATAAAATGGTAATCTTTCCAAATAAATTTCTCTCCGTGTATGGGTCGCACCCGAGAAATGGATATGTATTCGGATTCATCTGGTAGTGATACGGGGATTAGTCAGCTGATTCATTAACACACGGAAAATAAGAAATAGTGACAACTCGTCGCTTCGAGTCTTTGAATGGAGATTTTTACAAAATATATTGTAAAATATTTCACATTATAAGACAAGAATAGATTGGTCTCTTATGACGTGAATTATTTGATAATATACCTTGTAAAAATCTCCATTTAAATGCTGAAGCAACCCGTTGTCATCCTATACGGTAAATTTCTCCATTTTCTTTTTTCCGCGCAGTAACTACTTGAGTACTAACTCGATAGCTGCACTAACTAACGTAAATACCTGAGGTATTTTCAGTTACTTGAGGCAACTAACGTGTTACTTATCCTGACTGCTAAATAGCTGCAGCAACTACTCAAGTAGATAGTCGAAAACTAACTATTCAAGTAGTTGCTGCAAGTATTCCTTTTTTCCGTGCAATTCTGGATCTACGTATGATCCGGGGTTTTCCGGTTCCTAGCTGAACGAATTTTTGAAGGATGGTTTCCCATGCGGGTCTATAAGGGTCTCACCCGGGAACGGTGAAGCTTAAAATGAATATGTATCCGGGTCCATCTGGGAGTGATCCGAGGATTAGCCGTCAAAATGCTATTACAAGTCTGAATCGAGATTCATTCCACTCCATATTCCGGGTTCATCTGAGTTCCATCTGGGAAAATGAAGAACTCTTGTCGTTATCTAGGAGATCCATTGATGTGATAGAAGTTTTATCTCTCACTCGCAAAACCCGGGAACTTGAATTCGTTTTAAGTGACCCGAAAAACCCCCATGTCAGTTTTAGTCCCAATTAACTAAGTTTTCAAAGAAATAATTCACCATTTTGTTCTATGAAGAAATAAACTCCGATTTGTTTCCAGTGAGCCAACCCCCCCCCCCCCCACACACACACAAAAGTTAGAAGTTTTTACAACAATAGCTTTTATTTTTTGCCAGTGTTCTTGCGATTTCTCCCTCTTCGCCATGCGATAATCTAAGAGAAAAGCGTGAAACAACCATTTGGGGTGGGAGGGGGAGGGGGAGGGGGGGTGAAGAAGTTGATTTCTTTGTAAATTCTTGAAATAGACACTACAAAATATACCCTCAATTTTGGAGATGACCAAATAACGCGTAACTCACAACCTTTTTGACGAATGATAAAAAATACTTTTTTTCCTGCTCTTTCGCTATTTCCGACAACCAACTGATTCAGCTTTGAACGTATGAAAGAATTATAATCGAATGCTCACAACAGTTTTTATCAGCATTTGAATACAGCACGCTTTCTAAAGTACAGCTTGGGACAGGGGTATGACACGAGCTCTGAAAACACCAAACCATTTCCTAAATGCCACAAATTTCCAAAAATTCCGTAAGACGCGCTGATATCATGATCCGCGCAGTCACGTGACATTTGAATATAGTAACCAATAAGAACAATAACAATTTGAGATAACCTGCAACGTCCTAAGAGTATTGCATAGTATTTATCCATGATGGATTAAATTCTCAACGTAAAAAGATGTCTTGTGTTGTGTGGGAGTGTAAATCACACAAAAATAACGATGAAGAAGATATTGACTTTCTCACAGTCCCAGAAGATTCTGTGCGCTTGAAATTGTGGAGTCAGGCAGCATTGGATGAACGTTACATAAGAATATTCAACAGTTTTAGTATGAATAATATGGATCGGACGAATCAAAATTTTGTGAAGAATGATTACACTGAGAGCTCAATTTCTTAGACTGGAAGAAATTTTTCATTGTCCTCATTCTAATACATCTTTTTTTCAATTAAAGAAAATTCTGTTGAATGGAAAAAGGTTTCATCAAATCAAAACAAAGAATTTCAAAATTGAAACAAAAATATACTCCTTCTCAAATTCGAGAAAAATTACTTCGATTCAATTAGAAAATTCTTTCAATGATATGAATTATCCTCTCCATGGAAAAAAAGACTTATCAGAACGAGGGCAAAGAAATTTTCTTTCGTTCTAAGACATTCAGTTCTCAGTGGGTATATATAATGTATACATATATATCAAACCAGATCACGTGGGTCGGTCATGTGACCATATAATTCATACAGTCAACGCTACGCACGGAATTTTTGGGAATCAGCATTCATTATAAATCGTCTTTCACTATCCGTGTACGGAAAGATGCAGCGTGTCATACCCCTGGCTTGGGAGATACATTCAGACTGAACCAAAAAAGCAAGTACGAAAGATAGCACCCTTTGCTTTCCGGAAACCAATGGATAAGTTTATACAGCACAACCATCGACCCTCCACCTAGGACTCCGATGGAATGGTCATGGAGGATTGGTGGAGAAATGGGAACCGTGGAAATAAGGGAGACATAAGGGAGAAGTTGCTTGGGGGTTCAGGCAACGGAGATGCGATAGAGAAATGTCCGTTCCTTCTGTTTTCAATAAAATTCATGTTGACGGAGTTACGTAACAAAATCTGAATATGTTAATCCACTGACATGGATTTTATTGAAAATACAGGGGGCAGAGATTTCTCCGTCGCCTTTCTCTCACTCCTCCCTTATTTCCATACCAATTCTCCACCTTCATTCCCCCGAAATCTTAGGTAGAGGACCGGTGGTTGTTCTGTACAAGGCGCCCAGTAGTGGGCTGTAGCCTACGCCAACAACACCATGGCGTAGGGGCGGCAGGCCGTGAAAGGACGAAAAATCGTGTCAAAAACGGAGTTTTTTTCAATTTTAATAAATGAAAAATGACTTTCAAAAGGATAATAAATTTTAATCAATAAAAGAACATTTTTGGTAATGGATATTGTTTAATTTCTTGAAAAATTAATCTTTGCTGCCTTATAAGGGGTGGCAAAAACACAAGTCCGCTCCTGAGGACTCCTCTCTCTAGGTACCCCCCCCCCCCCCACCAAGCCAATCGGATGATTTTGATTTTTGAATGTTGACCAGCTTATCGCGATTCCTTCCACTGTACAATGTCAGGAGACAGGGATACATTTTTGAACCCAAACTATCATCTTTTAGATACTCAATCACTAAACAAAATGTCATGGAGATGATCCTGGTTGCAAGAGCTGTTGCCATTAAATTCTTCTCAAATATGAGTGCTCTGATTCTCCTATTTTTCATTCAGAGGAAATGCTAAATCGTTTAGAAGAATACTGCGTAAAGTCAATAGATAACAATAGATTTTTGAAGGGGTTTCAAGTGAAAACAGTGGTATTCCTGGATTTTTGCCACCAAGGGCTTATAATATTCTCCCGCTCTCAACTTGAGCTGGGTTAATATTCTTAATCGTTTCACCAAGTATATGTATAATATCTGCAAAAAATGTAACAAGCTTCTTTAGTTCCGTCACCCCTTCGACGTTTTTCGCCCTGAGTTATAAACTCTCAAGCCTCCATCCAAAAATATCTCTTTTAGAATGCTTATTTGCGAGATATGTTTCAGAAGTCTTTGTACTACGTGGGTCGTTAATTCCAATGAAAACATGATTTTTTCGCGTGAAGTTTAATTCAATTAGATAAAAATTGCCCTGTAATGCACATCCTATGAATATTCTCAGCGTGTTGAACGAGGGTTGTGAGGGGAAGTTAAATTGATTTAATAACACAAGGGACATGGAAATGACACACACACAGGTCTCCACGGTTTCCAATGATATGTTTTTTCATTAAATATTTATGCAGCAGGTGTAGGGTCCTCATGCGGGATATATTCCTACAATTAAAGCATTGAATTTTCTTGAAACGGAGCACTATTCTTTCAAGGATACAAAATTGGGCCTTTCAAGAAACGTCTTTTTCAACCAGCTTCCAAGCCAATTCGTCCGAATGTAGATTGATTTGCAAGCCAGTCGGTCAGAAAACTCGAAAATTAAGGTTTGTCTTCAAATAATGCACGATAAACCTTCAGTGAAAACCATTCTAGATGTGTCTTTGGCGCGGAAGTGAGCCTTAGGACTGTCTAAGTAGTCAACCAAAGTAGAGAAACTAGAATGTTTTCTACCAGAGACGGGGATGAACCTGACTTATCGAATCTTTTGACCAACCGATTCATCTTTGAGCCAAATCATTCGCAGACCAGCAGGAGTCTATCACTGATTTTAATCGGTATAAAGATGTATCACACTGAAAAGCATCGATACATAAAATATCGATCTTGAGGTTTTTCTTTTCAATTTCGAAATTTATATGTGGAAAAATTGTTCAAAATTTTATATAAGTTATATATAAATCAACATAGTTTTTATATAAATTATATATAATTTATGTATGAATTGGAATTGTTCATGGCTCAACATACAAAAGAAAATCCGTGTGAAGATGTACTCTATTACAACAATTGAATTTACTTCCAAGTAGCACACAACGTATGGTAAAAAATTAGTGGAATATGATGTAAAAAATGGAATGTGAAATATAATAAAGAATAGTGATACCCAAGAATTAATGAATCTTCTATGAACTTGTTCGAAGAACTCCGCATATATTACTTAATAATAACGTATTGTACGTACTGTGTACCGTATCGCACAGACGACAATGGGAGTCCCGTTCTATGATCTGATTACGATTTCGATCGGAATTCAAAAAAAGCACAGAATATGTAAATAATTATAAGAATACGTATAAAGCGAAGGGTCGATAAAACAAGAGATGGTGGGTAACAACGGCGAGAAACAAACATAAACAAGACGGTGCAAGTTGTTGAATCTTTTTCTCCTGTTGTCTCTAATGAGGCCACATGGCAAGGGGCTGGTGCATTCTTGGTTAACCCGTTGGTCGTCCATGTTAGAGAGAGAGAGAGAGAGAGAGAGAGAGAGAGAGAGAGAGAGTATGGACAAGCGCATGCGCATTCCTCTTACCTTACGGTTTCGATTTGAGAGGTTAGGTCCTTGGTAGTTCGCGAATCTATGCAAATGAGCGGCCAATTATGTTGCGAGAGACCGTAAAAACTGCACCTTGTTAGAGAAACGTCGCTCGGTGGCGGTGTGACGTAACGACGGCCGGACGCGCGCGCTCTTTCACAAAGAGAGGTGTTCCCCGTCCTTATTTCTTTCTTTCTTCCTTCCTTTTCCTTTCCCGTGACAAAAGCGGAGAAACGAGAATCCAAATAGGATAAGGAAATGAAGGAGAAGAAGATATGGATCCTGTTGTTATGTTCTGTTCGCTTCCTTTCGCTTCTATCCTCCCTCGCTGGCTTTCCACCGCTATACGATTCTTCCTCCGCTTTTTCTTCCCCGGAGAAATCCTTTTCGAGCGTGCAAGCTAGAGTCGAGGAAACGAAACAAGTTTGCAACACACGAGATTGATTCCATGAAACTTTATCGATCCTTAAAACTCGATAATGGATATTTGTGAATTCTTGAGTTGGGAGTCAATGAAATTATCTCGAATAGTGATATTCGACAATAGAGCAGACAGATTCTTCCCCGATTCTGCCTCCAAATGGGTGGGACGACAAATATTTTCATCGAATTCTATACACTCATTCTTTCCCCGTCGTACATCAGAGAAGCGCTTTGGTGTTTTACATAAGGGTGCGACCTACGAAGGGTCTGGTATGTCAGACACGCGCCGTGATTTGTTTTCCCTTTCCACGCTGGATGGATAGGAGAGAGAGGGGAGGATGTATGGGGAGAGTGAGAAAGGAACAGGAAACCTCTTGCTGCCGAAGCTATTCCTTCAGAGAGGAAAATATTAACTCGAGCCTCGAAATTGAGGAACGTCCCTACTACGAATCCTGACTAGCAATCACTTTTCCAAATTACACTTACGTTGTATTAATTTTTCAAAGGTGAAAATGATTTCGATGAACGTTCAGCTCTTGATTGATTATTTTCCCTTCCTCTTTCATGATATTCCTTAATTTATCAATTTTTAATTCTTCCCGTACGTGATATGCTATGGGAATGGGTTGAATGAAGACCGGCAAGACACGGCCCTACAGCTCATTAACCGTATAATATACGCGCGGCAATACTGGTAAAGCGCGGACTGGTGGTCGGCACTTGCTCGTCAGAAGCCAATGGCAATTATACGGATTGCTTTAATGCCTGTGATTAAAAGAACATAATGAGCTGCCATTAGAATAGTCGTGTCGGTAACATTGTTTTTTGTTGTATTTCAATGCCGATTGAATTTACGGTAGCGATATTAACAAAACGCGTAAAACATCGGCGTATACGAGAACACACGAGAGATAACCATCCTCCTCTTTCAGTGCCTAAGTACGCGTTTCTTCAACAATCTTCTTAACGATTTGGAAAGTAATCGAAATAGTTAGTGCGGAACATCGTACACTACTTGAAATCCAAAGAATATAAACACGCGATTCGAATTGAATAATTCCTTTTATTTTCCTGTAACGTTTTCATCATTTTTCCCTGTGATTTTTTCGTTCCGCGTTGTTCCGTTACCGGGCGTTCATTTGTCATTCGGAAGATGAGAGAGAATAAAATATGAAATTCATCGAGGGTATTGAAAAAAAACATCGGATTTTGAAGATTTTTTATTTTCTATTCGACAAAAGTTGATGAGGTTCCGGGTCACGTATGAATCATTTATCTGTTATTTCCATTTAACGTTTATGATCTACATAGACCTCATGTAATTATGAGAATATGAAAATTTGTAAGAGGTTGCGTGACATCGAGGCTTACAGAGATAAGCCATGTCGTCGAGCCGTTGTTTTATTATAGTTTTCGTAGATTACCTCGTTATACCATAATCGTAAGGTCTCTCGCGCACGATCGCCTCTTTCGCCTACATACACACGTGTATATTCACCGCAAATATATAGTAATATCACGTGAATATCTTCTATCGTGCAGGTGCAATATCCGCCTGGTAATCTTCAATCACTCAAATAGCAGGGAATTACTTCATAACTAAAATATATGAACTTCTTTTCTGAAGTGAGTAATCTAGGAATGCATTTCCACGCTAATTATGTTGTAAAATGTTTGTGAAATGTGAAAGGAGATCGGAATTACGAGTGTTTGATACTTCACATTTATTCGCTTATTCAGTGATTTACAAAGGACGTTGAAAGAACGTTATCCTGTGAAACAGATGTCTGTCGTTGATTTCATAACGTTGATTTTTGGTGACAGCTCGATAGGACAATAGACGACCATAAATAATGCTTTAATAATGTATGACTCAATGTATAGTAGAAAATAAGTACCTGCCCAGGAAGGAATTAACCAATGGCCCAAGCTTGGCCCGATCTTGGCCCAATTATGACTTATATTGGGCCAGAATCCATGAGGGAAAATGGCCCAAGCTTGGTGGAAGCTTGGGATGATAACCTCGTGCCAGGCTTGGTACTCAATATTGGGCCAGAAAGCAATGCCAAGTATGGCCCAATGTCTCATGATATATGTATTATGAGTATTTTGGCTCATACGATTAAACCGGACCTGGCCCAAGTTGTGTATATTAACTTTTGCCATGCTTCAACCTGATTCTTCAAACATACTTCTTGGAGAAAAAATGACGTCATTTTTCATGCCATCCCTGCTAAAAATTTCCCATAGAAAACGATAAGATTTTTAGCAGGGATATCGGTACGATTCTGTAGAAATCACCAACATGGAGATGTAGCATAGGTTCTCAAATAAACATTGGCCCAATATTGGTTCACCATGCTTGACAGTTTAATGTTTTGCCAAGCTTCAACCACTTGTTGCAATGTCATTCCCTACGAAACGTGGTATAGATTCTCAAATAACAAATGGTTTAATATTGGACCGATATTGGTTCGCCATGCTTGGCAGCTTAATGTTTTGCCACTCTTGTACCACTTGTTGTATAGGCATTCCTTATGAAACATGATGTGGGTTCTCAAATAACAAACGGCTTTATATTGGACCAATATTGGTTCGCGATGCTTGGCAGCCCAGTATTTTGCCAAGCATGGGCCAGTTGTCAATATCGGCATTTCCTACCTGGATGAATCATGCGCTTAGGATGCATTCATAAAATCTTCGGCGTTCGAACATCAGTTGAAGATATCCTATTGAAAATGTCGAGCGAAACCGGACAACACTGGAGAAAAGTCCACCCTAGTCAAAAAGTGAAACCTGATTTAGCTCTAATCCGTTGCGTATTACCCGTGTGGAAATTTTTCCGGGCATCTTGTATTGAATATAGACTCCGTATTGGCTTATATTGGGTATTCATTCACTTAGGATGTCCTAACCTTAGCCACTAAGGGGCCTAGTTGGGTTGCTGATGTTCAGCCTGATTCCTCCAAGTCAGGGACACCCACACAGTAAAAAGTAAACCTTAAAGTGATCCCGAATATCAGCTTAAAAATGCAGCCAAAAGTAGCGCCTATTCCAACTGAAAGTAAGCAATGAAAGAGACTGAATTTAAATCAATTCCATCTTACTTTGGAAATTAAGATGGAATTCTATTCTGATTCCAAAGGAAGATGGAATTAACTGAAATTCAGTCTTTTCCATTGCTTACTTCCAGTTGGAATAGGCGCTACTTTTGGCTGCATTTTTAAGCTGATATTCGGGATCACTTTAAGTTTCACTTTTTACTGTGCATATAAAACCCATATGGGCTACGCTGCATTTCCAATTTTTTCCCCGGTCTTAAAAATCTAGGCACTCCAACTACAGCCTTAATAGGGCCTTGCAAGGCTTCCCGTATTCTCCTGAAGATCTTGATTTAAGCATAATTGTATACAACCCATGTAGGGCCAAGCTGTATTTCCAACGTTTTCCCTGTTTTGAAAATCTGACTGCACCCAACTACAGCGTGCATAGGGCCTTGCCCTGATATTAATTCCTTTTTTGAATATAAACCTACTTTAAAAAGCAAATTTACTGAGATCGTATCGGGAATTTCGACTTTTTCAATTTAATGATATACGCGACAATTTATAATCCTTTTAAAGGTCCTATAGTTTTATCGCCTACATTAGCTTTATCATGGGCGCCCTACATAGGCCCAAGTTGGGAATACTATGCAGGTCCTGAAGATGAGTGCGTGACAATCCTGTCTAAGTCTTATAAGGGTAACCAAAACAGGGCCTGAAATAAAACGAGCACGCCTAGTTTGGTCCAAACTGCCGCCAAGAATTAATTTCCACACGGGTACGGAGTGAATCAGATTCGATTTCAGTTTTCACTCTAATCTCCCTCTGCTTTCAACCTGATCTTGTTTTCCAAATTCTCATTCGACTCGATGTGAACTTTTTTTGGACCTAATCCAACTATGGATCGTTGCGTATTACAGAGTTGATCAGGTTTTAAAAAGTATCACATGAAAATTTGTTTACTCCTGGAGTATTTTCAGTAAGGACCTAGACAGCACAACATGCCACTGGAAGACTTATGTAACGTAGAGGAGGTTTCCCGGACGTTTAGACAAGAAGTGCTGCCGGCTGCCCATTCCTGTTTCAGAGTCAATGATCAACGAATCCGTGGCCAAATTTTTAGAATTCAAATTGACGCATCCAATATGGCAGATAACATCCTGTAGTTTTTGAGGTCGCTGATGTTGACTCCTTTGTAAAAATTTCAAACTTTAGAATGGTGGATTCAAGATGGTGGCCTTAAATCCCAAAATCCAACTGTTTTCCTCTAAACCGGATCCCCAGGAGTTTTGAGAATGGCTGATTACGAGTCCTTTGTCATAATACCAAATCCAATATGTCGGACAACTACCCGGAAATTCATAGGTTTTCTCCAAACTCAGCTTACGGTGGTGCACTTTATTTCTCTAGAAATGATTTCAATGGGAATTTATCTCAATTTTTTGAACCAAGTTCAAAGGAAATCCGTTGAATTCCGGCATTTGTGTTCACAATAATGGATTCACCAGTTTGAATTCACGAATTTCAATAACGAATTCGTAAACAGCGACCGCAAAGAATACCGAGGACCGAGTTTGAAGGAAATCCGATGAATTTCCAAATTTTTATCCGCCATATCGGATTTGACATTTCGAATTTTGAAAATTTCACACCGAATTTGTCATCGCTAACTCCAGAAACCCCGTGTAACAGTTTTGCAACGGGTCCAAAAACTCCTCATGATCCCCTTCAGTTTGTCGTGATTTCCATTTCCTTTCTAAAAAAAAAAATTACGGAATTCCTTTGGAGTCGACATGAGCAACAGTTTTTTTCTCATTTCGCAAATGAGACCTCCATCTACCATTTCCAATAAGTAAAATGAGTCAATTCATCTGAATCGCACAACTTTTTCTTCAAAAATTAAACACATTTTCACATTCAGCGGTGCAAAGACCACATGCAATCATTGCTCCGCCAGCATTTCACACTGATCGAATTGATATTCTACTATTTTTTAGCATATACTTTCAGCAGTAGATTTGATTTTGGAAAAGTTCAATTGGGTCACTTTTCGAGACACAGCGTTTCTTTGAACTTGGTCGTTATTTCACTGTCCCTTGATCACGCAAATGATACTTTCAGGAATAGAAGGATGCTCTTGAACTGGTATGCAACACGGAGAAAATGTTGAGCTATACCAGCTAAATTTACAATAACTAACTAACTAAATAACTAGAATCTAGCTGATACAGCTAAACATTTTTTTCCGTAAAGGGCAAGAAAAGGGGGCCAGATCTTTTATCTGAATTCTAACACTTGGAACATCACTTTACTCACCCCAACGGTCAAATATGTCAAATTACAAATTTTATTGTTGGGATTTTTGCGAACTATTTAGCATTTCGTCCCACTGTGTGACGTCGAGAATTTTGAAAACATTGGAAGTTACAACAGAAAATATTACACTGGAGAGAATTAGTGATGTGAAATGGATTCCAACCCAAATGATGTCGAATTTAACTCCGAATTGAGTCGCTCCGAGTTCAAAATGAATTATTTCAACGGCACTATCCGAATGAGATTTCTTGAAAAAATTTTGGTGTCGTTTGCATTCCGCACTCTTCAAAGATCTATGCAGAGCACATTGAGTCGCCATTTCGTATTGGCCAGGTTATCTGAGACGTATTAAATAAATTTGTTCAAACTGAATTTTGAAATACTCCCGAACGGAGGAATTTAAAAAATTATGTAAACTTTGTGTATAATTCAACATAGTTTATATATAATTCGTATATAAATTATATATGTACACTTTTGAAAATTTGTTAACTCGGAACTCTGTTTGTCATAAAGAATCTTTAGAAACTTCGTGTGTAAAAATTATGCGATAGTTTTTTAATAAACTGGGCAATACAAATTCGCTAGCGTTGTTCACTTTTGCATTATCGAATAAAAAACGACGAAACTACCAAATAGAAAGAGAAGTCCCACATCACCGCTTTCCGGATAAACAAATTTGAGTGAAGAAAAACGTCAAAGCTTTTTCAAGTTATTTTAACATGATGGATTTGAACAAATGTAGGAAAATCACTCCGCTCTCGAAGAATTTCAAACTGTTTTTTGAAGTATCGCTTATCGATTCGGACGCTCCTAGCAATCCATTTACAAGATTGCATTTTATTTACTCAAGCGCTATATAATCATAACTGATCCAACACTCATATTTCATTACAACATCCCATAATTATGAACTTGATATCCATCATTCCAACCATAGCTCCTCTCGATTCCGCAAATAAAGGCTCTATCTGTGAGAAGGAAAAAAGCAACGTGTATATCCGGTGTTACGTAGAGTGAAAATTTTATTATTTAATGGCCGAGAAGAAAAAATTGGCAGAGCAGAAGGGTGAAGGCTGAAAGAAGATCAAGAATGCCGCCACGAATGGTGGTGAGAAACAATCGTAAAGAGGGATCTTTGTTCGTTTCTTCGCCCCGCGTAAGAGAACACAATCTATCCGTCTCTCCTCTCAGCCCCTCGTCTCGTCGTCGACGCACGTTGTTCGCACGCACGAGGCGCCCTCAAGAATTCAATTTTCAGCTTGATTTGTCAGACCGTCACAGTAGCCTATGTTAAAGGGAGGGACTCTTCTCAACGTTCTAGCCTATTTCGCGCAGTTTGTTAAGCATACGCTTGGTTGGAATCGTCCTCGTCGAGTTGATTCTCTCCTTCAAGTAGATTCTTTCGTTTCGCATTTTACGAGGGTTTCAAGAGAAAGAGAAACATCCATGAAGAGCGTGAAGAGGAGAGGTGCAAATGAGAATGGGGACTGAGTTCCAATAAATACGAATACCCCACAGTACCCGCGCGTACACGCACGTATACGTTAATCGAAAAAGAAATCAGTGCACTGGTTTCATCATAATCCTCTATGACTTGTTGATTTTATTCTTGAGGTTATTGTTTGAGAAGAAAAGTCTTGAATTTGTTCTTCTTGTGCTCTTTATCGTGTATTTATTCGACTTGATGATTGATTCGGATGCATCTAATTGATTCCGGCCAAAAATCTTATCAATTCCTTCTAGTAGTGGGATTCCTATCCGGGATTTTTGAATATCCGGATGTTCGGATATCCGAAAAATTCAGATAAATAATCTTGTTATCCGGATTACATAGACATCTAGATATGCGGATCAACGGATAATCCGATTTAATTGCATCATGTTCGTATTGTACACTGTAAAAAAAGCAGTATCAAAACAGTTTCAAAATTTACACAGAATCAACACCATGCGGATTTTATACAAGTGCACCACAAAATCAGTGCCAAAATAACACAAAACGGTGTGAAATTGATACGATGTGATATTAAAAGAATACTTTTTGGTGTGAACTTCTCCTAACACCGCCATTTTTTTACAGTGTATCATCAATCGCGAAAATGAATGAACTGCTATCGCTTCCCACGTAGAAATTGACGGATGGCCAGTACCGGCTTGATACAGGCTGCCAATGTGCAACAGTTGGCGGCCGGTGTCGGTCGGACTACGGAATGATAACGCCAAATAACTCTGATCCGGTACCGGGTACCAACATCAATTCAGTACTGGAAATCAGTGTGGTTCCGACATTGAGAACTGATACTACTAGTATTGATCGTTATTCAAGTACCGACGACTGTTACTCAACCGTTATTTGCGCTGTCGTAACTTTGGAAGGTTTTGAATGCATTATCAAAATGTCTGCACTAGAGGGAATTTAGAGTGATATTTACTATGGGATCATAGGATGAACCCCAATGGTTACAAACTGGCAGCCTGTATCAAGCCGGTACTGGACCATTCGTCAATGTCTACGTGGCCAATCAAGTCTTCTCTCAAAGTACACGAGATATTTATTCACATTGGTTCGGTACCGAATCAACGTTGAAGGCCAACGCTTATGTACTAAAATTGTACCGTTGTTGATTCAACATTGGTGGTACAACAGCAGTACCGACACGAACTTGAAATGAAGTCGGTTAAGTACCGACCCGCAATCGGCAGACAACCGTCGGTGGCCCATACCTTTTCAGTACCGATCCGTTCGTCACCATCGGCTCAGTATCGGAATTTCTACGTGGATTCTCTATCACAAGTGCATAAATTACTTTGATTTCAGATATCCAGATATATGCGGATACCTAGATATCCAGACTGTATTCACACATCCGGATAATTAACCGTATATCCAAATTTCCGAATGTATGGATAATCCCGGTACCAATACCTCCTTCCTAGTCCTCGATTCACTTTGATAAGCACAGAAGTGACTTCATCCGGCGGCATTCTTGTTTCAGACAAACATGGAGGAAACAGAATTCATTGGGACAGCGAAATTTTATTTGGTTGACTCACTTTTTGTTGTGACAGCAATCGATTTGCCATCAATCTTGTTAGCTGAGAGAGCGACTTTTTAGCTGTATCAACGGAAATTTTGCTGTTTTATAGTCAATCATGTTGCTCTCTCAGCAACCCAGTGAGCTATGACAGCGAATTCTCAACTAAATCAGCAAAAAGACTTGCTGTTCTATACATATAATACCTCGTCCTACAAACAATCATTACTGGCGTTCCAATGCGCCGCTGATGGCCTTGCAATGCTAATAAAGAGCCACTACTGGCCCTTTAAAACGCCTGCAGGCGTGTTTGCTGAGCGATTTGCTGCGTCAGCGAATGTTTTTTTTCCGTGTACGTTGCTCAATCGATTGATTGATTGATTAAAAACAAAACAAATACATAAAATTCCGTTTGGACAAACCATATATAAAAAAAGTTCAATAAAACCGATAGCAATTTCATGTTCGTGTATGAAATTATCAAACCGCATTTCAGACCTCAAATAAAATATCCAACTAAAAAAGAGTAGGTCTGTGAATTCCCATATGATATCTCAGCACAAACATATGCAAATTCCAATCTTGAAATATTTACTTATTATCAGTAATCATCCTGACTTACATGTTTATTATCAGTTTCGAATTACTTGGGATAGCACTCGGAGTCGAGACCATGAACCCGGCCATTTCTTGCCTGTAAAGCTTACAAAGGCAACACTCGCCATTTGTGCTAACACGACTGTGAATACAACCCTTAGTCGAATTACTACTAGTCAATGAACCAAAGTGAACATTTCATTCTTTATGTAATAATTTTTCATGCTGCTTTTACGACTCGAGAGAAGTATGAGAGTAAGTTGAGATATTTTACAGAAAAGTTACACGTAATGAATGAAATGAATCAAAATAATAAATGTATTTTCACAACCCCTATCGACCTCTCACACGTCAGTTGCGTAGAGAAATAGGACCTTTGGTTGAAATAAACTATTGATTCTGAATAAACCTTGTTGAATCAACGAAAAATCGTTGAGAATGTGGAACGTCAATGACCCATGATTGAACTGCAACAGAATTTGATCGGATTCCATGAGAACCAACGCTTGAAGTTTTTTCTTTGGATGAGGCTCAATAAGGAATATGTAGATTGAATGTGCAATTATCGTCCATGAAAAAATGGAGAACACATATCCAATGATATTGAATTCTTCACAGGAAGAAAAAACAATTACTGTCGCAGCAGAACAGCAAATCTTCTCTTTGACCTAACCAAAATTTGCTACCACATTTAACTGGATTGCTGAAAGAGCAACATGATTGGCGAAAATAGCCAAATTTTCAGTGTTATGTATAGAATAACCCACAAATTTTGCTAAGAGAATTGTAATTTTTTTCCGCAACAGCTGAAAAATCGCCGTCACACCTAACGAAATTGCTGTGATAGCAAATAGATTGCTGTCACAACGAAAAATTTGTTGCCCAAGGAAAAAATATCCAGCAAAATCAGATTTCGCTGTCACAGCGAATTTTTTTCCCTCCATACAAGATCTTATCAATATTCTATTAATCAGAATCAATTTGCGAACTGAGTATTGAAATTTGAAATATTGAAATCTAATCGAAAAATGGGAGTCAATGAACGTTTCCTAAAAAATAATGAGATGTATCAAGAAAGACAATTCAAAAGAAATCTGTTGAAATACTTCTGTTTGACTTTGACTGAATTTTGCCACAAGAAATGATAGCAACAACTAATAATTTCTCTGAGTGTGTCTGGAGAATTGTTCTAAGTGTCAGGCTCTGGAATGATCTTTTTCTCTCCTAAAAATACCCACTGTCCACGTAACGTGTAAATTGAGCACGAATATCTGAGGAGCATATGAAATTCTGTTGAATGCTGAAACTGAATCCGTATCAAGTACATTGAGGATATGTTTGAAAGTCTATGAAGCTGTCCCGAGCATTCATTGGGCAAGAATATTCGATTGAGCTTTTATCGAAACTAATAGAATTCCAAATTCATTCAAATATGGTTCGAATCAGTTTCTCTCATCATATGATATTCAAGTATGTATCCTAAAATATCTAAAAGGATGCTGAAAGATGTCTTATGCAATCCGGGAATGCGAATTTTGTAGTTTTATATTCCAAAAGATACTGTTCAGCAGGGTACTTGAATTGAATGTCGTTTTTATCCAAGAGGAAAAAAAACTACTAATGATTGTTATTTACTTTTATCCACGTACTTTATGGCCGAGGTACACTGTTAAAAAAAAACTGGAATTTTCCGGTACTCAGGAACTGGAAAATTCCATGTTGCTGGAGTTTGAATCGTTTATTGAAACGAATTAATAATCAAAAAACAAAATACTGAGACCAAATTCCAGTTGAGACTCAGAATCATGCAGCACATTCTTCAAACGCTGTTTGCAATTTCAAGGAGTCCATTCGAGAAGTTAAATAACGATGATTCAACAGATTTTGTGAGTTTGATTTTTCGTTTCGTTTTTATAAACGATTCAAACTGCTACAACATGAAATTTCTGTTCATGACGAATTTTTAAGCTTACGTACACGAAAACTCCCTTTGTACCGGAATTTTCCCGTGTTCTACGTGTACTGGAATTTTCATGATTTGAATATAATTTTCTAGTACAATGGAATTTTCTCAAAGTTTTTTTCTCACAGTGTAGAAATGTAAAGATTGAAAAAAAATCTCTATCATATTGAAAATGAACGCTTGACGGCAGTGCCCACGGAAAAAAGACTCCCCTATACACAGAGGAAAAAATATCGCTGGCATAACAAGCAGGTCTGTTACTATAGCGCCTACAAAAAAAACTAGTTGAAAGAGCAAGAAAAATGATTGACACAACTAAATTGTTTTGCTGACATAAACCAATTCGTTAACAGAACTAACGCCTTAGCTGCTGGAATGAACATTTTTGCCAGGGCAACAAATTTCTTTTTAGGCGCTATAGTAGCAAACCATTTTTTCTCCGTGTAGTAGCTGGGAATTAGCTGCGATAGCTAATATTTCATGTGTTGAATATTTGAATAGCAAAAAATATTGCTGCAACAGCTAAATTTTATGTATTATAGCAATAATGTTTGCTGCCATAGCTGAAGAATAACTACCTCGGCTAATTTTTAGCTATTCAAATATCAACAACATCATTTTTTTCCGTGCCCAGCTAACATTCAGACATCTTCAAGATCGATTCTCCAATTTTTTTACGCTTCCTTGCTACTTTGGTCATACTTCCACATCGCTGTACTTCGTTACTTCATTTCCTCCGAAGCAGTCTGGCTTTCTCACAAGGCCAGTATCTTTTATCAGACCCAACTTGAAATACTTATTTTTTTGACCCTTTGCCGCTGCAATGGGACGAAACAGCACGTCCCTAGTTTCCCCTAGTTCACAAAATCCACCCATAGAGCAAAAATTTTGCTTTGTCTACCCTGATGAAAATGGAAACTGAAATGAAGCGCAGACGAAAAGTATGGTAGAGCGTAACAGAAACGTTAATGAAAAGTAAACAAAGAATAAATGAAACGGATTCGAAGAGTATTTGAAGCTTCACGAAGAGAATGAAGAATATAAGAGAATAAAAATTTCAACCACTTGGCGAGATTCGATACAAGGATTTTCATCATTGCAATCCAGCGTCTCACCTATTCGGCCATGGAATACTATGATTCCTGACAGTTTAAAACCAATACTCACAGTCTGTATGAAATAATTCGCATTACTTTCCATGGAATGTAACAGTATTCTTCTCAAAACGGCATTGAACGTTTATAAAGCGTATTGACAACATATAATTTCAGAACTCTATAACAAGCAATTATCATACGCTTCGGCAAGAGAAGATTGGAATCTTTTGAGGTTTCTTGTCAGCTTCGAGTGCGCTTACTACGAGCGTATATTTTTATCAGGGTGAAAAATGTCTACTGAATGTCTGAAAGATTTCTTATACATCAGTTTTCATTGTCTTTAAGATGTCTTCGTTGAGGGAATCTAAGAAATGTCTTTAGATCTCATTTAGATAAGAAATCTTCTTGACATCTACAGGGAAAAAAATAATTAGCTATTATTTGGATAGCTAAAAATTAGCTACGGGAGCTATTTTTTAGCTGTCATAGCTACTCACTTAGCAGTGACAGCAAAAAATGTAGCTACCGTAGCGAAAATTCAACAGCTAAATTATTTAGCTATCCAAATATCAACCACAAAACCCATGCAGTTACAGCTATGATTTCCTGCTGTGGTAGCTAAAAAATAGCTACAGTTGCAATTTTTGTAGCTACAGTAGTGAAAAAAGGGTGCTAAAAAAGTGAGTAGCTGCCACAGCTATTTCCTTTTTTTCCGTGTAGTAGAAATCTTTTGGACAGAGCAAAATTCTTGCTGTATCGGCATTGATTCTCGCCAAATTTCATTCAAATCGGGCATAAATCTGATTGATCAATCAGATCTTTCCAGTCCAATTTCAATGAGATTTGGCGAGAATTAATGGGTTCCTTCAACCAGGGGTTCTCCCATATAACCAGTAAACGGTCGGGAAAATTTGCAGCGCCAAAGGGTTAACCCTCTGGCATGTATAACATAAGAAGCGTCTTTGCTCAAAACTGTCCTTTGTCTACAAACAAAGAGAAAAATTTGATTCATAATAGCTAGAAACACATTCAACTGAAAATACATTGGAAGTTCGTGTTTTGAACTAATCCTGCTAAAAAGTCCCATCGTTAACGATGGAATATTCCTACACGGAAAAAAAATATTTTGTTGATATTTGGATAGCTCCAAATTGGCTGCGGTAGCTATTTTTTATCTGTAGCAACAAAAGTTATCGCTATAGTAGCTAAAATTTAGCTGTCACAGCAATTTTTTCGCTATCCAAATATCAAATACACAAGTTAGGTACCACCGCTGATTATCAGCCAGTGAATTAGTTTTTTCCGTGTATCGACATACGGGGAAAAAAATTCCCTGTTGCAAAAATCTAATTCTGCTGGGTCTTTTTCGCGAGAGCAGCAAATATTTTGCTGGGACAGCAAACTATTCGCTGTCACAGCAATCTTGGTAGCTATGACAGCGATTTTTAGCTGTGGCGGCAAAAAATGTTTGCTCTTCCAGCAAAGTTCGTTTCATATTCTGTATATAATACTGAAAATTCTGCTTCTTTAGTTAATCATTTTACTCTCTAAGCAATCCAGTTAGCTGTGACAGTGAGTTTCCAACTGAATTAAGAGAAAGATTTGCTGCGTCAGCAAATTTCCTTTCTTCGTGCATCGATCTTCTATGCAACCCTGTATAATATGATAGATATGATAAGAACCTTCTGATCGAAGAAGCGAGGGGTAAACCACTCTAAAATCAGCAAGACAACATCAAGCATTATATGGACGTTGTGCTCTGACTTTTTCGTTATCGGTAACGTTATGGTAACTAAAATCTGTCTTATGGGCCTCTCCGAATAGTTTTATTGACAGTTATACTGCGTTAAGCAGAACAGAGCTACGCTTATACGGACCTTGTGCTCTGACATTTTCGTTATCGGTAACGTTATAGTAACTGAAATCTATCTCATGAGCCTCTTAGAATAGTCTTATTGACAGTTATATTGCGTTGAGCAGAACAGAGCTACGCTTACTTCAACATTATTTAGAGATTCAAAGTGGTTTACCCCTCGCGAAGAAGCGTATTGAATCCGACAAAATGGAATTTTATGAGTTTCAACGATATTCAATGCACTGAGAAAACAGATATCCTGAAAATTACCATAATTTATGGATTTTCAGCGCTGGTCTGACCCGAGTCGGAATATTTACTTGCACGAATATCCAAAAGTACCATAATTTCTTGGACTTTTCAGAATAAGTATGGTACCTTCCTTATAAAAGTCCCAGATATTATGGTACTTTTAGAGGTTTGTTCATGTAAATATTGAGACTCGGGTCAGACCAGCGCTAAAAATCCATAAATTATGGTACTTTTTAAGATACCTTTTTCTCCGTGTGGAATTGTCGTTAAATAAATTAATAAAACTGATTAAATCTACCCTAGCAAATCCGATTATACCGAAATTTTCAGTATTCTGTGAGTATAATTTTGGTATGGTATACAATCAGTATGAATCTAGTAGTAATCCAGTAAAATACCAAGTTGTAATGGAGAGTGAACTGGAAGCATACCGTATGCTCGTGAAATTTTGGTACTTGAGGTATACTGAAATATTTCCAATCATTCGGTATTTATTCCGTACGAATTCGGCATGAATTTGGAATGAATCCTTCATACCCAATTGTTACCGGAAACGTATCAAATTTCGGTATGTTTTTAGTATAAACCCATTTTGATTTCGGTAACAGTATTATTTGACTATAATTTAGGTATGTAAAATTCACAAACATACTGGATAATCTCAGTACGATGACAGTATGATCAAATTTGCTAGGGTAAGTGGAAAATGAGTAGATTTGATCAGACCTTTGCCCAATTTCAATGACACCTAGTGAACGCGAATCAATGAGTGTTTTTAATCAGGGTCAGGTTAATCAGCTTTTAAAAACCTTATTAAACACGATAGGCATAATCTATCTATACATCTCGATGGAGAATTTTTAGCAAGGAAACGATAGAAAGTTACCTCAAAATGCCTAATTTTTTTAATAACATTCCTCATCTTATTGTATTTCATCAGTTTATAATAAATTAGATATTAAATCGTCATAGAATTTTAATGAAGGACCAACTATGTTTGACTGTTCATAAATCAATCAATGAATAGAATATCAAATTCTTTATTCCCAAATGAATGAATAAACACATAAATACAGGTATGTTGACAGAAATAAAAAGTCTTATTTGGTTTTATGTGACAGATGTATCGGGAAATACTGCGATGTTTTGATTACTTGGAGAAGAATTTCAAGTATACGATACGCGTAGTGTATCTCGTTTTGTTGATTACCCTGTCCAATGCGATTTTATTACATACTTGCCTCGAGCGTGGGTGCAAATGTGTGGGAAGACACGTATGAATACGGGGATACCATAATTCGTCAAGTGGTGACAGGATTCGTGTTTCTTCAGTATTTTGTGCGCATTATGATTTTATGAAATAAATAATACCACACAAACATTTCTCTTGTAATATAAATTCTAAACCCAACATGAGCTATCCAAAGAAATTCACCAACGTGGTCGAGTGTATATTTTTACTGCTGAAGAGAAAAAAAAAGTAATTCCATAATTTGAAAAGAAAAATTCAATCGGTAACCGAATTTTACTACGCCGCTATATTACTGGAAGAGTACTCCATACGAATACCATAAGAGCTCTCTTTCTCTCTCTTTTACGATTTCCTCTCACGGATTTGAAAGCGATGCGTTTTTCTACAATAATACTCCCCTACAGAACGCCCTTCGTGTGATCTTTCGCGTGACTTCTTTTTCTCTCTTTCTCTATTCCCTAACTTCTCCTATATCCTCCTCGCCTGCATTTCTTTCTCTTTCTTCCTATTTTTATCTGTCTATCTTACCGATGTTCTTCCTTTTTCCATTGCCCGTTGGTTGTTTCGTTCGTTCGTTTGTTCGTTCCTTCCTTCGTTCGTTCGCCAAGAAAATAACGAGGAGCAAAGGATCTTAACCCCATGATCAGGAGAGTTGAGTGCAGTTATCGTTCTACGTCGCCCACTATTGCGAAAATAACGTCACGGAAATATAAGCGTTACCAGTATTGTTTATTGCTCAAACAATACCATCTTTTATGACTTATTACACTCGAGATTCCTCTAAATTTTTGAACATAGACATTTGATTATAATAAATCACTCCTGCTGTATATTTCAACCGATGTGTTGAAATATAAAATTCGAACAATAAAAAAGTCTGATGGACACCTCGAACCTTTCTTTTTTCAATTCCATGATGTCCGCAGACGTCATTCACCCTGGGAGCTCGCATAACTCATAACGTCTATATACGTCATCCGAAAAAAGGTTGTTGGTCACGTAATAATAAGAATCTAAAGTGATTCATAAACCTATTCGCTCTTTTGACTGTTATAAATATATTCCGAGTGAATCTATAATTAATCCTTTTTACGTATTGTCAAACTTGGGAGGGTTTGAACAAATGCTTTCGATTGTTATGAGGGAGGAACAAACAGGGAAGAGAATTCATTAGGCTTCTGTAAGTCACCCTCTTATATACACTTTCTCTCGTTCGTAGAAAATCAATTCAACGCGCAGAATAAAAGATAAGGCAAAAAGAGGGCAGGACCGGGGCTAATGTATCAATCATTCTGTTTGCGTAACCTTTGACACTTGAGCATTGATTCGATTCGAGCTCTTCCACGTAAACTCTTGAAAAAACTGGCCGCACAAAAGATCAACTAATCTCAATCTCGGTCTTGAAAATACACCAAAAAAAAAGTAATCTGAGAATAGAAGGAAAAATCCCACTCCATCGGAAAAGATATTCAACTTTTGTTTTCTTCTTCAATTGAGAATATATGCTCTTACGAATGAAGATTCTTTCGCCACAAAGAATTTCATCCTCTTAGAGAAGTTGCATCAAAATGAGAGGGATACTCTTTGGTGGAGTTTAGATATGTTTGTAAAATATTATTCCATGTGATCCTGCATTGCTTAGAATAAAAATCTATTTATACTGATCGGAATTTCAATTGCTGTGACGAACAGATCCAAAAATGATTCAAAAGAAAGCCTGGAGTCTGCGTAAATTAGTTTTTATGATTCTGTAGTTGATTTTCAAGTGGCAATGCATTCGAAGAAAGTTTGCATGCAGTCTTAAAATTGTATGAAATGAATTTAATACTTGAGATACTGTTTGTGCGTTGATTCTTATTCGATGAAATGATGTTGATACAGCACAATGTATCCCTGGAGTATTGTTTTAACGTTCTGAGAACACAAAGCTGTTCTAAAGGTTCCAAAATCAGTCTAGGAACAAACTGTGCTGTCTGAGTGGACTGAACATTGTCACAAAATTCGACATCACACATTTTGAAAAACTGTAGCTGAAAACGAGCCCGAGTGCATTTTTGTAGTCACAGTAGTCATATTTTCCATTGAAGTAGCTATGAGAATCGCTGTGATAGTGAAAATATAGCTACTGTGACTAAAAACTGTACTTGGACTTGTTTTCAGCTACAGTTTTTTCTCTCAATGTAAAATGTACTCTAAACAGATCGAATGGGATTTTGCAAGAACATTGTCCGGGTTTCAATAAGTTTTCCATTGAAATAACCCATTGAATCTAACCAAATCTAATTGAAAATTTTCTATTAATATCAGCTTCAACCAGAATATTATTCAAGATTCAATTATATTTATCAAGATTCATTGGATTTATTTAACCAAGGGCTTTCCCTGGGTATGCAAGTCCGCTGTGAAAAATATCCCTCTTCTTGTCTCAAGCCAAACTCCGCTACCGGTGATGGAGTTTGTTCTGAAACGATGAAAACAATACTTCTCGTTGGTTCAGAAAGCGGAGTTGCACCCTCAAGACCCTCGAATCGAATTAACATGATTTTGTCTTGCTGTCAGAGAGGAAAAAGAAATTCGCTGTGACAATGAAATCTAATTTTGCTGGGTCCCTTTTGCTTGCACAGCAAAATATTCACTATCACAGCAATCTCATTAGCTACTTCAGCCCTTTTTTCGCTGTGACAGTATAAAATTTCTGCTCCTCCAGCAAAATATTTGTTCACGCTGCTGTATATAATACTGAAAATGTTGCTGGTCCAACAAAGAATTTGCTACTGTTGTTAATCCAGTTAACTGGAGCAGTAAATTTTTAACTAAGTTGGCAAATTTTTTTCCGTGTATAGTTTTCTTGACACTTGACCATGGTACTTTTCTTTTCCTCGATGTATTTTCCATGAGATGAACCATGAGCTAGCATTCATACGATCTAGATGGTCCCAGCTACATTTGCACTTTTTAACTATTAATTCTATAAAATTAATTTGAGATAAATCACCACGTCAAACGCTATCAGATGATCAAAATGCGAACACAGCGATAATAAAGCAAATAATAGAACAATCAAGCAATCAATCAATCTTGAATTCGCTGAATCGATCAGCAATCGATATAGAAAATTATCTATAACTTTGAATGAAACGACGAATCAAAGAAAGCATTACTAATTAAGAACTTTATTAAATTCATTGAAATTTCAAGAAAATGAGAAAAAGAAAAAAAAGATCAGTCTGTAATGGATTCATTATACAAAGATCGATCAAACACGATACGATTTTATTGAGAATGTAGACAGAAATTCAAAAAGTTGTTGATGCACGTTAGATTTGATGTACAGAATTTGATCTTATGTTTTGGTGACCCTTAGGGTCATCGGAAGAAGAATAAGCCGTAGGCCTTTCTGATTAACTTCAAGATACAGTCGAGGTCTTGAGTTACCGATGCTTTTAATAAGATGAAATCAATTTTATTACTATATTAGTTCCAAGCTTTATCTCGATAACAAAAATGATTCGCAACATCACGTGGATCGATATTTTATTGTTACAACAAACGATGAGTTACGTTGTATTTTTATTTGAAGGCGAGGTTATACTTTCCTGTATATTCTGCAACATTGTGCACAATCTTGAACTGAAAGTCATATTCAAACGTTATACTACTAAGGACTTTAATAAGTTCTATACGTTCTTGTCATAAACAATAAAACTGGGGAAAAGTGTGGAAATAGAATGGATAGAAAATTATGACGTGTATATTCATATGATAACCCATGTGAAAGTTGCTAGGGTTGACAAATAGCATGGAGCTAGGAAGATCGAATTTACCATACTTGGGTAAACACACAACTGTTTCTATTCAGGATTGTCACTGTTTTTCAATTGCTGTTGAATAGTTGACGACTATCGGACGGTATTGATTTGAATAAACGGACAGTTTCGGGCGAGTGCCCGAAATACTCTAGGGTCTCATGAGTTTTGTAACGCTTACATTGTAACAAATGTTCTGAAAACCCAGACCATTTCTGTAATTTTTTTACAACAACAGATCTGAATCATCAGAAATTGTTTCTAAATTTGCAGATATATTCTTAAAACCCATCCATATTGATCTCAATTTTCAGAATAAATCTAAATATAGGTCTATGCGAGGTCTACTTTTTGGGTACACAAGCGCTACAAAACTCTCGAATCGCTAGAGCATTTCAACGAAGGAATCAAATCGATACCGTTTGGAGAATATTCGACTTGTTGATTAGCATAATTGTGGGATGCCACGAGTATCGATGCAACGTCGTTCCAATACGGAATCGGTATTGGAGCAGGAATTTGATTTGTCTTTTCGACAACATGGTTACTTTAATGGAACTAGACTGCGTGCGCACAGTTCAACTTCATCCAAACTAAAACTTTTCGCGCCTCCTTATAAGAACAATAGTGCAGTGTTAGCAATTTGTGCCGATTGATGACTCTCTCACTCATGTCGAAAAAATCAACATTCGTAACGACCGCAGTTGAATTTTTCATTTCAATTCGCCAAACGGATTCAGTGCCCAAACGTATTGCTTACGCTACATCTGCAACAGTCTCAATGTTAAACAGTAAAATTCTATTGGAAATGTATGGAATTACAAATTTTTTACAAAATTACTGCAGAAACACTACATGGAAAAAAAAATTTCGCCATTTTCCCAAGTAGAAATGCTCTAGTTATTGACGAGTTTTGTACCACTCAACCAGCGAGATGCTAGACACTTGCAAGTATCTCGCCAGAACCCTACGAGGCACTTGCAAGCGTCTAGTTTTTGGCTAGTTAAGCGGTACAAGACTCGTCAATTACTAGAGTATTTCTACTAGGGTTTAACGAATCCGTCTTTGCTAAGTGGATTAAAAAACTTAACCCTCAACCTACAAACTTTGAATTGACCTATTTTTTCGCACATAAAATTTAACATAAATCTGCATTTTTTCACTCATTATTAAAGTGGTACTAATCCATCAGTTCAGACTTAAGTTGCCCCCTTCAAAAATGTAGACAGTGAAACTCATACTCTTTTTAAACTTCACATGTTTCTTTACAAACAATAATTACTGGCGTTTCAATGGGCCGCTGATGGTCCGGCAATGCCATCGAAGAGCCGTCACTGGCCCTTTGGACGCCAACAGTCGTGTTTGCGGGGTTCACATCCTACTGAGTCTACTTACACTAACTTAAGTTTTATAGGCTTGGTTTGATAGGCTTATCATCATCAACGATGATAATTCGCTGTGTTAATCAACGTTGTAACTATCAGTCCTTCGCTAAAAAAAAAATTGCCGTTCATTTTAGAGAACTTGCTTGTTGTCCGTATAATAACGAGCGCATTTTTCTAGAACAGCGAATATAACAGCTTGCTATTAATTTTGTGAAATGTCTATAATTTTACAGTAGATCCACTTGCACGTTTTGAAAGATATTCTTCGTGTATGGAAGGTCCTTTATTCCTGTACACGGAGAAAAATGTATAGCAAATATCCCCATAATAATAGCAGTTTTGGGACACATGGGCATTTATGAACATTTCTCCTTTAATTCGTCGTAATTTTTTTCTAAATTTATAGTAATATGTGTCAGATGCAAAGTTATTTTCACCCAAATGAGGTATGGATTACCATAATTAAAGGAGGAGTGGACATAAATATGCTCATGTGTCCCAAAACTGCCATTATTATGGTAAACCCTGCTACACATTTCCCATACGTTTTACTTCGTGTATATTGCAAATCTCGCAATGAGTGAATCCGATGTATATTGTTTGTAAAACTTGTCATATACTCTTTATTACCATGTTGGACAGATTCAGTACCTGCAAGGTTCAAATGCCAGCACTGACGAGTTTGCTATCGCAGTACTAACAAGTTTGGAATCTTGATACTGGGCCCTATGTGAGACATCCTCATCGTTTCGTTCTCTCTTCTGTACTCGAAAATGTCTATGAATTTTTAAAGTGCCAGTAATGACAACTTTGGCAATAAATTGCACAATTACACGGAGAAAAGTATACGGTAACGGTTCCTATGGAGAATATTAATTTGGTAACAAGTATTTCTGTTAATACGATAAACTGTTTACGTTAACATGTAATAATCACCAAATCGCGAGCCATCACTCAATTCCTATTCTAAAGTCGCAATGAGATACTTTTCTGCGTGTAGTGGGCTATTTTATGAACTTCACATTAGGAACAGTAAGATTCTTCCGTGTTAACCTTGAAGTTTGAATCGTTTATTGAAACAAAGCAAAAATTCAAACTCGTCAAATTTGAGGGATCATTGATTCATTTTTTTCTAATTAACTTCTTGGAACTGGAAACATTGTTTCAAAATTGTACTGCAAGATTTTGTTATTTGTTCACTAGTTCGTTACAATAAACGATTCAAACTTCCCAAGCAGCACAACAGGTTAGAACTGCTCAGAAGGTTCTTGAAAGATTTAAGCATGTTTTATTAGAATCTTCCAATGGGACCGTTTCGGATGAGTATATTGTATGCACATTCTCACAATGTATTTTTCGAATTTATCCAAAATAGTCTTATTTGCACATTCTATGTACGATCACGGAATGAACGCAGAACGTTTGAAATGTTTTTGTGCTACTTGGGTTCAGCAATGTTTTTTCATTGATCAAAATTCTACATTTGAACTATAATTAACCCTTTCAGTGCGTACCACAAAACGGTACCTGATCAGTGCGCACACGCGTTCCTAACCATTATTTCAGGTAATAAAAGTGCTGAAGAGATATCCGATTAGACATAACCCAGATAGCAATTTAACCTTGCTGCAATGTTGTCAGGCAAGCTTGTGACAAGATTGACATAAGCCCCCGAGTTGACACACGACAATGATACAAGTTTACAAAACCCTTGCAGCAGAGTCGTAGCGGCCTTACACTGACAAGGTTGTTAATAACAAGTTAAAAACAATCGAATGACAAGTCTGACAAGCTTATGTACATGGAAATTGGTTTTGACAGAAATCACCTGGACGAAAATGATCCATGTATTCACCGAAAGGGTTACCAATGAGAATTCCTCAATGAACCGGTTTCAGAAAGCTACAATTCATCAAATTGATACAATTGTGGTGAACGTGCTCTGCACGTTTTTAGAAACACAGAAACAAGTAGTACAAATCATTATATATTATCCCTGATGCAACAATCCAATCAATTCCTATTCAACGGACAGAAATTTCATTTAAAACCGATCAAAATATACTCAGGGCTGAGTTGATGCATGGGTTTGACTATGTTTGGGCCAGAGTTGCCGGAAAAAGTAGCCCAACTCTGATGATTGGCTGCTTCTTGTATGATCGACCAATTGTATTCTCGATTCCATAAGAATTCACCAAAGATAATTCCCTGAGAATTCCAGGTTTCCAGAGTAAAAACCCGGAATTTTCCAGAGTAATTTATTGAAGTATAACGAAAACGTCCTAGGTGAAAAAATTCCATAGAATTCCATGTCAAAATTTGGCTCTATGCAAAATGTATGGATTCTTATAGGAATTCCATAGAAAATTTATGTAAAAACACATGATTTGGTGGAAATTCTTCGAAAATTCCATACATTTTGCATAGAGACAAATCTTTACATGAAATTCTACACAAATTTCTTCACCTAGGGTAAACTGTTCCAAAACTTTCCTGATTTAATTTCAAATACCTCATAATAAATTTTACTCCTTTACTAGCTTCTATCGTCCGTAAATGGATTAACCCTAAAATTGTATACATATTTTTTCACCCCTAACCTACACAGCACCCAATGTCTCAGTAATATTTCTAGAATATTACAATGTCTCTCTCAGAACAT
Source organism: Gonatopus flavifemur (assembly GCA_018340375.1). Classification (NCBI taxonomy): domain Eukaryota; kingdom Metazoa; phylum Arthropoda; class Insecta; order Hymenoptera; family Dryinidae; genus Gonatopus; species Gonatopus flavifemur. The sequence continues at coordinate 13,280,479 of JAFFJZ010000005.1, forward strand.
TCTGTTTGAAATATTCATGCAAGATTCTATAGATATTGCAGACACAATATTTCGTTGAGAAAAATTCTGAGAATCTTCCAATTACAACATTCTACATATAATGATCTGTGATGTTCTGGCATGTTTTCAAAAAACGTTCCTCCAAAGTGCCATTCATTTTTGATCTTTTGAAGAAAATTCACCCTTGTTTCACTGATTTGAGTTGAGAATCATTTGCTTGTCGAATTTTTGTATTAACCTACCCAAGTGTGTATTGACGGCGGGCCCCATCTATGCCCAGGGTGGGTGCCCATGCCACCCAACGTGGGACCAACCCTGGGATGATAACATCGTTCCCAGCTTGGCCGTATTGCTTTGCCCAAGAATTGGTAACACCACGGGCCCAGCATGAACCCAGACTAGGCAATCAATACTGCCCCTTCCTTTTTGTTTCGAAATTGGAAAATCCCTAGCATGTATATACCATGGGGCCCACCACGGGCCAGCATGGGCCCCATCCTGCCAATATGGGCCCAAAACTGGGCCAGACTGGGACCAAAATTCTTACACGCTGAGGATTGTACACACATGCTCGGGATATAAATTCACCCCAATCTTGGCCTAACGCTGGTCCAAATTGGGGCGAAGTTCAAATGTGCCCGCACTATGATTCATTATCTCCATTTTTTCTTCAACTATAATTGCATGGGAAAGCACAACAGGGCCAAGATTGAGCCAACATGGGCCCCATCGTCATTCCCCAATACTGGGTTAAAGAGGATGGACCCAGCCTGGGGCACACTGTCATTATAGGCAATACACGCTTGGGTATGAAATAATATGTGAAACAAATTGGAAGAATTGAACATTTTTAAATAATTGAGCATTGCAAACATATATTCGTGATAATAAAAGAAAGGTGCCTATCATAATTAGAAATCAACACATTCAATTTTCCATTTGAAAATATGTTTCAAAAAGTAATCAGAAGATCAATTGGCAAATTTTTATAGTGAAATTGAGAAACATTGAAGAATTCCAGGTGTTTTCCAGAATATGAAAATTCCCTCAGATTCCCAGGTTTTTCAGAGTTGTCGCCACCCTGTCAGAGTTTGAACTACGTTTTTTGGTAACTCTGGGTCTGGGCCTAGAGGGTCCGTTAATCGAATATATAGATAAAACAGACTTGAACTTTGAATCCGTTAGAAAATATGTCCTGAAAAAGTGGTCCCTATGGGTCCAGGATCCCCCAGATTCGCAATCCAACCCTGACAGTACTCATTGTTTATTAATCAGAATCTCCCAAAAGGAGAAATGTTCACAATTATACAAAATTCATATATAATTCAATACATTTTGTATATATTTTATATATAAATTACATATAAGGGTTGTCGTAACAAAACCAACAATATCCATTTCTAAAACCTCTCCACTATCAACGCAAAACTGTTCCATATTGTTGATGATTCTTCTCAATACCCATCTAGTAATTGCATGATAATTAGGGATATAGTCTTATAAGGTTCTTCATTTGTACTTGAAATCAAATCGAACTTACCTTGAAGGTGAAATATCACTGGTTGGTTTTGCTACCACACCCCTCATATAATTTTGAAAAGGTTTGCACTCGGGCTCACTCGCTTGAATGCGAATGAATGGGATTTATTGAGTAGGAATACCAAGATTGAGATATAAAATCTTGAAATATTTTCAGAAAATGCTTACACCACCACTGGAGAAAAATCTAAAAGAATCCTATAAAGTTTCATAAGAATTGTAATTTCCATAATTTTCTTATGAATTTTATTTTCAAAGTGAGTATCGTAATTACAATGAATACAGCCGTACGTTAATTCCACTACCCTACTTGACGATTGTATCATCAAGTTACAAGCAGCAGGATGATTGCAGTAGATATAGCTTCATTGAAATCCTTCTTACAAATCCTTAAGAGAATGCATAGTATATTTCATAGACACAATACATGCTTTGATCTCATATGAAATTCCTTCTCATTAACTAGACTGCACTTTTTCATTTTTTTCCCTTCTGCGCATGCACGAGAGGTAAGAGGTAAGTTCGATAGTAAGTAGAAGCACAGCGGTACAGTTGGCACGGCTATTTAATTAACTTATTCATCCCGACGCGTTGCCCCTAATTAAACGTGAACCGTATAACACCTCGACTTAATGGCGAAGCAAAAGCCCTGCATTGCGCTAAAGAGATATCCGATAAGACATGAATTAGAGAAGGAACTCGTTACTTAATGAATGAACGAACGAACGAACGAACGAATGAAGTACTTTCCACTAATCGGAAAAAGAAAAGGGCGGAAGAATGTAGTTTCCACACCGTCCATGCAATTTGTATTTGATTCTATGACGGAATCGCGATTGAGAATAGAAATCTGATTCTTCCAAGACTTCCTCGCTGACAAAGAGAATGCGTGGTCATTTTCAAGGATTCGAGTACTAAATAAAACATCACTCGGCACTCGCTACTTGAAACCAACGAATGGACAAGAAGAGAGTAAAAGAGATGGTCGTTGGAAGGAAAAAGGGAGTACGCTATACGGCAACGACATACGGGGAAAGGGGGAGAAAAAGGAGAGGAAAAGAGTAGAGTTGCAGTCGTTAGTACGTCTGACATGTACCTCGCGCACAGCACACAATCTGGTTCGTCGTCGTCGTTCCTCTCCACCTCCTTTTTCCTCTTCGACGAGGACAACAACGACGAAGACGACGAAGACGACAACGACGTTGCTGCCGTTGACGTCGACCTCGTCCTCTGCTCCTTCTTCGTCTTCGTCTTCGTTTTCCTCCTCTTCTTTTGCTTCTTCTTCATCTCCTTCTTGTTCCTCTTCTCTCGAGCCGCCATCGTCGGAGTTGGTGATAGAGAAGCAAACCGCAAGGGCGTCCATCACTGTCGTCGACCACGATCAACTCGACACACGATGCGCTCAACGTAGCGGCTCAACGACGAGAAAAATCTTCAAGAAGAACAAGGGTAAAAAAAGCAAAAGTCAAACTGTTCTCTTCCCTTTTCTTCTCTCGATACCAGAAGAGAGGGAGGATGCACTTCGCATTCCACGACCTTGTTTCGGCTCATGTTTACAAAACTCAACTGCATCGCTTGTAGCAACTGCAAACCGATGAAGCAAACAACCACGGATTCACTCGCACGTATATATCTTGATGTATCTCGTTCAAAAAGCAAATTTGTGAAATCTTTATAAAAGAGCTTTATACTCTTATATGTACATGTATATTCTTTTCGTGTTTTGATTTTTTTCCTTTTGCAATATATTTCTCAGATCGTACGATCGATATTCAAAATGTATTCTTTTACAAAATCCCACGTACATACATTACATACGTAGCGTACATACATGAATATATATGATAAACGCGTGAGTCAAAGTCGGTGAGTGACACGAAAACTGTTCCGATAGATGGGATCTTTGATTTCTCTCCCTCTCATTTACCTCTCATCTCTTTTCAAGGAATGCTTAATAACGATGCTCGAAGCATGAGTTTTTTTTTTGTTCTTCATACATTCACGATAAAGAGATATGAGAGCGGTGGATGTGAAGAACGTATGTGGTTCTGATAACCGAAAACCCTATCTCACGAACCAAGAGAAGATTTCGTTGTTTTCTCTTCAGCTTTTCGTGATTCTACATATATTTGAATCACAAAACATTCGACATCCATCGGGAAACTGACTCACAGTCAACTGGGAATTCATACGCGTGATAGAATCAGGTCGGTCGGAGTTATTTATCGTACAACTACTGAGTAAATATATGGAAACGAGGGTAGGATTTTGCGGTGAAATCGAATTGCGGTGGCATGGAAATATCAAATACGATATCGTACAATCTTTTCAGGAATTATTAGCAAATAAGGGCCACCGTATGTCGATGTGATATTTTAATTTGATTCCCTTTCGGCTCGTCATGTAAATATCTTAAAATTTGAAGATACAAATTTCAAATTCGTCGAGTGTTGAGAAAAATGAAAAAATTCATTCCAAGATGAGTCGCGTTGTTCGTTGTTTCTAGGATAGCAATCTTATTGAACATCAAGGACGAGGGATTCTCTCGGCGATCCTTTGAATTCCTAAAAATGCAAATTTCGATCGAAGAGGAAGAAAAGGAGGAGAAGAAAGGGAAGAGATATACATGCCTCAACTTCACATGACGTGAAACTCAACTTTCCACTCTTCGGTTGGGTTGATCGAACGTGCTATGGCATTTGTTGTCCTCGCTTTAAGGTGGGATAAAATCTCTTTATATGTATATAAATATGTATGTATATACGCTTCTCGTGCCTTGCGGTGTCCCATAATCTCCCATAAACGATCCTTTCGCCGCGTGACAATCCCCTTTAAATAGATAGTCCGTTCCTACGGTTTTACTCGACTCCCAACTCTTCTTTTCTCGCTTATTACGAATTCGTAAGCAAGACAAAGGAGGGTATAGTTTAGAACCTCACAGTCTCACACTTGATGTGTTTCTCTTTCTCTTGTTCTTCGATGCATATAACATACGTGCATGCATCAAAAGGCTGAAGAGGAGGAAGAAGAAGAAGAAGAAGAAGCAAAAGAGGAATCCCGCGGTGAGAATCCGACTGAATGGGACCGATTGGGTAGACCACCCATATGCCATATAACCCTGGACGTACGACAGTTGAAGAGACGTCGGGCAAAAAATGCCGATGGAAATGTCGGGATTCATGACGATTTGTCAAACCGTGGAAAGCTTTAAGTATATACACAACGTAACCACGTGAGCCCAAAAACTCTTATTTCTCTCAATAACACGCAACGACACGATATTCCTCAAAGGTAGCACGTTTTCTCACTTGGCAATCGAAGAAACCAAAACTCCACATTAAACTCAACTACGTACTAAGGTTGGTCACATTGTGTCGAGAATGTTTTCTGGATTCTTATTGAGCGATACAACAACGAAGTGAGGAATTTTATACGAAGATTTATTGAATTTTGTTGCATGAATGCACAATGGGGTGAAAATGCACTCCCAAAGAAAGGAAATATTCTTCAATTTCTCGAATAAAAAAACACCAGTCGCTGAATAAAAATTCCAGTATTTTTATTGTGTAAAAGTGAATTTTCATTCTATTTTACACCCTCAGAGGAAATAGAGTTGCTGAAACAACAAACCTCGAAAATTTGCTATGCTGATATGCCAAAACTTGTCACTGATATACAGACGGCTTGAAAATTTTGCTGAATCAACAAATATCTTGCTGAAATAGCAATATTTTTGCTGTAACAGCAACCGTTTTACTCTAATTTATCAAGGCAGATTTTTCGGAATCGCTTTTTTGGCAATAATTTTTCTCTGCGTGCATAGAAAAAATGACGTGGTTAATATTTGAATAGCTAAAAATTAGATATAAGAGTTATTTTTTAGCTGTGGTAACAAGAGTCATTGCCATAGTGGCTAAAATTTAGCACTTTGTAACAATATTTTTAGCTATCCAAATATCAGATACACGAAGTAGCTATCACAGCTAATTCTTAGCTACCGTAGCGAATTATTTTTTTTTCATGTAGTTGAGCAAATTCATACAATCATATCAAATAGAATTTGTACAGAGAAGAGGAAACAGTAATGATCATTGTGAAAGACACTAATGAAGTGAAACACGTTCTGTACTAGGATTCACAGTACTCGTTACCGTCCGGTACAACCGTGATTACCTTCAGTTCAGTCAACATAAATGTCACAATTGTCGGAGTAAGCTTTACATGTCGAAGTTGTTTTCACGTTATTTTCAATAGATTACAGAGTGTCTGTTACAGTGGCGATATTTTTTGGTGTGACGAGAACATTATTCAGTACTCAATAAAATTTGACAAGATTCAATGAACCCGCAGCATCCGAAGAGTAAACTACACTGAGAAAAAGAAACATGACTGTGCAGCGTTCAGACAGTGATAATTCATGTCCAAAAGAAATCTCAAATTAGTCCTCCCTAGATGCTCGCCAGCCATCACCTATTTGCATCCAAAACGTACTCAGTAATGCCTTGGATGCGAATAGTTTATGTTTGGCCAGCATCTAGTGATGGCTAATTTGAAATTTCTTTTGGACATAAATTATCACTGTCTGGACGCTACGCAATTATGTTTCTTTTTCTCAGTGTATTTTAAAATCACGATTTTCCAAATTCTAACATTTGTAGATAGTTTCGAGGTAAACATTGTGTTGATGCAATTCTAACAAGCTCATGAAAAGCACAACGTCCGCGTAACGCTATAAACCTTGCGTCCTCACTGATTTCAGAGGGGTTTACCTCTGGATTGGATTTGATAGAGTTTCATTGACAAATGGAACCAGCAGATTGTAGAAACATTTGGCAAGATTTTATGGGTTTTGTCAAATAATGAAAAAACAGGATATCAAAAGACAAGAAAATTTTATTTCTTGTTACATTTTCCCCATCTCATTTGGTAAGATTCTCTCAACTGAGTTTAATTCGGGTAACTTGGATGCCCTCCCGGAAGAGAATGATTGGATCTGATCGAATCTAGTTGGATTTGGTTAGACCTGATAGGATATGAAATTGATTATACAACCCTGGTAGAAATTTTTATAACAAACCACGAAGCGCTCACCTGTTCATCTTTTTTACTGGTGGGTGACTATGCGGGAAAAAGTTCAAGTAACTGACGAGGGAGGTCACGCTCTCCCTAACGAAGGACTAATCAGAATCACTAAGCAAGCCCTAACGAATAACTAATCCGCCACTTACCGTGCGCTAACGAACAATTTATTATAAAAATACTATACTATGGCAATATCTACAACTTTACACTTGCAACAGATGACCACACTTATAAATCTTCTTCGTTAGAGTATCCCAGCTAAAAATTCCCCTTTCTCACAATTGGATTATCAAAGGCTCTAAACTTGGCACAAATCGCGCCAACTTCCCGAACAGCACAACCACCGATCGGGGGACATTTCTCCATTCCTCTCCTTGTATCCACGTCTTCCTTTTACCCACCTCGCTTCTACAGAGATGCAACTCGATCGGTTGTGCTCTTGGAGTTGGCCCGAGAAAAGAGGAATTCATTTTTCAATCGTGAAATGAAAACGAATATTATTCGCAATTGTTATCTAATATAGCAGTATTGTCAGAACCGGACAGAAAATTGTTGTCAGGCTTCGAACGGTCGCTTTCCCAGGTGATCCAGGCAAAAACTGACAAACTTCCTACCCACTTTAGAGCGAAATTACCAACTCGCAAAATCCTGTCAAAAACTGACGGAAATGTTCTTGTCAGGTTTTGACAGGGTGTTACAATTTAGTGATTCCGGATCAAGTCGGGGAGAAAATTTCTTAGTTTTTGCCTGGATTACCTGGGAAACCGTTCAAAGCCCAACAATAATTTTCTGTCCGGTTCTGCCTGGCATTTTTAGCAAGGTACTCATTTTCGAAGTGAATCCATCAACAATTCTGTCATTTTCGATAATAAGCGCAAAGCATATTCCATCCATTTCAAGATTCAAAAGGTCATCTCATTGTTTTTAAATCATACTCTGCGTAAGTACTTGTAATTTTTAGAGACAGTTTCACCATGTTGTTACATACGTCTACAAACTTTTGCTGTTAGGTAACAGTTTCCGCTGTGAAATCTGGGTTTTGAGATATTTGAGGTTATGCCCTCGGGAAATGAGATTTTTTATATGAATGACACATGTCTGAATTTGATCAATTTCAGTTCAAGGAAATGTCCAAAATAACCATGAAATTCCTAAAACCAACAGCAAAAACAATTTTGCAGAATTCTACCCAGACAGCACAAATGATCATTTTGAATTCATATCAACTGCTCAAAGAATTCTTGAACACTTCCCGTTGTGTCAAAATGAATAGATACTGGATGCCTGAATAGTTCTCAATGAATTCACGAGATTAACTGTTTCTGAACAACTGAGCTGTTCTTAAACAATTCCAATTGAATTCGAAGTATTCATAATGAATTCATGTTTACTGTCATAACAAGAGCTCTTTGGAAGGATGCTTGTGCTGTATGGTTAAACTTCGTTAAACCCATGTACCTACGAAGCTAGAACCAATATCGAACAAAACCCGACCCTAGGTTTATATACACACGGAAATTCGCAAACTTATTCTGTATATTTTAATTCAACGCCAACATATTCAAGCACCTACGTCAATCATAATAATATCACCCATCACAATACAACGCGTTATACGCAAAATTTAAAATGCAACATTCGCTCGATAACCACCTTTCAACCTGTCTCTTCCACTCACAAAGAAAAAGAAAGCTTAAAATGAGGTTGATCCACATTTATCGAAAATCGCCGCTATATTTCTTCAAAATTGCATACTTGGCAAGATCAAATTCCCGCCCGACAGATGAAAAGAAGTGGAAATCTCATTGAAGGGTAATTTATTATGACATTACTTGTCGTCACACGAAGTGTTTTGAAATGCAATTCGTGCAGCGAGTAACAATTAATCTACTTTTTTATGTCACAAAAACACTCAGTCTCGACTCTCAAGACAGAAGCAGCAGGTTTTCTCACATTGTTTCGATGTTCAAGAATCTTAATGTTGAAATTATAGTTTTCGATCTTGTTCTTGTACCTTCTTTCTTGTCAAAGTAATGAGCTTCCAAGACTCGCAAGAAGGGAACATGAATTTTATATGAATTCAGAATTTCTCGACGTCTCTGGTTGAATCTTCGTTCTATGTATATTCTATGAATTAATAATATTATACATCACGCGTGTGCTTGAATCAGAGTGTGCGTTCGCATACAAAAATCAATAAAACCGGTTCTCAATCAATGTACCCGACGACAGCAATATCGCCAACACATTGATCCACTCAATCGATCAACTACAAGATAAACTTTTTAATAAGATATATATTATTGTTGAAATACTACAGAATAGAATGATTTGTGACAAAAGCTCTTGTTAACAAGATATTTTGTATTGTGGCAAATTGAGCCTGAAATTCGCGAGGATGTATTATTGAATTTGATATCTTGGCTTGTGGAGATTTACTCGGGATTCGATCCGGATTTTATCCTTCGATAATTTAATCGCAGCGTCTACAAAAACACTTTTGTTGACATTTCAAATAGGATCCACAAATAATGAAGGATTATTACAATAATTTTAGATGTAATATTTTCTCAGCGTATCCTGAAGTTGCTCTGGCTTTCACAACAAAATTTAGGATAAAATTTGGAAAAAAAGTTCCGTCTTGTCTATGATTTTCAACAATCAAGACAAATTCAACCTGAGATTCACGAAGATTTTACAAACCAACTAAGATTTTTGCAATACTTCCTAGACTAAAAATGGCATACTTCCACTGATTTATTATCATTGCCCTGGAACATAATTTTTAATGAACAAATACATCAATCGAAAAAACAGGTAAAAGGGAAACATAAAGCAATTGAAGAAACAAGAGAAGAATTCCCTTTGGTCTGTAATGCACAGGAAGAGACAAGCGAAAGAAGAAAGGGAAACAGAAGTAAATGTGGTTTGCAGTAACAGTCGTCTAACTACACACACGACGGGTAACAACCGCCTCTAATCGATGATTAGAAGCCACCGCATTCGTGTTCGGTAGCTGGAATGGACGTCCACGCGCTTCTGCACGGGCATAATCGCTACATAAAGTATGAAACGTATACGCAAGACGAATGGAAACTAAAAACGTGATGGAATTATTTTTCGATTCGTTGCCCTTGAAAAAATGAGAGGATTCCCTTTCTTTGCCGATCCAATTGCCTTTTGTTTTCAAATGATATTCAAAATACATTCAGAAGTTATTTCAAGGAATACTCAAGACGCGTATTACAAGATCCTCGTGAAATATCTGCATAAAATTTGAGAATTCTCATCGCACGCGGTTGATCTTGAAACTATTTTCACCAATTTCACACTACATACGTGTCTTTTTTTTTCAAGAAATTTAAAATCTCCAAATTATAATCAATATTTTTCTGTAATATACACGAGAGATCGATAAATACAACTTCTGATATCGAAGAAATTTATGGACAGGCAAGAAAGTAAATGAAAAGAACAAAAAAAATTTCATCGAAACCGATGACCTGATTATCATTTTACAAGCATTTTTCATCTCTGACGAAACACATCATAAAACAATTATTGAATATCCTGCAGGAGATCGTTGAACGTTAAGGAAGACATAAAATTTCAACAAGTTGAAAGATCCTGCACCGTTTGGAATACCAAAGAAGTTTATCCATTCATATTTTTATCACTTGGTTTTAATCTACTTGTTCTTACCGCACAATGAAGTAACGAATCCGGAACCAGTTGTTTATATTTTCTATTATGTTAACCAATCTATGATCGTTTTAGAAAGCCAACATATAAAAATCTACTTTACAATAGATTACGAAAATCTAGATAACAACGAGACCGGATTGCTCTTCATGTTCAATGGTGATCCCATTAAGATAAATACTCTTTATTCAACCATTTGCTCGAAGTAAAGTACCTTTTGTATCAACTTTGTGCTGCTATTCGTTGAACTTTTTCCGTTTTGTCATGATATTTCCTCGTGAGAAGATAGATCTGTTCTGGACTACAAACCCCTAGTTTTTTTCCCTTACTTCTCTTGTTCTGCTTGGATCATACAAAAAATCTAAATTTGTATCTGTGCGAAAGGTTTCCAAGACTCCATATATACTCTATACCCTAGTACATTCGTCTTGCTTTAGTATATAGATAGATGAGTGAGTATGGTAGTAAACTTCAACTTAAATGCGTACTCACCAATGTCTGTGCACGTTCGTTACATTCGTTCTCTCACGTGCCAGAGGCCAATGAGACTCCTTGATAGTTTCCACTTAGCACGCACTATAAATTTAATTGTCGCTTCTGGGATACGCGCAAGAAACTAACCAAGATTATGGTACAACCGTCAGAACCTGTACGTAAAGATATTCGTTGAAAACTGTTACCTTTTTTTTCATGTGTCTCCGTGTAATGAGAGCTACTCGAAGTTATAAATCTCTCGATGTCACGAGTCGTGAGATGTTCTTTTCTCTGAAACTATTTCTGAAATTTACATTGAGAAAAAATGATGATTCTGTTGAGTAGGTGAAAAAAACGTATGAAATAATATCAGAACAAACGAATTTGAACCGATATCAGGGTATCTGAGTTTTAATCATAAATGGAATCCTTTGTCTTTCTCCTTTCATCTCTCCCTCCTTCCCTGTCGCAGAGAGAACTTGAAAATTCACAGCCATGAGCGTGACGATGGAACTGGGTAATAATTATTCACTCGATGAAGGGAGGAGATACGCGAGTGTACGATTTGGGATGAGCTGTGCAAATACTGCGTGGGAGATAACAGGCGCGTCGCGTCGTGGTGCCCGCCTAAATTAACCCTCTATTAATCCGACGAGAGGGGGTCGTCGTGTGTTACATCGTAAATTACCATTGCGATGAAAATGCTACTTTACCCCTTTAAACACAAGTTTCACGCTGTGATTAGAGTTGAAAACACGAATAACTGGCTTCAAAATATAGTCAATCGAAGCTCGTAAATCAGTCTGTTAGAGAATTTTGTTTCTGAAATCCTGGCATGTTTGTGGAGTGATATATTTGAATATTATGATTTAACAAGAAAGAACGGAAAGGAAGATACATTCGCATAATTTTCATACGTTTTCATTTCAATGATGGGAGAAAATCATGGTTATACCGTGAAAGACAATAATCGATAACAAAAAAATTAAATGCGTGCTATACAATTTTGCGTTTTGCAATACTCGTTATCGTCCGACCAACAATTACGGACTTCATTTCAGTACTTCACGGAGAAAAATTTGTAGCAGAGATCCCCATAATAATAGCAGTTTTGGGACACATGGGCATTTATGAACAATTTATTTTTTTTTCAAACTTGTAGTATTAGGTGTGCAAGTTGAAACTCGGCTTTTCTTTATCAAATTCAATTTTATCAAAAAAATACTTCTTTCAAGAATTATCAATTAAAATATTCGCCGTTATTATCTACAATCTTTTGCCATTTATCGAGTAGTAGATAAATGCCTTCACGATAGAAACTTAGTGGTTTTGAAACAAAATAGTTATCCAGCCATTTCCGGACATCTTCGATATCCATGAAGTGCTGCTCCTTCAAATATGACGACATTCATCTGAAAAAGTGATAATCAGAAGGAGCTAAGTCTGGTGAATATGCCGCATGAGGTACAACTTCCCAGCCTAAATTGAAGATGAGTTCCTGGGTTGGTTTTGCTGTATGTGTACGTGCATTATCATGCAGCAGCATCACTTTTCGCCTTCCTTGCCCCGTAAATGGTCTTTTTTCCTCCAGAGCATCACTTACTTTAATCAGCTGGGCCTGGTAACGCTCAGCTGTAAGAGTTTGGCCAGGTTCGAGAAGCTGGTAGTAATTGAACCCTTTCCAATCCCACCAGACACAGAGTAAAACTTTCTTTGCATGAATATTCGGTTTTTCAACTGATGTAGATGGCTGGCCCGGATCAACCCATGCTCTTCTACGTTTAGGATTGTCGTACAAAAACCATTTTTCATCACTCGTAATGATTTTATGCAGAAAATTCTTCTTCTTGAACCGAGAAAGCAAATTCATGCAAATTGCAACTAATATGGCAATGGCAATAAATTTCATTATTCAGTACATTTTTTGTTTCAAGGTTGAAAAAGATTGCAAGGAATTCCGAAAAAAACTTTTGAATCTCAGTGAAAAGAATCCCTGGTGGAAAAATTTCCCTGGAGATCTCTGAAAACTTCAGCAGATTTCAGAGCTGTTCATAGTTTTTCAGGAAGTTTCAGTGATTTTCAGGAAGATTCAGAGTTTTTCAGAAATATCCATAAAAGGTTTCAGTGAAAAAACGTGAGTTGATAAGCAAGAGTTGTTCAGAATTCTTCAAAAATTTTCATAGTTTTTCAAACTCTTTCATGTGTCTTTCAGATTTTTTCAGAGTTCTCCTGAGAGATTTGAAAAAATTGGAAAAAGTCAGAGAGATTCAGAATTGATAACTGCAAAATAATTCCTTCCAACAATGCAGAAAATACAATTGTACTACTTTACAGCCACTTTCTTCCAAATTCTCAGATAAATTTTACTGAATTTTAAGACACTTCAACTAAATTTCGGAATTTGTTCTGAATAAAGTTTCTTGAAATTCACCAAAATTGTTGTAAGAATTCAGAACAAAGTGGCTGAAAAAAATTACAGTCACATTTTTGTAATTTTCAAAAGAAATTTCTCCACGATATATCTGACAAGTCTTTGATTTCCTCTAAATTACTTCGAATCCGCAAGGAAAATGTCTCAAAACATAGACCAATTCAGAAAGATTTCAGGCAGATTCTGAAAGAGTTCCTTTCACCAAAGTTGCTATCTAATGAAGTTGGTTTCAATGTTATACAATAAATTTTCATATTTCACACTGTAAAAACGGGTCGAGGTTCAAGGAACATTTTGGGAAACTGTTTTCGAAAATTCCATAAGGAATTAAATAGGACTTCGGTATTCCTCTTCACTTGCAAAATAAACCCCGCCGAAATGTTTAAGAATTTTTATTGATGAATTCTAAAATTTCACGAAAAAGATGAAAAAAATCTGAATTGAAATCTAATTTGGGATTTTTATTTTTCTGACATGCTTCATACCTTCCCGAGTAGGAGAAGAATTTTTCAAAAACCATGTACAAACAACAACAAAGATACAAATGAGGCTTAATTTTGAACATTTTTCTCATTCAGGTTTTTGTGACCAACTCCACATCCATTCCTTTTCCACGGGAAAACAGGAATCTGCATTAGCTGATTGTACTGGTCAACAACCAATTCGTGACAGTCTGAATGATGATGTTTTTTCATCAATTGGGAGGTGTCAAATTCGAATATGCAGCCGAAATTTAACTATCACATCAAGTTAAGTTATAGCGTTTTTATACAGTGAGCTCTCTGAATAGTGCTGCGGACCTCTGTCTCGTTCAAATGCCTACCCTCGATAGAGTGAAGAAGACACCATTCGGCACTATTCGAAGAGCGCACTGTATAATTTACATAATTCTGTATATATATCGCAGTATTTATATACAATCCCTTTATAATACGTATGTATCTTAATTAAAAATCTAGACGTGATAGGAAAATTTTGTGCAGAGGTTAGTGATGCCGATTCTGGAACAGAATCGATTCTCTTTTATGGGAAAAGTATTTAGTTTTTATAGATTCAAACATTTGATATATTCTGTTTTCAAAAAAAAAAATCAATTCATTTTAAAAATCGGCATCACTAGTAGAGATTTTTATGTCATGATTGAAACATGAGAAATCCCCTAATAATTTGGCTCTCACAGACAATGTTTGCCAATTTGTATACAAAAATTCCTTTATTTTGTGTTTCAGGTGATACAGCGAAGAACATGTTAGCTGAAGAACAAGTATAGCTCCATAGTTCCTGCAAAAAGTTTCAGGTTTGAAGAGTTTATCTAATCTAACTATAATAGGCAGAAAATGTTAAAGTTCAATTCACTTTCGGTTCATACACGGAGAAAAAAAATTCGTTGGAATAGCAAGAATTTCGCTGTCTTAACGAAACTCGATTGTTATTATACGGACAGCAAGCAAGTCCGCTGAAGTGAACGGCGATTCGTTGTTTCAGCGAATCAAGCTTCGTAAAATTAGCGAAGGACTGATAATTATAACGAATCAGTTAGTAAATACAGCGAATTAGCTCATTAACACAGTGAAATGTCATCGTTAGGTTATTCAATCCGTTCAGCGAAGACGGATTCGTTAAAATAACGAAATCTTTTTTCTCCGTGTAGAAATCGAAGGACATTATTGACTCGCAAATGAAGTTTTTTAAGAAGCATTGTGGATTCAAATGGAACTTGTATCGTCATTTATCTGTTTATTTCTTCATTATCATATACTAGGATAAATATAACCGAATTTTTCTCAGTATATCTTTGCAGCTTTTGATTCATACATTTTTTATCGTTTCATATTCTTTCAACGATACAAATTTTTAATGCCCTAAATTTTTCTCAGTTCATTGAAAGATTTACATGAGTTAACAATTTCATTGATTCTTATGAGAATTTTGTGAATACTACATTAGTTATTGAAAAATTCAATATTTTCTCAAATTATTATCATATGAAAAATTACCATGACATTCTTTGGAGTTGAAACAAAATTCCGTTGCAGCGTACCCTCTGAGTACGAAACCCTCCGCTACGCTTTATCTTATCCAAAAAATTGTTTCACGCTCCCAATATCAAAGGACGCGCGCAAAGAATTGTTTTCATTGGGTCTAAATGATTTAAAAACCCCGAAAAAAATTTCAGTCGAATCATCAATTCTGAAATCTCAGAAAGAATCTCTAAGAAATCATTGAAATCGTTGAAAGAAACCAAGTTAAGATCATAAAATTCGTAACGTTAAAAATAGAACAAACGATGATATTCCGTTCGAGGCTTCTAGATTCAAGATCTCTATACCGTTTGAAATTTTCTGTTAATAATATACAAAAAAATAAAACAAAACCTCAAATCAGTCGTAACACGTTGAATACTCAAGATCCTTGACGGTCCAGATCGATGACCGTTAATCTCCCGTCGGGACGCGCACAATAACAAACATTGGATGAGAGATTAGGGTGACTGTATCTAATCACCGGCATATAAATGATCTCCCTGCGGGTCGTCCCTGTCGAGAATGATTGACTTTAAAATACATTTTTTATACTCAACATTCTTTTTTCCTCACGATACGGAAGAGTATCAATTAATGTAATTAGTTGAAACACATTTCTCAAAGACACATTTTTTGTTTCTCTCACGTTCAAATTTGTTCTCCAGTTTTATAAATGATGTGCAATGTAATTTTTATAATTTAGAGACATGTGATGAGACAGAAAAGTGTATTTTTGGATGGGTTTGTATATTAGTTTGGCGTGTGCAGCGAAGAACATAATAATATACTATTATATAAAAAATTGTATTGAATTGAAAGTTTCGTACATACACGGTGAAAAATTTTGTGTATTTTCAAAACACGTGTATGTCCCAGGAGGTCCACTCGCAATTTATGTTAAATATTAATACAAACAATTTTAAATTTACACTGAAAATCTGTGAATTTTAGAATTTGATATGTTGTTTTCAACGCAAACTGTGAGTGAACTTCCTGTGACACAAAATTCTTCGCTGTGCACATTACACTCAAAGTATTTACTATACACTTGAAATGTAGGCAATGTTTATAATTCTTATGCAATTCCCCAGGTAAAATTCTGTTTGAAGGAATTTATACGTGAAGGATATTAAAAGAAAAGTCGTACAGAATCCATACAAAACATATGAACAAAATTACAGATTCTATAGAAATTTTATAAAAATTCACGTGGGGAGGTAGACAATCAGTTCAAAAGTAATTAAAAGACTTTACTTGAGTCATTTCAATTTCATTCATTCGAAAAATTCTTCGAGATAAAAGTATCCGAAACAAATATAAGGAGAAATTAGGTTGTTGTGAAAATACATCCGAACACCGCTCGATGCGACGATTTATCCAAAATTTGGTAGGTGGTAGCAACAGAAGGAGCATCGAGAGAAAAGGTATGCAACGATTTGGGTCTTTTACTCCCGAGCTACAGCGGCTAACTCCGTGATATGTGACTTCTGTGGTCTCGGCGCGATATCACAGCGGTGGGGATAGCGCAAAAGGGTCTCATGCGAGTAGTGAAATGAGAATCATGAGTGGCGGAGAGGGCCCACTCGACGGGCCCGAGGAGAAAGAGGGGGATATGAGTCCCATCTGACAAGGTGGCGCGCGCGGCGCGGGGATCCGACAGAACTCGCTGCCGCTCCTGGACCACCCAAGTCGAAATTCACTATAGTTTCTTCTTCACCGCCACCGTTCACCTTAACCGCTGTATAAAGTCGCCGGTTCAAACTACACGAGTGAACAAACAAAATACTATAGGATCTCATTTTTTTTCATGTTCAACTCCCTACCTTCTTCTTTCTTTCATTTTGAAAAAGTGTTTCTATTCTTTTTTTTTTGCTTTCCTAAACATAGTATGCTATCGATAATGTACGAAAATTCTTAAGAGTGTGAAAGAATATTTACACAGAATTATTCGATTTGAAGTTTTATTCTCGCTTGATTCGATTCAGTTAAGATGGTTGTTCTTCGCGTAATACTTAATTGAGTGAACAAAAAAAGAAGTTTTCGAGATCGAATCTCGATAGGAGGATTATCGAATGTCATTATAATCTGATTCAATTATTTTTCTGTGTGGAGATGAATTTAGTTTATGTGTTTTGATTGTTTGAAATTGAGTAATGTAATCGAAATCGAGCGCCCTTTCTTCGCAAATACTTTACCGATATTGCTTTGTGTGAAAGGATTTTGTTGGATATCTCAGAAATATGTATCATTCCAGCAACAAAACTTTCACGTTGTTGAAGTTTGAATGGTTTGTTTAAACGAATTAGTAATTAAATAAACGAGACACTCAACTTTTAATGGCCTAAAATCTTGCAGTACTTTTCTCAAGCGGTGTGGTGAGTTTCAAAGAGTCAATTTGAAAAGTTGAATGATTTTTTGTTCTTTCAAGTTGAATCAAATTTTGTGGGTTTCTATAAACGATTCAAACTTCAGCAACGTAAACTTTCGACGCTTCAACTACGTTGGAATAACGAAAATTTTGTTACATTGGATTTGTTCTCAGTTGTTTAGTCAGAGGATTGAAATTACGAAACCATCAATTCATTTTTAATAAAAGTTTGAGTATATTTCTTAAGATCTGAGAGGATTTCTTGAATTCACATTTTTATTGAATTTCAATAAAATTTCGAGATTTTGTTATTCACGTTGTAAAATCTCAAGTGCGAATTTTGGAAAGTTCATACTTTTTGTTCCGGTGGAATTCAATAATTGTACACAAAATTCAATCATTTTTGATGAAATTTGTTGACTTTCATTGAAGTTCGATGGAATTTGAGGATTTTCATTGAATTTTATTGAAACATCGCTATGCCGAAAGTGAACAAAATTCAACAAAATTTTTTCGCCAGGGAAGTATCGATAATTTTTCATTGTTTTTCAAATAAAATTCAACAACAATGTGAATCGTTTTATTCTTATTCAAAATTCAAGAGAATCTAGTAAAGCTGAGTATATTTTTCACCTGCATTTTTCTCCGTGTATTCAAAAATTTCATGACGAAAGAAAATTTTACACACGATAACGTAGAATTTTTTCACATATTTTAAAGTATATTTATATTTTCTTTCTTCCATTTCTTGATTAAATATCCCGAGAAACATTACTGCCGTTGAGATTTATTTAACCAAAAGAAACTTACAAAGCAATTAACTACGTTCAAGACACACAAGACAGCATGGCGTGCACGGTAAATGAAAATACAGAGATGAATAGGAACACATGTCTGCAATTATTTCACCTATCTCGTATGTGCTTTAATGATTTAGAGAACGCTATAATTTCGTGACTCGAGTGATATAGAATTTTTAAACGCTCTATAAAAATGTTTCTAAATAGATTAAGATATTTTCAACATGTGTTACCACTTTATTCACTTTTCAGACTCCCTGGCGAAGGAATTATGGAATAAGGTTGCATATAAAAATTGTTTACAGCTGGAGAAGTAGAGGGAAATTCTAAGATATGTAAACTAGTTTAGGAGAACGCAAAGAAAATATGTTACGACAGATTTTATACTTCAACGATTCAAGAATGTACTTGTACGTGTCTTTCTAAAATTACTATGCTCTGGTATACAATCGGAAGAAATTTTATTCCATTTTGTAGCAGGAAGTATAATAATTTTGAAAGATATCTGAATAAATATCTCAATAATGCAAATATATACTCAATCCGTTACAGAATAGTATAATGATTTGAAATAGAAAATCGCATAATTCATATGATATGTGAAGATGTATTACTATGTATCATAGATATGTACTTTTGTACAAATCTATTTATTCAGATCAGACACGAAACAGTATAATCTGTTGATAAGTAGGAATCATCGGACTTCAGCAACATTCTAATACAAATTGCGATAATTATGCCATAAATAACGATGGCAGTTCAGATGAATCACACGCAAGAACATAAATGATTCACACAATAATCATGAGAGCATCTATTTATATATGAACACGCTTCTTACAGACGTCTGACAGACAATTTATACTCTACAATCATCAGAAATGTATAAAATCATCCCTGATAAAAGAAATCGGATGAGAATTCAGACAAACCCCGAATATACCGTATTCGCACTTGGGGTTTCCCGGTTTTTTGTACCACCCTGGTGAAAAAACCGGATAGAGAACCGGAAGAAAACCGCATAATGATTCGGATAAAACCCGGATGTTAATCCGAATCAAATCCAGATGGAACTTTTCGGGATTCCATCTGGGTGTATTCGGATTCCAATACGGATTTCGCGGTGATTCTTCATCCAGTACCATCCGGATCTTGTCTAGGTTTTTGTACTAGATATTTTTGGAAATCCTATATGGAACCCAAACGGAAAACCAAATGAATTTTATCCGAATTTTATGTGGGATTCCGAAAAATATCTAACATTGGAATCCGGATAGAACTGCACGAAGAATCACCGCAAAATCCGTATCGGAACTCGGATACACCCGGATGAAGTCCCGGAAAGTCCTATCCGGGTCCAATCGGATCATATCCAGTTTTTTTACCAGGGCAATGTACGAGAAGAAATGTTCTGTCACATCAGCTGAATTTGAGCTATCTTAGTCAAAAATGAAACTGAAAATTTCAATATGGTAGCGCAAATTTAGTTTTAGGCCCTGGTTAAAAAATCCAATAGGATCCGATAAAACCGATTCAAAAATAATCGGAATGAATAGGGCGAATCGGAAAGGCTCAGCTACCGATTCAAAATGAATAGGAATTAATCGGGACTCCTTTTCTATAGGATTGAATCAGACCATCGGTTTTAAATAAATAAAATACCACTCAGATCCAATTAAAAACTATGTTATTGGTGCCTATCAGAATTTTCATTGATCATATTTAATATAATAAAACCCTGATTGAAACCAATTTGACAGTATTTCATTTCTATCCATCGGAATTTTTATTGGTAATAAAACACCCATTGAAACCCATTGACAAATATTTTATCGGTATCAATCCGAATTTGTATTATGAATAAAATACCCATTGAATCCCAATGAGAAATATTTCGCTGGGATCAATTGAAATTTTCATGTTCAATAGTGTACCGATTGAATGCAATTGAACAATATTTCATTGATATCAATCGGAATTTTCATTGATCATAAAATACCCATTGAATTACATTGAAAAATATTTTATTGGCATCAGTCGGAATTTTCATTATTAAGAAAATACCCATTGGATCCCATTGACAAATATTTTATTGGTATCAATCGGAGTTTTTATTATTCATAAGATACCGATTGAATCCAATAGAAAAACATTTTTGTCATCAGATTCAATCAGATATTTTTGACCTGGATATGTTTGGCAATATGCCCCTTCGGAGCAGCGTATTAGGATAGTTCGAATCTCCTCCAAGTAGGAATGAATTTCCCAAGTCATATGCGGAGATAGAGGTGTTGGCAAATTCTCAATTTCACATTAATCAGAATTTTGATTAATAATAAAATACCCATTGAATCACATCAAAAAATATCTTATTGGTATCAATTGGAGTTTTGATTGATCATAAAATACCGATTGAATTCAATAGAACAACATTTTATTGGTATCAATGGGAAATTGCCGATGCAGAAACTCAATTCATTCCGATAGAATGTTTTTTCATCGAATTCAATCGGATTTTTTGACCAGGGGGAACTGAAAACATGTTTGCCCAGCTAATGAGGGTTTTCCGTGCGATTTATTTGTGAATTCCAAGTGAAGCAATGAAAGTTAGGATTTGCCACAGTACAATTTGAGTGTTGACATTTGGATAACGGGAAAATGTAGCAGAGATTTTTTTATGGTAGCAGATGTGTTCCTCATCGTCACAGCTAAAACAATAGCTGCAATCCTCAGAAGTAAACTCCACACGGTGAAGAAAAATTTGCTAACGGAGCAAATCGAGGTATTATATTTAAAAATTTTTACTAGCATAGGTCAAAATTTGCTTTCACAGCTAACTGAATTACTGAGAAAATAACCTGTGTGGAAAATGCAACCCTTTTACCAGCGAGTGAGTTTAGTTGCTATTTCTAGGTAGTGACTAAGCAGTTACTGGTCAGTAGCTGGTCCAATCTAGTGAAACTAGATAGATTTTCACTAGGAAACGTGATTACACTGTACACTGAGAACCCAATTTCTTAGAATGAAAGAAAATTTTCTTTGCCCTCATTCGAACAAATCTTTTTTCCAATGAAACAAAATTCAGTTCAACGGAAAAAGTTTTTATCAAATTGCAACAAAGAATTTCAAAATTGAAACAGAAATTTATTCCTTCTTGAATTTGAAGAATATAATTTGAATTCAATGAAAAATTTTTTCTTTGGAATGGCTCATTTTTTCCATTGGAAATAAAATTTATCAGAAATTTTCTTCCAATTTAAGAAATTGGGTTCTCTGTATAAAAAACTCTCTTCTGAAAATTCAGAAAATAAGACTGTAATTTTTCACAGTCACTTTTTCTCTGAATTTCTAGATATATTTGATTGATTTTAAGAAACTTGATTTGAATTTGGGAACTTATTCTGAAAATTCAGTCAAGCCTGTTAAAATTCAGTAGAATTTTTCTGAACACTCAGAAAAAAGGGCTGTCACATTTCCTGGATTTTCAAAAGGAATTCCTTTACAGTGTAACTAAAACAGAAAATATTTAGATTAATACTTAGATTTGCTGCATGAATAAATTTGTGACAATGCGGAGTCCGGTTTCAACTATTGGGGAATGATTTCAAAATTGAAAACTTAAAATCAAATCACGAGAAGAATTCAAAACGGATCATAAGAGAATGATGAATATATGCGAAAAGCTTGAGTTGAACGTTGAAAAAATTTGGAAAATTCCAATACCCTAAACGTGAGGTAATCTGGGATCGAGTTACATAGTGAGTATGCCGATCCTATAATGTATTAATCATTGGAAAATACAACGCGTATACAAACGGAGTACGCAATTATCAGACATAAGATTTTTACAACTCTGTTATCCGTCCATCGATAAAAATGTAATTATTGACTTTCCGATATTCTTCTGCAGAAAATTGCATCTCGATATAATACGTACATCGAATAAAACCCATTACCATTATAAATGCGCCAGCATGAATCAAGTCATATATTAATGTACGTGAAGTTATGAGATAAAAGAAAAATCGAGGAATTCAATAATGTTGCCTAGGAGGTGTTGATTGGATATAGTGGTGCATATAACAACAGCACACGTTTACGATGTGAGAATATCAGATACCTGATTTCCGTTACTTTTCCTCAACCGGTACGCCTATATTCTCTGCAATAAAATACTTTAATATGATTATTTGGTACCATAAATCTTTGAACTTGTTAATATTGGCGTATGCATGAATGAGAGAGAAAGCGCTTCATCATGTGGCGCAACGAAGCATGACAAAATATGAAGCAATAGGGAACAATTCGTTACAATCGGTATGCCCATTGGCGGAATGAGATTATTCACGACTACAATAAACATACTATTCCTCATTCTTTGGGATTATGTTATAGTCTCTGTTGTGATATCTAAAGTTTGTGAGAAATCTTTCATCGGATGTTGAAAACAAAGCCAGACGGAGTCATTCTTTCTGAAATCTCAATGTGTTTTTATAATCTCTAACGGATCTCGGTGGACCAAAAAGCAAATCTCCTTTGGTTACATTTTGGTTGAAAAATGTGGTTGATAACTCGAGAATCGTATGGAACATTTTTTTTAAACCAAAATTCAGCAAAATCAAACCAATCCCAGTTTTTCGACTACCCAACAAACCTCGAAGATATTGCAGACATCTACAAGATATCTTCAGGAAGACATCATTAAGATACATTAAACAAATGTCCGTTAGATAACTAAACGACATCATAAAAGGGATATCTTCAAGATATATTGAAATGATATCGTTTAGACAACTCCAAAAAATGTCAGGAACATGTCTTTAAAGTATTTCTGAAAGATATCTTTTAGATGTCAAATTAGCATAGTCTAAAAACATCTTGAAAGAGTTTCTGAATGATATCCTTCACACATCTTAAAAACTGTCTAAGTAAGAAGAGAAAAAGTCACGCCATGTTCCTTTTTTTCAGAACTCATTAGGGATCCTCTTGTGCTGTCAGGGACATCACAAAGGGAGGGAGTCTCAAAAACATTTATAATATACCTCGAAGATATTTAAAACGTATCTCAAAAGAATCAAAAATATATCTTTTGCAAGACCTTGTTGAGATATCTAAAACTTGTTGAAATCTGTTGCATAAGACATCTCGTAGAATCTTGTCGAAAAGATATCTTCACAAAAGTCTGCCAAGATATCTTTCATAATTTTAAAACATCTTTTAGATACTAATAGATATCTTGTTGTTTGTTGGATAGTTTTTTACCTCAGAAATATGGAAAAGATCCCAAGAACGGATTCCATTCTTTGTTTATCTGTTTTTGTTTGAAATTTGTTCGAAATCACCATTATTTCTCGGTCATGAATCGTTCATTATGGGCAACCATTTTTCAAGCCCACCAAAAAATAACCGAAATTAAAGCACAAAATTGGTGATTCTGGAATCGCCAGGGATTCATTTTATGAAATTAAAATTTGAAGTATACATTCCAGTTGTAAGATAATTTTACTTTCCCATTCAAGAATGAGCTCAAAGACAATTCATAATGTTTTATAAAGTAAACAATCTTCATTCCGTTTTCTATACCGACTTGACTATTCAAACATGAAAATACTGAATCATTGAATCAATATAAATATTAGTTCATGACTATCAAGATTACTAGATACAAATAAATGAGGTGGAGAATTTCCATAGAGTTTCAAAGAATTTATATATTTTTCCTAATATTTAATAAGAAAATTCGTGAAAATTCTGTTTCGATGTCAGAAGTTTATAAAGAAAGAATTCTGAATTTCTGAAAGAATTTTAGAGATCTTGAAGATTGTACGTTAATATATCTCTTGCATATTCCCACATATAATTTCATGTCTCGAGACATCTTCAAACATATTTTACATCGATATCTGATGTCCTATGCAACCGAATCAGATCATACTTGAATATCTAAATCTGTTTCCAAGTTTAAAAGATATATCTCTCACATATATGTTTCTGATAAAGCGAAGAATAAATCACATGAAATTTAGGAGCATAGGAGCTGTACTATACACTACCGCTACTACTGCTATATCACAGCTAATTAGTTTAGGGTTAGGTAGGTTATTTGAGTTCATTTACCCTGGAGAAGAAACAACGCGTGTCAAGCGTGCATCGGTCTTTAGTGCACCCTTTGCGAGTTTTCCATTTCTTTCCAGACAGTGTATTTAAAAAATAATGGAAGATAACAAGAGAATGCATGAACCCTTAAACTGAGCATTTTTTATGTAAAAGAATATTTTTTCATTTTTTGAAAATCCCAAATATCATTTCCTAATTTGGGGAATGATAAATTTTATGAGGCATGATTCAATTTTATCTTGATACGCTCCATTTCGCAGCGATAACAATTCGAAAAATTACCGTGAAATTTCAATAATCGAAGGACAAGTAAAAATTCTTTACAAAATTACTGTGCAGCTTGTGAGAATGAATGAATTTCTGAACAGTTGAAAGTGATATTTTCCACAAGTTTTACAGAATGCACGGTAATTTTTCAAATCAAATTCTTTCAGTGAATCAATCATAATTAGGAATTTTAGATGACTATTCAACTCCAAGAAGGAGTTGCGGAACCTCAATTTCTCTTGAATCCGCTTTGTTTCTGAGATGCTGGAATTTTTCAAAAAAATTTCAAACGCTTGTATCTCATAAACTAAGCCTTGAGTCGAGTTTTGCTGAATTGAAAAGTTGCTTTATTTCGACCACAAAATATCGCTGTGCGGTATGATTTGGACAACATCTAAACTATCTAAAGAAAGTACCTGCAGCGTCGAAATGCCCACCACCTGGGTCTCACGGATAAATCACTTGCGATACCCCAGATTTCCATCGTCCGGGCCTCCCAAGAACAACAACCTGTAATGCCGAAAGATCAAACGCCCGAGTCTCTCATGGAACGACTTCTCTCACCTTGAGAGTCTCTGCACGGGATGTGATGGAAAAACTCGTTAGGTCACATTGAAGTGATCTTTGAATAAAATGACTAGAAAAAACCTTTTTATTGCAGAGATTGTTTCAGAACGATAACCCACACGGAAAAAAATGTTTAGCTGTACCAGCTAAATATCTAGCTATGATAGCTAAAATTTAACTGATACACCTACACATTTTTTTCCGTGCAAAACAGTCTATTCAATGGAAAAGGAATAATCCAATAATATGCAAACCTTTCTCAACAGGAAGGTAACTCGATGATTGTAAAATTCTTCGATCACATTCGAGACTTGCTTGGCATCCCGATATAAAAGTAGCAAAATATGATTAAACAGTTTCCCTTTTGCAAATTCTATCTTTTTGATCATCCCACATATAATCTCATTTGGTTATTCGATTGGGAATCAAACAACGTTTTGTTTCAAGTCACTTCGTTGAAAGTGATTCAAATATCAATTTGAATTTTCGCTTTATCCCTTAGTGTAGTTCCCAACCAAGCAACACGTTGAGCACAGTAGCATCGCCGTGTCATAGCAGTAACAGAATGAGTCACAGTGATATTGATGTGATGTCACTGTTACTGAGCGTGTTGTTGGGGCATTGAGCGAAAATTGCGGGACAGCTTTTCTTCACAATATTGTTGGAAATTTGATGATAAATATACATGATTGAGGCCTTGAAGTATCTGAGCAACTTCTCAACAGCATCACTGAGAGAAAAACCTGCCTGAAACTTCATTAGAATAATTTGAAATCTTTTATACAAACATTTTAGTAAATTTCATAATAAAATATTGAATTTAATAATTTAATTTTTAATGTTGAGAATAATTTTGTTCTTGATTCTAATAACATATTTGTGAAATTTGATAAGCAATTTTCAGGTTTCAGGAAAAAATTTTGAAGTGTAATCATTAATATTAAATTTAAGGACCATGATTGAATTCAATACCTATGATATCTCATCAAGAATTTCCAATTAAATTTAAGAATTTTTCTAACAGTGATGCTAACAATTTTGACGTTTACAGGATGTTGCTTCGCTTTTATTGTTCGAGATCTGCGGCAGAACAAGAACTCTATTCTTTATTTCTCTATTCTCAAATATGACTAATCCTAGACATTTCTATTCTTATAAATCTCTATTCTTTCATGTGTAAAACAAAGAATTGAGATATTTAAGGTCAGTCATATTTGGGAATAGACCTATTCAAGAATAGAGATATTCAGGAATAGAGTTATTTGAAGATAGGGAAATAAAGAGCTCTTGTTCTGCCAAATCTACTGTAAATCATTGTAGCATTTTTCTGTGTGAATTATTCCGATTGTACCCTTGAGGGTGATCGAAATATCATCGATAAGAATTAAGTTCAATTGTTGGCCTAAGGAAAAGGAGTACTCGTAATTGTTTACCTTTAAATGATCACACTTGAATACCTAGGTAAACTGATAGAAGACCCTGGTTATAGCCTGGTCGCCGAATAAATGAGGTCTCCTCAAATATATGATTGGTTTATCATTACCAGGATTTGGTAGTACTAACTCAATAGTCTGGTAACTATAACCCAAAGTCTTAGTTGTGAATCTATACATCAGTAATTATGGACTGAATATTTATTTCGCCATATCCAACTATGAGATTTGGCGAACATTAACAAATGGTGATAACTATAACTAAATCCTTCTCTCAGTGTAGAAACGTTTTGTGCTATAACTTCATAATCACACGTTGACTGCGGTGCATCATGGGGATGAATCAATCTTAGGTACAACGTGTAGTACCAGTAGTAATCGCAGCGGCAAACTTCAGCGGTAATCTTCTAGCGAGCATCTTGTGTAAGAAAACTAGCAAACAAACAAAAGTATCCGGATCGTCGATATATCGATAATGATGATAATTATAAATTGTTTTCATCAAAGGAAAATGCCTACTGCATCATCAAGAAACTGCATTGCTGTGTGGAATTCATAAAAAGACCGGCATACCCACTGAAACTCCCTCTTTGTCAGACATAAATGCCCCTCGGAATTGTTTCACACATTACTTCGAGAGAAAATGCCCTGGTTTATAGGGCTTTAAGGTCCTCCTGGCACTAGAATAGACTCTCGCATCAGGAGCTCTCTTCTTCCGGCAGAACATTGACTTCACAAAGATTATGACATCCATGCATGCATCTTGGCGTAACAACATGACTATATAACGATGTTCCGTGGAGTCACGCTGCAGTATATCTTGTTTCGTCGGGAGTCGCAAAATGCATAACACGTTTCCAGCATCTTCCCCATTTTACAAAGAGAAGCCCGTAACGGATCATTCTCAATAGCAAACAATGAGAGGAAAGGTCTGGTTGCGCCAACTAAATTTTACTTGTCAAAATTAAATTTTGTATTCCCATTGAATAAACTGTTTTATTCATATTTCAGACAACTATAGACTTTTATTTATCCCAGCTAGAATCTAACTAGCGTAAATAAAAATCTAGATGTGGCGAGGAACATTGAGTGTCCCAGCTAGGCATCTTTCTCTCAGTGCACTCACTCCAAAAGCATTTCCAAAAACTTCTTGAGTTCTTTAATTTACTTCCGAGCTGGAGATTGGCGGTCTGAAAAGAATCGATTCTTTTTTACACAATTTTTATCGAAATTATTGAATTTTAATTAAATCTCTATTGAAAGTCGACTTAAGGATGAATTACATAGATTTTGAGAATAATACATCGCCGATGGCCCGTGATTTAAAATATGATCCATGGCACAATAAAACTACTGAAGATAAGTTCAAATGACTATGATCCGAATGTTTTCATGAATATTGAGGAAGATATTTTTTTATTCATCTTCATTTATACACGGTTTCAATATATAATCTATAAATTAATGGTTTTTAACTTTGATGTAACTTTCGGGGGACCTCTGAATCGATTTGAAATTTTGCAGGAGTATTTGTTTTATCAAACAATTGAGAAATCGATTTGAAAATTTGTAGGTATGTTTATCAAACATTAAATATCATAGAAAAATTTTTTCAGATTAAAATACTACACTGAGAGAAATTTATAGTTAAATTTACTATGGCATAACAATAGAAACCTGATCAAATTTACAATGTTTTCCAGTGAATTTCATTAGAAGTAAGTATGTTCCCTCATTCCTATAATTCTATAGTGAATTGAACTATAAATTTCTTTCAGTATAATTCACACAAAAAAACACTAAAAAATCAGGGTAAGAGTGATTTGGGGCGACCGGATGATCTAAAACACAAAGGCAACCTAATCGAGCAAACAGACATCTTTTAGATATCTAAAAGATATCTCGCAATTTTGACAGATGTCTTGTAAAAAAGTCTCGAAATCTAAAAGACGTCTTACGCGACATATTTCGACAAGTGGAAGATATCTTAAAAAGGTCTTACGGAAGATATGTTTTAGACGTATTCGATCAAGTCTTAAGAATATCTTGAAAATTTCATAAAAATATCTCAGAAAAATCTTGAATGGGTGTATAAAAAACGTCCTCCCCTCTTTCTTTCTTCTTCCTTTCCTGTTTTCTTTTATCCCTCTTCCACCACTCCCGTTTATCTTACTGGAGTTTAGGATCCTTGTCTTTGAATATCTTGTAGATGTCTCTCAAAAGATATCTTGAAGATGTTCATGTTTAGTGGGAAATCATTTCTTGTTGAATTCCCTATCGCATGAACCAGAATATTTTTTTCCATCAAAAAATAACAAAATGGCCGCCATTTTTCGGAAATATCGATTTTTGAAATTGGAAAATCGGATGTATATCGAACAATTTTTGACCAATCAAAGAGATCCTATATAATCAAAGAGTTCATGCGATAGCCACTTCAACAATGAATAATTTGCCATTTATTTTGTTTGTTTCAGATCATCCGGTCGTCCCAAATCATCCCCACCGTCATCTTTTAGTGTTTTTTGTTGTTTAAATTAGTATAACGAGAAAAAAATTGTTTTGTAATATTTAAAATCTAATAAACATATCTACAAAATTTCAAAACGACATCTCAAGTTTTTCTATGAAAAAAAAATGTTTGAAAAAAAATGTTGTTTTGAAAATCGTAACCAGAAAGACCCTTCAAATTGTATGTGAAAGAATCGATTCTTTTCAGAACGCCCATCTGTATTCCAGGCCAATATATTGAGAAGTCTGTCAAACGTCCCTCTGAAGTTCATAATCCTGAAGAGAACATGAAGCTTCAGCGAACGTTCAGATCAGATGTGTATAGCTCAGGCCGAAGATTCATTAGAGCTAACTTTTACATTCACAAACGTTTGACAAAGGTTCTACGGACGTTGAAATGTCCGCCTCGAAATACGTTCAGGAAACATAGATGGAACGTGCGCTGAAGGTTCATCGAAGGTTTGACGAAGCTTCACAAAAATATCTGTACTTATATTAATTTTCATCAATTTATATGAAAAATAAATGAATTAATAAACATAAATTATTATAAATTAATCTAAGTATAGATATTGTTGTGAAGCTTTCTCAAACCTTCGATGAACCTTCAATGAACGTTCCATCTATGTTTCCTGAAAGTATTTTGAGGCGGGCATTTCAACATTCGTAGTACCTTTGACAAACGTTTGTGAATCCAAAAGGTAGCTTTCATGAACCTTCGATCCGATCTATACAGATCTAATCTGAACGTTCGCTGAAGCTTCATGTTCTCTTCGGGATCACTGAATCCGACAATGCTTACCTATGTCCTCAGTATTGAATCTGTGCACTGAATTGAGGTTAATGAAATATGTTGTTGAAGTTTGAATCGTTTATCGAAACTAATTGGTGATCGAATAACGGAATACTCGACTAATTAAATCCAAAATTCTGCCGTACTTTTTTTGAGCAAGTTTTTCTTCAGCGATTCGAACTTCAGCAACGTAATGAAATCACTAGAAAACACTAACAGTAGTATGACGTCCATTCGTAAGCCATGTTGTCAGGACTAAATAAGTAAAAATTATAATTTCAATCATGAAATCGCGTAACCGAATGCAGGATATCCTAAAATTAAAAGTGAGTAACGTGAGAGTGAATTGATAAAATGTTTTATTAAACTTTTGAAACTGAGCATTGTATTTAAACATCAAATTTCTTGCTATTTTGAATCATGTTTTTAGCCCTACTTAACTTTATATCATCAGATGGAATTCGAACTTCGATTGTCGTCATTTTGAACAGTTCCATTCCGAGTGAATAAATTAAAAACAAATTCTATATAATTTATATAGAGTTTTGAAAACTTTTCCACTCGGGATATCTTATCTGTAGTGTGGGCCCCTTCTGAAGATTCGATTCTTTTGTTATAGAATGTTCATTAAAATTATATCAGAATTATTCAAAACTTGGTCAATTCTTTATAGAAAAGAATCAATTCTGTCAAGATCGCTCATCTATACTGATCTGTTTACTATACATATCAGTGATCAGAACTGCTTTATTCCGGAATTTCCCTGCCCTTTTGCATAATCTAATATTTGAACAAACGAATCGAAGAGCCAGCTGATATCTTTCATTTGTGTTGACAGTCCCCAATACAAAACGATCATGAATGATGAATTTTTCCTATCGTTCACAATAAGGTTTCTGAATACTGAATTTACAATGTTGTATCATTATTGAATGATCAAACTATCGTTTCTTATGGTATTCTATACGATTTGTATAGTTCTGTGTTTGGGTTTTTACAGAAAATTTTATGATACAGCAGTTTTGAAATAATTCTCAATGAATACAATGTGTTCATATAAAACTCTTCATGCTATCTGGGGTGAAGCCTTATGATACCCTAGAGAATAACCAGACTAATAATATTGCAGAAGGAATCATAGATAGGGCTCAATATTCCATCAAACTAAGAAAATATTGCTCAAAATATTACGTTCAAATAGATTTTCTTAATCGCTTTGGAATTTATTTTGTTTCGTTACGTGCGTTGTACATGAAGCATCATGATTCCCTTCGTCGCAGAATTTGACTGAGAATCACTGAAATTTTCAGAGAATTTTGAAGGTGACCATAATTTTTCATAGAGTTTCAGGGACTTTCAAAAAAATCCAAACTTTTTCAGAGATATTTAAACACATTTTCAGTGGAAAAACGTACTCGATAAAGAAGAATTTCTCAGATTCTGTTCGAGGCTTTGCAGAGTTTTTCAGTGAGATCTACCCGGAAGTGTTGAACACGGACATGGATAACCATCGAATCAGCTCTTGCAGCTAAATTTCAGCTGTTACAGCAAATAGATTAGCCACGAAGGCAACTTTTTTTCAAATTTAGCTGCCAAAGCTACATTGTAAAAAGAAAGTCTTAATCTGTTTGCATCTCAATTTCAGACAATGCTTTTTTCATTGTGTCGGCCCAATTTGTTTACATCATAGATTCAGTCATGAAATGAGCTGAATTTAAGACTTTCTTTTTACAGTGTACTGCATTTAATGGCTGTTCGTGTCAGTGCTAGCCACTCGCTGCTGCAGCTAAATTATTTTTGCAGTGAAATTCAGGGGAATTTTTACCACTTGAGTCACACAAATAAAAAATGCTCGTGGAAAAGAACCACCGTTCGCTGGACATTTCTCCGTCGCCTGTACATCACTTCTTCGTTCCTCCACGTGTCCTATTCATCTTCCGCGCCTCCACGAGATGCTGTACGAGTGATTATCCTCAACTGTACACTGAGAAAATATCTGTCCGAATCATTATAAAAGCATTTTGATGAAAGAACATTTCTTTCAATACAAAGGTGAAATGTGATTTCCACGTGTCTGTAGTTGTGTGGAACAAAGTTAATTTTCAAACCTCACACTGTAAAAAGAAAGTCTTAAATTATTCAGCTCATTTCATGGCTGAATCTATGATGCAAACAAATTAAGCCGAAAAAACAATTGCCGACACAATGGAAAAAGCATTGTCTGAAATTAAGATGCAAACAGATTAAGACTTTCTTTTTACAGTGCAGAATTTCTCATCAATCGATTTGTGAAGAACTTTCGTGGAAATCCTCAGAAATTGTTTAAAAATTCACGAGATCTTCTTTAATAGAGCGATTTTATAATATTGGATCAGAAATGTTTCTTCGATAAGCTAATTTATTTATCGTTCCTAAAATCAAAGCATAATTACAAACCCGTATTGGGAATTGATCTCCAAAGGAATCGATAGTGATCTCTTCTCTTTCACCTGAAGTTACTAAGATCTCTCGATTCCTTTTTTGTATTACCATGTAACATTCAATTAAAGCTCATTAAATCTCCGGTGAAACGATTCAGAGAATCTTTTTGAATGAATTAACGTTGATGAGATAATCTATCTCAGAACCTATCGAGTCCCCTCAACTCCATTGGTTTCACTTCGAATTTGTTATCGGTCATACACATATATTTCTATAAATTCCCCTTTTACGTGTTCATTCAAAGATTACAGCGACGTACCGCTCGAATAATCAATACACAAGCACAAAGAGGAATAAGATATATTCTTCGCTTTAACGAAAATTGATTTGTTGATAACATGTTATTCGGAAAGAATCCAGCGAACTCGAAGGATCACGGCCAACTTCAATATCGGTAGTAACTTTTCGTTGACAAGTCCTACGAAACAATTGGATATAATTTATCGAATCGCATGCGACTAAGTAGGTAATTTACAAGAGAAAGAAGTTCTTTAAAACTCACACGTTTCTGAGAGATCATTATAAACAACATGTTTGGAGTCTGTAATAAATATATACATCAAACTATTATCCAGTTAAGTGTCATTAAGACAGTGGTTTAAAATCCTCATATCCAGATACCTGGCATTGCATTGGTGAAAAACAAAGAGAGAAGGAGAGAGAAGGGAATGATCGGTGTTCTTTGTTTGAATCTTTATCGAAGGCTGGCAACCCCTTGAGAACGATGAGAAAACAGACAAGACAAAGAGGAGACACGAAAGAAAAAGACAAGGAGGAAAAGATATGAACAAGTTCGCGGACGAGAAGGTAAAAGAAAAAGAGAGACACCACGGAATGAAATATCTCTCTCACAAATGCCAGACTCAGCAAGTAGGGAGGATTCTGGTTCCAATGAGTATGTGTATTGGTATGTACTACGTACGTGTATACGAGTATTGCCTCCTCCTGTAGTACGTATTAATCACGCGATTCTTCCATAACCGTCTTTCAACGCCTATATATAGAAGTAGCTGGTCTACTCTTACAGTAGTTGTTTTATTTTTTCTCCTCTTTTTCCCTTCTTCTTCTTCTTCTTCTTCTTCTCCTTTTTTTTCTCTTAGATTCTACCGTTTGGAACTACTATTTTTCATTCGATCTTCAAAAGATGTGACAATATAATACGACAGAATTGACAAACTTACAAATCAAAAATCATATTTTATACCTTACAACCGTACATACCATTCAAAGGAATTCATCGAGGAAAGGTGTATAATTATAAGATACCACGTGATAAATAGGTTTCATGCTAAAAACTTGTTCCTCCATTCCAGAAACTGAAGATTTTTTCAAACAATAAAAAATATGTATATAATATATTTGAAGTCTCCGCTCCACGTGGTGCGTGATTATTTATATATGCACGTTTCGTGAGTCTTTGCGATCCATTAGAGAACACCATAATGCAAAATGAGAGAAGGGGAGCAAAGAAGAAGAGGAGGAGGGGATAAAGGGTCCGACGGATCTAAGGCCCAGCCTCGCAGCTCTCGACGCACAGTTTCAAGGCCTAGAATCGGCTCTGGTACATCCAAGGCGCCGCCCATTTTTTTATTCCTCTCCGAGAGGAACAAGTGTGCTTGCGTGTGTGCGTGTGCTTCTCCGCGTCGAGGTAACTTGTGTGCTGCTGCTGTTGCTGTTGCTGCTGCGGCTGCTGCTGCTGTTGTTGTTGTTGTTGTTGTACGTAGAGGATCGGGTTCGTCATATATAGACGAACCCGAATCACCGATGGAATTCGCGGACTCTCGATATGCCTAGGCTCTGGTCAAACCTGTCCAGATTATGTTGCGACTTGTCTTTTTCAATTGGAATTTCAGGAAGCCGAGAGAGCGACTTCTCTTCTACTCGTTTCAGATCTTCTCAAAGATATCCCTTATCTCCGCTCCCCGTCAAAAGTGATGTACGTTTCGATCTGCACTCTGGAAAGAATGAAAAAATGATTTTATGTTTCTTTTCGTTTACGTGAAAAATGTTCTCAACCTAACTTGACTCCACGTTTCGTACCTTCTTTGCTTATATTCATTCGTTTATCTCGTACGTAATCTTAAACAACTTTATAACCCGAGGATAAGTTGAATAAATCATCGATTCGACTTGTAGAAGATAATTTGCTGGCACGCGAATTACGATATGCATCTTGCAATAAGAAAGGCGTTCTTAGTAGTTGCAAGAATCTACGAAGCCCGGTCATTGAAAGAAACAGAAAGAATTAACGACGGTTTTCTGGTGTCTCGCCTCGTGGCGAACGGCAGATGTGTTGCGGTACGGCTGGCTGTATCGCTTCTTTTTTTTCTCTCTTTTGCTTTCTCGTAATCGCTTTTGTCCAAGAATCGCAAAGATATAATAGGATTTTGTTTTGTATATTCACCAAAACAAAAACTATAATATATCATCGGTTTTTAACGTCTAACGTTATATCCAGTGAACCAAAAGAGAACCATTTTGGTTCATCGAAATTGGAAGACAGAGAAGAGGATAGATGTGTACATGTGTAGAGTAGGTATAATGCTAGAATCGGCCCCTCTCTGCGTGGCGTCCCATGGAGAGGCCAGAACACATAAAGGGAAAATAATTATCTTCGCCACAGATGGGTGAATAGATTGGGTGTACCGTTTTCGTAGGCTAGTTAGATTATTACCAACCCCTGAGTCAGGTATATGCGTGTATGTGTATACACACTTCATCACACAAAAATATAACGGAATGATCTTGTAATTAAGAATTCATCGGTTTACAGGTTATATATTTTCCATCTTCTACGATAGACGATGGATCTCTCCAGTAGAAAATTGATAATTAATGATTTGATGTGGCTCGTATAGACATTTTTGAATTTTATACGAGATTATCTTGCACTTAACAAAATAATGCAAGAATATCAAGTCCACGATTCCAAGCCTGTAAACAATTCTGAAGAAATCGAGACTTTGATAAATGGATACTACTTTCTTATAGTCGATGATGTGGAATTTAAACCTATGAATTCCTTTCAAATTCTCATAAAGCGATGAGGTTTTGATTGAACTATCGTCATATATAATACTTATTCCATTCAATTTATCGATAGTTTCTTTATTATCAGTTAAAATCACTGGACCTTCAAAAGGAGGGAATTTATTTTTCAGAAATCCGAATTTACATGTGCTCTGAATCCACAAGAAGTGAAGAAGAACAATGGTTTTACTCTACCGAGTCGTAAGAGAGAGCTCGTTCGATCCGTATTCCTAGTAAAAATTATTCTAGTGATTCTCAAAGTTTTGCTAGGCCTTGGAAGTCCCGATCAGAGCCTCGTGAAATCTTGAAGGCCTGAATAATAATTAGAGTGATTCCCGCTGGAGGAATTTGATTTCAGAATGAAAATAATTGTCCGGTGTGAAAATGATAAATATATTATGAGATTTTTTGATTACTCGGTGCTCTAAGAATCCCTAACAGCAGAGTGCTCAGCAAATACGCAACGAATCCTTGAAGATATTAAATAACAGTTTGAGCGAAGTGCTGGTACGTCCTCATTACAGCACACTCGCTCTAACAGCATTTGAAAAATATTCTCAAGAAGTTTTGAAAAGTTCTTGAGAAACTTTTTGGAATGCTACTCGAGTGCGTGTGCTATAAAAGATCACGTCACCAAATACGCAAGAATATGTTGTGAACTGGAAATTTAAATTCAAATTATTATCGGGTGGCTGCCCGTGTAGCACCGCTGCCGATGAGACATGTCTCCTCCACGTTGCACTGCGTGGATCGAAGGTAGATGAACGAGATAGGTGGATGGGACGAAGAAACGACTTATCTCCCATAGTTCATTGAATCTAAATTCATCTAAACGGAAAAAAATGCAGGTTGAAAATATAGTAATCTTTAATACAAATTTGAGAATATTTCTTAAAATCTGAGAGTGAATGCATAATAAAGACAAAACGGTCCACTTTTTTGTGGAATTGTATTCGAGAAGCAATGAAAAATTATGAATACTTAATAAAGAATAGAGAAACATATGAATTTTCCAAAAGTCGCAAGTTCCAACCAGAAATTTACAACAGGCGCAGTACTGCACCAGTACTAGCCAAGACTGGCAGGGTACTGGCTTTTGTCTGGAATGATAACGCTTTTCAGTACTGGGGATTGAGTACTGATGCCATTATTCGCAATCAGTGCAGGGCCAGTACTGGGGTAGTACCTGGCCGGTATTAAGTTCTCAGTACTGGTTTATCAGTACAGGCATATTACTGTATTTTTATGTATCCAGTACTGATCCCGTACGTGTTGACCAAGTGTTGGAGACCCAATACTGGCACTGTACTGCACCTGTTGTCAACATTGGCATATTACGGATTTTCCTGAATGGGTGGATAGTAGGATATTGAAATTTTGTTACTATTTTTGTAAAATTTCACGCGCGACTTCTGGAAAGTTCATATGTTTCTCTATTCTTTATTGGGCATTAATAATTTTTCATTGTTTTTCGAATAAAATTCCACAAAAAAAGTGGACCGTTTTGTCCTCATTATGCATTCAAGAAAAACTCTCAGATTTGAAGAAATATTCTCAAGGATCCACCCAAAATCAGAGCTGTATTGTCAACTGGAGAAAAAATTGGAAGCGTCTGCTTTCCAAAAATGTCGTGGATTGCATTCCCAATAAACTGGCGTGTCTGGTCTTCCACTTTGGGTAGCCGAACTCCCCAAGATAGGAAAACAACAGCACATCACATAAAACATGTGACAGCTGATCGGCTAAACGTTTGGGTTCACTGTTGTCCAATATTGAAGAGTTTGACTACCCAAATTGGAAGCACACGGAGAAAAAAATTTGCTGTGACAGCAAACTATTCACTATCACAGCAATCTTGATTGCCGTATTACAGTGTTCAAAAAGTAATGAACCGATCATTATGAAGATTGATAGTGTAAAGTTACGAACTTCTTTCTGATTCTTTCTGAAATCACAAAGAATATGAATGATTTTTTAAGATGATATCATCATTCGAAGCGTGCTTTTTGTTGCATACTTAGTGAAAAAAATGGTGAAATCTCAAGTGAAATTTTGTCAATACTTGCAACATTTTGAATTTTCATTATTTTCACCTACATTAAAGTTCATATTCTTGAAGAATATGTTATTAATGTGAAATGAAAACCCTCTTGACTGCAGTTAAAAATTGAAACTGCTTCATGTCCCGCAATTGGGGAACTTCAGTTACGACCTCCAACGAACAGCAGCGCGTAGGTTTAACATTATTTTTGGACAAAATCATTTTACAAAACTCAAAACATTAGTTCAAAACGTGAATAAACCAATGTCAAAATTTTATTGAGCTATGATTAATTCTTTCCATTCAAAAAATTCTAAAACATCAATGAAAATGAGCCTTTTAATGTGGGTTTCCTCCCTTGAAAGCACTATCCATCACACTTCTGGAAAGCTGACCCTTCCAATTCCTTTCCAGTTTACAGGCAAGGGAGAAATGTCTGCCGTAAAAATGAGGCAAAACTCGAATTCAAGTGAAATTGCTAGGAACGTGCCGTGCATATGATTAGAAGTTTCACAATCGCAAACAATTTTTCACCGTAACAGCACCGCCACCGCAACGACATGAAACACCTCGCATCCACATTGCACTGCGCGGATTGGAGGTGGATGGGACATACAAGCAACGCAGAATGTCCGCTGTGACAGCACATTCCTAGCAATTTTACGTAGATTCGAGAAGCAACATCATGCCCAGCAGAAATGCACAATAAAAAATATTTTTGAATTTCCAAGGAGAAAAGTGTGGTGATACTGATGGGTTTGTGAATTTCTAGATTATTTGAGAATCCACAAATTTTCTGTCAACTTCCAAACAGCTTTCATAACTTCTCAAAAAATGTTTGTGAACTAATAAAAACGGTTTGAGATTTTACCAAAATTGTGTGTGAATTTACCAAAGAATGTTTGGTAAAAAAACTTCTGAATTTATTTTGGAACTTGTTTTTTTACAGCGTGGTCCAGACATGCGTAAGTTTTGCAACGCCTGACTAACCAAAAAGTTGACACTCACAAGTCTCCCCTGGTGAACAAATTTAACTGAAAATCTCTGAAAATTTCAGAAAAATTCAGAGTTTTTCAGAGATATTCATAGATATTGAGAAAAATTTTCAGTGGGAACACGTGCCCGATAAGTGGAAGTGTTTCAGAATTTTTCAAAAATTTCGTGAGTTCGAAAAATGTTGATAAGTTTTCAAAGTTTTTCAGAAGTTCTCAGATCATCTCAGATTTATTTCAGAATGTTTCAGAGGTTTTCAGTGAAATTCAGATAAAATTTTTTCACCAGGACTTTACTAGAAACTTACGAGGCATTGGCAAGCATCTAGTTGTTTGACTAATCAAATGTTACAACACTCCTGAATGATTACAGAATTTCTACTGGGGATGCAAATAACGCTGGCACAGCAACTTTTGCTGTCTGGGTATTGCGTTAAAATTCCGTTGAATTCGTTGCATCTTCGAATTACTGTGATCCATAAGCCAACCATCTATGAGCTCCAAAATCCTCTCTTGATTTCGAAGTACGACAATCCACTATTGAACAGAGAAAATCCTGCAACTCTGGTGAGAATGAAAAACTCTACTCCATAAGAATTAATTTTCACCTCATTGGGGTGAAATTTGAATTCGGTACAAATTTTCACTCTCAAACCGGAATGTTCGTCAAGAAATTAAAAAAATGCGAATCAAATTTCACTGTTTCATAACGATAATGACGTTTGTAAACATCAACCAAGAATGAGCAGTGTCAATTAAATTTTGTTCCTGGGAAAAAAAAATCTCTCTGAATTTCTTCCAAAATTTCATCCTTCAGAGCAATTCGGTAAAATTCAGAAAGAACTTCAAAGGAATTCAGGGATATGTGCATTGGAGTGAATACAATTTTTCTAAGGATTTCAGAAAAATTCAGCGACGAGAGAATCAAGTAAGATTTCTGGTCCAAAATGGAGGGTCCGGATGCAAAAACTCGCCGAGCGTTCCAAAAGCCGTATCTCCTTAGCGAATCAGATCATACCAAAATTTCCATTATTCTGTTAGTATAATTTTCGTATGATTTACAATCGATATGAATCCAGTAGCCATTTTGCGCTCGGCGAGTTTTTGCATCCGGATTCTCAATTTTAGAAAAGTTTAAGGAGTTCTGAACAGATTCGAAAAGATTTAGAGAAATTCGGACACAGATGAACAGAGAAAAATTTCGCAGTGGACTTTTGAGAGGAATTTAAGAAAATTCAGGAAAGATGAAAAATTAAGAAAAATTTGGACTCCAAAATTTCAGAAGTATCCAGGGAATTTCTGAGAGATTCAAGGAGATTCAGAGAAATTCAAAGACAGGTGAATTAGAAAAACATTTTGAATTAAACTCTAAACCCTAACAACAAAATATGTTTGCACAGAGAAAAATTGTCTCTTTGGTTTTTAATAGACTATGAACGATGAGGTTTAAAAAATGAATGTTTACATGAAAATACGAAAGATCACAAATACCACACAAAAAGCAAAAGGCACTATTAAAATTCAAAATGCTGAATGTTAAGTTTTATAAAGCGTATATTAAAATTTCGCTGTTCGGCATTTTGAATTTTAATTATACTTTTTACTTTTCACTTTGTATTCAGATTCTTTCATGTTCAAAAGCAAAAATTCATTTTCTGAACCTTATCGTCCCCAATCCATTGGAAAACTAAGAAAAAGTCTCATTTTCATAAAAATTATTATATTTTCTAGTTCCATTTTTCACCGTGCGTGGGTGGTTTTTTGAGAGTTCCTAAAACTTTCCATACGTCTTATAAACATTCCATAAACCTTTCAGCACGACATACTGTCGGTTCTATCAATTCCCAAAAATTCAGAGAAAAGTAACTTGGGAAAAATTCCTAGCCCACGATTCTAGAGATAATTCAAAGACTAATAAGCTCCTATAAAAACCTATAAAATATCTAAAATCATTTTCATTGCGTCAAAAGGTTCTTCGTATCCAAATTTATGTTGAATGGATAAAACACTTCGCTGGAATACTTAATTAATAATCCATACAAGATTCCAAGTACCAGTAATGCATTCCCCGATGACCACTATCTCAGTGAACTTCAAGCTTCTCATATTCATCCACGTGGAGTCGACGAATATGTTGCGTAAACATCGATTGGCGTTCTACCAGGAGACATTGAAACCTGATTTAATATTCTCATCCCCCATATATTGCATGAGAATATCAAATAACGAACTTTACCAACCTGTCTTATTCATTAAATACCTTCACCCCGTAACAAATACCTTCAAGACCACAAATTTCACGAACCTATACTTCCAATTCATCGATTTGTTTCAATTCGTTACTTCAACTGACCTGAACATACACCGACTACAGCTCGAATTGTATTTATCGATTCAAATTGAGTGACGAATATATCAACGACTCAATGACGAATCCAATCGCGGATATCCTGCTCTTTTTACCCAACACGTTTCAATTCTACCAAATAGAGAAACCAAATAGCTTCGAATGAACTCTTGGAACTCTTAATTTCAAACCATTCGTTCCAATTCAGACTTTTTCCTCTCTCGCCACAGCGAAATTACGTAAAAACGTCATTGGTTGTTGTATCAACTTGGACGACTTGTATTGGAAGGAAGAAAAGAAGAACACAATTTGCTCTGAGACTTGATTTTTTCGTGATACTGTAAAGAAATCCAGGTGGTGATAATAGGCTGCTTTGTCAGGCGTTGCGAATCTCCTTGACAGGTCTGCCCTCTGTCCGTCTCGAAACGGAACCACATTTCACCTTAGGCGGGCTGAAGGAGGCGAAAGCGAAAATCAGAACAGGTAATTCGAACGATCTCCCTCGGGCCAGGATCTACCGACGGTATAACGAGACAAACGAGATGAGATGGTTTGTTGTACACGAATCTACATGTGTACGTGTATGCGTGATATGGGAGATGATGGTTTAGCCTAAGTACGAAATCAACAAATTGTTTTCTTTTCTTTTCATTATCCTTGCTCTCTTAAGTACATCTCATTGAAATGATTATCGTAATTACGTATTTGTTCCTTCGTTTTTTGTACGAATCATCTCTTAATTAGAGAGGAATTTGGCGATTCTATTCGAGTGCCCAAACAATGGTCGATTATTGTTGGAAATAACCTTTTCTATAAAACGAAAGAACTGTATTCGCTGACTTCCCTCATCTTGTAAACTTTCACCGAGATTTGCTGATAATGATTGTCGCTGTCCTTACTTGTTTGGTGAAGTTCCACATTCTTGTAATTGATAATCAATTCTACATTTCGCACTTGAAGGTGAATCAATCGATCCAAAAATCACCCCAGCAACGTCATCCATGGAACTGTCTAAGGCCTCGTGAGAATCTAGCCAAGGGTTAGAAAGAGTCTAGTGGCTAGCGGGGAACTCGTAAGGGCCTAGCGAGTGCTGATATAACGCTTGCTCGGGCAATTATTCTCGTTACATTCCTTAAGCAAGTCGCAAATGTCAATGCATTGTTATTTTCACAGCGTGAATGAATTGTTTCGGACGTTTTCCAATGCTTTGATTTGGTCATCTTCAAGTTCTCCTGAACGAATAATACATTCCCGAATTTTCAGTGATAAATAACCGTACAACGCGGAGAAAAAGGAAATTTGCTGTGATAATGGAATCTGATTTCACTGTCGCAGCAAAACATTTCCATTACAGCAATTTTTTAGCTCTGGCTACAAAAAATATTTACTGTGTCAGCAAAATTTGTTTGCTACGCTGTACACGGAAAAAAGAAAACACTACTGGTTACTGTGAATGACAGCGATCGGTTGAAAAACAAATGAAAACGCGGGGATTAGCGCGATCACAGTGATGGGTATTGTAATGAAATGCGTCAACGCTGAGTAATGAGGACTGGCAAACGCAGTACTGCATAGAATGAATTTGAGTTTCGATGTATTTTTGTGATTCACAGTAACCATTGCTGCTTTCTTTTTTCCGTGTATACAATACTAAAACTTTTGCTGATCCAGCGAAAGATTTGCTGCTTGAGTTAATCATGTTGCTCTCT
This sequence comes from Gonatopus flavifemur, assembly GCA_018340375.1. NCBI lineage: Eukaryota > Metazoa > Arthropoda > Insecta > Hymenoptera > Dryinidae > Gonatopus > Gonatopus flavifemur. The sequence continues at coordinate 13,323,190 of JAFFJZ010000005.1, forward strand.
CAGTAATCCAGTTAGCTGTGGCAGTAAATTGTTCACTGGACTATTCTGTATACAATATCCTCCGTGAACAATATTTTTGGAGATTCAATACAAACTTGTTCAACCCCGTTGAACCCTATTGGAATCGGTTGAATCAATAAGATTCCTCTGTGGAAATTTAAACCGGGCGAGTAGTGTTCCAGATTCTTTAAGTCTGGGCTAGTATTGGTCCGGTTTAAATTTCCACATTGGATTCAATTGGAATCCGATAGGTTTGAATGATCATTCACTGCTACAAAGTGTGCATCAAATTTCATTAATCAATGGGTTTCAGTAGACCTTTTTGTTTACCAAGGAATAACTTGACGGTTGAGAATAATTGTTCGTACTGCACTGAGAGAAAAAATTTCCGAGAACAATAAAACATTTAGTTAAATAGTCGCCATAAAATACTCAATTGATTTGAATAAACTTTCATTGACTCAATCAAATAACGGTTGAAATATTTGTTTGATCGAATGAATATTTAATCGAGGCAATGAAAGTTTACTCAAATCAATTAGGTATTTTATGGCGACTATTCAACTAAATATTTCATTGTTCCCGGAAATTTTTTCCCTCAGTGTGTAATTGGGATCAATTATTGATATCTTGTTTGCAATGAAACTTCACAAACTTCGTTGATAAAGTAGAAATACCTTATTCCCTTATCTGAGCTCAGGAACTTCTCAATAAAACAAATAATCGAATAAATAAATGAAAGTAATTCAAAAATCAACATTCAAGCAGTTGAATGTAATGATATTCCGATACAAAGATACCCTTCCAAACTGCTGTGAACATATTTGTATTTTTATATTACAAAAAACGAGGAAAAAATCTACGATTGATGGTGTATGAATTCACACGTATATACGAATGGGATACCTTTTATAGATAACCCCTTCGGGTAGGATTGTGAACAACATGAGCAAAGTGAGCAAATGGTATTCGTCGTTTGAGTCGCAACAGCAGCAACGGCAGCAGGAGCGGAACGTTGACAGGTAATTTATTCACCTGCGTGCGAAATATCGAGAGAAGATTTTGAATTTCCGCTCACGTACGCTCGCGCTCACGTCGTTTTCCTAATTGCCTGGTTAACCCTTTTTCTCTTCCTTTCTCTTATCTTTTCTCATCTTCTTCTTTTATCTTTATTTTATCAATGGCGTTGAGTTTCATTTATATATATGTGTGTATATGGGTATTATACACTAAATAACGATCTAAACTTTGACACGCGTTTCTTCCCAGTTATCAAAAATTTGAAATTCCAGTTAGAAAATACTTCGTTTAGGTTTCATAAAATGAAATTATTATTGACTTATTGTAAATATATGTTGCGACCGGTTAATGAAAATATGCTCGCTGAAGAACTGGATATGTATATATGTTTATTCTCTTGAATTCTAGATTCCAAAAAATTTTTGTATTCGTTGAGAGAAGCTTTCACCGTCGAGAGGCATGAAAAATGCACAAACTCCGGGGATTTTTTGTTTTATATGAAATAAATTCTATTGGAAACGAATAATAACGGGGTTTATTGTCATATAAATTGAGAGGAAATTCTAAATTGATTCATAAGCAAATACGAAATGATGGCTCCAGCTCCCGCCAAATTGAACCACGCACGGTAGACGTCCACGATATTTCACGGAATTAATGTTTTTTATGGAAACTTTGTCAAGTTTATATTGAATTTTATGAAATATCGATAATCACTTTATAAAAATTCTTTTTTGTTCCCCAAAAATATCATCCCAAGGCTTCACTAAGCTCAGACCATTTGTTGACTCTTATTTGCACGGAAAGACAGGATCTATTGAAATTTAGAATGAATTTATCAATGTTTGGAAAGATGCCTGTCAATTTGGGAAAAAGAGGATTGCTGAAAAATATTCGTAGTGAGTCTACCAAAAATTCGTAGTAAAAATATCGACAGTTGATAGTTTCATTGGTATTTTTCGCAGTGAAACTATCAATTTTTAATACATCGACTACAAATTTTTAGTTGACTCACTAGGAATATTTTTCAGCGATCCTCGTTTTCCCTAAATTGACAGTCATTTTTCTAAATATTAATAGACCCGGTTTTTCCGTGTGGGTGTTAATATATAGATAATAAGACACTGTAAACAAAACCAAGAAATTCTCCGGTAATTCAGACAGCAAAGAGAAACTGGGAAATATAATGAGAGTTTGGTAATTATGCCAAACAATGTGGTAAATATACCAATTTTCGATGGTTCTGCCGACAAACGCGATAAAGTTCTCAAATTTTTGAGAATTTTTACCCCTTGTGTGCGGGTTAGAGTATTCGAGAATAATAAATATCATTCAATCTTACGATCTTTGAAGACAAACCTGCATATTAAGTCGAGAGTGGGCATTGAATAGTTGAAAATAACACGGCTGAGAGGATGAAATTGATTGCATTCAGGACATAACACAATTTTTCTCCACTCAAGAACAAGACAAAGCGAGACAAGACCTTGTTCGAGACTGCAACAGTTTTGAATAATTCCCAGGGTTCAGAGTCGAAAAAATATTTTTGAAAATTCTCTTCCATTTCATTCTTTAAATAGTTGTGCATTGACGCAACGAACCTTGCATTGGAACTGGTGAAATTAAGTTTTGTCAGTTTTCCTCGAGAGTCTCGAGTCCACCTCTAGTGCGGGTTAATTTCTTCCCATTGAATTCCGGTAAATTCACCAAAATATGTTTTACAGTAGACTTATCTGTCGCCTAAGCCACAATTTTTGTCAATTGACCAAGTTTCTGGTGAATTTACAAAGGATTTTAGCAAGTGGCGGAACAACTTAACGCTACGAATGGGCACCCAAATTATTTACCCATTGGTGACTGAAAAAGTGAAGTTGAACGCATTTGACTGTTGTAGTTCAGCTTGTGTGAATGTTTTTCTATTAAGGGGTGATCCTGCTTTAAGAGGCCCCAAAATAGTGTTTTTTTTTTGAGAATTTTTTTAGGTACCAAAAAAATAATTTTATCCAACGAACTTTTCAAGGTATTTTCATGTATTTTTAAAGTAAATAAAAAAATGTTCTCCAGCGTGAAAATATCGTATATGTAAAAGTTATGTCCACATTCGCAGAGCGCCTCACACTTCAAGTCTTCTATCGGTGGGAAAGATACAGGTCGTATTTCTTATCTAAAACGGAAAAAGCAAACGACATTTCAATTTTCATACATCATTCTTATATGTGAACTAAGGAAACCTGGGAGAAATCGTGGAATTCAAAATTTACTCGGGGTTTGAAAAAAAACAGCTCTTTTTGGAGGAAGAATAATCACTTAAATTTGCCATAAACATTGCTTAGACATAATTTTCCATAAACTTTTTAAGTTCAAATAGGAAAGGATACAAAACTGAAGATAACAAGCTTTGGTTCATTCCAATCGGACCTCTAGTTTTTTTGCAATCACTCCCACTAGTTTATAATGATTGTAAAACTGAAAACTGAAGAAAACGCACTTTCTCTCATTATTTCTCATTGGAAAAAATTTTGTTCATCAACTTGAAACATACACGAATATCAGGGTGGTTCTTATTTTATATATAAATAGTGTTTTATGATTTTTTTGTTGTCAACAAACAAGTTTTCTGTATGGCCCACCCTCTAATTTTGTTCTACATCATGAAGGAGTGCTACAATATTTTTTACATAATTTTCAAAATATTAAGAATATAAAAAATAAGAACCACCCTAACGAATATACTCCAAAAAGTTCGTTCATGTAAAGCAATTAATATATAAATTTTTTGATCAATTTTCAAAACTTTTCTGACTTTTCGTATGAAATATAATGATATCTCATTCAGAATTATGATTTTTCATGCAATTTTATATGAATTTCAATACAGTAAATTTCATGAATTCATAATTGAACTTGATTTCAATTAAAAAGTTCAAGAATTCTTTTATTCATCTGATATAGGAAATTTCAAATTATTTTTTACAGTGTGGAAGAAAAATGGATGAGATCCGAAGAGATCTCATTAGATCTAAAGGATACCTAATCGAATCTAATTATATCTCATTGGATCCCAAATATGAGAATCAGGAAATCTGGTTTGATCAATTTTATCCTTGAGAACAAGAGAACCTCCAGGGATTCTTAAAAAGCGTGGTAACTTTGGATCGCAAAATTTACAAATACATAAATTCATTTCATAATTCATATAATCAAAATTTGAACCTACCGGAACATTCTCATATGTACAGAGGCAAAAAATATATATAGAGAAAGAGGAAGAAGATCAACCCACACGTCCTTCCATTTATTCATGCTACTCCTCCCTACACCTCTCCCTACCTTCGACTATCTTTAAACCAACCTTTTTCCCCTTTTCTATTTCAAACCTTTCCTCCTCCCTCATCTCCAATTCCCTGATCCACTTTCCTCTCCTTCCATTTTGATGGAATTGACCTCCTTCATTCTCTTCCCAAAGGACAAAACCATCTTTTTCTTTGTGATTCGTGTTATGAAAATCCCACAGTTGAGGAACTTTACTTGTTCTTTCTTAATTTCACTTATCATTGAAACTCGTATGCTGTATAATTAATCGAATTTAAAGATGTATAATATTACCTCTCATTCTGTCTTAATATGTTCGATTTTTTGATCATTCCATTCCCGTTTCCTGCGACCGCTAATGTACTACATACATTTAATTCAATACATAAAATCATTCAAGTTTTTGGGCACATTATTGAGCGTAGTCTCTCGCATCAGTATCGGTTTTAGAACGCAGCAATGTTTTAGCCAGACTCTTCATAAAATCTTACTAAAATAGTCATTGATTCTATCTCAAAAACTTCCCAGTGAACAGTCATTTTAAAACTGTCATAATGTTATCTGGAAGATGTCGGAATGATCTCTAATGTGTGGATTTTTGCCATCTTTCTGATGTCTTCTCAAGAGTTCTAAATGGTAACTAAAAGATACTATAGATAACTTTTGAATAGCATTTAGAACTCTCGAGAACTCATCAGAAAGATGCCAGAAATCGACGCGTTATAGATCATTTCGACATCTTTCAAATAACATTATGACAGTTTTAAAATGACTGTTTACTGAAATTAATTTTTAGGTATATCACCAAAATTTCAGCTCCTACAACTAAATACCTTGTCAGACGGTAACTTGTGCAGTAAATTTCATGAATTCATAATGGAACTAAATTTCAGTTACAAGTTTCAGAATCTTCATATTCATCGCATATCAGAAATTTTAGACCAATTTTCACAGTCCACCTACGAAATAGCTAATTTGTTAGCAACGTTAGTCAAACTTTTGCTGAGAGAACTGAACATTTTGCTGCGGCAGTGAAATTTTACTACATCACAAAATCCAATATGATCCAATTTTTGGACTCTATTTACTCGATTTTTAGTGAAAATGTTCCCGTACACTCGCCATATAAATTGTTTTCTGCGAGGGAAGGAATTTTCCTCCTCAATTTAAATTAATAAACAATCCTTAGTTGTACAATAATTCCAAGTTTTTCTCGCTCATTGAAGCAGGGACATTCCACTGCAAAAATCAGTCAATATTCTCTGACTTTTCAGTATATATCCACTAATTTGCTATGATTACCTTACCGCTGCAATTAATGCGTTTAGAAAGTACTATAATGTAACGAAAACTCCTGATTTCACCGTGTCAAAGCATCATTATAAACACACAATTATGTTATACATAAAAACAACATCTAAATCATATTTTCCGAACATTCATCTTTCAATTCCAAAAAATTGTGCACAAAAGATTTCAATATTCCATTGGTGGATCCTTACAAAACATACAGCAAAGCAGTTCTGTATCGCGTGGGTAAACGATAATTGAATGAACATTTCAAGATATCAGACGGAAGTGTACGTTCAAATACAAATACATCCATTCGTGTACTCGAGGGACGGAAATTATGCGAGTCATCGATGTTAGCTGGAAACTATCGTTGAATTGCCATCAGCTCTTGCACCTATAATTTGACCTATTCAAGCATAATTTATTACGCATTGAAATTGATATTCACGATCCTTCAAAGTTAATATCTCTCTTCATATCGCGACGATTGCCACCCGGTATCGTTGTAACTTGACACCGTACATCCACTCGATGATCTCGGTATATCAGCGTACGTACTTTATTTTATATACCCGATCATCGTAAATCGAAAGTATTATTATTATTATCATCATCATCATATATTCTCAACTGATCATAAAAATATCAATCAAAAAATATGAATTCGATAATGGTTTTCGATTAAGAAAATTGGATAAAAATTTATCGTGTGCGTGGACGGATGTGAGAAGTGTAACGTTGTTTTATTTTGCTGAGTTCCTTGTTTGTTTTCACTTGAAAATTCCACTTGAATTTTATATCGATATCTTTTTCTCGGTGTTACGCTCGTTAAATGCGAATGGGAGGGAGATTTTTATCGAAATTGATATTCACTTAATGTGTTTGAAGCATCAAAAATTGCAAACTATTATCCAATATGGTTTCAATACATTTGAAATTGATTTACATTCGACAAATATTGAATGAATTTACCATCGATGGAAGGTTAACTCAAATCTTGAATTAGATCTAGCAATTTGAAATGATGAGATCAGAGTTTCAGTTTAATTTAATGATCCTTCAACACTGACCCGATACAAAATTTCCACCTCTGTTGCGGGTGGTGAACGTAGGCTCAACTTAGTTATAATTGCATCCACCATCCTCGAATAGATTTTTAATTGTACGCAAGACCATTCGATAGCGAAGAAATGTGAATTAAATATCTTCCTTCACGCACATATCTCAACAAACGACGTGGGAATCGAATACGAGTTTTGAATATACATTCGAAGATTTATTTGAAAATATTTTGACAAAGGGAAAAGAAAACACAAAGCGGTATCAATGGTCGAAGTTCAGGCTGTAAATCACATTGCAACGCATGGTTCGTTATCCTTGCAAACACTCGTGTAATTGCTACAAATACAGTAGCGTCGATTTTAAGACGTATTCACAAAAATATCAATACAATCTACGAAATTGTTAGTGTACGTTACAATGTTACATCATATGAATAGGATTATGTAAAAATGATCTTACTAGCGATGATAATAAAATGAGCTCTCTCAGTCGTGCGTACATCCCACACTCTCTAGCGCCGGTTAATAGTCGTCCCGACATCCCTCATCCTTTCATTCCGGCAACGTTGAGTAACGATCCGTAACGAATTCAATGGACAGACTTCTCTCTCACCTTGGAGAACCGTTTTACCGACCTGCTGTTTAAGTAATGCAAAAATAAAGCGTGTATTCAATTTACATGAATACGCGGAGCTAAGACAACAAAAGGAGTGAAATGAGCGAGGCGAAACTTGGGATAGAAGGAAAGTATACGCGAAGGAAAGCGTGAAAATTATGGAACTTGGGGTGTAAACACAACGGGTGGTGTATTTGCTCGCCGCAAAAGTGTATCTTCGGATATATTGTTTCCCTCTATTGTTTACCTTAACCCAAATTTTACGCCGCAAACAGAACTCCTATGCGATCGCGAGGGATATAAATTTGAAGGATTCGTAGAAATTCGTTGTTTCAAGATTCGAGAGTCGGTTTTGAAACGTTACATAATTAAGGAAGAATGATGATTTCATCGGATACAGTGCGGATACCTTTCTAAAGCACAAGAACGAGATCGCGTAACAAGATCATACCACCGTGTTATGGGATATCGAGATATATCGGGATACGTAGCGAGCGCTCGAGTAAACAAGGCAGATTTTTCGTTCCGAACGGGGCAGGATTATTCTTGGGGGTACGAGGGTCTGTACAAGTTTGCAACACGTATATGCTCATCAAGGTACATCGCGGCTCACACACGCGCGTAGGGAATAGCCCCGGAGTACGTAAGGAAGAACGAATACAATACAGATACGTAGCATCGTTGAAGGAGGATTGTGGTTTCCACACGCATAATCACCTGTCTCGTCCATCATAAGAGGCCCATTCCTGCACCTTTGGCCAGATGTAATATGCTAGAAGGGCCCACGCAAGGTCCATCCGACAACCTAACGTTTCAACACACGCCTACGATATCGCTCTCGCTTGACTCGACTCTCGACTCCACTCCACTCCACTCCATACTCGTGCGGCTCGCTTTCAAAATGTCGTAAGTCAAATTGCCCGTAGTGCACCGTTTCATCATTCGGACGCGTTGCTTGAGCGCTTGTGCTCGCTCAAACGCTTGGGCTATCTATTCTCACGAGCGTTAGCTTGTGCACCGTACACAGAAACGCACGTTGGACTTTTACATACAAGGTTTGAACATTTGAAAGATGTGTTTGTATACTTGTGCATGATCGACGAGACATTCGGGTTGGTATGTGGTGGTTTGAACGTAAAGTATAAGATTACCGATTAGGAGGTACACCGCGAATGCAATGCCTGTCCGAAGGTGGATATTGAAGTATATGAAAGAACGGATAGTAAGATTGAGCGCCTCGAGAGAAGAAATTCTTCCTTATTGTTTTTTTCTTTCTCCGTATGGATTTTTTCCTCTTCTTTTAACATCGTTACAGTCTCGAATTAACATCAGAATTTCTGTCCTCCTCTCTCCGCAGGTGTGTAGCTCTTCTTCCACTTTGTTGTTTGTGGGTAAACCTCTGCACACGAAGGGCAACAGGTAGTTATAACGAGAAAGGGTTAAGTACCGAGCGAGGATGAGAGTACTTTGTTTCAGATATAACATCCAAGTAGGCGCAATCTGGTGAGGAAAATGTTTATATAAGTAGCGTGAATCGTATGGAGATTACGTACCCTGGATCTCGTAATGATTTATGGAACTCCGATCTATCTTGTTACGAATTAAGGGACAGACCTCTTCCTCTCGAAGAGGAAAAAATTCATTCTTCCAAAATATATCATAACACACTCACACACACATGTTTCTAATTACATTAGATATCTTCGGTATCCGATCGAACGATCATATATGAACGATCTTTATCTTGGCAGGAAGATAATAAGGCTGTCGCGTAAAGAGGAATAAAAGCAAACGACAGGGAACTCATGGATGACGCGAAAACGATTTAAGTCAGCCGGCCAACTAGTATAGCCGGTATACTCTCTTCCTCTCCTTTTCTTTCTGACAAGGGAGACGTTTGGACTTTCGGCGAGAAAGACGTAGGCGAATCACACGACAGGTTGACAGGTAGACAGTTAACGTTAACGATTCTTCCCTTGAGCGTGATTTCCATCGCGAGATTCTCGAGGAATACACGAGGCGAGGGCGTCGATGGACGGACGTCGCATCGCACTTGGACTATTATTCTCCCTTGTTGTGTCGAGAGATCGAGATTCGAATCGATCCTCCCTGCCATGGCCATCGAAGCCATTTATCCTGGTCTAACAAGAGAATTATCAAGTGTATCTTTGATCCAAGTTAAGAGCATGAAGAACTAAATGCTTGCTTTAGAATGCAAAATATTTCATGGGTGCCACGAAGAAAAATTGATCGCTCAACTAGTAATATTTTAACCGTATCTCATGGAACATAGTTATTATCGTGCGGCGATGAAACGCTCAAGTAGAGGTTTGTGTTACAACCAGGGATTTATTGGAGAGATTCATTAATGCCCGGATAGAATCGAAAACGCGTACGTACAGAGTACGCACGTACGTACGTATGTATATGTATCGATAAATGTTGCTCGGAATTGGAGAAAAACTTTTTAACAAAGAGAAAAACAACTTGGTCGTTGTTTATGTTGATTGTTTTATGGAATGTACACTCGCGGTACAAACGCTCCGCCATTTTTGGTCGTTTAGTTAATTAATCTCGAACGCGCTAGCGCGAAAACCATTACTTTTTGTCCTTGCGGTGTGGTAAAGTGCCTACGGCTAATTTCATCGGTACTGGACTCTCCTTCAAGAAGCACGATGGCGGTTATTTGCACGCGAACTCTCTTTCCGTTCGCTCAACTTTTTTTTCTTCCCTTTTTTATGGTTTATAACCTCTTTGACTGGTATATGTTTCTTTGATGTCCTACAATTCACGTGAACGTTTTTATTTAAACCGTACCTCCTCGGTAATTGTTATTCATACTTTTAGTATGGTGTTTTCCTTTATTCTTTAATCCGCGAAGTAGTACAAATGGGATTTTTCTGTCCATGAAACATTCGTACAACTGAAGATAATCGTTCAAATTCACTTCTTTGTGAACTCTTCGAACTCATTCAAGATAATTTCAAAACCGATATAGTAAATAATCAAAGTCCGTTAGTCGAACCTTCGACCATCGCCGTAAAATCTGAGACAGAAATGGTCGCATAGGGAGTATGTAAACTCCAAGGTATTCCAGGTGTAAGTATTGATTATTTTTCTTAGTATGCTGAAGTTTTGTACATGTGCGTTATTCGTACGTATTTTTCATAGAATTCTATATCTTTTCATGAGATTTGCAACTTCTACATTGGAGAAAAAAGCAGTGCAGTTGGCATTGATGAACAATTTTGTCATCTCATGCTAGTCTCGCATGGAATGACAGCACCCAGACAGAAATTTACCATTGGCACTAGCGTAACGCAATGTAGATAAAATATGGCCAAGGTTTGGCAACCAAGCATTGCGCAACACTGAAATGATAAAATCATTTCATGATTTATCAATGTGTTTTTCCAATAGAGCCCCATCATTGGTGCAGAAAAGGCAAACGATAGAAAAATGTGTTTACCAATATTGCGCCAATGATAAAACTGTCGAAAATAATTAACCCAAAAATATATAAAAAGTATGCGCATTTCACAATTCTCAATATATGTTGTTTGGGATCTTATGATGTTTTTCTCATTTATCTGTGAAAAACTCGGTGTTTTTTGTCGCTAAAGTTTGCCATGAAAAGTATACACAATATGGATCAGCGGGAGGAGCCTTCTGGTGTAACTTGGAAACAAAGAACGATTGACTGTTCTTCCAGAGAATTATTTGAGTCTCAAATATTCCTTGTATACATCTCTCACTACTCGCGAGAAATACTTCCGTCGATCACTCAGCTAGCAATTCAGCCATCAAAAGTTAAAATTAAGAAGCATGCCAATATTGAGCCATGCTATTTTTACCAATGAACGACGTTACATTGAAAACTAGATTTCATCCAGGCTGGACCAAAGTTTGTGGCAATATTCAACCACGTTTCAAATGATCCTCACTTTCAATAGAATCTATCGTTCGGTCAATGTTGGACCAAGGATGAGCCTAGCAAGCGCCGAGCCTGGCGGAATTGTGAATCAACCGTTGAACACCAATATCGGTGCAGCATTAAAAATGTTGTTAATCAACATTGAATATTTACAGATTGCCAAGCCTTGTTTGTTAACATCGCGCCAAGCTATATTCTATCGTCAGCATTGGCGGAACCTGAAAATGTTTATATGGGCATTGCTTACTATTGCCAGTGCAACCTTATTTCCATGTTGGATCAGGATTTCTTTTCCCAGTGTACAAAAAAAAACAATTGATGGGTTGAATAATGCAAAAAACTTAATTCTCATACAGTTTGAAATAACAGGATTTACCCTCACCAGGACTTCCTCTCCCTCTCCATTCCAACACTGGTTAGAACTCTGGAAAGCAATATTTTTCCTTGCACATTTGGAGATTCAAAATACCCTGTGAAAAATTTCTAAGGAAAACTTGACTTAAATGTTCGGAAGTAATTAACACATACATGCGTTAGGAGTTTCCTGTATTTCACCGGGAATTTACTAGAAAATAATAGTGAGAATCCTATCAAGTTGGAAATTTTCAGTCAAATTTATGGGAAATTTCTTATACATGTACCGGACATCGATTTCCTGTCTCATCCGATCGATTTCCGATTATATTTTACGGTTTAACACATTGCACTAAGAAAAAGTTCTTTGAATCGATGAAACAGATATCACATCAACAAATTGCTTCAATGAGAGAGTGATCGCAAAAAAAGTATTTTTTGCTATTCTTTGGGACCGCCAGTTTCAGGTGGAAATCCATTCAAGAGAATGCTCTATGCTCATCATTTGCGAAGGAATATCATTTTCTAGTGAGCATTGGACAGGTTTTGGAGGTAAAGTAGTATCAAATTTCGATCAAAATTTTATGAACATCGATAAACTTTGATAATTTCTTTATAGAAAAGAACGATTCTATGAAGAATCTATCGATTCTGTCGATTTTTTAATCGTTAAAACCGATGTTATGCTCACCGGGAAATAGTATTCCTTCGCAAATGATCGACATACGATATTTTTCACAACGTATTCCAACCTAAAACTCGCGGTCCCAAACGAACAGGCGATTTTCGCGGTCACTGGAAGGGAATAAATATCTGAAATATGAATTTCTTAACAATCAAATATTCGGCATAAAAATTCGTTTCTCCGCCGGAATAATTATCTGTTCTGAGTGAAAATGTATCTCATAAGATGAATAAACATTCTTGGTGGAAAAATTTTGTTGAAAATCTTTGAAAGAAATGTGAAATTCAATGGAGATTTGTTGGAACATTTTGTTGAATTTTGGTACAAAGATCAATAAAACATTCAATAATATCCAAGAAATTTCAATGATTCTTAATATTATTGATTAATGTTTAAAGTTTCCATCAATGCTGAGTTTTATTCAAATCAGTTGAGAAGTGTTCTCAATTTTTGACACAAGTTTATTGACTTTGAGTGAATTTTGTTGACATCATCAGTGGAAAAATTGTGTTGAAATTTTTTGAATATTGTGATTTTTCAACAAATTTGTTCCACTAGACGGAAGATCAAGAAGAGTTAAGAAAAATTAATGTATATCTAAGAAATTTGACGTCATTCAATGAGGTATTCAAATACTTTCATCGAAACCCATCATGGAAAATGGAAAAATTTTCAATCAACAACATGAGCTGCTTTCTTGAAAATTTTGATGAAAATTTGTTATTCATTTCCAACTAAATTCCCAATTTTCATTGGAAATCACCATTCAGAATGGCCATTCGTTATACAAAAGCGAGGAAGAAAAATTTATATTCCAACGAATTTTTACACAATTCAACGAAGTTTTTCAACTCATTTCATCAGCAGAGAAAAAACTTTGTATTTTAACAAATTTTTACAAATTTAATTGGAGCTTTTCCAATGACTTCATCAAAATTTCATCCCATTTCAACCAAACTCACCAAGAATAAACAATTCTCAATCAACAACATCAGCTACTTTCTCAACGATTTCGATTAGAATTTAGAATTTGTTTTCAACAAAATTTTTCAATTTTCATTCAGTAAAGTTACGATTTAGAATGGAAATTCCTTATTCGAAAGCAGAGAAGGAAACTTTATATTACAACGAATTTTTTCAACTAATTTTATCGAACCCGTAATTTTGGCGTAATTGAAAGAATGTCATGGGTTCAACAAAAATTTGGTTATGCCAACCAAAAAGATCCTACCAAACCACTTTTAGTTCAGAAAAGCAAATATAATTTGGTAAGATGATTTGTTGAGCCCAGTCAAATTTTTGTGACGCCTGACAAATTTTTAGTTATTGCAACAAAAGATTTTGATTGGGCATATAACAACAAAATGTTTTAGTAGGCACAATAAAACAGTGTTCTCAGTGAGCGAAGTTGAAAAAACATGCATAACTTTCAACAAACAGTATGAATTGGTTATGTCACAATTTTAATTGGAATTGATTATTTGTTCTCAAGAAAATTGCACAATTTTCACTCAAAGACGGTATTGGCCATAAGAATTCATTATTCAAAAACTCGGAAAAAACTTCATGTTTCAACGGAATCTCGCGGAATTCTTCGTAGTTGATTAATCACCCTGCTGCAAAAATCCGATTTAAACTGATTAACTCGTCAATCAGTTTGAATCAGATTTTTGTCCGGGAATTTTCCTATTTGATCTCATTCAAATATAATCGGTTTGAATAGGAATTACTCAATAGGATATAATCAGTAAATTCGAATGTACATGATCCGAATTTCCTGATTATATCTCATTGAGTGAAAATTTCCTGTTCAAACCGATTTGAATAAGATCAAATAGAAAAATTCCTGCACAAAAATTTGATTCATACTGATTGACCAGTTAATATAGTTTTGAATCGGATTTTTTAAGCAGGGTAATCTCATCTAACCCCTTTCCATTTGAGCGGAGGTAGAAAAACATACAAAATTTCCAACAAACCGCATGAATCGCTTGCATTGAAATTTTTATTAAAATTCACTATTCAGAATCAACATTTATCATCCAAAAGCATAGGAAAAAGTTCATATTTCAACGGAATTCCACAAGGTTTAGCAAAGTTTTACGAACAATTTCTTTGAATTCAATCTCATTTCAACAGAACTCGTGCAAAAATGGACAATTTTCAATAACCAATATGAATTGGCTTTCCAACAATTTAATTGGAATTCTTTATTCGCTTTCCACGCAAGTCCACAATTTTCATGATGAGTTGATCAGTTAATCATTCAGAAAGAAAATTCATGGTTTTCCAACACAAGGAAACCCCTAGTAGTTACCCTGGTGAAAATGAAGCGTTGAAGCGCGACGAAAGCGTAAGCTAAGAATCACATATGCGTAATGAAGAGTCATTTAGACATTTTCACGCTCCATTTGTTTCAATACCCGCTTCCTTCACTTTTGGATTTTGACCAGGGCATTTGACAAATTCTGCTCTCAAAATTAAAATCAATCGAATCTCACTATTTCTACAATTGAAAGTCAACCACTTGAGGCGATTCACCACAAGCCAAGTTACTAGATCTCCCCCCCCCCCCCCCCAGTTTTCTCAGTAATCGATGAATAGAATCAATTTTAATGAGCAGGTGCATCTTCTTAGGCTATTGAAAAAAAAAACAGCTACTCATTATTTTTCATTTTATCTGTTCGTTTCTGAGAAAACTGGGGGGAGAAATTCGGAATTTAGTAACTTTTGCAGGGAGTATTGAATCCCCTTAATGGAATCAATGAAATATCAGTGAGAAGTCATTGGTAATGCAGTTGGAAGTATTCCTCACTAATTGAATCAGTTAGATTTCACTGCAAGGATCAGTTAATATTCAATGATTCTGCATTGTATATGCACTGATTTGGAGTGGTCAACTTCTCACTGCAATCAGTGAGATTTCACTGTTTCAAATTTAGAGAGTGCACAATATTCAATGAATTTATTCAATTAATTCTATTGGAATCCATTTAATTTCAACAAAACTTATTAAAAACTATCCTGTAAAGAATAATCGGAATTTTTCTATACGCAGCAATTGGAAAATTTCGATCGTGCGGTACGATACAGCACAAAAGCCCCCGCAAAGAGGTCCCGTTATGACAGTGAACATGAATTCATTATGAATGATTTGAATTCAAAATGAACTCTTGATGAATAACTTAATCTTCAGAAAGAATTCATGTTAGGAATTCATAAAGAACTATTCAGGCATTCAACATGTATGCATTTTGAATTCATTGAGTTCATATTGAATTCATTTTTACTGTCATAACGGGGACTGTTCAAGAAGTTCTTTTAGAAGTTTTTGTGATTTCCCATAAATTTAACCAAAAATTCCACAATTCTTTTCCGGTAAATTTCCGGTAAAATACGGAATATTCTTTAACCACGTATGTGTTGATTACTTCCGAACATTTACGTGAAGTTCCCCATAGACATTTTTTACAGGTTAACATAAAATTGATGTAATAACTCCACGAATATCAATCTTGATTCAAAGCATTTTCTTCAGGTTGCCCTGATGAAAAGTCTATTGAAACCCATTTATTAATTAAATCAAGGGCACTCAAGCATTAGGAGAAACGGGTAAAACTTTGCGCCCCCTTTGTTCATCAATTACTTGATAAAATTGAATTTAAAATCGATAATAAGCAAGTACATACCTGAGATTGGACTCTAAATATGAATTTTGGTCCTTCACAGTTTGGAAATGTTGGAAACCGAAATGAGAAAAAATTTTTGACATTCTTTATTTTCAAAATCTTTTCACACTCGCCAGAAAATCAGTATAAGATTGAAACTTACATTTAGAATCTAATCCCGGTCGTGGATTTTATTATTACCGACTAAAAATTTATGTTCAACCCATAATTTATGAAAAGAATTGACTCGCTCCTTTTGGTACTTGAGTGCCCTTAGATACAAACTTTGCGATGGTAAATGACCATTTGAATCTATCCACTCAGAAAACTGGTTGGTTATGCCTACTAAAACGTTTTGTTATTATATACCCAACCAAAATTTTTTGTTTGCATAACTAAAAATTCAATGAGTCTTACAAAACTTTGGCTACTCTGAACAGATCATTTTACCAAATCACGTTTGATTCTTTGAACTAAAAGTGATTCGGTCCCATCTTTTTGGTTGCGCCAACCAAAAATGTCGGTTTGCCATATATCGACCAAATCATTCTTTTTAGTGTCGAATTCCCATTGAATCTGATGAATTCAACCGATTCCAATGCGTTTCAACGAGTTTGATCGAGTATGAATGGCTTCCCACCGTTGCAAAGTTTATATTAAATTTCAACAATCAATGGGATCCAGTAGAATTTTCAAAGCAGGATGTGCAGATTTATCGTGTCCGCGGATAAGACAGAAAATTTGTTGGTCCGCATACAAATGTACGATAATATATTTATGCTGCAACCCTAATTGTGTGAATTTCAGGGTCCTGTTATTGACTGATTGAATAATACATGTGTAAGCAAACGGTATTGGGCTGTCGTGCGTGACGGGTGAATGTCTAATGGCTGTTCGTAGGGCGGGTCATATGTCAGCGTTCTGACAAGTTGCTTAGGCTGGCGATTAAATATATACATATAAATATGTATACATTGAAACAGAAACACACCATCGAATGATACAAAATTTTATTAGAAACAATTGAATCAAAATGCATCATAAATTTATACGGAAGTATCAAATCTTCGGTAGCCACGTGATTCGAAGCTCAGCTTTGTGTACACAATGTAACAGCGTCATCCGGATGATTGTGAATACCAAGCGGCAACAGTCGTAATAATAACGAGTCTCAACATCCAGATTACACGTGTGCAATTCTTTTTCTTCCTTTCTTTTTTTTTATGTAAGAAGATCCCAGAGTATGAGGCTTTGAGTGCCACAGCCTAATACAACAAGTCCGAGAGATCGGAGGAGAGCAGAGAAGAGCAGCAGGTCGGCTTAAGAGTGCTATAAAGCAATAAAAGTTGATTTGCCTTTGAATAATACCACGAAGAGAGTGATATATCGCTACTTAGCGCCCACGTAACATACAGTAGAACCAGACGAAGCAATCTTCTCTTTTTATTTATTTTCTTTTCGCCATTTGATTTCTTTTCCCATCCATCGCTTATACGAGCGGGTAATATCCATCGGCAGTCAGAGACGAATCGTCAAATCGTAACGAGCAATCAAGTCAATTAAGCTTTAACGTTATCCGGATAATCATTATAATCATTATCCGTCCAACACTTTCATCTCGCTCTTACAAGACCGCTGTTCTTTCACGCCGCTTAAAATACCGCAACAACCGCATTTCGAAATGGATATCGAATATTACTTCTTCCCTAGTCCCTATATGATTTTTGAACCTCCGAAGGATGATTTTGCACTCCGATCACGTATACCGGGTATCAAGATCTGTACGATGTAAGTACAAATTTCAATGAGATACGTTTAATGAGACCCATTTCATCTTCTAGAAGGGATTACAAGGGCAAAAGAGGAATAGAGTCATTTTTACTGGAATTTTATTTTGACGTGCTCTTCGAAACAGGTTCGCGTTGTATCGTGGATTGGGGGGGAAAGTTCTTCTTTTCTGATACACGGTCTCTGTAATACGAAAGCCATCGATCAGGTGTGTATAAAATTTTATGTTACGAAGGTACTAGATTTTTGACATTATACAATTGTCATTTGGATTTTATTCACTTTTGTGAACGGAAAAAAATTCAATACGTACTTTCCAAAAAAAACGAGGAGCAGACAAATGCGAGAACTACAGCACGATTAGTTTAACTTCACATGCCTCGAAAATACTAACAAAAATTATATACAGGAGGACAGAAAATAATCAAATAGAGAGTAGATTAACGGAAGAAGATTATTTCGGTTTTAGGAAAAACAAGGGAACGCGAGAAGCAATTTCAGCACTTAGAACTGTAGTAGAGAAAAGACTAGAGTCCAAAAGTCTGTGTATATAGGTTTTGTAAATATACAAAAAGCATTCGATAATGTTGATTGAGAGAAAATGTTCGCGATTTTGGAGAAGGTAGAAATTCATTTCAAGTATAGGAGGATAATGTATGAATTATATAAGAATCAAACCGCAATAATAGAAATAGAGGGTCGGGAAGGGGAAGCACAAATTAAAAGAGGGGTGAGACAAGTGAGAAGTGAAGGAGCAAGTGCAATTGAAATCACAGATTCAGGGGGAAAATGTGAGCATGTTGAGATTTGCGGACGATATAGTTATATTAGCTACGAGTGCTGATGGGTTAGAAAATGCTCTCAACACTATGGAAACAATATTACTAGAAAACTATTGTATGAATATAAATAAGGACCAAACAAAATTCATGATTTGTACAACAGCGCAAACATCAAGAAAAACGAAAATCAAAATAGATGCAGAAAATCAATTCGGCAAGTCAAAGAATTTGAATATCTAAGGAACATAATTACAGAAAATGGTAAAAGCGAAAGAGATATAAGAGCAAGAAAAGCACAAGGAAAACAGGCTTTCCACCAAAAGACACAGTTACCGTGTTCGAAGAATATCAGCTTAACAGCAAGGAAGAAATTCTTGAAGAGTTACGTTTGGAGCACAGCGTTATATGGGTGCGAAACTTGGACAATTGGAAAAACGGACCAACGAAGACTCGAAGGTTTTGTAATGTGGTGTTATAGAAGGATGCTTAGAATAAAGTGGATAGAGAAAGTAAAAAATGAAGAAGTACTTGAGAAGGTAAATGAAAAAAGAAGTCTTTTGAGACAGATCGTGAACAGAAGAAGTAATCTGATAGGACACACATTAAGGCATGATACTTTATGATTAAGTTATATGGAGCAAATTGTAAAAGATAAGGATTGTCGTAGTTATTTAAAAATTGGGCGTTCAACGGATAATAGACAGGATTGGAGGATTTCATCAAACCAGTCATAAGACTGGTTACTTCATGATGATGATGACGATGTACTTTTTTTTTTATTATTTCCGAATCAAAAACTGATTTATCGTAGATTTTCTCCACACCAATAATTCTCATTTGGCCAGTTGAAAATTCTAATTCCACCCTGGTAAAAAAGCCGGATAGGAACCCGGATAGGATTCTCGGGTCTTCATCCGGGTGTATCCGGGTGCGTACACGGATTTTGCGGTGGTTCTTAATCCAATTCTATCCGGATCCTATCCGGATTTCAGTACTGGATATTTTCGGAAATTCCCCGTGAAATTGGGATAGAATTAATTCGGCTGTTTGTTCGAGGATCCAGATGGAACCGGATGAAGAATCACCGCGAAATCCGTATACGCACCCGGATACACCCGGATGGAATCCCAGAAGTTCCGTACGGGTTTGATCCGGGTCACCATCCGGTTTTTATTCGGATCATTATCCGGATTTCATTCGGTTCTCTATCCGGTTTTCCTACCAGGGCAATTAATCGATCGGAATAATATATTTCTTCACATCTTTGAAACATTACACAAACCAATTACAATTATGTAGTCCATATTCGTGACGGAATATTCGAATAATATTAATTGAAAGCTAAAAAGTATTCCCTGGGAATCGTCTAAAATGTCCAGTTCATGGAAGAAAATGGAAATCATTGAAGAAATCCAAAAGCAAAAGCATTAAACAATCGTAAAAGTACCGAAAGTATTTAAAGAAAGAAAAATATAGTGACATCGTAATATCGTAATATACCTTTTCCGATAAAATTCGGTCCGCTGAATACTCCCCTTTCTTCAAAGACATTCCAGTTTTATTGCAGCCACCGCGACTACAATTCTCAAACGTGTTGTTACATTTCCGTAGATCGCATGCAAATCCCATCGCTCTTTTAGGACAAATATTCTGATACCAAATTTTAATTTTCTTCATACATTTTTGGGTTCTACGTTTCAGACAAGGAAATGCCTATCGCGAAAGAATAGTTCCACGTGAACATTCCCCAACTTCCCATACATCATTATCGCCGTACAAAGCAAAAAAGCCGTAACTGAATTTTTTGTCAAAAATGAGATTCATGTGCAGCCATTTCATTCAAAAAATATCTCTGCATCGAATAACATGAAAAAATTGAGTTACGGCTTTCTTGCTTTGTACGACAGAATTATTCAAAATCTCAAATCTACTTGCCATAATATTTGTTTCGTTTCTCACTTCCATACTGTTCTTATTAAACTTCGATGTGAAAATTATTCCAATCGAATCAAATTCTCCTAGAAGAAGATGCTGATGAAACAGATGATTTGAGGACAGCACCTTCTCGTAGAATTATAATAGTTTTTGTTCCAATTTTAATTTCTTTGTTGAACACGACCCCTGTACATCTTGTGATTATGAAAGTTTTATCATGAGGTTGCTGTAGGGATAAATATTTAATTTTTCATATACGAAGAGTGACAATATCACGAACGTATTTCAAATATCATAGAAGTTGAATGAGTGGATTAAACAACCCTTGTTGAATAATTCCGAAGTATCGGGATATATTTTCAATCATTGTCTCAGAATAATGAACATTAGTCTGGTTCATCTAGACTCTCGAATCAATAATTGGGAGTTATTTAAATTCATCTCACCTTTACTTTGAACATTTCAAACATTTAGGGATAAAGAAGACTTAGCGTTCATCTGTTCTAAACATAACCAACCTCGCGAATTTCACTTTTCGTTAATAATTCTTTTGAGTCCTTTCCGTCCCGTCCGCAAAATTTCCCCAATCCACGAAACACATAATTGAGAAGGTCCCACGGGGGACACGCGTTACGGATAATTTGAAAACATCTCCCAGCTGAAATTTCAAAATTTTAATCAAAAATGGATCATATGAAATATTGATGAACAAATGAAGGATAGAAAAAAATTGCACTGTTCGTCATGCCATCTGACTGGTTATTCGCAAAATGAAAATTAGTTGAGCATACAGTCCCCCGCTTAGAATCAAAAAGTATCAGGAGGGAATATAACGGTGGAAGGGGTAGAAATTATTGAAACTCACACTCTCAAGACCAATTTTCTTATGGCTCCAACCAACGGAAGTTCTGTTTTCAAAAGTAAAATTCACTTATTACTTTTGAAATTGTGCTCTCATTAATTGGTTCCATCAGGAAGTAGATCTTGGGGGTGTGAGTTTCCGTTTCATCCCTGCCACCGCTATGTTCCCTCCTGGTACTCCTTGCTTAGAATTTGGAGAAAATCAACTGAAGGATATTTTTTTTTGAGAATCCACACTGTTAAAAATGTCTTTAGATTTAATATATTTTTCATGTACATTTGTAAATGAAATTTCCAATTCTTGGTGAACTTGGTGACTGAATTTTACATTTTTGCGATATTATATCATACATTAATATATATTTTCGTAACTGAAATTTCAATAAATTTTTCAGTTACGTGAATAACTTTTGCTTCCATTACTTGTAATTGGAAGTTCAATCAGAAATTTTTAACAGTGCAATGAAGAAATTTTTTCACAGTGGACGAAAATCCTTCAAAACTTGATAACAACAATTTTTCGTCCTGTACGGGTTCGTCCGGATTTGCAGTAGAGTAACCATTTTGAACTCTCCAAAATTTCTTGGGGAAAAAGTTTTTTGATCAGCCCTGCTTCAAAAATCCGATTTAAACTTATTAAATCGTCAATCAGTTTGAATCAGATTTTTGTCCGGGAATTTTCCTATTTGATCTCATTCAAATATAATCGGTTTGAATATGAAATTTCTACTCAATGGGATATAATCAATAAATTCGAATTTACATGATCCGAATTTCCTGATTATATCTCATTGCGTAAGAATTTCCTATTCAAGGGGGGAAACCACATTAGGAGGTTCAAAAAATCGATTTTTTTCCATTGCATGAATCGTTAGCTCAACTATCTAAGAATTTGCGGTCAAAATTCAAAAACGAAATTCCTATTCGTTCAGATGTTATGAGCATAGAACCGAGCGCACTTTGATTCCGGCACACAGAGAAAAATAGTAGACTGATCCCTCGCGAGCTTTCGGCCATACTGCAAGCGCAAAATGAAGCTTACGAAGAAGGAGAAGGGTTGATGTATGGTGCTGGAATAGCCGATCAATCGGTGATCACTTCATATTATTGTTAACTTCCTTAAATTTCTAGTTTTCGAGAAATTTTGTTTCAAACGCGTTTTTCTCAAAATGATTTTTTCCACATCTGTAGGAGTTCTCACTCAAATACTAACGAACCGATCATTACGAAATTTGGTAGCCTCGTTCTTGATGGAATTACGAAGAATATGAACCAACTTTTGGAATGATATCATAATTTCAAAGGTGTTTTTTGTTGCATAATTAGTGAAAAAAAGTGGTGAAAATCGAAAAACATTTTTCCAACACCTGCTAAATTTTTAATTTCCATTATTTTCACCTGAATTGAGCTTCATATTCTTAGAAAATATGTTATTAAAGTAAAATAAAAACCCTCTTGATTTCAAATGAAAATTAGAACCGTTACATGTCCCGCAGTCGGAGAAAATCCTTTACCATATTCGCCGGACAACAGGGCATAACTCCATCATTTTTCACCCGAATCATTTGAAAGAATTCACGAACCTTGTTCAAAACATTAGAATAGAATAGAATGATATCAAACTTCGATCGAATTCCAATTAATCCTTCCCACCCAAAAACATTATAAAAAATCAGTGAAAATGAGCCTTCTAATGTGGTTTTCCCCCTTCAAATCGGTTAAATTTGAACAAGACCAGACAAGAAAATTCCTGGACAAAAATCTGATTCATACTGCTTGACCAGTTAATAGGTTTGAATCGGATTTTTTAAGCAGAGAGTTCCTCATAATATTACTAAAAAAGATTTTTTAGAGTATGATAAATGAAGTAGAAAAAACGAATTCAAAGTGACTGGAGATGGTTGTACTTTGTACATACACGTGAAAACGAATAATTTCATGCATTCTTGGATTTCATGTCCCTCTTTCATATGATCAACTCGTAATGTACGTACACAGAGAGGAATGTATAGTAAAAATAGAAACAGCAATAAAATATACAGTAAAACGTGAGATATATAATGAAAATGGATAATCAAGAAAAAACAAGTTGTTGAAGTTGGAATCGTTTATAGGAACAAAACAAGAATTGAAACACAATTTTGGTTCTCCAACAGCTGAATTATTCCGTCATTCGACCAATAATAAATTCGTTTCGATAAACGATTCAAACTTCAGCAACAAAACAAACAATGATACAATCATTACATCGACTGAACATTTACGATTGAATCACTATTAATCGATTACGTATGAGATAGTAATACAATATACTACGAATTATTATATGGCATCGAAACATAAATCGTTTAGATTTTAAATAGAGTTAAACGATTCACTTCAGTTCCCTACCTTTTGTTCCATAAATTATTGCTATACCTATTTTGAATATACATGTCTCTCTGTGTACCGTGATGTCGCGAGATGAGATGAGACGTGAATAAGCTTTCTATCTTCTCTTCTTGTCTTATGCCATCCACCAAAAACGGAGGAACAAGAGTGTAAATGTTGAAGATTGTTGGTTGATCGAATTCAAAAATGTTGGATTCTACAGTATGTTTCGTATGTTTCGGGACAAGTATGGGAAATTTCCAACGCGTGTATATTTTAATTACTAAGAACTTCCTCATAAAAATTTTGCGCGGTGTAGTTCGCCGTTCTCCTCAACGATAATGCAACAGAGAAGCGCGAATAGCAGGCACGAAAAGAAAAATAATTCGTTATCATTTGGATAGCTGAAAATGAGCTATGGGAACGATTTTTCAGCTGCCATAGCTACTTCCTTAGCAATAACAGCAGAAAAAATTTCGCAGCTAAACTATTTGGCTATTCAAATATTACCCCCAAAACCAGTGCAGTCACAACTACGTTTTTTTACTGTGGTGGCTAATAAATCGCTATACTGCAATTACTTCAGCTGACTGTCAAAAATTACAGACACATTTTTTGAATTTTACAAAGGAGTTTTTCTGGAATAGCAATGAAAAAAAGGAGCTAAAAAATTGAGTCGCTGCCACATCTATTTCATTTTGTTGCGTAAATACCACGCCGTAAGGGAAGAGCGGTTGATGAATTAGAGAATAATCCTTCTGGGCCATTAGCAAGAGAGAGGTGGCAGAAAATAGCTGGGTTAACAAATTGAACAAAAATATACATCTTTGGAGAAAGAAATGACACTGTAGAAACATATTTTTGATAAATTTATCAAGTTTGTTGGGAAGTAATTATCCCAATCACAGCTGGATTGAAGTCCGCAAACATTTGATGAATTTATGGCTTTTCTAAACCCCGGTAATTTTTTTTTCTATATTTCTTCGGGTCAATTTCTGCCTGATTTAAGGACCCTGCAGTCCTTCAAGTGATGATTAAAATTTTGCTACGTACTCTCTGATCAACTAAGCAGGAAATACAAACTTTGAATCCGCATTGATGAAGTACATTGCTAAAATTGAGCTTTGAATATGAAATTGGAACTGAAAATGATTCTTCGGAATCATGCAAACTATTATAAACATATTAACTTACAAATGTCAATCATTTTTATAACTTATTTTCTCATGTTTAGGAATATGTTTTGGGCTTTGGATTTACATTTGAAGCCAAATCCTAGCAGTGCTCTTTATGGCTATATATTGAAAATTTGTAATCATTTCTTAGTTATTTAAAAATTACGTAGAAAAATTTAGTTAGTTTTCCAATGCTCCACGGAGAATTCCTCTATAAATATACCAAATTTTGCATCCCAGAAATAAATAGCCCATTGAAGACAATCCATTGCAACAAGATCTTGAAAACACACCATCGCAACGCGAGAGTGAACTGAGAACCTGATATATCTGGTGTGATTTCACTATTTCATATGTTGAAATAATTTAACAATGACTTATAAAATCCCTTGTTTCTCTTTTTTTTCACATAAAATATCTCTGAACTTGTTTCTTTCATCTCATTTCCCGCGACATCACTAATAGTATATCACATGCCTATTAACTTTCAAACTGTTAAATCAATGAAATAATCTTCTTTTGTTATCATTCTGTTCCTCGCTTATCTCAGAAATTGTCAATTCATCGAACTTTGAGAATGATGGTGCTCTCCTGAACCGCTTTGATCCTGAGTCCTTCCAGAGTTGCTCGTCGTGGATACAGAAGCACCCTGCTAAAAAGATAATTTTCTATCAATGATACAGAATTGGATAAAATAGAATTTTCATGGGGAAGAATTACACTGTAAAGAATAATTGTAGAATTTTCCCCCAAAAAATGGTGGCAGCACAGTTCCTCCACAGGTGGAGAACTTTTCACCTTAGTTTGGGTGAAATTTTTCCCCATTTGTGGAGCATTCAACACCCAAAAAACAAAACAATTCCCCAAAATGGTGGAAAAATCCCTCATTCCCATGTGTGTATGGACCAATGGCCCAATGATGGACCAAGCCTGGCACAAGACCTGCCGAGACTTGTCTCAAACAATTTACCAAACTTGGCCCAGGCTTGGGAATGATAAGATCAGGATAAGCTTGGGCCAGTGGTTTTGCCAGGCCCGGTCCAATTCATTTACCAAGCATCAACCAATGCTTCTTTGATCAATATTTCAGTTCATGACTTTCTCCCTCAGAATACCGTACATGAATTATCTTAAAACGATAGAAAAAATGTGAGAAGACTAGGACAAGCTTGTATGATCATTGGAAAATTTGCGTTCTTTGATATTTCAATCAATTTTGATTCTATTGTTGAATTATGCTCAAACTAAACTAAAGTGTGTAGTATCAATTATTGCAAGAAGATCGGGCCAGCCCTGGCCCGATAGTTATTCCCAAGTCTTCAGCCATTGTGGATTCAAAATTCAGTCAATATTTATAAACATTGTGCCACCCATGTGGGCAATATTGGCACAATTGTTCTCAATGAATGCTCAATTTTTACACATGTGCCAAGCTTGTACCAAATGTAGTGTTCCATTTCAAAAATATTAACAAATTTACCATGACTGACTATCCTTCGGGAACAACGGGACAGGCATGGAACAATATTAGGCCAATTGTTACTCGCGGAGGTTTGTTTCTGACACATGTGCCAGCCTCTGGACAAGCTTGGGTTTTTTTCAGTCTTGGCAATACCTGCATGGGATTCTTTATGGAGAAACAATCACGGTAATAAGGGGACGAAATCCACCAACAGTGTGAAGAAAAACTCCCCACATTTTTTACAGTGTAGTTTCGAATAATTTTGAACTGAAAAGAATTTATGATTGAAGAGGAATGGAACATGAAGATTTTCGACCAGAAATTTGCCCGGTTAACCATGCGGAAATCAAAACCTAGCTCCATGCTGTCTCAGGATGATGTGTTAATTACTCCATAAGAATGTATAGTAATCCCTTACAGCGTAACTGTTTTATACAGTATTCGAAGGTTAAGAACAGTGATGCCAGATTCGAGACCGCTTTTACCCTCTCCATCCACGCTCCCCTTTTCTCCCACATGTGGAATAAGTCGGGCGAGCGACAGAGAAAGAGTGACTATCGCTCTCTCGCTCCCCCGACTTATTCCGCATGGTGGGAGAAAGGGGAAGCGGTCAATGGGGTGAGTAAAACCGGTCTCTGTTTCGAATCTGGCATCACTGGTTAAGAATCCCGCTGCAAAAAGGAAATTTGAAAAATAGAATTACTCGGACCAATGCATTGCAATGATCATGAGAAATATTGATCGTTTAAAATGTATATCAACCGTTGGATGAACACTAGCGTGATCTGAGCTGATTAGATCGGCAGCATGCAGATTCACCAGAACTGATTCAGTATCACAACGAATCTGGCAATTTTCGTGACCCAGATTTGTTTGATGTCTGTCAAACAAATGGCACCGATTGAAAAACAGTGATGGTAAGTCCAGTAACGGTTCCATTATTGTGCCAAGGTTTGGCAAATCAATCCTGCATGACCAGTACTGGATCCTTCGGGGTAAGTGTGCCAATATTGCACCATTTAATAACTCGCCCCCATTTCTTGGTATAGAAAATTAATGAAATAAAAATCCCCTGCCCACAAAATTACTCTTGACTTATACAATCTTATCTCCATGATAAAATTGGGAGAAAATAAGTAGTGGATTTGATATTAAATAAATGAATAATGGATGTATGTCCTATGTACGCCTTCAGATCATTTAGAGTGTATGGGAATGTATCCGATCAAACGATAGGACATTTTATTACTCAGATTTACCACTTTAAGACTTTATATATTTACAGTGTCACTTGCCGTATAAAGGAATATCAACTCAACGTTTTATCAACACAGGAAATCAATCAAAAATGAGACAAATTCATAGAATTTGCTGTGACTATGGTAATGTAAGACACACACCAGCAAATCAAAACTCAGTTCATGTTTCACTCGCGTAAAGGATTATGCGCGTTTCCGTTTTACCAATACGCTAGTGGTGCAATTTAAGCAATTAAGCCACACTTCCCCTATTCATTTCCGATCATTTTCACATGGGTTATCAAACCTTTTCGTTACATATCTGATCAAGTCTCGATTGAATCGCATTGTCAGAACCCACCTAATAAATTTGGCTAAAATTATCCGATCATGATAATGACCTTTTAGCACTTTTTCTAAAGTCCGGCTCCAACATCTTTGTACTCACGTAATTTGTACTCACGTTTATTGATTACTGATTGAGTACTGTTGTCATAGTTAACAGAACTGACAA
The DNA here is from genome assembly GCA_018340375.1 of Gonatopus flavifemur. Taxonomy (NCBI): domain Eukaryota; kingdom Metazoa; phylum Arthropoda; class Insecta; order Hymenoptera; family Dryinidae; genus Gonatopus; species Gonatopus flavifemur. The sequence continues at coordinate 13,351,258 of JAFFJZ010000005.1, forward strand.
ATGATTTGGGAGTTTTTGTGTCCTCGTGTTTGATTTGTAGACTAATTTTAACCTGATTCATGAATATTACGGACAAAACTTCGAACGATTCTGATTTTCTCCGCGAGATACATAAAGTAGAACATAAATTGTCGAAATTTTGAGACCCGGGAATATGAAACTGACTTTCCTTTGTTTACAAATTAGGTTTTCTCAAAACACTATTGATCGAATACTGGTCCATGACTGTTCACGCAAACCAATACCAGGGTTCTCATCTGTGTTGCCAGAAACAAAGGAACAAGAGCGCTGAGACCGCAACACATGGGTCATTCCGATCAACGTGAGTATTTGATTGGATGTAGGCCGTTGGATCTCAAAATTTCCGGCATCACTGGTTCCCATTTGATTACTTTTTTCAACGGAATCACCCCATCACGTTGTCTTGTTGGTTAGAATGGCCGATCAGAAGAAAAAAGAAATAGTAACAGTGGAAGACCTGCATATACCGTTTTCATTCGTCAAAAAGTTGATGCTAATTGAAAAACACGGATGACCCTGAATAAAAATAGTTATCTTTGCCAAAATCTAGTAAATACAACCGTGCTAGTTCTGGGCTATTTTTGATTTGGGTTGACTGTGGCAATTCACATATATGATATTATCATGATCTAAGCATACCAATTCCAGTTCGTTACTATCCCGCGTAGTATGTCCCTTACGCTCCGAGATCCCTGTATTCTCACTTCGAAATGTAACCGTGGGTTTCGTTTCTAACTTGTTCTGATTCTTATTCGAATCTGCTGTGGCTGGAGTGTGGAGAAATACAAATGTTATTTCCCGATTTTATAATCAAATAATGAGGATTAAAATTCAAACCGAAGGGCTGAATTTCCTTTTCTAAAGCGTTGTCAATTAGGAATCTAACTTCAATGATGAAATGAAATTCTAAATCGAGTGAAAAAAATTCAACCTCTCAACCGAGAGATTGATTACTGTACAATTGAATCTAGGGAATACTTTTTCCCCTTCCAATCTCATTCTTCTTCTCCTCTTTAGGTGTTTTAGCAATTTCAGTGACCGGTCTTTCTGATTCTGATAACTGCTGGTTGCTGGTTGGCGGAAATTGAACAATTTTATCCATCTTTCTTTCGGGATAATGCTTTTCTTCATTGAATCGATTGTTGATTTTGGTTTCAGCAGGATGTGCTGTACATTCTTCATCCGGATATCGATCGACGCATAAACTCCCAGGAATATAATAATTTCTAAATTAAAAATGAATGTCAATTGAATATCTCATGAACATGGTGTACGAATCCCGATATCTTCTTCTTACTTCCGATGCATCATATTGGATATTCCTGGAGCAAATGGATTTTCAAATTTACAGGCTGAACTTCCTTTGGAACATCGAGAAGCCCTTTGGTTTTAATTGTAACTTCTATTCAATCATTCACCATTTTCAAATTATACAATAAAATTCTGAATAAAAGCATATAGATACCTACTTTTCATTTCTTTGAGGTTCAATGCAGCTCTTGGGAGTCGCAGGTTCTTCCGATACATCGGAAGATGATTTACAAATTGAAATTGTGGAATCGAAGCAACGATCCGTGCCGCAGTCAACAAACTTTTTCGTACGATCTGCTTTACAAGGGTCGGTAGAACATTCCTTGAATTTTAAATCTTTTTTCTTGATTCCTCTAGATTTCTCTGGAACATTCTTCGGTTTATTTATGTCAAATCTGGTTTTTAAGGGTGGAATTGAATCACTGGGACACTGAAATCCAATTTTGAAACATTGTCGAATCATTTTATTATCTTACAATGTTTGTATTAATTCGATACGAAAAATAGTAACTTGTACCGTCAAAATTAACTCTTCACAGACTACCCCGAATTTTGCTGCTTAGTTAGACTACCTAGTAGTCTTCGAGAAATTATTAAATTTCAGCTTCCGGAAATAACTTTCTGAAGTGAGAATATCGTGAGAGTATCTTTCACTCTTTTTAGAATTGCATTAAAATGAGGAAGAATTTCCCGAGTCGAAAAATTTGGACGGTTTTTGTCCTCTCATTTCATTTTTAGACGCATTTTTCAGCGAATAAAAGTGATTGAGGAGGAATCCAAACTAAAATCTTGAAAAAGTACTGTTTTTGTCCACATCGATCAACCATCAGGACAAAATCAGTCTGAAAATGAGATAAGAGGACAAAAAGCGTCCAAATTTTTCGACCTGGGTTTTGAAATAGAAAACAATCTGGGATTTCAGATCACCGGGTAGTGCGTGAAGGGTTAAAGACGTGAAACGATGTATTCTTTTAGAAGATTTCCGTAGCTGATCGAATGATCTCATGCACTTTATTGAAAAAAAAAGTAACATACTTCTTCCTGTAACTTCAAAGTAACCGGTGAACCATCCAAAAATCCATGAATATGAGGCAGTTTCAGCTCACAGCAGTCAAATTTTCTATGTTTCAGTATATCCCACCAACAACGTTCATCCTCAAAAAATGCCTTAACTTTCTTCATTTCGCGAATACAAGAATTTAGAGCTTGTTTAACACCGTCCAAATCCGTTATTGCGTCGTCGTGTGTTTGATCCCGAGTTCCTTGTACCCCATTCTCCTGGAAAGTAAATTTCAAAAAATCATGTCGTACAGTTAAATTCAGGTATGAAAATTATCTTCACCAGTTTCGCTTTTTTCTTCTTGTTTGAATTATGATGTAAAAATCTATCGATTTGCACAGTTGGAATTTCTTTTTTTATTTCTTCATCGTCTTGCTTCATATTTTCTTGTTGTCTCCCATTATTGCTAGCTGTCTGGCTGTCCTATTGATCTCTATATCCCTCCAGATGAAAATTACCATCGTCTGTTAGGAATTTAACACGTAAAACAGTTCGAGTAGACTATCAAAGAAATGATGAGAGGAGTTAAATTGGATATTTGCAACAACTAATTCAAGGAACTATTGGCGCCAAAATCGAACCAATCATCATCCGCCAGTTGGAGTTGAAATTTGTTTTATTGGAATTATATTTTTATGTGTTGCATACTTATTTGTTTGTTTTTTCATTAAAGAATCGAAAAAAGAGCAATTTGTTATATTATGTGAATAAAAATGACAGAAAAAAACAGATTTGATAATAATAAATGCAAAAGTTGTTGACCCTCAGTTACCTCACGGGGGTCTGAAGGGAACAAGAGGTTTTAGAAAATCTGATGTTCTGTTTATAAGGGTGAAGAGGGATGATTTGAAACCAAAACAGGGATGAAGTTTGAGAACCATAGTATTTTTTTTTATAATGGAAAAAGCTTTATTTAGTTAATTGCAAAGCACAACGAGAGGTTATAACGAAAACATACAAAAATACGTGGGGTAACTGAGGGTTGATTTAACTGTGTCGACGTTTGTTAAAGAAAAAAATTGTCCATATAGCAGAAAAACGATTCTTTCACATGTTGCTAGATAAAAATCACAGGTACAATCACTCGATGAATTCCACATAGGTTATATCAATTAATCTTATTATTTATATATCATACCTTACTTATACCAATCGACAATATAATCGATTCTATTCCATCTTATAAGAATTTCTTTGTTTATTTACTTGAACAAATAATTTTGATAGCGATGATGATTATATTTCATATGTTACTTGATTTTCATGCATGTCTACAAACTAATAATTTTGATGTGTCGTGTTGATTTGACGAACGGGTATAAAAAGAACAAATGAAAATACGGCTTCGTCAGTAAATTTCGTACATTTGGAACTAATAAACAGTGATTTGTGGAAGCTGTTCCATCCGAAATAATTGAAAGCAATTGACGATTTGGATTTAGTTCCTTTCCTTTACACATAATTAGTTATACTTTCTGTTTCATTACGGAGTAGTAATTGACTGAAGTAAGTATCGGAAATGACGAAAGGTGAGTTTACAAATCTATCCGTACAGCACATATGGCGAAGGAATGTGGTTTCTACCTGCCTGGCATGGGAATGTGCCGTGCCATTCAGGTGATTTCATGTTCTAGGCATATTACTTGTGCCACGTGTGCCGTATGGATATCGGCTGATAAGCATCGAAATTGTAAATTGAAAGGTATTCGCGCTGTGCATTCTGATGAATGTAATAGATTTAATATAAGAAAATTGTATTCACAGGAATTTACAGGTAACTGAAGTTCTTGTTTATAACAAAGAAAAAAGGCACAAAAAGGTGAACATAGTCAGAAAAATTCATCAAAATCTTAGGTTTCATATTTCTTGTAACTTAGGAAGAATTAAATTCGTTGTTTTGTTTCCAATAAGTTCTTTAGTCCAAATATTAAAGTGCATTTCCACTTCTGCTTCAAATCTTTCGTATTTTGATTTTTTGTCACACGTTCTTGAAAGCCCCTCCCTGGCAAATGCGCCCATACTTTGATCATAGGGAGATTATTTGGTATGTTTATAAATTTTCCATACCTCATCATACTCAGATAATACTGTTACCGAAATTAGACTTGATTCACACCGAGAATATACCGAAATTTCATACGTCTCCGGTAACAATTGGGTATGAAAGGTTCATACTGAATTTATACTGAAATAAATACCAAATGATTGAAAATATTACAGCATATTTAAAGTATACAAATTTCACAAGCATACGGTATCTTTTCCGTTCATCTTTGATCACGATTTGGTATTTTACTGAATCACCATTAGATTCATACTGATTATATAGAATACGAAAATAATACTCACAGAATACTGAAAACTTTTGTATGATCAGATTCGCTAGGGCTGGTAAGAAAAAATTTTTGAAAAAATTCTCGCTTATCGGACACATTTTTCACTGGAAATTTGTCCGAATATCTATGAATACATCTAAGAAACTATGAACGACCCTGAAATCCTGTGGAAACCTCTTCACCGAAGATCTGTGAAAATTTCGGTGATTCTCAGTAAAATTTGCCATCAGGGAGATGGGATTTTTTCCTCAGATCTGGAAAGAAGATTATTTCTCCGAGGATGAACAAAGAAAATAAAAAAATTAATAACTTAAATGAATTTGATTCCTTTTCAGTTGGTTAAAGAATAAACGTTTTACAGTTTTTACCACATTGTTCATTTGAAAATACAGTTCTCAAAAATTTTGCTAAATTTCAAGGAACCTGATTTAATTTTCAAAATACGCTCCCACGATTTAGTTGAATTTTCTGAAGGAATTTTTTTTGCAGTGATATTTCTGATTCCCTGATCGACATATCTAACATTCATATTTTACTTGAGAGAATTCATTTTAAAACACTCTCATCAGGTTCCAAAAAAATGTATTCTTATTAATGGAAAATCTGTTTGAATAAACGATTCAAATTTCGACGATACAAATTTGGAATATAAATATTGAGAATAGATAAGTTCTACAGAAAATATATACACGAAACGATTTAGTTATATAATAAAGTGAAATAATTAAATAAAAAGAATTACAAGTGGCTTTCATTATAGTGAATTTAGCTTTTCTAGAATGAATAATACCTGTTCCTGGAATACAGCCAAGTACTCTTATCATGGGGATTGCGTGTTAAGCCAATGAAGGACATTATAGCAGTAGCAAGTAGCACTGCAAGTGCTTTAAAGCTGCATAATAGAGGATAAGTGAATTCACTTCCATGCGACTGAGTGAATTTTTACAGCGTATAATCACAAAGTAATAATAGTGATCGTGTACGTATATATTGTATTGATTATACATTATACATTATATTTATAATCCTCTCAGCAAACTTCTCAAACTCTAGCTGCATGTTAATAAAAGTCAACTGTTTCTTTTTATATTGATATTTGGATGCTTATATCGAATTCTGAGATGGCGAATAAACTTTCTCACGAGAGGATTCTTTTCAAACTGCTGCAGAGCTCTAGAATTTGCTCAATCCTTGTAAAATTCTCGATAACATAATATAGAAAGCATTCAAACCCACACAGCACATCAGTTCGTTTGGAACTATGAGGATTCAAAACGAACACATTTAAAACTCTTTCCGAACTGTCGTGCTGTGTGGGAAGTACAGTGAGAAAGCTGTTTTATAATGCCTATAGAAAACATTTTGTTACTATATTTCCAAGTGAATATTTATGTAGTTTTCAAATAACTAGCCCTGATTAAAGAATCTCATTGGGTTTGAATCAGTTTTCTGCATCGGAATCAATGAGAATCAATCGATCCAATAAGATTCTTTAAGCAGGGAAGTCCTGATCAAAAATTTTTAATGTCATCGGTCACACGATAAAACTTAACAAGTGACTTTTTCCAATAATTGTTATTTTTATGAAAACAAATGTTCCTGATCTCGATCTCTTACAAATTTAGTATCAAATTGTTCTTCTGAACCTTAGTTATCCAGATAGATTCATTTCGAACGATTATTCAACTTCAAAAATAATGAAAATTTAGAAAAATGAAAGAAATTATAAAGTGACTTGTTACGTTTTATCACGTGACCGATGATATGCAGCAATAAAGTGCACTGCCAGGCTTACGCTTTGAATGTAAATCCAGAGCACAAAACATATTCCTAGACATCAAAAACCAAGTTAGAAAAATTATTGACATTTGTAGGTTAATATCCCTGCTTGAAGAATCTCATTGAACCGATTGATTCTCATCGGAATCAATGGGAATCAATCGGTTCAATAAGATTCTTCGAGCAGAGATGTTTACCATAGTGAAAATGAAGCGAAAACGAAGAGTATTTGAAGCGAAATTGGGAACAAAAGAAGCCTATAAAAATCAAAGCTCCGTGAAGAATATAAACAATACAAAAGGATTAAATTTTCACCACCAAACTTTGATTCACGCCAACAAAAACATTACGTTGAATACAAATATATCAACCAAATATCTTTCCTCAATGTATGCAACTCAAGAATTGCGTGCACAAAGAATAAAACATTCGTTTTTCACTGTCACGTAGCTTATATGGGATTCAAGTATTGACCTTTACACCTAAAATAAAAAATTCTAAAACAGAAGTTTTACAACAAAAATCAGAATCATTTTTACATTTGAATCTACATTGAATTCGTTCCCGAGAAAGGGAAAGAAGAAGAAGAAGAAGAAGAAAAAAAGACAGGAAACAAAGAGAAAAAGTCAAGTTAGTATGCTCATTGTACGGTAGAAAATGAGAAAAATCTGAAGAAAAAAAGAATCGAAAATTGTGGCGTGTCGCTTAGGTCCTATTGAATTGCAAAGAGGCATGAATAACTCTTACAGAGGAGATGCTGTCAAGGAATTTGAATAGATTTCCTAAGAATAGGATTTCATTTTCTCACTCGCGAACGCACCGTTACGATCGGCTTTGACGTGTAACACACGAAATTGGGTCATTCAAGTGCAAAATAGAACTAGAAAAGATTGTATGAGAGGAAAGAATGAACAAGTTTATCTTACTTTTCTCTCTTCTCCCGCTCGACTTTCTGGAGTATATAGCGTTTCTTACTTTGATTTCGTATTGACTTTACAATGCGACTTCCATTCTTCTCCTAATTCCATCATCAATGAATTCTGGGATAAAGTGTTTTTTTCCTGCACGATCGTAAAAAGGTCTCTGGGGATTCAGGTTTTAAGAGAAAAAGGTTTGAATGATGTTGTTTGTGTCGTAGGATAATCTTTGCTAATAATACATTAATAAGAAATTGATAATTTTGTAATTATTATAGAGCCGTAACCACTGTACACAGAGAAAAAGGGTTAACAAATGTATATTTGGTTACGGCGAAATCAATATTTATTTCACACAAAGCTATCGTGGTTCTCACAAATATGAGTTATTAACTATTAACAAGCGTTTATTTCTAATCAATATCATTTGTCTATTATTAACGGGATATATTTGATTCAAGACTGTGTCTAGAGCCAAGTTGACCTGTCTCCAATTTCAAAATTCGAGACACGTTAAGTTTTCGAGTTTTCGTGGATACAGTGAATGCTTGAGGGATTTTCTACAGACACGCGAAATTCCCCGTGTATTGGATTGGAAATTCGAGCCAGGCGAAATTTTTCGCGTGTCTCAGTGTCAAAAAATTAGAGACACGGGAAATTTGACCTGTCTATAGAAAATCCCTCGAGGACTTACCATATCTGCGAGAATTTGAAAATCTCACGTGTCTCGAATTTGAAAGTTAGAGACAGGTTAACGTGTCTCTAGACGGAGCCTTGATTCAAATACACCAATATAGGAATTTACAATTGGCGCTAGCATGGTGCAACGTAGATAAAGTATGGCCGAGGCTTGGCAACTAAGCATGGCGCAAACCTGGGATGATGACATCATTTTATGATTTACCTACGTGTTTTTCCAATGAAGTCCCATCATCTATGGAAGAATGGCAATGAAATATACCATCATTGGCAAACAATTGGAAATTTTGTTGGTCAATGCTGCGCCAATGATCAAATTACAAAATATTTAACCCAGAAATATATAAAAAGTATGCGCATTTCGCAATTTCTGACATATGTTGTTTGAAGTCTCATTGTTTTCCCCTCATTTGTTTGTGAACAACTCGGCGTCTTTTGTCAGTAAATTTTGCCATGAGAAGTAGACACAATGTATGTTAGCTCAGCGGCAGGAGCCCTCAGGAGTGTGACTCATAGTAAAGAGCGATTGACAGTTCTTCCAAAGAGTTATTCAAGCCTTTTATATTCTTTGTATACGCGTTTCACCACTCGCGAGAAACACTTGATTAGTAACGTAGCAAAAATGAGTTGCCAATATTGAACCATGCTATTCCCAACGATCGGTGCTACATTGAAAGCTAATTTCTACCGGAACTAGGCCAAAGTTTGGTGCAATATCGAACCACATTTTGAATGATCCTGGCGTTGAATGGAATCTATCGTTTAGTCAATGTTGGGCCAAGGATGAGCCAAGCAAGAGCCAAGCTTGGCGCAATTGTACCACAATAATAGGCTGACGAACGAAATCCGTCGAACACCGACATCGGTGCAACATTGTATTCATTGTTAATCAACATTGAAGATTTATAGATTGCCAAACCTTGTTTGTCAACTTTGCGCCAAGCTATATTTTATCATCAGCATTGGTGAAGCCCAAAAATTTTTGTATGGGGACATTTATTTAGCCATAAGCAAATATACGTTTATCAAGTATAAATAAACCTTTTTCTCAGTGTCAAAATCGTGGGGGAATTGGTTCTTCATCGGAAATGATGAATTTTTCCTCAATTTTCAGAAACTATTCCGCCTTTCGGGTGTTGGTCCACAATTGGAGAAGATATTGACCAAATCGCAGTGAGAAGTCTCTCGTTCATAGAAGAACTTTGCCGCCACCAGTTTTTGGAGTAAAATCCTGTATAATTATGGATATAAAAAAGTATGTATCAAGAGTCACTACATTTTCCACTAAATCCGCAGGATAAGTGAAAATATCACTGTTTTTATCAGACGTTGTATTAACAATATGCACTCGATTCACGTGGGAGATTATACGAACGCTGTGAATAACCAGAGTGGAAAAATAGATTTATATTTGAACTTGCCCACGCAATTTATTCACCCGATTCCATACTTTTTAAACCAATATTATGATTTTCAATTATTATAAGGTAAAAACTCTAAATGGAGTTCTAAAGATTTATATCGAATGTCGGTGTAGAAGTTGCATAAACAGCACTACATTGTAAAAAAGCTTTACAAAAAAAGTTTGGAAGTTTCTTACCTAACATTTTTGAGTAAATTCACAATTTTGGCAATATTTCAAACAATTTTTTCGAGTCAGTTGAAAAATGTTCTTTAGGAAATCGTGAAAATTGTTTGGAAATTTACAGAAAATTTGTGGACCCAAAAAGAAAGAAAAGACCTCAATCAGAAAAGATACTTCACTTTTGGTTTCTTCTTCAAATGAGAATACACGCAAAAGAATAATTTGCTATGGTAGCTAAGAATTAGCCGTGATAGCTATTTCGTACACGAAGCGAAGAGGATGGTAATATTTAGCATACCAACATAGTATTCAGTGTTATTTTATATAAAATCGTGATTGTTACTATCTGAGAATAGAATTCTTCACCATTTTTCTGGTAATAATATATACGTAGCATAGTAATTATCAGCAGAAAAATGGTAAAGAATTCTATTCTCACATAGCAACAATCACGATTTTATATAAATAAGACCGAATACTATGTTGGTATGATAAATATTACCATTCTCTTCTCTCCGTGTATGTTTGATATTTGGATAGCTAAAAATATTGCTACAACAGCTGAATTTGAGCTATCATGGCAATGAATTTGGTTGCAACAGCTAACAAATAGCTCCTATAGCTAATTTTTAGCTATCCAAATATCAACCACATCATTTTTTTTCCGTGTATGCCTCTACGAGTGGGAGTATTTTGAACAAATGAAAATTCTTTCACCACAAAGACTAATCCTCTCAAATAAAAAGGAATACTTCTTATAGAGGGATACTCTTACTTTGATATTAATTTTGTTTGGATGTGGATTCCCAAATAATCAAGATATTTACAAAACCATCAGTTTTTCACCATACTTTTCTTCTTGGAAATTCACAGATATTTTTTACAGTATAGATCAGCACGATTTGAAGCTGACAATAAGTACCAAAACCATACTCATATTGTAACTCGTGTATGATAATAACAGGAATGTGATATTTTCACTTATCCTGCTAATTTAGTAGAAACCTAATGATTTTTCAGAGATTATTTTTCTACACGCATAAACGAAATTGCGACATAAAAAAGAACGTACAACAAAATCGTAAACATTCACAAAGAAGATTGTAAATTATTCTGTTGCACGTGAGCGAATCGTAACACGCCCAAGATCGCTATAAAACACTTCCCGAGCAACACCTGAGAGAGCTCATATTTAATCATTAAAATCTTTACATAATCTTCCACACATTCCCAAGTGAAAATCATAAACGAGACACCCTTCTGCTGATTCATCGCATTTCATTCTGAATGGGTACCTCATCTGGTGCCTCTTAGGTACATTTCTCAGTTTAGTCATAAAGAGAAAAAATGTGAACTATAAAGGAATGTCGTAAATCTTCATCGAGGGAATTGTTTGCGTTTCTTTTTTTTCCTCTTCCGAGTCACAAATTTCAAAAGGCTTTTTCCAGTTTGAAAATTAGATCATTCAAACACGATGCACGAACGATGTACCGCATTGCCAACCAAAATTTATGCATACTTCTGGTCCATTGTATACTCTATTTACGAATTTTGTCAGCCACCAGGCATGGAAATCGGTTAAAAGAATACATTTTCATGTTAATGACAGGTGAGAGTTACACGAACTTGTCGTGCAATTGGTTCCACTTCAATCCAAAACGATTGATTTACGTTGTATGCGTTTCATTAATGTCTTTGTCTATACAGAGAATAAAAAATAACAAGGTTTTATCGAAAGGGAAGAGAATGTTACAGTTACAAATCATTAGTTGAATGCTTGAAAAGAACATCGACGTCAATATTTTGAAGATCTATGTAAAATATGTATATTCAACAATGACACAAAACAGGGTGGTCCAGGTATCAGAAGAAGAAGAAGAAGAAGAAGAAGAAATAGCAGTAGTCGTAATAGTAGGAGTCTCAATATTTTCGAAAGTAGAGATCCGTCGCATGGGTGAAGGCGTTTTAGCGACAAAGGAACGAACAATTACTTTATTTTGACTTTGCGGCCGACTTTTCGGTCTTTGAGATCAGCCGCTGCTCTTTGTCAAGCTTTCTATAAGGATCTGTGGGGTTTCGGTGTTGAACTCCAAACATGAAAACTCTGCAACTTAGAGCAAGAAGAAAAAGGAACGGAAAAGGAAAGAAAAAGGTAAGAAGGTGCACGCCTGTGGTGCTTTACCTGTATCGTACCTGTAACAGATCTCCCGTATCGCGACAAATGGTCTTAGGATCACTTTACGTAGAGCCGATTTCTTTGCTCGTATACATACCCTTTAAAATGGAACCCTCCCGTGAAAAACCCTTGGAACTTGTCTTTTAAAAACATGTAACCAACGTGTTTGCAAACGATTGATGCCGTCAAGATTTACGATCTTCCAAATTCTGAATCGTAAGAAATCGTGCGTGGAGTCGCGAATACGTAAATTCGCAAAATCACAAACTTTTTGTTTTCTCTTATTTTCACAGAATTACTCTTCCACTGGTGGAAGGATTTTTATATACAGACAAAAGTTTATATTCAAGATTACTATATTTTTATGGTACTCGTGGGATATACTTTATTATGAGGCTCAGAATTATATTTGTTTTAAATTATAACATATTTATCTTCATCCTCACGGGAGAGTATGGCGAATGCTCGTATACTTGTAGTTCATACCGACATAATCAAATATATCCCCAAAGTACAATATAAGTATGCTAATATCAGATATAAAATTTTTACTGTGTATTTTAAGAACCATGGAGACATTCAAAAAATGGATGAAATTTTGCTACGTGCTTTCCGATCCAGGTAGAACTTTCCCCGATTGAAAAGTGGCCCTATCCGGGCCCAGACCTACCTAACCAGGGCCTGAACGGGCCGATTCACTTTGTTACCCGGGGATCAACTAAACAATAAATACAAATTGTGAATCCATAATGATGAAGTGAATTACCCAAATTGAGCTTTGAATATGAAATTGGAACTGCAAATGATTGCTTACAATTATGGAAACGATCATAAACATATTCACCTATGAATGTGAATAATTTTTCAACTTATTTCTTCATGTTGAGGACTGTGTTTTGGGCTTTGGATTTATATTTCAAGCCAAATCCTAACAGTGAACTGGTATTCAAGATTTGTGATTATTGCTTATTCATTTGAAAACGACGTAGCAACATTTTTTTGGTTTTTCAATGCTCCATGGCCCTTAATGCACCATCGGTAGGGTTGAAAATTCTTTGATGATCCTTGAAAATACTATAAAATAATATTCGATGAGTTGTTTTCTAAACAACAAATTCTAATTCGAATACAAACATGGTTTCCTGACTCCATCAAAGACGATAATTAATGTACGGAGAACGTTAACTGTTCAATAGCAACTGGTTGATTATGGAAAAATACAACTTCAAAAAGCAGAATTATATACTCGCAAGACAGTAAGATTGGCCCATGATAGCGAATGATTTCGCGCCACCACTGCACTGCAGTTTGTATTGTGTTAAAATTGATGTAATTACACAACAAAAACCCAGCTAGGAATGTGGCTCTTTGGCAGCTCACTCTCTAAATTTCTTGGAGTGAAAAATTCGTTTTTCAAGAGTGAAAATACTCCTAGTCGAACAGGAGTGAGATTCCACTCCTAAAGAGTCCCCATAGAAAAATTTTTGGGCTTCGCCAATGCTGATAATAAAATATAGCTTGGCGCAATGTTGACAAACAAGGCTTGGCAATCTATAAATCTTCAATGTTGATTAACAATGAATACAATGTTGCACCGATGTCGGTGTTCGATGGATTTCGTTCGTCAGCTTATTATTGTGGCACAATTGCGCCAAGCTTGGCTCTTGCTTGGCTCATCCTTGGCCCAACATTGACTAAACGATAGATTCCATTCAACGCCAGGATCATTCGAAATGTGGTTCGATATTGCCCCAAACTTTGGCCTGGTTTCGGTAGAAATTAGCTTTCAATGTAGCGCCGATCATTGGTAATAGAATGGCTCAATATAGGCAACTTATTTTTGCTACGTTAGTAATCAGGTGAAACGCGTATACGAAGAATATAAAAGGCTTAAGTAACTCTTTGGAAGAACTGTCAATCGCTCTTTACTATGAGTCACACTCCTGAGGGCTCCTACCGCTGAGCTAACATACATTGAGCCTACTTCTCATGGCAAAATTTACCGACAAAAGACGCCGAGTTGTTCACAAACAAATGAGGGGAAAACAATGAGACTTCAAACAATATATGTCAGAAATTGCGAAATGCGCATACTTTTTATATATTTCTGGGTTAAATATTTTGTACTTTGATCATTCGCGCAACATTGACCAACAAAATTTCCAATTGTTTGCCAATTATGGTATATTTCATTGGAAAAACACGTAGGTAAATCATAAAATGATGTTATCATTTCAGGTTTGTGCCATGCTTGGTCGCCAAACCTCGGCCATACTTTATCTTCGTTGCACCATGCTAGCGCCAATTGTAAATTTCTATGTGTGTCATTTTTCGCTTCATAAGAGCAAATTTTCACCTCTTCTAGGAAGTAAAAACCCACTCTCCTGGAGTGAAAATTTACCCCTGTTCGATTTGCAGTATTTTCACTACAAGAAATTTAGAGAGTAGGCCCTGCCTTGGGCAAAGTTCAGGCTTTTGATGGTCTAATTTGGGAAAAAGAAAATTTCCAACCGGAAAGTATCGAATGAAGTTGGTTCTAGAATTCCTTAATAAAATCATTATGTCTTTCACATCTCGCAACATTATTCATTTCAATTATGGGTTAATTAAATCGGAATTACTCTCCACAGAATTCAATCGGTTGAACAAAAAACAAGAAACCAGGAATCCTAGAGTACCGATACGCTATACAAATCTATTATTCCAATAAACGAGTACATCTATATCTATTTCGAATAATGAAAACGTAAACTGGTTTCCCACACCTCGCCTCGCATGAAACTTTCAAAGAGTCGACCGAGTGTGTGAAATCATCAGAGTTTTGTATTATTGCATCCACGATGACATTATAATGTTAATATATTATAAGGTTCGAGAACGTGGTAAAAAAAACCTCACGACAAGCTTTCCTTCTGGTTCCTTTTATACGCGTATGGGTGTATGAGATTGTCAACGTGGTCCTGAGATACGTGACAACCTGTAGGACCAATCAGGTCGAACAAACGAACGCCTTCCTCTCTTCTATAAATGCCTCCTGGCCGTCTCTCACACGAGACACGGCCAGAATTGAAGGGCCCTGAAAGCGCGCGCCTGGCGCGCCTTGGGTGGCCAAGCTCCATAAAATGCGTTGCGTTCTTAATATATTATGCAGGACACGAAACTATATAAAGCGCTCCCAATTGTGCGCGCGCGCGAGCCCGAGGCTCTCTCTCTCTCTCTCTCTCTCTCTCTTTCTCTATATAGTTCACCACGGAGGGAAAAAAGAAAGATGGAGAAAGAAAAAAATTCAAAGGCTCGAGGAAAAATCGGTGCATCGAGAGACCGAAAAAGGAAGCGTTCGGAATGCGATGTCTCTTGTAACCGCGTTTCTGCATTTCTTCTATATCGTTGTTGTGTGCTTCTCCTCGTTTTTTTTTTATTTTACGCTACAAAAATAACTGATGTTTCGTATCTTCGAATCTACCTCTTGATCTAATCTTGAGGATGGTTACTCCATTTATACGCCCATATCTCATTTAATTTTAGAACCTTGAAATTTTATAGATTCTTTAAAATCACCTTGAATGAAGGAAGATGGATATAGTAATAGTTGGAATAGGTTTTGTAAATTATAAATGTACCGGTTTGGAAGAGTTAAGCGGTTGAACATATGTCAATCACTGTTATCACGGTTATGTACATCAATGAATGAGTTGGAGCAAAATTCATCAAGGTGGTCTAAGAAATATGTTTATCTCGACATGACCACCTTGGAGAACCTGCTTGAATAAACTACTGAACTTGCCGCAAAATAGTCATTCCGATAGAAATACAGATACATAGACGAATAGATGAATATCTAGATATGTACATGGATCACAAAGTGTCGCTATGTTTAAACCACAAACGTCTAAACAGTTGGTCCCTTGGGTCTATTAAGTGAGAATCTTGAAAGGATATGTATACGCAAGTGAAAAAGAAGAGAAGAAAAAAGAACGACTGTTAGGGTGTTGTTATACCTGGACGGATATTCAGGTTGCCATCCATTGATGTCACCGCAACCGCTTCACAACAGTTTTCTTCAACATTCCCGTGGGGCGTGCCTTGTCTCCTACTTCTTCTTCTTCTTCTTCTTCTTCTTCTTCTTCTTCTTCTTCTTCTTCGTCACAACATGATCCCAAGTTTCTGTCCAAATTTCCTTCCCACTTTATACAACGGGACCAAGGAGAAAAAAATTTCCTATCCTCTCCTATCCTTTCCTATCCTATCGATGCTTATCTCTCGACAACACCAAGAAAAATAACATCCCTTTCTTGATCCGCCGACAGAGTGACCTTTTCCCCCGATATTATGCCTAATTCTATGGTACATTCTGTTCCCCTCCTTTTCTTCTTATTCTTCTCCTTCTTCTTCTTTATCCTCTTCTTTGACTTTCTTCTACTCTTTTAAAAGCATCGCTGGCGAACGCTGTCGTTGACTTCTCACGGACGTCTCATTTCCAAATTGTTTTTTTTATACTTTATTTTATCAGGTTCGGCAGCCGACTCGTTATACTCGAAGATATCTCTTCGCGAATAGCAGTATCTCAGCTAAATAGCTTTTTCACGACACTCCGAGTGGGTGGAGAGAATACATTATGAATGAAAATATCACCAAGTATTTCCGGAAGCAATGATTTATGTATGCAAAATGAATTTGAAATATTTTATCATCTTCGTCATTATCAGGCTTACGATTTAGAATAAATAACCGTCTGTGTAATCGTTAAGTGGCACGTAGAGGGCGGTACACTGCTAATGATTGGAGCTGTGTACCGACAACCTCGACTAGTTCTAGATGGCAAAACTACTTCCCTGCACATGTGATGTGGCGCTCCGCTCACCGGTTTAGCTCTCAGCAACACTTGAGATTAGCATTTGCGTCGACAACGAGTAGCACTGCGTGATTAGCAGAACTAACATTCCCACTGTTTTCCGTCTCTCACTCGGTTTTTTAAAGACCGGTAGCCATAGGTTTTTTCTCGCATACCTAATTCACCTCCTTCTCCGTAGAGAGCGGAGTCAACTACGGAGGAGCGTGTGGAAGAGCGAGATGGAGAGGGAATGATTAAATCGCTTAATGGGGAATTAACGTTTCCGTGACTTTGTAATTACCTCGTGCCCCGCCGTTTACGTTGGACTTTCTGTTAGATCAAATTGAATTCAATAGTTCTTTCTGCTGGTAATAAGGTAAATATCGTTTCTGAATATTGAATTTCAGAGTACTGGTTTAGAAACTGTATGTGACGAATTATCGTTTCCGTTTCGATTCAAATCTATTGTGTCTATTTTTGAATATCGATATGAGTTTTTTAATTTATTTCTGGATTCGTTGTTACATAGTATCCCTGTGAGAATCGATGTATGAATTCATTCATTGTTATATTCCCAAGTGGCAATAAACGTTCAAACGCATGTATTTTGAATATTGTTTCACGTAGTGAAAAATATTTTTTAATTTCTGGATTATATATAAACCATGTATAATGATATACAACTCATATGTGAAGTATATTGAATTATATATGAATTATATATAATTTGAACAATATTCCCACTTGATTGATAAAAATTGTTTGGAAGTTCACTGAAATTCTTTAGGAAATAACTGAAAAGATGTTTGGAAAGAAACTTCCAAACTCCTTTGGTTTATATGGATTATACATTCCTACGAATATGCGTAGTGAGTTTCCCAAGTTGATAGCCAATCTCAAATGAATTTTGAAACAAGAACTCTTGAAGAACTCGTTTAAAACACAAAGTGTTCTTGAAGAGTTTCAAAAGAATTCGATTTTTCAGATATTTGCGAGTTCCGGTAAAATTTTATGAGGCTCCTTTGAGAATTTTAACGGACCTCTGATCAAATGTCTGACGAATTGAATTCTCATCAAACTCTTCATGAACACTTTGCGTTCTGAAAGATTTCTGCAAGATTTCTTTTTTCAGTATCCATTTGGGATTCTTGTGTGCCGTCTGAAAATCTTATTATTAATTCTCATATTGAAAATATCACCTTATGTTAAATCCACTACGAATTTTCGGTAAACTGATTGAGAAAATTGTCCGTTGATCCTCTTCTTCCATAAATTGACAGTCATTTTTCTAAATATTAATACAACGCGTTTTTCCGTGATATATGATGATGAATGATAAGTAAAGAAATGTTCTAATATTCTAACATCAGTATTATACAAAGTCTATTTGTATCTAGGTTAAGCAAAGAAAAACAACAATCGTTGAATTACAAGCATAATGAAGCTGAAAGGTGCTTCCCCGTCGTTCAATAAAATTTCAGCCTGGCAGAGTGTACAGGGAAAGAAAATACAAAGAAAAAAAACTAATTTGAGAGAATATTGAGAACCTCACAGCTGTCACATAGCGCGACAAGGAATGTAACCAAATAACAATAATGGAGGGAACGTACGCACATGTGTACACACATGAAGAATCTTTATTTTATTTATTCCTATTCATTTATGATATTATTCACCAACATTCTCATGATATAGACTTAGGAAATGTAGACTCAGATGTTATTTGATCATAGCTCGAAATCAATAGCTATCAATTAAGAGCCTACATCGCATTATTTCAGAATTCAATTCAAATTCTCGACTATGCATCATTTTCTTGCATCCAACAACATTTAAAATGATAAACTGTCCATTTGAGTTTAATTGGAAACTCATGTTTAATTATCAAATCATCGAAGTACCAACTCAGAAGTGTTTTTTTGCGTCTACTGTTTTGTAGTTTGTTATCGCCGGTTCTACACGGAAAAACATTTTTAGCTGTATCAGCTAAATTTTAGCTATGAAAACTGAATATCTTGGCACCCACAAGACCAAGGAATCTTTCACTCGGAAGTCACTGAGTTACAAGATCCGCCATAGCTTCCAACTCAACAATTCAATGCACAGCTCAGTGAAATAATGAAAGTAAGTAATGGAAGTCCAAAAAAATGACCAGAGTTCTCCAGAGCTCTTTTTGGAACTCCATTATACCTCTTTGGGTTTCTTCCACAATTTGAAATTTTCAGATATAGGTAGACATCAGAAAATCTCAGAGGCTTTTGCCTAAGTGGAAATCTTCAAATCTAAATAGATATCAGGAGATTTGTAGAGATTTTTGCCAAAATTTGGATGCGAAAAGATCTACACAGATCTCATTGGATCTCATTTTTTTTCCTTGAGCAAATTGAAGATATCGTGGATCATAGAAGATCATTTAAATAGTAATTTATTGAACTAACGTTGAGCGATTATCTTCTGTGATTCACGATGTCTTCAATTTGTAAATAAAAATTGTAATTTTCACGCTTTTTTCTGTCAGTGTAATTCAACGAATCCATCATTGCTGAGTCGATTGAATAACCTGAAGATGAAAATTCCTTGTTTTTACCAACTGTTCATTTATTTTCACAAAGTGATTCGTGATAATTTGGCGATGAGCGATCCCTGGTACTATCGATATTTTTTTATAGAAAATTTATAGGGGATTTTATAAAACCGCGATCGAAAATTCACTGTGAAAAATAGTCTAAAATTTATCAGATGAATATGAACTGACAAAATAATATCCAGTGACGAAGATATAGCGATTTACCTTCATCAGTCTGATGTGCAATTTTCAAAGGAGAATAAATCGTAACGATTACGATGTTTCGTAGTGCCGGCTACCTCGAAAACAACTGATGCCTACGTTTTATGCGGTTTTTCGTGATAGCAAGTCAATCAGCGGCATGTTCACATGGTAATGTCTATCATTTAATTCTCTCCGTGTTCTGAATTAGCGAAAAGTTTTCCGTCTTCTCAAAAATCTCACTTTTCTGGCAAGATATTTGCTGATTCAGCAAATTTTCTAGCTGTCTAAATATCTACAATGCCGAATTGGTGCATCAGCAAGCGCTTGCTAACAGAGCAAGATTTTTGCTATGATAACAAACTTTTCGCTAATTCAGGGAGAGGATTAGTCATATCAGGGGAATCAATTTTTTTCTTTCAGTACATATTGCGCAACTTGTATAAATAAATTGGCGACAATAATTGGTTTAAAAATTACTAACAGTGTTGCCCAAGACATCTCAAATACATATGCGAAACACAAAACACTCATTGAGTATAATGATTGCAATTCGACACGGAGAGAAAAAATTTGCTGACGCAGCAAATCGAGGTATTATATATAGAATAACAAAATTTTTTGCTGACCTAGCTAAAAATGTGCTGTAACAGCAATCGTGTTAGCTACGACAGCAATTTTTTACCTGTGGCAGCAACAAATGTTTGCTCCGCCAGCAAATTTTCAGTATTATATACAGAATAGCAAACAAATTTTGCTGGGATAGCAAACATTTTTTGCTGCCACAGCTAAAAATTCGCTGTCGCAGCTAACAAAATTGCTGGAACAGCAAATAGTTTGCTGTCACAGCAAAAAATTTGCTGCTCTGGCAAAGGGAACCCAGCAAAAATAGATTTCGCTGTCACAGCGAATTCCTTTTTCTCCGTGGAAGAATGAAAAACTTCCAAATGATAAATTTATTACAGTTTATAAGCAATACTAATACATCCACCATACATTCTCTATATTTTTCCTGGAGATCTTTATTGAAACATATTGGTTGGTGAATTGTTGTTATATTTGAATTCAAAAGAGTCAGTAAACAGTTATTGGAACATATTATGTCACTCATCTCAAAGTCTGGAGGACAGTATACGTCATAAACACATCGTCGGGACGTAAAATGTTTTATGGATGTTGAAATGGGTGTAGTATTACTATCAGGTAACATATCCACATGATACCCCTGCAGATGTATTCTGTATGAAACAACAAAAGACATAACAAGTGTTACTCGAACTTGAAAGTGAAGGTTAAGTTCATGTAAGCAAATTCTTATACAGCATAAAAAATTTTCTGAAAATTCAGACCGTTTTTGTAATTTTTTACAGCAACAGGGCTAAATTATCATGAAGTTTTCCTGAATTTACGGATGTATAGTATTCTCAAACTTATACAGATTGTTCTGTAATTTTAGAATAAATCTGAGGATTCAGTAAATTTTTTATAGTGTGAGAATCTGCAAGTCGTATTCAAAATATTCAAATCAATGAATAATATACGTATATGTTCCCATATTCTGAGTAGAGGGAATGAAATTTCGCGAGGGCCAGGAAAACTTCCCTGAAGGTTCTGAAGATTTATTGAACGTAAATCACACGATACCTGCGGAGTGGCATTACCTTCTCCACCACCTATTCTCTAAATTTGAAGCTGTGGAATCTCACTGATTGCAGTGAAAAGTTAACCACTGCGAATTAATGCATATGCAGTATATAATAATCAGTGAATATTAATTGATCTTTGCAGTGAAATCTCACTCATTCTATTCAGTGATCGACTCTTAACTGCAAAAATTGGGAAATTTCAATGCTTCAAATTTAGGGAGTAGCGGAAATAAAGCGTGCAACTCTCTGCTCAAAGAATCTCATTGATCCCGATGCAAAAAACCGATTCAAACCCACTGAAAATTGATTCTCAATGGGGTTGAGTCAGTTTTCTGCATTGCAATCAATGAGAATCAATCTGTGCTAAGAGTGCAAAAAACTTTTGCAAACCCTGATGGGCTACTGAGACAAATGGTGGACATTGGATGAATGTCCGAAATTTTAAGCAGGTGGACATCGGTTGAACAACAACTGGACAACGATTGGACATTTCGAGACAGTTTTGGATGCGTTTCAGACATGCCAGGACACGCTAGACAAATCATGGACACTTTTCGGACATACAGATAAGAAGGTTCAGACGCGTTTTGGACAAACGATAGACATTGAATTCGACTTTGTCTAGAATTGTGAATGAATGGACATAAACAGACATTGTGGACATGTTTTGGACAATATTCAGACATATTTGGACATCATAGACTCTTTTCAGACAAAGTTTGGATGTCCCAAGCTTGTCCATTCGCCCATTAGGGAAGTCAATCGATTCCGTGAATCTGCACGAAGCGTTTCCACAAAAATGTCATTCAGCTCAAGTCTCTACCCTAATAGGATCAAATACTAAAGTGAATCAACACTGTGGTTTTTTGATGCATTTGTGAATTTTTCACACCGTAATTAACACCAAAATGATACGAAAAGCCAAGTATGCCCGTTTCGCACCAAGCGATCACCTTGTATATTCTCAATTGGGGTGCGTTTACACCGAATTCTCACCAATTCCACGCTCATTTGAAAAGAAACTAAAAGATACTGGTGTAAAAAATTCACAAACACATCGTGTTTTTCATAAGGAAATACTAAAATACCACTGAATTTCCACTAGATTTGCACCGACACGAAATTTACACCAAAAAAAAAACACGGTGTAACATTTTCATTAGAGTGGAACGTTTAAAAAGCGTTGGAATCGGTACATCTCAGGCTCTTTACAAATGCTCATTGCACTTGCTGGCGGAAAGAGTCAATTGGCGCGGATTGCGCTATCTGCGCGTTTCTCTTACTTCCATAAACATTTTTCTCACCAGGGCGCCTGGCAAAAATAAATACATTTCGACAAGGAGTACTCTCAAACAATGAAAGACTATACTGAGGAACAAAAGTCATTGTTGCAAGAAAATATTTCATCTAATGGTATCTCTAAAATATTTCTTTGAACCAACCCATGTGGAAATAGCCAGAGTTGACAAATGGCGCGGTACTGGCGAGATTGTATTTGCCACAGTTCAACTGTCGCCGAACATTCGCAAGATTTCAGACGGTATTGGCTCGCGTGGACAGACGGTATAGGGTCAGTATCGAATGAATACTGTCTGGACAATACCCAGGATGTGAAGAAACGATACCGCGCCAGTATTCAGCCAGAGTCGGTATTATCATTCCATATGTACAACAGACGGCAATGTGCCAATATTGATATAACTCTGGCTGATTACAAAATCGGTAGTGAACTGACGTTAAAATCACCATCTTGGCAACTTGGCTATTGTAGTAAGCCGGAGTCACGCCGGTACTAAGCCAGAATTGGTATTATCATACTATATTTGTGTTAGACAGCAATGTGCCAGTAATGATATGACTCTGGCTGACTACAAAATCGATAGTCCATTGATGTTGAAATTATGATCTTGGCAACTCGGCTGTTGTGGTCAGCCGGAGTCGCACCAGCATTGAGCCAGAGTTGGTATTATGATTCAATATGTTCGATAGACGACATGGTACCGGTATTGGTGGGACTCTGGTTGACTCTGGAATCGCTAGTCGATTGACATTAAAATCACGATCTTGGCAACTTGATTTTTGTAGTGAGTCGGAGTCGCGCCAGTATCAAGACAGAGTTGGTATGATCATTCAATACGTTCGATAGAGAACAATGAGCCAGTATTGGTAGAATCTTGTTTCACTACGGAGTCTATGGTAAATTGTGTGACTTCAAGGGAATTAGTACAATAAATGGGAATTTGAGTGGTCCGTTGTCAACTCGGAGATTAACTGACGTGATAGAGACTCTGTTTCTCACTCGCAGGTCCCGGGTTCAATCTTTGCCCAGTGAACTTTCATAAAACCACTTTCAAAGCGTCTTTCTCAGATAACGGTGATGAGGAAAATAGATTCACAAAGTTTTGAAAGTTCAAATTCAATGTATTTTTTTTTTCACTTGAAATATAACTCCGGGGATCTCTAATTACCAGCACTGTGCCAGTACTGGGTCGGGTCTGAATTCCTACATAGGATGTATTATTTCGACTCTCTACCACTTGTCATCCAGGTATGGCAGAACAATTAGTTCTGTTGTCATGTCAGAGTTCCGCCATAGTTGGCTCACATTAAAAATCGGTACCGACGCTGTTGTAAATGTTCTACTGGCCCTTGTGTAAAATGATGTTATCATTTTGACTCCTTGCCAATACCGTCAATTCAACTGGCTCCATAATGGCAGTTTTGGATTTGCCGGTACTGGCAACTCCGGCAACAGGACTCAGCCAGTAGCGTTGCGTGTTTCCATTTCCACATGGGAATATTATTCCATATAGATACCGTTGGATGCAATATTTTGTTGTCTCAATGAATTTTTTCCCTCAGTGTACTCTTAGAATACATGACTGTATACAAATATTTTCATGACGAATAAAAATGTTATTTAGTAATCACTTGATCAATCCGTACTACACGAAGTTCTGCATTGTCGACTACACGTTAACAAAAACTCAGTATACCATGTTGAATCCCTCAGATTGTAAATAATCTAGAATTAACGAACGATTGTCGTTTGATCCCATGATAGAAGTAATTAAAAATATAGAAAATGGATACAAATCATTGAATTTCATGACAGCAATTCCACAGGAATTGAAATATTAAAACAACCAAACAGAGTTCTGTTTCTTAAATTCCTATGAGATTGAAGGATCAACCTATCAACAAATTTTCTCATTTCGATGATAAAAAAGAACATTCACGCACATATTCTTTATTCGAGAAATTCAACTCTTTACAAGAGAATAGCATTCACTTGAGAAAACAAGATAAGTGGAGATCTACGAGTATGAGAAAGAGAATCAGAAGAAGAGGGTGAAGAGGAAAAGAAGAAGAAGATAGTACGCTTTCTCTGTACGTTATTGAAGGAAAATGTAACCTGTTTACACAGAAGCAGCTGTCCCGTTGCGAGGGATCAAATAAATGGGTAAAATTAGAGCGACGCCTCCCCATTGGTACGAAAAGAAAGGAAGAAGGTAAGAAGAAAAATGCTCCTACCGAGCATCTCTATACAAAAATGACGCTTTCACTTTTTCAAATGATTATAAGATGAATGATGTGAAAAGTGGCGTGGAAGAAACTGATACCGGAATGAAGAAAGAAAGATGCAAGAAGAGTTTCGGAGTGGAGAAAATCTTGTGGTTAACCGAGTCATTTGCATGTTATCCAATAAACACAATTGCTGGCTATTCAGAGGGCCACACAACACGAACTCCTCCAATGGACGTGCAATGGATCTCCAAGGTACGTTTTGTGGTACGTGAAACGCGGTAATACCGAGTGTGCACGCGGAGATAAATCTTGGGGCCTAACATCGGCTCGATGCATTGTATAAATAAAGTAACATGAATATTTATTCGAAATTGAAATATTCTCAACACGGTGAAATATTATTGAAAGATTTGCTCTTTCCCTTGATTTTACATTTCACATGATTACGCTCGCATGAGGCACGGAGCATATCCATGAACTTGTATCAATGTACGTATACGCAAGCTACATGATTATCCATACTACCTCTCCCTCTCTCCTTTCACATATGTACATACGGATAAATTGTACCTACATATACATACGCATATACGTGTACATCTTGCGCGCGTAGACATCTAATTTTACACCTGATCGAATAATACGTTCGGCATAATAATATAAAGACGATCGATACAAGATTCCTGTACGCGAGGTACTCAGCTACCTGACTTGATGTAATTTACAACAACAATTTGTAACACAGTCTTGATAATGTATGGGGTACCTGAGGACAGTATCATTAAGGCAAATGGTTCGCAGTATAAATATATGTGCCTGATGTAACGGAGAAGGATCATTACTAGGTACCTAGGCATCAAACCTGAGAAGGTTGGGGAACCAACCCACCCTGAGAAAAAAGGAAAAAGACCGATGAAGAGAGAGAATTATGTTTGCCCGATGACTTAGCATTATAAGGTGCATCTGCGTGTACATGCACACACATCTCGGGCATCAGGAAAATCGAGATTCCACTTCCTCGGGGGTTTCTTCTACAACTACTACTACTACCACCATCAACGTTACCACTACCACCACCTCCCTCTTTCTTTTTCCTCTTCTTCTTTCAAGCTTCATGTGTACATCTACCTGAGAATGACCCGGTTGAGGGAGGAAGAGGGTAACGGAGAGGTTATTTCGACAACGTGATACATCGCGGGGCGTGACTGTTTGGCTGCCACAACATTTCACGTGGCCCTTTTTTCTCCTCTCGAATAATGTTTTGACGTGTTTTGACAAACGGGTGCCATTACGGCAACTCAAACCAGGTAGAGTATGAAACTCCCTACACAACACACATACATATGTACCTTGACTTGCCTACCTACAATATCATCATCTCGTATTGATTCGGAACTTTATCGTCAACTCGATGGTAATATATTATTTGATTTGTATCGGGAATACGATAAGAATTTCCATCATCACGTGAAGGCTTTTGCTGTCGAGTTGTTTCATTACGTTAGGCTATTAGATCTGGGCCTTTATTTATGCAACGACACTCTCTTGTCGTTTTATCGGCCGATTAGGAGAAGCGTTATTAGGTGACGAAGATCGCGTGGTGGTGCGACTTGCCAAGCACGTGGGGTTCTTCACGATAATGGCCCCTAGTCACGTCACCAATGGTGTAAAGTTCATGACACAGGACTAATCGTAGAGAAAATTTCACTGATTTTCCGTACCGCTACAAGCCCTTCGTAAGCTATACATGGTTACGTATATCCTGCTCCGCATGGCAAGACATTACGTAATCAACAATCTTTCAAACGTAGAATAACAAGAAATCCAAATTTATATTAGCGAGAATGAAATCATGATCCTACACAACCTATAATCTTGAATTTGTATTTATACGCAAGGCGATATGAATGGAGACGTTTTAAGAACGAGTCTCGATTCTTGGATACCGGTTGAAGAGGAGAGAAAGAATATTTCAATTCTTATGGAAATCGGATTAAGATGGTTGAAGCGATCCTTGAAAAACTTGAAAATTCTTTTTTTAACTTGAAGGTAAAGAGTTGGGAATAATAGTGGAACACAATCATTTGTTCAGATTCAAGGAAAATCCACGGAGATCTCATTTATATTCTCCCAAATAAATGGATAGATCTCATTTGATTCTCTAATCACCGTAGGGTTGAGGGAATCTTTATTGATGCTGTTATCGATGCCGATCAACGCCTTGATTGAGATGTGCGATGAAATCCCTCCAACAAACGGAAAATTAATTGATATTTAATACGAGATATTTGATATTATAAAATTCGATGAAACATTCTCAGTTTTCTAGTTGATTTTTAACGGGACGGGGTTATGGAAGTCGAATTAGTATCGCATCAAGGTGAATTCGTTTCAATCTATTTTCAACACAAACATAGATTTGAGATGGTGCAAGGTTCCGTTAGGTGGGAGATTTCAGTTGGAAAGAATATATATTGGAATAAATAAATTTGTAATGCAATGATAATTTTCATACACAAAATTGTGAATTTTTTCATGATTATTTTCCATGAAGTATTCCGCTAATCGAAAAATTGTATTTTTCTGTAAATTCTCAAAGTATTTTCGCTATAATATTGAGAGCTATATTTTGAATGTATTCGTATTTCGAATACGCATTGTGTAGCAAGAATTTACATGAACTATATCAATGTTAGAACTAGAATATATTTAAAGTATTATAATATTAGAGCGAGGGCCTCATTACTTTGAAAACGTAGAAAAAATAATTTCATACACTAATAATAATAATAGCACACATACTTCGTTCAACATTATGATACTCTGTAAAAATTGTGCGAAGTTTTTCCTGAGTTTGATGATGGATTCCTCCATCCAAAAGTATTGGATTTTCCTCCAACTTTGAGGAACTTTTCTGTTGTTTAAGGCTGTTGAATCCTCTACAATTTACTACTCTAAAAAGAAAAACTCCACCGAATTATAATAAAACATTCCTTATATCCATGAAGCAACTTTGCTCGCACTATTTTTCAGGGGCGAGTTCTACAATTATTTTTACGGTTTAGCTCTTCACCTTGCAATCATTTCGCCAGAATGTTATTACGATTGCGTTTCCCCGAATCATCACACTTCCGTAAATAAATTAAGGGGTTATATACAGTCATGAGGCGCAAAACAAAACCGATGTTTCAAGAATTTTTCCTGAAAAGACAGTTGAATTGATTAATGTAAAAATTTGTACATATATTGGGATAACTTTCAACTATATTTTAACATTTTTTATTTGGAAAAATAATAATTTTGAGAGCTGTTATAGCTGAACTCCAGGTGCTCCTTTAAAAAAAAGCGCTTTGCGGTGACCACGATATCTCGGGACTGAATCTTTTAAAATGAAAAAACCAAACGGATTCCGTTAAAGTAATGTATAATGTAGTAATTAATCGAAGGATCAAGCAAACTAACATTTTTTGACAAAATGGCGGCTTCTAAAAAGAAAAAATCGATTCTTCACCAAAATTTTGGCCATAAATTGCTCATGAAAAAAAAAATTCATCGGTGAGAAGAAACCTTCGATTAATTACTAAACAATATAGTCAACAAGCTGGTGTTAAAATCTGAGACTGATGGGTCCAGTTGTTTTCGAGAAATCTTGGTCACCGACATTGAAAACACAGTTTGGAGAAAAACGGATTCAAAGTTTCAAAAGCACTTGACATATAGTAAAAAAATTTTACAAATATGCGTATAACTTGGACAATAATCGCCAAATTGACTTGAAATTTTCTGTGTGTGCACTTAAATGTATGTACATTACAAAAATGAGATAAAAAAAGAATCGATTCTTTGAAAATTTTAACTGTATATAACCCCTTAATGTTTATTGTAAAAATATCCAAATTCCGCTTTTTTTATCACGATGAGGAGAGTTCTGATATTTTGTATATTATTAAAGTTTCAATCTTTTGTTGCACTCCATCCGAATGGAGCAATTTTTTAAATTATATATCATTTATATATAACTTATATACAAATTTTACGTAATTCGGTAAATTTTTTCGCTCAAGTATAAAATATTCATAAAATACATAGAAGTCGAAGACAAGGAGTGATATCTAGATACATATATTCTATGTGTTTTAGAATCTCTTTTAGAAACATTTTTTCGTTTTATTATAAATATTTGTACTTCTTCAGTGTCGTATCTAAACAATGTTGGACTGGCTTGCATCAAAGCTCCCGGCTGGGAAATACGTTGGGCCCCCACATAGTAAAAGAAGATATCTTTTCACTAAATAAATAATGCATTTGTCTTTTCTCCATAACATGTTCCTTGGAATCAATAAAACATTCAATCAAATCAGATGATGTAATGATTGCCCCAAATAGTTTGATCTTCTAAATAAATAATGTATTCGCCTCAAGTACTGAATTTTGGCACCCAATTGAATAACCAATTCCTACAAATTAAGATTTTATGGAGAGGGAACAAATGGAGAAGGTTTTTGCACTGCACGCGCAGTATATTCTCTGGAAAATCACAATTTTATCATAATTCATAAACAAAAAAAGTAAAATTGAGAACTGAACGGGCCACCTAATACCGGCGATCGCTGGGGAGCCAGGCGGGCCAGTCCGCAATTTTTCGCCCTGAAAGCATAAATTGAATGTATATGAAACAACATATTTCTCTATCTTCAATTCACATTTCGTTTCGATGAATGATTCAAACTTCAGCGATATTCCCATACAGCACAAAAGTCCCCACAAAGAACTCCCGTTATGACAGTAAACATGAATTCATTATGAATAGTTTGAATTAAAAATATGAATAACTTAATCTTCAGAAAGAATTCATATCACGAATTCATAAAGAACTATTCAGGCATTCAACATGTATGCATTTTGAATTCATTGAGTTCATATTGAATTCATTTTTACTGTCATAACGGGGACTGTTGAAGAAGTTCTTTCAGAAGTTTTTGTGAATTCAAAATGATTATTTGTGCTGTCTGGGTTGTTGTATACTGTAAAAAGGTCATGTGAAATTTATTTGAAATTGGGTTAACATGCACTTCAGAGTTATCGATGTTCTTGAAGTTTGAATCGTTTATAGAAACAGAACGAAAATTCAAAACACAAAATCTGTTAAATCGTCGTTACTCATTTTTTCGAATTAACTCCTTTGAGTTGGGAATACCGCTAAAAGACTGCGATGCAAGATTTTGGGCTTTTCACAGTGATGTATTGCATTAATAAAATACTGATTCGTTTCAATAAACGATTCGAACGTCGGCAACATAGTTATTTATCATAAATTTCGGGTTGAATCGCTCGACATGACAATCACTGATATCTCTAGAGTGCTATGATGTGCTATGTATGAAGTGTATTTAAGTTTGAAATTAGTATTAATACAATTAGTATAGTACGATTTCTAAAACTCTCTGTGAGAATGCAAAAATGCGATTGTTCGAAGTTCTTCTGAAAACAAAACTTAGAAATATAGAGCGGGAGGTGCAATTGATTTGTACTCCACACAGCAAAAAAAGAATTCAGGAAGAATTCTCAAAGAACACCATAACTCGTCCGAATGAATTCAAAAAGAACTCTTGAAGAATCCCCGAGTTGTCCGTTTAGAATGGATTCCAGAGGGAAGTCCTTTTTTTGTCCGACACACGGGAAAAAGAGATTCCTTGAAATAACTATTATATTTGACTTGTAAGCACATATGGACCTATGTTTTTTTGTTAGAATAACAAGTGTGTTCGTTGATTCAACTAATTTTTTTAGTAAATTATTTTGTTATTATATCCTAACGAAAAAAATGAGTCCATATGCGCTTACAAGTTAAATAATAATTATTTCAACTAATCGTTTTGTTCCATGCAAAAACTCTTAAAAAATCTCAAAACAGTTCGCAAAGAAATCCAAAAGAATCTTGAAAGAGTTTATAGGAAATCCTCAAAGAGTTGATAAGTAATCCTGAAAGATGTCTCAAAGAATTATGTAAAAGGGATGTTCTTGAGGTTTGAATCGTTGATAGGAACGAACCGAAAATTCAAACTCCCAAAATCTGACGGATCATTATCTTCTATCCTTTCGAATTAAGGTCTTGACACTGGGAACATCATTTGAAAAATGTACTACAATCATTATTAATTCGTCTTGATAAACGATTCCAACTTTCGCAGCATGTAAGAGGTCTCAAATAATGCTATATAAAATTGTAAATATTCAAAATTTTTGAAAAAATTCAGAGTTTACCCAAGAATCCCAAAAATATTCTAGAAAGGATGAAAGAATTTGTCACGAATTCATTGAAAAGTTCAAAGTGAGTAATTCGAATCGACCTGAAGAAGACTTGATACAGATCCATAAGAATTTCGAAAGATGTTACAAAACAGACATTCGGATACTTCTGTATGCACATTTCCAGTGAACTGATTGAACTTGCAACGAAGTGCACAATATTTGATGTTCCTTTTGATATTTGCGATTCCTTAAGATTTTTCACAGACTTTCGAAATACTTCTCCAACAATGCTTTTGAAATTTATCATGATCTGTTTGAAATCATTCTAGAAGATTTTGAAAACTATTTTAGTTTTTATAGCAACTAGTCATGCGTCAAGGTTTTCAGGCGAGTTGGATTGAATTGTTCAATCGCACGGGAAAAATAATTCAGCTGCAGCAGGAGCTAAGTGGCTAGCACGGACGGGGACAGCCATGAAATTGGCTCCTGCAGCTAAATTTTAGCTGTGACAGCAAAAAAATTTGCATATGTAGTTAATTCATTTACGGTAACAGCTAAAATTAAGCTGCAGGAGCTAATTCAATGGCTGTCCGTGTCCGTGCTAGCTACTTAGCTGCTGCAGCTAAATTATTTTTTCCGTGCGGCAAATATTCTAAGAGTCCTATAAGAATCCTTTTCTTATTCCTGAAGACTTCTTTTAGAGTTCGTAAAGATTTCTTTTTGACGAGAAGAAAAATTCGTCCTGGACTGACATAACGGGGGTTCTTCAAGAATACCTTGCGAATTCCTTGAGAATACTTTATGAACTTATATATGAGCTCTCCAAGAATTCATTCGGAATTCTTTATGATCCGATTGTATTCTTTGAGAATCCTTTTAGAACTATGATGCTGTGTGAGACATCATTGTGTTAATGTCTTTGAAAAAATTGTAAAATTTTGTAAAAACAATTGGTTTCCATCGATTAATTGCATTTCATGAAATTTTCGTGATACAAAATCACACGATTTTTATTCATAAGGAAATGCCGGAATTGACCATTTGGGATGATAACACGTCGCTTCAAGCCTCTGAATGGACAATTTTTACAAAATATATTATCAAATAATTCACATAATAAGAGAAAAATCTACTTTTGTCTTATAATTTGAATTATTTGACAATATATTTTGTAAAAATTCACAATCCAAGACTCGAAGTGACGCGTTATTATTGTTCATGGTAAATTTCTCCATTTTCTTTTTGACGTGTTCCATCCACTTAATGTTCACTACTGCAGTATTTCTTCAAATTGAACTATCATTTCCGTATGAAGATATTCTAAGTATTTCGATTATTTGAATTATTCATTATGTTATGTCTTAGATCATGATTTGTGAGGATGAGTATTGTATTTATTCATTCAAAGTGTCGTTCAAAGGTATCGACCCACTGACCGGAAACATTTACTAGATACCAACATCGATAACACAGTGAGCGATTCTCATGTGGGTTAAATACATAAAACAACCAAAATTTTGTTATCATAACAAGATATTTTAATAACATAAATAAAATTGTATAGCTATTTATATTTTCTAAAACATTTTTTTCAGTACAATCAACAATAATTAATTGTTTCAATGTTTTCAAGGAGAAGTTTCACTCGGTTTCCATCAAGTTCGACGAAAAAATTGATTTTTTTTTCAATTTTCTGATAACTCATCACCTGTAAAATATATTCCGCAAACAGTTTGGCTCAAGTGAATTCCATGACAAAATTATTTCATCGTATAGCAATGAAACCCTCCTCCATTCCAAACAATGTTCAATGAAATCTCCAAACGCGTTTTCTACAGAATTATATTTTTTAAATTGACGGGCACTGTGACTCAAAAACTACTGGATAGATCGTTTTTATTCATTTTTATTCACTTATTATTTTTTTTTATTTCAAAGTAAATGAAATTCATTGGAGCATAGAGCTACGTGCAACTGGGTTTTGCTACTTTTTATTTTTTTATAGCACTTTAAAGGGAGGACCACGTTCAAACAGCACTCTTTTGAGATGTGATTTGAAGATTTTATTGAAAAAAAGTGGAGTATTCATTGAATCCAAATACAATATAATGTGATATTTCAGTCTAAATGTACAAGACAAAATTTTTTGTTATGAAAGGAAAACAAAATTGTGGCGCTACAGCGGCTTGAACTTGGTTCCTTGAGTTTTAACGCCGGACATTGTAACTCAAAAAAAGTTAATGGCGATTCATTTCAAATTTTGTATAAATATTTGTATGTGTATCGTACCCTGTATGAACCTAAAAATGTATCAAAATTGATATAATCAATGTTGTTTTTTACAATTTGTTTGAAAACAAAAGGAAATTGTATTTTCTTTAAAAATGCTGTCCGTTTGTGATTTTTATATTTTCTCTGTTGAATTTAGATTCATGCAGGATAGAATTGTGTGAAACTTCATTGAATAATTCTACATATATTATGTAGGAATTTTATATAAAAATTGTATATATTCCAATGTTTATTGAGTGAGTATTTAGAATTGATCGTGGAAAGATTTCCTCTCCCCTGCAATTCAAAATAATTTCTTATCAATTTTAATTCAAATACAACATAAGTGCATAACAGTTATCGAAAACTATAGCATTGAATTAAATTCTTGCCTAGAACCTCCCCTTGTGGATTAAAGAAACCCATGTCTGAAAACTTTCAACATTATATATAATTTCTATATAATTTGATATAGTGTTCACATAATCCTTATATGATCAGACATAAATTATATATAATTCCGATAATCTTTCCACCTGGGAAATCAAAGATCAAGAATCATGGGTTTCAGAATCTCATGAATGAAATTCTTTTCAGTCCACGTACAACGTTGATTGACAATTTCATGCTGCAATAGAAAATATACGAATTTCAATTTGTCGAATCATTGAATGTTCGTTAAACTTCCAGAAGAATTTTCCCTGCTCTGATTTAGGAATTATACTTTTGAAATGTAAGAAAAATTTATTATTTATTCTGAAAATCATTGCAAAAGTTGAATATCAAGTGAAGCCTCCCCGAAATTCGAAACCCTCTCGTAATGACTGCTAATATAAACTCTGCTACTCGAGAATTATAAACGTATTACGGTAAGATTCATTACATTTATAACTCTTCGAGTCAACAGATCTATTGTCAAACGTTGACTCCACGCGGGGGGTACTTTATACCCATATAATTAAATTATGGCTTCTGATTTCCGATCGATATTTATAGGTACCAAAAGTTTTACGATTCTTTTGAGGGCTGTAAAGTACAATTTTACTAATGAAAACATGATCGTAATTCACAATTCAAAAAGGAAAAGTTCTCAAATTGTAATGAACTTTAATAGATTTCATAGGATTTATATATACAATTGACGAAATTTACAGTGGATGCAATATACCCGGGATGTACTGTAAAGGTTAAAGTCATATTTGAACAACTGGTATATTCTCTCATCGAAAAGACACAAATTCGTCAACAATCGAGTGATCGTAATCTATATCTCCCGGAGTAGATATTATATTACTTGATTGCTGCTTATGAATTATGATACAACACTCATTTAAACTCTTTGCCCTTGTAACATCTAAAATTAACTCTTCACACTTTTAACTATGTGAAAAAATCCATCCTGGCAACAATTTTCCTGAAATTATCTCATAGTCTCGAGAGTATGTAGAAATTATGATTGGGAATTTGATGGGTCCCAGCTAGTTTTCCCAGATATTAGGTTGATTTCTAGCTACCCTGGTTGAAAATTCTTATAGGATTCGATAGAAACCAATTTAAAATTGATCGGAATGAATAGGGTCAATCGAAAAGCTTCAAGTACCGATTCAAAATGAATAGGATTCAATTGGAATCTGTTATCTATAGGATCGAATCGAGGATTTACCCATTGAAAAATTTGTGTTTCATTGGAATCAATAGGACTCCACGTGATCTATTGGTCTGTATAAGAAATATCTGATAGGATGTTTAAAATTTTTTCCAATTCATAAGGTAAATGGTTTTTATCGGAAGTTCCCATCATCTCAATCTATTGGAACTAATGGGAAAATTCGTGATATTGAATGAGTGATGGGTCTTTTAAGGGAAATTTTTTACCTGATTTTAGAATGTACAGATGTCATTTATCAATGGGTTTCAGTTGGATTATTCCAACATACGAAATTATTGGAAATAATAGGAAAGTTTACAGATCATGGTATTCTATGGGTTTGTATCGGCAATATCCAATTCAATTTCGGATCCTTCCATTTCATTTGGAAATTGGTTTTCATCGGAATTTGCGGTAATTCGGATCTATTGGAATTAGTAGGGAAGTTGATGAGGTTGAAGATTTAACGAGTCTCTATGAGAAATATCTATTTCAGGTTAGATTCCGATAGGAACACCTCTCGAATCCTATTACCAAAAAAATTCAGTGGATGAGAAAGAGTGCTCTTATCACATCATCCATGATATCCGATACTAACAGGATTTCATAGGTATTTGCCATCAAAGTTATTGTGAGAATGTACTCAAGCCAATTGAAAGAATTCTAATCGGAATCAATAGGACATTTCCGATGCAATCCGTATCAATAAAAAATTTCTGATGCAGAAACTCAATTCATTCCGTAGAATATTTCTTTATCGCATTGAATTGGCATTATCATTATTGATAAAGAATCGATTCAATCCAATTGAAAAGAATTTTATCGGTGTCAATCCGAAATTTCCGATGCAGAAACTCAATTCATACCAATAGGATTTTTCTTTATCGGATTTAATTGGATTTTTTAACCAGGGTAGTTTTGTAACGCACTTTCTAGCTTATGCCCATCCAGATGTCCCAGGGAATTGCTAGAATGTTGTTCAAATTGGTAATTAGAAATATGAAATCATGTGTTCTCTGTAAAATTACACCTATGAATAAAGTAACAATGTATTTTGACATGTAATCTCCAGTCAAGAACGTTGCTTTTGAATTTATTTCAATAAAATAATCCTGAGTGACAAATTGAAACGTTTGGGCGTCCCTTTATCTGTCTGACCGTGTTGATGCGCTATGAATATTACTGTACGATCAGTTGACGCGTGAAAAATCTACATGAACCAACTAAATGTTTGGGCACTGAAGTCAAATTGGTAATAATTGGATGGCAAATGGAACGTCCAGACAAATTTCTCCCAGGGTTCACTTACAGAACAAATATGAGACTGTATATTCAGACTATAGGAAATCCACTCCCTCACAGAAAAATCAATCACAAATCCAGCACCAGGAAGTTCCATCTTTTACTCAGTTATGCTCAATTTCGAGATTCGAATCCCCAGTTCTTTCAGCTCAACATCTTTCTTTCAACATAATCATCCACTTGAAAAAAAAAAAAAAATGCATCGAAATCGATTATGAAATTGAGAAGGAATACAATTCAATTTTGGTAAATGATTTCGTACAATGCGACATATCAAAAGTAACAAGAGAAGAAAATTTCACAATATATCCTTTGGAAATTTATGATCAACAAGAGAAAAAAATGACTCTATAAATTTACGATCCTTGGTGGGTCAATAAAGAAGCAAGTTGAATGAAGCGGAGTGTCAAAGAGACAAAAAAAGAACGGATCCTCTCACGAATGTACACGACAGATGTTGAATTCAAGGGAGATAATTAAGTATTGTAAGGGCGACGACAAAATCAACCTACGGTGCTACGGTGTATGTACAAACATCTCCAATGTATTGGTTTGATATCCCATGTTTGCATTCCCCTCCTTCTTCGCCTGACATTCGCCATTTGTATATATTATTTTCCTCAATGCGCACAACTTAACCGTACGCATCGACAGCCTCAGACTAGATTTATGCCCAACGTTAATGTGCATATGTTCATTCATGTTTCGTGGTTTCATGTGAACCATCTTGAACGAGGGAGACAATGTTAGGATCATGTAATATCATTGGTGCCAGATGTAAGGCGGGCCATTTGCGTCGTTTAGCGTAACCACGGACCGACATTAGGGAAAGAGAACAAAAAGAGGGAGAAAAGATGTTACGAAGAAAAAAATATAAGTAATACTCGATAATGATTTCGCATAGAGAGACATCCGATAACTTCTGAATACTTCACTTCTGTAGATAACTCATTTCCCGTACAACGAAAGTTGTTATGCTACTGTCGCTCTTATGTTGTTTCCGAAAATTACGGGAATTTGATACGCATATGATTAAGAGTTCCATGAAACCGAGCAACTCTCCAGCAACATGACGACAACTGAAGCTAAAATCCTAGATTTACAGCATATTGTTGCGCATGTGGCGACGCAATAGTTTCAACAATTTGCTGTGTATTTGCTTAGCATTTTCCTGTTAGGGTTCCCTGTCCAAAAAGTTCAATAGATTCCAATGAATTCCAATAGGTGCTGTGACAAAAACCGATAAATTATTTTGTTCCTATCAGTATTTATCAGGTTTTGTCGATCGTACCGATAAAAACTAATAGGAAGTTAAATCTCATAGAGACCCTCAAGCGCCAAAAGAACCAAGTCCAACTTTGCGCCAACTTTTTTCATAAATTATGAGTTCAACCGAAATTTGTAGTGAATAATCATAAAATCCACGACTGGAATTATTCGACTCTAAATATAAGTGTCAGTCTTTTACTAATTTTGATTATGAACGTAACAGGATTTTGAAATTCATAACCACCAGTTGTTAAAAACTTTTTGTAATATAATTTCCTAATATCTGCAAACCATGAAGAAACTCAAATTCGTACTCAGAGTCCAATCTCAGGTATGTACTCGATTATTACCCACACATGACTTTTAGTCCTCAAGATATCTTGAGAAACTATTCAGAAAACTATTAAGAAGTCTTATGCAACACGAAAAGATATCTTTGAGATATCTAAAACATCTAAAAGATATCTTTTAGAAGATCTAAAACTTGTCTTTCGTGATGATAACTTTTAGACATCTTATAGAAATCTTTTAGAAATGAGAACTGTTTTATCTATCTCAAAGATATCTTTTCGTGTTGCATAAGACTTCTCGAATTTGTCTGTAGATATCTTTTAGACATGAAATGCTGTGTGGGTATCGATTTCAGATTCAGATTTATTGAGGACCCATACAAGCAAAAATTTTGCTTTGTCTAAAAGATTTCTTATGCAACAGTTTTCACTGTCTTTGAGATGTCTTTTAGATTTCTCAAACCAAGACATCTTAAAGACATCTTAGACAAAGCAAACTTTTTGCCGTATGGGAAATTTATGCAAGAAGTTGGCGCAAAATATGACCCGCTTCTCCTGATGTTTAAGTGCCCTGTTGACGCTCCTATGACAAAAACCACATAGAAATCGATAAGATATCATCAATTCCGATAGGATTTGGCATATTGATTCTTCTGAGCTATTTTCGAACCAAAAAGGAGCTTTGATTGGCTGAATCTTCATGCGCACATGAAAGATTTTTCATAAAATGCGAAAAGTTTCAACAATTGTTCAAAAAATGTATTTTTTAATTCTCTATGAAGATGATCTGAACGATCGAAAAGCCGAACCGTTGATATAAAAGTGAAATAAAGACAAGGAAGGGAGGTTGTTTCGAATATACGCCACCGCACAACGTGTTCCCATTGTAGTTGAGCCTATACATAAATATATAATACGTGCGCCGTGGCGATGAAAGTGTTGATCCCATAACAAACTCAATTCAACGGTCTGTGTAAAAGCTTCATTTAGTCGTGGCATTGTTGAGTCTGGAGGAAGAAAAGGCACGGTCAATGGGGGAGAGGGGAAAGTGTATATCTTCTCTGGGTATACACATATGTATGTATACATACACATATACATATACATATACATATGTCGGTGAGTCTACAAAGATAGTAGTGTACTCCAGGTGATCAGATTTGATGGACCGAGCCGACAGTTGTAGGTTATAATTAGAGCCGGTAGAAAGAAAGAACCGATTAACCGACCTCTTTCGTCTCTCCTTCGTCCACCTACACCTTCACAAATTATACATTCGCACGCGTTCTCTCTCACGCACGTATGCATGCACGCACAAACACGTTCGAGTTTCGTGCATTTTTCTAGCCACAAATGTAGCGTTGTACGGCTGTCCTGTTCGTACGCTACAGCGAATAAAGGATGGTTGGAAAAACGCAGGATACGAAAACGTGTTGAGGTGTGTGTGTATATATATATATATATATGTGTGTACGTATAACCGATGTTTCACTGTGGATAGATTACCCCGAGGGGTCCCGAGAGCCAAGTGCCGAGAAGGTCCCGGCCTGGCCTGGCCCCCACCATCCCTTCCTCCTCTCAAAGTGCCTTCTCTTCGCTCCCCTCTTTCCCCTTGCCCGTCTATAATCCCAGAGATCCACCGTCCTCTTTTTACCGGTCGAGACGGGAGAACACGGGGGAAACATGGCCGCATACCTCCTTACATAGGCCAAACAATGGCGGATATACACGGAGGCCAGAGCCTGTCTCGATGATGTAGAAGCCCTTTGCTGGTAACATCTACGGGTGTGCACGGCAGTACCTTGTTTCTTTTTCCTTCTG
This sequence comes from Gonatopus flavifemur, assembly GCA_018340375.1. Classification (NCBI taxonomy): domain Eukaryota; kingdom Metazoa; phylum Arthropoda; class Insecta; order Hymenoptera; family Dryinidae; genus Gonatopus; species Gonatopus flavifemur. The sequence goes on from JAFFJZ010000005.1 coordinate 13,390,767, forward strand.
CTCTCAAAGAACTTTGTTAAATGATCCGTCTCTGTAGAGCGAGGAAAAGGACCGATTATTTCTATAATGTTTTATCAGAGGACACGCGCCTCCCCGAATTCAAATCGTCCATTGTTTTAGATTATTTGTTGAGAGAAAATTCAGCTATGGCTGCAGGAAGAAAGATTTTTTGTCACCACTTATGATTTTTATATTTATTTATTGTATCTAGGACCATCTTGTTCTTGTGTTTAGCTCACCCTAATCGACCAATATCAACTATCAGGCTCTTGAAGTTAACTTTGGAAAGTTCCAAATTTTTGAATTTGAGATCGAATCGAACTACAATGACATCTACGAGCCATAATATGTTCTATGCATGGAATGATTTTATTGTATCTGTTTAATTCTTGTTGTGGCAAAGTATCTTATGTAGTGATTCTCTTTGAGTTTAGATGATGTTCGATAGTTTCTAATTGATTTTCATTTTCCATGCTGGACTGAGCTAGTTCAGTGCAATCAAGTTGGGTTGAGCTGATTGGATCTGTATCATTTACCATTTAGTTCTTTTGGTTCGATTCGATGGATTGAGACTTGAGAGGAATTGGAATTCCTTCAAAACAACAATATATTCACGGGAAAAAAATAATTAGATATTATTTGGATAGCTAAAGATTAGCTACGTGAGCGATTTTTCAGCTCCTCCAGCTACTCACTCGGCGGCAACAACTAGAGGTGGATTCGAGACTCTTGAGCAAAACTCAAAAATAGTAAATATCATTCAATTTTACGATCTTCGAAGACAAATTTCTACATCAAGTCAAGTGTGGGCATGTAATAGTTGGAAATAACACATCTGGGAGGCTGATATTGATTGCATCCACAAGACAAGACAAGACAAGACTTTTTTGAGACTACAACAGTTTTGAATGAATCTTGGTGTTCAAAATTAAAAGAAAAAATTAAAAAACTGCGTCCTATTTCATGAATTGTGTATTAGAACTGGTGAAATTGAGTTTTGTTTGTTTTATTTGAGAGTCTCGAGTCCAGCTCTAGCATTAGCAAAAAAATGTAGCTGCCACAGCTAAAATTTCATAGTTCAATTATTGGGTTGTCCAAATATCATTCGCAGTCACAACCCAATCAGAAAAAACCGAATTATGCCAATGTTGTTAACACGTACGGGATCAGTACTGGATACATAGAAATACAGTACTATGCCTGTACTGATAAACCAATACTGAGAGCTTAATGCCGGCCAGATACTGATCCAGTACAGGCACTGGTCTGATTGCGAATAATGGTATTAGTACTCAATCTCCAGTACAGAAAAGCGTTATCATCCCAGACAAATGCCAGTACCTTGCCGGCCCTGTTACAAATAATCTATTAAATCTCATTGAAGAATGGAAAAATGAACAGGTTTCAATGGATTTCAATGAGATTTAATCAGAAATTTCACCATTTGTAATGGGATTTAATAGAATATTTCTACCTGGGAGTCTTGGCCAGTACTGGTGCAATACTGCGCCTGTTGTAACTCTCTAGTTGACCCATCTGCAATACTTGGCATTGATACTTCTTCCAAAAACACATTTCTAAATATCATAGTGTTAATCCTATCCTTAGTTTCGGTGTATTTGCTGCAGACTTAACATCAAAATGGCGCTTGCTTGAGATTTAGAAAGAATATTGAGCACTCTTATAGGATACACACCATTTTCAGATGAACTTTCGACACTAGAATGTCTACACAGCCTTTTCACCCATTTCGTCCCAAATGTCCGATTTTTTTTCTTGACTTTCAAGGCTCTAATTTTTTATGAAAACAACTCCAAAAAAAATTATACCATAACGATTCCGATAGTTTAGAGTCTCTTCTTTCGAATGCTGTAACTCAAATTGACGTACAAATTGATGAAAAAAAGTTATAACGAGTTTTTTGAAAAAAAATGACAAATTTTCGTCGGTTTTTTTTTTAAATTCGATATTTTCAGCATGCGAAAAGATTGCTGGACCATTGTATCTAGCATGGATCGTGTACTTAATGTCTGCTCTTTCAAACCCCGTTGGAATTTTCTGGAAATTCACAATGGCGGCGTCAATATGGCCGTTAGAAAATTGAAAAAATTTTGAGAAATCATATTATTCATGATTTTGACCTGACTTGGCTGTTTTATTTCTATTTCATGGTTGGAAATGTGGGAAATACTCATTCTTAGACTCGTAAGCATCATCATATCCTATAATAAACATACACAACGGATTTTGATGGTCGTAAATGCGAGGGAAGCCTATATATCGCGTTTTTAGCTACCAATTTGATTTTACGTTGCTCAAGGTTTCATCTTTTGGTGTGAACAACTCGAAAAAACACATTATACCATAGGATATACTCATTTTTAGATCCGTAAGTACCATCATATTCTAGAATAAAGATGAAAAATAGCTCCTGATTACCATGAAATGCCGGAAGGGCCGGATTTCCCAATAGGCCCGGATGCCCGGCATTTCCTGGCAATCACGAGCTATTTTTCATGTTTATTCTAGAATATGATGGTACTTACTGATCTAAAAGTGAGTATATTCTACATTTTCAATCGTGAAATGGAAACAAAACGGCCAAATCGGGTCGAAAACATGGATAATATGATTTCTCAAAATTTTTTCAATTTTCTAACGGCCATATTGACGCCGCCATTTTGAATTTCCAAAAAATTCCAATGGGGTTTGAAAGAGCAGACGTTAAGTACACGATCCATGCTAGATACAATGGTCCAGCAATATTATTGCATGCTGAAAATATCGAATTTAAAAAAAAAACCAACGAAATTTTTGTCATTTTTTTCAAAGAACTCGTTATAACTTTTTGTCATCGATCCATACGTTAATTTAGGTAACGGCATTCGAAAGAAGAAACTCTAAGCTATTGGAATCGTTATGGTATAATTTTTCTTGAAGTTGTTTCCATCAAAAGTTAGAGCCTTGAAAGTCAAGAAAAAAAATTGGATATTTGGGACGAAATGGGTTAATAACTCCCAAACACATCTGAGAGTTCAAAATCTTTGACAAAACATTCCTCAACATTATTTTCCTGTAATAATTTCCCAAGCAACTGCATCATCCTCTCATCTCACACGACGTCGCAAATGATTTACGCAATGATGGGACAAACTGGGAGAACGGTGGTACCTGCTCACGTAGATGATATCTGTACACGTGAAGGAAGAAGATGGTCGAATAATATCCTGTATCGGAAATCACCGGATGCAACGCGTTAGTTACAATTCGGAAGATGTACCGCCTCAATCGCTTTGGAATCTATTCTTCCTAGAAAATGAAAAGAACCATGATGGACAGCCGTAGGTGGATTGATGTAGGGAGGAAAAATAAGGGAAGAGGGATTTGATGATATACTAGGGAAGACAAAGACAGTTCGAAAGAAGGGTGGAGAAATATTGAGCGGAGCAAAAGAAAAGAAAAGAAAATGGAGAATAAAGTAGCAAGCGAAGAGGAGAGAACACTCAAATGACGTTAGAATGACGAGGCTCGAATTGAGAGCTGTCGGCTCTCAAGGAGGAATGAATAACGACTCGAGAATCATTGCCGCACTATTTTCTTTTTTCTCTTTTATCTTTGTCCTGGCAGCTGGATATTATCAATTATCTTTGCCGCTGTTCATCATTATTAATCACTAATCATTCTCTCTCCCTGTATTTATTTTCAGTAATCAAAAGTAACGCTTCAACTCGAGATTAACAAATCAAATTTGGCCTCTGTATTAGGGTTTACAATGTATTCATCAATACGTTCATTATTATTGATATATTCAATCTCGAGGATACAGGGAGAGAGCCAGGGAGACAGGTTTTCGAAACACTCGCGACACACTCGAAATACCCAGACTAGGTATATGCTTGGAATATGCGATAGATTGATTCATTTGATTGTTTGAACGACAACAATGCGTGCTAAGGAAAAAGGGGGAAGGATAATTCTGTTCTTATGCGAATGGAAATATCGTGATGTGGATGTCATTTTCTAAGATGCAAAATACTCATTCACTGAAGAGTACATACTTTTTCAGTTAATTGAGAGAAAATTAGATTTTCTAGTATATTAGCTAGTAACTAATCATCATCCTCAATTGATTACGATTCACTGAAACTGCATGCAATATATGAATGTGAAAACATATGTGAATATATTGAGCATCGCGTGTAGAAAAAAGTTACATGACAAGATCCTGCTTAAAGAATCTCATGGAACCGATTGATTCTAATCAATTCCGATGCAGAAAACTGATTCAAACCCATTGAGAATCAATTTTTAATGAGTTTGAATCGCTTTTCTGCATCGGAATCAATAAGAATCAATCGGTCCAATGAGATTCTTTGAGCAGGGGAGAACGTATGGGAACGGTCTCGGAAAAATCTGGTCATCATCTAGCGAGAGCAAGGCGCCAAGTCTGGTGACAGTATGGAAAGTAGTATGGGGCTTAGGACTCCGCCATATTTTTGTCAGACTTCATAAAACTTTATCAAAACGCTCATTTATTGACTCTATCTCGATAACTTGACAAAACAAACGATTTCTGACATCAAATTCGTGGTCACGGGAATATATATGTGAACATACATGAAACATACATTAAACAGCGAAAAATTTCATCTAAATAGTCTGGCAGGAATATGGCAGAGTTCCGAACCAAATATGCACTACTCGCCATACTGTCACCAGACTTAGCGCCATACTCTTGCCAGATATGATGACTAGATTTTTCCGAGCCTATTCGCATACTCTTTCGCGAGATTCTTGCCATATGACTTCTTTCTAGATGAGATGTGATTTTAATGAATCGGATCCAATTGTAGATCAACGAGGTAGAAATACAATTCTCACAAGTATCCTGGTGAAAATCAAGTATCAACAATGCAACGAGAGGAAATTCGCGCATTTTAGAGTGTACAATTACACTCCCTAACACGAACGTCCATCATATTTTTATCAGGAGACATATGATTGGAATTTGTTAGTAATCAATCCGAAAGAAAGTCACTTAGTACAGATATGTTTATTCAATATCCAAGAACCATGCTATTCCAAATTAGTTGCTTCAGCGGAGATTCGCTGTGCGGTCTTCCGCGGTTGGCAAAATTAAATAAATTTTGAGCTTTCGGACTGGAGCCGCGTCTTCCCAGGTGAAAATTGACGATTGGCACTAGGATGGCGCAACACTGACAAAGATTGGCCGAGCCTTGGCGGTTAGCAAGGTGCAAGCTTGAAATGATAACATCGTTACAGGCTCCATTGATGTATTCTGCCAATCACGAACCAACATTGGTACGATTATGGCAGTCAAATCAGCCATCATTGGCAACCCTTGAAAAAATTTGTCGCTCGATCGAAATCCAAGATTGGATCATGCTTGTACTCATTACGAACCAAAACTGATAGACAAACTTTTTTATGGTCTGCCAATGGTCAGATGTTTTATGCATTTAAAGGAGGTACCATCATTTATTACACATAAATGATGTTGACTGCTAAATTTGAGTCAATACTGTAATAGTACTGAGTCAATATTCGGCCAAAATTGATTCAACGTTGCGACAATCCCGCGCCAACGTTGAGCCAATGTTGTGCCGATGTTCAACTCTATGTTGAACGATTGCAAAGATATAATAAAAATTCAGAGTCATATATTCCCGACATCGATCGCTTCCCCTCCACACATGTTAAGAAGTACAGCTCGAACCTGAAATATTTTATACAACCAGGGCCAGAGAATCTCTGTATACATTGAAACGAAGAAACTTATTTGAATAATCCAATACAAGATGTGTTTATAAGTTTAATATAACTCAATGATTACTGGTTACCTTACAAATCAATTACATCAAGTATAATTCAAATTCTGATGTCCACGAGTCCATGGGTCTGCACAGCTAAAATCTCTCCTTCGATGAAGGACCTATGATGAAGACAACAATTTTCAAATCAGAAGGTTATATGATGCTTATATATCAACCGCATAGTTCGTTGAGCGCTTGCGAGAAACGAACCGAGCGTTGGAAACAATACCGAAGGGTGGCGCTTTGACATTGGACGCGGGAATTTTTGTATGGAGACGTATAATTGAGGATCGTGGCTAGCCTGAGCCAAGCTTTGACCAGGCTTGGCACTGCATTGGGTACTCATTTCTTCTAAACGTTGTTAACGTTTGGATTAATATTCAGCCGTGCTATGGAATCGTTCGTATGAAGTTAATTTCTTTTGTCCAAACGATATTGGGACAACGATGAACCATGATTGGCACAATCTTGAGCCAATGATGGATTGATCATTGGTGATTATGATTCCCAACATTGGTGCAAGATTGTGCCACTTGTCAGTCAACGTTGGCTCGATATAGATGTCCAAGCCATGGATGTCAGCATTGTGCCTATCTATTTTCCATCGTCAGTATTGGCGCAAGCAAGAAATTTTCACGTGGGTTGTATCGGTTGGTTGCCGACGATTCGCCATCATTGCAGCTGGCTCCTTCAGGGCGATATATTGCTATTGAAGAACAAGGAATAATAACAGACAAGGCTTTACACCAGTACTAATATAGAATAACATAATATGTTAAAATATTGACAATAATGGAATCATAATAACAATATTGATCATTATTCACTAAGAGGAAGGCACCTAGCTGCTTCAATTAAAATTTAGTTGTCACAGCTAAATTTGAGTTGCTTTCTTTCACCAGAATATTTGAAAAAAAATTCACCAGCTCACATATTATCAAAGTGCGTTCAAAGTGAATGTAATGGATGGTCGATCATTGAAATCATTTGAAAATTGGCGGAGTTATGAAAGTTTTCCCAGAAGAACAATCTCAGTCCAATAGAACCCAGTAAACACACGCACGTTTTAAAAACGTCAAAAACAGTTGTGAATGAGTAATATTCTTGCGTTGATTCAACGTAAAAATGTCGCGGCAGGTCACGTGTTTTTCAACCATAAAATGACGTCATATCAACGGTTTGAACATCGTTCAAAAGACGTCAAATATTGACGTGTCCTGATGATGGTTCTAAAACGTGAATTGAATCCAACAAATTTTGTTTTGAAAACTTTTCATTCAATATCGAGAACAATAGTATTCCTAAGTATAATAGAATTTGGAAAGTATGCCACACTATTTACTATCTTGCTCTTTGTTGAAATTTTAATCATTGTTCGGTTTCGTTTGACATTTTCAGCAAAATATCTTCAATTGAAGTTCAAACACAAGGTGTTATGAACACATTCTAAACGCGTGATTCAAACCCGTTCAAAACACGTTTTTTGAGGATGTCGTTTGATGGTTACTTTTGAATATTAGTTTAAATTACGCGTCATCAAAACGTAATTCCTGGTCGTCTATTTCCCTATTGAATTTTGATCAAAAATCAACGTTATGAAATCAACGACTAACGTCCGTTTGACAGTCTAACGTTCTTTCAACGTTGAAATAACGTGTAACAATCAATCTTCAACTATATATAATATACAGGGTGTCCCAGAATGCAGCCAAAATCCAATAATTTCCCGTTTGAAGGAATTTTTTTCGAAGCTTGGTTTTTGAGAATCCAAGCATTTTTAGATTGTTTTTCAAATACAAATCATTCAAAAATACTATGTGCCGCATACTTGAGCTTGACATTATGCGCTCAGTTGGAAGACGGCGGATCTCTGGGAAAAAAATGGAACTATTCTATGATTGTTCGTTTTGGAACTATAATGATTTAATAGCTCTCGAGCAAACAATAATAGAATAGTTCAATTCTTTCCCCAAAGATCCGTCGTTTTCCAACTCAGCCAATAGTTTCAAGTTCAAGTAGAGAGACTACAAGAGTACAATGCTCTCGAGTTATTTGGATTTTTAAAAAAATATAAAAATGTTCATATCTCAAAAACTAAGCCTCAACAAATTTTTTTTCAAACGGGAAATTATTGCATATTGGCTGCAGAATATGCCACCGAAATGCGAATGATGAATTCTAGGACACTCTGTATATCCTACATGTATATGTATTCTGCATATATATTATACATGTTTCGTTATTTATGTGTTCATTTAACACATTAATTTGAACTTTTACAATTATTAAAAATGTTTACTTGATTTTCTACGTTTGAGAGATGGATGACCGGCTAACATTCTAATTCGGCTTTCACAGCTGGGATTCCATCTGAAATCAAGAATTCCAAGTGGGTTACCATGTGGGATTGAGAAACTCAACTGGGATTCCACCTGGGATCAGAAATTCCAGCTAAAATCCCATGTAAGAATTGGAATTCCACTCGGATAGAGGAATCCCAGCTGAGAACGCAGGTGAATTTTGGAGCTGGGATTCAACGTAGAATTCCAACGGGGTTTTTGTCAGAGGGAACCAAGCATGGCGCAACAATGAAATGATAACATCATTCTATGTGTTTTTCCAATTGAGCCCCATCATTGGGAGCAGAAATGTCAATGAAATAAACCATCATTGGCTAATAATAGAAAAATTTGATTATCAATGTTGCACCAATGATAAAACTCTAAAAAATAATTAACCCAATAATATACAAAAAGTATGCGCAATTTATAATTTCTAATATATGTTATGTGGGATCTCATTGTGTTTTCCTCATTCATCTGTCAACAACTCGGTGTTTTTGTCACTAGAGTTTGCCATGAGAAATATACACAATATGAATCAGCGTTAGGAGCCCCCTGGTGTAACCTGTAACAAAGAACGATTGACTGTTCTCCCAGAGAATTATTTGAGTCTTATATATTCCTTGTATACATCTCTTAATACTCGCGAGCAACACTCGATCGGTAAATTAGCTAGCAATTCAGCCCTCAAAAGTTAAAATTCAGGAGCATGCCAATATTGAGCCATGCTATTAACAATGATCGGCGCTACATTGAAAGCTAATTTCTACCGAACCTAGGCCAAAGTTTGGGGCAATATTGAACCACATTTCAAATGATCCTGGCGTTGAATGGGATCTATCGTTTAGTCAATGTTGGGCCAAGGATGAGCCAAGCAAGAGCCAAGCTTGGCGCAATTGTGCCACAATAATAGGCTGACAAACGAAATCCGTCGAACACCGACATCGGTGCAACATTCTATTTATTGTTAATCAACATTGAAGATTTATAAATTGCCAAGCCTCGTCTGTCAACATTCCGCCAAGCTAGATTTTATTGTCAGCATTGGCAGCACCTAAAAATTTTTATATGGGTGTATTCGACCTGAAAGGTCTGCGTTTCCCTGGGATGAATATTATCTCGATAAAAAAATATAACTTGAATCAAAAAAATTCTCAACAAAAGTTAAAGCTATCAAAATTTAAGTTGATTTCACAACAACGAAAGTGGAATATATTAAAGCTGATGTGAATTTTACATTCCCCGCTGTAAAGTGAATTAAAATTGTAATAGCTCAAACTATTCTTTGAAATCGTCCAATTACAACACAAGACTCCACAAGATGTGAATTTTACAACTGTTTTTTTCTCGGAGTATAAAAAGATGAGAAGAAAATATTTCTTCCAGTATTGCACCAACTTTTCTTCACGTGTTCGTAGTATTGTACTACAGGATGTTTAATTTTCATCGAATTCTATACAATTTCTATTGGAACTTGATAAGTATTTTATACAAAAGATTCTATTTGTCAAAATTCACAATCTCCATCCTAGAGGGACCATTATGGATAAATTTGACACTGTTACGACGTTGAACCACGTTGCACTCACCTCAATTTGTGACACTGTTTTCAACGTTGATTTTTCTTCCGGGTAGCTAAAGCGCATGGTTCTAAAATGTGTAGGACTGGAAGTATAATATGATTCAATGTGAATTTATATAGAATTGATAAAAACTTCAGAATTCAGACATGAACCTAAGATCAGCCACAACTCGTTTACACGCAATTCACCCACTTATTCTGCCTTAGAAAAAATTTATCAACACGCTTTATTTGTTCTCCAAAAAATTGAGAGAAAAAGGAAGCATTTTGGTCAGAATGAAGTAAATTTCCCCACTGAGAGAAGAGTTTATTTGTATTTAATAAATCTGGTTTTGGATACGGCGAAATAAATATTTATTACATACAAACATGACTCACTATTCTCAGATAAGGTTGAATAACAGTTAAAAAATGTCGTATGAAGTTTTGTAACAGTTAATAAACTTCATTTATAGTTATTGAGCCATGTTTACGTGGAAAAAATATTTATTTCGCCGTATCCAAAGTAAGCTTTATTGAATACAAATAAACTCTTCTCTCAGTGCCTGAGGTCTACGATTCAGACTTTTCTACGATCTTGATATGTTGATAAAAAAAAATCTTCCGTAGGATAGACTGAGAGGAGGCGGTCTCACATGTAGAAACTTGTGTGGTAATTGTTTATGCCATATCGCATACACTCAGAACGTCAGAAAAAATGTTTGAGATTTTGCGACTGAAAGTAAATATTCAATGCTGAACGATATTTCATTTCTTCTCATCAGGGTGCATGATATGCATATTTGAGTTACTTTCCAACGACAACAGGACATTAGAGAATGAATAAATCATGGTTTTGTTTTACGAACTTTGTTCATTATTGTGAAAAATGAAATAATTTCGAGAAACATTGACTGGAGACGATTGTAACACGTTTCCTGTGAACAATTGTAACGTCAGAACTTATAAGTTTTAATTATATTAAATCTATTACTTCATTTAATTTCATTTTGTAGATGCCTCATTCACGAAATCGCGTATCAAGAAAAGGAGAACACGATATAAACTCTTACGTGAAGATGTACGAGCATATACAAAGTGGTGGGATATCAATACGGTCTTTATATTCATTTTATTTTAATTTAATATATGAGACAATAAATCTCAAATGTGATTTCTTGCCAATAAATTGTATTTTTTTATCGATTCTTCAATATTTTTAATAGTGTTACATCCGACCCCATCACCTGTTACCACCGTCCCGAGGTTGTGGTCTGCGGGGATGGGCAAGAATGTACTCCGCCAAATACAAAGTGAAAAATAATACTTCATTTGTTACAGAACATCGAATATAATTGTACTCTGTACTCTGACTCTTTTAGAGTATCAAATACAATACCAATCGAGGCTTTTTTTACTTTCGGGTACGAAATAGAATTATACTTTCACTATTTAGAAATTTGAAATACAAAATCTAATTGTAATTTCCATTTCAAAGGAGAGGAGATAAAGATTACAATACGAACGCGTACTTGCGCTTCGAAGGTGTGTGAGGCAATTTGTATTTTATGTCTCAATATTGAGAAGAAAAGAGTGGCAAAATACATGATCAATATTAATACGGTTACATGGTTATAAATTGTCGCTTGAACTTCGCCACGAACATGAATATACAACATATAGGGTGATCCCTAACCATTTTTTATTAATCGATCGTTTTCGAATTCTTACCATAAATTAAATAGTCTGTAACACAAAAACCAATGTATGTTCCGAGAAAATTATAATTTCAATCGAATGTCTGAGAGTGTCATGAAACTATGTGTAAAATAAACAATTCTTATCGTATGAACTTAGCTCACAGTTTCATGCAGTCATTATAATATTGCAAAGACATCTCATCCTCGTGTTATATTCAAACTGAAAATAGGTTCAGAATTAATTTAAATGAATTCTTGACTCTGCTGTTGCAAGAAAACAGAGTATATTCGTATTTGTAATTCGATTACATACGAGTGAAAAATTAATTTGTAATCTATGTAACATTTAACTGTCGAATACAAAATACATTTATAATTGTCACTCTGTAGATGTGTGGAATATCGAGTGAATTTGTATTCCGTACCCTTTACTGTAATCGAGTCGAAAATTATTTGAGGCTGCCCATCCTTGGTGGTCTGTTGTAACATTTTGACAGCCACCATAATTATTCCTGTTCTGAACCTCAATCACATTTATGTGGAACGAATGCATCTGCATTTGGTAACCAAATATATGTGCTACTTGAAACACTAATTTAGTATTTATCTGACCGCAGTAATGAAATTTTTACAAAAGATTGAAGTTGAAATGTCCCTGCTTAAGGAATCTCATTGATTCCGATACAGAAAACCGATTCAAACCCATTAAAAACTGATTCTCAATGGGTTTGGATCAGTTTTCTGCATCGGAATCAATGAGATTCTTTAAGCAGGGGTTACAATCGTACCCAATCTACCTTACATGACATCCCATTATCAGTTACATACAAAATCTACAGCCGACCACCCTATTCAATCCCCCTTTACAGAAGCACAAATCTATTTTCGTACACATTCAAAACCGCCGTGAAAAACTATCCAACTTCAAATGAGATTATTCAATTTTTACAGATGATGCGATCGCCAGATAGAAAGCCGAATGCAATTAGCACTCCATCATTCATATTCAACAACATACAGCGGTGAGTATTTGAAAAAAAAATAAAAAATTAATAATCAAGCGGATTATTGCGGATCTAAATCGAGGAAAAAAATTCACGATTCAAGATTCTCAACCTCTTCTCACATTTGCTAATTGATAGAAAAATCCTTGGAAATTCAAAATCCCAACGTCCTTCGTGAATGGCTCAAGCGAGTAAGCCAAAGTAATATATTGAAATTAGCATACACTGTACGTACAAGTGAGGGAAAGAGTGAAAAAAGAAGGCGATGAAGAATGTTGAAAAATAGAAATTAAGATCCGATGAATTATCGTGATTGCGTGAGTAACGTCTAGAGGATAAATCAAGTTGCAGAATTGAGCACAGCGCCATCCTCTGTTGAGTTTATCAACACAAAAACCCATAACCAATCCCTCGAGGTGAATAATATCCCACGGTTAAGCTTTTGCCGATGATTGCTACCATACTAATGTCATTTCCTAATTTATATTCATTTCTTTCTTCGACATCTTCTCAGGTTTATTTTTTCATCAAAAATGAGAGTGAAATCCTGAGAAAGACTCGAACATTTGGCGTATTTGAATTGAAGAATACTACGAAAATGAATTTCTCAAACCATCATATCTTACGTAAAATTTGAACAAAGTTATTGAAGGGTTCAGAAGATTTGTAGAGATTCGATGAAATTTCGATTGAAGCTCGATGGAAAAATGAAATCCCTGGCCACAGAAATTTACAATTTTGTAGCAAAATTCAGAAGTGGTTCCGTGAAAATGGGCCCATTCGAGTTGTACCCAGATAATGTATAACTATGATCCAAAAATCATTCAGGAATTTTCCTTGAGAGAGAAAAGATAACAGCCAACCCTAGCAGAAATTAGCACCGAATCGACGTTGTTTCGAGCTTAGATGCCTCGGAACAACGTTGATTCGGTGTTGATTTCTACTAGGGAAGTCAGGGTGTCTAGCAAAATATGATTTTGTAATTCCCGACTTTTTCCAGGATTTTTTGGGAAATTCCCGGATCGAAAATAAAATGCGCACACACATCAATTTCAATTAACATCTTCGATGGCATAATACAATCTAATAAGAAAAATGAATTCGAAGTTGAATATTCAAATACTGATTATTTTAAATGGACATGTTTTCAATCAATAATCCAAATCATTCATACCCAACTCGGCTCTATTCAATTATAATGCGTTTTGAAAATAACCCTTAGTCTGTAAACGGGGGTCATTTGTGTCCGCACATAAATTTGTTCCCTCCATATTTTTTGGAATAGGAAAGGGAGGGGGATGAGACCATGTTGTGAAAAATTGTGTTAAGTTATGCTTTCAGTTCCCTAAGTATCGTTATCCAATTCGGTAAACACTTGTCGTACGAGTAACTTCAAATTTTTTGTGGACACAAACGACCCCTGTTTACAGACTACGTATATCAGAAATTCTGAGGTGAAAAACAAATTTTATTCTATAGAACTCAAATCATTTATTATACAATACTGTAATATTTTGAATGCATACAGCTAACTTGAGAGGTTATGTTGGAAGTTATATGAAATGCAAAAAACCTGTATGTGAAGACCATCGATTAACTTTCTGTCGAGACTGCTCTATTTAATTAAATCAAGAAGCAATTATTATCATTTTGTTTATAATCAAAATTTTGTGAATGATCTCATACTTCAATATTTTTCTTTGATTGGAAGTACTTGAAGAGTCATAATAATATGTATTTTATAAAAAAAAAATCTACATTAGGCGATTGAAATAATGCCTATTTTCAAGTTCAAAACTTAAGCATTTTTTTTATAGATACAAGATTGTACTATTTTTTTCTGAAAAATACAACTTCTCAACTTCAATTCCTTTTTTGAATTTTTTTACTACGTTCATTTGTTCAATAGTTATGATTTTTAGAACAAAGAACTACTTTTCTCATTTTTTACATTTTTAAAATTTATATAGTGTTGAAAAAATTTTTTTTCTTATAATATCAAGATAGATTTTTATAATAGAAAAGTTAAGGAACCTACATGAATTTTTTCAGATTTTTCCTCATGGTTGATTATACTTTTTCATTGCCTTGGACATAAATGACCCCCGTTTACAGTTTACGTGTACCAAAAAAACGTTTACAGACTAAGGGTTAAAATCAAATATATTAAGTACATCTCAAAGAAGTCAGAAACAGACTATTTCACGAACATTTGGGAATTCTTTCGAAAATTCTTGAAACAGTCGCAAGACCTCTGAGAGAATATTTGAAACAACTCTCAAATCTCCCCCAGGTAGCAATATTCTATTAAATCCTATTACAAATGGTGAAATTCCTGATTAAATATCATTGAATTCCATTAAAACCTATTCATTTTCCCATTCGTCAATGAGATTTTATAGATTAGTTGTAACAGGGCCGTGAAATAGGACTTCTTGAGTGGTGTAAGGTTTCTGGAATTCTATAAGAATTCAAAAGGAATTTTTTTTCCGAGAACTCTTTAGTGAATCATTCATTGCTGTCTAGACCTGGCTGGAGAAATTATTCTGAAAATATCTGAGAACCTTCGCATAACTCTCAAAATTATAACAAAAGATATCAATATTTAACATAATCAATATTCATTTCAATTAAGATTCAAAATAATCAAAATTCAATATAATCGATTATTTGTCGATGGGGAAAACTTTTCTAAGTTTAAAAATTCTGCACACAAAAAAAAACAAGAATATAATTGAAAATTTCCCGGAATTTTTTTCATTTCCTGACGTGTTCCCGACTTTTCCCAACGGAAATGCAATCCCTGACTAATTCCCGACTTTCCCGGAATTCCCGACTGCTAGACACCCTGGAAGTATGAAATCATTTTATGAATTTTTCTTCCATGACTTATTCCCTAGCTACTGTTGTTTTTTAGAGACTCCTGTTTCTGAAAAGATCGTTGGAGTAAATGTTTCCAACTCCATTGGCGTGAAATTTCACCTCGCTTCGAAGCTGTAGTTTCAGTCCCCTGGTTGAAAAAAACCGATTGATTCTCGCCAAATCTCATTGAATCTTGCCCAATGTTCCGACCAAAAGAGATTTAATCAAATCAGTGTATTTTTTCAATGTGATTCCGATTGAATCTTGTACAATGTTCTGACCAAATCCCATTGATTTCGATTTCATCAGGTTCTATGTAGTTTTTTAGCCAGGATCTTTAAAACTGGATTTTTACTGAAAGAAATTTCAGAGTATTTTTTGAGTTAAGTGGCCGCCAATACCTTCTGGAGGCTTTTGAATCTCACGGAACCACAACGGGTTAAAAGTTTTCAAATTATTTCAATGTATCTGAATATAGTTGGAATTTTAATCGTTCATTTCAACAAATTTAAAATCAACACGGTTAACTCGGTGACAGTAGGTAAGCGTTTGCAAATTCTTGGTGAATTTATCGAATTTTTTGGCAGAATTCTCAAAAAATTAGTATATTTACCACATTTTCTGGTATAATTTCCAAAATCTCAGTAATTTCGCCGATTTTTTATTCGGATTAATTACTGCTTGGATTACCGATAGACTTCCTCCGTAAATTCACCGATTTTCTTCACAGTGGAATACAAAATATTTGTTATTGAAAAGGAGTGAATCTGGAACATTGTCATAAGAATTTCGAATCATATTTTGTGATGTTCTATTTCAAATTCGTTTCAATGAACGATGCAGCTCCATCAACATGTAATTCAGAGCAACTTTCATATCAATTACCCAATAAATCGATCTATAGTAGAAATATTGTGCTAATCTTTTTCGAATCAAGCTCTCAATACCTCTGATCCTTGGAACTGGAAAGTTCAGGAATTATCGATGTCACTTCATAGCATTTAGTACGCTTATTATTATCATTATCAAGATCTTCGTCATTATCATCATCACTCGAACATGTTCCTGGAATATCGAGGAGAGAATTGATATAAAAAGAATACATAATTGAGGAGTTTAAGCAGGCAGTATTTCTAGGCGAGAATTGGAAGGATAATCAGTAATAGCGGCATTCAAGTAAGAATTTGAATACAGTGATAATAATGAGACTTTATAACCAGCCTTATGAATGCAACGACGATTACTATCACGAATGAAAAAACAAAAAACCTGAAAACAGAAAGTACGAGACTCTGGTAGGAGCGCAATTAAGAGCAACAGTGGAACAGCAAAAGAAGCAAATGTACTGATTTGTGGATGCGTTCGTTGGTGTGTTCTTGTTATTACAGCCAGAGAGTATATCGGACTTTTATGCAAAACTTATTCAAATTGCCTCACTCCTAAACGCTCCAACCTGCGAAATGCAGAGGGAATATTTATGGTAATTACCAAGTTGACTTTTACGTAGAAATATATTTTTTCCCTCTTTCCTTCCTCCTTTCTTGCGTTTTTTTCTTGCGTGTCAACTTGAAACTCAGGGTGTCCATAGAGCACTTCTCTCGATTCCCATCGGCTGGCCGTACAAACAGAACAACAAAATACCTAACAAATACGAGTTGACAAATTTAATGTCTCACACGAATAATATGAGAGCCAGGGAAGATACTTTAATCCATCCTCGATCCACCTACCAAATAGTACCACGGGGTTCTCTCAATTTTATTCCGATCGTCATTTTCTCTTTTCTACTCCAAGGAACGGAAGAGGAAGGATAATACGACGAGGAGTAACAAAATGGCCGGGAAGAATTATGATCTTCACAGGCTATTAACGACGTTGCGGCCACATTCCACGGACTTGGATATTTTTTTCCTCTCTTTTTTCCCAGCCGATCAGCAGCCTATGGAAAGTACAACATACGGAGAATATATAGATATATACCTAACGATTCGGTCGCTTTTATATACACATATGTGTGTGTATAACTCCAATGGAGTAGGAACTAAAGCTTGATGAAGGCTAGCACAAGGGTGACGAAGGAAGAAAGAAGGGAGAGGGAATATCTATGTATATGCAAAATGGGAGGCGCACGATGGATCAAATAAAAATTCATGTTTCTCCTTTTCAGCTCACTTATAAAGTAGAAAGAGTGGACTCCAAACAGAAATATGTATATATTAATATCCACAGGAGTTACGATTTATGTTACACCGGGATAGAAAGAAATACAGATACCTCTATGGAGTTTATGAGTAATGAAATATAGATAGATAGATAGGTACGTAACATCATTGATTCCTTTCAAATATCCTTTTTATTTTCTCCATGGAATATAATTAAAGAACTAATCTTTTTTACATCGAGATTCTTATTTGTTCTAAATTGACGTTAATTCAGGTTTACCCCGAGGCACGATGAATTTTCAAAATATCATAAAATCGATAACCGATACCTGTAATCTTGAATGATGATGGAAGGCCGAATGAAACACTTGACGTGGCATTGGAGGGCTGCACGAGTGGAAGAAGATCTTCATCTAAATTACGTCGATGTATTTTGTTCATTGCGTGACACTGACAAGTGTCAGAGGACTTCGATCGATCTTATCAAGTAATAATCAACTATGTGCCAGTTAAAACACCTTGTACACCTGTCATTAACTTGTTACGTAACAATGGCGGTATTCGCAATCTTTCGTCCTCCCTTAATCGAATCCAAACTTGTCTGCGTCCAAATTTACTATTAGCCCGAGCATCTAACTATCAATCGTTCTCAATCAACGATAATTTTATGATATACGATAACGTCGTTATTATAGCCCTAATCGGATTTTGATGAATTTCATAAATTGGATACGATATTCCAAGGTGAAAGTTTCATCTCGGAACAACATTCGGACAAAATAATTGCAATGAATTAAGAATTTGTCTTATCGCTTACGTTATATATCATCATCATCATGAAGTAATCAGTCTTACGACTGGTTTGATGAAACCCTCCACCCCTGTCTATTATCCGCCAAACGTTTAATTTCTACATATCTACTACATCCCTTGTCTTGTACGATTTGCTTCATATAACTTGCTCTAGGTCTACCTTTACCAGTTTTACCATTCATTTTCCCTTCCAATATTGTTTTCAATAAACTCTCATGCCGTAATGTGTGTCCTATAAGATTGCTTCTCCTTTTCACGATGTGTTTCAAAAGATTTCTTTCTTCATTTATCTGCTCGAGTACTTCTTCATTTTTGACTTTGTCTTTGTCTATCCATTTTATTCTGAGCATCCTCCTATAACACCACATTTCAAAAGCTTCAAGTCTTCGTTGATCAGTTTTCCCCATCGTCCAAGTTTCGCAACCATATAATGCTGTGCTCCAAACGTAACTTTTCAAGAATTTCTTCCTTACTTCCAAGCTTATATTTTTTGAGCATAATAACTGTCTCTTTTGATAAAAAGCCTGTTTCCCTTGTGCTATTCTTGCTCTTATATCTTTCGCTTTTGCCGTTCTCTGTAATTATGCTTCCTAGATATTTGAATTCTTTCACCTGTTCAATTCTCTCGGTATCTATTTTGATTCTCGTTCTTCTAGCTGTTTTCGCTGCTGTACACATCATGAATTTTGTTTTGTCTTTATTTATATTCATACAATAGTTTTCCAATAATATTGTTCTCATGGTGTTGAGAATATTTTCTAACTCAGTACTACTCGTGGCCAATATAGCTATGTCATCCGTGAATCTCAACATACTTATATTTTCTCCCTGAATCTGTAATTTCGATTGAATTTCCTCCTTCACTTCGTTCATTGCTTCTTCTATATATAAATTGAACATCAGTGGCGATAATGAGCATCCTTGTCTCACCCCTCTTCTTATTTGTGCTTCCCCTTCCTGACCCTCTATGTCTATTATTGCACTTTGATTCTTATATAATTCGTATATTATTCTTCTATCTTTATAATTTATTCCCACCTTCTTCAGGATCGCAAACATCTTCTCCCAGTCCACATTATCGAAAGCCTTTTGTATATCTACAAAACCTATGTACACAGATTTCTTCAGCGCTATCCTTTTCTCTATTACTGCCCTGAGTGCTAAGATTGCTTCTCGCGTTCCCCTATTTTTCTAAAACCAAACTGATCCTCTGCCAATCTACTCTCTATTTTATTTTCCATCCTCCTGTATATAATTTTGGTCAGTATTTTCGAAGCATGTGAAGTTAAACTGATCGTTCTGTAGTTCTCGCATTTGTCTGCCCCTTGTTTTTCAGGATAGCGACAATTTTATTCTTTTGGAAATCTTCCGGTACTTCTCCTTTTTCGTACATATCTCTAATCAATTCAAACAGTGCGTCGCGAGTTCCTTCACTGGAGGCTTTTATAAGGTCCGCACTTATGCCATCTATGCCTGGCGCTTTATTATATTTCAATTCTTTCAAAGCCTTGTCGAATTCTGATCTCAATATCGAATCTCCCAATTCTTCCTCATCTACATCCTCCTCCTTCTCTAATAGTGCTATATCATCGTTTCCTCTATACAAGTCTTCCAAATGATTGATCCACTGTTCTTTTTTCTCTTCCGTTTTTATCAATTGTCGTCCTAGAGAGTTTCTAATCTTATGGCTTCTAGATTTCATTTGTCCGAAAAATCTTTTAATAATCCTATATGCTTCATCTATTTTTCCTAAATGCAATCTTATTTCTATTTCCTGACATTTCTCTTCTAACCACTGTTCTTTTGCTTTCCTTGATTCTCTTATTATTTTATTTCTCAATGATTTGTATCGTTGCTGGCCTTCTTGGCTATCATTATTCTTGTATTTTCTTCTTTCATTTATCAATTCTAAAATTTCTCCCGTTATCCATGGGTTTTTAGCTTCTACTCCATCATACAGTTATATAAAGCTACAAAATATGGGGAGTTCTTCCTTACAATTATTCTTAAGTATTATATTATGGTTGTATTTATCTATTCGAATTCAAATTATACACACAATGTACGAATAGCGAAAATATATGTGAAAAAGATAAAATTAAATCTTCTGAGGAATCATCTGTGGTTGAAATCTACCCAAATGCATTCGTTATGAAAAACGCACTGAAAAACTGGTACAGTACACGGAGAAAAAGGAATTCGCTGTGGCAGCGAAATCTACTTTTGTTGGGTTCCTTTTGCCAGAGCAGCAAATTTTTTGCTGTGACAGCAAACTATTTGCTGTTCCAGCAATCTTGTTAGCTGTGACAGCAAAAAATGTTTGCTATCCCAGCAAAATTTGTTTGCTATTCTGTATATAATACTGGAAATCTGCTGGCGGAGCAAACATTTTTTGCTGCCACAGCTAAAAAATTGCTGTCGTAGCTAACACGATTGCTGTTATAGCAAATTTTCAGCTAGGTCAGCAAAAAATTTTGCTATTCTATGTATAATACCTCGATTTGCTGCGTCAGCAAATTTTTTCCCTCCATGTAAAATCCGGACGAACTGGATTTATAGTCCTTGGATTCGCATGAATTGCATTGTGATTTTAACTTGACGTACTCAGTCGCGCATCTACGCCCAGGCCAACATAGAATCGAATTATTTATAAATTATAATTCATTTAGGAGCGGCATCATATATCTGGCCTAGGGGCGGAGAATTTCCAAATGCGGCCCTGGACGTACTGTGATTTTCCCCAAAAAAATTGTGGCAGCGAAATTCTTTGCCATGGTTCAACATGCAAAAAACAGATTAGTTCCTGAGAATGGGAGACAAATTGATAATCGAATATTGAAATACTCAGACTCAACCACAGTTGAAGAACCAAAATCCTGCAACCCATCCTTTAAACGATGTTTTCGATCTCAAGAAGTCAATTTAAGAAGATGAATAGCGATGATTTCTCACATTTTGAGAGCTTGAATTTTCGTTTCGTTTTTATAAATGATTCAAATTTCCACAACATCTGTTCTTGATGAAAAAATAAAATTATTCTCCCAAGATGAGGTGATGGAATCCACTAGTGCAGGGTTGTAAGAAAATTATCTCAAGGTATAAGAATTACCAAACACCAAATATAAATATATATATATATATATATTGTATTTTATATGTATATATACATATAATTTCTTACAATTGAGAGAAGAGCCGGAATCAATCCGATTTTAGGGAATCCTTTGTCCGTTCGATAGGTCTCAGTTTCTCCAATCGTCATTAATCTCCTCGTGTATCCTTAGATTATTTATTTTAATTCCGAAATGCACGGAGAAAAGCCTACACTAGTTGTTACTGTAGCCCACACGACTGGCTCGTGTTATGCAAAAAAATAATTTCAGCACTACTGGTTACCGTGGTAGCACGAACTAGTCGTGTCCCCGCAATAGAGAATAGTGTAGAAAAACGACTCTCTAGTGCGGAGACACGACTGATTCGTGTTACCGTAGTAACCAGTAGTGTTGAAATGATTTTTTTGCATAACACGAGTTAGTCGTGTGGGCTACAGTAATCACTAATGTAGAATTTTCTCCGTGTGGCACGTTCTTTGGACCAGTTTGTTTATTTTCTCCTTGGAGTCAATTCTTTTGTATGTCTCTTTATCAAATTTTTGTATTATGATCGATCAACATGGCAATAATTGCACCGATATATTAGAATTTAGAGTAGTTACTCATCAAAATCGTTCAGGGCTGACTGGCTTTTCGTCCAAATCATTTTAATTCGCACGCTCTTCCCTACTCCTCGATGCCCCTTCCTCATCTTAATCTTCTTCCACATATTTCAACCCTAGTAATTGACGAGTTTTGTGACGCTGTGCTAGTCAAAAACTAGACGCTTGCAAGTACCTCGTAGGGTTCTGGCGAGGTTCTGGCTAGTCAAGCGTTACAAAACTCGTCAATAACTAGAACATTTCTACTTGGCGATATGCTTCGTTACAGGGTGCAAAAACTCGCCATATTTTTGCTTGTGTGACCCCTAGTGAACGGGAAGCGTGTGATAAAAAATAACCGAAGCGTAAAGATGACAACGGAGCAAACGGAACACGGAAAGAAATCCCCATATAAAAATTACATGAAAAGTCAGGTAACGATTACAGTGTGGATTTCATGTAAAATTCACTACACAATCCTGTTGGATTTACATTGTTATGGAAGGTAATTCACAGCAACACTTCTCTCATTTACATGAAGCTGAAACTAGCAGGCGTAAAGTGAGCAGCCGATTGTTGTAACTTGTGAATCAAGGTTATTGGAGCTTTGTTTATACCAGAAATCGATTGAGTAGCATCCTACCAAATGTTCCAGATCTTCAAATCCTTGATAAAAATTGTGTATAAAGAGTTATGAAAAGCGGCTGCTACCTCTACGGCTAGCAGTTTTAGTTTCATCTAATTCACTTTGGTAACAATGTAAATATAACATTGGTTCCAAAGTAAATTTTACTCCAATCGCATTCATGTGAGCAGTTATGTTAAATTCACAGCAGCCAATGTAAAATTTACATGGGACTTTTTTCCGTGAAGGGTTGCAGATGACTTTTCTAATACGCCACGGAGAAAAGAGATTTAAAAAAATTGTGAAGTTCGCTGTGATACGTCTCTACAAACAATGATTACTGGCGGTTTAATGGGCCGCTGAAGGCCCTGCGATGCCAGTAAAGACCCGTTACTGGTCCTTTCAAACGCCAGCAGTCCTGTTTACTGGGGTAGCACAGCCGCCATCGATAAGTGAAATAGTACAACATCATGATTTGTAGGCACGTAAAAGTACAGAAATTGCTAATCCTTGTAGTATTCATAATCCTTATTCATAAAGATACTACGTGGCATTACACTTCGTAAAACTTCACATCACAGGATCAGTAAATTACGTAGCTTATTCTACTGAAAATATATTAAAAACATGTATCGCTACACTGTAAAAAATGTGGGGAGTTTTTCTTCACACTGTTGGTGGATTTCATCCCCTCGTCGTGGAGAATTGATTTTGTTTTTTGGGTGTTGAATCCTCCACAAATGAAGGAAAAATCCACCAAGTTATGATGAAAAATTCCCCATCCGTGGAGAAACTTTGCTGCCACCATTTTTCCCAGTATATATTAAATAATAAATTCTGCTATTCTCCAAAGAGGCACTTTTCTGCGTCTTCTTACATGGAACACATTTGTTTGTATGCTTCAAGAGATATTGCGTAATTGTCGAAAAACTTGCCATAATTGTTGAAAAACCTCTCCTCAATGTTATCAAAGTCAGTAAACTTCTTATTGGGCGAATTACTGTTCCTTTGTGCTATTTTACGTAGTTTGGCGTAGAAATTCTGCGTAGTTTCGCGTAGAAAATCCTGCGTAGTTTGGAGTAGAAATTCTGCGTCAATCGGCGTAGTTTTGCATTGAATTGTTTCGCCAGGGGGATTACGACTATTCCATGTTTTATGATGTTTAGAATATGTGTGGATTCACTTTTCTTGCTGATTCTACTCCACCTGATCTCTCCGTACGTCAATGAAAAGCTTGGAAATCAAATCATGAGTCAATTTTGATATTTTAGTCTTCGTAGAAATATTATTTATTCGTTTTTTGAGTTTTCCCATGGTGATATTAAAAAAAAATCAGAGAAATTATGATATTCTTTTACAGTCATTACAGGAAAAACGGGAAAAATCATAATTTAATAGATCTTTTTCCGCCATTCGTTTTCTTCGCAATGATTCGCAATGAAAAAAAAAAAAAACAAATCTGTGAGTGACCGCCAAATCAGTGTCTCTTTGCATTTTTTCCACGTAGCGAACATACGTTTGATAATATATATTTTATTGATAAATAATGCCTCTGTACTTCCGTAACCAATCACATGTTCCACGTGAAATAATATTTGGTTTTTCTTTTATGTCATCACAAGGTATTATTCAACGTACAATTTAGTTAAAAATTCAATGTTCGAAGAAAGGGGTAATTCTTGGGGTCACCTTTCACTCCACATCAGTGGAGTCTCCTTGACGCGATTGATGGAGATTTTTGAAAAAATCAATTCTTTTTGTAGAAAATATATCGAATTTTGATCAAAATTTTATATCAATCTGTAAAAACTATGCAGTAGAAACTTTTGTCCCAAACCAGGGGGGTGCAACTCACCTAATCACCTTCAAATGTTTCGCGAAACGTTTTGTCACCACAGTAAACTTCACTTGAAGTCCGTGAACGGCGCTGTCTGTAGCTAAGTCAAAATCACGTGATGTTTTTTTTTGTACACTACGTACGTGATACGAGTGTCAGTATCGTCATTATCACATTTGGTTATGTGACATATTCAAGAATTGTATGTATATATCAACACCATTATTGATATGATTTGTCAAGCGATTTCAAATGCAAAATCAGGCGCCAAAAAATTATCGTATCACGTGACTTTTTCTGATAGTACAATCAGCATCTCTTGCGGAAAATTTGGGAAATATCGAATGGTGACAAAACGTTACGTATAGTTTTTATCGAGTTGCACCCCCCTGTCCCAAACGTTCCACTCAAATTTATGTTAAATATTGGTAACATTGGTAACAGTGTTGGGTTAACATTGAAAATCTGTGAATTTCGACTCTGATCTTTGTTGATTTTCAACACAAATTTGTGAGTGGGCCATTTCTAACACAAAATTTTTCACTTTGTATATATTTTCTGTATGAAACAGAATCGATTCTGCTTAAGAATTCCTATCGCTATACTTTGCGCACTGTGAGTGAAATAACGATAAAGTATTTTTTACAGAATTAACTCTGTTCATAAAAGAGCATTTATCTTTGTCGATATTCTGTAAGAATTTATAGAAAATAGATACTTTCTCTGTGAAAGAAAAAGATTCAAACTTTGAACAAGTATCGCTTTTCACTCAGCTAGAAATCAGAAAACAAGCTGTGATGAGCAATCTGAGAATCATCAATACTTTTTTTATACAATTTATATCGAATTCCAATTGATATTGTATAGAAATCAATAAAAGGCTGAAGAATTTTATATAATTTCGATTGAAATTCGATAAAAGTTGTATAAAGAAGTACATAAACATTATATCAACTCAAAATCATATAAAATTTATATCGAATTTGTATATAAAAATATAATTCAAATCAATTCAACATATATTTTCATAGATCTGCATACACTGATTTATATTCTTCCGCATGACCTGCCCTGGATGGAAAAAGTTTGTATCCTGAAAACTTTTTATCATAACAGAAATTTGAAGTCACGCCAAACCAAGTATGTTCGTTTAAAATACAGAAAACGTGTTCAAGCGTCAACTTTGTTTCCTCGTCAACGTGACTCCAATTAAATTTCCAACACTGTGGATTTATCAATGTGAGAATTTGATTATAATTTCATGTTCTCACAGATCAGTGAAGTCCACGTTGAATCCATGATAGAATTAATTTCCCTGGATATCGTTTTCCGTGATGGCTTAATTGAATAATTGAAGCGCCGAGTAAATGAAAGTGTCAGTACTTCGGAAGTGAAAAATCGCTTACCTTCAAGGTCAACCAAATTGGAATTCTTTTATATATTTATTTGATCCTTCCTTCTCACATGTTTCTGAATAAGTGTCTCTTTTTTTGCAGAATATAAACATTTTCTGCGGATTGATGGAAAACTTCATGGTCAAAGTTCAAAGTCGATAAAAATAACGTGATTCCAGGATAAAATTGTGGCACCAACATTTCTCCAGGAATGAAGAACCTTACTTACTTTTTGCAAATAATTCCCTCACAATCCGAAACGAAATCCATCGATAAAAGTTTTGAATAAATGTGTAGAATTCCACAGAAAAAATACATAATTCGAAAATATTTATCTTTCTCTTCCTTTCATTTTAAACTCATCAAAAAATCGCTGTTGATTGTGTTTTTGTTTCCAAAATTTCAAAAAAAAAGATCTAAAACTTGGATCTAATCTCTTTGAATCGATCTTCCCAGTCTCTCCTCTTTTCGGCGCCATAATATCTGTGGCGCAGCTGCTGCCGTTTCGGCGATCCTTTTTTTCTCTTCCTTGTTCTTTTTTTTTGTTCCTTCGGTATGGTGCTCGGCAATGGTAGGCGGCGACTTATCTCTACTTTACGACTGACTACGTTCGACGCTCAACGTTCTTCTACCTAACGGCTGGAACACCTAAGATAAAATGGTGGTAAGCTCCGTCTACGGTAGATCGTGGGGGCCATTTTGGGCCTAATTAATTGAGGAGACACTTTACCAGCGAAAACGTAACATATCAAACTCGAGACAAACGAAAAACATTTTTCTCCTCTACGTCTCACTCCCGCTTCTACTTCTCGTAACGATAATGACGTATAGATTCATGATGTACGGTAAACGTATGTAACACTTTGTGTCGCGGTATCATCTTACGTTTCTTATAGCTTCGTTGTTGTAATTCCAGTTTCCATCGGGTAGACTCTCAAAGATACATATTTAACACATATCAGAAGGTTATGGTTTGTAATATGAGATGTTGGTATTAGTCTCACGTACGTACAGGTACATATATATATATACTCACAAGCTGAAGCGATTAGCGCAGGACAGGCTGTTACCTATTTTACCTGGTAATATGTGGTACGAGTAAGGATAGATGAAGGAGAGAAAGAAAGAGATGATAAATGTATAACTCGCTAGATAGATAAAGCGATAGAGAAAGAGAGAAAGAGGAATAAAGATGAACAGGTAAAAAGAAGGAAGCAAAGCCGACCATAAGGACACGATCTTGCTCTGGGGAGAGAGAGCGAGTAAGCGCGCACGCTCTCTTGCAACCTCGAGGACATAATTTACACTGGAAAAGGGCGGGTAGCGACAGCATTAGTGGCTAAGTGGGGCCCTATGTTATCCTATCCTCGTATAGAATGCATACACGTATTTCCTCTCTTTTTCTTCTTCTCTTTCTTCAGTTGGAATATAATACGACAATAACGAAGACAACCACGAAGCCGGCACACAGTTCGGGCTTCGAAGAGAGCACCCAGCCAGGGCCAGAGATCTTGAAGAAAAGGCGATTCCTATCTTCCGGCCGCTGGCACCCGCCACCACCCTGTGCTGGAACACCGAAGAGTACCATTCTAGATTGCAATCTGTTTCTCCTCATTTCTTTTCTTCCTTCTACCCTCATCTCGCTCGGTTAAGGCATCCTCTTCGCTTGGGATATGCTCCGTTCTGGCCGAGTAGATCCCTGGTGAAAGAAAGACGCGTTACATTGTTGATTATATGTATCTATGCTTTGAAAATAAAAGCCCGATTGTCAAAGGGGTATCAAAATTCAAACTGGTCCTTTTATTACCGAGATACGAATATGTATAGCCTTTATGCGAGTCGACGACATCTCACACCATTCTCGAACCCTTTGAGTATATAATAGGACAAGTAGTGTAGTAAGTAGCGTAAGCATTACCATTCAACGAGGATAAAAGGGAACCAAAGAGCCCTCTCCTTAAATCGACCGAAGCTTGTACGCGGAATGACATAGAGCGTTGTTAGAGGGAATCAGAATAGATCTAATCTCGAAGAGACGACTTCCGATACGATGCATAGCGCTTGTAATACTGAATTTAATAGTCTTTCACATACTATACTCTTATCCTTATAGAGTACATATTGTTCATCGCATTTTTATTAACGTGAGATGAAGTTTGAAATTCAAAAGCGTGGTTGAGGCTCGTTATGCGGTTACAGGTTGTAACCACAAAATTTTATTATGTTTTCATATCTTAGAATGATTATTTTATTTATCTTCGAATTGCCGGAAATTACCTATAAACATGTATCCATAAAACGTATGTCAAGAAAATGAGACGACGAAAACCACACACACGCTCTTCTCGATCCGTTTTTTCTTCTTCCAGCCAAACGTCCTGTCACGAGTCTTGTATACGTGTCACGATAATTTGTATTCTTTGATTTCTAAAACTTCGAGGAGAGTTCGAGAAGATACCTTCCAGGTGTTCTCGAATGAAGGTACACAGTCTGTCGGTTTTCAGCTTATTCTTATTCAGCCTCACGGCCCTTTTCCTTGTCGTGAATCATTTTCGACAAACGTATTATCGTCAAATCTGTTTAATCTAATTTGCGAATGTTTCAAATATCGAAATTATTTAAATATTCGGCAACAAGAAAATACCATTTGATTGTATATTTTGGACTTGGAGGGCCTAATGGGACAATATCAAAGACCACAGGGCGGTCGTTCGAACAAATCTGACTCTTTGTCGAACGCGGTTGGGGCACATTGTGCTGTGCGGTTATACCAATAAGAACGACAACTGGCAACCAGCGGCAGCCAGTCGATGTTCAATACCACTACCACACAACATGCCAACTGACAAGACGATGACCAAATGAAAAAAAAAAAAAACATCAGTACTATACACAGGGACAGATCATAGTTTACAAGAAAGCCCAAATTGTATGGGTTTCTCATAGTATTAACGTTGACTTTGTGAAGGTCCTGCCATCCTGCTGGTAAGACACGCGTCATTCTATTCATTGTGACATGTTATCTAAAGCTGAAAAGACTACTTTGACTTCCTCGCTCACTCCCATACTTCCTCTTTACCGTTCTTTTTCCCTTCAGGATGAAAGAATTATAGGAATTCGTGAATGTAATCCAAAAAAATACTTGGTGTTTACACTATTTCTATTATGTTTATGGCTTTTTCAAAAACTCGTCAATCATTTTCTAAGTTCCACACGCATCTGGTCGCTTTATTTGGATCATTATGTCGTTCCAAGGCACGAGCTGGATTCTTCTTTTCTGATGAAATTTTCTTCTTTTATATAGTACACATACGTTGTATCGAACTGAACGAAATATTATAAAGAAAATCGAGGTTCGCATCATTCGGTTTTCATTGTGTATTCGATTGTTTTCTTATCATTTATACACACACGGGAAAAAAAGTATTGTTCTGATAACGATACGGAATCGTTGTCATGACTATCTAAAATATAGGGATATCAGTATCGTTGCCATGACGAAACAGATCCTTCGAGGAACGATATAGATAGTTAATCAAAACCATCTATATCGTTACCATAGCGATACAATATCGCCACTAACGCTATACTTCAGATCGTTACGATAACCATACTTTTTTTTCCGTGCACTCCCCGACTGGAAATTTATCATATGGACCAGATCAGGCAAACCTTGATCCAGCCTAGGTCCTGATAAGATTACCTTATCAGAGACCTTATCAGGGAAGACTAATTGAGATTTGATGAGGAATTCTATACCAAAGCCTCCGAAGTGAGTAAAAATTATAATATGAGCGTGAAATTGCCTCATTTGGAGTTTGCATCCCAAATTTGGTCTCCCTCCCAATAAACACATACACGTTATTTCAACGTTGAAAGAACGTTAGACTGTCAAACAGACGTCAGTCGTTGATTTCATAACGTTGATTTTCAGTTGAAATTTGATAGGGAAATAGACGACCAGGAATCACGTTTTGATGACATGTAATTCAAACTAATATTCAAAAATAACCATCAAACGACGTCCTCAAAAAACGTGTTTTGAACGGGTTTGAATCACGCGTTTAAAATGTGTTTATAACACCTTGTGTTTGAACTTCAATTGAAGATATTCTGCTAAAAATGTCGAACGAAACCGAACAATGGTTAAATTTTCAACAAAGAGCAAGATAGTAAATAGTGTGGCATACTTTCCAAATTCTATCATACTCAGAAATACTATTGTTCTCGATATTGAATGAAAAGTTTCCAAAATAATTTGTTGGATTCAATTCACGTTTTAGAACCATCATTAGGACACGTCAATATTTGACGTCTTTTAAACGATGTTCAAACCGTTGATATGACGTTATTTTATGGTTGAAAAACACGTGATCTGCCGCGACATTTTTACGTTGAATCAACGCAAGAATATTAATAATTCACAACGTGTGGTTATTGACTGTTTTTGACGTTTTTAAAACGTGCATGTGTTTACTGGGATGCATGTGTTTACTAGATAGCTATCTTATCAAAGACTCGACCTTGCTGGAGAGGGTTCAACATAGATTCTTGCGCTTTGCAACTTATCGGATTGGTTGTCCTATGAACCCGAATTCTCATGATTATACTGCTATTATGCGCAGACTCAATATCTCGACACTTGAATCACGAAGGTCGTTCGATGATTTATTTTTTCTGTATAAAATTTTAAATGGAATTATCGATAATGTTGAAGTTCGCAGCCTTATCAATTGTTCCTAACAGATGTCTTAGATCTCATCAGTTATTTAAAACTATAATGTATAAGTCCAGATTTGGTCACAGTGACCCTTTGAATCGCATTTGTGTCTATGTAAATACTCATAGTATTAAGACAGATTTCTTTGCTCACTCTATCAATGAGTTTCGGAGAGCATGCTCCCAGTTTATAAATAACTAATTTCATCTATTTTATTGTGAAGTTTCTGGATGTCCTCTTTCTTCCTATTCTAATTGTATGTATTAA
This sequence comes from Gonatopus flavifemur, assembly GCA_018340375.1. Classification (NCBI taxonomy): domain Eukaryota; kingdom Metazoa; phylum Arthropoda; class Insecta; order Hymenoptera; family Dryinidae; genus Gonatopus; species Gonatopus flavifemur. Next base: position 13,421,582 of record JAFFJZ010000005.1, read on the forward strand.
TTATTCTTTGTTTTTTGTTTCCTTTTGTATTTTACTTGGTACACTAATGGGTTCAACCCGTATATGAATGAATGAATAAATGAAAATACAAGACAAAACCAAGTATGAAAGAGATTCAACGTAGTTGAAATTGATTGGATCAAATCAGTTTTATTCACATCAAGTAACCGTTTTCCTTTTTTATATACTTTATTTCTTTCTTCGTGTGTTCGGAGGCCTAGTGACTATCTGTTCATATCAGATGAGCGTTTTCCAGTTCTGAGTACATTTACAAAGATTCAATTATATGTAATGAATAATGAATAATTGAATGTTGAAGTATCTGATCGAAACAGTCAACAGCACTGAAAAATAGCTTACTTAGCATGAATCGATCTAATTAAAAACATATGTACAGTCGAAATCCGTTTAGAAATATTATCTAGTCCAAGAAAGATTTATTTGATTAAAGAATATTTAATTTAAAATTAAAACTTTAGATTTTTGTATTTTTTCTATTTACCTACGTTTATCATCTTCAGAAGATGGACTAACAAGGTCCTGATGAGGATACGGCGAGGAAAACCTACTTCAACCCTTCAGGATAATTTGAGGGCATCCTGATTAGGACCAAATAAGCTCATCCCTACATGGGTGATCCATACCTAACCCTAATCAGAACCTTAAATGTACACCTCATTCCGGATGACCTTGCTAGGTCCTCATCATGCGTTGGGTTAACCCGATGATAATTTCCAGCCGGGTCTCTGTCATCACAAAGGGAAAAAAATTCGAAGGGGTGTTTATAGAATAGCAAATCTTTTTGTTAATCTACTCTCTAAGTTTGAAACAGTGAAATTTCATTGATCGTAGCTGATCTTCGCAGTAAGATCTCATTGATTCGATTATTCAGGAACACTGTCAAGTGCATAACCAGTAACCGATTCACTGATGTTTCACTGATTCCATTCAGTGGTGGAATTTGAATTGCAGAAATAGTGAGATTTCAATTATTTGAATTTGGAGAGTAGCTGAAAATTCGTAGCCACATGGATCGCTGAGGGATCTTTTTGAGTCTCCGATCGCGAATATGGATATGAAATTCAATATAAAATAAAAATACCGCACAGCGAATCTTTGCTGAAGCAACTAATGGATATTGAATATTCGGAATTCAGTTTTGCGTAAGATATTGTGTTTCAGAAAATTTCGGGTTTGAAATGGCGGTAGAAGGGTTGTATTAACCTTCGATTTCCATGTAACTTTCCAAGTAGAAACGCAACCGACTTTAGTCAATCACAAGACTTGTAACGGCGTGCCAGAGAGAAACCTTTATTCTTTCTCTGAGAAAAATGTATTCTATTTCGACCAAAACACCTCATTTATTCTGAAATTTTTTAGAGAAAAGATCAGATCCTTTGATCAAAATTGGGTCAACATTTTCCAAGAATTATCTTGAATATTTCTATAGACGATTACTACTATCAAGGTATTTTTCATGCAAACCATAGCAATTATTAGCATTTTTAGGTTCGTGTAGTTAGGATTCTCCTTATAATTGTATGTTTTCAAATAAAAATCTCAGGCAGCACGGTAAAAAGTCTGACCGAAGGTGCCTGCATCTTACTTGGAAACTTGACTGAAATTCAGTCTCTTCCATTGTGTCGGCCTTTGTTTTGGATGCTTACTTTCAGCTGAAATAGGGCTAGTTTTAGCTGCATCTTAAAATGAACCGATATTAAGGTTGAAAGTAAGTTTTAGTTTTTACTGTGAGGGCAACCTCCAATTCTTCACTTTGAGCTTAAGTGGATTAATGAGAGACATGGAAGCGAAGTAGATGAAAGCAGATTCGGCATTGAAGCAACGTGGATCCGCAACAGAAGAATGTTCTTCCAAAACTTCATGGGTATGAATTCAAAAGTTTTGTTTGTTCGAAAAAGACAGTTTCAAAATTGTCACGTGGATGTTCAAAAATCTGGGAACATTTGCATCGCATTTTTATCGCTTCAAAGTCGAGTCTTTCTTCATCCACCTTAGATTCATTCCCCCTCCTCCTTTTCACCTATTATCCACCGAAGCCCAACACGGAAAAAAACATTTAGCTGGAGCAGCGAAGTGGCTAGCACGGACACGGACAGCCATTAAATTAGCTCTTGCAGCTAAATTTTAACTGTTACAGCAAATAAACCAGCTACATAGGCGAATTTTTTTGCTGTGAAAACTAAAATTTAGCTGCAGGAGCTAATTTAATGGCTGTCCGTGTCCGTGCTAGCCACTTCGCTGCTCCAGCTAAATGTTTTTTTCCGTGAAGGTAAAACATGGATTTAAGGTGGTCAGGGAAATTAATAAATAAAACACAGAACGACGCAGGAAGCGATGTTGAGACTAACAATTATTCCGCGTAGTTAAAAGTAGAGCAGATTATATTGCTTCCACGTCACTCCACACTGTATTCCCTGATCTCATTCATTCACCTGAAATTCACGTAACGTGATGTAGAGTCAGCATGTCTGATCGGTGGCGGTACTGTGCAAGTAGTGTTCCTAAATGTATACTTATAAGAATTATTTAACGACTATTTGGGGGCAATTTGGGAGATATTCGAAAAGCACTTGAAGAATAATTTTTTAGAGATATTTGCTATCAGCAGATTATCTGATATCTTCTACATAATAATCCTATTGTAGCCTTGTATTGAAACCAAATTACGTAAGATTTAGCAGGAATATTACACTGACAGAAAAACGACCTGGTTGAAACATTCGTGGTCGCAGTTATTTGAAATCTGGTTCAATTCACCAGGAAATTTGATTTCGATGTCCAGAAAAAGTGGTTGAAGCAAAAATTAAGTACATTTTTCAGGTTAAAAAAACCAAATTCTTTTCTTGGTGTAGTAACCAGAATATGTAGTTAATTTTGGCTCCAACCACTCTTTCTGGACATCATAATCACATTTCCTGGTGAATCGAACCAGATTCCAAGTTACTGCGACCACGAATGTTCCAACCAAGTCGTTTTTCTGTCAGTGTATGGTGTCTCAAATGAGAATTACGTGGATCTTGTGAGCTTTCCGCTGAATAAGTCGATTGAACCTTACGAAATCTCAATGAAAAATTATCGAATAAGACATACATGCAAAATTGATCTTTATGGCGTATCTTTGTTTTTGGATGCGCAACATCCCATCTATCACAGAATAATTGAAGCCCAGAAAACATGTTTTTGAGAGACACAGTGTCAAGTTTGAGGGCTTCTAGGTATCAGCAATAAACCACCCAGATATACATCCGAAATTGATAAGTAAGCTGAAATAGAGTTTTTTAATACCGAACATTCCATCTGGCACTGGATGCTAGGAGCCTAAACACCATGGAATGCTCCAGTGAGACGTGGGGAAAGTTTGAAGGCCTCTAGAAGCCAGCTACCAAATTGGATTATCATGATGTATATCCAAAATTGAATCGTGAGTCGGAATTATGTAGATGCAATAAATCTCACCTACCACAGACTATCCAAGGCTCAGATAATATAGAATTTCAGGATGAGACATAGTGGAGGGTTTGAAGGCCTTTAGAGGTCAGCAAAAAAATTGTATCACTACGTGATGCATTGAAAATTCATTGATGAGTCGAAATTGAGGTTGTGGATGTAATAAATCCCATCTAGCACGGAATAAGTCTGATAAAAAACAGGTTTTCATGACTAACCCCCCAGGTAGGAATGAAAATCGGCCCATTCTGAGTCACATTCGAAACCGTTGGAGTGATCTGAACCCAAACCGGGTCTTAGATGGTCCAATTTTCTTTGAGGAGAACATTTTTCTTCACTCCTGAGATGAAAACATGTTGAGATTTTTCGAAGAATCAAAATATCTAACAAATGGCGAGATTCAAATCTTCAAATTCATGAATTAAATTTTCATCAATCAGATTTAGGACAGATCAACCACATGATATTCTTTTACCACAAAATTGGATCTAGAATTTTTGTATTTCTACGTGTTTTGTCTACGAATTACAAGAATTAAGATAAATTAGATTTCCCATCAATTTCCTTCAAAGAATTATTTTCGCATCCACGTTTAAATTTGTTACGGTCATTATAAAATTCAACTCACGGCCGTTGACTCGAAGTATGAAAATAATGTAAAAAGGGAGTGGGGAAAAAAAGAAGAAGACGATTCCGAGGATGCTAGTATTTTTCAAGGGGTGGAGTTTAACTAGTCAGGGTGTGGCAGAACGAACAATACAGCCGAGGGTAGTTAGCACAGATAGGCAGACAGCCAAGCAAGCAAGCAAGAGAAGTATGGTAGGGGCTGGAAATGATTTAGGTATTCTGGCCATCAGGACGAGGGAAAGAGAAGGGAAAAAGTATCGGAAGGGAGTTCGGTTTCAATATGAACCAGCTGGCGCCTCACACGCGGATCATCGCTGATACCTATGTTCCATTTCGATGGAAACCGAGTTTATGTCTCACGTTTCACTGCTTCAGCTGTGAAAAAAACCTCATATGAGAAAGACGAAAGTCGTTTAACTACCGCTAAGATGGTAAGAAATACATCAACTCACAACACACTGGTCGTTCTTCACATTTTATATCTCGAAAGAAGGAAAAAAACATGTAAGTGCAGACGAAATGGAATAATAAAGAGTATCTTGGATTGTACCGCAATAAGTTGATAATATGAGAAGATATAAATGATCCAACTGGTGCTAATGTACCCTATGAACCATCGATCATCTTCATCGTATGGATTTCGAATCGTGCATTGATAATTGAAAATAACATTACGCGCGAGTCGCGCGAGTTGCGTGAGTTGCATGAGTCGTAAGTAAATCCGATACCCTTACGATATTCGATCACTCTTCCACCGAAAGACTTCATTGAAACGTCAATCCATGTACATATCTCGTACAACTGTATATTAGATATATATTTTAGAATTGATCTGATATCATCACATTTTTATACAAGATTCAACGGTTACCGGGAAATGGATCGTTAAAAAAATCTATTCACGTCAAGTAAGTATCCCTCTCGAATAGATATACCCTCTTTTCCGTATACAATCTATATCGCAATCTCGTACGATCGAATTATTCTTTGCATAATCTATAAAACAGTACGATGATAAAATTCTAAAGAAAGGATAAGTGTATAAGCAACCGCAATTGGAGTGGTATAAAACGATCGGAAGAGGAGGCTTCGATAAGCGGTACTTGGTGATTAAGTGCCTTTTATGGAATTGAAAAGGTACACGTGCGTGTAAAATGCTATTCGTGTGTCTATGTCCGTCGCTCTCGTAATCTATATACACAATGTTCTTTCTCCCGTTCGTAATCTCCTTCTCTTATTTTGCTTTTCAAATGAAGCGGTAGCTGATACCTATAAGGAGAAGTGAATCGTATCGTAGAATCACTCGCTCGAAACGTAATCAAACTGATTTGTGAGAATAAAGCGCGATCGTCACGAAATAACTGACTCCTCTTCTTTGGCTTTCTCTCTTTCGAGCCGATGAAAAATAAGAAGATGTTTCGACGAAATTATCTAGCTACTACAAATCTGTATAATCAATCTTCGAACGCGATGAATTCAACAATACCGTAGAAGATATTGTATTGCATCGTATCGGGTTGTGAATCAAAGGAATCATGGAACACACAGGTTCCATTACAGATAATTATACAAAATGGAACTTTGATTAAACAAGCTCTTTGATTATTATTATTATCCGAACATCCATCATCATCATCGTCATCGTCGTGGTCGTCGTCGTGGTTGTGGTCGTGTATGTAGCGAATGAGATGTAGAAAATGAAAGTTTGATTGTGAAATTTCGTATGAGGAAATAGATTTGAGGGTGAGAAAATTCAGGTATCCCCAGGTATGCTTTGACAAACGTACCATGCTTGGTGCCAAGCTTGAGTCAATGCTAGTCAACACCGGGGCTAGCTTGGTTGCTAACATTGGCACCAAACTTGATTATTGTCTAGAATGATAACAATATTCGATGCTTGGCATCCAAGCTTGGTTCAACATTGAAATTCAATATCGGTTCTATGCTTGCAATCGATATTGTTACCATTATTGATATACAATACTAATTTGAGCTGGATGAGTGTGGTAGATTTTTCATTGGCATCCAAGTTTGATTGAACATTCACATTTGAGTAATTGACCAAACTTGGTGACAGGTTCGAGTCAATGCTAGTCATCACCGAGTGTAGCTTGATGACCAACAATGTTATCAAGCTCGTTTAATGTTTAGGATGATAATAACGTTCTCTGCTGAGCATTCAGCTTTCATTTATATCGGAAATTCAACACGACAAGATATGCTTGGTCCTAACATTGGTGTCCAGAACTCTATTAGTCCTCTATAGTCAGCTATGGCGGGCCACTCATCGGCCAAGGCTAGGCTAACCAGGCTTGGCATACCAAGTTTGACGCCGATCATGGTGCAATTGTCAGTCTTGGCATTACGAGCCTGGGTCATATTCACGACACAAGCAGACATACAACACGGAGAAAAAAATTTGCTGTCACAGCAAATCAAGGTATTATGCATGGAATAGCAAATTTTTTTGCTAACCTAGCAAAAAATTCGCAGCCACAGTTAACTAAATTGTTGACAGAGCAACATAATTAACAGAAGTGGCAAATTTTTCGCTGGATTAGCAAAATTTTTAGTATTATATACAGAATAGCAAACACCTTTTGCTGTCGCAGCTGAAAAATCCCTGTAGTAGCTAACAAAATTGCTGTCATAGCAAATTTCATAGCATGTCAAATGATTCGCAGCGCAAATTGTGATCGTCAAAAGTCTCACAAAACACTTGGATACCATTCCCTTGCAGCACAACAATTCAGAATGCATTCATAATCGAACTACGCAAACAAAATTATTTAGCTATCATTTGGATAGCTAAAAATCAGCTACTCGCTTAATGGTGACAGCAGAAATTTCACAGTTACACGCAGAGAAGAGTTATCTAGAAAATTACTACACTTCACAGTAAAGTAGGGATAAAATCAAACTGTGAGCCCTGGTGGAAATTCCAATTTTGAGAGTTTTTCAAAAATGCTCAGAATATTTTCAGAATTATTCTGAATTTTATTCAGACTTGCAGAGATTTACAGAGAATGTTCGAATTCTTAGAGTTTTCTAGAGATTCTCAGAAATTCTCAGAGAAATTCTTAATAAATAACGGAATTTCAGCACCCTTTACTGGAAAGTATAGTAATTCTAATGGAGATATAAAATACATAACCCGACAATATGATTTTGTCCCTACTTTATTGTAAAGTGTAGTAATTTTTTAGAAAACTTTTCTCTGCGTGTAGATTATGTGGCTATTCAAATATCAATCGCAAAACTTGTTCAGTCACAGTTCGATTTTCTACTGTACGCGGAGAAAAAAATATACTACTTTTCCTTATTTTGCTTGCTGAACCAGAAACAAGAAGGTTTGTAAAATGAATTTTTACACAAAAATACGGGAGATTGCGAATGAATCACTGAATTTTACTCCCGTGTGGAAATTGATTCTTGGCGGTAGCCAGGGCCAAACTAGGCCTCCTTACTTTATTACAGGCCCTATACAGGATTGTCACGCCCCCATTCGTGGGGCCTGTACTCGATTCCCAACTTGGACTTATGTAAGGTACCCACGATGGGGCCAATGCAGGCTTCGATGTTAGAGCCTTGGGAGGTATAATGAATTGTTGCGAAAATGATTAAATAAGACAAATATTCTACGGAGAAAATATTCCACCCAACATCACTATGTTTATCCATTATCTGACTCCATCAAAAAACCAGAAAAGCATTATTGGGCCCTAAAATTAATCAGGAAGTTACTTTTCTTTGGTTTTTTTTGACATAGTTATCCAATAGTATTTTTGATGGAATTTTTTCCTCGTTGTTGCTCGTTGTTAACGTTGATTTATATTTAAAAAAAAATAACAACAAATCGGTGTAGAGTATTAATAAAATTCTTCGCATGAACATCAAACAAATTTATAATATAAATGTATGGAATCTTCAACTTGAAACACTGAATCAAATGTTACGAAATGTTTCTAGAACGTTCCAGATTGCTAATATTCTGCCTTTGTAACGTTTCGGATGAAACGCTTTAAAATAACATCTGTAAAACACTGTTTGATATTTCAAGAACGGTGCAGACATGTTATTTTGAGACATTTTATTCGAAACGTTACAATGGTAGGCCATCAGCAGGATCTGGAATGTTCCAGAAACGTTTTGCCACATTTTGTTCAGTGTTCAGAGTTCACCTTACTAGTTTATAAAATAAAAACAATATCAACTTTGTATATTCTTCAGCAGTAATCTTTGGAAATTATTACACTCACAGAAATGACATGAAAAAAAAAATAGTTTTGTCCCATCAGGAAAAACTTGCCGGCTAATAATAGCAACCCGGGTCGGCCCTACACGGGCTGTAGTTAGGCGCACCAAGATTCTCATCACAGGGAAACACATTGGTAGCTCAACTTGGCCCCACATGGGCTGTGTACGGGTAAACCAAGCTTAAAAAAGTCGGAGCTAATAATAGCAACCCGCGTAGGCCCTTTGCTGGCTGAGACTAGGTAGCTCTATGTTGGGATACCTAACATATGCCCGTACAGGGCCTGTATTCAATACAGGACGCCCGGGAAAATTTTCTACACGGGTGTACGCTTTATAAACTTTAACGTTCAGCGTTCGAAATTTCAATCCTACCTATTAATTTTTCCACAATATTCGTACACGAGAAAAATAAGTAGTCCAAATTTTCGTTGACTAGTATGCTAATTTTGGACGGAGCACAAGTTTGAAAAGAATTCGTATACTGGATTTTAATAATTCGTTAATTGTGTTCACTATTCGAACAATGGAATCCACTGTTCATTTTCATCATCGAAATAATGGAAAGAGTCAACGAATTAATCCAGTGTACGAATTCTTCACCAAATTGTGCTCCGTCCAAAAGTGACATACTAGTCAACGAAAATTTGGATCACTGATTTTTTCCGTGTAATCTTCCGTATTGTTATGTAAAATTCATTTTACAAACCCTCTTGTTGCTAGTTGCACGGAGAAAAAGAAATAGTTGCAGCAACTACTTAAATTTTGGATTTTCGACCATCTACAATCCTTGTTTACCCAATGGGGTGAAATCCACCCCAGCCCCATTCTACCTCAATTTCAAGTGTTTTGATCTAAAGCCACGGGGTCCATAGTAACATCTGTCGATAGCTATAGGATGCCACTACTTTTTGGCCCAATAACATTCCGGTGGACTTATTAGTCTGTCTGCAGCAGTTATTGAAAGTTGTGAATTGAAAATTTTCGATGAAAACAAATATTTCATTTTTTTACAAATTTCTTCCCTTTCTTTCCTCAGAATAAATACTTCTCTATCAGCCTCGAAACTTCTCAGTCACTCGAGAACTGATTTTTTCCCCAAAGAGTAACATCCCAAGAGTATGATGTCCAATTTTCAGCTCAAAATATTGAAAAATAATAAAATTATGAATTTTATTGTGGGAACAGTCGCTGATCCATTTTTCTTTTTACACTTCATTTTTTTTAGTGTACTTAAATTTGATTTTTGGCTGTATAATCTATAAGATTTTCTAAAGTAAACTTTGAATAAGTTCTAAAAAAATTGACAAGTAACAATATTTAATAGTTAATTTGTTATAACAATTTTTGTCGTTGGGGTAGAAATCAGCCCAGTGTGGCAAGTATGTAATTCCTGTGAAATATGGTAAACAAGGGTTAAGTAGTTGCTGCAACCATTCTTTTTTTTCTCATATTTTCTTAAAAATGATTATCTTTAAAAATTCTTATACACTGAGAACCCGATTTCTTAGATTTAAAGCAAATTTCTTTACCCCCTTTCTTTTCTGATGAATCTTGTTTTCAATGGAAAAGATAGTTCATTCCAATGAGAGAATTTTTCATTGAATTGAAATTATATCCTTCGAATTCAAGAAGGAATATATTCCTGTCTCGATTTGAAAATTTGTTGTTTCAATCTGATGAAGAATTTTTCCATTGACAAAAATGTTTATTAGAATGAGGGCAAAGAATATTGTCTTTCAATCTAAAGAATTGGGTTCTTAGTGTATTTTCGAGCGGCATTTTTCTCCGTATAGGAGCTAATCAGTAGCTATACAACAGAGAACAAAGGGAATTGAAAAAAGTGAGTAGCTGCCACAGCAATTTCATTTTTTTGCATGCATAAGAATTCACAAAGAGATCTTCATGAATACATCAGGAACTGCTGTGCTGTCTGGAATTGAAATTCTCTGTGCACCATCTGTTCTCCGGTGAAAACAAGTGTTTAGATTTTCAAAACTCCAAAATTTTACTCCTTCCGCAAGATTGAATCGCAGAGAATTGAGTAAATGAATTGCAAAAACAGAATTATACTTAGGAAAACTTTTCTTACCGAGATGAATTGATCGGAAATCATCGATTCTTCCACATTCTGTACATCGTACCCCGACTTCACGAAAGTACGCCGCTCGCTTGTTAGTAGCAAGCAAAAGAACAACCTTTTTTTCGAAGTAAAGTGGCGAAGAGAGCACATAATTTCTCACGAAACACACGATATGAATCGGAGGATGGCTTTTCAGCCCATTCGGTCGGCCGCTCGCTCGCGCGTTTGAATATGAGCGAATATATGTATATGTATATACGTTGAAGCATCGGCAAAAATGATTTTGCTGCTGGGCTATCGGTTACCGCGGAACAAAGAGGTGGGATAATTTGTGAGATAGAGATAGAGAGGGAAAAAAGCAGAGGGGGAACGTAATAATGCAATTATCCCCCGTTATTAGCAGGCCATATTTTAATCGCAAATTGGGTCTAATAATCCCACGTGATTCCGTATAAAACACGTTTTATATTACTCCTTTAGGCTTTCGAAGAAATAAACGAAGGCAAAAAACGATAACACGGGTAAAGTAGTTTAATAATTATTTATGGGCAAAATCAGAGACTCCAAATCAATTTAGAATATTCAAATATCAAATTATTATTTTGATTAAAATTAATGAACGGAATTTGAATTTATTTTTTCTACTTTTTTGCGACAAAAATTGTATCATAGGAGAAGTGGATTGTGTCTGTGTAACGACGAAGGATCTCTTGGATGGAAATAGCAAGAATTTTACTATAGATAAGAATAATGTAAGATAATGACCAAATTATATAATAAGCCATTATTAGTAGACTATATTTTAATCGCAAATTGAATTTGATGGACTCACGATCTCCGGGAGTTGTGTGTTACGGCAAAAACGAAGAATGGCACAACAGCATCCCGTGAAACCACTTGCCGGGGTAATAGCCGACTGTACTTAGTTTAAATTGATTAATCTGTCTTTTTTTTCAAGTTCTTCGTTTATTCCAAGTTTTTATAGAAGTTGGTAAAAAAGGTATGAAATTAAATGCTTCGTTCTCTTTAACCACATCATTTTTTTGCATGTAGATAAATCCCTTGTAAGGTTCTCATAAGATTTTCCTTATTTACAGTTTCCGGATTCTAACCTGATCAGGACCTTATTGACAATAAGGAATTCCTGATCAAATTTCTACAAGGGTACAGGGTGGGTTACTCCTAATTTTAGATATATCTTCGTCAAGTCCTGAATATTGGGTTAAGATTTTTCTCCTCTCTAATTTTTTTCAAAAACATGCCCAACATCTAAGCAAAATATCGGAAACTTTGAAACGTGATAAACTACTCTTCGACTTTATACTTTAATACGTACTACATCACTGATTGAACATCCGAATTTGCTTGGAACAATGCTAGAACGTTTCCTAAATGTTCAAGAAAATTTATGCTGTTAAAACCCTGGATAAAGAAACCCATTCATTTCCATTAAACGTGCAGATTTTCGAACCCAAAGCGATTAAAACCTATTGAATTTGAATCGGAAATCTACACGTTTGATGGAAATAAACGGATTCCTTTAACCAGAGCAGCCTCTGCAGTGAAGGATTTTAAAGATGTTTTGACAGTTTTTCAGAGAGATTGAGTGATTTTCAAAAAAATTTAGAATTTCTGTTTACAGCAGAGTAGTCTGTCTATATAGTAAATCCGACTCTGCTAGTCAGATTACAGAGCTACGAATGCCGTTCAAGTCATAAAAATGCCAACGCTACACTGTAAAAAATTATAGTGGAATTTTCATTCAAATTTGGTGGCAGCAAAAATCCTTCACGTGGGGGAAATTCATTTCCCCATATTTTGGGGGAATTTTCTCTTTTTTAAAAGAGAAAGAATTGTTTTTTCAAATGGAGGGAGGGAGATTCGCTGCCGGGGGAGAATTCCACTTACTTTTTACAGTGTACGTGGATTATAAAAATGGGAATGTAGTAATTCTGACAAATCTATTGCGACTCATCGAATACTCCGGTATCCTCCTCCAATAAAATTCTTCAAATGATACTAGAAAAAAACCTTGTACCATATGTATATACTCTAATAAATATTCATCCTGACTTACAAAAAAAATTAAATCTTCTTTTCATCTTTCAACATGATGAGGTTCAGCGATGTAGCGTAATGATCGTTCATATATGCGTCTCGAAGATCTCTCGAGGGCGAGAAAAGATATGAACATGAAGGAAGGGTAGAAGAAAGGAAAAAGGAAGGAGTAGAAAGGAAAAAAAGAATGATTGTAGGTACCCACGAGCGGCACTCAATTCAGATAATGGAATGACTTGATTGTACCGGCATCTTCGTGCGTCTCCTCACGTAATGCATACACTATACGAGTCTACCACCTCAAGGCCTTCTATCTCACCAGAATAAATTGGCGTACAGGGCGGAATGCATCATTTACATTCATCTACTATACACATTTTAGTAGAATTTTTTACCCGTGATTTTTTTCTTCTAGATTTCTGTTTTTTTGTTTTTTTTTGTCGAGTGACTTCTTGAACATTGCAGATCGCTTGGGCTCGGATCGCCCTGAAAAACTATAATCTTCCAAACGATTTATATCTGAATATACTAAAATAGTTCCAATAGTTTCCAGAGAAACGAAACAAAATTCGAATTCATTCGGTTAAACACGTTTTGAGGTACTCAAACCCGGAAAGGTGGACACTTATTCTCATCCATCCATGACCTATCTAATCTCATTATATAGAAAGTTATACGTCGCTCGAAAGCGATATAACCTCGTTTCAAAATTGTGTAAACGTTTTTATTCCGGGTAATTTGAAGTTATCGCTGAGAAACTCTTCTTTCTAGATTGAATTCATTGACGTATTTATGAACTGAACTCAAATGACGCAAGTCAAATCGCTCTTTACAATTTTCCTTCATTCAATCAATTTTATTACAAGAAAGAATTACTTTGTGAGGCGATATGAAGCAGTGTATTGTAATATTTTAGCCTGGAAAATTTGAAAAAAAATGTTAGATCAAGGGGAGGTTCTCATCAAGCGAATTCCGAAATAAAGTGATTTTCTCGAATTTTGTTTTCATGGAAGGAAGTGAATAAAGAACTCGGGGGTTTTCACACTTCTCAATTGAGTCTTCAAGTACACACACAAATTTTCTTTAGTAAAAAATAATGCTACGGGAATTGTTAATACGTGTTGAAACGTAACCACTTAAAAAAAACAGTGATCAATCGGACGCCACTATAGCGCTTACAAAAATAATCAGGAATCAAAAATCCACAAATTTTTATGAAATATATTATATTTGTTGGAGGTTGTATCAATAAAACCAATGAAAACTTCAAAATTAAAAAAATGACAGACATGCAAACTTTTGGTAGCGTTTTTTCATCTTTTTTCGCCCTTTAAAGTGCTATAAAAAGAAAAAAAAAAGGCGAATGTCATCTCCATTTAGGTTCATCCTTCAATAAATTCAATCAGCTTCAAAATAAAATAAAAAAGAGCAATCCGTGCAGTAGTTTTTGAAATTTGAAAAGCATGGTTTCGGGAAAAACGCCTTTAAAGTTTCGGAATACGAATCCTTTGAGTTGAGAAAATTTTTTTCATGTACTTTTAGACCCATTTAATGAGTTTCAAATAACTCGAGTTCTCAATTTACTTCCTTCTTAAGAAAAAAAATTCGAGAAAATCACCTTATTTCGGAATTCGCTTGATGAGAGCCTCCCCTTAAGATGGTGTATTCAATTCAATCCGAAGTATCCACTCGATTTGATTCACAGAACTTGAATGACAGCGAATATGATCTGAAAGCTGCTATATGAAAATTACTGATGAATATTTTGATATTTTGTATCTCAAATTTATGCATAAAAAATTGCAAGACAGGAAACTATTCAATGTATTTTCAGATCAATCCTTTTCCTTCTACTTTCTTTTACGAAAAATTTATGTCGGATTGAGTCGCTGGTTTCCCTGGTAGAAATTTGACTGGGCGTCCCATTTACCATCCACGTACTAGATGGGACCCATGTGGGGGCAACTGGATAACACATTTCAGCCAATTTGACTTTAGTGCCCAAACATTCACAAGGGGACTTACGGAAGTGTCACTCACCGATTCTAATGGAACTTTGCATACTTGTAAAACATCGAAAAATAATTGACACGTATTTTTTTTATATCGGCAATGGTGGGGGTTTAAGGGTAGAAACCACCCTTCGAACGTCACAGTGGGACTAATCGAGAATTTTTGTGGCAAAATTTTTGTGTAGAACTCTTGATAGAAGGATGATAGAGACTTGATTTTTTTTTTAATGAAAGGAAGACATTCCAGATTTGAGGAAAAATATCCAGAAAGTCCGATGAGCCCGTTTGAACCTTGAAAAAATTCATGGAAAATGAGATTCTTGAGCAAAAATACGAAATTTTCATGATTCAAGAAGGTAAACAATTTTCAGTCGATGTGTTATGCATCATTTCTCATGTATTTTGATGTGCTGAATTCAAATCTGGAAACAGAATGTGTCTATCTCTTCAAGTTTCTCCGGAAAACACAAGCGCGTTTGTAAAGATTTTCGTGATCCTGTTGCACTTCGAACACTGTATTGTACTTTTGTTAGACCTCATCTTGAGTATGCGTCTCAAATTTGGAGTCCTCATCTAATTCGGGATTGTACAGACTTGGAAAGAGTTCAGCATAAGTTTCTGCGTTTCGCTGCCTATCAGATAGGCCGTCCGTTGAGCGTCACTTGTCATGATTACTCATTGATTATGGCTCTACTTAACTTGCCTCCCTTGGAATCACGTCGTTTGTTCAATGATTTTTCATTTTTGTATAAAATTGTTAATGGGAAAATTCGCTGCCCTCAACTGCTTGGACTTGTACGTTTTAATGTCCCTCCTCGTTTATTGAGGCGCCCTAAATTGTTCAATCCAATTTCTTATAAATCGAGACACGGTTATTCTGATCCGGTAAATCGGATATCTATCCTAGCAAATTCTTACAGTGATGTGCTTGAATTATTTTCATCTCATTCTGATCTTAGGAATTCTCTTTCTCTTATTTGTCAAATTTAATATCTGATTTTCCTTTTCACCTATAATTATACACGTTAACTGTTGTTGTAATATAAGATGCATGTAGTCGAGCTTAACATGATGCTTAATGCTTTGATGTATGATATATATAATGTGGTTCAAATAATGTATATTCTATGTACCAAAGGGTCTTTTATACCCGTATAAACAAAATAAATAAATAAATAAATAAATAAATAAACAATTAAAGTAAGAAGATGCGGATTTCACGATTATTTACATGAAAAAGAGGGGAGAAAATGATTTCATCGATGTATTATACATCATTCTCCGAGGGGTTCGGTACGCTAAATCTAAATCTGAGACCAGAATATGTTTATCTTTCCAGGTCCTTCCGGAAAATGCAGCTGAAGTGGAAAGAATTCGAAGTCTATGAAGAATGATGTGTATACATCGAGTAAAACATTGTCTCCCCTACAAATTCTATAAATAATAGTAAAATGGAGATTCCATCAGATTCCTTCACTTTAACCAATTTTTCCGGAAGAACCTGGAAAGATAGACGAATTCTGTTTCCAGATTTGGATTCAGCGTATCGAAACCCATGTGGAATGATGTATAACTCACCGATCAAATTATTTTCTCCCCTTTGAATCATATAAATAACCGTTGAAACCGCATTTTCATACTTTAACTGCGTTTTCCGGAAAAACTTGAAGATATAAACACATTCTGTTTCCAAATTTGGATTCAGCATATCAAAATACATAAGAAATGTAGCATAGTACATTGACCAATAATTGTTTCCCCTAGAGATCGTATAAATAACAGGAAAATGGATATCTCAGCATATTTTTTTCCACTTTGATCGCGTTTTCCGAAAGAACCTGCAAATATAGACAAATTCTGTTCTCAGAATCGAATTCAGCGTATCATCAATTCATTTTCTTCGCTTTGAATCATCGTCGATAACCGTGAAATCCGCATTTTCAGACATTAATTGTGTTTTCCGGAAAAACTTGGAGAGATACACACATTCTGTTCCCAGATTTGGATTCAACACATCAAAATACATAAGAAATGATGCATAACACATTGACTAAAAATTGTTTACCCTTTTGAATCATGAAAATTTCGTATTTTTGCTAAAAAATCTCATTTTTCATGAATTTTCTCAAGGCCTAAACGGGCTCATCGGACTTTCTGGATATTTTTCCTCAAATCTGGAATGTCTTCCCTACATTTAAAAAAAAAATCAAGTCCCTATCATTCTTCTATCAAGAGTTCTACAATTTTGACACAAAAATTCTCGATTAGTCCCACTGTGACGTTCGAAGGATGGTTTATAAAAAAATACGTGTCGATTATTTTTCGATGTTTTACAATTATGCAAAATTTCATTAGAATCGGTGGGCGACACTTCCGTAAGTCTCTTTGTTAGTTGGTTTATGTAGACTTTTCTTGCGTCAGCTGATCGTACAGTAACATTGATAGTCCATCAACACGGTCAGAGAAATAAAAAGAAGCCCCAACGTTTCAATTCGTTACTCGGGATTATTTTATGGAAATAAATCCAAAAGCAACGTTCTTGACTGGAGATTACATGTCAAAATACATTGTTACCTTATTTATAGGTGTGATTTGAACTACATTCTAGCGATTCTCTGGGACATCTGGATGGGCACAGGCTAGAAAATGCGTTACAAAACTAGCTAGGGCCCATCTAATCCCCAATCATAATTTCTACCAGGGATATTCTCAAATATATCCTCGGTCGCACTGAATACGTATTCAATCTACTTACATCAAGTGAATGTACTGATTTTCATTTGTATATGCCACTTGAAAACCGTTCTGACCTCTCAGAAAGTTCTCACATTCAGAATGAAAGGAAAATGATTTTATACAAGCAAGATTTTTTCTCCATATCAAATCTTTGACAAACGGGAGCAACGATGTCTCAAATCAAATCAGATTAAATCATCGCCTCGCTCCACTTGGTTCAAACAATTTCAACAGAATTTCGTTGTTGACACCCTCGTTGACTTCAAATATCACTTGATTCCTTTCTCAAATGAGATATAATCGTTGATTTATAATGAAACAAATTACATACACATCGCGTGGTATGCGGTACACAAGAGAGCCCTTGCAAAATAAATAAGGAAAGGGGAGATCGATATAAACAAGTTTACGCGGTAGACGAAGGAAAGTGAAGGAGCAAGGAGACAAGAGTTAAAAAATACACATACATGGGATATAGTCCTGCGATGGCGAAAGAAACGATCTTCTAGCTCGTCTCAACTACATAACTACATCTTTCTTTTACGTTTCTCGCGAATAAGCCACGGAGTCTTGCTTGCGGGCCTTGGCTCTATCCTTTACTCGCTTTCCCTATCCTTATGCTCGTAACCTGCAGTATCTTTTTCTTTTCCACACGTCTGTACTACCCTTTGCCTCCACTAATCAGCCAGACAGTTTGCTTCTCTTACCAATAACTATCTACCGTTTCTCTCTCCTGTTCCTTCCTTCGCGCGATGGAACTTTTATCTTGATCCTTTTTTCTGTCTCTCTCTCTCTCTCTCTCTCTCTCTCTCTCTCTTTCTTTCCAACCACGAAAGTGCCGAGAGAAGTCTCTTCTTCTTCTTCTTCTTCTTCCTTCTTCCCTTCTTCTTTCCTTTTTTTTTCATCTTCTTCTCTTCCCTTAACTTTCTCACTCCCTAACTCTGTTGCACCGCCTTTCTGTGTTACACGGACGATCCGCTACAACCGCACCGCTGGCGGCACGGAAAAAAGGCGGCCCTAAAAGAACTTCATATTTTTTATACTCTGACAGCAACTTGGGTGGTCCAAAATGGCCGCCAATGATGTAATATAGTGCTCTCGCGGGTTCCTCCGACGTCACTAAAGACGCGTATATAGAGGTAAACTTTACCTCTCTTCTTCTACTTCTTCTACTTCTTCTTCTTCTTCTTCTTCTTCTTCTTCTTCTTCTTCTTCTTCTTCTTATTCTTCTTATTCTTATTCTTACGGTCACCTTTTTTGTACGTGTAAGAGTATTTATTGCATTGTAAGTGCACTGTCAGTCCTATCACATTGTGGTTTGTCTTTCTTGAGAATGTAATTATTTCAACTTGTCTCTGTTATGTTTCGATTGTTGGTAAGTTAATTGCTTATTTGCTTCCTCTCGTTCGTTTGAATCGCATAATAAGAATTTCATTACCTTCTCCAAGACACTTAACGTCCTTGGTTGTACGATTGGTTGTGCGATTAAAGGTAATCCTCCGGGAAAATTCGGGATGAAATTAGAAAAATGATTGTCAAGCAGAGCACCAAGGTCGAAGGAATTCGATAATCATATTCGTTGGGACTTATATTCTTATTTATGACAAAAAAAGAACCAACTCGAAGCTTAAATAAACAACCTTGTAACAACAACGCGAAATTTGACATGGTTTTTTTCTGAAAAAATTTTCATTTTTGATCCGTTTATGACTTATGAGGGCTCATTTTGTTTCTTGTGAGATTTAAAAAACCTTTGCCATGGGGATTTTTTTATATAAGTCATCATGACACTGTCACACGCTTTTGTTTGTTAATAGTAAAATACATTCCCATAAACAAAAGCGTGCGACAATGTCATGATGACTCATATAAAAAAATTCCCATGGCAAAGGTTTTTGAAATCTCACAAGGAACAAAATGAGCCCTCATAAGTCATAAACGGATCAAAAATGAAAATTTTTTAAGAAAAAAACCATGTCAAATTTCGCGTTGTTGTTACAAGGTTGTTTATTTAAGCTTCGAGTTGGTTCTTTTTTTGTCATAAATAAGAATATAAGTCCCAACGAATATGATTATCGAATTCGTTCGACCTTGGTGCTCTGCTTGACAATAATTTTTCTAATTTCATCCTGAATTCTCCCGGAGAACTAGCTTAAGTCAGAATGATGAAAATTCGGTATATTTGTAATACCGAATGTCTAATCTATGCTTCTTTGAAAAAAGGCAACAATATAACTTTGCGTGTCTGGACTTTGAAATACTGTCAGCCCGCTGCTATCGTATTATCTTAGATTTGATGCGGTTTGAATTAATGAAACGAGGAATATTCAAATAAAGTAAAAGACATCAAGTCACGGTAAGAAATTCATCTAATCAGAACCTGATAATATTACTCAACCGAATGAAGTTGACAGTATCGATTCACCGCATTAGAAAGACATTTATAATCACAACGACGTTCCAATGACTTGACCAGCTTGGTCTAGATCTTGTCGATTCGGCAACTTTATATATGACTTCACTAAGAAAAAAAGAATAGTTTTCTCAAAAAAATTAGCAGAATGAAAAAAGTTTTACTTTGTCAAATTTTAGTTAATTCGTACAAATTTTACACTCACAGAAAGGATTTCTTGAAATGAGAAAATTGTTTTTGCCGTTGGGGCAAAACTCATTTTTTCCTCGAGCCTAGAAAATTTGACTTGAATCGAGAAAAATTCGTTTTGATTTCAAAAGAAATTTGCTTGATTATTATTCAATACACCAATCGATTGAGCAACTCTTCAGGAGTGAGAAAAGATTTTTTCATTGGAAATTTGTTGCAAAATGCCGGCTGTAGGAGCGTTTTTCTGGAAACTATGGTTTGAAATCGGCGAGCAGCAGAACTCGAAGAGTTTTCATCCGAGCGACTTGAAAATTGGACTGTAACTTAATCGTGTGATTATCTAGTGAAGTATACACGATTTTTACAATTAGTCAACAGGATTTCTCTTTCAGGAACGGTCAGAGTCGATTTTTTTTCGAAAATTCGAATGGTTTGTTCAAGGTCTCGCCAATTTGCGAAAAAAATTCCTAAAATTATGATCGTGTGTACTTCACTAGATAATCAACGATAAAGTTACAGTTCAAGTTGTGCTGCTCGCCGATTTCAAACCATAGTTTCCAGAAAAACGCTCCTACAGCCGCCATTTTGCAACAAATTTTCAATAAAAAAATCTTTTCTCACTCCTGAAGAGTTGCTCAATCGATTGATGTATTGATTGTTCATGATTACTATGAAGGGACGCTCAAAAAAAATTATTGATGAAAGCTTTTTTCTTTAGAGCGTTTGGGAGATATAACCCCTTAACCAAGATAACGACAAAATTGATTTTTCAATTAAGATATACAAAATTTGAAGTGATTATTATTTTGAGAGTTTGACTGATGTAGGAACATTGAATTTCATAAGTCTCATTGAAGATTGTCCGAGGTTCGAAGAAGTTTTGACTCGATCTTCTATGGAAATGGGATTATTCCATCCTTCTAATCTCCCTGCTCCCAGCAAATCAATATAATCTTCTGAAATGTGTGATTTTCACTTATTCCAAATGCTTATACTCTGTTCTAATTAGAAAATTTACCTCTGAAACATCATTGAATCTAATGGGATTCTTTTATTTTCGGTTTCGGTTTTCGGCCGAAAATGTGTACTCTCTAAATCTGGAAGAGTGAAAAATCCCACGTTTCACTCCACTAAGTGTCAGAAGTGAGCCTGTCCGCTTCGAGTGGAATTTTCACTCGTTTCGAGTGACTTCTCACTCTTTCAGAGTGAAAAATTCACTCCAGAATCGGAGTGGTTGTGAGTTTCTAACCCCTATTAAAAATGTCCGACAGATCCTGACAAATTCCGGTCAAAATTCTGTCTGGTTCCGTCGGAAATCATCATGCCTGGGACAAAAACCGACCAAATCCTGCACAGACTGGAATACCAGACAAAGCCAAACAAAACCTTACGGATTCCGGTCAAAATTTTGTCTGGTCCTGTCGGAAATCATCATGCCTGGGACAAAAACCGACCAAATCCTGACAGAAAATTATCTGTCGGACATTTGGAATAGGGACCTCAAACCTTAGAATATCATTCTAAAAGAGTGGAAATTTCACTCGAAAATTCGACTGGCTCACTTCTGGCTGGCTAAAGAGTGAAATCTCACTCCAAAGATTTTAGAGAGTAAGGTGCCGAATTTCGTTTCCGGTTTCGGCTGAAAGAAAATCCCTTTTCGGCCGATCTCTACACTGCAAACTGAAGTGTGTTAAACACACATTATCCGTGTTCTTGTAGTCAATTTTAACACACTTCAGTTTGCATTGTAATGCCAAGTGAAAAATAACAAACACGATTGGAATTCAAAATGCACCCAGAAAAATGGTATACCTGGATTTATTTAATTCAACGAACATTTGTTTGAATCAACTGAAATTTATTTGACTCAACTACAATGTCTATTTATATATGAACCTACTAGAGTTTTAGCTGGATCAAATAAACAATTCATTTCATCCGAATAAATTTGTATTTATTTCAAATAAAATTTACTTGAATCACATAAAATTTGATTGGATACAATTAAATCTATAGTAGGTTCATATTCAAGTAAACCATTTCTCTGGGTGTGACGAACAGCCAAATTCTCCTGTACTCTTTATAAAATTCAACTCCCGGCATTTTGAATTTAAATGGTGCCTATTACTTTTTGTAAAATATCCGCAATCTTTTGTATTTTCATGTAAAAATTAATTTTCTAAACTTAATTTTTTCTAGTATGTTAAAAAACCAAGAACTCATCTGGGATTTCTATAAAAATTATTATATTTTTGAGTTCTCTTTTTCTCCGAATTTTGTTTTCTGTAAACTTCAGGTAATAAAACCCAAAATTGAAATACCGAAAAAATAATTGCCAGGCATCCGATTGGAATGGACACTTGTCAAATAAAAATAATGGGATCGCTTGCATTCCGTGAATACGTCGACATTGTTCTTTTATGGCGTGACGATATTGGCAGAGCTTTTTTGTTGGTAATAATGTGCTTCAACATCCTGACCAGATGTCACCAGGGATGCTGTCACATACGAGACCAAAATCTCAAATATTAGCGAGATTCTCTCACCGGGAAGGGATAGGTGGAAAGGAAAAAGAAAGGAAGAAAGAAAATGGGAAACTTCAACCGCAATATCGTGCTTTTTTCTGATACTTTGGGCAACACGTGCATGAAATGGCTCATAAAATTTGCCCTGCATGTGGAAAGATAAAAAAATAAAATGAAGAAGAGAGAAACGCAAAGGAGAGAGATCATCTTTATCGTTTTCGGAGTTATACACGATTGAGAGCTAAATTACATGTGAGATCAGCGAAAGAGTAAATTATGTCGATTACGATTCGAAATTATATGAGGTGGAAAGAAATATGCTTCCTGGAGAGTAGCATTGGATTCGCGTTAAGATTTCATTGACGATCAATTTTTAAATTGACTTTTAATAGGGAGAAAACGTCTCGACCGATAACGATGTTTACTGGGTTTGCTTTTTTATACATTCGACAAACAGGTAGACCGTTATTAACGAACTGAGAACATTTTTAATCAACCGTTTGGAAGATGAATGATCGTTCCTTGGAAATTATTATTTCAAGCTGCATACATTGAGTGTAAAATTTCGAAAATGCGACAACGTAAACAGCGAGTATAAGAAAAACTTGTAATTCCGAGTGTGATAGAGTGATGGGATATTTTAAGGGGGTTCGAGGAAACAGTTTCGTTTAGATGTTCTCTGCGCAACACTTATGGATAATATCAATTCTTGGCTGAATCAAAACTTGTCTCAAAGTGTTATGCAAGGCATTTTCAACCTGTCGAGAAGATATAGCAAGAAGTGCAACGATTTTTAAAGAATTCAATATGTAGAAATTCTACATGAATTATATAGAATTGTTTAATGAAACTCTTCCCGACTAGAAATTCAATCGGGTTAGCCCGAAGTTTGATTAAGACCTGATCAGGACCTGGTCGGGTTAACCCGATCAGATGTGACTGAATTTCTGAATGAGTCGGGTTTGTACAATAATGACAAATCATCTTCAAAATTATATTAGTTTATAATCAGGAATTTCAGCAGAAAAAGTGATATAAGAAAATCTGTCACTGATAAAGATGGAACTTCTTGGAGAACAGGGATTGTTCTTTTTCATAAAAAATATATTCAGTTTGTATAGATTTTGATGAAATCTCAATAAAAATTCGACATATTTTCTATAAAAAAGAATAGTCACTGTTCTCGGAGTCTCATTCCTACACTGAGAAAACAGATATATCGAAAAATACCATAATTTATGGATTTTTGGCGTTGGTCTGACCCGAATCAAAATATTTACGTGAACGAACCTCTAAAAGTCCCATAGTTTCTTGGACTTTTACAAAGAAGTATGGTACCTTCCTCATAAAAATCCCAACCATTATGGTACTTTTAGAGGTAGTCATTGGACTACCTCAAATTTTTAACCTTCTAGATCCAGAATGTAGATTTTTAAAAATCACATATTCTTCGCTATATTTTCTTATTTCTTGAACTTCAAAAACTCACATCCATCAAACGAAGCGCACGGAAAGACTGGGTCTATCGATATTTAGAAAAATGACTGTCATTTTAGGGAAAACGAGAATCGCTGAAAAATATTCGCAGTGAGTCTACTAAAAATTCGTAGTCAATGTATTAACAATTGATAGTTTCACTGTGAAAAATACCAATGAAACTATCAATTGGTAATATTTTGACTACGAAGTTTTGGTAGACTCACTACGAATATTTTTCAGCGATCTTCTTTTTCTCTGAATTGACAGTCATTTCTCCAAACGTTGACAAATTCTTTCTAAATATTAATAGACCCGGTCTTTCCGTGTGTATATAACATTTTGGGAACCAGGAAGTAGTGGCACCCATTCTTGAATAGAATCGATTCTGTTTTGTAGAATTGTATAAAATATCGATGAACATTTGATGTGTCCTGTGAAAAAAAGAAAAGACAAACTACCAGGGACCTTCGCTCTTCAAAAATTCCTTCGACTATTTCGAAAAGATCTTATACGACATATGTCCGCACTTGATGGTAAAGTATCAACCCATACAGCACAAGAGTTCCTGCAAAAGGCTCCCGTTATGCTAATCAATAGGTATTCATCATGAATATAATAAATGAACTCCTTAACATTCAGAAAGAACTCATATCAAGATTCCATAAAAAATTCTCTGAGCATTCAATACGTTTTCATTTTGAATTCATTGAATTCTTATTGAATTCAATATTAGTCGCATAAACTACCCTTATGAAAAAACCCGACATCGATATTTCATCGTTCAATCATCAGTTATATTAACACTATCCGAAATCTATTGTGTTGTTTCATTATCAGACAAGTCCGATACAAATACGATGTCTACGATCATGATCCGATACAAAACCGAAACAGCAACCCGATGATCTCCCGATAGCCATCTATATCTGATTTACATTGGATAATTATCGTAGATATCGTATTTTAAAACGTTGCATAAAGAGGCATTCCACCTGAGTAACAAAGTTCTGGGATAGTAAGCAATCGTCTCACCCTCTCAACACAATCCTCAGATGATTTCTGGACAGTCTTTGAATCTTCATTCATAAATAATTGACGGGCCAGTGAACCGCTCTCTAGAGGCCGAAAAAAAAAGAAAATTTCAGGAATTTTTTTCAAAAAAAGTAAACAACATATCAAACTTTGGTAGAAAGTTCTTTATTGCATAAATATTGAAGTGTGTTTTCAAATTTTTTCGCAGCTATATATAACAAAATGGTGGCTCCTCAGTGTTTCTACCTGGACATCTCTTTTTTCGTGGCCAGACAAAAACCTCGGGCAAATTTGAAAATACAATCATAAACCCAAAAAATTTCAATTTAAGGGGTCTGTCTAGTAGCTCGCGCCGAAAAAAACGCGATTTTCGTGATTATTCCTTGGGATACTGGATAAAGGTAATGATATAAAAGTTATTAGGCTTAGTAAATACACTCTTGAGATACATAAAAAAACTTTTTTCTTTTATTTTATACATGTATTATGACCAAAAACGTCAGCCAAACGCAACACCTCGAAAAGTAGGTAGGTCCGCCTTGTTGATAAAATCTCGGAGCTGTGTTGTCTGAAACAAAAAAATCAAAGTGCTTTAGGTTTGGTATGACAATGGCTATGTCCCCTATGAATTTTATTCAATTATTTCAAAAAACAAAAAAATGGTAAAGAAAAAACAAAAAATTTTCAAAAAACCGTTTTTTTGCGCCGATTTTTGAAAAAAAATATAGTAAAATTCAAAATTTTTGAAAAAAATTCATAGGGGACATAGCGATAGGTTCAAAGAATATGTGTTTCAAATTTCATAAGGATCGGTCGAGTAGTTTCGAAAATTTCATCAACAAGGCGAGTAAAAACGTTGTTTCGAGAATAACGCGTTTAAAGCTTTTTTTACATGAAATTCTTAAAAAAAACTTACTTACGCCTAGTCCGCGATGCCTGGACCGTACAAAATTCCTTCAGATTGTTCGAAGAGTTGACTTTCTTCCAATCTTTTTCCAAACGAAACCAAAACGATTTTTCAAAAGTGAGTTACTAGCTACAGCAATTTTTGTTTTTCGTTGCTTTTCGAATTTTCTTGAAAAAAAACATACCATTTTGGCAAAAATCAACTGAAAACCAAATCTCACGTACCGCTGTGGATAATATATCAAATCGAAATTTCCTTGGTTTATGATTATATTTTCAAATTTACCCGAGTGGGTTGTTCACAACTCCAAAAAAATTCTAAAAAAAACACTTCAATAGTCATATAATGAAGAACTTTTTACCAAATATCAATATGTTGTTATAGTTTCTTTTAAATTCTTGAAATTTTCTCGTTCTTTTCGACCTCCAGGGTGGTTTACCCCTTCAAAGGTGGGCGAATCTTTTGTATGCAATACTTAACAAGTTTCCATAGAAATTTTATAGAATTCGATCGGAATTCAACATTTTTTCACACCAATAATTCGATTCGTCGAAATTCACCCACCCCCATAAATGATATTTCATCTTAGATCATTATTTCTGCGATTTGGATTTTCATAACATCCTACGTCCCTTCTTCTATATCCGACAGTTTGCTTCAATAATCAATTAAAAAGAATTGGGCCTGTAAAAGAAGAATACCCAGGTTAAACAAAACCATTGATTCTTGTCAAATCTCATTGAATCTTGTACAATGCTCTGACCAAATCCTACACTGAGAACCCGATTTCTTAGATTTAAAGCAAATTTCTTTGCCCTCATTTCGATAAATCTGGTTTTCAATGGAAAAGATAGTTCATTCCAATGAGAGAATTTTTCATTGAATTGAAATTATATCCTTTGAATTCAAGAAGGAATATATTTGAAAATTTGTTGTTTCAATCTGATGAAGAATTTTTCAATTCAAGAAAATATTTATCAGAATGAGAGTGAAGGAAATTTTCTCTCAATCTAAAAAATTGGATTCTCAGTGTATTCAAGCATTTACCAATGAGATTTCATCAGATCAATGTATTTTTTCAATGTGATTCTGATTGAATCTTGTAAAATGTCCTGAACAAATCCCATTGAATTTAATTTCATCAAATTCTATGGATTTTTTTAACCAGGGTATATAATTCTGTATTCGAGATACTAACTAATAGCGAATTAACTAATGAATACTTTTAAATTTGTTCAAACGAAATTTGGATTGGGAGAATTTAGAAGAGATTAGGGAAATGATGAAGTCCTAAAGAAATTAATTAATCCAACCTGAAATATCTTCCCATTACACGGGAAAAAATTGGCGGTAAATTCTGTGACAGGTGCAATTTTTGTTACCATTTGAAACAAATTGTGACAATTCTAACTATAAATTGTAGTAAATTTAATGGCAGTTGCAGTAAATTATACTCAAAAATTGTTCCTATCCCAAATTTTATCCCAAATTATTGTAAGTATGACACGTAATTTTTGTGCGTGTACAAGTTGGAGTTCGATTCATCAACTTCAAATTCAATTAAACGTCTTAGGGGGGGCGTCCATTAATTACGTGAGGTGTTCAAAGGGGAGAGGGGATCAAGCTAAATCTAATCAAATCTCACTTGGGGGAGAGAGGTGGGGGTCTTAGAAAATATCACGTAATTTTTTTCTAGCAAAAAACGGTGTAAAATTGCGTGAAATTATTTTGAAAAAATTCAATTTTATCACTGTGATTTCAAATTCCGGTAATATTTTTAAATACTAGTTTTTGCTAGGCTTAAATAAAAATTACAGAACAGATTGTATTTTTTATTTTATTTTTTTTTAATAATCTAACGCATTTTACACCCAAAACACAAATTTTGAAAAATCTTAGGTGAGAAAATCTCACGAAATCTCACCCGGGGGGAGGGGGGGGTCAAAAAATCCTCGAAAATGTCTCACGTAATCAATGGACGCCCCCTTATCAGAAATTTACACATTAAATTTAGATTTGGATAGAACCTGAAAATCCGCAACGTTCGGAATCAACTCGAATGTTGTAGGATGATTATAAATAGTGTTCAAAATCAATGCTAATATGTTTTCATAGCATTTAGAATAGTGAAGATCAGTGCAGCATGTAATCTCAGGGAATAAAACGTTATTCAAACACAAAATGAACATAAAACCCACCCAGCACAAATATCGCAGCAATATTACAGTAATATCACCGCAATATTGGAATATTGCAGTAATATTGCAGCGATATTACTGCGATATTTGCACTGAGTGGGAAGATTCAATTTTTAAAGGGTTTTGTTATTTTAATTTATCACCAATCTTCAAAAAAGTCAAAATCAACGCAAATTAATGAGAAATGATGAATCAAGATGAAAGACATGATATCCCAAGCAACACAGGAGGTTAAAAATGCTAAGAATGTGTTTGGAAAATCCTACGAACGCGCTTAGAACTCCTAAATGAGACTGTTTCGTATAATTATGTGCTATGCACCTCCATAGAATATCTTGACGAATTTATCCAAAATAGTCTCATTTGCACATTCTTTTCACCTTCACTGTATCATCATAGCATATTTGAGAAGTTCTTGTTTTACTTGGGATCAAGCCATTGCATGTCTTTCATTGAACATCCAACAGAAAATGTAACATAAAAAAAAATAAAGGGTCATAATTGAAATTCAGGAATAAGCAATAAAATGCCTATTGATATCCCAGCCAGCACAAATGATCAAGTTGAATTCATAAATACCTTCCAAAGATCTCTTGAATAATCCCCGTTATACGACCAATAATGAATTCAAAACGAGAACGTATTGAATGCCCGTAGAATTCATTATGAAATCATGATATGAATGCTTTCTGAACTTCAAGTTGTGCATTAAGAGTTCATTTTGAATTCAAAATATCAATAATTAATACATATTGATTAGCATAACGGAAGCTCTTGTGCTGCATGGGATAATTTTTGTCAACTCCAAAAATTGCGTAAAAATTACAACAAACTAAAATTACATCAACCTTGACAATAAATATTTCACCAGTTCTCACCTTGAAGATCAAACCCGTTTCTTCATCTTGAATTAAATAAAAATATTAAACATAGACTAATCAATCTTACGTGCAAGAGTACACTGAGAACCCAATTTGTTAGACTGAAAGAAAATTTCTTTGCCCTCGTTTTGGTAAATCTTGTTTTCAATGGGGAAAATAATTCATTTCAATGAAACAATTTTCAATTGAATTGAAGTAATTTTTTTCGAATTTAAGTAAGAGTATATTTTTGTTCCAATTTGGAAATTCTTTGTTTTAATTTGATGAAAACTTTTTCCTTCCAACTGAATTTTCTTTGATTGAAAGAAATATTTATTGGAATGAGGACAAAGAAGAATTTCTTCAAATCTAAGAAATTGGGCTCTCAGTGTATGACATATTACAAAAGGATGGGAATGTAAAGAAACGGTGGTGTTCGGTTGTTCCCCGCGTTCGTAATTACCCCACTCTCTTCTACTTCAAAACTCACCATCAAACTCCAATAACAAGGAAACGAATGAATAAATTTCAAGAAATGACTATACGACTGATGGAATTCATGCAAAATGTTTCTCCTCAATTGAGAAAAATACATGGTTGTACCACCAAAAAACCACTCGTTGATTGGATATGGTCAAACCAACTACCCACGTAGCCCTCTTTGTCCGAAAGATATCTTCAGAAATGATTAAAAAGATTCCAAGAAGTCTTAATAATTTCTGAAGATATGTCTTCGAAATAAAGAGTGCTATTTGGGTAATCACTGGATGATATTCCATTTTGTTGGTTGATAGAACTAATTAGCAATACTGCGTTGATCAATGGGGGACAATAACCAATAAGATCCCATACAAGCAAAAGATTATTCTTCTAGATGTCTAAAAAATTTCTTATGCAACGGTTTTCACTGTCTTCGAGATGCCTTCGTTTAAGAAATCTAAAAGATGTCTTCAGATCTCTTTTAGATGTCTTTTAGATTTCTTAAACTAAGACATCTTAAAGACAGTGAAAACTGTTGTATAAGAAATCTTTTAGACAAAGCAAAATTTTTGCTGTATGGGATATTGGTTTGATATCCAATAATTTGTTGCAGTCACTATTTAGTTGAATAAAGTACCTTTAGAATTAAGGGGATACCAACGCCGTGATACTAGCCAAATTATGTTGCTTTATTTTCACATAATTTGTCAGAAAAGATTTGGCTAGTGCTATGCCGCTGGTATCCCCTTAATTCAACCAACAATCTGGCTATTACAACCACACATTGTTCTGCTCAAGTGGACAAATTTTCAAAGTTATATATGATTTATAGATAGTTCGATATGGTTTATATGTATATATTATGTATAATTTTGAAAATGTCCCTACTGTGGTTCATATGAAGATTGAAAAAATCGACCCCATTAAACATTTTAGATAGAAACAGGTAAACAATATTTTTCATTGTATGGTGTCACAACTTCAGATTCACGGAAAAAATTAGTGATCCGCATTTCTGTTGACACCCACACACCACTTTTGGTCTTCAAGATATCTTAAGGAACTGTTCAGAAAAGTTCAAGAAGTCTCATGCAACGTGAAAAGATTCCCTTAAAATGAGTTCTTACTTCTAAAAGATATCTTTTAAAAGATCTAAAACTTTTCTTCCGAAGTTATATCTTTTAGACATCTTATAGAAATCTTTTAGAAGTAAGAACTGTTTTAGATCTCTTGTAGATATCTTTTCATGTTGCATAAGACTTCTTAAATTTAGCTTGAGATATCTGTTAGAACTGAAATGCTGTGTGGGCAGGATATGTTACTTTTGGACGAAGCAAAAATTCAAGAAGGATTCATACACTGGAATTTAATAATTCATTAACGTTGTCCATCACTGTAAAAAGAAAGTCTTAAATTCAGCTCATTTCATGGCTGAATCTATGATGCAAACAAATTAAGCCGAAAAAACAATCGCCGACACAATGGAAAAAGCATTGTGCTGAAATTAAGATGCAAACAGATTAATTAGGACTTTCTTTTTACGGTGATTGTTTCAACAATGAAATTCACTTTTCATTTTCATTCTCGAAATAATGAACAAAATCAATAAATTATTAGAATTTAATGTACGAATTCTTCTGGAACTGTTGATCCGTCCAGAAGTGTCATGCTTGTGACAAACCCGGCTGAAAGTGACTGCATCTTACTTGAAAACTTGATTGAAATTCAGTATTTTCTATTGTGCTGGCATTTGTTTTTGGTGCTTATTTTCAGTTGGAGGACGGCTAGTTTTGGCTGCATCTTCAGCGATCCCCGCTGCTGCAACCCGCCATACAAGCGTACCGACTGAGTAAACATTCTCTCAGCAAGAATACTCTGAACTGAATTCATGAAGAAATATGAAATCTTCAATCCTTTATCTACTGCTGTGCATCGCCCGAATTTTGAATTTCGAAGCACCATTTTTTTCTCAGTCGGTAACACAAACGTTTTTTTCGACATTTTTTTCAATAATCAACAAATGTTAGAAATGTCTAAGAGTTTTGTCAGAATTTTTGCAAAGTGCCATTTCGTTCCTATTTGTCTGAAAAGAACATTGAAAAACTCTGAAAAAAGTCTACAGAATGTTCCAAAAATATAATATTTTTCATCAAAATTTCAGAAATTCTCAGATTTCTTCCAAAGAAATGCGATGTTTTTTAGAGATTATTCATGGTTATTTCAGCGAAATATTTTCGTACGGGCTGTGACACAACGATATGGAAAATCGGTGAAAATCCGATAAATTCAATCTATTGGTTTTTAATGTTGTTCATCCATAGGGCAGACATGAATGGCATGGATTTACTAATAATACTTTAAGAAACAATAGACAATAGGTTTGTTACAGATAATTAATTCTGCACAATGGGGGAAAAAAATGAGATTGATGAGTCAAAATGACAATATGTTGAGAAACACTCATGTGCCTTTCTTGCCCTGATGACCGAGGGTTAACATAGCCAAATCTTGTTGAGAATCACTAAACTTTTGAGGGCATCCCATGGACTCCAAAATACTTGAAGAAGACTAAATATAATGGGATAAAACAACCAGTCCAGACCTTCTATTTGTATAGAACAAGGTTTGGCTGGTTGTTTCATTCCATTTTATTCAATCCTCTTCAAGTATTTTGGATAGAGAGATCCAGTAACACTAAGGTCTACGGAATGCTCTTAATTATTCTAACAAGAAGTTTTGGTTTGGCATATAATAACAAAATGTTTTAATGGACATAACAAAACAGTTTTCTCATTGTATCGTATTATTGCGATAGAAACAAACCACTAGGATGGTATATTTTGATATAAAACTATTTTGTCATTCTCTAATTGTCCGTAAAAACAAAACGATAGTTTATGAAAAGCAAAATATGTCTGTATCGTCTTCTATCGTGAATTATTTATAGGAACCATTCCACGCTTGAAATGATATCGAAGGAGTTGAGTCAAACCGTTTTTTCTCCATAGAAAATTATCAAAAATGATTTAGATCGGAAGATAACGTTTGATTGCAATAAATTGGACTTGAAGCTAATTGGAGCTTTTTATCGTCAGGTTTAAGTCAAGAGAGCACAAGAGAAACTATAGCCCGAGACCTCATTTGAGGAAGCTGCATTGATGGAAAAAGCTCTGAAAGGTTTTTCATCTTCCAATGGATATCTAATGGATACTGAAAGAACATTTGGATATATTCCTTGTTAAGAATTCTCAATAAAGAACAATATACAAAACAATCAATTTTCTCTATGGTTCTCAATTAAGTTTCTAAATACAGAATTTACCACAGAACTCTATCTTTTCTCATCGTATTATATCGAATTCATCATAAAATATACGTGATGTTATCGTAAAATTCTTAAAAGAAAAGTACCAATAACTTCGATTTGAAACTTAGATTCCGAGTTATGAATAAAATAATTTGACTATTCAGGTACATAGTACATCGGATATTCCACTGATCGATGAATATCCTTATGTAGCTTCTACTCGATTAGTTGGAGTCAGCACTGAAATAAAGCTTCAGCTCGCATAATGTCAAAGGAAAAAGTTGTTTGTTTTTAGTACAAGGAAATACTATAGGTTTGTAGTTGATTTGAAACATTCGCTTTCAAATTTTTCAAATCTACAAGTTTTGGACAGTTTTAACGAATAAAAAAAAAATATAAATTAATGAAGTCCTTAATGTATTTATTATTTCTTATAGGAATAATGTATATACATGAAAATTCATGCCTTCTTGAGATGAATGCATTAGTTTGATGTACTCTTTGCGCGTATGTTATTTCAACCGGGATGCAAAGAGGTAAAAAGAAAGAATATTAATGATGTATTCATAATAAATAATATTCTCAATACATCATGTCGTACCCCATCCTTTACTCCTTTACTTTTAGTGTCTTGCTGTGAATGCCTGAAACAATGATGAATCTACATTATAATAAATCTCAATAAAATTTCAAATATCAAAATTAAAGGAAAAGGCATTTTTGAATTTTATTATGAAACAAATGAATTTCGAGTAGCTGTGAACACAGAAGTTGATGTATAGACACAATCGTTCAAATATTAAGTATACTCATTTCTATTTGCATCTTCATCTTACAAGAATGGATTGATCTTCGCATGAAAAATTAAGATAATGCACAATAATGAACGTAACAACATTGAAACAATCTTAAGAAAATTAGAAATTTTTAAATTACTATTTTTTTTTTTTAAAACGTCAGTTCCGTGCTCACATCCCATCATCAAATATCATTGGTATGATACCGATCAAATCATTTCACAACCAAATAGATAATCGAGTAAAAAATTTTATAAATCTATTCTATACATATTTATTTATATACAAAATGAACATGCCTCCTCAAGATGAATGCATCAGTTTTGGTGTGGCTCTTAGATTCCTATTGTGTATTGAAATGCAAAGAGAATGAAACAGATGAGAATTGATTGATGATGCGTGGATAATAAAATAATGTCCTTATAACACGAAATATATAGAATATTCTATTCTTAAGCAGCTTCATCACATTGTCAATTCCTATAACAAACAAAGATATCAAGTTATAATAATGAAATTAACAAGATTTTGAGAATAATATGGATATGCATAAAAATTTACCATAATAGCATTGACAATATCATGATCATTGTTTTTGAGTGCTTTAATAGCTTTCCCTCGAGAAACATTGGCTTGACACATCACCAACTCGACATCCTTTTCTTCCACTCCTGTTTCATCCACCTCTTCTTCAGATTCCTCTTGAATAGGAGCAACAACCTGGAGATGAAGATAAAATTGTTCAGTTTAGTCCAACAATATTATAACCACTTGCCGTAAATTAATCGCCCATATTTGGTATTCAATGATTTTTGTCAATCGATCAACTTACCGTTGTGCTACCACCAGCTTCG
The DNA here is from genome assembly GCA_018340375.1 of Gonatopus flavifemur. NCBI lineage: Eukaryota > Metazoa > Arthropoda > Insecta > Hymenoptera > Dryinidae > Gonatopus > Gonatopus flavifemur. The sequence goes on from JAFFJZ010000005.1 coordinate 13,455,861, forward strand.
GTCGCTGGAATAACTGGAGGTTCTTTGAACTTCTCTGCGGCTGCGACTTGAGCTTGTTGACTTAGATCTTCGATCTGTAACAATTAAATTGAAAATATTCAGTTTGTTTATAAATACACAGATTTAAATGTAAAATTAGAAATGGTATTTGATATCAGACTGCCAAGGGGTTATCAATCATTGTATTTGATTGACAATAAATACGAAACCAATGTAAAAAATCATCATGTATGGATACGTAAAATATGATTAATATTATTAATATCATGTTTTCTTACTTTAGCTTCACCGAAGACTATGTATGTATCGGAGGCAGGATTCTTAAGAACATCTGGCTTGTTAATAACAAAGAGAATATTTTTGGATTTTCGAATAGCCACTCTATTCACACCTTGTACCTGTAAAATCAAAATTGAATATAATGAGTAATCTAAACCCTTGATCATTGAATTTAGAACCCACAGAATATGAACTCACAGGTTTCAATCCTAATTTACTCATGAGCTTTCTGGCTTTCTTTTCCCCTCGACTCTGTTTGGCTTTTGAAACCAATGGATCTATAGGGAGTCCAGTTACGGTAGTACCAGAACCAAAACCCACTGCTCCGCCAGCTCCTGCATCTTCCAACTCGGGGATTGTATCGTCCGAGTCTGAATCTGTTCCGGATCCAGCCGCCGCTGCCTCTACTTTAGTCGGCTCGGAGCTGGCCGCTTTGTCAAGCTCAGTTAATTCAGGCATGTTTGTAGAACTAAAATACATCAAATTTCACCATTACGAAATGACTTTTGTGCAAAAAAAAAACGCACGTGTATTTTTACCCGAAAAGTACAACTGAAATAAAATTTTATGATTCAAGCAAAAAGAAATTAAATAGAACCAAACCATAGATTGTCGAATATATATTCAGCACATAATTAATAGATCAAATTTCACTCGTACTTCAAATGATATTAATATCTTTTCAGGTTTGAAGCGACTATTCACATAATTTATTATGGCGCCCAACCGAGAATGTTTGATAGATCTCGATTTTTGTCGGGATTATTTGTCATCATGTCGAATTGTGTATTGCAGGTTGATAGAAGAGCAGTATCGAAGAAATGATATTTAAATATTTATATAAGAAAATCATGAGTATTATGAATGAAAAACAGTTATCAGAAGATGGAGAAAAATGTGAACGACAGCAAAAAAAAGGCTGGGAAGATTTATGAAATAATATGAATAAATGATCGAAAAGTACAATACGAAGAGCATATGAATCTAAATTCATGCTTAGTTTTGAGATTTTTCCAAACGATTTCAGACTCAAATGCATGATGTCATAAAAATTTGTCGATTTACCTCGAATGCTTTTTCGTCGGCGAAAGGGTCCTGTTTTTACCGTATATGCCGAGACCGATTTAGACAGATTTACATTGAAAGTTTCTTAAGGCTGTCTTTCATAAAGTAGCAACAGCGCAACGCGGGTTTAGCAAAAGGTTCGTTCGGTCAGAGATGAGTTGAAGAGATTGCTACCCTGTAAAAAAGAAATCATTAAAACCATTGATTCTCATTGAAATGAAATTTTTCTAATGAGAAATGTGCAGATTTCGAATTAGCTGCTCGAGTATTGAATGATTCTGAATAAGTTTGAATCATTTTTAATCAGAGATTTGCACCATCGATCGGTTTGAATGATTTTGTTTTTACAGGGTAACGAGATATGAAAACCATAGTCCAGTTTCTGATTTGCAGTATCACGTTTTTCGTTTATCTCTTTATGCTGGTTGGCTTAGAAGAAAAATTCAATCAATCATATATTTTTCTTCGAAAGAAAAAAACGTGATACGGACCATGATTTTAACATTGCGTTAGCAATGTCTGCTATTCATCTCTGGTTCGGTAAATTCTTCTTGGGTAGCCACCAGAGCTGCCAGATGAGCTCCGACGCTGAGAGGAAATGTACCCCCACTATCACCTCATATATGTATGTGTTGTAAGTGTTACTTACCAATACTTACGACTATTATATACATGAAGTGATGGTAGGGGTACATTTCCCCTCAGCGTCGGAGCTCATCTGGCAGCTCTGGTAGCCACCCAACTCAATAGCCGGTAGGGTCCAGGGGGCATAATCTCGAATAGAAAATTTTCAAAGCGCTCAAATCCGTTTGAGAATGTTGCATTTGAGATTATGCCCCCTGGTAGGGTCCCAGACAACACACAACAATCCCGAATAAATTCTAAACTCTTGAAGAACTCTTTCAGAATACAAAGTATTCTTGAAGAACTCTTTCAGAATACAAAGTATTCTTGAAGAGTTTGAAAAGAATTCGATTCATTAGACATTTGCAAGTTCCGTTCAAATTCTCAAAGAAGTCTCATAGAATTGGACCTCGCAGATGTCATCCACTACCAGGAAACAATAGGTTCGTTCGTTCTACGTGCTCTGAGTTGCTCCAACTTGTACCAAACCAATCATTTCGTTGCTTAAACTGGAAGTAGCGAATCCAAAACACTTGGAGCGAGTTGGGGTAACTTGGGACATCGGTAAACGAACTTAGCTAATGTGCGGTAACGGTGCGATGTCCCAAAAGTGGGTAGTATGCGAGAAGCCCGACTGCATTTAACCCGAACGACAGTTAACCCGACTAATTATAAAAATATAATTAAATAAAATGGGAAATTAATCGAAATCAAAGCGTAATTAACCTTTAATCTATACATCTTCACTGTCAAAGGTTGAATAAGCTTTGATCTCGATTAATTTTCCATTTTATTTAATTATATTTTAATAATTAGTCGAGTCAACTCAGTCAACTGTCATTCGGGTTAAATGCAGTCGGGCTTATTACCAGTCGGACTTCTCGCATACTACCCAAAAGTGCAATGTCCTGGAAGGCCGATGTCCCGAAAATTCGCTGATTAGAACTCTCTACGAACTTCCTAGCCATTGACCAATTAGCAAATTTTCGGGGTATCAGACTTGGAGACATCGCACTTTCGGGCCATCAAACCGTTACCAGATTAAGCTGCCAATTCATGGGGCGTCGAGCATCGAGCATCCAATTGTTTCCCCAGATTTTTCCGACGCTCCAGCGTTGAAATTTATGAAGTTCGTTTCTTCCAACTTTCATCATTTCCAACGTTAAAATTGATTTCCATAAATACCGAGTTTTATTCCTGGTCCTGGTTAAATTAATTACTCTTTAGTAGTAATTTACTTTATTGCTTAATAACAGCAATACATTAAATGAGCATATAAATTAATTCCTTTCTGGCATATGAGGTTATGTGTCAATGTTGGAATTGGAGATTACTATTTAGTTGTAATTTCACACGAGCGTCGAGCGTTGAGCGACGAGCGATTTCCCCAGGTTCTAGATTTCAGCGTCAAAGCTTCATGATGTTTCTCGACGCTCGATTTGAGAGTTAAAAGTTGTCTTTTAACTATTCTCTGTGCGGAAGGAAGAATATTAAACAAATATGAATATATATTGTTTGAGCTGAAGTGCCTTCTTTATCCTGCACTATTGAGAATGATTGAATAATTATGGATTGTGCTGAAACTCAATTATGGGTTAGAACGGCGTCAAAGCTAAACACTGTTTAGCTTTCACGCTGACTCCCAGAAAATGTGAAAATCGCTCGACGCTGGACGTTTGAAGCTGTAATTTCATGGGGCGTCGAGCATCAAGCGTCAACATTAGAAGGAAAGAGAAGAACTGTGTGACCTCTCTTTCTTTCTAATGTTGACGCTCGATGCTCGACGCCCCATGAAATTACATCTTTAAGCTGTAATTTCATGGGGCATCGAGCATCAAGCGTCAACATTAGAAGGAAAGAGAAGAACTGTGTGACCTCTCTTTCTTTCTAATGTTGACGCTTGATGCTCGACGCCCCATGAAATTACAGCTTTATGCTCCTATGAAATTACACCTTTTTGATGCTCGATGCTTGACGCTCCATGAAAAGGTACCTGTGGCATTTCGCAATTTAGCGTCGAAAAAATCTGGGGAAATAATTGGACGCTCGATACTCGACGCCCCATGAATTGGCAGCTTTAGACATTTTCGTATTTATGGTCAGATTTACATAAAAAATGGGTTCTAGGAGTGTTTGAAGGCGCCAATTTGAAATTCGGAATCAAAAAATGAGTTCAGCATGGGGGCAAGGTTGGGTTTATTACGTAATTTTTCAATTTCTTACGTATCATACTTGGTTTCTGACACGTAATATATGTAAGATACTTGAACCCTCCTGTCCCCCCAAAGGCAAGGGGTTGGTTTTATATGCGTACGATACTCGGTTTCTTACGTGTCGTAAACTATGTAAAATACTTAGAAGTATATTACGTGCCAGCCCTGCATGAGGGATCCAGGTGACGGACGTGAATTTCGGTATTTTCGCATTTATGGTCAGATTCGTATCAAACATGGGTTCTGGGGGTTTTCCAGATCGTTGAATTCAAATCTGGAGTCAAAAACGAATTTTTGATAACGGATCCAAGATGACAGACGTGAATTTCGGTATTTTCGCATTCATCGCCAGATTTATATGAAACATGGGTTTCAGGCTGGCCTCCCATGGACCGGAATTCGTTCCGGCGGAATGACTTTAAACCAATCGCTTTCACAATTTCTTCTAGAGCGTTCTATCAGAAATCTATAAAAAAATTGTGCATTAGTTCAATTTTCATTCCGCCGGAACGAATTCCGGTCCATGGGAGGCCAGCCTCAGGGAATGCTTCCGATTGCGAAAGCTTCTAACCCCAGGGCCATGATTCAGCCAATGGGAATCTAGTATTCTAGCCCTAGGGGCTAGCCCCTGCCTGCAATCGGAAGTATCCAGTATTCTAGCCCAAGGGGATAGCCCCTGTCTGCAATCGGAAGCATCCAGGAGTTCTCGAGAGAGCTGAATCTGAATCTGAGGTCAAAAACAAATCCTTGATGCCCAATCCAAGATGACCGGAGATTTTCAGAGTTTTTCAGATTCTTTCATCGTAGGGACATCAACCTAACAGCAGTGTTCGGAATATTGCCCTCGTAGTCAGTGTTGCCGGAGCACCTTGATCAAATATTACATGTAGATTAGAAAAAAGTTACGTTTCCAGTTCAAAACTTACATGATATTTTGCGGCAATATTCAGCCTTGCATTCTTGCGTTAAAGATTGACGTTTTAAACGTTAACATTTAAAAAAATGTTACATTCATGTTACATGAGAGGGTCGAAAGTTACGTAAAATGTAACAAATGTAACCTTCTGGCAACACTGCTCGTAGTATACACGGAGCCTGACTCCACCACTATTGGTTGATCACTAAAAATGTTTGGTGAATTCACTAAAAATCAGCAGTTTTTAGCCAATGACAAGCAGTCGGGCTTCTTGCATACTACCCACTGCACCGTTATCAATCTATCACGTTTTTAAAAGTTTCTATTGGTGTTTCTGATTAAATATTCATTTGCCATAGGTTGATCCATCGGAAGAACGTAATGGATCAACAATACTGTCCTGTCAACGTGAACAAAAATAAAAATATCAACGTGATCGAATCGTGGACAATCGTGGTCATCGTGGTAGAAGATTTCAAATTCCTACCTAACCTCTTTCGACTGTAGTAGGTTGATAATTTAATTTTTATGGAAACAACATCGAAATTCGTTGAAATAAATGCCCGTACAATGTTTGAAAATCTATAAAAAGTGATTACTTGCAGTAGAAAGACATCCGAATAAATAACGAGAGGAAAATGAAAGGAGTTATAGATGATGTTATTATAGATCCTTCGAAGATTCAACCCATCATCGGTGAGAAAACTTATAATTATAATTTAATTTCGTAATACACTCAATTTCCTTGAAACGCATGTAACACAATTATTAAATGCTCATCCAATTTGTTCACCATACATTCCTAACCTTATACTTTTCAAAATCTGTTTACATCCTGTCAAAAAAGTAATAATGATATTCCACTGACTTTAATTATATCATTATCATAGAATCTCTAATGTATCATTATCATACCGGCTTCTATAATACAAAATTTCAAGTTTCCATAATGGAAGTTCAATCCCAACACTTTTGATGTTTCCTATACGTCTAATCGATTATTCAGTCTTTCTTAACTATTGTTGCTATTATCTAGAAGAAATTGATTTGTCCATCATCGCAAAAGCCTGATTAATCATATAAACAATATCAAAAACATCCTTTCTTTCTTTCTGAAGAACAAAATTGATAATAATACACTTTATTGAATTGCCATAACAAATTGTAAGTCAAACATGAATTGGCGGACTGGCCAGTATGGCTTCTTCAATTGCACCCAGAATGGTCTAGAGATGACCATCGTACAAAGACAAGAAATTGTGTCTTTTAAAAACCCACACAGCACGCCAGTCCCAATGTAATCGTGAAGAATCCTTCATAAATTAATGGTGGGATTCTTTAAAAGTCCCTGTTATCACAGTTCGGAATGAATTCTAGTATGAATTCTTGGAGAATTCTTTCTGAACTGACATGAATTTTATTTGTATTGTGATTCCTATGCAATATATCAATTCCTCTCCAAAAGTTTGCTACACTAAAATTCAGTATCATAAATTCACTATATCCAAATATTTTATTATAAATCATGCAATCCTGAAAATGTATTCTTCCAAATTTGAAAATCACACTGTTCTTAATTATTCGAATTTTGTGCAGTAAATTTCCAAAATGGAGCTCTGAAAGACGAAGAAGCTGCAAAGATGAAATGTGGTTTATATTGCGACGGCGATCAAAAGAAAACAATATTAGCTCTATCCAATGGCCAAATAGTTTACAAGGGTTACAGACCTGATACCTCATCGGATTTGATGCAGACGATGCTTGTAGTTCATAATAAAAGAACAGGAAAGATAAGACTCCTGCAAGCAGAACGATGGCAAGTGAGTCCTGTTCTTCACAATTCAACCACGGACAATGAAACCAACAATGGAACAATTGCCGAATTGAATAAACAGTTTGGTTCAAAGAAAGCTAAACGTAAGACTGAACAAAGCGAGAGAATGAGAGTTAATGTTGAAGTCGTTAAGGAACAATTGGAAAATACAGCCACGAGTGAGTGATGATATTTCACGTCGTAAGAAGGACGTTCAAGTTATTTTGTAATTGTTCTGTGACAAACACTGATTTCTTTTCCAGATGTACAAATCCGAGACTCAGATTTCACTTCTATAACAATGGATTCCATGATGGAGGAATCAGGCATACCAAAATGCAATAGAGAAGCCACAGATTTGAATGATGTATTTAATTTAGATGATATTATTCCTAAAGACAAATTGGAATGTTTATATGATCCAGCTAAGGAAATTCTTGAAAAACCAATGCAAGGGTATACATTTTTAATCTTGATCTTTTTACTCGTAACATTGGTGAATCTACAGATTAAAAATTCTTTATCACTTTCAGGCAATCCAAATTTTTTGAAGTGATGTTGAATCGTTTAAAATCGAATCCAAACAATGTAAAGAAAATTGCTATCTTAATTTATATTGACGCGGTGTGTAAGTGGCTCTGCATGCCAATTAAGCAAGGAAAGAAGCAAGGAATAGATATTTGTCCATTTTCACATGAAGTTAACTCTCATATCGTAAAATATTACAGTATACCCAGCATTCATGGAAGGTAATTCACGTAATTTTTTTTAATAATTATAAAGACTATGGGATACTCGGGAATCAATTTGAAGGAGTTGTTGGGATTGAAGCTGTTACGGAAACCCGGATGAAAATATTTTGTTGAAAAATTTCTACAAAACCATGAATAATTTGTGTAAGACATCGCATTTTCTCTGCAAAAATCTGACAAACTCTGAGAATCTCTGAAATATCTAATAGATTTGGGACATTTTGTCCAGACTTTTATCAGAGTTTTCCAGAATGTTTCAAAGTTTCTTGATATTTCCTGCAGATTAATAGTCGCATAACATAATATTCAGCTGTGAGAGACTAAAAAATCTTACAGTGCATTTTTCAACGACGTTTCTGGTTCGGAGGAGTTGAATCGAGAATATGAATAACGATGATTTATCAGATTTTGTGAATTTGAATTCTCGTTTTGTTTCTATGAACAATTCAAACTTCCAAACCATAGGAAATGGTGCTCTGAAAATATTCTGACGAAGCTCTGATGAATTGTTGACTCTTTTCTGACTGCTGAGAAAAAATGTTATAATTTTCAAACACTTTTTCACATATGATATTTGAATACAGCACACGAATGTATTTATAGGATTCCAAAATCCTTCAACGATCAGAGAAATCTTAACAATTTATTAGCGTTTTGTCAGAATTTTCTTCAGAGCGCAATTTCGTCCCTATTCATCTGAAGACAAATTAAAAAAACTGGGAAAAAATCTGAAAACAGTCTATGCAAAATCTTTCTCAAATTCAATGAATTTCTCATGAAAATTTCAGAAACTCTCAGAGTTAATCAGAATTTGTTAGATTTTCGCAGAGAAAATGCGACGTTTTTCAGAAATTATTCGTGGTTTTGCAGACATTTTTCCGCAAAAAATTCCCATACTGGGAGGCGGTTGAGAAAATCATTATCACATTCTATATAAAATCCAAATGATGAGTAATATATACTGTAATGAGTCTCTATTCCTTTGTCTGTTTCTAGAACAAGACCGAACAGCATAAGGGATAAAGGTCTGGTGCACTGCATCATCTTAGCTTTAATAATTTCCAAATTTTCATTGGATTTGGAATTATTTTCTACGCTACTTAAAACACGTATCGGATTGAAAAAATTAACAGAACTTGCAAGAGTTATTGGTGCACTACCAAGTAAAGATGATAAAAAAATAATTGCCCTGAAACTCCCTTTGCCTCCACCTTTATCGATGATTAAGAACATACGAAAAAAATAATTATAGACAGTTTGAATTTTGATATTGAAATAAAAAATATTTTGTTTACTGATTATTCATTATTTTATTTTCATAAAAGAAGGAAAGGAACACAGCGATTATTGAAATTGAGTGAATACGAGTGCATATGTGGTTGCATATAGTGGCATTTTTTTCAGACAAAAATATTCGGAATTGGACTTTGAAAAAGGTCTGAAAATTTTAGAGATGACTTTTGTACAGACCCAGATTAACCTTCGAAAAATCATCCCTTTTATAAGTCCAATTTCGAGCATTTTTGTGTGAGAAAAGTGCCATGAGATGGAGCCACCAAAACGCATGTATCCTCTTAAGGGCATCCCGTAGACCCTTGAGTTATTAGATCTCTCTAACCGAAATACATAAAGATGTCTGAATAAAATGGAATAAAACAACCAGCGAGACTTTCTATCCGTGTGAAACAAGGTCTGGCTGGTTCATTTTTCCCATTTTATTCAATTATCTTCGAGTATTTTGGGTAGAAAAATCTAGTGACTCTCGCTTCTACGGAATGCTCTTGAAAGGATATTGAGCGTATAGGTTTTTTTAAGCAAAGAATTGTTTTTTCCGAAATTCAAAATTCCGGTTCTTTACAGACCTAGATGAAACTTTGGAGACTCATCCTTGAAAATTTCCAGAAAAACGTATGAGATAGGACGTTGGAAAGAATTGAATTTCAGACTTGAGAAAATATGAGAAATTTCAGGTGTTTTTCAGAATATAAGAATTCTCTGAGATTTACAAGTTTTCCAGAATTGTAGCCACCCTGTTACTATAGCGGCGAAGAAAATGAACAAATTTTTGGAGTTTTTTTTTCAGCGAGACAACGAAATAAATCAAATTTCTGAAAAAAAAAAGTCTCCTATTGTGCTTGTCGTGAAGTATAAAAATTAATTTTTCAAGCCATAACTCCAACAAATCTGGACTGATTGACTTGAAATTTCAACTGTCTATCAACAATTACATTCTGCATGGAAGTGCGTAAGACTTTTTCGATTTTCTGACGATTTCTAAAATGTTCCACAAAAAATCGTCTGAAAATTGTTATAAAAAAAAAAACCTGTGCGATGTATCGAAAAAATCCTACGTTGTTCCATGCAGAATGTAATTCTGAATAGACAAAATTTCAAGTCCAGCCATTGGAAAAAGACTTCATAGAGGAAAAGCTGTACAGCTGCCATTTCCTTTTATATCACTTTCACAAAATAAAACACTTTCCTCAGAAATTTGTTTCTTTTTTGTTGTCTCACTGAAAAAATTCTCAAAATTCGCTCATTTTCTTTACCATTACAGTGGCCATACCCCTTAAAAGAGCATGCACAGAGAAAATCTAACACAAATGACTAATATTTCGAACATTGATCATTAGTGTGTGAGAAAAAATGATATTAAAAACTGTTGGTTAATGTGTATATGTCAATTATCAATATTGTGCACAACCTAATAAACATTTTGTGTCTTGCGATTTTCGCTACTCATGTGAAATTTTCTCTGTGTAGAAGTGAAAAATACTTACAGTATCTTTTCTGGTACCCTCTCATTATTGGAATCATCTTTATGATGCGCTTTGTCTATTTCGCTCTGTACAATTAGATGAAGGGTGGCTTTCAATATCGCATACGCAGTTGAGCCAGGTTTTATGGATCCTTCGACTGAATGCATAGCCACAACAAAATCAGGCATTAACTTATTGTTCAAGATTTTGTTCTGGAAAAATGTACAAAAATTATTTCCACGTGAAACAGTATAAAAAAAATTTTCCTGTAAAGTTCCTATACAAAAATTGAAAATGACAAATATTTTGTGAAATGACTTTGTTCAGCATAGGGGAAATGCATTTGAATTAGCAACAGTACCATGTTCAAAGTAGTGATATTCATATTGGCTTCTAAATTGTTCATGCTCAATATAGGTCATTGTTTTTTTGTATCGAGTATGAATAATTCACTAGGTGGTGTGAATATCGCTATCCCGCATTGAAAAAAGTTTGAAGTTTCACCTGCCATTTCAATCAGGAGCATTTTTTCTGCGCTGAACGTAGTGTGATTTTCAATTTTTGTACTGAAAACTGACAGAAAATTCTCTTCACAGCGAATCTTCTTTAATGATGAAAAAAGGTAATCAGACTTACCATCAAATATCTTGATGTGGGTAACCGAATCTCGAAATAATCAAATAAACCAATCAAGTATTCGACCATTATTGTTTTCTTTAATGATTCACAACGACCGACAGCGAAAATTAAACAGAATTTTTTTTCTGAAAATAATAAAGTATTGTCTGTGATGGCACAGGGTTTCTGATAAGGACTAAAAAGACTAACAAAACAAACGAATGAACAAATCTTAACCAGCTAGGAGTGCATATATCGACAGTGGTAAAGTAGAACAAAAAAAAAAGAGGACATTTCAAAAGCTTTGAGAATCAGAAAATAGTTGGAATATAGTGTAGGAATAAAATATATATAATATTTCTAAGGCTGTGTCTAGAGACACGCTAGCCTGTCTCCAATTTAAATTTTCGAATTCTCGTGGATATAGTGAATGCTTAAGGGACTTTCTACAGACACGCGAAATTTCCCGTGTATTCAATTAAAGCTTCGAACCAGGCGAAAATTTTCGCATGTCTCGGTCTCAAAAAATTCGAAATACGGGAAATTTCGCCTGTTTTTAGAAAACCCCTCAAGGATTCACTACATCCACGAGAATTTAAAATTTAGAGACAGGTTAGCGTGTCTCTAGACAGAGCCTGTTTTCAAATATTTATATTACAATGAATTCATTGAAACGTTTTCATATATATTGAAACCACATATAACATAAACAACTTATCATATATGTATTATAAAAAAATAGTTGATATATAATGTGCAATTGGGCTCATATTTGAACATACTAGGAGATTACTGCCCTTTTTGAGCTGTTTATATAGTTTCACGTTTCAATGTTTGAATAGAAAAATTAATTTGAATTGTACAGTATTTTTCCTGAATTAATGGTCAACTTTACGAATTAGTCTTACTTCAATCATACGACTTTGGGGATTCCTTCTTTGGGGCGAGTTTCATTGCAATTACTGTGAACATTGAATTCAATACACACTGGAGTGAGCGCGCCAATGGAACGCGCAAACAAAGAGAGAGATACGATTGGGTGTGCCTGTATCTTTGTCTATTCCATGAAAATGGCAAGAGAGAGAATCGATTGGTGTGCTTCTATGTTCGTTCCTCCGTTTTCAAATCTGCGCGCCATTCCCCGTCGTCTACTTTCGCCGTCAGTTCACTCAGTCGATAATCAATATGCACACGATTACCTCCATGTATATCCACGCACATAGTCATTGTTTTCGTTCTCCGTGCGAATGATATGTCCACGCACATTTACGCACATAGTAATTGTTTTCGTTTCCCGTGCGAATGATATGTCAACGCATATGCACGTAAAAAGTACCCTTGATCCGTTTTCTCGTACAAACGGTACATCCACGCATGTCCACGCATATTCACGCGTTCCGTGTGAATAGACACTGAAATTTCAATGATTTCTTATGTTCACCAGTGAGATTGTGTTGATAGTTCTAGAGTGTAATTTATAAATAAATAAAACAGTACAAAAGAATTAGAGGAACGATATCAACCTTTTGTATCATTTGCATCTAATATGATAGCGAAAAATGAGCCCTCGACTGACAGTGCTGATAATTCTATCAAAGCTCAAGTAATTGCTGATAAAAGGAAGTATTTGGATACAAATTTCAATGAGGTGAGTTTGTACGTACTTGTATATTTTTTTATAACAATTGCCACTTGCATTTGTGATTATTATGAGGTTATTTTATTCAAGAATGATACAAATTATGTTTCTTTCTTCTGTATTGCCATTGCATTTAAGTGATCAATAATAATATTTCACAGCAGATTTTACAATGCAAATTTCATAAATGTGCAAGAATATCCAACAGATTTGATAATCGTTTTATATGTACAAATGTTGATTGAAATTTCAAGGAAATACTGAATTTAATGTTTCTAACAAACCCTTTCACCATTTTACATACTAACGATAATAATAAATTTTTCATTTTTCTGCTTCGAATGATAGGTTCAAAGGAAAATCAAAAACTGTTTTACGGAATTAACAAAAGTCTTGCAGTCCAGAGAAAGACAATTACTGCGCCAAGTCGAAGCTTTACACATTCAACAACTGTCTTTGATACAGTCCAACGCAGACCTATTGCCTTCGATAAATTTCAATCCTGAATACAAATATTCCTTGGAAGAAAATATTCTGAATTTTGGAGAAATCAAATTGAATGGCATAAACGGTATAACCATACAAGATACAGAACCTTATAAGATAGAAGAATATCAAGCTCCTCACGAAGATCACGTCAGCTTTGATAAACCCATCAAACGTATACTAGATGAGAAGAATGAAGAACCAATTCTGGAAAACTTGAATTCCAAAAATTCATCGAATGAACCTATAAAAGATGTATCGACCTACGATTTGAATAATTGTCATCTGACCGACTCTGGCATTCCTACTCCTACTTCGTTAAACAACAGAGAAGAAACTTCAGAGAAAGGTTCATTGGTTATACTAAAAGAACAGGATTTATCCGTCTCCCCGTTGCAACTGATAAGACCAAACGAAATTTATCTCACCAATGAACAGAAGTTTAGATTAAGCGATCAGCTTTTACCAGACGAATTATGCAATGACATTGAATTAAACAACTCGAAAAGTAACACAACAACGAATTCTATTGCTGAATCTCTAGCGAACGATAGTACGAGCGAAGAAACTAATGAACAAACTGATCTTTATAATCAATCTATAAGTATGTACTCTAAGATGCATTTATCTCAATTGAATGATATTATTCATAATAATTGTGATTCAATAATAATGACCAAAGAAACTTTACTGAATCAAAATACAATGCAAAATCGTCACAAACATCCAATCCAAGTCCAGCAGTGGCTGAAACAAATATTAGTCGAAACAGAAACGGAACCTAATATCAATGAAATCGATCATTTTTCAGAATTATCGGAAGCCCGATTTTAACTGTCCAAAATATGGGATACACGATTATCGTAATCCAGTGAAATTAAATCATTTGTTCGGAAGTATGATATGTCAACTCTTTCATTGGTTCTGTAAGCCATTTAAAAACAATTTCTCTATTGAACTTCCAAACAGTTATTGTGTTCCTAAGATCGATAGATCTGTTCTTATGACGATGCCTTTGGATGTCTTGAAAATCCAGAGATTGAATATTGTTAACGAAGTCGGTGAATTCCGCATGCATTTTGTGTATGTGAAATAATAATAGCTTTGGCTGGATATGTCTTTATAGAATATAACTTACAAATTTTGAAAATGTGTTCACGTATAGCACACATTTTCAATTTCGTACGCGTACCGCAATTACCGCCCGGAAACTATATAGCGTTATATAAATATAATTCTGATCAAGATTCAAGTTTTTCTCTTCTGTATTAACCATGGACGGATACATTTGATAAAGTATAAATCATATCATAGTAATGCAGTATCATATATGAGCCATTACGCATCACAAACGTTTGAGAATTAGACTTTCTTGAAAAATATATTTATTATGTGTATGGTTCACATGTACTGATAAAAACACTTAATATGTAATGCATAAATTCAGTTTGAAACAAGTTCTTTAAGCTTTACCGAAGAATGATATCAGATTTTTGTTTTTAAAAAAATTGTGTAGAGTGCTTGGTTTTAGAGCTAGATTCAATTGATTTAGAGAAAAACTGTTTAGAACGTAGTTGTATAAAGATTGTATTCTCTTTTTTCGTGGGCTCGGCTTGACTAAGCATCTTACAAAGTTTTACTACACTTACTTTTTTTCTTACCTTTAAAATGTACCTTCGAAATTTAATCCACATAATTTTTGGGATAACTTGACAGTCGAACAAAAGGAATTGCGCTTACGGTTACATATCATTTATATATTTATATTTGAATCAATTAATCCTTCTCTCAGAAGATTTTTGATCGCTATTATCAATATATTTCTGCTTCACCCTAAGTTATTCAAATATTTAATTTAGAATAAGATTCTTATTTATTGTCGTTCGATACTTCGATTGAAATTAATTATTTCTAATTTATTCTTCACGACTCATAATTGATCGTTCAATCGTGAGTCCTTCAACTTTACGTTACTTTATTCAGAGACGAATACGTGAACGTCTTTTTAATTTATTATATTAAACATTCCATAAGTTGAAGACTGAAAAAACAAACCCGAGTGAATGAAGTAATTGAAAATGATTTGATTTTCGTTTGAGTCTTGTTGAAAGATATGAAGAAAGTAAGATTGAAATAACAATTTATAACAATTATATTTAAGAAAATTTTTGAAAATTTATTTATCCACTGTTTTCTCATGTTTTCCTGTATGTGATAGTAAACGTGATATAATATCGATGACTTATTGATCCATAAAAATAAGAAATTCTGAAACAGGAACTGACCATTTTAAATAACATAATGATTGATCTCAATTTCATGCCTGCATTTCATAATCGTTTACAATTTCATATTTTCATTGACTGTCCATTCTATTTTGAGCTTTCAAGCGTAAGTGATTGATAACGATACCACTTATACATACATTAGTCAAACCTTCTTTTTTAAGAGGCTAATTGTAACGATAAAAATCGAAGTTCTTAATCCATGTAATAATTTTAAAGTATTTGTAAATAAATTTGTTATCTCTAAAAACAAATAATGCATAGTTGTGGTTTTATATTCCAAACTATTTTGTGTACTTTATTGTTTTTAATACTCCACTTGGTATCGTCTCGGATAAAAACTGAACAAAAATGTCAAAGAATTGGATAAATTCATGTTTATTGCGTTGGTAGAATATCATTGAAATTCTTAATGAAATGGATTTTCATATAAGAATGCAGTATCAAATATGCAATAAAAGTTCAATTAACATGATAATAAATACATCAATTGAAGAT
The DNA here is from genome assembly GCA_018340375.1 of Gonatopus flavifemur. Taxonomy (NCBI): domain Eukaryota; kingdom Metazoa; phylum Arthropoda; class Insecta; order Hymenoptera; family Dryinidae; genus Gonatopus; species Gonatopus flavifemur. The sequence goes on from JAFFJZ010000005.1 coordinate 13,471,808, forward strand.
CTGGAAATCATACAATCCAAGCGTTTCCAATCGATATTGAATTGTGAACAATTTTTTAATCAATTTTTGATATATTACAAAATAGAAATCATCGTTTTCTTTGAAACTTCCATTTATAAATGGGAGCGGCATCTTTGCTTCCGTCACGTACTTTTTTGGGTTTGGTGATTTTTTTATCTTTCAACGCATGCTTTATTTCCAACTTTTGTTGAACGACAGTCAATTCTTTTTCCCTATTGATTCTTTTATGTAATTCGATATATGCCCTCTGTTTTTGTTTTTCAATCTGCTGGAGATCAGATTTCGTTAGATCTGGTAATCTCATGGTTTTCAATCGACTGAGTTTAGGTCTATTGGTTTTCCTATCCAACAAAGCTGGGTGGGTATCCAATTTGGCAGCAACGTCAAAATTCTTAGCTTCTTTGGCATCGTCTACAAAAAATACATGCGAATTTTGTGTTTCATTGGCTGTATCGATCATATGCAAATGGCTCTGCAGTTTTTCTATTTTTTTAGCTTCTATATTTCTTCTGTACGCAACATAATTTAAATCTTGGGTTTCCATTAATTTCAATTGCTCTTGGGTATGTTCTTTGACTTTGGGTTTCTCTTTGTGCCTACCATTTTCTACTTTCGAATTGATCATATGAAAATAAAATTCATCTGGATTTCTATTCAACGCGCGTTTGCGTAAAAGTTTCACAGTTTGTTTGTTCTGATTATAATTCTTCGATCTAGATTTATAATCTTTCTTCTTTTCCAATAGTCCCAAATGTTGTCTCGATTCTGGTTGATGACGTTCGCGATGTGTTCTTTGGGTCGCTTTGCTGGCATTTTTGAAAGATGACATTTTCAGGGATTCTCAAAATCTGTAATGAAATCATATTGAGTTGTGTTGTGAAGTTGTAGGAGTAATGAATAAGATGATTTACACAAATCTGTCAATTAATATTCGAATGAAATGGAATGTGATTGTCGAATTGACTTACCTCAAATTGAACAAAATTTGATTCAAATTTTGTAATTTTAGTTACACATTCATACACGTGATAAGTGTAAACATAACCTTACAATTTGATGTGTTTCACAACTGACCTCTGTTGGTAACTCTCACAGGCCCTCAAAGGTTGTATGTACGCGCACAGCGCATGAGCGCATAGCGCGTTCCAGTGTACACAGCAATAAAGTGCAAGTGTTGATTTTATTTTCGTAAAGAATAAGAGAAGTGTGGTAGTGTAAAAATAATATTGAAATTCTGTACACATTCAGACTCACTTCAGGTGCTACGTTTGAAATTCAAAGTGAGAAATATTTCATACAATTATCGTTCATAATTTCATGTTTCTGTTTTACAACTATTATTTTTTAATTATAATAAGTGCTTATACTACAAGTACTAAAAAAGGAATATCGAAATAATTAGTTTTATTTTTTATATTTATAACCAAATTTTGAAACATGTGCATTCCAAGTTCACTTGACAGAATAATAATTTCAAACAATTCATTGTACATTGGTTGCAGATTATGACAGCAGTGGTAACGAATGCAGGGATAGATATCTTACGACTTCCAGTCAACGAAAAGGATTATTCTCATCCACCTTGGTTTATCAAGTACACACAATCGCACATATTACATTCAAAGTGTTCCAAGCATGAAGATAGATGCAACGAGAATGAAGTTAATCCCTGCCAATTTTGCTTGTGAGTATTACAATTTGACACTCGTAGCAAATTGTTCAACTATCAAAACCAATAAATGTTGGAATCTTTAGATACAGCAAAACTTTGGATTTACCCCACATGCCGGATATGGTATTTCCTAACAACGTATTGACTTTGAAACACCAAGATGGGGCAATGTTGCAATTCAATGCTTTAGATGCCCTTAAACGTGTATCCAATGGCAAAATCAATGTGCAATTAGCTTGCGCCGAAGCATGGAAAGAATCCAGGTATTCTTGATTTTTCATTCAATTTATTTTTCATAAATTTTCCATCTCATTCTCTTTTACGATCGTAGATCAGATACCAGCGAATACCTAGAAGAAAAAATAAAACCATTCGATTGGACTTTCACTACAGATTATACAGGTACCGTGTCAGGAATAGAAATTGAAGAAACGGATGAAAGAATCAACATGGATAAACTAAAGCAAAAAGAAAAGATCATGTTTTATCATGAATTAACTTTATTCGAGGATGAACTTCACGATAATGGAGTTGCAGCTTGCAATGTTAAAATTGTAAGTTTATCATTTTATGTATACTATATATATAAATTTGTATTCAAAGTACTGAAATAATGTTTATATACATTTTATCGCACAGAGAGTGATGCCCAGCAGTTTTTTCATTCTGATGCGTTATTTTTTAAGAATCGATAATGTGATGCTAAGAATAAATGACACACGAATTTATCATGAAATCGGACAAAACTATTTGCTACGCGAATTTACATCGCGAGAAGCAAAAGTTCAAGATCTTCATGTAAGTTTGAATTATTCGATTATGATTTTTTCGTTAATTAAATAAATCTTTTTGTTTTTCTTTCGATTTTCGATAGGTTCCGCCTTGTCTCTTTGTGGAGCCGAGCGAAATTGCACCTCATTTGCCTCTAAAAATCAATAAAACTCATAAGTTGGTTATAATATCTAAAAACGAAGAACCGAAAACTAGTGAGATCGCATCTAATGCAAATGTTACGCAAACAACGGTCAACGATACCAAACCATCGGATAATTCTGTTACTTAAATGCAATTGGTATTGATATTAACGTAAGTGGATGTTTAACGTGATATTTTTTGTGGTTCATCATTATGAGGGAGCAAAGACTTCAACTTGAATGTATTCATAAAGTTATAAATCAAGCTTTTCACGAGCATTGCCATAATTGAGTCTGGAATTGGTTTATGTTCCTCATATTTGATTTAACAAACGACATGTAGAGTGGATGAAAAAAACCTCATTTGCATTTAAAATCAATTTTACTGGAAGATGCATTGTATTGAATATCGAATCAATGTAACATTGCTCTTTTACGCGCATCTTACTTGCTTCACGTAATTTATATATATATATATATATCAATATTCAAATGAGAAATTCAGATTTTTATTTTTTGAAAAAGATATTTAAAAGTAAATTTATTTATTTTCGTATCCTGGAATTTTATCTGTTAAGAAAATACCAGCTTCAACGATTTTGTCAATATTTAGATGAAGTTATTCAAAAGCTATTAAATAAGAGAAATATATTTCTGTACAATACTTTCAGGTGCGTGTATTAAAATTTCATTGAGCTTAGATTGATGGGAAAATATGCATATCGTGTAATTGAAAAGTTTTAAAAGAACTGGTTATTACATAATTATACTATCCAGTTTTCAATCTTGGAAATATTTGTGTACAACATATCCATTATCAGTGTTGAGAAAGTCATCGATGAAGCATGAAATTCATTTGAATCAGTAATCGCATCTTATTAACGTAGCAAATATTATACAGGGACTTATTTTTATTGATTTTATCAATTCACTTCTTCAAAAATTGGCGGGACAAAAGTGAAAAAATAGAGTCCAAGAATGAAGTTAGATAGTCGATTCCTCTGTAGAATAATCAAATAACGAGGATTTTTTGTAATGTATTGCATAGAATTATTTGAACTAAAGCATCATTGAATAATTTTATTCAATAGAATTGACTTGCTTATCGTCGTTAGAATCACCTTAAGAGTATTTTTAGAATTATATTTCCCTAATCTTGTTACATATTCGTATATTTATTCATTTTAAATATGGAAGAGCGAACTTGATAATTCAACGCTGAGAATGTAAACAAATTATACTTTTCAATTTGAAAAATAAGAATCTCATAAATCGTGAATCGCGATTTTGCTTGATATGAAAAATATTGACGATATATATATGTATCATATATGGATTTCTTGATCAATTTAGCATAAAATGCATTTATATATACTGAGAATAGAATTGTTTTTTCACTCACAACGTGTACATAAATCAGTTTTTAGATGATAATGTGGCAAATCAGTTGTTTTCAACATTGTCCTGATCAATTACTTTTTTGAATCAGACAAATAAAATAATTCACAAGTGATCGATGACTTAAGTGTGATTTTTTTTTTTAGGTGTGATTGGTTTGATGAAAGATTATGATCCTTGTCACTTCAGAATGAATTCTTAAAACAATCCTTTGGCATTTCCATTTTTTTTTTTGGATCCTCAAGATAAGCACATTATCAGTGTCTTTCCTAGCATCCTTCCAATATTTTTGTGAGTATCGCCCTTCCATTTTGAATTCAATGTTTTTTTTTCTTTATACTTGAAATATAATTTTCTCTATTATTCCCGCAGTACGCATATGGTACCTTAAACAACACCTCCACAAAATTCTTGTACAATTCTCAAAATATTTTAATAATGCGCAAATTGTACCATCATTTTTGGTTTCTCTTTCTATGTTTTATTAACGTAATTTTATTTTATATCGTCTCATTCAATCGATTGTGTCAGAATATGCGATTCTGGTTGAAATATTTGAATGAATTTAAATATTTTGAAAACCGATGTTTTCCAATCAGTAGCGGATTATATTAGAGACAAAAAAGAAAATTGTCATGAATTGATATGGTCCGGACAAGAGGATGGATAGACGGGGGTGTAATCGTCACATTCATTTCAGAATGTTGATTGGAGTTGATTATGGCAATTGGTATAATTTTTAGCTGGATCCAAAACACCAAAAAGACTTCGCCAACAGTATAAGCAAAAAAATAAGCAATTCAACATTTGAATAAACGAGATTATTACAAGTCATCCCCTTCAATGCACTGGTAGTTCCCTTAGAACAGGTATTACGCAGAGTTCTAGAAAAAACAGCGAAATAGAAGAATGATAGCTCATCATTCTTGCTCCTTGCGAAAGATAAGTCCGGTATTGACAATTTCTGCATATTAGGAGAATAATCATGATCAGTGAAGTGCGTGTGCTGGCCAATTCTGTCAGCTACAAACTTAGAAAAGATGTCGTTGATTCTTTATAACTTGGAAACATCGTATCCCTAAGCAGAGAACCAAATTCAAACACCAAAACTTAGAATAGGATAAATTAAAGAATAACATAATTAATTCTCCTAACAGCTGATGTGATAACATAATCTACATGCTGATTAAAACTGAGCTGATTCTCAAGAAAAAGACCCCAAGATCTTTAACCTCGATAACAGACCTAATAGAATAAGTAAACAAAAGTAAATCTTTTTGGCACCAACCCAGCATATCATTCTATAAAACTTCAAATCATGAGCAAAGAGCAAAAACTTATGAAAAGTAAACGCCGAAAAAATGTCATTCATAAATATTAAAAATAACAAAGGATCCAGATGGGAGCCTTGTCTCACACCAGAAACAACATCAATATCAGATGCTGTAAAATCATTCAACTTAACTCTTTGCTTCCTTCCTACAAGGTACGACTTCAACCAATTGTATGTGTCACCGATACCATAATGAGAAAGGTTGTATAACAAAAGATTAATATTAACCAAATCAAAGGCTTTAGAGAAATCGGTATAAGCAGCATCCCGTATAGCACCAGACATTTCTACGTTGCTTCTACGTAGAATCCACCTTATATCCACGTAGAGTCCATGGAAATGTGATGTAGAAATCGGTGGGTATGCTGTTAGGAGTCTACCGGTATAGATGGCCATCATTCACCGCGCCAGTTAGATCTTGCAGATGAATAAACAAATCAGGGTATATTATAAGGATCAGTTCTTACCAAAAAGTTAGTTCTAAAAGAAAACGATAAAAACTGTTAGTTCTTAAAAAATTATCCAATTTTTAGTGAAATGCTCTCCTCTTTCTTTTTCTTTCTTTCAATCGATTTTTGTAGAAGAAATACTAGTACTAATACTAAAGAAGAAATACTAATTCATGTTTTTTCAATAAATCGAGTGTCTACCGTTTGGGTTAGTTTTTAAATTTCCTTAGAATATGCCCTGAAACAAATGGGTATCAAGCGCCCTCCCTGTTACAAATCCATGCTGCTGAGGAAGAATAAACCTCCCAAGATATGGGTGTAGTTTAGTATAAATAGTTCGGTAGAATGGTTTTGCAAATACATAAAACTTACTAATAGGTAAGTAACTTGCACTCTTGTGCAAAGGGGAAATATAACTAATCTTTCATATCTCAGGAAATCTACCGTTCCTCAGAGACAAATTGAAAAGATATTTTAATAGAGGAATTAAAGAAACTTTACGGTTGCCAACAATATAAGGGCTAATGTTGTCGGATCCCAATGAACATTCTTGGAATTAATTACAGCCGGAATATCAAAATCAGTTATAAATATGTCACCAAAAGTATCGTTAACTACGTAAAACAAAGGATAATTCTGTACTACAGCATTCGAATAAACACCCCGAAAGTTCTTAGCAATCATGTTAACAATATCAGCGTCATTACAAACTTCTACCCCATGGAGATGAAAAACAGAAAGCATTGACTTCGTACCATAAAAAGAATTTATAAACTCAAAGAACCTGAGTTGATCATTATCCAAAAACAAATTTTCAATGTTGCACACCCAAACATTCTGATCACGATTAACCCAGAAAGCACAATGGGATCTGTAAGATCTAAACAATCTACACGAATCCATAGAGCAAGATTGCTTATAAAGCTTATGAAATTTCTTCTTTAAAATAATACAATCCCTTAATTTCCTTGAAAACTATTTAGGAAACTTATAGAGCTAGCTCTAACCCTGGTTAAACAAACCCATTTATTCTCGCCGAATCTCATTGAATCTTGCACAGTGTTCTGACTCAGTGATGACAGATTCGAGACCGCTTTTACCCTCTCCATCGACCGATTCCCCTTTCTCCCACCATGCGAAATAAGTCGGGCGAGCGAGAGAGTGATAGTAATTCCTTCTCTGTCGCTCACTCGACTTATTCCGCATGGTGGGAGGAAGGGGAAGCGTCAATGGGGTGAGTAAAAACGGCCTCGGTCTCGAATCTGGTGGAATCTGGCATCACTGTTCTGACTAAATCCTATTCAACCATTTTCAATGAGATTTAATCAGATGAATGTATTTTTCAAGGTGATTCTGATTGAATCTCGCACAATGTTCTGACCAAATCCCACGAGACATGTGGGATTTCATGTCGTCAGGTTCTATGGATTTTTTTAATACATTTTTAGTTTTCAGCCTTCAGAAATCATTTGAAAATTCAAATTGTGCGGTAGTGCGCATTTTTGATGATGTAAATCATTATTTTTCACTTTAAATATGTGTTAATTGAGTACTTTTTGAAAAAGGTTCGCGCGAAATTGGACTTTTCCCTTCTCCCACTTCCCCATGTTCTAGTCCCCTTTAATCTTACATAACCTATTGTTAATGCTAATGTAATCAGCATCTTTAAAGTTAGAAGAGTATTCCGATAATTCCAAACTACTACTCGTGTAGCACAGGATATTCTAGAAATATTCTGAGAAGATGCGAAAACACGGAATGAAATGTTGAGCTGGATCAGCTAGATTTTAGCTATCATAGCTAGATATTTTGCTGCAGCAGCCAAAATTTAGCTGGTCCAGCTAAACATTTTTTTCCGTGTTTTTGCATCTTATCTTTAACTTTAAGAGGATACCAGCGCATAGGTGGCCCCATCTGATGGCATTTTTGTTTCGACCAAAATTCCTGAAACTGGACTTATATGAAGATCTAAAATTTTTAGGGATGAATCTTCAAAGGTTAATCTAGGTCTGTGGAGAGCCAGAATTTTAAATTTCGAAGGGAGAATTTTTTTTACCGACTAGGTAAAGAAAATTTTTTTCGAATTTCAAAATTCTGGCTCTTTACAGACCTAGATTAACCTTTGAAGATTCATCCCTAAAAATTTAAGACTTTTTTATGAGCCCAGTTTCGAGTATTTTGGTCAAAAGAAAAATGCCATCAGATGGGGCCACCTATGCACTGGTATCCTCTTAACGGGCTACTAGCGTCGGTAACTCACGTCATTGGTTAGAAAGGGACAGAATCACATGATAGAAAGAGAGGTCCGTTACCGACGCTAGTGTCCCGTTAAGGGGATACGAGCGGCGTGGCAGCAGCCAAATCGTTTGTAACAAACTATGGACAAACACTTCATATTAATTAGAATATCGCTCTGTACAGCACTTCACCTTGAATCAGAGAAAAGCTGTACAGAGCGATATTTTACTTAATATGAAATGTTTGTCCATAGTTTGTTACAAACGATTTGGCTGCTGCCACGCCGCTCGTATCCCCTTAAGAGGGTAACCAAAGTTACCATCGGAGCACGTTTTCTTGCACTAAAATACTCGAAACTGAATTCATAAAAAAATTTGAAATTTTCAGGAATGATTCTTTGAGACCTAATCTAGGTCTATACAGAGCTCAAATTGTTTTCGAAATTCAAAATTTGGGCTCTGTACAGACCTAGATTAGGTCTCAAAGAATCAACCATGGAAATTTCAGATTTTTCTATGAATTCAGTTTCGAATATTTTAGTGCAAGAAAACGTGCACCGATGTGTAACTCTGGTATCCTCTTAAGTATCCTTTTAACAGTAAAAAGGCTCCCGTGAAACAAACGAACCCAGAATATCCTGATATGATTTGAAGTATGTATAAAAAATATCCATAGAACGTTCTTACAACGTCCACAATATTCTACAGAGCATTTATGGCAAGTCTTTAGAATATTCTCTTCTAGTATATTCTATGAACGTTCATACAATCAGAGAAAAAAAAGTTGCTGAAATAGCAAGCTTCGAAAATGTGCTTTGCTGATATGGCAGAACTTGTTGCTGAATTAGCAGAAAATTTGCTATTACAGCGAAAATCTTGTTCTTCTAACAAGCCCTCGCCATTGAGCAATTCGGAATTGTAGATATACAGAGGGTTAGAAAATTTTGCTGAATCAGCAAATATCTTGCTAAAATGTATTGTATTGTTATTGTATATCTTGTATTGAAAACTATTGAGAAGGAAATGTTTATCGCCCTATGAACCAACAAAGCAAGAATTCAAAAAGTGGAGCCACGTGAAATCCTATATTTTGAGAAAAATTGGAGCTTCAAAATGACTGAAGTTTGATATACATCCCAGTGAACAATATGTTATCATCAAGAAGTCTTGAAGACCCATACAGGAAACCCCGATAATGTAAACACAGCCAATAATTGGCCCATGTATGGCTACCATTGAATGACCAACAATGGATTCATATCATTGGCACAAGTGTGGCCCACCACTGGCTGATAAGAAAGGTCAGCAATGAAAACAGCCGATAATCAGCCGATGTACGGCTATCAGGGTTGGGTTTATCACGTGATTTTTCAATTTCTTACGTATCATACTTGGTTTCTGACACGTAATATATGTGAGATACTTGAACCCTCCTGTCCCCCCAAAGGCAAGGGGTTGATTTTATGCGCAAGATACTCGGTTTCTTACGTGTCGTAAACTATGTAAAATACTTCGAAGTATACTACGCGCCATATAAAAAGTGTTCACACTTAACCACTCATTTGAACTAATATTGAATCAATTATTCTGGAACGCACTCATATCACCATTGGATATCATTATTATTATTATGCCCCAGTAATCTGCCATTGATGGCTGACATTCGAACATTATCCCGAAATTTATGGCCCTAAATCGGGATCATTTAGCCCCATTACTGGGCCAATCAATAATTTCATAAATGGCCCATTATTTATTGCCATTACTGGACCCACGTTATCATCCAGCAATTAACCATTGATGAGCCATTAATGGGCGCCATTAACGGGCGAAGAACGCCGTTTGTGGTCCAGTAACGTGCCATTATTGGGCTAATTGATGAACCCTGTATGGGGATCTCCCAAATATGTGTGAGAGGTCAGATAGACCTTTCAGAAGGTTAACATAAAGGTATCGGAATGTTATCAGATACGTCGATTTCTGAGGAAAATAAGAGATTGTCAGAATGTTATCCAAACGAACTCTTCGAGAGGATTTTTTTCTGAGATCTCAGAGAAAAGATGCCATTCGGATATCAGTGTGATAACAACATTAGAGCTCTTGCACCGAGAGAAAAAGCATGCTCTAAACGCAAGGGAGCCCTTCACGCTTCTAACGCTGTTGTTATAACGTGCTTTCAACCAGGCCTGACGAGAGGGATGGGGGGGACTGCCAGGGTGTTTCCCTCCGGGCCCGGAGTTTTCTGGGGGCTCGGATTTTTTCCAAGTACTTTATCTCCTTCCGTTTTTGCCAAACGGTTTCCAACCTAAATGAAGCAAGAGATATATGATTAGGTATTTTTTTTTATTTTTAAGTCAAAGAACTTTGTCTTATTCCTTTGTGAGAATAAAGTTTTTCAACCCTTTTTCAAGAAAATTGGGGCCCGTAAGTCGCCTCCCCCGGGCCCGGATTTTCTCTCCAAGGCCCTGCTTTTAACGCATGGCAACATGCTTAGAAGGCATGGGACTCATACTCAAAAAGCATGGGGATTCATTACTCCCTGCAAAAGTGACTAGATTCCAAATTTCTCCCCCCAGTTTTCTCAGAAACGAACACATAAAATGAAAAATAATGAGTAGCTGCATTTTTTTCAATAGCCTAAGAAGATGCACCTGCTCATTAAAATTGATTCTATTCATTGATTACTGAGAAAACTAGGGGGAGAGATCTAGTAACTTGGCTTTTGGTGAATCGCCTTAACGCACGTTATAACAAATGTGTTAGAAGCGTGAACCCCTCCCTTGCGTTTAGAGCATGCTTTTTCTCTCGGTGTGTAAAAGACTTCTTGAAGAGCTCGTCCTCTTACAAGTGTTCACTGGGATATTACATACTGAATTATCCGCATTATTCTCAAAAATAACGAATAGGGTGAGGCAAGGTAATATGCCAGTGTGGGTAAAATGCCACTTGGGTGATATCTTACCCACACTCGCGTATTACCCCGCCTTACCCTACAAGCTTTATATTGATAAACAGAAAAAAAAACATCAAGTGCAACTATAAAGTCAGCTTAAAAACCAATTTTGGCTCTCGGGCAGTTTTTGGGTACTGGAGACGCTGCTAACCGCATCGCTGTAGATCGTATTGCAAGGTGTCGATTTTAGTACAATCTCAAAAATCGCCATTGGTAATCGAAAAACTGTACTACACTCAGAAGAAAAATATTTGCTTTGATAATATGGCAAATTTCAGCTGAAATAACAAAAAGTTTGATATCCCGCAGTAAAAATCTTGCCCTCTTAGCAAGCGCTTGCCGATCCAGAGGATTTTTACTATAAAAATTTACTGAATTACCAAATATCTTCCTAAAACAGTAAGATGGGTGCTGTGCCAGCAAAATTGACTCAACAGTTGATTGAATGGACCTATAGTTTGGTTCCAAAGTTTATATTACCTAACAGTTCCGTGGATTCGAGTTTCCAAGCGATTCATGCATTCAAAGGCATGAATCCAGCTCGAAATGCCGAGCATAAATTGTTTGACACCTTGTTTCCATAGAGGTATATATCAATTGAAGGTGATGCCAACGACCCCTGAAGATGCAACCAGACCTATCGGTTAGAAAAGGACACAACCAAAACTATCCTGACAAATTACTTAAAAACAAAGAAATGAAATCAAAATATCGCTCTGTACAGACCTTCTTCGATCAATAAAGATGATTTGTACACAGCGATATTTTCCTTTTATTGCTTCATTCTTAAATAATTTGTCAGGAAAGATTTAGCCCGGGTTGCATCGTCAGGGGCTGCTAGTATCCTCCCATACAACAAAAGTTGCTGTGCAACCGTTGCTCTTACCTTGTGTATCAAGTTTACGCAAAGTTGCTGGGAATTTGCTACGCATGTGATTGAGAGTTTCATAAAACCGAACAACTTCTCAGCAACACGATAACAACTCAAGCTAAGATCCTAGATTTACAGCAGCCCTATGCCACTGCCACTTTAAAGTAGGACTTTTATTGTCTTTCGTCACGAGACGTCGCTAATAGTACACTGGGTACGCAGGGATTGGGTTAGAACTCATAACATAACCTCAATAAAAGATTATTTGGATCAATATTTTCAAACAGTGGTGATATTGTTCCAATAAATTATTCAAATTATTCTTCCTATTCTGTTTAACACGTATAATATTCTTGAAGCTACTATATCCTCACTTGAAAGGGCAAGTTCGCATGTATGTTTATTTCGCTCTGTACTCACTGAGCATGAAGCGCCACCTGGTTCGGTTCTAGTATCAACGACAATAAGTGACCTCTTTTCGAGATAGGTTTTGTATTGGAGTGGCATAGGGCTGATTTACAGCATATTGTTGCGCTTCAAACTGTTGTTGTACGTTTTCAACAATTTGCTGCATATTTGCTCAGCATTTTGCTGTTAGGGCCCTTAAGGGGATTCGGTAGTCTAGAATTTTCAAAAATCCGAATCTTTTGAAATTCGAAGAAGCAGAAAAATGTTATGAGTGAACAGAAGAGATACTATATGGTGTTGGTATTGCAGATTGATTGTAAGTACATGTTTATATCAGATTTTTTTGACAGTATACTTCAAATTTTAAACTCATTTATCTCAAAACTACTTTTTCTTGCACGGCGTGAGGCAAAAAACTATTCGGTCGATTCGTCTCAAATTTTAATACTTCATTCAGTACACCAGTGTCTATCGCTGGGACTAAAAAATCATTGTACATTGACTACTTTTCATTTTCTACATACAGAATAAAATTTGGAAAAAGTCGGTTCTCGCAACTCAAACTTCAACAACGCGCTATTTTGTGAATTAAAAATTTTGTTTCTTATTCTAGTTCCTGTGACAACTACAGTTATACTAATCAAAAATTCCTCCCGTTTTCTTGTTTTCAGACAAGTGAAAAATCGCGCGCAATTTTTAAAGTAATTGAAAACACTTTTCTCAAAAAAATAATATTTTTGCATACTTTTGAAGTGATATAATATATCTACAAAGTTGAAATACCAAAAAAATTCTTCAAAGCCACGAACGCTAGACCACCGGGTCCCTCCAAATCAATTTTATTCACTAATTAAGAGTCTACTCTCAGCTCAGATAATTTGTGACATGAAATTTGTTACGACTCGCCTTGCGGCTGGCGATAAGGCTGATTGGGAGATGTTTTATCTTTTTGATCAGAATTTTATCCCTCCTTTGCGTTGCATTCTGGTCAGGGACTCAAGTCAAGCCCTAAACAGGAATCAGGCATGTTTTCATCATCTAGACCTCATGTTTCCCGTATTGAAATTTCTACTAGGAGCACATATTCATCAATTTCATTAGTAATACTGTCTAAAATGACATTTGGTCCACTTGAAATTTATGTTTATAAACAAAATGTTGTTCTCACGGAGGTGAATTCAATTGTGAATGAATACACGGAGGGAAATATATGGTTGCAATAAACAATTCGTTGGTTGCTCCAACTGCATTTTTTGACGTGGTCATCATAACCAACAGAATTGATTGTAACCCTCACATAATTCGTTGTGACAACCAATTAATTGGCTAGACCATATTTAACCAACGAATTGGTTACTGTGACCATCCATTTTGCTCAGTGTACCTTTGAGTTAACATTCCTATGAATGCAATTATCATTTGTTCTGTTCAATATCAGTATGACGCTTTGAGTAGACCTCCTAAAACATCAGTTTTGGATAGAATTCCTGCGCTAAAAAGAAGAAAATAGTTGCGGCAGCTACTCACTTTTTCCGCACCCTTTTTTCAACGCTGTAGCTATTTTTTAGCTATCGCAGTAAGAAATTGTATCTGTAGCTGCACAGGTTTTGTGGTTGATATTTGGATAGCCAAATGATTTAACTGTGGAATTTTTGCTGCGACAGCTGCATTTCTCACTGCTACCGCTAAGGGAGTAGCTGTGACAACCAAGATTTCGCTAGCTATTTCCATGGTTTATAATTTTATTTTTTTCAAAGCTGCAACAATGCCACGAGAATAGATCATTCAAAATGACCTTATTTGTACTGGCCTATTTCAAATATCTGATAAAATCGGACAGATCATTCTTTGTCAGGGTTTGGTCGTTGTTTGTCCCTAGCTTGGCGATTGCTGACAAGACCAGACAGGATTTTGTTCCGGATCTGTTTGGTGTTTGTTTTGACTTCGTCTGGCAGTTCCGTGAGTTTTTAAACTGATGTACAAACCAAGCAATGTCAGATAGAATCTGTCAAACATTTTTAATAGGCGGATCTGTCCTCGTGGAGAGTACGCTTGAACATGAAAATGCTGTCATTCTGACGATCAAATAACGTCAAGAATTGGTTAGGATGAAGGTAATGATTTATGTTAAAATGACTTCACCTCACACGACCTCAAGATTACATCATTTTGACTTCGATTTTATTAATTTGTGTTGGCGGAGAATCATTTTGATTGTTTGAAACATTTTAAAAACGTATCTGTAGCTCTCGGTGATAGCTGTTTGCCCAATTGAAAGAAAGCTAACTTTAGTAGTCTTTTGATGGTCCATGAATAATAGAAAGGAAATTCTTTGTGATTTTATTCAAAAATGTCCTTATTGGAGAAGTTGGATGGAACCAGATTGAGATACAGAACATTGGATCAGGTTTTCGTCCATTTGAATGAATTTCTATCAGTCACATTCGTTGGCATCTCACCACTCGACACCCTTGATCGAAGCCTCTTATCGAAAAGGGGAATAACGCTAAACGGTTTTATAGAAATTCCACCCAGTAGGTTCGAATGAAGTATATAAGAAACAAATTCCTCGATTCTAGAAGTTTGTCGTTTTGCGATTGTCTTTGGATTTGAGTGGAAGTCAAGTTGAGATCTGGCTCTATTGTTCCTTCGCTTTTACCGCTTGACCTTGAGAAGGTTACGCCTGTTGCACGCATCTCACATTCCTTCGCGTTCCGTCCTTCGCGAATGAGTCAGGACGCACGCACCAGCATGAAATAACAATACAGTGTTCATCATGTAAAACTTTTAAACAGAAAAAGAATTCGTCGGCTACCCCGATGATTTACCACGTATTTTGTATTCAAAGATTAAGATAAGAACTCGCGTAGAATGGATACCGTGAGATCAACGACCTATTTTTCTCTCACGTCCATCGTATACACGCTTTGTTAAATATACCCAATTTTCCAACAGTAATTCATTACTATTTATTCATCGAATATTCGTAATTCATTTATCCACAGCGAGTGGATGAATGTTTTCGTTTGACGTATAAAATCATGAACGACGACTAGACTCTACAACAGCTTCGTATTCGAAGTAAGACACAAAATCGACGAGATGAGGAGGAAAAAGAGAAAGAAGCTACGAAACACCGGAAGCAGTTACTCGTGCGATGCAACGAAAATATCAGGCGTCCGTTTCGCAATCGTCTCAACCAACGTTTGCCCAGGTTTAATATAGAAATACTTCTCTCGCTTGTGAAAAGCTTCTCGTCGTGGGAGCCTATGGCTCTCTACGCTCAACCGATTAACAACCAAAACTCAATTGACAGAAGCTTAAACCATGAATCCAACGGTCCATAAACCTTCATTGTGTGTTTCAACATTCATTCGTTGATGAAAGATTATATGCGGCGCTGTTACAAAATCTCATTTAAAAATAGAATATCGATACAATGAGCTTTCAAAATTGTAGCAATTTCTTCTCTCTAAGAAGAATGATTAATTATTATTTGAAAAGTTTCAAAAAGGGTATGGCAAAACGAATTTAACGAATAACTCTTGAGGCCACTCAATCATCGTTTTTAATGGGAATCCTCCACTTTATCTCTGCCTTTATTTATGCAAGTAGCCCGATATTATGATCTGAAAAAGTGGCTACCACCATGTTTCAAAGGGTCAATTATTTATTCTCCCGCTTGTTCCATTTGATCATCCGGTATAAGACTAGCTGGCCAATCTGCCGTTGTTCGTGCGTCAGCTGTCTCTCTCTTTCTCTCTTTTTCTCTCTTGATTATATAGGAGGATGGAGAGGAAGGGATAAATGACGGCGAAATAGGGAAGAAGAGGGGAAAAGAGCAAAGGGAATACGTGCGCGGTTTCGAGGAAGTCGATGAAGAGAGAAAGGGACGGAGGAAACCGGCCTAGAAAGAGGCCTATACTCTATAATACACTTGGTATGGAAGAGAGTAAGAGAGATAAGAGACCACTTCCGGTCATGTGACACCATTGGACTAGCCGACGACCACTTTGCTTCTCTTTTCTCATTTTCGGGCTCGTCCGGTTTTACTTAAAAGAAAAAGAGGAAGAGCTTATTCGATTAAACCCAACGATTCAACAACGTTTCTTTCTTTTTCCTTTTTTTTTTCCCCCAAGATCAATCGTCGTTGGAGGGCGATACGAATCAAATACCAATCACTTACAATACATATCCGAATAATGTCGAGAAAATCAATTGCCGCAATCCGATACAAAATTCCTCAGAGCTCGAAATAAGTAAAATCCCTTGACGATCTTTCTCATCCATGCGCAACAGATGGATTCGAGCTTCAAGAATTCCCAATAGATTTGGAAGGTTTGTGTTTTTCGCTATTGCGATATAAGAAAAGAAAAAAGATGTTGTAACAAAACATTTGTTAAATGAATGAATAAGTAATGTATTTGTAAAATTACTTTGGAATTTATAAACATTTTTTACAATGAACCATTACAGGAACTATTTAGGAGATATTAGAAACATTCTTACAAAATCCACATCGATACAACATTCGTTCACCGGTGCATCATTCACCCAACGATATTGAATTTTCCCATTAAAAATTTCTCTCAAAAATGAGAATCTCTCTCTTCGGTTTTTCGTCCTCGTCCTAAGTTTGTTTCTTCAACTTTTGGTCGGGCATAATTTGCGGTTTTTTTCATCAAGTAAATAATAAATACACGAATGTTCATGCATATATAATATGTATATGTATATATCTATGTATACACATATATGCGTATATGTATTTGCACGTATACATATTTATATTTGATAAATTTTTTCCTCATTTGAATTTTCATCCGTACACACACACGCACATATATGTATGTACACACATATATATGTATATATAATGTTTATGTATTTACAAGACATATACAAAGCGTATAGACTTAAAATTAATAAAAACTTTTCTTTCGCTTGGCGAGACAAACCCTCACGCGCAACAACCATACGCACGCATACATACGCATACACCCTGAGACACGCACGCATTCTCTTTCACTTGAAATGTTTCCTTTGCTCCACAAATTTTATGACCGGAGAATGTCCAAATTATTAAAAAAATAGAAAAAAATTATTACATCGTACTAAATTGGAATTCTAAGGACCGAATTTTTATCGCAGACACTTCATTACATTTTTTACAACGACGAGTAGTAGTAGTAGTAGTAGTAGTACTAGTAGTAGTAGTAGTATTTTAGTAGTTTGTACACTGGTGGGGGAAGGATGTGACGAGTTTATGAATTCATTTAATTTATAATATATAATATAAAATATATATATATATTTATATATACTTTGCTCTCTGTCTCTCTCTTTTCATGTTTTCTCAGTACCTCTCCTTCATAAGAAGGCGAGAGAGCCGTCGAGAGATTTTCATCATTGATAATAAAAATAAATACAATCAATTTCGAGGTTCTGGCGAGAAAATTTCGGTCCCATCCGATCCGGATGTTGTTCTTCGTTATTAATATTATTATTTTTCCTTCATCTGTTTTCCAGCGATTAAACGCACAAAATATATATCCTTGACTTCGATGGAAATTATTTAAATTCAATTCGTCCACCTAATAATTGCAGTAGTAATAGTAGAAGTAGTAGTAGTAGTAGTAGTGGTAGTAGTAGTAATAGTAGTTACAGTAATAGTAATAGTAGTAGTAGTAGTAGTAGTAGTAGTCATAGTAATAATGATAGAAGTAGTATAGAATTAGAAATGGTAGTAGCAGGTAGTGGTGGTCGTAGTAGCAGCGGGGGTAAAAGTAGAAATAGAAGTAGAAACGGTAGTAGCGAAACGGTAGGTACGAAGATATGTAAAATCCTCTTTAAGAAAGAAACAAAAAAAGAAAGAACAGAAACAAAATACATTAAACGAAACGCTCGCAAGACTAGATAATACTGGAAAAACAAATCAATTCAATGGAAACACTCAAAGAATTCTTCAACGCATTCGAGACGTGCGTTCTTTCACGCTTATTCTTATTTATTCTTATTATTCTTACTATTATTATCATTATCATGATTTTTTCTTCTTTAATGCGACTTAAATGCGTTGGATGTTGAATGTATTGTACAATTAATATATTATACCAATGAAGACAATTGTTCGTTCCTTATCTAAGAGATAACAAAGAATTATTCATCCTCCATCGGTGTATTCTGATTATCGTTTATGTTACAATTAATACTTTAGCTTTAGTGTCAATGATAAAAGGTGAGAGAAAAGGTTCATGACCGAGAAAAACTAGATTGCATCGTTTCATCGTTTCCACGGATTCACTTGTCGAACACTTGTGATTTTTCTTACCCCACACAATTTTTCTCTTCTACAATTACAATCTATTTTTCTCGTCAAATCGATCAGTCGTTGTTGCATTTCTATAAATCGTTCAATTGGAAAGAAAAAAAAAAGAAGAAAGAGAGAGGAGAGAGATCGATGATTCGAGGCTGCGTAAAAGAACGTACGTGTACAGACATATAACATTCGTTTTTTATCTTTCAATCGTCTTCGTCCTCTTCACCTTTTTCTTCCTATCTCCTTGTTTGAAATGAACGCACAGCATACATAAACATTTCTTTCTATTCGTTCATCCATCCACCCACGCACGCACTTTTTCCTCCGCAGGCGCTCATCTGTTTTTCGATCGTGTGTCGTAATAACACATCTAACGGTTTCGACTAAAACGTTCGATTCGCAACATATGTTCAAAAGTATCGTATTTATAAAAGAACTTTAGAGAAAATCTCCATAAAATCCCATCAAGAGTGTTCAAAGTTCCGATTAAATCCCATTGAAACCCGTTCAATTTTCTATTTCGTTGATGAGATTTTATGGAATATTTTAACATATATTGTTTTTTTCCATCACAATCTGGAGAGTGATATTCCTCCTCTTTCCCCTTTTCTAAGATTTAAAGAACATTTGCTACGGTGAAAATCGAACGCTTCGAGTCTACGATCTACATAACGATTTTTCTACTTGCGATATACACCCGCGAATAAATTAAACGTAGAAAAGTTTGTTCTTTATACAAACGTAATATACAATATACATGTGTCATCTGTGGATCTCCCTAAAAAGCTTTTGTGTGTTTTTTTTGTTTTTTTTTTAGGTATAATTCGTAATTATTCGTCCTTTTCATTCACGTTTTCGCTCACGTAGTCTCACACAATTAAAATTTAGCGCACGTTTCTTTGCGTACAAATATTTCTTCATTTATTTCATTATGTATAAGATCTATTTACGCGTAAGTGGTATGTGTTTGCATATAACAACTACGCAGG
The DNA here is from genome assembly GCA_018340375.1 of Gonatopus flavifemur. NCBI lineage: Eukaryota > Metazoa > Arthropoda > Insecta > Hymenoptera > Dryinidae > Gonatopus > Gonatopus flavifemur. Next base: position 13,491,372 of record JAFFJZ010000005.1, read on the forward strand.
CACGCAAGCACGCAGACACGCATATTTTCTCTCATACAATAATATGATGCACGTGTATATGCGTCGTATACGCATTCTTTCACTTTTCCTTTTCGTTTTTGTTGTCGATGAAAAAAAAAAAACAATAAATTAAAAAAAAAAAATATTAATAATAAAATAAAGAAAAAGAATAAAAAGTTTGTGGCGACTGAACGCGCATACACGACAATAACAACATACAACGAGTAGTTCTTGTTCGGTGATTTAATAAATTTCATTTAAAAGTTAATCGAATGGATGTCCTCCGGCTTAAATGCAACTGCTTGTACTTGAATCGAATTCACTTTGTTTTGGTTAACAACGTGGAGATTTCACCACGACACTACCACCACCACCACGAAGAACAACAACAACAATCACCACCACCACCACCACCACCACCACTACCAGAAGTATTCTGGAAAAATGAGGTTCAGAGTTCTGGCGTTACGGGATCGAGCAATCTCTTTTCCGGATCTCGAGAGTCTCCAAGATCGCCCCCGGCGAGGGTATCGGGGTGATGCCTCGAGGTGGCCAAAGTATTTGGATTACAACGGCAACCTTGGGAAGCGTGACGCGCGTAGCAGAATTCGCAGACGGCGACGCAACCCTTGAGAGGCCAGTAACAAAGGAGACAGGGTAGGACAAGGGTAAGAGCCCCGAGGCAAGCCCACCTCGAAGCCCTTTTGTTGCCTGTACAGGAACATGGTTCGTCGGCGCAACTGCCGCTCACTACACCGTTTTCACTGTCTATGCCGCCACCCCCTGCGTGATCGGTACAATGATAAAACAGTCCTTTGGCGCAGCAAAGGCACGAGGCGTAATCTAAAACAGTCTCGGGCGAACAGTAACACGAATTATCGCAGAGCCACCTACTGGGGAGGGGTGGAGGTTCGCGACAGGACTCGCACCGACATCTACCACAAAAATCGCACATTATCGATAATCCCCCGGATCCATCCAAATAGGATCTAGGCGACCCCAAGACGTTTCCACCGCCGGCTGGTTCCTTGGTAAAAGAAACCGGTTGTTTGGTGACCGCGACAGCGGTTGCGCTAGTCGCTACGTTGTTGCTCGTCGTGGAAGTTGTGTCCGTCGTCGATACTGGAATTATTCCCCCGCGAAGCGATTGATGAACTCCCGTATTGCCGCCACGGAGTTGATTGTTATGATTATGACGGTGATTATGATGATGATGATGATGATGATGATGATTGTGTCGTTGATGATTATGAGCCAAACCGCCCCCGGTTGCCCCTTTGTGACGATTATTTCCACGTCTGTCGATTTTCGGACATTCCTCCAGTCGTCTGTTGTCTTGATTATTACAACAATGTTTGAATGGAGCTTCGACGTATTCGTTGATAGTTCTTTCGCCATCGGGTCGGGGCACGGTCAGGCTCACCTCGCCGATCGGACTCCTCGGCGTCTGGGGACTTTGGACCAATACCGTCTGTTGTTGCGGCGTAGTTGTCGAATCGTTCGACGGTAAAATACGAGAACTATGGACATCTCGTTGGTTCGTGGGAGAGGTTTCCGGAGTATTTTGTGGGGACGATCTAGGGGAGGTTCTGCTACGAAAAGACGAAGAGAGAGGTGTCAGGGGTGCTGTTCTGTTAGTCCCCGTTGGCGTCGAGGTTGCGGTTGGCAATCTTGGCGGAGGAAAGGGTCGACTATGATCGTGCACCCTCCGCGTCGTTTCCCTGTTCTCATCGGAAAGATTGTTCTCGTTGTTCTCGCTGTCCTCGCCTTCGACGGATCCAGCCCTAGGGGAATTGCCTCGATGAGTCCGAGCGGACGATGGCGGCCGCGAGAGCACCGGTATCGCATCGTTTTGCGACATCGGCTGTTCTCCTCTCAGTTCGAGTTGCTCGAGTTGATGATGTCTGTGAAAATGTCTCTGTTGATTGGGATCGGTCGCCTCCTTTTTCTCGTCCAGCTCCTTCTTCTCCTGCCTATTACTTTGACAATGGACACCGACGAATGTTCCTCCTCCGGATGGAAGTCCTGCTCTTCCTGGTTTTGCTCTTGACAATGATGTTGTATGTGATGATGGAAATAAATAGTCTGGCCAAGGAGCCCGCTCGCTAGCCCATCGCTCATCGACGAAACGATTCGTCGTCGTCGCCGTCTTCGTCGTTGCTGTTGTTGATGATGATGCTTCTGTTGCGATTGTTGTTCCTGCTGTTGTTGTTTCTTCTCCTGACAATTCGGTATTTGGGGTACGGTGAACAAATAATCCTGTTGCTGGGGTGACGAGGGTCGTTCCTTCGGTGACAAGTCGCACTGGCCAACCCACGCGAGGAGGTGCCGATCTCGGCGACGAGGGCGTTCCATTAGCGACGACGCTCGTCGATGCTCCGCGCACGCTTCCTCTCGCCCTCGCAACACGCGCTTCATCCCCACCTGAAAATTATAAGAAAAAACAACATTTACAATCAAATCGATCCAATTGAAAGAATTCGTTTATTACATTTTTCAATTCCAACACCGTCGGGGAGAAAATCAAATGCGGAATTTCAATGATCTTTCAAAAGTTACCTAACAGTTTCTTTTTTATATGTGGTCCCTGGACACCCTATAGATACACATTAATCGAATGTCTTTGACGTGGGCGAAATACTGCACGGGATATGAGTGGGCGCACCGAGTGTGTACGTGGACCCTCACTAAAGATATATTCAACATCGTGCCGCGTCGTTCACGGCCCACTCGAGTCGAAGAAGGCAAATCGTCTTTTTTCTTATATATTCGTTGCTTTTTTTTCTTTCCAACGCATACCGATCGCTACCTGAACACTCACCCACGATAAATGAAAATCATTTTGTCGAATGTAAATCTATTTAACGGTCGGCTAACTTTCTCCCCCTCCTCCTCCTCCTCCTCCTACTCCTCTTCTCGTCCTCGTACTAGCAAATTATATTTGCACAAGTGGTAATCTAAAACAATTGATATTCACGATATCATTCAATATCATACTCCGACGTTAGACGACTGATGTCTTTTTTTTTTTTCTTCATTTCCTTCTCTCTCGCTATTCTTCTTCTTCTTCTTCTTCTTTTTTTGTTTTTCAAGGGTACATGAATCAATTATTGTAATGAGTGAACAACTTTTTCAGATAATGTGTCATCAATTATAGTCCAAGTACAGTTGATACAGGTGATTAAATATAAATTCATGTGATTGGATTACAATATGACTATGAATGAAATCGTGAATGAAGTATCGATCGGTGTTGGAACATCATTTCAAGGATACACGCTATTAATAATGAAGGAAATATCGTTGACTTTTCATTCATATATGAACCGTAGAATTTTCATTCAAGAATTTTAGACGTATCTTTCGTTTGTGAGTTTTTTTGTTGTTGTTCTTTTTCGAGTCATGCAATGATTTTGACGGAAAGTTTTTTCTGTTGTTATTTCATCTATCGCGAGAATCGGTGATTTTGTTTGTTTCATGTAAAATTCCAAGGTTATAAAAATAAATGAAAAAGCGAAGACTCTTTCGAAGCTATGATAAATTGATTTCCGGTCCCCTGGAGGTTAAGGGGATTCAACACTGCTCAGCATGAAGAACAAATACGATATAGTTGGTTTCTGTAAAAATGACTCAATTCACATAAATATCAAGTGAATTTCTCATTCATCTTTGTACGCTTATGGAAAACAAAAAAAATTGTGCAGGAATCTAAAGGGGAATCTGGGGTTTTCTGCTTCGAAAGGGTGGGCGAGAAAAATACGAATCAACAGAATTACGAAACCGGAAGTCTCAAGTTAAAGGCTCCTGATTGAAATTGATTTGGAACGATCTTGATCCAATTAAATGATAGTTCATGAAGAACCGTAATCATCCATTCGAATCAAGATCCCCTGAATCATCGTGTCGACGAATCTAGAACTCACACTTTAGATTTCCGGTTTCGTAATTCTGTCAAGTATTTTTACCACCCACCATAGAATTGAAGTTCGCTTCTTTGTATTTGATTCGTTTCATCCGATCAATTTCTACATTAGCAACCAAGATGAAAGTTTATGCTACAAAAGAATATGTTAATAACAAGCTTCGAGGAGAACAATCTCCCGTTCAAAATTATTTTTGTAACTTTTAATAATTGGATAGATAATATATCTCTAGGCATTATAGGAAAGAAAAATTTATGATTTTTGTTGTCAACTTTCATCATAATAGATTCAACGTCCCACTCGAGGTGTGCCTACGATTTCCTTAAAGAATCGATGTATGCATGATCATTCGTGAAAGACCGGATCTGATCCTACTCTAATCCGTACAGAATGAGGCAATTCTCAACGTATCTCCTCACAGGAAATGTTGGTTTACGGTGAGGAGAGCCTAATGCGGTACATATATATTCATATTTAGTATACTTGAATATCATATAAATCGAATACCAATGGATGCCCCTTGAAACAATATTTATTTGTATGTTTTCAATCATTTCAATTTCTTCGGTTCTGGAACACGTGGGTAAAAGAACTGGCAAAGAATTTAAATGAATAATCTAAAAACACGTTAGATTATTATTTATTTTCCCATTTTTGTAATGTGCCAACATAACAGTTGGCGTATGAATTATTTCATTAAATCATAAGAATAATATGAAACCTCTGCGGTATTCGATATTTTATTCGTCGAACGCATATAAAATACACGACACGCATACACACCGAGAGATCGAGTACCACAAGCGTAAGGGAAACAAGCTAACAATTCACGCTGCATTTAAGGAAAGAGAGAGAAAGAAAGAGGAATGTGAGCCTAGCTATCGCGACTGCCATAGGTCACAGAAAGCTTTCAGTCACTTGGCGTTGTCGAGTCTTTAGATAAGAGAAACGTTTTGTGAGTTTAAACGTGCTTGGCAAACGAGGATCGACCGGTTGAAAGATTCGAAAATCCTCAAGGAAAATGATATTACATCCTTTCCAAATGTTGAATAAGATAAGTTTTATGTTGATGCTTTCAGCATTTTTATTCTTATATACCCTTTTTTCTTTATCATTTATTTTTCAAAACCATCAACGAGATACAAACAGCAGGGAAAAGGAGAAAAGAAAATGAATAATAACAATTGACTATGCCCACCCATTCGAAAATGACAACTGGAAACTGAATATTGTTTATTTTTCAACAAAGTTATAGAAAATAAAAAAATAAGGCAAAAGCTATGCCTTGGGATAATCGTCATGGTTTTTGATTCTTTTCAATACCACCATAATAAAGAAATCATTGGTTATACTCGATAATGAATGTGGGAAAATCGTGGGGAAAATGAATGGAAGGAAAAAAAAATGATTGCCACGATAAGAATATAATAATGTACATGAATGATATCAATTCGAATTATCTATCGAATGAACAACCGTGTCGTGAACTGTGACCTAAGTGATAATCGTACCAAAAATAACGTGATATAAGAAAGAAAAGGATGGACTAACGATGGAAAGAGAAAGAGAGGGAACAATATAGTAGTGTCAATCGGAAATGTCTGTGATAAACACCGGATGTCTTCCACGCACGTCGATCACGATAACGTGACTCTAGAAATCCACATAAAAGAAAAATACTTATCTCGGTTACACGAATTAGTTTCTCCGGAAAAAATTCTTTTCTTTTCTTTTTTTCACTTGTTTCGTGCAGAAAATTTTAACATCTTACAACTTACATTTTATGCAATATCAAAGTTGCACGATATCTCACTCGAATCTAAAAATTCGTTCATCTAACGTCCCTGCAAGCGGTAACGTAAGCTATTTTTGTGATGCTTATTTCAACACTTTTTATATATCACGTATAGTAATGAATACTCGAATGTGGAATTTAATACGTTTTTTCCTCTTTCTTCGGAAGCGTTGAATACGATATGGCGAATTTGAAATTTTGAGGTGTGTCTCTGGTCGACACATGCGGAAGATGTTGTAACTAAAATTCAAAAGTTCTTTTGTTCTTTTTTCTTTTGTTTGGGAGATTTTCAATTTATATTTGATTTTGTAGTTTCAAAATTTAGATACCGTCACTCGAAAGCGGAGAAAATTTCACACCGTATGATTTACGCCCACGCTCGGACCCTCATAACTTGAGATTCTGTGGACTTCCGGTTATGAAAATCGTCAAAGCTGTTTCTCACACGTGTCGAGATCTACCAACCAGAAGTGTACAAATAAAAAGTAGACGCGATAAATCTCGATGAGCAATATTTTATGGGATTTTCACTTTATGTTTGAAATGTTGTAACGAGTCGGGTCATTTTATTATTAAGAATTGTGAACGAAATAAGGTTTAGCGATGATGCATTTAATACTGTACGAGGTTCAATTGTTTGTTGAATGAAAATTCAATTCGTTAACAAAAAAATAATTCTCATTCGTAGGAAAGAAATTGTTTTATAATTTTCCGTCGTCTAAACAAATTTCAAAGTTCTCCGCAATTTAATGGCAAAGATCGATCTGTTTTTCATGAATTGAGAATTAAAATCTAGATTGTCTTTCATAAAGGGTACAAAAATTCATTTTGAAAATTTGTAGGCGTCTCACAATGTACACTAGAAAATTCAGCACAGTTTCCATCTACTTCCCTGTATCGAACTGTAGGGTGTTTGCCAAGATTTTATTACAATAAAAATAGAATAAGGTAGATAAATTTATCGTGAAATGCATTGATGAACGAATTACAAAGTGTATCTCAAGGACAGATGTTCCTTTTTCTCATGGAGTTACACGGTACCGAGAGAAAATATAATACTATAAATTCTTTTGTTTATACTTATCAAGAGATATACCAGTCTTTTTTTCAATTCTATCTTTTTTTCCTGCAAAAATAGCTCAAAAATATTTGTTCGAAACAATTTCATCGAGGTTTTCAATATGTTGCTAATTTTAATCAATATGAAATTAATAATTAGTCACGTATTGTTACATTATTTACGTCTGAAGTCTTCATTGATTATGAAAAACTGTAGGAAAATCAAACTCTCTTTCTTTTCTTTCTTGGAAATTACTTTCTAACCTCGTAGAGTAAATTTTCCTTTTCGTAATTGCACGATTCACTGCATTTTTTAAATGTGACTGAGGCAGAAATAGACTCATTGTGATTTTATATAAAATTCTTATCAACTTTCAACCGATATTTTATGTAAAATTCGTATAAACTCGGACAAATAGAGTTCATTTTTGCCTCAAGCACAACGATTGGTTAAAAGCGCTGTTTTTTCGATATTTTTTATAGAAAATTGTCTGTCGAGTTTATAAAATATCGATAAAAATTGACGGTTAAATCGATATCGTGAAATATGGTACACCTTTACCAGGAATCAATGCGATTTGATAATTTATGTAGAATTTATATATAAATTATATATAATTTCGAAACTTTGTCCATTCAAGCATTTCTGGTCTGTCTGGAACTAAATTCATTCAATACAGAACCCCCGCTTCATCACTTTTTTGTCACTTCTTTTGTTACAAGTTACTTTTTTAAAATGACCAGGATTTACACCTCATATCAACTTTTCCCCTGAGTTGAATGATGAATTCGCACACGGCACCACAATTTTCAATGTATTTATGAAGAATTCTTTATGAATTCTCAAAGCTCCAAAAGTTCTTAATATCAATTTCTGTTGAGCCCTGATGTTTGACCCTTAATGGGTCATATACAGTTGAAATTTTCAAAAAATCGATTTTTTTCAATTCCATTTTCGTAATGCACATATATTTAAGTACACACACAGAAAATTTCAAGTCAATTCGGCAATTATTGTCCAAATTACACGCATATTTGTAAAATTTTTTCACTCTATATCGAGTGCTTTTGAAACTTTGGATGCGTTTTTCTCCAAACTGTGTTTTCAAAGGTGCCGGTGACCAAGATTTCTCGAAAACGGCTGGACCGATCAGCCTCAAATTTTAACACAAGCTTGTTGACTATATTTTTCAGTAATTAATCAAAGGTTTCTTCTCACCGATGAGTAACAATTTAAGGCCAAAATTTTTGTGAGAAATCAATTTTTCTGCTTTAGAATCCGTCATTTTGTCAGAAAGTTTGATTTTGCTTATTCCTTCGATTTATTACTAGATTATACATTACTTCAACGAAATCCGTTTGGTTTTTTCGTTTTAAAAGATTGAGTCTCGAGATATCATGGTCATCGCAAAGCGCTTTTTTTTAGAGGAGCTTTAAAGAAGAACAGCTATAACAGCTCTCAAAATTAATATTTTCACAAATAAAAAAGGTTAAATACAATTAAAAGTTATCTCAATATGTGTACAAATTTTGACATTCATCAATTCTCAACTGTCTTCTCAGGAAAAAATTCTTGAAAAATCGCTTTTTTTGCGCCTTGTAACTGTATATTATCCCTTGAAAATTGACTTTGCAATTCATTGATTCCAAATATGACGACAGGAATAAATCTATATCGTTCATTTCCTGTTTGAAGCATATCATCTAGTCGATTATTTTCTATAAAAAAAAATTTATCAAGTTTTTATTGAATTTTATATAATTTCGATCAAAATTCTATAAAAAAGAATCTATTCTTCCAAGATCGGCCATCACTAATATCATCCCCTATTCACTCATTTAGTTAAGTCAGAATAAACTCAGAGGTGTTTAATTGTAGAACTCTGATCAACCCATTTCTTCATTTTACATCGAAAGATTGTTTCCTTGGATCAATTTTAATTCAAATATGAAACTGATGGAATTTTTTTCTTCCCCAACTATTTTCGATTTGGAACTTCGCATCGACAGGGGACTTCTAATGAAATTGAATTGATATAACTTTCAATTTTTCTATTGAATTTCAAGTAATCAGAGTTACAGCGTAGTTGGAAGTGACCCGAGTGAAAAAATTTCCCAAATTATATATAAATTTTATATAGTTTCTATATAAAATCTCCCCATTCGAGCAGTTCAGGATTTTTTTCAAAGTTTCAACCAAAGTTGATGAAAGTACTTTCCAATGCCTATATCCACGAGAACGAGGGGCTCAAGTTATAAAGTGGATTAGTCAGAATTCGAAAAAAAAATCAATAGTTGAGAACTCACAGAAAATTCATGGGACTGATAAAAATGCAGTCTTAGAGGATCGACGACGTTGTTTGGCCACTGATAATACCACTACCGAAGCACTTTTTTCTTTCTCTTGTAAGTCCTTGAAATTCCGATCACCTGCTTGGAATTTGTACTTGTTTCGTGTAACTCGAGCATTGGATTACCATCTCATTTACTTCCTTCCACCCCCGTCGTTCATTTCATATCTCTATTTTTGTTTTTCCCCCCAAAAAAAATGGAATTATTGTAAAACAGTCCACAGGTTTTGGAGAAAAGAAATTTGAAACACTAGATAAAATTCAACACACTGGCCGACACTGGCAACGGAAGGAACCGTCGGATGAAGAATTTATATACATATATATATATATATTGAACCGACGGATTTGTGTAGTAAGACAGTCTCCGGGGGATTGGATTGTCGGATGGGTTCAAGTATTTATACGAAAAACTACGAAGATTATCGAGAGTACACGAACTAAGTTGTAAAACCACGGCCGTCGTTTTCAAGCTGTCAAGTTTTATTTATACGATGAAAAACATGAACCCTTTTTTCACGCACAGACACTGCTTTTTTTTTCTTCAATAGGATAAGAAAAAAGAAATAATAATCCTTCACACTTGTGTCACAAATTGTAATTTTCAGTTCCTCGTTTCAACACTCGGGGAGAGACTCGTCGTAGAAGAGTTGAGGGAAAAAAAAAATGTGCGCGTAAGTTGTGGTATTTGAAAAATCAAAGATTTATACGTTTGAAATGTAAGCGACGAGAGGGAGGTGATTTTTGATATAGTTGAGAAACTCTTGTCATTGATTTGGAAATGTTAATCAAGACCGAAACGACCAGAGTGGCAGCTAACGAACGACTGACGACAATGAGTCGACGGCAAGCATTGGTTGAGAAGGAAAGAGAGAGAAAGAGAGAAGAGGTATATATCGGGTGGGTTGAGAAGAGAGAGTCGGTAGCAAGGGACAGATTCGAGTTGTGAAGAGGGATAGAGAGGGGGAAGAAGAAGAAGGAAGAGAGGAAGCCATGAATGGCGACAGTCGGTCGCACGGCGGTGGTGGAGAGCGAGGGGTCGGTCAAATCCAGCGTATTTCGTGGCGGTACGCAGCCGCCATCTGGTGATATCGTGGTCAACGACTCGTACTCACACCCTCTCTCTTTCTTTCTGCCGCCGCCACTGCTGTTGCTCCCCGTCTCTGCCCCTCCTCTTTTCCTATATCTGTTTTTTCCACTTCCCTCTGTCTCTTTTCCGTAACGCGCGCATAAGAGTGTGTACGTCGTGCGCGCACACACAACCCGAACGAGAAGCTTTTTATGAATGGGCGGAAGCTATCATTGAAGCTTTGGATTGAATGAAAACATTACCTTCGTCACCCCGTGTGTTGCGTGCGTATGTATGTATATGTGTGTCGTGTCTGTCTGTGCCCCGATGACAACAACCGTCGATTGCCCAACCGTGGAACGATCTCGGAATCGTTTTTTTTTCTTTCTCATTCTATGCTCTTCCTCGTCTGACTATGATTCGTTTTAAAGAAACGATGGAAACTTAGTCTCTTTCGACCATTCAGTGGTGGTGGTAGTAGTAGTAGTAGTAGTAGTAGTAGTTTCCTTTTCCCTCGCAGTGTGAGAAATCATGTTTTTGATTCGTAAGAATTCTGGTTGGCTATAATTATATACCACGTATTCTACGCGCGCATTACAAGTTTCCAATGAATTTTTTTACTCTCCCTTCTTCGCAGAACGCTGAGGGGGTTACGTTTTTCAACAGTTTTCAATATTTCATGCAAAATTGTGATGAACGGGACTGAACTCGCCACGTGTTTTGAAATATCACGAATATAACAGACACGTGAAGCGTGTGTGGCCGCAAATTCAATTTTTCCAAATTTCCAAAAGGTAGATGATTTGAAATGAATGAGTTCACGACCATGCACACTTTACGCACGCTGTGGTCTCATCAGGGGCACGTTTCACCCTTCAAACTTTTTCATGTCTCGAATATTTTAGAGATATGATTTTTTCATCATCTAAAATCTGTGGACAGCGTTCGAGTAAGCGGAGTAGAGATCGACCGAAATTTTTTGCCGAAACTGACTAAAATTGAAACTCTGATTATTGGTTTCGGAAAAAACTTGGTATTGGACGTTAGAAGTGTAGATATAAGCTCCTTAATAATGCAATTATCATACTTAAGATCACATATCAATGTGATTAATGGAATAATTTCGATTTTCGGTTTAAATTTTCGGCTAATGCTTGTCGGCCGAAATTGTAAAACGAAAATCGCAAGTATTTTGTTAATTATTAAGGAGCTCGTCTACACTTCCAACGTCCAGTCCTAAGTTTTTTTCGAAACCAATAATCACAACTTCAATTTTAATCATTTTCGGCTGTCGATTAAACTATTCTAACAGACTCATGAGACAGATTTGAGTTATCGATAACGGAAAAATCAAGGCATACCCTCACGGAAAGGATTTCTTGAAATGAGAAAATTTTTCTTGTCGCTGGGACAAAACTCATGTTTTTCTTGAGCCTAGAAAACTTTACTTGAATCAGGAAAATTTCTTTTGGAATTAAAACGAACTTTTCTTGATTCAACACGGAACAAAGAAAATGAAGAAATTTACCGTATAAGATGACAACGCCGACGCGTTCAAGCCTTTAAATAGAGATTTTTACAAAATATATTGTCAATTAATTTATATGATAAGAGAAAAATCTATTTTTGTCTTATAATGTGAATTATTTGACAATATATTTTGTAAAAATTTTCATTCAAAGACACGAAGCGACGTGTTGTCATCCTATACGGTAAATCTTTCCATTTTCTTTTTTCCGTGAAATAAAATTTTCTAGACTCAAGAAAAAAATGAGTTTTGTCCCAGCGACAAGAAAAATTTTCTCATTTCAAGAAATCCTTTCTGTGAGTGTAAGATCCGGATAACACTGAACGCTGTCACGGTGATTTTAGAGTGGTTTACCCCTCGCCTTGAAACCAAAATTTGACCCACCAACCACACTGAGAGAAATAATTGCTAATATACAGGGTGCTCCATTTTAAATAGCCAGGGCTTGTATCTCCCAAAATAATGGGGCTGGGAAAAAAATCCTCGGGAAAAAGTGGCAGAGTTCAGAGGGGGACATTTGACGATAACCTCGATTTCGACCTCAGACTCCATCTTCAAGGTCATTTTGAGGTCAACTTGTGTTTTTCAAACGGGACTCCCTATTTCTGACTACATCCTTGGAATGTACGTTGAAAACCAAGAAACTTTTGTCTAAACTAGTTTCCTGAAATTTTCGAAGATGGCGCTCTAATCGATAAAGAAAGAAAGGAGATTCAAGAAACACTCTTGTTGCTTTCTGTGCGGAACAATACTTACCTCTTCAGTTTTTTCTCCTCAACAGGGCCGTGTATGTATCGCAAATGGAGGTACAAAACAGCACATCCACCGATTTCTACGTCGCATCTCTGTGGACTCCACGTCGATCAATGGTGGACGTGGATGGAACATGGACGAACGGAGATCCCACGTGAAGGTAACATGGAGGCAACGTAGAAATGTCCGGTGTTGTACGGGTGAATTCACGAGATGATTGGATCAGGGAATTATCACTCAATAAAGGAACCCGACTATTCCCAAAACTCACAGACACATACCTCTCTAGTCGAAATAATCGGCCCTTTTCAGGGCCCCAGTGATGTGCAAAGTCCGATTGCGCAACCTCCTGGTGGTGCACATTAGGTAACGCTAATGCCGACGACAGTTCCCTGAAGATTGGGAACCAGGGCCGGATTAAGACAGGTGGGGGCCAATGGGGCCATTGGCCCTGTTGGGAAGAAATAACTGGAGAGGTAAGTGTTGTTTCGCACAGAAAGTGGTAAGAGTGTTTCTTGAATCTCCTTTCTTTCTTTATCGATTAGATCGCCACCTTCGCAAATTTCAGGAAACTAGTTCGGACAAAAGTTTCTTGGTTTTCAACGCACATTCCAAGGATGTAGTCAAAAATAGGAGGTCTCATTTGAAAAACACAAGTTGACCTCAAAATGACCTTGAAGATGGAGTCTGAGGTCGAAATCGAGTTTATCATCAAATGTCCCCCTCAGGACTCTGTAACTTTCTCCCGAGACTTTTTCTTCCAGCCCCATTACACTGAGAAAAGAAACTGGTTATAGTTACCAAATTGATTTGGTTGCCTCAAATATGTGATTGATTCATTATTACCAAGATTTGGTAACTATAACCAAAGGCATTAGTTGTGAATCTGTATGTCGGTAATTATGACTAAATATTTATTTGGCCATATTCAACCATGAGATTTGGTAACTATTACCAAATGCTGGTAACTATAACTAAATCCTTTTCTCAGTGTACTTTGGGAGGTATAAGCCCTGGCTATTCAAAATGGGACACCCTGTATATTCTTGAATGCAGCTAGTATGGTGTGGAGCCAAGAAAATGCTTGGTTCCAGAAAGATTTTCTTGGATCAAGAGAAAATATTTTTGGAGAAATGAATTTCTTGGAACAAAAAAATATATTGTTGATGATAGTAATTATTTCTTTCTGTGCAGCTTCACTTTTTTGAAAAAGACAACTTCGGTGCCCTTTTCCAAAAAAATTTGTTATCAAGAGTACTCCGAAGTCCGTTTCAGTCGTTTCTCGAAAACGACTGAATAAATCGAAAAATAATCAGTTCATGCATCTTCTCCATCACTGTAAAAAGTCTGACTGAAAGTGGCTACATCTTACTTGGAAAATTGATTGAAATTCAGTCTTTTCCATTGTGTCGGCATTTATTTTGGATGCTTACTTTCAGCTGAAATATGGCTAGTTTTGGCTGCATCTTAAAATAAGCCGATATTAAGGTTGAAAGTAAGTTTTACTTTTTACTGTGATGATTCACAGAAGATACATCAATCCATTATTTTTCGATATAATCAGTCGTTTTCGTGAAGAGTGGGGGAGAGATTTTGGATTTCTTGAGACTTCGGAAAGCTCTCAGGAATGATATTTTTTTGTATACTTTTGAAGTGATATAATATACATCTTATTCACCACAATGCCCCGTGAAATCTGGAATTCATCCGCCTCGATGTTAGGTGAGAAAAAATCCACGAATAAAATTGAAGAAAAACAGCAGAGAACGTGATAAATCTACAGAGCATTTATTCTAACGATTTTAAACCCTCGAAAAACGTTTTGAAATCGTCCAGTACTGTCTTGGATAACTTAAAGTAATATCGTTTCGTCATAAATGTGATTATCTATATACTTTTATGACGCATGAGTCACGACAATTACGTATGGCGAACATTTCAAAGTACTGTACGAGTTTTTTTCTCCCTGTCTTTTGATGTATCTACATTATCGAGTTGTAAATTATCATTGATCGATCGATAACTCGATAACTATTCCATTCAAGAATAAACATGTGCGTGAGTTTCGTTTACCGTTAAAAAAGATTACATTGGAAGAAGTAAATAGTTGAAAGGACAAGGAGTACACGGAAGTGTTAGATTCATTGCGGAATGCAGGATAGTAAGATAAAGGTGAAATAAATTGAAAAGTAGAGAGTAAAGGTGACGCGACGGAGAGGAAAAACCATTGTATGTATGCAAAAATAATGCAACTTTGCGCTATAAAAATTGACAAATGACTTATTATTCAGTTGCTCACAACGTGGAGAAGACTAAGGTTAACAATATCGTTAAGTAAGAAACATGTTCTTGTTCTGCGATTGTCTTCTTCATGAATTTCAACTAGGGAAAAAGGCGAAAGATGCCTTCGGATCGTTAACGGGGGCAATTACAAGTAAATGTACCTTTTTTTCAAGAATTTATTACAAAACATTGGTAGAAGATACAATAATGAAATAAAGCACACCTCAAAATATACGTTCAAGACTACATTCACCATTTTTTTCAGACAAAAAACTTCCAAAATGGTGGAGTTACGAGTTGGTATCTTATTTTTGCGCCGTGCAGACTACAGGTCTCATTTTTCATCATACAATTTTCACCTAAAATCAAAAAACCAAAATTCTATCGTTAAAGTATGTAAAAACGGACAACTTGACGGAGAGCAAAACCAAGAATGGAATTCATTTATATTGCTTTTTTTCATTTTTTAAATTAAAAATGAGAGCGTGGTTTTTTTTAAAACGTTTCTGAATTTTCAATTTTTTATTTTCATTTGTATTGGCTCAGTCAAGTTGTGCGGGCTTCAGATATTCTAACGATAGAATTTCGGTTTGTAGATTTTGGGAAAAAATTGAGACCTGTAGGTTGCACGGCCATTTTGAAATATTGTTGTTTCAACAAAATTATAAAGATAGTTTGAAATGTATATTTCAAGATGTGCGTTATTTCAATGATGGATCTTTAGCCCATTTTTCGTGATAAAACTTGAACAAACTCTTTGGTGATGATACAGGGAGTTGCTCAACAATCACCTAAAGGGCCAAAATTGAGGAGAAGTGCCAACGATTTCCGGACATTTAAAAGCAATGGGAAAAATTGCGGAAGCGGTACAAATGGAATGGTTTGTTACGCACGAACTAAGTGAAGCAAACAAAAACGAGCGAATAAATCAACATAATAGAAAATCGTTTCTGTGAAAATTATAATAGAAGATGGGAAATGGATTGATTTTAATAACCCTAATCGTAAGAAATCTTCTTATCTTAATCCCGGGCAACAGGGTTGGCCTAGTTTTAGCCACCCCCGGTTTTTATTATAGTTTTAACCAATTTTAGCCGGCCTGGTTTGTTTTTCAAAATTTTGGTAAAAATGGTAGAAATGCTCAATATATACACATTGTTTTTTACTCTCCAATCAAAGTGATTTCCGCTTCAATTTCTTGTCAAATTTTTTATATGATTCAACTCTAAATCACTTGGTGGTAATTGAACAATAATTTGGTACAATAACCGTTCAATATGTGTCAATTGCACTACATGGAGAGGTATTTGAAAGAACCTTAACTACGTTATAATAAAATGTGTAGAAGATTTATTTCAAGTTTCAGCGCTAAGCTGTTCTCAACCTCTGTTGAAAAATCGCTGCTGTCGATTACATTCGCATATATCCGTAAAAACGTACAGCGACTAAATTTTTGTCATTATAAAACCATAAAAATTCCCATTCATGTTGAAAAAATTTAATGAATAATCATAACCTTTCAAACTAGTCTGAAATTGTTGCATACGACAGCTTTTGGATATCCAATAGATACCCCAGTAAAAATGGAAAGTACAGGATTGATCACTCCGTGATCAAAAGTATGGGATTTGGCCTAAAGCTATACATTGCAAGTATGGGAATAGGCCATGAGCCGTACTTTTGATCACGGAGTAATCAATCCGATACTTCCATTTTTACTGGGGTATCTTTCAGACCATAGTCTAAATCAACCATGAATGATAGTTACAAACTTGCGATTAATGATATCTATGCACCAGTGATGTTAGATGTGCCATTATTGAGCCGATCGTTAATTTTTAAAGGGCCTATCATTGGTTGCCATTTACTGGGCCTGAATTATCATGTAGCGGTCAACCACTGATGGGCCATTAATGACCACCAATTACCGGTTGTTCAATTATAGCAATGGCTCAGTAATGATTCATTATTGGGCAGTCTGTGAAACCCTGTACCAATATCGCCCAATAGATAATGCAACGGCACCGGTCTCCAACCATTTTATATTTTGAGAAAACTTGATCACACTCATTTTAATGAACAAGGGTGAGCAGATAAACATCTAGTTTGCACATTGCAAGGGAATTGTTCATGAACATGAGTACTCAAATAATCATTTGAAAACGCATCAGGCGGCCGAATACTTGAGATGTAGTCAGAAAACGGTGCTTTTGCATTATTTTCAGCAACTTGACCATTTTAACCGGTTTAAACCACTTTTATCCAATGGCTAGGACAAAAGTAATAAAAGCCGGCCTTTTTCCAACCCTGCCGGACAATCTTCCACTTCGATTCCTGAACAAAAAATTCATGCAGATAAAGTACACTGTAAAAAATATGCGGAGTTGTCCTTCACACTGATGATAGATTTCGTCCCCTCGTTGTGGGGGAATTGCTTTTCCATCAAAAATGGGGGATTTTTCCACCACTTCGAGGAATTATTTTGTTTTTTGGATGTTAAATCCTCTACAAATGAAGAAAAAGTGTATCAAATCATGGTGAAAAATTTCCCATCTATGGAGGAACCTTGCTGCCACCATTTTTTGGGAGAAAATTCCACAATAATTTTTTACAGTGTAATACTTTGTGTGTGATGGATTGGAAAAGAATCTTGTATTATGAGCTATTGCAACTGAAGCAAACAATCATGGCGGAACTATATTGTCGACAATTAAGTCGTTTGAGTGAAGTATTGGATGAAAAGTATCCGTTTGCTTGCTATGGACAACGTACAGGGGAATTTTTACTAGTGACGGTATATAATAATTCCATCTGTAGGCTGAGATCCCAGCCGCCTTCATTTACTAAATATAATATTCAGAATTCGGTTAACCCTATTCGGAAACCCTATACATTGTCCCTGTGTATTTCGCTTATGCTTCTGTTTATATTTACTCCAAGTTTATGCTCACTCCCTGATAGATTTGGAATATTAAATGGCGAGTAGAGTAAGTGTCCTCAAATCTGAAAAGTGGGAGCGAAGCGAACGCCATTCAGAATATATAATGCCAAGCAGATTGAACTTCTTTAAATTTTCAAAGTGCGAACGAAACAAGCGCTATTCGGAACATTGAATAGCGAGCAGAGCGAGCGACCTCAGATTTAAAGAATACGAGCGAAGCGAGTTCTATTTGGAGTATTGAATAATTCTAATTGCAAAAGTGCTAGTGTAGCAAGTGTTAATTTTCAGAGCAGTGTTGCAAAACCTCCTAATTCGTCAAAGGAAAATTACAGGAATTACATAAAAAGACTGAATTCGATTTCTCAATTTGGAAATTTTTAGTTGATCATTGTCGTTTTAGATGAAAAAAGGCACGCTCCCCACCTACACTTCCCATTTTCTGTAAAATATAATCAGCCGCGCATATGATTAATGGTTTGAATTCAATTTCTTGCAAGTGATGTATTTTAATTGATAAACTACATTCGAAAATTCATAATTGTTGGGAATTCCCCGTTGTAGACCGAAGCCTTTCAGCTTACTGGTAAATCCACCACTAATCGTTGCACGATAATACAAGACCACACATAGCAAAGCTTGTCCATGAAACTTGGATGTCTCTTGGTTGGGAAGTTCTGAAGCATTTGGTGTCTTCTTCAGACCTCGCGGCTTCTGATTACCATCCTTTTATATCGATAAATAACGCGCTTCGAGGTGTACGCTTTCGATCATTTGAACAAATGTAAAAATGGGTTGACAATTTCTTTACATCGAAAAGCCATTACCGAGCCGGTAATTCATGCAAAAGGTATTGGACAATAATGGAGAATATTGGGATGATCGATAGTGTAGCGTTTTATTTGGACAATAAAACTCGAAAAATCAGAAAACAGTAGCATTAATTTCATATAAATTATGTAGAACGTTGAATTCATGATTGAAAACGCTGATTGACAATTTTGTACATTCTCTAATAGTTTTTTTTTTCAAGAAAAATCTTAAGCACAGGGGAGGCTGCTAATCGAGGAATGATGAAAAAAAAGGTTTCCCAGTCAGTGCCGCATCCCCTACTCTAGATTCAAAACAGTGGGAGATTCCACTGATTGCGGTGAAAATTCGACCACTCCGAGTGAGTCGATATTCAACTAGTATATAACCAGTGAATATTAATTAAAATCTTTGCAATGAAATGTCATTAATTCATTCAATTGATTAGGAGGACTTCTGACCAAATAAACAGTGATTATTCATTGATTATGCAGTGAAATCATCTCCAGTTAGTGGTCAACTATCAATTGCAGAAATAGGGAGATTTCACTGATTTGAATTTAGGCAACTTCTAACAACGGTGAAAACGGACCATCAAAAACTAGATCCTTGCGAGTTCTTCTCCAGAAACTGACAAAGCATTTACAAGTTCCTAATTTTTGGCTGATGAAGCGTTATAAAACGCGGAAAATATTTAGAAAATTTCTACTGAGGGGATATAAAGACACAGTGTTTATGATGAAAAATGTTCTTTGATCTGATTGATACAACAATAAAACAATTATTATTTATAGGTAGAAGTTGAGATAAACGTACTTGGCATCGTCCGAAATCAGAGAATATAAAGAAGGCTTTTCTGTATTCGGTGGCGGCGATAGCGCTGGCATGAACACGAGTCTATTTACAAACATAAATTCAACAATTGACCGGTAGAAACGTGCTCTCTCAACCCGAATCAATGAAAACCAGTGATTGTCAGTACTTTTCACTGATTCTAATTCCTTATGGGAACTATCATCGGGTGAGGAAGAAGTAAAAATGAGTGTTAAGGGGGTTTCTCACCCATTTCGAGTGAACTCTCATGTTTCTAGAATGCAAAATGCGCTCTAGAATTGGAGTGGTTATGACTCTCTAACCTCACGATGATTTACAATTTTTGTACGTTACAGTTGGAGCCTCAAGAAAATAGTAAAAATTGTTTATAAATTAAAACTGTCCAAGTACCTCTTTGTGTGACTGCAATTCACTTGTTCCGTCATCATCCATATCTCATACTTTGAGAAATAGTTAAGTATATACGTGTTGAATCGTACACTTCACAATAATCGCTATGATTGTTCTGTCAGACTCGGTGTTTTAATAATCGCGATGACTGTGAACTTCTCCGAATACGTGGAGTGTGAATGAATATTTCCCAACAAATTACAGCGAATTCCGTTCTATCTGATTCAATTAAATCCTTCTTCCCTATGAATAACAATTGTATTTGTTTCATGCACCATCGTAAACAAATGATGAACGAACACGGGTACGTACAAACCTGTACGAGTACACTCCTTGAAACAGATTAATAAGATGATGAGGAATAACGTGAACAATGGCATTAGTCATAGACACACTAGTCATCGCGTAGATATAAGCAGGTGGTAAACCCAGTCATTTCCGCCTTCCTTGTAATTATTAGGGCATCCGAGTGGGTGAGTCAAATGTTAGATACGTCGAATGGAAACCGGATTTAAATTGTACGAGATATGACAAAGGTTCTCGATCACGCCGATGATGAAAAAAAAAGGAAGATATCATCCACGATGAGGTGAGACTCGATTTTTAAAAAATCGTCACGCATAATCTGATTCCAAGAAAGAAATTGATCACGATTCTTATTTCAATCGTTGCCGAGTTCGTGACACATTGATCACAATTTTCACATGAATTTGAAAATTTTCGTCTAATTTGATTCAAACGTTGCATTTATGCGATCTATGTTTAACTTGTCATCTACGCATTCGTTCGTACGAATAAAACACATTTTTCTCATGAATTTACAAAATATGACAATTTTGTGAATTAAAAATCCCAACTCACATCATAACAAAATAATATATCATGTAGAAAATTTGGTTGCCTTCGAAATCCGTTCGATAAAAACATCATTTTGAATGTACACGGACGACGACGCGGAGAATGGATTTCGAGAAAACATGAAATAAATAACATCCGAGAGAATTTGTCTAAATGGGCACGATGCATATAAATTACAAGCGTTTCCCCGAGCTTCCACATGTGAGAGAAACATGCACAATTACGTTTTCTTTGACACTGACTTTTATGTATTTATTCAACACCGGGATTAACCGCGTATCCTTTATTTTATCCATTTTTATGAAATCTGTTGGGAAATTTACCACGCTATCTTCTTTGGGAAAATGAAATCGGGAAGACGCGGCGCGCGGATTTCTCTGTGTATTATGTGTGTGCATGCGCGAGTGTTTATAAATGTGCAGTCACAGCCGAAAATAAAACAACTTTGGCCCGACAAAACATTACCGAGCTCCGAAATGTCGATTTGCGTAGGAGAGAGAGCATGCAGTGACGTCTTCGAATTACGCAAACTTGAAGAAAAATTGTTCATTAATTTGCTTCTTTGAATGATTTTCGTGCCAGTAAATAATCAATGGTTACACGCGAATTGTTGAAATCAAGTAAATGTACCGCGATCTTCATATTTTTGCAAAACAGTTCTCGATGGAACGAACATTCCTTTTTAAGCATAATTATTCTTAATTTTATCGATTATCTGATTTTATTGCTCGGTTTATCACTTGTATCGGGCCGATCCAACAATACACTTTTATAATCACATAAACGAGTACGTTCATCGTATGCAAGACATACCACATTGAATATCCAACTATATCATCGAGTACGGTGGTGAATATATTGATTTTTTATTCGGGACACGATATCCTGTGCTTGCTGAAACAAGTAACGAGTAACGGAAAACTTGGTGTGCATGTTATTTCTCTTTCTCTCCATCGATTGTATATCTCAATCAAAGATCAATTGAGCACAAGCGTTGTATCTTGTATTCATGTAACATTATACTCATGCATCGGGGAAAAAGAGATATTCCACTCAAATGAATTTCATTTAAATTATGGGAGTAGTTAAAAATTTTATTCAATAATAACGAGGCAATATAACGAGGGGAATTTTTCAAGAATTTTCTCCACTCTTTTTTTCTCGAGGATTATTTTTTTCGTTCGTGTACGATTTCATGATTGCCCCACCGCGATAATAAACGTTGCAATAAAAGTTGAATTTTTTACATCGTTTATTATGTACAATTCATTCGAGTTTCGCTTTTATGTCCTCGGAGGGAACTTCTATTTTTTATTATCGTTCTTTTCAAAGTCTTAAGCAAAGCATCTTCGATGAATGAGAAATTTATGAGACGGTTGATCACTCTGAGAATGATTTCTTGCATTATTCGAATTTGAAGACGCTCGCTTTGCTCGCCGTTCAATCTTCCAAATAGCGAGTGACTGAAAGAGTGGAGAGCTCAGAAAAAATAGGAAAAGCCTTGAAAATTTGATATTTCTGTGGAAAAGAACGAGTAGTTCGTAAATAAATCAAAAGACGGTAGATTTAGTTGAATTAATTCACAAATCATTGAAATTCACCCTGAAATTGCAAGATCTTCTAAAGACAACAATTTCCCGATAATTTTGACAGAATTTTTCTGTACAAATGTACAGGTTAATTGCTTTCCCTACAGTGCTTTTTATTACAGTGCAGTTCACCGACCGTTAAGCGACTGTGTTTTTATGACTGGGCTTCTTGTATGAGCAGGTGTTTGCTCTTAGTACCGCTACTTTGCATAAAATTTGAAATGAGCAATTGTTTGTTTTTACGAAAAGTGTACTTCACAAATCTCTGAAGTACTTTTGGAAATTTCGCTCAGCGAAATGACCAGAAAAAAATCCTTTTTGTCAGTCTTCAATCCCACATTCACTGAAATTATTATTTGAATATTCAAGAATTGAAGAGAAAGGTTGTGTTTCAACTACCCCTCTCACAAAAATCCACGTGGGAAGGCACACTGTAAAAAATTCGCGAAATGTGACTATAATTCTTCACAATTTGCTGAATTCCAAGGAACTTGACTAAATTTTCAAAATACGCTCCAAATTTTAGTACGAAGCTGAAACTAACAGCCATAAAGCTAGCAGCAGCCGATTGTTGTAATTTGTGATTAAACGTTGTTGAAGCTTTTTTAATACCAGAAATCGATTGAGCGGCGTTCCGGTAAACTTTTCAGATACTTAAATTCCTAATAAAAACGTTGTGTAATAAGTTATAACAATTGGCTGCTAGCTTTACGGCTGCCAGTTTCAACTTCATGATTTTAGTTGAAGTTTCTTAGAATTCAGCAAAATTTTTCTGAAAATCCAGAAGAAAGTGGCTGTACAAAAAACGATTGCACTCTCAGAAGGAACCTTTTTTTACAGTGTCAGCTGTGAAACTGAGCTAAGTTATCCTAGTTTTTATATCGCACTAGTGACCCAAGTATGATTCCAACTAGCGTTTCACCAAGTATCCTAATTAAAAACCCAACAAAAGGATTTTCCTACAAGTTTTTTATTTTCATAGCAAACCAAATGGAAAAATCCGTTATCCCAAGGATGCCTTATTTACACGCAATTTCGGTTAATTCAATGTTATAATTGGAAGTAGCCTGCAGAAACTGAATTTCCCCAGCAAGCTTCTCGATGTCATTCAAGTCCAAGGAAGTTGTTCAGACAGAAGATGATAACTCTTTTTTCACGAATAATGATCTTAATGATGAATCAACTTCTATAATTATAAAATATATTTTTAAAAATACAAATTAACATAATCACTTGATATTTCAAAGACAGGTTCGAATACTAGTTCGAAATCAAGATTGTCAACACAACCGAGACTAGGTTTTTCGCTTCCGCTTAGATAGTTGCGATCTAATAAACCGACTCAACATCGACTATCGGTACAAGTTTTATCAATGGAATAATTTCATACGCTACAAATACAAATTGATTTGCATATTTCGCGTGATTTTATGTACACGTTCGATTGATAATGTAACTCAACTTCATCAATGAATCCATTGGATTAGAAACTGACCACCACCACCGCCACCACCAGCACGGAAAAGCATGGGACAGTTTATCTTCGAAACAAATTATAATCTTCTTAGAATATAGTTATCTTATTTATCCCTGATAGGAAATTTCTTTCGTTCTCCAGTCTGGTGGTGGGTTTCGAAGATCTCGTTCCCGGTTGATTGATAATAGCGATGCAAAAAGAAAGAGAGAGAGAAGACAAGACAAGACAAGACCGTGGAAAGGATAGCAAAAGTTTGGAAAAGGGAGAAAGGAAAAAAAAAGAAGAGTATTACGAGAGGGAGAAGACGGGCTGTTTGGTTCCTTCTCTTTCTGATACTTTACTCGATTCTATATTTATCCCACTCATTAATTCTATCCTCGTCGTGCACCATTCATTCATCCATACCTTCGTCTCGCTCTTTTCGATCCTGGCCGCGCCTACTACCGTATGTGTATCCTTTCGTCTCTGTCTCGTTTGCGTGCACGCACTGGTGTTATTCATTCATTTCCTCTCTGTTGTACGTGTCCCTTGCGGGTTCATCTTTTTTTTTCTTCTTCTTCTGCTCCTCTATCCTTTGCGTATCGAGAGCTTGGTTGGCACAGGGTGCCTTTTATCCCACTTTACCTCCCGCTATTTTTCTTCTCTTCTCATAGCTTGTTCTCACTCACCCTACACCCACATTGCGTATCCCACTGTATTCCTACATAATCCTCGACCAGCAGGACCGTGAATATTGGGGTTGTTTTTATTTCGTTGAGGATTAAGGCATTTACTGAGAGAAAAAATCTGCTGGCGTAGCAAATCCAGGTATTATGTACAGAACGGCGAATCTTTCTGCCAACCTAGCTGAAAATTCGCTTCCACGGATAACTGGATTATGTATGCCGCAGCTAAAAAAATTGCTGTGATGGCAAATCGTTTGCTGTCATTGCAAAACATTTGCTGCTCCAGCAAAATTAGATGTCGTTGTCATAGCGAATCTCTTTTTTCCTCCGAGTAAATCAAAACTACCTGAGTATTTAGCTCAATTATTTCCACACCGTGGTTTACTGGTGTGTTTTTGAATTTTTCACACCAAAATTGATACACTGAGAAAAATTCCCTTGTACAATTTCCCATCATTGCTGGTATATTTGGGATATACTCTGAAAATGACGAAACACGCTGTCGATTGTGTGTGAACTTTGCAATCATTCTAGCTATCTTCACTCGCTTTGGTCGTAGATGTTAATGTAATGACAGTTCAATTTACCGTGTTTGACATTACATTTCGTAGTTTTCAGGTTATATCCTAAATTTACCAGCAATGATGGGAAATTGTACAAGAAAATTTTTCTCAGTGTACTAGAACTACACCAAAAACCAGTTTTCATCGTTTTACACCAAGCGATCACTCTGAATATTCTCAGCTGAAGTACAGAAATCGAAAGATATTGGTGTGAAATATTCGCAAATGCACCGCACTAAGAAAACCGTTTAGTTGTCGTGACTGAAAATTTTAGTGAAATACGACCTCAACTAAATATTAGTATAGTTATAGTCCCTTCAACTGAAAGTTTTGGTTGTAACAAACAATATTATTTTAGTTCAAGCAACTTAAATTTTCCACTTGATGTCATTTTTAGTTTCTACAACTAAAGAGATCTTCCAATGCGTATTTTCATGGTAAAATGCCAAAATAACACTGATTTTCTACTGGTCCTGCGCTGAAACTAAACTCAAACAAAAAAAACACGGTGTAATATTTTCATTAGGGAACTGAAATCGAATTGAAATTGGTTCTATGACGAACTGAGATTTTATAAATTTATCATGAACTTTGCATTTTCATGTTATCAAATACATCAGAATTGAGGAGATTTCTCCTGAAGAATGGAGAATTTTCCACCATGATTTGCTTGACTCGTTCTTCACATTTGAAAGTATTTCAATTTCCAAAAAGAGCAATGGTCCCCCAAGAAGGCAAAGAATCTGCTATTTTTGACGAATAACAACTTGCGATTTATATGTGAAAAAATAAGTAATCAACAACTGTTGAAAGATAATACAAAATCCTGTGTCTCCTTTTGAATTCTCAACTCTTTTAATTTGAATAAAAGAGTTACCACTCGGGAGAGCTCGAGAACTACGTTCCTTAACTTTGCTTCCACTCCTCAAGATTTGAAGCCAGTTCTTCAATAGTTTAAAGATATGAAAAGACCTAATATATTAGAGTATGAAGGCTTTCAACACTCTTTCCTGGTAAAGAAGTCTATTCGAGTCCATCAATTAATGAAATTTAATACGAACTTCGCAATGGTAAATCGCAACCATTTCAATCTATTGAATTCTCATTGAAGCTTGTTTGAATGGTTATTTATTATTGCGAAGCTTATATTAAATCTCAGTGGACAGAAGGATTTCATAGACTTGTTGAACAGAGGTTTAGGTCCCAAAGAGAACAAAATACTAGGTAGTTTCAAATTGATTTCAAATTGGTGAAGGTTAGATGAAGGTTCTTTGAACGTTTAAATGGCCGCACTTTCCATCTACGTTTATTAAACGTTCTTCGAAGCTTTGCGGTACAGGGGGCATTCGATTTTCTTCAGTCTGACCTTACCTTTCCATCGATTAGAAAGAGAGATCAGGCGAAAGAAAATCGAATGCTTACTGTATTCGATCAAGGATGTACTGCACTGACAGAAAAACGACCTGGTTGGAACATTCGTGGTCGCGATAACTTGAAATCTGGTTCGATTTACCAGAAAATGTGATTGTAATGTCCAGAAAAAGTAGTTGAAGCAAAAATTAACTACATTCTTCAGGTTAGAAAAACCAGATTCTTTTCTTGGTGTGATAACCAGAATATACGCAGTTGATTTTAGCGTCAGCCACTTTTTCTGGACATCACAATCACATTTTCTGATAAATCGAACCAGATTTCAAGTGATTGCGACCACGAATGTTTCAACCAAGTCGTTTTTCTGTCAGCGTGTGAGCTTATGAACGGGTTGTCTGTTCATCACGATGGGAGCAACTGCAGCCCAGATGAAGCTGAAACTGGCAGTCGTAAAGTTAGCAGCCGATTGTGATGACTTTTTATCCAAGACTTCCATCAACAATTTGCGCATTTGGAACGTTTAGTTGGATGTTACTGAACCAGTTTTTGAGTTAAACAAAGCTTCAACAATGTTTAATGAAAAGTTATAACAATCGGCTGCTAGTTTCAGTGTCATCAGCCCGGCATAGACCCTATCTCCTACCCATTAACGAAGATGCACATCGAAAACACTAATTCAGATACGATTGAATTACTTCATCAGCATAAGAATATTCGTTAATAGAACTAAGTTTTAACCACTGGAGTGAAAATTTTTGCAAGTACAAGAAATTTCATAGCAAACGATGTAGGGAAAAATAAAAAAATGAGTACAATTCACAAATCGTTCGAGCTGTTTTTAATAACCGCGCATCTAAACGTTTACAATTTGTGTCGTATAAATTTCCAACGTACGATGGTACATCAATGAAAATAACAACCTTTCTATCAGCCGATTACCTCATCCTTCAACTTGACTACAGGTTCTTCGAATGAACGTTACACTACTGAGACAAGGGAGAGGAAAGCATTGAAACTGGAAGAGCAGAGCGAGTGAACGGACAGGCAAGCAAACTCGATAGTCGAGAGATTTGCTAAGCTTGGTTCTTCGGTATAAGCTAACGTAAGTAGTTATAATGCAATCGATGCACTCGCACTTGTACTCCACATGCATTATATCTTTTTCAATATATTCTCTCCTCGGCGTCGACCGAATAATTATCATTATTATCATTATCTGGTACCGATGATGTTATTGTCGCGTTTATCAAAGTAAATTTTCTATTTTTCCCCACCGAATTGAACGAATGAGTTACGAAATTAAATTCACAAGATAAAAGGAATATTTGACGATCGCGCATAACGATATAAGAAAATGAAGCAAAGAAAAAACAAGGGGATCTCTCCTCGCTTGTGCACCTATGTTACTCGGGAGGAGTGCATCATAGCGGCAACGGCAATAGCATCATCACCGCAGACGAAGAGCACAACGTGTATTAAAGTTAGCACAACGCGTCAAAGGCGCTTTAGGGGATTTATTTCGAGCGCATTTCCGAGGTCGGTACGCAATCGGAAGATACGAGAGAAGAACGTTTCTGTCTCTTTCTTTATCTTTTGTAAAGAAACTACAGACTAACCTCCTCCTCCTCCTCCTCTCTTTCTCATCTCTTCCCTCTCCCTCGCTCGTTCCCTCTTTCCTCTATCTCTCTTCTACATCCTGTGTACAGTGCCGGATTAAAATGATGTCGGGGCTAAGTATATTACTCTGAGGCTATTGAAGTCATTCAAACGATCAAAGAACTCGTCTGTACCAGTTTTATTTCATGCTCGACGTAACATTGAATCCCCATGTAGAAAAGAGAAGCTGAGAAATATATATATATATATATGTTTCTAACCAGATTTATTTATCGATATTCCCCGGTTACTGGATTTATTTTCAAAAATCATCATAGGTTTTATAAACGTTGTTTCGATGAATTGGAAGTACGCGTATATGCTTGTTTACTCTTTGGCACATTCAAAATTCGTAATTAATTTCATTGCAGCCTGAATTATTTGGATTTGGTCTCTTTCTTTTATCATTTTATTTTTAAAAGTTCTCGATCGATTTTAGGTAAGATTCAAGGTTAAGAAGATGTAAAAAAAAAAGAAGAACACTATGAACGTTATTCTTGAAGAGATATCTTGGGAATTCTTCGGTTCTATTTCGTATTGTAACGTGATGATCGATCAGCGTTGAAGAGAGATGCTTGCCAAGCCTCGTGTGTTTTCTGCACGGGCAATTGATTAACAATTTTGTGTACTTGAAAAACGATTCAAACCTTGCTTTGAATTCTGAATGAATTATTTTATCTTTGAAAATCAAGTTCGTTATTCGGTGTGTGGATGGCTACTACGCGAGGGAGGGGGGGGGGCGTTTCTCGAATCAACAACAACAACGACTAATATTTATCATCGATTCAATAAAATTCAATATCGCATTTGTAAGTTTTGTGTATCATGTTCTAGCATCGTTTAGTTGTAAATGTAATATTACAAAACATTGGAAATTTGTTAAACCCAAGGAAGGGAGAAAAA
This sequence comes from Gonatopus flavifemur, assembly GCA_018340375.1. Lineage (NCBI taxonomy): Eukaryota > Metazoa > Arthropoda > Insecta > Hymenoptera > Dryinidae > Gonatopus > Gonatopus flavifemur. The sequence continues at coordinate 13,520,187 of JAFFJZ010000005.1, forward strand.
GGAGGAAAGAGATGTATAAAAGGTTCAACGTAGGTCAATGTTCTGTAAGAGCATTATGGATTTTTGCGATCCCTGTACCCGAGGGGAAAAATAAAGTAAAAAAACGTGCGGGAAGATCGGCCCCACGCAAAGATCTTTGCGACAGATGTCCGTGTATCCCTTTCAGCTCAGGGACGGACGGAGAGTATAACAAGTATTTATTTTATATTTCGTCTCGTAAAAATGTAATAATGAGTCGTGCGAGGGGATCTTTTGCGTCAATCGATTCAAGGGAAGGTTTTTTCTCGCGGGAAAAACTGTTAAAAGCAGATGAGAATATATGAGGAAACAGGGAAAATAAAATACAAGAATCGTAGTGCTGCGATACACGAGAACAAGGGAAAAAATCTATAAGCAAGGAGTAAAAACTGGGGGAAAAAAGCGGAAGAAATCGAAAGACTATGTATATGTACTTATAAGGAGACACGCAACACCGGATATCCTCCAGACGACGCCTACGCACCAATTTTTTCATAGGTTATAACCTACCGGGTGTATCATTTTTCCTCTGTTACACTCTGCGTAGTATCGTTTTCCAACCAGTCATAAATATAATGAAATAAAAGCTCCGATCGACCTTCGTTCAACGAACACTATAATACAATCCACGCTATTATATCTCGATGAGTATAAATTTTGTAAGAAAAAAAGAAAAGAAGAAGAAGAAGAAGAAGAATATCTATGAATGAAATCATCATCAAGGACGAATTGATAAAAATTATAAATTTATATTGGGCATACATAAAAATAGCAGCTGGTAGCTGGTGTTTTTACGATCAACAAGTTGAACTTGAAAAATTTGCATTCAAGCATTCACTTGCAAGAACATTCAAGTACGAAAATAAAATGGACCTTGCAATCCAGCATCGGCGGATTCGTTGGATTCTCTGTGTTGACTTGTCAACGATGCGGTGAAGCAACGGTCGGAGGTATAAAAATTCATTTATCTTGTTCTATTATTCCTCACGTAAAATCCATATCTGGGAACTGGTGGGATGTTTTTTTTTCGTTCTTCAGAATAAATATTACTTCCTCCAGATGGATTCTAGTAGAAATTCAAAAAGTGCAGAGAGTGCAGAGCGTGACAAAGCGGAAAGGAGGTTCGAGGAAAGGCGAGAATTTCAGGAACGTGTCAGAAAGTTTTGCACAAAAGAATGAAGGGTCGAAGGAATCCCTATCGGTCTTCTTTCATGCCACTAGGTATACTTCCTTTTCTCATCATCCTCTCACATACCTGTTTGCCTTTATCCCCTCTCTACATCCTTGACAAGTAACATTCCTACCTTCTTTCTTTAATACCAGATTAAATTTTGTATATCTATATCATTTTCAGGATAAGATCAATGTTTTTTTTTTCTTTCCCTGCTCCTTCAGGAAATAGAATGTTTCATTGTTCGGTGCATATTCTTCCTTGAATTCCTCAAACGTAGAAAGTGAGAGATCAGAGATCATGATCTTGAATATTTTCGAGTCTTCTTTTCAGAAATTTTTGAATTTTCAACAAATGAAATTACAGTTAATGAGAAAGCTTCATAATATTTCCATTTCCACTTCTCTTCTTTTGACATCAGTTTGAAAACGATGTACGCATATATGTGTATTCTTTCTTTCTCTCCTCGAGAGCATGAAAGAATTTCGTAATATTCCCAATGACGAGTCTCGTATAGCCCGCGGACATTTTTCTTATTTTTAGAAGTGGTGTTGAAAAATATTTCATCCAGGTCGTTGGACCTACCGCAAAATACAAGATGAATTCGGATACCAATGAAGATATTAATAGTAACTCGCGGATACACACATGACTTGCGAATACATCTCCGTGTACAAGGCGCGTATCTCACAACTCGATGTTATAATTTTCTTCATAATATTGTTGTAACAAATGATATTTCCAAGAATTTTCTATGCGCGCGCAGAATGTGAGAATAATCTCTCTAACACGAGAAAAACTAAAAATTCTTTATCGTTTCAAAGTATGCCACGCTGATTGAATTTAAACTAATTAATGAATATGCTTGGAATTGATAAACGGTTAATGTTCATTGGTATCAATGAGCTTTCACCGATTCAGATTTAGAGAGAATACAATTAACAATGGAACTCGATGTATTTAGGACAACGGACTCGTTTGTGCTGGTTAAACGAACGTGTGTGTATATATACATATATATATATACAGCTCATTTGAAGAAATGATTCATTCAAATGTACCTACTACGCTAATGTAGGAATGAAATTTTACACAAAGAATAGAGATTTGTTATCTAGTTGAAATAAAGAAAAATAAATGATCGATTATGTTCATTTTACTAACGTTATCGCCGCGCGTAATCTAACATCACATATTTGTGTAAATTGAATACAATGAGTCAATGACTGATTATTCATGCAATTGAAGTTCTCATTCTAGTTTCTTCTCGGCATTGTACGATCAAAACATAACATTTATTCAACTGCGATCTCCGATCGCTGGATTTTCTCTTCTTTCATTAAGAAATCAATATGAGTGGTAAACATCGATTCGATTGGATACCAAATTTTGTAACAATGTTGTTGATTTATCGTTATTGCGATTGCTTATCTTGAAATTCGAAAGGTGAAAACTCCTTGTGTAACCCCATGAAAATAAAATGACTGTTCTTTGCAATGAAGTAGTCTCTCAATGAAAATTTTGCAGATTGTTGTTCTTAGTGGTCTGCCAAAATTGTGACATTTCACTGATTGAAATTTGGGAAACGGGAAGGAATTTATATTTCTTTGAATAATAATTAAAATCGAGATCACTCAACTTTTCGGTGAAGAAGAATAAAATTTCGAAGAAAAAATATAATAAAAGAGATTTGATAGAAAACAGAACCTCAAAGTTTTGAGCGCCTTTGTTTTCTCATTTTCATACGTGCTTTGATTTTTGAGTTACATAAATCAGTCTAAAATCGACCAACCAGCGAAATTAACTGTCGAAATTTCTGGTTCCTTTACTGATAGAACAATTCAAACCTCATTAAAAGCCAATTGAATGAAAACACATATCCTAAATCCCTTTTAGATTTGTCTGAAGGATATATTTTAAAATATGATGAAGATGTTTCTGAATTATAAAAAATCTGCATTAAAAAACAAGACATATCACTACTATTTGGTAAATGTCAATACCATCTCAGTTTCTTTAAATTCACTACCGTTTTTAATTTTCTTCGATATAATTTGCTACAATTTGGCCTTTGAAAATTGCTGCACTCCCACCGCGTGTCCGAACTGTGAAATTTGAGGTGAATATTCCGATTTTTTGGGAATTTTGCCAAAAAATTTGATAAGTTTACCATCAATTTGGAGATTTTTACCTACCATTTTCGGGTTAATTGGGATTGATGTTCGACAAATTTCGGTAAATTTACCGAAATTTTTCTCACAGTGCATATGAAAGAGGGAGAACGACCCTATAGTTAATGACTACGTAAAACTGCATTATAATAGTACACGGAAAAAATAATTTAGCTGCAGCAGCTAAGTGGCTAGCACGGACACGGATAGCTACTAAATTGGCTCCTGCAGCTAAATTTGAGCTGTTACCGCAAATAAATTGACGACAAATGCAAATTTTTTTGCTGTAACAGCTAAAATGTAGCTGCAGGAGCCAATTTAATGGCTGTCCGTGTCCGTGCTAGCCATCTAGCTGCTGCAGCTAAATTATTTGTTCCGTAAATGATCATTCACTCAAGTTTAAAACACTGGAAGTTGTTTTTTATAAATAAAAATTACAAAAAGCCTTGGTCAACATCTATCCTGGTGCATAAAGTTTAGAAACTGATTCAGAGTAATTTTGGAATACTAATTATGAAAGCAACACCACATTTGTTGAAATGATTCTATTTTCATAACTTTATATATTGTATATAAAATCTATCAATTCCCAGCGCATGAGTTCTGCCTTCACTTTGACCCGTTCTCTGAATTTTTTGGAGTGAGAATATTGCAAATCCGATAAGAGTGAGAATCCACTCCTCCATAGAAGTGAACATTCACTCAACGAGAGTGAATTTTCATTCGATTGCAGTGGCTCAGATTGCACTCTGATTGAAGGATGAAATTTCACTGTTCAAACTCAGTAAAAATTTCACTTTGAGAGAGCGAGTTTTCACTATTATGGAGTGAAAATTAACTTTTTCGAAATGGAAATCCACTTTTTTGGATTGGAATTTGAATTATGCCGGACTTGCAGTACTTTTACTCTTCGAGAGTGGGGTTTTCACTCCAAGAAATTTAGTGAGCAGTCTTGGACCCATATATATGAAAACTGTACATAAAAGATGATGAGAATTGAGCTAGTGCAAGAAATTTGGCCCTCTTTTGTGTTCAACGCCCTAGAACTACTTGGAATCAGTCCCTAAATCCTGCTGTGCAAGTCAAAAAAAAATGGTTAACTCAATTTTTTGTCCAAAATAAGATTCTTGTACCATTCGATTCGCAAAATTTCCCTGAATCGGTTCACACGAACAAATAATATTCACACAAAATTGAGTTAACCACTTTTCTGCCTAGTACGGCAGAGATTCAACTTGGTTCTAGTTGGATGGGTACAATTGGAATTTCTGAAGATCATAATCCTAGGGGGAATCATTCCTGACGTGTCTGTGGTGAGAGAGTGGACCTTAGTATTGCCTCGAATATCTTGTTTGCGTCAGATTAGGAGGTAAAATAAGCTTTTCCATTAGGGAATCATCTAAAATGTCAGAAAATTTCTCAATTTCAATGTAAAAATTGATATCGAAATCCCGCGAATGATTATTAAATTTGAAAACATTCCTAGATTGAAGGAATGATTATGAAATTCAAGAACGTGTTATTAAAATTCAGGAATTTGCCATGAGATTCAATAAATCTGAATGAATGAATTTTTAGAATTCTATATGAATCATATATAATTTCGAAAATCTTTCCTCTCGGAAATTCTTTATTAGATTTCATCAGCAACAAGAGATTTTTCTCTCAATTTGAGTAACTATTTTGCCTCTTGAATGTTGCATCCTCTACAAATGAAGAAAAGTCTACTAAATCATGGTGAAAAATTTCCCATTTCATGAAAGAATTCTGACGCCACCGTGCTGTTCCGGGGGAATTCCACAATTAGAAACCATGGTTACGTAGATAGTTCTATAATATGTTATTGATTTTCGGTTCAGTGGTTCATATTTTCCAGAAAAATTCTTGAGACATCTTTTTAAGACCTCTTTTTTATGTAAAATACAATATTTTTTACTCTGCTTCTCATCAACGTCAGACCCTGTTCAGATTTTCATGGAAATTCATATTTTCACAAAGTAAAAATTAGCTATTACCAGAACAACTGAATTTACAATAGCTTTGCATGATAATTGACGCAATCAAACACCTCTAAAAGTATTTTTTCCCGTATCATACATCTCAAAACTAAACCTCTTCTTTTCTGGAAACTTTTTGTCCCTTTCAAAATTGTCGTCAAAAATTACAAGCCACAAAAGATGACATAACTCTGCTAAAAATCACCCTACAGCAAAAAAAAAGCGTTTGTCCCAGCGGGATAAAATTTTGGTTGAAATGAACGCAAAGAAACTTTTTCGTTAACTGAAATAAAATTTGTCTGCAAGAAATTGTTCATTTTTATGAACCAACCAAAATTTTGTTTCGCTGGAACAAACTGTGTTTTCGGTGCTGAGAAAATTCTCTACAAAATGTCCATTCTTGACTTTCCGTGTCGTAATTTTCCTCAGAGCTGTATCTGTTTGAAAAACTAAACAAATATCCCGCGAAAAAGCTCATACTCAATCCATGATAGAGCAAACAAGTTAAAGTATATTCAAAGAACATACTTTGCCGTTCAAATCCCTTTTTTCATTGTTCCTGTACGATAATTTTTCGCTGAAATATTCAACTTTGAACCTATCTCTGTTTGGCAAAAATGAAGTGATGTTGAATCCTTTCGACCGGTAGTGTGCACCCTCGACCCACTTTTTTTTTGCTTAGATGCTTCCTATACTCTAGTTTAATTCCTCCAGTTTATTCATGAGACCCTTGTGAATAACGTGCAAGTCCTGGAAATGCCTCATGGTAACTCAGACATTCCCTGCACGGAGAGAAATTTGTGAGGAACAGACTGAATTTCTGAAATTCTCTCCGTGTAGAGTAATTTCTACCAGGGTATAAATAATAGTCGTACTTTATAAAAATTTTGCAAAATTTCAATCCTCTTGAAACCAAAGTCTAAAGTTACAGTCCCACATCCACTTCTTTTTCATACTGATTTTCCACTCTCAAACGATGAAAGTTCACTTGAAACGGGTAGAGATACATTTCGAATCGCCCCAGTCTCGGTCTCGCGGTTTCGAGACTCAATAGAATGAAAACCATTGATTTTTTACTCCTTCAGATTTAGAAAGCACTTAGAATGTGAATGCTAATGGTACTGATGCTAAAATTAGACCCTTTTCCAAGGAAATAATCGGGAAATGAGTGTTCTTCGTTACATAATCGAAGGGAATTATTAGATGAGAGTTGAAATTCCGAGTGGGAATAATATAACTTGCCATTGTGGCCGGATGGAAGGAAGAGGCTGCGCGCCTGTTTGCCTGGTCTGGGCCTGCCATGCAACACAGACGTAGGCAGCAGACAAGTCAAGCACGCACGATCGCTAAGCTGGCACATGAAGGATGGAATGTGGACGCCATATGGCCGGGATCTCCACCCAACCACCCACTCGTTCGAGGTACATTCACGAGAGCGTTTATATCGCGTTCTCGCGTCTCCTACGCGTGTATTATATGTTTTTATCCTCTCTTTTCCTCCATATACTTTTTTCTTTTCTTCTTTTTCTTTTTTTCACATAAGATACATGTAAAATGTGTAAATTTCTTGGTATGTGTGTATTCGATATTGAATGTATGGGTACGTGTACACACGCCTACGCATGCGCCGGCCCACACTCTCGCGACACCCATCGTGAAACGCGGCAGGCAGTTGGCACCGCGGCCCAAAAAATATATTTTCCTCTCTTTCTTTCTTTTTCTTCCTTTCTCTTCCTCTCTCTTTCTCTCTCTCTCTCTCTCTTTCTCTCCCTCTCCCTTCCTTGGTACACATCGAAAAACTATTTTTGGAGTGACTGGTGTATATATACATACATATATGTTTATACCGAGAAGGTCCAAGTGTCGAGTGGAGTAGGCGTTCGCACTTTTATGCCCCGTTCACACCAAAAATGAATTTGCTTGGTATAACGTTTATAATCGCGCGGAAGGGAAAACGGGGCGAAGAAAAAAAGAACTATGCGAAATTGAATATGATCATTCATCCGTTCGGTTCATGGGATTTATCTTTGAAAAATGGTTGTGGTTGCAGGATCGTACGTTGCTCCATCGGGGCCCCTTCATTTTTTCATTCTCATATTTCGTTTTAAATCGGAAATTTTTCCATCAACCCCTATGTGCGTCAACATTCCGCCAATTTCAGCCCATTCTTGCCGAATGCTGCCCAATTTCGCGCCATGAAAGGGCTGAAGTTGGCTCAACGTTTGTGCGAACATGGGAAATTGAAAAATGGGATGAAATTCAGAAAATCAAGGAATAACAAATTGTATCGAAATTTCGAAATTTCTACTAGGGACTAGGGAACAGCGTGATTCAATTATCGAGCGATGCAATTAAACATCAAGAAATATTTAATTGATTTCTATCAAAAACCTCAGATTTTTGAACATACGTTACTTCATTCTTATCATTTGTTTTTTAATTCAAATTCCATTGGGAAATAATTCAGCGCATCGGTGCGAGTATTCCTGATATGTATCGATGCGCAATATCGATATTTTAAGCATGTATCGGCGATCCATAGTTGCGACGCATTCTGAATGAAACTTCGGTCAGTACTACGGGCAAACGACGGACGGATGGGCGTACATGGAGGGTCAATGGTCCCTTTACCAAGGACGGCCACGGAAAAGTCCAAGCCAACCACGCTTGTCGACTGCCATGCAGAGAGAAATGAATGCTCCTACAACGTGTATGCTCACCCCGAACGAAGAACACTCCAATAAAGAAAGCACGTCAAGTGTACGTGTCGTGTAAAATCATATATTTCGGGTATAATAAATTTTATACCGAAAAAAAAAAAAATACTCTCCTCGGGTTTACAATCGACAATCTTTCCACGAATAATTCATCAAGTATTTTGTCAATGACACAATCCACGATTATTAAATTGAAAATGAAGAATTTTACAATCACTCTAATGGTATATCCTGTTTTTCAAAGTTTGCCAGAAGAATCTTGGCGGATCGCCACCGAGTTTGCTAATACGATCAGCTATATACAGATGACCACTGAATTTTGCTTTTACAACTTTGTTGTAAAGCGAACGGTGTGTTTCATTGATGACAGAGCGTTTGTGGATCTTGAGGGGATTTGTTGGGCTTCGAATTTTAAACACTGCATCAATTGGGATCGATTTATTAATAACTGCACTGATTTGTTTAGAATGTTCAATGTTGATAGTTATCCCGCTTCGTCGAGATTTCACTCTTCAGCCAGCCAAAAGTGAGCCTGTCGAAATTTTGAGTGAAATTTCCACTCTTTTAAAGTGATATTCTAAGGTTTGAGGGTAAAAACTCACAGCCACTCGAATTCTAGAGTCAATTTTTCACTCTAAAAGAGTGAGGGTTCACTGAAAACGCCCACTTCTGAGGCTTAGTGGAGTGAAACACGTGATTTTTCACTCTCCAAGATACCCTGAGAAAAATGTATGGAAAATGTGTAGCACGATTTTGGGACACATGAGCATTTATGTGTACTTTTCCTTCAATTATGGCAATCCAGGCCTCATTTCGGTAGAAATAACTTTGCATCTGATACATATTACTATAAGTTTTGGAAAAATTACCACAGTTTAAAAGAGAAATGTTGTTAAACGCTCATGTGTCCGAAAAACTGCTATTATCTGGGGATCTCCGCTACCCCAATCAGAAAAATCCGTAATATGCCAATGTTGACAACAGGTGCAGTACAGTGCCAGTATTGGGTCTCCAACACTTGGTCAACACGTACGGGATCAGTACTGGATACATAAAAATACAGTAATATGCCTGTACTGATAAACCAGTACTGAGAACTTAATACCGGCCAGGTGCTAACCCAGTACTGGCCCTGCACTGATTGCGAATAATGGCATCAGTACTCAATCCCCAGTACTGAAAAGCGTCATCATTCCAGACGAATGCCAGTACCCTGCCAGTCTCGGCTAGTACTGGTGCAGTACTGCGCCTGTTGTAAATTTCTGGCTGGGACAAATTTTTCTCCGTGAAGACTCGGAGGATTTAATTTTTTTTGTTAGAAATCTTGTTGAATTCAGTAAACTTCCAGGGTAGATGACGAATCGGAAAAAGAAAAACGCCCTTTCCTGAGACAGAAAATATGAAAACATCGTATAGTAATCTATATACCAATGATATAAGAGTTATATAAGTTGTAACTCGACTTGAGTTGAATGCTTTCTCGTTCTTTCAGCAACAAGATAGAAGAGAAAAACACTTATTACTCGTTCTTAGAATCTATGACTTGACTTCCACCACGCAACACTTCAAACAACAATCTCCTCTCGAATTTATAAAATATTGGTTACGTATTATGGATATTTTTATGAAAGAAGATGATAATTCGAATCTTTGATTTCTGTGAAAGAAGAAAAATTGATTATACGAATCGAGATATAAGCTTACTATACATAAGCTTTCCTAAGAGTTTCCACCTCTCTCTCTCTCTTTCTCTCTCTTTTCTCTTTCCGCCAAGTAACACGAGAAACATATCCGCGCTTCTTCTCGTTTTATTATACCGTGTGCGCCTATCTCCGTGTTTGCCAACCCCATTATCTTTTCGTTCTCTCCTCTCTCCATTTTCGATCCTCATCTTCCTTGTGTTCGCGTTCTCTCTCTCTCTTGCATACTTTCGTCGAACTTGGTTGCCCCAACGGTTTACCAGTGGCCTCCTCCTCCTCCTCCTCCTCCTCCTCTTCTCTTTCCTCTCTCTGGTTATACACAAGAGCAGCAAACTTTAGTAATCTATATTCATCGTTGTGTGTCGGGTCGTCGTTGTCGTCTTCGTCGTCTTCGTCGTCTTCGTCGTGGTCGTCGTCTTCGTCGTCTTCTTCGGGTTCCCGCTGCCTCTGCCGCGTCACATCCGGTCTATTCGTTTTCTACATCTTTCTTCTATACTCTTGGCCTTCTCTGCCTCTTATATTCCCCCGTGTTGCTCGTTTCTCCCTTTCTCTTTTGAATGAAGATACCAGAAGAAGGAGAAAAGAGGAGGAATTTCACAATTTATCGCTTCAACGATATTCCTCTCCCTTTACGCTCTTTCTTTATCTTTTAAGCCGGGTGTTTTACCTCTCTTGTGAAAATCAACCGGAAGGCACCACAGACACAGCCAAAACTCTACGCGCGATGATCGTCAATCGTCCGTGGATAACACTCCCAATCACTCGTGTGTAACTAAGATCTTTCAAAAAATTTTTCACGAATCAACGTGGATTTGAAATCTTGCTTTCTATAATTCCTGAAATTCAACTGAAAAGTCAGTGACAAATCATCAGGTTTGCAGTCAAACGTTCATATAGATCGAAAAATACTTTTGTCGAGCAGAAGTTACTTATCGTTGATTATTTTTCTCCCTTAAATTATTGCGGATGGCAAAGGTTGTTCCTGCATTGTTATTGGGATTTGATAAACATATGAGTCACGGAGCTTCTCGCGGCAACGTGACAACAACTTCAAGGATCGCACCCAGGCTGCTTCGCATTTATTAACGTAATTGCGCAGTGGATTTCCAAGAAGCCTAAATTCGCTATGAATTTGCCTGATCGGTCCAGCTGAGGTTTCTACAAATAAACATATTTCCTGTCAAGATACTTGTTTCGAATCATTTCAACGAATAAGATGAGTTATGGTTATTGAGGTCCACCAACGAAGTCTCTCGGAAATTTGGAACCATTAAAGTATCAAATACAAACAAAAAGTCCCGATACGAGGGAGACGAATGGAAGGTTGTCCCGAAGGGATCATTGTAATTAAAGGGTGCAGGTCCAGTACAGGAAATGAGACTCTGCCTCATTTTTTGCTTGAAAATGAGCTATTACCGAAGAAAACGTTTCGAGTTGGTTCGTAACCGCCCTCTTCCCTCTCCTTCAAATTTCCTGTACCATAAGAACTTTTCAGTAAAACTGGTTTTTATCATTTTATATTTTATACATCACAAGCGAGAGAAGAATTAAATTGAATGATGATACGTTCTTGAAATTTCAAACCTCTTCTTTGTTCTTTATATTAGAAATTTGATGAATATCGTATTTTACGAAGAAAAAACTTCGACAATTGATTCTTCCGAGAATTTGGCAGTTATAACTCAGCTCGATGAGTTCATGTAGTTCTTATTCGTGTATCGTATAGCAACAGCGCTTCATACGGTAGATCAATGCGCGTCGTGATCAATGTTCTCTGACTTTTCCATTCGCAGAAGAGGAGGAAGTTGAAAACCGAGGTTGAATGACATTTATCGAGAAGCAGCTATATTATAAATACAGCAACAACTATAAATTTCACTGGACTTTTTGCAACGTGCGAAACAATATTCTTATTAGAGTTAGAAGAATTGGAAGTATATACAATCAGACAAGGAAACGTGTAAATCTTCTTGTTCGCTATCCATAATACAATGTCAACTTGGATATACCTTGAGACCACACCTATAACGTATGTGTACATCTTGTTACGTCATTTATATATTCAAAACACGTATTCAATCGATGTTTCAATTGTTCGTCGTGCAATAGCTTTCATGTGTTTAGAATACAAAGAGAAAAACATATTTATTTGCCTTTACATTCGAGTCCTTCTTACACCTTTTCTGCTCAAGGAAGCACATTTCTTCGTTTTTATGATACAGAAATTTGTATAACATCCATTCGATATCGTGGAAATTATTTAGAAATTGCTGTCGTTTTGTAAAGATTACGAGATTCTGTCATAGTGGAATAGAAGAGCACGTGGAAAGATATATGTTCGAAGTTTGAATCGTTCATCGAAACGAATTAGTGATCAAATAACGAGATGCTCGGTTGTTAAAGACTGAGAAGCCTTCAGTTCCAGTTCCAAGAAATCAATTCGAGAAGATAAATAACGATAATTCATCAGATTTTGTAAACTTAGATTTTCACAGAACATTTTCATTCTTCTCAACCCTTTATAAATCTCATTTTCAATATATTCTTTCTTTATTCTGATAAAACGAGTACAAACACTCGATTCAAGTAATTCTGGATCTATAATGGATGGACTTTTGATAACATATTTCCTCCGGCGGATCCCGATGATTTTTCAACCTCTCTCATTCGTCGATATTTTATTTTGAACTCGAACTCGTGAAAGAATGGCGAGTCTTGTTCTTGGGGCATTCACGTATTACGAATATACATCCGTGTATACGTGGATGTATATGTACACATTGATTATTCAGCAGCTGAAAACTGGCTGGCATGGCATAGTATGGCAACAAGGTGAAGAGAAGAGGTATCGATGAACGAGCTAACGCACTTACACGCATTTTCCACACGTACGTACAATTCTCCACGTGTATACACATATATACGAGTTACATACAACATTGGCTATGTCGGGTTCTGACATGAATGAAACCGAGCAAGGTTTCCACGCATGGAAGTTAATGGGTATAGTACACCAGTTTGGGTCACGCGAGTTGTTGGCCTTTCAAGTGGGGATTTCCTTTGGCAATTGTACCAAAGTTTCGTGTGCGTGTGTAAGTCTTGAGTATTCGAGTCTTCCTAAAAGTATACTACACATAATTTTAGTTATACGACTCTCATTTGATAACTTTAATCCAATTTGTTCTTACGATATGTGGGGTGAACTAAAAACAGTCGGTTCTCGTGTGATTGAGTAATTGTTGGCGCTATATATACACACGCTACACGTTTCTTTAATTAATACAATACACTCCATTTTTCAAATGAATTTAAAACATAACTGTAGGAATGAATGTTTTTTTTTTTTCTTTCAAAGTGAGAGCTGTGAAAATATTTGATCATGTCTCGTATGAACAACGTGTTGTAAGAATAATAAATTCACGAGCAAGTGAATTCCCTGGAAAAATTGAGCGGAAGAAACACTGTAAATAATCTGCAGGAAACATGAAAAAAGACATACACGCTATTCATTCATGAATTGAAAACCGTTTAAAAAATATACGATTTGAACAATGTTTTCCCTCGAATACACGGAAAAAATTGGTGATGCAAATTTTTCGTTGACTAGTATGTCACTTCTGGACGAGGCACAAATTCGAAAAGAATTCATACACTGGATTTGAATAATTCGTTGACTTTGTCCATGATTTTACCGATGGAATTCACTTTTCATGCTGATTGTCGAAATAATGGAAAGAGTCAACGAATTATCAAAATCCAGTGTACGAATTCTTCTGAAATTTGTGCTTCGTCCCAAAGTGACATATACTAGTCAACGAAAATTTGGATCACTAATTTTGTCCGTGTAGTATGTTAATGAAATGATACCGGATAACACATGGACTGAATATTTATAAAATTCAAAACTTGATGAATTTTAAATGGAAAAAGATTAAATATAAACTCGTCGATAATATCGTGAACATTATTATTAGTTCAATCGTTAGATAATATTCATTTCCACAAAGAATTCAAGGATTCATTTTCGATGAGAGGGGAAAAAAAGAAACAAAAAACATTCACTTTGTGTTACGAAAACCACGATTAAACTCCAATTATCGTTCGTATTCTCGATACGAAGATAAACCTCGTACATTACATCATATTCAATTTGGATCGAAGTTATTTTGTTGAATCGAGAAAAAGAAATCGAAGAACAAAACTTTATCATCGCACGATCAAATAATTCCATCAGCAGATAACAATGTGCTCGAACACGGATATACGTACCTACGCTTAATACCGAAAGAATGAAAAGGTAAATGAACAATGAGAGACGAAATAAAAGAGAAAGAGAGAAAAAAAAGAGAGAGGGAGAGAGAGAAGGCTTATGAGAGCATGAATGCGTGCGTACGTGCATTCGTTTTACGAACGGAAACAAATGTGCCCACTTTCTCGCAAACTTTCTACACCTGTGAATTTCATTCATTAATAGTTTCTGTCTTTCTTCTCTCTTTCTGGTTCGCTCGTCTCTCTTTTAGCTTTGTACTATCGAGATCTTTGTGAAAGAACGTAGAGCGTGACTCAACGAGACTAGATTAACGTAAGGTCTAGGCTTACAATGAACAACTATCATCTGATGCTTCAATTACACTTACAGTGGGAGTTACGAATTGAACTACGAGAAACAATCTGTGGAGATATGAAAATATATATATATATATTGAATGTTTCTTGGATTCTGCTTCGAAGAATTGTCCAATTACAAGATTTTACAAAAAAAGAACCAAAAATTCATAGAAATGATCGCTTGGAGGCACGTTAAATGAATCGATTTTAAGTTGATTTCAAATACATTTATATCTATAGCTGTCTACGTTTGTCGAATGTTCTCGTTCCCTAGAAGTTAGGGATGAGACTTCGAGAACAGCAACTTTTCTGTTTTACAAAAAGTATATATTCAGTTTCTGTAGATTTTGATAAAATCTTAATGAAAGTTCGATATATTTTCTATAAAAAAGAAGAGTCATTGTTTGCAGAGTTCACACTGGGGAAGAAAGTTCTTTGAATCGATTAAATGAATTTCATTGATTCCCAATTCAATGTATTTTTGACAACAGAAGTTTGAAAACAGATTCGAAGTACTTTTAGAATATTGAATACGAAAACAATATTAGATTTGTTGGATCAGCTCGTTTTTTATAATTTTTTATATATAAAATTGAGATTTTTTATACTAAAAAGTGAGCTAATCCAGAGAATCGTTTCGCATCCAACGCACCAAAAGCACTCCGAATCAGTCACCAGAGAAAAAAAATTGTCTTCGTTGACCTGTGTAATCATTACATAACCACAAAAATTCGTCTTATTTGTATCAACAAATTGTCTCGTTGGAATTCATCTTCTGAGATGAAAAGAACAACTAATTATTCTTGCCAATGCCATCTTTTATTGGAATTATTAATCTCATGTGATGAATTCTGACGTGAAAATACTGATGAAATACTTCTTCAGTTTTCTATAGAAATTGAATAAATACCTA
Source organism: Gonatopus flavifemur (assembly GCA_018340375.1). Lineage (NCBI taxonomy): Eukaryota > Metazoa > Arthropoda > Insecta > Hymenoptera > Dryinidae > Gonatopus > Gonatopus flavifemur. The sequence goes on from JAFFJZ010000005.1 coordinate 13,535,482, forward strand.
AAATATGAATTTTTCAAAAATTAAATATTTGACATGAAATAATTCATTCCTCCACCGGATTAATAATAATTTGAATTGAATGAAAATATATATATATATACATATATATCTCATAAAATGAATGGACATGGCTTATTATATTCAAAAACATGAAGATTATAGAACACAGAATATTGTTATTTATCAACCAGTACAGCTCAAAGTATAACAATCTCATTCGTTTCAATGAAAACAGTCTTTTTATACAATAAAATCGAATTATATGCTCAATAGTTGCTCTCTAAAATTTTTAGAGTGAGATTTCACTCCTCGGGCAGCCAGAAGTGAGCTTGTCGAAATTTTGAGTAAAATTCCCACTCTTTTAGAGTGGAAGTCTAAGGCGTGAGGTTAGAAACTCACAGCCATTTCAATTTTAGAGTGAATTTTCCATTCTAAAAGAGTGAGAGTTCACTCGAAACGAGTGAGAATCCCACTCGAAGCGGACTGGTTCACTTCTGAGACTTAGCGGAGTGGAATGCGTGATTTTTCACTCTTTCAGATTTAAAGAGTCTGAATTTCAATTCTGGGAGATGTGTTTTATTAGGGCTGGGGCTATAATCTGATTCAATGTGATTTTATATATAATTTGTATCAAGTTTTTATACAAATTTATAGAATCTTGATACAAATTATATATAAAATCACATTGAATCAGATTATAGCCCCAGCCCTATGTTTTATGTTTTTTTTGGAACTAAAAAACTAAGTTTAGGATCACAATGGAACACTTCTTTAGGTCAAACTTGAAAGTAATTTAATATGAATGAAGTTTGGAAGGTGTTTAAATCAATGAAATGAGGCTTTATAATCCATGATTCAAGCATTCCAATCATATAACCATTTCTTCCGAAGAATACATCCAGAGTCGAAAAATTTCGACGGTTTTTGACCTCATATTTCGTTTTTATACTGATTGTGTTGCTGATTGTTGAACAATGCGGATAAAAACAGTACTTCTTCATGATTTTAGCCTGAATTTCTCCTCAATCACTTTCATTCGTTGGAGAAGTAAATCAGACTAAAATCATGGAAAACTATTGTTTTTATCCGCATTATTCAACAGTCTAAAACCGGAATATGAGGCCAAAAATCGTCAAAATTTTTGGATGTTTGCGAACGTTTAATGAACGTTCTTGAAGGTTCTCTTGGGGTAGATATTTTATTTTTTGATCAATGGAAATTATTTACTTCGTCACAGTTATTCAATGTGAAGTAATATCTTATTTGAATTAATGATATCGATACATTTTATATATAAAAACAAAATAACATATAGAGATTTTATGGTTTTGGATAAAATATTTATAAAAATTCGATACAATGTGAATTCAACTTGAATTAGAATTAGAGAGAACTTAGAATTGCGATCAATTGATTTTGATATAAAGCCATGTCAAATATAGAATAAGATCCTCTCTGAATTTCTTAGAGTGAAAAATTCACTCTTGGAGAGTGAAAATACTGCAAGTCCGAAAAGAGTGAGATTCCACTCTTGAAGAGTGAATTTTCACTCGACCAGAGTAACGTTTCAACTCGCTTGAGAAAGTGAAATTCCACCCATTTATAAGAGTGAAACTCTCACTCCAAGAGAGTGAAAATCTTCTCTCATGGAGCAAAAACTCACTTTTTAGGAGTGGAATCTTCCTCTTTTCGGACTGGCAGTATTTTCACTCTTTAGGAGTGGATTTTCGCTCCAAGAAATTTGGAGAGTTCGTTAGTTTGATTAAAATTCGAGATATCTTTTGTAAGAAAAGGCCCGATTTTGTTCATGATCGAAATCTTCGTTTTATGGATGACATAGATGTTATTTAAAAAAAATCCTGAATTCTAAACGCTTCCATTCAATATTAACGTCTGCAATTTGGAAGTAGAGAAAAGTTCAATTTCCAGAAACCATGATTTTATGTTCTCTCTCTCTCTCCCTCTCTCTCTCTGAATCTGAATCAGTAAAAAGTACTGGGAATCAGTGGAAGATTTAGCACTGATTAAAATAAGCCAGTGAAATTTCACCGAGTCGAACTTTTTACATGTAAATGCTGGTGAAATGAGAAGAGCATGTCCAAGGTTCGCAACAATTATCTAGCCACAGAATTTGAATATTACCCTATTTGTTTTCCGACGTTACATTACTACACTGTTGAGAATTAATTGAAGTTTCATTTTTTTTTCGAATACACTGGTAAATTGAATTTGCAATTCTTGGTGATTGAATTTTTGATGTTTAGTATATTATATTATTCATAATAGTGCTATTTGGTACCCAAATTTTCATTCATATGTTATTGGAATTTAAAGAAATATTCAAATTGCGTAAGTGGAAATTGTAAAAGTTCTTAATATAACGCTACAACCATGTCGCTTCAAGCCTTTAAGGGTGTCCCCTGGTCGACTTTTCCCCCCAGAAAACTACTGGATCGTTTCAACCGTTTTAAATAATCAAGATTCAATTAATTACAATGATATTTAGATCAAAAAATTCAGAATAAATCATAGAAGCCGGTTTTGGTCTCGATATAATTGTACAAGTGTTATAATATACAAAAAACCTGAATGGAGGTTTTTAATTGGCTGATAACGAATTTTCGTTGTAATCAATTATAATGATTTAGTTGAACGGCAAACAAAACAGACCCGGATTGTTGGATCATTTCTGAATCTTTTGATCTAAAGTTTTGTGTAATTAATTGGAAAACAGTTGAAACTATCTAGTAGTTTTCTAGTGGAAAAATTGACCAGAACACTCCCTTAAATTGATATTACTTATCTTTCCTCTGAAAAATTGTGATTTCTCTCCATCCATTGCGTGAAATTACAACTATCAAAAGACAATGAATTTCGCCAACTTCTGTTTTCCGTGTATTCGAGAACAAATACGTTTTTGCCACAGTAGCGTGCAAAAACGATGATATATGATTCAAACTGAACGGCATCGAATAGCCGATGTTTTCGCTGCATCATTTCCGCTAAATCTACAGAATAAGTAAATTTCTGAGCAAGCAGTCCAGTTTCTCCACACGTGAGATGAATGAAAGACGAAAAATTGAAGAATTTCGTGATCGCGGAAACGCTGTTATGAGAGCGAACAGTTTTTTTGGATGATATTATGATATAAACGGTTGATGGTTTTCATGCTAGTGTCACCCAAGCAAACGAGGGCAAAAAATCATCAAGAGATATACTGAATAAGACCAACGTAGCTTGAACCAGTGTAAAGGATAAATGTGTATGTATAATAGCACAGAGCTTGGATATGTAAAAACGTTTGAAGCCGGAAAGGCTGTTGCAAGCAAGCAAGTAAGCAAGCAAGCAAGCAAGCAAGCAAGCCAGCAAGCCCTGTTTGTAAGTATATAACTCAAGAGACAGGCTTGAAAGCGTGAAACTTACTTCACTTGGTATACACCTATATATCGATGCGTGTATATTTATACACATACACACGTCCAACTGTTCTACCACCACCACAACCACACCACTACCAAGAGACCCCAAGATACGTTAGCTTCCGCCACACTATGCATCGTGCATACATCGTTACAGATGTATGTATTCCAAGAGGAGTGCCACGTACGTACAACTATTTTATTTCATTTGAATGGGTTTCATTTCAACAAGACTGAATGACGGTCTTTGAAAGAGACAACACATCTACCCATTCGTGGGAAAGAAAAATTATACTCAAGGGAAGGGGAAATATTCAATTACTTTTTTATCATCACAAATCATCCAACTACCACCGAACGCATAACATATCCAAATTGAATTCCATCATCATTTCGAATGAAAATTTACCCTCGAAGGAAGGAGAACATTTTATTATTTGCACAAATTTCAATTTTATGAATTTAAAGAGTACATAAATTTCATGATTCAACAAAAAGTTGATTCCTATACTTGTGTTATAAAAAGTCAATGTGAATTTACTGAAATACCGAGTATAGACGTGCGCAGAAAAATTGGGAAAAATTTTCACGTATCGGTGAAGATCGAAGAGATCTTATGAACGTATCAACGCGGGTATATACATATGCATATGGGTTGTGAAATCAAAGGTGCGCCAAGTGTATAATTAATTAACAAGTACAAGATGTTGAAAAAAAAGAACATAATGGAATGCTTTCTTAGAAGTCGATTGAATAATTTACGATTTCAGAGATCACAAAGTTACACAACGCAAGAGTTAAATATTCGCGTTATAAGTTTGCAATCGCACAACCACCTTGCGCTGTAAAAGAGTCAATGATTCCTCTAGATTTCATTAATTCCAACATTGGGGTGCAGAATTTCCATCCAAAAATTAATCACGCTTTAATGGTGAGCTAATCAAAAAGCAATATTCGATATGCATTCGAAAGGGTGTGAAACAATTTGTCTACTACTCCAGACGGTAGTGTGGACGACTCCGACAAACGGTAGTGTTGCAAAATCTCTCGGTTTATCAAGAGATTTATTACCTAAAATAACGATTTTAAGCTGAATTTCAACCATTTGTTGATTAAGTGAACGAAATTTACCATTTTTTAATATCCATTCACAAATTTTCTCACTCCTCCCCGCCAAAATATGACATTTCTAACGCTATTCCTATTGGAGGTTAAGGCGATACTACACGGAGAAAATATATTAACGAAAGATTATTCAAAGTTGAATAAAACGGGGACATAGTGGCATTCCCGTGGAGCTTGAAATCCGGTTGACTCCATTTTACTCGACTACAGATGAAAATTCATTCAGATGTTTTTCAACAATATTCAACTTGTGGAGATAATAAAAACATTCAAATTTATTTTTATTTGTTGTGGAGTAAAATGAAATCAACCGAATTTTTAACTTTACGGGAATGCCGCTATGTCCCAGTTTTACTAAACTTAGCCAAATCTTTCGTGTAAGATTTCTTCACGATGCTTGAATATTTTCAAAATATCGCTCTATACAGCAATGTCTATACATTGTAAAAAGTGGATGGAGTTTTTCTGCAAATTTAGGGGCAGCAAAAATCCCTCATGTGGGGGAAATTGATCTGCCCTATATTTTGGAGGGATTCTCCTCCATTTTGGAAGAAAATCGCTTCCTTTTGAGGGGAATTTTTCTCCAGAATAAGGGGGAATGAATTCACCCCGTATGGAGGAGTTTTGCTGCCATCAAGTTTGGTGGAAAACTCCACTCACTTTTTACAGTGTAGAAATGCTGTATAGAGCGATATTTTCAAAATATGAAAGTATTTTGGAGAAATCTTACACGGAAAATTTGGTTAATATCCCGGCGCTAGTATCCTCTCAACTCATAATTACTTCTTGATCAAGTTCTTAACTCTTTCAGTCACTTGTCATTTGGAACATTGAATGGTGAGCGAAGCGAACGCCACTTTGAACATTGAATAGCGAGTGAAGGAAAATTGCAGTAATCATATGGATTTTTCAGTCTATTTCCTATCTCATCTTTTTAATACCATACTTCCCGATTTAAATTTTCATGATTTTACATCACTGTCAAACGGCGTAAGAATGATACCATGTGGCGTTGAAAGAAACTATTTGGTATGAACGCTTCTTCTAAAATTGCCAATTTCTGACAGTAAAAAAACAATAACAATAATGATCTTTGAATTGAAAATGGCTTGTTTGTCAAATCGGGGAATTATGTGAAACAGTGCAGGCAGCCAAAAACATTCAAAGGAGGTTATCCATATCTATCCTTTCCACGCCTTGGTAGGAAACTAGGAATATCTGAGTAAAACATTACGATTCTTTATCTGCATATAACGTCAAAGATTGTTGTCCAATGCTGTAAATCACATGTTATTACTCCAAACTGTACAAGAATGTGTATAATTGTATATATTTTTGGGCATCTTTCCCATAGGACGTCATTCTACATAGATGCATGATGAACTATGACAAGAAACCGTTTCAGTATATATCTTCACCTTCGTTATATGTCGTTTCAAAACAAATCAAGTTACGTGAATACGTGAAAACGTGGCAAACTATTGTGTGTTGTACTTGGAAGTAGAGAATCAAATTGTCCACATCAAGCTAAGATTATTTACTAAGATCGTCTACTCAGATATTGGTAGGGATTCATAAACAGTGATGATAATCATCATATCAATCCAAAGTCGTAACTTAGTCGTTGTGGTCGCAGTTATTGTCACATATGTCGTTAGAACAACATATGGTTAAAAAGGAGGAGGTTGTCGTTAAGAATTTGAAAACAACTCAAGTCCACGGGAGGACGGAGAAAACTGCAGTTTGTCGCACTGGATGGTAGAAAATTGGACTTCTTATTCTTCTTTCTAGTAAAAATGCTCCAAGTCTCGACAAAGCATATAACGCTGAACTAGAGAAAAATTAGACGACTCGCAAGGCACTTATTCTAACACAAATTACTGTAGTAATAGTCCAGACTATTACGGGACCTTACTAAGCTTTGCAAGTCACTCGCAAGGCCCTGGTGAGTCCTTGCAAAGCCTAGAGAATGACTAGAGTGATTTCCTCTGGGGAAACGCCACAATTGTGAGGCTCTTATAATTCATGAAGCTGAAACTACCAGCCGCTTGTCATCATAACTCTTTATACACAATTTTCATCTGGGATTTAAGCATCCAAAATGTTTGGTAGGATGCTACTTAATCGATTTCTGGTATAAACAAAGCTCCAACAACCTTGATTCCGAAGTTACAACAGTCAGCTGCTAGTTTCAGCTTCATTTATAATTCATTTCAACCTTGTCAATATTTACAGCATTTTTGTAGGGTATGTTTAACTAACATCATGAAATGTTTTGAAAACTGTTTACCACAAACAACACCTAATCGCGATTTACACTTAAAATTCCACTTTGTCGTAGTAAATCATAATTCGTGGTATTATTTTTATTTTCTCTAAGGCGACTAACCAAACTAAATAGCACGATTCCAGAAAATACCACAGAAGGGATCAGAATCGATAGATAAAAAGATAACTGTCTTTTACCACAATAATGCAAACCAACAGAAATTAGAGTGAATATTTGTCCATATTTCAGAGGTTTGTCAAAGTTCTTGCGTTGTCTCATGACTTAGACCTGTGGAAGCTCTGATCAGAGTTAGGTATGAATCACCATACGATTTTTGTAACGCTTGACTATTCAAAAACTAGACCTGAGTTTTTGGCGAGGAACTTGCAAGTATTTTTGACTAGTCAAGCGTTATGAAGTTCATGAATTTCTACACGACAAAGATACGATGATATAACGATGACAATTCGCTGTGTTCACGAACTGATGCGTTATAATTATCAGTCTTCCGCTAATTTTACAAAGCTTGATTCACTAAAACAATCATTGTAGCCAACTTGTTTGCTGTCTATGTAATAACGAACGACTTTTTCTCCTTCGGGCCATGTAGGGACAAGTTCACCTAGCTCTCATCAGGATTCTAGAATTATCCCACTCTTTAAAATCTTTCGAGTGAAATTTCCACTCTTTTAGAGTGATATCCTAAGGTTTGAGGTTAGAAACTCACAACCACTCCGATGCTAGAGTGAATTTTTCACTCTAAAAGAGTGAGAGGTCACTCAAAACGAGTGAAAATTCCACTCGAAGCGGACAGGCTCACTTCTGACACTTAGTGGAGTGAAACGTGCGATTTTTCACTCTTCCAGATTTAGAGAGTAGAGACTCGAAGTAGATTTTCCTCGCTGCACCTTCATCAGGACCTTGTTAGTCCATCTCAAGATAACAAACATAGTTTAATAAATCAAATACAAAATGTACAGTCTTGATCTTAGATTGTACACGGAAAAGATAATTTGGTTGCAGCAGCGAAGTGGCTAGTGCCAACACGGACAGCCATTAAATTAGCTCTTGCAGCTAGATTTTAGCTGTCACAGCAAATAAATTAGCCATGAAGGCAAATTTTTTTGCTATTACAACTGAAATTTAACTGCAGAAGCTAATTTAATGGAGGCCCGTATCCGTGTTAGCCACTTCGCTGCTGCAGCTAAATTATTTTTCCCGTGTATATTCTTTGGTCGAACGAATCTTGTTTAAATTGGGAAAACTCTTCGAATAGATTTTTACTGTATATATTCTATAAATTAGATCCATTCTTAGATTTGATAGATTCGATCCTGTCAATTTCAACGCATTCTGGAGATTTTGGTGTGGAATTCCTCATCGAATTCTAATTAGTTCTTCACGATAAAGTCGTGAGAACTGAATGCAATGTGACTCATGATTTATCAGGATCCAAGCCATGAAATAAATTTCCCGTCTAGGTTACGTCCCTAGAATTCTCCGATAAAGAAATGAACTTCCTATTATAGAATTTTCTTTCCAACCGTCCATCGTTTGACTCGAATACTTCACCGTTTGTCAATTCTCTTGATATCGTTTGCGCGGGCATTAAAACATGCTGATTCGAGAATGAATTCCAACTCGAAACGATGAGTAAGTGAGAGAAGAATTCACCAGAATGTCGGTAACATATGTTTCTAGTAATGAGCTTACAAAGTAATCCGATCCACACCTCAGAGCTGAAATATGCGCGAAATGTATAAATTCCTTCCTTACTGCCCGTTCCAAAACAATACTCGTGTGATTCAACGTTCATGTCTGAACCCACGTGCCCCGATCCCGATGAAAATGTTGAAGAATCAACTTGAAATTGTCTCCCCATTGTCTCGGACATTGATAACATGATTTTTTAAATTATATATCCCTTCGTTTATATGATTTGGAAACGAACGTACAAGTGACCGAAATTACTTTTATGCGATCATCCTGACACCGACACACCGACACCACAGCAGGGTCGTTGAATCGAGCGAAACTTGGCTCTTGACAAGTTACCCAGCGGCCATCTCAAGATGAATCTAGAACGCTCGTAGGCTGAGTGTGAGGTTGAGTTTCGAAATACCTTCGTCAACAACGAGCCACATCGTCGCAATGTCTCCTCGGTTGAGGTTTACGTTATGACTCGCCTCGTCGTTTTCGTTTTATTATCCCGGGTGGAAAATACTTGAATCAAGATTTATAATCGTCTCGTCCATCCAAGCATTAAAATTACTCACAAGGTATCACAATGTACAAACCTTTCTTTCACGTTGAATGTTGACGTTTTTAAAGGTCTTTCCTTTTTCTCTCTCTCTCTCTCTCTCTCTCTCTGTCTTTTTATAACTACATGATTCACGATAAACACGATATCGAATTTCATATTCATCTTATTTTAGATGTTCAACTTTGTATACGGGGATCCGATTAAAATTTTTACGCGTCAATTATAATTCGTGAAAGGGGAAATTATCCTTCTCGAGAGAAATATCATTTTCAAGAATACTCGATGTTACAAGTTTGTGTGTAGGTATAGACGTCATTTCTTCGCGTTTCTCGATCGATTGGAAACTTCTTTGAGTTCATTGTACACGTTGAAAAGAGAGAGTCAAGACAAAATTATGAATGAAGTGAACTTGTAGCAGATGTGTGCCTACTATGGATACACACCTGTTCATTGAGAATGCGTACAATCTTTACGTTGGGAAAATGTACGAGTTTTCAGAATATATGATAATAATAATAAAATCAATGACAATCATATATATATATAATATATATATATATATTCATCTATAATCTTTCTTTATGAATTTTAACCTCAAAGATGATGTGAGACAGTTGGTTTCTTTTTCCCCCCAAGTTCAATATTGTCAATATTATACCCATGATTGCCTTTAGAAAGGAACCGTATCTTATCTTATCTACGGACAACACCGAACACCACATTCGGCAAAAATCTATCGACTGAACGACGTGTTCTGGGCTTTTACGAAGCTCAACTTCACCTCTCATTGTGACAAAATAACATTTCGTGGAAATAACTACTACTCCCACGCTTTTATAAATTAGATGACGCGTTGAGCAGAGGTTGCGGAAATTTCAATTGTTTGCAGAAATGAAGGCAAACTAATTCCACGAATTGGTATAAAATGACCTTTGAATGAATGAAATCTTTGAAAAGGAAACAAAGTATGTATATATATATTCGAATTAAAAGAGATTCTCTGAACGTATTGAGATACTTTTCTCTTTATTCTGACGTCAATCATATCCCCCTATCCCCTTGTGTACGTAATATACGCTACATTTAACCTTTAGAGAACCCCTTTTCTTCGTGCAATTTCCCGCCCTCCAAAGGTTAACGATACAGAGAAAGAGAGAGACCTCTTCGAAAAGTATTATTATCGTCGATAAGAGAGTCGATCTTTTGGATATAGTTGTTTTGAATAACAGATCTAGTCGTTCGAATTGATATCGGGGAAGTTGATGTGGGTTCACACACGATAGCTAAACGATATGCTTCGCACAACCGTCTAAATTCAACAATAAAAAAGGCACTATTATTCCTTCCGTTCAGAAAAGAATAATGTCGATAACCCTTCGCTATCTAACTTTCAAAGATAACTCAATTATTAAATCGTACGATTTTACGCTTACGAGTAGTCTACTCGTGAATAATGTGTACTCGCGAGGGACCGCGATAAGATGTACCCGAGGGGAAAAATAAATCAAAAAAACTTGGTTACGCGTGTAGAGGAGGAAGACAAAACAATATTCAAACCTCGAATTTGAATTCGGTGGATTATTTCGGACTCACCGTTTCGACTAGGAGGCCTCGGAGGCGCAGGATACGTTGGGGGCGTTAGGGGTGGCGGTAATGGCGTTGGTGCTTTGCGGCTTGTTGGAACTGGAGATGACGAGGATGGTGGCAGCGGTGGTGGTGTCGAAGATGGAGGAAAGATGATGCTGGTCGTATTAGCGCTCGATATCGTTGGAATCGGTGATCTGGGGGTTGTCGTTATCGGCCTAGGACTTGGAGTCGGCGTCGTCGTGATGATCGTCTTTGGTACAGCAGCAGCAGCCGCCGCCGTCGTCGTAGATGTGGTGATAGTATCAAGAGTACTAGTTGTTGTTGTTGTTGTTGTTGTTGTTGTCTTGAGGGCGCGAAGGCTCCTTAATGTGACGGCGGTGGTGCTCGGGTCGTCGGACGGCCAGAGCAGCGGGCGCCGCGGTGGCAGCGCCGGGGGCGGGGTATAGTCTAAGGTATCCACACTTTCGCACTTCTTAATCACCAACCACACTTATACCTAATCACCCTTCTTAACTTTTACAAATAATAACAGGGTTTTAATTTGTATATCCGTTTACACTTCTCACACTTTTAAGCCGAGAAAACTTGTTTCTAAAGAACAGGGGGGGAACAAAAATCAAACCAGGAATCGGGAAATTAGGAAAAGGAATGGAGAAGGTACAAGTTTCTCTTCTTCCTTCTACCTCACTTCAACATAACTTGATATTATACTTGTTTCACTATCATCTCTTTTTCCCTTGGAAATAAATCACTTGATTTCTCCCCCTCACTAAAAATGATCCTGTTCGCGTAAAGTTGTTCTTTTGTCGATAAAACACATCCTTTGGCTTCGAAGGATATCGTCGTGGAGATCAACATGTACGTCAAAATACACGCACGCAATGAAAGAGAAGAGAGCTCCGACAACGCGCGCAATAAACGGCAAAAGATCGGTACGAATAGAATAGGATACGCCGGGTGGCGATGCTCTTCGCACACTGGCCACCGAACACACACTACACAGACGAATGAAGAGAGATAGATAGGGTCTCTCCCCACAATTTTATTCTATATATCTTTCTCTTTTTCTCTCAGACTGACTCTCTTTCTTTTTTACTCTTGATGTTCTTTCGTTACGACTGCTACGAAGAAGAGAGAGAAAAAAGGAAGAAGCGAGAAAGAGAGGAGCCAGAAGCCGGGTGAAGTGAATCTCGAGCGCGTAGGCAAACCGCCAGTAAACAGGCTCCTTCATTCACTGCTGCTGCTTGCTTATTTTATACATACATAGGGCGGTCCATCTATATATATAAGGTCCTCGGAAATAGCATCTTCTTCTGTCCTTATTTAAAGTCAGCCTACCAAACGCTGCTAATCTTTCTTCTTTCTACTATACCCTGACAAGGGAATACACTCCAGTATGAAGTTCCAGAAAGATGGCTCTTTTCTTTGATTTCCTCCTTTCTCTCTTTATTCGTGTCACGCGGTTGCGGTTGCTCGCCAAGCTTCGAGCCAAGCGGTTGCCTCTGCTACTGTTACCGATATCGATAATGTTGCTCCTTCGCTTCTTCTGCTACCACTCCTCCTACCAGTATTACCACCGCTGTTACCCGGCAGATCGTAGGCATGAAAACAACCAGCAACGACGAGTTGTGTAATAATTTGATCGAGCTGACTGGGAGCAGTCTCGTCTCCTTCGAGCATCCTTTTGCGAACCTTGACGCTTCTTCTTTCGGGAGTTCAACCGTTGTTTCTTGTTTTCTCTATCTCCTCCTAATTGGGGACGAATGATGATGATGACGATGATGATGATGGTTTTGAAATTTCGTACGTCTTTTTAACTTATTATGACAGACTCGATCTTCCCTGTTTTTCTTGTTGTTCTTCTTCTTTCTTGGTTGACTTTCTTCTTGGAAGCGGTCCAGTGGATATGGATTTCTCGTGTATATTTATATATATGTATCTTCTTTCTCTTTTCTTTCCCAAGTTTGTACGGATGGGTACATATAACGAAGAAGAAACGGAGAAGGAATTCACCTCCTGCGGTTTTCTCTAACGACTCCTTTATACGAGGGAAAGAGATATGTATATATATATATATGTATAGATATAATATATCCAAGATCAAAAAGAGACTCCTCGAAAGGGAGAGAAAAAGAGAGCCTCCTTTTCAAGAGAGCTCGATTTCCTCACGATGGCTGGTAAACTGACTGACTGACTGACTAACTGTCTGTCTGTCTCACTCAACACACACATACGCTCACACACGCACCCGCGTATATACATATAAACAACACACGTACACGTATACACAGGGATCACAGAGAAAGATACTGTAATACTCCGTGTTCTTGTATATAGTGCTGTGTGTATTGCACGAAGACTACGACGACGGCGACGAACGTTCTCTTCTCCATCTCAGAAGTTTTTAATGGGTGGGACAAGGAAGAAAGAAGAGGTGAACGAGCAGCAGGCAAGTGGAAGGAAGGAAAAGAGAAAGAGAGAGGAAGAGGTAGAGGGTGTATCGCGAGTTGAAGAAGGATAATCTTACGTGTACGTAAGTGCGTGTGGAAGAGAGGAAGAGACCAGTCAAGAGCCTGTATTCGAGAGGAGCGAAGATAGAAAAAGGAGAGAGAGAGAGAGAGAGGGAGAAAAGGAGAGAGAGAAAGAGAGAGGGAGTTCAGCTGGCCTCGGCGGCCATGTCGGCCTGAGTAGATCGTGCGAGCACGGATTGGCCAGGACCGTATCCGAAGTTTCCCTGGGCCACTCGAATCGTTAATTCTTTTCTGTTTTTCTTATCCTCCCTTATTGTCACTTTTTCTTCTTTTTTCCTTCGATAAAATGTTTCCTTGCCATTTCACGCAACATCGAATGTGGTATTGAAAAATGGTTAAGACACCAACCGCGAATGTTGATTTAATCCTTCCTCGAAATCCTAATATCCATGTATTTTTTGCACTCGGAACTACGGAGATGATTCAATTCGTCAACAGGCTGAACTTTCGATTCGAAAGTGCAGAATGACATTTTCATCCGACGGATCAAATATTTTGAAGGTTAGAAACCGGACACGATAAAGCGGCGCGCGTTCCACACTATACGTTGATGATGCGAACGACGGATGAAAAAGTATTTATCACTGTCACTGCACCAATTGATTTTTCCTTTCTTTCATACGAAACGAATTAATTTTTTTCAAAGCACATTCAGTTCCTAACCTGAAGATTCCAATCTTCTTTTCGCTTCTTCCGGCTTGAATATATATATATATATATATATATATGTGTATATACTTGTGTGTGTGTGTGTTAACTTGAATTCTGGGTCTGCTTTTGGTGGGTTCCTTTCTTTCTGGTGTAATCACTGAACTTGGGCGACCGGCTTTTACACTTATTACAACACGATTCGAATCTCGGTTTGACTCGAATCAACTTAACCTCGGTGTACGGTGTGTTGTATCTCCTCGGTTGCGCTCTTTCGCGCTTCCTCTCTACCCTAGCAGTAGCAAGGCCTGACCAGAGTCTGTTTCCTCCTTTCCACTCCTCTCCGCACCGTGGGTGGGGTGGGAGCTGCGCATGCGCCAACACACATATACTCTTACGGGATCCAAGAGAGAGGGTACGTGTGTATACGTAAAGCAAGCAAAAGACGGCCATATATACAAACATAAAGACCCTCGAGTCGCAACCTTTCACCGCGCGCCACGAACGAACGAAGCACCGTGCCGCCTGCTGCTGCGACTGCGACCCTCGTTCGGTCCCCTTCCGTCCCGCGCCGTTCCATCATCCCGTCGTACCGTACCCGCGAGAGCCAGACGCGATACTTCATTCATGCTCGTATTGTACGATCAGGGACGGATTTTAATATCCAACGTGCCCTAAGAATGCTCTTTCTCTCTCTGTTTCTCCTGGTTGTCGAGTGTCGTTACTACGGCTAATGTACTACCACTACTACTCCCCTACTACGACCGCTGTTGGTACTACTACTATACTATTACTACTACGCTATCCCTATTCCCACCACTACTAACGCTGTTTCTGGTACCATTACTACTACATCGCTCTATCGCTATTACCAATGCTATTATCGTTACCATGACTCCTGAATTCGATGATCGATTCGATCCCTTCCCTTGCTCCTCTCTTTCGGTTTCAAATATTCGTCAACTTGTATGGGGTACGGAGAACGGATAGCGATACTCCCACTCATTCACCTTATACACTCACGTGACAGTTTATATTTTAGGGAAATGAGCGAGGTGGATCTGAAACATGCCGATGTACAGCTGATATACAATGGCGACTTGCAACGGGGTTCTCCGTTCCCGCGAAATGATACATCTCAACCGACTGACGTGGATATGATTTCAACAACGTTCACATTTATATCTCATTTCTTTCCAAGATTTCAAATACACCCGAGTAGCAAAGGTCTATCAAGGCCAGCCTTATCCCAAGTGTGCCTCAGTTGCGGTTGCCAGTACATTCCCCAAATATTCCGAATCAGTTGTGCCCCCCAACAGCCTATAGAGGCTCCGAGTTGGCTATCATTGTTTTACATGAATACTTTCATTTGGGCTTGAAAAGCGTAACATTCCAAGTCGAAGACACTCCTCTAGTCTGAGCCGAGGAAAATGTCCACACGGAATTCGTTGTGAGCCCAATCGGGCAGTGCTAAGCTACAACTCATTTTGGGACACCAGATTTGGCTCTGGTGCGACCATGACTTGGCATGCCCGATTGGGGTTAACCACATCCGATTCTGATGTGTTTGTGACCTGGCAGGCCCTAACATGTCAACATGGGGCTCTGATACAACGATGCATTATATTTGTCATATCAGGGCCTGATTTGAGATAAAGCTTCCCTGATCTTGTCCTCAATGAGCGCACTCGATATGAATTTCTATTTGGGTAGTTATGGAGGAGAGGTTCTTCTCAGTTGAGAAATCAGTCCGGAGGATAGGTAAATAAGTAAACTGTGTCCTCTTGTCCGAAGGCGTTCAACAAGTTGATCCAGAAGCTTTTAGCCTATAGATTCCAATTACATTAGATACTGTGAATATTTCATTAGTCACTGTGACAAAAACCATATAGGAACCGATAAAATATTATTGGTTCCGATAGGATTTGGCTTGTCCGTTTGTATTGGTTCTTTCGCGGAGGGTTTGGATTTGAAAACCGATTACAAGAATGACGTTGAGAAGCTTTTACAACCAAACATCTTGAAAATAGACAGCTTCCCTGGTCAAAATCGAACATATATGACCCATATATAATCGATATATAATGTATATGTCATCCATATATGATCTTATATGACTGGGATTATCCATAAAATACGTTAGCTTCCCAATATGTCCCTCTTTGTCAGACTTGACAGACTGCACGTTGATGTGACAAAGATATGAACAAGGAAAACCGACCGTATTTTATGGATGGTCCCACTCATATATAACCCACATCTCTGTTAGGAAAGTGTTATATATGCCCTATATATAATTATCGGATTTCATACACCGTACATTTTGCTGAGAGCAGATTCTTGATGAGATTTTGAAAAGATTTTGGTTCGAAATATCCAGATCTGATCCTCAGATCCGGAGATATGAGCATTTTTCAATTATTTGTAAAATCCCATTACCTCGGAAGGACCATATATTCCTGATTTTGAAATCCAACACCATTAAATTAATTAATTAATTAAAATTAATTTGATTCAGTTTTCTTCGTTGTGGAGTTATAGTGGTTTGAAATTTTTTGCATTCCAGCCAATCAGAGTTCAACAACTTTGAATTGCTATAACTCCACAACGGAAGAAGCTCAATTAGATTTATTTTTCCCCAGGGATACCCCGTGATCTGACTTAAAGAATGGTGTTGGATTCTAAAGTCAGAAATATGGGACTTCCGAGGTATTTGGATTCTTCAAAAAATTAGAAAATCCTCATATCTCTGGATCTGAGGATCGGATCTGAATATTCCGGACCAAAATCTTTTCAGAATTTCATCAAGAATCTGCGCCCTGAAGAGTGTACGACAATTTCGAATCACCCAGTAAGTATTATTGGGATTCATATATAGTCGCATACCCAATAAACACACACACGTTGATTCAACGTTGAAAGAACGTTAGACTGTCAAACGGACGTCAGTCGTTGATTTCATAACGTTGATTTTTAGTTGAAATTTGATAGGGAAATAGACGACCAGGAATTACGTTTTAATGACGTGTAATTTGAACTAATATTCAAAAATAACCATCAAACGTCGTCCTCAAAAAACGTGTTTTGAACGGGTTTGAATCATACATTTAAAATGTGTTTATAACACCTTGTGTTTGAACTTCAATTGAAGATATTCTGCTAAAAATGTCGAACGAAACCGAACAATGGTTACAATTTCAACAAAGAGCAAGATAGTAAATAGTGTGGCGTACTTTCCGAATTCTGTCATACTCAGAAACACTATTGTTCTCGAGATTGGATGAAAAGTTTTCAAAATGATTTGTTGGATTCAATTCACGTTTTAGAACCATCATTAGGACACGTCAATATTTGACGTCTTTTAAACGATGTTCAAACCGTTGATATGACGTTATTTTATGGTTGAAAAACACGTGATCTGCCGCGACATTTTTACGTTGAATCAACGCAAGAATATCACTAATTCACAACATGTGGTTATTGACTGTTTTTGACGTTTTTAAAACGTGCGTGTGTTTACTGGGTATAGTCATATATAGTTATATATGGGAGCTATATATAAAATTGGAAGCGACTATATAAAGTGCAAATAACTCGTCATATATAGTCACATATACAGCTATACATGACTATAAATGATACTTATATAAAATCGAATGATTGTATATGTGCCATATATAATCATTTTTTACTAGCGATATGCGGAATATTCATATATCCCTAGTGGAAAAGGATTATATATACCCTAGATATAATGACTGACCCTAGTGAAAAATGATTATATATGGTCTATATATAATTATTGAAGTTTATATTGGTATTATTGGAATTTATATATGCACATATATAGTTATATATAGTGGTATATATGGAATTTGAAATAATGATTATGAAAAAAGTTATTCAGATTTTTTACTATATATAACAATTCAAGTTTTTTTATATAGCTCCATATATAATTATTGAAGTTGATATAAGCATTATTAGGATTTATATAAGGACATATACAGTTATATATTTATATTAAGGACATGTGTGGTTATATGTAGGACTATCCCTAGTAAAGAAGGATTATATATGCCCTATATATAATTATTGGAATTCATATATAGTCATATATAATTATATATGTGACTATACATGAAAAGTTATTTTTACTATATATAGTCACTTTAAATTTTATATATAAGTCACATATATAACTATATAAGACTATATATAAATTCCAATGGATCTTATATATAGGCACATATATAACTATATACGACTATATATAAATTCCAATGGACCTTATATAAAATCCCATGATTATATACAGGGCATATATAACCCTATTTTACTAGAAATATATGATTTTTATCATATATAATTCGTTCAGATTTTTTTTTGTTTCCTCGAGAAGAGGAACCTTCGTGATCGTTTTGGAGACTCAAAAATTTGTTTTCCTCCGAAATCAAAATTTCTCACACCAAACGATTCCCCAAAACTTGGAGAACAATTTTGATTTTGTGTTCAATGACAATTGTGTTCACACTTTCCGCTTGAATGATCCAATCATCATGAAATTTTTATCACAGTTGTAGGCAAGGTTAATGATGATCCCATACAAGTTTCAACCCAATTGTTGCACAAGAACCGGAGGGGTGAGGAAAAATGTAAGAAAAACATCGTGATTTTGCAACCGTGCATATCTGTGTTTCCTATCATGCGATTGTGATAAACTCATACCACGTTCTAGTTAGGATTCGACAGTAGTCCCATGTGAGTTGCATCCAAATCGGTCGAAAACTGTGGAAAATTTTTTTTTGTTGCCATGGAACTTTGACCCTATTCACTTCGCGAAGTGTTTATTGTACGATATAAATCTCCGGCAAATCAGAATCGAGGGGAAAAAACGGTGAGCAACAAACTGCCAGAGAAAATATAAAAATTTCGTTAATGCCGCTATTATGCGGATATCTTCTGTTCCTATGATCCAATCCTCGTGAGATTTTTACCACAGTTATACGAAGTGTCAATAGTGATTCCTTTCAAGTTTTGACCACATACTTACAGAAGAACGGGATGAGGGAAGGAAATATTTGAACGAAAATTGTGATTTTGTCACCGTTCATATCTATGTTCCTGGTTATCTGTTTCGAATGAAAATTATACCACGTTTTATTTATGATTTACGATCTCATAGTGTTTCCATGTGAGTTTAGTCTAGTGTTACCACGAGCCGCAAAACGAGCTGTAACGAGCTTTTGACTTTAACTGGGTTCAGTTAGGACTATAAAAAGTAAAAATTCTCACAATACTCGGTTGGATGGTCCTGCAGTTCAGTTCGAAGGTTCATATTATCGCACAGTTCCGTGGATTTGGATTTTCAACCGATTCATACATCAAATAGCACAGATTCAGCTCGAAACCGGTTCGAGTATAAATTCATTTGGAACCCGTTTTCATAAAGGTATATTCCAATTTGAACTTTCAAATTCAGTTGAGAGTTGATTGAACTGGATTTCAAATCAATTTGATTGACTCAAAAGGAGTTCATTTTCAATCCAGATAATCTAGAATCTAGAATTCTTTATGGCTCGTTTCGCGGCTCGCGGCAACACTAGTTTAGTCTCAATTGGTTGAGAGATATAGAAACAATGTTTTTGCAATATTTGACAATCCCGTGTGGAAAAAAATTCGTATGGCAACGATCTCGCCCACAATCTGGCATCAAGCTTACTAAAATAGCGGATTCATTTGGCAAAGATCTGGTGAAAGTCTTTTCACAGAGTATGGCGTTTGGGACTCTCCCATACTCCCAACATACTTTCTTCAGTCTCTCAAGAGTATGGGACAGTCCCAAACCCCATACTTTGTAAAAAGATCTCTCCGCGATCGTTGCCATACTAATTGTTTCCACGCGGGATGTTTTCAGAAACAAGGAAGCTTTGTGTCTGTAAATTGGCAGAGTTTTTCATATAGCTTCATCCCAGGTAGGGAATGCCAATATTGACCACTGGCCCAAGCTTGGCAAAATATTGGACTGCCAAGTATGGCGAACCAATATCGACCTCACATAAAACCATTTGTCATTTGAAAACCCTTACCATATTTCATCAGAAATGCTAATACAACAAGTGGCTAAAGTTTGGTAAAACATTAGGCTGCCAAGCATGGCGAACCAATATTGGGTCAATGGACAACCATTGGTTATTTGAAAATCTATACCGCTTCTTCGTACTTGTAATTATTGCAGAATTGTACCAATATTAATTTTTGTTATGATGGAACATGATTTTTTATGTCACAACATGGCATGAAAAATGACACAATTTTTTCCTCTAAGAAGTTTGAAGAATCAGGTTGACGCTAGGCAAAAGTGATTATACGAAACTTGAGGCAATTCCGGTTTGATCATATAAGCCAAGCTCCAAACAACTGATAGTCAATGGTATCATGATACATTGGGCCATGCTCAGTGTTATATTCTGGTTCAAAATTGTGTACCAAGGCTGGTACGAGGTTATCATCCCAAGCTTTTACCAAGTTTGGGCCATTTGTTGTCATGGGTTCTGGCCCAATATAAGTCAAACTTCGGCCAAGTTCGGGCCATTTGTTCATTCCTACCGGGGTACATAACTTATATAAACTCCAACAATTAGATATTGAACATAAATCATTGTTTCTTACTAGGGATGGCAAAATGTTCATGCATATATGAAAAAATCTCGCATTTATGTATCATATAGTTTACATATATATGTATTATATGTACAGGTTATACGTGTTTGATTTTCACCAGGGTTCAACAAAAGCATACCTAGACAGCATAACGTGCCACTGGAACGTTTATCAAAGGTTCATAAAACATAGGGAAGATTGTTTTAGACGTTCAGAAAACGTCCCAAAAACACATTCTGCTCTTAAACTATAATTCTTAGGATTGGGGTTGAAATACACTCAATGTGATTTCATATAAAATTTGTATCAAGTTTCTATAAATTTACATTCTATAAGAATTGTACAATAATCTTTGAATATTCAATACATATTTTGAATAGGATTTGTACAAACCATTCGTGTGGATGACAAGGTATTTTCAAGACTACCTCGATTGAAAAAATTTTCGAAATTATATATCATTATATACAACTCCTGTATAAGCTATATTGGATTGAGAATAAGAAAAATTAATTGAGTCGAACAAATAAGAAATAAATTGAAAAATTTGGCTCATCATTTTCAGCATGATAAAAAAACAGAGATGCATCATTATTCAACACAATATTGTTGATATTTGTGCAAGAATAATTGGAATTGCTGTTTCTGAACTTTCAATTAGTAGTTTGACATTGATGTTTCATGAGTAAAGAATTTGATAAAACAAGGAACTGAATTTTTTGAGTTGTAAGAACATGATTCGTTGGAAAAATCGATATTCTCCTTCACTCTGATTGCTTGTTTCAATTGATCCTCATACAAATATTTATGCCCTATGAAAATTTTATAAAAAGTAGAAAACATCAAGTCCAAACGCAGCTGACTACATTGTGGCCTAAGGCACCCGATTTCGAACTCAGATATATTTATATTTTAATACAATTGTTTGGACAATTATTTGGATTTATTGAAATGTATTTTCAGGTGCCTTCTTCGATTGCTTGATCCATTTTTTAGATTTAAAAACATAG
This sequence comes from Gonatopus flavifemur, assembly GCA_018340375.1. Classification (NCBI taxonomy): domain Eukaryota; kingdom Metazoa; phylum Arthropoda; class Insecta; order Hymenoptera; family Dryinidae; genus Gonatopus; species Gonatopus flavifemur. Next base: position 13,556,997 of record JAFFJZ010000005.1, read on the forward strand.
TTCCACTACTTTTGATTCAAAAAAACTTGGGACCAAAACTTTACTCTCATCTTCCGGATATGAGATATATTTTTTTGGAAGTAGGGAAATAGAATTTTTCCAATCTACTTTGGATATATATATATCGTTTAAATTCCTTCCTTCGCTTCCTGTACAAATTTAAAAATTTTTCCGTCTATATTTTTCTCGAAAATACAAGTGGCCCAGGGAAAATACACCGGTCCAGGGCTGCCAACTCTCCCCTGCCCCGGAAATTTTCTGTTCGTTTTATTGGCTATTCTATTTGACTCGGTCTCGTGATTGATCGATTCCGTTGGAACTTGAGGGTGGTAGACACTCTTTGATGGATCTTAAGAAAGATAAAATTGCTGAAGTATTTTTCCCTATTTGAAAATATTGAGTTCCAATTGACTTTTGTATAATTCGAATTTTATACAAATTTTATAGAAAAAGAATCGATACCGTCAAGATCGCCCATCACCACTGTATCCAAATTTCTAGGTATATCATCTTCATCTTTGTTCTTGTGTTCAGCGTCGCAACTTTTTCCTGAAAAAATATGGGGATTTAGAAATTTCATTTGGATCAATTGTAGATGAGTCAAGTTAAGATCAAGCAGCTCCAACGCCGCCATTTTATGTTTCTTGACAACAAACATATTTTTTCTTGTACATTTAAACTTGAATATTACAATTCCACATAACAATTCATATCCTGAAGATATCTCTCAGATGTCTTGAACAGTTCTTACTTCTGAAAGATATTTAGCAGGTAGGGGAAAGTGAGGTAATCGGGAACGCGGGGTCATTGTGAATACCACAAATAAACCTTCTTAAGAATAAAAATTTGATATTTTCTCTTCACGAATGAAAAGTAAAATCCAAGACTAGCATTCAGCAACACACTTCAGTTTGCAGTGAAGGGAAAGAACTAGTTGGAAAGATATCCCGTGAACAAAACAAATCTTCTTCCATTTTCTGTTTGGAAAACAAGAGAATTCTTATAGAATGGTTTGAATGATGTGTTTTGAGTGTTACTTATGGGTTGATATACCCTGAACAACCGTTCTGGTAATTTCAGTATCAATTGATTCTAATCATCTTATTCAAAAACATCATTTAGGTATTCATAATTACTCCACGCTCATCGGGAAATTCCGAACACCAAGAGTCTTGTGATACAATGAAAAATTCATTTCAGCTTAAAGAATTAAGTGCTTATCATAACCCTTTGCCCCAGTCTTGGGCCCATATTGGCAGGATGGGGCAATTCAAATGAGGGAAAATTCAGTTACTGATTAGATGAGCTGAAAAAATGCGCGATTGATATAATATATACCTCTTTTGGAGTTGTTTTATTTGACTTTCCGCTTAGGTGTTCTCCATTACCCCACTCACCTATCTTCTAGAAGATCTAAAACTTGTCTTCAAGGAAGATATGTTTTGGATGTCTTTCAGATATCTTTTGATGTTACTTGAACTTGTTCCGGAATATCTTCAAAACATGGATTGTTATGTGAGATATATTATATTTAATTTCAACAAGTACCCCCCTTTTATTGTAATAAAATCTTCAAGACAGATCTTAAAGAAGTGGTGTTAACACAAAGTTCCCCCCTCAATACTCTATCTATCGCCGTACAGGGCTTCTTCTTTCGAAATTTTGTAGAAGAATATTTTTTTAAATTCGAAATTTTTGCTCTATTTTGCGATATATAAAGTACCGAAGAATCGAAATAACACACTTTGTCACGATTTTATTTTTATACGTATTTTTACGGCGTTTTTCGACAGATTCCATTCCGCATTTGTTATGGCAATCTTCTTTTTTACACTCAGATAAATTTTTAGTCATGGCAACTATTCAATTATAATTTTCCCAACTCTTTATATAGTTAATGCAACTATAAAAATAGTTGTCATTGATTAAATTTGAATAATTGTCCCCAAATGGTTAATATGAATATATTCAAATGTCTCTGATGGTATACGCTGGGCTATTGAACTTGAAAAAAAATATTGAAAACCTAAGAATTTCAAAACTTTGGTTTGTCACAATTAACAACGGAAAGAAGTTTGAATAACAACATCAAAATTCTGATTCACAATTCATAATTTTTCAATTCTAAATTAGGTTACATCGAGTCAAAACATGAGAGTTTCACATGTTCAACGTCGATTATTGATAACAGTACTAGTTTGAAAACAAGACGGAAACATAATGAAAGAGAAATATTTACTTTTAATCATGAAAAAGAGGTTAATGAACTCAGCTCAGAATTGATTGATACGAGTCTCATAAAATGTTGAAATACAAAAGAGGGACGTCAATCTGTACAGCCGAATTTTATTAGTTTCATTTTTCTCAAAAGGCGATAGAGTAATCTTTGTTGTTACAATTGACACCCTACCGGTTTCCCTTGCCAGACAGAACTACAAAAATTTACGTCATTTTTTTAAAATCCGTGTACGAAAAAGTGTCTTGTTTTGTCTCAGGAATCATTCTTCTAAAAGATTGAAGTGGGGGTGGGTGATATCTTCGGAATTAATAAAGGACAGGCATGCAGGTTGAACTGTGTTTTGTTCTTGACTTATGAGATTAGAACAGGAAATTATTTGATGAATATCTATATACCACTGAAAAGTGACAACCTTCAGCTATATTTCGTGATAGAAAGCTTCTTGATTGCTTTGAAATACTGCGGAATACAAGCGATTTTCTGAAGTTGGAAAAAATTGGTTAAAAAAAAGTAAGCATGCAAATTAGGCCACTTCTGAAAATTCGCTGAAAAGGTAGAGAAATGCATTCTATACATCAGGTATGGAATTTGTAGCCGATATTTATTTATTTCAAATAGTTTTAACATTGGAATAATGAAATATCACTAACAATGAAATCATAATCACTGATTCCATGGTCTGTCCTTCTCTCCCTTCGGCATGCCATTCTAAAATAGAAAAATCGCCGAATACTTGAGATTACATCCAATGTAAACACTATTCTGATCATCAAAGATGATCGAAATTGTGTTTGAATACTTATACGACAAGGAAAACTAGTGACCCAATCTACATATTCAATGCAACTTTGCACTGCAAGAGCATTATTCTAATTTCACAATATGATCGAAATATGTTTTGTGCGATTCGAAGAAATTCAGAAAAAAACATCATCAATCGATCAACACTATCCTTTTTCTACGAAATGAAATGAATTGGAATAAAACTTTTCTGCACGTTTGTCCACTTGCCTTCTGGAATACTCATAAGAGGTGTCTGTTTTTGCATTCTATGCACATGAAAAGTTAACATATGATAAGACTCGACTTCAATCGTTATGAAATCAGAGTTGCCAGCGGTTGAAAATACAAAAAACTCCCTCGCCTAACCTGCATGCCGGTTCAACCTGCATGCTTCTCCCCTATTTTTGAATAAAATATGTGTCTAGTTTTTTTTTAAAATTCCATAGGAATTTATAGGAACGTATTGTACACAATGTTGCTGAAGTTTGAATCGTTTATTGAAATAAATTAATAATCGGTTGATGTGTTTAATAAGACCCAAAATCTTGCTGCCAATTCTTCAAACGATGTTTTCTATTCCAAGAAATTAATTTAAAAGGTGAAGGAAGTTGATCTATTCCCACTCGATAAAAGTATCGCTGTAATATTGCATTAATATTACTGTAAGATTATGCGCTGGGTGGGTAGCATTTTGTCAGTTTGAATTTCTCAGTTGAGGTAAGATTTTTCCTCCAAACAAAAACTTTGAACGCAGTTTTTTCAAAACAATGTCTTTTCGGTTGGCGGTGGTGATCTCTCCGGAACTAACAAACCGATCTTCATGAAACTTTAATCACATATTTTACACTCGAAAAGCTACAAACGTATACAAATTTTCTTTTTGAAGCGAAAATAGTGGAAAAATCTCACTTTTTATTTTTTTTATTCAAATCTGTGCCATGTTTTTATGTATGGAGCGATATTAATATCCATAGAATGCGCAAAAGCCACTATCATACTGAATCTAAATATTTCTTGAGTTTGCGTTTTGGATGATTCTTTTCTATATAAAAAGTATATAATTTTTTTTTTGCCTCCTCGTCAGAGGGAAGCTTTGTCCTGGTTTCGAGGGATCAAACATTTTTTTGTCTCCAAACTCAAAATCTCTTAGACCAAAATGTTCCTCAGAGCTCAGGGAGTAATTCTGGTTCCGTGTCTGTCTGTCTGTGAGTCTGTCTGTGGGGATGTGAAGTATTTTTATTGAAATCTATAAAACTCTACATTTCTTATATAAAAAAAGATCGATCTGTTCGCAGATTTCGAGTAAATAACGTTTACCTGTGACTTTTATAGATGAACGACATTAAAAGAACGAGTAGAAGAATGTTTTCATCGATTCCCAGAGTATATTTATTAGGGTGGGTCGAAAAAAGCGGTTTTTCGAAAACCGATTTCTAATAGTGCGGAAAAAATATAAAGTTTATATATCCCAAACAAGTCCAACAAACGAGCTGAAGGTCCTGGCAAACTACATTGTAAAGACCTATGCTCCTGTTTGGTTTGCGATAAAACGATATAATACTGTGAAATACGGTCCGAAGCACATACATAAGGTAATTCGAACGACAAGATATTTACCGGATAACATCAAAAAAATAATCGATCCTGTCATTCAAAGAAACGCGTTCTTCTGCCATCCAGAGAACATGCTATTAGCAATGATAGTAGATGACAGAGAACATACACGTGAATTAGGCTACAAGAAGATTCTTGAAGCCAGAAACCAGCAGCCAGAATCAAGAAGCAACGTTAGAATTTTCAAGCTCCCTACAATTAATTTTGAGGCTACAGACTATACTGAACTTCTTGATTGGACAAAGTGTGATTTGACACCACCTCCATTGATATCAAAGATGACATCAGATCACATTGCATCTTTACTGAAAGAAAAACTCTTGCCTGAGTTTGAGAATTTACAATTTCCATGTCACACTCAGTCAGTGGAGAGGTGCGTCAAACTCGTAACACAAGCAGCAGGAACAGTTTGCGGACATGAAAACCGAGATGGTTTCATTAGGACAACTTTAAGATCAAGGTCTGTGATGCCGAAATTCGATTCGAAGTTAGAATTTAAAGGAGCATCAGTCTAATTATCCACACCCCAATTGGTTGGTAGGTCGGGCAGGGTGTGGGTGGGACTCGATTTGCAGCCATCTCCTCGTGGTGAGTCCTGGGTCATTTTAGTACGAAAAAAAACACATGCTAAAATGAGCGAAGAGCTGCATTATGATATTGAAAGAATACAATGATATTATTGGAAACGATGATTTCTTTCGTTATTACTACCAACACAAACTTGGTTTATTTCTTGTGCATGTCTTTGAGAATAGCGGATTTTCTCGATTTTCACCAAATTTCAAGCCGTTTGCCCGATTTCAAAACTGATGGGAATACGTCTAACAGTATTTGTTTCATATTAAGGTGAGTGCAAAGAATGGATTTTATGCTATTGGAAATGAAAAATTTATTTGTCAACAGTTTTTAGCTTCTTTGAAAAATTGCGAATTTTTCGGAAATTTTTCCAACTTCAGGCTCTTTGCGCGAACTGAAGATTTGAAGTGAGATTTTTCTAATTATTTTTCCCGTCAATAACAAGCCAATGCGCAAGTTTTCCGCACTATTAGAAATCGGTTTTCGAAAAACCGCTTTTTTCGACCCACCCTAATATTTATTAAGCTTAATATCGATAATAATACTTTCTGAAAAAATTTAAAAAAACTAGCCTTTTTTTCAAGCATCTAAACCAGCATGACACTTTGATGAGTTGCAATGATAATTTGCTTTGAGTATCATTTGTCGTCATTGGTCATTGATCATTGCCATTGTAATTGTTATTATTATTATTACTATGATTAAGAAAATCATCATCAACATTATAAATTATCATCATCATCATCACGATGAATCATGATGGTCAATTATTATCTTCATCGCTATTTATCATCATAAATCATTATCACCACTATCAATCACCGTCAATTAAAATCATCGTCATGAACCACAATCAATCACAATCTTCAAATGGAATCACCACCATCATGAATCATCATCACAAAGTGCATCCATATGGCACAAAGTTGCATTGCCAAATATTTACTGGATTTTGAATATCTAATGGGAACCTGATTCGGTGATTACGAAAAAATGCTGTAGTTACCGAGATAGCATAAGAGTTCTAAAAGAACTCCATATGAATACATTGTATTCATCATGAACTCTTTCAGACCTCTTGTGCTATCTGGGTATATATTCTTCTGTTTTGTTTTGAATTTAATTTTTAAATTAATATTCCTTGACCCAGATAGAAAAGCATGCTCTGAATGATTTGTAACATAACGTGCCGTAAACATACTATCATGAACTCCGCTCAGCTGGCAATGATGCATAGAATGTAAACATTATGTTTCAATTATGGTGCCATCACCTCGTTTTGCTACCAATAACAATGCTTTATGCGGAAACACCTTGGCGCCATGATGCGAACATTTCTTGGCGTGCATGTCACCATTATGATGGCATTATGGAGACATTTTTCTATCTGGGTGATAAACTTCAATTCTAGTCTTGGTTTCTAACATGTGAACAGCTTATCTACAAATAAGCCTTGCTCAAGTCGTGAGCTTTTTTCATTTGAAATTTTCGAATCAATTCAAGAAGTAATCTTTAGTGGTTCAAGAACGAAAAATTTTCATGATCTACTTCTAATTATTCTTTGGCGAGCTGAAAACGTGATAAAAAAATGATTACTTTATGATTTTCACCATAAAATTACTATTCAATGACCAACTAATGATGAACCTCATCTTTCGGTCGCTTTTCGGTTCACCGAGATCCGCCTGCAATCGGAATTGAAATCTAGTATTTCCAAATCGCCGCATCTCTAAAACTCTACGCTCAGGAATACAATAGCCATCCAACTATCATAACTGACAAAACAATTGTAGAATGAAAGATTTTGAATCGTTCTACATACATGTATATATATATATATACATATATATACATATTGTTATCTACAGATCTGAATCAGTCAACATTCTTCACTCATATCAGTAGAATGTATTTTTACTTTCTCATTCACTTCACAGCTTATCAGTCAACAGCCAATTGGTTATAGGCTTATTGAACTGATAAAATTCGAATGAACATTGACGTTCAATATAAATGAATATAGATTTACGTTATCATTGATGTGGTTTCGTTTGAAAAATTTATGATGAATGAAAAATGATTTGTATGAAGTATTGTCACATTCATAGGAGTTTAATATTCAAATTTCTTGTTTCATCCATCATACTGTTTATCTATCGAAAGAGACAATTGTTTGTTCAATTGTCATTCTTAGAGCAATTTATGCGTGCACACACATGTATTGATGAACTCAAGATTTATGAACCTTCTATAAACCAGATTTCATTGAACAATCAAATTTATATGTTGCAAAGCGAAAAAAAAGAATTTTATTTGATATAAAACATCCCAAATGGAAAAATGTTCAACATTTTAGGTAACTTATAAATTACACATAATTTCGAAACTTGTCCCACCCAGGATATCTTTCCTCTCCGTTTGTCGAAATTGAGACGCGGGCCGTTGCCAGAGTTGACAATATTGGCAGATCAAGGGTACTATTACGAAAACAGTTCGTATGGCAGTAGTGATCCAGAAACCGGCATGATAAGAACATTTAACATAAGGCTCGGTGCTAGAATTTTAACACCGTCGTCACTAGCATTAAATAAACACATGTCGGTATTGACATATTACACGTGGCATACCCCAAGAGAATGCAAACCTTCAGGAACGTTCAATGAATGTTCCTAGATGTTTGACAGAAAAAAAGTGATATAAAATGGTGCATTGCATAAACCAGAACTACCATTCTTGAGGTAAAAATAATATGAAACTTTTTTGGGAACTTTCCAAATTCATCAATAAAACATTCAAGTTAAAATAAAATTATTTTTTTTTTCTCAAAATGATGGAACAAAAGGGTGATTTGGGAGACCATTTTTTAATTTTTTGTGGAAAATGACGACCACGATTCCTATTTGAAACAAAAAACTAAATAGCTTTTTGAAATTCACATTATTTTCCTCGACATGAGCCTCGATACACGGAGAAAACAGACGTTGTAAATATTACTGCATTTTGTATCAAAGTAGCCGCATAAGTGACAGAGTATAATTTTTACAACACAATGTAGTCATCGGATAAAAATTACTTGAGTTCCGACGTCAGCCGATTTTGAAAAAGTAGTTTCAAGAAAAACGCGTTTGAAGTTTGAGAATGAGTTTACGATAAGAAATATTTGAAATAGAGGCTTGCTGATTTTTTTACCTGTAGTCTGCGATCCCAGCACCGTATAACTGCCGTTCTGAGTTCAAATAACTCTTCTCCAGCTCTTTCTTGGACGATTCAACGATTTTTGGTAACATTCAAAATCGCTATATGATTGAAAATGTCAGAATTTGTCATCTCGAACCGCTCAGAGTTGCTTCAAAAATTCATATTTTAGGAGTTTTCATCAATAAATGTTGTTTGATATTATTCTTGAGATGCTTTTACATCATTTAAGCCAATAACAAAAAGAAATGGGAAAAGAAAACATTTCAAACAGATATAACCCTTTAATCGAACTAAGGAAACCACCCAGACATTGTGAGAACAGAAAAGTCCAAACATGCTTCACATCTCATTATCATATCCTTTCACAATCGTGTCATAGAATGATCAATGCTCGATCAATTTGATCACCGTATGAATATTTCCATGATTCTTCGTCATGCCTCATATGAAAATACTTCATAAGGGATCAATTGCAATTCATATCCAGGGTTTCATTGTTAAAGAGGACAATTGATATGACGTCAAGAGCAAAAGTGACACCCAAATTGTTGTCAAGTAAAAACAGGACAGGAACTTTTGAGAGCAAGAATGGAACATCAAAAGTTCCGAGCAGAAGCGATACACCTATAATTCGGAACAAAAGAGCAACCACAGAAATCTCCGGGCAAAAATGAAACACCGAAAAGCTCGAACGACAAGGAACCAACGCACTACCCAATTGTGTACGGGTCAAAATTTTGTACGGACCTGTCTGGAATTTGTATCAGGATAATTTTGTTCAAATAACATACGTGTGCGTCAGTTTATAAAATATACATATATAAATATCTGAAGTATTGACATTTATCATTAAGATAATTATAAAATCCACAATTTGGCACTCATCGACGTTCTTTCTGAGATTTTATTACATAGTCTTCACACATTTTGAATCACACTTTGAATTGTGACGAATTTGATGATTTTATACTTCATATTGCGTGGAAAAATGTTGTATATTTTTCATGAGATATCTTGAAGATTCACCGATGATCTTTTCATCCCTTGCAACAACTACATCCCTCTTCGCCGTGATTTCGTCTCAGCAGTTATTTTTTTGTCTTCTCGAGCACACTATGAGAAATATTTGGAGATTTTGTGGATACAAAGATTCCAAACAATGTTTGTTAATTAATAAAAAATAAAAATAAAAAATATTCTACGAAACGTTGAATCCCAAGATTCTGTTTCCACGATATAGATGGTGGAATTAAATCATTCTGAGTGGGAAGAATGCTTTCTTTCGTACGTATTCAAAAGAGGATACAAACCAACAATACCATCATCGATATTGGCCGTTCCTAATAAGTAGCTTTCTCCAAGTATCTTTTGAAAAATTTTCTCGTTTCAGGTGATAGGATGTCGTAAAACCGATCTCCTCGAGCTCCACACGAGCTCTCCCACACATCGGAGAGACTCGGATCGGTTCGTAAAAGTCCGCCGACTACATCCTCTTTCATCCTCGTTCCTAGCACTGGATTTCAACCTCGGTTGTCTTTTTTGTGTACGTTTCACGACCCACGGATTCTAATGTTCTTTCTCTCCCTCTGTTTCTGCACTTTTTCCTCTCTTCTCTCTTTTGCTTGATTCGTGTGCAAGTCTGATACTGTGCTCGTACGTATCCAATGCTTTCTTTATATATATATATAAATATATATATATATATGAACCTTTCCTACCACTGGTTCACTTGCTTACTGGTGTTTCAAGTCAGATAGAATGACGAGCAACAGCAGCAGCAACTGCAAACTAACTGCAACTGCAAGTACAACATCAACAGCCGGAGCACCAGTAGTGGATAATGTTTTGCTCTGTCGCACTGACAAACGGGCATATTAAAAAATATTTTCATGTTATTGTGCTACTTCAACTTGAATTTTAAACAGAATATGTCACTCTTTCCTTGGAGCTATGCTCTATTTTTCTTATACGGCGTTTGCCATAACGATACTCTACCCACACGGTATAACATTTGAGAAAAAGTTTTTATACATTCATTTTGAATTCTTATAGTTACAAATAAATTCATTATGCACTCTTTTTTGATATATTTGAACATGTTTTATGCAATATTTGAAGACATATTTGAGATCAATGAGAATCAGATTCATTTTTTCCCCTGAGCAAACAAATCACCAGTCACATGCTGTTATAGTCATTCAAATTTGAGAACAACAGATACTTATTATCATATTGAATCGAAATAATTGTTTGTTATTTTGAAACTTTGGTGATCACACAGAATATTTTCATGGAACTTAAAATTCAAGGCTCGAATTCTCCTACGTAATATTCCGTCCGTAGAAATGTGCGGTTTCAACAGAATTGATTCTTTTCTATACAAAAATCATGGAAGTTTTGTTGATTTTTATATAATTCCGTTCAAAATTCGATACAAATTGTATAAAAAAGAATCCATTCTGTTACTCATCACTCCTTCGAAGAGTTATATTTATAGTTAACGAACGTATATTTGCTTATGGGGCAATAAATATTTGTTTGAATAGAATATATTTTGTTAGTGATAAACAAGTGATATTTGGTAGGAATAAACATTTGGTAATAGTTGATGAATCATATTTGACAGAATCATGATAGATTTGCGTGAAATGAATATTTATTTCCCCATAAGCGTAAATATACGTTTGTTACCCAGATAAGACTTGACAAATGGCCCACGCTTGGCCTGACCTTGGCCTAATTTTGACTTATATAAAGCCAGAACCCATCACAAAAAATGGTCCAAGCTTGGTAAAAGCTTGGGATGATAACCTCGTGCCAGGCTTGGTACCCAATATGGTACCAAGCAACCTGTTTCTTCATACTTCTTAAAGAAAAAAGAGAAATCATTCTTCATGACATTCCATTTGTGATATGAAGAATCATTATTCATCGTGACGATAATTAATATTGGTACAACTCTGAGATAATTACAAGTATGAAAATACGGTATAGGTTCTCAAATAAGCAATGCTTCTCAATTGGCCCAATATTGGTTCATCATACTTGGCAGTTGGATGTTTTGTCAAGCTTCAACTATTCGTTGTGATGCATTTCCTATGAAACGTGGTATGGATTCTCCAATAACAAATGGTTTTATATTGGGCCGATATTGGTTCGCCATCCTTGGCAGCTTAACGTCTCTCCAAGCATGATATGAGCCACTTGTTGTATTGGAATTTCTTATGAAACATGGCATTAGTTCTCAAAAAATGAATGGTTTTATATTGGGTGGATATTGGTTCGCCATGCTTGGCAGCCCAATATTTCGCCAAGCTTGAGCTACTTGTCAGTATTGGCATTTCTTACCTGGGTAAATATAAATGAAGCTTCTTCTCGGTGTAATAAATCCATCCGTATAAAAGTGTTCCGCTCAAATAACCATGAATAATTTCTCGTAAATATCACATTTTCTCTATAAAAATTCTGGAAAACTGGGGATTTCTGGAATTTTGATAAAAAATTTGACACATTTGGAACATTTTGTGGAGACCCTTTCCAGACTTTTTCCAGATTTTTATAAGAGTTTTTTCATTTCTTTTGTCAGAAAAATAGCAACGAAATTGCGCTCTGAAAAAATCTGACGAAACTCTGATAAATTTCGAATATTTTTCTGAATATTGGAAAACGATTTTTCAATTTTCAAGCACTTTTTGACTCATGATATTTGAATGTACACTGATAGAAAAACGACCTGGTTGAGACATTCGTGGTCGCAGTAACTTGAAATCTGGTTCTATTCACCAGGAAATATGCAGCAACAATTACCTTGATATTCTGGTTATCACACCAAGAAAAGAATCTCGTTTTTCTAACCTGAAAAATGTAGTTGATTTTCGCTTCAACCACTTTTTCTGGACATCACAGTCACATTTTCTGGTGAATCGAACCAAATTTCAAGTTATTGCGGCCACGAATGTTTCGACCAGGTCGTTTTTCTGTCAGTATAGCAGGTGAATATGTATTCATAGAATTTGGAAATTTTTCCATAGTCAGAAAAATGTTGGAATTTCATCAGAGTTCACGCAAAAGAATGAAATAACTGCAGCAGCTACTCACTTTTTGAGCACCCTTTTTTCACAGCTATAGCCAAAATAATTGAAGTAGTAGCAGTAGGAAATGGTAGCTGTAACTGCACAGGTTTTTATTTGAGAGGTTGATATTTGGATAACAAAAAAATTTAGCTATTGGATTTTCGCTGTGGCCACAACATTTCTCACTGCTACCGCTAAGTGAGTAGCTGTGACAGCTAAAAAACAGTTCCCATAGCTCACTTTTAGCTTTCCAAATGATAGCTAATTATTTCTTTCCGTGTTTGATCCAAATTTTTTCACAGCGCAGTTTTGTTCTTACTTGTCTGACAAAAACAAAAAATTCCCAACAATGTCTTGACAGGATGTTTCAAATGTATTAAATTTTCTATTAAAATTCTCAGAATTTTTGTAGAGAAAATGCGATGTTTTTCAGAAAATATTCATGGTCATCTCAGCGAAATATTCCCGCACAGGCACCAAAAATTCAAGATTCAAAATTATCAATTATTAAGAATTTAAAATTTCGAAATTGGAAAAGAAACATTTGCAACAATGTAGAGAGTGAGTTTAATTCCTTTCTGGATCGTCCGGATCAATGCATATCAAGGCTCTTTGAAATGTTTCCATCATAAATTCATTTAGAAGAGACAATAATAATTTTCTATTAAAATAATCTACATTGATCTGACAGTGCACCATTGAATATTGTATATGCATTATTTATTAGTTACAAGTAATGTCTGATCCTGACTTGCGGTGTGTGATTACGTGATACTCAAGTTTCAAACACATGTTTGATACATATAAATTCTCTCTATAAATATACGTGACTTTTGCAATACTCTACGTTCGTGATTGAAGTAACATTGTAAATACGTGACTTTTGGTTCAATTTCATCCATGTGATCACCATGTATATTATAAATATTTACAAAAACGTATCAACATCATTTTTTTCACTCTAAAATTTTCTTATCAACATTTACATCGTCGAATGATGAGAATAATAATGCTCGGTAACATGATTTCATGTATGAAAAATGAGGAGGCTGATTGTGACGTTTGAGACACATTTTCAATGTTGTCATCTGGTCTATGAGATTTCATTTACTTTTTGTTCTTCAATTTCATTGAGAACTTTTTATAAAATATTATAATTTATCATTAATTGTGCGGCAACTATTGCATATCCAATAAACATTTCATTCCTTAGCATGTTCCGGATATGTTCAAGGATAAATTGCACTTAACACCACGACCAACATTTCAAGAAAAGGGAAAAGTGGGAATCATCAATAAAATGCTGCAGGGAGAAAAAAAAAATTTGTTAACCCGAAGAAATACGTTTTTTCGGATTTTGAATTTTCCGAATTAAATTGACTGGTATTTATAATTTCGCTGAAGTTTGAATCGTGTTTTGAAACGAAGTAGTAATGGAACAACGATATACCCAATTCTCAGGGCCCCAAAATTTTGCAGTAATTTTTCAAGTTTTGTTATCAGTTCCAAAGAGTCAATTTGCAGAGTTAAATGAGAATCATTCATCAGATTTTGTTGGTTTAAGGATGTATTACACCTATTTTTCAAATAATGAAAAACTCACGAAAATCTGTGAAACGATTCTTAATGATCAAACAAATACTCCTGCAAAATTTCAAATCGATTCAGAACTTCCTTCGAAAGTTACATCAGAGTTAAAATCCATTAATTTATAGATTATCGATTGAAACCATATATAAATGAAGATGAATAAAAAATACCTTCCTGAATATTCATGAAAAAATTCGGATCAGAGTCATTCGAACTTATCTTCAGTAGTTTTATTGTGCCATGGATCATATTTTGAATCACGGGCCATCAGCGATGTATACTTTTCAAAATCTATGTTATTCATCCTTAAATTTTCGTTTCGTTCCTATAAACGATCCAAACTTCAGCAACATTATTTATAGCAATTATTAATTCATCTTTTTCATAAATTATATCATAGAATTCAATAAACCAAGTGATGAATAATATGAAGCAAAATTTCAGTAATGTTTCTTGAAATTTCATAAAACACTTTTGAAAGTTTAGTTATATTAAGATTTATTGACCAGGTATGTTATTATTTACCGAGCTTCCAAATTGCTCTTCTCTCAGTACAATAGATTATTTCATTGGTTTGAACATTTCTCGAATTCATTAAAGTCTATGACTTTGGTGTATGCATGGCTTTTTGTCTGGAAGAAGTAATAAATTGAATCAAATCAGGTTTCTTTTCTACTAAAGACAGGGCATTTCATTCAAAGAAATCTGTCATTTATCTCATTAATTTCGGATTCAAATACATTACTTGATTGTCACTGTTGGATGAATCCATCTCTTTGGATGAGAGAGTTATTTTGACCTCCTCTTTCGAATGGCGTTGAGGAACTTTGACTACATCGTAAGCCGGAAAAGTTATAGGCCGTTTTTCCGAAGAATTAACGAATTTTTCACGTTTTTTTTCGAAAAAAAATGCATTTTGAAATGGAAAAAAATTTTTAAAAACATTTCCACCACTGCAAACGGTGTTATAGATGTCCAATCTATAAAATCTCGTTGGTTTTATTTTAAAATTCGGAATGGCAGACACAAAATGGCGTCCGAAAGGGGAACATTTTTTTTTTCAACTTTGCGAATCTGTTCTCAAAAAGTATTTGGTTTGGTGACAAATTCTCAGGAATTAAAATGTCTTGAAATTAGTTAAGGGGTAACACCTATGTACAGGGAAAAAATAGTTTAGCTGCTGCAGCTAAATTATTTTTTCCGTGTAGAACACAGTTTTTGAAGGTGATTTTTGGAATTTTTTCGCAAGAAAAATTTATATCTTATTGAAAAAATAATTTCATGGCTCTATTATACATGTTTTCGAGTGTATAAATTAATTTTTACAATGTCCTAAAATACGAAATGGCGGCTGTACAGGGCAACGAGCATCATCAGACGATTTTTGAAAGAGGCTTTTACGGCCCGCACGATTTTTCAGTCAATTTTTATCCAATGAATTTGAAATTTGGATACACGCTTCACAACATTATTTTCTAGGGAAGTACGTACGATTTTGTTGAATAATTGAAACCTTAAATTTTTACGGCCACTTTTGTGCAATTTTTTTTTAAGAACAAATTTTTTTTTGCAAAACCGTACGCCAATTTTCCAAAATTCAATATTTTTAAAAACCCGTACGTACTTCCCTTGCTTTTAGTTCAAATATTAAGGAAATTTTTAGTTGCCCCTCCAAAAAACTAAAAATTATCTTGAAAAATTATGAAAAAATTCAAGAGTAATGCTAATGCTGTGTTTCCGGAAGGGACTGGAAAATCAACTGTTGAAGATTTTGCAATGAATATTGCACAAAATTATTTGTCGGAATCAACATGAGGAAATCATAATTATCAAAAAACTAATATTCATAGGGAGTCCTTATACGATTGTGGCAAACGTAGTTTGTGGTATTGCAATGCATGCAATAAATACATTTGTCAAACATGCTGGAGTGCTGTATAATAACATTTTCAATTTTCAGAGCCTTTTATTACAATCATATAATACAGGAAAAAAATTTGATAAATTTGAATGAATCTAAAAAATCTGATGGAAAAATCTAAAAAAAATTTTAAAGATGGAAATTTTTTTTTGAAAAATTACAAAAACTATTTTGAAAAAATAAAAAAGACTCTTCAATCCACGTTCACCTTCTCGCGGTAAGGGTCGGGCAACGATAAAAACATCTTATCGGCAAAAGGCGTGATATTCATGATGTAAAACGTTTTTCTGAAGGGGCAGAAAAAAAAAGTTTCAAAAATGCTGTAAAACCATGCTGAACAAATTTTGAGGTATTCTTTGACTAATTTCAAGACATTTTGATTCCCGAGAGTTTTTCATCAAACTAAATACTTTTTGAGAAAAAATTCGCAAAGTTGAAAACAACATTTTTCCCTTTCGGACGCCATTTTGTGTCTGCCATTTCGAATTCCAAAATAAAACCAACAAGATTTTATAGATTGGACATCTATAAGACCGTTTGCAGTGGTGAAAATGGCTTTGAAAATTTTTTTTCATTTCAAAATAAATTTTTTTTCGAAAAAAAAACCTGACAACTTCGTTGATTCTTCGGAAAAACGGCCTATAACTTTTCCGGCTCACGATTCAGGAAAATTTCCTCAACGCCATTCGAAAGGGGAGGTCGAAAGCTATAAGAAATGATGTTTCATACATTTTTTACATGAGTCTTTCATTGTAAGATATGAGGCGGAGAGTTTAACGAAAATTAGCCTGATTTGGGAGGAAAAGGGTTAAGGGGAGGTTTTCATCAAGCGGGTTCCGAAATAAGGTGATTTTCTCGAGAAGGAAGTAAATGAGGAACTCGGGGTATTTGAAACTCATTAAATGCGTTTTAAAGTACACGAAAAAAATGTTCTCAAGTTAAAGGATTCGTATCCCGAAACTTTAAGGCAGTTCTCCGGGAGAATTCAGGATCAAATTAGAAAAATTATTGTCAAGCAGAGCACCAAGGTCGAAGGGATTCGATAATCATATTCGTTGGGACTTATATTCTTATTTATGACAAGAGAAGAACCACCTCGAAGTATAAATAAACGACCTTGTAACAACAACGCGAAATTTCTCAAAAAATTTTGATTTTTGATCCGTTTATGACTTATTAAAACACCTTTACCATGGGGATTTTTAAATCTCACAAGGAACAAAATGAGCCCTCATAAGTCATAAACGGATCAAAAATCAAAATTTTTTGAGAAAAAAACCATGTCAAATTCCGCATTGTTGTTACAAGGTTGTTTATTTATACTTCGAGTTGGTTCTTTTCTTGTCATAAATAAGAATATAAGTCCCAACGAATATGATTATCGAATCCCTTCGACCTTGGTGCTCTGCTTGACAATAATTTTTCGAATTTGATCTTGAATTCTCCCGGAAAACTACCTTAAAGGCGTTTTTCTCGAAACCATGTTTTTCAAGTTTGGCTCCACGATATCTTAAAAACTACTGAATGAATCGCACTTTTTTTCATTTCGAAGCTGATTGGATTTATTGGAGGATGAACCTAAATAGAAGTGACATTTGCCTTTTTTTTTCTTTTTATAGCACTTTGAAGAGCGAAAAAAAGGTGAAAAAACGCTCCAAAAAGTTTGCATGTCCGTCATTTTTTCAATTTTGGACTTCTCATTGGTTTTATTGGTACAACCTCCAACAAATATAGTATATTTCATAAAAATTTTTGGATTTCTGATAATGTTTGTAAGTGCTATAGTAGCAACCGATTGATCACTGTTTTTTTAGATGGTTATGTTTCAACACTTATCAACAATTCCCATGCCATTATTTTTTACTAAAAAAAATTTTTTTATGCACTTAAAGACTCAATTAACAAGTGTGAAAAAACCCCGAGTTCTTCATTCACTTCCTTCCATGAAAAAAAATTCGAGAAGTTTACCTTATTTTGGGGTCGCTAGATGAGAACCTCTCCTTAATAAATAATTCATTCAAACCAAGCGCGTTTTCGATTGTTCAGTGGTGAAAATATATTTCATTCGAAGAAATCTATTAGGACCCCAAAGTTTCACGACATGCTTGTAAATAATATACAGGGTGATTCAAAATTCCCGCACTCTTTTTTGGGAGTAGATTCCTGATGAAATTCTAGAACGATTTGTCCTTTTGCACAATGCTCTCCAACGCATGATTTTCGAGATATAATTAATTGAAGTTGACTAATTATGAGGTGGATCCATCGGTCATTCAGGAGCGTCATAACAGAACAAGAGAGGAAGGTGCTTGCAGAGGGCGCTCATACGATCAGCTGATCGGTATAATCGATACGATTTACCAACATACAAATTGGTAAATTTTCTATGTAGAACGATTGAATTCGTCGACAATGTGGAAAAATTGATTATTGTCATGAACTCTTATCACGATATGCTGTAGGTGAAAGTTGTAATTTCAGTAATGATTTTTAATACGCAGACAAATGTAAAATAGTGTTATTTCGTAGGGATAGGGATTCAAGTGGGAGAAAAAAGTATAACTACTCGTTTTCAATCAGAATTTTCATGTAAAGAAGAAAACATGAGAATTTTCATTCATCCGATACCCAATTTGAACGGTTTGATTAGTAAGTTTAACACAAGAGATTGGATTCCGAATCCTGTATTCTGATTGGTCGAGAATCAATGTATGTTAGATCAATCCTCGGCCGTTTCAAATGATTCTTCTGGAGAATGTGTTTTCGACTCATCCCAACCACAACATTGAACAATGATGAATTCATTCGAATTCACCCTTTTTACATCATTCGATGATTATAAAGGGTTTATCGAACGTTAATAACTTACTTGAGATCACTCAAGATCATTCATGTTTAAATCAAAATCTAATTCAAATTGTGTGCAAGTTCGAGCGCGTTTCTACATTGAGAAAATGTATTCGTCCTAAAAAGGACGGAGTTGGTTAATCTTCAAAGACAATTCTTTTCCATTTGAAATAACAATATGCCCTTTGAAGTCATATGTGCTTTAAATGAAACTGTTTCGAACTGTCACCTGATTTTGATCGTATCACGAATGGTTGATTCAAGCTAAACAAACCGTATGTGATTACAATGTCAATCAAGTGCAATGATTGGGTCGTATACGATGTCACACCTTGTATTTTGGTCAAAATTGATGGATTCTGCAAGTTGAAGTAAGTTATTAACGTTCGATAAACCCTTTATAATCATCGAATGATGTAAAAGGGTGAATTCAAATAAATTCATCATTGTTCAATGTTGTGGTCGGGATGAGTCGAAAACACATTCTCCAGAAGAATCATTTGAAACGGCCGAGGATTGATCTAACATACATTGATTCTCGACCAATCAGAATACAGGATTCGGAATCCAATCTCTTGTGTTAAACTTACTAATCAAACCGTTCAAATTGGGTATCGGATGAATGAAAATTCTCATGTTTTCTTCTTTACATGAAAATTCTGATTGAAAACGAGTAGTTATACTTTTTTCTCCCACTTGAATCCCTATCCCTACGAAATAACACTATTTTACATTTGTCTGCGTATTAAAAATCATTACTGAAATTACAACTTTCACCTACAGCATATCGTGATAAGAGTTCATGACAATAATCAATTTTTCCACATTGTCGACGAATTCAATCGTTCTACATAGAAAATTTACCAATTTGTATGTTGGTAAATCGTATCGATTATACCGATCAGCTGATCGTATGAGCGCCCTCTGCAAGCACCTTCCTCTCTTGTTCTGTTATGACGCTCCTGAATGACCGATGGATCCACCTCATAATTAGTCAACTTCAATTAATTATATCTCGGAAATTATGCGTCGGAGAGCATTGTGCAAAAGGACAAATCGTTTTAGAATTCCATCAGGAATCTACTCCCAAAAAAGAGTGCGGGAATTTTGAATCACCCTGTATTTCGATGATTTAATGAAATAATCCCAAATACCATTAGATGACATTATTGCTTAGGATCAAAGAAATATTCTTTGTTGATGAACAAACAAATCATAATTGATTGGTCTGCAAATCCGAATGATAATCAACAACAACTGGTTCGGTTTCTCCACCGAAGTTGATGTAATATGTTGCTGAATTTTGAATGGTTTATTGAAACGCATTGGTAATCGAATAACAGAATACTCAGCTGTTGAAGATCACAAATTTTGCAACATTCCTTTATACGATAATTTCAATTCTGAAGAGTGATTTTGAAAAAATAAAGACCGATGATGATGATTCATCAGATTTTATGAGTTTGAATTTTCGTTTCATTTCTATAAAGGATTTAAACTTCAAGAACATGATATAATAATAATAATTTGTTCCCATTGATATCACGATGAACTCATTTTTAATTTCAATATACATTCAAAAGGAATTTTTATCAACTTTGGGAGAAAACCATATGAAATGTTTGAGATTATCATCCGTGCCGTCGGAAAATTTTTTGAGGTTTTATTCATTTTTCAACCATTTGCAACATTTTATAATGATAATTTTAATTTGCTTCTTCTGCTTAACTTCTGGGTGTAACGGTACTTGCAGTTCATTCTTGTGATATCTAAAAATTATTCAATGATTCTACCAAATGTATTAAATCAGAAGGAATAATTTAAATCGGGTGTTCCATAAGTATTTTCACACGATAAGGATACATTCATTGCTCTACGAAAAGTTTTTGCCCATCTCTAAATCCATGCACCGTGGAAAAGGTGTTTATATTAAAAATTATCAGATCAAGTACACGGAAAAAAGAAAACATTACTGGTTACTGTGAATGACAGCGATC
This sequence comes from Gonatopus flavifemur, assembly GCA_018340375.1. NCBI lineage: Eukaryota > Metazoa > Arthropoda > Insecta > Hymenoptera > Dryinidae > Gonatopus > Gonatopus flavifemur. The sequence goes on from JAFFJZ010000005.1 coordinate 13,577,835, forward strand.
GGTTGAAAAACAAATGAAAACACGCTTGGATAATGAGGATTAGCGCGATCACAGTGATGGGTATTGTGATGAAATTCGCCAGTGCTGACTGGACAGTAATGAGGACTGAGAAACGCGGTACTGCATGGAATGAATTTGAGTTTCAATGTATTTTTGTGATTCACAGTAACCACTGCTGTTTTCTTTTTTCCGTGTATCATTGTACACGTGGGTAATATTGAATTATATCCACAGAACCTATAATTTTATCTTTCTTTATTACTCCGGATATTGAACTCGAGAAGACGTGTGGTAATCTATCGCATACTCGTGGTTTTATCCGCTATAATAAAGTATATCTCACAACGACGATATAAATACATCAGTATTTACTATATAATTTTCTCCGTGCAGGTAATGTATTCATGTGGTCAAATTGAGTTCTAGAACCGTCCACAGACCATTTCACCCACAGATTCATTTATGTGCTTTTGACTCTTCACAGTTCTCGAAGAACATGCTGCTTCTACAAATTCTTCAATCCCTGGTTAAAAAAACTATTGGTTCCCGCCAAATCTGATTGAATCTTGTACAATGTTCTGACGAAATCCCATTGAATTTCGTTTCATCGGATTCTATGGATTTTTTTCAACCGGAGCACATAGATTTATGTCATTTGGATTTTATTCATAACTCAGAAGCGATTTCTATATTACATGTAAAGATCGAATGATTAACTACTTTCTGGTTTTCATTCCAGCGTATGATATCCATAGATTTTTATAATATCAAGACTAGAAACACGTGGCTGAATGTTTCAAGGTCTTCATGGAGTGTTAAGTTACTCTACGTGTAATGCATGCGAATTTGATACCTTTGCCAATGCACTTGTCTCTCTATTAGAAATCACTGATGTGATCATAAGTATGTTACGAAAGGTGGCTTATCTTCACTCCTCATAGGAATCATTATAACAAGATTTCTCGAGCAATTCCTCTCCGTTGTGATAAATATTACATCTTGTGGGGTATATGAACTACTCCTATCGATACACTTATTTTCAAAAATCAGAAATCAATGAAATCACCCTGCTCATAGAATCTTATTGAACCGATTGATTCTCATTGATTCTAATCAAGAAAACCGATTCAACACCATTAAAGATTGATTCTCAATGGGCTCGAATCAGTTTTCTGCATCGGAATCAATGAGAATCAATCGGTTAAATTAGATTCTTCCAGCAGGGCAGAGTGGCATGTTTCGATTGTTCAAAAAATTCGAATATCTTTGAAAACTCGAGAAACGCTGATTAGGAAAACAGGAAATTTTTGGAAGAACAACCGAATTATCTTAGCGTTTTTCGTTCAAGAATTATAGCATTTCGAAATTTTTCAGACTTGTGCTCATCAAAATCCAAAATTTTCTACCCCCACACAAAATTCTGTGTCTCAAGATGTCTTTAGAAAGGTTATTTGCATAAAATTGAGAACTTTTTAGAACATCTCACATTAACACTTCGCCGCACTCATTCACTTCGCTAACTTCATTTCACTTTAATTCACTTACTTCGATGATTTTTCTTCGAGTTTAATTATATATTATATTTAATTTAATTGAAAGCACTGCAATTACTATCCATACAGCACTAGAGTTCCCATTATGCTAATCAATATGCATCCATTATGGATATTTTGAATTCAAAATGAACTCTTTACGAGCAACTTAATGTTCCGAAAGGATTCGTATCCAGATTTCATAATGAATTGTCCGTGCATTCGATACGTTTTCATTTTGAATCGGTTGGATTCTTATTGAATTCATTATTCGCATAACGGGAACTATTCAAGAAATCTGTGAAAATCTTTTGTGCTGGTTGGGTATGATACGAAGGAACGTTGTATACAGACCAATTTGTACCCTAACCCCTCACAAGACTCTCAGCGAAGACATTAACTTAAATTTCGTGATAAAAAGAACAGTAGTCAATAGTGGGCGTCAATAAAATGCTAAGATCCCTATAACAATCTTTTGGGTAATGATTGCAACTTGTCAATTGAATAACACCCCAGACAGCAAAAGAAGTTCCATAAGAATTAGAGAAGAATTATTACGGATCCTCGAAAAGTATTCTTCAAGGATATCAAAAGTAATCAAATGAATACTCGCAGAGTACTTAGTCTGAAGAATATGATTGTTTTAGAATTAGTTTTTCGATCAGATGTAATAATTTTGGAAGTCATCGCAGAATTCTTGAAGAGTTCTCTATTAATATAAAAAGAGCTTGAAAAATACGATCGGAATTCTGATCCTAAGCAGTCGAACAATTCAAAAAGAGTTCAAAAAAGAGCTGAATAATGATGAATTTTGACAAATCGATGCCATTAATAAAATACAGTAGCGCTCAAATTAATTGGAACACCAGATGAATTGTACTCTTTCCGCTGTACGACAGTTGGCAGCCCTGCTACCTGGGTTTTCAAGAATAAAGGAGGACATATTAATTATTAGGATACTGTTTGTACCTTGTTTGGTTAATAAACTGTGTGTCATGTAAAAATTGTAGTAATTTCCCTGGTGTTCCAATTAATTTGAGCGGTACTGTGGAATTTTAGTCATATTCAAATTATGAAGAAAAAAACACATTCAAACATAAGATTGCGTTATGTAGGAATAATTTGATTGCTCACCCTGCTTAAAGAATCTCATTGCACCGATTGATTCTCATTGATTCCAATGCAGAAATCTGATTCAAATCCATTGAGTATCAATTTTTGATGGGTTTGAATCGGTTTTCTGCATCGGAATCAATGGGAATCAATCGGTTCAATGAGATTCTTTAAGCAGGGCACTCCAAAAAAAGACCCTGCAGTACATTTTTTCAGTTTGTCACAAAAAGGCTACACCTTGGAAATATTTCAAACCTTGCGTTTAGTTTCCAACATTCAATTTTTTGTAATTAAGATAATAGTGGACAAAAATCTTCAACGTGAAGCGATAGTTTTAAGGGTATTCAAATATGGGAAGAACCAATCCAAACTTTTTTCATAAATTATGCGTTTACCAGAAATTTTTAATGCATAATAATGAAAGCCCCAATTACGATTAAACAGTCTCCTATTGATTCCTGGTAAGTATAAACCCTTATGAAAAAACCCGATATCGAGATTACATCGTTCAATCATCAGTTGTATCAATACTATCCGAAATCTATCGTGTCGTTTCATTATCCGACAAGTCCGATAAAAATACGATGTCTACGATGAGTATCCGATACAAAACCGAACCAGCAACCCGATCATTTCCCGATAGATATCTATATCGGGTTTACATTGGATAATTATCGTCGATATCGTATGTTTATCGGACTTGTCTGATAATGAAACAACGCGACAGATGGATTTCCCATAGATAGTGTCATGACGGTACTGGCAAAGTTGTATTTGCCAGACTTCGGCAAAAACAACAGTGCCTATTCAAAATCATCACCGTTTTTCAACTGGCACCAAATGTTCGCCGGATTTCAGACGGTTTCTTACGTTGACAGACGGTCTCGGGCCAGTATCGAATTGATACTGCCTGTAGAATATTCAGATTGCAGAGACAACAATGTGCCAGTATCGATAGGACTTTGGCTGACTATGCACGAAGAAAACTGGTATAGTAAAATATGGACGGACCAAACATTTGGTCCCTACAATCAATCGCATCGTTATTCTAACTGAACGCATTGTTGGTTCAACTAAGCGTATCGTAATTCCGATTGAGCCGTTTAGTTACTTTGATTGCGCAGTTTGGTCTGTCCATATTTTACTATTCGTTTAGTGATTATCACTATTCCTTTTTCTCCGTGTGGAATCGGTAGTCGATTGACGTTAGAATGACGATCTTGGCAATCCGGCTGTTGTGGTGAACCGAAGTCGCGCCAGCATTAAACCAGAGTTGGTATTATCCTTCGAAATGTTCGAGAGACGACAACCCATGTGGAAATAGCCAGAGTTGACAAATGGCGCGGTACTGGCGAGGTTGTATTTGCCAAAGTTCGGCAAAAACAACTGTGCCTGTTCGGAATCATTACCGTTTTTCAACTGTCGCCGAACATTCGCAAGATTTCAGATGGTATTGGCTCGCGTGGACAGACGGTATAGGGTCAGTATCGAATCAATACTGTCTGGACACTACCCAGGCTGTAGAGAAACGGTACCGCGCCAGTATTCAGCCAGAGTCGGTATTATCATTCCATATGTACAACAGACGGCGATGTGCCAGCTGATCACAAAATTGGTAGTGAACTGACGTTAAAATCACCATCTTGGCAACTTGGCTATTGTAGTAAGCCGGAGTCACGCCGGTACTAAGCCAGAGTTGGTATTATCATACTATATGTGTGTTAGACAGCAATGTGCCAGTAATGATATGACTCTGGCTGACTACGAAATCCGATAGTCGATTGATGTTGAAATTATGATCTTGGTAACTCGGCTGTTGTGGTCAGCCGGAGTCGCACCAGCATTGAGCCAGAGTTGGTATTATGATTCAACATGTTCGATAGACGATATGGTACCAGTATTGGTGGGACTCTGGTTGACTACGGAATCGGTAGTCGATTGACATTAAAATCACGATCTTGGCCACCTGATTTTTGTAGTGAGTCGAAGTCGTGCCAATATCAAGACAGAGTTGGTATGATCATTCAATACGTTCGATAGAGAACAATGAGCCAGTATTGGTAGAATCTTGTTTCACTACGGAGTCTATGGTAAATTGTGTGACTTCAAGGGAATTAGTACAATAAATGGGAATTTAAGTGGTCCGTTGTCAACTCGGAGATTAACTGATGTGATAGAGACTCTGTTTCTCACTCGCAGGTCCCGGGTTCAATCTTTGCCCAGTGAACTTTCATAAAACCACTTTCAAAGCGTCTTCCTCAGATAACGGTGATGAGAAAAATAGATTCACAAAGTTTTGAAAGTTCAAATTCAATGTATTTTTTTTTCACTTGAAATATAACTCCGGGGATCTCTAATCACCAGCACTGTGCCAGTACTGGGTCGGGTCTGAATTCCTACATAGGATGTATTATTTTGACTCACCACCACTTCCTCATCCAGGTATGGCAGAACAATTGGTTCTGTTGTCATGTCAGAGTTCCGCCATAGTTGGCTCACATTAAAAATCGGTACCGACGCTGTTGTAAATGTTCTAATGGCCCTTATGTAAAATGATGTTATCATTTTGACTACTTGCCAGTACCGTCGATTCAACTGGCCCTGTACTGGTAAGTCTGGATTTGCCAGTACTGAACCAGTAGCGGCCCGTGTTTCCATTTCCACATGGGAGGAAGCAAAGATACGTGTGCACGCAAAATGTTCATTTTTTTTGTCAGAGTTCTTCTCATCCACCGAATTCTTCTGAATGAATCAGGTTCAAACTTATATGGGACCACTATCACCCTAGTCCACAACTGTGATAAAAATTTCGAAACGATCGGATAAGCAGAATGGGAGATATGCGCGTACGAAACTTAGGGGGGGCTATAGTCACAGACAGACAGACACACAGACGGAGTAACAACATTGTGCCCCGAATTCTGAGGAACATTTTGGTCTAGGAGATTTTGAATTTCGAGACAAAAAAATGTTCGACTCCTCGAAACGATCACAAAGCTTCCCTCTAACGAAGAAGCAAAAGTCGAACTGCACTCGAACCGAACTGCAAATATATTTTTCAAGTTGAACCAAACTTTGTTATTTCGAACCTACTTTCCAACTTTCGAAACGTCTAATCGCAAAGCCAAAACTAAATTAGAAATACATTTGTGAAAACAGGATTCAGGGCCGCATTAGGAAATTTGCCGCCCCTAGGCCAGATATATGATGCCGCCCTTCTCTCAAGTATCAAAATTCACAAATAATGATTCTAAACATTTATGTTATGTTTTTTTTTCTTTTCTTTTCTTTATCAGCATTGATTCAATTTTACATTTGATAATCTTATGTTACAGCAGCTCTTCGAGCCTTTAATGCAGCGAATTCTTCTATAAGTGAATTATAATTAATTTCTGAAACCATTTTAGCTTCAATACATAATATTGATAAAGAATTAAGTCTACATTGATTTATCGTAGATCTTGAATAATTCTTCACTCGTTTTAATACGGAAAATGACCGTTCTCCTGAACAATTAGATACAAACATACGAGGTGTGTTCAAAAAGTAAGGTGACTTTTCAAATTTAACGAGGGTTTTGCAACGTACTTTCGATTATCGATTTTTTTGTTTTGTTATGTTGGCACACTCTTCCCGAACATCTGTACCAAGTTTCAAGTGTATAGCATTTTTTGTTTGGTTGTGAGAGGCGTAAAGGTTATAAGTGTTTTGCGTGCTCGGCGATTTCTTGCTATCGAAAAATATGGATCAAAGGCTTTGCATCAAATTTTGTGTAAAAAATAAAATAAAGTGCTCCGAAACACTTAAAATGTTGACAGTAGCATACGGTGAAACTGTTCTGAGTAAAAAAAATGTTTACAAGTGGTACAAACTCTTCAAAGATGGCCGGGAAGATGCCAATGACGAGCCTCGCTCTGGACGCCCAAGCACGTCAACAACTGATGAAAACGTTCAAGCAGTGAAGAAAATTGTTTTGGAAAATCGTCGAATCACTATCAGAGAAGTTGCTGAGGATGTTGGTTTATCGCTTGGCTCGTGCCATGAAATTTTTTCTAACGTTTTGGGCATGAGACGTGTGTCAGCGAAGTTTGTTCCGAAATTGCTAAATTTTGACCAAAAGAACCGTCGCATGAGCATCGCTCAAGAACTGTTGAATGACGTCAACGACGACCCAGATTTCCTCAAAAGGGTCATAACTGGTGACGAATCATGGGTATATGGTTATGATGTCGAAACCAAAGTCCAATCGTCCCAATGGAAGACCCCAGATGAGCCAAGACCGAAAAAAGCACGCCAAGTTCGATCAAATGTCAAAGTTTTGCTCACTGTTTTCTTCGATTACCATGGCGTGGTGCATCAGGAGTTCTTACCATATGGTCGTACGGTCAATAAACAGTATTATCTTGAAGTTATGCGCCGTTTGCGAGAAGCAATACGAAGAAAACGTCCAGAATTGTGGAAAAATAATTCATGGCTTTTGCATCACGATAATGCCCCTGCTCACTCATCTTTGCTTGTGAGAGATTTTTTGGCCAAAAACAACACCACAATCATGCCTCAGCCACCATATTCACCGGATTTGGCCCCATGTGACTTTTTCTTGTTCCCAAAACTAAAGAGACCTATGAAAGGACGGAGATTTGCAACGATTGAAGAGATAAAGACTGCATCGCTGGAAGAGCTCAAGGCTATACCGAAAAGTGCTTATGAGAAGTGCTTTGAGGATTGGAAAAACCGTTGGCATAAGTGTATTGTAATCTGAGGGGAATTACTTTGAAGGGGACAACATAAATATTGATAAATAAATAAATATTTTTTCTTAAAAATACGGAGTCACCTTACTTTTTGAACACACCGTACATAAGAAAATTCGTAAGGCAATATTAACGTTTGGAAAAAGATTCAATAGGTTTTCCTTATATAATAATTTGCACAATTCCGGAATAGATATTTTTTCAACATTAATGGTATTTAAAAATGCCTTGAGATGTACGTACTCGTTTTCGAAAGAATCTTCAAAATCTTCAGGATAACAGGTTCTAAGTTTGATTACCCACATTCGAATTTCTTCAGAATCCAACTCATAAAGATTTGTTAGAAAATCAAATCTATCGTGTCATAGTATGTAAGATTTGCAGCGTTTATCTAGTTCAACTTTTATCCGAAAGTTTAATATGTTTGTACCTTAAATGTAATTTAAAATGTGTTTGAACCTGAATTCACGTAGGTGATTGAAAAAAACTTTCAGATATTTCTGACAGTGTAGAGTAATGCAATCGATTGCGGTTACTATCCGTATTACTCGTATGTTAGGGTACTTTCCGTGTTAAGAATGAAAATTGATATAATTGACATAAGAATTGAAAAAATTAATCTTCAATAAAAATTAGAATTATTTAATAAATCAAAGTTGAAGTTCAATAAGCACAAGAGGAACTGAAACTTCATAATTTTTTAATAATTAATTTACTCAATATTACCATGTATAAAAACTTCAAGAAATCATATTCACAAAATATCGAGTTTATTTTTTTGGTTGGTTGTGGTGCCGCCCCTAGGCCCAGGCCTAGGTTGGCCTAGGCCCAAATACGCCACTGAACAGGATCCATCATGAATTAATTTTTTAAAGTGACGTTTCATATGCAGCATGTTGCAGTATTCAAATAGTCTACCCTAGTAGCATCAACAGTACGTGAAACATTTTGAGAATGTTTAATAAACGTTTGGGTAATTTAGAAACGTTCGGAGAATATTCTATGCATATTGGAGTCATTTGAGTAATAATGGAAACCTCAATTATCATTTGTCATTGATTGCAATTGTTTTCTCCATTGCACAGCATTCTTATGTTTCTATTCTAACATCGAGTCGAACGTTTTCAATGAATGCATTTTAAAATTTGAACCGATCCGAACTTTTTCTGCTAATCAAGTTCGAACCGAACAGTAAGAGTTCGGTTCGGTTCGCACACCCTTAATTTTTAGTAGAGGAATTTTGCTCAAACACGGAGAAAAAGGAATTCGCTGTGGCAGCAAAATCTACTTTTGCTGGGTTCCTTTTGCCAGAGCAGCAAATTTTTTGCTGTGACAGCAAACTATTTGCTGTTCCAGCAATCTTGTTAGCTGCGACAGCGAATTTTCAGCTGTGGCAGCAAAAAATGTTTGCTATCCCAGCAAAATTTGTTTGCCATTCTGTATATAATACTGAAAATTTGTTGGCGGAGCAAACATTTTTTGCTGCCACAGCTAAAAAATTGCTGTCGTAGCTAACACGATTGCTGTTATAGCGAATTTTTAGCTAGGTCAGCAAAAAATTTTGCTATTCTACATATATTACCTCGATTTGCTGCGTCAGCAAATTTTTTCTCTCCGTGAAACTTCTTCAACAATTTCAAAAGAATTATCTACACGCTGTATCAAATTTTCCAGAATTTTCAATGAATATTGGAAAATAATTTGCTTGTACGCATTTGAATAGAAAAAAAGTTAACGTGAAGTGCAACTTTATAGAAATCCACGTTCATTCGCTTACCGCAAAAGGCGTGCAGAAAATTCGAAAAGAAAGAAAAACAACATTGTGGGAAGAAAAAGATTGATTATACATTCAAAGAAATATATATACTTGTACTTTCAACGGAAGGAATACCAAAGTCTGGAGAGATATGAAATTCTCATTGAAGAAAATTATGTCTCTTTCCTCACAAGTTAATTGAAACCCTCTCCGTATACATCCTTTTTCCTTTGATTCGTCCATCGCTTTCGCCGGTTTCTCTCTTCATTTTATTCTCTCCTTCTCCAATCGGGGAGTCAAACGCTTGGAATTTGGAGGATCGTAAAAGCTGGTAGGTCACAAGCGCGAATAACCTTTGAAATTTTTAAGAGATCCTGTACTGTACGCCCTTGGAATTCTAACTTATGCGTACACATACTTGCACACGTAAACGCATACAAAGATATACTTTGCTGCATCGTAGGGTAATGCCTAAAGGCAGCGGCCGTATAGCGCCGGAAATGCGTTTATATAAGTACGTGTGGAGGACCGAACAGATATACCGGGTGTCTTTTGAAAAAACCTTGGCAAGTCGTAACGGCATCCCGTTGATCGTCGGGCGACGTACGACTGGCGTAGCTGAAACGCTATGGCGCTCGTTTAAATGGACACATAGTACGTGTATCGGATGTCTGCGTATAGCCAAGCGCTACGAGTACGGGAGTAGAAAAAAAGGGAGGGAGTATGGTGGTGGAAAATCGAGGGAGGGGAGCAGAGGGGTGGGCGATCGAGGGGCAGGGAACACTTCTACACCGGATATCCTCTCGGGGGAAGCGGTGCTGCACGCGATTCGCATCGCCACGCCACGCCCGCGGAGCGTAGATATAAACGTCCTCGACTATAAACTAACACCATCAGACCAGGGAAAGTTCGTGAACCACTTTTAGAAAAGTACATAGATTTCTTGTCTTTATTTAATCAAATTAACCAGACTCGTCCCAACTTGGGATGAGAAAATAAACGCTGTCTTTCCTTCGCTTCGAATAAGCGGATCGAGAGAATTATATTCATCAATTCCCTGTTTTCCAAGACTCTAGACAAGATAGTCTTACAAGGTTTCAACGGTAAATTCGTTATCCTGTATTTTAAACCTATATCAAAGTTAATATTTCCAAATTCCGCAAGAATCGAGTTGATTCAATATTTGGGAGTATATTTCAAGTTCTCATCCCTGCTCAAAGAATCTCATTCATTCCGATGCAGAAAACTGATTTAAACCTATCAAGAATGAATTTTTAATGGGTCTGAATCGATTTTCTGCATCGGAATCAATGAGATTCATTAAACAGGGATCCTTCTCCTCCCATTTTTCACTCGCATAACACATCGAACTGCTCGATTATTCAATTTTCAAACGATACATTTTACTTTTCGATTACGCAAAATGGCCCAAGTTCCGTTGAAAGGTTCGACGTTATCTACATCGTTGGAATTGAATTCTCAAATGGAAAACGAACGTATGAATTACGAGTCCTTGTTTTCACTATAATTAACTTGCGATAAAATTTGTCATTTTACGCGTGGGATGTTTTTTCCCTGCTTTCGATAAACTGTCCCTCAATTTACCATAAATTGTGAACAAGATTTTCTCCTAGGAGGGTTAGTTCTGAAGCAAAATGATTTAATATATCACACTTATTACACGGTTCTCCATATGTTGGATCCTGCCTTGGTCCATGACTCGTTCCGCAACATCTGCAATTAAATTCTTGTTTTTCTTTCTTCTGTACTCGAAGCTTCGTTTTCTTTGGAAACTTCTTGCGCGTATGTCGTCAACTTCAATTTCATTTGCTTATAAACTCTTTGAACTTATGATGTCGCAGCAGCTGCTCCGCAGTAATCTATACCCTTCGGTTTCCCGTTTTTTATTGTAAATCTACATCCTCAACTTCGTACGATGTGAGTTGGTTTTTTTCTTGGTGATGCTTGATTTATGATTTCACGAGTACCCGTTTGACTGAACGAGAGACCGAAGTTAACATTGTAATCAAGGTTTATGAAATGATGATAACTTATCGCATTTCCTCTAACTTGATTTACTCCAATGGATTTTTGATCGATTTCGTTTATAATCTGTTATAGAAGTAGACTCTGGCTTGCGCCAAGTTGGAGTGATCTGGACAAAGAAAATAAAATTTCAAATTTGTATAACGTTGTCCATTACAGCCCAACATTTTTTGGGTGTTCTCAAAACGTTCCAGAAATGTTGCAAACATGGTCACAGGTTCTTGGAAAGTTTTAACAATCTCGAAGGAAGTTTCGAAAGATTGAGGCGATTCTTTGGGAAATTTTTGGAGAATTTTTGACGAACCATTCCAAGTAGGATTGCGAAGCTTGGCAAAGTATTGGACTGACAAGCAACTCGATGCAATATTGGCTCAATATACCACCGTTGATTATTTCAAAACTCATCCCGGGTGTCAGAGGAAATGCCAATATGACAATTAGTGCAAGCTTGGCAAAATATGGGACTGCCTAGAATGGTGAACGAATATCAACCCGATGTAGAACCAGTTGTTATCTACCCATACAGGGTTCATCAATTAGCCCAATAATGGCACGTTACTGGACCACAAACAGTTAATGGCGCCCATTAATGGCTCATCAATGGTTAATTGCTGGATGATAACGTGGGTCCAGTAATGGCAATAAATAATGGGCCATTTATGAAATTATTGATTGGCCCAGTAATGGGGCTGAATGATCCCGATTTAGGGCCATAAATTTCGGGATAATGTTCGAATGTCAGCCATCAATGGTAGATTACTGGGGCATAATAATAATAATGATATCCAATGGTGATATGAGTGCGTTCCAGAATAATTGATTCAATATTAGTTCAAATGAGTGGTTAAGTGTGAACACTTTTTATATGGCACGTAGTATACTTCGAAGTATTTTACATAGTTTACGACACGTAAGAAACCGAGTATCTTGCGCATAAAATCAACCCCTTGCCTTTGGGGGGACAGGAGGGTTCAAGTATCTCACATATATTACGTGTCAGAAACCAAGTATGATACGTAAGAAATTGAAAAATCACGTGATAAACCCAACCCTGATAGCCGTACATCGGCTGATTATCGGCTGTTTTCATTGCTGACCTTTCTTATCAGCCAGTGGTGGGCCACACTTGTGCCAATGATATGAATCCATTGTTGGTCATTCAATGGTAGCCATACATGGGCCAATTATTGGCTGTGTTTACATTATCGGGGTTTCCTGTATGGGTAAGAACCCATACCATCTTCCATAAGAAATGCCAATGCAACTAGTGGCCTAGTATTGGCAAAACATTGAGCTGACGAGCATGGCGAACCAATAACCATTCGATATCAAACTATTTGTTGTTTCAGAATTCAGATCAAGTGTAATTGGAAATGCATTATAACAAGTGTTGAAGCTTGGCGAAGCATTAAACCAATATTAAATGTCCAACCATTTGTTTTTTGAGATCCTATACCCGCATGTTCATGCTTGTGATTTTTGCAGAGTTGTACCAATATTCATCATTGTTATGATGTGACATGATTTTTTATAACACACATGGCATGGAAAATTACGTCATCCTTCCCTATACAAAGTATGAAGAATCAAATCTGACGCTTGGCAAAAGTTAATATACATGTATAACGGGCCAAGTTCCAAAAATATCATACTATCTGTATCGTGATACATTGAGCCATGCTCAGTGTTATATTCTGGTTCAAGCCTGGCATTTTGTTATGGGTTCTAGCCCAATGTAAGTGAAAATTGGGCCAAAATAAGAACAACTCTTATTTCAGCAAGACTCCTATTTCATTTTCTGATTCCCACATGGCGAGGTATGGAATTCCATGGCTAAACTGCAGCAAGCAACGACTTCTCCAGGGCTACCCAAGGGCAATAATGATCCCCGATCAGCTACATACGGATACGGATAGAAACGAAACCTTAGTCGTTCTTACACGGGACGGTGGTTCAGATATGTGGTCAATTTCATACAGAATTCATGTCCCTAGTAAAAATTTTCATTTCGGTTCGCCAAACGGACTTGGTACGGACGTGTTGCGTCCTTCACTGTAAAAAAATTTCACCGGAAAATTCCAGTACATGTACTGGAAGTCATTAACCTGTACATGTACTGGAAAATTTCAGCACATTTGTACTGCAAAAATTCAGTGCAAACGTTATGGAATTCCCGCATCAAAACTGGAAATTTTCTGAGCCTCGGTACTGGAATTTTTCAGTACACGAGCTGGACTTTTCCAGGACATGTACTGGAAAATTAATGCTGAAAATATCCATGAAAATTGAAAAAAAATTGCTCACGCAAAGTGATTTTGCAGGGTCCTTGTGTTCCAAGATGATTGAGAAACTTTTGATCGTTCATTTGGATGGACAGAAACTCATGTCTACCTAACAGGATTTGAACCCACACTTTTCTACCTGCCTACCAACTGAAACCTAAGACCTAACCGATGAGCTATAGCGCGACATGTTGGAAGGCCAGCTTGGGTTACTACATATGCTTCATATCTAGAACACAAGAGGATAAGTCTTGGAAAAACCTCATATATCAATTTCATTGGCTACAATTACAATTATTATTCAAAATCTCAATCAGGAAATTTTTAATATAAAGACTTGAAATTTTTCCTGCCAGAAATGACGAAGTCCAGTAGAAGTGGAAAATTTCAGTGCAACAGTGATTAAATTCCGTTGCATAGCAACTGGAAAATTCCATCACACGACCTGAAAATTGCAGTTCAAAACCTGTATAATTCAATTGCATAGTAACTGGAAAATTCCATCACAAAACCTGAGAATTGCAGTTAAAAACCTGCATAATTCCAGTATACCAACGATTAGGTTTTTTTTTCTAAATTCCAAATTTTTTCTCAAGTCCTTTTTGAGGGAATATTTTTTTTTGGTGTACAAGAACTATAAAATTGTAGTACGAGCCGGTAAAATTTTCGCGAAATCATGGCAAAATTTCAGTACATCATCTCAAACTTGAAAATTCCAGTACAATGACTGAATTTTCAGTTATGCTTGGTAAATTTTCAGTAACGTAACAACAAAATCTCTGTACATGTACTGGAATATCCATATTCCAGTACTAGCACTGGAAATTTCCAGTCCAGTTGCACAGTAAATTTCCAGTTTTTTTTTACAGTGTTGTACGGTATTGTTATGGGCGTAGTGCGGGCGCATCACGTCTGCAACTATACCGCACCAGGTCCGCTTGGCGAACCAGAAATAAATATTTTTACTCGGGGTAGCACACTTTTTTATTGATGTTTTAAAATTGCCGGCTTGAAACCAGGCAGAAAATGATAAACTTTCCACCCGATTTGGTGCGGATTTACCAAATTCAAATATCTTCTCAAAATGTGGAAAAATTCTTTGGGACGATTCAGGTTGGAATCCACAGACTATGTTATCCAGTTAAAAACTGACAAAAATCTTTCTGCCAGGTTTTGTCAATTTGGCGATTCCACTCAAAACTGAGCAGAAATTTTGCCAGTTTTCTCCCGGATTTCACGAGAAAAGAAGCTTTCAAAACCTGAAAACAAGTTTTCTGATTGGTTCAGCCTGGCGTTTTGAGCGGAATAATGAATTTCTTAGACTCAGCAAGTCGGAAAAACATTTTGAATGTACCCGGCTTGTCAGGGAAAGAAGGAGGCATGTTCTCATCCAATATAACCTGTTGTTTGCGGCTTGCCGGTTTCCAAATATGACGCATATACATATCTAGCCATAATTGACGGGTTAGAAAATAAGATGAATCTCCAACACTCAGAAAATCGAAAGAACTTTCTGAATGTACCAGTTTTGTTGTGAGAAGAATTAAGCACAGTTTCATCCAGTTCTTTGCCATTCAAAAATATAACCGACTCTGTCTAATGCGTTGGTTGCCAAATATGAAGCTAGAACTAGCAGCCAGTTTTTGTAATTTTTGATGAAACGTTGTTTCAGCTTTGTTCGTATCAGAAATCGATCAAGCAGCACCCCATTGAACATTTCATATCCATGAATCTTCAATAAACGTTGAATTCAAAAAATTATGACAATCGACTGTTAGCTTTACAGCTGCCAGTTTCTGCTTCATTTGCTGATATAGTATAGAAAAGTCAAGAGATTGAAGATGCTCGCTCCACTCGCCATTTGAGGACCCGAATGGTGCTTGCTTCGCTCTGATTTTTCCAATTCAAAGACGCTCGCTTTACTCGCCATTACATATTCCAAATGGTGCTCGCTTCGCTCGAGGTATTTGAATTTAAGGAGGCTCGCTTTTCAAGGCTCCAAATGGCGCCCGCTTCGTTCGCATTTCCCAAATTCGAAAACGCTCGCTCCGTTTGCCATTCAATATTTCAAATGGCGAGTGACCGGAAGAGTGGAGAATTCAGGGAAATCTATCAAGAAATAATTATCAATCGGCTTTCAATAGGAATAGCTTTCAAAATTTGATTTTTCTGCGGGAAAGAACGAGTAGTTTGTGAATGAGCCAAAAAAGGGAAGATTTCGCTGAGTTAATTCAGTATAAAATCGGTATTTCAGGAAACAGGGCCGGAAATCGGAAGACCTGATGTATTTCACGTTTATCCACTATTGCAGGTTCCGTCGGGATTGGCTGGTTAGAGAATAACAAACTTGACAAATCGAGGATTTTTGTCTGGAAAAAAATCGGATGGAGCCATCTATGCGCTCGTATACACTTGAGCGGTTTTTGCCCCTGCAAGATTTTCAACGTGTCCGCACAAGAATATTCGTTCCGCAAACAAAATTTGATGCAAGTTTATTTGCTCAACAAAATCACCCATTGTCAAAATCGAAAATTTCACTTTTGATTGTTTACAAAAACACCTGTAACTCGGAGATAATTAAACCTTTTGACAAACAGATGCTCGAAAAATGTTATAGACAGTTTTACCAACCTAAGAACAAAAAATTTACCTGCCTTCCTGATGCCCGGGAGTTTTAAGTGACAATTTCACCTTACTTTTTGATCACTGTATTATCAACAAGATTTCCGAAATCGACGCATTAGAGAACTTTTTCTGTTAGCATTTGGAGAACATAATGAATGTTTGAAATGTTGAGGGGAAAAATGTTTACTGGGTTGTGAAAAAACATTTTTCTTCGACATCAATCGGGGAGGAGGAAACTTAAATATTGACGATGCTAGCTGTTTTGGGTTAGATGTTTTCTTTACATCAGTTGAGAATCAAATAGCGATGATTTTTGGTTTGGTAGAACGTTTGGTTCAAATTTCAAATATCGTGTTTTTGCGACCCTTCCTAATACCTGTACATCGTATATATGTCAATCATATTCTACGTACAGTTGATTCGTAGCCCACATACAGACCATATGTAAGAAACTTGTGGTCTTTTTTGTCCCCATTTTCTGTGTACAATATTTTGACATGGGTTGGCACGCGGTGGTCGGTGTCATAATTTAAATGGCCTATAAGTGCTGACCGCTTTCCGGGCGTTGAATTTCTCGGCACTATTATTGATCCCGTGTGATCGGTTGCGTTCAGGGGATCAAAACAACGAAGGAGGCAAACTGATTGAAACCTTCGAGTTGACACGATGCAATCGAGTGTCAACGACACGTAGGTTAAAGAGTGACCACAATATCTGTAGTTTTTTTATTATCCTCTTGCATACTTATTGCGTACAAAAGAATCGGCACTGTCAAGATTGCACATTCCAATGCTATGAATATGCATAGGATATTTTCACATATTCCGAATGTTCTATGAACGTGTATGAGAAATTTGCATGAACAGTATTTCACTGGATTTTCGAATGAAATTCTTTTGAATGAAAGAAATAAAATTTGAATAATAAAATTGACATATTTCAGCATTCAACTGTGATTATTCTATTGATATAAAATTTCACGTTGCTAAATAATTTAGTAATGCGTCGATAAAAACTACATCGATTGTAATTAAAAATATATTCGCGTTTTTTTTAACAGGGCTGGAAGTAAACGGTTTGAGAGATTGAGATTTAGGGACTCAAATCTATTTAAGAGATTTAATCAGAAGAGAATTAAATAATGAATATTGCGATGTGAACATGCCGCTGATTGGGTTCCCAAACAGACACGAAGATATCTTTTAGAATTCGAAAAGATGTTGTATGCAACATGAATAGATTCCTAAAAGATGTCTCGGAGACTTCCCTAAGATATCTTTAAGAAGAAATTAAGAAATCTAAAAGAGTTCTTCGAGATTTCTTAGAGATGTCTTGAAAAATTCATAAAAATGTCTTGGAAGAAGCTTGAATTTATTCACACACAAAAATTCTAACCTCTTCTTTTTCCTTCTCCCCCTCGCCCCATATTTATTGTCTTTGTCGCTCTCGCACTCCTATGAAGTTAACTGTATCTCAATCCTCGAGGTTGCGAGAATCGAACCCGCGCATCTTACGATGTACTTACGCTTCAGTGACCTGAGCTATAGAGACAGTTTGGTTTTGATACTTATGATTGTCAATATAACACAGTGAAATCGTGTTAGTGGTGTAAATTTTCAGAGTAAAAGTGATCTTTTGAAAAAACTGTTATCATATAAACAAATGTCAGATAAGTTGATCGTAGATACCACAGATTTTTCCTAAATTATTTCTATCCCAACGTTCTCAATGAGAATTTTTTTGAATTTACTTGAAGGCTGTACATAAAATTGAGCGTAAAAAGTTCGGTAATTTGTAAAATATTTGTGTCTTGGAGATTCGTTAATTCCAGCGCGGGTATTAAAAGGTTACAAAATCGTAATTATTGCAGAATTTAAAATCTCTTGGCATGTATATAGATTTTTCAAGCTTTCGATTTGTGAACGAATTTATCACACGTGTAATTCGATTATAATTAAAAGCACATTCCGAGTGTTATTCATGTCAATTCATATGATCAGGTATTTATAACCTAAACCTGCTGACAATCTATCTTCTTAAACATATCTTGTTGAAGTCTTCCAAGAAGATATCTTTCAAACGCTTCTCAAAGATATCTTTCAGATATCTCGCATGGTCGTCTTAGAGATGTCTTGAATCGAGACATCTTTTAGAAATCTTTCATAAGATGTCTTCCCAACACTTCTGGAAGATATCTTTAAGAACTCTTCAAGAACGTTCTTGAAGATCTCTCAATTGAGTATTCTTGTAGATATCTTCAAGAACTGCGTGCTGTGTGGGAATTGCTATCATGAAAAATCGCATAAAACGTGGGCATCGCTTGTTTTCGAGGTAGTCAGCAGGGGGCATAAACTCAAATGGACATTTTTTAGACTGAATCCAGCGCCCTGAAGGGGAAGCGTACTTGAACTAATTTTAAATCACTGCACTAATACTGTTTCAAGAACTTTTATGATTTGTTGAGCATTTGTTGCAGTGTATCCATGTGAAATTACCCGAGAAAAACGTTTAGATCTGACCAGATCTGATTTTTGGCCATATCCAAAAGATCTATTCAGATCTGAAAAACTGCAATTTTAGCTTGTATTTGTCAACACGCATGTTCAGATTTGGATTAATACATGGGAAAATATCAGAAAATTTATGGTAATTGAACAATCAATTACTCATCAAAATTAAATGTGATTTTCAATTCAAATCTGGGGAGATCTACACAGATTTAACGAGATCTGTGAAACTCTAGTCAGATCTATTGAGATCTGAATAGATCTAAATCCGATCTTGTGAGCCAAAATTCGGATCTGATCAGATCTAATGAGATCTAAGTAGATCTAAACTTTTTTCCCCGGGTAGTTCCAGTACCCTTCCCCTTAATGTTAGTTATAGTTAATGTCCCCTGGTAATCAGTACTACGAAATATCGTAATCGTTACGATGTATTCTTCTTTGAAAATTTCACATTCGAATCATTACTATTCAAGTCTTTCCATGCAATGAGATCAATCAGATTTTCAAAATCCATGATTTTCATTTCGCGGTATTTTTGTAAAATCGTCTGCGTGACACAGTGTTATTCTTGCATGGCCAGCCTCATCGAAGCCTCTTCAAAGATAAAATCGACCAGCTCGAGTTATAGATAATAACAGACCAGAAGTTAAGTCTTTATCACCACCTTAGATGATGCATGATACTAGGTCGCATTTGAATAAGAAATTGTATGTTCCATCGTGCTGTTGATGAGATAGTTAAAAGGATGCATCGACAATCGATCTAAAATAACGTTGTTAACCCAACAATCACACCTCGGGAAGAATTGATGAAATGATTGGATTACCATTAGACATCCGTATAAGAAAGAATAAAAAAAAACAGTATTCAATGAGTGTTCTATTTCAAACAAAAACTTGACCTACTCTTGCTGATTACTGACAAAAAAATCTGAAAATCTTGAAATCATAAGTACCTCATCATCAATAATTTCCTTCCACGTGAATTTTCATACACTTCTCGATGATTTTTCATATTGTATAAGCACCTGCTTTATCATCTTGGAAGAGCTATTTCTACCGCGTACGATATTTCCAATAACTCACAAAGAACTGCGGAGTCTTGGAAATGATATTGAAGCAATTAATTTTCATTTGGAACAATAATATATGGAATAGATTCATTTGAATTTCTCTCCAACTCTACTCTAGTATTTTTATACCATCTAGAATTGCAACAAGGATGAGGATAAGGTCAATTGACTAATTAGCTGTGAAATACTCGAGTTACATATTTATGTATACGTATATATGTCGTGTAATGCTCTATGAAAACAGGCGAATGCTGATGGATTTAAACATAGTTACCCTAGTTTCATCAATTACTCCTTTCATCTCATTTTCTCAATATTTACAACTGACGGTAATTCGTAACAAGCCGATCAACACAGAATATGTTTCCGTGGAACTTCAAAGTCTGATGACAATTATTCTTTTTAATTTCAATCAAATCGATGTCGACTGATCTAACGGGAGAAGTGGAATAATGAATTAATTGAGCGTGACACGTGAATATTGCGGAAGAAAAAGCAATAATGCTTGATTTTTATTATTTCGTTCATTTGATAAAAAGAATTTATATGAAATTTATATAGAAATCCAGTGAGTATGAAGTTTGGCCCACTTTGGCCCAGTCTTGGGCCTATATTGGCAAAATGGAGCCCATGCTGGGCCAGTGTAGACCCCATGGTACATACATGCTGGAGAATTCAATGTATAAGATTTTTTATAAGAACACGGAGAAAACAGAATTCGTTTTGACACACTGACAGAAAAACGACCTTGTTGAAACATTCGTGGTGGTATTAACTTGAAATCTGGTTCGATCCACCAGAAAATGTGATGCTGATGTCCAGGAAAAATGGTTGAAGCAAAAATTAACTACATTTTTCAGGTTAGAAAAATCAGATTCTTTTCTTGGTGTGATAACCTGCAGAATGTAGTTAATTCTTGCTTCACCCACTTTTAATGGACATCACAATCACATTTCCTGACGAATCGAACCAGATTTCAACTTATTGCGACAACCAATGTTTCAACCATGTCGTTTTTCTGTCAGTGCAGCGAAACCTGATTTTGCTGGAGCAAAAAATTCTTCGCTATTACAGCAATCTATTTGTTTATCACAGCAATTTTGTTAGCTATTGCAGCGACTTTTTAGCTGCGGCAACAAAATTTGTTTGCTATTTTGTATATAATATTGAAAATTTTGCCAGTCCAGCGAATTTTCTTCGAGTCTAAGAAATTGGGTTCTCAGTGTGTTCAAAACCATACATAATAACGATTGGTGATTGCTACATCTCTTCAAATTTTGATAAAGCTGAAAATGTAACCGGTTTCTTCTTACCATGTAGATCCTGCCATCTTGAAATACCATAATATGAGCTCAAACTGTTCTTATATAACAGAATGACTGATATATAATTTCAAATAACTCATCTCATATTATCATTGGGTTATAAAAAACCTTGAAAAATTGAGAAAAAATGAGATTTCGATAAATTTTAGCCTTTAGACTCCATTTGGAATCCAAAAAAGGATAAAAATTATACCATATTTTTCAAGTCGAAGTATCGGGAACACGTTTCTGACACTCTAGGAGACGCTAAAATGGTAGCAACATAGTGAAAAATTTGATTGAAAAAATAATCACGTTTTTTTGGATATTTTTGAAGAAAAAAAAAAGGAGTAGAATGTTATTTTTCGGGAATTTTGTGTAAACCATTCGAAAGAGCGATTCAAAAAACTATAAAATATCAACTCTCCGTTCCTAGTCCCCAATTTTTTTTCAAATGGCATTAGATTCAAATCAAGGTAAGATTTCAGCACATTTGGTCGTTAGAGGGTTAATAATGCGTCCTGTATTGACATAACGGGAGTACATTTCCTGTTCATGGTAGATCAAAATTCAGTACTTTATAAGGAATCCTATACGACCCTAGATGAAATCACTGTAGTTATTCTCCAGACCATTACTAGGCCCTCACAAGTGCCTAGTGAGGTCGTGTAATGACCATGAGACTGACTAGAGTAATTTTTACTAGGGGAGTTCTTAATGAACTTATAAAGACTATCCTGAAAATCGAATTAATTATTTTAGTGTTCATTAATGAATTCTTCTGAGCGAATTCGTTATCACGAGTCAGGGGGATTCTGGGTTAACTAAGGCCTGAAATGATAACCTTGTTCTAGCAGTCAATGAGCCTCACTCGAGTTGACAAATTTCCAAAATTATATCCCACACAGCTCTCGTTGTCTAAAAGATCTCTCCAGAAATAATGAAGAACAATGCAAGAAGTCCTATGCAACATGAATAGACATCTTTTGTAAGTCTTGAACTGTTCTTACTTCCAAAAGATGCCCGAATCGAAAAATTTGAATGGTTTTTGTCCTCATATTCCATTTTTAGACTGATTTTGTCCTGATTGTTGAATAATGCGGATAAAAACAGTACTTTTTCATGATTTTATCCGCATCATTCAACAATTAGGACAAAGTCAGTCTAAAAACGGAATATGAGGCCAAAAACCGTCCAAATTTTTCGACCCGGGTGTCTGTTCATGTTGCATAAGACTTCTTGCAGTGTTCTTAATTGTTTCTGGAGATATTTTTCAGACAACGAAGACTGTGTGGGTATATAATTTGAAAAATTTTCCTCCTCATAGCGTAAAATTGTGAACGTTGGCGCAATGGTTCTGCGACGTTGATCAATACAAAACTGTTGGTATAAAACCAATATTTGTCGAATCCCAACCTTGCTCTCCTAATCTTGCTTTGTCTTTGTATTACCAAACAGGTACGGTGATATCTCTGTTGTGAATCAACGCTGGTTGAATATAAACTTCTTGCTTTTGGCTAAGATCGTGAAATTTTTACAACAAACGTTTCAAACTTTTTCCTTCCAAAAGAATACTTTCGTACTCTAATTTCAATTTCTTAGAAAAGCTTATTCTATAAACTAGACAATTACATTATTGTTGGTTTACCGTTTATATCAGCTTGTTAAATTTACTTGATATTTCAGTTAGCTGGATGTATTTAGTTTTATCCACTACGTTTATATCTGTTATAACGACTGTCAGTCTATATCACACCTCGATATAAGCTTCTCAAAGCCTAGAATCGGCGTTAAAATAACTAGGTCGTTGCTTAAACCTGTCGAATCACTCCCAACCTGACTAAACTGACAATTAAACGTGCTAAATCACTGTCAAGTCGATTGGACGGTGGAATATAACAGGATTTGCTTGTTCATCGTCGTAATAGTCATGTAATGAGCCTACTTTTTTGATCCACCTATCAGAGTGCCAGTGAAACTTTTACTATCAATGAAAACCTCTCATTTTCTCTTTGATGCATGGTACGTGAATGGGAGATGCATACACTTATAATCTGTGCACCGATTCGGCTGTGTAGTATAACGAACGTGCTATAATTTATGCATTTCAGAACGTATTTTATATTCCGAATGAAATAAATCGTAACGTACTTTCAATTCATTCACACAAAATATGTACTGCGGTATTTGAAATGTGTACATTTTTCAAGATAAACTCAAATTTCTTGTATCCGATAAGATTTGTGTACCCTTCTTAAAAGTTCCGATTCAAACTTATTAACTGGTCAATCGGTATGAATCAGATTTTTCTCCGGGAATTTCCTCATTCGATCTCATTCAAATATAATCGGCTTGAAAAGGAAATTTCTACTCAATGGGACATAATCAGGAAATTCGAATCCTGATTATGTCTCATTGAGTGAAAATTTCCTATTCAAACCAATTAAATTTGTATGAGATCAAATAGAAAAAATGACGAGTTAATAAGTTTGAATCGGATTTTCGAAGCAGGGTAGAAAAATACCACTGTACGAGTATCACAAAGCGTATTTACACTGGCAAGAGAAGAATCAGGTTGTGATATTCCAAAAATCTGGTTCTGTTCACCAGGAAATGTTATTAAGATCTCTAACGAACGATGATTTGTGTCAAAATCAACTGCATATCTTGGTTATTATGTCCAGAGGAGAGATATCGATTCTTTTATCCTGAAAAATGCAGTCAATTTTAACGTCCCGGGAAAAATTAATTTAGATTGACGTAGATTTGAAATATGGAAAAATTGAAGCTCTTCAGGTTGACTTGGATTTATTTGAATCTACGGAGATCTAAAAATGTTCAATTTTCAGAAACTATTCAAAAGTGAAGGAAATATGGAGTTGATGCACATAAATTACAATTGATCGAGCAAAAATTTTTGTTGATTTAGATCCAAATAGATCTACGAAGATCTAAATCATTTTTTCCAAACGAAATTTCGAGTCATCGTGTCTCTGAATGTTTCAATCTGATGATTTTTCTGCCAGTGTACTTCGAAGTTCATCTGATTCCAATTGAGGTCATGTTTGACCGAACATGAATTTCGCACGAAACTCGATATAACGATTATAAATCATCGATAGAAAGTAGATATTTTTTGTAGAAAAAACGCCGCCCATTGCTATAATTGATATAAACGAGGCTAAAAACGAAAACAAAATTCTCACCGTCGTCGATTGAGAATGACTTTTCACGTCGTTCGCGTGAGATCAATGGATCGTTACAAACTTCTTACCATACTCGGTTCATTCTAGAAAAACTTGTCTAACGTATCACGATTTCTCGTGATCCGAGTTGTACGATGAATATTTGTGTTAACATTGACACGACTCACGCCTAGTATGTACAAAGAAAGACATTTGCAGAAAGCGATACGTGTATGCGTATCGTACATGTGTATTTCTGTGTTACGTGTGTATAAGCGTGCGAGGACAACCTGTGGATGCATGAATGACTCGAAATGACGTGCGTTCATTGAGCACGCGGGCCGCCAACGAGGCAACCGACTTGGTTGCTTCCAGCAAGGACAAGTCATTTTTTCCCCTACTACCCAAGTAGCAAAAGATTCGAACTCGAGAATCGTCAAGATCAACAGAATTCTTCGAACTAGTAAACACATGACATAACAAACAACACGTGATTCCTCTTATAAATGCAATCCGTTGTTATTATGATCTTATCTTAGAGTCGGGGACAAATGTACTCGAGGACAGGCGATACGCGTGTTCTAATAGGAGAAAGTATTATGGAAAGTTTCATTTTAATTACAGAAAATGCGAGTAATAGATATGAAAGTTGAGGGCAATTATTGCAATGAAACTTGTACGATTAGCGAATATGCATCCGAGCAGGGCTGATTCGTTCTCAATTTCAATACGAGATGGAATATCATTGTAATAGTTTCTTCTTGATGACATCCCTGGTCGGAAAATTTTCCTGAGATTTTCAGGAATTTTCAGAAAAATCCACGGTTTTTCAGAGATATTTACAAAAATTCTCAGTAGAAAAACGTGCCCGATGAGAGAGTTTTTCCAAATTTTTCAGTAAGAATTAGAATTTTGCAGTGAAATTCAGAGAAATTTTCAGAGATTTTCAGAGAAACTTTTTCCATCAGGGATGGGTTCAACTGTAACACAACTCCCAGACGGCACAAGTTCTGTTAGAACTTCAGAAGAATTATGGATTCTCGAAAATGTTGGAATCATTCATTGGATTATGAGATACTTAGATGAGTCGATGAAAAAGTCATTACGTGAAAAATTCCGATTTTCAAATATATGAAATATACTGAAAGACTTTTGATGTAAAAAATTACCGTGGAATTCCAGTGATCGAAGGACAAGTAAAAATTCTTCAACAAAATACTGCTCAGCCTGTAAAAATGAGTGCACGGAAAAAAGTTCCACGTAGATTCTCCATCGGTTGTTGTTGAGTTGACATAACTGCTCACGTAAATGCAATTGGAGAAAAATTTACATTGGAACCAATGTTACATGTTACATGTGTTGAAAAGTTTTGAAAGCGACACCTATCAACCAGTACAGGAATCAAAATTTATACGCTATTTCAAAATAGTACAAATCAAAATTTCATAAATGTTAGTTATAAAAACTCCATGAATGCATCTTCCAATGAATAAATAGATAAATATATCATTAAATTCATCTTCAGAGGATTGCCGATGAAGAAAAATCCACTTTATAAACATATTTTCTTAATATCGACTCTGCTACTAATTAAACATTAAACACAATATTGTTTCATAAACCGATTCCGACAAACGAAATGTCATGAGATTTGATCAGAACATTGTTCAAGATTCAATGAGATTTGGCGAGAATCAATGGTTTTTCTTAACCAAGGTCCTTCGTCCGATGGGAAATTTTCTCAGTAACGATCTAGAGCTCGTCGATTTCATAGTTCTGGCTTAGCTCGAAACTCGGATCGATTGAAATTTTTTCAGCTCTACGCGGAGATCGGGTCGTTTGAAATTTTTACTTTTTTTACTTTTGGCTATTTTTTTCCCTGTGAGTTTATGAACAATTGAAAGTGACATTTTCGATGAGTTTTACAAAATGCACAGTAATATTTTTAGAGATCTCTACTTGTTCTTCGATCACTGGAATTCCAAGATAATTTTTCAAATAAAATTCTTTCAGTTTATATAATTCGATTCAATGAATTATCCATTCGACAGACAGAAGCCATTTATAAGAATTTGATAGCAGGGTTGGCAAGAAACCGGTTGTTTTTGGAAAAAGCCCGACCAACGTGAATTTTTTCAGGTTTCTTTCAAAAATTCTGAACTTTTTCGAGTTTTTTCAATTTCTCAAATAGTTTTCAAGTTCCATTTTCAGTTCTTGATTATTCGATTTGAATTGTAATTTTTTTCATGTTGTTGAAGTTTGAATCGTTTAATGAAATTGAAACGAAAAGTTGGTCGGATAACGAAATACTGAGCTACTAAAAACTCGCAACCTTGTAGTGCTTGTTTCAAACGATGTTTCCAGTTCCAAACACCCGACTGGAAATTATCATAAGGTTAACCTGACACATGGCGAGGGGACCTAACAAGGTCATCCGAAATACGATGTACCTGCTGAAATCCTAATCAGGATTAGATGTGGATGCCCCATGTAGGGATAAGGCCGTTTGATCCTAATTAGGTTGTCCTTAAATTATCCTAAAAGGTTGAAATAGGTTTTCCTCGCTGTAATCTCATCAAGACCTTGTTAGGTTATCCTGAGATTATGAACATATATGTTTGTAAAGTATAGTTTAATAAAGTGAATGCAAAAATGTCTTAATTTCAGATTGTATACTCCTTGGTGAAATAAATTTTCTCTCAATTAGGAAAATATTTCTGAACAAATGTCAACTGTGCATATCTTTCGAGTTAGATCTCTTTATGCCGAATACAACATTTTTGGGTTGTGGATTTCCTGTTCATATCCTAATATCAATTTATTCTGGAGGTTTTGGTATGGGATTCTGCATCAAATCCTTATTAGTCTTGCCTCATAAGGTCTTGATATTAGTAAAGCGTGACATGACTCGTCAGGTCCTGACGAGATTGCCTTACTAGGACCTGGGCTGGATCAAAGTTGACCTAATCTGGTCCATGGGGTGAATTTCTAGTCGATTTCCGTTTCGTTACTATAAACGATGCAAACTTCAAGAACATATTTTTTTTGCTGAATACTTTGGGAATCATTTTTTCTCATGTTCGCTGTTATTACTTCCATGCTCCTTAAGGAAATGGATGTATTGTGATAGGATAAAAAAATGTTATATAGAGGATGATATTTCGCCTTTGTCAAACGCTTAAAACCGTCGAGAAAATGCGATTCCCAAAAGTGTCTGTGTGTGTCGGTATGTCCGTATGTGTGTGTTTCCTTTCGTTCACGAGAACTTCAAAAATCTGTCTTAAACTTAACAATACTATTATGAAGTTTTTTACATAAACATTTTATTAAATTTCAAGCGAAATTTTGTATGAAATTTCATATTTTCATATTAAATTTCATGGTTTCATATTAAATTTAATAATCGTTTTTAAATTTAAGATGGAAATATGAAATTTCATAAAAAATTTCGTATGAAATTTAATAAAATGTTTATGTAAAAAACTTCATAATATTATTGTTAAGTTTAAGACAGATTTTTCTAACAAGCGTTGCCGCGATCCGAGCTAATCCGAGTTTTGAGCATGAGCTCGGCTTGGCTCTTGTGTTTTACAGTGAGGTTCGGCTTGGAGATCGAATCGATAGCTCAACTGCTCGGATCGGAGCTCAGAATTTTTGCATTCAAAAATCCTTTGCAATGGAACATATTTCTGAAACTCTTGAAGCTGGAGTATGAATCAACGCTTTCTCCAAATTTTCATGACTAATTGAATCAAATTTTACAAATGTTTTAATTACAATGACTCAATGAATGAATCTTTTAATGAATAGGTGGGTAAATACATCATTAAATGTATCTTCAGAAGATTGGTGAAGAAAAATCAACTTTATAATAGAAAAATATCTTTGTAAATATATTTTTACAAAATTCCTGACTTTGCTACTAATTGAACACAATATTGTTTCATAAACCGTGGTAAATATGAAAAAAAGTACACTCTGACTTATTCTATGTTAATCTCAATATTGTTTCATGCGTAAAATCAAGTAGTTTTTCATCACATGTTTCCTCTGTTTCCTCGTCTGAAGGGAAATTTCTTCAGTGACGATCTAGCTCGTCGATCTCATAGTTCTGGCTTAGCTCGAAGATCGGATCGTACAGAATTATTGAGGTCGGCTCGAAGATTGGCTCGAAATGTTGAGACAATCCGAGACGATCTTCGATCTGGATTGAAGATCGCGGCAACGCTAAGAACTTCCGTTGTAATGCATGGATTTGGACGATTTTCACGCCACAATGTTTGTCTCGATGGGAACATCAGAACCTCCTATTTGGGTCAAAATTGAATCTGGGATTTCAAAAATGTAAGAGAAAAATGATTAACGAAACATTGACCGGTTAGCGTTCTGGTTAACTCTTGTTACGGTTGGGGATTTTGAATACCGTTTTCCCCAAAATTCTGACGTAAGCGACGAGACTGAAATATATCTTGTTTGCGTGGAAATCGGATCAGAGGTTGAGGTACTACGAAAAATCCGATATTGAATATTGTATGGCGTCTCCAGTGGAAATTTGATCAGGCATTCCCTATTTCTAATAAGGTCCTGATCAGGTTAGAATCCGGAAACCGTGAACAAGGACAATCTTATGAGGCCCTTACAAGGGACTCATCTGATTTCCCTAATAGGATCCAAATAGGGTTGTACCGCAGGGGTACAATAGGGTTTCGCATGAAATTTCCATAAAATCGAGCGAAATAGGGAAAACCGTAACCAAACCTGATGAGGACCTGAGGACCACATCCTCGAATGCGCTGAGAAAAATGAAAGCTTGCAAATCGCAATCTTTATTAATAGATTGAAGACATCGCGGTCAATAGAAGATTATCGCTTAACATCAGTTCAATAAATTTCCATTTCAATAAAAAAACATTACTGTTTGAATTGTAATGTACTGAATTAATGTTCAGCGATTGTCCGCGATATGTCTTCAATCTATTAATAAAGATTGTGATTTTTACGCTTTTTTTCTCTCAGTGTGGTGAAAATTTCATATCTGCGTTAGTTTTGCTCCAATCGCTCTAAAAATTCAACACAACATTCTTGAGATGTTGTGCATTCATAAAAAAAAATGGGAGAAAACATTTCAAGACCATTCTCTAAATCTGAAAGAGTGAAAAATCGCACGTTTCACTCCGCCAAGTGTCAGAAGTGAGCTTGTCCGCTTCGAGTGGAATTTTCACTCGTTAAGAGTGCGTTCACTCTTTTAGAGTGAAAAATTCACTCTAGCATCGAAGTGGTTGTGAATTCCTAACCTCAAACCTTAGGATATCACTCTAAAAGAGTGGAAATTTCACTCGAAAATTCGACAGGCTCACTTCTGGCTGGCTAAAGAGTGAAATCTCACTCCAAAGATTTTAGAGAGCATATCTCCTCCTTAATACTGAATTGATATCAGTTACCAACGATTCATGACGCTTGGCGATCGGTACCGGATCAGAGTTATTTGGCGATATCGTTCCGCAGTCTGCCCGACATCGCTCGCCAACGTTCGCACCCTGGCAGCAGGGTGAGCAACTTTTTGTACGAAGATTACGCCTCGTCGAGTGATTTTATTATGCACTTTTATGCAGTTTCATCTAGTGCCAAATTATACAGTATAGGGAAGGATTCAGCAATACCGAATACTTTTAATCCCGAATAACCACTACTAGTCACTAGTAAATTATCAAGCACGTCAAAAGCTCCTAAAACTCATCCGGGTTCATTTCTATTCGGGATTGCTAACCTTTGGGATTAAAAGTATTTGGTATTGCTGGACCCTATCCAGCAGAGTAACCAATTATGCATAATCCATGCACTTTTTCTTTTGAATTAATCCATCACAATCTCTCATTGAATCAATGAGAAGAGTTGAAGGTAGAGGTGCACGATATCCCGCGGTATCGATATTTTGTATACAATTTATATAAAGTTTATATCGATATTTTATAAGATTCAATATAAACTCGACAAACTTTCTATAAAAATATCGATATCATGAAATATCGTGCGGCTCTAGTGGAAGGATGTTTGCTGGTGGATTTTCTCCCTAAAAAACTACAAAATCGTTTCAATCGTTTTACGTCCCAGATAACACACGAAGAATTCTTTTTCAAAAACCAGAATCGAATTCTTCAAGAACTCTTTTCGAACTAATTAATTCATAAAGAGCTCTGGAGAGGTTCAATGTTTGGGACATCAACGATTTCTTTGAGAGTACTAAAATAATACTTCCAGCATTTTCAAAGAACTCGTTAATGTCTCTATGAATTCATTAGTTCGAAAAGAGTTCTTGAAGAATTCCATTCTTGTTTTCAAAAAAGAATTGTTCGTGTGTTATCAGGGGTTATTAATGTCCAATCGATTACATTGAATCACAAAATTCAAAATCAATCCGAGATTATTTAGAATAATTAATTACTTTTCTCTCAATTATTCACATTTTTTCACGCTATGATAACTAAATAAAATTTGCAGTATACTGGATTAACTTTTATGCACTGATTTCTGAGAATTATGCGCCACATTATGCATTATGCAGTATAATCTTGTTGTATGCAAATTGACATCAAAACATGCACTTAATGCATAAATCATGCAGTGTTGGTGACACTGCTTGGCAGCCTGTATCGAACCGGTCGTGGACCATTCATAAATTCCCACGTGGGTTCAAATATGCCAACCAAAACTGTCCGTACAATAATCGAAGTAGATTTTAGGGGAATTTCCATGTTTCATTTATCATTCGAGATAAAAAGTGTAAAACAAAAACTCGTTTTGATTTGTTCACACTTTGTGTTTGTTTGAATCATGGAATAGGCGGCGGTGTCGATGTTACCCAGAAGTAAGCTCGATGCGGAGACGAGGGGAAAGGGTTACGAGTTGAACGGAATGAACATATGCGTGCACATATTCATGTACTCGATGTACGCGTACGTACACGAGTTGAAGGAGAAAAAGAGAGGAAGAGGGAGAGGAAAAGAGATAGAATTGCATCGGTAAACTGAATAAACGACTTACATAAGTTTCTTGCTGAAAGAGTAGTCGAGAAAACCTTTTTCAACGTCTTCGTCGTCGTCGTCGTCGTCGTGGTCGTCGATTCAATAAAGAACGTTGCCTCGTTCCCAATTTCCAAACTTATTTGGAAATAATTTGTTGTACGACCGTAGAATAATTTATCGGATTCATTCATTACTTTTGCACCAGATGCCAGATACGGTAGAGGCCAATTCTGCACGGCACAGTTATTTCAAAGAGTTATATATCTCTCGGTTGATTGATGTGTAGAGGAAAACTTGTAACGAAAGTTATGGAATAACGCGTAATGATGGTGCGATTTCAATTATATTACGTGAAAATGGTCGGTACGAAAACACATTTTGCGAAATCATTTCAAAGCAAAGAGAGGAGGAGATCAAAACGTGTTATGATGTAATAAGAGTTTTAATGGGTTTATACCTGAATTTTAGTACAATGTGGAAAAATATGGGAAGTTTTTCTTGACCCTAGTGATGGATTTTGTTCACCTGATCGGGGGAAAAAAATTGTTTTCTCATTAGAAATTGGGGATTTTATTTTGCCTTTTGGATGTTGAAAAAGTCTACTAAATCATGATAAAAAATTCCTCATCTATGGAGGAACTTTGTCATCACCATACTATGTGGGGGAACTCCATAATTTTTTTTTCACAGGATAGATGGTTGTTCCTGTATCATCTTCGAATTTTCACTCCAGGAACTAGAGGTGTGCGAATCGCGTTTTTTGACCCACGAATCAAATCGAATTGAATTTGCGGAATCAATGTCGAATCAAATCGGATTTCAGCACCAAAAATATTCAAGACACATCTTATAAATGCAAATGGACTCGACGTCTGCAGGATAAATGGAGGCTGTCACGCAAATTGACTATGTCTGTTTCTTTTCACCTTAATAGGGTTTTACGATCGGCTCAATAATGACTCATGACTGGGACACAGCTGGAATCAGTCGTACGGTAATGGTATCAGTGGATGGGCCAATGGCACCCATCAATGGTTAACTGCTGGATGATAAATTGGGCCCAGAAATGGCGAAAAGTGAGCGGCTAATGATAAAATGCTTTGGATGTCTGAGTACACTGAGTACATTTTTGTAGTTAAAGTAGCCATATTTTGCATTGGAGTAACTATGAGAATCGTTGGGATAGTTAAAATAAAGCTTCTATGACTAAAAACTGTACTGGGGCTCATTTTCAGCTACAGTAATTTTTCTCAGTGTGCCTTGTCGATTTTGACATAATTTTTGAGGGGGCTTTTCACGTGATCTCGTAATTGATCGCTGCCCAACACTTCATTCATTTGAAATTCATTTGTTAAAGAATTCTAACGAAAATGACGTAAACTATCATGTGATTTACAGCATGATTTCTCATGTGATTTGCAGCTTGGGCCAAGAAATCCATTTGATCACGATATACACCTCGTGATTGTTTACGTGATTTTTTTCTTTGAGTGATCTCAAATGGAAAATGTTCGTTATAAAAAAACAATATTCCAATTCAGGCAAATCAAACTTTTCATTCCATCCCAGACAGCACAACGTGCCACTGGAACGTTTATAGAAGGTTTATAGTACGTAGGGGAGGTTTTCTGAACCTTCAGAAAACGCTCCAGAGTCACATTTTTCTCTATGTTTTATTTCTCTATTCTCAAATAACTCTATTCCCAAATATGACTAATCTTGAATATTTTTATGTGTTCTTTTCAATATAGATTAGATACAGATGTTTTTTGTTTTATACGTAACAGAATAGAGATTTGTGAGAATAAAGATTGGTAAGAATAGAGATATCTAGGATTGGTCATATCTGAGAATAGAGTTATTTGAGAATAGAAAAATATACAGAGGTGTGAGAATTATTAGAATAATTGTGATTTCCAAAACTGTTCCAACTTTCCTCCAAGGGAATGCAATCATTTATGGATAACTGGTTTTATTTCTTGATATAAATAGTTCTTAAGCCCTCCATTTTTGAACGAAGGAATATCCCATGATTACTATACAACAATCTCATTTGTACAAAGTTATTTTTCATTATGAGCATCTTCATATGTCTTTGAATAACTAACAATGTGCAATATTTTGATATTAAGAACTGGTGTTTTATTGTATAAAATTTATATACACGACAAGGAAGGATAGTTGAGTTACAATGAAACCATTAAAAATCCCGGTTGAAATTTGTTGTTAACTATTCTCAATTCCCAGCGGGTATCTATCGTCACATACTGTTTAGTTTGAGATCGAGGTGTTGAGATCATTGGAGTGAAAAAAAAAGATTGGAAAGAAAAATTGTTATAATAATTAACTCAGAAATGGAAGGATGAAAAACTATTATATCAACAAGACAAAATAGTACTCCACAGATAAATGCATAATCTGAGGCAAAAGTTGTAGTTATTTTGGAAATAACAATTATTCTAATCATTTTCACACCTCCTTGTTCTGCCGTCGATTTTAGTTACTGCAACTAAAATCGTGTGTTTCTTCCATGCAATTTGACAACTTTCGATGAAGGTCAAGAAATTTCACAGAAATGCATTGCATCTTATGGACTATTATTAAATATCACCGAAATTTTGCTACATTCCGTTGAATTTTACTGATCTCTAATGGAAAAAAAACAAATGGGCGGAAATTGAATAAGGTTCGACGAAACTTTTCACCAAGACTTTAGTTTTTTTTCCTCTACCAATTCGAAATTCAATTCTTGTGATTCGAAATCTTTGAATAATTCGTATACGAATTTCTAATGTTCTTAAAGAATCGCACACCTCTACCAGCAACCTTCTGGAGCTCTCTAAGATTTTCAGAGTGAGATTCTACTCTCCCACCAGCTAGAAACGAGCTCGTTAATTTTTCGAGCGAATTTTCTACTCTCAAGTTTATAGTATTGAGAGAGAAATTTGATTCTCATATCATGTAGTTGTCACAATCAGATTTATGTGATTTTGTTTGAGTTTCCTGGTTATCATAACCAAATTTCGAATGACTGTAACCATGAATCCTTGGCCATGTTGCTTTTTCTCAGTTCAGTGAATTCTTTTATTCTCCAAAAGTAAAGTTTCACTCGAAACAGTTGAAAATATCATTCGAACTGGAAGTTATTCGCATTGAAAATTTTTGGTTGACGCAGCATTTACGATTTTTTTTTTTTTAATATTTCAATAATCTCTTTGGAATTGTTTCAAAACATTGTTTTAATTATTTCAGATACTTTAAGAATTGTTTGGAAATTTTTGTGGAATACTTGAAGAATTCAGAATGCTTTAGAAAATTTGTCAAGAATTCTACTGGAATTCTTTTGGAGGAAAAAAGAATCCCCCAAAAATTCATTCTGGACTGACGTCACGAGGAGTTCTTCGAGAAGAGTTTGCGGATTCATTAACAGTACCGTATGAACTCTCGTATGTTCTCTTCAAGAATTCGTGAAAAATCCTCAAAGAATGGATTGTGTTCTTCAAGAATTCTTTCAGAAATCTCATGAGAAGATTCACAATGAATTCGTAGAAAGGATTTAAAAATCCCATGTTCAAAGCCGACCCAGATGGCACACAAAAATTCAAAATGAATTCTGAAAAAAGAACTCTTCGATAACTCTTTCAGAATACAGAGAGTCCTTAGAGTTTCAAAAAGAATTGAATTAACGAAATTCGCAAATGTCTGACGAATCGAATTCTTTTTGAAACTCTTCAAGAACTCTTTGTATCCCAAAAGAGTTTTTGAAGAGTTCTTTTTTCAGAACTCATTTGTGATTCTTGTGTGCTATCCGGGAATCTGTTTGAATACAACAACCTGGTCGTTGGAGAAAATTAATGGTTTTGTCTTACTAACTGTCAACGAAATTTATCAAAGGATTTACACTGTAAAAAACTGTGATGACTTCATGATGATGTACACTGTAAAAAATTGGCGGTTTCGGCAAACATTCACACCAAATAGTGTTGTTTTAACATCACATGGTGTTATTCTCACACCATAAAGTGTCATTCTAACACCGTTTGGGGTTATTTTGACACCGATTTTGGGGTGGACTTCTATAGAATCCGCGTGGTGTTGGTTCTGTGTGAATTCTGACACCACTTTTTCTACAGTGTATGGACGAATTTCACAAACCTTCCAAACACTTTATCTTCAAAAGTTTGATACAAGCAGCAGCAGCAGCAGCCTCATGGTTGATATATTCTCCAAACTCTTCATTCACCAATTCCTGTATCAATTTACCATCCTTCCATCGAACACCAATATTTGTTATTTTCCCATCAACCACGAAATCCTCGCATTTTGAAATTTCGTTCCCAGTAGCAGTAACCTCCGTTAACAAGATGGCTCAACTCGCTGGTCGATATGTTGATATTTGAAGAGATTATGAGCTTTTTTTTTTTTGTAACCAGAGGCATGAAAAGGTTATTCGATATTCTATCCAAGTACCTGATATACTTTCGCCTTTTTGAAAATGTATCTCTCCAAAACGAGAGGAAAAAAAATACCTCCTTCATTTTCCCAGAGCAGATTCTTTGTCCTCAAAATCTTGTTACCGTTTCCTGTGCTTTTGTTGCAAATCTTTCCCTTCGCCGGAGATCGTTCGAATATAAAGTTCCGTTAATTAAATTCAGAAAATGAACTTTGTCTGTCGTACAAAAAAAATGAGAACCGACTGTAACATTATTATTTCCAGTATTAGTTATAAACTCGATGATGACGATCATCATCATCAACAACATGATGATGATGATGATGATGATGATGATTCTTGGAAGAAATCTTTCGACTCTCGTATAAACTTCTCTTCGACGTGTTTCCGGTTTCGTCGTCCAAGAACGCACGTGCACGTTCAGAAGTGGATGAGGAAAGAGAGGAGATTGAAATTGAGGGGTAGACGGGTAGACGGATGGAAATACGATAAGGATGAAGCATGAGATGAGATGAGAAGAGAGGAAGAAAAAAATGTATGAAATTAACGAAAGTGAAGAGTAAAAGGAGAAATGAGATGGGTGGAAATGAGAAAAAGATAGCTAAGCGATACGTGGAAATGTGAGGGATTTATCAAATTCTCTTGATACTTGATATTTCATGATAATTGTACGGGCGATGGATAAAAACATGTTTTTCAGAGATGATTCTTTTGTATCATCTTTGATCAATTCCTGGATTGTTTATAGAGCTTTTATGTATTTTCTTTCGATTTTCTCTTAAAATTAAACAACCTTCATCGATTGAAACATTCAAGATGGAGCGGAGGAAAAATGTTGGAGAGAAATTCGCTGTGACAACCACATCTTATTGGCTATCATAGCAATCTTGTTGGCTATAAGGGCGATTTTTTAGTTTTGGCAACAAAAAAAACTTTGCTTCTCCGGCAAAATTTCGTTGTCGATGTTTTAAATGAAAGTATTTTTTATCAAAACACTTTTGCTTGGAGACTATTTTTGATTCCCTTCTTTGAAGCATTGTGATAGAGACTTGAAATCTGGAAGTCGAGAACAATTCGATTCCCAACAAGGCTTTACGATCAGCCCAATAATGGCTCATGACTGGACCATAGCTCGAATTAATCGTCCCCATTACTGGACCAACGGCCCCCTTCAATGATTCACTGCTGGGTGATAACTTGAGCTCAGCAATGGCTAAAAATAAATGACTGGTCCACCGGTGGGTCATATCTCGGC
This sequence comes from Gonatopus flavifemur, assembly GCA_018340375.1. Taxonomy (NCBI): domain Eukaryota; kingdom Metazoa; phylum Arthropoda; class Insecta; order Hymenoptera; family Dryinidae; genus Gonatopus; species Gonatopus flavifemur. The sequence continues at coordinate 13,614,741 of JAFFJZ010000005.1, forward strand.
CAGCAATGGTGAATCAATCATTGGCCATTCAACGCGAGCCACGTATTGGCCGGTTATTTGTCGTCTGTGTTCCATGACTAGGCTCCCTGTATCGAATCCACTGATTTGAATAATTTTGTTTGTAATATGAGACTCGAGACTCGTTGATTTCGATCCAGAAATCGAATGATAATGAAAATATGGACAATTTACAGGCTGTGTACTTGGTATCGATACTTTACCACGTCTCTTGATTGATAATCAAAGAACGATACAGACATTTCGAGGATATATTTCTTTTTTTTTCCATAATAGATACTAGACTTCAAACTAACAACATTTCCATCTACGAAAGAATGATTATTAGTTATTCAACAATGATTCCAACGATGTTATAAAATATCATTCGGAATTTTGAATAGATGAATTCGAATAGACTACTTTTTAGGCTTACCAGCTGTCGAGATACCAGGGCGTCATCTCCTTCTACCGGATGTGGCCAATTCAACCACATAATGAATTCTGCCGCGTCCAATCTGACCGGAGCTCTCTCTCCAGCAAATTATTCTCGCAGGGTAAATGTTGGTGATTTCCACATTCAATCGAATTTGTTATCCGCGACTTCTCATGCAATTTGCTCGCAGCTACCCCATATTTCAAGGCTTTTTCTTTATCCGCAACCCGAGGACGACGCGCTGTGGCTTTTGACTCGTAGTTGGAATAATCCTACTCCACGCGATTCGTAATTTACATTACGAATATGGATTCTCACCCGAAAATGTGGCTATCAAAAATATTATTCACATTATTAAAGCAAAATTATAACAACATATACGAGAGAGGTTGAGTTTTATATTAAAATCAAATCGTATCAAAGTTCAAATATCAATAACAAATGATACCCAGGGGAAAATAAATCCATAAAATCTGTCAATGAATAATGCGATGGAATGATAAATCAAACAAAATATACGGTACATGTATATTGTGTTACAAGAAATGTCAGTTTTATTTGTCGATCTCTTTCGTATCTTTATTCGTATCTCGTAACGATCGTTCCAATACACACACGTCTCTTTTCATATTTTCCATCACCTCATTTATTTCAGTTAATTATATATCTACCTACCTATCTATCTACCTACCTTTATATGTATAAATAAAGTATTTCATACCTCTGGCTATTTGCTCTAATTCTAATATATTCTTAACAGTTTATGAGTCTCGTTTACCGCATAAAGATTATCAAATTTACACTCGAGAGTGTTACATGAATCCGAGGATCGTTTGATACGCGTTACGATTTTTTTCTTTACTCTCGAACCGTATTCAACGACCCCGAACCCTCAACAAAATCTCATAAGAATGTTCATTAAAGCACATTACAAAGACAGCTTTTGTGGTTCATATGGAAGATGTTATCTTTACTTTTCAAAAATATATAACTTAGACAATACGTGTTATAAAACATTATTATTGCGTCACGCATAACTTTCAATTTGTTTATTTTGTTAATTCAAGATATCTCGTTGGCGAAGTCTTATCATTTAGATCTACAAAGGAGAATTCAATTAAGAATGAAAAATAAATCGCGATGGCAATAAAATTCCATGCAAACAAATATTCCGAGCTCAATGAAATATCTTATTTGTCTTCTTGTGACAGATGTTCATATGTATAATTTTATTTTCTCGACTCCATTCACAAGTATCCATGATAGGCATGTTGTATAAATAAAACATTGTTTGAACGTAGAGAGATATTAAAAACTGTTTTGACGAATCTTTCCAACTCGAGTTAAAAATATCTTTCAATGTGAGATCCATCATTTTTGATGAAGGATTTTCATTTGATCGCGGCTTCAAACGGATGGAAATTTTCTACCCCAAGATCGATATAATATACGTATCAAATACAAATGATATAATATTAACATATTCAATGTTACGATGTTCGATGTCGCGTGTATATGGATAGAAAAAAAACATCAATATATATTAAAAAGAATAAATAAATTGTACCGAAAAAGTGCATAGTTTCATCCTTGAGGTAGGAAAAATTCTAATCGATTCGCGAGTGAATTTCACACACTTGTTTTTTTTCAATGACAATTTTGGTACCGGCATTTTATATTCAACGAATTATTATTATTATTTCCCATTTGAGGACTTCGCGAGGAAAAATAAGCTCCCGTTTAATTTCATATGAAACACTTCATGAAAAATTAATCGATTATTGGATACTTTCGCATAGCATTGCCATCGGCAATGAACTATTTCAAGAAGACCCGGCTAAGTACTCGTTTTACATCAAAGGATTCCTACATTTCGTCCGCTGCGCGTGCTTTTTCAAGCAGGAAAAAGGCAAAGAACGGGGAATTCAAATCAATATTATTATATACATAATTACTCATAGTTTCGCTTTAATTTTTATAACACTCCTTCAATTATAGATTGTATCAAACCCATATGAGATGAAAGATCTTCGAAAGAGGTCGTTATTTATTACAATTGTACAGAATATCAAATAATATAGATACCAGAAATACGTTTTTTCGATTGTTCACTTCTCCGCGAAGATCCAATTTATAGAAATGTCGCAAACTGATTAAAAGATATTTGTACTCCTGTTTTGAACAACAGTTTTCAACACAACTCAATGGAAAATTCATCTACATTCACATTTTCTAATTACTATTGAAAACCTACAAAATTTTATCATTTGTCCTCCTCGATGCTCCACGAGGAGAAGAGTTCCCACGGATGAATCAATTTTACAAATTTGGAGAATTCAAATAGGAACAATCAGAATTTCTCGTGAATTGATTATCGAGTTTCCAACAATATCTTTGAATTTGAATCAATACATTTGATTCGAACTTACTCTCCGGCGATTGGCAATGGTTAATTATTCTTTACAAAAAATCATTCATTCGTCAACAAATTCATTTCAAGTCCTCGGTTTCGGCATTTTCTGTCCTTCTATATGTACATCTTCATTTCAATTTGTCAAATGTGGTTTCGAGGGAGGGGAAAAACTGTTCAGAAGCACCCGTTTGTTTCATCATCAGATTTTCAGAAGAAAAGTATTGTAAAAAGAGAGCGATCGTATGTTAAAAATTAAAGAAGAGAATTTGAATTTTCGTTGCCTTGTCCTAAAGAATTGGCAATCGATTATTCCAATCGGTACCGATTCAAGGACCTTCCGGGGTCGACTAAAAACGCGTAAAATACACGAGATTGCAGAGTGTATTCTAAAGTATTTGAAAGAGTTTTTTCAGTTCCACCATCAATTGCCAATCGGTTTTGACTAGGTCGTCCCTGAAGTATTCCTTGCAAGCGTCTATACTTTGTCTGCTGATCTGTAACAGAAAAAAATTATACAAATGGAAGAATATCGTGTTTCATTCATGTTAAATATTCTTATTGATATGAAAAATTTTTTATTTAGTGCACGCAGACCGTACCGATGCGCATTGAGAGGGTACTTGTGTCTTTGATAGTGAAGAAGCGGAAATATCTACGTTAGGTGTGGGCTTGTAGAGTCATATATATTCGCTACACGGAACTGATTTTCCAACTGACTTCAGTGATGTGAAACCATTGAAATTTTAATCTAGAGATACGGGATCGGAAAAACGGGAAATTAACTGAAAAATCGGTGGTTCTGAATGTTCATAATAGGGTTCAAATACACGCAAAACATTTTAAGACTGAATCAATACAACTGTTTGTACTGAAAGAGTTTAAATGTAATCTGAACAGGGCAACTTTTTGACTTGACTAGGTTAAAAAATTGAATTGTAAAAGTTCAAAACAACATCGAACTCGTATAGTCACACGATCCACGCCATTAAATCCAATAGTTTGGCGTGAGAGATTGCGGCGCTGCGTCGAACTGTGACGGATCAAGCGATCGGACTCTCAGAGTACGGAATCTCGGACTTTGAGAGTCCGATCGCTTGAGTTCTCGCAGTTCGACGCAGCGCCGCAATCTCTCACGCCAAACTATTTGATTTAATGGTGTGGATCGTGTGACTATACGAGTTCAATGTTGTTTTCAACTCTGAAGATTCGAATTTTGAACTTGCATAAACAAAAATAATACAACTGTTTGAGTTACATAAATTTCGAACTCTCACAGTCTTAAAATTTTTCCCGTGTAGCGCGCGATTCACTCGCCATCAATCGCCCCAAATGATATTCCCTTCGTTCGCAGTTTTCAAAATCGAAGACGCTCGCTCCAATCGTCATTTAATACATATTCCAAAAAGCACTCGCTTCGCTCGCCATTCAATATTTCCAATGGCAGGAGTGTTTGAAAGAGTGGATAACTCAAAGGAATTCATCACTCGGCCTTTAATAGAGATAGCCTCCAAAGTTCGATATTTCTATGGGAAAGAACGAGTAGTTTGTAAATGAATCAAAAGACGGTAGATTTCGTTGAATTAATTCACAGATTGTTGAAGTTCAGCCTCAAATCGGTATTTCGGACAACAAGGATGAGAATCATAAAATCTCCTGATAAATTGTACTGCTGAAATTTGAATCGTTTATCGAAACGAATCAGTAATCAAATAACGAAATACTCAGCTGTTAAGGCGATTCACCGCAAGCCAAGTTACTAGATCTCTCCCCCCCCCAGTTTTTTCAGTAATCAATGAATAGAATCAATTTTAATGAGCAGGTGCATCTTCTTAGGCTATTGAAAAGAATGCAGCTATTCATTATTTTTCATTTTATGTGTTCGTTTCTGAGAAAACTGGGGGGAGAAATTTGGCATCTAGTAACTTTTGCAGGGAGTAATGAATCCCCTTCAATGAAAGACCCAAAATTTTGCAAAACATTCTTTTATCTATGTTTTCAGTCTCAGAAAATTACCAAGAATTCATTCAAGAAGATAAATAACGATGATTCATTAAATTTTGTGAGTTTCAATTATCGTTTCGTTTCTATAAACGTTTCAAACTTCAAGAACATGATAAATTGGAAGGTTTTGCAACACTGCCTGGCTCTGAATATAGGATAGAAAAGTGGTATGAAAATTAAATATTCAAACATCATTGATGATAAGACATTGAAATGTTCTGTATGGATTGAATAAAGTATTATGATCACAATATGCACTCATTTGGAGTTGTTTTTAAAATAAAATACAAAGAGAACGAATTAAATCCTCCCACAACAGCATACTAATGATATCAATTAGAATGTTTCTCATCACATTTAATGTAGGATTCTCAAGACTTTTTTGGAATACTTTCGAAAACACGTTTTGTTGAATAAAAATAACAACTCGTGACGGAATACATGATTCATTCGACAATAAAAAGTAAATTAATGGTGTCTCATTGCATATTTGATTTTATCCAAGATTGATTTGATCAATTTCCTAATCCTGTATTTTATCAACTGATCATTCAATCTCTACATATTCATGATACCATTTATCCCCTATAATCTACTCGATACATTCTACTCTTGATTTAACTACATAATTCTTGTCCCCTATATTTTAATCCCAACTTTAATAGATTCTCATAAAAAGTATCTTAGGAAGTACGTCCTCTATCGAGTCTCTTCTCGAATCAAGAATCATTATCACGAAAGATGCGATGATCATCCTTGTCAGTCATTTTTTTCTATACGTCGGAGACTATAATTTTTCTCATAAAATATGTATGTAGAAGAAAAAACACATTGATTTGGATGAATTAGAGTGAGGAAGAGTCGAGTTTTGAGAAAGTAGCATGTATTATTATTATGTACATATTATATAGAAGCAGGACGAAAGAGTTTTCACGAAATTGCGTGCGAACGAGTGATCATGATGAAGGCGCTCGGTTGTTGCTCGTCCATTCAGTAACGTAACGCTCTACAACTGTTTCCGCCCCCACTCCCGGCCGGAAGTCCCATTTCATTCATGGATCGGTCACAATGGTGGTTTTACGTGGCTATTGAGGACGCCTGTCTCTCGCACTGTTGCTGTTGCTGCTGCTGGTGCTGCTACACAGCCACCGCCGCCGCCGCTCTGCTACCGCCACGCCCCTTCTCTCATTCTTTCCTTATCCTTCTCTCTCTCCTCTCTCTTTCCCTTCTCCTTTACCCTCTCGCTCGGTTTGCTTGTCTGCCGGGTTACTCTATCTCATGCTTTCTTTCTCGCTTCTCCTCCTCTCTTTCTCTATTTATCTCCTACGTAGCACAATAATCTTTTTTACAAGTATAATTGTGTACTAATTGTATCCTTCTTCGTGTTCCTGCAGGTCAACAATTTCAATGGGAAGAATCAATGATCTTCTCTCCAAATGGTTAGAGGAGTACGAAATTCGTTTAGTTTTTCTTTGTACGTGTGATATCCAAAATTAGTATTCTTTATTGCATGAACAGAAATTTATTCGTCGATTCGTAGCTTCCTACTATTACACACGTTTTTTCTCCTCATTATTCAAATCCAAATGATCAGAGGAGTGAATTCAGTCTCTCTCTCTCTCTCTCTCTCTCTCTCTCTCTCTCTCTCTCTCTCTCTTTGCAATCAAGTGACATAGATTTGATCAAAATACACATTTGGAATTAATATAAGTGATGATACTCCTGTCGTCACCTTAATCTCACTTTTTTTTACAAAAATCAAACACTTTTCTTCACATAACACCTGAGAATTCATTCTTGGCCTTCATGAAGGTTATTTTCAAGAATTTGAATCATTCAAAAAATCAAATTGAAATTATACAATTCTTGATTACAGGGAAAAATCAAAATTCAAGCACATTTTCAAGGGTGTTTGAATGATTTTTCTAAAACTCATCCATTTCTTCTAGGTGAAAAGGGAAAAAATTGACATAAAAAATATGTGTTCATGGATGAATATATCATTTGTTTCGAGGGGTCTTTCTGGTTAAGATTTTCAAGAAAAATTTTTTTCTTCAAACATTTTTTTCTCATAGAAAGAATAGGTATGTTTATTAAAGATTCAATATTACAAACAAATTTCTTTCAGATTCAAACACATTTCCTTTTTCGTTCTACTAATTTAAACAGAAAAACACTAAAAAATGACGTTGAGAGTGATTTGGGGCGACCGGATGATCTGAAAAAGGAAAAAAACATGGCAAATTATTCCTTGTTGAAGTGGCTATCGCATGAACTAGAATATTTTTTTTTCCATCGAAAAATAACAAAATGGCGGCCATTTTGCGAAAAAATCGATTTTCGAGGATGGAAAATCGGATAGAAATGGGAGAATTTTTGACCAATCGAAAAGATCCTAGTCCATGCGATAGCCACTTCAACAAGGAATAATTTGCCATGTTTTTTCCCTTTTTCAGATCATCCTGTCGCCCCAAATCACTCCCAACGTCATTTTTTAGTGTTTTTTTGTTTAAATCAGTAGAACGAAAAAGAAAATGTGTTCAAATCTGAAAAAAATTTGTTTGTAATATTGAATGTTTAATAAATATACCTACAAATTTTCAAAAAGATATCTCAATTTTTTCTATGAGATACAAACGTTTGGAAAAAAAAAATTTCTCTTGAAAGCCTTTATCAGAAAGACCCCTCAAAAAGATAATGGAATGTTATATTGTGATTAGAAAACAGAATTTCTGTTAGATTCAAAGGATATTTGAAATGAAAATTGAAGAAAGTTCACCCATTGTGGACCGTTTAGAATGCAAAATACAAAAAACCCAGAGCTACCGCAACAATACAGGCGCAACAAATCACTTTCTGAAGGCAGTGGCATTGAGCAGATGCATGGAACACGACCAACCGTTTCCATATTCAGCAAACTGAGACCGAATTTGGGAAGAAAAGAGCTATGGTGAGGAATATCAAAAACGTGAATACCTGAAATGATTAGTTTCATGGTGGGCTTGTTTGAATTATTGATTTGAGATCGAGACTGTTGAGGTTTGACATGATAAAAGGTATCCCCGGTGATGTGAAACCATGAAAATTTGAATCGAGAGACATGGTATGGAAAAGTCAGGAGATAGGCTGAAAAATCAGGAACACGATTTTTGAAGAAAAAAAGTAATCGCGATGTTCTGTACGGAGGAACAAAATTTGCTAATGCAGCAAACGCAGGTATCATATATACAAAAGAGAATCTTTTCACTAATCTTGTTAAAAATTTACTGCCACAGCTAATTGGATTGTTGAGACAGTCAGATGATTAAGTAAAACAGCAAATTTTTCGTTGGACTAGAAAAATTTTCAATATTGTACTCGGAATAACCAAAAAATTATGTTGGAGGAGTCGAAATTTTTCACTGCTACAGCTGAAAAATCTTTGTCGTAGAAAACAAGATTGCTGTCACGATAAAAATTTTCTGCCCTAGCGAAAAGTAGCCAATAAAATCAGATTTCTTTTTCCATGTGAATTTTCATAATAGGTTTGGTACAGTCTCAATGCTTTGACTGCTCGACATCCCAAAAAAAATTTGATTGGGCTATCTCACTAATGTCGTATAGATTCTCAAAGACGAGCCCATGACACTTTTCCATGAAATTGCAGTTTTGGAATATTGTCGAGTCAAAACATTAAGACGCTACCAAGTGAAATAGAATTCAACTGTTTCCACTGTTCTATTTCTATTTTATTCTACCCTCAAACTAACACCTGTTTTCCAAGTATTGATAAATTCAGTTCTTCTACGTAAGTACTGGAATCCCCCTCTGATAAATCAGGAGGTTTTATAACACTGATTTGAAGGCTGACACTCTCGCAATTAGAATTGTTCTCCAATTGCTATTCAATGCTCCAAATGGCGCTTGCTATTTAAGGGGACATTTCAAGGGGTTGGAAAATTCGAATTTTTTTTATTGAGCATTTTTCGATAGTTGTTACCCATAAAATTAATATCCTACACTCGGTTGAGGTGTGTTCTGCCTTGTAACGCTTCGAAAACAAGGCCCAAACGGCGCACGCTTGAGTTTTGGAACACTTTTATGGATTTCCTGACGGGGGTGATTTCTCAAGAACGACCAATCGTATCAACTTCACATTCCAACACGGTATTCAGCACTATCATGGCTACCGTCAGTACCCCAAACTTTTCGATATTTTGATTCCAACTTACAATTTCTCCTGATTTATGACGCGAAAAAGGTGTTTTTTTTCCACAATTTTGCAAGAACTGCCACCATTTTGTTAATTTTTGTTAAAATAAAATAGTTGAGGTACGGACGATAGGGTGACAACATAGAGCAAGAAACTTCTTGGATTTTCTATTTCAGCTCACTAGGAGGCCTGGAATCGTCCCCGCAGACAAATTTTTTTTTTCAACACTCGTATTTCGTATTATGAGTATTTAAATAAATATTTTTCATGACCACCAAAAATTTTCTTCGCCTGTCCTTGACGTTACCTCTAAGGGAAAAAAAGTTTGTTCGATTACACAGGTCAACAAAATTTTGCAAATTTTAGTAACAGAAACTAGTACACACTTTTCCGAAGCATTTTGGTCCATGTATTCAGTAAATAGGTGAACACCCGAATTTCAAATTGTCATATCTCAATGGAAAAAGAAAATATTTCAACAAACTCAACGACATTTGGAAGACAATGAGTTATGCTTTGGGGTACACCTGCTAGTTTTGTGATATTCCAGGTATCCGAGATATTTTAACCTGAATTTCAACGTAAGAATCTGAAAAACACTGTTTCTCGACATGCTTGAAGTTACATGAAAACCAAGAAGTGATTTTTTTTAACAAAACCAGTGAATGCATCTGAAAGTATAAGTCATTCTCCTTCAAATGCCGTTAAGTTTGCTCAAATAGCTTTTTTTTTCATTGAGATACAACAATTTGAAATTTGTGTTCATGTATTCAGTAAATATGTTGAAACACAATTTTCAAATTATCATATCTCAATGAAAAAAAAAGATATTTGAGCAAACCTAACGGCACTTGAAGGAGAATGAATCATACTATGAGAGACACCTACTAGTTTTGTGAGAAAAAATTACCTCTTGACTCGCAGTAACCTCAAATATGTCGAAAAACAGTATTTTTCACACTTTTAAGTGGAAATATCTCTGAAACCTGACGCGATGGAGCAATTCTGCAGCAAGATTCGGATTCAGCGCGCCAAAATCCTGCGGAAGAGTGTGGACTAGTTTCTGTTACCAAATTTTGCAAAATTTTGTTGGCCTGCGTTATGTTTAATAGTTTTCGAGAAAAAAATCTTGAAAATATGCTTTTTTTCCGACGTTCATATTGGAATGTCCCCTCAATGCTCCAATTAGCGCTCGCTTTGCTAACACTTCCCCAATTCAAAGACACCCGAGCGGCCTTTCTAATTTTGAAGACGCTCGCTCCGCTGTCACACTGAGAAAAGGATCTAGTTATAGTTATCAGCATTTGGTAATAGTTACCAAATCTCATAGTTGGATACGGCGAAATAAATATTCAGTTATAATCACAGATTCACAACTAAGGCCTTCGGTTATAGTTCCCAAACTTTATAGTTATTATTATCAATTCCTGGTAATAATTACCAAATCTTGGTAATAATAAACTAATCACATATTTGAGGCAACCAAATCAATTTGGTAACCATAACTAGGTGCTTTTTTCAGTGCCGGATTTAGATGGTTCGGAGCCCCCGGCAGAATCCTGAAAAGAGGCCCTCTCATGAATTTCTCCCTTCGTTTTCAATTAATCATTGACTCCAATTGATAAAAATATAGTTGTTTCCAAATCTTCCGCCGGGTTCACCTATATGTAAATCCGGCACTGCATTTAATAGAAAAGTTGTACAGTGGCGCTATCGAACATTATGTGGGTTATGTGTACGTATTGCGCATTTATCAAAAAATGACAACTACAGTAATCATTTGAGCAAAAAACTTTGGTGTTCCAACTGAACCGACGCATACAGGGCCAAAATGCCAAAATAGACGGACAAAATGATGAGGGATCAAATCAAATCAAATCAAATCAAATCAAATTTGCTTGGAACTCAGCCCTTAAGAGTTTTTCTTGGATCGTTGATAACAAATCCGTGATAAAAATTCCAAAATTCAAAATGCCGTATCTAATACGGCCGACAAACATCAGAAAATTCATTGGATTTTCTTCAAACTTGGTAACATATTGTTTTTTGGGGTTACTGATTACAAATTCGTTGTCAAAGCTCAAAAATTTAAGATGACGGTTCCAACACGGTGGACAAAAATCTCAAAATTCACAATCAATTCGGATTGTCAAAAAATAGTTGACAGAATTCAGACGATGTGATTTCCACCTTGACGATCAGCCACAGTCCGGCTGACCTTTTGACATAGGTGATGACATACCGCACAATTCAGTGCAAAATAATCCACAAATTGTTGAGTCTCAACTGTCACAGATCAACCGTATTTAAGGACTCAAAAAGAATTATATACACTTCGAAGCTTGATGTATAGGTGCGGCATTTACTAATCAAAACGGGTAAATTGAATCAAGTTTCTCCACTTCCCTCTTTGCATGGCCGATGAAATGAAGACCAATTCTTGGATCGATTGGCGACTGGTGATGAAAAGTGGGTATTGTACAAAAATGCTCAACGCAAATGTACTTAGGAACGAGCAAAGGAAGAGCAGAACCCATGGAAAGACGCGGTTTGCATCCTAAGAAGATGATGTCTGTTTGGTGGGATTTCGATGAGTATTCATTCCGACAAGTACTGTCAACAAATTGTCAATCTAAAATCAATAATCCAGAATGAACGTTCAATTCTGGAAAATCGGGAGGGTTATTTTCCATTATCATAATGTGAGATCCCACACATCACAATAGCCCGTGTGAAAGCTACAAAAATTGAAATGAGATATTATAGTACACCCACCATATTCTCCTGGTACTGATATAATAATCCATATGATCATTACTTGTTTCGATCATTGCATGTGATATTTTCCTCTTGAGAACTGAATAACTGACAATAAATGCTTCAGACACTTTTTTTCGATTCATTTGACGATATGACACGGACTTATTATTCGTGATGAGTAGATTTATGAGTTTTAATAAGTTCCCAATCGATTCAATGAAAGTAACAATGGAAATTTTGATAATTTATTCAGAAATGATTCAAAAACCTTCAAAGTTATGACAAGATAAATAACGGTTGAGTAAGAGTCAGCTGTACTCAGAAACAGCGACGAATACCAGCTGTATCAGTTCTCGATATTGAAACAATACCAGTTCCTATAATTGAATTAATGTTGTTTGCCGACGGTTGGCGAGGGTTGTTGATCGGCACCGGATAAGAGTTATTTCGCGTCATTATTTAGCAATTTGACAGACATGTGACGCCAACGGTTGCACCCTGACAGACTCTCTGAAGCCGATACTGAACCATTCATCAATTTCATAGAATGTTTGATGAATTGTGTGATTTCATCAACAATTTGAAAATTTCAACATTTATTTCATTATTTCATGTTTTTGATATGAAAAATAATTTCATTTGTCGCAAATTGTGTTGACTAATCATATTATTAAATATGTTGCATGTCATATAGTCGTTAATTATAATTTCAGACTCAACATCAGGAGTTCCCGTCATATAAATGCTTATCGCATTATGTAACTGATACACTGACAAGGAGGTAGTATAATACGCCTATTATGTGACTTTATCACATTTCTATCATGCTTTTGTTCAATAAATTTGACTGATACGAGGGAGATATAAAAAATAACGTAATATTCAAGAATATCATACTCCTTGGAATTGTTTCTACATAATATATAGTGTTGCTAGGTTTTTTCGTCGGACGAAAAAGTGGTATCACAGAAGGAAAGTTACACTGAGAGGAGGAAAAAAAATCTTGAACCAAGGAAATATTGGATTGACCGAATCTAATCCGATATTTTCTTGCATCAAGAAAACTTTCTTCAAAGGAAGAAAATATTTACTCAGTTTGAAGCTACACTGTTTAGAAAAAAACTGAAATTTTCCGGTACCCAGGAACTAGAAAATTTCTGTTCATGACAAATTTTTTAGTTTACGTACAAGAAAATTCCTGTTGTACCGGCATTTTTCTGATACGTGTAATGAAATTTTATGTTCCAAAAGTTTGAATCGTTTATTGCAACGACCCGTATGGAAATTTACAATTGACGCTAGCATGGTGCAACGTAGATAAACTATGGCCAAGGCTTGGCAACCAAGCATGGCACAAACCTGGAATGATAACATCATTTTATGATTCACTTACGTGTTTTTCCAATGAAGTCCCATCATCGATGGAACAATAGCAATGGAATATACTATCATTGGCAAACAATTGGAAATTTTGTTTGTCAATGCTGCGCCAATGATCAAAGTAAAAAATATTTAATACAGAAATATATAAAAAGTATGCGCATGTCGCAATTTCTGACATATGTTGTTTGAGGTCTTATTGTTTTCCCCTCATTTGTTTGTGAACAATTTGGCGTCTTTTGTCGGTCAATTTTGCCATGAGAAGTAGGCACAATGTATGCTAGCTCAGCGGTAGGAGCCCTCTAGTGTGACTCATAGTAAAGAGCGATTGACTGTTCTTCCAAAGACTTACTTAAACCTTATATATCCTTCGTATACGCGGTTCATCACCCGCAAGAAACACTTGATTAGTAATGTAGCAAAAATATCATATAGGTTGCCAATATTGAGCCATGCTATTACCAACGATCGGCGCTACATTGAAAGCTAATTTCTACCGGAACTGGGCCAAAGTTTGGGGGAATATTGAACCACATTTTAAATGATCCTGGCGTTGAATGGAATCTATCGTTTAGTCAATGTTGGGCCAAGGATGAGCCAAGCAAGAGCCAAGCTTGGCACAATTGTGCTACAATAATAGGCTGACAAACGAAATCCCTCGAACACCGACATCGATGCAACATTGTATTTATTGTTAATCAACATTGAAGATTTATAGATTGCCAAGCCTCGTCTGTCAACATTGCGCCAAGCTATATTTTATTGTCAGCATTGGCGAAGCCCAAAAATTTTTCTATGGGGAATTGATGATCGAATAATGGAATACTCTGCTGTTATAACAGCTTTGGGTTTTTATCAAGACCCGAAATCTTGCGGTGCATTCTTCAAACCATGTTTCCGTTTCCAAGAAGTTCATTCGAGAAGATAAACACCGATAATTTATTGGACTTTGCGAGTTTGAATTTTTATTTCGTTTTTATAAACGATTCGAACTTTAAGTACATGAAATTTTCATTATTTGAATGGCATTTTTCAGTGCAAATGCACTGTAAAAAGAAAGTCTTGAATTCAGCTCATTTCATGGTTGAATCTATGATGCAAACAAATTAAGCCGAAAAAACAATCACCGACACAATGGACAAAGCATTGTCTGAAATTAAGATGCAAACAGATTGAGACTTTCTTTTTACAGCGTAATTGCTTCCAGCACGGTACTGGAAGTTGTCTGAAGTTTTTTTTTTTTACAGTGTATACAATGTCATATGGAGAAAATTTTCTTACCCCAAGTGAGTATCTTCTTTAGATAAGAAAAAAATTCATATTCTCAAACGAAGAACGTATGTTATTAGGGTTAAGCTGATTTTCCTTTCAGTGTAGTGTACTTCTATGTAGAAAAAGCCATTCTTTCACTCCGGAAAAAAATTCTAAAATACGGAAGAACATAACCAAAACTGAAATTTACATTTTCTTCTTTTGAAGCCCCTCGAGCGCGGTAAGTTTTTACATATGTGAGCAGACACATATAGCATACAGATACAGTTCAAGCGAGAAAACCTTGGCGCCAGACTTTTGTGCAAAATAGCAATTGATATGAAAGGGCATAGTGGGGTGAGGTAGGGAAGTCTGCTCCGCGCGAATTGAGCTGAGATTCACGACACAAGTAAGGGAATCGTGAAATCATAATATCAAGTCCTGTGAATATCAACTTCAAATTCGAACAGAATCCTATCGATCTTTGTTTAAGAGCTATAATAATTTGAACCTGCTGAATTCTGATTGGCTAAAAGCAAAAGAATTTGAAATCATTATAACTTTGAATGGAAAAATGACAGGTTAGTTCAATTTGTTTTACCAAGATCTGCCGTTTTCTAACTTAACGAATGATGTCAAGCGTATGTAACGCAAAATGCTTTTAAATGATTTGGAATTAGGAAAAAAAATCTGAAAATGCTCATATCTCAGAAACTGAGCCTAAAAAAACATGTTTCAAACGGGAAATTATTGCATTTTGGTGGTAGAATATGCCACAGAAATGCAGGAGGTGACTTCTAGGACACCCTGTATACTTTAATTTATCACTCAATCCATTCATTGAGAACAACATGATATTGAATACCATATCCAAACCTTGTTGTTCTGTAACATGCACTCAGAGAAAAAAAGTTGCCGAGACAGCGAACCTCGAAAATTTGCTGTGCTGATATAGGAAAACTTGTTGCTGAATTAGCGAAAAATTTGCTATTGCAGCAAAAATCTTGCTCTTTCAATAAACGCTTGCCACTCGGCAATACGGAATTGTAGATATACAGACGGCTAGAAAATTCTGCTGAATGAGCAAATATCTTGCTAAGATAACAATATTTCTGCTGTAACAGCAACCGTTTTGCTAATTTAGCAAAGCAGATTCCTCGGAATCGCTTTATCAGCAAGAATTGTTTTCTGCGCCTGCGTTACTTTGACAAACTAAACCCATGATCATTTATTTTCATATTTTTGTTTTTCTTTTATGAACAAAATGAGGAAAAATCTTCTTCTGCAATTCAAATTTTCAGTTCAGAAATATACGCGAGACGAAATTTTATATAATAATCCAATGTTATTATATTATCGGATAATCGGTAATTTGTGGTATCAAATCGAGTCAATGAACGCTTTATGCTTCTAGAAATTTCAGGTCTAGATCTATCTACCCATTCTAAGAAAACAAAAATGATGTCAGGATGGCGCGTTGAAGTTTTATTCGTCATGCACTATAAAAAATCGTGAACGTACGTGCTTATGACAAACAATTCATGAACTTGAATATAATTACAATTGTGCTATATGGTACCGTAATAATTCCCCCCTCCCCTCCCCTCCCCTCCCCCCTCCCTCCTCCATGAGTATTCATTTTATCTGCTTTCTTGTTTTCAGGAGAAATAAATTAATTTTTTCCATTTGATGATACAGTTGGCAGGCGGTTCATTGTAAAAATATAATTCAATTCACTGATAGAAGTACACCGAATCTATGACGTGCTTTAACCACATAACTCCACCATTTTATTGATATTTTATCGTTTCACGCTCTAAATTTTCCACGTCAAACGACGGGGCGATTGAAATAAGAAATGGATAGTCTCGAACGCTGAGTTTAGTTTACATTTCACGATTTAATAAGTGTATATCAATGTTAATCGGGAAATTTAATCCAATTGGAACTTGACTGGAGCCGATATCATTATATTTAGAATCAAATTAAGGTGTGTGAAGATAAATATACTGTAAAAAATAACCGGAATTTCCCTATATACGGCCACCGGAAAATTCCAATCACCGGATGACAAATCAATTTCCGATGAATAAGTATAAAATTTCTCATAAATCTAACTGAAAATTCCAAATTTCATGGGACTTTTACTATCATTTTACAGGAAATGTTCGGACAAGTGCAGAAAAGTTCTAACGCATGCATATGTTAATGACTTCACATAAATTTATAGGAATTTTCCCATAGAAATTCTGTACAGTGTACGCCATAAAAAGAGAAATCTAGATGTTTCGGCAAATCGAAGCATTTCCCCAATACTTTCTCATCTATCCGCGATCCGCGTGGTTATTTTCTTTGAATGGAAAAAAAGGCCTACACGAGACGAAACCTTGTCAAGTTGAAGGGCGTTTCATGTTATTCAAGTTTAAATCGTTTATTCAAGAAGAATTTAAAATAGACCATAACAAAATCTAAGACGAGATGGATTATAAAATTGAAGAATCAATTCTTTTCAATAATAAACACTGATTAGAACTGACCCAGGAAGGATTATAAAGGCGTGCGTGTTTCGTGATTTTTGAATCGAATTATAAAATTCATTTCAATTAGCGATGCGGCGAGACGAGACCAGACGAGAATAAGCTTCTTCTCGTTGCGTGTCAATTTTTTGGTACGTTGTCTCATCTCGTCTCGACATCTCGACATTTTTTTTCCGCAATATAATTGTTCGCTCTTTCGCTCTGAGTTTTCATTTTTCGTCAAATCACGCTGAGAGAGAAAGGTACCTAGTTGGGAAAACTAAATCTCAGTTACGGCAGCTAGATTTTTATTTACGCTAGTTAGACTCCAGTTGGAGTAAATAAAAGACTAGCTGTCTGAAATATGCATAAAATGGTTTATTTAATTGGAATAAAAAATATACTTGTGACAAATAAAATTTAGCTGGCACAATTAAATTTTTATTTACAGTGACTAAATTCACTAGCTGTCGAATATTTGAATGGACCCTTTCTCTCAGTGCATTTTCATCTCGACTTTCTCGTTTCTCACGGCATCACTAATTTTAATAAATGATTCAGGTGAAGGACCCAACGAAATGTGTTGTCTCATCGAAATCCCAGACAGCTTACGAAATAGCTCAGTTTTCAAAGAAAAAATGTTGAAAAATCAAATTTCGTGAGCAATAGAATAACAGTTTTTTCAGAAGTCCATTATTGATTGATCGTATCAGCGTTGGCTGGTGATGAATGGAATTATACAACTGAATGTATCTTCAAGAATACCACAATTGCTTGTAGAGATAAATCAGATTATGGTACCTTTAGATCTTAATTCAGATAAATAATTCTATTCGCTACCAACAGGCACTGATCCTCAATAAATCATAGAACTTTTCAACACCCTGGTTTTCTCCGTTCGGTTCCTTTCACAGAATCCAGAAGGATTTATCAGATTCTGCCTGGCATTTCCCGTAAAGACTTGAGACTAAGCGCAGTTTATTGAATAAAGAATCCATAGTAACCTACATTGTAGAAAATGTGGGAAGATTGCCTTAACACTCTGTTGATGGATTTTGTCCCCTCATCGTGGGGGAATTGTTTTTCCATAAAAAGTGAGGGATTTTTCTACCACTAAGGTAACTGTGGGTTGTATCGACCTCGTTGGTTATATCGGCCACCATTTTCATGTATTTTTCTTGAATACTACGAACTTCACATAACGAACTACACAACGCAGGATAACTCTTCGATGTTTCAAGAACATCAAAGTAAAAGTTATAAATGGCTTGGATTCCTGCTTAAATAGAAAATTGTTCTTGTCAAGAAGGTGACTTGCGTCCCTAAACATAAAAATTTGTCAACACGAGCGGTCTTAACCTCGAAGACTGGAAAGTAAGTACGTTTGAATGAGATATTATGATCGGTTTTGGCAATTTTTCAAATCAACATACGATGAAATAAGTCAGGCCGTTTAATATAATGCATTCTGCAAATCATTTTTAGTCGTTGACGAAATGAAAGTTTCACATTAATGAAAAAATGTTTGAGTTCGCAAAACTGACGAACCTGTTGAGTGTATCGGCCAGGTGTTGATTTACATTTTCAACTTTAAAACGTATGTTTTCCCGGCAATTAATCAATATCAAAACGGAGAATAAAACATGTATGTTTTGAAAGAGATGGAATCTAAAAGATTACAATATTCTATGGACGATTTGAGAAAAGTTATTGCTGCTGTATACAAAATGGATTATCCATACGACAAGTAAGCAAACCATTCAATGTTCCGCGATCGACCCTACAAGATAAAAAATTTTGATGAAATTGATTGATTTTATTATGATTAAAAAAATTTTAATACTAATGAAAAATGGAAATATACAGCCAAATGATTCATCCTGCATCAATAGATTTCATTATATTCCAATAAGAAATGTATTTATCAATTGCTGGCTGAAAACCCCATCTCATGGTGACTGGAATGATCAGCAACCGGCTCATATTCGCATCATCAAAGAACCTTTTATTTTGGCGATTACTAAAAATAAATCTGTGTACTCAGAGTTCATTTAAATGAATATTCTGTTATAATAATGTATAAGAAATCAAACTATAGCCTTGAATGATTGAAATATTCAACTGAGTATTCAAAATTCTTGATGGACGAGGAAGTGTCCTTAAGTGGCCGATACAACAACCCACAGTCACCTTATAAGGAATTATTTTGTTTTTTGGGTGTTGAATCCTCTACAAATGAAGGAAAAGTCCACCGAATTATGTTGAATGATTCCTCATCTATAAAGGAACCTTGGTGTTACCATTTTTTGGGAGAAAAGTCCACAATTATTTTCTACAGTGTAATATAAATTAAACAGCTCAAGAAAAATTTTACGACCAGAATATACTTTTCCGGCGGTATTTGATGAAACGCTGAATCCCGGATACAAGGTCCAAATCTCTCAATTGGCTGTAGTTTCTGAGATATTCTACTTGAAAGTATAAAAATAGCGATTTTGGCCTATGTTTCAGGTTACGGAGCATCGAAATTTTCCTTCCACTCGAAAAACTAGGAATATGATTTCAAAGTATAAACCTTGTCCTTTAAAAGCCGTTGAGTTTGCTTGAATATTTCTTTTATTCTCTGAGATATCGCTTTTTAAAATTTTCATGTTTGTGAATTGACTTATATTCAGGGAATAGAAGAGATATTTAAGCAAACTCAGCAAACAGTGACATTTGAAAGGGCAAGGTTCTGGGGCACTGATATTTTCTGTCGCCCCGGTGTAAAAGACGAAAAACAATCTTCCATTATATCTGGGGACTGACTCGCCGCCCCCGTACAGACGCACCTGTTGCACCCTTGCCAGGAACGGCCCTGATCCATAGTTTTTCAAGTGGAAGAAAAATTTCGATGCTACGTAATCTGAAACATCGCCAAAAATCACTATTTTTGCACTTTGAGGTTAGGATATTTCAGAAACTAGAGCCAATCGAGAGATTTGGACCTTGGATCATTCCCTGAAAATTTCAGACTTTTGCATAAATTTAGTTCGGAGAAATCTTGCAGACAAAATGTTTTCTCGAATGGTACGCTGGTATTCCCTTAAAGGTTCAAAAAGAGATTCATTCATAATCGATCATCATGTGTGTTTTTTTTTCTTGATGAACCAATTGACTTGGAATTACCAATAAGAATACCCATCTATTTGACACATTTCCAACTTCCAAATATCTTGGAAAACCTTCCAATCAATCAATCTTAACAATCCCCTCATTCCACCTCCATAAAATGTATCAGTCTACAAAATCAAAGAATATCGTGTAAAAATGAAGGAAATAAATCAACAAGTATAATTTTTTTTCCCCAGATATTGTTCTCATTTTTCAATAATAATTAAGAACACAAGAAATAACACAAAAACCATCCAGTTGGTTATCGTGTTAACGAACCAAGTATCACGATTATGTTCTTCTCGCTCCTGATTATACACATTGTAAATTACCTTGTGTGTCCCGTGCGCTCAACCATATTCGCAATATTATGAAAACTACTAAGGACCGCAAGAGAGAAAAAAAAAAGGAAAGGTACAACATTATTGTATAGTGTAGTAATTCGCGTTATAAACGCGATTTCAAGTCTCTCAACCGGTTTTGCACGAGGATAAGTTCTCGCTTGATTAGCTGCTGCTAGCGCATAACGCAAGTTTCGCCTTTCATTGCATTCATACACGTGTTTTGAATAATTCTACCTCGTTAGAACGAGTACGCACAATAAAATAATAATATAAATGATAATTGACGTCTAATTGATGCATTTCATTCGCTTCGTCCGATATCCGAGTTGTCGTCGCTTATACGTTCAATTCGAAGAAAACACACCAAAAAAATCAACATCGAATACAGATGTTGATTCAATTACGATATTTTCACGATTGAAGTGATAATGAGGGTTATCCGAGCGACGGATCGAGGTTTCATTTTTATTGTGAATGAAATGATTCGTGTATTTTTTTATGAGTCTGCAGAATATAAATGGGATGGTGGTTCTGATTCATTTGACGTTATTCATCTCACGAAGGAAGTGAAATTAAAGAGTGAGGCATAAGTCAGTGATGCAAATCCATGGAAATTTAAATTGTGAGGTATATAAATAATTCTTATGGTTTGAACATTTTTGTCGATTCATCATCTGTTCCGGTAGATCAACGGAATGGGTTTCGCGAAATCCTGAAATCATTGACCATCTTTTAAAATTCCCAATGTTACGGAACAATATAGTTTTCCCATTGGAATGAAATGAACCGATAAAAATCAACTTGGATTCTCTATAATTTCAGTTTCTAGAATAAAATATAATCTTTTCAAGAGGATACCAAAGTTGAGTGTTGCCGCGATCCGAGCTAATCCGAGTTTTGAGCGTGAGCTCGGCTTGGCTCGCAAATCGGATCGAAGCTCGGATTGGCTCAAAGATCGTCGAGCTGGATCGAAGATCTCACGATCCTACTTCGTTCAAAACAAACGCGAATAAAACATTCTTGCATCCAGGGGCTCCTTGGAATAGAGCACACAGTACAGGCCATAAATTTGAATTAACCTAAAGACATTGAACATTTTTACATCTTCGCTGTCATCATCAATAATCAAAAAATGTCTAAACAATATGTAAAGCACAATAAACTTATGTAAATAAAGTAAGTTGATTTCCTGAAGCAAACACATCAACTGAAAAAATTGTTTTTCCTTTGGGTGTATTCAAACTTTTGGCCTGTACTGTATTTCTGAAGCTCTTAGAGTTTAAGTATAAAACAACGTTTTCTCAAAATTTTTATGACTCGGCAAATCAAATTGCATAAATGTTAGTTATAAGAACTCCATGAATGCATCTTCCAATGAATAAATAGATACACATATCATTAAATCCATCTTCAGAGGATTGCCGATGAAGAAAAACCCACTTTATAAACATATCTTCTCGATATCGATTCTGCTACTAATTAAACATCAAACACAATATTGTTTCATAAACCGATTCCGAGAAATGAAATTCCATGAGATTTGATCAGAACATTGTCCAAGATTCGATGAGATTTTGCAAGATTCAGAGAGATTTGGCGAGAATCGATTGTTTTTCTCAACCAGGGTCCTTCGTCTGATAGGAAATTTTCTCAGTAACGATCTAGCTCGTCGATCTCATAGTTCTGGCTTAGCTCGAAATTCAGATCGACTGAAATTTTTTCAGCTCTGCTCGAAGATCTGATTGTTTGAAATTTTTGAGATCGGCTCAAAAAACCAAAGTTACCATCGGAGCACGTTTTCTTGCACTAAAATATTCGAAACTCAATTCATAAAAAAATCTGAAATGTTTAGGGATAATTCTTTGAGACTTTATCTGAATTTATCTGAACAAATTCTGAAAGAACGAATTTTTTTCCGAAATTCAAAATTTGGACTCTGTACAGACCTAAATGAAGTCTCAAAGAATCATCCCTGAAAATTTCAGATTTTTTTATGAATTCAGTTTCTAATATTTTAATGCAAAAGAACGTGCTCCGATGGTAACTTTGGTATCCTCTTAACAAAAAATTTTAGGGGTTCAAGCAACATCGATTACCATCCTAGTTGTTCGATATTTTTCTTCAATCGTTTCATTTGCAAGGATACACATTTGATAATGGACGAGATTACGAATGGTTCAGAAGTTCCACTAAGCCACGTATTTTCAATTTTCAAATTTCTATTTCAATATCTGCTGATGCCTTAAAAGAATCTGCGATTTTTAATGAAAGTTGCCCAGTCGAACAGCACATTTGGATTCCAAGGCCAAGTGCCAAGTGGAGACAATGAAGACTTACAATAAAGGAATTCTGCTACTCTTTTTACTAGAAAATATATACAGTAATTTCAATGATGGAATATAATACATACACTGACAAAAAAAACGATCTGGTTGAAACATTCGTGGTCGCAATAACTTAAAATCTGGTCCATTTCACCAAGAAATGTGATTATGACGTCTAGAAAAAAATGGTTGCAGCCAAAATTAACCACATATTCTGGTCATCGGAGCAAGGAAAAAAATCTGGTTTTCCTAATCTGGAAAATGTAGTTAATTTTAGCTTCAACCACTTCTTTTGAATGTCACAATCATATTTCCTGGCGAATAGCACCAGATTTCAAGTTATTGCAACTACGGGTGTTCTAACCAGATCATTTTTCTGTCAGTGTAGCCTCGACCTTACTATGTAAGTTTATTTCTATCTTTTTATAATATGTAGTAGTATTTTAAGTACCCATGTGTGCCAGGAATGTTTCGAATTGCTCAGGCTTCAAATATAAATCAAAAGTGGAACGATCTTTTACTTTAACGAGATCTTTATTGTAGTTTGAGGAGAAAATTAGCCACGCTAGTTAGATCTTTGTCACTTTTTTTCCTGATAAGCTTCGAAGTTTCGATGTTCTTTTTGTGTTCCTAAAGAACTGTATCCTCACTCAAACATCTGTATTTTGTAAGGAGTGTCTACTCAAAGAACTGTATTCTTAAAAAATTTTGGTGTTATAGAACCATTCTCTTGCAGACCTGTATGCTTGAATTTCTCCATCCTCGAATATCTGCATTTTCAAAAAAGTGTCTTCTCAAGGAACTCTATTCTTAAATATTTCCATTCCCAAATATCTGTGTTTTCCAAGGATTTTTTGCCCAAAGAACTGTATTGTTGAACAATTTTCCTATTAAAGAATTCTGTATTCTCTAAGAACTATCCTCCTAAAGAACTGTATTGTTAAAGAATTACCCTCTTGAAGAACTGCATTTTTGAATATTTGTATTGTCTAAGAACTGTCTTCCTAAAGAAATGTAACAATAAAGTTCTTAAAGAATACGGGTATCTTAGGATGGAGATATTTGAAGATACAATTCTTCAAGAGGACAGTTCTTTGAGAATACAGATATTCAAGGATACATTCATGTGGAAAAAAAAATTGTATACAAATCTTACATGATTGTATATAAATCGTGTACAATCGCATGTGGAAATTGACGAACGGTCCAGTACTGGTTCAGTACCGCTGCCATAGCTGCCAGTGCTGTCGAATTTGTAATGCCATTACTGGTGTCCCAGGTCGTTTAACAGTACTGAACCAATACTGGGATGATAAAAATGTCTTGCATAAGGCCCATTATTGGCGTTCAATTTTGCCCGTACTGGCATTTCAACGTCAACAGTACTGGCATTCAAACGTAGACAGTACTGTCATTCCAACCTAGCTAAAACTGATATGTCAATTGTACCTGAATTGGAATTTCAATCTTGCCCGTACCGGCCTTGCAATCCAGCCAACATTGGGATTTCAATTTTCCCTGAACTGACATTTCAACCGTGTCAGTGTCGGCATTTCAATCTCACCAGTACGACCATTTCAATTCTACCTTCAATGCGTTCCACGGGGATTCTCCATGGCGTACTATTGGCACTTTGAATGGCAAAGTTATTGATTCCATGTAGACTCCACGCAGCCGAACTGCATGTGCTGTGAAATTTTGCGCCAACTTTTTCCATAAATTATTTGATAAATTTGAATTTAAAATAGATAATAATCAAACTATTCTCTCAGTGTAGCCATGTTGCCGCGAAGGTAAGTTGACACCCAATCCACAATCGCTTTCGTGTGAAACACTGTTGAAATAACCATGCTGGCACAGTATCGTCTTTTCGTTAAATTTCAAAAGATTACCAACTCTGGGTCAGTACTGGCGCAGTATTTGCTCGTCAAAGTAGCCCTTTTTCCTTCAAAAATGGATTTACCCCCGACTCACTAACAATTCTGTCGTAAAACAACGTGGCGTCGATGATACTGGCGCAGTACCGTCTCTGTGTAACGCTTTAGAATATTACCAACTCTGGCTTCGTTTTTTTACAACCTAGGTGTTCTCCAATCAGTGTTGATTCGGTACTGATCCAAGACTGTCTGCCCAAGGAAACCAATACCGTCTGAGAATCGTCGAACAATTGGTGTCAGTTGAAAAAGAGTAATGGCACTGTACGGGGAGCAGTTGTTTTGGCCGAAGTATGACAAATACAAACTTGCCAGTACTGGGCCATTCGTCAAGTCCAGCAATTTCCACATGGGATTGTATACAGTTTTTGTCATTTTTTCCACATAGGCGATTCTTTGAGAATACACAGTAAAAAGTGAAACTTAATGTCAGCCTGAATATCAACTTGAAACTGCAGCCAAAAGTAGCCCTATTCCAACTGAAAGTAAGCCCCAAAAACAAATGAAATTAAGTTGGAATTCCATCTTAATTTGAAATTAAGATGGAATTCCGACTTAATTTCGAATTAAGATGGAACTCCAACTTAATTTCATTTGTTTTTGGGGCTTACTTTCAGTTGGAATAGGGCTACTTTTGGCTGCAGTTTTAAGCTGATATTCAGGCTGACATTAAGTTTCACTTTTTACTGTGTACAGATATTCAAGGATACAGTTTTTGACGAATACAGAAATGAAGAATACAGTTCTTTTTCCGCCAATAATCGTTATCAAAACGGGAAATCATAGTGATTCGAAAAAAGAGGGAGAATAACCAGTAGGAAGAATTCACGTTGAAAGGTCAAATGGGAATTATTTTCTTTTTACAGTAATCTTCATGATTGTCATTGCACCTGGGGCGTTTGATTAGTTTTATTACAAACTTCTTTCCGAATCCCCTCTAGACAATATTACTAAAAATTCATTCAATTATACAGACAGCAAAGAGTCTGTCAAAGAGATCTTCAAGAACTTTTCAAGAAGTTTGAAATACTTGAAGAGTTCTTGAACAATTCTCTGACGAATGTTTTGTTGCCTGGATGAATTTCAGTATACACCTACGTGAAGTTCAAAAATGAAATTTCATAATGCTCTCGAAGTTTGAATCGTTTATGGAAACAAACCGAAAACTCACAAAATCCGATGAATGTTCGGTGTTTGTGTTTCCGAATTAACTCCTTGGAACTGGAAATATCGTTTAAAGAATGTATCGCAAAAATTTGGAACTCTGATAGCTGATTATTTTGTTATTCGATTACCAATTCGTTTCAATAAACGATTCAAACTTCAGAAACATAATTTCATACACAAATAGATTCATTTCCAAACACCGGCGCACAGAATTCACTGCGGAAATTTCTAAAAGTATTTCTTTGAATCGAAGAAATTTTTATTTGAACAAGTCCAAATAGATATTTCTTTGACAAAGGTAATATTTTGTTCATGTAAAAGAATTTATTATTTGGCCCATCATTCGAATAACAAATTTATTTTTATCAAAAAAAAAGTATCCATTCTTGTTAGAGAAATATTTATTTGAACCTATTCAAATCACAATTTCTCAGATTCAAAGAAATACTTTTTTTCTGCGTAGAAACCGATTGCACAGTCAATCCCATCCATTCATTACATTTATCTGGTAGTTAGAAAGAAAATAAATGGCATAAAACATTTTTATCATACATTATCCACCGTAAACAATCAACCAACTATTTAAAATCAATCATCGTTTATTATCCCTTGATCGTAAAACAAAGTCAAGCTGTTATTGTTCATCAGTAAATCACGAGAAATCATGAATTTCATAATGAATATGCGCGGTCAATGGGTTTTAATTATTCACTGCATTTGCAAATGGATTTTCAAGATACACGCATATATAAGAACACCGTGATTTGACTTTCAAAGTCGTTATACACACCAAACAAGTTACAGCCAACAATAATTCGCAGAAGTTCGTTTCGCAATGTTCTAGCTAATAGACTTATACGCGGCTAAATGCACTGCATTTCTCAGAACCAAAACTGCAAGAGCTTGCAAATTCGTTACGTACCAAGGGAGGATTACGAAGAGGTACAATATTGTGGAATAAATATCGTCAGCAAAAACCGTTTGATAAAACGCACACTGACGACTCTAGAAGTGACTAGCACGAGTAGAGGTAGTAAGCAATCGAAAGAATATCCGGAACAATTCGAGCTGTTTCCCGCTGAAAGTACGATATCTTGCAATGTCAAAAACTATATACGTATACAAATAATCGTGTGAACCGGTGCACGTGTTTTTTTATTGAGCTGCAATGAAATTCCTGCGAATGAAATTCTTTCAACATTCCCACTTGAGGTGAAATATTTTATGCTCTGCGAATATGTCGCGTTAATTGTGCCACGTGAATTTTATTTGCCGTAAATAAGATTACAATTGTCTGAAATATAAATGGAATAGTTTATTCAATGTGAATAAAAAATTTTGCAGTGATAAATGAAATTTATTTGGTTCAACTAAATCTCCATTTAGAGTTGTCTCCAATTCCCTACCTATCTAATATTCAATTCAACTCTCTTTCTCAGTACTATTCATTATCTGCTGAGAAAAAAATTCATTTCATCGGTAAAATGTGACTGGAAAAATTAGTACCGGGTTCATTTCAATGGCAAAAAGATACTTGGGTACGTTTTCAGTCATGTGAGGGCGATTATACTGAAAAAAAAATCTATAAAATTTCAAGAAGGTAAATTAAACAGTGTATTTCAAGAATCTACGATTCAAATTGCAAGAAAAATTGTTTGAATATTTGATGTTTAACATTTTTGCAGCAAAATGTGAAAAAGAGTTTCCTGCTTATGGATTCTTGGCGCATTTGGAGCAACTCCACTGAACTGAACTTCGAGCAGTCGAAACTAGGGCTTCGCACGAGACTCGTGTCAAAGAAAGACAAAATAGTTACCAGTAATTATTTCAATATCTTGAAATATCAAGATGATCAAGATAATTTTAGAGTACAAATGAAATCCACAGAATGGGCTGGAACCTTGATCATTCGAACAAATTGAGCAGAGATATATGTCGAGATATGCAACGAGACCTGCACCGAAACCGATACCGAGACTAATTCCGAAGCTAGACTAAGAAAATATCTTTTCGTTATTCTCCGCGATGAAATTGGAATTCCATGTGATTTTGTTTCGTTCAAAATTTTTATATCTTAAATTTTCAGAACAGTAAATATAGATCATTTTTCAATTTAAGACGAGAGTCTCGTGCGAAGCCCTAGTCGAAATGAACTTCGAATGTATTTTCTGTGTTCAACTGAACGCAAACCGCACTTTGAAATGTCGAATCGAACTGGAACTGTGATGGTTCGGAACTCGAACCGAACCTTTCCTACTACACGCAGAAAAATATATTGTCAAAGGTCCCATAATTTATTGAGAATCAGCGCCAGTCTGTGATGGATAAAATTATAGACCTAAATATAACATGAAAAGTGCCATAATTTCTTGTAACAGAACATCCAATTATGGTACTTTTGAAAGTAAATTCAAGTGAATAACTTTATCCGTCACAAACTGGCGCTGATCCTCAATAAATAATGGGACTTTTCAACACATTCGTTTTCTCCGTGTATCCAAGTTCGGAATTCGAATCGAACCACAATGAGAAAACTGTTCAGTTGCAGTAACCGAAAACGACATCGAATAAAAGATTGAAGTAGCCTGAACTGAAATATTGTTTGTTCCAACAAAAATTTGTACTTGAAGAAACTAATCCCTAGTAAAAATAATTATAGCGGTTGTCTAGCACCTCTCAAGGCACTAGCAGTGAAGCTAGTTACTAGAAAGGGCCTTGACATTAACTATGAGGTAGCTAGAGTCATTTTTGCTAGGGATATTTTATTGCGAGAATTAAATTTCCTATTTGATGTCGTATTCAACTAAATTTTCAGTCACAAGAACTGAACCCAAGTGTGTATTAACGACGAGCCCAATCTAAGCCCAGGGTGGGTACCCATGCTGCCCCACGTGGGGCCAACCCTGAGATGATAACATCGTTGCCAGCTTGGCGGTATTGCTTTGCCCGAGAATTGGTAACACCATGGGCCCAGCATGAACCCAGACTAGGCAACCAATACTTTGGAATTGGAAAATTGTTTTGTATTCTACCCCAGCGGGCATGAATTTCAGCTCCACTTGAGCCCAGTCTTGGGCCCCATCGTACCTGTATGGGCCCAAAATTCATATACGCTGAGAATTGTACAGACATGCTCGGGATATAAATTCACCCCAATCTTGGCCTAACGCTGGTTCGAATTGGGGCCAAGTTCAAATGTGCCTGTACTAAGATTCATTGTTTCCATTTTCTCCCATCCGTAATTTTATGGGAGAGCACAACAGGACCAAAATTGAGCCAAAACATGGGTCCCATCGTCATTCCCCAATACTGGGTTAAAGACGATGGACCCAGCCTGGGGCCCATTGTCATTATAGGCAATATACGCTTGGGAACAGTTTTCTCAGTGCAAACTTTTTCTGCTGATCAAATCCGAAGTTCGAACCAAACCGAACAGTAGGAGTTCGCTTCGAGATTCGAACGGTTCGCACACACCTTCAAAAAAAACCATAGCTTTTTCAAAGAAAAGGATTGGCTCTTCCCAAAAAACATGTAACATTACTGTCAAATGGAGGTATTCCTCAAACTCAATTCAGGATACTCTAATCTTCGTACTATAGTCTCGTTTGATGGGGAAGAAAGCATTAAAGTGATAAAATAGACATTTCTATACCGGATATTTCATAATTCACTAAAAAAACCTCCACAGGCGTTATTCTGCAGTCAAAATGCAATAATTTCCCGTATTGAAAAATTGTTTTTCAAATCAAAATCGCTCAAAAGCATTGTATAGTACATACTTGAGCCTAACGCCATCCACTAAGTTGGGAAACGGCGGATCTCTGGAAAAACATGGACCTATTCTGGCATTCTTTGTTCGGAAGCTATAACGATTTGAAGTTGCAGTATTCTGATTGGCTGGGAGCGCAAAAATTTCTAATCGCTATAACGTTGAATTGAAGAATGATAGGATACCTCAATTTTTTCCAGAGATCCACCGTTTTCTATTTTCGCAAATGGTATCAGGCTCGAGTATTGAGTGTGTGAATATGACTCCGCCCTTTCCTAACACATGTCGTTATGAATATTGCTTACGTGTACTAATAGATGGCAACACTTGTATTCGATGGTACTTTTTGTCAGCTGTCAAACGCACTACGCGACATTTGGTTTGGGTTGTGAGCAACAAGTTTTTACCTCCTTGAACATGTCGGTTTTCGTTCCAAGTAAACATCATTTGCGGGAAGTCTTGTTACACTATTTTATTGCAAAGAAAAGTGCAGCGGAAACGTATCGTTTGCTTGTGGAGATTCACAAAGAGCATGCTTCATCTAATACAACTTGCAAGGAATGGTTTCGACGATTTAAGAATAATGATTCTGGAACTGAAGACAAAGAATATGGAAAACCACCAAAAAAATTTGGAGATGCTGATTTGGAAGCATTATTGACAGTGGATTCTTGCCAGACTCAAGCAGAACTGGCTGCAGCATTGAATGTTGAAGGATCAATTGTTGCGAAGCGTTTAAAAGCAATGGGAATGGTTTAAAAACTCAATAACTGGGTTCCACATAAATTGAAAGAAAGAGACATGGAACGTCGAAAAACAATTTGTGAAATGCTATTTCAAAGACAACAACGAAAAGGATTGTTGCATCGAATAGTTACAGGAGATGAAAAATGGATATACTATGAGAAACATAAAACGTTAAGAATCTTGGGTGAAGCCACACAGTAAAAAGTAAAACTTACTTCCAACCTCAATATCGGCTTATTTCAAAATGCAGCCAAAACTAGCCCTATTTCAGCTGAAAGTAAGCATCCAAAACAAACGCCGACACAATGAGAAAGGCTGAATTTCAGTCAAGTTTCCAAGTAAGATGCAGCCAGTTTCAGTCAGACTTTTTACAGTGCAGGTAAACCGGGCCCATCATAGCCAAAGAGAAATATTCACTGTGCCAAGGTTATACTCTGCACTTGGCGGGATCAGAAAGGTTTTATATATTATGAGTTGCTCGAATCCTCTCAAACTATTAATGGAGGACTTCACCGACGACAACTAATGCACTTAAAGCGAGCCATAGAAGAAAAACGACCAGAATGGGTGAACCGCACACCGCACAAGTCCTGAAAAAATATTCAGATGGACAGGACTGGGAAGTACTATTCCACCCGCCATATTCGCCAGATATAGCTACGTCGGATTACCACTTATTCCGGACAATGCAGTAAGATCTTACAGGAGAACGGTTCACTTCATACGAAAGTATCAAAACTTGGCTTGATAATTGGATCAGCTCAAAAGATCAGGATTTCTTCAGGCAAGGAATATGTAAATTACCTGAAAAATAGGCGAAGGTTGTAGCTGCAGATGGAGCATACTTTGAATAAATTGTTCTTCAATTTTCTAAACAAACAAACGTGTTTTATTTCAACAAAAAAGGGCGGAATCATATTCACAAAGCCAATATGTAGCACGCAGTGCTTTGTGGCAATTTGGATTTGAAAAGAAAATCTAAAAATGCTCATATCTCAAAAACTAAGGCTCAACATAAATTTTTCGATACAGGAAATTATTGCATTTTGATTGCAGAATAATGCCTGTGACGTTTTTTCAGTGAATTCTGAAATGCAAAATTATAAACTTTGATCCTTGAAATCCACCAACTAATTCTCACCTTTAAGCATTCCATCCCCAACATTTTTCTTCGACTTTCAAGGCTCGACTTCTTAATGTAAACTGTTTGGAAAATCAAATTCAAACTCTTTTTTTGAATGTCGTAGTTCAAATAGATGTGTGAATCGATGATGAAAATTTACAACCACTTCTTGAAAACAAATATTTCCATAGAAAAAGAGAGGCTCAAAATCCGCCTCCCAAAATTACATCCCCCAGATTTGAAGTTATAATATAATAAATGTGCTAGGTATGTGCTCCCGATGAACATGGACTGCGTGATTTTATTAAGTTCACAAAGAAACGATGTTTCACAAGTTGCAAACAAGGTCCAGCGGATGACTGTGAAGAGGAAGTGGCTTCCGCGAAACCGCTATGAAAATTCTCCGTGTCTCTTCCATGACGACACGGTGTTGTGCTATTTACGTGCTATACTCCTGCACGAATAAGTTGATGACATCCGCATGGGTTTTGAATAGCTCCGGATTTTGTGTTGAAAGGGTGGCTGTAATTAATCATTCCTTTTTCACATGCTGGTGATTCAAACCCTATTGAAAAGACCGCTGCTAATTACGCACAACCACTACTTTTTTCAACAACAAAGATTTTTTTACATTGGGAAAAATATTTATTTGTCCTCTCTTCATAAAATATTTATTTGTAGAAATTGAATATCCAATTAGATGACAAAACTGATTACTTGTGGCGCATAAATAATTTATTTGGGGTAAGCATTATTCGATTCGATTGAATATTTCATTAATCCTAAGAAATATTTTATGGAGGAAGGATAAATAAACTAATTATTTGGTTGGAGGGAATTGTTTTCTCAGTGTATTCTCCCCCTTTGAAATCTGTTTGTGGTGAGAATGAACATGTAAAATTGCTAAATCAGCAGATTTTGTTGTTGTTGAGAATGACAAGAAAATCTGTGTCATTTCAATTTCAATTTGATGCATTCACAATACTGAGAAGTAATTTTGAATGAATACCTAGCATCGGGAAGTTGGCCAAATCTTTCGTGTAAGATTTCTCCAAAATTCCAAAGAAACAATATCGTTTGGGTTTTAGCCAACATCAAGGAATAATTCAATACAGTTTATGTACAGATTATATATAAATTTGAACATTTTCCCACAAAGAGCATCCCATCATTTACATCGAGTTCTCTTGGGTGTACCAGCTTCGAGGTACGTGATTATTTTTCTAGTCAAGAATTTCTGCATCAAGAAAAAACTTGTTACTCCGTGACAAATAACTGCCAAGACAACATCTAAGAAAATCAGTTATGAAAATTACTCGTCGCGAGTAAATAATGATTAATAAAGTAACAAACGGGTAACCCTTTATGAAATACTCATACAAATACATGCACTTTTACTCTGAAAGCCTTTGAGAACAGGTTCCGATAATGATTTGAAATATTCGATATGGTCACAAACAATTTGTTCGTAAAGGATTTCTAATTACATGAGGAATGTAGAAATAGAGGTAAAAAGTCTTCGTCAAATTGGATTAGCAATTATACTGGAACAGCAGCAAACAATGTAATGACTGCGACTGAGAAAAGGAAATTAATTTTTCTTCCGTGCAATTCTAATGAACTATGTATATAATATTCCTCTTTTCCTCTTTGCTTCCTCATTCATCGGATGAAAAAATGTTTGTAATTCATTAGCGCTAACTGATAAAAACCTATTAAATAAAACATGTGAAAAATAATTATAAAAATATAAAATATGTATGAACAATGGTGTAGGAAGGCGATAAGACAAACGTATTTTTCTTTTTTCTTTTTGTTTTGTCATTAATTAAATTTAAACAGTGAATATTTATAATTAAAGAAAATGATCATTCATCGCAAAGATTTGCTCTTTTAGTTATAAGTTTTATCACTCGTTTCGAAATGTACTCTGAGGCTGTTTATTACTCCAAGTTCGATAAGACTGTAACAAATCGATTATCAATGAACTATTTATATGGATAAATTTTACAACTTTGAGGAGAGGTTCTCATCCAGCTACCTTCGAACAAAGGGGATCTTCTTGAATTATTTTCTCATGGAAGGAAGTAAATGAAGACTTCAAGGTTTTTTACCCATTTTCAAATGAGTCTTGTGGGACATTCCATGTGGAAAAAATGTCCAAAAGTGTATACAATTGTACACAATTTGTCACATGGGATAAGACATTCTCCTTCAATCAAGAAATTTGCATAACGGAACTTTGGAGGCGTTTTTTCTTGAGAACATGGTTTTTGAGTTTGTCTGTGAGATATCTGAAAAACCACGTTGCTGAAATTTTAATCGTTTATTGAAACGAATTAGTGATTGAAAAGCAAAATACTAAGCTGTTAAAGACTTGAAAGCTTGCAAAATAATTTTTTAATGCTTTCTCTAATTTTGAGAACCCAATTTGAGAAGGTAAACAACAATGGTTTATCAGATTTTGTAAGTTTGAATTTTCGTTTCGTTTCTGTAAACGATTCAAACTTCAACAGCATAAAACTACCCAAGCGTGTATTGCCTATAATGACAATGGGCCGCAGGCTGGGTCCATCCTCTTTAACCCAGTCTTGGGGAATAACGATGGGGCCCATGTTGGCTCAATCTTGGCCCTGTTGTGCTTTCCCATACAATTATAGTTGGTAGAAAATGGAAATAATGAATCTTAGTGCGAGCACATTTGAACTTGGCCCCAATTTGGACCAGCGTTAGGCCAAGATTGGGGTGAATTTATATCCCGAGCATGTGTATACAATCCTCAGCGTGTATGAATTTTGATCCCACTTTGATCCAGTCTTGGGCCCATATAGGCACGATGGGGCTCAACACTAGGTCAAAGTGAGGCTGAAATGCATGCCCGCTGGGGTAGAATTCAAAGCAATTTTCCAATTCCAAAAAAAAGGAAGGGACAGTATTGATTGCCTAGTCTGGGTTCATGCTGGGCCCATGGTGTTACCAATTCTCGGGCCAAGCAATACAACCAAGCTGGGAACGATGTTATCATCTTAGGGTTGGCCTCACGTTGGATAGCATGGGCACCCACCCTGGGCTTAGATTAGGCCCGCCGTTAATACACACTTGGGTACTGAATAAATCACTTTCTTTGGTGTTTTATTTCAAAACAGGAAAGCGACAGTGATCCAGAACCACGAAAATTCAATTCGGGAGATATGGTATCGAAGAGTCAGAAGATTGACTGAGAAATCGGTAGTTTTAAATGTTCATGATAAGGTTGATACAGCCTCGATATATCGATTGCTCAATATCCTGAAGAAATACTCAGCTGGTGAAGACCCAGAATCTTGCAGTACTGTTTTTTAAGAATGTTTCTAGTTCAAAGGAGGTGTTTTGAGAAATTAAGTAACGATTATTCATCAGATTTTGCCGGTTTGAATTCTCATTTCGTTTTCATAAACGATTCAAACTTCAGCTGCATTCTGATTGGGCTGTTTCACTGATGTTCTAAAGATTCTTGAAGACGACCTCATGAAAAGTTCTCGCGAAACTGAACTATTGAGATAGAAGAAAGCAGGGTAATTACGAACGCGAATTTTGTAAAATTTATAAAAAATATCACTTTCTACTGTTCAAAACCTCATTCATTCTCACAGCCTGTCCAGCAATGTTTTGAAGAATTTTTACTTGTCCTTGAATTACTGGAATTTTACGGTAATTTTTACAACGAAATTTTTTCAGTGCAATCTATTACAGCCATGCGTTGTTCCACGTAAGATTGCCCAGTCTATATCTAATATTTTCACTTAGTTCGGAATGAGACAAACGACTCGGCTTTCAAGGGCTGGGGAAATGCTGTTACAGAGCGTTATTTTGATTTTATTGGGCTACTTTTGAATAATTTGGCATAAACGGTATGGTTAGTATCCTTATTAATCTTAATTACTAATCAACGTATATTTATATATCAATCAAATAACAACCGACTCACTTCTTCCTCCCCGAGTACGATTCACCGTATACTCATTTCCTCTCGAATAAATTTTTTCAACTGACAGAAGAATAAATATCTTTTTTTTTTCTCGTTCTTTTATTTTTTGGGAAGATACATCGTAATATTGAGAGAGGGAGAGAGAAATGTAGTTTAAAGTCGGTTGGTTCGGGACGAATCATCGTGGGAACGAGCTACTTCCGGAATTGATTCTACGAACCAAACGGTAACGAGATTTCCGCTCGTTCTCGCGAGAGAGTCTAGCACAAAGGTGCTCTCAATGGACAGATAGGCAAGAAGAGGGAAGAGAGGGACAAAGAAAAAAGGATATGCAAGAAATACGAGAGAGGACGAGAGGAAAACGAATGTCCGCTCAGCAGGAATACAGGCGTTCATCGAGAAAAATGATTATTCTTCTTCGAGAAAACATTAATTTACGAAAAACTAAGTGGATAAACAACTGGACGACTGAGAATCTCACGAAATACGAAACACGATGATGAAATATATGAGATATATGTTAAAAGAAAAGGTGAAGTCTTCAGAATATCCACAACTATCGAGATTGTTAACCGATTATGTTCTTGAAGTTTGAATCGATGATAGAAACGAAAAGAACAATTAAAACTCACAAAATTTGATAAATTATTGATGTTTATCTTATTGGTGTTTATCCGAGGTTCAGGAAAATTTTTCTGAAACCAAGCATAGATTTCTTGAATTGAGAAAATATTTTCTTGATTCAAGAAAATTTCTCTTGTCTCCACACCATATTTTCTTGGTATTAGTAATTATTTCTCTCAGTGTAGCAGCCCATTGTTCTGTCTTTATAATCAAGTACGTCGAATGTTACTCATGTTTCATGATTTTTTCATGGTTCTCGAAGAAAACACGGACATTTATCATACTTTTTTCAGAGTTAACTCTGAGAACGATGTCCCAAAAATACGATGGAATCTACACTGATCCAGCATGAGCCCCATCCTGTCTATGTGGACCCAAAACTGGGCTAAAGTGAGGCCAAATTCATACATGTTATGGTAATTTTGGACGTCTACTCCACACGGGAATATTTTATGAACACATTCTAGCAATTCAATATTTTTTCGAATAATTACACGGAGAGAAAAAATTTGCTGACGCAGCAGATCGAGGTATTATATATAGAATAGCAAACTTTTTTGCTGACCTAGCTAAAAATTTGCTACACGGAGAAAAAAAATTCGTTGGAATAGCAAGAATTTCGCTGTCTTAACGAAACTCGCTTGTTATTATATGCACAGCAAGCAAGTCCGCTGAAGTGAACGGCGATTCGTTGTTTCAGCGAATCAAGCTTCGTAAAATTAGCGAAGGACTGATAATTATAACGAATCAGTTAGTAAATACAGCGAATTAGCTCATTAACACAGTGAAATGTCATCGTTAGGTTATTCAATCCGTTCAGCGAAGACGGATTCGTTAAAATAACGAAATCTTTTTTCTCCGTGTATGACAGCAATCGTGTCAGCTACGACAGCAATTTTTTAGCTGTGGCAGCAAAAAATGTTTGCTCCACCAGCAAATTTCCAGTATTATATACAGAATAGCAAGCAAATTTTGCTGGGATAGCAAACATTTTTTGCTGCCACAGCTAAAAATTCGCTGCTCTGGCAAAAGCAACCCAGCAAAAGTAGATTTCGCTGCCACAGCGAATTCCTTTTTCTCCGTGTACAGTCCGCTCATGAATACTGCTGCGAACCTCTCTGGCACTCAAATGTCTGCCCTTGATAGAGCGAGGAAGATACTATTCCGAAAAAAACCATGATTGTGAAGACGTTCAGAATGGTTACACATAGATTTTATTATCTTTGTACCTAAATAAGTATTATCATCTATTATACAGGGTGGTCCATTTGAAGTGATATAGTCAAATATCTCGGAAACTAGTGAAGATGGAAAAAAATGTTCCAGATACAAACTTTGGGGTTCCAAGGGGGAAGTATGATGCTGACTTTGAAAATTCCCTCAGAGGTCATTTTGAAGGTCATTTAGGGGTGCAAGATGGTTTTTTTTAAATGGGACCCCCATTTTTTTTATTATGGCATGGGAAAGCTGGTTCCAAACCCTTTACGAAACACCGGTCATGAACCCCTTTCCGCCCATTGGGGTGCAAGGTATGGACCGTCGAAGTTATTGATGAACTACTCTTAGCGCTACCCAGGAACAACGACGTGGACGTGGTAGTTCTCTGTTCCCTCCGGAGTGCTTGATTATCGCGAGTCCGCTTGCCTCTCACATGAGGGGTGCTTGATGCTGTTACAATAATTGCTCGAAGTTACCCCCCTCTGCCTGGATACATAATCCTGGTATGTTGGCACAAACAGTGCGGATGCAATCGATTATGTCCTCCCTCATTTACAAAAAAACTTCCAAATTTTTTTCAGGTAAATCTACAAAGAAATTTTTCACAGTGTAATTTTTCACTGTCTTTGGCGAATTCTCTGGAAGCTCGAAGGATTTTTGTATCCGTTCGAATGTGCATCCTAATCGACGTTATGTGGTATGGTCAATACTTCCAATGTTTCCAGCAATCTTCCAACAATTTTTGAGAGTCGATACTCATTTATAACCCTCATTGAATCAAATGGAATAATTTATTCGACTTGAAACGCAATAATCGTAATAAATCGTACACATTACTGCCAACCATAATAAGCAGAGACTCAGTGTTCCCGTTTGTTTATGTTTACGTTTACGCGTCCGCACTGTTTGTGCCAACATACCGCGATCAGTGTTTCTGAAGACGGTTACAAATTTTCGGCGGAGACTGGGATTATGTATCCAGGCAGAGGGGGGTAACTTCGAACAATTATTGTAACAGCATCAAGCACCCCTCATGTGAGAGGC
Source organism: Gonatopus flavifemur (assembly GCA_018340375.1). Lineage (NCBI taxonomy): Eukaryota > Metazoa > Arthropoda > Insecta > Hymenoptera > Dryinidae > Gonatopus > Gonatopus flavifemur. The sequence goes on from JAFFJZ010000005.1 coordinate 13,653,101, forward strand.
AAGGGGACTCACAATAATCAAGCACTCCGGAGGGAACAGAGAACTACCACGTCCACGTCGTTGTTCCTGGGTAGCGCTAAGAGTAGTTCATCAATAACTTCGACGGTCCATACCTTGCACCCCAATGGGCGGAAAGGGGTTCATGACCGGTGTTTCGTAAAGGGTTTGGAACCAGCTTTCCCATGCCATGATAAAAAAATGGGGGTCCCATTTAAAAAAAACCATCTTGCACCCCTAAATGACCTTCAAAATGACCTCTGAGGGATTTTTCAAGGTCAGCATGATACTTCCCCCTTGGAACCCTAAACTTTTTATCTGGAACATTTTTTTCCATCTTCACTAGTTTCCGAGATATTTGACTATATCACTTCAAATGGACCACCCTGTATATCGAATATTATGATTGCTGAATGCAACTCAAACTGTTGATATGAAGAATTCATCTTCAAGAACTATCAATGTTCGTTCAGACGTCCCACAGGAATCGAATTCGGGTCCATTACTATTTACAGTACTCTCTCGTTATAAGGGTCGTCTACACTAAGGGAAAGGTACCTAGTTAGGACAACTAAATGTTAGTTGCCGCAGCTAGATTTTTATTTACGCTAGCTAGACTCTAGTTGGGGTAAATAAAAGGCTAGCTGTCTGAAATATGAATAAAATGGGTCATTCAATGGGAATAAAAAATATAGTCGTGACAAATAAAATTTAGCTAGCACAACTAAATTTTTATTTACAGCTACTGAATTTCCTAGCTGTCGAATATTTGAATAGACCCTTTCTCTCAGTGCAAGCTGTAGGGAAAGAAAGTAGGGGAAAGCGAATGTCCCCACTCCTCTGCATGAAGAATTAGATTTTGAAATTCTCATTATAAACGTCGTTCGATTTCTCATAAATTCCTCGGGGATTTCCTTTGAAAAATCTACAGAATTGAAGAAATATTGACGGAAAATCACGGTTCTAATGAGTAAAAGAAATCCAAGGACATTGTCCTCATGACACAAATGTAAATTTATGAGGAAAATTTAAGAAAAATCCATGGATTCGTTGAATATTTTTCAGAAGTTATACCTTCAAAACGTATACAGGGTGTCTACTGTTATCGAAAAATTCGATTCCAGGACTTTTCCAGGAGTTTCCAGGACAATCGATTGAAAAGTTCTAGAACTGTGATAATTTGGTTTCGTTATGCATCTTTCAGGATAAGATGAGCTCTTTAGACGTCGAATAAAAAGATTCAAATTTGCAAGTGCACTTTTCAAGAAAGGTTCTTCTCAAGTCCGATTTATTTTTCATTTCAGAAAGTTCATAATTGATTGGTCTATATCCCACGGAGACGAATTGTTGCAATTTTTGTTTTTCATCAATTTGCTCCAGCACTTGGTAAAATTTGCAAGTGAAGTTTGAAAAAATCCTTACTCTCGTGACCTATTCATTTTTCATTTCAGAAGATTCTGAATCGATTGGTCTATACCTTACGAAAACAAATTTTCGCAAATCTTTCCAAGGCCCGAAACAGTGCTTGGTAAAATTGACAATGCCGGCAATAATACAACATGTGAATAACGTACAAAGACAATATCTGTTTTACTTTTTAACTCTCCGCAGATTATTCGAATATTATTACCTTTCATTTTCTAAATCTAATAATATGAAAAGTATTCCCGATTTTTAATTGATTTCCCATATCTACACAATTTTATCATGCTTTTCTCCGACACAGAGGAATAAATTTTCAACTTTAAACTTTCTTCGATACTCTTTCTCTTCTAAGTTCAATCAGCTCGGATTTTGATATCAACTTGTAATCAAATATGATCTATGGATGGAATTTTTCGATCATTCAAATCATATTTTTGACTTCTGCAATGTCCAACGAAACTAGATCCAAAGTCTTATAATATTTCAATCAAATTTCACCAAGTAATCGCCATATACGTTTTATAAGACATCTATTTTAAATGGGACCAAATTTTCACGTATTAATTTTCATTTCATCGAGTAATGGTCGTGGAATAAAATTTCAACTTGAAGAAAATGCTTCTTTCGATGAATATTAGTAACAGGTATGTTTGATTTTGCATTTGGACGACATATTCGATCAAGTAAAATATGAATCTCGCAGTTTTTAATCAAAAATGCAATTTCAACTTTTCCAAGTTAAGAAAAATTGTTCCAGGTCTTTTCCAGGATTTAAGGATATTCAAAGAGTAGTAGACACCTTGGGCATACGTCCTTGGTCGTTTTCAAAACGTTCTCAGGATATTTTCAACATGTTTGGACTTTCTTCGAACGTTTTAAAACTTTTCAAGTACTGTTTGGTTAAGAATTTCACACAGTTAGAAAAAATAAATTCAAAAGCGATCCATACAGGAATAATATCTAAAAAAATGGCATTAAATCATATGCGAATTGATTCCTAATATCCCAAATCTTATCCTGATTCAGTATGTTTTATTCCATGCTCAATGGATCTTTATTTGTCCAATGTGGAAACAATGAATTCTTCCGACGCTTATAACGAGAAGTGAGTTCTTGATCTCAAATCAGCATGAGAGTGAGGGTATTGCCAAACTCAGTCATGCGGAATTTATCTTTTCGACGCTTACAATGGATACTCTTATAACGAGAGGGTACTGTACTCTTTTTATTAACGATACATATTGGTATACCAGTTTCAAGCATGCGAAGTTTTTACTTTCTGCGGATGATTGAAAATTATTCATGAAAATTAAATTCTTGCATTTTTTAGGCTCATAAAAATCTCAATTATATGGCCATGACTTGCCGTGGCTATGCCCTATCGAATACACCATAAAATACAATGAATTCGCATTGAAATAATGAAACTTCATAGTTGTTTTCATGACATCGACAATTAGCGTTCTCAATATTAATAGAAAACCTTGGGGTGCGCGTAACAAACATCAACCATTCGAATCATATACTGGAATTAATCTGAAAGAATTGTAGAATCTTGTTATTCATTCAATCCCCGACGATACCATGATTTTATTAATAGCGATAGAAGTACTAATAATAATAGTCACAAGGGGAATAATGACGAGAAAATTATTGAAATCAGAAACGTTTCTCTCGATGTTTCAATTGAATTCAATCTCGCTATCTTTCAGCTTCAAAGTATCGTATACTACACAAAGTCTTTTTGTTTGATTAATTATGAATAGAAAAATATTTCTCACCCCACTTGAATATATTTTCATATACCTTTACCTTCGTACAGAAGGTAAACAGAATAAGACGAGGCAGAGGGAGAACAAGAAGAAGAACACAAGATGGAAGAGAGAAGAAGATAGCTACGGATACACGAGAAGAGACACCGCTTCTACGAAGAGCGGAAGTCGATGGCTGGATTGCCGCCGGATGTGCATCTTCCTTTTTCGATCGAGGCCCCGCATACTAAGTCGAATCAGCTTTTGAACAAGAAGAGTCGAACCCTTTCCCTTAAACTTTTCAATACATCAAAAGATCATTCCGGCCGATCTCGCAAAAATTTATTCATCGTACAACACTTTAGCAAGAAACCCTCAGGGATATCAAAACAGGGAGGGGAACAAAACGATTCTTTCATCATCACAAGGATGATTTCTCTCATGAATTTCATTTCTGCCTTAGTTTATTTTCAATATATTTTCATTAATACATACATCATCGTTCTCTATTTGCGCAACAAGAAGTTTGGTCATGAGAATAAATATTCTTTCTTATATATACACTATCGGATACATTGAATTTATATGCGTGATAACTCGAGTTATATCCATAAAAATTGTACTCAAGTATTGTTACGTAAAGGAAAATATTGTGCCACTATTATCTCTTATTATGGTAATTTTCACTTTCTATTTTGTTTCATTTATAAAGCAATTTCAAATGTACACACCACTCCAGGTATGTGGATAAAGAACAAACATGAGTTTCCATCTACTGTCTTGTATATTTTAGTGACAATTTTTTCAAAGACTCAATCAAAAAAACGATTTGAATGATTCGAATTAATATCGACAGAGAATCCCCTTTCTCGTGATAAATAAGTGGAAAATGTATGGTATTTTAGGAAATTTTTTCACACAGTGTATTTCATTTCACTTTTATGTTCTCTCTCTCTCTCTCTCTCTCTCTTTTTCTTCGTTTGTGTCACATAAATGAGACATGAGATGTATTACTGATTCATGCTCCGCAAACTATCTCAATCTAAATCCTGTTAAGTATATGATTCGGCTCATCACGTTGCGTTACTTCACTCTCTCTTTCTCTCTCACTTCCTTATCAACCATTGACGTTGCGGGTTCGTTGGTTACTTAGGTTTCTTCAATCAAATCCCTTGACGTTGAAATATCATCCAACTTGAGTTGGGAAGAATATTTATACGCGATATGCAGAAGAGTTTATTTTATGACCTATCAACTCCGTCTTAACGGTCAATTACGTTCCATTCAATTGAATTTCACTGTAAAACAGTATGGATTTCTATGCACGGAGATTGTTTTATGAAATTTAAAGAACAGAAACAAACGTCTACACAGTAAAAAATTTCAACGATCCACTCAAAATTGGTGTTGAAAATCAAAACATATGAGTGTCAAATTGACACACTGAGAAAAAGATTGATTTCTAGTCAAGAAGATTAGTTTATAGTAAACGAACCCTACATTTGCTTATGGCGAAATAAATATAAAATTATTATCACCAAGCCGCATATTTGTGCAATGCTCTTCAGATAACTTTGACATTCGTTAACTCCCTGGTTAAAAGAATCCATTGAATCTGACAAATGAAATTCAATGAGATTTGGTCAGAACATTGTCCAAGTTTAATCGTAATTTAGTGAGATTTGGCCAGATTCAACGAGATTCACATGAAAGTTCTGACGAAATCTCATTGAAAAATCACCGGTGAGATTTGGTCAGAACATTGTCCACGTTTAATTGTAATTTAATGAGAATTGGTCAGAATCAATGGGTTCTTTTAACCAGGGCTATTAACGAATCATGTTTTTGTATGAAATTGATTTTCAGTTGATTGAAATGAATATAAAATATGACATTCTCTCAGTACAATATAAATTTTAGAATATTTTCACATTATTTGGGTCAATATTGAAGCATTAATCAATTGGAGAATAATGTAATTTGAAGGACGATTTTAATGAAGTTGAACTAACATCACGATTCATTGATATAACCATTTCACTCCGCCACATCCAAATATGTGAAGAGTCACGCAAAACTTATAATGTTTGTCACAAATCAGATTTATAAACTATTAACAAATCTGCATTCCAGCAAAATGAATCTCGTATTGATCGGAAACTAGTTATTTACATCCAACTAGTTCTCAAATTCGATTTGAATGATTTGTATTCTGTGTGAACTCATACTCAACTCTGATTTATTATATGAAAAAGTTAGACATATCAAATCACTTTGTTATGAAGCAAACGTACCAAATGAATGGTTGTTTCATTTTAAATGCTGTATAAAATAGATCCTACGTGTCCCAACTGTGATATTTGTTAATAGTTACTATATTTGTTGACAGTACGTTGAATGAATATTTCTCACGAAGTGACAAATAAATGTATTTATTTCATGTAACTAAATTCTTCTCTCAGTGCAGATTTTCAATGTAAATTCAACACTTTGGTGTTAATTTCTCACATCCTTCGTGTCAATATTTAACAAGAATTTTGAGTGGATCGTTCGGGACATGCACGTATGTTAAAAATACACAAAATTTTCCACTGTGGATGATTTTGGTTCTTTCAATTTCCAATTTTCCTGAGAGTAAGATATTTATTCACTGAATCTTTGAAATATTGAAATTCGTACGCATACGAGGGTGGATTGATAAGTTTCCGGCCTGACCAAGAAAAACAACGTTTTTAAGAATTTTTTTTTTTTATTCCTCAACATAATCTCCTCCAAGGCTGATACATTTCTCATAGCGGTGTTCTAGTCTAGTAATGCCATCTCTATAGACTGATTCGTCAAGCTCCTCAAAATACCCATTTACAGCTTCGATTACTTCTTCATTGTCCGCAAATCTCTTACCGCCAAGCCATTTTTTGAGGTTAGGAAACAGATAATAGTCACTCGGGGCTAGGTCTGGAGAGTAGGGAGGGTGCGGCATTAATTCAAACTTCAGATCGTTGATTTTAGCCATCGCAACGATTGACGTGTGCGCTGGTGCGTTATCGTGATGAAACAAGATTTTTTTCTTCGCCAGATGAGGTCGTTTAATTTTCACTTCGTGGCTCAAACGTTGCAATAAGTCTGCGTAGTATTGACCAGTGATAGTTTTACCCTTTTCAAGGTAATCAATGTATATAATACCTCTTGCATCCCAAAAAACAGTAGCCATAACCTTGTTCGCCGAAAAAATTGTTTTTGCCTTCTTTGGAGTTGGTTCCCCTGGTCCAATCCACTGTTTAGACTGTTCTTTGGTTTCAGGAGTGTAGTGGTGGACCCAAGTTTCGTCAACGGTTACGGATCGACGCAAAAATTCGCTTGGATTACGCTTATACAACGCCAAATTGGCGGTAGAAATGTTCTTTCGAATCAATTTTTGGTCGACTGTTAGCAAACGCGGCACCCATCTTGCACAGAGCTTTTCCAAATACAAATGTTGGTGCAAAATATTTTGTACACGTTCATATGACATCTTACAGGTCTCAGCTATCTCACGAACTTTAATTCTGCGATCTTTCAGCACTATTTGATGGATTTTTTCGATCATATCTGGAGTTGTGACCTCAATGGGGCGGCCTGAGCGAGGCTCATCAGAGGTGCTCACACGACCCTTTTTAAACTCGGAAATCCACTGCTTAACGGTTGAATATGATGGGGAGGATGTCCCCAGTGTTGAGTCCATCTCTTCTTTAATTTCCTTCGGCGTTAACCCCTTCAAATAAAAGTATTTGATGACAGCACGATTTTCCAGCTTTTCCATTTTTACGAAAAACACAGAGGCGTCTTGGTCAGCGTGCTCTCAAAACTAAACTAACATGGCGATCGGACTGAAACTATAGCTACAAGCTATCTAAGGATGGTACTATAGAACGCCACCTCAAGGTAGGCCTAGTGGCGCCATCTCTTGGTCAGGCCGGAAACTTATCAATCCACCCTCGTACTTCATGGAAGTAATTACAAAATTAAACTTGGAACTTTACAGTGAATGAGTGTTGCAAAATCTCCCGATTTATCAGGAGATCTTTCAATTTCCTTCCCAGTTTTCCGAAATACCGATTTCCTGGACAGCACTCGGATATTTTGATAACGTTCAAACAATGTTTCCGAATTTTTTAAAAACCTTCTTGGGAAGTGAAAATATCCGCGAATGTGTCATTCACATTCTCAAAGGAAATTATGAGCAGTTCGTAAATTCGAATTCATTAATGATTAAAAATATACACGATTCCTTGGAATATTGGGTGTAAAGTGATAAAAGTGATGATATGCATTCAAAAAATGACATTTATATCAATATTGCTAACGCGGTGAATCGAATGTAATAAAATATTAACTCTTGACCTTATGTTTATTTTAATGGATTGGATTGATTCATTGAAATCTATATTTCTTTCATATTGCATTTTTCTTGTGAAGAAAATTATCTACATAGATGATAAAAGATGTATATGGGTAATTCTGAGTTAAGAGGTATTTCCTGCGGCAATGAAAGAAAAATACTGGAAATTGAGCATTACAGTTCACCAAAAGGGCTAGCAGGATACATAACTTCGTTATCTATGAGGTACATCATGTTTTAGTGATGAAATTTTAATGGTGTTTCTGAAATTTAAGATAAAGTGCAAGAAACGTATCTTCCCTGGCCTGTTCTTTCCTCGTTTGTCGTACGAAATCACTAGAAAACGAGATCCTATTCCGATTATATTGTTATAATACTTCGTGTATATGTTCTTCCATTAATAAATTATCGTGTTGTAGGGTTGAAACTATCAACGTATTTCTCAAAAGTGATTTTTTTCAATTCAGATTATGTCCCTCAACTTTGATGTATCCTCCCCTGGCATACTTTTATACTCATGAATGATCATCGGATGTTTCACGAAAATTTCCATCCACCTGTAAGGGGTGAGGAATGATGCAAAGTTGCCAACAACTATCAATTGAATCGTTTAGCAATCTTCATTGATTACTTTTTTCGATTTTTCAACGTGGTTTGAGTACTAGGTTATGTAATCATGGTATCTCTCCTGGTTGATTGTTCTCAATGAAGAACGATTTATTCATTATTATCGTTATTGTTGATACACTATGATAAGTTGAGTGTTGAATTTGTTGAATGTTCAGGTAAGTCAAAACTCTACGTTTGTTTTAATCTCAAAATTTCTTCCAAGAAGTATCTTCCCTGTCTATATTTCTCCTGGCCAACTGATCAGTTGCCAGGGGGAATACAAAATACCCAGGGGAGATACACAGTGTCTACAAGAGATGTCACGTGATACGTTCAACATTATTTCATACAAATTCACGTCCAACTATGGATTTCAACAACCAAACTTGATTGCAAATCGTCTCTACACCGAAAAAATTGAGTAGCTCAAAAAGTTTGTATCTCGTATCTCCCCTGGTCCAAATATTCCCCCTGACCTCTTGTAAAATCATGGAAAATGAATAAATTGGTTGGCCATCTTCAATAAATGGATCAGTTACCTCTAAATAAGCTAATCAATATGAAATATCGTGAATCAAATGGGTTTGTTCGTTTGCCACAAACCTGTAGATTTTATACCTCTCAACTGAGAATCGCCCATATACTCTTATTATTCGATGTTCTTATGACAAATAAAATAGTGAATACAAATTCTTTATAGGGTAGAAACTAAATACTGGCATTCTGTAGTAAATATATTTTTACAAACATACCAATGAAGGACTTCAAAACCAATAAAGAACATTTCTAAAATGTTCTTGTCCAAACCAAATATTCAAGTTTCCAGAATGTTTGCAAAATGTTTTTCTGAAAATTAAACCCGTAAAACCAAAGGGGACGTTTCATGAATATGTTGAAAACTTCCCATGTACTCTCTGGACTTGGGCTGAATTTCAATAGTTTTTCAATCAAATCAACTGATGCAACTGTTTTTGGTCCATGTACAAACTACTCGTCTTTTCTCGCAAAAATATCAATTTTTGGTCGATTGATAATTATTTCTTAATATATTTCTCTGAGTTATCCACTCTTCCGGTTACTGACGAGTGATGTCGATTCTGAGTGAGGATCGAATCGATCCTAGGATCAGAGCTGTTTGGATGGAAAGGGTGTATTATAGATCGATTCTATAATAACTCACAAAAAAGATCGATTTTGCAGGATCGATCTTTTGGCATTTTTAAGGATCGATTTGGAAAGAATGGTCAAATTTAGCAGACTCGAATAGAAATTGACCTGAACAGTGGTTAAATCGAATGAAATTAGGCCTGGAGTATGAATATATAATTTTTTCTATTTTCAACATGTCATTCAAATAAAATGTGAATGAACATGTTTATACAATAAAATGAAAATTAATTTACCTATATGAATATTTTCTGATTTGTGTTCTATTTTTCCAAAATCTCATTCTTCAATTTGAACTCTGTTGCAAAAATTCTTAAATTCAATTTAAAATTTCTTGTGAAATTCAATATTCCCATATTGTATTTAATAAAAGTTTTTTTTGGAATATAAGACAGTATTTATTGAATTCACAAATATCGTATCAAGATTTAGAAGAAAATTCTTCAAATGAAGAATTATACTTTTGAAATTAATATCATATTATCAAATTTAATGGACTGTGTTGTATAAGAAGTTTCATAACAATTTTATGAAATTTAAGGCACAGGGAATCTACGAATTATCTCAATTTTGGTGGATTGAAGAGACAAAATTTCAATAATTTCCTGGGTTTCGCTTCCAAAACTTTGTTGTATACAATTCCGGATGAGCATGGTGGCTGCGAACACAATTCATGGTCAAATAAAATTTCGTCAAGAAACTTTGAAATGAAAAAATATCGATCCTGGGAAATTTTGGATCGATCCATGATGAATCAGATTTTTAAAGGATCGGCAAGAGATCGATGTTTTTATCTTCAAAAAGATCGACATCCCCGTCACTGACCATTTGGAACATTGAATGGTGAGCTGAGCGAGCATCTTCGAATATGAAAAATGCGAACGCCATTTGTGATATTTAATGGTGAACGGAATAAGCGTCTTCGGATTTAAAGACTGTGAGCGAAGCGAGCATTGAGTACCGAGTAGAGCGGAACCAATTTGAATTCAGAAGCGTCGATGCACAAATATCAATCTTCAGCTGTTTCAAAGCCCCAAACCCCCAATTGAGCATAGGAAAATCTGGTTTACATTGAATGATGCAGACTTCTTTTATTTCTATCACTTGGCTTTTCACACGGAAAAAATAATTTGGCTGCAACGGCCGAGTGGCTAGCACGGACACGGACAGCCATTAAATTGGCTCCTGTAGCTAAATTTTAGTTATAGCAGCAAGAAAATTCGCATTTGTAGCTAATTTATTTGCTGTAGCAGCTAAAATTTAGCTGGAGGAGATAATTCAATGGCTGTCCTTGTCCGTGCTACACTGTAAAAAAATTGACACCGAATGGTGTTGTTTTAACACCACATGGTGTTATTCTCAACCATAAAGTGTCATTCTAACACCGTTTAGTTTTATTTTGACACCGATTTTGAGGTGGGCTTCTATAGAATCCGCGTGTTGTTGATTCTGTGTGAATTCTGACACCGTTTTGACACCGCTTTTTTGACAGTGTAGCCACTTGGCTGCTGCAGCTAAATTATTTTTTCCGTGCAGATATAAGTATGAGATTATGAAATTCGACTATCGAATATGCAAATACTTTAAATCATGGTATCTGCCTTATGATAATATACTTTTTGCAACGAAATAGAGTCGTTTGGGGCAACAATGCGCAGTTAGTAAGTGTGCGCACCCCCTTTATCTTGGAAACGGGGGCGATGAATTCGTGACATACGCAGTTAACCTGCAGATACGCTGGGGGAGAAATAAGTTACGCAGGATAAAGCGACCTAGTGCAGTCCATTTGTTAGGAAGGAAAAGAAAATGAGAATCAGTCGTTCCAAAAATAGTTTTAGCTGTCACGGCAAAAATTGTCACAATTGAAAATTGCTGGGAGCCACAAAAATGAATTGACGTTTTTCATGTTACCAATGTATTCAATCTTATTGTCCATCATGATATTTAAGATTATGTCTGGACTCGTTGAAAGTATGCAAGTCATTATAAAATAAGTTCATCTGGGGTAAGTGTGCGCGTGCACACAATATATCATTGCGAAGGGGATACGTTTGTCAGTGATCACTGTTGATATGATTTGTCATCTCTATGTGATACTGTATTAGTGAACAGATCTGGTCTTACATAACTTTGTCTGATCATTTCAATTATGTCCAAAGAAGTAATTACCTAGTAAAAAGTTTTATAAGTGTTATTGAATTCATTCGCTTTTAAGATGTTTGAAACGATTACAAAAAAATGCATACATCTTCTCCAAATGCGTATACTTACCCCGCACGAGTGCGCACACTTACCCGCAATAGGGATTAAATGGACGCATTTGGGATTTTTCTAATGGCCTTAACTTTTTTCTCAAAGTTTCAAGATTTTATGTATTATTATTCAATTCAATTGGTATTTGAATAAGTACTTTCTCACATACATTCTTCCATTTTCCTTTCATCCCTATCATTTAATTTCGGCATCTCTTTGAATGCTCAAGTGGGCACACTTTTTCCCGAATGACTCCAAGTGTTTTCCCTGTAATAACTAATAATTTCTCTAGTTGGAGGAAAATGCTGTACATATACAAAGAATTTCCATCATTTAAAGGAAGAGAGTTAACAGAATTTTTGAGTCTACCGAATATTTGATCAACTACATATGTATTTGGCTCCACCATCTTTTTTCTCAGTCTAAGGGAATCGATATATTGAGGAACATAGTCATGATATCAAGAAAATACTTTTTTTTTGTAACACGTGCCTTGAAAGTACCCCTTGTCTTTCTCGTTTTTGGAGACGAAAATTGCCAATTACAAACGAGTAGGCTGAAACCTAACTCGCGCATGCGCATAAGAAGAATCATATACTTTCGACCCTAGGGAAACCGCTTGACGGGGAGAAAGCGAGTGAATAGTGACACCATCACGCGTCATCAGGCAGAAACTTCGATAACCAAACCTTGTGTTAGTTACTCGGGAATGAATTCATTTTGTCTCCAAAAACGACGCAGAAAAGAGGTACTTTGAAGGCACTTGTGACAAAAAGTAGTATGTGCAACTCGATACGAGAATTGGTGACTCGCTACGCCCGTGCAACAAACTCCACCCTTGCCGCAATCACCAACTTTCGTCCCCCGTCGCACAATCTACTATTTTTTTTACTTAAAATTCATTGAACAAATATATGTCCATTCAAAAGATGATTATTTAATATAAATAATGAATTATAACATGGAATCGAAGAAATGTTTTCTCAACTCAATGCCTTTTCGCAACAAAATGTTGGATTGAATTAATATAATTCATAAATTCATTGAAATGGAGGAATGGATTTTTGAAACCATTTTACATCTTCATTTATACAAATGAAATGTGATTAGTTTTCGCAAGGTGTCGCTATTTCCTCACAAGTTTCCTTTTTATTGTATGATTTGTATATAAAGAATTAATGACGCTATCCTCCCGGTAAGTGATATTTTATCCAACAGTTCCTTCAGATTATGGCGTTGAATTACAGACCCTACCGGAAGTGATAGCATTGTGAAACTGGCAGTTGGCATGACTCCCCAACGATTTTCAAAAGTCTAAGGTGGTCCAGAGTGCTCAGAATTTTCTTTGGTCAAAAAATCAAGAAGCACTAAAGTGAACCTTTTATAAAACAAATCTCATATCAGCTTCTATGATTTTTAGAACATCATTTATCGAAATAAAATCGAGCTCATTCATTCGGAAAAAGGTATCTTGATTTGTTAATAGGTTACTTCATTGGTTCGAAGATTTTTCTCATTGATTCGAGTTTATGAATGGCTTTTTGTCTTTAAGAAGTAAGTAATAAAATCAATCAAATCGAGTTCTTCCCCCACCAAAGACAGGGCATTGAATTCAAATAAATGTCTCATTCATCTCAAGAATTTCGGATTTGAATCCATCTCTTTGCATGGGAGGAATATTCACTGCGTCCATGAGGTAGCGTGAAGTTGGAACAAAATTAGATTTAAAATAATGAAGAAAAATTCTGAATATGTTATCACTTACCTTGCTGACTAAGAAATCCTTTTCATCAAAATGACGTCCATACATCTTAGGTGCTTCTCCAGGTATAGGTTCTATCTTTATACAAACTTCTTGTCCTTTTCTTGCATTTTCCACATTTTTATGATTATTCTCTATACTGGTTACCACTCCCAATTCCACGAACTGAAATCACAAAGACGTAATGCACAGTTTAATTCATTGAAAGTATTGTATTCATTTTCACATTTCAATGTGATGATCATTGTGGGTTAGATCATTCCTTTCAAACACTACGTATCAGTGGTAAGAAGAATGATCTATTACGATAGTAGACTTTCTTTCTGAGAAGTTGAGAGATGATTTTACTCCTCGACGCATAAAATCTCCAACAATTTTATCAACTCTCAAATATGCAGGAGTGAAGAACACTTGAGAAATATTCTCATACAGAGAATAGATATTGTTGTATTGTTTATTTTGTAAATGAATATATAAAAAGTTGATACACTGAAGAAAAAATATTGCTTTCATAACAATACTGTTTTAGCTGTTACAGCTATATCTGAAGTATAGGGATATCGGTATCGCTACCACAAACTGAATGGATCGTTCCAGGAACAATTTACATCGTTATCAGAACTATCTACGTATCGCTACCGCAGCTATCTGTCATAACCATACTTCAGATCGTTACCATAACCACACATTTTTCTCAGTGTATTTTTGTTTCTATCAACGGATAATCAAGCTTTTAGAATTGATCAGTGATATTCATTTTGAAAATACTTATGATAAGAGTTGAATTTACTTGCTCCTGCTATCCGCTGACCTCATTCGAATGAGATTTCGTACAAGAAAGTTTATACATATATCATTTCAAATAAAAGCTATTTCTTCTTCTCCTTCTTCTATTTTTTTCTTTTATTTTTCATTCACGCGCCTCGGCTCGAATTTTTTTCTTTTTGGTATTTCAATGCGGCTGTATGTCTTCGCGTGGGTATATCGGCTTAAGTTCCAAACGCATACCTCCTACTACGACCGGAAGTCAAGAGTACCTGGGCCACTTACGCGATAGCACACAGCCGCCTCTTTCTTCTTTTCCTCTTCTCATCCCAAAATTATATTTCTGAATAAAAGCTTTCAAGGGATTTATCGACTTCCAGTCGAAAGAAGTACAGATAAAACAAATAAACTATACCTATACGAAGCACCTTCCGAGAAAATCATTTGCAGCGATCATATTTTAAACAAAAACTATCCGTTTTCAAAGACATCTCCATTCGTGACAATGAAGGGAGAGTATTTTTTTTGTTTTTAATTAAAATCATCGTCGAATAAATCTTTTCTCCGGAGCGTAGGTTGATGGGTAAGGTAGAGGTAGGTAGGTGGATATGGTAGGTAGATGTACAAACGCTTCTACACGTATAACTATGTACGTAAGGAAACACCAAAGCTCGTATACGCGAACACAAGCATACATAAAGTGTCGTTGTACACTCGGGCACACCTGCGAGTACTGTAAAAGTGTAAAGTGGGCGACCAACCCGGACGCGTGAAGAGATTTGTAACTATAGGGGACCATACGTGGCCGATGAAAAATCATCTTGATGGTCAAATAAGACCTGACCCGTGCGTTTTTCGTGTGTGAATAGGGAAAAAAAAACAGAGTGAAAGCAAGAAAAGAACATATAAGAGAAACATTTTATCTTCTCGGGATGTTAAACCAGATTACTCATAGCTATGGATAATTCGTTTCAGAAAATAATAACTTTCAACCAGATTCTTGAAGTTTGAATCGTTTATAAAAACGAAACGAAAATTCACACTAACAAAATCTGATGAACTATCGTTATTTTGACAGGGTATGATTTATGGACGTAAGAATCATACACGCATTCATTGTACACGAAAAATAAAATCCAAAAGTATTTACACTAATAATTTTTGTCTAACACATAATATTTCATGCAATCATTATTTTTGCACGTTTAATTGATTGACATAGAAATTGTACACGAAATATTTTACAAGCTTTAAAAATGTAATCAACAAAAATTGTACACAATATTGTTTATGCACGATCAGAAAATAAAATGATTCAGTGTATAATTATTGTACTCCTAATCTAATTCATAGTAATCATTAAATAAAACGAAAAAAATTGACATGGGATGGATCATGCACACAAGAATTGTGCACTTATTTATTATGCACATAAAAAAATTGAATTAAATTTGTTCACATATTAATTTTAGTTGTTCCTAATACGTTTGATAAATGTGCACTGATAGTCGTGCACAGTGAATTGTACACATGAAAAAAATGAGAAATATAAAATGTAAGATTGTGCACCTTACATTTTGCACCTTTGGGAATATTCAATATTGTTTTTTATGCGCAAGTTTTTGTGAATAAAAATTTTGTGCATGATTACTTGCGCATAAAAAACAATATTGAATATTCCCAAAGGTGCACAATCTTACATTTTATATTTTTCATTTTTTTTCATGTGTACAATTCACTGTACACGACTATCAGTGCACATTTATCAAACGTATTAGGAACAACTAAAATTAATATGTGAACAAATTTAATTCGATTTTTTTATGTGCATAATAAATAAGTGCACAATTCTTATGTGCATAATCCATCCCATGTCAGAAAATTTCTCATATGAATTTCATTAGGTGTACAATCATCATACACTAATTAATTACATTTTTTGTCCGTACATAAGAACATGTGTACGATTTTTGTGAATTACTTTTTTTTTCAAGCATGAAAAATATTCAGTGTACAATTCTTATCAAATAATTTTACGTGCACCGAAGCTTATGTGTTAAATATGAGGCGTTAAAGAAAAAAAATTATGAGTGTAAATACCTTTGGGTTTTATTTTTCGTGTACAATCAATGCGTGTATGATTCTTATGTGCATAAATCATACCCTGTCGTTATTTTTCACCTCGAATTAACTCCTTGAAACTTGAAACATCGTTTGAAGAATGTACTGTGAGATTTTCGGTCTTTAACAGATGAATATTGGGTCCTTTGAACACTAAAAATATAATATATGTGTCATGTCCAAGACGGTCCACGTTGAATAAAAATGTTAAATTGACATATCCCATGTGAATAACTTTTTCAACACACTTCAGAAGTGTTTTGTAAATACAAACCATTGACTCTTATTGTATGTTAAACTAGAATGAATTAGAAACAATGACTTACTCCAAGTTCATGTCACAAGAACATTATAAAAAATGTTGAAAAGTAATTTGAACACATTAGGTACATCCAATTTACGTTGGTGTGTTGGTAACCGTATGTCAAATTAACCCATTAACGCCCAAGAGCTTCGATTTTGTGTCAACTTTTCGACGCGATTATTTGTAATGTTATCGTCATTGAAAAAATTCGGTTTTCACATATTTTGGCGTGAAATGTCATGCTCTTTCAGGATCCGTGGTCAGAATTATGATTAGACTTCTAAGAAAAGAGATATGGCCGATTTAAACTCAAAAAACGTGGAAATTGAAAAAAAAAAATTTTCTTGATTTTTTTTCATAATGTTATCGCCAATAATTTGTGCTCTAATTATGGACAAAGGTGGACAAAATGCTTCAGGTTTAAGAGGAGATTTTTGTTATCGAAGTGAAATCGCTTTTTTTTACAAAATGGCGGCAATAACGTAAAAATTTCATGAAAACCATTACTTATTTTTGTGCTCGAAAACTATGAACTTAATCAAAAAATTCAGAAGAACAAAAATGTCTTATAATTAGTCAAGGAATACTCAAAAATTTCTTCAAATATTTTTGACACGTTTTTGAAAAATCAGATTTTCCGGATTTTCAAAAAAATCTAAATTGTCTCAAAAAATTCTAAAAAAATTTGTGAGCGTTCCTTGACTGATTCTAAGACACTCTCGTTCTCATAAACTTTTCGATAAAATCTAGTTTTCGAGAAAAAAAATAAGTAATGTTTTTCATGGAATTTTTACGTTATTGCCGCCATTTTGTAAAAAAAAAGCGATTTCACTTCGATAACAAAAATCTCCTCTCAAACCTGAAGCATTTTGTCCACCTTTGTCCATAATTAAAGCACAAATTATTGGCGATAACATTATGAAAAAAAATGAAAAAAAATTTTTTTTTCAATTTTCACGTTTTTTGAGTTTAAATCGGCCATATCTTTTTTCTTAGAAGTCTAATCATAATTTTGACCACGGATCCTGAAAGAGCATAAAATTTCACGCCAAAATATGTGAACACTGAATTTTTTCAATGACGATAACATTACAAATAATCGCGTCGAAAAGTTGACACAAAATCGAGGCGCTTGGGCGTTAATGGGTTAACAGATTTTCCGTGTAATATGCAAGTAACACATCGAGTGTGTTTAATACGAAAATTACCTCGAATTGACACTTTTTCTGTCGACCACATTCTGCCGTCCCAGGCAAAAAAGTCGTTAAGGGGTTACATGGGTTTCAAAGGCCAAAAAAAAGTTAATTTTCTCCATTTTTTTTCTCTTACTATGCAAAAGACTTTTATTCAGTGTTTTTGGCATAGGATTGGGTGACTTTTAAACTACATTTTAGAAAATTTTCATGAAAAAATATAATAAATTGACTTGATGGCAGTCGATTTTCGGAGGTCCCTCCACAAAAAAAGTACTTTGCGGTAGTCGAAATTACTGGCGACTGCTTGATCTGAAAGATACAAAAAAAATATTTTCTCTTAGTATTAGAGTAAAACTAGTCCCTGAACGAAGGATTTGAAGAAAAAATGAAAAATGAATTTTTGGCAGTGGTTTGAACGAAAAGATCACTTTTTCAGGGAAATTTTCGGTATTCCATTACGTTGCCAAATTTTTTGTAGTTCAAGGAAAAAAAAATACTCCGTTCAGAGACTAGTTCTACTCTAATACTGAGAGAAAATATTTTTTTTGTATTTTTCAGATGAAGTAGTCGCCAGTAATTTTGACTACCGCAAAGTAGAGTGGGACCTCCGAAAATCGACTGCCATCAAGTCAATTCATCATATTTTTTCATGAGAATTTTTCAAAATGTAGTTCAAAAGTCACCCAATCATATGCCAAAAACACTGAATAAGAACCTTTTGTATAGTAAGAGAAAAAGAATCGAGAAAATTAGCTTTTTTTGGCCTCTGAAACCCATGTAACCCATGTAACCCCTTAACTCCAAATTCGTTCGAACGGAGAAAACCGAGAAAAACTATTCCACATCAAAATTGTATGATGCAACTAATATTTTGATAATATTAAAACAGTTCTGGGGCAAATAAGGGGCGCTGTTTTTGATTATTCAAAAAACCAATCAATATTGTTAATAACAGCGAATGAAAAAATGAGTTAAGAGTGTTTGGTGGACGAAAATAACTCGAGTTACGATTTCTTTCCATTTAACAGATTTTTTCAAATAGTACGAGATATTTGCTCCTTACTGATTTTACTGAGCGAAAAGATCGTAACTCAAATTACTATCTTTTCGTCTGGCAAAGTGGTGACGTATTCGATGGTTCTTCTCATTTTGATGTGAGTTACGGCTTTTTTCTGATGATTGTCTAATTTTCCATTCGTTTTCAGAGAAGAAAAACGTTTATTCTGCAAACATTAGGAGCAATAACTAATTTATATATTAACACAGTTAAATGCACCTTACTTCCCTGAATCGAATGATATAAAAAACTCATTTTCGACAAAAATTGAGTTGACAACTTTTTTGCCTGGTACGGCAGACATTCATTTGTTAGGTTGGAATTACACGCGTGAATGTGTTGTTTTCAACATCAATCCTTTGACATATATTGTTTTTTACATTTACACAAATTATTTCCAACTGTGTGGTCGCGGTATCGACCCCGAGATCGAGACGAGCAATTATTTTTCGAGATCGAGACGATACCGAAACGTATAGAATGCATTGTCGAAACCGAGAATGGCGAGAATCTCGACTCGAGACTGAGACTATACTGATTTTGTCGGGACAAAAACGAGACCCACGGAGAAAAAATGCTCTGCTACCTATAGCGCCTACAAAGAAATTTGCTGTCCTTGCAAAAATATTCACTGCAGCAGCTAAGACGTTATTTCTGTCAACAAATTCTCTTATTTCAGCATAAAAGTGTAGTTATGTCAATCATTTTTCTTGCTCTTTCAACTAGGTTTTTTTTGTAGCCGCTATAGCAATACTTTTCTCTCCGTGCCGAGGCAAGATTATAAATTCCGAGACCAGATCGAGACCCGGTCAGTCTCAGCAAGACGAGACGAGAACAAAACACTAAGTTCCGATAAACGATTGACATTTCACCAACATCTTTCAATTTCTTTCCTAAGATAAATAGAAATCTGAGAAAAATCTGTGTTAAAAATTGTCTTGCTTTCCTAAACCAAGGAAATTTATAGAAAATTTCAATCACAGGGTGAATACATAATATATGTATATACATAACAATGAGATCAATTTATTTCGAATCGAATGTTGATATTTTACTCCATTGTGAAGAACCATCAAAACTCATTTCTCACGTACAATACAACACGTGGTGTGCACGACTCGTTGTTATACCCTGTGTATAATTCACCACGTGTTGCACACTTGTTCGGATCTAACGCTTCAAATGTATACCTTTTGAACAATGCTTGAGCATTGAGAGTGATATAATAATCTTTATCGTGTGAGATCTTGGAAGAAAAATAATCAAATCTCAATGCAGACAGAATGAAATTTCAACCTTTATTTCCATCTCGATCGATTCAAAGTGAGATTCATTCAATTGCTTTTTTCTCTCCTCAACCTTGACAATTATGTAACAAACGGTGTATCCTTTCGTTTGAAAAAATCTCTCCCGTTAACGTACAAGTTTCATGCTCTCTTCCTACCTCCTCCACCACCACCACCATGGCCGACTCAACTCAAATAGAATTGCCTTGTACACCGAGGCGGGGAATAAATCTTGCAAGAATGGATGGTCACGATTTGTCGCAAGCCCACGCAAAGTTGACTCTCCGAGAATCGTGCTCGTACTTGAATCTCGAGAGATATCGAGAGCACACCTCGAGTCCAATCGATGGTAGGTAAATTTTTCGGTTCAAGGGAATATAAAAGAACGGGAAATTTTATACACATATATGTGATCTTCTGCTGACAATGATACACAAAAGTATCGATGATTTACTAATTTTTTATGTGGACGTAATCACCAACTGATTACACGGACAAAAATTATGTTGTTGATATTTGGATAGCTAAGAATTAACTATGGTAGCTATTATTTAGCTATGACAACAGAATTGATTGCTACACTGAAGAAAAAAAAATTCTCCTGACCAAATAAATAGTTTATTTGTCCTCTCTCCATAGAACATTCCTTAGGATTAATGAAATATTTAATCAAATCAAATAATGGAATGCTTGCCCAAAGTAAATTCTTTTCATGTTTTGATCGGTTTTTGCATCTAATCGAATATTTAATTTCTACAAATCATTATTTTATGGAGAGAGGACAAATAAATATTTTTTCCAGTGTTTAATGGCTAAAATTTGGCTACTGCAGCAATATTTTTGGCTATCCAAATATCAAACACACGAATCAGCTACCACAGCTAATTTGTAGCTACTATAGCGAAAATTCTAATAAAAACAAATGTCGAATAAAACATAACGAAATTTGATTAACGTTCAAGATTCAGTCCTTTTGAATAATAAAAACCGCTGGTTAAATCTAGTCCAAGAGGGATAAAAGCATGTGGGTTTCAAGATTTTTATATTTTGTTACAAATTCGATTCCATAAACGACTCAAACTTCAAAGACGTTTATTTTGTATTGATTGAATTCACTTTGACAACAATCAATTCTCGAAGTGTTCATTGGGTGCAGACATAACGAGGACTACTCAAAAACGTCAAATGAACCCTTTTGAATTCATTGCGTATTCTTGCACTGCCTGGTAGGTTTTTCGCATTCAATACCTCATTGTGAGCTTGTGAGTGAAAATTACTTCAAACAAAGAGACCATTTTTCCCAATAGTGGCAAAGAAATATTTCTCTCATTCGAATGAATATTTTTTTGTTCCAAAATATGCTTCATCAATTCGATTAAATGGTCACCGGTAAAATAAAATATCCATGAAATCAAAAGAATACTTCTTTGTCACTATTGGAAGAAAACGGTTTGTTTATCTGAAGCAGTGTTCTTTTATCAACTTGTGGACAACTCAAGTGCATTCATTTCTCTCTATACACGAAAAAAAATGATGTGGTTGACATTTGGATAGCTAGAAACTAGCTTTCATAGCTATTTTTTTAGCTGTGGCAACCAAAGTTATTGCTATAGGAGCTAAAATCTAGCTTTTGCATCCATTTTTTTCGCCAAATATCAAATACATGAAATAGCGACCACAGCTAATTCCTAGCTACCACAGTAAATTATTTTTTTCCGTGTACAGAAGTCAGTAGATCCTGAATTTCTGCTTCTATTTTTTTTTAGGTATTAGTGAATGAAATGAAAAATAATTAATACTTGCATCTTATTTGATTTGTAAAGAAAACGCGGGTACTTATTATTTTCTGTTTTTAAGAGAATTATGAGAGAAAAAGTATAAAAATTGTTGAGATATCAAATCCCGGGTAGAAATGTAAATCGGCCCATTCCAGGCGCCGTTCAGGCCCTGGTCAGAAAGATCTGGGCCCGGACAGGGCCTAAGATGAGCCACTTTTCTAGACGGGAAGATTTCTACCCGGGATGTTATCAGAAACAATAATAATTTCAGTCGATATGAAAACAACGTTTCATAACAATGAAAAGGAGTAATCTTGTTCACTAATTTGAATTCGGAACTCACCCTAGTAGAAATCACTCTAGTCATTCTCTAGGCGATTACAAGGCCTTACGAGGCCTTGCAAGTCCCTCACAAGGGCCTGGTGAGGCCTCGCAAAGCCTAGAGAATTACTAGAGTGATTTCTGCTAGGGCATCTCTGTAGGAAAGTGTTCTGTGGATTGAAATTATTCAGAACTGAAGACATTTCTTTTTTTTTTTAATGTCGTTTTGAGCCAAATGTTGAGTCGAATCAAAGATACACATAGATTGATTGAACTCATCAATTCATGGAATGGAGAAATGTAGTTTCACAACAAAGTTATACTTTTTCCACCGTTACGAATTGTAATTAGTTCTCGAAAAATGTCGATCTTGTCTCGCAAGTTCTCTGTTCAGAGTACAGTTTGTACACAAAGGGCCAATATACCCCATTCTTCTAGTAAGTAATACTCTTTATCCGAGTGAACATTCTTCCCAGATAACTCCTTTACCAAAAGGAACAACTCTTCCGAACTTGTTGAATATGTGAACTGCATCGACTCAATCAATTATTTGAATTAATTTGTAAATCATACAGGAACCCGTAAAACTTTATCAACGACAGATGACACGTCTTCTCAACTATCAAATGAGCCTTCAAAGTATGATGAATGTTTTTATTTTTTTTGGATTTGAAGATGAAGATATGTTCTTTCAGTTTGCAAAAAACGAAAATATCCATTTGACGAAATGTTGTTTTGATTCGAAACATTGTTTTGTTTTGAATTGTCATTTTTCTACTTTCAATATGAATTTCATTGAATCTATAAATTGAGTCATTGGCTACATACATGGCTCAGTTCATTCACATGAAATCACTTCGAATGAAAAGAATCATATATTGACTGGAAGATCACATTTCTTGAGACTGAATACAAGGACAAAATTAGTTATCCAAGTTTTCGTTGACTGGTATGTCATTTTTGGACGGAGCACAAATTTGAGAGGAATTCGTACACTGGATTTTAATAAATCGTTGGCTTTGTTCATTGTTTCACCAATGGAATTCACTCTTCATTTTGATCGTCGAAATAATGGTACGAGTCAACGAATTATTAAAATCCAATGTACGAATTCTTTTTGAACTTGTGCTCCGTCCCAAAGTGACATACTCCCTAGTAGAAATCACTCTAGTCATTCTCTAGGCGATTACAAGGCCTTACGAGGCCTTGCAAGTCCCTCACAAGGGCCTGGTGAGGCCTCGCAAGGCCTAGAGAATTACTAGAATGATTTCTGCTAGGGCTAGTCAACGGAAATTTGGATCACTAATTTTTTCCGTGTAAGCCTCCTTCCAATATATTTGATATCTTGGATTGAAAGAAATCTTCATTGATTTAAACACTTTTTTTCATCTAAATTAGTAAATTAGGAACTCAATTAGTAAATGGGGATTAGAATGATATTTTGGATATAAAACAGTACACTTCGATACCTAAAACGAGAATTCCCACACTGTAACTTCAGCAACGATCAATTTAGCAATTCCAGCAATGGTTTTTAGTTCAGTGGCAATCATTTTGAACTTTTTCTACGGTTTTTTCAAACTTTCACTGTAACAAAAAATCGATCAAATTCATCAAGAAATTCTTCAGTAATTCAGGCAACAATTAAGCTGAAGAAAAAATCAGGAAAATCACCAGGAATTTGATAATTCTACCGAAAATGTTTTTGCTTTCTTTCAATTCATAGAATTCAATTCAGTACTAAGCCTGAATTCTGGTGCCTAATGTCTTTGTACTACCAACACATTAGTGTTGGCTTATTATGAAGTTTCTACGCTTGGTTTAACCCTAGAACACAACACTCAGGTATTTTTGTACCCCACGCCTTTGAACGCGATTTACACGAATATTCATAATGGAAAATGAATTTTGCAACGCGTCATTTTCTTTGTTCTTTCAAGACGAAGACAATAGTATGAATTTCAATGCAAAAATGTGGTGAAAAAATGGCAAAATATTAGTTTAGAAGCGAAAATAAATCGCAAAAAAGTGAAGTTTTGACTTTTTTCCAAAAAATGACCGTAACTTTTCGAATTTCCATCCGATTTTAAATATCCGAGAACATTTGGAAACTTGAAAAGATTATGTAGAACACGGATAAAACGGAATTATTATTTTTCTTCAAAGTACATTTATTTGAGAACGTGAAAGTTGAAAAATTCATGATCCCCAAAAAAGGACGAAAGTCAAGGTAAATGTTAAAAATGCGTTTATTCATGTGAAAATATAATTTTTCACGCTTGTCATTGGTAGAATAATACTGAAAAATGTAGAGAAAAGATTTTTCAATTTCTTTCAGTCTTTCTGTCCGCATTTACCGCATAAATAAGAAAAATCAGTTACATTGGTAACAAAATTAATTTATATTTTCCTCTTAACATGAAAACACTGCGAATAATGACGAAGAACTTGAATTTTGCGAAAAACTGCTGCATAACCCAAGATTTTCCTTCAAATTTTAAAGTATGAATTCTCACACAATCGCACAAAGTACCGACGTTATCACAACACTGGGGTAATTTCGAACCCCACGCTCACTTCGCGTTGGTATCAGTCGCAATCAAAAGGCAAATTGACGCTTCTAATCAACTCTTCCCTCTTTTAGAACTCTAAACTGAATTATGGTCAGGATCCTGGGTCGATATGTTTCAATTCCAAAACGCCTTGGGGTACAAAAATACCCCAGTGTTGTGTTCTAGGGTTGAGGTATTGCCTTTCGGAAAGTTTAAAAACGCCTATTGACTTAGTGGAAGTGTTAATCATTTTCTTGTGATATTAAAACAGTAGTGATTACAAAAAGTACAGAGAATCCTTTGCTGTACGCTGTTATATTGTATTTTCTTGTCGATTATAAAATAATGCATAACTCATAATCGTATAAAAATATCGTACAAAGTGCTATTTACTATTCTTAGTTGTAATTTCCTCATGATTATTCAAAGCACACATACGCTTAGCTACCATCCAACTTCGCGTGGTCGAATGATTGAAGTTTCCTTTGCGATCAATCAATATATAACGAATGACTTCACCCTTCCTTCTTCGGATTCATTCAAGTATTTGCACAGATCCATCGAGAAAGCGATATCAAATGAGAATAGCGTGAATCGATGAAACGTCTTTTCCTCGCTTCATTCTTCACGTACAAATTTATTGACCAAATCTACAAAAATGTCACACCAATTTCTGATAGATTCAGAGTGAATTCTATGGTAGAGTTTCGCCGAGAGATTGATAATGACAAAATAAAATGAAATACGAATACATTTTTTGGTTGAATCTAGTTCAAATTCATTCACTCGTATCGGAATATGACGAACTTGTTATATCATTCGAAATATACAATTAAATATAGGACAAAAGATCAAAAATGAAAATACTCAAGTTGAGTTTGAGAAGCAATCGAGAGACAGTCTGGTTGTTAATATCCTTCCTTCTCTAACTTACACGTTTTACGAACTATAAAGCTTTCTAAATTGGTACAGGTCACGAAAATAGACTTCCGGTTCTCGTCTCTCGTGTGCGCTCTCCTCTTAATTCTCGGGAACGTCGTCTGCTACCGAGCATGCCAAGAACGAAAACGAGACTTCTCCGTCCTTCTTCACGTTCATTTTCTTTCATTCGAATACCCCCTTGATTTTCTCTCTTCTCTCTATCTGTCTATCCAAAATGGGAGAGGGGGTGGCTCTCTATTCTCTATCGAGTCGTGACTACAACATCGGCTGTATACCGTTTTCGTCAACGCGGTTTACTAAACTTAGGCTCATTCAGAATCGGATGACTTGTGTCGTTGGAATGAAGTTGGATTGTCCTCATAACGAATTCACATTTACGTATGCGTTCATCGAAACTAAAAACAGATTAAGAAACAACAAATGCAACGCGTATCCCTATCGATTATTTTTTACAGCAAAATGCGGCAGATATCTCTCTATACTCTTCATTTTAATCGACTGACCGAGCTTGATCGATTCATCGATCATCATCATAATCGTGTTTTGTCCTTATGTAAGAGAAAATCACAACGGAAATTTGTCATTCCATAAAAGTCGAAACCAGAAGAATAATACATGCGAATAAAAAATCAAAATGTAGAGAATGAAGAAGAGTGGGAGAAGAAAGGCGAGTAGAGACAAACATTGGACTTGTATCGTCGTTTTAAAGACCTGCGAGTGGGTATACACGGCGTGGGTTTTGGAACACCCATGTATATACAATCGTACGTGGTATCACAAACATACATGTCCACATACCAATGGACGGATGGACGGACGGACACATATCCGACTGACCGGTCATTGTCCAAGCCGATCACATCAGTTGAAAGACTGAGGCAGAACCCTTGAGTATACGATCACCGCATTCTGCCCACAGACCTCTTACTACTCTGAAAAAGTTTTATATATATATATATACATATATATATATAGGATACGCAGACCGATAAGGAACCTAATAAATAACCGGTTATAAGAAACCAGATGAAAAATCGACTTCTTTCTATCGGCTTTTCTATTTTAAAACACTCTCCATTCTCATTATGGTACCAGTTGTTGCTGACGGACAAAATTTTATGTCTTTCCAAGTATTTTGAACGTTGAATGAAATGTGGTTCTATATGCATTCGAGTAACGCATAAGAGCCGTTGATTCATATTATTCAATTCCGTTTAGTAATATATACGGAAATGAATAGTTGTAATAAAATTACGATAGGAGAAAACGTGAGATTGAAATTCTTTAACGGGACATGAGCGGCGTGGCGTTTCTGGAGCGGTTGGGGAAATGCTGTGCAGGAGAAGATGCTTCGAATAAATGCACACATTTTCGCATTTGCACGTAATTTGTATGAAAATTAAAAAATTGGTTGACACCACCCGGCTCGTCTCCCCTTGAAAATCAATCGAATCTTCGCGCATTCTCTACAATTTTTACAGTGAAATTTCTCTCTTCGGCCAGCCAGAAGTGAGCTTGTCCAATTTTTGAATGACACTTTCACTTTTTTAGAGTAATGGTTTAATAAGGTTGGAGGCTAGAAAAAATTTTTCCGTCCAAAAGAGTAGAAGTTCAATCGAAATCCTCGATGTGCGAAAACTATCGGTCAGCCATTTACACAGAATTCGAATCTTTTTTTCATTGTTCCAAACGGCGTTCCCTTCGCTCGCCATTCAGTACCTCAAATAAAGCGATCTTCGCTCGCGTTTATCAAGTTCAAAATCACTCCCTGCTAAAAATGCCAGACAGATCCATGCAAAATTTTCACCCGCATTTGTCCGGTTCTATGTTTGGTGTTGTCAGGTTTGTACATCAGTGATGGAGTTGATGTACATGCCAGACACAATCCAACAGAACCTCTCAAATTACGTTGAAAATCTTATCTGGTTTTGTCTGGAACGGAGTAAGAACCGATCAAAATCCGACAGAAAATGTTTTGTCCTGTTCTGCCTAGCATTTTAAACAGGGCTCGCTCCGCTCGTCATTTAATATTCCAAATAGCCCTCGCTTCGCTCGCACTTTTTGAAGAACGAATATAATTTGTGAAGGGGTTGAAGAAAGGTAGATTCCGTGGAATTAAGTAGGAAATCGTTGAAATTCAGTCTAAAATCGGTCTTTCGGGGAACAAGAACGGAAATCGAAAAGTTTTGCAACACTGAATCTCAAGATAGTTCTCTAGCAATATTCGGAATCAAATCAAAAAAATTATTGTCGAGTAGAGGACCAAGACCGAAGAAATTCGATAATCATATTCGTTGGGGCTTCTATTCGTATTTATGATAAAAAATAAAAACCACCAACTCGAAATATACACAAACAACTTTGTAACAACCACTCGAACTTTGTCATGGTGTTTTTGATTGAAAACGTTTTTATTTCCAGTCTGTTCATGACTTATCAATGCCCATTTTGTTGCTCATGAGATTTGAAAAACCTTCAACGTGGAAATTTTTCATATATGTAATTTTTACGATGATTAATCGCAGTTGTTTATAATTAGTGAAATACATTCGCATAAACAAAAGTGTGTGACAGTGTCCTAATGTTAAAATATGAAAAATCTCCACGGTGAAGGTTTTTCAAATCTCACAAGCAACAAAATGGGCATTTATAAGTCATGAACGGATTGGAAATAAAAACGTTTTCAATCAAAAACACCATGACAAAGTTCGAGTGGTTTTTACAAAGTTGCTTGTGTATATTTCGAGTTGGTGGTTTTTTTTTTATCATAAATACGAATAGAAGCCCCAACGAACATGATTATTGAATCACTTCGACCTTGGTCCCCTACTGAATAATAATTTTTCAAATTTGATTTTGAATATTGCTTAGGATAGAGATATCGTTTTAAACATTTATAGATATGTTTATTGAAGATCATCCCAGAGACTGCTAATGTCCTACTATTGTAACATTTCGAATGAAATGTTTCAAGAACACATCTCAGGAACGTTTATGGAACATGAAAGTTCCTGAAGTTCATATTGTTTATTGGAACGAATTAGTAATCGAATAACGGAATATTCAGCTCTTCGAGACCCAAAATCTTGCAATACATTCTGCGAATGATATTTCCAGTCCCAAGGAGTCAATTCAAAACAATAAATAACGATGAATCATTAGATTTTGTGACTTTGAATTTTCGTTTCGTTCCTATAAACGATTCAAACTTCAACCATATAAACATGAAATATTCCTGCGATGCTTCAGAGATATTCTTTTGAAACATGTCATTCGGAAAGTTACAATGGCAGGACATTAGCAGTCTCTTGGGAGTTTCAAAAACGTTGTGCAATATTTTGTCCAGATGGATATTACGAAACAATTTTTTTTTAGATTGAAAAACATTTTTTTTCGTCACACGCTGATTTTGTCAAAGAAAACACTAAGAATGCCATGATTTTGGGCGACTGGATGATCTGAGAAAAACAAAAAAGTGACAAATTATTCTCTGTTAAAGGGGCCACACGGAAAGACCGAGTCTATCAATATTTAGCAAGAATTGATCAAAGTTCAGAAAAATGAATATCCATTTAGGGAAAAAGAGGATCGCTGAAAAATATTCGTAGTGAGTCTAGCAAAAATTCGTAGTCAAAATATTAACAGTTGATAGTTTCATTGATGTTTTTCACAGTGGAACTATCAATTGTTAATACATCGACTACGAATTTTTAGTAGACTCACTACGAATATTTTTCAGCGATCCTCGTTTTCCCTAAATTGACAGTCATTTTTCTAAATATTAATATACCCGGTCTTTCCGTGCACAGCATGAACTAGAATTGTTTTAATTGAACAAAAACTCTGATTTTCACCCGATTTCCTACCTTCAAAAATCATATTGTTCGTAAAGTGATCACCCGTTTGTTATTTTTTAACCAAAAAGAATGATTCCAGTTCTTGCCATAGCCACTTCAACAAGGAATAATTCCCTGTTTGCTTTTTCAGATCATCCGCAGTCGCCCAAATTTACGTCCGCCATAAATTTTTAGGGTTTTTTTGTTTAAATCTGAAAAAGTTCATTTCAAATATGGTACTTTCAATAAACATATTCACACGAAGATAAATCTATTTGGGAAGATAACCATTTTATTCGTAAACTAGAACTATCCGGAAAAATCAGACAATAACGTATAACATAACTCCTAATGATTGCCAGCAGTGATGGTAAAAATCGATATTAATTTAGATTTTTAACATCACAGCTGGCCATGATGAGGACTTATGTTACAAGTATTGTCTCATTTTTTCGAATATTTCTAGTTTACGAATAAAATGGTATAATCTTTCCGTACACAAATTTTCAAAACGATATCTCCATTTCTTCTATGACAAAAAAATTTGTTTCTGACAATCTTAACCAGAAAGACCCCTTAATGAGCAATTATTGGTCATTGAATTATCAAAAATTTGTTGATATCTGTCTGTATTTGAATTTGATTCTTAACGTATAAGGTAAAGTAAAGATATTTGGTGGTATAAGTGAACTGATGGAAATTTTTATGGTAAATCTCTATTCTAAAGGCACTAGCCCACGTCAGACGCCTACGGAAGAATCTCTTGTAACCGTATAATGTCAGTTTAGACATTAAAATCGACGTTTTCATTCATCAAAAACGTTTGCAAAATTATCACCAAAACGAGGGGTAAACCACTTTGAAATCATGATTTTTCCAAATTAAGAATCCCTAAATAATGTTGAAGTAAGCGTAGCTCTGTTCTGCTTAACGCAGTATAACTGTCAATAAAACTGTTCGAAGAGGCTCGTAAGACAGATTTTAGTTACCATAACGTTACCGATAACGAAAAAGTCAGAGCACAACGTCCATATTACGCTTGATGTTGTCTTGCTGATTCGAGAGTGGTTTACCCTTCGCACCAAAATTACCTTACTTCAGCCTATTGTGATCAATACGAGCCGAAATTGCAGGTTCTTAAGTCTTAATGAATCAGTTAAGATCTGACCAAAAATTCGATCTCGTCAGATCTCACAGGGAAAAAAATTTTATATTATAAATTCTTAGGCTCCATAGTACATTGAGGATAAACTTGCGTTTTGAGGTTACATACCAAACATTCTCTTCAAAAGTACCTGACTTTGTCTGACCTAATAGTAGAATAATAACATTTTATAATAGAAAGTCTATGCAAGTGAACCTCTATGCGAGATCCTCCAAACAGGAAATCGTCTTTGAATTCTAATTATCAGTCTATAAATTATGAAAATATCATCAAAAGTCTCGAGTCGAAAGATTTGAACGGTTTTTGTCCTCTCATTTCATTTTTAGACCGATTTTGTCTTGATGGTTGATTAATGCGGACAAAACAGTCCTTTTTCAAGATTTGAGCCTGATTTCCCCTCCAGCGAATGAAAGTGATTGAGGACAAGGATTGAAAAAGTACTGCATTGATCAACCATCAGGACAAAATCAGTCTAAAAACGCAAAAAGAGGACAAAACCCGTCCAAATTTTTGCCCTCATATCCCGTTTTTAAACTGATTTTGTCCTGATTGTTGAATAATGCGGACAAAAGCAGTACTTTTTCATGATTTTACACTGGAAAAACTATTCATTTGTAGAAATTAAATATCCAATTAGATGCAAAAACTGCTTACTTGTGGCGAATAAATTATTTATTTAGAAGTCCAATTAATTTGGAGCAAGCATTCCATTATTGAATTCGATGAAATATTTCATTAATCCTAAGAAATATTTCACGGGGAGAGGACAAATAAACTATTTATTTGGTTGGAAGAAAGTTTTTTTTTCAGTGTAGTCTAAATTTCTCCTCAATCACTTTCATTCGTTGCAGGAGAAATTCAGACTAAAATTATAAAGAAGTACTGTTTTCGTCCGCATGATTCAACAATCAGGACAAAATCAGCCTAAAACTGGAATAAGAAGACCAAAACCGTTCAAATTTTTCGACCCGGGACAGATTGCATACAAAGTTCCTATTCTATTCCATTACGAAATACACAAAAGCCCGTACCAAACTGAATGATAAATTTCTTTTTTCCCATAAATTCAACATTTTTTGATTGAGTCATAGTGTTACTTCGAACATACGTCAATGTATAATTATATCACGCACACCTGCTCAGGATTATAAAATGTAAACCGGAAATATTCTTACTGGAACTTGAGAGGTTCCATACATGAAGCTACAGAAGCCTAAGAAGAGGATAAAAGTCTTTGAATATTCCCACGAGAATCATGAATCCTAAACTCTCGTAAGAGCCTTAGGGGTTTTTTGATCGAATCTACGAAAACCGTGACACTTGATTTCTTTAAAACCCATAAATTATCAATTCTTCCGCTTACGGTAAAAATTGCGAATCAACAAGGTATTTCGAATCGCGCACACTAATTTGGATCTCATCAAAGTTGTTTCATAATAATTAGTCATTGGCGAAATTAATCGCAAGCCCAGAAGTAAAACGATCCACACTCGACATTGGAAACCTCACATCCGGCCCGCGCATTTCTTTCTACCAATTCTATTCCTCCCTCTCTCTCTCTCTCTCTCTCTCTCTCTCTCTCTCTCTCTTTTGCATCTAGTAGTAGTAAGTTTTTTTCCTGTTTCTCTTGTTCATTTTCTCCTAGTAGTCCTTCTTCATTCGTTCCTTCCGTTCTACGATAGCAACTTCCAACCATCTGCCTATAAAGGAAGAGAAACAGAGTGGAAAGAAGAAAAGGCATACGGAATAAATACATTTGTACGTGTATGTGTACATTTATATGTATACGTATTACGATAAAGGTGGTCTCACACGGCCAAGGGCCATGTGTATACGTTGTTAAAGCGTACACATATGCATCAACGCACACACTTACGAGAAACTTAGTCGCCAACCACATCCCGTCTTTCGACCTTCCGGCCTACGAACAGCTTTCGTGGAAACGCCTGCTGGTTTCCTTCCGGCCGTTTATCACAACCGTAAAAGATACTTCTCCGGGTATCCGTGTATTTGGTGCATATTGTAATAAGGAATTTATTGGTTCTTCAATTTATTGATGTTCAAGAATTGGATACTTGCGTTTTTAAAAAATAAAACCACCGTGAAGGTGTATATTTTCTCATGATCCGTGTAACACTGAATGTTCTTTTTTTGTTTTTCAATGTTTTGAAAGATTCATTTTTCGAGCAAGAGCTGGGAGTATTTCTTATAAATATTTTGTATCGAAATCAGTGAGATGTTGTTCGTCTTCACTTGGAATAGGCAGTTTACGGAAACGATACTTGCAATTGAAGCAAACAATCAATATCACCTAATCACATTAGCCAAGATTTGTTATGCAAAACAATGCGTGAAAAAAACAGTTGGAAATTATTAAAGTGAATATTAATTTGCTCAATTGGCTACACGGGAAGAATATGATCTTATAAATTACGATGTGAGAATTGCAGCAGAGGACAATATCTGCGAAATTAGTCTATTCAAAATGTAACATCGTGAATTGTGCGGTTTTTTTATTAAATCACATCGAATTTCATGATGTTAGCTCCCACGGAAGAAGGTTGTAACAACAATATCTGCCTCCAATATCTGACGATTCCTGCTTTTTCAAGTACCTATGGTCCTATGCTACGATTTTAACATCGTAATTTGAAGGATAATATTTTCTCCGTGTACTCCCTAAATTTAAATCAGTGAAATCTCACTATTGCTGCAGTTGATAGTTGACTACTGAATAGAATCGGTGAGACTTCACTGCAAAGATCAGTTAATATTCATTCATTGCACACTGTCGACTTTTCACTGCAGTCAGTGAGATTCCATTGTTTCAAATTTAGAGAGTGAATATTGAAAAAAGTTTCACGGAATTCAAGGAGTTATATCATTTCTGTAGTAAAACGTTTTTATGTTCAGAGGAAAAAAATGACTGTTAACATAGCTGTTAATACTCAGGAAGCCATTGATGAAAGAATTCGAAGAGTTCAAGTTTTCATGAAACTAAACTATCAAACGTATGAGAATTTTTTTTCACAAAAATTGAGTGTTATATAATATTTACATATCCAGTAACAAAATAAATGACAAGTCTCCTCTGCATCCCCTCCTCTACAGTATTCAATTTTGAACTGAAAGGGCGAATGATTCGCTTTCTCGTCAGAATGAGACAGATAATTCGATATTAAATTAAAAACATCATTTGCAAATCGAAAATTGATGATTTTGCAATCAAAGATGTTAAACATGCCCTTTTTCCGACAATGTTTCATGATTTATCGATCAACTGAACGAATGAAAAGAACATAGGTTTTAGAAAACACAATCGACAGAGTAATTTCTCAGTTCATTCATCAATTCGATCCTGAGTTGGAAAATTTAGACGGTTTTTGTCCTCTCATTTCATTTTTAGACCGATTTTGTTCCGTAAACCGGGGTGAAGAGAATCACCGCTCGATTCTTTCATGACAAAATACCTGTCGCTTATATGATACATTGAAACATTGGAACAAAATTTAATAACGCAATCAATGACATGAACTGTGGCATGTACGATACTTGAAGTAAAAAAAAATGTTTCAGTTGAGTATTATAAATTGATTCATCTCAAACTGGTTTGTCTAATCTTCATGAATTGGTAGGAAGTTTCAATTACCAGAAGAAAACCAGTGTATTGGACGAAAAAGTAACTATGCATATTCAGTGAAAAAAAGGTTGACAACATCATACACAAATTTCAGTTTCATAGCTTACTCTTATATTGTTTTAAAGGTTGTAATAGATATATTCGTAATTTTACGGGGTAAAGCGGATCACAATTTATCTACTGGATTTAGGCAAAAAATGTAAGATAAACCGTTTTGCAGTAATTGCATCTACTACATTGATGTCTGAATTGTTGAATTTTGCTGGTATGATTTGAATTCATCTGTGTTTTGATCATTTTCTCATTGTTTTATTGAATTCTCATTTTGTTCTCAACAAATTATTAAGAATAAAAAGTTCATCAATCACTGATTATTCCAGTACCATAAGTGAAACAAACAATTATCATTAGTGGTCCAATAATGCCTGAATGGAAAAGTACTTGGATAAATAGATATAATAAACAAATGATTCTTTTCACCCTGATCTACACGAAAAAAATAATTTAGCTGCAGAAGCTAAGTAGCTAGCACGGACACGGACAGCCATTAAATTGGCTCCTGCAGCTAAATTTTAGCTGTTACAGCAAAAAAATTTGCATTTGTAGTCAATTTATTTGCGGTAACAGCTCAAATTTAGCTGCAGGAGCTAATTCAATGGCTGTCCGTGTCCGTCCTAGTTACTTAACTGCTGCAGCTAAATTATTTTTTCCGTGTATAGGGTAAAATGGATTGCTCTTTGATATATGTTTGAACCTACACGGAAAGACAGAGGTTATGATTATTTAGAAAAATGACTGACAATTGAGAGAAAAAGAATATCGCTGAAGAACTTTCGTAGTAAATTCATCAAAACCCACGTGAAAATTTCTTGCTTGCGCCAATACTGACGATGGAACATAGATAGGCGCAATGCTGACATCCAAGGCTTGGAAATCTATATCGAGCCAACGTTGACTGACAAGTGGCACAATGTTGCACCAATGTTGAGAATCATAATTTCCAATGATCAATTCATCATTGGCTCAAGATTGTGCCAATCATGGTTCATCGTTGTCCCAATATCGTTTGGACAAAAGAACTTGACTTCATACGAACAATTTCATAGCACGGCTGAATATTAATCCAAACGTTGACAACGTTTAGAAGAAATGAGTACCCAATGCAGTGCCAAGCCTGGTCAAAGCTTGGCTCAGGCTAGCCACGATCCTCAATTATATGTCTGCATACAAAAATTCGCGCGTCCAATGTCAAAGCGCCACCCTTCGGTATTGTTTCCAACGCTCGGTTCGTTTCTCGCAAGCGCTCAACGAACTACGCGGTTGATATATAAGCATCATATAACCTTCTGATTTGAAAATTGTCGTCTTCATCATAGGTCCTTCATCGAAGGAGAGATTTTAGCTGTGCAGACCCACGGACTCGTGGACATCAGAATTTGAATTATACTTGATGTAATTGATTTGTAAGGTAACCAGTAATCATTGAGTTATATTAAACTTATAAACACATCTTGTATTGGATTAATCAAATAAGTTTCTTCGTTTCAATGTATACAGAGATTCTCTGGCCCTGGTTGTATAAAATATTTCAGGTTCGAGCTGTACTTCTTAACATGTGTGGAGGGGAAGCGATCGATGTCGGGAATAGATGACTCTGAATTTTTATTATATTTTTGCAACCGTTCAACATAGAGTTGAACATCGTCACAACATTGGCTTAACGTTGGCGCGGGATTGTCGCAACGTTGAATCAATTTTAGCCGAATATTGACTCAGTACTATTATAGTATTGACTCAAATTTAGCAGTCAACATCATTTATGTGTAATAAATGATGCTACCTCCTTTAAATGCATAAAACATCAGATGACCATTGGCAGTTCATAAAAAAAATTCGTCTATCAGTCTTGGTTCGTAATGAGTACAAGCATCATCCAATCTTGGATTTAGATTGAGCGACAAATTTTTTCAAGGGTTGCCAATGATGGCTGATTTGACTTCCATGATCGTACCAATGTTGGTCCGTGATTGGCAGAATACATCAATGGAGCCTGTAACGATGTTATCATTTCAAGCTTGCACTTTGCTAACCGCCAAGACTCGGCCAATCTTTGTCAGTGTCAGCGCCATCCTAGTGCCAATAGTCAATTTTCACCTGGGAAGTTGATAAATTCACTGTAAACAATAACAATGAAACCATCAACGTTTAGTATTTTCACTAAGAATTTTTGATAACCTTACTGCAAAGATTTTTCAGCGATGCTCTTTTTCCCTAAACTGACAGTCATTTTTCTAAATGTTAATAAATGTTATTCAAGTATTGATAACTTTTTTCTTCCCGTGTATGCGTGACAGAATAATTTGTTTTTTGTATCGATAATGTTGATCATAGAAGTCACACAAATGAATATGATTTTTCCGAAAATTGTTCATCCACAGTGAAAACATGTATTTGTCAAA
This sequence comes from Gonatopus flavifemur, assembly GCA_018340375.1. NCBI lineage: Eukaryota > Metazoa > Arthropoda > Insecta > Hymenoptera > Dryinidae > Gonatopus > Gonatopus flavifemur. Next base: position 13,689,865 of record JAFFJZ010000005.1, read on the forward strand.
AAACGCTGAATTTTGATCCGCTTTACCCCGGTTTACGGTTCTAATTGTCGAATAATGCGAACGAAAACAGTACTTTTTCAAGATTTTAGTCTGACTTTCTCCTTCAGCGAATAATAAAAGTGATTGAGGAGAAATTCAGAGTAAAACCTTGAAAAAGTACTGTTTTCGTTCGCATTATTCAACAATGTTTAAAATTCTGCAGCCTAAAAATGAAGTAAGAGGACAAAAAGCGTCCAAATTTTTCGACCCGGGCAGTCCAATGCTTTGTATCTACGCTATCGTGGCCTCAGTGATTTATCGTTCAAACATTCTGATAAATATCAAACGATACTAGAAATTCTCATTGATATTCACCCAATTTCTCAATACCATAGAATCCATAAATTAAGATAAAAATAACAATTATTATTCGTTTACATAGAATCCCTAGACCTCTTTCAATATGATTACTCATATCATGCATTCAAAGATCAGTTCCAATACGTTAACCATTGCTTCACCGTCTACTAATCCCATAGACGATCCAAGATAAATGAACACAAATAAGGTCGCCTGTACAAATGAGGATTGAATATCATGTTTGTTGTCTCATATTTCACTTCCTCCTGCTATTCCACTTTATTCTTCCTGTCCTCCTCTCTGTCTCCCCACACGCGTGTTTCTCTCTCATTTTCTTCCGGTCTTTTCAAGTGAAAATCTTATATCCGGAAGATCCACTCCCGTGACTGTTTCCACGTGTAAAGGGACGAAGAAAGGGAAAACGGGGACTGAAAAGAATAGTCGAAAAGAAAAAAAAAACTCACATTTTGAACAGAAAAACGGTAGTAGTCCTTCGAAACCGGAAGGAAATTCATCGACGAAGAAAGAACTTCCTTCCTCTCTGTGGCACAAAAGGGAAGCCAAAAAAGGATCATTAGAAATATCCTTCGTGACTAACCACGTATAAGGTATACGAGAAAGAAAGCGAGGATACGAATTTTCATAGAACGAATATAAAAATAATTTATTCCAATTTATTCTATACTGCGCGGAAGGTTATTGTTTTCTACCTTCTTTTTTTTTCTTCTTCAATTTCAATCGTAGGAAAAAAAAATGTTTAAAATTGTACTTGTTTTATACTAAAGATATAACTTGTCTTCTGTCAATGTTTTAACGAGAGATAAAGAGGTTTACCTAAGAAAACATACTCGGATCAGATAACCCTCATATACCAGTAAGAAAATTGTGAAATATCATCGGTTTAAAGAAAACATCATGATTTATCTTGACATTGAATTAAGAGAGGCCGAACTATACGGCGTGTATGTAGAATTTGTGACGCGATAGGGAAAGAAGGAATTCTCTTGTTGAAATATGAATGAATGAATGAATGAATGAATGAATGAATGAATGGATGGATAAAATGAAGTACGTGACTCGAAGATTGTTACGATTTCCTTCGAGTCTCATCTTCAATCGCTTATAGACGTATACTCGGAATTCGATATCTCAGATATAAATAATTTTGTTTTGAAATCAGATATTTTTAATTATAAATCGAAGATTCTTCTCGTATATCGCCGATAAGTCATCGCGCATTTCTTTTTTTCCCCCGAAAGCGCAAGTTGGCCGATCAAGAGCTTAAGAATAGAAATAAAAATCTCGAAGAATAAAAGAAACAGTAGGGAACGAATAAGACGTAGGAAAAAAATAAGACCGAGAGGAAAACGACAGCAGACCGAAAGAATTCGCCGGATTTCCGCTCAACGCTTTGAGCGTTATCGAGGTCGTTATGCAACGCGTATATACCGATAAGAGAGCCTGGTAAATAGAGAAAGATCACGATACGAGCGATCGCGAGGAAGAATGAGACGATAAATACAGTTACATCGAGAAGAAAATTTCTAGTCAACTTTATGCAATTGACTAAAATATTTTATGTAATCATCATTTTCTCTCATAATTACGTTATTGTGACTTGGGAAATAATAACGGTTTTGTTTCATTAGCCAACCATGTTGTATTGTCGATTCATCAAAGTGCGATCGCGTTATTTATCGTTACGTTCTTCAGATAATTACAATTCCAAATCCTCGCGTCAAGCTCTAACTATGTATATACATACTACGTTGCATAACAATATTTTTCTTTCAACATGGACGAATACACATAGTCGTGTACACACATTTGGATCATGTGCCCATGAAAGAAGCGATGAATTACGATTCGAAAATCCGTGCGACGTTTGCACAAACACGTACACGGCTGTCACGTGTAGTCATTTTTTTCTCGCCGCCTAAGCTTCTCGACTTCCTTTCACGAATCACGGTTCGTAAATTGCTCTTTCTCTCTCTCTCTCTCTCTCTCTCTTTCTTTCTCCCACCTTTTTTCTGAATACACAGGGAGATGTGCCTATTCATCGATTAGCAGCAGCAGCAACAGCTCAGTCCTCGTCCTGACCTAAGCCAACCTAAGTTCCGTGAGATTTTACATCCGGTCAGGATCATTGAAACGAAAAGAATCGCCACCAACGTCTCAAACTTACATTTTTATTTTCGTATATATATATATATATGTATACATATTTTTTTCCGCGTGAAAAAATCTCTGTAATCCAAGATACACCTACTTTCCTTCAAAAGAATTTCTATACGCGCGGATAAGGAATGCCTTTGCAAGGCCTCTTTTTGTATCGCACAAATGATAATCCACTTTCGATTCTGGGGATCTCGTTACGTAAACGTATCGGTATTCTTTTGATATCAAACGCAGTGGAGTTGTGTATGCTTTAAAAACATACGAGGAGACGAATATTCTTTTTTTTTTTTCATTATCATCTAAGTTTATAGCCTGAATTCAAATATTCTTCCTTGATCATTTCTGGAAATCAGTTTATAAACTCTCTTTGGTTCATAATCTTCAGTTCTGCTGGCCCTGGAATGGCGTTCCAATGACAAAATAAGAACTTTACCAAGGTGTTTCCTACGCTAAAGTTGCAAAACAGTTGTATAAGGTATAAATTACTCACAGTTTTTGACTGAGAATTGTAAAATGCTCATTATTTCGTTGTGAAAATATTTTCACATCAGTCGTGTACTGTATCATCAATTCACTTACAGAAAGTTCTTCTATGAAGTCATCAAATCTAACTAAAAAGCAAGTACCGAATTCAGAACATTTGAAATGGGGACTCAAAAACGTTGAATATTGAGCATCGATTCCCCGAACGGGAAACTTTTCACTCAAATAGATTGAATGGTGAATTTCCACGTGAACGTTGTAACTCGCATCGCGACGCCTACGTCCACGGCTTCAAGAGACTCACGTACGAATACTTGGTAGGTTGTCATCGTTGTTGTCGTCATTGTCGTTGTATAACGAGTATTCAGACATGTTAGGGAACCTGCAAAAACTCATTGCATGCCAGCCACAGTGAAGCGAGCGAGCAACAACCAACCAGCCACCTCGTAAGCACTACCTCGTAAGGCGAGGCTGGAGAGACTGGAACCAGCGACAGAAACCAGCTGCTGCCCACGGTATTTCACTCCTACGAGAAGCGAACCACCAGTTCTCCAGAGTTTCTATTCGACTTCGGCAGGAGGAATAGACGCTAATCGTCGCATAATATCACGCTTGATACTAAATACGTCCTCCACGTGGCCGATCCACATCGATAGCAGTTCACTCGAACGAAACTCAGATTTAATTTCAACGATTACACGAGAATACGAAAGAATCAAACTAATTGACGCCCAATTTTAATAACTCTCCTCTTTTGTTTTTTTTTTTCAATGTTTTCAATTTGAATTGAAATATTAGCATTCCGAACGACAATGATTATCATTCTCAAGTTATCACGGTTATTATATTACCGAGGCACATATCCGATAAGAGTCACAGACTGGCACGCTTGCACAACAGAAGCATCGTCGTATTTGGTGTAAAAGTCGAGGCGACGACGTGTTATGTTTTCTGCACTCTCATTGATAAACACGAATTGAAAATAAGTAACGGAATGAAGAACAAAAAAAGAAAGCTGCAGGTATTGAAAGGCAACTCATGACACGTATTTGTATGATTCGTAGGAGCAATGAAATGATATCGCAATAAATAATATTGTATCTTATTTCGGTTTCTTAGAAAGATTTTCCTCGAAGATAAAATCACAAAAAGAAAAGAAGAAGAAGAAGAAGAAGAGTGGAGTTATAATATTGAACATCCTCCTCCATCCTTTTCGCGGTAATGACTACTTGATGAATTGAACGAATCAAAAGAGATTATTTTGAGGAATCTCATGCGGTACTCACGTCTTTGCTGGGCACGCACAATGGAGTTCCTTCTTTCACGATTCCAGCTTCAACTTGAACTCCCATAACGATTGGATCTCTCGAGTTGAATATAAACTGCGAACAGATAAGATAAACAATTTTATTCAATATTGTTTTGATTTGAGTTGAATTTTCATTTATTTTGTGATCCTACTCGCGGGGAATTGTATGCGAGGGAAAGAAAAATCCTGAGTATTCAATGACAACTAAAATGTAATATATCTTGTACAGATTTAGCAACCAAGACAAGTCTCTACGCTTGTAACGACGTCCCGTTTGACGAGCAGCCGAGCGAACGGAACCGGCATTTCCGGTCCCCTCTAGTTTGTCTCTACTTCGCCGGAAATGGGTTTACTTTTCCGGTGGTGGGCGTGCGGAGGCTTTCGAGTCGTTCCACGTTAGCACGTCAAGCCAATTATGGTCGACCTCCTGAGTTTCGATAAAGCTTTTCTCCCCATGTAAATATAAGAAAAAGAGAAACTTTATTCAAATTCTCGATCAGTATTTTTCGACACGCTACGTTCATAACTTTTCACTTTGGAAATTTATTATCTCTTCGAGAACGCTCGTTCGTTTTGCAATATTCCATAATCGAAATGTTTTGAAAGCATTCGGCGGAGGAAATGCATACGTTTGTACTGTGCAAATTTTTGAAATTCGTCTCAATGATTCAGCGAATCACGATTCATAAATTTATGAACTCCCATTCCTTCTGTAGGACTCTTCGTGCGATGGATAAAAATCAGAGTTTGCAACTTTTCTAAACTTTGTTATTCGTGGATTTTTTCGAAGTACTTGAATGAAATTTGCAGAATTCTAACTCGTAGTTGGCGTATCAAGACTTCGAAGCATTTTCAATCAACTTTCCGAGCATCCGACCAAAATATCCAATTTCCAAAACGTTCAATGGAAATATCCAATGGCAGAAACTTCCAATGACGAAAAATGTCCAATAACAAAAACATTCGGTAGTTTTGAAAAGTAATGCATTCAGACTGTCAGAAACATTTTTTGATTTAATATGCAATTTTTTATGAATAGAGATAGGAACTTTATGCTAAGAGCATAAGAGCATAAAATTAAATAATGAGATTTAAGCCTAATAATTTTATTATACTGGACTATGTGATTGAAATTAGCTTGAAATTCGCATGATTTCCCAACCGGAGCAGCATAAGAGAATTCCAGCATATTTGCTGCTCAATCGTGTAGAAAATCGCGAATTTTAAATTTCCAACAAATTTCTTTCCCAAAATTTTATTGAAAAAAAATTTTTTTTTTCAAATTGAGGAAAAATCTTCATTGAGATTTGGACTCTGTACAGTGATGAATGATTTGATCAAAATTCATTAATTCAATTCAATATCCAGACCTTTGTTTTAACTTTGATTTTAATTTTTCTCAGGATGAGTGAAGTATCACAAAAATGGTACAGTAATACATTAAACTGGAACTCTTTCTGAGTACTTAACAACAAAATTAATCAACGTTGGATGAGAATGAAGTCCAAGGTGGATTTTTGTCTACGAATTCACAAAAATTCCCACTGCGAAACAATCGATTTGTTCTAATCACTGAGAACAACGAATCCGAAATACCTGGAACGATTTGGGGGACCTTTGGTTGCACGCAATGAACTCAACTATTGGATATTTGATATGACGATGACTGTATAGAATTATATAATATACATATATCTAATAAAAGATGAATTATCAGGGTATTGAATGAGAATAAAAAGAAATAAAAATAAAAATTCGCTTATAATTCAATGTCTAATTATCCGTAATGAATATAGCGGTGGAGATGAGTGATAATTTATGATTATTTATTGGGTTCATTCTTTTAGTCCCCTTGAAATTGTAGAAAAGAGTAGCTTGCACGAACAGAAGTCATGATTCATTCATGTGAATTTTACTTTCAGAATATCAGCTTTCAAATTTACCAAAATGATGAAATTTTACATTTCAGTTATTAAACTCTGAATTACGTATATTCAAAGACTGAAAATTCATTGTTTATGGGTATTTTGCGTCACATTGACTCACATGAGTGAGTCCAAATGACCAGGAAAAGCATTTTGATAATCAATAAGGAAATATAAATAAATAATTTTGGCAGCAAATATGAACAGAATTTTGAAAAACAAAGAGCACAACTGAAGTATAAATTACTGATTTTTGCCAGCACAAATCGCTCTCCAAAAAAGCAGAAAGTTTCTATCTCTATTTATGGAATATCATATTTCCATATCGAATTCGATAAAAGTTCTCAAATGTAATATTGATGATGGAATTTCAAAATTTCTTTCTGAAATGTGACAATTGGTTAATCAATTTCACAAATATATTATTAAATTTAAGGACCATGGAGTCCTTCGAGAAATGGACAACATTTCGCTACGTAGTTTTCAAATGACTAAGCAGGAAATCAAAATGTTAAATCCACAATAATGAAATGAATCACTTGAATTGAGCTTCGAATATAAGATTGAAACTGCAAATAATTGTTCAAAATTATACAAACGATTATAAACATATTAACCTACAAATGTTAATAATTTTTGAACTTATTTCCTTGGGTTTGGGAACGTGTTTTGAGCTTTGGATTTATATTTAGAGCCAAATCCTAGTAGTGAACGTTATTGCTGTATATTTGAAATTTGTAATTATTGCTTAGTTATTCAAAAACTACGTAGCAAAATTTTGTCTGTTTTTGAATGCTCCATGGTCCTTAAGAAAAGAATTCTCAACATTCAGAATTATATCACTGAATTCAATATTTTACTATGAAATTTAATAAACTGTTTATGTAACAATCTGCATAACATTTCCATGAAGTTTCAGGCAGATTTTTTAAACAGTGTAGTTCAATTTATTTTATTTTTTGTTGTCAATGAGGAAGATGGTGCGATATAAATATTTACGAGAAATAATATGCGGTAGATATGGAAAATGTATGTAATGACATTAGAAAAAACATATGGAAATATTAAGGGGAGGTTCTCATCAAGCAAATGCCGTAAGAAGGTGATTTTTTCAAATTTTTTTTCTTAAGAAAATTAAGAAAATTAAGGAAATTAAGAACTCGAGTGATTTGAAACTCTTCAAATGGGTCTCAAAGTACATGAAAAAAATTTTCTCAAGTTGAAGGATTCGTATCCTTTAAAGGCATTTTTCTCGAAACCATGTTCTTCAAGTTTGGCTCTACAATATCTCAAAAACTACTGAACGGATCGCTCTTTTTGTTTTTTCTATTTTGAAGCTGATTGAATTTTTCGGAGGATGAACCTAAATTGAGATGACACTTGCCTTCTTTTTCTTTCTATAGCACTTTAAAGAGCAAAAACAGGTGAAAAAACGCTTCGAAAAGTTTGCATGTCTGTCATTTTTTTATGTTTTGACTTTTCATTGCTTTTATTGGTACAACCTCCAACAAATATACTATATTTCATACAAATTTTTGGATTTTTGATTTCTGATGGTTTTTGTAAGTGCTTTGTAAGTGGTGGCGCCCGATTGATCACTGTTTTTTTAGGTGGTTATGTTTCAACGCGTATCAACAATTCCCATGGCATTTTTTCCACTGGCAGAAATGTTTCTAGGTGCTTTAAGACTTGATTTTTAACCCTATTAATTAGGTGTAAAAACCCCCGAGTTCTTCATTTACTTCCTTCCATGAAAATCATGAGGTTGATGAAGACAAAAGTGGCTATTCGTCAGCGGGCGGAGGCATCTCCGAAAATGAAAATATAAATATCAAAATGTTCAATCATCTAAAAATCATAGAAACCCGTAGAAGAGTTTTCCCTGTCCATTTTCATAAACTTGCAACATTTCTGTATTATTTTCCATGTTTTGAGGAAAAAATAGGGAAAAGAATAAGGAAACTTTTCTGAGGGAATAGCGGATCGAATCGTTGTATTGAGAAGAAGATTTAGTTATAGTTATAAAAAACGTATATTCGCTTGTGGCATGTAGAGAATTTTGCAAAGCAGTGGTCCATGTACTATATAAATGATGATATGCAATGTTGCTGAAGTTCAAATCGCTTATTGAAACGAAATTGAAGATTCAAAATCTTGAAGTACATCCTTTGAATGATCTTTCCAATTCCCAAGAATTAATTTGAGAAGATAATCCCCCATAACTTATCTAATTTTGTGAATTTGAATTTTCATTTCGTCTTTATAAACAATTCAAATTTCAAAAACGTAGTATGTAAGAGCAATGTATCGTGCTACGTAAAAGCCATAAATCAAAAGCATGTAATTCTGATAGTAGAAATTGTTGGTATTTGATATTTCCATTGGTTGTTTCTGACTAGTGCCACTTTCCAGTAGCTAAAATTATTGATTATTTTAGAATTAGAATGTATTTGTTTGTTCGTGAAATTGAAGAAGCGTCATAAACATCGAATACAAAGGAAATGTCCCAAGAAAAGGAAAACAAAATTACCTGCGGAAGAATGCGCAATTTGCATGGGAAAACGGCAATGTGTTTGTGTTCTTCTCGTTTACGTCGTTTCAATTCTTCTCTGTAAGCGGTGAATGCGTCGAATAGATGATATATGATGTCCGCTTGGAAGATCTTCACTCCCAAAGAATCTGCAAGTTCTTGCGCGTCTCTCTCAATTTTCACATCAAACGCCAGAATCGTGGCATATCTGTAATTGAACAAATCAAATGAGTAATCGAATAAAATACACTTTTATACAAATATTGTTACAATTTTTTCAAATCATACAAGAATCATGAGCAGAAATTCCCTATCTTTCAAGTCATAAATTCTCTACATCTCCCCAAGTGATTATAGAATTCAAGCACAGAAAATGACACTTGACGCACGTTCGAATACGTCAAATGCCATCACGTATTCGAATGTGCGTTGAATGCGATGTGCCGATTAAATTTTAAAGTCCCCCGAAGAGAACTCGAACTTCCCTCCTTGAGGTCAAAACGATTTGTTTTTTTTTTTATTTCGTCCATGTTAATCATAATTCATTGTATCCACGCTCCGTGTAGTACTTATGATTGGATATCGAATGAAGGACGGAACAGATGGTTTTCTTTGTAAACAGTATAATAAACAACTGTTATTGATTCAATGAAAATAATACACTCACATTCATCAGGTGTGAAAATAAATCAACAGAGGCACAAGAGATGCTAAACACAAACCACGCATACATTTTTTTCTCAAAAAATTGGCAAGATCTTTCAGCTACGAGGAAACATTGGATTTTTCAAAAATGTTTATACAACATAATGATCTCCTGTTTTCCATTTGAGACGTTACAAAGTGAATCCGCAGAGATTTTTTCTCCAATCATTGTATTTGCGAACACGTTATCTCTCTAATTACGGTTTTTTGTTGGGATCAGCCAGCGACTCTTCTCCTCGCGTATATTTCAAAATATTCTTACAAATTGGTCGAGCAAACAGGAAAATACAAACTTGGCTCAAGTCCCACCACTTATGAGAAGAATATACAGTAAACAAGTTGATTAAAGATACGAGTGTAAGTTTAAAATTGTAAAATACTCACTGACTATCGTGCTCCAACATAATGGAAGCCTTCATCACGTCTTTTTTCACCACAGGACCAATCCGAATATTGGCATACTGAAAAAGAGCGAAATTGAAACTTTGTGTTAAAATACTCTGATTAAATCAATTCTAAAAAGTGAAAATCTGTGGTATAGAGCATCTCATGATGAATGATTTTGAAGAGATGAATGAACCATTCAAAAGTATTGAATAATGAACAGAACAATGGATTTTGAATGACACATTCATTTGGTTTAAATACAGTTAATCATAATATTATATTCCAAATCTGGATAAATAAATTCGAATGTTGATAGCATTGGTTATTATCATCATCAATCTCAATAGACAACCCGAAATAACAAGAAGAAGTATCTTGAATTCAACGTTTGCATTCGAGTTTACATTTTCAGTTCAATGATAACTATGAAACTTTGGCTACAATTGTCTGGTTTATGACTCATTCTCCGGGTGTTTATGCCAGTTGACTTCCGGGCATCCTGTCAATGGCATTTAAAGATATATAGTAGCAATGACCAATGGAAGCGTAGAATATAAGTCTCTTTCGTCCGTCTCCGTCACCCTTTTAACTTGCATGAGAACAGCTTGTTTTTAGGTGCATCGGTGCGTTTATTTCCACGTGTCGTTTCTCTCGTCGTTTCTCACTGCCTTAGCCGAATCCGGACGCGGACGGCATGCGTCACAGGTTATTTTTGCTACATACACACGTACGCACACCGTACATTATAGAATTATTTTGTACCAACGCCCTGCGCCACTCGTTTTACTTATACCGTAACTCTGCCCCTTCTGCTTTATTCATTTTTCCCCCTTTTTCTGCCATCGCAAAGGGCATAACTTTTTAGGAATCCGAAACAACAAAAAAACATCCAAGATTTCATATAATTTATCAATCTATTGGCACAGCTAGAACATTTTTAGAAAATTTACTCTTGAAAATAATTGACTGGATTTGAATGATTTTTGTGGATTGAAGGGTATTCAAGAATTTCAGAATATTCGTGCATCATAATCGTACGTCTCATCGGAGAAGAAATTAACCACTTCGAGATCTTTTTAATCCGTTTTCAACACGCATTCTCACTTTGCGTATACGAATTTCCGAACAAATCAATCGGTCAATGGTTTACGATACAGTAAAGCAATATAAAATTCACATGAAAATAATTTGCGGTTTCAAAAACGACGAGTGGAAATATAAATTTCCTTTCATATGCATAATCTCATATACAAGTAGAATATCCTTCTTTTTATTCAACAGGGAATACCATTTACAGGGATATTTAGATTTATTTAGTGATAAAATTCATCAATATTCCAAAAATAAATGCATCTCAAAGGTTGAATACGTTTACACGCACGCTCGATGCCGTTTTGTTGTTTTCTTATTTTAATCTTTGCTCTTTCTTTTACATATTTTCTCTCTTGCCCCTTGTACAACTGCTGTATCGTTCTTTTTCTTTTGACCCTTTCGAAATGGTCCATACGGCTTCCTCGGCCATAAGGATAATTGCACGCAGGTATATATCGGACGAGCAATGGGCTCCGTATTTACGAGCTAATTCTTAAGCTGGTATAACCAGGCAGTCGATGGTTGGTTGTTGAAGGGAGAATATATATATATATATATATATGTATATACATATATATATATGTGAAAGAATGAAAGAGGAAAACAACCCTAAGCACCAAGGAAGAGAGAAACTGATTGTGGAGAAACGAAAGATGATACATTCGGAGAGTGGAATGAAGAAGGAAGATTTTTCAGATAACATGCTTGTTAGAAGGTTTAGGACTTCCGGTGCGTCATCGTCACATTCCAAATTTACATGACCATTATAAAAACACCGGAAGTGGTAGAATACATGTAATCATTGTGCCATAGATTTTATTCGATAAAACGACGTTTCAATAAAATACGAAGAAACAAAGGAGTATTGAAATGGGTTACCGCAATTTTCTTTTCTTTGATGATGAACTTGAACTGAAAAGAACAGACATTTCTCTGAATGAATATGTATGAAATAACAACATCCTTTCAATTAATTCAAAGGGATTTTTTCAACATATTTTTCTTGTTGAATGAGAGAATGTCAAGGTGGCGAGATTTTCAGAAAATGAAGGAGTTACCCCTTTCCGACGCCTGTCTATATTCAAAACGATACTCGGTCAAGGTGTGTACACGCAGAAAAATATATTTTCAAAATTCCCATAATTTATTGAAGATCAGCGCCAGTCTGTGATGTATGAAAATATTTATCCGAATATAGCTTCAAAAGTACCATAATTTCTTGTAGAAATACATCTAATTATGAGACTTTTTCAAAGTAAATTCAAGTGAAAACTCTTCTGTCAGAGACTGGCGCTGATCCTCAATAAATTATGGGACTTTTCAACACATCTGTTTTCTGCGTGTATTGTTATTAAAAAAAGTCGATTCCAGGCCTTTTGAAGGACGATCGATTCGAAAATTCCAGGATTTATAACTTACGAATAAATGAAGTTACATATATAAAAGAAAATAAAGTTTATTTCGAATAATTTGATAACTGAAATTAACAAGGGTCTTCTGACTCTTTCTTCTCTTACTCCTTCACGTACACTTTAACACAAAAAAAAAGTAAGGCATATGCATTAAATCACAAATATACACTGAAAAAAAGTGCTTTGAATCAATGAATTGTTCTTTGAGTGTAAGGAATGAATTCATCCCTCAGATCATTTCCTACTGAAGCGAGCATTACCTATGATTTCAATAGAAATAAGTGTTGTCAAATTACTTTTAGGCAGTTGTCTCTCTTTTTATCCAATGAAATTTAAATAGAGATAACAATTCCCAAAAGCCGAAACTCTTATTCTATTCTCAATTCTTACTGACCACACTTTTTCATAGCTTTTGCTCGCTCCAGTAGTATATGCTCTACATTGTAGCAAGTCTGACTTCAAATGGCTGCATCTTACTTGAAAACCTGACTGAAATTCAGTCTTCGTGTCGGCATTTGTTTTGGATGCTTACTTTCGGCTGAAATAGGGCTAGTTTTGGCTGCATCTTAAAATGAGCCGATATTAAGGTTGAAAGTAAGTTTTACTTTTTACTGTGTAGGATTCATCCAATCTCAAGTGTAAATCGATCGTTTGGGGTGGGGGGTCTTTTGGCCGAATTTTCTGCATTGAAAAATAACTTGTATCTCCTAGGAATTTATAGTTACTTCTTCTATTGGATCTGACAATGAACAAATTTTCGGCGAAATGACTCCCTACTTCGTTTGGATATGAAACCTATACCGCGTCGCTGTCGTCTGAATATCTACAATGATAAAAGCGGGTTCGTATCCAACCCACATGTCCATGCTCTGAGAAAAATGTGTTCCGTAGGACGAGCAATAAGTGAATTGTTGAGATTTTTTTGTTGGATATACAATAATTTTTGTTCTTCCAACAACACATAGTTGTCTTGTTGACAATAAAATTGCCAATTCAACAATCTTAAACAATATTTTTACGATTTTATTGTGGGTTGATATATAACAATTAGGGCTGGACTGAAGACTCTCGAGTAAAAGCAATAAAACTCAATTTTATCAGTTCTAATGCAAAATTCGTTGGGTCAATGTACAAATAGTTGAAGAATGAAATGGAAGGAAATTTTTGAAAATATCTTCATGATTTTTAACACTAAAGTTTATTCAAAACTGTTGCAGTTTCGAAAAAGGTCTTGTCTTGTCTTGTCTTGTCTTGTCTTGGTCTTGAGTGGAAACAAATTGATCTGTGTCCTGGTTGCAATCGATTTCAGCCTCTCAGACGTGTTGTTTTCAACTATTACATGCCCACACTTGACTTGATGTAGAAATTTGTCTTTGAAGATCGTGAAATTGAATGATATTTACTATTTTTGGATTATATTTACTATTTAATATTTTATTGTAGCTAGTTTTTTTCTCCGTGTGCCGTGATCTGATGAATTTCTATGATTACAGTTAGAAACAAATATAATTCCCAAATGAGAAAGACGTAATGAATTTATCATGAGACGGTGACCGACTTCATGATGATTTTTTACGGAAGAAAAAAAAATTATTCTGATTGGGATCGAACTCCGAACTTCTGGATTCACCGGACAATCCCAAAGCCACTCGACTGTACACCTCTTTGAATTTAATTACACATCTGGATTCATATCAAGCCCATGAGATTATAAATAACGCGTACATGAGAATAATTATTCTGAATAGTTTTGATCTGTTCACGCATAGAATCATCATCAATCTATAAAAATAAAATGTTATTCATGCCAAAACAATAATTATCATCCAAATATGTGAAATAGTTTCTATAATTTGAAACTTTGCTTGTTGTTGGAACTTGAAAACACATTCTAATGACAACCCGAGTGGAAAATGTGAACGGTTTTTGTCCTCTCCCTAGCGTGTATGAACTCTGGCCCACTTTGGCGCATATTGGCAAGATGGGGCCCATGCTGGCCCGGGGAGGTCCCCGTAGTATATATCTGCTGGGGCTTATTTCATTTTTAGACCGATTTTATCCTGATTGTTGAATAATGCGGACGAAAACAGTCTCTTGGATCACTTTTATTCGCTGGAGGAGAAATTCAGGCTAAAATCTTGAAAAAATACTTTTCGTCCGCATTGTTCAACAATCAGGACAAAATCAGTATAAAAATGAAAGAAGAGGACCAAAACCGTCCAAATTTTTCGACCCGGGAAGTCACGAGGGATCATTCAGAAAGTTACTGTGTTTTAAGAATTTCTTGATTTACCTGCAATATAAACAATATGAACAAAATCTTCTCAAATATCTTTCGAATGTGTCATGGTTAAATCACATGACATTTGTTCATTTTTAGATGAATTGGTTGAAAAGGAAATGAAATCATATTTCCTAAATGATGATCAGTTAAGCTCATTTGCAATCTATTACGCAACAATCAGACTTGTCATTCAATTGTTTTGAAGTTGTTATTGACAACCTTGTCAGTGTCAGGTCGCTACAACTCTGCGGCAAGGGTTTTGTAGGCTTGTACCCTTGTCGTGTGTTATGTCAACCTTGTCACAAGCTTGCCTGACAACATTGCAGAAAAGCTAAATTGTCATCTGGGAATCTTTGCCACCAGTTAACGAAAATATCGTTTAGGCCAGTTAAATTTCCAATTTTTTCACTCAAACTAAGGTTAAATGAAAAACAAGTTCTCTCCATTGATAGGGGAGAGTTGCCTTGATTCGACCTTCTCCTTGAATGGATCACCACCTTTTAGGAGCCGTCCATAAACTACGTAGCCTTGTTTTCGTGACTTTTTGAGCTCCCCTCTCCCCTCTCATGGCAACGTAGTTTTTTTACGTTCAACTAAATCAATTTCAATCAAATGAATTTTTACTCAAATATGACCTTGATAAAATTTTAATTGAGGGCTATGGAGCATTAGAAAACGGACAAAATTTTGCTACGTACACTGAGAACCCAATTTCTTGGATTGGAAGAAAATTTCTTTGCCCACATTCTGGTAAATCTTGTTTTCAATGGGAAAAATAATTCATTTCAATGAAAAAATTTTTGATTGAATTGAAGTAATTCTTTTCAAATTTAAGAAGGAATATATTTTTGTTCCAGTTTGAAAATTCTTTGTTTCAGTTTGATGAAAACTTTTTCCTTCCAACTGAATTTTTTTTAATTGAACAAAATATTTATTGGAATGAGGACAAAGAAAAATGTCTTCCAATCTAAAAAATTGGGCTCTCAGTGTACACGGAAAGATCGGGTCTATTATTATTTAGAAAAAATTTATCAACGTTTGGAAAAATGACTGTCAATTTAGGGAAAAAGAGCAAGAATATTCGTAGTGAGTCTACCAAAAATTTGTAGTCAAAATATGAAAAGTTGATAGTTTCATTGGTACTTTTTACAGTGAAACTATCAATTGTTAATACATCGACTACGAATTCTTAGTAGACTCACTACGAATATTTTTCAGCGCTCCTCGTTTTCCCTAAAATGACAGTCATTTTTTTAAATATTAATAGACCCGATTTTTCCGTGTAGTTTTTGATTATTAAGCAACGATTTCGAACTTGAAATATATAGCAATAAAGGGCACTGCTAGGATTCAGCTTTAAATACAAATCCAAAGCCCAAAACATATTTCTAAACGAAAGAATAAGTTATAAAAATTATTGACATTTGTAGGTTAATATGTTTATAATCATTTGCATGATTTGTAGTTCTAATTTCATATTCAAAGCTCAATTGTAGCAATTCACTTCATCACTGCGGGGTTGAAATTTGTATGTATTGCTTAATTGATCAGAAAGTACGTAGCAAAATTTTGCCCATTCCTTGAAGGACTCCATGGTTCTCAACTGAAATGAAAGAAATATTTTATAGAAAGAAAATTTCTCTCGTTCCAAGTGAAATTGAATTGAATCAAGAAGAATTTTATTCGATCCAATTAAATATTTATTCGGTTTATATCTAAGTGGGCCTTGTTTCTGGATGTTTACATAGAATTATCTTCCAAGTCCAAAATAAATAAAAAACCACGTGGCTTGGAACCGAATCCCCCCCCCCCTCCCCCCTATGTAGCCCAGCGTAGCATTTAATCTTACTCCTCCCTCCTCCTTTATTGGCCGCGTAGTTTATGGACGACCCCTGATTGCAAGAGGGTGAAAATTTAGAGTTCTTTGAATCATCCGGTGATAATATCACATTAATCAACGTTATCACTGTATGATTAAAACGAGTCTGAATTTGTTCCTCTTGCAATATAAGGTGGTGGTCCATCCAAGGCGATGATCCAATCAAGGCAACTCTCCCCTATTATGTCCCATAATAAGGTTGTTTCTTCATCACTTTAGACTAGCATTTCCAATCTCTGATTCGAATTTAGCGATTTTTGTGGCCCAAACTACTTGAATTTCGTAGCCGCAAAATCAAAAACTACTCAGAGAAATTTCACAACACATACAAAAGGTGACACACCTGTTGTTCCGACATTGTGACTTTGAGGCTGTTTTGGCGCTTTTTGGTCGCAATTCTAATGAGTTCCTGCGTCGATACATAACTGTAGACAAAACATGGATACCCTACTACACTCCAGAGACAAAAGAACAGTCAAAACAGAGGATTTTTCAAGGCGAACAGACTTCAAAGAAGACCAGTAAGGTTATAGCCACAGTTCTTGGGATGCACGCGGAGAAATTTACATCGATTACTTGAAAAAAGGGAAAAAATAACTGGGGACTATATTATGCGTCGTTATTGCACAAATTGAGCGAAGAAATCTGAACAAAACATGATAATTTGAGAAAGAAGAAATACTTTTCTATCAAGACAATGCACGGATGCACAATTGTGCAGTTTCAATGATCGAAGTCATATAACTCAAGCTTGAATGATCACAACAACCACCGTATCCACAAGATCTGGCACCCAGGAATTTTTTTTTATTTCCAAATTTGAAAAAATGGCTCAGCGGACAACGATTCTCGTCAAGCCAGGCAATTTTGAGGATCTTCCGCAATCTTACTTTTCAGAAGGTTTTATTTTACCATATTATTCTAAGGATTCATTGAACGACCCTCGCATATTTTAGAGAATGCATTCCACAGGAAAAGGAATTCGCTGTGGCAGCGAAATCTACTTTTGCTGGGTTCCTTTTGCCAGAACAGCAAATTTTTTGCTGTGACAGCAAACTATTTGCTGTTCCAGCAATCTTGTTAGCTGCGACAGCGAATTTTTAGCTGTGGCAGCAAAAAATGTTTGCTATCCCAACAAAATTTGTTTGCTATTCTGTATATAATACTGAAAATTTGCTGGCGGAGCAAACATTTTGTGCTGCCACAGCTAAAAAATCGCTGTCGTAGCTAACACGATTGCTGTTATAGCAAATTTTTCGCTAGGTCAGCAAAAAATTTTGCTATTCTATATATAATACCTCGATTTGCTGCGTCAGCAAATTTTTTCTCTCCGTGTAACGACTATATGATAACTTGCCTATTCACGTGGTATATAAATATCAATAGATATGTTACTCTCTGAATCTGAATTAGTGGAATTCCATTGAATTGTAATGATAAGTATACCACTGCGAACCAGTGTTAGCGAAATTTTAGCCATTATAGCTGAATGTTTTGGTACCCAAAGAACAGCTAATTTCTCAGCAATTAACATTAGCGAAAATTTAATTATTGGAGCTCGAAAGTGATTGTCCTCCTCACAGCTAATTACTTTTTCCTGTCTATACACTATAAATCAGCGAATAATCACTGATTTTCACAGTGGAATATGACTATTTGTAATCAGTGAAAAACATTTCCAACTGCAGAATCAGAGACTATTCACCGATTATGCAATGGAATGCAACTGATTGAAATTTTTGGTCCACTTATAACTTTGGAATGTTTATTCAATTTTCAATAATCCACTCCTGGAGCTAAATTTCTAGTTGCGTCAGAAAAAGTGTAGCTGGTGTTGCTAATTTAGTTGCAACAGTTAAAATTTAGCTGACGCAGCTATAAATTGTTCCCGTGTGAATTCTTGCTTCTCGAATACCAGGTACCGTACTGTCCATTAGCAGGATTTATTTTTGGAAATTGAGAACAAACGTGGCCACGACCTTTCACTACTTTTCTTGTGATTTTCAACCTTGCGGTTAAAGATATGTAGCAATGGCTCATTTCATTACAGACGCTCACTCTGATTTCTTTTTGCAACACATCACAACATCTCCATGGTTAAATACGGACATTGGAGGTCTGTTGAAAATATGTTTTTCATAATCTTGGGGAGTAGAGCGACACGATCCACGAGTCTTTGGATGAAATCTCGCATCGAGTGTCAAATACTTGGGATTGATATATGCTGTTCAAGGAGTTCCAAAAGTTTTCTTGTTACGAGGAAATATTTTGGCTTCTTATTTCTACAAAGCACATGTTTTCTTACTATTTTCTTCGCGGAAATTCGCAATTTTCGCATTCTCGTACGCTTTTCAAATTCTAAATATGGAATAACACGAACTTTCGCAGATTATTAAGGGGAGGTTCTCATCTAGCGACCCCAAAATAAGGAGATTTTCTCGAATTTTTTTCTCATGGAAGGGAGTAAATAAAAAACTCGGGGGTTTTCATACTTGAATTGAGTCTTGAAGTACATGAAAAAATTTTGTTCAGTAAAAACTAACACCTTGGGAATTATTGATACGCGTTGAAACATAACCACCTAAAAAAACAGTGATAAATCGGGCACCACCACTTACACAGCACTTACAAAAATCATCAGAAATCAAAAATCCAAAAATTTGTATAAAATATAGTATATTCGTTGGAGGTTGTACCAATAAAACCAATGAAAAGTCCAAAATTACAAAAATGACAGACATGCAAACTTTTCGAAGCGTTTTTTCACCTTTTTTTGTTCTTTAAAGTGCTATAGAAAGAAAAGAAGAAGGCAATTGTTATCTCTAATTAGGTTCATCTTCCAATAAATTAAATCAGCTTCAAAATAAAAAAAAAAAGCAATTCGTTCAGTAGTTTTTGAGATATCGTGGAGCCAAACTTGCAAACCATGGTTTCGAGAAAAACGCCTTCAAGGGGTAACACCACAGTGACCTCTCCAAAAATAACGCTTTTTCAGATTTTTTGTTCGAAAATTAGAAAGTTCCTATTCAACTTGAACTATATGAAGGTGTTCCGCTATTATTAAAGTAAAAAATAATTTCATTGTGGAATTTTATTGTGAAAAATGGCGGCTTGACAGGTGAATGACTGGAGCACTGTGAAAATTCATGGTGGGTTGAATAACTCAGTCCAGAATTGACGTAGAACACAGAACCAAAAATAATTATTTTCTGGAATCCAAAAGCTAGTGAAACACGTATCCTTTTTGAAAAATGTGCATTTTCTACGAAATGGCATCGGTTTGAAGAAAGAAGTAGAATTTTCACCCTAAATTTCGTTACTTAATGTTGAATAAAAAACGAAAATATCAATATTTCGAAAAACCCGTACGTATTTCACTAGATAATCATATCACGAATACAATAAAAAAACCCCGAGGTGATTGATTGAAAATTGGCGGAGCTAGAGCTCCCACCGACTTTCGACATACTGTGTTGAAATAAACGCGTTTCAAGTTTTTGTAACAGTTGAGTCGTGCGTGTTTAGTCGGACCTATGCTTGTAGTTTACGGTATATCATTTTCGGGTCCTCAAAGAGTACTTTAAGCCAAAAACAAATTTTTTGATTTTCTTTAAAATTCCACTGTGGTGTTACCCCTCAAAGTTTCGGGATACGAATCCTTTAACTTGAGAAAATTTTGTCCATGCACTTGAGGACCCATTCAATGAATTCCAAACACCTCAAATTCTTAATTTACTTCCTTCTCAAGAGAAAAAATCCGAGAGAATCACCTTATTTTTTAATTTGCTTGATAAAAACCTCCCCTGAACAAAACTGAACTTCCATATTGTGATACTCGATTCACTACACAGATAAAAGTGTTTCTTTGAATCTAAGAAATTCTTATTTGGACAGGTCGAAAGGAATATTTTATTAGATTAAAGAAATGTATCATCTGCCCCTTGTTCCAAAGCACATACTTTTTATATCAAAAATAGTTCACATCTCTACATCTCCATATCTCCACAGACACACAGACAGACAGACACGGAAGCAGAATTACTCCCTGAGCTTTGAGGAACATTTTGGTCTAAGAGATTTTGAATTTGGAGAGAAAAAAAATTTTTGGTCCCTCGAAACGATCACAAAACTTCCCTATAACGAGAAAGCAAAATATTTATTTCGATTTATTCGAATAACAATTCCTTAAGGGGTAATATCACTTTGTGGACGAAAAAATTTACGTTATTTTCAAAGTGTTGCCATGAAGTCGAAAAAAATTACAAATGTGTGAGGTCTTTTGCATACGAAAGTACTAGTCTTTGGGTACGAAAAACACTTTTTATTCAATTTTTTAAATCCAAAATGGCGGCATGGTAGTACGGTCGAAATAAAATTTTTGTTTCTCATGGTTAAAACGAGCGTACCGCTACTGATCACAATTTTCAATCTAGAACAAAAAATAAAAAAGTTCCTTAAAATATAGCTTAAAATCTAGCTATCTACGTAGGATCTTTTCGATATCAGCTGTTTTATCGATTTTATAGCCAATTTTCGGACGATTTTTTCGAAAAAATCGGAAAAAAAATTTCAAAATGACGCAATTTTCTTCAAAATTTGTTTTTCGAAAAAATCCCCACGTGGATAGCTAGAATTTGAGCTATATTTTAAAGAAATTTTTGATTTTTCACTCTAGATTGGAAATTGTGACCTGTAGCGGTACGCCCGTTTTAACCATGAGGGAAAAAAATGTTTTTTTGACCGTACTACACTGTAAAAAGTCTGACTGAAAGTGGCTGCATCTTACTTGAAAACTTGACTGAAATTCAGTCTTTTCCATTGTGTCGGCATTTGTTTTGGATGCTTACTTTCAGCTGAACTAGGGCTAGTTTTGGCTGCATCTTAAAATAAGCCGATATCAAGGTTGAATGTAAGTTTTACTTTTTACTGTGTACCATGCCGCTGTTTTGGATTAAAAAAATTGAATAAAAAGTGTTTTTCGTACCCAAAGACTAATATTTCCATATGCAAGAGACCCCACTTATAATACATTTATAATTTTTTTTGACTCCATGGCAACACTTTGAAAATAACATAAATTTTTCCGTCTACAAAGTGATATTACCCCTTAAACACAAAAGAAACACTCTCATCTGTGTACCGCTTATTTATAGGTATGTTATCGAATGATGAATTAATAAACAATCCACAGTTCTTATGAATAGGTTGACCATACGTCCTGGTTTTTCAGGTACATGTCCCGGTTTTGGACAATATTGGGGAACGTCCCGGTTTTGATTCGAAATGTCCCCGTTTTTTCAGAATCTATGGAATTTGCATTTTATCGATGATAATAAATGGAAATAAAAGTATACTACAAAGAAAGACACTGATGCACAAACGGTTTTTTCAAGGGCATCGCAAAGTCCAAAAATTTCTGAATTTCTCCCCTAGCCCAATTTTCCTCAAAAATGATGAGTACATGCATTATCTCTGTGATACAAAGAGAGTAAGTTTATTGAGCTTTCTCGATTTTATCCTCGTCTTTTCTATGAGCAAACCGAGAAAAAAATGTACACTGAGAGAAATTCTTATAGTGACTGTAACTAAAACGTCTCAACTAAATATTTTCAATGACAGCTACTAAAAATTTGAATGATTCGACTAAGAAATTATAGTCAATATAATCAAGCTTGTTTTCGTATTCAATTGTCTTTGGACACTTTCCTTTCTTTCAAACGTATAGGACGCGTGAGTCAAAGTTGTCAAAATTGCTACTTTAAATTGTGCAATTTAGATTGTCGGGGGTCTAAAGGCTGAATTGATTTTGAATGCGTATTTTTCTCTACAATGGGAGTGGTATCTTCACAAGGCATTCTTCACTCTTATATGTACAAACGTAGTAACAAGTATTGATATAGGTTATAAATTGGAATCAAACGATATAGTTGCCCTGGTCGACATTGCGATAAAAGTGGATAAAATATTCAAGAAAAAGATGAAAATGAACCCTAGTGTCGTTTTTTCAACCTTTATCATATAATTTTCGTGGATTGTTATCTAGGTTATTATTTTGTACACATTTACAAGTCATTTTAACCAGAATTTATAAATTATCCTATTATAATGTAGCTTACTATTAAAAAGTAGTTGTGAAAAATAGTCGTGTTTACTAAAAATCAAGTAATTGTCGATCCCAACCTTCGGTTACATCGTACCATAAAAATTAGTAAGTGATACTGACAAAAAATAGTTGAGACGTTATTTTATTAATTTTTTCAGATAATGGCAACTAATACTTTCTCTCAGTGTAGTAATTTTTAAACTTCGAAGTTCCCTTTACAAAAAGGTTCTCGTCTGTTGGGCTCGAGAAAAAGTGTTCCGAATAGAAAAATTTTCAAAATTATATATAATTTAGGTATAAACCATATTGAATTTTATAAAAAAAAATTATATATAATTTTGAATATTCTTCCACTCTGGGGGAACTGTCCCGATTTTGCATCTCGACGATCTGGTCACCCTATTTCTGAAGATTATCTTCTGGTAATTGTAAGCCGTCAGATCTAAATGTCATAGGCGTTTCACATCCAATTAAACGACATGCAATTAAATTTCTAATTGATACTTTGTTATTCATTTAGAAGCGAAAAATACTAAATTGTTATAGAAATTTTTGGTGCACTTTTTTTCTTTCATGAATGGTCTTCAAATTATTCCAGGTCAACACAATCTTTTCCGCTATGAAAAATCAGTTCTTTTCCTGTATCGTACACAGAGAAGAATGTATAGGATTGATTACCACACGCTTCTATCTTATTCTATTATTTTCCAGCGACTGTACATTGCAAAAGTTCATTGCACTCGTTCCAATGTTGAATGGTACTTATTACAATGTTCGAATACTTGTCACCAAATGACTATTCTGAAGCTAAAACTAGGTCGATTCTGATCAAATTTCCAAGTCTCTTTTCTACGATATTTTCAAAAATCAGCAAAATAATATATCTCAATCAATTCCCTCATATGACGTAGTCGAGTTCTATCCAACAAACTCAACTCTAATGATATTTCTTTCGTCGAAGGGAATGAGAAGCAACGAATGGTACCTCGATCACGTATTGATTTATCGATACATTGGAAAGTGACGATTGAAATCGTTGAGTTTGCGTAATTAATCAACATATAACGTTTACAAGTCGTCGTGGATCATGGATCGGCATAACTACAATAGTGTCGGAGAATTAACGATTCCTATCGAGTATCTTCCTGTCCTCGTCCTGTTTAGGAGAACAGGATTGGAATAAAGAGATGCTAAACGTGAAACTCAAGAGCATCGGTGCGCTATATCCTTCTTAGAAGCAACAGTACGCTTGGACACGGGTGCGGGTGCGTGCATGCATGTCGATTAATAATTACATCGTCGTTCTTATAGCCTACGTAGCATATAGACTAAGAGACAACAACTTTTTTCATTGAATCTCCCCCGCCCCCCAAATATCATACCATCTTTTTTCGTACAATAATAAATACATGTGATGCGTAAATAATCACATTTCAAATATGCTCCAGTGCGAGTCCGATTGAGTCTTTCAATTTCAATTCAATTTCTTTCCATCGGATAATCTTATGAAATCAAACGTTGACATGATGTATTGATTTCTCTTTCCCTTTTTTATACGACATTCTCGAAGGCCCAATATACTTTGTTGCCTCAACCTCTCTTGAGCCGATAGCATTCTTCCTGAGGCAGTCTCGAGCGGCTACATCCTGCCGTATCGTTACGAGCGGACAAAGCTATACCAAAGCTTCTATACCCTTCTTCTTCTTCTTCTTCTTCTTATTCTGTCTGCCACCGGTAGAAGAAAATTACTCGTTTCCCCGCATTGTTTTCAAGACTGATACACATACCATTCCACGTTTTTCCAACTGTGCGCATTAAGAAAAATGAATTGTATCCGATACTATGCAACACATATTGAACAGACCTTGCCAACCACCAACAACAACAACAACAACAACAACAACAACAACAACCGTATTTCTTCAATTTCAATTACCCCAGGACTGTGCGAAAAGTTCTACATTCGCATGTACTTTGTATTATTATAACAATTCGCATCCATGTCCGGTGAATTGGTTAATTGGTGTTTTCGCTGGATCTTGTCTCCCTCATTTCCATCGCCTACGCTCGTCTTCTTCGCGGTATTTCACGAGATATTTGAGCTTCAACGGAGTTGATCACCGTTTCTTTCCATATTCTTGGGAAATAAGACCGTCAGATTTGTTTGTCTTAAACAAAAGACTACTCAAATTCCAAATTAACCCATCGCGTATGCTGGTATTCTTTATGAATTTATTTGGCGCGGCCATAACGGGAATTTTTAAACACGCATTCCATCATGTATGAACTCATTAGATATACTTGTACTGTTTGGGTGTATATAAAGTGCGATAATGATACACAGAGTCCTCTTGTAACGAAACGCTACCGCATTAATAGACTCCGGTAATTATTATTCCGGACAATAACGAATACGAGGCTGACTCTAAACAAGCGAACTGCCAAACCAAAATTTAGACTCAATATTTAAAGAACGATATCACTACACTCGGAGGAGAAATTTTTATTTGTTTTTAATCAGAAACCAGCATTGAATGGCAATTGTTTCTTCCCTAGTGTGTATGAACTTTGGCCCACTCTGACCCAGTCTTGGACCCATATGGGCAGGATGGGGCCCATGCTGGGCCGGGGTGGGCCCCATGGTACATACATGCTAGGGTTATAAAACAATTAAGTATACCAACTTTGAACGTTTCATTCAAGAAAATAGATTTATGTATGGCTTGTAAGATTTTAAATAATTTGATGGATAGTAGTGAACTTTTGCTGTTATTTGGCCTACGTGTACCGGGAAGGCTATTAAGAGAAAATCAAAATATGTTCCAAGTTGATATCTTGTCACGACCGATGGAATATAGATCTCCGATTCACAGACTGTATTCTCTACTAAATGAGTGCCATTTATGGTTAGATATTTTCAATATGAGCCTCCATGAGTTGTTGTTGTTAAAATTTGCGGCGAATTATATTGATGAATAAGGGTTTGTGCTCACTGTATCCTACGACTCTGATATTATATATTATGTTTCTTTTTTTTTTCTTTCATTGTATATTGGATTGTTTTTCTGATTTTTATTATTGATCTAGCCATCTAAATTGTTAGAGATTTATATCTTTTGATTTCTCTTTTTGTTTTGTTTGTAACGGGTTATCCCGTAGAATTTTGAATGAATAAATAAATAAATAAAGCAGTCAGAATTAAACGACTGAAAATTGTTAAGAAATCCAAGAGAAACAGTAAAATTCGAGTCCCGTTTTTCAATCCAGATGTATATACGTATGGGTATAATAAAATAATGTAACGCGATACCCTTCGCAGTATTTTAAGTAGCAACTGAATTCTAATTAACTTAAGCGCAAAACAATTGAATGGAGGATGATAATGATAATAACGACAATGATGAGGATGATAAATAATGATAATGATGATGATGATGACTACGACAACGATAGTATTATAGTAGCGGTGGAGGCGAGACGATGATTTCCCGGTTCCAGCTGGCTGCCAGGTCGAAACAGAAATTGTGCGAACATCCTCTTCCTTCGATTATTATTGAAAGAGAGAAAGAGAGAGGAAGATAAGGATGAAGAGGAGGGGAAACATCCGGCGAGACTGACATATTCCGAGCTATTTCATTTTCTTACACATCAATGGGATATGCTAACAGTACGTACATATTTGGCCTCTCATATTTTATTTCAAGTATTTTTTCTTTCTTCTCTCGAACTAAACGCTGGGAAGAATTTAATAGTCACCGTTACAGCATCTAACCGCGAACGCAAGTACGAATATGGTGGGGGGGGAGTTATTAATATTAACCGAAGAATGGATTATTGTATATTGAATGAATTCTCCACGTTGAGGCACTTTATTCATACGAATCGGTGGAATGGAATCTCATTAACGAATACAGCGCGTTTACGCGTTGGGGTAATTAAACTAATGTCAATTTGAAGATTAAACATTCATTTGATTTGTTGCCAGCTACAATAAAAGATGTATATCGTCACAATTTATCAATGTTTTACACACATTCAGAAACTTTATTATCGTGAATGGGAATCGTAGTTTCAAAGATTACGTCAATTACATAATCATTTGTACATTATGACGCGTGTCATTCATATTTTTCTTTTTCATTCAACTATTCTCTTGAACCGACTTGAATGACTGAAAGTGTTATAACGATATAGTTCGTAGGAAACAATTATGTATTATTTATTTATAATGACGACAATGGTGAAAGTATATACTATCCGTGTCGTCACAGAGATATCGAATGATCTTTATACCCAATCGATACGAATATCAAGAATAAGAAGTTATTTTTAAATTCCGGCATGCAGGAACAAAGAAAAAAATTAATTTTCTCGTTACAGAAAGATAGAGAAAAAGAGAGGTAAAATCGTGAGTCTGTCCGTTCATTCGTTCGTTCGGTTGGTTCGTCCACCCACGTTGCTCCTGCTTCAAGTGTGGGCAGTTTCCTGTACGATGGTCACGTATTTCTCTTTTTCTCCGGCCTACACACGTCCGCGTGCGCTCACGTCCGCTGTTCGTATGTCGGCAAAAGGACGTTGTGTGCGTGCAAAGATTGGGTTTGGTTAGATTCTCTTTACGTGTGTGTTACTTTCTTTCTCTTTTGTACTTGTATGCACCAAACAGGATGACAGAGAGGAGAGAGGGAAACACGTGAGTGTATGAATTTCAAGCTGTGTGCGTCCTCGTATGACGTCATGGAAACAGACCACGTGATCGTGCGCGAAACCGACGGTGGGGTAACCCATTCATAACCCGAGCAAGGACGGGCTTAAGGCCGTTTCGGACGACACATTTTTGTCCCAATATCAATAAAAAAGAAAACACAGGGGATCTCAAATTTCCAATTCCATTCAAATCAAGGATGATATCTTGCCGCTTCTTTTTTTCTCTCCTCGGATATTTATCGATTCTCTTCTCCTTGGTTCCCTTCTATCTGTGCTTCTAATGTGTAAAATTCTATATTCTCATCCAGGAAAAATTTGTCCTCTCTCTCTCTCTCTGGGTTTGAATGAGTGGAATATCATCGATTTTGCAATTTATAGTCGATTCATCCCTGAAATAAACTACACCGAAAAAAATGATTCATTTGACCGAATGAACTGAAGTTGGTTGTAAAAAAATTAGTTCCGTGTGGTACTAAAAAAGCTGTGGTAAAGGCAACTTCAAATTAGTAACAGCAACTAAAGTCAGAGAAATTAAATTGGAATTTAGTTGAGCCAACGCCCGTTTTACACGGAGAGAAAAAAATAGTTATATTCTCAATGTAGCATGGGAATGATTACTATGTTACATGGTGACGAAAATTTTTAGATGGTGCGAGTCACTTGACATAGTGATGCTCCCGATTTTATGTGGTAACATTAGCCCTGTTAACATAGTAATGATTACCATGTTACATTGGAGACAGTACTATGCAACTAAACATGAATCCAATGCTATCAAGTAATATTGACCATGATTTTTTCATTGATTATAACCTAAATTAAACTATTGACATGTATATACACACAAGGCTTTTCAGTGAATGAGGTTATAAATCAATAAATTAGGTTATGAAATGGTTAATAGAAAGAAAAGGGAGCACACAGTCAGAAACAAATTATATCAGTCTTCTAAATAATAACTGTGTTTTTACTTGATTATTAATAGTGGGCTGACTACCGTAATAATACGTATAATATATGTATGTCTATACACGTCGTGTCGATATTGCCCACAGCGTGCATATTTTCATTAACTGGAATGACAGCTATTGTAACATGGTAATCAGTACCATTTTACATTGCTTTGAGTTCTATTGGTCTGATTTCTATGTAGCATAGTAATCATTACCAGAAAAATGGCGAAGGATTCTATTCTCACATAGTAACATTTACGATTTTCAATGAAATAAGAACGAATACTATGTTAGCATGGTAAATATTACCATACATCCCTCTCCGCGTAGTTATATCCAAATACCAACAACTGTATCTAGTTGCTGGAACTAATTTGGCGTAAGGGTAACTAATAATTTTTTTCGGTGTGAGAGAAATAGATTTAGAGATTTCAATCATTGTGTAACGTAGAAAAATCTGTTCGAAATATTTTGAAACTATACTTTGACGATTCTGAATGAATTGTTTGGAGTATGACACACCGATAGCACGCCAAAAGAATTTCATTCATAAATAAAAAATTCAAGGATGCCTCGGTACTCGAATGGTTTGAAAATTACATACCGTCGGACATACCTCGAGTTGTGACTTGTCTTTCAATATGTGTTCCATAAATCAAGTCATTGAATATATTTTTTTCATTATGGTATGATTGTGATGTAATCCGCACAATGATCATTTCAAACGTATATTTCAACACGTAATTCTATACGCGTAAGAAATGATATGAAAAATTCATTGATTCGATTGAAGAAATATTCCAAGAAATCATTTTCTCCGAATGAATTGTAATCGTTTTCATCTCATTGTGTTGAAGATATGATTCTAATACAGCATTCTTTATCGGGTATGAATGTTGCAAGAACGATTCGGGGGGTGCGAAGCCGCTTTTACTAGATTAGAAATTATCTTCAGGTTAAAACCGATATCATTTGATAACCGGTATATGGGATTGTGTTTTAAAATACAAACTGAGTAGTACTTATTATGAATTTTAGAGAAATTGTTATCCAGCACGATTTGTGGTAGACCCTTGTTACCCCAAAATGTGAATGATATGGAGTGAAAATAGAATATTGAGATAGATAACTTATGAATCTGAACTCAATAAGTTGAAATTGAACACGGTTGGTTTGTTTGAAACATTTTGTTTCAAATGTGGTGGTTTAAATATGTGTGAAATGAAAGAAACCGGGTTTTAAACAAGAAAAACATGTTTTTTTCCAACCCTGAAATTGAAACGAACAAACCATGGTCATTATTCGTATTTGCCTTTTTAGAAGAAAATCTTCTCCTTGGTGGACTCGTGTTGAAAATGTTGGAGAAATTAGAAGAAAAAATGAGACGAAAACCGCTAGGAAACAGGCAATAAAATACACTGAAAACAAATGTCTTCCAGTCAAATAAATCTTTATTTGTCCTATACCAAAGAAATATTCATGAGAATTAACAAAATATTCTTTGGAACCAAAATAGTTTCTTTGAATCAAATAGATGGTTATAATCGTTTATTTGAGTCAAATAAATTATTTAGGTTCCAAAGAATATTTTGTTAATTTTAATGAATATTTCTTTGGTACAGGCCAAATAAATATTTATTTGACTGGAAGAATTTTTGTTTTCATTTTGTTGTGGTGTTTATTCCGCTTTTTTCCCGAACCTTTTCACCATTTTCAATAGGGCCATTTGAAGCCAGGCAATTTTCACGAATCAGTAATAAATAGCCGGTAATTTCGACCCTGAGAGTTGGCAAACTCTGCCAACTGGGTTGAAAGTCGTTACTCAGCTATTATGGTGGAAAAAAAATTTTGTTAATAATTTTTATGTGATTTTTTTTGTGATAGTAATAAGCACAATAATTTAAAAAAAAGAGAAACATAAAACTTCTCTTTTATCATCTTATATTTTGAAAAAATCATCAAAAAATGAAAAACTGAGTGAGTGGAAGTTTATATGAAGGCATTCAGCGTCATTAATAAACACAAATTAGAAAAGCCTTTTCTCTGCGGTCTTAAAGCTAACCGATGTCCAAGTGAACGACATCTTTGAGCTAGTGTTCATCTGGATGACTTCACGTAATAGCGCCCCAACCAACATCTTTGTAAAAATTCATCTATTATCCTGAATATATCCAGTGGATGATAAGTAATTATATGAACGTTAGGAATTTCAAATTTCGTTGTTATTCACTGTAAAAAGGAAGTGGAGTTTTCCCCCAAATTTAGTGGCAGCAAAAATCTCTCATGTGAGGAGAATTCATCTCCCCTATATTTTGGAGGGATTCTCCTCCATTTTGGAAGAAAATTTCTTCTTTTTGAAGGGAATTTTTCTCCAAATGAAGGGAAATTGCTCCAGAATAAGGAGAAATGAATTCACTCCACATGGAGGAGTCTTGCTGCCACCATCTTAAAGACCACTTTAGAACACAAGTAAGCTCAAAGTCTTTTGGATAAACACTGGTCAGATCCAAAAACTCTAAAAAGAGGCTCTTTTGATTTGTGTTCACTGGATCGCAATCAGAAAATGTAAACAAGTCTCCACTGTGGAAGGTGGTGGCACTGGCATAAGCATGCGTCTGTTCGCCAATATGAATTCAACAATTGAACAATTCTTATCACGTATTGCAATGATGTCACGTATCATCAGATTAGGAAAACGGGAAAATCAATACCTACAACAAAATAAGTTGATCTAATCGCCAAATTGTGGGAAAAAAATTGAACCGTTCTAGTTGTGTTATTGATAATTTTGTGAATTTAAGAAAAAGAAGAATGGAAAGGACGCTTCCTGAATACGGAGGAGGAAAATTCCTCCCCTCGCACGAATAGATAAGTTCCCTTCCGACTACCTGAAGAGTGAAATTCCACTCTGTTGGAGTGAGGATTCACTCTTTAAACAGTCAGAAGGGGACCTATCTTTTCGTTTGAGTAGAAATCTCACTATTTCCGATTTAGAGAGCCACCGAACAAAGAAATCATCTCAATCTAAGTAACTGAGCGATTGATTTTGCGCACACTGAGAGAAATTTGTATAGTCACTGTAACTAAAACATCTCAACTAGACATTCTTAACGAGGGCTACTAAAAATTTGGTTGATTCAACCAAGAAAGTATAGTTGATTCGTCACTTAGTTGTATCAACTATATTTTGTTGGTTAAATTAATCAAATTGTCAGCAGCTTTTACTAAAAATATTTGGTTGAGGCCTTTTAGTTATATCAACCTCAAAAATTTCTCTCAGTGCAAATCCAAAGTTGGAAACATGTTTTCATTGCAAACTGTAATCGATTTGACTTCATCTATCACCGTTGAAGTGTCAAATATCTTTCATCAAAAGATGAAAACTTGATTTTTGAATAAGATCGCGGTAAACCACCTTTAATCGTTGCTCATAAGAAATTCAGATTGGATTTTTCTCAAAAATATATATTCCGTGAATGTTAGAACAACACAAAGTGATTTTCAACGATTAGAAAAAATGCAATTCAGCTGGAATGGATGAATTTTAATATTATTCGCACGACTTCAGAAAGAAGAAGGAAGTGGGCATGGGTTAAAATTTTGATGGAGGAATTTCTAGTGTTATGACCTGGGCAGCATTTATAATCAACGATAAATCAAACTTTGCATGGTATCCCACTAGAATTAACTCGAAATTCTACACAGAACTACTAGAGATTGAAACGAATTCACATGTATGAAGAGTTAAGCGATGAAAAATTAATTTTTCAACAAGATAACGCCTCCGTGCGTCTAAAAAAAAACCAAAGAATGGTTTGAACGTAAGAATATCGACATTCCGAGTTCGCTAGCAAGGAACCCAGACTTGAATCCAAATGAACCGAAAAAAGAGATTCGAGAAGATTGGGCCGAGATTGCTGCACGTGAAATAAAAATCTTTACACACATGCTCTTACACGGAAAAAAATAATTCGGTAGCTAATTCGTGTATTTGATACTTGAATAGCCAAAAATATTGCTCCAACAGTTGAATCTTAGCTGGCATAACTAATTTTTACCGATCCAAATATCAACATCATTTGTTTTCTCGTGTGAGCTCTAAATTTCTCAAAATGAAAATCCAAACTTGAAGAGTGAATATTCACTCTATTTTCCTTTCATAAAAATGAAATTCTGACTCCAATAAAGGGAAAGTCCCCATTTGTGAAGTAAAAAAATTCAATTCAATGGAGTGAAATCGTCATTCTTGTCGAGGTTGCAATAGTTTTACTGTTTAAGAGTGGATTTTCACTTCAAAAAATTGAGAAATTGGGCCTGAGAGAACTTTTGAAGTCATTAAAAACAATTGAGGCTCAACAAAGTATTATACAGAAAGAATTTTATTCGAGAAATTACCGAAATAATCGAAATTTCATTGATCGAGGGACAAGTAGGAATTTTTCAAAAATATTACTGTGCATTTTGTAAAACTTATAGAAAATATCACTTTCAACTGTTCAAAGACTCACTCATTTTTATAGGCTGCACAGTAATTTTTTGGAAAGTTTTTACTTGTTCTTAGATTACTGGAATTCCACGGTAATTTTTACAGCAAAATTCTTTCAGTGTAGAAATATTTTTGAAAACTAATATATTGTTTTCGTTTATTGTTTTGTCAATTTCATACCGATTTTCATCCAAGGCACATCAATTCCAGAATGAGAACAAGAAATTCGAGTTGAACGTATTTTTTCATTTTATTATTTTTAAAAATTGTGAAATAAGCCTCGTGAACATCCTTCGACAAGAATAAATGTTATTTGTGCGAAAAACCTAACAATAAATTTTTTTATATCAATTCCCACCTCTCATATTCAATCAATTGACTAATTCTCGTTTCACTACACGCAGAAAAATATATTTTTCAAAGTTCCATAATTTATTGAGAAACAGCGCCAGTCTGTGATGAATGAAATTATTTATCCGAATATAGCTTCAAAAGTACCATAATTTCTTGTAGAAATACATCTAATTATGAGAGTTTTTAAAAGTAAATTCAAGTGAAAACTCTATCTGTCACAGACTGGCGCTGATCCTCAATAAATTATGGGACTTTTCATCACACCTGCTTTCCGCGTGTAATTAATTACTTCTGATTTGTTCATGATTAATTGATCGACGAGACTTGTATTTCCATCCAAGAGAAAGGAAAAAACTGTAATCCCATAGAGCAATTAATAATATTAAAACTTCAATGAAACTTTTGATTTTCATCTTCATACGGATACTCGTTATCATGCATGTTTCAAACTATGACTCAATATTTTTTAATATTTATTTGCTAGTAAATACATATAAGAGTAAGCGACCTTAAACTCTTCTTTGTTTGGAATATCGTTTGAAGATATGTAATTGCATTCCAATTACTCTTTACTCTAGAGTACAGAATACAAATGCATTTCATACTCCATTGATGTATGATACAGGATGTGATTAAATTTCATACTTCTTTGATTGTGCTTGGTTGCAATTAGCTTTGGAAACTTCATCATCTTGAATTATTGCAGGATTCCATCAATGGGTATAATGTTATCTTATATTTTACGAACAATATGTAAATTTAGCAGGAATAAATATGAATCTTCTGAATGATGTCGAATATTTTCGCGTGTCTCATATCAATTCCATATTTACATAAACAATGTGATTCAGGATATTCAAATTTTCGGAGTTATCAAATTCATGTCAGAATTGTACGTTTATTTATATTCTAAACTGAGAACACAATTTTTTAGATTCAAAGAAAATTGTATTTGCCCTCATTCTAATAAATATTTTTTCCAATGGAAGAATTCTATACCAGATTGACACAAAAAATTTTCAAATTGAGACAGAAGTATATTCCCTCTTGAATTTGAAGAATATAATTTCAATTCATTGAAAAACTTTCTCATTGGAATGAACTGTCTTTTCCATTGAAAACAAGATTGATCGCAATGAGGGCAAACAAATTTTCTTTGAATCTTGAAAATTGGGTTCTCAGTGTATGTGATATGTGACCTTATTTCATGAACACATAGCACAAAAGCATCATTTCTGAGTTCTCGAAAAATAATTCGTCGTGAATTTCTTTAGAACTCCTATAGGCTTTTTAAAGAACTTCAACTTCAAGAACTTCATTAATTTTCATGTAAAATACAAATGCAGATTACATGAAGTGAATTACTTGTCGATTTCTGCTCATAAGTGAAAGAGAATGGTAAGGAATCGATACTTTTAATCAGTGTTGCCGTTGAAAAGCTTTCATTTTTCATTGATATATAATTCCATGAGAATCAGTCACACGGAGAAAAAATGGTTTGCTACTATAGCGCCTACAAAGAAATTGGTTGTACTTGCAAAAATATTCACTACAGCAGCTAAGACGTTAGTTCTATTGACAAATGTGTTGATGTCAGCAAAAAAATGTAGTTGTGTCAATCATTTTTCTTGCTCTTACAGCTAATTTTTTTTGTAGGCGCTATAGTAACAGACCTGCTTGTTATGCCAGCAATACTTTTCTCTCCGTGCAATCATAAGAAAGTGACAGCTTTTGAACGGTAATACTGCTTCAAGTTCAACAATGAATAATGTAAAATTCTTAGTTGCTGAGTAACAACTTTATAAAATTTGCCGTTTTACCCTTATTCAGCCTTTCAAATATTTGAGAAATTAGACATCGTTGAAATTGTAATGGTTTATTGAAACGAAATTTTGACTCAGAATAGTGAAAATACGTTGTGTTGAGATGTTGTTGTCTTGTTTGTCTTGTTTATTTAAACGAATTGGTAATCGAATAATGAAATACGATGTTTCCAGTTCCAAAGGATTAATTAGAGAAGATGAACACCGATTATTTTTATTTATAAAACATATATTATTTAAAAACGATATCGAGAAATTTTAAATACTTGCCAGTTAGAGAGAATCAACTATTCAAACTTCAACTTTTCGGAAAGCAGGAGCTTTGAGAAAATATACAAAAGGTTCAGAAATATTAACTGAAGACTCAAAATGGAGCAATAAGACTTAAAAAATAAAGAAAGATTCAAGTTTGAATCAGTCGATCAGAATAATTTTTAAGGTGATACTAGCGGCGTGGCAGCAGCCAAATAGTTTATAACAAACTACGGGCGAACATATATCAATTAAAATATCGCCCTGTGCAGGACTTCCACTTGAATCAGAGGAGTGCTGTACAGAGCGATATTTTGATTAAAATGAAACTTTTGGCCGCAGTTTGTTATGAACGATTTGGCTGCTGCCACGCCGCTAGTATCCCCTTAATGGCGCGTTGTAAAATCTGAATTATTTATCCTTTCTAGTTTCCAACTATTCAATTCCATTCAATTCTGGTTTTGTTTCAATGACAGAAATTTGCCTTACAATAGTGCATCAATTTTCCTGAGTTTCTCAAACTACATAACCCAGAGAAATATATTTGAACAATGACTTTTGACTCGACAAGTCAATTTTGCAGAATAACCTTGCTCGTGTATAATTTTCATTTCAATGGAAATATTATTTCTTCTAGCAAATGAAAGGAAAAAAAATCATCATATATTTTAGTTTCTCCATGAAATGTGCAGTTGGTAAACCGTATGTACCACGATAAGAAGTGTGCCCACAGATTAACAAAACGGCTGATAGTACGATAGATCACAACTACAAGCACCGTGTGCGACCAATGAGCCGTATCCTGCTAAACTGTTAAGAAGGAAGTGGTTCGTTGCTGTTTTCTCTCTCCTTTTCTCTCTTCATATGTGCTCGCATATTGGCTGCTCTCGAAGTCACATTATATATATTCGCAGTTTCGTCGTTACAACGTTGCTCAATATAAAAATTTACATAGTGACAAAAACCTCCGAAACTTACAATAATATTCAATTTCATTTTTAAATTTTTCATTGAATAATATCAAGTATCATAATAGTTTCAAACGAAAGATTAATCATTCATGTATGTTCGAATAAAATTTTCAATTGATAGAAATGAATATCAGTTTTAAAACGATCATCGTGTCTCTTTGAATAATATACAATTATAGTTGGAATACTTCCATGAAAAATTTCACTTCTATCCGATGAGAAAATTACTTATGTTTCAATGTTTTTGTGTGCATGAGAGTAAATAATTGTCTCCATTTTTTTCATAAATTGTTGAACCCATTCCAAGGATAAGTGAAATCTTACTAATTATCTGCCTTGATTTTACTATTGCATAGTCTCTTCACCATTCATAGCCGATCAAAGGAATTTACCCACAAATCATTTCTCCTACACTTCAAAATTGTTTTATCAAATTTCAAAACTTAATTGAATTCGACTGATTCCCAATTGGATATAAATGTGAATTATATTCATAATCCGTTACTTTCTTCTCTTGGAATCATGCAAGAATTTCGAATAATTGAATATACTATTTTTTGAATAATAAGTGGAGTGGCATTACTTTCGGATTCTATTTTGTTTTTTTTTTATTAATCATCCGAATACAAGAGAAAATAATTATTTGATGATAAACTGATGTGTATTCGTCCTGGTAAATCATCCTAAATTTGAATCCACACGAGTAAATCAAACCGTTGATATCAAATTATTGCAAACAAAATGCTGCGATAAAATCAAAATATCGCCCC
Organism: Gonatopus flavifemur; assembly: GCA_018340375.1. NCBI lineage: Eukaryota > Metazoa > Arthropoda > Insecta > Hymenoptera > Dryinidae > Gonatopus > Gonatopus flavifemur. The sequence continues at coordinate 13,726,804 of JAFFJZ010000005.1, forward strand.
GTACAGCAATTCAATTTAGCTGCCCCAAAGAATTGCCGTATGGAAAGATAATTTGATTTCATTTAGCTAATTTCGCATAGTTTGGAATAAACGATTTGGCTCGTAACACGGCGCTAGTATCTCCTTCAGTTAGTAACATTGATATGTACATGTTGTCTCATCCCATTCCTTATCTTAACGCTATCTTCAAGTCTGTTACAATAATAAAATGCATGGTGATGGCCTAGGCACAAAGACAGAGGGGACGTAGAAGTAAACGTTGACGAATACGCAGGACCTCATGTTTTATTTCTGCGCAACCATTTACGAAACTTATATGCTTGGGTCATAAGAATCCTTACAATGTTTCAAAAACGCACTCAAAAGCTTTCAAAATATAAGAAATTTAATCATTGACAGTGCTTTAATGTATCTCAAGTCATCAAATAAACAGCCTTATTTCAATGGTCGTGGCTTAATCAAGCAGCACTCTACGGAGACGGTATAATTTGGTTTGTTTATTTTACTGGACTTTATTTAGCCTGACAGTATAGCTCAGTGTTTTATAATTATTTTTGATTCTTCAAAGCTTGTTTTGTATGGATTTTTCATGAAAAACTAAAATCAATCATAGAGAATGGTATTGAACTATTATAAGAATATTTCTCATATTTATCTGTTAGTGCATAAAGACTTTATCACTTTTTTGAATCTTCATACTAAACAAATAATTTTCCATTTTAAATGATCGTAGGGGTATTTTCAAGAGGGCATTGATTGATTATAAAAATTTCATAACATCTGTTGACTCCATTTACACTGATTTCTCTAAAGTTTTTGATACGGTAGATATTTAAGTATTGATTTATAAATTATCTCTATATAGTATTCATGGTGTTAATTTGAGTGGATTTTCTTTATTTCTATCTGGTGGAGTTCAAAGGGGTAAAAATTAAGAACTATACGTATATCTGGTAATATTGAGATTTTGTCTCGAATTGATCAAGGTTCCCATTTAGGGCCTCTTTTATTTCAAATTTTTATCAGTGATATCAGTCATGTCATACAACATTGTAAATTCCTCCTCTTTGCTGACGATTTAAAACTTTATAAGGTTATTAGAAATGGTCGTGATCGTGGTTTGGTCCAGTCCGACATTTAGTCTGAAGTTAATGGACTTTCATTTAACGTTCGGAAATGTTTTTTTCATCACTTTTGGTGAAAATGTATTTCCCTCTTACGATTACTGCATATCAGTCTTATCATTTGGATTATGTGTTCGCTGTTGTTCTTCGTAAGATCAACTTACTTTATTAAAAGATATTCTGCTGGGTTTGAGGGGATACTCGCAGCGTGGCAGCAGCCAAAATGTTTCTTTCAAATTATTTGAAAGTGGTGCAATAAAACCCATCAATTTTTATTTACCTACCTGGTATATATTTATCAATATAGGTCTCTGAATGAAAATTATTGAATTTTATTGTGAAACTTTCAAATAATTTGAAAGAAACATTTTGGCTGCTGCCACGCCGCTGGTATCTTCTTAAGAATATTGATTCTTTTAGAGTACTGTATTATTCATTTATTCATCCTATCTTGAACTAAGGTCGTATTATATGGTACCTTGTGTGAGACTATCAATCTATTAAGCTGGAAAGGATTAATCATATTTATTTCAGATATGTCTGCTTTACGATAGGTGAACCAATGCATTTTATAAATCATGACTATACATCTATTCCTCAGAAATTGAATATTCCTAATTTATCATTTGCAAGGGGGAAGAATGATAATTTTTTTTGCATAACTCGTTTGATGAAAATATTCATTATTGTGAGTTACTGTTGTTAGTCAAGTTTGTTGTTCCCAATAAGGTTTTACGGAACAGAATGTTGAGTTTTTCTATACCTTTGTTTAGTACTTTTTTGAAATCAGGTCATCTGTTTACCGTATTTGTGAATTTTTTAATCTTAACTCGATTTGGATCGACTTATCCTGTATAAATATTGCAGTGCTGAAAAGTATTTATAATGATAGATTATGTTTGGAACGCTGAGCTTGCTGTGCTTTTGCTTAATCTGCTTATTTTTTTTTGCTTTGCTTGCATTTTTTTTATTGTAGTTTGACACCATTGTCATTGTTACTAAACGCTTTTATATACTTTATTTGTTAAGTGTTTTGTCCGTTTTGATATGAAATAAATAAATAACATCAAATAAAATTTCGAATTAAAAGCGTTTCCGTAAATTGGTCCATCTATGAAGTTTGTAAATGCTTCGCATCATTTCCCAAAAATTCAATAAATAATTGTTTCCTATATTTTAATGTATTTGAATGTATTTTTTTCGTAATTTTATATCCATTCAAATAAATCTGATTAATGAATTTTGAATTTTGATGAGAAAATGGATTTTCTCTAACTCTTGAAATATTTAGAGTAAAAAAAAAGACAAGTTTTCAAAGCTTACCGGAATTTTGCTGCTCTTCAAGAAGTCTAAAAGTGCTTCTAAGGCTCCTAAAGTTGACGCTTGAACGTAAACCCCACGATCTGCTAATCGAATGTTTCCAAGGGCACTAGAGAGCTCTCTTGCAATTTCTTCCTTCAGAACATCAACTTCATCTGGTTTTTGAGCGATTTGCAGATTCAATCCTATTGAGAATCACAAAATACACGTTGTCAGTCAGGCTTATAATACGTTAAAAACAACTCAGGGCTGATATTTTGAATCTTGTAACTTGTTGAAGATTCTAAATTTCTTCAATGTGGTATGGAAATATGAAACTCGAAGTGATACTAATGCTGGAACTTGATTTTAGTCAAAAATCCAATGGCAAAAATATCCAGGGGTAAAAATAAACAATGATAACAATATCCTGTCTGCCGAGGGATGGGAGTGGGATGCAGGAATGGGCACAAGTTCAGGGAAAAACCACGATAGAGCCACATGGAGGGATGAAAATCAAAAAGTCGCACAAACGGGACTATGTAATTTTGTGGACGGCCTCTTATAATATTTTCAATAATTCATACTTGAATACTGTTTGGTTTTATTTGAATTAAAAAAAACTCTTAGTCAATTTATGACACATTATCGAAGATTCTAAACAGCAACTTCAAAGCTACTTCAAAGATGGAAAAATTTTTACCATGATTTTGTAAACTTTTTCCCCATGTTTTGAAGAATTCAATACTCGAAAAACGGGATAGTTTTTCAAAGTGAGAAAGAAGCGAGGAAAAATTTACCATAATTTTCGCAGTGTACATACTTTTCACGCCACAATTTTATATGCAAGTATCAGAATATACAATGGAATATTTTTATATGATTTAAGAATGACGAGGAATCAACATGCAGACAATTTTCAATGACTTGCGGAGATTCAAAGGCTTCGTATTTTTGAAATTGATTTATCAATTGTTGTTGGCAAACAGAATAGAAAATAGTCCCATTCAAACGAGATCCGAATAATAAGGTACTTCTCATAGAATTAGAAAAACTCCAAAAAGCCCAGAATCTTTGAAAAGTCCTGAAGAACCCCAGGTTTTTGTCAACCTTGATACTACATCGTCTTTCTAATTCACTAATCCTGTTTTTCTATATACATTTTTTTCTCAATTTCTTGCCTTTCAACGAAAGAAAAATTATATATATCATTTTTCCAAGTTACTGGATATTTTGATTGAACATTTTTTCAATTGGATATTTTTGCATCAAATATACTGACCGGTCACCTCCCGGGACGTTAGTCGTTTCAAGTTATAATGGTTATAACAAACCATTTGTAAATGCTTGAATAATATACAAATATCACTGGACATGACAATTCTTGAGTACGTGCAAAATTGCTATATGAAGCGATCTTTTGGTTTTATTAAAACACTTTTGAATAATTGTCATAACCAAAATGATTGAAATTTTAGTTTCTGAATAAACGCACGTGTTTTCTCGGGAACAGAGAAAAAAAACATTTCCAACCTACCAGCAATAGCTTTTTCTAAATCCTTCGCCGCAATTTTCACTCCTTGCGCGGCTTTCACCTCCCGATATTCAATATAGGCATTCTGTGATATAAAATATTGGAATTGATTAACTGAAATAACAATTCATTACTATGATTTTAACAATTGAAACTTCACTCCTTTGAGTTACCTTTACTCTCAATTCTTTCAACGGCTGCGGCATAAGAAGAGATCGAATTTGAGTAACAATTGGTCCATCGGTGCCCGCAACTATCATCGTATCTCCTTCTCTTAACATTCCATTGACTAGAATGCAATCTATTGTTGTACCCAAACCAGGCAAGGCTTTGACTTCCAATACCGTGGCCTGAAGTTCTTCACTGTACATAAGTCTCTTCGCTAAAGGACCTTGGCAGGCATCCACAATCAATGCCAGCAAATTTCCCATACCCTCGCCTGAAATTTTGAAATATATTTCACTTTCAACCATCTGGATATTGTTTTTACGTATCGAATGAGCCATTACCAGTTATCGCACTCGTGGGAACTAGAGAGACGTAACTTCTGGGATCTGGATTTTCGTAGAACAGTGCTGCGTTTAAACCCTGTTCGGCGAACTGCAGGATCACATCTTTAGCCATTTTTTCGAAATGTCTTTGAGTGTTGATCGCTTGGCCTTTTATAATATCTTGAACGTCTTTACGACTCATCGTTTCCCAATCATACAATCTGTTGAAAATCGTATAGATTGTAATAATCTTAAACTCTAATCATCGGCAAATTTACACAGAAAGTATATGAACTCTTTACTGCTGCAAATTTTTACTTCAAAACGTACCTCTATTTCGATCACTTAAAGCAATGTAAAAGTAATTTAAATGTTTAATCTTCGAAAAATTCTAAACAAAGTTTTGAAATTTTGACAATCAAATTAAGGTTGTCTCAATTTTATCATACATCAAATTTATTTATATAACGTCTATCAAGAAATCGTTATCATCGTTTAAATGAAAATTTAGTTTGAAGGATTATTAGAGTATCGAAATAAAATTAAAAATAATTAATATATGAAGAATTGGTAACACGCAAGTAAATTCATTGTTTTAATTTCTCACCTATCAATTTTATTAAGCGCGACAACAAATGGACATTTCTTGGACTTCAATAAATTGATGCTCTCAAGGGTTTGTGGTTCTAATCCATGCATGATGTCGACTACCAAAATCGCTATATCACAGAGAGAGGAACCTCTATTTCTAAGATTACTAAAAGACTCGTGACCAGGCGTGTCTATGATCAACAGTCCAGGAATCTTCAATTTTTTATCTGCGAACTGTAAAAAAACACCATATATGAAAGTATCCATTTGTGCTTGATAAGGAATCGAAGAATATCACATGTATAACACTCACTCCTTTCACGTGTCTCGTTGAGTCTTGTATAGCTTCGATCGGTACATTAGTAGCACCAATTTGTTGTGTAATTCCTCCAGCTTCTCCATCTTGAACATTCGTTCTTCTCAATTTGTCAAGAATTTTCGTTTTACCCGTATCTACGTGTCCTAAAACACAAACCACGGCCGCTCTCAGATTGTCCAAAGATTTTTTCTTTTCCGCCTCCAATCGTCTATTTTGTATTCTTTCTATCGCTCGTTCTTTTTTCTGGACGGTTATATCACTGGCTTTGTCCACCGATTCGTTGTCATCTCCACTATCATCTTCAGAATCCGATTCAGTTTCACTTTCGGTCTCAGACTCACTTTCGGAAACTTGTGATTGTTGTTGTTGTTGTTGTTGTAAAGAAGATGAAATTTCTTCTTTCTTTTGAGATGTTTTCAATGCCTCGTCTGATTTATCTATTAAATGTGATTATTATTGATTATTTGGATGAAGATTGAGTATTATTAAAAATATTGATTCATCAAGTTGTACCTTCTTCCTGTTCATCCTCGCTACTTTCCGCATCCCAGGAATCTTTCACTTCCTCTTCCTTCTTGACTTCTGGTTCTGGGATTTGGTGATCCACAATTTCCACTTGGACTCTTTCAGCACCAGATTCAACATCCATTTTTTTCTCCTCTTTCTCTTCGGTACTGGTCTGTTGCTTCATTTTACTTGGTCTAGTACGAGTACCTGAATTCAAACTTGCATTATCAATATCATGAAAATAGTATAACTTATGTTTAAAGCTATTCAAAATTTATAAATTACCTGCTCTCTTATCTTTCTTTTCACTAGGATCCGGTAAGTCTAAACCTTGTGCTTTAAGTGCTTCGAGCATGGCCTGAGCTCTAGCTCGATCCTGTTTTTGTTTAGTGGTTAGAAGTTTTCCTTCTGCTTTCAGTCTTTCTTTTCTCTGTTTCTCTTTAAGTTTTTTTTGCTCTCGACGCTCCTGTTCGAGCTTTAATTGTTCTAAACGAGCCTGTTCACGTAATTCTTCTTGTTTTATTCTCTCTTCTTCTTCTCTTTTTAAACGTTCTTCTTCTTCTTTCAACTTCTTCAAAGCTTCCTGCATAGCAGCAATGGTTTTCTTATTCGGACCCTTGCCTGAAAAAATTCATTTGAAAATTTGAAGTGTAATTTTTTCAAAAATAGATTTCAATGATTAAAACATCTCTAGATCGCATTACCTTTCGTTTCCTTCGGTTCTTCCTTTCCACCTTTCTTTTTTTTCTTCTTTCCTTCCTCATTCTCATTGGTTTCCATAGCAGTTCCATCAGCCGCTTCTTTACCTTTATCCGCTACAGGTTTTCCGCTGGATGTAGTCTCTTGTTCATCTTTTTTCTCAACATTCTGTTGATTTTGTGTCGCTTCCTGTACAAATTATAACAAATGTTCATAAAGCAACATAAATATTAATAAACAAATACACTTATGCAGACTTTTACTACATATTTACTGCTTTCTTTTGTGCCAATTTCTTCTGCTTTTCTCGTTCTTTTTTCTCCTTCTTCTTTTGCGCCGCAGTCTTTACCGTACCACTTTCAGCATCCTCAGCACCCTGAGCTATCTCTTGGTCTTTTTCTTTCTCCGCCTCTTTATCTTTCTCTTTCTCTACATCTCTCACCTCGTTAGTTTCATTTTTTTCTTTCTTCTTATCCTTTTTACTTTTCTTCTTCTTATCTTCATCGTCAGGTTGGTGTTCAGCTTTTGGTGGTTCGTCTTTAGACTCTTTCTTCTGTCCAGAATATTCCAATTCCAATTCTGCCAGAACTTGTTCGATATCTTCATCGCTATCGTTGCGCTTTCTTCTGGCTGGTATAGAATAAATTCCATATACATAGAAATTACTTTCCTTCCCTCGTTATGAGAACTAAATGTGATTTTTGGATAAAGAAACCATTCTCATCCTTTTATTATAAAACCATGTTGGAATTTTGTTTTGAATAAATCATAAATTAACATGAAATACATAAAATTGAAATATAAATAAAAAAAAAAGAACAGTGAATTTTAGGAAATTATTTTATCAGTTTGCAGATTATGAAAGAAACTGTTTTCAAAATCAATTTCCTTGAAAAAACGAAAAACAATTGGAAATCAAATATCTGCTTTCCCGGTATCGTGAAATTCAAATTGAACTACCGTATGCAATGAAAATTCTTGTGAATGAGGTTAAGTCAGGAGCAGACGACACTTGCCACACCAGATAGAGTAATTTGCAATTCCGTTGCAAACATGTGACAGACATATGGTTTATCAAATCTATTTTAAAACTATACAATTTATATCGTCAGCTGATGAATCTAATTAAATCTCTTACCTTTTTTGCCCTTTTTCGGTTGAGATTCTTGCATTTTGAACTGATTAAAAAGATGGATTCTCTGTACACGTTCAGTTTTTTGGACGACACTTTGATGGTTATTCTATATACTTGGACTGGTACTCACAATTTTCACAGGTTTTTTTATCTAAACTTAAGTGAAACTAATTATGTATAGAATCATAAAAAGATTTAATTATGCTCCTATTAATATCCCGGCAACACATACACACTTGTATCAAATCACATTTGATGCATTTGATAGAGAACGTATTATATGTCGCTTATATGTCGTATTATGCCAGTTACCTGAATGGCGTTTGCCCGAATTGGGTTTGACTTAGGATGCATTTACATGTGCTGAGAGTTGCTGCGTGTTTTTTGTATCTACAGGCTGGCTTTACAATAAATTCAAACTTTATTCATTGCTGAGTATGTTCCAAAATTCACTCAATTCACTCCAAATCCTCCAATCAAACTAGATGGTTGACGTAAACAAACATTTCCACACTAGTTTTATATTTATGTAAAATAAATGTTTTATTTAAAAAAATGTTTATAACTGATATTTAAAATTCAAAAACAATGTTAGTTTTTGATTGATCAATACTGTTTATATTCAACAAATTCAACAGTATGAACACTATCACATAACCTTTAAACACAATTTAAGATAAATTGAAGGACATAAAAGTTGTAATCAAAAATGCCAACAGTTATAGCATTGGATGTATCTTTGTCTATGCGAAGACCAGTATTTAGTGCATCCGTCAATGAAGGTTTACAAACTGAACAGTTAACGAGACATCATTTAGCGGTACATGGGATAAACGCGCTTCTTCATTATTTACAAGCCAATTCTAAATTAGAATTTGTATCTTTGGTATGTAATTTGCATTCCCTTCCCTCACGTCCTCACTGGACGTTTACAATAAATTTGATCAATTTTCAGATTGTATTTTCATCGCTGTACGAAGTAGTTTGTGGATTTACACGAGATTATGATAGTATTAGAGCTAAATTACAAAATATCGAAGAATGTGACAAAACTTGTATAGAAACTGCTCTTCATGGAGTTAATAATGTCATCATCGGAGAGTGGGGAAATACCACTGCGTGTCAAGTAGTTCTAATTACAGATGGCAATCCTGGAGTAGGACCAATGTCTTTAGGGGATTCTCTGAATTCTCTAAATATTACAAGAGATGTTAACCCATTTCCTCTACCATTCCCATTCCCTGGCAAACTCAGTGTGATATGTATAGCTCAACAACAAGGTAAGTATGAGTCTAACAAACAAGGCTCTTTAAATATTTTGTGTTTATATCATATCCTTTCAACTATACGTTTTATCTGATCAAATATTCGATAAAATAATTCTATATCATATATAAATGCATGAGATTTTCATCCAAATACCACTTTCATTTTTATTAATTCATAGATCCTAGTCTACAAACTGGTTTACATTTATATCAACGTTTGGTGGAGCTTGCCGGAGGAGACAGTACCGTTTTAATCCCAGAGGAGCCTCTCACAAAACAGTCTGTAACAAATTGTTTTCAAAAATTAGCAGAAGCCAATTATGTATCTTTCCAAGGATTTTTAAAATGTGGACATTTAGGCTCTCGTATTTTATTATCCCCTCCACCTATGGTAATAATTTTAAAGGCACTTTAGTGCTACTTTCTTCAAGTCTATATAATTTCTAATACTTATAATCTCTTTAGCCCTATACAAAGAAAACGGATTTCGAATTGTTACCTGGCTTGGTAATATCTAAGAACATAGAAATATGTGGGTTTATATCGGTCGCTGATGTTGGCAGCCCCAGTGCGATATCCAGGCATTTGATTTTACCTTTAGCAACTGAAAAAAATCAGAGTATTCAAGGTATCTCGCTGGAAGAAGATTCAGATACCGATGAAAATGGCGATGAGGGAAAGTTACCTTCTTTCTGTGTATTACTTCACGGAGCGCTTAAAGTAAATATTACTAATGATTATTTATGATTCATTTATATGGATTGAACAAAAATCGTTATATCATGCAGGTCGAAAATATGACAGCCTTATGTCTATTAAATAACGAATGGTATGGATTTATATATTCATGGGCAGATACTAAAAAGAAGTCCAACTTGATGTTGACGGTCTTAGAACCAGGACTCGATGTTGTACCATGGTTAGGTAATTTTAGTCATTTAGGTCCCCTGGAAGAGGCTAAGAATGGTCCAGCTGGTTTCCCCGTAAAACCGGCGGAAAAAAGAAGTTACACTCAAAATGCTCCTTCATGGATTCGTCAAGTGGGTTTACAATCCGACATTCAAAAGATATTGAGGCATGCTAGAAAATTACCAGAAAAAACACAGAATTTCTATAAGGTCAGTTTAAATATACAGTAATATTGAATTTCATTTCAAGGACATTTTATTTACTGGGTTTATGTTTTTTTTTTTTATACTTAGGAGGTCAACAGATTACGTCGTGCTGCCGCTTCTATGGGATTTGTTGAGTTGTTGGAAGGTTTAGCGTGTATTCTAGAAAGAGAATGTACCCTTTTACCTCCAAATTTGAACCCTGATTGTACAATTCAAATGGGCCACGTTGCTTCAATGATTAGAAAACCAGAATTTCTCGAACTTAGATTCAATATTCCACCTGCTCGAACGAAATTCCAGCATGGCGGATCGTAAGATTTATAATGTGGTTTGTGAGATTTATCATATTTTTACATTAAATCAACTAAAGCGATTAACAAACTTTCAATTCGATATATTTCTTTAAAATACACTTGGTAAAATTTTCAGATTTCATTCAATGTTTTGTACCTATTTCCCTTCAAGATTTTGAAAATAATGTAATTCATGTGAACGGGAATATTTGGAACATTATTTCAAATTATTTCAGATTCGATGGTTCTGTTTTCCTTTAAAAAAAAATGATTTCAAAATTGTATTCACAATTTTTCCAGATCTGGGAATCACATCCAAAAGGAGGATAATAGCGCACAGAGGTTTATTTGCTATTAGAACTCAATATATTCGTAAAACACCATTCAATTGATTCTAAATCTGGATTTATCATTTCTGACACTAGTAATTTTACGCAGAGGATGTGAGGGCCCATAAATTCAACACGAGACATTGCAGAATAGAGTCCCCAGACAGCAAAAACGATCTGTTTGAATTATTAAGGGGATACCAGCGTACCGACTGAGTAAACATTTCTCGGTAAGAATTCTTCGCACTGAACTTATAAAAAGGTCTGAAATTCTCAAGAAATAATCTTTAGTACTTTATCTATTACGGTACATCGCCCAAATTTCGAATTTCGATGAACGAATTTTTTTTACCAACTGAGAAAGAAAGTTTTTCTTGGAAATTCGAAAGTTGGGCGATGTACTGCAATAGATAAAGTACTAAAGGATATTCCCTGAAAATTTCTAAACCTTTTTACAAATCTAGCGCGAAGAATTCTTACCGAGAAAATGTTTATTCAGTCGGTACGCTGGTATCCCCTTGAACACTTCCCAAAGAATTCTCGAACAATCCCTGTTATGACAGTGGAAATGAATATATGTTGAATACCAGAAGAATTCTTTATGAATTCGCAATATGAATTCTTCCTGAACACTAAGTTGTCCATCAAGAATTAAATTTTTATTCCAACTATTCATAATGGGATCTCTTTGGAAGGACTTTTTGGCTGTATAGGTCCCTTTAACAGTCTGGTTATTGATGACGTAACGCCAGAACATGCCGGCAACTTCTAAGCATGTCTATTGGATGTTTCAAACACATTCAAATCTCGTGAATTTTTTGATAATTTTCGACGGTTTTGATTGGATCCGCTGTATCCCGGTGATATAGAATTTGGCCAATCGGTCGTCAGATTTTGAGTTGGCCAGATTCTGCTGAGGGTACTCTACTGCAGAACTGTTTGCAGCGCTCCAAGCATGAAGTCATGAACCACCCAGCGCATCAGTTCAGAAAGAGTTCATAAAAAGTTCAATTGGGGTTCGAAAAATTTATTATATATTCTCAAGCATTTTTTTTCCAACTTTTGTGCTGTATGGATACCTTCACAGCGTGCACAGTGCGCGAAGCAGTGCTTAACCATTTGAGACTTTTATTCTAAACCAAATACGAGACCGTCCATAAATTACGTAACGCTTTTTTTTCTGCCGGTCCTTGTTACGCCAATTTCAGACATGATTAGTGAGATAGAGAAGGAAATAGTAAAAGCGTTACGTAATTGATAAACTGTCCCTAAGAATATTGCTTTACATACTTTGCACATTGTACAAGTACAGAAGTACAGTTGAGAATACCTAGGATTTTTATAAAGTACATTCGGTGGATTTAATCCATTTCCTTCCTATTTCATCAATTTAAGGGGATTCCGAAGTCCCAAGAACTCATTATTTTTCGATTTATTCAATCGTTCTCGAGAAAAGTGAGGAGAGAGATGTGGGATTTCTTGGGACTTCGGGATGCTCTTAAGGGGATGCCAGTGTCGGTATCGGACTTCTCTTTTCATCGTATGATTCTGACTCTTTCTAACCAATGATTCGAGTTACCGATGCTGGTAGTATCCACTTGAGAAAACCCACAAATAAATTTCGATTGTAATCATAATGTTCAGTTTAGGAACTTTACGATGATATCATCGATCAACGTGAATCGTTTGTCCCATGTTTGAGTGGTAAAAATTCAATTTTCATCAAGAATTTGCCAATTATGACAAAGTTTTCCACAACTCATCAAAGATGGAAGGAAACGCGTTCAATCTACCCACTGTATCCTCGCTTGATTCACAATCCCAAACATGGCAGATAGAATTCCCTACATATTCAGAGAGTTCTAACAGGACTATTTACGGGCTCTTTAAATGTAACCCCTCTATGTTCTTATCATTGATTCAATTTCCTTATCAATTTTCCTAAATTTTCAGTTATGGGAGTGCGATATCCAAATTATTTGAAGTTTTAACAAGACCTAATTTTTACAATAAATCATTTATTCTTCCTGTTATGTAATTCAACTGCTTTATAAAAATTTCAATCTATCTTTATTCTCGTCGGGTCTGGCTACATCTGGCTGTATGATTTATTGCACTATAATTTCCAGGGCGGCTTTCTGAATAAAAACTCACAGAAAGTGGATAATTCGATTATTGGCCTAACCTTTTTCCCTTCACGATATTCTCATGGAATGTCACCTTGAACTCTTATCTAATTTGTTCCCTGGTCTCTAAGTACAAGTAACAATACCGACAGTGATACATGCACATGGCTTAAATGTCATTTTGACATCTACCAAGTGCATGAATTGTGTACTTTCACGGACATCATTTGAAAAATATCTCTATTAAAATAATACTAACAAAACTTCATACTAATCATGGCTGGAGGAAAGCGAGCTTGTGGTTTTATAATATTTCGACGACTTCAAAATAACATAGAGTACTTGTTGATGCAAACGTCATACGGCAAACATCATTGGACACCACCAAAAGGTTTTCTTTTCATTTTAAAAAATATTCTTATCCTCGGATGAGATGAATTAAAAAAACAACACCACAGTGTTTTGTAAATATCAATAAATCATTCCAGGCCACGTGGATGAGGGAGAATCAGACATGCAAACTGCATTGCGTGAAACTCAGGAAGAAGCTGGTTTGTTAAAAGAAGATTTGAAAATTTTCGAAGATGCGAAGCATGAGATGACGTACAATGTGCAAGGCAAACCCAAAACTGTCATATATTGGTTAGCTGAACTTTTAAATTCAAATAAGCCTGTTCGCATGTCTGAAGAACACCAAGCCTTCAAATGGCTTCCATTGCAAGAAGCTTGCAATTTGGCCAACTATGCGGAAATGCAAAAGGCTTTGAAAGAATTTGACAATTATATACATCAAAATATTTTAGATAAATAATTAAATGTACATAAATGATAAGGTTCAAATTATATTTGGAGTTAGAAAAAACATTTATATCAATTGTTCATGGCTGTGTTTCTGGATAACTACGTTGTAACTATTACAATTTTATGTTAGATACGACCCTAGTTAAAAAAAAGGTTTATTAAATTCCATTGATCAATGAGATTTATTACAAACTTTGTAAAGGTAAAAGATCTCTCAATAGGGTGACTAGACGTCCCGGTTTTTAACGATCTTGAGAAGTTTACCGGTTTCGATTCGAAATGCCCCGGTGTTTTTCAGAAACTGTGAAATTTATTTTATTGACAATAACAAATAGGGAGAAAGTTATGCCCTAAAGAGAGATATCCCTACAAGCAATGATCACTGGTAATTCAATGGCCCCACAAGGCCAATAAAGAGCCATTACTGGCCATTTGAAACGCCTATACAGCCGTGTTTGCTGGGACTGAAGCTCGTATTTTTATTGAGGACATGCTAAAGTCCCAAAATGAGTGTATTTTCACTCCCGCCCAATCCCAAATTTTTTTTCGAAAATGATGAGTCATCATCCCTAACAGCACATCCACCGATTTCCACGTCGCATCTCCGTGGACTCCACGTGGATAAATGGTGAACGTGGATAGAACGTGGATGAACGAAGATTCCACGTGGAGGCAACGTAGAAATGTCCGGTGCTGTACGGGATGCATCTTTTTTGTGATGCAAGAAAGGTGCGTGTACCAAGCTTTCTCGATGTTACCATTTTATTCTTGAGATAACTGGAGAAAATATCTAGTAATTTTGGAACTTCGAAATGTCCTTTAAAAAAAAAAGAACGGCTACCGTCCGTTGGATTAAAGAAAAAGTGGACCAAGTAGACAAATTTTCAAAATTATATATAATTTATATATAAACTATATTGAATTCTATAAAAAATTAGATTCAATTTTGAAAATTCTGTTCTTCCGGGGGAACTAGCACCTTAAAGATTTAATCACCCTACCATTCAAGCTACTTATAAACCGGTGGTAAACCAGAATAAAGGTGCTCTCCCATGCGATGGATTATTCAACCGGAACGGAACATTTCATCTTCCGTTCCATCGAAAACGGGTGCCTTTGTCTTCCATGAACCGGAATACATTCCAGTGGAATGGAAAATTACCCAACATGAATTGAAATATAAATTTCCATTAGAACTCTTCATGAGAAATAGCCGATAAATTTAAAGTTGTTACGGCCGGAATGATTCCGATCCATGGGAGAGCAGCGCTATTCGGGTTGAACAGAACGGAATGACTACCCAGTAAACAAACATCATTCAAGTCGGAAAAAGCCCCTTTTTAGAACTCTTAGAGTTCACCAATGTCCAACTAAAAGATATCCTTAAGCTCGCTTTTGCCCTTCATGTTGTCTTCAAAATGAATTCTAGTTGGACATTAGTCAACTCTAAAAGCTCTAAAAAATGACTTTCTTCATTTTTTGTTGACTAGGTACTGAAATTCCTGTTCCGTTCCGATTCAATTTCAGTGCCATGGAAGAGCATCCTAAACTCGAATACCAAAGATGAGTTGTAGAGATTGCTAACGGGCCTAACGGTTAACCATCCGTTAACGCAAAATCTCCTGATTCGTTGGAAACAAGTAATTTTTTAGAAAAATGACTAAAAAATACTAGTTTTCTAGCCAACAGGTGGTTACCTTGCTAACGATATATGAAAAATACAGTCCAGCTCCTGATTAGTGATCTCTTTCTATCCAATGATTCTGTCCCTTTCTAACCAATGATGCGAGTTACCAGCGCTGGTATCACCTTAAGAGCATTTCGTAGACCCTAGAGTTACTAGATCTCTCTACCAAAAATACTTGAAGAGGACTGAATAAAATGACCTTGTTTCATACAAAAAGGTCTGACTGGTTGTTTTATTCCATTTTATTTAGTCCTTTTCAAGTATTTTGGGTAGAAAAATTTAGTAACTTTGGGGTCTACGGGATGCCCTTAAGAGGATAAAAGTACATAAACTGCTGTATCTATTGGCATTTTTCACAGACAAAATTTTCAAAAATCGGTCTGTGAAAATTTTGTTCGAAATTCAAACTTTCAACTCTGTAAAGCCTAAATAAACATTCAAAGATTCATCCCTGACAATTTCAGACTCGTTCATGAAGTACTTTTGTTTTAAAAAAAATGCTACCAAAAAAGGAGAATCTAGAAAAATTTGTTTCTGAGAATTCAAAATTTGATCTCTATTCAAATATAAATGAAGTATCAAAGATCTATCCCTGAAAATTTCAAACCTCTTCATGAATTCAATTCAGAGCAATTTATCAAATGAAATGTCTACTCAATCGATACGCTGTTACTTCCCTAATCTTTCACATAGATTTCAAGAGAAAAACTCTTCACTCTATCGTTGATAAGCTGATTTTTCACTTCGATGCCACATAGATATATCTCTTCAAGAACCTGTTACAGTAGACTCTCGCAAATCGGCCACACCTTCTCTTTCTTCAACCCAAGGCGAAAACCATTCGAGTGAGAAAGAGGATGAGCGGCCTATTCGTGAGAGTCTGCTGTATATCAAGAAAGAATACTTGGAGGAAACTGATTAAAGCACAATCTCACTTGAAATATCTTGAAATTGTCATATTATTGTTAAACAATATCTCATTAAAGGAATCATCATTTCTTACACAACATGTACTTATATCATAACTTCATTGATACGCTTTTTAATTCATCATATGTACTTTTAAGATAAAATCATTCGATGATTTCATAAAATTTTCAAATTTAATTCTATAAAGGTTCATGATTGATCACAGAAATATAATCGTGAAATGTAACATTTTCTAAATTATACAATAAAATAATATATAATAAAAGTATATAAAATAAAATGAATTTAAGATGAAAGATAAGTTAGATCGCTATTAAATGTAATGGAATAAATAATTTCTTTGCATCACACTTAAAACAGTAGTAGTGCCATCACATAATGAACATAACAAAAAAAGTTGATTCTATTAGCTAAGCAAGTCTAGGATATCTTGCGTGGATAAATTAGTTTTAGGTTGCATATGCGTATGCGATTGTGGCGAAGTTTTAAATGCATCATTGTCATTGAAATTCAATTTGTTCTCTGGTTTGGTTCCCGTCATTACTTGATTATTCCAATTCGTGGCCGTGAAGTTTTGCGAAGGAGTTTGATTCCACATTTGAGAAGATTGCCAGTCCATTGATCCGACTTTATCATTCATTTGTGGATTCTTTCCAACTGGATTGGATATTTGTTGAAAAGATGGGGTTTTTTGGGGCATAGAATTTGCATTCTGCCACATCGAAGTCCCCGAGTTAATTGGGAAATTAGAGCATTGAGGCATCGATTTGGAACTTGATAACTTCAATTGATTCAAATTGCTATTTAATAAAGTGTCCGTTAAATCTTTGGGTTGAGGTTTCGTTGGGGGAGAAACTACTTTTGGTCGTAAAGGAGGTTGGGATTGTAACCTTTGATGTAATTCTTGTTGTTGAGCAAGCCTGTACAAAGAATTGTTTTTCAAATAAAAAGTAATATAATCGTTCGTAATGTTATTAAAATAATAGTTTACCTGTATTTTTCTTGAATCCCTAATTCTTTTTCCATATTAAACAGTCTTGAATCTGCTGTTGTGTTTGAGGTTTTAGAATCATTTGTTTTAATGTCGTCGAATATATTACCTTGTTCGTGAACTACAGAACTATTTTGGGATATAGAAGTATTGAGTTGTTGCGTTTCACGACGCATCGCATCCAATTGTCTCAAAGATTCACGATGTTCGTTTGTGACTCGGTTAACCATTTCGATGACCAATGAGGCTAAAGTTTCAAATTGAGATAAACTGAGGTTCTGCTCTGTGCAAAGAGGCAATAGGAAAGGTAATATTTTTGTTGCCAATACTTCTTTACTGATGTTTAATTTTTCATGATTCAGCAATAATCTGTATATACCTAATAAAATACAAATTCATGTAAAAAATAATTCAATTGTAGAATACATGATGCTATACGTTTTTCAAAACAAATCATACCTATGATGGCCATCAAGATCGCAGGTTGTCCAGCGTGAGGAATTTCTTGAAGGAATGGCAATACTTCGTCGAATACCATCCATCTATCAAAATTAGGTAACATTTTTGCCAAACACAACAAACAGTTCACGCGAATTCCGAGACTTCTTTCGCAATTTTTGTTCCTATTCGTGCAGATATTTTTCATTTTTGGTAACACAGAATTCTTTATGGTAGATCCATCTATCATAGTCACTATCGTAGGTAATGCCGTCAAGCACAATTCTTGAAGTTGTTCCCATTCAGATTCCAAAGCTCGAGTGAGCATTTGAATTATTTCGTTTTTTATCACATCCACTGGGCATAGTTTGAGAAGCAAATCCATATGTTGTATTAAAATTAAGCTCACCTATAACACAGATATCTTATGAAATATAAATTTATACGAGTTTGTTTTGTTAGCTTAAAATAATCAAAATACAAAATTTCAACATGATTGAAAATTTCTTCCAAGCCTTTTCACATTCTTACCATCAAAATTATTGTAAAATCAGTTATTAAAGCAATTGTTGTAAGGCATCTAAATTTAGATAGAAAACTAATGAAATTGATACATCACATATTTGTTGCTCGTAACAAATACAGTTCAAGAAAAGAAGTATAAAATCAAATAAAAGAATCCTTTTGTGATTTTGAAGAGTTATTACAAGTTGCCCTGCAGATATATATGAATATAATAATTTCGAGTATAAACGTACTTGTGGTGGATCCTCCAGGGTAAAAGTAGATTTAATATTTGGTAAAATATGATTTCGAAATTCTTCTACTTCACAGGATTCCATAACTAGCAATATACTCGGTAGGACAAATGGAATCATCGGTGGGTTGACTAATTCTTTGTACAAAGATGGAAGTACTCTATGAAGAACTACTCTATGTGGTAATTTCTTTAAAACTTCTGGAAGTCCTTTGTAAAATTTAGACTTCTGGAGATTGTCCCATTGAAATAGTTTATCCAAATAGTTCAATGTTGTTACACCTATATCTTTGAAGTACTCGATCTATAAAATATTTCATAATTTGAATGAAATTGAACTAACGTTATAAGAGATTGTAAAAATAAAATACCTGAATAAACTGATGCGCCTGTGGTCTGATTTCAGGACTGTAATTCAACATCAGTTTAACCGCATCTCTAAGGGATTCTGGAATTGTGAGTAGTTTGGATGTCAAGTTGGATCCCTTCAAGCTTTGCAGAAAACTTTTACATCTTGTTAAATCATTTTGCGATTCATTCATAGGGAGTTTATTTTTCGAGTGTAGAGCATATATCAACATTCCCAGAGAAAAAATATCACTCGGAGGACTGTTACTGCTCGCTAGTATACATTCCGGTGCTTGATAATCTAATCTAGATTGTATCACGTATGGAGCTGTTGGATCATATTCCGTGTAAGGCCACGAAGGCTGGAAAAATATTGAGTTATCATAATAAACAAAATATGATTTATTTATAACTGATTCGGTACTCAACTTCAGGGAATTGAATAAGCATTTATCATAGAATTTTTATTACTGCATGTCGCTTTTGTAACAAAAAGCATGAGTTTGACAGAACATTGATCTTTAATAATTATAAAACTTTATATACCTGTTTGGCATCTACATTCTGATTTAAAGCACAAAAATCAAAACCAAATATTTTCCATGCCCCATGAATGTTGACAACGATCGATTCAGGGCATATATTTCTATGAAGAAGTTTGACGTCGCTATGTAGAAATGCTAATCCTTCACCCAACTGTAGAAGTCCATAACGAATTTCGATATCGTACAGTTCATGATTCATTAGAATAGGTGGTACCGGTTGAGGTACATTTTCTAATTGACCCATAATATTAGCTAGACTTGCAAATATTGGTTCGGTGGCGAATGCAAGACTGTCTCTTGATTCTTCAAGTGGATGTTGTACGGTTAATACTTGTGGATGTCTTAGTTTAGTAAGTTGCATAACACCACGTCTTAAAGTATCCAAGATAGCTTCTCGTTCTGCTTTGCCAGACCACCTTTCGAGTAGACGTTTTTCAAAAACAAATATCGCTGCTTCTTGTTTTGTGGATTTTTTATATCCATTGTAAACTTTCCAAAGTAATCCAGGGCCAGCACTGGCTACGTGCGCAGTAGCCTCGAATTCTCTGGTCACTGGATTACCTGGTAAAACGCTCGAAAGTTGCGACAGGCCATAGGCAGTTGTGTAAACTGTATTGCTGATCGTATTGCTCACGCTGTTCTTTAATTTGGCCAAGACATCCATTTTTGATAAGTTTTTATAACCTGAAGAAAACAATTTTGACACTTCCCATTTAATGACACATTCGTCTTCGATCACATAAGATATAGAAGTTCGTGCAATGATCATTGAACGGGGAAAAGACTGCGTTCCGATTAGTTGCAATATCAAGCGACGGATGCAAACCCACCTTTATTGTCGAGAAAATACAACACCCCGGCGCACACTTGAAAATCCATCCCACTGTTCCCAGAATTCAAATTGTTAAACTGGTTTCGTGATTCCGATGAAGTGTTGCAACAACAAGTACTTGGCCGTTTGAAAAATGAGTATTTCGAACTGTTGGAGAATTGTTGTTAGAAGTCAAATAACAGTTGTTTAATCATATTTTTGTAGATCCAATAGTTGATCAATATTCTTCATGCGAATATTGCGGTGAAGTGAATAGAAAACTTTGATCTTCGTAAAATGGTATTTATTACTTTTGTTCATATAAGCGATTGATATTATTTGTTACAAATATGCATAAAATGCACTATTTTCCTCAAATAACATACGAAATCTCGTGAAAATTAATTTCATTCTATCACGTTTCCCAACGCGGGAACAAAAAATAAAAATCATGTAAAAATCTTTGCCAAAGTGATCATTTTTTTTTACAAAATGTTCGGAAACTCTTGGAATAGAAAATGGAGCGGGTGGGACCCCATTTTGTACTATACCTGACTTGTGTGTTTCAAGAGTTTTTGAACATTTTGTGGAAGAAATGATCACCTAGGCAAAAATTTTTACATGATTTCGATTTATTGTTCCCATTGTGTTTGTTGCAAAATCTATAAAAACAATAAATAGAAAATTTCATGTAAATGACGTATATTTTAACGCACAGACTATTCAAAAAATATAACGGAGAAATGTTTAATAATTATTATTAGAATTCAGAATTCATCATACAGTTAAGTTATAAAAATGTTTCCTCTTTGGATACGATTTTTCATTCTTTGTGTATGTGAAAATGCAAAGTTCATATAAATTTGATATTCTTCTATTGTTTAAATTATTCACAAATATTCCAATATAATTAAAATTTGACAATGAATGTAATTCTTTTTTAGTAACGTAACAAATATTCAATATTGATATATTTTGTCTTCGTTTAACTAGTACTCGTAGAGAAAAATACTACAGTGTGCTCTCAGTACAACTAATTTCAATAATTGTTCTAAGTGGATGAATTCTATTATATCTTGAGGAAAATATATATTGTTCGAGGACACACTTCTGCATGTAAAATTATCAAACGTTAGATAGATATATTATTACAAATATTTCTGAGATACCAGTCGAGCGGTATCTTTGAACGTTGCATTGTTTCTGTTCAGGAATTGAATTTGACACCAGTATCTAAAATTTAATTATTGTAGTTTTAAATAAAATACATTGAAAAATTTATTTTCAGTATGAAATTTATATTTGGTATAAAATAGAATATTGAGTTGATATTTGAAAAAATATTCCAACATGCAGCATTTTATGTACCGACACTCTAGAAAATCACATCAAACAACTGTAATGTAGATATTATTTGAAGTATATGAATTTTTTACATAGAATTGAAGAAATATTCTCAGATGCAACATACAGATCTCAAATAAAAATTTTCATGTTTTGTTTTGCTTTAAAAAGTTGAGGTGAAAAAAATTCAGAACCTAGGTAGTCTGTTACACACATACATGTCATACGAATAAAAAGCAATAATATGAATATTTTATATCCAGTTAAGGTGATATATGAATTCGTTCGTTGAAGTAATAACAGGATTTCTCTTGTTAACGTAGTCTCACTTGATAGAATTGATAGGATTTTTTTACATCACACCAGTTAGAATGAACCAACTTTGGCAGGAAAAAATAAAACAATGAAGCAACTAATATACTTATTGTTCCAGTTTGAATTATTTATGGAAACCAAATCTAGATTGAATATAGAAAAATATGATGTTGTATGCAAAGTTGTTACGTCTGAAACTGAAATTGTCTTCACCTATTTTTTCCTCCTTCTTTTGCCATAGGTTTTTCCACTTTTTTTGAACATTTTTCCCTATTTTTGTTTCTTACTCCTCCCTTAGTTTTTCTTCACTATTTCCTTACTTTGTCCATACTTTTTTGGAAGGGGTTCCTCGTTTTCTTCCCTATTTCTTCCGTGGTTTGTCCGAACTTTGTTTCTACGCAAAATTTCCATATTTTTTCCATGTTTTGAGGAAAAAATGGGCAAGAAGTAAATACATTTTGCACTTTGAATACATTTTTCACATTTTTCTGACTATTCAAAAGAAAATTTTCCATTTTCCCACACTTTGTCACATATGTGATCCCCGTTGAAAAAATCTGATGATGTCCAAAAACTGCTATAGAATCCCATATATTCTCATAAGATTTTATCAGATTTTAATAATACGTATGAATTTCTATGATATTTTTTCCAGTGGGATATTTGAATATAGCATATGGCTGGGTTTATAAAATTGAACAATTTTTCAATAGTCAGAAAAATGTTGCAAATTCATCAGTTTTGTTAGAATTTTTACATAGCGCAATTTCGTTCTTATTTGTCTGAAAAAAAATTGAACAGGCTGCACAGAATCCCTCACGGTGATACCAGCGCCGGGACATTAGCCCAATTTATTCTGACATTTTATTCGAAAATGAAGCAATAAAACCAAAATATCGCTCTATACAGACCTTCTTGAATTGATAAAGTTGGTCTGTATAGAACGATATTTTGATTGTTTTTGCTTCATTTTTTAATAGAGTTGCCCTCATTCTTGCAAAATTTTCTTATATTTTTCCCAATCTTTTCCTCAGAACATGGAAAAAATATGGAAATTTTGCAAGCTTGTGGAAATGGACAGAAAAACTTTTCCTACAGGATATTCTCAATTGATTCGGTTTTTCACAAAGATTTCTTAAATTCTCAAAGTTTGTCAGAGAAAGTAAGATGCTTTCCAGAGATTGTTTATGGTTTTGCAGAAATATTTCAGCAAAAAATGTCCGTACAGGTTTCTCTGTTTTTGGCACTGCATGTTTTCTTCTGATACCTGACGTTTTTCCTTACATCCTCTTTATTTTTTTTCACTATTTCCCTTTATTTTGTTTTCACTTTTCCCATACTCTTTCCCTACTTCTTCCTTACTTTCTCCGTGATCCTCTTCTGTATTTTCCACACTTCCTCATCACTTTTCCCTTACTTTCCCATACAGCACTTGAGTTTACAAGAAGAAAAATACGGGTCGAAAATATAGTAATGTTTAATAAAAATTTGAGAATATTTCTTAAACTTGTATTGAAGATAACAAGGTTTACATTTTTGATGAATTTTGCTTGAAAAAGAATTGAAAATTATGAATATCCAGATAACATGCCCTCACGAAGTGACACACAAAGATAAGGATTTTCGCACAACATGCTTGTACGCTCACAAAGCGCAGATATTGATAAGCTTCTGCACGTAAATTGCCCGCAAATCTGGGGCGGAACTTCAAAATATTACCTAGTATACCCTTAAGGGAACACCAGCGATCCCCGCAAATGCAACCCGTCATGCAAGCGTACCGACTGGCTAAACATTTTCTCAATAAGAATACTTTGAACTGTATTCGTGAAGTATGAAATTTTCAGGAATCAATCTTCAATCCTTTATCTATCGCGGTACATGCAGGATTGAAGATTGATTCCTGAAAATTTCATACTTCTTCATGAATTCAGTTCAGAGTATTCTTGCCGAGAAAATGTGTACTCAGTCGGTACGCTTGTATGGCGGGTTGCATTTGCGGGGATCACTGTTATTCCCTTAGCAAACAATAGAAAAAAAAAATTATGAACTCTCCTGATTTGATGAATTATGAAGCCGCGCCTGAATTTTTATAAATTGAATAACACAATTTCGAAATTTTTTTATTGAATTTCTTTTAATTTCTTGCATGACTTTTGGGAAGTTCATATTTTTTTATGGACAGAAATTATTAATTTTGTTTATTCAAAAAATTATTATTATTTCTTTTTTATTTTGTATTCTAATTTTTTTCTCTCGGCATCATGAAATTTCTTTCCGATTTTCAAAACTACTTTTTGCATTGAAAAATTAATTGCTTTACAAGATGATGATTATTCCAGTTAAAGAAACTTTCAAATAATCTGCGAAAGTTGGATTCCTGATAACACACGAAGAATTCTTTTTCAAAACAAAGAATAAAATTCTTCAAGAACTCTCTTCGAACTAATGAATTCATAAAGAGTTCTGGAAGAGTTCAATGTTTGGCACATTAACGAGTTCTTTGAGAATGCTGAAAGTATTGTTTCGGTACTCTCAAAGAACTTGTTGATGTTCCAAAAATTGAACTTTCCCAGAGCTCTTTATGAATTCATTAGTTCAAAAAGAGTTATATTCTTGTTTTTGAAAAAGAACGTCTTATGGATTTTTTATGGAGATTTTAGTCTTTATGGAAAGTACAAGTTCATAGATTTTTTCCAATTGCAGGAACGATTAATTCAATGAAGAATTAATTTGTTAATTGAAACCGTAATTATTATTCTCATTGTAGAAGAATGCACGAAAATATGTCTTTTTGTCTCATTTTTCGGATGATTCATCGAATCTATAATACATCGTTTCTCAATGTGTTATGTCAGAGAAGTAAACTGAGTAAGTTTTTCATAAACCAGCTACACATGATCTATAAAAGTTATTAAAAGATTCCACAAACATTTGGGCTCTATACAGATCTAGATTAGGTCTCAAATAATCATCCCTGAAAATTTCAGATTTTTTTATGAATTCAGTTTCGAGTATTTTAATGCAAGAAAACGTGCTCCGATGGTAACTTTGGTATCCTCTTAAGGATTGATTAAATTTATATAGTTGTGGTAACTATACGGATACAGTTGAACGTTTAGTTTGCTCAATTATTTTTCGAAGTCTGGATGAAAATATATTTTTGGTTACTACAACTATAAAAAAATATTTGATGTCGTATCTAACTAAAAAATTTAGTGAATTTTTTATTGTGACAACTAAAAACTTTTCTCAGTGCGTTTACATGTTTTTTCAGGTGGAGGAGCAAAGCTGTTATGAATCGAAAACTTGAATCGAAGCAATTCATTTCAAGTCAATCAAACTGTACTGGCGCCCAATTCATATTTAAGACATTTAAGAATACCAGAGATCTTACTTAGAAATGATTAATTCTTTGGTTCTCAACGAACCAGATTCAACACTGAATTTCTTTAAAAATTTGATGTTGAATCTAGTTTTAATCTGACTGGAACCCCAAATGATCAACGTGCCGTGAACATGCTATCATGAACTCTGCTCTGTTTACAAAGATACACAAAATGTGAACATTCCCATGCAACAAAAATTATGCTTTGTCTAAAGGATTTCAAATTAGAGGTGGGAGTGTAAAAAATATCTTATGCAACACGTTTTATTGCTTTCAAAATGTCTTGGTTCAAGAAATCTAAAAGATTTCTTTCAGATTTCTCAAATGAAGAAATCTTGAAAACAATTGTTATAGTTTGGATTTGTGAAAAAAAAGAACGATGAATGAATTCTCTCTAAATTGGTATGAAATGGTTTTCTTTATTATCAAAGTGACACAACCTGTTCGGAATGGGTTCAGAAATCAAGTGCGTGGACCTCTGTGTTTCCTCCAGGATGTACCCCAAAGAGGAAAAGGGTCCTCTCGGAGTTTTTTTGTGTGTGTCCAAATGTGAAAGTGTATTTGTGTGTATCCAGATGTGAAAGTGTATTTGTGTGAGTGAGGCTATGCCGTAACACAGTGAAAACCGTTGCATAAGAAATCGTTTAGACAAAACAAAATCTTTGCTGTATGGTTGTGTCTTCGCCACGACGCTATTGCCTCGATTCACCACCAATAACGACGGTGCTTTTGACGCACATGTTATCATTAGGGTGAAATTATTGAGACATCTTTCTATCTGAGATAGGAAACGATGAACTTTCATACATGAAACTCAACAGAATGTTCAATGCAAATCTTGGTTTTCTATCATCTTTCTGACAGAGAATACGATAGAAATAAATTTCTCATTAGAACGTAATGAATGGAGTGCGAAAAACGTTATAAGATGTGTTTCATCGCGATTCATCGTTGATTTCCAATAAACCCCCCCCCCCCCCCCCTCGATTCAGATTCTATTCTTTCATCACGATAAAATACAGCAGGTATAAAATTTTTAGTGGTACAGTAGTTATGATATGATAGAAAGAATAAGAAACGATGAAAATCTGCAGGAACATTGCTTGAATTTCATCGTTCCCTATTGTAAATTATTAGCAGGGTAAATAATTTTTTTATTCAACTCTACTGGGTGATTCAAAATTGCCGTACAGTTTTCTGAGAGCAGATTCTTAATGAAATTCTGAAAAGATTTTGGTCCAGAATATTCAGACCTGATCCTTAGATCCGGAGATATGAGCATTTTTTAATTTTTTGAAAAATCCAAATACCTCGGAAGTACCATATTTCTGACTTTTGAATCCAACCCGATTCTCTAAGCCAGATCACCGGGGTATCCCTGGAAAAAAGTGATTCTAATTTAGCTTTCTTCGTTGTGGAGTTATAACGATTCAAAGTTGTTGAATTCTGATTGGCTGGAATACACAGAATTTCAAACTGCTATAACTCCACAACGAAGGAAGCTAAATGGGATTTATTTTTTTTTTTTCAGGGATACCCCGCGATCTGACTTAGAGAATGGTGTTGGATTCAAAAGTCAGAAATATGGTACTTCCGAGGTATTTGGATTTTTCAAAAAATTAAAAAATACCCATATCTCCGGATCTGAGGATCAGATCTAAATATTCCGGAACAAAATCTTTTCAGAATTCCATCAAGAATCTGCTCTCAGAAAAGTGTACGGCAATTTTTAGTCACCCAGTATACTAAATATTCACATATTTGGTAGAACAGTTTTCTGCACTGAAAGAATTTTATTTAAAAAATGATCAATAAGTCACTGTGCAACTTGTAAAATTCATTTTGTGCAGTTTTTTTCTTGCTTGTATGTTCACTGATTTTTATAAGCTGCATGGTAATTCTTTGAACAATTCCCATTTATCTCGAAGTTATTAGAATTTCACGGTAATTTTCACACGTCTTTAAGATAACAATAATTTTTAAACTTTGCTCATACAGCACAATGGTTCGATAAAAGTTCATTACGAGGTCTTTCAGTATCATTCTTCTATAATTTCGATGCTATACAGGTTGGAATGAAAACATCTTGAAGGTAGCAAACATAATTGTGGTTAGAATTTCGCTCTTCTTTCAATCTAATTTTATTCAATTCTTCCATTTAAAAATTGAAAATTTATTGGAAAGAAAAAGTGTCCTGCTCTGTTTGAATAAGATTGACAAATCAAAATCCCCACACTGTACATATCTATGGCGATATGCATATACATGTTGCATACGTATCGAGTATATGAACGGAAAATACAATCCATGACACGACCATCTGTTCCTTCGAAAAAAAAGGGGAAGGGAACAAATACTCCGGTATCGATTGAATAATATCACTGTATATTGTAGTCACTTCTGAACACCCCATGTAGGATTTTCTTCGAGCTACCGTAACTGTGAAGGTTATGTTTCACCACGTACAGTTGATTCAATACTCTTTTGTATAATCAATGACATCAAAGAAAGTTTGTACAGAATAATGATAGTTAATTCGACTATGCTCAATTTATACCTGAATGGAATATGATATTAACAATGTTTTCAGATGTTTGAATGTCCAAAAAAAGACATATTTTGATAATATTCATCGAATACAGTAGTTTTATTGAAGAAAAAAGTGATTATGATAAGAAAGGTTATTTTGATATTCTATAAATATTTTAATAGTTATATTCCACGGACGTATTATGTGGTGTTGAAATGGAATTTCTATCACAGTATTTGCAGTTGCAAATAAATTGAAAACTATTTAATATAATTCTTGAATTAATAAATTCTCACAAAATTTCGTCTCTTTTCATGATTGAATCATTGACAATTTTGAAGAAAACCGATCCAATTTGTGAAGATTTGTGGATGAATTTTCCCTAATAGCACATAATATTGTAAAATATGTTCAAAATATGATATTATGATATTCCTATCATATTCTTAGCATATTTTATAATATTATGTGCTATTGGGGTTTGGGCAATTCCAATCATAGCATATTGAAATGAAATTCATGATTTTTATTCTCTATAAAAATAGTACGACTGGACCAATGAATCTGCAATAATATATTACCACTTTCTAGACTAGTTTTAATTCAAATGTTTACAACAAACCTCTATTTCTGTGTAAGATTTTTTATAGAATATGAAAGAATATAGTTGAGAATTCGTCCAAATAAGGAGAATTCAGAATCAATAGACGAATTCTCGGGTCGAGAGATTCATTTAACAAAAATCATCCTCTGAAATAGTGTTTATTCCCTTAAACAAGGAAATAACTAATTACTATTGCAATTCATTTGTATATTCTAATCATACTGATCAATCTTTTTAGCGGTAGAGCATAACTAACCTTGTTCTTCCATGTGTCAGAGGTTTGATGTATTCATTGAAACGAATTCGTAACCTAACAAATTAAAATCTACATCAAACTTGATCTTATTGTTCTGAAATATCATAATCCATTGAGATAAATTGAGTTCTTATTCTTCGTAATTCGCATAATTGACTCGTTCAATCGTTAGTTCAAATTTCTGTACTATGTATACTCTTCGTATTTGGAGGTTGAAATAATGCTTCGCAACGAATATGTTTGATCTTCAAGCATATGTTGTTTCATCCTTTGTATACAGTTATTCATGCACAACATTCTTGCGTTAAAATCTGTTCCCCAGCATCCATCATCTTAGAAGGAATATGATTTATCTTTGATATTTCATGAACATCGTGTATGCGTATAGTATAAATATTTACATTGGATGTCTACAACTGATTTTCTTTCCTGTGTATGATGGTTTATAAATTGAAGAATAGCAAATAATGTCAAACCTCATCACTTTTTTTATTTGTATTCCCAACTGTACGTGTGCGAAAAATGAAAAATTTTGTTTAGGCTATCGTCGCTGATCTCGTTTTTCATACTGTAAGCCAAATTGACTGTATCAAAATTGGAACCCCATATCTCTACTGTACAGGATTGTACATCAAATGAGACGCAATTCTTTTGAAAATCAACGAAATGCATTGAAGTGAAGATGAATGAATCCTTTGTACTCTATCAATAATTTCCGCCATGACCCCCATGAAATGATATGAATGTGATAAGGTGGATAAATTATGTTAGTTATACAAGAGCATGATCCTCGAGAGGAAACATTTGGTGGCCCTGAAAAGGGCCGTTTGGAATGAATGTGAAGAAAATTTAAGCTTTCTTTTCGGTTTTCTTCGGGAGGAGAACAGCTTGGATGTTGGGCAACACACCACCTTGAGCGATAGTCACACCAGACAACAATTTGTTCAATTCCTCGTCGTTACGGATGGCCAATTGTAAATGTCTTGGAATGATTCTGGTCTTCTTGTTGTCTCTGGCAGCGTTACCCGCCAATTCCAGAACTTCAGCAGCCAAGTATTCCATGACTGCGGCCAAGTATACTGGGGCTCCAGCACCCACTCGTTCGGCATAATTGCCTTTACGAAGAAGTCGATGGATACGACCGACGGGGAATTGTAATCCAGCTCTGGAAGAGCGGGTCTTTGCCTTTCCCTTTACTTTTCCACCTTTGCCACGGCCAGACATGATGAGATTTTCAAAAAGATCGTGTGACTCGGACAGCGACGACAATCGAAGTGATGCTTGTTGCTCGGAAACAGCGCTCTTATAAGGGTTTCGGAGGTTACGAACGTGAGCCAATCAAAGTACGAGAAGGTACCGCAGATGGCGTCGGCGAGCGATGCTTGTTTCTGATTGGTCCGTGCGCGCCCCCACGAAACTGTTTATAAAGAACGCGTTGGTTAGGGTCGGTATCATTCTGCTGTGACCTGCTGTTGACTTCAAACGTCTCTTGTTTGTAAATCGCATCATGCCGCCCAAAGCAAGTGGAAAAGCCGTCAAGAAAGCTGGCAAAGCTCAGAAAAATATTAGCAAGACCGACAAGAAGAAGAAGCGCAAGAGGAAGGAGAGCTATGCCATCTACATCTACAAAGTATTGAAACAAGTCCATCCTGACACCGGTATCTCCAGCAAAGCTATGAGTATCATGAACAGCTTTGTTAATGATATCTTCGAACGTATCGCTGCTGAGGCCTCTCGTTTGGCACACTACAACAAACGATCCACCATCACTTCCCGGGAAGTACAAACTGCCGTCAGGCTTTTGTTGCCCGGTGAACTTGCCAAGCACGCTGTCAGTGAAGGAACCAAGGCTGTCACCAAGTACACCAGTTCAAAGTAAATTTGAACCATTCATTCCAAACGGCCCTTTTCAGGGCCACCAAATACTTCCTCTCGAGGATCATGCTCTTGTATAACTAACTTAATTATCCACCTTATCACATTCAATTTATCATAGTTCATAACAATAATTGAAAAAAACCACTCCCATGACCTTGCGATATTGAAAATTTTCGTTAATCTTTTTGAAGAATCATCCATTTCAAACGAATTCTACATCACGAATATTGTATCCCGACATTATTGAAGTGTAACAAATACTACATTTTCATGATTGAATTCAAGATTTCGTCCTTTTCATATTCGTATCAATTCTTACTGGAATTTGTTTCACGTATTGAAAAAAAAGACATCAGATTAGTTTTATTCATCTCAACAAAAAGGATCTTGATCATTCAATTGAGAAAGAAAACACAGTCGAGGAAATAAGGGAAACGAAGTGGATCTCTATTATATGAAACACTCTGAGGATTTTCCTTCCTCATATTCAAATTTAGTTAGAATGAACAATTTAAACTCCAACGATATAATTTTTAAAAGCATATGAACGTTACCATCAGAGCACGTTGGTTAGAAAAGAACACTCCGATGGATAAGGAGCTTCAACAAAAAAATTCTAGCTTATGAAAATTCTAACACATTATTGAAATTAATTCGAAGTAAAATATAACGAAACCTGATTCGAAATGAATGAAAATTCTGTTAAATCGCTAATCATTGCAAAATTGAAAAATTAATTCAAATTTGGATGACGTCGTGAAAGCATTTCAAAATGAAAATCACTTTCATTTGAGTTTTATCAATATATTAGATTAAATGACTTGCATACAACGATAGTAATTGGAATAGATTAGCTTTGCATCAATGTATACTTTGATAAAATATTTGTAGAACTCTTGTTATTTTAGGATGATCAGGACAGGAAGTACTTCACAAAAATTATAACCTGGTACCCCGACTTCTCATTGCTAATGTGTGAATCGTCTTTCTTGTATGAGAGCAGAGTCGTGTTTATGGAAAAGAATAAACCCCCAGGGCTAAACTGATTAGATATTTCCGGGAGCAGAGAATAATTTTATTGTCATTGATGTTATCAGATTCCCCTGGGAAGTTTATCTATTTATTATTGAATCTATTTTATCTGATTGTTGATTCTAAGGTTTCGATCAATGATTTTTTTCTGTGAAAAAAGGCTAGGGAATGAATGAAATAATTTATATTTATTCAATGAGCGTCTTTATGTCATGTTGAATCTGTGTAATTTACTGTGAAGCACCATGCATGGCCTTCAAATTCATTGATTATGTCTTTACCCTCAGAAAGTGAATTTTCAAGGTCCAGTAAATAGTAAAAAAAAACTAAACCGAAATCCTGACGTACTAGAAATTCACAATTTTTAACGTTGCGAAAGTTTTAATCGTTCATTAAAAGGAATCAATAATAATCGGATAACGAAATATGTATTCAGCTGTTGGAGACAATTCGCGAATCTTCTAGTACACTTTGTAAACGATATTTCCAGTTTTAAGAAATATATTAGACGTGGAAAATATGTAACTATGATTTATCAGATTTTGTAAAATTGGATTTTTTGTTTCGTTTTTATACACGATTTGAACTTCAACTACGTTACAATTTAATATTATGATTCTTTCGTCGCTTTATGTGGTTCAAGTAGGAATCGTTTATAGAATCGAAAAAACACATTCAAACGCACGAAATCCGGTATATATAATTTATCTTTCCGAATCAACTATTTGGAACTGGAGACAATCGTTTGAAGAATATACTTTCCAACTCCAACAGTCAAATATTGTGGTATCCCATCACGATTCGTTTCAACAAACGATTCAAACTCCATTAACATTCATAAAACAGAAACGAAAACTCAAATCCATAAAATCGGATGAATTATCGTAATTGATCTTCTCAAATCAATTCCTTGAAACCCAATATATCATTCAAAGAATGTGATACAAGATTTTATCGTTTTTAACAGGTGAATATGGTGTGATGGGGTTAATAATTTCCTTCAATCAACGATTTACAGTATTTTTTGCGTCCGTGTGCTACGAGTTTTTATGATGAGACAGTAATTTTTCTATACGGATGTATTGCGTGATTGCTTTCAATACTGCACTGGAAGCGTTTTTTTACAGTACTATAATTGTTCAGGGAATCTAAAAATTACTGAATTCTCATCAATCAATATCACTGAAATTTTGCCTGCAATTACTCGATGTTCTTCATCCATATACTACAATATTCATCATCATATTCGCTTATATGTCACTTGGT
This sequence comes from Gonatopus flavifemur, assembly GCA_018340375.1. Taxonomy (NCBI): domain Eukaryota; kingdom Metazoa; phylum Arthropoda; class Insecta; order Hymenoptera; family Dryinidae; genus Gonatopus; species Gonatopus flavifemur. Next base: position 13,759,555 of record JAFFJZ010000005.1, read on the forward strand.
AACTGAACTGTTTTGTAATTGAGTGACACAGAAAGCAAGTTTAATGATAAATGTTGTTGAACGCAATAACGGTTGAAGGAAATTGACCAACCTGAGGGTAAAAATCAACAATGATAATTGAAATTTGACGAAAGATTGATGAAAGTTGAATGATTTTTACCTTTATTGAACAAATATAATACAATTCACTTGACATTAAGAACCCATCTCTGTCAATGTGTGATTGAAAAGGAAAAGTACACATCAGTGAACTTCGTTCTCTTCCATGCGGAATTCTCTAGGGTATTTTTGTGTATTGAATGTGATCTCAACTAGCAAAATACATACCATAGAAAATGATGCACTCCATTGATATTGGAAGATAATCGTATTTTAGTAAAAATGTTCATTTCGTATCTTTACATAACACATTACTTCAACATTTCATAGGTTGAATGAAGGAATCATTTCAGAGGAGAGATCATATTTGGATCAATGAACTTCTATGAGATTTATAACTAATGAAAATTGTTTTTTGTTCTTTATTTGCAAAGGAACATGACAAGTTTTATCGAAATCCAACACTTTCTCTCAGATTGTCAATAAACCGGAAACGATAAGGCCTTGAATGTCGTATTTTACTCAAAAAATATGAAGAGAAGAACAACAAACTTGATCGAGTAGCCAAATTTCACTATGTACTCCATGAGATTCAACGTCCAGCGTTTGAAATTTGAATCGTATCAGTCACTTTCTGTACACTATTTATAATCTTTCGTATTTTCGTGTGAAAATTCATTTTCTCAACCATGTCGTTTCTGGTTTTTTCTCTGTGTATCCCCTGCCGATCACATTAAATTGGCATACAGTATTCAAACAAAATAGTCGAAAGAATACACACACACCTAATTCCTGATTTCAATCTTCGAATTCATATTATTTCAATTCATCGACAATTCTTGTACATACGTTGAAACTCTTCTAAAAAATCAACGAGTGAAAACTCGCGACGACCCAGGAACCTATGGCTTTACTAAAACAGACAACTAGACGCGAATAATTCAACTCCCAAAAACCGGTTCCGAGTACAATGAGATACACAACCTCTCGGTCGGAATCCCCTCAATAAAACGTAGCAGCTGCTGTGCAAAAATATATACAATGTTCTGAAAAACCGGATCAAACCGGAGGGAACAAAGGGCATGGTGTTCGATAGCCACTTATAATCCTTTTTCAATTTGATTTCGAAGGAAAATGTCATTCCTATTGTTTTAAAAAAGAGGGGCATTGATCAGATATGCGATCCAAAATTAGTAACAATTGAGTACATAAACTCGATCTATATTTTTTCGTGGGAATTATGATATAAGTAACCGCATGTTACAAACTTTGTCAAGATCCGAGCAGCGTCGTCGAGTTTTATCCAATTAGGGAATGAATAACGGGATTTCAATATGCAATTGGAAAAAAGACACACCTTTCTCCGTAATATTCCCTCGCTTTTCTCATGAAATAACCTTGATTTATCACGGAATTGTTTGAATTTTCAATTTGTGTTCGATATTGTCATGGTAATTTCGAAATTGATCTCTCGTATGATTTTGTACGCACATGGAGATAAATGATGAAGACACGAGAGTGTATGAGAATTTCAATATTTACGTATCATTGTGGTGACTTTCATTCATTCTATCTGTTTTGATTCGGTTCAATATGTATTAACTCTGAGTTGATAAATATATTTCTGAATTCGAGGATTGATTTTCGAATACATATTATGGAAATGATGATTGAAACATGCAAAGCTGAATATTGAGTGATTTGGATAGCTTTGATGATATTTGCGATAATCCTTCTCCTACCATGGGAAATTGATTGGGGTTTTGCATTCCTTCATATCATTCTTCAATAGAATATTCCATTTAAGACATTGAGTTTTCAAACACTAGAGTGTTCAATCACGCAATTTGATTCTTCAAGTTCAAGACAAATTCAAACTGCAATCACAAGAAAATCTCGATCTTTGAGACACGGGATACGAATATCAATCCTATTTTTCAGAGATGTTCAGCAATTTTTCAACAAATGTCAGTATCAGGGAAACACTGTATTCCTCGCCGATGGCCATAGCCCTGGTCAAACAAACGGATTGTTTTTCGTCAAATCTCATTGAATCTTGCACAATGTTCCGACCAAATCTTATTCAACCATTTTCAATGGGATTTAGTCAGATGAGTGTATTTCTTGAATGCGATTCTGGTTGAATCTTGCCAAATCTGATGGAATTTTCCACAATGCTCTGCCTACATCCCATTAAATTCTATCTCGTCAGATTCTATGAGATTTTTTCAACCAGGGCAGAGTTGGAAAACATAAGAGTAGGATACTGACAAATTTTTTCTATTTCAGTTACATACAATTGTGTCATTTTTTCTGATAAAAATGGAAAAATAGAATAAATATGAAATCAACAACTATAAAATCTCGAGTAGGATGGAATAGTCACGATAGCGGTTACGAAACACACATAGTCATCGCGTCATTTATGAATGCACAAACTATCTCTCACGTTCCTCGCAATTAGAAACTATGTAGCAAACACATATTTTATAACAAATACTGCAAGTAACATCCGATGAATTGCCCTTGGTACGCATTACATCTAATGATTCGTTTCATGATGTCTTTTTTTTTCAATCAGTTACATCACTCTCCATCTCTCTCTGAACTGTGCTCAATTCAGTTTGTGAACCCGTTGTTGTAACGAATATATAATATTTCTTAATGCACGCTGGCCGGATATATCGGATTTGTCGACAGTTATTGGATGTAGTCACCCGAAAAATGTTCATTCTTGACCTGTTCGAAGAGCAGGTAAAAGTTTCAACGTACTTTCGAAGTAAGGATGATTCAAAGAATTCGTTGTGAGGAAACCGTAAAGGTATTTTCACGCGATACTTGGAATTGGCCATTTTGGCTTATATTGTCTCAGAACAATTCTCAAATATCCATTGGAATGCAAGGAACGTAATTCAATTGTCTCTAATGGAAAGTATTGAAAGAAAGAAAAGTCTGAAATTAATTAGTGCATGTGGACCAAGAATTATTCAGAAAGTGGTCACAGTATCATGCTGATGAGAAAATGTGCATGTGTTGACTCAGTTAAACACTGTTTATGCGAAGATTAGAAAATAAGTGTTTCATCTTACATTTCTTGTAATAATTGTTTATTCTATAGGAACATTCTTGTAGAAATGTATGGAGATAAAAATGCGGCTGGAAAATGAAGTAATTTTCGATTGAATTTCCAGAATTATTTTTGAACCTATTCGAAAAATTTCTTCAAAACCAGAAAACATTGTTCAGAAACAATTGAAAAATCATCCCCGGTTTTATTTTCGAGTTAATTCATCATGATATGAATTGAAATAATAATTTATCCAAAAAATTGGATCTCTGAGAGTAGGAGAGAAGTTACAGTAAGAAATTGCACACATCTTATAAATTTCCAACTGCAGCGTTCTCACAGTCCACAACAATAGTTCAACTATTTGAGTTGGTTAGCCACTAGTTTACTCGTGTAGTATAATTTGAAAAGTATACAGAACAGAACAACAGAAAATCTTTGTTATCGCGACAGACTATAGTCCGCTCCGAGGAGATGAGAAAATATCGTATTTTGAATCAACAACAAAAGGGACATCGAACGTGCGTGTATTATCTATGAATATGATTAGAAGAATTGTGGGAAAATTGAACTTTGCATTGGTATTAATGATAGAGAATAAGAAACATAGTTTGATCAATTTTGACGGGAATTCTCCATTGAATATATATATTATAATATTAGCGTGTTAATTATCTGCCCTCCAAATCTAGAAAAGAGGGAATTCCACTTAGATGGAGATATTTTCTCCCTTCTGGCAGCCGAAGGAAAGGAAATTCTCCCCCCTTCTGTGTGAGAATTCACTCTCTACACAACCATTTTCCCTTTTGAGTAAAATCCCTAGTTTTTCAGGATTAGCGAACGGTACATATACACTGGAAAAAAAATTTATTCCAGTCAAATAAATATTTATTTGTCCTGTACCAAAGAAATATTTATTAGAATTAACAAAATATTCTTTGGAACCAAAATAATGTATTTGGATTAAATAGATGGTTTTAATCGTTTATTTCATTCCAATAAATTATTTTGGTTCCACAGAATACTTTGTTGATTCTAATAAATATTTCTTTGGTACAGGACAAATAAATATTTATTTGACTGGAATACATTTTTTTTCCAGTGTAGGAAGACAGGTTTGACTTCCATTTCAAAAAATCGTTTCTAAAATTCAGTAACTTAACTCGAAAGTGCCAATACTAATATTTGGTATATTTCAATAATTTTTGAGCAATTGCTGATTCACATTCTTATTATTAATATAGTATATGCATACATAAAAGATGATCTCTTTTTCCTAATTTAACATAGAGTTTGCTAAATATTGATTCAAGACAAAGTAATGCATGATTACGAACAGCCTATCGATTTCTACCTCAATATCCTGATGAAAGACTTATATATTCTGATGAAACACTGTGTTTATCGTTTTTTACAGTGGAATCCCAACAAGAATCCTGTTCCCACTGTATTTTATCAGAAATGCGCAAAGAAACAATCAACATGTTCATTCCGGTGAGTTTCAAATATGAAAATTCGGCTTTTTCTATCGTTCTATCGTATTCCCAGATAGCACACATGTGTGAATTCCCTGCAAACTCACAGTAAAGAACACTTAAGATCTTTTGTCAAAAGCATAACACGCTACAACAAGTAGTACGGATAGTGAATGACATGACCACCAACTTCAATAAAAATAAGGGCACTGTCATGTTGCTTTTAGACATAGAAAAAGCTTTTGACAAAGTATGGATACATGGATTAATATATGAGATGATAAAGATTGGTTATCCTAAAACGTTAATGAAAATAATACATTCGTATATGACAGATAGAAGAATTAGAGTGGTAGTTAATGAAGAATTATCAGAGGAAAGAGAGGTGAGAGCGGGAGTTCCACAAGGATCTGTATTGGGACCGGTGCTCTTCTTAATCTATTTGAATGACATGCCGTTGTTCTCAAAAACGAATACAGCGTTATTTGCAGACGATACTGCTGTTTATGCCCATTCTTTTAGTGCAATTGTAGCTGCAGAACAAATACAAATACATATAAGATATTTGGAAGAGTTTTATACTAAATGGAAAATAAAATTGAACCCGGATGAAACAGAGGATCTTCAAGAAATCACGTAAATCATGAAAAGAATTCTTGGGGAGTTCTCTTGATGAATCCCTGATAACACGCGGATAAATCTTTTCCAAAAACAATAATAGGATTCTTTAAAAACTCTTTCCGAACTAATGAATTCATGAAGAGCTCTGGAGGGCTTGAATGTTTGGGACATTAACAAGTTCTTTGAGAGTACTAAAATAATACTTTCAGCATTCTCAAAGAACTCGTTAATGTGCCAAACATTGAACTCCTCCAGAGCTATTTATGGATTCATTAGTTCTAAAAGAGTTCTGGAATATCGTTCGTCCCAGATGCCTTGCACCCTCAAGTTTTGAACTCATGCACCGATTTCGAGCATTAAACGTGAAAAGAAAAGAGAAGTCAAACACACTCTTTACCCTTCCCAGGCTTGACACTGGATGATCGAAATCATCTGTGCGTTGGCATCTTAATGCATTCTCCTGTTGAAGTATAAAACGGAAAGACACAAATCGTAGACCTACAACGTGTTAAAAAATTGAACACAATTTCCTTCCAAAACTACAAAAGATTCTATCCCGGACAGAACACAACTCCCTTCTGAATTCGCAGAGAATTCAGAGTCGAGAATATGCACGGGATTCATTTCTATGAATTCATGGAGGATTCTGAATGAACACATAGAGTATCAAAAGAATTCTTGAAAAGTTCTTGATGAATACATGTGGGGGTTCTTGAAATACACATAGAAAATTCATGAAGTATTTGTAAAGACTACCCGTTATGACAGTGAATATGGATCTTTATGGAAGTTCAAAACGTAGTCCTGTTCTGCCCAGAAGAATTTATAACGAATACCATGAACTTCGACCAACAAGGATTCAATCAGACTCTTCCTGAATTTGTAAACATCTTTGAATAAAAGTAATGTCCACGATACAATCATCAGTATATTTTCTCTTGAATGATTCATAAATTGATTGAATAGGTGCGTGTACGAGATTTTGAGAGTGCCTGATAAAGTGAAGTGAATTATGCAATGTAATAATCAGTTAATCATTTTTTTCGGTGCAAGAAACATATAATATGTGAAACTGAATGACATATCTTATGATTTTAAGGTTGAAGTTTTGTATACAACGAAGTGATCCCTGGCGGAAAAGTTTCTCATATTTCCTCATAAATCTCATAATTTTGCATTGAATTCCATGAAAACTCTTGAAATTTCCTAATTTTTCTAAGAAGTGGGATTATCATTATCAAAAATATTTCCTCGTTGGAAATCATAATTTGTCAAAACTCAGACAGCACAAATGATGATTTTGAATTCACAGAAACTTCTGGAAGAACTTCTTGAACAGTCCCCGTTGTCACAGTAAGAATGGATTCAATGTGAACTCAATGAATTCAAAATGCATACACGTTGAATGCCTGAATAGCTCATCTTTATGAATTCGTGATATGAATTCTTTCTGAAGATTAAGTTATTCATCAAGAGTTCATTTTAAATTCAAACTATCCATAATGAATTCATGTTTACTGTCATGACGAGAGCTCTTTGCGTGGACTTTTGTGCTGCATGTGAAAATTTCATATTTTTACATCATACTTAAATTTTTTAAATTTTCTCCTGAAAACAATCTTTTTCATAAGAAGTCATAACTTCTCATAATTTTAATCATAAAATCTCATAATTTTTTGTAATGTTTTAGATCTGTTTGTATGAAAAATACATTTGCACGAGAAACCAACATTTTTCATAATATTTCATCAGAAAATACTATATTCTTCATTTTTATTCCCTCATATTCCAATCAAAGTAGCTCAAGAGTGCCGATGAAGGGTTAGAAAACTTCAAACTGGTTATATTTATTCGACCAGTGAACAAAATTCACAAGTGGAGTTGTAACAAAATCCTGAAACAAACTAATTCCAATTTCCAATAAAACGTAATGTGCTGCTTACAACATATATGTTTGCTCTGCATTAATAGCGTCACCATACTGAGCGATTTTATTGAAATATCGAAGTTTGAAGCAAGGATCATAAAATGAGAAAATCGCGATTCAAAAAAATTTTGGAACTTTATGAACCATTTATGAGGGAATATAAGGAAAGATTCCTCATAACACTGTCTGAATTTCTGAAGAAATTATGAGAGAAAGTATGCCCTGGTTGAAAGAACCCATTGATTCTGACCAAATCTCACCGGTGATTTTCCAATGAGATTTGGTCAGAACTTTCATGTGAATCTCGTGGAGTCTAGCCAAATCTCACTAGAGTACAATTAAACTTGGACAATGTTCTGACCAAATCTCATTGAATTTCATTTGTCAGATTCAATGGATTCTTTTGACCAGGGTGGACATTTATGACTTTTTATGAGAAAATTTCCAGAAAAATTATCAGATCTCATAAGTATTTATGAGAAAAATTATTCTAACTTATGACTTTATGATAAAATACTCCTCATGGAACAGTCCCAGTTTCTAGAAAAATCATGATATTTTAGGATAAACTATGAGAAATTATGAAAAGCATCAGAATAAATCCAGAATGAATCAGAGATGCCGGCTCTGGTCTTAAAATAATTGTACATGGATTATATTTGTTATAATATCAAAAAAACTGAATAGAAGTGTCTTATTGGCTGATAACGAAATTTCGTTTCAATTATTTATGAAGAGTTAGTTGAACAACGAACAGACCAGACCCGGATTGTTTGATTGATTCTGAATCATTTGATCCGATGTTTAATGCAATTGATTGAATATTTTTGACGTAAAATGGTTGAAACGATCCAATAGTTTTTTAGTGAAAAAAACGACCAGAGCACTCCCTCAATCATCAACTCGAAATATGTGAATATTGACTGTAAAAATGCGTTCATACAAACGATCTTTCATGCACGAAAGAACTAACCGATTGTATCGAGTATGGGAAATCCCTTATAGAAAAAACTCTGTGATCTCTATTTTTCTCGATAGGAAATTTGTAAAAGACTTGATATTTAATTACAAAGGTTTATTGAATTATGAGAAAGTTCAGAATGCCTGTCTCGTCATGTAATTTACTTATAATACTCAATGAATCCCGATGTAAATGCATTATGAATTCTTTTGAGCAGATTGCGTGTTCTTCCTGAATGTCTATATGTTTTCATTTCTACTGATATAACGGGCATACTTCTGGAATAACTTTTGGATTCAAATGAATGATTGTGTGTATTCTTAAAGAATTCCCTCAAAAAGCGTGACATTCAAATGGTATTCTTCAAGAACTGTTTGAGAACTAGTTGTGCTGTCTGGGTATATACACTGTACACTCGAACGTAATTCTTCTCTATGCGTCAGGAGGTTGTAATAATAACGCAACACAGCATGTGGCGCGCGCGCGCTTTTTTTTACCGCCGATGGGAAGAAGTTAGCGTCATGACGCTATGACGCGTCGTCGAATCTTCTTCGTATGTATATTAATGAATCACTTGTGTTGCACGAGCATAGAGAAAAAAAAAGAATGTGAATTATAATTTCCGTTTATAAAGGTCACCTTGTGATTGACTGGTTCTCAAAAGAAAAATCGTAATTCTTGTTTGATACTTCATTTTGTCATGTGATCTACAATGTAAGCACTTCGTTATCTGTATTTCAAATGTTTTATACACGAGTAATCTATTCTCAAACATAAAAGATCTGCGCAGAGAATATTCAATTCGAATATGCATAGCTTAAAATAGATTCGAGAAGTAAGATGGTGGAAGCGATATCGAGTGAAAATTGCTTCACAATGATCAAGAATCATAATTTGATAACCCTTTAGGAGTGAATATTACATAATAGCAATTTTACAGTTGACTTAAATATCGACCATACTCAGTTTCGTGCACTGAGAAAAATGTATTCCGTAGAACTAGCAATAAGAGAATTGTTGACATTTTATTGTTGAATATATAATAATTTTTCTTCTTGTACACGGAGAAAAAGGAGTAGTGATAAGCACTAAGCGAATAGTAAAATATGGACGGACCAAACCGCGTGATCATAAGAACTAAACGGCTTAATTGAAATTCCAATGCGCTTAGTTAAACTAACAATAAGTCTAGTTCCAATAACGATGCGATTAATTGTAGTAACTACATGTTTCGTCCGTCCATATTTTACTATACCAGTTTTCTCCATGTAGCAACATATTTTGCCTTTAATGAATTATCGACCGAAGCGACTACACTTGATCTATTCTATATTTTGCCTTGTTAATAGAGTTCTAAATTTTCAGGAAAAATAAATTTTTGAAAAAAAAACGATTTTTTTCCCAAAACAAACGTTTTAAATCAATTATTTTGTCAAATTTTTTGTTGTAGCAGATTTTAGAAATTTGATTCTTGATTATCCATTCATGCTCGTGCTGGGGTTGCAAACACTTTACGTGCATTATATCGCTGAATTTTGGATCGTGTATTGAAACGAAATTTAAATTGAGGATAGGAAAACATGTTGTATCATGAACACCGCTTCGTAGAATTCATGTTTCCAGATAAAACATGTTATGTAGAAATAATATTGAAAAATCATAATTGTTCATATTTCCAGGTTTTTCAACATTCGATTATCAATTCGTTTCAATAAACGATTCAAATCTCATACGTGAATGTCGATTTAGTGTAATACCTTGGTCAGGCGATCAAGCAGAATTTACGCTATTCATGTAATGCTATTATCACAAAAAATTCTGGAATGCAAAAAACAAATGGTACTGAAGATGAAACCATTGAGGATGTCAATAATTCAGATTATGATTCAGATTTCTCAGATTCTGACTAATATTAATTGACAAACGAATGCTTCTCACTTTGAGAAGCAACTTTGATCTACTCAAATTGATTCTAAAAGTATGATGATTGGAAGCAAATTCAAGTAATCCTGTCAAAGTTTTGAAATTTTCGAATTTATTTTTATTCTCAAGTTACAAATCGTATTCCAGTCTTTGATAATAAGAGTCATATTCTTGTTATGTGGAAAAATTTCATGTAAAGAAGCAAAGTCCTATGTTTTGTTTTACATTATGAACCGTTATATACGTCCTTAGATACGCGGTGTGATTGAAATGTGATACTAGTTTATTTAATTTTACGAAACTGAATTTCATTGTATTACACTAATATTAGGTAAACACTCGAACACTCAAAATATCTTCCCATGTCCTGAAAATTGATGGAAAATTTTCATTTTTCGATATTTTTCTTGAAGAAAAATAGGTCGGGAAAATTCCCGAAAAAAAACCGTGGTTTCCCGTTTTTTACCCATGTTTACTCTGAACCCTACTTGTTCACAATATAATTATTCATTCAGCAATGATAACGAATTTTTTTACGATTTTTATTGTGAATCGATTTATGACAATTCGGATTGTTGTATATCAACCCACAATAATCATTGTAAAAATACGATCGTCAACATTGCTCAATCGACAATTTTATTGTGTATGTTGCTATAAGAACAAAAATTATTGTATATTCAACAATTCTCTTGTCGCTACATCTATACAAATGATCCACTTGAATATGAATCTGCTAGACATTTTGTTACATCCATCAAATTTGTCCTCGATTTGAGTAAATTTTATTCGAAATGACTAAAAAGTTATTTGGATGGAATCGAATTTCCATTTTATCCAACCAAAATTCCAGTAGGTTCATATTTAAATAGAAACTTAATTGATTGAAAAAAAATTTAGTCAATCCAAATAGGTCCAAGTATGACCTTTTCTCGGTGCAGTTCCACAAAACCCATCCGCAGCAGCGTTGCCAGAAGGTTACATTTGTTACATTTTACGTAACTTTCGACCCTCTCATGTAACATGGATGTAACATTTTTTCAAACGTTAACGTTTAAAACCTCGAACTTTAACGCAAGAATGCAAGGCTGAATATTGCCGCAAAATATCATATAACTTTTGAACTGGAAATGTAACTTATTTCTAATCTACATGTAATATTTGATGAAGGTGCTCTGGCAACACTGATCCGCAGTGTATTTTGTTGCACAAAACATTGATCTGAATGATTTTCAGAAGCCATCGATTCTATCATGACTCGTATACACTGAGAGAAAGGGTCTAGTTGAATATTAGACAGCTAGGAAATGTAGTCGCTCTAAATAAAAACTTAGTTACACCAACCAAATTTTTCATTCCTATTGGATCAACTGTTTTATTCATATTTCAGACAACTATATTCCTATTCACGCCAACTAAAATCTAGCTGGGATAAATAACAATTAGTTACCTTTCTCTCAGTGTGCTCAATGAATTTTTGCAGCTATTTTGCAATCAAATGTAAGTTTATAAAACACAAAAAACTTCAATACATCCCAAACAGCGTACAAGTTCAGAAAGAACTCTCAAGAATTCATAATGATTCTTCGAATTGCAAGTGAACCGATGTGCCGTACACTGAAGTAGTTTATTTGTCCTTGCTCCATAAAATATTTCTTAGGATCAATGAGAGATATCCAATCGAATCAAATAATGGAATGCTTGCCCCAAATGAATCGGGCTTCTAAATAAATAATTTATTCGCCACAAGTCATCAGTTTTTGCATCTAATTGGATATTTAATTTCTACAGATGAATATTTTTTCCAATGTATGAGAATACCAGTCCAGCCAGTATGAAAGATCAATTTGAATTTTTAAAGCCTTCTCAAAGATCTCTCGAGTAGTTCCCGTTATGCGACACATACTGAATTCAAGATAAAAACGTATTGAATGCCCAGACAATTCATTATGAAATCTCGAAATCAAGAGTTCATTTTGGATTAAAAAAATTTTCATAATGAATACACATAGATGAGCACAACGGGAACTCGTGTGCTGTATGAGAGAGTATAGGTTAATTCCAAAACTTGGTTTGAATTCATTTGAACGTGTTAATTTTGTCACCATAATGAACTACCATCTATGATGTAATGTAGCTCAAGTGAATCACTTTGAAAGACGTCACACGAAAGGTATCCAACAGAAGGTAAAATACCGACACTCCACACAATGAAGTATCCACATACGCACAAGATGATTCAAATATAATGACCGTGAAAATTCATGTTTATGAATAATATTGATCGTTGTTGATAGGTATGGAACATTTGGTGGCCCTGAAAAGGGCCGTTTGTTTTTCTGATGGTTTTTGAAAGATTTACGCTCTTTCGCCTCGGATACGGCGGGCCAATTGGATGTCCTTTGGCATGATGGTAACTCTCTTGGCGTGGATCGCGCAAAGGTTGGTGTCTTCGAATAAACCAACCAAGTAAGCTTCACTAGCTTCTTGTAAAGCCATAACGGCAGAACTTTGGAATCGGAGATCGGTCTTGAAGTCTTGAGCGATTTCACGGACAAGACGTTGGAAAGGCAATTTACGGATCAAAAGTTCAGTGCTCTTTTGATAACGACGGATCTCACGGAGAGCTACGGTGCCGGGCCTGTAACGATGAGGCTTCTTGACTCCACCAGTGGCGGGGGCACTTTTACGCGCGGCCTTGGTGGCGAGTTGTTTCCTGGGGGCTTTGCCACCGGTAGATTTACGAGCGGTTTGCTTAGTACGAGCCATGGTAGTCTATGCAGACGAACGGTGAGGTTCTGAGCAGATGAGGAGACGACGAACTTCCAAAGCAGAGTGATGGATCTCCCCAAACGTGCGCGTTTAAATGCTCTTTCGTTTTGGCGGGAACGCATCGGATTGGTCGGAGGTCGAGGGGTAGGGATGGGATGTCGTGTGATCAATAGCATCTGCTTTCCTTTCTTTGTTTTCTATTTTTTTTATCACTTATTCTTTGTGAATTCAAACAAGGATATCATTTGATGGGAAATGTTGTTAAATTTTCATTTTTATATAGTATGATGAGGAATTCTCTTCTCATCGCTTCTGTTGTCAAAGTGTTGAAAAAAAAATCCTCGGAACCTTCAAACAAAATCAGGAATTTCATGAATCTTTCTAGCTCACATTGTAAAACAATGTACATTATGAATTTTTAGTTGAATTAATATAATAATTTCATAAACAGAAAGCCTTCAACTCAACTTTATTCACGATCGAAGGATTCAAATCTATGCACATTTCAATTTGTTTCTCCAATGATTATGAACATTTATATGCATAATTTGTCATTCTTGAATAGATAATGAATTATTTAATTTCAGAGGTTGGTGTACTTTGAATAGCTTTGAGTTTTAAGCTTCGTACGTAACGTAATTGATTGTTTAGTTAGGGATTATTCAAAGTTCGATTAATTTTCTTAAATCTATTTCAACAATTTGAAAATAAACGCTAAGAGCTTTTGACATTAGGATAATTCATGGCAAATTTGTTGTGATGAAGTTAAATTTAGTATCTTTTCAATGTCTTTTGTCGAGGGGTTATATCAAAAATTCTTCCGATTTTCCATACTTTTTCACACTTCAATAACATTTTCATTACGAATCGGTTTGTATCATAATTTTAGCAGCAAAGCATGAAAAAATGTAGCATTCACATAATATTCCAAAACGATCAGTTTTGTTTTTTTTTTTTTTTGTTTTTACATAATTCGATGGTTCCGTTGAAACGATGGTAGTATAGGATCGTTGTACTCAGGTCGTTCGAGGTTTCTGATTGGTTAGAGGGTCTTGGGTGGGGTCGTACGTCGAGCGAGAATTGTATAAATACGGGGCTTGTCCAGGGTCTGGCACACTCGCTCGTGCAGCACCTTATTGAACGTTTGTGTACGTCTCTCAAATAATCTTCAACGATGACTGGTCGCGGTAAGGGAGGAAAGGGATTGGGAAAAGGAGGAGCCAAGCGGCACAGGAAGGTTCTCCGTGATAACATCCAGGGTATCACCAAACCCGCTATCCGTCGTCTGGCCCGTCGTGGTGGTGTGAAACGTATCTCCGGATTGATCTACGAGGAAACTCGTGGTGTTTTAAAGGTATTCCTTGAAAACGTCATCCGTGACGCCGTTACCTACACCGAACACGCTAAACGTAAAACCGTCACCGCCATGGACGTTGTCTACGCCCTGAAGCGTCAAGGCAGAACTCTCTACGGATTCGGAGGTTAAACAAATCAATCGATTCTCGACATCAGAAAACAAACGGCCCTTTTCAGGGCCACCAAATGTTTCATTTCGTGGGTCATACTCGCAATTTCACTAACTACTTCACTCCAAATTCTAAAATCATACGAAAAATGTATCTTTTTACGAAGTTTGATATTGGGGTGGGGTTATGGGGGTAGAGATGGTTCTACTATCTGGAAGTACAATATTGATTTTCCACCTATTGCCTACAATTACCATGTAATAGACTTGCTACACATAGAATATCATCCCATCGGATGAATGGGATAATTACCAAAAAGTGTCTTTCAATGTAATAGGGTCACTGCACCAATGAATTAACAATTAGGCATTCATCGCTACTTTTTTCAAATGAAATCCTCAAAATCGCCCATTTTTGTGTTATATGTAACCCGAGGAAGATTTCAGTATCATAAATTCCTTTGAATACCCATGGATGTGTTCTAATCTTCAGATACATTCATAATCATATGTAGATTTTTTTCAATCCACCAGTGAATGCACAGCTTAAAAAATGCACTTGTGAAACTCTGAAGGGATGACTTATTATACAACAAATATTCATATCTCTTATACTAACATTTTCTTGGGTTGAATTAGCTTCAAATTATGCACTCACCCTGGTGACTGGGTATCGAACATTTTTTGTTATCGTTTGTTCAATCTCGAAGATCAACAGGCTAAAATTGTACCTCAACCGTTCATTCAGATTGAATTGGACAATTTGTAACCCACATGAGTAGAGGTAGTGCAATTTTTAAAGGTTCGAGAGAGAGATATTTTCAAAATTTCCAATGCAACATCGAAAGAACAAATTACAAAAGCTCCTTTATCGAAAACGAATCTTTCAATAATCGGGCTTTTAATGTTGCATAACATCTTTTAGATAATTTTTAGAACTGTCTTCATCTAATGCGTCATAATTTCGACTAAAATGAAGTATTTAATCCATTAAACCAAAAAGAAAGAAACTCGAATCCCGAGATTTTAACTTTGATTTTTGTCCATTGAAATTCTCGCAGGTTTATCCTGTCGTCGCGTCTTTCATTTTGTTTTTATTGATCAAGTCGATGGAGAAAAATTGACAATCATGAATTTGGAGACTTCTCGTACCGCACTTCAGATCAAAGAGTTCGTGAAAAATTGAATATGAATTCTTAAGAATTCTTCTTGAATTTTCGTGTTTTGTGGCTTGAAAATATATTTGGATTGTGAAAATGTGATCATAAAAATTTTTTGTTGACATAGCAGTAGAGATTTTGCAGTTCAAGAAACATTCTGAAAGATATTTTTAAGATGTTTTGTGCAACATGTGAAAAGGAATTCAAAAATGATTCATCACGATGAAAGTATTCTAAATGATATCTTGAAGACATCTTTTGGAATACTCATGAAACTGCATAACCTCCACTGCGAATGTTGGTCGTGCTCTCAGTGCTTTACGAAACAATTCTAAGTACATAACCTCAAAATCCAACCAGGTTTTCAGTTTGATATCAACTCTCTTAAGGGGATACCAGGGCCGTGACACGAGCCAAATCTTTTCTGACAAATTATGTGAAAATAAAGCAGCATAATCGAAATATTGCTCTGTACAGACCTTTTTCAATTAATGATGATGGTCTGTACAGAGCGATATTTTAATTTTTGAAATTGTATAAAGGTATCTAATAATTGATTTATACTAAAATTCATAATTTTTTATCCGGGAATATGATTTTAGGGCTTACGATACTCCACCGTAAAAAATCACGGAAGTTTGCAAGGACGAGGAAAACTTTCCTACGGGCAAACAGTTTTCAGAGGTGAACACTGTTTTAAACAGTTTTTATAGCAAAAGAGTTATGAGGAAGTTTTTCTATGAATACATTGTATGAGCTCTCTAGAAAAACTTATGCTATCCGTGGGGTGAAATATATCTTCAAGGCATATGAATATTTATATTTGTAAAAAAGGGTGAATTGGACGTTTCATTGAAAAGAGAAAATTAAAATCTCTCAATTTTCCTCAAAATTATGCTTAATTTCTCAATCAAAGTATTGGATTTGTTGTCCAAGGGAGTCGAAATTTTATACAACGTATTTTTCTTTTGTTCTTTTTTATTTCATAGGAATTACTGAAATTCCCGTGTCGCATAGACTTGAAATCTTTTCTTGTAGGGTAAAATGTACACCCAGATAACACACGAAGAATTCTTTTTCAAAAACAAGAATAGTCAAGAACTTCAAGAACTCTTCTGGAACTAATGAATTCATGAAGAGCTCTGAAGGAGTTAAAGGTTTGGGACCTTAACGAGTTCTTTGAGAATGCTAAAAGTACTGTTTTATTACTCTCAAAGGACTCGTTAATGTCCCAAACATTGAACTCTTCCAGAGCTCTATATAAATTCATTAATTCTAAAAGAGTTCTTGAAGAACTCTATTCTGGTTTTTCAAAAGAATTCTTCGTGTGTTATCAGGACAATTCCATGAAATTTCTATGAGACAATGTTCCGGAATAAGGTCACATTGAGAATATCTAAAACTTGGATAGCATCTATATTTGAAAACAAGCTGAAGGAGTTCTTGAAAAGTATTCCAAATGAAATATTTTCTTCGAATTCTTCTAAAATTCTCCATGAATCTATAGAGTTCGTAAACAATTCCTCAAAAGTGCTGCATAGAATTCATAACACGTCCGGAAAGAAATACCAATAAATATTATGACCATGTTCATAATACTCTCAAATGTCTGAAATTTTGAATTCTCTCGAGCTCTTTATAAATTCATGTAGATGTTTTTGGTGCACAATGAATTAATTCTATTGAAACTTTATTATTATCTCAAGATAATTCATCACCCCTACAATAATAATGATTATCATGATTCCTAGAGTTCGAATAAATTATTCGTTCCCCCAATGGAAGTTCATTCCATTCGACTTATCGTTAATAATCCAACACTCTAAAAAAATTCGATAAATTAATTAAACCCAACAAAATCATGACTATTCCCAAGTAGCACATGAACTTCTCAAATATGCTATGGTGACTCTATGAATGTGAAAGGGATGTGCGAATGAGACTATTTTGGATAAATTCGTTAAGATATTCTATGGAGGTGCATAGCACATAATTATTCGAAACAGTCTCATTTGGAGGTTCTATACGCATGTTCGTAGGATTTTCCAAACACGCTCTTAGCATTTCTAACCTCTTCCGCAACTTGGGTTATGAGAATTACAGTTGTTCGTTGGATTGATTACATCCCTGATAAAAATGGCCGTTAGAAACGAACAGAACTCCTATCCGGATCTAACAGAATCAATATGTGTTTTTCAAAAACCCACATTAACCCCGTTAGATTCGCATTGCATTTATCAGGGATTAGTCAACAAATTATAAAAACTGTCTGTGACAGACATTCTTCTATCACGTCTATTTTTTTAGTTACCGTCCATACGTATTATGTAGGAATTTGTATAAAAATACTGCGACTTATATACAGAATTGCCCAAGTAGCACAAGAATTTTGAAAGAGTACGATATGAATACATTGTATTCATCATGAACTGGTTTCGAACGTTTGTGCTATTCGAGTACATGGATTATATAAAAACACACTGTGATGAATCTTGACGTGATGGCTAAATTCCGGCTATACATATTCGAATTCAGCACCCACCAATTGATGGAGAAAAATCATCATTTGGACTGTCACAAATAGGCTGTTCTTCAGTGTTATTTATACAACGAGTTGTGATATAATAAACTACTTTTGTTCCATCAATTATTGGTATACAGAGGCGGAACAACCTGGGGTCTGAGGATATCAAGGCACCTATATTTAGTTACGATAGGCACTCCCTCAATTCTCAGATAGCACAGAGTTCGTCGATGAATTCTTGAAGAACTTTTTTAGAACTCCAGACTTTAAATGATGTCCTTGAAGAATTCTTCACGAACTCTGTGCTATCTGGGTTGGATGCCGAGATGAAAAAAATGTCAAAAATATGTACATTTATACGTGAACTATACTCATGTAGCACTCGAAGAATTCTTTCTTAAGAACTCTTCTCGAACTAATAAATTTCTAAAGAACTCTGAAAGAACTCGTCAATGTTCCAAAAATTAAATTCTTCAAGAGCGTTTTAAGAATTCATCAAATGCTTCATGGGTATTGTATTAAATATAAATTCTGTATAATTTTGAAAATTTTTACACCCGGGGGGTAATTCTCAACAACCTCAATAAAAATAATACCTGCATTTCTGTACATTTCTCTGAAAACGTTCGAAATCTGACAGAAATTTCGATTTCTGACAATCAGAAAAATACGGAGAAATGCAGAGATTGATTTTTATATGGGAAAGTTTAACGTCTTTTATTAATTTATCTAACATCTTATCCAGAGGTTGTAAAATTTGTATCTTGTGGAGTCAATATTTGGACGATTTAAAAAAAAAAATTCAAGCTACCCCAATAGTTGATTAATTTTACAGCTGGGGATATAAGATCCACATCAGCTGTTGTTAAATCAACTTAAATTGTGGTAGCTCGAATTATTCTTGTGAGAATTTCTAAGTTAACCATGAAGGATTAATAAATTTGATTGATTTTATAATGTAATATCTAGCGATGGTTAGTTCTTTTCTAAGAATACGCACGAATGATAGATCGATTTGAATGAAAATCCATAGGTGTCAAAGTCTGGTGCAGATTTTTGGTGGAGCTGAAATGTGCGTAATAAAAGCAGTTGATGATTTAGAATTTTTATAACAAACTGCAATCATTCGGTATCTATTGCAGAATGATATCGTGAATTGCATTTTTAAACATGAATAATAGGTATAATAATGTATCCGAGTAATAATAGCATTGAATAGCATATAGAAAAATGTATCCGAGTACTTTTATATGTTTCCAGTCATATTAATTCTTATTATTCGTGTTCAAAGATGGAAATTCACGGTATTAGCAACACTCACGATAGGAAACACATAAATATTCGTCTGAGAGATACAACTTCGGATGAAAAATTGTTCTGAAAACTGGTGCGTTCACCTTATATTGTTACCACATGAAGATTGGTGATGTCTGGTCTTTTTTTTACAGCAGAAATACGTGAAATATCGATTTCGATAAAATGCCGATAGAAATTCGATATAATACATGGAACGAGATCAGTCTGGTAGAAGATCGACATCGCTGATGAAGATTCATGAAAATATTTAAAGTGGATATAACTCGGCACGAACATGGTTGAAAAGTAATTTGATACAATGTCCATGAAATTCTGTATTCCTCGTGAATTTTCCCATAAGTGTATATAAATTATATAAAGTTTATACTATATAGAAACTCGATTATATAGATTTTTATATAGAACTATCAATAATGTCTTGCAATACAAGATTCAACACAATTTTGAAATAGTGTATGTTTTCCAAACAAGTCAATTAAAACTCGATAAATCTTTTATAGAAAAGAATCGATTCTTTCAAGATTGGTCATCACTACCAAATACGTTGAAAGAAGCATTACTCCAGATGAAAGAACCAAATGTTTCGATAGTAACGTGGAAATGTTTCTGTGATTTGAACATATTCTTCTTTGTTACAAAATATGCATCAAATTAGAAACATTCCGAGTGGAAAAATTTTCAAAATTATATATAATTTTTATATAATTCAATATAACTCATATACAATTCAGATATAATTTGATATAAATTATACATAATTTTAAAAATGCTTCGACTCGGGATATTATACAACATAAAATATATTGAACTATATACAAATTATATGTAATTTCTGAAATTTTTTCACATAAGATTTGAAGAAAACGTTTGTTTCGTTTCTAGCAATGAAATTTTTCTCTCTACACATACTGCAAAGTTTAGAATATTAAGCGTCATCCTCGAGAGGAAATATTTGGTGGCCCTGAAAAGGGCCGTTTGGAATGTATGTGAAGAAATTTAAGCTTTCTTCTCGGTCTTCTTGGGGAGGAGAACGGCTTGGATGTTGGGCAACACACCACCTTGAGCGATAGTCACACCAGACAACAATTTGTTCAATTCCTCGTCATTACGGATGGCCAATTGTAAATGTCTTGGAATGATTCTGGTCTTCTTGTTGTCTCTGGCAGCGTTACCTGCCAATTCCAAAACTTCAGCAGCCAAGTATTCCATGACTGCGGCCAAGTATACTGGGGCTCCAGCACCCACTCGTTCGGCGTAGTTGCCTTTGCGGAGAAGTCGATGGATACGACCGACGGGGAATTGTAATCCAGCTCTGGATGAGCGGGTCTTTGCCTTTCCCTTTACTTTACCACCTTTGCCACGGCCAGACATGTTGATGCTTGCGTTGAAGAGTAGTACTAGACTTGAAGAGAACTCGAAGAGTTGTGATGGTCGCTAGTGGTTCGACCCATCTTTATATGCTAAATCCGGATGCTCGCGTCAACCAATAACGGCGCACGGTCACCCTCAAAAACATCTCATAGGTCCGCAGTGGTACTCGTTCGAGCGTTCAACCTAAGCTAAGGTCCAACGTTCGCTCGAAACCTTTGTAAGGAATACCCTCCTGTGGTGTAACCGTGTAATATCCGGTTTAGACTTTCAACGGTCGCCTCAAAATTTTACGTACAAATGACGCGACTATTGTTACGCACACGATACGAAGGAATTTCAACTTTCCAACTTTTGTTCGTGAAAACAAACGGGCACGAAATATCTTTATGAAAGCGTCCATTAAGTATTTCAAGGTTGATGAATATTTTTACGATTGTATCTTGAATCAGTTATATTTTGCATTCAGTCAAAATGGATCTTTAACATTCTTCGTGATAGGAAAATGATCTTCAGTTGAGGATTCATTCTACATTTTGCGAATAATGATAGCTTCAAGTTACAAATACAAAGATAACAATGTTTATTTCCTCTCTCTTTCTCCAGAGAATATTCATCAAGAGAAATTGAATAAATTCTATTATTTGATTTGACCGATATTCTCGCAATCTCAAGGAATATTCTTTGGAGAAAGCACAAATGGAGAAATGGATTATTTATACGGAGGGGACATTGCATTCGTATCATTAAACGAATTCGTGATCAACTTGCTGTATGAAACTTTCATTTTAATTCTTTGAAAATTATTTTTGTTTGTAGTATGTCTCTTCTTTTTTGGAGAAACAAAATTGTTATTATATATAGAGGTTTCAAAATACTTGCAATTTAGAGCTCAGGGTGATTCGTGTACATAATTTCATGATTGTCATCACAGCGAGAGAAATTTTTCGGGAAAGAAAAGAGTTCAAAGATTCTGTTTATATCTACTGTGGATGCATCAATGATAGTGAGAAAGCTTTATCATAACAAATTTCATCACTAGTGATGGGAGAGACCGTTGAAAGTCAAGACTAATTACAATTTGAATCATTCAGTAGTTTTGAATTGCGAATAAAAGTAATATTCTCTACCATACCAACATGGAAAACTGTATTTCAATATTCACGGATAGCATCATATTCGAGTGGAGGAATTTCCAATATTATACATAATTCATGCAGAGTTCTATATAAATTATATACAAAATATATAAAATAATGTATAATTTTGTCAATTTTTCTACTCAGGTGATGTTTATTCACAAATTTCTCGATCTTTGCTCTTCAAAAAATGATGGATGATACGATCTTGTTGTTTGGAAAGTTAATTTCCTTCGATTATAGGTATTTTATTATTAATAGCATTTAATGATGAAATATCGATTCGATTTTCTTAATATAGATAAGTATTCTCTCCGGGACACGGTAGTCAATGTTATGACTTTGAAAATTCTGTTTCAAATAACCTGTTCAAAGGGCCTGCAATTGAATATCAGACGTAAAACTCAATATACAACAGAATAACAAAAGAAAATATAAAATGAATTTTCTCTCTTGAAATGCAGAAGTTCTCTCCTATTGTAATGGGAGAATTTTCAAAATTGTATATAATTCATATATACATTATATATAATTGTGAAAAATGGGAAAATTTTTTTGAATTATACAAAATTCACATATAATTGAATCTAATTTATATACGATTCCTGTTATAATTCTATATAATTTTAAAAATGTGTTCTCACTCGCGAATCTAGCACGATTCATCATTTTATATAGCGACAATCACTGAATTCTTCACTGTCGATCTTCTTGAATATTTTATTTGAAATGGAAGAATATTTTCCGAACTTGGAAAATTTCGGCTCTGTGTCGTAATAGATGAAATATGAATAGATGAATAGATGAAATACTAAAGATCATTTCCTGAAAAATTCGGACATTTTCATGAATTTGGTTCGAAGAATTCTTACCGAAAAAATGTTTATTTGAAGGATAAGTTGGGATGCTATGAAAAACAATATTCGAAGTACTTGAAATAATACCATCTCGAACATGAAATTTTATTTGTTAGATATTGAGTACATTTCGTTCTCGCTCGAATACACACGGATGTTTTAATCATTTTCTTCCAATTTTCTCTTAGAAAAATTCATGCCATTTTGACCTAAACGTTTGACTTTTTCTTTATCCAAAAAATTGGAGAAAAAATGAAGTATTTCGATCAGAATGAAGTAAATTTCCCTACGGGTAGTCTCATTCATAAACAAATCCTGCTACACGAGAAAATGTTTGTTGATAGAAGGTCTTCGCTACAGCTTCAGCAGAAGTTGAACTCACGAGTAAGTTGAAAAGATCTGATTATGATTCTCGTGAATATTATTAGAGATATTGCTGTACTCTGACGAAAATGCAATATTTGAAAAGTGTACAAAGAGTGGGAAATGATACGAAGTGTGACCGCAAAATCCGCCTGTTTTTTTGGGACCGCGAGTTCCAGGTTGAATTGCATTCTGAAAAATACTTTATGTCGATCATTTGCGAGGCAATACCATTGCCCGGTAAGCATAACATTGATTTTGGAAATAGAGAAATCGACGGAATCGATAGATCCTTGACAAAATGGATTCTTTTCTATAAAAAATCTATCGAGGTTTATTGATTTTTATAAAATTTGATACTACTTTACCTGTGGAACCACCCGAGTGGAAAAATTTTCAAAATTGTATAAAATTTATATCGAATTATATCTGAATTATATATAAATTATATTGAATTATGTACAAATTATATATAATTTTGGAAATCTTTCCACTCGGGCAGTGTTATGCTCAACAGGAAATTGTATAGCCTCGCAAACCTGGAACCCGCGGTCCTAGAAAATAGGCGGGAAAATACTGTTCTCTGCGGTCACTCTTTCGTACCTTTTTCCACTACCTGTATGCTTTATTTTCACCAGGGTAGTCTCAGTAGGGATATATTCTTCCCAAAATGTAAGAACGGAAGAATGTGAAAAACCGACGATGAATGTACGGAGGTCGTCACAGAATCAATGACAACGTCAGGAATGCTGAATTTCTGAGATCTGGAACATTTCAAGTGAATATCAAATTATCTCAAATAATTGAGGAATTGATACAATGAAATAAATTCACATACCATGAAAATTACAATAGCAGACATAACTTTCATGTCGATAATACTCCCTTCTGAGATTGTTGGATATCCGTTTTGAACAGTATTTAAGCAATACAGATTAAAGCTGAAGAATAATACAGTCCGAGATCCATTCATTAGCTCAATGACGTTAATGCCATGTAATACGATATGATCGTTCTGAGGTACTGAAAATCCATAGAGAGAAAAATTTGTAATTAAATTAGCTGCGTGGGGTTATTGCAACTGAGGGACATATTGCACGGAGAAATAAGTATTGCTGGCATAACAAGCAAGTCTTTTATTATAGCGCCTACAAAAAAAACTGGTTGAAATAGCAAGAAAAATGATTGGCACAGCTACATTTTTTTGCTGACATAAACAAATTTGTTAACAGAACTAACGTCTCAGCTGCTCCAGCGAATATTTTTGCAAGGACAACAAATTTCTTTGTAGGCGCTATAGTAGCAAACCATTTTTTCTCCGTGTGACTGACTTTCAATGAGATTCTCTACACTGTCAGGAATTTGACCTCTCGTAACCATTGTTTGGTGTGTATATATGCATCCATCAATTCTGTGTCAAAATTTTATTTCCGATTTGTGTTGACTTCACTCAGATTTCTGTTGTATTTTGAAAATTAAGACCGATTGGAGTATTATCTCTACACAATCCTGAAGTGTATATATGAGTCCATCAATTCGATGTTAAGGGATAATATCACCTTGTGTCCACGAAGTTTTTTGCCATCTCTAAGACGCATTACAAGCGATTGAAATATTTTTGAAATATGGGGTGTTTTGCATATGAAAGTACTAGTCTTTGAGTACCAGAAACACATTTTATCATATTTTTACAATACAAAATGGCGACATATCAGCACATTCGGAATAAGTCTGTCGATTTACAATGTACGACAAGAAATCAAAAGATTTCTCAAAATATTATAGTCCAAAATCTAGCGAACATCGTAGAATTTTTCCGATAAATTGAATACGATAGATTTTAGGGAATTTTCAATCGGTTCAACAGAGAAAAAATCGAAAAAAAGTTCAAATCAATGCCATTTTATTTAAAACTCAATTCTTCGGAAGAATCCTACGATGTTCGCTAGATTTTGGACTATATTTTCAGAAACTTTTCAGTTTTTCATCCTACATTCATAATTGCGACCTGCAGCGGTACGCCCATGTAAATTGACACACTTATTTTGAATGTGCTGATTCGCCGCCATTTTGTACTGTAAATATATGATCAAATGTGTTTCTGGTACTGAAAGACTAGTACTTCCATATACACAAAACCCCATATTTCAGAAATATTTCTATCGTTTGTGGTAAGTCTTAGGAAATATGGCAAAAAATTTCGTGGACACAAGGGGATATTTACCTCTTAAGTTGTTTTTTTAACAGCGTATGATCCCAGGTAGCACAAGCACGTTCTGAGAATGTTCTAAGAATATACGTTGGGGATATTCGAATATTCTAAGGAGATTCTTATCACGTGCGAATATATTCTACGCACATTCTTAGGATGTTTGAATGAGACTGTTTCAAATATTCTCAGAATATTATGCCACGAATATTGTGGGAATATTATGAAAAAATCCTGTTAAAATAGAAATTCCTGCCAATATAACTTTTGCATCTAACCGAAAACTAATTCACAATCAATTCTTCCAATCAATAAACATCTGTCATCATGGATTCTTAGCAATATCATGGATTCACATGGATGGGTGAGATACTTATGATCACAACAAGCCATCATAATATATACGATATTTCTTCAAATTTTATTACACTTTTGAAGATTATTTTTCACGCATGATGCTCTCAAAACATTCGGGATATTAAAATGCACATTTATGAATTTCTCATTCCCCAAATACAAATTAAAATAATATATTATCCAAGGGTCTGTAGCCTGTCAACAACATTATCCGCCATTACTGAATTCATGTCATTAAGATGCTTGCGCATGCGCTGTTTATCAATCTCCCTACAAACTTTGTACGCATATTGTACGAACGTTCCTAGAATATTCGAAACAGTCCCATTCAAATGTTTTCAGAATCTTCTATGAATATTTACGAAGCTTCTACGCTTTTTTTAAGAATATTCTATACAGTACGTTTTACGGATGTTGTGAGAATATTCTCAGAATATTCTGTGTTACATGGGATACATGGTAAATGTGATCAGCATTTTATTGTTGTTCCATACACTGGGAAAAAAGTATTGGTCTCATAACAATACTATTTATCTATACCATCTATCTGAAGTATAGGAACATCGGTATTGCCACCACAGCCACATGGATAGTTCTAGGAGCAACACAGATTGCTACAATATCAATCTATACTGTTCCAGAACCCAAGCAGCAACAGAAGTTCAAAGTATATACGAAATAGAAACGTTCATAGAATGTAAGAATGAGATACGAAGAATATATGATGAACGTTCATAGAATATTCGAATGAGACTGTTTTAAATATACTTAGAACGTACATAGTACATTCGAAATGTACGATATTCATTCAATCGACGTTCAATTAACGTACCGTCGTATATTCGATTACATACGTTCGATGAATATGCATAGCACTTATGAAACAGTCTCATTCGAATATGCATTGAACATATTTCGAATATTCGAAGAATATTCGTAGTATATTCTGGTGCTACTTGGGAACGATATGAGGGTCCCCACTGTAGCTGTCTTCCCTGGCTATACTTCAGATGGTTAGTAAAACCACACATTTTTTTCACTGTAGTAAAATTATGTTCTCCATCAGAAGCGGTCTTCAAAACGGGGGGTTCAAAGGTGCCAGGGTATTCACTTAATTATGATGGGCAACCCGTTAATTGTGATGCCCAAATGAACAAATTTTCAAAAACATATATAATTTTATAGACTTATATATGAATTATATATGAATTATATATGAATTCAAAAAATGTTCACACTCAGGTGGTAATTCTCAGCAAAGGTTAACGTTTTAATGCATTCAAAAAAAACATCCAATGCGTATGTTTTTGTGTCACCGATAGATGCTTTGTGCCCCCATTCACAGCGTTAGGTTGTTACGCCCCTGACCTTGACAGTAAAATCCGGTAGGGGTCAGTCTGTTCTTCGGTCGCAATAAACTCATAGTAAGTTTCACTACAAACTCCTTTTCGTGCATTAAATCTTATTAGGATGTTCTTCAATGTTTAGTCAATTTCAACTCAGTTGGTCTAAAATTTATTATTATTCCATGTATTGTTCAATTGTACGTATGATAATATCTCACATACAAAATCAAAACAAAATCATGATATTTTGGTGCTCAATGTTGATAGAATTAAAAAGTGAATATTTTTGCAAGCATCTCTTGTACACTTGAGCAGCTCAAAAAGTTAGAGATGCTAAGAATACTCTTGGAAATTTCGAGCGTGTTATACGAACATCCTGAAGAATTAGTGATGCCGATTTTTGAACAGAACCGATTTTTTTTATAGAAAAAGTATTTAATTTTTGTAGATTTGTATAAAATATCGATAAAAATTTAATACATTTTGTATAAAAAAGAATCGATTCTTCTAAGAATCGGCATCATTACTTAGAATCTCTAAATGGCCCTTTTTGGATGAGTTTGTTCAATGCATATTCTCAGAATGTTTTTCCGAATATATGGAACAACCCCATCTTCAAGTGCTGCTCATTATCCCGGAATGAGCGTGGAATATTTGAAAAGTTCTTGTGCTAATTATATACCCACACACCATCAAATTTCTCGGTGACATTGCCAAAATATTACATATGAAATATGCGATATTCTTGAAAATGTCTCGAGAAGATTGTTAGAATGTATCATGTGACTTTCTTTGTTACACTCAGGAGACATTTTGAGATATTGCTGAGATCATGTCAGCGGTATTCTGTACGGAAAAAATCTTACAATTAAGAGTGTTAACAAATTTACAAAATATTATATTGGGTTTGAAAAAATATTTTTTCAGAGTTCACCTCTACAAAGGTTAAATGAATTTAATCTGAACGTCCTTGTGGAAAATAAACCACAATGAAAGCAGATTTTTAGAAATTTCCCCGAGTGAAGATTGAACCTGGATCCTGCGAGTGAGAGACAAAGCCTCTATCACATCTGCGGATCTTCGAAATTATGACGAATGATCTCGAGTACCGCTCAATCATATAACTCAATATGGGAATCATCGATTCAGAACCTTCTGCGTGGAGAAAAATGCAGCTCGAAAGGATAGTAATTTTTAATAGAGAATTGAAGAATATTTCTTAAAATCTGAGAATATTTCTTAAAATCTAAGAATTTTTCTTAAGTTCGTAATAAACATAAAACAGTTCAGATTTCTCTTGAATATTGCTCGAAAAACAATGAAAAATTATCAATACTTATCAAATCATAAAAACAAATATGAAGTTTCCAAAAGTCGTGCATGAAATTTTACAAAGCAAATAACAAAATTCTGTAATTTGAAAATAAGATTCAAAAATTTTGTTATTTGCTTTGTAAAATTTCATGCACGACTTTTGGAAACTTCATATTTGTTTTTATGATTTGATAAGTATTGATAATTTTTCATTGTTTTTCGAGCAATATTCAAGAGAAATCTGAACTGTTTTATGTTCATTACGAACTTAAGAAAAATTCTTAGATTTTAAGAAATATTCTTCAATTTTCTATTAAAGATTACTATCCTTTCGAGCTGCATTTTTCTCCGTGTGAAATAGAAAATTAATAGGTTGTGGGAGAAAGGTTTTTCTCTCCCTCAATTTGTCAATTTTGTCAAGTGCTGGGTCAGAGTGATCAAAAATTTTGAAAAATTCGTCCCCCGGAAAATATACACCAATTGATTCAGATTCACATAGAACGAAATATGTATAAACTACCAAATACACGGTTCCATGGAGATTCGTGGGATTTTTCATCTTCGGTTATGAAATTCCACCAAGTCCCAGGTGAGGACGATGGAATGTTTCAATGCAATATATAATATCGCCTTCAACATATTCTCATCATACGAGGGTGGATTGATAAGTTTCCGGCCTGACCAAGAAAAACAACGTTTTTAAGAATTTTTTGTTTTTTATTTCTCAACATAATCTCCTCCAAGGCTGATACATTTCTCATAGCGGTGTTCTAGTCTAGTAATGCCATCTCTATAGACTGATTCGTCAAGCTCCTCAAAATACCCATTTACAGCTTCGATTACTTCTTCATTGTCCGCAAATCTCTTACCGCCAAGCCATTTTTTGAGGTTAGGAAACAGATAATAGGCACTCGGGGCTAGGTCTGGAGAGTAGGGAGGGTGCGGCATTAATTCAAACTTCAGATCGTTGATTTTAGCCATCGCAACGATTGACGTGTGCGCTGGTGTGTTATCGTGATGAAACAAGATCTTTTTCTTCGCCAGATGAGGTCGTTTAATTTTCACTTCGTGGCTCAAACGTTGCAATAAGTCTGCGTAGTATTGACCAGTGATAGTTTTACCCTTTTCAAGGTAATCAATGTATATAATACCTCTTGCATCCCAAAAAACAGTAGCCACAACCTTGTTCGCCGAAAAAATTGTTTTTGCCTTCTTCGGAGTTGGTTCCCCTGGTCCAATCCACTGTTTAGACTGTTCTTTGGTTTCAGGAGTGTAGTGGTGGACCCAAGTTTCGTCAACGGTTACGAATCGACGCAAAAATTCGCTTGGATTACGCTTATACAACGCCAAATTGGCGGTAGAAATGTTCTTTCGAATCAATTTTTGGTCGACTGTTAGCAAACGCGGCACCCATCTTGCACAGAGCTTTTCCATATACAAATGTTGGTGCAAAATATTTTGTACACGTTCATATGACATCTTACAGGTCTCAGCTATCTCACGAACTTTTAATCTGCGATCTTTCAGCACTATTTGATGGATTTTTTCGATCATATCTGGAGTTGTGACCTCAATGGGGCGTCCTGAGCGAGGCTCATCAGAGGTGCTCACACGACCCTTTTCAAACTCGGAAACCCACTGCTTAACGGTTGAATATGATGGGGAGGATGTCCCCAGTGTTGAGTCCATCTCTTCTTTAATTTCCTTCGGCGTTAACCCCTTCAAATAAAAGTATTTGATGACAGCACGATTTTCCAGCTTTTCCATTTTTACGGAAAACACAGAGGCGTCTTGGTCAGCGTGCTCTCAAAACTAAACTAACATGGCGATCGGACTGAAACTATAGCTACAAGCTATCTAAGGATGGTACTATAGAACGCCACCTCAAGGTAGGCCTAGTGGCGCCATCTCTTGGTCAGGCCGGAAACTTATCAATCCACCCTCGTATTGCATTTGCGACAAAACTAACATACTCCCATCACAGATTTTCAGAACATCGCACACTGAGAGAAATTTATACACAGCGGAATATTTTGTGTCACAGGAGGTCCACTCATAGTTTGTATTGAAAACAACACTGAGAAAAAAAATGAAGTGAGCTCAACTTAAGCGTGTATTTGGACTGTATATAGTTACCACGAAGGAATTGTATTTGAACTAAACATAATTTCGTTGAGGCAATCACACAAAATTACGCTGATGTCGTTCAGCCAACTACATCACACTGTTATAGTATCATCAACGTTCATTTTGTTCAAACAATTTGTTGTCATTCACTGGAGTTATTGTTGTAGTTGAATCAATTCATTTCGTTGGTTGAAACAATTGTGGGAGAAATGTAATTGAACGCATTTTTAGTTGTAACAAAGAAATAATTATTTGAAAATCACCTGATCAGAGATGGTAGAATACAGGGTATGTAGTACATTAACAACTTTTGCAAGAGCAAAATGCGAAGCATAGATAGGTAGGTAAACCCAAGATAGGTAGGTTCGATTCCCCTCAAATGAGATCTGATATATACACTCACCGGTATCATCATGGTGAGATATCGAAGCATTTCAGAGATTGAACAGTAAACAAATGAAGATTAACTTTTTGATTTACACATTTTTTTTACATAAATATATTTATGATTTGAAATGAAATAGTCTTGCATCAAACGTCTTGTAACCTTGAACGGATTCTTCTATTGAGTTGATTGGAATAATTATTGAATCTAATGAAATACGGTACAATTGATTGTAATAAGTATCATTTTTATGTTAAAAGAATGATGTATTTGATCAAATTACCATTTAGTTCTGTCAACTACATCTGTAGTTGATGGGAATCAATCTTTACAAACATACGATGTAGTTGACGGAACTATTCCGTGAGATTCGCCGTATTTAAGCCCACGATGTAGTTGAAAGAACTAAACCGTCTTTGAATTCACAATCTTTTTTTCTCAGTGAACATATGAAATCAGTGGACCTAAATTTACTATGGAATTATAGGAACGGAGGAATATACTGACTTCTAGTGAAATTTATTGTAAAATATTGTAAATTTTATCGGGTTTTTATTGTTTTGCCATAGTAAATTTCATCATATTATAGTAAATTTCATTAGAAGTCAGTATGTTCCCTCATTCCTATAATTCCATAGTAAATTCGACTATAAATTTTTCTTAGTGCAGAATGTCATATGTGCAATATTCAAATTGGAAGATTTTCAGAATATTGTATCCGCAAAAGCCATGGAATCTCCTAATAATATTTCACCTAGAATGTTCCGAGCGAGGCATTGTGATACTCTAGGAATATTACTAAGACCTTATATGCTGTGTGGGTATGTATTACGTACCGTCATCAGTTTTCGCATGGAATAAATGATATTTACCGACGCAAAATTTGCATGACACAAGGGAACCAACTTCCCAAACACAATGGAGATCTGCTTGGAGCTTCTTATTCCTATGAAGACGAGCAATTTTTGGGTTTGAATCGCAACATCATTCCACGAAGAATTATAACTGAAACATTTATAGAACATATTCACTGGATTTGTACACACGGAAAAAATAATTAGCTACTATTTGGATAGATAAAAAGAAGCTACACGGAGAGAAGAGCGATTTGAAAGTTCGGTAAATAGTAATATACTTGTTCGATAAATCTGAATAGTACTGAACTTTCAGCTATGTCTCATGAAATTTCAAGAAACATTACTGAAATTTTGCTTTACATTATTCAGTGTTCTTCAGTCGTTATTATATAATACAATATTCATGACCAAATTCGCTGTGTTTCACTCAATTAGTAAACGTTTAGGAATTCAGTGACACCAGACACATACACTGGAAAAAAAATTTATTCCAGTCAAATAAATATTTATTTGTACTGTACCAAAGAAATATTTATTAGAATTAACAAAATATTCTTTGGGACCAAAATAATTTATTTGAATTAAATAGATGGTTTTATTCGTTTGTTTGATTCCAATAAATTATTTTGGTTCCAAAGAATATTTTGTTAATTCTAGTAAATATTTCTTTGGTACAGGACAAATAAATATTTATTTGACTGAAATAAATTTTTTTTCAGTGTAGCGGAATGTTTCCTAGTAATGTTTCTTGATATTTCGTGAAACATCGCTGAAAGTTCAGTAATATTCAGATTTATTGATCAAATATAATACTATTTACCGAACCTCCAAATTGCTCTTTTCTCAGTGTATGGAAGCTATTTTTCAGCTATCATAGCTACTCACTTTAGGACATTTGAAACCTCCCTAAAAAGTTACTAGATTCCAAATTTCTCGTCCCAGTTTTCTTCGAAATGAACAAATAATGAGCAGCTACATGTTCCCTGAGATCCCAAAAAGATGCTAATCAAAATCCATTGTATTCATTAATCATTGAGGAAACTGGGGGGAGAGATCTAGTAACTTTGCCTCCGGTGAATGCCCTCAAGGGGTCTTTCTGGTTAAGATTTTCAAGAAAAAATTTTTTTTCAAACAGCTCATTATATACACTGTAAAAAAACTTCCAAAAAAAGATTTGGATTTGGTTTTCATAAACATAGTGGGTGAAATTACAAACAATTTTTGTCAATTGACAAATCTTTTCTGGGAAATCACAAAAATCGTTTGGAAATTTACAGAAAATTTGTGAGTTTCCAAACAATTTGAAAATTGACCAATCTGTAAGTTTTTCACCATACTTTTCTGCTTGGAAATTCACGAATATTTTTTACAGTGTAGTCCTACACGGCAGCTATGGCTGCGAATTATTCCCTGAGGCAGCTAAATTTTCAGTATTGTATATAGAATAGCAAACAATTTTAGCTGGAAGAGCTGAAATCATTTGCCGAGACAGTTGAAAAATCGCTTTCATACTCAACAAGATTGTTGTGATATCAAATAGATCGTTGTCATTGAAAAAAATTTGCTATTCCAGCAAAAAGAACTCAGCAAAATCAGTTTCTGCTGTCACAGTGGCTCTTTCCTTCCAATCTTTGTAGATCTTTTAGATGTCTTGATTATACACTGAGAATACTGTTTTGTTGTGTCTACTAATATTTTGTTATTATATGCCCAACCAAAACTTTTTGTTGGCATAATTGAAAAGTTTGGTAGGTGTCACAAAAATGTGGCTGTGTTAAACAAATCATCTCACCAAAACATGTTTACTTGTCTGAACCAAAACCAATTTGATAGGATCTTTTTAGGTACACCGACAAAAAATTTTGGTCGTTCAAATATCAACCAAATCTTTTGCCTCGGTGTAAAATTGATCAGAAAGTCATCCGAGTTGAATTTCTGATAATTTACGTAAGGCATCAAGATAAAGGCAATTGAAAGATCTCCAAAACTTATACATTAGAAGACTTTTTGATATCTTTTAAAGAACATACACACTTGAAACAATTTGTGAATTCCATGTATAATATTCAGAAGTAATCAATACATATGTCTGTGTATTGGATTAACCATAGGTTTGATGAAAATTCAGATCAGATTTGGCATGAAAACCATTTCAAGAAAATATTGTGTTTGAATTTCAATACAAGTAGAGGAAATCCAAAACAAAAATATATCTGCTAATTGCTTCCAAAGTTTTGCATTGAAAGAAATACAGATATGTTTCTAAACTACCATGAATGTTTGAAAGGTTGAGAGGAAGAATGTTTAGTGGGTCGTAAGTGGAAAGAATCCAAATATTCTTTACAATGTAACTCCGAATTTCATGTCATAACATTGAGGAAAATATTCATTTACTCACATACTCTCTCGGAATTTATCACTGTGTTCCATCATCAATTGACCATTATACACGTAAAAGTAAAGATTCATGACTGTGTTCGCAACGGTAATCCCATGAACAAGAGCTTCTGAGAGTTCCTTCGCCAGAGATATCTGGAAACAATTCACATTTATCGACTCATCGTTGGAACAAGTGACAAATAAGACTCAGATGGATAACACCAAACGATTCTGCTCCTTGATTTTCTTGGTCGGAAACATCTGTTAAATATCGTAAATTTCGAAAAATTATTAGATTTTCACCTTCCTGGTAAAAATCCAAAAGGGAAGAGAGCGGGTGATGAAAGAAATGATATTGTGCAAATGTTCCAATTCCCTCCTAAATTACGCCTAGATGATTGTTTGTTACGCTTAGATGAGTCGTAGCTTACCCTGCTTAAAGAATCTCATTGATCCCGATGCAGAAAACTGATTCAAACCCATTGAGAATCAATTTTTAATAGGTTCGAATTGATTTTCTGCATCGGAATTAATGAGAATCAATCGGTTCAGTGGGATTCTTTAAGTAGAGTACGCTTTCGTCGCGCCGCAACGCTTCATTTTGACCAGGGCTGGGGAACATTCTTGTTAAATCCCATTGAATTTAATCCAAGTAGATTTACTTAATGCACTGAGAAAACGTTGATTTCGGCGAAACGAAAATTTTGTTGAAATGAACGCAAAGAAACTTTTTGGTTGGCTGAAATAAAATTTATTTAGGATGAACAAAATTTATTTGTCTGTATGAAAGCCTTAATTATTGTGAGCCAAATTTTGTTCACCCCAAATAAATTTTATTTCAGCCAACCAAAAAGTTTCTTTGCGTTCATTTCAACCAAAATTTTGTTTGGCTGGAACAAACTGTGTTTTCAGTGTGGATTTGTTCAGTTAGGGTTTCCGTAAAATTTATATCAACAGTATTCAGAATATAAAACAAAGAAAAATGGTAAACGAAGGTGGGCAACTTTGCTTCAATTATTGTTATCCAGTAACGATCTTAACAGAATTCATTTTTTTCTATAAAAAATATATTGATTTATTATCGATTTTTATATAATCTTGATCGAAATTTGATGAAAGTTTAATATAAAAGAATCGTTTCCTTCAAGATCGTCCACACGGAAAAAAATAATTGGCTATTATATGGACAGCTGAAAATAAGTTACAGAGGCTATTTTTTTAGTTATTACAGTTGCTGACTTAGCGGTAGCAGCCAGAAATGCAGTTGCTGCAGCGAAAATTCAACAGCTAAATTATTTGGCTATTCAAATATCAACTACAAAACCTTTGCAGTTACAGCTACGATTCTCTACTGGGGTAGCTAAAAAATAGCTACAGTTAGAATTATTTGTCCTATGAGAATAAAAAACGAGTGTCAAAAAAGTGAGTAGCTGCCACAGCTATTTCATTTTTTTGCGTGCATCGCTAGTCCCAATCATCCGATGATTCTAGACAGGGGTGGACCGACACCGTCAAGGAGGTGGTGAAACTGACAAGGCAAGGGTGACAGGGTCCATTTATACAAATAAAAACATAACAGTCTATGCAGAAAAATTTTCAAAATTGTATATAATTTGTATCCAATTCAATATGATTTCTATATAATTTCCATTCAATTATATACAAATAATGTATAATTCTGGAAATTCTTATTTTATCAAAGAGGAAGATGCACCGGGAAATTTCACGGTGTCCTGGTAGGTCAGTCCAACCCTGTTCCTAGAATGATGTTCAAACGGCGACTAAGAATCCTGTACATACTACAACAATAATCATGATCATCAATGAGAATCATTCGCTCTTTTCCAATTATTCTTGAACATAATGAATAATTATCAATGAAAAAATTTCAAAATCCACATTTTTTAAATATAAGTTAGTTTTATAAATTACCTTTGTCAATATTATACTTGTGAAGACGAGAGCACAAACGATTAATAACACGCCAGATACTTCTATGGTGGATTGGATGAAACTATGAAAACTTTAAGATTTTGTGTTAATAAGATAATTGATGAATTTTTTTGGGATTCGATTCATCTGAACATGAATATGCTCTTGTAAATAACAAAATTTCTCCAATTGCATCTACACTGTTGGAAATTGTTTGAAATTTCATAACTTTTGCAATCTCATTTGTAACTGAAATTTCAAATCCTTGGTATTTGAATTGAAAGTTCATTAACAAGCCATTGAATTCTCCAATTTT
Organism: Gonatopus flavifemur; assembly: GCA_018340375.1. NCBI lineage: Eukaryota > Metazoa > Arthropoda > Insecta > Hymenoptera > Dryinidae > Gonatopus > Gonatopus flavifemur. The sequence goes on from JAFFJZ010000005.1 coordinate 13,795,815, forward strand.
TACTATATTATGTTACACATTTATGTATATTTTCATGACTGAAATTTCATACACATGTACATTGAATGGACTCATAGATGAGTTGGTTAAACAAGTATTCTCATTAGATTGGGCACTGAGAAAAGAATTTTTTTGTGACACTCTCTAAATTTCTTGGAGTGAAAATTTACTCTTAAAGAGCGAAAATACTGCAAGTCCAACAAGAATGAGATTCCACTCCTATACAGTGAGTTTTTACTCCATAAGAGTCCATTTTCACTCTCTCGGAGTGAGGATTTCACTCTTATAAAAAGGTGAAATTCCACTGTTTAAGCCAAGTTGCACCTTCACTCTGTTGAAGTGAGGATTCACTCTTCCTGGACTTGCAGAATTTTCGCTCTTCAAGAGTGAATTTTTCCACTCCAAGGGATTCAGAGAGTGGATGAGGCTTATTGATTATAAACACACCATCTTATTTGACTGAAATGAATTTGAAATACTTTTTTCTCAGTGTATATCAAGATCAAAAATCTTCCATCTTCAATCACAGCCTTGAAAAATCATCTTGTACGCGGAGAAAAAAAGGTGTTGAGTTTACTTGCGCAAGAGTAAAAATATGCCAACTGTCAAAATGTCATTTGAGTTACCAAAATTTCTGTTGATTTTATAACGGTAAACACTCGCCGCTGTAAAATCCACTGAAATTGTGGTAGCTAAACTACATTTCCATGTCGGTGATATTTTGACCCTTCACTGGAAATTTTAGTTGGAATTCTTCTTCCAACTAAATAAATAGTTTCTTTGTTAATCATGGAATGCTTGCCCCAAATAAATTGGTCTTCCAAATAAATAACTTATTCGCCACAAGTCATCAGTTTTTGCATCCAATTGAATATTCAATTTCTACAAATGAATATTTTATGGAGAGAGGACAAATACATATTTTCTCCAGTGTTCTTTTTTTCTGTGAAAGCCTACACGGAAGGTAGAAATATATTACATCGAAAGCAAAATGAGTAAGAAAAATTGCAATTTCCAACAGCTTATATCAAGATAGTCCTATTATTTTACGAATAATATTATATATATTGTAAAATTTACAATTTGAAGGCCCGAAGGCCTATAATTTTTGCAATTTCCTTTTTTTCCGTATACATGGAGCAACATTGTTTCCACGTGTTCACAATTCCTTTCAAACCAGCTCACATCAGATGAGATTACGCTGGACCAAGCTAGTTTTCTTCAACAAGGAATTCACATACCGTAAAATTCGTTCATGAAATCTAGCACACCAGGACACCTTGTGATAATATTTATCCTTTCCAAACGTTGAAGGTGCTGATACCTTATCTTTCTCATCATCACGCGTTAAATTTTTTAGTTGATAACTGAAAATACATACGCTTATTTATAAAAATATTTTAACCTTTTTCACTACCCTGCTCACCTCACGACCGCGAACAAGCTGCAAATGTGTTGCGACATTGTTATGAACATCACATCCGCCACAATATTGAGAAGTAATAATCCAAAGAAAGTCAGCAAATTCAAACCGCTTTGGATTTGAGCAAACTGTGGTATGTTTGGAAATGGATTTAGTATTGGAACTAATGTCTGTTGAATACGGGGCTCTTCCCGAGGTGCCACGATATTTAAGATAGTTGGAACGTACCACAATGTTTGAAAAGTAGCAGAAAATGCAAACATGAGTCCTGTAAGAAAAATCAATTACAAACAGAAACAGGCAATGTCGGATAGAAATTACACATTTATGCTCTCTCGCTACAATTTCGTATAGTTTTGCAACAAATTTCTCGTAATTTTTGGTGTAGTTTGGCGTGGAAATATTTTCATAAAGGTTCGAGGCTTTAAATAAAAAATTCCACAATATAGAAAGTAAAAGTGTACCGAAGCCTGCACGAGTAGCTGATCGTTCGTGGATACATTCGATTCAATGAGCCAAAAATTCATCATTTGTCAAATATTTATCAAATTTTCATTTTTCAAAACATTTCGCAAGTTTTGATGCATAGGAATTTGATGAATAATTAATACTCTGCTCTCAAGTAACACAAGAATCTTCGTAACATGTTCTGCGAACCTTCCTGGCACATTGAATGGCCCATGCATGTACTATGAATATTCTCAGCATGCTGTGCGAATGTTGTGTTACTAGCGCTTATTTAATTGTATCTATACATAATGGGTCAGCTATTGGTACAGGATCAGGCACTGGTACATCTACCTCAACGTCATATTTTTTATAAAAGAATAGAACTATTGGAGAATAGGACGTTACGATTCCCCTCACTTACTTTACTTTTGCTGTAATATATACTGTAATAAAAACAAATTAACTGGTGAGATTTACAATTTAAAGTCTCGAAGCTACCCAGATAGCACAAGAGTTCTAAAAGAATTCTATATGAATGTATTTTATTCATTATGAACGCCTCCAGAACCCTCGTGCTATCTGGGTAGTTGTTGTGCTATGCAGAAGAATTCACAAATTTTGTTTCCGTGCAGAATCGGATGTAGAACCTAAGTAAGTAAGCATATCAAGTCCATGGATACTGAGTGCTCCTAGGCTTGAATAATTACGATTCAATATTCAGACAGCCCCACCGGGACAAATGTCTCCAAAATATCGCTACGACATTACTGAGGCATTGCAACATTGCAGCAATATTCTGGGACATTACTGAGATATTCTGTGTTGTATGGAGCATGAGGAGGTTTTCTAGACGTTTAAAAAACGTAGTTGCTCACATAGGCGACGTCCAATTGAAATCTTTGGACGTTTCAAAAACGTCGCATGTATGTCCCAGGAACTTACAAATTTTCCGTGAAATTCTACTCATATCTCCTATCAGAGTTACCAGAAGAAGTAGCCCAACTCAGATGATTGGCTACTTCTTGTGTAATCAACCAATTGTATTCTCGATTCCATAAGAATTCACCAACGATCAGAGTTTGGGTTACTTTTTCTGGCAGCTCTGTCTCCTATGCGACGTTTTGAAAACGGGTTCAATAGAGATATCAATGACATCCTGTGATAATACGCAAAATTTAATTGGTACAGGTTATTTCTCATGAAAGTACGTTTGGGAAACATTCCTGATAAAAAAACCGGATAGGAATTTGATTCAAACCCGGATAGGACTTTCCGGGACTTCATCCGGGTGTATCCGGGTTCCGATACGGATTTTGCGGTGATACTCTATCCGGATCCTATCCGGATTTTAATGTTGGATATCTTCCGGAGTTCCGAATGAAATTCGGTTTCTTTTTTAGATGTCATTTGAGATTTCAAGCAATATCCAGTTCCAAAACCCGAATAGGCTCCGAATAAAGAATCACTGCAAAACCCGTATCTGCGTCTGGATACACCCAGATGGAATCCTAGAAAGTTTTATTCAGGTTTGATTTGGATTATCATCCAGGTTTTATCTAGTTCCCTATCGGTTCTTCACCAGGGCGTGGGCCAAGATGCACAGAATTATTCAGATTATGTTTCTAAAACGTTCAAAAGACTTTCTATGCTGCACCGAAAGAAAATAACTTATTTGACCGAATGAACTAAAGTCCCCTGGTAAAAACGCGGATGAATTTGGATAAAAATTTGCAGATGGATACAACAATAGGATTGAAACGGATAGAGATGCAATCCACTTGCATTCGTTTCAATCCTATTTTTGTATCCATCGGCAAATTTTTATCCGAATCTATCCACGTTTTTACCAGGGTTAGTTGTGAAAATGAGTTCCGAGTAATGAAAAAATAGAGGCTGGTAATAAAAGCTGTAGTGTGAGGTAACTTTCAATTAGTAACAGCAACTAAAGTCAGAGAAATTAAATTTGAATTTAGTGGAGCGAACGCCCGATTGAGTTATCCAAATATCAAGAACTGTATCTAGCTGTTGAAACTAATTTAGTGTAAGCGTAACTAATTACTTTTTCCGGTTTGTTTGGATACTGATACTCACCCCTTGGTGTTTCAATTAAGCGAATACTTACCTATGAAAAAGTTGATCATCCTTTCTCCTTTTTCCGCATATTTATGCATGATATCATCTATGCCTTGCGATGCAACAATATTCCAATCACATTCCATATGCTCTATTATGGTTTTGAACTATTCTTCGTAAAAAGAAAATAAGATTGAGAATATTTCCAATACATTAAATCTTTGGATCCCAAATGGAAAATTTTTCGAAATTATATATAAACTGTATTAAGTTGAACATAACTTGGATATAATTTAAAAAATGTTCCCACTTGAGATAGCATAAAGTTTTCAGTATGTTTTAGCAACGTATTCATTGGTGATACATATTTGGAAAAATACAACCGTGTTTGTTTTTCAAACAACTGGTATTCTTTCTATATGAATTTTACGATCAAAACCAGATACATCTCTTCCCAATCCTACAGAATACGATAAGAATCGATAGAGTTCTATCGTCAAACATTTACGATATAGCATCATGAATCTCAGTTTCAGAAACCGCATTGAAAGCGACAGAAAAGATTTTATCATTTTCTATGGGAAATTTTTAGCAAAGTACACAATGAAAAAATGATGTTAACATTCGTACAGCTAAGAATTGGCCACGGTTACTATCTTTTAGCTATAACAACAAAAATTATTTCTACGGTAGCTGAAATTTAATTGTTGCAATAATATTTTTGACACTTCGAATATGAAATATACGAAGTAGCTATCACAGCTAATTTCTAGCTACCATAGCGAATTATTTTTTCGCGTGTATACTGAGAAAACACTGTAGCTGAAATTGAGCCGGTGTATACATTTTTGTAGTTACAGTAGCTATATCATCCATTCAAGCAGCTATGAAAATCGCAATAATATTTGAATTATGCCAACTGTACCAAAAACTGAACACCGGGAAAAAAATAAGTTCCTGAAATGTGATCAACAAGTTAATTTTTTTCAGTCTACTCGGGCTCAATTTTATCAACCACTTCTTCTCCCAGTGTACTTGAAAGACATGATTTTTTGATGTTTTCGAAGTTCGAATCGTCTACTGAAACGAATCGATAACTGAATGCTGGGATATCTGAAAAAATGAACATTTTTAGTCCTTCAGTATCGATCCTGAATAACGTTTCCTGTTTGAAAACATCGATTTTGCTACAGTGATGTATATGTATTAGTCTAGATTCCGTTTCAATAAACGATTCAAATTTCATTCATATGGGTTTTTTTATGGATTGTCATTAAGCAAGTTGACAACACATTCAGAAATTTCCCGAGTGTGATCTGGAACATGTTGAAAAATGTTTCTTACCGTGTCCCTTAACACGTACAAGTTAACATATTTGATTGCACTGATCAACGCGAAGGTGATACACTGGATAGATGCAAATATGGCATCTGACGAATCTTTTTCTTGAGGTATGATCAAAATCTGGAACCATTCATCATGGAAATAATAATGACAATTTTATCTAAACAATAACAAGAATAATAATTGCAGAAGATTCTTAAAATGACTGATACTAGAACGAACAAATTGTTACTTCATTGAATTTTTTTGACCCCTAAGGTCCCGAAGGAAACATGAAGCTTCAGCGAACCTTCAGATCAGATTTGTATAAATCGGGCCAAAGGTTAATTCAAGGTTGAAATGTCCGCCTCGAAATACTTTCAAGAAACATAGATGGAACGTTTGTTGAAGGTTCATCAACGGTTTGATGAAGCTACACAAAAATATGTATTCTTATATTAATGTACGTTAATTAATTAATTGATTATTCATATGAATCGATAAAAATTAATATGAATATAGATATTCTTATAAAGCTTCATCAAAACTTCGATGAATATTCAACGAACATTCCATCTATGTTTCCTGAAAGTATTTGGAGATGGAAATTTCAACGTTCGTAGAACCTTGGTCAAACGTTTGTGAATTTAAAAGTTAGCATTTATGAGCCTTCGGCCCGATCTACACAGATCTAATCTGAACATTTGTTGAAGTTTCATGTTCCCTTCGGGGTGATACCAACGATCCCTGCACGGAAGAAATAAAATGGAGAAATTTACCGTCTGTTTCATAGAATTTCAATTTTCACCAGGGTCAGGCTCCCTGAGCCTTGAAATAATTTATTCTGAGGAATTTTACAAATATGCTCAGAACCTTCAAATGAGATTGTTTCGAATAATTATGTGCTATGCACCTTCATAGAATATCTAAACGAATTTATCCAAAATAGTCTGATTAGCACGTTCGTTTCCCATTCACAAAATAATCATAGCATATTTGAGAAGTTCTTGTGTTACTCGGGATTCTGTTGACATGCTCAGAAGATAATTCTCCTAATCAATATCATTTGGAGGTTCTGAGCATGTTCATATCACATCTGAAACATTAATATACCACTTGATATATTGCTCTGTATTTATTTTATTCCCACTTTGTTGAAACTTTGAACTGCAGAATTATTCGAACAACGAAGTGAGGATTTTTTGTTCGATGAAAGCAACACTGCTGATAGATATCGAATTCTATTACTCTCAACTATTGGAACTGGAAATTCCTTGATTAATACTTTCGTATTTATTGAACTGAGTGAATCGGAGCACGTATAAATTCTGTTGAAAATCCTTGTTGAAATTCTGTCAGCAAATTTATACCTGACTTCGACCGGTTTTTATTGTGGGATATGCGCTCAAACCTGACAGATCTTTCATCCGTATCTTATCGGTTATGATCCCTTTCCTTTTAGATCCGATTAGAATCTGTTGGGAAACATTGTTTGTCACTATTCAATTGAATTGTCCAAGCCACAGATATCAAGCAGAACACGGGATTTTCCACATTTGGAATATTGCCGAACAGAAGCACCTTGGTAAAAATGAAGTGTCGAAGTGCAACGACATTGCGACGATAGCGTAAGCTAAGAGTCATCTAAGAGTAACAAACACTTTATCTTGGAGTAATTTAGGAGGAATAGGAACATTTTTACGCTTCATTTGTTTTAATACCTACTTTCTTCACTCTTGGATTTTCAGGGCATGTGAAAAATCTACCTGTGTTTGATCGCATCTCCCATGACAAAAAATAACCCTAACAGCACATCCTGGTAAAAATATAGTGTACGTTCACGAAAGGGAGTGTGATTTTACACTTCAAAATGCGCGAATCTCCTCTTGGTGTACATTTGCATTCAATTTTCATGACACTTCGTGGCATCGATGACACTTTATTTTTACCAGGGCATCCACCGCTTCCACGTCGCATCTCCGTGGAGGTGACGTGAACAAAAGGGAGACGTGGAAACAAGGTGGAGGAACGGAAAAGCAACGGAGAAATGCCCGCGGTGATCGGTGGTAGTGCTGTACGGGAAACAAGAAAACAGAACTCGAGCGAAAATTTTTCAACAGATTTTAAAAAGCATTTAAAGCAGGGAATTCATATATCATGAATTTCCATTACATCGTAAATATCCTCAAAATCACTTACCAATAAAAGAATAACGATACTAATATAAGTCAAGGTTACGTAAAAACGAACTCGAATCACATAAGGATCATCGAACGGCCACAACCCCACCAAGTGCAGAAGAAGTTTATTCTTCCTATAATATAATCCATCGAATACGTACTTCATCATCCTTCTGTTCGAAGGAGTTCTAAACTGAAGTGAAAATCATTTGATTGAATATGAAATCAGAGAATCATGCCGTGTGAAAAAAATGATGAAAACAATCTTCTCTTGTTTTCAATGTTCTATTATCCTTCGTGAAGCAGCATTCGAATAATATGTTTTATTCAATTTTCTTCCCTACATCCCGTGAGAAGTGAACACGTGTGAAGTGGAATTCGAGGGGATAAATGATTCAAAGCTGATGCACCAACGTGTTTGAAAATTTTTTTTTCAAATGATATATTCTGTCATTCATCCATATGTTTGGTTGCGTGGAGAAACTTTTAGCAATTTATCTTCAGTTGTATGGAAGAAATCGACGAAGCACATTCCCTTCGCCATGCACGAATTAATAATTTGTATCATATAGTTATTGTAATACGATGGAAACAGTTATTATGCTCAAAGAATATTAGCTTAACAGTAAGGAAGAAATTCTTGAAGAGTTACGTTTGGAGCACAGCATTATATGATTGCGAAACTTGTACAATGGGAAAAACTGACCAACGAAGACTCGAAGCTTTTGAAATGTGGTGTTGTTATAGAAGGATACTCAGATTAAAATTGATAGAGAAAGTCAAAAATGGAATACTTGAGGAGGTAAATGAAAAAAAGGAATCTTTTAAAACTGAAAAAAAAAACTTACCCTGGTTCAAAACAATCATTCATTCTCGCCAAATCTCATTGAATCTTGTACAATGTTCTGACCAAATCTTATTCAAGCATTTGTCAATGAGATTTAATCAGATGGGAGTATTTTTTCAATGTGATTCTGATTGAATCATGCCAAATCTGATTGAATCTTGTACAATGTTCCGACCTAATCTCATTAAGTTTCATATCATCAGATTCTATGGATTTTTTTAACCAGGGTGAAGACATATTTTGGCTGGTTTCGGCGTTCTCTCTGTTAAACCTCCCACACAGCACTCGTTGTCTAAAAGATATCTTCAAAAATGATGAAGAACAATGCAAGAAGTTTTATGCAACACGAATAGACATCTTTTAGAAGTCTTAAACTGTTCTTACTTTTAAAAGATATTTTCAAGAATGTTTTCAGAAACCTTTTAGAAATTTCTGAAACATGTTTTTTGGAGATTTCTAAAAGGTTTCTGAAAACGTTCTTGAAGGTATCGTTTAGAAGTAAGAACTTTTTAAGACTTCTAAAAGATGTCTATTCATTTAATATAAGACTTCTTGCATTGTTCCTAATTATTTTTGAAGATATCTTTTGGACAACGAGTGCTGTGTGGGCTTTGTTAAAAGGAGACCAGCAGCCCCTGACGATGCACCTCGAGCCAAATCTTTCCTGACAAATTATTCAAAAATAAAGCAGTAAAAGGAAAATATCGTTCTGTACAGAGCGATATTTTGATTTCTTCCTTCGTTTTCTATTAATTTGTCAGAATAGTTTTGGTTATGTCCTTTTCTAACCAATGGGTCTGGTTGCATCTTCAGGGGTGGCTGATATCACCTTAAGGATAAACAGCCGGATGTGAAAATTTTCAGAATTATATACAATTTATATTTAATTCTATATAAATTTTACATATTTTCGCAAATTTTTCCACTTGGGAATCACCATTGAGCCCGTGCCCATCATAATCGGGTGGGTGCTCTGGCACCTTTGAATCTGCCGTTGTTGTGCCTCTGCTTCTCAAAATGCCAGTCAGAATAGGGCTAAAAATTGTTGTCAGGCTCTAAACGGTTTTTGTCTCGGGACATCCTGTCAAAAACTGACCAACTTTTCACCCGGTTTTGTCTGGAATCACTAAATTGAAACATCTTGTCAAAAATGGAGGATAAATTTCTTGCAGTTTTCGACTGAATATCACAGATTGTGAACTTGAAATAGAAACGTCACATAACCAGAGAATTCTTAGTTTTTGAATGGATTACATGGAATGAAATACAAGGAAAAAATACCGTTCAAACCCTATTGAAAAATTCCAATAGAAACCGATGGGTGTAATTTCATCGAAATCAATTGGTTTCTATCGATTTTTCGTGTCGTTTTGTCACAGTCGCTATGGGTTTCTATTGGATTTCATGTGGAAGTCGATATTCCCCACACAACACCACACTCTAGAAGGAGTTCACAACGAATTCATTAGGAACCATGAAAACTCAGAATGAATGCAGTAAGAACTCTTTCTGAATTATGGTGCTGTGTGGGTTTATTGGCTTTTATTGGTACAATAAACCTCAAACCTCATGAAAACAATTTTCTATTGGAAAACCATGTCCTTTTGTCACAAGATCTACGGGAATCTATTGGAATTTTTAAACAGGGAAGCCTGACGAGAATTTTTTACCCGGTTCTGCCTGGCATTTCCAGCAGGAATCCTTAAGATCGGCGCCCTCCCATGTTCCTATAAAAGAGCCTGATGCCCTCGCCTCATCAGTTCCACCGCCTTTTATTCGATGGTATCCGTCCATCCCGGTCGTATACGATGTCTATTTCAGAAAATTTACCCGATAAGTCCAGATAGAATAGCGATCGTCCATTCTGAACCAATTTCATGTCCTCATTTTCGGATGATTCCTGGATACATGTCCATTCTATGCTCGACAAGTTCCGGACAATATCCGGATAGACTCGTGTACGAAACTTATTTTAAAAAATTTCCCCAGATAAATCCACATCCCTGGTAAAAATATTCCACAAAGTGTCCCAAGTTCTGATCAAATATCATTAAATTTCCGAGTCGTTAATCAGATTCTATGGAATATTTTAAACAGGGATGGAATACCTATCATCGGTTATAAACCAATTTCTTGTACTGACTCCTGGATTAACCCGGATACACGTCCTTCTCAAGTCGAGCAGTTCCCGGACGGTACCAGAATAGAGCCGTAAACAAAACCTACTTCAAAAAATTCATCTGTATAAAAGTTATACACACATAAAAATGCTTTGTTGAATGTAAGAAATTGTTATTTGGATAGGTCGAAATAAATATTTTTTTGATATAAACCAATTTATGCTTTGCAACAAGGAACAAATGATAAATTTTAATCGAATCAACAAAATATTGATTTCAGTCGAAGAAATATTTATTTCGACCTATCCAAATAACAATTCCTTAGATTCCAGGAAACACTTTTATCTGTGTAGGTACTGGAACCGAAAAATTTTTGCCGTGTAAAACTCTGATGGACCCGGATATCATTCTACTCAACTGTTGATATAGATTGATATTTTAGAGGGACCTCGAATAAAACTTGATTAGAACCCGGATAGACCTGAATACACTCCCGAAACCTATCCAGGTCCTATCTGGATTTCAGTTCTACTTCGTGAAATGAATCCCGAGCGAGAACTGAGTAGAACCGAGTAAAACCCGTAAACAAAGACCGGATTAGTTGCCGTATGGAATCAGATGGAGTTTCCGCTGTCTTTTCCCATCTTATCCGGATTCTATTCGATTATTTAAGCAAGGTGTACCCTGATAAAAACAATTTATCAACATTAATTGATTAATGACATTCAATACAAACTTTGCAACGGTCAATGATCACTGAAACCTATTGAATTTCCATTAAATCTGGATAATTTAACCGGTTTCAATGGATTCGACGAAGTGTGAACGGTTATTCACTGTCGTCAAGTTTATATTCAATCTCATCGATAGAGATAGGAACTTTATGCTAGGAGCATAAAAGCATAAATTTATATAATGTGATTTAAGCTCAATATTTCTATTGTACTGCAATATATAATTGAAATTAGCCAGAAACTCATAAACATAATAAACCATAATTTCCCACTTGAAGCAGCATAAGAGAGTTCCAGCATAATGCCGCATAATCATCTAAAATATTGCAAATTTCAAATTTCCAAGAAATTTTTTCTCAAAATCTCATTAAAAAAAATCTTCTTCGAAATTTAACCTCTGTACCGCAATAAGTGAATTATTAAATATTCATCTCTGAAAATTTTAGGGTTTTTCATAAATTTAATTCGGAGTAATCTTATCGAGAAAATTTTGTTGTAAAAACGGAAATGATGGAAGTTCAGATTTCAGTTATTCAACACTGAATCATGTATGTTCAGAGACTGGAAATCTATCGTTCATGGGAATTTCGAGTCTCATTGACTTACATAAGTAATCTCAAATCAATAAGAAAAGCATGTTGATAATCAATAAGAAGATATAAATAAAAAAATTTAGCAGAATATTTGAGCATAATTTTGACAAACAAAGAGCATAATTGGAGCATAAATCACTGAATTTTGCAAGCATAAAGTTCCTATCTCTACTCATCGATCAATGAGATTGCATAGGATTTCTCAACTGCAGTCAATTCCAATAAGCATCATTATACAGTAAAGGTTCCAAATTTCAATAACATCGAAAAGTAGGCGAGCTCACATCTGGCTGGCTAAACAGAGAAATTTCACTCCAAACATTTTGAAGAGCATTGAAAGATTGTTGCATATTGTTTATCACAAAAGATTCAGCTGAAATTTTCACTCAGGTATTCCCTTTAAGGAATTATATGGGATTCATAACCGATTCTTCCAAATCGGACTTCTTACTCAACTGCCCGAGTGGAAAACTTTTCAAAATTATATATATATATAATTTGTACATAGTTCAATATAGTTTACATATAATTTTGAAAATTTTTTTCATTCGGTTGATCATTGTTTTTCTATACCTAATTTGAAAATATTACGTTTCTTTTTGTTTGTCTGGTGGCACTTCGTCTATACTTAGGAAGCCCGCAAAAATCGGAAAATCGGGTCTCGCGCGGCCTAAGACCGGCCCTGTTTATGTATCAATTTCATTCGAAAAATCTCCCTTCTACGTAGCGAGTGTTTGCGATAATTGCTCAAACAATATTTGGAATTTATCGATAGCCTCAAAATGGTTCTTGCTCTGCTTGGAACAGTTATTGCAAACATATTGATTTTATGTTCTTAGAAATTCCATATTCCACACCAAATTTTCTCATGATTTTTTATCCAATCCCTTGACTTTGCCTGCCGAGTGGATTATAAATTCATAATTGCAATTGAAGAACAAAAACTTCAACACTAAGTCTAAATTTATATTACCGAAAATCGTGTCTAGGAAATAGGTGGGGTATGGGAATTCATTTCCTTTCCCTTGTTGATCTGTTCATACACTTCAATATATTTTATAATTAGTCCAACAAATCAAGAATTCATCTTTAGTAAACTAATATAAACAATCATTTGATGTGCCTATATTAATTATCGTATCATTTTTTATTCGATATATCACAAAAAAATAATTAAAAAAAAAAAGAACACTAGGTATACAACTTCGTTTGACAATTCGGTGGACGATTGAGAAAATGAAGCGAGATACAAGTACTTCGTAAAAATGAATAACTGTTACAAGAAGGAAACTTGTTCAAGCACAAAAAATATATAAATATATAAACAGTATATTTTCAAGTTCATCAAGTTTTCATACGAGGGAATAAAAAAAATTTAACATCGCTTTATAAAACAGTTCATCACGCACATCGGAAATTATTGCTGAATTTGTCATTTTAATTAATTGTAATAGAAAATGAAGTTATTTATCATTATACAAGTTTATTGATAAAATTTATAACTATCCCATAGTTGAGGAATCTTCGATCAAAGAGTAGCCTCAAATTTTTCATATTGATAGATACAATATGAATCATCAACAGGTATTATTACATTTATAAAAGGATATAATACTTATTGGGAATTATTCACGTTATTTGAAAAAAAAAAGACGAAGTCAGAAGGGAAATTTTGTACTTTCAGTTTGCACTTTTTTATATTTAATATACGACGCTTGTGTGTGGTTTTTTTTTCTCGTTTCAACAATAATTTGTAAAACACTAACAATCTACAAAAGTTACAAGGCTGAATACAACGTTCGACCCAACGTATAAATCAAAGTGACGCTTTTATGTGTGTGTGTATATATAAATCAGATTCACTCTTTATTAAGAAAAAAAAAGAAAAAATAAATACTCAAGTTTATAACTTGAGAAAATAAACTATTGACAATGGGTTATGTTGAAATAATCATCTTATTTTGAATCGGTGTTTGAAATTCGAATATCAAATTATAAATTAAGTAGAATACATAACTTAACATTGTAATAAATAAACAGCTGACAATTTTTCTCCTCTATCAAAAACAAATCCTAATTACAATGATTTGCACTAAATTGATATATACATAGGTTTACCTATATTATGCATTTAAAAAATTTCATCACGATGTTATTATAATAGGCTTAATGTTGCCAAATGCAGGTACTACTTTGAGTAATAATTGAAGACCTCACAAATTACATTGCAATGATTTCTACAATGCTGTGACATCAAATTATTACAATATATATTCAAAAATCAAATTAATTTACAAATTCACATTCCCTATAATATAATTTGGCTGCACATTTTTCCTCGTGTTTATTATTGCTTCAATCATTGACGTAAAGAATTTCTTATCACCTATTCAATAGTTTATTTTCTTTAACAACCTTTTTTTTATCTACAATAAAAATTGCAGCAAGCTAATGCCACTTACAATAAAATCTTTTGTGTTTTCACATCAGACAAAATCTTCATATTCCTTGGAATATTGTTAAAATGAAAACTTGTTTATAAACCTCAATAAAATGAAGCGTCACAGGTATTGTATTTATTCATAATATATATTCCCATTCATAATCAAGATACATTTCGAATCGTGGCAGTTACATGATTTTATCCAACTCTTTATACTTGGATTATTTCAAATGTAATAAAAACCGAGCCATATGTGAGATTATATATTAGTCATATTATGTATGTATGTTCACCTTTTACATATATCCTAGGTAACTATAATGAACTGAGGGTGTATGAAAAACATAGACTATATTATTTATCTTAGGTGGGATGCTTATACATTGTAATGTCATATGATAACTTATACACGGTGTTGTATGTATCTGGACCAAATTTTACATTCTTCCTCTTTAAATATATTCATTCCCTATTATTATCTTCAACCTATCTCGATGACCAAGTTTTTTATATATGAAAAGAAAGATCAAAACATGAAATCAACGAAATTTGTGCTAATCAAATTATTCTTTCGCCTTTTGTTCGCGGGGAGTATTTCGTTACAAACGTACACAAAGATAATTAATAACTGTTTTCTTTATCGTATGATGCAAATATAAATATGAGCGTTTTATGAAGTCTAAACAATGTCTAATGTTTTATCACTAGTATGTATATTGTTTAATCTACATAGAATAGTACGGTTCGACTTGATAAAGGGAATGTGACCTTCGTGAAGTCACTTTAGACTCAATTTGCCAATTTAGATTGTGTTGCGTCTGTAAAAGCATTGACAATGAAAGTACTTGATTGTAGAATATCTTGAGAATTCATGAGAACCGAAGCGACAGAATCTTACGTGAAACACAATGAAAAATGATTTATCAACATTAATGTACACATAATTTAATTGCACTCGAAGTAAATATACATACGCATTATTATAAAAACAAAAGAAAATGCTCGATAGATAAAAGCAGACTTGGTAAAACTTTGACAATACTTATTCATTCTTTGAACAATATTATGGTCGACAATTCAATTTAGACATGCAAATTTAATATAAAAAAACAGAATATCAAGTCTGTAGAGGCAAGTACTCAATGCTTTCGATATTACGACGTATCACAAACTGTTGGAACACACCTAGGCTTCTGCTTACAGCATACCTAGGGTAACAATATAGCACCTAGGGTTTTTGTACTTTTGCAATAATTCGCGTAATTATCAATATATGTGTATATATGTAAGAATACATATACATATACACCCATATAAAACCTATGATGAATTTATTTACATTATGCCATCATGATTACAAGAAATTAATGGAAAGCAACCTATTCTTCTGTCTCAATGACTCGATTAATAATAATAATAATTAATAATTAAACTATTAATAATAATAATAATAATAATAAATCATTTCATCATTTTTTGTATTTGTAGCTTTGTGTATATTTAATATACACTAAAGGCTATCTTCAAAAAACATTTGAAAGTATTAGTCATTTTATATAATACATTATCTACATTCGATTTTAAACATAAAACCGACAATAATAAAGTTTACTCATACAAACTTCAAATTAATCTATAATAACATTAAAGGCTTTTTCTCGCGTATATCACATAATCCAGACAGTATTTTCATCTCATTTTGCTTACTTGTTAAGAGCCATTATCGTTACATCGATCCTTAAAATGAAATATTCAGTGCACGCTTGTCTGGTTGAAAGACGAGCATCGCAGTTACAGCTGAGAGCATTTGGGTGAATTTAAACAACCGTGTAGAAAATGAAAATAGAAGAGAAACGACAAACGTAAATTCAGTTGATAATCGACTGAACAGCAGAATCAGATTCTTTATTATTGGGGGGTAAACGAATCTTTTTGCTTTCTTCACTATTCTCGGTGCTATCCGCCGCACTGGCATTCATCACATCTTTTTTATTATCACTGCCACCACCATGATTCCCATGATTCGCGTATTGCAATTGTTGAAGCTGCAACTGGGCGTGTAATTTGGAAATTTCTTCAGCATCTATACGACTTTGACGCCTCAACTGCACATTCTCCGAGACAATACGCCGCGCTAATTCTAATACATCTTGTGGCACATCTAACGCTATCAATCGTTCTTCCAAATCGATACCCGCAGTCTCATTTAAATCAGAATCATTCTCAGCGGAGGAGGTTCCAACCTCGGCCGGTGGAGGATCTACCGTGACGGTGGATGACGTTACTGCGGCACTACTCTCCTCTTCGTCACGTTCATCTTTCATCGATGCTTGTTCTCTCGTTTCTTTTTCATCTTTTTCCGCCGCACAGGGGTAAGATGGATAAGAACCCACCGATCCTGGACCAGGCGATGTATTTTCAACTTTAATCGTTACCGAAAGAGGTTCTTGTTTATTGCTAGGACTGGGAGGATGATGATTATTATGTCTACGATGTTCACTGTGATGATGTCGTTGATGATGCGTGGGAGGAGGTATCGGAGTTATTGTGGGGGCAGGTATTGGCGCCAATGCGACGTTAGGCTGAAAATGTGGCTCGAAACGCTCGCATTCTGATAAAGGGACAACCCGTTCTGGATGCTGAAGTACCGGTGGACCACGACTAAGATATGCAGGTACCATTGGTGAACTAGAAACAAGATAACATGTATGAGATATATGGATATCTTTTGGATTTTTAGATTATCAAATTATTTCTACATTATTTCAAAAGAAGTTTGATGTTTGGTATGAGACTTTGAACTAATTTTCAATTATATTACATCTGATATTTTGAATAATTGTTCATTCTAGCTTTCTTTGTACATTAAATCCACTATTCCACTGAACAAGGTATATTTTTCGACAAGCAGAAAATCAGCAACTCAATCGCTTCGATGTTAAAATTTTTCGAGAATCTCTGCGAAAATGCAATTGTTTGACAATGTAGCACTGAATTCAATTTTTTAGAACAAATCTATTTTCGAAACCAATAATCTTTTTCTTTCAATCAGCCCCAACTTCTTTCTATGAAATTCTTGGGCAGAGAGTACAATAGCTCTATCGCTTTATCCATCAACATGTCTATGTAAAATCTCAATCTTCTATCGAATGGGGTATTCGAGTAAAATTTAACATATCTTCCAGGAAAAGTAGGCTTGTAATACCAATCTAACTTTAAATCATTCGAATTTCTTGTAATCAAGATCTCAAGGAAGGATGGTATTGTTCTGTCAAATTTCCAAAGTAAATTTTAATCTTTTGTGATGAGAATTGAACAATTTCAGCACTTCAATCTTATCTTCAGATACGGTAAGTAAAAAATTCATCTACATAAGACGTAAAATGGCAAATTCAAAACCAGTTTATTAAAAATTTCATTTTCTAGGTCATCCATAACCATCTTCGCAAGAGCTGGGGACAAAGATGGATCCATAGAGATGTTGTTTGATTTTGCTTAACCCTTCGTCTGTAAACCAGGGGATTTCGTGTTCCGGCCAAAACGATTTTGGTTAGGTATTTTCAATTTGTACGTGAATTTTCTTCAACGAACGCATATAACAATATTCAATTCTCAATAATAATGTAATTGATATGTTGAATTGAAGACTTTCAACAGCAGCATGAATTTTTTCAGATTTTTTAAATTATTTCAAGTTAGTCAAACAACGGCTGGAATTGAGCTGCCAGAATCTGAGGACCAGAAGTGATTGGTTGATCTCGTTAACAGGAATGTTTGATTGGTTATAGACTGTTAGATCTTAAAATTTTTGGCATCATTGGGATGAACGGATACAAGAAAAAACGTTTACAGACGAAGGGTTGAAAATGTTACCATTAAACATAAAAAAAATGAAGTCAATACAAAATTGCAAAGTCAAAATCTCTGTACCTCTCAGAATTAACCCTAGAACAGGCATGTGGGGTCTTTTAGGACCCCAGGATATTTTTTTCTACCCCAGCATTTGAGCTTCTCTTTATTTCTGTAGTTTGTCACCCAAATATTTTCAAAGTATACATCCTGATGAACAAGAACCGCCCTTAATGAGTTGGAATCCGTTTAGTTTCAAATGAGTTACAGGCATTTGAAATTTCCTGTGTTTTTCACGTGCCCGTTCTAGGGATAATTACATAGGAATACTTGTGAAATGAGAAAAAAACATCGAGAGAAATTATCCTATAGTTCGGTGGTAGTGTAGGGGATTTCGAATAATATCAATGACCCAGAAACTATTAGAACCTGAGGATTCATGGCGTTTCCAAAATAACTCTAAAGAAAATGGCCAACATGGTTCCTTACGAAGAATTTAAGGAGATACCAGTGTACCGAATGAGTGATTATTTCTTTTGACAAATGCCTCCGAATTGAATTCATGAAAAGGTTTGCAATTCACAGAAATAAATCTCTGATCCTTCATTTTAAAAATTTCTCAAATCCTTAAGAGAGAAAGAGCGTTGTCCCCGGAACTTCTTTCTATCGTATAGATTTATCTTTTTCTAACCAATGTGCTTGAATGGTAACACTCGTATTCTCTTAACGAAATAAAAAGTTCTTCTCTTCTATTCTGCATCGGATATAATTTCAAATATCTCAAATTGATAAAAAACACAGAATTTTCAACTTTCGTTTCGTTTCTCTAAACGATTCGAACTTCGATAACGTCACTCCGCTCGTAACCCCCTTAATTAACCATTCGAATACAGTATCAAGAAAGCTAAATTATCACAATTTGAAAATAAGAACAGAACGGATAACTCTGTTGAAAAGTTTTCTTGAAATCAATATAAATTGATTTGACTCCTGTCATTCCAAGTTTTTTTACATGAATTGTACGCATTGAAAAACCAGTGTTTATACATGCACATTACCACGCAGTAACTCGTGCTAATTGTGTCATTAGTGGAAATACCTGTTACTATACACTGCCGGTCAAAAGTTTGGAATCATCTGTCGAAGAGAGTTACATTTTTCAAGTTCCACATTTCAGGGAAAAAATTTGTGTAAAATCACACAGATATGCAAAAATATAACCATGTGATTTTCCAGTGAAAATTATGGTCAAATTCGTCCATTGATTATAAAATAATTACAATTTTTGTTCAAATCCACCAAGAAATATAGCAAAATTACAAAAAAAATGTTTGAATTACACCAGGAATCATTGGTAAAAGTATATCCAATGATTCTTGATGGAATTTTACAATTTTTTTATAATTTTGCTATGTTTTATGGTGGAATTTTACCATAATGTTCACTGGAGAATCACATAGTTTGATTTACATATTTGTGTGATTTTACATAGATTTTATGCAGTGTGAAAAAAAGTGAGAAAACCATTTTAAAGAGGAAGTTGTATTCTTCCAAATATGTGTCGACATGTTTGTTGTTGTTACAATCGGCGGATTTAATCTGTTCCCTTCCACCTTCGATGAGTTGTGGAAAACTATGTCATAATGCTCAAATTGTTGATAAAAATTCAAATTCAACCACCTAAACATTTAAGAAATGATCCACGTTGATCGATTATATCATCCAAACGTTTCTCAATTGAATATTATGATTACAATCGAAGTTCATTCGTGGGTGTTCTTAAATTAATGAAACTGGGAGAGAACGGATTCAATTTACCAATGAATTACATGGGAGCGTTTTCTTTTTCTCATTTCTTTCTGCTGGTTTTTGACAAACAATCACCGCATTGGAAAACAATAAACAATGTTGCATAGATCATTATTTCACCTTCAAAATTGTTTTTTTCTCATTGAGTTATGGTAGTTTTGGGAATAATCCAGTTTTTCAAAAACAAAATGTAATTTTCGACTAATGAGAAAATCGATTGTATCGAAAAAATTGTATGAGAGAAAAACCCCCTTCCAGGGGGTGTTCTATGAATTTTTGAAATTTGTGTTTTGTTCGCTGAGAACAACTTTAAAACTTGAAAGATTTAGCTTTTCTTCGACAGATTATTCCAAACTTTTAGCCGGCAGTGTACGTCCATTCAGACTATCCGTTAAGTGTATATAATCGCGAGAATTTGTTATAACAAACCAGTTCTAATAAATTTTGTTCTACATCAATTACATATTTTACAACGTCATGTACATTTTTATGCATCGCACTAGATTTTCAAGTTTCTTAATTCATTTCATTCCCCCTTACATCAAACAATAATATCTTCATTGTTGACTCTTATACCTCCAATATTGTGATTTGTATCGTTAGATAGATCAAGATTATGATTCAATACGAATCATTAATCCCTTATAAATCCCACAATGTTAGATTTTAAATATCAGTTACCCCTCGAATGCTCGCGCGGGCTGTAATCAATTTTTTTAATTTATTCCTTTATGAGATTATTACTTGCAAATGTTTTTATACATATTGATCATCAAACATGAACCTTTCATGATAAGATATTGAGAAATCAAATTATAGTAAAATAATTTCTTATTATATTTATGAAATTTTTTTATAACGTATCTGACAGATACGCGTGAGCGTTCGAGGATTAAAAGCGAAATTCTAATAATACAATAATAAATAATGTTGTCAAGCTTTGGCACGTTGATTCTCAAAACATTTTGAACCATCCAATTCAATTTTAACCCATTTGATTGAAATAAATCTTGCATCTGCAATTGTTGATCTGACTATTTCACAACGTTAGCCAATCTAATTGTGAAACTATTGAATAAATTCATTCAAACTGAGCATCTGAAGATTCTCTAGGAATCTAGTTTGTACGTGTTTATTTAGTAGTTTTCAAATAAACCGATCAATGCGGAATGACTAGCATTCTAGCGTTGATATCTTCTTAAAATTCATACTTTCATCTCTTAGGATCTTTTTAACAGAAGGAAGCTTTTAAATGATTTTGTTATAATGTTTTCTCTTTTTTGGAAGAAATCACTTTCCATGTTCCCGAGAGGTTGTTGAGAAACCCTTCTTCCTCGTTTTGCTTTGCCCCCAGGTTTGTTACTAATATTAGTCTCAATTCTCCTTCATCAAGGATGTACAGAGTTGATGATTTGGCTAATTCGTCACTTTGGCATTGACTTCTTTAATTCTTCTAGTATCAATCCCTTCTCCAGATGTTTGTGTGATGATATATTGAATGAGTGACACTCGGTGCATCATGCATTCCTTGTTTTAGCTTTTTCTTTTTTTGTTCTTTAATTATTATGTCGATGGCCCTGAACAAAAAAAAGTCAGACTAAAAAGTGTTTCAGAATCAAATTAACGTAAGTTTACTGCTTGTTTTTGTTTCTGTATTCTGTCTTTTATATGGAACGTTCATCTTTTTTTTCTGTCATCATACTAAACCGTAGTCGAGTAGTCGAGTCATTATTGTTCAAAACCATCGATGTGCAACTTGTAAATGGAGTTTTTATTCCATTGATATTTTTTTTTTTATAAAAAAATGAATTATGTTACATTCAACATAACTCTGTGGAACTTGAATCGAATATTTCTTTCTTAATCAATATATTCATGGATTTGATTGGAGGCATTCGACATTTCTTTGTTTTGAAGTTGACAAATTTCGATGAGGTTCGTTGAGAAGCGCCTGGAAGTCTGCGTTCTAGTTCTTTCTGAAAATTCTTGATTATCAATGAATATTATTATACTATCGCATACACGATTCACCACTCGATGGACATTTTTTCTGTCTAATTAGATTTAATCTATAAACATCGAGAGATTGATATTTCACATAAAGCTCTACGAAAATCAAATACTTCGGAGATCAGAGGAGTGAAAAATGAGCATTGTCTTTAGAAAATATTTGTCCAAATGCATGAAGATTTTTCTTTTACATTTTCTTTGTCATTTCAATTTTCATCAAAATAATTCTACGGAGTAAACTATTGTAAAGAATTGCAGAGCAAAGAATTCTCAATATTCAGTTGTTTTCAAAATGCTCATACATATTTTCTACTCATTTTTATCAAATTTATCTGTAATAATTCATTCCATACTGATATGATGAAGTAATTGTCTTGAAATGTTGATGGTATTTTCATTTTTGTGTCAATTAACTGACCGATGGTTTGCAAAATTCGTTCGTTCAGGGAAAACAATGTGGATTGATTTATTTTTGAGAGAAAACTTTCAACCTAGAAGAATATAAATCAACTAATGCAATTCTACGTTTTGTGACCCACAAAGGTAACTTTGGAAACTCGACTCTAAGAAGTTGTTTTTTCATGGAAAAGAAATTTTCAAGGGTCATTGGTACAATTATCTTTCGAAGAACAAAGTCAGTCATTTCGCAGTTTCCTTTTCACATGAAAAGAAAAATCCCTCGAGTCAAGTCTTATTTGTATTTTTATATCGATTATATCTATATTAAGAAATACTATTACCAGGACTTCAAAAGTTTTTATGATTCGATTAGAGCATTCAAATTCAGCAACCCAGTTTATATCATTCGTTCGATAAACCAGATAACATAGAATTGTCCTGGCATTAGTATTAATTGAACTTGAAAGTCCATGTTATTACCTGTCTCTATGTTTACAAGAGCCAGTAGCGCTCCAAGGTCTAAATGCCGACGCTCCCCTGGCTGCTAATTCAAAGACAGCCCATTGCATTTGTAAATATGGATCATTCGCGCTAGCAGCCGTTGATACCGGATGGTATATACCTAATCCATTGCCATTGTACATCCCCGAGCATTCGTCTCTTCCTATTTCCTTTTTCGCACGTTTAACTAATTTTTCTGGCTCGTGTCGCACCTGAAATAATGAAAACTTCAGTGAGATGGATTCCAAAATCGTGATACAACAAAAACAATATCTTACCTCTAGTTTTCGTTTGGCGTTCGGTACAAGGTGCCTTTCCTTCAGTTCCCGGAAGATGTTGAGTACTTTATTGTAGCATTGCTGATCCCGCGAAAGGAGCAGATAAGATCTCCAGTTGGCGGAATCAAAACCCCAATGGCAGGTACGATTTTCTAAGAATCTATGAGCGTGTCTGACAAAGCGTTGAGGGGAGAATTGACAGCCGCACTCGAGACATTCGATGCACAAAGAATCCTCGGAATCAAATAAGTCGGTATCAAAGATACCCTTGCACTTACCAAAACATTCGTGATACACTTTGAATCTAACAACACTTTCCTCGTCGCACTCATTTTTACAACCCTTTTCGATCACAGTATCCTCGTTAGATCCAAGAACGGATTCACAAGATTCCGTCCGTGATAACAAAGCACTGACCAATCTTTCTGCATCCGTTTGAGTAATGAGACCGCAGGAAGGAGCATTGCGGGGCAAGATACCGGATAACTTTAATTCCTCCAATTGATCCCTGGTGCATCTCGAGCAATAGATTTGTAATTCGTCGCAAACTTGATTGATCTGTTGAAGAGAAAAATCCTGCAGTACGGTATTCAAAATTTGTGGCAAACACAACCTTCTCTCCCCGCCGACTACGAAACAAGATATTCTTTCACCCTCCAGGGAGGTTTCGCATCTTTCTGAGCAACTCTGATCCGGCGCAGTTAAGATTGGTATTTGAAATTCGAGTTCTCTCTTGTCGTTGATTACACTGTTTCTCAATCTATCCGTAATTACAGGATCGTCGTCTGAGTCATCTAACTGGGATTGTTTGGTTCCCTTGGATCGGAACTCTCTTCTCAGCGTATCCTCATTATTTTTCTCCAAAATGATCTCCTTTGTAACCTCATCGCAACTCCTGGGAGGAGAAAAACGAAAATTTTGTTCTTGAAGCAAACTTTTACAGTCCATGCCCAGGAGGGCAGAACTCGGTCCCTGTAAACTTTTCACAGCCGACAGCTGATACGTCTTTAGAACAGTTTTTAATGACTGAGTGCTGGTATTCCCAGGCAAAAGTGTCTCCATTATTGTTTGACAAGAGCAAAAAGGAAAGAAAATAATAAAGTTGAAGTATTAATCGTTTGATCAACGATGCCCTGAGAGAATCGTATAAGAACGGTACATGTTTATCATAATTACGTTTATCATCAACACGTTACTCTTGTTCCATTTTGTCCCATTCTTCAGCTGACGAGGAAATAAAGAATAATTGAATTGAAATCGGACATGGAAAAAAGCATTAACTACAGCAGCAGCAGCAGGTTAGAATGCTTTTTTTTTCCACAGGGTCGTGTCATCACATTTTTTCTTCTTATCAATGCTACTTCCTCGTTCTTCGTTGGCACATGAATCTCTCCTCTTCCTCGAACTGGTTTTAAGTTCGTACTCAACACGCGCACTTTTGCGTCTTTTCTTTTATTATTATACACGAACGACGATGGTGTTTTCTCCCAGCTTGGGGTTTCTCGACTTTTTTTTTGCCACACACCACAGATTGACTATGTTTTTTCTTTGAGCATTCATTTATGCCTCTTGTGTATCATTTTATGTATATACATACACGTAAGAACAAAAAACCACACAACACTTGCTAGCTTTAACTCGTCTGACTCTCTGTCTATCTGTCTGTCTTGACCACAGCAGCAGCAGCACAACTACAACCTAACAGCAGCAGCACCACACAACGTTGTCAGCAGCGATGTGTGTGCGTATGTGTGTTGAAAAAGTACACATGATAATATTTGCGCACCAACTCAAAGACCCTACCAGCAGCAGCAGCAGCAGCAGCAGCGGTAGACAGATACACATTACACGCACACACGTACGATCATTATGTGCGCGTTCACTGGTCGCGAGAGAGCGTACTCGCGAGCGCAATCACCCACACACGCACTTATTCCCAACACACTCGTATATACTCGGAGGTATTAGGTACGTACTCTTCCTCTCTTTTATTTTACACTTTTCATCGGTTTATTATAGATACATATTCGCTTGCCCACGAAGCATATATGGCAACAATAAAAGCGATAAATGCAACCTTTCATATCTTTTGTTGTGTTTTTTCTTCTCGCGTTCCTTCGGATACTATACACAGAGCACAGGGTCGGTGGCCTGAACTTGAGGTTGAATCCCTTGGGCACAGGTTTCCGGGTGTTGGTGTTTTCTTTTTTCTCCGAAATCAACCAGTCTCGGTACTACTACACGCACATAATCTTGAACCCTGATAACCTCACTTCGCGCACCTACAATTTATACACAGGTTTGTTGTTTGCAAAATAATTCTTTTCAACAATTCAATTAATTTATTTATCTATCAACGCAACAAAAGTATCACTCTTCCTTCCTTTGACCCTGGTTCATCGGATACTTGCTCCCTGAATCACTCTAAACTAGGAGTAGTATTAGTAGTGGTGGTAGTAGAGTGGTTCGTCAATTCGGCCGTGGATGTAACGAATTTCAAGCAAGTACGATTCGAGGAAGTCCTCGAAGAAATCCCATTTGATGGTAAGATTATCACATTCTCGTTGACGATGATCGAAGCTTGTGTAAAAACAAGGGTTTCACTTGCTTTTAGGTGCACTAAGCGCAGCAATGGCTCGAGTATCGATCGAGCACGCACCAAGCTCCTCGTCGTAAAAACTCACACAAAACGTAGTCATAATCTTCATCGCGTACTCTTCTTTTTTTTCTACTTCCACGCGTAATGGTCCGAGAAAAATGCAAATAACATAATTCAGGAAGAATCAATCGAGCTCTCGAAATCCGTCATCGTCCAAGTCAGAATCGCGGATCAAACAACACCCAGACAGACACACGCGATGCTATCTATCGCACAATACTCTCCGATCCGTCTCGGCGCACACTCTCCGCACACTATCACACTCCATCGAAATACGTGTGCGCGAACGTGTGTACGTGTGTACGTGTATGCTTTGAAGAGATACGGAAAAAAGAGAAAAAAAAGAGGAGAGCCCTTGGAAGAAAGAAGGAGAGATTGCGTATCGCACACCAATATTATGTGTGAATATGTATGAGTGTTCTCTTTTATTTAGATACAAGTTGGAGCGAACGATTGAAAGAAATAGAGAAAAGGAGAAAAAGAGAGAGGATTGGTGACCTGTGTCGCATGGTTCAGAAGCACACGTGTATGTATCACAACTATTTGCAATGGTGTTGGTTTTACTATGTGCTAGGTAGAGTATATCGGTCGAGTAGTAGAATCTCTACTACCATCACCAACGAAACGTTGCTATTCACAGGCGTGCGGAACATACACGTATATACATTGGTGAGTGTCCCATCGTTCGCCTCCTGCCGCCCTGCCCGTCCCCACCCTTGCCCTGTTCTCGTTTCCCTTACCTCCCTCACCTTGTCGCTGTGCCGCAGCGGTCGTCCTTCTACCCCAAAAACATCCCCGCCCGCGCTTGTCTACACACACGAATATATACACAGATACACGTGTGCGCGCATACCCGTTAGATCGTAAACCGTTTGCAAGTGTGGTGGGTTTACGTATAAAGGAAAAGGGACGATACGTACGTACCCACGTGTGTGTGTGTGTGTGTGTGCGAGCCACACAAGAACAACGGGACAGGGTCGACCTAACCGGAGAACGTCGATAGTGGAGGTGGTTGGTCGAGGTGGCATCCCCGTTTCTATGTGGGAATGCGTATACGTATACAAGCCACGCGCGCTCTTTCTCCTCCGATGTTTATGTGTGTGCGTATCGATGTTGTGTCGGTCGGCGGTCGGCCGACGACGAGCGTCTAGTCATGTGACCTTCCCGTCAAAATAGCCTGCGTACCCCGCACGTCTATGAGCAGCTATACAAGCGCACACCCGGGTAGAATATATATGTGTGTATGTAATCAACACATCCGAGCGAGGAGAGAAAGAGAGAGCATGCGCACGCGCAAAAAACCAATAGATGGTATACTACGCATACAAAACAACGCGCTTGCGCGTGAATTCTTTGGTTTCTGTTCGCTCTTCGTTCGTTTGCTTCGTTTCACATAGCGAACATTTGCACACATTTGCAGGCTTTGCCCTGCCTCATACTTTTGCCTGCTTGTGCCCGTCTTCATCCTTATGCTTCGTCTTTTGTCGTATTATTACATATACCGTGAGTTTTCCAATCCTGCCCCATAGGCTACATTGCTTTCTCACAACAAGAGATGACGACGATGACGACAACGACGACAACAACAACAACAACAACAACAACACCGATAACGCCTCTAGGGCGTGGGTGAAGAAGAGGAGAATTTTTCCTTCCTTCTCGTATCGTATCGTCATCGATTACAATTTTTTTGAAAATATTTTTTCTCGTTTCACGTAACGATGACCGAGCTATGCTTTTAGGGTCAGATGCCTCGATTCCTGACTGAATATTTCTACCACTCTGACATCTTGTTCAAAATTTATCAGAGATCGAGGGAGAATCTATTTTCATGACCATATGAAAAAGTCATTGAATAAATTATACCAAGCGCAAGGTCGTTGATCCTTCGGGTAAAACATAACTGATAGATGATCGATTGTGTGAAGAAATGGATACCAAGGAACGCGAAATATGTGAAAAAGAGAGTATTTGATTATCTTCAAATGCTTCTAAATCATTGCAAGTTTTGAGTTTTGTTTTTTAGAGTTTGTTGGGAGCAACTGAACGACGAGTACCCCCCTGGACGTAGGCAATCTTCAATCAGTTGAAAAACAGAACAGGGTGGATACCGGAAAAAAAGTTTAAAAACTCTACCAATTGGCACATGGCTTCCTTGTTGGCGTTGAAAAGAAAAATTCCCACAGTTTTCAACCGATCCCTGTGCGAAAAGACCAATAGAAACCGATAGGCCAAATCCTATTGGAATCCATGATTTCCTATCAGTGTCAATAGTGGCTAGTGTCACAGGGCTTGAGGGTTTCTATAAGATTCTATGGGGAATCCGATGTTCACTGTAAAAAAATTTCACCGGAAAATTCCAGTACATGTACTGGAAGTCATTAACCTGTACATGTACCGGAAAATTTCAGCACATTTGTACTGCAAAAATTCAGTGCAAACGTTATGGAATTTCCGCATCAAAACTGGAAATTTTCTGAGCCTCGGTACTGGAATTTTTCAGTACACGAGCTGGACTTTTCCAGGACATGTACTGGAAAATTAATGCTGAAAATATCCATGAAAATTGAAAAAAAATTGCTCACGCAAAGTGATTTTGCAGGGTCCTTGTGTTCCAAGATGATTGAGAAACTTTTGATCGTTCATTTGGATGGACAGAAACTCATGTCTACCTAACAGGATTTGAACCCACACTTTTCTACCTGCCTACCAACTGAAACCTAAGACCTGACCGATGAGCTATAGCGCGACATGTTGGAAGGCCAGCTTGGGTTACTACATATGCTTCATATCTAGAACACAAGAGGATAAGTCTTGGAAAAACCTCATATATCAATTTCATTGGCTACAATTACAATTATTATTCAAAATCTCAATCAGGAAATTTTTAATATAAAGACTTGAAATTTTTCCTGCCAGAAATGACGAAGTCCAATAGAAGTGGAAAATTTCAGTGCAACAGTGATTAAATTCCGTTGCATAGCAACTGGAAAATTCCATCACACGACCTGAAAATTGCAGTTCAAAACCTGTATAATTCAATTGCATAGTAACTGGAAAATTCCATCACAAAACCTGAGAATTGCAGTTAAAAACCTGTATAATTCCAGTATACCAACGATTAGGTTTTTTTTTCTAAATTCCAAATTTTTTCTCAAGTCCTTTTTGAGGGAATATTTTTTTTTGGTGCACAAGAACTATAAAATTGTAGTACGAGCCGGTAAAATTTTCGCGAAATCATGGCAAAATTTCAGTACATCATCTCAAACTTGAAAATTCCAGTACAATGACTGAATTTTCAGTTATGCTTGGTAAATTTTCAGTAACGTAACAACAAAATCTCTGTACATGTACTGGAATATCCATATTCCAGTACTAGCACTGGAAATTTCCAGTCCAGTTGCACAGTAAATTTCCAGTTTTTTTTTACAGTGTTCTATGGGTTTCTATCGGTATGATCAGCAAAATCTGATAAATACTGATAGGAATAAAACATCCTATCAGTTTCAATAGTGGCTAGTGTCACAGCATCTATGGGAATTTATGGGAATCTACTGGACTTTTCAGACAGGGATTGGAATGAAACTCATATGGGACCACTATCGGATCATAACTGTTGTCAGGCAAGCTTGTGACAAGGTTTATATAAGCTTCCTAGTCGACACACGACAAGGGTACAAGCTTACAAAACCCTTGCAGCAGGGCTGTAACAACCTTACTCCACTGACAAGGTTGTCAATAACGAGCCAAAAATAATCGAATGACAAGTGTGACAAGGTTATGACAAGCCTACATGTTATCTGGGCGGTATAAGTTTCGTCGCAATCGGATGACAGGAAGCGGAGATATGCGCGTACACAAAATCACGATTTTTTGAAACATTTTTCCTCGTCCCTCCCGTTCTTCCGTAACGATCAGCTTGAAACTGATATGGGACTACAATCAACACTACATACGACTGTGGTGAAAATTTCATCACGATCCGATAATAGGAACGGAAGATATACGCGTACAAAAATTTGTCACATACACACAGACAGACAGACACGGAACCAAAATTTTTCCTCGAGCTGAGACGAACATTTTGGTCTAAGAGATTTTCGTTTGCGAGGCAAAAAAAATTTCGGTTCTCGGAAATGATCACCAAGCTTCCCTCTAACGAGAGCGCAAAAATTACTTACCTGTGCTTGAGATCTTTCGGTGAGGGGTCGTCCATAAATTACGTAAGACGTTTAAGGGGGGGAGGGGGTTCATGGAATTCTTACCAGATCTTACAAGAGGGGAGGGGGAGGGGTTGCACCAAAATCTTACGCAAGATGGACGTAACTAAATATTAAGAAATTCAATTTCAACTGATTTCGAAAAACACATATTTCCTTCAACTTTTTCAAAGATTTTACAAAGATGATCTTCTGTAATCAAGTACCCTTGGATAGTCAATTTTAGTAAGTTAATAATCATCAATGTTATACCATAATTGAGTCATTTATAATTTCTGTACACTTCTGTATTATATTACCTTACCACATGGGAGAGGGGGAGGGGTTTAATGAAATCTTACGATGTCTTACAAGGGGGGGGGGGGTCATTCTTCATTTTTCCGATAAAAGTAGTTTATTCTTTTTACTTCCGTGTTACTTATAGGAAACGGAAGTATTGTTTGGTGGGAGGCCAAAGAACAACTCAATACAAAAAAAACCAAGCATAGCATTAGTCTTTTAAACAATGTTTTTTCAAATTCAATTCGCTGTCAAATATGACACCCGATTTAATTGATTAACAGTGTCAGACCGGCTCAACATAATGTCTTTAACGGGAAACTAGCGTACCATCCGAGGAAACATTTTGTCTGCGAGATTTCCCTGAATTGAGAGTATGAAATAGTCTGAAATTTCCAGGGAATAATCTTTGATGCTCTACGAATTGCGGTACATGGCCTGAATCTCAAATTTCGAAAAAAAAACATTCTTTTTTACCGCCTAAAGACAAAAATTTTTTTTTTGGAAATTCAGGCTGTGTACTGCAATTTGTAGAGTATAAAAGACTATTCCCTGAAAATTTCAGACGGTTTCGTGGGTTCAGTTCAGAGGAATCTTGCAAACAAAATGTTTATTCGCATGGTACGCTAGTTTCCCCTTAAGGGGATACGAGCGTTTGCCTTGGATTTCTCTTTCTATCGTATAGACATGTCCTTTTTCAACCAATGTGCTCGGATGGTAACACTGGTATCCTCTTGAGTGGATACGAGCTTACTATCGGAGCACGGTTGTTTTGGCCAAATTACTCGAAACCGAATTCATGAAATAATTTGAAATTTTCAGGGATATTTCTTTAGCAACCAAATGAAGTCTCGAAGAATTATCCCTGAAAATCTCAGATTATTATGTAAATTCAGTTTCGAGTAATTTGGTCAAGAAAAACCGTGCTCGGTTGGTAAATTCGTATCCTCTTAAGTCTGTAATAAAAAAAGTCACCATTTCCACGCTGATTAGAAGACAAAAATTGACGCTAATTACCGTTGATAATCATGAAATTAGCGTTACACCAATCCTAAATATTGTCAAAATTGGTCTGCAGGCTGATCCTAGGGCTGCTATATATATACTCATGAAGCCAGCATCTCAAATCCCTGGATTTTTGGCCTAAAATTCGGACATATTGTGAAATATATCCAACATAGCACACGATGTCTCAGTAATATTCTCAGAATATCACAAATATCTCACTCGAAACATTCTATGTTAAATATTTCTACGAGATTCCATAGATATGACGGGTAGAATATTTCATTACAAATATTCCAAGAATCTTGCAATTGAAATATGGCACTTATGATATTCTGCAATGTTCTGGGAATCTATGATCAGGGATATTTCATGTTTGTCGCAAATGAAATATTCTGGGGATATTTCAGTAGCAATATTTGATGTGGCAGGAAGAATTTTTATTCATCAGACCCGGTACTTACTTGTTAGTAAAATTTACAAGTCAAGGGCGAAAGAAACCTCTCTCCCACGACCTATTCGATTTCAGTTTCAGAGGATTCTGAATTGATTGGTATATATCCCACGGAAATGATCACGAAGAGTGGCACTTTGAGGGCATTGAAGTCATCTCAGTGATTGGCTGAGGTGATAGAGGCTTTGTCTATAACTCGGAGAACTGGGGTTCGATTCTCACTGAGGGAACTTTCCCAATAATCAACTTTTAATATATATTTCTCTCACAAAGCCATCCAAATCATATTCTATACAACATTAGTGGAGGGATTTACTCTGAAGAAAATTTTCTTTTACCAAAAGCGGTATTCTATACCATGGTTAATACACGTAATTATGAGATGTTTTCCTGTATAAAATATCCCTGAGATGATCTCAGCAATATTTCAGAATGTCTCCAGAATGTCACAATGATGATGACATAAGACATTCTGGAGACATTCTGACAATATTCTTGGGATGTTTGCCAGAATATTGCATATTTTAAATATAATATTCTGGCAATGTCATTGAGACATTCTGTGCTGTGTGGGTATTCTCACTATAGGGATTTTTACGTTCTGAATTGAAAAATCTAGCTCTATGACGCACTTTAAATATCCGGATGATGTTGGAAAACCCCTCGGACGTTCCCTTGACGCCCTCCAAAGTACGACAAATGCGGGGGAATCTAGACAGTTGGCAGCTTTAGGCTATCTCCATCGGTAACAAAATTAATAGATGAGAACAGCTTTATGTTATCAGCATATAGTGCGCTCTCTGACCTTGATAGAGTGAGGAAGACACTATTCGGAGAGCGGACTGTATAATAATAATTCGGAGAATCTAACTGCATCACTCAAATCACAATTAACGGACAAAATTGATAATAAGAAATCAAGGTGTGAATCTTAAGAGAAACCTGATGGAATATCATAAAACTCTGAATAAAACTTCTTGACCCTCACAACCTGAGACCGATGTTTTAAAAAACTACACTAAGAGAAATTTATAGTTAAATTTACTATGGAATTATAGAAATGGGGGAACATACTGACTTCTAATGAAATTTACTATGGCATAACAATAGATATCTGATCGAATTCACAATGTTTTACGGTAAATTTCATTAGAAGTCAGTATGTTCCCCCATTCCTATAATTCCATAGTATATTGAACTGTAAATTTCTCTCAGTGTGGATATTCAGTGTAAGAGAACACCATTAACACTAAATTCATATAGTCTAGGAAGAAGGATATCATTCCCTGTTTGCACAACTATTGAGGCCAGCTCAGACGGTCCTTAGGTCCAGCCTGCCAACTCTTGGACAGGCTTGGGCTAGCACTAGACCAATAGTCTTGCTCACTAAAACCGTTTTATACTATCAAAAGTCTTACTAACATCCTAATTAATACTTGCCCTCCATTACACTGTCAAAAATATGAGGAGTTGTACCTCAGTTCAGTGGTGAGTTTCATCTCCTGGTTGTGCGGAAATTGCTGTGTTTTGATCAAGAATGAGATTTTTCCTCCATTTTGAGGAACTATTCCTCTTTTCAGGAGTTAGATCCTCTAGGAAATGAGGCAAACTCCATAAAATTATGGAGAAAAGCCCCCCCTAACCAAGAATTTTTGCTGCCACCATTTTGTAGAGACGAATTTCACCTTGATTTTTTCGAGTGCATAATCCCAAGTGGAAATGCTCCAGTTATTGACGAGGTTTGTAACGTTCAACTAACTAGGTTCTAGACACTTGTAAATACCTTACCAAACCCTTACGAGGCACTTGCAAGCGTCTATTTTTTGGCTAATTATGCGTTACAAAACTCGTCAATGACTGGAGCATTTCCACTTGGGATTATGCACTCGAAAAAATAAAGGTGAAATTCGTCTCTACAAAATGGTGGCAGCAAATGGTGAGAGCATTTCTACTAGGGATAGTACTAGAAACTCACAGTAATTGAGCAATAACTGCGATCAAACGTTTCGATTCGTCATCATAATTATGCGGACGTTGGTGGAAATCTTTGAGTTCTATAAAAATGCTGCTCATGAGTAACATTTGTCTACTGCATCATGGAAGTTTCTTTTGAGAGGAAATTCACCACACGAGTACGTTTTTCTGCAGTAAAATACTCGAAAGCAAATTCATAAAAAATTATAAGTTTTCAGGGATGATTTTTCGAGACTTCATCTACGTTTGTACAGATCCCAAATGTTGATTCTCAAAAAACATTGATACAATGAACAAAATTAACGAATGATTAAAATCCAGTGTACGAATATTTGCTCCGCCCAAAAGTGGCATACCAGTCAATGAAAATTTGGATTACTTATTCTTGCCATGTACGAACCTCACAGAAGGTGATTCCTGAGACAGAATGAAGACACACTTTCGGCTCGTGAACCGCTGTAAAATATTTAATTTTACAGTTGACTTCAACCAATCAAGCGAAAGCTATAGAAGTAAAAGAAAGAGAAAACTCAGGGTAGTAAAGATTTTGATTCTTCAATAGATTCGATCCTTTTTTATAGAAAATATATATCTAATTTTTATAGATTTGAAAGAAATATCGATAGAAAGTTTGTATATTCTCTCTTGAAAAAAGATCGATTTGACCGTTTTCAGAATAATTCAATGGATTTATGAAGATGCTCATACAAATTTTTAATACGCCACACAATACTTCTAACGCCCTAGTGTTCTCAATAAAAATTTGAACTCAGTTTACAATTTGGCACTTGCCCGATCCTTAGGAAAAGAAAACGGTAGAAACCGCTTAGAAACAGTTAGAGACAGACAGGAACAGGTGGATTTTGAATCGTTTTCTATGCGATTTTTGAGTCTTTCAATCGGTTTCTATCGTTTTCTTTTATCAAGGATACTATTCAGTTGTCCGATAGTACTCTACTTTCTCCTACTTCATTGAAGCAGCCGATGAACTCATTATTATTATAGGCTCAATTCAAAAATAACTCAAAAACTAGTGGTGAGCGATCGATAGTACTATCTATAGCTTTTTTTTTATAGGAAATTTGTCGAGTTTATTTTGGATTCCCGTAAAAAAATTGTCCACGCTTGCCCATGCGTGATCACGGCTGATGACTAAAGCCTAATCAGGCGTGATCAGGCCTCAATTTTTTTATGATGAGGACTAATCATGCCCAATTACGCCCAATCACGCTTGATTATGCTCCATTATACATGAGAAATTCATACAAAATCAATAAGTTTTTTGTAAGGAATGAAACTATAATAATGTTATCAAACACTAATTTATTGTTAATGATTTTTACTTATTGTGCTTATGCAGCTCCCATTTTCTAGTTTCCAGTTTTCAGGCATAATCATGCGTGATCAGGCATACGTGTCTGCGTTTGGGCCGATTTAGCATGATGAAGCATGTGTATACGTGATAAAAAAATCAACACAAAGTCATTTTGTATGAATATTCCTCAGTCGGTGAGATTTTGCATAATCACGGGCGAGAATGGTTTGTCTGGCATGATCGCTGGCGGTTAAGCTTGATCACGGGTTTCCACGTGGGTACAAAATTGAAGCCTTTGAAGTGACGCCAAAGCTGAAAAATGAACGACCAGGTGTAATCAGGCTCATTCACGTGCAGTCAGTATTGAACACGAAGAATTTTGCCAAAAAATGGCCATGGTTAGGCTTGAACACGCATAATCAGACCTGAACAATTTTTTCACGGGTTTTATAAAGTTTTGATTGAGGTTTTATACAATTCAATATAAACTTGACAAATTTTCTGTAAAAAAAAGTATCAGTAGTAGTATCGATTGCTCATCACAATCAAAAACTAAGTATTTCCTAATATTTTTTCTACCAAAGATTTTTTATGTTTTCTGGAACAGCCTATATACATAGTATGATATATTGCAATCAGAATTTTACAATGATTCTACTGGCATCACAGAATTGAATGGGTGTTTTTGGGACGTTCCTATCTGAATGAGATGGTCTTATTTGGTATTTTGCCAGAATTTTTGTTACCAAAATTGCAAATTGAGTCTGTCTTCATGGTTAAAGTATTTAAAGGAGATTCACATAAGTTTTACTCTCTCACTTTGGAGAAAGAAAGGAATATTTTAACTCTCATCACATGGTATGAATTTCTTACATAGGGTTACTAAAAAACTTATTGCCACGTTTTCATAAAACTGCAGAAACCCTATTTATGGATTCCAATTATATCTTATCAGTATTTCACGAGATTTGATATGTATATCTGAAACAGGGTCTATGAAATTACCATTATGTGGTTTCATGAGGCTCATCGAAATGGATAAGACAGAAAAATTTATGTGGTTCGATTTGAAATAGTTCATAAATTTAGTGACATGAAGTTTCATTTGAATTGATGAGAATTTCACAACAGGGAACTCTGAAACTTAAGTAGAGTTCAGAAAACTACAAAACACTAACAAATAATTTCCAAATGGAACTCATCCAAAGAGTTCAACATACTCTAATCTGTCAGAGGTAAGGGATGCACTAAAATAAAATCATTCATTAATTAAAGCTTTAGAGCTTAGCCCTTCAAGAACAATTATAGAACAAAAGTGAGTATTATTTGTTTTGAAACTATAATTACCTTAAAAATAAAAATAAGACGATCAAGGAGATGAATGCACCGAGAACAAAAAACCCGCAACACCAGAATGCAGCTATTTATATACATCGCAACGTAGTCGGTACATGAAACATCCATCAGATTTTTCAAAACACATATTATATAAAATTAGGAAAAAAGAAATCCAGTACGAATGTACACATCAAATAACGAGCAAGAACATTTCCATACCGAGTGAAAATAGAATCGTTGAAACGATTGGTTCTCATTAAAATTAACCCTTTTCAATAAGAAGTTTACAAATCTCCAATTTGCTGTTTCAAAATTCAATGATTCGGAAGCATTGATACCAGAAATTCCAACTTTCGCCAACTTTTGTCCCCTCCGTCAAGACATTTTGCCTCTACACAATCAAATTTCTATACAATATTATTTTTAATTTCTATGGGGCTTGATGGTGGGGGCACAACTTGGTTTCTGGCATCCCTGTTCGGAAGAAGTTTAGATTTTTTTTCGATCACAGCTTTCTACTATCAATTAGTGTAAATGATTTCATTTATACAAGGTATTTATATTCATATTCGATTCGTATCTGAACAGTCGAGCCTTTTTGTTTTCGTAAAATGCTACTTTTTTTCAAGGGGTAAAATCATTTGATATTTATTAAATCAAGGGTCATTGTTCCGAAACGATTCCAAATGAGTAGACAGATTCCTCTGATTCTCTCTACACTTAAAGTGCTGGTTTTAAGGGGGGGGGGGGATGAGTACTTTGAAAACTCCTATAAACACTCTAAATCTAAGTGTTTTATTTTAATACGCTCACAGTGTTTGAATCACGTAGTCACTTTTGGAACGCTTGAAAGCGTTCGAACATACTGATAAAACGGACGGAATATTTTATAATGAAACATTTTTTTATTATAAAAAATATAGCAAAACATGTTTTTTTTTCGAAACCTTCAGTCGAGAATCGGCAATCTTTGATCAAAAAAGTTCTAGCTCATTTACTATCTATTTTTATGGCTGTCCAACTATATTTTTGAAGAAATGCTGAATTTTTGCGTCAGATGCAGAATTTTCATCTATAATAAGAATGGGTAGTGTTTGACAACATCGATTTTTTTCACACAAAAAAATGTCTGATTCTTATTGATATTTTATAAAATTTGATAAAAATTAGAGGTACGGCCAGCGACCCGAGTGGAAAAATTTTCAAAATTGTATAAAATTTATATCGAATTATATCTGAATTATATATAAATTATATTGAATTATATAAAAATTATATATAATTGTGAAAATTTTTCCACTCGGGGAGAGAATATTGATTTTTTTTCACCAGTCACAATGTTTGAAATTTTGTCATCTTCAATGAAAACACAAAATGCGAAATACTTATTTTTATTTTAAATACTTATTTTGTAATATAATTTTCCATTTGCATGCAAATAGTTTTCTTAAATTAATTTTCTATTTTTGAAAATTATCGTCTTCATTGTTGAGAGAGAACAATATTTTGAACTGTAATGCTAGTGATGTTGATTCTTGGAAGATTCTATTCTTTTTTATACAAAATACATCGAGTTTCCTCTATATTTCATAGAACTTTATAAAAACTGAATACTCTTTCTATAAAACAGAATCGATTCCCTTCAAAAATCGGCATCACTATGTATTACTATGCACAACAATTAAGTGGTGCATAAAATTCCGTGATTATACACTGAGGGAAAAGCTCATTGAAGCAAAAAGATATTTTATCCAATGTATCTATCTGTCTATAAAATATAAATGGAATGGTTTTGGCTCGTATAAAATATCTCATCAGCTACTGAAAAATCATTTCATCCATTAAAAAAAATCTTTATTGATCTGAAGAAATATTTTATAGATACACTGTAAAAAATTCCCATGGGAAACTTCACGTAAATGTTCGAAAGTAATTAACCCATTTATGCGTCAGTAATTTTTCGTATTTTACCGAAAATTTACTGGAAAATGCTAGTAAAAATCCCATAAAGTTTGGAATTTTTAGTTAAATGTATGGGAAATTTCATATACATTTATCAGAAATTGATTTCTTGTAGCATAATCCGAATTTTCCGGTTGCTGCGTATAGGAAAATTCCGATTATTTTTTACAGTGTACCATTGAATGCAATATTTTTTTGTTTCAATGACTTTACTCTCGATATATTTCTAAAATACAGTAGAGCTGGACTTATAATGTGACTCAATATGATTTTTATATAAAATTTGTTTAACAGACCGATTGAAACTTGATACAAATTTTATACAAAATCATATTGAGTCACATTATAGCTTCACCCCTAAAATACAGTTCCAATCAAATTGACACTGTTTTTTTTTGTGATTTTTCTATCCGCCAGTGAAATGGTGCGGGTCAGTTAGTATGCATAGAGTGTCCCCATTACCCTTCCTGACAAACTCAAAGATTGTCCCAAACTTGTGGACACACCATAATTCTGTTTAGATGCATTGCATTTCTGTGATAAATTATGGCATCGTAATTGGAATTGTATGTAAATTAAAACATGATTGGGCAATTGTTTGAAAAATTAGCACTATTGAAATCTAACAAATTCTGATTCCAAAACGAATTACGTTGTTTTTGATTATACATTAGTTCGTGCTGGTGAATGAATGAAACTTTCATAATAAACTGACTTCTTATTATTGAAGTTCAAAACCAAGGATCTTTAAAATCCCCATTTCGAATTCTGCTGATTCTTTTTATACATTCTGTAGATTGATGGTTGTGGTGTACGAAACATTAGTATATTTAAGGGGCTACTAATGCT
Source organism: Gonatopus flavifemur (assembly GCA_018340375.1). Classification (NCBI taxonomy): domain Eukaryota; kingdom Metazoa; phylum Arthropoda; class Insecta; order Hymenoptera; family Dryinidae; genus Gonatopus; species Gonatopus flavifemur. The sequence continues at coordinate 13,834,902 of JAFFJZ010000005.1, forward strand.
TTATCACTCCAACCGCAATTCAATATGTATCAAAGGATTGATGTATAGAGTGATATTTTGAAAATGAAGATCACACCGTTTTGAATAATTTGATTCAGTTGATCTTTCAGTTTTAGTATTTTATTAACTTATTGACAATGTGGTGGCTAAGAGCAACAGGGGTATTGTAACCAAGTATTCGATACCTACGAATCGTCTGGGATATATAATGATTCATTCGCAATAAAAATCAATCAGATATAAGATATGAATATAATTTGTATTAATAAACACATCACTTGTTATGAAAACTGGATTCTGATAAAAAGAAATATAAATTATATAAAATTTTTCACAATAGAGGTCATTGACTCTCTAGCCAACTCTCAATAAATTCAATTAAATAATATTGATATTAACAGGAATGTTCAAAATAGCAGGGGACGCCAATCGATCGAACATTCTTTTGTCTCAAAAAAGAAGTTTCATGAGATTTTATGAGACCTTGGGACCCGTAAATTCCGAATTCCCAATTGGGAGTTGATGGAGGTCTTGTAGAAATCAGTAAAAGTTCTTGATATTGCGTCAGCATATATAGAAATCGATTGCAAATTCAAATAAAATACTGCTTCAGCATGTTTCACTGACTTCATTGTTCACATATATGATAATTATGTATATTATTCATGCATAATTTCTCTGGGCGAAACAATATCTCAATTTCAAGAATTAAATTAAGTGATAAGTCATAAATCAGTGATAATAATTGATTGCATCTGGTACGACGCCAGACAGGTAGATATTAGTTATCGTCACTCATATTTCGTTGTATGAATTACCTATCTTGATTGAGATAAGAATTGTTTTGATTTCAGTTCAATTATAAGATACGTGTCTTTGTTTTGCTTTGTATTACATTCATATTCATATTAAATTTCTATTTTCATACCTCGTTCGAATTCGTTCTCCTGAAACAAATTATTTGATTCCTCGTTCTTTTTTAGAGGATGAAAAACAAGTGCTTTTTAGCTTACTTACGTAATTTATGAAATTACTAAATGACGTTTGCATGCATACAAAATACCAGCAGGTTGTTCATAAATAACAATTTTAGAACAATTGGAACAAAATTTCGTCGGTCTAATCCAATATTACTCCAAATGAGTACCCTAAATAACAATTTTGAGAAACATTCTGAGCGATATGCGATGAAACGGAGGGAACCAATCTTTGCATTAGAAGAAAATCATCTTACAAAATATCTTTGTCAATCGACGTTCAAGCAAACGTGAAAAGTTTGTTAGTTCAAAGATTGAAATCTAAGTAAAATAATATTTGATATAAAATACTTGACTTTTGTTAAAATTGAAGATAGAGAATGTGTGGTGATGTGCACATTTCTCAAATAGCTTGAGCATGACAGTAAATTTTTTTGAGGTCACTTGCAAACGTTAGATTTTGGATCCTGAAAATTTGCCTCTCTCGGTACACAAAAATGTAAAATAATTGATTTTTCGACAAATTTTTCACTCTCAAAACGCAGAACGCGTTTTGATTCTGGAGCGAATGGAATAATATTCCTTTCCATAGCATAACATTTTCATTTCTCGCTAGATGGAAATATTTAAAAATCATCAGTACTAGAAAGATAAGCGGGGAATTGAAAACAAGAAATCTAGGAAAGAGAGGAAGAGATGTGAAACACTTGAAAACCAAGAGTGGAAGACATCGTATGAGCGGAAACCGAAAAACCATTGACGCAAATGAATATATATTTGTTAATTTTACGCATGAATAAATCTCTTATCTATTGGTATTTTACTGTCAGCTGTCGGCTAACGCAATACAAGTTTCTTCATTTTATCAATTCTAAAATCACAAGTATATCTTTCATTTGAGAAAACAATAATAGCAATTTAGATTTCGGTGCAAGAAATTTTTATATTTTATGAATAGCTGCAAACCTGGAATTAGAAATGAACCATAAGCTCTGAAAAATGCCGAATTGGGAGTCAGAGTCAATGAAAGAGCGCTAAGATGTTCAGGTTGGAAGCTCTAATGAAAACCAGGAAGGCCAACGCTAAAAAAAAGGTCAAGATCAAAAACTTCAAGGCTAAATGAGCCAAAATCGATAAGGCTAAGGCCGACAATATCAAGATATAAAATAAAAATATCAAGGCTGCGAATGCTCAACGTTAATAATGTTAAGGCTGATCGTGTGAAAAATGAAGTAAAACTGAATTTACAAATCTATGAGATTTGCTTGGATTACAAAATTGTTTTCCGCCACTTTACGATAGATTGTTTCGATTTTCATTGTTGCTGGGAATTAATTTAATCAATTTTATTCTTCGATAGATTAATCATTATGTTTTTGAACTATGTTTCAGGAAAGGATGGGGTGAAAATGCTCTCAATGTGGTTTTCTATCAATTTGTATCAAGTTTTTATAAATTTTTATAAAATATCTATTGAAATTTGATATAAATTTTATATAAAATCACATTAAGTGCATTTTTTCCACAGTTTCAGGTGGAATTGGTATCGCAAAGAATGATTTTCGTAGAGCTGTTGAAGATGGGAAAAATCCATTCAAATTCACTGCACACTATTAACATGAAGCCAATCATGAAAAACTAGGTCCTAACGCGTCAAGTTGAAGAAATCATCGAAGTTTATCTTCTCCAATCAACTCCTTGGAATTGGAAACATTGCTTGAAAAATGTGTTGCAAGATTTCGGATCTTTAACAGCTCAGGATTTTGTTATTAGTTCATAAATTCGTTTCAATAAACGATTCAAACTTCAGCAACATCTAACCTTGGATTTTTTAAAAATAATTTCATTTATCGGGCAAACAGTTTTTGTGAACTTGTGTATTCATTGCATTTTTGGGAAAATGTTTCCTGATAAGTAATATTTTGTAATATTGCTCGAAAGGTGTTTTCCCAACATATTTCAGAAATATCTCCATAACTCATTTCAAATGTGAATATAGCATTGACTGAAATTATAAAAATATCGTCAAAATACATATTTGGATGTTCAGTGCATCTTGAAAAAAGATCCTCACAAATCTGGGATTTTTAAATAAATACCACAACGTCTATCGATGTGGTTTAATGTAATTCTTTTATTGATAAGTTAGAAATTTTTCCTCCTGGGTCCAAGCTAAGGCCTTAAATCCAAAGAGTTTCATTTCTAACAGGACAGATTCAACGATAACTATCAAAGTTGATAAAACTCACGTTCTCATAGAAATCGATGAATCAAATCGATAAAAATTTCTGACCAACTCAAAAATTGCAGTTATCAATTTTATTTTAAGAATTCAAATCCATTTTATCCACAGTTTTGGGAGAGGACAACAAAAATGATATCAACACACACTGCTCATCTCATTTATTCTTAAAACAAACAATATCATTTCGGAAAGTAATAATTATTAAACTAAGGGAATTATCTTTGAAGATATAAAGACGGTTATTTTTGTCATTTTCGTCTCCAGACAATAATGGATTAAAATGATGGTAGCTATTCTTCAAATATACGAATATCGAAGCAACTGAAATTATCTCGGATCACAGTGTAAAACAAATGACTTTACAATACCATGTACAACATTTATCAGTGCGCCGCGGTTTCCTTTTTATCTGTTTCTTTTTTTTCCCAAACAGCTATCGTCAAAGACAAGGAAAGAGGGAAATTCTTGGTGTGGTACACAATATACGCGCAACTGCTTCTTGAACTTTGTATCGGTCATGAGTTTGTGAAGAATATATAAACAGTTTTTCTTACGCGTGATATCTGATCAATGACCTTAATGAAGTAACGTCATACGATTTTATGTGTCTCACCCGCTTACATTACAAGCACATTTATGTATTTGAATCTCATAATGCATCGATATTATCCAATATTCATAAGCGAACGTGCATGTGCAGATTTCCAAGCAGAAATTGATAAACGACTGCGGTGAAGGAGCTTCCAATCAATTTCAACCTCAATTTTAGTTTTCAAATGGTCAATTCGCAGCCGGACTCTCAGTTGAACTTTTCTCTTCAAAGTTCAGCATGAATTTCTCATGAATTTTCTAAATTTATTTCAAGTTCATTGAAAATTCCTGAATGTTATTCAAATTCAATGGCACGTGGGAGAAGTCATACGCCTAGAGCATGAAATCACGTAAATGACGTATTCATGGACAGTCTGACGTTTCTGCCACGTTCCAGATACGTGAATACGCCAGGTAGGTGAAAACCACATTTCTTTGATGAAACGTTTGAATACCGTGATTAAGAGGATTTTTTCAGAACGGATGAGTTCTTTATGAATTCATTTACGGTACTGGAGAGTTGTAGAATGGATGTTGCCATTTCTTCTTTCTATTTCTTTGGGTTTTCAATTCATCTTATGAAAATTTATGCAGATTTGCAATTAGCTCAAATTCTACGCATGAAATCTGAAACTTGATATCTAAAAGAGCCGTGTAAGATGTCTTTTAGATATTTATTAGAATTCTTTTAGATTATTGAACAAAAGATATGTAATAGACATCTGAGAGATGTCTTCCACAACACTTTTAGACAAAAAGCTTTTAGTTTTAGATGCTATGTTTATTGGATTAATGATGAATAGAAGATGACTGTCAATTTAGGAAATGAGAGGATCATTGCGATGAAGAAGATTCATGGTGAATTTACCATAAGTTGATAGTTTCACAGTGAGAAATAACAATAAGACGATCAACCATTGATATTTTCACTACAAAGATTTTTCAGCCATCCATATTTTTGTGCCGGAAAAAATGTTCCCCTTGGGATTCGATTCCATAAGCATTGCAGATCATCTTTCCCATTCTATTATTAACAAAAAACAACCAACAATTGAATTGTTGAAAGTCCGCTCCGCGAGAATTGAACCCGGATCTTGAAAGGTGATTAAGGTATTGAGCTTCTATCACATCAGCGTATCTCCAAAATAACGGCAAAGCGCCAACAGAGTGATTTCCCTGGTTAAAAAAATTCATAGAATCTGATGGAATGAAATTTAATGGGGTTCGGTCAGAACATTGTACAAGATTCAATGAGATTTGGAAAGAATCAATGGTTTCGTTTAACCAGGGTTACTATAATCATCTCGTTGAATTCTTCACTTTTCCAGTTAGGACCCTGATAAATCCGGATCGGACACCGATTGAGAATTATAGATGAATTTTGGTGATCCATTCTGGGATGAACCTGGTTGCCTATTGGTTTTTCGCCTCGCAGTTCCTAGGACCCTCGCGCACTCAAATGGACTTCCATACACTGTAAAAAAAACCTTCTAAAAAAAGTTTGGAGGTTTTGTATCAAACATTTTCAGGAAATTCTCAAACAATTTTGGTAAAATCTCAAAGCTGATAAATAGCTTTTGGGAATTCATGAAAAAATTTATAAATCCAGAAGGTTTTATCATACTTTATTTTTGGAAATTCACAAATATTTTTGAGAGTATACCCAGTGAACACTTATGAGAGGAAGAGCTCTTTAAGAGGTCTTTTGAAAGAGCTCTGTCAATTCTATCATATTGATATCTGAATGGTATCTTTTTTCTGAGGTCTCAGAAAAAAATCTTCTGAAAGAGTTCGTTTGGATAACATTCTGGCAATCTCTGATTTTCCTCAGAAATCGACGGATCTGATAACATTCTGATTTCTTTATGTTAACCTTCTGAAAGGTCTATCTGACCTCTTACACATATTTAGGAGATCTTTAAGAGCTCCGGATGATAACATATTGTTCACTGGGTACTAAAGCATTCCCATTCCACTCTTTTTCATTAAAAAATTCTTTTATGCACCTTAAAACTAATAAGTGCTGAAAAACTTAGTTGAAAATAAGTTCTTTATTTACTTCCTTCTGTCAAAAAAAAAAAAAAATTCGAGAAAGTCATCTTATTTCGTTCGGGGTTGTTAGATGAGAACCTCGTCTTAACTGTGTTCAGTAATCTCTTAATTTCTTGGAGTGAAAAATTCACTCTTGAAGAGTGAAAATACTGCAAGTCCAAGGAAAGTGATTTTTCACTCCATAAGAGGGCATTTTCACTGCAACAGAGTGAAGTTCCAATTCGGTTCAGAGAGCGAAGTGTCACCTTCTTCTAAGAATCCTCACTTCAAGAGAGTCAAAATTCGCTCTTATGGAGTAAAAAGTCACTCTTCAGGAGTGGAATTTCACTCTTGTTGGAGTATATTTTCAATCCAAGAAATTTAGAGAGTACACTGTTAAAAATTTCTGCATGAAGCTTCAATCACACGTGACGGAAGCAATTTTCATTCACGTGATTAAAAAAGTTCTTGAAATTTCAATTACATTTGAATGAAAATTCAGTTGATAAACTGCTATTATGCGTAATATAGTATAGCAAGAATTGAAAATTCAATGACACGTGATTGAATTCCTAATTCAATCACCAAGAATTCAAAATTTAATTTACAAGTTCACTTGAAAAATTAATGAGAATTCAAGAAATTTTCAACAGTGTACATACACTGGAATTCTTTGGGAAATTCTTTTCAAAATGTATAAGAAGGGTGATCCAAATATAAATGACGTTAGAACATAAGATCCGATTAAAGTGTTCCAGACCGATTCCGTTCGACAGACTCCAGATATAATTCTTCAAAATAAACATCAAATTATTCTAGAATATGATCTTCTGTTTCTACTCGAAGAATTAGCAATTTCGTTATTCATGCCATTACAGTAATTAGTACAATAAGAGACAAATTAAATGAACATGATGATAATTATACGTGAAGAACAATTCGATGACAGTTAACATGCATAATATATGTATGTAATATTCACGTGCATATTGGATAGCAAGTATATTTATATTAGATGACCTTTTATGAAGAGCATCTGAAATACAGACGACGAGATCAAATGTGTCACAAACAGAATAATCGTTTTGCATCATTTGCGTTCGATACACATACATGCTTGGGACACAAGAAATAACATATTGTTTTCTGATATCGATTGTGGAGTGCTTATCAACCCTCAACAAATTGTGGTGGCTCTCTTCAAAGCAAGTATGCTGTATAAAGACAATTCATTCGTTCATTAAATGATAAAATACTCATCATATAATTGAGGATTAAAAAAAAATTCGGAATCTCCCGCAAGTATTTGAATTTAAATCTTTCTCTATAGTAGAATTTTTCGATCATTATTTTATACAAAATTAGGGGAAATTTTAGAAACGTAAAATAAACGTAATCATGATTTTGCAATCTGTTTTGAAACGGATAAAGAAAAATTTGTTACAACTTTACAACGTTATCTCAAAAGTGTCAATGTTTGAGAAATATTATGGAAAATCGGGGAAATGTCTCGAAAGTGTGTGCCTCAAATAAAGAGTGACCGCAAAAAAGAGTATTTTTCCGCCCATTTTTGGAACCGCGAGTTTCAGGTTGAAATGCATTCCAACAAATCCTCTATGTTGATCATTAGCGAGGGGATATCATTTTCCGGTGAGGTGAAGTAGTATCAATTTTCGATCAAGATTATATAAAAATCTATAAATTTTCTATAGAAAAGAATCGGTTCTGTCAAGAATGTATCGATTCTGTCGATTTCTGTATTTTTAAAACCATTGTTGTGCTCATCGGGAAATGGTATTCCCTTGCAAATGATCGACATAGGGTATTTTTCAGAATGCATTTCAACCTGAAACTCGCGGTCCTAGAAAAACAGGCGATTTTTGCACTTAATCTTTCAATATGCTTCACATAGCCGTTATATGAACTTGGTCCGGATATGAAATAGAATATTATCTAGTAAATCGCAATTGAAAGTACTCTATATCTGCATCGAATTGAGCCACAAAGATTTTAGCTCAATTTTACCTGTAAAAAAGAGGAGGTAAGGGCAGCAGGCACACACTCCTGCCCATGTCCACAAGCGATGATTTTGGTATCACTCGTTCACAACCCGAAGGGAACATGAAGCTCCGACGAACGTTCAGAATAGATCATGATAGATCAGACTGAAGCTCCGTTGGAGCTCAAGTTTAGATTCGGAAACGTTCGACGAAGGTCTGATGAACGTTGAAATGTCCGCTTGAAAATAGCTTGAATGAAGGTTCATAGAACGTTTATTAAACATTCTACGAAGATTCATTCAACCTTCAGTTTTTTATGTTTCAGACGGAATTACAATTATAGTTAGAAATGCCTCAATCTTTCATTTTTTCATGGAAAAATATACTTTGAAAAAAACTTTGATCGAAAAATTGCAACTCGAACGAACCTTTAGCAAACGTTCGATGAATGTTTTATGAACGTTCATTCAAACTATTTTCAAGTGGACATTTCAACGTTCATCGGACCTTCGTCGAACGTTTACGAATCTAAACTTGAGCTCCAACAGAGCTTCAGTCTGATCTATCATGATCTATTCTGAACATTTGTCGGAGCTTCATGTTCCCTTCGGGAAATGTCCTGTCATGACTCGAAGAGAACATGAAGCTTCAGCGAACGTTCAGATCAAAGGTGTATAGATCAGGCCGAAGGTTCATTAGAGCTAACTTTTAGATTTACGAACGTTTGACAAAGGTTCTACGGACGTTGAAATGTCCGCCTCGAAATACGTTCAGGAAACATAGATGGAACGTTCGCTGAAGGTTCATCGAAGGTTTGACGAAGCTTCACAAAAATATCTATACTTATATTAATTTTGATCAATTTATATGAAAAATAAATGAATTAATAAACATAAATTATTATAATGAATCGCTTACATTTGCGCGCAAAATGCTATTAGGGATAGTGCACGCCCCAGACGCCCCGGGTCAAACATTTCGGAAAGCTCCCGTATTACGTTCCGCCGAATCCATCCATGGGCTTTCCCATGGAGCAGAAAAACGCCACGCGGAACTCTCTTTGATTGGTTCGTTTCTAGATAGTTCAAGATAAAACTAGTCATCAGTCAATCAACACCGTTCCGCGTTACTCTTTTCCGCTCAATGAGAAGGCCCATGGATGAATTCGGCAGAACGTGATACGAACCTAGCGAGAACTGGGAATCCGTGTTGCCCTTTCCGCTGCACGTGATGGCTTCCTAAGGTCCGCGTCATATGGAGCTGAACAAGGGCGGAAAGCGGAACGCGGAACCCTTGGTTGAAAAGGGAGGCAAATATTCACCTCTCTCTTCAACCAAGGGTTACGTGTTCCACTTTCCGCCCTCTTTCATCTCCATGTGACGTGGGACTTAATGCTCTCCTACATCCGCAATTTGATTCATAAGGCTCCCTGGTGGAAATATTTCTCTGAGAATCTCTGAAAAACTCTCAAAATTGGAATTTCCACCAAGACTATCGATACTTTCAATAAGTGAGCCCTGCTTATATATATTCATCCCTTGAGGATTGAAAATTTGTGAAACTTCAAGATGAATACCGAGAAAATGCCAAATAATCATGTCTCTTGATGAGTGCCCCTTTCGCTATCACTGTCCAATGGTTCGAAATGTTCAGTAGTTTCCCTGGAAATCACCAGTTTTCAACCAATCACAAGCAATCAAGCTCAATACCAGTCGGTTTTACTGTATACTCTGTTCCTGGGGAGTCCGCATTCCAATTATATATATTACAAAGCACAACGTGAACATCTCCATCGTCCTGTTGTAAACCCTGGATTCATAGATCTCAGTTGATTGTAAACAGAAAGAGGACTCAAATGTACGTTCATATCCCGAATAGCAAAAGTTTCAAACACTAGATCATAAACTAACACTGGAAACAAAATTTTCATCTCAAAAAATTAATTTTTTCCACTTACTATGCATTGACAAATAATTTTTGATGACAAATGTGACCTGATAGTCGTATAATATAAGTGATTTATATTAAAATTAATATTTTCTCCGGGAATATGGCCTTTCCGCCCACACAGCATCACAATCGCCAGAGATTTCCAAAAGAACTATTGTGGAAAAATTCCTCATGAATTCAATTCAATAAATTCTCAAATGACTCGTCAAGTGTACAGTAAGTTCCGAAAGAAGTTAGAAAGTATCTCATATGAATGATGAGCAAAGTTCATGAAGAGTTTCAAATAACCTCATAAAGTCCTTGGAAAGAAGTGCTATTATGTCAGTAAATGATGAATGTCTGGGGGTATTCCTCTTTCAGTTTCAAAGAGCTTCCAAAGAGTATCCTGTGAAAGGGGTCTACGAAGCTCATTAACAGTTCATTCCGTATATCACAATAAATGTAAGTTCTAAATATTTCAGAAATTCATAAATAAAAAGAATCTTGTGTTTAGAACATGGTGGCTAGACCTAAAATTGTGTCATCTCCTTATTGATTATTCTTTTCGAACCAAATACGCAATTGGTGCATTCCATTAGACTTTCCTAATCACCGTCGACCCTGTTATGTGATCTCTTCATACAATCTGTTTGAATCCATCATGAGCATTGCTTTTTTTCTTCATCATTGAGGAACTCTTTTGGACGAGGAAAATGATTCCCCCAGCACTTCATTCTGAACTGACAAACGGGAGGGGTTGGAAAATTCTTATTGAATTCGTTTCGATAATTATTCACACAAGATTCTTTGTGGAATAGGAGGAGTTGATCAGGAATCATATTTGAAATCTGTGTGTTGTGTAGGGGAGTATCCTATTTTGAAATTGTGACACTTCGGGGTTATGCCACCGTCGGGACTATGAAGTCGTGGTATTCTGAGGCTTTTCTTCCACACAGCCAGATTGTTTGGAACGGAATTTCCAGAATTCGTGGATTCCCAGTATTGTTGTAGTAGATGTATTCAAACAAGACCAGAAGTCCACTCAACCCGCGTCACGTGGGGCTGAAAAAGGGCGGAAAGCGGTACGGGAAACCTTTTTCATCTCCATGTGACGCCGGCCTAAGTGTGGTTTCCAATGGACTGGAATTTTTAGGGAATGGAACGGAATCCGAAGATCCCATTGGTTCGTGGATAGGGATTCACTAGCATCCCCTGGGAATTCCAAGCCATGGAAGAGCAGCCTAAGGCCGAAGATTTATGCTAACGACTGTTACGCGCGACATCATTAGAAGAAAAAAGAGATCAGATTTGAAAATATCTTCCCTTTTCTTTCTTCTAATGGTGTCGCGCGTGACAGCCGCTAGCAGAGTTGCCAGATGTACGGATTTTCCTCATAAATCCACGTATTAAAAGACACCATTAAACGAAACCATCGATATGGAAAACCGAAAAATCCGTAGACCGGTCACGCTGGTTGCTAGTATGAGTCTTCGGTGTAATTATGATCAAGGTTGTGAATCAACGTGTCACTAAAGGTTTTGACAGTAATTTACATGTAAAATGCACGTTTGGAATACGTACATGACAGTAAAGGACGTACTTTACCAGGTGAATTACAGTGATTTACCTGTACCTCATATGGAATAATACTGTGTAGATTAGAGAAGGTATAAATTACTGGCCCATCTCTCCCTGATAACACACGAAGAATTCTTTTTCAAAAACAAGAATAGAGTTCTCCAAGAACTCGTTTCGAACCAATGAATTCATAAAGAGCTCTGGAGGAGTTCAACGTTTGGGACATTAACGAGTTCTTTGAGAATATTGAAACAATATTTCCGTTATTCTCAAAGAACTCGTGAATGTCCCAAACATTGAACTCATCCAGAGCTCCTCATGAATTCGTTAGTTCTTGGAGAATTCTATTATCATTTTTGAAAAAGCATTCTTCGTATATTACCTGGGGTGATAATAATCGTCCCGTTCCAGAAAAGCTGGGTGCATACTAGTAGGAGAGTAGCTTGAGTACTCTACGCCCCGGAGAGAACATGAAGCCTCAGCGAACGTTCAGATTAGATCTGTATAGATCGGATCGAAGGTTCATGAAAGCTAACTTTTAGATTCACAAACGTTTGTCAAAGGTACTACGAACGTTGAGATGCCCGCCTCAAAATACTTTCAGGAAACATAGATGGAACGTTCATTGAAGGTTCATCGGAGGTTTGAGGAAGCTTCACAAAAATATCTATACTTAGATTAATTTATAATAATTTATGTTTATTAATTCATTTATTTTTCATATAAATTAATCTAAATTAATGTAAGGATACATATTTTGCATAGTTTCATCAAACCTTCGATGAACCTTCAACAAACATCCCATCTATGTTCCCTGGAAGTATTTCTACGTTCAGAGATCCTTTATCAAACGTTTATGGAAGTAAAAGTGAGCTTTAATGAACCTTCGGCCCGATCTATACACATCTGATCTGAACGTTCGCTGAAGCTTCAAGTTCTCTTCGGGGCTTGTATCATGTGTACACTTATACTTATAAATATACGTACATACATACGTAACGCATATATGTGAAATGATGGTCGGGGATTCTACTCAACGGCAGTGCTCATCTGGCAACTCTGATTGGCATTTCATTCTTTCCTTCTATTGGTCATTCTTATTAATTAAACTATATGATAAGTGGATCCATGAGAAAAAATGCTAATCTGGTGGCTCCGTTGTATATGGTAAGGTAGCAAGTGCCCGAAAGGCCATTGATCCAGAAGCAGTAAAGTTGCAGCTATTTGAGGAAAGCTAGGAACTCCTAGTAATTATTCTCGGATTCAAAGATGATTGTCTTCCGGGTAAATGCAATTACAGGCACTTACCACCTCACCGTTGTATATATACCCAGACAGTGTACAAGAATCCTAAATGAATTCTGAAAAAAGAACTCTTTCAGGATACGAATAGTTCTTGAAGATTTTCAAAACTTCTTGGCCAGAATGAGCATGTAGGGAGTCCTAAGCTGTAATGGTAAGGACCCCCTTGTAAGGACAGACTTTCTAACGGATGTAATGTTCAAGCGAAGTTTTTAATATATACTGTGGAAAATAATTGTCGAATTTTCCCCCTAAAAAATGGTGGCAGCAAAGTTCCTACATAGGTGGTGGATTTTCCATCATGATTTGCTGGACTTTTCCTTTTTTTTCTCAGGATTGAACACCCAAAAGACAAAATAATTCCCCAAAGTGGTGGAAAAATCTCTTATCTTGAATGGAAAAACAATTTCCCCACAACGAGGAGACGGAATTTACCCACAGTGTGTAAACAAAACTCCCCACATTTTTCACAGTGTATATTTGATTGATGGAATCTACTCAGCCTACTGAAATGCTTGGAGCCCTGGACATATACCCAGTCATCTTCATGCATTAATCTCGCCCTGGAGAAGTTGCATAGATTTTTGAGAGAGCTCGTAACCCAGACAGCATAAATGATGAGTTAGGATGCATGAAGACTCTTTAAAGAATTCTCAAACAAACCCCATTATGACAATAAAAATGAATTCAAAATGAATACATATTGAATGTCCGAATAATTCTGTAGCAATTTGCAATATGAGTTATTTCTGTACATTGAGTTTGTCAATAAGAGTTCATTTTTAATTCCAGGTATTCATAATGAATTCATATCTACTGTCATGCACAAAGAGAATTTCGTAGTATAAAATACTAGAATATTGTTTGTAACGCTGGACAATACCACCGATTATTGCACCTGAACCCGCCGGAACCGGGGCAATTCCACTGTCTTTCTGATCAACAGCTGCATAGGATTGGTTGATTCTATTGCATTCCGTTGGAATCTTTCCAAATGAAACACGTTCGGCAAGCTACCCAGATGACACAAGAATTACATAACAGCCCATAATAAATACAATGTATTCATACAGAATTCTCTTAGAACTCTTGTGCTATTTGGGTATGCACTATCCAGTGTATACTATAGATCAGTGGACAATACTGAGACTGTGACTGAAATCACTCAATGTTTTGTTTGGAAATACTTGGCAAATACAAAAACAAGAATAGAATTCTGCAATAACTGTTTTTGAACTAATTAATTCGTAACGAGTTCTGGAGGAGTTCAATGTTTGAGACATCAACGAGTTCTTTGAGAATGCTGAAAGTATTGTTTGAGTACTCTAAAAGAACTCGTTAATGTCCCAAACGTTGAACTCCTCCAGAGCTCTTCATGAATTCATCAGTTCGAAAAGAGTTCTTGAATATTCCCTAGTAGAAACAGAATGTTGCATATATACTATGCACTTTCTCAGTATATCTAAATATACCATGAGCGTTCATAGTCCATATACAACGTCCGGTTGCTACTTGGGTTTCTATGCTTATTTCTGATAAAAGAATTCTTCGTATGTTATCAGGGTACGCACCTCTTTTTACGATTGGAAAATTATAATTCTGCTTTCTAATATTTATTCTATCTTTAACATTATTATAGTAAGATTCCTTCTCACACAGCTCAACAGTTCGGAAATAATTCATAATGAATCCATTCAGAACTATAAGAATTCAACATGGATTGATTTGGAAAGTGAAGTCACCCTTCCTGAAGTGTGCTGCTGTACTATACAAAAACATAGTAATATTGAACATATTTTTTATGCAATTTCTACAATAAAAGTTTCTCTGTGTAAGGGGGGTTCTTTGTGGGGACTCTTGTGCTGTATGGGAAATATTCGACGACTAACACAGCACACGTATGTTCCAAATTCACTTTCGTTATCCCAGTTCTGAAACGGTTCATGAAGAATTCTTATTGAATACCAAAGATTCATTCTGAACTGTCATAACGGGTCTATGAAAGAATCCTACAATGAATCCATAAATAATTCTTTATGACTTTATCGTAACCAGCGTGCTGTGTGGGGAATCGAATGCTTGTTGAAAACTTTTAAGAACTTTTTGTATCCTAAAGGATTTTTCAAAGAGGTCTTTTCTTAGAATTAATTTGGGAATCTTGTGTGTAGCGTGATAAGACACGAAGAATTCTTTTTCAAAAACAAGAATAGAATTCTTCAAGAATTCTTTTCGAACTAATGAATCCAAAAGAGCTGTGGAGGAGTTGAATGTTTGGGACATTAACGAGTTCTTTGAGAATGCTGAAAGTACTGTTTTAGTACTCTCAAAGAATCCGATAATGTCCCAAACATTGAACTTCTTAAGAACTTTGTATGAATTCATTAGTTCAAGAAAAGAGTTCTTGAAGAATTCTACCCTGTTATTAGGGTAGAGAACGGTAATGCTTTCATGCATGCGAAATTCTTTTTTCAAAATAATTTTTCCAATCGGAAGAAGAAAAATAAAGAATCTTATTATTACATACCACATGCGATGCAGTTTGAAAATATGAATCGTGAACGCAGCGAGTTGATATCAGCTGGTACGAAAGTGATTCAATCGGCCGATAACAATCTTTCAATCCAGGTCCCGCCATCTGTTGGGAAACTCGTCAACTATGTGGTTGATGACTCGTGTTAGAGGCCGAGAAACATGGCGTTAACCAAGTGACAACGCGTCTTGCCGTATCGAAGTGTCTTAGGTTTTTTTTTATTTCCTTAGGTTATTTTATTAATCAGTTATTTCAGGGAGGTAGTTTGAACGCGAGTGATCCATTGTTTTCAAGGGTTTCCCTGACCTTCCTCGAGTATCCCTCCAAATTGGGATATCGAGAGAAGAAGGAATAGAGAAGAAGAAAGTGAAAAAACAACAAAAAGAGGAAAAAAGGAGTTTTCTATTCCATAATATAACCATTTGGGCTGAATGGTGTGGCATTGTTTTCGCAGAAATATCATCGTTCATTGAGTGAGTATTCACGGTGAGTCAGAATAATCTGGCCCGACTAGGTTCACACATTACTCGATACATAGGTCGTCAACTTGTCCGATGTTTTATACGTGCGTACATAAACGAGGTTAATTGCTATTAAAAGGAGACAATTATTAGAGAGAAAAAAGACCGTTGGTGTGAGAGTTGAGATCATAAAGTAAGTCGATGCATCTCTCTCTCGGCAACAACGTACTAACGCTAATTTGTTCCGACTTTGTCCAGTGCGATTCGGCTTCTTCTGGTGTTTCATTTCTCTCATCTTCACATGACTGTTGCTCCTCTCGATTAATCATTCATATGTAAACTAACATACACAACGTTCAGTCTTGTCACGTTGCTCGTATATGTCACTTGGAGAAAACACCGTGAGGATTTCGTTACGGTTATTCTATGTGATTTTCTTTTAAACAATCTTCACTTTTTATATCATTTATTTCCTCCGTATATTCTTACAACAGAGTAGTTTTAAATTACAAATATTTCGAGCGTAGGTGTATGTGTATGCATATACCGTATGTATGGTATATACCAATGTGATATGTAGTGGGAAGAGGATCAGTGGTTATTGAATTAAACTAATACTGCAACTTCGTTATGACCATGGACACAGAGTTTGTGTTATTGTTCAGTAAATCAAAGAGAAATGAGTTTTTCTTTCTCCATTCGAATTTCTTGCTTGAAATGATACTTCGTCGTGTATTCAATAAAGGTGAGTGTGTGAATAGAGTTTATGAGTTCATAAAGAACATTGTTTTTGTGAGAAACATGAAAAAAGAAAACGCCATCTAGAGAAAATTATTTACATCGTTGGAAAGTTCACAAAAATGAGATTGTGTATGTGCTTTTTTAATTCATACGATTGTTCCATGGAAATTTCAAGTTCAATTCTAGTGTTTTATTGTAGAAATTTCAAATAATTGGGATTGTCAATCGACATAGTTGCGAGTTGAATATTTTCTTTAGCATTCGATTTTTCAGATCAACAGGTGTCAGAGTCGTAAATGAATACTCAACGGGTGTAACATATTTCTATTATCTGTTCTATAAAGACGGGTAAAGATTGTTTTCAATAAACAAAAACAAAAAAGAAAGAGAAGAAGAGCAAAGTACAAAAATCTTCTGAAAAGTATGCAACAGTTGAATTCACAATTATCAATCATGTTTATAGATTTGTGCTTGAATTTAAAATAATATCCCTGCTAAAAATTCCCCATAGAAAATCTTTGTTTTTTTTTTTGCATATCGTTTTGAATGTAATTTCTGAATCGTAAATCATCGTTTCTAACGTAATTGAACGATAAAACGTATGGTGTTCTATGGAATTTAATGAGAGTGAAGCTAGTGGTGATCCAATTGATGTAACTTTGGATTCACATCAATTTTAATGTCTTTGACATCAAAAATTGATCCAGTGGCTTTCAACTATAAAGTTCGGCTACTTTAACATTGAATAAAACAATTCTATCAAAAGTTACATCAATCGGCTGCTAGCTTCACTTTCATAAAAAAAATGCATATTTAACGTCTTGTGTAGTACATTTACGATGCAATCCCATACAACACGATACGTTTCATCATTCAACTACGATAGAAAGACGAGAGTTTACGATTAAAAACCACATTCAAAGCGATAGGAAAATTTCTATGGTTTTCTATTAGAAATCTTTAGCAAGGATTATCACGATCTTGATAAACTTAAACTATCAAATATCAATTTTTATAATTCTGTGTTATAAGATCTGACAATCATTCAGAAATTCCAATTGATATTTAAAGCGCAAACTCAGATACGCATTGGATTACTCATTACAAATTCGTGAAAATTCCACCTCCTTTCCCTGATGCTCGAAACTGTTCCTTATAGCATCCACAATACTTATTTTATTCAACAGTCTCTTCGTAGGAGAAAAAGATGATTAGCGAGACTTAGTTCCATGCTGGATGTATGTCCTAATTTGTATTTTTGGGTGGAATGGATACAAAAAAATTTAATAACAAGGGAAACTATGGAATGTTTCAAAAGAATAAAGTATCATTTCCGTTATAAAAGTGTTGGTTGAGAATCATCGTTCAGTTGGTGAGCTCGTATCCTTGTGGGAAGCAGGAGCTTCAAGAAAAGAAGTTATTAAGTCATAGAAAATAATTAAACCTTGAAATTAATTAAAATGTTCCTGTGGGGAAGTAATTAATGGAAAATGATGGGAAGGTGAATAAGAAAAAACAGAACACGAACTTTAATGAACAGTAAAATATTTTTATCCCATGTAAAAACGTGCAAGGTTGTGGTCATCAGAGGTAAATCAGATCCCTCAGTTTTGTAGAATCCACAAGAAATTGAGGTTTTTATCCAATCTAATAATACACTCGGCATAATGAGTTTTCTTTGTATCAGCGTTCAGAATACAGATGAATTGGTGAGGGCGATTCTTGAACGGAATCGATTGTTTTCTTTTTATACAGAAAAAGTATATAGTTTTTATAAAGTTGTATAAAAAAATCTATAAAACTTTGATATGTTCCGTATAAAAAAGAATCTATTCGAAGAGAATTCGGTTTATTAGGGTCTCATCGGTAAAAGCTAAACAGTCTTCCCATGGAAAAGAATCGATTCTATTCAAGAACCGACATCACTACTCAACAATTTCACCCCAAAGAACTGAGTTCTAGAACTCCAGAGAGATTAAAAAAATGTGTTGATTACTTTTGAAAAGTAAACTCGAAAATCGCCTGATTTTCTCAGATCTCGAATTTAGAACTGAATTGTATGGTAAATGATGATTTATTTAGAACTACAATCCAAGGTGAATGCAAAGTCGCGAAAATCTACAAAAATTATCCAAATTTTCTCTCACTATGACCAAGTGTTGCCAGAAACAAAAGAACAAGAGCGCCGAGATCGGAATATACCAGTCATTCCAATTAACAGAAGTATTTGATTGAACGTAGACCGTTGGATCTCAAAATTTCTGGCATTACTGCTATGACCCCATAAAAGTTTCTATAATATTTGTAGATGGTTAGTGATATACAGTGATTATCCACGCTGTTTCAGCCAAAAATTGTGTCAACCAAGAGCATTCTTTCCTAAAACCCGCATCACGTGGAACTGAAAAAGAGTGGTAAGCGGAGCGCGGAATTCTTGGTCGAAAACAAAGGCAAATAGTCACTTCTCCCTTCCAACAATGGATCCGCGCTGCTGCGCTTTTCGCTTTTTTTCAGCTCCATGTGACGCCGACCTAAAGATTTTCCTCTTGCTATAGCAGGGCGAAAAAGACCATTTTTGCCCTAAGGGCAGAAAGTGAGTATTTTCGTCCTGATCTGGTAGATTCGCCTGGAATCAATCAATTTCCACCCCCCCCCCTGCCCCCCAAAAAATAGGTTTGAAAATAGAAACTTTACGGGCAGGTATGGGAAATAGTCCGTTATTCACCAGCAGGAGAAAATGAGAACTTTCCGACATTTGTATACTTTTATGTGAAATGTGCACCCAGCAAACGGCCCTAGTAGAAATTTCAATTAACAAACCATGAGGTGCTCATCGGTTCATCCTTTTTATTGACGAGACACTAGGCGAGAAAACTACCAAGACTCCGATGAGGGATGTAACGCTCTCACCAACGAGGGACTCATCAGGAAAACTAAGCAGGCACTAGCAAGTAACTGATAAAGCACTTACCAGTAACTACCGAGGAATTTGTTTTAACAAATACTATACTACAGTCATATCTATATAGTGAATAATTTGGAAATGACCCCCAACTGTTCAACAGCAGTCATGACCCCATTTTTTGGAGATCTGTGTCATTAATCAGTCCAACTTGTCGGTTTTGCTCAACCAACGCCGGTTTGATTCAACGTATCAGTTACTGACTAGCGCCTCGCTAATCTTTCCTCATTAGTTTTGCCCCTCCAGAGCCTCATGGGTCACAGGGAAGAACTTGTGACATTTCTACCAGGGGGTATGCTTGAATTAAAGTGAGTGATTTTTTCTATTGCTCCAAATATCACTACAGCTGTTCCAAAAATTATCCTGTTTGGTACATGTGTAATATGCTTATTATAATGATAATTACACTTGTTGCAAGAAGAATTAAACTTGATTCAAAGATAAAATATATTTGATTCGAGTGTACATTATGCTCATATTAAGGGGTTCTTATGCTTGAATCAAGTGTAATTATTCTTGCATTGTGTGTAATTATCTTTGTAATAAGCATATTACACATATACCAAACAGAATAATATTTGAAACAGCTGTAGTGATATTTGGGGATATAGTGAGAATCACTTGTTTATTTCAAGCATACCGTTTTCTGGGTCTGAATCTGTGTGAAATTCAAGACTTTTTCTTCTAGAAATAGGACTGAAAACAAGCAATTTTCGTGCAGGAGTGAGAAAAAAATCGTTTCGTACTTCAAAAACTAATCTGAATCTTATTTATTGACAGAAGACCGATACGAATGAACACGAAACTAAAACTAGCAGCCGTAAATCTAGCACCTGATTGTTGTAACTTTTGACCAAACTTTTTTGAAGCCTTGTTTGCAACAAAAATCGATCAAGTAGCATTTCACTAGGCACTTTTTTGGATGCTTAAATCCTTGAGAAAAGTGTTGTATGGAAAGTTACAGCTATTGACTGTTAGCTTTACGGCTGCCAGTTTCAGCTTCAACGAATAAACACAGATTCATCATGGAGTAAAAAACAATAAAGTATACTTCAAGCACAATGAGTATGTTCACAAATGTCCGAGTAGAAAAATTTTCATATTTAAAGGGAATGCCAGCGACCCCCGACGATACAACCCAAGTCAAATCTTTCTTGACAAATTATTCGAAAACAAAGCAATAAAATCAAAATACCGCTCTGTACAGACCATCTTTATTGATTGAAAAAGGTCTGTACAGAGCGGTTTTTTTCATTCTATTGCTTCATTTTCGAATAATTTGTATGTTGCTGAAGTTTAAATCGTTTATTGAAACGAATTAGTAATCAAATAACAAAATCTTACACTACTCATCATATATAAAATATACATAATAAATATATAATTTGTGTACAATATATACATTATTATATATATATTATGTATAATGAGTAACGAAAGTGAATAACGTTACAAGTCCCTGCAAATAATTCGTTCGAGAAGATGAATAATAATGATTCATCAGATTTTGCGAGTTTAAATTTCCATTTTGTTTTTGTAAACGATTCAAACTTCAAGAACATTAATTTGTCGGAATAATTTTGGTCGTGTCCTCTTCTGAGCAATGATTCTGGTTGCATCTTCAGAGGTCGCTGGTATCACCTTAAGTCATATATAATATTATACAAATTAGATACAATTTTGAAAATTTTTCCGCTCGTATGCGTTTGATTATCCTGGTTCGATTCTCAAGATCTAGACATGGTTTGTTTCTGTTTGTAGAGCAAAATCCGGAGAGGAAGGCTGATAGTTATCAGTTGGAAGACCAAAAGCTAGTAATCGATCGATATACATTTTATTAGAAGTGCACTATCAAGTAATTAAGTGATCAATCGTCCAACTGAGAGTCATTCGATTGATTTTCAGCTTGAAGCATGGTAAATTCAGTCGAATCAAAGTTCTATCAATATCCATCTTAAACATGGAAAAAATTTAAAACAGTCTCGCACGATCACGAGGAAGAAATTGTGTAATATTTTGTTTCATAAAAAACGCTTTCAATACACATTATATAAAAACTTCGTCAAACATTTTACAGAACTCATCCTATTTTATGGTCACTGATTCAAAGTGATTATGATGTGCAGAATTAAAAAATAAGTCCAAATTTCTTGAATTAGTTTGTTTTTTGTAATGATTCATATATAAAATTCAACAATTCTGTAGATTTTATACAAAAATTATAAACACCTTTATAAAAATTTAACTAATTCAAAAAGTCTGATATTCAAATCTGTTTTCGTATTTAGCACATCGAAACTTGGATTCAGTAGTATATTTTTGTCTGTTCTCAAAATTATTATTGAATTTTAAGAAAATTTTCAATTCCACAATGTTGTAAAGTAATGACGGTGTGTAGAAATATTCACGTAAATGAATATACTGATAAAATAATTTGATGGAATGCAGCGCAATGGAACACAACAAGAGAGAAACCAGATTCAAGTTTGTTGAAAAATGATTTTCTCTTCGGTTTCCAGCTTGCACAGCATACAAGAGAAACAAGAATGTATTCTTCTGTCTTCACGTCTAATGATATTTTTATTATTGTGCTCTACTGACCAAAATCCTACGATTTCATTGTATCCTCGAACCTCGCGAGTTTCTAATTCCCTGCAAAAATGTCATCTTCTCTCGAAAGTTTTTCCATTGCATTGAAAAGCGAATAGTTCCCGATTAATCGAATGACGAACGACATCCGCTAATTAACTAACAAAGACGAGAATCAAAACGGAAGTCAAACATAGTTATCCGCAATTGACAATTGATGTCTATTTGCACCTAAATTACAGATTGTAAACGAAGCGAAGTGCTACGTCGGTGACAATTTGAATTGACGATCCCTTGCGTTGTGTGTTTTGAAAAAGAGCAGACCGTATAATCGGGCTGTTAATCATAATTCATCAATCTATCTTCACAAATTAGAACAATCCATTTGTGGATATATATGTACGAGTTATTTCTCGATAAATCGTTGAATAATTTCTTTTTGCTCATTTGATTGAATTACATAAGGAGATGGGATTATGATTGGATATTGGATAATTGTCACCGTCCTTTAGGGGTGTCATTGAAAAATTAGACAATGTAATTGAGAGTGTATAAATGTAATAATATTTATCTATCCAACATAGAACTTCCAAGAATTGGTATAACGGGGTTACATTTTGTGTTGAAATTTTTATTCTGATTCTTGGAATACGGTAAATCAAAAAGGTTAAATTTTATTCGAAGAATTCATACGTAAACTATATAAAAATTATATCACATCTTGTTTCAGAGAATAACTTTGAAAATATTTAAAAAAAAAAAAGTATAGAAAATTATAAAAATCGTATACAAATTCTACATAAATTCTATATTATTTTTCAAGACAAAATTATGTATAAATGATGTATAAATTCTTCAAGCATATAGTATTTTACGTGGGGAGATACTTTTTTTATCTAGCGTACAATTTCTTCATTATCATTGACGTTACATTGTACACCTAATGTAATTTTTAGAGAACCAAATTCAACCTCGTTAGTATTCATAGGTTTTTCGGGTCGCTACATCTTCAAGTTGACTTTTCATCTAAAGTAAGTTTTCTTCTGACAGTGGGAAGCATATTGATTTTTTTATTCAAATACAGTGTTTTGAATCTAACGAGATGGTAAAAAATATGAGAGAGGTCATCAAAATTTGAGCTCCTAATCATTCATTAATAGAAATTCTTTTGTTGGAAGTAATCGTACATGGAAAGAGATTTATAATGTAAATTTAACATTGATGCATGGATAAAACTTTGGATTTAATTTTTCAAATCTTGCTGAAGTTTGACTCGTTTATTGAAAAGAATTAGTAATCGAATACTGAAATACTCAACGATTCAATGTACACAAAATTGTGCAGTGTTTTTCTTAAATGACGTTTTCAGTTCCAAAGACTTCATTTGAAAAGTTAAATAACGATCATTCATAAGATTTTCCGGGTTTGAATTTTCATTTCGCTAAATTGACAGTCATTTTTCTAAACATTGATAAATTCTTTCTAAATATTGATGGATCCGGTCTTTCCGTGCATATGAATGTTAATATCCATATTTGTCAAATCAGTTCCCAATAAGTTAGTGATCAGTTTTTCCTGATTAGTTTTTCCTCACCAGTGTCTCATCAGTAATAGGGAAAACTGATTATATTTTCACTAGGGATTCGGTAATAGACGAGAAGTTAATTCAAAGAATTTTTCATTCATTAAAATCAGTATTTCAAAAATAACATGGGGCTGAGAGCTTTAGAAAGAGTTTAGACGAGTTTTATAGATTGAATTGAAGCAAGGAATTTCAATAGATGTGTTCCCTTATGAACCACTTTTTTCCATTTCCTTCAGCCCCTTTTTCAAACTTTCTCAAAAAGCAATGAAATTCCAACAAATTACAAGACATGTGCATCTTTGATCAACCAAGAAGATGCATCTACTCATTTTGATTAACTCGATTCAGACATAAACCTTGGCAAGAAATGTAGTTACTTTGTAGCTACCGAATGATCTTGAGTGAAATATTATCTTCGAATAAAAAGAATGCAAAATCTGATATCTTCATCGCACATGTGCATGCATATACAGAGCTATGTAATGGGCACATTTCTCCTCGTTAGAGAACTTGTTTGGCATCATTGCAATCGTCCGTCCGTCAAATCCGTTCATGCGTATAAATACAACATACGATCGTTCATTCATGAAAATCGATCCCGTATCTCGTACGTTATGAAACCGAACCTTACGTACGATGAAAATGATAATACCTGACTCTTACACGGTGTGAAAGACACAACTCCCTGTAGAGCGCTGATCTATCAATTTTGTACATGTTTTTGCTCAGGACGAATGAGAATCATCTTTTTTTTTTGTCACATTCTCCTCTCTCGGTCGCCAAATTGAAATTTGTTGCGAGGAAAGTTCAGTCAAGCCAAATTTGTTGAATAATTATACAAACTCAAATTTCAAATTGAGAATAAACTTGCGTTATAAAGATGGTTAATTTAAGTACAGATCGATAGACCCGAATGCCAGTTGACCCGGAAAATCGAATGAAATAGCCTCGGTAAAATTTTAGTAACAAATATACATTTTTTCAATTCATTTCTAGTTAGTTTCATTCCATTCTGATTAGAGTCTCTCTTTGTTGGCTTTTCATGTCAGCGCAAATATTTAGTCAAGTTCCGCTCATTTTCGACACAGATTTGCCAATTCGACACTGATAATATCTAGTGACAACATTGAAGTAGCAAATTCATAGTTAATTCTAAAACTTGCTAAAATTCTGTTCAGACTCTGTTGAGAAATTTCTTAATTTTAATGCAAGAAATGATATGAAATGTTCACGAGAGGTTATTGAATTTGAGAATATTTTTAAACTCAAGAAATGAGTATGAAATTTGGAAATGTGTTATTAATCCCACAGCAGGCACATGAAAAAAAAACCAGACTCTGCTGAAACTCATTTGAAACTAATTAGATTTCAACTCACTATGGTAGACCCCAATAGACCTGAAAGACAATTGACCCGATCTTAGAGTATATACTACACTGTAAAAAAATTTTTTGAAAATCACCATGCTCAGCGTTAGAATGAAAATTACCTACGTTCAACATAGGGTGTTTACAGTGAAAAATGTGGATTCCCTACGCTCAGCATTGGACTTTTACAGGAAAATTGTGATTTTACCACTGCCTGTGATTTGATCATGCTCAATGTTGGTAACATTATTACCTACGTTCAGCGTGACATTTTTACAACTCCACGTGAATTTTCTCCGCTGAGCATGGAGTAAATACAATTGTGAATGCTTACATACCAATTTTGCACAAATTTTACCAAATAGTACAATTTTATATTCTTGAAAATGTAATTCCGCTATGCTGAACGCAGTGATATTGCAAAAATTTGCCTCTGTAATAATACAATCAGAATTTGTAAAGTTCATTTCATTTTTTACAGTGTACTGGAGCGAGCATTGCCTATAGAAATTGCATTCAATAGAAATAAGTGTGGTTAAATTGAGAGAGAGAGAGAGAGGGATTCAACTTATAGGCAGTTGTCTCTCTTTTTATCCAATGAGATTTAAACAAAAATAGCACTGCCTAAAAGTCGGAACTCTCATTCTATCTTGAATTCAAACTAACCACACTTCTCCGTAGCCTTTGCTCGCTCCAGTAGTATATGCTCTAAGGACCCGATGCACGATGAACCCGAAGATGAGCGTCTCGAAAGTCTGTTGACCCGAAAATTGAAACCTCATGGTGCATTTTTACAGCCGTAATCATATCGCTATCTCTATTCATCTTTCAGCCGCTATAATATGTAAACACGGCACGGAGTTTTCGTGTTAACTGACCTTCGGGACGGGATTGTATTTCGAGTCTATTGGGGTCTACCACTCACTATGGGTGGGTTTTGCTCGTCAGGGTGTATAAATTCGATTAAAAAACATTTTCGATAAATAGATACTCGGATGCTGAGAGAGAAAAATACCTTCTGGGGTCTGACAGACTTTTGCGGATATTTTAAGGTTGAAATTCAGAAATTTATTATTGAAATTAAGAAATTACTGTATTAAAAATGATATACATACATTCATAAAATTTAAGAAACGTGGTTATTTGAATACTCGAGCAGGAATTCATATTGAGTATTCGCCCCAGCAATGTCATTCATGGAACTGTCTAGGCGCTCACGAGAATCTAGTCAAGGGCTACACGGAAAGAATAATTTAGCTGCAGCACCTAAGTGGCTAGCACGGACATGAACAGCCATTAAATTAGCTCCTGCAGCTAAATTTTAGCTGTTATAGCAAAAAAATTTGCATTTGTAGCTAATTTATTTTCGGTGGTAGCTAAAATTTAGCTGCGGAAGCTAATTTAATGGCTGTCCGTGTCTGTGCTAGCCATTTAGGTGCTGCAGCTAAATTATTTTTTCCGTGTAGAAACAGTCTAATGGCTAGCGAGAAAATTGTAAGGGCCTAGCGAATGCTGATATAGCGCTTGCTCGGACGGTCAGAACCAGATTTGGACAGCCTTATTTCAAATCAGTCCCTGATATGGAATGTAACGTACTGTTGTATCGAAGCCCGATGTAACGAACTAAGGTAGGGTATGCCAAATTACAAACCTATCAGGACCAGGTCTGGTTAACCCTAATCACGCGTACCAAATCGTGGCCTCACCAGGACCAGATCAGGTGTGCCAAAGAAAGGTGAGCCCTATCACTGCCCGATCGGGCCCATATTGAACATGAGGCTGGCCATAATATTTTTCTGCTCGGGTAGTTTCATAACATGTTCGTATATTTCAGTTGAATTCTTACAACAGTGAAGATAAGAAATTTCTTTTGGTTATATTATAAAATATTCTGTGTAGTAACAGAAAGTTGAGTATTCCCTCTGATTGAAGGAATCAATTAATACCCATTAAATTGGAATTGGAATTCTGCACGTTCAATCGGAATCACGATGTAAGAAGAATAGGTGGGTTATCTTCCCTGGTGGTGTGAAGAATTTTTGATGCAAGCTTTGAGATAGTTCAATCTTTGCCACCAGTTAGCGAAAATATCGTTCAGGCTAGACAAATTTTCAATTTTTGAAATTCAAATCAAGGTTAACTGAAGAATAACTTCTCTCTATTAATATTATGCCTTATAATACGGTTTTATTTTGTTTCTTTATCACTTTTGACTCGTATTTCCAACATCTGATTTGAATTTAGCGTTTTTTTGCCCAAACTACTTGAATTTTGTCAAATTCAGAGCTATCAAAACCAAGAATACTGCACTGTAAAAAAATTTCACCGGAAAATTCCAGTACATGTACTGGAAGTCATTAAGCTGTACATGTACCGGAAAATTTCAGCACATTTGTACTGCAAAAATTCAGTGCAAACGTTATGGAATTCCCGCATCAAAACTGGAAATTTTCTGAGCCTCGGTACTGGAATTTTTCAGTACACGAGCTGGACTTTTCCAGGACATGTACTGGAAAATTAATGCTGAAAATATCCATGAAAATTGAAAAAAAATTGCTCACGCAAAGTGATTTTGCAGGGTTCTTGTGTTCCAAGATGATTGAGAAACTTTTGATCGTTCATTTGGATGGACAGAAACTCATGTCTACCTAACAGGATTTGAACCCACACTTTTCTACCTGCCTACCAACTGAAACCTAAGACCTAACCGATGAGCTATAGCGCGACATGTTGGAAGGCCAGCTTGGGTTACTACATATGCTTCATATCTAGAACACAAGAGGATAAGTCTTGGAAAAACCTCATATATCAATTTCATTGGCTACAATTACAATTATTATTCAAAATCTCAATCAGGAAATTTTTAATATAAAGACTTGAAATTTTTCCTGCCAGAAATGACGAAGTCCAATAGAAGTGGAAAATTTCAGTGCAACAGTGATTAAATTCCGTTGCATAGCAACTGGAAAATTCCATCACACGACCTGAAAATTGCAGTTCAAAACCTGTATAATTCAATTGCATAGTAACTGGAAAATTCCATCACAAAACCTGAGAATTGCAGTTAAAAACCTGTATAATTCCAGTATACCAACGATTAGGTTTTTTTTTCTAAATTCCAAATTTTTTCTCAAGTCCTTTTTGAGGGAATATTTTTTTTTGGTGCACAAGAACTATAAAATTGTAGTACGAGCCGGTAAAATTTTCGCGAAATCATGGCAAAATTTCAGTACATCATCTCAAACTTGAAAATTCCAGTACAATGACTGAATTTTCAGTTATGTTTGGTAAATTTTCAGTAACGTAACAACAAAATTTCTGTACATGTACTGGAATATCCATATTCCAGTACTAGCACTGGAAATTTCCAGTCCAGTTGCACAGTAAATTTCCAGTTTTTTTTTACAGTGTGTCACAGGAAAATTTGATAACACGTACAAAAGTTGCATTGTGATCATGAAGTGAAAACTGTTGGCCATAGAACTATCGGCCAATGGTCATAACTTCTTACAGAAAACTTTTATCACGGATTTGAGCATCTGAAACGTTTAGAGCAACGCTGCCCAATCGATTCCTAGTGTCAACCAACCTTAAGCAACGTCTAATCAAAAGTTAGAACGATCGGTTACTACAGTAACGGCCGACAGTTTCCACTTCACATTGTGATCGGAATGAATGTGTCCACTTTTCAATTTGAAAGAATATATATCAGTAGCCTCTCGCTATAAGCATCATCTGCGTCCTTGTTCCACTCTGTATCCAATCTCGTGTGAGAGCAGATCCTGATGGTATTTATACATCCACACGGAGAAAAATAACGTTTCACAAATTACTACTTTCCCACTGAATTGGCAGGATAAGAGAAAATATCACTCTCTATCTATTGATATAGAGGTGTAGTAAAAATGTGTAATTTATCATGCAGAAGTTTGCACGCTCGTACTAAAGAAGGTTTCGTTAATCATCCATTTTTACTACACTGTTTATCAATAACATTGATATTTTCTTATATCCTGCCAATTTGGTAGAAATGTAGTCTTTTTCAAAAATTTTTCTCCATGCAGAAAAATGGTTTATTTGAATATGAATCTACTAGACATTTCGTTCTATCCAATAAAATTCAAATATTGCCAATTCAAATTTACAATAAATGAATTTGGATAAGATACATTTTTTATTTGATCGCACCAAAAGTCCATTAGGTGCATATTTAAATAGAAATTCAGGTGATTCAAATAAGTTTAGGCAATCCAAATATATCCAAATACATAATTTTCCTCGCTGCAATGAAGTTTACAGCATCCCTTTGCTTATAGTCTGGGTTACGGTGACCCAGGTCCATTTTGAACAGTTCATCTCTGTAAATTATCAAGCAGGAGTGAAAGAGGATGCTGAGGATTTCCTGTGTAAACAGAGGGACATGTATCAGAAATATTCTTCGTTTGAGTTTGATTTATTTGAAAGTATCTCATATTCGAAATTAGTTTGTTGACATTGCCGTATATCTTCTGCTATGTAATTAATGACATTCCAATTGAATCAATCTTCAAATAACTCGCGTCGCGTGCATATTAAATATTAATTGATATTCCAGGTCTTTACATACACATACTTTACGTAGACAGTACAAATATGTACATGTATAAAATGTAATACGAAATTGACATACATTCATTTGCATTCATCCTGTGAGGATCTTCCGCAATTGATAATACTGCCCTTTCATACGTAACTCGAAATGCGCGAGAGAAGGAAATAACTTCATGCTCTATGATGAATTTTCACGGATATGAGGCAGATCACATAATTGCAGATGTGAAATAAATTCATCATACGTGCAAATATTGAAATAAGTATGAACTAGAGCATATAATGCGGGGTTTAAATTCATTGGAATACGATGAGACGAAAAGGAACTGTTTTATGTCGATGAAAAAGATTGAAATATATCCATCTTTTCAAATATCATTCTATACGTATGGGTGAAATGAAAATGTCAATTCATATGGAATTAGTAGCACACGAGAAATATCAGGAATGCTCTTTTTATCTAAAAGTATTATTTGTTGTATTCAATTTCATTGTTATTGTTATTTTTTGTTTTTTTCGTTAACAAGAACTCAATTAATAACCTGGAGAGGAAACGAGCAAGGGCAGGAATCTAATTTATAGCTCCCAATTTCCGACAGGATATTTCCATCATACATGCACTACCCACTCACTAATTTCATTCTCGTTTCAAAAAAATTAGGTAATCAATTTCAGCCCAATTTTCTGGAATTCGGGAATTCCATTGGTATCGTGAATATGATAAAATCATTTCGTAGCATATTAAGAAGTCACGTAAAATCTTATTTAAAAGAAAAATCGAATGTCAATCGTGCAGGTATATTCTCATCTCATCTTCACGAAACAGATTTTTCAGAAATACACTGTTGGAAATTTATGCATTAATTTTAACATTTTTGCTGGAAGTTGGTTTCAAATGAACACATGAATTGAATTTCATATAAATACATTCTATATTAAATATCATATTCATGTATAGAAACCTGAATTCATTTACGCAATTGAAAAAAACTTCTTGATTTTTCTCAGGGTGTAGTTCTTTCAATACTCGTAGAGGAAAAATGTTTTCAAAAAGCGGGTACCAACTTAATACCGCGCTCTATATCTGAAGAATGCTGAGGAGGAAAGACTTGGTAGCCTTTTGGCCCGATGTATCCCTTGAGCCACTCATATTTTTTGCTTTCGAGAAGTACACGGAGAAACAAAATTCATTAGAACAAAGAATATTTATAAAATTATTTGATTAAATCATCGAAATATACACTGAGGAAAAAGATAGTGGAGTCGACTACGCACGACAGTTGGATGCGTTCAACCGCAATCATTCATCAACTCAATTCGAATACAAGGTTTGTTCAATTATGCGTAGTTCAGTCAACTACGAATCTAGTCGAATCAAGCAATTATTGCATTTGAACGTACCCAATTGTCTTGCGTAGTTGCACTGTAAAAAATCCTCAAATAAATGTGCTAGCGGTTATCAAATTTGTCAGGGCTATTTTACTGTCCTCAGTAAGGTAATTTTACAATTTTATCATAAATTTGCTGTTCTCCTTTTAGCGATTTTGCAATCTTTCTCAAAATTTGTCAGCAGTTTGTGATATTAACATTCTCAAACGCGATAATAATCGGACCCATTCTGAGGACAGCAAATTTACCAGCGCTGTTAAAATTAATGATACCCATCAAATTTCGTTTCTGACAACAAATTCATGATTCGACGCGTGAAATTGGCAGTGCCGCGAATATGAAGAATGATGAAAACTATGACAATTTTCATATGATGATCACCATTCCGAATAACATTTTTCAAGTGTGCTCGTAATGAATTTATATAGCTTCTAGCATTTTGACGGTTCCAAAACGTGAAATTTATGTTTCAAATTGGGTCTCATTATTATCGCTCCTGGAACTAACAATTTTACGCAGAATTTTTTACAATTGTGGGTCCACTATTCCTTTTTCTCAGTATATCATTTACAAGCATGTCGCGGAACTTGGGTCAGAAGTATGGAATTCTTTGGGTTCATAATGGATTTCTTTGATGGCAATATATTTTACTACTAAGTAGTCGAAAGCGCTTGATTCGAATGAATTATTTTTTGAAACACATTAACTTTTAGCGGATGCGACTGGTCCCAGAAGGAACTACCGTGGGAAACACCCTTTTTCATGTTTTTCAGGTTTTTCAGTTTGATGTTTTGAATGAGGAAAGAATTGTGAAGACTTGACAAAATTTTCGAGCCTCCCCGTCCTCTAAAGTTCTCGACAAGCGAATTGCGAAATAAGGAGATTTTCTCGAAGTTTTTTTTTCAGAAGGAAGTAAATTGAGAATTTGAGTTATTTCATACTTATTAAATAGGTCTTAAAAAAGTATATAAAAATTTTTTTCAAGTCAAAGAATTCGTATCTCGAAACTTTAGAGGCGTTTTTTCTCGAAACCATAGCTTTCCAGATGGACAGCACGATATCTCAAAAACTACTGAATATATCCGCATTTTTTATTTTTATTGTGAAGTAGATTAAATTTACGAAAGCCTACACTTAAAAAATGATGATATTTATTACTTTTTTTTACTGTAGGTACTTTGAAGGGCGAAAAAGACCGTGAAAATACGAGACTAAAATCAGCATGTCCGCCATTTTTAAAATTTTTTACATTTTGCTGTTTTTATTGATTCGAGCTCCAACAAATGTAATATATTTCATAAAAATTCTTGGTTTCCTAATCTCAGATAATATTTGGAAGTGCCACAACCCCTTTTACCTTTTTTTTAAGACGGCCAAGTTTCAACCTGTATGAACAATTCGAATGATATAATTTTTTACTGAAGACAAATTTTTTTGTATGCTTCAAAATATATTGAAAAAGTGTTGAAAAACTTGAATTGTTTATTTACCTTGGTCCATGAGAAAAAAAACAAAAAATTCGTAAAGTTCACCTCATTTTTCAGTCGCTGGATGAGAACCTTCCCTTGACTCTTCGAAAGAACGTTTCATATACAATTCCTATATCATTTTGTTATGGAACATGATTTCATAGAATTTTTATATATATGAACTCCCAATATAGGATTTTGTATAACTTTTATGTATTTAATCCATGAATCTTCCTAATTCAATTTTACAAGGGGTAATACTTTATCGATCCAGTGTGCAATAGGAAGAAAATGCGTTCTGAATCATTCTTAGAATTATAAACTCCAGTTGTTAATGTCTAGATCACAAGTGGATTAGCTCAATCGACCTTGTTGCGAAGCCAATAGTAAGATGCGCCGTCAAATGATTCATCCGTGTATATTACATGAAGGATTAATTTGATTCATTTCATAATATTTGATTGAAATTTAACAGGAAATAATCTGTGATTTTTGATGGGATCTTTTACTCAGAATTACCATTAATATAGTTGGTAAAATACTTGGTTATAAGTGATAATTACCGTGTTTTGTAGGATACATGATAATTTCTTATTCCGAAGATCAGTATCTGCGATGATAGTTACGTTAACGATTAGTTGATTTACTATTCATAGTTAAGGTGTGCCAACTGTTTACTGCTTTTTGCCTCAGTATTGTGGGATGGAATTGAAATAGATGAATGATATGTGGAGTAAAAAATATTTCTTTATTTTAACATCAAGGTTTTTGAAAATTATCCAACTATAGAACAAATAAATGTTACATACCATTGATGTAACGAAGTCATTCAAATGCACTGAGAGAAATGGATTGGTGAAATACAGCATTGATTTTCATATCATTCAGTAGAATTATCAATCGCTGAAATATTACTAATAGATCTTATAAGTTCATCCAAATTTACCCAACTTATGCAAAACTTTAATAAAATGTTCAATAAATATTATCATACGTTCAGTTTTGTAATCATTACATATTCAAAAAGGATGTACAACGATATTTCTTATAAACTACAGTAAACACTTCATCAATTGATAGTCTTATGATGTGAGAAATAATAGTGTCACATAACTACGAATATTAACTCCATCAAAAAGTAAAATATTTGAATACCTTGTAGCTTTCATTCCTACTTGTGAAATTATTTTCCCTAAATTACTGAGCAATGTTCAATATAAACATTATATATTCATGTAGCTTTGTCGTGCGTACCTCTATCGTATATAAATATGTATTGTCTACGACACGTATTTTGGAAACATTTGAAAACAATCAAATTACTTTAATGTAGCAGAAATTTTTAATAATTACTTCTTTTATAAATCGTTCATCTACTGGGTAGTTCACCCTATTTTAGAAAGTCTTAGTTGTAGTTAATCATCGTGTTGTTCATTTTGATAAAATTTATATAGTTTAACTAATTTAGTGGCTCTTTCTGGAACTAGTCTATTCCTCAGACTATTCTAAATATGCCCGAATGAAGAACAAAATTCTTTCAATCCCAGCACTGCTAGGTGGACACTTTAACAATTTGGCAAAAAACATGCAAAACCACTTGGTAGATTGTTTTGATGTGCAGTGTGGTCTTGCATCAAAATTAGAATGGACACAAAATACAAGGATTTGGACGTGCAATTTGAATTGTGGCGATGCTGATGGAATTGCAGTAAAGTGCGTTAACGGTTGGAGTAAATTTCACTAGTTTCAAACTTGATTTCAGCTCATGTAAACACAAATCTTGGTCCAATTTCAATCTGATCGAGGCCCAACCTTGAAAGCTCGGGCCAAAGTCGAACAAAACTTGATCCCAGATTGGTGCTCACATGAGAGATTATATGAAAAGTAACTTTGTAGTTTATTCGGTATTTCTTGGTGACAATATAAAGTAAAATGGAATATGGTAGGGAGTCTTTTGGCAGAATCGACATGATTCGACAATCACTAGTCGCTTTCAGAGAACACTAGGGAATGACTAGCGGTGGTCAAATCATGTTCATTCGGCCAAAAGACCCCTTATCATGGAATATACATGTATAAATATATTATTCTATATCATCATATACGAAAAATGATAACATAGTACGATAAAAATGAAGATTAGTAGGTCATACTAAGAATCATCAGAGAAAACCAATGCCAATCAGCATTGCCAGTATTCCCTAGAAAAATCTTCAGCATCTGATGATTGGTCATTTCTTGTACAACTGGCCAATCATATTTTCAATTTGGAAAGAAATGACCAACGACAAAAAATCTGAAGATTTTTCTAGGAAATACTGGCATCACTGATGCCAATTTGATAAAACCCGAAAAAACCTGATTGTACCCAGTGGGGCGGGTTTTAAAGAAAAAACCCGGGTTTTTTCCAACCCTGTATATGTGAGGTAATAAATATTCTATATCAAATCGTGTGATGTAATGTGTTCCGTGTTTGAAGCGGAAATTAAGATATCTCATTCGTTTGTTGTAGCTAGATATTCTGAAATTCAATTGACATTATTCAATCGATTTGTTTTTGGTTAGAATAAATAATACTACA
This sequence comes from Gonatopus flavifemur, assembly GCA_018340375.1. Lineage (NCBI taxonomy): Eukaryota > Metazoa > Arthropoda > Insecta > Hymenoptera > Dryinidae > Gonatopus > Gonatopus flavifemur. The sequence goes on from JAFFJZ010000005.1 coordinate 13,869,819, forward strand.
ACTTTTATTATACATCGAATTAATTTAATTTATCCTGTTTTTCTTTTTAGGGAAAGGAACACGACCGCATAGAACAAGAATGCCTACACAGACTGCAGAAAACGACGACATACGCGTGAAAATAGTTTACAATGGGTAAGATATTCTTTTACCATGCCCTGAGTTTTTCTGATTGCATCTCATCACGTATAACATTGTTTCTCGCTTTTGTTTTCTTATTATCACGTCCAGAAATATTGAAAAAATATTCTAATTGATTTATTTACATATTGAATGTATACATGAACAGGAAAAGTACACGCAGAAGAATGCAAATCGAGAATATAATAATCTTTAATAGAAAATTGGAGAATATCTCTTAAATTTGTAATAAAGATGGAACAGTTCACGTTTACTACTGTGTCCAAAAAATAAGGTGATATAGCATTTATATTCAAAAATCTTTACTTATTCTCCCAAATCAAGTTCATCGCCTTCAAAGTACCCCCCCCCCCTCCCCCTGGATATAATAGACTTATGCCAACGCATTTTCCAATCTTCAAAACAGTTGTTTCCTTCAAAAAGTCCGTTTCCGGGATGGCCTTCAGCTCTCTTTTCGATTCGGCTTGGATCTCCTTTATCGACTCAAAACGGTGTCCCCACAGCGGTCTTTTGAGTTTGTTGGATAGCAGGCGGCGCACGGTGCCAAATAAAATGAACATGGGGGTTGTGGAACGATATGGGTCGAGGTTTTTGCGAAATAGTCGCGAAAAATCAATGCAGTGTGAGCCGGTGCAAATACCAAGAGTTGTCTCGCGACGATAATCGAAGAAAACAGTCAACAAAACCTTGATTTTTGAGCGATTTTGGGACGGTGTTTTGGTTTTGCCACATCTTTAACGCGATATTCACTTGATTGGGCGATTGTTCTCGGGTCGTAAGCGTGAATCCACGTCTCATCTCCAGTAATAATACGTTTCATCTTGTCCTGATAGTCAGAAAGCATTGTTTTACACACGCGACGATGTTTTTCCAGGAAATTCAGTGTTTTCGGTACCAATCGAGATTTGACGCGTCTGAGGCCCAAAACATCCTTCAAAATGGTATTGACTGATCCTTCTGAAATGCCAACATCATCAGCAAGATCTCTAATTGTTAAGATTTACAAGCACCAAATCTTTGATTTTTTGGACGTGAACTTCGTCAGTTGAAGTTGATGGTCGGCCGGGACGCTTTTCATCTTCGACACGTTCTCGACCCGCTTGGAACTCTTTATACCACTTGTAAACATTTTTTTTCGACATAGCTTAACCACCAAAAGCTTTCTGCATCATCCCCAACGAATCAGCAGCAGAAAATTCATTCCGCTAACAATATTTAATACAAATTCTTTGCTCAACAAATGCAGACATTATAAAAATCGAAAATATCACTCTCAGCAGCTTACAAAACGAAGCGTACCTCAAAAACTAGTGAATATTTTGATGTGGTCTTTAGCACGGATATCAGAGACAGTCTGACTAACCTGAAAATAAGAGCACTTCCCCAAATACATTTGCGCACAGAGTTTAAATTCAAATGTCACCTTACTTTTTGGACACAGTCGTATGTTGAATTTTACTTGAAAAAGAATGAAAAATTATCAATACTTGACAAGCAATAGAAAAACATATCAACTTTTCAAAAGTCACGCACGCAATTTTACAGAGTGAATAATAAAATTGAGAAATTTTGTTACTTACTTCGTAAAATTTCATGCGCGAATTTTGGAAAATTCATACTTCTTTCTATTATTCTATTTCAATTAATATTCAACAGAAATGTGAACCGTTTTATCTTCATTACGAATTTGAGAAATCTTCAATTCTCTACTAAAGATTACTATATTTTCGATCTGTATTTCTCTGCGTGCAGTGAAAATCAAACGACGTCGTCACAAATTCAATGAAAGTGCAGGAAATAGTACTATAAGTTATGGGATTCGATTGCTTGATTCCTTTGTTTTATCAAAACGTTTCATAGTTTCATAGGACATTCCCTATTTTCGAAGTTACTAGATTTCTCCCCCTCCAGTTTTTTCGAAAACGAATGAATAAAATAAAGAATAATGAGTACTCGCATTGAGAAAGAAATGATTATCTGTGCTTGTGTTTGATTTTTCATGATAAAAAACCGATTCCTCTTATACCAATTTTCACTCAAAACACAACAGTTCTTGTCTCTTTCTGTAATATTCTCAGAATAAGATGAAGAAATATAAGTTGAGGCTATTTCTCTGTTTTAACATACTTAGAAATTATGAAATAAACTCTGCACAAACATTCTTCGACAGACAAGAAGAAACTTATTATCTTAATAAACCATAATACTCTGTACTTGGAAGTAACTTTCCGCTTTTGCTCACACGTTGTCTCTCATAAAACAAAATTCTTTCCTTAATATCTCATATTCGTATTTTGAAAATAACTTATAAAAACCAATAGCTTCGACTTTTCTTTTATATCGAATGTAAATAACGTGGTTATGTAAAAAAGAAAGGATCCAACATACGATGCAGAAAGTTATAAATGGTCAAAGAAATGTTACTTACCAACCCCTTAGGAATGGCCGATACGTGAGATCAGTTTGAAACTTTTTATTACGAGTATTGTTACCGATAGTACCACACGGTGCTGTTATTTCTGAGATTATTTCTCACAACAGAAAGTATATGATGAGAGATGCGAAAAATTTATTTGATACCAAGGGCGAATGGTGAAACACGTTCTTCGAATTACATCTTTTTATCAATATCCTAGTGAAGTGAAAATGATCATAAAACAGTCATAAATCCTTGATTAATTTAGTTTTGCAAAGTAGTATATTCGAATTCGTATATATGCAGATTGATTTACATCATCGTTCGAGTAAAGTTTCATTAATGAGCTTTATTTTAATGCATTACACAACGTATACTTGTGGATCCACTTTGACTAGAATTTATTTATTGTAATTTAATCGTCATACTCGGTGAGATAATTTTGAAGTTTAATAATAACATTTCATTACATTATCTTGAATCTGACAAGATGATACAATCGAATACGATTTAATATCACTTTCATATTTTGTTGTTATTACATTTTCAATTGAGAATTAATTTTATCAATTTTAGGGAGGTGCAAATTACGTACATCACCGCTGGAATATCGGTGGACACATTGAGAGAGGAGATGAGAACTATTTGTGGATTTGGAACCGCGGGACCAGGTTCGGGACCAGATCAATTTACGATGAAATGGGTAGACGACGAAGGAGATCCTTGTAGAATAGCATCACAACAAGAATTGGACGAGGCTTTACGCTTATACGAGCTCGAAAAAGACACTGAAATCACGATACACGGTAAGTGATCATTATTTCTTTCGCTTTCACAAGGATCAAATTTTCTATTAAATTGGCCAAGAAATTGAGAAAACATACTTGAATCAGGAAAAGAAAATTTCCAGTAAATGAGGATTTTTTTTTGTATCGTTGATAGGGATTCAAGCCCTTTTATAATTTTTGGATTCATTATTTTCATTTTGACTCATGGATTATACATGGAAAGATCGGGTCTACTATTAATGTTTAAAAAGAATTTATCAACGTTTAGAAAAATGACTGTCAATTTAGGGAAAAAGAGGGTCGCTGAAAAAAATTCGTAGTGAGTCTACCAAAAATTGGTATTCAAAATATTAACAGTTGATAGTTTCATTGGTACTTTTCACATCGACTACGCATTTTTAGTAGACTCACTACGAATATTTTTCTTAAATTGACAGTAATTTTTCTCAATAACAATAGACACGGTATTTCCGTGTAATTACACTCAAAAAAATTTCCAGTTGTTTCAACTGATCAGGTTGATTGAACAACATGACAACCAGTTTTTGTAGTCAACTCAACCATTCTTTTCAATTGCCATGACTAATTTTCCGGTTAATTCAATTAAAATGATACAGTTGTCTTGATTTTGTTAATTTAACCGATGAGAATTTCTCTCTGTGCACTCTCCCGTCGATTACGAATTGTTCTTAGGAGTAGAAAAGGGCAGGCTGCACGGAAAAAATATTATCTTATATGTATATTACGATATGGAAATCGTAACGGAGGACTATACTGCAAAATCAGCCTATTCAAAATGTAACATTGTAAATTGTGTGCTGTCTTTTGATTGAATCATGTCCAATATTACGATGTTAATTCCTACAAAGGACGGTTATAATAACAGCAGTATTCCTCTCAAACATCTGACAATTCCTGCTTTTTCGTAAGTATGGTCCTGTGCTACGATTTCGACATTGTAATTTATAAGATAATATTCTTTCCGTGTGAGTAGCTACTGGAAAAACTTTGAAAACCTGGAATTGTCAGGGAAATATCCTGAATAACCTGGAAATTTTTCAGACGTTGAATACTTTTCTCTTTTCTGTACAAATTTCATTCAGAATTTTAAATTCGTTGAAATGTGTGTATGCATTGATTAGTGTTTGCTATCAGATGAGTAGTGAATCATTACAAGGTCCAGTTGAATTGAATTAAAGTATGCCCGGAATTCGTGCCATGAGCATTTCCGTGTAACAGGTTAACATTTTGAAAATAGATGGTGCTACAGGCATCGGAAAAATTCTGATAAAGTACTGAAGATTGTTCCCTGAAAATATCAGACCTTTTCATGAATTCTTATTCAAACGGTACATTGGTATCCTCTTAACGAGGAAGCAAAAATATACTCGAAGAAATATATTTCACACGGAAAAAAAGATGATGTTGGATTTACAACATTTCGTTCGATCACCATAGAAACCCCTAATGTTTCTATGGTGATCGAACGAAACATTGTAAATCCAACATCATCTTTTTTTCCGTGCACAGCAGAAAGCGAAACTTCTTAGATAGAGTTCTGAAAGAATTGATAACGAATACAATGTGTTCTTATGGAAGTTTTTCGAAATTCTTATGCCATTTGCATTGCTTCCATTCCAAATATATGCTTTTCTTTAAGATGTAGCCAAAATTAGTCCTGTTTCAACTGAAAATAAGCACCAAAAACGAATTCCGATACAATGGAAAAGGCTGAATTTCATTCAATTTTGCAAGGAAGATAAAATACAACCACGCTCATTCGGATTTCTTACACTGTCCGAACAACAAACAAACATTTCAAGTTCCAGTAGTTCTTATATCAATTCAAAAATGTCTCCAAGAATCCATTAAAATCATATTGAAACCATCGAGTCACAGAAGCCAATTATGTTAACTGCAGTTAACGTAAAAGAAAAGAATGAATTCTTGAAAGGGAAAAATAAATGCGTTTTAAAATAACAATGAGGTGATTATTTTTTGGGGTTTCGATGAGAGAGAATGTTGTCATCAATTCCACACACTACAGATAAAGATTGCTGACGACAAAACAGACCAGGGAACTTGGAAAATTATTTTTTGAAATCTGATCATTTTGTCCTCGGAAAATTTTGAAATTACCTGCACTATTGAAAACAATTTATGAATTTCACTCACAAAATTTAGAAGCAATCAACACATACTTTTGTGTATTAAATTCACCACAAATTTTATGGGATTCAAACCAATTTTTGTATGAAAACCATTTCAAGATAATATTGTGTTTGAATTTCAACAAAAGTGTGGGAGATTCAATACGAAAATATGTGTGTTAATTGCTTCCGAACTTTTGTATCAAAATCAATGAAAATATTTTTCCCAGTGTGGAAAATCCTGGAATTGTCAGGGAATTTTATTGTCCACTCTGAGTAGTGTTCAACTGCAAAAGTGAACCAATATTCCGTGAGAAGATACAAGATATTAATGCAAAAAATTATTCTTGAGGGTGAATATAATGAGATTTTACGAGTATTTTCTTTTGAATCTGTTTCAATAATGATTTTCATTCTAGAGATTGAGTGATGAAACAAACAATAGGATTCAGTAATCTTCCACATATTTTCGTATTGAATTTCTATTTATTTTAACTCTACAAAATTCAGTAGAAAACAAAAGAGAATTGACAAAAACACACCCTGTTTCCAATTATTCTCTCGCTAATAGAATGTTTTCACCAGAGAATTTTTCCTTGATGAATTCCAATATTTTCTAGTTCTATCAAATTTCAAGTAATCAAAGAATGTACCAGAGACATTGCTTCCATGCATTCAAATTTGATTATTCCTTCCACTGACTTTAAATCCAAATTGAATTGACAGAGTGATGTATTTCGTAGAAGATGTAGGATTACGTCATAACATATTACACAGTATTTCCGACTATGAAGTTTCGTTCTTGTCAATTAATTTCCATACAACAGAAACATACGTAGACTCGCGCGTGCGACGTTCATGTAGCTTCCATTGGAATCAATTTCAAAATATATTATCCAAGAGACACGATGTTCCATCGTGTAGTAATTGTTCTCGCGAATAATAACCAGGAATTAGAAATTCATAAAACTTGAGAGAAAAAATCTACTTTATTTCTTATCTGATTTCTTCGAGTAAGAACAAAGTTCGCGTCTCTGAAATTTGATCGTCTCGTAATCTCGTAAGTTTCGATGAAAATGGATTAAAAGTTGTGTACATCATTGAGTTCGCGAAGATCAAATTCCATTCGAAAACACACTCGCCGTGTAGCGCTGGATTGAAATTCGAGTCAGAGGAATTTCAAGAATGATATTCTGTGCGTACAAACACGATAGTATGTAAATGCATAGCGTAAATGTATCACGTTTGTTGATAAAGTGGAAATCCATACATTTTAATGTTGTTTTGTGATGAATTATAGATTGTGTTATTTTTTATAAATTCAACCTTTTGTACTCTTATTCTGTAAAAATATCGGGAATTTATTTATTTCACTTTCAGCTTTTGCAGAAATACGATATTGTCGCTGAGTAGTGCATACATTTGAATAAATTTGAATTTTCAATTTCTTTTCGATTCTAAAAATAACAGGGAGAATTTTATACCTTAAGATAGTTTCAAGAGCTTTTTTGTAGCTCTCGAAAAGTAGATATTGACTCCGAATTGATCGTTCAAAAGGAAATACACACGTATGGGAGAATTACTGGTTTGAATATGTTTTTTTCTCTCCCCCGACTCGATCCGAACTTCCTTCCAAATTATTGGTTCGGAAAATCGAGTTTTGAATGTTAGATGGTTTTAGTACAAAATTCACTGAACTAACGTTCCACCTAGGAAGTCGTGAGGTTAAAACAAGTTTAATATCCTTCAAATAGTTTCAAACTTCAATGATTTTCCTTTGTGATAAATAATTTATGTTTAAATCAAGTTATTAAATTCAAAGAACACAAAACTTGTTCCGAGCATTATTATTTAATGGAAGGAAATTACATTCAATCTGATACGTATGTCGTAAGGAATCAAACATATACGGTTTCTTTATTTTATGTTGAAATGTACATTGAATTTATTAATTCAAGTTCGATCATTAAATAGATACACAAAAAATAGATCAGTTGAAGCTTCAAGGTATTCACAGCTCGCCATCCCTTTGGTATATGTTGTATATCTACGAATTTCAGTAGTTGATGGATCAATCAATCGGGAGCTAAATGCGGTTCGAATAATACGTGACCGCACAAACGGATGTAACCTGCGATGCATAAATAATAAGTAAGTTGTATTCATGTATTGGGTGATTTGAATCAAATAATTTTGATATATAAATAGATTGAATGATGCTTGGAGATCACAGTTAATTAATTCAGAATTTAATTCAAAAATATTAATAACATTTGGAATGAAATACTTGGTTTGTGCCTGTATAGCTTCGATCGATTTCAATGCACATTTAAAAAAAGTTATGCTATGGTGGCGAAGTTGTTTTCATGATGAAAAATAAGAACGTATTATAGAATTGAATGGAGTTTCGAAGAATATAAATTGGCAATGTTCAATGTTTCATACATGGAAAAAAAGAAATAATTGCAGCAACTACTTAAATAGTCAATTTTCGACTATCTCTTCAAGTAGTTGCTGCAGCTACTTAGTAGTCAGGACAAGTAACTCGATAGTTGCACCAATTAACGTGAATACCTGAGGTATTTTGAATTAGTTGAGAAAGCTAACGCGTTACTTGTCCTGACTACTAAGTAGCTGCAGCAACTACTTAAGTAGATGGTCGAAAATCGACTATTTAAGTAGTTACTGCAACTATTCTTTTTTTTTTACGTGTAGTCTAGCATCCCCCTACTGTCAGGAGAAACAACTCTAAAACCAATAGAAAAGTTGTGAATAAATGTAAAAAAAACCAATAGTTAATTCACAAAAACCAGAATATAAAAGTTATATTAGCTGGCACTCAACTCTTCAACACAAGATCATACGAAAACAACAGGACTGAAAAGAGTGAAATTCGAAATTATCCAGAACTTCTCGATTGTATGAAAGTTTTGTCCAAGTTTACAGTGTCAGTCTGTCGATTAATAGCTCTAGGAGAACTTTTGATGTTGATCATCTTCGTGTACGAACGCTTTTGTGAATTCGATTCTTCATCAAGAATCTTAACATTTTGAAGATCCAAGGAGTAAAGATTTTCGAGACAATAAGAGGGAATGACATTGTGTTGAACATGCAACTTTCTGAGATTACGATAACAACGTTGTTTCATTTTAGTAGTATCTTAGTTTGGCCTATATATATCATCACAATCAGCACAATCTATCTGATATCGCTATGTGAGTCTGATTACGCGTAGCAAGAGATTTTGCACATGGTCTAACAAATCTACCGAGACCATTGTCAGAATAGAGCTGGTGTATTTGAAAAGAATATATTTCTAAGAGAGGAACGTATATATGATCTCAATATATCGGTTTATACGTTCTCCTTAGATTAAAAATGTCCATGTTGAATTTCGTTCCAACGAAACAGCATTTGTGGAAAGCTTTTAATTTCCTTGTTTAATCGGAAGAAAAATGCCGTAGAAAGTCATCGCGTCATGCAGGAAGTGTATCCAGAGTATGCTCTAGCCATTAGAACACGTGAGAGATGGTTTTATGCGCTTTAGAAATGATCAATGGTGGATTTAAAACTTTGCCGCCCTCATTTTACGAATCAACAGAACACTTCGAAACCCAATTCAGTTGTTTATGTTTCCAGTAACCTAACAATTTGTTTCCTGAATAATAGGTAATCTGGTCTACAGTTGTGAAATGAAACTGAACTGGTTTAATTGAAACAAGAGAAAAATTCATTAAAAAAATATTGATTTAGCATATAATCCGGTTCTAAAAAATCACCTTGGAAATTTTACTGCTTTGAAATGTTTTTATTTGAAAAATTTGGTCGCCTCAAGTAGGTGCTTGCTTTGCTTGCGCGTAAATCCGCCCCTGGAGATGATTACGATGTCAAAAATGAAAAACAAAAAAAAATTTTTCTACTCGAGTTTGGGTCGAGTAAAGAAATTCGAAGATCAAGTATCGGAGACATCACTCGATCAGCATCTGTGTCAAACTCAAGAACTCGTGGGATCGTTGAATGTTGACCAATCAATCATTTACAGACCTTTGGAGGACGGGACTGGTTCCAAAAGGGACCACCCTGGAAAAAAATAACCTCTTTAATGTTTTTCAAGGGTAATTTGATGTGCTGAATACGAGAAAAACGGTAAACAAATGTTTAAGGCATCCCGTCCTCTGAAGGTTCAATTCCTGTTAGAATGATTCAAAAGTAAGGGAATCGGGTTTCATATAAACTAAAATCGAAATACATCGAAAGGCAATTTATGATTTATAAGCAGCTTAATCAACAACTCAAAAAGGAAGGGTTTCTACATCAATTAGGGGTGCACGAGACAAGATTCTCTACGATACTTTGAAAGTCTCGATCGTTTCGGAATCGTTGGACACGGTATCGGTATCGTTCCGTCAGTATCGGGATCACCTAATATTTCTGATGAAAGTAACAATACTCCACTATTATACTCTGAATATCAGTGTAGCAGTGTTGCTGGTCAAATGAACAGCACAGCTTTGTTCAGTTGATCAGAAAGACATAGAAAACTGATATTTCAGAGTACGGGAGCAAAGTTTTGGAACACAAGCCTAGTTGTATATAATCATTTTATTCAGCAGTAGGGTCTCCATCTCAGCGAGGAACTCTAAAATTTCGAGAAATTTCCAAGTTGAAAGTGAATTATCTGATGGAAACATTTTATCAGAGAACATTAAGGGGGTACCGGCGTATCATCCGAATGAACATTTTATTGTGAGATTTCTTCGAACAGAATTTATGAAATCCTTGGTGAAAATGAAATGGATGGAGCGACGCGGAAGAGTGAACGGAACAGTATCTAAGCGCAAAAGAAGCGGAAATTGAAAGGTTTTTACGCTTCGTCTGTTTCAACATTTTTCATCAGAGACAGTCTGAAATACTCTATATATTATGCTATCGAAGATTATTCTTTGAAAATTGTAGACTGTTCCATAAATTCAGTACAGAGAAGTCTCACAGACGAAATGTTCTTTACACTGGTATACGGAGAAAAATGCCACTCGAAAATATAAGAATTCATGTTATTTTTCTTAGTGGATTAAAAACAGGAATATCATATTTATAATATGAATTTTTACATAAAAATACGGAGGATTACGAATATCGTAGAAGAAGACATAGGTAGGATTGAAGTTTTAAACGCTGAACGTTAAATTTTATAAAGCATATAGTAAAATTCAGTTATTCATTCGTAATCGCTTTTACTTTTATGTGAAAATCCATTTTAAAAATCTTCCTGTTTCTGGTTTAGCAAGCAAAAGGAGAAAAAGTAGTATATTTTTCTCTCCGTGTATCTCCTTAAAGCCTATGATATTACTGGAATATTATCCACAATTTTCGTGGGATATTATTGTGTACAGCCGAATAAACGTTCAAATGATCTATTATTTTTTTATTAAAATCAATTAATTGAAGTTTCAACTCAATATGAATGTATGATTAATTTCTCTATCAGTCTTGACATCTGAAAACTAGGGGTGCACGAGACCCGAGATTAGTATCGGTCTCGTCTCGGTCTTGTCTCGAAAATACGAGACGAGACCGAGACGATACTCTCATTATCGGAATCGAGACGATACCGAGACTGAGGACTTGATACTCGAGAATATCGTCGATACTTTGAAATATTTTTTTATAAAGGAAAATGAAAAAAATTAATTAGAATGTTCACATATGACATAATTTATATTTTTTTAAGCGTTACATTTCTTCACTCTCGACATTTGAAGAAAATGAATGAATATTAAATCATTTAATAATAATAACATAATTATAACGATAGAATAATAAATGATATAAAAATCAATTCAACAATTGTAATAATGAAAAATGAAAAAAATGAAATCCACCTCTGAATAAATTCAACCAATTTTTTCTATTCTCAAGTCTTAGAAATTAATTTCACAAATCTTCAACTTAAGACTGGATCGTACCCAGCAATCGATGCATCAATTATAACAGCAATATCCGATAATATAATTGAGATATTCCATACATTGTAATCATCGACAGAATATTTCAATGTGTTAGGATTGTCAGACATAGAAAACAGTAAGAAAGTGTTTTGAAACGTCAAAATTTCATAAATTTTTGAACAAGATTGATACTCAAACTGAATAAAAGTTGAAATTTTTAATAAAACAAATGAAGTTGAGAGTCGATATGAAGATTGAAAACTGACAATTGACAAATTGCGTCGTAGAATAGGAATGAAATTGAACTATTCAATAAAAAATCATCGTATATAACATAAATCAAATTTGTGATCAAGGAGTCATCCCATATATTAAAACTATCCAAAAATAATTCTTTATAAAGTCTTGGAATTCTTTATGGATTCTTTTGAACTATTTTAGAATTCTTGTAATTTATGGGATATTATATTGATATTCAATGAAATCAAGTGAATTTCATTTCTAAGACGTACAAAAATAACACTCATACGGCATACCAGATCAGAAAGAGTTTATAAATAAATCAATTGAGACTTGAAGAAATCATTATGAATTCTTTTCGAATTTTCATTCTGTGTGGGCATGGTTCCAATCTTGAAATGAAAACGTCACTAACTACAGTTATTGACGTTCATAGAATAGAAACATATATGTTCCTATTCATGCTAAATTCTGTGGTAGATTCGAGATTTAATGATCTGCTTCGATAGAATTGATAATCTAATACGAATGTACTTATGTAACTAGAATATAAATGCTTAAAGGATCTCGAGTGACAATCATTTATCATTTTTCCATACATGACTTCGTCTCTTTTTAATATGTAAATTAGCGACGAATAAAATTATGATACGCTCGAGTACCCTTAATTCAAGATTTATAAATCTAGATTCAGTATTGCTTGAGATAGCCAATGAAGTTAAGTTGGTCCAATAGTATTTGTGAATTGTCAGTTCGTAGTCTTTATAACCGACACTTTGAAGATGATTCACTTCATTGATAAAATTTCCATTCAATTAAAAAATTTTTTCAGATGTGAATATTTTCACTGAAGTGCGTCAGCAAAAATGATCGTAAATTATCATTACTAAAATTTAATTGTATGCAATTATATATGAACATGAATAGAATGAATCCTTTGGTTTCGAAAAACTTCTAACATGGAATGCTCCATTAATTCTTTAGTTTTTTTTTTGCATCCTTTTGAATTCATGAATACTTTAATGATCTCGAAGTTTATGAATATTTGTTGGGAATTGAACTGCAGTCCTCTAAACTATTCATTTTATGAGTAATTGTTGAACAGAATATTTTCATGTACCTACTTGAAGTTTGAATCCTTCTTTTGGAATGGAATGAAAATTCAATCTAATGAAATCTGATGAATACCGGATATCCATCTTTTTAAATAAACTATTTTGAGCAGGAGAAAGTGTTTCAAGAATTCACTGAAAGATCTTAGGCTTCGAGCTAGCGAGTGTTTTGTTATTCAATTACTAATTTGTTTCAATAAACGATTCAAACTTCAGAAACATATATTTTGTCGATACCGATACTATGCCTAACGATACCGAGACGATACCGAGACGATACCTTTAGAATATCGGCGAGAATATCGTCTACTGCATCCTACCCCTACTAAAAACACTGTGTTTTTTTACTGAAAATTCCTCTGAATATCTATGAACATCTTTGAAAAACTATGAACACCTCTGAAAAACTGCACTGAAAGTCTTTGAGATTTTCAGAGATCCCCAGTGAAATTTTCCCACCAGACAATTTTCAAAATAAGATCATATACATATATTATAATTTGAGAGAGATATACGTCTCTTTTTGAAGAGGAATTTTGCCACATGTATCATTTTGAAATACTCCTTTTCTATTATTTCGATATTGAAAAAAATCAACACTATTGATGATATGTCCGAATATTAGATCTTTATTCGCAATTTCGTGTCAATTCCAAAATGATACCCATATTAGTCTCGTGCTTCTGCGCACCCCCAGTATCGACGATATTCTCGAGTATCGAATATCCGGTCTCGGTATCGTCTCGACTCCAAATACAACAGTATCGTCTCGTGATGTTGACGATACCGATACTGGTTTCGAGTCTCTTGCACCCCTATGCATCAAATTCCTATTAAGTCTCATGAATTTCACCGGTTCCAGTGGATTTCAATGGGTTTAAATTAGTGTGACTAAGTGTATTTGTCGTTGCAAAGTTCGTATTCTTTATTTCTGAAAATTTGTACCACTTCTCCCGAAAATCCTATCATTTAAATCATTTCTGCTTTAGGAAAACGTTTCGCCGAATGAGGCTACCGTTTCCTGAATGTATATTCTCTCTGAATTCTTCTTCAAAAAATATTTTACTCTCATCTGGTATTCCGTTTTGCTTCATGATTCATTCAGCATTCATTTTTTAACTCAATTACATGTTTCGTCAGTATCTGTGAGTACTTTTCAAAAACAACGACGACTCGCTCCGCCATAGATTTTCCCATATCTTTCAGTTCATTATACTAATTACGTTAGATACTTATCCATTCCACTCGATTCTAGTTGAGAATCTGGGAGGATATATATATGCGTTCGTGTAGGTTTCTGTGCGTATGTCTGCAGTCAAGATATCTCAGGAATTAATTCACCGGATTGATTCGTTTTTACAGAGAATTGCACTCTCATTGTGCATGAGACGCCTACTAAAGTCCGTTAGAATGAAACAGCTTTTGCTATTTTCTTTTCTTTTTTGCTCATTTCAATGTTTCTTGTTGTTATGGAGACATAGAAATAACGTGTTCGAAGGGAAAGGTGATGTTTCGGATCGAATCACATTAGATATTTTGAAAAGAATTACCTTTCTGTGATTCACGATGATACTTATAAGTACTGGGATGAAGTTTCGCAAAATTCCTCTCACTCTTTGAGCGAGTTCAGTGGAGATTAAATCGAGAAGTTTCTAAAGATAATACAAGAAAAGTTTGTTTTGAGCATTACCTTCTTTCCAGGAAAGAAAAGGTTCTGAAAATTCTGAGTAGAATTGTTAATTTTAATATATAAATAATATACGTTGTGCAAATAACTGTCTATATTTTATAGAAATTAACAATTACAAAAATTGTTAATTTTATAGTCACATTGATATTATATTTTTCTTCAAAAAACGTGGATATCGTTATTACTTTAAAAATGTTCTTCTTTACTTTTCATTTAAATAACTAAAAATGTTGTTTTACGGTCAAGCAGACACTTTGCAAATGAAACATCGCACTCATTGATAATCGTATACCCTCATCTGCTTCTACCATTATCATGATGAAAAGTCATAATAAGAAGAGAACAGAGTACGTGGAATGTAAAATTCTTATTTGAGTTGAGACATAGAGTTCGTAATTTCCGTTTCTTTCAAATTTTCAAGATATTGCTCACAGAAATGTGTGATTTTGGTATTTATATTCATCGAATATAAAATGGAAACAACATATTGAATTATTTTATTGAGATGGACTCTGAAATTATGATTATTTATGAAAAATTTGTGGAATTTTGATGAATAAATTTCACCAAAAATTCCTGAATAAGATACGTGTCTTTGAAAAAAAAACAAAACAAATTTTTTCAACAGTTAAAATCGCAGTTACTTGAATGAACAATGTTGTCATTATTGAGGGGGGAAGCACAAGCAAATGTACCTTTTCTTTGAGAATTTATTACAATTCATTGGTGAAAGATGAAATAATGAAATGAAACTATCTTGGAGCTACGCGTTGGTACCTCGTTTTTGCGCCGTGCAGCCTACAGGTCTTAATTTTATCTACAATAAAAAAAACCAAAACTATATCGTTAAAGTATATCAAAACGCACAACTTGGAGAAGAGAAAAACGAAAAATAAAATTCATTTACATTGCTTTTTTCAATTTTTAAATTGAAAACAAAAGCGTGTTTTTTTCAAAACGCTTCTGAATTTACAATTTTCCATTTAAATTTGTTTCGACTCCGTCAAGTTGTGCGTTTTTACATATTCTAACGATAGAATTTTGATTTTTAGATTTGAGAAAAAAAATGAGGTCTGTAGGCTGCATGGCGCAAAAAGAAGGGACCAACTTCCAGCAGCTGTAGCTCCGCTATTTTGAAATATGTTTGTCTTAACAAAATTATAAATATAGTTTGAAACGTAGGTTTAAGATGTGCGTTATTTCATTGATGAATCCTCAGCCAATTTTTCGTAATAAATTCTTCAAAAACGGTACGTTTACATGTATTTCCCCCCTTAAGATATTTCTTTTCACAGTGTTTTAGTAATATTTTATGCCAAGACAAATCGTATACCATACATACATATTGTCTTTCTTCTTTTAGATTGAGAAATAAATCAACTCTGCTGTCCCCATTAATGGTTTTCTCACATCCATATTATAATTGATAAATGTTACTAGGTTACGCCACATCATCATATACAGAAATATGCACGTACGTACATCAGTTTCATCAGTATCAGATTTAATCGAATATTCAGACACAATAGTCGATAATGTGTGCCTCGTTGATTCTTCTTTTCATATCTCAAGTTGACAAAGAATATTAACCGAAACAAATAATCCTGTTTGTACTCTTCTTGAAGATTGATTCTGGAATTTTCCCTTTGTTCATCGCAATGTCGAATCGCGGTGATTGAATCCATCGATTCAAATTGCATGTAGGATGATAAAAAAAAGTGTTCAATATATTTTTCAAGTAAGATTAATTTGAATTTCAAGAATCGAAATAAAGTAGGATAGTAGATGAATTTAATACTAGTACTTGAATTACTATCAAGTTAATTAACGGTACGAGGAATACGATAATAACGCCATATCATGTGTAGATAAATTGTACACAGTGTGATATTGATATGATATTCAGTAACAAAGGGTAACGATTCTTGGTCCTCCGACCTTAAACGAAGTGAAACTACGGCTCGATTGGATGTAAATCAACTGCCCGACCCTTTGGAGAAATCATTCGTTACGAAGCTGTAAATTATGAATTTATGTACGGTGATTGGCTTTCAGGTATTGAAAAATGAACATTTTTGTAATCGCATTCCATTAATCGTAACATGCTTCGTGGGAATTACATCGTACGAAGCATTTCGCAGGTCAAAATAGCAAAAGTTATATGATACAGTAGGATAAAATAGTGGGATGAAATTCAGCGGAAAAAACTTTTCTATTATTGGATTAGGTTTTTTTTTTCATTCGCTCTATGATGTAACGATTGGCAAAATTCGTACGATTTTGAATTGTCCCCGTGTTCCACTGTTCTCCTTGTTTTTTTATATAGCTCAATTTTTGAATTGTTTCGATTTGTATTTCATATCCTATGTCACGAGGCAAATAAATTGTTAGGGAAATTTGAAAAATCGATTCGCACTGATGAAACAAAAATCAATCATTGGGATGAAAAAGTAGAAATTTTACTTGGATTTGAGGTGGTGCTGGGAGATGAAATTTTTTGCGAATATAAATTCTGTAAAAAATACGTGATTGAGTAGAATTCGTACGAAATACGAATGAAATTGGTAGTTAATGATTCATCTGAAAGTGTCAAGAGGAAGAGTTGAAAGTTTCTCTCCAAGGTACATACGAAAGTGCATGTACAAGGACATGTAATGATGATATTTTGGAATAAACAACCTGGCTAGGGTCGAAAAGAGCAGAGCCAAAAGCAGCACAGTATGAACCCTCGATCAAATCCACAAACTTCTTCCATGATTCGTATGCACCGTAAAACAAATTCCTCGGTAATTCAGACAACAATTAATCCAAAGGAAAACTGGGAAAATGACTGAAAGTTTGGTAATTATGTCAAAGAAAGTGCCAATAGATTACCGATTTTTCGGTAATTATATCGAAACACGTGATAAATTCACTAAATATTTGGGAATTTTCACTCACTGTGATCAAGTTAATTGCTTGTTGACAAATTTTTGTAAATTTACTGCATTTTACATGATTTTGATGAGTTATTACCTGCAGAACGGGTCAACTTCGAGTTTATATTATGCAATTGTTAATGTTAATTTCTAAATCCAAATCAGTGAAAAGTACTGAAAATACGGGAATTCCACCCGTTTAGATTCACACAGTATACTTCAATTGAGTTGGGGATAGTTTTGTTATTGTGTTTTTGTTTTATATCGGATAATATAAGTTTTTATATTGAATTATATATTGTACAATGTAATAATGGAGATGTAAAGAAGTTCGCGAAGGAAATTTGAGAAGGTGAGAAGTGAAATTTGAGAGAAGCAAATGATACGTATTTTTATTCGGAAACGATCGGTTGCGGAAACAGGAAAAACGAATGGTAGGAATATTGTAGTCGGTAGGGGAGTGTTATACTAGTTTATAAGACGTAGCGGTTACTCATCTCGATAGCAAGTTTAAAATAAACTGATATCGATTGGTAGAAACTGAATAGCTAGCTGTCCTCATATTCGATGTGAAATATTCTATAAAATGATACCAATTCATCACGCCTTTGCCATGCATGCAAATCGTTATGTTTACATTAAATTAATTTTTTAATTACACGGAAATACATTTTACACCGCCTTCATTTAGCTGTACAGTTTATATAGTCGATGCGCTATTGTTCTTCCATCTGAAGTACGTTGCTATGTTCATAAGAATTATTGTCGTTGTAACTACCATGAACTTCAGGGATAATTACATACACAGTACAAAGTAAAACTTACTTTCTTCTCAAATATCAGTTTGTTTTGAGATGCACTCAAAACACCAGCCCTGTTTTAGCTAGAAGGAAGCATCAAAAATAAATACTGACGTAATTGGAAAGACTGAATTTGAGTGAAGTTTGCAACGGAGATGCAGCCGCATTTAGTCAGACTTTTTACAGTGTACATCAGTGTGATTCGTAAGAAGACAAGAGTTCTTCAAACTGTCTTGAACTTCAAAGTATAGAATGATTTCACTTATTAACAGACAATTTGATGATATTGGCTAAACAATGATAGTACGATATCGTCTTCATCCCTTAAAAATTCTGTTTTCACAGAAGATTTTCCCTTAGAGGTAGAATGCGGCTGGAAAATATAGTAACTTTCAGAAGAATTTAATGTCGTTGAAGTTTGAATCGTTTATTGAAACGAATTAGTGCTCCAACAACGCAATATTCAACTTTCTTCACACAATGTTTTCAGTTCTAAGAAGTTAGTTCGAGGTGAAAAAAATGACGATAGTTCATCGGATTTTGTGAGTTTGAAACTTCGGTTCCTTTCGTTCGTTTCGATTCAAATTTCAAGAACATAGAATTCAATGTTGCTGAAGTTTGAATCGTTTATCGAAACGAATTGATAATCGAACTTCGAAATACTCAGCAGTTGAAGACTTGAAATCTCGAAGTACGTCCTTCGAATGATCTTTCCAATTCCCAGCAATTAATTTGTAAAGATAAATCCCCATAATTTATCCGATTTTGTGAATTCGAATTTTCATTTCGTTTTTATAAACGATTACAAATTTCAAAAACGTAGAATTTGAAAATATTCCGCAGGTTCCTCAGTAAACGTGCACTGGGAAAAGAGTTTATATTTGTATTTAATAAAGCTTACTTTGGATACGGCGGGATAAATATTTTTTTCCACATAAACTTGGCTTAATCACTATAAAGAAAGTTTATTAACTGTTAAAAAACCTCATCTGACACTTTTTAACTGTTAATGAACCTTATCTAAGAATAATGAGTCATGTTTGTATGTATCCAAAACAAAATTTATTAAGTACAAATAAGCTCTTCCCTCAGTGTGAAACGGTTCAGATTTTTGTTGAATTTTACTCATAAGTGATGGAAAATCATTAACACATAACGAAAGTTCGACAAAAAATATGAACTTTCTGAAAGATGAGCATAAAATTTTACTATTAACTTTCTAAGATTCATCAGTTTCTTGTAATGTATCAGTTTTATTGTAACGGTACAGAGTATTAGAAATGTTCGAATGAATCAATTGAGCACGATGATCAATTGATCAGTCATCAAAACATTAGAAGTCGCTGAAATTGAGGTATTATTGATATCCATCAAAATTATTAGAATTATTACAAGAATATTGAATCAAAGATCGGAAAAACACGGTATATGAAAAATAAAAATTTCAACTATTGTATTATAAATGAAATCAGAAGAATATAATGAGAAGAAATTCTGAAGGAAAAAAAATAAAAATGCTAAATACAAAACAAAACAATAAATATATAAAATAGAAATATTTATTTTCTGAATGAAAGGTATTTTTACGATGATAATGGGATTAATGTGCTCAGAAGGATATTCTGCACTATATTTCTGCACTAATTTTAATGTTTTTACTGGATGTTTTTTTCAAGTACGTACACGAATTCAGTTTCATTCACATTTTACATGAAATTTAATGTAAACTATAGCATAATCTATAGTCTTTTCATGTTTTTGTACATAAAATTTAATGCAGAATGTATATGAACCTGATTTCATGTACGTAATTGAGAAAAACTTCCGGGTATTTCTAACAGTGCAATAGCATTCAGAAGTATCTCGTAGGTGAGCTTTATGTTGAAAACACTGCTTTTTTGAAACTGCAAAAATCAGGACATATTTTGATGGAAATATGTCAATTTATATTCTGCTCTCTAAATGTGAAAGAGTGAAAAATCACGTGTTTCACTCCATCAAGTCTTAGAAGTGAGCCAGTCCGCTTCAAGTGGAATTTTCACTCGTTTCGAGTGAACCCTCACTCTTTTAGAGTGAAAAATTGGGTCTAGAATTTGAGTGGTTGTGAGTTTCTAACTTCAAACCTTAGAATATCACTGTAAAAGGGTGGAAATTTCACTCAAAATTTCGACAGGCTCACTTTTGGCTGGCTGAAGAGTGAAATCTCACTCTAAAAAATTTTTGAGAGTGTTTTATGATTTTTATTCCCCCATGCATATTTCCCCTGATGTTTGCAACATTATTTACAAAATTAAAAAAATACTTTTGAGTGCTACTGTGGTAGAGAAAAAGAGCAGAGTTTGTTTTCAATGTTTCAAATCGATGAGTTGAGAATTCTAATTCCAATGTACAATGGAATTTCGAAAAACTCGATTTAGATGAAATCGCATGCTCGAGATTTAAAGGGAGTTTCTCATCAAGCAAACTCGAAATGAGGGAGATTTTATTGAATTTTTCTTACGGAAGGAAGTAAATAAAGTACTTGAGGTTTTTGACACTTACTTGAAAAGTTTTAAAGTCCATCAACAAATTTGTTTAAATAAGAATATTCGTACATCGGAACTTTAAAGGCATTTTACTCGGAACCATGGATCGCGTCTTTTTTTCTTTTTTCAAGTAGATTTGATCCATTGGATCCTAAACCTAACTGGGGATGACATTCTTTTTTTCTATTTTTCATTATTACTTTGAAGAACGAGAAAACATTGGAAAAATGCTACCGAAAATTCAAATCTTCAATATTATATAGTTTCAAGATGCAGCAAATATCATATAATTAACGAAAAACTACTCTTCCTGTACTTTGGAACATAATCAATCAGTGTGAAAAAAATGATATATGAAGGACCAATTCACCAAGTTTAGTGTAAAATCCGACATAATGATTGTCAGAGCGTGAAATAAATAAATCCCAAAATGACGGTTAGTTTTCAATGATTGCATCATAAAGTTGTATCTTCAGGATGGAATTAGCCTTCTTCAATTGTTTTCTCACTAATTTTAATGTTCCAAACGAGTGTTTTTTGTTTCATCAATGAGAGAGCTCTCAGCTTGAAGTACACGTCAAGCGTCCACTTTCACGCAAAAATTATGGCCTATCGGAATGTCCGATACTTGCATAATTTTCATTATGCCGGTCAACTCATCGTTGAAAACACAAACTGCGATGTCGGAAACAATACCCAACGCTGTTTTTCCACTCAAAGTTGTGTCTGAGTCACAGCCCACACCAGTGAGTTGTACCTTTCGTTATTGTTTTGTGTAAATTCACCTAAATATAACGATGCAAGAGGTTTCATCGCATTTCATAATTAATTTGAAAACTTTTCAAAGCTAAAATGATATTGAAGTCTCGAAGTGGTTCAATTCTTTTTTATTTCGAACTGCTGTGAAAATAACTGAACAAATCACTTGGAACGAATGGGACTTCTTACACTCGGTAGTGAATTCGGTGAAACCGAAATTCGATCAAAAACAACCGTCAATTGAACACCTTGATTGCTCATTGTGGCGGTTCCGGCTTGCCTCGAACTTGGAACCGTCACCGAATCGGCGAATATCATCGTAGTTCCAAGTTTTTAAATCAACCACTTAATTAGCTCTCAACTAGCTCTTAATTTCCTGCAGGTAATTTGACGTGAACCGTTTGTGGTGGTTTCAGATTTATGGATTTACCCTTGCGCTTTGATTCTGAAGGTTTATATATTTTCAATAAAAACATATTCTTCGAATATAATGAATTGCACGTGTTTTCTCTCATTTTTCGAAATATTTTTCGCCAATACCTTTGTTGAATTCCTAAATGGTGAAGCATCGGTGAAAGGTTTTCAATTCAAAACCTTGGAGAATGTGGTTTTTTTAATCACCAATTGTGGATAAAGGCAATATTTTCTCATATATGGAATCACTTTTTTCAAATTTTTGAATCTCAAAAAGCGGTTGCAATCCTGCATAGATATCCCGAGTGTGCTCTAGGATAGTAAATCGAATGTTCTGTTAGGTTGGTGAGCGTCACAAGGAGACTCCAAAAATCCGAACGAACGAGCTATATTCTTTGTATAGAATGCAAACCTTCTCGATCGTTAATACACACACTGTTAGAAGAATTCTTAAATCTGATGGAAAATTTCTTATTAAGATATAAGAAATCAATTATCAAAGTCACAAATATCTTATGACAATTAAGAAGACAATTCTTGAAATTGAAAATTATATTATTGGAATTGATATCATACTATGAGATTTGATACATTGTGTTACGTGAAAAGTTTCATAATACTTTTATGAAAATTCAGGCAGATTTTTTACAGTGCAGTAAAAAGTAAAACTCACTCCCAACCTGAATATCAGCTTATATCCAGATGTAGCCGAAACTAGCACTGTTGTAGCTGGAAATAAGCATCGTAAACAAATGCCGACACAATCCCTAGCATGTATGTACCATGGGGCCAACCCCGGTCCCATCCTGCCAATATAGGCCCAAGACAGGGCCAGAGTGGGACCAGAGTTGGCGACAGTTCATACACGCTAGGAATGGAAAAGACTGAATTCCAGTCAAGTTTTCAAGTAAGATGCAGTCACATTCAGTGAGACTCTTTACAGTATAATTCTCCTAAATTCTGATACTGAATTCTTTAGAAATCTCTTATTCAACTCGCATTATTTTGACTGTGTAGTTGATTCCATCGTTGTGGAAGTTGGTGTAAATTTCACAGAGTTCTCGTAAAAATTTGGGAAGAAAACTTCAATATAAAAAATATACATTTATTGAATTACACTGTGAAAAGTAAATGTGGAATTTTCCTTCCATTTGGTGGCAACAAAAAAGTCTGCCACTCAGGGTGAATTCATTTCCCCCATATTCTGGGAGAATTTTTCTTCATTTGAAGAGAAATCCCCTTCAGGAAAGAAGAATTTTCTTCCAAATGGATGAGACTCCTTCCAAAATATCTGGGAGATCAATTTTTCCCACGTGGGGGATTTTCGCTGCCACTAAGTTTGAGGGAAATATCACTTCCACTTTTTACAGTGTAGAGCTTCTGCTCAAGAATTTTGACAATTTCCTTCACTTCTTCTTTATCGAGAAATTTCTCAAAAAAGGGGTAGAATCTCTTGACAAACGACAAATCTAAAAAATTGGGAATTTTTTCGGTAAATTCTTGAAA
This sequence comes from Gonatopus flavifemur, assembly GCA_018340375.1. Lineage (NCBI taxonomy): Eukaryota > Metazoa > Arthropoda > Insecta > Hymenoptera > Dryinidae > Gonatopus > Gonatopus flavifemur. Next base: position 13,893,226 of record JAFFJZ010000005.1, read on the forward strand.
AGAAATTGTCAAAATTCTCAAGCAGAAGCTCTACATTGAACTTCCCCAGGGACACCCTGACTGAATTCGAATGAATTCATCGTACTACAGTCAATCGTATCCAATTCTAATCAAATCTTTTAGTTCGAGTTATTATGTCGAATCAACTTGATGATCGGAAAATGGCCAACGATTGGTTCGCTATCCCTGACCAAAGTATGGTCTATCTCTGACTGAAATCCACCTTGAAATTAAATCTTCCGTGTTGGTGGTCGTCCTTGGATAAAAAAACTTCACATATCTTACAAATAGTTCTAGAATCACATGGCATCTCCTAAATAAATGTAATATTAAGATGAATTATAATGAAGTGTTTGTGATGAGCACCCTGTTACGATGCATATACGGATTTATAAATAATTCAAAAGTTTCACGTAAACCCCGCCCGTATCCGTATCATCGATCAGAATGAAATTAAATAAAAATAGTATTGATTCGGCAGAAATGAAGTGTGTTTCTTTCTTCCTTTCTACATAGGATACAACGTCTGTTCGAGTGAATATGATTCCATAACATATTTTCTTGGATACAAGAATAGCATAGCAAATTTTGATGCAATGCGAAATGAGATGAAATGAGATCAGGACTCGAGTGTCACGAATTTTTCTCCTCTACACTCTCCCTTGATGCGCAAGTGAGGATTCGTCGCAGTATGACGATGATGCGATCAAATTCTTCAGGGTAAACAAAATATTTGTTTTCTGTTCTTTTGTGGCGATGAACGACTTTGAAACATCGATTCAAATATATATATATATATATATATATATATATATATATATATATATGTATATGTTTTTATGAATTTCGATACGAATTTGCAGGGATTAACTGCACAATGAGGATTCTCGAGCTCAAACTAGCGGTGGGTCGCTCGCTATTACTTTTTATTAAACTTTATCTGAGTCCTTGTCACATGAGAAATTGATTGAATGACTTCCAAATATTCGTTTAATCCGGTTAAATCCTTGATACAATATTTCTGTCGAGATTTACAACGAGTTCGCCACTAGTTTCTGGCTGCAAGTTTGAGCTTCATAGGAGGATTAGACAAGCATCGTTGTCAACTCTGTAAAAAAATCCCTGAATTGAAAGAAATTGAGGATTTTCTTGTGTTGAACGAATTTCATTGCAAATCGATTGATGAGGGTACCAATCACTTTCGAATCATTGCCAATTTATTATTCACTTAGCCCTGTTTAGAAAATCTGATTAAAACCTATATAAACCGATTTGATTCCGATGCAAATTTCGGATAAATAATTCGGTGGTAATAAGAAGTAATCGGACGCCAACTCTCTCAATTTCTTGGAGTGAAAATCTACTTCTAAAGAGTGAAAATACTGCAAGTCCAACAAGAGTGAGATTCTACTCCTAAAGAGTGAGTTTTCACTCCATAAAAATGAATTTTCACCCTCACGGAGCGAGAATGTCACTCTTACGAAAGAGTAGAATTTCACTCTTCAAAGCAATTCAAAAGGTCACTATTATAGAGTGAAAACTCACTCTTGTTGGATTTGCAGCCTTTTCAATCTTCGAGAGTGAATTTTTCACTCCAAGAAATTTAGGGGGCAAAATTTCTCATTTAAAATGAATAAGAATCATTGGGAATAAATCAGACTGGTTCGGAAATATCTGAATAAGAAGTCCCTTAGGGAAATAGGAAATCGGGTGATGTTGGATAAAAATTGGGTTAATAAGAAATTGCCGATGCAAATTCCAGATATGTTTCGATTAAATTTTGTAAAATCTGTTGTAATAAGATTTTTTAAGCAGGGAGTGCTTAGTTCCTGATATACTTACAACTTTTCACTGTTAGAAAAATCTGCCTTGAACTTCATAAGAATATTACGAAGTTTTTTATATAAACTAGATTCAATAATATAATTTTTAATGTTACGAAATGTTTCCTCAAAGTTGAGGATTTTCTTCTCAATTTCAATGGTATATTTGAGGAATTTAATAAACAATTGTTACATCTCAGGGAAAATTTTGAAATTTCATCATTAATATTAAATTTAAAAATTATTATGAAATTCAATATAAAAATATGATATTTCATAAAGAATTTTCCTCACAGTGTTTGGCAGTGGATTCTATTGACTCCGATTTAAAAAGCGCTTGAAATTCAGCATTTTCGCAGTGACGTGTCACTAATTTCATTAGAGGAGGGAGGACACTTCGTATTGCCGATTGGTACATTTTTTCAAAGTGCACTAATCATCCAAATGAATTTCATCAATTGTATTTGTTGGTTGCCTATTGACTGCAAAAGCAGTGCATGACATTTCACTGTTTAGCCAACCGAAAGTGAGCTTGTCGAAATTTCGAGTGAAATTTTCACTCTTTTAGAATGATAGCTCAAGATTTGAGGTTAAAAACTCACCACCACTCCAATTTTAGAGTGAACTTTTCACTTTAAAAGAGTGAAAATCCCACTCGAAGCGAACTGGCTCACTTCTGAGACTTAGCGAAATGAAACGCGTGATTTTTCACTCTCACAGATTGAGAGAGCACTACTTCTCACGCAGAACGTAAGAAATATAATAAAAATTCATAACAAAAATGTTATATTCAACGCACGATGAACTGAAATCGATTCTACGTATGTAATATTTTAATTTTATTACACATATAACGAATGTTTTTTGATTTTATCAAAACTCCACGAGTCCCAGTAGAATACTCAAAATGTCGGGGTATTTTAGCAAATGACTACTGGTCAATTCATTTCATTTAATGTTCTATTTAACGACTCTGAATATTTCAGTGTCTTTCGCAGAACAATCCAATAAACTCCGAACATGAGGATTCTCAATAACTGACAAAAAAGAATAAATAGAACTAGAAATATAGATATACGAATGGAATCAACAACAGTTCGTTTTACTGCAGTGCTGTTGTTGGAATTATAGCAGGACCGTAGTAAATCTAACTGCCCTGCTTTTCCCCTGTGTATCTTGCATAATACACTCATCGAAGAATTTATTTACTGTTAATAACGAACGTTCCTTCGAATATGGCGAGATAAATATCAATTTTGTAGTCATGATTTTTCTTGCTCTGGAGATTCATAGGTTGCCAAGGAAGTTTCTTAACATTGGAAGTATTTTTCTTGAAATATCTTTGAAACACAAATCGAAAAAGATTCAACGAATTCAAGTTTATGAGACAAAGAATACTTTTGAAATATAAGAATTCCTGTAACAAAATTATCTTCCTCGCTGTAATGAAAAATGATTCTGAATGATCTTTATCTCATTCTCAACCAATTGTATCCTATACTCTGTCTTTGCTATTTAATTCCAAACATTTGATCACTCAAATTGCTTTTAATCTCTACGGGGTCAAATTTTTTTCATTTCTGAAATTAACTTTTAGAACATGGGAAATTCAATTGAAGAAATTGTTCATATCAGTATTCTTGAAAGTTGCAAAAAAATAATTCCATCCTAGAATTCTTAATGATAATCGAATTGAAACAGTAATTTTTCGATTTCATAACTCTTATAATTTGATTATACATTTTATGTTTCAGGTACGTACGCTAAAGTTCTACATTGCTCTTTGCAAGCTGACCGTGAGTATGATTATTATTTATTCTTTTTGAAAAGTTTTGGGTGATTATGAGAGAATTTTTGTTACCACTTTTTTTATATTATCAATGAACGGTTGAGTGCTTTGAATCATGAAATAATGTCAAACTTTGATGTTAATTTTCCACATTGTTCCTTTCTTTTTACCGAGTTCAACAATGGTTGAAAAGAAGTGACGAAAGTAAATGAAAAATCAGTCAATACCCAATGAGACATAAATTTCAATTGCTTATTCAATTTATATTCAGAGTGAAATTAAGATGATATTTCATGAATAGAAAAATAATAATAACAAAAAAAAAATCAAACTCCTTGTATTCATGAGAGGATGAAAAATTCAGCGTATTCCCTGGAGAGCTCAATTAAAAATAGATGAGATAATTTTTGATAAAACGATCATTTTGAATTATTGATCGAATCAGGTGTTTACCGATTCACGCCAACATTCTTTGAACAAAAAAAAAAGGGGTAATAATCGAATTTTTCCAATGAAATAATTAGATCGGAATATAGTTCTCATGAATAAATATTCTTATAAGGGGAGAAAAAAGAACAATAGGAGTGACAGAAAATAAAGGTCGGAAAGACAGACTCTCTCTTCTTCAACCACTCTCCTATCTGTCTTTATACATATAACATACCCGTGTACATTTAGCGTTTGCGCAATTTCATTCAAACTCCTAGCAGCAAACGAAGCAAAGAAGGTAGAGCATGATGTAGCACGGCACGACGCCAGGTGGTAGCGTCGGTGGAGGTAGATAGAGAGGGCGATGTTGTGGTAGTGGTAGAAACGACGGTGGCGTCGGCGTCGTTGAAGGTAGTGGCGGTGGCAGCAGCAAGGCATAACCCATCGCGATATTCAGTCGATATCCTCGCACGGGGCCGATCGGAACACTAACCCACTCACAATAAAAATATATCTAAAATATTCATACTTGATTCACACCTTGCCAAGCCTCAACCCCTTTTTTTTCTAGTGTTGAAGCAAAACTAATAATAATAATAATAATAATAATAATAATAATAATAAAAATAAATAAATAAGGTTCTCCAAAAGATACGAATTTCATGAGAGCGAATGAAAATCTGTGCGACGAATTTATGTAAAAAAAATTTCAATCTTTTCTCGCCCTATCGTCGACGTAGTAGCGGTGTCTCGAGGCGATGATATTAGAAAATAATACACGCCCGAACAAGGACTGATCACTGAATTTGGGAGAGAGAAAAAGGGAATGAAAAGTTTGGCGGCAAACGAGGAAAAACGAATCGATTGAATTTATATGTAACCGATAATAGGCACCATTCGAGACCTCGAAGTTGAAACGAATTTGTGTGTTGGATAATTTTTGTCATTCGGACTGGACAAGTGAATTGAGCTTGGATTTTAAATAAAGTGTGATAAAGTGACGTTAGGAGGATATTAGGGATTTTTTATTGAAAGTGTTGTAAAAATGGCTTGGGGTTACTGGAGCGCGACTTCCGTTAGCGATCGAGGTCGATCACCTCGACGTGACAAGGATAAACAGCATCAACAAACCTATCACCAACAACAAACTTATCAGCAACAACATCCAACACAAACGGAATTAACACAGAGCACCTATAGCAGTTTACAGCAGGTTCAGGGAGAACTTGGTGTTAATGTAGGTGGCGCGGTAGGTGGTGTTGGTGGTAGTAGTAGTAGTGCCACCACCGCTTCTGTGGTTGTTGAGGAACCACCCTGCAGCATGATGATCCAGGGTGGTTCCTTTTACTCATACACCGCGGCAACTGCAGCTGCGGCACGACGTATTACGGCCGTCGTCGAACCCGGACCTGGCACAACCGGTGCCCCCGGTACTGGCTCGACTTCCGCTGGAGTACAAGTATTGCCCCATGACCTTCAATCGAGACCGGGTACCAGCAATTACCCACCCTCACCGGGTGCCGGGAGCGGGGATTCCGGAGAATACGAACAACCGGTAACCGCAACTCTGTCTGGATTTTCCGGTCTATCGGGTCACCGCCAGAATTGTCCTCATCACGATGTCAGCCAACAAGGTGATATAATTGTCCGTACCGGCAGCGGGGGAAGAGGGGGTGGGGGCGGCGGGGTTGGAGGTGGAGGTGGAGGCGGGGGTGGTTCTTCCTCTAGAATCAAATTAATACGCGACGAAGAGGATATGTCCGAAATCGAATTCGATGATATTTCCGGAGCGGATATGATTTACGGATCCAACAATAGAATGATGAAAACATCATCGACCTGTCTGGTACATGGAATTTGTAATCCTTTGCTAGAATCCGCATCCTCGGTATCCTCCTTGCTCGACGAACATCTGCCTACCACCGGTGGGGGTGGTGGCCTTGGTGGTGGGGGAACTTCTTCACAATTTTGGTTCAACGATATCACATGGGGTAGGTTAATTATATGATCCCATTGACGAATATTCTATTTCATACACCATTTCCAAGACCAAACACACATGCTTGTATACGCGCGTGCGGTTTATGAGTTGTAACATTGTCTTAATGCGACACCCTCTGCAGGTAACATGTATCATATTTGTGACAGGTTTCCCTGGTCAACTTGTATATTTTCAACTATGATATATTTCAGTTTTTTCTCATTGAAAACGTTGTCATGATTCCCAGGATCGAAGCATCAATACATATATATATATATATATGCATACATACATTTCTTTTTGAATAAATAAATAAATATCCATTTGACGATGGGAGAGCGAAACATTGATTCGAATACAATTTCGTGTCTGGCAGAAGTAAAGATCGAAGTGATGATTCCATGTTTTATATTCGATTTAGTGAGGACCCCGACGATGATCAGAGAAACTGGGTGTGACCTATGAAGAAGGTTTCACTCGAATACCGTATGAAAACATATGGTGCAATGATGATCATGTTGACAATGTATGAATAATGAGTTCCAATAAATTCTGATGATTTTTTTCAATCATCGTTATTCGTCAAGAACGAAATTCGAATTGAATTCAATCGGAAACGATCTCCTTCCAGATTTTATGAATATTGTGAAATGATTCAACAATATACAATTGAGATTGAGACCGAACTTATTCATCCTGTGAGAAATAAACTATTGATTCTGACCAAATCTTGTTGAATCAACGAATCGGTAGGATCGTCAAAATGCAAATCCTATCAGAATCAATTAACAGATTTTTGTGAAGGAGGTTAAATAGGTGTTATGTGCGGATTGAATGAGCGATTATTTCCGAAGAATTAGAGAACAAGAATTAATCCATTCTGGTTCAATTAGGTTTATAAGTTGAATATATATTCTCAGATTTAATATTCAGAGTGGAAATTATATTTTTATAATGAGTTTTCCGATGTCTTATGAGTATTCTTTGTTTTGAAGTTCAGATAGAATGAATTTGTGAATTGAATATTGAAATGTGGAATATATAAACGAACGAGGATATATTTGAGAGTCGAATAATGGGACTAATCGGAGGATGGGATTCGAAAAGGAGACGACTGATGTTGTTTGGAACTTTTAATGATCATAACTGAATAAGATTTAATCGACAATAATTGTAGACGATTGGTTATCAAATGGAATTATAATGATGAAAAGGAATGAATAGGTAAATTGTTCATTATCATCTGCGGGGACGATAAAATATCGATTTATATGCGAAATATTATCCGAAGGAACCGAGTGAGTATTTTGCCAATCAACGTGCTGGATAATAAATGATACCCTGTATGTTAGTTTGATCGATCGGAGAAATGGTCAGTTGATTCATATGGGATTTAATGCGTAATGGGCCGATTGTCACACACGGTATAATTGTCTTTCGTATCGAACGGGAATTTCGTTCATTGGATTTAATGCGATTCAATTAATCGTTGATTTAGTCATCAAAAAATTGGAGACTGTAAAAAAGAATCGGTAAATTTTCAGAGAAATTTCTCGGTACACCGAAAACATGTTATACTTGGGTTTACTTGGATTAACTAAATTTCTATTTAAATATGAACCTACTAGAGTTTCAGTTAGATCAAATAAAATTCACTAAAAGGGAGGTTCTCATCTGGCGACTTCAAAATAAGGCGATTCTCTAGATTTTTTTTTCCATGGAAGGAAGTATATAAAGAACTTAGGGCTTTTCAGACTTGTTAATTGAGTCTTTCAGTACTTGAAAAAAAATTGTATTCAGTAAAAATAATGCCACAGGAATTGTTGGTGCGTGTTGAAGCATAACCACCTAAAAGAACAGTGATCAATCGGGCGCCACTATAGCACTTACAAAAATTATCAGAAATCGAAAATCCAAAAATTTGTATGAAATATATTATATCGGTTTGAAGTTGTACCAATAAAACCAATGGAAAGTCCAAAATTCAAAAAATGACAGACATGCAAATGTTTGGTAGCGTTTTTTCACCTTTTTTTTCGCTCTTTGAAGTGCTAGAAAAAGAAAAAACAAAGACAAATTGAATGTCATCTCCATTTAGGTTCGTCCTCCAATAAATAAAATCAGCTTCAAAATTAAAAAGAAAAAAGAACGATCCGTTCAGTAGTTTTTGAGATTTCGTGGAGCCAAACTTGAAAAACATGGTCTCGAGAAAATCGTCTTCAAAATTCCTGGATACGAATCCTTTGACTTGAGAACATTTTTTTCATTTAATGTGTTTCAAATAACTCGAGTTCTTAATTGACTTCCTTTTTAAGAAAAAAACTTCGAGAAAATCATCTTATTGCGGAATTCGCTTGATGAGAACCTCCCCTCAAATCGAGTAAAAATTGACTGGATACTATGAAATGTCCAGTAGGTTCATTTTCAAGTAAGTCATCTTTCTGGGCGTACTTCAGGCATCAATTAACTCGAAAAAAAACTCGGACAATTACCGGGAGTTTGGTGGTTGTAGCAAAAAATGTGGCGAATATACCGATTTCTTGGTAAATTCACCAAATATTTAAGAATTTTCATCCAAATTTCGGTAAATTTACTGCAATGTTTTGCCCCAGTGAACTTATGGAAAAGACGGGACGCGACGTGAAAGATTCCTCGTTAAATTAGACACGTGATGCCTCGTCCAGGCTCATCGGAATTCCCTGGACGGTGTCCTGATTTGCTTGACGATTGAGATGTTTTTTACGCTCTTATGATGGTTGAATTGAATGCAATTTAACCCTCCGTCTGTAGACGTTCTTTTGGTACTCTCGGTTTGTAAACCAGGGTCATCCGTGTCCAGCCGTTGTTTAACCAATTTAAAATGATAACAAAATATCTGGAGAAATTCATGCTGCTCTTTACAAACCTTCACCTTGACATATCAATTATATCAATGTTCAAAATTGAATATTTGCTGATATTTTTGTTTAAAAGGAATCAAGCAAGAATTGACTAAAATTGTTTGGGCCGGGACATGAAATACCCTGGTTTACAGACGAAGGGTTAATGACTGAGAAAAATGAACCAGTGATATCCCTGATAGAAATTACAATTGGAAATTAGATGGACCCCAGCTAGTTTTCCCAGATGTTAAGTTGGTTTTTAGCTAGTTTTGTAACGCACTTTCTAGCCTGTGCCCATCCACATGTCCCAGGGAATTGCTAGAGTGTAATTCAAATTGTTAATCAGAAATGTGAAATCACACTTCTGAATAAGGTAGAAATGTATTTTGAAATGTAATCCCAAGTCAAGAACGTTGCTTTTGAATTGATTTCTATAAAATAATCCCGAGTGACAAATTGAAACGTTTGGGCTTCTTTCTTTATTCCTCTGACTATCAATGTTACTGTACGATCAATTGACGCATAAAAAATCTACATGAACCAACTAAATGTTTTAGCACTAAAGTCAAATTGGCTAAAATGTGTTATCCAGTTACCCCCACATGGGTCCCATCTAGTACGTGGATGGGAAATGGAACGCCCAGACAAATTTCTACCAGGAATGTGCATCAAATTACTATTAATTAACTTTAATAGTGACAAGTAAATTTTTTGATAGGCCTTTTCGCCTAGAAACGAGTATAAATAGCGAACTTTGCCAAAAACATTGATCAATGAGCTCATATTTTTCATTATTAATATCCATTCGTTCCGTGTGTATCCTCAAAGTGGTGTTTAGATGGCACCCGCTATAACTGATTGATTTTTCCCAGCGTAACGTTTAAATCAAATTGCGTGATCAGTTCGATTATTGCTGGTAAAGTGCTGAGATTCAATCTTTTGATCTGATTAAGCTCTCTCGTAAACACTTTAGATTCAGCTAACAGATCCTGTGAAATCTATATTTCGAGCAAGAGAGGAAAATTCGTAGTTTGACCAATGAGACAGCTGTACTCCTTGTGATAATGTCATTGAGTTTTTCAAAATATAAGAAAGTACATGAAAAAGTCCGGGAAAAGTCAGATTTAGGAGATTCCTGATAGACTTGTGAGCGACTTTTGGGAATAGTACGTGATCCGCAAGTGCACGAGAAGTCCAGAGGAAGTCGAGTACAAGAGATTTCTAGTGGACTTTTCAACGATATTCGACGGACTTCTCAGGGATTTTGAAAGACTTCTTTGAAAGTATCGCGGGAATTTGACGTACATGCGGGGAATCAAGGTATATCAAGGATTTCTGGGGGGACTTTGGAGGAACTACTGACGAGCTTTCAAAAATATCACGTAATCCGCAAACACAGCAAAAGTCCGGAGGGACTCAAACGTGTGGGATTTCTGGTGGTGTACCGAATTACAACTGCAACTTGAATTATTCAGTATTCTCGAAGGATTCATTGAAATGAGGTTCATCGCGGATGAACTGATAGGACATTCTTTCGAAATTTCAAACGAACTAATAATATCAAAAAAAATTTCTTTGACTGAAACGAAATCTTCTTCGCCCTAATTTTAATAAATTCTTGATTTCAATGAATTGAGATAAAGAATGTCGTAAAATATATTTCTTCTCAAATTCGAAAAATATAAAAATATAATGTTGTTTTCTATTGAAAATGAAATTTATCAGAATGAAGGTTAAGAAAATTTCCTTCCAGTCGAAGGAATTGGGGTCTCAGGGTAAGGTTTATTGGAAAATGTGATTTTAAACAATCTATGAATTTTGTTGGGCGTTGATTAACTTGCGGCATGTTTATTCCAATTTCCACATCAGCGTTAATACTGGATTATTGATCAGCAACATTTGCTGTCGAATTGATACCATTTAAGTCTCTTTATCGTTATTCAACTGTTGAGGGGAGGCTCTCATCAAGCGAACCGCGAAATGAGATAATTTTCTCGATCCTTTTTTTCATGGGAGGAATTGAATAAAGAACTTAGGTTTTTTTTGACACTTATCAAACAAGTCTTGATCTACGAGCAAACATTTTTTCATTCAAAAGAATTCGTATACCTGTACTGAGAAAAAGTTTTTCTTTCGGCAAATCAACGCATTTACACTGAGAGGAGAGTTTGTTTGTGACAAAGAAGGCTTATTAATTGTACACAAACCATCATTTCGGTCAAACAACATTTGTGAATGGTTAACAAACATTGTTTTATTGAAATGAATTTAGAATACTTTGAACTATACAAATATTAATGTAACTAGTACAAATAAAACCTATTCATCGCAACTAAACATTGTGTTGAATCAAAGAATTCATATTTATTAATGTTGTTGAAGTTTGAATCGTTCAGTGAAACGAATCAGTAATCGAATAACATAAATTTCAGCTGTTGAAAACCATAAATTTTGCAGTACATTCTTCAAACGATGTTTATGGATCCAAGGGGTTGTTAATTCAAGAAGATGAATAACGATGATTTTACCAAATTTTCGTTTGGTTTCTATAAACGATTCGAACTTCCAGAACATATTGATTCATTATCACCAAACCATTTTGCTTGGATCAACCTGGTCGAAATTCATTTTAATGAATATGACTTTTAATGAAATTCAGATTTCCCAATCATAATCCGTATGAAGGTGACTCAAAGGAACATATGATATATTCATTAACTGCAGAGCGAAAAATTTTGTATCACAGGAGGTCCACTCATAGTTTGTATTGAAAACAACATATCAAACTCTGAAATTCACAGATTTTCAGTGTAAATTTAAGATTTTTGTGTTAAGTTTAACATGAATTGCGAGTGGACCTCCTGGAACATACACGTGTGTTGAAAATACACAAAATTTTTCACTGTGTGTGCGATGAAATGAATATTAATAAGTATTTCTTTCACTGTATCTAACTATACGATTTATTTATTTATTTGAACAAATGTTTTTTTTCTTAGTGTACCGTAACTTTGAAGGCGGTTTTTTTTAGAACCATGCTTTTCGAGTTGATTTACATGATAACGCGAAAACTACTCGATGGATCGGGTTTATTTTTTCTTTCGTTTGGAAGATCATTTGAGTTATCGGAACCTAACCCTACTCTTTACATTTGGTATAGAGTGAAAATTCATGCGCTTCACTCCACTAAGTGTCAGAAGTAAGCCAGTCCGCTTCGAATTAGATTTTCACTTGTCCCGAGTGAACTCTCACTCATTTGGACTATGAGTTTTCAACTCAAACCTTCGACTATCATTCTAAAAGGGTGAATATTTCACTCGAAATTTCGACAAGCTCACTTTTAGCTGGCTCAAGGGTGAAATCTTAGTCCAAAAATTTTAAAGAGTAAGTGTCGATAGATTGCCAAGGTTTTTTTTCGTAGCACTTCACTGAGAACCCAATTTCTTAGATTCCAAGGAAATTTCTTTGCCCTCAATTCGGATAAATCTTGTTTTCAATGAAAAACATTATTCATTGAAATGGAAAAACTTTCCATTGAATTGAAACCATATTCTTCGAATTTGGTGAAGAATATATCTTTGTTTCAATTTGAAAATTCTTGGTTTTAGTTTGATGAAACTTTTCTCCATTGAAAAAAAGATTTATTAGAACGAGGGCAAAGAAAATTTTCCTTTCATCTAAGAAATTGGGTTCTCAGTGTTGAAAAAGCGAAAAAATAGTGAAAAATCGGTATCAACGTATCACATGTCCGCTATTTTTAAATCTTGTTGAAATCTGCATCGTTCATAAAAACGAAACGAAACTTCAACTCTCCAAATCTGATGGATTATCGTTATTTCTCTTCTCCAATCAACTCCATAGCAGAGATCGACCGAAAATTTGTACCAAAAGTGACTAAAATTGATATTATGACTATTGGTTTCGAAGAAAACTTGAAATTGGCGGTTAGCAGTGTCGACAAACTTTCTAATAACACAATTATCATACCTATGATCACATATCAACGTAATCAACGAAATAATTTTGATTTTCGACTTGGAATTCCGGCCCACAAGCATCAGTCGAAAATCTAAATTATCTTGTCAATAACATTGATATGTGATCATAAGAAATGATGATTCCATTATTAAGGAGCTTTTCTACACTGTCGACCGCCAATTTCGAATTTTCTTCCAAATCAATATCAATTTTATTAATTTTCGGTAAAAATTTTCGGTCGATCTCTACTCCATAGAACTAAAAATATCGTTCAAAGAATTTACTGCAAAATTTTGGATGTTCAATAGCTAAGTATTATTTCGTTATTCGATTACTAATTAGTCTCAATAAACGATTCAAACTTCGGGAACAGCACTTTTACAGTTTCGATATTTTATTGGTATCATCGGTTTAGGTTCCGATAATATTCATATATTTTATAAAACATCAAATAAGTGTGAAAAACTTGGAATTGCGTATTTACTTCCTTCTACGAGAAAAAGAAATCAAGAAAAAACATATTATTGTCGGGCCGCTTGAGGAGAATCTCCCCTTTAGTAATATATTTAACAGTTCCCTGTAGCGAACATTGGGGAAATATTTTCTCCAATTGATTGCTTTTTTTAACATCCTGTTATAGATAATGTAACATTGTTGTGAAACGAATAGAAATAGAATGATCAAGTCAGATCATGCCATGAGGAGAAATGTGGTATCCGAAATTGGGTAAACAAGGTATTTGTAGTAGAATGCATCAATGTAATGAAAAAAATCAATATATAAACTTGTTACTAATTGAAATATCCACGGTTCATTTTGTAATATGAAATTTTGTTGCGAAATTTTACAACGCGTTTGTGGTTAGGCGCAACGATAGGTTTAAATGTATAACAATCTGTGATCACTTGATTCACGTGAACCGTATAGTCATTTTAATGTAATTCGATGAATAATTTCATCCGTTCAGTTTACAATACAAAAATTTCGTGGTGACATGATGAATTGTATACTCAGATAATAACAGGGAGAATTATTGTGTCAAGTTTCAAATAACAGTTTTTCGTGACTAAATATATCATTAAGCGGGAAACTATGGCAATCGAGTTTGATTATCTGTGGTAAATCTCAACACTTCTGATTGATTGAAAGATTCAGTTTGAGGGGGTATTCAGTGATTGAGAAATTCTTCTTCTTGCTTTCGTATTTTATCCATAGCATATTGGGGTGTGTAATACAATATTCCACGGTATTTTGGCTGTAAATACCCAGGTAAACTTTGACCATGGGCGTTGGGCTGCCGCAAGGCTCAGCCAGATGCGCCAAGTTGAGGTTATCAGACATGGCACCACAACTATGAAATTATAACATCATTTGAGCCTCAGCCCGATAGTTTCGAATCATACACGGAGAGAAATTTATTTGGAAAGATTACCATTTTATTCGTAAACCAGAACTATTCGGAAGAAATCAGACAATAACTTATAACATAACTTCTAATCATTGTCAGTTATGATGGTGAAAATCCAAATTAATCTCGATTTTGACCATCACAGCTGGCAATGATTAGAAGTTATGTTATAAGTTATTGTCTGATTTCTTCCGAATAGTTCTGGTTTACGAATAAAATGGTAATCTTTCTAAATAAATTTCTCTTCGTGTATGATGTGAAACTATCGGGCTGAGGATCGAATGATGTCATCATTTTAGAGTTGCGGTTCTTGACTGTTCTTTACTGTTTCCAATTGTTAGAAATAATATAAACATTCTCAATAATACGCGGCACTGTTGTAATCCTGTTTTGGAACGATCTTGGGGATACCTTGTGGATGTTTCATTTCATGAATAAGAAATCTGAATGATATCTGATAATGTTGCATTAGAAATGTTGGAAATACCTTTGAGGAAAATTCAGTAGAAGTTATTTCAAATTGCTAATTAGATTCAAGCATATTTTTCATAGCCTTCTACATTTATTCATGAAACTTTTGACTTTTGTCGGTGAAAAATGAATGATACGAAGAAACCCCGTTTTGATACATTTGGAGAAGATCACAAGGTTCTTTTAAAACTTCTATGTTGGAAACTCTATCTCACGATGGGTGGTTCTTGAAAAGAAGAGTTTGAAGCAACCAAATCCAACATTGGAAGTTGAATTTATTGCATCTGATACGCATTCTGATTCAAAAAATTACCACTTGAAGTTGACATATTTCACACACTAAACATACTGCAGGGTAGGTAAAAGATTTCAAAATATTTTTCTAGAACTCATCCCAGAGAATATGAAAGTCTTGAGAATAAAAAAGACATCCTTATGGTATTTTTAAGAGGGATTGCCTTCAAATATACGAATTTGAAGAAATGTAATCAAAATACCGCTTTCTACAGAACGATATTATTTTTAAAAATCGATTGGGATCCCCTTAAAAACATGTTACATAAATATGTTTGCGGTACAAGTGCAAGACACACAAGAGCAGTATTATCAACTCAAAGTGTACTTGAATAATATATCAGCAATTTTATTCAAGTGTTGTGTACTGTTTGACAAGACTACTGTTGAATTCATCATCGTCAAACGTTTTTGAATTATAAACCAGACATTTTTATTCTTCAGAAATATTTGAAAAAAAAGAGGAGGAATAAATTCTGTAGTATTATAAATTCCTTGCGTAAAGTTTTTCTGAAATGTATTTTTTATTTTCGAGAACAGAAAATTGTAGGTTCATGACTCGGATACCATATTGTAAGAAGATGTATGTTGTAGGAAATGCTCTCTGCTTTGACATAGAAAGAAAAAGAGAAATGTTTTTGAGATATTTTTCTAGTTTTTAGATGATGGTGAGAACGTTACAATAAAACTAACAATTTCGAGAGAAAATCAAATTGCGAACGAGTTACACACGTAGAGAAAAGTTACCTAAAAAATTACTACACTTTTGAGTAAAGTAAGAACAAAATCACATTTTGGGGTGATGTATGATGTTTCGTCATTAAAATTACTATACTTCCTATTGAAGAGTGACAGAATTTTGTTTTTAATCGATAGACAGTATAGTCATTTCAACGACAAAATATAATACACAACCTCAAAATGTGATTTTGTCCCTACTCTACTGTAAAGTATAGTAATTTTTAAGATAACCTTTTTCTGCGTGAATTTAATGCAATTGATGAAGGAGTGGATAAAATCGCGGAGAAAAGAAAAACACAGATATTTTCTTGTATCCATCGTGTTGCTTCTGTTACATAATCCTGTACAAAGTGATTCGGTACTGGCCCACAGGGGGAAATTTCTATGCATTTATGGATAAAAATCATTCTACAACTCAATTTTATTTCTATGTCAATCAATTTCGTTTTTAAATATTCGAAAAGAGTTCTATATTCCCATGTTTAACTGCAGCATTTTTGTTTGTAGCAATTCGATATTTATATACCTCGATAGAAACTCGATGAATTTTCAATGAAAAAACATCATTTGTCACCAATGAAAATTCTCGACTTTTGAATATTGTTGGGAGCTATATGAGATTTCCACGGTTTTCTTGGGTCTTCCCTGTTATCAGCAATCTACTTTGTATACGAATCCGTTTATTGCCTTCAGATTCTGAGGAAGTTATTTCTATACGCAAGAATTCTTGATCTTTGGATGGATTATGTGATTTCAGTCGGATTTTCATAATATTTTCGTGCTTCACCATCGTAAGTTTAGTAATCTTATGTAAAGAAATATGCTTCGTAACGCGAAACAGAGGGAAAACGTTTCTTTTCAGAAAAATAGGGATCCATTGATCCGGCAAGTTTTCTTTCTCAATTTCGATTGAAATTTTTTTCAGATTGAGTTGAGAAATACCTTAAAGTGGAACTCTTTCTCAATATTTTAAGAGGAAATTCATCAGCATCGGATGAAAATTGAGCTGTAGGCAGATTTTTGTCCACAAATGCACCAAAATTGCCAACTGTGTGGCACTGTAAAAAAAGCGGTCTTAAAACGTTGTCGGAATTAACACCACGCTAAAATCGGTATTGAAATAACACCAAACGGTGTTAGAACGACACTTTATGGTGTGAGAATGACACCACGTGGTGTTGAAAAAAACACTATTTGATGTGAAATTGTTGGCTAACGCCGCTAATTTTTTCCAGTGTATAGATCGATTACGGTAAAAACTCCAGGGCGTAATTACGTATGCAAAAATTGTTTGTAACAGTTACGTATGGGAGTTGTGTTATTTCTTGAATTTGTTCAATTTTTGAAATTATTTATATATAATTTTTACATAAAATCTACATAATTGATGAATTTATTGTATAAATGATTACCAAAAATGAACTGATTCAAGAAATCTGACTTTATTTTTGTATGTGGTACATCACAATCACCTCAAATCAGTATCCAAACCAAAAAACAGCTGTCGGCCAGTGTTCTGCCGTCCAACGCAAGGAGACCGTAACTGCATCTGACTTGAATTCGAGAGAATCAAGAAAAACTGTTGCCTTCCAAAATCAATGGAACAAACCATTTTTATACCCTAGAAATGGTTTGCCATTGAAGTCTATAGACTATTAAAGTACTATAGACTTCCCATTTTTGTGTTAGTTACGGTTGTTTTCTGTAAACGTTTCAAATTTAAATAATACTAAAAGACTAACAAAGCCTTAGAAGCGAAGAAACATATTTACATCGATCAATGAAATAATCGATCGTTTCAAATTTGATTAATTTCTTCGTACTTCGAACCGCTGTTATTGAAAAAATAATAAGTTTTGTTCAAAAACACAGTAAAATGCAGAATTTTTCACGATTCGAATGATATGGAAAACTCATTTTCGTCAAAAATGCGACTTACAGTCTTCTTGCTTTGGATGGCAGTGTTATCTGCTTTGTTTGATAAATGATAAACTAATAAAAGAATGGTTCCTTTTACAAACCAGTACCGGCATTTTAAATGATCAATACAATATTTTCGAACCTAATTTTTTAGGATAGTTTATTGAAGTAGTGGACTGTTCAAATCGGTTATTTCAAACGAATTGATGATCACACGGGAAGAGGAAGGTAGTTGAAACAACCAATTAAATAGTGCGTATGCGCTTACAAGTTGAGTTGAAACAACGAACTAGTTAATTAAAATAAATATTTAACTTATAAATTGTGCATATATGCACCCATTCGATTAGTTGTTTCAACTACGCTTTTTTTCCGTGCAGATAAAATAATATTTGATTTTCCCGTGCTCGATACTGTTCGGTAGATTTTTCGAACAATAGATGACGCTAAGAAAAAATTGCAATTTAAAAGATTATTGTCATTCTCGAATCAGACGTTCTCATCTAAAATTCACAATTCGCTCCAATAAACGGCTCAAACTTCAGCAGTATATATACAGGATGTGAAGTTATAACATATACGATATTCTCACTTCATCTTAAAATTGAAGTTTAATAACTCGATTTGAGAATAAATTATACTGGAAATAAAAACGTTAATTGAATTTTCCAAGTGATACAGTTTGAAATACGCCTTGACTCTTTCTTAGTATCTTCGTTCAAAAATCAGCGGCATTCAGTAACTGTCATTATTCGTTTTCTCAGTATTTTGGTAGTTCAATAATCAATAACTACATCAGTCTTTCTTGAAGACATTTAATCTTCTTTTCATTTGACTCTTCAATTGACTTGGAATACAAGCTCAATATTTTGAATGCTCGGTGCGCTGGAATGAGGGTGGTAATAATGAATATTACTTTGAAACAGAGATAATCCTTTTTCAAGGAACTGACAGGGTCCGAGGAGAAAGGTATCTGATTGTTATCATTCAACTTACTAGAAGGTTTTTAATGAGATTGACTATTTCAGAATTATCATTGAAAATTCTTAATTGCGTATTGGAATGGCAGATTTTATCATAATCACAACTACGCAGCTCATGGAGATGGTTTCTTCGATCTTTCTTTCAAGTAAATCAAAATTTTTTATACTTTTTATTTGAGAAATTAGAAAAAAACTGAAGCATTCATTTGAAATTTCAATTGTTACTCGTACTACCACACTCAGAGAAAAATCTGGTTCGCATAACTAGACGACGTAGCTATTTTTAGCTTGAACTATTCCATCTGTTGGAAATGCCAGGCAAATCCGGATGAATCCCAACAGTTCCTGGGACAAAGATCGAGCAGAACCGGGCAGATCCAGATAAGTTCCTGCCTAGACCTGCCTGGTTCTGTCGGTTCTTGTCCCAGGAATTGATAGGATCTGCTTGGCGTTTTCAGCAGGGTCACGTGATTTAATCTTGCTTTTTTGGTTATTATAACCAGATTTCAGGCCACCACAACCATAAGTCCTTAACCATACAAAAATGGCTGCTGTGACCATGTCGCTTTCTTCTCAGTGCATGAACTATGAGAGCTTGTTCAGATGATTGGTTTGAAACAGGTTTCAGTTCATTTCAAATTCATGAAGTGAAATCAATTTTTTTTCATACCCACAATGTAAAAAAAAGAAATTTACCAAAAATAGTGGCATTAAAATTCCATCATGAATATAGAACTATTCGACCTGAAGAATTTACCAGCTAAAACACGAAAGAATTTCTCAAAGTAACAGAAAAGTTCTCTATTCCTGATGGCAAAACAATTTCCCCATGATTAGGGAATGGAACCCACTACTGAATTGAGAAAAAACTCCCCATAATTTTTACAGTGTAATTCAGTAACATATTAACGAAGTTGAGAAGATTTTTGTCAATCGAAGGGTAAAGAAGTGAATCTTATATTCTCCAGAATGCATTCATTCGAATTTGAGCCTAATGCGAGATAAATGTTGAAAATATGCCTATTATATAGTTAGTACACAGAGTACGTGTAATGTTTCGTGTATAGCAACTTATTGGCTCGAGTTAACAGATTAACGGTAATAGCTTGCTATTTAAACTTGAGCGCAATTAACGTATGTTTCATCTTCGCTACACGATAACTGTGGTGATGATGATGCCGGCGATGATGATGATGATGATGACGATGATGAACACGATAGGGTGAGGGAAGATTAATTTTCACACTGTTCACTTCAATGATATTCTAAAGAGTGCCGAGTGAGTTTTATGAATATTATTTTCCCATCTCAAATGTTAACGGTTCAACAAAGTTTCAATCGTAGACTTCATTTGTAATACCTATCTCATATCAACCGTTGTCACGAATATTCCTTAGAATTCTAACCATTCCTCTGATCTTCCATTGGAAGCAATACAAAAAATTAAATTCAATCGACCGAGTGTATTGTGGATTGAGATTTTCTTATTAACACTGTAAGTAGCAGATTTTTACCATAGAGTTACTGTAAAATCATGAAAAATTGTGGTATAAAAGAATTGAGGAATGATGATATGAAGTTGATATTGCTGAAGTTCATGCTCAGCTGTTGAAGATGAAAAATCTTGCAGTAAATTCTTTGATCGATGTTTTGAGTTGCAAAAAATTACAAATCATTCATTCGAGAAGATGAATAACGATGATTCATCAGATTTTGTGAGTTTGAATTTTCACTTCGTTTCTATAAACGATTCAAATTTTAAGAACATACGAAGTAGAGCCATTTCAATATATATTCACAATTTTTCTGTGTTTTTCCAGTAAAAATTGTATTCAGTTTAAATATCTTTCTATAGCACGGTGTCGTAAAATTTCGGTTTCTTTTGACAGGGAAATCTTTAGTCGAGGTGAGCTCGAGACTCTCGAGCAAAATTAAAAAATGACAAATGTTGTTTACACTCAACATTCTCGTAGAAAAACCTTTACGTCAATTATTTCGAAACTGCGTCAGTTTTGAATGTATCTCTTTGTTTAAAACCAAGCAAATATTCAATACAGAGAGAAAATTGCTGTAATTATAGGGACAGCATTAAATTGCTGTAAAATATACCGACATTTCTGTTCAATCAACCAAAGTCTCCGATAAAAATGACAATTTGCTTGCAGTGGTCACATAAATTGCGATAAATCTAATAGGTCTAATCTTGCGGTATAAATTACAGCAATTCAATGTTATCCCAATATTTATTGGACGTCAGGTAAATTTTACAGCAAATTTTTCTGTGTGAAGAAAATTTCTTCTGATTCCTTCTTTGGAGGCACTGTAAAAAAAAAACTTGGGAATACTGGAAGAAAAGTAGGGTAAGATAACGCACTTTCCTGCTCCCGCACAGCATAAAATAATAGATGAAACCTCATTCACTCAAGGAAGATATGAAGATTTTGAGAGAATCTTCATATTTTTCTCGAATGAATGAGATTTTAAATATTATCCCAAGCTGTACTTAAGCGAGAAAGTGCGTCATCTCACCCTTCTCTACTCTACATTTGTACTGAGAAATTACATTCAAATCATGAAAATTCCAATACACGGATCAGAAAATTCTTGTATTTATATTGGAAAATTGAAGTAAAAAACAAGAATTTTCATGTAAAATACAGAAAAATTCCGGCACAGGAGGAATTTTCTTATACGTAAGCTGAAAAATTCGTCATCGACAGGAATTTTCCAGTTTCTGGGTACCGAAAAATTCCAGTTTTTTTAAAAATGGGAATCATTCATGAATTCAGTCAATTTAGGATTATAAAAGGTGAAAACGTGGAAATGAAGAAAATTGTATGCTAATGGAAAAAATCACGCAACGAGAATGACGCATGCTGGACTGAACATTGCCACAAAATTTGGTATTCAAGGACTGGTAGATCGCGATTTGTGTCCTGAGCTTCACGAAATTTCTTGGATTTCAACAATTCCTGCACCACCTGGTATCAATTTTCATCATTGGCCAAGAGCAATCCGATGCGCCCGATTTACATTCCATCAATTCTCTCTTTCTACTACATCAAATTAGTTGTATTTTCTCAAGGGGAGGTTCTCATCTACTCTCTAAAATCTTTGGAGTGAGATTTCACTCTTTAGCCAGCCAGAAGTGAGTCTGTCGAATTTTCGAGTGAAATTTCCACTCTTTTGGAGTGATATTCTAAGGTTTGAGGTTAGAAATTCACAAACACTTCGACGCTAGAGTGAATTTTTCACTCGAAACGAGTGAAAATTCCACTCGAAGCGGACAGGCTCACTCCTGACACTTAGTGGAGTGAAACGTTCGATTTTTCACTCTTTCAGATTTAGAGAGTAGCGAACCCAAAATAAGGTGATTTTCTCGAATTTTTTTTCCATGGAAGGAAGTAAATAAATTACTCGGGGGTTTTCACACTTGTTAATTGAGTCCTTAAGTACATAAACAAATTTTGTTCAGTAAAAAAAACAGTGATCAATCGGGCGCCACTATAGCACTTACAAAAATTATCAGAAATCAAAAATTTGTATGAAATATATTTTATTTGTTGGAGGTTGTACTAATAAAACCAATGAAAAGTCCAAAGTTACAAAAATGACAGACGTGCAAACTTTTGGTAACGTTTTTTCACCTTTTTTTCGCTCTTGAAAGTGTTAGAAAAAGAAAAAACAAAGGGAAATTGAATATCATCTCCATTTAGGTTCGTCCTCCAATAAATTCAATCAGCTTCAAAATTAAAAAAAAAAAAGGAACGATCCGTTCAGTAGTCTTTGAGATATCGTGAGGCCAAACTTGAAAAACATGGTTTCGAGAAAATCGTCTTCAAAATTTCTGGAGAACATTCTTTTCATGTATCTTAAGACCCATTCAATGAGTATCAAATAACTTGAGTTCTTAATTGACTTTCTTCTTAAGAGAAAATTTCGAGAAAATCACCTTATTTCGAGATTCGCTTGATAAGAACCTCCTCTTAAGGTGATACCAGCGACCCCTGAAGATGCACTCAAACCCATTGGTTAGAAAAGAACACAACTAAAACTATTCTGACAAGTTACTCGAGAATGAAGGAATGGAATCAAACTATCGCTCTGTACAGACCTTTTTCAATCAATAAAGATGGTTTGTACATAGCGATATTCTCCTTTTATTGCTTTATTCTTAAATAATTTGTCAGGAAAGATTTGGCCCGGGTTGCATCGTCAGGGGTTGCTGATATTCCCTGAAAATTTCAATTTCAAATCTTTCAATTAAGGTAAGGTTTCACTGAGAATACTTAACAAAACCTGAACCATGAACCTAAGGGATTAATTTACAGTCGAAATTGCGGTTTCCACATCTTAATCTCAACTCATTTAAATATTTTCAGTTGTGTATTGTCGAAGTATTCTCAGGGGATCATAAATGAAATTCAATTGTTGTAATGAATATTTAAAAAATTGATGGCGTAAACCCAAAATGAATCATTATTTTGTTAACTACAAATTATCAACTCAGCTTGAGCAATATCGATGATATATGGAGTTGAATCTAGATTCAAGTGGTGAAAAAAGTGAATAATGTTTCTGGCTATCAGCCAGTTTCTGTCCTCTTAAATCACCCAAAACCTGCCCCCCCCCCCCAAAAAAAATTGGGCATAAAAAGCATAAATGTTATCCAGTCGCAAGTTAGTTTAAGAGCCAGAAATATGCCTATGAAAACTGGAACAAGAACAGCTATTATAAGGACCAAAAAACTGATCAGTTGGAGAATCGCCAACTATAATTTACTCCGACTTTTGTCCATTGAAACTGGACCCAACGTCGCCATCATTCGCTCTCGAAAACTACTGTTTTGTTGCTGACAAAAACATGATCTAGTTCAGTTTTACATTACAGTTCAAAAATTTCCCTAATCACCTTCATGAAAATTCAAAACCACCAACCGCTGTTTCATATCATATTTTCCAAACGAGATTATTTCATGTATGTGTTTTTTTCCTCCGCATGTATCGCAATGTACCGTATAGGATTCCAAAATCCATTCTCAAAACCATAGATTATGAATCTTTTATGAGAATAATAATCTAGATATTTCAATGAAAAATATTCAACTGATCTTCGGGAATTCCATTCGAATAAATACACGAGCGTACAAAAGAAGGTCTCTCGACGAGCATTCATTTCGATTCTCTTTTCATTATTATCATCATCATCTTTTAAAAATCCTGCTGATTTTTCATGCCTAGGTTGAGGGCGAAAAAAAAACACCCAGAAAAAAAGCGCAGGTCTGATACAAGGGAACACATGGTTTATTTGGCATACTGAATTCGCCAAAACACGCCGAGGCACTCCTTTATTGAACTAAAGCCAGAATGCAGGTCAACCAGAAACTATATACGTATAGAAATGTCGAATAGATCTCATATATACATGAGTTTAAATTTACATTGCGAGTTAAAATGAATGATTTCTTTCACTTCTCTTTCCTTTTTTCCTTCCCCCGAATCTTTCATCGAGGAGAAAAAAAAGAAGAACGGATAGAGGCTATAGATTCTTATATGGAATCCAATTTATTCCGTGAACTATATTTCCAATCTTTTCAAACGCAGAGACAGCGATTAAATTATTTATACAGTTTTCTATTCAGATCTTGATCACATCAAATCTATCGTAATGTGTTTTCCAATTTTATAGATAATCTTAATTTCATATTCCAATCGGATTGTGATTTGAAACATTTCAACAATGTATGTAGGTGCGAGAAAAAAACATCACAATCTTTGTACACTTTTCGCTGAATATGCTACGATACGCGAACTACGACTATTGAATTAAAAGTGATAATACATTTCACGATAATAATAGGTATTTCTTATCTTCGCCATAAGTTAGTTTGAGATACACCAGCGCGTTGAGTATACAGTGATTACGTGCAAGTGTTTTAATCGTGAATCGCGTACGTTTCCTTTGAATTTTCAAATTCAATATAATATATTGTATTATAATATTAGAGAAACATCTTTCTATTTATGCATGAGAGTTATCAATTGATTTGTGATTTGTGATGCTCTATTTAAATTGTTCTGAAAGTACGGAATATAATCTCGATGAATGATTGAAAAGAGGGGAGTGATGAATTTGGGAATGCAAAATATCAAGTTTAAATTAGCGTTCACGTATATCTATCCCATCTTGTATCATGATTTACTTAACAGACATCTGTGTAACAAACAAGGTATGTATCTTACGTAAATGTAGTACAAAATATTTAATCAGAAAATTAAATCTCATATGCTGATATTAACAGTTTATCGATTGTGTATACATTATTTTCTTAATGAAGAAGGAAAATACAAATAACATGGGTGTGGTCTCACAGAACCAGCTATGATCAATCCTTGAATTTGATATGTTCACAGAAGAATATTATTTCATATTGTAACGCAATTTCAGATTTATTTATATTATTTGAATAGTATGTTTTGTAATACAAGATAATATTTTTAGGATAGATTTGCAATTGAATCTAATTCAAGTAGTTCCAGATAATCCTTTGCTCCGATTAACTTCACTGTTAGAAAAACCTATACCTGAAACTTCATAAGAAATATCATGAAGTTTTCTAAATGAAAAGTTTATTGAATTCAATTGAATATAATTCTTGATGTTGAGAAATTTTTCTTAATGTCAAGAATTTTCTTCTCAATCTTGATAACATATTTGAGAAATTATTTATTTCAGAAAGAGATTTTTAAATTTCATCATTAATATAAAATTTACGAATTTTTCTAACAGTGTTCCTCATTCGGGTAATGATATTTTTATCATGTGATAAACTGTAAAAAATATTTGTATTAATTTTGATACAAGAGTTTGGAAGCAATCGACACACAATATTATCTCGAAATGGTTTCCATACAAAAATTGGTTTGAATCTCATAAAATCTGTAGTGAATTCAATACCACAAAAGTGTGTGTTAACTGTGCTTCGAAATTTTGTATGTGAAATTAACAAATGTTTCATACAATATTATGTAAATCACAGTCGCATTCATGTCAACTGCATTTCGTTAATCCAAAAATATACTCAATTGAATGTTTGTCTTTCACTCCATGATATTTATTGACAATAGATTCCAAATAACATACAAATTATGCTTCATAATTGATTTATGTATATTATGAGCATTCAATAACAGATCCTTGATTGAAACTCAGAATGGAATGTATGAACATTTAAGGGAAGTACAAGCAGCTCAAGCAGGAAAGAAGCAATCCACACTCCTTTAAACTCGTGAATTGCAACCGAGAGGAAATTAAAGTCCCACAAATTGCTCAAAGTGAAACTGGAACGAGAGTATAAATCTCTTTGTAAACAATTTCATGCTGAAATTAGTTACAGTCTAAACCCTTTGACTGCTTCACGAAACAAAGCCATCAGAGTACACAAAGAAAAAACATCTTGTTTGATTTACAAAAAAAAAATACTTATACCAATAGTAGGATTGCCTACATTAATTTGCGGATGCATGTTACATACCAAAACTATGAATCAACCCTCTGCGAGCATAGTAGCAGCGTTGAGTCAATATTGAAAAACCTGCGTGATCGAATGGAATTTACTTGAAATTCTATCATGAATGAAATTAAAAGAGTTTTTCGAAGAGCCACTCTTTCTTTTACAACACACGTTGATATTTTATTTTTCAGATTTCTGAGGTTTGAGAACTGATGCGGAGTGGTTTTAGAGTGTCAAATACAAAAATAATGACGAATTTTTTTGGATTTGCTGAATTTTCATAATTTTTTATGTATGATCTTCATAAGTGATGAATTTTATATTTGAAAAAATGACAAAAATAGAATTAATTCAAGAAATTAAACATTATTTTCGTATTGCACACATGATAATCATTTTCGACTTAGTTTTCAAATTTCAAAAATTGAAATGGTTGTTGACCACCAGTGTTATCAATTCAAAGCTATCCGTGTTTGAAAAAAGCCTAGTTTTGAATGAATTCTGTACACTATTCGTGGAATCATTTTTGTATTATAAAGCTGTGGCTATAATGTGAATGGATGTGATTTTTTACATAAAATTTGTACCAAAATATCGATTGAAACCTGATAGAAATTTAATATAAAATCATATTCAGTTAGATTGTAGCCCCAGCTTTATCTTCTACAAAGGACTTGATCTAATTTTTATAAAATTTATACATAATACTGCAGTTCTAAGCCAAAAGCCGTTGTCTCCATATTTTCTCTTCAAAATCTCCATATTTTGAAGTTTTGAGATATCGAGCATTTTATCTGAACGGATCTATGGTATACTGAAAAAAAAACTTCTCCCAGTCAAATAAATATTAATTTGTTCTGTGCCAAAGAAATATTTATTAAAATTAACAAAATATTCGAAATGTGGTGTTCTAGAAGAATGCTTAGAATGAAGTGGATAAGGGAAGTGAAAAATGAAGAAGTACTTGAGAAGGTGAATGAAAAAAGAAGTCTTTTGAAACATGTCGTGAAAAGAAGGGGCAATTTGATTGTTTATTGAAAACAATATTGGGAGGAAAAATGAATGGTAAAACTCGCAAAGGTAGACTTAGATTGAGTTATATGAAGGAAATTATACAAGATAAGGGTTGTCGTAGACATGTAGAAATTAAGCGTTTAGCGGATAATAGACAGGGTTGGAGGATTTCATCAAACCAGTCATAAGACTGATTACTTCATCATGATGATGAACAAAATATTCTTTGCAACCGGACAATTTATTTGAATGAAATAAATCATTATAACCAGTTATTTGATTCAAATGAATTATTTTGTTGATTTTAATAAATATTTCTTTGACTGAAAGAAATTTTTTTTTCATTGTGAAAGTTCAAATTGTAAATAATTCGAAGCCTTGGTTGAAGAAAGAGGTTGTATATTGTTATTTTTTCCACCCAAGGTTCCGGAATTTTTACAATTCGAAGGTTTCAAATAACTCCATATAAATTTATACATGTCGAATGATACGAACGTCTTTATTTTTACGCGAGGTTTTTCAAAATTCATTTCAATAATGCAAGGATTTTTCGCATTGCCATGCATGTACGAAGCTTATTTAAATATAAATATATATATATAAAAAAACTTTTTTTTTTCATAGAAATACAACGATTTGGCTTAAGACAGCAGAATATTACTTCTTACAGTTTTCTCAAATCGTTGATTGGAAGTCAGAAAGTGAGAATGTATAAATCAACACACGTAGTGTGGTGAGAGGAAAGTTCAAAACCTACCGGATCATGTAGGAAATATTGATGAATTTTTTCCGGTGTATTACGGATATGAAATCCCTGGCTCTTCACAGTGAAGATTGCGTTGAATTTCACCTCATTGCGCGAAAAGAAGTTTCGCAAAACTTTAATACTCGTGCTCGAAACTATGTCGAAAATGATTCATATGCATGTTCCATACGTGTACGAATTCCTTCCTCATATTCGGAAAAAAAGCTATAAAGTAGGGTGAAAATATTGTGAAAAAAATTCCAGAATACTTAGTGTGATGGAAGGAAGAATTTAAGTTTGATTAAATTTATGTAACAAGATTTCTTGGGAATTTAAAAGACTTTGTCCTGACTGAAAATTGATTCCCTAAACCCGATCAGGTGGAATTTGATTCTGCACAAGTCTTTACTAAAAACACAGTCTGTTCCAGTCAAACAAAATTTATTTGTCTGTATGAAAGCCTTAATTATTGTGAACCAAATTTTGTTCACTCCAAATAAATTTCATTTCAGCCAACCAAAAAGTTTCTTTGCGTTTATTTCAACCAAAATTTTGTTTCGCCGAAACAAACGTTTTCTCAGTGTTGGCAGATATATGGGAATTGATGAGATGAAAAAATATCCCTCGTACAAAATTGACGAATTTTCAGGTCTAGTACCGGCTTGGTTCAGACTGTCGTCGGTTGAATTGTGGAATAATAACACCAAATTATTTGGAGCTGCACCGATCATCAACCATCGGTAACTAGCATCAATCTGGCACTGGCAAAACGGTGTTATTTCAATTTTGAGAACTGATGCTACTGATATTGATCATCGTTTCAGTACCGGTGACCGTTATTTGTCTTAAATTTCAAGTTTGTTAAATTAAATTATCAAAATATTCATTACTGTTTTCTTTTGATTGATTGAAACGTTATAAAAACTCATAAATCTATTTGGCATCGATAACAGAGCTCCACAAAAAACAAATCAAAAGTATTTTTCCCAGGACCCTGACCTCTCTCTCTGCTGAAAATGTCGGAAAGATTTGGAAAAAAGTGAGACCAAAACCGCCACGAAACATTCATGTCTTCCTGTTTTGTGGTGGTTTTGATCCCGGCTGCTTTCCGAAAACTTCAATAGAGCTGCCTGATTATATGTAATCGAATCCTATATCCAAATAACCCCATCACGTCAGATTTTGTTTCTAACCTCAAAAATGGGTACAAAATAATGAGACTGAACATCAAAACAAAAAAAACGAACCTCATAACCCTAAAACTCCAATAATTCGAAGTTCCAATCACTTCATATGTTTGAAACAACCAAATAATTGAAGAATCATGATTTTTTGAGGTCGGGGTATTTCTCACTTGAAAAACTATATTCTGCCTTACCCAAAGACAATGAAGTGAGCGTAGCAGACGTCTCCCGAATGAAAAATATTACTTCATTTCAAACGTCGAAAACAACCCCCGCTAGGAATCAAACTGTTTGGATCTCAAGCTCTGGGCCTGGGGCGAGGTCTTGGTTGAGCTAATTTTCAATTGTGAAAATTTTTAGCTGGAACTCGAGAAACTATTTATATACAACTAGGGGTCCATTTTTTACTGGATTCAGAGGTTCCAGAGTAAAGGATTGAACACATAAACAAATAAGCAGATTACATAACCACAAGTGAGGTGCGCAGAGCCTGATTTTAGGTATTCGCTTTTATTCTTTTATGTGTTTATCAGGGTTTTAGGGTTATGAGCTTGGTGTGGGTTTTTATTTGAATGTTGTTGAGTCTCATCATCTTTCATCTTTCATTCTGTGGGGTTAGAAAAAAACCTGACGTGAGCCCTTAGACAGATTTACTTCCCTAGTAGGAATTTGATCGGGCATTTCCTATTTACGATTAGGTCTTGGTCAGGTTAGAATCCGGAAACCGTAAATAAGGAAAACCGTAAATAGGATTCAAATAGGGTTGTAACGCAGGGGTATAACAAGGTTCGAATGAGGTTTATATCAAATCGAGCAAAATAGGGAAAACCGTAACGGGACCTGATGAAGACCTGATAGAAAAGCAGGCATGCCCCGTCAGGCCCTTGTATTTTCCTGTCCAAAATTTCTACCAAGGTTTGACCTCCAATGTTTTCGAGAAAAAATGAAAAGTTTTGGTCCAAATGACGTAAATTTTTCTAAAGGATGAGGTTTCAGCATGGTCGATAATAATTGACAAATAAATGTATGTTATGCACGGAGAAAGAGGAATAGTGATAATCACTAAGCAAATAGTAAAATATGGACGGATCAAACTGCGCAATCAAAAGAACTAAACGGCTCAATCGGAATTACGATACGCTTAGTTAAAAATCAACGATGCGTTCAGTTAGAATAACGATGCAATTGATTGTAGGGACCAAATGTTTGGTCCGTTCATATTTTACTATACCAGTTTTCCCCGTGTGACGTATTTGAATATTCTAGCACTTCCGTATTATAACGATCATAATTCAAAACTATCAGAAGACATCACATTCATAAACATTCCAAGATAATAATGACATGAATCCTATGAAATTACATACAACAGAATATATTCCTCCATGACGAACGTTGGTATTGAATTTCTATTCTCTTGTAAGCTGTTGTTGGCTCATGGATCAACCGGTGTTCCATAAACTCATGGTGACCCGAAAACGTATGGATACCGTCACACGGAGAGAAAAAATTTGCTGACGCAGCAAATCGAGGTATTGTATACATAGAATAGCAAAATTTTCAGTATTATATATAGAATAGCAAACAAATTTTGCTGGGATAGCAAACATTTTTTGCTGCCACAGCTGAAAATTCGCTGTCGCAGCTAACAAGATTGCTGGAACAGCAAATAGTTTGCTGTCACAGCAAAAAATTTGCTGCTCTGGCAAAAGGAACCCAGCAAAAGTAGATTTCGCTGCCACAGCGAATTCCTTTTTCTCCGTGCAATCATAATGCTATTTTGTACAAAATATTTTCTTGAGTTCAATCGTACATCGAACAACTCAAGCCCTTTATATCATTCAATTCAACAGTATGAGAAAATCTGTAAAGTAATCAAATCTTCTCTCAAAGTCCAATAGATATGTGTTGGTCCATGTTGGTTCGGTATTGAATCAGGGTTGAAGGCCAACCCCCCATTTGTTTTTAACTATAATTGTGGAATCTGTTGATCTAACATTGGAGAAGATTTAATCATCGAGTTGGTTCCAACTCGTTACCGATTCGGTTGCCACCGTTGGCTCAGTGCCGGCATTTCTACATAGATACAAAACTTGTCGAATCTCAGTCTCGAAAACAAACATTACTGTTATTTGAATTTCAAACGACATATAAAGCAGAAATTATGCCAAGGCTTCATTTGGCAAAGCTCTCACAGAGACGGAATCATGTTGCTGGTATTTGGATGGCAAAAAACTAGCTACAATAACTATTTTTTGCTGTGGCAACAGAATTTGTCTATCCAAATATCCATAGCATATCCTCTCTTTCCATTTCAGAATTCATCATTCGCATTTCTGTGGCATATTCTGCAGCCATAATGCAATAATATCCTGTATGAAAAAAATTTTTTCCAGGCGTCGTTTTTGAGATATGACGATTTTCAAATTTTTTGTCAAATTCAAATCATTCAAAAACATTCTGTGCTACACAGTTGAGCTCTCGACGCCATTCGCTAAGTTCGAAAACGGAGGATATCTGGGAAAAAATTGAAATGTCTCATCATTTTTCAATTCCAAGTTATAGCGATTTGGAATTTTCTAGCTTCTAGCCAATCAGCATTCAACCATTTCAAATTATTATAACTTCGAAACAAACAATGATAGGATAGTTCAATTGTTTTCTCCGAGATCCGCCGTTTTCCAACAGTAGCGAATGGCGTCGAACTCAAGTGTGTAGCACACAATGTTTTTGAGTGATTGGGATTTGAAAAAGAAATTAAAAATGCTTATATTTCAAAAACTACGCCTCGAAAAAATTCTTTACGTGCAGGAAATTATTGCATTTTGGCTGCAGAATATGCCGCAGAAATGCGAATGATGAATTCTGAAACACCCGGTATTTTCATCGTTTCTGTATCTGTCCATAAATTCGTGTCATTCAAAAATCGTGTTGAGAATATTTTGATCGAGGGTGCATTATTCGCCAACTGTTTGTTACCATGGCAACACAGTACGTGTTAACACAAGTATCATTGTGGATATCAACTGCTGTAAAATTCACATACCATTTGAAATTTCACGTTTTGTCTTGAAGTTAATAAATCCTTTCAAAACACGAGTTGTATTTTGAACGACGAAGTATCTAATTTACAAAGAATACTTCAACATCCACCCACAATACCGGATGAAATAATCGGATGCCTTTTTGTGTACGCGCATGAAAATATTGTATTCACCTACTGAATAGCGATACACGGATATTTGTATTTTAGAGTATATATATATATCGATGCGCGGAAAACGTAGGAATTATCAGCTACTGGGAAATAATAAGCGCGGTATACACGTTACGTGAAAACCATATAACTAACGAGTTGCAATTTGCTGATTACATCGAGTTTTATTGTGTATACCGTGTCGTCGACGTGGTGGTAGGAATTTTGAATTCATCATTTTCCGCTTCCAAGTAATGATGTCTTTCTTCAACAATTTTTCCATGCAATACACTGTAAAAAATATACTTTCTAAACTGCCAAAGAAGTTTGGCAGTTTTTTACACAGACTTTTTTTGTAAATTACCAAACAAAAGTTCGTAAACATTCAAAAAATTCTGTGATTTCACGAAGATTTTTGAGAATTCACAAACTTTTGTTCGGCAATTTACAAAAAAGGTTCGGAAATTATTTTTCCAAACCAAGTTCGTAACTTTCCAAGCATTTTTGTTTGGAATTCAACAAATTTTTTTTACAGTGTACGAATTTAAAAGTCTGACAATATAATTCTTATTCCGTTATTATCAATAGCGTATATTTTGCACATATTTCGAATCTCCTACTTGGCATGAAAATAGGATACAGAGTAAATCGTTGTATTCGCTCGCAGCAGCATTACAGAAAACTTCTTGAATTTGCGAACGGAAATTTTGTTTGAGTTTCTGAAACTGGATGATTCACTCGGAGGTTTGGTAGAATTGAGCTCATGTTCGAACTGATGCTGCAAAAACTCTCATCACAGTTGATTTGATTAAATTCGGTTGATCGAATCTGTAATTCAATTTGTCTCTTACATTCTTGTTGTTGAAAAACTCGCAAGAATGACCTTGAAATTCTTTTCGCTCGATTTATACTGGGCGGGTTTTCAGTCCATCGTGAACTTTTTCTTCGATTCTCGAATTCCAAGTATCAAAAACGTGATGAATTTTGGAAAACGTTCCACTAAACATCACTGTAAAAAATAATCGGAATTTTCCTGTGTACATCAACCGGAAAATTCCAATCACTGATTAGGAAATCAATTTCTGGTACATTTATATGAAATTTCCCATACATTTATCTAAAAATTCCAAACTTTATGGGATTTTTCCCAACATTTCACAGTAAATTTCCGGACAAGTTGGAAAAATTCCTAAGGCATGTATGTGTTAATTACTTCACATAAATATACACAGAAAAAAAACACTATCTTGTATCAAGAAAATATTGTTTTCGTTATATATGAAACACGGATTGTCTCAGTTCAATGCAATTTGCTTTGAATCAAGAATTTTGTTTTTCCCTGTTTTTGATTCAAAGCAAATTGCATTGAACTGAGACAATCCGTGTTTCATATATAACGAAAACAATATTGTCTTGATACAAGATAGGGTTTTTTTCTGTGTATAGGAATTTTCCGATAAAATTTTTTACAGTGATTTTATGAGTTATGAGTGGTTCAAGATTCGTTGAATTACCGCGTTCCATTCATAAAGTGTTTTGTCACACGGAGAAAAAACAAATTTGCTGTGACAGCAAAAAATGTTGATTCCTCCAGCCAAATTTGTTTGCTATATGTTGTATATAATACCGAAGAATTGGATATTTCAGTAAATCATGTTGCTCTCCCGGAGCAATCGATTTAGCTGCACTGTAAAAAGTATTCGGGATTTTTCCATACCTATGTAAAAGAAATTTTCTTATACTTGTACGGGAAGAGCGAATTTCTGTACACGTATACGAATTTTCACATAAAAATTCATTAAAATTGCTGTTCTCATGGAATTTTTACTGTAAATTTATAGGATTTTTCCCCAAATTTACGGGAAATTTTTTACAGTGTGTAGTAGCGAATTTCTAGCGAGATCAGCAAAAAATTGGCTATTCTATGTATAATACCTCGATTTGCTGCGTCAGCAAGTATTATTTCATCAATTGTAACAGTGAATTTTCAGTTTTGCATTTGAAACTTAGCTGTATTTGCAAATAATTCGCTGAGATAGCGTATTATA
Organism: Gonatopus flavifemur; assembly: GCA_018340375.1. Classification (NCBI taxonomy): domain Eukaryota; kingdom Metazoa; phylum Arthropoda; class Insecta; order Hymenoptera; family Dryinidae; genus Gonatopus; species Gonatopus flavifemur. Next base: position 13,927,625 of record JAFFJZ010000005.1, read on the forward strand.
GGATATTAGAAGTGAAAGAAATTTAACAATAAAAATTAATTGTTGAGTTGAATTAACAAAGCGTACAGTCAAAGAGATAACACCAGGTTCTTTTCTGTTCTTAGGTCTGTGTATATATGTCGCTCTTTTGCAATTAGACGTTGTAACACGAGCTTCCTAATGCGGCAGTTGAAGCAGTGTTAAAGAGCCAAAGTAGGACGTGTCCGTGCAACCACAACGTGGTTTTGTTTGCTGGAATACGTAGGCACTTAAACACTTTAGATTACATATTTACGCACACTTGTGTGAGTACAGATCTTGAGTGTACACGGAGAAAACGTGTGTGTTAAAATACAGATGCATAAGCATGCGCCTCATGCTCCAGATATTTCACCCTTTTCTTACGTATTCTCCATGAGAATGTGTAGAGGCGCGTGCGCACATTCGCGGTCAAGTATTCCGTATAGATCCCTCTACATGGATCTGCAAGGGGCTGTATACGCGTATTATCTCTACGTGTGTGTTTATATACGTCTTATAGTTTTCTTTGTGTCTTTATGCGATGTATACGCAACGAAAGGGGTGGAATGATGATGCGCACGGTCCTCAACCGACCCTCGAGCTGCTTCTTAATCATTGATATTTACCATCCCCCACGGTTTTTGCATATCCAGCCCCGGTTAATAAGCATCCGACATAATGAAAGATAACGTATTCTCGGGACACATGTGAGCTCGTGTATTTGCATAAATAATAATGATGACCTCCATTACTCAAATTTACGAGCTCTTTCCAAGTTCGTTCCATTGAAATTCACCTACACAATACCCTATCCTCCCAACCGAAACTCTCTTCCCTTATTTTCTTTTTCATTTTCATATCCGATCGTAAGGTTTAATCGTCGTTGATTGTAAAAATCATTTCAATTTCAGCATAGCTCTTTTCGACGTCCTTTTTTCGCCTCCGTACATTTTCCTATTACTTTTCCAAAAATATTTCTAATTCACAGGCTTTTCTTTTGAATATCATGAACAATGTAGATCCATAAATTCTGCTCGAATTTGTTTTTTCTTCTTGTGAATAATTCTGATCCTTCATGGAGGAGTGACCTAGATCAAGATAATCTTCCGTGTATTCTGGAAAGCTTAAAAAGCAGATTCCTGAGGATATTGATATGTACATTTGTAATACGAAATTATTAAATCAAGAATCTAAAAAGCTTTTCAACTCTACTACAATGTACTCTAGCAATCTTCTCAACTGCACTCGAGTGGAGATGCATTTGTTTGGAAACCTGATTCTTGGATCTCATTTTTGGATCCAAGGGTGAATTTTTAAATCTGAAAAAACATAGAGTGTTGATATTTCATAACGTAAGAATAGCGGATGAATGTTGGTCCTGACGGAACTATCTCTCGGTAGAATTTAGTGAATTCTCTGTTAACATTTCGTAGATATTTACCCGAATCGCAGGATTGATTATGGTTCTCGAATTCTAATCAATATTATCGTCTCTGTAATTGAATTATCGAATTAATTTCCGATTAATAGAATCAAATGTTATCACGTTGCAGTCCCAGGAACTGTTAATTATCGAAAAACATTTAATTAAAATTTTGCCAGTAATTCATCAAGTGACCTGGTTGGAAATTCGTTTCTAGATTGAATATGTTGTAAGAGATCGGTAATACGGTCATAAGAAAAACCGCATAGTAGCCAAGAAGTCGGGAAAGGAGACTTTTTTACGAGCGTCATTGCGGTTAAACTTTACTCGTGGTCTTTCCTACTTTTTACTTTGAACGCGGGTGTGTATTGCGAGTCTTTATTACTGCTAGGCTTTCTGGAATAATTTCGGGATTTTGCAACTAACTTTCGAAGTGAATAGGAGTAACAATACAAATTTTACGGTTAAATAATGGGAACATTTTTAATTAAACACTTTCATGAAGTAGTATTCGACAGTTCGAATAGTTTACGCATGTAATGGTAATTTATCAACTTTCCTGGTCGAAAAAATATTGATAGCTACTCGGTCTACCATCAAAAGTTGACAATCCGACGATGAGAAATCCAACATGACGGCGACACGTCCGACAAGGAGAGGGGTGCTGAAGATCCACTCTCTAAATCTGGAAGAGTGAAAAATCGCACGTTTCACTCCGTTAAGTGTCAGGAGTGAGCCTGTCCGCTTCGAGTGGAATTTTCACTCGTTTCGAGTGACCTCTCACTCTTTTAGAGTGAAAAATTCACTCTAGCGTCGGAGTGGTTGTGAATTTCTAACCTCAAACCTTAGAATATCACTCCAAAAGAGTGGAAATTTCACTCGAAAATTCGAGAGACTCATTTCTGGTCGGCTAAAGAGTGAAATCTCACTCCAAAGATTTTAGAGAGCACGTTGTGTCAGACAAAGACAACCCGTCGAAGTCCCGTGTGGGAATTTCTCCCGGGCTCAGACCTGGGCCAGGTTTATAACCCCTACTTGGAATGTTACGCTTTTCAATCTAGGCCCTGTAATTGTATCAAATATCCAGGAAAAATAATGGTAGCCAACTCGAGGTCTATATGGGTTGTGGGTGGGCATACCTGGATTGAAATATTCCAAGAATATACTGCCAACCCCAACTGGGGCCCACATGGGCCGTGGGTAGGCAACCCGGTATTGGATGCCTGAAATATATTCCTACGGGGCCAGGGCCTCCCTTAGGATACCCAGGATTGATTCCCATACGGGGTTGTGAAACTTGGATCTACGCACAGTTTGTGAACGTGACAGTATCCTTGTACGTCGGCTCTTCTCTCTACAGAGGAGGCGCGGAATCAGGCCCACTCGTGCCAGACGCGGTTGCTCACGCCCCGAAGTGACTACCCCGCAGCGTTGCTGGATACGGTATTTTTTTCCCATGGATGACGAATCGTGAGACACCATTCAACGGAATTCCCAATAAGAAAAGGTCGTACGACCATACTCTGGTAACGCTGCCACTCCGTGGGCCAGCAGACGGTTTTGAGAACACCCAGTGGAGCGGGTGATCGCTACACAGCGAAAAGTTTTGTGTCACAGGAGGTCCACTCAGAGTTTGTGTTGAAAACAACATATCAAACTCTGAAATTCACAGATTTTCAGTGTAAATTGAACATTTTTGTGCACATTTGATACATTTTTTGTGGTAATATTTAACATAAATTGCGAGTGGACCTCCTGAAACAAACACGTGTGTTGAAAATACACAAAATTTTTCACTGTGTACCACCAAAATGTTCCCCATCCTTGATCTGACTGGAGCAAGATTCGGAAGCAGTATGCACGCACCACGACAGCTCAAGTTCCCCGGAATGAAGTTCCACATAACTGCACAGTAAAAAGTGAAACTTGAAGTGATCCCGAATATCAGCTTAAAAATGCAGCCAAAAGTAGCTCCTATTCCAACGGAAAGTAAGCAACGAAAAAGACTGAATTTCAGTTAATTCCATCTTACTTTGGAATTAAGATAGAATTAATTGCTTACTTTCAGTTGGAATAGGCGCTACTTTTGGCTGCATTTTTAAGCTGATATTCGGGATCACTTCAAGTTTCACTTTTTACTGTGTGGAGTGGATAACACTACCAGTGCCCTAAACACTTTTCGGGTCTCGAATGGGCAACCCTGGGGTCAGGCTGATTGACACCCAAGTGTCCTGAAAAGGGCAGCATCTACACTTCCGTCGGTATCTCCCTTCGGGTTGGAGACAACACGTCCAGGTGACTGGTGCGGATTGGCTTTCTCCTTTGCTGCCTTGGTGACGACTTTTATAGCCAACAAATAGGTGGTAACAGAGCGTGCCGGTCGCATTGATTGCCGTCGGATACAGTCCAGAACTGGGACCATTATGCGGTGTATGGAGCACACCCCCGGTTCTCTCTAAATCCGAATCAGTGGACAGTACCAAAAAACAGTGAATTCAACAATGCTAGGTCTGCCACTGGTTGAATCAGTGGAAGACTTAGGTAACGGTGGTGCAGCCGCTGCACGGAGAAAAGAATATGGTACTTTTTCTTATTTTGCTTCCTGAACCAGGAGCAGGAAGGTTTGTAGAATAGATTTTTACATAAAAATACGGGGGGGGGGGGATTTTACTATACGCTCTATCAAATTTGACGTTCAGTGTTTGAAATTTCAATCCCACCTATTACTTTTTCTACAATATTTGTAATTTTTGATATTTTTATGTGAAAATTCATTGTACAGATCTTCCTGTTTCTAGTTTACTAAGAAAAATAACAAAAATTCTTATATTTTCGAGCGGCATTTTGTTCCGTGTGATCTTCTGTCCGTCTTTTCCTGGTTCAGACTCCTTTTCTCTTCGAGACGCCTTCGTTTTTTCACTCTTCCGCGGTTTAGCATAGGGATGCAGCCAATCAGAACACAGTAGACTTGTGTAACTCATGAACGAGTCGTTAAAAAGAACATGACAGCCATTAAATTAGCTTCTGCAGCTAAATTTTAGCTGTTATAGTAAAAAAAAATGAACAGTCGTGGCTAATTTATTTGCGGTGGTAGGCAAAATTTAGCCGCGGGAGCTAAATTATTTTTTCCGTGCAATAGTTCACACTAGATATTTTCGTCCATTTATGCCACTGATTTCTACTAAACAGAAATTAGCCTTCGGAGTTATTTTCATTTGGTTTTATTATTCCCTTCGCACGTGCGACAGTCATAGGAAAGTTTATAGAAAATGTTCATTTACTGTGTACTTCAAATTATATACATGAAGAGTGAAGGGAATGATCACAAAAAAAAGCTCATTGAGGAAACTACAAATTGAGTTGTTAAAATCAGTTTACGAAATGTGAATAAATCCATTACTTATCTTTTATTTAATGGAATTTCTGGTTTTGAATAAATGGAACAATAAATTAGAAGGATAAAATTCGGGAAATAATATTTTGGCAACATCGTTGGCTAGACCCTGTTGAATGGGCTTCTATGCCCCCTAGATAATACACGAAAAATTCCATTTTCAAAAACAAGAATAGAATTCTTCAAGAACTCTTTTCAAAGTAATGAATTCATAAAAAGCTTAGGAGTTCAATTTTTCTTTGAGAGTACTAAAACCATATTTTCAGCATCCTCACAGAACTCGTTAATGTCCTAAACATTGAATTTCTTCAGAGCTCTTTATGAACTCATTTGTTCGAAAAGAGTTCTCGAAGAATTCTATGCCTGTTTTTAAAAAAGAATTCTTTGTGTGTTATGAGGTCCTTATCGTTTTACTTAGACCATGATGTGAGAGAAGAAAGAAAACAAAAGAATCCTCACATAATTGATGGATATTTACTAATTCCTCACTAGATCAATCTTCACCAGATTAATTGAACTATTTGGTAGGGGGTCATTTCGCCGAAAATTTGTTCATTGGCAGATCCAATACCAGTAAGTACAAACTCCTAGGAAATACTAGTTATTCTACAATGCAGAAAATTTGCCCAAAAGACCCCCTACCGAACTATTAGACTCAATTGAACTATACTTCTGAACTAGTTCAATTCGATGAACGAGATACAGTGAACTACTCCAGTGAACTGAGCCAGAATGCCCAAGTCTAGAACACAGTGGCATATACAGTAGAACCTCGCTTATCCGGCTCTCTATCAATTAATCGAGGCTCCGCGTTATCCGAGGTAAAATTTTCCCGTATCACCTCGGATAAACGAGGTTCTACTCTATTTAAGAATGAATCTTTATTTTCTTCGGAGCGGGTGATCGCTACCGTAAGATACTTCAGACTGATGCTTTTTTTATAATATATCAAGAACCATGAAAGGACAAATTTGTGGTTGATCAGTTCCGTTAGAATTTCTAAGCACTAAACACCCTGGTCAGGAATGGACAGCAAACTCCAGCTTGCGCTATTCTCTCCAACTCTCAATCAATGAAACTTCACTATTCTTGCAATCAATATTGAACCATTGAACACAATGATTGGAGTTCCATTTGAATCGAATCAGACCAATTCTCCTTGCAAAAATTAGTTGATATTCACTTATTATACAGTGTACGTGCACCAATTTGCAGCGTTTGACTTCCACTGCTATCTGTAAGATTCCACTGTTTCGAATTCAGAGAGTTCGTTAATGACTGTGACGAACCAGAGTACACTGAAAATCGAAACCTACAGGATAAAATGTCCTGAAACGTTTCCGAAACGTTCCAGAGATTGCTGAACGTCCTACTTGAGTGGTGCAAGAACATTCCACTATGTTCCGTTCAGTGAGTAATTTTCTGAATAACAGTGAGAAAATTTTCATGATTCTAACGGAAGAAGTTTACTGATGCAATTGGAAAAAAATCACTATTGGTTAAGACAAAACAAACACTGTGAAAAATAATTGTTCCACCATGAGTAAAGATCTTTTCCTCCTGATTTGAAAATTCAACATTCAAAAGACAGAATAATCTCCCGAGTCGAAAAATTTTGACGGTTTTTGTCCTCATAATTCGTTTTTGGACTGATTTTATCCTGATTGTTGAATAATGCGGACAAAAACAGTACTTTTTCATGATTTCAATCTGAATTTCTCCTCAATTACTGTCATTCGTTGGAAAAAATAGAATAAGAGGACAAAAACCGTTCAAATTTGTCGACCCGGGGTCCTATTTCTTACGAAAAAAAGAATTTCTCCACGATTGGGGTATGGAATGCACCACTAAAGTGAGAAAAAATTCCCTATAATTTTTACAGTGAAGTTCTGTTGCCGCAAAAAACCATTTTTTTCAATTTAACAACGCTAAACAATACGATACGATTTTCCATCGGAGTATTGATTTCATAACGATCATTTCTTCTTATGATTTCTCAATTTAATTTTTTTCCTCTATTTCTGTTACAGTTTTTCCAAATGTGCCACCTGCTCCTGGAATGCCATGTCAAGGGGAAGATAGTGAGTAACTCAATGATAATACCATTTTGAAAGTCACAAAAATTCGTTTCACAAAATCAATCATTAATAATTATTGATATTCAAGAGCTGTTGGAGATATAAAATTTCTCTTGTTTTTTCACTTCCATTTTGAAAGACTCTGATACTTTATGATATATCAGTTCATTCTCTTCCATTCCAGCAGAAACAAAAATCTCCTTTATTTTGTCGCCGTTGTCCACTTACGATAAGACACACCCATTCGAGATACCGATAAGTTCAATGAGGTTCAGATTAGAAGAAATGTTGAAATGCGACATTGACTATGTTCCTATCAGGTGCGAGTAAAATAGTACTGCAATTGAATGATCTAATCGCGATTTCAGCGTTCTTCTGTAGAAAATGTGTTTTTCCGTTGAGTGGTCATTTCCTGTGGTTCAGTCCTGTTTCAATGATGTTTCAAGTCCAGTGGAGCAGTAATCATTCATGGAGATTTTTATGTCCCTTTTTCTAAAATTGAATTGTAACTATGAAAGTTGATTATTAAAAAAATAGTTTCGATTCAACTGATTGGTCTACAGAAGAACTAATAAGTTGGTTAATTAGTACACCGAGAGAAAAAATTTCCGAGAACAATGAAATATTTAGTTGAATAGCCGCCATAAAATACTCAATTGATTCGAATAAATTTTCCTTGACTCGGTTAAATATTTATTCAATGTATGAGATAATTTTTTCAAATCGAATTTTTCGCACGAATGCTCTGTGATCCAAGGATTTGATAAAGGATCAGGCTGCTGTGAGAACCCAGAAGTCAGAGCAAGTTAAAAAAGAATTCATTTTGAAGGAATGGATGAAATAATTGAAAAAACCGTTCGGGTATTTATTCCTATATACATTAATGAATATGACTTGAGGAAATGCAATTAATGTGGTTTTATATAGAATTTTTATCAATTTTATATGCATTTCTATGAAATATTGATTAAAGCTTGATACGAATTGTATATGAAATGGCATAGAGTTCTTTCCCAGATATCACTATTGTTTCTCTCAGTTAATATTTCCAATTTGCACAAATGTTTACATTTTTCATCTTTTGAAAAATTTAATCTTCAAGCATGGGGCTTCGCTCGTCTTAAAAGCATCTCGCATTCGAAATCAAGGATATCAATCGTTCTTCAGAACTGTTGCATAATTTATATACCCGAGGATACAGTACCCAGAATTGGTAACCGTGCCCCACAAGCATATTTTGCAGACAAAATTCAGAAGCTTTTTTACTTGACAAAATTTTGTTTGATTTATTAGATTTTGAAATACATAAATTTTGTAATTTTTCACTTAATCCTAATTTTCCGAAGATGCTGTGATTGCCTCCTTTGAATTGAACGCTATTTTTCGAGTTGGAAAAGTGTAACCGTACAGCAAAAATTTTGCTTTGTCTAAAAGATTTCTTATGCAACAGTTTTCACTGTTTTTAACATGTCTTAGTTTGAGAAATCTAAAATACATCTCAAAGAGATTTGAAGAAATTTTTTAGATTTCTTAAACTAAGACATCTTAGAGACAGTGAAAACTGTTGCATAAGAAATCTTTTAGACAAAGCAACATTTTTGCTTGTAATGTGTGGATGTTAAAAAGACTAATTGAATTGTTCCAAGATCCTCGATTTTGGTATTATAGTGATTTCAGATTCAATGAATTCCGGGTAGTCACTGGGGATCTTCAATAAACTCGATTCTTCATGGAAAAAAAAAAGATTAGTCGAAATAACTGATTTGTGAGCCCTTATGGATTCATTTTTTTTTCTTTGTAATAACAAATTTTTCAATTGATAAAAGCAATTTTGGATAATTTATTTTTCAAATTTCGTTTTTACCGAAAAACATGGGTCTAAATAAGGTTGGAAGTTACAGAATTACGTGTTTGTTTTTTTTTAAATAAGAAACGTATCTAGTTTTTATAGATTTGAATGAAATATGATAAAAATTCGGTACAATTTATATACAAAAGCATCGTTCCTTTCAAAAATCCTCATCATTAATTCCAGGCAATCAGAATTCAGAATTTTAAATCGTTATAACTCATAAACGGAGCGTACTAAGATAGTCCAAATATTCTTCTTAACATCTGCCTTTTTTAAACTTAGAAAATTATATCAAATTCGAAGGCGCGAACCGCAGTGTGTTTCAATGCGTTTAGATTTTTCAAAAAATTCAAAAGTATTTATACATCAGAAACCGATTCCCAAATGAAATTCCTCCAAATAGGATGATTACTTTTGTATAAAAAGAATATTCATTTCCTATTCAATTCTGCAAAATTTGTATGGAAACTTGATACGTATTTCATGCACTGAAAAGAAAATTTATTCCAGTCAAATAAATATTTATTTGTCCTGTACCAAAGAAATATTTATTAGAATTAACAAAATATTCTTTGGAACCGAAATAATTTATTGGAATCAAATAAACCATTAAAACCATCTATTTAATTCAAATAAATTATTTTGGTTCCAAAGAATATTTTGTTAATTCTAATAAATATTTTTTTCAGTGTACGAAAGATTTGATTCGTCGAGATTTGCACATCCCCAGTCTGTGCTCTACGATTCACGAACTCTGGGACACTCTGTGTACCACGCACAAAGAGAAGCAAATAATAAACATAGCGATGTTTAGCGACTTAACATGGCACTGATTGAACTTACATTACGAACAATCGCATCAAACGTGGACGTCGCTTGTTTTTGAGATAGTTCAGCACTTGGTAATATGTAATTGTTACGATTTATTCTGGTGGAAACATTGAGTACAAGTTTTTTTCACCTATCAAACAGTTGATGTTTAATTCAATCGTCCAAAAACTGTCCTCCGAAAAACCCAAAGAATGAAGAATACATGTTCTCCAATTGTAGATTAGTTTGCACCGAAAGGAATGTTTTGTTAAAATGCGAATAACCAAGAAACTGATTATGCCGACAAAATTGTTCTTATATCGCTAAACGTTTGGTATTGATTAGAAAATATTTTTGCAAAACTTCAGTAGCAAAATGAATTTACTGGAAGTACAAAGGTTTTTATTTGAATTAAATTCTGGAACGTATTCTAAAAATCCAGCAAAGTTCGGAAGAAAGTAGTTGTAAAAAATTGAAGTCACATTTTCTGGATTCTCAAAAGGGATTTTTTTACAGTGAATGAATTTTTGGGAAAACGAACAACGCTCATTAAATGAGATTTAGTAACAACAACATTGTCCAGGTTTCAATAACATTTTGCAAGATCAAATCTGATTGAAAATTCCTAAATAGACTCAAATGGAAAATCCAATATAGCTTTTATTACCGAGGGAATACAATCATGAATTTTAACCCTTTCCACATATATAGTCCATGTATGGAACGACGTTTTGCAATGCGTTTGTAACTGTGGAATATGAATTAATCATTCACAGTAGCTGAAATTTTAATAAATACATTAAGTAAATGGGAAAAATGGTGCCAATTGAGTTAATTCGCCTCTGAAGTACTGTAAAAGGTCTTAGAACAAATCGTGTCGAATAAAAACTGGTGTCGGAAAGGGTTAAAATAGGCTCGAAGTGTCAGATGTTTAGGTTCGGTTCAATTCGAGATGTTATAATCCGACACTGTAAAAAGAAAGTCTTAAATTCAGCTCATTTCATGGCTGAATCTATGATGCAAACAAATTAAGCCGAAAAAACAATCGCCCACACAATGGAAAAAGCATTGTCTGAAATTAAGATGCAAACAGATTGAGACTTTCTTTTTACAGCGGAGCCAAAAGCTTTTTCTTTGATATTTCTCAAAGAAATTGTCATTGTATTTTTAATATATTCAACAGATTTCGAAATATTCTTGAATTAAATTTGTTTCAAAGGAATAACTTTGGCTAATTTATGATGTTCCATCTTTTATAGAATAATAAACAAGAAGATGATTGATCTCAAAGGAATTTCATTTAACAAGGATCTGGAAATTCATTGAATATTTTAAAAATATAATCACAAATTCTATTGAGCTGTATGAGAATAAGCTTTGAAAGAATTGAACACTTTACGATACATCACTCGCGTGTTACTAACATGAAATAGTTGAACACAGTAGCTACAGTTGTGTAATTTATGTAAGGAATATAGTTGTAGCTTCTACACAAACTAGTTGAATACGACGAGCCATATAATAATAGATACAGGATGTCTACTACCCCTTATATATCCTTAAATACTGGAAATATCCTCGGGAACCAGAATCGCTCCTTGAATCCTGGAAATGTTGGAAATGCATTTTTGATTAAAACCTGCGATATTCATATTTTAATTGAATGCCTGGAGCTTTAAATTCGATCGAATATGTTGTCCAAATGCGGAATGAAACATACTTGTTATTAATATCCATCAAAAGAAGCATTTTCTTCAAGTTGAAATTTTATTCCACGACCATTACTCGATGAAATGAAAATTAATAAGTGAAAATTTTGTTCCCTTTGAAATAGATGTCTTTTAAAACATATGTGACGATTACTTGGTGACATCTGATTGAAATATTATAAGACTTTGGATCTAGTTTCGTTGGACATTGTAGAAGTCCAAAATATGATTTGAATGATCGAGAAAATTCCATCGATAGATCATATTTAATTACAAGTTTATATCAAAATCCGAGCTGGTCGAACTTAGAAGAGAAAAAAGTATCGAAGAAGGTTTAAAGTTGAAAATTTATTCCTCTGTGTCGGAGAAAAACATGATAAAATTGTGTAGATATGGGAAATCAATTAAAAATCGGGATTAATTTTCATATTATTAGATTTAGAGAATGAAAGTTTTCAAACTTCACTTGCAAATTTTACCAAGTGCTGGAGCAAATTGATGAACAACAAAAATTGCAAAAATTCGTCTCCGTGGGATATAGACCAATCAATGAGGAATTTTCTGAAATGAAAAATAAATAGGACTTGAGAAGAACCTTTCTTGAAAAGTGCACTTGCAAATTTTAATCTTTTCATTCGACGTCTAAAGAGCTCATCTTATCCTCAAAGATGTATAACGAAACCAAATTATCACAGTTCTAGAACTTTTCAATCGATTTTCCTCCTGGAAACTCCTGGAAAAGTCCTAGAATCGAATTTCTCGATAACAGTAGACACCCTGTAGATACGACTTGGAGTTGTATTGTATGATCGTAATCGTACGATTAATCGCACGAAAAATGGTACTAAATATATGGCCTTTGAATTTGTTATTTGCCAAAGCTAAACAATTAAAATATTGTTAGAGCTTAACTGTATTTCATCAACCACACACTTCCTTCTGCAATAAAATCTGCTCTTCCGTGTGCAGAGTCTCATTTTCTTCTGTCCAGAAAAAAATTCACCACTCAAGGGCAATGAAGAATTACAGGAAGTGACAGAAAACTCAATCTTCGATGTTTTACCGTAGGCTATGTTTATGTAGACTCCCCGATCCCAAACCTATCAAATCCCTATAAATCACTCCGAATGACCATGAATATAGTTGGTGTTTCTGAACATATTTTATTGGAAGAATAATATTCCCTTGAATAAAAAATCCTTCATTTCCAGTGATACATAAATTCAAAAAGGCAAACGAATGATGATGTCGATATTTTAAATTTTCGTCGTATGAGTTTTATGAAAGAAAAGAAAGCAGTCGAAGACGAAAAAAAGGTTCGTTTTTAATGAATCTATGCCAACGGTGAACAGCCTCCGAAAAAAGAAAAAAAAATTAGGATAAACCACTCAATTCTCAACACTTACCCTGTTGACACACTTTTCATATTTATTGATCTAAGAAACAAAACTTACGTATCTAAGAATAACAAAGGTAAATTGATATTTTCTTTTTCCATAACTTCTAATGTCATGTTTTCATTTTCCTAAATTATTGAAATTATTTATATATACGGGTACAGAATGCTTTTTTTACAAAATAAATATTTATAAAATGTACAGACAGTATCGAATGAAGTTTCGAATGAATTTTCTTGTTTACAATTCCATTATGTCATTCTTCGACTGTAATATAATGAAGATAAGGACAAAAAAGAGAAATTTTAGTATCACCTTGAGCTCGTACACGCTTGCGGTATACATTTTTATCGAATAAGATCGAATATCTTATAAGATCGTATTAAAACACGTGCCAAATAAAACTTCATTTCCGTATTCACGCGGACAGATAAGTAAGATGAAATTGATAGTTGATGGATGAAATCAATGGATCAAGGATTTTTATCCTGTTTAAATTCAAAGAAGATTTCTCGATTAATATGAGATGACTCGTTCGAGTTACAGAATACTTGTAATGTATTTTCTTCGCCTTTCAACTACGTAAACAGCGATTCATAATATTGATATTCTCGTATAGTTCAATACAACGATACATCGATAGATTCAATAATTCCATGTTCCTAATATCGTCATTCCTTGTGAAATTGACGAAAAGAAGTTTCGATCGTCAATTTATAATCGAATATAATGAAATATTTAATTCATCTTCTTTTGAATTTTTATAAAGGAAGCATTTATCGACGCGGAGCGCGGAGGTGGAGAAAATTATATCGGGTGAACGGTCATATATTCCAAGCAAAACGATTTAATCGGGTGAGTAAATACTTCGAATCATGAATTTGAGCCACGATGTTTTTATCGAACATTTATCCGAATTTTGAATGTGCGAATGAATTTCCAGAGAGCATTCTGCGCGTTTTGTCAAGACCGAATTTGGGGCTTAGGTAGACAAGGATTCAAATGTATCCAGTGCAAACTCCTCGTACACAAAAAATGTCACAAAGTTGTGCGTAAGCCTTGTTTGAGTTTGCAACAGCAACAACAGCAGCAACAATTATCGACCTCGGAATCTCAAACGAACGACAGAAATGGAGACCAACCGCAGGCCGATTCACCGCAAAGTAGTCCAACGGCTGGTCATCACGAGGACGAGGGTGCGGAATCACCGGTCACGGAAGAACAACCACGTAATCGTAAGTTCGCAACCATGATTTCATTCAATTCCGTTCGATTCGAGTGTAAATTTTGACTTTTCCAATCATCAGGTACGGGAAGCGAGGAGGGCGAGGAATTACCTTTGGATACAATTGGCGGTACCGACGGGTCGAGCGACATGCAAAGGCAATACTCTCTAAACGATTTTGAACTCATTCGAGTAATTGGTCGTGGCTCTTACGCGAAAGTTCTTATGGTCGAATTGAAACGTACCAAAAGGATTTACGCGATGAAAGTCATAAAAAAAGCCTTGGTCACCGACGATGAGGATATCGATTGGGTACAAACGGAGAAACACGTCTTTGAAACAGCTTCCAATCATCCGTTCCTGGTGGGCCTCCACTCCTGTTTCCAAACGCCATCGCGTTTATTCTTCGTCATCGAATTCGTTCGTGGCGGTGATTTAATGTTCCATATGCAGAGGCAGCGACGTCTTCCCGAAGAACACGCACGATTTTACGCGGCGGAAATTAGTCTCGCTTTAAACTTTTTACACGAAAAAGGTGTGTTGAATGTGAATTATTATTTTCAAATTCTTTAAATAACGTACATATATTATGTTCTATTTGGTTTTAGGTATCATATACCGAGATCTAAAATTGGACAACGTTCTTTTGGATCACGAAGGACACGTGAAGCTAACCGATTACGGAATGTGTAAAGAGGGAGTTAGGGAAGGAGATACCACAGCCACTTTTTGCGGTACTCCCAATTATATCGCTCCGGAAATTTTACGTGGGGAGGATTACGGGTTCTCCGTCGATTGGTGGGCTTTAGGGGTTTTATTGTACGAAATGTTGGCAGGACGTAGTCCTTTCGATATCGCCGGCGCATCCGAAAATCCCGATCAAAACACCGAGGACTATTTATTCCAAGTGATTTTGCACAAAACCATTCGTATTCCAAGATCTTTGTCCGTCAAAGCGTCTTCTGTGTTGAAAGGATTTCTCTGTAAAGAACCCAGCGAGAGGCTAGGGTGCGGTCCAAGACCTTTTGCCTTCATCGAAATTATTGCACATCCATTCTTCAAGGCGATAGATTGGGATATGGTAATTCATGAAATATGATTACACGAGTCTATTCAAAATTTCTTCTGTTCCCAAATATTCTATTGCAGCGAATAATATTTAAATATTCATGTCGAAGAATTAATCAATTCTACAAAAAAAACCTCATAATAGGATCAATAGGGTTGTGACCCTAGGTAGGATTAATTTAATATCTTCCTTTTGAAGTAATGTCATTATTCATGAACTTATGCCAGATATGATCAACTTAGATGAGACAAATCAACCTTGTTTTGAGGATTGCTTATATAGTATTGATTGAATTCCTCAGTTCTTGTAAGATATATGATTAAGATAAATCGTCATATTTTCGTTACTGGATATGACTTAGTCGGAGAATTTTAACCCTTGAAAGGTGAAGTATTTTTTAGCATTTCGAGTCATTCTTGTCCGGCGCTTTAAAAAATATTTGAAAGTACTAGTATCAGAATCAATCGTTACATTGATATAACAAAATGAATAAATGAAAACGTGGATGGCGGTGTTCGGGACAAAGTTTCGCCAAGGCACGAGTGACCCATGTTTACCATTCAAGGGTTAAAATTGATAAATCAACCGCCTATGAACAAATAATGAATAGTAGGTGTACAAATAAGTTTTAGGACACTTCGATTTTGTATCATAACAGCTATTCTAAGTTAATTCAAAGGTCCCGTTCACTTATGATAGATGGCGCTTGATATGTAATATCTAAACGTAAAGGATGGTAAAGGAGTCATCAACATAACCTAGAAATTTTGTGAATTAAACATGCAGACCGATGAGCTGTTTATTAGACACTGCATTCGCTATGAATTCCATCAAGGAAAAAGTGTTGGGAAAGCGTGTGAATCGATATGTTTTGTTCTTGGAGACAACATTGTATCTAAAAGTACATGTGAGGATTGGTATAAGCGATTCAAAGAGGGTGATTTTGACGTTAGTGACCATGAATGCACCGGATCTCTTGTAAAGGTGGACGATCAGGAACTGCAAGCGTTGCTGGATGAAAACACTTGTCAGACGGAGAAACAACTTTTGGAACAGCTTGGAGTAACTCAACAAACTGTTTCTTATCGTTTAAAAGCAATGGGTAAGATTCGGAAAGGAACAAAGTGGGTACCACACTTTCTGACTCGAGAAAATCAAAACAGTCGTCTTAACATTTGTGTGAGTCTTTACAACAAGCAACATAGAAAGTCTTTCTTGTGGAAAATGGTTTTATTTTGATAATCCGAAATGCAAATATCATTGGGTCGACCACGGCGAGCCGACAAAATCCACGCCAAAGTGCAATGTTCATTGTAACAAAGTCATGCTGTGCATATGGTGGGATATGAAAGGCGTAC
Organism: Gonatopus flavifemur; assembly: GCA_018340375.1. Taxonomy (NCBI): domain Eukaryota; kingdom Metazoa; phylum Arthropoda; class Insecta; order Hymenoptera; family Dryinidae; genus Gonatopus; species Gonatopus flavifemur. The sequence continues at coordinate 13,943,940 of JAFFJZ010000005.1, forward strand.
TGTATTATGAACTTTTCAAACCTGGTTAAACAGTTACTGCCGATCGCTATTTTCAAGAAATTGAGAAGAAACGTCCATTTTCTGGCAAAGGAAAACGTCCGGTAAAACTGCTCCATGACAATGCGTTGCCTCATGTGGGTAAACCGGTCAAGGATACGTTACTGTCGCTTGGATGGGAAGCTGTACCACACCCGGCGTATTCACCAGACTTAGCCACATCCGATTATCACTTATTTCGGAAAATGCAGAATGATTTGTCTGACGTGCGATTCAAAACATTTGAAGAACCTCGTAAGACAAAAGTTTCTTTGCGAAAGGCATACGCGAGTTACCCGAGAGATGACTGAAGGTCATTCAGTGCGATGGAGATTATTTCTTGAATTTTTTGAAAACTATCCTAAAACTTATTTGTACACTTCACAATTTTTGATACAAAACATTACAAATGCATCTCATGATTACACGAAATATACTAACTTTGTTTAAAGTTGTTTGATTAATAATTTCATTAATATTTGAAAGAAATGATATCCAGCGACAAAGATATGGCCAATTTACCTTACTCGCTACAATAGAATATCTGAGCACGGGAACAAAGTTAACCATGCCATCGCCATATTCGAATTTCATTCAATATTTTTCGATTTTAATTGTTATTACAGTTGGAACAAAAGCAAGTAACGCCACCTTATAAACCACGTTTGGATTCCGATCGTGATTTGGCCAACTTCCCCCCAGAATTCACGGACGAACCAGTTCATCTAACTCCTGACGATCCGTAAGTTATCCATTTTATAGATTTTGGATTTTTTATTTGTTATTTTCTAAAATAGTTGTAGCACAGAAAAAGGTAATATCGTTGTTTGTTTTTTTTTGAATTTTCCAGACGAGTCATCGATAAAATCGATCAAAGTGAATTCGAAGGATTCGAATACGTGAATCCATTATTAATGTCGTTAGAGGATTGTGTGTGACAAGACCAGTCTATAATTCCAGTAGTACAAAGACATCACGAGCAGGATCGTCAACAACACCTGCAGCAATGTTATATTTACGAGTTACAGGATAAACTTGCAAAACTTCGGCTCGATCCTGTTTTGAATATTGGCTCAAGTAACCATGGTTACCACAACAATGTTTTCATGATGACGTACTCCCAAGAGAACGAGAACGACAATAACTATAACGAATATCATCGGCTGCCCCCGCCGCCTTTCCCGTTTCGATATTCAAGTCCCATTTGTTCTTCGCGTTCTCTAAGTATTACAGAGGTAACTTATAGTGATTCCGGCAATAACAACGCGATCATTCCTAAGTACGATGACAATGATTACGACGATGTCGAGGATGAGAATGAAAGTCGTAAAAAGGGATTGTTTAAACAGATGTTTTGCCTTCCGTTAAATTAATCGATTAGTTCATAGATATATCCGATTGAATGATGAATTTTCTAGACTGCAAAAGAGATTTGACGCTTAAGTAATAGGCGGGAGATGTTAACGATTTTTCAAAGTTCTTACATTGAGTATTAAAACAAGAATATTCAACTCATCCCATAGTTTGTATCCTAACGAATATACACATAATAATGATAATGATGATGTAATGATAATAATGATAGAGGTAACGATATCGCGTTTATTTCTTCATGGTGCTGATGCCGTCGAATGTACATCCAATATAATTTCCAACGATTAATTTTCCCAAGATGAAAGTGGAAAGGTACCTGATTATTCCTCTGCGTTTATCGATTCTTTGAATTTGTTCAATATTTCAATTCATGGGTTTCTTTTTTTTAATTGAATTATGCGTCATTACAAAATAAACGATCAATTATTAAAATATATTAATTTACACCAAAGGAGAAATGAAATTGATGACATCATGAGATACAAGTTTGAAATATTTAAGAGATACTTTATGTACATACATACCACACGCGACTATTGAATTTCAAACAAAAGGGTTATCGATTTTCAATGTATCATTGTCAAAATATACACTTGGTTTTATTATTATTAAATCGGATGTTCGTAAGTTATTTCTGAATGTTGTTTAAAAATTATATGAATTGAGGTATCAATGTGAGTCATAAAATATGAAATTTATCTGTTAACGCGATCATGGTTAGGCGTACGCCACGCGTATATAGGGACGAGAACAATATATATTCGTATGATTTTCGGAAGAAATGAAAGGTTGTGATTTCATACTTGACAAACGGAATTACGAACGAATACGAAAAATCAGTGTTGAACTTGTAAAGTTCGTGTAGTCAGGATTTTTTATGTGAAGATTCAACTGTGACAAAAACACTTTGATATCGAATTGTGAAATAAAAATAATTCTCTATCAAAATATGAAAAAATTCAATTTAAAAGAATACAAAGATTCAATGCCTTTGTATTGTAAGATTATATGTTTACGAAAGGGTGATTTTTCATCATATTTCGTACTTCAGGGAAAAGATTTTTAATCCTTATAAATGAATTTTGGATACGTTTTTGATGAGATGATGAAATTTGCAATAAATCAAGTATAAAAAAGCAATTCATTCAATCGTTTATCCCTGAAATAATATTCTACCGGATGACCTTAATGTATTATTGTTTCTTTGTATCGTCGATATGTAAAACTTTATTCCAAATAGTCAAGTATTATACGAAAAATGAAATTTGTACATCAAAACAGTTTCTTGGAATTGTATTTGACTGCGAGAATTATAACATCCTCGATCATTGAACAACTTTGACCAAATTCAACCATAGTATTGAATGTATCACTTCGATTCAATGGTTTCAATACAAACTGACGATATTCTACAAAACAGAACAGGTCTGAGAAATACATTTTCACTGTTAAGAGTCTTGAATCGTGGGAAGAAGCGTGTAAAATTTGGAAACAATTGTTTATATAAATTTGAAACAAAGAATAAAGTAAAGTGCACACCTGGAACTATGTTCTGAGGGTATTTTATTACTGTGGACTCAAAATTTGCGCAGTTGATATGAAATGTTATTTAAATTTTACATGTTTCATTCCCTGGTATGAGAGAGCTCCACACGAATTCAAATAATTACAAATTCTGACAAGGAATCGTGGATTTTCTTTCAAATCAATTCAAACTACTGATTATATGAATAGTTTTCTTGTTTTATGAATATCTGCAAGGAATTGTGAAACTTAGCAATTTGAACTTTCATCGTTTTGAAAGATGAGTATTTTTTTCCGAGAATTCTTGAATATTGACTGACGAAGCAACAGTTTCCTGGATCGTGTGGAAAATAAAATATAGAACATATTTGCTATCAAAAAGATATGATTCATGTCATAGCTGAATTATTCTGCTTCGAAGAACTTATGGAGACAAGATTTTCTTGTTATAACAGTAAAAGTCTCATTTGCATTTGTAATTACTTGAAATTTAATAATATTCCTCGAAGAAGAAGATGACTTTTCAGATTTATTAAATCGAGTAGTCGTAATTTAGCTGTGACATGATCTTTTCTTTCGACTTTTGATGAATTGTTTGTGATGTGCGTTGATCTGTCATCTCCGATTGTAATATTGAGGAAGGAAACGTAAGGTTTATCAGTTTATCTCGTTCGGTTGCCGCGAAACTGTTGCAAATCGTTGAAAAATTGAAAGTGTCACTAGTCCCGAGTAGCACATTACGTGTTCAGAGTATTTTATGAATATAGATAGAACAATATTATCTATAAAAATATTTCATAAGGTTTCATAGAATATTTTGAACACGTAGAACTTTCTATGCATTTTCATAGAATTTGCAAAAAATTTATATATGTATATACATCTTGTACTACTTGGGACAATGTAGCATGTAATTCACAGAACTTGAACAAAATTATATATATAGATACATGGAAGAAAATATGATGAACGCTTATAGAGTAGGATTTATTATTATGCCCAAATAATACCCATATAAATGCCAATACATATATTAAAGAAATGGATAAAATACTTGACTAATGATAACTTCATTGCTATTATTATTACCTAAAATTATTACAGTGCTAAAAAGAAATCAGACAGAAGGCTCTTTTGTGGCATTCCAATTAGTTGTAGAATATTTTACATACTCTACGAATATGCATAGTTTCCCAGTATTCGTATCGACAAAGGAAATGATGAATATTATATGAGAAGAACGATAGCCTTCTGAATTTATAATCAACATTGTCATTATCATTATTATCATTATCATCAAAATGATCATAAGAATCAACAGTTTTTTGGAATTGTATTGAAATAATCGCATACATTGCTGTTGATAGTATTTTTATAAAATCCAATTTGCGTTTCCAACAATATATCCTATTTAAAGTGAGAAAAAGAGAATAGCATTTACAGTTTGCATTGATAAAATATATAATTGTTCCTTGCAGCAGTTGAGAAATATCTAATACCGCAAAGAAACAATATATAGCTGAATAAAATTTGTACATAGTGTGAACATGCAAGATATGTATCATTATTGATTCACAAGGAACTTGAAGAATGAAGAAATAATGTTACGCGATATTTATTATCGTAGGATATATTTTAAAAGAATATGATAAAGAAAAAGTAATGGTACGTCTATGTTGTACTGAAAAACATGAAAAAAGAAAGAATAGAAAAGTACTGTCAAACTGAAAATAGTCTCAAGCTTTATAATAATAGTATAATAAATATGTATATAGACACCACTGGTGAAATATAAAAATACTATATCACGGTTGAACATCCAAAATTCTAGAAAAGTAAATAACTATATATATTATATATACGATGATACTTCACTTCCAAGGGCCTGAAATTCAACATATATTTCAATTTCTTTCAACGAGTAATGATTAATTTGCATGACGACGAATAATTATGACGTAGAATAGCTAAATCATTTAACTTCTTAACTAAAAAAAAATTCATGATCGATTCTTTGAGATTTGTGTCTTCCACATTTTCCGTTTATATCGAATTGAACTTTCTTTACAGCGAAACCTTGAAAATCTTGACTCATCTTTCTGTAATTGAATTTACTCTGTGATGGTGTTGAAATTTTTGTATGAATAAACAGTATTGGTATAGATTCGAAATTTTATTTGATCGTGGACGATGCGTAAAATCCATGGATTTATAACGATATATTTCCACGATAAAATCAGGGAGAATCGTAAGAGTGAAAGAATTCAAATGATATGCGAAATACAACTAAAACAAGAACTACGAACTACGAACTACGTATAAGAAAAATCCAAAACCACGGCAATGCCTCGCAATGCAAACATACCGTTTCCTTTTTTGTTGTTCCCTCGAGGATTCCATCAGTTTTCGTTCCTCGGGTCATCGAAAGCGAATGGTGAATTATTGAAAATTTTGTTCTTGCAGGAATAAAGTTGACAACACAATTTTTAATATTAAAATTGAAAGTTCGGACGATTAATTTAATGGCAGTCAATTAATGTACCCAATATCACAATTGGATATGAATTTGTAACTTGACAATGGCGCGCACGAATTATGTATAGTAATTTATATTTTTTTTTTTTTTTTTTTTTTTTTTAATAATATGAATAAGGAACGCGATTTATATTATTTTCACAAAATTCCGTTACTTTCATGTTATCGGTAAGACTAAATATTATTAAGTAGACAAAAAAAACGAAAGTATTAATATTCTTTTTACCTTTATCAAATTTTTTAAATTTATTCTGTTTATTATGTAGGTGAATATGTAAGCTCGAGTTGTATATTTTTGGCTTAAGCGAGAAGCTCACATTCCATTACATTAATGATTATATTATGTCTTTCATGTTGTACTTTATGAAAATTGTTGGAATTCAAAGAAATTTTCCAAGAACGGAGATCACTTTCGAATTCGGTGAACAAAGAGTGTATTGAAGAATAATCTTGTTAAATGAAGAAAAAAAAGAACAATTATAATGATTGTAACTTTGTTGTTTATCCATATTATAATAAACTAACAACTTTGTATATATACAATTAATACAAAGGTGTGAGTTATTTAACCTTCATGTCTTGTAATGGAATATTTCAGGAACTGTTCTAACGTGTTGTGATAATAACATATTTTTTTTTCTTACTTCATAAGAATGTTATATAACTGATTAATTGCAATAGCACTGATGTGCAACGTAAACAATGTGTCAATGTAGAGTCTCAGATTTATATTTTGTATTATACAATCCTTAGGGTGTGTTTTTTTTCCTGTACCTTCGAAAACACAAAGTTCTGAATTTTTGAGATTCAAGAATATACTTTAGACACGTTATGATAATTTCTGAAATATCTTTACAGAGGGAAGAAAAACATATCATTGCTCATAACTTATGGAATAATTGATTTTTCTATATCTAAAATTCTGTAGAAAATACATAAGCATTGAAAAAACCTACATGATTGTTTATATTTTAATAGAATGTTGAACTAAATATTGCGATGAATTGATTATAAGAATTTATAGCGCTGTTGTGAAACCTGGATGTAATCAGTGGACAATGGAATACAATAAAAAATCTCGAATTAGGACACTCGCTCGATGCGGCACAAATGGAGAGATCAGATATGAAGTATGACATGTGAAAAACTAACTCATTAGCTACTTGTAATTCGAGATGTCTCAGAGATGTCTTAGCGCATGAATGAAAGTAATGAAATTTAGGCCTCAGACTACAACGGCAAATTTTGGACCATGATAAATTGGCAAACATCATATAATCAATTTAATAATATTTCTTAAATTTCATATCAACGATGAAATTTCAAAATTCCTCCCTGAAATGTAACAATTAATTATTAAATTTCATGAATATGTTATCAATTTGAAGAAGAACATTCTCAACATTGTGAAAAAAGTAGTGAGAATTATATTAGTCCCGTGAAAAGAATTCTCCCTGTTCTTTTCATGAATTTGCAAAATTTCCATGTTTCGAGGGAAAAATAGAGGAAAAAACAAGGAAATTTCGCAAGGACGAGGAAAACTTTCCTGAAGGTTGAATCCAATTCAATAAACTGTTTATGTAAAAGACCTCATAGAATTCTTATGAAGTTTCAGACAGATTTTTTCCGTAGTACACGCAAAGAATGAGAAGAGTGAGTGGGTGGTAGTGAATGGTCCTTTCCCCACCCAAAAAGACAATACTCGGCTGAAAATTTTGAGATTGACGGAATTGTCAAAATCGCATGCGAAATTCAGATTCTCGCTCTGGTTTCTTCAGGTTTCCCACCCGTAATCCGTGCTAACATTCGGCCTCTTACCCAAAACCTGCCTGTTTGATGACTGGACGGAGAAAAAGATAGACAAGTTCCTGGATCTGCCCCTGCTACCCAGAATCCTTCAGGTTTCCGTTTAGATTCACTCAGATTTCTGCCACACGGAAATTCGAGTGATTCCAGGCAAAAATCTAGACCAGAATGCGAATTTGGAAATCCTATTCATCCGGAAATCTTCAGCTAAATACGTTTCCTTTCCAATCATCGCAGTTTTTTCCTGTTTATTTCTTCAGATTCCGTATTTTTTCCCACACGGAGAAAAAGGAATAGTTGCAGCAACTACTTAAACAGTCGATTTTCGACCATCTACTTAAATAGTTGCTGCAACTACTTAGTAGTCAGAACAAGCATCACGTTAGCTGCCTCAACTAACTCGATAGTTGCACTAACTAACGTAAATACTTGGCAACTTACACGGAGAAAAAAATATCGCTGTTATAACGATACTGGATAGTTGTGATAGCTATCCAAAGTTTAGTGGGATCAGTATCGTTGCTACGATCATACAAATCATCCGAGGAACGATATAGATCGCCAGCACAGCCGTCTGTATCGTCACCATAGCGATACAGTATTGTCACTACAGCTATCTCTTCTTAACCATACTTTAGATCGCTATAATAGCCATACTTTTTTTTCCGTGTACGGAGTATATTAGTTAGTTGAGGCAGCTAACGTGATACTTGTCCTGACTACTAAGTAGTTGCAGCAAGTATTTAAGTAGATGGTCGGAAATCGTCTATTTAAGTAGTTGCTGCAACTATTTCTTTTTTTCCATGTTCAAATCAATGAAACAGCCAAACTTTCACCCACCACCCAGGCCCTTTTTTGAGAAGGGCAACTTCAGCGTCATTTTCAAACTAATTGAAAAGACTTCTTTCTCTGAAGGATAATATAATTTTGTGTTATTTTAATTATTTTCATTGAAAAAAGAAATCCTAAAAACTCGTCAATTTCACAGGTGCTAGACCCCCCGACCCCTCAGAGTTTTTTACCCCGAGATAAGATATTCAGTGTGCTGCAAAGGTTCGCAAAACATGCTTTGCACATTTGTATATGTTACTTGGACAGTCATTCTTATTATATCATTCAAGTCGTGTGATTGGAATTGTCGCACTGGAAAACGTAAACAATCGAGGGAGAGGTCGTGAACCGAGTGTTATCAAGGAAATATTAGTATCATGGTAGGGTTACACGGTGTTTTGATATAAGTGAGGCATTGATCAAGAGTTCGGAAGAGTTTTTTTATCGTACGTCTCGGCAGTGGATTAAAGTTCATATGAAAGTCAAGTACAGGTCCAAATGAAAAATGGGTAAATTGAAATTCATCAGCCCCGAACAAAAGGAATTCTGGCAAAAAAATGGATTTATCAAAGTGACAAATATTTTTTCGGAAAAGGAATTACAAGAAATATCCGACAGCTACGATGAACTATTCGAGAGAAAACATCAGGAAAATCTGGCGGGTTTGGAATCTGCTTGGATTGGAGAGGACATGAAGAAAGAGGCTGGAAATCGTGAATACTCAGTGAGTGTGATAGGGATGATTTCTATCCCTGGAGTATTGTATTATCGTTATTGATTCAATTTTCTAAATTTCTTTTTGACCAGAAATATTACAAACGTTGTCCATTACTTGAATTGCTATACTCCAGTTAACTCATAATCTTACTCTTCTTTTGTTCTTCGAGTTTACTAAGGCGTATAAGTATAGAAATATGCAAACTTCAGTGTGGAACTTCATTGTCCACCCTGGTTAAAAAAAATCCATAGAATCTGATGAAATGAAATTTAACGGGATCTGTTCAGAACATTGTACAAGATTCAATCAGAATCACATTGAGAAAATACATTGACCCGATTCACTTTCATTGACAAATGCTTGAATAGGATTTGGTCAGAACATTGTGCAAGGTTCAATGAGATTTGGCGAGAATCAATGGTTTCGTTGAGGCAGGGCGAAATTAGCTGTCTCTGATTTAATATATCAAACCGTATCAATTAAAAAAAGCAATTCCAAAGAATTTGTGGTGGCTAAAATCACAAAAGTGAAAATTAATTGAAATTGTATGCCCTGCTCAATATTTTTGGAAAGATTTGGGAAAAGGTTGGACAAAAATCGCCACGAAACGAAAAGAAACGGCTGTTTTCGCCCCGGGTTCCTTCCGAACATTTCCGGCATTTTCAACAGGGTGGCACTTTTCATGAATCACCTGGAACAAAAAGAGTAGTCCCTAGTACACGGAAAAAAGTCTCATATGTGAGTTCTACATTGGTTGAGGATAATTAAACATAACTGCTCACATAAATGCAATTGGAGTAAAATTTACATTGGAACCGATGTTATATTTACGCCCCAGATAGAAAACCGTGCTATGCATTTTCATAACATAACGTGCTTGGAATAGCGTGCCGTCAACTTCGTATTGTAAATAGAACTCAGCTTGTTAGGGGTGCTCGTGATGATGAAACCATGCATTCATCATGAGACCATTCGCTCCGCATACCATGTTCGCATAACCATAGTGAAATGCGGAAACACCTTGGTACCCCCGTATGGAAATATTTCGCTGAAAAATGTCTGCAAAACTATGAACAATCTCTGAAAAAAAATGAAAAAACTCTGAGAAACTCTGAGAATCTCTGAAATTTTGATGAGAAATCTAATATTTTTGGGACATTCTTTACAGACTTTTTTCAGACTTTTTTCAGAGTTTCTCAGAGTTTTTTCATACTTTTTCAGAGAAATAGTAACGAAATTGCACTCTGAAAAAACTCTGACAAAACTCTAATAAATTGTTGACATTTTTCTGATTATTGAAAAATCCTGAAATTCAATAAATACATTCATATGCCGTATTCAAATATCATGTGTGAAAAAGTGTTTGAGAATTTTTTAATTTTTTTCTAAAAGTCAGAAAAATGTTAGCAAATGAAAAAGAATGAAAAAACTCTGAAAAAAGTCTGAAAAAAGTCTGCAAAGAATGTCCCAAAAATATTAGATTTCTCATCAAAATTTCAGAGATTCTCAGAGTTTCTCAGAGTTTTTTCATTTTGTTTCCAGAGATTTTTCATAGTTTTACAGACATTTTTCAGCGAAATATTTCCATACGGGCCATCATGACAGAATTCATGTGTGAAACAGTTTGTAGAATTATTCCTCCATTATCGACGCATTTTTGTACCACGTAATGCTGCTTTGATGGTGCCAACAACATGGCTTATTCCTCAAAACCTGAAACTTGATGAAGCGTTTCGAATCAGTATTTTACATTCCTTAGTGAACAATCTCAAGAATACATCATAAAACATCATAATACATCGATTTTGATAAAGAAAATTGGATCCAATCTACCGTTGGAAATTATTTATCAGAATGATCAGTGCCAAGAGCCTGGGAATTCCAGGTTTGGTGTTAGTTTCAAAAATTACTGTTGAAAAAAAAACAGCCTCGTTTGAGAAATCTAAAAATGTTTAACAGTTGAACATTGTGTCTTATTTCCAAATTCTTTTTCCAAAATTTGTATTAAAAAATCTCAGGACCACCAATGTTTATCGCCTGATTAAAAAGTCTCATTGAAATTAGGCAAAGGTCTCGTTAAATCTCATCTCATCATTCGTCAATGCGATTTGGTCAGTTTTATAAATTTCTCCACCGATAATTTCATTCAAAAGCATCAATTCTCAATGAATCACGGAGAATGTTCTGAGAAAATCTCATGAAGCTTCATTATGATCGTTTCAATGGGTTTCTTTTACCGGTGTCAATAAGGTATCAATTTTGAATCTATACTCATACATAATGAAACATACTACCATGAATTCTTTCGGATTTCAACGCCATGGTATACGTTGATAATAAATCGATTATGGCGGAACGGAATGTTTCCACATAATGCATCCGTAATACATGAATTATGGCACAATGATTCGCTCATCGATAATTCATTAATTATTGTGAAACATGATGTTCGCATAGGTTGTTACCAATAACGATGTTTAATACGGGAACACCTTGGTACCATCATGCCAACATTCTTTTTCATACCATGGCTTCATTATGGTATCATTATGAACACATTTTTCTATCTGGGTACATTGTTATCGTAGTAAATGGGAGCAGTGTGTGGCTGTGAAGTAACTATGATAACAATGCAAACCCAACAGGACTGTGTAGTAAATTTTACATGATATTCCACGCTGTAATCGTTATCTCACTTTTCATAATATTCTTATGATTGGGTATTTTTTTCCGTGTAGAAATGCTCAAGCGATTCGTTGGGATAGGTGTTACAAAATCAATAAATCGCCAGAACATTTCTACTAGGGAGTTGCAATTCTACGGGAGCGTGCAACCAAGAGTGCAGAACAAGCACTTGCAAACTCAATTAAGAGCCCTGTTATAAATAATGTATAAAATCTCATTGACGAATGGGAAAATGAATAGGTTTCAATGAAATTCAATGGTATTCAATCAAAAATTCCACCATTCGTGATAGTATTGAACAAAATATTTGTACCTGGGAGAATATCAAAAGTTTAGAAAGCGTAGTTTAGCGCTTTAAGGCGTGCATCAAAAGTGTTTTTTTTAAAGAAAATGTAATTGCGATTGAATTTCTACAGCATTCACAAAGCGTCGTACTCGAACTTTTCATGTACTCTTATCGCACTTTCTGCCGGAAAGAATCAATTGGCACGAATCACGCTGTTTGGGCATTTTCCTCACGCTCGATGATCGTGATTTTTTTCACCAGGGTGCATTCATGTAGTTTCAAAATTATTCTTGAATGATTTTTAAAACCTATGTAAAAACAGGGACTCATTGAAATATTTATAAGAAGTCTACATATTCTATGAAAAATATGTGTGATTTTTTTCTTCTAGGTCAAATCTATTCACAATTTGCAAATGCACAACGCAGTATTCACGAGATTAATTACAAATGAAAAATTATTGGACGCGTTGGAAGATGTGATGGAAACGCAGGATATTCTTCTACATCATACGAAAGCTCATATCAAACCACCGGAAAAGGGAGCGCCCTATTTGATGCATCAAGATTATCATTATTTTCCGTTCAAAAAACACACGATGTTGGCGGTGTTTCTTCATTTGGACGATACTACACCGGCAAATGGTGGTTTGGCGGTGTATCCGGGGAGTCACAAATTGGGACCTTTGGAGGATTACGGCGTGAAGGATAAAAGTCACAACGGGGCGTATCATTGGGCCGATCCCAAGAAATATCCTTTGTCCGGCGCGGAACCTATCAGCGCTAAAAAAGGAGAAATTATTATCTTCTCTTATTTATTGCTACACGGATCGTATTTGAATCTTTCGCAGAGAACTAGACGAATGTTTCTGTTGCAAGTTCGGGCGGCGGACGACGAACCTATCGAAGACGTGCATAAATCGCCGTGTCAAGAGATGTGTTTGCGTGGACGAAATGTTAAAAGATCTGCCATCATGGCCGAAAGATTTGTACATTGACCCTGATAGAAAAATATCTCAATAACGCCATCATAATGGGAACATATGCACGTGAAGAAACGTTCGCATTGTGGTACCAAGGTGTTTCCGAATAAAGCATTGTTATTGGTAGCAAAACGAGATGATGGTACCCAATGAACATTATGAGGACGAGGACTTGGAGACAACTGGAGGAGCTCTTAAAGAGATCTTAATGTCATCCAATGCATCGATTTAGGAGATCTTATAGAGCTCTTGTTTAAGACCACTTTATGTTATCTTTATGTTATAAATGTTCTCTTTAAGATAACATAAAGTGATCTAAAACAAGACCTCCACAGGATCTCCTAAACCGACGCATTGGATGACATAAAGATCTCTTTAAGAGCTCCTCCAGTTGTCTTCAAGTCCTCGTCCTCATAATGTTCATTGGGTACCATAATGAGAACATTATGTTTACATTTTATGCATCATTGCAAGCTGAGCGAAGGTTATGATAGTATCCCACTGAGCATTTCCGTTCGAACCTTGCATTAACATTGCAGCGATATCGATGCGATCTTGGAAGCAGTGTCCTCAGATTTGACTCGCAAACGTTAAACACACAGATGCGACTGTACATCCGTGTGAAAAAAGAGAGGGTGTAGTTGCGCGCGCAACCTAGCATGCTTCCTCTATTGCTCATAGAATATTTGATGGGAGAGCGAAGGAGAAAGCATGCTAGGATGCGCGCGCAACCATACCCTCTCTTTTTCCACACGGATGTAGAGTCGCATCTGTGTGTTTAACGTTTGCGAGTCAAATCTGAGGACACTGCTTGGAAGTACTTGTCTTTCAATTTACAAATGCAATATTACAAAAGTAACTTGCAAAAATATCGTTGAAATATCACCTGACAACGTAACATTGCTGCAATTTACTTGTAATTGGATGTTGTAATATTACTGTTGTAATTCTCATAATAGGTACTTTCAAGATCGCGTCAACATCGATGCAATGTTAATGCAAGATTCTAACAGAAATGCTCAGTGGGATGTTTACGGCACATTATGGTACAAAATATTTACAGCCTGGTTTTCTATCTGCCCAGACAACACAAATGATCATTTTGAATCCACAAAAACTTCTGAAAGAACTTCTTGAACAGTGCCCGTTATGACAGTAAAAATGAATTGAATATGAACTCAATGAATTCAAAATGCATACATGTTGAATGCCTGAATAGTTCTTTATGAATTCGTGATATGAATTCTTTCTGAAGATTGAGTTATTCATCAAGAGTTCATTTTGAATTCAAACTATTCATAATGAATTCATGTTTACTGTCATAACGGGAGCTCTTTGCGGGGACTTTTGTGCTGTATGGATGGGGAGGAGTTTGTTTTTTTTTTATTTTATATAAAATTGGAAATTGGTGTGATTATTAAATTTTGTTATTCGCTGAATAAAGAATGATTAGTGATAAGAGGAGACCAGGAGTTGTCTTATTTGCCATGAACTTCCCTGGCAAAATAACCGGATAGGAAACCGGATGAAACCCGGATGATAATCCTGATGGTAATCCGAGCCAAACCCGATTTTGAAAAATCTGAAATTCTCAGGAACACTTTATCTGTACCTGTACTGAGCGCGAATTTTGAATTTCAAACAATTTTGTTTCCAAAAACTTTTTTCTCGTTTGATGACGGTTTTATGTCCAATCCTGGTAAAAGAGTCGGATAGGAACCCGACTCAAACCCGGATGAAATTTCCGGGATTCCATCCGGGTGTATCCGGGCGCGTATACGGGTTTTGCGGTGATTCTTTATCCGATTCCATCCGGATCCTATCCGGGTCTTGGGACAAGATAGTTTTTGGAATCCCAAATAAAACCTGAACAAGGAGACGAATTAATCATATCCGAATTTCGTGTGAGATTTCGAAAAATATTCAGTATTGAAATCCAGATAGGGTCCGGATGAAACTGGATAAATAATCACCGCAACAACCGTATACGCGCCCGGATACACCCCGATGGAATCCCGGAGATTTCCGGAAAAAAGTTTTTTGAAACAAGATTGTTTGAAATTCAAAATCCGCGCTCAGTACAGATACAGATAAAGTGTTCCTGGGAATTCCAGATTTTTTAAAATACAATTTCCAGTACTTTGTTGCGAAAGAAAAGTGCTCGGATAATAATCTTGGATCCTCTCAAAAAGAATAGAAAATAATTGAGATCTGAGAAACTGAATTCGGATTTTAAAATCACGGAATTAATTTCAAAACAATTCTAGTCTTTCGTATTGAAAATGCTGGGCAGAATCGGGCGAAAAATGGTTGTCAGGTTTTCAATGGTTCTTGTCTTTGAAAATTCGGTTGAAAACTGACTTTCTATCCGACTGTGTCCGGAATTAACAAAACCTTTCGATTTATCGAGTGATCTTCCGATTTCCGCCGCTGTTTGTCCCGAAATATCTATTTTACGCTGAATCTCACCGATTTGTGAAGGAGATACCACAATACCGACTGCCCTAGTACACCACATTATTTAATTTAAAGTATCGAAGATTATTCCCTGAAAATTTGAGACTGTTTCGTAAGTTCAGTTCGGAGAAATCTTTATAACTCAAAAACTCAGCTTCGAATCGAAAAATGGTAAAATTGGAAAATTGTTTAGTTTTGTCCCAGGAATTTTCCCTTGAAAGGGGGAAGTGTTTTCTGGGACGCGCTGCCCCTGCAGCACCACAGTCCCAGAAGAATTCTCAAAGAACTCATAAGGAACGCAATCAGTTCAATAAGAATTCTTTATGAATTCTTTATGAATTCTTCTGGGACTGTGGTGCTGTGTGGGTGTATACAGGATGTTTCAGAACTCGCGAGGCTTAGTTTTTGAGATACGAGCATTTTTAGATTTTCAAAAAAATCCAAATAACTCAAAAACATTGTGTACTACAAACTAGTGATGCCGATTTTTTAACAGAATCGATTCTTTTTTTATAGAAAAAGTATTTAATTTTTATAGATTTGTATAGAATATCGGTAAAAATTTGATACATTTTGTATAAAAAAGAATCAGCATTACTACTACAAACCTCAACTTTATACTATCGGTCGAGTTGGAAAACGGCGGATCTCTGAGAATAAAATTGAACTATTCCGTCATTCTTTGTTTCGGAGCTATAAAAATGAAAAATCGCTGAATTCTGATTGACTGAAAGCCCAAAAATTTCAAATCGCTATAACTTTGAATTGAGAACCTTGATAACACACGAAGAATTTTTTTTCAAAAACAAGAATGGAATTCTTCAAAAACTCTTTTCGAACTAATGAATTTATAAAGAGCTCTGGAGGGGTTCAATGTTTGGGACATTAACGAGTTCTTTGAAAATGCTGAAAATATTGTTTTAGTACTCTCAAAGAATTCGCTAATGTCCCAAACATTGAACTCTTCCAGACTTCTTTACGAATTCATTCCCTCGAAAAGAGTTCTTGAAGAATTCTATTCTTGTTTTCGAAAAAGAATTCTTCGTGTAGTCCAATTTTTCCCCAGAGATCCGCCGTTTTCCAATTTAGCGAATGGTGTTGAGATCAAGTAAGGAGTACACGATGCTTTTGAGTTATTTGGATTTTTTTTTAAATCTAAAAATGCTCGTATCTCAAAAACTAAGCCACAAAAAATTTTTGTTCAGCGGGAAATTATTGAATTTTGACTGAAGAATATGCTTACCCAGGTGAAAATATTCTACCCTGCTGAAAATTTTCTATAGAAAACTACAGGTTACTGTAGAAAAATCTATAGTTCACTATAGAATATGAATAGTTTCGAATGAGCGTTTTGAATCGGTAATTCACAAATAACGTATAGTTTTCAATCGGTAAATCAATATGAATCTGTAGTTTTCGATGGTTTGTGCGGTTGTGAATGGGAATATATGGTTTTTTCAATAGTTTTTCATAGTGAATTTTCACACTATTACGAACGATTGTTATGATATAGTTTCTTACTTATTCAAAACTATACGTACGATACAAAACTATAAATCCACATGGACTTACCGATTGAAAACTATAAGTAAATAGTGAATTACCGATTCAAAAAGCTCATTGTGAACCATTGCTTTTTTCAATAGTTTTCTATGAAAAACTTTCCGCAGGGTATTGAATCCTATTACGAATGGTGACATTTCTGACTGAATATCATTGGGTTTCGTTGAAACCTGTTCATTTTCCCATTCGTCAATGAGATTTTATGGATCATTTGTAAAACAGGGTATGAAATACGGTGCGCGAGTTCTGAATCATCCTGTATAATCGAATTCAATTTATACATAGTTTGTACAGAATTGGCAAATAATTCTATATACTTTGTATATAATTTATATATAATTCTATATAAATTATGTATAATTTTGAAACCAACACAATTTTCAAATTCTGTTCCATTCTCTGGAAATTTCTTTGAATCGAACGGAATTTGAAAATAGGATTGGTTCATTGATAGTAACTTACCAAAATTCACTGGAAATTCTCTAGGGATCCCAGTCCGGAATTGAAAGCAAACCTTGATTGTATCTATTGGAAACATAGTCAAAGATTTCTAGAGAAAAATGCACTGAGTCAAACGGGCCTGGCCTGCCAGTCCCTATATTTCTATGTTTATGCATTGCAAGTAGATTTTATTTGGGTGTGTCAAAAATGAATACAATCCTGAATTCGTAAACCTCTGTTGTCAAATGTACAAAATAAATATATACGTTAAATTTAATACTATTAGAGGGTAATATATTTTTCACTGATTTCTAATAATTAATAGGATGCAAAAATGTGCGATTACACAAAACTAGCGTTAGTTCGAATAACGAAATTTAATTGAGTACAGTGTATGAGCATTTGAAATTGCAGGTTATAAAAATGAACTACGGCAAAAAATCTCCAAGCATGGGTACTCCGTCCGTATATTCTCATGTCACGACTCGCAGCAGTGCGAATCTTAGATCATCAAGATCAGTGCGTAGCGTAAAAATCCCTTGGTACCAAAAACCAATTTTAACGAACGCCTATTTTCTTGACATACAAAGAGGAGCTTTAATGGTTTCTATATTCTCTTTGGTAAGAATATATATAAATATTCGAATCTTATAAATTTATCATAACTCTCAAGAAAGTCAATATTATATCACAGTCATCGTAGACCCAAAGTAACGTTGAATTTCTCTATTTCCAGCTCTTAGCAATTTTTACGGTATGTACTTCCATATTCGATATCTATTGCCTATCTCTCGCAGCGCCTGGATCAACGCATTACGGATATTACATTTTAGCGTATGACTTTGTTTACGTTGGAAACAAACATGGTAATTTCCATATATCCAATTTAAATGATTTCCATAACATCGTTATGGAATAATTATCTATTTTTTTTCTTTCAGTTCGTAATCTACTCATCATTTTTGCCTTATTCTCGGTATTGGGTGGAATAGTAATTTTTGTCACATCTATCATGCTGATTAGAGCATTACGGAAAGAATATGAAAAGAAGATGGTTCCTTGGCTCTACAGTTTTGCAGTATTCACCATTTTCAGATTCTTTGCATTCTTATTTTTTAGCATCGTCAATGATTTGATATTCGCTTACAATATAATGATATGTCTCTTATGGATAGTGTTTATTTGTTGCTCCATGTACGGATGGTTACTCGTCTATTCTCTGTACATCGAACTCAGCGATCTCACAAAGTTAGAAGATTTGGCACATCTAAGGGTAAGTCTTTTGAATCATGAAGATCACCAAAATGAATTTTGCACTTGCTTAAAATCTTGTCAATAAAATTGAAATTTTCCAGATTGGTACTATGCAATCTCTGAACGCATCAACGACGCACTCGATTGCGGGTTCAAGGCCCACCACACCTCACAGTACCGTATCGACTATGCCAGTTAATTAACACACATATATATACATAATTCTATGTACATACATGTTATATCAAATCCTTGAAGTGATTCAAGTAGTTATACGAAATTGGTTCGTCGACTAATTTGACACAAGAACGATCAGTGTTCATTTTGCACCAATCTATTCCGTCCATATTAGCTTTGCTATTTACAATTTTTATAATCTATATATACATATACATATATATACATTATAATATATGATATAATGTACAAATTTACTATATATTTTTTAATCATTTTTGAATCTCTCGCACACAGATTAAATTTTTTTACATTTTATAATTATTCAGACAACATTTCATTGACATTAGTTATTAATTTTACAGAGATTTTCAAATTTGAGAGACAAACTTCTGTATATTTATTCCAAAGTTTGTAATCGAAATGGCGCGACATCGAATTGTATGTATTTCAATTTTCCATTACAACGTATTGAGCGCGTACAGCCTTTTCTTGGAGAAGAAAGAAAAATTGGAACTTGTATACAATTCGGTGTCCAGTAATCGAGTGTTTTCGATCTTTTAATTGCTCTGAGCAGAGCAAAATCAATTTTTCAGCAAATCAGAGAAAACATACGAGGATATTTTGAATAATCAAAAGTTGCTCTTGCTTTGCTCGGGGCAGTTATCAGAAACATTTAACATTGTCATGTTAATTGCGTAGAATGGATCAATTAAATTTATATTATAAAATTTAGTACAACAAATACTTATGAGTATTTTTGATTTAGTGCAGTTCATCGGTCACTTGTTCAAAGAGATCAAAGAAGAGCATTCATCGTTTTAAATATAATATTTATGTGATCGACAAAATGTAATTCAATAGTTTTTTAGAACGAGTTTTAAAGCTTGATTTTATTCTACTCACTTTTTTTATGATACTTTTTTAAATCACTTTATGTAAAATTTACTAACGTGTGTTTATTGAAATACACATTTCATATTTTTCATTTTAGTAATAATTCATAAATGATTTTATATCCTTATGTTATACATAGATGTTGAAGATCTTTGAATATTAAACAGCGGTTATCGTGAAAATATCTGCAACAAAGATAAGGAACCTGGACAAATTATCCCATGTGTAGTCATTAGAATTCCAAATTTGAGTGATCATCTTTCACATTGATATCATATGTGGCGATGATACTTTTTTCTGCGTAGAAGGAAAATGTTGTTTTCAACCCTGGTGGATAAATTCCGCTGAAAATCACTGAAATTTTCAGAGATTTTCAATAAACAGTTTTTCAGAGGCGTTCATAGTTTCTCAGAGTCTGTGTGATTTTCAGAAAAATCTTCAGTGAAAAAACATGCCCGATAAGTGAGAATTTTTCAGAGTTTTCAAGATTCTTTTAGGATTTTTCAGTGTTGTTTAGAGTTTTGCAGTAAAATTCAGAGAAACTTTTTTCACCAGGAAAACCGTGTACACATAATTTTGTGTGTTGCGATTTATAGCTTTGAAACGGGCACCAGAATATTTCATTAGGCAATAATTAATAACAGAGTACTTGATTGTTATTTCTCCAAATCGTGTTCAAAATAATTCCGTGTATTTTATTGAGCATAAGAAAATAAATAAGAAATCATGTTTCACATAGCACAATTAGAATTAATCTGATAAACTAACAACTTTAAACTGGGAAATGGATTTGCGTCAATATTTCAAAGATGAATCGACCGTAGTATTTATTCAAATAAATTAAAGAATACATTGTGTAAAGTACGTATGCATAATTTGATATAAATTTGTTCTCACGTTTAATTCGACTTATTACATTATTCTAATTATACTCTGACAAAGGGTGGGGGAATAGTACATCACAAAAGATCTTCTACTTTCGTTGTAGGTGTAATAAATTACGTAGAGTATGTAATTGACGATTTTCGACACGTAAATTACTTAATGTGGGGATGTAAAAAAACTATTTATATTATTGATATTATATCACTTTCCCAACTCTACCCAAGAACAGTATAGATCTATCTCTGTATTCAGACAAAAAACCAGCTAGAAATTTGGCCACTGCAGAAATTTATACTGCAAAATTCTAATTTTTTTAGTACATAGAATCTCGAGAGAAATTATACCGATGTAAATTCTGTTTTCATTGAGATTCTTGATCTTGTAGGTTTCATCTATTTCCATTTTGGAACATGTTATAAAAATTGTTGACTTCCTCTTCCAGTAGGAATTTTTCAATGTGGCATAGCTATCGATAAGGTACATAAAATTTTGGAGAAAAATCTGTGAACAAATGGTGGCTCGATGCAAAAGTAATGTAGAAATATTCGATCTCGATTTCTACTGAATTTCACATGAAGATATCGTACCTCATCGGAAGCAGTGTTTTATGGAATACTTTCGAAGTTCTTCAACCTACTTTTGTTCATAAATTCATATGAATAAAAACATATTTTACATAGAATTGAAAATAATATTCCTTACATTTTTCAATTTATAAAATTTATTCATTCAAAGTAATGAGTTTCAAAATATAAAGAACCAAACGTTAACAATTCAACAACAGTTTTCATTAATTTTGTACAATAAATAAAATAAGTATACGATTCTCGACGATTTGAGCGATTTCTCATTTTATCATTACTAAAAGCAGTTTTTAATTCATTTCATAATACATCAACACAATTTCATCATGAGATCATTCTTACGGTAAAAATAAAATTTAAGTAGGCAAAGTCGTCACCTATTTTCAATGCTTTCGAACGTTCAGAACAAAGTTGAAGAGTCAAATTAAGACTTCTACGTGGAGAACCACGTACTGATTTGTTTTATTCATTTTATTTCATGCTTGGTTAGTTTTCTTAATATCAAGAATGAGAATGTTCATCGGTAGAATTAGTAATAACAAGGATATAACAGTCTTTTACAAGGGTTTAAGGACATACACTGTAAAAAAAATCTATCTGTACGCGTGCAGTACAAGTTCATGATGAACAGAGAAGACTGCTTTTTTTCTTTACAGTGTAATTGAAAATGCTATAATATACTTTAATTTCTTTTCAAGAGTTCTCAAATAGGGCGCAGAGATCTCTTAAAAATCAAATGAAGTACGCATGAAAGGATGAAACGTCATTATATTAATTATCCATGACAAGAACCAAAGGTTGTATCGATCATTCTTTGAATTTTCTAGGACAAATTTCAATTATTTCTTTGGTTCAACAGTTCCAGGTTGAAATGAAATTATAATTAAACTATGAAAGTGATATATCATCACTTTACTATTCGAGTGACGTATTTTTCCTCTGTATGATATTTCTCTCTCATGTTATCACATTTTATTAATACATAAATAAAAACACCGTCTATGATTTGGATATGAATTTGTACGCAACTGTTCTTCTCACTTACGATACATAATTGAGATGCTACTTCGTTTCTACGCTAGAAGCACGATGTGATCGCGTAATTTATCGATGAGCGATTATTATCATTATTGCTACTTAAAAGAGAAAAAGGGTTCGGGATGACAAATGTTTGTAATTCTTGTGGTCATTGTGTACTGCCAATGAAGGAATTTATCGTAAATCGTAATATATGTATGTTTCTATGATTAAAGTTACGCAAAAAGTATGTTGCTGAAGTTTGAGTCGTTTATTGAAACAAATTAGTAATCGAACAACGAAATACTCAACTTTTAAGGGCCACGAACCATAAGAAAATGGTTAAAATTTTGCTACGTAATTTTCAAACAACTAAGCAATTCATTACAAATTCTAAATGTGCAACAATAAAGTGGAGTACTAGGATTACGCTCGAAATATAAATCCAAAGCCCAAGGCATATTTCTAAACATGAAAAACCAAGTTATAACAAATATTATTGACATTTGCAGGTTAATTTGTTTATAATCGTTGGCATAATTTTGAGGAATCATTTGCAGTTTCAATTTCATATTCAAAACTCAACTTTAGCAATCTACTTTATTCCTTATATTTTCATTTTCAAGGACTCCATGGCCCCTAAAGAATTTTGCTGAAGTTTTAATCGTTTATTGAAACGAATTAGTAGTGGAATAACACAATATTTAACTATTAAATACAAAAAATCTTGCAGCCCATTATTCAAACGATGTTTTTAGTTCCAAGGAGTCAATTTCGGAAGATAAATAACGATGATTTATTAGATTTCGTGAGTTTGAATGTTCATTTTACTGCTACAAACGATTCAAACTTCAACAACATTCTGAAAATCTAAAATTTTGCAGTACTTTCTTCAAGCGATGTTGCCCAGTTCCTAAGAGTTGATTTGAAAATTTGAATAACGATCATTCATCAAATGTTTTTGGGTTTGAATTTTCGTGTCGTTTGTACAAACGATTCAAACTTCTGCAACATCAAAAAGTACTGTATACCGGATCAACTTGGGAATGATGCAATGATTTTATATTGAATTTTACTCTCTAAAGTTGTAGGTACCCAAATTGTATTGATTTATCAAATTGAACGAAAACTAATTAATTACAAATTTGGTTAAGAATGAAAATATGAAGATGAATTCTTGTATTGAACGATGCATTAGTGTCTAAATTTGTTCTAGAAACCCGAATGAAAGCCTTAAATACAACTGAGGACTCGTAACCGATTTAGAAACATAAGTAATCTATCGAATTTGGATTGGGTACCCGAACGAATTGAAATTCTCGTATCCCAATTGTATATTTCGATGACCCTGAGATTTTTTTGAATATTGAGAAATTTCAGATAAATTACTTATTCTACCTAACCAACTTGGATCTTTCATCTCAAGTGATTTATAATTCCTTAGAACTCGTAAGAGGTTCATCAGGTCACATAGCTTTAACTTTAAGTTGTTTCATTCGTGGAGCGCGTTTTTTGGCGAGCCTTCGTTGCTCCCTTTCTTCCCACTTTCTCTGTTTATCTGGATCTTCTTCTTGAAGGATGCGTTCTTTTTCAGCTCTTCTACGCTCTTCGCGACGTTGCGCGGCTGCTTCCGCTCTGGCGGCATGCGTTGTTTTTAGAAACGCTTCTTCCACTCTCAATCTGTTTTTATCCGCTTTGCTTTTACCCTAAAATTGAAATGTAAATAAACGTGTGGAATGAAGAAGCTTACGAATAATGAATAAAATTAACAAACCTCCTTCGAAAGTTTGAAACGACGTAATTTATCCAGAAGGTAAAACGTCAATTGAAGCAAAAGTTTGAGTTTTTCTTGACTTTCGACATTGGGTTTACGTCCTTTTATACTTATGTTCAAACCAACGAGCAATACTCTTTTCACTTCAGGCATAGTTAATTGTGTTGTATCTCTAAAACATTGAAAAAAAGTGTTAATCATACAAATACCAAGAAGATACTGCACAAACAAAAACCAAACATGTTGTAACATTGAATTCGTAAAAAAAAAGCTTACTCTTGTTGTTTTGGACCGCTAAATTGATCGCTGATATGAATATATTCTATGTAAGGGGCGAATTTGTTGAAAGCTTGTAAAACTCTGGTATCTAATATAGCGGATGCCGCTTCCGCAATTTCCGACATAACGAAAAAACCAGAAGGCAATCCAAATTTCTCCCCCGGTCTCTTATCCGGACAATAAACACTGATGTCCGCCATGTCTCGCGTCAAATGTGTGGCAGTTTTTTTGGTAGCAACCGCTAAGACAAAAGTGTCCGTTTCATCTTTGGACAAGTCCACTCTTAAATGTACTTGATCGTTTTGCGGACGCGCCAGCTGGGCAAGAACCGCGACCAGATCTTGACGCTTTAATAATTTCAATTCTATCAACATAGAATCACAACCGACTCGTCCAGTGCAATACAAACAGTATTGAGATTCACTCTCTTTCGTCAAATCATTTTCCGACGATTCGCCCGTAGAGTTAGTTTTTCCTGGGCTGCCTACGAATGAGAAGTTATCCAATAAAAGTTTTTTGTGTTCCAAATACCAAGACTCAGCGATACGGTAGTTCTTTGAACGGCCAGCTATATAGTTTATGAAGTATACCAATAATCCAACAATCATTAGTATCTCCAAATAGAAACTGTCCCATCTAGCGCGCAAATGAAGAGGAACTTTCGTGATTGTCAATGTAGAAGGTTCATCGTTTTTCGCCAAGTTGCTCCCTCCGGTCGAGTCCAGACCTTCAAATTCTTCCTCATCCTACAAGCATTGTTTCGATTGATTAATCATAAATGGGATTGAAAGAGTGATGAAAGTAAAACACATGACCGACATGAATCGATTTTTTATTATTGATTTATGCGATCTATATCTACTTCAAATGAACTTCGCGGAGGTTTGACTGTTTGAGAGTAGATATTTATACCTGTGTTTGATGAATCAAGTACAGTAGAAGATAACAGTCAATATCAAATGATACACTGAGATTCTTATTTCAAGATTGAATTCTCAAATTCTTGAACAGTTTCTGCTACTCATGGGTGAAGTTGTATATTTATAGGTGCATAAATAATTTGCGAATAGTGGGACATTATTGAGAACATCCCTAACAGCAAAGTATTGAGTGAATAAGCATATTAAGAATAATATATTGTAAATCTAGGATTTTAGCTTGAATTGTTGTATTGCTGGGAAGTTGCTTGGTTTCATGAAACACACACGTAACAAATTCCCAGCAAATTGAAAAGAGAACATAAGAGCAATGGTTGCAGAGCAACCTTTGATGTATGAAATTATTCTTTATATAAAATCTAAAATAAAAGCAAAGATATTACTTGAAAATGATCAAATTCGCTATCTCCGTCCACTACCAGGATGTCATCTTCCTCTTCGAAATCTTGATTGGCATCTGGTTCGGTTGAATGGTCATTCGAACGGTCCACGGGAGAGGCATGAGGCCTCTCTTCATCAAAATCCTCAAATTCAGCAAATTCATTGTCTTCGGCAAATTCTTCTGGAAAATGAGCTGTAACCCATATATTTGTTGCAACCAATGCAATGTGTACTGCTACAAGCCACAACTTCATGTTCTCTGGAAAGACAAACTTTTGATAAAAACTGGTTATGAAATCAACCACTTTCTTCTGTTTTTTTTAATGTATACATTGTATGAATGGTTTTTTAATTCAACAGATTTTAATTAATCAACATACTAACTGAATCCAATTTACATATAAAGACTGATGACTTACGTTTATTTATCTCGATTAACAACCTGTCTTTTTGTCGCTACTATCCAATGCCATTCAATTGCATTGAATTTATAGGTGGAACCTCAATGAACCTCAATCGCCCAAAATGTCATGAGGTAGATGGATAGTATGTGTGTATGTAGGTGCACACGTACGTGTACATACGGTAGTTGCGAACATCCCGATCATCTCTCATTGGCTAAAAATTGGTTAATTTTAATTAAATCACTAAACATTTCTAGCAATCCATCAATCATAGTTATTGAGCTGTCTATGTATCGAGTCCACCTGAGCGTAATTAACCTTCAATCTATACATCTTTACAGTAAAAGGTTGAATAAGCTTTGATTTCAATTAATTTTCCATTTCATTTGATTATATTTTTATAACTAGTCGGGTCAACTGTCATTCGGGTTATAATCCGGTCGGGCTTATCGCATACTACCGGGAATCTCTAGTAGGTTACTAGGAATCGAACAATCAGTGAATTTCGGGATATTGAACATTCAGGACATATTCATTCGGGAAATTACCTAGACAGCACTATGTTCCTGGGACGTTTTTGAAACGTTCCAAGAACGTCCGAACGGGTTGAAAACATTCTTGAAACGTTTTAAAAACGGAAACATGATACCATCTGTGTATGTTTGTAAATATTCAGAGAACTTTCTGTGCTGTTTAGGTACTGTCTAGAACAAACATTCCCAGACAGCACACAAGAATTCCAAATTAATTTCAAAAGAAGAGCTCTTCAAAAGCTTTTTTAGACATTTGCGAGCTGCATTAGAATCCTCAAAGAAGTCTCATAGAATTTCTCTGTGAAACTTTTAAAAAGCCCTTTGTATCCTAGAAGAGCTCCTTCGCGGAATTTTTTTAGAATTCTTGTGTGCTATCCGGGTTCTCTGTAAGAAACGGAATCATTCGAACTGATCCTAGACAGCACACAAGAATCTCGAATGAATTCTGAAGAAAGAGATCTTGAAGAACTCTTTCGGAATACAAAGTGTTCCCCAAAGGAACCCAAACCTTCAGGTATGTTTATTGAATGTTCCTGGATGTTCGCGAACGTTCAATGGATGTTCCTGAAGGTTTGTGTTCTCTTGGGGTTCTCAAAGAGTTCTGAAAGAATTCGATTCATCAAACATTTGCGAGTTCCGTTGAAATCCTATGAGACTTCTTTGAGAATTTTAACGGAACTCGCAAATGTCTGACGAATCGAATTCTTTTGAAACTCTTTTGGAGCCCTTGGTATTCTGAAAGAGTTCTTCAAGAGTTCTTTTTCAGAATTAATTTGGGATTTTTGTGTGCTGTATGGGATGGCCGGTGCAAATCTCTGATTGAAAATCATTCTGATAGTATGTAACATGCCTGACTCCGCTATCATTAGTGGATCGCCAGTAATGTCCAGTAATTTTACTAAAAATCTCTAGTTTTCAATCAATGACGAGCAGTAGGGCTTATTACCGGACTCGTCGGACTCGTCACATATCACTATTATTGCATTTTATTTAGAATCATTTAAACCTTGAACAGCAAATTCGAAGTCTGCGGTAAACCATGATCAACCAAAACTGCAGCAGACATGCCGTGTGTTTCACATTTACGAATCCTGGTTGTAATGTTGAGTGACGGCCAGACAAAAAAAAATCAACGACTAGTTAGTGCTGGAACACATCAAATATTATGGCTAGGAATCAATTGTTTTTGCAGATATTGAATGCACGGATGAAGGCAGTAATTTCAAAAAAGAATACTTTGTTACTAGTTGCATGCGAATGGAATGAAATGTGACTAAATCTTTCTCAGAATGTTTCCTGTTTGGGTTTATTGATAGACCTCCGTGGGCCCGAAATTAAGAATCCTGAAATCTTACTATACGTTACTAGTCGTGTGCGAATAAGATGAAATGTCATGAAAGCTTTTTCGGGATTTCAGATCTCGGGTCAACGGTGGTCTACCGGGTTTATTCACTTGAGGTCTACTCTGCTGTTCTAAGCCAAAAGACTGTGAAGCCTTCCGAAGTAGTTGATCTTGATCCTTGGACCACTTTTCCAGCTTTTTGATTGGTTGAAAAGTGATCCGGATCACTTGGATCAGCTACTTCGGAAGGCTTCAGGATCAACTACTTCGGAAGCCTTCTAGATGACCAAGTGCCCTCGAGGGCACTCGAGGGTACCCATACAGCACCACAGTCCCAGAAGAATTCATAAAAGATTCTTATTGAACAGATTGTGTTCTTTATTCTTCAAGAATCTTTCTGCGGCTGTGGTTGTGCCAGGGTATTCAAGTAACGGAAAAAGCGAGCCAAATTTTACGTCAGATTTTGTCATAAATTATGCGCTCAACGGACATTTTCAATGCGTAATAATGAAACGACCCTGATTAAGCTATAAATATAAGTTTCTGTCTTTTACTGATTTCCTGGGCATACTATATCCCAAGTAGCACCAGAATACACTATAGGTTCGTTCGTTCTACGTGCCCTGAGTTGCTCCAACTTGTACCAAACCAAACATTTCGTTGCTTAAACTGGAAGTAGCGAATCCAAAATACTTGGAGCGAGTTGGGGTAACTTGGGATATCGGTAAACGAACTTAGCTATAAGCTATAAGATCGTCAAAATTGACCACAATGCTACATAATTTTGGAAACCAGCAAATTGTTTTTTCCTCGGTGGAATTAATGGAACCTTATTCAAAACTTGCGCCAGCAGGAATTCATTTTTGGCTTGGTTTTTTTCTAATCCACTTAACGGGACACTAGCGTCGGTAACGGACCTCTCTTTCTATCATATGATTCTGTCCCTTTCTAACCAATCACGTGAGTTACCGACGCTAGTAGCCCGTTAATGAACTTCCATAAAGAAGGGTTCTTTTGTTTAACTAGACAGTTGAACCCCCGATTCCACCCTTCCACCAAACATGCGAACCCACATACGTATCACATACATCCACTTTGTAATTCAGAAACATAGACAAGATTTTTTACCTACTATGAATGGAACTTGAACGCATGTAAACCTTCTGAACAGTACTTCCAAAACAAATTAAATAATAACGTACATGGTGGATCAAAAACAATTCCTAAGCTAATGTTAGACGAGAGAATTTTGTGGTATAGATTACTACAATTATCTTGTAATGATGGACTATACTGAAACTGTGATTAAAATTACTCAATGTTTGTTCATAAATACTTTGCATGAATCTCTTTTCACGAATGGGGAATTGTATTTCTTCTTTATTTCGTTTCCAACTTAGTTATAGTCTTTACAAAAACACAGTAATATTGAATCCATTTTTGAATACAGTTTACACTACAAAATTCTTTCGACCAACTGAGCTCATCGACCAAACGGGTAATTCGACGAATTGACGAAAACCCATAATGTTCTCTCGATAAAGGAATTTTAAATGGCAATGAAATGAACAGATGATGTAATATTCAATGTATTTATTCATATGAATGTGTTTCATAAATCTGAATTGATGTAAATATGTATAATATGTGCATAGATTTGTCCGCAAATGAAAACGGATAATATCAACAAAGTATTTCAGAACGAAACACGAAGAAAACATCTTTTTGTTGTTCTTTGACTTTCTTATTGAATAAGATTTTTGAAGAACATAAAGTTTCATTGAAACGTGGTGCAATTGATCATTTGCACACAAAACGAACACAATAAAAAAACTCGGTAAATCAATGGTTAGCCTAACGACATTGATACACGCAACACTTCTCGTCAAATAATCCCGAGCACGAATTGCCCGCATTTGTTTCTGATTTTTAAACGATTAATTACATCAAGTGTATAAAAAAGATGTACAACGTTCGTTTTTCCATATACGGTAGGTCAAAAACAAAAACGATCCCTGATTATGGAAGTTTCAAAACACACGAGCATCACAGTCATTTTTCAACTTTGATGATCACGGATCGAATTGACACACACCGTAAATGTACATTTTACTTCTAAGGAAAAAGTACAAAAATGTTCCGAGTGATTGAAATTGAACTAATCATTCAATCACGAGAGCACCCGGCGACGAAAGAAAATGGGAGACGCGATTTACGATTAATAAAACCGTTGTTGCGGTTGAAAATTGCCGAATTGTGATTGTTGAGGATAGTTATTTGGGGGGAAATCTGGTCTACCGCCGCCAAAGGAGGTTTGGGGTTGCATGTTATAAGGTTGTGGCACGGGTAAAGATAACAAGGATGGGGGATGAGAGTTAGAGATCAAAGGAGAGAATCCACTTCCAACGTTACCACCGCCTCCGTTAGGATTACCTCCCATAATCCCTCCATTCCCGCTGCCATACTGCCCTTGAGTGCCCATATTATTGTACCCTTGATAATTGTAACTGTTGTTGTCCACGTAATTCGAATTATTTGGAGGGAAATTTTGTGGTTGTATTGAGAAATTTTGAAATTGTTGTTGAGAATTTAAGTTGCCATAAGATAAAGGAGCAGAATTTGGGTGTGGGTGCGGGTGCGCGTGAGGGTGAGGGGCAGGAACCGGGTTCGCATTTAAATTTGAATTTAGATTCAGACTGAGATTAGGATTTGATTGTTGCGGGTGTTGTAATTTCACATTCGACGTTAGATAATCCCGATTGAAAAGATTAGATGTATTAGGAGGGGGCGTGGGTTCTAATTTTCTGCTCGAAAGTTCGGTACTTGGGGGATTCGAGTGAGTTTTAGACGCATATTTGTTAGGCAAGTCGCCCATAATGTTAGCTATTAAACGTTTCGTTTCATTAAGAATCGCGTTGGGATCATTATTATTTCGTCTTTCTTGAAATTTCTCTACCGGTGATCGAGATCGAGAAGGAGAACGTGACCAGGATCTTGACGACCTGGAAATCGCGGACGAACCGAACGTGTTACGCGAATCTTTCATTTTGGCTTTCTCATTCTCATTGACGTTCTTATCCGCTGCTTTATAAATATCTTCGAAGCTATAATCGTCGTCGTCGTCCGACGAATCTATTTTCTGTTTCGGTTTTTCTTCTATCTCTTTTTTCTTTCTCGGCGGCATTTGCTGCACCGGATTCTGGAAATGTTGTTTCACCACATCATCGTCCGCAAACATATCGAGTTTTGGCTTCCATTTTTCTTCGTCGTCAGGAGGATTTTGGTTTCCTTTCCGAGCGGAAAATGGTGAAATACTTCGACTAGTTTGAATGATGGTCGTTGTTTCGTCTCTTAAGGAAATCTCAGGGCTCGGAGATCTTCTTTTACTGGATACCGGGAAAGTTAACCCAAGATTCACGTAACCTCTCAATTTTTCGACTCTCGCGGGGTCGGTTGCTTCGAGTTTTTTCAAAAAATTAATCAGACTATGTTGCTCTTGCGTTCCTAAATCTTTGAAATTTTGTAATAAAGTTTTGAGATCGGCATCCGATAAATTTTCTATTTCTCTCGGGGCACTTTTGTCGGGTTTAGGATCGATCGGAGTTGGAGCTTTGGGAACAACCGGGGTAGAGGAAGTTGTCAAGTTGGCAGCGTTGCTCGCCAAACCTTTAACGAAATCAGCCGTGGTAACAGGTTTGTCAGAATTTTTGGATGCCTCTGCCATACCCACAACCGCATTGATAAGGGTTTCCAATTCTTCTTGAGAAACATTGGTTCTACCTTGAGCTATAAGTGCCGCTGCAATTTGTTGAGCTATAGCCACTTTGTCAACGGTCCCGATACCGGGAACGCTCACAGGTTCGGATCTAACCGTAGACTTATTAATATCCAGAGTTCTCGAATAGATAGCTCGACTGATCAAATTTGAAGTTTTCAAGGTTTCTTGAGTCTCTCGATTTTTCTTTTCCTCTTCCATTTTCTTTTTCGTTTCACTAGTTTTATGTAACAATTGGGCGATATTTTGAATGGCTGTTTTCGTTGGGGCTATGGCCATCTTTTCAATCATACCCGCGAAAAGTTGTCCTTTCAATTTTTCTTTAACCGTTTCGAAAAGCACACTAACTTCTTCGTCAAAAAGTAATTCTTCAGCCGAATTGGGTTTGACTTTTTCCGCGGCCAACGCTCGGGAAAGCAGGGATACTATTTTCGGTCCAAGGGAACCTAACTGAGCTTCCAGGGCGGTCAGTAAACGTAACAAACCAACCACCTCCATATCTTCGCTTAAAACTTCATCCTTGTGCGGGGGTGACGCTGATTTTTCTTTCATCGCGTAAGGAGCCCCGTAATGAGCGGATCTTAAACGCGAGGACGAGCCACGGGGATAATAAGAGGCGGTTCTGTACGCGCTTTCTCTTCCACGAATATAACCATAGTTATAATCTCGTTCTCTCATCTCGTGCCGATCATAATAATCGGGGATGGGGGGCTTTATCGTTTTTGTACCTACGTATTCGACTTCGTCGTCGCTCTCTACTCGCTGTCTGCTACTACGTTTCTCAGGCGGCGGGGACCGTTCTCTCTTAGCCGGGGGCACCCATTTCTCAGGTGGTTTATCCTCAGGCAACTCTAATCTTTTTCTAATCTCCTCTTTTCTCTGTTGTAATTGTTCATTATGAATTTCCCGCATTCGTTTGTTCCAAAATTCTATCCATTCTGGTTTAAAATCGTGTTTACTAGGATCTTTGCCCTCAGCTTGAAGTTCCTTATAACGTCGATTCCAAAATTTTTTCCATTCGTCGGGATAGGCCGGATGTTTTTCCGGATTTTTCTTATGAAACTGTAACGATCGTTCTAAAGTTTCTTCCGCGCGTCTTATTTGCTCCCGGTATTTATGCCACTTGTCGCGTTCTCTTAACCTCCCTAGCGATCGCGAACGAGACCGTGAACGAGAGTAACGAGATCGATGCCCTCGACTTCTTCCACTTTTATCGGCTACGCCAGGTTTTCGACTGCCTCGTTGAGGCGAACGAGATCTCGATCTCGACGGCGATGGACTACTGGATATGCTGGACAGAGAAGAGAGGGATTTTGTATCGTCCGATGGCCGTTTTGGAGATTTTCTCGATGGCGTATCGTCCGCTCTGTCGGTTGGTTTACGAAGATTCAGTTTGTCCTTGGTGAGGATGCGAATCTTGAACCCCCTGTGAAATCAATACATTCTTTTTAAATTCAACATTCAACTTCTGTGGACAAAAAATTACTGGACAATTGACATTTACGTTTGACGTTATTCCGATCGTACTACGTTCTTTTCCTTTCAATCAGAGAATATTTTTCAAATTCAAAAAAGATCTCCGAGTAGAAGATTCAAACTAAACATTTCCTTTGTCCAAATCGTACCTGCCCGACATTCACTTGTCCAGTATAATACATAAATTATTCGAACGCAGAGTCGATTTCATCAGCTGTCTTCATTTTTACGATCAAGTACCAAAAATTTAAATCACGAAATTTGTATTTCATACCATGCTTTCGCAGGTTTTAATCAAAATTATTGATCGTTTTTCATAGAAAGAATAATAAATTTCTCTTTTCCGCGTACGAAACACATTGATTTTCCTATTTGCATTCAAGGTGGTGATACTAGCCAAATCGTGCATGACAAACTACGGGCAAATGCTTCAATTTGATCAAAATTTCTCTCTGCACATCATTCCCACTTGAATCAGAAAAGTGTTGTACACAGCGATATTCTCATTGAATTGAAGAGTTTGTTCGTAGTTTGTCATAAACGATTTGATTGCTGTCACATCGCTAGTATCCCCTTAAATTGGTTATTTCTGTTGTGAAAGTTTAAAATATAATATATATCTAAAACTAAAAATTCGAATTGTTTTTTCAAATTTCCAATCTTCTCGAGCAGTGTTTCGTTATTTCGATTGAAATATCCATAATCGATACGACTGATTATTCTTGAAAAACAACTCTTGATTAAATAACTTACCTTAAGTAGTATTCTTTATAAATTTGTACAAATCTAACGGCTTTGGATTTTCTATTCACTTTATAGACATCCCTTTATCGTGTTCTCGCGAATTTACCAATACCAAACACACTACTGCCATTCAACCCCGATGGACCAAAAATTTACTTACGATTTAGTCGTTTCCAATTTGGAGTCGGATTTCCTGCTTGGGGACTTGTCACGATCTTTTTCTTCTTTTTCAGGTTGTTTTTTCTCCGTCTTTTCTTCCACAATATGGGAATCTTGGCGCATATAAAATAATTATGTAACAAAATTGTAATGATATTTGTGAAAACTTAATAAAGAATTCTAAGATAATTACATCACTTACTCACCTTTTTTGGCACCACCAACAACAGCCATTTCAGCCATTTTTTCGTCAAAGTTTGTAACCCATCGCACATCGTAAATTTCCATAAACGTTAACTCAGGTGTTTCCCTGCACGTAGGAAACAACCATATTGATTTCAATAAGCAAACAACACACATAAATACATAAATTATCGATATAACGCAAATTCAATTCACGCAACCATTCGAAAGTGTAATTATACGGTACTTCTACGAAACTGCCAGTTCGAATGTTTTATTGTTATAATAATTGTCAACGAACGTAGACTGGTTTATAAATGTATCAATAAATCCTGAACCTCCGTTGAAAATTGAACAAACTTACCTAAAGTGGTAATCCTGATAGACTCTTTTGATATACTGCATTTTGTTTTTTTCGAACTGATTCTTGTCAACTAACTGGGGTTGTAATCTTCCAAAATGTTCTTCAATTTTTTTCGCCACTAACACCGATATCTCGTTGGCCCCGCGCTTATAATTGGGAGTGCGCGGTAATTCCGTGATCGCGCGCGATATCGTTGGGAAATGTCTGTTTAGATAAGTTATTCGATGGTTATAGCTGGTAATATGAGCCATAACTGTTCGTGGATCACCTCGTTTATCACATAGTACACAAGTATACGAAGGCTCGCAAGATTCACTGTCAACCATTTCGAGGAGATATTCTAATCCGACGAGTGGAGAGCTCCGATGTCGATCCAAGCTCACTTGGATCGTCGTGGTCCGTGTCATTTGATCTTCCATACCCGGTGGCACTGGTTCTCCGGGAGCTAAAGTCGCATTCATGGCGGGATTATCCGCAGAAGGGGTTTTCTTCATAATATCCGACCGTTTCGACCATAACAAAACTGGATATGGCCATTCATCGAGTTTAATCTTATGGCGGTTGCACGAATTATGACTTATCAATTTGTGGGCTCCGAAAAGAGCGATATTACAAATATGACACCATATATCCCCGTCTTCCGTTTCAGAATACACGGGCCTTAGCGTGCCATCTTCCGCGGTAACGCTGCTTCTCATAAGACGCTTACGATCATGTTCTTCCTACAAAATCATCAATATTTTCATTAAAAAAATTAATTTCAATTTATACTTATCTCATGCAAATATATATTTATGTATATCATGATGCGTTGAGAATTTTAAACGATTCTACATCGTTTTGATAATATTTTTTTCTTACGTTCACAAAGACACAATCACAAAACTTCCCTGCAATCGAGTTATTTCTCTCTATTCAAATATCTTTCTGTACATGATAATTTTTCAGAATATCATGGGTTTTCTGTTTCAAGAATCTCACAGTCTTCGTAGTTTTCGGATGGACGTTTGTGGCCAATGAAGTCGTTTGACCTCTTCTTTCGAATCTCATCGTATTTCAAATGTTGCGACAGAGATTCGAGTATTTCTATTCAAAAATCATTTCGATATTCACTTCTCACGCGAGTAAGATAAAATGATCACCGGTTTTAATGATCTTTAAATTTGAATATACCCATGAAATGCGTGTCAAACTTTGAAATCCTCGAATTCAAGTTACAGTCGAACATTCACCACGATTCACTAATAGACACCGAAGTAAAAAACTGTTCTCTTTGAAATTACCATACATTTATTTTCAATTGCAATACTGTTAATGTGATTCCGTTGTTTTGAAACAAACCACCAACACGAAATGAATAGTACATCACATACTTTTCATTTGAGTTCAAGTAAATACCAGTCTCGCGAGATGGGCTGATTGTAGTCTGTAAGATTTTGCAATAGCGTTGCAACGGCTTGATGACAACCACTTGTTTTTATCCACGACAAATCAATTTTCTTTATTATATGCTAACGTAAAATCTTGCAGATGGAACCAGTTTAGCCCATGAAAATAGTACCCTCTTCAAATTCATTCACCCCTTTCTCTGGTAAAAGTCATTTCACGTCGGAGAAAGATTTGAATGAATGCAGGAGCCGATGAGTCACGTAAAATAATTCTGTTCACTTCGATAAATAATTTATGCGCAGGAAGAGAAAAAAGAAGAAAACAAGTGAAGTTTTCAAGTGTTGTAATCACATTTTAGACAAACAATTCAAAATTGAAATCAATTCATCGGTGTATGATTCAAAAATCACTTTTACTTTTTAAACAGGGGTGTTCATCAGGCAGGGCAGGTGCGTGGTATTTATTCAATAAATTACGTTTTATAATACGATACACACTCAAAAAAATACTCGTTTGACTTCAACTCTTTCCGCCACCTGTTCATATTTGAAACGATGTCCCCTGATGGGCTTGAAGATATCTTCGAGATGAATTACCGTAATTAGGAATATCTTTCCTCTGTATGGAGTTACATTCACTAGAATTTCATCTACATTTTACAGTTACAAGTGCATTAGAAAACATTATCTCATACATAGGATGTCGGAAATAGTTGAATTATTGCACCTAAATCTCGTTCATTGTGTAAACTAAATCGCTTATCACATTTTTAAATTTTGCATATAAATGGAATGTGCAAGATTTAGAAAATATGATCAGAGAAATCAACTCCACTGTTGTTTAATTTATACATTCAACTTAATTTAGTATATAAAAATTATAAGATATTGATTTATCGACACTACAATATTACAGAACAATGAGGAAAATCACCTTTTCGCGGTCCTCTTCGGGTATGTGAGAGGGATTACGTCCCTCTATATCAAGATCGTCAAAGTTTTGCATTTTTCTTCCGAGAAGACAATTTTAGCTCCAATATTAAATTCTGAAAACATTCAACACATAAAAATTGAATAAAATCGAATGGATTGTAGAACAAGCGGCATCAGGGTTGGCAAAACACTATCATATTAATTAAAATTTTATTGATATATCTAAGATAAGAGTAGATTAATGGAAACTAATTGATATTTTCTTCTTTCGATCATTCGATTCAAATCTTATCTCTCCTTTTTTTTAAAATGTAAAAATAAACCTTAAACGTTAAGTAAGAGCCAACCCTATAGCAGCAACGATTTTTCAAAATTTTAAGTAATAATCTTGTCTAAGATTTTGAGAATATCATGTTTACTTACCATCCAAACACTTTAGATACTATTACTTGGGATTATTTATGAACTAGCAATGTGATGTTTAAGGTAACTGTATACGTTTGCATTTACGTTTTTTACAGAAATAATATTTCACTGATTTCTGTAACTTCAAGTTGATCATACAAAGGTTTTTCATGAAGAAAATGTTTCATAATACATTTGTATGGTTCAACAATGAGCGTAACACCTTGGAGTTGAAAGTTTCATTAAATTATTATTATCATCGTAAACATCGTAGAATTATTTTCATTCTATTTTTGGAAAGAGATATTTAGGATTTTATTCATGCATAATTTAATATAATATAATATCATATAATATAATACAATATAATATAATATGACATAATAAAATAAGGATAAATAAAAAGAAATTGCAATTACAGATAAATAAAATTTGGATAAAATCACTGGTTAGAAGTGAAGCTCGTTGATGTTTTATTTCCTGTAATGTTATAGACGACTGTTGTTTTTTTGAGAGAGCTGTACCTCCACGATTTAAATTACTTACTAGCTTAAAGGGATAAAAGCTTGATCATTGGAAACAAAGAACACAATCTGACCCGAACAATGAAACTCAATTTCTAGACTGAATAGATTAAATGAAAGCTATGTTGCAAGAAACAAGCTCATGCGATTACAGAAAAAAAATATTAATTCAAATATAAAACTAATTGGAGTCTTCATAAACTGAAACTGAATTGATTTCCTTTCCATGTTAGTCTGTTAGAAGAATTTCACTAAATCTTATGAAGTTCTTCATTCATCGATAAAATATTTCTATTCTATATATTTTCGAGTAAAGTCAAAGGAAACGATATTTGAATGAATATTTGAAAATAATAAACAGTAGTTCTACTGCTGTTACCAGATCTAATTATTTCTTGCGAAATATTACAATCATTCCATTACTGTTCTGAAAGAATGTTGCTTATACAAATGACTAACATTAATTTCATATCACTTCAAGATATATAAAATAATTTATACCTAGATTCAAATGTTGTAGGGAGAATGATTTTGCTCATTACCAAATGAGGTTGACGAGTTTTTGCAGAATTTGAAGATTCAATGGTAAATCAGGTGGAAAGAATGAAGAAATCTTTTCAATGATAACCACTTCATGTTGATTGTTATGATAAAATGATCAGTGATATTGCCAATGGAATTTGAAATTGATAATATTTTTGATAAATGTTTGTTGTATTACATTCATCAAATGATTTATGTTAATTAAAGAAAATTACTATACAATTGTATCAAAATTCGAATGAATTATTCTAATTTGCTTGATTTCTGTTCTGCGCCGCATAAAATGTTGCAATAAGAAAGAACTATTTGAAATTCAGGATCAGTTATGCTTAGAAAGGTTACAATTATTTTAGTTGTCTGTATGATCGAACGTACTGAAATATCTTTGATTACTCGACAATTTATTTTCCTCTCGGTAGAGTACTCGAGAAGTTACTTAATCCAATATGAGAAAATTGAGTCACCTATACCATTGGAAATGACAAAATTTTAATTTTGTTCAGGGATTAAACTACAAAATTCACAGTCCAAAAAAAATAAGGCATAAAATTGAATGGTACTAAGAAAATTTGATTTCATGTTTTATAGTCTTGTAAACATACAGGAATATATAGGAAAGGAGAAAAGAAAAATTTTCTAGCTCAAAATACTAGTCGATAGATACTCTACGTTTAACAAGTTTGTAGTAAGATAAACAAAAGGTCAGGTATATAATAGTTTGAGACAATAATTGTCATTTTTTTACGATTGTTCTTATGATTGTACAAGAATAGATTTATGTGAAAGTTTTGCAATACCACAGTCTTTGGAAATTCGTTAGGGGTTCCAACATCCCTATTCAAAGGAACAATAGATTCGATGTTTGTTCATCTCAAGGTGAACAGAATCCACCCGTTCAATTTTAGAAAATGAAAAAATAAACGAATTGATGGTCAAAGCAAACTATGATAGATCGCAATTGTGTTAGCGAGAATGCATTGTAATGAATTGTGGATTAACGTATTTAATTGATCAACGATCAGCTGTAAATCTTGTCAAACAAAATCAATAAGGGCATGAAAATTAATTGATTTTTTAAATTATGGTTTGTGATAAAAGTAAATGAAGTTAACTTACAAGATTACCACCATCGGTTGTGGATGCAAGAAGGTTTCTTACGATCCTTCTCGAGTTTTTGAAATAACATTTATTTCGTCAATATCAGAACCGAATCGCAGGGAACTTTATTTCAATGAATGATTATAAATGGAGGAACATTGCGAATATGGTTGCGCTTTGAAACTTCAAGGTGCCGTTACATAGAGCAGAGTTCACGCAAAGCGGAATCGGCGGGACGTGAAAAGGGTAGGGATTCTACCAATCAGATAAGAAATTCGACTTTGTGCATTAGAGTGACTGACTATGCATAATTTATGCACTGTTTCCGTTAGATCAATCCATGAGCAGGAGTGAACAAATACTCAGATAGCACACAAGAATCTCAAATGAATTCTGAAAAAAGAACTCTTGAAGAATTCTTTTAGAATACAAAGTGTTCCAAAAAAGTTTGAAAATAATTTGATTCGTCAGACTTTTGCGAGCTTCGCTAAAATTCTCAAAGAAGTCTGATAGAATTTTAATGAAATTTCAACGCAAATGTGTGACGAATCGAATTCTTTTCAAACTCTTTAAGAACCCCAAGAGAACACAAACCTTCAGGAACATTCATTGAACGTTCGCGAACGTCCAGGAACATTCAATGAACATTCCTGAAGGTTTGGGTTCCTTTGGGGAACACTTTGTATTTCGAAAGAGTTCTCCAAGAGTTCTTTTCTCAGAATTCAGTTGGGATTCTTGTATGCTGTCTGGGCAGAGTTGGAAAAAACCCGGGTTTTTTCTTCAAAACCCGCCCCACTGGGTACAATCAGGTTTTTTCGGGTTTTTTCGGGTTTTTTCGGGCTTTTCCGGGTTTTTTCGGGTTTTATCAAATTGGCATCAGTGATGCCAGTATTTCCTAGAGAAATCTTCAGATTTTCTGTCATTGGTCATTTCTTCCCAAATTGAAAATATGATTGGCCAGTTGTACAAGAAATGACCAATCATTAGATGCTGAAGATTTTTCTAGGGAATACTGGCAATGCTGATTGGCATTGGTTTCCTCTGATGATTCTTAGTATGACCTACTAATCTTCATTTTTATCGTACTATGTTATCATTTTCCGTATATGATGATATAGAATAATACATTTACATATGTATATTCCATGGTAAGGGATCTTTTGGCCGAATGAACATGATTCGACCACCGCTAGTCATTCCCTAGTGTTCTCTGAAAGCGACTAGTGATTGTCAAATCATGTCGATTCTGCCAAAAGATTCCTACCATATTCCATTCTACTTTATATTGTCACCAGGAAATACCGAATAAACTAAAAGTTACTTTTCATCTAATCTCTCATGTGAGCACCAATCTGGGATAAATTTTTGTTCGACTTTGGCCTGAGCTTTCAAGGTTGGGCCTCGATCAGATTGAAATTGGACCAAGATTTGTGTTTACATGAGCTGAAATCAAGTTTGAAACTAGTGAAATTTCCAAGTGCAATTTACTCCAACCGTTAACGCACTTTACTGCAATTCGATCAGCATCGCCACAATTCAAATTGGACGTTACAAATCCTTGTATTTTGTGTCCATTCTACTTTTGATGCAAGACCACACTGCACATCAAAACAATCTACCAAGTGGTTTTGCATGTTTCTTGCCAAATTGTTAAGGTGTCCACCTAGCAGTGCTGGGATTGAAAGAATTTTTTCCTCATTCGGGCATATTTAGAATAGTCTGAGGAATAGACTAGTTCCAGAAAGGGGCACTAAATTAGTTAAACTATATAAATTTTATCAAAATGAACAACACGATGATTAACTACAACTAAGACTTTCTAAAATAGGGTGCACTACCCAGTAGATCAACGATTTATAAAAGAAGTAATTATTAAAAATTTCTGCTACATTAAAGTAATTTGATTGTTTTCATAAGAAGTTGTTACTATTTTGAAAAAAACCGAATTATTTTAACGTAGTAGAAATTTTTAATAGTTACTTCTTTTATGAATCTTTATTCCATTAGGCCATCGTTCATTTACTCGGTAGTTCACCCTCATTTTTATTATGATATTTTTTTTGAATAAAAAAAATACAAAAACCCCATATAAGTACACTGAGGGAAAAAAGTCATTGAGGCAAGAAAATATTTCATCCAATGGTAACTATAAAATATTTCTTTGAACCAATTGAATGTTATTCGAATGAATGAAATGGTTTTTGACCGCATGAAGTATTTCATCAACTGAAAAACCATTTCATCCATTGGAGTAAAATTTCATTGATCTCAAGAAATATTTTATAGATACCATTGGATGTAATATTTTTTTGTCCCAATGAATTTCTTCCTCAGTGTATGAAAAATAAACAGAGTTATCAAACTCATCCATTATGTAGATATTAAGAATGAATATGTACCATTGTATTTGTACCGAAATATGAACATTCATATTCAAATTATGATTTTATGCTATTTTATTGAATCATATTAAATGCTGTCTCGTCATAATCAAAATCTACATTGTACAAATTGTTTTCCATTGAATTCATTTTCAATTATTAATGTTTATCTCCCATATTTTTCTATACTTGAAGGAAGTTATCACATTCTATTGACTAATAAGTGGAGGTGTGGTTTTTAGAGGAAACGTGTTTTTTGAAATTTTTCAACATTCCTCAAGCGTTTATAATCTGGCTAGGCAATGCTTTGGAAGGTTTCGAGAATACAAAACGACGATCCAAAACAATGGCTAGTCGTACCACATATGCATGAAAAGTTCTGGGCAATTTTCACGGATTCGTTTTCATAAAAAAAATCACACTTCAATGAACAAGTCTTTCAACGGTATTCGAGCAACATTTGAAAAAATCTCAATTAAATAACTTCCCGTATTTAGATCAGTGGAATTCCACTGGATCGCGATTATTAGTATTTCACTCCAATGCACTGCATTGGTGAGTATCCACTCACCGAAAAAAATTATTAGTTACCCTTACTCCAAATTAGTTCCAGCAACTAGATACAGTTGTTGACATTTGGATAACTAAAACGGGCGTTGGCTCAACTGAATTCAAATTTAATTTCTCTGACTTTAGTCGCTGTTACTAATCTGAAGTTGCCTTAACTACAGCTTTTATGACCGGCTTCTATTCTTTTATTACTCGGAACTCATTTTCACAACTAACTTCAGTTCATTCGATCAAATAAATTATTTTTTTCGGTGTTGAGTTTCCCAATGAAATATGACTCATTTCGATCAATCATCATTTCGAGCTTTAGGTAAGCTTTCACTCACTGAATAGTGAGTATTAATTCATAACGTAGTAAAATTCATCCAATTCTATCCAGTGGGATACTTATAACTGTAGAATCAATGAAATTCTACTGATGCAAATTTAGAAAGAAGAACAACATGGAAAAATACATTGTATTAAATAACCATTCAATTGAGCACCATGTGGGTTTTTTACTGGGTTTTTGAGGGTTTTTTCAATCCGTACCCACCCGAAAAAACCCACTGGGTCCAATTGGGTTGGACCCACAGATGCCAACCCTGTGTCTGGGTAATTTACTTCCTGTAATCTACATCAAAGAGTATCAGGAGAAAATCCTGGGTGGACCCCTGTTGCTCTGTTGTCAACTAGAGGTTTTTGTTTTTTTTTCTGATTGATCATTCTGATCAATGAGAATACGGAATTGATCAATCCTGTTAAATCTAAAGGTTTCCTGGCAACAGTGCCCTGTTGTCCCGACAAGCGGTTAGCCCGTCAATTTGAAAGTCAAGGTCAGAGTTTTTTCTTTTTCTAGTACAATTGTACTTTCTCGTACAATCTTCAAAATTGCCATCGGCAATTCCGATTCAATATCGTTTGTCATGTTGAAAACATGTTTATGGACTTCAAGATGAATCTTGAGTTCCGGATTGTCGAACCAACAGCCAGACAGCAAGAATTCCAAGAAGTAGATCTCATTGAATTCTTTCGGAATGGTAAATACCCATTGGTCCAAAAGCCTGTTAGCCCGAAGCACCATCGGTCCGAATTCTAAAACCCCGAAAAAGTTTTGGGAACATTTCATTTCATTTGCAAATGACTAGAATTTCGAGATTATAGAATTCAGACTAGCGACGCTTCAGGCTAACCTCCCATGGACCGGAATTCGTTCCGGCGGAATGACTTTAAACCAATCGCTTTCACAATTTCTTTTAGAGCGTTCTATCAGAAATCTATAAAAAATTGTGCATTGGTTCAATTTTCATTCCGCCGGAACGAATTCCGGTCCATGGGAGGCCAGCCTGAGAAAACAGGGAGGAAAAGTCTAGTAATTTTGAGACTTCGAAATATCTTTAAACGCGCTCCTAAGATCGTGGCAGTCAGTGGTAGACAGTATTGCTGGGTTGAAAGAATTGAGTTCTTCTCATTAGCCATTCCATTCAACAGACCTGTACGATAGGTCGATTTTGTCTTGGAAATTCCTTCAACTCGAAAACAGGTGATGGTCAGAAAAAAAATTTAAGAACACCCACTAGAGGGTATCAATTGTTACGGGTAAATTGTGTAGATTAAATTATCATTACTTAATTAAATAATATGAACTTTAATAGTCCGTGATAACATTTTTTATTGCTCAATTTGTATTAGATATTCATTACATTAAACTTGTGACTCCGGTAAGAACCTTTAATATTCAATCTAGTATTTATTTTACTTATAAGAGAAAAAACATCCAGTATAGGTTATTCATAAAGTTTCATAATTATGAATTTTTTGTAACATTGGCACGGTTTTACTATTCATTTCAAATTCATTGATTTCAACTCATTCATGCGTAAACACTGATGTAAGATATCCATATCGTTGATAATATTTTATTTACTTGTTCCACTTTTGAAGGAATAAATTTTTTTTTTTTTTTCATTGTTTTTATGAACAATTTTAGATTTTTCGTTACAATTTTGTATTGAATTTAAATTGAAAATTCAGTTTTCAGTAATATTTTATAGATTAATGCACTTAATTCTCTTTACCTTCTAGCGCAAGGTTATTTAATCTTGGAAAAAAACATTTTATGATAATACTATTCCTTATTATTTATTCATTCTGTTTCATGATATGAAAGATTTGATACTTTATAGAACATAAGTAGTCTTTGAATATGGAATTTGGCATAGAAATATGCAGTCTTTGAAAGAAAATCATTTCATTAGATTTTAGTTTCGAATAGGTAGAAGTATATCATAATCAAATTTTCATCCGTCGTAGAATTCTTTAAATTCTTTCATTTAGAAAACCCAATTTCACTAAAGAAATTTTTAGAATTTACTATATCCTTTTTGGCTCTTGATCGTAATGTCTCATATTTGTTCACCTTTTAAAAATTAATTTAGTAC
The DNA here is from genome assembly GCA_018340375.1 of Gonatopus flavifemur. Lineage (NCBI taxonomy): Eukaryota > Metazoa > Arthropoda > Insecta > Hymenoptera > Dryinidae > Gonatopus > Gonatopus flavifemur. Next base: position 13,988,606 of record JAFFJZ010000005.1, read on the forward strand.
TTTGCATTTCCTCCAAAGAATTAAAAAATCTCATGTCAGTCAATTTTTTTTTATCATATCTTATTGACAAATCATCAAAAGCACATGTGGAACAAAATACATAACCTACTTGCAGTTGATTATTAAATTAACATAGATTTGTGGGTTTAGAAATCTCAGTAAAGATTGCATCATACAACTGCATAAGCTATTTTATATTATTCTCTACTTTTAATTGCAGGAATATGAAATGGCAAGAATTATAATATATACGATATTAATCTCTTTGAGTATATTATGTGGTACCATAAATGGTAATGAAGTGGAAGAAAATGAGGTACAGGAAGAGGATTCTAAATTCATCTATAAAACCCCAGAACCTTCTGGTTTCGCGCATCTAGCAGAATCCTTTGATAATGAAGAAAAATTCAAAAAACAATGGATCGAATCCAAAGCCAAAAAAGAAGATATCGACGAAGATATAGCTAAATACGATGGTATATGAGATTAATTTTCAGAATAAACGTTTTTCCTTCACATTCTTCAAATTTTCTCAACATTTTGGTACTTTTATTCAGGTGTGTGGTCTCTAGAAGAACCAAAACGACACCCACAATCAGGAGATTTAGGATTAGTTCTCAAAAGCAAAGCTAAACACGCAGCAATTTCTACCCTACTGAGTAAACCTTTCTATTTTGAGGATAAACCTCTCGTCGTACAATATGAAGTTAATTTCCAGGAAGGTCAAGAATGTGGAGGGGCCTATTTGAAACTACTTTCTCTGGAACAACCGGATCTAGAACAATTCCACGATAAAACCCCTTACACTATCATGTTTGGACCTGACAAATGTGGAAATGATCATAAGGTATTTTTTAAATATACAAAACGGATAGTTGACTTATTTTGCTTACATTCATTCTTTGTGTTTTCAGTTACATTTCATCTTCCGTCATAAGAATCCTCTGAACGATTCTATCGAAGAGAAACATGCAAAAAAACCAAAAGAGAGATTAGAGGACTTTTTCAAAGACAAACAACCGCATCTTTACACTTTGATAGTTCGTCCCGATAATACCTTCGAGATTAAAATAGATAACAAAGTTGTCAATTCGGGATCTTTATTGGACGATTTTACTCCCCCCGTGAATCCCCCGCTAGAAATCGAAGATCCCGACGACAAACAACCGGAAGATTGGGACGATAGAGAAAAGATTCCTGATCCTTTAGCGGTGAAACCCGAGGACTGGGACGAAAATGCTCCGGCACAGATAGTCGACGAGGACGATGTCATGCCCGAGGGATGGTTGGAGAACGAACCTCCGATGATACCCAATCCGGATGCGGTCAAACCCGAGGATTGGGATATTGAAATGGATGGAGAATGGGAACCTCCCGAGATACCCAATCCCAAATGCGCCGACGTTCCCGGATGTGGACCGTACAAACAACGTATGAAAAAGAATCCTCGATATAAGGGAAAATGGCTCGCGCCTCTCATCGATAATCCCAATTATAAGGGAAAATGGAAACCAAGACTGATTCATAACCCCAATTATTTCAATGACGAACATCCATTCAAGATGTCACCTGTTGTGAGTAAACGAATCCTTCCTTTTGGCGCAGGTAAAAAAATATTTGTTCTATCTCAACTGTTCTCTTTATTTCAGTTTGCGATAGGATTTGAACTTTGGTCAATGTCGCCAGACATTCTTTTCGACAATATAATTATAACGGACGATGAACAAGTTGCCCAACGGTGGGCAGATGACTCATTTGAAGTAAAACGTGTTAAAATAGCAGAGGAGAGTGTAAGTATTTCATTTCAAATACCATACAAATGAATCACAATTTTTTAAATATCTCATCAACTGATTACTATCGATGAACAAATATGTAAAACTTATATCATCGTACACAGGGAACTTTGTGGGGTCGAATAATGATTTCTTTAAACTATAAACCAGGTTATTGGGCACTCTATTTTTGCTATTGTTCAATACCCATTGTGATTTTCATCTGGTACTTGGTGAAACTGTACCGGGAGGTATCTAATACATTTTTTGAGAACAATTTAAAGATATATCTGTATTCGTATTATATTTCCACCCAGTACCTTGAGTAAAACTATGAATCAGCTTTGTAGAAAATAATTTTATCAAATATCCAAAGCAAAAATAGAGATAGCGCAATATCATATCGCGCTTACCAATTGAAATTTACTGTAAGCTATCTATAAACAAATCTATAAAATATACGTATTTATTTGTAGTAGCTGTATTTGTTGGTATATTCGCTAGTAGTAGATTTATAAATTTTAATCGTGATATTCCTGTTTAAAATCACTCTTGAAGATCAAAATGGAAAAATTGTATAAAAATGGATGATGTGGATAGAATACCCGCAAAAACAGAAATCACCAGAAAATACTTTTGAAAGAAGATAAAAATCTCTGAAGGGAGAAATTTAATTTTCAATTTTGTGGAAAGAGTAAAGAGTTTGTGATCCAACAACAATTGGAGGATTTTTTCCTTCAAATATTGATTCCACAGATATTTTTTTTCAAAGAGTATCTCATTTACGGTTCTTATATAGCGGGGGTATTCTTTTCCAAAGAGATTTTGTAAGTATATCGAGTTGAAAACTATTTTAGCAAGTCTTTTATGGTTTTATACAGTGGAGTGTGTGGCGTCAAGTTGCTACATTTACCGCAGAACATCCTTGGATGTGGGCTATATATATATTAGCGGTTGGAGTACCTTTGCTTTTGATAATATATTGTTGCTGCTTTTCCTCCCAGGTATTTGCTATAAATAATTATTCCCTCGTACACCTAGATCGATAAATAAAAATTATGCTAAAAATGTGGTGAATAAGCTTAGAAAATTATGAATTCCTTTCTTATTTCGATTATTAGGATAAACAAGATCAAAAAGAGGACGAAAAAGAATTATTGGATCCAAATATGGATGACCTAAGGGAAGAAAAAGAGAATGATAATAACGATAAGGAAGAATTTCAAAACGACGTCGGCGAAGAGCCAGACAGTACAGAAGAGGTTGAAGAAACTATTGAAACTGTGAACACAGAAGAGGTTTGTATCCGAGAAATGAATTGAAATAATTATAAATTTATATTGAACGTATAATTGATTTTGATTTCTGTTCTGACGAACGTAGGTAAAGCTACAAGAGGGCGGCGATGGACCACGACGGAGAAAACCAAATAAAGAGTAATAATAATTGTAAAAAAAAAGTTTATAAGAAAAAATACTGTCCTTAATTATTATTATATATTTATATGATATTCACATTCCACGTTACACTTGCCACTATCAAAAAAACTAGATCTTTAACGGTGGATACATTGCCTTTAAATAAGTCATTATTTATATGATAATAATGGATCATTTTAGTTGTAATTTATTATGAAATTTTATCCAATGTACCTTTTTTACCAAGCACATATTTCACATGAGCAAAGGTAGTAGCGAGCATTTACCGTGTTATTTATTGTGAATATGTAAATGATATTGGAGTACGATGTTATCACCAGTTCATTTATTGCCTGTGTACATTCTTCGTTGAAAATATTAGCAGTAAGGGAAGATTCATTTGAATTCGCCAGAACGAGAGAGATGATATCCTAGTCAAAATAACATCATATACCACACAACTTGTACCCACAAACGGTGTATAAATACTTGCGTATGAACTGACATTTGTACATCTAATTGAATTTCATTTTTTTTTTACTGTTGTCCAATTTTGGCATGATAATGCAACACATGCCATATTCTATTCATTGTTGAAACAATAAAGTATTATGAAACAAAAAAAAAATTGAAAGAGTGTATGATATCGTGTATTGTAATTCGTTTTGATCGTAATAAATAAAGCGTGGAAAAACATAATGATGTTACAATGAAGTATTAATCCTGTCTATGTAGCTGCAACTGAATCGCTGTAGGGAATGATCACATCGCTGAATGAATATAATCATAGGAGAAATTCTTGCTAGCGTAAATGAATTGCTATAACCGGGGAGAGAAAATGAGCCCACAAAATCAAAGTTTTAAGAAAAGACAAAAAACCTGGTTTTCATAATTATCGAATGGAATACAGAATTTCAAAAATGCAAATTCACATCTCCTGTTATGATCATATATTCAAATAGTGATGTTATAATGTGATGTGAATAGTAATGAATAATTAGATATACTTTCGTTATTTTGTAGAATAGTTGTTTTATTGTATTGCGCGAAAATTGTGAACAGCCTATTCGGACAATCACTGACATGATTTTGATAAATTACATACTGCCGAATATCAAACATTTCTGTACATTAAGTGATACGAATTTTATAATTTTGCTTACTTTCTTGTTCATGATTCTGTAATTTAATAATAACGATAATAAAAAAAGAAAAAAACAATTATTTTGTCTTACAAGTGCATTATTTCAATAAATTTAAAAAAATCTTGAAATAAATAAAAATCACTATGTACATATGCAAGCGTAAAAATAATATCTGTGGTATTTAAAAGACAAATGTGCCTAAAGTTAAGGACTAGAAGACGAAAGATTTGAGTTTTGGAAACATGATTTACAAGTGGGAACTGCATGTTGAGAAAAATGTCCGGGAAGGGTACTGTGAACTCCCATACATCTTGTACACAATACTTGCCCACATGACCAACAATGATGCTGTAAAATGAAACATTGAATGTACTTTTCACGTTTTGAATCGCACGTATGGAATTTGTAAAAATTCGTACCTTTCTGTTAAAACCATCGAAAGCCGTGGCACACGTGCATTCCTCCATACTACGCGAAGATTTCCAATCCAAAGCAACCGATTTCAATTCAGTTTCTATTTGATTCGCTTTCATATTATCTATTATTTTATCATCGTGACTGGTGTTTTCTATTATTTCGTCTGGCAAAGATTCTTTGAAACACTTGTTATCAGTCTTATATTTGTCTTTTTTATGAGAATCGCTCAAATTCAACAGTTGTCCAAGGCAACTGAGTCTCTAAATTAATAAAAACAAACATTAGTGATTCGACTTTGGAATCTAACAATTCCAAAATAAGTGATTAATTTACCTTTACTAAAAATTTAACATGATCTTCCAGAGAATTCGTATGATCTTGCAGCGTCAGTAAATGTTCTTCAAAAGTCTCCCTAGGATGAATACCATTCTCAAATCTAAAATATAAACCTCTCCATAAACTAAAACAAAAGAATACATAATAAGAATCATATTTTATATACTTTTGATCCAAGTTTCTAGGAGGAGAACAATTCAATTATTCATTCTTACATGATACTTTGAGGCGATAACTTTGGTTGAAGAACACTATTTGAATTATCGTTATAAGAGTTACATTTATACAATGGATTTACGTATTCATTTCTGTTGTTGACGATATATCCCCATAAAGAATACGTTTTTTCAGATATTCTAAGCATTTGTCGTTCCTTTGTGGAATTGCCAATGAAAGTCCCATACTGACAACTGTGCACATGATCGTGGAGAGTTAATAAAAATAATTCATTAAATTGAAACATCATTGGATATTGTTGGAGTAACTGATAAGTAGCATCGATGAATTGTGTGAAAATTGGAGCTAATTCTTTCCCATCGCTCGATATAAATCCACATCGATCGCTAAATTTGTGCCCAAAGGATAACCAATCTTTTTCTATCAAAGCCTGAAAATATATAGATTTTCATTTGAAAAGAAGAGAAGATACTTATTTTATAGTGTTAGAGTTTGAATCGTTAATAGAAATTTAAATTTGAATTGACTCTTTGGGACTGGAAACCTTATTTAAGGAATGTATCGCAAGATTTGGGTTTCCCAAAAACTGAGTATTTTGTTATTCAATCACTAATTCGTTTCAATAAACGATTCAAACTTTAGTAACATATTTATTTTGAATCTCACCTCAAATCCTTGAATCGTTCTGTAAAATGGATCCAACATCATTGCCGCTAATGAACAAACTTGAGCGGTACGATCCCAACCATCACTGCAATGCACCACCACGCTTACTCCGTTGGAAACAGCTCGGGCTATGAACCACGAAGTTTCTATTATAGATCTAATATGTTTCAACCATCCGCTGCTCTCTAATCCATTTAAAAATGCTGTCATTGAGGTAGTCTTTTGCACTACATAATCATAAAACAGAAAACGAAGAGAATATTTGAAAATTTAATTTCTCATTTTATAACTTTCACACGATGAGAGAGAATCACTTACAATCCATAAGTTTATTCAAACTTGTTCTCATTACATGAATATTTTCTATACCAAAAAAATGAAATTTGATATTGTCGTAGAAATTTTCATTCTCATATCCTTTCCCCGCAGCTCTATTCGCCATTGCGTTGATCTATTAATTTAACATATATTCGTTAACTGTTTTCATTTCTAAGGCATGCACTGAGACTTTGAAAATTCATGTTCTTACTCGTGGTCTCGTGTCAACGACATACATGTACGTGGAATTGGAATTCGTACATAGGATGTTGTATAACATTTGTTCATCTTCCGGGCATCGCGCGTTGAATCCGGAAAGAGGCTGGCTACATCGACAAATCGTGGCCTAAAATAAAATATCATCGTTGAGATTGGACAATCGTTATCGCGAATAGTTGGTAATACACAAACCTTATTCGAATGTAAATAAGTCAATACTGGTAATCTGCCTCTGCTTCTAAACTTTGCACTTCCAATTAGAATATTATTTGCACAGGTACTTGGCACATATAAATATTGAGGATACGTGTCGCATAACTGTAAAAATAAAACATGACTCACAGAAAGTGTATGTAAAGATATTTAAGGGAACTCACTCGAATATGAAAAGGTGAGAAAGGGAAAAAATTAAATTTTACGCGAAATTTTTTCAGAAGCTACGTAATTGATACAAATTTGGGGTGAATAATAATAAATTAGATACTTGAGATTGCGCATTGCCGCAAACTTTGAATTTCTCAATGATTTCTGAAGGCTAACAAATACAATTGCAACATTTGTTGACGTTTGAAGGTCGACGTCAGTGGGAAATTGTCGTAGCAAAAACATGCGAACAAGGATCTTAAAGTTGACACAACTTCTTTTTTTTGTCCATTGATTTGATGGTTTCGAAGTTGAAGGCTTTTCTCCTGAAAAATGACTTTTTTCCATGAAGAAATTAAAAAAAGGGTTTTAACGTTAAGGGTTTAGATCACTGTGGACGCTTTTGACATCTGTGCAAATTTTGTAAATTGTGTAAACTTCACTTGCGTCTTTTTTCTTTTTATTGTTTGCAAAATGTGCACAAATGTCGGAAGCATTTTTTGAAATTTTGGAAAAATACCAAACCAAAACGCCACCAATTGAGAACGAAAATGTAACTGAATTTGAGCCCAAGTACATTTTTTTTAGTCAAAGTAGCTCTAATTCAACTATCACAGCTACTTTGATAGCTACTTCAATGAATAAAATAGTTACTGTAATACGAGTATGGAAATGGGCTCGATTTCAACTATATTCTCCTCTCGGTGTAACAAAAATTTGAACGCGTTTGTCTAAGAATTATGTTTCTCAAAACGGTGTACACGATATCTCGAGATCCAATCAACGAATCAACTTGAAATTTGGTACACTCGTTCTAAGGCCTAGGGTCTTTTATGTGATGGACGATTTTTGTCAATATCATGGTTCGTTTAACAGTTGTTAATAATAATAATAACATGTAAGTTGGGCCCAAAAATTACACTCAAAATCCAGGATTTTTCTTCTCGTTGCCAAAAATAAAAAATAAAAATAAAATGCTTCGTCATACACGATAGCCAATAAAATATAGATAATGAGCATGTTTTTCATTTTTTCAAGAAATAACCGGTGTTTTATAAATATTCACTCAGAAATTAATTCCTGAAAATTGCTCTGAAAAAATGCCTGTTAATGTGATCTAACTCCTTAAAAGAATACTCTATTCAATTATTTATTTTATTTTTTGTAATAATCATTGCTCATAAAATGAGGACTGTTTCAATTTCCCAAAAACAAAATGAACAAAAATGCCAAAAACAAGTTGGTGCTGGGAAACTAAGATGGGCGAAAGAATTCCAAGTGGATTTTGAAGCTCATACTTTTTTACGATTTTGATACAACAATTTTTGATTGAAATAGAGTACTTTAGATTTTACATTGCGTTGTTCTGTTAATTTTAGTAATTCTGATTCTGTTATTTGAAATCCTTATTTTCAGTGCTATATTACATCATTTGAGAGTATGCAGTGTCGCTTTGTGCGTTATTTTATTTACAAGTGTAAAGTGTCTATGACTTGTTTCGATTACGACTATATTCGTGATTCAGCAATGTTTGGGCTGTATACTCTTTCAATGATCATCATAAGTTATAAACCATGTAATATACCTCATAATTACTATTCAAGCAAGTGAGAGACCATTCTTTATTAGGAACCCCTTGTCTTTGGAATTCGTTTTGTATGTCAAAGAAGTTCCATCCAGCGTGCTGAGGTAAATTTTCTTTACTCTCACGATAATTGAAACAATAAAGATCCTCTAATCTTGCTGTAAGAAAAATATATTCCAGATTAAATAATACACGCATTGAAATCAAAAGTTTGTTCTATTACCTGGACAAGATAGTTTTAATAACGTAAGATATATGTCATGGCAATCTCGTTCTTTAGGAATCACAAAAGTGACAATAAAGAAATGTTTACACTTGATATACAGAGGTGATCCTGTGGTAGTTAACGGTTGCTTTTCTATGTTAGAAATGTGGGTATACAATACCTAATGAACGGATAAATTATGTTTATTTTGTGACTTCATTCAAGAATGTAAAGTATCTCAACAATGAATATTTACCCAAATTTTCTTCTTCCCATTTTGTTCCACAAAAATGAAATTTGTTTCCGTTAAATAAAGAGTACCTATAGAATGATTGTTACTGTATTTATCTAATATTCGTACATTTTCCACCTGAAACAGTATGAATGACTGTGATTAAAACTATTATAAGGAACATAAATCATCTGTTCTGGATCAAAGATTGCTGCTTTTATAGCATTGAACAATCAATATTTCCAAATGTATTTTCCACTGCATGAAAATCATGCCCTTGAATCGGATAATGGTTCTGATTTCTCCTACGTTGTATAACTTATCAAAACTAGATAAAATTTCTGTTCTTTAAAAACGATATTTAAATAGAAAAGCATATGCTTTTGAGGAATTTTGCCAACATATGCTACCGAATGCACTTTGATGATAATATTTAAACATATTACAATGAAAAACAATTAAACGATGCTGTTTTTTTTTTTTTATAGAACAAAATAAAACAAAATCTTGCGGAAATATTCTAAAGACTGTGTATTATTAAAACCTGGAATTCAACAGATCCTAATATTCATATTCAAGGGTTAGATGTTGCTTATGGAAAGAAAAATAGAGTTGAAAATATGATTTTTCAAATGACAATCAATTTTTAAAAATACTAGATTATCGAACACTAACTAACCTTTTGCATTTTTATCTTATATTTGATAACATTTGATATATGATAATTTTGTATATTTTGTTTGTGGAGAGATGTCAAAAATGTACAGGAAATAAAACGGTGTTGGTGGGTGGCGAGCGAGGGGCTGGTGTGTTCCAAACTTCAAGCTCCCTTCTCACACGAAACTAGGAATTTCTGTGAGCATGAAAATCCGCTTTAACGGAGGAATTGTGGAACGAGAGACACTGGAAATCGAGTTAAAACTCCCGTATGTTGTGTGGTTCACGTGTGAGTCGATTTTGTGTGTCGTTGTAACCAGAAAGACAAGGAAAAAAAAAGTCATCGAAGGCACACAGGGCAATCAAACACGTAAGTAAGAACCAGAGTATTTCAATAACATGTAGAAAAAAAATATGACAACACTCGCAATGTAAATAAAAGTTAACGTTCAAGCGAATTCGGTTTTCGTGTGGAATTCTCAGTAATATTGTACCTGTCGAATCTCGAGCACAAGACAGAACAACTCGCAATTAATCATGTTTCGTACGAAATGGTAACGTTTTTCCTTTTCCCATTGCGATCTCGTCATTTTTGATAATCAATCGATTGCGATTACAATTTTTCGCAAAATCATATAATTTTGTTCGTCTTTTGTTTTTAACGTTAATTTGAAAATTTACAGCAAGGAACACGATCATTCATCCTTTTATCAATCCTTACAAATGGAGCACAGTCATAAAAATACCGACTGCTACTTCTTTTATTATTCAACATGCAAAAAAGTAAGTCTCTTCTCGTTCTATTATCGGTGTTACCTCGATCCCTTACGAAATACATGCTTTTTCTTGGATGATCAATTCCCATATTGCTTATATGCTATTTATTAAATTTACAAGGTTAGGTCAGCCATGTTGAACCAGTGGTGTTCCTCTGTACTTACAAACTTTTTCGTCTTATTTCGAAATATTTTTGTGAAAAACTTGGATTTTCATCCACGCCAATTTTCTATTCACTTTTCTTCGTAATTTTTATATCTTTTCCAAGATTCGTTTTACATATAATTCATGATGTACGAATAATGTGACCTACATCTCATGGAAATTGATCAATTTTTACTCATGTAAAATAAGATTTGTTATACAAATTTTTTTTTCGTATTTTATATGCAGTATGAATACGATTGAGAGCACTGCAGAAATGATTTTTGATTTATTTGAATATTGAATGAAGGGATTTGAGTTTGCGTAGAGACATTATATCATTTTTTGATTATTTATAGGGTGAGTTTTGCCCATTCAGACATGAACCATCCGCTTTGGGCTGCGAAACCATGTGTTCGTATTGGCAGCAGGGTAACTGCCTCAACGAACATTGTAATTTTAGACACATGGAACTCAAAGTGAGTATATCATTTTGCTATTTTTTGTACCGCTTCTTCTCGAGAATAATATTTTCAATTCACACACGTAATGTATTTTTATATAGAAAAATCGCAAGACTATTCCATGTTATTGGGAAACTCAGCCAGGTGGATGCAGGAAACCACATTGTTCATTTATGCACAAAAATGCTCGTGCAATTAGTAGTAATCCTATTAATCCTGTCAAGTCATCCGACTTAACGTCCAAACCTTTGAATCAAGAACGAATAAATCGTCAAGGTAAGCACAGTTCATTTCTTCAAACTCTCTCAATATTCTTTTCATTAACCGTATCGTCCATATTTTCTCGTTTTTCAACATCCAGAACTCTTATGAGAATGTATATAAGTACGTTTAGAGCACAATTTTATTATGCACAGATGACACAAAATATGACGGCAGCAGCACCGAATCAGATCAATGCAGAGGTACCAGCGAAGCCGGCAGTTTTATCGGTAGTCCAGCGGTCGATCCTCTTATCGTCAAATTTGAAGAAGGTATGAGGCTTTACTAGCCCCCCCGTCCAACTTTCAACGTACATTACGTCACGCCAGGTACTCTCTCCCTTCCGTCTAGCCTGCAAACAAATTTTAACCTCTCGAATACTCTCAGTGTACCAAACAATCTTACCATTTCTAATAACGTTTCCAATAGCCTCAGTATTCCCAGTACCATCAACGTCACGAACAATTTGAATGTACCGCAATCCAACTTACGTAATTCCCAATCTTCTCCTTGTCATCACGCGCTGTCGTATTCGCAGCAACAAAATTTACATTCTCATTCTCACGGACAGCCCTTATCGCCGCTTCAAAATCAACAGAGTTCGTCTCTTCTACGACCACCCCCCTATTCCCCGATCCACACGCAACAAACTCCACAACCTCAAACATCCAGATTTCCCTTTCCATTTCTTGGTATCACTTCCTATAGGAGATTTTAAAAATTACTGCTACGCGACTTACACTTCTCTCGCTCGTCAACCAGCGCAGCAGAATACTTTTGTTTTTCTTTCAATTTTATATTATCATTTTATGAGTACTGTCTTGAAACAACAGACATCTTTAACGATCACTTTGTTGAATGTTGAATTATTGTAACTTTGATGTGACCGTCAAAAGATATTATAACACACTTCCGATACTCGATCGACTTCCAATTTGAGAATCTATTTCATCAAACACAGCTATATGTGTATAAACAGAAGAATTCAAAAATCCACTTTTCATACCAAAACAAACTTTTTCGCCCTTTGGAATCGATTTCTGTTGAAAACAATGATTGATAACAATTCTGAGGAAAAGGAAAATAGGAAGGTATAAAATAAGACGAATTGTACTTCACGAGATCAAAAGATGGAAACCATCAACGCCATACGAAGTGTAAATAATTTATAGTTTATACATATGTCAGAGTACACAGAGCAGAGGGATAACGAAACTTTGGAATTAAAACAAAATATGAATTGCAATTGTTCTGAAAAGATAGGAATGATGTGTGGAAGAACAGGTCTTACAGTTGTCTCTCTCTCTAAATTTTTGATGCAACATTGTAGTCATTGATAATGAGCGTAGAACAATTATATTATTGTAATTATAATTATCTATAACACACTCCGAAACATACCCAAAAATATGAGTATATGTACGGTAGCACAAAATATACTTGATGTATACACTGGGTTTAAGAAAGATTGACAACGACATTCCTCTTTTCTTTTTCTTGTTTTTTCACAGTAATGTAGGATACCGAACAACTCGATGTGGCAAAAATCAGATGAAACTTTATAACAGGAAGTTTGTTGAAAAAACCTCACACGCGTACCTTGGAAATATTTTTTATCGATGAATTTATCAATGATGGTTGAGAAAGAGAAATACAAACGACATATATAAGCGAAGATAGATGTACTGCACAAATTTAGAAAAATTACACATACTCTCGTGCTGGGAATTTTTTAACGATGATGCATAACAGTCCTCTTTTTGCCTTTCTCTGTCGTTCAGAGATCTCTCATCGTATCGAGAGATTACGAGAAGCTTGTGCATCAATTTGAAAAGCTCTTGGTATAAGATTTGCGAGTTTTTCTAACGATAATCTGTGGTTTGCAACAGTTTTATCACAAGAGAAGAAGAAGAGAGAGAGAGAGAGAGAGAGAGAGAGAGAGAGAGAGAGAGAGAGAGAGAGAGAGAGAGAGAGAGAGAGACAGCAGTTTTGGCTATAGGAAATCTTCATCTTTAGGAAAACTCTACGATACACAATACGATACTATACAAAAAATCAATTGCTCAATGTTTTCATTTTATTTAATGTCAATCAAATATATCACATTGAATCATAGGGACAAATTATTGGAAAGAGGAAGAGAGGAGAAAGGAAAAAAAACAAGAATTCATTCAAGATTCATTAGAATGAGGAAAAAAAAAAATATATATATTGAATCGCGTCTTTGCCTTCATTTTTATGCATACACGAATAATATTATGCCTTCATATGTTTTGGCTTATGATAAAATTCTGTGAGTCGTTGAGTGACTTGAGTGGATGGCGAATGTCACATGCCATGCGGTGCTTGCTACGCTAACCAAAAAGAAGATGAAACAAATAAAAATTCGTCACAACGTCGTATACAATTTTCTTTTTTGTATAATAAAATAATAAGAAAGAATAATGCAACAAATGAAACAAGAAAAAAAAAATAAACAATATTGATATTTATATGGCCTATAGGATAGGTAGAATTTGAGAAAGAAAGGAGAAAAGGAAGAGAAATCAATGGGAAAAGCGAACAGGGATGAAAAACACAGGCGTGTTTCTTCCAATGTTCTCCCAATTTTATCAATATATATTGCACAGATGGAGCGAAGGAGAGATAAAGAGAGGGAGAGGCGAGGGAAAAAGAGAACAAAAGAATCAAAGAAAGAGAAAAATCGTTTTAAATGCCTTCTCTACCCGTTTATGAATTTTCAATCATACAAGTTTTTTCCCCAATTGTTGAAGAAAAAAAGAAATGCATAAAAAATTCCCATAGCTGATCATATCAGAATTTTTCTACATATTTCTGCTGTAAGAAAATTTTTGATTTGTCGTGGAATCTCTAACAATGCAGCACTGTTTTTTTCCCCCCCTTTTAAAATGAAAACCGATGAATCGAGTTTTCAGATAATCATAGATAGATGAATATATCCAAGAAATAACGATTAATAAAAATACATTTCCTGATCGATAACATAACATAGTCGGATACGAGAAAGAAATATATATAGAAATATATTTGCTAAAACGAAATAAGTATAAGTATATTATCGTTTCTTTCTTGTGAAATTTTATTGATTTGATTCTCGAGCATTGTTTTTTTTTGTTTTTTTTTTGTCAAAAATCCAAGTTCTCATGCAAACGATCAAAGCATAATAATGAAATATCAACGTTGAGTTGAAAAAATTTTTGTAAAACTCCTTCAACGCTATGAAATTGTAAATTCTTATGATTTAAAAACATTGATCATTTATACACAGGTGTATAATAAATCTATAAATACATGTATAGTAGTATAAACCTGAGAAATAATGAATTTTTCGATACAGCAGGATTTTCTTCTCACACACTTCTCGCGGGAGCGAGGGCAATTGTTGAAACTATTTTCGCTATATCGAAAAGTTGAATTCTCTTGATATACATAAAGATATAAATAATATTCCTCGGGAAAAACAAACGGGGAAATATATTTGTTCTGAAATTTGAAGGTGAATCCTCTATACACACACGCGAAGAGGATAAAAGTAATCAATTTTCACTCCTACCGCTACTGTACACTTTCTGTACACTTTCACGTTTATCTGTAATAATTGAACAAATTCACGTTATACAAAACACAAAATACATGGAAATAATACATAATTAATCCTTATTACAAAGACGTAAAATAACGACACAGCATAATAATTACACAACATAAATACAAGTAAATGATCGCAAATTTATTTGTATTCAAGCATTAACAATATTATATTTATAATCGAGATATTAATATTTATGTAATAAGAGATCGCAAAGTCATAATTAATTAGTTACGAGTGCCGGAATATTCTCATCTGTTTTTTGTTTTTCCATATAAAACGATGTGTGTCGTGTCGGGTTATCATGGAAATTTCAATGTTTAATAATTATCTCGAGCGCAAGAAAGAGATAAGAATATTCCTTGTGACGATGATAAAACACGTGGATGATGATTAACGAACAAAAAAAAATATTAAGGAAAAAAAAAACAACAAAAACACGAAAAGATGAGAAAAAAAGAAATGAAATGTAAAAGAATTTATATATATAAAAATATATATTAATTATTATCATCATCAATTATTATTATATAAATGATAATACGTACCTTTGAATCGTACGTTATTTGAATGTGGCAGCTTTGCATCCGAAGTGAACAAGAATTATAATGAAGATGAAATAAATAAATGTGCGCGTGCGTGGTGTATATGATTTAAAAAAAAAACAAAAAAAAAACAAGAGTCTGTGAGAGTCTGTCGGTTGAAAGATTTAAACAAGTGAGAAAATTTAGCGTAAAATCGTATTTAGAGTAGAGAGGGAAAGAGTGAGATATGTTTTCCTTCTCTTAAAACAAATATATTTAATGACGAGAAAAAGGATGTGAACGAAAAGAAACGACATTGCGATTGGATCGAATGAATTCATAGGCCCTGGTGTTCTCCAAGAATAATCCAATGATGTGCGTACAATATCGTACACTTGATTGTTATATTTACTAACTAACGCAATTGTGTATCTCTACATTCATGATAATTATGAATTTAATTAAGCACTATAAATGAATTTATAACCAGTCCGAGATATTAAGAAGGGGACTTGGAAATCGTTTTTTTTTGTTTTTGTTTCCTCTTTCTTTGAATTGTCTATTGTTTTCGATGAGAAGAGTACCTGCGATTGCCAAAATTTCTGTTCTCTCGTTTAAATGTGTTATATTCCTTTTTGTCGTTTTCTCTCAATATGCGGTACTCGTAGTAAAAAAATTTCGAATAGGCGTTTGTGTTCTTGCTTATCTCGGAGAGCAATATCGCCGAAATACAGTTCTAATATCAATATGTAAGCGCCAATTGAGATCCATCAGCGAAAGCGTATTGTATTATTAACGGATCCACACGAGCGGATAGGCAAGTCAACACAAAGTAGGAATAAAATTGAAAATTATATCGTATTATTACATAACATGTGTGTATATTTAAAAACGAAAAAGGGTGCAGCCGGGCCAGCATCGCCGGGATAATCAAATATTTATAACATTCTTTTGCAACGATCTGCACGATCCGCGATCCTTCAAAAGATGCTTTCGTATGCTCTTACGTATCAAAAATCTCGCAAATCTTATGAAAGCTGTATCTAAAGTTATCCTAATAATGAAAAAGTTATCTTATTCTGAAATTTGTATTTTCACAGGACATTCGTGAAATGTATGAAAAACTTGAATCGTCTATCTCGAATCCACTATCGGGAATACACTAATAAGGATGGATTTGAGAACAAAAAAAATCAGACATACCCATGATCCACATCAGCTTATCAGTTGCGAGAGATTTGATGCATCTTTGAAGCAAGTTTTATTTCTTTTTTTGGAAATTGAAGAAAGATGTATTTTATATTGTATTTTAAGGGTACACGAGGACTGTATTTGTGTCCTATGCCTTTTGATCGATCAAATGGCGATGTAATTTGATCACCCTTGTTCCCTTGAATTACAATTTAAAAACTTCCAAATTTTAGAAGATAATATTTTCAAATGCAATGTCCTGTGAAATTTGGGATATCGCTTTAGTAAATTATTGCTTATTAGAAAACTCGTTGAATTATCTATCAGATTTTTTTGCGAGTCAGAAATCTTTTCATAAATAATAATATTAACACACTCAAATTTATTTCTGACTCGGAAAGAATGATATATTAACAAAAATTGAGGATTGAATTGAAAAGTACTGTATATTTTACTCTGAATTAAAAATTTTCTAAAAAAAAAAAGAGTACAGAGTTCCGTACTAATGAATGTACAAGATTTAAATGTTTCGTATAAACTAAATTTGAAAAGAAAAAATCCTTTCTCGTGTTCTCGATTCGATTCACCAAAAAGTTGAGTTGTACTTTTTTTTTTTATTATTTTCTTTTTTTTATTGAAATATTATAGTTGTTATTATACCGTTTGTTACCGTTTGTTTATTCGTTTTTTGAAATGAAATTTCCATTGTTTCTTTTTTTTTTTTTTTTACATTTTGTTCATCAGCCACCCACCGTTGCGTGCGTCCGGCTGCGATCTGAAATCATGTTACAAACGATTGTATTATTTTGAAAATACTAAAAAAGGGGTGATAATAATACGTACCTTTATATCTACGTGTATGTACGTGTTAGAGACACGTGGATATACTATACAAATCACGTGTTGATGTTTCGTGTTATTTCTCTGTATAACTCTAATTATTATCATTTGTTTTCTGCTCAACTTTATCAGTCAACTATTATCACCCTCTCCTTATTATGTTAACAATTGATGTATACATTATTTTCTCTCTCCTTTTCCATCCTCCATCACTGCACTTGTATTTTTCGTTTTCCCTGTATTTCATCTGTCGAACTGTGGAACGATACCACTTCAGCGAGATATAATCGATATAAAAAAAGATGTATTTATATTGCAACGAAAATACGAGTGTAGAGGAAAGAGCATAGTCGAAAATTCCTATTTTTTTTTCATCATTGTTCATCAAAGGCAAATAGATCTGAAAGGAGAGAGAAAATATACTTGTCATGCGAAGAGTATACATAAACGATCAACACGATAATTATTATATCTTTATCATAATTATTATCATGATTATTATTATATTATGATTATATTATACAAAATTAATGTAAAATAATGTGAAACATTGATACTTTTCATTGAATTGATATTTGGATTTCAATAAACTTGATACCACGAAACTTACGTTAGTTGATCAACAACTGAGGAGGAAGGAGAGATGGAGAGAAGAGAAATTGAAACAAACGATACACGAATGTGCGTGCGTTTTTGTTTTTATATTATTATTGATATATAAATATGTTATAATGATTTTAGGAGCAATTACTTTTCTCTCTATCTTCTGATCGAATCTTTCTTTCTTTCTTTTGTTCTTCCATTTTTCAATCCTTTTTGGAATATTGTTTCTAATTTTGAGTATGCAATGTATCATCGAGTGACTCGAACCTGTCTCTTTTTTGTTTTAAAAATGAGGAACAGAAAAAAAGAATAGTTTATTTTTTGGAATCCTGTGTGCTGAATCATCAACGTCTCATTCGAAGAAAGGGTGATGGATTTCACATCCCACTCCTGTGACGAGTATTATCATTATCCTCGCCGTCGAAGGTTCATTCGATCGTCTTGGAGAGTTGTTCTGGAGACAGCGGATGTAACAAAAACTCAATTCATGGGAAGATAAGGCAAATAATATAAACTTTAATTTTTATTATTCTTGTCATTGTAGGAACTCCCTGTGGACAACTTCGAATAAAGCAACTTCGTTTACTATTCACCTTCCTTCACTATTTTCCGTTGGTACACTGTGTATTGTGGAATAAAAACACTCTTATTTTCTTACACATACATATATATTTTATACACTTGAATTGTTTGGCAAAGCTCAATGAACATGAGACGAGAACTCGAGAAGATACGAAACGATTGATCGAAAGGAGGGAATTTTGTAAATTTAGTTTGAAAAATCGAAGAGCGTAATTTGAATGAATCGTCGAGACAGAGCAAGAGTTTGAAAAGATCTCAAAGGAAGGGAGAGAGAGAGAGAGAGAAGTTTATTTAATGAAACATTGAAAGAGCGCCGGCTCGAAGAAAGTGCGATCGCATCATTCCTTTCTCATTAGCAAAAAAAAAACAAACCACGTCAAGAGATATTGTGTTTTATAACGACAAGAGTACAAGAGAGGAATTATTTTGATTCTTTGCAGAGTCCGACAACGAAAGCGTACCGTCACCAACGAAATCACAGCAGCCAAGGGTTTCCTATTGCAAAACTTACGAGGAGATCAGATTAGAAGAGATACAGGCGGAGAGCGCGGCTTATTATTCCTACGAAGAGAATGATTTCCAAGGTACTGGCAGTGGGGGTGGTGATGGCGAAGGAGGTGGAGGTGGAGGAGATGGGGTTGAAGGTGGAAAAATGTCCAGTAAAATTGCAAGAGGTTTGAGCGTTAAAAGAAAAGCTCTTGCATATTCTCCCCCGAGAGAGAACGCATCCAAGGAGCTGAATTTCGAGGTGCTTACTTTAGAGGAAATTCGTCGGCGGAAGAAACGACGTATCGTTGTAGAGGAGTCTTCTTCTTCTTCTTCTTCCGCGAGAAGAACAAAAAGAAAATCCTTGGACGACGATAACGCTGGTAGATTTTTGAAGAACGCGATAAAAACGTTAGCGGAGTTGAAGGAATCTTCTAATAACGGAACAACGGTGACGAAGAGTTTGAAAAGAACTTTGCAGGAGGATGATCAAGAGGTAGACGAGTTGACTACGTTGAAACGTAACAAAACGATAGAAAGTGTTGAGAAAAATGTCAAAGTACCACCTGTGAGATTAAGAAGATCGCCCAAAAGGTTCATTCTGTCCGTCTCTTCGGAACCACGCTCGAACAAGCCTTCGGTATCCGATGATATATCGGATAGATTGAAGAAGACCTCGGAGGATTTGGATCAAAAGAATGAATCTTCGAATAAGAAAAACGACTTCGAGGTTGAAGTTCGACTTTGCGATAGCAGTACGGATGATAACGTTCAAGTTCAAAATGATTCGTTCGATGAGAGTAGTACGGTGTCGGGAGTCTTAAAACCGACAACTCTAACGTCGCTCGAGGACATGAAGTTTCTCAATGAACCATCGGAAAGTGAATCAAAATCTCCCCTTTCGGCTCAGTTCTGTGATAGTCTTTTGAATACGACGAACGATGATGAATATTTAACTCTCGACGCGGCGTCCGATGATATTCTCAAAGATATCGATGCCATTCTTAAAGATAAACCCAAAGTTTGAAACCAATTCCAAGCAATTCGTCTACAGAAACAATTATATTTTCAAATAAAACTATCGTTGTGGAAGAATCGAGAACTATTTATGTGTAAGAAATAATTATTGTTTCTAAGTCACAACACGTGGTTTTCAGTTGAATAGAAAATTTGTTGCGGTTGAATTTTGATTTTCTATTGAATTGCTATGATATAATTATGTAATTATTCACATTATTACATCACGTTGTAAGGATCGATGATATTTTGCTGTCTTTAGGAAAAAAAACTTTTATTCAATCGATGTAAATACTAGGCAATTTTTTAACATAATCAGATGATTTTTTAGATGATTGTGCAATCGTTGAATTAGGATCGATCGTATTTTTCAAAGTTTTAACATAAGCATTGTAATTCTACAATGTTCGTTTTCATGTACAGCGTGTACATTGTTCATTTTCAATAGGATTTAAGTGTGCAATTAGAGAATTTATGCTCATCCGTTGAGGAGTGAATAATAGGTCTGGACAATAGCATGAATTTACAATTTTTCTATCGTTATAATTAACTGAATATCTGTTCTCGATACAGAATTTAAGATATAAAAATGTTCATGTGGCGCCATCCAGTAGAATCTTCTATATTTGAAGTTGAATCCTTATGATTGCGTATATAATAAACTAGATGAGTTTGAAAGAAAATGCACTCCGATAGATTGAACGGAATTTTACGCAGAAGAATATGTTTTTGAATCAACAATTTGATTTATACACCGTTTTTAAGGAATTCCATACAGATTGATCTAACAGAAAAGAAACTCTAGCAGATGTATAGTTGTTCTATTTAAATTTTTCGAAGAAAATTGATTCTTGTTTGGAATTTATTTACAAATAATGAACAAGTAGTATGCTGATAATGTGTGCAAATTTCTTGACATCCCAAATTTTTCATCTGCTGAGGTTCTGAATTATGATCCGTTGTTATGTTATATTTAATTGTATGTGTGATTTTACGTATAATCGAGGGCCACGAAACAAATGGGCAAAATTTTGCTACGTACTTTCTGAACAACTAAGCAATAAATACAAATTTTAAATCTGCAGTGATCGAGTACATTGCCAAAATTGAGCTTCCCAAACAGCAAAATGTATCTCTGAGACGTTTTCCGAACTCTTAAAAAAAGTTTTATAAATTTTCCATAAACATTCTAATGGCATATTGTGTTGTTTGGGTTTGAATATGAAATTGGTATTGTAAATGATTCCTCAAAATCATGCAAACGATTATAAACATATCGACTTGGAAATGTGAATAATTTAAAGCTTTATTCTAGCAGGGCACTTTATTGCTGCATATTTAAAATTATAACTGCAGAGAATACTCGATTGTTGAAAACACAAAAGTAAGCCTTGAATCAATTTTTCCAGTATTACATATATCAGTTCTTGTAAACATCACGTCGAGAATATTATTATTCATTATTAGATCGTACTTGCATGCCGTTTATATTTCACGCCCCCTTTTTATGCAACACAGACACAAAGTTTTGAAATAGCGGTGGTAGATTCGAGCATGTTGTATAAATATTTAGATAAATATACGATTGTTACCTTGACAGCATATTTCTGAATTTAATGTTTTCTTCTTCCTTGTCGTCCTTAGTTTCCTGTTAAAAAGAATATTCGGAAATTTGTTCGAAAATAAAATTACCCAACAAACACCGAAGGTCCTTGAAGACATCTACCAGATATCTTTAGGCGATGTATCTTTGGATCATCGCAAAGATGTCTTTTAGATATCTATTCGATGTTATAAAAGAGATATCTTCAAGATATATCGAAGTGACATCTTTTAGACAACTTCAAGAAATGTCAGGAATATGTCTTTAAGGTATTTCTGATAAACACTTTTCAGATGTCGAATCAGCATAGTCTGAAAGACATCTCGAAAGAGTTACTGAATGATATTTGTTACACATCTTGAACATTGTCTGAGCAAGAAGGAGAAAAGTCACACCATTCCAACAAACAAAAAGATATCTATTGGTATCTAAAAGATGTCTCGAAATCGTGGAAGATGTTTTGGAAGACTTTCGTGAAGATGTCTTGTGCAACAAATTTTGAACAGTTTTAGATATCACAAAAAGGTTTCGCAGAAGATATGTTTTAGATATGTGGAAGACATCTTTTAGACGCATCAAGACACGTTTTTGGTTCTTTTAAGGAACGTTTTAGATTTTCCCAAGATACATTTCAGATATCCTAGAGATATATTTCAGATGTATTTAAAATGCCTTTTTGAAATCATTGAAATATGGTAGACGGCACCAAAGGATCACTAATGAATTCTGAAGAAGGAACAGGCGTGACTTTAGCCCTTCTGCCTTGGACGCTCTTCTTTCTTGGAAGATGTCTTTCAGAAATACCTTGAAAACATATTTCTGACATTTCTTGAAGATATCTGTTTTGTGACATCGTTTAGATGCCTAAAAAACATCTTTTCGATGTGTCTAAAAGATGTCTCCTTAATGATATCTTGTGTAGATGTCTCCAAGAGTTTGAGATGTTTGTTGGGATGTTCCTTTTTCAGAACTCATTAGAAATCTTTACTCGGTTCCATCCGGATTCTATTCGGATTTCTATAGTGGATAGTCTTCGAAATCCCGCATGAAACTTGGATGGAACTCATTCAGTTTCTTGTTCGGGTTTCATTTGTTTCGGGATTCCAAACGATGCTCAGTCCCAAAACCCGGATAAGATCCGGTACATTTTTATTTCCATGAAATATAGATTTTTTATGTAAAAGTAACAGTAATTGTGGCTGCCCATTCTTAGTCTTGACAAACGGTCCTGAGGCCGGAGTTTACTGGAAGATAGATTATCGTTTCTCATAATCAGGGAGATAATGGATTGGATCTAATTAGACCTCATGAAATGAAAAAGAATGATGCAGCTTCTAAATTCCTTTGAATCAATCTAAATTTGAGTGGATTCGTTCAAATTTATAAAGATCTACGGACACGGAATGAGGTTTTATAGCCACAAAGATTTCCTTAGATCTACGTGCATTCATTTGCACCTGAGATTATCTGCATTTTTCCATTTTTATCCAATAAGATCCATTGAAATGTAACTCAATTACCGTCGGAACTCCGTAAAAAGGCATTCAAGAACTCTCCTCACATTTTAAAATCGGAAAACCTCAAAAAAATGCCTAAAAATGGTATTTTTCATTTTTTATCCAGTGACTTGTACCACCAAAATTGAAATTTTCTCTTCAGCTTGTGAAAGTGCATCAAATAAAAAACTGAAAACTTATTTTTCTTTTTCGCACCCCTCCAGGGAATCGCCAAAACATACGCTTATAAGTAAAGAATCATTGTCAAAATTCAAATTTCCTGCCAAAAAATTGGAAAAAATTATCATTTGTGCGCATTTGGAAAAGCTTTCGATTGCTTCAAATTTCACGTCAAAGGATGGAGTAGGGCCTGAGATATCAGGAAAACCCTGAAAAATCGTGTTTCCACTCTTGCAGCAGATACGAGTGAAATTAGGCCCTGAAATTTTGGCCAAATCACTTACTTCTTACAACGAAACGAATTATTTAGGTCCAACCCACCCAACACAGTTTGTCACAGCAACGTAACGGCGACAAACAGTTTTGTTACTGGTTATGTAACCTGTTTGTTACAGGCAATTTCCTGGTTGGTAGTAATTTCCCACTCAACGAATGTAACCAGGATGTAACCATCACATCGTAGATGGGACGTCGTTATATCTCTGCGATGCTGGTGTTACGTAACATGTAATAATCTTACAAAAATAATTTGGTTAGCGCCATGATGCCCTTTCCGTGTTGGACGACGAGATTCATATTCGCCAATAACATTAAATAATGAATTGATGAAATATTTCACAAAATTTTGCCATGAGAACCTTAATTTTCCCTTAAATATGTTTTCTAAACTATTATAAAAAACAATTATTCGTATGTATATTCCTAAATTTTGTATGAAATTCGAATGTTACAAACTTTATCACTGGGATGTTGCAGTGATTTTAGAAAATCACGTGTTACGTAACACCAACATCGCAGATATATAATAATGTTTCATCTGTGTTGTGGTGGTTACATCTTGGTTACATTCTTTGAGTGGGAAATTACTGCTAACCAGGACATTGCCTGCAACGAACAGGTTACATTACCAGTAACAAAACTGTTTGTCGCTGTTACGTCGCTGTGACAAACTGTGTTGGGTGGGAAGTTAGATCGATTCAACGAAACTTTTCATCATCTCGTCCTGCTATATCCTTTGTATCTAGAGTCCAATCGCAGATATGTTCTCAATTATTATCCATTCCAAATTTGAATTTATCAAAAAAATTGGCGCAAAATTTCATCCCTTCCGATGCATGAGTGCTCTTAATGTCCCAAATGGTGCTAGTTTCGCTTGCATTTTTCAAATTCGAAAATGCTCGCTCCGCTCGCCATTTGATATCCCAAACGGCGCTCGCACATTTTGAAGCACGAGTACCCGCATCGAAATATTTCGTTAAAACATTTCTGTGAAATCTTTGAAAAACTCTTATTCTCCTCTGCAAAAGCCTGATGAACTCTAAGAAACTCTGAGATGAAAAATCTAATATTTTTGGGACATCGTTCTCACAGTTGTCTTAGGATTTGTCAGACTTCTTTCTCAGTTCATCCGAGATTTTTCATTGAAATTTCAGATATATGATTAAGAATTTATCCCTGACAAAACTCTGAAAAAATGTGATGAATTCCTGTTTTCCTGAACAATAGCGAGGAATATTTAGAACAGTTTTCGTAACTTGCAGCCTGAGTTGAAATCTAGCAGACGATTGTTCCGACTTTATATTGGATTACGTCAAATGGCACTCATGTTTTATGGTTTTTTTATAGCTTCCAGAGGAAACATGGACATTTATCATACTTTCTCCAGAGTTTTGTCAGGGATCAATTCATAATCATCGATCTGGAATTTCAATGAAAAATCTTTGATAAACTCAGACAAGAGTCTGACAAATTCTGAGAAAACTTTGAGAACGATGTCCTGGAAATATTCAATTTTTCATCGAAATCTCAGAGTTTTTTAGAGTTTTTCTAGAGAAAAATCTGAGTTTTCCAGAGATGTGACAGAAATTTTTCAGCGAAATACTTCCATACGGGTAATTTATGAATGGGCGGAAAAAACAGTAGATTTCGTTGAATCAATTGAAAAACCGTTGAAATTCAGTCTAAAATTGGTATTTTGGGAAACTCCTCGCTAAAAATGCCAAGCAGAACCGGACAGAAAATTGTTGTCAGGCTTTGAACGGTTTCTTTCCTATACGTGATCCAGGCAAAAAATGACGAATTTTCACCCCGATTTGGTTCGGAATCACTAAATTGTATTATTCTGTCGAAACCTGGCAGGAAAATTTTCGTCAGTTTTTGCCTGGATTACCTGCACTGTTAGAAATTTCGGCATGAAGCTTAAATCACATGTAATGGAAGCAATTTCCACCGACGTGATTGAGAAAGTTCTTGAAATTTCAATAACATTTGAATGAAAATTCAGTTAATAAACTGTACTATTATCAGTAATATAATATAGCGAAAATTGAAAATTCAATTACATGTGATTGAAATGCTAATTCAATCAACGTCAGTTGGAAGTTTCATTTACAAATGTACTTGAAAAATGAATGAAAATTTAAGAAATTTCCAACAGTGTGGAAAAGAAAACGTTCAAAGCCTGACGACAATTTTCTGTGCGATTTTGTCTTCTGGCATTTTTAGCAGGGAACGGCATGGAAATCAAAAGATCTCCTGATAAATCGGGAGGTTTTGCAAGATTGGTAAAAATACATTTTGCTCTGTCCCAACCCGTATGGAAATATTTCGCTGAAAAATGTCTGTAAAACTATGAAAAATCTCTGAAAAAAAATGAAAAAATTCTGAGAAACTCTGACAAACTCTGAGAATCTCTGGAATTTTGATGAGAAATCTAATATTTTTGGGACATTCTTTACAGACTTTTTTCAGACTTTTTTCAGAGTTTCTCACAGTTTTTTTTATTCTTTTTCAGAGAAATAGTAACGAAATTGCACTCTGAAAAAACTCTGACAAAACTCTGATGGATTGCTAACATCTTTCTGACTTTTAGAAAAAAATTACAAAATTTTCAAACACTTTTTCACACATGATATTTGAATACGGCATATGAATGTATTTATTGAATTTCAGGATTTTTCAATAATCAGAAAAATGTCAACAATTTATTAGAGTTTTGTCAGAGTTTTTTCAGAGTGCAATTTCGTTACTATTTCTCTGAAAAAGTATGAAAAAACTCTGAGAAACTCTGAAAAAAGTCTGTAAAGAATGTCCCAAAAATATTAGATTTCTCATCAAAATTTCAGAGATTCTCAGAGTTTGTCAGAGTTTCTCAGAGTTTTTTCATTTTTTTTTCAGAGATTTTTCATAGTTTTGCAGACATTTTTCAGCGAAATATTTCCACACGGGGAAGAACCAATACAAACCGATAGGCCAAATCCTATCGGAATTAATGATATCTTATCGGTTTCTATGCGGTTTTTGTCACAGTACTTGAGGGTCTCCATGAGATTCTATGTGAAATTCAATGCTCTATTGGTTTTTCTCTAATAAATACTGATAGGAACGAAACAACTTATCGGTTTCTATGCGGTTTTTATTACAGCACCTCTTAGAATTTATTGGATTCTATCGGACCTTTTCGACAGGGTTCTCCCATTTCTCTACCAATTCTCCACCTCTGGCCCACCGAAGTCTCAGGTGGAGGATCGGTGGTTGTGCTGTACGGGTACAGCCCCTTCAACCCCCACCTTGCTGTTCGCTCGAGCAATTATTTCAAACATAACCCCACCTCTTTTGGATGAATGTTTAAACAAAACACGAAACAAACTGAATTCGAATCATAGTCGAAATTGGTTAACTTACAGGGACCAAAATGTTTCTGAATCATTGCGAGACTAGCGAAGGACTGATAATTATAACGAAACAGTCATCGTTAAGTTATTCAATTAACTCAGCAAAGACGGATTCGTTCGGACCAAAAATTGAAAAAAAGCTGGAGATTAGATATATAGAGAAATAAGATCACTTACCACTTTCAGGAACATTCATTGTTTTCATTATAATATCGCACACGTATTAAGGGCTCATATACCCCTGCATGCGATGAAAACCGAGTGAATTTCAAAAATCATTTTAAAGGTTATGTGATGGAAAAAAAATTAATGTTTGATTTCACACTTTTTAATCACTTCTCAACTATAAGAAGAAAAATATAAACAAATTTTTTTCCAATATTAACATTAGTTTTCAACAGCACGAATGGACTACTCATGGACATCATAGCGCCTCTTCGTCGGCATCATAACTCTACTATCAATCATCCAATCTGCAAAAACGATGAAGCATCTTGAAAAGTAATGTAGTAGTTATAGTCTGGCGAGGGAAATTTTTTTTTTCCAAGACATCAAGAAATTACAATATTTCAAACTTTAATATTGAAAAAAAAAACAAAAAAATCAGTGTTTAATAATTTATAACAAATTGTCCAATCAACAAATCAAAAAACCCCCTCGACAGACTATAGAGGAAGTAATTAGCAACATTTCGGAAGAAAAAAATGGAAAAATACCAAAAATTGACTGAGTTATCGTGCAGACACTGTCTAAAAACAGACTTTCGAGAAAATCGCATTTAAAGTTTCTGGTAGAGACAACGTCAACTTACGCCTAATCTTCCATTCCAGCTTCGTATTGTACACCTTCTTCCTCTTGCATCTTCGTGTTTTTTAAGGTTTTCTGCAATCTTTTGTTAATCCTAGCTTCTACAAACCACAGAGATACGACACGCAATGGTCGAGAAAAACGCGGCAATTAGCTAGGAAACCGTCTCATTCCGATGTCCACTCACATGAATCGCTGTAACTTCGTAAAGGAGTGGAATTTTCTTATAATTTTTTTTTTGAAAAATTCTTAAAAGTATAGAGAATAAGAATCTGTAAGAAGAAAAAAAATCAATTTTTTGAAAATTCCAGGGGTATATGAGCCCTTAAATAACTTGATGTAGTAACATTCCCTGAATTGAAGCTATCGCATGTAATCTCATGGGAAGGGTTAGAAATGAGAGCCAATCATAACGCATGGCGGGCATAGTCTTTTTCAGTAAAAGACTCGAGTGACTTTGGTCCCAAAATTGTAAAATAGTGTTGCCGCGATCTTCGATCCAGGTCGAAGATCGTCTCGGATTGGCTCGAAATTTCGACCCAACCTTCGAGCGGACCTTAATAATTCTGTACGATCCGATCTTCGAGCAGAGCTGAAAAAAATTCAGTCGATCCGAGTTTCGAGCTGAGCCAAAACTATGAGATCGACGAGCTAGATCGTCACTGAGGAAATTTCCCTTCGGACGAGGAAACAGAAAACACTACTTGATTTTATGCATAAAACAATATTGAGATTATAATTATTATAATATTGAGATTAAATAATCATGAAATAAGTCAGAGTGTACTTTTTTTTCATATTTACTATTGGGTATGGGAATAAGTTTCCGCCCTTTTTCAAGCAAAGTTGTTTTTCATCCAAACAATGGATTATTACATAATGTTATTGAAAGTATGCACCATTGGGAGCGACCACTTTTGCCCATCTTTCAGGCAGCATACGGATTCCTCGGAGAAAAAACCCAGGTTCTTTTGACTCGATCCATTCATTGAGCCATTTATCGACACTTTCGTAAGAAGTAAACCGCTCTTCGGTAAGGTCTGATTGAATAAATCGAAATAGATGATAATCCGAAGGCGCAATGTCCACTGTAAAAAAAAACTGGAAATTTACTGTGCAACTGGACTGGAAATTTCCAGTGCTAGTACTGGAATATGGATATTCCAGTACATGTACAGAGATTTTGTTGTTACGTTACTGAAAATTTACCAAGCATAACTGAAAATTCAGTCATTGTACTGGAATTTTCAAGTTTGAGATGATGTACTGAAATTTTGCCATGATTTCGCGAAAATTTTACCGGTTCGTACTACAATTTTATAGTTCTTGTGCACCAAAAAAAAATATTCCCTCAAAAAGGACTTGAGAAAAAATTTGGAATTTAGAAAAAAAAACCTAATCGTTGGTATACTGGAATTATACAGGTTTTTAACTGCAATTCTCAGGTTTTGTGATGGAATTTTCCAGTTACTATGCAATTGAATTATACAGGTTTTGAACTGCAATTTTCAGGTCGTGTGATGGAATTTTCCAGTTGCTATGCAACGGAATTTAATCACTGTTGCACTGAAATTTTCCACTTCTATTGGACTTCGTCATTTCTGGCAGGAAAAATTTCAAGTCTTTATATTAAAAATTTCCTGATTGAGATTTTGAATAACAATTGTAATTGTAGCCAATGAAATTGATATATGAGGTTTTTCAAAGACTTATCCTCTTGTGTTCTAGATATGAAGCATATGTAGTAACCCAAGCTGGCCTTCCAACATGTCGCGCTATAGCTCATCGGTTAGGTCTTAGGTTTCAGTTGGTAGGCAGGTAGAAAAGTGTGGGTTCAAATCCTGTTAGGTAGACATGAGTTTCTGTCCATCCAAATGAACGATCAAAAGTTTCTCAATCATCTTGGAACACAAGGACCCTGCAAAATCACTTTGCGTGAGCAATTTTTTTTCAATTTTCATGGATATTTTCAGCATTAATTTTCCAGTACATGTCCTGGAAAAGTCCAGCTCGTGTACTGAAAAATTCCAGTACCGAGGCTCAGAAAATTTCCAGTTTTGATGCGGGAATTCCATAACGTTTGCACTGAATTTTTGCAGTACAAATGTGTTGAAATTTTCCGGTACATGTACAGGTTAATGACTTCCAGTACATGTACTGGAATTTTCCGGTGAAATTTTTTTACAGTGTCTGAGGAATACGGCGGGTGGGGCAAGATTTCCCAATTCACTCCTTCCAAATATTTTTCAACAGGTTGAGCAACATGTGGCCTAGCATTATCATGCAGCAAGATAAGTTTATCATGTCTACTGTCCCATTCCGGTTGTTTTTCTTTTAGAGCTCGATTCAAACGTATTACTGTAAAAAAGGTTCACCGGAAAATTCCAGTAAATGTACTGGAAGTTATTAACCTGTGCATGTACCGGAAAATTTTAGCACATTTGTGCTGCAAAAATTCAGTACAAATGTTATGGAATTTCAGCATCAGAACTGGAAATTTGCTGAGCCTCAGTACTGGAATTTCTCAGCACACGAACTGGACTTTTCCAGGATATGTACTGGAAAATTAATGCTGGAAATATTCATGAAAATTGAAAAAAAATTGCTCACACAAAGTGATTTTGCACGGTCCTTGTGTTTCAAGATGACTGAGAAGACTTGATTGTTCATGTGAAAGGACAGAAAGTCATATCCACCCAACAGGATTTGAACCTACACTTTTCTATCTGCCTACCAACTGAAACCCAAGACCTAACGGAGGAGCTATAGCGCGACATGTTGGAAGGCCAGCTTGGGTTACTACATATGCTTCATATCTAGAATACACAAAAGAATAAATCTTCGAAAAACCTCATATATCAATTTTATTTGCTACAATTACAATTATTATTCAAAATCTCAATCAGGAAATTTTTAATATAAAGACTTGAAAGTTTTCCTACCAGAAATGACGAAGTCCAACAGAAGTGGAAAATTTCAGTGCAACAGTGATTAAATCCCAGCATACCTGGGAAATTCCTTTGCATAGCAACTGGAAAAGTCCGTCACACAACCTGAAAATTGCAGTTCAAAACCTGTAGAATTCCAGTATACCCACGGTTAGGTTTTTTTTCTAAATTCGAAATTTTTTACAAGTCCTTGTTGAGGGGATACTTTTATTCTGGTGCACAAAAACTGTGAAATTGTAGTACTAGCCAGCAAAATTTTCGCGGAATCATGGCAGAATTTCAGTACACAATCTCAAACTTGAAAATTCCAGTACAAGGACTGAATTTTCAGTTATGCTTGATAAATTTTCAGTATCGTACCAACAAAATATCTGTACATGTACTGGAATATCCATATTTCAGTACTAACACTGGGAATTTCCAGTCCAGTTGCGCAGTAAATTTCCAGTTTTTTTTACAGTGTGTAGTCTGTAACGATCGCCAGTGATTGTTTCCGACGGTTTAAGAAGTTCATAATAAATGACACCTTTCTGATCCCACCAGATGCACAACGTAATCTTTGAAGCGTGGATATTTGTTTTCCGTGTCGATGGACCTGGTCTTTTTCGACGCTTAGGATTATCGTAATAGATCCATTCTTCATCACCAGGGACAATACGATGCAGAAAACTCTTTCTTTTCTGCCGTTCAAGAAGCATCTCGCACGTTACCAAACGTCTCTCGATATCTCTCTCCTTTATATTTGATGCGGCACCCAATTACCTGCTTTTTGGACCATTCCCATCTTGTGCAAGCGTTTACCGACGGTCGACCTGTCAACACCCAACTCTTCAGACAACTCATCTAGGGTTCGACATGCATCTTCATTCAATAATTGTTCCAGTTCTACATCTTCGAATTTTTTCGGTGCCCCTCCGCGTTCTTTATCACTCACGTGACAATCGCCACTTTGGAATCGTCGAAACCACTCTTTACAAGTTGTATTAGACGGAGCGTGATTACCGTAAATATTGCACAGTACACGATACGTTTCAGCGGCACTTTTCTTCGAAATCAAATAATGAAGCATAACTTCCCGCAAATGCTGTTTTGTCGGGACAAACGTTGTCATTTTTGACCCCAGATAAAAAATAATGTTTACGCTTGTAACAAATGTCAACTACCGCAATCGACACCTTACATATACATTTCCAAATCACAAGTATAGCACTTGAGTGAACTCAAAAATAGTATTAGCAGCAACACTTTTTCCAAGAGGGCGAAAACTTATTCTCGTACCCAATACGGTTTATGAAACAATATTGCGTCCAATTAGTATAGCAAAGTCAGGAATTTTATAGAAATATATTTACAAAGATATTTTTCTATTATAAAGTTAGTTTTTCTTCATCACCAATCTTCTGAAGATACATTTAACCCGAAGAGAACATGAAGCTTCAGCAAACGTTCAAATTAGATCTGCATAGATCGGGTCGAAGGTTCATGAAAGCTAATTTTTAGATTCATGAACGTTTAACAAAGGTTCTACGACCGTTGAAATGTCCGCCTCGAAATGCCTTCAGGAAACGTACATGGAACGTTCGTTGCAGGTTCATCGAAGGTTTGATAAAGCTTCACAAAAATATCTATACTTGGATTAATTTCCAATAATTCACATGAATGATCAATTAAATGATGAACATAAATCAATGAAAATTAATATAAGTATAGATATTTTCGTGAATGATATCTACGTTTCCTGAAAGTATTTCGAGGCGGACATTTCAACGTTCGTAAAACCTTTGTCAAACGTTTGTGAATCTAAGAATGAGCTCTCATGAACCTTTTGCCCGATCTATGAAGATCTAATTTGAACGTTCGCTGAAGCTTCATGTTCTCTTCGGGAATGATGTATTTACCCACCTATTCATTAAAAGATGCATTCATTGAGTTATTATAATTAACACATTTGTCAAATTTGATTCAACTGTTCATGAAAATTTCGAGAAAGCGTTGATTTATATTCCAGCTTCAAGAGTTTCAGAAATATGTTCCATTCCAAAGAACTTTTGAATGCAAAAATTGTTTATTAGCATGTATTTTGGATGGAGATCGTGAGATTGTCAATCTAGCTCGACGGTCTTCGAGCCAATCCGAGCTCCAAGCCGATCCTCACTGTAAAACACAAGAGCCAAGCCCAGCTCATGCTCAAAACTCGGATTAGCTCGGATCGCGGCAACACTATTGTAAAAGGATCGAGAGTCGAGTGTATCCTAGTTCACGCGATAGACACTTCAACAAGGGATGATTTGCCATGTTTTTGAATTTTCTTAGATCATCCGGTCGCCTCAAATCGCTCCCATCGTCATTGTTTGGTGTTTTTTTTTGTTTAAATTAGTATAACGGAGAACACATTGTTTTTATCTGAAAAAAATTGTTTGGTAATATTTAATGTTTAATAAACATACCTATACACTGTTAAAAATTTCTTGAATTTTAATGCACTCTTAATGTACCAGTGTACATGAAATTTCAACTTGAAGATACATGAAATGATATTCAAGTATTATTACATTAATTTTCAAATCATGTCGAATTGAATTACAATTTCAAGTATCAGTACATTAAAAATTAACTTAGACTAGATCGATAGAGATTTGAGAAAATAACATAACCATCGATAATGTTTGAAATTGAGTGAATAAATTGAATAATTATAATCTTGTTGTGATTATAAATTTTGAAATTATTATTCTCAATCGCATTAGGTTACACTCTACGAGTCTTGTCGTTGAGAGTGCTTAAACGACACTGAACCCCAACAGAACCTAAAATTTGTGTACGTCCAGGAAACCTCCGAAGGACGTCTGAGAAACGTATTTGGACGTTTCCTGGACGTACACAAATTTGAGGTCCTGTTGGGGAAGGGTACGAAATTTTGCGCGAAATATTTTCGTGAACCACGTGAGAAATGAAAATATTATGAATACGATGATAAAATACATGCTTGGGATTGAGGATTTTAATTTCATAGTGGTTCTGAAACATTATGGGATCGATGGAAAATTCTTACGATTGAAGTTTATAATTCAGAAATTTTGGCTTTCTATATTTCAGAACCAATATGGAATGAGAATTTGCATTCACAGTGCGCAATCCCATGCATGTATTTTATCATCACATATTTGAAATTTGTCATTCTTACATATTTTATAAAAGAAGGATGCGAAAAATATCATATGTTTCATCTGTCGCTTGAAGGTCCTCAATTTTTAGGTCCTCAATGAGTTTCAAAGAAAATTTACTGGAAGTTTTTTTCTGGAACGCGAATGAAAATTCATATACAAATTTCATGTATTCATACATTAAATTTCAAATCCATGTACATTAAATTTAATGTATGTAGACTTGAAATTTGTAGAACCTGTACATGAATTTTCAGTTACGTACTTGAAAAAAACTTCCAGTAGATTTACATTAAAATTCATGCGGAAATTTTTAACAGTGTACAAATTTTCAAAACGGTATCTCAATGTTTTCTATGAGAAAAAAATGTTCTTAAAAATCTTAACCAGAAAGACCCCTTTAGTATTATAGCTCTTGAATACTTTCGGAAAAAAGGATATTGCGAATAAATGACCAAGAAATGAATAATTTTTTGTTATTTATTTAAAAATGATCAACTTTTGGAACGTAAAATTTTCAAATTAACAGCTAGCTACCTGTGTGTACGTGTGTGTGTGTGTGTGTGTGTGTTTATGTATATTGTACGCGTGTTCGTGTCTGATAATAATTATTGTGAGAAAAAGAAAATGAAAATGGAAGTTTTATTGCCCGATGATAATCATCTAACAAGCATCGAGAGAGAAATATCGATTAAATGCACACGCTATTTATTTAAAACGTATAATTGTATTCTTAATTAATATTACTTGGCCTAAGGAAAATCACAATCGGTCCATTTTTCTCATCGGACTTTCTTATACCGTGGATTCTTATACAAGTCAATTTATTTATCATCATTATTTCTCTTTATCAATGAAGTGACGTATCTTATATACTATCAACCGTTTATACATCCCAATGACTATCAAAATTTTCTGCACATTTCTTTTACGTACAACAACGTTCATATGATCATCTTCACTCATTTGTTTCATTCGTTTATGAGTATAAATAATAATAATAGTAATAATAATAATGAGAATAGTAATCATAATAATCATAATAATGTTGATAATGACCACTTAGAAACTAATTTATTTTCTTCTGTGCATTCATTTATTAATATTGTTTGTTTTTTATTCAAAAGCTTACACGCGTAAGCTAGCGTGGCGTGGTGTTTTAATTCCGACGCAACGCTACTTATGTTACAGGGGTTGTACATTGTCGACTCTGAACGAAATATTTTTTTCACCACGTTATTTATAAGTCATATACATATATGACGCTGCCGGGTCATCATTTATTACGAGTAGTACGAGTTTATACACGATTCGCGTTTACCCTGGTTAAAATAGAGTGTAAGTTTTTCGCAAGGAAATAACTCTCGGTGCGTATTGCTGGCATAACAAACTGGTCTGTTACTGTAGCGCCTACGAAAAAAGATTGACACAACTTAGTTCTTTTGCTGTCATAAACAAATTCGTTAACGCAACTAACGTCTCAGCTGCTGGAGTGATTATCTTAGCGGGGGAAACAAATTTTTTTGTAGACGCTATAGTAACGTATCATTTTTCTCCGTGTTCTGCCACGCTACATTGCATTAGCTGACATTTTATTTTCGCCAGGGAACGATGAAGGAGATCAATCAATTTTCACTTGGTTTTAGGGTGAAGGAAATTTATGTACATTCGTGTATACATTTTCTCCCAATGATCAGAATCGAGGAGTGTCTCGGATTTTGTATTCTTTATGAAATTAACGAAATTCTCAAAGTAGCTTGTACGAACGGTATTAAAAAATGTGTATCATTGCGTATGAAGTGCTTCGTTGAGTACTTTTATATGGTTTTTTGTTTCTCATATAAATATACTCGAAGCTACCCATTTCTGGGGTGAATTGATTTGTATATCACAATTATAGCAGGGTTCGATGGTTTGCGATGTATACACAACTTGTTTCCCTGTATATTTTAGCATTGCTAGTGAATTTAGTTTATTTTTTACAATAAATATTTTGGATGTTCTTTTTTAAAAAAACAATTACGAAATTACATTTTCGTTTTCGTAACGGATTTGATTAATCCCTGAACAGAGGCCTGACTTGCAAGATGTGCATCATATCCTTTAGGAAAATCCACTTCATTTTGACCAAAATGCTTCCAATTTGAAGGAGAGAAAAAAAATGAGGCGTTTCAGTGGGAATATTCCCCATATGGGTTAAAAATTTTCCTAAGGGATTCCCATACCGCACCCAGATTTGAAATGGAGACTTTCTAATGTTTTACCGAAAAATCTGGTGCTATAAGTATAGTTTGATGATTCGATTAAATCTTCTCTGTAAAATTATTTGTGCAAAATACCCACAGAAATTTACAGTAGTCAAACGAAAATCTCAATGATCCCAAGCAACACAAGAGGTACAAAATGCTAAGGATGTGTTTGAAAAATCCTATCAAAGTGTTTAAAACTTCCAAATGAAACCGGTTCAAATAAGTGTGCACTATCCAGATGAAAATTCCCGGACAGAACCGCATGTGGACTCAGATTCCCACTCGGTTTCCACTTAGGATCCCTATTAAAAATGTCTGACAGAACCGGTCAACATTTTGAGCTGGATCTGTCAGGTTCTGTCTGAGATTGCTTGGTTTGTACATCACTTCGAAAACTCATGGAACTGCCAGACAAAGCCTAACAGAACCTGTTAGATCCGGGTTGAAATCTTGTCTGGTCGAGTCAGGAATCGCCAAGCTAGGGCCAGAAATCGACCAAATCCTGACAGAGAATTATCTGTAGGATTTTGTCAGACATTTGGAATAGGGATCCGTCCCAGACAGCACAAATAATGATCATTTTGAATTCACAAAAACTTCTGAAAGAACTTCTGATACAGTCCCCGTTATGACAGTAAAAATGAATTCAAAATGCATACATGTTGAATGCCTGAAGAGTTCTTTATGCATTCGCGATATGAATTCTTTCTGAAGATTAAGTTATTCATCAAATTCAAACTATTCATAATGAATTCATATTTACTGTCATAACGGGAGCCCTTTGCGGGGACTTTTGTGCTGTATGGAACGTGTTACTTTTCAAGTTCTCTCTTGGTAATACTCCTGTTTCCATCTAGCAGGAATCAGAGCGGGCCAGGCGAAAGCCTGAAAGGACAGAAATCTGAATCCACAAAATCTGTGAATTTGGGAATTTTCAGCTGGGTATGCACTTTCATAGAATATCTTATGGGCTCTCAAAGAAATGGATGAAATTTTGCTACGTACTTTCTGACAAACTCAGCTATGAGAAAAGATAGAAATTCTGAATATGGAGTGATAAAATACATTGATAAGATTGAATATCAAATCATTCTAGTCAAAAGAATCCATTGAATCTGATAAATGAAATTTCATGAGATTTGGCGAGAATCAATGGATTCTTTTAACCAGTTCTATAGAACTCACAAATGATTCTTGAAAATGATACAAACTATTATAAATATATTAACTTACACATGTCAATAATCTTTATAATTTTGAGCTTCGAATTTATATTTGGAGCGTAATATTTAGAATTTGTAATCGTTGCTGGATTGTTTAAAAAGCACGTAGCAAAGTTTTATCCGTCTTCTGATGCTCCAAGGCCGTTAATGAATTTATCCAAAATAGTTTCATTTGTACATTCCTTTTCCTTCTCTCCCTCTCTCACATTTACAGAATAATTATAGCATATTTGAGAAGTTCTTGTATCACTTGAGATGTGAATCAATGAATGTTGCTGAAGTTTGAATCGTTTATTGAAACGAATGAGGAATCAGATAACAAAATACTCAAAATCTTGCAGTACACGTTCCAGACGCATTTTGCAGTTTGAAGGAGTCAATTCGAGAAAATAAATAAAAATAAGAAGAGGAAATGCCGATCAAAAAGCAATGGCAGTCACTGTGTTATCTTGATAAACTATTGCATGTATCTGCACAATAGAGGATGCGTGGGGTAAGAAGAATATGATAAACAACAGTGGTAATGTATCTCTAGAACACTGAGAAAAAAGCGACATGGTTTCAAAAATCATTCTTGCATGGTTAAGAACTTACAGTTAAAGTGACCTAAAATCTGGTCATGATAATCAGGGAAATGAGACAAAATCACGTGAATCTGGTTGTGGCAACTAAGATGGAATGGTTTGAGCGAAAAGTAACTACGTCACCTGATTATGCGAATCAGATTTTTTTCTGAATGTAAAAGAACCAGATGAAAATCCGGATAAACTGGATCCGAGCGCGATTTTTTATCCGGTTCTATCTGGATCCTACCCGAGTTTTGAGACTGGATATCGTTTGAAATCCTGAATGAAATCCGAACGACAAACCAAATGAGTTCTTTCCGAATTCCATGCGGGATTCCGAGCAATATCCAGTTACAGAATCCGGATAAAACCTAAATGGAACTGAATGAAGAACGGCCGTGGAATCCGAATTTTCATCTGATTCTTTTTACCAGGGATTCCATCATTTGATTAGCGCGATTCGTTGGAGAAAAATATTAATCATCTGTTGACCGATTGGGACCTTTTTTCTAAATTCCGGTAAAGAGTACACTGGGAAAAAACTGAAAAGATCAGCTTTCCAAAAATGCAATGGATAGCGCTTTAGGTGGTCAAACTTCCCAAGATAGAAAAGTAGCGACCACAAGCGTTTGTGTGATCAGTTGGCACATCCAAAACAGCGGAACAGCAGACACCTCCATTAGTCGGGAACGCTTTTATCCTGCGTAAAGTGCCAAGTGAATCCAGATGAAAGCCAGCAGATCCTGAGACAAAAACTGGGTAGAACCGTGCGAAGGCGGACAAGTCCCTGTCCGATTTTTGTTCCAAAATTTGCTGGTTTTCATCCGGATTTACGTGAAATTTGCCCCGTGGCTCAGCATTTTGGAAACCTGATTTTTCCAATGTTTTTTCAGTACAAAAACGTTATATTCGAATTTGTTTCAATATTTAGATTCAGTTATTCGTTCTTTAAACTTCCTATTTTCATTGGTTCATACAGTTTTCACTGATAATTTAGAAATACATTTAAGGAGATCGCGTACAACCCAAAGTTACTAGATTCTTTTGCCCAAAATATTCAAAAATCATTTAATAATATATTCAATATAGTCAGCCTTGTTGGAGAGGTCCCAGAAATTCGAATGAATTCTAGTTATTTCTAAGACAGAACGCATAAAATTCAATACGCACACTTGATTTTAAAAGGTTCGGCGAGATTTTGTAAATGATTCTAATTGAATTTTATAAAGTTATTGTAGAATTTCAGGTTAGGTTAGAGCTGAGGCTATAATGTAACCCA
The DNA here is from genome assembly GCA_018340375.1 of Gonatopus flavifemur. Taxonomy (NCBI): domain Eukaryota; kingdom Metazoa; phylum Arthropoda; class Insecta; order Hymenoptera; family Dryinidae; genus Gonatopus; species Gonatopus flavifemur. The sequence goes on from JAFFJZ010000005.1 coordinate 14,027,807, forward strand.
ATGTGATTTTATATACAATTTGTATCAAGTTCTATGAATTTTTACAAAATATCGATCGAAATTTGATACAAATTGCGTCGTATTACAGCTCTAATCCTATACAATTTTCGCATTCTTATATGGAAGTACAAAAACTCATAGATTCTTAGACAGAAACCACATGTCACCTGATAACAACTTTGTAAAATTTATATAAATAAGATTTATACATGAGAATTCATGGGAATTTTCAACAGAGAGACCTTGTTTCATACGAATAAAGGTCTGCCTGGGGATTTTTCAACCAAAACCGATTCTCTTTTATAGATAAAGTATCTAGTTTTTATATATTTGAATAAGATATTGTGAAAATTCGATATAATTTTTATACAAAAGAATTGATTCTGTCAAGAATTGACATCTCTATTGGCTGCTCGGAAAGAACATGAAGCTTCGACAAACGTTCAGAGTAGATCAACATAAATCAGTTTGAAGCTCCGTTGGATCCAACACAAAATTTTTCACTGTGAGTTTAGATGAACATTGAAATGTTTGCTTGAAAATGGTTCCAAGGAAGGTTCATAGACCGTTTATTAAAGGTTCTCCGAAGATTCCTTCGAGTTTCAATTCAGCATGTTTGAGAAAGAATTATAATTTGATTTTAATTTTCTCTATCGTTCATGTTTTTGTGGAAAAAAACTTATATTAAAAAATTGAAACTCCAGCGAATCTTCGGTGAATCTCCAATGAACGTTCTGTGAGCCTTCCTTGAAAATATTCTCAAGCAAATATTGTATGAACGTTCATCAGACCTTCGGCGAATGTTGATGAAGCTAAACTTGAGCTCCAACGGAGCTTTAGTCCGATCTATATTGATCTATTCTGAACGTTTGTCGGAGCTTTATGTTCTCTTCCTTCCGGTGGCTGTTCTACTCCAATTTATTAAGTCATCTTCGAGTATTTTGGTAACTTCGAGGCATTTGGGATGCCCTTAAAGGATAATATCAGTCATCCAACCGTCATTACCCCATTTATTTATGTAATCTGTATCCTGGGAGCCATGGGAAATCTCAGTAAACTGGAAAGCGATCAAAAGGTGCGGTTCACTTTTGGTAACTTTATGGTTAATTGATCAAAATTGAACCAATCCCATTTTGGTTCGATTATTTCACACTTTTTTGTCACTTTTTCATGAAAAAGCTTCACAAATGAACCGTTACTTTCGGTCAAAAATCGATCATTACCCGAATGGAAAAATTTCTTCAATTATATATAATTTATATATAAATGTATAAAACTTATATATGATTTAGAAAATTTTTCCACACAGGAATATGTTAAAAATCATCCCTGGTCAAAAAAATCCATAGAATCTGATGACATGAATTGACAAATGCTCGAATAGGATTTGGTCAGAACATTGTACAAGATTCAATGAGATATGGCGAGAATCAATGGTTTATTTTTTTTTTTAATCAGGGATGATTCATGTAAACATTTTCTGATAAGCCTTCCAGCTCGATAAAAAAATAACTGAAAGCAGACCATGAAGATTTTGAAACCGTTATGGAGAAGAGTACATTTATCGTTAATGACATATTTATTTGACATGCTTTTAAACAATTTATCTTCTGCTTATTATACATTGTATGTGCAACAAATGAGATGTTTTCATTATTAATAAACATTATGTATACAAGGCTTCATTGATAACAATGGAAAGTATTCATTCGATGATCTAATTGAACAAATTGAAGGTCGATGAATAAATATGTGTTGCATTTGTATGAAACTCATTAATATTAACTATAAATGAATTCTTCTCTCAGTGTACAATGAATCCTATCAATTCGAATGATCTCAAGGCACGACCGTGATGACGTCAATTAACGTTTCTTCTCAACCATGTGTGCTTTCACACAGGCATAATGATTATGCATCTTCAAGTTCTTCGTTTGATAATTAGAGGGTTTCAGTTTATTTTCGTGTTTCAATAATTCATAATAATTCTCAGTTTTAAAAAGTTATGCACCACAACTGTTTGTAATTTTGTGACCGTCATTTCGCCATCCACCCCATCTTTCCTTACTTTGTGTTCAATACAGTAAGCGAAGATTGAATACACATCCTTTCAATTATAAACAGTACAAAATAATTCGTAGTTACATCGGTTCAATTATTGCACAAATAATGTTTTGTGTGAATTCAATTGTATAATCGCAAACCTCCTACTTTTCTCTTCCCCCAAACATTGATCGTTGAGATAAAATCGATAAGATATGACAAACAAAAAAAAGAGAAAATCATGAAAAATTGAGATAACGACAGGATACTAGATTACAACCGCTACGGGATATCGTGGCATCAGATTAATTCATCATTGTTCCAGTGAGTAAAAATAACCGCGGAAAATAGCTAATTTATATTTCCTTCCTTTGAATTAGTCATTCGGATAAATACTTATTGCGGCCAGTGTTACTTTTGCTGTATATCATAATCATAACGACTAATAATAATAATAATAATAATAATAATGATAATAATAATAATTCTGACTATAAACATAAAACGAGATTCATAAATGATATCTCATTTATATTGCAATACACAGTCCCTTTCACATTTGAAGCATTTGAATAAATGTTTTCGTTATACTTCGTACAATTATTATCGTGAGATGAATTGTTTTTTTTTTTTACTTTTACAACAACGCACTATGCACGTCGGTGTAAAACAAAAGATATACGGGAAAGCACATAGAAAACTATTTCAGAAATCTTGAAGAGCACACAAAAGAAAATATTTATTTATTCAGTCGAAAAACCATGAAAAGAAAAAAAAACAGAGACTCTCAGAGATTCTTGAAGGATTATTCATCTTTCTCGTAGAACTTTTGTTCACGAGCGATCATTTGAAATCTCTATATTTAATTTTTATTGTCATTTCATTGTGATTTATTCTTCCTTTGTTTTATGAAAAAAATTATTTCATATATATTTATATATATTGTTGCCTTCTCGTTCGATGTTTCAGATTTGAAAGAAATGTTTTCAGCTGTGTTCAATGAAGGTTGTTATTATATTGTTGTTTTATAAACTAGTATCATCTCAATCGATAAAACGTGATTTGAGATTAAAAACAAATCAATGGACTTTTTTTTTGTTGTTTTCAGAGTAAAGCAATGCCTTCTGTTCTGAAGAGGGACTTGGAGCGATTTATATCAAAGTTGCCGGATACGCGGTATCTGTTAATCTGATACTATTATCATTTTATATTAGATAATTTAATACACAAGAAATCAGAGACAAAAATATTCAACGAGTACCAATGAGGGAGGATTGAAAACAGATTTCGTTAACTCGGCAACTGTGATCTATACACGAGCAGCAACAAGGGAAATAAAGAATGAAAATATGAAACAATGAAGATGAAGGTGGATTCTCTATAAAATATAAGATTCAATTATTCTAAACTTTGTTCACAAGACAAAACGATAAACATGTGAATAATATTTCACAAGTGTTTTTCCAAAAAACATTCCAGACGATGATGAATTCCCTTCTATCCGATTTTTCAAGGCGGTACTAATTTTGGTCAAGATCTTCATTAATTTGGGATTATCGAAGCTGAGCCTACTGATTTTATAAGGTATGATTGTTGTTATTTCTTTTCTTCTTCTTATATATCTTGATTTGAGAACAAAGATATTTTATGGAGATGAAGTCGACGATGACGACGACCACCACGGTCACTGGAGTCTCGGTGACCAATATTGCGCCGCCATGTCCGGTGCTGGTTGCCCCGGTACCGCGATTGGTACGCTCACTCCCGGTGATATTAAACCTGCGGGAAGATAATTCGTTTCCATTTAGTTCTCGATTTAGTATTCGTATCATCCGTTACGCGATTGTTCTTCATACAACGGAAATCGATTTTATTTTCCCTCTTTTATTTCAATATATATTTTAATTCAGAACTATGAAAGCATTTGAATTTCATTGATGAAAGAATGAAATCGTTTAACTAGACAACGAATCGAATCACCGTTTGAAAATTCAACGTGTAGGTGGAAACATGCATGGGAAAATTATTATGTTCTCAAGGAGACTCAAACTCAAGAAAATATCCTATTCATTCGCATTAATTTCTGTCAAATTTGCAAATCTAATGAAGATTGATCGGTTTCAATTGGAATTCTGTACGTTTAATTACGGATGTGCTATGAATTCATAAGGCTCAGAGACAGAGAAGTGACGTTGCCATGAACGTAAAGGTAAAGCGCAGCCTATCTAGATGTTGCTTTAAGAGGACTCACGTAGCATGAATTTCTGTGTCCAGATGATTATGTTGTTGATCATTTTCGGTAAACGATTCAAAAATAATATGAATTCAACAGCATAAATCATACGCTCGGAATACTCTGCATGGAATACTGTCTTTTGTGATAAATTTTCGAGTTTCCGGAGTCGAGCCGCGTCTTGTATCGGTTGCTTGCCGACGTTTCGCCATCATTGTAGCTGGCTCCTTAAGGGTGGGATGAAGAAGCCTGAAGAAACGCTGAACTGCCCTGGCGAAGCCAGCTGCAATGATGGCGGAACGTCGGCAAGCAACCGATACAAGACGCGGAAGCTCGAAATTTATTTAATTTTGCAAGTCGCGGAAGACCGCACAGCGAATCTTCGCTGAAGCAATTGTCCTTTGTAATGTATTGAAATGAAAATTTCAATGTCTTTACTAACGGAAAACATCAAGACACCTCTGGTGAAAGCGCAACGGAAGCGTAAGCTAAGAGTCATCTAAGCGTAACCAAGAGTTATCTAGGAGTTTCATTAGGAAGGAATTGGAACATTTCCACGCTTCGTTTGTTTCGATACCCGCTTTCTTTCTTTTGGATTTTCACCAGGGACCACAATTTTCTTTATGGACATTATCCTTCAGCTTCATGAGACCTTTTCCAACCCAGAAACGTAAACCCGAGCGCATCAGTTTTCATCACACATTCTCTCATATTTATTGCTTCGGGGGAATGAATTCTTTTGCGTTTGAGTCTCCTGAAGTTTTGAAAATATGAACCAATAAATAATTGATAATGATAATAATAATAATAGTTTTGTCTTAAAGAGAAAAATTAAAAATGTAGGGAAAAATTAAAAAGCCAACTCCCTAGCGGATCTGGGCGAATCGACAAGCGACTAAAAATTTTGGTCACATGTTGGTGGAAAATCTTGGTTTTGGTAACTTTTTGGTTGTTTAGGACATTTTTTTGAACAAAAATTCAACCAATCTCAATTTGGTACTTTTTCGGTTATTTTTTGAGGGTTTACCTCAAAAATACCAAAAAGATTCCAAAAATGAACTTTTGGTAACATATTTGTTCAAACCAACCGTTAGTTTTCGGTCACAAATGGGTCATTGTATGGTAAAAACCATCTGGGTAACCATTTTCTGACCAAATTTTCACCAAACCCAAAAATAACCGAAAGTAAACCAAAAAAATTGGTCACTTCGGAATCGCTAGGGCTACTACTACTACTATCCGTCATTTAGAGAAATGCGAAACGGTATAAGCGCAGGATGACAAAGCATTATTTATAAACAGAGTTGAATCGTCTATTAGAAAGATTTATACATCAAAACACACACACATCATGTTTCGAAGATGTGAATTTGATCTTTCTAATTGGAAACTATGGTGGCTCTAATATTTGACAGACGTGAAATTGAGATCGGTGAAAATCGAAAATCGATTTTCTTCAAATGAAAATTGAGGATGATGGTGATGATGATGATTATTCATCCATGAGCATTACCGGCAGAATCGATAGCGCGTCTATCATCCATGGTAGCCACATAGCAGCGACGATCCGTTGGCTAAAGTGCAAGCAGCGAGTGCAGGGAGTGCGGTAGACACTCACCGGTCGAGCTGGCGTTCTGGTTGTACTGGTTGAGCCCGGCGGCCGCGTGATAAGGTTGCGTCGGACTGCACGTCGGCCTCGCTCCGTATCCAAGGTGGAGAGGTTCGTAACTGGGAGGCCGCGCTACGCCGCAGGAATAGCCGTTGTCGCGTTGTTGAAGACACGCTCCGGGACTCGGTCCTACGGTCATCCCCACGGTCATACCCATCGGTCCCATCCCGCCTCCAGACGATAAGGACGACATGCTGCTGGTCGTGTGATGGTTCTGTTGACCACCCCCTGACATCGTGAAGCTCGGCATCGACGTCATCGGACTGTGCAGAAAACCATACAATACTTATATTTTCCCATCAAAAGAATGTATTTGGATTCATAAAATTGATTTTACCTATAAGAGTCTGGCATACTGGGTATTCCCGGGTACACAGCCGTTGGCGCAAACCCGTGATGAATTCTGGGAGGTGATGGGGGAGCTTGAGGAGGCGCCTGACCGCCCAAAATTCCCGATGAAGGGGGAGGCGTTGGATGACCTGCCCCGACCAAACTGACACCCGAATGCTGTTGCTGTTGCTGCTGTTGTTGTTGTTGCTGCTGTTGTTGAGGATTATCCCTCCGCTGGGTGCGTAGCTTCTCTTCGCGTCGCCACTTTGCGCGCCGATTCGAAAACCAGACCTGAGTTAGTGAACGAGAAGACAGACGAAGATAAAGGTCAATCGCTACTTGAGCTACTGGGAGGGGATTAAAAGGATAAAGATTCGTCAAATTCTCGTGTGTTCGGATTTTCGTCTTCTTTGTATTGCGATGTATTAGAAAGTGTTTCTAAGAGTTTCTGTCTCACAAAATCACAGTTCATTCGTTCTTTACAACTTTTGTGGAACAGGATGCAGCATTTAGAACTGTGAACGATGAAGTTATTTTTCAATTGAGTTGTATTTGAAACAGTCTTTGATACAAGACAGGAATGTTTTTGAAAACTAGCGTGTGGATTTCTCCCAAAGTATCAACAGTCGATACCAATTCAAAAGCAAAGGGTGGATATGATGCGAGTTCGAGATTTCATTTGGAGTCAAATTTTTGATCTGTTTAGCAGAGTTTTTTGCATGGTTAGGTCTATCCAGATTTCTCCAGATTCACCCAAGTTTGTGAGGGCGTCCGGAGAACGTCCTAGCGGGCATTTTAACGTGAAAATTTCAATAATGAAGGGGTCTTATACTGAGAGAAAAAAGCTTAAAAATTGCAATGTTTGTTAACCCAGATAGAAGACCATGCTCTAAATATTTTGTAACGTCATATGCCGTAAACATACTATCATAAACTTCGCTCAGCTTGCAATGATGCATAAAATGTAAATATTTATGTCTTCATTATGGTGACATTACCTTGTTTTGCTGCCAATAACAATGCTTTATGCGGAAACACCTTGGTACCATGATGCGAACATTTCTTGGCGTGCATGTCACAATGATGATGTCATTATTGACACATTGTTCCATCTGGGAACAGATTGAAGACATCTGGATTATAGAAGATAATCGCTCCACATCAGTTCAATAAATTACTATTTGAATAGTATCTTTCGAATAATAATTTATTGAACTAACGTTGAGCGATTATCTCCTATGATTCGCGATATCTTCAACCTGTTGATAAAAATTGTAATATTTTTACGTTTCATTTTCTCTCCATGTACAATACATCCGAATTTCAAGTCGTGAATCCAGGATTTTCGAGCTTTTTGGGTTGATAAGTTTGTAGATGGCAACCCTACGCATGGTAATTATTCGATTTGCCTATTGGGTTAACCGAAGGTCCTCAAAAGTGATCCCATAAAGCGGAGCTGGCGCTGTGATCCCAGAAATTTTGAGATGCAACGGCCAATTCCACCGACTAGGTTGAGAATTTCAATCGGGTTTGAATCCAAAATCAATCAATCAGAATTCCGGATTCAAACCGTTGTTATACCCATTTTTTTTTGAGTGAGTAGTCAGTGAGACAGCAAAACTTCTTGTCGATGTCATGGATTATTTGAGAATTTGAAAGAGTACATGGAGAGTCAGCGGGAGATCAAAGTTGAGGGATTCTTGATAAACTTTTCAAGAATTTCTAATGAATATTCGACAGATTTTTAGAAATATTACAGAATTCGCAAGTACTTGAAAAATCTAGAAAAGAAAGTACTCCTTGAATCACTATAAGAGAAGTAATTGTGCGGGATTTCGATCGATTCTCGAAGAACTTTTGCAAGATTTATATATTAGATTTCTGACGAGCTTGAAAAAATATTACGTGAGTTGTAAATACACTGAGAGTTTGGAAAAAGGTAAGGATGCGAGGTTTTATGTAAACTTTTCAAAGATTTCTAATGAATTTTTCACATTTTCCACATTATTCCATGGCTTGGAAGTGTATGGAAACTTTAGAACAAGTCAATCATAAGAGATTTTTCCTCGAATTTTTTTGGACTTTGAACTTCAGAGGAAGTCGTATATAAGGGATTTCTGGTGGAAACTCAAAAGAATACTTTCACTGGATGTTTTCCAGATAAACAAAGTGCACTGAAACCCATTAATTACTGAAATTTAATACAAACCTCGCAGCGGTGAATGACCATTCGAATCTCATTAATCTAACCAGTTTCAATAGGTTTTAACAGGTTTGAACAAGGGTGGATGGTTATTACTGCCGTTCGAAGCAAGAAGATCGTAAGTCGCATTTTTGACGAAAATGAGTTTTTCATCCCTGGTTAAAATAAATCCATTGAATCTGACAAATGAAATTCAATGAGATTTGGTCAGAACATTGTCCAAGTTTAATCGTAATTTAGTGAGATTTGGCCAGATTCAACAAGATCCACATGAAAGTTCTGACCAAATCTCATTGAGAAATCACAGGTGAGAGTTGTTCAGAACATTGTCCACGTTTAATTGTAATTTAATGAGAATTAGTCAGAATCAATGTGTTCTTTTAAATGATTTAAATTATGAAAAAATTCTGCATTCCACTGTATTTTTCATTTTACAAAAAAACTTATTACTTTATCAATGACAGCTGTTCGAATTATGAAGAAATGATCCAAATTCGAAACGTTTATATAGAAAAAAACTAGAAAACTAATACAAGAATGGGAAATCTACAATACTTCAATAGTCTATAGACTTTAATGGCAAACCATCTCTAGGGTATAATATAGATTTGTTCTATCGATTTTAGAAGAAAACTCTTTTTCTGGATTTCCCCGAATTGTTTGTATTAAATCTTATCAATCAATGAGATTCCATATAAACTTTAAATTACGGTTGAACCTACGGCGTAACCTGGCGGTGAATGCGCTGAAATTTAAAGTGGACCTCTGATGGGCTCTCGATAGACTTTGAGAAATATAATGTAATCTGCATATGAAAAGGATGTCAAACGAATTTTTACAGTCCTAACAGGGTTTTACGATCAGCCCAAAAATAATTCACGGCTGAGCCATCGCCGAAATTGATCATACGGTAATGGCATCCAGCAATGGTTGACTGCTGGGTGATAACTTGGGACCAACAATGATGAAAAGTAAACGGCCAATGATGAAATTGATAACTGGCCTGCTGAGGGAGCGATTATCGAGGGTTTTCATGTCTGGATGTTGACCTTGTCAGCCAGTGATGGGCCACCAATGGGGAATCAATCATTAGCCGTTCAACACGAGCCACATATGGGGCCGATTATCAGCTGTGTTTCAGAACTGGGCTTCCTGTATGGGAGGGCTTCTGAAAATCTAACGTGACCCGGCAATTACTTGAAGAGTCGAAAGAAAGTCAAATAGGTCAGATTTAAAGAGGTGTTCTGGAAGTGCATGACAAGTACAATCATAGAGAGATATGTGCTGAATTTCCAACGGCTTTCGGTGGATTTTTGGAGACGCTTGGAAAATATTGAACGAGTCGTAAGTGCATAAGAAGTCCGGATGAAGTCAAGGATAAGAAGACCATAAATGATTCTTGAAGGACTTGAAAAGACTTCTGACACCATCCTGTCATTATTTCATAAGTTTGAAGTCTCACTAAGAACCTCACACCCTTGACTTGGTTTGGACTATTCATGTACTTCCAAAACTTGGATTAATATCAGCAGTCCGCCCTGTTGAAGATGCCTGTTAGAACCAGGAAAAACTTTCTGTTAGACCTTAAACGGTGTTTGTCCCTGGGAATTCGGTTCAGAATACAATTCAAAACTGACGATGAGTTTTAGGATAGTTTTGTTCGGAATTCACAATTTTGATATTCGATTGAAAGCTGCCGGTAACTTGCCTTCCAGGTTTTCCCGATTTGATAATTCCGGAAAAAATACAGTCGAAAGTTTGTCAGTTTTTGACCGGATTTCCAAAAACAAAAACCTTTTAAAGCCTCTCTCGCCCGATTTTGACAGGCTTTTTCAGCAGGACGCGAAAGTCTCTGAAAGATGCACAAGAAATGCTTGATATTTTTCATGATCGGGGCACAGGGAGGCCAATTGGACATTTTTTGAACAAATCAACTTCCATAAGACATTCAGAGTTCAAATGACTTGATTTCTTTTGTTTTTAAACGATCAGAACAGAATTACCAATCAATTCCTTGAAGCAGAATTTTAGCTTTCATCGATTTTGAGAGGGGCCTGCTGTCAATTTCTTGTCACGGTTCAAAATCTCTATTTATTTTCCGAACTATACACGGAAAAAATAATTTAGCTGCAGCAGCTAAATGGCTAGCACGGACATGGACAGCCATTCAATTAGCTCCTGCAGCTAAATTTTTGCTGTTATAGCAACAAAATTCGCATTTGTAGCTAATTTATTTGCGGTGGTAGGTATTTAGGCTCTGAATTAGCATTACGAGTCTCTATCTAATGAATGATCCATTATCAGTGTAGAATATTGAGACTTGTCAGTCGTAAAGTCTGTTGACAGCTTGCTGTCAAATAAAATCTTATGGATTTGCTCTACATAAAGACTGATTCAACGAAGAGAACTCCTCTGTACACTGAAAAGCCAATTTTTTAGACTGAAAGGAACTTTTCTTTGCCCTCATTCTAATCAATCTTTTTCCAAATGGAAAAAGTTTTCATCAAATTGAAACGAAAAATTCTCAAATTGCAACAGAAATATATTCCTCCTACTGAGCGTTTCCGTTAGAACCTTGCATTCACATTACAGCGATATTGATGCGATCTTGAAAGTACTTGTCTTCCAATTTACAAATGCATTACAAAAGTAACTTGCGAAAATATCGTTGAAATATCACCTGACAACGTAACATCGCTGCAATTAACTTGTAATTAGATATTGTAATATTACTGTTGTAATTTTCATAACAGATACTTTCAAGATCGCATCAACATCGATGCAATGTTAATGCAAGGTTCTAACGGAAATGCTCAGTGGACTTCTTGAATTCGAAGAATATGATTTCAATTCAATGAAAAATCTTTTCATTGAAATGAATTATTTTTTCCATCGGAAACAAGATTTATCAGAATGAGGGCGAAGAAATTTTCTTCAAGTTGAAGAAATTGTGTTCTCAGTGTAAAGAACTTTAAAGGAGTGAATTACGGAAAAACGTGATATCAGAATCAAATTTACAGAATTCAGTCCGCTGTTGAAATGAAAAATGATTGAGTTGAGGCGCAAAAATTGTCGATTGCTTAGAAGAAGACTCGATTTCGGACTTTTTTAATGCGGTTAATGTCGTAATGCAAAAAAAATTACTTGTCATATTTCACTGAAATAAATGTTGCGAAACGTTTCTACCAAGTCACAAAGATTGTTAAAGCCCTACCATTGTAACATTTCGAATGGAATGTTCAAAAATAACATCGCTGAAACGTCGCAGGAATGTTTGATGTTTCAAAAACGTTTCAGAGATGTTGTTCTGAAACATTTCGCTACATTTGTTTTGAAACAACGCTACATTTTGTTCAGTAGGATTTACCACAATTTGGAATGAAATTTGGGATAGGGACAATTTTGGGGTATAATTTACTGCAACTGTCATCAAATCTACTCCAATCTAGTTAAAATTACAACAATTTGTTTTGAATGGTAATAGAAATTGCACCTGTCGCAGAATTTATCGCAAACTTTTTTTCCGTGCACTCGACGGTCGGGTCAAGGGTGCTATATAAGTGAGAATTTCTCAGTTTTGCCCAGTTTGGAAAAATAAAATTTATTCAAGACGTCTCGAAAACGTTGAACACAAAATTACATTCCAATAAACTAAACCACAAATTTGATGATTATTGTATTTTCTGTTGAGAGTATGGATAAAGTGATAGGACCTTCACATTCCTTGATAAAATTAGTTTATTAGGAAAGATGTCTTTCATTTATTGATTAATTTTTAGAAATCCGGGTAGAGTATATACTCTACAACATATGTTGAAAAGTCCTTAAACGTTCATCAGAAATTCCCATGCTTGATGTTTTGCGAATATTTCAGTCAACAGTTTGTTCAGAGTTCTTTGAAAGCCTATCAAAAATCTAACTCCTCCAACTTCTTCTGCACCCAGTAAACACACGCACGTTTCAAAAACGTCAAAAACAATCTATAACCACACGTTGTGAATTAGTAATATTCTTGCGTTGATTCAACGTAAAAATGTCGCGGCAGATCACGTGTTTTTCAACCATAAAATAACGTCATATCAACGGTTTGAACATCGTTTAAAAGACGTCAAATATTGACGTGTCCTAATGATGGTTCTAAAACGTGAATTGAATCCAACAAATTATTTTGAAAACTTCTCATTCAATATCGAGAACAATAGTATGTCTGAGTATGACAGAATTTGGAAAGTATGCCAGACTATTTAATATTTTGCTCTTTGTTGAGATTTTAACCATTGTTCGGGTTCGTTCGACATTTTTAGCAGAATATCTTCAATTGAAGTTCAAACACAAGGTGTTATAAACACATTTCAAACGCGTGGTTCAAACCCGTTCAAAACACGTTTTTTGAGCACGTCGTTTGATGATTATTTTTGAATATTAGTTTAAATTACACGTCATCAAAACGTAAATTCCTGGTCGTCTAACTCCCTATCAAATTTCAACTAAAAATCAACGTTATGAAATCAACGACTGACGTCCATTTGACAGTTTAACGTTCTTTCAATGTTGAAATAACGTGTGTGTGTTTATTGGGATACGTATTACTTCCGAGACATTTCCAGGTCACAAAATATTTTGTGGAAGGTCCCTTAAAGGTCTGTCGGGAGTTCCTCGAATGTCCACTAAAAATCGATACTCAACTTCAACTCCCCAAAGACTTCTCTCTCACGTACTTCCTTAATCTGGCATCATTATGGCCGGGGATTTGATACCCAACAGTTTTTAAAGCAAAATTCCTATCCTTATATTTTTCATGATTACAGCTTTTTTGAATATCAAAAATTAATTTAAATTTCATAAATACCGTTCACAACACCTAATTCCCTTGAAAAATAACTTCACTAATGCAGCAAGTTATGATAGGGTATCATATACGGATTACAGAACAGCGAATTTCTCCTCTAGCCTTTTGGTATTCTATACATAATACCTCTATTCACCGCATCAGCGATTTTTTGTCCTCCTCGCGTGTATCGATTCCCCCTCGATTAATTACTATTCATCATAGTCACCTGTATCCGAGCTTCGGGAAGACCAATTTTCCCTGCCAACCGTTCCCTAGCGAACACATCCGGATAATGCGTTCTCTCGAATTCCTTCTCCAAAGCGTCGATCTGCTCGTTACTGAAGCTCGTGCGGTTCCTTTGGAGTTTTCTCTTCAAACGAAGACGCGCTTGATCGTCATCAGCCCCACCGGAAATACTCCCGGCGTTGCTGTTGTCTCCACCGCTGTTCGTTTCATCCGAATGGACGCCTCCTTCCAATTCTGCCACTGTAACCAAAAAATCAATTTTGTTTTTCAACGATACTGAAAAGCTTTATAAATCATTGTACGGAAAACAAAATTTACGAGGACAAGATATTTGGTGGAAAAGTTGTATTATCGAATACCACGCGACGTGATAATTTCTAAAAGACTCGTTTGAGAGACAAGCATGGTAATCATACGACACTTTGAATTACTTTTTTTTTTCCTATATCCCCTTGTATCGCGCAAAGTAAACGGAATTTAAACCAGCGCGTAACATGGATTCGAAGGTTGATAAGGAGAAGTACAAAGAGTAGGATGCAAAGTATATATCTTAAAATAAACAACTATAAAATCCCACGAACCGCGGTTTATTAACGTTCATCCCATATTATATGTACGTATACATGTATAACGCAGGAGGGTAACACGTACATCGTGTCGTGGATAGATGTACGTGTTCGCTTTTGTGCAAAGCACGTATGCGGACGAGTAGGTGAAATAGGTAGGCAAAAGTAGGGAGCGAGAGGGAAAAGGCGGAGGCAGGCATCGCCGGGCAAACCTTATCGTCGGTTTCTGGGTGAGCGCGTTGAGGCGGCCCTGGGTTTTGGCTTGGTAAGGAGGTGGAGAGTAAAATCGAGAGGAAGAGAGTAAAACAGCTGAGAAGGGGAGAAAGGCAAGGGAAAAGGGAATGTACGGGTGCGATAAGACGCCGGGCGTCCCGACGCCAGTCGCCAGCCACCCTTGCTATCCTATGACACGATACGCCTGCTTGCCTGCCTCCCTGGCTGGCTGTTTGCCTGATTTTCCTGTTTTGCCTGTCTTGCCTCCCTGCCTACTTGTCTCTATCTCCATATCGAGGTCGTACTTCCTCCACGTTCCTATCTTCTACTTTTCTTCGATATCGTCAACTTGCTCTCGTCCTATTGTATCTATCTTCTCCTACCCCATTTCCTACTTTTCTTCCACATCTTCTTCTTCTTCTTTACTTTTATTATTTTGAATTTCTCTTTTCTTTTCCCAACATTGTCCTTGTGAGTATATAAATACATGTATATCAAGTGTCACAAAATTCGTGTCCAACATCGAACAGGGCACGTTTATTCGGAAACTAACATTTCACTTTATCTCCTCTCGTGCCAAAACTTTGTATTTTTTTCCAACATTTTATTGCCAAATTTTCTTCAATTTCTTCTCGAATGAATACGTCGCTGCACTTTTTCTTCCACCCAAGTCCGAGCGTTGAATCGTTTGCCTGGTCGTTATTTCAAATATTCCACAGGATACGCGTACAGTGTACAAAATGTTGGCATTTAGGATAGATAAAATCCAGAGAGGAGTTTCAAGAAAATGTGTTTAGATGCATTTGATTTGCCCGTATGAAGGAAAGAGGGTAACGGCGAGGGGTTAGAATCGCTTGCTATTTCAGCGAATTTGGAATGCTCGGTGGTTTTAATTGCCGTTTAAAACGTTTACCTAGCTTGAACCCCGGACTATAATCGAATGAGAGAGGAAGCAGGAGGACGCGGGAAGGAGAAACGTACTTTGAAAGATATCGAGAGACCGCTTCCGCAGCGGCGGCGTGGCGGCGATTCTCTTATAAAGGTGTGTTCGCGATAGAACTGCGTGACTATGCCCTTTATACTATCGCTATTCTCGTAGTTGTAGTATTCGTCGACGTTTAACGGCTACGAAATCTATGGACTAGGAGAGTTTGGTACTAAGAAGGAAAGCCGAGGATAGATAGAGATACCAAGAGAACTTTCCCGTCTTCTCGACTCTGTGGAGAAGTTTGGCTTGTACCAGTCTCGTAATCCGCGAGAAGTTTACCATTATATACATGTACATATATATATATATATATATATATATATACATATTCTCACACACATATATGGAGTCACGGTGGCTGCTTGCCAGCGCCCTACACCCTTAAGAGTACGTACCAACCAGCCAAGCCCGTATCCATAGGAGCTTATCTCTCGAATATTCTCGTTACAACTTCCTCCCTCTTCCTCCCTCCTGCTCTTGGTTCTCTCAAGTCGTTTATAACGGTTACCTCTTGCGAGGCAACCTAGGATAAGAGGGATACTTCTACACTCCGTGTCGCTGATGATTCCGTGATATCTTATAATATAAGGATATATTAACAGGGGACTTTTGCTCGCTTTCCTTCGAAACGATAAATGAAATTGATAAGACCGATGAAAATGAGGGAAGGGAAAAAATGTATCTGTATATATATGTTTCATGGAGTTCGATGAAGTTGGATGGTGTTGTATCATCTATAACGATCGATCGTTTTTTCTCCAACAGAAAAATTGTATTGAATTCTCTTTGTATTTTGGTGAATAGCCAATTTAAAACGAGGTGAATTAAAGGCTACGAATATGTGTTCCTTTAAACGATGCGAAAGTTACTTAACTGGATTCGAAGAGAGATGCTCATTGAAAACAAAACAAAAGCGAAGAGAGGAAGAACTCGATCTCCGTTTCTTTCTACTTGTCGACGGGACGTCGATGAAACTTTACTTGGAGTATCGAAAAAATCGGATCCGAGAAACAAGCGTATACGTTTTCGAGGTGGAATGAAAGAAAGGATCAGAGTGGAGATCAGATCGAATTTCCTCCTTTACCGAAGATGCAACAAAAAAAAAAACAAACTGAAACGTGGAACAAAAATACCTGCAAAACAACTAGATTTTAGCTTTTGCTTTGTCTCGGAGTTTTAGATGGAAATATCGAATGTTTCAATGTAGTAAGTACATGTAGAATTATTTATGAAGCTTTTTATTCATTCTATTACTTCTCCCTTCAAAAATCCGTATCGAGGGAAACGAATAGGACGGATTCCTATTAAATTATGGTAATTCCCTACGTTTTTTTTAGCAAAATTAATGTCATATCCAGCACATGCTGCTGCGAGCGTCAAGAAAATTACTGTGGTGGTTTTCTAATCGCAGACTATACCTTATCAAAAGAACAATTCAAATACCATCCGAGAAACCTATAAGAAGCCTAAAAATTCGACTGAAATTCATAATTAAAATTTCCCATCTAAGAAATCGGGTAAGAATTCACCTAGGACTCCAAGAAATCCATGAGAATCCACCTGGATTTACGTATGGATTCTGAATTCCTGGATTTTGTTCAGCAGAGGATTGAAAATTACAGGAATAATCGTTGTGTAGGAAACACCACCATTTTTGCTGAATTTCCAAATAAAGTTGAAGGGTTTGGGAATAAACTACAGGAATCGCGTTAATGTACTAAAAAGAATCAGAAAAAATTCATGAACGAAGTTGAGTGGTCTGTTTTGAAAGTCTACAATTCAAATGGTGAAAACCCGAGGAAGAAACATTAGATCTAATGAGATCTATGTAAATCTCGTGAGATATATGTAGATCTCTTCAGATCTAAATTTTTGCTGATGTGTATTTATAATCAAAGATTTAAACTTCGGCAACGAGCTCTGAGATCCTGAAGATTTCAATCTTGTAAGGAATTCAAAGTGGTATAGGGAGATTCAAAAAGAACTCTGATGATCTCTGGATATCTTTTTGAATCTTTCGCAAAATGGAAATCTTCAGATGTAAGCGGATATCGGGAGATTCGTAGAGATTTTTGCCAAAATTTAGATCCGAAGAGATCTACATAGATCTCATTAGATCTAATCTTATTTTTTCAGGAACACATTGTTCACATATTTATTTGTTAATGATTTATTTAATAAAACGAATGAAGAAATTTTCTTTCTATGTATTTTCAAGTACTTGAGAACTTTTGGAAAAAAATTTCAACGAAAAAAATGGAATACCATATATCTCAAACTTGACTTCACATACTTTAACCATAGTATTTTAATTCCGTTTGATTTGCAAGAATACAATAAAATGATACAATAGGTGCTTCTACGTAAGTCTCTCATTGAAATACAAAATTATGAACTTCCAACCTTAGAATTCATCAATTTGAACCAACTTTTCGTTTTGGGCTGGCCAAAACTGACTCATAATTACCTATACAGCATCAGAATATACTATAAGTGTTCTTCCAATATTCGAAATATGTTCTATGCACATTCTAATGGGGCCTTTCCATAGCGGCTATGCATATTCATCGAATTTATGAAATCGAACACCGATTGGATGAATATCGTACATTCCGAATATTCTACGAACGTTCATTATATGTTATTCGTATCTCATTCGTACATTCTACGAATGTTTCTATTTCGTATATACTTTGAACTTCTGTTACTTCTCGGATATCATCTGAGGGATAAACTGAGAAAAATTTCTCATCCAAGATTTCAGACGTGTTCAGGAAGTTTCAGAGAAATTTAGAGACAGATGGATTAACGGGATACTAGCGCCATGATACCAGTCGAATCGTTTATAACGAACTACGGCCAAACGCTTGAATTTAATCAAAATATCGCTATGTATAGCACTTTTCTGATTCTGATTTCTGATGATGAACGATTTGATTGCTGCCATGCCGCTAGTATCGTTGGAAGAAAATTTGTGAATTGAATTCTAGAGGGGAATTCAGAGAAATTTAGTGGCATTCAGGGTAATTCAGAGGGTTGTATTTCGTACCTAGTAGAATTCAGAGACAGGTGATGAGGGGAGAATTATGCGTCAAAATCAGAGGGTTTCAGAACAATTTAGAAAAAAGATAATAAATCGAGGACAATTTTTGGTCGACAATTTTAGAGATTCAGAGAGATCGAGATATATTCCAGGAGAATTCAAGAAAAGTTCAGAAGACGAAATTGAATTTCGAAAAATCGTGAGTTATAGTTTACATGGAAATTCAAAGACTTGCAGGGAAATTTGGAGAAAAATGAATTTCGAAAATTTATCAGTTTCTGGTTTCAGAAGAATTTCAATTTCGATTCAAAATGATTTAGAAATATTCCAAGAAATTTAGAGGAATTTCAGGAAAATTTTGTAAACTCAGTTTGAATGATTCGGAAAAATTGACAGGAGTTGAGAAAAGTTCGGGAAAGGGTTTAAAATCTGAATAAATGAAATTCTGAAGAATTTAGACGGATTCAAAAAGATTCAGACAAATTCTGAGGAAGCTTTGTCATCTGAATAATTTAAAGAGATCTAGACCGAATAAATGGGATTCGAAAAGATTTAGACATGTTCAGAAAAAGCTCTGAAATTTGAATAAATGGAATTTTGAGGGACTCACTCTAAATTTCTCGAAGTGAAATTCCATGCTCAAAGAATGATCATAATGCAATTCCGATGAGAATGGTGATGGGACATCCTTCAAAAAGATTGATCCTTTGTCACATAATAAGTATCGAATGTTTATTGAAACCTATAAAAATTATATATTTTTTATATGAAAAAGGATCAATCTTTTTCAAAGACTCCCATCACTAGATAAGAGTGAAAATTTCACTCCGTAAGAATAATATTCACTTTATAAGTGTGGATTTTTGATCCATTGGAGGGAAATTGCAACTCCTCCTGAACAGTGAAATTCCACTCTTTTATAAGAATGCAATATTTACATCAATAGAGATAAACCACTAATCCACTCTCACGCAGTGAAATTCTCACTCTTTCAGAGCATATTCTGGTACAGAAAATATAAAAATTAACACTCTTTGTGAATTGTTCTTCAAAAATAAACCATTCAATATATATTTCTGTATTTCTCAGCGTTCACATGTTGGAGAGTTCAAATTAATTTTTCGGTGCAATTATATGGAAGTTTAAGCAACGTACCATGAAGAAAACGAAAATCTCACAGAAAATTTCCAGCCTGCAGTCCTTGCTGGAAAAATCTTCAAAATTATATATAAATTTGTATATAATTCAATATAATTCTATAAAAATTATATATAATTCTGAATATTTTTCCAGTTGGGGCATCGTAAACCGGGGTTACTTTGTAACATGTATTTTTACGTTTATTCACACATATTTCATTCGATAATTTGTAGAAAATAATCTCCTCTGGGAACAGGCAACGATGGGAACACATTAAAAACCGCGTCATCAAAAACCGCGTAGAAAACGATTCAGAATTCATAATGTGTGTCACAAAGTAACCCCTTCAGTCATGAAGCAACCTCACTGTACGGTATAATTTCAAAAATTCTTGATGAATCATAATGTCTTTGGTTCTAAATTAGAGCTGTATCAATTCCTTCGAATAAATACTTTACCTTGGCACAAAAAAACTTTCTCGAAATAAAGCTCTCATAAACAAAAAGATGTTAAAAATCCAGTGTGGTGAACAAGGGTTAAGAGTGGATTTTGACGCCAATAAATGTAGAGAGCAACCAGACTTAGAATGATTCTGAAATATTGCGCAGAATTTGAAAGCCTTAATCAAAAAAATTCCGAGAGATTCAGAAAGATTCAGAGGAAGTCGAAAGATTTCAGAATGCATTACTAACCCAGACACCATTGAGAGTTCTAAAAGACTCCGCAAAGAATTCTCGGATGTTCGAAAGTATTGGAGCACCAAAAGCAATCGGAAAAATTCTGGTAGAATATATTCAGAATTGAGCATTCTTGGTGGTGTTCTTTTTCCATCATATTAGAATCAATTATAAACTCACTAGAGAATTTTTTGAGAACATTAAAAGTATAAATACAGAGCAAATTAAGACCTCTCAAGAAACTCGTTTCTTTAATAAAAGGAGTTATTTTGAATTTCAAATGTATCTGTTAATTGGAGAGTTTCATAAATTGGATAATATCAAATTAGTTTACATTGTGTACATTGAAATCAATAAACAGTTTTATCCAAGTATTCGAATGATTTTTTATGTTTGTTATTAAATATTTTTTCCTGCCTACACATAAGAAGAATTTATATTTGACATTGAAATTTGGGAGGATTCAACTTACATTCTGATGTATAAGAGTTTAGTTTTGAATTTACACAAATTTTTGTTTCAAAATTATTCTTCAAAGAAGTGTAATTGCAATCCCTATAAAACTATCGTCAATTTTAGATGTCAATTATTTTCAAGATATTAATATTTTAAATAACACAAATCTCTATAGAAAGCATTTCAGTATCTCTCACTATACCGATGAAATCACCCCTTGGAACGTTTTATTTGAGGTTTTTTAATATTTATTCAATTTCTCGTATTGATAACGATTATTACAATTCTTCATAAAAGCATGAATATTAGCGTGATAAGAGAACATAAATTACTTGAATCTTAGGGTGAAAAAAACGAAATTCCAAAAAGATATTTCAAACTTCCGCCAATAAGTTGGTTTAGCATGTACAAACTGAAAAACATATGATCTCATCAGCGTCATCTACATTTTCTATGAATCCGCAAATACTTCTTTTGAATTGAATAGAGAACACCGCACGAGTCAATATCATTGGACGTTTGAGAGTTCTTAAATCGCATTTTGAGAGTTGTTTTCGAACATTTCACAAACTCCTCGAATCATTCAGAAGAATTCTCTGAGAACCCCATACGTTCTAAATGAACTCTTAAAGAATTCAATGCTGAGAGTTCTTGAGAAGTTCATGTTAAGAACTCATATGGCATTCTTTCGAAACTGTCTTGGGAACTGACAAGCCTTCAGCTTCCTCCAAATCACTCTGAATTACTCCGAATCTCTCAGAAAAGTGTCCTAAAACACGAAGAGGTTCGAAGAGATCTTTTTTACAGGAGCATAAGTTGAAGGAGAAATGTTCATGACCGCCTATACATCCCAAAACTTTTGTTATCATGGAGATCTGATCTATATATTTCTCTCAGTACATAGATAAAATTCCAGAGCGGAACAATTTTCAAAATTGTATATAAATTATATATAATTCAATAAATTTTTCAGAAATAGTCCCACAGTTTTCGAACAGGAAAGCTATTTATTCAAATACATCTATACGCGTTTCGATTTTTCAAGTCCTCATCAGGATGGGAGAACTACATAAAAATAAATATAAAAACGAGTGAGTATGGTGACCTCCACATCTACAAATGAGACACAAAAAGGTATGAATATTTATAAATTAGAAGAATAATAGAATCTCCAAAAGTTCTTATCATAAAACTGTTCGAAAGTTGAGTGACTATTTCTTACACATACTTTTTCTACGAAAGATCTGACTAAGAACGTTATCTTGACAATTCAATATATTTTATGCATCAGTTGAATTATATTACAATGAAAAAAGAGAGTAGTTGTAGCAGATATTCTGGTTACTTCGCGAACATGGCAGTCGACCATTAGAGCCATTTAAGCCATTAATGGTTCTAATCGCATTGTTCATTCATTCCCGAGATTAGCAGCTGCGGGAACTACTTTCGATGGATGATCAAAAATTGTCTGCCCGAAGTAATTGCGACAACAGTTATTTCTTCCTTCTAACATATCAGACTGAATTTCCAAATCATCTTTCAATCCTAAACAAACAACGAAAAGGAGCTTCAAGTGATTTTCAATAGTTTCCTGCGAATGTAGATAAAAAATCAAAAACGAATATTTATACCCTCATTGAACTGATTACACTGCATAATATAACATCGATTCCATAAGTTCACTCTCTAGTGAACATAAAAAAGATTCCCCACCGATTGTGGAGTTGAATTGATTCTTCTAAATCGACGAAACCCCTTTTTTCCATTTCAATATTGTCATAATCAAGAAAATAAATATAAAAAATAAAGGATGATAGACGAGAAGAAAGGTTGTTCCGCCATCACGGTTGAACAAATTTCAGCGAGCTGGCTTGCGGTTGGTGGATCTAAGGAAGGATCCAAACGAGATATCCAACAAAATGAGAGACGTAGAGGGACGAAGGGAATACATTGGGATGCGCTGCCAGTTTGGGATCGGTCGGATCCCCTTCTCCGGTCGTTAAGTCGAGGAGGATGGTCCGATCTCGCTTTGCAGCTGTTGTTCCTATCTTCTTCTTCTTCTTCTTCTTCTTCTTCTTCCTTGTCGTCATTTTCTTCTTTCCGTGGACACATTCAATATTATACGCATAACTCACCGATGGAAACATCCACCTTTTGTTTCCTATAAGGCTTCCTTTTTTATACACACAATAATTTATAATTTTCACTTACAGAAATGGAAAGATTATTTATTATCTCATATCCGAATGAAACGATATTTTTCAGGGGTGGCAGGAAGTACAAAAGAGAAGGAGAGGAAGAAAATGTTAACCCTATGTTTTACTTCAAGCACTCTTACAACTTAAGGTTGTCGACCCATCGTCGACGAACTCTGAAAAGCTTCAAGTTGCTCTTTCTTAACTTTTCTTTTCTCTTGGTATTTCTTTGCTCGTAGCGCTAGCCTCCTCTGTGTCATTCCAACCTCTTCACGTTCAAAAATAAACTATATATAGGTGTACTACACGGTATTAAAGCCACAATGCAATCAACTTGGCATTGTTACAACGGTCGCTCGTGCGCACGAACGAACAATGGCGACAAGTTTCGACGTTTAACTCTAAGTGCGCCACAGCGACGACAACCCATTATCACCTTTAATATAAAGCTTCTTGATTCTCGTTACTCGTGTATTAACGTCGGCCACCGTTACCAATTATACAAGGGTTGGATCTTAGATCGTTTCTTCGAGTACCTATACGCGCGCTTTTGTCCTTGTTCCTTGTTTCTCATTACACATTACAACATTCAAATATATTATCAATTTTTATCAATTTGAATATCGGTGATTAGGATCAGTCCGTGCAAGCAAAAATTTTGTTTTGTCTAAAAGATTTCTTATACAACAGTTTTCACTGTCTTTAAGATGCCTTCGTTTAAGAAATCTTTTAGACAAAGCAACATTTTTCCTGTGTGGGAGATTATTTAAAAAATTTTCAACAGCAAAGTACGCAATCAAAGACGATTCAAAATGTCAAACCCATTCGCTCGAAAAAGCCCCCCCCAAAAAAAACGATATTATTGTTCTTTCTTTGAATTAGAACACGCGATTCAAACAAAGATCCTCCCTCCTCTTTCCGTTTATATGCTTCGTTGGACACGAAATTTACCTGAAAAGTGGCGTGCCAACTAGAAACATAATGGACTCAAAGTCAAGTCTCGTGTATTCGATCGGGCGTGTGGTCCCATTGTCGATGGCAACGTTTGTGTTTCTCGAATTGATATTGAGTAATGAAAAGTAAAATTGTTGTACGCCAAGTTGTTCGCCGCCACTTGGCGCGCTTAACTCGATCGATATTATTCGAATGAAGAAAACGTACTTTGAATGGGCGCGAGCCTTTGGTACTCGAAGTAGTCGCCGCATTTCATTGTTACCGAATCCATTTGTCATCGCGTTCAGTAAATTTCAGTGCACACGCGAGTAAGTGTAGCATTGTTTGCGCTATTGTTATTAAAGTATTCTCGATACACTTTGAACACTATACTGTTAAAAGCTGTGCGGTTACGATCGTTGTGTTCATTTGAAATTCAAGGGTACGATACTACACATTACTGGTAGATTTTGAATTTATATAACATCGTTTGAGCCAATAATCATGTACAATAAAAAACATAAAATGATTATAGGTAGACATCAGCCATGTCAGGGGATCGGCTAATAACGCGTAATGTTAACCACTGTTACGCCTTGACAACGTGTAATGTACCCCCTTGGGGCATTTTTATTACGAAGCCCCTGGTTTTACGACCCTCGTTCAAACTATGTATACGCGTTATTTTTTTTTCTCTCTGTACTACGTCTATATCCCCACTCTGTGATAGTTGGGAGAGGTTTTGAGTATCTATATAAATGGAGGAGCATCGTCATAGGTGGAACAGAATTTTCAAGAGGAAGGAAGATGCAAAAAAGAAAAGAGATGAGGATAGAAGTCGATGCCAAGAGGGGATGGGAAGTCGTTCCGGTGTGACACCTCGCACCCTTCGAGAGTGAAAGAGCGACGCACACGGCCGATTATCATTTTTGACGCGACCAGAAAAGCCAGGATATATACGTATGCCCTGACAGACAATGGGCGGCCATGATGCGTTAGTAACGGCCATTCAAAAAGGCGGAGAAGAAATAATAGTGAGGAAAAAAAAAGAAGAGGAGGAGAGCTCGTATAGGTGGCAGCCAAATGAAAAAAGATGATGAGCACGCGTGGTACGAATTTCCTGGATCGTGGGTAACGTACTATATATATATCGAGATTCAAAGGCGATTCTCTCCTTTATGCGATTAATAAATACTTTTTGTGAATGGAGTGCGCACGCGATTACTGTATTATACCGCTTAATTATGCCCCTGAATTCACTTTTTTTCCTCTTACTTTGCAGTCGTTGCTGCAACGAGACGTGGAAAAGAGAAGAGAGGAGACAAGAACAAAAAACAAGCAGATGTGAAAACGATGAAAAGATCAAGTGGTTGGGATTTATACGGAGAAAATTGTTTCCATCGATGTTGAGATGGAGAGATAATGGAGCGCAGGAGTTGTGAGTTATCTTTTTTCTTTTTATTCATTCGATTCTCACTGATGTTTCTTTTATCCCCGGAAAAGAATGATTCCAAAGTTTTGTTCGAAAATTGAAAATTCATTTCAATACGGTTCATCAAAATATATACCCATCGCGTTGGAATTTCATTTTGGATAATAAATCGTGTTGTGGAGCGTCGCGGTAAAATGAGGTTACACAAAGGATACTCGAATATCTTATTTTTTTGGGTCGAGAGGGAGAAGGAATCGTAATAACGAACAACGGGAGAGACATGAATTGTCTCTCTTCTTGTCTTCGATAATACAGTGGCTGTTGCTAACGTGGAAGAGAGGATGAATAGAGGGGTTATGAGAGTAAGATCGCAAGATTATTATCAACTTGTGAAGGGGGAACGATGGAAATCAGACAGGAATTCGAGGTGTAATCCGTTTTGGCTTCAATACCTAATCTCATGTACAAATTTATTAGGTTACACTGTCGTTGCTCTGCCTTCGAGTTATTTTAGGGGGACGTTAATGGGTTTTAACTGCGATTTCATATCCATATTTTTTTTTTTCATGAACGAGAAGAAATTGTGATAAATTTTGTAAATCTTTATTATTCAATGAACAAAATATATTGAATTTGGTTTTCAGTGCTCGTAATACATCATTTATTCGACTAACCAGCTTTGGATGCATTGCAATTTTGTTATGAAAGAATCTAATCAATGCGCCCAGTGACATTTATGTGGGTAATTTACAAGGAATATTTTTTACAGTGTACGATACTTGCAACTTTTTTCTATTGAACCGAAAATTATAGTATGAGTCGTTTGAAGTTATCGATTCGTCGAAAATTAACCTAAAATGCATCTATTCAGCTTACGCAGCCAATCAAGGTATTATATACAGAATAGCAAATCTTTTGGCCAATCTCGCGAAAAATTCGCTGCCACAGCTAATTGGATTGTTGAGAAAGCAACACGATTGGCTAGAAAAGGCAAATTTTTCAGTTTTATATACAGAATAACAAACAAATCTTTCTGGGAGAACACATTTTTTGCTGACGCAGCTGAAAAATTGCTGTTGTAGCGAACAAGTTTGCTGTCGCTGGGAAAAATTTGCTGCTCCGACAAAAGGGACTTAGCAAAATTGAATTAATTTTCTGTCGTGTGTGGTATTGAGCAACCTGTCCATCTATCTGGGAAGAAATGTTTTAAATTCAAGTTTCAAATGTGTTCTCTTCTCCACTCAAATAAACAGTGAATCTGCTGTTCAGTTTTTCCTTTGTGTTCATCAACGGTAGAGCAAGAACAGTATTCTTGATTTCTGTATTCCTAAAAAAAGAACTGTATTCCTGAAGAATTATATCTCCAAATATCCACATTTTCAAAGAACTGTATTCTCAAATATCTCCATCATTGAATATCTGTATTCTACAATTCTCGGAGAACTTCATTCTTGAATTTTTATTTTCCAAGAACCATCTTCCCAAATAACTGTACTGCTGGAGGGTCCTGTTAAAGAACTGTCTTCCTGAAGAATTGTATTCTTGAATATCTGTATTCTCAAAGAATAGTTGTCTTAAATATCTGTATTCCTCAAGAACTGCCTTTCTAAGGAGTTGTCTTAGGGGATTGTATTTTTGATACTCATATTCAGGTGAATGACTATTGGAGAGTTCTTGTAGATAAAATGAAACTTGGTATCAAGAGGATACTAGTGATGATAACGAACCTCTCTTTCTATCGTATAGACGTGTCCTTTTCTAACCAACGGGCTTGAATGGTAACGCTAGTATCACGTGGAACATCGCTCAAGTATTGCAACAAAAATGATATAGTTCAATAATGGCAACAATTATCAAATTCTCAATATATCATGGCAGCAGCTAAATTGTTTATAGCAAATTACGGGTAAACGTTTCAATTTAATCAAAATATCGCTTTGTACAGCACTTCTCTGGTTCAAGTAGAAGTGCTGTACAGAGCGATATTTTAATCAAGTTGAAGCGTTCGCACGTACATTGTCATAAACAATTTGGCTGCTATCACACCGTTGGTATCACCTCAAGAATACAGTTCTTTAGGGAGACAGTTCTCGGAGAATACAGATATTTGCGAATGGAGATGTTTAAGAATACAGCGCTTTAACAATACAGCTCTTCAAGGAAAACATTATTGAAGAATACAGATATTTAAGAGGGCAGTTCTTTCAGAATACAGTTCTTTGAGAACACAATTCTTTGAGAATACACGCAGAGATAGAACAAGAACTTTATCCTTTATTTCTGTATTCCTGAAGAATTTTATCCTCAAATACCTTTATTCTCGAAAAATCCTGAAACAAGTGTATTCTCAAAGAACAGTATTTTCAAATTTTCAAAGAACTTCATTCTTAAATATCTGTATTTTTCAAGAACTGTTTCTCTAAAAGACTGTATCGTTAAAGAACGATCCCCTTGAAGAAATGTATTCTTAGTGAACTGTTTTGTTGAAAAACTTCGCTTTTGAATATCTGTACTCTCCAAGAACAATTTTTAATACCTATAAATTCAGGTGAATGACTATTGAGAAGGTGTTGTGGATAAAAAGAAAGTTGATAATAAAGAACGCTTATCGAAATAATGATTATAAAATACAATGGCAACAATCACCAACTTCTCAATAGTCATCCGCCTGAATCGAGGTATCGAGAATACAGTTCTCAAAGAATACAGATGTTTGAGAATTCAGTTTTTCAAAAAGACAGTTCTCTAAGGATACACAGCGTTCGTTCGTACGTACCATTTGGCGCGGCTCGTCCACCAAATCCGGCGCAGAAGTTGCGTGCAAGTACGTAAAATTTCAATTACGTTCAACATCTGAGTCAGATTTGGCGTAGGAACCGCACCAAATCGTACGTACGAACACCGCGCCTCATTGAAATGACTGGTTAAGCATTGGTTAACTTTTTCCAGTGAACTGCAGTTCTTGGAAAATACATGTAATAAAGAACGCAAATATTTGAGAACAAAGTTCTTTGAAAAAACAGATATTTGAAAT
This sequence comes from Gonatopus flavifemur, assembly GCA_018340375.1. Taxonomy (NCBI): domain Eukaryota; kingdom Metazoa; phylum Arthropoda; class Insecta; order Hymenoptera; family Dryinidae; genus Gonatopus; species Gonatopus flavifemur. The sequence goes on from JAFFJZ010000005.1 coordinate 14,056,039, forward strand.
TATAGTTCTTCAAATATACATCTCTTTGAGAATACATCTGTTTAGTGACCCAGTTCTACTCATTCTTCACTCCATTGTTGAAATTCCTAATATTTTTCAATCAAGGATCGTTGATTCGACTTGGTACAATGGAAATTCTTGCAATATTTTTCCCGCATCGCATCCGTCTGGGACGATCGCAGCCTCCTATGGGAAGTAATAATGCACTTACCAGGAATACAACCTCATACACAATTTCTCTGATGCGGTCGTAACCCGATACGCGTCGCGCTATAGATCGTCTCGCTATCTCGCAATACATTTTCCACGTATACGCGGTGGTGGTCTGTCGTACACTCGCGTTTGCACATTTGAACGAAACACAGACACGGAGGTACGCGAGCCAACCGTGTTAAATGGCTGGAAAGAAATGAGGTGTCGACCCCGAGTTGGATTAAACGCTAAGCGCTGGAATATGGACCGTACGTACACGCCGGACCAAGTTCGCTTTCAGTCTACAACACGCACTTGTATTCCAAGCGTGGATATGTGGAAATTAAGTATTCAAATATGGTTTATACGCGAATCATGCATATTCACAATCGCATATGGATGCGATTCGGTGATAATCGTGATAATGATTACGATGGCACGCGTACGAACATTTTTATACTATATTTCCTGAAATCTTTTGGTCTCCTGTTTCACCGGAGGGTATAAAATCCACATAATTTGCAGCGAATTTTCGCCCATTTGACACGACTTCAGAAAAAATCGTTGGCGACAGTAGGGGTGAAATTAAACGTCTTTATGTTATTCAACACTGATTTTCAGGGTCTGCACTGTATTTTCTAATTGAGGATCATGAAAGACACCCTCGATGGGAGAAATGCAGGCTCTGAAACTAGGACCTTTGAGAATATAACGATTTATTAATATCAAATGAATATTGCAAGGAAAGATAGCTTGTGAGACAGTACTGCCATCTTTTGAAAATTAATCGCAATTCTTTCTAAATTCCTTGGAGTGAAAAATTCACTCTTGAAGAATGAAAATACTGCAAGTCCAGGAAGAGTGAATTCTCACTCCAACAGAGTGAAGGTTCAACTTGGCTTTAAGAGTGAAATCCTTACTGTAAGATAGTGAAAATTCACTCTTATGGAGTAAAATCTTACTCTTGTTGGACTTGCAGTATTTTCACTCTTTGGGAGTGGATTTTCAGTCCAAGAAATTTAGAGAGTTTGTCAGAGTGAATTGAATTCTATCCATTTTATGGACTCGTTATTGGCTTCCTTTATTAATTTGGAAAGAATAATTTTTCAAAATGAGTCAAATGAGCTGATTCATTAATTCAATGACCCTCGATGAAACTGTTCTAGAGACTTGAATCAATCAATTATGTCATTGTGAATGAGCCAGATGTGTTCATGGGAAGAAATGGTTATTTGATTGGAATTTTCAAATCATGGATTATAAAGCTGTATTTTATAGATTTGAAAACCATCTGAACTATCATCGTTCGTGTTAAATCTATCTCATGAAATAGTTTACACCAAAACAATGATACTTTGAAGTTTGAACTAAAAAAGTATTTCACTGTGATCCTAAACTTAGTTTTCTGTTCGAAAAACTTATCTCTTGGAATTAAAATTCCCAACTATCGAATATATGATTTGATTTCATTGAAATGAATGAAATTTTTATAATCTGAACTTAATCTCGCGTTGTTTTGTGGTTGATGGAAAAAATTAATCCTTTGTAAGCTATTTCCATTGATTTTACAAAATATATTTTCACTCAGAGCGAATAATCATTCCGGTGCAAAAATGAATTACTTTTTACTATATGTCGGATATTTAATTGTTAAGAAATTCATATTTCATGTATAATCCCGCTCAATTTCCATAAGAAACTTTACGTTTCAAAACTGAAGGAATATTTCATTGATTTTCACAATAGAATTCATCACATGAAAACTAAAATTCGGATAAAATATGGCATTGCCAAAAATAATCAGTCATTTAATCGATAAAACGATTGTTTTGTTTCAGAAAATAAATTTCAATGAGACGATCTTTTGCACGGAAAAAAATGTTCATGTAAAAATTACATGAAAAGTGAGGTAAGAATTACAATGTGGATCTTATGTATAATTTACTACACAGTCTTGTTGAATTTACATTGTTATCATAGTTACTCCACAGCAACACTACTTCCATTTACTTCGGTAACAATGTAAATATAACATTGTTTCTAATGTATATTTTACTTCATTTGCGCTTATGTGAGCAGTTATGTTCAATTAACACCTAAAAATGTACAATTTACATGGGACTTTTTTCTGCTACAGCATAAAATAATACATCAAACCTGATTTATTCAAGGAAAATGTAAAGATTGTAATTGAATCTTCATATTTTTCTTGCGTGAATGAGGTTTGATGTGTTATTTTATGATGTGAAGGAGCGGGAAAGTGCGTCATCTCACCCCCATCTACTCTAATTCCTTCAAGAAAAATGTGACTTTTCATTAAAAAATTTCAAGATTAATATCCCTTTCAACAACTTCGCATGCAAAGTAAAAGGGAGGGAATGATTGTGAAACAACTGCAAATACTTTCGTCAGTTTTTGACTAGCCAAGGACAGAATCCTCTTTCTCTTTTCCTCGCGACGATCGAGAAAATCTGATTGGATCGCGAGTAAGAAGATTTATTTCTCTTTTCTTTGCCTTTGAGAAGAAAGAAAAAACTCTTAGTTGAAATATTTGCTGATGAAAAAGGAAGAAAAAGGAAAACGATGGAATGTACGTTTGAAACCTATGAAAAGCGAAAGAAGATGGAAGAAGGACGCACCGTGAAGGTGGAAGGTTCCAAGGTGGTAGATCGTCATCGAGGAGTACGAGAGAAAAAAAAGCAGAAGAGAGAAAAAGGTTACAAATGAATCGTTTAATAACCCCTATATTTCCTCTTTTGTTTTCTTTTTCTTTTCTTATTCATCGCGAGCACACGTTCGCTCTCACGTTTTCCTCTTAACTCTCTACATCTTTTCTCTTTTATTTCTCATCCCTTTTCATATATAGGAGCTGCTTATACATTCCGTCGTACGGTTGGTTGCACCCTTCCTAATGGAGTTTCCAATATTTTCCTTCTCGTCAACTTGCCTTCGTCTTCTCCGCAGCCTCTTTTTTATCTCTTTCTTATATTCCTATGTTGATCGATTACCTTACCTGTCATATAATTTCTTCTTCCTCTTTTCCGATAATACGTATTTCCAACGTCTTTCGGTTCCGTAGAAACTTCCCAGATGTGTTCAATTATTCAGATTATGTATCTATTCTTCCGATTATTTAGATTTTCTTCAGAAAGAATTGGTGGAACGAGAACGAAACGCGTGAGTATAGAGCGAGAACGAGGGAGAGCGATTAAACGGTGGCAAATGAAGAAGAGCGTAGTCGAGTCAGAGAGAAGAGAGTGAAACGAAAAGAAGAGGAGGATGAGAGGATGAGGTAGAGCACGGAGGAGGGTCGAAGTTCTAGGTGCGCTAATGCGCCGTGCAAACTCCGCGGCGCCTGCACGGTTGGTTAAACCAGCAAACATTGACTGACAGCGGGTGTACGATGGTGTATCCTGCAACCGCGTGCTCCTTTTTTTCTCGCATCTCTTCCATCTCTCTTTATTCTTCGCCCTCTTTTGATTCTACGTACATACGAATGTGCCCAAAGGCGTCCACCTGTCTCTGACAGCCGATTTCCACTAAAACCCCGGTCTCTACCCTTAAAACGTACAGCTTCGTATCAGAGAAACCTGATTATACGAGAAGAGGGGGAGAATGAGGAGGAACAGATTCGTCGTTCGTGTATCGAAATGTATCTTGCTATCGAATTGCCACTTTATCGATCTCAAGTTTTGATTTCAGAAAAATATAATTGTGAAATTTTCTCTCTCATTTTTCAACACTCCGAAGGCTGGAGAGTTTCTGAAACTGAGAGAAAAACAATTCACCGACGATCAGGGGATGTATATTATGATCGAAGCGAGGAAAAACTTTCCATAACTTTTACAGTACATATAAAAAGTGAGTGTTTCTATGCATTTCTTTTCTGCTTCTTCTTTCAAATCCACACGAAGTCAATTGTTTTTCTTGTTTCATCGCTTTCTATATACTCGGATATTAAATTTTCATTCTATTTTGTACACTATATGACTTCATTGGTACTCGACAATAAGAAATTTTTAGCAGTATTAGCTAAAATTTCATGTTGCTGCAGTTTATTGAAACGAATTGGTAATCGAATAAGGAAATCTTCAGCTTTTGAAGACCCGAAATTTTGCAGTACATCCTTTAAACGATGTTTCCAGTTCCAAGGAATTAATCCAAGAAAATAGACACTCAGATAGATAAATAGATTTCTCAGATTTGATGAGTTTGAATTTTCGTTTCGTTGCTATAATCGATTCAAACTTCAAGAACCTAAAATTTCACTGTAGGAACTAGACAAATGGTTGTCCATCTTTCAGCTAATGATTTTTTTCCGTATATATTTCCTCCCTCAATCGTTGTTTTCTCATGAAAAATGAGGAATTTTTCCCACTTTGAGGAACCAAAATTTTGGTTTACGAATGTCGAATCCTTTACAAATGAAGAAGAAATCCGCCAAATGATGATGGAGAATTCCCTATCCACGAAGGAACTTTGCTCCCAGTTTTGGGGGAAAAATTCCACAATTAATTTTCACAGTGTACATACTTTAAAAGATATGTAAAATTTTTCTTCACTTCAGTGGTTGATTCCATCCCCTGATCGCGAAGGAATTGCTTTTTCATCAAAGATAGGGGAGTTAGTTCTCTTCTATTTTGAAGGACTATTTCGTTTTTTGGGCGTTAAATTTCCGAAAAAGTGAGGCAAAAAAATTTGCACTCTAAAAAATAATTGTGGGACTCTCCTTCAAAAAATGGTGACAGCAAAGTTCCTCCATAGATGGTGAATTTTTCACCATAATTTGATACACTTTTTCTTCATTTGTAAAGGATTCAACAACCAAAAAATAAAATAGTTCCTCAAAGTGGTGGGAAAATCCCTCATTTATGATGGAAAAACAATTCCCTCGCGATGAGGGGACGAAATCCCCCAACAGTGTGAAAAAAAACTTCCCACATTTCTTGAAGTGCATGGTGGAACTTTACTGCAACCAAATCTTGGAGGAATCTTATGTCTTATTTCATTTACAATAATTCATCACAGAAAACGTCACAGATTTTCTCTATATGGTTATAAATAAAGTCTCTGTCGTATTTGTACAGGGAAAACCGGTAGACTACACGTTTTATCAAAATATATAAGTATTTTTTTAGCGATATTACGATAAAAGACGATAAACCCCATTGAAACTCCACAGCAGAATGAACATGTTGCTTTTGTATCGTGCGTTTCCGGTGGAATATACGGTGAAAGCAAAGTTCTCATAAGGATTTCACTATAAAAAACGATACACAATGTTTCATAAAAACATGTAAACCTTTCATCGTGATGTTCCGATAGAAATTTATACACTGAGAAAACAGATATCTTGAAAAATACCATAATTTATGGATTTTCAGCGCTGGTCTGACCCGAGTCGGAATATTCACTTGCATGAATCTCTAAAAGTACCATAATTTCTTGGACTTTTTGAAATAAGTATGGTACCTTCCGTATAAAAGTCTAAGACATTATGGTACTTTTAGAGGTTTTTTCAGGTAAATATTTAGACTCGGTCAGACCAGCGCAGAAAATCCATAAATTATTGTACTTTTTAAGATACCTTTTTCTCCGTGTAGATTCTTGTATTCGTATTTAAACGAACAATCAGACCGTCTTTGAATCTTGCATTTTCTGTGCATAAAACGATAAAGACCTTATCAAGCGAAATTATAATAAAATATTGCGGGGTTGATCGTTTATTTCCGCTTAAATTTGAATGAAAATTCAATTATCAAATTGTACTATTGTGGGTAATAATAATAATAATATAGCAAAAATTGAAAATTCCTGAATGAATGAGATTTCAAAAAATTTTCAACAGTGCAGATAATTTGATCGTTCTCTATCTCAAATCATCATCAGCAGGGTGCTCTTTATAATACAAATTCGATGATCCAGTCTGCTCTTTTATGTAATGCATGTATATATACAGAAGTACTACAAATCGGCAGTTTAACGACAATAAGAGGGGTCCGTTCCGTGACGCGAAGGAGTCCCTTGGGGGCCATTGGCAACCGAAACCGTGTAACGACGGATCAGCGGTTCGTACATAAGCAAAGCCGCCAAAAGGGATCATTTTGTTCGTTCGGTGGCTGTGGAGCACGATTGATATTCATACCGCGTTCACACCACCGTCAATTACCGCGTCCTCGTGGTGTGATACTTGCGACACGGTTACTCGTTTTTAGTCTGCGGCCTGTCTCCTCGTGGCCGAAACCATGCGCCCTTGAATTCTAACGATCAATCGGTTATATCGTTGCCGAAGGTTCACACATAATCGATTCCTTCACGTATTTTGGAATACCATTTAATCTTCATTCATAATTCATACGACAAAAGTTTCCGCGAATCGATACAAATTTCCGCCTGCGTTATTTTGACATTTCGTAATTCGTAACGACGCGGCAATGATTCATCGGCATCGATCCCACGCTTTTGGACAAAAGTTCATATTTCAAAACAGACTTCAACACCGATGTTTCTTTCCTAGCCAACAACATGAAAATTATGTATACATTTTTAGTGTGCTGTGAAGTTACGTGTCATCGATACGTGACACACAAGTTATCAAGGAGACGATGAACGATCATTGAAAGTCACATCGAGTACGATGACAGAACGATGAGTATTATATCGTTGATAAATAAAGGTCTTACGTAGTAGTCTCTAAATTTATTCCGATGAATAATTATTTAATCAACGGCGAGGATTGATAGAAAATTTTTATAGAAAAAACAAAAACAGAATGTAAAGAATGTAGGTGTTCAAAACGACCAAGACGAGGCTAAAGACATTGCTTGACGTTGTTTTGAATTCCTCGGAGAGATTTGATCGCAAACGAATGCGGTGGGGTTAAGGGCCCCCTTCATAGACGATTAATCCAGTTTACTCGCAGACGTTGTTACCCCACCTCATGGGGTTCTTGTAAGCTGAGAATCCTCACAAACGTTCCATTCGCGCGCAAATATATTCGATTACCGATACTCGAACCTGGACGGACCACGCACCTCCGTCGGCATTAGTCCATGGTTTCGACTTCCATCTTACTGCGCTCGACCATGGTTTCCATTTCACCCCTTATACGCACACGTATATCTTCGAGGTTTTAAATCGGGACGTATCGATCGTTCGCTAAACTTCTTTTCGTTCTTCCAACTATACGAAAAATTCATTTTCGAGGATCACACAGTGTGTTGTAGAAAAATCAGTATAAAATACTAATATACTAGCGCTTGGACTCCTCTAAACTTCTCTCCTCTATTTTTCTGTTTGTTTTTTTTCCAACATTTCGATTCTTATTTCCATCGAACGTTGGATAAATGACAGGAATTAAAAGGAGAGGAAAAAGAGAGAGAGAGAGAATGGAATACGGGGACGCACGTAACGTAGGTAACCAAAGACGGACAAAGAGGAGAAATAAATAAATAACGAAAGAAAGAAAAAGAGAGGAAGAGAGTTTAAGCCTGCAGGCTGCAGACAGAGGCACATCGCGCGCCAGGGTACTGACAGCACGGCAAAGCAAAAGCAAAAGAGAGGAGAGAGAGAAGCAAGTATCTCGCCCTTCTTTTGTCCCAGGGCCTCAGCCCGATATTGAAATGGAGTCGTTTGAGTGTGAATAATTTGCTTTGCCCGGGCCACCCCGCCCTCCCTCCTCCCCCTTCATCGTTCATCCCCTCTTTGTAAGCCACCCCTTTCTCCCGTTTCCTCCCCTTTTCGCGACTATAACTTTTCCTCCTCTCTATGACTATATTCTCTACATACTGTAACCTATATACCTAGGTATCGGTTCGTTCCACGATTTCAACTTACCGCCGTTTATGATTTTCCGTTTAATCGTTTCAACGCAAAACCGAATATTCTCCTTTATTTTTAGATCATTTTATCACGATAATGTGTACCGTTCTCTGACGAGACTTTGAAATAATTTATGAAATGCATTCATCTTCTTCTTCTGGTAAATAATGGGTTGTAAAAAAAAACCACTATTCTTTTCTTCTCTCTTTCGACTTTCATCTCAGAATACGGTTGGTTCTCCATTATAAATCGAATACTCTACGTATCTCAATGGGGTATTCATGGAGCGTTCAAGTATCATATCAATGAAATATTTATCGAACGGGTGCTTATCCCCTTACTCTGCGATAGCGCAAACGTTTCATCGGTTTGTCGATGAGAGTCAATGAAGAAACGAGGGGAAAATCAAACGAAAGTCAATGTAAAACTTGCAACATTTTTATCAATGACGTTGAAACTAAGAGAAATGTTGGTTGTTCTTGATTTTTGTCATACACCAAGAAAAGAGATATTCAGAAAAAATAGAAAAATTCATTGGTACCGCCACCCCCGATATATGATCTAAATTTGCTGCTTTCGTTTGACTGAAGCAAACTATTTGCTGTCACGACAATCTTGTGAGCTAGGACAGTGATTTTTTAGCTGTCGCAGTGAAAAATGTTTGCCATTCTATATATAATACTGAAAATTTTCCTGCTGTTTTTAGTGAATCACATTTCTTTCTCAGCAATCCGGTTAGCTGTGGAAGCGAGTATTCAGCTAGGTTAGCAAAAAATTTTGCTATTTTGTATATAATACCTCGGTTTGCTGCAAATTACTACATCGCATTTTGATTTGTAGAGATATAAAATTCAAATTCAGTGACAAAAATTACAGAAATTGCTAATTCTCATAGTGATTCACAAAGGCATTACACTTCACATCACATAATCAGTGAATTACCTAGCTCATTCTACTGGAAATATAATGAAAACATTCATCGCTATATTAAGGGGAGGTTTACAACAAGCGCATTCCGAAATAAGGTGATTTTCTCGAATTTTTTTCCTCAAGAAGGAAGTAAATTAAGAACTCTAGTTATTTGAAACTCATGAAATGAGTCTCAAAGTACATGAAAAAAATGTTCTCAAGTTGAGGAATTCGTTTTCTGAAACTTTAGAGGCGTTTTTCTCGGAACCATGTTTTTCAAGTTTGGCTCCACGATATCTCACAAACTACTGAACGGATCGCTCTTTTTTTATTTTTTATTTTGAAGCTGATTAAATTTATTGGAGGATGAACCTAAATGGAGATGACATTTGCCTTTTTTTTGCTTTTCATAGCACTTTGAAGAGCGAAAAAAAGGTGAAAAAACGCTACCTAAAGTTTGCATATCTGTCATTTTTTAAATTTTGGATTTTTCATTGACTCTTTTGATTGGTACAACCTTCGACAAATATAATATATTTCATAAAAATTTTGGGATTTTTGATTACTGATAATTTTTGTTAGTGCCATAGAGGCAACAATTCCCATGGCATCATTTTTTACTGAAAAAAATGTTTTTATGTACTCAAAAACTCAATTCACCAGTGTGAAAACCCCCGAGTTCTTTATCTACTTCCTTTCATCGAAAAAAAAATTCGAGAAAATTACCTTATTTTAGGGTCACCAGATGAAACCTCTCCTCAATATTGAGAAATATGAAAAGAAATTAACGAAATTTAACGTATTTTTTTCGAAAAGTAAAGTAAAAAATGGCCCAACTCTCTGGACTTTCTGGACTCTCCTGTTTTCAAAATTTAAATCTAAGAGCGAAAGAAATCTATGCACAATTCTCGTACATTCCATCATATTATATAAAAGTTATGTATAGAGTATAGAAGAAAAATGATTTACATTTTCATTTGGAATCAGTCAAGTTGATTCAGGCGGTGCTCGTTTCGAGGATATCCATCATAGTTATCCTCATTACAGCTGACACGGTTCTCTACGACTGCACATATTTTATACGTATAACATGCGGATCGGATAGACGTTGTTGACGTTATTTTTGTTTTCATTATAAATTCTGAATGATCGTTGAATCGACCCTGATGATTCTCCCTTTTCTACATTCGTTCGTTCTTCTTCGAATCGAGCTGGATCGTGAAATCATTCATTAACGCGAATGATTGTCCCGTACATGCAAAAAATAAAGATGCCTGAAGATTTCGTGTGTAGAATAGTTGAAAGAAGAAGTAGAAGAAGAAGAACAAGAACAAAAACGCACGTATACACAAAAGATTCGGCCGGGGGAGAGTCATGAGTCGAGTTCGTAATTGATACGATATAATGACTGCATAATAGATTGGTGTTCGCTTATGGTATGTCAAGAGGAAACCCCCATTCAAGATCGAATGAGTCAGATTTCAAGAACGAATAGAACAATATTTTCTTCGGAATTATTGATTTTTAATGTATATAACGATTGTTTTTGTACTGTAAACACTGAAAATTATGAATATACAAAAAATTAAAATGCACAACATTCTTTGAATGATTTTTTCAGTTCCAAGGAGTTAATTCGAGGAGATAAATGACGATGATTCATTAGATTTTGTGAGTAAATTTCAACAACGTTATAAATTCGGATCTTCTATCGAGATTCTCCTTTGAACCGAAGAACTGGTTATGCTTTGACACAAAATCGTTGAGTTACAGGAAAAGGGAATCTTGGAATCTGTCCTCAATTTCGTTTCGACTGCAATGATAGTTTAAACTACGATCATGATAGATGTTACTACTTACTAGTTCGTTTGTGACAAAGAAAGCTCATTATTAATTATAAACAAACCATCATTTGGGTTAAATAAGATTTTTTAATAGTTAAGAAGCCTTATTTGATTAAAATGAATTTGGAATACTTTTTTCTCAGTGTATACACCTTTGTTAAATATTACCATAAATTTCAATAGTCTTATGTTCCGATGAATTCTTGCATGAAAACAACAATCATCAATAGACGGAAAAGAAGGAAATAACTGTGGCAACTACTCACTTATTTAGCACTCTTTTTTCATTCTTATAGCTCAAATAATTCCAACTGTAGTGATTTTTTCATATGAAACCCTGGTGAAAATCCAAAAGTGGAGAAAGCGGGAATTGAAACAAATGAAACGTGAAAGTGTTTCAATTTCCTCCTAAATAACGCTGAGGTTGCGTTTTTGTTACGCTTTCGTAGCGCTTCGACGCTTCATTTTCAGCAGGGAATCGTAGCTGTAACTGCATAGGTTTTGTGGTTGATATTTGGATATATAGCCAAATAATTTAGCTGTTGAATTTTCGCTGCGGCAGCTACATTTCTTCCCGCTACCGTTCAATTAGTAGCTGTGACAGTTAAAAATAGTTGCCCTAGCTAATTCTCAGCTATCCAAATAATTGCTAATTATTTTTTTCCAGTGTAAACAATTACACAAACGAGGAAAATTTATTTTCACGTTCTAAATGGAAGAATAATTTCATCGCATTCGGGAATAGAATCATCGTTTCATGAGAAAACAGTTTCCCAAGAATTTTAAGAAATAGATTGTTATTGAATTTGAAAGTGAACGCAATGAATCGAAAAATTCATTCACCAGAATACTCAAGTGTACATCATAATTTCTTCTTTTGTAATGAACGGAATGATTGTTTGACAAAAGATGAAAGTGAAAATGGTTGTGTTACAATCGGACAAGGATGACAGAAGTAATTTCAGCTCGGTAGTGTTTTAAGAGGCCAATGTCATTTGTTCGTATAGGTCGTACGCACCTGAAGAATCGAAGACCCGTCTCCTTTTAAACATGCAGAACGCGCACTAAACATCCTATATATAATCCACTGCCCCGAGTCTCGGAAATCAGTCAACTCTCTCAAGCTCCAACAACTTACAACGATCGTACAATATGAAGGTAGTGGCTGACATTATTAATCACCAGATTTTCTATCGATTCGTTTTTTCTGTTTTTCCGGTGATTTCGGTTTTTGGATTATAACGTCGTGCTGTGCGAATATTTTATTACGTGTTACGAGGGATAATCGAATGGTTATCGTGTGAAATATAAGAAGAGATAACAAAAATTATGTCAATTGTTGTCGTTGTTTAAAATAAGAATTTAGGAGTTATTTAGAAAACATTTTCAACCCAAGTGGAAAAATGTTTCAAATTATGTATAATTTATATAGAATTATTATATATAAACAGGAATAGATAACTTCACATACTTTTTATAGGACAAGTAATTTTTTATGTCTATGAGATAGAGATTTTTAATATCAAAATATAATTTTTAGAATTATTTTGAGTCAGTATCGGGCCTGCAAAATTGTATTTTGCTGAGATTAATTACATAAATACATATTTTCGGAACTTGCGTGTGATTTTCCTCACAGTGCATTGTGGTTTTCAAACGAATATTCCATATAAATTTGTACTTGACGTGAAAAAAGTTCTTTCACGTCGCATCATAGATTTTAAACTGAAGAAAATATTCAAATTCATAATTAATTCATTAGGTGAAAATAATATACGAAGAAAAAAGAAAATTTCAAGTATAAACTTTGGATACATTACAGTAAAAGCATGTGCACTAAAAATGAAAGAAACTTCATCTGAATTTCCATTAAAAATTTATTGAGACTTAGTTGATGAACTCACAAAAAAAAATCGAAATATAACTACCAAAATTTCAGTAGTTTTTTCCAGTTTGTTCTCCAGATTAATTACTATCTGAATCTCCGAAGAATTTTTTGGTAAATTTACCGATTTTGTTCCAGTGTCCATGATTGAAATTCAATTACAATAATTCCTTATCCGATGATTCAACAATGTTGTCATGTGAAGTAGATAATGAAAACTATGCTAAGGAATCTTAATATCCTGGCATTTTTTTGCGACAGGCTTTCGTGGGACTTATTCTTCTAGCCGCAGTGGCTTTCGCGGAACCTCCAAGCTATCGTCAAAGCTCTCAACAGCAAAGACAATACTATTTTGCGAGACAAGAGGAGGCAGCCGAAGCTCCATATCCTCCGTCAAGTTGGAGACCCAACGGTCCGGCTTTTGAATTGCCTCAAAAAGTTCAGAATGTTCCTCAAAGACAATACGGAGCCCCACAAGTCGCTCCTCAACAACAGTACGGAGCCCCAGTAGCCCCCCCACAACAGAAATACGGTTTCCCCGAGCAAAAATACGGAGCCCCAGAATCAACGACGGAAATACCCAATGATCCTACGGACTTCGAGGAATCTACCACTTTGTCTTCGGATTCTGAGGTGAGTTCATCTTTTCGTTTCATCGCCATTCAAACAAAAACCACTCAATTCGAGAAGAAAAAGTAAAATTCTTTTCACTTTCCTCTCCCGTTGTTGTGTTTTGTATAATATATAATTGTCAATTCAAGGTCTCGTTGGGAAGTCTCCCGATGAGACTTCAAGCTCGTCCCTCTCTTCTTCTCTCACCGAGACGCGTGAAAAATAATGACGAAGAGAACGTAAATATTACATAACGATGCTAAATTTATCATTAAAAACTCGCCTCGTCGAGTAAAGAAGGAATACAAAGAACACGCGACAGTCAACAATACTCTCATCGCCTACCGGGGTCGACGTTTCTGTGGAATTTCAATGCTTGACCTCGTCTCCCAGTCGGTTTGTTTTCTTTTTGTCATTGTCTCGTAACGGGATTAGTATTCGAGACACGCTCGAGTCCCGCGCCCCGCTCAGTACTCGATATCAAAGAGATGAGGATAGGGAGATTAAGAGAAAAAAAAATCTATTTTGTCCACAGTCGGTGCCCGTTAAAAGAGTAAACGAGCTCGCCGACGAGGAATTGGACGAATCACAACCTAAGGAATCGGGTGAATATTACATCGCTTTGCCGGACGGTCGTCTACAGAGGGTACAATACGTGAGCAGCCAGAACGTCGAAGCTATGAAATATTTCGCTAAAATTCGAGCGGAAAATGTGGAACCCCTCCGTGGACCGATCTACGCTTACGCCCCATTGCCAAAATTACAAATCCTTCCAGGTGGTTTGCAATTGTCGGTTGCCCCCGGAACTCCTGTCACTGCCGCGGCTGTAGCATCGGTCACCGTCGAGGAATCCAAACCCGAAAGAATCTTGGGATCCGTCTCGCCGGCTAAATTGGAAATCCAACCTGTGACTCAAGTACAATATCAATACGATAATCCTGCCGCGGTGGTGCCGTTGTCCAAATCCGCCCCCGCCGCTCCTTTGAGTTCTTCCTACACAACTTACACCGCCAATTATCAAGTCCCCGCCGGAGAAACTAGATACATTTTGGCTATCTAAAGGGGATTCAAAATTGTAAATGATGAATTGTAATAAAACTGTAAAATTTTAATCTAAACTAGCTTCTTTAAGTAAAATAAGGATTAATATAATATATTATATCAATAAAAAGTCGAAAAAAAGTGATTGTGCGATTTTTTTTCATCTCGTCAACTCGTTGAGTGTAGGAAAGAAGAAATGTGTGTGTGTGTGTGTGTGTATGTATTATGAAATCATTTATTTGTCATGCTTTTGCTGTTAAGCGCGTGTGGACCAATGATGAGAGAAAGAGCGAGTAAACGCATCAACCGAAGACAGACAAAGGGGCGGAACGAGAGGCAGGGGCGGAGGGGCAAGAGGGAAAGGATCATCCGTCGGCACGTAGACGCGCCTAACCGCAAAATTCCAGAAATTTAATATCGTGCATCGCTCTGCCGCGCAAGCGGGTTATAGTAGGTATGTCGTCTCATAAGTTCACTCCGACACGACCATTCCCTTCACACAGAGCTTTCCCAAATTTCTAAAGCCACGTTCCAACTACTGACACACGGAAATTAAACTGCCTCCTGCTTTTATTCTTGTATTATTTTCACCTTCAATGACGCAAACGGTGAGGAAAAGTACGTGTAAACGTTATTACGTTCGGTTGTTCGGCGTTTCATGGAGATCGAGAGTTGGAGTACGAAGGGATTTGTTAAAATTAATTGTATTTTGCTTTTGAGTGGAGAATGATTCTACCAAAACCTCGGTCAATCCTTTATACTTTATCGAACACGCCGAATCGTCAGGGGATTGATTAAATGTCATTAATCAGTGCATTCATTCGGTAGTTATAACTGAAAAGGGAAGACACAGCTGGCAATTATTCAGCAAACACAGCGGAATTATCAACTGAAAAGAAAAATTGGTCATTTGCAATGCAGTCCCTCTCATTTTGATGCGACTTCTCGTCTGCTATATGGTATTAAAACTATTCTCAATTGTGGAATATCTTTTTTGATTGAGAGGGATTTTTCATTTCATTTCCAGATCACTTTTTTTTTGGGCGTAGAAAATTCCCCCACAGCATTTCAGTTCGAAAAGATATCTCAAGCCAAATTTAAGAAGTCTCGTGCAACATGAAAATATATCTTCGAGAGATCTAAAACAGTTCTTACTTCTAAAAGATTTCTATAAGATGTCTAAAAGATATAATCTCGGAAAAAGAGATAGATATCTTTTCATGTTGCATAAGACTTCTTGAAATTTTCTCAACAGTTCCTCAAGATATCTTAAAGACCAAAAGTGCTGTGTGGGTCTCTATTTTACAACCATTTGAGTGATGTCCGAAATTTTAAATTCACAAAATCTGATGAACCATTGTTATTTTTAACTTCGAATTAGCTCCTCCACGGAAAAAAGTTCCATGTAAATTCTACATTGGTTGTTGTTAATTTAACATAACTACCCACACAGCACTCGTTGTCTATAAGATATCTTCAGAAATAATCAAGAACAATGTAAGAAGTTTTATGCAACATGAATAGACACTTTTAGAAATCTTAAACTGTTCTCACCTCTAAAAACTATCTTCAAGAACGTTTTAAGAAACCTTTTAGAATGTTCTCAAAGATATCTTTCAGAAACTTTTAATAAGGTAACGTTCTGAAAACGTTCTTGAAGATATCTTTTAGAAGTAAGAACAGTTCAAGACTTCTTGACTATAATAGTTACCCTAACAGCACAATGTGGTTCTGGAACGTTTTCTGAACGTTCAGAAAACCTCCCCTACGTTCTATAAACCTTCCATCAATGTTCTAATAGTACGGTATGCTGTCTGGGTACTTCACTTTTCGTGTAATTCTTACATGAGCATTCCTTTCCGCGTGGAAATTGAAAACATCGTTTAAAGAATGTATTGCAAGATTTTTTGGCTGGACAGCTGAATATTGTGTTGTTCGAGCATTGATTCGTTTCAATGAACCATTCAGACTTCAGCAACATCCATTTGAGTGCTGATTTTTAATATTATGTGAAAAAAAGGGGGTGCAAAATATTTGTAAAAGTTCTCATCGGTTTCAAAGGTGAATCTATTTGTCGATCTCACGCGGTGACTAAATCCTGAGGGGGTCTAGACGCATAACGAAGAGGAAGAAAATAGCTGGTAGCTTTACAACGCGTACATACGTACACGTCCGGGGACAAGAATACGGATTGGGGATCCCCGTCGACAAGCGTGTCGAACTCTTTTGGTTCTTTCTAAGTCGGCACCTGCTTGCTTGCTTGCGTGCTTACTTACTTTTCCCCATAGACTTGTTCGTTCTCTTTATTCGCAGTTTCAATTAAAGAGACACGTCCGCGCGTATGCGAGTGTAATCAAAATAAGTAAACTGTCAAAAAAATTTCGAAAAAAATTTCGGTAAAAACTCGAAAAAAATTTTGGCGAATCTATCGATTTTTCGGTAGAATTATCGCAAAATAATTGGTATATTTACCACATTTTTAGTATAATTATTATTACAATCTCGGTAATTTGCCGAGTTTTTCTGAGGGGGTTGATTGCCGCCTGAACTTAACGAAAACTTTCTCGGTAAATTTACCGATTTTTCTTTACAGCGCAGATTCGAATGAATTCCCAATAAGCATTTCGTGTTTTGCGATATCTTTCAGAAAATTTTTGAATGGTTTACTTTGTTTTGAAATCCGAATGAATTCAAGTACACCTGGGTACAGCTGCGGTTATCGCTTGGGAACCCTCGAAGTCAATTTGAGAATTTTCAATTGGATTCGGTTAGATTTAATGCGCTTCTTCAATGTAGGCCCTATCAATTCCCAATGGGCTTGTTCAATGAAGACTCTGTGCATTTGATTACATCCCCTTGAAACCTAAACAATGTTTGCCTACGCCAAAGTCCATTTGATTCGATTTAACACGGAAAAAAAAAATGTTGTTGATATTTGGATAGCTAAAAATGAGCTACAGTAGGAACAAACGTTACTGCTATAGTAGCTGAAGTTGAGCTGTTACAATGATATTTTTCGCTATCCAAATATCAAATACACGAATTAGTTATCACAGCTCATTCTTAGCTACCATGCTGAATTCTTTTTCTCCGGGAAAGTGGGCCGTAGAAGTTTTTCCAACCAGGTTAATCAATGTGATTCAAGCGTATCTTCCTGTTCCAAGTATGGAAATGTGAGTTGGATTTTGGGAAAAAACTTGAAAATTGAAAACGGGGTTGATGGATGGTATGCAAAATTACATTTCAAGCAAAGCATTTATCACTCTCTAAAATTTTCAGAGTAAGATTTCACTTTTCAGCCAGCCAAAAGTGAGCCTGTCGAAATTTTGAGTGAAATTTCCACTCTTTTAGAGTGATATTCTAAGGTTTAAGGTTAGAAACTCACAGCCACTCTTATTTTAGAGTCAAGTTTTCACTCTCAAAGATTGAGGGTTCACTCGAAGCGGACTAGCTCACTTCTGAGACTTGGTGAAGTGCAACACGTGATTTTTCACTCTTTTAGATTTGGAGAGCAGAAAAATAGAGTTTTAGTCTGATATGCAAATATAGATTCTTTCAGAGAATTATCATAAAGTCATCAGTCTTATAACTGGTTTCATGAACTCCCTTAACCTTGTCTTGTTTCATACAACTTAATCTAGGTCTACCTTCACAAGTTTCACCATTCATGTTCCCTTCCAATATTGTTTTCAATGAACTATCATGTCGTAACGTATTCCCTATCAGATTACTTCTTTCAACGACATGTTTGAAAAGATAAATACGAAAATCATAGAATAAATGATGGCTATCGTAACAGAACCAACAATCTCCATTTCTACAAATATGTCGGTATCAATCAAAAACTGTTTCATATTGATAACAATCCTTTACCCATCTAGTAATTAATAAGCTAAGAAATTAGCTGTCCTGTTGGTGCTAAAATATTTAGCTATTGTAGCTAAAATTTAGCTGATACAGTTAAGGATGAATTACATAGATTTTGAAAATAATACATCTCTGATGGCCCGTGATTCAAAATATGATCCATGGCACGATGAAACTACTGAAGATAAGTTCGCATGACTCTGATCCGAATGTTTTCATGAATATTGAGGAAGATATTTTTTTATTCTTCTTCATTTATATATGGTTCCAATCTATAATCTATAAATTAATGGATTTTAACTTTGATGTAACTTTCGAAGGAAGCTCTGAATCGATTTGAAATTTTGCAGGAGTATTTGTTTGATCATTAAGAATCGTTTCGCAGATTTTCGTGAGTTTTTCATTATTTTAAAAATAGTTGTAATACATCCTTAAAAATTTCTTCCCGTGAAATGAGAACATTCAAAGATTTGAAATTCTATTAAAAGTTTCATTTGAATAATCAACATCTCTTCGATCATTAATAGCCTGAAGTGGAGTGCTTTTCTTTATATCTTTCCCAAAAAGAATCTTCTCTTATAGTTTTTTTCCTTATCAACGACCTAGATAGCACAGAAGTTCGTGGAGCAATCGAAAAGAATTGTTGAATTGAGAATCATTTGAACGATTTCCTCGAACTCTTCAAGAATCCTCTGATAACAGGGTGAGTTCTCAAATAATTTTGGATGAATTATTAAAAAAATTCATCGAAGGATCTGTAAGAACAATGGAAAAGTGTTTGAATGAGAACAGTTGATATTTGTATAACAAATTTCATATAATTTTCTGTTATTTACTGATTATACAGAACTCTTGATAAATTCAAATATGAATTTTGCGAATACTCACTCGTTGTTCGAATAGAATAATAGATTT
This sequence comes from Gonatopus flavifemur, assembly GCA_018340375.1. NCBI lineage: Eukaryota > Metazoa > Arthropoda > Insecta > Hymenoptera > Dryinidae > Gonatopus > Gonatopus flavifemur. Next base: position 14,075,125 of record JAFFJZ010000005.1, read on the forward strand.
TTTCAGATGATTCAAAAGAAAATCTTTATATTTTTCCAAGATGATATTTGAAAGTGTCCTAGAAAAAAGAAATTCAGGAAAATCAAATTATATTAACCCCAGCAGAAATTGTAACAGAGGAACTGAATCAGGGCCACGTGAGGCCATACACGGACAAAAAATTATCCACTATGGTAGCTAGGAATTAGCTGTGATAGCCATTTCGTGTACTTGATATTTGGATAGCGAAGACAATTGCTGCAAAAGCTAGATTTTAGCTCCTACAGCAGTAACTTTTGTTGCCACAGGTAAAAAATAGCTACCACAACTAATTTTTAGCTATCCAAATATCAAACGCATCATTGTGTTGTTGGGTAACAGGACCTGATGTAGCCTGATATGGTCTATAAATTAATTTTTACTGGGGACTATATTCCACTCGATCATAAAAAAGGTGTTTGAAGGAGTCTACTATGCTGAAATTACATGGATACGAGCATTTACTTAGGATCTCTTTATCGATCGTATAGATTTGTATTTTTCTAACCAATGTGTTTGAATGGTAAACACTTGTGTCCTGTTGGGGAGTTTTAAGAAGCATATGGAAGAACACTTCGCGATCACTTCGAATTTCTGAAGAATCCTTTTTACAAATTCCCAGTTCTTCAGGCACGATTTAAAAATTCCTTTTGTTATCTAGGAACAGATGGGATATAGAAAACAAAAGAATTTATATTAAGAATTGAAGGATTGAAAAATTCATTCAAGAATTTATATTTATATTTTATTTATTTATACGTTTCTCATACAACACCGAGAGATTTTCTGAACGGTTAGAAAACGGGCTCGTTAATGCAGACCATGTACAAATAATGTCTCAGGACGTTCCAAGAGCGTCACATGTATGTTCCAAATGCATAAAAAAAGAAGACACTCATTTAGAGTGCACGGAGAAGAAAGAAATTTGCTGTGACAAAGGAATCTGATTTGGCTGTGATAGCAAATAGATTGCTGCCACAGCAAAAAATTTGCGACTCCAACAAAGGAGACTCAGAACTCCCAGATTTCGCTGTCACAGCGAATTCTTGTTTCTCCGTGAATATTCTAGGGCCTATCTAGGTGCTTCTCCGAGATTGAAACGCATAGAAGGGATGTTGTATCTAGATTCACTGGTTTCTCATCCAGTTTTCAACAAAATTATAAGGCTTGAGACCCTTACGAAACACGAATAGGACCTGAGCAAATTCGGAAGAGAATCCAGACCATCCGGATAGAATTTGAGGTTTCAACTACGAATTATTAGGGTTTTCAACTACATATGGGATTCGGGAAACAGTGATTGTTCTTTCTTATAAAAAATATATTTATTTCGATGAAATTTCAATAAAAATTCTATATATTTTTCTTTTTATAAAAAAAAGAACAGTTACTGTTCTCGAATTCCCCTCCCTATTTCTAATCCGAGTCAGTCTCACTCCAATGAAAATGATCTCTGCATTTGTCCACATTTCTCTGAAAACTCCCGAAATCTGAGAAAAATCTCTTTATTTCTTGTGATTTCTCTCAGATTTTGGACCATCAGGAAAATACGTAGAAATGCAACTCTATATTACCTTGCTAATTTGAAAAGATAGATTTGTTACACAATTTGTCAGTTTTTTGAGGGCTGTTGTCGATTTTATTACACACAGTTAAAAAATTTGGGTGAGAAACGGTTCATTCAAAATTCGTGTTGAACATCAAAACAGATGAGTGTTCGAATGTAAACTCAACACTTTTGTGTTCATTTTTCACATCCTTCGTGTCAATATTTAACAGAAATTTTGAGTGGACCGTTTGAGACACGCACGTGTATTAAAACTATGCAGAATTTTATATAATTTTGACATAAACTATATTTAATTATATACAAAGTATACATAATTTTGAAAATTTCGTACTCGGGAATGATTGGTGAATTTACAGTGGGAATATTTTTTTTTTTTAATACAATCATTTTGATTTTGTGAGGAAAAAACACTGTCAAAAATTTTGTGTTAGAAACGGTCCACTCAAAATTCGCGTTGAAAATCAAAACATATGAGTATCGAATTGACATATTTTCCATATAAATTTAACACTTTTGTGTTGATTTATCACATCCTTTGTGTGAATATTTAACACAAATTTTTAGTGGACCGTTTGGGACGTGCACGTGTGTCAAAAACACACAAAATTTTTTACTGTGAACGCGTTTGATTATTTAATACTTGATAAATTCATCAAAAAAATGTTGCGAACTGGATAAATACGTTGCATGACATATCAATTTCATTTGATTCAGGATACTCAGAGCGGAAGTCGAAGATTTTGCCTGCAGCGAACAGTAGTCTATTTGGAAATACAATCATCTACTCCGGGGAATGTCTGTGTTCAATATGTTCTCATCATAACGCAGTGAGGACTTCCTCACTTTTGAAAGCGTGTCGTCAGTGAAATCATATGCAGGGTTGGTCTATCGTACGCGCACGAGTCTTGGGGTACAAAGCAAGAAACGTCAAATTGTGTAATATCGTTAGGCAATATTCGGGTGATCGATCGATCAATCGGCTAGAAACGTGCTTCCTTGGATTTATGTAACGGTCGGCCACAACGGTGATGACGATGTTTTGAATATTTCTACGTACAATAAGTTTCGAAATATTACTGAGAAATCACCAGAAACTATTTATTATACATCAACAGTTAAACAGTATTTAAAAATTGATCGAATAAACCACATCCTCATGTTTAATAATGCTATTTTATCCTCAAAATTGGACTCACGGAGAAAAATAAAGTTTAGAAGATTACTACATTTTCTACTAATTTGGCAAGATACGAGAAAATACTACTTTTATTGATAGACAATGTAGTAAAAATGAATGGTTTGCCTGACACTTTTTAGCATGAGCATGCAACGTTACAGATGATCAAGTACAGCTTTTTTCTACGCTGTGTTACACAATTACAGCCATGTTTTCTCGTATCTTGCCAATTTAGTAGGAACGTAGTAATTTTCTAAACTTTATTTTTCTCCGTGTGAAATATTATTCAATCGGATAATAAATGTCACAGCGGGTATTGAAGTTGAAATACAATTCTTAAGATTCTTAATTCTATGAATACCGATAAAATACTCATAAAAATTATAATTCTTGGATAAAAATTTCTAATCATACTTCAATTGTGTAACAAATATCCCCTCATATTCTTGATAATCTTTTCCGTCGGTGTTATAACTATTAATCAAGTGAATATCGCAATCAGAAGAGAATCTTTCATGTAAGAAAAGAAGAAAAAGGGAAGGAAAAGTTAGAAGTAAGAATCCAAGGGTGACATCTGGGTTTGGCTAAAGTTAATCCAGCCGAATCATCCAGTTCCAGGGGTATCCGATTCCCTTATCTACAAGCAGCAAGAAGAAGGGGAGGGTTGTGGGAGCGTATGCGAACGCGAACACACTTCCGTATATACGTATGTGAAAAAAATAGCAAGTCATGTATTATGCGCAAGTTAGTCGTACACCACAGGTTTTCTGTTCCCGATCGTTTGTCTCGGCGTCTACGAAGGGCCGAGATTAAGAAAATAGCGGGAATCCCCCGTGGCGCGTGTGGGAACAACGCCAAACGTGTACCACAGCGCGTTCTTCTCTAGGCTTTAGCACCGCGGGTTCCTTTCCTCCTCATTCCCCCATCTTTTTCCTTTCTTTTTGCCTCCAGGATAACGAAGAAATATTATGCACACTGATTCCAAAAGAAATCTCCCACGGAATTTCTTGTTTACTCCATTCAGTTTTTCGATCTCCTTTTTTTGGGGGAGGAAGAGGTAAAATGATTTTATAATTTCATGAGTAAATTCCACAGCATTCGATGGAACATCGTCGGTGGCCAGATTGTATGGAATATAACAACGTTATTCGATTTCTCGTTGCACAAAAGTAAAAACAAGATACGTATATAAATATACGCAGGCGAATACGTATTATGAGTACACTTACTCCTCGTATCATCGTAATACAAAATGCATCGTCGAGCTTTGCGGCGTACCACACACGTAGAAGAGATTTACTTTGCGGTTTTCCACAAAGAGAAATCATGTACGTAACTCACATAACCATATATGCCCTTCTATTTAATCCGCCACTATTCTCGAGAGATCGAAACACCTCTTTTACGTAACCGATACTCACACACGTGTACGTAGACTTTATGTGTATAATTTTTCTTTTCATCCCATCCACGTAATTTCGTATATGGAGCTCGGTTTGGATTCGTGGTTTCGCTTCCGGAAAACAATAATGTGTCGCCAAGTCGAAGAAAATTTCTTTCACGCGACTTGGAATTCTTCCTCCTTCTCAGAGAAGGGGAGATTATTCTCGAGTACTTTCCACAGCACCATCGCGGTGCAAACAGTGAAAAATAGACTCTAAGTTAGGAAGGTTGGTCCCGTTCCGTTCTTCTCGTACAAGAACAATGTAAATGGTAGGAAAGTGGATAAAGTCGATGATCACATTCATCGATAGTTTGAAGCCTTACCACGTCGATCGACCGACTAATTAATCCTGGTCAGCGGTCAGAATCAATTAAGCCCAACCTCGAATCTTGATTTCCTACCTCTCACGGTATTGTAAAAGGCTACTAGAGTAGGGTTTAGTTCGTGGAAAGCTCCAAATAGAAGGATCGCCACAAACTTCGAATCAAGTTCCTTCGGACGTTCACGAATTTGGCTCAACATGCGCTACCGTTTCTCTTCTCTCTCTCTCTCTCTTTCGATTTCCGTTCCTCGAAGCTCTTCGCCACCGTTGCTGTTCCTTGTCGTAACAACATCGCGAAGAGTCGAGGACGAGAAAAGGGAGAGAAGAAAGGAGAATCGCTTTGGAAAACAAAGTTTCTTGGCTTCCAATCCATCCTCAACTACGACCCTCTTCCTCCCTCTTACGCTACTCTTGCCGTTCTGTTCGTTTCTTTACTCTTGTCAGAGAGACGTCTGCACTTGATCCAACCAGCCGGCGCACCCTTTCTCTCCTTTTTCCTCCTTCTCCTGTCTCTTCTACTTTCTCAACGGGATATTAATTTTTCCGGAAGTTACCTCCGTCTACCGTTTTTCCGCTCTTTTCTCCCATACCTGTTTATCTTTCTTTCGCAGACGAAAATCAAACTGAACTTACGAACTTATTATTCTCTCCTTCTTTTATTTTCTCTCCTAATGGGGAGAGTACACCACTGTGCGTTGTGCCGTCCCTCGTGCATATTTTATATCTCTTTTCCTCTTCTTCTCGATATATCAAAAGAAATGAAAAGAAACAAAACTTAGCTTTCAACTGCATGCAATCTTATATATACATATATATATCTATACAGGGAAATTTAAATCTTTTAAAATCCAATTTTTTCGAGGATAATTCCGAGGGCGAAAGAGGCCACACTTCGACGATTAGATTTGTGGAGTGGAAGAATAAAATTTCAATTAGTATTGGGTTGGCTTAACCTATATGTTTTCTCAATTTTCCGGTTCGATCGGATCGCACAAAAAATCCTATTTCCTTGCACGTCGAGAAAAAAGTAATTCACCATGCGTGCCGTTATAACCATTTTTATATACCATTAATACTACTTTGAATGGATGAAGGAGGATTCCTCTCCGGATGATAATGTTCTTTTTTTCCTCTTCTTTATCGAGCGAATAAATTATTTCCCTTCAGAGATATATTACACAGTGTTACAAAAACAAAAAGAATGAGATACACTTTTCAAATTACTCATTGTAGATGGTTGGTCTGGTCGAGTAGAGGCCAAAACCATATTTGAAAAATCTTTTACATCTTTAAATTTTCAATTTATCTTTCAAAACCCGATTTTTGGTGGCTTATCGCACATTGAGAGGAATTTGAATAGTCACAATTATGATTTGAGGACAACCATTCACGTTTGGTATTCAAAACTATATAAACAGTTATGGTAGCTTGTTTATAGTAATGAAAACTATTCATATACTTGCATTGACTATAAAAAGAGTTGGAATAATTATAATTAAACAGCTGTCTCCTCACATAGTTGCCATGATTATAAATTTGAACGGTTTTTGTCCTCTTATAACATTTTTAGGCTGATTTTGTCCTGATAATTGAACAATGTACAGTACTTTTTCAACAGTATGAGAGTGAGTAAGTGAAAAGTACAAAAAACAGTACTTTTTCATGATTTTAGGTTGAATTTCTCCTCCAACGAATGAAAGTGATTGAGAAGAAATTCAGACTAAAATCACGAACAAGTATCCTTTTTTGTCGGCATTATTCAACAATCAGGACAGAATCAGTCTAAAAACGAAATATGTGGACAAAAACTGTCAATATTTTCCGATTCGGGATATTTATTGGTTTGCGTGTTGAACAAAAATTTGAGAAGATTTTTCCAAATAGACCTGAAATTTTCACTTGTTTTTCTCATGTTTTATATTTTAATAATAATTTTTTGCTACAATATTCGGAAGAAATTCTTCAAACATTACAAATGTAGTGATTGGCCATCAGGAAAAACTTTTTAAATATGACAAAAAAATATTGTCCATAGAAAAATGGGATGCAACGTGTCCATAAGAATTCATTTTCTAGATTTTCACTTGAGATTCTTGCCAGGAAATCAGGATCGATTCGATGTCGCACAAAATGAACGGTTTTACGAAGAAATGTCAGCAATTGAAAAAACATTTCGAAGGAAAAAGCCAAGTTAGAATGTTAGCCACACTGTAAAAAGTAAATGTGGAATTTTCACTCAGATTTGGTGGCAGTAAAACTCCCCAACGTGGTGTGAAAAATTCAATTTCCCATATTCTGGGTGAATTTCCTTTCATTTGGAGAGGAATGCCTTGCAGAAGGAAAGAATTTTTCTTCCAAATGGAGGAGAATTCCTCTGAAATATAGCGGAAATGAATTCCCAATAAACATTTCTTGTCTAAAAGACATCTTTAAGAGATGGAATGTGTCTAAAAGATATCTTTCAGGCACGAAATGTTTGTTGGGTTTCCCCCGCGTGAGGGATTTTTGCGGCCACTAAACTTGGTAGAAAATTTCACTCACTTTTGACAGTGAATGCAGTTACTGCTGGCTGCTCTAACGTGAACCTGATGACTGATCTTTCAAACGTAGAGGATCAATTAAACATTTTCGATTATTGTAAAAGTTTAAATGGATGTGTGGAATAAACATATAAATAACGAAATATGTATAATATATATAATTAAACATTGGAATTTCTCTTCCTGGAAAACCTTTCATAATTCCGCTAATTGTGAACTGATTCGGATGATCAACCACACATTCCATTCAAAATTGAACGTACTTGGATAATATGTGAGTTGAAGAATTTTTTTTCTAAATATTTTGGCAGAAAAAGTTGTTGAAATATAAAAAATCAACAAAACAGATGAAAATTTTATATTTCTTTAGAATAATCTGCTCGAATTTTTGTTTAAGGGGAGGTTCTCATCTAGCGACCACAAAATAAGGTGATTGTCTAGAATTTTTTTTTCATGGAAGAAAGTAAATAAAGAACTCAAGGGTTTTCACACTTGTTAATTGAGTCTTTAAGTACATGAAAACAGGGATGGCCAGCCTCAATTACTTTTTGTACTTGAAGTACTTTCTTCTGTCAAGTACTTTTCTATTGCCATAAAATGAAGATTTTAAACGTCAAATTAGAAAGTACTTGACGAGAAAAAGTACTTCAAGTACAAAAAAGTCATTTAGGCTGCCTATCTCTGCATGAATTGTTGATACGTGTTGAAACATAACCACCAAAAACCAGTGATCAATCGGGCGCCACTATAGCACTTACAAAATTATCAGAAATCCAAGATCCAAAAATTTTTATGAAATATATTATATTTGTTGGAGGTTGTATCGATGAAACCAATGAAAAGTCCAAAATTAAAAAAATGACAGACATGCAAACTTTTGGTAGTGTTTTTTCACTATTTTTTCGCTCTTAAAAGTGCTATGAAAAGCAAAAAAGAAGGCAAATGTCATCTCCATTTGAGTTCACCTCCAATGAATTGAATCAGCTTCAAAATAAAAAAAAAAAGCGATCCGTTCAGTAGTTTTTGAGATATCGTGGGGCCAAACTTGAAAAACATGGTTTCGAGAAAAACGGCTTTAAAATTTCGAGATACGAATCCTTTAACTTGAGAAAATTTTCTCATGTACTTTAAGAGCCATTTGATGAGTTTGAACCCACTCAAGTTTCTTCACTCAATTTACTTCCTTTTTAAGAAAACAAAATCGATAAAATCACCTTATTTCGGAATTCCTTTGATGAGAACCTTCCCTTAACACGCAAAACATTAAATAAATCTCAAAAGTCCAACATTCTCCTTTCGTTAACCGTGAAATCGGTTGAAAAATGGCTAGGTAACGAATTTTTAAGTGTGTGAAATCACAAGAAACCAGTGTTTCAGTGATAAATTGAAAATTAAAGGACATAAAACACTTTTTACATACAATTTCGTGTTACACTCGACTACCCCCAGAACCTCCACTAGGTTTTTTGAAAAGAGTCAAATCAGTATAGCATTGTGTTACTGGATAATTTCTGAATCGCTGCTGTTTCCAATTTTTCTCGAAAACAGGAAAAGAAGTATTCCATCGACTGACAATAAAAATATAGTTTCATGTAGAGCTCAAATTCTTCAGGTTTACATTCCGAAGAAGAATAATAAGAAGGAGAGGATAAACCACGAATGCAGTGATGTAAATGGTAACTAGATATCGTACATCCGCTAGGAAATCAATTTCTCACAATTCATAAATAAATCATAAAACGATGAGTAACGAGACATACCAGCTGAGTTTCGCTCCTCGTGTTTTCAACGTGAATTAGTTATGAGATGTTAATTGCGTTACAAAGAGCGCAATCTTTGTTTCGAGAGTAAGGTAGTACAGATGGTTGAATCGATATAATAATTATTTTACTTATTATAATTTTACCGTGCGCGTAACGAATCGTGTTCGTTTCTGCGTTTTTTTTTTTATCAGCGATACGTTTCAACGCCTCGTTTATTGTTCTTGAATTAAGTAAAACTGAGAATTCTAATAAGTCGACGGAGGAAAACGTTGAGTTTTAACAAGTCATGTGTAAAAACATTCTCTCTTCGTTTAGATAAGATTTATTGATGCAAACTTGGGAAAAAAGAAGACTTTGTTCCATCAAATGTTGAAAACAACATTAATAATCAGCGATATTTGATGATATCGTTTATTATTTACCATTTATATAAAGTTTCAATAAACACTCGACAAATTTTTTATAAAGGATATCGATACTGCATCTTGATGTCATAAGAATGTTGTTCGAAATCTAAACAGCAAACAAATTGATGAGGTTTATATGAATGCATCCCCCTTTTGTTCAATACAAAATTTATTGTCTCCGATTTATTAATTTTCGTTCATGTACACTGAGAGAGATGTATACTCACAGAAGGGATTTCTTGAAATGAGAAAATTGTTCTTGTCGCTGGGACAAAACTCATTCTTTTCTAGACTCATCAAGAAGAATAATATATATAGTTGAATTTACTATGGAATTATAGGAATGGGGGAAAATACTGACTTCCAATGAAATTTACTACACGGAGAAAAATGTATGGTTGCAATGACCAATTCGTTGGTTAAGTAAGGCCCAAACAATTGATTGGTTTGGTCCATTATGACCACTTATTTGGTTGAAACAACCAATTTCGTTGGTTGCTCCAACTGCATCTTTTGACGTGATCATCATAACCAACAGAATTGCTTGTGACAACCAATTAATTGGCTAGACCATATTTAACCAACGAATTGGTTACTGCAACCATCCATTCATCTCAGTGTATAATATCATGACAATTAATATGGCATAACAATAGAAACCTGATGAAATTTACGATGTTTTACAGTGAATTTCATTGGAAATCAGTATGTTCCCCCATTCCTATAATTCCATGGTAAATTTAACTATAATATATCTCGATCGACAAGTCAATCGCGATGAAACCATATTGATACGATATTGATGTTTCGTCGAAACGTAGAGAAGAATTTTTATGAAAATTCCCGGAGGTAAAATTTCAGCAACGACGGGACTTTCGGAAAATATGAAACCGACTAAACGGGTATTAATATAAAGCCGATTTACTTGTATATCACAGCGAAATGTGTTATGGACAAAGAGTATTAGGGGAAATCGATTCACGGATTACAGAAGCTATGTGCCTTTTCAAAAAGGGGAGCCCATTGTTTCAACGACCGAGATTGAACGCGCGCGGGATTCCACGTACATACGTATACGCAGTCGCGCGAAAAAATTGTCTATCCCCTCGAAACGTTGGATGAGAGAGTACAGTACGATGAAACAAATAAGACAAATTTGGTTATTAAGGATAATTATTCGAACTCTAATTCCCTACGCTATGAAATATATGGGAAGTTTTTTCTCGTTCCAATGGTAGGCTTCATCCCTAGAACACTGTACACTGAAAAAAGAACCTAGTTATACCCTGGCAGAAATCTGTCTGGGCGTTCCATTTACCATCCACGTACTAGATGGGACCCACGTGGGGGCAACTGGATAACACATTTCAGCCAATTTGACTTTAGTGCCCAAACATTTAGTTGGTTTATGTAGATTTTTCATGCGTCAACATGGTCAGAGGAATGAAAGGAAGTCCCAACGTTTCAATTCGTCACTCGGGATTATTTTATGAAAATAAATTCAAAAGCAATATTCTTGACTGGAGATTACATGTCAAAATACATTGTTACCTTATTCATAGGTGTGATTTTCACATTTATAATTACCAGTTTGAACAACATTCTAGCAATTCCTTGGGATATCTGGATGGGCACCGGCTAAAAAGTGCGTTACAAAACTAGCTACACGGAAAGACCAGGTCTATTAATATTTAGAAAGATGACTGTCAATTCAGGGAAAACGAGGATCGCTGAAAAATATTCGTAGTGAGTCTACCAAAAATTCGTAGTCAAAATATCAACAGTTGATATTTCATTGGTATTTTTTACAGTGGAACTATCAATTGTTAATACTTCGACTATGAATTTCTACTAGGGTAGTTACAAAATTGATTTGGTTGCCTCAAATATGCCCTAGGGAGAATACCAGGGCCTGACGAGGCATGTCTGATTTCTTATCAGGTCCTCATCAGGTTTCGCTACGGTTTTCCCTATTTCGCTCGATTTTATGGAAATCTCATCCGAACCCTATTGTACCCCTGCGTTAAAAACTTATTTGAATCCATTAGGGAAATCAGATAAGTCCCTTGTAAGGGCCTAATAAGATTTTCCTTATTCACGGTTTCCGGATTCTAATCTGATCAGGGTCTTATTAAAAATAGGGAACGCCTGATCAAATTTCTGCTAGGGTGTGATTGGTTTATTATTACCAAGATTTGATCATAATAAGTAAAGTTTGGTAATTATAAAAAAAGGCCTTAGTTGTGGATCTGTGTATCGGTAGTTATAACTGAATATTTATTTTGCCGTATCCAACTATGAGATTTGGTAACTATTATTACCAAATGCTGGTAACTATAGAAGCTCATTCCGAAGAATTATCCTGCCTTTCGGGTGTGAAAATGAGAGAAAGTCTCCGAAAAATAGAGGAATTTTGCTGCTACTCTTTTTTGGTGGAAAATTCGACAACTATTTTTCGCAGTGTACACAGTTTTGGAAATTTTGCACAGCTTTTCATCGATCAAGATTGAAAAAAACAGTAGGTATCAACCGCGTATACGTCGTCATCGATGTTTACGTTGTAGATATTAATAGCTAGTTAGCTAGAGCGAGCTAAGTCCCTCCCTCGTTACGAGCAATTCCTCCTTCTTTTATCATGGAATGATTTTTCTGTGATATCGCCTGTAGTAACACATCCTCGCTGCTTTGGGGCGACCTCGTCGGGTCCCCGAGAGCGAAATGGTGGGAGATCAAGGAGTGTCTCGTCGGTTAGTCGATTGGCTCGGCTAGTTGGTTGGTAATAATAGGGGAGACATATAATAAACTTGTATTCTTTTTATTATACGTTTCCTTACCGTGTGCGCGCACCGTGAGTTGCGACCAAACCATTTCATTCACCCTCGCGTATACTCGAAGTTACAACGAGGGAGTGCGACAGCTTATGCCACCATGTCGTTAAGAAAACATACGACGCGTATAATAATCTGTGTAAGTATGTGAGACACGTAATGCGTACACGACGGTAACTCGAGACTTGGCGTGAGGTCAGCCTCGAAGAGTAGATTGACAAACGCGATAAATCGACCAACGCTGACACCAGACGATGTCACTCGATGCGACAACCCACTGACCTGTGAATCCAATGCATAGAGTTTCTCCTCTCCGGGTGGTGGTGCAGTAGGAGCCGCTGCCGCTTGCTTTTGCACCCATGACAAGAGCCTATCTTTCCTCGATGTATACAGTTTTTGCGAAGCGAAAGGAAAGCCTTGATTATAAATGTATGAACGACGTATATATACGTGAACATATGATCACGTTGTAAAACAAGTATTCGACTTAACGAAGAATGATATTGAAAATATACGGAAGATGAATTGATTTCCAGGATGAAAAGTTGTTTCTCGATATTTCGTCGATGGAACAAAGGTAGAATTGTACCGTCCCGGTTCACGATATAATAAAGATTTGTACATACCATTTGTACAATGTGTATACGTATCAAGGGCGAAAAAAGCTCCAACGCGTGAGGGGATAAACAAGGTGCCCTGGCATTAGAAAAAAAAAGAAAGAAAAAAGGAAGATGGTGGAAAGAGAGATCGGGAGAACGAGATAAAGATGAAGGTCTACAATAATGCGTCTACTCTACACTCGCACGTAACCTGGTACAACATATAATACGTATATATACATACTTATACATACAAAAACACACACATAGGAAATCTCAGGAGTAGAAGAAAGCACACCAGACGGCCATTATATTGTTTTACCTCTATCCGTCGTTCGTATCTGAACGAAAGATCGAAAAATATGATATTTCTGTGGAATGATTTCGTATTTGTATACGTAGAATACCGTCGGCGTGGTGGTAACATCTGGGAAATAGAAGGGGGAGAAGAATAGGTGAACACCGTATGGAAAAAGTGGCAGCGAAATGTCCCTCGTAAGGGATTTGCCATCTCACCGATCGTGAAAGGTTTGAAAAGATACAATACTTTGGTTCGGAAAAGTTCTTAAGCGAAGATAAAACGAAAACTTCCTTGGAGTAATAAAAAGAGCGAGTATATCTTGTCTCTTGTGTAATCAAGTAGTATGATCATCGCGGTACACCATCCATTAACGTATATCACTTCAAACTAGAGGGTTTGCATTGAACTTCGGATATTCGTATGGTTGTTGAAGATGTCGACGATGAGAATCCAGAAATCTTGATTACAGAATGATTTTCTTTTAACAGGACAGCACCTATCCGTGCCATGAAAATGCTTTTAGAGTAATAAAATATCGCATATAGCATGCATCGTGTATGAATTATAATATGTATACGATGAAAGGAGATACCGAGAGTATCGGGTTCGATCTATAATTCTACAAACATCAAAACGTAAAAAGAACACTCACACACACACACACACATCTTCCTCTTTCTTTGAGGAAGAAGATTCTATGAGAATTCTATGAGAAAGAGGTTATTTTCATTCTCTATCGTAAAAATATCTTTGAGGAGAGGAATTGACTGAGGAATTGTGCTGCGATATCTCGTTGACGTATTTTCTAGATGAGGATGATGATGATGATGATGATAATAAAGTACCTATCTCGTGCCAGAGAGATAAGTAAAAAACAACAAGAGAGATAAAAAAAGAAAAATGGGTTCTCGAAGAGGAGATGCTCTTGTCCAGACGACATATAGGACGACATTTTCTCGTCGTGGGATTGTCTGGCAAGACTTTATCCACAATACAGCCCTGGGATGCATTGTATGTTCCCGTTTTGCACGACGATGAGTGCAACAGCGGCATATAGAGGAATTTCACGACAAGGGGGTACGAACGAGGAAAGAAAAGGCAAGGATACAAATAAAGAGAGAAGAAAAAACTGCTGCTGCTGCTGCTGCTGCTGCTGCTGCTACTGCTGTTAGTAGTATAGAAAAAGTAAAAATAAAAGATTCAGTGAAAGAGACCAATAGAGGGAGAAAAAACTTTGTACCGTAGTGATCGAGACGAAAGGGCCTGGGTCGTACGTGGCTATTGTTTTACCGCCTTCGAGTCTCCCTTACGGGTGCTCCGACTCGTATGAAAAAGAGGAATGACAAAAACAAACAAAAGGAAAAAACGAAACGAAGACCGTCCTGAATACCTTCCTAGGATTTCAATATCTCTGATATGCTCTACCGCTAAATAGTACGCGGATATATGTGTTCGAATTTCTTAACTTTTCTCGTCGTCGTGATAATAAAACGCGTAATGATATTTTTCCTCTGATCTGAACTTGTATTATACGCGACATTTCGATGATGAAAGAATATATGTGTATGCGAAGTTTCTGCTTTGACTTGATGGATTCCTTATTTCTTCTCATTTGAGTTAGAACGTTTGAATCGATAAATTGCAATGATTCGTTCCGAAAGTTCAAGAATTCTTCTTCTTTTGGATTTGAGTTTAGAAAACGTGGTTAAATTTGAAACGTCTACTGAATCTACAATAATTTCGTTCAAATTAAAGTGATTGTCCAATTTTGGGGTACACTTGTCGTCTTTGAGGTAATACAGGTATTGAGTAGGTATCACAACTACTCAGTACTTAGGAAAAATACCACATTAGTTGAGATGACTACCCATGTGCGTATGGACCAATGGCCCAACGATTAACCAAGCCTGACTTGTCTTGAACAATTTACCAAACTTGGCCCAGGCTTGGGAATGATAAGATCAGGACAAGCTTGGGCCAGTGGTTTTGCTGGGCTCCGTCGAATTCATTTACCAAGCATCAACCAATGATTCTTTTATCGCAGATATGGATGGAAAAAGTAATTGATTCATATTTTAGTTCATGACTTCCTCCCTCAGATTATCATCTGAAACAATATCATCATGAAAAACAAATCGTGGTCCCTGGGACGTGAACTGGGACGTCACAGTCACTCTCCTCGACCGCTCAGCTAGCGGACCTTGCTTACGTAAGGGGGTAACTATCGTCGCACTAAAAGAACGTTATAGATGTTTGAAATGCTTGTATCTGAAAAACGACTGTTCGTCTGGATAAATGGTTTGAGGATTTTTGGTTCGATATTGAGCCTTATAAAACTGCGAAGTTTCATCAAAATCGATGGTCTTCAAAATGAACCAAACATCCTAAAATTCTGTGAAGAGTTCTTCAAAATCAGTTGATCTCCGTGTATGATTACATTTAAAAGTATCCTATTACCATTGAGTGGAGTTCTATCCTTACTAAGAGCAATAAAATCTAGCTTGGTGTGTAAAACTAGTGTGTAGAATTAATTATGGCAGAAAGATCGGGCCAGCGCTGGCCCGATGGCTATCCCCAAGTCTTCAGTCATTGTGAATTCAAAATTCAGTCAATATTTATGAACATTGTGCCACTCATGTGGACAATATTGGCACAATTGTTCTCAACGAATGCTCGATTTTTACACTTGTGCCAAGCTTGTACCAAATGCAGTGACCATTTCAAAAATATTAACAAATGTACCATGACTGACTATCCCCATTGGGAAAAACGGGACAATCATGGAACAATATTGGGCCATTTGTTCTTCACGGAGGTTTGTTTCTGACACATGTGCCAACCTTGGGACAAGTGTGGGGTTTTTTCAGTCTTGGCAATACCTGCATGGGTAACATAGTGGTTGTGTTAACTGGCTTGCAGGGTGACCAGCGGTTAAGAAAGTCTAACGGAATGGACCAATTTGGATTGAAAAGAATAACTAATGTGGAGATGCCAAAAATCCAGGTCTGGGCATCCTGGCTTGGTATTTGTCGGAACTGCTAAATAGTTCACGGAGAGGGAAGAATGGTAATATTCACCAATAGTATTGAATCTTATTTTATATAAAATTGTCATTGTTACTATGTGAGAATGGAATTCTTTACCCTTTTTCTGTTAATGATTACTATGCTACATATTTACACTATTACCAAAAGAATTATGAGAAAATTCTATTCTCACATAATAACAATCACGATTTTATATAAAATGAGACCGAATACTATGTCGGCATGGTAAATATTAACATTCTCTTCTCTTCGTGTTGTAACTACTCTTCGTGGATAGTCGAGGATTCACCGTAAGAGTTGTTTTTCCTTCATGCCAGGTAAAAAAAAATTCCGGCAAATTTAGCGAAATTACACTGAACAAGATGATTTTGTTGAAATGTGATTTCAACGAAAGAATATAGTTTACAAAATGAACATTTTGTTGTAACAAGAGAGCTCGTTGAAACAACAAAATGCTTTCATTGATCACATGTCAACAAAATAATTTTCCTCACACAGAGAGAAAAAATTCGCTGTGGCAGCGAAATTTGATTTTGCTGAACATCTTTGGCTGGAGTAGCGAACTTTTCGCTGTCACAGCAATCTTGTTAACTACAACAGCGATTTTTTTATCAAAAGAAACCTAGCAAAATTAGATTGTCCTGTCACAACAAATTCTTTTCTCCTTCGTGAAGTGCAAGAAATTCAATAAATTCATCTTATTCTTCGGTTACTGAAGGATGACTGAAAAATTGATATATCCGCCACATTTTCCGGTATAATTATCAAAAACCTGGTGATTTTCTTAAGTGTTTTTTTTTTTGGATTAATTGCCCCCTGAATTATCGAAGAATTTCTTAGTGAATTTACCAATTTTCTTCACAGTGTATCTCAATGCACGCGCTCGCCTGTAGTCGAACAAGCGTCGAACACCTCTAAAACAATCCCATAAATAGCTAATTATTACCACTATAAAATCACGTATATTATTTTCATACAATCTTGTGAGAGTTTATCAATTTCTATTGCTGCTAGTGCTTGAGACGTATTAGTGTCTATAACACTTCTTCCATAGAGAAAAGGCCTACTCGTTGATATTACACTGGAATTTCAAATTTGATTCCACAACGAAATACTGTACTCAATTCAGATAGAAATAGAATAAGCTATAGTGGTTTGTGAACTCTGGTCTATTCGGCTATAAGAAATACTGAGCATGAGGATCTGGAATCACAACTCGATAGCTGTATGAACTCTCGCCAACTTTAGAATGAACTCAGAACGTTGAGAATAAAATTGTTAAGTCAGCTGGCAGGAATGACTCCTTGACCGTTGAATTCACTCCTGGAGAATTTTTCATTCGTTTTTCCTTCGATTTAAGCGATTCTCCTTCTCTTAGTCCTACGTTGTTCGACGCTCCAAGTACTCACCAGGACTCACTCTTCTACTTTCCTCACCTCATTACTTTAACACTTCTTTGCTTGTACGCTTTCTCAATTCACATCTAAATCTTTCGGCTGAGTTTTTCAGTTATTTTGTATCTGTTTTGTCCCATATTGTGGATATTTTCAAACTACACTCAGAGAAATCCTCACAGTTGCTTTGACTAAAACGTCCCGACTAAATATGCTTAGTGAGAGGTACTAAAAATTTAATTGATTCACTAAGAAAATATAGTTGATGTAATCACGCTTGTTCTCGTATCCAATTGTTTGTGCACGCGTCCCCTTTCTTTTACACATGAAGACGCGTAAGTCGATCAAACTTGTCAAAGGTGGATGCACTGCTGCTTGAAATTGTATGAATTGGATCGCGGGTGGTTTGAAGACTGGAATGTTCAAGAATGCTTACTTTTCTCTGCAATGTCAGTGCGATTCTTTCAAGAGCATATACTTTTATATGCAGAAACGTGGTAACAGGTCTTGATATTATAGGTTATGATTCAATTCTAATAGTTTTACAGATTATAATATTATAGCGTAGCTTAGTGTTCAAAATGAATGGTGGAAAATGGTTTTGTTTATTATAAATCAAGTGATTCCAAGCCTGATCTTAGGTTATATAGTATTATAAGAATTAGTAAGTAGTACTAAAAAAACATAGTTGAGACGTTATTTCACTAATTTTTTTAGATGACAGTAACTAATATTTCCTCTCAGTGTATCTCTTTTGTCATTTGTTTTTCCGGCGGGTAAAAAGTGCAGCTATACGGTGTCAGAATTCACACAGAATCAACACCACGCGGATTCTATGGAAGTCCACCCCAAAATCGGTGTCAAAATAACACCAAACGGTGTGAGAATAACAACATGTGGTGTTAAAATAACACTATTTGATGTACATTTTTGCCAACACCGCTAATTTTTTTACAGTGTACATCTCGGATATTTTTAGGATAAATCCATTGCGAGATACCCACGATTTCTACATGGTAAAAAAATTGGTAAATTCACCAAGAAATTCTCGAGTAATGTAAACAGCAATGAACCCGAAGACAAATTCGGGAAGATTACTGAGTGTTTGGTAATAAACGCCAACATTGTGCCAAAAAACGTGGTAAATATTCCGGATTTTTTGGTAATTTTACTATAATCGGGTCAATTACTCCCCGACAAATTTCGATAAATTTAACGAATTTTTCTTGAAGCGCAGTCTATTCCTTTGCTATCGACACTCTTCAACCTGCTTGCAAAAAATGTTCATTGCTATCTCTTTAAAAATATTGAATGAGGTTCACTGTAAAAAATTCCTATAGAAAAACGTCACATGACATACACTGTAAAAAATATACTTCCTAAACTGCCAAAGAAGTTTGGCAGTTTTTTACACAAACTTTTTTTGTAAATTACCAAACAAAAGTTTGTAAACATTCTAAAAATTTTGTGATTTCACGAAGATTTTTGAGAATTCACAAACTTTTGTTCGGCAATTTACAAAAAAGGTTCGGAAATTATTTTTCCAAACCAAGTTTGTAAATTTCCAAGCATTTTTGTTTGGAATTCAACAAATTTTTTTTACAGTGTATACTTCGTTGAGTAATTAACACATTAAATTTCCGTTGAAGAGGGTTATTATGACTCTAGCTCTTCATGTTAATCTCTTGCGATTACAGCTGATGTATAAGTCACAGATCCAATTCAACGTCATTTTCTAGGGTAGATAAAAATTTGATTCTCTCAGTTTCTATGGGAATTCGTAACAGAAATTAAGATTACCATAACTGAAAGAGCGTACTCTCACAAAATATGTCGCCCGATCATAGGGCACGTTGTCACGGTCTAAGAAATATTTTCTGTCTTGCCGTATCTTTTATACAGGTTTTGCATAGCACTCTTAGATAAGTTTTAGAGCAATTCTTACCTAAAATTCGTCGAAGAGACGTCCTCAACATATCTCCCAATAAATATTCAGAAATCTTTGAGATGTGTTGCCAAGAAATCTCGAAGATATCATACGCAATTCTGAAAGATGTCTTATGAAATACGGTAATTTTATATATTTAAGATTTGTTAGCAAGACGTCTTGAAGATTTTCCAACTTTAGCTGAGTCTGCTCTCTAAATTTCTTGAAGTGAAAATCCACTCCTAAAGGGTGAGAATATCGCACGTCCAACAAGAGTGAGGTTCTACTCCTAAAGAGTGAGTTTTCACTCCATAAGAGCGAATTTTGACTCTCTTGAAGTAAGGATTTCACGCTTAAACGCAGGTGACATTTCACTCTTCAAACCGAGTTAAAACTTCACTTTTTCTTGACTTGCAGTATTTTCACTCTAAGGAATTCAGAGAGCGCGTCTGTAAAAGATGGCCGAGAAAGAAGACAAGTTTCAGATGCAAGACTTTTTCAAGACATCTTTTAGATGAGTTTTGTACAATAATTGGTTTGAAATTTATCCAAAAGTCTTGTGCAAAACATCTAAAACTTGTCTAAAAGATATCGCAAGACACAAAAGGTTTACTAGGAAGTTTGAATCGTTTATTGGAACGAATTTGTAGTCGAAAACAGAAACAATGCAGTAGACCACACAGCACCACAGTCCCAGAAGAATTCATGAAGAATTCTCATTGAACTGAATTTTTCAAGAATTCTTCTGGAACTGTGGTACTGTGAGGGGAGATCGGTGATATTTTCTAATATCGAGATTTTTAATTAAATTTGTATAAAGTTTCGATCGATATTCTATAAAATTTAATATACACTCCCATGTATTTTACATAGAAAAATATCGATACTGTGAGATATCGCCTATCATTACCTTGCAGTTTTCATATTCACAATTTTCCTCATAACACGCGTATCCTTCATCTTTCCTTTCATAGAGAAAAAATTGCTGTAATTATAGGGACAGCATTAAATTGCTGTAAAATATACGGAAATTCCTGTTCAATCAACCAAAATCTCCAATAAAAATGAAAATTTGCCGCAGTGGTCACATAAATTGCGATAAACTTAATAGATAAATTTCAAATTAGATTTTTCTCATATCTCATATGAAATTCCTTCTCGATAAACAATTCAAACTTCACCGACATATCTTGATTGCAAAAAATGGAACAACCATGTAGCTGAATCTATCACAGAAATTCTAAACCTAAATTCGAAGCATAAATGAAAAATAATTTTCTCATCAAACGACGGTATCAAAGTTTTACCGACGGATCGAACTTTGTGGAATTGAGAAAAATTGTTACGATATCTATCTACCACGTACGCGTACGTGTATTTTCGTACACGTACATACGTATACACATAAGAATATTCGCCCGCAGCTCGGCTCTCGCGCAATGATTGCGCCGTAATCTGCTTTCGCTTTGCTTTTTCGGGGGTGGCTGCTGGTTGAGTTGTTGAATTGGCCCGAGGCGTCGTCAGGTCTCTCGATACGATATCCCGTCGAGAGCAGTCGAGAGATGCATCTTCGTTGTGTGCAAATGGAAGATGGATGGAAAGAGAGAGAGAGAGAGAGAGAGAGAGAGAGAGAGAGAGGAAGAAACACAGAACCCTTCTTGTAACCCTCCAGACGTAGGTTATCCTATAAACGGGCGCCACACTCGTACTCGGTAACAGTACCGGATAATCCGGCCCCCAGGGCCCGCGTGCGGTTGAGCGCTCGCAACAGTTACCATATTTGATTGTGCTCCTACCTACCCCTATAGAATACAAAATTATATCTCACTCTCGAGGCAACGGACAAGGACGGCTAGATCTATCGTGTATATTTCTTTTTTTTTTTTTTTTATTATCGATCCTATCTCTGCCCTGATTACAACATTTTTCACGAACTTGTTCCTTCTACTTGTTACCATTATGCTTCAAGGGTCGGGAAAAATTGAATGAAGGAGATGATAATTATGATTGTATACTAAGTGGTTTGTGCGCTTCAGAATCTTTCAATATTTTGAAAAATATGGGCGAAATGTTTTTCTTTTAAATTTATAAATTAAATTATTTTTTATAGTCAAATTTTTCAAGTAACACATGGCTGTCCTGGTTAAATAATGTCATTGAAGTGCCCTGGTGAAAATGGAAAGTGAAATGAAGCGCAGACGAGAAGTATGGTGGAGCGTAACAGAGTAAATGGAACGGTTTCGAAGAGTACTTGAAGCGAAGTTTGAAACAAGAAAAGCGTATAAAAATCAACGCTCCATGAAGAGTATGAACAAGATAATCATTGCCATCCAGCGTCTCACCTATTCAGCCATGGAATGCTATGATTCCTGACAGTTAAAAAACGTTACTCAAAGTCTGTATGAGATGATTTGTATTACCTTTCATGGAACGTAACAGTACCCTTCCCAAAACGTCATTGAACGTTCATAAAGCGTATTGATACCGTATAATTTCAGTACTCTACAACAAGCAATTATTATACGCTTTGGCGAGAGAAGATTGGAACCTTTTCACGTTTCTTCTCAGCTTCGAGCGTATATTTTCACCAAGGTGCTTGAATCTAATTACTTCTGATGTGGAAATACAATTGAAACTTGTGGAAAGAATAAAATGAATGGGGGGAATTCATAAAAATCGATCGTTTCGAAAGGGATTTCTTAACCAGGGTAGGTGAGTATCCAAACAATTTACATTTGGAGCTTTTTCACATCAAAATGTTCGCAACAGGGACACACTGAACAGTTTATATGACAATTTAATGTAACAATGATATGAATATGATAGAATTATGTGATTGAAACATCCTTTTCATGTCACCTGTGCGAAGTCTCTATTGTAGAAATTTTAAGAACTTCGAATGTAATTTCTGTGACACGTCCCAGATAGCACAACAGTTCAGGATGAGAATACATCAAGGGTTGCTGTGCTTTTTAGGTTACTTCGCTCTGGAAACTAGTAGGTTACCGAGAGAATTAGACTACTGCCTGCAGATGAAGCTGAAACTAGCAGCCGATTGTTTCAACTTTCAATTCAACGTTGTTGAAGCTTTTCGGATGCTCAAATCCTTAATAAAAATTTTGTGTGGAAAGTTATAACAATCGGCTGCCAGCTTCAGCTTCATTGCCTTCAGCCATGATTTGTCCTGATTTTTGCTTATTAAATCTGGATGCAACTTCGGCATGACTCATCTCTGGAAACTGGTCAATCATTAACCAATATTTTTTCCTTCATTGAAAAAAACTGATACAGTAAATTATGGACAGACCTGCAAGCATATTTCAACCGAATAATGATCCGTTTAGTTTTTATGATTGCGCGGTTTGGTCTCTTCATATGTTACTGTCCGGTTAGCACTATAATTATTAATATATAAACCACCCCCAAAAAATGATGGCAGCAAAATTTCTCCATGATTTGGTGGATTTTATGCCTGACTCTTTGGAGAAGTCAACACCCAATTCCCCCACGATTAGGGAATCAAATCCAACACCGAAGTGTGAATCCCACAAAAAATGGCTAGTCCTTGGCTAATTATTCACTTTTTTTTCCTGACCCGGAAAATCCTAATGAAATAAATAATGTTGAAAGAAGCTTAAAGCCAAAGTATGCGGTTTATCTTCTAATTCTCATTCATCCTCACCCACTATAATTTGTACAAAAGATACACAAGCGGAAGGAGAATCGGGCTTTTGACGGATAGTCAAAGAGAACGGTCAATCGTGAACGATCCAGGTAGGAAAAGAACGTACCGAGAATTTTTCTCTTTTTCTCCTTTATATACAAACGCACGATGGGCAGCAGCGTCGGCGGCATACTCTCTACATCTGTATCGTGTCGTTGGTTAGTCGACCATAACAATACCGCGTTTCCTCCTACGCGCCATTTGGCCTTTCTCATTCACCTAACCCTTTCTCTCTTTCCCTCTCAACACTCTGATCCGTACAAATTGAAATTATTACTTGAAAAGCGTTGCGCGTATGGGTTCGTGTATCCCAGCCACAATGGTTCGCCAATGTGGCTTCTTTATCAAAGGAGTGAAATCGCATTGATAATTGTATTGTTTCACTCGAGGGATTAATTAATACGATCCTTTTATCTTTGCGAACGAAGATAAATGGATGATTCGATGGTGGAGATTGTACGATAAACGTTCGGTCACTTACCTTTTTTCGCGTGTAGAATATCAGCTGGATCGGGAGGTAACGCGGTACAATGACTCGGACTTAAGCTCGGTTGGAGAGATGGAAATGGACTACCTGCTCCAGACGGGTACCTAAAATGAAGAGATATATGGTGGCTGTCTCATTCGATGTTTTCTTAAGGGAAGCGGTTACGAAATCATTGAATTGATCTACTAACCAGGGATTGGGTCTCGGCCACCCGGTGGTCTGGCCATTCAGTAACCTCAGTTTATCGTAAACACTTTCCGCTGGACTTCCCGCGCCAACTCCAACGCCAACGGATCCTACACCTTGCTGCTGCTGTTGTTGCTGCCTCTGTTCTTTTTGCGCGGCCAAGTTTCTTAATACCCTGTTGATGGAGGACACCTTGAACGATAAAAAATTAATTTATATTAGTTGAAATGTCCATAATTGATTTCTTGATATTTGGCTAAACATCTCCAATGACTCGAAGGGCGAACATTTGTACGATACTGTGGAATAATTTCAAGGGTTGTGGCTTCGATTGAATTTGAAGGAATAAGAATGTGCATCGTTGTTGTTATTATATATTTTCAGGTCGGAATATTTGAGGGAATATTCCACCCTGAGGGTAGCGTTTGAGGAACTTTTCATGCCTCGATTTACCTAGAAGATATCTCTAATAATAAAATTTGTATTATCTTGTAAAAATGTTTCTACGCTAAATTACAAGAAATCACGCGAATCTACGTGACCCTACTTGTCGAGACATCACTTGAAGGCATCCCGTTGACCCTAGACTTACTAAATTTCTCTACCAAAAATGCTTGAAGAGGACTAAATAGAATTGGATAAAACAACCAGCCAGATCTTCTATTTGTATACAACAAGGTCTGGCTGGTTGTTTTATTCCATTTTATTTAGTCCTCTTCAAGTATTTTGGGTAGAGAGATCTAGTAACTGTAGGATATACGGAATGATCTTAATTGGGAAGTGAAATCACTGAGAGGAAGTAAGCATACGTAACTCAGCGCACGGGAAAAAATGATTCAATACGGTAGCTAGGAATTAGCTGTGATAGTTATTTTGTGTATTTGATATTTAGATAGCGGAAAAAATTGCTGTGAAAGCTAGATTTTAGCTCTTATAACGATAACTTTCGTTACGACAGCTAAAGAACAGCTACCACAGCCAACTAGAACAATAGATCAATAGTATAAAACGCAGAATTGCGTAACCGCTAAGAATTTCTACAAATACTTTCTACGCAATTCTACATTTTTTGGGTAAAATTAATTGCATTTTGCCATCGGTTGTAGAATGCTGGTACTTAGCGTAGAAATACAAAGAATACTATCAATTTATTGATTTGTTTTTGATGATGCAGCGCAGCAAACCGTAATTCTACGCATTTCTATTCGTTCCTACGCCGCATTATTGAGGTTGCATAATAATTGAACATATTTACATAGAAACGTGTTGTTTGCAAATCGAGACTTGTTAAGCCAAATGATATAAAAGATCATAAGTTAGGCGTAACACACGCCTCCTGCGTAAAAAGACCCAAATTTTGATCTTGGTATGTAGTACTTTTATGTAATGATTATCCCACACAGCACGCAGTTCTTGAAGATATCTAAAAGAATACTCAATTGAGAAATCTTCAAGTACGTTCTTGAAGAGTTCTTGAAGATATCTTCCAGAAGTGTTGGAAAGACATCTTGTACAAGATTCTTAAAAGATGTCTTGATTCCAGAAATCTCCAAGACGACCATGCAAGATATCTTCAAGATATCTTCAAGAAGCGTTTGAAAGATATCTTCTTGGAAGACTTTAACAATATATGTTCAAAAAGATAGATTTTCAGCAGGTTTAGATTATGAATATCTGATCATATGAATTGTCATGAATAACACTTGGAATGTGCCTTTTATTATAATCGAATTACAGATTTGATAAATTCGTTCACAAATCGAAAGCTTGAAAAATCTATATACGTGCCGAGAGATCTCAAATTCTGCAAAAAGTACGATTTTGTAACCTTTTAATACTCGCGCTGGAATTAACGAATCTCCAAGACACAAATATTTCACAAATGACTGAACCTTTTACGCTCAATTTTATGTACAGCCTTCAAATAAATTTTAAAAAATTCTCATTTATGCTTAGTAATAAGTTATTTTTCAGTAACGATGAAATAGAAATGATTCAATAAGTCTGTGATATCCACGGCCAACTCATCTGACATTCGTTTATATAATAACAATTTTTTCAAAAGATCACTTTGACTCTGAAAATGTACACCACTGATACTATTTCACTATGTGATGTTGACATTTATGAGCACCCACGTCAAACTGTCTGTACAGCTCAGGTCACTGAAGCGCAAATACGGCGTAAGATGCGCGGGTTCGATTCCCGCAACCTCGAGGATCCAGGTGAAATAAACTTCATAGAAGTGCGCGAGAGCGATAAAGACCAACAGGAGGGAGAAAGAAAAAGAAGACGTTGGAATTTATTTTGTGAATAAATTCAAGCTTCTTCCAAGACATTTTTATGAATTTTTCAAGACATCTTTAAGAAATCTCAAAGAACTCTTTTAAATTTTTTAATTTCTCTTTAAAGATATCTTTGAGAAGTCTCCGAGAGATCTTTTAGAAATCTATTCATGTTACATAAGACATCTTTTCGAATACGAAAAGATATCTTTTAGAAAATTGTTCAAGATTTCTTGCACTTTTGGAAGATATCTTTTAGAATTCTAAAAGGTCTCTTTGTGTCTGTTTGGGAACAAGCCATCCCCGCGTAGAGTATCCGAAACGCCAGACTTGGTCCTAGTTTTTGGCTTAATTTGACGCGGAAATATTTTTTGATAAGGATGGGAACGCAATGTGTACACGGAGAAAAAAAATTTGCTTTGACAACGAAATCTGATTTTACCGGGATTTTAGCAATCTATTTGCTATCACAGCAATCTTGTTAGCTATGACAACGACTTTTCAGCTGTGGTAGCAAGAAATGTTGATATCTCCAGCAAAAATTGTTTGCTGTTATATATATGTATATAATACCAAAATTTGCTGGGAGAACAAACATTTTTTGCTAGAAAAATCGTGGTTGTAGCTAACAAAATTGCTATTATAACACATAATTTGCTGTGACAGCAAAAGGGACCCAGTAACTTTCTTCTTTCTCCGTGTAACTCTTCATCCCAATAAACACATGCACGTTATTTCAACGTTGAAAAAACGTTGCACTATCGAACGGACGTTATTCGTCAAATTCATAACGTTCATTTTTGGTTAACGTCTGACGAGGGAATAGACGTCCAGAAATGACGTTTCGATAACGTATTACTAAAACTAATAGTAAAAAATGACCATTAAAAAACGTCTTCAAAAAACGTTTTTGTAATGTACTTCAATCACGCGTTGAGGACGTATTGTTTATGACATTTTCAATGCTCGAACATCAATCGAAGATATCGTGTTGAAAATGTCGAACAAAACACAGCAACGTTGGACAAAAATCTAAATGAGAATTGAAATAATGAATAGCGTAACTTCATTGATGAATATTTTTCTTCTTAAATTTTTGTGTTATCAAAAATCCCTTCTTTTTGCATTAATAGAAAATTTTTCAAATAATATGTCTGGTTTGATTCTCATTTTGGAACCATCATTATAACACGTCATTATTTGACGTCTTATAAACGACTTTTGGACCGTTGTTGTGACGTTATTTTATAGTTGAAAAACACGTGATCTGCCGCGACATTTTTACGTCGAATCAACGGAAGAATATTACTAAATGTCAACGTGTGGTTATTGGGCGTTTTTCACGTTTTTTAGACGTATGTGTGTTTATTGGGATGATTTCAAAATATTACGACAAATCTCAAAAAATGAATCAATACAACGCCTAATGAATCCACAAAAATCAATCCACTCATCGACATTTGTCTACTCGATGTATTCAATAAGTTACATCTCTTCTCTCGCTAATTCTCGTTATTTTACAATTAAAAGAAGAATAAGTCACGTTATTATTGTTAAATTCCAAGTTAACAAACAAATCAACTTTGAATTTGATGCAATTTTCATGAAGACGAAGTTTCGATACAGAGCAGTAGAAAACAATTAGAGGAGTTTGTATCGCGTATAATTAGGTCTTTTTTATATCTCGAAAAATAAAGTGATCTTGATGAGATATCTTATTGTGCGCGAAGAGAGGATTTTTTCCTTGTTTATTTTTTTTCCTCCTGATGCGACATCCAATATGTACAAAGTGCGAACGATAATAGCGGATGACGGAACACGATACATCGTGACGGGAAATATAAAGAGGAAAGAGAGAAAACCAGAAAAATAATAATAATGAGAAAGAAGCTTCTGCCCGATGAAATGTAACGAGAAAGGTAATTAAAACGATGCAGTTTGGTTGCCTCACCCTTGGTGCGTCGACGGAACACAGGGACGGCTTTCGTACTTTCTCTGCTCTTCACGAGGGAGTTAATTATCTCCGCCTTCAATTAGATCCGTCGCGCGCTACTCCAAGGGGACTTTGACTTCTCTGAACGAACCACATAAGTACATACTACTCGCGCATCCCTGACTTCTCCGCCCGTATTCTTTCTCTCTCACTTGTTTTCCTCGTTTTTTTTACGATACTTCACATTTACTATAAGATTCGTATCCAGCGAATATATATATATATATATTTATGTTTTCCAGAAATATCGATGCGTGGGTGTGCTATTTGTGGAACTTGTTTCCCTCATTTGTTCATGAAATTATATGCACAGCTTTAAAGTAATTGCCTAAAATCCCAGATAATCGCCTCCTAGGCATCATTTCAAAGTTGAAACATCACGAATGGGAAAGAATTTATTCATTCGAAGGATGTTAATATAAAATGAAATATATATGATTTTATGAACTCAATGTAAATATTCAATCGAAATCAAAATCATCTTGGATGTCGTATTTGTTCATCCGTTTCGAAGGGTAATCAAGTTGGACTTGTATCTCTTTTCATTTCTACCTGTTCTGCTGTTTGAAACACGTTGGAAAGGAAGACATAGTTATTCGTATAAAATATATAGGTAGATAGATACGGAGGGATCGCGTGTCCTGGATTACGTGCGGCAAGTCGTGCAGAGATTGGTCATGGGAGATTCTCTGGGTTTGTTAGACCCGGTGTCAAGGGTCCACGGCGTTGAAACGAGTTGACGTTTCGGACCCCGGTCTCGTCTCTACTCCTCCGCAAGGCTACCGTTCAAATTCGGAGTGTCATCCTCTTCTCTTTCGAGAGAACTTACAACCACACGAAACCCATTTCACCGCACACCGAGGACTTCGGGGACGCTTTCTTCTTCTTTTTCCTCGTCTTTGATATTTCTTTTTTCAGACTTTTTCTAAGAAATTTACATTTCTCGTCGATACCACATGGATTTTTCCTTGAAAATGAGATCTCTTTCCTCATCGTTCGATCCATTTATAATTTTATTTATATATAATTTTTGGATTCATATCGAATGTTTGTGTAACTGAAGAATTAATGCTCTGCGTTTGAAAAATACGAAAACCATTGACAAAATGGAAGAGAGGGATATACGAGGTAGAGACACAATTGTGAAGTACTCTTCTACGTCGTCGAGATGTACGAGGGCCCAAAAAGTGAGAGAAGTATAGGATATTTGTGGTTGACGTCAATCAAAAAACGGTCAAACAAGTCGGATACTCGATGTCACGGATACCGATTGTCCTTTGACTGACAGCACGTGGTTCTTCGAGTCTCGGTCTTTGTCGCGTGGGCCTCAAATATAAAAACTACGACGACGACTACGATGACGGTTTTCTATTGTACTCATTGAACGATGTCAAATGACTTTTTAGAGGAGACGAGGATGGAGAAGGGCTGTTTCGACCCTTCTCTAAGACTTTCCTCCTTTTTCTCTACCGAGACAAAACATTTTCACCTTGGAAAGTGGTTCGACAAACAAACCAAACAAGCCAACTTCAAAAGTCCGATCGAACACTTGTCGATCAATGAATTCGAATCTTGAGCTTTTCTCACGATATTTATATGTATTAATTTCTATTTGATCCTCGGGTTGCGTCATTCGATAGTTTGAGAAAGTCAATTCGAAACGTTCGAAATGGATTCTATACTTCTCCTATTATCGTAGCTGTGGGGAGAGAAATTTGTAGTTAAATTTACTATGCGATTACTGTGCCCGAGGAACAGACTGACTTTTCAATGACATTTACTGTAAAACATAGTGAATTTGATCATGTTTCTATTGTCTCGTCACAGTAAATTTTATCTTAAGTTCAATCCCAAGTAGAAATGCTCGAGTTATCGACAACTTTTGTAACGCTCAACTAGCCAGATACTAGACACCTGCAAGTACCTCGCCAGAACCCTAATACGAGGCACTTGTAAGTGTCTAGTTTTTGACTAGTTAAGCGTTACGAAACTCGTCAATTACTAGAGCATATCTACTAGGGGTCTGTTCCTCGGTTACAAAGTCCCATAGTAAATTCAACTATAAATTTTCCTTTGTGTGGCGAATGTAGGTAAACGATGTTGAAGAAAATATAACGAAAAGGATTTCCGAAGAGTTTTATGAGAATTTTCAAGAGAGGCCAAATAAACGATCTTTCATTGAGAAGTTCTCTCGAGTGCCTGATATAGGACGATATATACACGCGGTTTTGTGTGCGTAAAGTGCGTTATACGCATACAAAAGCGTATTATCCTTGATTCTTGCAGGGTGCATGAAAACAGAACTCGTCACGTGGGTTGAGAAAAATAAAAAAGAAAGAATCGTATCCGCACAGATACACAATGGAAGGAATAAGATGATGATGTAAGCCGGAGAGATCGATGAAATTAGCATGAAGCGTGAACGTTTCGAGGGTGGACGAATCTCGGGAAGGGTGTCGGTTGGCATTGGATAGAGACGCTATATTGCATTCGTGTGACAGTAGCTACAATACATCCAGATGACTGGCGAACAAAAGTATTTAGATCAAGGGAATTTAACAATAACTGTTCATTAGGTAAAATATTATTTAATTATTCGACTGAATTTTAAGTCATATATATAACAGACTATTCTGTGGAACTTTATTTCATCTTTTCCTTGGCGATTATTATAAGTGGTGAGAAGTGACGATAGGAGGCGTAGAGCGACGAATCAACCCCGAGTTTAACGGAAGTGAATTGACTGAAGGGGAAAAAAAGAAGAAGAAAATCGTTTGTACCCTTACAGTTCTTTCGCTCTTCTCGGTAAACATTCTTGTCGATTTAGTTTCTCAAGTACCGTACAGAAAAAATGATGACAACGACGACAAAAGCAATAAAAATAAGAAGAAAAAAGAAACACCAGTTAGCAATTTGAATCGCGTTTGATATGGAGGATCTTTACCAGTTAGTCGAGCTTTACTTTTTCACCATAAGTTTTCGCGTTTGGCATTCGAAATGAGATCCTCCACGGGGGTGCGATGATACGTGGCACGTGCTACAAAGTTTCATTCCCATTTAAGCGGGTACAAACGCTCGTGCACGCATATATACCGCTTGTCGAACGGGCGAGAGTGTACACGAAACGTCATAACCTGTCATTACGGCACCCCACGGCGAATAGAGTTGAGAGACGAAGAAGAGGAAATCAACCAACTTTGTACGAGCATCTAAATCATAGGTTCCGTGATTTTTGTATATAAATTTCATACCCTCGTATAGGATATTTAGGTATTGTGCGATAATGAGTATATGTTACCCTTTCGATGCGGTTAGACGGTTTGTGGGCAAGATTTAATCAGATTATTTGACATCAGGTGGGTCATTTTATGACATATTTAATGTTGCTGAAGTTTGAATCGTTTATTGAAACTGATTAACAATCGGATCACATAACAATCGACTATTGCAGCCCAAAAATCTTGGAGTACATTATTTAAACGATGTTTCCAGTGGCAAAGAGTTGATTCGAGAAGATATGTAACGATAATTTATCACATTTTTCGAACTCCAATTTTCCTTTTGTTTCTATAAACGATCCAAACTTTCAGAACATCATATTCATTCTAAACACATCTAAAACTTGTTGGGAAGTGTTGTATAACACATTTTTTAGATATCAATGACTGACGTTGTTGGTCCTGAAAGATATCTGTTACACGGAAAGACTGAGAAAATGAGTTTTTTACCACCAAAACTGCTGGAAAAAAGTTGCTAAAACACCAAACCTCGAAAATTTGCTTCGCTGATATGGCAAAAATTGTTGCTGAATTAGCAAAAAATTTGCTGTTACAGCAAGGATCTTGTTCTTCTAACAAGCGCTTCCTATTCAGATAGCAATATTTTTGCTGTAACAGCAACCGTTTTAATAATTTAGGAAAACAGATTTTTCGGAATCGTTTCTTCAGCGAGAATTTTTCTCTGCGTGCAGGCAGCAACGTAGCGCTTTGAGTGCACGTTTATTGTACATTGACATAAGCGCTTGAGAATCGCGCTGAAGCAATAAAGTTTTGTGCATTCCATTTTTCAGTGAAAGTGCATAAAATGGCCCTATATCAGCAAATTCTTAAGCGCTCTTTTGCTACCTGCTTTTCGATAAGAATCCAGTTGGGATCCCACGTGGAATTCTAGCTGCAAAATTCACCTGAGTTCTCAGCTGGGATCCGTGATTCTTAGTAGAATTTCAACTAAAATTCTAATTTCCATTGAAATCCCAGCTGAGAACGCAGGCCAATTTCGTAGTTGAGATTCCACCTGGAGTACCATATGGATTTTTATCGGAGGGTGGGTGCAAGGTCTGAGATAAGGCGTCATATTGTGATAACCCAGAGAGTTTCTACAGTAATTTCTTCTCAATTAGTCATCAATTTTTGCCATTTTGGTTACAATTGCAATCAATTTTCCTCTCAAGAATTGGGGATTCCCCGGTCGGAAAACTGCGATGGATTCCAATAAATTCCAATAGGTGCTGTGACAAAAACCGCATAGAACTCGGTAAATTATTTTGTTCCTATCAGTGTTTATCAGGTTTTGTCGATGATACCGATAAAAACCAATAGAACATTGAATTCCATACAGAATCTCATGAAGAACCTTAATTATTGTGACAAAAATCGCATACAAACCGATGAGATATCATTAATTCCGATAGGATTTGGCCTATTGATTTGTATCGATTCTTTTGGACAGGGTTTTCTCGTGCTTTCGAGAACTATTTCTCATTTCGAACATCAAATCTCCCAAATCGTAGGAAATCGTGAAGCGACTTTACCCCCTAGTTAGATTTATCAAAAACTTTGTAATGATAAATTTCAATGGATTTTGATGATAATTCACTGTTGCAAAGTTTGTATTAGTCGATGAGATTGAGTGGATGTTTTCTAATTATTTTTCAAAGTGTTAATGAGACAACTTACTACACAGAGAAAACGAAACATTGGGGAGTGTTTTTCTGACACGACGAAAATAATTTTAATGCTCCTGGTTAATGTATAGACATGAATCAATCATGTCTACGCAGTAAACAGTGTCCAAGGAACACAAGAAGTTCTGAGAATGTGTTCGAACATTCTTAGAACTTCTTGTGCTACTTGGGTAGTGCTAGACTTCTTTTCTTTTCATACCACGAGTCAGTTGTGTCTGATAAAATACTTACTCATGTTTCGTTTTCTTCGTGTATATTGATCATCAGCGTTATATCTTGTGTCCACGTAAAGCTCGAATCTTAAGGACATATAATAAAAACTAATCAAATAACGATACAAGTCAATGCGAAAAAAAAATCCAATTCTTCGGTGATTATTCAAAATTACGATCATGACGAATTTGTGGATTTAGAGAAAATAGCGTGGAAGGGTAGCAATGACACGCGTTGGCGCAGTAACACATGACAGCGTCACAACCAATCTCGTACAACCCTAATTGTATAAAGACTCACCCCACGAGGCGTGGGAAATTTTGGTGGCACTCGGCAGAAATGAAACGAAAAAAAAAAACGAGATAAGGGATCATTCATAAAATACGCGTGTCCAAACTAACAAATATCGGACACACGTAACAACTCTATTATGTTCTTATGTAATTGCATTGTCACTTTTTACAGTCTTCTACACTGAGAAAAAGGTATCTATCTAGCTGCGGCAACTAGAATTTAGTTGTCTCAAATAGAATAACACAATTTATTAAAGGTAGATGAAAAATTTAGTTGCGACAAATAAAATTTATCTGATTTAATTGAATTTTCATTTAGCGTGTGACTTAATTTTCTAGCTGTCTAATACTCAACTACACTGAGCGAAATCTGCATTGTAGAAATCATGTTTCAACATAGCAATGTATTTGACGGTGAAAAATACATTATTTTGGTTATTATTACCATGAATTAGGTGATGAATACTATCTTTTTGGTGAATCAAACCGAATGTACGGTGAAATTCAACACTGAAAAGGTACTTTTCACTTTTGATAGGCTGGCTTCAGTTTTCATTATTTGACGGGTGAAAAATATACGAAATAGAGGTTATTTTCATATTTCATTTTTCTCAGTGTATACCACCGCGTATAAAAATTTTCTTTTCATTCATTCGTTTCGTCCTAACATTTTTTCTTCTGTATTTCACAAAAAATCACAAGTTATCAGATCTGATATTCCCATCTTTCCCATTCTACACTGAGAAAAAAGAAGTTATAAAATTTACATCTTGCGGAGTGAACATTTCCAAAATAGTTCGAGCTACCATAATTTAAGTTGATTTTGCAACAGCGAATTTGAGATGCACCATAGCTGATGTAAATCTTATATTCCCAGGTGTGCACGAAAAAAAATAATTAGCTATTATTTGGATAGCTAAAAATGAGCTACGGAAGGTATTTTTTAGCTGTCATAGCTACTCACTCAGCGGTGGCAGCAAGAAATGTAGCTACCGTAGCGAAAATTCAACAGCTAAATTATCTAGCTATCCAAATATCTACCACAAAACCCGTGCAGTTACAGCTATGATTCCCTGCTGCGGTAGCTAAAAAATATCTACAGTTGCAATTTGTTTAGCTACAGTAGTGAAAAAAGGGTGCTAAAAAAGTGAGTAGCTGCCACAGCTATTTCCTTTTTTTTCGTGTGAAATTAACTGAAATTGTGGTAACTCGAACTATGTTTTGAAATCGTCCAAATGTTGACTCCGCAAGATGTAAATTTTACAACCTTTTTTTCTGGGTGTATCGCTTATCGTGTTTACAAATTGCGGGCGATAAATAATTCCTATCGAACTTAAACGTAAGATGCAATATAAAAGGAATAAGCAGTGGTAATAGTGGATCATAAAATCAAGACGATCAACGATAAGATCTCTCCATCAAGTGCAAAAAAATCGTACACGCGTCGAAATGAGAATCTTTACATCCTCGATACGGAAACTATTATTCGTCAGGCGTAGTAGTGATCACACTTGAGGGATAGAGCAGACTTGGTTGGCGATCCACGAGAGGCAATAAACGGGCGACGCGTGGCGCACATCCACCACCCCCGTACACTACTCTTTTATTTTCGTAGGGGGCCCCCCGTTGCGCCTCTAAATACCATACCTCAGTTCTTCAATATACTTTTTCCTCTATCTTTGTGAGACTGCACCTCCCTTCTGATAATACGTATCGTATAATATACCATCGGCTAAAATCACCCTTTCATTCGAAAAGGAGAAGAAAAAAAAATTGAACCCAAGAGTCGCGTGATTATTTTTCCAATAATATTTCCCGTTAGAAAAGAAATTTATATACACGCTATTTTATTCTATTTCAACCTTTTCACCTCTCTACGCTCTCATATTTTATTTTGAAACTGCCTCTCTCTCTATGATACATTTTCATCCCTCTCTTTCTTCATTCCCGTTGTCTCACTCGGTTCTCGTCGTTTAAATTGCGAATACCACGCGTTCCACGACTTCTATTTAAATGTAATTTGTATCTTGCGCTCTCCGCCACGCGCCCTTCAACTCGCCCCCTTTCGCGCGGTACTTTCTTTTCGTTTCTTTTAATCTAAAACAACAAAACGAAGGATTACATGAAAACGAATTCTTTTCGAGTTCATTGTTCCTACACTTGGGATGCGTTGTTTTTCTCTCCCCCTTTCTTTGTTGAATCGAAAAAGACGAATGATTCTGCGATGTTATAGTAACAGAAGAATAATCCTTTAATGCTATAATTATTTGGAGTCTCTCTACGGAAAAAAGGTACAGAAAAATCGTAATATCGTAGACAGACGATGGTAGAGAGCGAACAGCGAAGGGAAAAGAGATGAAATCGGCTTTGAAAATAAAACAAGTTTGACATCGTTCAAGGGAGATCGAGGCATCGATACGATATTGTGTTCCAGCTGAGCATGATATTGAGGAAAAAAATATTTTGAAAGCCAGTCGACTTGTTTGAAAGTTGATATTCTTTTGTACGTTATTTTTGCCGTTTGTTCATTGTTCGATCTCTGATATAGTAGAAGTGGTAGGTATAGTGGTATTTGGAAAACGATTTTGTTTATAGGAGAAAAAAATGAAATCTATTCTCGTAAAAGGCTAAAGAACAATATACTGTCGTTAAAATTGTTCATAAGTACGAACATGTTTTCCAAGTATACGCGTTTATATTGTTCGACGCGTACCTATTTCAGTTTCCGAACGTCCATTATACGCGCCTACGTATATGAGACTCGATGGTTATAATTAAAAGAGACATTTGAACACACCTGACAGGCAGCACAATGTTGAGCTAAGCCCTCTCCTAGAATAGAATGTTACTTGGATTGAACGTGTACGTGTAACGCTCTCCGTTATACGTGCATATCCACATAGGCGAAAGTATGCACCCATGTCTGCGGTATTGGGTTACCGTGATCGGTCGGCGGTTAAAATGACGTTAACTGCCTCGACAGAGGTATTCGTTCTATAAGACTGTTACACATATATCATTTCTCGACCCGTCAACCTTGCGCCCATTAATTCACCTGGGATATCGTATGAACGATCTTCTCAGTAAAATTCTTTTGTTTTGCAAATAAAAATCATGTGAGAAGTTCTTGGTATGTAATTAATAATACCCTACGTGGAACGATAAGTTGTTTATATAAACAACTTATCCGCTGGAGAAAAATTAATCAGCTCTTTGAATAAATTTCAAATATTCTTTCGCTTTAAGTGACATTCGCGTAATCCGAGACTATCAATTAAGGGGATACACCATGTCCGGGGTATACGGGATAAGCGTGGTGGGTAACCACCGTATCCACCTACGACCACCGTGATTTTCCATTGGGGAAAGGTGAAGCGAAAGAGAGAAGGAACATGGCTATCCGGCTATTCGGCCTGGCCTACTTTGCGTCGCACGGGAAACGACGAAACTTTGGACGTGGTGGTAGTGATACTACGGTGGTGCCGGCATTGACATCCAGCTTTCTCTCCCTATCCCTTTTCCAAAGCTACTGCTGTTGCTGCTCCTACTACTACCGTCGCTTCTCCTCCTCTTCCTCCTTCTTGCTCCAAAAACGACCATTTCGACCGTGCTCCGCTATGCCGTCGCTGGCCAGCGGCTCGACGAATGTAATCTCGCGTTGGCCAACGGTGCTCTTCTCGCTTCCCTTTTCATTCTCAACCGGCGTTGGATTTTCCAGGACGATAAACTTCGTCCTTGGAAATATTTCAACGTTAAAAGAAATTTGTATGCGATCATTGGAGAAGATTGTAGAAAAAGAATGTTTTTTTTTTTCCCCAGGAATCCAATTTGCGAGTCTACTTTTACTATGTAAAAACAGTACCAAATAGATCTCCTTTCCGTCCATATAACTCATTTTCGATAAATCTGAATACATTGAGTTGTGTTTGAAATCTTGCAATATCGACGTGTGAATTACGACGGTGAATGAACACTGATCTAACGTAATAGTTTACCAACTGATTTTGTAATGCAAATCATAATCTTCGGGGAAGGAATAATATGAGAGCCCCTGGGACGGTGTCGTAAAATCAGTGGTGCGAGTAAACCAATAATGCGGCCGCTACGCCGGGTGCCAGATTCAAATCCGGCAAGCATTCAACGATGAACGAATAACGAAGGCAGAGGCTCCATACGGCGTTTCGAATCGGTCAAAAAGTCCGACGGCGAGCTTTCCAGGAGTTGGAATAATTTACAAATATTCTATGACACTTAAAATCACTTGCAGTGAGTAGAAAGAATTTACTGGTGGGAGTAGGACGAAGCAATCGTGGATATCAACCACCACGTGATTAGTTGATTATTAGTTATAGGTGGATGAAGAGCAGAAATAGAAAAGGAAAACGAAGGGAGGGAAATGTTGGACGTTGGGGAGCGTTGGGAGAAGCAAAGTAATGGATGGCCTCTGGAACCCAAGACGAGTGAATTGTTGGCCTCTGCACGTCCGCCTTGGAGACACCCTCGGCTGATCCTGGTCGCGTAAATCAATGCACCCATTCCACCCCACAACCTTCATACCCTCTTCAACCCCTCATTTTCTTTTCTCTATCTATCCATTCATCTATCTATCTATCCCTCTATCTTTCTTCTTTTCTTTCTCCAGTTCTTACTCTTCATGCTCATATCTTTCTTTATCACCTTTCTCGTTGTACTCTGTCGCGCGAAAAAAGACGAAAAGAGAGCCCTTCTTCTTGGATTTCTGCGTTAGCTTTTCAGGACAAGAGGGTGAGTTAGGGGGTGTCAGAGACGTCCGGCTATTGCATTATGTATTTCTCGCCAACCCGCCACTAACTTTCATCTCCCCTTTCTTCTTTTCTCTCCTTTTTACGCCTGTCGCCGTCCTCCTTTCCCTGGCACGTTCACCCTCTTTTTCCCTACCCGCTTCTTTTTTTTGCTTTATTTTGTTTCACTCTCGTATTCTCTCGCCGGTAGAAAAAGACAGGAGACACTTCAGACGCTTCTTTTCTCCACTCTTTTCCTCCGAATCTTTCGCCACGAGTGACGGAAAGAACATTTGAAAAAATGTAAAAGGAACTTCGTGACGTCTTCCTCTTTTTCCTACTCTCGGTCTTTATTCGAGTGACCGATTCGTTTTATATCATCACGTTAGTATGAAAATAATGTTTCAACTTCTACAAACTCTCACCCTTCTTTTCCACGTGTACGAATTCAATTCGCGAGTTTTTTTGTGGAGTTTCCCAGTAGCTTGTACAACGTTTGAATGCATTTGTCTTGGTTCTCCATGAAAGAATCTTCTCTACGTTCCAACTCTAGCACCGTATTTATGTGCAATATCACTCTGAAAGCTTGAAATTCAACACGAGCGACGCAAGGATATGCAATTTGAAGTGTGGTTCATCGATTCATGTATTTGGAATCATCGAAATTAATCACAATTTCAAATTCAGAGGGGTTTACTACACGGAAACAATGGATGCAACTAATGAATCTCAACTTTTTCTTTAACCTGTATAATAATACTGTCTGTACATTCCAACTCCTTGCATCACTCTTTGTTGATAAAAATCCAGGAATTTATCTTTCTCGGAATCTCTATTTCGAAGACGAATTAAAACCTTTCGGGACGAAGAGCAACGAGAGAGCAAAGAATAAATTCAAGATGGAAAAGAGGAAAGATTTCAATTGGTCGTAGTTGAAGAAAGAGAGGAGGAAAAGAGAAAGGAACGAAGAAGGATCTTTCTTCTGGGGACTTTGCCCGAGTCCTAGCAATGGAAAAAAGGGAGTAAAGAGGAAGAGAGAGAGAGAGAGAGAGAGAGGAAAGGAAGGGCGTTGTACGAAGCGTATCCAATTTGATGGCATTACAATAACGGGGGTAATGTCTGAGAATAATGAAATTTCCCCCAATCACCACGACTTGTCTGGAATACGTTTCTCCATTCCATTCGTACCTCTTCTAGCTCTCTTCGTTTCTCCTCTTTCCGCATTCGCCAACGGCCTTTCATCGTCTATCCACCCACCCCCGCGTGATCATACAAAGAGGAAAGTCAGGTGTATATATATGTACTTTCAAGTCCAAAGATAAAAAGAGACAAAAAGGAGGAACAAGATGGCAAAACGTTTCGAATCAATCCCATTCGCAAGTTATTTCGCTCCCTATCAGAGTAGAGAAAAAAGACCTTTAAATTCGAGTACTTGATTTCAGAAGTGGATTTGGATCAAAAGTTTTCAAGTTTCGTTA
The DNA here is from genome assembly GCA_018340375.1 of Gonatopus flavifemur. Classification (NCBI taxonomy): domain Eukaryota; kingdom Metazoa; phylum Arthropoda; class Insecta; order Hymenoptera; family Dryinidae; genus Gonatopus; species Gonatopus flavifemur. Next base: position 14,114,844 of record JAFFJZ010000005.1, read on the forward strand.
TCCTTGTGTTTTCCGATACACCCTTCAGGTGGGACAGACGAATTCAAAGCACGGATTGATATCCAAGGTTGTCTTCTTCTTCTTCTTCTTCTTCTTCTTCTTCTTCTTCTTCTTCTTCTTTTAAAATCATCACTCTGGAGGTGTTCTTGGGAAGCGGTGTGTATATATTCTTGAATGAACTGCGCGTAATGGAATCTTACACGGACGATTGAAGAAGCGTTAATCTTTTCCACAACAAGTTCCAAAGCGTTGGGTGAATATTCAAACGTGGCCAAGGACTGTACTTTGATCCTCTCCTTCTCATTCGCAATTAGTCATCGAACAAAAAGAAATACACAACAAAGCAAATGTGATTTGAACAACACAACTATTTTTCTCCTGCAAAGGATGAATGTGAAAAACTTTGAGCGAAATACCTATGGAAGAACTTTTTTTGTCCCAAGGATCTTTGACATTTTTTTCTCACTTCGATAGGAACGTAGCTGAGTTTAAGCGTCGTCGTCGTCGTAGTGGTAGTAGTAGTAGTAGTAGTAGTAGTAGTAGTAGTAGTAGTCGTCGTCGTTGTTGTTGTCGTTTCCCTTTGGTTCGGTTCCTCTCTTTTTTCGAGGCATATCTCTATGAGGAGGAGGACGACGACGACGATGACGACTACGACGAGGGTGGCGGCGTCGTACACCTCGAAGCCATTACTAGAAGGCGCTAGCTCTAAGGGAGTTTAAAGAAAAAGAGAAATGAACGCAGACCAAGGAGAGAAAAAGGAGTAAAAAGGAAAAAAGCCGAGGGAGGAGAGAAAGAAAGAATTCAGCGACCCTCTTTCGCATTTTACCCTAAGCAAGTCGAGAGCCCCTTAGCCACCGTTTATTGGACGCATGCAAATATCCATGGCAACGGTCCGCGGCACCACCATGAGAACCACCCCCTTGTGAACCTTCGACGAGAGTAAAAAAAGAAAATGAAAAAGAAGCATGGGGGTGGGAGGGTTGGGGGAGGCATAGAGCAGAAAGAAAAGAGACCAAAGAAAAAAAGGAGAAAAAACACCGACGTCAGGGAATTTTCTTTTGATCCGGGCGTTACATCCCCTTCGTGTAATATCTTAATGAATTCTCTTGTTCTTTGAAATATTTTGCTCTTCGTCTAACGTTCTCCGCCTATCCACCTACTTAAAATCATCGTAAAAACATATCCCCGAGTGCCTGAAAAAAATGTGTCGCTAGAAACTTTCTAATCTGTCATTTGATGGTGTTTTAAAAGTCACTTCCGTTGATTCGAAGATCGTTCGGGAGGGTGGTATGCAGATCAGGCCTCCTTTCTTTCTTTTGTCCTTCGAAAATTCAGTATTTTTCGTTACAAAATACAATATTTCAATATTGATTTTGGAATTTATTTTCAAGTACTTACGCTTGGAATATTGTCGTTCGTGCAGACTCCCTCTTGGAGGAGTCGATCCCTTATCTCCCAAGCGAAAATTGAAGGACACTCGCTTTTATAAAGAGAAATCTTGCTGACGACTTCCGCCGTGGCCACCCGAGGTTTACTACCCCCGATGGCCCTTGGTCTGATGGATCCGGTCTCATAGTACCTGCAACAATAATAATTTGCGGTAAAAGTCAGTAAATGAGAAATTGTATTGTACACGTAAGATGATGATTTTAATATTAAAATAAACAATCAAAGCTCACATGATTATTTTATAAAAGATGATATTCAGTTAACTTAATTTCGTGATGAGACAATTGACTCAATGCACGTAAAATTAAGTACATTATGCGACAAGAGTGTTATTTCGAAATGCTCACACATGAATGAAGGGACTTTTGCGTAGGAGGGTGACGCCCGACACGTATGGTTTGCATTCTTGTGGTTTACGTCTCATATGTTTTTTTCCTTGAGTATCATCTTGTCTCTTTTTCCATGTACGTTCTTTCACAATGCACACATTTTTGCTGTCCTCTCTCATATCACGCATGAAAAGAACTTTCAAACATTGTGCGATGTAGCTACATTCATTTTTATACTACTTTGAATAATCGCGAGCAATATTTCAACCAACCTGCCGAGGATCTTGGAAACACAGCCATTGCTGACCTGCAGAATTCTCGAGATATCGCAGGGACGTGCCCCCGAGTGCGCCAGCTCAACTATCTTTTGCCTCGTGGAGTCAGGAAGCGGCCTACCGCCAACGAAAACGCCACCCAATTGGTTCACGCCGCTGTGACCTGAAAACAAAAATAAAATAATGCATTTTGATTCCCGAACTATCCTCCGACTCGTGTGGTTTACTATATGTTCCTATAATACTACTAAATTTCAGAGAGACTTTCGTTTGGGGGTGTCTTTAGCGGAGTGTCTGTCATCGGCACAATGAGTCGAAGATTATCTACGATGGAACGTTAGTGACGTTATAACGCCTGCAGACTTACCGCCATCCCCTAAAACCAGAATCTTTGCGCCCCCATCCCATCTCGAACTCCTTCTCCTTCTTCTCCTCCTCCTCCTTCTTCTACTTCTTTTTTGACTCCTCTCAAAAAAGGGATCGAAAATTCTCAAAGAAAGAGCCTAACTCGGTCCCTCTCCCCCGTTCCACTGGTCTCTTTCTTTCGACCTGGGAACGAGCAAGAGATAGAGACGGAAAGAGTACATGATCTATGACGACGCCGAGGTATTGTTCGCGATGACGCAAAAAATCTCTGGCAACGACAACCACCGCGAGAACGAGGACGATAAAAGGGACCAGAGGGATTCGAGGTTTTTCACAATCAACTATCGACGCGAGATGTTTTTTGGTACAGGATGTAAATTTATCTCTAAAAAAATTAGCGATTCGTTGAATACATTCTCCCGATTCATAATAAACCTTATCTCCTCTTGATGAAACCGACTTCATGTACCATCTGTGCTGTTAAGACCGTTGAAAGGTAATTTATTCGAAGTAATTTTCACTTTTCTGTTTGAAAAAGAAACAAGTTTGACGTTGAGCGCAAAGGATATGGAATACTTTAACAGAATATTAAGTAACGTGGAAGTATTGATGCAGGTATTGCACCCTGGACTATCCCAAACTAGCCTTTTTATTTAGAGTTTATAATGAAAAAACAGCTGTTAAAACTTTTCACCCAACACTTTTATCAAGAATTTGATCACCTGAGATGTTCAGTGGGATGTCACTCAATCGATTTCTGGAGTGAACAAAGCTTCAACAACGTTTAATCAAAAGTTATAACAATCGGGTGCTACTTTCAGCTTCATATTTCGGATGTCTCACGTACTTTCAAATGACATAATATTTGATCGAGTTCATCAAAGGGCCATCTCATGTCCCTCGGAAGTCTCTCGAAGTCTTTCAAGAGGCTGTCAGAACTTCAAAGAAGGTAAAACAGTCTCTCAGTCTTCGAACAAAACAGTTGATAAAAACACTTCAATTCTAAACATCAACGTTTTTCGACCTATCCGGTCTTCTTCAGGATGTAAAACTAATCGAGAAGAACTTTGTTACTCTATAAAAAGTAGTTTCACATAAGCGAACAATAATTAAAGAATTATTCAAAGAAAAATATCAACAGGAAAATATCAAATGTACCCGAGAACGTGTAATATATTCTTTTTGATAAGTTTAATATTCTGAAGAAGATCTTTCTAAGATAAAAGTGTTTTTATCAAATGTTTTCATCAGAGGCTGAGAGATTTCTCTATACCTTCTTCGATTTTAATTGAGCGAGTGATGACGTCTTCTTTCCTCAGATATTTTCACTCTCTTTCAGGTTTCCCGAATCCAACAAAAGTTCATCAGAAATCTCTCAAAATATTCTTGAAAGGCTATCAAAAGTTGTTCAAACGTCTCCAAGAACTGCACTGTAAAAAATAGTCTGAACACAGGGGAAAGTCGGACTGAATGTGGCTGCATCTTACTTGAAAACTTGACTGCAATTATTCAGTCTTTTCCATTGTGTTGGTATTTGTTTTTGGTGCTTACTTTCATTTGAAACAGGGCTAGTTTTGGCTGCATCTTGAAATCAGCTAATATTTAGGATAAAAGTAAGTTTTACTTTTTACTAGGGGTGTGCGGGTAGCACTTTTTATCGGGTCAGGTCGGGTTCGGGTATTTGTATTTCTTTTCGGGTCGGGTCGGGTCGGGTACCCGATTAAATCGGGTTTTCCAAGTCGGGTACCCGAATATAATAAAATCGCTTAAATTTAATATTTTCAACTTCTATTCGAAGTTGCCATTGCCGTTGATATTTTAAGGACAAATTGTCTTGAGCGATTGTAGGAATAAGGGGATTTCATATGAATTCGATTCTAATATGAAGAATGCCATATTCACTACAAGTCTATTAGGGTTGTTACTCCATGTAATTGATTATGCAGCGGATTAAGAAATCTCCAAATTGCTTCATGGAATGTTTATATTTATTTTCTAATTCAATTAAAAAATATAATCACATTTATATCTCATAAATAATATATTATCTATTTTCGTATTTAGTAACCACAATATAGAATCTTGAACATCAATGAAAATAAATATTCTTCTTATAAATATCATTCTTTTTCCATATTTTTAAATTTGAATGGAGGAAGCACAACTCTCCCACATGTTTTGTCAGCAATCTTGATCGAGTTGCTGTCACAATATTTCCTGCTGAGGAAAACGTTTGCTATATTTGAATTACCCGAATGTAATCGGGTACCCGAAAAACTCGGGTAATTGAAAAACCCGACTCGACGGGTACCCGACCCGACCCGACCCGATAAAAACCCGATGACTCGGGTACCCGCACACCCCTACTTTTACAATAAAATTTCTTATATCAAATGACTATGAAAATTCTGAAGCTCATAATTGAAATCTGGTTCAATCGTGAATCCATCAAATTTACTGCAAAATGTATTGAAATTCATATGAAGATGCATGAAAAATCATAGTCCTGTCATATAATTTCATATGAAAAGTCAGGCAAAATTTTGAAAATCAATACACAATTCATGTATTAATTGCTTCACATAAATTTGTACGAAATAATCTTGTACAGTGGCTTCCTGTGTAATTTCGAATCATTTACAGACCTAAAAAAATTTCGTCAATTTTTCTGTAATATGTGATTTGATGTTTCGAAAAGTTCGTGGAAAGTTTATCAGAAATCTGTTGAAAATTCCTTGAAAAGTCTACAACGATTCACCGGTACTCCATTGACCTTGACTCTTCCCATTTCTAGGCAACGTCATATTTTGCAAAGGCCGCAAAAAGTGTCTCGAAAGTACCTTAAAAATCTCACATCTCCTATTTTCCACATACTTCCGATAGACTTTTGAGTGATCAAATGTCTTCACCCTCCGACGAACTGTTCTGAGAAGTTCGCCAACAATCATCTATCTCTGTGATTCTAGCTTCATTCTTGACTGATTTCTGTCACAAGAAAAGTGTTCCAACAAATCTCACTAATTATTACACCTCGTGAACTCTCAATGAACTTGCAGTAGGTTTTGTTTTTTAGAAAAATTGAGGAAATTCTCTTGAAAATCAATCAAATGTTTGCTGCATTCTTCATCCATGAGTTGACTCCTGTTCGGTTTTTGTTCGATTATGGGCTTTGAAGGAATTTGTTTTTATTCGGGAAAGAAGATTTTGAGGAACTACTTTCATAAGTTCCATACAAATTCGAACATAAGTTCGGTATTTGTTTTCAAATTGAAACTAGATGCACTTGAATTACTTTATCATCCATATCGATGAATTCTGGAATATTAACAAGGAAATGTGAAGTTCACACTAAAAATCTGTTAATTTCACAATTTTATGTGTTACTTACCACACAAACTCCGAGTGGTTTGTTAACAACACAAAATTTTCAACCATAAAGTAGAACATTTTCTCTATCATGTTTTATTTAGAAATAAAGACGTTATATTTCCCCCATGAATCCTCCATTTAAGCGAACAGAGTATACAATTGGAATATAATTCACTCAATCATTATTCGCACATCTAATTCTCAATAATTCCTTCGAACTGAATAGTCGAAAAAACCGTTCACAACGCGCATATGAAATACTTCGAGAAAAATATGTGTCAACTCCAGAAAAATCAATGAATCTCTCTATGAAAACCTTCTTTTCACGGTTTTACCATCACTAAGAGTCAGGGAGGATCAATTTCATCATTTTCTCGCGTGAATTTATTGTGTTACGAGTCAAAAGCAGGATAATTCAAGAACGCCACACCTTTCATTTTTCAAGAGTAAAAAACCCTCCTACGCGCTGCATCGTCTCACGATTATACAAACCATATACGACAACATCGTGAATGAAAAGAAAAGAACGGTTCTGTTCTGGGGATCAATGAAAAATCGTGATTTATGATTTTCTCTCGGTTACTTTCATGTCAAGGATAAAAGAATTATTTAACGCGAATCATGGATTATTTTCCTTCTTCCGTATTAATTTTAATGCTCGCTTTATTCTTTGAATTGAATTCCTCGTTCCAACTGAGATCTACATTTCTATCCGTGATAAAATACTGCAAAAGTTTTTCCAAATTATTCGCAGAAAATTCAAGAATTCAGGAATCAATTTTTTCGCTGCTGTAGCTAAAATAATCGCAGCTGTAGGTATTCATCAGCTAACACCCCCTGTTAAAAATATTCTATAATATCTCATCGACGAATGGGAAAATTAATAAGTTCCAATGAAATTCAATGGTATTTAATCAGGAATTCCACCATTGGAAATGGGATTTAATAGAATATTTCTACCAGGGTCATAATAAATCGAAGCTGTAATCGCACAGGTTTTGTGATTGATATTTGGATAGCTGAATATTTTAGTTATGAAATTTTTGCTGTCACCGCTGAGTAAGTAGCTTTAACAGCTCAAAAATAGTTTCCATAGCTAATTTTTAACTTTCCACATGACAATGATTTTTTTTTCTTCGTAAAAATCTCAAGAAATTTCTCAATCAATCAAGTTTAAGTTTAAATGAATAATTTTACATGGTTCGCAACTTTTTTTCCGTGAAAAACTCTACTCAACGTGGAAACAAATAATTACCTATTGTTTGGATAGCTAAAAATTAGCTACGGGAGATATTTTTTAGCTGTTACAATAACAAATATCTCACAGCCAAATTATTTCACTATCCAAATATCAACCACAAAATCTGTGCAGTTACAGCCACAATTTTCTACTGTGGTCATCATCATCATCATAAAATAAGCAGTCTTATGACTGGTTCGATGAAACCCTCCAACCCTTTTCATCATCCGCTCAACGCTTAATTTCTACATATCCACGACAGTCCTTATCTTGTATAATTTGCTCCATATCATTTAATCTAGGTCTACCTTTACAAGTTTTACCATTCATCTACTGTGATCGCTAATGAATAGCTGAAGCTGTAATTATTTCAGTAATAGCAGTGGAAGAAGGGTGCTAAAACCCTAATAGGAATAAAGAGTCAACAATGCCACGAAGTGTCATATAAAATGAATGCAAATGTAAACCGAGAGAGCCACATATTTTTACCAGGGAAGAGTGCGTAGCTGCTACATCTAATTTATTTTTTTTCTGTGCTCATTTCCCACAGTTTTTGTGTCAATATATTTGACATAAATTTTTCGCCGCGTAGGAGTGATGAGCACTGAGAGTTGAATTGTCAAACTAGAGCGATAAGAGGATACCTTGAAAGTTTCTTGAATAATATGCTCGAAAACATGAATAAATTTGTCTTTTTTTTCGATTAAAGAAAATTATTCTCCTTGAGATTTTGTAGACTCTCGATGTACAAAAAATTGACTAAATCTTGCATTATATACAAATAAGTTTGTGTAGGGTGAATTACCCAGTAGACGAACGACTTATAAAAGAAGTAATTATCAAAAAGTTTCTGCTACTTTGAAAGAATTCGTTTGTTTTCGCAATAGAAGTAACTTTTTTTCGAAAACAATCGAATGATCAAAATGTAGCAGAAATTTATAATAATTACTTCGTTTATGCACCGTTCATCTACTGGATAGTTCACCCTAACGTCAGTTCATATCGACGTTCCATCATATACATAAACCTAGAGTAAAGTTGATGCGTTACGTCGTTGGCTGACACCAAATAGAATAGCGATGAAGAGAGAAGAGAAAAGAAGAAGGTTAAAAGAAAGATTTACGAGCACGAGTAAACTGCGTTCGACGAAAAGGGTCTCTCACGGTCGATTGATCCTCGAAAATGGGCCTTCGGGTTCTGTACGGTTTGTTGTCTGCGATTGGTTACATGCGATTTCTTTCGCTTCTTCCCAGGAATGAAAACGCATCCATATTAATATTGTTTCCTTTTGTTTCACGAGAGAAAGAATTAAAGATAAAAATAATCAAATTCAAGATATTCGATCTTTCTGGATTGAATCTAAAAAATTACCACGCGTTGTTGTTTTTCGTTGAAGTCAAGCACAGCGTCGATAGATATTGTACAAATCCTATGTTGAAATTTAGTAATTCCGCCAATGAGTAATTGTTTGGCATAGGCGTAGCAGCATTAGCAGCTAAGCATTGGTCTAAACAAGTATTTGTATGGCTATCGTCATAGTGATCTCTGACATTGAGGCTTTTGCGAACATTAGTCAAGCTTTCTCCCGAAGTTCCGCCGGTGTTGGTCAAATGTGAGTGAACCTAAGGAAGAGATCCTGAAGTAAAATTGACGGATTCAAAGAAATACACTCGAATCATAGCCTATCATCGTGTTCCTGGGAGTGCTTGTAATGAGATATAAACTTTTCTTCCTCTTGAGCGATTATCCTCGAGCAGGCGGTGCAGAAATCACCGCAAGACACTCGAGACAAGTGGGCATCCTGCCGCTAGATGGATGGATGGATGGATGGATGGATCGATGGATGAATTCTCTCTCGTAAGGAGTTGAGGAGCTACCATACAAACGGTTCAAGGTGGTATGTCTCTCATTCATCCATCCGGCGGAAACACTTCTCTCATGACCGAAGCGTGCCGCTACGCGTGGATGATTCGATTGAGAAGATGCGACTAAATAGACGAACGCGCTACACCCCAAAACGGCCCTGCTGCACATAATAATCCCCATTCCTTCTCGAGTGGACTCTTTGATCTTGACTTTTGATCTTCAATATTTCCTTCGCTTTCTTTACAATTAGTGCTGCAGAACGTATAGATCGATCCCTAACCTTCCTGAATTTAGTTGCAGATTCGTTATAAAAAACTAATTACATATCTTCAAAGAGAAGTGACGATTCTTGCATTTGTTGCTTTTCAATTTCACAGACGTGAATATGTCAACTTTAAAACATGAATCTTGAATACTTTGAGCGTATCAAGACACAAAGTGACCCGGATTTACGGAAGAGAGTGACGAGTGGAGAGACAACTTTGTATTATTATCCATTACATTGAATATGGAACACGATAGAAGAAAAGAATAGGAGAATCATTGCGCTTGCAATGTAATATCTCGTGAACGTGTGCGAGTATGGGTTGTATAAATACAAGGCAGAAGAGGGATGTGGTAAAAATACACCTCTAAGGCAGGCAAGCGGGCAGGCAGGCAGGCAAGCAACGTGAAAAGAGAACGACGACGCTGCTGCCTATGACGACGCTTTGCTGCTGCTGCTGCTGCTGCTGCTGTTGCTGTGTATATTACTGAGCTCGGAAAAGGGGTTTGATGCTCGAGTGGGCATTCGGCGAGGAAGGTCGTGTTTTGATATTGTAACGTTTGTATTAAATATCAGGACAAAAAGGAGGGTCACCCTCTTCTTCGTCACCCTCTTTTTCTCTCTTCTCCTGCTTCAGAATGTCGCACCACTCCCTCCCGAGGCTTAACTCTTCGCTTATTAGGACTTCATTAGTCTCTCATAGAGTCTCCTCTATCCGACGATCGTTTGTTTGATTTTATCATTATTATCGTCCAATCAACAACGAAGCCAGAGAAAGAAGAATAAACGTGATATTTCAAACTCTCAATGAAACACTTATCATTTTTGTTCAAGATGAAAGAATTTTCCGGACGACTTAAAAAAGCGCGGAGGGAATCGAGCGAACGGTACGCCCTGATCGCGCTCTGTCGTAATCGATTATGTTATACCGGTAAGAGAAAGACCACCTCGAAGACCAACAAGGAAAAAAGAAGAAAAAAGTGGTGGTGGAAGAGTAGAGGAGAAGGCAGACGACCGAATGATGAATGTGCCATCTCAGCCATAGCGTCAGCGAGGCTCTGTCACTCGTTTGTAAACGAGGTTCTTCCCCTAGTTTTTTTTCTTCTTCTTCATCTTCTTCTTCTTTCCATCGAGCGAGAAGTCGTGAGCGTTATCTCTCCTCCTGGGTTTCGTGTCTCCACGATGTATCCACGTACAATATACATCGTCAGTTTTTAGCTTGTTTAAGATGTTTTCATAAATCATTATTCGATCTCTTTTCAATCATTCCTTTTTCTAAATATCACTTTATGTTAATAATAAATTCTCTTTGAAAGAGAACTATCATCAAGGTATATCAAGATTATCACGCAGCATGGGCATCTCCCCATCTTTGGTGAATGTAATTCATGAGGATCTGTGGAAGGAAGAAGAACTCGAACCCAGGGTGTCCAAGTCTTTTGAGTCAATGACAAGTTGCTGTCCGAGGGTGTAGTCTCGTGTAGTCGATTTTGTTTCTTACTACACTCGAGAATGTACGTGTACACGCGTGCTCGCTTATACGTATGAACTCAAGCATATAATGTACTGTGAAGATGTTGCCTTATTGAACTCGGCGCGTTCATTCTATTTTGTCGGTAAAATTGTTCGATGAAAAGGAACTCTTCTCTTTTTCCTATCTCTCTCTTTCTCTCTCCCTCTTTTCATATACATGTATATATTTATATATAGATAGATATTGAGATGCCGACGATGACATGACGAGGGTCAGCAACACGAGTGGAGTGGTACATAAAACTGACCGTCAGGTAAATAGAAAAAGAAGGGGAAGAGACGAGGAAGATAATATGTATCTCTAACATTCTAGAGACTCGGAAAAGAAAACCTCGGCAAATAACGACAACGACAACGACGATGACGACGATCGTCATAATGGTCTTATTGTTGCGGACATGTTTTCAAAATGAGGATATCTTTTTCTCCTTTTTCTTTCTCCTCCCCTTTCTCTCTAGGAGTCTTTTTTTCCATACTTGGTCTTCATATTCTATATAGCCACCTCGGGAACATCGACGACTACGATGTCGAAACTACGATTGTCCTGTGAGAGATCACAATGAGCTCTCGAGTATTTGTTGTATATTTGTAGCAGCGCTGACGCTCATTCGCTCGCTCTTTGACCTGCTGATGTTGCTGCTTTAGCAGAGATTCCTCTTCATCCACTCTTTTCTATTCCTTCCCTCGTCTACGTTTCTTTTCATCTCTTTTTTTCTTTTTTCTGCCTCATTGTTACCCCAGTTCGACCTTTTTTCTGGAAACTCTCGGCTCTCGACAGTTATTAGCGTTATTAATGGCTGCCTATTGACAACTCGATTCATTCACGATCTATAACGATTTGTAAGAGAGAGAGAGAGAGAGAGAGAGAAGCAGAGGAGCACGGAAAAAATGAAATAGTAAGAGAGAAGGCACATTATTTCCAGTCTTCGACAGATGCTGCTACTGCAACCGCGCTGTTACTTCTTTGACTTATCATCTCGAATAGAATCGAGAGATTTTTCAAATTCTCAATCACGCGATTTGCAAAACATTCCAAAAATTTTCTTAAGGATGGAATTATTCAATTACCTGAGTATCTCATATAGATGGTAGCGCACACCCCGAACTAGGGACAGGAGAATCCCGGCGAGGAACATAGCAAATACGAAAGACGTCGGCTACGGGCCCAAAGCGGACCGGACAAAGAGAGTTCGTAAACGCGTTATTCCGCGCCAACGGATCTGTCAGAGCCGCTTCTCTGGGTGCACCTAGTGGAAAAAGCCCGTGCGGCCTTCTCCGAGAGACGTCGACGTCTCTTCTATCAGCATCCGTGTATATGTCCACTTTTATACACGTCACAAGGAAAAAAGAAAACCACGCGGAAGAGCATTCTCCAGATTTGAGATTGAGTCGATGTCGAAGTACCTTAGGGTTGCCTAGTTAGGATCTTTATCTCTCGACATCTCTACGACCAAGACGTCGAGCGGTTCTTCAAAGTGCTGCTGATAACGTGGGAAAAAAACCTCGCTCAAGCACGTACATTCGTTCATACATATATTCTTCCCCGTTGAAGATTATAAACGAGATATCTTACAAATATCTTCATTTATAATATCATCTTTATAAGATCCTCGCTATTATTCGGAATGCTAGAAATTAGCTACGAGAGATATCTTTCAGCTGTTCGAGCTACTTACTTGGCGGTGACAGCAAAAATTTCACAGCTAGATTATTCGGTTGTCCACACGAAGACAAAAGAAATTCGCTGTAACAGCGGAATCTAATTTGGCTTGGTTCCTTTTGTTGGAGCAGCAAACTGCGATTTTTGAACCGTGACAACCAAGAATAACTGCTCATCTATCAAATTTATGTTTTTATATATAGAATAGCAACAAACTTTGCTGGAGGAGTCAACATTTGTTGCTGCCACAGCTGAAAAGTGACCGTCATAGCTAACAAGATTGCTGTGTAAATCTCAATTACAAAACTGGACCACGTTCACAGGTACGATTTATTGCTATAATAGCTAATAACCCATCAGCGCCTGAACGGCCATTTTTCGACCCCAAAGTTCAGAGATTCACAACTGTACAATGAATTTGATCGAAAAAAATGTTTTGAACCACTGCACCCTATGTTTTGAAGGTTTCGAATGGTGATGTTTAGAAAACCCTAAAATGAGTTTTTTTCACGTGAAAATTGCAAATTAACAAAAAAACACTTTTTTTTGAAAAAAAATTGTTCAAGATCATTTTTTTGTTCACCTTTGCACATACTTAATATCGATAAATATCGCGTCCATTGACCCCAAACTGAAAGTTATTGGCTTAAGATTAATAAAAAAAAAATGTTCATTCATACAAAAAGGCATCCGAAACAATAAATTTTACTTTTAATCTTCAGCAATTTTTTTCTCGATTTTGATGGTTTTTAGAAAAATTGTTTTAAAAAATCTGAAAAAATTGTTTGACTGTTTCTAAGACTTTTTTTATCTCTACAAAATTTTTCCGCAAGTCTATATTTATTTAGAACAAAAATTGCTGAAGAGTTGTTTTTTAATTTGCAATTTTCACATTAAAAAACTCATTTTAGGGTTCTCTAAACATCATCGTTCGGAAGAGCGATCTTCAAAACATACAGTGGTTCAAAAATTTTTTTCCGATTCAATTCATTGTACAGTGAACCTCTGAACTTTGGTGTCGAAAAATGTCCGTTCAGGCGCTAATGGGAGCTAATAAATAGCTATAGCAGTGAAAAAAGTGAGTAGCTGCTAGAGCGAATTCATTTCTAGTGCGTCTCGATCTCTTCAAGTTTTCTGTAATTATTCTTCAAAATTCACGCAATCGCGTCATAAATATTCATATGGGCGCGTTCAACTGTCACATCAAAGATCACAACTATCAAATTTCCTAACTCCAAGTACGAGATCGTGTCAATCCCTTTGAACGTTTTCTCCCTGCATTATTTATTCCCACAGGCTGATCAATCCGATACGACGGGGAGACTAATTATGTCAAAGCTGTCTCGTCGGTACAAGTCCCACGGGAACAAACCGGCACGACCACAATGCCCAAGTCGATGTCTTTGTGCACCTTGTACACCACGATTGTGAGCCATGCTGTCGCTACTCCGTTCAAGGGTGACGCGAATAAGAGGAATTTTATGTTCCCCCAGGTGCTGCAGCGTCGCTGGAAGAACGACGAGCTGAGGCCTTGGACCCTCGGTATGTTACACTTTTCCTAAGAAACAGAATTTCCTTTTTGCCGCACGTTCCACGTATCCTCGTTTCTCCCCTCGTCATCGTGAATCTCTCCCTTCGTAAGCTCTTTTTTTTTTCCTGCCAAAATTCGAATAGACAACGCGGATTACATGGTCATGGAACATATGTTGACTAGCTTGTTCGCTATTATTAACATCTTTTCACCATTTTTAACGGAATAAGTCTGGCTCCCGCCGAACCATCCAGATACGTTACTTCAGGATCCGCTTCGTTAAATTCGTTATAAAAGTAATGGTAAGGTGAATTACTTTTACAACGAATGGAAAGAGTGAAGAGTATTTCTAATAAGGAGGAAGGTGTTGCGACGACAGCGCCGAGCACAAAACATTCAAAACTCGATATCTCACAAAGGGAAACCGGGAGAAAAAAAAGCCTTGTCCTTGTCGTGGATATAAGAATATGTGGGTCACAAGCTTGAAGTTGAACAACTTCTTTGGGTCAGATAGTTTGGCTCTGGCTCCGAGTTTTCATCAAGTTCGCGCGTTTCACAGCAGGCAGGTGTGCGGGTGGAAGAATCATTATTATTGTACGAGAAGGATCGTTCTGAAGTGGAGGACCTCTCGAGAGTTCTTACCGAGAGGAAAACACGCACGTACATACACATGCAGTATTAATACCTCCGTAAAGAGAAGAGAAAAAACAATGAAAGCGACGAATCAATGGAGCAGTATAACGAAAACCTTCAGCACGGCATTGGTATAGCAATCATTTATAAATGATGACCAACAAAACCGAGAGTTTGGTTCTTGATATGCGTTTCGTCAAAAATTAATTCATATGATATAGCAGGAGGTGTTGTTTTTGAAAAAAAAAAAAGAAAAAAAGATTCGATAAACGTTTCGTCACGTCTTCGACAAACGACGTCATTAACGTATAACGCTACTGCGAAAAATTAAAAGAAAAACCACGAAGGAAGGAAAGGACGGTTAACGATCTTGCTAGAGAATTTTTTTTTCTCTCATTGCATCAGAGAAGTGTATTTTCAATAACCAAGAATAATCAGCGAGGCGCGCGCAAATTGATGAGGAACACTAAAAACCTGAGATTGTTGAAATACTTGGGCTTTTGAGAAAGACAGTTTTACATGAATATATTTATTCGTGGCTCGTGTTGCTCGATATAAAAGTTCTCGTACGAGATCTCCCATTGAATAGTCGGGAATTGTTGGGGTACGTACCAGTGTGGAGTACAATGAGAACCCAAGGTAATCTCCAAGAATCTTGGAGGGAAAATTAGATTGACAGTTGTTTGCTCGTTTACGTACATGGATGTTATACATATCGAGGAACCGATGTGTTCCCTTCCCGGCGTGCGATTTGTCAAAATATTTATTTAGCTTCGAAACGCTTCCCTATTCTTTTTTCTCTTATTCGTGAAAAAAAAACGCTTCCTATCGATACAATTTGAGGAGTAGTATAAAAGGTTTTTTCTCTCAGGCTTCGGGCTTAGCTGCTGTCTCTTTGATATTTCTTCATGAAATAAGCTCGTGTTAACAAGTTTCCATGAATGTCTCTTTGCAACAATTGTCATATATTTGCATTGAATTTTCATCATCGCGCCACAAAATATTCAATATCGTATGGATCTAAGTTATAATAACATTGAAATGGAAGGATTTTCCCCTTTGTAAAATACAAATCTAGCTCAGAATTTGCTCACTGCATTGCTAACAAAGCAATATGATTGACAAATTTTTCAACTGAAAAATTCGCTGCTCTAGCCAAAAGGAGCCTAGCGAAATTAGATGTATTTTTGTCAGCGTGAATAACTTGAAAAACAGATAGGAAATTCGATTCTCAAACCGTTTGACCGATAAACTCACTCCGATGCAGCTACTCGGAGCGCTAGAGATGAAAAGAAGGATGCTGAACGAATCCAATCCTTTCTGATCTTTTTCTTTAGATTTTTATTTTACTTTTCCTTATCGCCGCCCCTTTCCTCCGCGTTAAATCAACGGAACGACGCTCGGGGACGTTATTCGCAATGGCCGAGGCGAATCCATGAATTCCCATCGCAATACTTTCACGTCGTGACAACGGCAAAGGAAGAAAACATGGTGGTTGCTTCAAGGGAGAGAAAGAGATTAAAGTCACCGCTTCTCGTCACCCTCGACGGTGTTAATGAGCTTCCGCCTTGAGTGTGGTTAATACTCCCTGCGTACGTCGTTTGTATTTCATTGGAAGATGAAGGGAAATAAAGTAAAATGATTTCAATTTTCTTCGCAGGAAATCTTCAAAGATAAAATATTATTCCATCTCTCTCCCCTTTCATTCTAAAAGCTCTTTTCTGTTTTTTTTTCTAAATGCGAGGCTGTTTGTATTTCGAAACGATCAGTCAATATTGGCATAATATATAGCGGTAATCAAAATGTATCGCACATATACGTCTCTGTTTTTGAAATTTCTTTGATTCTATTTTCCACTTCTCGTTCCAAGAGAATATCCGACAGGGAAGAGAGGAACGTGGGTTTTACGATTACCAATCGAGTCGATTCGTACGTGTGCTGGATACACCACGAGAATTCTCTATCCATCCAGTCTCTCTTGCAACGTACTTTCTACCCTCTTTTTCTCTGTGTGTTGTGGACTTCCGAGAATTTGAGGAAACTCCCTTTAAGTCAGCCAGCTAGGCAGCAACCAGCCATCCATCCGCCAAAATGTGCCAGGCACCCACCTCTATTTGAAGAGCGAATTTTACAGTTGAATGCACTTGATTCGAGACGTACAGGAGCTGTCCGACTACCATCGTCCTCATTCTGGAATATATATTCATAGGGAAATAGTCGCCAGTACTTTCGACACGAAACTTTCCATTTTAAAGCATACTTTTTGAGACCTCAAAGCAAAAAAAAAATAACGTCGCGTGTGCAAAACGATGATGTATTATATATACAAAGGGAACCGCCGATCTTAACGAAGTCACGAGGCAACAAACGGTCGAAAAGAACACTCCTTAACGCGGTACGGTGACGGCAATTAAAAGACACGCGTTCCAAGTGCCCTACACAGAAAACCAACATAAAGGACACACCGAGTAGTTAATTACAGTAACCGGGCGACCCTTCTTCTTACGTATTCTCTTTCTCACCCTTCTTCATTTTTCTTCGTCTCAATCGAGACTCAGCACTCGAACGAAACAAGCGTGTATTTCCATGTCTCTTTTGTACCAAGAGCCTACTATCTTCCGGCACTTCGACAGGGTGGAAGAAAAAGGAGGAAATCGTAGGGAAGGGATGAAACGGAGGAAAAACCCTGGGGAAGAGGAATATAAAAATAAAGACAAACAGATACTTCAAAGCGTGCCATAAAAGAGAAAAATAAGTAAAGAAAAACAAACGGAAGAAGGATACAGTGAACTTTAGGTATATACAAACACGCTTATCTTGTGAAATTTCTAGAAGAAAGAATGATTCATTTTTCTGTGGGGTGGAGATTCGTCAACGTCTTTTGCCCATCATCGTCAACGCTGCGAGAGAACTTGAAACTTTGGTGGTGGCTGCAAGGGGATAACTCGTAGCTTGCGGCATTTTTGTCAACGGCAGTTAAGATTTAATTGAATAAGAGTTGTCGAGCGGTCCAGGACGATGACAACGATAACGACGAGTGCAAGCTACTACTAACTAGCAAGGAATACATCAAAAGTACGAAACAAAAGAAAAGTGAGGAAGAGTTTGGTGTTACGATATTTCGCGCGTCGAAGATCGTCAACGAGAACGAAGAGAAGGAGGCATTTTAAAAGTCTGCGGTACCGCTGCTGCTCCTCTTTCTCTTTTTTCTTTTTGGATCTCATCCCTTGCCAATAATGTTTCTCTCTCTTGCTTGCTTTTCAACCTACGTTTTTTTCCTCTTCCCACTTCGTACGGCACGGTAAAGCCGTAAACGTACGACGAGAATCCGAGAGTACGTATATTCATCTAGATTCGAGAAGAAAGGAGGAATAGAGAGAGAAGAGATTCCGGGATCCTTCTTCTTTATGGAGGGTGAAGAAGAAGCTGGTTGAGGGTGAACGAAGGAACGCTTGGGGGTTACCATCTACTCGGAATTCAGAAACGATCAATGCTCCAGGAGAATCCGCCACCTATCACCCTTTTCCTCTTTCTTGATTTTCCTTCTTTCTCTTTTTCCCTTTTCCTCCCTCATATTCAACTCTTTATTTTTCTGCTCCTTTGCCCCGAGAGTCGAAGGAGGGAAAGGGATAGAGAGAAAAAAGAAAATAGCGCCAAACGATGCCTTCTTATTTTTATTTCGACTCCCGCCTCTTTCTCTATTTCCCATTCCCAGGCATCGCCGCAAAACGTTTCTCATGCGATCTGCAGGAGCAGCGGAAAAGCAAAGCAGAACGCGGAAAGAAAGAGGGAGAAGGTTGATTTTCGTGGCGAAGACGTCGCTTTTCACTTTGTGTTTTCTTTTTGTTCTCAATTCGGTTCTCTTGACAGGTGAGTTGAAAAAAATGTTATATCGTAATAACATTAATCATCCTGGTTTCGGAGAAAGCTTAATAACTGGAACATCACGTTTTCACGGAACTTTGTTCCCAGTTCCTCAATGAAAAATCCACAAGTGACTCTGCAAAGATTTGTAGGGTCGGTCCACGTGGTGGAAGAGAATAAGGATGCTCGAAAATCCACGAGTTATCTGACCGAGTGCAGCTCACTGGGGTGTGTAGCGTTAAGTTGGCGTTAGCTCATCGAACAACCCCCTGACATCCTTTTTCATCCTGCGCCGTCGATGAAGCGATGCCTCCTATCCTCAATCGAAGCTGCCCGCAGCAGTACCGTTGCTCCAAGCCGCGACAACGGATGAAACGACGACAAGGGCTTTGATCGATCTCACCAACAAATCGCGTTTCTGGCGTCATCCTTTATTCTCTTTGCCGATGGGAAAATCTTTAAAAGCCTGTTATCGTCTTCATAATTTATCTACTCGATACGTTTAACGATCCGATCAATTCATTTGGAAGCATCTTGTTCTACATCAACTCTATCACGGAGGAAACTACTTTTTTAAATACCTCCACACTTTTGAGCCTGAAACCTTGAAAAATTGTGGAGAACATTTCATTTCAAGGAAATTAAGACGTAAACGTTTTCACATTATTCACACGTTTTGTGTTTTCTCATTCCAAAAGTATGCTCGATTTTACAGGATTACAGGGAAAGAAATTGATATTTTATTTCATTTTAAGGCTCAAAATTGAAGGGATCACATTCATTCCCAATTTTTCAACATATTCATTGAAGGGTGAGTCCTCAATGAAGTAAATCTTACGAGTACAATAGTAAAATTTTTATCAAGCACATCTCTTTCCATGGAACAATGAAATTATTCAAATCATCCGCGTTTGATGATGAATCAATTCGCTTTCGAAGCGATGGAACAATTTTGATAATTCTTTTGTTTGAGAGGATACATCTTTTTTTTATCGCGTAGATACTTAATTTCATGTAAAACGAGGACCAACGGAAAGGCCAAGTATGCTGGGAGGCGTAAGAGAATGGAAATCAATACGTGAAGTGAGCAAGTAAGCAGCCAGCCAGTTTCAGGCAGGCCCTGGCTTTAGAAAGCCTTGAGACGTCGTCTGCTCATCCTCTTTGAACCCTCGCGCGTTAAGAGATCTTAAGAGTAACGAAGGAAGATAGATAGATAGAAAGAGAGACACGGGAAAGAGAAGCTCCATTCAAGACTAATGGGGTTAAACGCCTTAGCCATCAGTCGAACGTTTTCCTCCTTCCTCCTTTCCTCCTAACTACGCGCATCTTCATTCTTGGACATTAGAATTCGACTTCGCCTCTACACCGTTCAAAGCACGTCGACGAAAGTGATGATTTATTTATTTACTCTCTTCATAATTCAGCAAAATTTATTCGAAAATTCGAAATCAATTTTGCTGGAGAATTTTATCGTGGAGGATTTATGACTCGAGTAATGTAGTAGTAAGTTTCAAGATAAGTCGTATTGATTTTGATCGCAAAATTATATAGATAAGATATTGATTTATCGCAGAGATGAATTATATGGTTACGTACAGTACAGTTGCGATGGCAATTTGGAAAAGAAAAAGTTTGAAATATTTTACCTTTGTGTGCCATGTCGTCAGCGGTCACAGAAGTCAGGAGGCCGGTGGCGCCCGGCCATGGAGCGACCGCAGCGCCGAGTTGCTGCGAAGGCAGAATCTTCAGGCCTTTGAGCGCTTTCGGTCACTAAAAAATACAATATACAATTACGCTTCCTTCATGAATTTTCATACGTGTACTTGAAACAGGATCATTGATCAGAATTTAAAACAGGGACTTTTACAGTGCGGGTCATTGGAAATTGGATGAATATAAAATCAATCAATGTTGGTCACGTACAGAACAATATTCAGTTTACCTGACTTTTTATAAAGATATTTATTGGTTGAACTGAAGAAACTTTCCACCGTATCTTAACATCGAATGATTCTTTCTAACTGTCTTCGTCGTGTCATTTGAGGACTTGGTATTTGGCTATTTTGAAAAAATCGCGTACCGCGGTGACACCTGTGTAAATCGGAGATACGTGTTTGCACATCGAAACGCAAGTGTGGCCCAATTACCTTTACTTGGTTAGACAAATAAATGTGTGTACGAATTTGCCGTTGTCTTGCGCTCGATTATTCGCAATTTGCCAATCCCACATCCAGTCCATTCGATTTAAAAATGAAGGTGCGCTGAATAAAATTGTTTTGACGGAAAAATTATTCGCAGAACGATATTTTCAAGGAAAATCCAAAGAAATTTATAAAACATTTTTAACCGTCGCCAGTAGAATTTTGAGACAAATAAAACTTTTATAATTTCTAGCATTATTTTCCAAATCCAATCGATTCTTCGATGCCGAATTGGATCGGGATAACGAGATTTGATTACACGGAATGAAATTTACGAACGCGTAAAAATATCACTAATTCGTCCATGAATGCGAAACAAAAATCTTTTGGTTCTTGAGAGAGACGAACAAGAGGGATCGCGAGATCTCGTTTTCAAATATCGCGACGTCGATGACTGTATGAAGTGTTGCAATTACCGGATCTCGTGTTTGCTGAAGATGTATAAACTACCTGCAAATATAACGCCCTTCAAATCTTTCAACACTTGCAGTTCTTGTGAGAGAGGGAAAAAGAAAAACGCTATTGTGAGTGAACTTGAGGGTAGACGAGGGAGCTTGGGTTCGATAATTAGTATGCGTTGAGTTCCCGTCGTTACAATATGCGTAATCAAGATGTACGAAATAATATCATGTGGAAAAAGAAATTTGATTTATAAAAGCCAAATCAAGTCCGTTGGATAGTAAGAAACTCTGAGTACTGAATTTATTCCTCGTTATTTCCTCAAAACTGCCCCGCAAGTCAATTACGTACGTGAAATCGAGTTCATACACATTCTACATTGAATTTACTGTAAATTTAATGTAAAATGTGTATGAAACTAAATTCATGCCCTGACTTGAAAAAAAAACATTACACGCAGAGAAAAATTCTTGCTGAAAGAAGCGATTCCGAAAAATCTGCTTTGCTGAATTAAGAAACACGGGTGCTGTGACAGCAAAAATATTGCTATTCTAGCAAAATTTTCTAGCCGTCTGTATATCTTGGCAAGCGCTTGTTAAAAGAGCAAGATTTTTGCTGTAATAGCAAATTTTTTGCCAATCCAGCAACAAGTTTTGCCATATCAGCAAAGCAAATTTTCGAGATTCGCTGTTTCAGCCATTTTTTTTCTCTGAGTGTCAAATCAATGCAGAAACTTTCAACAGTGTATATAGATAGTTGTAAAAAATAAGAGAACAATATCGAATACATAAACAAATATCGTTTATCGATACAGAACTTGCTTTTTATAGACAAAAATCTTTCCTGCTGCTTTTCATATTGAGTGTCCCGATACTTCAAAGATACATCCAAAAGAGCCAATACCTTAACACTCGATTAGGTAATTTATGAAACTGCTTTGAACTTCTCTCGAAGGATATTTACGAGAAATCAACTTGAATCGAGTTGGTGAAAGAAATAATTTGGAATACATGATTTTTGTATGGCGGGAAAACGATGTGCACAATTGTGCAACAGTTCTCAGAGAAGGGATGCATATTGAAACAATTTTCTTTTGATTCTTCCCAATCGTTTTACTTTATTGAATGAATCCACAACCCTACGTTCAGGTATGACAAAAACACTTTTATAAATGAAGAACGCATTGCAGCTTTCAAAAGATGACGAACTAATTAGGAGATAATAATTCTTGATCATCGTCGGTTCACGCGCATCGCATCGTGCCCACAAAAGAAGATCGTCGTGGCGTTAATAGAGGCAAAAAGAATTCAACCTCGTAATAATATACGTATACACCCGAGGATACGACCGGGAGGAAATCTAAATGAAATGATGAATGAAGTGAGCTTGTAAAACTAAAGCAAGGTGGTGAAAACGTCATTTTGTGCATTGTCGATAAGGAACGAAGGGGACTACGTTATAGAAGCTCGAAAGTGTTGTGAAATCCTCTGACATTAATGCATTTCTTTGAGATATAAAGAGGAGAATGGTATTTTAGTTGAATTATTGAATTTCGAGAAGAGATTCTAAAGGTTTTCAAAACATTTTTCATGAAGTTTACGTAGTTGTGCATGATTTGAATTTTAAGGGAGAAATTTCATCGTGAATAACATGAATAAGCTGCACGAACATGAAAAAAAGGCTATTGGGATCAAAACTACAGGGAAAAAAAGAAATTTGCTGTGACAGCAATCTTCTTAACTACGACAGGGATGTTTTAGCTGCGGCAGCAAAAATCTTCCTCGAGCAAAATTTGTTTACTTTTCTGCATATAATACTGAGAATTTAGTTAATCGTGTTGCTCTCTCAACAGTTTAGTTAACTGTTGCAGCAAATTTTTAACCAGATCAGCAAAAAGATCCGCTATTCCAAGTAGAAACGCTCTAGTGCACACTGCAAAAAGAGTTACATTAATAGTTAACATATATCGATTTGAAATCAAACCTAATGTAGCATAACATTTGAGATAATCTATTGTCTTAATGCATAATTTAAAATATTAATAGGTAACTGATGATCTAATATACATGAATATGATGAGTAATTGATAAAAATACGATGTAATTCATAACCTATTATATTAATCTATGTATTAAGTAACTATTGATATCTTATATTATGTGTGAATAAAATAGATTAACCTTAATGTCATGCTATATTAGGTCGGATTTCAAACTAATATTTGCTAACTATTAATGTAATATTTCTACAGTGCACGGAGAAAAGGAATTCGCTATGACAGGGAATGCTGATTTTGCTGGGTACCTTTTGTTGGAGCAGCAAACTTTTTGCTGTGACAGCAATCCTGTTAGCCACGACAGCGATTTTTCAGCTGTGCTCCCCTAGCAGAATTTTGTTTGCTATTCTGTATATGATACTAAAAATTTTGTTAGCCCAGCGAAAAATTTGCTGTTCCAGTCAATCATCTTGCTCTTTCAGCAATTCAGTTAGCTGTGGTAGCAAATTCTTAGCTAGGTGAGCAAAATATTTTGCTATTTCATATATAATACCTCAATTTGCTGCGTCAGCAAATTTTTTTCTCCGTATGATCGACAAGTTATACACTTGCAAGTACCTCCCCAGAACTTAACGTGGCATTTGCAAACGTCTAATTTTTGGCAACCCCGAGAGAAAAACCATGCTCTAAACGCAAGGAAGCCCTTCACTTTTCTAACGCTGTTGTTATAACGTGCTTAGAAGGCATAGGACATGGGCTTGTGCGTTTAATGCACGTTATAACAAATACGTTAGAATCGTGAAGTGGTTCCTTGCGTTTAGAGCATGTTTTTTCCCTCAATGTAGTAGCTAGGGGTTGCAAAACTAGCCAATTACTAGAGAATCTCTACTACACTGTCAAAAATGTGAGGAGTTTTTCTTCAGATTGTTGGTGGATTTCGTTCTCTGATTGTCAGGAAGTTATTCTTCCATCAAACATGAGGGATTCTTCCACCACTTTGAGGAGTCAGTTTGTTGTTTGGTTGTCGAATCCTCTACAAACGGAGAAAAAGTCCACAAAATTATGATGAAAATTCCCCATCTATGGAGGAACTTTGCTACCACCTTTTTTGGGGGAAAATTCCACGATTATTCTGGGTATAATTTTCCGATTTGCTGCGTCAGTAAATTTTTTCCCCCGTGTAACCACTTAAAGGAGAATATAACTTTTTCGGGAAAAATCAAGAGTTATTTTTAACAATCCATTTAACAAAGACGAAGCTATATCTTTTAATTCGGTTTCTAAGCCTGTTTATGTAACTCTTGAAGTACAGAGAAACATTATTAGTCAATCATTTAAGAACAAAATGGCGGTGTAGGGACTGGAGGTGAAGAATCGCTGCTTTTAACACGGGCGTATTCCTAGCACCTTCAGTTTTGAACCGACCACTTGGAATTTTAGCTGTAGCTTCCTCATTACATTTTCTAGAAAATTACGTAGGACTTTTTCATCGAGTTAACATTTAACAATTTTATAATCGAAACTAGACTTTAGCTCTTTTCTAGAAAATGTAATGAGGAAGCTATACCCAACCAGTCTGGCATTTGTCTGGAATGGTAACGCTTTTCAGTACTGGGGATTGAGTACTAATACCATTATTCGCAATCAGTGCAGGGCCAGTACTGGGTTAGTAACTGGCCGGTATTACGTTCTCAGTACTGGTTTATCAGTACAGGCATAGTACTGTATTTTTATGTATCCAGTACTGATCCAGTACGTGTTGACCAAGTGTTGGAGACCCAATACTGGCACTGTACTGCACCTGTTGTCAACATTGGCATATTTCGGATTTTCTGATTAGGTAGCTAAAATTCCAAGTCGGTTGATTCAAAACTGAAGGTGCTAGGAATACGCCCGTATCAGAAGCAGCGATTCTTTTTCTCCAGTCCCTGCGTCGAATGTTTTTTTGTGATTCCAGAGTTACATAAACGAGCATGAAACCCCAAATTTACAAATTATAGCTTCGTCTTTCTTGAATAAATTGTCGAAAATGAGTCTTGATTTTGCCCTCACAAAGGTGTATCCCCCCTCATCTTGATGAAAATCTAAAAGTGGGGGAAGCGGATATTGGAACAAATGAAAAGTGAAGATGTTCCAATTCCCTCCTAAATTACGCTCAGGTGGCTCTTCGTTACCCTCAGATTACTCTTCGCTTGCGTTTTCGTTGCGCCTCAACGCTTCATTTTCACCAGGGTAACCCGATATCTAAGTAGAAATATCGTCATTTGAATACAAAAGATACAAATATAAATCTTGAAACAATTATCCTCTGCTCATATGAATGTTTTCCAGAAAGACTCAAATTTTCGAGATTCGATCGACCGATTAGATTTCAATAGGAACAACACCAAGACGAAAGATGAATTTTTCAAATTGTATAAAACGTATTGGACGAAGGGAAGAAAAAAATATCGAAATAATCGGAAGGAAATAAAGAGACAAAGATGCTTTGAGGAATGAGGGAGAGAGAAAGTACATAGCTTGGCATATTGTGTAAGAGGATTACCTTGGATTATGCCCGACTGAGCGCAAACAGGATCTCGCCGGCTTGTGTTTACAAGATGCCAAGCTGTCGATTCAGTAAACTCGAATTCCGCTCACTCTCTCTCTCTCTCTCTCTCTTTATCTATCTCCGTGACAAGTCGATTTAAATCGAATTGATATCACGAGCGACAATAAAATGGTATTTACAAAATTGCATTGCCTTCCTTCGTCAATTAACTCCATTATCGTGAATCATGAAATCAATTGAGCACGTACAATGCGCGCAAAACTGACCCGTGGAAACTGCACCCATACGTATACTTCGATCCAAATCGATGAAGAACATGGTTTTTCAAATGAAGAATGAAATTACGTGTTATATACTCGAATTTACTCAATTGAAAGGAACGAGAGCTGTAAAACTACTTTTTGGTAAGATTCTAAGTTCCGACGAGCTCTCGATTAGTGTTTTGAGAATTTTTCTTGTTTTTTGAATTGAAAATTTTGCAGGGAATATAAAAAAAAACTTCACTGCGAACAGTTCGACTGGGATTGACTGTGAGTTAATTGCAAAACTGATTGAAATTCAGCTTTTTACATTGCGTAGAGGATTGTTCTGTGTCCTCACTTGACACTCAAAATATGCTATTTTTGGCTATGTTTCGTGAGGCTGAAACTGGCAGCCGATTCTTGCAACTTTTTCTTAGATGTTGTTGAAGCTTCTCATGGGGAAAGGAAAACACGGGCCGAAACTGGCTCAGTACTGCTGCCAAAGTTGCCAGTACTGGCAAATTCAAAGCTACCAAAGCTATCAAAACTGGCAAGAAGTCGGCATGATAACATCATTTTTAATAAGGGCCTGTATAATATTTACAACCGTGTCAGTACTGTGCAGTTCATATGCGCCGACGATGGTAGAATTCTGGCATTCCAACCTTGTATTCCAAACGATATCGATTTAATACTGGGCCAAGACTGTCTGTACACTGAAATCAATACCGTTTGAAATTCGTCGAATAGTTCGTGCCAATTGAAAAAAAATAATAATGACCCTGGATAGAAACAATTGTTCCCGCCAAAGTTTGGCGAATATAACTTCGTCAGTATCAGGCCATTCGTCGACTTTGGCAATTTTTACATGGGTTTGTTTACCTCAGAAATCGATACTCAAATCCTCAATAAACGTTTTATGTGAAGAGTTATAACAAACGACTGCTAGCTGCACGGCTGCCAGTTTCGGGTTCGTCTATGTTTCAGATTCATTCCTGACACGATTTGAATTTGAGACTCTCTTCTTTCGTCGCATTCTACTCCCAATCTCAGACGATGTGTAATTGCTGGCAGGCGTTGAAAATTAAATTTATTGCGTATAAGGGGAAAATGAGGTTTCAAATAATACAAAAGTTTGTACAAAAGTAGCAAGATAAGTGGAAAAGTATAATTTTTCTACAACTCCGTGTAGTAAAAATTGATGCGTAATGACTTGAAAAATCGTTCAATTTGGAGCTACTTCACTATTTATTTGATTATAATTTAAAAATTATACTATTCATATTGAAAATATCATTTTTCTCCGTGTATTGAAGTAAACAATCCAAAATTAGACAGTGATTTAAAAAATTGATTGATGAGTTACATGGAGAGGAAATTCAAATATCATTTGATTTCACCTGAGACAAGAGAAGACAACGAGAAAGTTGATGAATTCAATCAGACGTATGCGAAACAAATAAGAAAACAAACTCTCAAAGTAATTTATGCAGTTGAGAAAACAAGACCAAATGCACCCACGCATCGCGACTATAGTTGTCCCATGATGTAAAGGAGAGATGTGCTTCGCAAACCGTAAACTGTGTAACTATACATATTATATGCACTCCGCTCTTCCTGCTCTTTACCGTCGTTTCCGGACTGAAGTCGGGGTCGGGACGCAATGACAAGGCGGAACAACGGGGGATGGTTGGCATTATACACGCGGATGGTAATAGGTTCCATATCCACAAGAGCTCCCGACACATTATGCTTTACATTTCCGCCGAAACACTGCGTGTTAATGGCACCGCCTGCCGCCGTCGCCGCTGCTACCGACTTTTGCTCCTCTCTTCTGCAATAGAATGCACCCTCGTTCATCCAACCTTGATAGCAACAATAACAACAACGACGACGACAACCTCGTAAGCGTTTATGCGCTTCGTACGCGCGTTGTAT
The DNA here is from genome assembly GCA_018340375.1 of Gonatopus flavifemur. Lineage (NCBI taxonomy): Eukaryota > Metazoa > Arthropoda > Insecta > Hymenoptera > Dryinidae > Gonatopus > Gonatopus flavifemur. The sequence goes on from JAFFJZ010000005.1 coordinate 14,142,551, forward strand.
ATCCACCACCCTGTTCTCCTTGCGCGGAGTGATTTGATTATATTCTCAAGAAGACGTTAATTAATGCCTCGATACGTCGCGATTTTGTGAATTGCCGAGAACTTCTCTTCGTTACAAATCCGAATTCAATTTCAACTAATTTTTGCATTCAACGACACTATAAAAGGGTAAAAACAGGATTCTTGAATTTGGAATTAAGAAACGTCTTCGGAAAATTTTGATAATTAAAACACAATTATGAACGTGAAAATGAAAAGAAAGTTGGAAAGCCTGGAATAATTTTTCAAGCTCATAATAAAATTCATACATATACGCATCCGTATGCCTCGATGTACTTTCAATCAATTTCATCCAGCACACATGTGTATTTGCCCTAAGATGAGGTAATTAATCGTTTGACGGGTGCCTTGGCTGAAATTTAATGCTCGCAAGGTGTATTTGAACAACGTTGGAGGGACACGCAAGTCGAGAAATCAACTGGCGTTCAACGGTACGTTAATAATGAACATCTTTAACAAGTCATTTAGCTGTTACGAATACTCATACAAAGGAAGTTGTATCTAAATCTGTACTAGATGATATTATTATTACTTTATTTCCCTCGATTTAAACCAATTATCGATCTTTTATATTAATTTTGTCACACTATCGATCGGAGTAAAAATATTTTCACCCTGTTGGTGATACGTTAATAATTAATTGTTCCGTCGAATGCCGCACTCGTCGCAGCTAGTCGTGCAAAATAAATCATAAAAATAGCCAGGAGTTTTTCATTTTGACGACTTCAAAGTCTCGGAGGCGTTCGAGCGAATCGAAGCACTTCTTTTTAAACAAGAATCGGTCAAAGGGCTTGACGGTTCTACGCGTACGTATGTAGGTACATATGTATATTTTAATCGCATTTCAATTTGTTGCCCTTTGATTCGAGGAATAAGAGAGAAAAAAAACAACGTCGTGATCAGCGTTCCACGTCGGATGCAAATAATTTCTAAATAAAGTATTTTTTTGATGCAAAACATTAGTAATCTAGATATCGTACAATGGTTAACTTGTTCTCAAAGTAAATCATAATTTGGCCTTGAATATCTCTCGAGTATTCAACGACTCCTTTGAAATCCCTTCCCAAACCACAAATGTTTGAAAAACTTTTAGAGAGAACATAAATTTGCCTTGCGGATCGATACAACGAATAGCATAAGAATTCCCAACATGAAAATGGATGTTTTAAGATATTTTCTATATCCGTAACACGCGTTGACATCGTTATTTCCTACATTGACATTGGAAATACGAGGACGAAAGAATAGCCAACAACACCACGTTATATGTCAACGTGGAAAGCGATATACGACGAGGACTCTCAACGAGAAAAGCCGCGTTTTCAGTACAATACAGACGTCGTCGGATGTCTCCACGGGGCGTCCACACTTGTAAAACGGGCATTCATGATTCAGAGACTGAACAACGAAAAAAAAAGGAGAGAAGAGGAGTCAGAGGGTTCGCATTCACTCCACGGACTTTACACGGGGAATCGTATGGAGCCTATTGGCTAATTACACCATAATACATCGGACAAGGGAGACCGATGCTGAAAGAAAGATACCCATATACGAGTTTGTATTGAAGGAAATACAGGGAGCAACGCCATCCAATCATATTCATATCTCACAACGCGTCACGTAGGGGATGTAATACGCGATATTGTGTTGTAAGCTGTATTATGCGATCCGAGTCTATGCAATCTACATTACCAGATACTTCCGAGCTATGCGTTAACTCTTCGTCGTATTGATAACGATGAATGACAAAGCCTTTGAATGAATCGGAGAGTTTATGTCGTCGGATTGAATAAAGGATGCGGATAGGTGCGGAGAACGAGATAGAAAGTCAATTATTTTTCGAGTAGGGAGTTACTTTTTCTGTGTAAAAGGAAGAAAATTTGTACTTTTCATAAATCATGAGTAACGAATATTTAGTTTTGAGCTAGGTCGAGCTTTATTGACCTCGAGAACGCTTAGAGCATTTTTGCTAGGACTCATGAATCAACTCCAGTAGAAACTAGTGGATGTAATTTTATGGGAATCAATGTCCTGAGTAGAGAAATTTTCAAAATTATGTATAATTACTGTATAATTATACAGAAATTGTATATACAATGTATTTATAATTATATAAAATTGTGAAAATTTGTCCACTTAGGGGTTTCTATCGATTTCCTGTCTCGTTTAGACATAACCCCTATAGAATTTTTAATGGATTTTATATGGCAGTCAATATTCTATTGATATTCATTACCACACTCATAAATAACGATGGATAAATAACTCCCATCAAAGAACTATGTTGTTTTGGATTTTTTCAATAGGATTGCCAATTCAACTCTTGCTTGATTAACTTCAGGAATCTTCCTAGATTTCACAAGGATACTGACCTATCTTCTACTCCGGTAATCTTCTTTCCTTCACAAGATAGAATCCAAGAAGAATCCTATAAGACGTTTTCTTCATTTATTTTCCAATGAAGAATCCTCCAAAATTCTCATTTATTTCTGGTAAGAAAACATAGGGAGGATGCCGCGTGCATGGTTGTCAACAACTCACTGTTTTCAAATTCTCTACTTTCATCTGATAATCTACAGGAAGAAAGATGGAAAACTTGGTAAGAGTGAATTTTGACAACCATAAACGCTGTACTCACGCTGTGTTTTTCGGCAGAAATTTAATGAAAGCATTATACACTCTTGGTTTGAAAATTCCATACAACAAATTTGGCAGCAATTAACGCATACCTTTGTGTATCAAATTCACCATAGATTCTATGAGAATTGAAATCAAAATTGCTATCGCTTTCAAACTTTTGGATTTGAATCAATACAAACATTTTTTACATTGAAGATTATAAGGTTATGATCGTTAAGAAAAATTTGGGGAGTTCTTCGTAAGGAATAAGGATTTTTTGAGAAACTAAATTGCTTTTTGGGTGTTGGATCTTCTACAAATGAAGAAAAAAATCGAATAAATCATAGTAAAAGATTCCTTATCAACAGAAGAATTCTGGACCCATCATTTTTTCAGGAAAAATTCCACAATTATTTTCTACAATGTTAATCCCTGCTGCAAATATCGGATAGAAACGTAGATAAGTTTGAATTTGAATCCAATTTTTGTGCATTCCAATCCGTTTCTATATCATAAAAAATAATTGTACAATATTCCACCGAACATGATGGTAGCAAAATTCCACCATGAATGAGGAACTTTTCACTCTAATTTGGTGACGTTTTTCCTCACTTTCTGGAGAATTTAACACCTACAAGGCAGAATGATCTGTCTGAGAAACACTGAAAAATATTGTACTCTAAAAAGTCCCATCATTGTCAGCAAGTTTAGGATAATCTTGAAATCTAACTGAATGCAAGTTCAATGTAATGAAAACAAAAAAGCCATGACGGGCAAATATACTATAATAACACTGTTAGGAAAATCTGCCTGAAACTTCATAAGAATATTATGAAGTTTTTTACATAATCATTTTATTAAATTTCATAATAAAATATTGAATTCAATAATATAATTTTTAATGTTGAGAATTGTTTTCTCAATGTTGATAATTTTGTTCTTAATTGTGATAATATATTTGTGAAATTTAATAAACAATTGTTACATTTCAGAAAGAAATTTTGAAATTTCATCATCAATATTAAATTTAAGAACTATTATTGAATTCAACATGAAAATATGGTATTTCATAAAGAATTTCGTATTAAATTTAAGAATTTTTCTAACAGTGAACCTAATGATATACTATCATGACAGTGAACTTCCATAAAATTGAACCTACATCCAGTTAGATTTCAAAAGTATTTTGAACTTGCTGACAACCATGGAACTTTTTACAGTAAAATTTTTCCGAAGTGTAGCAAAAAAGTCCTTTATTTCTGATGAAAAAACAAAAAAACACAGCATTTGCGGCAGGAATGTGTCGAAGATAAATCATTTTTCTTTTGATTTTGAGGAAAATCATTACTGTCACATCCCATGCAAACCCGGAAGGCCTCGCTAGAAGTAATTTTCACTAGAAAACTTATGCTACACTGTACAAAATTTTCCAGAAATTCAGACCATCTCTATAATTTTTTACATCAACAAACCTGAATTATCAGGAAAATTATCTCAATATTCGAATGTATTCTTAAAATTTATCCATATTATTCTCAACTCCAAATTTTCACGGTGTTTCCATCAAAAATTGTTCAGTAGAAAACCCAGGTAACACGATTTTTCAGAAATTTTCCTACAAAACGTTGAATAAATTTTATTGATCCGTCATATAAGGTTTTGATTAAATTTATAAATCTTATGAGGCTTGGGAAGAAAACTATAAATAGTGATTTTTGATTAGGATTATTAGATTTTTGTACAAAATCTTTTCGAATTTTCAAAAAATTTCTTTGAAAGAATTTTATCGATGAAAAATCTTCTTACAAGCTCCAACAGAATAAAAACGTGAAGATGTTTATTTTGAAGTCCTGCGCCGAAGAAAAATTACTTCAACCCAAATAAATGGTTATTCGTCCTGTTTCGAAGAAATGTTTATTAGGATCAACAGAATATTGTTTGAAACCAAAATAATTTATTTGAAAGAAATAAATGGTTTTAATCATTCACTTGATTCGAATAAATCATATTGATTTCAAAAAATATTCTGTTGATCCGAATCAATATTTCTTTGGTACAGGACAAACAACCATTTATTTGGCTGGAAGAAATTTTTTTTCAGTGTGAGAATGTTCGTGGAACGTTGAAATATTCATTTTTAAGTTCTCGTTCTCTGGAAAAAAGAATCTTCGTCCGGAAAAATCCTTGAACAACAAACTATTCGTTTAAACTCAAAGTGAGTGAATGAATGAGGAACTTCATGTAAGGCAGTAGAATACATTTTTCTTCCTAGTAAAAGAAGGAATCACTACGTATTATATAGAATTGTTCATGAAGTGGAGATTAAAATGTCTTGAGTGTTGTGATCCGTTCTACACTGAGGACAGAAATTGGTAGAATCGCCACAACACTGAGTAAATATTCGAACAATTTTGGAAAATTAGTAAGAAGCACAAATGCATCGACTTGAATTAGATCCCGCGGCAGATGATTTCATACGATTGTGTAATTCCTGGGGAGAACAAGAGCTGAAAACAAGCAAAAACAAAGCGTACGTTCGTAGCGTGAAAGGAACGGTCATTCAAGATTAGTGGAAAGTAAATGAAACAAACACGACGAGCATTTGGAACAAAGTTTGAAACAAAGAGAGCGTGTAAAAATTAACCTTTTCAAGAAAAATATACGGGGAGTAAGAGAAATCTACGCATGTAGTTGAAATTGAACTCAAGTACATTTTTGTAATTACAGTAGTCATATCATTCATTGGAGTAGCTGTGAAAATAGCTATAACGGTCGAAATGTAGCTACTGTGATAACGAAAATGTACTTGAGCCCAAATTCAGCTACATTTCTTTTTCTCATTGTAAAATCAGAATTTTGACCATTTTGCGAACATTGAATCCTTGAATGACACCACACACGTGGTTCGGCGTCTCATGCACTAAACCAGGAAATCGTATGAATGTGCATCACTTGGACATGATATCTAAACTCTGCATTGAAACCAGCTTGGCAGGCCTCACAAAACCCCACATGAGGGACTTGCAGGGCTTAATAAAGTCTTGTGATAGTCTAGAGAATGACTAGAGTGGATTTATACCAGGGATAGTACTACCTTTTCCAAACAAACATTCAGAGTTTTGAAAGTAACCAACAATTTGGACAAAGTAATTCCAGTAGTACACAGAGAGTGAGTATTAAGCACTTCAGGAAAAGAAGATCTCAACATTTCACATTTTACTACACTGAGAGAAATTTAGAGTCAAATTTACTACGGAATTGAAGGAATGGGGGAACATACTGACTTCAGATTGAATTCACTGCAAAACATTGTAAATTTGATCAGTTTTCTATTCTTATGCCATAGTAAACTTCACTATATTATAGTAAATTTCATTGTGGAGTCAGTATGTTCCTCCATTCCAATGATTGCATAGTAAATTTAGCTCTAAATTTTTCTCAGTGTACACTTAACTACTTACTACAAGCTTACATTTCTACCAACAAAAAAGCCGCAACTGGCTTTCGTAAAGCTATTTCTTGAATTTCTTGAAGTGGAAATACTGTGAGATGAGAGTGAGAATCCCACTCTACAAGAATGAATATTTACTCCATAAAAGTGGATTTTGATTTCAAAAAATTCAGATAACAACAGCCGATTGTCACACTCTTTATACAAAACTTTTATGAATTATTCAAGCATCTGAAACGTCTATTAGAATGCTCTTTGAACTATTTCTGGTGCTTTAACAACCTTTGATTAAAAGTTGTACACTGTGAAAAACATACTTCCTAAACTGCCAAAGAAGTTTGGCAGTTTTTTTACACAAACTTTTTTTGTAAATTACCACACAAAAGTTTGTAAACATTCAAAAAATTTTGTGATTTCACGAAGATTTTTGAGAATTCACAAACTTTTGTTCGGCAATTTACAAAAAAGCTTCGGAAATTATTTTTCCAAACCAAATTTGTAAATTTCCAAGCATTTTTGTTTGGAATTCAACAAATTTTTTTTACAGTGTAACAATCGACCGCTAATTTCACGACTATTTCAGCTTCATCTATCAACAATCCTCCTAAATTATCACTAGTACATATTCCTTCGAAGGATGAAAACTTGATGAAAACTTCACAAATATGAAAGACTGTTTCAAAAAGAACTTAAACAGATGAAGAGAACGACAAGGCAAACTATTAGTGTCTTCTTGAATAACTAGACAAACTCTGTGTTCTTTGAAATATCCTTCAAAGGATTCAACCTCTCGATAATTCAACAAATTCAGTGAGCTGTAGTTGAGCTGAGTATGCAAACTTTCCATACAATTTCTCAAAACAAAACTCTAAATAATTTTATTCGGCCGAAGATGTGGTGATTTTTCGAAGTAACTTTCCAATCTCTGTTCTCAGCGTTAATTACAAAACCCCTATACATTATTATAAATGAGAAAATGAAAATTCAAATTCACAAAATCTGGTAAATCATTGACGTTCATCTTCTCAAATTAATTCTTAGGAACTGAAAACATCTTTCAAAGAATATATTGCAAGATTTTGGGTCTTGAATGTTTCGTTATTCGATTACCAATTCGTTACAATAAACAATTTCAACTTTAGCAACATAAGAGAAAAGTCAATTGAAATGAAAAAAACTCCATTTTCGAGAATCGAAGTAGTAGAATTATCAGACGCTCACTTGTTTTTAGACACAAAAAGTACAAAATAAATGATTCAACAGATTGCTTTACTCACCCTCTGTCAAAACTCATCAGTTAGGAGTTTCTTTTTCTTAAATCATTTGGAAGATGTCAAAGATATGAGAAATTTTCATACAATTAATTGATACATGAGGAAGAGTTAGCATCCTTGGGCTGTCATTTCGATTTCCTAATCTTATTTAAGGAGTAAACAATGAAGAATCCGAAAATACATCGAAATTTGAAAGTGTTTGAATTTTAATTGATGTGTCATAAATTTAATATTGAAATTAGTTGCCATTTAGCTCAGGGTACTCTCTTTGGCAGATAACTTGAATTACCAAATCATAAACAAAATGAGCCATTATTCTTCAAAAATTATCATAGTTATTGTTTGTGAACTTCAAATTAGTTAAGCGTGAATTTTTCATGAGTAAAAAGAATCTAATTAATAGAAAACTGAATTTTTGGAGTTGTAGGAACTTGATTTGTTGGCAAAATCGATATTCTCCATGATTCTGATTGCTTGTTTCGCAAGAAGCTGAAACTCGCAGCCGATTGTTGTAATTTTTGATTAAACATTGTTGACGCTTTTTCGCACCGAGAATATATTAAATGTTAAACGTTTTAGATGCTTAAATCCTTGATTAAAATTTTGTGTAAAAAGTTATGTCAATCGGCCGCTAGCTTTACGACTACTACTCGTTGCAGCTTCATTTGTTTCTCTTGATCCTTATACAAATATTTGGTTTTCCATAAAAACTTTATCAAAAATATGAAACATCAACTCCAAATGCAGCCGACGATATTGTGGCCCGAGGCACTAAAATAATATTATTCGCAACAATTATTCCATCCATAAATTCACTGGAATTTATCCTCTGATGATTCCTTCGATTGCCTAATCCATCCTTTGAGAATGAAAATTTGGTTCGACTACTTATATATGAGATACACTTATTCGTTCGAATATGGATTTATACACTGTAAAAAATAATCGGAATTTTCCTGTATACGGCCACCCGAAAATTCGATTCACCGGATGGGAAATTAATTTCCGATATATAAGTATGAAATTTTCCATGAATTTAATGGGATTTCAATGGGATATTAAATTTCAGGACAAGTGCGGAACATTTATCATATTAATTTAGAGGAATTTTCCCCTAGGAATTTTTTATAGTGTATGACATTAAAACCACCCTCTTCACTCCTAGTGAAAAATTCAAAATTTTTCCATTCATACTTTTTGAGAAGATACAAGTGGTTCAAGACTACCGACCTTCCTCCACAGCAATTCTCAAGAATAAATGATCATGATTCTTGAAATTGAATACAACTTATGGTGAATTGAATGAGAATGGACGAATAACTGTTGGAAGAGCAGAAGATGTACGATATTGACCAGCATTACTGTATGAACCAGAATCAGTAGAAAATTTGTAGAGAGGTAATGAAATTCCATTTAACCGGTGGATGGGATTTCACTGATTTTGACGTAGGGAGGTCGATTTGCTGGATAAACGTCACAGACATCTGATCGCAAATCAAAATCCTTTCATTGTTGTCCTTTCAAATGTTTCCAGTGAGGTTCATGGAATGTAAATTCAACTGAACGGAAGAGAAACTGTTTCCCCGAACCAACGAATGTATTTTTCTACGCAGAATTTAATATTCTCCGCACTCAGAGACTCAATTAACTGCTGAATTAATAGTCATTGTACTTATGTTCTTGAAATATTCTTGATAATTCTATTTTTTGCTGAAATAGCAATTTTTTTCAACAGTCTGTGTATTTGTTCAACAAGATTTTCTTCTGTGAGTTACTAGATCTTTCCAATTTATTCAAGCATATTTGAGTATTTTAGGAATGCTGAATTTTGCTCTCTCTCTCTTTCGGAATTTGGGTGTCGTTTAGACATCTCAAAAGAACTTGGAGACATCTTGAAAATACATCTTTTAAAATCAGGTCCAAACCGGGTTATTTCAAATAATTGTGGGTGATATTTGAAAGTTCTACTATTGTTGACCTCATTGGAAGGAGAAAAGTTTAGCCAAAGTATGAGAGAAAGTTTGAAATACCGTCTACTTGAGCCCCAGTTGGAATTAACGGTTATCACTTAACGACTGAACTGTACTTGTGCTAAATTTGAACAGGGTTCAAATATCTCCCACACGGAAATAAGCTGTGTTAGCTATTTCATGTATTCGGTATTTGGATAGCGAAAAAAAGTGGTAAAGAAGCTAGATTTTAGCTCCTGTAGCAATACCTTTTGTTGCCACAGCTGAAAAATAGCTACTATAGCTAGATTTTAGCTCCTGTAGCAATACCTTTTGTTGCCACAGCTGAAAAATAGCTACTATAGCTAGTTTTTAGCTATCCAAATATCAACCAGATCATTTTTTTCCGTGTATAATGTGCCAGAAGAATTCCATCAATATCTTTATCAGGCACACAGATACTTTGAGAATATGTGGTATGTACTTCAAAGTGATATTTCTGAGGTATAAACAAGAACTTTCTTTGGACCAAATTCTGTGAAACGCTTATGAATTGTATTGTTACATTAGCAAAAGGATTCGTATAGAATTTGTGTGTGACTCAAATGGAATAAAAAAACAATGAAATCTATTGAAAATTCATCAAATAATTTTGCAATAGAATTTTCATATGATTTGTGTATCACACGGAGAACAACATTTTGCCGACGCAACAAATCGAGGGTTTATATACAGAACAGCAAATTTTTTTGTTGAACTAGTTGAAAATTCACTGCCACAGCTAATTGGATTGCCGAGAAAGACACATGATCAACTAAAACAGCAAATTTTTTGCCAGACCAGCCAACTTTTCAGTATGCAGAATAACAAACAAATTTTGTTGGAGGAATCGCTTGTTTTTGCTGCCACAGCTAAAATATCGCTGTCACAGCAAAACTAAGATTTCGTAGTAATTTTTTCTCCTATACAAGTGTTTTTTTCTTCTTCATCCAAATTTCCTACGACTGTATAACTTCAATACTGAGCCTCTCGTAGAACTAGGTTAAAGCAGAAACTTGTGTTAGCTCGCGAATTGTACAAAACTCAACAAGAGTTTTAGCCTTTCTCATACCTCATGAAAGAATCTTTTCATTTAGAATTGGACAGTGTGAAATTTTCTGGTAGATTCCTGGAAGAAAATACAAGTCGAATCAATTATAGGAAGAACGTTCTTTCAACCCCTCGCGTAAGAAAGATTTCTTATGAACCTTCCCTAGGGGTGAGAAGATTAGGCCAAAGTCAGCTCAGTATGGGCTTCATTCTGCCTATCTTGGGCCAAGATCGGGGCAACGTATGCCCAATATTCATACAAAAACCTCATCTTTGCGACTACTAAACGATATCTTTATGAAAATTCTTCCAAAGAAGCGTTAGTAATATATGGATAGTGAAATTAATGAACTAAGGATAAAAGTTTCCCAGACCGTAAATTAATACCACTTAAACACATTTATAGATGAAATACTAGCGGTGTCGATTCTTCTTTCATACAGAATATATCGAATTTTTATTGAATTATATAAAAACTAGATATATTTTCTATGAAAATCGAATGAAAAACAAAGATATTTAATTTGTATATAAAGTGCATTGAATTGTATATAAATTATATATAATTTTCAATTTTTCTTCCCTTGGGGAAACAGATCGTTTTATAGAATTTTGTATAATTCGATGAATTATATAAGAACTAGACATATTTTCTATAAAAACCGAATGGAAAGGAAATTAAAAAAAAATTATATATAATTTGTATACAAAGCGAATTGAATTATGAATAAATTATATATAATTTTCAAATTCTTCTCACTTGGAAAAAGGATTGGCATCCCTATCAATTGGGTTGCTACGAAAACATACAGAGTTGACAAAATACATTATCGTGGTTCAAAACAAGGAAAAGGCTTGTTTTTTTTAAGTTTTCGCATCACAGTTCAAAAGTGAACGAATATGAGATACATGCGACATAGAACTTGTGAGTAATGAAATCAACAAGCAAACCACGTGACAACACATACCAAGAGATGCCGACGGTCGTCGACTTTCGTGTTCCCTCGTCCTGCAGTAACACAATCACTGCAACCAATCCCAACGTATCGTGTAAGTCCTGTTTATTCCACCTCGATAACAATGGAAATTACTCGTAGTACTCGACCGAGTAACAATATTTTCCTTGGAAAAAATCACTTGTCAGCGAATGTTCACGTGGAATTCGAGGTCTCTCGTTCCAAAAGCACTCACGTAAAAATTCGATGATCAGACTCCAACACTTCTCATCTCATGATCCATCAGGCGCCAAAAATTTCTCTCAAAATCGTTTGAAAGTCGTTGTATTGCACTTTTTCGATACGAATTACACAAATTCCCGCACATCCAACGAGCGTTCGGATCGTATGATAGGATATGAAAAAAGTGTTCTTCCGACGGTCGGACGATACTTGTCACCAACAACTGTTTATCCCTTGGCCTTCGCAAAAAGAACTGGTCCTCGTTAAAGAGATGGGAAACGAGAGAAAATAATATGCTCATTCATCGACGAATAACCAGACGAGAAACGATAAATATTCGTTGAGGTGCACACACCTTGAGCGACCTGCGCGAGTGCAGCACACGTGCTGCTCTGCAGCGTGCGGATTTTGTTTGTGATCCTCGATCTAGGGACTTCTCGAGATACCACACGAGATGTCGGATTCCGAGAGATGAGAGGGGGCTTCGGGTGACGGTGTCGAAAGGAAGGAAGGAAGAAAGAAAAGAAAGAGGGAAAGATGAATGATAAAGAACAACGCTTGGTCTCTCCTCTCTCGTACCAAAGAGAAATATTGAATCGAAAAGGAAAAAAAATATACACGCACGCACGGAATGAGAACTGACACGCATCGAACGACTCTCGCGGGTTTTCTTCGGGTTGTTGTTGGATTTGCTATAGCACGCCTCTCTCTATAGGATCGAGCAGCAAAGCCAAGAAGAGAGTTTAGGCTAAAGAGTGAAACAAAAAGACAGAGAGAAGGAACCTCGTGGTGGTAACACACAACATCCAGGGTTTCTTTCGACCAATGGTAGAAGGATATCGTTACCCCCGCCAATTTCTAACTAGAAATAGTGGGGGATCTGGCTACGCTGTTTCGTGACATCATCGATTCTGAATGGTGGAGATGTTCAACCGTGCGGAAGACCCATCGGAGGGCGCGTGCTTTGCCCTCGTTCCGCGCATGCGTTAACAACGCACACTCTTCTTCTCTCTTCTGCTAAAGAGTTTGCCGTGTAGAGTGAGAAGGGAACGATAAAGGGGTAAAACAGCGGATAGTTTGTTCCGCGCCAGATGGAGACCGACCGCTACGTGGTACGGTATTGTGATCATATTCTGTCCATGAATCCTCTTTCGTTTTGATAATCGATAATTTATATTTTATATCTGTAACATTTCACAGAATAATTTTTCGTGCTACCGTAAAGTACTTCGAATCAACACGATCGAATGTTTGCTCATTCAACAATTTGAACAGTTGTTATAGTGAGAAAAATTGAGAATTCAATTCACTATGATACTTTCCAATCGAGGAACAGATTCAATTCCTAAACAGATGTACAATATTCACAGTATGCTGCTCCATTGTTACTTTATCAAATTTGTTGAGCTTATCAAGCTTTCGGGTGAAATTTACACACTTCAAAAGAGTAGAAGTTCACTCGAAGCGGACAAGAAGCTCACCTAAGATTTATTGAAGTTGTATCACTCTTTCAGATTCAGAGGGTATATTTTCATATTTAAGTTCAATTGAAATTTCTCTCCGCATGTATAAAAATTGTATAGAAACTGTATATTCTGTACAAAAAACAGATGATGTCAATCCTTGATGATCGATGTTTTTTTTACAGTAAGAATATCCAGTTTTTATGGATTTCAATGAAAGGCCATTCAAATTTCGATATATTCTTCAGCACATTAAGTGGGTGAGAACAGTATATCTGGGAACTTTTGCATAATTTTTTTTGGAAATTATAGCATCTATGGAGAGTTGTACACAAAATTCATGTGAATTCTATCAAATTTTCCATTGGAAAAGAATTTTATAGAATTTGTATAAAGTTTGTATCGAATTTTTGTACATTTTCTCTATATTCTGAATAAAAATTGTATAAAATGGATCTAATGAGACATTGAATTTTATGTAGGGGAATGTACTTTCAACTGACTGCATTCAATTGATCGAATTCGAAGATTCGTGTGATTCAATCTAAGTAGTACGACTGAAAAATTAAACTTACGGCAACACTGAAATTTCGAATAAACTATCAGAATCTGTTGTTGTTTCTGAATACTTTCTGATACACCCTACCATAAATCACTCTGAGGATTCCTGAGGTTCCCGCAGGGTAGTGATGCCGATTTTTGAACAGAATCGATTCTTTACTATAGAAAAAGTATTTAATTTTTATAGATTTGTATAAAATATCGATAAAAATTTGATACATTTTGTATGAAAAAGAATCGATTCTTCTGAGAATTGGCTGAAGAATTTCGCTGAAAAATTTCTGTGAAATCTCTGAAAAACTCGGACTTTCCTCTACGAAAGTCTGATAAACTCGGAGATTTCGATGCAAAATTTAATATTTTTGGAACATCGTTCTCAAAGTTTTCTCAGAATTTGTCAGACTTTTTTCTGAGTTTATCAGAGATTTTTCATTGAAATTTCAGATAGATAATTATGAATTCATTCCTGATAAAACTCTGAAAAAATCATGATAAATGATAAGTGTTCTTTCCGAGAGCTATGAGAAAATCATGAAATATGAGTCATTGTCGGAATTTTCTCGGATCTTTTTCCGAGTTTGTCAAAGATTTTTCATCGGAATCTCAGATCGATGATTATGAATTTATTCCTGATAAAACTCTGGAAAAAGTATGATAAGTGTCCGTGTTTCCATGAATGAATCTAATATAAAGTCAGAATAGTCTGCTAGATTTACGGCTGCTCGTTTCAACTCAGGCTGCAAGTTACGAAAACAATCCTACTTTTTTTTTCATTGCTATTGATCATCTTTACTCACCTGTCCAGGGAAGCAGGAATTTATCACATTTTCTCACAGTTTTTTCAGGAATAAATTCATAATCATCTATCTGGAATTTCAATGAAATATTTCTGATAAACTCTGAAAAAAGTTCGACAAATTCTGAAAAAAGTGCGAGAAAATGTTTCCATCGTAATTTCAGAGTTTCTCAGACTTTCGTAGAAAAAAATCAGAGTTTTTACAGAAATTTTCCGAAATATTTCCATGCGGGTTTACAAAGCTCTGAATTTGAAAAAAAGCGAAATAGGATTCTCTCTCTTTCATCTTCGATTTTATAATGAATTAGATTTCCGATATTCGGTAAAAAGTGAATGTCATTTTCATTCCAGCCTTCTCCGGAAGACTGGACCCGCGTTTCGACGTACGCGATGAGAGGTCAACTAGAGTTTACTGTTGCAAAAGACGGTGAGTCAATATTACATGTCAACTCGAATCTCAATGTTCATTCCATCAATAAAAATTGTGTATACATTTTTTAGAATCATTCAAGGATTTCATGCAATGAGTTTATATCCTATACCCCGTTTTATTCGCATTTCAAGGGGTTACGCTACCCTCAGAAGCAAAAAGAAAGCATATTTTCTGGATTTTTTGTTCTTACTACAAATTATTATTCAATACAATCTCTTTGGCACATGAATACATATGTTTGGAAATACTTTTTTTTTAATTTTGGTAAAAAAATATCTAAAATTCAGCCAATGGTGCTTGATTTCCGGAGAAGTGTCTTTGCGGTAGTCAAGATAACTCGTGATCTGATTATCTGAGATCAAGAAACCGATAATTTTCTTGCAGTAGATCACTGTAGTTCGTGATCGAACAAAGGAATTTGAAAAAAAAATTCCGAATTCTTGCAAAAATTTCGCGACTTAAAGTGTTGTAAAAAAATTGCAAACCATGAAATCGAAAATCCTTCGTTCAATCACTAGTATTAAGAATGATTGTGCAAAATTTGGTGGAGATCGGGTAGTTGATTTTTCAGAAATCGTGATCACCGACCTCAAAAAAGTAATTTCGAGAAAAACGCGTTTAAAGAACGTAGAAAGTTTCATAAAGGTAGACGATATAGCGATACCGACGCAGATACCGGTTTCGTTTGATATCTTCTAGAGTTTTTGTCGGATCGACTTGAAATTTTGGGAATACATTCTTGAAGAGTTGTACCATCGGATAGGCAAGAATCGATTCTTTGAAAGTCCGAAGGTAGCGTTATCCCTTGAGAAAAGACGATTTGTTTGATAAGAAAACAGTGAATTCTTCAATCTCCCGTACGATTCTGAACAATTCTTGGAGTTCAAAGTACAGAAATTCCCCTGAAGTACAGGAATTTTCCTCGTTCGTCCAAAATCCTCGGCAACGGATGATATTAAAATATAATTGGCGTTTGTCCCCTTTGTGCAAAACTGTATCTAGTCACGCGTGGGCCGACTGTGGGTGTTATGTACGCCAGAGTGCGCCATACGGGGTGAGTCACCCTATCATCGTCTTCTGTGTCATGGTCCCCCCTACACGCAGCCTCCCTCCGAGGATAACTTAGACGGAAAACGACGAAGATGGAAATACAGTTGCATCCACCCTTGTCAGTAGGGCGTAAGTCTACGTTTTCTCTCCCTCTTCTCTTGACGAGGGACAAGCTTCCTTCACACGAAACTCTCCGACAAAAGAATATCGAGGAGTGATTTACGTTCATATTTCAATTCCACGCGAAACTTCGATATCGCTCTAACGAGAACAAAGAGTAATGTGGAAAATCATGCATGTCGAGTCTTTACTCGAAATCGAACCAGTCGATAATTCATTCGGAAAATTTCAAAGATAACTTCCTTCGTACTTCATCGTCATTGTATATTAAATCTACAATAATATTTCTTTTCTTTTCAAGATAATTTCCAACGCCCAGTTTCTCTCTCTCTCTCTCTCTCTCTCTCTCTCTCTCATGAATTTTAAATGTTCTTCATCGAGAGTTGGGGAATAAAGTTACACACAGGAGAGAGAAATTTTTCATCATACAATCTCTGTACGTGAAAACCATCTTCGGTGTATCAAAAATCATAATTGAAATTATTCTTTGATCGTTGAAAAAATAAATCCACTCGGTGCAAACAACGAGACTCCGTCGGGCGATATAATCTCTACATTCGCGTACAGAGATACCGTTACCTCATTTTCGCGTAATTCAAATGCAAATGCAAATTGATTTTGAAGAAAATGAAATTCGAATATCGATTACCTTAACCACGCGCGATCAAATAATGATTTTTCGTATCGAAAACAAGACTTGTATTCAGTTGTTTTGTGTTTTTACTTTTAATGGATCCTGTTCGAAAGGAATGCGGTTTCTCGATTACTTACTCGGCTTACGAGTGTTATATATTATGATAGCTTACACACAACACAATTCAAAGTATCCAAGAGACTTTTCGAGCGCATACTTTCCACTCTCTTGGCTTTCCACTCAAGCTTACGCTCAAGTATTTCAAGTTGGAATAAAATATGCACGCTAATATACATATATATGTGTACACATATATCGGCGCGCATTTAATGCATACACGTAATATACGTATGGTGGAGAATCGAAAGAGCCTGACGTTGCCTCCGTTACCACTGTTGCAGGTCACGATGTGAACACAGCTTTAGGGGATTCACGCGGTGGAAGTAACACGTTTCGATTTTGCGTTAGCTCAGCTACGCGTGAATCCAGCCAAGGTCAAGTCGTTCCCCGTTTCCGAGCATCCCTCAGGCACTCGGGCAGAGCTCTTAAGATCGATTTCAACCAATTTTTTTCCTCCCATCTCTATTCGTTTATTCTATACACACGTGTACAGGTGGATTTATAAAATCAACTTTATATCGTTACACCTTACGAAGGTAAAAACCCCGCGGATTTTTTATCTCAAGAAGATATGATATGAATAAATTCTTGAACAGAAAAAAATCACCCTTAAGAAGTAATTCTATGAATTCCGTGGAAGTCTCTATGTAATATTTGGACAAGGTATTACGAGTATATTTTGATTGATCAGAGATGAGAATAATAATTATGGCAGAATGAGATCCCGTTTTCAGAAGCGATCGATTACCTAATACGTTCCACGAGTTGGTAAACTGCTGTGCGTCTGTTTATCCATTGGCACCTGAACAAATTAACACGCAACACTATTGCCAAATATTCCAAACCGTCCTTTAAGATTTTGACGTCAAATTCATAAGGCATTGTTTGCACAATATCGTTCGTTTTCGTTGGAAACGTTATCAGCGATTTTATTTGAACGAGCCAAACTAGGTCCTACGCAAAACAAAAGGAGCAACAGTTTGAATAACTTTGCACAACTCGAACTCAGACTGATTAATCTTATCTCTTTCATATTTTAGGTAAAAATAGAGTCTCCGTTCTGATTGTCATTCAACGATTCCTCATATGACTTGAAGGACTACGTGAAATCACGCGCGTGAAGTTTCTCGAATAGATCTGGATTTAGATTTGATTATTTTTGCGTCTGGCTATT
Organism: Gonatopus flavifemur; assembly: GCA_018340375.1. NCBI lineage: Eukaryota > Metazoa > Arthropoda > Insecta > Hymenoptera > Dryinidae > Gonatopus > Gonatopus flavifemur. Next base: position 14,160,521 of record JAFFJZ010000005.1, read on the forward strand.
GGAGGAAGATGGTAATTCTCATAGTTCGATTGACGTAACGGTGTTCACTGATCTTCATCGTGTTCATGACTTACTGTGATAATTCGATTAATCGTCGCTGGTATACACGAGATAAAATATTTCGCTAATATTTGGATAACTGAAATTAGCTCTATGGGAGCAGCTATTTTATAGATACCATAGGTCAAATGATTCGCTATTCAAATATCAATCGTACATTGAAAACACATTGTGTTCCAGCGAAACAAGATTTTGATTAAAATTAATGCAAAGAAACTTGTTTGGGACAAACAAAATTTGGTTTACAAAAATTAACAAACGTTTTTTCAGTGCTGAAATTGTGCTGTCACAGCTACGTATTCTTGATATGACAATTAATAAATAGTTATTGCTACAATTATTTTGGCTATAACAGCGGAAAAAGGGAGTAACTGTCACAGCGAATTCATTTTCATAGCTGGGTATATAGATATTTTGGAAATACTTTTAGTGACGATTTTGAATAAATCGTTTGCTGCCATAGTCAATTGATATGAGTTGCTGAGAGAGCGCAAAGCGATTGACCTAAACAGCAAATTTTCCACTAGATCTGCAAAAACTATTGCTATCTTCTATTGAAAATTTCTGATCTTCGTCCTCTGAACATAGAATTGTAGACTGTCAATCAATTTGAACTTGCACTGAGGGATGACTAATATACTGTAAGAAAATTGACGGTGTTAGAAAAAGTCCATCCCGAATGGTGTCGTTTGAACACTTCACGGTGTTATTCGAACACCATTTAGTGGACTTTTATAGAATTTGCGCGGTGTTAATTCTGACACCGCTTTGTTTACAGTGTAGCAGTAAAGTTGTGAACACGCATACGAATAGCTACTGAATTAGTTCATGTCATCAAATTTTAGCTGTTACTGCAAATGAGTTAGCTATGAAGGAAATTTTTTGTTATAACTAAAATTTAACTGCACGAGCTAATTTAATCGCTGTCTGTGTTCGTGCTGCCCATTTTACTGCTGTAGCTCAATTATTTTTCCCGTGGGAATTAGCTGAATCTGCTAACCGTGGTCGGAGGGGTGAATTTCATGAAATCATCATTTTTGCGTCAGAACTCTCGTGGCTCTTCCCGTGATTATTTTTCATGAATTAGCTCTTGATTTTGTAAGTATTCCACAGCAATTTCTCTTAATTTGACTCTCCAAACTACATGTTATTATCAATCATTGTTAACAAATCACCCCTCGTGTATGGTGGTTGATTTCTTTCTACATCCCAATTTATCCCTGATAAAATTCTAACATGCCTTGACTAAGACTATTTTTTTTGCGGATGTTGTGATTTTAAAATTTGTTTCAATAAAATTCCACCTCCCTTGTACGAAACATTTCCATATTTTTGTAACAACCGTTTGAATTGCTTGTACAAAAAAATATAAATACGTGGAAAAAAATTCGTTGAGGCAGCAATATTGTTAGAGAATTTTTAGTAGTGGTAGGAAAAAATGTCGACGCCTTCAGCAAAATGCTTCAGCTGTTTTATAAATAATACTGAAAATATTGTTATTCCAACGGAAAATTTGCTATTCTAGTTAATCATCTTGCTCTCTCAAGAGTGAATTTTTAGCTAGATTAGCAAAAAGATTTGCTATTCTGTATACAACCCCTCGATTTACCACATCAGCAAATTTTCTTCTCCAGGTATCATTCATAAAAGTGAAAAGTTGAATTCCCGAATGTTCAATTCTTCGTATTCAAGTGAGTTCCAATTTTCCAATATGAGTTGCACAACGAGACATGAATTCTATCAATATGAAAATCATCGGTTACATCGGAGAACAAAAAAGAACAAACTGATCCTCAAACGTCAAAAACTGAATTATATTCCATCCATTCAAACGAACGCGTATCAAATCGATTAAATATTTAATTGATCCGATGAATAGACTAACTAAAGGTGAATTAATTTGAAATGATCGCTCAATCTTGGATCGTAAAAACATTCATTAACGTGGAAAAATGCATCTTTTCAAAGCACTTTAGACTAATGTTGTTTTTTTTCTTAATACATAAACGACAAAATTGAAAGCAAACTGAGTCATTCTAAAAAAATTTGTACACAAAAAAAGACAACTGTGTCTAGCATATGAAATAATGTGAGAACGGATGATACGCGATAAATTATTTCACTTGTGAATATATTACGAACGTACCTGCACGATACAATTTCGTATTCAAGATAGAATGATATACATGAATTTCATTGTTCGGTCGTAGAAAGTATGGTAATTTCAAAGAGATGTCTACCTAAATAACTTCCGGGTGCATTTATCATATTCTCAATTTTCTAAGCAAGTGGGATGATTTATAACACAGCGAGTCAACATTTTTTTCTTCGATATTTTAAACGTTATCCGTTACGTTATCGATTTTTTTCTTTCAAGTACAGATGAATGATACAATCGATAATATTCAATTCCTTAATTATAATGCAATTATTCTACAACAATTGAAGAAAAAAACATTGTCCCTAAGTTTCGATAATTCATGTACAGATATTATAGCGCTCAATAACGAAATTCGATACTTTGATAAGATTTGATAAGATAAACAAATCGTTAGTATTTGCAATGCAAAAGCCAAACTGAGTACTTTTCCAAGATAAGGATGAGAAGTTGAGAAAAGAGTTGAAAATGGTCTGATAATTTGTAAAATATATGAGATAACTTCGAAACATCTCGGAATCTTCAAAGATCTCTAAAGGAACATTCGAGTATTGTTTTACATTCTTGAACCTTGTAAGATCCTCTCTTCATGCAAATTTTTGATTTCAATTGAAAAATTTCATCCTCAGGACAAGATTCCAAACGGAATAAAAATGAAACGGGGATGCACGCTACGAGTACCAGCAAGAACTTGGAGGAATTTGGAAGTTTGAAGTTTGAACTGAACAAAGTATTGAAGTTTTTCATAGTTTTTACGGTTATATCAATTTTCAATGGGAACTCGCAACTTTAAATACTTTCAGATGAAAAAAAAGTGCGTGAAGATGTCAGATTTTATGAGGGTGACATGAAACGACATCTGACAGTCAACTATCGAGGATTTGAACTTCAAAATTCATTATTTGTTCTCACATTTGAGGGTTAATAAAAAACTCAGTGAAATTGTTCTCTAGGTTGGATTGATCGAATGGCTGCAATGTTGTTTCTTAGAGCTGACTGAAAAATTCGCGATAATATTCCAATTTCAGAATGGAGAAATTTTCAAATTATATATAATTTATATATAATACCATTTGAGTTATATATAATTCTGAAAATTTCTCCACTTGGATAAGGAACAGTGGTGGGAATTCTTCACGGAAAACAATAATTAGCTATCATTTGGATAGCTAAAAATCAGCTACGTGAACTATTTTTTAGCTGTCACAGCTACTCACTTAGCGGAAGTAGCAAGAAATGTAGCTGCCGCAGTAAAAACTCAACAGCTACATTATTTAGATATTCAAATATCAACCACAAAACCTGTGCAGGTACAGCTAAGATCTCCTACTGCGGTAGCTAAAAAATGGCTACAGCTGCAATCATTGCAGCTACAGCGGTAAAAAAAGGGTGCTTGAAAAGTGAGTAGCTGCCACAGCTATTTGCTTTTTTCCCGTCTTCAAAGGACATATCGAAAAATATATTTAAAAATGAACAAATCTTTCGAAATAAGATAATTTTTCTCTATAAAACAAAAAATCGATTCTGGTCAGGAATCTCCGTCAGTAACAAGGAAATTCCTCACTAGGAGGAATTTTATGTTGAATTCATACTCGGTAAACGATATCATCTCTGTACCGGAGTTCCCCAGCCACGAACCCAGAAACCAACCCTAAAACTGAAAAAAATCAATAAATTTCGTCTGAAAATGGTTCGATGTTCATTTTAACAAGCATACTGCTATGAATTTGTAAGAATTCTCAACTCTCCCAGTTTGAGAGAATAATCAACTCACGTAGACTCGATTTCAGCTCAACACGGAAGAAAATAATTATCTGTTTTGCGGATAGCTAAAAATCAGCTAAGGGAGTTATTTTTTTAGCTGTCACAGTTAATTACTTACTAGCAACAACAAGAAATGTAGCTGTGGCAATGAAAATTCAATATCTCCTTGCAGTTTGAATTGTTTATAGAAACTAAACGAAAATTCAAACTCACAAACTTTGAATACTCATCGCTGTTGATCCTCTCGAATGAAATGCTTGGAATTGACAACATCGTTCGAAGCATGTAACGCAATACTTCAACAGCTGCGTATTTCGTGATTCCATTACCAATTCGTTTCGATAAACGATTCAAACTTCAGCAACATGATTTCATAGCTGAACTATTGGATATCCAAATATCAACCACAAAACCTGTGCAGTCACAGCTACAATTTTCTATTGTGGTAGCTAATAAATGGCTATAGCTGCAATTATTTTAGTTATAGCAGTGACAAAAGGGAGATAAAAAACTAAGTAGCTGCCAGAGCTATTTCATTTTTTCGTGCTCTCTAAATTCCTTGGAGTGAAAAATTCACTCTTATGCAGTGAAAACTTACTCTTTATTAGGAGTGGATTTTCACTCTTGTTAGACTGGCAGTATTTTCAGTCTTCAGGAGTGGATTTTCCCTTTAAGGAATTTAGGAATATGACCCGTGTGCACGCATATAAGTAGGGCTTCGCACGAGACTCGCGTCAAAAAACGATAAAATAGTTACAAATAATTATTACAATCTGTTGAAATATCAAGATGATCAAGATAATTTGAGGGTACAAATGGAATCAACGGAATGGGGTGGAACCTTGATTGTTCGAACAAAATTAGCAGAAATATATGTCGAAATATCCAACGAGACCTGCACCGAGACCGAGACTAGTTCCGAGACTGAGAGAATATCTTCGTTATCCTCTGTGATGAAATCGGAATTACATGTGATTTTGTCACACCTTAGGTAGAAACTTGATTCCGTTCGAAATTTGTATGTCCTCAATTTTTAGAACAGTAAATATAGATCATTTTTCAATTTAAGACAAGAGTCTCGTATGAAGCCCTACAGTGATATCAGTTTAAAGGGAAAGCATAACAAATATTTCAAAATAAAATCCTAACGATTCCACATTTCAAATAGCTAAAAATTAGCGGAGGGAGATATTTTTCAGACATCACTGTTACGGTTTTAGCTGTAACAGTGAAAATATATCAAACGGGGTAAAAAGTGAGCAGCTGTCAGAGTGAATTCATTTTTCTGCCATCCACGGTACTCGTAAGAAATATATAGATCTTTTCCCAATCTGAACACGCAATAAAATGTTCGATGATCTCTCATTCCATGACCTTTCGACACAGTGTATCATCATCGTCAATGAGATAAGTGGATAACGTTACGTACGATACTACGAAGAACAAGGTGCAAAGCAATCTTGGATGAGTCGAACGAAAGAGAGGAGCGCGACAAACATGATAAAAGAAGAGAAGAGAAAACTGAAAGGGCAAAACAAACAAATTAACGGCACGGACTCGCTTGTTTATTGTTGGGTGGGAACACGTTAACCACGCCTTTGTCAAGCACGCCCTCCGAGAGTTATATTCCCCTTTTTACCCCACTCCTACCAATGCCACTCTGGCTTTGCCATGCTTCCCGTACCCCGCCCAAACATCAGCGCCAAGTAGAGATACGGCGGTGGAAGTGACGTCACATTCTCGATACTAGCGGCATGCAACAGGCTGTTAGCTCTTTTGGCTCGAATCATCGACTAAACTTATCGTCGTATAAACTTCTATACGATCTACTTGAGAAAGAGAAATATCCTCTCCCCTGTGGCAAGATTGTATTGCATCGTAGCCTAATGAGCATCAGCTCGCGAATGTTGAAAAACTTCTCGTTGTTTATCGACGATGAATTTCAACATTATTTGCAAAGTGACGAATGAATGTAGTTGAAGAGAAACAACGAACGGTACTTCAAGCGTCATGGGTGATTTATTTCCATTACGTACATTTTTCGTGTGCTTCTTTGTTCGATCTTTAGAATTGGCGATCTATCATTCTTTGCGCAAATGTGACGAACCACGCAAATGAATTGGATGGGTTATTACGTGATCTTTGACTCCATTTTATTATATTCGGTGGATTTATGGTGAATTGTTTGCAAAAGTTACCGTATATGAGTAGATTGATTTCACTTGCTGAGCCAATGAGGGCGTTATTGTTCATACGTGCTCAAAAATATTTGATGATGCTAGCCCAGGGAAAAATTTGTCATTGTAGTTAATCGCGTTGCTTTCTCGACAATTCAGTGGGCTCTGTTAACAAATTAGCGAACTTTTGGCAGGAAAATTTGCTGTTTTATATATAATACTTCGATTTGCTGCGTTAGCAATTTTGTTCCCTCCGAGTAAATTCTCTCACACAGAAAAGAAATTCAAAGAGAATTTTTGAATTCTGCAAGTTCCAATTGAATTTTGTATGAATTCTATCCGATCTGGCATCCTGTATGGAATGGAAGTTGAATAATTTATGCATGTTCAATAAAATATGGAGCATGGAGAAAAACAAGTAGGGATAATCACTGAGCGGTTGCTGAAATATAGACGAATTAAACTACGCAATCATGAAAATTGAACAAATTAATCGAAATTACGACACCCTTAGTTTAACTAAAAATACTTTTTGTTAGCATAACGATTCGATTGATTGCAGTGACCAAATGTTTGATCCGCCCATATTCTACTATACACGGAGGGAAGAGAATGGTAATATTTACCATGCTAACGTCCCATGAGTATATGGACGAATGGCCAAATGATCGACCAAGCCTGGCACAAGACCTGCCGAGACTTGTCTTGAACAATTCACCAAATTTGTCCCAGGCTTGGGAATGATAAGATCAGGACAAGCTTGGGCCAGTGGTTCTGCCAGGCCCGGTTCAATTCATTTACCAAGCATCAACCAATGCTTCTTTGATCGCAGCTATGGATGAAAAAAGTAATTGATTCATATTTCAATTCATGACTTTCTCCCTCAGAATACCGTACATAAATTATCTTGAAACGATAGAAAAAATGTGACAAGACTGGGACAAGCTTGTATGATCATTGGAAAATTTGCGTTCTTTGATATTTCAATCAATTTTGATTCTATTGTTGAATTATGCTTAAACTAAACTAATAAGATCGTACTGAAACACCATAACATGAATGTTATAGTGATCTGATCCCGTACGGGATCCAACATTGGTGTATATCATTCCTAGTGAGCATAACTGTCGGGCCAGGCCTGCCCCAGAGTGGGCAGCCTTCGCCCAAGCTTCCCTCAATAGTTATAACTTTATAAATTTACAAACATTGTGCCACTCATGTGGGCAATATTGGCACAATTGTTCTCAACGAATGCTCGATTTTTACACTTGTGCCAAGCTTGTACCAAATGCAATGACCATTTCAAAAATATTACAAATGTACAATGACTGAATATCCCCATTGGGAACAACGGGACAATCATGGAACAATATTGGGCTAATTGTTCTTCACAGAGGTTTGTTTCTGACACAGGTGCCAACCTTGGGACAAGCTTGGATTTTTTTCAATCTTGGCAATACCCTCATGGGGTAGTATTCGGTCTTATTTGATATAAAATCGTGTTCGTTAGTATGTAAGAATAGAATTCTTTACCATCTCTCTGGTGATAATGTATATGTAGCATAGTGATTATTACCAGAAAAATGGTGAAGAATTCTATTCTCAGATAGTGAAAATCACGATTTTATATAAAATAAGACTGAATACTATGTTAGCCTGGTGAATATTATCATTCTTTTCTCTCCGTATACCATTCCTCTCAGTGAAATAAGTACACGAGGAAAATGAGAGCCGCTGTGGCAACTATTTTGACCATTTAACGAAAGTAGTTACTTCACGTTATATATTATATAATTTTTATATATTTTATACACAACTTATATGAAACTGTGTAGGATTATATATGAATTATGGTGGTTGCGGTAGCTATCAATGTCTTTAATCGCATTAATCGCGCTTTCACAACACAAGTGCGAGTAGCTTAGGGATCTATTTTTGTTAGAAGGTCAAAAATTATCTAATCGAGTATCTGTCTCAATAGTCATAAACAATATTTGTCGATATCGATATTTTTTATAGAAAATTTGTCGAATTCATACATATAGAATTTCATGAAGTACTTCTTTAAATTTGATACAAATTGTATAAACAATATCGATTCTGTGGGAGCGAATATTGTCCATCACCATGTCATAGCTATTCTTTCCACGGTATTTGACAAGCAAAAAAAGTTACCTACAAAATTACTACTTTTTATAGTAAAATGGAGATGAACTCACACTGTGAGTTCTTTTTTGCCATTGAAAATTACTTACTAAACTTTCTATAAATCAATAACAGACTTCTATCGCTCTGCACTACAAAGTAGTGGTTTTGATGATTAAATATGGTATATACCCTGAACAATAGAGGTGTAAAAGCTATTTGAATAGACGACTTTCGATCATATAACGAGAGCAGTTATCACAACTCCTAAGGGGTTAAACCACTCTAGAGGGCTAAAAAAAAGAAGAATATTCCGAGAATGTTTTTAAAAAAGTTCAACAATATATCGATACTTGGTAGAAAGTTTTTTACGATATAACGATTGAATTGTGTTTTAACATTTTTTTTGAGCTGTAAACAACAAAATGGTAACTCCTCAGTGTTTTCCCCTGGACATCTTTTTTTCCGTCGCCGGAAAATTAAGTCCGGCAAATTTGAAGATCCAATCATAAAGCAAGACAATTTCGATTCGATATATTACCTACAGCAGTACGTAGATATTTTTTCAAATTGATTTTTGCCAAAATGGCATGCTTTTTGAGGAAATTCCGAAAAGATGAAAAACAAAAATCACTCGAAAATTGTTAATAACAACTGAACTATGCATTAAAAACAAAATAAATCCTACTTACTGCTGTAGCTAATATGATATTGAATCGAAATTTCCTCAGCTTAAGATTGTATCTTCAAATTTTCAGGAGTTCTTTGTCTGGCCACGAAAGAAAAGATATCCAAGGAAAAACACTTATGGGTCGCTATTTTGTTGTTTACAGCTTCGAAAAAATTTGAAAAAAAAAAATTCAATAGTTATATAATGAAGAACGTAGTTGATGAAGAAATTTCAGCTGCTGTAGCAAAATTTTTAACTTCATCAGCGAAAGTTTGGCTCATATTGCTAATAAATTAGCTGTCTTGTGAGCGATGAGATTTTCAGTTATCCAGCTGATACAGTCAAGAATTTATTTTCATTTATAAGTATTATTGGATACTTTTCCAAACATCATCGACACTTTTCACGAAACTTAGCACAGTTCACAGTATTTGACCAAAACTTGTATACCTCGTGAAGTTTTTACGAATACTGCGACTTAGCATGACTCGTGTTTCTGAATATACTACATCCCCATTACAACCCGTGCAAAGCTTCGTAAAAACTTCACAACCTGTACTAGGGATCGCCTATAAATTATGTAAGACGTTAGGAAAGAGAGAGAGAGAGAGAGAAGAAAATTCTTACACGGAGTTAACAAGATTGACTGGAACACCAGAGTGTGATTTCGTTCACCGAGAAAAAATGCTTTGCTACTGTAGCGCCTATACAAAGAAATTTATTGTCCTTGCAAAAATATTCACTCCAGCAGCTAAGGCGTTAGCTTCTGTTAACAAATTTGTTTATGTCACCAAAAAAATATAGTCGTATTAATGATTTTTCTTGCTCTTGCAGCTGATTTTTTTTTGTAAGCGTTATAGTAACAAATACCTGCTTGTTATGCCAGCAATACTTTTTTCTCCGTGTTGTCTCATCTTTTTCTAGAACAACAGGGTTTCTTCCTAACATAGAAAATAATTTGCTATGTCAGCTAATTATTCAACCGTACACGGAAAAAAGAAATAGTTGCAGTAACTACTTGAATAGTCGATTTTCGACCATCCACTTAAGTAGTTGCTGCAGCTACTTAGCAGTCAGGACAAGTAACAAGTTAGCTGCCTCTACTATAACTCGATAGTTGCACTAACTAACCTTGAATACCTGAGGCATTTTGAGTTAGTTGAGGCAACTAACGTGTTACTTGTCCTGACTACTAGGCAGCTGCAGCAACTACTTAAGTACGCAGAGAAAATATTCCATTGAATATTACAGTGGACCACCGGATCAGGGCGCTACATCGGCCCCTTCAAGAAAAATTACTGTGTGATTCTATACAAATGTGGCCAAAACAGTTAAAAATTGTAAAAATATGAAATTTTTTCTGAGGTACACGGAGAAAAAGTATTGCTGGCATAACAAGCAGGTCTATTACTATAGCGCCCACAAAAATAATTAGCTGGAAGAGCGAGAAAAATGATTGACACAACTACATTTTTTTGCTGACATAAACAAATTTGTTCACAGAACTAACGTCTTAGCTGCTGGAGGGAATATTTTTGCAAGGACAACAAATTTCTTTGTAGGCGCTATAGTAGCAAACCATTTTTTCTCCGTGCAGCTAAATTTTCAGTATTATATATATATAGAATAGCAAACAAATTTGTTTGGAGGAGTCAACATTTTTTGCTGTGATGGCGAATACATTGATATGTCACAATGGATTTTCTTCTCTTCGTATAAGAGCTTACAAGAAAACGAGAAGGGTAGCACTGAAATCTTAGATGAAGTGGAGAGTCAGATTCGATAAATTACCAATCATTTACGTCATGCTATCATTGAATAATATCCAATTTCTGTACATTTTTAAACTTGTAGTACATCATTACATTGAGAAAACGAGGGGGGTTAAAAACTTCAAAATCGTCTTTCGTGAATTATGAATGATTCCCCAGAAGAGTAGGGACTCTTCATAAGGGGCGTGCTAGCTGTGGCAGTCAGCTAACAGGCCTTCGACAGTGCTTATTTTCGTGGGAACCTGAATTGTGCTACTACATTTTCATTTTGATTTCAAAACTTTCTCTGAATTTCTCTGAATCCATCAAACTAAGTTTTCTTTGGAGTATCTTCAAATCTGTTTGAATCAATCAATCCAATGACAATTTCAGCTCTTTTTTATGAATCCAGTGACGATTTTAATGTTATCTTCGGTTCTTCTATACGGGAAGACCGAGTTTACTAATAGTTCGAAAAATTACTATCAATATAGGGAAAAAGAGGATCGCCGAAGAGTCTTCCTAATGAACCTACATAAAATTCGTACGGGAAAAAGTGAAAGTTGATAACCCCATCGTTATTTTTCCGTGCGGATCTTCTTACACGTCCTAGTGTTCCTCAAAGTTTTTTGGGGCCTCCAGACAATATTTATCAATCCAGGCACGGAAAAAATAAAATTCGCTGTGACAGCAAAATCTGATTTTGCTTGGTATCCTTTGCTGAAATAGCAGATTTTTTTGTTGTGATGGCCACCTATTCGCTATTACAGCAATCTTGTTAGCTACGATAGCAACTTTTTGGTGTGGCAGCAAAAAATATTGACTTCTCTAGCAAAATTTGTTTGCGATTCTATATATGATACAAAAATTTGCTGGAGGAGCAAACATTTTCCGCTGTCACAGCGAAAAATTTCTGCTGCTCTAGCAAAATACATAACAGAGAAGAACTAATCTTTACCATTTCCTCATATGTAATGGAAAAAAATTTGCCAACTTACGTTTATCCGTTTTCTTAAATATTTTAAGGGAAATTTCATTGCATAAACTTCTATTTTTCTATGTAAGCTGGGGAGATTCAAAGTTTTTGAATATGATTGCTCTGGATTCTTGATCATTTCTGCCATTTACGATAGTAAGACAGCCACACTCTACCCACACGGAAAAAAATGTACTGTTGCTGCAACAGGAGGCAGTCGAGTTGCAGCAACAGGAAAAAATCCTGTTGCAGCAACAGGATTACTACTGTTGTTGCAACTTAATAGTAAATTTAACCTTTAAATCGCACCTTACGACTCATTACGACGAACTTATGGTTCAAAATGGACCTTTAGTTCACTTTTGGTGCATGAGATGTGAGTCAAAAAATAAAGATATAAGAATGCCTGCAGTGACGACATTTTCTACCAAAAATTTATTAGTCACTATAGCTATTCGAGACCAATCAAAAATGATTTATATATCGATTTCCAAAAACTTTGAAAATAATATTATCAAAGAAAAATGCGGAGAATGTGACGAAGACAAAATGAAATACTTCCCTAATACTAAAATATCCGATGTCCAAGCTTTGAAATACATCGACTATAATAAATATAGATATCAATCAGATACTGTAGTAGTAGTAGATATTGATGAAAATGAAGGACCTCAATTTGGAAAAATTTATAAAATTCACAATGTAGCAAATGATGTTTACTTTGTTTTGAATTATATATCTACCGTGGCATTTGATCAAAATTACCATGCGTGGAATGTTCGAATTGATAATAATCGTAATTATATGAAAAAACAAAACCTGTTACCTCATATTGGGCCTTGTCTTCTTGTGAGAAAAAAAGGATTAGATGACATTGCAACAAGACATTTACTGTAATTCAATATTGGAACATTTGAGAGTTTAATAAAGTCATAAAAACAGTAAATAAAGGCTTTGTATTTTATGCATTTTATATTTTATTCATTTCATAAAGCCTATTTATCCCATAATGAAGGATTTTGTAACATTGCCGCAGCTACAAAACTACTCCTGTTGCTGCAACAGGATTTTTTTCTGTTGCTGCAACATGGCTGCCTCCTGTTGCTGCTTCAGGAAAATCCGGTTGCTGCAACAGAATGTTTGCCTGTTGCTGCAACATAGCTGCCTCCGGTTGCAGCAACAGTAAATTTTTTTCCGTGCAGTTTCCCCATCGCTGATGGTGAAGATGATCAGGAATCGGAACCAGTTATAGTCGGAATCTTTTATCGTCCTTGGCTTACGAAGAAGAGTAGTATTTTATGCAATGAAATTTCTCTCAGTGCACTTTCTACTAGGGCTGTACGGTTAATCGATTAAAACGGTTAATTGTCAACGATTAATCGATGCATCGGAAGATTTCGGTTAATAGTTTTTTCGATTGATCGATGGATTCCGGTTAATCTTTCTGTCGATTAATCGGTCGATTGATTCTATGTTGACCGATGAATCGTAAAAATGTTTGCCCAGAATCAACCTATGAATTGACAAGACGATTAACCTGAGGCCATCGATTAATCAATCAACTAGTTTTCCACCGAATAAACATAATTTGACAATCGCTAGTGATAATCAAAAAGTGACGAGTGATTGTCAAATTATGTCTATTCGGCAAAATGTTTATTCGGCAAATTCACCCCCTAACCCGGATTCCCCCGATTAATCGGTGAATAGATTAATCGTAGAAACGATTAACCGGAATCTTCCGATTAATCGATTAATCGTTGACAATTAACCGTTTTAATCGAACAATCGATTAACCGCAGAGCCCTAGTTTCTACAAATTGGAATACGAATTCTTCGAATTAAAAAAAAATTGTCCAATCTAAATATTCAAAAGTAAAAATGTCAACAACTTCAAAATTCGAGTTACCACAATTGTATTCGATTTTGAAGCGGTGAATTTGAGATATATACACGACCTGATATACTATATCTTACGTTCGCTGTTGTAAAATCAACTAGAATTATGGTAGCTCGGACTATATTTCGAAGTTGATGATATATTGACTCTTGAGCATGTAAATTGAACAACTCTTTTCTCCTCAGTGTATCAATAACAGCATTGTTGTTATCATTCCTCCAAAAAAATCGACTACATGACGCGCAATGAAAAACTCAAAGGAAAACAGTTCTACTTTTCACTGTACCTCCGTTATATGTCTCTTGCACAACCCCTGATTTTGTTTCTAATGAAACAATTGTGAATGCATACATTTGAATTCGCGATTACATAAACTTGAAACAAAAGAGGCAGCCCAAGAAAAAGAAAAGACTTACGAGTTACGTATAACACAGATAAGTGAATGTGCATTGTGAATTATGTGTTGATTGCCGAAAAGAAGAGAGAGAGAGAGAGAGAAGGAGAGAGGATAGGAGGATATGCCACCGATTGTAAATTATAACGGCAGATAGAGAGAAATTCATGCTCTGATGACGCAGCATTAACCACTCTGGTCATGCGATGATCAAAGGTAACAGTAATGGTCCGTGAGAGGATATCCGACTGCCTGTCTGTATATTTCGCCTAATATACTGCTGGCTAAATGCTGACGCGTTTTCGAGGAGGGAGGAGAGGGTTGATGGAGCCCAGAGGAAGCGGAAAGAGAGACGGGATTCGGAGAGAAGCAGCAGTCATATTATGGTGAACGAGAGAGCAATTACCAAGAGAGACAAGGAACTAGCCATAAATTGTTTCCAGCAACGTGAATAACATAACTTGTGTTGGCATCTATTAGTGGTGGTAATACTACGCTTTGGGAATCTCGCTCACCGTGGCTTTCAAAAATTTCACACATTACCGATCGTAACTGGATTTTGCATGCTACTCTGCGTCAGGCCACAGATAGATCCATTCATTCATCTTACGCTCAGATATAGTAAGTTACAAACCAAAGTGCATTTTATTGATATTTCACGATTCACCTTCGCTAAAATAATTCCTCGATTTAATCAACGGATGTAATAGTAACAATTCTTACCAGCCGTACGATTTACGACCGTTTGATAAATCTTTTGGGATTGACATATGCATTGTAGGCCGTACAACGTACAACGTACAACGTATTTCCCTTATATAGAGCATAAAATGAATTTTGCATACTCACGTGTTTACACGTATATACGTGGTGCGTACGGATTGCCAAAAATTTGTAATAAAAGCACGTCGTCCACTCGGCAACGTACCCCAGGGTGCCGAATAATGGGGTCTTCGCGTTCGGATCGTATCGATATAATAGGGTTCCCCTCCTTTTTAGCGACAATAGGTCTACCAGGTCAAGTGTGCGAACACTAATCATGTTCCTGGTCAAACTATATTAGAATAGTCCCCGGAATACACCAGCGACATGCCAGCTATGCACATACAATACTCCAATCTGACACTTTCGCGAGCAGATGCCTTCGTGTATTGTGCTTTTCTCGTTAAACACATCTCTCTCCCTCGCTCTCTTTTTCTTCCTATTTCTCTTGCACTCATATCCTCTTTAATGGAGTTACGATCGTACAATTGCGAGAAAATAAATACACAAATTGTCCACGTGCAAACTATGCAACTACCAAAGTGATGTATATATATTCATATCAATTATATATAAAAGAAAATTCTATAAAATTTATATATAGTATCGATCAGCTCCTCCAGCGGGTCATATCTTTCAATACGAATGCCTCGAATATACAACACAGTACAATATGTATTTTTACGATTCTTACACAAGTTGTGTCAAGTTATTGTCACTTTTTCCTTCCATTTTACCATCAAGAATACCACTACGGACGTATATAAATGTATATACGAATACACTTGCTACGCAAAGGTTACATTGTCCACCGGGAAAGAAATCCGACCACTCATGGGAATGTTTTTTCCCACACCGAGGCAAATTCTACCAAAAGAAGAAGTATAGAGAGCACAGGGAAGGAAGATCATTCCGAAGGGATGAGAGGGCGGATCTTAAGAGGCATTGAAAATCACAATGAAGACTTTTCGACCGCTTTGCTTAGCTGTTGTGATGGGATCATTCGAGAGAAACAGGAAGAATGATAGGGTGTGAAGTGGAATACGAATGAAGAGCTAGGGAATAAACTTTGTACGTTAAATGCAGAAAAAGAAATCGTGAACTTGTGACACTGAGGTAGGATTGCGTGGGATTGCGGAGGATTAAAATCGAGCACTATTGGAGAACGCGTCGTCAAGGGGTAGACAAATTCTACTGTTACTCATTTTTTTTTTTGAGTCGGGTAATCTTTCGGATAACGTAATAGTGTTATATCGTCGTCGTCAAAGGTGAATCGACGGACCGAAGAAAAAATTAATTCGATGGTACGGTTGAGTGATAAGTTGACGGTAAATGCTCTCGATTGGATTCTACGCGGAAGGGAATTCAGTTTGGGAATCCCTACCAGGAATGATTTGTATGTATTCAAATTACTGAATGTTTAAGGGGGTAACTGGTACGACTGCTTCGTACTGGCCAGTTTGTTTGTAAATTGAGTTTCGAATGTAGCATCCCTTTGAAAGAGAACATGCCGAAGATGGGGAATTTCAACTCTCATTGAGATTTATGTTACACGAAGGAATTATTTTTTGATAAAATGGAAAATTTTGCATCTCAGAAACCTCTTGCGATTCCAAAGATTCATCGATTCTATTGAGATTTCTCGACCCTGCTTAAAAATTCTGCATTGGAATCAATCAGAATCAATCGGTTCAGTGAGATTCTTCAAGCAGGGAACCTATGCAATCAAAACAAAATATCATCCACTGCAGGGAAACTAAATGGTCACACGTGGCTCTTACGAATTGAAAATAATTTCTTCCTCGTGTCAAGATTTATAAAAACTATTCGAAGAACGTTTTCGAAGAACAGCAAGCGAATGACAAACAATTACATGATTTTTGTACACGAAGCTGGGTAATGCAACGCTAACTTCCAATGCTCACCGTACACACATGTATACGCATTGAGAGGGAGGAATAAATCCTTTGAATCGAGGACGGATTTAAAATCTGAGTCTCCACTTGAAATCGTGTTACCGAACGATGTGTCTCTTTACCTTTCGCAGCGTGCGAAGGGGTTAAGTGCCTGCATAAAGTTCTGCTTTCACGATCCCTTCTTCTATTCCTTTAGAGATACTTTTTTTCTCATTGGCAGAATAAAACGAGTATACACGTGTTTTTTTTTATCTGAGTAACCGCAGATGCGACACTTGAAAATGCACCTATTTTAATCTACCTAAACATATGTACATGTGGGTAACATCTCTTGCATCAGAGTTTCAGCTTGTCGAACTTGAAAAACCTACTTCGGTTTATACACGATTAGCGTGCATCCGATTACCGACATGAATTTTTATTTACCGGAGGAAAGTCAGATAAAGTCTCGTTGAAAAAGAACGAACGAAAAGTTTGTTTTGGAATTGCAATGGTCGCGTAATTTAACGGGTTTGCATTGCATCGACGAAGTATCGTATGACTTGATAAGCGATTGATTGCTCTTTAAACAACATGAAAGTGAAGTCTAGTGGAAGCAAATATCATTTTTCGAGGTCACACGAGCCTCAATTGACCAAAAGCAGGAGGACACGGTGTCGTTTTATTCTCGAGACACGGTAAGCAAACACAAGACTTCACGGTGGTCTATTTCCCATCGTTGGTCATCTGCCGCCTTCTTTGAAAATATCACTCCTTTTACGAGATATCGTTATTCGTCTCGTCTCGTCTCTTCCTCGAGTTATCCTACACTTGCTTTGGGGACATTTTTTTCATTGAGGATGTCCAAGATCATCTCGTGATCGTAGGGAAATGTGCAGAATTCACGAGTTCAGGAGGTCGTATTACGTTCCTGGGTGGTTCGTCATTTCAACGATACACTTTTTCTTCGCAAACGTATATAAGGGAAAACTTTGATGGGAAACAAAAGAACTCCAATTCAAGGAGTTATGACGACGAAGAAGTTTTTTTTACAGCTACTTTTTTATCGGTTGTAAAAGTTGGATCGAACGGAAAAATCAACCATGCTCGAGGCGCGTGTTTAACTATTTGCAATGTTTTCGTAATAATGTTTTTTATCGATGTAATTAAAGAGTTGAAATTGGCAACAGGAATTAGCAAATATTGTTTCAACACAGTTTTACGTTAATTTAACATATTTATACGCGAACGAACGAAATAAAGTATTGAATTAACCCAGAAACGTGTTATATTGAAATTTTTCTCTTTACTCAATGTTTCAAGACAAATTTCACGTGGATCTTTTCCAACATATTTTATCCAACTGTGCATACTGTAACCAGTATTATTGAGTTTCTGAGTTTAATGAAACTCTTATGGCAACTGAGATTATTTTTAATCCAGATCTATGTTACGCCTCTTTGATTAATTCCAACGTTTTCGAGAAGAATAACACTTTTCGAGTGAACAATACAGCTCAAAAAGTTCCTAATAGACTCATAAAACGTACCTTCTGGTTTTACGGTTTTCAGTTTCCAGGAAAAAGTTTTGCAAACATTCTTAAAGCTTGGATATTCATTTTGGGAAAAAAATTTAGACGTACAAGTACTACCTTTCTAAAGCATATCAAAGTTTTCCTTACTGTGTCATAAGTAATAAAAAAAAACATTTCGTTATGTCATGTTTGTAGATAACTTTCTGCACAAGGAAAGTGAATTGTGAAAGGAATATGAATTTCAATAGTTCAATCCGATACTCTCTAAATCTAAAAGAATGAAAGATCATACTCCAATAAGTCTCTCCAAGCTTCTGGCTGGCTGAAAAGTGAAGTCTTTATCACTCTGAAGAGTACAAATTTCAGAGAGTACATTGAAGTAAATATACATTGTAAAAAATATTCGGGATTTTCCATACCTATGTAAAGGAAATCTTCTATAGTTGTACGGAAAAAGCGAATTCCCGTACACGTATAGGAATTTTCACCTAAAAATATATTAAAATTGCTGTTTTTATGGGATTTTTACTGTACATTGATAGGATTTTCCTCAAAATTCACGGGAAATTTCCTATCCATGTTTGTGTTAATTATTTCACATACATGTGTGTAAAATTTCTTATAAAAATTTTTTAAAGTGTAACCAACACAGTTTATCCAGAAATGAATGTAATTTTTTGAATACCTTGTCACTTTCATCACTATAAAACAACCAGAGGCGGACTTTGGTTTTTGCCACCCCTTATATGGCAGCAAAATTTAATTTTTCACGAAAATATTCATTGCCGAAAAATGTTGTTTTATTGCTTAGAATTTATTATTCTCCTGAAAATTGATTTTAAATTATTCAAATTAAACAAAATTTTTTTCGACTCGATTGCCGCCCTTTTACAGCCTGCCGCCCCTGCGCCAGGCCATAGTCCACTCCTGAAAACAACTCAAGATTGCAAGGGATTGTGAATATTTCTAACAATTAAAGAATTCGAATTTAAGAAAACCCTCCCTATACTTTTTTCTGAGGATATGCATTTTCACTTTCCCATGCAGAAAATTTTGAAAAGTTTTGATAGATACAACAGAACCTTCTGCGAATGCCCCACATCCGTAGTGCTAAAAATAAGTCTATTGAAACCCATTGACCAATGAAATTCAATACAAACTGTTCAAACCTACTGAATTCCCATTGAATCTCATTAATTCAACCAGTTGCACGAGGTGTCAAAAACTCTAAATAATTATTGACGTTATCTGAAAGTTCTCAAATGCTTCGTGTACGGTCTGGAAATAAACGATAGAGAATGCGTTATTCAAGAATCTCGATTAATAACACGAAACCTCGGGAAAATTCTGGGGGTTTATGTTATTTTGTTAGAAAAACAGCTTTGAAAACAAGCCATCAATCCTACTCGTTACGATTAGTCAAGGTTCGAATTCGTTCCGGATTTAGTGGAAAGAGAGAAACGGTCTCTTCTCGTGAACAATAAAGAGCAATCGCCGCTCCTACGTCTCATAACACGAGTCACAAATTTGACGTGTGTAACGCATAAAGCAACATATAAAGGCGTACATAACCTCACAAAGTATTACTCGTTGGACAACATACTTGGCGCGCGTACCTAATCTCACGCAGCATTCTATTAGACGCGTATATGAGTGTGCGATGATCGGCACTCGGCAGCAGGCCGCGACTAATCGGACAATAATAGTGACATCTCCATTTCGCCTCGTCGTAACGGAGAGGAAGATAAATAAAAGGAAAAAGGATGAAGGCCGAGTATGCATGAGATGCGAACGTGCTGCTGTTTAGTTGTAGTCACGCCCATGCATCGTAAGATCCTTTGTCGTTATTGTACGGGAACATGTATAATTTATCTCCCTCTCTTAAGTTTTCCCATCAAGCTTTTGATTTATGTTTCTTTTCTGCAAATAATATCTATTGCCCATATTTATGGTCAGTTTTCGAAAATTCCATAAATTTTTGTATATTAATAATAATTGTTGTAATTGTAAATTTCTTGGAGTGAAAAGCCACTCCCAAAGAGTGAGAATACTGCAAGTCAAACAAGAGTAAGATTCCACTCCTATAGAGTGAGTCTTCACACTCTCGGAGTGAGGATTTCAATCTTATAAAAAGGTGAAATTTCACTTTCTGAACCAAGTTGAACCTTCACTCGTCGGGAGTGAAAAGTCACTCTTTAGGAGTGGAATCTCACTCTTCTTGGACTTGCAGTATTTTCACTCTTTAAGAGTGAATTTTCACTGCAAGGAATTTAGAGAGATAACATACATATGCGTTGCAATCAACTAAATCAAGCTTTTTCAATTATCAAAAATGTAGTTTGGTTCTTGAACTTGAACCTATGAACAGGAGATTGAATTTCAAAAACCTTTTGTTCTCTCTAGACCCCGCGAGGTAACTGAGGGGGGGAGTTATGTGAATGTTGGCGAAGAAATGAGTATTTCTCCAGAAAATATTGAAAAAACAAATCAAGGTAACACGAAATGCATGGCTTCCCTGCTGGAAGTGCAACTTCTTGGATCTAAGGTCCTATCTTGGGCAGGGCCGCATCTGGAAATTCTTCATCCCTAGGCCAGGTATATACTCCCAGAGGGGGGAAATTGTCGGAATTATACATACACTGAGAAAAATTATCTATCATAAATTACTAGACTCGCTAGTATATTGAGGATATACTTGCATTTTAAGGTTATATACCAAACATTCTCATCAAAAGCATCAGACTTTCTATTATAAAATGTCATTATCCTACCATTAACTCCCAGAAAGTCTGGTACTTTTGAAGAGACTGTTTGGTATATAACTTCAAAATGCAAGTATATCCGCAATATACTAGCGAGTCTAGTGATTTATAATAGACAATTTTTCTCCGTGTAATTTATAAATAATTCCATGTAGTTTATGTATAAGTTTTATATTAGTATATATAAATTATATCGTGATGCCGCCCCTAGGTCACGGCCTAGGTGGGCCTAGGCGCAGATGCGCCACTGATCTTGGGCCAAATTGGGGTGGTTTGGGCCAAGATAGGGTCTTGAATGGTCCAATTCTTGAAAAGGGAAATTTCTAGCTGAGCTGCAAGTCCAAAGGTTTTGTTTCAAAGAACTAGATCATGTATAAGAATCATTGCACTGAAAATTTACAATTGAAAAATAAAATCGCGTGGAGTATTTTTCATCTTGTGTCGAATACAAAAAAAATCGGATAACATTTTTTTATTTCATTAAGACACGTAGAATTTCGGATTTAGAAGTTTTTGAAGTCTGAAAAATCCAACTTTCTTCAAACGCTTTCAATTGATGACCCATTCCATAAAAAAATACAACATTTTCTGGGAAAGTCTATAATTGGTCAACCTTTGCATGTCGCAATAAATGAAATATTTACTTTGTTTATTCACACAACAAAATATGCTATTTTTCTAAACGAACGGCAATTATACAAAGAAGGCATTGTTAAAATCGTTTTTTCTAGAATTGGAATGTTCTCATAGTCCATAGAATATCTCCTGTGAATTTCAGAGTGGGGGTTCAAGTAGTTTTTGAGATACGATTAATTATAACAGTTGCGTCGTCCTCGTGTGCGTGATAAGAGACTGTCTATAAGTGCGCGACGCCGTCTACGTTTGTTAAGATGTTATGTTACATCTCCACCCACTCAAACGCGTTTCTGCAATAACGTTTAGTTCCCCATATCCATTATTCAGGCATTAGTTTAGCGTGATTTGCTCAGCAATCCCTTTCAAACATGTCGTTAACAGAAGTTACCAATCGTTGTTGCAATCCTTTAAAAGAAAAATCACACTGTTCAAAAGTTCATATAACTAATTTACGTCCCGCATCAAATTCAGTTCGCGAAGAGTTTTCAGTGTTGAAACCAACTGATATTTTGTGTACTCCTTGTATAAAAAAAAACTGGAAAAATGAATGTCATGAAAATAAGTGAGTACACGGAGAAAAAAACTAACAATAATATTGCTGAATTGACAATAAAATATTGTTATATATCAACCCACAATAAATATTGTAAAAATATGACCGTCACTATTGCTGAACTGACAACAATATTATATTATCAACATTATCAAAAATTCAAATATTCAGTTTTGCAATATCATGTGGTTATATCAATAATTACTTTTGACCGAGGAAAAAAATTTCCCATCCGAATTTATCCCTACAAACATTCTATTACAATGTGGTTTGAGTCATATGTGAAGAAGAGGCGATTGTAAGTTCCAATGTTGGAAAGTTGCCTTAGCGAGATTCGAACCCGGGTCCTCCGAGTGGGAAACGAAGCATTTATCACATCAGCAAATCTCCAGGATGACAACTGAGTACTTGAATTGACATTTATGGTAATCCTGAACTTTGTTTAGAGTTGACGATGAAAACATATTCAAGACAAACATAAAATTGTGCACATTGAATAAATTCCCGAGTCGAAAAATTTGGATGGTTTTTGTCCTCTTATTTCATTTTTAAACTGATCTTGTCCCGATGGTCGATTATTGCGGAAAAAAACAGTACTTTTTCAAGATTTTAGTCTAAAATTTTCCTCCAGCGAGTAAAAGTGATTGAGGACAAATTCAGACTAAAATCTTGAAAAAGTACTGTTTTTGTCCACAATAATCGAACATCAGGACAAAATCAGTCTAAAAATGGAAGGAGAGGACAAAAACCGTCCAAATTTTTCGACCCGGGAATGAATTAAGATTTGAACCACAGGAATTTTTTCAGGAACGAATGAAACTCGTCAAATTTGTTTGTTAAACTCATGTAAGGTTTTTTAATCAATCAGAAATTGGGATTGATTTTTATGTTTGTGAATTCAAGAAAAAATTCATCGAAAAAGGATTTGTAGAAGAATGGATATCATTTGGATATTATTTTTAATTGTCTCCCGAAGTGGATCCAATAATTTCTCACGGGAATAATTATACCGCTTTATACGTTCAGAATATATAGCTGTTTTGACAATAAATGGATTTTGTTACGAGAATTGTTTTTGTTAATTTTGTGATACTTATTGTTGTCACTGCTTGATATTGTTTTGTCGAATCAATAATGTTTATTGTGAGTTGAAATTGCAACTCATATTGTCATCCTAACCAGTGATTTTCAGCAATACAATTCTTGTTAACGGAACAATCTGCTGTTGCTGTATGAACATTGCTGTACTTATTGCATAACCAGCAATAAAATGTTGACAATTCTTATATTGCTGCTTCTACCATACACATTTTTCTCTGTGTATATATTTTTGGAAGGTTTATTGAGAGTTGAAAAGGAGTTTTCCATCATCCAATCTTTATTCTCAATCAATCCAGCTGCTTTCGCGAAAAAATCCAATATGCAAACTGGAAAAGTGCACTGTGAAAAAAATTCGGTAAATTCATGGCAATGTGTCAAGAAGCAATTAACCCAATCACATTAGGTAAAAATCTACAAATTTCTGATGAACTTATTATTCAATTTTTCGATAGAATTACCGAAAAACTAGTACCTTCAACACATTTTCTGGCACAATTACTAAAATCTCGGAAATTTCTCCAAACTTTTCTTCGGATTAATTTCTGCCTGAATTACCGATGAATTTCTCGGTAAATTCACTGATTTGGATCCCTCGTTAAGGGGAAGCTTTGTGATGGGAGATCGATAATTCTTTTGTCTTCAAAATGAGAATTTCTTGAATCCAAATGTTTCTTTGCCTCGTTAGGAAGTAGTTTCATGATCGTTCCAATAGGCCGAAAATTTTATCGTCTTCGAAATGAAAATTTCTTACTCTAAAATGTTTTTCCGAGCTCGGGGAACAATTTTTGGGTTGGTGTTTGTCTGTCCGTCAACAAACTGTGAACGGGCGTATCTTTCGTTCCCCTCATTCGATTCCGATGAAATGTATACCACAGTCGTAGATTGAGGCGATAGTGATCCCATATGAGTTGATTTAAAGCATTCGGGTGGAAAAGGATAAATGTGATGAAAAATTGCGATTTTTGCGAACGCGCGTATCTCATCTCCTGCTTCTCCGATTCCC
Organism: Gonatopus flavifemur; assembly: GCA_018340375.1. Classification (NCBI taxonomy): domain Eukaryota; kingdom Metazoa; phylum Arthropoda; class Insecta; order Hymenoptera; family Dryinidae; genus Gonatopus; species Gonatopus flavifemur. The sequence goes on from JAFFJZ010000005.1 coordinate 14,184,762, forward strand.
ATGAAACTTTTAGTAGGTTTCTGTGGTGGACCCATGATGATCCTATAACAGTTTCGGTTGAATCAATTGAAAGGGAAGAAAATATTTCTTTCTCGGAATCGATGTTTTTGGAAATTTTCCAGGAGCATGCACCTGCAGTCCAATTTCTTAGACTAGAAGAAAGTTTTCTTTGCTCCTATTCTAATAAATCTTCCTCTCAATGAAAAAAAATTCAGTTCAATGGGGAAAATTCTCATCAAATTGAAACAGAAATATATTTCTTCTTGAATTCGAAGAATGTAATTTCAATTCGATGAGAAATTTGTCCATTGTAATGAATTATCTCTCCCATTGGAAACAATATGCATCACAGAATGAGGGCGAAGGAATTTTCTTCCAGTCTAAGAAATTGGGTTCTCAGTGTGCCTTCATTATGTTGTAATCATCCAAATATTATGTAACTTCGCTCGAATGTGACCACTGGAGAGATAAATGTTTGAGATATGAATTTCAATTGAATCGGTTCAGAGGATCAGAGTTACGCTGTATCGATATATCAATATTTCTTCTTTTTTCGTACATCCAGTTTTGCAAACGCGCATATCTCATCTCCTATTCTTCCGATCCTAATGAAATTCACCCCAGACCTCAGCGATGTTTCTATAATGGTCCTAAATGAGTTCCAGTGCAAATCAGTTGAGTAGTGTTGACAATTTTTTTCCCGAAATCGATATGTTTTCATGACACCAAGTGTCATATAAGTACGTTCAAATGTGAATACCCTAGAGGTATTTTGTAATTACCTCATCAACTAACAGAATTTTAGACGGTGGGTTTGAGCTTGTATCGTAAGAGTTGGATGTGATTCCATTATCCTCAGTAAATTGTTTGAACTTGAACTTGAAGATTTTTGTTTAGTTCAATATGTATTTAAACTGCATTTCCCAAAGGATACGGTCTGGGTGAAAGAGAAGTTTTCTCCAGTTTTGGTCAATACAAATGAGGAAGCCGTGTGCTAATTAGCAGTGTTTTTCAATTATTCCAACAATTCCCAAACACCAATTCAACCTTGCTATAATGTTGTCGAGCAAGCTTGTAGCAAGTTTGACGGAAGCTTCCTAGTTGCCATTCGACAAGAGCAATCTTACCATGATAAGTTTGTCAATATCAAGCCAAGATCAATCGAATTACAAGCTTGACAACTTCAATACAACCTAACATCTTATATGTATTGATTAGTCGAACAACTCAACAGTACAAATTTAGAAAAACCAGTGCCGAATACTAAATCTCACACTCACAGAAAGGATTTCTTGAAATGAGAAAATTTTTCTTTTCGCTGGGATAAAACTCATTTTTTCTTGAGCCTAGAAAATTTGACTTGAATCAAGAAAAGTTTTTTTGAAATCAAAACGAAATAAAATTTTCTAGAATCAAGAAAGAAGTGAGTTTTGTCCCAGCGGCAAGAAAAATGTTCTCATTTCAAGAAATCCTTTCTGTGAGTGCACTCAAAGCGAATAAATATGTGAGATAAAATGTGTACGTAACTCATGACGAGAATACAGGATGTCCCAGAATTAATCATCCGCATTTTTGTGGCATATTCTGCAGCCAAAATTCAATAATTTCCCATTTAAAAAAATTTTCTTCGACGCTTGGTTTGCGAGCATTTTTAGATTTTTATTCAAACCTAAATTATTAAAAAGTACTGTGTGCTACATACTTGAGCTTGACACTATTCGCTGAGTTGGAAGACGGCAGATTTTGGAGGAAAAATTGAACTATTCTATCATTGTTCGTTTTAGAACTATAATGATTTGAAGTTGCTGAACTCTGATTGACTGGAGGTCCGAAAATTTCAAATCGCTATAGCTCTGGAACAAACAATGATAGAATGGTTCAATTTTTTTTGTTTTTTTAAAGAAACCCGCCGTTTTCCAACTCAGCCAACAGTGTCAGGTTCAAGTATGGATAACACAATGCTCTTGAGTTAAATTGGATTTTTAGAAAAATATGGAAATACTCATATCTCAAAAACTAAGCCTCAAAAAAATTTTGTTCAAACGGGAAATTATTGCATTTTGGCTGCAGGAGATGCCACAGAAATGTGAATGATGAATTCCGGGACACCCCGTATACCTCATCACGAATGTTAAAGTATTCAGGAAAAATCATAGAAGATATTTGATACCGTGCGTTGCGTGCATAGCGTAATAAATCATGAACGAAGCTAAATGTCGGAAGCCAACGTTTATTAACATTGAAACGAGATCGTTGAATACTGCCATTATTAAAGGCGTGCGAGGAAAGATACATGTACGCATCATTAATCCGAGACTCGTGCTAAATTAAAAGCGACAACAGGAGTCGTTCAACTGTTGGTGTCAACGAGTTAGGACACGAATTTCAATGTCGACCATTGAGCGTTGAAAATTAAATGAAATAGTTTTTACGTGCGTTTAATCGTCATTTCGCCGGAAGTAATAAGGGTAGATGGAGAATAAGGAGCAACAACAAGGTCTTTTCCGTGCTTGAAGAAAAAGGAAGAGACAGGAACTATCATTGTCACAGTTACGTTGTTCAACTTCGTAAGTAATATTATGGTTGTTTTATTTACTCGCCTCGAAGGCAAAGTATACTCGTGCGGAAAGCTAGCGGACAGGCACGCGATTTATGTGGTGGAAAAGGGCAACGGAGCGGGAATCCCTCCCTACGCTAGGGGTTAATGAATCTTAAGAGCCCAATAGTTCGTATGTACGTGTAAATAATTCTTTTTTTTTTTAGAGTCCTGTTACTCCAATGATCAACCGTCGTCCTTAATTCGATTCTCCTTTGCTTTTATCAAATTCGTATTGTGATAAGATTTATTTGTAATAACATCTTGCGGAAAACGATGAAACTACTATGCTGATGAATTCGTTGTGGATACTGTGAAAAGTGTTCTGAAAATTCTGTACTTTTTTACAAATACTTGGTTTGAATATTCAAACGAATCTTTGAATTGTTTATAGCGATATGATTCAGTGTGATTCACTATGACGTTTGAAAAAGTCCTACTTGATGCCTATGGATGGAGGCAAAGGATTAGATCCTGGACAAAAAGTGTAATACAGAGAATTTGAGTGAAAAAATATCGACACTGTTAACCCTTTGGGGATACACTTATAGTTCCCTCACACATGGGATACACTGGGTCAGTTTGACCCAAGTGTTTTTTGATCGCTCATATCTCGGCTTTAAAATATCGAAGAGACAACAATGTTTTTTTGTTGAAATTCATCGCCGAAGTCTGCAGAATACGAATCCGAAATCCGCTTTCCTCTACAATTGATAGTTTTTTCAATATTTAAAGGAATGTAAAGGTACTTTTTCAGAGATATACAACTTTTCGAAATGAAGGATAGGTCTTTCTGACCTTAATATAAGATAATGTGGGATAAGAATACATTCAAGCCGATCAGAAGGATTCTAATCGGAACCAATGGGACATTACCGATACAGAAACTCAGTGTATTCCGATAGAATATTTTTCATCAGATTCAATGGGAATATTAATTGCCAATGAAAAAAACCGATTCAATCCAATTGACAAAAATTTTATTGGTACCAATTGGAAATTTCCAATGCAGAAACTCAATTCATTCCGATAGGATTTTTCTTCATCGGATTCAATCGGATTTTTTAATCAGGGGAAAGACGAATCAATGAGGAATGTGAGATTTTTCACAATATCTAGCATATTAAACCTATTTTTTGATGCAATAAATGGATTTAATATTCTGTGATGGTCTCTGTTTGGTCTAGTTTTCAGTCCAGATGTGAAAGATTGGGCCGATGGTAGAGGAATACTTCTCATCCGAAAACTCAATTCAGATTAAAGATCACATGCTCCTGGTCTCTCTGAACAAAGATGTGAAACACATTCAGGGGAAGCTCCATCCGCAGTCACTTGACAACAAAGTAAGAAACTGTACAGGTATTTTTGACAACTGGTCTCATGACAATTATTTTGTTATGACTGTTCTCATATTGAAGCCATCCGAATGGAAATGTTTTTGTGGTATGAAGAAGTTTTCAAAGCACATGAGCATTCAATTACGAATTCGTATAATGATTATTTCGTACAGTGGACAGGTGAATGAGTACATTCATGAACTTCTCAAAATTTGTACCAAAATATTATTAAAAAAACGCAATGATCGAACGTTATACGCATTTAGTTCGCTACGTGAACTCAAAATTACGTTTTTCACGGCAATTAGCGATGAATGAACCGCTCATCGAATACACAATTGCTATACCATTAACGGATCATCAATAATCAATTGAAACCAATTCGTAAATCAAATAATCGAATCTAAATCTATTGAATATGTTTCGAATGAATTTATAAATATTTTTGTATCATCGATTGGACGAAATTATTCCACATTTCATCTTTCTAACTCTCATCAGCGAAACGCAAGTTATCCGACACGAATAGCCCATAAATATAGACTAAAAAAAAAAGTGGGAAAGACAAAAGGAACGAAAAGAAGAAAAGCGAAAAAAGAAAGAGTGAGAAATGTCATTCTCTATCTTCTTCTGATTTGTGCTCTTAGCGAATAGGGAAAAAAATACTCGTTTACTGTAAAAAAAAGGGAGAGAGAGAGAGAAAAAAAGAGAGACGGAGAAAGAACCTTCTGTCGTCTTGTACATCTACCCTCGCTTCGTACGGTGGAAATTTTGCTACGGGGGTGATTTTCTGCGGGGGATGGCCAACCCCAACCCCGCTTTAAACCTGATTGGATGCAGAGTTATCTCGCGCTGCGTTACTTCCGGATGATTGGTCGCTGCGGTCGTCATGACTACCTCACCACCGCCACCGCTACTATTACCACCCCTTCCTCCCGGCGGCATTGCTGCCACCCACGTGGGATATCTTCCGTACCGTTCCAACCTGCACAAATCACCCTTAAACTCGATCGGGGTCTCTCTATCTTTTTCCTCCTATCTCTGTTCTTCTTGAACCATCTGCCTGCGTGTCCAGATAACGCGCTGCCCATCACACTCGGTCACCCCTCACCATAGTCACCAAAATACTATCATTCGCATGTTCTCTCCTCGTACCTATATTTCTATCTATAGGTAACACATATATCGTACACATGTAACCACCGTTACAAACTGCTTCATACCATTTATGTGTTCGTCCTTTTCAGATAGAAAACATTTTTCCAAGTCAAATTCAACGAGATCGAAATCGAGACACGAATGTCAAACGTATCAACGCGGAAACAACAAATCAAAATCTTATGTATTAAATATAACAAATATGCAGAATTTTCCAACTTTCTCGAGATAACAATTACAAAATGACGAAATGAATTTTCATTCGGAACAGATGAATCGTACGTTGCGCATTCTTTTGATTCGATTAACTAATTATTTAGACTTACTTAAACTAAACAAACCAATTTTCAAAACAAAACATACATGTTCATACTTAATCGAATGAGAATTCATAATTTCACTCGATCGAATGACACATTTGTTTTCAATGGTTATTAAAATATTGATTTCATCCCACCGCATGGAATGAAAATGTATTCTAGTTCGTTGAGATTTTATTTAATTTCACGTTTAATCCTGCATGAAGATTACTCGAAGTGGACAATAAATTCATGAATTGGATGTAATTACATTTTTTACTTTGATTCATTTGAATGGATTGAATGATTTTTGATGAAACGAACGGAAGATTCACCAATGGTATGAATTTGAATTATCAAGGATTTCTTGGAAAAATTAACCCTTATCATTCGAGAATAACCGAATTTATCGACGTGACCTCACTTAGGGTACTCATGCGAGGGAAAAAAATAATAATAAAGCATAAAAAAGCACGTGAGGCGAGGCATTGGCCGCGTAAAAGCGCGCGTTACGAGATACGCGATGTCTCGTACGGAGAAGAGATGCGTTTATGGGCTGGCAGCGAGCCGATAAGAAGCCTCATAAAAGAAATGGTATCCCGTAAGTGTTCGGGTCTGGCACCTTCCAGGCCGTACCTACTATTCCTTGTTGTTTGCCTTCGGTGTGATCTGCAGGTTGTCGAAGGATGTATCTCAAATTTGTCACGTTTATCGACTTTGCCGTGAACATCGCGGCACACTTGGAAGCATAAACAAGCCAATCGTTTTTCATTCTTTCTTCGGATAGCGAAATAAGAAAAATTCCATGAAAAATGTAGTATCGGCGAACGAGGGAAAAATGACAGTTACTTATTTCCTATCATTTTTTACGAACAAAAACTTTATGAAAAAAAGAAGAGGCAAGAAGGGTGAGTGTCGAAGTTCGAGTTCAATCGCTCGCGAGAAATATCGATTTTTTCTTTTTCAAATGACGAATTTTGTTTGTTGAATTTTTTTCCAAATCGACCATAAAATTGAACCTCGTTAATGCGAGAAGTCGTCAACGAGGGAGAGAACGAAATTGAATTCGCAGAGGATATATATGCGGTGTTGTGCTAATCCATCGCACACCTTGATTACAAATTACGATATAAATTCAGAGACGAGTGAAGGGAACAATAAGAAAAAAAATCCTCGTTCGTATCCTCCTCCCTCTACATCTTCGCAAAATAATAGGACGGACAAGTTGGTATATGAATTTTATCGAATCGTTTCCCTACCCTCTTTCGTTCCCCTTTCACCAGCCGTTTTGCAAACGGGAAGATTTTCCATCCACAAAATCTTCCGATCGAACCTGAATATTTCCATCTCGCATCGCATGACCCATCGTCACCCATCGATCAACTGATTTCATTAAAAAACTCGAGTAATCCCCAAGCTTTTTTCTCATCCCTTTGTTCTCGTTCATCCGAAATATATGGGAAATTATATATACTTTAATCGTCTAACAACGTTGGCGCGATGGAATATATTTTATCTTATTGTTTCCATTGAAATTGATTTTCTCCTTCATCGATCATTATTTTTCATGAAAAGATATCAAGTCAAATGGATTGGAGTATTGTTATTTTTTCAACAAAATACAGGTTCCCGAGAGATCACAGAATTCGTATGTGGCAAAGGAGGGTCAATTTTTTGTATTATTCATGATTGCCGGCGAAGCGTCGACAAAGCAGTTGATATTAAACGTGTTAATCGGATAATGTCATGTTTGGTTAAGCATCTACAGTTCGTTGTTTCTGAATCACACTGCTCTCTTTGTTACTCTCCTTTAAATGGAAATACGTGAGTATGTAAATAGAGAGAACAGGAGGAGAGGGAATTCGTAAACGAGGTCGGCAACGTATAATTTCGATGACAAGCACAAGGGTAGTTATCTCCCGCCTTTCTTTACCCGTACTTTCCTCCTATCTTCCTCCGAGTCGTGGCAACGAGTGGCAAACCACCCCCGTGATTGTATTAATTCAACCCGATCTCTTTCTCCACCTCCTCCTTCTTGAATTTAGCTTCCTTTCCTTTGCTCTTTCTCTTCCTGACACGCTTCTTCTGCTTTTTTGCTTCTTCTTCTTCTTCTTCTTCGTCTTCTCATTTCTACGACAAACCCTCCTAAAACATGACTTCCGGAGACAAACGAAGCGTACGAACGTCTCGCATAATGAAGCTCGCTCGTTTGTTTCCTCGTCGCCGTTCGTTGCCGTTATCCTCATTGTCTACCTCTTCGACCTTGGTTCCTGGCAAAGTTCCTAAATCCGGAAGATCGCTTGAATTTTGTCTTTCCATATTTCTAATATCTCTCGTAATCTACTGTGAATGAGAAAGATTATCTCATGAATTTTATTGTACTATTATTTTATTCCCTTCCCTTTATTTTTTTCTTGGATTTTGTTTATATCGTTATACAAGAATTTCAATCTATATCTGGTTGATTCGAAAATTCTGATCTCTTTCAATAATATTCGAACTTGAACGCGGTAGAGGATAGGAAGGGTCACGATTCTTAGAAAGGGCTATACATTGAGGAAAGGGAATGAGATTGCGAGTTGCGGATGACTCGGTGGAGTTGGCGCAAGTAAGGGGTACAAGCCGTTTAGCGATATTTCACGGGGTTCGTTCGTAAGGGTTTCCAACCGGCGCGCGGTATTACCGGAGGCAGTCTTGCAGACTCGAGATAAGGGAATACGGTTTCCTCGTTTTCGCGACTCGGTGTGAACTAGAGTTAAGACGCTCTTCCTCTTCCTCGTCTTTCTCCTCCTCCGACTCCGTCTTTTTCCTCGGAGAAAGGGGAGACGGAGGGAGAAGATAAGTGGAGAAGACAAGGTAAGAGGATGAAATGACGGGAAGAAGGATCTCAAGGAGTAAAGCCGCGAGCAAACCCCTTCTGGTTGCTGCGCACTGCACCAATCTTTGTCCATTGAGTCGAGGGCTGCCATGGAACTCGGTTAATATCTGCTTATCCGCCCTTACCATCCATTTACTTCCACTCTTTCCTCTGCTCCTCTCTCTCTTTCTCTCTCTCCTATCGACCGCTGATTATAAGAGCTTGCCAGTGATTTTCCGCTGATGTTTTCGAGTTGACAAAAATTAATAGAAAGAGGTGTAAGTTCATCTACGGATCATCCGTCCGCAAAACCACCTTTTAGCAGCTTATTACACCAACACGGTTGATCCATTGAATTCCCACTGGGAAAAATAAATTAATGGTATCATCAAGTTATTTGTTCGGAGAAGTCAAACTTTTTCTCTTTGAATAATATACAGGGTGATTCAGGACCCACGCACCGTATTTCAGAGCCGTTATTCTTCAGCCAAAATGCAATAACTTCCTGTATGAAAAAAATTTTTTTGAGGCTTAGTTCTTGAGGTACGAACATTTCTAGATTTTTTTAAAAATCCAAATAACTCAAAAGCATTGTGTACTACTCACTTGATCTCAACATCATTCGCTAAGTTGGAAAACGGCGGATCTTTGGAGAAAAATTGAACTATTCGGTCACCTCTCGATTCAAAGTTATAGCGATTTGGAATTTTTTAGCTTTCAACCAGTCAGAATTCAGCAACTTTAAATTTCCATAACTCCGAAACGGGGCTAATTTCTATACGGGAAATTATTGCATTTTGGCTGAAGAATATGCCTATGGAGTACGGTGCGTGAGTTCTGAATCACCCTGTATACATTGGAAGAAATTTAGAGTTGAATTTGCCGTGGTATTTGTAGCTGAGGATTTGAAACCTTTGAGAAAATTCACACAAGAGAATTCATGGTGTCTCTCAATTTTCATACTAATCAAGATCGACAAAAGAAAACATGGAGAAAAAAGGAAAATCGTAGTGACAGTGAAATCTGATGTTGTGACAACCAATTATTTGCTATCTCAGCAATTTTGTTAGCTACAACAGTCATTTTTTACCTGTGGCAGTAAAAACTGTTCACTCCTCCCGCAAAATTTGTTCACTATTCTGTACACAATATTGAAAAATTCGCTGTTTTATTTAACCATTCAGCTCTCTCAGCAATCCTGTCCCTTTGCTACATTAGCAAAAAGATTAGCTATTCTGTATATAAATCCTCGATCTGCTGCGGCAGCAAATTTTCCTTTTCTGTGAAGAGATGAGAAAGAAGAGAAAAATTTGTAAACATTACTCTGCTTTTCTGCCATAATTCTGATATCTTCAACCCTTATTCACCCCACGGGGATCTGAATGGAACAAGAGGTTTTCAAAAATCTGCTCTCTTATTGATAGGGGTGAAGAAGGGCAATTTTAGACAAGAACAGGGACCAAGTTCAAGAACCATGTTACATTCTTTACCATTAGAAAAGCTTTATTCAGTTGATTGCAACGCGACACGGCCCTAGTAGAAAACACTCTAGTCATTCTCCAGGCCATGACGAGGCCTTGCAAGGTCCTCACAAATGCCTAGTGAGGCCATGTAATGGCCTGGAGACTGACTAGAGTGATTTCTACTAGGGGGAAGGTTAATTATAATAAAAATAATTGTAAAAATAATGTAATTCAATTGTTTATGCACCACTAGACTCAGAAAAGTGATTTAGTTGGATATTAGGCGACTAAAACATTCAGTCACACTGAATGAATTGTATTGAATTCAAATTAATCGATCCATTCATCAACAGAAACATAAAATTAATTCGGTACAAAAAGCATATTTTCGACAACTTTTTTTGACGAAACTGGTAATGAATATTCCTATAATTATTACATAATGAAATAACATTTGAAGAATATTCTATGGAATTTTCATCAATTTTCATGAAGAAATGAGCCATTGATAGCGACTCTCCGCAAAAGTCTAAAGAAAAAAGGTTTCATTGCGGTGCCGTTCATAACTCATCACTGAATCACCTGAAATAAACAACTAAAAGGATTTCATTAGTTGATAAGTTTCTGTGGGTAAATAACGTCAAGTTTTATTGTAATCAAAGTTGTTAGTAGCAGGCAAAAATAGATTTAACAATCATCGTGTGCAATCCACAAAAAATTGACTAACCATTTGGACAATATCCAAAGCACTCATGATTTTCATTCTTGGTAACTACTGCACTTAAAATTTTTGTTCCTCCAATTCTGCCATTTTTCTCAGTACGGACAAGAAAAAACTGACGTCTACGTACAATTTTTTACTTTCTGGTCTCCTAAACAATTGAATAATTATGTTGTTGAAATTCGAATCGTTTACAGAAACGAAACGAAAATTCAGACTCACAAAATCTGAGAAATCATCGGTGTTTGTCTTCTTGAATTAACTCCTTGGAACTGGAAACATATCGCAGGATTTTGGATCTTCAAGGGCTTAGGATTCCGTTATTCAGTAACCAATTCGTTTCAATAAACGATTCAAACTTCAGCAACATTAAATAATTCAATTCCAATGCGAGAAAAATTAGTCTAATATTCGAAATTGTGACAGAAAAAGACTTATTCCTCGAATAGAGTCATAAAAGAAAAACATGTAAAACAAATACCCTTGTAAATTTTTTAGGCTGGAATTTAAGGCATGAAGAACAGTTTTCATGTACAGAGGGAAAAATTCGTCGACGTAAAGGTACTTTGAATTCCACACGAATGAAATCAATTCAATGTCTCCTCCTGTTAAAACCGGTAAGCGAGAGTTTCAATGTTCTTCCGCGAGAGAAATTGCGAAAGCGAAACTGACCCCGCCGCTGTTACCGTTGGAAAACGTTGTCCCTCGGACCAGCAATTAGCGACCATTTAAGTGCACGTGTGCTCAAGCCATGGCTTAATCCCAGTAATTTCGCTTTGTGGACAGTTTCCGTTCTACTCCAACCAATTAAAAAGAAAAACCATACTCCGTAGCACCCTCTCAACGAGTCATTACGAACTCGATAAAGACATTGCGCCACGTGTCCATTAAGTCCGACACCCGATAAACTCTCTGTAATCGACCTAACTTTCAACAGGTGTTTCATTCAATCTCGTACCTGCCGTGCCGTACACGCAGCAGGTACGTTATTCTCTTCGTTTTCAACATTTATCATAATCAACAAGTTGATCAACTGCAAAATTTTGGAGAATGTGCAAATGTATCGGAATATCTAATATTGACTAAACCTTGAGGGATTATAGAGGAAAATGGTATACTCTACCCTATCCATTCTTTCCTTCTCTTCTCTCAGTTCCATCGTTTTTGCCCTCGTGAAGGCTTCGGTAATGAACGCAGCCACCTTGAACTGGCAAACGGATGAACGGGCAACAAGCAGAGACAGTCTGTAACGGTAAACCCAACGGTGCAGGGTGTGGGTGGACGGGTGGGTGGTTGAGACGTGACTAAAAGGTAGCCACTAAAAGGGGTTGTATCTTCTCACTTCTTCTTTTTCACACTCCTCTAAAGTTCCCCGCAGCAGGATAAAAGAGGTATAACACCCTTTCGTGTCTCGTCATCCCACCCTCTTCTCGTCTTTTTTCTCTTCTCTTCCCTCATCACATCGCATCGCATTGCTTTCGCTTTGGAGTTCCTTTTCCTATGAGCAACTAGGAACAGGGGATCTCTCGAGCCACTCTCCCCCGCGCCTCTTCTTCTAATCTACACATTCATGTGTGTGTGTCGTTCACATTACATGTGTCGTCATCACGTGTGCGTGATAAGCCCGTGCAGCATTGACGCTTCACTGATCTGACGCGATTATGCATCGTTTCACACCTTCTCTTGCTTTTCTCTTCTGCGTTTCTTTTCTTCAATTTTCTATCTCCCTCGTCTTTCAACGTTGCATTTCACACTTTTTTCGTGGTTTTTCTAGGCTAATGTCTCGACAACGTACGAGCTTACGTACATATATATATGTATATGTGTTTACGTACATACGCACCCCCGCGTGTGCGAGAAAGTGGATCTGGCTGGAATTAATTCTAGGGAAAAAGGCTTGGAGGGATTTTAACAATTCCCCTTTAGAAAAATGGATGGCGAAAACATGACAGGAAAGAGTTTATTTTTCCACTCGGATGTACATTTCTACAGTGGAAGAGTAGGGAGTAAAAAACAAGAAACACATAACTTACTGGAGGAGGGGGTGGATGGTGATGATAATGATAATGAACTCTAATTGATTAATAACTGAGTGAGATGAGATTTGAAGAATTTCGGAGGATTGTGTATGTATTGGATACTCGGAGGTGTAAAATGTGCATCCTACCCCAACAAAAATACTCACATAAACCGCTTGAACAGCGTTTACAAAATTATTCAGCGGTTATCACGCTTGATTACGGTCGATTAGCCGACATTAACATGGATTTCTGGCGTAACTAATTTCCAGGAGAGCAGTAGTAGGTACGGGATGGGATAAGCCCCAACCTGGTTACACGTGGTCGTCGATCCCTAATAGCGGGTTGGTATTGTGAATTGCGATCCTCTCGCTCGACTGACTCGAACTGACCGACTTAAGCGCGAACGCGAGGAAGCTCAGGGTACGAAGCTTTTCCGAGGGATTTAACGCCTCGCGGCTCTTACTTTGGATTGGATAAAAGGGATCATGGCCTTCTACCTTCGTGTGAGTCTCAACCGTGAATCGTGTTTAAGGCCAACGACTAACCGCTTCTTCTTCTTCTCCTCCTCCTTCTTCTTCATCATTTTCTTCGCGAAAGGAGCCTCTGAATCAAAAATCTCACTCGTCCTAAAAAAGAACTTCGGAAAAAAATACTGTTAAAGGATCATTTCCACATCGATAAAACACGTGGATTTTGGAAAGCAGATTATCACATAACACGATTATCACGAAATCGAATAATATTTTCAGATGGAATTATAGAATAATAATTGATTTTTGTCATATCGAACATATCATGGTATAGTTCTCGTTTCTTATTATTCGAAGATTAATAAGTTTTAAAGGATTAATTCTCCCCGACTTGCATCGTATATCGTTGATATTATGAATGCTAAAAGTATGCGTCTGCATGGTTTAATCCACATTTATACAACAAGGTTTGAGCGGAGGCATGGTCACTAATTCGTGAGGAACACCCTACGTCGAGGATAGAACCTTATACACGTAGCAGCACGCGCTATAACGGAGTTTAAAAAACTGCGGAGTAGGCATACATATAATACACCCGAGACGTCCCGTGGTGTCAGACTGTGACTAAATCCGCGTTTCGGTACCCATGCAGTGTTTACACTTGAGATGATGCCTCCTAATGCTAATATGAGACGCTCCGATTGCTGCAACAACAGAAGCAGCAGTAACGACAGCGCCTAGCCCCCGGGTTTCTTAATGCTCAATCGCAATCCAATGAAAAGTGTATGAATGGCAAGCGATTATCAAGTCGAACGGGCGCCATCAATGTGTCCGTCGATGCGTCCGCGGTAACCCTGCTGCGTTAACCGACGTCGAACACGAACCAAATGGTACCAATTTCTTTCTTTTCCATTTTTTCCTTCTTCCATTAATCTTTCCTCTCTCACACACTTTTATCGTTTGATCCCCATCTTGTCTCATTCTCTTTTTCGGGTCTTAAAAATTATCACGGCGATTACTCTCATCATTTTTTATTATTTTCCGCAATATCAATTATTCTGTCTCGCAATTATAATTTCTGATTTTACCAATGGATGATTTTCGAAGTAGATTCGTTTGTTCGTTCATCTGTATATATACATATATATACAAGTTTTCCTCGTGGCCGAACGTGTTTGAAAAACTCCGGCAACGGGCAGGAAAAAATGAAAGACACGACACGACCTCAAACGGGACCAAAGTTGATTGGCGAATTCCGTGTTTGGTGTAATCACGCGAAAACCGCGAGCGAAAACCGGTGGTTAGTTCGCTTTTGAAAAATCATTTCGACGCTCCGTGCTGCTCCTGACACACGTTTTCGCGTTTTAGTTGCTCACTCACCATATACGTAAAAGCACGTGCATCCATCTATCTGTGTATACCGGCGGTACGAACGTGTGTATACGCATTAATCACAAGTGCCCGCGGGGGTCTCTATCCTTGTCGAACGAATGATTCTGTTTGCCGACAAAATGCGTACGCGGATGCACAGCAAACGTTCGTTACAGACTCCCGAACACTTTTGAAGGACCGTTTCTTTCTGCGAGTTGTGAGTTTTTTCTTTGCGATCACTGAATCGTAAAACGCTATACCGTTCCCGCGTCTTTATATTGACAATCGAGATTCCGAATCACCGGGAGGCTTGAATCATTATACCATGATTTCACGTGGACGTATAGTTATATTTTTCCATCGACAGGGGTGAATATCATCTTGAGTCTTGTATCGAATCTTTGGTTTCTTGTTTTTCAAGGATCAACATTTGTTAGTTGAGAGTTCCCGGACATGTATTCAATAGGAATCCCTGTTCAAAGAATCTCATCGATTCCGATGCAGAAAACTGATTCAAACCCATTGGGAATCAATTTTTAATGGGTTTGAACCGGTTTTCTGCATCGGAATCAATGAGAATCAATCAGTTCAATGAGATACTTTAAGCGGGGATGATGGAACAGAATAAATAACCGTGCAATGCATTTGTGTTTTCATTTATAGAACCTGCAAATATTGACTACTGGCGTTTCGATTGGTTGTTGATTGTCCAACAATCCTGAGGATGATTCGTCAATGGTCCTGTGAAGCATTTGCGATCGGATTGAGATGATAAATCAAAATGATTTATAAGAAATGGAGTATTCCTGAGGAACATTGTTATTATAATCTCTCTAAATCTGAAAGAGTGAAAAATCGCACGTTGCACTCCACTAAGTGTCAGAAGTGAGCCTGTGGAATTTTCACTCGTTTCGAGTGACCTCTCACTCTTTTAGAGTGAAAAATTCACTCTAGTGTCGAAGTGGTTGTGAATTTCTAACCTCAAACCTTAGAATATCACTCTAAAAGAGTGGAAATTTCACTCGAAAACTCAACAGGCTCACTTCTGGCTGGCTAAATAGTGAAATCTCACTCCAAAGATTTGAGAGAGATCATGAAGTAATCAGTCTTACGACTGGTTCGATGAAATCCTCCAACCCTGTCTATTATCCGCTATAGACGCTTAATTTCTACATATCTACAACAACCTTTATCTTGTACAATTTGCTCCATATAACTTAATCTAGGTTTACCTCTCCGAGTTTTACCATTCATTTTTCCTTTCAATATTGTTTTCAATAAGCTATCACGTCTTGATGTGTGTCCTGTCAGATTACTTCTTCTTTTCACGACATGTCTCAAAAGACTTCTTTTTTCATTTACCTTCTCAAGTACTTCTTCATTTTTCACTTTCTCTATCCACTTTACTCTAAGCATCCTTCTATAACACCACATTTCAAAAGCTTCGAGTCTTCGTTGGTCCGCTTTTCCAATTGTCCAAGTTTCGCAAGCATAAAATGCTGTGCTCCAAACGTAACTCTTCAAGAATTTCTTCCTTACTGCTAAGCTAATATTCTTCGAACATAGTAACTGTTTCTTTTGATGGAAAACCTGTTTTCCTTGTGCTATTCTTGCTCTTATATCTCTTTCGCTTCTATCATTTTCTGTAATTATGCTTCCTATAAGTTCTTAAATTTGATACGAAATTCTTTATGAAACATCATATTTTCTTATTAAATTTAATACTGAATCTTAAATTTAATATGAGTGATGAGATTTCACAATTTCTTACTGAAATTTAATCATTGTTTATCAAATTTCACAAATATGTTATGAAAATTGAGGAGGAAATTCTCAACATTAGGAATAAAATTCTTAGCATTAACTAGTGTTGCCGCGATCCAGAACACGAGCTATCACGATCTTTACATTCAAATGTTCTTCAATTAAAATTATGGGAAGTAAAAATTGGTTAAAATGTAGATTAGAACTAAAATTCAATTATGATTCAGTTTACATCGAGCTGCAGTCCCGTTAATTCTAATTTTTATTCAATTAACACTCCAAGCGGTTCGAGTCAGATCGAAATTCAGATCGTGTCCAGATCGAATACAGATTAATTCAAAACTTGATTTCATAGACTCATATTTCAATTTGAATTCCCAAAAGAAGTTGACTGTTCTCAAGATTGTATTTTCACCCAATTGTCGTTACTATGGGAGAATGTACTTTCAGTTGAACGAGGCTGGAATCTAAAGATCGTGATAGCTCGTTTTGTAGATCGCGGCAACACTAGCATTAACCCTAGAACTGTATGCATGGGTCTAGTGGACCTACAGCTACCACAGACATTTCTTGCTACCACAAACATGGGAGGAGAAAAACTTTCGTGCGATTGAATTCTATTTTCATTAATCTGAGTATGTATAGTTTACAGTTTGGTGTTTCGATTCTAACCCCATTGAAGGGAATCGACTACTATCGTCAAGAATTACAGCAGATTTTGTCAGCCGGGTCCCGTGGACCCATGTATACAATATGAGAGGTAAAAAAATATATGTACAGTTCTAGGGTTAAGAATTATATTATTGAATTCAATATTTTATTATGAGTTGTGTTTGATAAATTGTCTATGGAAAAAACTTTATAATTTTTCTACACGGAGAGAAATTCGGAGATATAATCAATCAACGAACTTAACATGATTTTGCATCTGGCAACTGACGTGAAGCAAAATCAACCGATTTGTGATTTTCTATCACGAACTGTATGCTTTTCGAGCATCGAACAGCTTGATTTTAAATCTCCAACTTCACGGTGAAATAATATCACGGGGTTCGAGATTTATGCTCTCCGATGTTGTGATGTTTTTTCACGCCGTTCGAGATACAAAATCATCTAATTTCGAGATGAAAAATTACATGAAGTTCAGTGATTTAATATCTCCGGATTTCTCTCCGTGTAACAGTGCAACAAAAATGTCCGTTCAAAAATTTGACAGAGCAATTCATAGAAATTTCAAAAAGCTCTATAATTTTCCACAAAACGAGTGAAACGAACAGAGTACTTTTAAAAAAATTCTGATCAACTATTTTTTCAATTATTCTTCCCATTGCTAGAACATTTCATAATTTGATAAAATAAATAACATCATTGGATTGATACCCTCGAAGAATTATATACACAATTCAATTCCCAAGTAAAAAAGATATATTCCCAAACTTCTGACATAATTGGTATTCAATATTCGTTTTTATTTGTTTGTTCTTATTAATATTCGATCGTCCATTCGGTCGTTCGTTAATTCCTTTCAGGTTGAGAGCGTACAAGGAAGAAAATATCTTCTCTAATCGGAACACTGTGATCTATAAGCAAAAATACGAGGAGTAAAAAACCGTGTATAATACTTTCTGTGAACGGGATTGTTTCATCGTATCAACAATTTTTTTCCTTTTTTATTTTTGTTTTTTTCCTTTTTTTTTAATAACCGATAGCCGACTCGTTATGGCAATGACGCGTGTTCTCTACCACTGAAAAGCTTTGAGAGGACAGTGGAAATGTAGATGGTATGAGAATTTGCGAACGAATGGACAAAAAGAGCGAGAGGAAAAGAGAGCAACGACGTGGTGAAATCACGCAAGTGTGAAAATGTTTTACAATTTCAAAATCAGCCGCGAATTTCTCTGTGCCGCGTATGACAGAGAGATAAAAAAAATTCACGTTACCGGAAACAAAAGCCGCGTGTACAGGAACAAACCGCAAAAGCGGATTGCGGTTAGGGTACGAGGGTGCCGCGGGTAACGCGTTAGTGGTAAAAACGCACGTTTGCGTGCAGTGGAAGATCGTGGGGACAGGGACGAATCAATATAATCTATAGCACAGATATTGAATATTTATGTATAATTAATTATATATAAGAGGCGATTAAACGCAATGTTTTCAACAGAAAAATTCTTCGTCGATTCGAAGAATTTGTAAAACATTGTCTAGGATATTTGAATATCTCTTCAGAATTTGAATGGAAAAATGAGTCATTATTCTGTAGTGGTACCGTTATATGCAAAATTACTGACGAATAATTTTTTACAGTACTTGCAGGTCCGTTTAGATAAACGTTGATTTGAAACCTTCAATCCAACGATACTACAAATGATCAACACCTCCGAAAATACATTAAATAACGTATTATTTTCTTCAGTTCCTTTTTTTTGTAATACTTAGTTACTTCTCGCAATTCGGAGTTGGATAGGAACGTACACTGTTATAAATTTCTGATTGAATTTTCAATCACATGTAATGGAAGCAATTTCCACTCCCGTAAATGAAAAATAATGTACAGTAGTATTGAGAATCCAATAACCAGTTCTTCAAATTTCATGCACATGTTCTTGATTGTTGAGAGAAATCACGATTGAAAATTCAATAACGAGTTATTTAAATTTCATGCACATGTTCTTGATTGTTGAAAAAAAAAATCACCTTCACAAGATGTGGACGCGGGACGTCGAAACCGGACGCCACCCTATTAAAAATGTCCGACAGATCCTGACAGATTCCAGTAAAAATTCTGTCTGGTTCCGTCGGAAATCATCAGGCCTGGGACAAAAACCGCCCAAATCCTGCACAGAGTGGAATGCCGGACAAAGCCAAACAAAACCTGACGGATTCTGGTCGAAATTCTGTCTGGTTCTGTCAGAAATCATCATACCTGGGACAAAAACCAACCAAATCCTGACAGAAAATTATCTGTCGGACATTTGGAATAGGGCAAAGCTCTATCACTCAAGCCACTGCCATTTATGTAGAAGGGAGCATTTTTCTGCTTATATGACCTTGCGTTCATTCTTCAAACTTGTGAATCAAGATGTACTTGTGGTGTAGAAACACTGAACAAACCGTGTAATCTAACCAGTACATAGTTGAAGTGGAAACGTGGATGACTTCGTCAAAGCTTTAGTATACAGAGTGACCCAAGTGAGAAAAATTGTATTTCAAGGGCGTATTTTGCAGCCATAATGCAAGAATTTTCCGTTTTTTGAAGATTAGTTTTTGAGATACGAGCATTTTTAGATTTTTTTTAAATCCAAACCAACTTGGATCACTTTTTTTATCTCCAGTTGGATGCCATTGGAGTCATAATTTGATTATAATTATAATGATATTATAATGATATTATTATGTTATTATACTGGATTAAATTTTTCTAAGTTTTTTCAATCACCTTCCATCAATTTTTCCATTTTTCTTTTTTCCGTGTATTCAATGTCGAACTTCTCGAAATTCCCCAACATGTATTTGATATCTCAATTACAGAATGGGTATTCCATTTTATTTTATTTTTAAGTGCAAGAAAACATAAAAACAATCATTGAGATTGAACGGGCGCAACACTGGCGCGAAATTGCGACAGCATCCCAGACAGCACTGTAGGTGCTCGGAATGTTTTAGAAACGTGCCCGTGGTTTCGCGACCTCTGATTCCGACAATTACGTTTCCAAAACATTTTCAAAACTTGAGGCCGAAGCACGAGAACGGTCGTAGTGGAATATGACAAAGACGTGAGACTTTTGCAACCGTTCTGTGCGTTGAATACGACTGAGTCGTACGGCATTACGATCAGGGAAGTCTTACGAAAGTGATGCAGTCGTAAAACTTTTGCGATTATCGTCATGTGTTGATTACGTCTCAGTCGTAAGAAACTACGACCCCATCTCGTCGCTAACCTACGCCAATCTACAAATACAACATAAAAAATCATGAAAAAACAAAGATATTAAAGAGCGCTTCAGAGTTGAACTATTTTCCACTAAATCTAGCACTTCATAAGCTTGTACGTATAATTTCTTACACACAAGATCATTTTACTTGAATATAATTGATTCGGGATTTGTTTTGAGTGGAAATATCCGTAGAGATGTTACCAATTTGATGATTTATAAAGACAAATTTAACATGTGCTAATCACGTTTTGTGAGAATATAAATAAAAGAAAGCAGGACATTTCCATGTTTTCAAAACATACATGCGACCTTTTTAGGACGTCACAAAACGTTTATGAAACATTTCGTTTGTAACGAAGTACATTTTGTGAATGTTTACAAAACGTCTCAGTGGTGTCTGGTTGACTCATCCTTGGCAAACAAATTGGTGACGTAGGCCTTTCCCCAATGTCGGGCTTTGATTGTAGAAACTATTGGGCTGAGGCTGAAATAATGTTATCATTTCAGAGTTGCGCCATGTCTGGCAACCTAGCTCGGCCCATCTTGATGCACCTTGCACCAGCCTAACGTCCATGGTAAATTTTTACCTGGGTTGCTTGCTGTATATATAATTACAAGCAAATCTCGCTAAAACAGCGGAATTCTTGTTATTCCAGCGAATTTTTTCCTCTCTGTGCTGAAATAGTAAATTTTGTTGTCGTGACCGTAATTTATTCACTATGATAGCGATTTTTTAACTGTGGCAACGAAAATTGTCAACTCCTCCAGGGAAATTTATTTGCTATTTTGTATATAATATTAGAAATTTGTTGTTTCAATTAGAAATGTTGCTCCCCAGCAATCCAGTTACCTATGGCATCAAATTTTCAGCCCGGGTAGCAAAAATATTTGCTATTCTTTACATAATACCTCGATTTGCTGCGTCAGCCAAATGTTTTTCCTCCACGTAGAACGAGAAATAAATTCGAAAAGAATTTTTAATTTATTGAATTTTTGCATTATTTCAATATCGTAAGGTGGAAATTAAAGAAATCAATTGTTGATGTAATGGAAAAATTTATGAAATGATTTTTCTTGTGTGCAAGATACTTTTATGAACTAGGAACCATGAATTCTACGAAAGGTTTCAAAGCACGCACCGTATGGAATAAAAGTGCGGCACGATCGTATTCTTTTTATTTATTCAAGACACAAATGAGGAGAGTGAGAAACGTTAACGATGTTCAACTCATAACGATGCGTCATTTTGAGTCTGCCCTTAGCGTCATATACACATTGAAATATCAAACTTCTGAAGCCGTTCTTGACAAAGTACTCAAAGATCAAAGTAACATCCCCACGGGTCGTGAATTGTTATCAAATGAATGTAACAAGGGCGTGTCTTGGTAAACCCTCAAGTACGTGCTCGTTTGAATCTTTTGACATTCCGTTACGATAAAAGCTTCTACATTTTTTTTACATATTAATAACGAATTCTTTCGCTTTACATATGAGAATGAATTGCCAGCCACGAATAAAGAATATCTCGTGAAATCTATGAGATCGTACGTATCGTGCGTCTAAGAACACGCTTTTCGAGAGAATGAACGAAAATAACGCTTGGTCGCGTTCCAACAATACATTCTGCTTGTTAATGAAAATCTATTGGCGTACCAACGATGGGAACGATGCTGCAATGTATAGCTTATAATAAAGAGAGAGAAAGAGAGTTATTTGTGTTTCTTGGACAATTAGCGTTTGTTGTCGATTCAGAATCTCCGTGTACCAAAGATCGTACTCAGGATTGGGTGGTCGTGTCGATAATATCGGCAAGTGGAGTGGAAAAAATAGCCACGGAAGACTTGGAACAATTCAAAGGAGAACTTGCTCTCGAATCTCGATCGAATCTGGTTCGTGGCGAAGTCTCGGTGCGGGATGTCCTGCCAAGAGAGAAAGAGAAGATTATTTCGCGGAGCCCTATGGGGGGTGGCCCCTGCGCTACACGCCAAAGGGGGTATCGGATCTTTCCTTCCCTAGAGCATATAATTTGAAATCTTCTCAGAACGAGAGGAAGAATGTAAAGAAGGACACGTTCGCGCGTTGCACCAAATGGTAATACATATACACGTATGTATAAGAGGGAAAATAAAAATTACCAACTCGCACCCCTCAAGTCAGTCATATACGAGCCACAGAACGCCTCCCTCTCCATTCTCGCACTACAATACCACAAACTCCCGAGAAATTCACCCTGCAATCATTGCCGCGGAGAGTCAAATGTTCTCAGGGAATGCGGAACAATGAGAACAAGAAGAAAAAGGAGGATAAAGGGGGCTGGAAAGGAGGGGCAGAAGCACGACCGATTACAATATGATCATTATATCTCGAAATCGTCTAATGACAACAGAAGGTTTTAGGTGGTTTCATTTATTCTTAATGCACACGCATCGACAATACCTTTCGCATAGCAAAATATTCTCCCTCTTGAAATTAATTATCTTAGAAATTGAGTATTTGCATCGAAAGACGCCTTGTACTGTTCATAGATGATTCACAATTTGTTTCTTGTGTTAGAACTTTTTTATACGTACTTTATTCGATTTTTTTCCAATCATGCAGTGAGATTTTTAGAAAGTTTATTCCTCTGTATTTTTAATTCTCAGGGAAATGTACTCACTAAATATGCACGGAGGAAATAAATGTGATAGGGAATCAGATACAGTATCATAACTGGAGGATATATGTTTCATTATGTCAAAAGATATTATTCTCATATCATTATTCATCGGTAACATGTTATGTATCGTGATCTTTGTCAGAGGTATGGTAAACGGTTTCATACTGATCGTCACTTTTCGTCATAGTAAAACATGTATCCTCAAACTACTATACTGTCTAATATTTTCTAATATATTATTTTCTCCGTGTGGAAGAGCGAGAATTCCACTTGAACGGAAAGATACAAAAATCAAGTTTCCAAAGAATTATTTATCTTCTTCAAAAACTTTATTCTTAAATATTTCCGTTCTGAAATATCTGTTTTCCCAAATGACAGTATTGTTGAAGAACTGTATCCTTGAATATCTTCATTCCCAAAAATCTATTTCCTTAAAGAGCTTTATTTTTAAATATCTGTATTCTCCAAGAACTCTCTTCCTAAAAGACTGCATTGAAAAAAAACATCAGCGATTATTATCCGGCATAATTAGTTGCCTGCTTTTGAATGAATGAACAGAACAATTGAATGAATTATAAAGAATGTTATTGTTGCATGAACATTATTTTTTTTTGGAGCAACTAAATCATATGAATGACTTTTTTCTAGGTGCTGTATCCGTTTTGTTTTCACACGTTAAGAAAATATTAAGTCGGCTAGTATTTATTAATAGAATTTTGTTGTATCAACCAAGTACCTACTTCTCTGAGAGTGTCTTCTTGATACCTATATTCAGGTGAAAGACTTGATGGAGTGTTGTTGTTAAAATGAAAATCGATAATAAAGATCGCTTATGGCAATAATGATTATAAAGTTCAACAATGGCAATAATTCACAACTCCTCAGTAGTCATCCGCCTGAATGTAGGGATTGAGAATACATTTCTTCAGAAAGACAGCTCTTAGAAAGTACAGATATTTCAGAACGGAGATATTTAAGAATAAAGTTTTTGAAGAAAACAGTTCTTTTAGAATACAAATATTTAAGAATACTGTTCTTCAAGAATACAGTTCTTTGAGAAGCCAATTTTTGAAGAATACAAATATTTTAAAATACAGTTCTTTACGAATACAGAAATGAAAAATACAATTCTTGTTCTGACTCCAAAATTACGTATTTCAAGTTTAACCCTTAGCTGCCACATTTCGCCAGTGTAACATAGCTGCCACACTGGGGTCGATTATGACCCCAATTGTAAACGTACACCAAAGCCAAGCTATGCGTACATATGAACAAATGAAAAAATTTTAAAGAGTACTAAAGCTATTCCCACTTGCAATCAAATAATTTCTCTAGAGAAAAATTCATTTCGAATTTGTGAAAAAATTATGTGTGCAGCGCACATGCACCGCTTATTTTGATCAATTGACTCAATTTCTCAGATTCGAAGAAAATTTTTTGCCCTCATTCTGATAAATTTTGTTTTCAATGAAAAAAATGATTTCTTGGAATGGAAAAATTTTCCATTGAATTGAAATCATATTCTGAACTGAATTTTCGTCCATTGAAGAAAATATTTATTATAATGAGGGCAAATCATATCACGCTAGGATGGAGTGAGACGAAGAAACTCTAAAGTGGCACCAGATTGCGCGGAGAATTCGAATTATCGAGTTCCTTTATGGTAATTCAAGATTGAATCATATTGAGGTCAGTCTGACCTCAGTGTGGCAGCTGAGCCCTGCTCAAAGAATCTCATTGAACCGAATGATTCTCATTGATTGCAATGCAGAAAACCGATTCAAACCCATTAAAAATTGATTCTCAATGGGTTTGAATCAGTTTCCTGCATCGGAATCAATGAGAACCAATCGGTTGAATGAGGTTCTTCAAACAGGGAGGCTTAACGTAATAAAAAACCATATTTAACGTTTACTTTCAACAAGTTATATCCACTCAACTATTTCAGCGTAATGCAGAGACCCTTCTTCTCCTTCTTCGCAGTTCTTATTCTTGTGAATCTGAGGGTACCATATTTTGGTAGCGAGAAAACATCCCCTCATCGAGCGTGTTTCAAACGCCTCAGCCATCTTATTTCCAGCTGGCGACCAATTCTGCTTAACAGACTGTGAATTAATTCTAAAATATTCAGAAATGGGAGATCTTGACGAAATTGATTATTTTCTATAAACAAATTTCAGAGTTTTCTTATTGATTTTTATATGAACTCTATTTAACTTTGATACAAATTGTATAAAATATAATCGATTCTGCTAAGCAATCGACGTCATTTACCCACACAGCACTCCTTGTCTAAAAGATGATCTTCAGAAGCAATTAAGACCAATGCAAGAAGTCTTATGCAACATGAATAGACATCTTTTAGAAGTCTTGAACTGTTCTTACTACTAAAAGATATCTTCAAGAACGTTTTTAGAAAACTTTTAGAACGTTCTCAAAGATATCTTCCAGAAGTAAGAACAGTTTAAGATTTTTAAAAGATATCTGTTCATTTTGCATAAGACTTCTTATCTTTCAGACAACGAGTGCTGTGTAGGTAAACACACTGAGACAAATTTTTGAGGCTACTATAACTAAAGCGCCTCAACCAAATATTCGTAGTAAAAGCTATACTGGAAATTTAATCAATTCAATCAAGAAAGTATACTTGATACAATTGGATGAGGAATCAACTATACTTTCTGTGTTGGATTAACCAAATTTTTAGTAGCTCTCATTAGCAATGTTTAGTTGAGATGTTTTAGTTACAGTGACTATATAGAAATTCTTCTCAGTGCGCACTTCAAAGATGCGAATTGTGTTGTAAAAAATAAACAATCAAATTTTTCATCGTTATGAACGGTAACCTCTTTTCAATATCAATTCATTTCTACATTAATTTGACTAAACGTTGGCCACATTCTTGTTTTTATTCATCGCCAAATAAAAAATTGACCATTGGTTTTAGAATAATTTGGCAATCTTCGATCTTCGACATCAGAATAGGACAACTATGAAGTGATAACATCATCTCACACTCCGTCAATTCTTCATTTGAACATAGAATCAACATTGACAAAAGAGGACACCAAGTTTGGGCCAAGACCAAGAGTCACAGCCAAGATTGAGCCTGGTTATTAATGCTTGGATCAACACCACTTATCTATTCAATCCAGTCTATACTTATTGATCCAAGAATTGGCGGTAGTTTATTTCAGACTCAGATGAATGCCGAGACAGACGTAAATTCAGAGTCAACTGTGGTAAAATATTTTTTCATCTTTTAATCAATTTTGACTCTAAATACCGAGAGAAATTTATATTTGGATTTATTTGGATTAACTAAACTTTGTTTGGATCAACTAAATTTCTATTTAAATATAAACCTACTAGAGTTTTAGTTGAATCAAATGAAAAATTTATTCGATCCAAAATAAACTATTTTTCTGGATGCACGGAAAGAATTGAATAGTAATGATCTCGATGTGAGATTTTGTTCGTAGTAGCACCTCAATCAGTGGCATGTTCACATCACAATTTTTATTACTCAATTCTCTCCGTGTACATGAATTGCCAAAATTCGCCATGTTTTATTGTCAGCTTTGGCAAAAGAAATACATTTTTATAAGAATAATTATAAAACTGTTCCTAAAAACATGGTAGCGGTGGAATTTCTCCATAAATACTAGAAGAGTCCCCTAAAGTAGAAGAAAAACAACCATTTTTGATAAAAAGAAAAATAAAAGAATTCACCACGGTTGGGAGACGGACTCCACTCCTGAAATGGAGAAAAATTTTCTATAATTCTTACAAAGTAAAAGAGAGAGAGAGAGAAAGAAACGAGCTAGAGAGATTAGATCAGCTTCACAGCTGAGTTGAACTTTTTTCCATCGATTTGACCTCATATCCCGAATAACCGATAGCAATAAATTTACATGTTCGCCAACAGCGATAGAAGTTTCAATAATTTTGAAGTAAATGTAATAAATCCTGTTATCGCGTTATCTCTGGTACCGAAGGCTTACACGGGGAACCTATTCTATGGAGAATTTGCAACAGCATTTCACGAGGGGGTTTCCTCAACCGGTCGGCTCTATTATATGCCATCCTATCGTGCGTATCGCACGTATCTACGCTCTCTGCTCTGTGCACGGTCGACGCAGATAACATTGACGCGGTAATAATTTCGTAATACCGTCCAATGTATGTATACATGTGTCATATTGATGGGGGAAGCTTATCGAATTTTGGACATCTGAAAATATGATAAACAATGCGTAAATATGTATACGGTTGTAATATGGAATGTGAAAACGTCGATAAGTTGAGGCTTGGAGGTGACTTTAAAAGTCATTTTTGATCATTCAAGTTGGCAGTATTGTGGTTGAGTCGAATTTACTAGTCAATCTTTATTTGGTTATAGCGAATTAAATATTTATTTCGCATAAACATGATTCTTTACTATCAAATAAGCTTCGTTAACTATTGAGAATTGTCACGTGAGAGTTTTTGATACAATAATAAGTCCTGTTTATGTGGAATCAATATTTACTTGAACGAATCCAAATGAAGTTTATTAAATGAAACAAATTCTTCTCTCAGTGCATGTAATTCTTCCTATTCGAAGGTATCTCATAGATCCTCAAGTTACTAGACCTTTCTACTCAAAATACTCACAAATAATTAATTCAATCAAATGGAACAAATCAAATCAATCATCTACACCAACAGAACTAACAATAGGAAACTAACAACGGAAATTCTGAACGAATGTTCTTTTCACTTTTATTCAATTATCTTATCCTAGCGTGTATGAAGTCTGGCCCACTCTGTCCCCACTCTCACCCAGTCTTGGGCCCATATTGGCAGGATGGAGCCCATGCTGGGCCGGAGTGGGCACTATGGTATATACATGCTAGGGTAGAAATATCTACACTGAGAACCCTATTTTTCAAACTTAAAAGAAGTTTCTCTGTCCTCATTCTGATAAATCTTGTTTCCGATAGAAAAAATAATTCATTGCAACGGGAAAATTTTTCATTGAATCGAAATTACATTCTTTGAATTCAAGAAGAAATATATCGCTGTTTCAATTTGAAAATTTTTTTTCTTCCAATCTGATGGAAACTTTTTCCATTGAAAAAAGGATTTTTCAGAATGAGGGCAGGGACAATTTTCTCTCGATCCAAAAAGTTAGATTCTCAGTGTAGCAATTACGAAATAAAGTCTATACGAAATGCCTTTAAATAATTGATAATTCAACGGTAAAAGCTTCCAGTACGTGTCATTGAATTATGATTATACAAACTAAAGAAAACACAAGTCAAATAATACTTCCTTTTCAAAACCAGTAGATTTTATCAAATCTTGATCGAGTTTTATGAAATGAAAAATCATACGACCGTGGGAACGACGAAATATTGATAAATATGATACTCAAAAGCGTGGAGAAAGGACATTAATTTGATGAAAAATGTCGAAAAAATTGATAAAATCTGAACACATTACAGAAACATTATCATCGATATAACATACGACATAATGGAGGATATAAAATCGTTTTAGGAGCACTCGAATGTAAGCAAATGAGAAGGTTTATTGAATGATCGATACAAACATATTGTACAGTCGAGACGAAAGGGGAATAGATGAATTTATGTGTGATTCTCTTTCCCTATTTGAACTGCCCAGTAGCTGTCGGATAATAGGATCTGATAAGTCAGCTTTTAAAGTTCCTTAAAAAGCAGTGTATCGTCGATGACGTGACGAAGGGAGCCGACGATTATCTATCATGGACGCATTTCTTTTCCTCTCATCTCGAATGGATGTTCCTGTCGGCACGTGTTTCAATCTTATCTTCCAATCTTAAATACTTCGTAACGCGTGGCCATCATTCTCATGATCGTATTAACTCTTGCAAATGATTCCGATTCATATAACAAGTATTGTTCGATCTCACTTTTTTTCCTTTTCAGCGACGACGAACGATAAATCCTTGATATTTCAAACTCTTGCATATAAGAAAATGGATCGATGGAAATTATGATCGGTTCTCGCACAGCATTTTGTTGATCGGATTTCAAAAAGAACTTATTTGCAAAATTCTGTTCAGATTGAATATGTTCTTTTGAAGTCAATTCGAAATTTAGACGAAACATGGAAAGGGCATAGCAGAAAAAAAGTTGTTTAGATTCAACATCCGTTTGTTTTATAAATAATGAAAACAATGCCCTCTCTTTTAAAACGAATTTAATTCAAACTGAGAAATTTGATACCATATTTGAATTGAATCAATATTCTCTCAAATCAAAGGAAATTTATTTGGAACAAGGAAAACATTGTTTACGGTAAACTCTGTAAAAAGTGAGGTAGCTGTACCGATGCCTGACCCTTAATGCACTGTAAAAAAAACTTCTATAGTACCGTACTGGAAGCAATTAACTTGTAAATTTGTACTGAAAAATTACATTCCCTGCTCAAAAGATCCGATTCAAACCTATTGACTGATCAATCGGTATGAATCAGATTTTTGTCCAAGAATTTTCCTATTTGATCTTATTCGGTCTGAATAGGGAATGTTTAGTCATTGAGATATAATCAGGAAGTTCGGATCATGTACATTCGAATTTACATGTACATATCCCATTGGGTAGAAATTTCCTATTCAAACCGATTATATTTTTAAAGAGATCAAATAGGAAAATTCCCGTACAAAAATCTGATTCAAACTGATTGACGAATTAATAACTTCAAATCGGATTTTTGAAGGAGGATTCAAATCATGAAAATTCCAGTTTTTTTTTAACCGTGTGTGAAGATACCATTTAATAATCCACGTATGATTTATTTATTGAATTTCTATGCATGCAAACTTGCGGAATGTTTTGCAAAATGAAATTTTGATAAATATTTGACAAATGGTGAATTTTTGGCTCATTGAATGGAATTTGTACATGAAGGGTCAGCTACTCGTGCAGGGTCAGGCTTCGGTACACTTACCATAAAGGGTGTTTTACCTCATCTCAATAGGGGATTCCGTTCGCTGATCGTTGATTCCGGGATTTCTTTTTCACTTCAAGAAAATGATTCTGTTTTGTGAATGTTGGATCCTCAAGAAAGGGAGAGAAAAGTTGTCAACCCACGCAGAAATTTTGCGCTTTAAATCTGTTAGAGTGAAAATAATGCAACTCCGATAAGATTGAATATTCACTCCATAGAAATGATTTTTCAATATATTGAATTGAGAATTGCATTCTTATATACAAGAGAGAAATTTCACTCTCTCGGAGCAGGTTAAAATTTCCTTCTAATACAGTAAAAATTCAATCTTACGGAATGAAATTTTCACTCTTCACTCGGAAAATATGAGTTAGCTGCAAGGATAGCCATTCTTAGCTGTTGTAGCTAAATTTTTAGCTCCATTGGCAAGAGTTTGCCCGATGTTGCAAAGAAATTAGCTGTCCTGAGGATGCCAAACGCCGGACGTTGAATTTGATAAAAGCGTGTAGTGAAATTTAGCTATCCAGCCGTTGAAAATTTGAATCCCACCCATCATTTTTTCTACACTATTCACAATTCTTCGTATTTTCATGTAAAAATTAATTCTCAAAACTTTCCTGTTTCTGATTCACCGAAAAAAAGTTTTATATTCACGATCGGCATTTTTCTCCGTATGGAAGAACTCAAAGAATCCCCACCCAGGATGAATATCTTCTCATTTTAAACGAATTGAAATGGTTCAAATTTTTCAACCCGTTTCATTTGATCCAAAAGTACATAGAAACCTGATGCTATTTCCAATATTATGTACAAGAAATGAACCACAACTGTATTAGATACAACATTCTCGACGATCCCCTGGGAGTCTAGTGGTGTGCCACGTTTCAGGCAGGCAACGTGGACACGCGTGTTATGGGGTTGTCAAAGCAGCGACAGGATGACATCTCTATTATCACCTCCATATCATAAAGAAGGATAGATACGTGTATGTATGTGTATGTATGCAAGGGAAAGAGGAAGAGAAAGATGAATAAAAGGGACTGGGAGGGGAATCGAGAGTAGAAACACGTGCCATAGAAGATAACGGATCTTGTTCGATGATAATCTTCTCTCTTAGGGTCATCTTTAGAACGCATATGGCAATTCCGACGTTAATATAAATCCTCCGAACAAAACGTATACGGTGCAACGAATCAAGTTTCAGTCGTCCGACCACAGGTTTTCATACTCGATACCATCTCAAAGCTAAAATATATTTATTGTGTCCGATTCCTTTGAGACACACGCAGGAAAGAACTTCTGCTGAAAAAGCGATTCTGAAAAATCTGCTTTGCTAAATTAGCAAAACAGTTGCTGTACAGCAAAAATATTGCTATTTTAGCAAGATTTTTTGCCAATTCAGCAAGAAGCTTTGCCATATCAGCAAATCAAATTCTCGAGGTTTGCTGTTTCAGCAACTTTTTTTTCTCTGAGTGCAATTTTTCCAGAATTATTCAGAGGAAAATTCATAATTTACTGTATTTCTTACACAATCGATAATTGATGGGCCGGAGAATTGGAAAAAGTATTCTTGTTGAATCAATCGCTTTTGTTGGAACTCCAACGATATTGAGCTGGGTAAATTGAAGAAAAAGCCAACAAAAATCCACCACAAAGTAGTAGAGAAAAGGAAAAGAGAGGGAATCGACTCTTCGTTAAGCGATGCCCGCGAGGCAGAGTTAAAACGGAAATCAAAGATCGATTAGAATCGTGTCTCACCACGGGATTTCTTGTAATTCGACTAAAGGGAAGTTTCCTTTCGGCTTTCATTGTTGAGAGCACAAAGTCAAATGAATCAAGTACACAAAAAATTGTGAGAAACATACAAATGTAGGGAAAAGTGATCGAGGAGAAAAGAAACGTGTAGGCCTTTGACTTCTTGACGTATCTCCGAATGCCAGAAATTCAATATTTTGAATATCAGATTTCTAAAGAGGACAACCAGAATGCATTTGTTCCCGTCCCCTTACGTGGGGGAAGGAAATTCATCGAACTTGGCTGATCAATGAGTATCGATAAAAGTATTATTGAATTCTTATAATTTCTTTTCTCCTTTGATATGAGTGTTTTTCATTCTCTTTTTTGCATTTTTCAAATAATGTCGTATTTTAAAAATTATAGATAATTTATACATAATTTAATCCAGTTTATATACAAGTTATACATAAATTATATATAATTTTGAAAATTAATGCATTACGTTCTACGTTTGCTCTGTGATCATTCGTAGAATGCGTGAATGAAATTGTTTTGACTGAATTTCAAACACACTTGTTCAAAACAGTACTATCTTCAGCACTCGCCAGAACATTTTTAGTATTTCTAACCACCTCTTGTGCTACTTGTATGACTTTTAGAATCCATTCAAAACTATTAATAATCGATTTTCAAATAGTATTCGAATAGCCATTTACCGTTGCGAATTTAAGGGGGTATGCAACCTTTGCATACAAAAAATTTATGTTTTCTTTCGGAATTTTTTGTAAAAAAGCATGTGCATCAATCGTTTTGAAATTTAACATCTTTATTATACACATTGTGAGGTATACAAAAAAATTTTTCTCATTGTTATTTGCACTATTTTGTACGCCCTATAGATGGCGCTCGCAGAGGTACGAAAAAGTGGCGTTGACAGCCTAGCGCCTTCACTTTTCATCCAATCGACCTGATTCAAATTGCATTCTGTTCAGAAATGATGTCGCTATTACGGCATCGTACTTATTTTCTTTAAATTGCATATGTTTTTGTTAATTAACAATTTACTGAGCAATCTTCCCGAAAAAATCGTTTTTTTTTCAAACGGCCGCCATTTTTCTTCTAATCAAAATTTTAAAATTCCGTACGATGCCGTAATAGCCAATGAGCTATATTTTAATAATCTTTTTGAAATTTTGATTTCAGACGTTCCCAGCTGGAGATATCCTGTCAACGCCACTTTTTCGTACCTTTGCGAGCGCCATCTGTAGTGCGTACAAAATAGTGCGAATAACAATAAAAAAAATTTTTTTGTATACCTCACAATGTGTATAATAAAGATGTTAAATTTCAAAACGATTGATAAACATGCTTTTTTAGAAAAAATTCCCAAAGAAGACATAAATTTTGTGTGTGCAAAGGTTGCATACCCCCTTAATAAACAAGGTTCCTGGAAATGAATCGATTATTATCAAATACCACCCCATATTTTACAAACAATAACAAAATTCAAATGGAATCACATTGTGGAGAGATTGTAGTCAAGAACTTGAATATATTTGAAATGCTACGTGTATCACATTCAGGAAACCTTGCTGTTATTATTTTCAGTGTAGGGGGAACCGGTGTCAATTGTAACAGTTTTTGCAAAATGATCTCGCTACTACTTAATATTTATTATTCCCAACTAATTTTTTTTCTCAAGCTTCATCGAAGTGTCCTTCAGCGAGTTCTGCTCCTATGTTCCAGAAAACATGGTTACTATTACTACCAAAAATCAAAACACAACGCCACTTAATATATTAGAATCGAAGCCATACCGGTGTCGATTGTAACAAGCTCGGTCTCTACTGTAACACAGAAATATTATTGGATAATTATCCAGAAAAATTTCTCTTTCTAGCGGATAGCATAGCAGTTACACAGTTGACAAACTTACTCTCCCATGTTTGCTCCATAATAAAATAAATTCACATGGCTTAACAACATAATCAATTAATAGAATCATTATTTTCTACAGAACCATCTAGTTCAAGATTTCTTTTCGCAGTTATTATGGCAGTGTTCTTTCTTTCATTCCAGACTATTGGACGATGAAAATGATATTAAAAACATAAGAATGAAAAAAATTTGATTAGTTACTATTGACGCTGATTCATGTGTTACAATTGACACAGGAGGGAATTTTATATGAAGACATGAAGATTCTGATTAAAAATTTATGATTTTTGAATTCTAAATTAGGTAACATCGAATCATGAAACGTGAAAGATTCACATGTTGAACATTAGTTACCGATAACAGTGATAGTTTGAAAACAAAACAAAAACATATCGAAAGAGGAATATTCACTTTTAATCACCAAAAAGAGTTTAATGAACGCAGCTCACGGCAGATTGATACGAGTCGCTAAAAATGTTGAAATACAGAAGGAGGACGTGAATCTCCACAGCTGAATCTTATAAGTTTCATTTTTCCTCAAAAAATCATGGAGTAATGTTCGTTGTTACAATTGACACCCTTTATCTCAACATCTCCCTTATAAAATTGAGATTTTGAAATCTTTTCATAATGTCCCAAACGTAATTTAAAAATCACATTGTCGCAATGCGTTGTAATATTACAATGCTCAGTGAGCGATCTTCGTTTTCTACTCAAACGAAAACAAAAAAAAATAATGCTGATAGGTTTTTTACGCGCAAAGCAAAGGAAAAAAAAATATATTCTCCATCCCCACCGATGGTAAGGACACGTATTCCCACGAGCGGAAATGTTTCTTTCTTCTTTTCCAGATGATTATCATTCCAGATCAAGATGGAACGAGATCACGGCTGCCAATTAATAATAAAAATAATCTAAAAAGGCATCGAGAGGAGACGAATCGATCCCACGGCGGTACAAACACACCAGAAAGAATCACCCGCTGCGGTGAACACCGAGATAGGCGTGGCGGGAAAACATGCAGTCACAATGTTGGTCCAACTACACGACAATTACATCGCTTCTGAGCTTTATAATTAAAAAGGTAGGTAGTGCTTGTATGCACACACGCATACTTGTACCCTTTTTTCTCCTTGACGTTTTTTCCTTCGCCAGAAGCGTATCTAGACATCTTTATACGTGTTCCAGTGTCCCGCAGCGGCGATCCGGTCGTCGAACGCATGCCTAGGAAACTGTGATGTAAAATTCTCGATGATTCTCGTGCGTACGGAAAGATTTGAAAAAGACGTATACACAGACACATCAATATATTCACTCTGTGAACAAATCTGGTTACTGTAACTACTTCTTTTAGGAGCCTTTCTTCCCGTCTACTTAGGTACAACGAAGAATAAAGCGTGCTGAGGTATTGTCGATGACTCTATTCTCTACGTTTGATTCTTCGAGGAGAACAATACGATCGATGGTGACTTAAAAGAACACATATAGGGTTTTTGTGAAGATTTCTTTGTAAGATTCCCACCCTGTTATCTCAACAGTCTCTATTTCAGTGATGTAAGTATCGAATCGATATGTTTATTCTTCTTCTCAATCTGAAAGTACAATTTTAACAATCTCATGGATAGAAAACTTAGGAGTTTGGAATTGTGGTGTGATCATTATCACGTTATTAACTGTATTCATCATTGAAGAGTTAGGCTGAGGTGAGAGACCATATACCCGATCATTTTCATTATTACATGAATTGACGAAGTAATTTAGCTAGAAGTTTTCAATGAAAAAGTTAATTTTTGATCCATTAATTACAAAAAATATTTTGATTGAAGAGTTTTTGCACGGCCAAACCACAAAAACCTACAATATCAAACAAAACAAAGGACTGATTGGGTTATAGGGTCTCTTACCTTATTCCGATTAATTTTGAAGAAATGAATGAAATCTTTAGAAAGATATTTGAAAATTTGTTTCTATGTTCAATAATAATAAAAAAAAAAATATTTATAATCTCAGAAGTTATAAGCTATCTTGTGGAGAACCTTCAAATTCAATAAGGTCGCGTGAAGTTGGACAAAAACCAACCCTCTAAATCTGGAAGAGTGAAAAATCACTCATTTCACTGCACTAAGTTTCAGAAGTGAGTCAGTCCGCTTCGAGTGGGATTTTCACTCGTTTCGAGTGGACTCCCACTCTTTTAGACTGAAAAATTCACTCTAGAATTGGAGTGGTTGTGAGTTTATAACCTCAAACCTTAGATTATCACTCTAAAAGAGTGAAAATGTCACTCGAAATTTCGACAGGTTCACTTTTGGGTGGCTAAAGAGTAAGAATTTTGGAGAGAAACTGGAAACTCAGTACATGAATATTGCATTACGAAGTGCATTTCTTTGGTTACAATAAATATTAATCCGTTCAATTGGATTGAAAAACGGTTCGATTTCTCGCGATAAATCTTCTTGGAAAGGTAATAATATTCATATGACTGACAGTGATGTCTCATTGTTTTCAATAAATATAGTACTTTTTGGATCTAAAATAACACTGTTAGAAAAATCTGTCTCAAACTTAACAATACTATTATGAAGTTTTTTACATAAACATTTTATTAAATTTCATACGAAATTTTGTATGAAATTTCATATTTTCATATTAAATTTCATGTTTTCATATTAGATTTAATAATCGTTCTTAAATTTAATATGGAAATATGAAATTTCATAAAAAATTTCTTATAAACTTTTGTCAAGTTTAAGACAGATTTTTCTAACAGTGTAATTCATTCAAACCAAGCGCGTTCGATTGCAGTAGTGAAATATATTTCATCCAAAAAAATCTATTGTGAACTCAAAAAATTCCATACTCCTGACCCAAGTTACCCGCCATGCTTGTGAATAATATATTTCGATGATTTAATAAAATAATTTTATAGATACCATTGGATAAAAATATTTCTTAGAATCAGAAGAATATTCTTTGTCCTAATGAATTTTTTCTTTCTGTGTGAAAAAGTGACAATATCGTTGGTTCTACACGAAAGAGAAATGAATTGGCTGTGTCAATTACCAACTTTTTACGCTGCTACAGCTGAAATAATTGCAGCCATAGCTATTTTTTAGTTGCTTCAGGAAGAATTCATAGCAATCACAGTACGTTTTTAGAAACTGTTATTTGGACAGCAAAACAACCTAGCTGTGATAATTTTGCTGTGGCAACTACAACATTCCCTACGTGTCACAAATAAAATCGCTTCCGTACCTGATTTTTAGCTATCCGAATATGAGCGAATTATTCATTCCATGTAACTTCGCATCAATAAAAGAATGTTGTCGCAGCTTGAATCGTTTATAAAAACGAAACGAAAATTTAAACTCACAAAGTCTGTTGAATCATCGTTATTTAACTTCTCGAATTGGCTCTTTGAAATTGAAAATATCGTTTAGAGAATGTGCTGTATGATTCTGAGTCTTAACTGAAATTTGGTCTCAGTATTTTGATTTCGATTATTATTCATTTCAATAAACGATTCAAACTTCAGCAACATGAAAGATTCGTGGATATCCAAACAACTCAACATTGAATTCTTACTTTTTTTCTTCAGAGTAAATGAAAGAATTTTGATTTTGAGGTCTGGATTTTTCCATTTTTGTTTTTCAATTGAGTTTCGAGCTATCCCTGGCGGGGAAATTTTGTTGAATTATGTTCAATTTTGGCACAACAGTATTTCAATGAAATTCAATAAGAATCCTCGAACTACGACGAACGTTCAATATAAATCAACAAATGTCATTAAAAGTTATTGAATGTTACTGAAATTTTGTTGAATCTAGTTGAATTTCGGTAATTTTCGATGAAAATCGAACGAAATTCAACAACTCTCAACGAAATTTTTCCATCAGGGAAACCGTGCAAAACAGAAAGAAATCAAATACGTTTCATATCTTATCAGACACATGAACAACCCGAACTGGATATTTTCAGATCGAATTGAAGGAGCGTGTTTCAAATAATTATATTTAAAATGAATATTAATTAAATCAATTAGCCTCAAAAGGTCTTTTGTTTTTTCATTATTTTAACAAGTGTTGTATTACTTGGCATGTTTGTCACGTTGATGATTTATAAGATTCATATCGAGTGTTCTAATTTCTGGTATACATGTTTTGATACTGGTAATTCAGATTTCAATATTTCCTAATTCCTTCATATTTTTGGTATCACATTTAATGATAAAATCACAGATTTACTAGAGCAAACCTAAGAATCCAGGAAAGAGAAAAGTATTCCAAATTTTATGGAGTCGAAACAAACCCATAATACAATTCATCCCAAGATCAATAATTTTACATAATAATCATTTGTACTATTATTTGTAGATTGACTAATTTCAAACCGCTTCTTGGAAAAAACAATGCTCAAAATTTTAGACGTATTCCACGTTGATTAACAAACATTTACATTTATTTTTATTTAAAAATTCACTCAGTTTTACTAGACTTGACCAGTCCCTAGCAAGAAAAGTGTTACGATTTCCCACTTGGGAAGCAATTAGAAAAGAATTCCTATATAAAAATTTGTAGGTTCCGCCAATGTTGACCACGGGTAATGGCTTGGGCCAGGCGTGACATCCAAGCGTAGGGGATTTATATTGAGCCAAGGTTGATTGACAAGAGAGGTAATATCCTGCCTGTGTCGGCAATACAAAGATGAAAAGTGTTAGAACGGTGTTGGCGCAAGTTTGTGCCAGCATTGGTTCAGGATTGATTCAACATTAGTTTTATAGTAAAGTTTTGTATTGGCCAACCATGGCAGGAACATTGAATCAAGCCTACGCCAACATTGGCGACCTTTCAACACCGCTGTCCCAGACATGAAAATTCAGGCTCGTTAATTGCTGAAAAGATGTTATCATTTCAGTCCTTGGTCAGGCTTTCTCCCAAGGCTCCACCAATGCTCGACAGGGCTGGTTCAGGCTCGCACCCCTGGTAAATTTTTACATGGGATATGGCTTAGCAATCTATAAATATTCAATGTTGATTGACAACAAATTCGACAAATTTCGGTTGTCAGCCTACCATTGATTCACAATTCCGCCAGACTTGGCGCTTGCTAGACTCATCCTTGGTCCAACATTGACCGAAAGATAGATTCTATGGGAAATAAGGATCATTTGAAACGTGGTTGAATATTGCCACAAACTTCGGTCTAGTGTGAATAAAAATTAGTTTTCAATGTAGCGCCGATCATTGGTAATAGCATGGCTCGATATTGGCATGCTCCTTAATTTGAACTTTTGATGGCTGAATTTCTAGCTGAGTTACCGATCGAGGGTTTCTCGCGAGTAGTGGAAGATGTATACAAGGAATATGTATGACTCAAATAATTCTCTGGAAGAACAGCTCCTACCGCTGATCTATATCGCGTATACTTCTTATAGCAAACTTTAGCGACAAAAAAACACCGAGTTGTTTACAGATAAATGAGGAAAACGCAAATATATGCCAAATGATGTATATTGGAAATTGTGAAATGCGCATACTTTGTATATATTTTCAGGTCAATTATTTTTTACAGTTTTATCATTGGTGCAACATTGATGAACGAATTTTTCTATTGTTTGCCAATGATGGTCCATTTCATTGCCATTTCTGCACCAATGATGGGGCTCCATTGAAAAAACACATTGATAAATCATAAAATGATGTTATCATTTCAGTGCTGCGCCATGCTTGGTTGCAAAACCTCGGTCATACTTTACCCTGGTTAAAAAAATCCATAGAATCTGATGACATGAAACTCAATGAGATTTGGTCAGAACATTGTACAATATTCAATCAGATTCAATTAGAATCACATTGGAAAAATACTTTCATCTGATTAAATCTCATTGTACAAGATTCAATGAGATTTGGCGAGAATCAATGGTTTTTTTTCACTCAGGGTATCTACATTGCGCCATGCTACATAGCGCCAATGGCAAATTTCTGTATGGGAAGTTGAATTAAATTTTGTGTATACCAGTCATTGTGAAGAAACCAGAAAGAAATAGAAAGTAAATATATGAAAAGTGAAGGAAATACCGGATATGAAGTGTGACATATTTTCCGAAGCGCAGCGGGGTTGCTCAGAGTACGAGGACCATTAAAACTTGACCATCCATCGCACAATATAGTTGGGTATGAGATGGGGTCATCGTGTGAAACCCACTAACGCACTCTAATGCGTTCTTAACGAACCCTCTTAATCCAATTTCGGTCGGACTATACAACGAAATTATGTGTATACCACGCAGGTTTATACGCATATAAATATACACAGCCTGACCGGAAATTGTGGACCACATTTCTCTGTGTATTTTATCTCGTCCGTACTGCGAAGGTGAAATTCATTCAAATCTTATGACACACAATTTGAATGGAACATTCTTGTTTGGGATACTTTTGTACGCGATTCGCACAATATTTTTTCTTATTAATCAAATTGATAATATCACGCACTTTTACTATGCAAAATATAAGAATAATTCTTGATATTCTTATTTAATTTCAAAAATAACACCTCAATATACTTTCAGATAATTCATTCTTACGTTTGATGGAATTCAAACGAAGAAACAAACATTATGAACTCAACCCCCTTTGTAATCCCACAGATGATATTACTTTACAGAATTTGAATGCGGAAATAAATTAATGGTATAAGTTTCATAATAATACCGAACAAGTGAAATAATTATACTTGCAACCATTGGATCAGGGAATATAGTTATCGTTCTCTTCTTCGCCACCACTTTCTCCTACAGAAACGAAGAGAAGAGAAGGAACGAGTCCACATTCACGAGTAATTTTAAGTGGTTTCAATTTCAATTAACCCTCAAGCCGATTTCGCGAGTTCTCCATTACCCTATTTCGGAATGCCAATGCAATTATCTCATATCGTTACAATGGAATACAATGGCTATTCCCGATGGATTGCAGAAATTGACAAATTCAGGATAATATTCGATGTCTTCGATTTACCTTGGAGAATGCTGATCCGTTCCTCCTATACCATTTATTTATAACATAATATTGTTATACAATTGCGCTCTGAGTACATTATAGCGTGACTTCATCAATTCTTTCAT
This sequence comes from Gonatopus flavifemur, assembly GCA_018340375.1. Taxonomy (NCBI): domain Eukaryota; kingdom Metazoa; phylum Arthropoda; class Insecta; order Hymenoptera; family Dryinidae; genus Gonatopus; species Gonatopus flavifemur. The sequence goes on from JAFFJZ010000005.1 coordinate 14,225,183, forward strand.
TTCTCAAACTTGAAATACAACAATATCAAATACCTTGAACATTACTACTTCAAATATTATCTCAGTCGCTTATTGTTTTCCCCTAGCGCAATAATACTTTTATGTAAATACAAATTCTCTCTTCCAGAAATCCTCTTAATTTGGTGTTTTACACATCGTTTATTTCTACGACTATGACTGTATCGTCAACCGTGCCTGTTCCTACAAACGCGACTGCAGGGCGACAATATTTTTCGAGAAGAACGGAGATTTAGGTGCAAATGCCTGTGTAGTGCGAATCGACTGCTCTGCCAGTTGGTAAAAATAAGATACTTTAACGATAAATGAAAAATGTTCTTTGAAAACGGTCAATGTAGAAGAAGACCGCGAAAAAAGTCCAAGATTCACGATTTTCTTTCAAAATTTAAGGAATTTCCTTGCCAAAGGATTATTTCATACCACGGATACGTCTCCCATCTAGGTATGTGTTTCCGTGTAAGAGACAGAATGAGCGTAGTATGGTAGATAGCTAGGGACAACAATCATAACAATCTAGTTAAACGTTATAAGGATATCTCACGCTAAGAGGCGTGCCAAGCGTTGCATAAAATCAAATTGTACGCCGAGCCGAGAAGTTATTGTCGTACCTCATCCTCCTTGATCCACTTCCTCCGTCGCCGAGAATTCACCGTAGAATTTTGCCTCTTCACTCCCTTCACAAAGAGAAAGAGGAAGAGTAAGTTTATTGTTCTTCTTTATTCCCTCTCACAGTTCTCTCCGTTCACATCCTTTCGTATCCTTTGAACCCCTCTCGTTGCAACGCAATATGTCGTTTGGAGGAAAAAATGTTTCATTTGTGAAAGAAATTAAAATTGATACCGGATGCCGTACGATTTTCTACAAACGATATCGCTTGATCCTGAATGAATGATCAATGCTTTCGTCACTTGAATTGGTGATTCATTACGTTCCTTTTTTTTCAGCTGTGAAATCATTTTCAAACTCAATAAAAATTTCTCGATTACTTTTTACACTGCATACGGAGAAGAAAAATTCACTGAGGCAGAAAATCGTGTTATTATATAAAAAACAGCAAATCCTTTTGCTAACCTAGCTAAAAATTCGCTACCATACCTGCACGAAAAAGAAAGATTCAACTTGTAAGTGCATATGGACTCACTTTTTTTCGTTAGAATAACAAATCAATCAGTTGATTTGACCAATTGGAAATAATTTACTCAAAAAAAAATTACAAGTTGAATGGTTATCTCAACTAAAATTTTTTTCTGTGTGATTAAATTGCCGAGGGAACAACGAAGTTCTGCTCATCAGAATTATCAATATTGTATACAGATTAGCAGAAAAATTGTTTGCTGCCACAAATAAAAATTCGCTTTTATAGCTAACAAGATTGCGGTGATAGCAAATAGTTTGCTGTCATTGTGAAAAAATTGCTGCTCCAGGGAAGGGTCCCAAAAAGATTTTACTGTCACAGCAAATTCCTTTTTTTATGGACTCTTTCTTCACTCGTGGAAAATTCAACATTCACAAAGCAGAATAATTCTTGAAAGTTGGAAGAAAATCTCCTAGTTTTAATGAGAAAACATTTCTGTCATGATCAGGAAATGGAACCCACCACTGGAATGAAGAAAAACCTTGGCATATAATTTTTACAGCGTATAGATGGATAATCGAAGCATCAATTATCACGTACACCTTGAAATTTAATTGAAACAATCATATTCTCAACAAAGTTTATTTTTCGGAAATTGTACGCTTAGGTACGATATAAGAGATCAAGGGGAAAGGATTAGAGAAGATCTTGTAAAGAAGATTCATCCTTCGTGGGGATCGACGGTGGTTGCCAGAGCGTCGAAAGCAATGGTGCACACCGATAGCCCGGTGGAAGCAAACCTGGCTGGTTGGTATACTCCAACCGTACCTAGACATGGGGTTGTCTACGTTACCTCCGTCACTTTAGCACCACTACAGCGTATTGCGAGTATGCTAAAGAACGGTGGTAATCCGAAGAAGACGTTTGAACAAGAGTACCTCTTCTTCATCTTCTCCCACATTCCATCGGGCTTCCATTCTCTCACTTTCTGTTTCTTCTCTTGTTCTTTTTCAGCTTCAAAATAGTATCTTCGTTTTTCACTCCATCTTCCATTTCTTCTTCTTCTTCTTCTTCTTCGTGTTCTGCTTTTTCTTCTCTTATACGAAAGACAGCAAAGATGAAGGGGAAAAGTAGCGTTTGTGGTGGTGAAGACATGACAACGGAACCCTCTTTTCCAAATATTTCTTATCCCAACGCACGTAACCTTCTAACAAGCTGGCAAAGTTTACCAATAAATTGTATGACGGCAGACGCGACTTTCGCAGCATATCGTCATGTTTGGAAGCTATGAGAGAATGTCATAGCGTCACATATACGCGTATCATTGAATTCGAATAAATTAGATTTATGCAGAACGTATCCACATACTTGCACATTACATTTTGTTCATAAAACACTTTTTTTCCACATGCAATTTTATAATCTTTTATAATCTTTCAGAAAAATCTGGTTCGCATAACCACACGGAGAAAATCCTGCACTAGTGATTGCTGTAACCTACACGACTGGCTCGTATTATGCAAAAAAAATCATCTCCACGCTCCTGGTTCGTGTAATAACACGAATCAGTCGCGTCTCCGCAGTAGAAAGTCGTTTTTCTGCACTATTCTGTACTGTGGAGATACGACTGAATTGACCGAATGAACTGAAGTTAGTTGTGAAAATTAGTTTCGAGTAATAAAAAAATAAAAGGCCGGTAATAAAAGCTCTAGTAAAGGCAACTTCAAATTAATAACAGCAACTAAAATTACAGAAATTAAATTTGAATTTAGTTGAGTCAATGCCCGACTTTAGTTATCCAAATATCAACAACTGTATCTAGTTGCTGGAACTAATTTGGAGTAAGGGTAACTAATGACTTTTTTCGGTGCAGTACTCTTGAAATGATTCTTTTGCATAACACGAGCCAATCGTGTGAGCTACAGTAACCACTAGTGTAGGATTATCTCCGTGCAGGCGACATAGTTGTTTTTGGGTTAAACCATTCCATCTAGTTGCCACAATCAGATTCACGTGATTTTGTCTTGTTTTCCTGGTTGTCATAACCAGATTTCAGGTCACTACAACAATAACACTGTAAAAAGTCCGACTGAAAGTGGCTGCATCTTACTTGAAAACTTGACTGAAATTTAGTCTTTGCCATTGTGTCGGCATTTGTTTTCGATGCTTAATTTCAACTGGAATAGGGCTAGTTTTGGCTGCATCTTAAAATAAGCTGATATTCAGTTGAAAGTGAGTTTTACTTTTCACTGTCAAGTCCTTAATTATGCAAGGGTAGTTTCTGTGACCGCATCGCTTGTTTCTCAGTGTACGTAAATTACTAGATTTTGTTGAAATTGTCAGTTAAACTCAGTGAGATAAGAAAGTTTTTCGCCATTATTTTTTCTCTTTTATAGTGACGCCATTGAATTGTTAACAATGAAAATTCAATAATATTTGAAACCTTTTATAAAAATTCAACAACATGTATTCATTTTTGTGATTTTTCGAAGACGATATCCACAGTAATAATTCATTTTTTTCATTTCTTATACCTTTCCCTATGAACGACAAATGTTGGCACATGCTGCCATCGAATGGAAGAGAGGGACAGGGAGAGAAAGAGAAAGAGGACAAGTACGAGGAAAGATCGTACTGAATGGCATTTCGTGGATATAATGCGGCACTCGCGCTTCATAATGGAGTCACATCACATCGGTTACACAATCACAATACTAATCTGACATAATGGCTACCTTTCTACCAATGCGTCGATGGGGCCAAAAACGCGTGTGTACGGCCAGCCGGTGTTGGTATCTAACGAAAACGATAATGATGATTCAAAAGTAAAACCCCAGTTTGCAACGGTTCTATAAGAAAGCTTTGCCATGTTTGAAAAATTAGACTCATGTAATATTCAAATAATAGCGATTTAATAATTGTGCTGTAAAAAATTCATTTATTAAGGGGGATGCATTTTTTCATTAATTTAATAATTGTGGAATTTTCTCCCAAGAAATGATGGCAGCACAGTTCCACCCTACATGGGTAATTTTTCACCATCATTTGGTGGACTGTTTCTTCATTTGTAGATGATTCAAAACCCAAAAAACAAAATAATTTTCCAAACGCGTAGAAAAGTCTCTCATTTTTGAAGGAGAAACAAGTCTCCCACGATGAGGGGATAACATCCACCAACAATGTGAAGGAAAACTCCCCACATTTTTGACAGTGTACCAATCATATTACGGTTGCCACAGTACCATTAACGTTTATTGTTTCTTTCGAATAGTTGTCTCAACCATACCTCGTATTCGTAAGCACTAGACTTTTTTTCAGTGGAAGGTTATATTTTTCAAACTTTCAAGATAAAAAAGAATCTAATCCTGCAAACCGGAAGTATTTTCAATTGGTTATTTCATAAATAATATCAGCCAATGAAATAAATCCCACTGTAAAAAGTAAATGTGGAGTTTTTCCCCAAATTTGGTGGCAGCAAAAATCCTCCATGTGGGGCAAATCCATTTCTCCTTGTTCTGGAGCAATTTTCCTTCATTTGGAGAGAAATTCCCTTTGAAAAGAAGAAATTTTCTTCCAAATTGGAGGAGAATCCCTCCAAAATATAGGGGAGATGAATTTCCCCCACATGAGAGATTTTTGCTGCTTCTAAATCTGGGGGAAAACTCTACTCAATTTTTACAGTGCCGACAGAATAGAAAATCCCAGCAATTTTTGTTCATTTTGTCGTTTGTCCTTTTTTACCCCACCAGTGGGGTAAAAAGATCCGCCCACGAGGTAATTCCGATTAGCATCTAATTATGTCATTGAGAGTATCCAAAATTTTTTTCAGTATACCAGAGTACATATATAATGAAACTATTGATTTTCTGGAACAAAGAAATAATTTTTCAATGGAAAAACATAGGGGAGACTGCTCTCTACATATGGAAGAATGAAAATTCCACTCGAACAGAAATATGGGACCCATCTAGCTGTCTAAAGAGAGAATTTGCTCTGTCAAAGTGAGAATTTATTCTAATAACCTATCTTGTGGCACGGGCACGGGGTAGTAAAGGCTAAAAACCTCGATGGTACTATCGATACTATTCGATTGTTTTTTCCATCGAAAACCATCGATGGTAGAAGTCAACTATCGATAATATCGAAATTCGTGGAAGGGGAAGAAGAAAAGAGAGGTGTGCGAAGTATAAAATATATCCAAATTTCAGTAGTGTCACAGACCCAAAGGGGCATTCAGTGAGCATATAGTTATATATGAAATACGCTAATGTTAACCCTGGTGAAAATGAAGCGTATACCCAAAGCAAGAAGGAAACGTATACGAAGCGAAAAACGTTTCAACTCCCTCTTTCTGGAGCGTATGATACCCGCTTGCTGGAAAGTCATCAAATCATACGTTCTGTATACGTTTCATAAACTTCCGATCCCGTTTCGCATATGCTTCATGTAACGTAATAATAGGTTATATGAAGCGTATGCGAGTCATACCTATTCTGACTTCAAATAACATCTTTCAGCAATTGATGTCAACGACGATCCATGGCTCAGTGGATAAGATCCTACCATAGTGAAAGTCACCGGTTCGATTCTCACAACAGGGTTCAATTTTTTTGTCTAGAGTTCTTGAATTTTTCCCGCTTTCTTTGTTTCGATTCCCGTTTCACATACTCTTTGTATCCTTTCCATTCAAGCTTCGTATACTTTCCATTGACGTTTCTGTTACCCTTCAGCATACGCTTCGTTTACTCTTTCTTCTCGCTTCCATTTTCACCAGGGAAATTATATTTCAATAAAATTTGACTGATGTTGAATGATTTTTCGACTTTGTTGGACAGTTTATATGCTCTCCAACTTTTGATTTATGTTTTCCTATGAAATGATACTTATTACATATTTTTGAAAATATGTTTCTAAACATTATTGTAACTGGTTTAAATCATTTTTCACCCGAGTATTTTACCATTAATTGCTACTCTTTCCAGTATAAAGTTATACTTTCCATTATAAACGACCTTCATATTTAAACAATTGTATTTTGACCTATCGATAGTTATCGATAGTTTCTCCGATATTATCGATAAGTCTACTATCGAGGTTTAGCCTTCACCAGCACGGGGTAGTTTGTTACAGGGTCTACAACTTGTTTCTTCCAATGACTGATGTTGCGACCCCTCGGAATAACACTCTTTCAACTATCGCCAAACAGTATTCGATAAGGAGCTTGAATGTTAAGCATTGCATTATACAGAAATTATAGACTTTGTAACAACTTACACCTGTCACAATCAGCCCCGATCTCCCTAACATCATTTTTTGATAATATTTATCTTGTTTACATAACGGTTTCTTAGATAAGTTTTGAAATCATTATGCGAATTTACAAACTAATAACATTAATTTCAATCAGTCTTGCCATAATGGAGGATCCACTTGGCTTCTAAATTCCCCTTTTGTGAGTCACGTTATTTTATCAGTTTTATCACAACGGGCCCTCTTATTCCAACCACTTGTAGGGTTGATTTCAAACTCATGACAATTTTGATAATTATCAGGTTGGCAACTAAGTAATTGCGGATTTCACTCATAGATGGTGTCAGTTGAATTTTTAGGTTTGCAGACGTAGTACAAATGTAAAACACATCTTGTTATTTGATAGTTGGCAATTCAGCTGTCAATCAGTAACAAAAGTTTTTTGATCGTTTGCGTAGTTTTCGTTTGGCGTTCGTTGAAAAATGGAAAATCAAAAGGAACATTTTCGTCATATTTTGCTTTTTTATTTCCGCAAAGGGAAAAACGCATCGCAAGCTCATAAAAAGTTATGTGCTGTTTATGGCGACGAAGCCTTAAAAGAACGACAGTGTCAAAATTGGTTTACCAAATTTCGTTCTGGTGATTTTTCACTCAAAGATGAAAAACGCTCTGGTCGTCCAGTTGACGTTGATGACGTCCTAATCAAAGCAATGATCGATTCGGATCGTCACAGTACAACACGTGAGATTGCAGAGAAACTTCATGTATCACATACATGCATTGAAAATCACTCAAAACAACTTGGCTATGTTCAAAAACTCGATACATGGGTTCCTCACGAACTGAAAGAAACGCATTTAACGCGACGCATTAACATCTGCGATTTGATAAAGAAACGTAATGAAAATGATCCATTTTTAAAACGACTGATAACTGGCGATGAAAAATGGGTTGTATACAACAATATCAAGCGGAAAAGATCGTGGAGCAGGCCAGGTGAACTGACTCGAACAACAGCAAAAGCTGATATTCATCAAAAGAAGGTTTTTGTTATCAGTTTGGTGGGATTACAAAGGAATTGTCTACTTTGCACTCTTATCACCCAACCGAACGATCAATTCTGATGTCTATATTGAACGATTAACGAAATTAAACAATGCAGTTGAAGAAAAGCGGCCCGAATTGACAAATCCAAAAGGTGTTGTATTCCATCATGACAATGCAAGGCCACACACATCTTTGGTCACTCGGCAAAAATTATTGGAGCTTGGTTGGGATGTTTTGCCACATCCACCATACAGTCCTGACCAGTGATGCCAGAAAATTCAAGAATCGCCAACTTTTACCCCCTCCATACCCACCACACAATCAAATTTCTTTTGTCGGGAGCTTTATTGTGTGTGTGAGATTTCTATATAGATGGGGCTTGATGGAGGGGACAAAACTTGGCGTCTGGCATCACTGGTCCTGACCTTGCACCATCTGATTACTTTTTGTTTCGATCTTTCCAAAACTCCTTGAATGGTAAAAATTTCAGTAATGATGATGATGTCAAATCGTACTTACCTGATTCAGTTTTTTGCTAATAAAAACCAGAAGTTTTATGCACGTGAGATTATGATGCTGCCTGAAAGATGGCAAAAGGTCATTGATCAAAATGGGCAATACATTACAGAATAAAGTTATTTAGTTCCATGAAAAGAGTGTCTTTGATTTTCTAACAAAAATCTGCAATTACTTAGTTGCCAACCCAATATTCTAGCAGGAAACTAATGAAATCTTGAAGAAGTCGAATTGACCACTAAAACCGAGTGTCCAGCGGTCAGGGAAGTCTAACGGAATGAGCCAATTGCGTATTTGGTTTGAAAAGAATAACCAATAAGGAAATGACAAAATTTCAGGCCTGGCCATCCTGTAAAATTATTCAACTGTGATCGGCAATCAGCGAGAATAATATGTTAATGTATAATAAAACGCAAAAAAGATACAAATTTTACAGATGCGAGCATGTGTCTCTCTCCAACAGTGCACCAACTACAATTGTGCTTTCTTTTGTTTTTCCAGTATACTTTGTTGCATTACTTCACTTCAATAAATCAATGCATCACTATTCATCAATATACTTATGGTGGACTTTTTTACCCACGGACCTTCAAGACACGCCCTACCCTACGTTCTTTCTTTTTTTTTTTAAGGGCACATGAACATAACAATTAAAATTCAATTGCCTAAAAATGAATTCGATAGATCTTTTCTGCTATAGACAAACTCCATTTCGCGAGATTTTATGATCCTAAATCTTTGGCTCAGCGTTCTTTTTCCTCATTTTTTTCATTTCTTCATCTCCAGCAATTTTTTTTTCATTATAATTATTAGCTTGTCTCTTTTCCTTGGATATTTGTTTCTGCTCATTTTTCCGTTGTTTTTGTACTCTGACTGTTTCTTTTCTTCTTTGACTTTTGCAGCAATTTTTTTCCTCCGCCATTCCAAACTTCTTGACATCTTTTCGATTCTTTTTTACTTCATTCTTTTCTTCATTTGATCTCTATTTATGCAATAGAATGGCATGAAATGTTCATTCACTGAACTTTTTACCTCCACGTTTAGGTGTCCATGTGAACAAATTTTCAAAATTATATATAATTTGTACATAATTCAATATAGTTCATATATAATTTCTATATAATTATATATAAGTTACATATACTTCTCAAGGTCCACTCAGGAAATACGTACAAAATTACGCCAACCCTGTATGCACATTCAGGGTTAGATGTGAAAAACAAGTTTTGTATCCCGTACAGCACAACCACCGATTCTCCACCTTGGACTTAGGTGTACTGGAGGTGGAGAATCGATGGAAAAATGGGAGCCGTGGAAATAAGGGAGAGTCTCCGTTGAGGCAACGGACAGGCCCCTGTATTTTCAATAAAACTTCAATGCATGAATTTATACATCCAGATTTGGTTATATAAATGCACTAATATGAATTATATTGAAAACCCAGGGGGCGGACACTTCTCAGTTTTGCCTCTTCGTTGCCTCAACGGAGACTCTCACTTATTTCCCCGGCTCCCATTTCTCCACCAATTCGTCCTAGGTGGAAAATCGGTGGTGGTGCTGTACGGGATCAACGTTAGTGGAAAAACCATATCAAATATTGTACATTATCACTCAGGCTGTGAGAGGAATCAATTTTTTTCTTCATTTTCCATCTATTTGCAACATTTCATCAATGATTTTCCCTTTGTATCAACTTTTGGTTATGATGGGTCGTATAATTCATTTGTGAAGACCTAATTTCATCGGATTCAATTATTTCTGGCAGCAGTAGCTTACAAGCCTATCTGACTATAGCAGTCGGTAGGGAATAAAAATTTCCTCAACATATTTCAAGCCCATTCAAGTTCTATTAAATCTGCCCACAAATATATACGATCTATGTAAATTATTATAAGTCAAATAAAACGTGAAGATAAGTAATAATATCGATTAATATTATTATTGATAAAAATCAGAAAAAGAATATAAATTCGTGCGATAAAATTTGTGTGAACTTCCTTTTGATCGGAGAGAAGCATGAAACTGTACCGAATGGAAAAAGGAAGAGAGACGAGACATAAAGTACGGGAAGAAGCACTCCGTGCGACATTAAAATTGTACGTCCTTTCTATCGGCTTTTATTTTCTTGAGACCATCTTTCTTATTCCTTTTCTTTCCCTTTCTCTCCCTCTCTCTCCCTCCCACCTTCTTTTTCTTCCTCGAAAAATAAAACCACGTCCAGCTTTTCTTCTGGAGATTTCACTTCTGGCGGAAAAAGCTCGTAGCGAGCATCTCATGGATGTCATTGGTCCTTCGGTATATTTTTATCTCAGGCCCGCAGGATGTTCCGGATTTACCGAAGTTCTCGTGGTCGTCGACGCGGAATCGTTCAATCGAACGATTTTAATACGATGAATTGAAGCGAATATTTTCTACAGGTCAATAAAAAAAAGTGGACCCTACCTTTGCTGATGTAAATTCTATTTATTTTGCAATTTCGATCTCATGAAATATCATTTCGATTAACAATTCTTCACGCAAAGTTGACAGAAGGGAGAATAAAACATAAGAAGTTTGAAATTTAGACATTCTTTCGTAGTGGAAAAACTATATTTCAACTCGTGTATAACGGATTCGTGAAATTCATAATCGTATTATTATATATCTATCTCTGATGACGTTTATTTATCACTATCCATTGAACGTTAATAAAGTACTTGTACTGAATAATCGATACTTCTCTACAGTAAAAATATGTATTTTATACGATTTTATATGAAATACAAACGGTGGGACTTTGGCTAATTTTTTTCGATACAAACTACACAAAAATTGTTTTCAAGAAATGCTGCACTGGAAGAATTTGGTTGCAAAAATTCCCGTGAAATTCCAGTAATCGAAGGACAAGTAGAATTTCTTCTCAAAATTACTGTGCAGCTTGTAAAAATGAGTGAGTTATTTTGTTTTACAAAATGCACGGTAATCCCATATAGCACAAAGGTCTCAGTAATATCTCCAGAATATTCTGGAGACATTGTAATATTGTCAGAATATTCTGGAGATATTACTGAGACATTTGTGCTATATGGGATATTTTAAAAAATTTCTACTTGTCCGTCGATCACCAGAATTTCACGTTAAGTTTTCAAATACAATTCTGTCAGTGTGTGCAAGGAGATATTTTGAATTAGCGCATGCATTTTTGTGTAGTTTGTCTGAGAAAAACTTGTTAAAGTGCAACCGCTCGTGGCATCACATTAAGGAATCTGCATTGATACAAAAAGCTCTGAAGAACATTCCTTCTTCTTGCTTTGTACTTTGAGGGGGTTTCACAGTCCCTAGCCTACAAAATTTTTAATGCGAATCTGAATATCGGTTGAAACTTGATATATATTCTTTACAAAAATCTCTAGAATTTTTTTGATTTCTTAAATAGGTTGGAAAGAAGATTTGAAGATGATACAAGCGCATCAGTGGCTCCTTCGACAAAATCTTTCGTAACTTTTTGAAAAATAACTTCACCAATTTTTGTGCATCAACAATAATGAAGGGTTCACCTTTCTTTCATGGTGTTTTGTTTGTTATTATAGAATAGAAACCCTTGGAAAGAGTCATTTCAAAAGGTTTCAGCATTTCGTCTTTCATACTTTTTCTTTTTTCTTTCATGGGTAATCGATTCTTCCACCATATCGATAGAACACTCCAAAAGACAAGAGGGCACGTGTGACCGCTAACATCGTAAATGATGTGGATTGCAATAACTCGTTCACAAACAGAAGTTATTCACTTTTTGGTTTATCATATTTTAGACACAAATACCGTTTTCGTAACTAGAGAGAGTATTCATCCTGGAATTGCATCAATTTACGTACGTGAATTGATGCATGCAGTACATACCGATCCAAATTTGAGATGTCGTTATCTCGCTATTAAAAAATTCTTTCCCTCTCATTTCTATTTGATCCCATTCGGACGAATGAAATAAGAACCCATGAAGGAAAGAATCATTCGCAAGAGGTTTAAGCATCTCGACTGCTACAATCTCTTCGTGTGCAATCGATTCTTCCACTATATCGATGGACCACTTCAAGGACAGAAGGCACGCGTTAACGCCGTCAATATTCTACACCTCGGTACTGTGAAGTCAGAAAAAAGATATTCTTCTCTTTTCAACATTGCTATAGTGCCCCCCTGTGGATTCTGTAGTACAATATTGACAGGGTTGTAAACCGATGTGAGCGATTTTTACTCAAGTTTTCTCACTTCGTTGGAAGTTCAAGATGCGTAAGAGAATGCGAACTTATTTCAACACGTTGTTTTCGTTTACTCAAAGACATATTTACGTAGGATTTTATTTAAACGTTCGTATCACAGAAATTTCATTTTATACTCCAGTCAATTTATTGACGTACTTGAATGTGGTATCTCGTTCAATGAAAAATTTGATTCTGTTCACGAGATACCGAATTTTAGCTGGAGGATATAATTCGAAACATATGTTTTGATCGCATTCGTCCTTTTACTTTGCAATGATTTCGTTAATGTTTTTTTCAACCATCCTTTTCTTCCTTGCCTTTGCTCTCTATCTCCCTTGATATACGTGCGTTAGAAGTTGTTAGGAGACAGGCAACAACTCGTATCGGGCACTCAACGAGGCGAACTCGCGTGAATGAAAATCGCTCGCTCGCGCGAGCAACCCCATAAATATTGTAGCGACGCGACCGGCGGGAGTCGCTGAGGGGGTTTTCTGACTCGTTGCCGCTAATACAAGCTTTGCTCTCCCGCTGTCTCTAACTAAAATGCGTGAGACCTTTTTTTTAATGTTTCCGAAAAAAAGTTCAACCCTCCGAAGCTGGAGGAACGCTCGTCAGAGTGTATTTAATTTACTAATCCCGAAATAAGTGAACACCTTTTTTTGTTGAACAATAAAATACATTCAAACATTATATCGCTGTAAGTAACCATTATAAAACTTTGCATTTCGTAACTTACTGAAATATTGATTTCGAAAAAACCATTGATCATCTTATACCCTAAGCTTCAATTTTCACAGTTCATCTTAAGATTTTCCTCGTAAATAAGTCGAAAGGAATAACAAGGATGTGGGATAATATATAAAATTCTGAGAAAAGGAAAAAAGAAAGCCATAAGGGACATGGACGGAGATGAAACCGTTTGGTATAGGGTAAATAAAGTTTTAAATTTCCGTAGCTTCTGCTCATTTCTTTCTCTCTCTTTTTTTCACTTTATTCGGTCGACGGGCGCCTGCCTTCTCCACTATCTGCATAATATATCTCTAATGTGGTAAAGGGAAAAGAGGGTGGTGAAACTTGCCTCTGTGCTTCATGCTCTATGCGGTATAATGTAAGGAAAGCACCGAAAGAGGAAAGAGAGTCAAGTGGAAGAGAGATGAAGGAAGTGTGGGACCACGCGTGAAGGTAGCCCCAGAAGTGGCATGGGGCTTAAATAACGTGAGTTTGAATTTATAGTAATACTTTTATGAAATAATGTTAGTGGCGGATATTAAAGCAGACACTGGGAGCATCTCTGGCTAAGCGCCATCCGAAAAGTCGACTCTTCCTCCCTCGTACGTTTCCTTCCCTCCCTCTTTCTACTCTCTTTCGCTTTTCTCTTCTTCTCATCCGCAATTTTTATCAAAGAAGGAGCCAAGTCATCTCAAAACTCTCACGGACAATTTTTGTCTTCATTCTCATAAAACAATAATAATAAAAAAAACAAGATGAATGTGTTTTCCTTGATTCTCATTTCAATTCTCACAATACCCTGCATAATGGATAACATAAATCATCGCGACGGCAATTCATGAAATATTTACATGTCATTATTTATAATTCGTTGTAAAATTTCATTCGTTTTCAAAAGGTGTGACAATATTTCCTGTGCATTCAACGATGATGATTCGTTCATTCTCTTATGGAACGAATCTTTCGTTCTATGTGGAAAAAGTTGTATTGCATCCAAAATGATTAACGATGTATCAATATCATCCAATATATCCGCACAGAATGATATTGTTGAAGTTTGAATCGTTTTAAAAAACGGAACGAAAATCCAAACCTAGAAAATCTGATGAATTGTCATTATTTATCTTCTCGAATTATTGATTCCTTGGAACTGGAAACATCTTTTAAACAATGCAATTCTTAGTATTTAACAACTGAGTATCTCATTATTTGATTACTAATTCGTTTCAAAAAACGATTCAAACTTCGAACATATGCGGAATGAAATAATTTAGAAATAATATATCCTTGAATCCTTGTCATAGAATTTCACTCTTCTGTACTAAAAATCCAAGATTAGAATATCAGAATCACACGAAGATAGTTTTGTTAGAAAAAGTGTGTAATTTTAAAGCTAAACTCAATTTAATGCAACATTGATAACTAAATTAAAAGCTTTTGTTCACTTTGAAATAACCAGGATTTTCAATAATTCAATTTGAAAGATTTAGTTTGTATAACGCACACGTATCTCAATGATGATTAAAATATCAACAAAACTGATTACCACCGAGAGGAGTTGAAATTCTAGGATCGTTGAGCACGTTACAATAACTGCATTTCAATGATCGATCGCAGATCAATGTTCTTCGAGGCAGCAGTTCCTTTGGGTATAGCCTTATATTCTTGTTACATATTATGCCAATTCTTGACGCTTCAATACGATATTCGATTCGATGGTTTGCGGATGGTTGATGCGCTCGAGGCAGGGAAATAAAATGTGGCACAAGGTCTCCGGAGTATTGCTACGGGATTTTAGATTCTGGAAAAGGGTGCCGGGAGTAACGGGCCGTACATAACGAGGCGAAAGCCGCGTAAAATTCGTAGGCAAGTGCTCTTTAATTAGCACGCCGCGCTGAACGCCTAGCTGGAGGATGAGAGAACGAGGACGAGGACGAGGACGAGGAAAAGGAGAAGGAGGAGGAGGAGGAGGAAGAGGCTGGAAATGGAGGTGAGGAGGGACTTAAATAATTATCGTTTCGAAGCCGTCGTGTACTCGCTCAAACTCGCTTATGTGAGACGAAGTGAGTTCAGTTGAGGCAGCTTGATTCTACTCTTTCTCTCACTCATTTTTGATCTCTCTCTCCCTCCCTGCCTTTCTATCTTTTCTCTCTTTCTAGCTGGGGCCGCATCTGTTTCTGATTATTAATTAATATCAACCAACCCGAGGCTGCGTTCGCATGAGCGAACTTTTGCCGCTATCTCGTACTCACATATATACATATACATACACGCGCGCGAAAGCACATAAATACTGAAACAGAGGAAGAAGAGAAAAGGGTGTATTATAAAACACACACCCAGGGTAGATTTTCAAGATATTACGAAAAGCATTATGTTGCCTTTATAACAGTTCAGAAATAAAATCAAAATATCATGATAAATATGGATGGGAATAATTGAATTTCTAACGCATATCGTATCTAGGGTAAAGAAATTCCTAGGAGCAATTTTCTAAGCGTTCATGGATTTGATAAAGCTGCGTTACACGAAAACTAAACGCTTGCGGGTTTCTCACAAGAGTTTAGTGTTTCTTTAGTGCACTGGATTTTCCACACAAACGTGATGATTTGCGATGTATTCGTCAAAAATTATTTATCAACTCCCATAATTTTGGAAATATTCGTTGAGAAATTACTCAAAAACACATTTTTATCTTCGACATTTGAAACATCCATTAAGCATCGATTTCTAAAATCTTCGAGAGCTACTTCTCTAAATGTTGTTTAAAAATAATCAGGAACAACTTCCCATACAGCAAAAGTTTTGCTTTGTCTAAAAGATTTCTTATGCAACAGTTTTCACTGTCTTCAAGATGTCTTCGTTTAAGAAATCTAAAAGATGTCTTCAGATGTGGGAAGATATCTTGCAAGGTTTCCAAAAATCGACGCATTGGACATCACTTTGAACTCTTAAAGATAACATGTCTGTCACCATTCTTTGAAAATGAAAATTCAACAATTAATTTTCAACCTTGAAATGGCTCTAAACACAATCACAAGTGTTATATCTAAATTAAATTTGCATTTTTATTTTGTAACTTGACAAAAACATAAAAATCAAAACAAGACTGTTACGAAAAAGAAATACAGATTTGATTTAAATTCATATTTCTGTTGGAACTAGCATTACACGAAGTTGCGATGCCAAGGCAAATATTGAGAGAGACAACTCCTTAATTAAGAAGCTTGACTTGGTTTTCCAGATAGGGTGTGAAGGAAGGATCAGAGTTTTAGCGACAGCGTGACGTGGACCCGTTACTGATGGGTGCCGACCATACACGAATATAAATTCGTCTATTATCCAGTGATTAGTTTACGGAAGAAGGCAGTCTTTTGTTTTCTACCCCTTGTCTATCTGTCCCTCTTTTCCTTTCTTGTCTTCGCGTCATTGTTTTTTGTAAGACTATACAGCCCTTCTTAAATTATCCCGTGAATATATAAACAGCTCGTTAAGGTTCACATTAATGTATACATACATTTTCATTACTCTTCCAATTATACGATAGGATACTTACGTGACACAGAAGCATCTTCCGGATATTTTATCATTGTCCTGATAATCTCCCCAGAATATTATTGTACTGAACTTATTATAAATACCGTACATTGATATCCATGGAAAATTCTTCAGGTTTTTCTCCAAAAATGATTTAGATCAGTAGATTTTTTCTATGCTTTGGAAAGTGTTTTTGTGTAATACAGTCAATTTTCAACGCTGAAAATTTACAAGAATTTCACTTCCAGTCTAACGCGCAGTCAAATCTAACTGTTGAAAATGTCAAATCCGGGAGAAAAATAGTTGTGGAGATTTTAACGACGTTCGCCTCTAGAAATCAGGTAAAAAAATACCAAATTTTGCTACCCAATTTTGCCCAAAACTACCAAATTCTGATAAAAAATCTTGTCAAAACCTGGCAGAAAATTTTCATCAGTTTTCGACTGGATGCCACACTCTCTAAATTCCTTAGAGTGAAAAATTTATTCTTGAAGAGTGAAAATACTGCAAGTCCAGAAAGAGTGAGATTCAACTCCATAAGAGTGAATTCTCACTCCAACATAGTGAAGGTTCAACTCGGTTTAAAGAGTGAAATTTCACCTTTTTATAAGAGAGAGTTTTTTCCTCATTCCAAGAGAGTGAAAATTCTCTTGTTGGACTTGCAGTATTTTCACTCTTTGGGAGTGGATTTTCACTCCAAGGAACTCAGAGAGCAACAGTCTGAAAATTCTAAACAGAACTGTGCCGAAAAATTGCTGTCAATTTTTGAAAGAATATTCCGATTTGGTGATTCTGGAGAAAAAAGATTCCTGATATAGGAATTTTGTAAAATTTTGACTGGATTTTCAGGGACACAAATCGTTCGAAGCTTGTGCACAATTTTTGACCGGTTTTACGTGGGATTGTCAATAGGGAATGTAATATTAAGCGAAACCAGGCGAATGTCATTGAAGCATCTGATGTAAGAATCTGGATTTGGAGCTTAAAGCCATAGAATTAATTCCGAAGAATTCTTTTCTCTTCTATTCTAACTTATTTTCTAGTGTAATGTTTTTTATTCCAAATTCGCGAATTCGATTTCAACTCTTCTGAAGTCAAATTCAAGATACAATTCTTATGTCGAAAATAACTCTGTGAATATTCACCTACCCGACATTTTAAGCATTTCCTGAGTGGGAAAATTTTTTAAATTATATATAATTTAATATAGTGGGTATCATCATCTTTTTCAAATAATATAAAAAACTCCTCTAACATGTCGGTTTTAAAAATCTTTCAGGAACCGTCAGAAACTGAATTAATTCAAATATGCCTCGTTTCAAATTTGACATAGAAAACTATAGTTTACAACAGAAAAATATCATGATTTACTTTCAAATGGTGATAGTTTTGAATGAGTGTTCTGAGTCGGTAATTCATTATAGAATCCCATAGTTTCTAATGCGTGGACGGCAAGAGTTGCAGTTTAACTGTTGTTTTTACAAGACTTTGCTTTAAAATATATGTTGTTTTCTAAAATTTACGCAGTTTCTTGAAATTTACTATAAATGTGATTCAGAATTTTTTTAATCCAAGCAACTTCTCAACAACATGATAACAAGTTTAGTTGGAATTTCAAGTTTACAGCATATTGTTGTGCATTTCGCAATGCAACTTCTGTAAAAATTGCCATAAACTGCTGTTCAGTATTTTCAAAAACCCATGTAGCACAAAATATTCGAGAATTCTGATAACATGCGAGAAGATAAATGTACCCAAAATGTTCTGATAAGATCTACAGGATATATAAAAATGTCCACGGTATGTTCTAGTGAGATGAAGCTGAAACTGGCAGCCGTGAAGCTAGCAATCAATTGTTATAACTTTTTAAACAAATGTTTTATTAAGGATTTGAGTATCTGAAACATTTAGTGGAACGCTGTTTAATCGGTTTCTGAGATCGAAAAAGCTTCAACAATGTTTAATCAAAAGTTACAAACTAGCTTTACGGCTGCTGGTTTCAGCTTCATATTAGTGAGAGGGTTTCAAATATTCATAGAATATCTATAGAATAATCTCACAACATCCAAATAGTGTATAGAGTTATAGGAAGATTTAATGCCTTTAGAATATTCTCTTCTACTATATTCTATGGACATTCATAGGATTTTTGAAACAGTCTTATCGTAACCAGGACTGGATTAAGACGATACTAGCAGCGTGGCAGCGACCAAATCGTTTATGACAAACTTCGTATTCAGAATTTTCTTCAAGTTTGAATCGGTTATAGAAACGAAGCAAAAGCTCAAACTCACAACATCTGATGAAACATCGTTATTGATCTTCTCGAATGAATTTTTTGTAATTTTTTGCGACTTAAGACATCGATAAAAAAATGTACTGTAAGATTTGTTATCTTCAACAGCTGAGTATTCTGTTATTCAATTACTAATTTGTTTCAGTAAACGATTCAAACTTTAGCAATATGAGAGAAAATGTATTGTTTTGTATCGTTTTTTCACTGGGAACTTTCAGCGGTGATAGTGTATCACTTCCCTATTAAAAATCACATGTATCAATTCCCTGTAAAAAATAGTTGCCAGGCTCTGGACGATTCTTGTCCCTGGAAATTCCTGTCAAAAACTAACCAATTTTCTACCCGTTTCCGCCCAGAATTACCAAATTAAAACATCCTGTCACAATCTGGCAGAAAAATTTTCGTCAGTTTTCAACTGGATACCTTAATTTGTGAATTCCGCACAATCCCAATAAACATAACATCTGAAACTTATCTTACGCGATAGTTTTAGACAAGTTTGAGATGTTATGTTTACTGGGAACTGTCTTCAAAAATTCCCCTGCTTAAAAAATCTAATCAAAACCTGAATCTAACGAAAACCAATTTGGTTCCGATGCTAATTTCGGATAAATAAATCGGTGATAATAAGAAGCACTCGGACGCCTAAAACTTTTTATTCACAATGAATAAAAATCAATAAGAAGAAATCAAATCTGCATTTTAAATCAGAATAGTTTGGGAATATCTGAAGAAGTCCCTCTGGGATAAGAAATCGATGTCGGTTGAGAATTAAGTTTATAAGAAATTTCCAATGCAAAATCCGGATTCATTTCTATCAAATTCCATCAACCGGTGATCATAAGATTTTTCGATCATGTAAATTTTTGACAGGATTCAGGGTTCTCAGCGATCCTTGAATACTAACAAAATTGACTAATCATATATTGCTGTTGGATAGTATAAAACGATGATCAAAGGAAGAAATTCAAAGACTGAGGACCCTAAGAAAGTTCCAATTCGATCATTTCGGACGAAACCTGGTTGAAAGTTTGTTAGTTTTTGATCGGTTTTCCAGGTGCAAAAACCATTCAGTGCCTGACAACTGTTCTTTGCCAAGTTCAGTGTGGAAAAAGAAAACGATAGAAACCGATTGAAAGGCTAAAAAACCGCATAAAAACAGATAGGAATAGATAGGAACAAATAAGAACAGATTGACTCTTTCAATATAGGATCCTATCGTTTCCTTTTCCCAGGGATTTTCAACAGGGTTGTAAACGATATTGCAAAATTCAAAACGTTTATATTGTTAGATTATCCGGCATTCGATTGTTGTTTTGTTTTGTCAATAAAAGATTCAAACTTCAATATAATAATGTTTCTGAAGTTTGAATCGTTTATTGACAAGAATTGGTCATCGAATAATTAAATAATCAGCTGTCAAAGTCCCAAATTTTTGCGGTATATTCTTCAAACGATATTTTCAGTTCCAAAGAGTTAATTCCGAAACCCAAACACCGATGGTTCATCAGATTTTGTGAGTTGGAATTTTCAGTTCGTTTCTGTAAACAATTTAAACTTTAAAAACATTAATATGTTTTATATCCCTGGTGAAAATGAAGCGTTGAAGTGCGACAAAAGCGTGAGGAAAACGCAAGCGAAGTCACCTAAGCGTAATTTAAGAGGGAATTGGAACATTCTTCACGGTTCATTTGTTTCAATACCCGCTTCTTCCATTTTTGGATTTCCACCAGGGATGTGAAGGTCTTATCTGAATTAATTAAAACTAGTAGTAGTAGTAGTACCCTAGCGAATTTGGGTGAACCGACAAGCGACCACGAATTTCGGTTACATTTTAGTGAAAAATCTTGATTTTGGTAATTTGTTGGTCATTTGGGACTTTTTTTTCAACAAAAATTAATCAAAATCCGACCGAAATTCAACCAAATCCTAATTTGGTGATTTTTCGGTTATTTCGTGGTAATTTCCTGGGTTTTTACCTTAAAAATATCAAAAAGATTCCAAAAACGGCCTACATTTTTTGGTGACCTTTTGGTGGTAGATTTGTTCTAAGCCACCATTAGTTTTCGGTCACAAATGGGTCATTATATGGTAAAAACCATCTGGGTAACCATCTTTTGACCAAATTTTTACCAAACCAAAAAATAACCGAAAATAAACCATCAAAATTGGTCACTTTGGAATCGCCAGGGTAGTAATTGAGCCCCCGGATCGAAAAACTCGCCGAGCGCTCGAACACCTAGAAAAGTATTGTCCAAGCCGTGACGTCACACACCAAAATTAAAAGTTAGAATTTCGGAAATTGAAACATACTGGGTGATAGGTGTTGAAAAATCAATGCAGGGATCCGTTTACGATTTTTTTCTATGATTGATAGTTTCCGAGATAAAAAATAAAAACTAAGTACTTATTTTTGCGTAACCAAAATCAATGTTTTTCAACATTAAACTCGTTGTAACTCGGTCATTTTTCGATGTATCGTAAAAATTCTTACAGATTTTGATTCTTAAGACTTCTCCAAAGACAAAAAAAAATTGTAAAAGTCAATAAGAAATAATTAATTTTTTAATCCGAAGTGAAAAGTATATTTTTCATGCTTCGTATTGAAAAAGTGGTACTTTTTGGAAAGTTTCAGATCGATTGAATCATTAGTTTGTAAAATACAGCGAGTTTTGTATGAGCGCGCGATAGAAATTTTGGATGAATTTCCAATGGCTACGGCTGAATACCAGACCCCATAGGGAAAATAGCGTTTGTTCGATTTCTCAACCCATGGTTTATGTTTTTTGGTTCAGAGAATTTGAATATCGATTGGTATCTTCATTCATCTCTAAAGACAACAAGTTGGTTGTAAGGCTCCTCAACTATTTGAATCATAGTCAGCTTATTCGGCATTGATTCGTTCATTACTTAGAGGTTAATTATCGTCAAAGGTTTCTTATTTTACATTCTGTATAAAATATTAATAAAAAATATGTAATTTACCAATAAAATACATCATCTCCAGTTTTTCACACGTAATTTGCAGTTCATGGTCCATCACTAGAAGTATTTTACTCTCTCAACATTGCGACCACTTATTCCAAACAATTCAATAGGAGTGACATCTCCATATTTCGTTCGTTAACTTTACGTGACTTTTGACGTTACCAACAATAGTGTGCGTTTTTACCGACGTACTGCTCTCATCTATCGCCATCTGTTGGCTTGTGGCAGTGATATGTGATTCATAACCTAACACAACCCAAATGAACCCAAAGTTGTACACCATATACAAGAGTGCCACTGGTGCCACACGTGCATTTATAAAATATTAGTAAAATTTGTAAATACTTGAAATTTGAACGATTCAACATTCAACATGCAACACGACGATGTAATTGACAAAAAAACAACAGAAAAAGAATATCTTTCACATTAAAAATCTGATTTCTTTTCATTAATAAAAATTCAATGTTTTAGGTTGTGTGGAGTGTCATCAACAAATCTTTCTGTTCCTTCAAAGTCAAGTTAGTACAATTTAAATTCATTGGAATAGATCATTTTCAATTTTTTTAACTTGTATCATTATTAATTTTCAGTACCAAGACGCAAAGATTTTGTAGAAATGAATACAATCTCACCGGATTGTGTAGTAGAGCGTCGTGTCCTCTTGCGAATAGCCAGTATGCTACAGTTAGAGAAGAAAATGGTATCATTCATTTATATATGAGGACTGCTGAAAGGTCAGTATCCAGTGATTCATCATATTCGTATAGATCAATGCTGCACCCTGAAAATTGTATCACTGTATCGTTTCACAGAAGATCCAATAGGGATGTCTTACTATCTTATCCTTGTTTAATTTTCTTACATTGAAAATTGTTTCTGTACTTCATCTTCCTTCTGGGTGTATCATTGATAAAACATTATCATTTTTCAAAATCATTGATAACAAATTCATTCCATCAGGGTTCATTATCCCAAGAATATGTGGGAAAAAGTGAAATTGTCTAGAAATTTTGAAAAAGCCATCCATCAGATCAATGAAAACTTATTATACTGGCCTGGATTCGTCAAAGCTAAATGCAAACAGAGGTTCATCAAAATAACACAGTATTTAATACGAATGAGAAAACTTAGATTGAGAAGACAAAAGAAAATTGTCCCATTGCAAAGGAAAATTGAAAGGAGAGAAAGACGTAGGGAAGAAAAAGCTCTTGTGGCTGCTAGACTCGAAAATGCGATTGAAAAGCAACTTATGGAGAGATTGAAAAAAGGAGTGGTGAGTATATACATGGAACATTTTTTTGCAAGCACCTCAAAATATATTATTTCAAATTTCTTTTGTTTTTTAGTATAACGATATCTATAACTTCCCACAAAAAGTCTTTGACAAAGCTATAGAAGAAGTGGAAGTTGAAGAAGAAAATGAAGCTGAGAGTGAAGAGGAAGAAGAAAAAGAAATTGAAAGAGAAGTCGAAATGGAATTAGAAGCAAGTGATAGAGAAACAGAGGATAACGGACCGCTGTACGTTGAAGCGGAAAGTGACGAAGATGATGAAGAATATGATTTAGAAGATTCATCTATGGTAATCTACTGATCCACAGCCTTAAAGTGAATATAAAGTACCATTCATTGATATTTTGTTTTTTGTGTAGGATGAACTAAGCGATTCTGGTCAAAAGGAAGAAGTTGAGCTCTCAGATTCTTTTGAATCTGAAACAAGCGATATAGAGGTAACACATGTCAAATTTTGTAATCCATATTTGATTTCTCAAATTAAATTTTATTTTAGGATGCACTTCCTTCGACTAGTAAAAAATCAAGAAAATCTCAGCCTTCATCTAAATCAAAATCCAAGAGAAAGGGTAAACCAAAGGTTGAAATTGAATATGAAGTGGAAGAAGAACCACGCAGCAGAGTCCGCGTTTAACATTTTAGATACATTTTTTTATAAATTTAAATCATATTTAATCTCGGAAAAGATTAATATGATATTTGTACATAAAAAGACGAAAAATAAAGTACTTTTCCAAGTTCTTGCTTTACGATTATTTCTCGATCTTCAATTCATCTTTGTTGTATCATCAAACATTTTTAGGTCTTCAATTTTCAATTCTAATCATTTCAACAGATGCGATTGGTGTCACAACATTAAAGCAAGATGAATTATTTTTGCCAAAATTCCTAAAAAATGTACTGTCGATCAGTGAAATTTTGAGATTGGAACAATCAATTCAAAATTTGGACTATTCGTATTATTTAGGAAACATCCAACAGACAAACACAGATGGCAGACCTGCAAAGATAAAGCGGGGCCATAGCAGACGACATTATCGTTTACGTTACGTTCGATAATAGAAAGAGGGGTAAGTTCTTGGATTTTTATTTATTCATAACTGAAGTTTCAATATTTTTCATGTATTTTTTACACTTTGTGTCGATTATCTAATACCCTCTCGTACAATAATTCATCTTCTCGAATCATTGTGCGTATACATATGTGTATATGTATGAAAATCTGTTTAAATTCGATGAATATTTAATTCATAGAAAACAATCACTTTACATTCTTGTTTGGAATGAATGAGATAAAACTATCATCATGTTATTAATTTATAAAAATTGTGTGCAATTTGGAAACAAGGTATCTATAACATACTCGTAACTAGTGTTACAATTGCTTTATCCGCATAAATGCTGGCAGTTGATTCCTAGAAAGTAGGTTATCCTCACAAAGCATAAATGGAATATTTTATACTCTTTAATGTATACTATATATTTTTCTAATAAAACTTGAAATAGCGTCAAATCTTGTGCACCAATTAGAAACACTCAGTTGTCCTTAGAATTCACAAATCGTTTATTATTAGCTTTGTCAAAACATTTATAACGATGTAAAGTAATGACTTACAATATACTTCATCTATTCTATAAAATTGATTTTGAAATATTTTTTATCAATTTTGAAAACTGAAAGTTTTTAATTTTATTTTCATTTCAGGTACTGCGATTACCACATAATTAAAAAAATCTCCCAAAATTCTAATATGGAGCTCAAATAGAATGCAATTCCGCTTCATTCATGTACTGTAATCGTTTCATTCGGTTTTCATGGTCTTCCTTTGATTTTTATAATTATTAGTACCAAATTGATCTCAAAAGATCGATATGGAGTCAAACAATGTGGCAAGCAATAAAAGTTCAGTGTATTTGATGATATCATTTAAAAAGTTATGTATCGCTACAGTTACTTTACCGCTCATTACCCTTTTGATATGTTTTGTCACCGCGTATATCTTCCAACAGGATGATATTCATGAAACCCATTGTAGAGTGAGTAGATATTTTGAATATAATTATACCAATAATGACAGGATGTTTGGAGATTCAAGAATATTGATGAATTTATTTCAGGTGTATAATATTCTTCCATCCATTTCGGCTATCACAGGTATATCGCCACAGAGATATCTTTGGCGTGTGAGCATAGCATTACATATTGGTCCTAGATTGATCATAGCCAGCGTTTATCATTCGTATTATTGTAAAGTACTAAAAACTGTTGAAGAGGTGCCTAAAAGAATTTTGGGATTTAGACTTTTGAATTTATGTTACTGGTTGAATATTGCAGAAGTTTCTGCTTTATGCGGAGTTACTTATATCTCAAACAGGGAGAATTATGGTAAGCGACGATCAAGAAATTCATATCTATATGTTCATGCGATTAAATAGTAGCTGCCTTCTTCAGAGGCTTGACAAACTAATTAGAATACAATTAACATTCATGTGCCACCAATTCAAACTTGCTCTCGTCACAATAGAGGCACGATAGAGACTTGAGCAGAAATTAATTCAAAGAATTCAATACTTGAATGAACAATATGATTGATTCTATGTTATAATGAATAATGAATGAAATTTAAATTCAATTCTGAAAGAATAGAACCGGGCAATCTTTTTCCAACATTTTGATAAGTTTTAAATGTAATTTTTTATAATATGAACAAATATTAACTATCAACTGTTGGATCGATTATAAATTTCACAGAATTTTCAACCGATATTTCATCTTTCGATACCACATAATTGATAATTATGTTTCAGCTATACATGAAAAAATTTTCATAGTATTTATGGTGAGTTCCTTAACATATATGATGATGGCTGTAAGATTAGGTCGCCTAATTACACCAAATGCACAAAGCCTTCAATATAAGCAGGCAATTTTTGTAACGAGCATTATCAGTACAGTGGGGCTCATCATCTTTTTCCTGAAACACAGGCTCTTGTGTCATGATTTAGGTAAGGTTTAATAATTCCAAATTCATAAATTATTCTTCATCCGTTGAATAACATTTTTCGCTGTACAGCATTCAGTTGGTTCTCCCTGTGCGAATATGTCATAGCCTCAATGAACATGGGCTTCCACGTCACCGTGGTTCTAGATTTTCCAAAGGAACATTTAGTCGTTGGACATGGTTTACCTGCCGTCAAAGTGGACTAACCTTACGTGTCGTTTTACGTTTTTCATCGTCATCTCAAAAGTGCCTACTGCCTTTGCCAGGAAGTGCGACGGAACTTTTTTTCTGTTCATAACAGACGAAACTTCGGTATGCTAAATAATTTATGAGAAAGATTTTCAGAATTGCGCTTTATTACAATAATACATTCATTGCATTATACTTTATGCAGAGCTAATATTAAAATAGCAACAATTTGCACAATATTCCAAAGTACAAATGGTTAAAGAGTATATGATTTTTCACTCTTGTGCTTATTAATGTTTGATATCAGGTTTCAGTTACAGTTAAGTACGAGCTTCTGCCAATTGTTGAATCAATGATACAAATTCATGATATAATTATTTTATATCTCTCCAGGCATATTGAAATTATCTTTGGTAAACATCATTTTACACTCCACTCGAATATAAAATACCTGATATCGATACATTGAGGAATTAAAATTTTCATTTTTATTTGTCAAAATAAAAGCAACGACCATCGAAATGTAAGCATGATGTCAGATGTGAAGAGTCCAGGATGTCCACAATTGTATATTTATCTTGATATTTACATGTGTAAAGTGAGATTTCTAGTCATTTTAGAGATTGATATTTATTCTAGTCGCTATTTTTTTTACGCGCTTTCGATCTTCGTTATTCGATTTTTGTGAATTTAAGCGTTCTGTTTTGTCTTTAATGCGTTTTACTTCCAATTTTAGTACAAGCGTACATTCATATAATGAATGTAACTAATTTTAAACTATTATCAAAGTATTATCAAAGTAGAAGATGAGCATCGTAGCTCTAACCAAATGAGTGTAATATACTTTGTATTATAGAAAAGGCTTATTTATATGCTCTCGTGTCACTGATTTTGGCAGGGTCATAACGCGAGCGTAATAATATATAACTTCCACATATGCTTATCGTATTGTAAAGAATGAAATATAACGTATGACGACTGGTATTGAAACAATCATGATTTTGAAGGATCGTAATTATTAAAAACAAAAAAAAATAAATTTTATTCACCCTCCAGCGGGTGGGATGTATACTTAGTACGCAAAATTCAATCCTCCGAAGTATAACACTATTTTTTTTTGTTGAGTACGATGCACGTTCAAATATCAAGTATTCATTTTTTAAATTCTCCAATACGTACATTATCGTTCATAAGTCGAACTGAAATCCCATTAAAATGATAACTTGTGTACAAAGTATGCAACACGCCCGCTCGTGAATACAAGAAAAGGCGCGCTAACTAGAGGGTTTATAAACTTGATTTCAAACTTTGTACTAATGCATCAAAAGTTCAATTATATTTTCTTAACGGCAATAGTACATGCATTCAATTATAATACAATACTAGCTACGAATTTGAAAATAATCTGCAACAAAAGATGCACAGTTCAATGAATCAAATAAAGTCATATTTAATAAGAAGTTAGTTACTCGTAGTTTCAAGATGTTAAATTTTCTTTCTCGTAATATCGAGAGCCGTAGATTAGTTTTTTATTATAAAAACAGAAATGCATGGTTGTAATCAAGCAATTTTTATAAGACAGACAGAAAAAATGAAGTCTTGAGTAATAATGTTTGTAGGTTTCATTGGACTGTAGATAGCACTTACAATTTGGCAACATAAGTTTTGCACACTTTTATATGAACAATAATGAAATTTGATGATGCTTAAATCGGCAGTTCATGTATATGTGTTGTATCTTGATTTCCCCGGCTTTAATTTAATTTCAACGTGACACATATTTTTATTTTAAAATCAAGATAGAGCATATATTCAAAGAACGCTCTTCTAAAATTATATTCTAAAAATTATCAGATCGATCCTTTCTCTTACCAGAAATAATTTTGTTCAAACTATTATCATTCTAGCTTCCTTTTAATGTACCAATAAGAACGTAAATTACGTCGTTGAAGTTTCAATCGTTCGTTGGAATGAAATCTGTACTAAACATATGGAAAATATGTTATTTATATCTCTGAATTGATGATTTTAAATGGAATGTTATTTAAGAGCGATATTGAAAAACCAAAAACATGAAAATTTTCAAATTTTCCAACATTCGATCGTTGATTTGTTTTAATAAACGATTCAAACGTTATTAAAACTCGTACCGAGTGAACAGCTTTCAAACATTTGAGGCAAATTAGCAAAACATTGTTCTTGTACAGACAAGAAAAAGTGGCATTACACTCCATGCTGAATAACCACAGATTTTCATTAAGTACTTAGATTATATTGAGCAAATAGAATCTCAATTTTAATATATTCATGTTCTTAAGTTTAATACTCGTTGAGTGAATTCTCAATTATAGCATGTTCATCGAGCTGATGAAGTAGATACAACAAGGTTGTATGTAAGCAGTACAATGAGATATTTCAATAGAGTTGGATTAATATACTTTTCATTTATGTAAATTTTGTGAAGTTCATAGATTTATCGTGAATTTAAAACGTTCGAAATTATAACGAGCTTTTTCAAAATCAATATAGTCGGTTTTACGACCAGATGTTGAAATTATTGAACACAATGAAACCATGTTATATAGTATTTACAAGATCGATGTATCAATTCTCAAGAAATCATGATAAAAATTACACTGTATTTATGAAAGATAATCGATACTCAACAGTTATTTTTATTTATTACAATTGAATGAACTTGGTTCATAACCAAAAATTATATATAATTTATCTATAATTCTATATAAATTATATAAAAATGTTCCACTCGGGAAGACATGATATTATGTACGAGTAGAAATATATCAATATTCCAAATTTAGTATCGAATTTCTTCATCTAGATGAAATATTCATATTGATTTGTATTCAAACAACAATGATAGACTATGTATCCTAAGTGAAATTCAGTTTTAATAGGAAGTGAAGAAATCTGGCATGAATCACAGTCAAATTTATTAAAGTCGATGCCAGGTTGCGTCGCTTCGATGATGATGTGCATCTTTTGACGGCCTTGACATGTGTGTCAAAATCTTTATTTGATCCATGTCGGCCACTTGGCACGATCATTTTGTTGAGAACTGGGTTGAAGTTACAGCATAAAGGTACATAAGAAACATATTATATCAATTTCAAACAAATGAATTTCAATAATAACGTATTTATAGACATCATTATCACGATTGTCAATACTTTCCTCGAGAATGTGTTGTTCGTAGTAAATGTGTATAAAAAAGTTCATAGGTATTCCAAGAAAAAAACCTGTGAGGCACATAACTGTATACAGCGATAGAAGAAAAGTTTTGACCGGTATAATCTAATTGGTATCAAATTTTATTACATTTTAATCCCTACTCACCCAAATTTGAACAAAATTGATTGAATTTTTTTGGAAATTATTTGATTCTATCATCGCTTATAGTATAAGTTTACAATAAAATTAACCTAATTAATTTGAACTTTAACTCGATTTAAAAAAATTATACTTGTTTTTGTGATCTCGGTAGATCGGAACCTCCTTAACAATAACACGTACAATAAAATTTTGCTCGGTTTGCATGCAATGGCGATAATAATCACTCACAGTGCTTCCAATAGTAAAGAAAAGCAAATCGTGAAAAAATGATCTATTGATTTAGAAGCTAAGATAATCATTGCATCATAGTTTTTATTCAAATTGAAAATTAACGAGTGTAAAACTGTTGTTTATTCTATGATTTGTCTCTCCGCCATTGATATGAAACTAATATTTCAATAACATCGCGAATTATTAAAATCCGTGGACGCCAGCCAGAAAAGTATTGGACCTTTTTTGGCGCCCTTTTCCCATACATATATGTTGAAAGTCTGAATCAAATCATGGAAAAATAAACAGTACTAGTAATATGTGATGTTGAGAATGTGAAAAACAAATTATTGAAAAAATATAAAAGAATAACGCATACGAATTCAATAAAGATGATCAAAAGAAAATTGTTTATCTACGTTAATACCGACATAAAACATATCTGCCAAAAGGACTTGGATAATTAAAACGCCAATATATGTGAATTCATCATTAAAGATGAATATCAATAAATGTTTAATAATAAATAATTATTAAGTACACAAGTATAGCAAACATGAAAATATTTTCAAATAAGTTGTTCAGAGCTGTTGAAATAATTCAAATAATTTCCAACATTGCTAGGGGATGTTTGATTTAATCATGATATAAAATTATTCAAATTTTATTTAACCAAATCAGAGTTGAATCTATATTCACAGAATATTGCTATTTCAAAATTTCAAGTTCGAAATCACATTTGCGAAATTAACACAATAATATGAAATTACGTACCAATGATTTTAATTTGGCAAATCTGTGATACTGAACACAAATGACAATTTATACCATAATTCTTATTTTTATGCTGTAAAGTGCGTGGAGTGTATATATATATATGAAAATATAGAATTATACGGAATGCAAAATGTTGCCTATTGTACGAACAGAGGTGTACTGATTTCTCATTATCGTCATAATCCAAATTCAATAATCATGTGGATGAAGTTTCAATTATGAATGGTTATTATAAGTCTTTGGATTAAATAAATAAGAGACAAAACAAGGATGAATGCGCTTTTGTTCGCTTGCTTTTTTTTCTTACATTAACAATACGTCACTATATAACATTTTTTTCATTATAAAGTACTGCAGTAATCTACGATAAGCTTCCAGTTTCATAAAAATGTTTTCTCTCCAAGTAATCATAATTTCCTTTCCCATTAACTTCTACTTTATTATTCTTCCGTGGCATTCAGTCTTTTTATGCAGAATGTTTCAGATTAGATTATTCCAATCAAAATTGAATGAAATTCGTGGAAAATTTTCACGATTTCTAATACATCTCATCTCGCATTTCAAATAGGATGAACCAAGTTATGTTGGACCCAGAAAAAAATGATCAGATCTATTAAGATCTGAAAAGCTGTGATTTTGGCTTGTGTTTGGCACACTATATTTGCAAAATTAAATTCATATACAGACCGATATCTCCAAATTTCTGATAATTAAACCACCAATTGCTCGTTGAGATTGAATGTAATTTTCAATTCTCAAGATCTCACGAGATCTAGTCAGATCTAACCGGATGTGCCAATATCTGATTAGATTTACTAAGATCTGAGCAGATGTAGTCTGATCTTCTGAACCAGATCTCTTAAAAAATCAGATCTACTCAGATCTATTGGGATCTGAATAGATCTAATGATTTTTTCTCGAACAATAATTCCATTTTCATCCCTTAGGAAGCAGTTGACATCCCTGGTAAAAAAAACCGGATAGGAATCCGATTCAAACTCAGATAGAACTTCATCCGGGTGTATCCGGGTTCCGATACGGATTTTGTGGTGATTCTTCATTCGGTTCTATCCGGATTCTATCCAGATTTCAATAGAAATCAATAAAATTCATTCGGTTTTTAAGATCCGCATGGAACCGGACGAAGAATCACCGCAAAATCCGTATTGGAACCCGAATACACCCGGATGAAATCCCGGAAATTCCTATCCGAATGTGATTCGGATGATCATCCGGATTTTATGACATTTTCTATAGATATTCTAAAAACATTCCACTCATATCCATGGAATATTACAATGTGATTCTTTGAAATGTCTATTGAATATTCATAGAATATACGAATTAAGAATATTATATAGTAGTCCGATATACACTCCATCGAATATCCATTGTGGATGTTGTACGGACATTCTATTAATCCCTCAGAATTTCGGAAAGTTGAAAAATGTTGAAATTTCTCGAAAGTTAGCGGAAAATTCTGATGATTATTTGTGAATTTGACAACGACTTGTTGGAAAGAATGATAATTCTTCGAAAATAATAGATATCGAATTTTATTGAATATTTTGTTGATTGTCATTCAGCACTGTCTGAATTTGTATACCAACTCAACAAAGCATATCGATCAAACTTATTGTTTCCGAACTCGGGGAAATTTGTCAACTAATTCCAGTAAAATTGGACATTAATGAGAACTTTCAACGTCATTCAAACACGTTGAAAACCGTTGAAATTTTTCAAACAAGGACATTCGATCTTATTGAATATTTTATCAATTTTCATCGGAAACACGGTCCCAATTCGTATCAAAATTCAACAATTCTTTTAATCATTGTGCAAAACGGAATTCTTCCACCAGGGAAAAGTCGTGTACAATTTGAATTGTGAGATTTATTTAAATTTTCTGCATGGAGTAAGAATATACGCGACTTGGACATCGTTACTTTTCTTCTTGAGATCAATATTTCTGATTATAAACTCTCTAACACTGGTTTTCTTTATGAACTTCTGAACTGTTTTCGATCGTGGAGATTGCTTCATCGCCCCCAAGGTACGTTGATTCTCATCAGAATCGATTTTCTTTGTAGAGAAAACATATCCAGTTTCCGGAGGATTTTATAAGTATCGATAGAAACTCGATATATACTTTGTAAAAAAGATTCAATTATGTCAAGAATAGCCACCCTTAGTTGCCTCCACGTTTTTTTCACGTCGCCTTTACGTTTGATCTTCTTCAAATTCACAATAGTGCGTGGAAGCGACTTGTCTCGTCGATGGAGGTAATGTACAAAATTCAATGATGAGGAATTTGGATATATTTTCGTTCTGATTTTTTAGAACAATTGTTGCTGTCATCTTATCTAAATCAACTGTTTTGATGAACATATGTAATATAATCAATTTCCTTGTCAAATGACTTTATGTGAGGTGACCCAAGTTTGATAGATTATATTTTGAGGGCATATTGTGCAGTCCAAATGCACAACTTTTCTACACACAACAACAACTTCTAACAACTTGCCTATTCGGTAAAATTTAATTTGAGGCTGAATTCTTGAAGTACGAGCATTTTTAGAATTTTTTTTCAAATCCAAATCACTCGAAAGCACCGATTGATACATAGACACTCAAGCTTAAGAGGATACCAAAGTGACCATCGGAGCACGTTTTCTTGCACTAAAATACTCGAAATTGAATTCATAAAAAAATCTGTAATTTTCAGGGATAAGAGTTTATCTGGCTCTGTACAAAGGTATCTTCTCAACACTATTTGATGTAGCGATCTAAAAATATTGTACATAAATCTATCAAAATTCATAATTTACATAACTTTCATATAAATATTGCAGCAATATATCGTACCCTTAATTCGGTCTCTATTCGGTTTCTTGAGCAAGGATGTTTTCGCTGCGAAAAATGTCGTACAAAGCCAGACATTTATTAAATCAATATAATTTGATCGGTTTTAATTCGTTTCGATGTGGTTTCACTTTTCTTTTTGTCCGAATAAATACGATATTTTTAACAAGGTTACACGGGAAGAAATTTTCAAGAGCATCAGCTAAATTTTAGTTATTATAGCTAAATATTTTATCACCCACACATTGTAAAAAATAGTTGTTGAATTCCAAACAATAATGCTTGGGTATTTATTGTTCTGGAAAAATAATTTTCCAACTTCCCTTGTCGATTGATAAATAAAAATTTGGGAAGTTTCGAAAATCTTCGTAAAATCATAAAACTTTTTGGATATTTACAAACTTTTTTACGATAATTTCCAAACAAAGTTCGTGTAGAAAGCTGTCAAACTTTCTTTGCCAGTTTTCGAAGTATTTTTTTACAGTGCAGGACAGCTAATTTCTCAGCAAAATTGGCTAAAATTCATCTGATGAAGCTAAAAGTCCATTGTTAACCGGAATCCTACGCTGAAAGGATTTTGTTGTACAAATTACCGTGAAATTTCAGTGATCGAAGGACAAGTAAAAATTCTTCAAAAAATTCTTGTGCACCTTGTAAAAATGAGTGAAATTTCAAACAGTTGAGAGTGCTATTTTCTACAAGTTGTACAGAATGCACAGGAATATTTTTGAAAATTTCTACTTGTCCCTTGATCACTGAAATTTCACGGTAATTTTTCAAATAAAACTCTACCAGTGTAGTCAAAATTCAGGTTTTTAAAAAAATTTCCTAACAATTTCTCGGTGTTTTTGCAAAAAATCGTCAAAATCATAATGAAGGGCGCTTTTTTTGACTTCTGCACCGCGGATTTCGAAAGATCTTGAAAAAATCTATTTGAAATAGTGGCTCGCATGACCCTTCTTCGACGGTTTCATACTTCGCTATAACGTTGAATGCGCGTATGTTAAAACGTGCAAATTTGACGTCAATAGGTTAATATTTTATATTAACTAGAAGTAACACAGGCGGTCGTCGATTATACTTTCTCAAAAGATTGAGAATGAGAGTGTAGGGAAATCATCCGCTATTCACGTACTCACATATTACTCTTGAAGAAAGCAACCCCCATTGTGCCGAGAGAAGTAAAGGGAGAAATCCTGAAGAGCCAATCAAATCATAAATAAGATCTTACGGCATGTCCGTGACATGTTATTTTTAGAAAAGGATCTTCAAATTGTTGTACAAGTTATGATTAGAAATGTACGTAAAGAGAAGAGAACACGGGGAAGCATCAGTTCTTTACACTCTAAAAGGAATTCCCGACAAAAATTTGGAAGTTTTTTACCGAAAATTCTTCAGTAAATTCACAATTTTTGGTAGTTAACAAACTTTTTTTGGGACGTCACGACAGTTGTTTGGGAATTGATAGGAAATTTGTGGATCGCCAAATTATCTGGACATTTACAAATCCATAAGTTTTTAACCATACTTTTCTTCTTGGAAATTCACAAATATTTTTTACAGTGTAAGTGACTTTTCAGAGGCGAATCAGATCGTTATAAGATTGTATTATGATTCTTCAGAGAGAACTCATTAGTTAGCAGATAATTCAACGTTAGAAGTAAAATTAATTTCAAGAACGCGAATTTACCAGTGACAATACAAGTCTGGCTCAAGTCTTGGCATAGGTTTCCTTCGATTCAAACTGATTCCCGTATTGAGAAAAAACTCACGAACTGAAATATCGATCAATCTCTGTTCCAAAAAAGTCTTATTTGATGTCTGATAAATCAATTGTACCAAATCTGTCAAAACCATTGATCCAAGCTTGGCCTTCCTGGTAAAAATTGTTATCAGGCTTTGAACACTTTCTTTCCCAGGTAATGCAGGCAAAAACTGACAAAATTTCTACCCGATTCGGTCCGAAATCACTAAATTGTAACACCCTGTCAAAACCTGGCAGGAGAATTTTCGTCAGTTTTCGATTAGACATCACGGTCTTTGAATTCCAAATAGAATCGTCCCAAAAAATTTCCGTCAGTTTTTGACAGGATATTCCGAGTTGATAATTCCGGACCAAATCGGATAGAAAGTTTGTCAGTTTTTGTCTGGATTACCTGGAAAAGAAACCGTTCAGAGGCTGACAACAACTCAGGGCTGATCTCAACATCCCCGAGCCTGGGCGAAAGTTGGTGAAATTTTTCATGATGAGTCTCGGCAAGTCTTGTGCCAGGTTTGGTCCATCATTCAACCGTGAATTCACATACACATCAGAAGAATTGAAAATGCCTAATAGACATTTACAAATGTTAAATGAGACATCTCAAACTTGTCCAAAAGTCTGACTGAAAGTGGCAGCCCCTTACTTGAAAACTTGACTGAAATTCAGTCTTTTCCATTGTGTCGGCATTTGTTTGGGATGCACTGAGGAAACAGATATCTCGAAAAATACCATAATTTATGGATTTTTGGCGTTGGTCTGACCCGAGTCAAAATATTTACATGAACGAATCTCGAAAAGTCCCATAATTTCTTAGACTTTTATAAAGAACTATGATACCTTCCTCATAAAAGTTTTCTTTTCTTCCTCTTTATAAAAGTCCAAGAAATTATGGGACTTTTCGAGATTCGTTCATGTAAATATTTTGACTCGGGTCAGACCAACGCCAAAAATCCATAAATTATGGTATTTTTCAAGAATACCTTTTTCTCCATCTCAATCAGAAAAAACCGAAGTATGCCAATGTTGACAACAGGCGGGGTACAGTGCCAGCATTGGGCCCCCAAGAGTCGGCTAGCACGTACCCAGTATGGAAACGCGTTATCATTTCGGACAAATGCCAGTACTGCTGCAGTACAGACCACCAGTACCCCGCCAGTCATAGCCGGTACTGGCGCAGTAATGCGCCAGTTGTTAAATTCTGATTGGGGTGTGCTTACTTTCAGCTGAAATAGGGCTAGTTTTGGCTGCACCTTAAAATAAGCCGATATTGAGGTTGGAAGTAAGTTTTACTTTCTACTGTGTGGGACTCTCCACCACCCTCGTTCTAACAGCAAGAATATATCATGAATGAGATATACATATTTAAAATTCCTGTTGAAAATTCAAGACCCACCAAACCACTTTTCCATTTGTTCCGATAAGAGCCACGAAAGCACAATCTAGCTCTCTGAAATTTCTGGAGTGAAATTTAATTCTTCAAGCAGCCAGAAATAAGCTTGTTGAATTTTTGAGCAAAACTTCCACTCTTCCAGAGCGATAATCCATGATTTGGGACTAGAAATTCACAATTCTAGACTGAATTCTTCACTCTGAAAGAGCATAAGTCCACTTCTGAAATTTTATGCAATGAAACGAGTGATTTTTCAGTCTTTTTGGGTTTAGGAAGTACGTACTCAGATACCAGGCATCTTAATGGGCACTTGAAAATCTAGCAATGTCAATGAAAATTCGTTAGTTGGCCTTTTAAAATCCCTGTATCCGTGTTTGCTAGGAAGGATTGCTGACAATTCCAAAATCGTAACCAAAGTCTAAACTTCAAATTATAATAGCACGGTCCAAAATTACTGAGGGTGGTTATGGTCAAACAGAACGGATAGAAACTGATTAGAACGTGATCAATTTTTGTTCGGTTTTGTGCGAGATTTTTAGTAAGGTCCCAAAATGAAAATTTTTAACAATTATATATAATTTATATATAATTCAGTATAAACCCCCAGCATGTATGAATTTGAGCTGCACTTTGGCCCAGTATTGGGCCTGAAAAGGTTAGATGGGAACTATGCTGGACCAGTGCAGGCCTCATTGTACCTACATGCTAGGGAAGTATCTATAATTTGAAAGGGGTATGGAAGACTGACTTGGATCGGAACAACGAAAGTCCTGGAGATGAAAATCCTTTCCAAGATTTCAAGATTGTCGAATTAAATATTATACTCACTTCAGTTCCAGGAACTTGAGATGGGACTGAATCACAAGGGCTCCAGTTGAACAAACAAGAAAATATCACCGGGATGTCTAGTTTTGTGGGACAAATTTCAGAAATTTTTGATTTTTACAAACCTTTTGTTTTTCAGAAATTTTATTCAGAAAATCAATTTTTAACATTTTTTTTTACACGAAGAAAACAAAAACCATCATACAATAATGAGTTTGAATTATAAATCTCGACTTGCCATGACTCTTTGTTTTTCCATTCCAAATTTGAGAATCGCTCCTATCCGATAATCCAAAAAATTAAAACATCTTTTAGACAATTCAAATGATTCATCAGAAAGCTTTTTTTCAATTCATCGTCCACCCCGAGTGTTTATTCCGACAAGACATTCGAACCAATTATCGTGCTCCAAGTTTCTCACCCCGCAAGCTCTGCTACGGAATCGACTGGAATTCAGCTTCCAGCTGGAAGCTGCGGCTGTTCCGGACTGGAACGGAACAGAGACCGTAACGTTACGTTGAACGAGTGGGAGAATTATTCGCAATGGCCGGGTAAAGGAGGAAGAGGAAGAAGAGGAGGAGATGGAGGAGAGAAGCTCAGCTTGGCGAGCAATGTAGGAAACGGCGAGGACGGTATGCCGAGATATGCAGGATATCGCGCAGGACTGCGATCCTTCTAGGATCAAGGGGTTGAGGGAGACAAGGAGGAGGGAAAACCCCTTCCACGCGGAATGATATAAGATAGCTGACATAAAATGTTTTCTCTGACACCACGAACAGAGAAATGAGTATATTACTTTCAAAGCTGCAACATTTTCTACTTTAAATATGAAATAATATCTTCCTTTGGATACGGGGTTGAGAGGGGGATGGAAGGGAGGAAGGAAGGATAGTGAGGAAGTTGGAACGTGAATCGCCCCAACATTCTTCGATCTTGAGAATTCGATTAAAATGTGCCATGATGTTTTTCCTCCTTTGTTCCTGTCTTCGCTAGGTACTTGAGTGAATTGAGATACTCACAAAATGTTTCCATTTGACAAAATATGTTGAAACACATCATTATTCGGTATCTTTGCTCATGTTCATTTTCTTCTCGTATTTCGTTTTTGTCGGATTAATTTTGTCCGAAGATCGATGAATGTTGAAATTTTTGAAAAATTGAAATACGTTTCCAAATACTTTGATAAAATGACTTTTTTTTAGATCCTGGGGAGGAAATTTTATTGAATTTTACTTGATTTTCGAATATTGAGATTATAGTAAAATTCAATCGACTCCCGCAACATGCAACGAAGAGTGACGGGAAAATCAGTGGATTTCTTGCTTCTTCACGAAGGAAAAAATTTGCTGACGTAGCAAATCAAGGTATTCTATATAAAACAGTGAATGTTTTTGCTGAGTTAACAATTCGTTGCCACAGCTAATTGCATTGCTGAGAGAGCAGGATAATTACCAAAAAAATAAGAAATTTTTCAATATGGAATAATTTACCGTCATAGTTAAGAAATTGCTGTCGTAGCTAACAAGATTGCTGTCACAATGAGAAGTTCGCTGCTCCAGCAAAAGGTACCCCACAAAATCAGATTGCGCTGCCACAGCGAATTTTTTTCTCCGTTTTTCTGTAAATTGCTGATATAAATATTATAAATACATTTCAGATTTCATGGATATTTCATTTGTTTTATTTATAAACAATAATTTCAACTCCCTGTATTTTTGGAAGCTATTGTCTGCTGAACGAAATCAAATAATGATATGTTGCACCAAAAAAAATGAAACAAAAATGTGACAACTACTCACCTTTTCAGCAACCTTTTTTCACCACTGTAGCCAAAATAATTGCAGCTGTAGCTATTTTTCAACTACCACAGTAGGAAATCGTCGCTGCAACAGCACAGATTTTGTGGTTGATATTCGGATAGTGAAATAATGTAGCTGTTGAATTTTCGCTGTGGTTGCTACCGTTAAGTGAGTAGCTGTAACACGTAAAAAATAGCCCCTGTAGCTGAATGTTTAGCTCTCCAAATAATAGCTAATTATTTTTTTTCGTGTGTTTTATTTCATTGTAAGGTACATGCAACTCCGTTCAAAAGTCACCCGGGCAAAACATTCATCGATGGGTTTCGTCGCCTCGATGTAGAATTTAGGTGGAAAATCGGTGGATGAACGGTTGCTACTGTCGGAGAAGCGACGTGGAGGCAACGAAGAAAAGTCCGGCCTTGATTTCCATTCGGAGTTTTCTTTGTTGCCTCCACGTCGCTTCTTCGACACGAGCAACCGTTCTTCCACCGATCCTTCTCATCAACCGATTTTCCACCTTAATTCTACGTCATGGCGACATAGCTGTTTTGTGTAGGCAATACCTGAAAAAGAAGCATACTGTAAAAAATGTGCGGAGTTTTCCTCCACACTGTTGGTGAATTCCGTCCCCTTATCATGGGGGAATTGCTTTTCCATCAAAACTGAGGAATTATTTTGTTTTTTGGGTGTTGAATCCTCTACAAATGAAGGGAAAGTCCGCCAGATTATGGTGAAAAATTCTCCATCTATGGAGGAACTTCGCTACCGCCATTTTTTGAGGGAAAATTTCAAAATCATTTTCCACAGTGCGATTTCTGCGACACTCTTTCAATAAAAGTGAATAAGAAAAGTTTTTTGAGTGAAAAATAAATGTCCGAAAGATGGACAAATTTCACCAGAGTACAGGTGGAAAACAATAAATCAATTTTATGATAATTATTTGAAATATGGCTGTCAAAATGATGAATCGATGAAAAGCAATCAAAGATTTGAAAAAATCGAACCAACAGTGAACTTTCCTTCACAACCCGTGGTATTGAAAGAAAGAAAAATCTACGTATTACAACCGATAAATACATAAAATCGAATGAAATTTCCATCATCGATTTAGAAAACATTTGATGTTTTAACCAAGGATTGAAAAATCAACCCACCATATAATATCACGTTTCACGTTTATCCGTCGTTCAACTATATAAAAGTGTAGTAATTTTGTAAAGATATTCAATGAATCTTCCGCTTGATACGCATGTAACCATGTGAAATATTTCCGTGTACCTATATCATCAAAAATATTTCATCGCAAGGATCCTCTGCAGCATGTTTTTATTACATGCACTTATGCATACGATATTCTTTTATTACTGTATATAACAAGTAATCCTTTGAACAAATGATAAAGACTCTCCTTTTTCCGATCCTTTATCTATCCAAGGACTCCACTTTATCCCCGTTCTCGTAAGCTTTGAAAACATTTCTTATAACCGGCGGATGTTTGGCGGGGGTAGGATTCCTGGCGAGTCTTATCACGGCCGAGATTTACTTCAAGAGAGCAAGAGAGAAGAGGGTGAGGTAAGGTAGAAGGTATTAAAATGTCGCGTCAATGGAACGTTTAGAAATTCTTGGTACACCTATTATAGTAAAGGTAAGTTGAATAGGTACATCAAAGACGATTTTATACGACAAAAGGTTTCGACTTAATTTACAATGAAACATGATTCAATTTCAACGTAGCATATTTTGATGAAATTAATTGAAATATAATGATCTACGTCTCTCGTTTTGTTGGTGAAATTCAAGAAGAGTGGTGAAGGAGATATCGGATGGGTTTGACATTTATATCATCTCGGTGAGAAAAAAAGAATGATGTTGTAAAATTGTCACTACAGCAACTATTTATCAAACTTACATGAAATCATAAACATATTCAAGAGGATATCAGCGTAGTACTGACCGAGTAAACATTTTTTCTGATAAATTACTCTGAATTGAATTGAATGGCACGAAAAAAATGGAGTTGTTGATATTTGGATAGCTAAAACAAATTAATCATGTCAACTATTACTTGGCAGTGTTAATAAAAAGCTATTGCTATGGTAGCTGAAATTTTGCTGTTGCAGCAATATTTTTGGCTATCCAAATATCAAATACACGAATTAACGACTACAGTCAATTCCTAGCTACCATGGTGAATTATTCTTTTCCATGTGCAAGGTTTGAAACTTTCAAAGCCCTGGTTAAAAAAAACGATCGATTCTGACCAAATCCTGTTGATCAATCGACCAATCGGATTGATGCGGAACATTGTGCCAACGAAATGCCTATTGAACCCAATTGGATGAATGGGATCGGATAAGACTGATTTGTTGAATAAGCTGTAATAGGCAACGAGTGTCAATAAGACTGAATCAGGAAACTGACGAAATATACAGGCAATTGGACCGCATGTTTATCGGATTCAATAATTACTTTCATAAATCGAATTGAAATCAATCAATGAGCATCCGCGGGCTGCTCAATTTACTTTGAATGAATTCAATCAGCTATTTGATGATGCAAGTGGAATAACGTCTGAAGTACATGAGAATCAATATGTGTTTGGACATATATTTCCAGTTTATATCCCATGAAATTGACTTGACCTAGGTTGACCTTTGATACATTATCCACGCCTGTAAAGAACCCAAATTTTGAATTTGCAAAAATAGCAAGATATGAAAAAAAAATTTCTTCGGAAATTCAAAATGTGGGTTATGCGTGAAAAAACAAAAAGAATAGTCAAGGTAGCTATTTGAACCAGCTAAGCAAAGTAGGGTGAGTAGGGTAAGTAGGGGAACTTGCCTCCATTTCTCGGTATAGAAATTTGATGAAATAAACATCGCATGTCCACAAAATTCCTCTTAACTTATACAATCTTATCTCCATGATGAGATTGGGAGAAAATAGAAAGTGCACTTGATATTAAATAAATGAATAATAGATAACGTCTCCCTAAATTGCACTTTGTGTGCTTGAATTGCACCATGTGAACTTGACACGCCTATATACGCACTGTAAGAAATTTCCATGGTAATTTCACCAAGATGTCAGTGGGAACAGCAGTTACCCTTACAGTATCGATAAAATTACATGGTATGTATGATGTAAAATTACATATCCATATTAAGGAAAATTACTTACACTATAATTATGTAAAATTACCTTCACCACTTGTAAATTTACATGGACTGTATCGGTAAATTGTGTTGCCACCTACATGTTTGTGTAAAATTATACCTATCTGTTTAATGCAAAATTACACAAACAAACAAAAATTATTTCCACCTTGATCTGAGATGTTTGACATCAATGTTTGGGAAACATTTCTCCAATGGGTATCGAATCCCAGTCAGAGACCTACCCTGTTGAAAAAACCCAGCATGGTCCAACAAGGAACCAACTTGGTCTCAGCTGGTGCTGGTTACAACCCATGATGGTTGACCCAATAACCAATTTGGGACCAACTTGGTTCCAGCCGATGTCAAATTGGTTCAAGCTGGTGCCAGTTATAGCCCACGATGGTTGATCCAACAACCAACATGCGATTACAACTGGTGCTAGTTACAGCCCATGTCGACTGACTCAACAACCAATATGGGATCAACCTAG
The DNA here is from genome assembly GCA_018340375.1 of Gonatopus flavifemur. Classification (NCBI taxonomy): domain Eukaryota; kingdom Metazoa; phylum Arthropoda; class Insecta; order Hymenoptera; family Dryinidae; genus Gonatopus; species Gonatopus flavifemur. The sequence continues at coordinate 14,267,986 of JAFFJZ010000005.1, forward strand.
TTCCAGCTAGGCTAACCTTATTCCAATCGTACCAACTCAAACTTGACTTATTCCAAGTGCACTAATATCAGAGGGATTTTGAAAAAATCAACATGATGCACGTTTTTTCGATACCAGGATTGATTGAAGAGAATCAAACTGATGACCGAATCGTGAAATCTGCCCAATTGCGAGATTTAAAGGGACGATATCCTGTAAATTAATCATAAATTGAAGAAAAATCTCGGAATGTCAGTGGGACAAAACTGTGACGCAATTTGATAAAAATGTCAAAACTCTGGATAAATCGTACAAAAGTTCTGTTCTACTGGAATTTCCAAAATTCATCCATAACTATCTGGATCCATACCAAGAATGGTCTGATTCCAGGTTGATACTTGTAGGTAGACTCATATATTAGGTAGTACCAATCTGATCCCATGTAAGTTGATCCGACGCAGCATGGTCCTACCTGACATGGTTCCACCATGTAACCAAATTCCTACTGGTCCTACTCAGCATGGTCAAACCTAGCTGGAACCCACCTGGGCTTTTTCAACAGGGTACCTACACAGTATTCCTAACCCACCTAACCTATGCCCTAACGATCGCAGCTAAACCGACGACGCAGATGATTCGTTCGAAAAAGGCTTACATATGTTTGTACTCGTTTCAATTGTGTACATTTATAGCATGTACCAGGGATTTGACTTTTTTTCTAAACATCAATGAATTCATGTTACAATGGTAATTTTACCAGTTTCAAAGGTAAAATTACAACTACACTATAGATGTAAATTTACCAATCGGGAAGAGTAATGAGAATTTACTCTGGTACCGGTGTAATTTGACCGATGTGAAAGGGAAAAATTACAACTACACTGTATTTGTAAATTTACCAATCGGCAAGGGTAATGAGAATTTACTCTGGTAGCATTGTAATTTTGCCGATGTGAGAGTAAAATTAACACTACACTGTACACAGAGAGAAATAATTACTATCATCAACAATATATTTTCTTGTTCCAAGAAATTCATTTCTACAAAAATATTTTCTCTTGATTCAAGAAAATTTCTCTTGGCTCCACACCATATTAGCTGCATTCAAGAATATATATTCTTAAAAATATTCAAGAATATATTTTCTTGGTATTAGTAATTATTTCTCTCAGTGTATATGTAAATTCACCGATCGGGGAGGGTAAACAGCATTTACTCTTACACTGTTAGGTAATTGCAAGTTACAATTATATTTTGGTGATATTGACTTGTATATGATATCAGTAAATTTACATCATTTTTTTACACTGCGCCTTCAGATTATTTTGAGTGCAGGAGAATGTTTCCAATCAAACGATAGGACATTTTATTACTCAGATTGACCACTTCAAGACTTTATACTCACAGTTTTACTTGCCGTGTGAAGGAATATAAACTCAACGCTTTGTCAACACAGGAAATTAACTAAAAATCAGACGAATTCACAGAATTTGCTATAACTAATGTAAAACACACACGAGCGAATCAAAACTCAGTGACACGATTGGATTGGAGTTCAAGTTCATGTTTCACTTGCGTAAAGGATTGTGCGCGTTTCCGTTTTACCGATACGTTAGTGGTGCAATTTAAGCAAGGGTGCAAATTAGGCGTACTTCCCCTAGTTGCAACGTTATAGTTGCAGTAGCTACTTACGTCTTTGATCGGACTAATCGCACTTCTCCAACAGGTGGCAAACAGCTATGGAAACTACTTAGCAAATGTGACAAATACTTTTGTTAAATGGTTCAAAATCGACTATTCAAGTAGCTGCCACAAGTATTTTTTTCCAATTTATATAGATGAAATGAAGTATCAAAGATTAATTTCAAAAAAGTTCAGACCTTTTCATGAATTCAATTCGTTGTAACTGATCAAACAATATTTATTGTTTTTGATGCATCGAGCAATATCAAAAAATACTCTGTCAATAGATAGGCACATGGCTCCCTCGATTTGTTTCATTGTAAAAAAATTTCTTCTGGAAATTCAGAAAATTTGATTAACTTTTTACAACCACTTTCTTTTGAATTTTCAGAAAAATTTTGCTGAATTTTGAGAAATGTGACTGAATTTTCAGGATGCCGTCCCACAATATAGTTGAAGTTTCTTAAAATTCAGTACGATTAATCTGAAAATTCAGAAAAAAGCGGCTGTGAAAAATCACAGTCACATTTTCTGAGTTTTCAAAATCAATTAAAAAGTAAAACAATGTTGAATTTTCATTTGTTTATAAAATTTTTAATAAAAAATTGCAAGGATACAAAATACATTGATATGTATACATTGATATGTGATTAAATTTTTGTCCAAATCCATTCAGTCATTTGCGACTAATCCATTTTTTTCCTTCAAAGGACAATAATTTTCAAATAAACATTGTTATTAAAGCAACATCGATTTTCAATGTAATATTGAGGACTGATGTAAGATACCCAAGGAGCTGATGTTCAATGATCTCTCATTGATTTTTATGACCACAGTGACAATCATAGACTCACTTCACGAATTTTGACTCATTCATCAACTTCCCCACAATTTCCCAAATATACCGACTCCACACGATTTCCACATGAGCTCATGAAAATTTACACACACGGAAAAAATGGTGCAGTTGCACTTACAGCAGCAATGACTGCTGTTAAAAGTATCGCAATGAATTCATCACGGAACCTCCCTGCTCAAAAAATCCCATAGAAATCGATAGAAACCGATTCAAATTGGATGGGTTCAAATGAGACCCATAAGAAATACTCTGGTGCTCATTCCAAAGGAATAAGGCTGAATAGGAAATGTTTTAGTAATAGGATTCAATTGGTGATAGCCCATTGGAAATTTGAGGGGTTTTATCGGTCTTAATGAGAGCATGGTAGGGAATAAGCAGCAATGGGAACTTTCATACATGACTCCTATAATTAATGGGGGAATTCCACGAGATGAACGTTAAATGGGATTACATGAGAAATCCCCATTTGAATCTGCTGCAGCTTTCCACAATAATTCCGAATGGGTTTTAATGTGGAATTTACGAAACCGAATTCTATGGGCGGGATTAGTGGCGCGCCTGCGCCTAGGCGAACCTAGGCCATGGCCTAGGAACGGAATCACGATATAATTTATATATACTAATATAAAACTTATATATAAACTACATCGAATTATTTATAAATTATATATAAAATGTACTATATATTTAGCCCAGGGGTGGAGAATTTCCAGATACGGCCCTGACGGGAATATGATTTTTCTAAACTGTAAATGATGAATAAGTTCCTTTGGGAGATACCCAACTGGGATTACTGCTTGTTTTCAGAGAATGTTCAATGAGTGGCCATAGGAAGTTTCCCATATCAACTTCTATGAGAAAAAAAATAGGGAAATTTCACAAGTTGAGCGTTGAATGACATTCAACGTAATGACATTCAATTATGAGTTTGTATAGGAAATTTCCATTTGAATCTAACGTAGGGGAGAGCGGGGTTGAAAGTGCCGTGGGGAAGTTGTTCCGATGACTCAAATTTCACAAATGAAACTAAATAACCGTATATTCTGAATATGCAAACTGAGATAAATATTCCTCCCTCAATTTACATATTCAAAACATATGCTCTTTCTATTTCTGAAAATTATATCATCGGAACAACTTCCCCGCGGCACTTTCAACCCCGCTCTCCCCTATTCTCCCACACTGATTCTGAGTTAGGTTCCAACGGGAAATTTCAAAAATTGAATTTCATGAGGAGGAATAGATTGTTCCTGGAATGTACGTAATGAACGAATTCCTTTAGGGAATAATCAATTAGGTCACCTATTCATCCTGAATGAATGTTTAGTGGGATGTCAATCGGAAGTTTTCCACATCTATTTCTATGAGACGAAGTGGGAAAATCATAGAAGACGAACATCAAATAAGATCAAATTGGAAATGTCCAGGACGAAAATCTGATTCGATTCAATTAATGAATTGAATAGGTTCGAATGGGATCTTTTCTGTGAGAAACAGAGATGGGCAAATTCTAATCAGCACCGATTGAACATTCATTGAGAACAAACAGAAAACCCAATAGCTTGTGTTTAACAGAAACTTGTACATTACTTATATTCTAGGAACAAACCATTTCTACCTACAAAATTCGATTTCAGAAATTTACTATTCAAACCTATTCAGAATCCTTGTGGAAGGCTGCGGTCGATTCGAATGAAAATTTCCCATACGAACCCATTCAACCTTTGTCTTGTGGAATTTCCCCATTCATTCTGATAGGAGCCAATCCTTGGTTAAAAGAATCCATTGAATCTGATAAATGAAAGAATGACCGCAAAATCCGTTTGTTTTTTTGAGACCGCGAGTTTCAGGTTGAATTGCATTCTGGAAAATACTTTATGTCGATCATTTGGGAGGGAATATCATTCCCTGGTGAGCATACCATTGATTCTTGAGATGAAGGAATCGACGGAATCGATAGATTGTTAACAAAATGGATTCTTTTCTATAAAAAAAACTTATCGAAGTTTATTGATTTTTATGAAATCTTGATCACAATTTGATATTTTACCTGTAAAACCAGTGTTATGCTGACCAGGAAATTGTACACCCTCGCAAATCATCAACACAGAGTATGTTTTAGAATGCATTTGAACCTGAAACCCGCGGTCCCAGAAAATAAGCGGAAAAATACTCTTTTTTTGCGGGGTCACTCTTTCATGAGATTCGGCCAGAACATTGTTCGAGATTCTATTAGATTTGGCGAAATTTAACGAGATTCACATTCAAAGAATTCATTCTCCTGACCAAATCTGATCATGGAGAAAAATGTAGATCGAAAATATAGTAATCTTCAATAGAAAATTGAAGATTATTGATCAAAATCTGAGGATATGTCTTAAAATTGTAATGAAGATAAAACGGTTAGCATTTCTGTTGAATTTTACTTGCAAAAGAATGGCAAATTATAAATACTTAACAAACAATAGAAAAACTTATCAACTTTTCAAAAGTCGCGCATGAAATTTTACGAAGTGAGCAACAAAATTTCTAAGTTTTATTATTCACTTTGTAAAATTGCATGCATTGTGCCCTACATTTTTCCTTCAAGGAAAGTAGCCATGAAGGATATGATGAAATAGTAGTGTTGATGTGTACATATAAGTTATTTTGTACAAGTGTTGAAAATATTACATTTAACCCAAGTAAATTCATTGAAAACTACACAGTCCAAGCTGTAATACAATGAAGAAGTCTTTTTGTATTTTTGAAGTAACAATGATACCGTATCAAGTTCTTTTCCCAAGGTATTTCAAGGATATCTTTTTAGTATCAAACATTGAACATTTTGCAACGTAATATTTACATACCATTGACGTATTACTAGTTTATTAAGGTGTGCTTATGAAATTGTCGTATTCCCGATGCCGATTTGGCACTCATTATCCAATCAAAAAATACAATAGTTCACGGTACGAAGAATACCTTCTAGTTCAACTTTATTTTTTATTCCTTTTTATTTCAGCCACTCAAGCGACCAGAGTGATGCATTTGAGGAACTTTTTTTTTCGAAAACAGCGCATAAGCCGTTCGCATTTTAATATTTTCGTATAAAAAATTATATAACATACTTCAATTATAGGTGAATATGTCCTGAAATTTTCAAAACATTCGATGGAATCTTTTTCTCTCAAAGAATCACTTAAATTTTGAGCGTTGACACTGGTATAGGCTAGTGGTGGATGAATCTTGACGAATCCAGTTTTTCATATCCCATGCTTATCAAGTTTCGATAGGAATTTTACAGAATTCCATAAGAATTCTATCTCTTGCGAGTTAATATACAAGTACCAAAAATTGAGTCCAATAATCCCGATCTATGAAAACAAATTCATGGAACTTGCCTTATTTTTCAGTAATTTCATAAGAATTTTGACACATAGAAAAAGATTCATTTATAGTTTGGAATGTGTTTTTGGGTATGACGGAATAAATATTCATTTCACGTAAATGTATGATTCTCATAAATATGATTTATTAACTAAATTAATTTTTATTGAATATCATTTGTTTATCATTGATGAGATACGTGCGTTAATTATATCCTTTTTCTCAGTGTAGTGATAAGCGATCGATAGTTTTTTATCTAGAATTTGTCTCGTTTATATCAAATTTTATCAAACCTTGATCGAAACTTTATGAAATTCAATATAAATCCGACAAATATTCTATGAACAACTATCGATAGTACTATCGATCGTTCATCACTGACAATCTCTGTTTTCTTCGTTTCTAACTTATTCATACTGTCCGCAATATACAGGGTGGGACGTTTATCTTGAGACAACAGAATATCACAATATTTGTATGCAACATTTTTCAAAAAGCAGTGATCCCACCAAAATATTCAATACACAATTATACAATTATACAATTCAATACAATTTATATACATAAATGGAGAAAAATACATTTTTGAAAATTACTACATTTCTACCAAATTGGCAGGATATAAGAAAATATCACTGCTATTGATAGACAGTGTAGTAAAAATGAATGATTAACAAAATATTCTTTAGTACGAGCGTGCAAACTTCTGCATGATCAATTACATATTTCCACTACACTTCTATATCAATAACAGTGATATTTTCTCTTATCCTGCCAATTCAGTAGGAATGTAGTAATTTGTAGAACTTTATTTTTCTCCGTGTATAAATTATATAGAATGTTGACAATTTCTCTACTCGCAAAAGTGGTAGAGAAATAATATTTTTCTCATCGAATTTACCACTTGATGCGTGAAGGATTAATGAAAAATCGGTAGTGGAAATTTACGTTCGGTATATATTTTATAGAAATTAAAAAAATCTCCAATTCCGTCTCCGAAGAGATGAGCATAAAATTGATTCATGTGTTTCCCGCGTGATGCGTGCAAAAGAACTTCTTTGCAAACGATATCTGTTCCCGCGAAGAAGATTTTGAAAAAAAATATGCTTCTTTGAAGAATGCTACACTTTGCGGCAATTACTCAAATAAAACCACTATGGATGGGATCTCGAGAACTGTAGTTGTTTTGTTTTTTTTTTTTTCAATAGAAAATATATCGAATTTCTAGTTGGATGTAGTGATAGGGGATTTTGGAAGAGTCTTTTCTCTTTCATAGAATTTTGATTGAAAATGTTGAAACATTAACAGAAACTTGATAAATTTTTTTTACAGAAAATAATCGATTCTTTCAAGATCGCCCATTTCTAGCGACCCTGGTGAGAATCAGACATATATGACCCATATATAATCCACATATAATACATATATAATATAATTCACACATGAGGGCCCTAATGGGAAGGGATTAAATATACCCTATATACAATTAATGGGATTTATATAAGTATCATTGGAATTTATATATAGTTATATATATACTCATAGGCATATTCTTCAGTCAAAATCCAATAATTTCCCGTTAAAAAAAAATTTTTCTTAAGCTTAGTTTTTGAGATACGAGCATTTTTAGATTTTTTTAAAAAACCTGAATAACTCAAAAGCATTGTGTGCTACAAACCTCTGGGAGAAAAAAAATTAAACTATTCCGTCACCTCTCCATCCAAAGTCATAGCGATTTGAAATTTTCGGGCTTTCAGCTGATCAGAATTAAGCAACTCTAAATTTTCATAGCTCCGGAACAAAGAATGACAGGATAGTTCAATTTTTTTCTCAGAGATCCACCGTTTTCCAACTTGACCGATAGTATGAAGTTGAGATTCATCGCACACAATGCTTTTCAGTTATTTGGATTTTTTGAAAAATCTAAAAATGCTCGTATCTCAAAAACTAAGCCTCAGTAAGAAGAAGAATATGACTGAAGAATATGTCTATGAAGTACAGTGCGTGAATTCTGAATCATCCTGTATATAATATATATATATATGACTATACATGACTGAATATGAATTCCAATAATATTTGCATAATGTCCGAAAATTATATATGAGACATATATAGTATGTCCCTGAAGTTTGAATCGGTCTCAAAAACGGAACGAAAAATCTAACTCACAAAATTTGATAAATCATCGGTCTTCACGCTCTCAAATCAACTCTTTGGAGCTGGTAACATTGTTTGAAGGATGTCCTGCAAGATTTTTGGGCTCTAACAGCTGAGTATCTTGTTATTTGATTACTAATTCATTCCAATAAACGTGCCAAAGTTCAGCGACATGGCATGTCCAACCTTTTTCTCCTAAGGGTGCCCTAGTAAAAATGGATTATACTATATATAATCTTTGGATTCTATAAAAGTATTATTGGAATTCATATATAGTCATATATAATTATATATAGAGCTATATATAAAATTGGAAGTGACTATATATAGTGAAAATATCTTTTCATATATATATATATATGACTATACATATATGAATCCTAATGATACTCACCCTACCCGAGTGGAAAAATTTTCAAAATTATATATAATTTGATTTTAATTCAATATAATTTATATATAATTAAGATATAATTCGATATAAATTTTATATAATTTTGGAAATTTTTCCACTCGGGTAGTAAAAAAGGATTATATTTGGTCTATATATAATTATTGAAGTTTATGTAAGTATTATTGAAATTTATATATGCACATATATAGTTATATATAGTGGTATATACGGAATTTGAGATAATTATATATGAAAAGAATTATTCAGATTTTTTACTATATATAACAATTCAAGTTTTTATATATAGCTCCATATGTAACTATATATGTGCTTATATAAATCTTAATAATACTTATATGTACTTCAATAATTATATATGGACCATATATAATCCCTTTTTACTAAGGCATACAAAATCCAAGAATTGTATATAGGGCATATATAATTTTTTCTTTCCTCGTTAGAGGGGAGCTTTGTGATCGTTTCCGGGGGCCGAAATTCATTTCGTCTCCAAAACCAAAATCTCTCATATACCAAACAACTCCCCAGAACTCAACAACCAAACAAATTTGGTTTCGGGTCTGTCTGTCTGTCTGTATGTGTGTGTGTATGTGAACAGAATTGCGACCGCGCATATCTTCGGTTCCTATTATCCGATCGTCATGAAATATTCACCACGGTCAGATGTAGTGTTGATAGTGGTCCCATATAAGTTTCAACCTGATCGTTACAGGAGAACGGGAGGAATGAGGGAAAATGTTCTGCAAATTCGTGATTTTTGCGACCGTGCAGATTTCCGCTTCCTGTTATCCGATTGCAATAACACTTGGACAACGTTCCAGTTATGATCCCACAGTGATCCCATATGAGTTTCATAGCAGTCGGTTGAGAAATGTAGAAAAACCGTCTTTAGCAATTTTTCGCGATCCGCATTTTTGAGCAATGTTTTGAAAGCATGCCTTCCCTATATCCATATTATCCACACGTTGTGGAATTTGGAGCACATTTAATTCACAAGGTATTATTTGTACGGTATAAATTTCTAATTCTGTATAAGCGAATTGGAAGTGAGGGAAGAAGATGGTAAACACTGAGCTTCGAAACAAAATTTGAAAATCTCATAAATGCCGCTATCATGCGGATATCTTTCGTTCCTATCATCCGATCGTTATGGAATTTTTACCACAGTTTTATGGAGTGCCGATAGTGGTCCCATATAAGTTTCAACTTGGTGTCTACAAGAAAACGGAAGACGGAAAAGAAACATGTTATCAAAAATGGTGGTTTTGGGTTAAGAAGGGAAATACAATACGACGCAAAAAAATGCCATTGTCAAGAATTTATTTTCAATAGAAGTTATTATTGAAAGAATTTGAAATTTGTTGGGACTAATAATAGGTCCTTAAAGTATAGAAAAAAATTTTTTTGTTCCATTCTGAGCAACATGGCAGTTGTAAAGTGGCTTCAACGGAGTGCCTTGTCTTAATTGGCGGAAGTTCTCCAGGGTGCAATTTTGATCTCAAACGGTTCATGTGAAAAATGTAGGTCAATTATACTTGTATATCCTTGGTGAACTAGGATAATTTGAGAAGAAAAAAAAAATTGTCTATTTGGTGCTGATATTTTTGAAAAACAGTGCTTTTTGCCACTATTTTTGCAATCATTCTTATATTTTGCAATAAAAATTCGAAAATTCTTTCAGTTCACATAGAATAAAATAGTATAGAGAGGAGCTCCTGAAAATTTCAGCTCAATCGGATAATTAGTTTTTGAATAATCACTTCCACCAATTAAAACAAGGGGATCCATTGATGCCACTTTGCAGCTGCTATATTGCTCAGAATGGAACAAAAAAATTTTTTTCCATACTTTAACGACCTATTATTAGTCCCAAAAAATTTCAAATTACTCCAATGATAAATTCTTGAAAATGGCATTTTTTTGCGTTCAATTGTATTTCCTCCCTTAAGGGCATGTTTTCGTTCCCTGTTATCCGATTGCAATGAAATTTATACCACGGCTCAGTTATGATCTCATAGTGGTTCCATATAAGTTTCATAACAATCGGTTGAGAAAAGCGGAAAAAGAGTCTTAAGCAATCTGCATTGTTTGACTATGTTTTCAAAAGTTCAATCATAATTGATTGATTAAGAACGAGGAAGCCGTGTGCCAATTGGCAGAGTTTTTTTACTCGGGCAAAATATATAGGATTATACAGGATTATTTATCGGATTAAAGGATTTCCACTGTACATGATCACTTCCGATTTCATATATATCCCTCCATATCTAACTTCCCGTGTGGAAATCAATGCTGGGCATCCTAAAATATGTCCGGGCCCCGTAAGGGTATAACTTTGGCATCCAATATAAGAGTTTCCCACCCACGGCCCACATGAGCCCCAGTTGGGGTTGCTAGTGTGCTCCCTGGATGTTTTCATCTAGGGATGCCCACCCACAGCCCATATAGGCCCTGGGCAAGCCAACATCGTGACACCCCAAGTTGGGGCCAATTCAGGTGTCCTAACCAGGGCCACATTTTAAGTAGGGATTATAAACCTGGCCCAGGTCTGAGCCCGGAAGAATTTCCACACAGGTTCATATGACTATACCTATATGAATTCCAACCCTACTTATATGAAATCCGATAATCATATGTAGGGCATATATAATCCTTTTCTACTGGGGTATGGAAAAATCTTGTACTTATGGGTCATATATGCTGTTTTTTACTAGGGAAAATTCCATCAAAATCTATAAAAACTCAATATATTTTTCTAGAAAAATAACAGTTACTGGTTACTGTTCTCAAAATCCTACCCCTAAAACCACTCAGAAAATATTCCCCAGCTAGAACTGTGACTCTTTAGCATCTCTCTTTAGGGGCTCTGATGGTCCAATTTGGAGAAAGGGCAATTCCTAGCTGGGTTACAGACCTTATACACTAAGAAAAGAGTATTCCAAATGAATTTCTTTTGAATAAGGTTTGTTAACTGTCAACAAATCTTCTTCCACACAAATGATGATTTTTTTTCACAAAAAAAACTCTTCCCTCAATGTACATATAGAAAATCAGATAAAAATCGAATGAAATGGACAAAAATTGCATTCAAAGTGTATCCGTTTTCATGCGGTTTTTATGCTCTGTTCGATCATCCTCTATCTGACGTTGCAAGCAAAAGAATATCCAGAACCTCCGTACAACAAAACTCAATGATTTTTTTTCATATCGCATGTTGTATAGTGAAACCCATAGAATATCAAAAGCGTTTTATGTTAAGGAATATGATTCATAGAGGATGTATTTATGGTTTTAAAAAATCATACGAGACCCACTTATCGATTATATGTAATTTTTATTGGAAACTTGTTCTCAAATTCCTTGTATGAACCACACATGTTATACGTATGACTCATGTATGTATTAAGTACAAATTATGTACGTTGTCATGTATGATTCATTCTCGTTAGAGATTCCATACTAAAAAACTATTTACTAAACTGTTTACAAATCGATGTAATTTATTCGTCTCAAGATGGATTTCTATTAACTATACATGTCTCACAGCTAATTGACCATGCAAAAATATTCGTATTGAAAAATGATTTTATATATAATTTGTGTTTATCCTTTCGATTCGAGTATAGACATAAATAGTAGCAGTGATGGGTAAGTTACTCGTTACCGTTACTCATTATATATAAAATATATATTATTATATATAACGTAGCCATCACTGAATAGTAGGAGGTTGTTCATAAACAATTTTTCCACGTTGATGTTCTGAAAACAATGACAGAAAATGTATTAACAATCATACAAACATATTTGAATTGTGAATAACGATGTTTATAATTAAAAAACACTTTTACAAATTCCAGGCCCTCGAATTGAGACATCGAGTGGAAACATTTTCAAAATTATATATAATTCAAATAGAATTTGACATAGTTTATATACAAATTATATACAATTTTGAACATTCTCCCACAAATCGACACGAAAGAGAACAAATTTGATTTTTGACAAAAAATTTGGATTCAACGAATCTCTCAAATGATCGACAGACACAAAACGAGAGGATGGATTTGGTTATTTGAGAGAGGAAAGTTTGAAAAATTCAACAAGTGTTTCGAAATTGAAGAAGGGAAAGAAAAAAACAGAAGAGCAGCAGACATAAGAGAGTGAATATACTATGATAACATGTAATCTCTGTTACGTACGAGACGCGACTGATCTTGTGGTTTTTGAGGATATCGAGGCGAAGAGGGGAAATACGGTAATCGGGAGTAAAGAAACACGAGAATCGAGAGGGGCGAATGGAAAGATGGTTGTTGGACATTCGCGAACGGTCGTTCGTTTCCGTTGAGTTTCGTGCCCTTTGGTTTCTCCCGCGGCCGCAATCGCAGTGGGGTCGCGGCGTTCATGCGCAGACTGGATGCGCGACAGGCGTATGCGTTGTCCAGATTCTTTGTGCCATTCCTGGCATACCAAAAACAAGAGTGGTGACTGCGCTCCTCGTGTGTATTTACCCGGGCTGTGCCAGCCCTGCGCGTTTATATGCTAGTAAAGTGAAAAATTTTCTAAAGTGAATTAAGAGAATTATATATCCGTGAGGCGGGCGAGGGACACGTTTGCCACGTCGTCAGCTCGTTAAGCCCAGTGGTAAGTACGCTCTCGATACATATATACATATAAACAATGAGGAAAAAAATCTTAAAAAAGTAACTGAACCGCGTCTCTGCGTCCACGCCCGTGTACATACGTCCCATCCGCGGCAAGCAAGCGACCAAGTCTCTGTTCCGGTGGCAGCAGCAGCGCTCTATCGATACATTTATGTGTGTGTGATTACGTGTGGAAATGTACATATATACACTCTACGTATATATAAAAGTATATATGTGACAACGAGAACCGTCGAGTAGACAACGGACAGTAGAGGGAGCAAAATATATATATATATATCGAAGCATCAAAATCAGTCTCTGAGAAAAAGAGAGAAAACACCAGCATTAACTGGCGGATGTACGTGTACATAATGTTGGAGGGGAGGATGAAAGATATGTTCATAGAGCGCGTGTGATATCCTTTCTTCCTCGGGATACTACTTATTTTTTTTGAACGAATGTCCTTTTCTGGGCTCTTGCCTCGTTCACCCGATGTCTTTTTGTCACCACCGTGGGTAAAGTGCACTTCCGACGGCCGTGGGGATCGCGTTGCCGGCCCCATGTTGTTACCGCTGCCGCTGTTACCGAATGATTATTTACAATCTACAAGAGTGGATTTCAGGGTTGATCTAATTCTTTCTTGATACCATCGTTACACAATTATTACGAGTTTCGGAATAGTGTTCGGCTTTGACTTCGATGTTGTATGCTTTTCACAACGTTTTGGATGTTTGGAAAACAATCGAGTATTCGTTTGCTATAATTCTGTAAACACCTTATGAATGTGATGTCAACAAACTCTTGATATGCCACCGCTGACTTCGTGGAAAATGAAAACAGTTGTTGTCTTCGAACATATGTTCCATTGATATAAACTGAGGTTTATCAATATTTTGGAATGAAAATTTGAATGGAATGCTAATAGAAACAAACATTTCTTCTGAAATCTTCGAATTTTCTATATAAACATTGGAGTGATTTTCATGCACAAGGAGTACATTGCAGGAGAAAGGTTATTTTTTGTTCTTGATCTATGCTATTTGTATGCAAAATTTGTGGTGCCACTCGTTCAAGATTAAATTCAACGTGCGCGTGGTTTGTTTGCTTTTTAAATTGAAAGATGAGAATTCGGGAGAGTTTTCAATATTATTCCATTAAAACCTCTTCAAAGTGCTTTTCTCGTGAATTGAAAAATGACCCTGATCTTGGCAAGAGTTTAATATGTTCTCCAACATTTGTAGACTGAGATTTCACTCTTGAGTCAGTCAGGGGGGAGCTTGTCGAGTTTTCAAGTGAAATTTCCACTTTTTTGAAATGATAATCCAATATTTGAGGTTAGACATTCACAACCACTTCAATTCTAGAGTATATTTTCCTTTTTGAAAGGGTCAGAATTGAGAAGTTGACTCTTAGAATTTAATTGAATTCCAACGATTTACAACATGTTTTGTTCATTCGAAATTGTTCTTTTCCACAAATTAACATTATAAATAGTCACAATGTTCAATAGAATTTCACAATATATCACTGAGTAAAGTATTACCAAGAATACATTCGAGTGGGTTTCATATTTTGCATTCTTAATTATAAGACAAAAGTTATGTTTTGATGATTAATCAAATATAATTGTATTAAATGCGTGTTCCTTCCGCACTGTAGATAAAGGTTTTTCCTCGGTGCAATAGGAACAAAGCTTGTACATTCTTTATGCGCTTCACGTAAATTATATACTGGAAGAAAAATACGAGACTTGTAAATATTTATCAGCTTGTTGTCTAGTGATTATTTACTGAATTCAAATCAACGTTGGATATTTTTTGATAAGATTATTGCATATTCAATAAAAGGGGAGAAAATGTTCTTTTTTGATCAACTTTTTTCGGAAGAGAAAGATATTTGATCAGTATTATCTGGACAGTGATTTTCTCTATGACTCTTTATTTTATGAAGATGGATGGAAATTTCACGATACAAAGGACCACATAGGGATATAAAGAAAGGGATTACCCAAGTATCTTCCCATGTCAATTTTTCCTAATTGTTTAGAAATGTATATAATGGGAAAGTGTGTATGATTCAAATGTAATTTTTCCAATCGTGTTGTCTTGAACAATAACACTCTTTGTACAATTGACATAAATTCTATAACATACTTTGACATTAACAATGAGATTTAAAGTTGAGTGAGTTGGTGATGGCCGATCTTGAAAGAATCGATTCTTTTTTATGGAATTTTTATACAATTTGGATCAAAATTATATAAAATTCGATAAAAACTTGATGAATTTCTTATAGAAAACAATCGACTCTTTCAAGATCAGCCATTCCTATGTACAGTGCAAATAATATATAATTCATGTATAATTGTATACAATTTATATACAAACTACATTGGAATGTATATAAATTGTACATAATTTGGACAATTTTCCACTCGGGTTTCTGATAAGGGTTTTTCGCGTATTATGTGACTCGTGAAAGGGACGGAGGGTTTGAAAATTATCAAAACTGTGGAAAGAGATGTTTTTGACAATACAATTGAAAAACACTAGAATGGTCACGAACTGGAAATTGTATTTTTTTAAATTCTCCTCCACACACGATGATGTGACATTGTAACAGGGACAAAAGGGTACGGATTTCAAAGTGTGACGAATTATGGCACAGGGTTAAGGGAGTTTAAAAACAACAAAGATGTGACCTACACTGCCATCCAAAAGTTTCTGGGCAACTGACGAAAGAACAACAATTGTACAAAGTTGCATATTTCATCATTTGTAAAAGTTTTGCCAGATTTACATGATACCAAATAGCCCAAGAGGCGCCAATTTTGAAAATATAATGCAAAATTAACCCTTACACAATTTTCAATTCTGATTTAGATCATATGAATAATAAGTTCCTTTCAAACACACCGGTTTTATGTTGAGATAGTCATTTGGATCTTTATTAGATAATTTTGTTGGTACATTTTCCAAATATTCTGGTCATTAATAATACTTGAATTTTTCAATGGCACTAAAATGGCGATATGATAATGAAATCATGAAATTTCATAGCAAGATTTTCGTATATAATTTGAAAAGTTATAGCACTATTTAGACGTCTCCCACGTAGCACAGGATTTCAGAAAGGATTCTTAAGAACTCATAATAAATGATCTAAGTTCCAATTGAACTGTTTAGCAATTCTTGCTGGATTGGGATGTTGTATGTAGGTTTACAATCAACAGACATTTCAATAATGAAAATAAAGAATTCTTCTTCAGATTCTACAATCTTCAGCGCTCCGAAAAAGACGTCCTTTCCTTGAGGAAGTTCAGTATCTTTGAAAAATAATTTATTACTATTAGTTGAATGAATCGAATATTATTTCAGAAGCTCCCCAATGAGAACATCTTGACATCAAAATGATCTTATTTTGACTAAATTGTTATCGTAGAGTTTGCTTTCTACACAACATTCTGCTACATTATTGAGAATTTGATCTCACCTAACCACTTTTTGGTGTGCAAAGGTGTCCATCAATGCTGTGTTGCAGTTTTATTTCCGATTTGGGTTGCCTTCACTCAGATTTGTGTTGTATGATCTCTATAAAATCCCGGTGTCCATCAAGTCGGTGTCAAGTTTTTCAACAGTGTAGAACGTGTAAAAGAACGCGAACACGTATAATTGTAATAAAAAAACGACCAATTTGAAAGTTTTGAACCTTTGGTGAGTTCATTTCTCAAAAATCCACATGTGAGCAGCCCATGCATCTTGATGTATCCTACATAGCACAACAGTTCACAGAAATAACTCTTCCTGAACTAATGTGCTGTGTGGAATGTAATCTAAAATTAGAGTAAATAACACTAAATTTCTGAAACAAGCACTGATGCAAAACAAGTCGGCGATTGGCTGTCAAAGTAGCCTAATCGGCAGAAAATAGCCAAAACTGGCAAGGCGGAGTTGCATTTAGTCAAAGTTCTAACGAATTATTACCATTTCCCGTTAAAGATTAGTAATGGGCGATATTTTTTTATAGAAAATTTGTCGAGTTCATATTGAATTTTCTAAAATATCGATCAAAATTTGATACAAATTTCATGAAAAATGTCGACGTTATCAAATAGCGCCTATCATTATTACTCGGAGTAGGTACATTGCAAAAGAATCCTGAGTAAAATTGCCGGTTTCAAACGTGATAATAATCGGACCAAGTTTCAGAATAGCAATTTCACCTTTTGAAGAATTCCCAAAATTATATATAATTCACATATATTTGAATATAATTTATATATAAGTTATATGTAGTTTGAAAAATTTTTCTACTCTGGGCCAAAACACTAGACACCTGAAAAATTCAGGAACGAGCACACTTGTACAGACGGTATTCGGAATGGTGATCATGGTATTACAACTGTCATTGTTCTCATCACTTTCCATCTTTGCAATACTGCAATTTCATGCGTTGGATCATACATTTATGGACAGGAAAACAATTCAATAGATACTGTACTGTTGATATGACCTATTGCCAACAACTTTGATGTTCTTAGAATGGCTCCGATTATCATCTTGCCCCCTTGGAATTTCGATCTTACGAACTGACGACAAATTTTGGTGGGCATTACAAATTTGCTGAATGCATTTCTCTACGAAGAATGAAAAGTTTGTGCTCGACTTGTAATAGTATATTACGTATCAAGGGAGGGAAGGACGCCATTACCAACGAGTGTGTGTGTGTGTGTGTTGGTCGCACGAGCAAAGCGAGGGTGGCAATACACGAGTTGTAATGGCGTACTTACCTCCCGAGATATGTATACTATTTTTCATAACACTCGCGTGGAAAGTTCACGCGATTCACGTAAGACAACGCAAGAAACATAAAAGTACGCAGAGATCGTTTATGAGATCAACTGAATGGTTACTCTTATAGCAGAATATTAAATTCATCTATATTATCTCTCTAATTTGTATTATATGATACTTGGCCCTGTATCACGAATAAATGATCAATTTACTTATTTTCCTGTCGTCCTTGAAATCGAGAAATCAAAAGTTGCTTACTTTTCTTCCCTAGGGAGGGAAAACGTACTTTCCTCCCGCTCTACAGGCATGAGAAGTAGCACTTTCTGCGCGAGCGTTACGAAAAATTATTGTACTTTAGTACACTCAAGTAGTCCTGACGAATTAGAAAGCCATTAGCATATTTATTTGAGAATTGTTTACAATGTATTACACCACAACAGAACGGAAGTGAACATTTTCCTCCCGTTGCAACGGAACGAAAGCAAACATCTTCACTCTGAAGTCACATTCGCCTGGATTCAATCACTTCCTTCCCTGAAAAATAGATTTGAAAATAGAGACTGTGCGGTTGGGTGTGGGAAAAACAATTATTTTTCCCAAAAAACTGAAATATTATATTCATCTCGTTATATGCACTCATGAAGAAAACAAATAATCAAATCCCACAAAAATTTCCCTTCAAACTATTCAGTCCAATTTGATATCTTCATGATGGAGTATTGTTATTATTTCGATAACTGTATACAAACAAAATTTCCCTCTTGTTGTGTTATAAAATGTACTTTGAAATTACAATGTTGAAGACGTATCGTTGGATATAAATCATGAATGGTGGATGTATGACATTGATATGTATAATATATAATGTTTATGAATATTATATATAATTTAAACATAATTTGTATCAGACAATTGTCGACTGTCTGTTCACAGAGTAGGTTTCTGAAGATCAACGCAGTAGTTTTCGCACACTTTTATGTACATTCTCTAAAATTTTATATCACAAAAACAATTCAATTGAATCCACATAGAAGCTGAGTACAATTTTCACATTTAATTATATAGAAAAAGTACACAAATTTTCATAAAATTATTCTTCCCCAAATATTCGAGCAATCGATGAAAATATTTCCGGGGAATCAGAGTTCTTTAGGGTTTTGCTTGCAAATTCTTTGAATGATTGTTTATTCAAAGGACAGCAGGCTGGAACACGATGGATTCACTGGAAAAAAACGTTGGTTTGAAATGTTAATATGATTTACACTGTTGAAAAAAAAAAAGTGAAAACTCATTTAGCTCTAATTTGTTGCGTATCACGGAGTGAATCAGGGTGGATTTCATTTTTCACTCTGATTTCGCCCTGCTCTCAACCTGATCCTGCTTCAGAAATTCTCACGGAACCTGATGTTAATCTTTTTTCGATCTGGTCCAACTTTGGATCGTTGCGTATTACGGAGTTAATCAGGTTTCAACAATTTTCAACGTATTACAATTTTTCGACTCGGGAGTGTATTGAAATTTTCATGATTTCAACTTAATTTTCCTGCGCAGATGTACAATTCGATTGCCCCCAGTTCTATGCTGTAAATCTCAGCAGATTTTTTTCTATAGTGTAGATCACGGCGCACTCGGAATTTATATTAAATATTAAGACAATATTCTTAAGTTGACAGTAAACATCTGTTGATTTGACAATTTTATGGACATGTTGTTTTCAATATAAACTCTGACCCAGATAGCAATTTAGCCTTGCTGCAATGTTGCCAAGCAGGCTTGTGATAAGGTCGACACAAATTTCCTAGTTGACACACGATAAGGATACAAGCTTACGAAACCTTTGCAGCAGAGTTGTAGCAATCTTACATTGACAAGGTTGGTAATAACAAGTCCAAAACAACCGAATGACAAGTCTGACAAGTTTATGACAAGCTTACCTGGGGATGAAGCTGAAGCTGGCAGCCGTAAAGCTAGCAGCCGATTGTCATAATTTGCTACATTAAACGTTTGTTGAAGATCTCAAACGTTTAATGGGATGCTACTTGACTGATTTCTGGTATGAACAAAGTCTCAACAAAGTTTAACCAAAAGTTATAAGACCTGGCTGCTAGTTTCAGCTCCATTACCTGGGGACTGCACCATTAGTGACACAAAATTTTTAGCTGTGTAGCATACAGCTTCTAAAGTGAAGAAAATTTCCAGAATTATATATAATAACGTATATAAAATTTTTAAAATGCTTCCACTCGGGTCGTTTGGCATTGAATTGAACATCGAACGGTGGAAACATCCAAGTGAACTCACGCGGTGTGATTTCGCGCTTAATCTTTCACAGAATAGAATTTGCTTACCAAGAGTTAGAGATTTATGGACACCGCGCTGAAGGAAACTCGAGATTTCAGCCGAACAATAACTAAAAATCGTGTTGAATTTTGGTTTTATTCAATAAAATTTCGAATTTATCTAACGAAATTTCCTTTGATGGTTGAAAGGGTTGAAGATCATTTACTAATCCAAAAAAAGCATTTGAATTTGAATGTTTCGTTAATTGTCTCACAGATCCAATTAATTAACATATCAGCGTAAACACGATTCAATTTCAACAATCAGCATTGTTTACCCGTCCCCGGTATCCATGCGGTTCATACGCGCATGAAATTTCTCTCGGTTTCGTTAGGATCGTTGAAATCTGAATAGACTCTAGTACCACTCTCGTATTAATCACCCACCATTCTTGAAATTCTTTTTACATAATTTTTTCCTCACCCTTCCCGACAATGAATTGTCAGCTGTGCGTTCACGTAGTTATTTGACTACACATAGCGCGGCTCCTACACACAACAGCCCCTAAGCTACCTGCTGCCTGTCTTCCATTAGTATTGGTTACATTACAGAATTGCTTGGTAGTTGTGTGTAAAGAAAACGGTAGTGGTGGTGGATTGCGTGCGTTTACCGAGAGCGCGCCACAGAAACATGTCCGATACGATCCGCTCGACTCCGTCTAGTTGCTTGCCAGTCTGTCCTGTCCTCCCGCTCGTTCCTGGTGAATTCGTATAGTGAATTATCGATTGAAATAGCAAGCTGAAAAGCGTGTGTGGAGTAATACCTGCGTAGAAAATTGTGTCAACGATAGGAGAGAAAGACAACGCCAAATAAAAAAAAAAAACAAATAATCCGGTGGGGGTGTACAATGCTGTAGGGAAAATTTTTCAGAGAGACTGGTCGATGACAAGGAAAAAAGCAGGAAAAGAGGAAGAAAAAACAACAACAATAATAACAGGAGGAGGAGAAGAAGGAGGAGGCGAAGGAGAAGGGAATCGAGGTTGAATGAGATTGTTTCGGATGTTGTTTCGAAAACTATCTTCCGTACCGGGTTCTCTCGCTAACGGTGGTGTAGGTGGGGGGATTTTCTTTCCCCTAGAGTCGCCACGTTAAAGTACCTAGCGGCATTCGCACACACTTTATCGCCATCTGTGTTGTCTATGTACATGTTCGTATTCCCTCTCATCGCAGTTGTGTTTGTGTTTTCCGATCTACCGTCCTGCTCGTCGACGTCGTCGTCGTTGTCGTCGTCGTCGTCGTCGTCGTCGTCGTCGTCTGTGTGTGTGTTTTCTCTCTGATCGCGCGGGAAAATTGTAGAGGGCGAAATTATTCAACGTTTATTAATATATACTTTTAGTGGTGTTTCAAAACAACCTGTGTTGTTTGATGATAATGATGATTTTCGATAACGATTTTCATGTCGACCGCAAGTGAGTGTGCACAAAGATAACCTGTAGAAAGAAAGTGTTGATATATTCAAATACAAGAGAGAAAAATTGTGATAGTTCACGACAGTCTAATTACGTTGTCGTCGTCTTCCGACGGAAGACGACGACGTTTTTTGTTCTTCGGGGGTTTTTTTGTTAACCGATATAACGGACATTGGTTTGTTTTCCGTTGTTGTTCACATTTCCTTCGACAAATTTCAAACTGAAAATCAGTGACTGCGATCTAACGAATCTGATTTCGCTATCATTGCGGCGGACTTTTGGATGGATACTGTGCATTACTTTTGGAGTGAGTTTTCATTTATCGTTTTCCGCTGTTGTGGATTTAATTGTTATTTTTACACGTATCGATAGGCTTACGATATACTTTTGGTACCAATTGTCGGTCAAGTTTTAGCAACGTAAACAAGATTGATAACACGAGTAACGTGATTTTGATTGAATCGCCCGAAGGAAAACAAAGTATATCGTTGAGCTCAATTTTTATTTTTTATCTGATGCTACTATGATGACGTGGATTATATTTCAAATTGAATCAATTTCGATGCATTTTATAGGAACATGTGGGCTTTTTTTCATCATAAAAATTTTCAATTCAAAAATCTTCCAAATTATATACAAATTATATATAAATTTTATATAATTGTTCAGATTTTTTCACATGGGATTCTGATAGAGGTGCATGATATTTTATAGAAATTTTATCGAGCTTATGTCGAATTCTATAAAATATCGATAGAAACTTTGTAAAAATTCTATACAAAATATCGAAATATCGTACACCTCTATATAAATTTTAATTTCAAAGTGGAATCATTCATTTCCGTTCAGATTTTTGTATTCTTCAACCTGTAAGTAAACAAAATGAACGGAATTGGGTTTCGTTCTACACTTCAATAAAATTAGCCCTGATTTTTTGTTGGAAATTATATATGATTGTGACGATGAAATATGAGTATAAAATGTCATTCATCGCTGGTAGTGTTATCTACCTCATTACAATGTAATATTTTTTCCAGTACACTCTGTTATCACAGAATCTGAATTTAATGCCAATTTTATCGTGTTTTGGAATTGTTTCTTGAACAAAAAAAAACAAACATATCAATCGTATTAAGATAACAAGATATGTAATTCACTGATAGACATTCTCAAAATTCAGTTGCAGCAGTTAAAATCAACGTAATTGTTTTATGGAAATATTGAATGAGCTTCTTTGATCGAATGTGAAGTGAATCTAGGACCTATTATCTGTGAAAAATTGTACAAAGCGTGTAATTGCTCTTGTGACATCCCAAAACAGCACTTAATGTTTCAATAGTAGTTGGTCAAATTGGTTGGATCCGAGGGAAGCTACGTTATACATTCATAGGAGTTAAATTGAATATTCATTCGCCTTCGAAGAAGCTTTATAGAATGTTCAACGTACTCTCAATGCATCTAATACTCAAGTAATTTGAATGTTCGATAAAACTTCTTTGCGCTCTGCGGGCTTGGGAATAATATATTCAATTTCCTTTGTAATAAGTTTCATATCCCTGGTGGAAAAATTTCTGACGCTTTTGACACATTTGGTTTGCATTAATAAATTTTAGTGAAATTTTGTTTATACGTGGAACACAGGTTGTGTATATTGGATAGAAAAGTGTCTCGATAATGGCATCAATAACATCCTGCGAAGATGTTTCCGTATGAAATGATGATGCTCGTAATAACCTGAGCGAAGTTTATTCGGAGCACGTTTTTCTATCTGGGTACGATAATGTGTTACCAGAGAAAAGTTTCCCCGAAATAGAGATTGAGAAGAGTTACATGTTCGATACTAAATCGGAAGATTCAAAGGGGATCCTTTGGGTCGTTATATTCAACATAAAAATGAAAATATCAGCAAATATCATTCTCGTGATCGTGTACAACTCCTAGAAAGAGAATTGAATATCCGTTGTTTTATTTGAAAAATACTTTTTCTTTCTGCTACCATAATTTTTGTCCCATAGCGTGTTCTTTCATACAAGATTCCCTGCGATCGTATCTTTACTCATGACAGTACCTAGACTCATTAAGAAGAGCTTCTTTGCCATGTATAAATAGGATGCCTTGGTTTCAACGTTGGTCTACGAAAGGAGCAAACAAACCTTTGCACCGACCGACGATCCCTTTCTTCGCTGTCGACGACGTCGACGGCCCGACCGACCGACCGACCAACCGACCTCTCTTCTCTTCTCTCGACTCTTCTTTTTTCCTTGACGTTTTTTTTGTTCTCTTCCCGTCTTTTATCTCTGCTTTTCTCCTTTTCTCCGCTCAAAGTTGCCGTCGTTCGCTTTTATCCACCACAGCAATAGCATCTTTTGCACAGAACACAGTCTCGCATCAAGAGCAGTTTGAGCTTTCTGCGCGTGACTTTCTATTTGCTGCGGACGGTGCCAAATTGTCAAGTAACTAAAATTACTTGGGAAGGTGTGCGCACGTCTTTCCGATTCATTCTCGTTCTATCTAAGTATTACAATTCTTGACTTCTTTTCCATGGAGAACGCTTTTTTGTTGTTGTTTTATAAATATACTTGATGGAAATTTGACGCTAGGTTCTGTTTTGGCGCGAAAAGAAGAAGGAACAATTGAGAGATGATCTGAATCGCGATCTCAAAAAAATCCTATCAATTTGTGAGTTTTGAAGAACTTGATGTTTTCAATTGACTGGAAGATTTTGATGAAAAAAGAAAACAACAATTTATAAGATTGATGGAAGATGATAGGGTCCAATTCACTCTTCGTATATACAACGAACAAACGTTTTGACTGATTTGTTGGTTCAGTGTAGCCGTATAGAGAGCTACAAGCGACGAATAGAAGAGGTGAAGAAAAGACTAGTATCTCCCTTTTGTCATTGTCGCGCACGTGTTCATTGAACCGATTTCTTTTTTCCTAATGCCCACGTTAGTAACCCTTATATAAAACCCTATACGAGAGAAAGGTCGACGTTCTTGGATCGATTTACGAAAGGTCAAACGTCGTCGTGTGTACAAAAACCACACATGACTTTTATATATTCGAAATGCACTGGTGTGACAAACAAACCGGCTACTCGAGTTTCCAATCAATTTAACTCTTGATTTGCTAATAAATGTATATGCATACGTCTTATCGGTTGTCAGTGTTTTGTTTTGTAAATCCTGTACGTTCATTGTCATTAGGAATGACAATTCACTGCTGTGTTTTTTTCTGTATACATGAATTTATAAATGAATGCTCGTAGTTGAATTTAGAAATAATATACTATCAGCGACCGACATGAATGCTCTTGAGTTGATTATTCAAATATCATTGAGACTTTTCTTTCCATTGATTATCAGATTTAGTTATGTAGTTTTCAAATGAATGAAAACAATTAATCAACTGTGAAAATTTTGGCAGATCACTGTCAAGAAATAAACTGTTCTGTGGGTACTGAGATATTCAATTATAATAGGTGAAATTTAGCTGATACAGCTAAAAATTTCTTTCCGGGTGGTAACAGATTGAAACGCTGAAGTAGCGGTAACGCTAAAGGCGATGCTTGAAATTTTACTAATGATTAACACGGAAAAAAATTGCAGTGAATTCTGGGACAGGGACGGTTTCCATTACCATTTGAAACACATTGTGGTGATTCTAACTAAATTGGATTAGATTTAACCCTTCAAGTACACATCGTTTCACACCTTTGGAGTACACACAGGTGCAAATTCGTACCACGTAACTTTACCGGTTAATAACTCGGTTCCTGTTCAACCAATTAGACCTTTCTTTTTTTTTCAATTTGAAGGAAAAACTACAGATCAACGTGGTGTGGAAGAAAATTCACAAATATTTCATTTGATTAGTGAAAAAAACATGAATTCGCACCTGTGTGTACTTGAAGGGTTAATGTCGATTGCAGTGAGTTATAGTTCGAAATTGTCTCTGTCCCAAATTTTATTCCAAAGTGTGGTAAATTTCTTTTAAGTGACCAATAATTTGAAAGAGGTTGTTTTGGTGAGATTTTGAACCAGGCAAGAAATGCTAGAAAAATTACAAACCTTGGAAGAATTTTTAAATAAAGAATATTCTTTCAATTTGACTTCATCTCAAATTTTTCAATAAAAAGTGGACGTTTAGGCAATTTCCGGCCACACTTGGACGTCACAGACTTTTCAGGCAGAATTTGTGTGTCGCAAGTCAATTCACTCCCCAGTTGGGGATCTCCAACGAATATCACAAAAGGATATATTAGATCCTATAAATTGAATTCTTAACTCAAAGATCGGATGAAATCACAAGTGTTTTACCCAGAGAGATTCTATATCATTGATTTATCATACAGGAACATAATAATCTTCTTAGTTGCAAGAAAAACGATGCCTTAAGCAGGCAATATATTGAGAAACACGATCTCCGTATCCGATTCGCCATAAAATACAGGATATTCCGACACCTCTCACGCTTGGCGATCTCAGTGAGGGTTATTCAAAGAAGTTGATTAGTTCAAATAAATTATTTATAAAGCAAAGTTGCAGTAACAAATTATATGATTACCGTAGTAATGCAACGTGTTCTTCCTTCTTTTGAATGTCATTCGCGCTTTTTATTCCAACTGAACAAAGGTAATAAGGTTGTTCTTTTCGAGTTTCGAAGTGCAAATCAGCGTAGGAACACGATAGGAGTATTGGCAGGACTTACTCAATCCGCCATTGGAAAATACTATCGGTATCGTTTGTGGTTATTTTCTCCCTCTTCCCCCTCGTACACACGCATACAAAACATACGAGGTATTGATAACGCAGTAGATATCTGAGGTGGACTACCGTCACCGCATACGATAGAAGAATGAGGAAAAAAAAAACGAATTATCCAGAGTTTCACGTACGTTCATGCAGTACGTAGAAACCCGCAAGAAGAAATATTATAGCATTGTGCGTATGGATTTTGTTCTACTTTCCTTTTTACTTTTTTTCCAAGTTGAATAATTCCTGTTGAAATAGAAAAGCAGTCGAATAATCTCTGATCGAACTTCACGACTTTGATGCTTGGTTTCGTAATCAGGGGGGATTATTTTCCGTTATGTCGAACAAAAAATTCATTCGATCGATGCGATATTCACCTGTTGGGCTTTGATGCATTTTCTTGAATGAATAAATATTATTATTCAAATCCTTCGTGCTGTAAAACACTTGTTTCAATATACGCCTGTTATGATATATCAATGTATATATATATATATATTTTTTCTTATATTAAATGTTTCATTGCTGATTATAGTTTTCGCGATATTGAAATATATTCGTAAATCGTTACTTCATAAAATGAGTGTACGAAGAGTTCTTTCGAGAATCTTCAAATACTTTCGAATGCGGTGAAGTTTTTTTTTAATTGGTCCTTGAAACAGTTTATTTCAAACTCATTTGTACATGATGTATAAGAATATATAAGAATTTATTCACTCCGAGGGAACATTAAATTCATGTAGAAATCAGAAACTCCAGCGAAACAAAATTTCCTTCAGATCCATTGTTATACACGAAATATCCTTCGCATTATCCACCCTGTACAAGCTTTTATACACTATTCAACATCGTGCTGTAACGTAGTATAGGGCGACACAAGAACATGTGATCTTCTCATGTTTACGCATCGGTCACTCGGGATCCGTTTAACACCCTACTCGGGGTGGTAACCTTCTCGAATTGCAGAGAACAATGCACTCGAGTTAACGTAGCCTCTTTTAATTATCAATACCTTATACACGGCTTGATTGAAGAGTTAAAAGATTCCTTTAAATCAATCTGAAAATTCATGAATTTGTAGGTAGGAATTGAAAAGAACGTTCTTTTTACGAGGAAGATCAAAATCATCGGAGTACCTGTTACATTAAGCGTAACAATTTTCTCCTCTTTACGTACTCAACACAACCAACAATGACAGAAATAATTAACGGTATGAAATGAGATCTCTTTTGATAAAGAATGAAATGATATCTCCTCTCGGAATTTGCATGGAAGATTTAAATGAGATAAAGCGAATTGAAATGAAGACATACGGCTCTATTAAAAATGAAAGAACCGGAGATTGATCAATTACCGATCAAGTGGCAGTAGTGGTAGTAGTTGTTCATGATCAGATTGATATTCTAGTCGTAATTACATTTTCTAGAATATTCCAAAGTATATATCATACTAATTATTCCTCAACAGAGTTCAGACCGATTAATCATAATAACGCAATTATAGAATTAGTTCATTAGTTTAAGGAAAGAATTCGAAAATTTCTGAGTTTCATATTCACACACAGTGGAAAATTTTGTGTATTTTTAATACACTGGAAATCTGTGAATTTCAGAATTTGATATGTTGTTTTCAACACAAACTGTGAGTGGACCCCCTGTGACACAAAATTTGTCGCTGTGTATCGTAGATAGAAAATGAATTCTTCGATACATCCTTCTCAGGTGCAGTACTGTACTTTGAGATAAAGAAGTTGAATACTAAACGTTATGATGCTGAAAAGTGTTTATAATCTATGATTACATTTAGCACCCGTTAGCATTCACTTCTCTCACCGTATACTTTTCTTCCAAGAATATTGAATCATTCAATATTCCAATACTACGCTGCCTCATCCTAGCCCCGATCATGGAGCGAAACTCAGTGTTTAAAATAATAAGTATGGATATAGCGGTAAGGTATGGGTGGTAGTTTCGGCGACTAACTAGAAAGTTGAAGCACCGGTAGGAAGTTGTATGCAATGTACACGCTGAGTTTCTTATTCACGTACATATTTATATACTGATAGCTAACCAAGTATAAATCACAATTGTGAGGTAATACGATATATGAAATGAAATAAATTTCTAGAACGTGATTCTCGTCGAGATGGATGAGGATTTTCTTAATGAATTCTTTCCTATATATAATTTGTATATAATTCTAATTATTCACAATTCAAAGAATCAGATGATGGCGAAATACATGGTAGAAATTTAGAGCGTGATGAGTATTTTGTTAATACCCCACGCAAATGATGATTTTCACCGTACTTTATAACCATCGTAACCGTAAAATTCAACATATTTCATCAAAACCTTGATGTTCCTCGCTTACCGTAAAACGATAGTAAATCTACCGCACGGATCTCTCCACGATATTTCTCTTTACATGAACATCAAAGATGCGTCAATTTTTTTTGCAGTTATAATTTTTCAAAACTAGGGTAAACCCATAATAATTGTAATATGCGATGTTTGTATACCGTTCGATTCAGAACAGTAGAAATGATTATCAGACTTGGTTCTGTTTCTGACGATTGATATGAACATCTATCCTTGGCAATATTTTCAGCATCGGTCTATTAGTTCTTCGAGTAGACGGAGAAAAATGTAATAAACCATGACACGTCGCCTTTTCTTCGCAATATAGAACTCTCTTCACTGCGAAGAAAGATTAAATTGCTTCATCCTCTTCTTCCTTTTCGCTACCTCTCCGCCTTGGTTCTCTCTTTCTCTCAATCGCCCCCTCCCTTCACTTTCTGCATCTTTTCGCCTTCTTCTTTCTCGTCATGAACCAACCGTGAAACATTCGAAACGAATCTTGCAAGGGGATCCAATTCGAAAGACTTTGATCCTCGACGACAATTCGTCTTATAACGCCGTGAAATGTAACTGTTGCATTTATTGAGAAGTAGAAAGGAACATAATAGCCTATTTCGTATTGAAAACTCGTTATTATTTTTATTATCATGCGCTCTCCTGTGCTATTCTCTCTTGGTTAAAAAGAGGAAAAGATAAATGTGAATAAGTATTGCTTTTATACTGTACCTTAAATCCGAATTGAATGTCGAATGATGTGTATCGAGTACAAAAAATTGTGTCGAGAAATATAGTTATGCAATTTTCTCGGTGAAAAAGTACGTGGAAAAAGATTTTGTCGTCATTTGATGATATTTTGTTTGGCTTTGAAGAGCTTCTGTTTTTGTTTTTTAATTCTCGCTGACAGCACGTTAACGAGGAAAAGGAAGAGAACGAGCAGAAAATCATCTTCCTTTTCGATCAAAGCCTATGCCTGAGGAACGATCCGAGCAACAGCCAAACCAGAAGCAGCAAATACTATATTATATACGGTCAAAACGGGTTTTACAGTTACGGTGCGGTGTGTTTACGAGGATCCTACCTCCTTCCTTGGCATAAACGTCATTTGCGCGTGCAAGAGCTGTACGGTTGCTCCCACCTTCACCTCTCTTTCCCCTTTTGCTCCTTTTTCACTCCGATTACCAACGCTTTCTTTGTCATCGACTTCGCATTAACACGGTTGGATGGAAATTGCAACGACATCCAATATTTGGACATCGTCATCTCGATATTTCTCAGAGGTCTCACTCGAGGAACATCGTTTATCCGTTTTGAATGAACACTAATGATCGATTTAAGAGTCATCTTTTGTCGTGTTTTTACCTTCAAGGATTGAATTGTCGATAAAGACAATGTGGTTACTCGGCACGTTCATTGGTTTCTTTCGAAACATAAGTTTAAAATTTTCAGTTTGTATGCATCTGAATCAGCATAGCCACAACAAGTGCTCTGAAATATACTTGATAATTTTCCTTGCTTTTTTTCCCGTATCTGATTTTCTAAAACATGTTTCATCTTATTAATTCTAATGACTAATCTTAATTTCTAATTCAACACGACGATATCTCCTCTCTCATCTTCAACAAGAAAACTGATCTAGTCGAAAATTCAACCAGCACAACTTCTATTCCTTTTTATTCCACAAACTTTGAATCGATCAATGTATTACGTAAAAGTATAATTTATTCAAATACGGATAATCTGTTCACAAAATTCAAAGTGATTGTTCTCTCATGGATATAAATCGAACCTTCACGGTCTTGACAAGTTATTTTAGTACTTGTGATTGGTTGATTTATCTCACGATGTGACATCTCGAAAGATATTCGAGATCTATTTTCATTTATCCTCTATGATTTATGGTACACTTAATTCCGATCTTCATATATCTATATACTCCTTTCAATTTCAAGTCCATGTACGATACATCTTTTTCAAGTAGAAATGTGAGAGAAGTTATAGCATAGAATGAAAATTGCTCACTCCCATTTTAATGATTTTGTAAAAGCAACGATCAAAGATTGTTACAACAAGGTCACCCTCTCTTTATTCAAAGTATGTAACCGAGTCTCCGTTATCTGCATTCCCTTCTCTTTTAGAATAATCCGGATCGAAAGCCCAGTCAGAATGCTCTTCAGGTAGTTGTCATAACGCGAGCTCTTAATATCTCATATGTCGTACGTCACTTGTTCCAAGTTTCATTTCTATTCGAACGAGGTGAAATTTATTCCTCCTTCGAGATGGTGAAACTTCGCGTTTTATAGCCTCGTGGCTAAATCATGAATGTTTTAAAGTTCCTTCTGTAACCGGCATAAACTTTGTTGGTTTTCAATTGAAACGATCTATCGTAAAAATACGCTTGATTGTATGAAAAAAGCACGTTATTCGTATGCATTTATAAATGAAAAGAACATCGTCGATCATCGTACGATCTTCAATCGTGCATCCAAATTTTCATTAGTGTACTCAAGTTAGCGGAGAGAGAAGACATGTGGTTTGGTTAGATGTCTTGAACGGAGGGCCGTCTAAGTATATCCGTGTTATTTCTAGCGGGAGCTGACGCACCGTTTTTCTATCTATCTTTCTCTCTGTTTTCTTCTCCTTACCACTCAACTTGTTCCTACCGACGAATCTTCTTCGGATGTAAAATCTCTTGGTTGACAATATAATACGAATCGAGTAAATTGAATGGGATCAACTAAGAAAAAAAAAATTACATGGTCGAATAAATATATCGGTGGCCAACGCGGCGGACGATAAGGATTTAAAACCTACGATGTTTTCATTTCACAAACATTTATATTGGAGTTATGAATTACCGTTTTGCTTGCTTGCTTATTTCTCGGATAGCAGGAAGTTCAAAACTTGAGTTTTGTTCAACCCTGGATGAACTAGCGTATACGAATTTCAAAAATATTGACAAAATTGCTCTCGTAGAAAACCTGGAAACGATTCCCCAGATTCTCATGGTTGAAATG
Source organism: Gonatopus flavifemur (assembly GCA_018340375.1). Taxonomy (NCBI): domain Eukaryota; kingdom Metazoa; phylum Arthropoda; class Insecta; order Hymenoptera; family Dryinidae; genus Gonatopus; species Gonatopus flavifemur. The sequence continues at coordinate 14,299,770 of JAFFJZ010000005.1, forward strand.
TGTCCCAGCAAATGAACTCTACCAACTCATTTTATCGAAGGAAGAGAAGAAAGTGCGTACAATGGTGAACAACATGTGTTCGTACGTTGATGATGATCATCAGCATCAGTATCATCATCATCGTCATCATCGTCATCATGAAGCCTCGTGTGGCTCCAACCAACTCACGCCATGAATTATTCATTGGGGCCGTATCATCCGTTGGGTCCCTACTTGCGACTCTTACGTGATGTTCTTTTCTTCTCTCCTCTTTCTTTGTCAGTAGAACCGTATATTTGTGCACGTATTCATGACGATGCAAATGACAACGTACTTACGCTTTTGTGTGTATTTGCGTGGACATATGTGGATATTTCATTTCCTTTTTCCGATGATTGTTCTCATTTTCAAATTAGCGTCAATAAGTTTTCATAAAGTTTTTCGTGTGAATGACCAATTAAAATCTATTCAAATGTTGCAATATATACGCGTAGTATCGAATTAAAAGTCATTCTCTGAAGATCGGGCATTAATTCTTTGACGTCAAGAAAGAACTGTTGGGATTCCTCTATGGATTTCGTACAATGACTTCAGAATCTAACACGTGGTTCAATATCGATAATATAACCAGTTGCATTCGTTTGATTTTTTCTCCCTTGTTCCTTTCTTTCCTCGGTACGTTTCTTCTTACATAATGCGGGCGGTCCATAAAACAGTCTCGGCCTCGGTAGCTGCTACAGCGACTTGCCAAACGAACAATTAACCTCGAACTTGCCACGACCTCCGGAGTAAGTAGCTCCCTAATGACATTGTATATGTATGTATTTATACACGTATATAAGATACTGTAAGTCTATACTCAGTTTCCAGACTTCTCCGCAGTTGGTGTTGTTCTGTTTTTTTATGTCTTAGAAGATAATCACCGGTTTAAAAAGAGGAAAATAAATCGTTTCCCTGCTTGAAGAACCTTCGATATCAAATGATTGAAAGATTCCTCAAGAGCACAACAATTCTATTGGAATACAGTTTCTAAATCAGTTGAGGTTAAAAAGATCTTGCAAGGAACTCGCAAGAATGATTTCTTTTAAAAGTTGATTTATCGTATGACAGTAGTAGTTACACGTTGAGACCACGGATGTGGTGTTGAAATATCATCGGTAATCATAAGATAACTAGAGCATTGTTGAAAAGTTGTCTTTCATCAATCGTAGCTACCGATACACGACGATGAACCCTTAACGAGGAACCCACATGTCCATAATTGTGATCACGTAATGGCAACAATGAGAAGCGTATCGTCATTGAAAGGTCAACAACGCTATATTATACACTTTATACTTGGGCTATAAAGGAGTTCCAAGTGCGTGCACTTGTCGCCTGTGATGCTCGTTTATGATACACGCTGTATCGGCATTTTCGTCGGTACAAAAGAGAAGAACGGTTTGCATAGCTCGATCGTTCACCCCAAGCCAAAATATACTTCTTCAAAGTCTTTATTATTTGAAACATTCGAACGATTTCAAAGGATCGCATTTTTCTGAACTAAAGTACCATTGAATTCTCAGAAGCATCGATACGAATGCAAATTGGTATTTCGAATACAAATGACGCATGAGTCACATATTAATGATATTCTTCTTCATCATACTCTCCAATTGATGTCTATTTGCAGAAAATATCAGGACGATAAAAGTTCTTTGTGATCGATATTGTTTTATTTTCCTTCCTCTATACCATTTCTTTCCTTGTACCAGATTCATCGCTTTTTTTGGTTGCATTTATCTTGATAAATAAATAATGTAATCTCAAGGAATTTTGATCTCGTTTGTATGTGGTTTTAAGACTGCAGCCATAGCTATTCGCAAGATTCGTTGCCTATAAGTGATTTCTCGTTAATTTATGCCCTCGCCCCTTTCCCCCCCCCCCCATTTGAATTCTCGATAATGCACGGTGGGATGATACGTATTCACAAAAGAAGAGAGAATATATACATGAAAGTGAGAACATCAGAGAAGAGTATTATAGTCTATGCAAGCAGGCAAGCAAGTCCATTGCAGCTGCATGTATGCAGTCCAGTAGCGAGCAGCAGCGACGAATGGGGTAAATCGTGCGTGCGTGAGTGTGTATACGTAGGAGCCAAGGGAAGAGAATGAGGCATGTGAACAAGGACCGAAGGGGTTGTAGGGGGACAAGGGGAATAAGCAAGAGCAAACACGGTGGGCAGGGGAGCCAGAGGTAGAGGCCGTGGCCGCTCGTTGCTATCCCAGGCATTCGATTTGGTATTTTTCTTTGTGTATCGCGGATAGTTCGAATTGTTCTGCAAGCAGGGCATTGATATATCGTCCCGCGGGTCCTTTGAGCTGGCCTGCCTGGCCGCGCGGCTCCGAATTATCGTTCGCGTACTCTCACGAACGAAACAGAACAGAAACAGCGAACCAACCAGCCAGCCAACCAACCGACCAACCAACCGATCGACTCCCCTATCCTTTCCTTCGACTGACCACCACCCCCTTCTCTCATTCGTCCTCTTCCGCCGTTTTCGAGACTACCGGTCAATTTATCCGGAGGTCTTTCTTTGCTTTATTTCGAATCAACGTTGCTTCACATCCAGAGAGAGACCGACTTGAACTTTCCATTCCAAATCTACTTGCGAAAGGCCCGCCACCGGTGTTTATCAATGAAAGATTAAAAATCACTTAACTACCGGGCGATTAATTATTCATTCAATTAAAACGAAATCTTATCGGGACTTCTTTCCTCTAATGTTATCCTATGTAGCAAATTTTCTTTTACGAGATTATATACCAGAGTTGACTCATCGTCGTGTTCCGATGTGCTTGTGCGTGTCAGGTTTCGGATGCGCATTCGCGATGTTGAACGGAGATCAACATAGATTCAGGGACAATAAGTTTGCAAAGAGTTTCATATGATTGTATATTTGGTCCATGGACGGACAGTACTACATAACGTACGCGGGTACATCAATCGACTGATGGAACGTTGCGATTTGGTTATAATTGGATCGGTTAAGTATTGCAAATATTGGCAGCCAGGGAAGCTGACGGCCCAGTAATGAAACCTAATTAGGCAAGGCGGTCTGGCTCGTAGCCAAACGAGTAAACAATACCTAACTTTGAATGATAACAGTTATCATTGTTGCTATCAGACAATTATCATTTTCAAAACGCCGAATGTGAGTTGATTAGAATTTTTTCTCTAATTCAATGTGGAATATTATTATTGTGTTTTAATTGTTTCACGTTCAATCGATATTGAAAATGACAAAAAAAAATCAAACTAAACAAATTCTGATGGAGTGTCGGAAAAATGAAATTGTTCATTCGTTCACGAACAATTGTTTATTTTCACGTAAATCATGAGTTTTGTACATCTCGCATGGGTGTGTACGTATATATGTATGTTCGGTATATCCCGGGCACGTGAATATCTCTCCACTTGGACTGGGAAAAAGTGTTTCTGTCTCTATCAGTTTTTTATTTAAATATGTCGTTCACAAGAGACCACGGGAGATGGAAATTGACACGTAAATGCAACGCTTCGCATTCGTTCGTTCGACCGATTTAATTGCACTGCAACTACAATGTCCTGTCATTTCGCGTGGCTCGGTAGAGTCGATCAATTGTACATCGAAATGGTATAGAATAAAAAGCGGGAAATCAACGAAAAAAAAGGATTTCATCGGTTCGAACAATGAGAAACGATATCTGATGTTGATGGAATATATTTTGTCATATAAATGTTTGTAAACGCTCATTCAGACACGCTGTGAGAATAACATAACCGTGTTCGCAGTGAATTTATCGATTTCCCTCTTATCGCGATGTCGTTTCTTGACACCCAAGATCAAATACATCTCAACGTTCTTATACCTCGTAGATACTTCTTTTTTTATTGAAAATTTTTATTATGAATTTTTTCTCTGACAGCAACGATCGAATACATTCAAATAATGTTGGAAAGTTGATCCTTGGGGAAGAAAATAAGACAAAAAATATAATCCTCCATCGACTCCAAAAGGCTTTGCGAACAATATAAAATCGACTATGATTTTGAAGTTACGATACACATGGATTCTTCAGGTTCTTCTTTTTTACCTTTTACTCCTTTTTTCTTTTTTACTTCATCTTCCTCCACTTCTGCCGAGGTTCAAGATGGCTTCCTTTGTACAACGGTGAATCACGAAAGGACGAATTCGAAGACGAGGACAACGAAGAAGAAGACGATGTTCTTGCTTGCTGCAGGTCGACCCTAGGGATAAGATGGTGTGGGAACAAAGGGAGGCGGCCAAAGAACGGATCTCTAGCCCCATCCCCGGAGCTTCTCGCCCTCCGTTCTCCCATATTCCTATCATCCCTACATATTATATTTTATTTTCTCTTCTCTTTTTACATAAAATGGATTTGATATCCTGATTTTTTTGGTTCAAATTATATCGTAAAAACGTGAATTCAATTTGGATATTCAATCACAATTACTCTGATTCGTTGATGAATTTAACAATAGTATTTATCCGCGTGGAGAACGTTGGTCCCATGTAGGGGAATTTTTAAAATTATTATATATAAATTATATAAAATCCCGAAAATATCAGTTAGCTGGAATCTAGTTTCAAATTTGGTGGAAAGCTTGCGAAAATAGGTGACCATGTGATTTAATATTTCAGGGAAACAATTTCCCTGAGAAGATTCAATCTGTCATGTTGAATTTTCATACGTACTCGGTTTGGAGAATTTTTGACGGGTTAATTTTTCCTGCGGGAAGAGTTTGCTTAAAACTCTACTCGCTTATCAACGATCTGGGATATTTCAATAAGGGATTGAGTACAATCAATGTAGAAATTCTATTGATTCAGTTCAACATTTTGTTTCGAAAAGGCATTGTGTGGAGGAAATATTCATTCGATTCAATGAAGTAATATTTCTCATTCATTAATTCTATTCAATAATCATCTTTGAATGGACATATTTGTTCAATGAATGATGAAACCGAGGAAAATGTGTTACCTCGATGTAATGACTATTCTCAATTAATGGAATTGTTGGAACAAGAACTTGGACATCCCCCCAAAGAAATATCTTTTCATCCGAAGAAAAACACTCCAATGAAATCGTTTTTTGTATTCTATGGTTTGACGAATGGCATAGACGAATTAATAATTTCTATGAACGCCAGTCAGTCAATTCAAAAAATTCCAAATGCGAAAAAATTTGTTTCAGGAGCTGAAAGAATTTTTCTTCTCAGTTTACGAAATAGAGCAAAAGTTTCGCACTGCAATCTGTTTGCTACACAGCAATCTTGTTAGCTGTGGCAGCAAAAAATGTTGACTTCTCCAGCAAAATTTGTTGGCTATTCTATACATCACATCACAATTTACTGGAGGAGTAAACATTTTTTACTGCCACAGCTAAAAAATCACTGCTCTACACCCAGAAAAATGGTATACCTGGATTTATTTGACCCAACTACAATGTCTATTAATATATGAACCTACTAGAGTTTTAGTGGATCAAATAAAATTTACTTGAATCAAATAAAATTTTATTGGATACAATTAAATCTCTAGTAGGTTCATATTCAAGTAAACCATTTCTCTGGGTGTAAAAAGAGGGATGGATCCAGCAAAATCAGATTTCGCTGTCACAGCAGATTTATTTTCTCCCCGTGCCCAGGAGGATGTTAACAAAGCTGAAACTAGCAGCCGATTGTTGTAACTTTCAGGTGATTAAATTCTTGATACAAGTTTTGAGTGAAAAGTTATAACAATCGGCTGCTAACTTTACGTCTGGCAGTTTCATGGGATGTTGTTGTTCATCGAACAATAGTCGAACGCCATAATATTTTTTACATCATTCAACTCATTTGAACAACGACGCTCGGGGAAAAGTTATCGCGATAGTTGATTTTTAGCTGCAAAATGATATTCCTTGAATGCAAATAAATATGAAAAAAGTATAGAAGAGAAAAATTCATATGCCAAGTATTTCCGAGGTCAAACAGCCGGGGAGTTTCTTTCAACGAGACTTATCCTTTGCTATTCTTGTTTCTTCGTACGTACTCGAACAGTAAGTTTGAGAAGAGTTACACGGGAGTATGAAATACGTACACATATTTACACATGTGCCCGCGCGATACTGTGCTTGGATACACGCTTAAGTTCAACGTATTAGAGACTATTTGCTCTCCGCTGTTATGATGTGTCCGTACATAATTCACCCGCATTACTCTTCGCGATGGTGCCGGAGATATAGAGAAAGATGAAAGGAAGGTAGGGTGGTTTAGAAAAAGCAGAACAGAGGTGAGGCATTGAGAGAAGAAATAAGTGGGAGGAGGTAAAGGAGGAGGCGTTGTTGTTGTCTCAACCGCAAATAGCAGATGCGAGATGCATTTTTTGAATCTTAACGCGTTATTTTCTTGTATAACTTTGAAATGTAACGGGTCAGCTCATCGACCGAATAGCGCAATTATTTATAAATATACCAAGGAAAGTATCAGTTGCTTCTAAATGAGTATACTCGATGCAGTTTCTGAAGCCTTATATTGTAAAATATTGTCTTCTCGTTAATAACTACATCACTTTACGCTCCGAGTATTTTTCTCACAAGTAAATCAACTGATTTACGTTTAGAATGCTGCAGACAGATCTTTGAGGAACTATGCCACGGGTCGATGGCATGGCGCCGAACATGATTTATGATCACCCCACGGTGGCGTTGGATTTTGACCGAATTCATAAATCAATGTTCTTATACTCACCTGTTCGACACGAAATAATTCATTATGTGGTTCGAAAGTTCACATTCTAATCTTGGAACCTTTTATAAAGTAAATATAGAATTCCACTCGTTTGTTTGAACAATATTTAAAATATCATCAACGTAAGATGATCTTTGAATAATCCACTTCCAGTCGTTCAAATGAAATTCCATTGATAATCGATTTTTTTTCATCGCATAGATTATCCTGCATTACCATTAAACTTTATCATTATCTTCATTCTTTTCTTTTAAAATGAAGCATGCAATTTATTTACATTCTTTTCTCAAAGTGCGTACCATTCATTCATCCGGGAAGCACGATAGTTGCTTAGGTCGTTATTATGAAATATAATCATCGTTATATACCGTTGGATGACGTCATTCAGGTGCGGCAAACTCGGAGACTCCTCCACGTGTGTCGCACGCTGGAAATACTCTAACAAGCAGCTTTCCCGTGCACATCGATAGATTTTATTGCCATTGGTTGTCATCGAATGGGAACATCGCTACATCACTCAGAAATGACAAAATTAATCTCTTTTCTTTTTTTATTTTCCCTTAAAAATAATTCGCTATGGTAGCTAGGAATTAGCTGTGGTAGCTATTTCGTGTATTTGATATTCGGATAGGGGGGAAAAAATGCTGCGAAAGCTAGATTTTAGCTCCTGTAGCAATAACTTTTATTTATTGAATAGCTATCCAAATATCAACTACATTATTTTTTTCCGTCTACAATTCGGCCGCTTAGAAATCCTTGTGAAATTCGTATCAGCATATTCTTAACGGTATTTCATTTTTCATTCTCCATTTCATCCAATTGTTCTAATGCGCTTGATATTATACGCTTGTAAAATAGTTGAGAAACAACTGGACTTGAGATTAAGTGTATTGTAAGTCACATTGACAAGAGTATACGGATATATACGTGATCATTACACCTACGCTCTTACTTACATGACTAAACGTATCGTGTTGTTTTACAAGGTTTTCTGCAGAGATCAATCGTTAACAAATAGACTCATCGATAATGTTAGGTATAAAATGAAGGGATATATATACACATATATATATATCCGTATCTGACTTGGTATAATTTCAAAACTTGTTTGGAATACTTCCACTCTCTCTCTCTCTTATCATAAAATATCTCAATAAATCCTGCACGGAGAGAAATTTATTCGGAAAGATCACCATTTTATTCGTAAACTAGAATTGTTCCTAAAAATCAAACAATAAATTATAACATGATTCCTAATCATTGACAATTGTGATGATAAAGATACAAATTAATCTCGATTTTTACCATCACAGCTGTCAATGATTAGGAGTTAATAATGATGAATCAAAGTTCTTATATCGTTGAAATTCATGGATTTATTGTGAAATTTAATAAAGATAGTAGTTATATCGATTATATGTTTTCTTCGTATTTATACATCGATTCAAGTTTCCGTGTATCATGGAAGATTATCAGTTTCGTTCGGCGCTTGCGAGGAATATGAAATACCCATTATGAAAGAGTAGATGAACTCCATAATTGCTATGGTAATGAATGACGGTGGGTCGGGGCTCGAATAAAAACAGAACCAAATAAAGAAGTAAAAGTGTCAAACAAAACATAGATATAGGAATCGAGAATTGTGTTAATTAAATGTCAACGTAAGGTTAAAGTTCAGCTTATTAATCGTTATAGAATCGTCAGTCTGTTTCAATGATAGTTATTATTGATAAAGTAAGAGACATTTAGCAAAACAAAATTGTCAATCAATTTTCAATAGTCATTCAAGATTAATGTTGGCTAACGAGGAATAATATTTCAAGACTCTAAGTGGTTTTAAATTTAGTTTTATCAATGTCTGTATTTAGATAACCAGTGAACTGAATCATTCATCGTGAATGAATTTTCTCTTTTATAAGAACAAAGGGGGAATGATTTGACTTGGGGATTCATTTGAAGGCAGTTCCCGTTCCTCAACGAATGCAACAAGAGTATTAATGTAAAGTAGTAGAGAGATAATTCGGTTCAGGTTTGTAAGCGTAAGAAGTAAAAACTTTTATAGTGCTCTATCTTTAGGAGTCACATATCCATAGCGTACTCTCCCTTCCTCCCCCTTATCACCCATCGGCGAGCTCATCTTTTTCTCTTTACCTTTCTGTTTTCTCTTTTTTTTTCTCTTCTTACTCGAAAGCACGGTTCTCCCGGCCGAACCCTCGGGACTTGACAGCGACTGAGTTATTTCACGGTTAAAATAGTCGAGTGTTCCTTCCGACTAAAAGGAAGCTAACCCAGCCCTCTTGTGCACACCGTTTCACACGATGAAAATGCTTCAGGCCAAAAGAAAGGGACAAGAGAAAGAAGAAGAAGAAGGAAAAGAATAAGAAGAAGAAGCAGTGGAGAAAGAAAGCACAGAAAGAGAATAGAGGAGAGGATTATATCTGTTCCTGTCTGTTTAAATTTCATGATTATTTTATGTTCCCGCTATAAGGAAGAATTTGTTGTTGGCTCCTCATATTTTTTATAAATATACATATATAAATGACGAAGTTTTGATTGGTGTGCAATGCAATCCGAGATGATTTCGTGAATCGCGGAGGAAGACGTTGAGAGGAACTTTGTATAATTTTGTGACAAGTTGAATTGGTTCCACATGAAATATTTTGAGGGTGGGTACGGCGTTCGCGGGTTCGCAAAAAAATACACGTTACCTTTGAACTTTTCGAGAACAATTTATATATATATATATATATATGTATATACATATCTTTTGTATGAATGAAATATTTCATGCTTTCAGCCTTCGATTTATCGCGATCTTCCTTGTATTTGACGCTCGATATAAATTTTATACGAGTTACAATATACAAACGATTGAAATCATGAATGAGTTTCTTGGCAGAGGGGATTAACTTGGCACTCGCATTGAAAAGTGATTTTTAGTCGTTAAAACACGTGATGTATACACGCGTCGTATATACAATGAAAATTTGATACATCTTTATATACTTTCTCACTTTTTTTATACTTATAAATAACAAGTTTTCATTGATCAGTCGAATTTCTTCGCTCAGCTCGGATCTCGAGTTACAAATTCACACTCTTTTTCCATTCTTTCGACTTATCTTTTTTCTTGGCTCGCACACAATTTCGATTATCTTGTCTCCGTCATACAACGCTTACAGTCGGTGCTGTCGACGTTGGAAAGAAAAATCGACGACTCGAAAGTTTGATTCAACAATTCAAAATCTCTTTGACAATGACGATCGGAGGTCGGATAAAACAATCGATTTGAAATCGATCCCATCGTGTGTGTTGTTACTTTGCTTCTTCAATTCCAAAAATAGTTATTCGATTCTACATTTCACTTGGCTATTATTCATCATCGTCGATTAATGATCGAGAGGAATAATTAACGAGGTAGAATTACGATAAACAGCATTTCTCGTGACTTTTTTATACCAACGAATCCATCGAACGACGGGTACTTTGAGTATCGTTCTCGTGTATATATGTATAAAACATACAACAAGATTGTAGACTTTTATTTTCAAGATAAAACTGTTCGCTCGATACAGAACAGCAATCTAATTTCAGTCGATAGTTTTCAAAGTCTAAAGTGTCCTTGATCGAGGCTCAATTCCTGTTCCATTTCCGACCAAAGTCAGAGAGTTATATACACTCACATTCGTGCGCACGTGAATGAGTTTCGATTTTTTAATGGCGAATAAAAGCAATTGCCCACGCAACCACCCACTTGAAATTTGCAGCAAGAGAAAATGTCCTCGTAGAGTTGAATCGTTAATTTTCTATCTTATAATATCTTGAAATGATTTGAAGCGTCCCGCGATTCAATCTTTTTATATTCCTTCAACAAAAATTATAACGGATTCTAAAAATGCTGAAAATGCTCAAAGTATTCGTGACACCTGTATTTAAGATCCTAGGAGGAAGAAGACTCGTTCATCGACACGAATCCACTTTCCATGATTCTCTTCTCATAACTCGCGTTGGGAGGATAGGAAAGAGTGGTATACAGCTCAACGAATGCTTGGCTTCTTCTTGCACGCGCGAAAAGGGCAATACGTCTAATTAGATATCGTTTTTTCTCTTCCGGGTCTTCCAAGAAGATTGCTAGGAGGTGTTCGATGTTTGAGAGGAAGTAAGATAGGTGCGATTATTTTCGATTCGAGAAGTAAAGCTCAGGGTTTCGAAGTTGGCCTGGAGCCAGACGTGGGCGTTTACGAGGAATAACGAAAAGGCGTGTTACATCGTCCCGGATTGGCGGGTCCTTTCATTAACTACTCTTCTAGAAGAAGTGAAGGAAAAAAGATTTGCTCGCGAACGATCATCCTTTCAAGGAGGAGTAGGAGTAGTAGTAGTTGTAGCAGTGGATCAATCGAGTTACAGTAAAATTGAAAATCGATGGTGACAAATTGAAATAGAAGGCAAAAAGAACGTTCTATCCAACACGCCGATATTCTTCACGGGACGTGGAATCATTGAGGAGGCATACATACGTCGAGTTGAATTTTAATTAATACATTAGGAGATTTTCATTGCGAGATTATAGAAAATGTTGTAAAATGTTTTCCTATTGATACTGATTTTAGTGGATCTAAAGATCGCGTGTACAACGAATCAGCGAATGTCGATTAATCGGATTTCTTATATAGAAAAATATGTTTAGTTTTTATCGAAAGGAAGAATTCAATTCACGTACAATCCTTCAAGAATATTAACTCTTTTATACATCGAGGATATTTTTCATTGAAGAGTTATAGTACAGTCACAGGATTCCTACGGGTCCTTGAATTTTAACAGAATTAATGAATTCATTTCTGTTGAATAGTATATCCAATAAGAAGAGAAAACGCAGAGAGAAAAGAAAGTTGTTGTTAATTTTGCTGGGTCCCTTTTTCTGGAGTAGCGAATTCTTTGCTGTGACAGCAAACTTGCTAGCTACGACAGCAATTTTTGAGCTGTGAAAGCATAAAATGTTTACTCCTCCAGCAAATGTTGATATTATATATAGAATATCAAACAAATTTTGCCGGAGAAGTCGACATTTTTGGTTGCAAAATCAGATTTCGCTACCCAGCGAATTGGAAATTTAAAGGACGTGAGACAAGGTTTATATCGTATCAGAGTTGCCTTGCAGTCAATGTAAAGCTTGCAGCTTCAAACTTCACTTTCCTGAACGTGTAAAGTGTTGTTCAATAATATAATAATTCACGCCAATCTAAGTTTCTCAAAACCATGCAAATTTTCTCTTTGATTATATCATGTTTATTTGAAATTTTTGTTATCTTTCGCAAACTAATTTGATTTCTCTTTGTTTCAGGTAAGTTTAAACAACGAAATGCTGTTTGTTTGCCATCTCTCGTCCACCTGTAAGAAACCTCTTTCCTTATTATGCATTTAATGCCCGCGATACCAGGTTAGCTTACATAAAATGTACATATAATAATGACTCCGTTACGAATACACTCATCAACTTCCTTTATAAATCTCATATTGCTCAGCTCTGTCTGACTTTATGAATTCGCGATCATAGATATTACTAATACGTAGAACAAAAGAATTATCACGCTCGATGAGGGAACATGAATATTCGTCTTATTCTTATTCTTTGTTTTTTTTTTTTTCTGAAAAATATACGAAATCTGTTCCTTCGTATGGAAATCACGCAGATATTCTAATATATAATTATATCTTAGGTTGGGAAAGTTAATTATAAATTTAATAATAGTCATTAGAGCCTACCACCACTATCGCTATTAACATTATACCCCATTCCTTCAATCTTTGACTCGGAAATAAATCTATCTGTCAGCTGAAGACCATCGTTCGGCTCGGAAAGTCTCGCGTGCACCTGGGACTCAAATTTCTTTTCCTTATCATCGTCGTTGTTTTATTTTGTTCTTCGCAAAGATTAGTAAGTTAATATTACGTAAATCGTATGTGAAGTAGTATGTGAAAATCTCGTGAATCGCAGTTATGCGTCCAGGTACGAGAACACGTTTCTCGGCTTTTTCAACCCACACACAAACCGTCTCCTATGATTTACGATGACTCTGGAAAGTTGCACAAGACTCACTCGGTATCTCTCGCGTGTGCGCGCACGTAACGCATACACGAATAATAATCTATATGTTTTTAGCTTGTTTGAAACTCTCTTGGAACATCATCGATATCATTTCTCATACCAATGCATGTCGTTTGTTACTATGATTCTTTTTCGTTTGATTGATTTTCAATTAATTAACATTATTATATTAGAATAGAAACACTTTGTTGAAATTCGTTATATGTTGTTTCATCGAAAGATTCTCAGATGAAGATTTCACGTTTATTATATTATATTATCTACTATCGTGATGCACGTGTTTGAAATTCATCTTCCAGCTGGATTCCAAATTTTCCGCAAATCTAAATGTGATTATGGTAATCACGTTTTATTGATTAATAAATACACATGTCGTTACGGTATATATGAGACTCGACGTACAGGTAAGGAGGAAGAGAGAACGATATACATTTGTCCTGCTTTGGTAAAGAATTGAAGGAAAGGTACTGGAGGACACGATGTGCCTTGTTCTATTGTTTTCACGATCTTGCATTGTACGCTAACCGATAAATCAGATCCCGAAATGAGCCATAAAAGCGGCGCTACACGGATTACGAGCGACCGACGGCAAACCATAGAACACATATACGTCATAATACATACGTGTACACCTTTTGCATATATATATATATATGTATATGCCCTCCGAGGTATATAGGCTTACAAATACACGGATCAATTCCGGGCTTTATCGTGCGGCAACATCGATTGGCGAAACCCTGTGACCGGGGCTTATTATTCTTACACTCGTACTTGGAATGCATTTTCACGTTTGATATGATCCCCCGGAATATTTTACATTATTATAATATAATTTGAATGAATTTGAATCCTTCACTTTTTCATTTTCCACTATGAATCACAATACAAATTGAAAAGTGTGTGCAATTTGCGTGCTGACCTGCAAAACGCCATTACAAAGTTACGCGTACGAAACCGACAAAGCTGCTCCTTATCGGCAGCTAATTTACAACTCGAAAGAATAAAGAAAGTCCCTCGGGAGAGTATAGTATTTATATACCTGAAGAATAAATCCTGTGTCCGCGATTAAAAGCTGTGCAAGTTTTTATCGAAATTCTTGTTGTGGCTGCTCTATCGAAAACGAGAAAACAAACTTGAAGTCAGTCAGACGTGTTTGAAAAGACACCCGATAAAATCAAGAATTTTACTTGTTGAGCATAAGCATTGCGTAGTACCACGTGGGGGAAAAAAAAATTTAATCGATTCGGTCAATCATTGACTCACGTTGGAACGTAATATATGTGTATACTATACATATATTATGTAAGTGCAATTAAGATTGAAATAACAATTTTTTTGTATCGTATTGAAACGATTTTAAGAATTCGTCGAAAGGAAATTATTATTATGAATTTAAAACTCTAAATATTAGAGAAAATCCAATAATATGTACTTGCTAATAAATGTGTTTTTGTGTCAAGGATTCGAAATTTAAATTTTGCATCCGAGAATTCTCTGAAACATAATTGGGGAAAACGTTACATTACGTAGCAACGACTGCCACGACGACGACGTTCGATGACCTGTTACGGACTTGAAACCTGATTCGAGAATTATTTTTTACCTGAGAGAATACTTCTTGGGGTTCCTTCTTGAGCATCTCCTTCTATAGTAGAGTCAAGCAAACGGCACGCACGATGCATCATGTGTTTGACGACCATTATGGTTTGAGAAAGCGATCATAGTTGAGGGAGGTTAGGTAAAACTTTGACGTGACTCGAAAAACGTACAACGGGTCGAACGATATTTGATACCACGTGGAACCATTTTGCTCTGACGATTAGTCAACTGCATTTGGGACTATTCGAAGATTGAATATTCTCTTTCGATACACAGTATGAATGCTTGATTTACTATAGTCTTTACAACATATTCTTCCAAAAATTCTCTCAAGGGAAATTTCTGTGGCTCCAGAGACGTCCTTGGTAGGAATTTGTTTGGGCGTTCCATGCAGTAGGTGGAACTCATGTGGGAGCAAATGAATGACACGATTTAGCCAATTTGACTTTAGATGAGGAATAGTGAAATGACGATTACATTCAGGGGTGGACTGGCCACGTGGAAAATTCCACATGGGCCGTTTTTTTGATTCGTCAAGAGCTGATTAGAATGATTTCCAAATCAAAATTTAGGAACCAGTCCATCCTTGCCCATGTTCAAAAAGACGTTGTGTCTTGAAAGATGAATTGGTTCAACTTTCTACAAATGGAAACTACTATCGAAATTATGTAGAATATGCTAAAAATTAGGGGCAAATAATAGTGGAACGATGATTGCGTGTGATTTTTATAACACTCTCATACCGTCATTTTGAATTTGAAGATTTTTGTAACTGATTCGTCATCAGCGACCTCAAAAATCCCTTAGCACAAGGTTTCAAGCAAATTTCCCTTACAACAAGAGTTGCTCTTACATTGTTTATCAAGTTTCCGTAAAGTTGCTGGGAATTTGCTGCGCATGTGAGAGTTTCATGAAACCAAGCAACGTCCTAGCAACACGATAATAACCCATACAACACCATAGATTTCAGTAATGTCTGAATGAGATTTAAATCTTTCATCTTCATTACGGTTCAATATCCTTTCACAGAAATATGTCAAAAATCCGTCAATTGAAATGTTAGCTGTTTGCAATGTCTTAGATATATCACAAGAGAAATATTACAATGAAATATTTCATAAATTTTCTGGAAATATTTCAGAAATATTGTCTGAAATGTAATATTAGCGGACATTGCAATCTTTTTAAAGGGGCTTTGAAACCCCAGTGTGGCATACAGCAATATCGTAAAAATATTTCAATGTTTCAAATGTTAGATTTCTGCAGTCTCAATGAAATCTTTGATGCTGTATGGGAATTCAAGCTAAAATCCTAGATTTACAGCATATTGTTGCGCATGTGGCAACGTAACGTCCCTGCAAATTGCTTCAAACTGTTGTCCTACGTTTTCCACAATTTGCTGCATATTTGTTCAGCATTTTCATGTTAGGGTTTAATCCCTAACAGCGAAATGCTGAACAAATATGCAGCAAATTGTGGAAAACGTAGGACAACAGTTTGAAGCAATTTGCAGGGACGTTGCGTCGCCAAATGCGTAACAATATGCTGTAAATCTAGGATTTTAGCTTGAGTTGTTATCGTGTTGCTGGGAAGTTGCTTGGTTTCATGAAACTCTCAATCACATACGTAGCAAGTTCCCAGCAACTTTACGGAAACTTGATAAACAACTTAAGAGCAACTATTGCACAGCAACTTTTGTTGTATGGGATGATTCCTTGGAACATTGTTCAACTTTTTGGCATTTGGGCTCAATGTGCAGCGTTCTCCCACCGATCCAGATCCACTACCGATTTCCCACCTAATTCTGGTTCAAAAAACAGAACACACTTTTCCATAGGTTTTTAGAGCGCTGAATCGGAATCGGAGGTCTAAATCTCTCGATAGGCTCTAGTTTCCGAAATATTCTGATCTCAGACTGCAAAAATAGCGATTTTGGTCTATATTTGCCCCAGCGTGTATCCCATTTGACTTCACTTCGGCTTTGTTTTGGCCTCATGTTGGCAGGATGAAGCCCATGCTGGCTCAATGTGGGTGGACTCCGGTGGACTGGAGGTGGAGAATTAGTGGAGAAATGAGAGCCGTGGAAATAAGGAAGAAATAAGGGAGAGTCTCCGTTGAGGCAACGGAGAGGCGACGTGGATTTGTCCGCCGCCTTTATTTTCAATAAAATTTATGTTAGTGGATTCACTCATCGAAATTTGGTTGTGTAAATCGACATATATGAATTTTATCGAAAATGAAGGGGGCGGACAAATCCACGTCGCCTCTTCGTTGCCTCAACGAAGACTCTCCCTTATTTATCCCTTATTCCCACGGCTCTTATTTCTCCACTGATTCTCCACCTCCAGTCCACTGAAGTCCTGGGTGGAGGATCGGTGGTTGTGCTGTACGGGAAGATGACGTTATGTGAAATTGAATTTCCTCTTTGTTTTAAAAAATTATGGCAATTATTTTGAAAAACAAGCCTTGCCCTCTCAAATGCCGTTAAGTTTGCTTGAATATCTGTTTTGTATTTTGAAATTTTCATATTTAGGAATTTACTTAAAGAAGACAGGTCCACCCAAATTCTGGTTCAGAATTCAGAACACAGTTTCCCGTAGGTTTTTGGGGCACTGAATCCGAATCCGAGGTTCAAATCTCTCGATTGCTTCTGGTTTCCGAGATATCCTAATCTCGAACTTCAAAAATAGCTATTTTTGTCTATATTTGAGGTTATGTGGCATCGAAATTCTTTTTTTTACTCGAAAAAACTATGGAAATCATTCTGAAGTATATATAAGCCTTGCCTTTTCGAATGCCGTTCAGTGGGCTTCAATATCTCCTTTATTCATTGAGTTATCGCATTTTGAAATTTTCATATTTGTGAATTTAACTATATCTGAAAATCCGTTACGGTTAAAAATGGCAAAATACGATATCTCAGCGAATAAAAGAGATATTTGAGCGAACTTGACCGTATTTGAAATGATAAGGTTCATACTTTGAAATAATGTTTACAGTTTTTGGAATGAAAGAACAACTTTGATGTTACATAACCTTGAATATAGGTAAAAATCATTGTTTTCACACTTTCAGGTTAGAATATCTCGAAAACCAGATCCAATCGACAGATTTGGACCTCGGATCCGGATTCAACGTACCAAAAATCTACGAAAAGGTATGTTCTAGTTTCTGAACCAGAAAATCAACCTGTTTTGTTACCCTGTGATATCAGAAATTAGCGCATTATTAGAGGAAATTCTTAACTTAGGGATTTGCGTTGGTTGATGACAAATCCATACAGAGAAAAATTTGCTTTAAAATTTACCTTATGTCCGGGAATATAGGGATAACATTAAATTGCTGTAATTTATACCGCAATATCTATCAGGTTTATCGCAATTTATGTGATCACTGCAGCAAATTTTCATTTTTATCGGAGACTTTGGTTGATTGAATAGGAATTCCAGTATATTTTACAGCAATTTAATGCTGTCCCTATAATTACAGCAATTTTCTCTCTGTGTGGACTCGGACTTTTGAAACGAGAATTAACACACCCCACAAAATAATATAATTGACAAGCATATTCAGTATGATCAGTGTTCCGTTCTCGTCTCGCCGAGACTGACCGGGTCACGATCTGGTCTCGGAATTTATAATCTCGTCTCGGTCTCGCTTTTGTCTCGAAAAAATCAGTTTCGTCTCGGTTCGGGTCGAGATTCTCGGTTTCAACAATGCATTCTATACGTTTTGGTATCGTCTCGATCTCGAAAAGTAATTGTTCATCTCGTCTTGATCTCGGAGTCGATACCGAGACCAGTCTTGGTCTCGTCCAAAACACTAAATATGATAGAAAAACATGCATAAAACCTCAGTTTAGATTCGTAATTAATGACCGCCAGGCTCGGATTTAGAATTGTGAAAGCCCAACATCTATCATGAATCGAATTTTACTGTTGAATCAACTTCCTGAGTGAACAAATTTTTCAAATTATTTATAATTTATATATAATTCAATATAGTCTATATATAAGTTATATACAATTCCTTCACTAGGGTTTTCATATACATATTTTCATAAACTGTTTGAATTTCCTCTCTCTTTTTCAATTGAAAAAAAAAAATCAATAAATGAAAATAATTGAGGCGTCAGTGTTTAACAAGACAGCCGTATTTCATCCATATATGAATATTCATTGCAGTCTGATTTCTCATTTTTTTTTATCGTCTACTTCATACGGATATAAACAACAAATCCTGTACGTCAATGCCCTGTGGAACAAAAATCCTTTCCCCTCCGTGGTTTTTCTCTCTGTCTTACACGCAATATTACGTATAAGTGGTTATAAGCCTGTACACTCGGTTGCATAAACGTCCAGCTGTACGAACCTATATAACTATCGTCTGCCCGTAAGTAAAGGATTGTCGTAGTACAACGATGTCCTGAAATGCCCTGACCTTCTATTGTTCATCGTTGAGGATCGCTTTTCTCCCTTTCTTGTGGTTTCTCCTTGTTCCGCTGGATCTTACTTTTTTATTTATTTTTCATCTTTTTTTTTCCCTACGTGCTGCAATATGGCAATGTTTCGCCCGTAAAAAAAAGCATTTCAACAAAATAGAGAAAACTAACGCAATGTATGAAACCGGTACAAGTGAAAAAAACTAAAAACAGAACTACATTTGTGGGTTGATCTCGAGATGTAAGTATAAGAATCTCACGAGAAAGGCACGTTTACTTTGACGCGTCTTGACCTTTTTCCTCCTCTGCTTGGTTAAATTCTGGCCCCATTCAAATGTCGTTGAAACCCGAAGGCCGTCACGATTTCTTTCTTCCTCTCCCTGTGTTTTGTTCTTCTTGTCTCAAAGAGGGAGCTTCTAAAATTCTCTACCATCAACCTTCCGAGAATAGACGAGGGATGAAAATATGAATAATTTTCGTAATGAAAAATTTTTCGATATTTTCACACTTCCTTCATTATTCCATGAACGCATTTGAGTGATTCGATGTTCGGATGAACTGGGAACAACAATTTCTTTCCTTTCCTTATTATTGAAAAACGAAACTTCTCCATGGGTATCCATTAAACCACGGACGATAACTTTTTACATAATGGAATATTGAAAAAGAAAACTTCACGTTACAGTTAACGCATTAATTATTGTCTATTATAAAACTTACGTAATGATTTTTCGCATAACTTTTCGCTTTGAAACTATAATGTACTTTTGGCATAATTTTGCATTCATTTCATCTACAATACGCTCTAAATCATGTTTGGTTTGAATTACGTGAGCGTGAAAAAAAAACGTATACGTTGGATTGAAAAATAGGATCCGAAGAAGGATGCATTAATATGAATCGTAAAGAAAAGAGGAGGCGCAATAATATCGTGGCGTAACGTTATGTGCACGGTTATGGAGAAAGGAGTTTCAATCGATTGTAAAGTACAGAGCGAACACCTTGTAGATTACCGTTGTTGTCCGAGTCTTGCCAACAATAGGTAATGTACGCATTACGTCCCGACGAGCCTCGCACACACCTTTCTCTTTTTCATTTAATTCCCTCTCATTTGTCTCACATTTTTCCCATTTTTTAATGTGTTTCGTCCTTTTATTTAACGATATCTACACGGAGCAAAATGATTTGTTACTATAGCGTATGTTTCAACGATTCGTCTTCCTTGGGAAAATATTCACTCCAGCAAATGATGACATGTTCCATTGCGGATCCCAATGAAAGACCCACATGAATTTTAAACCTGGATGCCCACGAGAATGAACCGTGGCAGCCACTCGCTTTTTTAGCACCTTCTTTCACTGTCATAGCTAAAGTAATGATTAACTACCCACAGTAGGAAACTGTAGCTGTAACTGCACAGGTTTTGTGGTTTATATTTGGATAACTAAATAATTTCCGCTGCGACAGCGAAAAAATGATTCAGCTGTAGCAGCTAAGTAGCTCACACGGACATGCACAGCCATTGAATCAATTCCTGCAGTTACATTTCAGCTGTCACAGTAAATGAATCAACTACAAATGCAAATTTTTTTGCCGTAACAACTAAAATTTAACTACCGGAGCTAATTTAATGGCTGTCCGTTTTTCCTCGTGCGCAGCTAATTTTTAGCTATCCAAATAACAGCTAATTAATTTTCTCCGTGTGCGTTCTTAGATTTGCATCATATATTATTATCTGTGTCGAACATACATTGTGCCAGTGTATTCGCATCATATTGCCGTTAGAACCGCTTTTGTCGTAGAACAGAACCGCTTTCAACTTCATAATCGTCAAGACAATAAAAGTTGGGTGTTTCTTATTTTAATGAAATTTCTTTGTGTAATGAAAATAATTTACACGCATTCTACATACACGACCAACAGGTTCTTCTCTTGGCTTTCAATTTTACGGTGCATCTTGATGTAAATACGAATCGCTGAGCAACAAAGTTTCCAGCGGTAATTACATTTAATATTCTTCTGAAAAGCTCTACGTCGAGTATTGTTTTATATCATATCCCATTTGATCACCGTTTATGATCACCGAGAGTTTTTTTTCCTTACGTACAACAGTCTTGGCGATTGTCGATAAAAGAAATTGAATTTGTTGGTCAGCGAATCGTTGTAAAAATATAAAATAATGTAATAAGGTGATTACATTGCGCGCATACTTGTGTACTTTGTATAATTTGTTCATAGATGAAGAATCACATACCGAACAAAACAACGTCATAACATTTGCGCAATATTCCTCAATCTTCTCCTCTCATTAAACAATAAATATTTTATCTCTCTACGTAAATGTCCATCGATATTTCTTCACATTTATTTTATTTTGGCTGCGATTCGATTGTAAAATCATTTTATTATCTGAACGAACGTGGCTTTTCCCTGTTTTCAAAACGAACAGGAGGATGCTGAAATAGATATAAACTTATATCTGTAACACGTAACGTAAATCCCATTTATTTGTGGTACGTGAAACAATGCAACACAATACGGAGATTGAAACAACAGAATCCATTTGTTCAGACTCGATTCGATCGCAATTAAAAATTCATATTTCTCTTTTGGGTTTCGTATTCAATAGTTGTTATGTACTTTTTTTTTTGGAATAATCATCACACTCGATACCTGTCAGAACAAATTTGCTGAATTTACGTAAATGAAATCATGTTTGATAATTGAGCTTTCATTCCAATTTCTCTCTCTCTCTCTTTCCGCCATCTTTTTCTTCATACGAAGAAAATTAAATGGTATTCATTGGTATGTAATCAGACAAAATGAGATGTATTTACCAGGATATTTCTGGATACCAATTTTAATGGTAATATACCATCGGCTAAATATTAATCGCTCTGTTACGACGTTACAATGCATGAAATTGAATGTAATAATCAGCAATTGGTTTTTAATAAGGGATACATACGATACGAGTGACCGGAATGGAAGTTTTTAATTTTGAAAAAGATACAATATACCATTAATTCATCGATACTTAAAACAATTTGTGTTAATAATGATCATATCATTATTATCTTTCAATATTCAAAATAATGAGAAATTCATTGTGATCTGCATAAAGCCTTGAATATGAATTCTTCTCTCACTTTCAATCCTTTCTCCGCAATGTTTGAATCTCATTTGAAACTGATAGAGATGTTATCGAATGTGACAAACTGTAATACTAGGAATGATAATAAGGTACATTGTAGTGCTTTTTATTGAAGAGGTGTTGCTATTACCAAGCGATTGTAAATAACAGGAAGAATTCTTATGAAATACAGGCCAAGATATTAATGATTGGCGCCACGTTGATGGATGATACAACGTTAACCAACTCGAGACTTGTAATCAATATCCAACGCTTTGTTGAAATTACCGTCAAAAGAAAACCAATTCCCCGCTGTTCTTTAACTAAAATTCAATTCAATTCAATTCATGAAGAAGAAGATTATGAATCGTGGGTTTATTCCCCTGATCCAATTAAAAATCGTATTAAGTTATAAAAAAAATATCGATAACTATTACGGTTAACAACTCCAACGCCGAAATTATTCCTGTTGGATTGAATGTATAAGGTGTGAAAGTTAATGCACTTGAATGTACCGATTAAAGAAATAATCAGCAAGAATTAAATTCATATCATCATATTATATACATAAACAGGTGAATGAAGATATCATAATCTTATCTCGTTAGAAGACAAGTTCACACGGTGAAAAATAAAGTGTTGATGAAAAATATTAAAAGAAGCAGTATTTGTTCAACAATCGATTGAAACAAAACAAATGAAAATTGTCTGTGTATTTTCGTCGCATAAGGATGATCTTTTGGTTGCAACTAAAGGACAATCGAGGTACTATACTACCGAAATAAAAAAGATCCACCTTTGGTCTTGTGCGTCTATCGGTATACACTCTGTCTGTCTCGCTCCCCCTTTATAAATGGAGAAACTGACAAGGAGCAGGTAGAAGTTAGTTTGAAAAGCAGCAAAGAAGTAGTGCTGTCTTAGCTGCTGCGTCCATAGAAGATAACAAGAAAAGAGAGAAACATACCGACTCACAAGAGTGGAAGTGGAAGAAAGATCGAGGTGATGAGGATGAGTGTTACAGGGGAAAGAGGAGACTATAAGTCGTGGCGAACCGGTTTCCCGTATCTACGATGACTCATCCTGCAAGACGAAGACAACGACTACAACGACGACGACTACGACGACGAAGACGCGGCGTCAAGTGCATTTCCTGGCTTGGTGCATCCTAACCTGAACTCTTCTCCTACCTTTGTACGTATATCATTCCCCATCTTTCTTTTTATCCTCTCACACTCCACGATTCTCTTTCCATTTTCATACGAGGGACCCTGTCCAGGGGTTCTCAATATACATTGAATTTTCATCTCCCTGCAATCGGAGGATTGGTTGTTGTGTTGTCTTTGAATTTGTCATAGTTGATTAGATTGTTACCATTTTCATAATGAATTTCATTCTTCGCTCGACTGTGATTTATTATCTATACATGCCGAGTGGAAGAGCGGGACAGGGAAAACGCGATACAGAGAAAAAAAATGGAAAGGAGCGTTGCGAGTCATTTGCCAGAGGACGAAGGAGATACAAGAGAAGAAGGAAGCTTCTTCTCCTTCTTCCGGGAAAGGCTAGGTGAAATACTCTGACAGTTTGATTTATGGTCGACGTACCGAGTTATCGCTTTGCCAATAGTGGAAATCGGAGAGAAGAGCCTTGCAAAGTCGAGGATGAAAGAAAAAGGAGGGTCCGTGAAGATGAATCGATTGAACGAAACCGTCCCTAACGTACATTACTACCGCTCTTATTATCATTTTATACGGGTTATCCGATTTCGAGTAGATCAATTCTTTTTTTTTTCACTTGGACGGAGTCTAATAATACGAGAGTACGATACTGAATTTATAAAAGTGAATTTCTTCATTGAGCAAAAATAGGAGAGGATAAGAAGTTTTGTAGAATCCTAGAAGCGAGCTGTACCCCTAGTGATTCTAGAACCACCGATTTTCATGGTCCTCTGATAGTGCTGTTTCAGTTGGGTGAGATTTGATGGTCTATGGTTCATATAATAATGTAACGCAAAACCATGGTTACAACTGGAAAAAAAATGTATAAAATTTACAACTTGCCCGTACAGCACAACCACCGATCTTCCACCTAGGACTTGAATGGACTGGAAGTGGAGCATTGTACTGAGAAGAAGGTACATAGCTGCGGGAACTAAAATTTAGTTGGCGTAAATAAAAGTCTAGTTGTCTGAAATACAAATGAAACGATTTATTCAAGAGGAATAAAAAATTCAGCTGTAACAAATAAAATTCATTTTGTTCAACTAAATTTGTATTGACCGCGATTAAATTTCCTAGCCGTCTAATATTCAACTAAACCCTTTTTCTCAGTGTGGTGGAGAAATGAGAGCTGTGGAAATAAGGGAGAGTCTCCGTTGAGGCAACGTAGAGGCGACGGAGAAATGTTTGGCCCCCTGTATTTTCAATAAAACTTGAATTCGTGAATTCATACATTGAGATTTGGTTATGTAAATGCACCAACATGAAGTATATAGAAAATACAGGGGTCGGACATTTCTCCGTCGCCTCTCCGTTGCTTCAACGGAGACTCTTCCTTATTTCTCCCTACTTTCCACGGCTCCCGTTTCTCCATCAATTCTCCACCTCCAGTCCACCCAAGTCCTAGATTGCGGATCGATGGTTGTGCTGTGCGGATGTGGAGTCAATATTTGGTCGATTTCAAAAAATAATTCAAACCACCACAATTTTATCACGTGGGAAAAAAAATTCACTGTAACAACGACATCTGATTTTGCTGGGTACCTTTTCCCGAAGTCGCGAATTCATTGCTGTGACAGCAATCTCTTAGCAGACACGACTACTAGCGTTTCAAAGGGCCATTAACAGCTCTTCACTGGCATGACAGGGCCATCCGCGGTCCATTGAAACGCCAGTGATCATTGTTCGTAAGGCTATTTGCTATCACAGTAATCTTGGTGGTAGCTATAACAGCAACTTTTAGCTGTGGCAGCAAAATTTGTTTGCTGTTTTATATATAATACCAAAATTTACTGCAGTAGCAAATATTTTTCGCTGCCACAGCTAAAGAATCGCTGTCGTAGCCAACAAGAACGCTGTGATAACAAATAATTCGCTGTTACAGCAAAAAATTTGCTGCTCTAGCGAAAGCTCTAGTCACAACAAATTGCTTTTTCTCTCCGTATAGTTGATTTTACAGCGGCCAATGTAAGATCTACATCAGCTATAGTATATCTCATATTTGCTGTTGTAAAATCAATTTGAATTGTGGTAGCTCGAACTATTTTTGAAATCGTCCAAATATTAACTCCACAAGATGTGAATTTTACAATCTCTTGTTGCTTAGTTTTCGGCAAAAGACTAAATATTGATCAAACATTGACTAAGAATCAACTTCCGCCTATGTAGAGAAAAACAGTTGATTAATGGTTGTTTTTTAAGTCAAAAACTGTCTAGAACCAACCATCAATTCACAAAAATTAGGAATTCACCGATATTTTTACTCATATTTTGGTAAAACTGAGTTCTCAGAGTACTTTCACAAGATTCAATATATGGAAACGAAGGAAGGAAAAGGGAAAGCATAAAGTATTCTGTATCAATCAAAATTTGTAACTTTTAGACCATAAATTGACACAATCGTATAAAAACGCCGGAATGTGGCAATAAACTCATGGGCTTTCGCGATGTAGGATACATAACAGCCTTGGAGGAAAAAACAGAGGAACAGAGATAGAAGTACCATTCAGCGTGAAGGGTCGTAATCTATTCTGTCACCCTCTATTACAAGAGAGGGACGATACGTGCCTGACTATCGGACCAACTTGATTCCCTCTGTTATTCCTCGTGTTTTTCCTTCTTTGCCGTGTTCCTCTTCTCTTTTTTCCCCGAAGATCAAATTCGGAAAACATATCTATCAAATGCGTAACACAAAGCAGGAAGAAGAGTTTGATGGAAAAAATTGGATTGATCGCAGGGAAAGAATGATTCCTTCCGTATCCGAATGTATCGGAATCGAGATAATACCGAAACATTTGTGATTTTCCCACGTTTGTTTGAATTCATAATAGAAATGTATCATTTAAACCATTCTTCTCATTCTCTCGAGTGAAAATTTCCACTTTTTCAAACCTCTGAAAGAAGGAGAAATCATGTTTCCTCGCAAGAGAGTACAGTAGCAATTCGAGCGTAAACAATTTTTCAACTCATTTTTTTTCCTCGCGTCTTTCATCGTTCCTTACCTCCGCGGACTCTCTCCTGTCATCTCCGATCTCCTCGTCGTGAAGGAATTTTCAAATATTTCCAGACGGACGCCCGATAAATTCTCCACGTTGAAAAATATTTCCGATAGCCGAGGAACGACGGTCCCTCACCGTCGACTCCTCCTGTTCTCGTTGCTGCTGCTGCTGTTGCTGCTACTGCAAAACAGCAGCTAACCCAGAGTCGGATTATGAGTCTTGGGCTGCGGTATCGTCCTACGTGTGAAAAGGTGTCTGAAAAGCGGTTGCGTCGATTGTCGGACGACGTGCGATGTATCTGGGCTTGCTCGGATTTAAATTTCACCGTGGTGCACGGATAAGATAAAACCTAGCGGCAACGCAACACGTGTTGGAAATAGCCGTTTTACCGATATGTAAGTAGGTGCTCTTGGATCGACGAAGCGTTATACACCATTTCATACGCGGGCGTGTGGAGCACGAAGCACGACACGTAAATCCGTATTCGAGTAACTTTCGAGAGGATCAAGGACCTTTCTTCTCATCTCAACTTCTCTGATTTACAATTCTATCCCGCTGGAAGAGTTTTCACACGCAATACGAGAATGTCCGACGATTCTTTTATGAGAATCCGTCCACGTTTTTCGATCGACAAACAATACATTATTTTTGTACCGAATCTCGCGCTCGGTCACATTTTTATCGTCTATAGATAAATAATTCAAACAATATCATTCGTCGACTCATAAAAATTTCACTCCAATTCTCGACGTTCGCATTGTTTTAATTTTGGAACATCAGATTTTTCTTATCATACAAATTCTAAATGAATTCGCCTTGAAATCGTATGAACGCGCACAAGTGCGATAAGTTGAAAACATTAAATTTGAATTGCATAATTAATTAGATGATTCTTACTCGGTTGGAATGGAGTGGAGTGTACCCCGCGTTATTATCGTGACGAGAGAGTCAAGTACAATATAATATATAATGTTATCCTCAACATATATGTATACATTTATCGTAAGCAATAATTTAGACGATATTGCGTTACGTGTCTGGTTTAATCGTCCATTGTTATACCATGCTTGTATTTCTTATTATATGTATACATTCTTTTCCTTTGGAAAGCGGCCCCGAAGTATTATCTTGAGAATACGACGGGAATACCTTCTTAGCTTCTTGTTAAATCTTGCAGATTTCCCAGCGTGACAGGGGAACTGAGAATGTAACTAACCTGCATACGTTTCTGTATATCAAGCGTGTTACATAAAGTTCGAACTCTTAACATCAACTCATTATATTTCTCTCTTTTAAATTCCGTACTCATTTAAATTGATAGACGATTTTGAATAATTTGTATACACATTTTTATGCAAAATATATGCGCGAAGAGGAGGAACAAAGAGTACATCTTGTACGAGAGTTTAAATGTGTAAGGAGATATCTTTTATATCTTTATCGAGCGTAAGTTATAGCGGTATACAATTTCAAGTATATACACTGAATTTATCGATTCATAATTCAAAATTCATTTATAAAATGTATCCCAACACGAGTATTCTAATAATCGATTTATCATGATAAAAGCAAAGTAAAGGAAAACAAAACTTGCTCATTAACTTGGATTATTACGGTTTTTCAAAAACAACGATCAAATAAAACTATGAAAGTGTGATGTTAAAATAGCGAAACTAATGATGAAAACACTTTCATTCGTTTATAGGAACAACATAGTAACGTTTAATGTTAAATAATGTACATGGTGTAAATATTTTTTAATTAGTACCGCTCATCTCGTGTTTTCCGTTCACGGAATAATGAAAGAAAAATGATTGTTCGAATCTTCGAAAGTGTGCAACCATATACAATTGTTTTTTCCTCACTTTGGATTACGGTTATCGATAACAATATTATTATCTAACTTGCGAGGAGTGTGATATTGTAGCTAACAGCGAATATAGGGTCCCCCTTGAGTTCTTTCCGATGATAATCGTGTCGGAAAACGGCTAGCAAGTAGGCAAGCGGAGAGCTTTTGTTACTCTACCGGTCTTGTAATTACACGCAGTGCAGTTTTGCGTTTAAGGCAGGAGCCAACGTTGTAATACACTACTAATACATACACACAAACGCGCACGAGCGTTCCAGACTACCGAGAAATGCAGGTTCAAGTGAAACGATTTCCCAGAGTATAACTCTACACATTCTGTGTAAAATATAGAAACGCCCGGATATTATGCAGATGCGGCTGGACGATTCTTGAATTACATTTTTCTTTCTTCGTCCCTTCGTATATTTGTTATTAGCGCATAGAGGATCATTGATGTCGCTACACGACAATTACACGGCCAATTGATTTTTTCTTTACATTCGAAAACAAATAAACAGTACTTGTTCGGTTGGAATAAACCAGATGAGAGAATACCGCGGATGGTACTACGAGTCGGATGATTCACATTTTAATGGGAAAACGCGAACGAGTAGAGACACACGTGTTTTTGGCGTGCATCTTTCTTTTCTTGGCGTATTACCAAGTTTTCGAGTGGCAACGATCGGTCCAAAAT
The DNA here is from genome assembly GCA_018340375.1 of Gonatopus flavifemur. Lineage (NCBI taxonomy): Eukaryota > Metazoa > Arthropoda > Insecta > Hymenoptera > Dryinidae > Gonatopus > Gonatopus flavifemur. Next base: position 14,328,561 of record JAFFJZ010000005.1, read on the forward strand.
TGTAAGACGACAACTTGGACCTTAGTGGTACTTAATCAAGAATTTCGTCTTAATTGCAAAACCCATGCGTAGCAAATTTATTATGGTATTCGCTGGAAAGGTCGAAAGAATAGAATTAACGAATGAATTTAAAAATTGAAGAATGAACACAGTGATCTGGAAGCCATGATAGGTTTGACTAAAATGTTAACGAAAACGACTTTGGGGCATATAATAATATGGAAATACGTATTGGGACATGTATTATCACCTGAAATATGTTGAATGAATAAACTACTACAATCATTTAGCGGAATATCATCATCAGCTACTTTTCATGCGTCTACTAAGTACATCCACCTGAAATTCACCAATTTCAACTTCTTCATTCCGAGATATCTCGAGAAAAGGATCAGATAGGATTTCAATTCAAACGGGATATTAGTCTGTAGACATGTAGGAAACGAACCCCCAAAGTCGTTTTCGTTAACATTTTAGTCAAACCTATCATGGCTTCCAGATCACTGTGTGAATAAGGGAACGTGTTCTATTTGTTCAAAAAATCAAATCATGCCAATCGGCATGCAAAATACGCACAACAAGGACGTTGGAGGAGAAGTGTAAAATAGGTGTAATGAGCCATACACCGAAGGGACGCGGCCGAATTGACAAATCGTGAAAATGGTTTTAAAAAATCCCAAACATTGCTGCAGGTGAAATTTTTCAGTTCACCGCGCGTGACTATCCCCTGCTGAGTTACGCGTTTACGGATCTGAATCGATGGTGTATCCACCTTGTTCGATACGCAATGAATTTGCAGAGAATAGTTCTCCCGATACGAGGGAAAATCCGTTTTTGACGTTACCCGGTTATATACCGTGCCACGTAGACGAATGGAATTTTCAATGTAATTTCGGCTACGTATTCATTCCCCGTGATAGTCGATCAACGAGATTGTATCGCTCCAATTTCTTGCTTATTTTTTCCCCAACTGGAATATATCATCAAAAATTGGATGAAAATACGCGAATGGTTTATCGATTGATCCGTTTAATACCTATGTCGACGTTTATTACGTCGCAGCACACTGATTTTGACTTTTCCCTCATCCGTTAAATAAATGTATGAGAAACAATTTGAAATGAGCGATCGAGGCGAAAAAAATCCCTTCGAGCACTCGTGTGTCGTCGTTTAATGTCATTAAAAAACAGAACACTTGCTCTTCGTCATCTTTCTCTTTTTTACGTCATTCGCTTCCTCCTCCACCGTTACCTTTTCCTTGGAATACAATGTTTCACGAACGTATAAAATAGAGGCGAGCAGCACGAAACAGGTTCCCCGGTGTTCACTTGTGTTCAGCGAATTATTAGCGGATAGGTGGCAGGATTTGATCAGAGAGGAAGAGAGGAAAAGCAAAGAACACATGTAATACCGCATTGGGGAAAGAGGAAGAGGGACACAATGAAAACGGTAATCTAGTTGCAAACATAGCCCCCGGGGTTGGAGTACGCGTGTAGCCATGCGGAATAATGATATGTAATCGCGAAACTCCTGCGGGATACTGAGAGCCCACGTTTCTGAATATATTTATCTGTATATACATATACACACACAACCGAGCGAGAGTTGCTGCTGTTCTCGGTAACACGAAACACTCTCCAACACAAAAATAATATTGTACGTACACGCGTATTTAATGCACTGGGATATAATAACAAAAGTTGCAAATACGTATACATGAAACGACTAACCGAGTTGAACTTTTGCTTCACAATATCGAGCTTCATCATACTCGATAATCATATTTCGTCCTTTCGTGCTTTATATCGAAATGCGATTCGCAAACGAACCGTACGTAATTCCCATTTGCCGGTTGTGGCGGCATTCGAAAGAACAAATAGATGGTATTTTTTTATAAATTCTTTCAAAATACACAAACTCACGCCCACGCATACCTATATACGGTGCAAGATTTCAGTTATGAAGTAATTATCAAATATCGATCGATATTTATTCTTTATCTCCATTCCTCGACCGATAAAGATCTCGACGAATTTTTTCGATGAGATTGATGTTCTCTGGGTTCGATGTAGTTTTATGACATATCATAAAATAAGAAGAAATTCAACAATGATCGATGATCGCTTCGGGGAAAGATCAAGATTGATTGGATAAATACTTTGGGAATAAATATCTTACGATCTCGATAAACATTTGTATTAAATGTATGGGAGAAAAAATCATACTATATCATATACAATTAGATATTCTTGTATTTGGAGGATATTGGGACAGACGGGGAATAAATATATCGTCGGATATAAATGTTCATGGGTGAATTCTAGAACATTCTACTACATATATAACGTATACTACATCCTTGTATACAAATGTATATAGCGAGGACGACGAGTATTCGAAGCGCAAGAGCGGCATAGCAGAATCTCCGGTGAATTTGGCTATTCGACCGCAAGAACGGAAACGCTTGGCTTACGAACGACGTTCCACGAACAGTGCAAACGTTTCAAGACTGTATGTCATCACCGGGGATAATATACCTTCGGGAATATATGGGTGGAGAGTATCGATGGGATTCTGTTGATACTGCAGAGCACATCGAACATCGAAGATTGAACGAGGACCGCTCTGTAATCAAATTTTGATCTCCTCTCTCGACAGCGTGGATTCTTTTTTTCACTTTCTCACGACTGGGAGGGCAGGGATATTCAAAGAGCAAGAGAAAGAGAAAGGAAATCGAGAGGGAAGGAGGAAGAAACGTTTGGAGAGATGAGAATAGATGGAAAGGGGTGGTAGGAGCGGTTGTAGAGGTACCAGTCAAATTCCTAGCATACCGCGAGACCAACTGGTTAGCGAGGGATTTACGATATTGTAAACCAATGTACGAGGACGAAGACAACAACGAAGACGAAATCCAATGGTGCGAGCAGGAGTAGCAGGAGTAGCAGGAGTAGTAGAGTAGTCTTCGTTGTGCCCAACGTCGAACCTCAATTATCTAATAGAGGTAGTCAGAACTCTCGTGGTTGTATATCACGCGGTAGTAGTCCCTTAGAGTTTAACCATTCTATTAAGTGTGCACACGAGTGCAAGAGGAATCGTTTATATTTAATTATACTTTTTCTGTTTTTTTTTCATCGAATATATAATATAAAAGAGAAAGAATGAAATTTCCACGGTCCATTCGTCGATGCCACGTCGACTAATTAGCAGCTTGATCAAGACCGAAAGGCTAATGGAGGTCGTGTTCAAGTCTTGGAACGCCTCTTGACTCCTACTTTAGTAGCGAAAGCATGTACTTTAGCCTTAGGTGCCTCGAACCTATCCGTGTAATAAATACACGCGTGCACAGGTGCGCTCATGCATGCAACTGTACCCGATCTTCGAGTGCAATAAGCGTTCGATCATGCTTATCCCGTATTATAACTACACCATGATTGTAATCGATATCCAAGCAATCCAATCCCCCAACAGATTGAAAATCCTATTCTTCGTGTTCAAGGGATAAGAAAAATCATTATCTTTATTGATATTATCATGAATTTTTTGAAAGAATAGTCTATTCTCGTTGACGTTTCGATGACACGCCTTCATCGATATGAACTTTGAAATACGCTCTTTTTTCCATCTACTTGTTTTTCCTTGCATGAAAAATCTGTGGGGTTATGAGCTTCCGCGTATAAAGCGGTGTTCCCGCGAAAGAATGCAAGGTCCTGAGGAACGCTCTCCACGCGGAAAGGAATCTCGAGGGTGAACTCTCCCTGAGCATATATTCGTAGAATAGAAGAGGACGAAGACGAGGACGATACTCCGCTGTTGCTGGTAGGGGCACGTAGAGCTTGTGTATACGAGCACCTGTGTACGCACGTCAAGTCGTTTATATATAGATAGCACATAATCTCGAGTATGAGCATGAATAAGAAAAAAAAAGACTATGACAACGATAAAGGAAGGGAGGAAGGAAGGTGGAGGATAGGATAGGAGTTTTCGTGTTGTACTTTTAAGCTCCTGTAACGTCTGACATTCCATTTTTGAAAGGTTCTCAACTATTTATTATAAATAAATTGTAATGAGATAATTTTAATTTGAATTCTGAATTGATTCTATATTCGTTTTGATGTCTGTATCACAAGTGAAGAAGAAGTGATGAAATGTTTTCAAGCTAATTACATTTGTAATATTCTGTAGATCCTTTTTACAACGTTCGAAGATCATTCAAAATTTCGAATTTTAAACACACACATGTGTGTGTGTGTGTGGACTTATTGCAAATAACAAAAAATAAATTCTCTGTCGTTGATGCCAAATATATTTAAAGGTAAAGAAGAAAAAAAAGATGTCTCCACTGAACTTGGAAGGAAGTCTTAATCTATTTTGAAACCTGTCGTATATTACCGCCCACGTTTCCTTATAAAAGCGTTATCACAGTTGTTTTTGTTTTCGCTATTCGTGAATTTACGAGTTTGGAAATTGATTTAAACCCATCTCTTTGTCTTCTTTACTTCTTCTCCATCTTCTTCTTCTTCTTCTTCTTCTTCTTCTTCTTCTTCTTCTTCTTCTTCTTCTTCCCCTTCGTTTCTTCTTTTCCTGTGCTTTGTAATCTCTTGTCGGTCGTATCTGCAAATATTTCGAAAGAATGAATCGACTGCATAACTCAAGCCGACAGTTTCCACGAAGTTGTATCAAGTCGTTATGCGAGACGATTAATTTTCTACCTTTTCTCCGACAAATGCTTGTAATTCAAATTGACCTCCGGTGTAGTTGCACTCGAGAGAACTCCGCGTTCCGTCCTTGTCCAAAAATGTCCTTGTAATGGATTAAACGAGCAAAGAAAAAGGAAAGAAAATACGATGAATTTACATGGTTGTATTTCTCGATTGTACTCTTTGAACCTCGTAGAGAAGAACAATGCTGCTACTGATCAACCGGATCCGGAATTTCTTCGCATAATCATTCATGGAATTGTGGAAAAGAAAAGGAAATCGTTCAAAATTCTGGTGACATGTAACAACCCGTTTGGATTTCACTCACTTACGGTGATACCGTTAACGTTGCGATTCAGGGATGAGAACGACGCGCGTATGGACGGAAAGTATCGTGAAAGTCTTTTAGCATCCGGTCATTTCGTATAATCATAACAAATCTGTGCGGTGTATGAATACACTTGCCGTGTATAAACTTACAATACTTGTGAAATGTGAAAGAAAGGAACTAATGGTATTGGATTTTTCAAGTATTCTTCTGTATCTTGCGTTTTCATGCGCAGGATATTGTTTAATATTCAAGTTGTATACTTTAATACATCAGTTTATTGGAACATATACGATGAATCGGTTAAGTTATTTTGTAAGTTCGTGGGTTCTTGTTTATTATGTTACACGGTGCTGAACTGAGTACAAGACGAGGTCATGTATAAAAAGATTTACATACCCTCAAATTTTCAATTGATTGTTGAAAAACTGGGGTTTTATGGTGATTTCGTGCATTTAAACATTTTTAACTCAGTAATTTTTCAGCTAATTCCAAAATTTCAAACGGTCTCTGAAAGAGGAATGTTGGCACTTTTGAGACATATTTATTTTCCACGTGTGAAACACAGATTTGAGGAGATTTTTTTCATACAATTCTGAAATTTTCACCCATTTTTTTAATTCTTTATATTTACACAACTTTTTGTTCCGCTGGAATGATATTCGAAAAAAATTCGTCCACTTCCATATCGTCGAATTGCGTTTAATTTTGAATAAATAGAGTGGTCGATCATTCTAACCGCTTGAGAATTGCTGGAGTTATGGAATTGTTTCAGGGTTGGAAAAAACCCCGACCCACTAAGGTTTCATCGGGTTTTATTGGGTTTTATCGAGTTCGTTTGAATTTGTTCGGACTGTATTGAGATTTTCTTCAAACGTATGCAGATCAATGCAATGTATTTATCCCTCTCCTCTAAGTGACTTCTCACAAAAATGAAAACTGAAGACTACAATAGACTATCCGGAAACTGATTTTTAGCCGTAGCATTTGTATTTTCTCCCAGTTCTGCCTAGTTAATACAATCGAAAAAAAATTCGATTAGTCTGATCATAGTATTTTTCAAAGTTCATAATCGAATTTGGGTTTGACACGCAAGACAATGAATGTGTCTTGAAGGTGCCGATATTCTCCTTTCAAAAACCGTTTGGAATTTTGGAATCGGTTGAAAAACAGCTGATTTAGAAATTCTTAAATGCCAAAGACTGGTAAGAAATCTTTTGAATACGGTTTTGATTTCTACTCGAGCAGATCAAAAAACTGCAATAAGTGATTTGAAAAGTGTATTAAATGTTCGCTTTGTTCTTGTAGCACTGTATTAGAACAGCATACACGATATTTAGATAATTAATATTGAATGTGATAGGGAAAAGTAGTGTTTCTACCAAATTCTTCCTCTAAAGTGGTATGTTAATCTCTCGCTCTGTTCGAAAACCATCGAGTCATCTTTTTTCATTGGAATATATGAGAAAAAATGCATTCCTAATCACATAACAACGTTTATGACCTGTGACTGGTCAAATGTAATTTTAAACTTGTAATAGGACTCATTTTAAGAGTTCCCGATGTTGATTTTGGATTTGTTCTAGATGGAAAATCAATTAGAACATGCATGATCGATTGGACGCTGAAGAGTTGATTCAATTTCTCAATTTTTATCAATCGATTTCGGTTATGTAAATCATGTTCTTCAAGTTTGAAAAAATGTGGTTCACCATATTTCGAGGTGGAATCATTTTGCAAATACAATAAATTAAATATAATTTCCGAATCCTTTGCATTTTCATGATTCATGATTATCTTTCCGAAACCTATCAAAAATATCATATCATACATTTAGGAATAAATATTTCAAAGTTTTTACTCTCAACATTGATCAAAAATTCATTGCCTCTAAAAAATATTGAATATCTACAATTTTGATGAGCTTTTGTATAAGATAACGACAAAAATTGTCCATTTGGAGAAAAAAATGTTGTTTAGAAAAAGGAAATACGCGCTATGAGCAAGGCAAGTGGGTATTTATCAGAGCTTATCAGAAATTATTCATCACTATTAATTATTATTTTCGCGGGTAGTGAATATTCGCTTGAGAATAGACTGGTAAATACTTGCTTGTCTCGACGAAATTTTTTCTCTCATTGCGTTGAAGTTGGTTATCAATCGTTGTATGTATATACCTATAAAAGTTATATTCAATATTTATGCTCATCTATATATAGGATAACTCTCTGCATTGTAGGTACATCCACGTCGCCGTCATCCTGACCTGCCCGAGAAATCCTCATGAAAGACTGGGAACTCAGTACTCAAAATAGCATCGGTATCGTAGACATTTACTTTTTTTTATTTTTTTTCTGTCTGTTTTTCTCTGTCTCTCTCTCTTTCTCTATATATGTATATATATATGTATATCTCTCTTTTTCTCCGAACTCGAATGATATACACTTTTGAAAAAGATTAGTCATCCAAATGTGTGTACGTGTATTTCTTTTTATCGATAGTTTTCAATTGTTGTACAAAGAGAAAGGAATGAAATCTGAGATAGTGTTTAGGTCATCGTTCTTCCCCGTAATACGACATGTTGTAATTTCAACTAAAACACAGCAAGAAAATCCATTTCAAAACAGTTATCTCTGATATTCTATTGTAGACGATCTTCATTGTCAATCTTGCAGTTTTTGTGGCGTATCATTTATACACCTTGCTCAAATCCTGATATTGCTTGTAAAGGTGTTCTTTACATTTCAAATGAGTTCAAAACGCAAGGGTGAACAAATTTTCAAAATTATATACAATTTTGAAAATTCTTTCACTCAGGTTTGAAAAAAAATCAAATTTGTTTATATTTTATACAGAAAATGAAACAGAAGGTCTGAAAAATCATTCTTCAAGACAAAATTTTACAGAATCCTCACATAATTTATGCTTCAAATGAAATGCTTCATCTCCTGGACACGGAATTTTTACAATTTAAATCCCAAGACTGTAGATCGATAAACTAAAAAGTGAATAGCAAAAATTAGCTAAGATGGCAATTTCGTATATCAATCGTACGGTCAATTTTGCTGAAATATCAAATGAGACACGTTTAATTCGTTTAAATTTCATATAATATACATATTCACCGAGGATAGTTTTTTTTCAGTTTAATCTTTTTCAATGAATCAGTTTCTGTTTAAAATTTTCTTTATCATCCCAATGTGCTTCTTTTTTCCTTCTATCTTGAGTTGATTTCTCATTTTTGTACCGGGAGCGGTGGTGGTGGTGGGTAATGGAAGTGCAAAATACGTGACTTTGAAGTGACGAACAAGTTTCCTATTTGAGAAAATTTAGACTTGGAAATGAAGCTGAAACTAGCAACCGGAAACTAACGATCAAGTGATGCAACTCTTGGAAAAAAATATTTTATGAAGAATTCAAGTGCACTGTGAAAACTGATTGCACAATATTCCAAGTTTTTAACGTGATTTGGTGGATTTTTCTTCATCTCTTTTAGAGATTCCATCACTCAAGAGGCGGAATAATTCCTCAAAGTGAGAGTGAATTTCACTATTCACGCACTGAGAGAAATGGATTGGTGAAATACAGCATTGATTTTCATATTATTCAGTAGAATTATCAATTGCTGAAATATTATTAATAGATCTTATAAGTTCATCCAAATTTACCCAACTCATGCAAAACCTTAATAAAAAGGTTCAATAAATATTATCATACGTTCAGTTTTGTAATCATTACATATTCAAAAAGGATGTACAACGATATTTCTTATAAACTACGGTAAACACTTCTTCAATTGATAGTCTTATGATGTGAGAAATAATAGTGTCACATAACTACGAATAATAACTCCATCAAAAAGTAAAATATTTGAATACCTTGTAGCTTTCATTCTTACTTATGAAATTATTTTTCCCAAATTACTGAGCAATGTTCAATATAAACATTATGTATTCATGTAGCTTCGTTGTGCGACCTCTATCGTATATAAATATGTATTGTCTACGACACGTATTTTGGAAACATTAATGAACTTTCAAGAACATTCTTGTTTTCATATTTTCCAGTGATTGGTTCGTAACCTTTTGAATACAGATTACTGTCTAGTTCACTAAAATCTGCGCTCATCTCCACTACCACCTACTCTAGATCAACGCTTGTGCGTGCAGTGCGTGCTTCTAATTCATTTCTCATCGACTTGTGTTGATTGAATCATCGTCGCGTACTGTGACAAATTTGCTACCAAAAGCCCCTGCGCTGAACTTTAAGAATATTTCCCTCACATTCTCAGATCTTCATTTTGAACTGACAGCATATTCCTAATGTTTTAGTGTAATATATAAATTTTTGGCATATTTTAGATGCAATCTATGTCAAAAGTCGACGGTAGTCTTGATTTTAACATTTGATTTTCTCGTTGAAATTTATTTTGCTCATAACTTGAAGACGAAGTCTCCCACAGTATTTCGCCAAAGAAAGATTTGCTTAATTTTGCTTTGACAATCGCGTACCGAAAGAATAGAGTTGGTCAAACATCTTATTGAAACTCGAGCCAATTGTTTCATTACATATTACGCAATATTAGGTTTATTTAAAACCCATACAACACAAAAATTCCACCTGTATTCATATAGAATTCTTTATGAATTCTCAGAATCCAAAGAGTATTGAATATGATTTCTCTTTGAACTGTATTGCTGTCTAGGGGTTTTTAGAACATGATTTGAAACACTGAAAAAATGCTGTACGGAGAGATATTTTAAATAAACTCACGCATTTTTGCGTACATTATTCACAAAGAATTGATTCGAGTTCTAGCGCTTGTGTCACATTAATGCAATCATTATTATTATTTGTGTTAGGAAATCGATCTTTTGAAATTGATATTCAATTACTGAATCCATTAGAATTTCACCTTTCTTACCGCATGGTATTGGTTGATCAAATATGCCGCAAAAATCAACAAGTAGACCATTATATTTCAATGAATAAGGATCGAAATATTTGACAGGCATAAAATGGTGAAATTTTACTAAACTACTTAGTGAGGATTCGTTCAACCGAATTTACATACTTCTCTATATTGTAAAGTGATGGATAATATTTTATTGCGTAGTTTATACTCCAATGCATATAAAATAATCCTTTTTTCTCTTATTATCGCGTGGTATATTAGATATGGGATGATTATAATTGAGAAGAAAGGAACGTTCATCTAAAATCTTTATATAATCTCTTCTCTCAGTGCGGCCGTGGATCGAAATCTAACAGTGAGATGGAGGAAAATACTACATACATAATTCTCGCAGTGCAGTCTTATATTAAAAATACACCCATAGTTCGTTTCAAAACCACAATGAATGAGACTTTTAGTTTACACGGAAGAAAATTTGTAATAAATTCTAGTACACTGGTTCCAGACCCTGAATTGAAGTAGATTTACTGGCACTCTCAATCAATTATATTCCACAATTGATCCAGTTCCAAATTGTGGTCGATGTGACAAGTAATTTTTTGCGTGTCGTTAATTATATTGACATTTCAAAGTCACGTTGATGTCGATTAATTATATTCATTAAAATATAATGACACATGCGCTTTATCCAGGTCTCACTTTATTGCAACAATATCTTTACTCAGAGTTTGAGAATCGAATTTCAAAGAGAACCATAGATGGCAAACAATTCAGCTAATTTAGTGAAAATTGACTATTCAAGCAAGATCTCTTGCTTTGTGTTTGAACACTCTATCTGGAGCAAAAATAAATTTATAATTCCCAACAATTATTTACCAAAGTCTGAAGATTCGTTATTATTCTATTCTAATGCATTTTGTCGTCTTTCGATTCGCCGATACATTCTTAGAAGCGATTTGCATTGCACACAGGCAACGACCGTCCTTTCGTAGAATTCAGACGAGTCGTTCGTTCGTGCATACAGCGGTGCATTATACTTCGCAATTTCCCGAAATATTGCGCAATCCGGGTGGGTTAACGACCATCTCTCTCGGCTCGTTGATTTTCCAGCTGCTTAACACTAGTGTTTGATTTGTTCTGGTGGTAGAAGGATGGAGAGGAGAAGGTATAGGGTCATTAATTAAATAAAATCATAAACCACTTCGACCGCGAGTTGCATCGAGTGAAGAAAAAAAAAACGTGAACCACGATAGAGAGCAATCCGTTACTTTCACAAATGAGATCTCAATGCCAAGCTTAGTCTGATTCGCTGATTGCCAGTGTTTGCGTCAGACGATAATATTCCACTGCACCATCGATAACGTAAAATACGATGGCAGGTATACAAGAAATCTAATCGCCTTACGTACAACGAGTTTCATGCAGAAAAATTGACAACACACGCCACTAACGAGAACGTCCATCAAATATAATAATCGTTATTATTATTCGCGTGAAAGATTCTTCTCCAGAGTTTTACAGGAAAATTGCGAATTAGATTTCATAGTAAATCGCTTTCTAAAAAAAGAACGAAACAAAAATTGGGTTAGTTTATTCGAAGAAATCAACGAACTTATTCCAGTTTGTATCTTTTAATGGGGGAGGAAAGGATATATATATATATATGTACTCGCAGTGCTTTCGTAATTATTACATCTATTAAAGTACATAACTGATTATTAATCTTTGATTACCGTCTCGCGGGTCTCCCGTTCTGCTTTGACGACGACGAAGGATTTCTAATTGAATTTTGATTTCATTCTTCAAACATTCGATGCGATGGCTAAAATAAAATATAAAATCATTTCTCTTCGATGAAATATTCTGAAATTTTACACGACAGATTTTTTCTTAATGGTGTTATTTTTGCGTGTAAAGTAGAAATAAAGAAAACATTGAAAGAAAGCGAGTGGGGACAAAGAGATAATAATACAAACGTTTTAAAATATATAGCGGAGAACGAGGAATAAAATAAACACGTCTAAAACACTCTTCCGATGGAATCTGGCCCAAGAAAAATATTGTTCTCATAGGAAAAAGAGCTCTCGAAAAAAGGATGTTTGTGCGAAAGTTAATAACCCGCATCATATCTTCCAATAAATCTTTCAACGCTCGATTAAATAGGCTAATTATGTGCGTGCAAGAAATAGTCGGTATCAATGACGACACGTAGCTTTATAACACGACGACGAACACTTTGGTCATTCATAAATTAAAAGAACTGGTTTGTGGTATTATTCTCAAGTCGTCGAACGATACGGAAAAATAATTTCATCATCATCGAGCGGCACGGCGTGAAATTCATCAAATTTTATTTTCTTCAACGACGTTGAGATTCAAGAACATGAAAATGAATACGATCATTATTATTTTATTACCACTTTTTATCTCTCAAATGATTTTCCTCTTGCGAATACTCTCGCCAATCACCACCTGTGTAGAAGAAATTAGAAATCAATTACAATTCCTTCTCCACCGTGATCGCAAAAGAGGGAAAAAAGATGATGAAGCGTTGAATCGTCGAAGCCGTCGTTGTCCCTTTCTACAGTTCCCATAGATTCCTCATCATCGTCACAACTTGTACGGCGTATATACGTAGGATAATAACAGTTTATTTGCAATTCCCGGAGTCAGTCGTTGTCACTTGGGAAAGGATAAAAGAAGAAAGAAACAACTGCATGCATGCATGTGTGTCGCAATGTCCCTTAACGACTGACGACGGCTGCTGGAGAACCGGTCGACCTCGATATATACTTCAACCAAACGCAGAGTTCTATAATATACACGTATACGCCGGTAACCAATAATGTATGTATTCTCGATACATATGTATCACGTATACGTTGAATTGAATTTTGCGCAATCGGTGAAGCTGCTGCTGTTGCTGTTGCCGCTGCCGCTACTACTACGGAACAAAGTAAAACCGTATCACTTTGGCCAACAGAAGAAATAGAGAAAGAGCATTCATCCTGTTGAACGTGTTTCAAATTTTTGCATCGCTGGTACGCCGCGGTGTACGCGCTTTACGATGTCAAACGCATGAACGTTAAAAAGGCTTATCTTGTGTTTATATATTTATAAATAGAGTAAGACATTTAGTAGGAATACATGTTTATTTTATATGCATGTATGCATGTATGTTCGAGATAACCTGTTGAACGATCTCGTACTTTTTAATCCGTTCATTTTGACGCCAGGATCATTGTTACGAGTTGATTATATCGTTTGACTCTCGATATTATATTATCCGCGTATAATGGAGCACGTGTATGCATATATATATATATGTATACACACCTACCTAGGGAAAGTAGACATTTGTTTTCACGATAACGCTTATTAATCGTCGAGCAACTAGATTTATCGTGTCACGGAATGATGTTATTTATAGATTCTGTTATAGAAAAATCGAATAGATAGTTTTTTTCTTTCATTTAAATGCAATTCTTGAAATCACTTCAAATTAACCGAAGATGATAGAAAGAAATTCGCTATGACAGCAATCTTTTTAGCTATGACAGCTACTTTTTAACTGTGACAGCAAAAGATGTTGACTTCTCCAGCAAAATTCGTTTGTTGTTTTACATTAGATGTACAACTTTCCTTCCGCCGTTTTTCCCAAAATTTGAGGCTTTATTCTCAAAAAGTAAATACATGCTGATGATTCAAAGTACTGGCCGTCGTTAGCCACTACTTTTTCTCATCTTTCTGGGAATTGTCGGATCCCATCTCGCAAAAACGATGCATTTTTTCAGGTGATCCACGAATCGATCCATTCTCTAACTTCTTCATAAGAATGAAAATGCTAAACACTCAGGCCGTGTGCTATCGATCGAAATGAAGGGTAGTCGGAAGGAGCAATGGCTGGAGAGTACGGCGGATGGGGTGAGACTTCCCATTTAAGTGTTTTCAAATATGTCTTGACCGGTTTTGAGACATGTGGCCGAGCATTATCATGTTGGAGGATAACTTTATCATGTATTTCTTGGTACTGTAGTCGTTTCTACTTAAATGCTCGGCTCAAACGCATCAACTGCGTTCGATATCGATCCCCTGTAATGGTTTCACTCGGTTTCAATAGCTATGAACCATGAATATTTGGTTTAGCCGTCGCCGTGGAGACATGTCCGGGCATTCCCCAAGTTTTTCTGCATTTGGGATTATCGTAGTGGACCCATTTTCGATCGCCGGTCACAATACGGTGTAAAAATCCCTTTCGATTCTGTCTTTGAAGCAGCTGTTCGCAAGTGAAGAAACGTCGGTCAACATCTCTTGGCTTGAATTCGTACGGAACCCAATTCCCCTGTTTCTGAATCATTACTATGGCTCTGAGGCGTTTCGAAATGGTTTGTTGAGTTACTCCCAATGATTCTGCCAAGTCTTTTTGCGTTTGGCACGATTCTTCATCAAGCAATGCCTTCAATTCGGAATCTTCAACAATTTTCTCTCTTCCGCCGCCATGTCGGTTCTCGACATTAAAATCACCCTTCTTGAAACGTTGAAACCATTCACGACACGTTCTTCCGCTCAAAGCAGCCTCACAGTGAGTACTTGAGAGCATTCGATGAGCCTCAGCCGCAGTTTTCTTCAAATCAAAAGCAGAAAATCAGAACTTCCCGCAAATAACGAGAATCCGGCTCAAAAACTGACAACTTCGATCAAGTGAAAATTCACTAATATGACAATGTTGTTATGTTGACACATGTCCAACCTTACCGTGTGACATTCATTACCTAACCTATTTCTACTGCCATCTACCGACGCAACCATGTATGGTAAACGGCGGAAGCAAAGTTGTACACCTAATATATAGTACAGAAATTTGCTGAAGGAGTAAAAATTATTTGCTGCTCCTGCTACAAAATCGCTATCGTAGCTAACAAGTTTGCTGTCACAGCAGAAGGGAGCCAGCAAAACTACGAACGAATTTTTTAACCGTGTCTCAGGCAAATTGGAAATTGAATTGAATATTTATAAATTTTCTGTCATTTTTTTCTCAACTGGAAACAGCTCTGACTCCCAAACTACCCGAATAAGAAAATTATATATAATTTATATGTAATTCAATAAAGTTTATACATAAATTATATATGATTTTGAAAATGTTTCCATTCGGATAAACAATGAGGAATAAGAAATCCTATTTTTATAAAACTATATCTTCTTCATCGAAATCGAAGAGGACATGAAAATATTGTCCTTTGAAGATATTCGTTATATCGCGCAACGGTCTTTTTTTCCCATCTTTCGAACCATCGTCATCGAATCACGGGTGCGAAGTCATTGAATTCCAATACCCGATATTGCGAAGCTCTCTTTGTTTTGCGTCATTTCGTTTTGGGCTCAGTTCCTTGTCCCCGGCGTCGATTGAAAAAGAAGAAGAAAAAAACAAAAGAAAAATGAATCCTCCTTCGTCGATGTCTCCTCTCATGATTTATTCTTGTCACACCGTCATTGCTGTTAGTACAGATCGAATAAAAGATCGAATTATCGCCTTATACGGGAAATGAAACAGACCGAAGTTATCGCCTTTACACTTACACATACCTCTAAATCCCGCGTAAAGAGGTTCTCGCACGTATTTGTAAGTTTGATAAAATAAAACGAGGTAGAATAGCTAAACAATGATCCTATTTAAGGAATCACTGTAGGTACCACCTCTTCTTGTTGTTGATGTTGTTGCTGTTATTTTCCCGGTACATGAAAGCTCTTCTGAAGTATCAAAGGGGCGATGGTTAACAAGTTCTTCGAGTGTCATCGTTGGATGAATGATTTTGTGTAGTACAACTTGAATTTTCATCAGTTTTCAGACAGGAGAAAAATCGAGGAAGAAGAAAAAGTATATAGAGGTACACGTGTGTGCTTTTGTTTACACGACACGGATTTTACCAAGGTAAGGAAGAATAAAAAGAAGAAGAGGAAGATCCTTTTCCATCTCGGTGTGCGTCGGTCGCGGACAGATGGGAGACGATCTGGATTACATGAAGTAAAAAAGAGAATCGAGGGGAAAGTTGTTTTGTTTGTCGAGCCTCTTAATAGGCCTGACTCTTCTGACTGACTTCAGAGCTCCTCCGAGGGTTCGAAGTGAGTTAGTAATTGGCGCTCTTTGCTCTTTCTTTCTTTCCTCCTTTCTTTCTCTTGCGACCGTAATCATCGCTCGTCCAAGTTGTGCATTTCCCTTTTCTTTTTATAATAGTCCACGGTAGTATGGTACAAACACACTTGTCCAAGCCACACGACTAACGCTCGTGCTGCCGCTTCTTGTGAGACATGTTTTCACTTGTGCGTCATTCGTCATTTACTCGGCAAGATATTCGACGGCGAGGAAGAGTGGAGCGGATGATTATTGTTATTATTAAAACAACAAATCAGTAATCCACTTGTTTCAAAATCTCAATCAAAATTTCGTTTGTCCTCGAGTTGTAGCGTTAACCATCGTTGAATAAAAATCATTCCACGAGTCTAAAGTGATTCGTATTGTCGCAATAATATTTCAAACTCTTACATTTTTTTCTATGTTAATTGAGTCGTAATGAATGAAAGTACTTGTAGATTCTATTAAACGGTGTCGCACTGATTTTACACTTTTCAAATAACCTAGTGGAGGTTGTGACTCTGATTGAATACAAGACGAAATCATGTATCAAAAGTTTCTTATACTCTCAAATTTTCAATTTATTTGTGATTCCCCGCATTTGAAGATTTGTAATTCAGATCGTTTTTCAAACGATTTCGAAATCCCAAATCGTTTTTGAAAGGGGAATGTTGGTTCTTTCGAGACATCTTATTTAGCGACCCCAAAATAAGATGATTTTCTTGAATTTTTTTAATTGAGTCTTCAAATGCATAAAAAACAATTTTCCAGTGAAAAATAATGCCATGGGAATTGTTGATACGTGTTGAAACATAACCACCTAAAAAAACAGTGATCAATCGGGCGCCACTATACCACTTACAAAAATTATTAAATAATTGTTGGAGGTTGTACCAATAAAATGAATGAAAAGTCCAAAATTAAAAAAATGAAAGGCATGCAAACTTTTGGTAGCGTTTGTTCACCTTTTTTTTCGCTCTTCAAAGTGCTATGAAGAGGAAAAACAAAGGCAAACGTCATCTCCATTTAGGTTCATCTCCCAATAAATTCAATCAGCTTCAAAATGAAAAAAAAAAACAAGAGCGATCCGTTCAGTAGTTTTGGAGATATCGTTGAGCTAATCTCGAGGAAAACACTTTTAAAGTCCCGGGATACGAATCCTTTAACTTGAGAAAATTTTTTTCATGTATCTCGAGACCCATTCAATGAGTTTCAAATAATTCGAGTTTTTAATTTACTTCCTTCTTAAGGAAAAAAATTCGAGAAAATCACTTTATTTTGGGATTCGCTTGATGAGAATCTCCCCTTAAACGAAAATTAGATGAGATTATTTCGAACAAATCTAAAATTTCCACCTGCTCTTTTCATTTTGTATAATTTAACATCTGTTTTCGCAAGAATATTTGGAGGAAAAATTCTTCAGCTCATATATTATTAAAGTCCGTCCGATTCTGAGTCGACTGAGTGGTTGATCATTGAATTCACTGTGACAGGTGAAATTTAATTTTGCTGAAGCAGCAAATTTTTGGCTGTTACAGTAAAATATTTGCTCATGCAACAATCTTGTTAGCTACGACAGCGATTTTTAGCTGTCGCAGCAAAAAAGGTTTGCTCCTCCAGGAAAGTCAGAATTCGCTGTCAACGAACAAATTTCTTTTCTTTCCGTGTAGGGTAAGGGAAGGTAATTCGAAGACATTCTGTGTTTGATCGTAAATAACTTCCGTGAATGAATGAATAGGAACCTATACCTCATTTAGTATATTGTTCCACACGCACGGAGAGAAAAGTATTGCTGGCATAACAAGCAGGTCTGTTACTATAGCCCCTACAAAAAAAATTAGCTGTAAGAGCAAGAAAAATGATTGACACAAATGAACTTTTTTGCTGACATAAACACATTTGTTAATAGAACTAACTAACGTCTTAGCTGCTGTAGTGAATATTTTTGCAAGCACAACAAATTTCTTTGTAGGTGCTATAGTAGCAAACCATTTTTTCTCCGTGCGTTTTCAACAATTGTATAGAATACCAACGTTACAAGTTTGATCTGAATCAAAATATCCATAGGTAAGTGGATTTGTATTCAAGGTAGGTCAATTGGCGATGATGGAGGTAATTTGGTGATAGTGGTAGGTTAATTTGATGATATAGAGAAAACCACTTAAACCGCATAAATTTAAAGCCACATATGAATATCTTTGCTATTCTTTGTCGTCAAATGTAGCAAAACATCCAAATAAGGATCACTATACAAATTGGTTTGTGCATAGATGAAATTTATTGGTAAACGTTGAATTTATGAATGATTTATGAAGACTCTCCATCTTTAGAACAACAAATCGCACACGTATATACATTTTCATTCGTTGAGAGAAATTAATTTCATCAGGATAAAAATGTTGATAAATCCGTGATCATTATAGAAGTTTCAAAATCATTCTGAAAAACCTTAAATTTCTCGCTCTGTTCATAAGGATATATCAACTTATACGTGACTATGAAAAATAACTTCAAAAAATTCGTTCAATTCTGCTCTTTCGTATGGCATAAAGAGTTTTTCCAATATATGTTTCATTTACTTCTAATAAATCAGAGAATACTAACTCACCAGTCAGAGGTTGTTCTCAGAAGCACTATTCGATGTACGACGCAAATTGTTTTATGCCAACAACCAGAACGATGTTGATCATTATTGTTTATAACCAATAGATAGAAATATGATTTTACTATCATTTGGTGCATTGATGGCACCATAGCCCTGCGGACGGTATTGTTTATAAATGAAATTCAAACTATCATCAAATTTCACTCCTTTACCCTACAATCTTGCGGGTGTTCGAGATTTTCAGCGTTTCTAAAAACATTTAGACGCATTGTAATGTTACACGAATTTCTTCATGTTAAATTATGAGTCTTGGAAAATCCATTACAATTGTACGGGGGGTGAAAAAGTGTGAAATACATTCATCTACTTGTATACACGATATAAATGAATGAGAGGATCGATAATACATGATTCCGTGACTCACGTGCCTCTTCCGTATAGAAGAAAACAATCTTTAAACGACGATCCCATCTACGCTAAAACCTTCTACCTACGTGTATTGCCTTCATGTATTCGACTAACTATGCAGTCACGTCGTTATGTCAGGGAATCAGGAAAATAGCGCCTAATGAGTTCCGGGAATAGTTTTCCGGTTTTACTTCTAACGACCCGTTTGAACTTGGTTTGTACAAGTTCGAAGCAAGTATAATATTCAACTGATTATACTCACCCTTTCACATTTCAAGTCGCGACACGGGTTTCTTCCTTACTAGAAGCGATTTTGTAACAGCAAAACCACTTTGTCATTTCCATGTTGATGACGTTAGGATAAATTTCAGTTTATCGTTTTGAAAATTTGTACTGAAGTAAAAAAAAAATCGTTACCATTGGAGGTTTTTCATGCGAGGACATTTGAAAAATTACTTACAATTTTTATATACTCGATCACGTACGAACGTAAATAAAATGAGCAATCATTGAAAAATTCATCAACGTCGTTAACGAGTTCATCGTTATTTCTTCCTTATTGTTCGATGAATCATGGATCTGTGATCTCCCAGCAAAGTTATTGGAGTATTATTTCTTATTATTCGTAAAACACGCTCCATGCTCTTCTCATTAGAAGAATCGAATTAATATACCGTTATATTTTCTTACTACGTGATATATGGCAAAATATTTTCGATAAGTCCTTTGCTCTTCCAATAATAAGTATAAAATAATTACAGCCGTTGAAACGGTACAGTATCACCGAGCGCTCTTTCCACTACCGCAATTACGACTCGTGTATACAGGAATAACTATAATTTTCAATGATTTTTTCCCTCTTTTTCTTCGTCTTTTTCACGATCCTTCACGTAAGATTTGTCTCACCGTTAGAAGAAATCTGATATTTCAGCAATGTAAACACCATACACCCCTGCAGTTGTGAATACTTTTCCTCGTGAATCAAGTATCATTAAAGTCTTTTTTCTTGTTCTTCTCTTCTCGGAAGATATGCCAGTAAATTACGGTTCAGCTATATGTGCGAGAAAGAAAAGCACCGGCTATGCTATACTATTTTTCCCCCAAGTCGGTCCTCGTTCCATCCGATTCATTCAATCATAAACGTAATCCGGACTCATTCGACTTGCAGTAAGCTGTTTGTATGCCATGGTGGATTGAGCTTGAAAGGAAAAGGACGCATTATCCTGTCGGAAAGGGCAATGACCGCCCGTCGACGTTCGTTCGATATACCGCCACGTCTTGCCACCTGTGAATACGGCTTGATGAAACGTAACCGCATTATGACTTACGTAAATGTGCACGCTCTAACCTACGCTCCGTGTCTGCAAAATGGTCTTTTGTATGAAATTGTAAACAAGTTTTGTCGCATGTTCTGTCCCTTTATTTCCTCTCTGATAAATAAATTTGTTACGAAGAAAATGAGATCAATGCGCCACCCCCGCCCTATTGAAAGATTTTGATTTTTGTCTTGTTCGATGATCGTTCGAACAAGCGTATATGGCAACGCAATGCAGGGAATTTAATTCAACGGACTCCATTTGCAACATCGCAAATAATCCACTAATTTAAATCCGTTCGTCCGAGAGGCTCTGGGCTCTGCGGTTTCGAGTTCGTATTGCACTGTGCACAACGAAAAACGAATCACGCCTGGCGCTTAATTGCGCGTCACATTATTCAAACGCGATCCACAGAGTCGAGTCGAGTTGGTGTTGCTTGTGCCTACGTGCATTCACCGCGTTAGCGTTTATACGCGTGCACGCATATGCACGTGTACACTTGCTGCCACCGCTACTGTTGGACCCATAGACGCGGACAGTGATGTATGCATTGACGTAGAACTAACATTGCTAAAATACCGATTGTGTTATAAATTTTATCAAACGCCATGTATATCATATAATGAGGATTCTAAAGATTACGGGAAGCTATGATTGGAGGAACGCGAAATCCCCGATGGATGAGAAAGATTGATCACCGGGGGATGATTTCTCTTTTTCAAGGTTCAACAGGTTTCTATCGAATTCCATTGTATTATTGTAAAATTAGCTATTCTAATTCATGATTGTTTTTCACGTGATTATAGCCAATGAGATTATCCTTATTCTGCTTAATATTGTAAATTCGTTTATCGTAATGAGTGTTTGAACAGGCACTGCTTCGATATGGAAATGAATCATTGTGGAGAAAGAGAAACATCTTGTTGTTACAGATGTTTCTTCAAGTTCAACTCCAAGGTGCGATGAACAAGCATTCTATTCTCGATTTTCATAGATATTTGTCTGAGTCATCGATGTAGAACGATTAGACACGAGGAGAAAAGAAAGAGGATATCTACTTTCGATCAGATATTCTCAAAAACCAAGAGCAAAGGTTTAAGATATTTTTAATAATTTTTTTATAATGTTGGTTAAACGTATGAGGAAAAACAAGAATCGGTTAACCGCTCCCTGCTTTTAAAGATCCAACGTATTTTGAGTTACGGAAGCGGTAAATTAGACAGAAAAGAGATGTTCTATTAATATTTCAGGCACACCGTTACCGATGCACATGCTCTTTGCACCGAGGAAAATTACAAATTAAGCCGAACCCACTAAATATGACGAGTGTTTCTTTAATTTTATGTGGTTTCGCGTAAATACACGGAGAGAAGAAATATTGTTACGGTTAATGTAGTATGAGTTATACGGAAACTGTGAGTGCATTGATGACAGTAAGTTGTATGAAGAGGAATTGTTATGTTGTTATGTTTTTCTATTTGAGTTATGAATTTCTGCTGGGGATTTTTAGACTGTATCGACATAAATTGATGGATTCGTAGATTAGCTATATCAGCTAAATTTTAGCTATTATACACTGAAAAAACAGGTATCTTGAAAAATACCATAATTTATGGATTTTTGGCGTTGGTCTGACCTGAGTCAAAATATCTACGTGAACAAACCTCTAAAAATCCCATAATTTCTTGGATTTTTATAAAGAAGTATGGTACCTTCCTCATAAAAAGTCCCAGCCGTTATGGTACTTTTAGAGGTATCTTCACGTGAATATTTTGACTTGGGTTAGACCAACGCCAAAAATCCATAAATTATGGTACTTTTCAAGATACCCTTTTCTCCGTGTGGTTGAACATTTCAGCCCCCACAGGACAGCTAATTTCTTAGCAACATCAGCTAAAATTAAGCTTATTGAGCTAAAAATTACTTTTTGCCGTGTGTAATGTTCAAGACTGCGTGTAGTAGTTTCTGTCCGTTGGACAGTTCGAACGATCGGTGAATGCCAAGCGCGCTTACACGCAAGATCATCCAACGAAATTTGCTGTACCACTGGTGGTGGTTCCTTCGTGTGTCTCTTCCACCTTTCATTTCTATTCACCGTCGACCAGTCATCCGCGTCTCTCCATTTTCCATACCCTCGCAACACACCTTCGTATCTTCCTCTTCTTCCCTGTCACGTCGATAATCTAGGTAATAGCAGGAGCATCTACAGCTGCAGTTGTACAGAAACATCAGCCAACAACAGAACATAGCTTCCCCTTTACCTTTGCACCCTTCCTTCCGTATTATCTAACTGAATTAACCGCTTGGTCCTTTACACGTATACCGTTCACATTTACACGTTACTCCTCTACCTCCTACGTGTATGTACCGTGCAATATGAATATACGCAATCGGGTTACGCTCAGAGCATACAACCTGCACCTATTCTGTATTATGAACGTAGTAGGGTCTAGTACTAACTGCAATAACAGCTGGCAATATATTACCAACTAGCGTACGTTGTCTCGTGCAATTTACGTACGATTATGCAGATAACCGGGATATTAGATAGTCCAAAGCGAGCTCGCATTGTTTCAACCGCATCTTTAACCAAATTCATGCAGCTATCTAAATTTGCATTGCTACCTTTGATTAACGAGAACTTAACAACAGAATTGAAAATTGTGTTCGATTTATAAACGAATCAAACTTGACGAAGATTCGATACTATAGTTTTTTATTTAGATATTATTGAAAACGGGGAGGAACAAAAAAGGATATAAACTAAACAAAACCTCTCGTTGAAAGATTGGTACTCGGTCGACCGTGAAACGCAAGCACTGTGGGGGTACCCAAGTTATGCCGAAGGTAAAACTGGGTTACTGGACTTTTATATAGCCACCTGTCCAACGTGTACCCGACGCTGTGATACGTACACACACAAACACGCATGTATCCAAAACATAGAAATAAATATGTGTACATGTGTATCATGCGATTGTGGTTCGCGACGAGCAGTAGCAGCAGCAGCAGCAGCATTTGTCGAGCGTCTCTCTTCTTTATTCGTGTCGCGCGGGACTGCATTCGTAATCTATTATGTATCAGCTTCAAATGCGTATTCCAGCTCCGGGGTATGGAAAATGATAAATCAATGTGGCATACGAATTAATGGCCAGCCAACTTGCGCAAGTTAGTACAGCGGTGGTTGGCAAAGAAAGAAAATTAACAGTTTACCGTTGTTGGAACGGCAAATTAACTACCGCTCGTCATGGAAAATTGCACTAATTTGAAAGTCTTCGTTTTTCCAATTTTCATGATATGATATAAAATTTCATAACACGTTCGTTTGTTCACGAACTTTGAAAAATCAAAGCAACCGCGTATGAAAAAAGTGAAATAATATTCGTTGAATAATGGATAATAAATGTGATTATTTATGACATAAAAATTGATAAATCGGTCTCCGAGATGAACTTACGGTAAATATTGCCACATTAACTTGATGTTTCTACTTTTGATCGGGGACACGTGTAAACGCGTACCTAAAAGAAACTTAGCGGTTTGCGGTGAAGCGCTGGTTATGAAGTTCCACGAGAATCGTTGACAAGATCGAAACCACCAACGAACGGTCCCCGATCGACGATTTGAAAAATGAATTCGAATATTCTGAGAACTCGGTACAACGGCTTCATATTTTATGCAAAATAGCGTTGAATTATTATTCTCAGGGCCCTCAAGCGACAGCCGAAACGTACGAAATTTTGTACAGACTTTTTGTTCCATAAAAAATACGTGAGAGATATAAATTTTAAACACGCTATGATAAAATACTCGTTTGGAATTGCCCACTGAATATGAATTTTCATTTCGTAGTGGTCTTAAAATATCGGAGGATAAGTTTTTTCAATTATAATCTGTAATTGACCAAATTCTTTTCAACTTATCCTATAATATTAAAAACCACTTTTAGCTGTCGCTTGAGGACCCGTGCTACTTTTTACGTAAAAATTGACCATGAGCGTGAGACTGGCGCGAGATTCACTAAGTCGAACCGAGTTTAAGCTGACAATCGTTGTATAATTCCGGAACGATAGTGTTATTCGAACTTCCCTGTTGAGGATGTCAAACAGAAACTGATAGAAACTGGTTCAGGCTTTTTTCAAGATAATTATAGTTGAAGAGTAGGAAGATTTTTCTGACAGAAAAGCGAAGAAACGCGCCATTAAAGTGTTCATTATACATTTAGAAAGATGACTCAATTTGGGAAAAAAGAGCATCGATAAAGTTAGTTTAAAAAGATGGTTTATTGTTATTTTCTCACAGTGAAATCACTGAGAAGGTTCTTTAACAATGTTCTTTTTCCCTGAATTGATAGTCATGTTTTCTAAATATTAATAAATTCGGCCTTTTCGCGTACCGAAGCTATCAAAGCTACCAAAACTAGAGGGAGTCAGAATAATATAATTTCAAATAAAGGCTAGTATAACATTTACAGCCTTATCAGTACTTGTTGATTCATGTATAGTACGTCTGATGTGATAGAATTCTGGCATTCCAACCTTCTCTCAAGAGTGTTGATTCGGTACTGGCCCAAGACTTTATCCTTTTATTTAGACTGTTCTGTTTTATGGTAAATATATCGAATGTTTACTGAGACTTTGTAGAAATCTATAAAAACTGAATGTGTTTCTAGAGGAAAGAACAATCACTCTTTTCAAAGTCCCATTCCTAGTTCACGCGAAGCGATAATGTTTGAAATCCGTTGAACAACTAATACTAGTTGAAAAACCGAGTCATGACTTTGAATAGAAACAAAGCTAGTGCACTGGGAAAAGGATTTAGTTATAGTTACCAAATCTCATAGTTGGATTTGGCGAAATACATATTTAGTTATAATTACCGACATACAGATTCACAACTAAGTAAACCAATCACATATTTGAGGCAACCAAATCAATTTGGTAACTATAACTAGGTTCTTTTTTCAGTGTATAAATCATTCTGGTCATTCTTTAAGCCTTGCAACCAGAGTGAAAAAATTTGCAAAATTATATATAATTCATATATAAATTATATTGAATTATAATATATATATAAGTCGCACATAATTTTGGAAATTGTTTTTCTCTATTAGATTACTAGAAGAATTTCTGCTGGGGAAGTTTTTTTTACGGAAGTCTGGAAAATACAACCTTGCTAATACAGAAATCTTCCAACTCCGGCAATTTTTATATGGAAACTCACATTTTATCGTTAATAATGCCTCTAAATTCTATAAATTTTCAGCCTCCGTGGACGAAAAGTCGTTCACAACCCACTGAACACCGAAAGAAAAACAATTCTTTTGAATGAAAGAAAAAATAAAGGAATGAAATTTCTCAATCATACGAACTTGATAGAACAATAATATTTCCATACCTCTCTCGAGATGGAAATTTTTCCTCTCAAATATTCAATTATAAAATTACGCGATAACACTTCGGTTAATCTCAAAGATTAATTTTCTTGAAGTAAAATTCAGCAATTCGATCTCCTTTACATTTTTGTTCTCTGATTTTTCTTCTCTTTTCATTTATTCTTCCTTATTCCAAAGGTAAGGATTCAAAGTGGAAAAGCAAAATGAATGGAAAAGAAGAAAGACTTCCTCGTTTATCTTACTTTTCACGTGGAAGGGATTAAACTGCTCTTGGGTTTAACGGACGGCAAACTTTGTTGCACTCGACTTGAACTTTCGTATAACTCGATTAACGAATACATTCGATACGCACAGAGAGTTACTCTCTTGCGGTAGCAGTAATTAAGTTGAATTGATACGGAATCACACCTGTCTGATTGCGAATTAAATAAATTATTTCGAATGATCATTTTCTCTTTTTTGTTTTTCTGTAGAAACTAAAAGATGTTTTCAAATAGTTTGAATTTGATACTTTTCGTGCAGCTGTCTTGAATTTCACTAAAATCGATATTAAACATATGTGGGTTTGTACAAAATTTCTACCGAATTATCAATCGTTCTCTACTCAATGCATATCTAATCGCATCAAATTTAGATTAGATATAAAATAGATGGTTTCAAAAGAATGGATTCTTCACGTGACGTTGAAATTATATGCAAATCGAATACAATATTCTCATACGAATTTTCTAAACTCGAAGAACATTAAACAGAAATTTGCGTTGATCCGCAAACTATTCTGTAATCATAGCCAAGATAAAATGCGATGGTTTATTTCTCATGTGTGCGCCAAACAACTCGTCGAGTTACAATCAATTTTTTTTTCTACACGGTTTCCTTGTCACACGTGCAACCACATTCAATATTCTTGTACGTCAAGATTATTATTACGACATGTGTTTTCTCCCGGTCCCTACCCACAGTCCAACTAAACTCGGAAACTATATCCCCGAGATCACGTAAGAATCCGATGCCTATAATTTCTTCTAGTGTCATTCGATCGATAAGTACAACCTTATACCAATGACATAACGCAACTGATATCCTCCTCCCTCGATGATATAACAAAAGTAAAACTATCTTATATCCGATTAATCATTTTTCCAACGGTCGAATTGATATAAGTCCGAGAAAAAATGATTCAGATCTATTTAGATTTACAGAGTGAAAAATTTTTTTCTTGGAAACGGTCCACTCAAAATTCGTGTTGAAAATCAACACAACACAAGTTAGCAGCTGATTGTTATAACTTTTCATCCAAAATTTTTATCAAGAATTTGAGCACCTGAAACGTTCGGTGTGAACAAAGCTTCAACGACGTTTAATGAAGAGTTACAACAATCGGCTGTTAGCTTTACAGCTGTTAGTTCCAGCTTCGTCACAAGACATTATCAAATTGACAGATCTTCAATGTAAATTTAACACTTCTTCGTTAATTTCTCACATTCTTTCTGTCAATATTTGACGCAAACTTCGAGTGGTTCGTTTGGGGCATGCACGTGTGTTAAAGGTACACAAAATTTTTCACTCTGTAGTTAGATCTTCGTAGGTAATTCTAAATCAACAAAAATCTCACATTAATTAATCGCTTATGGCCTTCACCTTCCGATGGTTTCTAAATATGAGGTAATTATGGAAAAAATTAATGAGATTTAAACAGATGTAAATAGATCCAAGTCGATCATTCCAATAGGAGGAAAGTTCAATTGCATCAACAATTGCTTCTTTAGCAATCTGTCATTTAGAGGTGATATATAAGATAATCCAGATAAATCACTTCAAATTCAACTCAATAAATTGAGAAAAAAGTGTACAGTAATTTTTGTAACGATTCACGAACGATCGGCAAATCACCCGCTCCTATCTGTCATTCGTTTAAACTGTTACCAAGAAAAATTCGTTAATTACCCACAAACAACACTCGAGTAAAGGGAGTTCCCTTTCATGTAATTTCCCTGCCCTGTTCTGTTGTTCGAAGAAACTATACTTGGCGTGAGAATAAGTGGAATGTCTAGAGAAACCCTGGTCGGCTGGAAAAAAAACAACAACCAAACGATCGACTTGAAGAGAACGAAAGAGATTTTACCTTGTTAACTTTAGTAATGATTCTGCTTTTTGCATCGAGAACAATTCTGTTTATGTGTATGTTAATAAATTACTTGAGATCTTGAAAAAGAATAATATATGTAATAATTGTGAAACGCAAACGAGTCCTGTACGCGTCGTAGCTTTGAATAATTCATATTTCTCTTCAAAAACATTTCATCAAAAAATTATCTACTTTTCAGTAGGTACCTCCTCGATGCAGGAGAAAGTTTATAAACCTGCATCTAACGATTCTCCTGAATCAAAGTCAGATTTTTTCCAATACATACTAATCAACTTTTTTTTCCTCTCGTAACTTTGAACTTGACGTCAAGATACAGGCGAAGTTATATCTTACTCGTATTAGATTTTTTAACGAATTTCATCGAGTGAAAACCGTTTATTATTTCATATCATGGAAATATATGATTTTTAATTAGAAAAATTACTTTTTGTTGGGTGTATGTAGTATGTGGATGTTCGAACGTAGGTATACACGCAGACACGTGTTTTTCGTGCGGTCGCCGGATGTCGGGCATTAAGACGAATTAGCGTCATTTATTTAGATACAAAAACCGCAGGATAATAGTTGGCCGTGCAATATAACAAGTAGCATAATAATAAGGTGGTTCATCCTGTTGACGGTGGTGATGGTGTGGTACTTCTCTTAGAAAAGTGGTCGCTTAGTTGCTCCATCCGATGCTACCGCACCGCACCAGCAGCAACCGTTGTTGTTTCCTTCAAACAAATCCACGCATAGAAACTTTGGTTATGGCTCTTAAAATGTTCTTGTTGGATCCGCGGCATGTATTCCATATAGTACACCAACTTGTTTTTGTCTCGGATATGTAACAATTCAAAGGTGGCTGCTTTGAAACCTAAGGTTAGACAACATCCTGCTACAAATAATTCAACAATTAATAAGAATTGATTGTTGGCTAGTCGGTCTTTAGAACTTTTCTAAGAACTTTTCTTTAGAACTATTCGAATCTCATTCTAACGCGGGAATAAATGTTTCATGTGTTGTTGCTTATTGCTTTTCTTTTTCACAACGCTAGATAAAAGCACGCTATCTTAGATGTCGCTCTGCCTACGCAAAAACACTTGGACTCGGTCAACAAGTCTACAAGCCATTGTCTCGATCCTCTTTCACTCTTTCTCTTCTTGTTACGCAATGGTGGTAAAATCCTTATCCTCACAGTCATTCGAGTCGATATTTTATATTCCTTCCTCTCTCTAATTGTTTCTCTATTTCTCTTTAACAAATACGTACCCGTTTTTGAGAATTCATACGCTATTTCTTGTAATATTCTGTTATTTTTCATATTATATTCAATAATTGTCGCACCGTACTTACATCATCCTTATTATATCATCGTATATCCATGGATTTCCGCTCGATCGTTTACAAATACACGAAATTCGATGTGCAGTAACGACAATACCGCGCGTAGGCGTTCGGTACGATAGGAAGGAGAGCTCAGTCTTCTCCAATACCAGCTGAAAATTGAACTCTACGTGTACGCGCGTACAGCGCAGCGACCGTGTGAATAACAATTACAGCTGTCGTGTGATTCATACAGGATGATCGTTAACAACCGTACAGTGATAATTCCAATAACAGATATCTCCCTCACGTGCCTCGAGTTATTCATCGTCGAATAAACTTTATTTAAAATCAACATGACCGAAGGATATCGTTAAATATATTCTCCATTACGATTTTATTCTTTAAAATCTCAAAGTATAACTTATTTTCTTGGCATTAGACGGAAGAGGGAGAGAGAGGGAGAGAGAGAGAGGGAGAAAGAGAGAGACCAATAAAGTGTAAGTGCCGTTAATACGAGGGAAACGCGAGGAGCGTTCCGCCAACTTTGACAGTAATAACTGACAATAACGACGTCGACGACGATGACAACGACAACGGCAACGGCAACGTCGGTGCTTAACGACTCAAAAGACGAGACGCCACGTTACGACCCGTCCTAATTACCTCGATTTAATTACCATGCCATTCACTTGTCAACAATCGGTGGTCATTCGATTTGCAAATATCGATGATAGGATCGAATCTGTTGCATTCGTGAGATCTACGATTTCCAGGATTCATTATGTTTTATTGTTTCATCGATATGCTGATATACGCTTACACGATTTTTAAAATAGATGCTTTATCTCGGCAAATATCTAGGAAAAGAGTGCAATGCTTTCGTTGGGTTAATTATGTATTTCATTTCGAATGGTGCCATGTTGTGAGAAGGATCCAACGTAAACGTATTTTGTTCTGACAAATGATAACTTTTCTTTGATCTTGAGATATGTTTTCATTCAATGGTATCTGTGAAATTGTTTTATTGGATCATCGAGATGTATCATTTGCAAGCATGTCCTGAAACTTGAAAACAGAAAATTCGCTGTAATAGTGAAATTTGATTTAACTGGAGCAGCAAATTCTTTGCTGTGACAGCAATCTATTGGCTATCACAGCGACTTTCTAGCTGTGGCAGCAAAAAATGTTGAGTTCTGCAACTAAATTTGTTTTTTATTCTCTTATGTAATATGGAAATTTGCTGGATGAGCAAACATTTTTTCCTGCTACAGCTAAACAATCGCTGTCGTGGCTAATAAGATTGATCTAAACAAATTGTTTATTGAATTCTATGATATAACTCATGGAAACGATAAATTGATCAGTGCCATGAACACCAGTCATTCCATTCAAAGAATTCAAAATTCGAAAAAATGTATTCCTTTGGGTCAAAGAATTTTCTTTCTCAGTGAAATACTGGGTCCGTAAAATAAGGTGACATAGCATTCATTTTCAAAAATCTTTATTCATTCTCCCAAATCAAGTCCATCGCCTTCAAAATAATCCCCCCCCACCGGATACAATGCACTTATGCCAACGCATTTTCCAATCTCCGAAACAGTTGTTGTAAAGTCGGTTTCCGGGATGGCCTTCAGCTCTCTCTTCGATTCGGCTTGGATCTAGCCTGTATCGACTCAAAACGATGTCCCCGGAGCGGTCTTTTGAGTTTGTTGAATAGCAGGAGGGACACGGTGCCAAATTAGGAGGATATGGTGGTTGTGGAACGATGTGGATCGAGTTTTTTTGCGAAATAGTCGCGGAGAATCAATGCAGTGTGAGCCGGTGCAAAAACCAAGAGTTGTCTCGCCACAATTCCGTTCTCTTTAGGCGAATAGCTTCACGTAAACGACGCATAACGCTCAAATAGTATTCTTTGTTGACAGTTTGACCCGACGGAAGGAACTCAAGATGCACAACACCACGATAATCGGAGAAAACAGTCAACATAACCTTGATTTTTTTAACGACTTTGGCGCGGTTTCTTAGGTTTTGCCTCACCTCTAGCGCGATATTCACTTGATTGATCGGTCATTTCCGGATCGTAAGCATAAATCCTCGTTTGATCTCCCGTAATAATGCGTTTCATCGTGTCCTGATAGTCAGAAAGCATTGTTTTACACACTCCAAGTGTTTTCGGTACCAATCGAGTCTGAGGCTCAAAACATTTTTAAGAATGGTATTGACTGATCCTTTTGAAATGCCAACATCATCAGCAAGATCTCTCATTGTTAATCGACGATTTACAAGCACCAAATCTTTGATTTTTTGGACGTGAACTTCGTCAGTTGAAGTTGATGGTCGACCGGGACGCTTTTCGTGTTCGACGCATTCTCGACCTTCTTGGAACTCTTTATACCACTTGTGAACATTGTTTTTTAACATAGCCTCATCACCAAAGGCTTTCTGCACCATCCTCAACGAATCAGCAGCAGAAAATTCATTCCGCAAACAAAATTTAATACAAATTCTTTGCTCAACAAATGCAGACATACGGATATCAAAAACAGTATTTACTAATCTAAAAATAAGAGCATTTCCCCAAATACATTTGCGCACAGAGTTTCAAATTCAAATATCACCTTATTTTTTGGACACAGTAGTAGTACTTTCTTTTGTGTTAATTATAAACAGTCAAGTGCAGTAAAATATGAACGGTGAAGGTTCGTCGATGGTAAAGTCGATCCCTTTTTCTCATTAAACTAAGTGATTTTCTAAGATTTTATTGCTGTGGGGTTTACGTGGGCGCTTCCTGATGCGAAGATTTATTATTCTGGTTAATTTTATTGCTATCATCGTCCTGCTTTCTCCGCTCCTAATTTTTATATTCCTCTCATTTTATGCACCTTCTTGTTACATTCTGTTATTCATTTGATGTATCTCTAAGTTACGCGTACTCCGCTGTACTCACTCTCTTTGGCCCTAGGACATTTAAACGTACATTTCAATTTGAATGTAATGATTTCGGGTAGAAACTGCGATGAATAATTTCTGGATACAAGTATAACTTGAATATACTAACAAGTACAGTAATTTACGATACAAAATTTTTCTTTCCGCTGGCGCTCTGCAACTTTGTAAATTCTATAAACTAACTCAGTTCGAATTATACCGTTTATACAAACGAAACCAGTATTTTCAGCATCGTACGGAACTTTGTAGAGGTATACATACATATGATTTATCATGCACGCTGTCTCTAAGCAGTAACAGAATCATCTCCTGCAGTGAATGTTTAAAGTACGATTTGGCCATAAACTTTCTATTAAACAAAAACAAAAAAAAAGAAAAACCAGTTAGCGAGTACGAAAAATTAAATTCTTTATACAAAAATTTATATGAATAATAAGAAAAAAGAAGCATAGATAAAGCTTTCTCTTTCCTCACTTTCGGTCGTTATTTGACTTTGGTTTAACAATCGTTCGTTCAGAAGGCATAACTTTAATGCAGATGAGCAAATATGTGTGTATATATACTGGTAGAAGGTGCAGCGAACAGTAGAGACTGACGATGAGTCACCGTGTGACATTTGACTCCCACTCGTACCTCAGTCATCGCGATGCATTCAGTGGTTCTCAAATTATGGTATGAGAATATTACGTACGAAAGTGAGGATTTTCTTCAAGTGGACGCAATCAACGCGATCGATGGAAATTTGATTTAATTTTGTTGTCAATAAATAATAGAGCAATTAACAATGTTTTGATGTTCGAAGTCTGGACGATAGATCGGTCGGTTGTGTAGCGGGAGATATCCGTTCGCTCGTTCGTTCGTGTGCTTTCCTTCCACCTCCAAAGAAACGCGATACGTTCTTTGTGTTAAGAGATGAAAAAGATTTAGCGCGCGTGGGCGTTGGACTGGGACGATAGCTTGAACTTTAATAAGTTACATGTTATCACCTTTTCAATCTCGCCGAGCCAGAAGAGATGTTCTAACGGTGTGGAAGGGGCAGATGTTATTTTATACCACCCAGAGTAGTCTCTTGACGTAATATTACCTTTCCTACGATGCATACTTCTGACCTTTGATGATAAATAAATGTATAGATACATCAGCGTGCTACAATGAAGGAGCAGAGTAGATTGAGCGGCATCGAGGCATTTGAGGCCCAATTCAGATTTATCGAGCACGAGACGGACTCGCAACATATACATTATTCATTATGCAAAATCTTTGGAAAATAAAAACAAAATCAAACATCCCATACGATAATATTTGTAATATTCTGCGAGAGATAATTAGTGTTTGAAACACGTAACTCCAAACATCCGAGAATCCTGGAAATACAAATTTATACCGCTATCAACGAGATTCCCTGTCCCTATATTTACACGTAAAATTATTTACCCATTCCGCTCGGTTTAGATTAATTAGCGAAATATACGAATAGAGAATCTGTTTCACGGCTACGTAAATACGATGAACGGACATTTGTTCTCAGTTACACCGAGTTCTTGGTTAACTAAGAGCAATCCTTACTTTTATCTTCTATTAGGCTCATTTTCTCTCTATGCTCGGGGGGGTTTGTTGGCGCATGACTTACAAATGGTTTCATCCTGTAGACAAATTTGATACTCGCGTAGCTTATTCATCGCGCTATGAGAAATTAACGACTTGCAAGCGAGTTCTTAATGCACCTAAGGTGAAAGAACTGAACATATCTCAAAGTTAATCAACATTCCAATTATCATGTTGGATTATTTATATATCGTTTCTTACAAGCCATGTATTTCACGATTTTTATGTTTATTCGAATATAGAATTTTTATACAAAATCTGTGGAAAAAATTGTCAAGGAAATCGTTCTCAGTTGGACGTTGATTCGGCCTGTTCCAATCCCTCTTTCTCTCTTACTTACTTGGTTTTGGCGCGTCGCCAAAAACCAAGATCGTTAAGTCTTTTACTTCCTATTTTGACGGTGGAAGAGAAGAATACAGGAGGACGGGTTTGGAACGGTAGTTGACGGACACCTCATGACGGTACGATTGAACTGTCTGTCCTCTCTTTTACCGTCCTCTCTCATCCTCCTCACTTAGCTAGGATATTCTTAGGATCCCTTTCGTTTCCAAGAACTCTATCCATTACGAATTTAATGGTTTGTCGCTATTTTTCGTACACTTATTACACAGGATGATTTCTTTTGTTTTGTTTTGTTATTCTTCTTCAGAATATCGATCTGCTTCTTTGGTGTGAGAAATCAAATTTTTACAACAAAACTCGTGTAACACGTTATTCGCGTGATGTGGACGGAATTCATATTCGAATGTAATCATTTGATATCTTGTTGTATGAAAATAGAAAAAACACACTCCGAGTCAATCCAATTCGTGTTGGTCGATTATATATCCTATCATTCTGTCTCCGACGTTGAGCCAGGAAAATATATAAGAATATGGAACCATATTTAAGACACAGCTGGCTGAAAGATTTATTTCCCCAGTTTCGTGTATTTCACATAGTCACGACGTTGAAATAGGGAGCGAGAGATAGAAAGAGAAATGAGAAACGATGGGGGTGTATGCGAGTTGAATGTCCTGAGCATCGAATATAAATAGAGTTCTTCTTCTCCTTCTTCTTCTCCTTCTTCTCCTTACTTCTCTATTTCTCTTTATATTTTCTTGTCTTTTATTCCCTCTATCTCATTTGATGGATAGGGTAGGATAGTGGGATAGAGTACTTCAATACTTATACCCTACTCGATACTACTTTTAATGAATTTTCATCCATCCAACGTATTATTCTCCGATAACCTGCCTATGTTATTGTTGCTACCGTTGTCATACCGTTGTGCTTCGAACGGTAACGAACTTAACTAAATGTTGTTTCAAGCAGTAGCTTCCACCTCGTGAAAGCCAGTGGTTCACCGACTGACTGACTGACTGACTCATTCACCCTCTTTCTCATCGTTCTCTCCAAATTATCAACGGTACAAGAACGGGAATAGCGGCAGCGGAGGTATAGCGGCAAAGTCGCTATACCTTGTGTGTCTGGTATGTCAAAATCGATACAGCACATTTACCACCTCTTCTTCCTTCACTTCCTAACATTACTCTCCGATCCTCGTAGGTAGAAATTCGTTAAACCAAGCGAAGAGAGGAGAATATTCCCGTATATATGTATATATATATGCATATAGAGAAACAAGGAGGTACAACACTTGAGATACAAGAATGTCAAAAGCTCGAAAGCTTGGAGCAAAGTTTTGAAAGAATTCGAATCGAGGAGGGTGAAAGAAAAAATTAATGATTTTTCTTTGATAGATGGACTCTCATGACGGATTTATGGATCAATTGTGTAATATAACACGTGTCAAAGAGAACGTGAAATAACGAATAGATTAAAATTCATTGACTCTCTTTTGTTCCTGCGCTTCGAACGAGTATGGTTTAAGGACGACCGTCTAGCACGAAAGGTCGCGTGTAGTACATCCGTCGTTCCCTCTCTCGAAACTGGGCTAACCAGTTCAGGTTCCTCTTAACCGTAATAGCTTGTAATTAAAATTAAGCTCGGAATTAGTGAGGGTTAAATGAAGAGAAGAACTTGCCTTGCTCTTCGATCGATTCGATATTATTGAATGAGTATAATAAATAATCTCTGTAATTGAATTTTTCAACGTTGACACAGATTTTTCGGGTATTAAATTGTTAACTTCGAGAGGGAAAATATGATCAGTTCGAGATTGTGTTCAGGTATAAAAGTGACTATAGTCGCAGTAGTACAAGTTGTTACTCGTAGTAGAAAGGTATATCGAAGATACAATCTTTTGGGAACCGTTCAAAATCTAATGGAGAAGGGAAGGTGAGGTTAAACGAAACGATTGTTACTATTATATACTATCTTTTTGTCTTCGACGAAGTCGTTCGATCAACAACAACGATGCCAAGAAAGAGAAGTGGCAACAGAGCCAGGCACCTTGACCCCGAGTCTTTTCATCTTCCTCTTCTGTCGTTCCGTTTCACTCTCTTTACAAGGTACAGAAAGAGCAGAGAATCCAAAGGAACCGAGAAACCTCTCCTCCTCCTTGCCCTCGCGTTTTGGTACAGAGAGAAAAGAAGTACACGCATATAAACCTTAGAAAACAGAGATTTATTGTTTTCCTTCCTTCTCGATAAGAATTGAAACTTTTGCTTTTACTCTGTCCGATGGATTATTACGGTTCTTGATTCAGGTTTTTTTCTTTCGGATAATATAAACGATTACCGAAACGTTGACAAACGCGAATGCGTAATCGGCGCTCGTAATGCGTTCGATATAATATCTCGCAAATGAACCGTGGAGAGAGTGAAAAAGAAATATATCGTGAACCAGAACACGACGTGCCGTGCCGAGGGGTTGGCGATATGCGACAAGAAGCATAGACAAGAGGATAGGAATCAAAAGAGACAGATAGTGGTAGCACGGGTAGAAGCTGGCTGCCAGTTCAGCTGCATTAATTAAACTAGCGGAGGACAATGAGCCTGTCTGCTGGTTCGAAGCCTCTTGCTCCGTGTAATTCACGCCTCTCTTGGGAGGAAGAGGATAGAGACATGAAAAGAAAAGAAGAGGAAGGAGAACGGAAATGAATGAAAGGTGAAAGAGGAGAGAGATGGATTGCCTGCTTGCTATCCGACTTTGCTTTCCAATTTGAATCTTCGTACAGCCTTAATTACCCGCTCTCTTTCTCCCTTTCCCTCTCTCTCTCTCTCTCTCTCTCGCCCCTTTTCTCCCTTTATTCACTTGACTTCACTTCGAA
This sequence comes from Gonatopus flavifemur, assembly GCA_018340375.1. NCBI lineage: Eukaryota > Metazoa > Arthropoda > Insecta > Hymenoptera > Dryinidae > Gonatopus > Gonatopus flavifemur. The sequence continues at coordinate 14,365,580 of JAFFJZ010000005.1, forward strand.
TCCTCTTCTCTTTTCGTCACGCTTCAATATATTTCCTATAATATAAAAGTGTCCTCGATTACTCTATTCGCATACAAGGAAAAAGAAGAAGTTCAAAGAATAAAAGACACACAATATTCGCGGTGTCAGTTTTGAACAAGGGATTTCAAATGAACTCTGGGCTTTAATTGTTTTATAAAGTTTTCGGAGTCCCTCAGTGCTTCGTTTTGGGTATTTTAGAAAATAGATAATAATAGAAGATTTATAATTTGAATCTGTAGCTCAATTTACATAGTGTTTCACACTCCTAGGTTCCAATTTCTTCCCCTTTCATTCCACCCTCTTGCTCCTTTGACTACTATTACTACTACCACTACACCGCTGCTGCGAATGCTGTTCTCTGCCGTTGCTTATTAACTCGTGCAAGTTTACTAGCCCGGTTTCAACGGCTAATAAGGTAAACAATGTTTGGAAATTATCTCGGTTAAATGATCCTCGTGAGAGATGATGCGCGCTTTGCCTTGGCTGTCTCCTCTATTTGCATCCACCGCTTATGCACCTGCCGCAGGCCAAACTTGCTATCTCTTGTACACATTGCACTTGTATTAGTAATTTTCTAACCAGCGCCGCTGGAAGCTGATGGAAGCTCGTTCTAAATCGGCATACGTACAACGTTATAGCCAATCTCGTTTCATTTGCACCAAGAACTTTCAACTTTGACGATTTTCCAAGTTATCGTCCGATAAATCGAAATGAAAACAATAATATACCGTTGATTTCCTGTCTCTCTCTCTCTCTCTCTCTTTCATTCATTTTTCTCACCTCCAGCTCGTTAACGCGTAATATCTGTAGGAGACAGATACGCGATTACATAAATTTGTATCGAGGAAAGTATTTGTATCGGCTAAAGTATAAGCTCCCCGACAAGGGAGCTCTGTCCAGTCAGAGATATCTTATGCAAATCGATTAACGGTAATTTCGTGTTTCCTCTTTCTCGTCATCTCATCACGAACGATATTCATTCAATTTCGTTGCACGTTTGTTTCTTTTTTTTTTTTCTCGAACAAACTCATCTTGAATTCATAATTCAGATGATTCCTTTTTTGATAGATGATAGATAGCTCGTGTAATCTTGTATTGGCAATTAATGTAGCCGAATGTTGGGAGGTTTACGCGTATCGTATAAGAGCGCACTTATCGGATTGTGGTTCTTGATCAAATTGTACATAAAATAACACGGTAGCAGCACAAATCACAAGACATAAGAGATGTCTGCGAGGAAAGGATGATCCGACGAAGCGGCTCATGAATCGTGATTCGAATCGAGATGCGAAGAGAGGTGCCGGCAACCGCTTTGTCGAGCCTTCTTTTTGCGATACGTCGACACCAACATCCAGACACTAGAACCAGGACGATAAGGGGGAGAGAGAGAGGCAAAGGAGAAGAAAGAAAAAGAGAGATGGGGAAAAAAGAAGAGTGGAAAACCGGTTGTTGTTGCCTCTCAAGCAGCTGTCTCCTCACTCAGGCTCTCTGGTCTGTTGTGCACTGTTGGCACAGAGAAAAGTTGTGTTGCTGCCTTATAGAACCGAGTTGAAACTATCCACCGGACGGAGTAAGAGAAAATTTGTGTAAACCTGTAGTAAGAAGAGAAAAAGAGAAACGTTTACACGGTTCATCGGCGTTCGACTGAAGGATATGTCTCCGAGAAGATCTCCACGATGTTGAAAATGATGAGAACGGTTTGAGTTTCGGGGGGCACCTTCTTATCATACTTTTCGTTATCTAGATTTTTCTCTGTGCTAAGGCATTCGTTATCTCTGAAGTGTGCGTTAAAGGAAATACATGAGTATTCTTTTATAAAACAATAATAAACCCTTAACCTGGTATTGTACTTTTTTTGATTTTGAGCATAAAATGTATTAGATGTGATGCTTTATAATTGAGATAATTATTCAAAGTTTATGCGAATACATTGATGTGATGGGTTGTTGATTGTATGTGGGGATGGGCAATTATCAACAATTTTGTGTAAAATATATATAAAGAGTCGCTCAATACTACACTGAGAAAAAAAAGTTGTAAAATTTACCTCTTGTTAAGAAAACCCCAGCAACTTCATCCATGGAACTGTCTAGGGCCTCGCGAGAATCTAGCCAAGGGCTAGAAAGTCTAGTGGCTAGCGGGGAACTTGTAAGGGCCTAGCGAGTGCTGATATAATGCTTGCTCGGGAATATATGGACGATCTAAAAATATACATTCGACCTACTATAATTTTAGTTGATTTTACCGCAGGGAATGTAATATGCACATCAGCTATGGTATATTTAATACTCGTTGTTGTAAAATCAACTGAAATTGTGGCCACTTGCACTATATTCTAAATCATTCATATATATTCACTCAATGAGATGTAAATTTCACAAGTTTTTTTTTCTCAGTGTGCACAATTTTATTGAACTACACAAAGGTGACTTGGAATATCAAACTACACAAATGAATGTACAGCGATTATTTTACTGCACAATAATTGAACTACACAGTTTTCAACTATACCGTACTACACAAATCTGAACTATACGCGGAGAAAACGATCTACTAAAAAGTATCGTACTCCCTAGTAGAAATGGTATAGTCATTCGCGAATTTGTAATGCCTGCACTAACGAGAAACTAGAGACTGATGAGTGCTCGTAAGTATTTAGCGAATTGGCTAGTTTTTCGCTAGTGCGAGCGTTATCAACTCGTGAATGATTAGACCATTTCCACTAGGGTTTTATAGTGTTCGAGCATTACTCTTTCTAACAATCAAATAAATCACAGGAAAATACTTGCTTCAAAAGTACCATACTTGCTTGGCTTTCCAGAAGAACTATAGTATTTTTGTAGATATTTTCATGTAAATAATTTAATGTGGACAAAGCATGGTACTTTTTAGCAGATCTTTTTTCTTCGTGTACAATTATCGAACTACACGGAAGGTAAATCAAAAATCGAACTGCACCTGTTCGAATTACATCGTTTCGATGTCAACAAGTTTCTGAGGTACACTTGAGCATCCCAATACGGAAGATTTGATTTTCTATGGAACGATTGATTTTTCTCGGAAAAAAATTGATTTTTTAAGTGTTATGCTTATTGATATCTTGGTATGTGCTCACTCCTCAACAGACGAATTTTGTTATGTCGGAAAGGAAGAGCTGTCATATATCTGACAGCTTGGAATTTCTAGTGAACACAAACTGAAAGCAATCGCTTTTTACAGTTCTTGAAGCTGACCAATGCCCAACTAGAAGACCTTCTTCAGCTTACTTCCTTTGAAAGTACTTTAAAACGGAAGTAACCTCAAAAGTGCCTTCCGGATATATAATGGGCAGCTTTGAGAGCTCTGAGTGGCAACGCACAATGGAACCAAGTGTCCAAAATTGGAATGAGTAAATGAATGTCCCAAGTGTCAGAATTTACATATATAAGAAAGTTTGATCCCCTTCTCTCTGCCTTTGCATGCTAGTTGAAAAGTACCCTCCCTTGAGTTATCATTTGCGTGACTGGCAGGTAGTAAGATGACGATCATGTTCAATGACACGCTGTGTCTCGGAAAGTGAACCGACTGAACTTTTCAAAACTGAAATCTACCGCTGAAAATACATAGAATATACTAAAAATCAGTGAAATATCAATTTATAGGGTCACATAGGGTTCAAAGCTCGGAAAAAAACATATTTTCTCGAGGTCCTTTTACACGAAGAGAAATTTGTAGTTAAATTTACTATGTTATTATTGTTCCCGAGGAACAGACTGAATTCTGTCGGATTTTACTATGAAGGGCATATTTTTACTATGGTACAACAATAGAATGCTGATCATATTTACTATGTTTTATGGGGGAACCCGTCATAGTTCAGTCTGTTCCTCGGGAACAATAATAACATAGTAAATTTAACTACAAATTTCTCTCCGTGTACATGGAAAAAAATTGGTGGTGAATTTTGGGACAGGTACAATTTTTATTACCATTCAAAACAAATTGTGGTAATTCTAACTGAATTGGAGTAAATTTAATGGCAGTTGAAGTACATTATACTTCAAAATTGTCCCTGTCTCCAATTTTATTTCAATTTCTGGTAAATATAACAAGTAATTTTTTTGCGTGTAATGATATGGAATAATTTCTCATTCACATATTTAGGTATCTAAAAAAGAGTCATTTGAACAACATTCACGTAAATTTTCAAGTAAAAATTTTGAAAAATCAACCAATGTGGCTTGATTTTAGGATACTCCTTGAAAAGAAGTGTCTTCACGGTGAGCACGGTAACTCCATGACAACTTTATCTGAATTGAAATGATGAAAAATTCCCTGCTAGTAGAGTACTATACTTCGTGATTAAAAACGAAGGAATTTAGAAAAAAAATTAAATCCAAATTCTTGACAAAGTTTATTGACAAAAAGGTCAAATTTTCATCGCTTATTCTCTCATAAAATAAGTTGTATTCAACAAAATGAAAAATCTTTCGTTTAATCACTAGCTAATTTTATCTCGAAGGGGTGTGTGCAAAACTCCAATGAGATTGGTACAATAGCTCTTGAGAAATCGTGGTTACACTGACAGAATTTTCTATAGTCACTGTAACCAAAGCATCTCAACTAAACATTCCTCATGAGAGCTACTAAAAATTTGGTTGATTCATCACTTAATTGTATCAACTATAATTCCTTAGTTGAATGATTACAATTTTTAGTAGCTTCCACTAAGAATATTTGGTTCAGGCGTTTTAGTTACAGTAACCTCGAAAATTGTTCACAGTATACCAACTTCAAAAATATACTTTCAAGAAAAACGCATTTCATTGATCCCCAAGAGAATAAGAACGTCCAATGAACGTTTATTGAATCTAAAATGGAGTTATAAACATTCGAAGGTCTATTAAATGTTTGTTGAATGTAAATTGATCTGAAATCAACTTGAAATCGATCCATTCAGCTCGTGTTCTATTGGAGAAGTTTTAAGTAGGCAAAAAACGTTGAAGGAGAAAAAAATTTCAAAAGCCTCACTCTCAGACACTCACACTTGAAAGTTGGGAAAAATATTCTCAGCCTGTTGGATAATCAGATAACGAAATGAGGAAACAAGCGATTTTTGAAAATTTTTGAAACCTCTGTTACCCCTCAAGGGGAATGTGTTGAATTCTTGGACTTTCGTCCGTCATATTGGATCCGTTATTTTGAGTTTCGGGATTTTTACAACAGATTCGTAATCAGCAACCTCAAAAACTATTGGGTACCGAGTTTGAGGGGAATCCGATAAAGTATCGAATTTTTATTCGCTATATTGGATTCATGATTTTGAATATGAAATTTGGAGCAAGATTGGAAACTCTTTATATAAATGTTCCCAACTTCTTGGTATTTGATCCAACTGCGGGACATTTTATATTTTGGTTCATTTGTCAACGAAATAGAAACCGGGTGGTCCCAGATGTTGTAAAAATTGGCATGTGGTATTATTGCCCTAATCCTGCATTATGTTGAATTTTTCACATTCTTCCGTTGTAGTTCAATAAATTGTAGTTCAAATTTCGATAATTATGTAGAAGTATCGTATATTCAATTGTGTAAGAATTTTTGTGTAGTTTGGACCGCTCTAGTTCAGAAATGCGTAGTTCATTTATTTGCGTGAATCAGATTTGTGTAGATCGATATTAAAAGTCAACTTCGTGTAGTTCAGAAGGCCAGTAAAAATATGTATCAAGTTTCGATCAGAATTTCATAAAATTGTATAGGAATTAGATTCATATTTTATAGAAACGTACACTGAGAGAAAACATTATCGGGAAAAACGAAATATTCAATTGAATATTCGCAACAAAATACTCAATTGATTTTGATGAACTTTTATTGACTCGACTACTTATTTATCCAATCAAAGAAATATTGATTTTAGTATAAAATATTTCCTCAATGAAACCGGATATTCAATTGATTGAATAACACTTTATTGGAATCAATTTAGTATTTTGTGGCGACTATTCAATTGAAAATTCCATCCCTAGTAGAAATTATGATTGGGAATTAGGTGGGCTCCAGCTAGTTTTGCCAGTTGTTGAGTTGGTTTCTAGCTAATTTTGTAACGCACTTTCTAGCCGGTGCCCATCCAGATGTCCCAGGAAATTGCTAGAATGCAATTCAAATTGCTAATTAGAAATATGGAATCATGTGTTTTTTTTCAGTTAAACTACACCCATGAATGAATTGAAAATGTATTTTGAATTACAAATCGAACTGTTTGGGCTTCTTTTCATTCCTCTGACCGGGTTCTTGGCCTATCAATGTTACTGTGCAACCAGTTGAAGCTACATGAACCAACTGAATGTTTGAGTACTGAAGTCAAATTGGCTGGAATGTGTTATCTAGTTGCCCCCGCATGGGTCCCATCTAGTGCACGAATGGTCAATGGGACGCCCCGGCAAATTTCTACCAGGGATTGTTCCCGGAAATTTTTTCTCTCAGTATCTCGATATCGATAAGTATCGTCTATGCCTGATTGTATGAAACTAGTGATGGACGGTATTCGACAACATCGACATTTTTTTAATAAAATTTGTATCAAATTCCGATAGATATTTCATAAAATTCTATATAAACCCGACAAGTTTTGTACATAAAATGTCGTTATTGTCAAATCTCACCCGTTTCACTATCATTCTTCCCTTCTGTTTTTTTTTTATTCATTTTTCCAACGTCTTCCGTGTTTTCGATTCTCCACTAGTGTACACGATTTTCCTCTTACTTCTTCTTCATAATTGCAGAAAATATGTAATCTAACCATCCTTCCCATCCGCCGTTTTTTCTCTCAAAAACTCATCATCTTGGTAATGTCTTTGTGGTTTTAAACTTGGAATGATATCGTCGTTAGAGAGATTGGGTATTACACGTCGTTTTTGCCTAATCTACTCTACTGTCAAATCTCTTTACTTATCTCGCAAATAAATGTTCGTTAATAACTATTCTTATAATTCAAGATTAAACGGTTCGATTCCATTCATCTTAATTTTGAATTGAAGAAAATTTGAGAGGAAGTTCTTGGATGTCCGATAAGTTGAGAAAACGTCGATACTTTCCCCCAACTCTACGAAAAACAACGTGATACTTTCCCAAGTGCTTTAATCAATTTTCCCCTCGCATAAAGTTGAACAACGTCTAACCAACCATCCGACTACCCTATCAATCCCCCTGTCATTCTCTTTGATTTTTTCTTTCTTTCCTCATTCTAAAGAAGAAGCATTCAATTATTGACTCGAATTTAAAGCCTCCAGTCAACGCATTAACGTGCTTTTGAATAATTCATCGTCAAACAGTTAATGCAATTCTTTATTACTCACAACGTAAGGAGTACATTACATACCCTTTTGAGATTTAATATTGAAACAATAACCGGGGCCAACAAGTGAAATAATTATCATAATCCGCTATTTTGAAAGTTCGTCAAGTCTTCGCGAACTGCTGCTGCCGCTGTTGTTGCTGTAGTAGGTACATTCTAACTGCTCGAATCTGTTACCATAAAAGATTATTCATCCATCGCTTGCCATAAATAAAACGCAAAAACACGCGAAGAGATATACCGTACCATGTCGCGCAATTCAGCGAGGTTGAGAAAAAAAAAAGAACCCGGCAAGACAAAACAAAAATCAACCTATGCCATTCAATACGATTCTCGGATTAATCTAGGATTACCAATCAACTTTCAAAGAGTCTCCCTCCGTTCGTTTCTCCGCTAATTGCTCTTTGTCTTCTTTCATTCGCGACCGCGTGCATGTAAATGAAAGAAAAGAAATCATTCATATTCACAATATAAGGTTTTTATGACTCGCGTATGCATGCCATTTACAACTGCAATATATACGTAAGTCATTAAATTGGTTATCAATGGAATATGTAGAGAGTGAAAAAATTATTCTTGTGCGCCCCGACGACACAACGTAACCGGGAAAAGAAAACAGAGGGAAGAGGGAAAAGAGAAAGAGTATAGTGTTATCGTTGCACAGTTAATTGAAGGACTCTTTCGAAGATATTCATTTTTCCATTCGTTTTTCTTCGTTGGCAATTCATCCCATACACCTCTATCTTATTTTGTTTCCTTGGATGAGATCGCAATTAAAATCCCTTGAATGCGGGAGTTGAAAATACGAAACAGAAAGAATTAGGGGATGAATAGATGCTTTACGGAAAGATATATGAATGCGACTATTCCCCTCGTTTTCATTTCTGTATTTGATTTTTCATCTCTCTGTTTCTCTAAAACACTCGTTTTTTCTCTCTTTCTCCTCTTATTCGTCATTTGTTCTCGTTTACTATTTTTCACGAGCAGCAACAGCGGCAACGGTAGTAGCGGTGGTAGCAGTAGCAGCAGCAGCAGCAGCAGCAGGAGGAGCCTCAGAACGTGATCTACCTCAATCCAAAATACACGAGGAACGAACACTTGCTTCAGAAAAATATACCCTTGTTCTCAACGTATACATCGTTTGTCATCTTCTTTTTTTCCCTCTAATTACTCGTGTTTCATTCGAAAGGATTGCCTGCTCTTGTGAATAAATTGGGTTTTATGGTTTTTTTCCCTTGTTTTTGTCTCCGTAATTTCAAGATTTCACCAGTTGTGTGTGTCCGTGTGTATACATATCACTCACAAATGCAATTGACATGAACACGTGCTTACTTGCTTCATACTCGAAGAATTATTTTGACATCTCGAATGTAAATTAATGTTGATGATTTTATTAAAAGAATACAAGTGAAATGCGATACTCGCCTGGGAACTGTTTTGATATGCATATATGGATTTTTCAACTATCAAGTACTTGTTTGGTGTAGTGAAATTGTGGCGGAAGAGGGATTCGTTTCGAATAATAATAATAATAATATAAAATCTCTGTACAACGGTATATCGTTTAGTGGCGAACTTTATAGCTTTCAGGGCAAAGCGTATAATTGTCGATGATATCGCTGAGGTGGCTCGTGCCAGGACCGATTAGAATTCTTAATGGCTCGCGTAAAGGCGAGCGTTCTCGATAAGAAGCATCGTGCGTCCCCCTCCTCGATAAATGTTACGTTACGGTAATTAACGACACACACGAACAGCGTTGAATTCATCAAATAAATCATCGATTTCCAGATTTTTCTTGTACATGCTTCGTTCTAAATGTTCATTTTATTCATCATTTATTTATATCTGAGATAATAACGTAATAAACATTTCGAAATGAACACGTTGTATGCAAAAATTTGGTTTTGGCTGGTGTGTTGAAGCCCAAGGGTACGGTAACCGCCTTTCAATGGCGTTGCGCGACCGGCTAAGCTGTAAATTTGGCGTATAACCGTTCGAGGGTTTGCATATTCCGCTGGCCGAGTACACTGAATCTCTCTCTCTCTCTCTCTCTTATTCTCTCCCTCTAGCTCTTTCGCAAGGAGAAGAGAAGCATGACAGAACCATTCGGGAGGCGCGTAGGCGAACGAAGGACAGAATGAGACGTAGAAGGGGGTCGTAGAAGCATTCATACCAGCGACCATGGGGGTAGCTTCGGTGGAATGCGTTCCGTTTAATATCGCGGAACATTATATATCGCCTCTCCGGTCCCTACGTTGCTCGTACCGGGTTCACGTATGTGTGTACACACGTATATGCATATCAATGTACACGAACAACAGTATTTGTTCGCCTCTACGTTAATATAACACCCGGTATACACGGTGTACGAAGTACGCTTTTTGCGTATGCTCGTACACGCTCTCGCTCGGGTATATTTGGGCGCACGATCAAGCAAGGAAGAATGAATATGAGGTTAAATTCACTTTTTCAACCATGTATCGCATCCTTTCGCTTCATAATCTACGGTACCAGTGGTTACACAGTCTCACCGGGGGATGATTTCGATGGAGTGTTGTTGTAGCAACAAAGAATTCTACGAATCGTCGCCACTCTCCATTGTTGAATTTCAAAGCAAGAAAAGGAGTTAAAGACGGGATGTTGAATTGTATCTTGTTTGTATTGTAGGGATTTTTAAATTTCGAGGCCTCAAGCGGCAATTTTGTAATTACGTCGGACATTTATTATCATTTTTCGTTTCAAGGCAATTATTTTTGTTACGGATACAATCTCTTCTTTAATTTTCTCATTATAGATGATTATCGCAAAAAGTAACTACCAAGGTAATAATTAAATGTCACAGAATCCTCTCTTCATACCCAGAAGGATATTCATATGAGAATAACTCCATCTCTCTATCTTGCGGTCAGTGCTTGGCAAAAGCAAAACGAGTGAGCTAGCGAGCGAGCGAGGAAGCCAGTATGTGAGCGGTTTTGCACGACATTCCAAAAGGCCCCCTGCTTGAGCTGCTACTCTTATTCACCATCCCTACCACCACCGTCATCGTTGTCCGTGATACTCTCCCTATCCCTGTATACAGTATTAGTCTGACCAACGTTTCTATCCCTATCCTTCATTCGTATCCGTATATTTTCCACAAGCCCCTTCTCTCTACACCCTTTTATGTGCCTCTGCCCGACAACCAACCGACACACCAAACATCACCTCACCACAATCGTACAACTACTTACTACTACCACTGTCGCCGACGCCGCCGCCACCACCACCACCACCCGACGGAACCACGATACCAGGGCGTCATCCGCCATGATCTATGTTTCCTGTTACATCTATATCGTCGTCAGTATTAAACGTTACTAAATCCTCCGATATACGAGGGAATAACGAATTTCAATAAATCTGTTGTGATTGTTTTTTCCCTCTACAAATCATATAATTATTCTTTCGATAAAGAACTCTTCCGAGCTTTATTCGTGTACCTCAAAGTAACGACAGCGATGGGAAATGTTTCTGAATTTGGTTCTGTTTTGGAAAGCAACGAGAGCCCGGGATGCACGCGTACGAAGAATATTGCCAGCACGTACGATACAACTCCAGTTTCAACTATCTGGCAACACATCTCTATTAAGTTCCTCTATCCCTTGCGCCTCATTTTCACTCCCCGACAAGGTCCGCACATATTCCACATCCTCCACATCCGTCCCGTATCCACGCGCGTAAGCTCGATTAGAATTCGCATAACAACGTTGGTAGTTGTGTATGCATAGTTATGTGTCGTGTATGGAAAAGAGAGGGAGAGAGAAGGGGTAGCAGACAAAATAGCGGAACGTGTGGTATCGGTTGGACTGTTTCTCTCAAACTCGATGTACGGTAGTAACGTAGACGTGTTTATCCTTATCGGGTCCTTTTAATTGTCTTCAATGGAATATCAATTCTTCGTGATATCTGATTTTTATGCTGTTCTGAGGGATGAAATGGTTTGTGATCAAATATTCACACGCATGAAAAAGGAATTCCCTATGACAGCGAAATCTAATTTTGCCATCACAGCAATCAAGTTATAACGAGGAAAAGGGTTTAGTTCGATATAAGAGAACTAGGGAATTCAGCTATTCTAAATGAATATTCAGCTGAAACAAATAAATTTTATTTGTTACAGCTAAATTTTTTATTTACATCGAATATACTGTTTCAGACAACTTAACTTTCTTTTATGCGGACTCAAATTGAGCTGGGACAACTAGATTTTAGTTGCCGCAGCTAAGTGCCTTTGTCTCGGTGTAGCTATGATAGCGATTTTTTTGGCTGTGTTCTTATTTGACCAGAATTATGGTTTGTTTACAACTAATAAGCCTTCTTTGTGATAAACAAGCTCTTCTCTCCGTGCAGTAGATTTCCGGGTTATATATAGAATAGCAAACAAATTTTGCTGGAGAAGTCAACATTCTTTGCTGCTACAGCTAAAACGTCGCTGTCATAGTCAAACAAGATTGTTGTGATAGCAAATAGATTCCTGTCGCAGCAAAGAATTTGCTGCTCCAGCAGAAGGTACCCAGCAAAACCAGATTTGCCGTCACAGTTTTGTTTTTCTCCGTGCAATATGGGTGAAAAATATTAGTATTAGATAACAGCTTCCTATTGGAAATTCGAATATGGAAAACATCAGCTCCGGATAAAGCCCTGAGAAAACCAAAACACAAGGGAAAAATAAGATCCTGATCATAAAACCCAAAAAAATCTCAATCCGGATCTTAGTCTATGAGTTCAAAAATATATGTCTTTTATAAAGAAATCATATCCGCGAAGAAACATTTTCTTAGTAGAATTCTTATCAAGTCCAGAACATAATACTTTGACAATTATCACAGGATTCCACATTTTTTATAGAAATATCAGGAATGTCAGGATTCCTACGAAGGAAAACCAGACTGAGATCTCACGACAACCTTCAGTTCCCTGCTGAAAATGTCAGACAGAATCAGGCAAAGAATAGTTGTTATAGGCTTTGAACCGCTTTATCTTCGGAAATTCGATCGAAAACTGATCAAACTTCTACTTGAGTTCATCCAGAATTACCATATTGAAATATCCTATCAAAAACTGACGAAATGACAAAAAAAACGACCTGGTTAGAACATTCATGATCGCAATGATTTGAAATCTGATGCTATTCATCAGGAAATGTGATTGGACCATTCAGAAAAAATATTTGAAGCCGAAATTAAGCATATATTTTGGTTAATCAAAATCGCAGAAATCACTCTAATGATTGTATAGAATATTACGAGGTCTCACTAGGCTTTACAAATTCCACTCGAGGGTCTGAGAAGGTTTTAAAAGGTCTAGAGATTTTTACTGGGACTGTAAATTTTACTGGACGTGATCAATGAATTTTGGATTAGTGATATGCAATTTTGATTTTCCTTTACAAAAATCATCGAATATTTATGATTGATCACTGTAAAAAGATTCCTTCTAAAAAGTCAGAAAATGTGACTCATTTTTCTACAGTCACTTTTCCCTAAATTTTCAAATAAATTTTACTGGATTATAAGAAACTTCAACTGAATTTCGGAACGTATTTTGAAAATGCAGCACAATTTCTCTGAAAATTCATAAGAAAGTGGCTGTAAAAAATTAGTCACATTTTTTGAATTTTTAGAAGGAATTTTTTTACAGTGTTTATTTATTAAATTAAATCTTCCATCAGTGGGGACTGCAACGCTAATCCAGAAAACCCAATTTCATTCAAAAACCCACAAACCACAATCCTTCATTTTTGGAAACCTTAACCTTAATTCTAATCGAAATTGTACTCAGCGGAATAATTTTAACTCTAAGCTTAACCCCAACGTCATTTTCAATTAATCCCGGTTTTTTTCGGTTAATTACGGTGCATATGCACAGTTTCAGAACAAACTTCTCTATTTTCAGGGAGTAATTTTTGAGTCAAGACCAAAAAACAGAACAGAAGAGATAATTGATATTTTTGCGTGCATAGCTTCCATTGGGATGTTTTGTTACATGATGGAAAAGGATTTCTCAAGATGTGATTCAAATTTTCGTTAAATCAGGCGAATGCTTTTTCACACAGGTTGAGAAAATTGAAATTGATCATCGAGCTACAAAAGGTAGAGGAATTTTCAAGTGGAAAAAAAGGATGACGCTGAAATTGGCAGCCGATTGTTGTCACTTTTGATTAACCGTCGTTGAAGCTTTGTTCCCCTCAGAAATCGATCAAATAGCATCCCAGTTAACGTTTCAGATGCTTAAATCTTCAACTATTGGACGTTTTATGTAAAAAGTTATAAGAATTGGCTGCTAACTGTACGGCTGCCAGTTTCGGCTTCATGAAAAAGGGATATCCGTCGAACTGGTTTTTTAACTCAATGGGGAAATAACGACTAAAAACAGAATTTGGAGAGTCTTGCGCTTGTAATCCTAGCAAAAGAAATCACGTAAAATTCATTATAAACAAAAAATTATATGGAATATCAATTCTTGATATCATTCGATTACATTATACAAAAATTGTATCCAATTCAGCTGGAAATGATTCGTAATATTATCTAGGTCTCGTTAGAGTCCACCGAGGATCTGATGAGATCTCGTCAGGGTCTGGTCCAGCCCTGAGAAGAGCCAAGGAGTGCCATGAATCATTTCTAACCGGAAAACTATAAACTGTGTTTACAATTTATAGATGTTTCATATCCGATTTTTTAAATACATCTTTGTTATATAAAATGAACCGAAAGAAAAAAAAATTGCATAAATTTTAACACGAAAGAAAAGAATTCCATGAAATTCATCAGGGAGTTTTATATAATTTTTACATTCTTTCATTCGAATTATCTTCCTCAAACGTTCACGGAAATGTGATGTGTGTTTATTCGACATTGCACTACTCAATCCGCGATCGGAAGGTAAAAAGAATTGACATAAATTCATATGTCGTACCAATATAAAGTTTGCTTGAGACGTGTATAACGAAATTCCATTAATTTTTTGTATAGTCATATACCGAGAATGTCCTGCAGTCCTGCAGTGTTTTTACACGTGCTATAGAAATTTGCTGCACAAAATAATCGTTTTCAATGCAACGTTGAACAGCATATGTACATTTTTTCTATGGAACAGCGTAGTCCGATAGAATTCGATATATGAGGTATGTGGCTCAATTGATAGGACCATTCTATAGGATTTTTAGAATGTTAACGCTCAAAGTTTGAAATATCGTATGATTGAATATTTGAATGCACAGAATCTCTCAGAATTCATATCTGGGATGGATTCTGTTATTCTCTTTTTAAAATTTAAATATCTCGAGCACGCTTGATTTCACCATTTTCGCGGATCGCGGTTCTCGACTGCGTAGAAAAATATCAGCGAATTCGATATGCAAATTGACTCTAGTGTCTCTCCGTGCTTCCGTCTACTTGATCAAAATTGAATATTTTTCTAAAGAGAAGGAAACTATATTCATTTAACACGCAAGGATGTGAAATATAAGCGAATAATCTCTATTCAATGGTCATTATTTCACGATTAATATCGGCATTGAACGTTTGGAATCGGCGAAAGATGATTCGTCCTTTCTCTCATTCTTCTAAGCGTTAACATTGACGTATCTATCTCAAAATCATTCCAGGCGTCGCATGTCTTCATCGTTGTCGCGACTTATCGAGGTGCAGTTTTCCCGGGGGTTGTTGGAGCCAACTGCTTGCAGCAAGTCAAAAGGGGGAAGAAAAGAGCGAACACAAGATGGGGGCAAAGGGGCGCCAGGGGGATCCTAGGGGCTTAACGTACACACTCCACCCTCGAGAGGCGGAGTGTACCGCCTACGAGCTTCTCCCACCAACACTCGGTACGGCAATGATACGCGATATCATTGAACACTTGTTGCTCACTCATAGATGCGAGAGAGAGAGAGAGAGAGAGAGAGAGGAGAGAGAAAGAGAGTGAGTGAGTGAGTGAGTGTGGAGAGAGCAGAGAGAGAGAGAGAGAGACCTTCTCTACTTCGATGGTGTACCACCGCAATGCCTAAAACTTTGTTCATTCTTGTGCAGCTATTTTTCATCTAACGAGATTTTTATCGTCCCTATCATAACATACACTTTGGTTATATATTTTAATTCCATCCCTCTACTTTCTATGATCTCAACGTGAGCTGAAGCCACTCTGTGACTCGATGTAAATACTTTCAAGATTCTTTCTTCCCTCTTGTTCTCAACTCAAGGGTAAACTACTCGTTCAATTCGAATTCAATCAATTTTTATATCATCAATATTTCCTCAATTTTTCATTCCTTTTTGATTGTTATAACTTTTTATAATTTGCATTCGATGTAAAAAGCCGGCACTAAAAATTCGTCAAATTTTGATGAAGATTCGTGCTACATTCGACTGAGTTTGTATGGGAATTGTATAGAAATTTTATGCAATTCACAAAACGATTACTCGATGTTGAATACAAATTTTGCACTCTGAAGAATTGGCGGTGTCTGAAAATACCCACATCGAATGGTGTTATTTCAACGCTTCGTGCTGTTATTCTGACATCAAATTTCGGAGTGGACGTTGTAGAACCACTTTTATTTTTATAACTTCAAATGCTTATCATCATTCAGAAATTCTGTGCACAAGTCATAAAATATGTAAGATGCTATCGTGGTTCAGCGAAAAGTCATTTTTCTGAAAATTATGTCAATTGTTTATCAAATAGTAATTATTACGATTTATAAATTGACAAAAATACATCTTAGTTGGAAGTAAATACACTAAGACAAAGGATTCAATTGAACATCACACAGCAAGGAAATTGAGTTCAGCCAAATCAATTTTATTCCCCTTAAATGAACGATTTATCCATATTTTCGACAACTAGACTTCTATTTGCACCAGCTGGGTACTTTTCTCTGAGTGTATAAATAATATAAGTACGTTTTAAAATAAAGATTTATTTCAGTATGCTTATCATTCATGCCAAATAAATTTGTTTTTGTCATTTAAAGATGAAATGAATATACCCCGAAAAAATGATATTTTAAAAATGAGAAACTCTTCTATGATGGGTGCCAAGAATATCTTTCTTTCAACATAAGTGGAAGATGTTCTGGGCGTCTATTTTCTTTGTGTGTATCAAACATTATTTGTTCAACCATTTATTAACGTTCCATTATCCCTTTTGTGTTTTGCAGGCAGTGCGGTGGCTGCAGCCGACACCATTTCCGCGCCGTGGACCCCCGCAAGTTCCGGGCCGCCGCCCGACGCCAATGGCTCCGGCTCGGATACCAAGAATCTCGACGTTGGCGAAATCAGCGACGTAAGTCAATAAAATATAAAATACATCTATAAAACGGAATTTCAATCCCTTTGTGGATGTTAATTTTTCTGACACGAGAGTTTGAACGCTGTTTTGCATATCATGTTTGGAAATAGTTCTATTTTAAAATCATAAAAACTCATAAATTTCCGAATTTCAAACACTATTGAAAAACCAGGTTTTTTCATTTCATCACGGAGAAAAAAGTATCGCTGGCAAAATAAGGAGATCTCTTACCATAGCGCCTACAAGAAAAATTAGCTGAAAGAGCAAGAAAAATGATTGACACAACTAGGTGTTTTGACTGACATAAACAAATTTGTTAACAGAACTAGCTTCTCAGCTGCTGCAGTAAATATTTTTGCAAGGATAACAAATTTCCTTGTAGGCACTATAGTAGGAAACCATTTTTTCTCCGTGATTCCAGTGTCACGACCAATTCATTTTGCGGAGTATTGAACCACGAATCAAATTAATTACGAATAGAAATGATCAACTAACTCTACATTACGAGTTCCCATTTACTCAGGATTAGATTGAAAACCACAAAGAGTAATAAAAGAACAATAATATCTATTCATCCAAATCTAGAATAAGCCAGTAGTGATTTGGAAGTGCGACAAATTTGTTATATAGTTTTGTTTTCAATGCTAACAACGAGAATGCATTGAAAAAAAAAAGAAAGAAAGACAGAAAAGAAAAAAATACGTTCGTGTCTGATCACGTGGAATGTAATGGTACTCCTATTGGATGCAAGCTCATGAATCTTATCGATAGTTCATAAAAATTTCCCTCTTCATCCACTCTCATTGTATTGCGAGGCTCCTCCGGTACTTGAACGAATTTTCGTTTTTTTCAGTCTTTTAACAATATTTTTATTGAAATCGCAGATATTTTATAAAAAGGTCATCCCCTTTCGCGCGCATTGTATTGTGTGAACGCTTAATCAACGTGAAACCTTGAAAGGATGGAATACTCTTCGTAGAGAGGTATCGAAGAAATCGAGATGGGTTGCTTTCAAGAAGATCCCTTGTTTTGTTGTGACCCATCGTTGGGTTCAGATACGGTAATGTACTTGTGTGAAATCAATAATACGTTACATACACGGAGAGAAAAGATGCAACAAATCGAAGTGTTATCTATGGAATAGCAAATTTTTTCGCTAACCTATAGTTAGAAATTCGCTACCACGGTTCACCGAGTTGCTGAGAGATCAACGTGATTGACTAAAACAGCAAATTTTCCACTGAACTAGCGAAATTGCTTCCTCGTTTAGAGGAGGGAAGCTTTGTGATCGTTCCAGGGGACCGAAAATTTTTCTGTCTCCAAACTAAAAATCTCTTAGGCCAAAATGTTCCTCCAAACTCGGGGAAAATTTTTGGTTTCGTGTCTGTCTGTCTGTCTGTTTGCCTATGTGCGTGTGTGCGCCAAATTGAGAGCACGGATATTTTCCGTTTCTGTCATCCGATCTCCACGAAATTTTTACCATAGTTGAATTCGGTGTCTATAGTGGTCCCATATAAGTTTCAACTCGATCCTCACAGAAGAATAACGGCGGTGGAGAAAAATGTTATGAGAAATAGTGATTTTGCGATCACGAATATCTCCGCTCCCTGTCATCCGATTGCAATGAACCTTATACCACGTTCTGGTTACGATCCGATAGTGGTTCCATCGTGTCGTGATGCGTTCCATCCGAATCGGTTGAAAATTCTGGAAATTTTGTCCTTTGCGATCTGCATTTTTAACAATATTTTGAAAGCATGGCTTCCCTATGTCCGTGTTATACGAATGTCATGGAACTTTGAGCGTACTCGATTCACGAGGTGTTAATTGTACAGTTTGAATTTCAGGCAAATCGGAATTCAGAGAAAAAAAGGGCAAGCACTAAGCTTCGAAATAAAATTTGAAAATTTCGTGAATACCGTTATCATAGAGATAACTTTCGTTCCTATCATCCGATCGTTATGAAATTTTCACCACAATTTCATGCAGTGCCCATAGTAGTGGTCCCATATGCGTTTCAACCTGACCCTTACAAGGAAGCGGGAGACAGAAAGGAAACATTTAATCAAAAATTGTGATTTTGGGACAAGGGCATGTTTTTGTTTCCCGTTGTGCGATTGCAATGAAATTTATACCACAGTTCAGTTATGATCCTATCGTGGTCTCACATAAGTTTCATCACAATCAGTTGATAACTGTGGAGAAAGAGTCCTTAGCAATCTGCATCGTTTGAAGACATTTTCATAAGTTTTTATCGGGATATCTTTCGTTCTTATGATCTGATCATTATGAAATTTTTACCGCGATACAGCACATATGATCGGAAAAAGGTCGAAAACAGTTCTGAACAATTATTCAGAATCATTATTTTCTCTAATTCTTGTAGACTTCTTTATGAACACATAGAATGCGTGAAGAATTCTTCCAGAGTTCTGCATATAATTCATAAAACGCTCAGAAAGAAATACGAATGAATATAATAAATGTGTTTATAGTATTCTCAAATGTCTGACATTTTGAATTCTCGCGATACTCGTTGTTGCATGATTTCGAGATGTAAAAAAAACTCTGCCAATTGATGGGCACAAAGCTTCCTCGTTTCTGTCCAAGTAGCATTGGAGCATATTTTTACCTAAACACTCTGCCTAATAATCGAAATGTGGACAGAAACGAGGAAGCTTCGTGCCTATCAATTGGCAGAGTTTTTTTAATATCACATACAGAATAACAAACGCCAGTGTGGAAATTAATTCTTGGCGACAGTTTGGGCCAAACTAGGCGTCCTCGTTTTATTCCAGGCCCTATTTTGGTTACCCCTATAGGGCCTAGACAGGATTGTCACGCACTCATCTTCAGGGCCTGCATAGTATTCCCAACTTGGGCCTATGTAGGACACCCACGATGAAGCTAATGTAGGCGATGAAACCTAGGACCTTCAAAAGGATAATAAATTGTTGCGAATATCATCAAATTGAATAAATACTGCAAGGAGGAAACTTCCTCGATTGAAAATTGGGCTATCCAAGGCCCTATCTGTACCCAGACCACTTCGACTTGAGTCCAGACATGAGCCGATTCCAATTTCTATTCGGGTATTCCACCCAATATTACTTTGTTCATACATCATCGGATTGTATAAAAAAACAGAACAGCCTCATTCAGTCTTGGAATTAACCATACAGTGATGTTTTTTCGGATTCTTTGACATTGTTCCTCGATAGTGTGGACATAGTAATCATGGATGAAATATTTTTTTGGGGGCATACACCGCGAAAAGTCGAAATTACCAATACGATTTCAGTAAATTTGCTTTTTAAAGTAGGTTTATATTCAAAAAAGGAATTAGTATGAGGGCAAGGCCATATGCAGGCTGTAAGTTGGGTACAATCAGATTTTCAAAACCGGGAAGACGTTGGAAGTACAGCTTGGCTCTACATGGGTTGTGTACAGGTATGCTTAAATCAAGATCTTCGGGAGAATACGGGAAGCCTTGCAAGGCCCGATTAAAGCTGTAGTTGGTGTGCCTAGATTTTTAGAACCGAGAATTCAAAAATTGGTAATGCAGCGTGGCCCCCATACGGGCTCTATATGGGTGTCCTTGACTTAGAGAAATCAGGCTGAATATCAGCAATCCGACTGAGCCCCTTAGTGGTTAAGGTTAAGACATCCTAAGTTTGGATACCCAATATAAGCCCATACGGGGCCTATATTCCATACAGGACGCCCGAAAAAATTTCCACACGTGCGAATTTGGCTGGAGGAGTCAACATTTTTTGCTGCTACAGCTAAAAAAGTTCCCTGTCGTAACTGTTGACAATTACTTTCATACTAAAAGGCAAGCCAGCCGAATCATGTTTCGCTGTCATAGCTAATTCTTTTTTTTTATAAAATAGTAGATCCAAGAATAATTACTAACCATGTATGGGCATTCACGGAGGAGGAATAAATCTACTCTGACAACGGAATCTAAATTTGCTGGATCAGCGAACGATTTACTATCACACGCAAACAAATGTATTTTCAAAACTCCCATAATTCATTGACGATCTGGGACAGTCTATTGACGAATTAAATCAATGACCTGAACATAGCATCAAAAGTACAATAATTTCTTGTAGAAATACATCCAAATATAATACTCTTAGAAGTAAATTCAAGTAGATAACTGAATTCATCCCAGACTGGCGCTGATTCTCAATATTTCATGAGAATTTTCAACACATTCGTTTTGCCCCTGCACAGCGATCTTGTTAGCTACATAAAAGAGAAACTTATCATTCTTCTTGCCAAACCAGGAACAGCAAAGTTTGTAAAATTAATTCCCATATGAAAATACAGGAAATGACGAATGAATGGCTAAATTTTGCTATACACTTTGTAAACTTCGAAGTTCAGGGTTTAAAATTCGAATTGTACACATTACTCCTCCCACAGTATTCGTAATTTTGTTTCATTTTCATGAGAAAATTCATTTTACAAACCTACCTGTTCCTGGTTTACTAAGAAACACAAAAAAAAGTCTCGTACGTACGTATTTTGTATATAATACAACATTGAAACATTTGCTGCTTTGATTAATCACGTTACCTTCTCAACCGGTTGGCTTTGCCAGCGAATGAATTTTTAGCCAGGTTAACATACAGATTTGCTATTCTGTACGTAACACCTCGCTTCGCTTTTCTCCGTATTTTTTGTAAGCTAGAAATTCGACCTAAGGAAGAAATTCCCCAAAACTGATCACGCCAATTTTCGGTCTCAACTATGAACATTTCACGTCTTTGTAGAGCGTTTCGTTGTTACAACCTGGGACATTTCGGAAGCGATTACCGATTTCAAACGTTCGAATTTATTCAAGCACGAGATTCGCTTTCGCAAAATCGACGGTACAAATATCTACTTTTTCGTGAGAACAATCGATCGAGAGTGAAGGTTTTTTTATCTGGCACACATGTCCGAGAATAGAAAACTTTGTGTCCTTGTGTACGACCAAATCATGTGCAACTTTCCTCATCATTTCTATTGATTTTTAATCCCTCGATGGATGAACCGTCAAGGGGGATGAAGAGAAATAATAGAGCGCGCGACGGGAACGATCGGAGCTCCTCCACTTTGAAGGTGAACTAGTTGTTGGGGATGGCGTGCACGAGGATATTATATCGAAAGAACAAACGTGACTCGAATTCTTCGAATCAGGTATACACCACTTCTCCAATTCTTCGTATATACCTCTCGGTATCTAATGCACGAAGTAATCGTACGTTTCTCGCCTCTTCGTGCAACACGGAGCCGCGTCCGGATTCGACGGAATTCCAGGGACCTTATTACTTTTCAGTTCTTCTTTTTGTTCCCCCAGAACTTGCATTTATTTATAGTTACGTTTGTTTCTTCATACTTATTTTGTCGCGTGAAATACCAGAAATCGAGATTTAATCGCTTTTCACATGCCAATTGAATCAGTCGAAATTCTAGTTAATTTGATTTCTGTTCATGGGTCAATGTTGAAATTTTAATCTATCTGCGTTGGCCTAATGGTTTCAAACTCGATATGATTCGGAGGAAATGTCAGTCGCTTCTGCAGCTGACTGAGAGATGATTGTATTTCTAATTTATGTGATGAAAAACATATTTACAAGACCTAAAAACCCACTCAAATGAGAATTCGGATGTTTTTAGGCTGCGTGAAGAGTAAAATCTTAATTTGAGAGAACTTATCTTTTTTTCGAGTGAAATTCTGTCTTTCAGATTGACAGATGAGGCAACTGTAAAAACTAATTGTTAGAACCAAAATATAATAGTGGGCACTTATATAGTTGTTTTGACTAACACTGTAAAAAATAATTGTGGAATTTTCCTCCGAAAAATAGTGGCAGCAAAGTCCCTCCATAAATGGGGAATTTTTCACCATAATTTGGTGAACTCTTCCTTCATTTGTAGAGGATTCAATACCCAAAATCAAAATAATTCCTCAAAGTGGTAGAAAAATTCCCTATTAATGATGGAAAAACAATTTCCCCACGACACTGGAAAAAACTATTTATTTGTCCTCTCTCCATAAAATATTTATTTGTAGAAATTAAATATTCAATTAGATGCAAAAACTGATTACTTGTGGCGAATAAATTGTTTATTTAGAAGATCAATTTATTTGGGGCAAGCATTCCATTATTCGATTCGATTAAATATTCCATTGATCCTAAGAAATATTTTATGGAGAGAGGACGAACAATGAAATATTTAGTTGAATAGTCGCCATAAAATACTTAATTCATTTGAATAAACTGTCATTGACTCAATTAAATAACTATTTCCATTGGTGAAATATTCCATAGCATATTGAATATTTGTTTGATTGAACAGATATTTAATCGAGCCAATGAAAGTTTATTCAAATCAATTGAGTATTTTATGACGACTATTCAACTAAATATTCCATTATTCCCGGAAGTTTTTTCTCTCAGGCTGGGCGTCCCACTTAACATCCGTGTACTAGATTTGCCAATTTGACTTTAGAGCTCGAACATTCAGTTGATTCATGTAGACTTTTTATGCTTCAACTGATCGAACAGTAACAATGATAGTCCATGAATACGTTCAGAAGAATAAAATGAAGCCCAAACGTTTCAATTTGTCACTCGGGATTGTTTATGGAAATAAATTCAAAAGCAACGTACTAGACTTGGAATTACATTTCAAAATACATTCTCACCTGATTCATAGGGGTGATTTTACTAATAAAACATGATTTCAGATTTCTAATTTGCAATTTTTGGGACATCTGGATGAAGGTGTGTTACAAAACTAGCTAGAAACGTACTGAACATCTGGGAAAACTAGTTGGGGCCCATCTAATCCCGGAATCATAATTCCTACTATGCACTGAGAAAAATCTGCATTGTAGAAATCATATTTCAGTATAGTAATGTATTTGACGGTGAAAAATACATTATTTTGGTTATTATTACCATGAGCTAGGTGATGAATACCATCTTTTTGGTGAATCAAACCGAATGTACGGTGAAATTCAACACTGCAAAGGTACTTTTCACTTCTGAAAGGCTGGCTGCAGTTTTCATTATTTGACGGGTGAAAAATATACGAAATGGAGGTTATTTTCACATTTCATTTTTCTCAGTGTGGTTAAAACCGAAATACAAAGAGTAAAGTGAATTCATGAAGTTTGAAAGCTATATTAAAATTATTGGAAGAATGTATTTTTCGATAGCGCTTATTACATCTTTCCTTGTTGTATATACAATAAAAGACTCATCAAGACCGACTGGACTTCGGAGATTTTTTTATCCTTCTTTAAATAAATGAAAAAAAAAGGAAAAAAAACCCGACGAAACAATTCAAATGAAAGACAAAGAGAGTTTTGCGACGACAGAACCACGAGCAGCTGTCTCAAGAGAACCACGCATGGAACGTGGGCGAGCTAGGTTGGACCGAGCATCTCTCGACCGACCCTCTTGTACCCTCTGCCCTTGGTCGGTTGAAGAAGGATTTTCTTTCTTTCGCGACTCGCTTGCCGATTCCATTCCATCCTTCGTTGTATTCCATTCCACCTCGATCTTCTCCTTTTTCTTCTTCTTTGTTTATTTATTTTCTAAATCGGGTGTACTCTTCTTTACCCGGCATACCTAGCTAAAATTGTCCCTCGAGCACAGTAAGTTGTGGTACCGATCAAGATACACGAGAGGCTATTATTTTCCACGAAACGATCAACGCTCCGATACTTTTTATGCGATTGTGAACTGTATAAAATAGAGTTTGGGGATATTCCCATCACAATGATTTCACGTGGAAATCAATGCATGATCACAAAATATGTTTTTCTTGGAAATCAATGATAGCCTTGCTGGATCAATTTTTACCAGATGGAATACACCCCAGATTCAACTCAGTCGCAAATTTTGCCTATATTTGCTGGTTCAAGCCCACTATTAAAAGAAAACTGGAATTTTCCGGTACTCAGGAACTGGAAAATTTCTGTTCATGACAAATTTTTCAGTTTACGTACAAAATAATTCCTGTTGTACTGGAATTTTTCCGTATTTTATATGAAATTTCATGTTTCCTACTTCAATTTTCCAATATAAATACAAGAATTTTCAAAATTTGAATGTAATTTTGCAGTGCAAATGTACAGGTCAATTGTTTCCAATACGGTACTGGAATTTTCCCGAAGTTTTTTTTTACAGTGCAACTTATCAAATCTCTTCGAACGTCGATTTTGGAAATTTTTAATTACACGGAGAAAAAAGATCATGGAATGATCACTGTGACAGAAGTAAACTGGTGACTACTTCGAATTTCTTTGGGCAGTCGCTAACAGAAACGATTAATGGTTCCTATTTTGGTATACTCAAATACAATAAAGTATACCAAAATAACAACCATTACTCGTCTCTGTTAGCGCCTGTGCAAAGAAATTCGTAGTTGTCAACAGCGTACAATCTTTGCTAGTGATCATTCCATGATCTTTTTTCTCTGTGCAGATTTGATTGGATTGAACAAGTTTGTGTGATGGAAAAGTCATCAAAATTTTACTGAATTTTATTGGGAACAATATTCTTCTTTAATTTCATTCAATTTGAGTAGGATATTCTCAAAATGACAAATGCTGATTCGAAATTAAAGAGAGGGCTGAAGATTATTTATAAGTTTTCTCAAATTGATAACAGACGGGTCACAACTCAATTGTGCACACTGTAACAAATAAATGTGGAATCTTCCCCCAAAAAATGGTGGCAATAAAGTTCCTCCATAGATGGAGAATTTTTCATCGTAATTTGGTGAACTTTTCCTTCATTTGGAGAGAATTCAACACCCAAAAACAAATAAAACGATCCCTCAAAGTGGTGGAAAAATTTTGTGCCAATATTCAACCACATTTTAAATAATCCTCATTTAGAATCTATCCTTCAGTCAAGGTTAAGCCAAACCTGGCGGAATTAACCCTCAGTTACTCCACTTATTTTCTTTATGCGTTGCAGTGAATTAAATGAAGCTTTTCGAATGATCATAAATGTACTTTGGCCCTTAAACTGGATTCCTATTCGTATTCTAAATCGTACTTCTTCATCCCTAAGAACAGGAGGTTGGATTTCAAAAACCTTTTTTTGCCTTTGGATCTCCGTGGGGTAACTGAGGGTTAATGGTAAGCTGACAACCGAAATTCGTTGAATACCGACATCGATGCAACATCTATTATTTATAAGATTTCCAAGCCTCGCCTGTCAGTCTTGCGCCAAGCTATATTTTATTGTCAACATCGGCGGAGCCGAAAAATGTATATGTATCGGATCATTGATGAGGAGTTTTCGATTGATCGGTTATTCTTTGTTCTAGGATGAGAAGGATTTGTCGGCAGCGGACGCAGAAGGTGTTTGGTCGCCGGATATCGAACAGAGTTTCCAAGAAGCTCTTACCATATATCCACCATGCGGTCGACGCAAAATTATCCTATCTGACGAAGGGAAGATGTATGGTAAGTGAAAATTTATTCCCAGAATCGCATGATTTTACATGGAAATGCATGAATGTATCCTCCAGGCGACACAACAAACGAATCATAGAAATTGGTTTAAAAAAATCCCCGCCTCGTCCCGGCGTCTATCGCAAAGTCGTCAAAGATGATAAATGAAAGAAAGAACAAGAAAAATAATAATAAAAAGTGGAACTTGGGTTAAACTCAATTGGAGTTGATTTCTATTACGTGATGTGGTGTGCGAACATGCACGTTCCTGGCGGTGGTGTGTGACGGCGTTGTTATTGCTCGGTGCTGAGGTCAGTCTACGTGACCGACCAGATATTGCTTTGGCGTACGACCACCGGCGGCACCGCCACCGTATGACTACCACCATAAACCACCAACACTACCTACCATTGCCATCAACATTAACCGCCATGAAGTCCTCTCCTCTCTTCTCTCTATATCTGTTCCTCTCTCACGCACGCTCATGTACATCCATATACACACATATATATACACACCCCGTGTCTCATGGTATCGCACAACATTCGAGTAATACGACGATGCCACGCCCTGAGAAATAATCTGTTGCGTCTATCCGTCTCCTTTTTTCTTCTCCCATCCCTGGTTCTTTTCCTCCCTTAATTCGCGATCATCCACCATTATCATCGGCATCGGTAATCAGTTCCGCGTAATTTAAATCGATCGACTCGAAACCGTGAAATTGCCGCTTTACAGATGCACCAGGAACATCAGCAACGACCGACTCGCGGATACTCGCGCTAAAAGATGTAAATCGAGAGAGAGAATATAAAGAGAGCCGAACGAGATAGAAACCAAAGTGAGTTTACGAACATTTATGATAAATCGATTCCCATCACGATAACGAGGAACATTATCCCTCGAGTAGAAAGACAAAAAATACCAAAAACAATAGACGAATCTTCTTCCTTTTCATCGTCTCTTCGAATATTATTGTATAGAAAGTTAGTATAATTATCATCATTGTATCGAAAGGAAATATCGATTTGATTTTTGTTTTCATCTCGAGAAGAAGGGAGAGCAGGCAAAATGATGAATAACGATACGGGAAAATCGAGTAATGCATTTAATGTATCGGTCATCGATCTTACGAGGAAACCTAGTCACCTCCTTCCTTGATCCGTTCCTTTGAAATCAAATATCTAATGGCAATTCAACGTCGTAACTTATTCTTCTTTCCTCTTTGTTATCCTGTTCCCTACGAGAATTATTGATAAGAATTTGTACAAAAAAATACAGGTCAGCGGAATATTATTATTCGAACCCATCCTCGTCGATATACAAGAGAATAAATCTCCAACACCCTGGATATTCTCCCTTTCATCTTCATTTTTACGTCATCATCGAAGCGTAAAGAGAAGGATACGAGTTTGTTCCTTCATTTTCTTCATCGACTTCCGCATCTTGTTTAATTTATATAGACAATACCTGCGGAACAACATTGTGCGCCGAAAGAACCATAAAATCATTTCGAAAGGAAATTTTCATTGTTACTCGTGCGTGAGTAACATCCACCATATACTATACATATAATTTGTTGATTATAAAAAAGAAAATTTATTGAAAGGCACTGATTTCGTAAACCCGGTTCTTAAACGAACTCCTCATATAATGTAATTTTACTCGAGGGAGAGATAGAGAAAGAGAGTAAGGGAGAGAGAAAAAAACAAAGAAACGCTTTGATCGTGGTCCTGGCTTTGTTCGGGTCAGCTGCCTGTTGCGGTTGCCAACTACCGCCATTCTTCTTTGAGGCAGCTTATTCCGCTCGCTGACTTTGTGATTCCGCGCTTTGCGATCCTCGCTTCGCGTGGTTTCCTTGTGTCACGTCAGGTTCAATGTTCCGGAACTGTTGTAAAGGTTCCGTGAGTATCGTTTCCAGTCATAATTTCTTTCATCGCCGCGTTTACCTATCCTCTTCGCCAACCGATAATCAAATCGGACAGGTGTCCGTATCGATGTGTACGTACATATATTTGTATTTACGAATATTGTTACAACAAAGGGGTATGAATTTTGAATTTGATGCACAAAAAATTTGAAATATACCTAACTAAGTTATGTTAGACCATGTAACCAATGTTGCGACAAAATCTCCCGATTTCCGTTCCTGTTTATCCCTAAATACCGATTTTAGGCTGCACTCACAGAAAGGATTTCTCGAAATGAGAACATTTTTCTCGTCGCTGGGACAAAACTCATTTTTTTCTTGATTCAAGTAAAATTTTCTAGGTTCAAGAAAAAACTTAGTTTTGTCCCAGCGACAAGAAAAACTTTCTCATATCAAGAAATCCTTTCTGTGAGTGTGTATTTTCGCCCATTCACAAATGACTCGTTCTTCGTCACAGTCTATGCTTACTCCTTAATGGATTTCATTGAGTTCTCTACCCTTCCACGCTGCAATTGTCTTTTGGAATATTGAAGTGACAAATGAAGTGAACGTCCTGGGATTCACAAAAGTGCGAATGAAGCGAGCACCATTTGGGGTTTCAAGGGGAGGTTCTCATCTAGCGACCCCAAAATAAGGTGATTTTCTCGAATTTTTTTTTTCATGGAAGGAAGTGAATAGAGAACTCGGGGGTTTTCACACTTATTGATTGAGTCTTCAAGTACATACAAAAATTTTTTCCAGTAAAAAATAATGACATAGGAATTGTTGATACGTGTTGAAACGTAACCACCTGAAGAAAAAAATGATCAATTGGGCGCCACTATAGCATTCACAAAAATTATCAGACATCAAAAATCCAAAAATTTTGATGAAATATATTATATTTGTTGGAGGTTGTACCAATAAAACAAATGGAAAGTCCAGAAATTAAAAAAATGACAGACATGCAAACTTTTGGTAGCGTTTTTTTACCTTTTTGTCGCTCTTTAAAGTGCTGTAAAAAAGAAAAACAGGCAAATGTCATCTGTATTTAGGTTCATTCTCCAACAAATTCAATCAGCTTCAAAATGAAAAAAAAAAACAAGAGCAATCCGCTTAGTAGTTCTTGAGATATCATGGAGCCAAACTTGAAAAACATGGTTTCGAAAAAAAACGCCTTTAAAGTTTCAGGATACGAATCCTTTAACTTGAGAAAATTTTTTTCATGTACTTTGAGACTCATTCAATGAGTTTCGGATAACTCGAGTTCTCAATTTATCTCCTTCTTAAGAAAAAACACTGAGAAAATCACCTGATTTTGGAATTCGCTTGATGAGAACCTTCCCGTAAATGGCGAGCGGAATGGCGGGTGGAGTGAGCGCCACTCCAAGTATTAAATAGCGAGTGGGGCGAGAGCAATTCTCATAGCAAAAGTGCTGATGTAAAAAATATCAATCTTCAGACCAGTCTTTCAGAATCACTTGATTTCTCAGAAGAAAATTGCAGGAATTGAATATCAAAGCTGAATTTATCAATGCTGAGAAAAACGTTGTTAATTTAGGGAAGCAACGAAACAGAAATAGAACGGTAGAATCGGTAGCACCTCAATGTTTCGATCCAAGAATATCCCAAAAGCGCAATTTCACGAAAGCTTCCCTTAGGTTTACTTTCAAGGATCTATAAGACGGAAGTAGGTGTGTGCAAGTAGTGATTTTTTCGAGTCCATTCAAGTCGGGTACTCAAAATCTATCGGATACTCTAAAACTTTCGAGTAACCAATAATTTTCCGAGTACTCGATAAATTTCCAAAAATGTTTGTCATGCCTCGTCTCTCAGATTTGTAGATTTTGGAAAAACCGAAGAAACACTCGAGAAATTCGAGTAACTCAAAAGTTTGGAGTAGTAAAAGATACTCGCAAACGCCTGAACATTACTAAAACCCCCAATCAGTGTTCTTCAAGTTATTCAGAAGTCCAAAAATTGAGTCTGTATCAAACTTATTTTGAAATTTCAGAACATTGTGATTTCTTTTATTTTTCCAGAAAAATCATATTTCCAATTTCTCACACCAAAAGAAAAGGTCTAGTTAAATAGTCGACAGTTAGGAAATTTAGTCACTGTAAATAAAAAAAATTTAGTTGCGCTAAATTGTATTTGTCACAAATAAATTTTTTATCTTCATTGAATAAACCATTTTATCCATATTTCGGACCACTAGACTTTTATTCGCCCCAACTAGAGTCTAGCTAGCGCACACTGTAAAAAATGATCGAAATTTTCCCATACCCTGCAACCGAAAAATTTCGATCGTGCGATAGAAAGTCCACTTCCGATGAATGTATATGAAATTTCCCACAAATTTAACTAAAAATTCCGAACTCTATGGGATTTTCACTATCATTTCCGGTGAAAATTCCTAACGCATGTATGTGTTAATTACTTCCGAACATTTATGTGAAGTTCCCCATAGAGATTTTTTACAATGTGAATAAAAATTTAACTGCGGCAACTAACATTTAGTTTTCCCAACTGGGTACCTTTCTTTCAGTGCAGTCCATCCCCTGACTTTGCGATACCGTATTTTTCGATAAAAATTTTCTCCCTAAATTCCTTAAAATGATAATTCACTCCTGAAAAGTGAATTGTCACTCTCTTGGAGTGAGGATTTCACGCTCTGAAACGAGTTGAAATTTTATGTTATTAGAGTGGAAAATTCACTATTATGAAGTGAAAAGTCATTCTTTAGGAGTGAAATCTGACTCTTCTTGGACTTGCAATATTTTCACTCTTCCAGAGTGAATTTTTCACTCCAAGAAATTCAGAGAGTTCATTGTTTTGCATCACTGGACGTATCGAGTGCTCATAGTCTTCTGATTGAAGAAAGAACCCAGCTATTGAATCAGATACAAAATTTTTATTAGAATTTGATCAGATTCAATCAGCTTCTTCGTTTTAAAAACTATTTGAATGTTGTTAAGATAAATATTACAAAAAGTTGACAAATTTTATGAGATTTGATTTGATAGGGAATTCATGAAGTTGTTTGATCAGAAAAAGCTTTCCTTTCGTGTTTGAAATTTCTTGAAAATATAATATTCCATTTGGAAAGCAAATATCTCACGAGAAGCATTGAAAATATTTTTCATTTAAAATATTCAGTATTCTATTCTCAAAGGGGGGAAAAAAAGATGCGAAAAAGCAAATGCAATATTTGGATATGCGGCATAGAGGTTTTAGGCATTTCCCTTCTTTATTTTGTTCAGTGCAATTTGAACGTCAGTTGGAAAAGGTCCGGAGTATCGTTGAATCGCATTCACGAAGAATAGGGAAGAAGGTCGACGACGAGGGTCGTTGATGTCGTCGTCTTCGTCTTCGTCTTCGTCTTCGTCGTCAGGGTAGAAACTTGAGGTGAGGTTAGGAACGGTGAGAAGGAAAGACAGGGTCCACTTATTGACCGGCAGAAAAGCGGATATCTCAGGCGTTTCTACTGCTTCTCTTCGCAATTCCGTACACGATTTCTTTTCAAAATGCTTCGAAATTGTTCTCTTTTTTTTTTCTCTCTATTCAATTGTCAATCTCCGTTTTTATCCAATAAATGCTACGAGAAAATCGAATGTCTCTTCGTTAATAACAAAGTCACGAATTCAATTCGCTCATTCGATCTTCGTTCTATAAAATCGAATGATAATCAATTTGAAAATATTCATTTTTAGAATTTTGTTCAGTAGTTGTAGTAGAGATAATTTTATCGCGACGAGAGACGTAGAGTAGACCGAGGGTATTGGAATCGATTAAGAGAGCACAGAGAGCATCGAAGATCCTGATCGAGAATAAGTCTTAACGTGAGATTTTTCTCGAAACGCTTTGAGACGATTAATGAGATTTTAGCATGACTCGAATCGCGATGGCAATCGGTCTTTCATCGTAAAAAGGCTGTGACCAGTTGTCCCATGAGCTTCGTTTCTATTCGTCCCGTAGTCGTAAAGATATCCTTGGACTCTTTCGATCCAGTATATCGATTTCTCCTCCGCTTGCTTCCTTCCTTCCGCGATATCCGATCCAATAATCCGATTCCGAGAACGTCGTCGGAGCGTGAAATTATGGCCATTGACGCGAGATCTTGTGAATTCTCTGGAGGAATAATACATATGAAGAATCAAATTGCATCAGATAATCGACAAAATATATATTTATACATATGATACAATTCGAAAAATTCCCAAGGAAATAAATTGCTTATCCTTATCTCTTTGAACAAAGGCAATCATTTTCGAGGGATTCGACACCTACGCTAGATAACCTACGCTAAGTATTCTGGAAATTTTTCAACTATCATTTGGATTATAAAAGCGAAAAGAAGGAATATATTTCGATTGGAGAATTGTACATCGAAGCGTCATTTTAATTCACTCGTGTCATGTTTATCATTGCAACAGAATACGGAGGAGGTTTATACAGTCATAAGTATAGAGAGAGAGAGAGAGAGAGCATAGGGTAGAGCTTTGTTCAAAACGTATATATTCTGTAGTGGCGTCGGACAACATGAGCGTCGGGACGTACGGTGACGTCGGTGGCGCGACGACTACCACGAAGCCAGTTGCCTTCGTGCAGGAGCTATTATACGCTCTCGAGTTTAATTAAACTCCACGAGATGTCAAAGGACTCGGCCATGCCGGCAAGACGGACAATGCGGACGCAGATTATTATATCCTTCGTCGTCGTCCCAGGCCTTCTCCTCCTCTTCCCTGCCCTTCTTCCAACTCATGGCTAAGCTTAGACGTTCTCCATTTACGAAAGAGCGCTCATTTGTACTCGACGTATAAATGCACAACATAAAATCTCTCTAATCGATATCACAATTGAAATTCAAAGGGACGTTGTTATACGTAGAATAGAAGGAAGAAAAAAATCTGGGAAATAGAATAGCTTTGAAAAAATTCATTTCGATAATCAATTGATCAACTCATAAACGATTTAAACTATTTCTACTAAATTAGCAGCTAGGATAAGTGAAAATATAAATGTATGAATTTTTGAAACTCCATTAAAACATAATCACTTCATTCAAAGGTCTCTTCATGAAATGAACACCCACTACCAGTTATAATGACACATTAAAAAGATTGCAGCACGAATTTTTTGCGTTTGTACCCACTTCGAGTGAAAGGATTTGAAAATATATATTCGTTACATTTGTTCCCTTTTATCACCAGCGAAATAATTTCTGTGAATCACTTTCTCGATCTCATATCAAGTTTTATCCGTGTATTTTCAACAAGCAAGACTTTGATTTTCTTTGCTTTCATGAACCATGTACGCGTTGGAGCGGAAGCTTCCGCAAAGTAAATATTGAACTATACCACCTACCAAGAGTACGTTTGTGCTTATTATACTCTTCGTTGAACTCAAAGGAATTGAAACTGAGGGAAAATTTCAAGTACTTGGCGCTTAAAGAAATGAATATCCTATTTATTCCGTCGAAGATAAGGGAATAATAATAATTTTCATTATGTGACATTTCACTTTGATTGAAAGCACAAATTTACATCGTCGCATCGTCATACATTATTGAACTATTTATTATTATAAATGTTGTTCCTTGAAAATAGATATTTGTATGGAATTATTCAAATTAAAAATGCTTGCTTAATGCTAAAATATGACGACACTCTGAGGAATTGAGAAAAGAAAAGGTATACGATGTTGTATACAAGAAAGCGAGGATTCGGTCTTTTGATCTCTTTTTGGGGTAATTTTTGTAGCAAGGGAAGAGGTACAGGAGGGTGGTAGATAGGTAAGAAGAAAAGGGAAGTTTGGGTAAACCTCGCGAATTTAATATTCATTACATGTTGTCTAGTGGTCAAAGCTCTTGCTTGCACAAATATGAGGCGACTTTTATTCTTGTTGCTAATTAAAATACTTAACAATTTTCTTAGAGACCCAAACCCCACGTGGTGCGGTTCTTTCATCCTCCTTGTCAAGCAATAACCTTTTACAATTTTCTAATTATAACGTTAAAGCGCGTAGATAAAATATCTTTCTTCGCCATAAACTTTCATCATATTCGTAATATTTATTGTGCGAGAATGTATAAAACTGTACAAATTTCTCTTTATATATATATAGGGAAATGCAGAGGTTCTAGTCACTGCAAAGTAGACCAATGAATTGCTCTGAAAACTTAACAATATTTCAACTCACTTACGTTGGCATTACACTTCAACGAGATGAGATCATAATAAAGATTCAAGGATAAGGAGGAGAGATAGAGAGAGAGAGAGAGAGAGGGAGAGAGATGAGGAAATAACATTCGCGTGTTTTCCAGAGATTGTCCTTAAAGAAAAATAGATCAATGTTATCGATTATTCAATAACGCAACAGGGACGATAAGTATATATGAAATATAAAGAAGAAGTATTTGTTTATGGTGAGATGGTCTCCTTTCCATCCCCTTATATACGTTCGTGTCGTGGTTCGGTCTTTTTGGATGCCCAGAGGAAACGATGAGAGTATCGACGAGATCTTGGTAGTGGGACAGCGGCAAGCTCGTAAAAGAGGCGCTCGTAAAACGAAGAAGAGATTAAACCACTGCGCGTGTAGGTAGGTGTTCGTGTAAGAACGCGTACATCGGCAAGACGGTTCCGTATGTGCGTTCGCGTCCAGGAAGAACATAGGGTGGGTGAATGGGTGAGGGAGATTCGGGTTGCGCCCTCCTACTTCTCCTCTTTTCCCCCAGAGAGTGCATATCCGCGGATTTACGAGGACGATAAACGGGATTATACTACGCCTTCTGTAAACCTTGAAACGATCTCTCTTTCCACCTCTCGAACGATCGCAGCATAGTTCGTGTATATAAAATCTACAGAAACAGTTGGGAAAGGAAAACTTTTCTCCACACGTGGAATCGTCAATTTATTCTGCACTTTTATGCATTTCCTGTACTTGAAAATTGAAGAATTTTTACACGATGTTCTTTTCTTCGGCAGAATAAACAGTTTGGGATGCACTGCGAAGAAGGATATAGTTAAGGGAATATTAATGATGGGTGAGAAATTTAGTTGAGTCGAATGAATTTTATTCGTCGCAGGTCAATTTTGTTTATTGACTTTCATTTACGCCAGCTGAAATTCAGCTAGCATTAGGGCTGGACTCGAGACTCTCGAGTGATACAAACAAAACTCAATTTCACAAGTTCTGATGCAAAATTCGTTGGATCAATGTCCAAATTTTTAAAGAATAAAATGGGGGGAAATTTTTGAAAGTATTATTTTGATTTTGAACACTAAGGTTGATTCGAAACTTTTGCAGTCTCTCAGGCGTGTTATTTCCAACTATTACATGCCCACACTTGACTTGATGTAGAAATTTGTCTCAAAAGATCGTAAAATTGAATGATATTTACTATTTTTGAATTTTGCTCAAGAGTCTCGAGTCCACCTCTAGCTAGGACAATGACATTTTAGTTGTCACAGCTATAGGTAACTTTCTCTCAGGGTGTAAAAATTTTTCCACAATTCTTTGTGGTTTGAAAAAATTAACCCCACTGTAAATAAATTTCACTGCAAACTTCCAGAATTTTCTCGGAAGTCATTAACAAGTTGAGGAAGATGTTGTCTTCTTAACCAATTTCTAACTAACCGTATCAATCTTCAAAGTGTCTTTTGTCCTCAAGATCTTTTAGAGATTCATATTTTCATTTTGAAAGTTGATTCTTTGAAGTTGAGAATACCCTGTTGTTCCTTCGACTAGGAATAATGTCGGAGTTTGAATCGTTTATTGAAAGGAATTGGCAATCGAATAACGAAATACTCAGTTGTTAAACACCCAAAACTTTGCAGTACATTTTCTAAAGGGGATACCAGCGGCTCCTGGCGATGCAACACAAGTTGAATCTTTTCGGACAAATTATACGAAAATGAAGCAATAAAAGGAAAATACTGCTCTGTACAGGTCATCTTTATCGATTGAACAAGGTCTCTGTAGAGCGATATTTTGATTTCATTCCTTTTGTTTTCGAATAATTCGACAGAATAACTTTGGCCGTGTCCTTTAGCTGCACCTTCAAGGGTCGTTGGTATCACCTTAAAATGATGTTCGCAGTTCCGAAGAATTGATTCTAGAAGATGAAGAACGATTGATGATTCCTCAGATTCCGACTGGAAATTCATTCACATTTGATCGGGTTGACCTGGTGTTTGATAAGGACCCGATCAGGACCTGGTCGGGTCCTAATCAAACGCCGGGTTAACCCAATTGAATTTCTAGTCAGGATTTTTTGAGTTTCAATTTTTCCATTTCGTTCCTATAAACGATTCAAAATTCCAGGAACATGACTAGTAGAAAGGGAAACAAATAAGAAACAAAGTCGGAATAAATAAAAGTAAACATGTAGTGATTTCAAGAATACATGAAGGAAAAAAATAAAATAAAATTCAGCTGAACAGTTTTGAATTTACTCAAAAAAATGACATCAGCTGAATCCCAATTGGGATGAAAAGGAATTCAACGAAATTCTACATGAATAAGCAAAATTTTTGTATCTTCGAATCATGCAATATCACTGTTAAAAATTTCTGCATTAATTTTAATGTTTTTACTGGAAGTTTTTTTCAAGTACGTACATGAATTCAGTTTCATGCACATTTTACATGAAATTTAATGCAAACTATAGCATAATCTATAGTCTTTTCATGTTTTTGTACATTAAATTTAATGCAGAATGTATATGAACCTGATTTCATGTACGTAATTGAAAAAAACTTCCAGATATTTCTGACAGTGTAGAACAAAAAGAAGAACCTCACTGAAATGTTACTATGTAACCGTTTTACTCAACTTGAGGTAATCTTTCGTCAATACATTTTCTCCATCCCTAGCGGATCTGACTGAACCGACAAACGATCGAAGATTTCGGTTACATTTTGATGAAGAATCTTGGTCTTGGTAACTTGTTGGTCGTTTGGGACGTTTTTTTCAACAAAAATTGACCAAAATCCAATCAAAATTCAACCAATCTCAATTTTCGGAATTTTCCGGTTATTTCGTGTTAATTTTCTGGGTTTTCACCTCAAAAATACCAAAAAGATTCCAAAAAAGGACCAAAGTTTTTGATGACCTTTTGGTGGCAGATTTGTTCTAAGCAACCATATTAGCTTTCGGTCACAAATAGATCATTATATGGTAAAAACCATCTGTGCCACCATTTTCTGACCAAATTTTTACTAAACCAAAAAATAACCGAAAGTAAACCATGAAAATTGGTCGCAAGGGACGCAAAAAATGCAAACCCGATTGAGGCCTGATCAGATAACCGATTAGAACCTTGTGAGTTGACCCAACTATGAATTTCCGTTTTCGAGCATTGATCCATCTAAGGATCTATCCTATCTTGGCCCATACCAACCCAACTTGGCCCAAGGCAGGATTTTAAATCCAAAGAGTTCAATTTCTAGCAGGGAACCTGATCAGAAAAAGTACTAATATGCTTCAAAAAGTGTGAAATTCAATCTGTCGTGAATTGAGTACATATTTCGCGATAGGAGGAAGGGTTCGATATGGCTCTAACCTGGTGTCACTTTGTCGTACGTGAAGAAGAGTATATCTAAGGTGAATCTATCTGACCCCGATAAGGATCCGATCGAAAATATTTATCACAATTTCCGGAAAATCAATATTTGATGTACTTGCTCACAATTTTCCATGAAAAACCACGTCTACTCAAATACGTCTTTAATCAGGCCCACATGGGCAGCCATGGACTATTTCGGAGTTGATAATTATTGTGTCTGGTATGATTTTGAAACACTTGATAAACAACCAAAACTGAGTTCATGGCGGATGTGTAAGCACATATCCTACAGTATAGGACCAAGATCGGTCTTAAACTGGACTTTGTATTTCTTGTTCGATCGAATGCCTCGTGAAATACTTATCAAATGTAAAAGAATGCCTGGTACAACAATGTTTACAACGTTGTAAGTCGATATTCTCCATAAATGTTTCAATTTCCACTCTGTTCACACCGAACTATCCATTTCCTGTGCGTTTTTCTCTATTTCCATAGCACTTACTATAATTCCAAAGAATACTTGTTTTATAATCCAATCAAATTCATTACTCTATTCGCAGGGCCAAATTTTCCACAATCAACCGCGAGTATCGAATACGGGAATAAGAGAAGTACATTATTGGCGGTTCACAGCTTATCGCCGTATAAAAAATATTCAAGTACTCTTTCTCCTCGCACAGACATTCGTATTCATGTATTTTCGTGAAAGCTAGGACCGGTCTGACTAAGTTAGAGCAACAGGAAGAAAGGTTTGGGGGAACGGTTGGCGACGTTCGTATTCCAACAGGGAGGAAAATCAAGAGGTAGCGAAGGAGAGGAAGATATATGAAATTGTGTTAAGGGAAATAGAGAGAAAGAGAAGGAGGGAATTGCGTATGTCGAGGGTTTGCTATCGTCACCCCTTCTCCCTTTCGTCCTTCGCCGACGAGAGAACTAAAACGGGGATCGACCGAGGGAAAGGGAGAGAAGGACGAGGGACGGGCGGGAGGAGAGGGAGGGTTGGCGAAACTATGCGAAGAATGTGCAATTAGTGAACAGAGTACGAGGCGGACGAGAGAGAAAGAGAGAGAGACGGGGCGAAGGGGTGAATATGGTCCCGGAAAGGCAGCGACTAACGGTGGCGAAGTGGTTGGAGATCTTGTAGTATATATATCTATATACGTATGTGTGTGTATATATATGTATGTATATGAATATACACATACAAGCGTTCGCTATATCGCGTCTTACGTAATGGCGAAGGTGATAGGGGTGATAGGAATGGAAGATAGGAGAGCGGGGTTAGAGACGGGTGGTGATGGCGTACCGTCGAAGAAAATGGAAAGAAAGGAAGATGGATGGAACGGCGCCGAGGGATAATAAGAAGAAGAGTAGAACACGACGATGAACTAGAGAGAAAGAGAGGAAGAATGAGAGTTGGCTGCTTTTGCTTCGACTTCCGCGGGGTGGGGGTCACCGTGTCAAGATGCGATCCCTGTCTCCCTTGCCACCTCCTGACTCTTCTTCTCAACGACGACGCTTATCGACTTCCATCCTCTCTTACGACGACGTCCTTGCGATTACACACGTCCTTCGGGAGAATGCGTTGTATCCGATCCACTCGAGTCTCATATCCTCGTTGATTTTCATTTATTCGATCGCGAGTTAGCGCGTTCCGATATCGACACTTCCAACTAATTACTTTTCCGTTACATCGCTGTTTTATTTCGACATGTTGTTCCCTTTTTTTTTCACATTCTTTTTATCCTCTTTTCACCAATTCCTGTCTAAACAAAGATTCAAATTGGAACCTGCTTCGATGAGAATTGAGCTATCTCGTTAGATTGATGAATGAATTTCACCCTCGTTCAACGCTTCTCTCGAAACGTTGATAAATAAGTGGAAAGACTTTTTCAATGAATATAAATCGGTTTTATATGAATTATATTTCATTCATTCTGGTACTTCCAACCGACGTCAATTTCCCGTGGATAAAATTTATATTACGGTCATGAATCATCTGACGGGGCGGCTAGGAAAGTTGTCACACGAGCTTTTGCCAATCAATTTCAGTAACAATCGATACTTTCGATAGTTCTTGAAATGAATTCCATTTTTCTTATCCGGATAACGCAACGAAACCCAGCAATAACAGTCCAATTACGAAGAGAAATATAGGTAGTATTATCATATCCAAATTCTTCGTTTCCGCTGACTATACTTTATTGATTTTAAAAACTCGTATAAAATCTTATAATACTTTATTTAATGCAAGTATCAATTTATCTAAAATATGTACACACCCACGATCTTGTCCAATATAATTCCCCGATAAATGCATTCAAGTATGTTATGCGTTAAAGATATCGTGTAGACGAGAACACGTATATACGAACATGTATTTCGATGCAGAGTAAAGGAGGATCCAAGTTGAATTTTCAAGTGATTATCCTGTATGTATCGAACATTACATCTTGATACCGTTCTATAATCTAACGTGCTTGACGATTGCTAATTGGCTAAACGAGGTTGAAAGCACTTCCGAGGCTGAAGGACCGGCATTTGAGGCAACTGTTTGTGAACCATCGATTAGCGGTGATGCTCCGTGGTCGGTGTCCAAGAGCGACAGAGAGGAGACATTCGAAAGGAGGAAGGAAGGAAGGAAGGAAGGAAATACCCTGTAGAGAACCCTGCAAACGGCAACCGGGGCAGATCCTCCGCAAATTGAAAGCTTCATCCCTTCTGCCTTGTTCAATGACAATAACGATCGCGTATAGAGTCGGGTTCATCTTCCCGCATCAACTCCCTTCCACTCGGATTTCTTCGAATGGCGCGGAAGGATCAGGATCGAAAACGTTACACCACGTCGACTAAGTTATTCGATCACGTATGGACGACCGTGCCTACTGACGAGAATGATGGATTTCGATCAAATTTTCAATCCCAGCCGAACATGTGAAAT
This sequence comes from Gonatopus flavifemur, assembly GCA_018340375.1. Taxonomy (NCBI): domain Eukaryota; kingdom Metazoa; phylum Arthropoda; class Insecta; order Hymenoptera; family Dryinidae; genus Gonatopus; species Gonatopus flavifemur. Next base: position 14,406,154 of record JAFFJZ010000005.1, read on the forward strand.
TTCAATGATATAATTTATTGTTACAAGCCGAGCATTTTCCCTTTGCAAACACGTTTGGAATTCACCTTCGATAAATTACATTACAACCAACGTGAGATTACCCACGCATTCTCGCGTCCTACCACGCCTCATTGTGAGGAAACGAAAAAATCCCTAGCGTGTAGGACAAAGAGACAGGGAGTTCGTGGGAAGTTCAAATGACTAATCTGATTTAAGACGACTTTGATAGTTCACTCTCTTCCTCAATTCGCTCGACGTAGGAATGATAAAAATGTACAGTTTCAAAATAACCTGCATTCTAGATATTAAGGATTAAATGAAAAAGCTCTCGATGATTCACTCGAGGTTAGGGATAAAACATTTCATCGTCGAAAGATGTTTGATTTAATTCACGTGGAAATGAAATTTCTCGAACGGAAAGTGTATTACCAGGGGATAAATGAAAGTATTATTTAGTGAATTAGATTTCAAGTACGTGAAAGCGAGATCCGTGAGAAAAGCCGTACATATTTTCGCTGAAGACACCCGTCGAAAGACTCGAGACGTCCTTGAGCGCTTTTGTACCAAAACAGAGGTCGGAGGTAAAGGAGGAGTCCGGAGTGGGTGGCAAAACCCCAACGAAAGAACAGCAATGGGGTTGATGGAGAGGAGAGGCAAAAGAGGGGGTGTGGAAGCTCTGAAGCACATCGGGAGGAAAATATTCGAGATTCCAGGCGAACCGCGTGATGACTCAATTTCGCAAAGACCGTTAAATGGCCCGCTATGAACCACCACGTGCCACGGTATATGTGTACTCCCCTGAGATCGAGAGAGAAAGACCGCGTGTTTCTTCTCTGTTTTTGAAGGCCGAACATTCTTAGGGGGTTGGTTACCTTCTACGTTGGCTTAACTATCCCGAAACGACGACGGCCGTATACAAAAGCGCGCCCTTTGGTCTCCTTTATTTCTCTTCGAGGGGCGTTTGGTTTATTTGATCTATCACTCGACTGTTCGAATGGGGCTGCATTCCTACAAAACGTTACCTTTATAAAAATCCAAATCAAGATTTGTTCGCCGCCTTTTTTTTTTTTCTTCCTTATCGAAGATCGAATACATACTACCCACTATCGTATTTACATCGACATCGTATTTTTTCTTCCCTCCTGCGTGACGCGATCGTCGTAATATAAACGGACGTGATTCTGGTTAATGGTTAATCGTGTGATCCTTTTATGGGTATAAATTTAACGTTATTTCAATAACGACACGTTCGCTGCCGTCTGGCGCCATCGTAGTTTTACGGTCGCAAAACCGTAAAACCTTAACTGCTGTGAAATCTAAGCGGCGATAAGGTACCTCGTAGAGCGTCGTTTACACGGTCCGATCGGTCGGAATCAATTCATTGGCGAACTTCGATGTTTCGCTGGTTTTTTTTTTTCGTTCCCACGTGTTGTTACGTTCTTCCTGCTTCCCTCCTCCAACAACAACGAGAGTCTTTGTTTCATTATTATCGACTCGCAATTGAAAGTTTCTTTTTCATTATGTTATAGAATAAAACATCCCTCGATTATCTTATTTGTTTATGTTTTCATTTCGTTTTATGCTTTTTCTTGTTTTCTTCCCTTCCATTTCGCAACCCTCCTCCCTCCATATACGTTCTTTTTTTCATTCCCTCTTCTCTTCATTCGCGTGCTTGCTTTACCTCATTTCAATTTATTACCCTCGTTATCGTGCTATCCGAGTTACGCGTACAAGCACCATTCTAGCTCGTTGAAATGAATTGAATCCTCTCTTCGGGAACCCAGGTAAAATCCGCGAATGAAGACGACGGTGGTAAAGTCGATCCTTCTGTCTCTGTGCGATGCTTTCATTTTTGTGTTTTTTTTTCCTTCAACTTCGCTACTTGTTTTATCCATCGAGAATTCATTCTGCAATTTTTGAATCATATTTGAATAAATTCAAAAAAAAAATTGTAGTTAATTTGGTACTCGGAGAGAAAAAAAAAAATTCTGCAATTCAATTCGAGTAATTTCCCATAAATTGAGAGCTGTCGAGGATACACGGGGGGGTTCAGAATTTCAATATCAAATACGTTTATTGAATACCCAAAGAGGGATTTGTTTGTACTAGACACAGCTCGCTATAGATAACGGTGTCTATTCTTTGCTCCCTACTCTGTCTTCCCCCTCGATGATGTTTGCACGCGAGTTGTAACCCCCAATTCATCCACCTCCACAGCTGTTTCCGCTCCCAAAGTAGAAACACTCAGACTTTGGTCAGACCTCGCGTCTGAGGAAACATTCCGGACTGGAAATTATCATAGGGTTAACCTGACGAATGGTGAGGACCTAACAAGGTCATCCGAAATACGGTATACCTAGTGAAATCCTAATCAGGATTAGATGTGGATGCCCTAAGTAGGGATAAGCCCGTTTGATGCTAATTAGGTTTCCCTTAAATTATCCTAGAAGGTTGACATGGGTTTTCCTCGTTGTAATCTCATCAAGATTTTGTTAGGTTATCCCGAGATTATGAACATATATGTTTATAAAGTATAGTTTAATAAAATGAATGCGAAAATGTCTTAATATTAGATTGTATACTCCTTGATGAAATAAATTTTCTCCAAATTAGGAAAACATTTCTGAACAATTGTCAACAATCTTGTGCATATCTTTCAAGTTAGATCTCTCCATGCCGAATACAACACGTTTGGGTTGTGAATTTCCTGTTCATATCCTAATTTCAATTTATTCTGGAGGTTTTGGTATGGGATTCCGCGTCAAATCATTATTAGTCTTGCCTCATAAGGTCCTTATATTAGTAAAGCGTGACATGACGTGTCGTCAGGTCCTGACGAGGTGTTGCCTTACCAGGACCCGAGCTGGATCCAAGTTGACCTGATCAGGTCCATGGGGTAAATTTCTAGTCGGGTATATTTTTCATTTTACTCTTGTATTCTCAATTTTTCTCAACCCCACGATCTTTTCTTTTTTTGTTACAGGACGAAACGAGTTGATCGCTCGTTACATCAAATTAAGGACCGGTAAGACGAGAACGCGCAAACAGGTTTCCTCCCACATACAAGTACTGGCAAGGAGAAAGCTTCGTGAAATTCAAGCAAAGCTCAAAGTGGTGAGTATCATTGTTATCAAATTTTAATTTAGAAATTTTCTTTCCTAGAATTGAATATAATTTTCAATATTCATCATAAACGAATAAACAACTGCCTGCACACGTTCTATTCAATTTCTCACAGTTCTCTCGAGGGAATAATTTTTAAAATCCGAACGGAATACGACGCGCGGAATTCGTTTAATATAATCGTTGTTGAATTTGATCGGAACAACAGATACAGAAGGATGGATGAAGAATGGAAAAAAAAGAGAGAAGAGAGAGAGAGAGAAAGAGAGAGTGAGTGAGGAAAAAATAACGATAAAACCCCGATCGAGAGGGAAAGAATCACACTTTTCGAGGATAGAATTGTACGTACACCGGTCGTGTACGCGTGGGGGATAAATCACGCGTAAAAATGAACTCCTGGCCGTTTAATCAACAGCTGAATTATTAAAGGGATTCGCCAACAATTGCGAGTGTTCTCTCTTCCTCCCTCCCTTTTCTGTCCTCTTCTCTTCCATACACCCCCTTGTTAATAAATCAAAGCTCGCGCTGTACTTGGCGTTTCCGTTCACCGGTCAGTTATGAAATGGACGGGCAGGGAAAAGGGGGTGAAAAGAGAGGAGGGATGCACGTATGCCACTGGTGCGTTTGTTTGTGTTATGCGGGATACAGAGAGGGAACGAGAGAGAGAGAGAGGGCTCAGAAAAATGTAGAACGAATAAAAAGTGGAAAGAGATGGGGATAGAAGAGATATCAAAACTCGGTTAATTTGCATCTGTGTACGTTGAACAAAGGAATAAAAGGAAAAAAAACACGATCCTGCAAATTAAAACTTGTCCTCGTTTCGTGAAAAAACATCGCTACACTTTGTTCTTTTTTCCTTTGAAATCAATCGAATCAATTTTGTTGTTGTTTAAGTGATAACAGTGTTTTAATATTTGGCTTCATGTAGGATAGAATCTTTCAATGTTCGTTCAATGATTCGTTTATTTTGATGTCAATTGAAAATAGTGTATCCCCTTCGTGGAGATGATATGAGATGAGATGAGTTGTACTCATATTCATATTATTTATGAAATATTTGGATATAAAAAAACAATTCCTCCACAGATGGGGAATTTTACACCATGATTCGGTAGACTTTTCCTTCATCTGTAGAGGGTTTCGACACCTAAAAAACAAAATAATTCTTCAAAGTGGTGAAAAAATTCCTCATTTTTTATAGAGAAACAAGTCTCCCACGATGAGGGGATGTTTCTGAAGTTTGAATCGTTTTTCGAAACGAATTCATAATCGAATAACGAAATATTCAGCTGTTTAAGAGCTAAAATCTCTCAATACATTGAGACAAAGGTAAATAACGATAAATCAATCATCAGATTTTGTGAGTTTGAATTTTCATTTCGTTTCTATAAACGATCTAAACTTCAACAATATATGAGGGGACGAAATTCACCAACAGTGTGAAGCAAAACTCCCCACATTTCTCACATTGTATAAATATGCAAATTGGAATGGGAATTAAAAAAAGTTCAATAGGTTGGTTCAACCAGCAAATAGTGGTTTTTCAATCACGATAACTGAAGAAGATTGAACAACTTCCATGAAAAAAATCTCTAAATTTCTTTGCAAATTCCATGTTTCAGAGGAATTTAGAGAGATTCTGCGAAATTTGAAAAGATTTAGAGAAATCCAGAGACAGGGGTATTGGAGAAAATTCTTGTGCGTTGAGCTTGTTAGAAAGATTCAGAGGAACTCGAAGAGATTCAGAGGAATTCAGGAAGATTCAAAGAGGAGGACATTGAGTAGAATTTTTGATCCAAAATTTCAGAGGAATTCAAGGAATTACGGAGATTTGCAAACAAGTAAATTAGAAAAAATTGTGAATTCAACTCTGAAAAGGAATTTACAAAGATTCAGAAAAGAGAAGTGAGTTACAAAAAAAATTCTGGTTGAAATTCCAGAGGGATTAGAGGATGCGATAGAGGGAAAAGAAGAGATTTTGAGAAGTTCAGAAAAGTTCAAAGAAAAAGAAGAGGTAGAAAATGCAGCGAAGTGAATTAAGGAAAGTTTTTGGTCGAAAATTTCAGAGGTAATTCAAAAAGATCCGAATTTCGATGAAAAATTCTGAGGAATTTTCTTGAGTCAAGATAATGTTGTTTCAATGCAAGAATCATCTTCTCAGTTCCAGAAGAATTTTCTTGTATCAAGGATACGTATTTTTTAAGGAATAGTTTTCATGGCAGAACAAGAACTCTATTCTTTATTTCTCTATTCTCAAATAACTCTATTCCTAAATATCTCTATTCTCGCAAATCTCTATTCTTTTATATACATAACAAAAAACATCTATATCTAATCAATATTAACAAGAATAGAGATTTGTGAGAATAGAGATATTTATGATTCGTTATATTTGAAAATAGACTTATTGAGGAATGGAGATGTTTAGGAATAGAGTTATTTGAGAGTAGAGAAATAAAGAATAGAATTCTTGTTCTGCCGAGTTCTTTGAACATGAAAATATGTTGTTGAGGATAGTAATTATCTCTCTCAGTGTAGATAGATAGATAGATTGTTCGGAGAATTCAAAATTCAAAAGGCAAAGGAGTTTTCATCCCTACACAGCACAAATGTATCAGTAATATCTTCAAAATATTCTGCAAAATTCTGGAAAAATTGTAATATTGTCCGAATATTCTAGAGATGTTACTGATAGATTCGTGCTATGTGAATCAAAATGGGGGAACAGTTCTTTATTTTTGATAAGAAAATGATTTGTCTACGATTAGGTGATAGAATAATAAATTACGGAGAACCCGAATTTGAATCGAATAAATTTATTTTTATGGAAGGTATCCACACCGAATCCTCTTTAGGTGCTTGCTCCCTAAATTCCTGAAGTGTAAAAATCCGCTCTTGAAGAGTGGAAATATTGCCACTCCAATGAGAGTGAACATTTTATTCTTGTGAAAGAGTAAGAATTTCACTCAATCGGGAAGAGAGGTTTCCTCTTGGATGCTAAAATAATGAATTCTTCCTCCATCAGAGTGGAATTCCATTTCTTAGACAGCCAGGAGGAACTCTATTTTTCCGTTCGGGTGAAATTCTCACTCCATGCTTAAGGAGTGTGTTGATAATCTCAAAGAGAAAATGATACCATGAAATTCCCAGGTCTTAGCCAATAAACTGTGAAACACGGAAAAAAAGGAATAGTTGCAGCAACTAATTGAATAGTCGATTTTCGACCACCTACTTGAGTAGTTGCTGCAGCTACTTAGTAGTCGGAACAATAAGTAACACGTTATCAACTATACTTCACAGTAAAAAGTAAAACTTACTTCCAACCTTAATATCGGCTTATTTCAAGATGCAGCCAAAACTAGCCCTATTTCAACTGAAAGTAAGCATCAAAAACAAATGCCGACACAATGGAAAAGACTGAATTTCAGTCAAGTTTTCAAGTAAGATGCAGCCACTTTCAGTCGGACTTTTTACAGTGTTCCAAGGAACTCAAAATACCTCAGGTAATTACGTGAGTTAGTGCAACTATCGAGTAAGTTGAGACAGCTGACGTGTTACTTGTATGAAGCTGAAACTAGCAAATTTGAGCTGGCAGACTCACACTCTCTCTAGTTTATCGTAGAATTGTCGTGGAATGATGAAACCGACACCAATGAAATTTGTGAATGGTAATCTTTGAAAATATATATTTTGGGTAAATTCAAATTCACATTGGCTCAGTTCATAAAGGCGGACTGCTAGCTTTAGCTTCATGTTCCTTGTCCTGCACTGAGACAAATAAATGTCGTGGAAATTACACGAAGAAAAATTGTCCATCATAAATTACTAGATTCGCTAGTATATTGAGGATATGCTTGCATTTTGAAGTTATATATCGAACATCCTCTTCAAAAGGACCAGACTTTTTGTGAGTTAATGGTAGAATAATAACATTTTATAATAGAAAGTCTGATACTTTTGAAGAGAATACAATTGGTATACAATCTTAAAATGCTGGTATATCCTCAATATACTAGCGAGTATAGTAATTTATAATTGATAATCTTTTTCAGTGTACCTTTTAACCTTTGCCGCTGGAACAGCACGAGACAGCACCTCCCTAGTTTTCTCTAATTTAAGAAATTCATTGATCCTCGCCAAATTTCATTAGGATTGGACGAACATCTGTTTGATCAATCAGACTTTTGTCCAATTCCAATGACATTCGGCAAGCATCGATAGGTTTCTTCAACCAGGGGTTCTCTCATATAAAAAGTAAATGGTGGGGAAAATTTCCAGCGACAAAGGGTTAATATAGGACCGCACTTTACGGTAGAATGTACATCATTTTCATGGTTGTCATGGTAGATAGGGGAATACTATAAATACCATTCGATTGTTCAATAAAACCAAAGGAGAGGTGAAAAATAGGTTAACCCTCACCGTACGGAAAAGTATTTTTCACTTGTGTAAAGCTGGCTTCATTTTTCCATCATCCCACGGGTGAAAAATATACGAAATAATATGGTCAATTTTACATTTCATTTTTCTCAATGTGACTACTAAGTAGCTGCAGCAACTATTTAAGTAGATGGTCGAAAATCGACTATTCAATTAGTTGCTGCAACTATCCCTTTTTGTCCGTGCAACCACTCACTTTTTTCACTTCTATAACTACAATGTTAAAAATTTCTTGAATTTTCAATTCTTGCTATATTATATTACCCATAATAGTATAGTTTATCAACTGAATTCTCATTCAAATGTAATTGAAATTTCAAGAACTTTTTCAGTCAGTGAAAATTGCTTCCATCACATGTGATTGAAGCTTCATGGAGAAATCCCTAACAGTGTAAAATAGCTATAACTGTAGCTGTTTATTAAAAGAATTTGTAATCATGACAATGCAATTTCAGTGATTGATATTCGGATAGCGGGACAATTCAGCTACGATATATATTTGCTGCGACAGCTATGAATCTAGCTGATGAAATCTAAAAATAGCTCCCGTAGCTAATTCTTAGCTATTTAAATATCAACGAATTATTTTCCTCCGAGTAACGTGTGAAAAATTGTTTGAACATTCGTGACTGGAATTCCAAATCCTTGGTATTTGAATTGAAGATTCATTCATATGTACCTTAAATTTTCAGTTATGTGATTGGGAATTGCTTCCGTTCCGTATGTAACTTGAAGTTTTGTCCAGAAATTTTCAACGGTGTAGAATCTACGGGATGTTTTTGAACTTTGCCTCCCAAGTACCACGAATAAAGTTATTCTAATAAACTGAAAACATATGAAAAAATTTACGATCAAAACGAACATATAGCCTTAATAAAGAAACAAAAAGAAGAAGAAGAAATAAAAATAACGTTCATTGAAATTCGTACGAGGTTGGAGAATATTTACGAGGATTCCTCCCCGAATACCGTTTTATGGGATGATAAAATCATTCAACATTGGAATAAAATGTTGGAAGAACGCAATACGTGGAAGTAAATGACGAATCGATGGAAAACGAAAAGTCCTATTTCATCGCGGTTCGTTTTGCCCTGGAAAATCAATTTGGTTAATTGAGAGTGGATATACGTGTGCGTTGTCTTTTTTTTTTTTTTTATTGAATCTCTTCTTGTCCTCTCGTTTGTGTATATTTTATATATATATATATATATTTATGTGCGTACACGGGCGTGTAGGTGCGCACATATCTTTTCGCTCTTTCTCTTTGTTTCGATCGTGCCAAATACATGCGAGGAATGCAGCAGCTATAGAACCTGTACATGTTTATCGACATTCTGCATGCAGTCAAATGCCCCATGCTCGTTTTTGGACGATCTCCAATATTGAGACGATTTTATACTGTGATGATCAAATATCAATTAACGGGATTTGAGTAACTATTTGGAGGAAATGTGCAAAATGAAACGAAAAAAAAAAGGGAAAAAAAAGACACGAGGGAAACAATAAAAAGAAAAATTCATGAAAATTCAATAAAATCTGTTGTTAGGGGAAAAACCAATGATGAAAGGAAGGATAAACATCAAGGGAATCGATGGATTTTTATGATTCGATATTCGCATGGGGGGTGTCAAATGTTGTTTCATTCTGAATAAAATGGTCGGGGGAGATTGTTGATCGTTCTGGGGAGTTCTTGATGTTATAAACGAAGAAAAATTGGAGACTTACGCTAAATCATCGATTTCAGCTCCATAGAGTAAAGTCCCTACGGCAGCTTTGATGGCCTCGGCCGATTCGGTTTCGAAAAATCGGTTTCTCGACAGTGCAAAACCCTACCATCCCTTTAATTAAATATCCACTCATGCAATTTTAGACGAAATTTCCTATTGAATTTAAGAATTTTTTCAACAGTTCATGGCAAATGTGTGAAAATAATCAAATCTTTCGTTAAAGTGCATTACCCCCTAAAATTTTTAGAGCGAGATTTCACTCTTTAGGCAGCCAAAAGTGAGCTTGTCGAAATTTCGAGTGAAATTTCCACTCTTTCAGAGTGGAAGTCTAAGGTTTGCGGCTAGAAACTCACAACCGCTCCAATTTTAGAGTGAATTTTCTACTCTAAAAGAGTAAGAATTCACTCGAAACGATTGAAAATCCCACTCGAAGCGGACTGGCTCACTTCTGAGACTCGGTGGAGTGAAACACGTGATTTTTCACTTTTCCAAATTTAGAGAGTAGATATTTGTTGGCGTCAGTTTGGCATCGATTCAGGGTTGGAGACCAACGCTTGCTTAATAATATTGTGTCGTTGTTGGTTCAACATCAGTGAAAAATTAATCAAGGGTACCGTTGGTAGCCACTCTCTAAGTCTAAATCTGAATCAGTGAAATTCACTGATTCTCAGTACTTTTCGCTGATTCGGATTTACAGAGCACCCCAACAGCAAAATGTGTCTTTGGTTGGGACGTTTTCTGATCGTTGTACGCGAGGACCGAGACGAGCTCGATACAGGACATGAAAATCGTATCTTTTAAAGATTAAGACAAGATATCACGTAATCTCGTCTTGTTTCGTTTCGTGTCCGCCACTGCATTCGGAATCACCGATGTGTTGCGTTGAAAAATAATACTCAATGATTTCGTAATAAACAAAAGATGAGAGGCAAAAACATAATTTACATGCGCCATAGTAATCGGTGTAAAAATTTGTTAGGATCATGCGGCCAAGGAGAAAGCGCTCCAGACAATGTCGAGCATGTCGAGTGCCCAGATAGTATCAGCCGGCAGTGCGATACACAACAAGATGCCCCCTGCCCTAGTGGGGCCCCTTGCCCTTCACGCTTCCACCCCTGTCTCCTATCCCGGAGCGGTAAGTCCTAATTCAGGGTTAGGTGTCCTGAGGGAAAGTTTGTTTCTTTTCGCTTTGTTTTGGCTTTAATTGTTTCTTTTTACTCACTTCGGGGAGACAATCGTTCATAGAGATGGAAAAAAATTACATACCACATTATATGAAAAAATAAAGGAAAATTGTAGAAATTTCAACAAAAATATGTATTTTTTTTTCTTTCTATGAAAAAGTGTCTTCGGTGTCTCATCATTTGGGATAAAATGTGTAACAAAAGGAGCCATCGAGGTGTCTAAAACAAGAAAAATTACTGTTATTTTTACCATCATTACTGTAATTACTCTATTGGCATTATCACTACACTATACTGCTGTTCATGATTATCCAAAACATTCATTCGATTGTCTCTAACAGCTTATTATCATCATTACTCGAAAATTGTTTATCCGCTGGTGTGTGCGGTATGTACAACGATCATTAATGTAAATACATGCATATATAAATGAATAATCTGTCGAACGTTTACAGTGTATACATAACATAATGTACGTACATCATCATCATTTCTATATCATCAAGACGTTTTCCGTATCGGCCGACGTTCGAATTTTCAAAATTACTTTCTTCGTTTTTCTTAGCAATTGCAGTTTGTATCATTTACTACACGCTTTTCTTGTAATCCCCGAGAGAACATAAATCTTCGGAAACGTCTAGGAATATTCAATGAACGTTCACGAAGGTTTGTCTCCTCTTGGGGATGTGACAAAAGATTTAACCGCACCAAGCTTTTTCTTATCATCCGTTCCTTTGTTTTCCCAACGAATCGATCCACGTCTTAAAACCCCGTATCCGAGCCGCTAGCCCCTGGGGGCCCTTGTTGTGTATTGTTAAATTGTTCGTTGCTCTTCATACTTCCATCTAAACTCCAAAAAACGCGTGTACACGCATTTCTACTGTGTATATATATATAATATATATCTATAAATGTATTCATCCGACGATACAAAAATTCTTACTGTTTCAATGTTGATCATATTCAAAAATGAAATAAATTTTTCAAAAATTTGTCGTTATTATTGTGTGGCTTGACATCTGCCTCTTTCTTTTTTTTCTGTTTTTTTTTTGCGTTCGACTAATAACAATCTCTTTTTCATATAAGTGTTCATTGATCCATTGCTTCATTGATTTGAAGTATTTCTATTTTTCTTTCCTTTTTCTTTGTTATTATAAAATGTCGTTGGTATCCAAGAGCTCGATGGCTCCCGGCGATCGATACCTTTCGCTTTTAATTTTGTATAACATATGAATTTTCTTTAACTAAATTTCATGTTAACCATACTCGATGGTTTGAATTTCACAAAATTCAGATGTGTTTTGGGTGACTCTTCCTCGTTAAGATCGAATCAATGAAAATAATCATAGTATATTAATAAAATAGTTAATCATCATCATTTTTAACCCTGTTTTTGCAATAACTGATCTCGAAGTAGAAATGGATGGAATTTGTTTACCGGTCAGGTCATTGAAGTATTTATTTTGATACAATGCACGGAGATGTTACAGTACCAATTTTGTTCGCAGCAATTTTGGCAGCCGGGTTTGCAGCCAGGAACATCTCAGGATGTTAAACCGTTCACACAACCGGCGTACACTGGGAAGCCGGCGACGGCGGTCTCGAGCGGTGATATGGTACAAGCGCAACCGCCTCCACCGTGGGAAGGACGTGCCATTGCTACTCATAAGTTGAGGCTCGTCGAATTCTCAGCCTACATGGAACAACAAAGAGATCAAGAGATGGTGAGGGAAATTTTTTTTTTTTTCTCCCTTCTTCTTCAAATGATTTTACAAGAAAAAGAAACATTCCTCATGTTCTTTTTATTCTTCTGTTTCAGTATCACAAGCATCTATTCGTTCACATAGGTGGATCGGCGACTTACGCGGATCCTCTGTTAGAGGCGGTTGACGTTAGGCAAATTTACGACAAATTCCCGGAGAAGAAGGGTGGCTTAAAGGAGCTCTACGACAAGGGACCGCAGGCGGCCTTCTTTCTCGTTAAATTTTGGGCTGATCTCAATACGAATATCCAGGACGAGGCTGGAGCTTTCTACGGTGTGACGAGCCAGTAAGATATCGAATCCAATTTTAATATTCGTAAAGCCAAGGTATTGTTTTGTTTTGCGGAAGCACTGTTTATTTTCATCAGGTACGAGAGCAACGAGAACATGACGATAACGTGTTCGACGAAAGTCTGCTCCTTCGGAAAACAAGTGGTGGAAAAAGTGGAGACGGAATACGCCAGGTTTGATAACGGCAGGTTCGTCTATCGCATTAGCCGTTCACCCATGTGCGAGTATATGATCAATTTCATTCACAAATTGAAGCACCTGCCGGAAAAGTACATGATGAACAGCGTTCTCGAAAATTTCACCATACTTCAGGTAAAGTTTGTTGTCGATAGAGTTTATTTATCCCCTCCATCATTGAATTGTGTACATACTGGAACGGGTGGGTACTTCTTGGACTTCTTTCAATGTTGAAGAACATGTTCCGATTTCCGTCCTTGTTTCTCGAGATATCGATTTTAGGCCGAATTTGAACGAAATTCTTGTTCTTCCCCCGCAAAAATGTCAAATTTTAAGGGGGAAATCCCTCTGGCCGACTGTTTTTTCATTAATTCTTTTCTGGAAAATTGAAAGCATTTATTGAAATTTGGAAAAGTACATGATATTATTAACGTTATAGAGTATTGATACAATTCTTTTGAAGTAAAAAGAAAACAAAATGGCGGCTCTGCAGCCCTTCAAAGTTGACGCCTCGAGTTTGCGCCGTGCAATGCCCAGGTCCAGGAAATTATCTGTAATCAAAAGGGAAAATCATGTTTTCCATTGAAATATGTTAATACGAGGGTGGATTGATAAGTTTCCGGCCTGACCAAGAGATGGCGCCACTAGGCCTACCTTGAGGTGGCGTTCTATAGTACCATCCTTAGATAGCTTGTAGCTATAGTTTCAGTCCGATCGCCATGTTAGTTTAGTTTTGAGAGCACGCTGACCAAGACGCCTCTGTGTTTTTCGTAAAAATGGAAAAGCTGGAAAATCGTGCTGTCATCAAATACTTTTATTTGAAGGGGTTAACGCCGAAGGAAATTAAAGAAGAGATGGACTCAACACTGGGGACATCCTCCCCATCATATTCGACCGTTAAGCAGTGGGTTTCCGAGTTTAAAAAGGGTCGTGTGAGCACCTCTGATGAGCCTCGCTCAGGACGCCCCATTGAGGTCACAACTCCAGATATGATCGAAAAATCCATCAAATAGTGCTGAAAGATCGCAGATTAAAAGTTCGTGAGATAGCTGAGACCTGTAAGATGTCATATGAACGTGTACAAAATATTTTGCACCAACATTTGTATATGGAAAAGCTCTGTGCAAGATGGGTGCCGCGTTTGCTAACAGTCGACCAAAAATTGATTCGAAAGAACATTTCTACCGCCAATTTAGCGTTGTTTAAGCGTAATCCAAGCGAATTTTTGCGTCGATTCGTAACCGTTGACGAAACTTGGGTCCACCACTACACTCCTGAAACCAAAGAACAGTCTAAACAGTGGATTGGACCAGGGGAACCAACTCCAAAGAAGGCAAAAACAATTTTTTCGGCGAACAAGGTTATGGCTACTGTTTTTTGGGATGCAAGAGGTATTATATACATTGATTACCTTGAAAAGGGTAAAACTATCACTGGTCAATACTACGCAGACTTATTGCAACGTTTGAGCCACAAAATGAAAATTAAACGACCTCATCTGGCGAAGAAAAAAATCTTGTTTCATCACGATAACGCACCAGCGCACACGTCAATCGTTGCGATGGCTAAAATCAACGATCTGAAGTTTGAATTAATGCCGCGTCCTCCCTACTCTCCAGACCTAGCCCCGAGTGACTATTATCTGTTTCCTAACCTCAAAAAATGGCTTGGCGGTAAGAGATTTGCGGACAATGAAGAAGTCATCGAAGCTGTGAATGGGTATTTTGAGGAGCTTGACGAATCAGTCTATAGAGATGGCATTACTAGACTAGAACACCGCTATGAGAAATGTATCAGCCTTGGAGGAGATTATGTTGAGGAATAAAAAAAAAAAAATTCTTAAAAACGTTGTTTTTCTTGGTCAGGCCGGAAACTTATCAATCCACCCTCGTACGCTTTGTATGAACCTAAATTTAGTGAAAAAAAGTGCAAAATAAAAATTAGAGACCAAAAAAACGAAAAACACAATTTTTTTTTATAAACAAATTGTTAAAAAGAATATTTATTGTAAAAATTATATCAAACTTTTAGGTTCATGCAATGGCCAATGAGTTGTGGAGTAATTTGCACTAAATTTCAAGTCGATGGCTTCATTAGTTTTTGAGTTATGTTGCACGGTGCGGGAAAAAACGAGCTTTCGAGAAAAATGCGCCTAAAGTTTTCGTTCGTAAAAAGTACAGTGTACAGTAATTTATACTTACTCGAACTTAGTCTGCGATGCCAAGACCATACAACAAGCCTTCTATTTCCAAGAAATCATCAATTTCAGCAGTTTTTTTTTCTCTTTTCGAGCAGTCCTGGCTGCTTTTGTTGAATTTAATGAGCGCCTGTTTTGCCTTTCCATCAAAATTTTACATCCTTCGCCTACTTGTAGTTCCAAATACTTCATAACTTCAAGGATAAAGGAATAGCCATCATTGAACATTCCTGCAGCTAAATATGTGGCAGCTTATATCCTCAATTTACTATCAATAATGGTAAATTGTACAAGGAAATTTTTTTCAGTGTGTATACTGTGCGTAGGTCTCCTCTCTCCTGCTTAGGTGAAAATTCAAAATGATCGTTACACAAGCCACATGCTCGTCAGAAGCGACCTCTGTTATCCAAAAAATGAACAAGGAAAATTTTTGGGTCCAAGAGTAAAACATATAAGGCCGTAAACGGCGTGCGCGTATTTACCTACTGCGGTAGATTCGGAGCGCATGGGTTTGGGGACTATCTAGGGACTTTTGAGGCTTCATATAAGGCTAAAACCACTGAAAATAGTTTCTTCAGATGATAAATAAATCTTTGAGGCGAGAATAAAAAATGCAAAAGAAAAGTTCCAGAGGAATTTCCCCCCTTAAAGACCTATTATGTGAAATTTTGAAATTGCAGAGATTACATGGAAATATTGGATATATCAATACCGTTTACTCCTTAATAGATTTCTTTGATTTCTCCTCTCTTCCGAACAATGATCATTTGGGTTGTTGAAATCAGGAGTGAAACGAACGTCCTCAAATTTACAAAAGTGCGAGTGAAGGGAGCCCCGTTTGAAGCATTGAATGGCGAGCGGAGCGAGCGTCTTCAAATTTGAAAAGTGCGAGCGAAGCGAGCACCATTTGAAATATCAAATGGCGAGCAGAACGAGCGTCTTCGAGTTTGAAAAATGCGAGCGGAACGAGCGCCATTTGGGGCATTGAATAGCGGGTGGAGCGAGAACAATTTCAATGACAGAAGTACTAGGCGTAGCAGGTGTGAATTTTCAAAGCCTCCAGATATTTATGGGGGATCAATTGAAGAAATTACATGGAAAAAACTGGATCTCCCGTACAACACAACCCCCGATCCTCCACCTAGGACTTCGCTGAACTGGAGGTGGAGAATTGTTAGAGAAATAGAAGCCGTGGGAATAAGGGAGAAATGAAGGAGAGTCTCCGTTGAGGCAACGGATAAATGTTCGCCCCCTGTGTCTCCAATGAAACTTAAATTCGTGAATTCATGCATTCAGATTTGGTTATGTAAATGCACCAATATGGATCATATCAAAAATACAGGGGGCGTACATCTCTCCATCGCCTCAACGAGGCTCTCCCTTATTTCCACGGCTCCCATTTCTCCACCTCCAGTCCACCCAAGTCCTAGGTGGCGAATCGGTGGTTGTGCTGTAAGGGTTATCAATACTGAGAAGACAGTTGTCAGTTTAGAGATGACATGAAATAGAAATGGTCCGGCGGAAACGGTAGAATTTCATTTCACTTGGTGGCGCCTCAATGTTTCAATTCGACAATATCCCGAAAGCGCAATTTCACGAAAATTCACCGCATTTCCCGATTTAAATTCTCATGGTTGTGCATCACTTCAGATGTTCTACAGTTCAGTCCGGTCAGCCGGATCTGTTCGCTTTAGTATGTACACACTTCAATGATAATACGGAGAAAAAAATAGACTACTTTTTCTTATTTTGCTTGCTAAACCAGAAACCAGGAATGTGTGTAAAATGGATTTTTACATAAAAATATGGGAGATTACGAATGAATAACTGAATTTTACTATACGCTTTATAAAATTTAATGTTCAGCGTTTAAAATTCCAACCCTACTTATTACTTTTTCTACAATATTCGTAATATATTCCGTATTTTTATGTAGAAATTCATTTTACAAACTTTCCTATTCCTAGTTTACTGAGAAAATTAACAAAAATATCTTATATCTTATATTTTCGAGTGGAATTTTTCCTCCGTGTGGGATGAATACGAAAACAATTTCAGATTTCTCGAATTAGCTTTATGTTTGTAATACGTTTTTATATATGAAATTTAGAAATCACGTAGATTATATATGAAGCATTCTGTGCTAAATCACCGAGTTTTTGACCCGACCCTCTTCGATTTTGTTCATTTTTTCATGTGTTTTAGTATGTATTGAAAGCAAATTGCACACCAATTTTCAGTCTTTCATTCCAAACCGTTATTGAATTCAATTTTTAAAACATTTTCAATTAATGATAGACCGATAATAAGTATTTATCTCAATAAAAAGTGGAGTATCATTTTTTCCGCCTTTGAATGCGGTTTCAGAAAAAAAAATGAAAGGAAATTATTCGAAGTAATCATCACTGGAGTAATAATGTTTAGATGTTAAGGGGAGGTTCTCATCTAGCGATCCCAAAATAAAATGATTTTCTCGAATTTTTTTCCCATTGAAGGAAGTGAATTAAGAACTCGGAGGTTTTCACACTTGTTAATTGAGTCTTCAAGTACATGAACCAATTTTTTTCAGTAGAAAATAATGCCATGGGAATTGTTGATACGTGTTGAATTGTAACCAGCTGAAGAAACAGTGATCAGTCGGGCGCCACTGATAGCACTTACAAAAACTCTCAGACATCAAAAATCTAAAAAAATTTTATGAAATATATCATATTTGTTGGAGGTTGTACCAATAAAACCAATGAAAAGTCTGAAATTAAAGAAATGACAGACATGCAAACTTTTGGTAGTGTTTTTTCACCTTTTTTTCGCTTTTTAAAGTGCTAGAAAAAGAACAAGAAAGGCAAATGTCATCTCCATTTAGGTTCATCCTCCAATAAGTCCAATCAGCTTCAAAATAAAAAGAAAAAAAGAGCTATCCGTTGAGTAGTTTTTGAGATATCGTGGAACCAAACTTGAAGAACATGGTTTCGAGAAAAACGCCTCTAAATGTTCGGGATACAAATCTATTAAGTTGAGAAAATTTTCTTCATGTACTTTAAGACTCATTCAATGAGTTTCAAATGATTCGAATTCTTAATTTACTTCCTTCTTAAGAAAATAAATTTCAGAAAATCACCTTATTTCGGAATTCGCTTCTCTCTAAAATTTTTAGAGTGAGATTTCACTCTTCAGCCAGCCAAAAGTGAGCCTGTCGACATTTTGAGTGAAATTCCCACTCTTTTAGAGTGATATTCTAAGATTTGAGGTTAGAAACTCACAGCCACTTAAATTCTAGAGTCAAATTTTCACTCTAAAAGAGTGAGGGTTCGCTCGAAACAAGTGAAAATTCCACTCGATGCGGACTGGCTCACTTCTGAGACTTAGTGGAGTGAAACACATGATTTTTCACTGTTTCAGATTTAGAGAGTTCACGAGAACCTCCCCTCAAACTCGACATTCTCAAAAAGTCTGATTCCATCAATTTTTTTTTGCATTCTCCTAAAATTGTATTCTATATTACGCAACTCCCCCGCTCTAGTCCCCTTTAAAACTGGTTGAATTTCATATAGCGATTTTGGATGGTTATTCAAACGTCTCGTTCTCACTTACTTTGATTGCAAGCGACGATCGGGAGTTTAGAAATCTTGTTGTGGCTCTGAAGAAATAATATTATGAATATTCACAAAATATACTTCACGAATTATAACGTTAACGTTCAATCGAGTTGAACTTGTGTAAAGAGAATAAGTTGAGGTCTTGATAAGAGGTTTCGAATCATAATTCATCAAATAAATAATTTCAGTATATCGAACGACGCGATTTTGATTTCAGGTTGTTACGAACAGGGATACCCAAGAAACGTTATTATGTACGGCATACGTTTTCGAAGTGTCGACGTCCGAGCATGGTGCTCAACATCACATTTACAGATTGATCAAGGACTAGCCTACTTGAACCTGCTCACCGTGCAGCCATCCACCCCCATCAGTGCCTACCATCAAATACTAATCATCCGCATGCGCGTACACTAAAAACACCGATACGATATACAGTCATACAGATTAGTGTAAATACGTTCTCGTGCGTAAATACACAAACATAAACGACACACACGCAAGTACACTTATCATATTATACATTCATATTTTTACATCCGGGCTTAAGCGTTTTTCAATCGAAAATGTTCCTGCGATGAGAATTTTCAATTATAACGTATTCAACGTATTTATATTTCGAATAATAATATTTTCGTCTCATTCGATAATACAATATTTTAATTCCAAAAACGGACAATATCATCATTATTTCAATCTAATTGAAAAGAATTTTTTAACAGTATTTTTGGAACATTTTCGATATGAGATCCTTACAAGTGGACTTGAAATGTAAAGGTACTGGCCAGCCCGAGCTTGAGTTTGATTCAAAGTTCGAAACATTCGAGGCTTATTTGTCTCGAGAGGAGAGAAACATAAAAAAAAACATAGTCCCTTATCTCCGTAGACATTTACCGAATGCCTACTCAAGATTTATATACGTTTTAATGAGGGAAAATTCTTATTTTGCGGTTGATGAGTGAATGTACATATATTTCGTGAAAATATTGTAGCGATCGATCATCGATTGAGAAAATTGACAATAAAATTTGATAAATAAAAGAAAAAAGAAAAACAATACGCGTTTACGTTGTAACGCGTGTACGTTGTGACGGAAACTTGGAAAAAAAAGAAAGAAATATATATAAATATATGAGAACGAAGAAACAGACTCTGACCTCGGAAAGGCATAGTAACGACATAATTTAGTATTATAGTTTTATTATTAAACTAAACAATAAAAAAAAAAAATAATAAATCAGACAAGACATCCACACAGATATACATATTTGACGTATAAGAGTATATATGTTAAATATTAATGCAATGATTACAATTTACATTGTTATGAATGATCGTGTATAAAGTTATCTAAGTGATTCCCAAGTTTTAAAAAAAAGCGGTGAAAGCTTAAAAGCAATGCCATTATTATATTTTTTATGAGTTTTCTGAAATTCATTTTGTTTTATTGTTTTTTATCCGTACAACGATCAAAGTATACAAACAAAAAACAAACTAAAAAACAAAGGATATACATATATGTATATGTATTTATGTATGTATGTATGTATGTATGTATCTTAAACGTATTTTTGTTAAAAAAATCTTTTTCTCAGTATCATTATTCAGTATGAAATATATTATCTAATACTTTTCGTCTCAATGATTAGGCAAGAGCCGTTGTTTGTTTGGACAAAAAACCACCGTTTTCTCTCAAAACTCATATGGTTTTTTTTTTTTTCTTCAAGCACGCGTTATACATAATACATATTCATCCATTTCTCTTAGGCAGCGACACAGCATAGGTCGAGGAATTGTGTTTGTATTTCTTATATTCATTTGTATTTCTAAGGCCTTTTTTCTATAACTGTTATGCGAATGATCTTCTTATTAAGCATACATTGTTTGTTTTTAACTTTTTATTATGCTTTCAGTAATTATCGTTATATTACGATCTTACGATGCTTCGATGAGAAAATATCCTTTTGACGAATAATAATTCCTCTTTTACGATTCCGTAAGAAATAGAGAAGCGTATGTGTTCGAGGGTGCGAGAAGAAGGGTGAGATAGATCTCTTTTTTCAATTACATACATTTTTATTCATCTCTCTTATCCGAACTTCATTCTAAACGTCGCTCTCTTTCTCTCTTCCCATTTCCCCTTTTTCTCAGATTTCTGAAAAAAAAACATCTGAAATATCAAGGGCATTCCGAAGTGCTCGGAGACCTCGGTACATTTCGAATTCTCTCCCTTTCTCAATTATTCTCTCGAGATTGAATGAACGAAATGAAGAAATGCATAGCCTTTTTTTGTTCAATCATTTTCAAGAAAACTCCAAGGAGGAGAGGATTTTGGAACTTTGGATTTTTCCTTTTTATCGATACTGAATTTTTGGAACATTAATGATGATATATTGAAATTCAAAGTGCAAAATAAGATTAAATTTATTTATATAATGATCGCGTAGACGCGAAAATTTCTAATAACATCGCGCGTTTGACAATTAATTGTTCGAATGATTGCCTAATTCATTGATATTTATTGTTGATTTTTTCTTTTTTTATATTCCTTTTATTTCTCTAAGCTCAGAGATCATAATAATTTCAATTGGCGACAGAGAGAATCGTATCAAGCTTCTTATATGTAATTGTGTCGAGTTTCGTACTTAATGTTTCGTACTCACATTCGGTATGTTCATAACTTATACATTCTGCAGTATGGAATATACGTTTGGACCACAACGATTTTATATGGAAAAAGTTGTCTTTTTTTTTTTTTTTCAAATGATTTTCTTCCCCAAGAATATTGAAGAAGAAAAAACAAAGGTCGAGAACAATTTTACGCTTAATTTTTTGTTTCTTTTGTGTTTTTTTTTTTTAAACGAATCAACTCAATTGCTGAAAACTATCGATGATTCAGTAGTCGTTTATCTTGATGTGAACTCGATGTTCCAAAATAAATAGTACCGCAAAGTACAGTTTGCCTGAAGAAAATTCATCATGAAAATCGAGTAAAGAAAACGATGAGCATATAATACAGTTATAAGGTAGAGTTAATATTAATTACTGTATTCTTATTTTAATTAACTTTTATGGAACAAGTGGCAATGTGTTTTGATCTCTCTTTTTAGTCAGAAAATATGTCGCTTTTTATTCAGGGTTGAGACGAGAATTTGATATGTGATTAATCGAATAAGGAAGAATTTATATTTGAATGATAGCGGTTACGTCTTTGGTTCAAAACTGGCAGCTTCTATACTTTTTACTCATTGTTATCTTTTTTTCTTTTAATCAATGATACGGGATAAACTAGAAGCAACAACGACAAAAAAGAAAAAGAAAAGAACATTTTTACTCTCATTGTAGAAACGATCGGCGTTCTCAACATTTATCCTCAGCATATTTTTCTTTTGATGAAAATTGACGACAAAAAAATGTTTTTTTTTGTTTTATCTGATGATGATGATTATTATTATATCACATTGTGATCGAAATTACATGATTAATGTATGTAAGAGTTACGTTAAATGATTTCTAGATGAAGATTAACAAGGTGTTTATAAAAGAATAAAAAAGAAAATACAAATAAACTATTATTTTTCTAAAATATTTCTTGAAAAGTCTCTACATCGGAAAGATACTCGGATATAATTCATTCTCATGATATGATGTCAATCATGGTATATCGTCATGTCAGTTTCCTTCTTTCATTATTTTTTTCTTAATATATTTGTGAAATATACCGAAGAAATACGACAAAAGAGAAAGGATTAAGAGAATTAAAGAAAAAGCATTGATGCTGACATTTATTAACATTAATAAATAATGATTTAAAAATAAGTGAAGTACATTTATAAGGAAAGATTATGAAAATATATATTTATCTATGTCTTCTGTGAAGATAGAAAATAGTACTCTCTCGCTCTATATTGATGATATTGAAAATCAAGAACCGACAAAAATAAGGAAATTAAATACAGAAGTAGATTAATAGCGAATCCGACTTGTTGCGCTAGGGCGCACTTGGGAGATCTCTGGGTATCAGATCAACGAAGAGTGGATGAGATGATGTCCCGAGTGGGCTCTAGCGCAGGGAGTTTGAGAGAAAATGAACAACTCGCCCTGTACACGATAAAAAAAAATGGTATACAATCAATGGCGCGCAGACTTACTGAACATCTGTGTACATAATTATCTATAAAACATTCAAATCTATTCAAGTTCCAGTGGCTACATTTACGTATTGTAACGAGCACTACTCTTGTGAAATTGAAAATATTATTCAGATTGTCATTTGTCAATGGAAGACAATTTGTCATTGTCATCTTTCGTATGTTAAAATCCAACAATTCCAAACAAATACTCTTTGGTTTGTATTTTCGTAGAGATCGCTGAGTGTCTTTTAACAATATTCACAGTTACATCTTTGCGTATGTAATGATGTTTTTATAATATCCTCTTTCTTCTCAGAAGGAAACATTTGAAAATTGATTTGTTTCCATTTATAAACATTCAAAAATAAGATGTAAATTGAAAATCTATATTTTTATATTAAACTAATGGTGCTTTACTGCGATAGTTACTTTGATGCAAGGATCCCATAATGCGGGAACTGGCGATCTTTGAAGACTACTGCAGTTTTGTTGCGCGTTTATATAGAAAAAAAATTTTTTTTTCTTCATTTAAACGTGAAGTGAAACTGTAATAATCACGACTCGTCATCGGTAAAAAAAAAACACTCCCAGAAATGAGAATAGATAGCTGCTCTCTCTCTCTCTCTCTATGAAAATATAAACCAAATCATTAAGATACGAATATTTTGTAGACGCACCCTAACGAATTCATCCTAAATTAATATCATTGCGCGTAACGAGGATCATTTTCGTCAGGGTCGTGTCGCAAGCTTCGTGTAATAAAAATCATAGATTTTCCAAATACTCGTACAGCACCGCCACCGATGAGATATGTCGCCAATACTTTGCACTGCGTGGATTCATGGCAAATGGGACGTAAAGGCAAATCTGTGTAAATTACAGGTAAAATTGACGTATCGTAAAGTCAGTTCGCTTTATTTTACGTTCCATCCACTTCAAATCGACGCAGTACCACGCAAAGACGACGTATACCTCAACGTGCTGTGTGGTGCCGTTGAGGTATTGAAATTATATTTTATCATATCTGGAACTGCCATATCAAAGAGTTGAGCTTGACCATAAAGATGATATAAACAAAAAAATAAAAAAAGACAACATAAATATTGATTGGATGAAACACAAATGATCAATCTACCTGTATATTACAATATCATAAATTAAATGAAATGAGGATCAAAGTAGTTGATTTACTAAGCGAATGAAAATAAATGAATTGATATATCATTAAATTTAGAAGTTTAAAAATATAATAGAATTCAGTATATGTACAGTATTTGAAAAACATGTTTATAATTTGTATGGAAAAATAAACAATTGATATAAAACCAAGATTTTTATGTTTTACATGGTGTCACCTTTTAATTATACCTTGTAGAGTCATGAGAATTTATTTCTATTTCAGGACATTAAAAGTGTACCCTTATAGGACAACCACCGATCCTCCATACGAGATCTCGATGGAGCGGAGTTTTACAATATCGATACTTTTTATAGAACATTTGTCGAATTCATATCGAATTTTATACAATATCGATCGACGCTCGATACAAATTGTATGGATAATATCGTTATCGTCTAATATCACCGATCACTAAACAGGGTTGGCCCCAGAAAAACCCACTGAAAAGAATTATGCGTGGATGGATTGGAGAACAATAAAATTAAAATTCACGAATACAACTGAAATTTCTTATTCGATTTATAATATAATAAGTGTTCCTATATAATTAATATTTTCATTTCACCATTCATTTTGATCAATGGGAGTATTATGATGTTTGTAATGAAGCTGAAGCTACCGAACGAGAGCTAGCAGACGTACGACTACACTTTTGGAAGGGACTGTACTTTTGAGTTTTCTGATATTGAAATCCAACTAGCGGACGAACCAAGACTACTATCGGAATGGAAATGACCGATCTTTGTAGATTTTGATGCGCTGAATCGAATGAGATAGGTCTAGAAACACTTGAATGCATTTTGAACGGGATATTTGAGTTTTGAGTGCGGGTAGAAGTGGAAATATATCATGATTTACAAGTTTTTCCATGCCTTCTACCATTCAGAAAAATAATTCGCGGTCCGGTGATAGGTTTTCTTATAGCTTTTTCGATGCCGAATCGAATGGTATAGGTCTCGATGTGTTACGCGGCCATTTTAGAGGGGTAAATGGGGGTGAGAGTCTGGAATCTTGCGAATCACAGGAAAATCGAGTGATCCAATGTTCATTCCATGCCTTCTACCTTTCAGAAAAAAGATTTGGTGTTCTTATAGTTCTTTCAATGCTGAATCGAATGGTATAGGTCTCTATGTGTTACGCGGCCGTTCAAGAGATGTAAATGGGGGATGAACGCTGGAATCTTGCGAATGAGAGGAAAATCGACAAGTCCAATGTTCGTTCCATGCCTTCCACCATTCAGAAAAATAATCCGTGGTTCGGTGATAGTGATTTGGATTCGGATTTCAGAGACTAGTGGATTGAGAAAACTTGTGCTTTGAATTTTTCAGAAAGATTCAGAAAAATTTAGAGGAACTCGGAGAGATGCAGGGAAATTCTGGAAAATTCAGAGAGGAACAAATTCAGTAACATTTTTGGTCCTGCATTTCAGAGGCGTTCAAAGAGTGTCAGACGCTTTCTGAGATAGATGAATTCAGAAAGATTGTGCGTAGAACTTTTCAGAAATATTCAGAGGAATTTAGAAAGATTCAGAGGAATTCAGAGAGATTCAGAGAGGAATTAATTCAGCTAAATTTTTGGTTCAGGATTCTAGAGGTATTCAGGGAGTGTCAGAGACTCACGGAGACAGGTGTATTAGGAAAAATTGTGCGTGGGATTTTTCAGAAAGATTCAGAGAGATGCGGGAGAAGTCTGAGAAATTCAGAGAGGAATAAATTCAGTAAAATCTTGGTCCTGCATTTCAGAGGCTTTCTGGAAGTTTCAGAGACTTCCAGAGACATTAAGAAAGATTGTGCGTGGAACTTTTTAGAAATATTCAGAGTAATTCAGAGAGAAATTAATTCAGCTGAATTTTTGGTTCAGGATTTCAGAGGTATTCAGGGAGTGTCAGAGACTCACAGAGACAGGTGAATTAGGAAAAATTGTCCGTGGAATTTTTCAGAACGATTCAGAGAGATTCAGAGGAATTTAGAGAGATCCGGGGGGGATCTGGGAAATTCAGAGAGGAATGAATTCAGTACAATTCTTGGTCCTGCGTTTCAGAGGCTTTCTGGAAGTTTCAGAGACTTCCAGAGGAAGATAAATTAAGAAAAATTGTGCGTGGAATTCTTTAGAAATATTCAGAGGAATTTAGAAAGATTCAGAGTAATCCAGAGAGATTCAGAGAAATTCAGAGGAATTCAGAGGAAGCTTTGAAATCTGAATACATTCAACTCCGGGATATTTAGAGAAATTTAGATACATTCAGGTAAATTTAGAGGGAGCTTTGAAATTTAAATATATAAAATTCTGAGGGATTCAGTGATATGCGGAGAGATTCAGAGAAAGTTGAAGAATTCAGAACGTATCACTATCGGAAAAGTCTCTAACTTCCTCTGAATCTCTCTGAAATTTGTCCCAAAATATAGAGAGATTCAGAGAAATTCTGAGAGATTTCAGAGAGATTTAGAGAGATTTTTTTTACCAGGGAACCAAAAGATATTTGTGTTGAAAATTCACAAATACACCGTGTTTTTATGGTGAAATACCAAAATACCACTAATTTTCCACTTGCTCATTCAGCATGGTATGTTCACGCCACAGATCCCACAGAATTTCACAGTCACTCATATGTGGCGGGTTTACAGGCAGCAAGAGAACCATTTCATTTGAATGACGTATACGTGAATTGTTCCATTTGTATCATGACTTTATGGTTATTTTCAACATTCTGATGAGCATGACATACAATTTCCTTCATATCAAAGTCTCATTTCGGAATTTTTGATTGAGCTGAAGCGAGCAAAAGATTTGGACCATCCTGAGATGTATTTGCGATTCATCGTTGGTTCGAAAGTCAATCTTAGTTGCAATTCATTTCATCTACCATGGAATATTCGTTGCTTAGATCCTATAGAATGTATGACGGTAACCCATGTATAACGGATTTAGGGTCAGAGAAAGAATCCATTTCATTTGAATGTCGTATACGTGTACTATTTTACCTGTATCATGAGCAGAATTGTCTTCCCCGGGATGAAAATTTTATCAATATTCAATCATTTTTGGATTCTGCTTAAAAGATTCAATTCCTCCGCACATACCCTCTTGTATGCTCTGGATATCGAATATCTGTGAAAGAAATTATATCGGACACAATAAAGTATCGAATTCCAAAACATAACCAACATAATCCGATTCAAATGATTATAATATATATTTATGAAAAACTTATCTTTTAAACATCAGAAGTCACATAATGCATTTTCACAACAATCACACAATTTTTAACCTCTTATGTTACTTGAGACTACATATCGTGTAGATATCTGAATAAAGATCTTACATGAATAGTTTTCAATTTGTTTACCTGTATTAGATGTCTTTTATAATATATCTTTTCCACATGTTCTAGTTGATGCACTACTAAGATTCAAATTTAAACTGCAATAGTAACGTCCTCTTACAGCGAAATCACTCTTCAGAGGTTAGTCATATGATATCATTTCCGTTGATTTCCGTTTCACTCACTCGTTTTTTCAATTTTATCATTTCTATTCTGATGTTAATTCAACAATTTACGTAATAACAATAATAAAAATAGTGATTATGAATAACGAGGAAAATGTAAGAGGTACGTCAAATCTTATTTTGCGAATGACATCGCATTTTTGAAATAAAAATCTCAATGTGATTTTCTGTATTAATTATCGTTTGTAGGTTATAGTGTATTTGTTTTGAAATTTTGTATCATCGATTCTTGATTTATATTTATAAATTGAATCTGTCGATTATTGTTGAAATATCGTGCAATATTCAAATATTACAAAATCAATTATCAAATTCTATTAATTCTCAATGTATCGTACAGGATATGTCGCTGATAACCACAAATTTGTAACTTCAAATTCAAATCATGATTAAAATACGCCGATATCGGCGGTTTATGGGATCATTTGGATTTTCTGTTGATACGTGTATTAATCGACGACAAGTGAATCTCAATTCTTACATTAGAATACATACCTCTAGTCATATATTGCGCAACAATGTGATCGATAAGCATCCTGAGCAATTGAAGGGTAATAAAGTAGACAACTCTTTATTGAGATGGAACAACATTGGTTTAGCAAAGTGGATAGTAGATCATTCATCGCCAAGTGTGCAACCGTATATGAAACTTATGAGAATCGATAAACCCATAGGTAACAACCGATCGATCAAAGAATTACAATTTATAAATATTTCATTTCATTTTATAAATTTTTTATTTAGGTTCATGGTTATTATTTTGGCCTTGCGGATGGAGTATAGCTTTGGCGGCAACTCCAGGGCATTTCCCAGATCCGTACCTTTTGGCTCTCTTTGGTTTGGGCGCGTTCATAATGCGTGGAGCAGGTTGCACCATAAATGATATGTGGGATAGGGACATAGATAAAATGGTGAGGAATCTTAGATTCCGTTCCATAGATTTAGTTTATGTGCTATATTGATCGTTCGAATTGTTTTGTACAGGTAGCTAGGACGAGAGATCGACCATTGGTTACGGGAGAAGTCACGCCATTTCAATCCTTAGTATTTCTCGGAGGTCAACTCTCCATAGGTTTATCAATTTTATTACAATTAAATTGGTATAGTATACTACTAGGTGCAAGTTCGTTAGGTACAATTATTATTAAATCATTATAATTATTCAATTCCGAAACAGTAATATAAAAGTATATTATTTGTATTGAAGGATTAGTAACAATTTACCCTCTTATGAAGAGAATAACTTATTGGCCTCAGTTGATTCTGGGAATGACTTTCAATTGGGGTGCACTTTTGGGTTGGTCAGCTGTGCATGGATCCTGCGATTGGACAATTTGTTTACCTCTTTACATATCTGGAATATGTTGGACGATCCTATACGACACCATATATGCCCACCAAGTGAGTATCCTTTGTATGAAAAAATACCCATGTTTCAGTATTACAGATTATCTATACAATATTATATTGATTTATTTAGGACAAGGTAGACGATAGATTACTCGGAATCAAATCGACAGCCTTAAAGTTTGGGGATAAAACAAAATTATACCTATCAGGATTTGGAGCAACTATGATATCAAATTTGATAATTACTGGTATGTTGTCTTCGCAAACTTGGCCATATTACGTGGCAATAGGCTTAATCGGAAATCACATAGCAAACCAGGTAAACAATTTTATCAATACACCTATGTATAGAGTACATCGCAAAATTAATTAATTTTTTACAGATTCGAACTTTGAACATCGATAATCCTTCCGATTGTAGTAAGAAATTTGTTTCTAATCACAGAATAGGAATGATACTATTCGCAGGTATAATTTTTAGTAATTTATTAAAAGATTCGATCACGAATGAAGAGAAGAATAATAATTTGGAAGCACAAAAGATGAAAGGATGATAGGACACCTTTGTTTTTTTTAAACCAAAGCCGTGATGAATTATTCTACATAGTGATGAAATATTTTTATGTATATACATGTATATAATACCATGTGGTAATTTATTTTTACATTGTAATGTCGTAAAACTTACGATGATTGAATATGAAATTGATTGTTATTCTAATCACCAAATTCTTAAAGTGCCATCCAATGATTTACGTTTACCTTTTGTGATTTGTCCAAAAAAAAATTCGATGAATTAAAAATCGATTGGCTAAACCCAAAAGCTGTTCTTAATTTCATACGATGAGGAATATTCGTTGATTTCGGATACAATACAGTCTAGTCATTGATACAAAAATTTGAAATAAGAATTTTCATCTCGTAAGAATAATTTTAGAAGGTAATACGTGAAAAAATTCAAGGAAATTCAGCTTCGAAAATTCCATAAAAGTACACAGCTGGAATGATGCGTTGATGCAATAACTGAATATTAAAATTTTTTCTTAATATTCTGAAATCTCAATTCTTTAATTGAGCGGCTGGATCGAAAAAAAGTTGGAATTTCGCAAATTAAAAACTACTGGGCGATAGGTCTTGAAAAATCAATGTGAGTATCCCTTTACGATTTTTTTCCTTCATTAATAGTTTTCGAGATAAAAAATAAAAACTACATGTTTTTGTACCAAAAATCAATGTTTTTCAATATTAAACTCGTTCTAATTCAGTCATTTTTCAAGATATCAAGAAAAACTTGATCAATTCTTGTTTGTAAGATCTGTCTGAAGACAATTATGTCCATAAAATTTGCAAAAGTTGATAATAAATTGATAAATTTTCAATCCAAAGTGAAAACCGTGTTCTTGAATGCTTTGGATTAAAAAAGAGGTGGAGAAAGTATGAGCAACGAAAAACTTCCATCAGGGTTTTTGTTCGTTAACTTTGTGGAAAATTTCAGATCGATTGGGTTATTAGTTGTCGAGATATAGCAATTTATTTATCAGCGCGTAACGAAAATTTGTCATGAGTTCGCGTCGTTTATCGAATGAATGTCAGCGTCCGTAGCAAAGAATGTATTCGCTCGATTTCTCGACATACGTTTATTTTTTGTTGACTCGGAGAATCCGCATATCAAAGGATGTTTGCAAAATTCATAATCGATTCTTCATTATAAACAATTCAATTGTTTGAAACGTCTTCACAAACCAACTATTGATATTGGCAGGAAATCATTCGGGCAAAGAAAGTTGCTCATTTCTGAGGAATAAATGAATGTTAGGATATTCAATAATTCAATTTCCGATCCAGCCGCTCAATTAGTAAAAATTAGCGAAAAGAAAAAATATAATTTGTGATAACCATTTACGACCTTGAATTATGTGAAATGACTTTCAATGAATAACATATTCAATATTAAAACTACTTTAATAAACTACAAGAGTGTAAATTAAGTAATTCATGACCAGACTGTACACTATGTGTCGTTAAAATACAGAAGAACAATATTAAGAATCAAATGCATCAAATAAATTACACTAAACACGTTTTGTTCGTTTTGTACATTATTGTAATATACCATTCTTTACACAGCTATTTACATTTCTTATATCTACTTCCTTTACTTCTAATTCTTTCTCCATCTTAGATTTTCGTTCCAATAACGCTGCTTCATACTCCGACTGAGTTAATAATGATTTTTTAGTTTCTTCTATGAGTTTTAAATTAGGTAACATTATCGCCAAGTATCCACCTCTATGAGGTGGTTCTTTAAGAAGCTGAGGATTCGTAATTAACGATTCGTTGACTTCAACTAATTTTCCAGTTAAAACAGATTTGATTGTATAATTTTGACCGTTGGAAGAAGTTATCACGCAAATATTGGAATTGCTTTGCAAGGGTTGTGCTCCGTGTTTGCCTTTACCCGACACTTTATTCGAGGCTCTATCTAATTTATCGCTCACTCTAAAAGTTACGTTGGATACATCTCTACCTTCTTCCAGCAGTTCGTGACTGGGTGCTAGAGAAAGCATACATATTCTATTACTGTGTATTCGAATACAAATATCGTCTTTGGGTCTCTGTATATTTAGTTTATAATACGGCATAAAATATCTGTCTGTTACAGTAGGTAAAGGAACGTCCAATGCAACTTCTGTTAACATATCCGCAATGTCGTCGTCTGGAGGAAATTCGAATAAATGATGATCATCGTCATGCATGATTTCATCTTCTTCGGTCATCGTAGGTTTTGAGTCTTCTCCATTTTCGACGCTTTTAATTTTTTTACACGCCGGTTCTAAATTTTGCTCATTCGAATCCATTTTGAAGATTATTATCGTGACTTCATAAATTCGACAAAAGGTATTTTCTATTCGTTTGCTTATACAATTATATAAACTCGTTTGGATAGGTTTTGATTTTTTGTGAAAAAAAACAAAACTCTCATTCGCTGTTTTTAGCATTCATTTGAGCTATTCTTGCTAATCTTGCTCGGGATTTCTCATAATTTATTTGCCTAGCAATTTTTCTCTGTAACAGATAAAAGCTGTATAAAATAGCAAATTTGAAAAGAAAATAGGGAAAGCAATTTGAATGATTGGTAAAATATAAACATACTTGTTCCGCTATACAGTCGGTCATTTCTTTGTGGATTGATTCACAATAATTGAAAAATCGACCAATGGGATGCTGAAATGAAAATTAAAATCCGTTGGAATGTTACGTTTGTTTGGTATCCGCGCACAATTTATACCTCTTTTTCACATTCTTGATATTTGACAAATATATGATTACAAGCGGCATTATGCGCTGCCAGTTTTCGTGACATTATATGGTGAAATTTTCAAAATCTAATCTCTGAAAAATTTGTTACACAATCAAGAAGACACGTGTTTTGTTCCGTTGAGAGAATTTCATACAACTGATTTCAAGTATTGCAACTGATGTTGCAAATGTACATTTAGTGTACAGTCGGTCAATTTAATCCCTGAGAGGATATTTTCGATGAGTTCAGAAATTTTAGATTTTAAGTGGTTAATTCCCATCTTTGATGAGTTGTGGAAAACTATGTCATAATTCATAAATTCTTAATAAAAATTGAAATTCGACCACTTAAACATTTGAGCAATGATCCACGTTAATCCATGATACGGTTTAAAAGTTTTTGAATTGAATATTATGAATTATTACATTCGCAATTTGTTTATTGGTGTTCTTAAATTGATGAAATAGGCAGGGAACGGGTGGTGAAATCCACGATCGCTAGGAAATTCACTAGAAATCACCAGTTTTTAGCTAACTCCCTAACTGTGTTTTCGAACACAACTCATGAAATAACAGCTTATTCGATCTACATTTGCGTATAAAGTCCATTATTCTGTTCTCAATGATTTTGTCATTTTATGTTGTTGAATAAGACAAAAGGTCAGGACCGGTATTAATCAAACATTTTACATTTATATTGTCATAAAAAAAAAGAACAATCGCTCAATCGTGGGAAAAGGTTCGAGTCTCATAGGAATACATCATTGGTAAGAACTTGAAATTACTTCAATTCATTTATAAGAATCTTATTGTTTTTACCGGCATGAATGACAAATACGTACTCGTCTTTAAGCTCAAAGACGATTGTCTTTATTACGTTTTGCATATTATCTTTATGTATATCGATAACACGGCAATCCAATTTCGTTTCATCAGCGTATTTAATATGTTATTTTCAGAAAATGTCATTCCCTTTCACGAAAGAACAACTTGCGCCATTAAAAGTTTTTATTCAGTTGTGTACCTCGAAACCATCGATTTTAAATAGACCGGAGCTTGATTTCGTAAAATCTTTTATCGAACATTTCGGTGGAAAAGTGCCAGAAAATTTACCTGAGGAAAATGAACCGCAACCGAAGCCGGAAAATGCCAGCAAACCGGCAGAGCCTGAGCCTGAACCCGCATGCGAAACAGAACAAGAACCAGCACCTGGAGAGGAAAGTGAAGAAAGTGATTTGGAATTAGATATGACAGGAGTTATCGGTCAGTATAAGTGTAGTATATTCCAACTCGGTTGTATTACAATATTTGTGCTTGGTTTTTTCAAAGGCTTTGTCTAGGTGCCCAACATTATTTCTTGCGTGCATGGGAAGTTTACCGTCTACCGAATCATTTTTTTTGCACGTACGGGTCCTGTGGCTGTAGCGTTTCCTCACAAGAATACGCTAAAGCCACGCGAGATGGGAACAATGGTAGATTTAAAAAATTCAAAACCATCGTATGATCTAGAGAAAGGGATATAAAAGCAAAAGATAATATATTGATAAACTAAAATCTAAAATCTAAAATCTCAAAATTAAAGGGGGAACATGAAATGTCTAAGGAGTAGTAGAAGTAATAAGCAAGAGAGTTTATACCATACACTCACTGTATAACTTGGATAGGAACATTTTTGAATCATTAATGTCAGTGAAGTAGAATTCTCGGAAGATTCAATGAGAGTGCCGAAACTTGAAATGAATTTTCAAAGAGCCTCATTCCTCTGACATTTTCCCTGACAATCTTTTTTCTCTATATTAGTAATGTACCCAGATAACACACAGGAAATTATTTTTCAAGAACAAAAATAGAATCCGTGAAGAACTCTTTTCGAAGTAATGAATCTGTAACGAGTTCTTTAAGAGTCCTGAAACTATACTTTCCATATTCTCAAATAATTCCCCTTAGGAGATTTTACGCCATTTTTCCTCCAAAAAATTGGCGCCAAAATGAAGTGTTTTTGTCAGAATGGAGTGAATTTCCTAAGAGTCGTTAATGTCCCAAACAATTAACTCCTCCAGAGCTCTTTATGGATTCATTCGAAAAGAGTTCTTGAGGAATTCAATTCGTGTTCTTGAAAAAGAATTCCTGGAGCGTGTATAGTATATATACAGTACACACATAAAAATAAATAAAATATACCCTAGTGGAAGTTTGATCAGGCATTCCCTATTTTTAATTTTTCTGATTTTTCCTAATGGCAAAGAATCATATATACCTCATAAGGATTATAAAATAGAACGTATTGTTGCAACTTTGATATTTTTGAACCGATTATAGTTTGAATAGAGCTTCGTCGAATATTTTACAGTGTAATAGTTTGAAGTAGAATCATCCCAATTATTCCAAATTATCTACATTAAATGTTAATTCATCTTTTGTTAACGGTGAATATATCCATTTATGAAAATCATATTTGCAGAGGATATTCGAGTAAAAAACAAAAGTAAAGATACCATTTTATAAATCCAACTCTCAGTAAGAATTCTAAAACAGAACATATTATCATATTCTCAATGATTTGAGAATAATTGTTCAAATCGTTGAATATTTCACAGTGTAATTTCTAAGTCGCATCAGTCTTAAATATCATAATAATGATAATCAATATTTCAAATGATTTACAGTGTCTGTAGAGTGTAAATGCACAAATATGCCCCTGTTGCATACGCATATCAATAATAATACTACATATTTCTCACCACAAACAACAAATTTCAATCTATATCTCTCGTTAACGGTGAATATATCTATTTACAAGAATCCTATTTATAGAACATGTTGAAGTAAAAAACAAAAATAAGAATAACATCGTTTAAATCTCATCCTCGGTGAAAAGTATGAAACAAAATTTATTCTTGGACCCTCAATAATTTCAAAATTATTGTTGTTTACATGAAGCTTCCAAATCGTTGACTCTCAGAATTCAATATTCCAAAGTAGTATCAATTTTGTTATCTGGATAATCAATGTTTTAAACTATTTATAATTGTAAATATTCATCATCTAAATTATCTACAATTACAACAAAACCATGGCTTGTTTTTGTTTGGTGCCCTTTGCAGTGATATGCATTCAAAGTGGTACCAAGAAAGACACGATTCACAGTAAACACATCTTTCAATAGCTTTTTTACGACATATAGGACAAATATAGCGTTTTTTTTGTCTAATTTACTTTCCACGAGATCGTGAACTTTTTGAAAAGCTTCAGGTGTAAGATAATCTTTTAAAACTTTGATCTCAACGCATTCGTCTGTAATTGGATTTTGAACAATATTCAAGTCAGATTTTATGGAGCCTTCCGAAGTAGTTGATCTAGGTGATCCGGATCCCTTTTCAAATTTTCTGATTGCTCGAGGAGCTAATCCGACCACTTGGAACAGCTACTTTGGAAGGCTCCTATATCATGGACTGAAATTGAATATTTTCCGTTCACAGCTTGAGAAATTTTCTTCTTCGCATAAGTATATCATCTGATTTCATAATCCACGATAAAATCATTGCAACTTGTTCTTCGATGGATTTTTCAGAAAATATTATTCGTTTCCTTTTCTCAATGGTGCCTATGGTTTTAACAGTGGTAAAACCTCTGGGCCGACTTCGTTTCATTATTTCTGGCATGATGATATTTTTTAAATCAATGTCCTCGTGTTTTTTTTCCAGATTCTAAGATTACGAGTGATTTAGAATGATCATTGTCGTCAATAACACACAAATTGTTCATCAGTGTGTTATCATCACCGTTGTATTCAAATGCAGAGACTGTACAGTAGGGTGTTTCATTTTCGGGCGATATTTTTTCTTTCTCTGTCCTACCTGAAAATTTGATATTTTATGGGGAATACAAAATATTCCCGCAGGAAAAAAATTCTAAGTGAATTAGAGGCTCAGCTAATTCAAAAATTCGATTCCTCATTTGAATAACACAGGAAATTGGTTAATTTTAGTTTAAACTTGATTTTATGCTGTTCAAAAAATTTTTTTCGAGTAAATTAGTATGATGGACTTGAAGGAGGGCATAAAATTTGCTACAAAAAAGTTCCCATCGGATAGAGCTGTACGACCAATGGTTTTAGAGTTACAGAGCTTGAAAGGTGAACTTTAATAAAAATCGGCATAAAATCCCCTATAATCTTGTATTTATTGAAATTTACATTTAATTATTGTATTTGAATAAGTTGTTCCTAAGATTATAAATTTTAAAGCCACATAAAGTGCAGTTATTATAAGTCAATTCCGCATGTAAGATCAATAAATACAAAATTATAAGAGCTTTGATGTTGATTTTTACCAAAGTTCACTCCCAAAACTATTGGTCGTACAGCTCCATTCCATGGAAACATTTTTGTAGTAAATTTTATGCCCTACAAACCTATTATATTCATTCTTTTCAAAAAAATTTACTCAACATCGAAAAACCGAGTTGAAATCAAAGTTAATGAGTTAGTTTCCTGTGTTATTCAAATGGGAAACTGAATTTTTGGATGAGCTAAGCCTCTTATTTACTTGAAATTTTTTGTCCAACGGGAATATTTTTTATTCCCCATAAAATATTAAATTTTCAGGTAGGACAGAGAAAGAAAAAATGTCACCCGAAAATGAAACACCCTACCATACAGGTACCATTTTGGAGATGAAACGCATAAGTTTAAATCTGCAATTAATTGATCAATTGTAGTTGAATTAACACCCAGATGGTCACCGTCGATCATAGATGATTGTGATGTTTCAGATATCTCCCCAGATATTTTTTTGCATGAAAAAAATTGAAAATATTTACGTTTATCGATCGTCAAAACATATTTTCTGATCTACTTGAAATAGCTATCCCCTGCAGATCTCCGTTCTTTGAAGAAAACAAATTCTCCGCGGCACTGCACGACTTTATGGGTAATTCTCATTTTCGGAGGTCGGAAATTGATGATTCAATAAAAACGTCTTTTCATTATAAATTATGGTGGATTTTCAAAGTTTAGATCTTACTCTATAAGAAAAAAATAGTCGCTGAGCTCGCAATCCCGACACCCAGACAGCACTGGGCCGTTTTGAAAACATTCTCAAAACGTGGTTGGTAACATAGAAAACATGCCAAAAACGTCCCAGGATGTTTTCAAAACGTCACATGTATGTTTTGAAAACGTGAAAATGTCCTAGAACGTTTTATTTTCGTTTTCGTGGGAGGTGATGGAAACATTTTATTGTGAATGTTTTGAAAACGTCGCATGAATGATTTCCTCGTCTTTTTCAGTCACTAAAATTCATATTATTCCTTGGAGAATTGGAATATTCCAAACACATTTTCAAAACATAGCAATGTGTCACACAGATGCCCACAAAAAAGTCCTGCAATGATATCATTCGGAACATGAGAATTTAATGATATTGAACTATTTACGTGAAATATTTGAATGTTGAGCGAGTTTAAGTGAAAGTGAGCTGATTTTTTATTGAATAAAGTGCAGTTTTGATCAAATTAAATTCTTGGTATCAAAATGCTCAAATTATATTGAAGTTGATGTTTCCAGTCTCATTTCAAAGTATTATGCAAACATATTACGAATACCCATTTGGTTGAATATTTCAGAAACGTTTCAAAAATGACCTAAGAACATGAGAATAACATTTTCAAAATCTTGCGGAATGCATGAAAAAAAAACGTTTTCAAAACATCTAGAACATGATGTTTTCAGAATCAAATCTCGAAAACTATGGACACGTTTCTAAAACGTCCCGAGAACTTTCGGTGCTGTCTGGGCAGCCCTTAATGAGAGGGGGTTGAAAAAAATGTCTTCCATGGAAGTGACCTCATATCTATGGAAATGACGTACTAAAAAATGGCAAAACTTTTTAGAAAAAATATACACCATCGCGTCACAAAATTACTTTCATTAATCTCATTAATTTCATTTCCATGGTAGTAGTGAAAAAAGAGAAGCAATTTAACCGTTTGATTCAATTTTAAATGAAAGCTTCCGGTAATCCAGAATTAAAAAAAATTCATGGAGAAAAGACCAAAATAAGCATTTAATAAAGCCATGTTGATATATTGTAAATTTATCACTTCCACACACCATTATCAATGGTGAGTCCATGGATATATTTTTTGTTATATTATAAAAATATAACACCCGGAAATCAGATCTCTAGTTGATACCTTGGCTTCCGGCTTCCTGTTTATCAAGCAAAAACGCAATAAAATCACACATCCAAAGTTTCATTAATGACAATTAAACACCTTAAAACCGCTGCCATGGTTGTGACCGTTATGCTCGACGAGTTATGAGAATACAATTTGAACTTGAATTTTCTTGTTGTGATTACAACACCGGTATCAACCAACCACTGGTTTAAGATGTTGCCTCAGTACTGTGTCTACAGCCTCTTGGATTTTTTTCCCCTCGCAATATTTTTCAGAGTAAGAGGGGTGTGACATAAGTCCATGAAAGTGAC
Source organism: Gonatopus flavifemur (assembly GCA_018340375.1). Classification (NCBI taxonomy): domain Eukaryota; kingdom Metazoa; phylum Arthropoda; class Insecta; order Hymenoptera; family Dryinidae; genus Gonatopus; species Gonatopus flavifemur. The sequence continues at coordinate 14,444,612 of JAFFJZ010000005.1, forward strand.
AAAAAAACTGATCACAAATTTTGATATGACGGTTCATATAAAAATCTTTGTAACTATGGATATTTTATTCTACTATTAAATGAGTTATGTATCGTATTTAATATTGGTTCACTTTAAAAGTGAATATTATAGAGAAATAAAGAGTTCTGATTTTTTTTCCTTGTGAAAACAAGGTGATCACACCTATGGAAGTGACAATTTGATGCTTCAAATCTTAATAAAAAATTAACTGTGTGGTTTGTTTGCATAAATTTAGCTTGAGAGGATAGTATTTCGTCTACTATTTATTGAAAAAAATCACCGATCCATTAATTAAGTACTACAAATTAGAAACACTTGAACTGGTTTTCCAACTCTCGGCACTAATGTATACACACTTGAAGATTTTGGAAACGCGAATAGATACCCGGGTGTATGAACCAGCGTAATGTATTTGGCTATGCGCAGTTATGAGGATACTCGCGTTAATTGGTTCTGCAGCAAGATGCCAGATCCAGTCAAACATTGTTGTATGTATAAACTCTCTCACCGTGGCTGTAGCCCGCTCTTATTGGGAAACGCTACAGCCACGGGACCCGTGCACGCAAAAAATAATATTCGGTACACGGGTCCCGTGCACCTAGACGAAGCCATTTTTTCCATCTAAACATTGTGATTTAAGGTGATACCAGCGGCGTGGGCAAACGCTGCAATCCAATTAAAATATCGCTCTGTACACGCTGTTACCAGGTTAGGGAGAACTAGAGTTTCTTCCCTGTTGAAAAGATCTCATAAATTCTAATGAATTCTAGTTATTTTTAGGACAGAAACCGCGTGAAATCTAGTACACACGCTTGATTTTATACGGTTGTTATGAGATTTTGCAAATGGTTCTAATTGAATCTCATAAAGTTCTCATATAATTTTTGCATTCTTATATGAAATCATATAAAACACATGAATTCTAGGACAGAAACCGTATATAGACTGATAAAAACTTGTTGAAATTCATATAAACTAATAAGATTTATATATGAGAATGCATGGGACTTTTTCAACAGGGTTCATTGGTCATTCTATTCAATAGGGTGGTTCTTATTTTATATATAAAAAGTGTTTTCTGATTTTTTTGCTGTCAACAAACAAGTTTTCTGTACGGCTGACCCTTTAATTTTGTTCTACATCATGAAGGAATGCTACAATATTTTTTACATAATTTTCAAAGGAGATTTGAGGATCGCTCACGGCGTTTTGAAACGCCTGTTGAATAAGAACCACCCTACTATTCAATGGAGCCAATTCATTGGTACATTCCCTTAGAAATCCCGCTAACCTGGCAACTGTGTGTGTACGATATCTTGATAGAATGGAAGCGTTTGCCCGTGGTTTGTCATAGACGATTCGGCTGCTGCCACGCCGCTAGTATCTCCTGAACGCAACAGAAGTAAAACATTTGATTCCGCACAGATTTGTACATCCCCAACGGGTTATCGATACCTAATACCGACACTATAGATCATGAAAATTCAATTCATTTACTTTGAACATATTTCAATCACATTTGTGAGACTTGTTCATGATATGAAAATCACTTACAGAACCTGATATGGATCCCCCTCAGAAAATGGGAAATCCTACATTGCAGCCGACCGAAGAGGAAATCGCCGAATCTCAAGCGAAGCGTTCGGAAGCTGTTTCAGCGTTCATGGAAAAAGATTACGAAAAAGCTGTTCAGCTCTACACGGAAGCTATCATGTTGAATCCTCAGGCCTCCTTGTTATACGCCAAACGAGGACAAACGTATTTGATGATTAACAAACCCAACGCTTGCATTCGCGATTGCGAACGTGCTTTAGAATTAAATGCGGACAGCGCGGCTGCCCATAAATTCAGAGGTCGTGCTTATCAATTACTTGGAAGATGGGAAGAGGCGGCCAACGATTTAAGATTAGCCTGCAAATTTGATTTCGACGAACAGGCGGATGAATGGTTGCGGGAAGTCACTCCTAACGTAAGTTACCTTATTATTCAGTTTTTATATTTAATTTCAGTGATTTTCGACACTTCCAATTTCTCTCAAATGCATTTTTATATCGTATATGCAAATCATATAAGAACACTATGATTTGCCATCAAAAGCGAGCTCCTTCGTATCATTCCTACGACACATGAATGTAAACAAACTCGAGCGGTCAATATTTCATGAACAAAAACACAGTGATATGTTGATGTAAACGAGAATGGAATTTGTATAAGAACAGTGAGTTGTCCACAGTTGTACTTCATTACACGTACCGAGCAATGTTGACCAAATCTTAAGAGCATTCCGTAGACCCTAGAATTACTAGATCTCTCTACCCAAAATACTTGAAGAGGACTAAATAAAATGGAATAAAACAACCAGCCAGACCTTGTTGTTCCATACAAATAGAAGGTCTGGCTGGTTGTTTTATCTCATTCTATGTAATCCTCTTCAAGTATTTTTGGTAGAGAGATCTAGTAACTCTAGGGTCTACGGGATGCTCTTGATAAAAGTGAGAGGTGGTGAAGATTTCATACGAAAATACCTCAATGAAATTGTTCATAGAGACACGTCGACGTGCAATTTTATGTTTTTAACGATAAAAACTACCATATTCGATCAATTTTGCTTGAGAATCCCGTTATAGCGAAGTGTATACACATAACGAAGAAATTTGTTTGCTTATTGAAACGTTTTATTCATACAAATAAATGTTTACTTAGTTCAGCGACGTAGGAAATCGGCAAAAAGTTATCAAACGCAAAAATGAGGAACTCAATAGAAATTCGACGAAACTACTTTGTTATAAAAACAAAAGTTTTGTCCTTTTTTTTTAATAAATTCAAATTTGAGAAAGGTGCAAAGATTGCCTATGGCACATTGCGTTATTGTTTGACCATTGTTTTTTTTTAAATCAAAAATATTGAATTTCATGAATTATATTATTCGATAAAGTTGACAATCACGTACATTTTCGCGATAGAGAAAATATCACATGGTATACAAACGGCATTCAAATTTCACAATCCTATTTACAAATTACAATTGTCACCTATCGTCGGTGCACGTTGCCACGCGTTTCATCTACTTATAACCTAGGTACGCAAATTTTAACCATTAAACAAGTTGATATTTATTCCCTATGTTTAATCCAACAGGCACTTTGAACATATCTATATATATTATGACATAGACCTTAAATTAAACTAATGTGTTTTTTTTTTATAAATATAATAATCATTATAATGAAACAGCAACAATAGAATTGTATGCATAAGTATCAACAATCAATCTTTGAAACCCCCAAAACAAAATTGACATGAGTTAATACACATGAGTATTAGCGATTTGAAAATAAATAATATTATTGTAAATTGGATAAATTTACGTATTTCACGAGTACAATTCACATTGAATATCATATGAAGTTGATCAAAAAATGAATTTTTTGGCGGTGTCATTGAGAAAGAAACACACCATTATCCAATGAGAAATGCATTACGAGGGAGATAATTCGGTCAAGTTGAATGATAACATAATCGAAATCAACGGTAGACACTCATGAAAGGAGATGACAATTTATTACACGTTATATATAAACAATCTTAAATTAAAACAATTCCGTACAGAACTTTACAACGGTGATGGTGGTGGTGGTGTATCTCTCTCAAAATGGAAGCTCGTTTACTTACTTAATTAAACGTACTTAAAACGATATCCCCCATCTAACGGAGTACGACTGATTAGCTATTGAACAACTTAATCCCTGCATAAAAAAATTTGGGACTGTATATAAGCGAATCACGTGAAACTCGAGTATAACCCTCGTGTCGCTCCAAGTTTTTTTTACAACAATTTTGGTTTCAAAGAGAAGTCTTCTCTACGTGATTCAATCACATTTGTATCTGCTCTATAATGTAACATTTATTATTGTTTTATTAACGTTAACATTCAAGTGTTGAAACTCGCACTCGAGATAATTCCAATAATCGATGATGTATTTTGAACACATTCACAGGAAATTGATTGTCTGACTTGCGTCGGAATGGTAATACTCATCATATCCTTCAAACTTATCCCTCTCATTATCATCGATAACTTCGATAATCGATTCTCCCGTCTCTCCTTTCTCGACATTTTACGTGTACAACTTTTGTTTTGTAAAACGATGATACATCGATTCACGGTCGTGATCACGCGACTTGCAAATATCGGGAAAAAAGTTCTTGTTCCATCCTTCACGCGATATCAAGAGCTTCGTTGGAAGAGCTCGATGGAATTTGTACTCAACTTTGAGGATTATTCGCGTCACCTTCTATTTCGTGTAACACATTTTCTACGGATTTTTTATATTTGCCAACCAATTCCGGCAAGTCGTAGGCGATGGCGACGTCGAGCCTGTTGATGGGACAACCGCGGAAGTACGTACACGTCGAGCTGAGCAATGGGAAATCGTAGAGAGGATTCAGCCGGAAGAAATCTTTGTAAACGTCTGGATCCGGGAGATCGTAACGCGATATATTGGTGAGAGTGCTCAAGCCTTCGTAGATGTGATAGTCTTGAGGATTTTCTATGATTTTATCACTTATCTCTTTTTTGTTTCCAAAGAATGTCTTGTGATTATAATACGTCGTCAAGTAACAATCTACCATTTTTGCGTGATTGCGCACTCGTACCTGGGAAAAATAATATGAAATTTTATTATTCTATTTTCAATTCGATGATGGATTTTTATATTGAATATCAACTTACAGCGAATCTTCTCGCGCTGGCGATTTTATGTTCGACTCTCTTATCGATCGCGGAGCGTAGATCTCGAAGGAAGGCTCGTTCTTGAGCGTACAACAATCTAGTAGGTGCCCCAACTTCGTAAGGTAAAGACCAGAGAGAAGTGGAATACATTACAGGAGGCTCGGCGCTCGACATCAAAGGTGAAATATTCCATATCAAAGCTCCTTGCACTCTCATCAGTTCTTCGGGTTTCACTTGATCGGCTTTGTTGAGAATGATTCTTGTCTGCGCAGAAATATCCGATTCGCGATAAATACGAAACGTTGACGGTCTATGGTTCAGTTTTTTTTCTTGTCATTTACCTGATATTCTCTTCCTTTTAGTTGATCAAGAATAGCCTCGGTCTCCGGTCCAACGTCCAATTTTGAGGGATCGTAAACTAAAAATATTATATCCGCTCGATCGATAAACCACTGACACGCGTCGTTGAAAGGGAACAATCTTTGAACTTGTTTCCGAATTTCCAGGATGCCAGGTATCTCGACGACGTTCACCTGTCGACATGGAATATTTTATTTTATTTTTCAACCCCCTCAAAAATATACAGGGTGGGGCATTTGAAGTGTCGCGGGCGTTTTTTCCAAAAATAAAGTGAGATACGAGAAAATTTTTCGGACAAAAGTTGTAGGGTACCGAGGGGGACATCCGATGGTGGCCTTGGCTTTGACCTCAAATCTCATCTTCAAGGGCATTCTGAGATCAACTCTTGTTTTTTAAATAGTATCTCATATTTTTTACTGCAGATTTGGATTTTAGGTCAAAAACCAAGAAACTTTTGTCTGAACCATTTTCCTGAAATCCGCAAAAATGGCGCTCCAATCGATATTGTTCCATTTTGAATCTGACATTCGAATAACTCGAAAACGAAGGGTCTTGCAAAAGAATGTTTCGTACAAAAGTTGTCAATACACAACACATTTCAATCGTCTACATTACCACCATTCAGAGCTCACGCGATGTAAACAAACGACGGGGTTCAGTGAAAATTCACGATTTTGAAAGTCAGTTTGTCAGTTACATTTGATTATTACTTGGTTTATGACAAATTGAAAATCATGGATATCCGATACACGGTTTCTGAAAAGATCGATATGATCTACATTTACGGTGAAGTGCATAAGAACCCCAGACAAGCATATGACTTGTATGCAGAACGATTTCCTGAAAGAACAACGCCATCCATTAGGTATTTTCAACGCATTACAAAATTATTCTCAGAAACGGGAAGTGTTACAAGGGAAAAACGACATCGAATGAGAACTGTTAGCGGAGAAAATGCGGAAGTTAATGTACTAGCTGCAGTAGCCAATAATCCACACGTGAGCTCTCGTGAAATTGGACTCCATTCGGGAATTTCTCGAAGAAGTGTTCTTCGAATACTGAAACGTCACAAATTCCATCCGTATCACATTTGTTTGCATCAAGACCTTCACGGTGATGATTTCGAAAATCGTGTACAGTTTTGTCGATGGGGTCTAGCGCAAATGCACAATAACAACTTCATCAACATATTATTTTCTGATGAGTCGACGTTCACCAATCATGGTCAAGTAAATCGACATAATATGCATTACTGGGCGACAGAAAATCCAAGATGGTTACGTCAAGTAGAGCATCAAAGACAATGGGCTGTGAATGTTTGGTGTGGTATTTTTCGATCTCGAGTAATTGGACCGTACTTCATTGCAGATACGCTAAATGGAGAGAAGTACAGACATTTCTTAAATCAAGTACTTCCAACATTACTTGAAGACATACCTATTCAGGAACGATTGAATATGTGGTATCAACACGATGGTTGTCCATCCCATTATGCAGTCACAGCTCGAGAAATATTGGACAGATTATCCTGGACGATGGATAGGACGTCGTGGACCAGTTCATTGGCCTGCCCGTTCTCCGGATCTTACTTCTCCAGATTTTTTTTTATGGGGATACATAAAAGATACAGTTTATCAACAAGCACCGACTACACCTGAGAATATGCGTCAACGAATCATCAATGCATGCGCGAGCATCAATGAAGATATTTTAGCACGAGTTCAGCAATCTTTTGTAAAACGTGTTGAAATGTGTATTGAAGTCGAAGGCCATCATTTTGAGCATCTACTGCATTAAAATTATCCAAGTGATGTAGACGATTGAAATGTGTTGTGTTTTGTCTGTTATACCCCATCACCTCCGTTTCAGTTCAAGGGGTCCCCCTTGGAATCAGACAACTTTTGTCCGACACATTCTCCTCCAAGACCCTTCGTTTTCGAGTTATTCTAATGTCAGATTCAGTATGGAACAATATCGATTAGAGCGCCATCTTTGCGGATTTCAGGAAAATGGTTCAGACAAAAGTTTCTTGGTTTTTGACCTAGAATCCAAATCTGCAGTAAAAAATATGAGATGCTATTTAAAAAACAAGAGTTGACCTCAGAATGCCCTTGAAGATGAGATTTGAGGTCAAAGCCAAGGCCACCATCGGATGTCCCCCTCGATACCCTACAATTTTTGTCCGGAAAATTTTCTCGTATCTCATTTTATTTTTGGAAAAAACGCCCGCGACACTTTAAATACCCCACCCTGTATATCTGCATTCGGTTCTAGGAAGGTTAATCCAAACGCATTTGATCGGAAGATATGTATTTTTTTATATTTATTCACACATTGACTAGTTTTTATTCCCTACTTTTATGCTCATTCTATTGAGGTGATTTTCTCGAATTTTTTTTTTCTCATGGGAACAAGTAATTAAAAAGCTTGTATTCTTTTGACACTTATTAAATGAATCTTAAGGGAATTCGTTACTCCCTGCAAAAGTTACTGAATTCCAAATTTCTCCCCCCAGTTTTCTCAGAAACGAACACATAAAATGAAAAATAATGAGTAGCAGCATTTTTTTCAATAGCCTAAGAAGATGCAGCACCTGCTCATTAAAATTGACTCTATCCATTGATTACTGAGAAAACTGGGGAGAGAGATCTGGTAACTTGGCTTGTGGTGAATCGCCTTAAGGTGCATAGAACAATTTTTTTTTTCAATCAAGAAATTCGTAAATCGAAACTTTATAGGCGTTTTTTTTTCGAAACCAGGGTTTTCAAGTTTTTCTGCACGTTATCTAAAAAACTATTGGATCAATCGCTTTTGTTTTTGTTTTATTTTAAAATGGATCAAATCTATTTGAAGATAAACCTAAGAGCAGAAAATATTTGCTCTTTTTTTTTTTAAAGCATTTTGAAGAGCGAACAAAAATGCGACCGAAAATTTGCTGGTCCCACCCCCCATTTTTTCAATTACTGACTTTTTATTAGTTTTATTGATATTTTATTTATTATTATATATCATGAACATTTTTTCGGTTTTTGATTTTAGATAATTCTTAAAAAGTGCTACAGTTCACACCGATTTGTCATTTTTTTAGGCAGTCGTGTTTCAGCACGTGGAAAAAATTCTCATGATGGTATTTTTAATTGAAAAAATTTTTTGATGTACCTTAACGGCCATGGAGCTGTAAAAAAACGGGCAAAACTTCAATTTTTCAATATGCAATGATGGAGCGTATTGCCAAGGTTTGACTTTGAATATAAATGGGGAACTCCAAATTAATATCTAAACATGAAAGAAAATAATTTGTGGAAATTATTTACATTTGTAGGTTATTAGGTTTATAATTCTTTGCATAATTTTCAGGAATTTTTTCCAGATTCAACCAAATAGTTAAAGTCCAATCTTAGCAATGTGTTTCATCACTGCATATTAAAAATCTTCATTCAATGCTTACTTGTTGGGAAAGTACGTAGCAACATTTTGCCCATTTTCCTGGAGCTCCATGGGACTTAAGAGGATATCACCTTTCTTTCTATCGTATAGGTGTGTCCTTTTTCATCCAAAGTGCTCGAATGGTAACGCTACCCTGGTTAAACAAACCCATTGATTCTTGCCAAATCTAATTGAATCTTGCACAATGTACTGAACAAATCCTATTCAACCATTTTCAATGATATTCAATCAGATGAGTGTATTTTTCCAATGTAATTCTGATTGAATCTTGCACAATGTTTCGACCAAATCCAATTAAATTTCATTTCGTCAGATTGTATTGATTTTTTTCACCAGGGTAGTGTCTTCTCAAAGGCTATGAAGCGTCAGAAAACGGATAAAATTTTGCCACGTAGTTCTTAAAAAACTGAGCAATGATCACAAATTTTAACCCTTATCAGTACAGATCGGGTCTTTTAGGCCCTGGGAATTACATATGCAGTCTCAATATCAATTTATATTCAATATTATCGATCGATTGTTTGTGACATTCATCCTTGCTCACGAGGCATTGGGAAAAATCATTACAGCTGTTGTTCCAACACTGAGAGAAATTTGGCGCACAGGTTATACTCGGCTCCGAGTGACAGCAGCGCCCATCACTAAGGACGGTGTACGCGCTGAAACGGAGTAGCTTACTGCATTTTACCTGCCTCACTGCTACTCCAAGTACTCAGCGTATAAGCTATACTTGTTATCGGAGTAGCTGCTACTCCGATGTCACGTACAGGCGCTAACAGGCTAAAACGCGCAGCCAGTAAACCTCAAGTATAGAGAGAGCGCCAAATTTCTCTTAGTGAAGGTGCAGGTGTAGCGGACGTTAGAATAACAAAGCGACATGAACGTATAGTTCGGGTCTCCGAGGCCCAAGTAATTACAAAGTTATATGAATAATTAAAATTAGAGAAATATTATACCCCACTTGGAGCCTCTCGAGTTTTGAACATTTTCATTGAATTAGATGAGAATACTTGATTCCATCCAAGGATTTTTCATATTTTCAACATGACTGTAAGTTGAGGTGATACCAGCGGCGTGGCAGCAGCCAAATCGTTTATGACAAACTACAGAATGCAAACGATTGAATTTGATAAAAATATCGCTCTGTACAGCACTTCTCTCATTGATTGGAAGTGCTGTATTGAACGATATTTTGATCAAATTGAAACGTTTGCCCGTAGTTTGTCGTGAACGATTTGGCTGCTAACACGCCGCTAGTATCCCCTTAAGGGAGTAAATCACTCTAAAGGACGAGAAGAAGAGAAAATTTCGAGAATTTTTTCCACAAAAAAACTGAACATATCGAAATTTGGTAAAAAGTTATATACGAGGGTGGATTGATAAGTTTCCGGCCTGACCAAGAGATGGCGCCACTAGGCCTACCTTGAGGTGGCGTTCTATAGTACCATCCTTAGATAGCTTGTAGCTATAGTTTCAGTCCGATCGCCATGTTAGTTTAGTTTTGAGAGCACGCTGACCAAGACGCCTCTGTGTTTTTCGTAAAAATGGAAAAGCTGGAAAATCGTGCTGTCATCAAATACTTTTATTTGAAGGGGTTAACGCCGAAGGAAATTAAAGAAGAGATGGACTCAACACTGGGGACATCCTCCCCATCATATTCAACCGTTAAGCAGTGGGTTTCCGGGTTGAAAAAGGGTCGTGTGAGCACCTCTGATGAGCCTCGCTCAGGACGCCCCATTGAGGTCACAACTCCAGATATGATCGAAAAAATCCATCAAATAGTGCTGAAAGATCGCAGATTAAAAGTTCGTGAGATAGCTGAGACCTGTAAGATGTCATATGAAGGTGTACAAAATATTTTGCACCAACATTTGTATATGGAAAAGCTCTGTGCAAGATGGGTGCCGCGTTTGCTAACAGTCGACCAAAAATTGATTCGAAAGAACATTTCTACCGCCAATTTGGCGTTGTATAAGCGTAATCCAAGCGAATTTTTGCGTCGATTCGTAACCGTTGACGAAACTTGGGTCCACCACTACACTCCTGAAACCAAAGAACAGTCTAAACAGTGGATTGGACCAGGGGAACCAACTCCAAAGAAGGCAAAAACAATTTTTTCGGCGAACAAGGTTATGGCTACTGTTTTTTGGGATGCAAGAGGTATTATATACATTGATTACCTTGAAAAGGGTAAAACTATCACTGGTCAATACTACGCAGACTTATTGCAACGTTTGAGCCACGAAGTGAAAATTAAACGACCTCATCTGGCGAAGAAAAAAATCTTGTTTCATCACGATAACGCACCAGCGCACACGTCAATCGTTGCGATGGCTAAAATCAACGATCTGAAGTTTGAATTAATGCCGCACCCTCCCTACTCTCCAGACCTAGCCCCGAGTGACTATTATCTGTTTCCTAACCTCAAAAAATGGCTTGGCGGTAAGAGATTTGCGGACAATGAAGAAGTAATCGAAGCTGTAAATGGGTATTTTGAGGAGCTTGACGAATCAGTTTATAGAGATGGCATTACTAGACTAGAACACCGCTATGAGAAATGTATCAGCCTTGGAGGAGATTATGTTGAGAAATAAAAAAAAAAAATTCTTAAAAACGTTGTTTTTCTTGGTCAGGCCGGAAACTTATCAATCCACCCTCGTATTATATGAATATTAAAGTGTGTTGTTAAATTTACATCGAAGCTGTAAACAACAAAATGACGGCTCCTCAGTGTTTTTCCTTGGACATTTCTTTTCCGTGGCTTGTCAAATAACTCCTGCAAATTTTAAGATGCAAACATAAGCCAAGAAAAATCATATCCATTATATTAGCTACAGCAGTACGTAGAATGTTTTTTTTTCATAATGCATAGTTCAATTTTCATTACGATTTTCGAGCGAATTTTCTTAAAAAAACATGCGATTTTGGCAAGAATCAATTGAAAAAAAAACCTGTACGTACAGCTGTACCGAATATCATATTCAATCGAAATTTTCTTGGTTTATGATTGTGTCTTCGAATTTGCAGGAGTTATTTGACCGGCCACGAAAAAAAAATTTCCAAGAAAAAACACTGAGGAGCCGCCATTTTGTTGTTTACAGCTGCGAACAAATTCAAAAATCCACTGCAATAGTTATATAATAAAGAACTTTTCGCCTCCTTGAAAAGCTCGAGTTTCTCTATGCCTGTTTAGAGGGAGGAAAGGGACTGATTGCAGACCAATCATTTCTTCCCACATTTTCTCCTCTAGGGAAAAAAATAGCCGTGAGGAAAATGAAGGCAAAAGAAAATGTTGAAAAGTAAAGTATGAAAAGTTAACGAATTTCCATTTTTTTCTTGTTATATTCTTCATATTTTATCAACTGTACGAAGGAGGGTTGAATATGCAGCAATAAAGTGCCCTGCTAGGGTTCCGCTCGGAATATAAATTCAAAGCCCAAAATGTATTCCTAAACATGTAAACTCAAGTTGTAAAAATCATTGACATTTGTAGGTTAATATTTTTATAATCGTTTGCCTAATTTCAAAGAATCATGTGCAGTTCGGAATTCGTATCCAAAGCTCAATTTTAGCAATGTACTTTATTGCTGCAGATTAAACATTTGTGTTTATTGCTCAGTTGTTCAGAGAGTACGCAGCAAAATTCTGCCCATTTCTTCAAGGACTCCATAGCCCTTCAGAATCATTGAATAAGTGTCAGAAAACTCGAGTCCCTCATTTACTTCCATGAAAAAAAGAAAGAAAAAGATTCGAAAAAATCATTTTACTTCAGGGTCGCTTGATGAGAACCTCCCCTCCATATACTTTGATTTCTTTGTAAAATAATACTCATCATTTCTATCTATCATGCTTTGGTAATAATTTATGATTACATGATATATTTTATACTTCACTTTTTTATGTCTATATTTTATTATTATTATTATTATTGTTAGAAGGGGGCCGCTTGGTCCCCCGAATCCCTCTCGACCAGAGGCTTTGCCCCTGGACCCCTTGCTGACCCCACTATTACCATGTCATCACTGCGTTGAATCAACACTTCTGATTAAACCGGTTCCATAGGTGAGGGGTTAACGCACTACCTTTCAGACATGGATGTCCGACAGGCTTGGGGGTTCGAATCCCTGACTAATCAATCCGCCTTTTTCCCTAACGGTACACGGAGAAAAATGCAGCTCGAAAGAATAGTAATCTTTAATAGAAAATTGGAGAATATTTCTTAAGATCTGAGAATTTTTCTTAAGTTCGTAATAAACATAAAACGATTTAGATTTCTCTTGAATATTGCTCGAAAAACAATGAAAAATTATCAATACTTAACAAATCCTAAAAACAAATATGAAGTTTCTAAAAGTCGCCCATGACATTTTACAAAGTGAATAACAAAATTCTGTAATTTGAAAATAAGATTTCAAAATTTTGTTATTCACTTTGTGAAATGTCATGCGCGACTTTGAGAAACTTCATATTTGTTTTTAGGATTTGTTAAGTATTGATAATTTTTCATTGTTTTTCGAGCAATATTCAAGAGAAATCTGAACCGTTTTATGTTTATCACGAACTTGAGAAAAATTCTCCAATTTTCTATTAAAGATTACTATCCTTTCGAGCTGCATTTTTCTCCATGTACTGCCGCGAAAGGGAAAATGGTGGATGGTGCGTCAACCAAAGTTTATCCCGAAAGCGGCTATCACCGTGATAGGAAAACGACGGTTGACGAGCCAAGGAATGTTACCTCAGCCGCGTAGATTAGTCAGCTTAAAGAAACCGGGTTAACAAAAACGCAAAAAAAAACACTTCTAATTATCAATAACATACTCAATTGTTGCTCCAGTCACTGTAAACAGGGTGTCCCAGGAAATACCTCCCTCCTTTCACCAGCGTATTCCTACGAGAAAACTGAACAAGTTTTCCATTTACCATTTATTGACTCGGAGCTTAGTTTCAAAGCTGGTTTTAACCAATCAAGTGAATGATACATAAGTAAACTCTTCGATCATTGAAGTAGCCGATTTACTCGCCCTCCGAATGGTCAACTGATTTTGTTTATAACTCGAAAACTAAGCTTCGGATCGGAAAATGGTAAATGGACAAGTTTTTGAATTTACTCGTAAGAATACGCTGGTGAAAGGGGAGATTCTTTCGATCTAATGTGCTTCCGCAAATATTACGCATTCTCACCTTTTCGAGTAATTTATTATTCAGTTTTACTCCTCTGAGACGATCCAACATTCCCTGTCCGAACTTTTGTAGCCCAGAAAACGTCCAATCGGCAGCCAGTTGAGTACCGTCTAAAATCTCTTCCTCTTCGCCGTGCATCAAAATATTGAAATACGCCGGCGAAGGCTCCGCTCCTGTGGGAGTTTCATTTGATTGACGAAAATGCGCAACGTTCACTGGAAAAATGAATTACCCGTTACTCACCTGTTCTCAATGAGAGTGGCTTGTACTCGAGGTCGAGCAAATAATTAATTATGGACGATTTTCCTCCACTCCACGGACCCATGAAAAGTACTAGAGGTTTCGAGAATATTTCAGGATCTACATAAAGAGAAATAAATAATCAAATCTATTGTAAAATAAGGAAATATTGGAAAACTTGAATGATTCACCTCCGAAGTGTCGATTGCTGAGATCTCTGTATTTGTATAGAGTTTCTAAAGGTTGGATAGCGTTGTCGTACAATCTTTTCAATTCTTTGAGAATTACATCCGCTACCTTTTGAATCGCTCTTTCCTTCTCTTCATTCTCCTCGTCCAATTTCAACAATTGATTAATGTGATCTCTCGGTCGCAGATTTTCTGGTATTTCGATCTCTTGTATCAAATCTTCTTCCGGAGTTGGTTCTTCCTCACTTTGAGTTGCTAAAAAAGATCAAATATTTATAGTTTTTTCTCTTTTTTCTTGTATGAAAGCATTTTTGAAATATTACCTTGTTCTTGTTCTTCGGAACCTTCAGCGGCAGCTTCCTCGTCCGATGTCCCTTCTTTTTCCTGCGAGCCAGTTTCTCCTTCCTCCTCCACTCCGCGTCTCACTCGAGATTTAACTTCGTCTTCCTCTTTCGATTCTTCCTTAGATGCTCCTGCTTCTTCTCCCTCCTCTTCTTTGCTTTCCGTCTTTTCATTACCTTCTTTGCTCTCTTCGCCCGTGTCCTCTTTTTCCTCTTCGCTTGCCGCCGGTTCAGCTTCCGCTTCCACGGATTCTTCTGTCACACCTTGACTATCTTCGCCGTGTTCTTCAGATTGTTCCTCTTGTTGTTGTTGTTCTTCTTGGGATTCTTTCGCATCTTCGGCATCTTCTTTCGATTCGGTGGCTTCGACTTCCTCCTTCGATTCTCCTTCACTTGCTTCCTGCGATTCAGTTACTCCAACTTCTTCTTGTTCTTCTTCTTCTTCTTTCGATTCGCTGGGTTCCGCTTGTTCTCCTTCTTCTTCTTCTTCTCCTTCTCCCTCCTTCGAATCTTCCGTTTCTTTCGTTTCTCCGCTCTCAGTTTCTTCTAATTTCTCTTCCGACTTGACTTCCGCATCTTCCGTCGAGGCATCGGTCGCTTCTTCAGATTTCTCTGAAGATGCTATTTCCTCATCGACATTTGCCTCTTCGGATTGATCATTTCCGGGTTCTTGTTCGGCTGATGTTTCTTCGTCGACTACATTTTCATCGGATTGTTCATTCTTTTCGGAGTCTTCTGCACTTGCTTCTTCTTTATTTTCTTCGCCAGTTTCACCGCTTGCGTCTGTTTCCTCCGTGGCACCTCCTTCAAAGTAAAATTCACTCTTCCATTTGCGATATTTGATAGCATTTATAATTAATCGATTCCATAGTTTAGAGAAGATTGATGTTAAGTAATGAATTTAAGAATCTACCTCAAAGCTAGAATGTCATGAGATGAGGCATTCCGATCACCTGTTAGAATTCAAATGAAAGTATGACCAAATTTAAAGAAAAGTGAATTGATTAGATTCACTATTGAATTTTCACCTTCTTGTTCCGCTTCTTCCGTTTCTTCTTGTTCTTGAGAAGTTGCTTCTGCTTCTTCGCTTTCGTTCGCAACAGTTTCTTCATCCTCCGCAGAATTCTGAGCGGATTCTTCATCCGTCTTCTCTTCGCTTATCTCTTGTTCCGTGCTATCTTGTTTCGTCGCCTCCTCTCCGTCCACGGATCCTTCTTCTCCCTTTTCTTCATCTCCTTCGGTCGATCGGTCCTCCTCTCCTTCCGCAGCATCTTCTACCGATTTTTCGATCTGAAATTCAAATAACAAAGCGATACCACGATTATGTCGTTGATTATTTTCTCATAATAATTGTGTACTCACTTCTTCGCTCGTAGGGGTTATCGATTCTTCCGTTTGGATGCCTTCTTCGCCGTCGGCGCTGACTTCTGCACTGGTCTGCTCCAAAGATCCTTCAAATGAGACATTCTAGAGATCGCTGTGTCCAAGCTGATTGTTTATTAACGTCTAGTATTACCTGTGCCGAGGTCTTTCAACGCCTTCTCAATGTAAGGTCGACAAAGATCCTCCGACGGCACCGCGTCCAGCTCCTCCTCGCCTTGCACTCCTGCAACATTTCAAAACGATCATCATCGTAATCTTTTACAATTTAATAAGGTCAAGGACTTTCAAATCCCGTTAATTCTGTCTTCGTTCCTCAGATTTTTCGAAAATAGTTAGTCAACTTCGAAAGAGTTTTCTGTGGTTCTTTTTTCATTTCAGGGCCAAAAGAGCAGCTGCTGCGAGGCATATTAGATAATCTACAGAAATCTTAGAAAAGCTTGGAAGAGAGTTTAACGCCACGCGACCGCCAAAAATATTCGACTCGAGTGACGTAAGATCTTGTCAAAAGCTTTTGCTTGCGTATATAGCGTGTAAATCATCCCGGCGTGTGCAGCTTAACGACAGGTGTTTAGAAATAACGACAATCCGATCCATCGTCGATGTTATTAGTATCGATTTCGATATCTCAACCGAATCTCGTAATTCTTTCGCTCTGTTTACATTTTTATTCATTTTCTTATTTTCAACAAAAGATAAATACAGAGTCTTTACGGAGATCTTTGGAATTAAACGTCGATATCGTCTTCCCAGGTGGAACTTGGGACGAGGTCGGTTGCTAAGTTTAGCGTCTAGTAGGCGGCTTTGAGCCGAGCAACACGCGGAAATATTTATACATGTATACACGAACTGCACGAACAGTATTTTTATCGATTATCTATTTGTGAAAAAATAAATAAGAATAATTTTATGTAACAGAAATAACGGTTAACGTATTCTTCGATGCCAATAATAATATCAAAATTTCTACTACCATTTTATAACAACTTTTAAAACTCTCTTCCACGTTATTTCTTCCAATTTTGGAATACTTCAACGTTCGGTTATCGAATTTTTATGTGAAATTGATAGGGCAATTTAATCCGAGGGTTTAGAAAAATGATAAAATTCACGTGAATGCGTTATCCTTGGTATTTGTTAGTATTGGTAGAATTTGGATCTTGCGATCTGGCACGAGTTTGACATCACTTATGTTCTTTCCTACTTATATAATTTCGTTCAACGTACAGGGACAACCGACTCTCATCTATTCTCAAAATAACGAGAATTCTTGGATCGGAATATTTAATTGAAATTTAATTACGTTACACACTGTAGATTTTCTTGACTCGTTGATTTTCATCATCACAACACAATCAATTAATTTCACATTTGATTATCATAAACAAATTTTGCAGGCTGCGTTCGTAAATCCGTGATAATTCAACTGAAACACATAAAAGCGAGTTTAATTACGCAGAGATGGATCCTCATGGAATATTGTTGATTCAATCAAAAGCATGGTCATTTCTCGATCGTAACACCATGTAAATCCCAAACATGTACACACACTTGGACCAAAGTTGAAGAGAGCAAAGCCAGAGGACCCGATGACGCAGACCAAGACCTTACATAACATTGACCTTCGTCAGTCAATCGTCACGCGTTCGTCAGCGCCGTTACCACCGCCAATTGGCATTCGTCAAAATAGTTTGATAAATCTCGTCTATCGAAGACAAAAAAGCAAAAGGAAAGAAATAGGATGAATCCTCATCTTTCGTAGGTATCGAAAATTCCTTGAAAATTCCATCCAACGTCAGATTTTTATATTTTGAAAAATTCATCGAGATTTTTGATTATTCGGCAACTCGTTTATTCATCTAGTGTCTATCTAGGGTCGCAGGGATTCAAATTCGACGTGAATTCGTATACAGGAAGATTGAGATATGAGATTCTATGCGAAATGCAGATGCAACGCAAGGAAGAATACAAAATTGTTATCGTTGGGAAAAACTGGAATGCTTGGACGAAGTATGAAGTGTTGATCCGTAACCGTATTGTTTTTTTTCGCGTATACTCACCGTGCAAGGTGACGGCTACGAGGCCCAATAAGAGGCCCACGACGAACGCGGGTCTCAGCCGCGAGCCCGTCATCTCGTTTCACTAGGCACTACACGATGAGCCAGGCTGGCTGAGCTCCTCTCACACACTCGACGATACTCGCGATAGTTCGACTCCAACTTGCCCGCGAGAAACTGGCATCGTTACTGCCGCCAAACCCTGAAAACGCCCCTCTCCTTCTCTCATCCCTTAACCGTAAGAAGGATAGAGAGTCTACCCGCCACTCTATTTCCTCCACTTATTATTTGTTTGTTTATTCGATTTTTCATAAGTCAGATCTATTTTTATTCCCCAAAACATAGTATCGATCTTTATACTCTTCCACTCGCATATTTTTCACTTTGCTTCTCAGTTTCTTGGGATTTTCCGATTGCCGTGCATCATGCATATCAATCGTCATTCTCCATCCCCAGATGCGATTTTATTGGAAATTATATCGGAGAGATAAACAAACGACGTTGAACAATTACAACCGATTCACGAGGATTCGTTTATTCGTTTTTCCTCAATGAGAGTGGTTAGAATGTAGGAAGAACCGCCCAACAACGAAGTTCAAGTGAGGCACGAAGGGTCACGCATTCAACACCGCGCGATAGTTCCCGGCTAAAATTAAAACCTTGTCTAGGTGCTGTGAAAGTTGTCTAGTGGAAAAAACAGATCACTAGGCCTCGTCGAGATCATCGGATCCACGCGTTATTCCATTGTTTTCTATTGCCATTGGAATGACGATAGATCTTCTACGAGAAATTTTTGAAGTCTCCAGACAGATCACTAGCCTAAGAATCTCAATCAAGAAATCTCGTTTAATTTTATCCAATGATTGATTCTCCAAGAGGATCCGAAGGTTTTGGCGTTAGGGTGATATCGAGTACCTCGAAGCTACGTCTCGATAGTTTATAAATTGATCTATCACGAAGTTATGTAGTTTGTTTGATAAGTTTTGGCTGATGATACGAGTGTAATGACCGCATCATCTTCGTCCTCGTCTGTTTTCAATGACTCTTCTTTCAGTAAATAATTGAACGTTTCCTGTACGATCTTTTATCTTGATCGAGTACCATCATTTCTCCCTGCCTTTCAATTACATTGCCGATTTATGATTATTGATTCGATTCGGGAGTCATTATCGATGAGCTTTCAATAACAAGTAAGAAAATTAGATTCTGAGGAAAGAAAGAATCTGATGTCGAGGAGAGTTTTTGACACGATTTCGACAATCGCCCTTGATTACACAAACGATATAATGGATTTTCTCCACATATTTCTTCCGTTCATTTCTTTATATTTTGACCGCTTTGTGTATACACGCGCACATTCACGTCAAGCATTTTGAGTGCACACGGAGAACGGTCGTATTTAAAAATATCTCTCGATGGCCCGGTTTCCCGGCTCTCGAGTTCTATCTGGGTGACAAACCAGAAGCAAATACGACCACGGTATCGTTCAATCAGAGCTTGTACCCCGTGATTATCATCCTGAGGGATAAACGCGCGCTACGCGAGGGCGTTGCTGGTTAAAGTCAACGTCATCCCTGACCTCGTCCTCGCGATCACATGTACTTGCGTCCATACGTCCACCCACGTGTCATCTTGTCATTTTATTTTCAAGTAAAAGCTTTTCTTTCAGTCTTTCCACTTTCTCCATAAATTCCTTTGTTTCATGACCAAGTTTTGTTTCTGATCCAAGGAAATTGATTTTTAGAATGTACTTATCATCCCTGTAAGATAAAATATTAATTATGATTTTGGTATCGAATAAAATACCATCTAAAACAAATCAGAAACACTATTTACGTGAAACGTGTTGTATTTATTATTCAATCGAAGGCGTGATATTGAAAATTTATAAAAATACAACCATGAGATATTATAGAAGAGATATTTTTACTTCAAGAAATGAAGAGTGGACTAAAAACACGCTTGACCTTCGTTTCGAAGTATCGAAAATATCAATGAAAATACATTTTTTCTTTCGACTGAATTATGTAATAATATACCAGAGTTCTATTCTTTTTCTGTGCGCTTTTCTCGACTGTATAATCATCCCTTGATCGCAAGGTTGGTCGCGGTCCTTAGGGGAATCATATTCTCAAGTCTTCGGCGAATAAATCACGAAAGTTCCTTTAAAGAGGTAAACTCTTGCAGTACATTCCTGTAAATAGGGGAGGTTTGCCGTGAGATGCGTGCACATTTGCTTAGAGAGAAGCGTCGCGACGGCGGACGCCTTTATATTTAGACGCCCGGGTCGCCGCCGTATAAGGTGGCTCCTCGTGCAGAATATCCTCTACTCTCTTTCTCTCTCTCTCTCTCTCCCTTCTCTTTCTTTTGCTTTTTATTCATCATTTTCATTCTGTCAGAGATATTGAAAAAATAAATTAATATACAAGAACGGTGGTGCATGATTAGTTTTGACGAAATAAGATAAATCGGCAGTCGGCGTTAGTCGTCATTCGTTATAACGAAACCTCGCTTCATTTGTTCTTCCGAGAGAACCGTTACCCAAGTCATCGATCTTTTTAGTCATCGATTAATGTATCTTCTGCTTTCAATATTCATCACCGTTAGATGTAATATTTTATTCATGGAAAATGATTTGTGATCAAACATTTTACGATCTCCATATGCGATTTGTGTTCTTAAAATTTACAGAAATGGAAGATCGCGTATATGGGTTACGTGTATACCGTGACTTGATCCGTTGATTGCAAGCGAAACTCGTTTATGACTCGTTTAATCCTTATAAATCAAGGTGTTGGGGTTATCTGTGGAGGATTTGAATGAATTGATGAATAAATTCGCGGTAGTTTATCACAAACATATTCGATCTTGATTTTCACTTTTTTTCACCTGATGTTTGAGACTTCGATAATGAACGCTTATCTTGAATACTCATTACTTTTCTATAGATTCCCGAAGGAACGCAAGTGTTTTTTTTTTTACCTACGAACCGAATTGTTTTGATTTAAGTCGCCAGAAGAATTTGCGGTAAATTCTGGGACAGGTACAATTTCTATTACCATTTAAAAGAAATTGTGGTCATTGTAATAAAATTGGAGTAGATTTAATGGCAGCTGCAGTAAATCATACTCCAAAATTGTTCCTGTCCCAAATTTTATATCAAATTATGGTAAATATGACAAGTATTTTTTTTTTGCGTGTAATTCATTTTTATCAACATGCATAAAATATTTTCGAGCTTTTATTTTAAGTAGTCTTATGTATTTCATGAATTATCACACTCTAGTAAAAATCATCCCTCGATTAGAATAATGGAAGTCTACCATCAGTCATTTTTGGACGGAGCACAAATTCAAAAAGAATTCGTGCACTGGATTTTAATAATTCGTTGACTCTTTCCATTATTTTGACGATCAAAATGAAAAGTAAATTCCATTGTTGAAATAATAGACAAAGTCAACGAATTGTTAAAATCCAATGTACGAATTCTTCTCGAAAGTGTGCTTTGTCCAAAAGTGACATACCAGTCAACGAAAATTTGGTCCATTAAGTTTTCCCATGTAAGCTTGATTTTCCTGAGAGTGCGGTATTCCGTATTCCGGTGGCTTTAAATAAGATTTTCAGTTCACCGGTAAAACCTAGAATAATTTGGTGTATTGCAACTTCAGGATTCTTGAATCCAATATATTTTACTCTCGAAAAAACTACGCTTGCAGGCAGGGCAATATTCTACCAGTACAGATAGAGGAAAGGGTCCGAAAATGGGCTACCACTTTGATTTCATCTCTTACTGGCCAGTCTTCACGCGAAAAATCCAAATAAAAATCACAGCAAGAACCTATAACTATTACCAGAGGTCTATGTTTGACCAATATCTTTTCTTTTCAATGAATGAAGGAGTGATAAATTTTTTTCCTTGAAAATGTAAAAACTGTGATTTTTGAAAGTGGGGTCCGAATATGGGCTATCCGTAAAATTTTGTTGAAACTGTTGGCAGTTTGGTGTTTTTAGCGGAACTATCAATTCATCCTTCGGTTAATTTACGCTTCTATACTCCCCTAATAAGCTACACATTGTGTCAGATCCAACGGAACGGATGACTACACGCAGAAAAATATATTTTTAAAAGTTGAGGATCAGCGCCAGTCTGTGATGAATGAAATTATTCACCTGAATATAGCTTCAAAAGTACCATAATTTCTTGTAGAAATACATCTAATTATGGGAGTTTTTAAAAGTGAATTCAAGTCAAAACTCTGTCACAGACTGGCGCTGATCCTCAATAAATTATGGGACCTTTCAACACATCTGTTCTCTGAGTTTAGTAATAATATTGAAAACATCGCATACCTGAAAAAGTTTTGAAAAGCACCGAAAAATATAAATTCACTTGTGGAAGGAACACATTATACTGTAATCGCCAACTGCTGTGCACGCAACTTGTCGGTGATAAGGAACATGTTGAATCGGTCACCGCCAAGCGACAGCGTCATACAAGCCTACAACTTCGGTTGCCCATATTCGGACCATAGCCCATTTTTGGACCCTTTCCTCTAACATTAGCTAGTTCTAGAAAAAAAACAACATTTACGTTATATTCCCCTTCATTTTGAAAAACTGTCTTGCTCCGCTCACGTTTCTGAAAACACCATGAGTCATGCCATTCTATTTGTTCGCAATTTGATAAGCTAATAGTGCCCGCTCTGCTCACTTCGTTCGCGGTTTCCCAAATTTGATGGTCCATCGTGCTCGTTCCGCTCGCATTTTTAGAATTTTAATGGCGTTTGCTTCGTCCGCGTTCACCCAAACTTGATGGTTCATAGTAATTGCTTCGCTCGCAATTTTGTGACCTCACGGTACTTGTTCCGCTTGCATTTTCACAACCTGATGGTGCTCACTTCGCTCGCGTTTTTCCAAACACCGGGCAATTTGAGGTGATACCAGCGACCCCTGAAGATGCAACCCCTTGGTTAGAAAAGGACACAACCCAAACTATTTCAACAAATTTCTCGAAAACGAAGGAATGAAATCAAAATATCGTTCTATACAGACCTTCTTTAATAAATGGAGATGGTCTGTAAAGAGCGATATTTTCCTTTTATTGCTTTATTTTCGAATAATTTGCCAAAAAAGATTTGACTCGGGTTGCATTGTCAGGGGCCCCTGGTATCCTCTTTAATGAAAAATATTAAAGATCCCAAGCATCTCGTTTTGCATGAAAAAGTTGTAGCTCCTTAATACACGTTAATGTTTACAAGGGTCATTTATCTTGTGAAGTTTGAATTGTTGAAACACATTCATCATTCATCCCGTTTGTCGGTACACTAAACTCTCTCAATAGTGCCGAGTAGCGTCTTCCTCACTCTATCCAAAGCAAGACATTTGAACGAGAGAGAAGCCCTGCGGCACTATAGAGAGGGTTCACTGTATTCAAACACTTGGTAATCGTTGAATCGATTGACAAATCACTGACCATCTAAAATCCTTAGGACAAAAATGTATTCAGTTCCTTTTCCACCTAACACTTATTATTCAGAATGAAATAAATCTGGAGAAGGTACATGTTGTTGGGTTCTCCACATTAAACAACGTTTACGAACATTAACATGCATTAACTGGCTAAACCTCGATTTTTATGAAATATTTGTTGCCTTTAAGAAGTACTATTGAATTGAGCAGCGCGAGGACGATCAGTGGACAAAAAACGTGAGCGAAGCGACCGTCATCGGAATTGTATGGATGTGAGCGGAACGAGCATCGTCAGCCCACTAAATTGCGAGTGAAGCGAGCGTCATTAATATTGTAAAAGTGCGAACAGCGTGAGCATCGGTAGTCTACAAAATTGCGTGCGAAGCAAGGACTATAAATCATCAAGTCCGAAAAAATTCGAGCGAAGCCACACTGTAAAAAGTCCAACTGAATGTGGCTGCATCTTACAGGTTGGTTGAAAAGTTCCTGCGCTCACCAAGAGATAGCATTGCTAGCTCAAAACTTTTTTCTTCTCAAGTTGGTATATCTGTCCTGAGAACACATGCAAAGTTACAAGTCATTCTGTCAATTCATTCTTTGTTTACAAGCCATTTGAAGTTGACGTGTCATTGATTTTTCTTAATATGGAAAAAATTGAATATCGTGCAGTCATTAGATTCTTTGTTTTGAAGGGTTTAAAAGCAAAGGAAATTTATGAACAATTGTTAGAAGTGTATAAGGAGTCCTCACCTTCAAAACGCACCGTGGAATTTTGGGCTGGTGAATTTAAACGTGGTCGTACTAGCCTTGAAGACGATCCACGCGAAGGACGACCAAAAACTGCAACCACAGCAGAAATCATTAAGCATGTACATAATATGGTTAGTGAAGATCCAAGTTTGACTAAGCGTGGAATTGCTAATGCCATAGGCATCTTAGACGAACGAGTACTCCATATTTTACATGAAGAATTACGTATGAAAAAACTGTTTGGAAAGTTAGTGCCGCACACGTTAACAATTCAACAAAAACTGGATCGATAACAAATTTCTCAGCGTAATTTGGAGCGTTTTAAGCAGAATGAAACCGACTTCTTGCGTCGTTTTATAACTATGGATGAGACTTGGATCCACCACCATGATCCTGAATTGAAACAAGAACGTTTACAGTGGACTGAAGCTGGTTGTTCAGCTCCAAAGCGGGTGAAGTCACAACGATCAGCAAAGAAGGTTATGGCATCAGTTTTTTGGGATGCAAAAGGAATTTTGTTCATTGATTATCTTCAGAAAGGTAAAACAATCAACTCCGAATATTACTGCAGCCTTTTGGATCAGCTGGATGAAAAAATTCGTGAGAAAAGACCTGGTTTAAAGAAGAAAAAAATCATTTTTCATCAAGATAATGCACCTGCTCACAAAAGTGTTTTGACGATGGCTAAATTCAAAGAACTCAAGTACGAATTGCTTGAACATCCACCGTATTCGCCAGATTTGGCTCCTAGCGACTACTATCTCTTCAGAAATCTCAAACAATTCCTTCGTGGAAAGCATTTTTCGTCGAATGAAGAGGCCATAGCAGCCGTATACGGTTATTTTGCAGAGCTTCCGGAAAACCATTATAAGGATGGGATAAAATTATTGGAAGATCATTGGAACAAGTGTATTGAGCTTCTAGGAGATTATATTGAATAAAAAAATATATTTCGTAACAAAAACAGTATTCTTTCATTTCGAGCGCAGAAACTTTTCAACCAACCTGTACTTGAAAACGTGACTGACATTCAGTCTTTTCCATTGTATCGGCATTTGTTTCCGGCGCTTACTTTGATTGAAACAGGGTTAGTTTTGGCTGCATCTTAAAATCAGCTAATTTCCAGGATGAAAGTGAGTTGTACTTTTCACCGTGGAGTGTTAATAATGTTGTTGCGAGCGATGCGAGCACTCTCAACTCACATAATTGCCAGCGAAGTGAGCCCTATGAACTATTAAATCCGAAAAAACGCGAGAGAAATGAGCGTCGTTAGTATTGCAAAAGTTTGAACGCAGCAATTGCCGACAGAAAACGCGAGCGTGGCAAGCATTCGCGACATGATTTCAAATATTAATTATCGCGCGCAAAGAGCGTCAATAAAATCCATAAAGCTCCATAAGCTCCATAAAGTATTCAGAATCCAAAAACAGGAATGGAGCGAATATTGAAACTAGGAAAATGCGAGCAAGCAATGATAATTTCAAATATCCGATGGTGGGCGCGTTGAGCGTCACTCGAAGTGTCCAAGTATGTCTGTTACTGAATTTTACCAAAATTTTTCACAATCCAATAAATCTCGTTAATTTGTATCCCTTTGCGGTACACCTTTTATTGAACATTTTCTTGCGATTTCGGAGTTCAAATGCAATTGAACCGACGCTTTTAGTAATTTTATTATCATAAGATGTTGAAGAATTAAAATTTTCCACAAAACTGTACATGGAATATACAGAATCAAAAAAAGCGGCACAAAGTTATACATTTTTTTGTCAATTGATTGATATTGACCCTCTGGGGATACACTTATAGTTCCCTCACACATGGGATACATTGGGTCAGTTTGACCCAAGTGTTTCTCGATCGCTCATATCTCGGCTTTAAAACATCGCAGAACAATGTTTTTTTTTTTTAATTCGTTGCCAAAGTCTGCAGAAGATGAATCCGAAACCCGCTTTGCTCTACAGTTGATAGTTTTTCAATATTTAAAGAAATGTGCAGGTAATTTTTCAGAGATATACCACTTTTCGAAATCAAAGATGGGTCATTTTGACCCAGCATATCCCTAGGGGGTTAAGGGCATTCACCACCTCCCTGCAAAAGTTACTAGGTTCCAAATTTCTCCCCCCAGTTTTCTCGGAAACGAACGAATAAAGTGAAAAGTAATGAGTAGTTGCATTCTCTTTGACATCCCAAGAAGATGACCCTGCTCATTAAAATCGATTTTATTGATAAACTATTGAAAAAACTGGGTGGGGAGAACTAGTAACTTGGCCTCTAGTGAATGCTCCCCGTACAGCACATGACGTGTCCGGCTCATGGGAGGAACGTATTTTTAGAAACATAGGAACATGCCATACATGTGTGAGATCGTGCCATCCATCTTCTAGGCAGATTCATGCACATAGAAATGTCCGCCCAAATAACCTGAATTCAAGAGTATGGGAGGCATGTTTTGTTATAAAAGAGGTTATGTATTTCTAAAAGACTTCTGTCAACATATTCAGGATGTCTAATGCAGCATCCCCATCATAATTCAATCATAATTCTTCCAGAAGAAGAATCATTGTTAAATAGCTTTTCTCATATTGCATGAAACATCTTTCAAAAGTGTTTTGGAATTGCAAAACCTCTGAAGTTCTGTTGGCTTATAATGAATGACGAAAAATACTTCAAGGCACCATAATTGAACTTTCATAAATATTAATTGTAGTTTCGTCTCATACAGTTCCAACATTGTCACTAAACATACGCGTCGAGTTACTGTAGACGAAATCTCAAAATTTCTTATTGCATGATCATGGAGATGATCACATCCGATGATTCAATCTCAATTAGGCTGAGATAATTCCGTGCATTCGACAAAACTTCAAAAAAAACGTTTGAGACAGTATATACAAATTCATAAAGATAACACAGGTCTACAATGATTTTGGTGCCGCTAAAACTAAAGCAGATTTTGAGTATATTCGATACCCTGACTCTGGAAATATACTTATTTTTTTAATGCTACGTGTAGTTTTCAAGAAATCGCAGGTGTAAAATAAAATGAAAATGCACGATTTTGAAACGCTTTATTCAATTATTCCACACGTTAACAACATTTTATCAAATTATTCTTCAAATTATCTCAAAATATGAGTCATCCTCTTCCAAATGCGATTAGGTTTGTTCAAATATCTTTTTTTTTCTCTGAGATACGACAGTTTGAAAATTGTGTTATTTCACCTATTCACTAAATCCATGAACACACAAATTTCAAATTGTCGTGTCACAGTAAAAAAAAAGATCGAGCAAACTCAACGGCATTCGGAAGGGGATGGATTATATTTTGAGGTGCATCTACTAGTTTCATGAGAAAAAATTACATTCTGACGTCACGTAATCTCAAATATGTCGAAAAACGGTGTTTTTCACACTTTGACGTTAAAATATCTCAAAAACCACACGTAATAATGCAATTTTGAAGCCAGATTCGGATTCAGCGCGCCAAAATACTTCGGAAAAGTATGATACAGTTGTTGCACCAAACAAAAAGTTCAATTTTGTAGGCCTGTGTAAACATCATGACCATTTCATGCCGACTCGCTTACACAATACAATCAATTCATCGGTTATTTGCAAATGAGAGGTTATAGTTTACTGAGTTCATAAGAATTTTCCTGCCATGTGGATTGAATATAATTCTTACAATATTGCCACATGATGTGAAATGATATATGCCAGGAATATGTTGTGTAGAATATTCCGTTTTCCATCAGATTATGCATGTTTCACGTGCCGAACATATGCTTTACACATTACGTGTTATACGGGACGGGCTCTTAATAAACGAATTCAAAAAAGCCTGTCCTTGACAAAAATTCATTATTGCAGAAATTTCTGTAAACTTCCTCACGGAGAAAATCACTGAGAGGTGTTTTGGGGTCGCTTATTACAAATCTGACCTCAGAATCTGAAAATTTCAAATCGCGGATCCAAAATGACGGCGCAAAGATTTTAATATCATCGGATTCCATTTAAAATCATCATAAAAGAGTTTTCCAACGAATTTTACCTCAACATTTCAAATTTGGGGCCAAAATGGCAGCCAAAAATTTGAAATATTACTTGATTCGATGAAATTCATTTTATAGAGGTTTTCGGAATTGTGGATCACAAATTTGACCTCGAATTCTGAAAATTCAAAATATATTGGATTCAAGATGTCGGCCATAAAAATCAAAGTTTCATCGAATTTTCCAAAGAATTTCAACGTAAGATTGTTCGGACTTGTTATTTGCGAATCCGAATCTTATTTTTCCTAGCTGAGAGTGTCTCTCTGTTTCGATCCTATCTTTTCGAATTTCTGATGATCTGCTTTCACAAAAATCTGAGTTCAGATTCGTGACCAGCCAGTTACCAACAGTTTATCAATACTAGTGTTAGATTGACCCGGCCTCGATCTCATCCGAATCACCAAATAATACTATGTTGCAATTCTCCGGAGAATTGGGGAATATTTTGAATTTTCCGCAATCCCAAATACTTCAGTAAAATAATTTTCAATAAAATCTGGTAATATTCAAATTTTTTAGCCGTCGTTTCGAACCCGCCATTTTGAATTCCTGAAATCTGTGATCAAATTCATAATCTGTGACCCCGAAAACTCCTGGATAACAATTTTCAACAAAATCTGGCAATATTTCAAAGTTTTGACTGCTATCTTGGATTTGTCATTTTTAATTTCTGAAACCTGAAGTCAAATCCGTGATTATTGGCCCCGAAAAATCCCAGTATACTAATAATATCCCTGAAAATCCGTTCATTCAACAAACGTATACCGCAAAAGGATAATGAAGAACAAATGGGTGAAAAATGACCGAAGTCTAAGAGAATTCAATAAAATCTTCCATAAAGGTTTGCCGCTTCTATCAAATTTCAAATCCAATCGATGTGATTTGAAATCTTCGAATACTTCGTATACGAATTTCTGAATTCGATTTCCAACTATTCGCACAACTCTACTTTAGTTGACCTGTGAATGTATTTATATCCACAGGTCAATTTATATTGAAATCCGTGCCCAAAACTTCAAACGAGAAAAAGAAAACGAATCTAGCGAGTCTTCGACTTTCCCGAAAGAAGATTCTATTAAATGATAGGAACTATGATTTTATTACCGTCCTTCCAAACGTTCTTCTTATTTTCAAAGATCGAAAAAGATTGAGGCCATCCATAATGCAATTCTTGCCAAACCTTATCCCTCGTGCATTTCTCTCAACTTTATTCTCATTATTCGGTACTTGTTCGCAAAGACGCGTTCAATGACTCTACGCTCGGTAAGTTATACAAGAGAGAGAGAGAGAGAGAGATTACTTCCTTGAATTCGTCTTGTAATAAACGCACATACGTGTACGAGAGAACATTTATCATCCTCTCGCATCTTTTCTCCCTAAAAAGAATCGCGCTTTGTTACGAGATATCGTAATTTTTCTCTTCGTTGTAACCTTCATTCTCTACGACACGAAGATAATTCTTTGAGAAAATCTTATCATGGGATAGTCCAACGCGTTTTGAATTTTTCATTTTCAAGATGACTCTTTCATCGGCCAAATTGGCCGCTTTGCGATCTATAATAAGCCGGTGGTCATCGTATGAGGTCTAATGTACTACCTTGAGGTTCAACACGACCAGGCGTGTTGCACGTCATTATGATTTAACGTTTAAAACAGTTCCTGAAAATGAACACAACGGAGAATATAATAACCACGACTCCCGAGATCCGCGAGATTATTTTATCGATGAATTCTGTTCTTTTTCAGGCTCGTAAAATCGAAGAACATAAGAGAAAGAAGGAACGAAGACTCCAGGACAAATTGGACAGAGAACGGCAAGCGAAAATCAAAAGAGCGAGAGAGGCCGCTAAAGCTCGCGAAGACAACACTAGACCTTCACAAACGGAATCCAGCGGAGGAGCGCCTGGCATGCAGGATTATTATCAGTTCCTCAACGATCCTGAAATCATCCAAGCCTTCCAGGTTAGTAAATTACAAAGCAAGTTTGAAACATATCTACATTGCTCGTGATATAATATCATTTTTTCAATCCTTCAAGGATCCAGAGATAGCTAAAGTGTTCGAAGAAGTATCTTCTAATCCTGCCAATATTCTCAAATATCAAGGAAATCCAAAAATCATGAAGCTGATTGAAAAGATGGCTTCGAGATTTGGAGGCACCGGTGGTATGGGCGGGATGGGAGGCATGCCAGGTATGCCGGGTATGCCAGGAATGCCAGGTTTCCCTCCACGCGGAGGAGCCAACCCTCCCCCACCTCCCGATGACGTAGGACTCGATTAAATCGATTCCAATCCTCATCAATCATAATCATCTTTGCTTTTCCTTTTCCTTTTTCCGTGTATCGTAGGATGATTCGTTTCACGATGATTTTGTTTCTGTTAGAAATTTCCCAACGAATTTCTCAACTGTTTCATGGTTTATTACATAATAAACTGTCAACGATTATTACTAGATTATAATTGAAGAATAATAAAAATCACTAACTGCCAATCGATTCAGGTCTCGTAATAATACTATGAATCAACGATACAACTGATATTTCCACAAGTGAATTGATACATTTTCATATTGTTTTTTTTTTTGGTCTACATCAAATTTTAAGTTTCTCGTTAAATTCGTCATTCAAATTCATCATTGGACAGTTCAGTGGTGGTACTATAATTACCGATTAACTTGAACCACTTTTGTACAATTATTCACACTTCTGAATGCGGTATAACGAAACATGTATATAGAGAGAATTGGCGAAAGTCGCGTAAGATTTGTACGGAAGATCATGTTTTTTCTCATCCGATATTTGGTAATGCTTTTGAAAAATTGATGTCGTTTTGCAAGAATAAAATAATTGGAAAGAACAAAAGTAACGAAGTTGAGCATTTACTTATAGGAAGATGATATTCTTATATACATATATAAATATATATATTTACTTTATTGAATGTATATCTTATGGTTTAGTTTTCAATAAATAAAGTTACAATATTACGTACAGAGGCTGCATTCTTTTTTCTTCTACCATTCAAACCACTTGCGTGGTGAGGTGTTTATAAGATTCAAGAAAGCACAATTTTAATAAATTATGTACAAAACTATTATTCGATTCACAGAGTAACGGTACTGGTATTCAAAAGAAAGGTTTATATGTGAAATGTAAAAACTGGTACCGTTGTTCCGTGGAAAATTGAGAAAAAGAGGAAGTTGGGTAGATGTTGCATGAATGCAACAACAACAACGACAACCTCAATTGCTGATGGCAACGACAAAAAATTGTTCGAAAATTTTCTTCCGCGATATAAATTCTTAAAGCGATCGATACCCAATGTCCAATCGATTATCACCACCGTATGGTCATTATATTATTTAATTTTTCTCGGTTGGAAATACCCAATTGGACATCGTCTACGCATATATGTAATGTATAAAATATATACAACTGTACAAGTTACGAAGATTTTACGAACAAATATTATTGCACGATAGTTGTGGATGGTACTGGAATACATTTTTACAAGATGTTTGATAAACCGGTGGGCAATATCAAATTCAGTATTGGTTAATTTCGTCTTATCTTGAGCATGTGCAGGTTGGGATGCCATGGCACTTTTCTAAATGTGGAGGTTCTCGTGTCCTCTTCCGGTAGCGAAGAGGTTAATTCCTCGTTGCCCTCTTCAATGGATGCTCCCAACAAGATATTTCGATCAAAGCTGAAGCCTCGTCGGTGTTGCATCGTCGTCAACTCTTTCATCGCGTCAAGTACGTCAAAAGCGTAAGCGCCTGGATCGCTGACCACTCGACGGTGTTGTCTATCGCGATGACGATGATGGCGATGACGATGATGTCGATGATAATGATGAGAATGATGTTGGCTAGGCCCTTGTTGCCTTTTGGGTGGAGGCACCAACATCGGCCCACGTTGGGCGTGTTCCACGTTCGGCGAGGGAATGGCAGGAGTAACGATGTGGAACACTGGATTTGGGTCCAAGTAGAGCCAGCTCGCGCTGTCGATATAAGGATGAACATAATAAGTGGAGTCTGTCTCGATCGACGAACCTGGATACAAGAACGATCTATCCGCGTCGATTCTTCGATCCTCCGATCGTAAATTTAAAGTCACTTTCCTCCGACGGTGACGCGAGGAACGAGATTTCGGCTGTAATCTTCAAGAGAATTGTCATGTTCATTTTTATTTGGAGAAAGAAAGATGAGAAAAAGAAACTGTACCAACCTGAACGGCGATCCACGGAACGTTCTGCGTTGTCAGTTGAGCGGATGTTCACCTCGTGGAGTTCTGTAGCATTTATTCCACGCTTCCAACAGTAAAACGCAACTATGGAATCGATAGAAAATTAGCAAAGGTAATCCGATTCTAGAAAGTATACCCCAAGCGAGAACACCGAAAAATCTCAATTGTAATTCCTGGGTGATCCAATTTTGGGTGATTATAGTATCGAAAGCCCACAATACGGCGTTGCTGAAGAGAAGAAAGGTGACGACTTGTCTGCCAGGTTTGGCTAACAGTTGGAATCTAGTGATGCAAGATCTTTTGGAGGTTTCGGCGATGAAGGTGCTTTGAGCGAAACATTGAACGAGTTGAAGGACCGAGGCGATCAACAGCAACAAGTGTCGTATTTTATCATCTTGACCATTGTCTTCGGCAAAGGTGGCCAAAGAGCAAGCGCAAACTACTGCCGTGAACACCGAATACAGTTGAACGCCAAACAGAGAGACGTTGGATAAAAGATTGTCGAGAGCAGCCGGAGCTTTGGTCACAACCGACATTTGACGAACCTGAACCAAACCGCTGATCGTCATCAGTCCACTCAAAGATAGAATGCCGATCAAAGTGCCACAAGTTAACCAGGACAACGTTACGGCTGGGAAATTCTCGTCCTCGCGAACCACCAGAAATATCAAAATCACCACGATGCCCGCCACCATGCAAAGTATCCCCAAAAATAAACCCTTGCTCGATCCGTCGCAACCCACCCTCGTATGACTCATCAAATCTTTGCTCCCGTGGAATTTACTCTTGTGCAAATATCGACTTTTACCAACGTTCTGCCCCATCACGAACGTCACCGCGGCTGCTATTAAACTGAAAAACAATACATGTTGTTTATAAATATCGATACACATGTTTTTTTTTTCTTTTCTTTTCAAATCTTTACCTAAATTGAACGATAAATGGATACAAAAAAGGCATGCTCGAGGTCCATAATTGTCCCAGTGAGTTTGTATTCAAACATTCCTGCAGAGCGACCACTTGAGAAATCTGTTCATTGGAAATCGGTTGGTATGGTTTAAATATGATTGCGGATGGATAATCGTCTGGAACATTCGAATGTACGCATACAATATGATATACAACTTTCATAGTGTAATCAACGATGCCCCTATTGAAGATTCCAGGCAGATCCGTACAAAAAATAGTTGTCACGCTTCGAACAGTCATTGTCCCAGGAAATCCGTTCAAAAACTGACAAAATTTTTTCTGTCAGTTTTTGAACTACCTTTCGTTCGGATCTGCCTGGCATTTTCAGCAGGGGAAATTTATGAAAATACCTTTATAGGTGTTTCGAAGATCACGCGAAGGTCTGGTCAAAGATCCAGGGAATCCCCGAAGATTCAACGGGGATGCCGGACTGTGGGGACCCTGTTGCGCCAAATGTACGAAATACGTCCATTCTTGAGCAGAATCCCATATAACTAAACGTGCCCAAACCGCGATATTTGTCGCCGCCAAATGAGTGAATCCAAATCTCGCCGCTAAACCAAATTTTTCCACGAGTACCTGGGGTAAGTGGAATGAAAATCAAATATTATATTGATATTAAAAGCTCAGAAAGTGAGTGAAATTAGGATTTTATCACCAGCGCCGGATTTACCCCAGCGGGGGCCCCTGGGCACTCATTGTGGTGGGGGCCCACGGATTGTCCAAGCACGAAAGCAAACAAAAAGTGCTTGGATCGTATGATCATTTCCTATCAATGCCGGTTTATGAATATTAAAAATATGAAAAAACAGTTTACAGAAGTATAATTTGTATGAAAAGTTTTCAAAATCTTAAAACATTATCCCCAAATGATTTGAACTTTGAAGATATCATTAATCCAGTGATGATAGAATACATACACTGTAAAAAATGCTTCTGGAACACACCAAATATTTTTACCAGAAGTCCATTGTTTTTGCAGATGTTGAGCACACGGCTGAACGGCAATAGTCTCGAAAAAAATTTGGTCATGTTTCTTCCAATTTGCAGACGATTAGTAATGTATAATTATGTTACGGGACTATTCCCCAAGAGAACACTAACGTTCAAAAAACCATTAATAAAAGTAAAATAAAGCTATGGACATTTGAAGGTTAAATGAACGTTCATTGAATGTAAATTTATCTAAAATCAACCTAAAATCGATCTATTTGGCTCATGCTCTCTTGGGGTTGCCATTCGGAATTATGAACTTCAGGTCTACTGTGCTTCGAGATTGTTTGTATACGGGCTTATTGTGGTTTACCTTTGGTCATATGATATCCTGCCAATCAAAGTATGACCAATAACCCGCAATAATTCTTCGAAGCCCATTCCATTCGGGTTTATTCCGGTTAACGAACATTCGAGTCAACTGTTCTTGGATCTATTAATCCCTACCAGTGGGAGATCAATTTTAGATTGGTACAAAAATCTACGGGTATATTATATTTTTCATACTCTGATGCTTCCCAAATAGCACACAAGAGTCCCAAATGAATTCGAAAAAAAGAACTCTCCGGTAACTCTTTTAGAGTAAAAAGAGTTTTGAAAGAGTTTCAAAAAGAATACGATTCGTCAGACATTCGCGAGTTCTGTAAAAATTCTATGAGACTTCTTTCAGAACTTTAACTAAACTCGCAAATGTCTGACGGATCGAATTCTTCTGAAATTCTCTTAGAACACTTTGTATTTTAAGAGTTTTTCAAGATTTCTTTTTTCAGAATTCATTTGGAAGTTTGTGTGCTGTCTGATATGACAGTTAATAATGAATTACTCTCATTTTCAGATTCTTTTTCACAATACGAATATTCCATGGAATTTATAAAGAATTTATAGACTTCAAATAAATTTACATCAAAAGCACGCGTAAAAATCTCGCTCATTACTTATAACTTTTTTCATGCGCAGTGCCAGATTTACTCTTTGGAGAACTTCAACTAGGGTATGAGGAAGCAAATTGATTGATGATTCATTTTATTCCTGTGGATTTTGGGGGGGGGGGCCTGGGCACGTGCCCCAAGTGCCCTTAAGTAAATCCGGCGCTGTTTATCACTCACCTGCGAATTAACGAAGAGAAAATGCATTTGTAGAAAAGTGAACAAGCCGTGGAGCACGGGATGTACGAAGATTACGTCGTCGAGACAGTCGACGCCTTGCATCATCGAGTGCATCGCCATTTCCAGACCGCTAAAGACTAACGTGGCCAAACCGAACACTGCAAACGAATAAGAGAATTGTAGTGTTTTGTTCTTAATATTCGATGTTTTTGACTTACGTAAAGCTCCAATTCTTATGTAGAAACTCGTCGGAGCTGTTCTCGCTCTCGAGATATGCGCTCGTTTCAAAGATCCGAACCTAGTGAGCGACGCTCCTCCCAATTCCGCTTCGTTCAGACCCGTGCCTCTACTTGAAAAACTACTACAACTATCAACTAGGACCCAAATGTAAATACATATGATGACTGCGATGCTGCCGATGTAAAGGTACATCAGGAACACACCCTGGAATTATGAAGAATATTTGAATTAATTTTATTTCAATCCTGGGGAATGGTTTGCTTGGGAATTTGTGGTTCCTCTGAAACAATGAGAATTTCTTAAGATGCGAAAGGGTATTTTCATTATCGGGTATTATCGTGTGTCATTTTTGTTTAGAATTTAAATTTTTCGGATATCGTTTGTCGTATGGTGGTCTGAAATGCTGAGAAGTTGACATGAAATAATGAAGTGGTTTAGTTTTCATCAAAAGTTGTTTTGTAGTGGTTTTAGGATTCGCTAATTTCAAATCTGGAATAATGTTTTCAAAAAATAAATGAAGTTCGTATACGAGGGGTTTCGAGGTTGCTATATAATTAAGAATCTGGGGTCGAAGTTTTCCCAGCTGAAATTGCGGTAGAAAAATGACGAATCAAATTTCGATCATTTATAAAGCAAGGAGGGGAAAATCGCGTGTAAAGTTTGTAAATCGAAAGTGAAATGTTCCGAAAGTGGCAAGCGGGGCTTGAAATTCGAAATTCTAGATGTGTTACCAAACCGGAATTCTTATTTCTGTTTGATCCGTTATTCTATTTAATAAAAATGCGTATATGGGCATATGCGAAAATATTCTTCCCTTAGCGGTCCACGATTTGGAAAAAATTTTTTTGTCAAGCACACCTACTTAACATAGTGAAATATGTTCTTTGAGATCCAAAAAATGTACTTTAACGGCTGAACACGTGATTTGAGGTGACGGTCGCTGGGTACATCGCTTTGTATCGAGAATTTCCGGTTTTTCGGGCTTTAAAGCTATCCAGCATCTTTGCACGGGGGAGCACAATTCTCCAACTTGCTGCGAATTGTTGTCAGACGTCTAGAGAATGTTTCCTGACGGTGCAACAAAAAATCGACGGATGATGCCTCCGAAAAAAACGGGTTTTTTATGTTTAAATGTCGAAACTTCGCCCAAAAATTCTGGAAAAATTCGAGTGGACTCTTTGATGAGAGATACAACTTTTTTGTTCTTGACATCTTTTTGATTCCGAGCTTCCTTCTTGAGTAAAAAAAAGAAATAATATGAAAAGAATCAGATTTCAGCTCGATATGGACGCGCAATTCAAACCTGCAAGATTACACTGTCTGGATGGATGGAGATTGTTGATGAGAGATCTCGCAAAGATTTTCCGGTATTTTTTCCGCCTCTCAGTGGCATAAGCTGCCGAATTATTATTTTGGTAAGAATTGTTTTTTTTGTATTTCATTCTAACATACATATATTAATTTTTAGAAATTAGTAGATAATTGAAATATGATGGTAAGTGATTTCATGAGGAGTTGATTGAACAAATAACTTTTTCCATTTGCAAGATGTAAACTCAATAAAAAAAAAAGAATAACAATTCAAATATCTATTAATATGGGCCTATAAATCAGAATCATAAACAACACAATTCCCGGCTGCTTCTTCCACGTATTCATGTGTCCTCCTTTCGTCATCATTCAGGGCTCAGCTTATGCCGCCACTGAGGGGCTCAAAAATACCGGAAAATCTTTGCGAGGCCTCTCATCAACAATCTCCATCCATCCAGACAGTGTAATCTTGCAGGTTTGAATTGCGCACCCATATCGAGCTGAAATCTGATTCTTTTCATATTATTTCTTTTTTTTTACTCAAGAAGGAAACTCGGAATCAAAAAAATGTCAAGAACAAAAAAGTTGTATCTCTCATCAAAGAGTCCACTTAAATTTTTCCAGAATTTTTGGGCGAAGTTTTGAAATTTAAACATAAAAAACCCGTTTTTCTCGGAGGCATCATCCGTCGATTTTTTGTTGCACCGTCAAGGAACATTCTCTAGACCTCTGACAACAATTCGCAGCAAGTTGGAGAGTTGTGCTCCCCCGTGAAAAGACGCTGGGTAGCTTTAAAGCCCAAAAAACCAGAAATTCTCGATAAAAAGCGATGTACCCAGCGACCATCACCTCAAATCACGTGTTCAGCCGTTAAAGTACATTATTTGGATCTCAAAGAACATATTTCACTATGTTAAGTAGGCATGCTTGACAAAAAAATTTTTTCCAAATCGTGGACCGCTAAGGGAAGAATATTTTTGCTTATGCCCATATAGTTGGTCAAGGATCTCCCTTATGAAAAAGTCCCATATCGGAATTTCATCGTGAAATCATCAGTTGTATTAATACTATCCGAAATTTATCGTGTTGTTCCATTATCGTACAAGTCCGATATAAATACGATATCTACGATAATTATCCAATGTAAACCCGGTGTCGGGAAATCATCGGGTTGCTGGTTCGGTTTTGTATCGGATAATTATCGTAGACATCGTATTTTTATCGGACTTGTCTGATGATGAAACAACACGATAGATTTCGGATAGTATTAATATAACTGATGATTGAACGATGAAATCCCGATATCGGGTTTCTTCATAAGGGTTATTATCAACACAGAATTTGAGTGTCTTGTGAAATTGACTGTAGGATTGCTGTTGCTAAGATGTTGCTTGGAATTGGACTGTACGAAATTAAAAGTTTTGTGCTTTCATGGAATTGCCCCGGCCCATATCTCAATCTTTTCACGATACAATTGTTCGAGAAATTTCTATTGCAGCAGACTCTGCACTGAGAAACGAGATGTGAATCCACCGAGAAACAGGGTCCCTATTGAAACTGCCAGACAAATCCGGATTAATCCTCGCAATTCCTGGGACAAAAATCGAGCAGAACCGGAAACATCC
This sequence comes from Gonatopus flavifemur, assembly GCA_018340375.1. Taxonomy (NCBI): domain Eukaryota; kingdom Metazoa; phylum Arthropoda; class Insecta; order Hymenoptera; family Dryinidae; genus Gonatopus; species Gonatopus flavifemur. Next base: position 14,483,321 of record JAFFJZ010000005.1, read on the forward strand.
GGACAGGTTTCTGCCTGGAACTGTCTGGTTCTGTCGGTTTTTCTCCCAGGAACTGCTAGGATCTGCTTGGCATTTTCAGCAGGGGACTATAATTGAATATTAGACAGCTAGGAAATTCATTCACTCTAAATAAAAATTTAGTTGGACCACATAAATTTTATTTGTCACAGTTAAATTCTTTACTTGCTTTGGATAAATTGTTTCATTCATATTCCAGACAATTAGACTTTTCTGAAATTTTCCGAGCGACAGTTGCCAAAGGAATCCGATGGATTCAAAAATCTTGATCTGCCATATTGGATCCTCCATTTTATTTACCCCGTCTGAAATTTAGCTGGGACAACTGAATTTTAGTTGCCGCAGGCAAGGTACCTTCTGACACCAGTGTGACAGGGTACCCAACGTATACTGAAAAAAAATTTCTTGCAACCAAATGAATAGGTGATTTGTCCTCTCTCCATAAAATATCCCTTAGGATTAATGAAATATTTAATCGAATCAAATAATGGAATGCTCGCCACAAATGAATTGGTGAGTGAATAAATAATAAATCAATAATTTATTCGCCATAAGTAATCAGTTTTACATCCAATTGAACATTCAATTTCTACAAATGAATATTTTATGGGGAGAGGACAAATATATAGTACATTGGGTCGGTGCCGAATCAACGAAAAACCAAATCAACGAAAAAAAATTTACTAGCAGTATGAAGTTGTCATTTTGTTGCAGTATGAAATGAAATTAGTCATAGATCATTGATTAAATTAAACGAAAAGTAGAAAACATTGATTTGCTAACACAACCCCACGGTAAACTTAATTTCCCTTTGTTATGTTTATGATTATGGTATGGTTATGTTTATGATAACAACAAACCGATTTTCGTTCTCTACAGACGTTTGAAACAGTTTGATTGTACCGATCGATTAGGAAGATCATTAATAATTTTATTAGAACGATGAATCACGTGTCTACTGTAATAAACGGGTGCAGTGAATAGGTTAACATAAAGAATTTTCGTTTAATTTAATCAATGATCTATGACTAATTTCATTTCATACTGCAACAAAATGAGAACTTCATACTGCTAGTAAATTTTTTTTCGTTGATTTGGTTTTTCATTGATTCGGCACCGACCCAGTACATTGTGTAACGAGTGCGCAAAGTGGATGTTCCCCGTACTCTAGGAGTGGGGGTATCGCCGACTTTACACACGAGTTTCGCATACTATTTTTCCTAACAGCCATGCGGAAAAGTGAGATTAAGTGAGATTTCCGCACGCTCTCGGCCGTGCGGGAATGTGGCACTTTGCACACGCAAAAAAGTGTGCAAAGTCAACACTTTGCGCACGGCGTTCACGGAAAAAACTGTGCAGTTGGATTCATAGCATTACTGCTGTTATTCCAATCCCAGCGCTGCGATAAAATTGACTGCTGTTGAAACTACCGCGGTGACTGACGTTGAATTTTATGAGAAACCAGCCGTCAATTTTACTGCAGTATGTGCTGTTGACTTTGTATTTAAATTAAATTTTATGTCAACATCACATTTGTAGATAGATAGATAGATAGATAGATAGATATGTTTATTTATGTTCTAGGATGAAAATCCTGTGGAACAATTGAGAAAGAAGTATAAACAATAACAAAGATATTATATACAAAAATACTTATATATATACAGCATTAAACCCACAGCCCGAAGAGCAAAAAGAAGGCAGAATGAATGAACTTAAAAATAAAGATGAAATGAGAATGAGAATGAGATTACAAAGGTGTGAGAAATGAAAATACAGATATGAGATAGAGATACAATAATTATAAATGCGCAGAATGAAGATGAAGGCAAGAAAAGCGTAAGATGAACCACGATGACCCTACTTGAAAAGGAGTATATGTCTATGAGTGAGAAAGGGTGGAGGTGAGCAAGAAGTCATAATACCTCTTTTTGAAGACGTTAGGGGAAGAGCTACACTTGATGTTATCTGGGATCGTGTTCCAGAGTTTACTACCTGTTATCAAAAAAGATTTTTGATATGTGGTAGTACGATGCAGTGGTATTTTAAGGAGCCCCCTATTCGATCTAGTGCAACGAATTGCATCAGAGGTACCAAAATTAAAACGATCGTAAAGAAAAGGAGGATCCTTGAAAGCAAATAGTTGATGCAAGTACGACCTTAGGAAAAATTTTCGTCGTTCAGAAAGTTCGAGCCAGCCGAGGCGCGTGAAGAAAGGAGAGATGTGGACATCTTTCCTGAGATTGAAAATAAACCGCACGCAGGCATTCAGTTTACGCTGTAGACGTATACTGTCTCCTTCGGAGAGATCAGTGAGAACTAAGCAACAATAATCAAAATAGGGTATAACTAGCGTTGAAATCAGTTTAGTTCTCATCTGGATAGAGAGTGCGTTGCCATTAAGTCGCAATTGGTAGAGTGCGCACGAGACTTTCCTGCAGACAAAAGTTACTTGCTCATTCCAATTAAGAGAAGGTTTGTACCACAGAATTGAGTTTTTTCATAATGTAGAAAAGTCTATAATATCATTTGGAACCTTTCATCTTCAAGTTAGCCCCACATTGAGATTCAACTTATTTTCACTTACGAACCATTGTCAACTAAATTTCACATAACCTACTACATAATCGTTTAAATCTTCTTATAGTTGGTCAGTTGGAGTATTGTGTCAAATTCTGAAAAACGACTGTATATAGATATTTCCATTGAATAAACAAGATGAATTATTGGAGGGTTCAAAATCTGAATGTTCAAGACAATGGTTCGTAAGTGAAAATAAGTTGAATCTCAATGTGGGGCTAACTTAAAGATAAAAGGTTCCAAATGATATTATAGACTTTTCTAAATTATGAAAAATCTCAATTCTGTGGTACAAATGTGATGTTGACATAAAATTTAATTCAAATACAACAAATTTCAACAGCACATACTGCAGTAAAATTGACGGCTGGTTTCTCATAAAATTCAACGTCAGTCGCTGCGGTAGTTTCAACAGCAGTCATTGCTGTGGATTCAACAGCAGTGATGCTATGAATCCAACTGCACAGTTTTTTCCGTGTTAGGAAAAATATTTTTTCCAGTGTACAAAGGGAAACGCGGTTGGCCTTACGCTGAGTCTAGTGCTAAGTGGCAATAGAGTTTCCATTTATACCAATTGTTTTTTATCCTGACTCTTGTAAATCACGTAAGTGAAAGTAATGCGAATCACGAAGGATCGGCTACAAAGACGGAGTTTGACGCAGTTACTGAAGTGTTTCAGCGCTCTCAAACTCTGCACAACGGGAATTATGCATATTCCGGTTCTTGCGTCCGGATGTTAATCCAATCTGTGCAGGTCACGCTCGGAAATAATCTTCCGAATTAAAATTGGAACACGGATGGAATCCGGATAGATCTCGGAAGCTTATTCGGGTTTATCCGGAAATCAATCCGCTTCTTGTGACCGGGTTCTAATCGGCATTCATCCGAAAGATTTCTATGCACAATATTCCGCTGAAAGGAAAGTTCTTTTGTCACAAGTCCGAATTCGATTTTATGAGCATTGTAGATGATTTTCCCTTTTCTAATTGATGGCGGAAACTAATTTACAGTTAAGTTCATGAAAGTTCACTCAGCGAGGATTGAACCCGGGTCCTGTGAGTGAGAGACTAAATCTCATCAGCGGATCTCCGAGATGACAACAAATCACTTACAGAGCCATTTATCATGGCCATCCAGTTGAATTCTTGGCTTTCCCATACAGAACCCGAATGAACCCTGGAACATAACCGTTTGAAGCGTGCAGTTCCCGGGTACCAACTGGATCAACTCTTACATCAGAATATTCTTCGAAAATTTTCTCAGATAAAAAAAAACTCTGGGATGAACCCGGATGAATATTTGTTCGACGCGTTACAGTTTCCGCCGTTTGGGACTTGGGGATTTTATCTCTGGATTTCTATCCAGCGACCTCAAAAGTCTTGAAGTAACGAGTTTCAAGAAAATTCAATGAATTTCCAAGTTTGGACTCGGCTTATTGGATCCGTCATTTTAGATTTCAAAATTTTGACAACGAATTCTTATTCAGCGACCCCGGAATTTTCTAAGCAACAGTCGCCAAAGGAATCCGATGGATTTTAGAATCTTGATCTGCCATATTGGATCCTCCATTTTCAATTTTGGAATTCTATGTTTAAATTCGTATTTAGTGACCTCGAAGGCGTTCGAGTAACGATTTGCTAGGAAATTCAATAAACTTTCGAGTGTTTAACTGCCATATTGCATCCGTCCTTTTGGATTTTTTTTTTTTTTTTTTTTTTTTATTGCAATACACGGGTTAGCACCCTTTGATATAAAAAGTAAATACAGAGTCAATACAAGACAACGTCCACAGACGCATAAAATACAATTACAATATAGTCATGCATTAACCGACAGTTTAAACCGCTTCAAGGAAACACCAAACAAATTTCAAAATTTTCACAACGTTCTTATTCAGCGAGTCCCAGATCCCCTGGGTGACAAGTGTCAATGGAATCGATGGATTTTCGAATTTTGATCTGCCATATTGGATCTGGCGTTTTGAAATTCTATGTTCAGATTTTTATTTATCGATTCCGAAAGCCTTTGAGCAACGGGTTGCAAGGAAAACCAATGAATTTTCCAGTTTTAATCCACCGTATTGGACCGGCTATTTTGGATTTCAATATTTTGACAACTAATTGATATTCAGTGACCCCAACAACTCCCAAGTAAATAGTGTCAAAGGAATCCGATGAATTTTCGAATTCCGGTCTGCCATGTTGGATTCGCCGTTTCAAATTTTGAAGGTCTATGTTCAGATTCGTGTTCAGCGACCTCAAAAGCCTTCGAGCAAATGACTTTCAAGGATATTCAATAAATTTTCGAGTTTTGACCTCCCATATCGCATGCGTCATTTTGGATTCCAACATTTTGACAACGAATTCCTATTCAGCAACGCTGACTTTCATCTTCAAATTTGTATTCGGCGACCCCAAATTTCAAGAAAATTCAACAAATTGGCGAGTTTTGATGAACCATATTAGATCCACCATTTTGAATTTTGAAATTCTTACCAAGAATTCGCATTCATCGACCCCGAAAATCACCGAGTACTGAGTTTTTAACCCCTCAACGTCCCAATTGTTATTTCCCTTTCATGGTATTATCGTTGGGCCAAAAAAGCAAACATGTTACTGAAGTTTGAATCGTTTATATAACCGAAACGAAAATTTAAATCCACAAAATTGGATGGATGATCGTTATTTAACTTTTTAAATTCATTCCTTTAAACTGAAGACATTGCTTAAAACGAGTACTGCAAAATTTTAGGTCTCTAATCGTTGAGTATCTCGTTATTTGATCAATAATTCGTTTCAATAAACGATTCAAACTTCAACAACATAAAGCGAATTGATCAGTCGGGGTTTCCAACTCCCAAGCCCATTAAATATCCATGTCTCAAAGTTGATGTGTTACTCAAATAATCGTAGATAATTCATTGTTTCCAATATGTTTGATGCATATTTTGAATGACGCATCAGAATTTTGCATACTTTCAGGGAAATAATTCAATGTTACTCAAATCAAAATATCCCACGGAAAAAAAATCACATACCGCGATAGTCATTTCTTGAACCGTAATGAATGATCGCTGTTTGTGACCGTAATGTTTACCGTATGAACATCACTCCCTTCTGTCTAAACGGTAATCAACGCTATTGGTAACAAGTGAATAATGTTTCCACTGTAACAGTAACATTCGGTGAGATTACTGTTGAAACAGCGATCATTACGATTCAAGAAGTGACCATCGCAGAATTTTTTTTCCATGTATATGTACGTTCGATATAATAGCGTTTTTTCTTCGTACAGAATATCACTTCGACCCCATTTCAACCGTAAAAAATCGGTAAATAGGAATTATTGTTCTCATTTTTTTACTATATATGGTTTTTTTGGGATTTCACACCACCGTGCGTTTAAAGAATTCTCTCTGCAATAAATAAGAAAATTTGTTACATTTTTAGACTTGTCGGGTCATTGGTCCCGTCTTTTACAATCTGAAATACGAATGGTTAGATCCACGAGAATCATCCAATCATCGACTTTTATCCCGGTTTTTATCTGGTAACCCAATACATTTTCTCCGGAAATTTGATAAAACATAACAGAAATGGATTTGAATCCATTCTCAGTGGTAGTTTCGAAACGGAAGGTTCATCTTCGTATGACCGAACATGAATTTCATAATGGTTTCTCGTTACGAAAATTCCACATAGATTCGAGAAATTTTTCTTCTGTATCTGAACTTGCAAAGTGATATTACAACGCGAGCACGTTCGCCATTTGCTCTAATATCCAATCTCGTGATTCGGTTGGCCGTTCGTTCGAGCTGTTGTTACTCCAGCCGCCGCTGTTACACGTTCAACCGAGAGTGCCCTTGAGGCGTTTCGATTCACATACATTCGTAATTTACTAGAGAGAGAGAGAGAGAAGGAACACAAAGCAATCTCGGTTCAGCCGTAATTACGGATTCCATTTGATGTCGAATTATAATATAAAACGTTAGAAAGTTGGCACGAGTTGCTGTTTCTCAACGAGTTTATTGGCAGAGGATCAAACCTCGAATCCAATGCACTTAGGGCTGGACTCGAGACTCTCGAGTAAAACCAACAAAACTTCATTTCACCAGTTCTAATGCAAGAATCGTTGGGTCAATGTACGAATGTTTCAAGAATCAAATGGGAGAAAATTTTGGGAAATGTTTTTTGGATTTTGAACACTTAAGGTTCATTCAAAGCTGTTGCAGTCTCAAAAAAGGTCTTGTCTTGGTCTTGAGTGGAAAAATAATTGCTTCATATTCCTGAATGCAATCAATTTCATCCTCTCAAACGTGTTATTTCCGACTATTACATGTCCACACTTGACTTGATGTAGAAATTTGTCTTCGAAGATCGTAGGCGTGTGCGAGTACTCGAAATTTTCGAGTATTCTCGAGTCCAGTCGAGTCGAGTATTTTTTACTACTCGAAATTTTCGAGCTACTTGAAACTCTTCGAGTAATTTGACAATTTTTTTAGAATTATCATGGATCACCATTTGTAAAAAGTAGAATATTCTTAGAAAACATAAGGGATCGTTATCCACTGAAACATATAAATCAGATTCATATTCACGTATATTATATATTTTTCGAGTACTCGAAAATCTACCAGGTACTCGAAAAATTTTCGAGTACTCGATAAATTTCGAGTACTCGACTCGACTCGAAACTTCAATTACTCGACTCGAATCTGCGAATCACTATTCGCACACCCCTAGAAGATCGTAACATTGAATGGGATTAACTTTTTTTTAATTTTGCTCAAGAGTCTCTAATTTTTCTATATTCAACATCTGTTTTCGGTCATCAATCTCAATCCCTGATTCCACCTGATTCATTATCTCAAAGCGTATCACTTTATGTACTTGTACGAAGATCAATTTCAAATATACACTGTGAAAAATAATCAGAATTCTCCTGTGTACATCAACCGGAAAATTCCAATCGCTGATTAGGAAATCAATTTCCGGTACATTTATATGAAATCTCCCATACATTTATCTGAAAATTCCAAACTTTATGGGATTTTTCCCAACATTTCACAGTAAATTTCCAGACAAATTGGGAAAATTCCCAATGCATATATGTGTTAATTACATCACATAAATATATAGGAATTCTCCGATACAATTTTTTACACACGGAGAAAAATGCAGCTCGAAAGGATAGTGATCTTTCATAGAAAATTGGAGGATATTTCTCAAAATCTGAGAATATTTCTTAAAATCTAAGAATTTTTCTTAAGTTCGTGATAAACATAAAACGGTTCAGATTTTTCTCAAGATTTCAAAATTTTGTTATTTACTTTGTAAAATTTCATGCGCAACTTTTGGAAACTTCATACACAGTTGGAAATTTTGTGTTAAATTCAACACATTTCACATGTCTCAAACGGTCCACACATATTTTTGTGTCGATATCACATAATGTATTTGTGTTAGCTAATAACTCAAGCTCGATGTAAATAATATAACACAAAAAGATGTTGATAAAATTTTGATTGGAATTTTCGATCGTGTGAATTCAACACATAAGTACTGTCAAATGAAATCCAAAATAAGGAATGAATCAACAGTTCACAAGTGTAATTTATGGATTTTTTTACATCAATCAAATGTGAGAATCACACTTTCTTCGTGTTGAAACAATGCATAAGAATAAATTGAAAAAAACAGTACTTCAGTGAGCATTGAACATGGATCGGCGGGACCGAATGTTAAAGCTATATCACCCAAGCCACTGCCGGTCCTTTGATTGAGTGTACTTTCTTTGCGTATATCGACTCGCACTCTATCTTCAAATTCACATATATAGAAAACGAATTTCCATTAGAATGAAAGCTAAAACCAAAATGAATGAATAGTTCTTCCGACGACTACTAAAGTTACACGTACATAGAAGTTTCATAAAAAAATAGCTCCCACCACTAGCGATCTCCCCTTGGTAGTTGAGAATAACACAATTTTTATGTTCATGTCTTGAGTTGAATAAGATTCGTGTCATTTTGACACTTTTTTTTAATTGTTTGAATGATTTTACATTATAAATCAGTTGAGACCTGATTACACAAGGACTGTCTGTAGAAGTTGAATATTTAACAGAAAATTCATGACACACGGATTTTTTAACACATTTACACAAAATTTTCAACTGTGTATTTGTTTTTATGATTTGTTAAGTATTGATAATTTTCCATTGTTTTTCGAGCAATATTCAAGAGAAATCTGAATCGTTTTATATGTTGATTACGAACTCAAGAAAAATTCTCAAATTTTAAGAAATATTCTCCAATTTTCTATTAAAGATCACTATCCTTTCGAGCTGCATTTTTCTCCGTGCAGTGTAATCCTTTCGCAGATGTTGCTGAAGTTTCAATCGAAACGCATGAGTGATCGAATAACAAACTCTCCACACGGAGAAAAAATGGTTTGCTACTATAGCGCCTACAAAGAAATTTGTTGTCCTCGCAAAAATATTCACTGCAGCAGCTAAGACGTTAGTTCTATTAACAAATGTGTTTATTTCAGCGAAAAAATTCAGTTGTGTCAATCAGTTTTCTTGCTCTTACAGCTAATTTTTTCTGTAGGCGCTATAGGCACAGACCTGCTTGTTATGCCAGCCATACTTTTCTCTCCGTGTGCAGCTGTTAATAAGTCTCAAAATCCTGCAGCGCATTCTGTGAAAGATGTTTCCAATTCCGAACAGTTAATCCGAGAAGATAAATAACGACGATAAAATAGAATTTTCTATAAAAGATTCAAACTTCCGTAAGAACCTCCGCAGCACGTATCCCCATGTCTCATGAATAAATTTCAATAGATTGTTATATCCCGCGTTAATTTGCAACTTTGATGCAATGAATTTTCAATCAACCTATCCATAAACCACGTGCTGAGCTTTCACGCGACGCAACTTATTACTTCTTCTTCTTCTTATTATTTTTAATGATAAAACATCGAGTCGACGGTTATACGATGTTTATAAAACGAGTTTGCGACGGAAGGACGGTTTACGATTTCGCGAGTGCCGTTTATCGACGAATGTTGATTCTCGAGGTGAATAAAGTAATTTAAAACTTGATATGCATGTGACATTCAACGGCAATCTTCCGAATCATTGTATATCACATTTAGAATTTCTAATTAACAGGTCCCGGTTTGATGATTTAGCTCTGGCGGTAAAATTAATTTTTTGAGCTGTCTCGCATGACGATGCTCTCTATGCTCGAGCCAAAAACTTTGGTACAAAATTTCCAATGCAACGCGGTGCGATGCAAAGTTCAATTTTTTAAGCATTTATTTCATCGATCGTGTGAATATCGTGGGAACGACCATATATAGATTCGAGTTTTCTACTTCGTTGAATAGATTTCGAATAATTTTTAATAACTAATTGTGAATCATAAAGGCAGGTGTAATGCTCCTTAGCGGGTTCTCAGAATCGAACGGCATCTACCTCGTAATCTGCCCACTCGATCGAATCGTACGATTTCTCGTATTCCCGCGATCGTACGAGAGGTGCCTGCAGTACGAACGTTGCGGTGAAATCGACGTTTCGACTGTAGAATCAGATGCTTCGAATCACGAGTAAAAAAGAAAACGTACACGGAAAAGGTGGTGGAAGATAGATCCTCTTTATGTCTTTTTTTCCAATCATTGGTTCTACTATTATGATGTTACGTCTATTATTACGCGGCATCGTGTGTTACGTATATGCAAAACGCAAAAGCTTCGCGATTCACTCTCGCGGAGAGAAAATTTCACTTCTGGGGTGAGAACATTCAAAATTCAAACCTGTTTTTTTTATCGAGCGTACATTAACTTTCCTGTACATTAAATTTCAAGTCCTAATTAGTGTCTTTCATGAGCATTCAAATATTCGAAACAATTTCTTTTTTATATGCCGACAACTCGCGTGATTTTTGATGTATCGATAAGACATCTATCTGACTTCTGAGTTTGGCTGAAGTGGAAAAAAAAAAACAATAATTACTTTCACGAGAATGTACTCTATGTTGTTGTTTTTGCATTAAAGTTCAACTCCTCGACGACTTATTCAAAATCAAAAAGATGATTCAAACGGCATGTTTTACGTTGGATTTCGTCCTCAACGAGACCCACGATGAAAACCCACACGGAGAAAAAGGAATTCGCTGTGGCAGCGAAATCTACTTTTGCTGGGTTCCTTTTGCCAGAGCAGCAAAGTTTTTGCTGTGACAGCAAACTATTTTCTGGTCCAGCGAATTTTTAGCTGCACTGTTAAAAATTTCTGGACAAAACTTCAAATACACCCTGAGAGAAGAGTTTACTTATATTAAATGAATATATTTATTTGGCGTCTGTTCAAAAATATTCATTAATTATGAATAAATATGGTAATTGTCAATAAATATCATATTTGGCATACATACGATTGATTTTATGTGACATTCAGAACAAACAAATCGTTCCATTTATTTCATGTGAATGATTTTATTTTTCCCTCAAGTAATAAACGATTCCTAATTTACAAATAGACGGTTTGATAAGTACAAGATTTTCATGAGATGAATACTAGTAAACTAAGAATATGAAGAAAAGAATAGTTGATTGACTCAAATTTCAAATTTAATTTCAATACAATAATTCAGTTTCCCAATGTGTATACGATTCTTTCCTCTCAAACACAGATTTGTTAATAATTAAGAAATTTGATTTGACATGAACACCTTGAATTTGATTTGACTCTCGATCTATATTGCAGCAGAATATATAGTTGTGTATATATATGTATAACCATGGAACATTGAAAATTTTCTTGCGTTTCAAGAAATCCTTTTTACCCGGAAAGAATATGAGAGACAGTCTTGTAGGCTGAATTTCCCTACAAAATTATTAAAATATTTCACCATAACTTTTCATTCAGTTTGTTCAACTTTATAATCACTGTTAGAAAATTTCTTGAATTTAATATAAGAATTCTTATGAAATTTCATAAGTGCATTTCAAAATCAATAATATTCTGGGATTTACAACTTTTTTTATGAAATTTCACTTTTTCATGAATTTTTTGTGATAGAATCCTATTACATGTATGATGTCATGACGTCGGCATATATGATATCTAAAACCACATCGTATTTCTCAATCGGTTTCTTCAATCGTGATGTAGTCGAGGTGGTTGAAGCGTTAGGTCGTAATAGGTTGGGTTAGGTAGGAAAGCAGGTTCGATTCCCCGTTAGGTCACAAAACTTTGTGCTTCAATTGCCTGACTTACATTAATGATTACAAACTCACTCTAGAGGAATCTCGAGAACATAAAATTCACGAAGCGTGAAGAAATTTAGCGATAAATCAAATTTCCGATCTGAATTTTTTTTGGTTTTTTTGCAAAAATTCGTAACAGTTATTGAATTTAATACACAATTTTTATTATAAAATACATTGTTAAATCTAATAGAATATTCTGCAACAAATTTTATAATAATTATTATTAAATTTAAGACATATTTTTCTAACAGTGATAATATTCTCCCGCATAATTGATCATTTCATTTGATTAATTCCAAACTTTTATTCCAATTTTGTTTGATTTGGCTTATTCTCACAAATATTCAAAGCAAATTATGCGACAATTTTCTCAACCTCATATCACATTCAGGCAATCTAACGATGCTTTGATGTACATTCCCAAATTTCAGAATTATAAAACAGGAATTTCACGCAAAAACACGGTTTGTTAATAGTTAACAAATATGGATTTGATACAAAAAATGATCTCAAATATGACGCTGGATGATAACAACTCAATATTCATTTCCCCATAAGCAAATATAGGATTTGTTAACTATTAACAAATCTTGTTGACTATAAATAAATACTTTTCTCAGTGCACGTAACGGAAGCAATTTCCAATCACGTAACTGAAAAATTAAGTTACATGTGTATGAAATTTCAGTTACGAAAATATACATAAATCCGTAATAAAATGTAGTAAAAATTTGAAAATTCAATCACGTGTAAATGAATTCTCAATTGAAATACCAAGAATTGGAAATTTCAGTTACGAATGTAATTGGAAAAGTTATGAAATTTCAAAACATTTTTAACAGTGTGTGGCAGCAAAAAATGTTTGCTATCCCAGCAAAGTTTGTTTGATATTCTGTATATAAGACTGAAAATTTGCTGGCGGAGCAAACATTTTTTGCTGCCACAGCTGAAAAATTGCTGTCGTAGCTAACACGATTGCTGTTATAGCAAATTTTTAGCTAGGTCAGCAAAAAATTTCGCTATTCTATATATAATACCTCGATTTGCTGCATGAGCAAATTTTTTCTCTTCGTGGCACTTAGCCGAGTGGAGCCATCGATAGAGAAAGTCTTTTTCGCAAAAAAAGAGCGGATAATATTCTTTAAAAGCGACAACGGCGATATCAATGAATTACCTGTAAGCTGAGGAGAGGAACAGGCGTGTCCATGACTTCCGCTAAACATAAAGCCATCATCGATACTATGACCAGTTCTCCATAAACGTTCGATAAGACGACCCATAATTGAGAGCTGTTTAAGAAAATATCAATTATCAAGAATTTAACATGTTCTTTACTGAATGAAATATAAGAAAATTGCTCTCGGCAAAATTTGATTTGAGATACAGAGATACACCGAGGAAAACAAGTTCTTCAAGTGACAAAATATTGCATCCAATAGTATCTATAAAATATTCAGGGTGTCCAGCGCATTTGGGAAACCTGGAAAGCAAGAAAAGTCGGGGAAAAGTGTGGGAGTATTTGGATTTTTGATTTTGAAGAATTTGTCGATCTCAGAATTTTTAAATCTAAGAGGCGCCACTAGTTTGAACAAGAAAAACGAGAGGTGATCGTCAGAAATTTCTCCAAAGAAAACTATTCCATCGAGTGTTTTGAAAAATTCAAGACATCTTTTAGATGTCAGACATTTTAAAGATATCTTTTAGATGAGTTTGAGACATGAATGAGGTTAGGATATGTCTTAAATTTGTCTAAACGTGTTGCATAAAACATCTTGAACTTGTCTAAAAGATATCTCAAGACATGATGTGTTTGTTGGGTAGTTTGAAAAATCATGATACGTGAAAATTAAGAGCATCATTCGATTGTATACAATCGAAAAAAAAGTAAAAAAATCTATTGAATCTCATTCATTAATGAGATACAATACAAACTTTGCAACCACATTTGTTCAAATCTATTGAAACCCATTGAAACCGGTTAAATTGATGAAATTCCATGAAAATTTAATAGTTTTGAATGGTCATGTACCATTGCAAAGTTTGCATTGAATTTGATTAATTAATGGGTTTCAATAGACTTTTTTGGCCGGGTATGGGAAAAATTACACGGGGAACGGCAGTTTGAAAGTTTGTTCCCGCATTCGATTTGTTGTCAAACAGTAAATAAACAATTACATTGGCCAAACCAAAGAGAATCGTGAAGAAGTGAATATGGGAATGAGGACAAGGGTGAGAAAGATGATTTATAATGGAAGAAATACCTTCCAATGATTTGAAAAATTATTGTTTAAACTGTTAGTTTAAGAAAACATAATACGAGAGAAATTAAGAGCACCATCCGATTCTGCGGAAAAAATTACACGGAGACCAGGAGTTTGGAAGTTTGTTCCAGCCCTCGAGTTGTTATAAAAAAAAGATAAATAAACAATCGATAGGGTTCAGTAGATGTAATTGTTTGTGTTCTTGTTTTTCTTTTATAGACATTTTTTCTGTAGAATCGAATAGTGCTCTTGGTTTTCTCGTGTCTTGTTCTCTTCAAACTAACTTTTTGAACGATAATTGTTCAAGCAATTATTGTAAAACCTGATTTTTTACATGAAAAATCATCTTTCTCAACCTAATTCTCATTCCCGTATTCACTTCTCCACAACTTCCGCTGGTTTGGCTATGGACAGAAGTGAGGTTCAATAGATGTGATTGTTTATTTACGTTTTTATAACAAATCGAGTGCTGGAACAAACTATCAAACTGTCATTTCCCGTGTGATTTTTTCTGTAGAATCAAAGGAATTCTGTAGGTGCTCTTAGTTTTCACGCATTATGCGTTTTTTAACGGGCGCCAAAGAGCACGAATTTCGAATTACGAAGAAAAAATTGTTCTCTCTGTCAGTAAAAGATTGTTCCCTGAAAATTTCAGACTGTTTCCTCCATTCAGTTCGGAGCAATTTTGCAAACAAAATGTTTACTCGGATGACACGCTGGTGACCCCTTCATCTACTTAAATACATTAATCGATTTGGGATCTTTTATGATTTTTATTCACTAATTTCAATCATACATTCCGTAAAGAATCCAATTGGCGCTTGATGGATTCAGTATAAATTCTCAAGAATGGTTTTTGCATTTCTGTGCTGTGAAGGTCGAAAAAAATTTCAACTCAATGTGCATTCCTATTCATTGAAAAAACCTCAAGCTTCGACGAGATTTATGTATGATGATCGATAGCCGATAGAAAAATCATGACTGGATATTATAAATAAATGAAAGTGATCGAAAATGCTACCAAAGGAAGCAGCGTTGATCGAAGAAAAAATAGTGGCTTCAAAAAAATCATGAAAATTATAAAAATAACTAATTTATAGTGTTACGATCTGTTTTGTAGAGTTTATGTTTATGATGATTCTATTCAAAATAATATATTTGTATGTGTATTTGTAAAAAAATGAACATTATTGAAGTAATTCTTTAGGTATGGAAAAATTTAGTTCTTTTTCTGGAAAACCTGGAAGAGTCAGGGAGTTTTCAACATCAATTTGCCTGGACACCCTGAATATTGTTTGAGATCAATGAAATTTCACTTGTACATATGAATGAAATGGTTCTCCAGTTGATGAGAGACTTCGTGCGGTGAAGACCCATTTCCTTCGTTGGAATAATATTGAATTACTTCGAAAAAATATTTTATAGATACCATTGGATGAAATATTTTCTTCCCTCAATGATTTGTCCCCATGTTGTTGAAGTTTGAATCGTTTATTGAAACAAATGAGTGATCGAATAACGAAATACCCAGCTGTTCGAGACCAAAAATTTTGCAGTACGTTCTTTAAATGATGTTTCCAGTCCCAATGAGTCAATTCGAGAAGATAAATAACGATGATTCATCAGATTTTGTTAGTTCGAATTTTCGTTTCGTTTTTATAAACGATTCAAACTTCAACAATATCTTCTTCCCTCGGTGAACGAAATTTAGAAAGAATTCAACATACAATAAAAAATGTATCAGGGTTATGTGGAGTGAAATCTTACAATGGTTCGGAATGATCCAACAAGTCGTCTGGAGAACGCGCCCTCGCTAGAATCCTGGAAACTAAGGATCGAGGTGGCGGTGGTGTATTCGAGGAGGGTCCCTGCGCAGCGGAATCCTCGTTCGCGGCGTCATTTCTCTCACCCCGGCTGGGGGCTCCTCCGGGTGCGCCCTCCACCGTGCCACCCGTCGTACTTCCAGTTTCGTTCAAGCTGTCTCTTTCCGTTTGTTCATTGTTCGCTGGAAAATAAAAATAATGATTATTTTAACATAGTTCTTGAGTCTTTCTCAGAACACCACCCAAAGAGTGAGTGACACTTTGAACCATAGGGTAGACATTCGTTTGAATTCGCTCTGAAAAGGAGAGTATGCATAATAGCGATTTTCACGTTCTATTGGAGATTGAATATTTTCTATGCTGCCCGATAGATTTTTTCCTGTGAAGACCGAAAAACTTGATCAGAATACCGTTAAATCCAAGGAAAATTGTTCACGACTCAAAATCACGCTTGAAATTCTCGATTTCCAGATTGGAAGAAAATCATGGAGGAGAATAGTGTATCTCTGACCTATCATTGATTACAGCATTACTTGCAGGGTTTTCAAAAAATTGCTGAGCGTAGTTCAATATTCCACTAACAGAGCAGTGTTTCCATGATGGAAATTCTCTGTTGCATTTGATTGGGGTTTCTAGTTAATGCATGTTTTTTGATTGATCGGTTTCTTTACTCTCTGAAATCTTTGGAGTGAGATTTCACTCTTTAGCCAGCCAGAAGTGAGCCAGTCGAATTTTCGAGTGAAATTTCCACTGTTTTAGAGTGATATTCTAAGGTTTGAGGTTAGAAACTCACAACCACTCCGATGTTAGAGTGAATTTTTCACTCTAAAAGAGTGAGAAGTCACTCGAAACGAGTGAAAATTCCACTCGAAGTGGACAGGCTCACTTCTGACACTTAGGGGAGTGAAACGTGCGATTGTTCACTCTTCCAGATTTAGAGAGTAGGAAGAGGAATAATGTGGAAACCTTAACAGACATGCCATCCCTAGCAAATGCGATCATACTTTGATCATACTGAAATCATCCGGTATGTTTGTGAATTTTCCATACCTCAATTATACTCAAATGATACTGTTACCGATATCAGACTTGATTAATACCAAAAATATACCGAAAGATACGTTTCCGGTAACTACTGGGTATGGAACATTCATACAAGGGGGGTGCAACTCGATAAAAACTATACGTAACGTTTTATCACCATTCGATATTTCCCAAACTGTCCGCGAGAGACGCTGATTGTACTATCAGAAAAAGTCACGTGATACGATAATTTTTCAGCGCCTAATTTTGCATTTGAAATCGCTTGACAAATCATATCAATAATGGTGTTGATATATACATACAATTCTCGAATATGTCACATAACCAAATATGATAATGACGATACTGACACTCGTATCACGTACGTAGTGTACAAAAAAACATCACGTGATTTTCACTTAGCTACAGACAGCGCCGTTCACGGACTTCAAGTGAAGTTTACTGTGGTGACAAAACGTTTCGCGAAACATTTGAAGGTGATTAGGTGAGTTGCACCACCCTGATTCATACTAAATGTACGAGGGTGGATTGATAAGTTTCCGGCCTGACCAAGAGATGGCGCCACTAGGCCTACCTTGAGGTGGCGTTCTATAGTACCATCCTTAGATAGCTTGTAGCTATAGTTTCAGTCCGATCGCCATGTTAGTTTAGTTTTGAGAGCACGCTGACCAAGACGCCTCTGTGTTTTTCGTAAAAATGGAAAAGCTGGAAAATCGTGCTGTCATCAAATACTTTTATTTGAAGGGGTTAACGCCGAAGGAAACTAAAGAAGAGATGGACTCAACACTGGGGACATCCTCCCCATCATATTCAACCGTTAAGCAGTGGGTTTCCGAGTTTAAAAAGGGTCGTGTGAGCACCTCTGATGAGCCTCGCTCAGGACGCCCCATTGAGGTCACAACTCCAGATATGATCGGAAAAATCCATCAAATAGTGCTGAAAGATCGCAGATTAAAAGTTCGTGAGATAGCTGAGACCTGTAAGATGTCATATGAACGTGTACAAAATATTTTGTACCAACATTTGTATATGGAAAAGCTCTGTGCAAGATGGGTCCCGCGTTTGCTAACAGTCGACCAAAAATTGATTCGAAAGAACATTTCTACCGCCAATTTGGCGTTGTATAAGCGTAATCCAAGCGAATTTTTGCGTCGATTCGTAACCGTTGACGAAACTTGGGTCCACCACTACACTCCTGAAACCAAAGAACAGTCTAAACAGTGGATTGGACCAGGGGAACCAACTCCAAAGAAGGCAAAAACAATTTTTTCGGCGAACAAGGTTATGGCTACTGTTTTTTGGGATGCAAGAGGTATTATATACATCGATTACCTTGAAAAGGGTAAAACTATCACTGGTCAATACTACGCAGACTTATTGCAACGTTTGAGCCACGAAGTGAAAATTAAACGACCTCATCTGGCGAAGAAAGAAATATTGTTTCATCACGATAACGCACCAGCGCACACGTCAATCGTTGCGATGGCTAAAATCAACGATCTGAAGTTTGAATTAATGCAGCACCCTCCCCACTCTCCAGACCTAGCCCCGAGTGACTATTATCTGTTTCCTAACCTCAAAAAATGGCTTGGCGGTAAGAGATTTGCGGACAATGAAGAAGTAATCGAAGCTGTAAATGGGTATTTTGAGGAGCTTGACGAATCAGTCTATAGAGATGGCATTACTAGACTAGAACACCGCTATGAGAAATGTATCAGCCTTGGAGGAGATTATGTTGAGAAATAAAAAAAAAAAAATTCTTAAAAACGTTGTTTTTCTTGGTCAGGCCGGAAACTTATCAATCCACCCTCGTATACCGAATTTGTACTGAATAAATACCAAATGATTGAAAATATTGCGGTATACTTCAAGTATACAAATTTCACAAGCATACGTTATGTTTTCAGTTCACTTTCCATCACGATTTGGTATCTTACTGCATTACTACTAGATTCATACTCAAGGGCGTATCCAGGGGGAGGGGGGGGGGGTCCAGCCCCCCTGAAAACTGAAATTTCATTTCAATCATTCAAGTCATGTCGTAAACACAATGACTTAGGATTTTCTGCATCAAAAAGTAAATTTTTTCAAAATTTATGTTTGTTACATTACTCGGTATTAATAAAGCTTTTGGACAAACCCTAGGGGAAATCACTCTAGCCAGTCTCGAGGCCATTGCAAGGTTTCACCAGAGGTGCCAGATGGGCATTGCCATTGAGGGAAAGTGTACCCCCACTATCGTCCAATGTATATAAGTTAGATGTGTGTATAGGTTTCGTGTTGACGTGAGAGTATGTATATGAATGATGGTGTGGGTAGTCTCTCTCTCTCAACGGCAATGCCCATCTGGCAGCTCTGGGCCTCACCAGGTACTTGAAGGGACTAGTAATGAGTGATTTCCTATGATCCAAGTATAGCACAACAGGCTAGAAATGCTGAGAAAGTTCTTTGAATTCGGAGTATATCTTATGAACACTCATAGAATCTTCGAATGAGACTGTTTCAGATAAGTATATTCCATGCATATTCTCGGAATGTATTTTTCAAATTTATCTAAAACAGTCTCACTTGCATATTCTATGCAAGATCTCAGCATTAACGCAGGATGTTTGAGATGTTCTTGTATCGCTTGGGTAATCATTCATAGTATTTGTGCCAGAGCCAAATCAAGGTTCACCTAACCTAAAATTTTTGATAGGCAGTTGAACCTAGGTCAGACCCCTCCGACTCATGCATTTTCCCCTAGAAATCCTGTTCACGTATTGACCAAGAAATTCCCAAGAAATCCAGATGGCAATTTCATCTAGTTGGCTTAATCATAACCTCAAAATATCAACGTTGCGAAATTTGGTTCCTTGTAAGTTAAAAATTTATAAATGCAATAGTATGATCTGTAATTATTGGTCATTTTCTCACTATTCATCTTGAATTTTCGCGATAAATGATTCATTCTACAGAATCGATAGCCCCACTGACACGCGGAGCCCTCTACAACTTTCTGATTAGTATATGACCCCAATAAAAATAATTCTTCTCAAAATTCTTCAAAACTCTTCAGATTCTTCTACATAACTGTCAGATTTTGGACGCTTTGAGAAATTTGCAGAATTTTTAACCATAAATATTACTCTACAAATTTCTGCATTACTCTGCAAAATTGTACATAATTCTTCCAATCTTCGTAATATTTTATGAATTTCTCCACAAAATTCATACAAAACTCGCCAAATCTCCATATTACATTAAATACCTCTCTGCATATTTCTGCATTACTCTACAAATCTCTGTTTCATCTATTCACTTTTGCTTGAGAAAAAAAATTTTTGTTCAGAGTTTATCTCTACAAATCTCCTTCCAGTTCGACTTGAATGACATTACGGAAGAGACACCACATTGAAAGTCCATTTTTAGGAACTTTCTTCAGTGAGGCTTGACCCGGGTCCTGCGAGTGAGAAGCAAAGCCTCTATCACATCAGCGGATCTCCGAGATGACTGGAGTCATCTTAAAGTACCACTTATGGGAATCATCGCAATGGAAAATTTGGAAAAATTCGTTATCGTGAGGTATAGACCAATCAATTCAGAATCTTCTGAAACGAAAAATGAATAGGTCGTGGGAGAGGGGATTTTTTTGACCTCAACTTGTAAATTTTTCCAAGTGCTGAGTCAAATCGATAGAAAATTTGGAAAGTTCGTCCCTGTAAGATATAGACCAATCGATTCAGAATCTTATGAAACGAAAAATAAGTATATCGTGGGAGAAAGGTTTTTTTCGACCTTAACTTGTAAATTTTTCCAAGTGCTGGGTCAAATCGATAGAAAATTTTAAAAAGTTCGTTCCCGTCGGATATAGACTAATCGATTCAGAATCCTCCGGAAGGAAAAATGAGTGGGTCGTGGGAGAGAGGTTTTTTCGAGGCCTACTAGTGAATTTTACTTAAGTCGTTTTGAGTCGATTGAAAAATTTGAAAAACTTCACTTTATCTCCGCAAATGCGATTTGAGAAAAATGTATGAATTTGTATAGAAAACTCAACTCTCCGCCACAAGCCGTAATATTCTTGAAATAGACAAATAAAGAGAAAATTCAAATTTTTTTTCTGCAAATGTAGTTTGCAGAGAAATGTATGAATTCGTGGGGAAAATTCCTTCCCTCGTCAAATGTTTCCACCATTTATCAAGTAGAAAAATGTTGAGAAAATTCACCATTTCTCAACAAAACAACTTTGACCAATAAGTTGGAAATGTACAGAGAAACCTTTACTGGCAATAGAAATTTTCAGAAATATGCAGAATTTCACAGAGTCTTGGAAGATGAATCTGTTGAAAAAATTCTTTCTTTCTCTAAGAATTGCGATAATGAAGTTTTGCAGAGAAATTGTTGAAGTTTTGAAGAGAAATATTTTTATTGGGGGAACAAAAGTTCTAGACAGTCGGAGGGGTCTGACCTAGGTCGAAAATACAACTATTATTTTTTGGATGACATTGATTTTGTAATGCAGTCACCAACATTTTTGGAATATTTTATTTCTGTCAATATATATTTGAATTAAGAACCAATGTTTTAGGTTGCACCTTGGTGGAAATGGAAGTAGGAAGGAAGAGTAAACGAAGCGTATGCTGGAGAGTAACCGAAACGTTAATGAAAAGTATACGGAGCTTGAATGGGAGGGGTACAAAGAGTATGCGAAGAGGGAATTGAAGCGAAGAAAGCGTATAAAATTCATGAAACCTAAATAGAAAAATTGCGTCCCATAGCGAGAATCGAGCCGATGACTTTCACCATGGCAGACGAGACGGATCGACATTCGACCGCTCAGGGATATTATTTGAAGTCAGAATAGGTAATAGCAATTGCGAATGCTTAATGTAACTTACTATCACTTCACATGAAGCGTGTGTGAAACGGGATCGAGAGCTTATGAAGCGTATATGGAACATATGACTTCGTCACTTTACCGCAAACGGGCATCACACGCTTCAAGAAGAGGGATTTGAAACATTTTTCGCTTCGTATGTGTTCGCTTCCTCTCTGTTTCGTGTATACGCTTCATTTTCACCAGGGCGAAACTGACGTTGTCATACAATTCCTGGGAGAACAAGCGTTCTTTTGACCATGAAAACGTATTCTTTTAGCCCTCATTGCTCAAACGTTTCTCAAATATAATTATCCCTGCTACACGGAGAGAACCCTATACTGAGAGAAATTTATAGTCACATCAACTATTTGAGGACGACCATTCACGTTCAGTATTCACAATTATATACACAGTTATGGTAACTTGTTTATAGTTCAAATCGTGTGGCAAAAGTTGGAAAATCTGTCAACTTAGCTCACGGCACGTGGGTATCCTATCAGCTTTTCTTTACTAAACGAAATCTAAGCAGGAGAAATATATCAAAATTCAGTAAAATCAAGTTGGTACAGAGTAAGAGAGGACAGATATATTCATTGAATTTTATTGGTTATTATAAAAATGTTGATGAATACGTAAAGGCTATGTATGACTCAATTTATCGTCTCTCAATATTTTTGGTCAATGATTTTGTATTGTGTGCATTTTTGTATCTTTTCACTAGTAGGTTGAGGAAACATGTGTATTGAACCTGTTTCATAAATATAATAACATTCATTTGTAGGAATATGATACAACATTATTGGAACAAAAATATTAAAAGACGACACATTGGATCTTCTATAGCCTTTCCTTATTTATCAACATTTTTATAATAACCAATAAAATTCAATGAATATATCTGTCCTCTCTTACTCTGTACCAACTTGATTTTACTAAATTTTGATACATTTCTTCTGCCTAGATTTCGTTTAGTGAAGAAAAGCTGATAGAATACCCATGTGCCGTGAGCTGAGTTGACAGATTTTCTAACTTTTGCCACACGATTTGGACTTTCCTGATCAATATAGATTCCACCCAACTTTCAAACTCTTCCTGCAAGTTTATCATCACCTTAACAACAAATTCAACTCAGAACATAAGGCCTTTTTTCTCAAATTTGAAAATTTCAACTTCAAGAATACTCTTCAATTTGAAATTTTCTTATGTTTAGAATGACTTTTATAGGAATATTGTGAATTTATAAGTCATTTTACATCTCAGGCTAGATAATTTACAAAATTATTTTGTACAGAGCGGTTATTTAAAATGATCTGGGAATATTCTTATTTCAAGAATTTATTCTAAAACGAAGAATATCTTATGAAGTCATTAAAAATTAGAGGGGGTTAGTCTTATGATAAGAGGATTGGTTTAGAGGAAGAGTGAAGAATAAATTCCTCTCAATCCTAGAATATCATTTTTTCGGTGCATGGTTAAATCGAAAGTAAAAAATATAACACATCTGTTCGTATGTTGCTGAAGTTTGAATCGTTTCTTGGAACGAATGAATAATCCGAAAACATGTGAAGAAGTCAATTCGAGAACATGAATAATAATTTCTTCAAAATTTTGCCGTATTAAACCACACATAATGAACAATGTTGAACGAGTTTTAAATCAACGTTGGCAAATCAGCATTGACTATCGGCGTTACAACAACATTGTACTGGTTGTTACTTCAACCACGTTACAACGGTGGCAACCAACCCTGGTAATCAGTATTGTACCAGTACTGTTTCGATTGTTATGGTTGGTTGGAAGTCGGCATTTTCTGCATGGGGTGTAATATTTCATCAATTCATTATTTTAAATGGGTTGAAAGGAAAACAGGCTCATTGTGTCTAACTTTTTTTCTATAGCACACGGATATCGATCAAATATTCATGAAAGATTCAGGACATTCGAATATTCCTTGGATATCCGATGAATGCGATGCGTGCTCTGTATAGGACAGCAACTCGAAGTAAAGTTTGAGACAGGAGAAAGGAGTATATCTAAAAATACATACAAAAAGAAATTTTCTTCCATTCTAAACGAGAGAATGAAAGGAAAATTGTCTTGCCTCGAGGGATTATTGTTTTCAATCTTATTGTTTTCAGTCCAATTATCTTTTAATATCAGGAATATATTCCGATGCCAAGATAATAACTTCTTTCGTTATTATTTATTTCACTCTCATTTCCTTCGCACTTGGACATTCTTCTTCTTCTTCTTCTTTACTCCAAACTCAGACCTATCGTATCACAGAATTTGAAGATGAAATTTTAATTACGATTGAAATCTTCTATGAGTTATTATATATCGATTATATAAGAAAGAACGACCCACACCACTTTTTCTCCCTGATGAGTATCTTGCACCTTGACTTTCTCAAAGTTTTGTACAATTATACCAGTGCAAATATAATTATGTTTCTTCAACTGTTATTTGCAATTCAGTAATCGAAAGTGATGTTCAACCAAGCAACAATATCGCATGGCATCCCCAGCGGATGCTGAGTTTCATTTCGAACATATAAATAATACAAATATCTTTTTCTTCTCACAGTATGGTTTTTCTCTCTGCTATTCAAGTTGAAGGAGTTGATTTGAAACTAGAAAAAAGAAGAAGAAGAAGAAGAAGAAGAAGTTGCATAAAGGAACGAGCGAGGAGCCTCAACGATGAAGGATCATGACATTCGTCCCGTAGCTCGTCTTCGCGCCTTTCCACGGAGAACACCTCGGTATCCATTAATGAAATTTTATTATATTGATAATTAACCGATTACTAATTGATGTAATTTTACACGGTTAACGAGTTTGAAGAAAACAATAGAAAAAGAATGATTTTGAAGCGAAGAAAGTGAAAAGAATGATCTCCTTCTTGAACGCGGTATCATTTATTATATTCAATAATACTTGTATATTATTCAATACCCTTTTACGGTTTTGGCTTCGATGATATCTTGGCCGATTTTCATTTCGCTGAACTCGTCTCGAGATAATCACACGCCCCGCTTCCTCTTTTCTCATTCAGTAATTCTTTCATTTCCATCGATCTTTGCATCAGTTACAATATAATGCATCGTTAGATATACTTATGATTTCTATATATACAGGTAATATCGTGTAAGATTTATTTCTCTGTTTTTATGTTCTTTGAATAATTTCTATTTTCTTGAATTATATTCAATTACGAAGCTCGTTTTTTTTCTCTCTCCGAGTTGAAAGTATTCGAGATATGTGAACGACTTATCTCGTTCGTTACGTCGAATAAATTGATATCGCATCGTTTTAGAGCCAAATATCAAATCATATAGCGGATATATTCGTCCTCCGGATAGTTGTAATTGATACATCGTCCGTGATTTGCATCACACACCGAAGCGGGGATAAACCGCCATGGCACTTGAGAAATCATTGGCCAGCTCGCGCGCTTCCGCGTATCCCGTTATTTCACTCAAATCATACGTCTGACTCTTTTCCTCGTGCGTACGCAAACGACGGTACGTAAATACGACAGTTACCATTATAATCAGCATTGTTGCAGCTGCTTCGTCGAGATGCACTTTTGTATTCAACGTTGTGTCAAATGTCAAGAGCCAATGTCCGACAGTTGGCGTACGTTGATCGTACCGTGCCGATTGATGGGCTTTGGGAACCCAAAGCGTCCCGTCAAGCTCAAAGGTAAGGCATGTGTTTGATCCATCGCGTCAAGACGAGAAAACGTATACGAGAAAAACGAGATACGATATCGAAATAAATCTCAAAGGTCGGAGATCGCATTCGATGCGGGTATATAATTTTCGAAACTCTTCTTCGAATAATATTATTATTCGCAAGGGATTCCCTCGAGAGTCAAGTCAAATCTAGTTGCCGTAACAACTTACTGTGATAGCAGCGGCTGGAGGGCCGTCTCTCCTCTCGTCAACCGCACGAATTGAAGGATAACAACAACAACAACAGCGCGAAGTAACGGAACGGATGCCCAACTTAAATGAGATGACACAATTCAAAACCACACGCGAAATACAGCAACAAAGTTTCAAAGTTTAATCTCACGTACTTCTAAACCAATTTCGTATCCGGTCATACTCGAACCTCGAAAACCTTGATGATACTTCGAGGACAAATTTGATTCGTTTACATTGGGGAATGACGGGAAGTCGTTCCACACGCAAGAGCACACGATCGATTCTGAGAGCAACGTGTGAAGCTGAACGCCGAGAAGCCCAAAGAGATGAAATCTTGTACAAAAGTGGCATTCGAGTCTAATGTAGATATATTGGAAGGTGCTACGGTGATGGTAATATGATGAGATTGAGAGGTGCGAGGAGAGGGCGATGACGCGAAAGACGATGATAATGACGATAATGACCGTGAGGCTGCAGTTTCCCGCTAGCCCCATTTCCAGTATCCAACGGAATTCATCGTACGATCAACACGTGCCGCCGCTCGCTCTTATTTTCGCATCGATGCAACAACATATGGCGAAAGAAGGTAGACCCACGGCCCGATCTCTCCTTCAGGAAATTCCTTTTTGTCTGTCACTTTTTTCTCCTCTTTCCTCTCCTTCTTCTCTCTTCATCCACGGGAGGAAACGAAAAAAGAAATGATCGAGCGGACGATTATCTCAAAATCGCATACCTCGATCGTCTTGACTTCCATTAGCCCGACTCTCTATTATCGTTCCTTCGAGAAACGATGCGTACGTATATTGTCACTCATTTTATCCGTAATCATCCTATTATCGTACACCGGAGGGTTTTAATGTGCTTTTTCCGTAATCCTTACTACGAATTATCATCCGGTTAACCCGACATTTCATCAAGATTTGACAAGGTTATCATGACAATGAGGACCTTGACCTTCCAAGGATCTCACTATATCATCAAATATCAATAATAATTCACAAGGGATACATTTTGTCAATGCCTGTGAAAACGATCTTCCTCACCGATTTCGATGAATTATGAAAAACCACGAGAAAAGAATTCGTATAAAATTTGCAAAATGTATAAATTCATGAGAAAGGTAGATAGCAAGTCATAAAATTTGCCTGTATGATTTTATTTCTTTCACGGTGGAAGCCCGTTACGAGGAGATAGACAAATGATGTTAGCTACCGTGAGATACGGTCATCGACTGCCACTCTGTTCTCCATATCATCCTTCTAGCTACACGGTATTCATTAACATCAGATATATAGCCAGGATTCTCTTCAATTTAACAATCGTCATTGCTGTCGACGCGGTAATTCTAATAGTCTTTAGCTATATTTTCTCGTTTTTCATTGTATTCGCACTAAATTGCTGTTATTCGTACTTCGTACACGTGTAATTCCACTTACCAATGCCTCGGAGGAGGTTTTACGGCGCTGAACCTGGCGGCCAAAATCTAACGATCTATCGCTATCATTTTTCATCAAGTTACATTGAATGGTTATTTCATGTAGAAGATATTGAGTTGTTACTCGTCCCGGTGGCTAATCTTTGCAGGATTTCACGACGTAACGGGAGGATGAATTCCATAGGAATCAGATATAGGTATATTACATTTGAAAATAGGAATACATTTCGATAATCGCTCGATAGGTACAGTGATTCGGAAAACAATAGATCTTCTTCTAGGGATAAGCTTTGATCTGACTTAGAACGAATTGTTCTGGATTTCAATGTTCAACATACAACTGAGCAGAGAAATTTTATGGCTAGCCTCATGTTCAATATGGGCCCGATTGACCAGTGATAGGGCTCATCTCATTCAGACACACACCTGAATCTGGTCCTGGTGAGGCCATGATTTGGCATGCCTGAGTAGGGTTAACCAGGTCTGGCCCGGGTAGGTTTGTAAATTGGCATGCCCTATCATAGTTCGTCACATCGGGCTCTGATATAACGGTGCGTTACAATCCATATCAGGGCCTAATTTGAGATAAAGCTTTCCAGAACCGGTCCTGAACAATCAATATGAATTTCTACTCGGGCAGTACTTTCACACTGAGAGAAGAGCGATTTGGAGGTTCGGTAAGTAGTAATAGACTTGTTCGATAAATCTAAATAGTACTAAACTTTCAGCGATGTTTCATGAGATTTCAAGACCCATTCCTGACCCTTTGCTTGACGTTACTCCGTGTTTTTCAACCGTTATTATATAATACACTATTCACGACTAAATTCGTTGGGTGTCATTCAATTACTAAATGTAAATTTCAGTAATGTTCCTTGAAATTTCATGAAACATCGCTGAAAGTTCAATAATACTCAGATTTATCGATCAAATATAATACTATTTACCTAACCTCCAAATTGCTCTTCTCTCAGTGCAAGATATAAATTACTGTATTATAATAATTTTCACAAAAATCTAAGACTTTTTCTTGGTTTCTAAATAGAGTAGAAACGATGAGGTTTAGAAAATTAATTTTGATACATGAAAATACGGGAGATTACTGAAGAATACTGAATAAAAAGTAAAAGGTACTATTGAAATTCATAATGATGCACGTTGAATTTTATAAAGCGCACAGTAAAATTTAGTTGATCAGCATTTTCAATTTCAAGCTGTTACTTTTCACTTTGTATTTATAATCTTTCATATTTTAAAGTAAAAATCCGTTCTCACAACCTCATCGTTCCTACACAGAGGGAAGAGAATGGTAATATTTACCATGCCAACATAGTATTCGGTCTTATTTTATATAAAATCGTGATTATTACTATGTAAGAATTTAATTCTTCCACATTTTTCTGGTAATAATTACAATACTACATATATATTATTACCAGAAAAATGGTGGAGAATTCTATTCTTACATAGTAATAATCACGATTTTATATAAAATAACACCGAATACTATATTAGCATGGTAAATATTACAGTTCTTTTCTCTCTGTGTAGTCTATTAAAAAGCGAAAAAAGCGTCTCGAAAAAAAAAATATTATATTATGAATAATACGAATACTCGAATAACGAATAAATCGAATAACAGATAAATGAACTCGCGAATACGACGAATAACAAATAATGCGAATACGAATGAAATTTCATCTAGTTAGCAAAACGAATAATCATTCATTCGAATAATGCTTAACTCTGATTCGAATACTGCGCATATTAATTTCTAACATTTGGTAACTCAAAAACAATCGAATTAACTCTTCGTGGGTTCGATCCGATTTCAAACTATTGACAATAACAAAGTAACTGAGATTTGTTTGTGAGAATTAGAACAATATAACTCAATTGTTTGACAAACTAACATTCGTTCGTTTTCTCACCAAACGGAACCACAATCACGTTATTATAATTCAAGGGCATCGAAATGTAATTCTGGAGTTTTCATCGTCTCAATCTCGAACGTACAAATCATGCGGATTATATGCCGGATTAGCTCACTGACATTACATCGCTTTGATCCTCATAAACAACTCCAATACTTCAATCGAGATTCTTTCTACCGCAATTTCCAATCAAATCAAGATATCATATTTGAAATAGAGCATAAAAAATTCCATGTTTATCCACTTGATGCAACCGTGAACAACTCCGAGAAGATATTCATATTTCTTTCCATAAAATAAATACAAATCAGAATCCATGAAATCTGCAAATTTCATAGACAATTATCCGGACCAACAGATTATTTTCAGTTTTTCTCTATAAATCCTCGACAACTCTCATTCTCTGTATCATAAAACTTTGTGAAAGATTCAACAGACCCCTATATAAATTCCTGCAATCTCCGAGACTCGTAAACCCCTGCCGAATGAACGCTCGTAAAAACTCATTGGTACTTCGCGTACCAGCTTTGCGATATTCTACAAAGTACTTTATCAATCCAGGAAGTGTACAATTTTCCATATCCTCGTGGTGACTTAGTTCAATTTGAAAATTAAACGATCCACGGTTTTGCGATCGAAAGAAGCCTCGGTCCATCACGCATCATGCTTGGTACTCGAATGAAATGACGAAACTAGTTCTTTTCGCTTCATCGAACTACATAGTAACGCGAAAGCGACTCGATGAAAAAGTAAAAACAAGAATCATAATAATGAAAAAACATTTTATGAAAGTTCCGAGGAGTGAGCCATAAAACGTTGATGACGATGGTGATTCCTCGCATGTGTTTTCTCGCGTCTTTGCGATCTCGCGGATCTACTTTCACGACAGATTTCATGATTCTTGGAGACGCGACTGTCCGATGGCCGACGACACGTCTGTTTTCGCTGACAATGTAAAGTCGATTTCGGTATCGTATCGCATTTTCAGTCGATAGAGTTGAGTAGAAATGAATAGACATCGATTCCATTGTTTAGATCGCACAGAGATTTTGCGTTTGTGGTTTGGGCATACTTTCGGGATATTTGAGGAGGATGACTTGAAACTCTCGATGCTGAAATTTGGCGGTACACGCAGAAAAATATATTTTAAAAAGTCCCATAATTTATTGAAAATCAGCGCCAGTCTGTATCAATATCCCAAAATATGTCAAGAAAAGCGTTAATAAGTCTTGGTAACTCTGTAAAACTCTTGAAAAGTCCTGTTTTCCCCGAAATTTCAGACTTCCCGCAGGAGTCATTAAGAGTTAAATGAGACTTATTCAGAGTTTTACAGAAAACAAATAAGAGATATATCTTTACTTACACGTATAAATTGATGATCTCTACAAATAAACAAAACATCCCTGGCCGTTTCCTGGTTAAAAAATCCATTGATTCTCGCCAAATCTGATCGATTCTCATCAAATCTGACGGACAATGTTCCGATTGAATCTCACCCAGCGATTTTTCAATGAGATTTGGTCAGAAGTTTGAATTCTTTCAATACGAATCTGATTGAATCTCGCCAAATCTCATTGAATCTCGGACCATGTTCTAACCAAATCTCATGAAATTTCATTCCTCAGATTTAATGGATTCTTTTGACCAGGGGAAATTCCAATTTATTTTTCAGTTATACTCTGTTCCAGAAAAATATTTTCAATAAAATATTCCGCTTTATAATGGTAATCGAATTTGTTAGTTTTGTTTCAAAATGGCACAATTCATCTACATTTTGAATACATTGTTCCTGTTCTTCACTTTGACGTTGACTTAAGAGTAATTCCAGGTTTCTAGATGCGGCTTTCAAACATTTTTGTTTGCTGATCGAACACGTCATGTCTTGAATGAAAACGTAGTTTTGTGTTTCGAATATGATTACGAAAGTCACTACAAAAGTATCTTAGAATAAGATATCAGTTTTTGCAGCGCACCTGTTTTTTTCAGCTCCAGTAGCTGAATTTTAGCCGCTGTAGTGAAATTTTCAGCTACATCAGCTAAATTTCACCTAATATTGCTGAGAAATCAGCTGTCCTGTGGATACTGAAATATTTAGCTATAATAATAACTAAAATTTAGTTGATACAGCTCCAAATTTCTCCTCTTCTTCTTAGGAATGGACGATACTTGACAGTATTGATACTTTGTATATAAAACTTGTCGAATTTGTATTAAATTTCATAAAATATCGATCGAAATTTTATGAAAGTTTCATAAAAAGTCTCGATACTGTCGAGTACCGCCCGTCCCTAATGATTCTCACATAGGGAGTGTTTTTTTTTTACAGCATTACGACGCAGCAAATTGTACACTGAGAACCCAATTTCTCAAACTTGGAAAAAATTTCTTCGCCTTCGTTCTGATAAATCTTGTTTCCGATAGAAAAAATAATTAATTTCAATGGAAACATTTTTCATTGACTTTAAATCACATTCTTTGAATTTGAGAAGGAATATATTTCTGTTTCGATTTGAGAATTTTTCGTTGCAATCTGATGGAAGCTTTTTCCATTTAACTGGATTTTCTTCCATTGAGAAAAGGATTCATTAGAATGAGGGCAAAGAAAACTTTCTTTCAGTTCAAGAAATTGGGTTCCCAGTGAAGATACATAGAATAACAAATCTTTTTGCTAAACTTGCTGAAAATTCGCTGCCACCGCTAATTGGATTGTTGAAAAAGCAACACGATCAACCGAAACCGCAAATTTCTCAGTATTATATACATAATAGTAAACAAGTTTTGCTGAAGGAGTCGATATTTGCTTCTGCAACGGCTGAAAAATTGCTACGGTAGCTAACAAGCTTGTTGTGATAGCAAATAGATTGCTGTCACAGCAGGAAATTTGCTGCTCCAGCAAAAAGTACCAACACAGAAAAAAAAACTATCTTGTATCAAGACAATATTGTTTTCGTTATATATGAAACACGGATTGTCTCAGTTCAATGCAATTTGTTTTGAATCAAAAACAGGACAAAACAAAATTCTGGATTCAAAGCAAGTTGCATTGAACCGAGACAATCCGTGTTTCATATATAACGAAAACAATATTTTCTTGATACAAGATAGTTTTTTTTTCTGTGTAGCCAAATCAGATTTCGCTATCACAGCGGATTTTTCTTCCTCGTGGAGTATCTCATGATGTTCTTCGCGTAAACTTCTTAATACAATCCCCCTTCACCTTTGAAAGCATTTCCCATTTTATTCTCAAATTTAGTTTTTGCAGACGGAGAAAAAAATGTGTTGATGCAGCAAATCGGAGTATCATATACAGAATAGAAAATCTTTTTGATAAATCATCTGAAAATTCGCTATCACAGCTAATCGAACTGCTCTGTAAATTACTTGGAGTGAAAAATTCATTCTCGAAGAATGGAAATACTGCAAATCCAGGAAGCATGATATTTCATTGCTAAAGAGTGACTTTTCACTCCATTAGAGTAAATTCTCACTCCAACAGAGGAGAGTTTGAATTCGGTTTGAAAATTTGACGTTCTCTTAAGAGTGAAAATTCACTCTTACGGAGTAAAAATGCACTCTCCAGAAGTGGAAGTTCACTCTTGTTGGACTGGCAGTATTTTCACTTTTGAGGAGTGGATTTTCACTCCAAAAAATTTAGAGAGTGCTGAGAGAGCAACATAATTAGCTGGAGTAGCAAAAATTCCAGTATGATATACTGTATAAAAAACGAATTTTGCTGGAGGAGTGAAAATCTTCTGTTGCCACAGCTGAAAAATCGCCGTCGTAGCGAATTTATGTTTTCAGCGTACGTGTTCGGTGACAACGCGATATTCCATTTCATTCTCGGTTCATCGAATCCAGAAACTCTGGAACTAAGTTGAATACGAGAATGAAATTCTTCACCGACAGACGTACAATTTCATCTTTGAATTAAAAAAACTTAATTGATTGTTGAAGAATAACGAATGGTTTTTGTTGCTACAGTGCCGATAGAAGAATTCATTTTCCTCCTCCACCAGTGAAGATATTGATTCCTATAATAAATTCTTTTACGCCTCATAGCAACAAGAAACAACATCCCTCCCAACTCTAAAGTCACAGATCAATTTACAGGGCCAGCAATAAATTTTTTTTACGTTCGAGGTTAACCCGAAGGAAAGAGAGGTCATGGAACGAAGCAGATGGTACTCTCGTGTGAAACCGAGAAGATCAGAACCCACACAGCACTTCTGATCTCCAAGATATCTCGAGAAACTATTTAGAAAAGTTGAAGAAGTCTTATGCAACACGAAAAGATAACTTCACGATGTCTAAAACAGTTCTTACTTCTGAAAGACATCTGAAAGATATCTTTTACGAGGTCCAAAATCTGTCTCTCGGGATGATATCTTTCAGACGTCTTATAGAAATCTTTCAGAAGAGAGAACTGTTATAGATATCTTTTACACATGAAATGCTGTGTGGGAAATCACCGATCGCTTTATGAAAGTACATGGTTTTAGGCTAGATTCCATAATTTGTTGCATTAACAGCTCTTCGCGAACCATATGAAAATTGAATCTAACTGTACCAAAGTTGTTGTACAGGCAAACTACGGACTTGGCGAAGAACACGTTGCCGTTTTCTTCGATATGTGTTTTGATACCGAGTCTCATTTAGCTACATCATTCAACAACGTGAAATCGGTTATGCGTAACAGAGGATTACCGAGTTGATCTCGGAGCCGGTTTTTCGCGGCATTTGGATACAGTTTAACGGTGGCGCCATGTGTCAGATGGATTGTTGTGTCGTAGCACGCTTACATCTGTTGTATTATGTTCAACGATAACGATCCTATTCGCGATAGTCCTGGCGCGCGGAAGTCCGTGTACTCGATTGTAATCCAACGATCGGAGCGTCTCACCGCACCCACTCCAGAAGACGCTAAGTGATTTCATTATAACGTTAGCTTCGAGCCATTCAGATTCACGAGCGATATCGCACGTGTTTTTGTTGCTAAGAAACATCTTGGGACGATCCAAGTGGCAATGAATGGTGTAACTACAACTTATCGATACATCAAAAATTTCACCCTATGTACAATTTTTATTCTTCATCGTGTGAGATATCTAAGATATACACACACATTTTGTATGGAATTCGTTTACATAAAATGATTTCTCATCTATGATTGGAAAACATGATACCGTGATGCGAAAATAATTAACAATTACAACGACAAGAAAGGATTACATTTTCAAGGTATCCTCGAGCGTGTATATCGTACATTTCTTCCGTATTTACGCCGCTCGAAGCATCGTCGCATCGTTCTTCGAATTCCCACCGAGAGGCTTCTAAGGGTATGATTTAGTCTAAAAGAGGAGAGCATTTACGACTTCGAGAGCAGCGACTTTCATTACTACACCGAGAAAAATGCAGGTCGAAGATGTAGTAATCTTTGATAAAAATTTAAGAATATTTCTTGAAATCTGAAAGTTTTTCTTAACCCTTTCAGGACCCCTGGCGCATATTTTCATTGTGGTTTATCTCGAAGAAAAAGGTCCCAGTATGCACTATGATTTTTCTCGCTGAGAAAATATATGTTCGAATGAAAAAAAAACTCAATAAATTCATCAAGTTTTGAGAATAATCATTTTATTCATATTTTTTTAGTTAAAAATTAATATAAAATGTTCTTCTCAAAAGCACCTAAGAAGGAATGATTTAAATATCCTTGCACTTTTCAATCTCAGTAACGATTTATATGACAGAAATCCTTTGTATTCATCTTGAAAAATTGAGGGCGAAACCTTTTTTCAGGACGACAGCCCCAAATACGTACCGTACTGTATCCGACAAAATACAGGAGCTAAAAATTCGAATGCAACAAATTTATCTTTTTAAAATTTCCATTCTTCTCCTTTACGAACAGCCGTTATCTTATGGTCGTGAAAGGGTTAAATGCACAATAAAGATCAAACAGTCCACTTTTTTGTGGAATTCTATGCGAAAAACAATGAAAAATAATCGATACTTATTAAAAAATAGAGAAACATATGAGTTTTCCAAAAGTCGCGTTGAAATTTCACAAAGTTAATAATAGGGTATTGAAATTTTGTTATTGTCTTTGTAAAATTTCACGCGCGACTTTGGGAAACTTCATATCCCGAGCAGAAAAATTGTATGGACGGCCTCATGTTCGATATGGGCCCAATCAGGTAGTAATAGGGCACACCTTATTTTGACACCCCAAATCTGACCTCAGTGAGGCCCTCATTTGGCACGCCTGAATAGAATTGGCCAGATCTGGTCCTGATGGGTTTGTAATTTGGCATGCCCTGCCATGTCGTATAAGGCTGACCAGATCGGGGCCTGATGGGTCTGTAATTTGGCACGCCCTATCATCCGTTCCTGATGAAAATCACTCTGATGCAGTGTTCGATTATTCGATGAGCTGGGAAATCACAGTTTAGTCACGTGACTGATTCTTCGTCAAGTAGTGCTATTTGTCAAGAGTGGGTTGGTTGGCTGAGTTTTGGTCAATTTGCAATTGAATTTTAATCCTTTTTGTCGTTAGCTATGCGCACATTTATCATAGACTATGCAGATATTTGTATTGAGCATTCAATTGGGATTAGATCTGGAAAACCTCAGAGTCTTCAAGGATACTAGTGTACCGGTGGAGTAAGTATTCTCTCGCTCAGATTACTCCGAACTGAATTCATGAAAATATAATTCTTCAGTACTTTATCTATTGCGGTACGAGGTCCAAATTTCAAATTCCAAAAAATATTGTTTTTCAACATTTTGAAATTACAACACTTGGCACTCTTATGGCATGCCTTGTATGGTCCACATCCGGTAAGCCATGTATGGGCCAGATATGGTTTGCCACATCGGGCTCTGATGCAACGGTGCGTTACATTCAGCCTCTGATCCCTTAGTACTTTTCATATCAGGACCCGATTTGAAATGAGGCTTTCCAGATCTGGTCCTGATCGAACACCCAATATCAATTTCTACTCGGGATGTTTCTCTCTTTTTTTTTTTTTTAATTAAGTATTGATAATTTTTCATTGTTCTTCGAATAAAATTGCACAAAAATGTGAACAGCTTTATTTTTATTATGCATTTAAGAAATACTCTCAGACTTTAAGAAATATTCTTCAATTTTTATTAAAGATTACTATATTTTCGACCTGCATGCATCTTTCTCCGTGTACTACACTGAAAAAAATCATTCTCTTCAAATGTGATCAACAAAAGAATTTTGTTATCCCAACAAAACTTTTGTTTTTTCAACCAAACTTGTGTTGCGTCAACAAAATTCTTTCGTGTGATGATAACATTTTTTTGTTATTAAAACAAATAGATGTTATTAATCCACTTCTTTCCCCAATTGCGAATTTCAAGAACGAAGCAATGTTAAAAAAAAATTCGTAGTCCACGGAGAAGAAAAGAAATTCGCTATGACAAGGGAATATAATTCTAATTTTGCAGCAGCAAATTCTTTGTTATCATAGCAATAAATTGTTACCTACGACAGGGATTTTTCAGCCGTGGCAACAAAAAATATTTGCTAATCTGTATATGATACTGAAAATTTTGTCGCTTTAGCTGTGTCAGCAAAGAGATTTGTTATTCCGTATATCATACCTCATTGATTCGCTGCATCAGCAATAATTTTTCGGTCAAATAAACTGTACCTCAAACGTGATATCGATGTTCACGCCAAAGCAGGGGAATAAATTAAAGATTTATAATCCAATTTTTATTCCATCTTCGTCCTGCGGTATTTATTTGAACTAAATATCGTTACGGGACGCTTCTCAAGGTATCGACGACTAAATATGCGTGACCAGGGCCTTGACTACCGCTATGTGAACCTCAATGTCGTTGTACGGACAATACCGTACACGCGGTGACAAGTGTTCCGCATACAAATGCACCACAACTCGTGTCAACTTCTTCTCTTTTTCTTTTCTACTCGTCAAATACAAGGTATCGTATTTAAATTTCGAGTTGCATTTCTCTCGCCAGTCGCGTGAGGTAATTTAGGGCAAGTTCGCTTACCCGTTGTCGTCGTCGTCGTCGTTGTTACGAGGGTTTGAAGATGATTATTTTCAACAATAGCATTCCACTTCACTCACGAAGTATAATTTTCAATACCTCATTATACCAAATTGAACGAATTTAAATTCAAGTTGATCAATGCTTCCCCTTCTGCTTACCCTTTTTCGTACTCGGAGAAGAAACCGAAGTGGCCGAAGCTCCATCCGGAACATCAACCGCTCTTTCCTCTTTTCCGGATAACACACCTTCGACGATGATTTCACCTTTATTCCTCATTTCTTTCATCGTCCAGTTTTCTTTTCCTAAAATCCCCGACTGGCTTCCATCCTTATCCCTCCAATCTTCCTCCAAGTTATCCTTTCCCTTGATCACAGATGTTGGTCTATAAGCTTCCGGATCGGGCAGCTCCCGAATCTCAGGCACCAGCGTTTCTTCGTCGTCCTCTCTGATCCTCCACTTGGCTCTTGGCCGTTGCTGCCCTTCCGAATTATCCTCGATATTCGGTCTGCTGGCCACTTGGCTCACGGAATCCACAATTTCCACCTCCTCGTCTTCAGCCAATTCCTCTTCTTGCAATATGAATTCTCTCCTCTCGTTTGGATTCCGATACACTCTGTAAGGTCCTACCAGACCGACGACACCTCCGACTCTGGGCACGTAACGAGGCCTCGAGGGATCTTTCCAGGTTGCCTGCTGCTCGTTGTTATCGTCGTCATCGTACATGGTCCTGTTATTTCCACGATTTCCAAATTTCGGTGTCGAGTCCAAGGGCTTGATCTTATCTTCCTTGGTCTTCTTCTTGGGTTTCACGACGACACTGTAGAGCGCGTATTCGTCCTCAACTTTGAACCCCGCCGAAGAATCAAAAGGAGGAATCTCCGAATACGGAGGAAGAGACGAGGGGGATTCTAAGTACTCCCGATCGCCTTTGACCGCACTTATCACTACCACTTTACCGTTGTTACGGTTATTACTGATATTTTGATTCGATTCAACGACACTCGCGGTCTCGTTGGAATCGAGAACACTGTAAATCTGTTCACGGGTTGCGGCTTTAATCCAAGCGGGTCTATCTTTTTTCCTTCTCGATTCTAATTTTTCGTCTTTACCGTTGAACGAGGTAAGGGCGTCTCGTTTGACGATCGCCGACGAAATACCAGTCAATTCTGCCACCATGATCGACGATGCCCTCCTCCACCTTTGTTTTTCGTCGATGTTGATCCGAGGAGCCCGGAAGTCACGTCACAACGATTCACGTTCTCGCACGTACCTTTCGGTCGATGGATTTTATCAATGAGCTTCTATTCTTTCTCTTTTCCATTCGACTCATTTGATTTTCAGAATAATTTTCATTGTGTATTGTCATATTCCACAACGACCGGAGGGAAACCGCAGTTCTTCCCATTCATTTTGACGTCTCACTAAACTCACCTCGAGTCCTTACTTACTTATCGAGCGGAAGTCATCGAGCCATCTGTCTCGAGAGGCTCGAGGCTTTCTGCACGATAATCTCCAGTTTCCTTGGAATTTGTACGTGGTAGTCGAACCAACATGGAATTATACAAAAGATAATGTATATTCGTTGCAGAGAAAAATTATATATCATGAATTATCGATCGAATCGTTGAAACTCTGTATCTCTGTATACACACTTTTATATTCTACTGCTATAAATAATATATAATTTTTCTCTATGAGTCATAATATACACAATATCGTTGCAATTTCACTAAATATTTTATTTTTCTTACAAACTGTATTTTGAATAAAACAAACGAGACTTATCACGACGATCCTCGCGACCGATTCGTCGTCCACAAATGGTAAATGCAGACTTTAACTTCAAATACGAAACTATGTGTCTCCTCGAACTTGTCGAAGAGGTGGTTATCCGTACGGGTCGATCGTATGGATCTAGCGCTCGTTCGTGACCAGGGTGCAAAGGGGAAGACGACAACTACTACGACAGCAACGAGAAAACGAGAGATGTCGCATTCTTTGCGATCCAATATCTTTTTTGTCAGGT
This sequence comes from Gonatopus flavifemur, assembly GCA_018340375.1. Lineage (NCBI taxonomy): Eukaryota > Metazoa > Arthropoda > Insecta > Hymenoptera > Dryinidae > Gonatopus > Gonatopus flavifemur. The sequence continues at coordinate 14,522,552 of JAFFJZ010000005.1, forward strand.
TCAATATAAATCAAACACACATATATATATATATATACACATACGCGTATTCTAACATTCCTTTATTTGAATTTCACTAAATTTTGCAATAGAGAAATCGAGATTCCACAGTGAAGTTGCGGTCTTGTGTTCGATCAGGGACAAAGAAAATTCAATTTTTTTTTCCTCTTTATTATTATTACACTTTCACCGTGATTCTCCATATCCAACATCATTGGGAACGATCATTTCTGTGGCTGTTGGCTTGTTGAATCGAAGAAAGGTGGTCTGAGAAGAGAAACTTACCGTGAAAAATTCTGAAGATGTCCTATGACAAAAGGACGAAAGATCAGGGAAAAGTATGGTATCTACGTTTTCGAATTAATGATCATATAATATAAGAATAGAAGAATATATACTCATGGCGTGTCCGTTCTTGAGCCGCGACGAATAGGATTCACAAAAAGCTATTCGAGTATTACTGGTGAGGAGCAGTAGTAGCAGTAAAGTCGATTTAACGCGCATGGATGATGCTTGGAGATGACGGTAGGTATTCCGCAAATTTTCTTGTCCCTCGATTGAAAGAACTACTGTACCCTTAACTGTATTATCCCCAGGGAGATGCGAGCGGTAATTGATCATCGCGCGAGGTATGGAGACAAAAATTCTCATGTTGAATAATTATTCGATGCTCGAAGAAAATGATGGACTCAATGTTATAAATTCACGTTTTGCGATCTAATCCTTCTATCTTCGAGACTGCGAATGCGTACAAGCGTGAACTATGAAATGCGAACCAGTTCCATCACGCAAATTCAAAAGAACGAGCTCTCGAATGATAAATCGTTGATCCGCCATATGGCGAGAAAGAGTGTGTACATTGGTACTGTTATTGTTGTATTACCTGATAAATGTATGTACTGTACGTGCACGTTGTACTGTAAAATGAGTGAGGATATTATTTGTGAAAATATTAGAAAATTGCGTTGATTTATCTTCTCGGCACTGAACTAGAGACTTCTTTTACGCTTCCGTACAGGTTTGAAACATGATCTTTTCAAGCCTGGTATCATTTTCAAAAACCGAGGGCAACGATTTCTAACTTGTCTCTTGTATATAAAAATAATTAATACATAATTATACTATGAGAATATTATTATATTTTATTTTCACAAGGGTTGTAAGTGGTGTTTTTGTTTTACTCGAAATTTAAATGTATGTAGATTAAGCGAGATAAATTATACAAAGACGCTTGATATACTAAGAGCAAATAGTATACCAAGCGTTTTTACGTGGATTTTTGGTTCTCCGATTTTTTTACCTGTAAACTACAAACCGGGGTAAATATTTACCTCACGGATTTTTGGCTCGTAAAATCGTTCTCGAAGCAGTAATTTGATTCATAAGTACATGAATTTCTTTGTTTTTTCATGCTAAACAGTAAATTCAATTTTACTGAAGTTTAGCTTGTAAAAAATCGATTTCAATACCTAAAAGTGCTGAAAAACGGTCAAAACGTCATTTAACAAACAAAAATTCTTACTATATTTCTAACCAACTGATTTTCAAATTTTCAACGGGATTTTGAAAGGAACGCATGGAGTTTTGAGAGAGAAAATAGCATCACCATGTTCTGCCAAAAAAGTCTCTTCATTTGGGACTCTGAAAATTCGAAAAAAATGGGAATCCGATCTATGGAAAAGTCACATAAAAATCCATGAAATATTGATTTTCGAGACTATATTTCTGTTTCTGCCATGTGAAATGTGAGAAGAAAGAGAAATTTGACAGATTCAAAAAATATTCAAAAGTAGAGTTACTATTTAACTTATTCGAAGGCGCCACAATCGCTGCAGTAGAGTACACTGAGAAAAAAACACTTGTAAAATTTACATCTCATTGAGTAAATATATGGATGATTTGAAATTCAGTGCAAGCGACCACAATTTTAGTTCATTTTACAACAACTCATGTGAAATATACCATAGCTGAAGTGCATCTTACTTTCCCTGCGGTGAAACCAACCAAAATTGTAGTAGCTCGCACTATAATTTTAAATCGTCCATATATTCACTCAACAATAAGTTAATTTTACACATTTTTTTCTGGGTGTATTCTGTGATTCTCACACTCTCCAAATTCAAATCAGTAAAATCTCACTATTTCTGCAGTTCAGAGTCGACCACTGTATGAAATCAGTGAGATAGCAGTGAATAGTCCCTGGTTATGCAGTTAAAGTTCCTCCTCACGGATCAAATCAGGGACATTCCACTGCAGGGATTAGTGAATATTCACTGATTTTGCACTGCATATGAACTGATTCGCAGTGATCGACTTTTCACTGCAATCAGTAAGATTTCACTGTTTTCAATTTAGAGAGCAGGGCGGTTCCTTGCACTTTGTGCAATATATTCGCATTTTGCGAGCCTCCGAGCAGGAACACAAGCCGCATCGCGCGTGCTTTTCTGGTCACTCATTGGCTGGTGGAAATTCAGTATGGATAATTGAAATATGAAGATCATCGCCGAGAATTATATATCTAATTTTTTATTGTAAAATGAGATCTAATATGTGGATTGCATTTATTTTAGCGAAAACGAGAAATAAGACTCACCTACTCTCTAAATCTGGAAGGGTGAAAAATCGCACGTTTCACTCCACTAAGTGTCAGAAGTGAGCCTGTCCGCTTCGAGTGAATTTTCACTCGTTTCGAATGACCTCTCACTCTTTTAGAGTTAAAAATTCACTCTAGCGTCGAGGTGGTTGTGAATTTCTAACCTCAAACCTTAGAATATCACTCTAAAAGAGTGGAAATTTCACTCGAAAATTCGACTGGCTCACTTCTGGCTGGCTAAAGAGTGAAATCTCACTCCAAAGATTTTAGAGAGTACACAAAACCCTAACGGGAACCACAAACTGGGGTAGATATCAACCCCACAAAACCTTCACGCCTTCACCCCGTCACAGTAAATTAGAAATTGGAGAGTCTATCAATCACGCCCCACACTGAGAAAACGTTTGTTCCAGCCAAACAAAATTTTGGTTGAAATGAAAGCAATACACAATAATTAACAGTTTCCTATAGACAAATAAATTTTATATGTCCCAAACAAATTTTATTTCAGCCTACCAAAAAGTTTCCTCGCGTTCATTTCAATCAAAATTTTGTTTGGCTGAAACAAACTGTGTTTCCAGTGCATGTTTAGAACTTTGAACGGAATTATGGGATAGGTCTCCAGTGGATTATGTCACTGGCTAACTTAGAAACGTAGTTCAAAGTTTACCAGGGGTAGATATCTACCTCGGTTTGAAGTTCTAGGGTTGTATGGATCGACTGTACTGAAGAAAAAATTATTTCCAACTGAATAAATATATATTTGTTCTGTACAGAAGAGATATTTTGTTGATTCTAATAAATATTCCTTTGTTACAGAAAAAATTAATATTCATCTGGCTGCAAGAAATCTTTTTTCAATGCATGTGAGTCGATTAATTAACCATTGAAATCGACTTTGGTGGATTTTTGGCATTCATTTGACTTCTTGAGTGAAAAAAATGTCTCTCGAAGTCGGTCAAAGTTGATGAAGTGACAAATATTCTGCGAAGGTCGTTCAACATTTTTCTTTCTCTCCCTTCTTGTGAAAAGGATTGGAAGAATGAAGATAATGGTAGACTCTCTAAATTTTTTTGAACGCAAATCCACTCTCGAAAAAATGAAGAACTCTATCAGAGTGAGTTTTTATTCCATTGAAATGAGTACTCGGCTTTCATGGAACAGCCAAAGGTTCCCTGCTAAAAGCTAAAAAATTTTGAGAATAGAGCACTTGAAAGTGGTATCTTTCATTCGGTTTGAGTTTTGACTAAATAAGCCTGGAGAGGACTAAAATCACCCACTAGGACAATGAAATGTAATTTCACTAACTCACTTTTGTTGGGACAGAGAATTTTTTGCTAAGGTAAGAAATAATTTACTGTGGCAGCTAATTTATTCAGCCCTAGCTGCGAATTATTTCCTGAAGCAGTAGAATTCCTAGTATTGCAATGAAAGCAAACAAATTTGGCCAGGCAAAATATCACTGTCACAGTTAACAAGATTGCTGTAGTAGCAAATAGATCGCTGTCACAGCAAAACATTTTATAAATGTTGAGCTTTCGTCTTGTCTCGGTTGGTTGAAGAAGTCAGCTACAATGATGGCGAAACGTCGGCAACCAATCGATACACTCTCTAAATCTGGAAGAGTGAAAAATCACGCGTTTCACTCCGCTAAGTTTCAGAAGTGAGCCAGTCCGCTTCGAGTGAACTTCCACTCTTTTAGGACGGAAAATTCACTTTAGAATTGGAGTGACTGTGACTTTCTAACCGCAAATCTTAGACTTCCATGCTGAAAGAGTGGAAATTCCACTCGAACTTTCGACAAACTAACTTCTGGTTGCCTGAAGAGTGAAATCTCACTCTAAAAATTTTAGAGAGCAAGACGCGACTCCACTCCGGAAGCTCAAAATCTATTCAATTTTGCAAGCCGCGGAAGACCGCACAACGAATCTTTGCTGAAGCAACAAAAGATTTAATATTCCAGCAGATGGTACTCGGCGAAATCGATTCTTTCTGTCATCGTGAGTTTGGGTTTCTTTGTTGAATTGATTCCAAATTCAGTAGGAAATCAGGTGTCAGGTTTCTGGTGGATATTCAGAAGGCTTTTGACTGGAGTTTTCAAAATATTTTATCCCTCAAAAGTAAGGTATTTGAATTAGGCTAGATATTTATTCCAGCGCGACATTATGAGAAGAAGAAAGAGATCCGAGTTGAAAACATCCTCCCTCTCATTTTTTCCAATGATGTCACACACTACAGTTGCTACACTATCAGAAATATCTGGAATTTTCCTTCAATCACGTACATGAATTGAGGTTCGTACACCTTATACATTACATTGAATGTACAAAACATGAAACAACTATAGACTATGCTATAGTTTACAATCAATTTAATGTAAAATGTTTATGGAACTGGATTCATGCACGTACTTGAAAAAACTTCCAGCAAAAACATTAAAATTCATGCAGAAATTTCTAACCGTTTAGTACGAGTCTCCGGCCTTGTAGTTGACTTTTCAAAAAATTTGAAAGCATTTTGAAATAAAAATTCAGCCGCAGCAGCCGAGTGATCAATGATCATGGACACACGGAGAAAAAAAATTTGTTGACGCATCGAATCGAGGTGTTATATACAGAATAACAAACAAATTTTCCTGATGGAACAAGCATTCTTTGTCGTAGCTCACAATATTGCTGTGATAGCGAATAGTTCACCATCCAGATATCAACCATTGAAATTGTGTTTTCACCGCTACGATTTCTTGCTGTGGCCGCTAATAAATGAATATAACTTGAGTTATTTTGTTCGTAGCAGTGGAAAAATTGAGGTAAAGAATGGATGTTGCTGAAGTTTGAATCGTTCATTGAAACGAATTGATAATCGCATAACGAAATACTCACATCCAACCTGAATTAAAGACCCAAGATCTTGCAGTACATTCTTTAAACGATGTTTTCACTCCCAACTAGTCATCAATTTGAGGTGACGAACAACGATGATTTATCATATTTTGTTAGTTTGAATTGTCGTATTGTTTTTATAAGCGATTCAAACTTTTACAACATGTGAAGAAGTGAGGAGCTGCGCCATAGCGAATCCATTTTTTCATGTACAAGAGTTCTCGGGAAGTCAAGGATTATTTGGGAATCCAGGAGTTTTCTGTGAATTCCCAAACAATGTTTGTGACTTACTAAAGCATGTTTATCAAACGATAAAGATTGTTTGTGAATTTACTGAAAATTGCTTGGTAAAGAACTTCCAAACTCTTTCTTTCAGGTTCTTTTTACAGTGTACTTCATACGCAGAGAAAAATCGATTCCGAAAAATCTGATTTGCTAAATTAGCAAAAGAGTTGCTGTTACAGCAAAAATATTGCTATTTTTGCAAGATATTTGCTAATCAAGCAAAATTTTCTAGCCGTCTGTATATCTACAATTCTGGATTGCCGAATGGCAAGCGCTGGTTAAAAGAGCAAGATTTTTACTGTAATAGCAAATGTTTTGCTAATTTTTAAGTTTTGCCATATCGATAAAGCAAATTTTCAAGGTTTGCTGTTCAAGCAATTTTTTTTCTTTCAGTGTATTTTTCCCTTCTTACGTTTGTTATGTTCTGTGTGCATTTTTTTCAAAAAACCGTGTTTAAGAAATATTTTTTCACAGTCTATATCGATACTCCTCCACCCCTCACCCTCAAATTTGTCAACGAAAGAAAATTCGCAAATTCAATTGTGAAAACTCTTAGCTTTCAAAAGTCAACTCTCGACGGAAGTCAAAGTCGACTTTTCCAATCTCAAATACGACTCGAGAGTTATCAAGTTTGAAGAGCGTACGAAGAAATATGAATTGCCATAAATTGTCTCTCGACGAACCGTCAAAGATCGTGAAACCTGTCACGAGAGCTTCGCACAGTCTGACGTCAGTCTTTTCGTTCCAGGCAATAATACTTCCCATAAATATCCACTCGAGCATACTTCTCTAATCCTCGAAGAAATTTATCTTCCTCCCATAAAAAATCTCACCTTGACACACCTATCACATTTCTTTTCTTCTATTTCGAATCGGTAGGTACGTGCGCGTATTCTTTCGAATGAAGTACCGCGGTATAATTTACAAAGCGATGCGCTCGCACATGTCGCATCGAATGTGCAAATTACAAATCCAGCGTCGCAGTCGCTTGCTCATTATGATTGCTACTAATGACGAGGAGAGGAACCCTTACCCTCCGCGCGATCGCAATCAATTCGAAAGAGCGATGCCCCGAGAGACCGCTTCTCCCTTCAAATCCTAGAAAACGTGATTTTTTTCGCATCGGTAATGAAGAGAAATCAAGTTCTCATCGAGGTGAGAGTCACAACAGGTGCAGGATGTAAACCACAATGTGATTTGACAACGAGGATAGTACTGACAAGTAGCAGTAGCAACAGTAGCAGCAGCAGTGCTGGTGATGGTGGTGGTATATTAATACCAAGCATATTATATTTAATCCTTGCAAATAAAGATTATTATCGTCAAGAAAAAATCCCCGTTGTTATCGCAGTTTGAATGTAATAATGAAGCGAATAGGGTGCACTCGACGTAAATTGAATTGTCATGGTCCCTAATCGATTCGACTCGAGAACCTTGGTGGTTTTAATTGTAATTACGGATGATTTCTTTTCTTCTCTTTTGGAATAATAACACGTAATTCGAAGTAACTGTTCGCCAATTTTTCTATGATTTCAAACGACCATGATTTTTTCACAATCGTTTCGTGGATGGTTTTAATCAATAATAATGATAATGATTTGTGGGTACGATAATGAGGCTCGTATCGAAATTGATGTATGAGATGTATCATCGATGGAGGTGAAATGTGAATTTTTGGCACGATTATTGTATTACCATGTGCCTCGATAAGTAACGTTGAAAAATTAGATACTCTATACCTATAATTTCACGAGTTAATACAATGCATTGACCGTGCGAGTAAAGACGGAACACACATTGCATACATTTTCTCAGATAACCGATGCAATTTCAGCGGAGAACCATTACCATGGAATTGCGGATAATTTGATAAAAAATGTCTATCATTAGTTCGCGTATACATTGTGAGTTTTTAAGCTCACGTGACGCGAAAACCGAAAGAATCTCCCCAGTCGTATACGATCGTATCTCAATTCTTTAATTTCAACCTGTGCGATATTTCGTGCAACATCTCATCATTCTTTTCTAGGTTTTCCATGAAAATCATGTAAGAATTCATCCTGTTATTTCGAGAGTGCTACGTTTAAGCGTTCAATTCAATTTCGTGATGAAATCAAAGGAAATTTAATTCACTTATCCACAATGAGCAACGGATAGATGCGCAAGAGTGAAAGTGTACTGCCGTTCAAGTACAATTCTGCACGCACTTGAAAATATGCGACCGTTGCTCCGTGCTCCTCCTTCTTTCGTATCTTTTTTTTTTTACGAATAATTTACCTTCGTTCGAACTTACGTCATAAATTTTACATTTGTTTTTGGCGGCGGAGTTTCGAGACAGAAAAAAATGAAAATCAAAGTCGTAAGTTTCATGTACTTGAGCGAAATCGTACACTGATTTGGTATTAAATCCGATCCTCGTTCACTACCGTCAATTTCTCTGTTTCGACATTGTACTGGATGTATGTGTTTTTTTCACCGTATGTAAAATGCTGAGGGTCTGATAGGGGACATCGGTTCGTGGGAAGTTGTCGAAACACGTTAAAAACAAACATATTCACGTTAATGATACACTGAGAAAACTGCATCGTTTTCAGTCAAAATAACTGATACTGATTGAATTAACTGTGAAAACCAGTTTTTCAACCACTTCATTCGGTCGAAATACCTAAACATTTCTGTGTCTGTGTGATGACATTTTTCAGTAAACTTCTTCATCATGCTCGCCGCTTCAATCATCGTTACTCGGTTTGTCAACTGAAAGAACCTCTCGACTTGTTTTCTTATCTTTCTTGTCATCGAGATTCTTACTCTCGTTTTCCTCGCATCTTTCATCCCTGTATGAATGAATCTATAATCCCCGCTCCAGTAATTCCCATTATTTTCCGATGGTTTCGTTAACTCTTAATTTATTTATTTATTAGCTGCCACATCGAGCATATTTGTTAACGTTTAGAGCACAATTCTAGTGTTTGATAGCGAAACAATAATTCAGTTCTGCGTTTTCATTACTGTACGTTTTGTTCTTTGTTCGTTATAAAACGAAGAGACTCTTTAAAATGTACGAATGATTTTAAAAAGCACTATTGTCATGCCCTGATAACTATTGGTACGCATCCCTCGTTAAAAGCATTTGACAGTACATTGTGTATACTTCCTTTGATCGTTCTTCGTATTACCATGTTGATCATAAAAATCGCAATGATCAATCAAGTAAGATCGTAATTCCATCGGATTAAGTGAAAAATTATATATTCGGCTCATTCGTTTTTAATTCTTCCATAAAAACATAATTACTATTCGCATTCGTATATAGAAGTTGAATCTCTTTCTCTCTTTGCTCGTAACATTGCTTTTAGAATGTTATAATAAAAGAGCACAATACAAAACACTAAGAAACCAAATGGTTGATTACTCTAGGAACGCGAAACATACTTTTCTCGATAACAGAATCATTGATATTACCAAGCTTCGAGAACTTTGGGAAGTGACTGTGACTTCAGATCATTTAAACAGTCATATATTACTGCCTCACCCATTTCGATTACTCTTTACTCAATGATATTATATGGAAAATAATTTGAAGTGAAGGTTGGGAAACGATTAAGGGGTCTTTCTGATTGAGGTTTTCAAGAAGAATCTTCTTTTTCATAGAAAAAATTGAGAATTGAAAATTTGTAGGTACGTTCATTAGACCTTAAATATTACAAAAATTTTGTTTTCATATTTAAACAAATTTTTTTCTCGTCATACTAATTCAAACCACAAAAAACACTTGAAAATGATGGTGGGAGTGAACAACAAAAAGAATGGCAAATTATTTCTTGTTGAAGTGGCTATCGCATGAACTGGGATCTTTTTGATCGGTCAAGAATTTTCCAATTGCCATCCGATTTTCCACCCTCAAACAATCGATTTTTTTTCCATTGTTTTTCAAGCAATATTCAAGAAAAATCCGAACCGTTTTATGTTTATTACGAACTTAAGAAAAATTCTTAGATTTTAAGAAATATTCTCCAATTTTCTAATAAAGATTACTATTCTTTCAAGCTGCATTTTTCTCCGTGTAGAAATCATTTTAACATCTCTCAGATAACATTATGACAATTTCCAATGTTGGGCGAAAAATTGTTTAATGGGTAGTTATTCGATATTAGTATACTGCTGTACAGGGTTCCCATCTGGGCATAAATTTCTCCATGTGTCAATCTATCTTTCCCTCTTGGAAAATGAATGAGATTTTGCGAATTCATTTGAAATTAAATGCAGCACCTTGAGTATCTACTTCAACCCACGTAAACGGGTTAAAAGACGAAATCTTGGAATTTTCTTACGCCAATTCCTCTTTGCCAACGCCACCACCATCTGCATTCGATTGATGATGGCAATGATTTTAATGTCAAGTTCTCCCAGGGTCAAGTTACTCGATAACCCGTTAATCAATTTTCCTGATAGCGATTAATATATTATTCGTGCCGGGAATCAAATACTTATTACGTTGTTCATCTATCGTTCTGGAATCAAGTGTCGGGTCTTTGAATTTCACAATAATATACTGTACATCATTGATTTTCACAAATCCTTTTCAAGAACATGATGCCATCTAATCGTTATTCGTACCGTTCCAAGATTATGGTGGTTTTTTGCTTCTTGTATATCATCCAATGCCAAGGGTAAGCGCAACACAACTTTATTCTGGATTCTAATACACTGAGAGGAAGAGTTCATTCAAATATTCGACAGCTAGGAAATTCAGTCACTGTAAATAAAAATTCATTTATTCCCATTGAATAAACATTTTATTCATATTTCAGACAACTACACTGAGAGGAATAATTACTAATACCAAGAAAATGTATTCTCGAATTTTATCAAGAATACACATTCTTGATGAACAGTTGACACGTTGTAGAACCAAGAAAAATTTCTTTGAATCAAGAAGATATTTTTTCAATTCAAAAATTATATTCTTAGCTTCAGAAAAATTTGTTTGCATCAAGGATACATATTTCTTAAGCAACGGATTTCTTCGGACATGAAAATATGTTGTTGGTTATAGTAATTATTTCTCTCAGTGTAGACTTTTATTTACCCCAAGTAGAGTCTAGCTAGCGTAAATAAAAATTTAGCTGCGGCAACTAACATTTAGGTGTCCCAACTAGTGGGAACGAGCTGGTTGAAACACCTTTGAAATCTGGTGCTATCCACCAGCAAATATGATTATGACATTCCCCAATAAACACACACACACACACGTTATTTCAACGTTGAAAAAACGTTACACCGTCGAACGAACGTCAGTCGTTGATTTCATAACGCTCATTTTTAGTTGAAATCTCATAGGGAAATAGACGTCCAGAAATCACGTTTTAACCCTAAAACGGGCACGTGAAAAACACAGGAAATTTCAAATGGCTGTAACTCATTTGAAACTAAACGGATTTCAACTCACTATGGGCGGCTTTTGTTCGTCAGGATGTATACTTTGAAAATATTTGGGTGACAAACTACAGAGATGAAGAGAGGCTCAGATGCTGGGATAGAAAAAAAAGACCCCACATGCCCGTTCTAGGGTTAATAACGCGTAATTCAAACTAATAGTCGAAAATAACCATCAAACGATTTGTTTTCAACGTGTTTGAATCACGCATTTAGAATGTTTTTATAAAACCTTGTGTTTGAACTTCAATTGAAGATGTTCTGCTAAAAATTTTAAACGAAACCGAACAGCACGGGTTAAAAATTCAAACAAAGAGCAAGATAGTAAATAGTGTGGCACCTTTTCCAAATTCTCTCATGTTCGGGAATCCTATTTTTCTCGATATTGATGAATAATTTTCAGGATAATTTGTTGGGTTTAATTTACGTTTGAAACCACCATAGAGGACACGTCAATATTTGACATCTTTTAAACGAGTTTTAAATCGTTGCTATGACGTCCTTTTATGTTTGAAGAACACGCCCAATAAACACACACACACGTTATTTCAACGTTGAAAGAACGTTAGACTGTCAAACGAACGTCAGTCGTTGATTTCATAACGTTGATTTTTAGTTGAAATTTGATAGGGAAATAGACGACCAGAAATTACGTTTTGATGACGTGTAATTTAAACTAATATTCAAAAATAACCATCAAACGACGTCCTCAAAAAACGTGTTTTAAACGGGTTTGATTCGCGCGTTTAAAATGTGTTTGAACTTCAATTGAAGATATTCTGCTAAAAATGTCGAACAAAACCAAACAATGGTTAAAATGATTCAACAAAGAGCAAGATAGTAAATAGTGTGGCATACTTTCCAAATTCTATCATACTCGGAGATACTATTGTTCTCGATATTGAATGAAAAGTTTTCAAAATAATTTGTTGGATTCAATTCACGTTTTAGAACCATCATTAGGACACGTCAATATTTGACGTCTTTTAAACGATGTTCAAACCGTTGATATGACGTTATTTTATGGTTGAAAAACACGTGATCTGCCGCAACATTTTTACGTTGAATCAACGCAAGAATATTACTAATTCACAACGTGTGGTTATTGACTGTTTTTGACGTTTTTCAAACGTGTGTGTTTTTATTGGGCCAGAAAAAGTGGTTGAAGCCAAACTTGACTACATTTTTCAGGTTGGAAAAATCAATTTTTTTTCCTCTCGATGTGATAACCAGAATAAGTGGTTGATTTCGACTTCAACTATTTCCTTCTGGGCGTCACAATCATATTTCCCGATGAATCGAACCAGATTTCACGTTATTCCAACTATGAACGTTTCCACCAAGTCGTTATGCTTTGTCAGTTCATTCCACTTCGATCTTTACCTTGAACAATAACACAGGCCTGCGAAATATGACTTTTTATTCCCCCCTCGAACAATAATGTCTTTTTCTGAAGCGTTTTGATGCGCTGGATCCGAATCTGGCTGCAGAATTGCTCTATCACGTCAGGTTTTTGAGATATTTCGATCTAAACATGTGAAAAACACTGTTTTTCAACATATTTGGGGTTACGTAAAGTCGAAGGGTAATTTTGTTCACAAAACTAATAGATGCACCTCAAAGTATAAGTCATCTAGTGTTGCCGCGATATTATCGTCGATAATTGAGGAATAATCGATTATCTCAATTCTTACACGTTCCTATGGAATATATAATCCACGAATCTTCGATTATGCTCATAATGAAACGAAATAATGAATAATCCCAGACTTGTACACAAAATAAACCAAGATATGCTTCCATTTATCGTTACGATACATCGATAATTATCGTTACGATAGTGTAAGAATATTTTGATTCATTTTGTTTAAAAGACCAAGATGATCCATTATCCCGTTTCATTTCGTGCACAGTTGAAGATCTACGCGTTAAAAGTTCCATGAAAACCTGTCAAAATTAAGATAATCGAGTATTTCTGAATTTCGACGATAATATCGCGGCAACACTAAAGTCATCCTCTTCCAAATCCCGTTGAGTTTGCTCAAATATCTTATTTTTTTCATTGAGATACGACAGTTTGAAAATTGTGTCTCCACCTATTTATTGAATACATGAGCGCACAAATTTCAAATTCTCGTATCTCAATGAAAAAAAAAAAACATATTTGAGTAAAATCAACGGGATTTGGAAGAGGATGACTTATACTTTGAGGCGCATCTATTAGTTTTGTGAAAAAAATTACCCTTCGACTTTACGTAACCTCAAATATGTCAAAAAACAGTGTTTTCCACATTTTTAGGTCGAAATATCCCAAAAATCTGACGTGATATAGCAATTCTGGAGCCATTTTCGGATTTAGCGCAGCAAATTACTTCAGAAATGAGGATTTTATTTGAAGGAGAATTTCATTGCCGATCAGTGTAATAAATGTGAATGCTGATTATGTTGTTGGGACATGTTACACAACTTAGAATGGTCGTGACTTAGCGAGAAAAAATCATGCATGACCGTTCAATAGCTCATTTTAAACGGGAAGAGTAGTATAAATTGATACAGTTGAGGAAAAAGATCAAACAAGAGTAGCAAAAACAATGCATTTTCCCAGTGTATACCCTTAGATATCTCAAAATCCTGACGTGATAGCCCAATTCTAACTCCGGATTCGGATTCTACGCAGCAAATCACTCCGGGAAATGGTCACCAGTTCCAAGGGAGGAAAACCTCGCAGGCCTGTGTTATTTATTTAATGAATTTTTCGGATTGTTCAACGATTTTCACGTAGTCCGATTCAAATCGGAACGTTATTATCCTCGGTATTTCCCCAACGTCATCACACGAAAGAGGAAAAAACAAATACATGATGAATTTTTCAGTGAAAAAAAAACTAGGGAAATCAACTTCGCGCGAGGTTGGCCTCACTAATTCTTTCTTCCCACACCTGCACGCCCCAATAAAAATATTTCTCTTCAAAACTTCAACAATTTCTCTGCAAAACTTCATTATCGCAATTCTTAGAGAAAGAAAGAATTTTTTCAACAGATTCATCTTCCAAAACTCGGTGAAGTTCTGCATATTTCTGAAAATTTCTATTACCAGTAAAGGTTTCTCTGTACATTTCCAACTTATTGGTCAAAGTTGTTTTGTTGAGAAATGGTGAATTTTCTCAACATTTTTCTACTTGATAAATGGTGGAAACATTTGACGAGGGAAGGAATTTTCCCCACGAATTCATACATTTCTCTGCAAACTACATTTGCAGAAAAAAAATTTGAATTTTCTCTTTATTTGTCTATTTCAAGAATATTACGGCTTGTGGCGGAGAGTTGAGTTTTCTATACAAATTCATACATTTTTCTCAAATCGCATTTGCGGAGATAAAGTGAAGTTTTTCAAATTTTTCAATCGACTCAAAACGACTTAAGTAAAATTCACTAGTAGGCCTCGAAAAAACCTCTCTCCCACGACCCACTCATTTTTCCTTCCGGAGGATTCTGAATCGATTAGTCTATATCCGACGGGAACGAATTTTTTTAAATTTTCTATCGATTTGACTCAGCACTTGGAAAAATTTACAAGTTGAGGTCAAAAAAATCCCCTCTCCCACGACCTATTCATTTTTCGTTTCAGAAGATTCTGAATTGATTGGTCTATACCTCACGAAAACGAATTTTTCAAAATTTTCCATTGCGATGATTCCCATAAGTGGTACTTTAAGATTACTGTAGTCATCTCGGAGATCCGCTGATGTGATAGAGGCTTTACTTCTCACTCGCAGGACCCGGGTTCAATCCTCACCGAGGAAAGTTCCTAAAAATGGACTTGCAATGAGGTGTCTCTTCCGTAATGTCATTCAAGTCGAACTGGGAGAAGATTCGTAGAGATAAACTCTGAACAAAAATTTTTTTTCTCAAGCAAAAGTGAATAGATAAAACAGAGATTTGTAGAGTAATGCAGAAATATGCAGAGAAGTATTTAATGTAATATGGAGATTTGGCGAATTTTGTACGAATTTTGTGGAGAAATTCATAAAATATTACGAAGATTGGAAGAATTATGTACAATTTTGCAGAGTAATGCAGAAATTTGTAGAGTAATATTTATGGTTAAAAATTCTGCAAATTTCTCAAAGCGTCCGAAATCTGACAGCTATGTAGACAAATTTGAAGAGTTTTGAAGAATTTTGAAGAGAAATATTTTTATTGGGGCGGAAAGTAGTTGATGTTTTCTGACCTATTTTTAGGGAGGAAAGTGCTGAATTCCAAGCGAATAGTTTGGAGCTTTCGTTGTGAAATATGCATACGAAATATTTCATATGCAATTATACACATAATTTGCACTTTCGTTACAGTTGTAAAAAAAAAAAATATCTTCACCTTGGGGAGAAGTGGGAAATTTCCACTCGTGTGATTGTCTTGACTTCACACTAGTCGGGAATTTCCCATTTTCCCCCCTTAGTGAACAAGATACTATTTTTCAGTTTTCAAATGTTCAGAGAAGAATGGGTGATGCTGGGCGAGCCTTTGAAGAAAACTGCAGCAACTGAACGTCAATTGGATATTCAACTCGACGAGAAGAATTTGCCGGTTTCAACCGACCAGGAGATCGAATTCAAAATGAAACACGGGGGGAAAATAAATTTCATAATCGCAGCAGCGACTCTCATGAACGGCGATGTGAGCGTCATCAAGGGTGGTGTGAACTCCGAATTCGTTAGATTCCGTTACATCTCCAAAAACGGTCAACCCGATGTCTTGTACATCATGATTCAATCTTCGAAATCCGATCCAATGACAATCGAAAATAATTCAGCCAAAACTTCCAAGTTCGACATCGTATTTGATCCTATAAAGAATTGGAATCTTAACGATTCTCAAAATGCGAACCAATGATCTATGTTTTTTTCTTCAATATTTTTTTCCTGTAAAAAGTGTTTTTAATTTTATTTGTATTGTTACCAAAAAATTGACTAAACGAAACAAACAAAAATCACGTTTTTATTTCCAACACATCTTGAACCGAAATAACCATCTTTCCATTAAATTTAATCAGTAGAGTCGATCGAGAAAGGTGAATCTCGTTAATTTTCAAAATTGTCACCACGGCGATATCGCGTCATTTTATCAAAGTTGTTTTTTCCTTCTATTCAAGGATCTTGCAGCCGAAAAAAGAAAGATGTGAAACGAGATAAGTGGGGACGACAAAAGACTTTCCAGACCGTATTCGAGTAACATTAATTATCTCATATCATGCCCATCATAATAATTATAAACGTATTTACCGCTAATTACATTATACTCCACTTTCTGTCCGAACTCCGAAAAACGAACTCTTTTGTATGAGAAAATTTAAATAGCCAACCTCAAACGTTACAATATTAATGTCTCGAGTCACGTTTTGGAAGTCTAACGTCAAGCTCGAGGATGTGGACGTAACGGTAAATCTTCATGCAACACGTTTCAAACGGTAGATGCATTGGATTTGTTTCCGAGTTGGATTCTTTAAAATAAAGACACTTTATTCGGTTACGTTTACGTTGTTTCACAACACTCCTCGAATTCTTATCACATATTCACAGAGATGTCAAGTCTTTCTCCTGTCTCACGATTATCCAAATTTTTGATTTTTCGTTCTTGAAATTCATCCACATTCATTTCATTATAAATGGAGATTTTTTAGGCGTAAAAAACGATGTGATGGATGAATCCAAGCTATACGTTTTCACTCTTTCAAATCAAGAGATGCATCCATGTGGAAATTGAAACATGGGTTTGAGAAAATTAGGTATCTTCGATTGATAATTTCATTTTGATATCTTCATATGAAAAATGGGGGAGTTGAGGAATTGAATTTTAATAAGAAAAATTGCTGAATATGGTGATAATTGATTATCGATTGTGGGGAGGTTCTCATCTACACTGAAAAAAAGAATTTATTCCAGTCAAATAAATATTTATTTGTCCTGTACCAAAGAAATATTTATTAGAATTAACAAAATATTCTTTGGAACCAAAATAATTTATTGGAATTAAATAAACGATTGAAACCATCTATTCAATTCAAATAAATTATTTTGGTTAATTCTAATAAATATTTCTTTGGTACAGGACAAATAAATATTTATTTGACTGGAATAAATTTTTTTTTTCAGTGTAGCGACCCCAAAATATGCTGATTTTCTCGAATTTTTTTCCATGGAAGGAAGTAAATAGAGAATTCGGGGGTTTTCACACTTATCAATCGAGTCCTCAAGTACATGAAAAAATTTTTTTCAGTAAAAAATAATGCCATGAGAATTGTTGATACGCGTTGAAACATAACCACCTAAAAAAACCAATGAAAAGTCAAAAATTAAAAAAATGACAGACATGCAAACTTTTGTTAGCGTTTTTTCTTCACCTTTTTTTCGCTCTTTGAAGCGCTATATATAAAAAGAAAAAAAAGGTCAATGTCATCTCAATTTAGGTTCATCCTCCGATAAATTCAATCAGCTTCAAAATAAAACAAACGAAAAGAGCGATCCATTCAGTAGTTTTTGAGATATCGTGGGGCCAAACTTGAAAAACATGGTTTCCAACTTGAGAACATTTTTTCATGTACTTGAACCCTTTCTGACACCTTGTCTATAAACGGGACGATGTTTTTTCAGATGTTTGTAAATATGAAATACAAAATAATCATTTACAGTTATTTCATCCTTGATGAAAGTCTAGTAAATAAATCCACGAACTGGAAAAAATATTGCTGATTGAGTTAATTCATCTCGAAGATGCCTTTAAACGCATTAGAATACATCGCCCCAAGAATATGCCGGTGTCGGAAAGGGTTAAGACCCCCCATTTGATGAGTTCCAAATAACTCGAGTTCCTAATTTACTTCCTTCTTAAAAAAAAAAAATTCAAGAAAATCACCTTATCCGATACGCTTTGGGAACAGCTTTGTTCGATTGAACAAATAGATTTGTGCAGAATCAATTCAATATTTGTTGTACACCGATTGACAGTATTCGTCGAACAACAATTCTGATCCGCAGTACTAACGCATAATAATGCCTCAATATATTTATCTAAAACGTCAGTGTACTTTTACCGAACTAGCAACAAAGTGAATTTCAATTTCCACTCGTATATGAATGCATTATTATACGTAACTCTGGTTTCAATTCAAAACCACAAAGTAAAATCTCCTTGACGATGCGTTGTAAATAAAACGGAATTGATTTTTCATCCCATAAATTGCAGTAAATATACAGACCGCGTTACATTGCTGAAATTTCCAAACGAATGATTCCCATCTTCCCTAGTTGCGACGGTGGTGTATTCGATATATGATTCATAGATTTCAATGTGAGTACAATGTTTATCGTGTTGAAATTGATCACGATCTGACGAGAAATTGAATAATTCTTTTCTACTCACCGTGAATTCCAATTATTATTCTCAATGTAGCAGAGAATCGCCAACGAACCTTGCGTATTGCTTTTACCTTTTTCGATTTTACTTGACTTTGCCGGGATTCTTTTCATTCTGTATGCGAAACGAAAGATTTGAAAAACAACAGAGTAATATCAATGTTTTTCGCTGATGAATTAAAAGAAACGTGATTCGAATTTACGAAATCCCAAAACATTTTCTTTCTCACGATATACGAAGATACATCGTGTCGATGTGAGAATATCAACAGCGTTCTCATTCCTCGGATCCAGTGAATTGAAATTCATCTTAAACAATCGATGGGTCGATTGAATTATAGTGAATCGTGTTCCACAAGTGGATTTGATCGAAATATGCTGTGATGCGCGAGGCTTTTGAAAACAAGAGTAAAGGAACAACAAGCCGTGGTCAGGCGCCGTGTAATAGACAATCCTCTCGCGGTCGATCATTTTCACTTCCGTGGAAAAGAAAAGGGAAAGTGCGCGCCGTCTCACAGTAAGAAAATCTTCTACGTTAGATTCATATATAAATATAAAAATACAATTTTTCATGATTTTGAGAAGATTCTCGAATTTCTTGCCTGAATAGTTTCTCATTGCTGCTTACCATATGAAGTATATTTTGCATCTCAGAAACGAAGAGATGAGATTTCATATCTTATTCAGACACACTGTAAAAAAAAACTTCGGGAAAATTCCAATACCGTATCGAAAGAAATTAACCTGTCCATTTGTATGGAAAAATTACATTTAAATCATGAACATTCCAGTACACGTATCAGAAAATTCTTGTATTTATACTGAAAAACATGAATTTTCATGTAAAATACGAAAAAATTCCGGTAGAACAGGAATTTTCTTGTACGTAAGCTGAAAAATTCATCACGAACAGAAATTTTCCACACTGAGAAAAGGATACCTACACGGAGAGAAAAGTATTGCTGGCATAACAAGCAGCCCGTGTGGAAATTAATTCTTGGCGCCAGTTAGAGCCAAACTAGGCGTCCTTACTTTATGCCAGGCCCTGTTTTGGTTACCTTTATAGGGCCTAGACAGGATTGTCACGCTCTCATTTCCAGGGCCTGTACTGTATTCCTAACTTGGGCCTATGTAGGACACCCATGATGGGGCCAATGCAGGCTCTGAAACTAGGGCCTTTGAATGTGTAATAAATTTTTGCATAGATTATCAAATTAGATGAATATCGCAAAGAGAGAATAAAATTCCCACCCGGGTAGAAATGATTTATGACATTCCCCAGTTATATTCAGGGCCTGGTCAGGGCCTGGTCAGATTTGATCATTTGATATATTAAAATGATTATTTTGATTGTTTCTTAATGAAGCAAGTGCCTTTCAGTTCATACAACGTTCCCTTTTTTATTGTTATGTCTACGAGTATAAGGTATTAATTATCATTATGATTTTCCATCAATTCATTGATTATAAAATTTTTATCTCATTGAATTTATTCAGTGAAACCGAAACTATTGACTTTTATCTAATATCAAATGGAAAATTTCTTGCATTTCATTCCTGTGCTCGATCAAAACGACAGAAATTTGGCTATAAAAATGGATCTATGTAAAGACTTCGAATTGTAAATAGTTTAAAACTTTAGTTGAATAAAGAGGTTATATATTGCTGTTTTCAACCAAGGTTGGGTGCGCCCAACTTTTCAAAACATGGGGAATATTGGTAATGCAGGTCGGCCCTACGAGGGTTGTGTACAGGTGTGCTTAGATTAAAATCTTTGGGAGAATATGGGAAGCCTAACAAGGCCCTATACGGGTTGTAGT
Organism: Gonatopus flavifemur; assembly: GCA_018340375.1. Classification (NCBI taxonomy): domain Eukaryota; kingdom Metazoa; phylum Arthropoda; class Insecta; order Hymenoptera; family Dryinidae; genus Gonatopus; species Gonatopus flavifemur. The sequence continues at coordinate 14,542,975 of JAFFJZ010000005.1, forward strand.
AGGGTGCGCCTGAATTGAAATCTTTGGGAGAATATGGAAAGCCTAGCAAGGCCCTATACGAGCTGTAGTAGGGTGCGCCTAAAATAAAATCTTCGGGAGAGTACGGGAAACACAGCAAGGCCCTATACGGGCTTTAGTAAGGTGCGCCTAAATTTTTCAAACAGGGGGAAACATTGGAAATGCATCTTGGCCCCACATGGGCCTTGTATGGGTGGCCCTGAGTTAGAAAAATCAGGTCAAATATCAGAAACCCGACTAGGCCCCTTAGTGGTTGAGGCTAGGCCATCCTAAGTTTGGATACCCGATTTAAGCCCATACAGAGACTATATTCAATACAGGACGCCCGGACAAATTTCCACACGGGAGGTCTGTTACTATAGCGCCTACAAACAAAATTAGCTGTAAGAGCAAGAAAAATGTTTGACACAACTGAATTTGTTTGCTGACATAAACACATTTGTTAATAGAACTAACGTCTTAGCTGCTGTAGTGAATATTTTTGCGAGGACAACAAATTTCTTTGTAGGCGCTATAGTAGCAAACCATTTTTTCTCCGTGTAGTTGGGACAACTAAATGTTAGTCCCCGCAGCTAGATTTTTGTTTGCGCTAGCTAGACTCTAGTTGAGATAAATAAAAGTCTAGCTGTCTGGAAAATTAATAAAATGGTCATTCAATAGGAATAAAAAATTCAGTTATGACAAATAAAATTTACTTGGCGCGGCTAAATTTCCTAGCTGTCGAATATTTGAATAGACCCTTTCTCTCAGGACAGTTCCTTGGTACCGGAAAATTCCAGTTTTTTTTTCAACAGTGCAGTGAAATCTGTCTTTAAAAGTAATTTCTATTTCATCGAGCTGAAGAAAATAACATCATCTAACACAATTCAAATGTATAAAATAAAACAAACAAACAATAATGTAAACAATTGGAGAGACATTTATAATTATAATGACTAAAAAATTGATGTTGATGGAAAGAACTTGAATAGAAACAACGTACTGGATCTGGCGGAAGTAGATTCCGTGATAGGCTGTAACGTAGAAGTTCGAGGCATTCTTGTCTCGATTTATTTTCTCACGATCTCTCGTTGTTCTTCTTTGTCCTCTCTCTTTCTATATATCTCTCAACTGATCTTCCCTCAGTGTCGAAGAAGATTTGAAATTGATTTTAGTTTGAAGAGCTCCGTGTACTCGTCGCGAGACACAATCAAGTGTCGTCGTCCGGCAAAAACCATTCAAGAACACCCACAAAGCTACGTACCGTGTAACTCGTAATCATAATTTCGACGATTCACACTTGCGCGCGCTTTTGTCATTCTATTTTACCGGAATCGAGCAAGATTCCACACAATTTTCAAACTGAAACACACCACCGAAAATCGTTCCTCGTTTGATCTTCCCCCTGATTTACCGATAAATCACAACATGTTTCTTATCTCTTTTTCCTTTTCTTCCGCTATCACCACAACCACTACTACCACCACCACTTCTTCTTCTTCTTCTTCTTCTTCTTCTTCTTCTTTCATCGACAGGAATTAGAATCGTTTAAATTCATCGAGTCACGGTCACGATTGAAAAATATACGTGTGCGGAATGATTGTTATTTTCAAAGCACGTGCGCGACGACGCTCTCGGAACGTTCATCAGTTGTGAAAAGGTGAGAGAAAATACGTTGTACGGTAAGAATCGGAGGACCGAAATGGATGGTCCTGGAGAACTTTGGCGAAGTATGAAAAGTCTTCACCGATCCGCCTAGAATGTAAGGTACCACCGCGACCGAAGAATCGAGTACTTTACTAGTGGTAACTGTACCAAGAGTGTGCCGTACTCGTCGTCTTGATCCTTCTCTGCCTCTCATTCTCTCGCTAGCTTCAGAAAGAAATACGCTACACGAGGGGAGAAAGATGAAAAGAGATGGTGGTCTTTGGACAGCCGATCCCCTACTCGTTGCTCCCTCTTAGAGACGGCGATAAGAGAGGGAGAGTGAGCGGAGTGGAATAAAGAAGCGGAGGGACGATACGCTCGTACACGTGCGAAACGATTTTTCATGGAAAAATCTTTTCTTGACGCCAAGAGGTTTTTGGAGAAGCATAAACACGCGTGAGAACCGTTGATGTGCAATTCGTGTCTATCAATATGCTTTTAGGATATTGTGTGAAAACTTTTCCCGATAAAACTTCCATAGCTTGATGAATATAAATTCATATACCCTAATGTGTATAAACTCTGGCCCAGTCATGGACCCATACTAGACCGGTGTGGGCCCCATGGTACACACATGCTAGGGTATTTTCATTTAGTTTTTTTATACCATTGAATCTCTCAAAATCTCAAATATTTATGTGGAAATTTCCGAGGACGAACAAACGGCCCGACACTGGCGGGTATTTAATTTGCCAGATTTTGAAAAATAATGTTACTACATCATCATGGTGTCTCTCAGTTGGAACAATTTGTCTGACAAGTATCAAACAACATTGGGTCTTGAAAATCGTCAGATTCATGCCGATATTGATTCACACCAGTAGAATGCATCTTTGAAACGTTTTCAGGACGTTCAGAAAACCTTCTTGATGGTTTTTAAAGATTCCCAGTGACACACGAGATGAAAATCCACAGATGGATGGAATAACCAAATTCGTATGTGTAACATGGGTTCAAGCGTACACCTAACGTCCAGTGGCACATTAGGAGTAGTTCGAACGTACATTTGAAGTGTATGAAGCGTATCGGAAGGAACACCAATTTCATAGGAAGCATGTAAGAAGTATTAGAAAAGTCATCTGAAACATTCTTACGCTTCCGTTACTCTTTATGACATGCTCCCCTTTCACTAGGGTACTGTTTTTCCACTGGCACCAACTGTTCAATGGATTCTAAAGAGTACACAAAAAAAAACGACCTGGTTGGAACATTCGTGGTCGTAATGACTTGAAATCTGATTCTATTCATCAGCGAATATGATTAAGATTGTCAAATGAAGTGTTTGAAGTCAAAATCAACCACATATCCTGGTCATTATACCTGAAATAAAAATTTAGTTTTCTTAACTTGAAAAATGTAGTTAATTTTGGATTCAACCACTTTACCTGAACATCAAACTATATTTCCTGGTGAGTAAAAACAGATTTCAAATTATTGAGACCACGAATGTTCCAACCAGGTGGTTCTTTGTCATTGTATTGGTTTCCGTGGATGAAAGAAGTCCAAGTTTGTTCTAGAATCAACATATGTACCAGAAACCAAGTTTGGCTAAGAATAATTGGAGCATTATTGTCCCGTTGTTTCCAATCATCAGACAATGTTCCATGTATAATGTTACAGAAACTACTATTGTACTTGGCACCAGGTTGGCGCAAGTTTGGCCTTAGTTAAAAAACTCAGGGTGTCAATATTGGAACACTCTGTGACTGAATTCCATATTTGTAATGGCTAAAAACTTGGGGGCTAGGATTGGCCAGAGGTCACCCCAAAGTTTAAAGGATTGTCCCAATAGTTTTGCGTATCAAGAGAGAGATGTCATAGTTGATCATAATAGAAAAGAAGCTTGCGCATGTGGAGAAATTGTTAGAGTTATACATAATTTATACATAATTTGAATAGAATTTCTACAAGGGAAACAAAAGATTAGTTGCAATGAATATTCAACTTGGAAGCACGTATGGACCCATTTTCTTTCGTTGGAATAACAAATTAGTTCATTCATTCAATAATTCGTTGACTTCATCCATTGTTTCACCAATGGAATTCACTTTTCATCTCGATCGTCGAAATAATGGAAAGAATCAAAGAATTATTAAAATCCAGTAAATGAATTCTTCTCGAATCTGTGTTCCGTCCCAAAGTGACCTACTAGTCAACGGAACTTTGGATCACTAATGTTTTTTATGTAACTGGTGCGTCATGTTAATATTCTTCTGTTCAAGTTGATGGTACACAACAATCAACTAATTCTTCGCCCTTTCTGACCTAATGTACATTACAACGGTTATTTCTATTAGGTTGGTAAGGAAATCTTGCGACACTTTTTTTTCTAATAACAAAGTTCGAGAACATTCGAGAGCCGTGTATGCGAGATTAGTCTAGAACCTTCCAAACCGCAGTGTTTATAAACCAGTCAGTTGTTCCACGCAGTCAGTACGAGCGAAGATGGAACAAAGTGCACTTCGAGCAATCGCTTATTACGAATTTTTACAAGGGTATTCTGCAAGAGCTGCAGCCGCTAGTATTTGCAGCGCGTTGTTCATCATTCAACTGTATCTCGTTGGTATCAGCGTTTCCGTTTAGGCGATACTTCTTTTGAAGACAAGCCCAGGTCCGGCAGGAAATCAGCTGTTAACGATGAAAAACTGCGCGTACTTATAAAGGCAAAGCTTAACACGTGGTCACGAGAATTAACCAACAAACTCGGTTGTAGCCATCCCACCATTCTCCAACATTCACAAAAGATGGGATATAGAAAAATTGTGTCGTCTTGGATACCACACGATCTCAGCGAATCGAACAAAGCGTCACGGGTGTCTATAATATATCTTTCACTCCTGCATCGTCCGAACAGGAACGATTTTCTTCGAGAAATCGTCACTGGAGATGAAAGTTGGGTGCTCTATGTTAACCACACACGCAAGCGACAGTGGCTACCGAAACGAGAAAAACCAGACCCAACCCCTAAACTGCCTCGCGGAGTACAGAGAGTATTACTCTGTTGTTGGTGGGACTCTGAGGGCTTGCTCTATTACGAATTGCTACCAGCTACAAGCAGTATATCGGTGGAGACTTACACTAGACAACTGCAAAAACTGGCTGGAATTGTCAAACTAAAAAGGCGTAAACGTGTCCAAGTTCGACTTCTCCATGACAACGCTCGACCCCACGTAACTAAGATGACACAAAACTGTATTTCGCAGCTGGGTTGGGAAGTTTTACCACATCCACCGTATTCACCAGTCTTGGCTCCTACCGACTACCATCTTCTCCGGCCATTGAAAAATTATTCACAGGATAAGGAATTTGATGATCTCGCCGATCTCGAAAATGCGCTGAACGACTTTTTTAACTCACGACCAAAATAATTTTGGACGCAGGGCGTGCAAAGTTTATCAGAGCGTTGGGCACGAGTTGTAGATGCAGAGTTTTGCAAAATTTGGTGTATTTTTGACACATGTGTATGCCCCAGGAGGTCCACTCGCAATTTATGTTGAATATTAATACAAAAAATGTATCGAATCAACACAAGAATATTAAATTTACGCTGAAAATCTGTAAATTCCAGAATTTCATATGTTGTTTTCAACACAAACTTTGAGTGGACCTCCTGTGACACAAAATTTTTCGCTGTGTAAAACATTGGATGCACTGTAAAAAACATTCGGAATTTTCCCATACCTATGTAATGGAAATTCCCTATACTTGTGCGAAAAAGGCGAATTCGCGTACACGTAAAATTGCTGTTTTTATGGGATTTTTCCTAAAATTGGCGGGAAATTGCCTATCTATCCATGTGTTAACTTACTTCACATACATGTATGTGAAACTTTCCATGAAAATTTTTTACAGTGTGGATGTTTTTATTAGTTGCCGAACATTGTTCACATATTAATGACGCCGATCTATGATGGAGAAAAATTTTTCCTATGCAACACTTATCTAGTTTGTCTCTATTTCGACAAAATTCTGATATACTTTTTATAAAATCAATCGATTCTCTCCACAATCGCTATCACGCATAAAACATCATATACGTAACAGAATATCACAAAATGTGACCTTAAAGTAAGTATTCCATCGTTCAAGAGATACTGAGAACCCTATTTCTCAAATTTGAAGAAAATGTCTCTGCCTCATTCTCATGAATCATGTTTCCGATGGAAAAAATGATTTCATTTCAATGGAAAAATTTTCCACAAATCAGAAGGAATATATTTCTGTTTCAATTTGAGAATTTTTCGTTTCAATCTGATGAAAACTATTTCCATTTGAATGAATTTTTTTCATTGAAAAAAAGATCTACTAGAATGAGGGCAAAGAAAAGTTTCTTCCAGTTTAAGAAATTCGGTTCTCAGTGTAATTCAGATCAGAAAAAGTTGAGAACACTGCACGGGATTTCCAAAGGAATTGGTTCAATTTTGAAACTACCGAAATAAAAATTAAAACATTGGTTCTAGAATGGTGTGTCCAAGATTGGGAGATCTTGATGATGCAACGGTGAAATGATAGTATCATAACACACCTCGTCAACCTTTTCTTCCAACATAGAGCTAACATTGGGGAAACAATGGATCAAGTTTGAGCCGAGACCGACGGTCGCAGCCTGGATCGAGCCTTGTCGCAGCAACATTTATCCATTTTACCCAATCTATATTTCGGCCGAGGAATGGCAACAGCTTGCTCCAGGTTTGAATGAATGCTGAGACAATCGCAAATTGACGAAACCAATTCCCCAATTACCAATAATGATGGTCTCTATATAGAAGATTGTCAAGATTTGGTGGTCAGTCTTGCACCAAGCTGTAATTTATTGTCAGCGGTGGTGAAAGCAAGAAATTTGTATACGGGTATTGTTTCGAATATTTTTATTGAGCACGGAAAAAAGAAAACAGCAATGGTTACTGTGAATCACAGTAATTCATTGAAAAATAATGAAAAATCAAATTCACGCCGTTCATTACTGCGTCTCCCAGTAACCGTTAATGTCCAAACAGCATTGACGAATTTCACTGCAGTACACATCACTGTGATCGCACTAACCTCTATCATGAAAGCGTGTTTTCATTTGTTTTTGAAATGATTGCTGTTATGGACAGTAACCAGTGCTGTTCTCTTCTTTCCGTGAGGAGCAGTATATTTTTAATAAAATTTTTTATCCATCGTTTATGAGATATTATTCCAAATATTCTTGGTAAAAATTCATTCCTGACCAAAAAAATAAAGGAGCATTGATTAAGAGGATACCAGAGTTACCATCCGAGCACGTTTTCTTGCACTAAAATATTCGAAACGGAGTTCGTAACAAATCTCACATTTTTTTACGAACCATTTTTCACCATCTCGGATGGTAACTCTGGTATCCACTCGAGACTTGATTGATTTATTGGATCAAGCTTGACAAAACCATCGAACCAACCTGACTCGATCCCATCATTCCCAAGTCTGCGAAGAGATTAATTAAATTAATCTACACAAATCTCGGCAGGTCTTGTTCCGGATTTGGTCCATGATCGTGCCAATGGTCCTCACCCATATTCCCAGTCTCAAGATAGAATTGAATCAATACTGTTTGAACAACGTTGGAGTACCAGGCACAAATAAATCAGCAATACTGACACGGTTGTCAATATTATATTGGCTCTTACGTGAACAATTTTATCATTTCAAGTCCTTGCCAGTTTTGAAAGCTTCGGTAGCTTTAGATCTTCTTATACTGGTAATTGTGGCCAATGTACCGACAAGGGACCCACACAGCACAGAAGTTCAAAAAGAATTCTCAAGAACTTATAATGAACTCTTTGAGCCCCAATTGGACTCTTTGACAACTCTTTCTGAACTAGTGTGCTGCATGGGGACTCTCCTCCCTCCGTCCCAAATGCTCAAAAATTGAATAGATTTCTTGGGATCATTTTAAGAAGACATTTCAAAAGTTTATAGACAATCCTTTGCCATGGAAGAAAAAATTCCAGGGTGGTTAACTTTAAAAATTTGACCGAAAATTAACAATTTAGCAATTAAGATAATCCAGCATTACAACGAGGGTGATATTTTTTTTCTACAAAACATTGAAGACACGTGTCTTTATTCATTTTGTTCAATAGAATACGAATTTGATATCTATGGTTGTGTACAAAGTTGAACTGATATCGAAATAGGGTTTAATTTTATAGAATTAAGTTATAGTAGTACATGAACAATAATCTAATTTTGGAGGTTAAAAAACGTTTCAATGAGCGTCAAGAACTAATATCAATGTGAAACGATGTTATAGAGAAAAAGAGGTTCAAATAATATTTAGAAAAATTTGGATAATTTTTTTTTAATTTATCGAAATAGTTTTCCGGTGTTTTTGAGGGGGGAAAAATTGACAAATTCTCCCGATAATACCTGAGGACTGCGGAGCATAAACATATGTATATGTAGGGGTTTATCCGAGAGTAATGTGGGAGTGAGCCAATGAAATTCATTCATGATTGACGATACCCGAGTCGAAATATTGCCTCTACTTTGCTGCTAATAATCCTCTTTTCAGTAGGAGCATCAGATAGGAAAGTAGGAGCTGTTTCAATGAGATATCATCTCCTACTTTGCCCATAAAAGTGGTAGAAATTTCCTATTTCACCACTTGTAGGAGCAAAGCAGGTGCAAAGTTTACCTCCTACTTTGACCCTACCCCCTCTATACGAAGAATAATGCAGCCCGAAAATATGACTTTTTCCCATTCTTTTAGTAGACTAGGTATAAAAAGATTTATAACATAAATTTTTACATAAGAATACGAAAGATTACGAGTGCTGTAGAAAATATGATGGGTGAGATTGAAATTTCATACTCAAAGTTTGTTTAAAGTAATCGTATTTCTTAGCATTTTTAGTATTAATTAGCTTCCGTATTCTTATGTACAAATTCATTTGACGAATCGTCCTATTCCTGGTTTACAAAAAAATGTTTAAAAAGTCGTTTTTTCATAATCAAGCTCATGTGTCAGTGCCAGACAATAAAAAAGAACTTGAGTAATTTGATAATTTTGTTGTGAATTTCCTCTTATAATCTTAGTTGGGTACCCTATTTTTCATACACTCAAATAAATCATTCATTCAAAAAAGAAACCTCATAGATATTCGTTTGGGTAAAAAAATTTCATTTGATTCCAAAAATATTTCATTCCATGAAACGAATGAGCGTTCATTTGAATGGAATGCATATTTCATTTCAATCAAGTAAAATTATCAGATTCGTATTCGAATGGGAAATTTATTGGTTTAACCGACATAATTTGAATTGAATTGAAATTTTGTTTTTCAATTACATTTTCGAAGTGATGGAAAATGCGCTCTATGTAATATTATTATTCAAAAAATTCAACACATACGCTGAGAGAGAAAATTTTCGGGAACAATCAAATATTCAATTGAATAGTCGCAACGAAATATTAATTTGAATGAAGTTTTATTGAATCAACAGAATATTCATTCGATCAAACAAATATTCAATATTGTACAAAATATTTCGTCGATGAAAATGGATACTTGATCGATTCAACGGAATTCCATTTGAATTAACGAATCATTTCATTACGAGTATTCAAGTGAAGATTTTAATGTTTCCAAAAATTTTTTCTCCCAGTGTAGAAGAATCAGGTTCTATGTACACTGAGGAAAATCTGCATTGTAGAAATCATGTTTCATTATAGTAATGTATTTGACGGTGAAAAATACATTATTTTGGTTATTATTACCATGAGTTAGGCGATAAATACTATCTTTTTAGTTATTATTACCATGAGCTAGGTGATAAATACAATCTTTTTCGTGAATCAAACCGAATGTACGGTGAAATTCAACACTAAGAAGGTACTTTTCACTTTTGAAAGGCTGGCTTCAGTTTTCAATATTTGAAGGGCGAAAAATATACGAAATAGAGGTTATTTTCACATTCTATTTTTCTCAGTGTAGGAGCAGTAGATTATGGAGTAGGGAAATAGGATGAAAAAATATTCGGAGTGGGAAAGTGGGACCAAGTAGTTTCTGTAGCGTGGAAGGAGGAGCAATTCCAGTGACTGGATCGACAAAGCAGGGGCAAAATTTCGACTCGGGTAAGTACTCAATTCAGGGATAACTGGATTTTAATTGAAAAATAAATTTCATTAGATTTCTTTGATTCACCAGTTGATAGTCCCCCGAACACATCCATTTCCAACTTCGATCATATCAATTTTTCTACAAAATCTTTTTTGATAGTATTTTCTTTACCCATTAACGTGAAAATGATTATACGGCATTTTATCACAAAAATTCTATTCCAAGACAATTAATTCCCGTATAGTTTGATCCCAATAGTTATCCACTCCCACAACCATCAATCCCAGATTCTACTTAATTGGTGAAATAAAAGGAAATACCACTGTCATTGTTGGACAGTGGAGTGAATAGCAACCTTACACACGATCGAGTGCACATTTTTACTACGTTGTGTAACAATGACACTGATATTTTCTCGAATCTTGCTAACTTAGTAGAAATGTAGTAATTTTTCAAACTTTATTTTTTTCCGTGTATAAGTAAAATCACACTTTTTAATAAGGATAGGCGGATTTTGCTGATACTTTTTGTAATATAAGGAAATATGTGAGTTTTATTGAATCCCATAAAATATCGACAAGAACTAAATAAAAACAAACTGCCGTTTTCAAAGGTCTCCCATTCTCACGTCTCCTTGAAGAATCGATTCTTAAGGGGGGATCCTGCTTTGGGAGGCCTCAAAATGGTGTTTGTTTGAGAATTTTTTTAGGTACCAAAAAAATAATTTTATCCAACGAACTTTTCAGGGTATTTCCATATATTTTTCAAATGAATAAAAAAAGATTTCTCCAGCGTGTAAAGATCACATATGTCAGAGTTATGTCCACATTTGCAGAGCACCTCGCGATTCAAGTCTTCCATCGTTGGGAAAGATACAGGTCGTATTTCTTATCTAAAACGGAAGAACCAAACGGCATTTCAATTTTCATACAACATTCTTCTATGTAAACTGAGCAAACCCGGAAGAAATCGTGGAATTCAAAATTTACTCGGGGTTTGAACAAAAACAGCTCTTTTTGGAGGAAGAATAATCACTTAAATTTGCTATAAACATTGCTTAAACATAATTTTTCATAAACTTTTCAAGGTCGAATAGAAGAGGATACAAAACTGAAGATAACAAGCTTTCGTTCATGTCAATCGGACGTTTAGTTTTTTGCAATCACTGCCACCAGTTTATAATCATTGTGAAACTGAAAACTGAAGAAAACGCACTTTCTCTTATTACTTCTCATTGGAAAAAATTTTTTTTATCAACTTGAAACATACACGAATATACTCCAAATAGTTCGTTTCGTTCAATGATTTTTTTCGTATCTCAAAAAATCTTCCAAAACAACGTTTTTTTGAGGCCTCCTGAAGCAGGACCCCCCCCCCCCCCCTCAAATCAATTCTGAATCGAATCACAAGTATCGATTCCTGAGAAATCGATTGCAAATTTTTTTTTAATTACATCCAAATTTGCAGAGATAATGACGATATTTTAATTACCATAATATTGGGTGATCAGAAGCGTCAGAAGAAGTGAGCCAAATGTTGCGCCAACTGTTTCTACAAATTATAAGTTCACTGGAATTCTTAAATGCGTAATGATGAAATCCACTACTAGAATTAGACTCTAAATATACATTTCAGTTTTTTCTCACCGATTCCTGGTGAGCATAAGAGAATTTGCAGAATAGTGAACTCCGAATGTCAGAAATTCTGCATAAACTTCGTTCTCTAATATTCACAGACCATGAAAGAATCCAGATTTATGTTCAGAATCCAATTTGCGATATGGACTGCTCGATTAATACCTATTTTGAATTGAAATCTATAAAAAAAGTAGGGCCAAAATTTTGCCCGCTTCTCCTGATGCTTGAGTGTCCTCATTCATGAATAATCACGTTACGAGATCTTTAGAAATTGTATCTGTATTTCATTTTAGCGTAAGAAAATATGCAATTTATTATTTGATATATTATAATGATGATAATCATAATATTTTAAGTATGACTGATCAATTTATAATTGCCAGTCTCTCAGTGATAATGAATTGAAGAACAGTAATTGTTGAAGATGATCTGACGAAAGCCTGCTTCTTTTATCGCTTAGAATATCTCCAGCTCTTGAACAAAGGCGTTCAGACGGTTGCCGATGTTGCAACACTTGCCAAATATTTTTCCGCAAAGATACTATGGGTTGGATATATGAATTTGTGTTTCAACCAATACTGTATTGGATTTTCTTTCCGAGTAATTAGAGGTTGATCTGAATAATGCTTCAGGTCTGTAGGTATCTCATTTTGATTATCTTCAACGGAATTTTGTAATCCAACTTGAATAAAATTATCATGGAAAGACCGTAAATCATCTTCAACAATTTCTTGTGTTGCAATTCCTTGCTGAGGATTCTCTATACTCGTGATTCCCATTCGATCAGTATCTTTTATCCAGTTTGTGAGCCGTTCGATCGAACTGGAACATGCCGAGGGGTCATTGGAATGAATTTTTTAAAATCTAAGATATAATATCGTAGAAACGGCCATAATAGGATTCTATTCAATTTACCCAAATCTTATACGAATAAAATCTTGCGAACGTTCAGTTAAGGCAACAGCAGTTTGTGTTCTGAGTTGCTCACGGATCCTATTCTACAACGCTCGATTGGTTGAGAACGACAAGATGACGCCACAAAAAAACTATTCACGATCCGCTGATAGGGAAAATTTACAATCGTAATGGAATTAAAGTTTCATGGATACCCAAATTTTTTGGGTTTCAATAAAAAGAAAGTATTAAAGTCCAATCATAATCGATGGAGTTGAAAGAAAAGAAGAAAATTAACAAATGCGAAGAATCGATTGTCGATTCTTAGGCTGAAGAATCGATTTTCGAAAAAATCGATTGGTTTTTTAAAAAACAGAATCGAATTTATATATCAAATATCGCACTGAGAGGAGAGTTTAATTGTATTTAATAAAGCTTATTCTGGATACCGCGAAATGAATATCTTTTCTACATAAACTTGGCTCATTGCCCATAAAAAAAGTTTACTAACAGTTGAAAAAACCTCATATGACGTTTTTCAACTGTTAATAAACTTTATCTGAGGTTGATTAGCCATGTTTGTGCATAATAAATGTTCATTTCGCCGTATCCAAAACAAGATTCATCAAATACAAATAAACTCTTCTCTCGGTGTGGTATCTTTGAAAAAAAATCGATATTTTTTTATATGAAAAAGATATAATTTTTATAGATTTCGATAAAAATTCGAGACTTTTTATATAAAAAAGGATCGACTCTTTGCAAGGATTTCCATATCGAATTTTTTATCGATATTATATCAAAATCTATGAAAATCTTACTTTTTTCAATACTTTTCCTATGCATGAGGAGAATTAAACAAGATCTTGGATGAACATCGCCAATGTAAATTATAAGTGGAAAAATTATATATCAACTGTACCGAATTATATATAATTTTGCACATTTTTTCACTCGGGATTCTTCTCCTAGAAAAAAGTTTCGTAAATGAATGATAAATTTCACGGCTTCGTTGATTTCATATTTGCCGCTCTTGATGTTCCAACTCGCTTCAGAGCGGATAGAGAGCAGCAGGAGGTGAGCGTTGAATAGAAACACGAGTACTGAGATATCGATAACAATTCTCACTTGAACTTAATAATATTTTCCACTTCCTCTGCAATATTCTGAATGTTTTACGAAATTATGTATAGACTTTTTGTATAAAATTCGTAATTCTCACCCAACTCACATAACTTTAAAAATTGTATACAAACTTTATAAAATGAATTTCCGAATCAATCTTCTTCACACGAATTTCTTCAGTGATTTTTCTAAAACCTGCTTTTCACTACTCGTTGAATATTCTTCAAAGTTCCTCAATAGAATAAATTTTCAAAAGGCATTGATAGCAGATATTAAAAATCAAATTTTCAACAGATCGAAGAACATACGAAATAATCGATCATTCGATGAATCGACATATCGTTTATGCTCACAGAAAATATACCACATCGTTTTCAAATATGACAGATGATTTCATTGTTGTTTTATCCTTTTTTCTCCTCCAACCACTGATTAGCAGAATAAGTTATTACACAACCAGTGATTCATCAAAATTTTTAGATTTATAGAATTACTGGTTTTCGTGACACAGAAAAATTGTACAGATATGAATTTGATTGAATGTGAAAATGACTAGAATACCAGTATCGTTGTCCTAACCTCACTCTTTAGTCACACGTTACAAATATATAATCCTGTTTACATTTGAATTTGTTGATATCAGGAAGATTCGTTTTTGCTATTCCAATCCATTGTGAGTTCAATGTTCTTCGCGGATGTTCAGGGGGTGTGAAAAAAGTATAGTATACCGAAAGGTAATCAAGAGTCACATGTTTGTTCATATTCACGCGGAGATAACTTCGATCTTCAATTAGTTGGAAATTTATATTAATATTTGTACCCTGAAATTACTTCAATTGGTAAAAATCATGGATGTACTTGCGGAATCAACTACCATGAATCTTGAATTATCGAATAAAGAATTACAAAATCTACTGGATAAGGCGAAAGATTGGGCCCTGATGAACGGTTGAGTGTTTTTTCTTATCGTATGTTTCAAGAAAAGGAAAAAAACAACATTTTAATAAAGAATAGTTGGTCAAATTTTGTTTCAGGTATTAGCATGCGTTATGCGGATAATTACAATCAAGATACAGTCACAATTGCTCCATTCACTTTTCTACCCTCGTATTTTCCTAGGGATGCGTTTGAAAAGGCTAAAAACGGACAAAGATTGTTCAACGAATTAATACATAAGGTCGCGTACGATCATAAGTTTCTCAAAGAGAGTTTATCGAAGTGAGTAAATTTTCTTACGTTCACCCTGGCGTGTTTTCCTCTAAACACTAGATATGAATATTTTATTCTTTTTTAGAACGATCGATGCCGATACTTTTACCGCAAAGTTATTTGATATATACGAGAAGGTATTTGAAGAGGGTTTCAACCAGGTAAACATTCAATCTATGTTTCTCTCATATATATAAATCGCAGGAAAATTTTAAAAGAAATTATCTCTATAAAACGTCTCTGAATCAATCTTGATTACATCTGATACCCAGATATTCAAATTATATTCACAATCAGGTACATTAAAAAGTATGATTTTTAATAGAGGTTCATGGTAAATCCATCTTCGAGTAATTTATGTGATTTTATTTTGTAAACATGTTCGATGTTTTAGGATTGATCAAAGGAATTTTATTATCATAGTAATATACAGATCGATTCTATTCTATAGAAAAAAATATCAAGTGTCTATAGATTTTTGTCGATATTTTATAAAACTATGAAAACAATATATATATTTTTTTTCTATAAAAAAGAATCGATCGAGTTCAAGGATCGATCCTTTTTGACATCCCCAGTAAACATTTTTCAAAATTATATATAATTTTTATACAATTCAACATAATTTATATATAAATTTTGAAATTTTCTTCACATTGGTTATAGTGTTCTTATAGAATTTAAAAATGATTTTATTGTTATTGTAATATATCCCAGTTGAAAGTTCCCATCCGAGACCAGGGTTAATTCTTCAGATTTCGGCCACTCGGGTTTCCGTTCGGAGCCTTCCAGATCCCTGTCAACCTAGAATCCGAGTGGTTTCATGCGAGAATCAGAGCCCTCGTGCGAATTTCGTCATCCTATCCATCCGAGAATTTTCAACAGCACGGAAAGAAGGGAATGGTAATATTCACTATACTAACATAGTATTTGGTCTTATTTTATATGAAATTGTGATTGTTACTATGTAAGAATAGAATTCTTTACCATTTTCCTGGTGATAATATATTGGCAGCATAGTAATTATTACCAGAAAAATAGTGAAGAATTCTATTCTCGCATAGTAACAATCATGATTTTATGTAAAATAAGATCGAATACTATGTCGGCATGGTAAATATTACTATTCTTTCCTCTTCGTGTGGGATTGATATTGTTGAAGTTTGAATGGTTTATAAAAATGATCTCAAAGAATCTGAAGAATTATCGTTATTTACCTCCTTGAATTAACTCTTTTGGAACTGGAAACATCGTTTAAAGAATGTAATGGAAGATTTTCAGCCTTCAACAGCAGAGTGTGTCGTTATTCGATTACCATTTCTTTCGTTTCACACTTGATCAACGTTTACGGTTATATTTATTTAAGAGAATCATTGCGACATATCTTTCTTTTTTTATGCATACAAAATTTATATTCTATATTGAATTAAAATGAAAACTGAGGGATTATTTTAATTTATATGTTATTTCGAATTATAGAATATCAGTCTTGGATTGTTACGAGCCGACTATATGTTGCATCAGGAAGAAGAACTCAAACCAAAGCAAATCGAAATAAACACTATCGCATCTAGTTTTGGAGGTCTCAGTACCGCTGTTTCCAAATATCATCGGTAAGGATTCATGATTTATTGTTTTATTCAAAATTTATGGCAGGGTGAAAACCAATGAACATAAACGTTTGACCTTTCGGTGGGCGCGCTGGTGTGCAAAATACACAGAAATCACTTTCTCACTGAAAATTCATCTGAAACGAAATACAATCGGCCTAAGAGTCAGATGTATTCCTTCGTTGTTGATCATTTCTTTGACCAAAGACATTCGAATTTTCTTAAAAAAGTATGTTCCTGTCCAAACTGGAAAAGCATCACAAGAGAATCGAAAGCACGGCAGATTCAAGCTTTGTGATAACACAAGGACTATACAAACATGTATCCAGTGTCATATATTCATATGTGAGAAACATTATTTAACGTCCGTAACTTGTCAGAAATGCTCGGTTGAAACATCAGATAGTGATGTATGATATCACATATCCGATATTATCTGATTGATAACATTTCATTTTTACATTCTTTGGTTCCTCATCATGTGTTTTATTTTACAATTTTTATACTCTGTTTTTTTTTTATTACTGTAAATTCAATATTGTTAATGAAGTTTTACATGTGTGAGACATCCTCTGTGTTTCAGTATTCTACCATGAATTGTCTATTCGTCCCATATTTGTATCAATATTACGTTGTGTACTTTGTACACCAGCGCCCCCGCCGGAAGGTTAAGAATATTGTAATACGACATCGTTTGGATTTTATATAAAACATCTTTGTTGAAATGATGCCTGAAGATATTCAATGGTCCATGATATGAGATTTATATATATATATATATTCATTGAGCGATGTGAACAATTTGATGCTCATTTGAAACTTTAATTTCATATTCTTATTCATTCGAACATACTCTCCACAGGTATGTCTTAACGGAATTGGGATGTTCGAACTACAAATGCCAAACTCATGTGAGTATATAACGTAAAGTGATAGTTTTCAAATCGAAAATTGTACGATATGTCTTGTAACTAGGGATGGGACTCTGAGAACAGTAACTGTCTTTCATTCATAGAAAATATATCAAACTTTTTATGAATATCTCAAAAAAACTAAATATGATTTCTATAACAAAGAACAGTCAATGTTTCCGAAGTTCCATCTCTACAAGCAACATTCACGCAGAAAAAACTTCGCTGTGACAACAGCGAAATGTAATTTTGCTGAGCACCTTTTGCCGGAGCAGGAATTTTTCTGCTGTAACCTTAGCAGAAATCACTCTAGTAATTCTCTAGGCCTTGCGAGGCCTCACCAGGCCCTTGTGAGGGACTTGCAAGGCCTCGTAACGCCTTGCAATCGCCTAGAGAATGACTAGAGTGATTTCTACTAGGGAACATCACAAACTATTTGTCATCACAGCAATCTTATTAGCTACAACAACGATTTCTTAGCTGTGGCAGCAAAAAACGTCGACTCTTCCAGCGAAATTCGTTCACTATTTTGTAATACTGACAAATTTTGCTAGTCCAGCGGAAAATTCACTGTTTTAGTTTATCCCATTGCTCTTTCAACAATCCAATTAGCTGTGGCAGCTAATTTTTAGCTAGACGAGCAAAAAATTTGCTATTTTATACCTACATTGTTGAAGGATTTGTGAATTTAATACGGAAAATTTGGAAGCGATCAACACATATATTTGTGTGTTGGAATTCACTACAAATTTTATGAGAATTCAAATGAAAGAGTCAGCGCAAAAATCACCTGTTTTTCTAGGACCGCGAGTTCCAAGTTGAAATGCGTTCTGCAAAACACTCTATGTCGATCATTTGCAAGGGAACACGGAGAGAATAATCCAATGATTTTTCATGTAAAATACAATTCTTTTTACTGTGCTTCATATTAACGCCGGACCGAGTTTGGATATTCATGAAAATTTATATTTTCACACAGTAAAATAGTTTCTTTGAGAGAACGAGGCATTATAATCTCGGGCAAGAAAGTGAAATCATATGTACGTTTCCTGATTCGCACAGTAAAAATTCCTGCTATTCAAATTCATGGATTTTTAGGAAAATTTATTACTTAATAAATATTGTGCTGGAAATCATCATAAATTACTGTGGGCTTCTATAGAATTCGATGAAAATGCCGTAATTTCTTTGGTCAATTCCAATCTTGTTTGTGGATACTGATATACCACAGTGATTTCAACTGTATTTTTCCCTCCGTGAATACCATTTCCCGGTGAGCACAACAATGGTTTCAGAGATACAGAAATCGACAGAATCGATAGATTCTTGACAGAACCGATTCTTTTCTATAGAAAACTTATAGATTTTTATATAATCTTGATCGAAAATTGATGATACTTCACCTCCAAAACCAGTGTTATGCTCACCGAAAAATGGTATTCCCTCGCTAATGATCAACATAGAGGATTTGTTAGAATAAATTTCAACCTGAAACTCGCGGTTCCAAAAAATAAGCGGAAAAATACTCTTTTTTGCGGTCACTCTTTGGTATGGAAATCATATCAGGATAATGTTGTGTTTGAATTTCAATAAGAGTGTGGGAAATCTAATACAGAAATATATTGTGTTAAGAATTTCCAAGCTTTTGTATAATATTAAAATTAACACAAATATTTTTAAAATTGCGGCGGAAATTTTTAACAGTGTATATGAAACCCGATCTGCTGCCTCAGAGAATTCTTCTCCTCCGTGTTGTTTATATAATAAACTCGAGGAGCAATTTCGTTGTAGTACTGTGGGTGATAAAACTACACTGAAAGAAATACATGTAAAATTACATGCAACAAATTTACCTAGCCTGTTCATGTAAAATGTATTTCCACTGAAATTTTGGGAGTCTTTTTACCCTGTATGTCACCTGTAATTCCACATGAACGCTATGATGGTAATTTTACAAGTACTAAGTACTGTTAGAATAGAATTATATTCAAATGTCAATGTAAAATTACCGACTTTGATGGTAATTTTACAAATACTTAGGACTGGTGAAATACATGTACATGTCAATGTAAAATTACTTGCATTCTGGTAAAATTACAGTTAATATCTATCTGTGAATTTACCTTGAGTGGATGTGTGAATTCACTGGTGTGTGTAGTTCGTAATTTTTACATTAATATGTATCATGTAATTTTACTGATACTGTATAGGTAAATCATGTTACCATTGACATTTAGTCAAATTACTACCAACATTTTTCACAGTGTATCTCTATCGTTGAATCTTTCTTTAATTTTTCTTGAATCTTTCTTCGTATACACGGAGAGAAAAAATTTGCTGACGCAGCAAATCGAGGTATTATATATAGAATAGCAAATCTTTTTGCTAACCTAGCTAAAAATTGGCTACCGCAGTTAACTGAATTGCTGAGAGAGCAATATAATTGGCTGAAACAGCAAATTTTTCGCTGGACTAGCAAAATTTTTAGTATTATATACAGAATAGGAAACAAAATTTTGCTGGGGGAGCAATATTTTGTTGCTGCCACAGCTAAAAAATTGCTGTCGTAGCTAACAAGGTTGCTGTGATAGCAAATAGATTGCTGTCACAGCAAGAACTTTGCTGATCCAGCAAAAGGTACCTAGCAAAATCAGGTTTCACTGTCATAGCGAATTATTTTTTCTCCATGTACCCTGCCTAGCATGTAACACCGAACTAGAGAAAAATTAGACGACTCGCAACTGCTTCGCAAGGGCTTTACAAGTCCTCTAGTTTGTCTCTAGTTCATCTTCACACGCCTTGTCAACGCCTACACTGCCCTAGTAGAAATTACTCTAGTCATTCTCTAGGCGATTACAAGGTGTTACGAGGCCTCGCAAGTCCCTCACAAGGGCCTAAAGAATTACTAGAGTGATTTCTGCTGGGATGAGAACCCAATTTCTTAGATTGGAAGAAAATTTCTTTGCCCTCATTCTGGTGAATCTTGTTTTCAATGAGAAAAATAATTCATTTCAATGAAAACATTTTTGATTTAATTGAAGTAATTCTTTTCAAATCTAAGAAGGAATATATTTTTGTTCCAATTTGAAAATTCTTTGTTTCAGTTTGATGAAAACTTTTTCCTTCCAACTGAATTTTCCTTGATTGAACAAAATATTTATTGGAATGAGGACAAAGAAAAATTTCTTCCAATCTAAAAAATTGGGCTCTCAGTGTAGGGCATTTTTACTGAAGCTGAGGGAAAAAGGGTTTAGTTGGATATTACATAGCTAGGAAATTTGATCACTCCAAATGAAAATTCAATTGCATCAAGTGAATCTTATTTGGAATAACTGAACTTTTCATTACCATTGAATAAATCGTTTTATTCCTATTTCAGATTTCTATTTACATCAGCTAGAATTTAGCTAGGACAACTAAACGTTGGTTACCATAGTCAAGTACCTTCCTCTCAGTGCAATCGTGTGAAATTTTCATGTAATATAAAAATTTCAATATAACTTATATAAAATCTCAACTTGAAAAATAATTGTATAGAATTTACGAACATTCTGTATAGACATTGTGTAAAATAACTTTCCATTTCAGTTAATTATTGAGTATTTTCGTTGCCAATCGTGATGTGAATTCTCTAGTTATAGATTTTGATAAAATATCGATAAACATTCGATATAAACATCATTGAAAAAGGCAATTTCTTCCAGTTGATAGAGTTTATTAGTTTAATTAATTTTTACACAGAATCGAATTAAGTACTTCGTATTTTATCAAAGAATTGGAGCTCCGAACTCACAATTTTTCCCTTCAAAATACCTTTATCAAAAGAAAAGCAGGAATATACTGTTGGCGAAGAAGGAAAAGAATGCATATTGTGCTTCGGGTTAGAATTTGATTACGGTTCGATAAACGGATGGACATGGTACAGAATCTTGACTTGAAACGTAGCAATAAGAAGTATGTGGTTTCATAATGTGAAATCCATACATTAAACTTCACAGTTGACTGAAAGCTGATATGCAGGAAGTTAAAAGCAGCGCATCTTCTTAAGTTATGCGGTATTAAACCACAGCAGAAATGTATACTTACAAAGTATATAAAATTCTCTATTCATAGATCATTTTTATGAGTTTTTTTTCACATGAATCGTTTATAATCGTTATGTATTTCATACAATCTCATACAAATCACACGAAATTGTTGATTGATCGAAAATTTGATCCAAAATATTTGTATACTTTATATTCAAGTGTCCTTTGCGCTTCTAAAATTCTGGTTTTCTTCATAATATTTCTTCGGATGCATTGAAAATTTTCAACAGAGATATAAATAGAAAATCGTCCAATATAGGGGCTTAAGTTGCATAAAAATATGATCTAATCCAATCTAATCGCATTGTCGTTATATAAATTATTCCGTTCATTGATTAATATCCTCCTTTCAGCTACCTGAAAATAACGCCATCACCGGTCTCTGCAGTGGATTAGTGCGTGCTTGGGAACTATACAACGATTCACAGTAGGTTACTCGATGCAAATCTCTAAGGGGGTGCAAATCATTCGAATTTTATCCGAAAGGAATGAATAAAGAACCGTTTGATTCCAAAGAGCAGCTGGAATAATCATAAACAGTAAAACAAAAATGAGTTGCATAACTCAGGGATTTCAGAAACTTCAACGATTGAAATCGCTCGATCCGACTCTCAGCGTCACATTTCTTGAAGTGAAAGATTGAATTTCTAAAGATCCAGATGACTGAATTTTCACTCTCTTGGAGTGCGAATTTCACTCTTTTATAACAGTGAACATTCCCTGTTATGGAGCGCAACCTCACTCTTTTTGGACTTGCTAGAAATTTTAGTATTTCAAGAAATTCAAAGAGTATGCGAATTGTATATATTCGAAAGATGAACAAAAGGATATTGTTTTATAGAAATTATATTAAATACAAAAACGAACTCGAAAATGTTCCTGCGATTTTAGAGTTCAAGAGAGCCAACCATGAACGTGAAAACATTCAGATTCCTTTTGGGAGAGAGGGAGGGTACATTGAAAAATGTTTCAAATCTCTGTATACTAGCTGACCAGATGAAAATTGAATTCATTTGTACACCCCTAATTATTATTTTATATACTGGTACAGAGAATTATTTTCTTCCTAGGGCTGTGATATTATTCGTCGTTGAAGATGTGACTCACAACATATGCGACCAAAGATTCCACGAGCATGAAATTGTAAGACTGAATCCTTCGATTCGTGTTATAAGAAGAAGTTTGAAAGATTTGGTCCCCGAAGCAACGTTAGGATCCGATAAGGAGTTGTTGGTGTAAGATTTTTCATACATTAATTGTAGCCATGGAACACGTTTATAGCGGAATACTGTATAATATTCTAATTCTTTTCTTTTTGTTCATTTTAGAGACGATTTCAAAGTGGGGGTAGTTTATTTTCGCTCCGGATACGGAGAAGAGGTTTATTCTTCGGAACTAGAATGGGCAACCAGGTTGTTGATTGAACGTTCCCGAGCTATCAAATGTCCTTCGATACAGTACCATTTAGCGGGAACTAAAAAGGTAAAAAGTTTTTCTAAACATTCTTTCCCTAGTAGACTTTGGACACAAATTTTTGGAAATATTTGCGATACATTGGAAGTGATGGATTTCAAAACTTTTTGATACAATACGTTAATTAGTACCGGAAAATCTAGTATTTCTATCATCACATTGGTAAATTTGAGCATTTCTCGCAAAATTCTCTCAAATGTGCAAAAATGCGGAATGATTCGAGCGGAAATGAGGAGGAGAAGCTGGTTTGTTCTGAGCTACCTAGTTTTTTTTTATGACAAAATTAAACAGTAGCAGCCACTGAAAACGATAGGACGCAAATTTAATAAACTACCATGGCATAGAATATTTGAAGAAGGGTATCTCCACGTATTTGAACGTCTTTGAACTCATTTGAATCAACCAAATTTCTACCTAAATGTGAACTTGATGGAGTTTTAGACGGATCAAATGAACCATTTATTTCATCCGAGTACATTTTTTTTTAATTCATTTCAAATCAAATTCAATTGGATCAAGTATAATTTCATTAGATGCAATGGAATGTCTAGTAGGTTCATATTGAAGTATAGCATTTTTCTGGATATCAGAGTAGAAAATTCCCATATTTCATGTAAACTTTCATGTTTTTTTACTACAATTTTCCAGCATACACCATGTAGAAAACAAAATAGGTAAATTTATCGAGACATTCTTCGGTAATTCAGGTAGCAATTAACCCAGTAAAATTAGATTCTTGAAGTTTGAATCGTTTATAGAAATGAATCAGAAATTCAAATTCCCAGAATCAGATACATCATGGGTGTTTATATTTCCAAATTAATTCTTGGAAACTGGAAATATCATTTGAAGGACGTACTTAAAGACTGTAGGTCTTTAACAGCTGAGTATTTCGTTATTCGATTATCAATTCGTTCCAATAAACGATTCAAATTTCAGCAACATTGTAAAATTTGGAAGAATTACTAGAATTTCAGTAATTACACCAGAAAGTTGTAAAAATTTTGCGGCAACTTTACCAAAAGAATACAATATATTTATCAAATTTTTAGAGATTTGTGTCGTTTGTGATTAGATTAATTGCTTCCTAGTAATTTTCGCAAAATTCACTGGAATCATCCTTTACAGTATGAGTACAACAATTTTTCTGCACTGTAAACAATCTTCATATCGATTTGAATACAAAAAGTTTAGAAGCAATCAACACAAATATTTGTGCATTGAACCCCCACATGTTTATGAAATTTCAAACACAATATTATTTTGAACTGATTTCCATACCAGAATTGCCTCTAATTCCCATAAAATCTGTGGTGAAATTAATACACAAAAGTATCTGTTAGTTACTTCCAAATTTTGTGTATGGAATTTACAAATTTTTTTTAACAGTGTGCACGAATGTGCTAGTTAATTCAGCAGGTTTCGGTAGAATTTTTTTCACAGTGTTTTATAATTTCTTCAAATATATAAATGTCTATCTGAAATTTGTCTCTCAAAGCACTTGAGACTGTATACAAACTTCTTTAATATTAAATAGAATGAATTTCATGTTGTCTAGATACAACAATCATTGGCACAACCAGGAGTTTTGAATACATTTTTCCAAGATGAAACATCGATCAAGACAATTCAAGAATTCTTCGTTGGATTATACGCATTGGAATTTGTGAGTTTCGATTGTTTTGCTTATTGAATATTTTACCATTCATGAAATATCGTTATGCGTGTTCCCATCGATAGAACGAGGCTGGTAACAAAGCGGTGGAAAAAGCGATACAGCAACCAAAAAAATTTGTCCTGAAACCTCAACGAGAAGGAGGGGCAAATAATATATACAACGAGGACGTGAAGATTCATTTGAATGCCACGAAAGATTCCAAAGAGCGTGCAAAGTGGATACTGATGGATCGCATTTTCCCTCCGATTCGAAAAAATTACTTAATCCGGCCTGGTATTTCCAACATTGTCGACTTCAAGCCCAAGGATGTTGTTTCGGAACTTGGCATATATGGAGTCGTTATCGGGTAACTAATTTCTAGTGCTTTAATAATTAATTAGTTGGAATATACTAGTTAGTATGAATAGTTGTTTCAACTATACTACTAGTAATTTTTTATACATAAAAAAATTGGCGATGTTAGAAAAAATTCACACCAAATAGTTAGTGTTGCCGCGATATTATCGTCGATAATTGAGGAATAATCGATTATCTCAATTCTTACACGTTCCTATGAAATATATAATCCACGAATCTTCGATTATGCTCATAATGAAACGGAATAATGAATAATCCCAGACTTGTACACAAAATAAACCAAGATATGCTTCCATTTATCGTTACGATATATCGATAATTATCGTTACGATAGTGTAAGAATATTTTGATTCATTTTGTTTAAAAGACCAAGATGATCCATTATCCCGTTTCATTTCGTGCACAGTCGAAGATCTACGTGTTAAAAGTTCCATGAAAACCTGTCAAAATTAAGATAATCGATTATTTCTGAATTTCGACTTAATAATATCGCGGCAACACTACAAATAGGATTTTTTCAACACCACATGGTGTCATTTTTACACCGTAAAGCGTCATTCTAACACTGTTTAGTGTTATTTTGACACCGTTTTGACATCGCGTTTTTTATAATGTACCCTCTTTTGCCTTGTACAATCTGTTAGTATGAATTGTAGAATTAATCACGTTCCCCGGCCATTCACCGACGCTGCTCGATGTATAACCATTTACTAGTCTCGTTGCTCTACAACTTATCGTATTTCAGAGATGAACAAAAAATATTCCACAACGAGACCGTAGGACATCTTTTGCGAACCAAAGAAGCAACGTCAGACGAGAGTGGAGTCGCCGCTGGATTCGGTGTTCTCGATAGTCCTTATCTTTATCCTTGACGATATTCAATAGCAGGAACAAATTATTCTCTTAGACACAATCGCAGTTTGTTGGTTTTTATAAGTTGATATACGTATATGTATATATTGATATATCTGTGGCCAGGGGGAGCCTCATGCAAATGACCTGCTTTTCAATGATTTGGTATAAAAAAACTGAGAGGATTTATTGGAATGATTCAGATTACATAATGTATTATTTCCAGATCAAAGGTAGGGGAGGGCCGGATAAAACCGGCCCTTTATTAGCAATAAATTAACCAACCGAAGCTTCTCAGTTTCCTTATTCATTCATTAATAACATACTATTCGTATATTGCTGTAAAATTGATGATACAATTTATTTTATATTCGTTCCAGTCGAAAGGTACAAAAACCCGGTTCCGCTCCATGGGTAATGTAAGACCGGGTACTCGTTTAAATCAATGCAAAACACTTCTGAATTGTGAAATTTTTAGCACCAACTGTTGAATTCGATAAAAAATTCCAAAAACAGACATGAGTCGTGTTTGAAAATTGATATATTTTGACCAACTAAAAAAAATTGTTCAGAAGAAGAATTTTTTTGCGGCCAACTCAGTTGAGAACAAAAGTCGCGAGCACACGTGAAGGGATCTTCAAGAATGAACATGTTATGATGACTATTTTAGAATAAATTGGAAGATGAAATCTCCCTAGTAGAAATTTGATCAGGCGTTCCCTATTTTTGATAAGGTCCTGATCAGGTTAGAATCCGGAAACCGTGAATAAGGAAAATCTTCTTAGGCCCTTACAAGGGACTTATCCGATTCCCCTAATAGGATTCAAAGGGATTCCCACAATAGGGTTCGGAGGTTTATGAGATTTCCATAAAATCGAGCGAAATAGAGAAAACCGTAACGAAACTTGATGAGGAGCTGATAAGAAATCAGGCATGCCTCGTCAGACCCTGGTATTTTTCCATCCAAAATTTCTACTAGGGCTCAAGTACCCGGTTTGACTCCACAGTAATTTGTTGAGGTCAATATGGCTTAGATTTATTATTAAAAAATGAATATACGCAGGAAAACATGCTGAATCGAAGTATATACCTGCCTCTTTCTTGAAAGAGCGGTGAGGCATTTGAAACTCACTACGAAAATGCAAGAACTTTGACAATTTCTCCGCAAAAAACTTTAAACAACGTTCTAAGTGATAAAAGAGCGTTGCATCGACGCTGTTGTTTTCTCCAACTGCTCAAAATATCTACTGCTACTAGTCCAAGCGTTTGCTGTCAGAAAGAAGCATTAATCAGGGAGATATTGAGGTACCCGGTTTGACCCACCTACCCGATTTTATTCGACTCTCCCCTACTCTCTAAATCTGAAAGAGTGAAAAATCACGTGATTCACTCCACTAAGTCTCAGAAGTGAGCCAGCCCGCTTCGAGTGGAATTTTCACTCATTTCGAGTGAACCCTCACTCTTTTAGAGTGAAAAATTGACTCTAGAATTTGAGAGGCTGTGAGTTTCTAACCTCAAACCTTACAATATCACTCTAAAAGAGTGGAAATTTCACTCAAAATTTCGACAAGCTCACTTTTGGCTGGCTGAAGAGTGAAATCTCACTCTAAAAATTTCAGAGAGTACAGAACAAAATTTTTCAATATCAAAAACAGTGGGCTCCTCAATTTCACGTCGTGCACGGAAAGAATAATTTAGCTGCAGCAGCTAAGTAGCTAGCACGGACACGGATAGCCATTGAATTAGCTCCTGCACCTAAATTTTAGCTGTTACCGCAAATAAATTGACTACAAATGCGAATTTTTTTGCTGTAACAGCTAAAATTTAGCTGCAGGAGCCAATTTAATGACTGTTGGCTAACGGAAATTATTTTTTCCGTGTGGAATGCCCAGGTCCTTGTGATGATCTAAAATCAACGAAACAAAATTTTCTCATTACAAGAAATTATTCCGCTTCGAAGCAACCTCCAAAAGAAAATCCATTACAACTCCCATCAATGAATCAGAACACTGAACAGGATTGAATAGGAAGTCACAAGAGTCCCATTGAATCTGATTTAATATTCTGACTAACTAATGTGTTGTAATGGATTAGAGCTGAATTGAGCAAAAAAAAACAAAAAATTTAAAATCTGAGGACAATCTGACAAAAAAAAATTACTTTTTTTCATAAAGAAAGTATTGAAAACGATATTCAGTAAAAAAAAATGGGCAAGTCCTTGTATATTCATTCGATGATCAGTAGGTTGAAGACATCTGTGCAAATTTTCAAGGCGACATTTATTCATTTTATTTTGTCAGTTACATTCTACAACGCGCAAAACAAATATGCATTTGAAGTTCTTCGTCTTGAAATGAGAGTTCAGAGTGATTTCTAGTTACCCAAACTTAGTCTGCTATCTCCGGACCTTATAGTAAACCTTCTTCTTCCTCTTCTTCAACAAAAAACATCTTCCTGTGCTGTTTCTCTCTCTTTTACAGCAGTCCTGACCTTTTTCGATAAATTCAATGATCTTTGATCTTGTTTACCTCCTCTCGCATCACTTCGTTGACTTCCTAGGGACGTTTAGGACTTCCCTACAAGCTTCAGACTTTGGAAATACGTTCCTCAGATAGTAGATTCATTTTCTCAAGTAAAAATTTCATTTTATATGAGGCTTTCCCTTAATATAGTAGATATGATTTATTAAAAAAAGAAGCACATTGTGAATTTGAACTGCCCATGTGAAAAAATTAGAAATAGCTTGATCAAAATTAAACAGATATTGTGTATGGAAATGGGCATAAAAAACTATACATGTTTGAATGATTTACCCATTGGTGTCCTCTCTTGAAATAACATTGATAGTTTTTACATGCTCATTTCCATACACAATTTATGTCCAAGTTAGACCTAGAGTCGATCTAATTTTTTTACATGAATGAATATTACAAGTTGAAGAATGGGCACAACTGGATGATTTATATTTTTTGTTATCGAGTTCGAATGATTATTTAAAAAATTTCCAGTGTACAGACAGTCATGAAAAGTTATGAAACTTTTCATGTATTTCAATCATTTATTCGACACACTGTTTTAGATACACAATTATTACTTAAGAATGGTGATATTCGTTGTTTTATATTGAGAAACTATTATTTCATCAACTCAAACTTCGAATTCAATTGTTATATTAAACAATTGTGGAACTTTCAACTCTCAGAAGAAAGGGTCATGAATGCTGAAGTGGATTGTTGAACAGAATCGATATGAAATCTATAAAAATTAGATACTTCTGCTACAACAAAAGACTCGGTTTGTTCAAGAACTGAGGTCGAGGAAGTATATGGAATGATTCATGAAATGATTCGATGATGTTTTTGTAAACTGACATCTGAGGTATCAAACTTAAAGGGTATTTCACTTGATAAAATCATAATGTTTTGATAACTTCCAATGAATTTTACAATTTTTGTTATATTTTTATGGTATCAATGTCCAATTGTTATTCAAATAAATGAATTTATGATATGTGATTTTGTTATTTCATTACCCAATATCCCAGTCAAGGAGTTGTCCACGTCATAAAATAGTTTGAAATTTACTGAGTTTACCATTTGCGAGGTGTTTTATTTCTTCACAATAAACCGGGAATTATCAACGTTTCTCGAATTGCTTAGAACAACGCCAACCTTCAACAATTTTATAAGAATCTGTATGTATATAAAAAAACGCCTATATAAAAATCTTCAGGCTCCGTCAATGCCGACGATAAAATATATAGCTGGGCGCAATGCTGGGCAATTTACGCAGAGGCAAGAGTGGTCCTAATATTGTAACAATATAGGCGGTCGATAAATCAACTTCGTGGATTTATTATTCATCCTAGACCACGCCACGCCTGGAAAATAATTAACGCATGGATTTTCACACGAAAAAAAATCATTTGCTATCATTTGGATAGCTAAAAATGACCTACGGGAGGTAATTTTTACCTGTCACAACTACTCACTTGGCGGTAGCAGCAACAAGATTCAACAGTTAAATTATTTGGCTATCTCAATATCAACCACGAAACCTGTACAGCTACAGCTACGATTTCCTATTGTGGTAGCTAAAAAATAGTTACAGCTGCAATTATTTTAGCTATAGCAGTGAAAAAAGGGTGTTGAAAAAGTCAGTAGCTGCTACAGCTATTTCATTTTTACGCGTGCAACTTTGTTAATATTAAAACGGAATAAAGAATCATCTTGTTTTTGTGGACAAAATGCACCAAGATATGCTTCGGTCTCGTTTGTCACACGGAGAAAATATTCAATTGAATCCCAGATAACATGTAAGCTTGTCATAAGATTATCAGACTCGTCATTCTTTAAGTAAGGTTTGCTACAATTCTGCTGCAAGGGTTTTGTAAGCTTGTACCCTTATCATGTGTCAACTAGGAGGCTTATGTCAACCTTGTCACAAGCTTGCCTGACAACATTGCGGCAAGGCTGGATTGCTATCTGGGGTATTACAGTGTCCTACCAAATTAGGGCGCCATATCGGTCTCTTCGGGAGAAATTACTGTGTATTTCTATGCAATCACCGATATGACGCGCTAATCCGGTGAAACGCTGTAATATCTGATGAAATATTTTCTCTTTGCAGTTTCGGTCTTGTCTCGGCGCAGCGCTCAATAAATACAGTCCATTCTCCGAATAGTGACGAAGGGTGTCTCCCTCGCTCTACCGAAGGTAGACATTTGGACAAAAAAGAGGTCTGCGGCACTATTCAGAGCGCGTACCGTATCTTAACGGCATTCACCACCTTCCCAAAAAGTTACTAGATTCCTAAATCGCCCCCCCCCCCCAGTTTTCTCAGAAACGAACAAATAAAATGAAAAATAAAGAGTAGCTGCACTTTCTTTGATATGCTAAGAAGATGCACCTGCTCATTACAATCGATTATATTCATTAATCGTTGAGAAAACTGGGGGGAGAGATCTAGTAACTTTGCCTCTGATAAATGCCCTTAATATCCTTCCGCAAGATCGAAATTTGCCTCCAGTTTGTGCCTTTTGATGCGAAGCTTCAATAAAAAAGTAAAAATGTGAAATATTGATTATTTTCCAAGTTTTTGACGCGAATTTCGTTAGCATCGCTACCTGAAGGAAAACAAAATGATTTCACAGTGATTTGAGGGGCTCTAATGTATGGCGAAACACTGTCTCAAGCACTAGGCAATCCTGGATGACAGGAGGTTCTCATGTTGCGCCAAGCATGGCTGGTAGCTTGGCTCAGCTTCGGCAATGGTTTTGGCAGTCTAGACAAAGTTTCACCTTGGCCCAGGATAGAACTATCTTTTCAAGCGGCAAATTGCAATAACTTTCTCCAGGGTGTTGCTTGTTCCTTTCGAGTGGCGAACCAAGCATTCAAGGAATATATGAGTCTCCTCTGAAGATTCGATGATGGAAAGAATCATCGATCTGTTTCAGACTAAACAAAATTTATGGATTCCCGTACATTTTTCCTAATCCGGTTTTCCTAAAGTTTATCCTTCCAAACACCTTTTTCCCTAAAATTCTCATTTTCCTACGCCCATTTTTTCATAATCATTTTTTTAGTCCATTTTCCTAAATCAATTTTTGGGATCAATCGATTTGGTGGGTGAGCATGTTCTGATTTGTTAGTCACTTTTATATCATTACCAACCTGTATCGTGATTAATCGCCCCTTACATTCTTTTCGCTTTACTCTTGAACATTCCCAATAAGTTTTTGTTCCAATGGATCTTGTCCTGTAGTAAATATAACCCCCCAAGATCAATTTTTTACCAATAATTTTGGGATTATCCATGGTATATTTTCACAAAAAATTTTGTTGGTAGTTAACCCAATTATAAATGACACTCTTACATCGTATTATTTCCTCCGAACTATAGCGGTTGCCATGGTTTCAAAACCTTCGAGTGTTTGAACACAGATGCAAGAAAAACATAGTACACGAATTGAGAACAGGTTTTAAGGGATACGTTAAGAAAAAATGTGAATTGAACAAACGTTTTAGGAAAATTGTATTAGGGAAAATCATTCAGGAAAAACATATGAGGAAAAATGTATCAGGGAATATAGATTAGGGAAAATGGATTAGAAAACATATTCATTTGGAAAAATCTAGTTTAGGAAAAATGGATTCGGAAATTTGTCCGGGAACGAAATTTATGTATCGAACTTTTCGGAATACTCAGCAAACATTTATTTCGTTTATATTGAGATTATAGAAAAGATGTTTTTAATTTATTGTCAACTACAATGAAAAATAAAAGGGACTATTTTAGCGTGAAATGGGCGCAAGATTGCGACAACATTGGCTCATCCCTGACAAAACAAATTTTGGTATGGTTTGCCATTGATGGCATACGCTGTTACACGGAGAAAACTGGTATAGTAAAATATGAACGGGTCAAACATTTGGTCACTACAATCAATCGCATCGTTGTTTTAACTAAGTTCATCGTCACTTCGATCGAGCCGTTTAGTTCTGATGATTGCACAGTTTGGTCTGTCCATATTTTACTATTCGCTTAATGATTATTACGATTCCTTTTTCTTCGTGTACAATTCTTTCGCCAGTGTTAGATCATGATTGTAGAAACTATTGGACTGATGCTAATCTATTTATTTGAAACCATTTGCTTTATAAAGTATAGGAATAGAAACAAGAGTATTTTAGAATCATGGAAGTTCATGTTAAGAATCGCAATGGCTATTGATTTCTTGAATTTACGGTAATCGATTAAATGCTCAAGACAATCATAAATAGCCCTAATATCGATTTAATTGACCGAGTAGCATTCGTTTAACGAATGACCGTATAATAGGAAAAAAAAGCATCAAGCGCTCGGTGGCCGTGCTATTAGAAACATCATTTCTCTCCCATCGTTTGAACGTTACTCGGGGTAATTTTCCGTTGATTTTGATCCTTGGATCTTGAAATTTTTCGTCAAAGATCGTCATTGATACCTCGATCAAGATTCCTCCTCAACGTACGTTCGAATGGATACTATCAAAGTGTTTCGAAACAAAGATTTCATCCCCTGATTCTTACGAGCTTCAGGTAAATATCTGATACATAAATCATCGACCCTCATCAAAACATTGTCACAGGGCTTAAACTTGGTTGCTTTGTGGTTTCGAATTGATATATAACTGGCATCCGGCAAAGTTCGTAATTCGTTTAGGAATGATACGTCATCATCGAATAGCAAAATGCCGGGACTCGGGATCATCGTGATTTCGTAAACATCGTTAATCTTTCAAGGTTTGTTTCCCTCTTCCTTCTGCCATCTACATTTGATCTCCTTGACCTTTTTTGTTCTTTCAGTTCCTACTATTTTTACTACTACTTTTTTCCCCATATCGTCACCGTGCGTACCCTTATCCTCACCCTTCTTCCTCGTTCTCTCCACCCCCACCCACTGGATTCACCCCTTCACGCTCTGTCTCTTTCTGATCGATCTTGCGTCAGACTCGCGTCGCTCGCGTCGTTCGGATGCTGTAGTCGGTCGCTCTCGAGTGTTGCGGGTAGACGAGATGAAAGTGCTGCGAGGGTAGTAGAAACAGGACGACGACGACGACGACGACGACGAGGACGAAAAAGACACCGTGAAATATCAGCGATGAAACAACCGAAATGGAAACGTCATCTATTTCTCGATGCCGATTCAAAGGCAGCGTTGTATCGTGGTTAATGATAAAGAAAAACACAATGACGATGAAGATGCGCGACATAAGCGATTCGAGGGAAACGTTTTCGCTAACTCGGACGGATTAATCGTTTCTTTTATAAAGTCTATTGTCGATATTATCATAACACGCACAAAATCGATCTGACGTAACGATGAACAGATCGATAAGCCGGTGTTGCGTGATTGTGACAGTGCCTGTGTGCTTGTATGCGTGTACGCGTGGAGTATTTGCAACGTAGGGGTGCGGCCGAAGATGGTTAGAGCCTTGACATCGGAAATGGGGCCGCATAATCCTAGGAGGATCCACGCGGGTCCCGAGATAGCGATGAACCCAAGAAACTTGAGTGCGAATCCTCGCGTAAGACCTATGTCCGAAAATCCATCTGGCAGGACGATGCAGGCTTATTGTCAATCCCAGGTACTACCCCTGAGTGATCAACAAATTTCTTCTATTCCCTCGATCTCTTCCGTGGGTGTTTGTCTCATCAACGATCATTCGCGCGACATCTTAACGGGTTTGCATGATCCCAGAATCCTCTTTTCATCATTTTTCCAAAAAGATTTATTCACTTTCAGTTCTCTTTTATTTGAATAAATCTCAGAAATTAGCGATTTGTTTCTGTATTTTGATCAAATGTTCTTAAAGATTCGATTGATTTTTCAAAAAATATTTACCAACTCTGAGGAAATATCGAATGATAATTAACTTCTTTGGTTATCCTTTGTATTTTGTGCACTTCGTTCGACGAGTACTGTTATATTCTCTCGCTCGATATCTTTATTTGTATGGAATAGAAATTTATTCGAAAGGAGAAATTACTTGAGACTCTTCATTATTGGTTGAAACAATGGAATATCGAATGAGCTTTGACAGATATTTTCTAGAAGAATTTGGGAACTGAATAGTTACTTGTTTAGGGTGCTACGATGAGAATGAAGACTAGAATATATGTAGTATGATATATTTGGAGATTATAAATCGTTCGTGATCGTCGGAATGGTAATACTTTCACACGGAGGAAAATTGTCTATTATAAATCACTAGGCTCGCTAATATATTGAGAATATACTTGCATTTTGAAGTTATATACCAAACATTCTCTTCAGAAGTACCAGACTTTCTGTGCGTTAATGGTAGAATAATAGCATTTCATAATAGAAAGTCTGGTACTTTTGAAGAGAACGTTTGGTATATAACCTTAAAATGCAAGTATATTCTCAATATACTAGCGAGTCTAGTAATTTATAATGAGTAATTTTTTTCAGTTTACTACGTATTGGAAGAATTTTAATTTAGATTAAAATAATAATTATTCCAACGTCTCACGATTATGAACCGTGTGATAATAAATATTTGAACCCTAGCGGAAATCGCCCTAGGAATTGTCTGCATGGAAAAAAGAAAACAGCAATGGTTACTGTGAATCGCAGTAATTCATTGAAAAATAATGAAAAATCAAATTCACGCCGCTCATTACTGCGTCTCCCAATAACCGTCAATGTCCAAGCAGCATTGACGAATTTAACTGCGGTACACATCACTGTGATCACGGTAACCTCTATCATCCAAGCGTGTTTTCATTTGTTTTTCAACTGATCGCTGTTATGGACAGTAACCAGTGCTGTTTTCTTCTTTCCGTGTGGGCCTCGCAAGGTTTCACGTTTTGTAAAGGGATTTCAACTAGGGGAAGTGGTTTCTATACCAGGTGTTTCATAATTCACTGAAAAAACTCCACAGGCGTTATTCTGCGATCGAAATGCAATAATTTCACGTATTCAAAATTTTTTTTTGAGCCTCAATTTTTGAGATATAAACATTTTTAGATTATTTTTAGAATCCAAATCACTCGAAAGCACTGTATGCTACATATTTGAGCCTGATACCATTCACTGAGTTAGAGAAAGGCGAATCTCAGGGGAAAAACATTGAATTATCCTATCATTTTTGAACCCAAAGTTATAGCGATTTGAAATTTTGAGGCTTCCAGCCGATCAGAATCCAGCAACTTTTAATCATTATAGCTCCTAAACAAAAAATACCAGGATATTTCAATTTTTTTCTACAGATTCGCCGCTTTCCAACTGGGGCGCGGACAACGGAACCTAGTATTTTTTATCCTTGGTCAAAATATCTCGACAATATATTCCCAGCAAAACATCTTGGACGAAATGTCCCACATAAAATATTATGTTCCTGTCCCAATTATCTCGTTTCCAAAAACAATCGCATTCGTTCAAAAATCGACCATCCAACAAAAAAGACATCTGGTAATTCAAGTTTGGTGAGCGGGCGAAGCCGGAGTTTCCCCCGAATCCCTGTAGTTACCAATAGAATGATCATATATCAAAAGTGAAAATGATCCATCAATCCAAACCAACGAATCAAAATGTTAGATCGGAAAAAACAATTATTACAGTATATCATGAATAATGATACATTAGCACTAAAATCATATCTTGACAAAGTTAGAGTATTATATTGTTCATGATATATTTTGTGAGGTATTTGAGTTTCAAAAAAATTTGTTGAATTCCAAACAAAAATGCTTGGAAATTTACAAACTTGGTTTGGAAAAATAATTTCCGAACCTTTTTTGTAAATTGCCGAACAAAAGTTTGTGAATTTTCAAAAATCTTCGTGAAATCACAAAATTTTTTGAATGTTTACAAACTTTTATTTGGTAATTTACAAAAAAAGTTTGTGTAAAAAACTGCCAAACTTCTTTGGCAGTTTAGGAAGTATATTTTTTACAGTGTGACTGTCAGGTCAGCACCGTTGAAAAATCTTTGCAGTAAGGTTATCAAAAATTCGTAGTGGAAATACTAAACGTTGATGGTTTTATTGTTATTCTTTATAGTGAATTTATCAACTTCTGATGAATTTACTACGAAAATTCTTCAGCGATACTCTTTTTCCCTAAATTGTCAGTCATTTTTCTAAATAATCATAACCTCTGTCTTTCCGTGTATGTAATAAATGTTTGTCGGTGAACTTCATGCAATATTTTGTATGATTTTATGTAGTGTATTATCGAACTGCCTTTTTTTGCTGTTATTGTCATATTTTAATTTCATGGAATAGAGTAGCATTTGGAGTGATTTCTGTGCTGAGTAATGAATTTTGGAATAAAAAATTACTTGCGATTTATGAAAATATGATGTACTTTTATTTTTGAACTAAGCGTGCGGGGTGTTTCATTTTGAAATAGCTCCCAGGGTGGAACGGGGATGTTTCAGCATGGCACTGAGATCTTTTGGCATTGAATTTTTCGCAGTGAGATATTTTTGTCTTGGACATTCATGTACGGGGATGTTTTTGTACAGGGACGTTTCCGGCTGAGATCGGCTGCCCTGGACCCTTCCAACTTAGCGAATGACGTTAGGCTGAAGTATGTACTACACAATAATGCTTTCGAGTGATTTGGATTCGAGAAAAAGTCTAAAAATGTTGATATCTCAAAAACTAAGCCTCAAAAAAAAATCTTTCAAATCGAGACATTATTGCATTTTGACTGCAGAATGACGTATGTGAAGTTTTTTCAGCGAATTCCGAAACACCCGGTATACAGAAGAAACAAAAATTCGCTGAAAGAGCAAAATGTGATTTGGCTGTCTCATTTTTTCCTGGCACATCATGAATTTGTTGCTAACTTAGTGAATTATTTACGGAGGCAGCAAAACTTCCAGTACTATGTATAGAATAGCGAACAAATTCAACTGGAGGAGTCGACATTTTATACTGTCACAACTAAGAAAATTTCTGTCCCAACAAAAGATACCCTCGATTTCGCTATCACAGTGAATTGCTCGAATATCACGCCAGGAATCCAAATGCATCAGCTTTTTCAAATCTTTGTTTATTCTAATGAAAACTACTCTGGAGATTCTGTGAATCGTTGCGAAGTGTTGTTGGGACTCGCAAGTTCTTTGCC
Source organism: Gonatopus flavifemur (assembly GCA_018340375.1). Taxonomy (NCBI): domain Eukaryota; kingdom Metazoa; phylum Arthropoda; class Insecta; order Hymenoptera; family Dryinidae; genus Gonatopus; species Gonatopus flavifemur. Next base: position 14,580,236 of record JAFFJZ010000005.1, read on the forward strand.
AGATCATGATGAAGATTAACCAAAACTTACAAAATAATTAAAACGAATTTTGCGAATAGATTTTTCAGGGTTCCCACAAAATTTTCAAACTGAGTTTTCCTGACTTTCCCTGACTTTTTCAAGAATTTCCCTGACTTTCCATGACCTATTTTGAAGAATTTCCATGACCATTTGATTTGTGAAAATAGGCAACATGCAAATCATGGAAGGTGATACAATGCCTGCGTAGTAACTCACACGGCACAAATCTTCTGGCGACATCCTCGGGAAATCCTGGGGATGTTGCAGTATGCCTAGGATATCCTGAGGATTCCGCCAGGAGATTTTTGTTGTATAGGAAGAGGTCAATAATATATAAACATAGTCGATTGCCTGTAATGAACGAAACTACGAAATTACGAAATCAATTACGAAATTAAAACTGCACATATAACCATCGAATACACACTGTTAGAAATTTCTGCATTAATTTTAATGTATTTGCTGGAAGTTTTTTTTCAAATACGCGCATGAATTGAGTTCCATACACATTTTACATTAAATTTAATGTAAACTATAGCAAAATCTATATTTTTTCAATGTTTTGGTACATTAAATTTAATGTAAAATGTGTATTAACCTGAATTCATGTACGGTATTGAAAAAAACTTCATAATATTTCTGACAGTGCAGTACCAGATCAAAAAGAAAAAAAAAATGAAAGACATGTACTCAAACTGTTTTTATAAGGATTTGGTAGATTTGCAGTCACAAATAAATGATTTAACAAAAACTTCAGCTTGAAACTTTGGAACTTTCTCTTATAGAAAATCAAGAGAACAGAATTTTTTTATTGTAGAGAAATATAAAAGAATACATTCAAAAATTGATTCACATATGAAATGTGAATAATGAAACAAACTTCACTTTTCATTTCAGAACTGAACTCAAAAATTAATATCACATATTTTAGCAAGAATAATTATTGTACAATACGTTTAGTTGGAACAAAAATAAATTATCAATCTGATGTTAAATGAGTGAAAGTATGAATAAAAATGTTTCAGTAGAGCACAATGTATAATTATGAACATATGTTCCATGTGCTAAAGTAAAATGCACCAAATTCAATACCAATTCTCCTTTTAGAAGAAAGCCATAGAATTACAGTACAAATAGAACAAAAATAATCGTCTCCTCAAATAAAATTAATATAAAAAGAGTGAACAGGTAAAAACATTCCACGAACGTAATAACGAATAACGAACGTAACCCGTCTTCAAGTACTTTGAGACCAGAGCAGGATTCTCTCCTATACAGCATACCAGTTCAACAAGAGTTCATTAAGAGTTCAAATGGGATTCAAAGAATTCATTATGAACTCTCAAGAATTTTCTTTGAACTTTTGGGCTGTGTGGGGTGATTGATCCTTTTAATTAAGTGAATATTAGTAACGTAAAATTGTTGGAACGATCTATTTGTTTCCTAGGGGAAAAATCAATCATGAAACACCCTTAATATCTGGAGAATTTCAACATTCACTGTAAGAACCCCAAGCAGTTGGGATTTCTCTTATGGAAATAAAATGATCCTTCTTATTCTCCAAACTCATTACCCTGCTAAAAATGCCAGAACAGATCCTTATACACTTTTGACCCGCATTTGTTCGGATTCATGTGCTTTTGTCTAGTTTGTACAACAGTGCTCATTTGATGTACAAACCAGACATAAGCACATGAAACCTATCGAATTTCGTTAAAAATCTTGCCAGGTTACATTTGGAATCATTTAGCATGGGACAAAAACCGATCAAAATCCGACTGAAAATGTTTTTTCCTGGTTCTGTCTGGTATTTGAAATAGGGCACCTTTTTTAATATCCAACAATCCGTATCGAATCACATCTATTTATTCATATATCTTCCTTTCTCACGTGTGTTTTTTTTTCGAGGAAACATCATGATGTTGAGATTTTCCGAACTTCATCCTCCATAAAAACGTATTCCTTCGAATCTAAAAAATTGTACTTTGAATAAGTTCGAATAGACGTTTGGACCTGGTTTCTTTGCAAACAGTGAATATTTCTTCGTTACGTAAAAGAATTCATTACTCGCTGTTATTTTGGAATAATACATTGATCTACAATCCGCTCTCTGAATAGTAATGAACAGTGTTTTTTCACTTTATCAAGAAAATACATTCGAGTGAGAGAAAGGTCCACGGTACTATTTAGAGAGCGGATTGTACATATAGTTGTTTTAACGAGTCCGGTAGCAGTTCTAACGGAAATATTTTTGAATACGTTATTATTGATGAATTCGAAAAATTTTTCTTCAACTGTATACCATTATATATGTTCCTTCTATCACCCGATAAATAACAAATTCTCAAATAACAGCAATAACATATCATATAAAAATGTTTCCATTGGAACTGTTACCGGACTTGTGACAATAACTGTACATGGAAACGATATTTTTGTCAAAGAAATATTCATTCGAACCGATCCAAATCATCATTTCTTAAATTTAAAGAAATACTTTTTTCTCTGCACATCTATTTGATGATTTTGGAAATTTTTTTCTGACCAAAGGACGATTTCCCTGACTTTCACTGACTTTTCCTGACTTTTCAGGTCTGTGGGAACCCTGTTTTTCTTCACCCAACAGCTATAAGATTCACCCGATTGCTGCAGTTGTCATTCAGTTCCAATAGAATTGAATCATCATTATTAATGGTTCATTTACAGTTCCTAAATCCAGGAAAAATTACTATTTTGTGGAATCCTAAGATCATTCTCACATAACTTTAGCTAATGCTGATTTTTCACTTTACACAGAGGAAAAACATTCCCTGTCACAGCGATCTATTTGCTATCATCACAGTAGTCTTATCAAGTATAACAGCAATTTTTCAGCTGGGACAGGAAAAAATGTCGACTCCTCCAGCTCAATTTGTAGGCTATTCTATATAAAATACACTGACAATTTTGCCACCTCATCAAATAAATTGCTGCTGCGGCTAAGTAATTACTACTAAGTAGATACTACACTGATTTTACACTTTTCAAATAACCTATAGGGGGATTTGTGTGTCTAGTCGAGTACAACACGAAATCATGTATAAAAAGTTTTCTTATACCCTCAAATTTCCAATCTGTTGTGAAGGGAGTATTCTGGTCTAGAATTTTAGAAGAATCGATTTTTTTCTTTTTTGCATATTTTCATAGTTCAGGCTTTTAAGAACATGGTTTCAGGAGGAGTGTTGTGAGAAAATGTAAGTATAACGTACTATTGTATGACTTACCAATAACAAGACGACACGTCCTTCGTCAAAATATTCGAGACAAAATTTCCGTGCCAGAATATCCACGGACAAAATATCCGCGGAAGAATTATCCGAAAACCGAAATATCTGTGGATTTGTGAAATTGTTATAAATCTGTCTGAATCGGTGATGTGTGTGTGTGATAATGAGTGAAATGATTGATTGTTTGGGGTAATTTCTAGGTTGTGGTATTTGAATGAGTAACATTATGTTGTGCTCAAAAAAATATCTGTTCACTGCAAGTGATTAGAAAACTTAATTCATATATTCCTTATCACGTGTGAGTGACAGAATATCCTGGATATAATAAGAAATAAAATAAGTATGTATTCATTTGAAATGGTGATGAAAGCGATATGAAAACATTATCTGCTGGAGAAATGTATGAATTAAGTTTCTCAATATTTCATGAGGTACTGGAATGGCAAATATTTCTGTTAAGGATGTTTTGTCTGAGGATAATGTCGCTGCATCTTACATGAAAAATTGACTGAAATTCAGTCTTTCCCATTGTGCTAGCATTTATTTTCGGCCCTTACTTTGAGATGAAACAGGGCTGCTCTATCTTGAAATAAACTTATATGTAGAATCAAAGCAAGTTTTACTTTTTCCTGTATAAACTGTTTGAAATCGTGCTCGAATTTTCAAACGCGTTTTTCTCAGAACTACACTGAAAACACAGTTTGTTCCAGCTAAACAAAATTTTGGTTGAAATGAACGCAAAGAAACTTTTTGGTTGGCTGAAATAAAATTTATTTGGGGGTGAACAAAATTTGGTTCACAATAATTAAGGCTTTTATAAAGACAAATTTTGTTTCGCTGAAACAAACGTTTTCTCAGTGTCCTTTTTTCAAGACGGTTGACCCGATATCTCCAGTTCCAATGGTTCGATTCATTTGAAATTTGGATTAAACCTGCTCTATACATTCATCTATCGTCCCTACCAGATTCATGTCAAAATTTTGTTTTTGACTATCTTTAAAAATTCGGAAAATTAAAAAAAAACAGGTCAAAAGTTGAATTTTCTTTTTCAAACAGCCGCCATTTTGCCAAAAAATCTTTTTCTCCTTCTCCGAGGTACGGACGATAACTGCATCCTCACCGATTCAGAATCTTCCGGTTTTATTTGTTTCAGATTACTGCAACCACTGCAATCATGTCAACCAGGGTGCATGATTCGGTTTTCAACCTCCACTTTGTCCCTCTGCTACTTTTTTTAATTCTTGATATTTTTCACTGAAAATTCCAGTGTTCATTGTCAGAACATGAATGAATACTAAAAATGTTGTTTGTTTCTTCATCGCACCTGAAAAAACACCTAAACTTCGTGCGTCTAGACCAGAATACCCCCTTAAAAAACTGCACTGTTAAACATTTTTTGAAATTTTATAACTTTTTCAATTACATTGGTAACTGACATTCCAAATCCTTGGTATGTGAATTGAAGATGCACTCACAAGTAATTGAATTTTCAAATTTTATATCTTAAATTTTCAGTTACTTGATTGGAAATTTCTTCCGTTACATGTATTTGAACTTTGGTCCAGAAATTTTCAACAGTGATGGTTCTTGTTGATTTGGGTGTTTAAAAATTCATAAGTGAGCCAGTTTTCATCCACTGAGAACCCAATTTCTTAGATTAGAAGAAAATTTTCTTTTCCCTCATTCTAATAAATCTTTTATCCAATGGACGAAAATTCAGTTCAATGGAGAAAAGTTTCATCAAACTGACACCAAGAATTTTCAAATTGAAACAAAAATATATTCTTTCCTAAATTTGAAGAATATGATTTCAATTCAATGGAAAGTTTTTCCATTTCGATGAATAATGCTTTTCATTGAAAACCAGATTTATCAGAATGAGGGCAAAGAAATTTTCTTTGAATCTAAGAAATTGGGTTCCCAGTGTCCGATTTCAAGATTCCAAATGGTTTCTGAAAGAGGAATGATGGCACTTTCGAAAGGTATTATTTTGTTTTGTGTGGTAAACAAAAATTCGAAGAGATTTTCCTCAAACAAATCTCAAATATTCACCTTCTTTTTTTTCATTTTTTATATTTCAACAACTTTTTTGGCCGGAATATTTGGAAGAAAAAAATTCTCCAGCTCACGTATTATCAAAGTGCGTTGAATTCTGAATGAAATGAGTGGTCGATCATTGAAATTAGTTGCAAATTGGCGGAGTTTTACAATTGTCAAAAATGTTTACCTAATCTTGTACGTTCGAGAGATCAATCATCAGGTTCACGTTGGTGCGACCAGCAGTAACTGGCCAATATTTTAACTTGGCTTCTTCCTTCAAAATGTTTTTGAGTTGCCGAAATTTCTTGGTGAAACCGTTTACCTTGTTCGTAACTACATCGACCCAGATTTTCTGGGAATAATCCCAGGTGAGAATGTAGAAAATGAATTTTCATGGACACGTCGCATCCCATTTCTCCGTGGGAAACATTTTTTTCTCCCTATTGGAGAGGTTTTTCTAGTGGCCAATCACTACATTTGTAATTATTTTTGCACGACTATCCCATTCACAAACATAACAGGCGAATATCCTGCAAAAGAAACCTCTTAAAATATGAAAAATGAAAAAAAGCACATGAAAATTTGAGATTTGTTTGGAAAAATCTCCTTGAATTTTCATTTGACATGTAAAAGAAATAAACATGTGTCGAAGGTTCCAACATTCTCCTTTTAGAAACCATTTGGAATTATGTTATGGAAGTTTGAATCGTTTATAGAAGAGCTCCTTATTTTCAACTTGATCATGAAATCTAAGTTTATATAATTCAGTGTGAAATAGTCACTATCAGTAATCAAACTGTGAAACAGTTCTTCATCATTTTCGTTTTAACAACAATGTTTGTTATAATGAACATTTTGAGGACTTTATAATTGAAAAATCGATTGCAAAAAAACTGTTTCAGTTATTTCAATGAAATTTTCAGGATTTATTGTTAATTATTCATATTTTGATGAAAAATTCAAAACATGAAATTATTTTCATATTATCATATTATTAATCAACTTTTCAGTGACTTCTCCCTCTAATAAAAAAAATTTTTTGTCAGTTACAAGTGTCATACACTTGATCCGCGGACGATGAGCCCTGGTTTGACTTTGCTTCGAATTCAATCTATTATAGTTAGTGGAAAGAAGTATTTTGCAATCAAAAATATTTTTGAAACGAAGATTTCAATTCACAAGTCTAATCAATGATTGTTATTTATCTTCTCGTATCGACTTCTTGGAACTAGGAACATCATTTGAAGAATTACCTGAAAGATTTTGAGTTTTTGACAGTTACATACCATTTCGTTCACGGAAAAAAATATGCGGTGAGTTCTGGGACAGGTACAATTTCTGTTACCATTGAAAACGAATTGTGGTAATTCTAACTGTATTGGAGTAGATTTCATGGCAGTTGCAGTGAATTATACTCCAAAATTGTTCCTGTCCCCAATTTTATCACAAATTGTGGTAGATATGACAAGTAAATTTTTTTCCGTGTTATTTGACAACTATTTCGTTTCAATGAACGATTCAAACTTCATTTTAGAATTTTCAAATCAGTTCAAAAACGGCAGGGTTATAAATTTTTGAATGCAATACGGCATCAAAAACTGGAAAATAAATTGAAAATTTGAGGATGAGCAAAAGTTTTTGAATATAGTTTTGATTCTACTCGAGCACACCAACAATTTGCAAGAAGTGATTTGAATGTATTCAAGTATTGTAATTTTTTACTTTTTTAACACTGTGCTATTTGCTTTCCGTACAGATGATGAATCTGCCTTCCAATTTCAATTTTTTAGATAAATACTAGTATTTTTCTCAAGGATTCTCCATAATACTGTACGTTAGTTTATTTACCAAAATCCCCTGCGTACTGAATAATTGCTACATAGAGAGATGGGGGGTTTTTTTTTTTTAAAAAAAGAAAGATATTGAAGAAAATTGTGTAAATTATTAAATGATTTAGATGCGGAGTCTTGTGAATCATTGAAGCACGCGAAGTTAAAGCAAAGTTCACAGTCGGTACACGTTGTTCTTAGTTGTAAATTAATTATGTATCCGTGTAGTATACGGCTGATAGCGGAAGAATCTGCCAGGCATACAAATTATTTTACACTCTTCTGGAATGTAATACGTTCAGAGGGATTATTGCACGCGATCCATCATGTTATGAACACCGAAAGAATCACAATCATCAAAAGCACACCACGAGCGTAAAATTGGCCGAATCATTTTTCACGTGAATCGCTTCATACGAAGGGAAATTTTCATTCCTTTATATGATTTTTTGAAAAATATATGCAAGACATGATTTGTTCAACGTCACGCCGCTGGTATTCTCTTAAGAACGAGTATTAAATTTATATTCCGTAACGTCGGTTCATAGTACTTCTGCTGGAACGTGGACTGAGAATTCAATATTATTCACTTCGTGAATAACAGACTGGATAGTGTTAGATTCTTCTTAGATACATGCACCATTTCAAGAAATCTGAAAATTATTTGTAAATCTGTCGCGATGGTATATTTTTTTATCCCTCGAAAAGTCAAATATAAACATTCAAATGAGTATTTTCTTCACTCATCCTTGTCTACACTGTAAAAAAAAAACTTCGGGAAAATTCCAGTACCGTACTGGAAGCAATTAACCTGTACATTTGTACACTGAGTACAAAATACTTCATTGATTTGAATAAACTTTCATTTTGTCAATTAAATAACTGTTTTCATTGATGAGGTATTTGTTTGATTAAATAAATATTTAATCGAGGCAATGAAAGTTGATTCAAATCAATTAAGTATTTTATGGCGACTATTCAACCAAATATTTTATTGTTCCCGGAAATGTTTTCTCTCAGTGTACTGAGAAATTACATTCAAATCATGAAAATTTCAGTACACGTATCAGAAAATTCTTGTATTTATACTGGAAAATTGAAATTAGAAACATGAATTTTCATGTACACAGAGAAAAATTTGCTGTAAAATTTACCTCATGTCCGATAAATATAGGAATAACATTAAATTGCTGTAATTTATACCGCAATATCTATTAGATTTATCGCAATTTATGTGACCACTGCAGCAAATTTTCATTTTTATCGGAGACTTTGATTGATTGAACAGGAATTTCCGTATAATTTTACAGCAATTTAATGCTGTCCCTATAATTACAGCAATTTTCTCTAATACAGAAAAATTCTGGTACAACGGGAATTTTCTTGTACTTAGGCTGAAAAATTCGTCATAAACAGAAATTTTCCAGTTCAAAAGTGTATTGATGAATGGATCCATATTTGAAATTATAACTACCAATTTTCATATCAAGAAATCACACATAACTTATAAAACGATGTGTGGAATAATCTAATTATTATCCAATTGTAAATGAGCGATGATGAATTTGAACACGTGGAGTGACAAACTTGCATCATATTCCTGGACTAATCAATATCGTGAGAAATGAAATACAACGGCAACAAACAATCACACAGAAATTTTGGTACATTATCATCATCATTGCATCTGCGATGCGAAGAACGAAGGGTGGTCGTTGATCCCAGCTCGTAATACGTACGTCACTGCACACTGATCTTTCCCTCAAATTCACCACAAATTGTGGTAGACGATACGATAAAATGGCTTTCGAGTAGATATAAAGTTACTAAAAATATTGACTGATATTATTACAGAGTACATATTATATTACGTGGTACTATGACAAAGTAAATACCATTTGATGCTGGATTTTTGATCGTTGGTCTGGGAAAGGTATTTCAAAAGAAGAGGGTGAGTTGAATCCTTTCGGAATTCAAACGTATAATAACAATCAATTTGATTTTTTAATTTAAAATCAAACGTTCAAGTTTGCACGATGCACCGACAAAGTAAGAAGACATTTTTAATACGAATTAAAATACAATCAACTTAATTGTAATTATATATAAAAACAGAGAGTGTATCAATTATGAGCAATTGATATTTCCATTTGCCGAGTTCCCTTCATTTTCCTTTTTACTTTTTCCCTTGTTCCATTACCAATCGTTCAATTAATTAATAACTCCACCCCAGGAAATCATAACAGCGTGATTAATTGGAGTGCAAGATCAACAATATCTCACCCTTGTTGTTTGCACTGCCACCGCTGTAACGTATGAAAACCTTGAAATAGTTTGATCTAACTCTTCGCTTCATTAACTTCCACTCTTTGTACACCCCACGTTTCTATACACGTTCTTCGATTCTTTGAATACGCGCTCAGCCAAGTTTCCCTTCATCGAACACTGTATAAATTTTCTAACGGCAAAGTATATGACGCAATTGCCTTACAAACTCAAAAAAAAAGATGACTTACATGCTGTGTACTTTCATCCTTGGGATAAGCCTTGAAAGAACTTCTATGTTTAAATATATTTAGAGGGAATGTTATCGTCGAGAGGCATGAGAGCTAAGCTTATGAAACTGGAACCGCCCAATCAGAAAAAACCGGAGTATGCCAATGTTGACAACAGACGGAGTACAGTGCCAGTATTGGGCCCCCAAGAGTCGGCTAGCACGTACCCAGTATGGAAAAGCGTTATCATTTCGGACGAATGCCAGTACTAGGGGTGCACACGATATTGTCGTCGAGACTGAAAAAGAATCGATCATCTTAATTTAAACGTGTTCCAATGAGGTATCCACCGCACAGAATTCCGACTTCGTATCTAATGAAACGGAATAATCGATCATTCCGATTTCATAAACAAGATCAACCAAGATATGCTTCCGGTATCGTTTGTCAGTCTCGTCTCGTCTCGGTGCAACGCTCAATGCAGATCTCGATATAGATCTTGATCATTTTCATTCGCAAGATCAAAACCTGTCACGAATTTGTTCCGTCTGATGCGAAGCTGCAATTGAGTTTAGTAAACCATGTCTTATAAACAGTAGAATGATGAATATAGATCATTTTCCAAGTTCTTGACGCGAGTCTCGTGTGCACCCCTAGCCAGTACTGCTGCAGTGCAGACCGCCAGTACCCCGCCAGTCTTAGCCGGCACTGGCGCAGTACAGCGCTAGTTGTGAAATTTTTATTGGGCGTATTGCGCCGGTACTGAAGACCATTACCGATTACCAGTACTGTGCCAGTACCAATTACCCAGTACGGAAAAGCGTTATCATTTCGGACAAATGCCAGTACTGCTGCAGTGCAGACCGCCAGTACCCCACCAGTGTTAGCCGGTACTGGTGCAGTACTGCGCCAGTTGTTAAAATCTGATTGGGCGTCACAATAGCCGATCGGAACGATGGCAACTGAGAAGCATTAATTGATATTGGACAACTAATTTTCTATCATATTCCGGATTTTTACAAAACTTGCTATCAAAAGTTGCCGGAGGTGCCAGTACTGACAAAGGAGTTGAAATGATAACACCACTTTACATAAGGGCCGGTATAAGATTTACCACCACGGCGGTAGCGATATCTGATGTGAGCCTGCTATGATGAAACCCTAACATTGCAACAGGATCAGTTGTTTTGCCAGAGCTGGATGAGAAATGACGACGAGTCGAAATGATGATCATATTTCAAGAAAAAAAAAACACATTAAATTTGAACTTTGAAAATCTGAATGATTCATTGTTCTCATTATCGTCATCGAAGAAAGGCACTTTGGGAATGATGTTTTGAAAGTTCACTGAGTGAGGATTGAACCCGGGTCCTGCGAATGAGAAACTGAGTCCCTATCACATTAGCCGATCTTCTAAATTGTAATTTATTGTAATGGGACCGTTGAAGTCATACAATTCACCATAGATTCCGTAGTGGAATAACGTCGTACCAATCCTGGCACATTGTTATCTCTCGAACATATCGAATGATTGATACCAACTCTGGCTGAATGTTGGCGCGATTTTGGCTCACTACAACAGCCAAGTTGCCAAGATCGTGATTCTAATGTCATTCGACCATCGATTCCGTAGTCAGTCAAAGTCTTATCAATATTGACCATTGCTATCTTTAAAACACATTGAACAATCATACTCACTCTGGCTCGATACTGGCGCAGTATTGTTTCATCAAAGTAACCGCGTTATTGGAAAGACCAGTGGAATCCCTATCCACTATCTATTCCGTATTAAAACAACGTTGCATCGATATTGGTGTCGTATCGTCTTTTTTTCGCATTTCACCATCCAACCAACTCTGATTCGGTACTGACGCGGTTCCGTTTCTTCGCGGTCCGGGTGTTCTTCGAACAGTATTAATTCGATACTGGCTCAAGACCGTCTGACCACGTAACCCAGTACCGTTTGAAATCCGGCGAACATTTGATGCCAGTTGGAAAACTGGTAATGATTCTGAATGAGCAAAGTTGTTTCTGCCGAAGTCTGGCAAATACAACTTTGCCAGTATCGCGCCGTTCGTCAACTCTGGCTATTTCCACATGGGGTATTTTATGTTATCTACCTATATCATATTGAGCTACTAATCAACTGCTCCAGATCGAAACATTTTTCGATTTTTTTACTGTGGAGATTTCTGGGTTAAGGGTAACTATTTTATGCGTGGAAGACAAAAGGTAAGGATTTGCTCTATCCAAGGCCTGTCTGGGCTCAAACCTCCCCAACCCCTCAGCCCCTTTGAGGCTTGAATGGGCCGATTTTCATTTCTACCTAGAAATTGATTGAATCGATAAATGTATTCCCGAGGCACTCTGTTGGGAATTCAATATGATTTTTCATCGTATGTTCTCCAGGTGGACGTTTCGACGCAAGTCGAACTCCAGGGCAATTCCATGGCCAATATAGACTGGGATCGTCGCACAACACCATTGTACTCTAGAGAAGATATCAAAGAACAATACTGTATCACTAGTCGTCAACTGGACGCAGTCGAAAAGCCTAGCGGAGGTTTCTTCGGATGCCTATCCACGAAAGGACCGTCACCCTGTACCTCAACGAGAGCTTCTATCTTATCAGCTTGCGTCCGAAGCGTATCCAGCGATGAAAACCTTTGTGACGCTCCTTATCCTCGCAAACCCATTCAAGGTGTGTACCATTCCTATTCGACGTATCCCCGTTTCCCATTCGGCCATCGTTGTGTCGAGGACGACGAGATTGACTGGCTCGAGAGCTCTTATTTTCATCGCAGACCAAGGTCTTTTTGCACGGTACCTGATCCCAAACGGTAAGATTTTTCAGTTTCAATCACACAAAAGTTTGGATTTATAAAATGATTCCTTTCATTTTTAGATACACCTGGATACCAGAGGACGAGGAATCTGTCAAACTAGAAGGTCCACGGCCTGTGTTATCGGCGAGTATATCCACTCAAGGATCGCAAGATCTCTACGCGCCAAAGACGAAACACGTAAGCTTCGCCAGATCCAACACCTTGACGTCTTTCGACATGCAGAGGAGCAAGAGTCCTTTGGGTACCAAAGAAAGATTGATCGATTCGCAGCCGACGACCCAAACCACTATTTTGCCCTCCTCGTTATCCCTAGGACGTCCTTACGTCACTGCCGACAGAAGAGTCGTAGTTCTTGGTAAATCATACATTTGTTACCTCGGTGCAATGTCTTATAGAGGAAAAGGTTACAAAATAATAAATACCTCCAGGTGAAATAATCCCACCCTGGCTAAAAATGAGTTATGCCACCCCCTAGCGTTTTTTACGTGACCTAACGAGACCCCAAAGGTGCCTTATCAGGTCCCCAAGTCCTAATGAGATCCAAAGGAAGTCATAAATCATTCCCAGCTGGGTTGAAATTATTTCACGTGGAGGGATCATATTGTATCCTCTTTCCGTACTAATTATAAGATAGAATCAAATCTATCGGAGCGTATAAATTTGATTTCAGAAAAACCAATGAAACGCGGTGCCATGAAGACCCAAGCCACTCAGACGGAAATTTTTAGCGCTCGTATGTTCCCTGTGACGCTAAGTCCCCGAACGATTCATCGAGTGAAAATGGTGTCACAGGTATAATGAATTTTGGTAATCTCATGTAGATATTTCATGCAGCGATTTCGAAATATTGAATTTTTGTGTTGCATAGGGTGCGCAAACGAACGGTCTATTGAATGGTCGGAAGTTGACAAAAAGTTATTCGGAAGCCAGTCAATTGGGAACTCCTTTGAACGGCAGTGGAGTTGGAGGGCAAACGAGAGATATGGCGGAACACGAGCCCCTCCATAGAACGCAAAGCGAAGAACCACCTAAATCTCCTTTCATCATCGACGAAGCCTCATCGTCTCCCGCGGCACTCGAGCGGTTTTCCTCGTTGGTTTTGGAAAAGAAGGAGGAAGAATCGATCACAAATGGCAAAGTAGGTCCCCTCTACTGGATAATTTCAATATTTCAAAGTATTCATCATCTTCATCTTCACCTTCATCATCATCACCATGATCATCCATCACCATCCATCATCACCATCGCCATAAAGATACGAAATAAATGTTCCTACTCTTGGCTCCTTTCAACTCTCCTTCAATTCCTTAGCCGGAGGACCAAAGAAGGTTTATCGAATTCGACGATGAAGAAATTTTAATAGATTTCAAACCGGCACCGGTATCACCTGACGCGCGCGCACTTCTGGACCGAATGTTACAGCCATGCAAAAGGAATATAAGATTATTGAAAAAAACCCTATCCGAGGGAGAAATCAGAATCGACAGACCACAGGATTTGAGTAATGGACCAGGTGAATGGAATTATCCTCATTCGTGTACGAGAAACCATCAAGATTCGTGGGGTAGAACCATTCGGCCGCGTACGCAATTCTCTTCGACTCCGGAGGATCTTCCCTCGTTGACGATATTTCAGTATCCGGAGGATCATCAGGAGGAGGTAAAGGTTACTTCAATTCCTTTATTTCAAATGAATTCCCTAATCACGATCGATTGATTTCATCAGGAGTTCCATGAGAATCTCATCCGAGGAGGACTTCTTCGTAAGAGAAGCGTATCCCTCGAAGATGGCGTACAAGGTCTGTCCCCGGGTGGGATACTTTTACCTTGGTCGCTCCCTACTTCTCCAACATCTCCGATATCGGGTAAGTTCTCGCTATTCTCGTTGGATCTCAATATTCATGTAGGCGTATTTTATGTGAATAACTTGTCTCTTGTCGTAGTTCCACGAAGATTGAGGCCAATGTCGAGGGAAAACAACGTGGATCGCGACGATGACGGGGACGAGGGTGATGACGATGACGATTCCGTGTGCGGTCATCGATACCATCGAAAAGGGGCTTCGCAATCTGGTATCGTTGGTAGCAACAACAATGCGGGAACTATAAGTTCGCCTTTCGTTTCGAGTGATTCGCTGGCGAATGACGGAACGAGAGATCACAGCGATGGCATTTGGAACGAGTCGCAAGCGACTGTCCTTCAAGCTGATTCCGTTGTTCTTCTAACACCTTCTTCCAAACGGCGTCATTTACTTTTATTACAACATCAACAACGTTCTTCTATGGACACCGATGCGTTGGACATAGAAGATGAGTTGGATATTCAATCTCCAAGTTCCAGATTACGTTTCGAAACACCCCCATCCTTGCAAACGCTTAGTCCCACGTAAGTTTAGACACCGATCTTCGATTCGGCTATCACAGCAATAACAACAACGACTGCGAATCTGCGAAATTACCCTAGTAGAAATCACCCTCATGATTTTTCAGGCTATTCCAAGGTCTTACTCTAGGCCTTGAAATTCCTTCACAAAAACCTAATGATGCCTTGTAAGGCTTGAAAAATACCTAGGGTGATTGCTGCTAGGGTATTTCATTATATTATAAAAATTAATGATGTGATTTGACGAATTCAGTGCCGCCTCGTCCGTCCTATCCCGGAACGGTCGTCCGAAAATCGGTTTTCGTCGGCCGAGTCCAATTCCGGCGTTTTCTCAACCGCACTCCCAGTCATCGAGCGAGTTCGCTCAGAGTTTGGCGCGAACCGATTCCGGTGGTCGTACCAACACCGATGTATCTGAGACTTCTACTACTGAGGATTACGTCACTGCCAACACTTCAACCGAGACTGGGACCACAACCGGCACCTCCGCTACCAATTCCTGGTCAAAACAAACACGTGCTTCGACCGCCGCGTCAGCTTCAACGACCACCACCACTGCCGAGGGCAGCTCTTTCGAAAGTGCAAGCTCTATATATAGTTTGGCTAGAAGCGAGGTACGTTGATCTCGTTCTTTATATTTACAAAAATTGATAATAGTAAAAATTTTCTAATGACTCCACGATTATTCACGATGTTGTGTATTTTTCATGAGCGTAAATTGAAATTTTCCCAATTTTGTTAGGTCGTGGTTGAAGAATCTTGCAGTCCCACGCCAATTTTGGAAGAGACTGAGGTATTATTCAGAATGGAAGCGCCTATTTCTCCGGCAAGATCGACCAGCAGCAGTAGCTCCGGAAGTTACGATCTAAAGGATGCAATGTCGGTGCCGCCATCCGATATTCATCGTCAGATATCCCCATCTAAGGTACAACAAGATCCTGACTCTCGAATGGATGAAGCGGTGAGGATGAATCGTTCAAAGATATATCATTACTATTTTTCCTTTTGAGAATCAAATCTTCTTTGTGATTAGGAGCGAAATCGAATACTGGGAGCGAGTTGTCGGGAATTTTTACCCGATTACGAGGCATGGTCTGAGGAAGAGTCTCTGAGGAGGAAAGGACAGTTGACTTTGGAGTTTTCTAGCACCAACGTGAGAATCGAGTCTTCGCATCATCCGGATCCTTCGCCTTACGTCGAAGATGTAGATATTGGCTCGACTTTCAATTACACTAGGCACAGAAACCGAGGGAAATTCACCACCGGCAAAAGTCCCCACAAGACCGGCAGAAAACGCGATACAGGTCCCCAAGTACAGGTCAAGATTGATGATTTGTAGAAATTCAACATCAAATATGCAACTCATTCATTTTTTCATTATTCTTTCAGTTCTTATATGAACCCTCACAGCACTTGGAGGTTTTTAAAACATTTTCAAGAACGTTTGAACATGTTGAAAAGATTCTCAGAACGTTTCAAAAACGTCCAGGGAACTGTGTGGGAAGAGGGATTTATAATTTATTCACTCGAAATTGAAATCATATGAAATGAATAGTCCGCGCCATATGCCATATATATTTGTATTCTTTTATGAAAATGAATTTTCAATGATGAATTTGATCTGATATAGGAAAAAACTTTGATGCTGACGAGCAGTTTACCGCGAAGAAGATCGCGCGTTAACGAGGAAGTCAGCTACTCTAGTTGGTTGAGCCCCAGAAAGCGTTATCAACGAGCCAACGTTCGACAAAACGGACAGCGAGGAACGTTGAACGATTTACAAACCTTGGATTCGCGTTTCAAGGCTCTGTCCACCGAATCTTTGAGATCGGTAAGCCCTGGTAGCGACAGCGTGTTTTATAGCGAAGGCGCCGATCAACCCGCCATTCCTGTGACTTCTCTGAGCACTCCTCACTGTCATCATTGTGGAAAAGAGGTGAATGGACTATTACTGGAATAATTATAACTTATCTAGTAGAGATTATTATGCGGGAAAAAGTGAATTGATACTTGGATAGTTAAAATGAGCTATATTGAAGCTATGACTGTTGCAATTTGATTTTTCACAATGAAAAAATGAGGCTGCCAGAAGGTGTCCCGTTTCCAACGAAAACATCTCTCTGAAATCTAAAAATTTCATCAGGAATTCGGAGGAATTTGAGGGAATTCAGAGACAGGTGAATTTTTAAAAATACTGAATTGCAGTTTTGGGAGGAATTCAAAGAGATCCAGAGGAATTCAGGGAATTTCAGAACTGGTTGAATTATAAAAAATTCATAGTCAAAAAACTTGAGAAAAATTTAGAAGATTGCAAATATCAAAATATATCAGAGGAAGGAGAAGTTGGAAAAGGTGTTAATTGAAGTTTCCACAAGAATTCAGATAAGAGTGAATTAAAATAAGAAATTTATAGATTGCAGATTCCATACGTGATTCAGAGTTATTCGATTCCTCAAAATCTCTCTAAATCCTTATGAACTCGGAATTGAATGTATTTAGATTTCAAAATTATCTCTGAATTTTTCTGAATCTCACTACCTTCTTTTGAATCAAGGTGGTAAATTAGGTAAATGAAGAAAACACTGAGAACCAATTAAAATTCAATTCTTAAATTATTATTTTTTCAATTCGCAATCAAATTTGATAATTTAAATTAACAAACGGATTTAATTTCTAATTGGAAAGAATTTTGATCGAGAATGTGAAAAAAAAAAACAAAAAATTCGATCAATCATTGATTGAATTGAATTCATGGTCGGAGAAAAATGTCAATAGACAATTTACTGTAATTTTCAATTAGCGACATTTTTTGATAATTGAATCTGAATTCGATTGCGTTGGAACATATAGTTAACCTTTCTATCAAAAGATAAATATGAAATAGAAATATAATAAAATTTATGACGAAACATATAACATAATATAAAGCTCTTATTCTAACATTAATCAATTATTTATCACCTTTGAAGAGATATAAAAATGATTTTTTCAAAAAGTTTCACTTGTCATTTGTCGAGATAATTCACTTCTTCTGCAAACCCCCTTTTGGGACGATTTTTTGTGTTAAATGGTGGTATCTCAGGAATACTCGGTTGAATCTTGAGATGATTGAATGAGAAATTAACTTCTAAAGATGTAGTAAAAAAATTTTCAACTCGAAATTCTGAATAGGAAATTCATGTCGTTTATTTCTTTGGCTGAGGTGTATTACACTCCAGGATGGGAGCTATTTGACGGCAAAGAAGTGTGGCAGCTAATGGTTGAAAATTAAGTTGTAATTTTTAATTGAATGTCAATTCAATTGAGTTTCAAGTGAATTACTTTCAACCATGTTCTAAATCTCTGGATTTTTCTGAATCGATCATTCTCCATTTTCCTTGGATATTTAAAAATTTTTGGAATATTTCTCAATTTCTGTGAACCCCGAATTTCTCTTGATTATAATTCTAATTATTTATAATTAGTATTCAAAATTGTGTGCACAAATGAAAGGAGTATTCACACTTTGAAATTTAATTTAAAGGAAGTTGAATTGGAAAAAGTGGGAAAACAAAATAAAATAAAAAAAAAATCATGAAAAAATTATAATAACTATGATGATAGTCATATTATTTCAAGTGAATTGTATAATAATATATACATTCAAACGATTCAATCAAATTGAAACAAGATTAAATTTGATTTATGAATTTATTTTTATTCTTTTCAATGTTCAATTCCAGAATTGGGAATTTTTTTTGTATTTTTATTAGTTTGTTTTTTTTTCTTAACTTATTTAAATTATAAATGGAGACGCATTCGATTTATGAATGCTGAATAAATAATAATTCCTCCTGCTGAAAAATTCAAAGAGATTTCGAGATATTCCAAGGGGTGCACAAGAATTTTAGAAAAATTGTCAAAACTTAATTCGACTGATTAAAATAGATTTAGGAATATTTGAAAGGTTTCGAGAAATTATTCAGAATTCAGTGAGATTTAAAGGGAATTGTGAAATCTGGATAATTGAAATTTTGAGAGTTTTAGAGATTTTTAAAGAGATTCCAAGGAATTACGAAAAAATTTTTTATATAATCAGAAGAGTTCCAAAGGATTCAGGGTGATTCAAAATGCATCGTTGTTTGACAAGCCTATAAATTTCTCTCAATGTCTGGTCATTCCTTCACAAATATTTATTCAAAACATGGAGAGATTCAGCAAAATTCATAAGAATTCATGAAAATTCAAAGTTAGTTGAATTATTGAAAATCCATAGTCCAAGACTTAAGAAGAATTCAGAGGATTTTAAATATCAAAACAGTCCGAGGGGAAGTAAATTTTGAAAAATTGTAGATTCAAGTTTCCATAGGAATTCAGAGAAATGTAAGGAAACTCAGATAGGGGTCAATTGCGAGAAATCATGGGTCTCAGATTCCAGAGATAATTGAGATACCCCATTCCTCACGAGCTCTTCAAATTTTTCTGGATCTCTAAATGTTTTGAACTTTTGCAAATATTCAGAATATTTCTGAATTTCTGTGGAATTTATACAAATCTCACTCATCAATCATTCATAATTAGTGTAGGCAATTTCTTCATAGAAACAAAGGAAATGAGGAATTTGTAATTCCAAATTTAAATTCACAGAATTAAATGAAAAAAAGCAAAAAAAATGGAGTAAAATAATAAAATCCTATATAGGGTAAATGGCTATATCTTCGTCACTGGATATTATTTCGTCAGGTCATTGATAAAATTGATTATCAAGCAATTGTAAACAAATTGAGTACATCTTGGGAAATCAAGAGATGCATTTGTGATGTTTTGTACCGGAGAATATTCATAATTTGCTTACAAGAGCTTGATTTATCAATTTTATGACACCCTGACGGAATAGTATCCATAGTTATTCACCTTAATAATAATTAGAATCATATTATGTGAATTTAATTATATGATCATATGCATTTGAATAATGAAAATTAGAAAGAATATGAAATTGAAAACACTGTTTTTATTTTGAATTGAAAACTTTTTGTGCTTATATGTGGGTTTTATATCTTTTTCATTCTTTCGAATTATAAACAATGAAATCTTCGATATCTTAATGATAAACAGGTAATTATTTTTCATGCTGTGGAATCCAAGAGATTTAAAAATATTCCAAGGAGGTCAACAGAATTTCAGGATAATTCTACAAAATTGACTTTTCAAATTCAGGTTGACTGATTCAGGCAGATTCAGAGAGATTCAGAGTTGACGGAATATTTCCTAGAATTCCAAAAGATTTAAGGGGATACGAGCGGCTGCGCTTTCGCCAATTTTTTCGGGACAAACTACGTAAAACTACGTATCTTGATTCAAAATATCCCTCTGTACAGCATCTCTTGAGACGCTAAAGAAGTCTCAATTCGGAGAGATATTTCGAATAATTGCATGAAAGATAGAAAGAAAATAATTTGAAGAAAGTTATGAAATCTGAATGACCAAAATTCTGAAGGATTCAGAGATTTTTAAAAAGATTTCAAGGAATCCCGGAAACTATCTGACAAGCCTCTAATTTTTTCCGAATGTCTATAAATTTCTCAGCAAAGTTTCCCAAAATGTGTAAAGATTCGAAGAGATTTCAATAAGATTCTTTTCATCAGGAATTCGAATTGTCTTGTCACAACGACGAACTATTGTTGTGATAGCTAATAAATAACAATGAGTACAATTATTTCAACAGTACACCGAGAGAAAGGGTAAATTCAAATATTCGAAAGCTAGGAAATTTAGTCACTGTAAATGCAAATTCAGTTGCGCCAACTAAATTCTATCTGTTACAACTAAATTTTTTATTTCCATTGAATGGACCAATTTATTCATATTTCAGACAACTAGACTTTCATTTACCCCAACTAGAGTTTAGCTAGCGTCAATAAAAATCTAGCTGCGGCAACTAGCATTTAGTTGTCCCAACTAGGTATTTTTCTCTCAGTGCAGCAGCAGAGATAATTGAGCAGCAAAGAGAATAATGCGTTTTTGCTACAACAAATTTAATTTTCCTCGAGTCCTCGATGATTCCCAGTTGCATATTATTCACATGCAAAAACCGTTTGTCCCAGGTTTCCGAAGAAATCGTGAAACCACCGGCAGGTTTTGCAGATTCTCCTGATGGTCAACAAACTACGACGAACGGTACAACGAAACATACCCCAGGGCACAGACTGTATAAAAAATTTGACAAAAGATATCGATCGGAAGATCGAGGAGACAGAAGACATCGACGAAGCAGTACGGGCCATCGATCTAACGTTCGGGCCAAATCCGAGGAGAGAGAAGGTACTCGGACTTGCAGCAGGGAATCCATTGACGATCGCAGCCTCGCTAGGAGAAGTTTACAAGTACGAAGCACGGATGCTAGTTTGGAGATACTTACCGGTAAATACGAGGTTTTTTGTTTGATGTAGAAACCTAACTAAAAGCCTTCGACTTTAATCAGCTAAGACCCAAATCTTGAAATCTACGTAACTTAGATTTATCGATTCGAATTCAACTTCCCGACTAGAAAAAGTGCTGGGATTATGTCAATGTGTATTAACCTGATTAGGAGAAGTATCGATTAACTAGAAAATACACGACAATATATTACCAAGCGCTGCTTTGTTGTCTGTGGGTGGGGCCAGAGATGGGCAGCCTCAATTACTTTTCGTATTTCAAGTACTTCTTCTCGTCAATCTCTGTTTTATGGAAATGAAGAAGTACTTGACAAAAAATAAGTGAGGCTGTCCATCCCTGGGTGGGATAAACTTATCAGGGCACAATAAGCACCCGGTCTAACATCCTCATCGCAGTTTACGTCGGAAAATCGATATTTTATATCAGAATTGAGCCGTGTGGAAATCAATCCTGGACATCGTAAGGTAGGCCCTGGTCCCCGCAGGAGTATATCTTAGGCATCCAATACAAGGTTCCCTCCCCACGGCTCATGTGGGCCCCAGTTGAGGTTGCTAGTATATTCCTGGAATATTTCAATCCAGGTATGCCCACCCACAGCCCATATACACGGTAAAAAGTAAAACGTACTTCCATTCTGGAGATTAGCTGATTTTAAGATGCAACCAAAACAGGGCTTGTTTTGATGGAAGTCAGCACCAAAAACAAATACCGACACAATGAAAAAGACTGAATATCAGTCACGTTTTCAAGTAAGATGCAACCGCATTCAGTCGAACTTTTCACTGTGTAGGCCCCGAGTTGGTTACCATTGTTTCGCCTGAATATTCGATACCATTACGGGGCCTGGACTGAAAAGCGTAACATTGCAATTGGGGATTATAAATCTCGCCCAGGTCTGAGCCCGGGAGAAATTCTCAAACTCTCACACGGGTGATATCAGATCCCAGGTGGGGGAGAGGAGGGTAGAGGAGGTCCTCTGAACATTCTGAAAGCATTTCAGAGATAATATTTGTGCTTTTAGGGAAGATTCTGAGCAAAACCTGGATTGGGGTACAAAAGTTCCAAAATATTTGATCCAACCCCGGAGTTCCAAGGAAAAAGTTCCAATGATATATTTCTACAAAAGTACATATTCCCCAACACTATAAAAGATTCAAAATAAACCAGATCCAAAAGAAGATTAGTAGTCAGAAATGCAAATTATATCCAATCGTTCTTAAATAGACAATGATCTCATCTTTTTCAACATATTCTTCATAATTAGAAACTATGTTGAAAATTCGTTTATCTGTTTTTCGTCGAGTAGGTGCACGAGTCTTCTTTATTTTCTGGCCGAGGCCCAGTTGTCGCAACATACTCTCACTATCTGCTTGCTTTCTTTGTAATTCAGTTGAAAAATTATATAAACTTGGATGATAACGCCCTACGCCGATTCGGAAACGATTATGCCACCCCTCAGACACGTTATTCATTCTTGACAGCTTCTGGCGTACAGCATTGTATTGTTTAATGTTTATATCATGTTGACTTGTTGCCAAGGATACTCCGCTCCAAATTCTATAATGTAGACCTAACAACTATTGGACAAAAAATCTTGTGGACCAAACAAGTTTTTGGAATTTTTAGAGTGGAACCACAGTTTCGGAACTTTTGACTCCCTACCCAAAACCTGATTTGGTAACCCTATCGAACTCTAAAAAAACAACGTTATTCGGCCCTGTCTTGTCTATGATCAGGCGTGCCAGGATTCCCTGATCATGAAATTTTTAGTTAGATGTAGAATTCTCAATTTTGAATTATAAATTATCAATTCAAAACAATGCCTACGAATTTCAAGCTCACCTTCAATTTCAATGATTTTTTTTTCTTGTATTTTTCAAAAGGTCGAGAAGACGAAGATATTTACGTCGAAACATACACCAGCGGAGAATGGATCTATATCAGCGATTTGGAAGAGAGTCACGTGTGGCGAAGACCGACCAGCAAAGACGAGGACGATCAAATGACCGATAGAATTTACAACAAGGATCGGCGAAGAGGTTCTCAAGATTCAACGGAGAGCGAAAAATTGTTTAGGAAAAAGTACCGTACGGCCACTCATCGAATGGTGCACAGAAAGAGTAGCGGAGAGATGTACAAGAGGATACAAACCAGAAGTTTCGGTTAGAATTTGTGTTTCATATCGTTCGATTTTGGATTGCTTTTTTTCCCCATGTTAAGGACTCCAAACAGATCAACAAGAATCACTCTGTATCGCAATTATACGGATTTTAAACGTTTCTGACGTTGATATCTCCTTGAAAACCGAATTTCAAGGAAGTATATTCTCTAGTCAAAATTATGATTGGGAATTAGATGGGCCCCAGCTAGTTTTCCCAGATGTTAGGTTGGTTCCTAGCCTGTGCCCATCCAGATGCCCCATGGGAATTGCTAGAATGTTGTTCAAATTGATAATTAGACATTTCTGTAAAATCACACCTATGAATAAGGTAACAATTTATTTTGACATTTAACCTCCAGTCGAAAACGTTGCTTTCGAATTTATTTCCATAAAATAATCCTGAGTGACAAATTGAAACGTTGGGGCTTCCTTGTATTCCTCTGACCGCGTTGATGAACTATCAATGTCACTGTACGATCAGTTGATGCATGAAAAATCTACATAAACCAACTGAATGTTGGGGTACTAAAGTCAAATTGCCTGAAATGTGTTATCCAGTTGACCCCATGTGGGTACCATCTAGTACGTGGATGATAAATGGGACGCCCAGACAAATTTCTACCAGGATTATTTTTCCCAATTTTCTGATCAGATATTGGAAAAATCTTTTAGTTTGCTACCGAAGGGACTTTTTTCATTCCTATGTAGCTGCTCACTTTTGATTCTGCCTTCGTATACTTTGCTTTTCATAGTACGTGCCTCGAGCTGTTGAGATTCTTCACGCGCATTCGTATATTTATTATTCTTCACGCAATTTCTGCATCCGAATCCTCAATATAATCGTGTTTATTTATACCGTATGAAAGCGAATGAGTCATATGTACCTATTTGCACGTGCTATACATGGCTTTCTGGTCCACCATAAATACCGCACACTCATTCCTATGAATTTTGATTTTTTCATGTATTTTTAAAAGAATTTATTCGAAACTCAGAGGAAACAATATTTTTCTTTTCACTCTTCGTCTTTCTCTTGGCGCATCACCAAATTTTTGAATTTGGAATGTTTCCTTTAATCCGTGAAAAAAAATATATCATTCACAGGGAGATACGTATTTACATGAATGCGATATTTATATATACATTCAATAAAAGGAAGCTTCGGAAAATAATCAGCAAACCAACACGATACGATCTTCTAAAGAAACAAAGTCCGTACATTATTTCTCTGTATTCCGAGCAGAGGTGGCATTAGAAGTTCCGCTTTAATGGTGCAAGTTTAGCTCCAACGTTTCGAAAATAATTTCAGGGCATAACGAGTTTGTCCGCATACTCCAGTTTAAATATATCATCTCTTCGAGTGTTTTATTATTATGGGATTGTCGAATTTGATACTTGATATATATAACAATATTCCCCTGTACCGTGGCTTATTTTCGGATTTAAAATAATACGATTCCATACGGAATATCAACGAAATGATCGATGGCTTCGATTCGTTATGTCGTCTATTTCTCTTTCCTCGCAATATTTATAGATTATGGGTATTGTCGTGTCAACCTCTCCCTTCGGGATATCAATGTTCTCGATTACAGCTAAAAATAAATGATCCCGAATCCAGTTATAATTAGAACACGTTCTATCTATAGAAAATTAAATTACAAATAAAAATGGTGTCATGTTTAAATAAGAGATAAAGGAGACGCTATTCTCCTCAATGGGAGGCACTTGTACCTATACTTTAAATAAATCTCGCATCATACTCTCGATTCGCTAAATATACGAGACAATGCCAAACAGAGATCGATATTACATTTGGTTATCGAAATAAGAGCAAGGATAAATCCAAAAGGGAATCATCATGTGCGATCATTGTTTTGCTCCTTATCATCTCTGACTAAAATTAGGGATCCGTACAAAATATTTCAAATCGCGCTAGTGCCATTGACTCGATTCATTATCAATCAGCGTTTATCGGACGCGTATAGAATTCGACGATCTTGTTTCATTTAAATGAAATCGAGAGCAAGACGCGATAAGCGGGTGCAAAAAAGAGACATAGAGAAAGGTGGGAGGATAGATATAGATAACGACAGGAAAAGAAAGAGAGGGAGTCAAAGAGGGAGAAATGGAGGGAGGAATCCGAAAAGAGCGCTTTTGGCTAGCAGTCAGTGGGTCAAGACGTGTCGAGTCTGTTGGCATTCCTCAAGACTATTGGCTTCAAAAGCAGGGTCTTTGAGGGATTTTCACGCGAGCGTGGTATGGTTCTTTCTTCCGTAACTCTTTCTCTTTCGGTTCAGCGCGAGTGCACTCGACGAATTCGAGAATTCAAAGTTCTGAAAGAGTCATAAAGTAATATATATGATTCGAATATCAAAACATTGATTCGTCAATAGGCACTTTTACACGATTTTTCAAAATGTAAAGACTTCTATGAGTCGTAGAATACAAAGAATATAGAATTTATAAATTTAATGTGCGATATCAATTCAAAAAAGTTGAAACGAGGATCAAAAATGTCGCCTTTGGCTTCCAAACTTTCCCAAAAAATGGGCAACGACGTGTCCTTGAAGAGAGCTTTGGAGGAGCTTCTCAAGTGCATGTTGAGAGTATGGTGTAAGGAACACCAAGCTCTCGCGAAACTTAGTCCGATAAAACCTGGTAAATGCAAAACCAAAGCAAAAGAAGATTTCGTTGAGACCAAATTTGAGAGTATTCTATTTTGTTCTTTTTACAGAGAGCGACAAAAAAGTGGTAATCAAACGTGAAATAGGTGGAGAATTTGGTTTTCGAATCCATGGATCGAAACCGGTGGTCGTATCTGCCATCGAACCCGATACTCCAGCGGAGACATCCGGTTTGGAAGTTGGGGATATCATAATGGCAGTCAATGGTAGAAACGTGATGGATGCTACCCATTCCGAGGTAGTTAGACTCGCACATTCTGGAACCGATACATTGGAACTGGAAATTGCAAGAACTTGCAACGTTTTAGCTCCGCGTTTAGTGAGATCGGATTGCAAAGACAATATGGAAGAAATTTCGTTGTATTCCGGATATCTCTGGAGAAAATCCTCAGCCTCTGCTACCAATTCCGATAAGTGGGTACGAAGATGGTTCGTTCTTCGCAGGGACAATTGTTTGTACTATTACAAAACAGATTCGGTAAGTACTCGATTATTATGAATGTTTCCAAAGTTCTCCTGGAAGGATATAATCTTGAAATTTGTGTTCAGGATTCTCAACCTTTGGGAGCGGTGATGCTTTTGAAATACGACGTCGAGAGTACTCCAGAGATAAGGCTGAACAGTTTCAAAATCAAAAAAGAGGGTGCTCCCACGCTTCATCTTGGCGCCGATACCGAGGAGGCGGCTAACCGATGGATGACTATCATCAAGGAAGCGGTGGAGAGAAACAATAAGGTATGAACTTGAAATCTTGATTTTTAGAAAGTGGTATTGGAAAAAAAACGATATTCCTCCGACACGAGTTATTTTTGTTTACAGGTAGACACGTGGCTCGAAGCTTCTCTGCGAATGCGAGATATGCCGGCCTCCGCTATAAAAAAACCCGATTGTTTCGGTTATTTGAGTAAACAACAAGGTCACGCGAGGAAAACCTCTTCGCCGACAGGATGGTCAAGGCGTTATTGCATACTGAAGGACGCCGCTCTTTACTTCTACAATGACGCTAACGCCGAGGAAGCCTTTGGCGTGGCATGTCTTCATGGTTTTCGGGTGCACGGGAATGCCCCAAATTCTGGGGGCAGGAAACACGCTTTCGAGTTACAGCCCCCCGATCCCACGCAAAGGAGTTACACCTTCGCAACCGAGACTGAAATGGATAAAAAAAGGTTCATACTTCTTCCTTAAAAATAGTTCATTTCTTTTTTTATCTGGGCCAAAATAAACGCGAAGAGATATTTTAAGGCTTGTAAGAAAGATCTGCATCGAAAACAAAACATGGATAAATTGCGGATATTCGACCTCACAAGTTGGGAATGTCCCAACTCGTTGCACGATCGGGTATTTGTTTACGCAATCATGAGAATTTAATGGTATCAAAGATATCGTCTGTGACTTTATATCCCTCTGATAAAACGCGCCCCTGCTGTGCGTTCAACAGTTTAGTCGATCCGTTTAGTGAAAATCGATTGAATGGTCAATTGATTGATTTATTCGCAATCTCAAAATGCATTCCCTGGAATTCAGAAATTTTGAAGATTTGAATAATTTAATCATTTATTCGGTTTCAAATTGTTAACCGGATTGCAGTAGAATCGTATTCTAATCGAATTTTACCCTATTGATATCTTAAATTACAATATGGATGATCATATCAGAAAAATTCCATGAATATACGAATGAATTATTGTTTTTTCGTGTTCGCAGATGGCTCGCGGCTTTAGAATACTCCATCGACCGATGGATCAAAATAGGTGGACATTAAACGTTCCTGACGAAAAGAGAACATCACGAATTTTTTGAAACTTTCAGATGTCAGGGACGAATTCTGTTCCTCGATAAATACGAAAAGAAAAGCTGCAGCACGAAATTTCTGCCGATGGGCGTTATTTATTGTGATTTGTAAATTGTCCCTCGTCAACCACCATTAACGTCCAACCGCTTGAGTGTCATGGCTACGATTATATCATAATTGTATCGATTAACGATACACCCCTTATACAAAAACATAAAAATAAAACATCAAGATATTCATAGAGTATGGAAAAACGATATAGAAAGTACTGAATTAAACGTTACTGATCGGCCGAGCAGCATCGTTGTCACTATAAAATCAGAGTATTTGTGCTCCCTATTGGAAAGAAAACAAATATCGCTGTACTCGTAATTCCTGCTTTCCCTTGGATTACGATGATCGGCCGCGATCCTCAAAGTCAACTCGATGAATTTACACGCGACTTGGAATTGACCAATTTTATTTCCACTTTCAAAAGTGAATTGTTGAACTTTTGAAATGACGAATTTCTTAATTGTCGGAAAGACAAAAACAAAAATTACATACTCTAACGAACAAAGGAATTGGTATTAGTGTGTAGGATTAAGACGAAAAAAAAAACAAAGTAAGCTTTCGATATGCACAAATCACTGAAAAACGTGGGAATGCGACTCTTCTTTGTCATTCCAGCGATATTTGAGACGATTTTAACAATGTTAAATTTTTTGAGATTGGAAAATTATAATTCAACGTGAGATTTGAAACCCGGGTCGAAAAATTTGTACGTTTTTTTTCCTCCAACGAATAAAAGCGATTGAGGAGAAATTCAGACTAAAATCATGAGAAAGTCCTGTTTTTATCCGCATTATTCAACAATCAGGACACAATCAGTCTAAAAACGAAATATCAGGACAGAAACCGTGCAAATTTTTCGACTCGGGAAAATACAAATCTTAGCGTTTATTTGAAAACGTATAACAAAGTAACGTAAAAAAATCGTCCTTAATTTTTGCTCGAATAAAGTACAAAGATCGCATTTTGAGCACGAATTTCAGGATATTTAATAAATATATACATGGATGTGTTTTTTTTTACTGTAATCCTCGACTCCTGAGATGAGAAGGAAAAGGAGAACGATCTCCTGGCTGAGAAAAATATTTCAATACACCAACCCGAGTACAAAATGTTTGATTCCACTTGATGTTTCCTCGTTGCAACAGAATTCCGATTTATTAGAATGGTCGTTTCTTGGTGCTCGATTGATATGAATAATAATTTGAGTAAAGGGCGCATTGCCCGGAAGACGCGTTACTATTTAGAAAATTGGGACGTAGTTATTTTAGGTATGTAGAAGTAAGTTTTTTAATTGCTTTGTAAATAAATGATATGATATACAAAAACTGATATCTTTCAATTCATTTTCAATACTTCACGAGGTTCAAGAAGTTTAGGATCTTAAAGGAAAATCAATGAATCTACAGGGGTGTCGTATATGAACGATTATATTTCATCGCAAAACTCTTCAATCGCTCTATTATAATATTTTTGTAATATATGATGTAAATATGTGAGTGGACGTATATATAGAACGTGAAATATTATAAATGAGCTCAAATTAATAAAATTATAATTTCTTTTTTATAAGTGCCAATCAAAATTTGAATAAAGGATCATTATTGGATATCGTAAACGTTGAGAGAATAATTTGAAAATTATATTTGATCAACTATTTTGATGTAAGAACATATCATTGCAAAAAATACTCACAATCGATCATCTTTTCTTCATGTAGTGCCAACATTAGGGTGTAGTGAAACACCGTTTTTCTTGAATAATCGACCTTACATTCACGGAATGGTTGTCAAATGTGCCCAAACTAACCCCAAAAAAATTTCAGCTCGATCGAACAAACTGTAGGGGTCCAACCCCCCCCCCCCTCGATGTTCGGAAAATCCAAAAAATGTGATCAATTTGAAACGGTCCTAACGACTCTTTCGACTGCTCGGGAGTGACATTGTCCGTTAGGATCGTTTCAGATTCTTGTGGATCTGCACATGACGCAGAGAGCCGCGAGGGTGTCATCCTGATTTCAGAACATCTGATTCCATTCTCAAAGTATATACACAGTAAAAAGTAAACCTTAAAGTAATCCCGCATATCAGCTTAAAAATGCAGCCAAAAGTAGCTATATATAGCTATAGAATTCTATCCTAATTTCCAATGTAAGATGGAATTGACTGAAATTCAGTCTTTTTTATTGCTTACTTTCAGTTCGAATAGGCGCTACTTTTGGCTGCATTGTTAAGCTGATATGCGGGATCACTTTAAGTTTCACTTTTTCCTGTGTACACATCACATTACATCACGGTGGATTCGCTTATGATTTCCAACAATTCCTAATGCATGGCATCCTTAAATTGAACTTTCTCACTTTTCAGATCCAACCCAACTCGATAATGCAAACAAATTTTGTTCACCTTTAGTGTGCAATAAACTGGTCCAAATGAACCATTTCATGAATGTAAGATCGATATTCAAGAAGAACGATTTTTCACTACACCTTAGTCAACATTGGCAGAAGAGTGAAACAAACTTGGACAAAGACTCAACGTTACAGCGAAGATTGAGTATAGCTATTGTCAATGCTTGACGAAAAACTGATCGATTTTATCTCGTCTGTATTAAGCCAAGAATTGGCCATACCTTGCCGAATATTGGCGATTATTTTGTCATGTGTTAATCGACATTGATTCTACATACATCGCTCAGATTTGGCAATCACACGGAGAAAAATGATATCTTTCTTATATTTAGATACCTAAAAATTAGCTGGGGTAGTTGTTTTTTAGTTGTGACAACAAAAGTTATTGCCGTGGTAGCTAAAATTAGGCTATTACAGCAATATTTTTGGCAATCCAAACATCAAATACACAAGGTAGCTTGACTGTTCAAAATTTCTTGAATTTTCATTCATTTTTCAAGTACACTGGTGAATGAAATTTCCAATTCTTGGTGATTGAATTTTCAATTTTTGCTATATTATATTACCCATAATAGTACAGTTTGATGATCGGATGTTCATTCAATGTCATTGAAATTTCAAGAACTTTTGCAATCACGTGAGTGGAAATTGCTCCATGCAGAAATTTCAAACAGTGTAACATAATAGTGAATTATGTTATTACGTGCAGCCTTGCTTTAACTCGCATTGCATTGTCAACGTTGGGAAAAGCACACTGTTGAAAATTTCTGCTTGAAGCTTCAATCACATGTGATTGAAAAAGCTCTTTAAACTTCGATTACACGTCAATGGAAATCCACACGGAGAAAAATGTGTATGGTAGAACTAGCAATATAAGAATTTTCAACATTTCATTGTTGATTATGCAATAATTTGTTGTTCGTACAGCAATAGCACATTTTTTCGTTAACAAGAATTGTATTACTGAAAATCACTGGTTGAAATGACAATATGAGTTGCCACTCCAACTCACAATAAACATTGCTGATTTGACAAAACAATATCAAGCAGCGACAACAATAAGTGTCACAGAATTAACAAAAAAAGTTCTAACAAAATCCATTCATTCTCAAAACAGCTATATATTCTGAACGTATAAAGCGGTATAATTATTCCCGTGAGAAATTATTGGATCTACTTCAGGAGACAGTTAAAAATGATATCCAAGTGGTATACATTCTTTTACAAACTATTCTTCGATGAAGTTAGTCTTGAATTTACAAACATAAAAATCAATCCCAATTTCTGATTGAATAACAAACCTTACATGAGTTTAATAGACAAATTTGACGAGTTTCATTCGTTTCTGAAAAAATTCCTGTAGTTCAAATCTTCATTCATTCCCGGTTCGAGAAAATTTGGACGATTTTTGTCCTCTTGTTTCATTCTTGAACTGATTTTGTCCTGATGTTAGATTAATGCGGACAAAAATAGTACTTTTTCAAGATGTTAGTCTGAATTTGTCCTCAATCACTTTTACTCGCTAGAGGAAAATTTCAGAAATTCTAAAATCTTGAAAAAGTACTGTTTTTGTCCGCAATAATCAACCATCGGGACAAGATCAGTCTAAATATGAAATAAGAGGACAACAACCGTTCAAATTTTTCGAGCCGGGAATTTATTCTATGTGTACAATTTTATTTTTGTCGTGAATATATTTTCATCGTAAACTCTGAACAAAGTCGAGGATTACCATAAATGGCAATTTAAGTACTCATTTGTCATCTTGGAGATCTGCTGATGTGATAAATGCTTTGTCTCCCACTCGCAGAACCCGGGTTCGAATCTCGTTAAGGCAACTTTCCACATTGGAACTTACAATCACATTTTCTTCACATATGAATCAAACCACATCGTAATTGAATGTTTGTAGGGATGAATTCGGATGAGAAATTTTTTTCTCCAGTGGAAAGTAATATTTTTTAAATAAGTCGATATAAATTATTGATATAACCACATGATATTGCAAAACTGAATATTTGAATTGTTAATAATGTTGACAATATAATAATATTGTTGCCAGTTTAGCAATAGTGACTGTCATATTTTTACGATATTTATTGTGGGTTGACATATAACAATATTTTATTGTCAGTTTTTTTCTCCGTGCAGTTACTAAACTATTCTATGATGAATAATACACCCTAATAGAAATGCTCTAGTCACTGACAAGTTTTGTACCGCTTAACTAGCCAAAAACTAGCCGCTTGCAAGTGTCTTATAGGGTTCTGCAAGTGTCTAGTATTTGGCTAGTTAAGCGTGACAAAACTTGTCAATAACTAGAGCATTTCTACTCGGGTATCCCGCCTAGAACAAATTAGTATGACAGGGGTCTTAGAAAAATCTGGCTAAAAGTCTGGTAGCAAGGTTGCGAAAGTATTGGAGCGATTTGAGGAAGATCTTGGTGAGGATCTTTCCAAGAACTGCTGGATTCGGTACTCTCCTATATTCCTAAAAGACTAACAAAAGTTATGGGAGAGTCCCAAATCCCGTTCTTTTCAATAACTCTCGCCAAGATCTTTCCCAAATCGCTCCAATATTTTCGCCACCTTGCTACCAGACTTTTAGTCAGATTCTCTTGAGATCCCTGTCATACTTTAAGGTGGTTCTCCGGGAGAATTCAGGATCAAATTAGAAAACTGATTGTCAAGCAGAGCACCAAGGTCGAAGGAATTCGATAATCATATTCGTTGGGACTTATATTCTTATTCATGACAAAAAAAGAACCAACTCGAAGTATAAATAAACAACCTTGTAACAACAACGCGGAATTTGACATGGTTTTTTTCTTAAAAAATTTTCATTTTGGATCCGTTGATGATTTATGAGGGCTCATTTTGTTCCTTGTGAGATTTGAAAAACCTTAACCATGGGGATTTTGCTCATATGAGTCATCACGACACTGTCACACGCTTTTGTTTATTAATAGTAAAATACATTCCCATGAACAAAAGCGTGTGACAGTGTCATGATGACTCATATAAGAAAATCCCCATGGTAAAGGTTTTTCAAATTTCACAAGGAACAAAATGAACCCTCATAAGTCATCAACGGATCCAAAATAAAAATTTTTTAAGAAACAAACCATGTCAAATTTCGCGTTGTTGTTACAAGGTTGTTTATTTATACTTCGAGTTGGTTCTTTTTTTGTCATAAATAAGAATATTATTCCCAACGAATATGATTATCGAATTCCTTCGACCTTGGTGCTCTGCTTGACAATAATTTTTCTAATTTGATCCCGAATTCTCCCGGAGAACTGCCTTAACAAATCACCAAGAATTTGAAATTTCATTTGCCAGTGTACTTGAAAAATGAATGAAATCTCAAGAAATTTTCATAGGGACGAGCAGTGAGACCATTTTGGTTGGTGACACCATTACATTGACCCCCTTAAAAAATCTGCTTCGCCGAATTAGCAAGATTTTTTGCGATTATAACAAACTTTTTGCTAACTCAGCGAGAACATTTTCCATATCAGCAATGCAAATTTTTTTCTCTGAGTATTGGAATTTTCTCATTTGCCAGTTCTGAGAGAGTGGAAATTCCACTTGAACAGATATATATCAATGGCCTTCCGTCTGTTTGAGAAATGAAATTTTATTCTTCGAGATTTAGAGAATCCAGTCTTCACGAAAGCTCTGCAAATTTTAGGATAACTTCAGTGCCAATAGAATGAATTACACAATGCGAATGATGCGAGTTGAGTTGAAAATTCACACATTATTTATAGTAGCAGAAATTGCAGAAATTATCAACAATCAAGAAGATCTGCGTTGTGATACAAAGAATGCAACCTCGCTTCGTTCCCATTTTCAAGACCTTCATCGGACGCTTACTCTGCTCGCCAATTAATATCCTGAATGATGATTACTTCGCTCGCTATTTTACAGTCCAAATGGCGTTCGCTTCGCTCGAATTTCTAGAACGTTACTGACGCTCACTTCGATCCCCATTCAACATTATAAATGGTACCCGCTATGTTTATATTAATCAAATTCAAATCACAATCGTTTCGTTCGCATTTCATGATCAACCGCACTCAAATTTCCAAAAATTTATGAGGAAATGAACTACCCCGCCCTGTTAGAAATTTCTGATTCAACTTCCAATTACATGTAATGAGAGCAACATTCATTTAAGTAACTGAAAAATTTATTGAAATTTCAATTGCATTTGAATGAAATTTCAGTTACGAGAATATATATTGATGTATGATATACTACAATATAGCAAAAATTTTAAATTCACTTACTTGTAAATGAATGTCCATTTCAATTACCAAGAATTGGAAATTTCATATATGAAATTTAAAGACATTTCTAACAGTGCATATATGAGGAATTAAATGACCTCTCGGGGAGTATTCTTTACAAAATCTTCAACCCATTTCGTCCCAAATGTGTAATATGTTTTTTCGATTCTCAAGAGTCTATCTCTATTTATCTCTATCTATTTCTTGATGCACATCAAAAAATTCTGTGTTGGAAACAGTCCACTCAAAATTCGTTTGGAAAATCAACACGGGTTAGTGTCAAATTGACAGATTTTCACACGGAGGAGAAAAGATTCGCTGCACCGTAAACAGTAATCGGAGTTTCCCGATGTATAGAAACCGGAAAATCCCAATCATCGATTGAGAAATCAATTTCCGATACAATCATATGAAATTCCCCATAAATTCATCTGAGAATTCCAAACTCTATGGGATTTTTCCCAACATTCCACAGTAAATTTCTAGACAAGTTCGGAAAATTCCTAACGCATGTAGGGGAGAGTTGCGTATATCGTACCGGTGCCTAAATCGTACCGCTTCGATATCTCAGGAGGTAATGGTGATTAATTCCATATAGCGACGAAAACGTGAACTGCATCACCTTTTAGCACTTCTCATCGAAACCCGTCGCTATCAAGTGCGTATTGTATTCATAGTAGTGAATTGTAGGAAATTCGATGTGTTCATGTAAAATTCAAGTTCCGTGTCTAAGGGAATAGTATGAAACAAGGTAAGAATGAACGTTTTAGAGAATTTGTTTCTCAAATTATGTCCTTTCAACTATCTTTTGATATATTGAAAGTTCATGAACGATCGTCTTGAGGTCACGTTTCTCTTGTTCGTTTTCTTCAAATCACAGTTGCCTATATCGTACCACCATGTAGTTTCCTAAATCGTACCGACACAATTTCGGATATTATTTTTATACGTTGAATTCATTTATAAAATTGCAATTCTTTCGTGCATAAATAACGTATTTTTGATCAACCCTATTGCAGAATGAGTGGCAAGAGGCAATACGGGAATTGGACATCAGATGAAATGTCCATGGCAATATCGGCATACCGAAATGGAGACTGTGGTTCCAATGAAATTTGTCGACAATACAACATACCAAAACCTACCTTCAAGAGGCACTTAGAGTCTCGTAATATTGTAGCAAATAAACAAATCAAAAGTTTTGGAAAACCCACCAGCAGGAAAAAATGAAATCCCTCATATTTTATAATAAGGGCTGGAAAAAAAAAATTTTTGTTCCGAGTGCCAATAAGAATACAATAGAAATACACCAATGGAATACACAAGATTTATTTCCATTTCCTATGATTCCTCAATGTCTTGAGCTATTTCACAGTTTAGCTCATCACTTTTGTTGAAATAAATGCATTTAAATATGTTATGATAAAGATAATTTTTTTCAGCTTGTATTCAAATAAAATAAGAAATTGTTTCAATAATAAATTCTAAAACTGTTTTATGGATCTGCATTAGTAATCCTGTGTTTTTTTTCAATATTGAGTACCTGGTACGATTTAGGAAACCGGTGGTACGATTTAGGATACCAGTTTCCTAAATCGTACCATTTGCAAGGTTTTTGAAATTTTTTTTTTACTTAGAAATGGCTTGGTATTCACGATCCAGAAAAATATATTACATTTGGAATAAACTCCTTTACTTCATGACATATTCCATATTTTTTTACCATGTGATGGGACTTGTCAAAAAAATTAAATGTTGAAAGTGGTACGATATAGGCTACTCTCCCCTATGTGTTAATTACTTCACATAAATATACAGGAATTTTCCCATAGAAATTTTTCACAGTGTGTGACAGCAATCTATTTTCTACCACAACAACGTCAGCTACGACAGCGATTTCTTAGGTATTGCAACAAAAACAACGATCCTCCACACGGAGAGAAGAAAATTTGCTGACGCAGCAAATCGAGGTATTATATATAGAATAGCAAAATTTTTTGCTGACCTAGCTAAAAATTTGCTATAACAGCAATCGTGTTAGCTACGACAGCAATTTTTTTAGCTGTGGCAGCGAAAAATGTTTGCTCCGCCAGCAAATTTTCAGTATTACATACAGAATAGCAAACAAATTTTGCTGCCACAGCTAAAAATTCGCTGTCGCAGCTCACAAGATTGCTGGAACAGCAAATAGTTTGCTGTCACAGCGAAAAATTTGCTGCTCTGGCAAAAGGAACCCAGCAAAGGTAGATTTCGCTGCCACAGCGAATTCCTTTTCCTCCATGCAGTAGAATTTGTTTGCTATTCTGTATATAATACTGAAAATTTTGCTAGTTCAACGAAAAATTTGCTGTTTCAGTTAGCTGTGATAGGGAATTTTTAGCTAGGTTGGCAAAAAAGTTTGCTATTCTATATATAATACCTCGATTTGCTGCGTCAGCCAAGTCTTTTTCCCCGTGCAATGTCAAGTGGAAATTTTTATATGAATTTCTCACATCTTTTATGTTATCATTCAACACAAATTCCGAGTGGACCGTTCGAGACATACACGTGCGCACGGAGAAAAAATGGTTTGCTACTATAGCGCCTACAAAGAAATTTGTTGTCCTTGCAAAAATATTCACTCCAGCAGCTGAGACGTTAGTTCTGTTAAAAAATTTGTTTATGTCAGCAAAAAAGATATAGTTGTGTCAATCATTTTTTTAACTCTTTCAGCTAATTTTTTTTTGTAGGCGCTATAGTAACAGACCTGCTTGTTATTGCCAGCAATACTTTTTTCTCCGTGTGTGAAAAATGCAAAAAAACACAATCAAGTCAATCGATATGATCGACTGTGTTTTTATTATGTTGCACCTGTGTTACGTCTGCGTTACAATAATGTCACCCTGCATCTGTCCAAATCCGAGTCCTCATCTACACGGGAACAAAAGTATTGTTGGCACAACAAACTGGTCTGTTACTATAGCGCTCACAAAAAAAGATTGCTGTAGGAGTAAGAAAAGTGATTGACGCAACTGAATTTGTTTGCTGCCATAAACAAATTTGTTAACGCAACTAACGTCCCAGCTGCTGGAGTGAATATTTTTGCCAAGTAAATACATTTTTTTGTAGGCGCTATAGTAATAAACCATTGTTCTCCGTGCATATTTCTAAGCCAAGTTTTGTGATGATCGGCGGTACAGTCGTGATTGTTTCATTGGCATCGCATTTATGGTACATAAATGTTACCCTGCTTGGATTTCAATTCAGACTCCGGTTCATCAATGTTTCACTCCATTGGTGGGGTCGTTTGTGTTTTATTGATATTTTATCTACATTGTTTGTATCTTAGATACATGTTGAATAACTTATTTTCCAAGTTATCTCCTTATCCATTCCTATGCCAAATAAAAATTACAACATTTTCTAATGGATTGATACTATATGTCTAATGTCTTGAGAAGTACTCTTCAAATGTGGAATAGAATACTACAACTGCAATAATTTTCACTCCATTCTGTAAGAAAGCCTCCGAGACCGTCAGGTAATTGTGACGACATTTGACGAAATAACACTATTTTAGTACATTATTTTTTACTCGTTAAGTGATATATCATTTTCTTTTATTTTGATTGTTGTTGCGCCTATGTTACGTTTATGTTACATCAATGTTATACAGTCCCCGCTACTATCATTGTACCGAATTTCAAGTTATTAGAAAAAGAACAGGCAAGGGAAGCTTCAAATTAAAAAAATTGTATAATTTCTCGCAGTTTCTTATTGTTCTTTCATTTTCTATCGACCATTCAGACCAGCGGGATTTGAAAAAGTAAATACCTAGCATACGATTGATACAAACTTCGACGTTTAATAGAAACTTTGCAACTGTAAATGACCACTCGAACTCATTCAAACCTATTAAAAACCAGTTTTTTAATGATTTCAATAGGTGTTGATGATCATCTACCGTTGCAAACTTTGTATTAGTCATTCAATGAGCGTTTTCCACCAGGGTCAGCGATATCAAAAGTAGAGTCAAAACTTTATTTTACCTAACTTTCTATGATGGATTCACAGCTGAATTTGAACTATAGCTGTCGAGAGGAGAGATCCCAAACTACGATAATTCATCTCCAATTTGTCTACGTCAAAAGTTCAAAAAAAGCCTCTGAAACCGAGGAAGAATTTCGAAACGGGTTAATTTGCAACTCTCAGCCTCCGTGGATCAGATTCTTGGCAAAAGAAAAATGATAACATTTTATAAAAATAAAATCAGAGTTAATCGAAATTCTCGTATAATTGCCACTTCGCTTCGATCCGAAGTCATTGGCATTGAGTTCCGCCTGGGCTGTAGCTGGGCGCGAACTAGTTCTCGTTGAATCTTACTCTACACGATACAGTCGGTAGCGGCTCCAGTCTTCAAAGAGTACGAAGCCCGAGGCGATCTAAATTCATAAGTCGCAGAGCCGTAGTTGGTCAAATTCGATCGCTCTCAGATCGGACTCGGATGGTACCCCGAGAATTATTAAAATTCAATCATCTTTGTCATTTGTATATCAAATATCATTGCACAGTTGCGAGATAAAATTACAATAATAATAGTCATTTATTCCCTGGGTCGAAAAATTTCAACGGGTTTTGTCCTCTTATTTCATTTATGTGTAGGTTCATTTTGTCCCGATTGTTGAATAATGCGAATAAAAACAATACTTTTTCATGATTCGATTCTGAATTTCTCCTCCAACGAATAAAAGTGATTGAGAATCAATTCAGACTGAAATCATGAAAAAGTACTGTTTTTATCCGCGGACAAAATGGGTCTAAAAACGGAATATGAGGACAAAAACCGTCCAAATTTTTCGACTCGGGTCATTTATTACTGTTGTATAGAAGAAGAATGAAATTTCAATTCCATGTGGAATTTTCAAATTCTCCCTTTCTCGGCACGAATGGGTACCGAGTAAGAGTACAATATCTAAACACATTTCCGAACCTAAACATATCACCTCTGGCCCCATCACGGCCTTGGAATCAAAAGCCAATGTTGAATTCCAAATACTTGGAAGCAATTGGATTAGCACACGTGGGTAGTCGTAAGCACTCGGTGTTTTACCTAACAATAATGTACGATGTTCGATATTTCATGCTGTGTTGTTCGGAATTAAATCTCCAATACATATATATTCTATTTTCTTCAAGGTTGGGAAATCGAAAGGGCATGCCATTGGATTGCTCTGGGTCAATGGCGTTTCGCCAATGGCAAAAGAGAAATTCTTCTAAAGAAATATAATAATGAATCAATCCCAGCATAATTAGGATTACACATTCTTGACAAATTTGCCGAGAAAAAAGTACTCCCCAGGAATTGAATTGAAATTTTCTTCTTTCCCACTAAAATATTTGGAAAAGTATGTTGTTACTGTATAACCCTGTTTCTTGCTCCACGCATTCTTCATTATCCAAGAAAGATCGTTAGAACATAGAGAAATCATTTGGATCGGTATCTACCGTGAGGAAAT
The DNA here is from genome assembly GCA_018340375.1 of Gonatopus flavifemur. NCBI lineage: Eukaryota > Metazoa > Arthropoda > Insecta > Hymenoptera > Dryinidae > Gonatopus > Gonatopus flavifemur. Next base: position 14,620,424 of record JAFFJZ010000005.1, read on the forward strand.
TAGAGAGACAAGTGACTTTAGAATACGTTGGTTATTCGATGTAAAACCGGCTGGGCGTCGGCGAATGCCGCAGGCCGATAGAAAGAAAAAAAGAGAAGACGTTAGAGAAGGAAAAGACGAAGACTCGTTCTTCCCGAGTGCCTCTGGCGAGGTGCACCGACCGCCGTACTGCCTTTCCATCTCTCCTTCTGTCTCTCTTCCGTAAAGGAGCCAGAAGACCAGCCATCGCTTTTTTCAGGGCCGGCCGTAGCCGATCGATTCCTCGACGTATATACGCTCGAGTATATATATTCTCCTTTGACTTACGTAGAATCCGGGACCAAGCACTTCAACTGCTCCTTCTTCTTCTCCTTCTTCCAAAGAATATTCTTGGGTTTAATGAAAAACGATTGTTCCGAGGGTCTGATAACGGGTAGCCGTGCGGCAGAGATGGCAGCGATACGAATCAATCGTCTCTTGGGATAAACGCAAAACGTTCGGATAGATTTTATTGAAAATTACAAAAGAGCGAAGATTGTCGAACGAATCGAGAGATGGTATAGAAAATTTCCAAGATTCGTGAAAAGTATGAAGAAGAGCAGAGAAGGTCCCTCCAAAGGGGCTTTATATTACTACCGTATAAAGGGGCAACCGAGTTGACCGTTACGCGCCTGTTTTCTTTCCATGCCATTACCTAGTCTCTTTCCCGCGTTCAACCTGCCCTACTCGCTTGCTCCATTGGGAGGTAGGTAAGGTATTTCTCTTCGCCCCTCTGCTCCCAGGGTATTCTTTTCTATCTTGCCGCACGAGATTCTTTCTCCTGTCTGTGGATCTTTGTCCCTGATTGGTCAGTTTTAATGATTCTCGGTGTTCTCGTGGATGCTCTCCTGGGCATCTCGAATGACGTCTCGTCTCGCGTTTGTCCAAACTCCACGGTACGGCGGAATTGAGAGGAATCGAGAGGAAAACGTTCTTGTCGTTCGCTCTGTTTGTTCTTTCGCGGTCCTAGCCCGTGGCGAGTCTACGATTAAACGGAAGAAAAAATCTGTTCATCCTCTTGGCTTGCCGTTAGAAGCCTTCTCTCTCTCTCTCTCTTTCTATCGCTCTCCGAGAAACTCAGACTCGAAGAGAGAGAAGAAGAAGAGAAGAGAAGGGATAGAAGGGGGACAAAAAGAGTAAATAAGGAAAAAAAAAAGAGTTGAAATAAGCGGGCAGTCGGCACGCAGTACACAGCATCTCGCGTTCGGCAGCAGCGCTACTAGTGGCAGCCAAAGCCAAACGGAAAGACTCGCAGGGAGAGAACGTGTTGAACGTGTTGAACGTGTTGAACGTGTGCGTATATGTGATATATATCGGTATGCGCCTTGACGGTGCGTGAGATCTCCCTCCGCGTGGGTGTGCGCCGGGAGAAGCCTACCTGACTCTGTTCAACGCGCAGTACGATTCTGCGCTCCTCTATTCCCTTTTAATAACATATCACAGTGTTGTTTATACTATATATATATATATTTCTACGTGTTGTGTTTATCGATCGAATACCGAAAGATCAATCGTGATCTCGTTTCCTGAAAAAACAGCAACGAGGGGTACTCCCCAAAAGGATCTCTCCTCTATTGTGATCAGTGTTGAAAAAGTAAGAGGATGTGTGCTACTCAAAGTGTGTTCATTTTCAAGGTTTCACAACAACGACGCAAAGTGCCTTTACGATACACCGAATAATATCCACGATCTTTTTCTCCTGAATCGAGCGAAATATTTCTCTCCTCGATCCTTTCCTTGGATCTACCGAAGGATCGAGACAAAAATCTCTTTCAAATTATATCTTTCCCGTGCAACGATGATGCTTGGCGGTGGTTGATTATCCGGGAATTTACCGTGTTACTTTGAAAAAGGTGAGTTCAAGCTCGAGTTACCGACAATCGTTGTTAATTAAAACATTTATAAACATCGCATTGTCGATCAATGATCATTTTTCGATCGCGGATCTTGATGGTATCCCAAGATCGAACATGGCTGCCGCTGGATGAACGCTGGATCAGCGGAAGCCATGTTGGAAGGCTGGCTGGCAGGCAGGTGTGCTACGAAGCTGAGATAAGGGGATCAAGTTTGTAGTCGGTTCAAGTATATCTGGTATCGTTGCGATATCAGAGCAATAACGTTGGTTACGTACAACAGAGTTCTCGTACTCTATACAAATCTCACAGAAGTCTCTGTTGTAAACAAATTTGTGCAAAATCAATGGTTTTTCATCCCCCAAAGTACAATATTATGTAAAATATCGAACAATTTTACGATCCGTTGCTTCTCAAAAGTCATTTATCAAGGGCTATTTGTACGCACGGTCGTACACGCGCTAACACGTACACACGTATACACGTGTATCACAAAGAGAGTATTCTAAGGTGGAATTTCAAGGTGAATGCTCGAGGTCTAACTAGAATTTTATATTTTATAAATGCAACTTCTCTGAGATATAATCGATCGATATAGTATAGCTTTGCATCGAAATTCTCTTATACAGTTTTGTAAACTACACAATAGTCTAGAAAAAATCATGTAATGTACGTGGATGGATTATGCATAGTGAACAACAAAAATCATCCTTGAATCCATGATTTCTCAAATAATTCGACTAAAGGTTATAATAGTCGAATTTCAAACAGTTTTCTCAAATACCATCTCACGCGATATCAAATATTCGAAAATATTTATCGTTGTTATTTCATTGGTGTACAGCCAATTAAGTACTCGAATGTGGTCTTGTTTGAAATATCTTTGTAACAAAGATTCGTGACAAAGCATTGTTCATTCGACATTCTCGAATTTCAATTGATCTCCAGTCTGTACGGAAAAAAGTAATTAGCTGTGAGATAGATAGCCAATTTTTTAATTCCTATGATTGAATTTTAACTAATGTTGCTTAAATCTACAACTATGATAGCTCAAAATTTCTTTCCGTATGCACCGTTATTACACGGATATAAATTTTCAGTTAAATTTAGTCAATTTCATCATAAATTCAGTCTGTTCTTCGGTTACAAAGTCCCATAGTAAATTCAACTATAAATTTTTCTTCGTGTAGTGAGTTTGTTATTGAACTCTCTCTCTCTCTTTCTCTCTCTCTTTCCAATTACAGTGAGAAAACTGCTCAATTGAGGCAACTAAAAACGACATCAAGTAGAGAATTTAAATTGCCTGGACTAAAATATTGTTCGTTGCAACAAAAATTTTCAATCAAAGGAACCATAATTATATTAATATTCAATTGAAGTCGTATATCAATAAAACAGTTTTTCCAGTGTAGTTGGTCTTGTTAACAAACATTGATTTTTCAGGGGAATTATTTGGAAATATGAACAACATTACAAAATGTGCTAATCCAAAGAAGTTTTCGAAGAGATTCGTATGAAACGATTATGATAAATCACTCTAAAAGCTTCTGGATTAATTCGTCATCGATTACAATATATAAGAATGATATTATTGAAGAGTTTTGAAGGATATTGGAAAACCTAGAAATCGTGTTTTGAAACACCCTACCTGTATCTGTAAAATAGTATATCCCTTGAAAGATGACACAACTGATATTGTTGTCTCTTTTCATTTCCAAGCACAGTGTGCGTTAGGAAAGAGAGAGAGAGAGAGAGAGAGAGAGAGTCAGCGATACAGCCTATGTCAACATCCGAAACACAACGGTGGAGCGAAGAAATGTTTCGTCAGGTGAACTTTTATGTCACTATAAAATAAATGTTTGGATATCTGTCTTGGGACAATTGATATTCAATAGTTTCAGTTGCATTCCACATATTCATATACCAGAGTGGGAACATTTTCAAAATTATATATAATTTATATAGAATTCAATATAGTTTGTATATAAGTTTCTTGTGAATATATATATAAATTAAATATAATTTTCAAAAAACTTTTTGATACAGAAACATAACATTTGTGTACATGTTTTAATGCGTGTTTTTGTAACCGTGTTACGTGGCATATAGAGTGGTATCTTTGTTTCGAGGATTCATCTTGTATAAAATTCTCATCGGTGATGGACGATATTCTGGAATATGGATAGTTTTTACAAAATTTGTATTAAATTTCTATTGATATTTGATAAAATTCAATATATATTCGATAAATTTTTTATATAAAATATCGATATCGTTGAATATTTTCCTCATCGATAATTCTCATGTAAGAATTCACGTGGAGAGATAATCTTTTGACCCACCTTACCCATTGACTATTTGAATTGTATATGTTTCTAAATACTCCTTGAAAAAGACCATTGCAAATACAAGTCGATAAGTGAAGTCGATGATAACAGTCATTGTTCAAGCTAGTACAGACAAATTTCAAAATACTCAATAGAAAGTATAAAATCATTTGACTCTAGTTTTCATCCTAGAAGCTTGAATTATTAATAATTCAACAAATTTGTATCAATAAGAGATTGAAACGAACAAATTGAGGCTTTTGGAATGTTCATTCCCCACTCTTCCATCAATATTAATAAAAATGATTTCAAATAAAGCATGAGTACAATAAAAAAGAATTAACCCTCTGGGTCAGTTTGATTCAAGTGTTTCTTCATCGCTCATATCTCGGCTTTGATACATCGTAGAGCAATGTTTCTTTTCTTGAAATTCATCGCCGAAGTCTGCAGAATACGAATCCGAAACCCGCTTTGCTCTACAGTTGATAGTTTTTTTAATATTCAAAGAAATGTAAAGGTACTTTTTCAGAGATATACAACTTTTCTGTATAATGAATTTTCTCTCCCCAAATTGAAATATTTTGAACTTGTAGGATCCGAATCCTTAGTAATCCCGATGTGTACAATTATTTCTATTAAGAAACAGAATTAAACAATACATTAGAAGGTATTTATACATAAATTTCGCCAACAGCAGAGGGAAATATTTTCTGAAAGACGACGAATAAGGCAGGATCGTGGAGGGAATTGCGTTGTGCGCATAGGATACCTCAGCACGAGATGAATTTTCGATCTCTCCAAGACGTCTTGTGAGATACACACAGCTTCTCAAGAGTTCTTGCAGAGGTCTCTGTATTATGTGGGTTGTTTGCATTCATTGAACCACATAACGTACCATCGAACACGGCGCCTCCTATGTTGAGGTATGGCAAAACAAAAACAAAGAATAATCAACCGACCCTAGGGAAAAAATCTTCCCATCGCTGCTCTTCTATGAATTGTAATGGGACTAGAAATTTTTATGAGGAATTGTGAGAAAAATGTTTTCTTTCAAGTTTAATTACACTGGAAAAATTACCTTGTAAAAATTACAGTAAAATTCCAATACTCGAAGGAAAAGTGAAAATTCTTCAAAAAATTACTGTGCAGCCTGTAAAGATGAGTGAGTTTTTGAACAGTTGAAAGTGATATTTTCGACAAGTTTTACAAACTACACAAGAATATTTTCAAAAATTCATACTTGTTCCTCGATCACTGGAATTTCACGGTCATTTTTCAAATAAAATTTTCTCAGCGTAGTCGCGATATTTCATCTGAATTATTGTACAAGCAATATAAATGAGAATTTATTGTACAGAATTTTCCAACAGTTTTGAGGATATTATAAAACTATTTTCCAAGAATTCTAACGTAACTTCTGTCTGTATCTTGAAGCATTTATTCCTTGTATTCGACTCGATATCTATAGAAATTTGTAGGAATAATCTTTAAAATTCGATTAAAACCTGCACCACGCGTTAAAGCATCTTTCAATCACATTTCAATTGCATGTGCATGAAAAAAGTGCATAAGTTCCAAATAAAGTTGTCAATCGTAAATAAGCGAATGAAGTAAGTAAGTTGCAAAGGTATAAATTTACGTGTAACAACATGATGTGGTGAGAATTGAAAATCAAGTCATCGATAAATTAATTCTTGATTCATAAGAAATAAATTCATTCTTGGGAGTGATGGAAACACAGAAGAATTTTAAACATTGAACATTATAAAAATAAAATAATAAAAGATTATTCCGTTTATTGAAACGGATCAGAAATTGAATGACGAAATACTTCACTGTTGAAGACCCAAAATTTTGGAGTACTTCTTTTAAGCCATGTTTCCAGTTTCAAAGGGTTGATTTGAAAAGTTAAATAACGATTATTCATCAAATTTTGTGGGTTCGAAATTTCGTTTCGTTTCTATAAATGATTCAAACTTCCGGAACATAAGATAGTTAGATAATTGATTGCTTTTCGAGAATGTAGTCATCAAAGCAGGGGAGTTTCAAAAGTTTGTGTTTCAATAGTTTTTTGTAACATTGAGTAAATTTTTTTTTTTTGGTTTTCTTTCAATCGTCATAATCGACGTTCTGAAATTTTCACATCATTTCATCGTTGTGTATAAAAATCCTTGTTTTGCAGCTGCTTTTTTTTTTATACGAAAATAAAAAAATAAGAAATTATGAAAATAGACCTGGCTTTAAATTGAAACGCAATGATGTATATTTGATCAAGTGGTGCTTCTGAATATATTAGAGATCGTTTCGTAGAAATAGATGTTTCCTTATGGTCCTTAAAGGTTCAAGATAAGAGTTGATTGAAGAATTGTAAAGGTGTTTGATGAATTCCTCAAGGGCCTGTACAAAGAAGATACATTGAATAACATTGGGATGGATTTTGGAGGAACATATAGGAAAAAATTCCTGTGAATGACAGAACTACGTTGAAACATATTCCTTGTGAAAATTCACTGTATTTCTTCGCAATCCAGAAATATTTTTACCTTCTGATGAAATTTTCTCTGAGAATGCAGTGAAAATTCGAAAATATCAAATATAATATTGACTTTTCTGTGAATTTTATGACTTTGTTTGGAACATATTTTCAATGAATAATAATCATGCATCTGTCTCTCACCAACGTGTTGATTCCCTGTAAAAAAATTTCATTTCCACTGTGAAAACTACGAAACTTCTATATCGAATTTTTGAATACTTCTAATTTTCAAACTCCCCTGAAGATTTCGCAGTATCATTGGGAATAATTTTCTCAAGGGGTCACCTTGTGTCCACGAAATTTTTTGCCATTTTCTAAGACTTACCACAAACGATAGAAACATTTTTGAAATATGGGGTTTTGTGCATATGAAAGTACTAGTTTTTTTACAATACAAAATGGCCGCATATCAGCACATTCCAAATAAGTTTGTTAATTTACACGGGCGTACCACTACAGCTCACAATTATGAATGTACGACAAAAAACTGAAAAGTTTCTCAAAATATAGTTTCAAATCTAGCGAATATTGTAGGATTTTTCCGAAAAACCAATTTTAAAGAAAATGGCATTGATTTGAATTTTTTTTCCGATTTTTCTCTTGTTAAACCGATCGAAAATCTTTCATAAAGTCTGTCATATTGAATTTATCGAAAAAATCCTACGATGTTCGCTAGATTTTGGACTATATTTTAAGAAACTTTTTGATTTTTTGTTCTACATTCATAATTGTGACCTATAGCGGTACCCCATGTAAATTAACAGACTTATTTCGAATATGCTGATATGCCGCCACTTTGTGATGTGAAAATATGATAAAATGTGTTTCTGGTACTCAAAAACTACTCCTTTTATATGCACGTAACCCCATATTTCAAAAATGTTTCTATCGTTTGTGGTAAGTCTTAGAACATTACAAAAAATTTCGTGAACACAAGATGACATTACCCCTTAATGAGTTCAGAATAACTGATTTTTATGGTGAACACATCACTATTTATCGGTTGGTTGAGGAATACATGATTTACTGTTTTTACCAGTATATAAAATGGTTGTTTTTGGATTATTGGATGGAAAGAAAAAATATTCAAAAGTAACCGTGTTCCCTGAATGTTGGTCAAACATTGACTGAAAAATAACTTTCGTGTACACAAAATTGTTTGGAAATTCACAGAAGATTTGTGGATTTTTAAATGATCTGGAAATATACAAATCCATAAATTTTTCCATCCAGGAAGTTAAATTTTGGTTGTTCGTGGATCGGAAATCGTCTAAAACAAACTATAACCTCCGAAAACTTGAAAATTTACCAAAATACAACCAAATATTCACGGGTATTTTTAGTCAAATTTTCTTCAAACCGAATTCACCAGGGTTACACCATATTTCATGGGGAAATCAATCTATTCCTTGGTCACAATTCAATAATGAATCGAACTATATGCACTGTCAAAAAATTCCCTCTGAGAATTCAGAAAAACTGTGAAAAATTTTTTACAGTCACTTTTTTCTGAATTTTGAAAATAAGTTCCGAAACTCAATTCTTAAGATTCAGTAAATTTTCATAAGAAATTTTTTATAAACGCCATAGTATTTTGAAATAATTTTTCTGAGGAATTATTTCAACAAAATCAACCATATGGAATATTAGCCAACAAATTTGAACGAATCGATTCGTTATCTTAATTCTCCTGCTTTGAGCCACTTCTGAAGTACTTTTACCCTAATTAACCAGCAAGATATGAGAGATCTATCTTCCTTGACAGGGAGTAAATGGGAGAAGAATGCGCATCGAGCCTCGCTGAGGTCTTTATTTCTCTTCGGTATTCGGTGTTGTTGTACGGTTCAATGTTTCGAGCGCTTCGTGTCGCATGACACGAAGATCTGCAACAAAGCTCCATATAATACCTTTACGACGCAATCATTTTTCCTCTTGGATCGAATGAATAATATTATTCGCTCTCACGAGACAGCGTAAAATGGTACTCTAGGGAACATCTGTTGGAGAAAAGAAGAAATGAAATGACGTACATTCGATAGTCGAATAATTAGATTTAGTGAAATTAAACATATATTCTTTTCGTACAGGCCAGGATATAGTTTTTCATTCGAGTTCAATGTTTCTAAAACGCACAATTCATATTTACGCACTGAAAAGAAGAATTAGTGAAGCCAACCCCGCGCGAGGTTGAATACGGCGAACCTCACCGTGTGTGTTCGAGTCAACTGAATATAGATTGAAACGAATTATAATATTCAATCATGTCAATTGATATTCAGTTGATTGAACTGCCCTGGTTTTTTTTTCAGCGTGGTTTCTATGTTTGATGAAAATTTTATTGAATTTTTATATCTTGAAATTCAAAGAAGAATGAATGCTAATTAGTGGTGTGATTGAAAAGTATTAAAATTGAATAGTACACCCAAAAAAACTTATTCTAAAAATCAGAATTTCCTCTATAATATGAGCCTAGTACCTACATCTTCTTCTGAACCCTAGAACTTTATGCATATTTTTTTACCCCTCATACTGTATACATGGGTCCACGCAGAGAGAAATAATTACTATCATCAACAATATATTCTCTTGTTTCAAGAAATTCATTTCTCCAAAAATATTTTCTCTTGGTTCAAGAAAATTTTTCTGAAACCAAGGATAGATTTCTTGAATTGAGAAAATATTTTCTTGATTCAAGAAAATTTCTCTTGTCTCCACACCATATTAGCTGCATTCAAGAATATATATTCTTAAAAATTCTCAAGGATATATTTTCTTGGTATTAGTAATTATTTCTCTCAGTGCACGGGACTCGGCTGAGAAAATGTGCTGTAATTCTTAACGATAGTGGTTGATCCCCTTCAAAATCGAAATACCAAACTGTAAACTGCATACCTAGATTAATGAAAATAGAATTCAATCGCACGAAAGTTGTTCTCCATCCATGTTCGTGGTAGCAAAAACCCACACAGTGCAGAAGGACATGAATTTGAGAAAACGCTCTGGGTCCACTAGACCCATGTATACAGTTCTGGGGTTAATATTAGTGGTAATTTCTACTGACGTTCAGAGGAACTCCCACATCAGTCCTCTAGAACTCAGAGGAATATGTACTAGCCTTATATTTTAAAGGAATATTCTCAACTCTAGTATACGATTGTAATTGGAATTCATTCACACGAATGTTTCTGAATTTATAAACATGGAAGAACGTTAGAAAAACTTGAATAACCGAACTAATGGATCGTATTTGATTTCAGAACTGTCACCATGCCGACGGATCTCGTGACCACCTCAGCTCCGACATCGCTCGGAGAGGATTCCGGTCGATGTCGAGACTTAGCTTTGGCTCACACGTCGAGATCGACAAACTGTTCTTCGTCGAGAAATACACCAAGCACGGGAAGTGGACAGTCATCCTCGAGAGGATTCACTCCTTCGGGAACACTGCCGCCGTATCATCATCATCGACACGCGTTGGTCCCCGGATTGGGTCATGCTCACCATCGGGAATCTTCCGCGTTCGTACCCGTGGTGCCGTCGAGATTGCATCTGACACCATATCCAACCGAGATGCATCCTCATTTATCCACAGCTCCGGCCGCTTCCTCGAGCAACGCGGAACGCAGCGAGATGGGTTCCGACTCATCGAACGTTAGGAAAAGTTCCTCCTCGAATTACGAAATAATGGCCATGATGGCGGACAAGAGAAAAGAATTGGCTGCTCGAGCTCTACTGTTGCCTCCTCCTCCCCTCTTGGAGCCACCCTCGGGTTACCCCGTATTCGCCGGGCCTTTCCCTGGCGGTTCCTCCATTTATCCACCCGGCGGTCCTCTGGCCCACCAACACCTCGATCGTAGATTACTTCGAGCTCCCGGCCGGGCTACCAGACCTAAGAAACAATTCATTTGCAAATTTTGCAATCGACAATTCACTAAGTCATACAATTTGCTCATCCACGAGCGTACCCACACCGACGAGAGACCATATTCCTGCGACATTTGCGGCAAAGCTTTCAGAAGACAAGATCATCTGCGAGATCACAGGTAATTTCAATTCTCTTCTTTTATTCTCGTTACAAGTCCATAAGAAAACAACTTAATCAAATTGACAATTCAAACATTTTTAGGTACATACACAGCAAAGAGAAACCATTCAAATGCGGTGAATGTGGCAAAGGATTCTGTCAGAGCCGCACTCTGGCGGTACATAAAATCCTTCACATGGAAGAGTCCCCGCACAAATGTCCAGTCTGTGCGAGAAGTTTCAATCAACGTAGCAATCTCAAAACGCACCTCCTCACCCACACCGATCATAAACCGTACGAATGTACGTCTTGCGGCAAAGTTTTTCGAAGAAATTGCGATTTGAGGAGACACGCGTTGACGCACGCGGTTGGCGATGTACCCGCGGAAGCTTTGGAAGAAGCGTTGAGGGACGACGATAGTCTCGAAGCAGACTGCAACGTCGAGTCCGGCTCGTCCTCGTCGAAACAACAACAACAACAACAACAGCAGCAATCGTCCTCGACGACTCTCGCGATACCGTCATCGACGGTACCCACCTCCGAGAGTCCCGCTTATCTATCACAAGTTCCACCCACATCCGCCGGTTCGACTCAATCGATCGTCGCGTCTCAAAGGCCTCAACTCCAAATACGAAGGGATCTTTTGCCAGGAACCAAAACTTCAACGACCAGTGGGCCACCGCGTAGCAATCATCCACCTCTTCAGACTCCGTCCAATTTACCCCCTCCGTTGCCGTTGATTTTAACGTCTTATCGAAGAAAAATCAGCTCTCCCAGTTCGTCGAAGGTGCTTTTGGAATTACAAGAACGGGAACGGGAACGAGAAAGAGAACGAGAAAGGGAACGCGAAAGGGAGCGAGAACGGGAGCGAGAACGAGAACGCGAAAGAGAACGTGAACGCGAACGCGAACGTGAACGAGAAAAAGAAAGAGATATCGAACGTGACAGAGTACGCGAGAGAACCATCGAGGAAGAAGTCTGTCCTCCGGTGAAAGCTCCTACTCCACAACCGCCGCATCCACCTCCTCCGAGACCACCACCGACTAGACAAGGTTTCACCATCGAAGATATCATGCGCCGGTAGAAAAAACGAATAGTTAAGTTTTATATTTCTCCTGAACCTAAAAGTTCAAAAAGACACTAGAAATTAATTAAAATTAGGTAGTGGTAATTTTTTATCACTCTAATCCTCATTTAGATTCTCTGTATACTTTATCGTAATAAGTTACGCGAAAAAAAAACGGTTTGATTCGAAATATGATGGTGGTTCCAATTGCAACCCGATGAAGATCATATTTCATTGATTGACAACATATCACATTTCGAACATAACATCTATTTTTTCATCAGCGCAGCTATTAACTTTCAACTATCGATTACCAGAAATTTGATCTTCCGAATACTTGAAAATCAGGAATTTCGATGCATAAAATGTATATATTTCTGGTTGTCAATGTTCACCGTTGTTCATTTGACATAGAATCAAATCGTTTTGGCGCGATTGTAAAGTCTTCAACGTTGTATGAGAATGTTGTTGTTGCTGATTATTGTATGTACTGCATTTACAATCATTCACAAATAATAATTAGAATATTGAACTACCAATATCATTGGTAATTTTCAACTTGTTTATCCTTAAGAAGAACCTTGTATTCCTTTGCTTTTGAAAAAGAGAAGCGAAAGACGATTCTATTAAATTATTTTATCATTCTATATTATTAGTTTTTCATAAGAGATGTATCGTATGAAAGTTGAGAGGAGTAAATGTGTGTGCTTTGAGAGAATACTAACGGATGTGATACGAATCAAATCGTTTATTTCAAATTATTCAGAATTGATTTGATAAAATCAAAATCACGCTTTGGGAAGGAATTCTTTGGTGCGCATCGATCATACTGCATTACTGCGCAAAGGGATGTTTTGGCTTTATTGAAACATTTTACCACAGTTTTTGTAATAAACGATTTGTTTCTTCCTACGTCGCTGCTAGTATTCCCTTAATTCCTCGCAAACCAACGAAGAGAAAGAACAAACAGTTCGCACATGGTGAAAATCTTTGTATATTATTCTTTGTATACACTCAGAAAAATGATAAACGGATAAAGTGCTATTTGTCTTCGTGAATCATAAACGCAGAGAAAAATTCTTGCTGAACAAGTGATTCCGAAGAATCTGCTTTGCTAAATTAGCAAAACGGTTGCTGTTACAGCAAAAATATTGCTATTTCAGCAAAATTTTCTAGCCGTTTGTATATCTACAATTCTGGATTGCTGAATGGCAAGATTTTTTTTGGTAATAGCAAATTTCTTCCTAATTCAGCAACAAGTTTTGTCGTATCGGCAAAGCAAATTTTCTAAGTTTGCTGTTTCAGCAACTTTTTTTCTCTGTGCGTGAACATTGAAAGATTCCTGATCATTTTTATAATCAGCGATATTAAGAAAGCTACACTGTGAGAATGGTTAAAAATGCTGAAGAATCGAGAAGAATTATAATCCAACTTTCTAAAAATATCCTTAGTCAACGAGGAGAAATAGGATTTTACACGATGAAAATTTCTCTCAGTGTGTTTTATTATATTGGTGATAAAGGAATGATAATACGGTTAGCGAATAATCAATTTCAGTTTCATTCAAGATCGTTTTATATTCCGCTATTAGAGTAATCTTTTTCGGTTCGTTTGTGCAAGGAAATGAGCTTACGTAAACCGTATAAAGTTTACGATTGTACAATTCACATCCCGTTTAGAGTTGAAAATTATACATAATTTGTGTAAGCTGATTTTCAGAGATGCGGATTGATTATACGGAAGTTTATCTGCATTATATGAATGATTTCGCTTTGAAAGGATGGATCAAATTGAAAACAACATTCCCAAGAGAAAATTTGACGATTCCGTACTACTTGAAAATGAAATTTGAATACGCGCGTACAAAAGGAATTCCCGCTAGACCTAGGATTTCTCATTTTATAATATAGAATTTTATAATTTTATACTATAATTTTTCTGTTACGTTCCAATAAGTTTTTCATGCGTAATTTTCCTTGCAAATGTACTGGAATTGAATTGTATGCCAGGACATTTGAACTGTACATAACTTGGATAATATTTTTAGATTCGAGTACTCACATTTTACATGATTTTTCTCAAGATTGTTATCTTCACAGGATCGCAAAAACAAATGTACGATCATTCAATTCTCTCGACGAAGACGATTGATCGCTCATGTACGTTAATCGCACAACAGGGTAGCGAGTATGGTAATTAACGAATTTCGATTACGCAATGGTTTTTTCACGCATAACAAGGAAAAAACTGGTTTGTTACTACGGGATCTATCAAAAATTTTCACTCCAACAGGTCAGACATTAGGTTTATTGAGGAACTTTTTCACGTTCGCAAAAGAAATTTCTTGCTTATTTTGCAATCTTTTTTTGTGGACGCTATAGTAACAAATCATCAGTTTTCTGTGCCGGCAATGATAAAGCGAAAGATCTTGTTATGAAAAACTTGTACGGGAACTGAAAATGCACAGTTCAAAATTCTGTGTTTCAAACAGTCTATACTTAGAATTCATCAAATTGACGAAGTCTCTATTTATCGTGTCAATCTGAAACATGAATTTTGAATACACGGAGCAAAAAGAAATCCGCTGTGACAGCGAAATCTAATTTCCCTGGGTCCTTTTTGCTGAAGCGGCAAACTTTGTTCGATAACAGCAATCTTGTTGGCTAACACAGCGATTTTTTACCTGTGGCAATGAAAAATATTGACTCCTCCAGTAACGCATTTGTTTGCTATTCTGTATTCAGTACTGAAAATTTGGCTAGTCCCGCGAAAAAATTTCCTACTCCTGTAAAATCATGTTGCTCTCTAAGCAATCCAGTTAGCCGTGGGAGCGAATTTTCAGCTAGGTTAGCAAATAAATCTGCTGTTCTGTATGTAATACCTCGATTTGCTTCTTCGTGTAGAATGTTTGGAGATGTACAAAATTTCTTACTGTGCACACGGAGAGAAATTCAAAGATATCAAGTCAACGAACTTCACATGATTTTGCATCTCGCAACTGACGTGAAGCAAGATCAACCGATTGGTGATTTTCTATCACGAACTGTATGCTTTCTGAGCACCGAACTGCTTGATTTGAAATCCCCAACTTCACGGTGAAATAATATCATGGGATTCGAGATACAAAATCAGCTAATTTCGTGATGAAAGATTACATGGACTTCGGTGATTTAATATCTCCGAATTTCTCTCCGTGCAGTTGCAGCGATTGATGAACCAAAAATTGAATTTCAACGCGTACGTTTGGAAGATTTTTAACATCTTGTTTTCTCACAAATTTCGTTTCAAATCAAGTGCTATGAAAAGAAAGTATTGCGAAAAATTCAATTTGAATAATTACTGACAAGTATACGATAGATTTTATCGAATGGATGATTTTTCGGAGTTTTTTGAATTTTTCAAAATCCTTCCTCATCGAAAAACAATTCTATGTTTTGTAAATTTTGTCACTCGAAATGAATCATATTAACTCTGTGATATACAAAACCAGCGAGTTTTTGTGTGAAAAGAAATTCAAAATCATTATTATTTCCGTAGATTAAAACATTGTAATTGTTTGGAATTGTTATTACATGTTGTTGTACGTATGTGCCCTGTTGATAATTTGAGATAAAAAAACGACAAAGTTCAAGCAACATCGCTATCAATTTTTATCGTTCTCTAAATAAGATCTGTACGATAGAAATTTCATAGTTATTGTATTTCATCGCGATGAAATGATAGAATCTGAACGATTCTTTGTAATTTTCTATGAGTCGGAACGATGAAACACAGAATTTTATTGTTGAATTATCAAAAGGGTGAGATTCTTAAAAAGAACATTGGAGTTGATTACTTCCTTCTTTGTAATTGAGAATTGGAAATGTTATATTTTCTAACAAAGAGAAAGAAATTTGATGTGACAGGGAAATTCGATCTTGCTACTCTCTAAATTCTTCGGAGTGAGAATTTATTTCATAGAAGTGAACATTCGCTGGATAAAAGTTGATTTTCACTCTATTGAAGTGAGCATTCCATTCTTATAAAAGGATGAAATTGCACTCTTCAAAGCGAGTAAAAAGTTCACCCTGAGAGAGTGATTCTTCACTCCAATAAATTTAGAGAGTAGCTATCTTTTGCTGAAGCGGCAATTTTGTTAGTTATGTCAGCAATGTTTTAGCTATGGCAACAAACAATGTCGACCCCTCCAGCAAAATTTGTTGGCTATTGTGTATATAACCCTGAAAATTTTGTTACTCCAGCGGAAAATTTATTGTCTTAGTGAAACATGCTGCTTCCTAAGCAATCCAGTTAGCTGCGGCAACGAATTTTCAACTAAATTTGCAAAAAGAGTTGCTACGTCAGCAAATTTTTTTCTCCGTATACGTCCAATTGAAATTGAAAACGAAATGTCGAAATATAATATTTGATATATGAAATTCATAAACATGAAAATTATAAATTTAGAAACATATTATTGTACATAATATAGGTTTATGACATTAGATAATTATGTTATGTAAATTTTTATAACGGTAGGATAGATGACACCAGGTGTCAATAAAACAACTTATCATACATATACGTTCGCGTATGTACAACTTTACTGTATGCATTTGAATGAAGAAGTGGAACTTTTTATCCCTCGAACGAATTGATTTGTTAAAAATACCAAACTGTTAATTACCATACTTACTTTCATCGAAAACTCATACACCCTGTTTAATACTTACTGCTAAGATTCTCTTTTACATCTTGTTTATCTAATTGTTGCGAAGTATTATTTTGTTCGTCTTGAAATTATTTTTTGAGAAGATCAAAGAAACCTAGACTACCTGTTGATGTATACTAAATTTATCATTGTCAAACGCGCAAATATTACAGTTTCTCAATGTATTTTTATTGCTTTTCAAAGTTTCTATTTGAGTTGTGAAAACTCAAAAAAATAAATATAACATAAAAATGTATGTTTTTTTTGTATCGTTTGAAATTTGCTTTGTCCACCTGTGGATTTTATTTTAATGTGTATATGAATTTTCACACACGAAAAAAAAATTAAATTGTGAATTTTCCAGTACAACGCAACATCGGGCCGTTGTAAAATTGTGAATTTCACGAATTTCATATCTTTTTTATAGCGCATAAATTAAATTAAGAGTGAAAAGAGTGTGAAATTCTCCCAGAAGACTTTTAAAACAAGGGAAAATCGTACGATAATACCTTTCTAGAAAATTCAATATAACAGAATTGTGTGGAGAAAGAAGTGGATGACACTTTACTTTATTCTGTCGGGAAAGGTCTCTGGTTGAAGACGTATATTGGATCCTATTGATTAATGAGATGTCATACAAACTTTGCAACGGTAAATGACTATTCAAATTCATGCAAGCCTATAAAAAATCGCGGTTTATCAATAGTTTGAATGGGTTTGAATGATCTTTCACCATTGCAAGGACGTTGCTGAAGTTTGAATCGTTCATTGAAATCACTTAGGAATCCAATAACACAATATTTAACTATCAAGAATACAAAACCTTACAGCACTTTCTTTGAATAATATTTCCATCTCCAAGGAGTAAATTTCAGGACATAAGTAATGGTGATTTATCAGATTTCGTGAGTTTTAATTCTCGTTTCGTTTCTCTAAACAATTCAATTTTCAAGAATATGTTGCAAGGTTGGTATCAATTAATATTTTCAACTACACGGAAAGACCGGGTCTATCAATATTTAGAAAAATGACTGTAAATTTAGGGAAAACGAGGATCGCTCAAAAATATTCGTAGTGAGTCTACTAAAAATTCGTAGTCGATGTATTATTAACAATTGATAGTTCCACTGTGAAAAATATCAATGAAACTATCAACTATTAATATTTTGACTACGAATTTTTGGCAGGCTCATTACGAATATTTTTCAGCGATCTTCTTTTTCCCTAAATTAACAGTCATTTTTCTAAACGTTGATTAATTCTTTCTAAATATTATTAGACCCGGTCTTTCCGTGTAATTATATATTTGACAATATTCCTCGTACTTCCTTGAGTTTTACAATTCAAATTTCATTTCGTGTAATTCATTCTTTGGATTTTTTTGTAATTTAGTAGAAAATTTTATGCAAATTTATCACTATTCTGTGAAATCATTTTTATCTTTCAACACTTCGATTGAGACCTTCGTTTGGACAAGGAATTTATGATAGTTTCAAACGTTATAAACGGTGACAGGATGTCAACAGAAGTGGAGTTAATCTGTCAAAGAAATGAATCCGTCCTAATCAAGTTATACACAGATTTACACTTTTTGGTTTTGGAGGAATATTCACTTTAAAGAGTAAAATTACTCTTCACGGGGCTATACTCCTGAGTGTGAACGCTCAGAATTCAGGTGATTTTTTTTTTTTAGAAAAAAGTATTCCATCGAATGTTTCGAAAGTTTGAGAATATATTGACCTATAACTGAAGTGAGGTATATAATTTTTCTGTACAACAATATCAAAATGTAAGCGACTGATGCGCTGCTTTCGGAAAAACAAAAGTTCTTTCATTGCTGTCATAATTTCAGTTGCTTGGGTAGCTGAAATCAACCCGTGAAAAAATCGTCCAGGTTTGATTATGCGTGTTCAGGCCAAATCATGGACATTTTTCGGCAAAATTATTCGTGTTCAATACTGACTGCACGTGAGTGAGCCTGATCACACCTAGTCGTTCATTTTTGAGTTTTCTCATCACTTCAAAGGCTCCAATTTTGTACCCACGTGGAAACCCATGATCAAGCTTAACCATCAGCGATCATGCCTGACAAATCATTCTCGTTTATGATTATGCGAAATCTCACCAACTAAGGAATTATATCCATACAAAATGACTCTGTATTGATTTTTCTATCACAAATACACATGCTTGATCATGATAAATCGACCCCAAACGCAGGCACGTACGCTTGATCACGCATGATCATGCCTGAAAACTGGAAACTAGAAAATGGAAGCTGTATAAGCACATCAAATAGAAATGATTAACAATAAATTAGTGTTTGATAAGATTATTATAGTTTCATATCTTACTTATATATAAGTACGGAAAAAAAAGTATTGCTGGCATAACAATCAGATCTGTTACTATAGCGCCTACAAAAAAAACTAGTTGGAAGAGCAGGAAAAATAATTGACAGAACTACATTTTTGTGCTGACATAAACAAATTTGTTAACAGAACTAACGTCTTAGCTGCTGGAGTGAATATTTTTGCGAGGACAACAAATTTCTTTGTAGGCGCTATAGTAGCAAGCCATTTTTTCTCCGTGTAAGTTTCAAACTTATTCATTTCGTATGAATTTCTCATGTATAATGGAGCATAATCAAGCGTGATGGGGCGTAATTGGGCATCATCAGTCCTCATCACGTGGGTACAAAATTGAGGCCTGATCACGCCTGATTAGGCTTTAGTCATCAGCCCTGATCAGGCGTAAGCAAGCGTGGACGATTTTTTTACGGGAAATAAACCAAAAATGACGTTCAACTAGAAGACGTTCTTCGCACCGTGAACTAGGATTTTGTTGATTGGATCATTATTATCAATTAGGCATTGGAAATACGACCATTTCGTAGGCAAAAGAACAGAGCGTTTTTTCAAAACTCTGCCATTTTGTTAGATCTTGATATTTTGTAAAAAACCTACCCTATGAAAAATTGGCGGTGGTAGAAAAAGTCCACACCAAAAAGTGTTCTTTTAACACCACAAGGTGTCATTTCCGCGCCGTGAAGTGTTATTCTAACACCGCTTTTGGGGCGGACATGTATAGAATCCGTGTGGTGTTGATTCTGTGTTATTATTTCTGACACTCTTATTAATGACACTTAAATATTATTATTTCTCTAGTTCAACGTCATTTTTTTTTTTTATTTTTTTTCATTTAAGTCACTCAAGCGAGTGGAATCATGGCAGTGATAATTGCACGGGAAAAATAATTTAGCTGCAGCAGCTAAGTAGCTAGCACGGACACGGACAGCCATTAAATCAACTCCTGCAGCTAAATTTTAGCTGTTACCGCAAATGAATTGACTACAAATGCAAATGTTGTTGCTGTAACAGCTAAAATTTAGCTGCAGGAGCCAATTTAATGGCTGTCCGTGTCCGTGCTAGCTACTTAGCTGCTGCAGCTAAATCATTTTTTCCTTGTGGGTAACTTGTTTTTCTTGACGCTTCAGAAGGCAGTGCATAAATCGCTTGCATTTTGATATTTTTGTACAAAAAAAATTATAAAACCTAGTTCAGTTACAGGTCAATATATTTTTGAACTTTCAAGAACATCCGATGAGATGTTTACTAGAATACTGAATGGACTACTTTTCTCTTGGGGAATCCCTAAAAAGCACCCAAATTTTCAGCGTTCATACACTGGTATAGCCCCTCAAAAATCAGTTCAGACTCCGCAAAAATTCAAAGAGAATATGAAATAAATAATTCAGTATAAATTTGACAGATAATTGGGCACTGAGAAAAAAATGGCTAACGCAGCAAATTCAGGTGATACATATATAGAATAGCAAATATATTTTCCAACCTCGCTAAAATTCGCCACCACAGCTAACTAAATTGCTGAGAGAGCAACATGATTGACTAAAACAGCAACATTTTCAGGGTTATATACAGTATAGTCAACAAATTTTGCTGCAGGAGTCAACATTTCTGCTGCAACAGCTGAAAAACTGCTGTTATAGCTAAACAGATCGATGTGACAGCAAAAACTTGGCTGCAACACACGGAGAAAAAGGAGTCCCTAACCGAATAGTAAAATATGGACAGACTCAACTGCGCAACCACACGCAAAGAGATGACATAGCTGTGGCAACTACTCAGGTTTTGTGCCCAAGCAGAACACATCGAAATTTTGACTTTGATCGACTCGATATCGAATCGATCGAGCCCGGAATTCCAATGAGTCTTCAATGTCGCCGTCGCCGATAAAGTGGGAGGGAGGGGTGAGATGAAATGCTACGCTGGGCTACAAGGAAGGAGAAGGGGGGGGAGGGGTGTTCGGTTCCAAGCCACGTGGTTTTTTATTCATCTTGGACATGAACGAAAATTCTAGTATATGAACATGAAAAAAATGACCCATTCAAATATAAACCGAAGGGATATTGAATTGAATCAAATAAGATTCCACTCGATTCAAGTAAATTTCATTTGGAATGCGAGAGATTTTATTTCAGTAGAATAAATTTTTCATTTCAGTCAATTAAAATTTCATCGGGGTTATATTTGAATAAAAATTTATTTGATTGAAATGGATTCACTTGAACGTAAAAAACTATATTTCCACGTGGGAGGGGGAGGGGTGTTCAGAGAAAAGCCACGATAGGGCTACATGGGGGGAGGGGGAGGGTCAAAAAGTCACGAAAACAGGGCTACGCAGTTTATGGACGGCCCTTTAGGATGGTTGATTTCAGTTTCAGACTGGCCCCCCCGGCTCCCTTACAATCGCTGGAGGCTCTTTGGTATTTGAAAGCCCATTCAGTTTTCAGTTGCTTTTTTTGTAAGAATTTTGATGAAATCGTGATTTTTCCAAGAGTATGCCCCTTGTAGGGGGTTCAACATAATTCCCAGCCGGAGGCCTTGATACAAGCCAGTCCGATACTGGTTGATATTGAAACAGCCAAATAATTTAGCTATGAAACTTGAGCTGCAGCAGCTACATCTCTTGCTGTTGCCACTAAGTACACTGTAAAAAAATTTCACCGGAAAATTCCAGTACATGCACTGGAAGCAATTAACCTGTACATTTACCGGAAAATTTTAGCACATTTGTACTGCAAAAATTCAGTGCAAACGTTATGGAATTTCAGCATCAAAACTGGAAATTTTCTGAGCCTCGGTACTGGAATTTTTCAGTACACGAACTGGACTTTTCCAGGACATGTACTGGAAAATTAATGCTGAAAATATCCATGAAAATTGAAAAAAAATTGCTCACGCAAAGTGATTTTGCAGGGTCCTTGTGTTCCAAGATGATTGAGAAACTTTTGATCGTTCATTTGGATGGACAGAAACTCATGTCTACATAACGGCATTTGAACCTACACTTTTCTACCTGCCTACCAACTGAAACCTAAGACCTAACCGATGAGCTATAGCGCAACATGTTGGAAGGCCAGCTTGGGTTACTACATATGCTTCATATCTAGAATACACAAGAGGATAAGTCTTGGAAAAACCTCATATATCAATTTTATTGGCTACAACTACAATTATTATTCAAAATCTCAATCAGGAAATTTTTAATATAAAGACTTGAAATTTTCCCTGCCAGAAATGACGAAGTCCAATAGAAGTGGAAAATTTCAGTGCAACAGTGATTAAATTCCGTTGCATAGCAACTGGAAAATTCCATCACACGACCTGAAAATTGCAGTTAAAAACCTGTATAATTCCAGTATACCAACGATTAGGTGTTTTTTTCTAAATTCCAAATTTTTTCTCAAGTCCTTTTTGAGGGGATATTTTTTTCTGGTGCACAAGAACTATAAAATTGTAGTACGAGCCGGTAAAATTTTCGCGAATCCATGGCAAAATTTCAGTACATCATCTCAAACTTGAAAATTCCAGTACAATGACTGAATTTTCAGTTATGCTTGGTAAATTTTCAGTAACGTAACAACAAAATCTCTGTACATGTACCGGAATATCCATATTCCAGTACTAGCACTGGAAATTTCCAGTCCAGTTGCACAGTAAATTTCCAGTTTTTTTTTACAGTGTAAGTAGCTGTGGGAGCTAAAAAATAGCTTCTGTCGCTGATTTTTGGCTATCCAAATGATAGCGAATTATTTTTTTCAGTGCATAAGAACTAAACGAATCATTCGGAATTACAATAGGCTTAGTTGACCCAACTATACATTCAGTTAGAGTAACGATGCGATTGATTGCAGTAACCAAATGTTTGGCCCGTCCATACCCAGCCAACCATGGATTGGTTCCAATCATTGGTCAATTTGATTGATTCCAATGACATTTGCTAATAATTGATCAATTATTTGGGAATTATGTAGGATCTTTATGCGCATGTCCATCCATTGGATAATGATTGATCGAAAATTGATCATTTCTGACGGGCCAATTGTTGGTCGCTAATGCGGACATAGAACAGGACAATTATTGATCAATCTCGTGGTCCATAGAATTGACCAAAAATTGATCATTCAACATACGTCGATAATCAACAATCTGGAAATGTAAAACATCACTCATTTTCTATCGGTATTAATATGGAATTTTGCATTGATCATGTCATGTTAATAGGATAGAATTATTTATTATGTATTGTTTATTAGAAAAAATTGTTGTGGTTTATCGTTTTATTCATCTCCGTCGTATCAGTGATCGCAACTTATTCGAATTCTATATTATTCGTGGCGCGGTAAAATTGTCGCGATGAATTGAGGTTATTCATAACCTCAATTTCGGTTTGAATTTCAATTTCCGAGCATGGATGCAAATCCCTATTATTATTATAAGTGAGTGAACCGATTGAACTCCATTCCAATCAAAAAGTGTGGTTTCGGGTTATAATTTCTATTTGAATTAGCAATACGCAAATTGCGGATAATTATATATTATAATGTTGAATGAACGGATTCAGTTTCACAATGCCTTCATCACAGTTTTGAAATGGAAGAATTAAAAACAAATGTTCAAAAAATTTGAACAAAATTCTTTCACACTGAAGTTATGATATTAGTATTTTAAAGTGATTCAAAGTTTCACAGTATATATCAATCAATAACAAGTCAACTTTCGATCATTTTCAAACCAAAATAATTGTCCAATAATTGCCAAATTATGGGTCACATTATTTCACAGCTGATGGCAGCACCTATGCCCATGCCATTGACCAAAGATTGCCCTGCAATTGGGAAATCCAATGGTCCACTGAAATTGATCAATCATTGGTCGCCAATGCGGACACAAAAATGGACAAATATTGATCAATCCCATCCAATCTTATTGAGTAATAATTGACCAGTTATTTATCAGCTGTGGCTAGCTGGGTATCTTACTATTCCAGTTTTCTCAGTGCAGCAAAATCAGAATGACACCATGCGGTGTTAAAAGGACACTGTTTGGTGTGAACATTTTTTTCTAACACTGCCCTTTTTTCACAATGTATCAAATTATGATGAGAATGTTTTGGAATAATTCAGACGAAAGGTTTAGCGAGAAAAATCGTTCGTTAACAAATGAATCTACGATCAGCTGCTTCCATCTAGTTGAGACTCCGTACACTAGAAGCAAACTCGATAGGTAAGAGAGCAGACTCTGGCTCAACCAAATCTCTCAAAGATTTTTGAAATCTGGACTAAAATGTTTAAATTAATTTTTTTCATTTTTATAACACAAGAATACGCACATGTTGAAGACAAAACTTCATTTTCGAAATCGAATTATTATTTTTTTCAGATACAAGCGAGTTTTTATGTACAGGATACAGTAAAGCATGAAATAAATACGAATATTTCTAAAAATATCAAGATAAAAGTAAAAAGCACTCGATGGATAGATTGATTCAAGGAGAAATCCTAACAGTTGATGAACTTCTCCCTAAAACATTGAACAACTTTTCCATCGGTTGAAAAAATCTTTGCCTGCGTGATTGGATTCCACGTAGATATAAAAATGCTTACTGACCGACAAGGCATTCAACTCGACGGATAAGAAGGGACCGCGGTGAAACTACTGAAATTATCATCGCAAATATTGATATACCCTAATGCGACAAAGAAGGTGTGTTTCTTTGGATCTGGGTTTTATGAATTTTATCTTATCGGTTTAGAAATTACTGGAATCGCTTACAGAAAAGTTTATAGCAAGACATCTGACGTGGAGTCTAACATTACACATCTGCTGGAAAAACACATGCCTCTACCTTCCTTTCAAGTTTCATCCGATTGCACTTATTCAAATATGGTGTTTTAGGTGAATAATCCGAGTTATCCACAAAAAGACCGAGTTTTCGAAGAGAGTAAATTTACAGATGATACCTAAAATACAGTTAGTATTAGTTATCAGATTAAATCAATTTTGGAGTGTTTATTGCGGCCATCAATTCTGCACTGTAAAAACGTTGCATCAATCGTTAACAAATATAAGTTTGAAATCCGACTTAATATGGCATGACATCAAGGTTAATCTATTTTATTCACACATAATATATTATATTAATAGTTATCCGATGATCTATCATCCTTTGATATAATAGATTATGAATGCCGTCATATTCGTATTAATTACTCATCATATTTATATAAAATGGATCATCAATAAATTGTCTTTGAAGTTATGCTACATTAGGTTGGATTTCAAATTGATATATATCAACTATTAACCCTTTATACAGTGTGTGGTGAAATTTTATTTCTGATTTGTGTTGATTTCACTCAGATTTTTGTTGTCAAGTGGTAAATTAACACCGATTTGAGTAAAAGCTGTACACAATCTCGGGTTGTGTATATATGTTCATCAATTCGGTGTTAATTATTTTGAACAGTCCAAGTGAACAATTTCAAACGTAAGAGACGATAATCTCCAAATTTTTATCGAATTCACAGCGACGAATTGGAATTCATAATTGTTTTATTTGAATATGACTGAATCAGCCATTTAAAATATTTTTCATCCGCAAGTTTCTTCTAGAAATTACACATTTTTTAAATTATAACTTACGCTTTTGAATCAGCTGATCGTAAATCGTAAGGATTTAAGGGTATCCTAGCAGAAATGACTCTAGCCACCTCATAGTTAATGTCAAGGCCCTGTCTAGTGACTAGCTTCACTGCTAGTGCCTTTAAAGGTGCTAGACAACCGCTATAATCATTTTTACTGGGGGTATCCCGTAGAAGCCAAAGTTACTAGACTGTTGTTCCCAAAATACTCAAAGATAACTCAATAGAATGGAATATGACAACCAGCCAGACCTTCTTCCATATCAACAGAAGGTCTGACTGGGTGTTTTAATTAATTTTATTCAGTCATCTTCGAGTATTTTGGATAGAGAGCTGTAGTAACTTCGGCTTCTACGAGATACCCTTAACAACATAAATCCAGAAGCATTTCTACCATGCTACACGGAAAAAGAGGAATAGTGATGATCACTGAGCGAAGAGTAAAATATGGACAGGCCAAACTGCGCAATCCAAATAACTAAACAACTCCATCGATATTACAATACGCTCAGTTAAATTAATGACACGTTCAATTAGAATAACTACGCGATGGATTGTAGTAACCAAATTTCCCTGGTAGGAATGTCACAAGTTCTTCTCTGTGACCCATGAGACTCTGGAGGGGAAATAATAATTAAGAAAGATTATCGAGGCGCTAGTCAGTAATTGATGCGTTGAATCCAATTAGCGTTGAAAAAGTTGGACTGATTGATGACACGGATCTTCAAAAAATAGGGGCCATTCCTGAACTCCTCGGTAGTTACCGGTAAGTGCTTTATCAGTTACTCGCTAGTGCCTGCTTAGTTTTCCTGATTAGTCCCTCGTTAGTGAGAGCGTTACATCCCTCATCAGTTTCTTGGTAGTTTTTCCACCTAGTGCCTCGTCGATAAAAAGGATGAACCGATGAGCGTCTCATGGTTTATTAATTGAAATTTCTACCAAGAGTTTGGTCCGTCCATATTTTACTATACCAGTTTTCTCCGTGTATGACTTTTCTACATATTTATCTATATTGCCACTACATTCTACACGGAAAGCTGGAGATTATTAATATTTTTAAAAATTACTGACAATCTAGGGAAAAAGAGTGGCGCTAAAGAGGATCCGTGGTGAATTTACCGGAAGGTGATAGTCTCACGATGAAATATAATTTTTACTACGAATTTTTGGTAAACTCACTACAAACATTCTTCAGCGATCCTTTATCTCAATTTCTTGGAGTGAAAATACTGCGAGTCCAACAAAAGTGAGATACCACTCCTGAAGAGTGAGTTTATCTTTTTAAAACTCGCTTTAAAAAGTGCAAACTCACTCTTATTGTACTTGCAGTATTTTCACTTTTTAGGAATGGATTTCCACTCCAAGGAACTCAGAGAGCTCTTTTCTCCCTGAATTGACAGTCATTTTCCACCTGTTAATAAAAGTTTCTTGAATATTTTTCCTCACTTTTTCCTCTCCGTGTGAAGAATAATTGTGAGATTTTTCCCCGAAATGTTCTCCATTTTCTCAAATTTGAGGAGAAATCTGATATTTTTGATACCAAAACAACTCCCCTAACATCGAAGAGGAAAGAAAAAGTCCTCTAAATTTTATCAACGTAAACTCTGCCTACACTGAATGTCACTTCCAATTACACACCATCCCGAATGAAGAATAATTATAAAATAAATAAGCTTTGGAATCTTAATATTGTAACATCATTCCTTGACGAATGATTCGATTCGATACAAACATTGATTTTCAAGCCCACATTATACGAATAAAAAATCACATTCAAAGAACGATCTTACGCGGAATCACGAGTTTTAACTTTCCAAAAAAATACGTGGGAAGATGGATAACGGGTACGAAGTTGAAAATAAATAAAACAGAAAAAAGAAAAGATAATTTGAGATATGAAGTGAGAAACAGTGGAACATAATCTTGTCTTGTCGCCTTGTATCTGGCTAAAAGATTCTCGGACTATATTTTAGAGAAAAGGAAGAGAAAGAAATCAAGCTGCTATATCCTGATGGCAAATCAGACTCAACAAGGGCTAAATCAGGGAGTGTTGTAAGCTCACAATACTCTGTCACATCGAGTAACACCTACGCAAGATGCAACGTAGGGGATGAGACTTCTCGTGTAGGCTGTGCAATGGAAACGAACACGCGTCTTCTTGGATATGTTCTACAACTGTTTTGCCCCCGCCAGATTTGGATTGCGATTCCCTTCGGTTGGAATTGAATAAACCAACAATTGAATAACACGAGGGATGAAACGAGTGGGAAATTTTACTCGAGTTCTTCAAGTTCTAAACAAATTTTTATTGAAAAACCGCTAGAAATATATATAAATTGTCAAACTTGAATATTGTTTTTTGAACACATTTATTAATTCATTACATCCAGGACATATTTTATAAAATTTAATAATGATGATTTTCTGCGTAAAAAATGAATACGGTGAATCCTCATTCGTTCCATGGAACGTTCATAGAATGTATAGGTATGGTTGTCCTACTCTAAAATGTTGATTTTGGTTCATTGTACGAACGTGATTCGTGGCACGTGATTGTAGTGCCGATCCCGCACCACACCCAGAACATCGCAGTACGATAAAGTGGGAAGATCCTAGGCTCAATGATTCCAAGACGGAATATTTTATCAAATGATATGTGAAAATATCATGAACGAAGAAATAATGTTCCAAATGAATATATTTCAAACAGTTAATATCTCATTCGAATTCACTTATTTCAATAACCCGAAACTTCGAAATTTTTCAAATCATTGATATGATTATCATGATTTTCTGTTATCAAAAAACATTTGCTGACGCAACGGATCCCGGTATTATACGCGGAATATGAAATCTTTTTTCTGAACTAGCTCAAAATTTGCTGCGACAGCTAACTAGATTGCTACTCAAAGACTAAACGAAAGCAAATAATTCGCCTTGACGGTAAAAAATTTGCTGCTCCAGGGAAAGAGGAACCAGTTCTTCGTGCGCAATCACATGTTGCGAATGAATCTATTTTAAACAATAAAATATTCTCAACATACACGGAAAGACTGTTATTCTGAAAAATTGCTATCAATTTATGGAAAAAGAGCATCGTTGAAGTATTGATATAATTGTACTGTGAGGAATAACAACAAAAACTATCACCTTTTTCATTTTTACTGCAAATGTGTAGTAAACGCGGTGAAAAGATTCTTCAACGATTCTCTTTCCACTCAAATTGTTAGTCATTCTTCTAAACAATAATAACATTAATCTTCCATGTTCTTAAAGTTTGAATCGTTTGTGGCTACCAGACGAAAATTCAAACTCATAAAATCCGATGAATGGTCGTTATTCATCATCTCGAATTACCTCCTTGGAACTGGAAACCACTTTTGAAGGATGTAATGCAAGTTCTTTGAGGTATTTAACACGTGAATATCTCGTTATTCAATTATCAATTCGTTTCGATAAACGATTCAAACTTCAGCATGGTGATCTTCCCGCATTCTACTCTGATTCAATTTTGTCAATTTAAAAGCGAATCTATGAACACTTTGCGTAATTTTGAAATTGACCCAGATTAGAGAAAACCTAAATAGATTTATTCCGATACATCTGTTAAGAGTTCGACTCATTTACGTAGATCTAAATATCAAATGAAAGAATTCTTCATTCAAGTAAATATACTCGGACCTTAAAAGTAGAGAAAAAAATCAGTTCTCTACTTCCTTTTCCTTTTACCAAAGTTGTTACTAAAGTAACGAAGATAATTCCAAGTATCACCTTCTGCAAGAACATTCTAAGATTTCTTGAATGGATATACGATTTTCTAATGTATGTACGCGTATGACCTTGAGTATTACATGGTAACCAAGATTCATCGAATCACGTTATTTTGACTACTCTTCAAGTGAGTTACAACTTACGCATAAATCAACTAATCACTTCTAAGAGGTGAAAGGTGTTACTCAATCTAGTAGTCTTCTATTTTACTGAACGACGTTGGTAGGGAAATATAAACTTATCACACTTCTGATCAAGTCAGCCATATTTTTTCTTCATCACCTTAACGTGAGAATTTCATCTCATGCAAATCAAATGATCATTTTATGCTGGTGGCTTTATATTTATGTTAATGCACAAATTTTGTTTGGGATAGGGGTGGTAAATAAGATCGAGACTTGAATTCTTTTTGCTTTTCTAGTCTCGAGAGAAAATATATTGTCTATTTCGCGGTACGTAGGTTGGAGGGCGATCAACCCCTCGAAATAGTCATTATAATTACGATAATCGATCATTTGAGTTCCAAAAAATTATTGACTCGTATTTCAGACTTTGGAAATAAAATCGCGAGTGGTCCGATAAGATCATTTAATGTGGAACAAAATTGAGAATAAATGTAATTACAGTTCACAAATTGAAATTAGAATATAATCTGTAATGAAAATCATAAATCTCTTTCGATTCTTTAACGACGACAGGCACATGCATATACCATACGTTTTCAAATTTTTATAAGTAAACCAGTGAATCAATTTATCGTAACAATGGCTTTGAAAGAAAATACTCTCAGAATTCCTTGCAGATAATTTTTTATTCGGAAAAATTAGAAACCTTTTTCACTCGTGGTGAATGTACTGAAAATATAAATCTTCATTGTTCTCATACGGAAACAAAGGAAATAACTGTGGCACCCTTTTCTAACCGCTGTATAGCTAAAATAATTAGCTGCCACAGTAGGAAATCGTAGCTGTAACCGCACAGGTTTCGTGGTTGATATTTGCATAGCCAAATAATTTAGCTGCTGAATTTTCGCTGTGGCAGCTACATTTCTTGCTGCTACCGCTAAATGCGTAGCTGCGACAGTTAAAAAATAGCTGCCGTAGCTAATTTTCAGCTACCCAATTGATAGCTAATTATTTTTTTCCGTGCATCACCACTGAAAGAGGATCCGTTCGATTCTTGATTTCCAAACAACAATTGACATAGAAAAGAAGCCCTTTCATTTGATCACAATTTTGTCAAAATTTGATGGTCCTGTACAAAGGGATTCAGATTCTCAAGCTTTCTCCACAAATGAAATGTTGCTGAAGTTTGAATCGTTTATTGGAACAAATTGATGATCGAATAACGAAATACTTAGATCCAACCTTAGTTAAACACCCAAAATCTTGCAGCACATCTCTTAAACAATGTTTTCAATTTCAATAAGTTAATTTGAGGAGATAAATAATGATGATTCGTCATATTTTGTAAGTTTAAATTTTCGTTTCGTTTTTTATAAACGATTCAAACTTCTACAAAACGAAACGTAAGCAACCACGATTTTTTCGTTTTTTATGAAATGCAAACAGTGAAATAAGCAAAAGAGATATTTCGTTTACCATCAAGAATATCAAATTTTAATCAAAGTTTCCATATATCACGTTATAAATTGAAAAATGTTTTTCATATCATTACGAGTTAACAGGGTTATTAACAATAGTTACTTAACAATAGTGAATGTCTTCAGGAAGAGCACAAATACGTATCATACTGAATCTGCTGAAATACAAGAGCAAAGAATTTACATTTAAAATATTCCCATTGTTTTTTCTCACAGATGACCGTTACTTCATGGCCCAAGAAGGATTAATTGTAATTATGTTAGTGTAATTGGAATTACATGATTGGACAAAAATTTGAACTCAAGAATTACGATCACTCAATGTTAATCAAAGCGAACAATAGCAATAACTTGATTATAACTGAATATTATTGAAGTAACTACACTGTAAAAAATGTTGGTAGTAATTTTACTAAATGTCAATGGCAACAGGATTTACCTATACAGTATCAGTAAAATTACATGATGCACATTAATATAAAAATTACGAACTACACACACCAGTGAATTCACACATCCACTCAAGGTGAATTTATGCGTACATTATTGACTGTAATCTTAACAGTCTTGAGTATTTATAAAATTACCATTCAAGTCAGTAATTTTACACTGACATGTGGATATAATTTCATTTTACCAGTATTTGGTACTTGTAAAATTACCATCATGGCGTTTATGTGGAATTACAGGTGACGAAAAGGGTAAAAAGACTGCCAAAATTTTAGTGGAAATGTATTTTACATGAACAGGCTTGGTAAACTTGTTGCATGTAATGTTACATGTATTTCTTACAGTGTATGAATATATAAAAAATTATTAAACAAACAAATCAAGTTTTGCCTATCATGAGCCGAAAAATTTGGACGGTTTTTGTTCTCATATTGGATCAACTTTGTCAATGATTATAATTTCATTTGTGAATATCGTGGACAAAATTTTAGCCTCAATTTCTCCTCAATAATTTCAATTCCTTGCAGGAAAAATTGAGACTAAAATCTTAAAAAACCCTAATTGTATCCGCAATATTCATAAATCAGGATGGAATGAATTTAAAAATCGAATATCCGAATCATTATCTCTCATAAGGTTTGGAAACCAGTATTGAGAGAAATTTATAATTAAATTTATTATGGAATTATAGGAATGTAGGAACATACCGACTCCTAATGAAATTTACCATAATATAATAAGATTCATTATGGCATAATAATAGAAACCTGATTAAATTTACGATGTTCCACAGTAAATTTCATTAGAAGTTAATATGTTCCCCTATTCCTGTAATTCCATAGTAAATCGACCTATACATTTCTTCCAGTGAGGACTGCAACAAAAAATGCAAAAGTGGAAACCAGATAAAATGGTTGGAGCCAAAATCAACTATTTATCCTGGTTACTGCAATAAAAAAAACACATCTGAGAGAATGTGTAAAGTTAATTTTTACTTCATACATTTTATCTGGCCACTGATTTGAATCAGTATGAATGTAAAGTTATTGAAAATTAAAAAATATTTCAACACATAGTGAATATTCCAATCAATTTTCTCAATTTGTGATATTTCGGTTGTTGATTCTATCACTAACGCATGGAGTTAAAAAAAATTCACTGCGACAGCGAAATTGAATTGTGCTGGGAGTGGCAAATTTTTCTCTATGACACCAATTTTGTTAGCTCTACACGGAGAGAAAAAATTTGCTGACCCAGCAAATCGAGGTATTTTATATATAGAATAGCAAAATTTTTTGCTTACCTAGCTAAAAATTTGCTATAACAGCAATTGCGTTAGCTACGACAGCAATTTTTTAGCTGCGGCAGCAAAAAATGTTTGCTCCGCCAGCAAATTTTCAGTATTATATACAGAATAGCAAACAAATTTTGCTGAGATAGCAAACATTCGTTGCTGACACAGCTAAAAGTTCACGGTCGCAGCTAACAAGATTGCTGGAACAGCGAATAGTTTGCTGTCACAGCAAAAAATTTGCTGCTCTGGCAAAAGGAACCCAGGAAAAGTAGATTTCGCTGCCACAGCGAATTCCTTTTTCTCCGTGTACACAGTAGAAAATTTTGTGTATTTTCAACACACGTGCATGTGCCAAACGGTTCACTCCAAATTCTTGTTAAATATTGACACAAAAGTGTTAAATTTACATTGAAAATTAGTCGATTTGCGACTCACGAATTTTGAGTGGACCGTTTCTAACACGAAATTTTTTATTGTATAGGATAGCGATTTTTTAACCGTGACAGCAAAAAATATCCATTCCTCCAGCAAAATTCGTTCCCTATTCCCTATATCAATGAAAAATTTACCATTTCAATTAATCTTATTGCTTTTTCAATAATCCAGTTAGCTATGACAGCGAATTTTCAGCTATAGGTTAACAAAAATATTCGCTATTTGATCCATAATACCTCGATCTGCTATATGTGTAAATTTTTTCTCATAATATTCCAAGGCATTGCCTTGAATTTCCAATTGAATCACGTACGTTTGATATTGAATTCCGAGCAAACGCAACGCCCTAAAGATTATCGTACTATTGATTCTGCAATAAAGTGCACAGAACGATCCCATATTTATGCGCGCTCCGCTTCAAACTAGCAGACACATGTGATCGTCCTCCAATTAGCCGTACTCGAAGAATGCATCGCGTAATGACTTCTGCCAAACCAATTTGTTTTTACTCGGGACAGTATCGTATGCTCATAACGCGCTGCATCATACACTTCATTTAATTCAGTCAAGAAGCGAGAACCGAATAGCGCCATGTTAGCGATATATAAACCGCTAGCGGATCTTTCTCTCACAAGCATTGAACTCTATAAGACGTGAGAATTCACCCTATTTTATTTTTCCGTGACATGTATGCTTCGATTAAATGTTCTAGAAGAAGAAAATTCCAAAATTGTTCATTGTTCTCTTCTCCATACACACGCTTGTTAATTCTTCTAATCGTCAGAGACATTGCTTTTAAAGTTCATTTTCAAATTTGATTGACATTCAATTTGAAATGTAATGTAATAACGATATATTTTCCAAATCCTGCCCTACAGACAGGGATTACTGGCATTTCAACGAGCCGCTGATGATCCAACAATGGGGATAAAGATCCGTTAATGGCCCTTCGAAACGCCTGCAGTTGTATTCGCTGGGGCTATTTAATTATTCCATACGTCCTTAGTTTATGGTGTCATGTTTTATGTTTCGCATATCGGTGGAACGATTGGTTGGTTCAAAATGTTTTGAACCATCCTTGCTTAAAAGATCCAATGCAAACCTATTAACTGCTCAATCAGTATGAATCAGATTTTTGTCCAGGAGTTTCCCTATTTGATCTTATTCAAATCTAATCGGTTTGAATAGGGAATTTTTACTCAATGAAATATAATCAGTAAATTTCAATGTACACGGAGAAAAGTATATGGGATTGATTACCATTTGCCTTCATTCTCATCGCGACTTTAGAATAGGAAGTGAGTGATGACTCGCGATTGGGTGATCATTACGATGTTGATCTATCGTTTCCATAGCAACGTAAACAGTTTATCGTACTCAATTCGACTTCACATGGGACTTATTACAATTTTGAAATATCTGTTACCAAATTACTATAATTCTTCACAGTAACCGTTACCGTATACTTGTACATGATCCGAATTTCCCGATTATATTTCATTGAGTAAAAATTTCCTACTCAAATCGATTATATTTGAATAAGATCAAATAGGAAAATTCACAGCTAAAAATCTGATTCAAACCCAGCCAGCACAAATGATCAATTCGAATTTATCAAGACTTCCTGAAGACCTCTTGAATAGTCCCCGTTATGCAACCAATAATGGATTCGATAAGAATGCAATGAATTCAAAATGAAAACGTATTGAATTCCCGGACAATTCATTATGAAATCTTGATATGAGTTCTTTCTGAACATTAAGTTGTTCATTAAAAGTTTATGTGGAATTCAAAATATTCATAATGAATACATATTGATTAGCATAACAGGAGATCTTTGCAGGAACTCTTGTGCTGTATGGGAACTGATTGACGAATTAATAAGTTTCAATCGGATTTCTCGAAGCAGGGATAGATACTACATAACATGATACAAAATTGAGCATGATTTTTATGAATTGAATCACAATTGGTTATTGATTTTGAATCTATTCTGATTTGCAACACGATTCATATTTTATTCATGATTTCATTTGCTCAGTTCGAATCATTGAGCGAATTGCAACTATTTTCCAATGTCGAAGACTATTCGGAACTTTTTCACTCTAAAATAAAACTTTCATAACAATTCGTGTGGACCAAAAAAAGGACCCTTCAAGATTCATATATTATTGCAATCAAGTGAAATTTATCTTTGCAAACCTAAAATTAGACAAACTTTTCTTCCCTCCTGTAGAAAAATGAACCGGAACATCGAAATAAATTCATTGTATCCGATCGTAAAAAAATATTACGCTGTTCGATGTTGCAGAATATATATTATTCTTTTTACGAGGATACTCCGATAGGACAAAAGTGTCCTCGGGTTATATTTCAGACGTATGCGGTTCTCTGAGATGTTAGAATGACGTCAGAGTCCAGTCTTATGTCACTACGACTAACATCCCGAGCAAGTCAAACAAAGTTGTTTCCAAGACCTTTTGCAAACTGCGAAATTTCAAATTCATAATCTTACCGAAGAGTTGGAAAATTCGATTAATAAATTTGTCTATCGAAAATTGTATCTTCGGGACCAAAATCTTCTATATTTTTTATTCCATTCTTTATTGAACTCTTCCAACGATATGAGATTTCACATAAATCTTCAAATTTATTTGATCGAGACTGTAGAAGGAATCGCGACAGTTATTAGAATTGCACTTTATATCACGCTGCTTCGATTACAAAGCAAAAGAAACAAGTCAAACATTTCATTTTACATGATTCCGATTGATCAGATCTCTCGAGTTAAAGCGCGTACGTCCAACAAAGGTGTGACACGTATCTTGCGACTCATCTCCCATTGGTATCTGATAAAAGTGATTGTGAGAATTTCGGGCTTGCTCGGTCGGTTGAAAAAGAGACAGGCCAACTCGTTCGGTACGTTATCGCCTTGAGGGACAGTGTCGCAAACGATATTTGAGATTGTTCGATACGAATGGATCACGGGTGGTGGTGGCTCGTTGAAGAACACAGCGAACGAAGAATTCTCTTGTGTTTCTTTTTTTTTCCTTCTCTTGTTTTTGCATCGTGTAATTCGGTACTTTTTTCCTTCCTTTTCCCCCAACGTATATAATAATCAAGTGTAAAGCTTAAAGAAAATAACTGAAAAGTGGGATGCGTGTACGAAGAAGAAGGAGAAGAAGTAAGAAAAAAGAGAAAGAGAGAAAGCGAGGAAGGGGAGAAGCGCGTACACGAGATACCGTAGAAGAAAGATAGCGATGACGAGGGAAGGTAATAGAAAGTTTGTCGCATATTTGGATACCGGGTGGATCACAGAGTTGCCGCTTTGTTGGCGCAGGAAACGGAAACTGACGGAAACAAAGCCTCGACAAACACGAACACGGTGAAGCTCGTAAGAATGTTGTCACGAGGACAAACAGTGCGCGGGCGCGCCCTGTTTATCGCACCGCTCGTGACAAATATTGCCACGGCTCCGTCACGGAGGAAGGATGTTCTTAACTCTACTTTGAGATAGATGTCTACCCAAGTTGAACAGAGATGGAAAGTGTTATGAGGTGTACCGCGATGTAAGCGTAGCGTCGGCGAGATAACAAGACCGCCGCCGCTGCCGCCGATTGATGAATCATCGGTTACTTTTCAAGGCTCATTGCAAGAGAGGTTTATCGAAGGACAAAATCTTTTACCGATTCAAACCGGTAGGAGAAATGATGGAAGTTCCATCGGTACCTGTCTCCGCTCGCACGATCCAAATATTAATAATCCAGAAGGGAAATGTATTTCCGTATCATCTTCGACTCTTTCCAAATTTCATACAAAAAGATCGAGATAAGAAAAGGGATAAGGGATTGTTCTACTCCCGAGAAAGAAGCTTGAATCCTCGAGATTCTCCAGAGGATGAAGTTACGGATCCACGTGACCCTTCATTCCTCATTTACGTGAGTTTTTTCGATATCATTCTAATCAGTGGCCTGTAAGTACAACCATGTTGGCTCGAATTATGGCAATTAACAACATGTTTATAAACCAAAAAACAAACAGATATCTTTTGTTCTATATAATTTTAGTTATGAAGGAAAATTCAGACATTTATTACACGGCAGGGGAAGAGAAAAATCGAAAATGTACTAAGAATTCGCGTAAGAAAAGAGATATCGTTACGAGAAGAATAAGATGACGTGTATGTTATAACACGATCTTCGTCATACCTGAACGATTTGGGCGATCCGAATGCAACCGCTTGGGTGGCATAGTACGTTAAGCTTGTTCTCTCCAACACGACAAATTTTAAATTCAATTTCGATCTAGATCACATCGTTTTTGGGTTTTTAGGTCAACCGTGAAATTTCGAGCAAACTTCGTTTACCTGACTTCTTACGAGGAAAAAACATTCCTAGCTGTGAATTTTGAAATCCGTACAAAACCATCTAATGATTTAGAAAATGTATCTCATTCCACATGAGAGGATTAAGGTTCGTCAATGTTACCGCAGTTTTCACGCCGATTCTTTGTAATGTGTACAATTTTTCACAACTCGAAAAAGATTATTTTCTCTCGTAGAAGACAAAAGTTTTCTTATTAATTGAAATTATTCCAGATTGTGATTAAACGGAAAGAATTTTGGAGGTACATGACAGTTTTTGTCGAATTCAAATATGCTAACATTGGAATGAATGTTAAAATAAGAACAATAGATATTATTGTGGAATATAGTAATTTTCGTGTTAGCGATGTAGATTTTCAAAAAAACCTCAAAATATATAAAATTTTTATCGGCATTTTATACAAATCCATCAAACTAAATATTTTGTATATAAAACAGGATTGATTTTGTTTAAGATTCGGCATCACTGCTTCATACAGCAACGAACACAAATTGCAATTTTCCATTCCTAAAAATAGATGCACGAAGACTGTTCATAAATCAGCATTGAGTGATTTTAGTGACTTCAATATAGTTTATTTATAATTATATATAATTTCATTCGGGTCTATATTCGACTTAATCAAAGAATTTTCTCTTCAAAACTGTGATTACGTTTCCATTTTTAAAACATGTTAATTCACAAGAAACATAATGACCTATCGGAAACGTATATTCCTTTCAAAATCATCGTAAAGATGTGATCAGCGAATCACACAATGCGATTCTACGCAATCACCAATTTCTTCGGCTGTGAATTTGGAATTTTCGAATAGTTTCATCAATCAAAGAGCTTTTACAGTGATTCTCTATAAAAAAATTTTCCTCGTGATTGATTGTTGGGAAAAATCCTTGCCAATCAAGAAAAGCAACCTAATGAAGATCAGTTCACGCATCTTGTGAGACCCTTGTGAGGCTTAAATAGGATTTTATATACAAAGTCTCATAAGAACTTGTTAAAATCTAGAAAACCCCTAAAATTATGTTTATCAAAGCATTCATGATAACACTGATGATAGATCAAATTCGTTGATACCACACAGGAAAGAATGTGAATAGTTGAATTAATTGAAGGGTTCCAAACAGATTTGTATGATCGTGGCATACGAAAAACAAAATTTGCGATGAATTCTAACACAAATTGTGCCATCGTGATTGAACTGAAATGGATTATTGGCAGTCGCAAGAAATTCTTTTTATCCAAAATTTTATTCCAAATTATAATAAATGTGACAAATAATTATTTCGCATGTCACTAAAAAGATAGTTTTTATATTTTTTCAACTATTTATATATACGACAACTGAAATTTAGTTGTCCTTGCTAGATTTTAGTTGGCGGGAATAAAAGGCCGATGGTTTGAAATATGAAGAAAGCAGTTCATTCAATGCCCAAGCGTGTATTGCCTATAGTGACAATGGGCCCCAGACTGGATCCATCCTCTTTAACCCAGTATTGGGGAATGACGATGGGGCCCATGTTGGCTCAATCTTGGCCCTGTTGTGCTTTCCCATACAATTATAGTTGAAAAAAATGGAGATAATCAATCTTAGTGCGGGCACATTTGAAATTGGCCCCAATTTGGACCGGCGTTAGGCCAAGATTTGGGTGAATTTATATCCCGAGCATGTGTGTACAATCCTCAGCGTGTAAGAATTTTGGTCCCACTCTGGCCCAGTCTTGGGCCCATATTGGCAGGATGGGGCCCATGCTGGCCCGGGGTGGGCCCCATGGTATATACATGCTAGGGATTTTCCAAGTCCAAAACAAAAAGGAAGGGGCAGTATTGATTGCCTAGTCTGGGTTCATGCTGGGCCCGTGGTGTTACCAATTCTCGGGCAAAGCAATACGGCCAAGCTGGGAACGATGTTATCATCCCAGGGTTGGTCCCACGTTGGGTAGCATGGGCACCCACCCTGGGCATAGATGGGGTCCGCCGTCAATACACACTTGGGTGTGAATAAAAAATTTAGCTGTGACAAATAAAACTTATTTGGTCTGACTAAGTTTTTATTCAGAGTGACTAAAGTTTTTACACGGAGAAAAATGCAGATCGAAAATATAGTAATCTTTGATAGAAAATTTGAAAATATTCCTTAAATTTGTGATAAAGATAATATGAATCTACTAGACATTCCATGACACCTACAAAAACTTGTACTCGATTTAGGTCAATTTTATTTGAAATGAATACAAGTTCATTGGGATGAAATAAATTTTTCATTTGATTGAACTGAAATTCTAATGGGTTCATATTTAAATAGAAATTTAGTTGATTCAAACAAAGTGTAGCCAATCCCGATAAATCCAAATATAAATTTCTTTTGGTGTTTCACTTGAAAAAGAATGAAAAATTATCAATACTTAACAAACAATAGCAAATAATATCAACTTTTCAGAAGTCACGCATGAAATTTCACATAATCTAAATAAGAAAATTTAGAAATTTTGTTATTTACTTCGTAAAATTTCTTTTTGGATTTTTGGAAAGTTGATATTTTTTTTTATTATTTGGTGAATATTTATAATTTTGCAATCTTTTTCGAGTAAAATTCAACAGAAATGTTAACCGTTCTATGTTTATTACAAATTTGAGGAATATTCTCAAATTTTCGATTAAAGATTACTATACCATCGATTTACACTTTTCTCCGTGTAGCTATCCAATGTTCAACTGAACCCTTTTCCACATTGTAGCCGCAACTAATGATTTCTCTAATTATTAACTATTATAATTGAAATTATATCATAGAAAATATAATATTGTACTATGAATTTCAGATATCTCAAAAAAGAAAACTCAACAAAAATTATACATCGATCTCATTAAAACCATCCTCCACAAGAAATTTTATTCATGATTTTTGAATAATGTATAATATATGTAATTCTTTGACACGATAATTCATTCTCATTTTTTTATATAATATACATTAATAGGAAATGAAGCGATGAAGTATGAAACACTTTTGAATGAACATGAGTTGCCAAAATAAAAGTGCATGAAGTTTTAAGATTCATCAATTCCACTAACTGAAAATGCAAAAGATAAGAGTGAAGGGAATAATTCTCAATAAGCACACTAATTGAATTCATAATTGCCGCTTAAAGTGGTCAAAGTGATACCCCAAAACCTTAAGCTCATAACTGTTGGCCAAGTTTGGATTCATAGTTTTCGATCGTATGTGTGACACATAACTAAGCGGAGGAGTATTCAAGATTATGTATAATTTATATATAAACTGTATTAAATTATACGTCACTTATATACAACTCTGAAAATTTTTCCACTTGGACTAACAATTCATGTACCAGGATATCTTTTAGACAACTTTGAAATGTCTTATCCCGTGTGGGAAGGTTCTCAAAATTATATATAATTTGTATATAATTCAATAAAAAATTTTATATAAGTTCTATAAAATTATACATAAATTATATATAATTTTGAAAGTTTCTTTATACGGGAAGATACATGTTTGAAAATATTTCAAAGGTTTGAAACAAGTTTTACGCCCGAAAGACATCTTTCAGGTTTATTTCTCAGACGTCTGAAAGACATCTCAATATGTTGCATAAGATATCTCAAACTTGTCTGGAAGATATCTTGAAACATAAATCATTATGTGCCTAATTTTGAATGGAGAGGAAATCATATTGTGATATCAGTTTCCAATAGTGTGAAAATCCACTTTAGAAAGCTATTGAAAATAAACCATGTAGTTGAAAATTAATGCCCTGCATATTCAAGGCTATGAATTCATATCAAATCACTCACTGTTGAAAACACTCATTTTCGTACAGTACCCTGGTAGGAATCAAGTTAAT
This sequence comes from Gonatopus flavifemur, assembly GCA_018340375.1. NCBI lineage: Eukaryota > Metazoa > Arthropoda > Insecta > Hymenoptera > Dryinidae > Gonatopus > Gonatopus flavifemur. The sequence goes on from JAFFJZ010000005.1 coordinate 14,661,749, forward strand.
CAGTTCCCTGACCCACATCAGAACCATGGACACGCCTAGTTTGCCTTGATAGCGCCAGCTAAGAGGCGAAGAAGGGCCTAGAATAATTTCTACTAAGGTAAGTATACTTACTTGTAATTGTATTTTATACAGTCCCATATAGAGATTGAAACCCGACCCCTCTATAATAGCGCGGTATAGTTGTGAGTGATTTACAAGACCTGGTAGGATCTTGTCATCGCCTAAAGAAACTTCTGCTCAGCCTTGGTGCAATACTGGCGCATAATCATTCATTTTCATGGACCGATATTGGTTATTATCCATTGAGCGAGTGACAACAGCTGGAAATCGACGCTGTTGCTGTAATAGCACATTCATTCCTGCCAAGATCTAGGGACCACATCCGTGCCAGTACTGGTCCATTTTAACAATTCCAACAATTTCTGCGTGAGGATCCAACCCTTCACTCTAATAGATTTACCGATACTCTATTGTTCGAAGACAACGTATTGACACGCAGATTTTAATGCTGATTGAATACTCACTACACGAAGAAGAATGCAATCCAAAGATATAGTAATTTTCGCGATACAAAATAAAAAGTAATATGTGGAGAAAAAAATTCGCTGTGACAATGAATTCTGATTTTGCTTGGTACCTTTTGCTGGAGCAGCAAATTTGCTATCACAGCAGTCTTGTTGGCTACAATAGTGTTTCTTTTACCAGTGGCAGCAAATATAGTTTGCTCCTCCAGCAAAATTTGTCTACTATTCTATAAACAATACGAAAATGTGCTCGAATTGTTTACTGTCACAGCTAAAAATTTGCTGCTCCAGCAAAATTATATCCCGTTGCCATAGCGAATTTCTTCTTTTTCCGTGCAAACATGGTCACAAATTCAACGATCGGCATTTTGAATTTTAATCATTTTCGTTAATTTTTGTCCAGTAGTCATAATCTTGCATATTTTTATGTAAAAATCCATTTTCCAAACCTGATTTATTGAACGAATTACGAAAGATTCTCAGATTTTTATAAAATGTGCTGTAAAAAAGTGTACTATAAATACTAAAATGTGATATACTGTAAAAGATAATTGTCGAGTCTTTCACCATAATTTGGTGGACTTTTCCTTCATTCGTGGATGATTCTCCTCTCAAAGAGGTATCCTCATTTCTGATGGAAAAACAATTCTCCCACGACGAGGGGACGAAATTCATCAACAGTGTGAAGAAAACCTCCCCACATTTTTTACAGTGTATATTTTCGTGCTACATATTTTCCCGTATTGAACCAAATTTCGGAATTCCAAAACTGAATCTTATGCGATATATTTCTATCATCTTGGTCCTGAATCAGGACTGTTGAATCAACTGACCCTGCGGTTGATAGATACATTAGATATTTTCTCTTCCACGCCGAACGATGAAGACCTGTTTATATTTGAAAAATAAATATTATATTATCGAATAAATATAACGTATCACAATTTTGACAAATTCTGCATACGAATTGTTTATACACTCTCAGAATAATATAATTCTTTTACTCACCGTAACAAATATAAACCTCGACAGCTTTCACATGAATTCATATGAAAATTCAAAACAGTGTATTAACAGTACTTGGGAAGTCCAATAAAGTGATTGACTCAAGATTTACAATCGTGTCATCCCTGACGCGGAAGTTGCCTAATAAAAACAGTTGAGACAATAATAATAAATTCAAGATTAGAACTTTCTTTCTCACGGGAGCACAGAGTACTATAAATAATCCTAATTTATAGTTGAATTTATTGCCCTTCTACACATAACATGACTATAAAACTTGTGGAAATTTGAATACACGTAAATTAGAAAAAAATAAATAATAAAAAACCGTTTGGAAATTTCCTCTCCGAATCCATTGAATAAATAACCTGTTGATGAAAAATCCTTCGATTCTCTCTCACAATAAAATAAACTATGAATTACTTTACAAACTCACATTTCAACGATCCTTCTCAAATTGGTAGTACCTGTTGTATCAACCGTTGTATAATAACGTTTTCAAAATATGTGATACACAAAAACTGTATAATTTCCAAACGAATTCAGGTCGATTATCTAGAAGCGTGTGGTGATCAGACGACTTGGGCCTAACGTGAATCTGCTATTTCTACTTGAGACGGTGGGAAAAAAAATGGGTGCGTGCGTGCGTGCGCTCGCAGCTACATCATCTTCAAACGGGCCATTTCAAATACTATAATAATATGATTTGTCTTTCAAGTTTGTCACTCTATAAAGACTCTATAAGTTCTTTTGGGAAGTGATTCTTTTTAATGAAATATCATTCTGTATATAGTTCGCAAGCTTTTGAAGTATGCTCATCCCTTATGGGAACGAACAAACGAGAAACCCCACATTTGCTTATGGTGAAAAAAGATTCCTGACATATTCATTTATTACTTTTATACATCCATTCACGGTATTTCATCGACATTCTTCTATACTCTTCAAGTACCAAGTACATAGCATCCTTTCATTAAAACGACCAATCAGCCTTGACTTGTTCCAAAAAGAACCGAATAATGGTTTCGCCATTGATTCATTTATCGTTATTGTTCCTTGCCGCCTGAACGTTTTAACGATGTCACGATACGTTGGGACAATGACATCATTGGAGGTTCTTGTTCAACATATTTTATAACTAACATTTGATCGGGTACGAACGTGGGTAAAATTGTTACAGCGTGTATCAGTCGCACATGTTCTAAGGATTCAATTGTTACACGGGGGAAAAATTTAGGGTAGCAAATTGACAAATTCATATGTGAGAATAGGGATAACATTTTTGCGGTGAAAATTTTACGTTACTTCTGTCGTAAATACATGTTGGGATTCTGAAATTGCAATCGCTGATTTATATATTTTATGTATATGAGGAAACTGCAATAATAACTACAGCAATGGTTGTGAATTTTTCGAAAGTCACAAAAAAGATAGAAATAACATTCAATTGAGGAGAGGTTTTCATCAAGCGTATTCTGAAATAAGGTGATTTTCTCGAATTTTTTTTCTTAAGAAGGAAGTCAGTTAAGAACTCGAGTCATTTGAAACTCATCAAATGGATCTTAAAGTGCATGAAACAAATTTTCTCAAGTTAAAGCATTCGTATCCCGAAACTTTAAAGGCGTTTTTCTCGGAACCATGTTTTCAAGTTTTGCTCTACGATATCTCAAAAACTACTGAACGGATCGCTGTTTTCTTTATTATTTTGAAGCTGATTGAATTGATTGGAGGATGAAGCTGAATAAAGATGATATTTGCCTTCGTTTTTTCTTTTTCAAGCGAAAAAAAGGTGAAAAAACGCTACCAAAAGTCTGGCATTTGTTTAATTTTGGACTTTTCATTGGTTTTATTGGGAACAACCTTCAACAAATATAATATATTTCATAAAAATTATTGGATTTTTGATTTCTGATAATTTTTGTAAGTGCTATAATGGCGCCCGATTGATCACTGTTTTTTTTAGGTGCTTACGTTTCAACGCGTATCAATAATTCCCATGGCATTAATTTTTACTGAAAAAAAAATTTTTTCTATTCAAAGATTCAATTAACAAGTGTGAAAACCCTCGAGTTCTTCATTTACTTCCTTCTATGAAAAAAACATTCGAGAAAATCACCTTATTTTGGGGTCACTAATTTTCACTGGCAATCGGAATAAAAAATAATTTTTATCCTTCAAATGATTTCCCGCTGTTGTATATTTTGTTGAACTTGCAATGACGCAATATACACAAATGTATTTCTCAGCAGTTCAATTGACTCCATCACTCAGCACAAACTTATTATCCGACACGGAGAAAAAAGTATTGCTGGCATAACAAGCAGTTCTGTTACTATAGCGTTTACAAGAAAAATTAGCTGAAAGAGCAAGAAAAATGATTGACACGACTAGATTTTTTGGCTGACATAAACAAATTTGTTAATAGAACTAACTTCTTATCTGCTGCAGTGAATATTTTTGCAAATACAACAAATTTCTTTGTAGGCGCTATAGTAGCAAACCATTTTTTCTCCGTGTAACAAATATTTTCAAAACATCTCACAATACAATATAATGTTATGTCGTTGTTTTCTACCGGAAAGAAAACTTCGCTGTGACAGCGAAATCCGATTTTGCTGGGTACCTTTTTTTGGAGCGGCAAATTTTCTGCTGTGACAGCAATTCATTTGTCACAACAGCAATTTTGTTAGCTATGACAGCGAATTTTTTAGCTGTAGCAGCGAAAAATGTTGACTTATCCAACAAACATTGTTTGCTATTCTATATGTAATTCGAAAATTTGCTGGAAGAGCAAACATCTTTTACTGCGACAGCTGAAAAATCGCTGTCGTCGCTAATAAGATATTGCTGTCACAGCCAAAAATTTATTGCTCGAGCAAGAAGGACCCAGCAAAATTAGATTTCGGTGTCACGGCGGATTTTTTTCTTCTCCGTGTGATTCAAGTGATACAATGCTTCTCAGTAGTATTATCTACACATGCTAGTAATTTTTGCGGTAGCAATTGTTAAATATACATCAAATTACAATACCTGTATACTGTTCTGTAGAAAATATTAGCAACTGTGTTTGTTGAATGTACATCAGTTGGCTGCACGGAGATAAAAGCATTGCTGGCATAACAAGCAGGTCTGTTACTATAGCACCTACAAAAAAACTAGTTGGAAGAGCAGAAAAATGATTGACACACAGTAAAAATTTTTATATTAGATATTAGCATATTTATATTGTACTTTTGGGATATATTTGATTATGTCGCTATAAACCACAAGTATACGAGCATTCACGATACTCTCTCGTGAGGATAAAGATGAATATGTTGTAATTTAAAATAAATATAATTCTGAGGCTCATAATAAAGTATATCCCACGAGTACCATAAAAATATAGTAATCTTTAATATAAACTTTTCTCTATGCACAACTACAGTTTTTCGCTGACATAAACAAATTTGTTAACAGAACTAACATCTTAGACTCTTAGCTGCTGGAGTGAATATTTTTGCAAGGACAACAAATTTTTCTGTAGGCGCTATAGTAGCAAACCATTCTTTCTCCGTCAGTGAAATTGAATATCTTAAAATGTGATTGATAATGCGTTATGGGATAACGTTTTTGGGAAGTAAATTCAGTCGAGTGCAATGGAAAATTCACATTGTTTGTGGTCAATAATACCGCAAAAAGTATGTTTTTTCGGATTAGCGTAGTTTTTACAACCTCCCAGAGCAGTTGTCATGTGGGGTGAGTGCACCAGTGAATGAACACTGCCCGCAAAACGTATTAAACGATGATTCGAAGCTCTCTTAACCCAAAAAAATGTTGGTATAAGAGATATTAATATTTGTTATACAATATATTATCCCTTGAGAGTTTCACAATATGCATTTTTCAAGCTGTTCATTCACCGGTGAATTGGAAAAATCTACATATTTTCATAAATATCTCTGGAAATAAGAACGGATCGATGCGTATTCGAAGGAATTTATGATAATGAAAGCTTCCTCATTTCGTATAAAACCCAAAAATTATTGATTTTATGAATTTTATTTGAAAAAAGTGGCAGTTTAAAGCGACGAATGCTCAACCGTTCGTTCACTGGTGCACTGACCCCATGTGTCATGTGAGTTTGATCAACATTCATGTAAAAATTACATCCCAAGTTTCATTTATGCACTGATGTTAAATTTACATTATAATTTCTCTGACGTTCATTCGTAATCTCGGTTTTTGATCATTTTTTCTCATAAATATTACTCACGTGACAAAGGAGATTCCACCGTCAAGTCATTATGATTTCAAACATTGTTCTGAAACATAAAACGAATTAGAAAATTATATTTTTCTTGAGATGACAATGTTTCAAACGAAATAAGCTGAAGTCTGTTTTTATTTCAAAAAGAGAACTGTTTTTAATTGAAATAGAGATGGAAACGAACGATCAGCGGTATCTTATATACAATTTGAGGTTATTTCGGATCGATATCCTATGGAATTCAACACAAATTCGACATCTTTTCTCTGAAAAAATATCACTAATGACAAGTCTTTAATAACTTAAATTCATGTATTTTTTCTAGACTGGGAGAGTTTTCATGAGAAACTCAAATTTTTTAGTTGAATTCTTTATCAATTTACCGTCACAAGCAGCTGATCGTTCTTTCATTATCTCTTCACTTATAACATTCCTCATGTGAGAAAATTTTCGAAATTGTATATAATTTATACATAATAAGTATATCAAAATTATATATAATTTCAACAATTTTATTTATATAAAAATTACATACAAACTATTGTAAATTCACGTTTCAAATTTTTTGTTTCTGTTGTACAAAATTACACGTCAGTTATATGAAATCGATTTTAGATAAAGCTCCACCATCTCGGGGCAGTGAAAAATGTTTTTTGACTGAGGACGATAAATAGATCATTTTTGAACACCTTACTCCTACTTTATAACTTCACGACGAATATAGATCATTCATTTTCTAGATAATTCGATGATTTTACTAAAAATGATAAATGAATGGTTTGTATTTTAACGCAAATAGTATCTTTGGATCGACTCGGTATGAATTATTAGACCACATGGGAAGACCGAGTCTATTAATCCGTAGAAAAATGACTGTCGATTTAGAGAAAACACACATTATCATTTTTCATTGTGAAACTACCAACAGCTGCCGAATTTTTCCCTCTGAATTGTAATTAATTTTAGTGATTATTATTACGAAGCCCGATATTTTTGTGTGAATTTACGAAAGATATTCTCTATCCTGCCATCAATTTATCTGAATAAACAAGAGAATTTTTTGTTTTGAATTCATTCTAAATGCGTTCGTTTTCCGTTTATAGACGAAAAATGACGTACGAATCAGGGGCTTTCGAGAAGGAAAAGTAGAAAAAGAAACAACGCGGAGAGAAGAACGAGGGTGGTTACCAATTTTTTCTCGAATATCTCGTGATCTAATGAGAATGAAGATGCTTTGCAGAAAAAGCTTTGCAAAGGCTTTCTTTTTCAACGTGGATGTTTTTATTATCGATACCGCACACATGGATGTACTTGTACACATGTATACATAGACAGAGTTTGTATCCTTTGAACGTAGCAGCATCGTAGCGGTCGGTCACCGAGTCGACCTGTGGCTGTCCTTCGGTTAGTCCGCCCTCGCATAGCTTGTCGGCGTTCCCTTTGTTACTATACGTATGTTGCTTTTTTTCTTTTTATTTGTCATCCTCTTCCTGTCGATCTTCAGGAATGCTTCCACCTCTCATCTGGCCATCCGACGACGGTGGCTTACTTGATAAAAGAGAAAGAGAAGAAGAGAGATAGGCGAGAGAGAATGAGAGAGAATAAGATAGGGAGGAAAAGAGAGCGAGATAGAGGTAACCGTGTCTCGCACTGGGTGTATCGTCCAATGAAAGGATACTGCGAGGTCTCTATGGGCGGTTCCATCGTCTCTCGACGATGACTCGCGACGGGACAGTGGTGGGGTCTGCTAAGCCTAACAACTATGGTGGGGAGTTTGACAACGACTACTGTGCAGTTCCCACGTGCCCTGGGAACCCCCGCGGCATTGAGTCGGATGCCACACTCTCCTCCACCTACACCGTCTGCTTCTCGTCATCAGCGCTCCTTCGTTCCTTCCAAAGATATATACGTTTGAGCGTATAAGAGAGAAAGACGGAGATAGCCAATCGCCGCTCCCGTGCCGATTTCTTCTTCTCTCTATTCTCACAGAGTAGCTATCAAGTTATTTTTTTTTCCTTTCCTTTAAAATGGAGTAATTGGATTGTCCGTAATTGCGACGGACTAATAAGTCCTCTCTCGTACCAGAGAAAGAGAGAGACCATTATCGTCGTTGTCGTGAATACGCGCATTCGTGTACGAATGACTATCGATTCGCGCGTGTTCAAGATCAAACGAATTCCCAAAAACGTGGAAACCGGCTACCGAACTCTCCATCGATTCGATCTTTTCGATAAAAAAACAAAGAAAAACAAAACATGAAATAACGTAAGAACGATGCTCGACGTACGATCTTCTTTCATTACTTTTCGAAATTGAACTTTCGAATTTCAGGTTCATGAATTTTGATGAATTTTTGTTGGTTCGACTGTGGTATAGGAGAGAAAGGACAGAAAGGTATGTACGAAGACCCGTTGGAATTGGACCAGCGGTGGCCTCTCAGCTACGATCGCTACCTTAGCGGCTTTTGTGACCACCCTGGCTACCGCCACCGCGGGGGGTAACCCGAAGATCGAGGTGAAGCAGAAAGCGGGCGACGGAGTGTGAGTAGCATTAAAACGCTTTAGGAAGCGCGGGAGGGTGAGGGAGGAAAAAAGAGTATAGAACGGCAGTTATAGTTCGAGAAGTTCGCGTGGGCGACGAAAGATGCTTTCGTCTCACGGTTGCGAGGGCGGATCCAGGGAAAGGTGCGGTATGGAGGGGAGCACGCGAGATTCGAGGCAAGTGGGGGATCATCGGGGGGACTCGAGAAATCACTTCGAATGACTGTTCTTTCGAAGGGAAAGAAAAAGGATGACGCGAGTCAGGACGGGACAAGACAGGACAGGACAGAACAAGACGGAATAGTAGAACGGAATGGGAGGAAACGCGGTTTGAGATTTCAGGGAGCTCAAGAAGCCACGTTTCGAAGGATTTGTGAGTAACCCGAGTTCTGCCATTTGACCGGGGGATGCGCGCTACACATGGATTCTGAAATAAAGAGCGCTACCACGCTTTTTCTCTTCTTTTATCCCCCCTCTCTCCTTGACTCCGACGGTTTTACTTTTTCGCGTCTTTCCTCTTGTTCTCCATCTCTCTCCCCGTCCTTCCTCCTCGTATCGCTTCGCGGTCGCGATCTACCTCCGCGTATCTTTTTCCGCTTCTGTTTCCCTTCGACTATCACACCGACGACGCCACTGCCTCTCACGCATCTTTTCCACCACCCTCCCACCACCGCCGCGACAACCACCACCAACTTTTTCTTAGCTTGCCGCTTGGTTATGTATCGATGATGGAATCCGAAAGAGAAAGAGAGAAAGTCAGTCGAGTTTGCCACCAGGCAACCCAACAACGTGAATCGGTGTGTATTCTCGTAGTAGGTTCGGTAGGGAGGTGTGCCTGCCGGGTCCTCTCCAACCAGAAGAAGTGCGCACGACGAAGCGCCTACTTCGTGGGATCTTTGCACTTTACACACGTTACGCCGCATCGCAAGCGCGTCCTTCGCTTCGCTTCGCTTTGGGTTCGCGCTCCTACCTATTCTCAACTACCAGCAACGGCAACAGCAGCAGCGGCAGCAGGAACGGCAGCAGCAACGGCAGCAGCGGCAGCAGGCAGGCTAGTCGGCCAAACGAGAAGCCTTCAGTCGACGTCGTGCTCCCAAACGGTCCAGACCTGTCAACTTCCTAAGAAATACGACGCGCGTCATCGTTCAACTACTTTTGTTTCTTCTCCGATGTAATTCGAGTTGTCGAGTTTTGCCCGCGCCTATGTTTTACACCGTTTATTCTTCCAACGACTTTGGATTTTAATCGGTTGTCTTCGCAACGAGTTGGTTCACGTAAAAACGAGAGACGGGCACCGTATATATCTTTTTATACGTCAACGTCGTCGTCTTCGTTTTTTGTCATCGTTATCGCCATCGCCCTCGTAATTCTCATCGTCGTCGGTGAACATCGTTGGTAAGTCAACGAATTTTTAACAATGAAAAAAATTCGAATGATCATTGACGTCGAGGAGTCGATCGTTTTACCATAATTCAGGATATCGATAATTATTATGACATTAATGATCGTAATTACAGTGAAATTAAAAGAGCAGGAGGAGGAGTAGGGGTGGTAATAGGGATAGCGGGTAGATAGGAAAGATAGGGGGTAACACCGGTAGCTGTAACAGTAAAACGAAGTGGAGATGGAGGAGGAGGAGGAGGAGAAGGAGGAGGCAGGGAGGAATCAAGCCCTTCGTCATATAACGACTATGGTATCACGATCGAGCGGTAACGTGTGGGGGTATACAGGGAGTGGTTCTCCGCTTGTTGGCAGACGTATCTCGGTAGCAACTGGTCCAATACCAGTAGCGGACAGTAGGGCGGTGCACGGTAGCTGCTACGCTTTGGTTGGCTACCGGTTTCTGCTTTGCTATAGCACTTGATGCTCTCTCGCTCCTCTACTTCGTGTTCTTTGCTTTCTCTCTCTCTTTCTCTCTTTCCTTTGCTCTCCTCTCCTCTCTCTCTTTATATGTTGTATATACACACGCGAAAGAACGAGTGCACGCACGCGAGCAAAGCCGTTTGGTTGGTCGGTTCTTTCCTACTTGCTTCTTTTTTACTCCCTTGATTATTCCGCGTTGCCATTTTTATTTCCATCGGAAATTGCCTTACCGCCTCCTCTTCGATCACGAAAGTAGGGCGCGAAATCAATCAAACGTGACGACGATGGTTCCCTTTGTACTCTCTTCAAGATCATAACCAATTATGTTGTAAACGATCGTGTAAATCTATAAATTAGAAGGCTTAGCGAAAGGTATATCGGCAAACGGTATATAATTCGAGTATTATCGCACGTAATGTTCACAATTCTTTGTATTCAAAACCAAACTGTTTTTCCGTTCGTATCCTTTTATTTATTTATTCACCGGTCATTAAGAACAGTGTTAATTTTCTTCTTCCAGGATACGATGGAATCATAAATACTCGTTATTAATCATTCATGTTTCCTGTTTTCATTTCGGTGCAGTATCTGAAACAATATATATTCTGAATTTATCGTACGAATACTCATAAACTTTTCAAACTTATTGATACATCGGATCGTACGATTCTAAATCTTTCTGAATTTAATTCAATCTAACTCGCTGAACAGAATTCAACTCTGATTCCAGTCTCGACAGTTGACGTTGAGATGATAAAATTTTCCAATGAACTCATATTATTTGGTCCAAAATATGGAATGAAGTTTTATAAATGGAATAATCTTCACCGTATCATTTGAGAAACTTCTTCAGACCGTTCGTCACTTGCAACCACATTCAACGGAATAGAATTACTTTACTTTATTACTTTGTGTATAACGTATATATTCATGATAATGTGCATAAAATTCGATGCAGGATTTAAATAATGGCGAATGATGTGGTTTCATGTCTAAACAAAAATGAAGTAGAAATTCCACTTGATTCAGCAATTTATTGCAAACTGAAGAGAAAAATAGATATCGATCAGAATCCATATCAAAAAGTTTTACTGCGAAAATTAAAATTTTGCAGTACAAAATCCATGGAATTTCAATAAATGTATTAGAAGATGAATTTCTTGAAATTTTCCAGTAACAAGACTAAGGGAATTTGTTTCCTTATTTTTTATGGTGAATGTTTTATCATCCATCATTGTAAATTTCAAGTGTTCTTGTCTTTTATAAGTACACAAGTTAGTAATTCTTGATATTCTCAAATTCTTTTACATTATTATACTGAGAATCAAACCCTCATTCGTCTATTTCATAAAACATTTATCAAGCTATCTATGATAGTCGATGATTAATCCTTATCAGGTGACGCGCAGTCTGTGAAATGGCTGGAAATATGGAAAGTAATGGTGGAATATTTATATTTTATCATCGTATAATTCAAAATCTTTCTCAAACGTATCAAATATGTGAAATATAATCGGTATTTGAATATCATATCTCAATGGCGATTCGGTTTCAGATAATTCCAAATTTAGCGCTTTGTTTGGGAAATATTATCATCTTGAATTGAAAATAGATTACGTTTTATCGATTCTCATTAGGAACAAATCATGAGAATAAGGAAAATTAACTCTTCTTACGTGATTTTTGTGATAGATATTGTCAACTAATTTTCTACAAACGGATTCTGCGTATTCTTCTCTCTGAGATGACTTCTTGATTCGTGGGAGTAAACTCTCTGAATTTTTTGCAGTGAAAATCCACTCCTAAAGTCCAAAGAGAGTGAGATTCCACTCCGCAAAGGTGAATTTTCACTTTCTTGGAGTGAGGATTACACTCTTAATAGGAGCTGAAATTTCAATCTTCAAACCGAGTTGAACATTATTCATTCAGTTGGAGTGAAAAGTCACTCTTTAAGAATGGAATTTCGCTCTTCCTGCGCTTGCAGTATTTTTACTCTTCGAGAGTGAATTTTTCACTCCAAGGAATTTAGAGAGAAGTTTCTTCTAACGATAATCGAGTTATTGTTTACAAACGGAGAAAGAAAAATTCATTGTGACAACGAAATGTCATTCCGCTGGATACCTTCTATTGGAACAGCAATTTCATTGATAATGATAGCGATTTTTTTAGCTATGACAGCAAAAAATGTCGAATTTTCCAACAAAATATGTTTGCCATTCTAAATATAATACTGAAAATCCAACTGTCTCGACAAAAAATTTGTCACCACGGCTGAATAAATAATCGATGTAGCAAATTATTTGTCGCGTTAGCCAAACATTCGTTCACAGGCGAATCAAATTTCACTTTCCCAGCGAATTTTTTTGTCTCCGTGCAAAGACTACTAGTCGAAGATATTTTTTCACTTCGCTAAAAAAACTGGTTACACAATATTTTCAGTTATCAAATGCTAATTCTCCAGAGCTAATTCATTTATCTTACAAACTGGGATCTAGGTACAGAAAATCACAATATTGAACCACTACTTGAATTTCCAAAGACAATTTCCCAGGTAAAAACCAAATGAATTAATTTTCTATTCGTCTCCATAACATGTTTATTCAATCCAATCCCTAATTATTCGCCATTTTCTTTACAATGTCGGTTCTGTACACGAAAAATAATTTTCTATAACAGTTAGAAATCAGTTATGATAACCATTTCGTGTATCTGATATTTGGATAGCCAAAAATGTTGCTGCAACGGCTGAATTTTGGCTATTATAGCAATATCGTCTGTTGTCAGAACCAAAAAATAGTTGCCAAGTAGATTGACAACATCATTTTTTTTTTATGTCTTCAGAAACTAATAACACCTTATAAGAACATAAAATATCATTCACGTGCTTTTTTCTGTAGACTTTTACCTCGAACAAAAGAGATTAAAATCATTTCACCTTCCCGTTAACAACAAAATTTCATTATCAGGCTTCTCCTTAATCAAATTTCCATTGAAAAAGATATGAAAATTTGTAGATCTCCGTCGCTTCCAATGTAATAACAAAATTTCCGCACGAATATTATCTCTAGAGAACCACTGTAACGATGATAAAGAAGAAAGAAACACGTTTGAATTATAGAAATCAATTTGACTGCGCCTAAGACAATGTTCACGCTTAGCTAACTTGTTGATTCTCCTCACGTACGCATGGTTCTTAATACCACTCAAAAGAGGCACCTTTGTTCTAAAAATAAAAGCAGGTGATAATATCGATGTCGGCTTTGAATATAAACGTGAAAAACTCACCAATCACTAATTCGTTGAACAAATAATGTCAAATCAATTATTCAAATCTCGCAATCAAAGTAATTCATTAATTGCATTATCATAATGACCCCGAGTATTGGAAATTCACACTCGATTGTAGTTTTTAATGAATTAGCCAAACCATATTCGTTCATCACTTCTTGTAATGAAAAGCTGAATAAAACCCCAATATAGTTGTTCTTTAATCAAGATTCAATTTCTTTCTTCTGTTATTCGAAAAATATAGCGGTGACTCAGAAACAAAAACAATACAAAAATCTGGAATGATGCACGGAAAGAATTTTATTCGAAAAATTACCGTGAAATTCCAGTGATCCAGAGACAAGTAAAAATTTTTCAGAATATTACTGTGCAATCTGTCAAACTTGTAGAAAATATCTCAACTGTTTAGAACTCAACTCATTTTGATGAGCTGCACAGTAATTTTTACAACAGAATTCTTTCAGTGTGGACCAATTGTATTTTTTGACAACATGCCACATATCATTGAGCATCAAAAGGAACTTATTTGTCGCAAAATTTGAAAAATAATCGTACAATATTCCACCAGAAACTTTCCACCCAGATTTAGTGGACTTTTTTCTCCCTGTTCGAAGGCGAAATAATTCCTCAACAATTTCTCCATCACTGAAGTGAGAAAAAATTCTCCATAAAAAATGATTTCATTCAAACTGGAATACAGAAAACGATTGAAGAATACAATTACCGCAATGAATTATATCAATCACGTTTGGTATGCGTTCAGTGAAACTCGTGAGAAAGTTAATGAGAATGCTACATGGATAAAATAGTTGGAAGAAAATTTGTTTCATAAATTAACAGATATTGATTATAACGATATAAACATTCAGTGGTGACAAATCAGAATTATTGTTAGATTTATGTTCAACAACGTGGGAATAATCAAGAATTTAATGAGTCTTAGTGAACATTTGTCGGAGAACAGGTTAGCGCAGTATCGTTAGCCTGAAAAAATATTCACCGCTTGGTGTGTGTTCCACCTTCTTCAATTTGAGGGAAAAAATTTACTACTGCCCATTAAATGTGGACAGTCAATTAAATACGTCTTTCTTATAACTCGATGCCGTTGAAGTTAACCCAAGTATTGTTCTGATGACTAAATCGTTTCAATTCCTCACGTCAAAACTGAACGTTAGTTTCCCACTATATAGTCGAACTTAGAAAAATCATCAGAACCATCACCCTTTTCGTTCTCTTCGAACGAAAGCAGTTTCGCAGTTTTGCAGTTTTTCTCGATGCAATTGAATCCTGAATACGAATGATCTTCATGAAAAAGACAAACGCAAAAATTCTCCGGCAATTTGAGTTTGAGAGGAAAAAAACGTTTTAACCGAGAAACAACTAAATTTGAACGCAGATAAATATATATATTTTCATTTCTTATTCATCTCTCTTTCTACTTCTCTTACTCTTTTATTTTTTTAAATCATCAATAGCCAACTACTTCCCACTCAATTCCGACGGACCGGAATAATTTTACGTGTAATCTACATGTCGAGACCTTTCATTCAAGACCTCAACGAAGGTAATCTGATCGCTTCGAGTGGTCAGGAACCATCTCACAGAAGAAAAAAATCGTGCTTGCTATTAATATAAAAGGTGTAAATCTAATATACGAACATGAAACACAGTATTTCGTCGCGTCCACGTTTTAGAGTGTTACACTCCGTATAGATTATGATATCTTGTTTTCGCGCTTAGCTTACCTCAATAAAGTCGATTTGCAACAACCTAGATAGTAATAATCTCGAAAGATAAAAAGCAGTTTCCAAGTATTTTACCTGGATAAGAAACGTTACACGCTGTTCAACGAATTCTCTTTTCCGCGAAAGTAATTCATCTACGCTTTGATGAAAATCCGCAGTTCTGCAGTTTGTGCAGAAAAATTACGTTTCATGCGTCGATCAAACTCGAGTAGAAATTTTTCCAGTATCATCATACTGGAAAATTCCAGTATTTTTAGCAAGCAAATAATTTCCCATGTAAAGAAATATCTTAATTTGGGTTATAAATACAGAGAGATGATGTTGTTTCTTCTCAGAGTATTAATTACGTCTGAGTTCGGTTCATTAAATATTTAATAGTTTCACTACAATTGTATGTACATTTCAATCCAGAAGAGGATCATAAATATTAACTATTCTCGAAAACAAATGTCAACACGTCATGTATTAGTTAACATTAAAGTTTGAATTATATCGAGAAGATAGATATCCTTTGATTTCTCTCCCAAGTTCCGTATAGAATCCACTTCGAGTTGAAGTTATAAATCATGAAATTCGATATATACCGAGATTTCTCGAACGGCATTTTCTTTGACATGCTTTAGAATCAAATTCGATCAAATCCAAATACGTTACGCGTAACGTAGAAATCGTTGCAATTTTATGCAAATAATTTGAGAAGCTCATCACCAATTTTGCAGTCGCATCATAAATCACACCCGGTCTGAGTGGAGTAAATCACCCAAGTATTGGTGCCTTCGACAGTTATTGGCACGAGTAGTATATACTTGGAGGAAAAAGAGAAGAGGATAATACGTTTTTTGTTTCTTCATGCATATACTACATTACGCAAATTACTGTCCGGAGTGCTGATAATTGTACGGGTCACTCCATAGGTGGTCCGAGCAATTTCTTGATTCCATGTCATTCCGTGAGATTGCGTATCTTCGTACGATATTATTCCAGTTACTTTGAAATTCATGGTCCAGTCCGAGTTTTTCGATACTTCCAGGATACTTGAAAAGAAGAAAAAACAAATTACGCTAACACCCAACAAAATAATTAGAAGAGAAAATTTCTGCTCCGTTATTTGGGACTGTACATGACAAGTACGAAATTCTTGACTCTTTTGAATCCGATATCAATTGATTTATACAGACATTTACGATTGTTTTAATGCCATTCGAGAATATTGAACGATGTAAATTTGAAGTTTAATTTTCATAAATCAAATCCTCGACCAATTCGGTTCATTACATTTTGCATTGTTGCTGAAAAAGAGAATACATGAAATAAGATTTTCCACGCAAAAAGGATGAATTAGCCGCGGCAGCTCCTCACTTTTTTATCTCACTTTTTCTGCTGCTGGGGCTATTTATTAGCTACCATAGTGAGAAATCGTAGCTACACTGACAAAAGGATTTAGTTATAGTTACCAGCATTTGGTAATAGTTATTATTAACAAATCTTGGTAATAATAAACCAAGTACGTATTTGAGGCAACCGAATCACTTTGGTAACTATAACTAGGTTCTTTCTTCAGTGTACGATCGCACAGGTTTCGTGGTTGATATTTGGACAAGCAAATAATTGAGCTGTGAAATTTAGCGTTGCTAATTGAGTAACGATAATGATGATACAAATTTTTCATGGACAGAAGTGAAATTTTGGAAATCGATCCAACCGTGTGATTCGTTTCCCAAATAACCACAGAGCTACCTACGTACACGGTCGACTTGAGCTAAACGAAGGCCGGACGCGTGCTCTTTGAGACCCTTAGGCAAACCGAGACAAGGGAACGCTCATTAGAACAATAGCTACTGGAAACTTAGCTTAGAGCCTTTAAATTATATTATGCGAAGACAGAAAAAAAATAGAAGATTACTATGATTGTTCAATTACCATATTTTCTTCACCACACTATATTTACACATGCCTGTCGGGGATTGATGAATATTTAGACGAATTTTCACAATCACCTTTGCCGAATACCGTTCATTAAAATTCAGATACGAATTGTATTTTTGGAAAGTTTTGAAACCTCTGCTGCTGGCTATCTTGAAATCATTTGAAACAAAGAGGTCTGAATCATTGTAAATCATAGTGAATCATTGCTCGCGTGACGTTAGTGCCGACTTCTCACGTTACTTCGACAAATAAGGTGAAATAAAACCTGTGATTTCTTGAAATATTCAAATGATGTGTCATTGACGGGTTTCAAAATAGTTCATCTTGAAATACATTCGGCGAGACAAAAAAAAAGGCCGGTTTCAATCCAAGCTGAACCTATGTCACTTTGATAACATCGTTTTTGTTTCTCTAGGGAGAATCACGTTGGATGATTCAAAATGAATTTGGCAACGTCATCGATCGTATACATACTTTTTTTTTCTTGTTTTTCGATAATAATAACATTCATCGACACAGATGAAAAGTATAAGTTGCAATAACGCGAGCGAGGGAAAAAATTATTTACTACAATTTGGATAGCTAAATGTTAGTTACACGAATGTAACAGCTATACTTCAATCCGACTGCTACAGCAAAAATATCACAATTAAATTGTTTGCCTATCCAAATATCAATCACTAAAATTGTGCTCTCCCTGCTACGCATTTTTGTTGTGACAGCTCATGAATACTTGAAGCTGCATTTATACACGGGGAAAAAGGAATAGCTGTAGCAGTTACTCACTACGTATACTTACTACTTACTTACTTACTTAGCTCAATTAATACGGTAATTGCACCAATTAACATGAATAATCCGTAACTAACGGGGTATTCACGTTAGTCGATACACGGAGAAAAATAATTCGCTGTGACAGCTATTTCGTGTATTTGATATTTGGATAACCAAGAATACAGTGAGAGAAGGTACCTAGTTGGAACAACTAAATATTAGTTACCGCAGCTAGATTTTTACTTACGCTAGCTAGACTCTAGTTGGGGTAAATAAAAGGCTAGCTGTCTGAAATATGAATAAAATGGTTTATTCAATTGGAATAAAAAATACAGTTGTGACAAATAAAATACAATTTTTATTTACAGGGACTAAATTTACTACACGGAAAAAAGAAAACATTGCTGGTTACTGTGACTGACAGCGATCGGTTAAAAAACAAATGAAAACACGCTTGGATAATGAGGATTAACGCGATCACAGTGATGGGTATTGTAATAAAATTCGTCACTGCTCACTGGACAGTAATGAGAACTGAGAAACGCAGTACTGCGTGGAATGAATTTGAGTTTCAATGTATTTTTGTGATTCACAGTAACCATTGCTGTTTTCTTTTTTCCGTGTAGCTACCGAATATTTGAATAAAACCTTTCTCTCAGTGTATTGCCACAGCTAAATATAAACAACGTCACTTTTTTCCGTGAAGTTGCTGCAACTATTTCTTTTATTCCGCGAATATCTGCCACATCGAATACCACGAGGTAAAAAGAAATCAAAATCCCCCAAAAAAACACACCATACAGATCAAACAAAATCCTTTTCATCGATCTTGCGAAGGAATTCACGGGGCTCCCTCTCGACCGTTTGATTATTTCACGAAGGCGCCACCATGAAAATCATGTACCGTGTCCAAACAATTACCTTAACGATCTCTCCGATTCATCATTTTTTATATGGGTGGTCGAATAGGAGAAAGAGAGGGAGAGGAAAAAAAAGTGAAAGATCGATCAAGTCACTACCTATCTCATCGACACCGTCTCGGAGTATACTTCCGAAATCACAATATCTATTTCAAGTGAGAAATAACATCCTAAAAATAACCGGTCGGGATCCCTGTGCGTGTGAAAGAATATATGTGTATCTACTATATATGATTCCGAATTCGCGATCGAATTCTCCCTTTCGAATTGATCAATGATGTTGAATCTAGCCGATCTTCCTTTTGACATCCGCAAAGTTCGTTACCACGATCAACGATAGAGTATAGCTTTTATCGGTTTGAAAATCGATGAATTTACACCGTTATTTCAACTTTCAACCCACAATTGTAAGGATCAAAGAAATCAGAATATGGTCCGCGGATAACGAACTACCGTAGTGAATTTTCAATGTACACGCTCGGAGAAAAACATTTGCTGACGCAGAAAATCGAAGTATTATGCTAAAAATTCGCTACCACAGCTAATTGGATTGCTGAGGAAGCAACATGATTAACTAAAACAGCAACATTTTCAGTATTAAATACAGAATAATATACCCAATAAACACACACACGTTATTTCAACGTTGAAAGAACGTTAGACTGTCAAACGGACGTCAGTCGTTGATTTAATAACGTTGATTTTTAGTTGAAATTTGATAGGGAAATAGACGACCAGAAATTACGTTTTGATGACGTGTAATTTAAACTAATTTAAACGTCCTCAAAAATTGTGTTTTGAACGAGTTTGAATCACGCGTTTAAAATGTGTGAAAAGATATTCTGCTAAAAATGTCGAACGAAACCAAACAATGGTTGAAATTTCAACGAAGAGCAAGATAGTAAATAGTGTGGCATACTTTCCAAATTCTATCATACTCAGAAATACTATTGTTCTCGATATTGAATGAAAAGTTTTCAAAATAATTTGTTGGATTCAATTCACGTTTTAGAACCATCATTAGGACAGGTCAATATTTGACGTCTGTTAAAGGATGTTCAAACCGTTGATATGACGTTATTTTATGGTTGAAAAACACGTCATCTGCCGCGACATTTTTACGTTCAATCAACGCAAGAATGTTACTAATTCACAACGTGTGGTTATAGATTGTTTTTGACGTTTCAAAACGTGCGTGTGTTTACTGGATATAAGGGAGACTGGGTAGGCTTGAAACATGAGGATCGGTCGAAACATCACGCATAACTGACAATAGACTAATAATATGGGATAAATAAGTCGCAAATAAGTTTGTACATGCGAGGATCTCTCCGTTATTTTCAGGCCATTTGAGCTGTTACGAGCCAATCGTTAGTGATTCACAATCCCCCTAAATCTTGCTGAGGGAGTCGACAATTTTTGCTGTCACAGCTGAAAAATCGCTGTCGTAGCTAACAAGATCTAAATGATGTGTTAAAATCATGGATGATGTTTTGGAAAACTTTCGTGAGGATATCTTTTCGGCATCTAAAAGATGTCTTATGCAAACGATATGTTTTAGACACACTGACAAAGATATGTTTTAGATATGTATTCGATTCTTTTAAGAAACGTTTTAGATTTTTCCGAAATACGTTCAAGACATCCCCAGACTGCACAAAAGGATCACCAATGAGTTCTCAAAAGGGACATGGCGTGACTTTTGTCCTTCTTACTTTGACAATTTTCAAGATATGTAACAAATATAATTGAGACTACGCTGATTCTACATCTAGAAGATGTCTAAAAGATATCATTTTGCTATATCTTGAAGATATCTCTTTCGTGACGTCATTTAAATATATGAAAGATCTCTTTCTAAAGATATCTTGTAGATGTCTTCAAGGCCTTCGGCGTTCATTGGGTTGCTTCCAAATTATGGGTGTAAAATTCACAAATGTTTTTCAACAGTGTAATAAATAGATTACTGTCACAGCAAACGGTACCCGGCAAAATCAAGTTTCGCCGTCATAGGGAATTCGTCTTCGATAAGTGGATTGAATAACCTAAGGATGACAATTCGCTGTGTTGACGAACTGAATCGTTATAATCATCAGTCCTTTGCTAATCTTGCAAATTTCGATTCCTTCAAAAGAGAATTGTCATCAATATTAACAAACCTGCTTGTTGTCCATGTCATAACAAGCTAATTCTGCTATTCCGGGAAATTTTTTTCCTCCGTGTAACGTGTAGGGTGAACTGTCCCACAGTGAACCACTTTTCACAAATGAGTTAGTGGGCTCTTCAATTCACACTGATCGTGCGGATGGAGGTAAGGTGTGAGAAGACGCTTCGACTACTGTGTTTGTTGTGTTTTCACTATGAATAACAATGTCGCATATTCAAATGGTTCACTGTGGGACAGTCTACCCTACTAAAAGCAAAACCTTGGGTTGAACCTCTGATTGATTTATTAACCCTCATTCACCCCATGAGTCCAAACGGAACAAGAAGTGCTTGAAATATCACTTCTTGTTCATGCAGGTGAAGAAAGATACAGTTCAAAACGAGAACAGGGATTAAATTTACAAAAGCTTAATGCAGTTTTTTACCATGTAATAGCTTCATTTAGTTTACGGCACAGCAAAAGATCAACATAAATGAAGGGAAACACGTGGGGTAACTGATAGTCGACTCGTTTACTCGAAGTGTACAGTATACTGTACAAAGCTGAAAATTAGATTTTTTGTCGTAACTGTGGAACTATCATACCTGCATACATTGTTGAGAATTTAAAATACACACAGTTGGAAATTTTATTTAAATGTGTTAAAAATCCGTGACTCATGAATCTTCTGTTAAATATTCAACACAAACATGTGTCGCTTCTACAGACACTCCTTGTGTCATCAGGTCTCAATTCATTTATAATATCAAATCATTCAAACAAGTGAAGAAAAGCATCAAATGACACAAATGTTATTCATCTCAAGATTTCACATAAAAATTGTGTTATTCTCAACTACCAAGGAGAAGTCGTCAGTGATGGGAGATACTTTTTAATAAAAATTTCATGTACGTGTAACTTTGGTACTCGTTGGAAAAACTATTCATTTATTTTCATCAATTTCGATTTTGGCTTTCATTCTAATGTGATAAAGTCTTTTAGATATTCAAATTTGAAGATCAAGTGGAAGTTGATAAGCTTAAAGAAAGTGCTCGTATCCAAGCGACCGGCGGTGGTTTGAATTGATAGAGCTTCAACGTCCGACACCGACGATCAATGTTCAATTCTCATTGAAGTATTATTTTTTTATTCGAATTTATTTTGTTGCATTTTTTCAACATTAAGAAAGCAGTTATATGCTATCAGCCTGTCCTATAGCGCGGAATATGTTATTCATGCTTAGAAACATAATAAAACGCTAAAAACTGAAAAAAATTCGCAATTTGTTTAAGGGGATTCATTACTCCCTGCAAAAGTTACTAGATTCCAAATTTCTCCCCCCAGTTTGCTCAGAAACGAACACATAAAATGAAAAATAATGAGTAGCTGCATTTTCTTCAATAGCCTAAGAAGATGCACCTGCTCATGAAAAATTGATTCTATTCATTGATTACTGAGAAAACTGGGGGGAGAGATCTAGTAACTTGGCTTGTGGTGAATCGCCTTAACCGCATTTTCGCACCCCTGACATCATTCTCGAGTCACAGACAGTGGAAAAAAGACATTCTAAATGCATTGGCTAAGAGTTAAAATGAACGGGTTAATACAAGCATTTGGTAATTATTACTAAGATATCATAATCGAATATTTCCTTTCGCTGTATCCAATTATGAAATTTCCCTGGTGACAAAAATTCCGCTAAATTCCACTGAAAAACTCTAAAGAACTCTCAAAGAACTTTGAATAATCTGAAAAACTCCGAAGACTTCAATAATATATGAGACATTACTCCTTGTGAAAAACTTCAAACCAAATAAGCTTCATTCATTGACTTCTTTTGGAGTAAAAACCAGAGTAAATTATAAAAACGTCACTTATCACTAAAATTCTGAAAAACTCTCACTTATCGGGCACGTTTTTTCACTGAAAAGTTTTCTGAATATTCATAAATATCTCTGAAAAACTCTGAAAATTTCAGTACTTCTCAGTAAAATTTTCCCACTAGGGTTCAGGAATAATCTCAAATGCTGGTAACGATAACTAAATCATCGATATGTATTTTCCAATACGCGCAACTACACAAATTCTTACGATTCCAACGTATTTTTCTTGCACAAACGTACAAATTGTTGTTAATTGCTTCCAGTACGGTGCTGGAAGTTTTCCGTAGATTTTTGTACAGTGTGGATTTCCTGTCAACACGTTTCATGAAAATCATTTCCAATTATATATTTATTTATCAAATTCTTCCGTACCATATTTGATGGATACACGCGAGCGTTCGAGGGTTAATAATAAAACACTCAATCAAATCACACATTTCTCAATAAATTTGAATAGGTTTCTATTACATCTGAGGAAAAAAATTTGCCTCTACGCATGGATATGCTGTTTTGTCAGGTCCATTAATTAACAGCTGCTTTGATAAGATAGTATACATTCAGGTGTTAGAAGACGCCTATGGATATGTAGAAATATGTTGTTCATTCTTTCAAACAGAAATTTAGTGATTTTATTCGATTTTTATCCTTCCAAGTTTGGAGCGTGAAAATTTATTGTAACCACCAATAGTGAAAGCAATGGATAAATTGATAGATGGACAGATAAATGAGTTAATTCCCGAGTAGAAATTTAAGTAGCCTATCTGAGTTATGTACTAGTAAAAACTATCTTGTCACAGCTAGCTCGATTATTCTTTATAATCGTTCATTCATCCCTATCTAGTATTTCTGTACAGTTATTGTTATATTGCCACTCTTCGACCATTGGAATTGGGACGGCAATCATAGTTAAAGATGTCACTCAGGGTTCAGACAAGTTTTGTTCAATCAATTTCCCTGAGTAAAATTCTTATTTCCAGAAATCGTCGGATCATGAATGTGTCCCTAAACATTTTTTCCTCGGTGTATAATTTCTAAGATTCCACGATTAAAAATTAAGAAAATATGTTGTAGAGAATAAAAAATAGAATAAATGAACAAATTTTTATTTTGAAAAAACTCTAGTGATTTCCCTGAGATTTCCAGGTTTTGGGGAATTTTTGATAATTTCCCTGAGAATTCCCGGTGTTTTGAATCCAATTTTTATTTCCCTGAGTTTTCCCAAATTTCCCGGAATTCCTGTTCTGTCTGAACCTTGTATTGTATCGCAAGAAAAACATTGCCTAGTAATCATTTCGTCATGAGCTAGTTGATATTAGACGTCCGTGAAAAAGTGGGGTTATGTGTTTTCATGGTACATCATCTAACCACCCTGATGGACAAAGCTTTTGAATTTCATTGAATTCCATGATGAATAATTTCACTCACAAATTTCACTCTATTTTCATGCAAAATCAACAAGAAAAAATGAATGTCAACAAATTTCAATGAAATTAAACTAGGGAAATTTCCCGACGTATTTTTCTTCAAGAAAAATATCAAAAAATGAACATTTTTCATCAATTCCCAGGACATGGGAAAATATTCTTTTCATTCCACAAGAATCAAGTAATATCAATCAAAATGAGAATACAACCTACTTGTTTTTTGAGTATTTTCTGAATATTAATGCAAATAGTTTTATAGGGTGTTCTATTGAGTTTATAACCCCTGATATATGCCAAGGTATCACACTAAATAGAAATCCACATTTGAATCATTTATCGAAACCAATTATTAATCGAATGTTAAAAAACCTGAAAATAGAAACAATTATGATTTTTCAATACCATTCCTACGGACACACGTTTCATCTGGAAACATGAATTCTATGAAGCAGTTTTCATTGATACAACATGTTTTCCCATCCTCAGTTTAAATTTTGTTCCAATAAACCATCAAAAATTCAGCGATATAATGCACAGTGAGTTTTTGCAACCCCACCACGAGTATGAATGGAGAATCAAGAATCAAATTTCCACAATCTGCTATAACAAAAAATTGGACAACATAATTGATTTAGAACGTTTTTTCCCGTGGGTTTTTCTGAAATTTGTTTTTCCTGAAAATTTAGAACTCTAAATTAAACCAAATTCATCAAACTTTGCCCATTTTTCTGGATTTTTGTCAATTTTTAATAAAACAGTGTCCAAATTGCGAATGAAATTCAGCAAAAGGTATTTTCCATTAGCTCATGACTGTCTATATTATTCTATAGTTATAGATGGCGTTGTCAAAAAATGGGAATATATCGCAAATGACTTGTTCATCCCCTGCCAAACGGGGGTGAGGTAGATGTAGTAACTATGATAACAACGTGAATTCAACAGAATTCAGGAATGTAGCTGTACATGATTTAGTCTTTGTTGTTCAAGCATCCGACTTTCTTGAAGTTAGGATTTTGGGAACACCGCGCTTATGGCTTTTCTCGCTTTCTTTCTCACATTTTCAACCGCTCCTAACCCTAAGTAGAGTTGCTGTAAATTATATCTAGATATTCTATTCTTCAGATCATCTCAACGGGCTGTTTATTTTGAAAGTGAGACACTGCATGTTCTGCTCTCACGTCATCTGATCTATTGAAAGGTATTATCTTAGTCTTTAATAGATTCATTATCTGGATTATTTTCTGCACGATAAACGCTTAGTATATGATGCTTGCATTTCAGGTCAATTGGCTTCGGTCTGTCGCAATATTGTAAAGTTCTCTCACATGAAATCTCAGACAGGATAGCTTATTAGCGATCTGGATTTCGAAAAGTCCAAAGCTCTCTTGGAATCTACAATTATGGCATAAACAGTTCTCGTTATACTCCAGGCAAATTTACCCAATGAGAACAAAAAATCAAGATACAGTCACGTCGTAATGATTAAAACAGGATCCTCTGGATCGACTAAAAATTGACTCCCTTTGGTGTCATTTTGATGTCATCTTGACTGATAACATCAAAATATCATCAAATTGGTATCAAGAATAGCTCAATTATACAAAGAAGAAAAAGAATTCGCTATGACAGCAAAACCTGATTCTACTGGAGCTGCAGATTTTTTACTATTACAGCTATTTTGTTAGTCACGACAGCGATTTTTCAGCTGTGGCGGCACAAAATGTCGACACGTCCAGCAAAATTTGTTTACTCTTCTGTATTTAACCCCTTCCGACACTTAGTCCATATATGTTTTTTGATATGTTTGTAATTGTGGAATATGAATGATTCATGTACAGTACCTTCACCCCTGATAAAATCCGTGTAAATACATTAAGCAAATGGGAATGTTGCCAATTGAGTTAATTCGCCTCTAAAGTACTGTACAAGGTTTTAGAACACATCACCTCAACTAAAGACTGGTGTCGGAAAGGATTAACACTGAAAAACTACGCTAGTTTTGCGTAAAATTTGCTATTTTAGTTAATCATGTTGCTCTCTAAACAATCCAGTTAGCTGTGGTAGCGAATATTTAGCTACATTAGCGAAAACATTTGCTATTCTATATATAATACCTCGATTTGCTGCGTGAGCAAATTTTGTTTCTCCGTAAGAGACAATCTGGAATTCCATTCTTTGGTCATTATGAAAAGATTGGATTCTTGATTATATAATTTATATACAAATTATATACAATTCTGAAAAAATTTTCCACTTGGATTAAACAAAGGAATGATTAAATTGAATCATTTTTGTACGATATTCAACCAGAGAAACAATGAATACAAAATTATACGCGAAAGAAATTAAATTGGCATACTTTAAATCGATAATTAAATTCACCACCTTGAAAATCTCCAGAATTTGTGACACGATAGTATCCGATTGTTGTAGTTTTATTCATTCGACTCGTGTTCAAATACTGGAAAGGTTCGAAAAGAACAAACTATTTCTCTTTTCCGTTCCTTTGCAGATTTTGTTTCACCTTTCTTACGAATTTTTCCAACATTTTTTATCGTGCGTTGAACATCGTAACGAGCAGAAATTCACCAAGTTTGGGAATCATCGTTATCCGTTCTTCATCGCGTATAGTTTTATAAAATTTAAAACGCGCCCTACGCACGCATATTACAAAGAGAAACCCATGCTAAAAGCTTTCGCGAATATAACGTGGATGATAAAACGTATGCTCCTCACATCACGCTCTATTAGAATCGATATTGGATATCCTTTGAAAATTCAACGAGGTTTCTTCTAAAAATTATCGGCAGGATAACATACATAAATTAAATATATTTTTTTTTTATTCCCACCAACCGAATATGAATCGTTATTAACCCCGCTGATATACGAATAAAGAATCTTCCGAGCGAGGATTTGATTTCCAATTAGTATCTTTAAATCACAAAAGATACGATGGTTAACGATCAAAGATCATTCTATTCGATTATTTAACTGTCAAAGTTTTCATGGAACGACAAAGATCTCTTTCTTTATTCTTTGCAGGTAGCAATTCGAGGGCGATATTTTCTACTTGTCCGAGGTGACTCGTAGTCTTTTTTTCGAAGAGCCTTGTATGAGAAAGGAGAGACCCTGGCAGGGTGAGAATCATATGAACAAGGAAAAAAGGAGAAACGAAAAGAAGTAGTCGAAGAAGCGAGATAGAAGGCAAAAGGTGGCGAAGGTGATAGGAAGAGGGAGAAGAAGAGGGACGTAAAGAGAGGGAGAGGGAGAGAGAGAGAGGAAAGTTTCGACTAGAGAAGGAGGTTGGTAAATTTATAAGGATGTTCGCGATAATGCCGATGGAGACAGAGGGCCACGGCAGGGAGTTTGGCCGTAGGCAGAAGATGCGCACCAAATGCACCGTCGAGTTTGTTTGCAAGTACTGCCAGCGGCGCTTCACTAAACCTTACAACCTCATGATACATGAACGCAGTCACAAGGACGACGTGACCTTCACTTGTGAGATTTGCGGAAAGTCCTTCAAACGGCAAGACAATCTCAAACAACACAGGTAGGTTTCATCAATATTTCCCACGTAATTTCTTGAAATTTTCATCGTCAATCGAATGTGCCAAGTGATTTCCTTTCCACGTTTATTATTTAGTTTCTTCGATTTATAGAATGCAAGTTAACTATATTGACCTAACTCATTCTTAATACTATCGTTACAATGATCGATTGGTTCGTTTGATCTTCGGGAGATCGATTAATCATTCAATTATTCACGCTTTTTGATCGCTCGAACATATTAATGCGTGTAATGAATGTAAGTTTGAATTTAAACTCATAAACAACATCGAAGCATTACAGATTTTTTTTCTCGTATGATTATCGTGTACGTACACGTAGTCTTTGCACGTCAAATTAAAAATCAGGATAAATTGAAGAACATTGGCAGGAGAATCGATTAGGGATGATACAATGATCGGGTGAAAGATTTAGTTCGTCGTAGTTCATTCTATCGCATATCTATGCGACGAGAGAAAGGAAATGAACTTCCATAATTTCTTGTAAATTGAAATCACAATCAACACATTTTTCCGGACATTGATGATTGATACATGAAGTTAGGAACATGAGTACCGAAATTCATATATCATTCATTATTAATGTCTGGTGAAATCGTGATTACTTTCTTCGGTTCGATCATCGTGAATGCTGATGTAATAATCCGAACTACGAGTACTCCCTTGCATCTTTGTATGATATCGCTCACAATGTATCTTCAACTTACGAGAAATGATTGAACTTCGTACAACTTTCATATTGTTGAAATTCGAATCGTTGATAAAAACAAAAAGAGAAATTCAAACTCAAAAAACCTGATGAAGAACCATCGCTAGTTTTCCACTCGAGTCAACTCCTGGGAACTGAAAACTTCGTTTGAAGAATGTACTGCAAAATTTTTGGCCTCTAACAACTGAATATTGTGTTGTTCCAACGCTAATTCTTTCCAATGAACGATTCTAACTTCCGCGCAAATGAAATAAATATTCCCGGTATCACAGTGTGTATTAACGAATAATTACATTATAGAATTCCAAAAGTATAATGATGATATAAGATTGAAGTAATAACACTTTTCGACTGTCCAGCGGCGAAAAAAATCGTTTATTTGACCGCCTGAACTGAAGTTAGTTGGGAAAATTAGTTCCGAGTAAAATAAAAGAATAGAAGAATAAAATAAAAAAACAGCAACTAAAGTCAGAGAAATTAAATTTGAATTTAGTTGAGCCAACGCCCGTTTTAGTTATCCAAATATCAACAACTATATCTAGTTGCTGGAACTAATTTGGAGTAAGGATAACTAATTATTCTTTTCGGCGAGGAAAACAAAGTTCATCTTAATAACTGAATCTTTCTTCGCGTTCACACGATCGCTTTTTCACTCATCGATCTAAGCCAGAGTTTGTTCACCTCGAACGGGACTTGATTTATTAGCGTACGATACATTTTGAAGAAAACTATATTTCATTGCACGCCTTTCATAGTCTTTCATATTAGGATTTTGAATTCGACGATTCATACTTGAACTTCGATCTGTGCTTCGATTTTGTTTTATGAACTTTTCGATCATCGATACAATCATTCTTAGGAATATTTAAAATACTATTACCGCGACTCTTTGTCCAAGTATCATCGCGACTTGTGAAAAAAAAAAAAACAACTTGCATGCGTCTTTTATTATTAAAAAATAATCTCTATCAGTTGACAAATTGAGAGGATTGGAAGTAAAAAAAGTGAAAACTGGAGCTAATGGATTGTTGAAGTAGGAAAATGAATGAGAATGGAGCTAAATACATGAATCCTGGATTTTAAATATTCTTTGAGATACTTCATTTTGCGAGCATGAGTTTCTTTGATTTGATTACAACGTACTGGCAAAAAACAGCATGGTCGAGAGTTTGTGGTTACGGGAACTTAAAATCTACTTACGATAGAACTCTGAATATGTAGGTATATTCCTATCCGCCATTTGTGAAGTGGGGTACTCCATACGTACACGCTGTCTGCACCAACACCACTCCATCTTCAGTTGTGTGGGTGTATGCAGCAAGTGTGTACCCCCACTTCGTTCACGGTCCTAACAACGTTTGATGAGAATACTCACTTCTATAAAAACTTACTCATCACATTACTTGAACATTATCAGATTGCGAAGAGGCTACTTTGTTTCTCAAATTAAATTCCCTGAGTTTTATAGAAGAAATTGTTCATTTTTCCCTGAATCTACACTGTTAAGAATTTCTTGAATTTTCATTGATTTTTCAAGTACACTTGTAAATTAGATTTTAAATTCTCATTCACTGAATGAGGAATTTTTGCTATATCACATTAAGAAAAATGGTTGAGGTTACTGTAACTGAAACGCCTTGACCAAATTTTTAGTAGCTCCCATTGAGAACGGTTGATCCCACCTAGAGAAAAAAAGTTGCTGACACAGCAAACCTCGAAAATTTACTTTGCTAATATGGCATAACTTAATGCTGAATTAGCAAAAAATCTCGCTAAAATAGCAATATTTTTGCTGTAACAGCAACCGTTTTGCTAATTTAGCGAACCAAATTTTTCGGAATCACTTGTTCAGCAAGAATTTTTCTCTGCGTGTGAGATGTTTAGTTTAATTTCTCTCAGTGTATATTACCCATAATAGTACAGTTTATTCACTGAATTTTCATTCAAACGTGATTGAAATTTCAAGAAATTGCTCCTATCACAAATAATTGAAGCTTCATGCAGAAATTTTCAACAGTGTACTAAACCGTTCTCATGAGAATACTTCAACTAATATAAAACAATTTTTGTGATGTTCGACCCTATTTTTTTATTGTCAGTCTTCATATTCAAAATAAAACTATAAATTCCAAAATATTATCCAATCAACAGCCATTTTCACTCAACGATATTACGACTACCGTTGATACCATTGAAATAAAAAATCGAGAAAAATTTGTAATAAACATTAACATTTGATTATCGTAAGAGATATCGTTATTTGCAATCAATTTTATTCAGGTTTCAAGCAAAAAAATTGAAAGTCATGTTTTTGTGTGAAGAATTTGTGTTTATTCGTGAGAACTCGAAATTGCAAGTAATAGTTTTGTGAAAAATCTTTTAGAAGTTAAATTTGCGTACCTTCCAGACAACGCGTATACATCCACTAAACCACTACCGCTACCTGGATCGGGTCACGTAACAGGAACAATAAGTGGCCTCTTTGTGAGATAGAAAGCCCGTTGAAGTGAAATTAACAAAAAAAACTTATGCAGAATCCAAACACCTTTTCTTCTGTGTTAGATCGATCGAATTCAATCCGATGTTTTTGATTCAAGAACTTTTCTTAAAATGAAGAAAAAATTTTCTTAATTTTGACATATTTAAATCATACACGGAAAAAATATTGTGTTATAAATTACTATGAAAAAATTGTAACGAAAGACCATACCGCATAAATATGAGAAGAACCGGGAAATTAGCTATAAAATACCGTGATCATGTTCGTTGGTGCTAAAAATGATGCTTATTTTTCGAAATTTTTCATAAGAAATTAAACTAAGATCGTACAATTTCGTATCATGTGGCTATAGTCTGGTCCCTCGTTGGTTTATTCTTATAGTAATTTCAAATATCGCATTCGCTATAATAAAAAAAAAAAAAAAATTATTTGGAAAACTATCTATGTGTATAACTTTCTTTCGGAATTTTGGATTGGCGATTTCGAATTTTGAGAAACAAATTCCAGACCTGAGTCCAACACCCTTGAAAAATAGTGAAACATATAAACACAAATACATTCGACAAAATATCAAGAAAAGATTTTGAAAAGTTGAAGAGAGAGTTTCATTATTCAAATTTATACTCGATTTTCTTTCACGGAATTTTTCGAAACGGTGTTATTCATCTGAATTCCAGGAATTTTCCAAACACATGTATTTGCCTCCACAATCACTCGACGATCATATTTCAACAATGCCATTAGCGCCATTGTTTTTTTTTTCTTGATCCTTGATATAAAGTAAAAAAATCTTCGGGACGTCTGGAAGAAATTCGGCAAACAAGTATTTGATAATAAATTGTATTTTCAAAAGTTGTTTTGGAATTGTTTCAATCAGTTCACGTGGGAGATCATAAAATGCATACAGATAGAATACTACAATAACTAGGTGAAAGTCCTCGAGAAGCGTTTTATTCGATGATCATCCGGACGTCCTTGTACTGACTGCGTGTTACTACCATACGTATGCCTTTGATTGTACCAAAATGTTCAATGTCATTATATTACAATATACCAGATATAAAATGACATTAAAATAAGCAATTCATTTTACAAATTTTAATATTCTTGCATTACGTTTGGTCTTCGATCGTTCTTCGTCAATTATTTACTTCCTCTTTTTCCATCTAAAACATTTTGATTTACATTTTATCGAAAGAACATGATTAGAACGATTCAACTTATTTTCCATATGTATCATAATTATCATATATATCGCAAAACAAAAGAAGTCACTCCTTAGATAAGTGCGATTCCGATGGTATCGTAAAACCAACGCAACCAGATTCATTGCGTTTCACGGATTATGTTTTTGTATTGTTTTGGAACGGAATATCGATTCCAAGGGAGAACAAAAATTATCTTCATTATTGAATGATAAGTTTGCTTTGAGATGATGAATGAAGTGATTATTTTGATATAATTTTTTCAATGAATTTATGGAGATGGTTTGTGAAATGAAAATATCTCCAAGTACAATCTGTGTTTCATTTCATATCCAGTACCCACGTAACAATTCATGTCTCGAAGATATCTCATGACCGGTTCAATAAGATGTCTTATGCGACGCCGAAAGATGTCCAAAACGTATCTTCTGACACCTTTCAGAAATAAGAACTGTTTCAAACATTTGAAAGATATTTTTTGGTATCGCATTAAACGTCCCAAACTTGTCTCAAAATATCTTCGAGACATAAATTGCTATGTGGTTATAGGGTTCTGAGGAAATCAGATAAAGATATAATATGTTTCTTACAATGAGAATATGCTGCGGGTATCTAAATATAATCCACACAGGTATTTTTGAGATATCAGAACAATTCTATCGGAATTTCTATAGAATTCAATTGATAATTCTTTCATATCTTCAACTAGAACAATTGGGAAGTTAAAAATGAAGTTTTTATGAAAATAACAACGATTTTTAACAATGTTCTATATGAAGAAAAAAAATTATTTTAAATAACAATTCAACTTGTGAGCGCATATGGACCCTTCTTTTCGTTAGAATCAAAATTTTTTTCATTTCAAACGAAAATAATGGGTCCATATGCGCTTTCAAGTTGAGTAGCTAGTTCAACTAATCTCTTTTTCCGTGTAATTTGGATTAGAGACTGCGAAAAAAGTTCCGTTCAATTTGTGGAGAAGTATTTCCACATTTACTCGATCACTGTAGGTAACAATTTTTCAATTTCCGGTCAATTTTTTGGTCATCACCGAAAAATTGGTACATTTACCACATTTTTTAAAATAATTACCAAAACCCTGATAATTTTCCCGAGTTTTTCTTTGAGTTAAATGCTGCTGCCTGAATTACCAAAGAATTTTTCAGTAAATTTATCGATTTTTCACAGTTTAGGAGATTGAATTGTATTGCTTCTTTATCACTGGATGTCACATGTCGTCATACTGGGTCACTATGACTTCCCCTAGTTTCTTCAACATAAGATATTCTTCGACTGTTTTCAAATATGTGAGATCTGGCATCATGTAGTTGTCTATTGCGCATATAACAATTCTGCATCACTCTTTTGGATCATTCTGAAAGATTTCTTATGAAACAGCAAGAGATATCCTTGAGAAAGTCTTTCAGAATTCTTAGAAAAATATCTTCTGTGAAGTATCTTCAAGATATCTTTTGGTGTTTCATAAGGCAACTTTGAGATATCTTTTAAAGTATTCCGTAAGAATTTGACAAAAACTGTCATCTAGGTATGGATTCAGATGATATTTCAATCGATTGGTAATAGCTGGTATCAGTGATGACAAATAATGACTTTTGCTGTGTTTCTAATTGGTCATTCTCACTAACCAGAATACGTGATTGGAAATTCCGTTAAATCTAGCGATTCCCCAAGAAACGTTCGGATATCTTGAAGAAATCTCAGAAACTCTTCTGAAAGAAATCGTAACGAATTCTGGTGGACGTCTTATGAAACACGTGCAGAATTGTAAAAGCGTTCTTGAAGATTTCCTGAAAATATCTTGAAGAGTTCTCTAAGATATCTTTGAGAAATGTTCGAAAGCCCCTGAAGAAATCTTTGAGATATCTTCAAAATATTTTCAAGAAATCCCGAATATTTCTCAAAGATATCTTGAAAAACTCTAGAAAGTTTTCTGTTTAATAAAAATCTCCATTTGGATACGTTTAAATAAATACTTGTTTCACTCGGACATGACTTATTTCTTCAAGATGAAGTTGATCAAACATTAGTACTTCCAAATATAAGTTTCTTAACTGTGAACAAAACTTGATTTCAGAGCAATGAATTATTTTTGTGTGGAATTCATATTTATTTGGACTTGTCTGAATGAAGATTGATCAGATAAACAAATTTTCTTCCCTGGGTAGGAGAGTTTTAACAGTACTTCAGGATATCTTTGGGAAATATCTAGGATTTCTTTAAAACATCTTGAAGATTTCTCAAAGATTTCTCCAAGATATCCGAATGTTAGTTGCGTTGTTAGCAACAGTGTCTATTATTGGAGGTAGAAATTTTGTCACTGTGACTTGATCAAATCAATAGTCTGGGACTGCAAGATTGTTGCAATAACAAACTATTTGCTATCACAGCAATCTTGTTAGCTACGATAGCGGATTTTTTAGCTGTGGTACACTGTACAAAAATAATTGTGGAATTTTCCTCCATAATTTGGTGGATTTCCCTTCATCTGGAGAGGATTCAACACCCAAAAAACAAAATGATTCCTCAAAGTGGTGGAAGAATCCCTCATTTTTGATGGAAAAACATTTCCATCAAGATCGAAATTCACCGACAATCTGAAGAAAAACTCTCCACATTTTCTACAGTGTAGGAACAAATGTTCGCTCCACCATAAAAATTCGTCTGCTATTGTGCACATAATACTGAAAATTTTGTCAGTCAAGCGAAAAATTTGCTGTTTCAGTTAATCATGTTGGCTTCTTAGCAATCCAGTTAGTTGTCGCAGCAAATCTTTAACTAGATTAACAAAAAGATTGGCTATTTTGTATTTAACATCTCGATTTCCTACATCAGCAAATTTTTTCTCTGTGCACAGATTACTATGATAGCAATCTGTGTCGTTCCTACAGATGCCTGTTCTAACCATACTCTACATGGAAAAAAATAATTGGCCTACCAAATAAACATCCCACCTGAAATTTGTCTAAAATTTGCCGTAAGACACCTTCTAGATATCTACCGGACACCCTTAAGAGCATTTGCTGTAGAAGATATCTAATAAATGTCTAAAAGACATTCTTAGACGAATTTGAGATGTGATATTGAGTAGGTAACTATCATACATCGCACAATACAATATGAAAAGTTGTTACAAATTTGAAATTTTCTTTAAAATAGTGTGATTACAAGATCAGAGACTTTTCTCTTTCGATTTCTCTACTTGAAGACCCCTAAATCGTGTAACCGTTTCAAGTCATTACCATTCAATTACTTGAATCAATCTTCCGATAAAGAAATTGCAGAATCAGTCAAAGAATCCGACTCTAATCTCAACATACTGTGAAACGGATTGTATTCGTTATCATACCAACAAAACTGAACACAGAGTTTTCTGATTGCCTGATGAAGAAATTTCGTTCTAATCAAATCAAACAACTCAGTTAAACAACAAACAGAACCTTCACCAGAAGCGGCTTGTTTGATCGATTTTTGGATCTTTTAATCCAAAATTTGATGTTATAGGTTGAATATGATTGATACGAAACGATTGAAACAATCTAATAATTTTCTACTGGAAAAATGGACTAGAGCACTCCCTTAAAGACAGAAATTCATTACACATTTCGATTACGAGTATATATTTGGTTTCATCCCACAACAAATTTGTACACTCATATTCTACGATAAACACAATTCAATCAAATTTATTATCTTTTATTTCAGTTGACTTGAAATTATTGACTAAAAGGATGAATATTCGAGTTTTAAAATAAATTAAAACGAATAAAAAAAAAACTGTCTCTCACCGTTCATACAAAATTTCAAGACCGCAACTCGATAAAGCGAAATTACAAATTTAAAAGTACACATTCTTTGTGTAAATGAAACTCCTCGTTGAGATATTCTTCCGAGTGTCTTTAAACTTTATCGCGTGATTTACCATATCTTTTATTGTAGTGCCGATAAAAATGAAAATAACTGCCGACAAGTATACATTCTTATGACACATTCTTTCTTATTATAAACATTACGTTTTGCGATTATATCCAATCACACAGAAAATATCTTCCTTTTTTTGTAACACGTGCATTGAAAGTGACGCATTTATGATTTCTTCTGTGATCTCAGTATTCCGAAAACCAACCTATGCATACAAAAAATCATATACTTTCGTCCCTTGAAGAATTGCTATTTGGGTTTGAAGTTCGTAAATTGTTCTTCGAACATCGCTGAAACACAGTTTGTTCCAGCGGAACGAAATTTTGATTGAGATGAACGTAAAAGAACTCTTTGGTTGACTGAAATAACATTTTTTGAGGTACAAAATGGTTAATTATTGTGAACCAATTTCTGTTCATCCCAAACAAATTCTATTTCAACCAGTCAAAAAGTTTCTTCGCGTTCATTCCAACTAAACTTTGTTTGACTGGAATGAACGTTTTTTCAGTGTATATACACAGAACATTTATAAATATTCGCATTTATCTATGCACTTATTACAAAAATTTGCAAATGCTACTCAGACGAGAATTAATCCAATTCTTTCCCTGAAAGAAAATTTCTTTGTCCTCATTCTAATAAATCTTGTCTTTGTTTCATTGAATCATATTTTTCGAATTTGAGAAATGTTTTGTCTCAATTATATGGAAAACTTAGCACGAACTAAATTTTTTCCATTGAAAATAAGATTTATTGGAATGAAGGCAAAGAAATTGAAATTTCAGTGTACGATTCGTGTGATTTTTCCACTCGCTGCAAACTTCACGCTCGTCACATGATCTACTATTATTCAATATAGATAAAAAAGAAGAGAATAGACCAAATTTACCAATCAAAATCAAGTTTGAATTAGTAATATTTGACAATATCGATATTTCTTATAGAAACTTTGTGAAGTTTATATTAAATTTTATATAATCGAAACTTCATATAATAGAAACCCTAGCGTGTTAAAACTCCGGCCCACCCTGGTCCAGTCTTGGGTCCATATTGACAGGATGGGCCCCATGGTGGATACATGCTATAGGGAACTGTATGAAGAATATTGATTATGTCAAATATTGCCCATCACTAGTTTGAATCAAAGAATCACAATGAATTTTCACCCCAACTTAGGGAAACAATGAATCAATTGAGAGCAAGACAGTCAGTTTCTAGCTGGTACAGCTCAAGTTTGGTTGATCTTATCAACATACATAATTTTTAGCTGAATGAATGCTGCAATAATCCGTGAAACGCAAATGAAACGTAATCGCTGACAGGGATGGGACTCTGAAAACAGTGGCTGTTGTTTCCTCATAAACGATATATCAAATTTTCTATTGAGATTTCATAAAGAATCTACAAAAATTAAATATATTTTCTATAAGAAAAGACCAGTCAGATTTGGAAGTTCCATTTTTGATTGCCAATCTAATGGAGTACCGACAAATATTTAATATGTGAATGAATATTTATATATTTATATCAATATAGATAAATATGTATACAATAAATAACGATTCTTCGATATCGGTGGATACTAATAGATACTTTGTATGTAACGGCGGTGGTCTTTTTTTCTGTTCTGTTGTAGATGTGGGTGGCGGTGAGCGGGAGCTCTGAATCTCCTGCGACTTGAAACACACATACCATTCACACGAAAAAAAAAACGAATCACAACAAAGCATTTCTCTCTATGATACGCCAGCGCTCTTTGTCGTTGAACATATATATATATAGATTTTGTTATACAACATATCCTGATAAGATGACGTTCACAAATCCCAGCATGATTTTATTTCGCTCTGTCTCTATGCACCTGTCTTTCTCTATCTCTTTGTGTTTTGTCATCACAGTTTTTCATATCTACTATCACTCTACTTTCTCTCGTTTACTAACAATAAAACTCGAATAAAGAGCGCGGCTAAAAACTAAAAAAAAAAAAAGAAAAGAACTAAAATAAAACAAACGAATCCATATGAGAGGAAAAAAAACCTTGATAAAAGTTTTCAGAAAAAAGAAAAGCTTATCTTCATTCTCCGGTTTCGACCATCTTTGTTCCAGGAGTATACATTCCGTTCCTTACAAGGGCTCCAACGGCTACTCAAATGGCTATTCGAATGGCTACTCTAGGTACTAGGAGCTATACTACATCAGCTTCTGCATCCCAATTCCCTTTTTTATCGTTCGCGCATTGTCTTTCACTTTGTTTCTAGTTCACGGTAGAAAAAAAAAACCTCTAACCGTCACATCCATGTCCTCTGTATTTCAATTGCAACCCCATCTCGTTCCTTCACAACCTCCACGATCGTTCGAATTCCATATTCTCAGTTAATTATATCCTTAATCGATAACAAATCCTACGCTGAGCTTGATACGGTCCTGCTTCTTTGATCTACGCTTTTGCAATCACCCTGACGCTGTTAGCCGCTGCGGTATTCCGAGCCTAGACACGGACAACAACGATGTCATTCGACGGAAGAAAGATCTCAATCTCTATAATCAATCTCTGATATCTAATATCGTGAAAATACTTTCGTGCGAAACGCAAAGATGTCTCCGACTCTCGAAACAGGGCCACTCGTTCATCAACACTGAAGATACAGAATCTAAGAGATACGAATCTCTTTATGAGAAGAGCAAACAACGGAATCCATCCACAAATTGTTGACAAAAATTCAAGGATCAAGAATTTCATTAGATCATTACACACCCTTACTTTTAGTACGCGATGATACCTTTCAGAGAGTTCATAATATCGTTCAAATATGTTATGTTTCCTTTCGTTTCGGGGTGAATACGATTAAGGGCTGTGGTCGGAAAACATTCTATGCATCGCGAGTGTCCGAGTTCCGGACGATGATGAAACGAAACAAGATGATGACCTTGGAACGCGAAGCAGGACACGGATTCACGAGTTACCGACGAAAGTGCACTCGTCAACTGACAATTGGTTTCCAGCCGATAAATTGTTCCATCAAGCGATGATATATCACGTCACCTGAACTCGCTCGAGTGAAAATCTCATTGGACTGTAATAATTTGATATGGAATATTTATTTCAAAATATGCGTAAAAGTGATCGCACAAATACTCGTTGTATGATATTATATTAATCATAGATGAAACTAAATGTCACAACAATTGTTCAGGGTTTATTTGGGAATCGATAAAACGGTGGAATACCGATACATGAACTCATACTTTAGCCTCAAATTCCGAATGAATTCAACTCCAGTGAACTCTCGGTGCAAACATATCCACGCGTGTATACTTGCATTGAATTTTCATTGTTTATCGATTCCCGCACTGTACTTCAACTGTAAATAAATAAATCGGGGATTAAGGGAATACTAACGCTGGAACGCTACCCTGTGAAAACCGCGTAGAACAGATTCCCATAATGATACCAGAACACATAAACTTCGATTTGTGGTGATTCTTTTGAAAATTGATTGTAGCACGGGTCGGATGCAAATTTATTTTCAACAGTAGAAAGTATGAATCGCCGTAAAAGTTGAAGAGGTGCGCATTATCAAATACCATTATTATGGTAATCCGTTCTACGCATTTCCCATGCATTTTCCTCAGTCTGGCTAGTTCATTTGGAAAACTATTGAATGAATTTCAATGAACTGAGTTTCTAAAAGATTCTATGAATCATAAAGGATCTTATTTTATACACATTCATAAACTGGCCAATACAAAATAACTAGAGTCTCAGCGTTAGAATCCCCTTAAGAAAAGTGGAAACATTGCGTTACAAAAAACACATCGAACACGTTCTTTATATTTACAAATTCCACTCGGGCCGGTGAACATGGAAAAAGGATAATGTACCGAATCGAGTAAGGAAGAATATAATGAAATATCTCGCATAGAAGAGTTCATTATCCTTTTTCCTATTCGAAAATCTCAATCGATGCACGTACCTCATTAGTCTCGATAAACTTTAATCGGCGAATATTGTACACGGTCATCGGGAAGATCTTCATAAGTTGTGAAATTTATTTATTTTGCAGACAAAGAGAAATGATGGGACTCCTTCAAACTATTCGTTGATCAAATGTACGTCGGTAATGGGTATAATAATCGATCGATCGATTGGACCATACGTTTCGAACTCATCATCTCTGGCACTGCGGTCGTCAGTTATGATTCCATGATACACGCAGGAAAATATTCGATAAATAGAACTCGATTTAGATAGAAAATTAAGGTGACCAATTAATTCTCTTGATATACTTCGATATACGTCTGCAAAAATATCATAAAATTGTCGTTTATTGAATTATGTCGTCTGTGCTAAACAAACTTATTCGGAAATTCTTCCTTTGTATCTTTTGTCGGCGACTTGAGGACAAACTTGTAAAAACTCTTTTGAATGATATGTTTTCACTATTCACATACAATCTTCGTATGAAATACTTACAGAATGTATTCACAATCGTAACAATTTTGATAGGGAATATAGGAAGCGGTGAATTCTGATAGAAAATTAACTTGTTCCAAATTATTCAAAAGTTGATAAAAGATTCGGCTTGTACAATGGCGCTACACTGTTGGAAAAATAATCCATGAAATATCATATTTCCATATTGAATTTAATAATAGTTCTCAAATTTGATGTTGGTGATGAAATTTTAAAATTTTTCACTGAAATATAACAATTATTTATTAACTTTCACAAATATGTTAATCAAATTAATCCTTAACGTTAAGAATTATCTTATTAAATTCAATATTTTATTATAAATTTCAACGGTTTGTGGAGATCAGATTTTTTTTACAGTATAGCGTATCTCCTTAGATATCTCAACCAGCGATAAAAAATTATTCCCTATCAGATTTTGACTAGGACAACAGCAACACAACATAGAGCGATCGAAATTAATTT
The DNA here is from genome assembly GCA_018340375.1 of Gonatopus flavifemur. Classification (NCBI taxonomy): domain Eukaryota; kingdom Metazoa; phylum Arthropoda; class Insecta; order Hymenoptera; family Dryinidae; genus Gonatopus; species Gonatopus flavifemur. The sequence goes on from JAFFJZ010000005.1 coordinate 14,702,897, forward strand.
CCCAAGAATCGATGTGATTTGAGCGAAGATCGATAGAGAAAAAAATGGAATAGGGGTAAACGATCTGTCAAATGTATTCGACGTGAATCGCGTACGTCAGAATTATGTATTATATATTTTAACTGTAACGTATTTAATCATCAATTCTTCTGCAATATTTCTGTTACAGCGCGACTGTTTTCCGAAGAAAAGAAAAAAAAGATTTAGAGAAGGCTGAAGATTATATATATATATTTCTTTCTATATTAAGAATCGAATTAGTCATAAAAAAATTTTACCATGTCTATCCCGTGGAGAAAGAATATATTCCATACAGCGTTATATTCAATTTTATGATGAATTTAATATATTTTACATTAGAAATAATTATTGCGAAACAAACCTTTAAGGGATTTATGGTCAAAGACGAAAGTATATTATTGTGATGTATTTTCTCTTGAACAAAGGAAAAAGAAGAAACAAAATATAGTTGTCCCAAGCCGCTAAAGAGGATAATATTATTAATTAATGTCAACAAATTACGTAACAAGTTATAACAACGTCGGCTGAAGCTTCTCGAAAAAGCTGTCGAGAAAAGGCAAATCAGAAGACGATTGATTATCAATCAGCATAGAAAATACGAACATGATGTACTTTCCAAGGGAGAGAGAGAGAGAAAGAGAGAAGAAGAACAAAGCACAAAAAGATTATTCCCTTTCTGTATTTCTTTTGAAAAAAAAAATACAAAACTTGTCCCTTCAAAGATGGGGTCAAAGTAGTTCCTTGTATATAGCTTATTATTTTATATATAAACGTAAATTCATACATGTATATCTGTAAATATAAAGGTATAGATATACATAATATTTTGTCAACAAGAATTCTCGTGAGGTAAACGATATACGAGACGAGAGATGATAAGAATATTATTAATGTTATTATTTTATAAATGTTATGTGAATTAGACTATAGTTATTCTTCCTACTTTTTCTCTTTTGTTTGTTAGCAGCAAACTTCCTTTCTCTTTCCTCCGAGCGTAGTATTGTACCTCGTTGTATTTAGTACATGAGTGATAATAATGTTATTACTATTATTTGATTATTATATATATCTTATTATATATACATGTATATATACATACAATACATACTTCTGATATGCATGTATATATAATTATACATGAACTTAGCTTTATTTGGTAACAAGGCATTTGGTATACAACAATCAACTGGGAATAAGTATTATTTCTTTTCTCATAGAGAAAAAACAAAAACCCCTCCGTCTCATTCTCACATGAAAATTTCGAATGAAATTTTCCTGATGAGAGAAAAACAAGTCAAGCGGGAGACACAAATTTTTCCCACACAGAGAATTTATTCCACTTCTACATTTGATCATGTATCATCAATTTTCGAATTAAATGCCAATGTGCCGATAAAACAAACTATTGTAAACTATCGTCACTTCGCTTGACTCGGAACAACAAAACAAAAAAACTTGATGTTTTATACGCTCCGGTATATCCATAATTTGTCAATAAACTGATATTTATGTAATGCCTTTTTATTTTCTTTTATTTACGTTCTCATGATATTCCCCCCCCCTCCCTCCCTCCAAAAGAAAAAAATTACGCAACCAGTGTACTTGGAAGACTACAGAATTACGATTATGGGACTATTTCCTATCGCTTTATCGTTTAGTTTATTTCATTTGTACATCAGCTTCGTTATATACGTGGAATAAAATTTTCAATTCTCCCTGGAGATAAAAAAGTCAACTCAAGTACGTAAGAGATATTCGACGAGATATTCTCAAGTTGAATCGAAAGGAGTGGGTGTAGGAGGCTCTAAGACGTAATAAGAAGCGAGAGTGACCGAAAGGTTACTACTGTGGCACAGGCAGAGCATCATCGCCAGCTAGATTTGTCCGCCTAGGGCAAACACGAGGTGTGTTTCACTCGACTGGATCTCTTTTACATTTCACCATTTAATACTAGACGATACGAGTCTTTCCTAGGTACTCGCGATAACTATTATATATTGCTAAACGATGACTAGGTAGGGTATAAAAGGTAGGTCGGGAGGGATATAAAACGAACGAGCTAGTAGCTTTTGGTACCTATACTACTCGGCTCGGTTTCACTCACTCGCTCACCTCTTCTTTTCTACGGTCAATGTTTATTACGTTCTTAAAGGTACAAAGATACGAACGGTTGCTCGCGAGATACATCTGTGGGAGCGCCTTTCACCTAATTGTTGGTACAATATGTGAAGAGCAAGCCCCCATGGTTCCCATCAACTTCTGGCGATGATTCTACACCATTGGGTTGTTACTTTACCCGACGTTCGCTGCTTGTCTGCTGATCGTTTTCTCGCTACCGTTCCTCAACGACTTTGTTGTGTCGTGCCACATGTGTAAATCAGAAAAATCTTACAGGATTGATCACCACGATATTGCTTCACGCTCTTCTCTTTGGTTTCTACGATCTTACTATCTTCCGTCTTCGATTTGACAAGTTTATGCGAAACTACGGATCTTGAGGCAACACAGCATCGTTCCTCCTCTACTTCGGCCAATTACATTTTCATGTTAAATTCGTGGTTGTTTTATCTCTGTCTCTGTGGGTTCGTACGATACAGCGGAAAAATACGTGGGAATTTAGGAATTTCATTCGGATTAATTCGAAACTGACTTTTATATATATATTTGAAATTTCGAATTGGATGGAGTTCTTAGTTGTACTTTGAGGTGAAAATATGGCGGGAGGGTGATGACACGTTTATTTTCTTACTTGTTCACTTGTCACTTGTTACCGCGGTGAATTTGGACATGATATTCTTGTTACACGCAGAAGATAATTTACATTTGCCTCACGTTAAACAAGAAAATATTACATAAACTGATTACAATGATGTTGCTGAAGTTTGAATCGTTTATTAAAACGGAATAATGATCAAATAACACGATACGTAACTGTTGGAGACTCAGAATGTTTTAGTAGATTCTTTGAACGATGTTTCCAGTTCCAAGGTGTTAATTTGAGAAGATAAATCACGATGATTAATGAGATTTTGTGAGTTTGAATCTTCATCTCGTTTCTATAAACGATTCAAACTTCCACCACAACATTTACAATGCATACATGACCTCAAAATTTGTCACAAATACCTTGCTTTTTCCCTTTATCCTTGTTTTTCAATGATAATATTACAGTTTCAAATCACTTGATGAGTTACTCTTGTCGGATTCTCAGAACCAGTTACTTCGATTGAATAATACATGTAGCCTGTGAAAAATGTCATTCAATTTTCAAGTAATCGAATATGATGATGAACAGCTTAATGATTCGTGAAGTTCCACATTATTTCAAGTGAACAAATGTTTCTAGAAAAAAAGGAAATAGCTGTGGTAGCTACTCACCGTTTTAGCACCTTCTTTCTACCGCTGTAGCTATTTTTTACCTATCGCAGTAGGAAAAATCGTAGCTGTGACTGCACAGGTTTTGTGATTGATATTTGGATAGTCAAATAATTTAGCTGTTGAATTTTCGCTGCGGCAGCTACATTTCTTACTACTACCGCTAAGTGAGTAGCTGTGACAGCTAAAAAAATAGCTCCGGTAGGTGATTTTTAGCTATCCAAATCCAAAAATTACTAAATTTGACCTTCCTAAACCTTCCTGCAGGATTGTTTCCAATATTTTCTTCTCACTTTTATATTTTTTATGTTTCCAAGACGTCTACAGTACCGTAAACTAGGTTACTTTGTGACACCAGCAATTTTTGTGTATTTCAAATCTCGCGCTGCGTCCGCGAGATCCAAGTCGAAAAATTTGCACCGTTTTTGGTCTCATGTTTGATTTTTGATGACGACTCATTTTGTCCGGATGGTTGAATGATGCGGATAGAAACAGAACTCCTTCGAGATTTTAGTTTGAATTTCTCCTAGATCACTTTCATTTGTTGGCAAAAAAAGAAATTCGCTACACGGAGAAAAAGGAATTCGCTGTGGCAGCGAAATCTACTCTTGCTGGGTTCCTTTTGCCAGAGCAGAAAATTTGTTGCTGTGACAGTAAACTATTTGCTGTTCCAGCAATCTTGTTAGCTGCGACAGCGGTTTTTAGCTGTGGCAGCAAAAAATGTTTGCTATCCCAGCAAAATTTGTTTGCTATTCTGTATATAATACTGAAAATTTGCTGGCGGAGCAAACATTTTTTGCTGCCACAGCTAAAAAATTGCTGTCATAGCTAACATGATTGCTGTTATAGCCAATTTTTAGCTAGGTCAGCAAAAAATTTTGCTATTCTATATATAATACCTCGATTTGCTGCGTCAGCAAATTTTTTCTCTCCGTGTATGACAACGAAATCTAATTTTACCGAGTGCAACGACACCAAAGTATTTCCTATCACGGCAATCTTGTCAACTACGACAGCGATGTTTTAGCTGCACCGAGGACACAGTTCGTTCCAGCCAAACAAAATTTTGGTTGAAATGAACGCAAAGAAACTTTTTGTTTGACTGAAGTAAAATTTATTTGGGGTGAACAAAATTTGGTTCACAATAATTAAGGCTTCCATCCAGACAAATAAATTTTGTTTATCCTAAATAAATGTTATTTCAGCCAACCAAAAAGTTTCTTTGCGTTCATTTCAACCAAAATTTTGTTTCGCCGAAACAAACGTTTTCTCAGCGTGTGGCAGCGAAAAATGTTTGCTCCTTCAGCAAAATTTGTTTGCTGCTCTAAATATAATACTAAAAATTGTGCTATATTATTGTTAACCGCACCACACATTATTCCAATGCATAATACTTTACCAACCTTTTGCTATCTTGAAAAACATTAAATTCCATTTCTTCCTAGTATTGTCCGATGAGGCAATCAAATTATACTCAAACGATTCCCTTGTAACAAAGAGAGAAGACCGATTTGTTTTTAGATTTGAAATTTCCACTTTCCACGCTGTAAAATCAAACATTTTCTACCAAAGTCACGAACAATTTTGGTGAAACCTCAAAGAATTATTGCCAGTCAACGAACATTCTCACATTCTCCTAGAAAGTCACAAAAATTGTTTAAAAATTCACAGAAAATTTGTAGATTCCCAAACAATCTGGAAATTTACAAATCCATAAGTCTCCCATCACACTTTTTCCCTTGGGAACTCACAAATTCTGATTTAATTCTACTACATCACATGTAATTTTCAATATGCCGAATAGAGATTACGCGGAAAAAGGATCGTTTAGAATAGATTTGCCCTGATAACATTCATTAATTTAATTCTCACGAAATCGACATCAGTGTTCAACAACAGGCTTGTGCCGAATCGAAGTTATTGGGATCCTCATAGACTATTATCCCTAGACCTCCAAGTACACACAGGTGCGAATTCAACCCAAGCATTCCAATACTTTTCGTTTTTCATCAAAAATTGATTTTCTTCTCGCGTTTTTTCCACTAATCAAATGAAATATTTGTGCATTTTTTTTCATACTACGTTAATCTACACAGTGTTTCCTTCAAGTTGAAGAGAAAAAGAAAGGTCAAATTGGTCAAACAGGAACCGAGTTATTAATCGGTAAAGTTGCGTGGTGCGAATTTGCACCTGTGTGTACTCCGAAGGTATGAAAGGATATGTGTACTTGAAGGGCTAGTAGAGATGTTCTAGTCATTTACGAGGTTTATAACGCTATTCTAGAGAAAAACACAACATGGAGCCGGTTTATCTCGAGTCCCTTTTTTTAGAACAGCGTTACAAGTTTCATAAACGGCTAGGGATGTTTCTATCAGCACTAAATTGTACGTTGAATTTGAGCCTTAATGGTCTGCTCCAACGGAACAGAAAATTTCATACGCGGATCTTTATGCAACTGAGATTTTACATTGTAAATGGTTGATCCGAGGTTCATAAATGTGGACTGAGGATCGATGGAGTGGCAGTCATAAAATCACAAGTGTGATTCTATACAATAAGAGAAATTTATAGTTGAATTTACTGTGGATTATAGCAATGTGGAAACATACTGACTTCCAATGAAATTTACCATAAAACATTGTAAATTTGATTAGGTTTCTATTGTTATGCCACAGTAAATTTAACTATAAATTTCTCTCAGTGTAGTATCAAAAAAATGACCCAATCAATTTTTTTCGGGATTTCATTCGAAAAACCCCAGGAGGGAGAGAACTGGATCAAGGTTTTTCGGATCAACCCTGTTAAATACATGCACCTACGTTATATCATGAAAAAAGATGCATATATTCATCATTTTCGAGAAAACTGAGAGGAAGAAATTGATCAATTTTTGAATTTCAAAATTTGTGTAATTTTTAAACAATTTTAGCGAATTCTCAAAAATTGTTTGGGAATTTACGACAAAGTATTGTGGTAGAAGCGGAACACACATTGTACGTATAGAGGGCTCCGAAAGATCCCGGAATGGTTGATTAGTGAGGAGAATTGATGATAAACGATATTTGACGACATCAATATATTTTTGATAAAATTTGTATCAAGTTTCGATCGAAATTTCATCAAATTCAATATAAATTCGACAAATTTTGTATAAAAATATCGAAATTGTCAAAAATTCCCCATCGCTATACATAATTCCCAACATAAATCATTCTAGTCATTCTTTGGGCCTCGTGAAGCCTCAACAGGTTTTTGTTAGAGCCTTATTGAGCCTATTAAAACCTCGGGATAACTATAGTAATTTCTGCTGGAAAAACAGTGCATATTGAAAAAACTGTTAGATATTGAAGTTGTAGGAGTCAAAAAAATTGAAGACTTGCTGTATTTTACTTGATCTTGGAAGATACTGTGAAGTTCATCGTGATGATCATTCGAAGCGGACCATCCTATTGTTCATCATGCTGTGTGTGAGCTGATTTTATACCATTTCCAAAACCTTAATGAAGGACCGTTTTATGTGAATCGATTGGATAGTTATGGGCTGTAATAATGACTTCGCATGCAAAGGATTGGCAATGTTTTAAAATAATTATATCTCTTGTAGAAAGACAGTCTACTTTCTATCAATATCCCGTAAAATCTAATAAAAACTAGATCTTTCATCTGTAAAAAAAACATCGCCTATCCATACAATACATTCAGGTGGACAAGCGTAATGATTTCAAAAGCCAGGACCAAAAATAATACACTGGGAACCCAATTTCTCAAACTCGAAGAAACTTTTCTTTACCCTCATTCTGATAAATCTTGTTTCCATATGGAAAAAATAATTCATTTCAATGGGAAACTTTTTCATCAAATTGGAATCACGTTCTTCGAATTCAAGAAAGAACACTTTTTTCATTTAACTGAATTTTTGTCCATTGAAAAAAACATTTATGAGAATGAGGGCAAAGAAAAGTTTCTTTCAATCCAAGAAATAGGGTTCTCAGTGTAGAAACATCACTCATTCTTATATTTCTTATTATAATCATTATCATCGTCTTTTTGTGATCCTTGCGATTGTTATTAATTGTCATTGACATTCCCCCGAGAGAACATAGAACTTTCAGGTTAAAGAGAGGTCCTTGTACGTAAATTTATGTTCTTGGGAAATTAAATGTACCTTCAAATATCCAAACGTCCGTGTACCTCTGTTGAACATTTCCTGAAACTTCATATCCTCTCAGGGTTGCAATTTGCTGTTATTAACATTCATCATCACCCATCATTGGCCATTGTCATTGTAATGATGATCATCATCATTGTTATTATTATGATTATCATCAACATGAATCGCGATCGTGAATCATAATCACCATCCTCAACACTATCGATCACCATCAATTATTATCATGAGTGAATCCATACAGCACAAGAATATTATATTATTAGAGACGTCTAATTGGATTTCCAAGATATCTTGAATATTCCAGCGAGATCCAATTGACGTCGAATGGATATTTGATAGATGATTGTGTTCAGATGTGTTGCATGGAGAGTAAATGGAAAGCTGTCAATGGAACGAAAAAAATATTATCTTTCAAATTACGATTTTAAAATCGTAGTATAGGACCATACTTGACGAAGCAGGGACTATCAGATATTAGAGACAGATATTGCTGTTATAACCTCCTTTTGTAGGAGTGCACATCATAACCCTAGTAGAAATTTTGATATGGAAAACATCAGGTCCAGATCAAGCATGCCTGATTTCTGTTCAGGGCCTGACTTGAGTATCTGATAAGGCCCTGACAGAAATGTAACGCAGGGAAAAGACAAGGTCCTGATCAGCAAAACCAAACGTTTCCCAACCAGGATCTGATCAGGGTAGTAGTTGAATTCCCAATCAGGACATGATCCGGGTGGTAGCGGAATTCCAAATCACGACCTCATCTAAGCTATATTCTGATATTCAATTTGATTTTCATGGAATTCACTTTTCATAAAAATTTTTGAAACTCCCCCAACAGAAGAAATTCTACTGATGATCCAAATAGACCTCAGTTGAACATTTAAAAAAGACAGGTAAATTTCTAATGAGTCCTGTGAAAATTTTAAATAGTTTGATACATTGATCAGGTCCTGATCAAGATATCTTGACAGTTACCTCACGATTCAAATACGGATGAGTCAAGGCAATCCTGATCAGGTTCTGATAGGAATACCATGTCTGAGTTACTGAAAGGGAAAATCTGACTGGGACCTGTCAACAACCTTGCGTTACATTGTTGTAAGGTCCTAAACAGGATGCCATGTCTAGACCTGGTAAGGTAATTAAAAGTTTTCCTTAATTAGGAGTTCCCGATTGCAGTCTTACGAGGGCCATGCTTCTAATAGGGAATTCCCTGTCAAATTTCTACTAGAGAATGTTAAACGTGAGTCAACCAAAAAACAGCACAATTCACGATGTTATATTTTGAATAGACTTATTCCGCAGATATAGTCCTCCGCTATAATTCTCACATCGTAATTTATAAGATAATATTTTTCCCGTGTAGAGGAATCGCAAATTCAAAACTGATTCCATAAAAATGATACTTCGCTGATTACAGAGGAAATTAGCACGTAAGTGAATATGATGATGATGATGACGGTAATAAGGATCATGATAAGGAAATTTGTGATTCTCAAAGTTAATGCTAAGCGTCGCCTGAAAATGGCGATGAAGTTGGAAAGATACATTGGAATCTAACCAATTTTTCCACGATTTGCAACAATTCTGATTGGATCTGCCATTTCCAGGTGGCATCGATCAGCCAGAAAATCACGAGTCTGATCACCAGACTTTGTTACAGAGACTCCAGTTGCCATACGTTATCAATTGCATCAATTGAAATGGCGTTGTAAGAACAACACAATTCATGCAAACATAAGACTTGACATTTGGAGATAACAATTCACCTTAACAACGAGGCCTCAGCTATAAATTCTACACAATTCTCAACCATATGACAAGCGATGTGGATAGTTTCTCCAATGGATGATGTTTTTGCATAAAAATGATAACAGTCATTTGAGGTGAGTATTAGTACGATATTATTGATTATTCTTCTTTCCCTCGCCGCGCTGGGCTCACGAAACAAAAACTATTTACCTCAAGATCGGATGGAAAAAAGACACAGTCCGCTTCATACCACTTTGTGAATCTTTCAACATTGAAATTGATTTAAATCGCTTGATAAATAAGAGAAAACAAAAATCTCCGACAACGAGTTATTTCATAGTTCACACAATGAAACTCCTTTCTAACTAAAATCTTGACTCGATGTAACATCATAGGTGCATCAAAGTATATTCAACCATAACTTATGTGTGAACGTATTATTCCTGGCTTTGTGTAAAACTAGGCGTATAAGAAGATGCATTTCATCGTACTTTCCACAGACATTACAGGTAGGTCAAATCACCTTTGTATATAATATTACCTTTAAAATAGATATATCATTCCCGACTCCGCGCATACAACGTTAAAGAACATTGTATTTTACTTTCATGTTTTAATAAAACGTATATTCGAGGGAAAAAGCTAGTTCAATTCTAAATTGATGAAGGAAGTTTTAAGAAAAAATTGCTCCATTTTACGAAGCTCATCAAAATCAATGATAAAGAAAAGAGAATCGATGATAGAATAATTAGAATATCGTATTTAAAAGTACCGAAACTATTCAAACTGTTCACAATTCGACTATAATTCCAGGATAACGATGATCATTTTGAAATGTTGCTGCCACGTGTGACGTGTATGTGTAATTCAACCATTGACATACGAGTATATAGCTTCCAGCCACATAAATGTGAAAGGTATATTCACATGGTGTATAAGAGGTAATAAGAAAACGCGCAGTCTTCGACACGATTCGGGAATACGAGTACACGCGTACTTTACCGACTTATTAATGCGAAGGCGTCTCGGTAGATGATTTTCTTGGCAATCCCCTATTTGCATCCGATAACAAGTATTTTGAACTTGATAAACGATACGAGCGTGGAGACGTTGCAAAGGTCAATACTCAACGCTTCCCTCTGGCGCTAAGGAAAGTGTTACTGAATTTTTACATCCTCTACACTGCATTATCTTCACCTTAAGAAAATTGCATTTGAAAATTCAGATAAATTGAATTAAATTACGAGGTAAGCTTCTTTGATGAATACAAGCTTATCTCTCAAAGCATAGTGGAATTTTTAATCCACGCAAACTTCAAAGATTATGTTGCAAATTTTGTTTTTTCAACTTCAATAAGTTATTCATAATTCTAGATTTCCAAGATTTATCATTTATTTAGTTCATATAAACGGGACAATCTCGCATCGGAACAAATACGAAGATAATTCAAATTTGGATAAATTTCCATTGGTACACCGAAGGGAGAAAAGTAATTAAGACCAAAAAAATATTGCATTCAACGGTATCTATAAAATTCTTCTGTAGATCAATGAAATTTCATTTATTGGAATAATATTTAATTGGTTCAAAGAAATATTTTCTTGCCTCAATGACGTTTTTCCCTCAGTGTAAAGTGAGCAAGGAAATGAAACAACAAAAATCAATTATTAAGCAACTAAAATTAGAAAAGCTTTCCAATCAAATTCAGTACTGAATATTGTGAATTTGATCAAGATTTTATTGTCATGTCCTGATGAGTTTCATTGTTAGGTCAGTCTGTTACTCGATCACAAAGTACCATAGTCAATTCAATTCACAATTCCACTCAGTGAATTTTAAATCACAAATCGAATATTTCGCTGCACGAAGAGCAAAAATTTGCTAACGCAACAAATCGAGGTATTATACATAGCTCACTGAATTGCTGAATAAGAGAGAGCAACATGTTCAACTAAAACAGTAAACTTCTCACTGGACTGGCAAAATGTTTCATATTATATACAAAATAGCCAACAAATTCTGCTGGAGCAGTCAACATTTTTTGCTGCGACAGCTGAACAATCGCTGTCATAGCTGAAGAGATTGCTAACAATTTACTGCTCTACACTGTCAGAAATATCTGGAAGCTGTTTTCAATCGTATAAATGAATTCAGGTTCATACACATTCTACATTACATTCAATGCACAAAAACATGAAAAAAACTATAGATTATGTTATAGTTGACATTAACCCTCAGCCTCCACACGAGTGCAAATTCGCACCTTCAAAAATTCAATAACCAGTAACTTTTTACATAATAAATTTTCTTTACATTGACACAGAATACATGACCTTCTTCTGTTTTACCTATTACCATCAACGGATTTCTCGGAAAATTTCACCCTGAGTTCATGTGATTTCCACTTTCATCCTGATTTATTGTCACGAAATTACACAGGATGAAAATTGGAAAGCCAAATTTGCACTCGTGTGGAGGTAGTGGTTGTGCGAATGAGGTGTGGAGGCTGAGGGTTAAATTTAATGTAAAATGTGTATGAAAATGAATCCATTCGCGTACTTTAAAACGACTTCCAGCAAAATCATTAAAATTGATGCAAAAATTTCTAACAGCGTAGTTAAAGGTGCCCAACAAAATCAGGTTGTGTTGTCATAACGAATTCTTTTTTCTGTGTGTCAGGATTCTTCGAACGCTGAGAAATGAAATATAAAGATTAAATTGAATGGTAAACCACTCAAAAATCAATAAAACAAGACGAAGGAAAAAGAAATTTTATGTTGGCTACGACAGCCATTTTTTTAGCTGTGGCAGCAAAAAATGCTTGTTCCCCCAGCAAATTTTGGTAATCAGGAATCAACATTTGTTGCTTTGTCAGCAGAAAGTATTCAGCAAAATCAGACTTTGCTGTCACAGCGAATTTTTTTGTCCATGAACGTTCAGCGTTGTACGGACTTTGTGTTTCAATTTTCATGGAGGTGAACCTAGCAGTCGATTGTTGTAACTTTCGATGGAATGTTTTTGAAGCTCTATTTGCCCCAGAAATCGATCAAAAAGCATTCCACTGAACACGTCAGATGCTTAAATTAGCTCAAATGATTGATGAACGTATTCTGTAACAAGTTATGATAATTAGCTGTCAACTTGACGGTGGCCAGTTTCAGCTTCATCTGATGATTTTGGTTATCGGTGACGCTGCAGTAACGGAAGTCTATCTTTCATGAGCCTGCTAGAATTGTTTCATCGCCAATTACCCTGCGTTGAGTAGAATAGAGCTGGGCTCATTCATCTCCATATTTTAGATTTAAAAAAAATCATGATTTTAGTGGAGTTTGGTCTTCAGATTAAAATCATCATCATGAAATAATCAATCTTATGACTGCACGGAGAGAAAAAATTTGCTGACGCAGCAAATCGAGGTATTACATATAGAATAGCAAAATTTTTTGCTGACCTAGCTAAAAATTTGCTATAACAGCAATCGTGTTAGCTGTGACAGCAATTTTTTAGCTGTGGCAGCAAAAAATGTTTGCTCCGCCAACAAATTTTCAGTATTATATATAGAATAGCAAACAAATTTTGCTGGGATAGCAAACATTTTTTGCTGCCACAGCTAAAAATTCGCTGTCGCAGCTAACAGGATTGCTGGAACAGCAAATAGTTTGCTGTCACAGCAAAAAATTTGCTGCTCCGGCAAAAGAAACCCAGGAAAAGTAGATTTCGCTGCCACAGCGAATTCCTTTTTCTCCGTGTATATAAATTGAAAATCAATCAGATTCAAATATACGAGTGGTAATTGAGGAATCGCAGCGATATTTATGCAGTGTAATATCCAAAATGGATAACGGCTTTTAGGGATTTTATTGTGAATCAATCTTGAACGAGGTGAGATCGGTTTTTATTTTATTTGCGAGCAGTCCGCAATCAGCATCCACTTTCGTTTAATCAATAATATCAAAAAGAATAGATAGTAGTTCTTGAACAAGATTCGGCAGTGAAGGTTTGGCGAAGCGATTTGCTTCGGGTATAATTGCAAATTTTTCTCGAGTATATCTATCCTTCAAAATCTAGTTCTTGTCTATTCATGAATTATCGGAGTTGTTAATGGAATTAAAACCAATATCACCCGTTCGATATCCGAATCTATATTCGAATTAATTTCTAATTGAATTGAATCGTTTATCATTGAATATCAATTGTGAAATGAAGAACTGTTCATCAAACGTAATAAAATTATATTAACCCTTAACGGCTACACGGGGTGACTAGTTACCCCCACAGTAAAAAGTAAATCTTAATTCCATGATCGACTGATTTTCAGATGAGGCTCAAAATCAGCAATGTTACGATTTCAGCCGTAATATGGGATGAAAAACAGTTATGGCCGTATTAAATTCAATTAAACTGGATAATATGCTGATTATCAGCAATGCATATCTTATAGGCAGCCATGTAGAGTTTGATGGATAATTCAGTAAAAAATATCTGAAAATAAGATTAGAGTTCTTTCATTTTCAGTGTTACAATTGTTTATACGTACACATATATATTTGCATATAATTAATGATAGTTTCAATTCACTCAAATTATTTCAGGTTTTTTATTTATTATTCAAGGTGTCTAACAAATTCGGTAGCAGTTTGTAATATCACTTTCGTAAAAGCTTGTTATTGGATTTTCCGCACTGTCAATGGATTTTTTATGTCGATACTTTCACTTCAACATTACAACACAAATTGGAATTAATTCAAACTTTCGGGGGTATTCACATTTTCACTAATTCTCAGTTCCCGTGAAATGTTTTCCAAATTTATCTTCGACTCCACACTACACATACCATAAAATTATACTATTATGAAATTATTTATCACATGCGTCGATCGAAACGGTACCGTGGCGAAGTGGTTAAACGCAAAGGACTAGGACAGGTTATTCCAGCAACAATGTGGGTTCGAATCTCCCGATGAGGGTTAAAGATGTTCAATCTTCAAAAACTACGATCATGATATAATTGAATAGTCAACAAGTGAAGTGAATAAATTCACACAACAGGGAACTTTCATTTTGCATTCTCCGAATAAACATAAACAACTCCCTCATCGTCGATAGGTAACGCTATGTTGAGAAGAACAAAACAAAAAACAATGGACGAACCCATTTATCAGGAACAATTCGCTTTGAATTTCAGTTCAAAATCAGTTTCAATTTCAGTTCAATAGGGATCAATGTAAGCTGTATTCTTGTTTGAGTTTGAGAAGGTTTTCCAGTAGCTGACTTTAAGTCTGATGAGTCCTCTTTCGGCTGCATCTTAAATTCAGCTTATATTTTAACTGGAACCAAGTTTTTCTTTTTACCGTGCCACACAGGAAAAAAAGAATAGTTGCAGCAACTACTTGAATAGTCGATTTTCGACCATCTACTTAAGTAGTTGCTGCAGCTACTCAGTAGTCAGGACAAGTAACACGTTGGCTGCCTCAACTAATCCAAAATACTTCAGGTACTTACGCTAGTCAGTGCAACTATTGAGTTATTTGTCCTGACTGCCAAGTAGCTGCAGCAACTACTCAAGTAGATGGTCGAAAATCGACTATTCAAGTAGTTGCTGCAACTATTTCTTTTTTTCCGTGCAGGCTTAAAAAAAGTGGAATTAGAGGTCTCAAACCTCTCAAATAAATATAACAAACAGCATCTGCCGGTGACAGACATGCGTGAGGTGTGACTTCGCTACATAGTAAGCCTACATAGTGTTTTCACGTTTCTAATCATGAATATATATTTAAAATTCAATAAAACGCAAAAAAAGCCAACTTCATGATTTGTAATTTTTTTCATTTTTCTTTCCAGTAATTTTGCAAAATAAATATATTTTTGGAATAATTGGCGGATATTGTTATGTTTTGTGGTAGTGGTATATATTGCGTGGACGACCCTGGAGTTTTAGTCGTTAATATTGTAAAATGGCGGAATAGTGAATTTTTTTGCAATTTTTCCTGAATTTTGCACTTATATGACCAGTTTTGAGAACGCCATCTATAAATTAACCAAATCAAACCATTAGAAATATTGAAGAACTAACATCAAAACATCTACACATCTTGTCCGATCGGGTTTTTCAGCGTGGGGTAGTGTTCACTAAACATCGATGGCACATCGATGTGTCATCCAATAAACGGGTATCGATGTTTGACATCGCGAACATCGATGCTGCTAGAACCTGATTGGTTGTTATTTTACCAATAAAAATTTTGGGATCTAGCGCCATTTCAAATTCAGCATAATCCCATTCAATTGTTCTTATTTTATGTCTTGATGTTTCAATGTTTCTTACAAAAAACATTGGAACATCAACCAGGTCGATGTTACACCGTTAAACGATGTAAAACATCGATGTCAGGCGATGTTATTACCGTCGATGTTTAGTGAACACTAGCGTGGGGTAAATGAGTTACCTCATGTGGCCGTTATGTGGCCTGGGTGAGGTGTGGCCGTTAAGGGTTAATTGTGTTTAACAAATTGTATTTATCAAATTACGTATTTTACAAAATATAAGCAGCCCAAATCTCTAGGGGAAGTGCGCCTAATTCGCACCATTGCTTAAATTGCACCACTGGCGTATCGGTGGAACGGAGATGCACACAATCCTTTACGCGAGTAAAACATGAACTTGAACTCCAATCCAGTTACCTCACTGAGTTTTGATTTGCTGATGCGCATTTTACTTTTGTTACAGCGAATTTTGTAAACTTGTCTGTTTTCAGGTTAATTTCTTGTGTTGATAAAACGTCAAGTTTATATTTCTCTATACGACAAGGAAAACTCTAAGGATATGATCTTAAAGTAGTTGATCTTAGTAATAAAATGTCTTAACTTTCAATCGGACACATTCCTCTTAATCCAAAATAATCTGGTCTTAGACACCGGTACACAGATCTATTAAATGTATGTATATGGTGCAATTTAAGCACCCAAAATGCAATTTAGGGAAAGATTGTCCATTATTTATTTATTTAATATCAAGTTCGCCTTTCATTTTCTCCCTGTCTCGTTATGGAAGTATTATTGTATAAGTTAAGAGGAATTTTATGTGCATGAGATTTTTATTTTATCAATTTTTTATACCAAGAAATGGAGTCAGGTTCTCAAGTCGTGCAATATTAGCACACTTACCCTACATCGCGAAAAATCGGTAATCCGACAATAATAAAAATTTCTAAAGACTAAGAAATTACAGCACTGAGAAAAGTGTATGGGATTGATTACCATTCGCTCTAGTTTTCATCGCGGCTTTAGCATAGGAATTGAGTGCTGACTCGCGATTTGATGATCGTTCCCATGGTAACGTAAACAATTTATCGCATCCACTTCGGTTGTAAATCGTACTTATCACAATTTTGGAATATCTGTCACCGAATTCCTATTTTTCCTAGTAATTAAAAACCTTATACTTTTCTCCGTGTGCGAGCGAGAATAAACATGGATACCAAAATTAGGATTGCCAGATTGCAAACCAGGACAGTTTGGTGATTGGTTCCGTCTTTTAGAAATCTGGAATATGAATGGTTAAGGACATGAGAATTATCCAATCATCGACTGTCCTGGTTTTTATCTGGCAACCCTACCAAAATACAGATCTAGAAAAATTCTGTCCCTCAACTATCACTTTTATACGATAAATTCTATCCAATCTCACCTTTCTGTTATCATTCCACGTTAATTCCACGCTGAAAATCGAATGAATCTTTCCTTCAATTCATAAATTGATAGACTGGAAACATCAAATCACATTCAACACTCGATCGAGGAAGAGAATAGAAATTTACATTTGTAAAAGGAGTTATCCAAACGTACCTTCTTCCCGTCTCTCGATGACACACCGATAAAATGATTTTGTTGCGTTAACAATTCTATTAAGGCGATCCTACGAATATACATACATATATATATATATATATATTTTTTTTTCCACCACTTATCTACGCGCAATAATCTTACAAATACACGGATATTTCATCTCCCAGGTGAAGAAGAAATTCGATTTACTCGATTTAATCACGCTTGCCTATTGGCATCTATCTATCCTCCAATAGAGAAACATGATAGCCGATGAGTTATCGCCATTGCTGAGACTAAACGTCATCACAACGGGCCGCGTAGTCGTTTACGACCTCACGTACAAAAGTGAAAAAAGAAATATGTAGACAAAACAGAAGAGGAGAGAAAGACGGAAAGAAAAAGAAGGAGAATGGTGTACGAGAAGGCGGAGGTCCTCCACTGTCCTCTTCCTTCCTCCGTTAACTCGTCCTCAATGTCCGTCCGCGAAAGCGTCGCGTCGAGTCGTTGAGCGACCACACGCGTCGACAAGTAGATAAACTGATTGAAATACGACTTCCAGACCCCCTCCACCCTTTTCTTCCCTTCCTTCTATACTTAATGCGATCTTTATCTACACACATGACAGACTTGGTCATTTTTTTTCTACGATTTTTCCTCAATTTTTAAAGTTACCGTCAAGTAGCGTGTCACCTTAAGTGATTTCTTTCAGTCTTCTTCGTTTTATCATTACCATTCCGAGTAGTTTTATTTTATTCCTTCAACGTCGAGAAATCAATGAATTTATAAAGCGATATCTCGGCAACACATTTTCAACTCGTTCGAACTATTGCTTCGTCAAGTTTTAAATTAATATGTGTTTAATGTACGAGGATCCATCAAGACGTACACACGAGGACGACTCTCTCATCGTGAAATTTCTACCCTCTTTTATTTTTGGATGATTCAATTATCGCTATCACAGTAATCTTGTTAGCTCGGGCAGGGATTTTTCAACTGTTGCGGCAACATTTCCTTGCTAATCTGTTTGTTTATATAAAATTTGAGAGATATTGTCTCTGCAATTTCAATACGAAATATCAATTAAGGAATTCAACGATAGGAAGAACACTGCCTCCACGATGGAATTGATAGATTTTTACGACATGAAATAAACTACAATAATCCGATCGAGTTTCCGAAATAAATTTCAATTTGCAATTTTTATATATTTCTTCTTCTTCTTCTTCTTCTTCTTCTTCTCCTTTCTCTTACCGAAGTGATAAATGTTTCTCTTTATAAAACCGATGAGAGACCTCGATTTTCGTCTCCAACAATGACGCGGTATTGAGAAAGAATTTGTTACCCAGAAGGAGGCACCAATCAACTCCAAATGCCGCGTTAAAAAGTTTCTATGAATCCGGATCCTATGAATTATGGATCCAACTTCATTAAAATTCCAAACATAAAAAATAAACATCCTTTAAAACAGAAGACCGATGTACATAAAAATGAATACGTAAGTATGGTGATAGAACACGGTGGAGAAGAGAATGCCCATATTTTGATATTTCGTACGACACATTTAGTTTTTATGTATTTTTATATGTATCTGCTTTGTTATTATATGATCATCATAAATCACCTTGATACGAGAATATTACAGTTTTCTTTGAAATATATATACATATATATGTTTGTAAATTCACGTAGAAACGTAAAAGTTGAATGGGGGGGAAAAAGTTGATATTACACAAGGTTAGAAATTTTATTGCCAACGGTTCTTTGTCCAAAATCTAATCTCGGAGTTCCTTATCTCAGATTATACTCATTTGTTTATTCATCCTTCAATTTGAAGGGAACGTTGAACGCTCAAGAATCAATGAAAAATGAATAAATGTTTACATATGATTCCAGAGAATTGAGTAATCGTTCAAAGATGTATATGTAAAACACATGAACATAAATATCCGAAGGATTCAAACCCTACGAGCTATCGAGACATCTGTAAAATGTTTGTAGAGTTTGAGCATCACTTTATTAATGGATCTCTGACCATTCCAAAAGTCGGGATCGGTGAATAAGTTATTTTTTTTGGCCAAGTTTTTCCGATTATGGGTCCTATGGCCATTGCCCGAAGGGTTCTTTCGGACCCCATATAGAGAGGGAGAACGGTTGGAGAATAAAAGTGGAGGTGGAGTCAAGAACGGCGATGGGACTCGACTACGGGATTTCGAAAGACTAGTGCTTACCATATAATTGTTACCTTATTAAATACCGCTTAAGTTACCGTGTATTTTTGATGGAAATTCCCACAACTTGGGTCGCCTTCTTCTTCTAATTAAGGGGCACCCGCTTCTGAAGTATTTTATATACGTATATATACGTGTATATAAATAAAATACAACAGTGTATCCCAGAAGAATGAAATTTTAATAGGTTCCGCTCTCGATGTGACCCGCGCAAAAGGTATCGGTTTACGAGATAATTACCATCTCAAAGCCTGTGCATTAGAGAGCTATCAAGTATGTGTTTACGCGAATTTTTAGGGATTCAAGCATACTTGCCAACATTTTTTAAGAATTAGTATTTATAGTGATGTGCTTTATAATACATTTAGGTATAAATATAGTCTTTGAAGAATACCAGGTAACGAATTCGATGACCTTGAATCGAGAATCTCTAAACCGTTTGGTATCGATCGATATAGAGATTTTTCATCGAGAAGTACAAATACGTTTGCAAGTTTCAAGATTTGAATACGACAATGAGCCATCGAGGGCACACTAAATTCAGTATCGAACGGCAGAAACACGTATTGTATTTGACGAAAGGAGTAGAACCCCTGTCATTAGGCAGCCACAGCGTCGCGGCTGCAATTTGAAATTGCATCGCGCAGGACGACTACGTTCTCGCATCGTCGACACAAAAAATCGACGCTTTGAGTATCAAAGAACATTGTTCTTTTGTAAAGACAATGTTAAAGAAAAATAAATTATACTAATCCAATATTGAATATCCAGTATCTCCATGATACTCTATTATTAAAGTAATTGTCGTTGGACTGTTTGTACTCTAATCACAACTGGAATGACAGAAAAGATGTGAACTACAGTTTTATTTTGTTTTGAATAATTATAAATTGGAATTCTATGCAGAGTTCTTCTGTGTTGAGTCGTTAAAACCGTTGCATCGAGGATTTTAATAAAATATATATACGTACGTATACGAAAAAGGAGAAAAAGATGGACATATTTTAATCATGGTATTATGACAATAAAGATGCAGAAGATAGGATAAGAGGAGAAATAAAGGTGAAAAGATTCTTTTGTTTTCTTACTGGTGGTTAATTGAGTGGTACGGTCGAGTCAAGTTTTCGGGTGGACTTTGCCGAAGGAGATGTCCGGATAATAAAAAATTCTGAACGCTCGTGCCAGGGTCTTTTATCCTATGTATACATACATATGTATACGGGCACGCATATACACGAGGATCCACGCGCGTTGCAATCGGCATGCGGTTTCACGCCCGGTTCGAAAATCCGACGGAGCGAGCGAGCGTTTCTTTTCGTCAAGAAAAAGAGACTGAACGCGCGGCATCTCGTCCAGAATTCAAATGTACACTCTCGGCTCCCGGTGCCACATAAATTTACTTTCAGTCGGTGCGAAGACAGAGCGATACATCGCATACCAAAGCGCATTCCCTACGGTTAACTAAGTACATCTTTCCTCGCTCGCTCTCTCGTCGGAAAGTGTCCTTCTTCTTACTACAAAGGAGCTCTTGGTAATGGTGACCTTCTTCACAATAGGTAAACGTATAAAGATCTTCATTGTTTCAAGGGATACCATTATTATTGGAGCTATAATGTACTCGGACGACGATTTTGCATCCATGAGAGGCGCGTTCGGGATTTGTTTATTCATTCATCATTCCTGGGAAGTAATTTGACATTCGACGATTTTAATCACACACGATGATTCATCGGGATACGGTTTCGCTGTTCCCCGTGCTCTATTCGTGTTGCTGAATTTTTCAATATTTCTTCTCTTTTTTATTTTCATGTTCCATCGGAGAACAAGTTTTTTCCATTTTCAATCCAACATACTTCATCCTGGCACTAGTCATTCTTTATTCGTGAGTCGTTGAGTATGTTTTCCCTTCACAATAGTTCAGAAATTTGATTTTCTGGAATTGCAATTTCGATTGTTATTTTCTCACAAAGGTATTTCAACAAATAAATCGACTGATCTTCCAAGAGGGAAAGAAAAACAGAGCGATGCGAGGGAACAAAACATTATCCAATACAAAAGATGTAAATACTGCTTCTGGTATGAAAAATTACTGGGCGTAGGAAATTTCCTAAAGACATTACTCCATCTCGGTCTTTTTTTCTCTCTTCGTTTCTCCCATTGGGTCATAAACACAGGGGGCGCCGAATTACGAGCGGGCCCCAGTTATTTTTTGAAACGATTCGAAACGTTTTGATGCCTGACGGAAGCTATTCACCACGGGCTCCTTGGTGAGAAATCTTCTGGTCCCATATTCCCCCCTCTTTCTTTTTTCCTCTCGATGGACTTTGGGCTCCACGGACTTGATGAACGGGCGGATCCATTCTGAGAAACGACAATGTTGCAGCAGACAAAAGGTGGTATTTATACCACAAAGCGTCTATACTACCGCAAATGGTACGGTGTCGTCCACAGCAGAAGCAATATCCTTAATTGGTGTATACCGAGTACTGAGAATTCTCGGACAGAAGATTTATGTCGATATTTATTATCAACGCCTGAGAACACATGGGAACGTTTAGAACGTTCATGTACGCGTTTACATGCGCCACTGTTGATCTTTGTACTTCTTTTTCCCCTCATTGATTTGAACAAATCTTTGACTTTTTGATATGAAAAATCAAGGACGATCGAGGAAGAAACGGAAAGATACTTGAATTTGTGAATTCGATACCAGTGTACGGGGAGGGGAGGGAAGGGAAGAGAAGACGGAGGAGAAAGAGAAATGGGGCAAAGGGAAAAGATGCGTTTATAAATCTCGTCCCCTCATCACGCAAAATGCGCGATACAAGAGAGTTGAATGCCGATTCACTCGGTCCGTCGAAATTGCCTTCAATTTAGCAATTAACGAGGGGGAAAGGGCTAATGTAAGGGTAGCTAGACACATCGGTTCACTTGAGTGACAGCTCTCTGACCTCTCCCACAACGTCCACGGACTTCTTCCAACGATCTTCGGCTTCTTATCCCGTTCGACAATCAAGTTCACATGAACGATCTAGGAGATATTAGTAGTTCCTCCTTCGACGTTCTTTACCTTCTGTTCTCTTCTCTTTCTTTTTCTTCTGTTGTTTTTTCTTTTTATCCATCCCGAATAGAAAACGCCTTTGAAAAATTGTAAATGACCTCCTTGCTACTCCCAATCATATATACACACACATCCTCGCACGGGCGCATACTTTCGGAAGATGTAAGAAAAATAAATTGATAATCGATAACGAGTACAATAGAAGCTAAATCATAATTTATATTTACACAGTCCCATAGAATTCTTTGGCTTTGAAGGTGAGAAAGAAAGGTTGCCGTATTTTGAAATCGATCGCCGCCGACTATACCTCAGGCTCTTTTATTTTGTTTTCGGCTTTTATGTATACCACTCACACTTGTGCCCTCAATTTGGTAAATCATTCATGTTCAGCTGTCAGGGTGAAATCTAGTGTTTCTATGCCTTTTCTATGAGGCACACACAGTATCCAACAAAGGGATGCGCAGTCTCTTGAATGCACAAAGGCAACAAAAGCGACGTGCTTTAGGATGATCGTTTCACGAAAGGGGAAGAAAAGGAACGATGGGAAGGGGTGGGGATCTTGAGTCTTTTTTTGATGCTCCGTGGCAGAAAGCAACCCACAACGGCTCGGCACGAGGGTACATAATTTCCAAAACAGGTAGGTAGGTAGGTAGGTAGCAGATACTTGATTCAAGTCGCAACAATGGGCCCACTTGTGAGCATCAAGAAGGTCTCGTTGGATCCTCTTCTGTCTCGAGGACTTTAACCACAAAAGAGAGCGACAAATAGCTGCGAAAAGGATAATGTCAGTAGGCGTTGAATTCTACCTACTTACCTACTCCTATATAACCTGGGAATTAACTGTCCGAACTCTGACTGCATTTTTTTTCTTTCCCCGTCTTGTCATTCTCTCCCCCCCCCCCCCTCTGCTCTCTCCTTTCCTTTCCGTCGTTCAAGTTTTTTTCATATACGAAGAATAAATCTAAGGAGGAAAGAACGTCAACGGTGGTCCTGGGGCGGAGACACCAGACGAGACTACCGTAAGATCCTATCCACAGGGGTTCCACTTGTTTCTTCATTCGTTTCTTTTTTCTTTTCCTTTTTTTCATCTTCAAAGGCTATCACCAGTTTTTCATATTACTAGAAATCACGATCGATGGTCATTAAGTACAAGCCACATCGAGAAGATTTTATTTTTTCATTATGTATGACTTACCGATCTATAATTTTGAACGAGAGTTCCTGCGTTCTACGATATTGTCAAGAATTATAGATCAAAGAGAATTTCCATCGAATTTTGTGGTATCGTACGTAGATATCTCTAAAAATAGAACACGTATCCGCTACGTGGCTCGAGGTTTTCTTTTCGTCGATGCGCTGGGAGAAATTCTGAGTCGGAACAACCGTAAAGATCGTGTAAGCTCATTTTGATGGGGGAACCAAGAGGAAGTTCGTTGTTTATCGATCATTCGACATTTTTATACTTGGGATTGATTGAAGGAATTGTAGAATATCCTAGGCTCGCGGCAGAGCGCGACCTCCTGAACGAAATTTCAAAGTGCTGTTACGAGGAAAAATTCTGAAACAAATGAAACACAAATTTTCTCTAGTGCACTGACAGAAAAACGACTTGCGACATTCGTCGTCGCAATAACTTGAAGTCTGGTTCGATTCACCAGGAAATTAACCAGCCAAAATTAACTACATATTCTGGTTGGCACACCAAGAAAAGAATCTGGTTTTTCTAACTCGAAATATGTAGTTAATGTTTGCTTCAACCACTTTTTCCAAACATCATAATCAAAATCACATTTCCTACTCTCTAAATCTGAATCAGTGGAATTCGACTGATTCCGCAGTTATAAGTATACCACTAATTTCAATCAGTTGAATTCCACTGCATAATCAGTGAATAGTCGCTAATTCTGCAGTTGGATGTTCTTTTCACTGATTACAATTAGTCGTATTTCACTGTGAAAATCAGTGAATTCGCAGTGTATATGGTATACTTATCACTGCAATCCAGTGAAATTCCACTGATTCAGATTTAAAGAGTACACGGAGAAAAAAGATCATGGAATGATCACTAGAAAAGATAGTAAACTGGTAACAACTACGAATTTCTGGACACAGTCGCTAACAGAGACGAGTAATGGTTCCTATTTTGGTATACTAAAATACAATATATTATACCAAAAAAGGAACCATTACTCGTCTCTGTTAGCAACTGTGTACAGAAATTCGTAGTTGTCACCAATTTACTATCTTTTCTGGTGATCATTCCATGATCTTTTTTCTCCGTGTAGTGAATCGAACCAGATTTCAAGTTATTGCGACCACGAATGTTTCAACCAGGTCGTTTTTCTGTTAGTGACCATCGGATAGAATTCACGAGAAAAGTCACACAAAGCTAAAAAGTCTCCACATTCCCTAGTTGGAATAAATAGAAACGAATTTTGATGATTAAACACGGAGAAAAGAACAGGCGTTGTAACAGCGAAATCTGACTTTACTGGATACTTTGTACCGGAGCAGCAATTTTTTTGCTGTGGCAGTAATCCTATCCTAGCAGTCTCGTTGGCTACAACAGTGACTTTTTAATTACGGCAGCAAGAAATGTCGACTCCTCCAGCAAAATTTCTTTGCTATTCTGTATGTAATTTTGAAAATTTTGCTCCACAGATTGCTTTTGAATTCACAGATTCAGTTAATCATGTTGCTCCGTGCATGCATCTTCCTGGAATGAAAAACAAACGCAACTGCTGACTTTTTAATTCAATTAATTCATCTAGATTTCTGTCTTATTTCAAAATTTCTCCGTGCGTACGGAATCAACACGAAGAACAAAGGGATTCGCTGCTCTCTGAGCAATCAACGTAATTGTGGCAGCGAATCAATGGCTAGGTCAATTAAAATGTTGCTATTCTGTATATAATACCTCGAATTGCTGCGTCAGCAAATTTTTGTTCTCCGTGAAAGTCGCTTGCCAAAGTGGGATCAAAGTTCATCCACTCAAATCCGAGCGTGTAATCTTTTTCG
Organism: Gonatopus flavifemur; assembly: GCA_018340375.1. NCBI lineage: Eukaryota > Metazoa > Arthropoda > Insecta > Hymenoptera > Dryinidae > Gonatopus > Gonatopus flavifemur. The sequence goes on from JAFFJZ010000005.1 coordinate 14,728,356, forward strand.
TACTGTTTCCGAATCTCTCGCTTCTACTCGGATACGCAATAATGTAAAAAATTTTGAGAACAGTTTCATAGCAATTTCACAATATTTTGACAGTATTTTTTGCAATAAATTTGACACATCTGAATAATACTTTCCCCTAGTTAAAACTTCGCATTCAAGAAAATCCACTGGAAGTGAATCAAGCTCTTACATCGGAAATTCCTTATTGAATGAACTGATTTCCCAATAGGATTTCTTTTTTATTAAACCAATGAGCAGAAGTTTTATAACGCAAAGTATTCTCTGAATATAGAAGAGTGAAAATTCTACTCTAACGGAAGGTGGGTTCCATCCGGCTGCTTGGAGAGCGAAATTCTATTCCGTTAAGGTGCGAATTCACTTTTTAGGTAGCTAGAAGGGAACCTATCTTTCCGTTCAAGTGGAATTATCACTCTTCCGAATTCACACAGTGGACAGTGTGTTTTCTATGACGGTGAAACTAACAGCCGATTGTTGTAATTTTTGATCAAACATCAAGCAAACTTTTTTTATCCCAGAACTCGCTTAAGCAGTGTTCCAACGAACGATTCAGATGCTGAAATCCTTTGTAAAAAATTCGCTTGAAAAGTCATACCAATCGACTGCTAGCTTTACGACTGCCAGTTTCAGCTTCATTGTTTTCTTCTAGTTTGGTTTGCTTTTAGAAACCATGAAAAAGTTGTGGAGGTTTGTATAAATTGCACTCTGAGTATAAATTATACGATGAGAAAATAGGCATTCACAGATGCATGCACATTACTCTCGCACACTGGAAAAAATATTTATTTGCCCTCTCTCTATAAAATATTTATTCGCAGAAATTAAATATTCAATTAGACGCAAAAACTGATTCCTCGTGGCGAATAAATTATTTATTTAAAAGTACAATTTATTTGGGGCAAGCATTCCATTATTTGGTTTGATTAAATATTTTATCAATCCTAAGAAATATTTTATGGAGAGAGAACAAATAAGCCATTCATTTAGAGTGGGATTCCACCCCTGAAGAGGGACTTTGCACTCCACACGAGTGAATTTTCACTCTGTCAGCGTGAAATTTCAACACGTTTCAAGAATGAATAAGAGTGGAAATTTTCTCTTTAGAAGTGAAATCTCACTCTTGTTGGACTTACAGTATTTTCACCCTTCACACAGTGGGAGTGTTTTTTTTGTTTTCATTATATAGACGGCCAGGGTATTTCACAATCTTCCGTGTGCTCATGTTTTCGTACACGAATAGAATTGAATAATAAACATTGCGATGTGAAAATGCCGCTGATAGAGTTGCTACACTGAAAACACAGTTTGTTCCAGCCAACAAAATTTTCGTTGAAATGAACGCAAAGGAACTTTTTGGTTGGCTGAAATAAAATTTATTTGGAGTGAACAAAATTTGGTTCACAATAATTAAGGCTTCCATCCAGACAAATAAATTTTGTTTATCCTAAATAAATGTTATTTCGCCGAAACAAATGTTTTCTCAGTGTATCACGACAAATCGCATGCAACGTAGTTATCACTTGTTTTCGAATGAAGTGGAAACTGTTGGCCGTAGAGCTATCAGTCAATGGTCATAACTTCTTACAGAAAACATTTTATCACGGATTTGAGCATCTGAAACGTTCAGAGCAACGCTGCTTAATCAGTGTCTAGTGTCAACCAAGCTTAAAAACAACGTTTAATCAAAAGTTAGAGCAATCGATTGCTATAGTAACGACCGACAGCTTCCACTTCATTGTTTTCGAAGTATTCAGCACTCCGAACCATCGTAATCGTTACGATGTATTCTCCTTTGAAAATTTTATATCGGAATCGTTATTATTTAATTCTCTCCGTGCATGTGTTTGAATTATTCCACACCGGGGTGAGTAAAATTCAACACTGAGAACAGTTAAATTTAGACCAAACGTTCTGAATACAGCTGAGTGTTGAAAAATACATTCAGCGGTGTTAATTTCAACCCTCGATCATCTTACCATCCGCAAAGGATCTTTTATCCGATTTCATTCTTTACTGTGTAGGAGTGGATTTTCACTCTGGAAAATTTAGAGAGTATCACCAAGTTCGTCAGAATGTGGCAAACCCATGTATACATAAACATTAAGCCAACTTTAGCCCTCTCCTGGCGCAAAATTGGCCCAGCATTTCCCCAAGAATGGGCTGAAATTGGGTCAATGTTGATGCACACAAGGAAAAGTAGGGATCCTGAATTGAGGAATAAGATAACGACAGCCATTAATGGGATAACCAAAAAATAAGTGGCTAATTTATGCATCGTTCAATGAATAATATTGAGTAATTCATTGAAAATATAATATAAATTCCACTATTCTGTCCTGTTTTTAATGAATTATTCAATTTTATTCATCGAATGACGCGCCAACTAACCCCCATCCCATTGATGGCGGCAAGTGAAAGGCTGATTGTCTTATCCCTCATTGAAAGATCCTTGGGGAGAAGTGCTAACTCCACTTGCATTTTTATATTTCAGGTGATGCCTCGCTTCGCTCGCAATTTTGTAACCTCAATTACGCTCACTCCACTCGCACGTTCACAGTTTTAATTTCTATAGACAATTCTTTTTAAATAAATTCAAAAATGATTATGAAATCAATCCGTCTTAATTGGGATTCTCCAGAAACAAAGCAATAAGAATGAACTGGAAAAATTCATATTTCAATTTCTTCCATGAATGAATTGGCAGAATTCAATGGATATTTTCTAAAACAACATCTTGTTCAATAATTATTTTGTGAAATCTACCCATTCGTGCTCATAGAATCAACTATTAGGAATTCCCAATCGAAATCGATCAACGTTTGATTTCAACAACAGATCCAGGATTTAATTGCGGTTTTGAATGTTTTTTATCAAAGCCAATGAAAATGATGTAAAATCTAATAATACAAATGAGACTTCCAAATAACTTTAATCGATATTTGAACGCAAAATTTTTATCATCAGAGCTAAGATACCGTACACGCAAAAAAAATTTCTTACCATCCTTTTTTCACTGATATAGCTACAATAATTACAGTTCTAGCTATTTTTTAGCTACCACAGTAGGAAATCGTAACTGTAACTGCACAGGTTTTGTGATTGATATTTGGATAGCCAAATGATTTAGCTGTTGAATTTTCACTGCGGCAGCTATGTTTCTTGCTGCTCCAGCTCCACTGAGAACCCAAATTCTTAGATTGAAAGGAAATTTTCTTTGTCCTCATTCTAATGAATCTTTTTTCCAATGGAACAAAATTTAGTCCACTGGAAAAAGCTTTCATCAGATTGAAACGAAGAATTTAAAAATTGAAACAGAAATATAATCCTTCTTGAATTCGAAGAATATAATTTTCTCATTGGAATGAATCATTTTTTTCCATTGGAAATAAGATTTACCAGAATGAGGGAGAAGAAATTCTCTTTCAATTTAAGAAATTGGGTTCTCAATGGAAGTGAGTAGCCATGACAGCTAAAAAATTACTCCCGTAGCTCATTTTTACCTATCCAAATAATAGCTAATTATTTTTTGCCGTGTAAAAAAATCATGGGAAAAGATAATAAATATATTAAAACTCCGCCACAAGAGCACCGCCAAGGTATTGAGGAGTACGAAATTTATTTCTTTAGTACTCAGTTTAGACAACTGATTGTGTGTATCAAGAAGAATTCTGAATTCAATTTTCTTTGTAATAATCGAAGAACAGCCAGACTTTACAATAAAATTTACTAGGACATGAGAATAGAAATACCGTCTAATGATAAGACAAAGCTGCATGATCATAAGACCATCCCGTTTCAAAATACTTTCAGACCGAGATCCGTCTTATAAGACGGAAACCATCTCAAACAATTTCATGTCACTAACAGACGGACTTTCTTCTACCCAAGTGTGCATTGCCGATATTGACAATGGGCCCAAGCAGGGTCCATTTGCTTGAATCCAGTATTGGGAAATGACAATGGAACCCATCTTGGACTAATCTTGGCCCTATTGTTTGTTCCCATACAATTATAGTTCGTAAAAAGTGGAAATATTGAACTTTGGTGCGGGCTCGGCCCTAAGTTGAGCCAACATCGGCTTGGGTCAGGGTCCATTATATCACCCAGTCCTCGGGCAAAGCAATACAGTCAGGCTGGAAACGATGTTATCATCCCAGAGTTGGTCCCACGTTAGGTAGCATGAACATCCACTTTGGGCCCACATTGGACCCGTAGTAGATACACGCTTGGGTACTGATAAGACGGGAAAAAATACTCAAAATTACTTATTTGGGAGTAGATTAGAGACATTTCTTTTGTCATGAGACGGACACCGTCTTGTGAGAAAACAGGATTCATTTCAAGGTTAGACAATTTTCGTGTGTTTATAAAACTGCACGGTTATTAGGGGAGACTGGGGATAGTTGACTATAGGGGTAAGTAGACTAACGGCGGAAATCTCGGTGAAGACGGAAATGTCGCGTTTTTCAACCACAGCTGAATGATTGTCCTTATTAACCGGTTCAGTGTTCAGGGACGCAAAGTCACTGTCGCGTATTGTTGGGGAGCAGTAACAAATTTTCACTTTAAGAACCATGTGAGTAAAATTTATCTTCCGTACATGCTTTGTTGTGACGTAGACAAATTTATTGTTAATTACTTTCCTATTGATCCAGGTATTGGTTTTATAGCTGTTCTTCATATGACATAACATTATTCTCGAGTCACTGTTGTAAGTTAGGTTTTATAAGTGATCAAACACAAAAATGACGTTTGGGGCTAGTTGACTAATTACCCATTTCAGGGCTGGATAAGTGGTTACCCCGTGATCTCACACTAATTACTACACGGGAAGACCGAGTTTACTAACATTTCGAAACATAACTATGAATTTAGGGAAAAAGAGCATCACTGAAAAATGTTCCCAGTGATTTTACCAAAAATACTAAAAGGTGATAGTCTCATGGTTATTTTTCACAGTGAATTCTTCAGTGATGTTCCACTTCCTTGAATTGACAGTCATTCTTCGAAATATTAATGAACTTGGTCTTTCCGTATATATTTATCAACTTCCCAAGCGTATGGTCAACCAGCCCCGGGCATGGGGTAGATTGACCAAGTATAAGTCATGTTAGAAAATGAATGAGATTCGCACTACCATAGTTTATTTTGACATTTCTATGATTAATTTCGAACAGCCTAATAGTGTCTTTATCAATTTCAGTAGTTTCCATACGCATCGGTATTGAGGCAGAATGAATATACATATCCTTGCAAAAACTATCCTATCAACTATCCCCGGTCTCCCCTATATATTGAAACGGCCGATTCTAATGGCAAAACGGGTTCGCTTCTATGTTTGAGACGGCTGCTGTTTTATACTGAGAAAATCATTTTTATGAGTGTATTGACTTTACAATTGTTCATAATAAATTTATAATATTTTATAATATGCTGTTTTATAACAAATCAAATGAATTAAATAAATATCGATCCTTTCCGAAGTCTTTCACATTGGAAGTCCAGAGAGAGAGAGAGAAAGAGGGAATGAGGGAGATGCTTCTCCTCCCTCAAAATAATACTTACGCACAAGCCGAATTCTTTCGAAAGAATCTAAAAAAACACGCACTCCACGGAGCGCAATGTGTTTCAACGAATAAAAATTCATATGAAATTCCCTTAAAAAACGTGATCGGGTAGTTAATCGCGCTACAGGATGTTAGAGCATTTAGAAGTGTCTAAATAATACGTGACGGGAGATAAAAAAACAGTTCCCGCCCAATGATTTATTTCAACACCTCACTCGAATATCACTTTGGAAGCAAAGGAACTACAAATTTCGTATTACGAATCGATATTTAAGAGTCCGACAAAATCTCCCAGTCCCCCTGCAATTGTTCGCCATCGCCCAAAGAAAAGTACGAATAATATACAATTTCGTGTGATCCCTCACATTCGTTTCAACCTGTTTGTCGAAGCACAATAATGCCCACACGCCTGACGCTTCTCAACCACCGAACCTCGTGTGCTCTGTCTTTCATTTCGATCTTCGTAAGACTTGATATTTTCAAATATTTTTTGTCCCCTTGTAAATTTATATCCACGTTCATCGCCTTGAGAATGAATTGAGTGTGAAATTCTACTCTACGTTTTTCACTGTGTCAAATTTGTCACCTCGGACCGTGACCTATGCGGCCTATCCTCAAATCCATTTCTGAACATAAAGCCCAACGACAAAGAAGATGCATTCAAGAAAATAATGTGAATTAAATTGGACTTTAACTGTGTCTGGAACCCAAGGAGAATATCATTTCCATTTCGTTTAGAGTCAAACACAATAGGGAATTTCGTTAAAACACAATTTACGCGAGTGTATGATTTTTATTTGAGGATCGGGTCATCGATTACGCTATAACATAGAGAGAGAGAGAGAGAGAGAGAGAGAGAGAGAGAGAGAGAGAGAGAGAGAGAGGGAGAGAGGAAGAGAGGCCGCCGGCACAAAGATTCTCACGAAATTTTTCAATAAACCAAGTCGTGCCGGTAATGACAGACTAGATTGAGTGAGAACGCGTACGTAGGAAAAAAATACATATATACATGTCCACTTGTACAAATGAAAAATAAACAAAGAAACAAAACAGAGAAAGAACCGAAAGGAAAAAAATATGGGAAGGTGACATGTGTTCTCTTTGGTTCTCCCATTCGTGTGCGACGTGCGTCAAGAAAATATGAATAAATAAAATTGGGACTTGATGTGTGTTAAGCTGCTAACACACAGAAGAAAAGAGAAAAGAAGAGAGGAGAGGAAGAGGGAGGGAGGGAGGGAGGGAGAAGGGGAAGGGGAGGGAAAGGAAAGAAGAGAAGAGAAAAGGAAAGAAAAGAAAAGAAGAAGAGAAAAGAGAAGAGGGCAAACGGTTATTCCGTTCTCTTTCTGTTTCTATCCCAGTCCCACTCCCACCATCCGTGAAGATCTTGTGGACATGGTGCCATTATAGGCGGCGTCTTTATGATTAGCATTGTGAGTCCCTCGATGAATGTGATTGTTGTCTAAGCGGAGACGGTGTGAGCCGTTCTTATATGCGCGCAGTGTGTGCCCTTTGGAGTCTCGTGCTGGGCCCACAATGTGCCGAGCTATGCCAAGCATGCACCCCTTGTGCGGAGTGAGTCTACGCCCTCTCTCTCCTTTTCTCTTTCCCATTCCCATTCTGCGTGCCTATATTTATAATGTATTATTAACAAGTACAAGGTTCCTCAAGGGTTCCTCTTTCCCCCAGAGTTCTGACTCTATTCTTGTCTCTTTCCAACCATCTTTTTCTTTTCATGCATGATCTCTGGATGGCGAAAGGCCATGCCGTTGACCAACGTGGCTACAAGCGTATCTTCCATTGTCTCTTCTTTCTCTGTGTTCTTTCATATTCTCCTTTCAACTCTCTTTGTCATTCGTTCGGTCGGTTCGTTTCTTCGTACGTGCTTTACAACACTTTTTTTCTTTATAATCAATGTCAAATGTTGATCGTAGGACAATTATGAAACAAGAAGCCGTCGGTTACAGTCTCCTTTGTCGACTCCATAAGATAAATTTCTCTAAACTTTCTTTCTTTCTCTCTATCTCGTTCCATACCCGCAAAATATTACTCTACATAACATACCTTAACTTACCTTCAAATATATTCACAAGATCGGATAGAAATTCTCAATTTTCATCCGTCCTTCTCTTTCTTATTTTTCAACTTGTTACCGGAGAGATTTTTTTCTCTCCTCTCCGCACAGGTGCTCGATCGTGCATGGCGATACACCTTACGGTCCTTCGTGTACGATGTCTCTCAAATTCACCTTTAACTTCAACCCGTGTACATTATATTCCTGCGTTTTACGGGCTTCGCTAACGATAAGTCGATTGAGAGACAACGGGGCTAACCGGAATGATCGATCGACCCTCCGAAAATCTGTCTTATCTCGTGTCCGATCCGACCGTCGACACCTTGCCTCTTATTTTTCTTCTTGTCTCTCGTTCTCGGCCTAACCGATGAAATTTGAGGGAAAAAAACAGAGAGCCAGAGATAAAGAAAGAGAGATGAGGAAAAAGACATTGTACCGTACAAATTGAAGGATCCGAACATTTGATTTCGCGGTGATATTATTATTTTTAAATCAGTTGTTACGTATTTATCGATACGCGGGTACCATCTTCTTCTTCTTCTTCTTTCCTTTTCGTTCAGACACCAACACTCGAGGATTATCATTTCGTTTCGTTTCAAAATCGTTCGTATGGAAGTTCGTGTGTCCCGGTGATAAAGCCCGGTTCGGTGGCAAAAGATTTTGCCTTTAGGTTTTTTTTTCTTCTTCTTCTTCTTCTTCTTCTTGTAGATGCCACGTCATCTTCATTTTTCTTTCCACGAAAAGAAAAAAAAAGAATATGATGTTCAAAAAAGACAGTCATGAGTGAAGATGAATAGTGGAATTTGATGGAATGTATAAAAAATGTTCCTTGCATGCGTTTCAAGAACCGTGATATATAACCAGGCTCGGAATCTTCATGTGGGTGTGTGTATAACTTCCAACCGAACAACGTTCGACCAAAAATGAGGTAGAACAGAAGAAAATTGACCACATCTCCTCTTTCATCTTCTAACATCGCAAATATTCTCGCATATATTACTTATAGTGTATATATACACTTCAGAACAAACAGAATGCGTACTAGATAATTTAACCTCTCGTAATACGATATCGACATGACCGTGTTCTCATATTACGTCTCGAAGAGATCTTTGTGACATATTTGAAAATCGTCATTCATTTGATTTTTAAGCGGAATGCGTATAAATAATGCACATTCGATCATATTAGATTTCAAGTACACAACCCAACCAGAAATTTACAACAGGCGCAGTACTGCGCCAATACTTTCCAAGACTGGCAGGGTACTGGCATTTGTCTGGGATGATAACGTTTTTTTGTATTAAGGATTTTCGTCCGGTTGCTGCACCCTTGTTTGCGTTGAGCAGAATCTGGAAATGTGCCCTGGCTGCTGACATCTCCAACACGTCACAATAGGTTTCGCTGATATATTTCCTTGTCTGGCTCGTCCCATGTTGGTATCGATTCTTGTAGCTGGTCGTCCAAATATACTGAGATCCAACCCAAGTGTGTATTAACGGCAGGCCCAATCTGAGCCCAGGGTGGGTGCCCATGCTGCCCAACGTGGGGCCAGCCCTGAGATAATAACATCGTTCTCAGCTTCTCGTATTGCTTTGCCCGAGGATTGGTAACACCATGGGCCCAGCATGAACCCAGACTAGGCAATCAATACTGCCCCTTCCTTTCTTCTTGAAATTGGAAAATTGCTTCGAATTCTACCCCAGCGGCTTGAATTTCAGCCCCACTTTGGCCTAGTGTTGAGCCCCATCGTGCCTATATGAGCCCAAGACTGGACCAAAGTGGGACCAAAATTCATACACGCTGAGGCCTGAGTTCAAATGTGCCCGCACTAAGATTCATTATTTCCATTTCCTACCAACCACAATTGTATGGGAAAGCACAACAGGGCCAAGATTGAGCCAACATGGGCCCCATCGTCATTCCCCAATACTGGGTTGAAGAGGATGGACCCAGCCTGGGGCCTATTGTCATTATAGGCCATACACGCTTGGGAATCATTCCCCTTTTGAAAGTCTTGATCCATACTCTAGAATCGCATGCGTATTTGTAAATTCCATCCCACTCAGTAATGTGGTAATTGTAGGATGAGTAACGCCATCGACAATATAGTACATGTGTTGAATTCCAGGGAGATTCAGTCTTCTTAACAATCTCAATTTGTTGTAAAAACACTCTGAAAAAGTTTCCCCTCCTTTCCATTTGCAGTTCAATATTTCTTTCATGCATAGCCGACATTAGGCTCTCAGTATTGGTTCATCAGTACAGACATAGTGCTGCATTTCTATGTATCGAAGTGTCGAAGACCCAATACTGCACTGAGAAAAATGTGTTTCGTAGAACTAGCAATAAGAGCATTGCTGACATTTTATTGTTGAATATACAATAATTTCTGTTCTTGTAGCAATATATAGTTGTCTTATTAACAATAAAATTGTCAATTCAGCAATTTTATTGCTGGTTGATATATGACAATTCAGCATTGTCATATGTCAACCTACAATAAAAATCGTAAAAATATGACCGTTAACATTGCTGAATTGACAATTCTATTGTTAACAAGACAACGTGTATTGCTATAAGGACAAAAATTATTGTATTTCCAACAATAAAATGCCAACAATTCTGTGATTGCTTGTTCTACGAAACACATTTTTCTCAGTGTGGCATTGTACTGCACCTGTTGTCAACATTGGCATATAATTCGGATTTTTCTGATTGGGAATCCTCTGTGATTGAATTTATTATGAATCTTACAACAATATGAAACAGAGAATTTGTTGAATGTGAAACTTCTTCATCGGTACAGAAAAACCTCGATACAATGCCTAGTTGATAACGACAGAAGCACCAGAGAAGACGATGAAACGAATGAAGAGAATAAAGAGGATTTAATCATTAGGTACGAGTTTGACAAGGTGCTAAAGCAACTGAGGAATAATAAGGCGCGTGGAGTTGACGGTGTGCCAGTGGAACTCGCTCCGTGTTCCGAAAGGTAAACTTGAAATGAATTACTCGAATTGTTGATGAAATACGCGAGAAAGGAAATCTTTCACGATCTTTGAATAATTCACAACAGCCCTTAGCTAGGATTATAAATCAGAATATGGATTTGTTAAAACAATGTAAATATTCACATTCGCATATTGTATTGGATCCTTTCTAAATCGATTACCGATTAACGATTCTTAACTTATAATAAATTATGAGAATCATATTCATCGATATGAGCAGAAAGTTCGTCCTTTCGTATCGAAAGGAAAAAAAGGAATTGATTCGATGAGGCTGCTACTTGGATCAACGTTTATGGTTATTCGATTCTGAAAATGACATGAAATCGATTGATCATCGACGAACAGGTAGGTAAAGATCGATTCTTAAGAAATTTGACAATTATTTTGGCCAAGAGTCGAAGAACGATGGCAACTGAAATGTATCCGTCGGTCGAGGAAAGATGAGGGAGGAAGATATCGTATGACAGAAAATGCAAGAGACGTAAAAGAGCACGCAAAACCAGTCCAGTTCGTCAAATTTCAGACCTGGCCGGTCACGTGGATAACAATAAAACGTCAAGGACGACGTGTCGGTTGTTGTTTCGATTCCCACATATCGTTTTTATTTTGTCTCTTTGATTTTTTTCTGTTTTTTATTTATTTTTTTTTTCATTTTCATGTCCCAAAGTCCAAGTTTCGTCGAGGACCGGCACCACGCTACAGGCGGATAAACCAAGGAACGCCTGTTCGGTTTCTTGGCAGCGGCGAAACGATCAGAGCTGAATTCTCTGCGTCCCTCGCGCGGATATATTCCTCACGCTTCGTTGAAGCAAGATCCTCGCGGAACGACGACGACGACGACGACGACGACAACGACGGCGGCGACGACGACGACGACGACGACGAGGACGACGACGACAACCAGGATGAGGACGAAACTTTGAGAGCACAGAAAACACGACGTTATACCGCGTGTCTCCCTCGTCGTGCGTGTGGTCCCACCGGCGTGAATCTAGTCTCTTGTCACGGATACAACACACTTTTGTCTCACTTTCTCTCTTTCCCTCCTGCTTCCCCTTTTTTCTTTTCTTCCTTCTTCTCCTTTTAGCGCACGCGCACTGGTTATCTCGTATTCTTCCGATGTTTCTGCTCCGTGTTTCTTCGTCCTGATGCTTCGCTCGGCGCTCGGCTTAGCTTTGAGAATCGCGTGGGCAGGTAATGGAGTAGGGCCCGCGAGAATTTAAGATCCTCATCGTCCTCTTCCTTACGTTTCAAAACCAGAACTGACCCGGGAGGTGGGTGCGCAGCACCTGGGGTGGAATGCTCGAAGGATAGCTCAAGATATGTCGTCTCCGGGGAAAAGAAAGAAGAAAAGGGAAAGCAAGGGGGAAAAACAAAACCTCCGACTGTTCTCGAGTTTTCGAAGAATTAAGCGCTAACATTCATTTTTTCTCTCTCTTCTCTCAATTGTAATGTAAGGTTAGGGAAAAATGAATGAATATTATTTGCAACGGATGAGATTATACGTAACGTGAAAAAATTCTGTTGTACGAAACATCTCGCGTGGAAACATTCTCGGAATCCCCATTCGATTATTCAATATCAACCCTGGCGGAAGAATTTTGTTGAATTTCGTTCACTTTTGGCACAGCGATATTCCAATGAAATTCAATAACAATCCTCAAATTTCAACGAACTTCAATGGAAGTCAACAAATTTCAATTAAAGTTATTGAATTTCACCGGAATTTTCTTGAATTGATTTGAATTTTGCTAATTTTCAATGAAAAACGAATGTGCCAAAAGTGAACGAAATTCAACAAAATTGATATAAAAAAGTTCATCGATCAAAATAATTGTTCATGAATATTCAACTAATTTATGAATTCTTGTGTTTCGGACTATGCAGGGGAAGGAATTTTTGAACGGTATCAGCTTAATTTGAGATATGGTAATATCTTGGCACTCACAGGACAGCTCATTTCTCAACAACATTGGCAAAATGTTCGCTGATGAAGCGAAAAATTTGGCTGCAGGAGCTGGAAAAATGGCTGTCCCTCTCACAGCTGATGAATTTTTTTCGTATAGAAAAAAAATTTGTTGAAAAATAATTTGAAATCACATTTTAATATAACATCTGTAGAAAATATATATAGAAGTACACGCGTAAATCCTATTGAATACTTTGTTTGACAAAAGACTTACATATCACAGAGATAAACAATGAAAGATATCACACTGAGAGAAAAGAAAATAGTAAATTAATAACAGTAACAGCTGGAAAAGGACTCAACTATGAATAGTTAGCTGTTTAATGGTTACACTAACTATTTAATAGTCATTTTTATAATCAATATTGTTATTTAAACTACGACTAGTTGAGTCCTTTCCCAACTATTCCAATAGTAATTCCAACTATTTTATTATCTTAGTGCATAAATAAGATCTCCTCTTGAATAAGATCTATCTTCCCTCTCGATGTTCCATTTTTCATCTCCATAATCTTCTTACATTAATATACAAAACCATGAATAATCGAATATTATGAAATCAATGATTATTCTTGTATCCCACTGTATTCCCTTATAATTAATTCGAAGGTAAAAGAAAGAAAAGAAAGTAGAAAAGAATTCGGCAGAAGAATGAATCAGAATTCATCATTTTCTTGGGAATTTAACGATGACAGAGAAGAAGCAAAGCAGCAGGCACAGGACACAGGGACATTTGGACAAGATCTACGGTCGATGCTCGAGTAGATCCTTGACGCGATCACCAAGATTTTCGAATCGATCAATTAAGCGATGTGTGGGAACCGTTGGTCCGCGCTTGTTCATCCGTTCATCCGGCCGATCCGATCCGATCCAATCCGTCCATCCGATCAGCACTAAAGGCTCTCAGATCTCGATCTGTCCGCAAACCTGTAATCCTCCGGGAGAACGAACGAACGAACGAACCAGCGAACCAACCGAACGGACCCCCCTCACGTTGGTCCCCTTTTTTCTTCGCCTTCCATCCTTCTCTCGGGATCACGCCGGAAAGAAAATACAAAGAGAAAGACGAGTGAATTAACGTGCATATATTTTTTCTAGCGTTGGAAACATTCGACTCGACGTTTCTTTCTTGGTGTCACTTTTGTTATCCGATTCCTCGTCGTCGTCGTTGACCAAAGAGAACAAGAACGACGGCCAGGGGAACAAAATTCTAACGACATTTCCTCATCTTGTCAACCGAAAACTCGTGGGCCAAGATAATACTGACATGACATATATCGAAAAACACGTCAGCGGAATTCGAGCTGCGATGTATCAAGAACTTAAAAGATCGAAAGATCGACTCGGAAGCCGACTTCTGAAACTACGTTTGACACTGATCTCATATTGAATCCTATCTTCGCTATTTCACGTGGTTTATTCAAATGAGATAACGCGTCCCCCCCGGAGAAAAATTCATTCAACGTCATTTTCTCTCATTCGGGAATATCACGTTGAAATGTTTCTCCCGAATTAACAAAGTATCCGCGTCCAACGTGGAAATAATTATTTCTTTGAAACGTTCATTCACAATGTTTGATAAAAGGGAGGATTAATAAGGCCGATAAGAAACTATGGAGTCATCCGTTCAACGCCCGGGGAATTAAATACCGAATGGCTTGATCCTCTTAAATATTCTTTGATCGAAAAACTTGATATTCCAGTATATTTCTAATTTGTTTGAATTTGATTTTCACGATGTAGAATTGGAGAATCGTTTTTAAAACTTACTTTTCTGAGCTTATCTCTTTGACTTAAACGACATAAATTTCATCTTTTTTTCTAACGTATTAATAATGATCGAAGTTGCTGATGGATTTTCATAGATATTTTTCTTGATGTATTTTTTGTGTTTTTTTACAAATTCGTAGAGACTCTAACTCTATCTCTCTTGGTTTGTCCAATACAGCAAATTTGTCTCGGAACAACATGAGAATTTGGGTTACTTGAAACTCTGGATCGAGTAAACTCAGAGAAGTTCTTATTACACTTATAATACGAATAAGGATAGCTACAATATATAATACAAGATATACCAGTTAAATTTATCATGCGTACACGGAAAGACCGGGTCTATTAATATTTAGAAAAATGACTGTCGATTTAGGGAAAACGAGGATCGCTGAAAAATATTCATAGTGAGTCTACTAAAAATTCGTAGTCGATGTATTAATAACTGATAGTTCCACTGTGAAAAATACAATCAAAACTATTAACTGTTAATATTTTGGCTACAAATTTTTGGTAGACTCACTACGAATATTTTTCAGCGATCCTCTTTTTCCCTAAATTGACAGTCATTTTTCTAAACATTAATAAATTCTTTGTAAATATTAATGAATCCGGTCTTTCCGTGTATAATAAAAATTCATTATATTGTAACCGGTGTAATAATCTTCATCATATGTTTCGTAAATTTTATTACATAATAATTGTTGCTGTCCCTATTTTTATTATACATTTCTCTATGGGTAAGATTTCAAGTTGCACTTTGAGGTGAGATGGGTATTTTTGAACAAGTCAATAACCTGACTGAGCAAACCCATTGATTCTTGTCAAATCTCATTGAATCTTGCACAATGTTCTGACCGAATCCCATCAAATTTCATTCCGTCAGGTTCTATGGATTTGTTTAACCAGGGTATTATGCACT
This sequence comes from Gonatopus flavifemur, assembly GCA_018340375.1. NCBI lineage: Eukaryota > Metazoa > Arthropoda > Insecta > Hymenoptera > Dryinidae > Gonatopus > Gonatopus flavifemur. The sequence goes on from JAFFJZ010000005.1 coordinate 14,743,687, forward strand.
ATGAAAAATTTGCGGTATCGGAAAAAGTTTATACCAAATAATATTTCTTCAACATCACATGGAATCATTCTCACATTGTAAAGAGTCATTCTAACCCTGTGTGAAGTTATTTTGATACCGGTTTTGAGATGGACCTCTATAAAATCCACGTGGTGATAATTTTGTGTCAATTCTAACACTGTTTCAACGCCGCTTTTGTCACGGTGTGGCGGACGACTGGGGGCGCATTTTCCATTTTTCGATCTCTCTTTCAGGATCACGGTACATTTGCATATGGTGCTCTTGTTATACGCAACAGATGATCATATTTTCCTTGCGTCAAACAAGAAAGGATCATTGCAACCCTTTGTAATCGATACATAACCTCGAAATCAGGTATAAATACCTTCACTCCCTCTTTTTCGTATTTTTTCAAAACTTTCTAAATCCAAATCAGTGCAATCTATTGAAAATCAGTGAATTTCGTCGATTAGGGTTCACAGAAAGAATAAAGAATATTGCACAGAGAAAAAAGAAATTCGCTGCGACAGTAAAATCTGATTTTCCTGGAGCAGCAAATTTTGAGCTGTGATCGCAAACTATTTGCTGTCAATATAGCGTTTTTTTTTTTAGTTGCGACAGCAAAATATGTTCAACTGAAAATTTTGCTAGTCCAGCGGAAAGCTCGCTACTTCAGTTAATCATGTTACTCTCCCAGCAATCCAGTTAGCTGTGGCAGCGAATTTTTAGCTAGTTTAGCCAAAATATTTCCTAATCTTTATATAATAACTCGATTTGCTGCGTCAGCAAGTTTTGTTTCCCATGTGCAGTTTAGAATTATCTATACAGTTACGGATTAATTTCATCAGATATTTCAGGACCAGTCATCACTTGAATCGAATAATACATGATGAAATTACAAAATTCCTTTCTGAAATCTGACAATTATTTATTGAATTTCATAAATATGTTATTAAAATTGAGAACAAAGTTCTCAACATCACGAAAGAAATTCTCTCAACATTAAGAATTATATGATTGAATTGAATATTCTTTTATTAAATTTAATAAACTGTTTACATAGAAGATCTCATAATATTCTCATGAAGTTTCAGGCAGATTTTTTTAACAGTGCATATATGGTATCTGAAAGTCCCAAGAACGGTCAGTCATTTCGAAAACGGTACATACTGGAAAAAAATGTTGAGTATAAAAGTTGCACGGTTCAGAGAGGTCCAAAACGTGATATACTTCACTTGATCTTGGTAGATAATGTGAAGATTGTATTTGAAGCGGGACATCATATGTTTCATCATGCTTGTGTGAGCAGATTTTGAATCATTTTCAAAACCATAATGAAAGACCGTTCGATGTGAATCCACGCGATAGTTGTAGACTGTGGAAGTGACTTATTGCTATGTTCTGAATCTGGATCAGTGGGATTTCACTGAATCGCAGCGGCAATGTAAACTTGAGCTTCAACGGAGTTTCAGTTAGATTTATGTTGATCTATTCGGAACGCACGGAGAAGAAAAAATCGCTGGGTACCTTTTGCTGGAGAAGCAAAGTTTTCGCTGTGACAGAAATCTACACTGAGACAAGAAACTGTAACTGAAAATGAGCCCAGGTGCAGTTGTCAATCACAGCAGCAATATTTTCACCATCCCAGGGATTCTCATAGCCACTTCAATGGAAAATATGGCTACTTGGCAACTACAACAATGTACTTGAGGCTTGTTTTCAGCTACAGTTTTTTCTGAGTGTATCTTGCTATCATAGCAATCTTGTTAACTACACTGGAAAAAATATTTATTTGTCCTCTCTCCATAAAATATTTATTTGTAGAAATTAAATATTCAATTAGATGTAAAAACTGATTACTTGTGGCGAATAAATTATTTATTTAGAAGACCCATTTATTTGGGGCAAGCATTCCATTATTCGAATCGATTAAATATTTTCAAAACGATATATAATTTATATATAATTCAATACATTTCATATATAAGTTGTACGAATTATGTATGATTTCGAAAATTCTCCCACTTAAACTTCCAGGATATCTTGAATATTCAATAGAAATCCAACGAACTTCGAGTGGATATTAAATGGACATTCACATATCCATGTTGAAATATTTGATGGGTGTCATATGGGTGAATTTAGAAAACGCATGTGTTTGCGTTTGTTGAAGAATGAAATGAACATGAATAAAGCTATGATAATTATTCATGACGATGACTGACTTTGATACTCAGTGGTGATGATATTTCATGATAGCGATGATGATAATGACGATGACGATAATTGGCAATGTTGATGAAGCTGTCCACAATAGTTGATAATATCACGATGATGATAACCCTGGTGATAATGATAAGAATCATGATGAGACTCATTGTTTCTACCACGATCAGCACCTTCATTGTAACCATCCCGCTTATGTACACTGAAAGAGATTTTATATTATATGTAGTATATAATACAAGTAGGGATAGCTATGATATATAATAAGAGATATTAAATATCTAATTAGACTTATTATGCGCATGCAGAGAAAAATTCTTGCTGAAAAAGCGATTCCGAAAAATCTGCTTGGCTAAATTAGCAAAACGGTTGCCGTTACAGCGACAATATTGTTGTTTTAACAAGATATTTGCTAATTCAGCAAAATATTCTAGCCATCTGTATATCTACAATTCCAGCAAGCGCTTGTTGAAAGAGCAAAGTTATTGCCGTAATGGCATATTTTTGGCTAATTTAGCAACAAGTTCTGTCATATCAGCAGAGCAAATTTTCGAGGTTTGCTGTTTATTCGCCAACGTTTTTTCTCTGAGTGCGTACAATAAAATCCATCATATTATTATATAGTGAGCGTACAATCGGTACAATAATCTTTATTATATATTTCATAAATTTCATTATATACTTGTCGCTGTTCTCATTTCCATCATATATTTCTCTCATATTGTGAAAACAATCAACTTATCGAAATTTGTCGGAAAGGAGTGAACCCGATGACAGTGGTGATCGAATATCTCGTGAATTGATTGGCTTTTTCGATAGGATCACCGGAAAATCCTAATAATTCTTCCAAGCTTTTCTCTCAGGTCAATTATTGCTGCTTGAATGACTAGAGAATTTCTCGTTGGATTGATTGATGTTTTTGTTTATACAGTGCAACTCTGGCAGCGACGTGATTCCCATAGTCCATAACTATCACGCCAAATCACATCAAACTGTCTTTTATCAAGATTTTGAAAATGAATGGAGAATTGGCTCACACACAGCGTGAGGAAGAATGGACTGTTCCGTTTTAAACATCTGACCTTGACCAGTATCTATACCAAGATCAAGTAAAATACACCACGTCTCAGACCTCTCTGTCTTAGAAAGACAGAACGTCATCTCATTCACAATCAACGCAAAAGAAATGCGTGTTTTCCCATGTTTCCTTAAGAAAAATTTGCCATATTGGGCAAACCAAAAGAAAGAGAGAACAAAATCAAAATTCGAGAAAAACACTTTGAAAAGTATTTCAAAAAACATGCACGGACAAAAATCTTCAGCTGTATCAGCTGAATATCTTGGCACCCACAGGGCAGGTCATTTTTCCGGGAATATTAGCAAAAATTTTACTGATGAAGCTAAAAGGTTTGCTACTCCAGCAAAAATTTAGCTATGGCAATTACTCTTTCTCTCGTATCTCTCTCGAAATCCATCAGCGATTTCGATCATTATACACGGAAAGACCGAGTCTATCAATATTTAGAAAGGATTTATCAATGTTGAGAAAAATGACTGTCAATTCAGGGAAAAAGAGGAGTCAATAGGAGGAGAGGATAGTCAAAATATCAACAGTTGATAGGTTCATTGGTATTTTTCACAGTGAAACTATCAATTTTTAATACATCGACTACGAATTTTAAGTAGACTCATTACGAATATTTTTCTGCGATCCTCGTTTTCCCTAAATTTACACTCATTTTTCTAAATATTAATAGATCCGATCTTTCCGTGTAATGAGACAAAGGGTTTAGTTGAATATTAGACAGCTAGAAAATTTAGTGACTCTGAATAAAAATTTAGTTCAGCCAAATAAATTTTATTCCTTACAGCTAAATTTTTTTATTTCCCCTGAATGAATTATTTTATTCATATTTCAGCCAACTAGACTTTTATTTACCTTAATTAGCTGGGACAACTGAATTTTTGTTGCCGCAGCTAGGTATCTTTCCCTCAGTGTACCGATATGTTAAAAAGCAGATGAAATTCATGCCGTGTCGGACCATTGCGAGTTAATACGCACAGTATCATGCGGATATGCTCAGAACATAATTAACCAAAACAGTTTGATTTGGAGATTCTAACCATATTCATACATCACATTTGAAACATCCGTGTGTCGCTGCAAATGTATTATATTCAAAAATTCAACAACGAATGTGGTATATCATTAACCGTTAAGATTTAAACGAATCAAGAAATCCAACAAATATAATTGTCTGAGAATCCTATGTAACGCAATTTCAGATTTCATAGAGATAAATTTCAGAAGTTAAGTTTCTTTTAGGATACATTTTATAGCTAGCAAAGACGCAATCCGAACAACATTTTGCGATTCTTTGATTAGTCATATTCGTAAACACGTAAATACAGTGTGATTTCAAATACACAGAATCGTACAACGCACGCATTGGAATCTGTGATAACATCGCTTTTACACCTATAAATTGCAAAGGATTGGGTTCCACATAACTGAAGATTATTTTTCAATCCGTCGTACTACCTCACAGTTGTAAAAGGAAATCAAACAAGCCTGTACGTACATATTTCTAGTAGCAAATATTCGATACATGGAATGCACAACGTAATGATACAAATCAAAGATTCATCATTGGCATCTAAGAAAAAGATGGTGAACACAAATTCATTCGTATAATTCATCGCACGTGTACAAACATGTGATAAGTTTTATTGTTTTAATTGAAATAGCCCACGTAGAAATTCCGGTAAAAAAAGGCCAATGGTGACGAACGGATCGGTACTGAAAAGGTATGGGCCACCAACGGTTGTCTGCCAATTGCGGATCGGTACTTAACCGACAACATTTTAAATTCATTTTAAGTCACCAATGTGAATAAATTTCTCGTGTACTTTGAGAGAAGACTTCATTGGCCACGTAAAAATTGACGAATGGTCCAGTACCGGCTCGATACAGGTTGCCAGTTTGCAACCGTTGACGGTCATCCTATGATCCAATAGTAAATTTCACTCCAAATTTCTCCTAGTGCAGAAATTTTGATAATGCATTCAAAACCTTCCAAAGTTACAACAGCGCAAATAACAGTTGAATAACAGTCGTCGGTACTTGAATAGCGATCAATCCTAGTAGTACCAGTTCTCAATGTCGGAACCATACTGATTTCCAGTACTGAATTGATGTTGGTAACCGGTACCGGATCAGAGTTATTTAGCGTTATCATACCGTAGTCCGACCGACGACACCGGCCGCTAACAGTTGCACCCTGGCAGCCTGTATCGAGCCGGTACTGGACCATCCGTGAATTTCTACGTGGGTTAGCTTTCTGCATGCACCGAGAAAAATTTATATTTGGATTCATTTGGATTGGCTAAACTTTGTTTGAATGAACTAAATTTCTACTTAAATATGAACCTACTAGAGTTTTAGTTGAATCAAATAAAAAATGTATTCCATATAAATAAAATTTACTTAAACCGAGTAAAAGTTTATTGAATGCCATGAAATGTCTAGTCGGTTCATATTCAAGTAAACTGTCTTTCTAGGTGTGATATTGCTCAGCAAGAATGATTTTCTTACGACTGAATATAAGGATTGAAATGATTTATAGAAATATATTATATTCCAATCATTTTAAAATATGTTATTTTTCAAACCTTCCACGTTAAGCGGTGGGTAATTTAATATGACATATGCCATACACAGGAGAAGCAAAACGCGGGCCGATACTGACTGAGTACTGCTGCCAGAATTGCCAGTACTGGCAAATCCTGACCTACCAGAGCTACCAAAACTGGCGAACAGTCAAAATAATCACATCATTTTCCATAAGGGCCAGTAACAATCGTTAAGTATACAATCGTGACAGCTATCACTAGTGTTGTTCATTTATATGCTTCTACTACACTGTAAAAAATGATTGTGGAATTTTTCCCCAAAAAATGGTGGCAGCAAAGTTGCTCCATACACGGAGAAAAAAATCTAGGAACTAGCGCACGAGCACCGATGACGTATCAATCGAAAGAAGTTTCACCGGTTTATTCCGTGGAACTCCTTGGAATAAGAATATGAACCTATGCACTTATCGCCTGGCCGCATGGGATGAGCGGATAGGTTCATGCCTTTATTTTAAGAGTGTCTTCTTGCTAAGGAGACGAAATTCACCAACAGTGTGAAGGAAAACTCTGCACATCTTCTACAGTGTATGATATAACTATCAAGAAGAAGAAAAATTCGCTGTTACAGCGAAATCTCATTTTCCCAAGTGTCTTTTGCCGTGACAGAAAACTATTTGTTATAACAGAAATCTTGTTAGCTGTGACAGAGATATTTTAGCTGTGGCAGCACAAAATGTTGATTTCTCTAGCAAAATTTGTTCACTATTCCATATGTAATACCAAAATTTGCCAGAAGAGCAAACATTTTTCACTGCCACGGCTAAAATATCGCTATCGTAGCTAACAAGATTGCTGCGATAACCCTAGTTTACAGCCATTTTGTAAATTCGATGCGGCTATTTTTTTCTCATGCATTTTGGCTCGCTGAACTCGAAAATCACAGCAAAAAATTTTTTTATGGATAGGTTTTCGAGTTATGAATTTTTTTCCAATTCTAGTTTTACTATTTGAAGTATATCTCGAGCTAGAAATGGCCAATCTGATTGCATGAGGTTCCAAATTGAACATAACTGAATTGCCGATGAATATCATTACCGTTGTTACTAATCAATTAGGTATTTTGAGTGCAACGAACCGAAATATGTGGAAAGAATCATGTTTTTTAAAAAAAGTGAAAACAAAAAAGTCACTTTTTTGCCGAGGAAAAAGTAAAAATCATGGAAATATATTCAGTTACGAATTTTCTACCTGAAGTTCGTACTCTTACGGAGAAAACAAGGTATTTACAAAAGAAAATTCATGGAACATTACCGAAGTTACAATCGTTTATGTACAAGTACCAAAATTCAGTTTTTTTTTCATCCTTGGACTCCTATCTTATTCATATTTATCTATTTATCAATTTCTTTCTTTTCCGTGCTAGCAATTCAACCTTGTCCAGACCATATGATCCAATACTGCCCCAAAATGGTCTACCCATGCAAAGCAATACTGCCTAAGAATCGTCAAAAACGTAATGTCATTTGGAAAATCGTACTGACTCTGAATACATGGAGAAAAAAAAATATGATAACCATTTTCAATTCAGTGATGAAAACGAAAGTCTTGTTACTTATGATTCCATTTTGTTTTCTCTCTCAAAAACTAAATCTCCATCTATACTGTATATTTTCGTTCCTGTTACTAAGTAACGTAATGAAATGCAATATATCATGAATAACGTTATTCGAAGAATAAAAAAATCACTCTGTTCCCATGGAAATAACTAAACTTTTATTTTCATTTTATTTCGTTACCCAAGAACGAAAACGAAATGCATCGTGTATGCGTTCGTTTGGTATTAAGGAACGTGACGAAATGTAATGAATGTTAGTTTGAGAATAATAAACTTAACGGCCCTGGAGCGCCAGAAGACGGATGAAAGTTTGGTACGGATTTTTGAAATAACTCAACGATAATCACGTATCTTAAACGTGCAGCAATCAATTACTTTGTTAGGATTAGGCCCCGAATGTAAATTCAAAGCCCAAAGTAATTCTTAAACATCAGAAAACAAGTTATGAAAGTTATTGATATCTGTAGGTTAATATGTGTATAATCATTTGTATGATTTTGAGGAATAATTTTCAGGTCAAATGTGATATTCGAGGCTCAATTTTAGCAATGTACTTTATTCTTCTAGACAATGCTCCACAAGATGTCTAATAGACATTCAAAACATGTCTTATGCGACACTTTTAAACTCCTTTTAGATCTTATGTTTTTTGGGTAATTGCTGAGTTAACCTTTTTCTACACATACACTATTTCTCGGAGTTTGGTGAACAAACGAATCAAAACAACAGATTTGTTAATTTGTTCGATCATTCTTGTCATACATCTCTTTATAGGTAATGTTCTTTCAGTCTTTCATTGGAGAGAAATGCGTAGCAATTCCAGTTCTATGGCAGATGATCAAAATGGCAAAAAAAATTTCATTATGTTATTATCTCAATAACATTATCGATGGTGCATTCCATCCCTCCCAGTTGCTCAGAAACAGAAACGAAATTCAGGATTGATTTCCGTTTCTGTTGCCGAAAAACTTAGAGAAATTTGTCATATCATTTTGCTAAGTTCGGATCCCTAATGCTATTTCCTCAATAACGTTATTAGCGATATATTTTGTTCCCATACGTTAATTGAGAACAGAAACAATCATTGAAATCGGATTGTGTTCTCGTTGCTAAGGAACATAACGACATAATAGTATTTGTTTATGTTGTTCCGTTACGTTCTGGTCTCTAATTTTCATACAAATACATATAGTAATCGGAGGATATGATTCATTATGACGACAAATGACAGTCGGTATATGACAATTCATCATGACTCGCGCAACAGTTACTATATTTCTGCTAAACACTGATAGATGTATAGTATTCGACGTCATAATGAATTATGTCCTTCGATTACTATACTTTGTCTGATAACCACACAGTAAAAAGTGAAAAACTTAAAGTGATCCCGAATATCAGCTTAAAAATGCAGCCAAAAGTAGCGCCTATTCCAACTGAAAGTAAGCAATGAAAAAGACTGAATTCCAGTCAATTCCATCTTACTTTAGGAATTAAGATGGAATTTTATCTTAATTCCAAAGTAAGATAGAATTAACTGAAATTCAGTCTTTTTCATTGCTGACTTTCAGTTGGAATAGGCGCTACTTTTGGCTGCATTTTTAAGCTGATATTCGGGATCACTTTAAGTTTTACTTTTTATTGTGCATTATTACATTCTTTTCACTGTGTAGGAACAATTATTTGTGTCGAAACTTGGCAATTGCTATCTTGCCAGTACAACACGGAAAAAATAATTTAGCTGCAGCAGCTACACAGTAAAAAGCAAAACTTACTTTCAACCTTAATATCAGCTCATTTTAAGATGCAGCCAAAACTAGCCCTATTTCAGCTGAAAGTAAGCATCGAAAACAAATGCCGACACAATGGGAAAGACTGAATTTCAGTCGAGTTTTCAAATAAGATGCAGCCACTTCCAGTCGGACTTTTTACAGTGTAAGTAGCTAGCACGGACATGGACAGCCATTAAATTAGCTCCTGCAGCTAAATTTTAGCTGTTACCGCAAATAAATTAACTGCAAATGCAAATTCTTTTGCTGTAACAGCTAAAATTTAGCTGCAGAAGCTAAGTTAATGGCTGTCCGTGTCCGTGCTAGCTACTCAGCTGCTGCAGCTAAATTATTCTTTCCGTGAAGTTCAACTTCAGCAATTTCTTCATGGGATTATATAAACAAAACCATATCAAAGAACATCATCATTCTTCAAACTTTCGGAAATACTTAATAACATTAATAAATCTATATATATATATATTCAATATGACTAATAAGGTATTCAAATAAACCTCAATTTGTATTCCACTTTTATTATATATTCCGGTATCTTATTTATGCATTCGGTACAAGAGTACCAGAACATGCGCAGTAATGAGACGAATTTAATGACAAATTTGCGGTGTTCGAAGATTTATTAGCCAAGAGCAGTAAAATTATTTGATTAAAAGAAGCGTACATCGGAGGTTAATAATTTTCTTGTAACTTGATTAGCGTCACAAAAGCGTTTCACGGTCTGGTATAAGAACATAAGGTACATTCGTGTCCCACGTCAAGAACATAAAAACAGCGTAACTCGAGTATCGTTAATACCTGCATCATTCACTAAAGAATAAAAAGGATATAATTCTTACTTTTCTTGGAAAAAGTGAGAAATTCCAAGTTCTGTGACAACTAATGTCTTTTCTAAGAAAAGCAGGACTGCCGAGTGACTCGCTGAATTCTTCCAAAACATCATTTCTATTATGTCAAGATAAAAATCGAAATACCATAATACTCGTTATCCAGATTTTTGCGAATCAACAAGAAAGATCATTGTAGAAAAATTCTTTCTGAAAATTTTACTGAATTTTCAGTATACTTTCCAAAACTTGGTTGAAATTTTCGTTTTCAGTTAATCGAATTCCCAACGTTCCCATTCGAATTGATCGACCAACTTGTGAAAATCTATCAGAAACCTCGAGCTAGAATATTCGCCTCCGTTAAAAACAAATTTATCCTCGCGTAAACCGATCATCGAATAAAGAACGTGAATTTCAATTCAACTTGAATCTAAGTTAAAACGGCCCTCGATTTTATTTCCCTCCATTCGTCAGTTCCCTCAAATGTATTTATCAACGACGTATTTACCAATTTGAATATATTTCAAAACTCATTCGAATTCACAGAAATTTACATGAATCAGAAATTACAAATTGTTTCGAATTAAGCGAGATAGATGTCAACGCTTTGCGAAAAATAATGAAATCGAATTAACAACGTAATTCGCTTCTGTCGAGTTGAATGAAAAAAGAATTTTGCAATACGAGATATTTTCAAGTTGAAAGTTTACACGGGAGAAGGCTAATAAAAATTGTTTGCCCGAAATAACATTGCACGAGGAGTCAAGGCGAGAGGAAAAAAGAAGAGGTGATCGGTTATGTACAGGTGGAGCAGGTTGACGCACAAGTTTGAGAAGGTGCGCACGTTACACTTGGTATGGTATGGTACTACGGTATGGTATAGCATCGCGTCGTATCGCACCGCATCCCATCGAGTCCCAGAAAAGATGAATCCATTAGCCGAGCGCGGATTGAGCAATAAACCAAGTGGGAGGTAAATCGACTGCTATCTTCCTTTGCTCTTTGGCTCTTTCTTTTTCCCTTTCTTCTCCTCTTTCCAATAAGAGAATCCGTAGTCTCTCGTATTCCTGTTAGGCCCGCATTCCCATACAAGATTTCGCGCCGATAAAGAATCCCTGCTCCGGAGGGCTACCTCAAGCAATTCATTTAAACATTCCCGGAGGTGGTCGCACGACAAATTACACCCCAAATCTTCACGCGACAGCCGAAACTTCGTGACTCTTATCTTTATTGGAGAATCTTTCTTTTTTCCCTTTCTATCTCGGTAAGCTTGGACGTGTGTTTGTGCGCGTCTCTCTCCTCTTGCTTCTTTCCACTTTTTTCTTACGTGCTAGCTTTTACTCTTTTGCTTCAAGCGACTCGCTCTTCTCACCCTCTTCCAAAGATTTCTTCTCTTCTTCTTCCTCTCCTCCTCGCGACTTTTCGCCCACTGTATATCGGCCACGAGCAAATTCAGCACGGAAATCCGTGAAGAGATCCGTGATCGACCGAAGGAAGAGGAAGAAGAACAACGGCAAACAAGAGCCGAGAGAGAGTAGTTAAATTGGTGATGAACTTTTTTAACGCGAGACATAACATAACACTCTAATCAATGCTGCTATTGTCGGATGAAGTGTGCACGCGGTTTGCGTCATTCCGTAATTCGTTTGACACGATGTGAGATAATATTCATTATTTTGCGTAAGAACAATAGGATGAATGAGACAATCGATTCTTCCTTTGTTGACGCTCCATGCTGTATTTCATCCTTGGAAACACAAAATATATACATATATAAAACAATGCAATTATTATTTCACATAATAATGCATCAGATAAATTCTCAACCACGTGAATTGAGATTTTTTTCATTCATCTTCGAGCAGTATCGTTTCGATTACAGCGAAATTTGAATACACGCATTACCACACCGTCGGAGATCTGATATCAAAATCAACCCACCGGTAAGGAAATTTAGAATGGCATTGAAGTTATTTTAGGCTAATTCGATGAATTCTTCAAGAAGAAATATTTGTTTCCTTTCTAACGTAGTATCTTTCGTTTCCATTTCAATGGACTTATATACACCCTGCAGTCGAATTTTATCCCGATTCTTCTCGAGTCACCTTTCGAGATCAAAATCAACGGTATTATTTTGGAAACATGGTGCCGTGCTAGAGTCCGGTCTACGAGAGACGGACAGCTTCCGGAAGCATAGAGATCTTTCAGCCAAGATCGTGTCGCAGCGTAGAGAATTGCTTGATCCTTCTTTCTTTTATCGAGATTTAAGGTGACCTCTCATAAATAAAGAAACAAGTCGTACGACAACTAGGCACTCAAGGTGGCTAACATATCTCACAACCGGGTTAATTGACTTGATGCTCCTGCTCTCTCCCTGCTTCACCATGTACACCATTCGTCGTCTCGACACCTCCGATGCCTTTTTTTATAAGATCTTTAAATACCACTAAAATTTCGAGGAACGAGACGGGATTGGAAATTCATTTTCTTTCTTTCTTTTCTTCTGAACATGCTTCCTCACAGAAGAAAAAGAAACGTTAAATTATATTCATATCGCTGTAGCAAATTGAGAAATATAAATTCTTAATTCCACGACAAACGTATGTTACCTTGATTGTAATCAAAATTTTGATTTTTCAATCTAGATTTAAAAGTAGTTCTAGTTGGAACAGTTGAGAACATGGTTACTGCAGGTGAAATGCAGTTGAATTTAATTTGTTCGGTTGCAATGATTCGATCTGTACAGTGTGAATTTTATTTGCAAAAATATTCACTCTGATAATAAACTTCTCTATACATTCGTATGGATTCCCTATCCGAGTAAAAACTTTCTGTATTGAAGGAATGAAAGAAGATAAAATCCACTCAACTCGTGTATAACGACAGAACTAATAACAGAAGAGGATAATTGTAAACATGAATAATGATTAGAATATGAACAAGAGATGAATGAATCATCGAATAGACAGTATGAAAAGAATATTCAAGCCCTACCATCTCGTATTCCAGAGTAATATATTTTTAATAAACGATGACCGCTCGAGGGACCGCAAAGAGAATTGTTTTTCAAGTTTATTCATGGAGTTGAAAGGAAATCCCTACACGAGAGCTTCATTGTGAAAAAGAAAACAGAAGTAGGTTCCGATGTGTTGAATCGATGATACAGGATGAAGAAAATTCTCTCCTATTTGACTAGGACACGGTTAATCGCGCTCGTTCATTGCGCGTTGTAACGGTTTCGCGCAAGGCCAGAAAAGAGAACGGGGAAGAACGAAATAAGGAAAAGATACTAGCGGCGACACTAGGAGAGGTAATGGACCAAGGAGGAAATAATGGAGAATGAAGAGGTGGAAAAGGGTCACCCACGCATGCGTAGGATAATTGCACGAACGATTCTTTCTCGGTTCGGTGCGGGCGCTCTTTCTTCTTTGAATACTCTTCGTTTCTCCTTCAACCGCTCACGTGCGTGTTCACAAGTTTGCATCTGCATGCGGGAGAAGTTCCCGAAGAAAGAGGAAGAGAAGAGCGGAGAGTAAAGGCGTTTGAGGAGGTTAGAGGTCAGAGCCGCACTCGATGAAGCAGACGCGACGCCCACCGAGCGACACCCACGTGAAAATCCTCTTCTTCTTCTCTTCTCTTCTCTTCTCGCAATGCTACCCCGTCACCCGCTCCTTTTGTCTCCTATATATCGTTCACTTGTACCTTGATTCTCAAGTTCCAAATTCGAAACTGAGTTTCTTGTTTTTAATGTCAACTACTTTGTTGTAGGAAGAATATGAAATGTCAGTGATTTGGAATGGGAAAGTATCTATTCCATGATTTTCGACACTCCTTTCATAACAAGGACGTATGTTAAGGGGATACTAGCGACATGATACGAGCCAAAACACGTTGACTTCGAGCTATTCGATAAAATTTCGTTGCATAATTAGAGGACAGTCCCTGATTGTGCAGTTCAAATTACTTCTCCCTAATCGAATCAGTAACGATTCACTGCTAAAATTAGTTCATATTCACTAATTATGTAAAATTTCATTATTTTAAATTCAAAGAATAGAATTGTTGTACAGAGCAATATTTTTATTCCATTAAAACATTTGCCAGTAGTTTGGAATGAATAATTTCAAACACACGAAATAATAAAACTACCATATTTACGTTTGAAAACTGCGATTTTCTTCACTCACTTCGCTCTTACTATGATATATACATTATATGCTGTAAAACAGACAATGGACTTGTGAAATTCACAATTTAAAGTCTCGAGCGCCCCGTTGTTGCACCATATAGAGAAATTCATAATTTTCTTATAATACAGACGTTTCGGATCAAATATAGTTTTCCGTAGACAACATGATTCCACATTGATCATTTCCATGAAGATGCGTTGATCGAAATGATCTTGTTTCGAAAAATATTTGTCCGAATAAGAATTTGAAATCTATCAATATTGACATTGATCAACCTTATAATCGTACATGTATATTTTGGCCAGACTTCGGCTCAACTTCGAACTTGTTTAAACGGAATGGAACCATGCTGGAACAATGTGAATCCGTTTTTCATGCATGTTTGAATAACGGAAGGAGAAGGAAAGCTTTGTTAGCATTGTTTTCGACTGACTTTCTTACTCGAGACGCACTTCTTACAACTTTTGGGCCTGATTTTTTTAACGTTTTTGAAATTTTAAAATCATTTCCTAGAAGTCAATTGAAATTTGTTGAAAAATTAAGAACGAAAAGTTGTTATAAAAAGTTGGAGAGGAAATTCTTCTGAATTTTCAGTAAAAAATATTTAACGAGACGAATTGAAACGTGAAAATAATGTTCAGACTGTGAAATTTTACAAAATTGAGCAAAATTAAGAGTTTGATTTCCTATCTCATTATGTATACACTGTGAAAAATTTTCATAGAAAACTTCAAATAAATGTTATGAAGTAATTAACGTGTGCATGCGTTAGGAATTTTTTGTATTCTATCGGAAATTTACTGAAATGTTGGTAAAAATCCCATGATATTCCGAACTTTTGTTATTTTTAGAATAAATTTCATACACGCGTACCAGAAGTTGATTTTCTATCCCATCCCAATCAGAAAAATCCGTAATATGCCAATGTTGACAACAGGTGCTGTACAGTGCCAGTATTGGGTCTCCAACACTTGGTCAACACGTACGGGATCAGTACTGGATACATAAAAATACAGTAATATGCCTGTACTGATAAACCAGTACTGAGAACTTAATACCAGCCAGGTACTAACCCAGTACTGGCCCTGCACTGATTGCGAATAATGGCCTCAGTACTCAATCCCCAGTACTGAAAAGCGTTATCATTCCAGAAAAATGCCAGTACCCTGCCAGTCTTGGCTAGTACTGGTGCAGCACTGCGCCTGTTGTCAATTTCTGGTTGGGATCATCGGAATTGTCCGGTTGCTGCTACAGTGAAATTTCCATTAACTTTCACAGTGTAACAGCAGAACAGACTGACCTTATGATGAAATTTCCTCTGAACCGACACAAAATCCCGATTAAATTCACGATGTGTTATAGAGAATTCCACTGAAACTTCGGTGTGCACTGATGCAAATTTTAGCGACTTCTGGTTTTTTTCATATAGTCCCCAGCGCGTATGAAATTTGGCCCACTCTGCATGTAGCAAGATGAGGCCCATGCTGGGCCAGGGTGGGTCCCATGGTACATCCATGCTAGGGGTAATTTGGGTTAACAAGGATACGTGATTGGGGAATTCTGTTGGATCTAGCAACTTGTTGGTAACATTGTCGGTGTGTTCCTCGAGTACTGTCGTTTAAATCTAGAAAAGTGGGATTTCCGCTCAAACGGAAAGACAAATTCTCTTCCAGCACAATTTTCACCCATTCACATTGAGAGAGTATAATCCCATAGCGAATTAAACTTTTAGAAGGAACAAAGTTCATACACAGAAAAAATAAGTAGTCCAAATTTTCGTTGACTAGTATGCCAACTTTGGACGGAGCATAAGTTTGAAAAGAATTCGTATACTGGATTTCAATAATTCGTTAACTGTGTTCACTATTCGAACAATGGGATCCACTTTTTATTTTCATCATCGAAATAATGAAAAAAGTCAACGAATTATTCAAATCCAGTGTACGAATTCTTCTCCAAATTGTGCTCCGTCCAGAAGTGACATATTAGTCAACGAAAATTTGGATCACTAATTTTTTCCGTGTACGTATCAGAATAGCTGAAAGAAAAACCCGCCTAAAAATTCATGAAATATGACTTAATTTTTTACAGCTACTTTTTCCTGAATTTTCAGGAAAATTTTACCGAACTTCAAGTAAATTGGCGGAATTTTCAAAACAAGTTCTGAAATTTAGTTGAAGATTCTCCATATTCAGTGAAATTTATCTGAAAATTCAGAAGAAAGTGTCTGTGAAAAATTATATTCACATTTTCTGAATTTCCAATAGAAATCTCTTTTTTGTTACTTTAAGGAACTATCGTGCTTTTGGGTGTCAGATTCTTCAAAGACAAAGATGAAACTCAACCAAATCAGAGTTATAAGTTTCTTGCTCATAGAAAAACTTTGTTACCACCATTTTTGACAGAATATTCTACGAGAAAAAAGAAATTCACTATGACAGCGAAATGTACTTTCGTTGGGTCCTTTTTGCTGGAGTAAAGAATTTTTTGCTGTGACAATAAATTATTTGTTATCACAATAATGTTGTTAGCTGTAACAGCGACTTCTTTGGGTGTGGCAACTAAAAATGTTTGCTCCCCCAGCAAATTTTCGTATTATATATAGAATAAGCAAACAAATTTTGTTGGGAATGTCAACATTTCTTGCGACCACAGCTAAAAAGTCGCTGTCACAGCCAACAAGATTACTGTGAAAACAAATAGGTAACTGTCATAGCAGAATCAAGTTCCGCTGTCACAGCGAATTTTTTTCCCGTGCAGCATAGCCAACGTTTGATGAAAAAATCGAGTTTGATGATAAAAAACGCTGTAAAAAACAGTATGACTCTCTAAAAAACACTCTAATTACACAATACATAACTCACAAATCCTTCATACAAATTGAATTTCAACCATCTAAACATTTGAGGAATAATCCACGTTGATCGATGAAAATAGTTTAGTAGTTTTGTAAATTGAATATCATGGGTTAAAATCGAAATTAATTTGTGGGTGTTTTCAAATTGATGAAATAGGGAGAGAATTGATTGAACCCAACGACTGTAGAAATTGCTCCAAAACTGAATCAAGCGCAAAACCATGTCCCGATCGGGCCCTTGAATGGGCCGATCTTTATCCCTAATCGGCTGATCGTGCACTTCGAAGTTAATTGAGAGTTTTCGATGCATCATTGATGGGGTTTCAGCCACCGATCGTGGGGGCATTGTTTTTTTATCAACAACAAAAGATTTTTCTACGAATTTCAGGAACTGCTCCGTTTTCTTGATGTTAAATCTTCTAAAATAAATTGCCCCTAGCAGAAATTACTCTAACCACCTCATGTTCAATGCCAAGGCCCTTTCTAGGAACTAACTTCACTGCTAGTGCCTTGAAAGGTGTTGAACAACCGCTATAATTATTTTTACTGGGGTCGCTCTCTGAATAGTGCCGCGGACCTGTTTCTCGCTCCAATGCCTACCCTCGATAGAATAACGAAGACACCATTCGACATTGTTCAGAGAGCGCATGTATAAGAAAAAAAGTTCACCAAAGTATGATAACATGATAACAAAATTTGTTATCAGAACTAACGTCTCAGCTGTTGGAGCAAATACTTTTGCAAGGACAACAAATTTCTTTGTAGGCGCTATAATAGCAAACCATTTTTTTCCGTGCATTACAACGAATTGAGGGTTTCATTATATTGCAACATCGAAATGCATAGAAATGGATAAAAAAAAAACATAATAGATAAGCAAATCCAGGCATATTCGGTTTTTTTAACTTGAATCGATCCCTTATTTGATACAAACCCAAAAATGCTCCTAAGCGCATTCCTGCCAAAAATTCCAAGCAAAAACAGGCTGAAATGACGAAAACTGTACAGAAACAGGAAGAAACGGGTTACTGCCTGGCATATTCTGCAGGGATGTAACATATCTTCCAAGAATCACCAACGATGTGGAACAATCACAATTTTTCATCGAAAAAAAAATCACGCAACAAGTGTATTTTACATAAAGAAAACACACTCTCCAAATTCGAAAGAGTGGAAATGTCATTCGAACGGAAAGATAGATTCCTTTCAGACCGCCATGTGGGAACCTACCTTTTTGTTCGAGTGGAATGTTCACTTTTCCATATTTAGAGAGTAAAACATCCCGAGACATCATTGACTATTTTTTTACCTGAATTTTATCTAACGTTCAGAAAATTGTTTTGTTGATATGGTTCGATAATTTAGATTTCAAATGCTTGAAGCCATCTCATAATAATATAGAAAAGAGAGTTGTCGAGTACCGCAGAGATACATTCTTAGACTCAGATCCTGATTGGGAAATTCTTACACGGAGAAAAAAGATCATGGAATGATCGCTAGGAAAGATAGTAAACTGGTGACAACTACGAATTTCTGTGCACAGTCGCTAACAGGGACGAGTAATGATTCCTATTTTGGTATACTATATTGTATTTTAATATACCAAAATAGGAACCATTACTCGTCCCTGTTAGCGACTGTGCACAGAAATTCGTAGTTGTCACCAGTTTACTATCTTTTCTAGCGATCATTCCATGATCTTTTTTCTCCGTGTATCCGTTACTTACGCGTAGAGAAATTTGTAGTTAAATCTACTATGTTATTATTGTTCCCGAGGAACAGACTGAACTATGACGGATTCCCCCATAAAACATAGTAAATATGATCAGCATTCTATTGTTGTACCATAGTAAAAATATACCCTTCATAGTAAAATCCGACAGAATTCAGTCTGTTCCTCGGGAACAATAATAACATAGTAAATTTAACTACAAATTTCTCTCCGTGTATGGAATTATTGCGGCCGAGAAACAGACTGAATTTCTAATGGAATTTACTGTAAAACATTGTAAATTTGATCAGGCTTTTATTGTCTCGTCATAGTTAATTTCATTGTAAGCTCAGTCTGTTCCTTGGTTACAAAGTGGCGTAGTAAATTTAGCTCTAAATTTCTTTCCGTGTACGTTATATTATCTGCAAGACTTTATCAAATCCTTGGGTCAAACCCTGAACCGAAATCAGGTGTGCTCCACCATCGATGGCTCCATTCCAACATAATTTCGAAATTTCTGCTTATAAATCAAAATAATGTTGTCCCGTTAAGCCTTCTCTCAAATGAAAATTTTACAATTACTTCTCAGAGAGTAATCACATTCGCAACTAATCTATATTTCACAAAGTAAACAACACTTGAATATAAAAATTATAAAAAGTTCATCCTCATCTAGTAATGCGTATTTTTTATCCACCAATCGTAAGAAAGTGGTCTTTCCATTCACAATATGAGATTTTTCCCTCATTCTGGAGAACTATTCCATTTTCCAAGTATTCAATAGGAATAAATTTTGAGTTGCATCAGCTAAATTTTAGCTGTTGCAATCAAATTATCTCAGCGATCGAAAGGCCCTCAACGGGAACAACAAATCAAAATCATGTCAAAATTTTTGCCAGAAACTCTTGAAACACAAGATAGGTCAGGGGAGGCCCAATTTTGGCGCATCATGCAAAATGGGGTCCCACCTGGCCCATCTTTTATTTCAAGAGTTTCTGAACATTTTGTCAAAAAATTATCACTTTGGCACAAATTGTGACATGATTTTGACTGACTGTTCCCGTTGGGCGGTTATTTAAGCAAAATCAGTTAAACTTTTGCTGGAGCAGCAGGAGAAAAATGACGGTCGAAAATATGGTTGCACCACAATTGATGCCGGAAAAAATAACCCGGTCAGAATATCCCGTACAAAAATATCCCCATACAAAAATATCTCCGCAGAAAATAATCCCACATTAAACATCTCCATTCTACAATGTCAAAAAAAAGGAAGAAAAGTCACAAAATAAACACAAAAAATCAGTTGCAGATATATACTTATAATCTCATATGGCAATGCAAAATTACAAAAGTAATAAAAAGAAACCACTTCACAACACAACATTGTGCGCAACACCCTTCAAATACGACAATTCATCCATCCTATCATACCCATCAACAACATTTTTCAATCTCGCCTCGTAACTTAAATATTTTCGGCGTTCAGCAGTGTTCACAATACGACCAGCTCGATGCTGCTCAACCGTCAACTCTGTCACACTCTGCTCTTCCTTCAAACACTTGATAAACTGTCCCATATTGGCATGACTGATGCGAACATGCTCATTAAAAGCACAATGCCACCCCACCACAGCATTATTAGTGCGAGGTAAATTAGTGTGAGGAGAAAAAAATTATTATCCGGTCCACCTACAACTCTACTAGCTTAATATTTGGATAAAAATACCATTCGAAATAGAACCATTCAAAATCACAATACAATCGAATCCTGAAAATACAAAGCAAAAAAAACATTTCAAAAATTGAAAATGAAATACAATGGTATGGGGATCTTCCAGTTATGGGATATTTTCGTACGGGGATATTTAATTGTGGGATCAAATGACCGGGATATTTGAACGTGATACCGATACATGGTAATCTTCAATAAAAATTTGAGAATATTTTTCAAAATCTGAGAGTTTTTCTTAAATGCATAATAAAGACAAAACGGTCCACTTTTTTGTGGAATTTTATTCGAAAAACAATGAAAAATTATCGATACTCAATAAAGAATAGAGAAACATATGAACTTTTTAAAAGTCGCATACGAAATTTCACAAAGTGAATAATAGGATATTGAAATTTTGTTACTATTTTTGTAAAATTTCACACGCGACTTTTGGAAAGTTCATATGTTTCTCTATTCTTTATCAAGTATTGATAATTTTTCATTGTTTTTCGAATAAAATTCCACAGAAAAGTCGACCATTTTGTCTTTATTATGTATTTAAGAAAAACTCTCAGATTCTAAGAAATATTTTGCTCCGTGTAGCAGCTACAAAAATGACAGTAACTGAAATTCAGTCATCCTACACGATACGGCTTATTCTTTACAATGTGAATTTTTCTTGAACATTAGTACAAAGTAATATTCATCTATCTATTGACTGAGCGCTAGAGCCACGCTCTAGGACTACCGCGTTTAGAATAGCCCATTCACCTGAGTTTCAACAACCATAAATGCCGTGTACAAAGGAAGTTTTCAATTCGGATCGTGTCATGACTAAATTTAAGACGCAGCCAAAAGAAGCCTATTCTGAATGTAAAGTAAGCACAAAGAACAATCGCCGGAACAATGGAAAAGGCTGAATCTCAATTCATTTTCAAATCAAGACATTAGCTAATTTAAGCCACACTTCTTACAGTGTGAGAACTCAAGTATCCGAAATATAGATCAAAATTGGAGTTGAATATTTAATGAAGCTAAAGCTAGCAAACGTAAACTAACAGACCGCGTTTATAAACTGAGCCAAAATCCATATTTTCAAACATTACGATTTACAAATCTCATTGGTGTCGGTTCCATCATTCTACGACAATTCTAGCTTCATGAATATTTACATGAAAAGTAACAATTCTATCTGCTAATATTCAGCACAAATTCAAACTGGATCGTTCTCAATCCTAAATTCTATACCTACTGTTCTATCCCGAGTCAGAAAATGAAGCCTGATTCGGCTCTGATTTGTTGCAAACTACGAATTAATTCAGGTTTGATCTTATTTTTCACCCTGATTCATTGATGGTTGCGAATTAAATCATGTTCTACAAAGCATTACATTCGTTCGACTCTGGCTGAGTCAATACTTTTGTTAGAGTTGCCAATACCGTCAAATCCAAAGCTACCAAAGCTCCCAAAACTGGCAATGAATCAAAATGATAACATTATTATTCCATAAGAACCGATATAACATTTACGACCGTGTCAATACTGCTGATTCATGTGCGCCTACTATGACGAAACGATATAGCATTCCAACCTTGTCTAAACAGTATTGATTTAATACTGGCCCGAGACTGTCTTCCCACACAAATCAATACTCTTTCATATCCGCAGAACAGTTAGAGCCAGAGTAGTGACCCTGAATAGAAACAATTGCTTTTACCGAAGTCTGCAAACTCACAACAAATCCAACCTTGCCAGTATTAAATCATTTGTCATGACAAATCCCGGCAATTTCTACATGGAACGTAATTATTGATCACTCTTTTGACTGGGGCTTCACCCGAGATTCTCGTCTCAAATTAAAAAATGATCTATATTTACTGTTCTAACAATTCAAGACATTCAAATTTTCAACGGAATCAAGCTTCTACCTAAGATGTGACAAAATCGCTTGGAATTTCGATTCCATTGAAGAGGAGAACTAAGATATCCTCTCAGTCTCGGAACTAGTCTCGGTGCAGGTCTCGTTGCATATCCTAGTAGAAATCACTCTAGTCATTCTCTAGGCAATTACAAGGCCTTGCAAGTCCCTCACAAGGGCCCGCAAGGCCTAGAGAATTACTAGCGTGATTTTTGCTAGGGTATTTCGACATATATCTCTGCTAATTTTATTTGAATAATCAAGGTTGCACCCCATTCCGTTGATTCCATTTATACTTTCAAATTATCTCGATAATTCTGATGTTACAAGAAATTAGAATAATTATTCGTTACTATTTTATCCCCCTTTGACGCGGTACTCGTACATAAAGAGCATGGAATTGATACACAATTTTCCAAACAGAGAAATAAACGCACGCGGTTCGAAATTTTGTGTAGGAAACACCCGAACCGAAAAATTTGAACGGTTTTTATCCTCTTATTCCATTATTAGGCTAATTTTGTCCTGATTGTTCAATAATGCGGACAAAAACTTAATCAACTTCATCCGTTGGAGGAGAAATTCAGACTAAAATCATAAAAAAAGTACTATTTTCGTCCACATTATTGCAACAATCAGGACAAAAACCGTCCAAATTTTCCGACTCGGGCAGTTTTATCAACATTATACCTCCTAAAATCTTCAATTCGTATCAAGCAACCCAATCATAAGCCACAAAGCCTCTGCAACCTGAAAAATATGAAAAAATCAACGAACAAAGAACAGTTGTTCAATTCTAAACATCAAACCTATCGATTTCTCAATCTTTTATTTTGAATTCCAGTACAAATTCCAAGTAAACCTCACCATCGATCACATAATTATTATCATTATCACGTACTCGAACCAATCTCCGTATCCCTGCAACGATAGTTACACCCCGTTAATAATTATTGATCATTAATAATCGCAAAATACAAATTTATAATGTGGAAACTCTCGGCAGAGAAAACCAGATAATTTCTTTCGCGTACTGTATCGTTCATTCCGATTTATCGCGCGGAAAATAATGAGCGTTGAATGGCGATAATTTGTAGATATACAAGAGATTATAAGCTGTTTACAAAATATATCGACACCTAGAGTTGATAGAAAAAAAAGAGGAAAAGCATTTTCATTATTATCCTGTAAATATCAAATCTTACAAACTTTTTTACTCGACCTCATACAAAATATGAATGAATGCCGATCTCGCCTACAGCTAAATACCACATCGACGCACAACACTTTCAACATTGTACGAGATGAGCCCTTGTGCCCGTCGGACCGAAGTGAGCGGGACAGTTATTTACAGCTTCTCAAAGGCAAGTATGTATCGAAGGGAATTATATTTATTCGATTTAATCAATGCGAAGTTAATTGAGATAATAAATCCTCCACGTAACAATAAGCGCAACGTGAAGAATTCAATTGAGTAATTGAAGAATTATTCGTTGAAATGACTTTTGTAAGAGAGAAAGAACAAACAAAAAAAAACATACCGAATTCCAGGACTTTGAAAATTTGGATAATAAATGATTCTCATGTCGGTTTTATATCCCAAATTTACACCGGGATATCTCGTACGAATTCCTACGTATACTCGAGAGACTCGGCGATACAATTCCTAAGACAAATTCCAAGTCCGGGGACTTGGTCATCCTCCTCATCTCCATACTTTTTTATGAAAGTAATAAACGCGCGATCATATATGTATACGTACCCCTGGGTAACCGAGTCATCGATAGAATTCAACCTGAATAAAAGCTTAACGAGGTTTGTCTTGGCTCATTTCGCCTCTTCTTCTCCACCTCCTTCTTCCCCTCCTCTTGGATTTTTTGTTTTGACCTTTTTTCATTTTTCATGTTTTTTGCTTTTTTTTCTTCATTTCATCATCCGTTATGGAGGCAAAGCAGCGACGGTACCTTCCGACGTGTGGTATTGTGACGATGCGAGTCGTATCTATATGGTAATAATGTGACATGGTTGTCGGTCGCGCGTCGTCGAGTCTCAACGGGAGGCCATAAGAGGCCTTATCTTACGAAGAAGGCTCCCATCAGAGCTCCCCTACGATGTCACGCTGCGCCAGACCCGCGCCTCGGGTCTGGCACGCGGCACACCTCCGTGTGTATACGCACCAACTCAGGCGCACGTGTACCAATACAACTGCGCATTTACATACTCGCTGGTCGATCCGACCCAGCGTCCGATATCGCCATGCTCCTTGTGCTCAACGCGACGCGACGCGACGGGACGCGAACCGCAGGATTTTCTCTAAACTTTTCATTATCCTCGTTCCAAGCTCATCTTCTTCTCCTTCTTCTTATCCTTCCTCTTATTCTTATTCATCATCATCATCATCATAATCATCATTTCTGCTTCTCCTCTGCCTCCGCCTCTTCTTCTTCTTCTTCGATTCTCCTTTTCGTAGTTCCTTCTCACCAGAAAAAGGACTGTAACGAGCACGTACACCACTCAGCACTCGGCCCGACTCCCGCAGCGCTTTCCTTTAATATCAAAGTGTGACTGCCCTATCCGTGCTTATAAACATCGATTCTATAGACGTAATGACCCAATTGGGACAGCCATTCATATGCTATTAGAAATTCTTCACAAATTCATCTCATTATACGTACACAATGTCCAATGGATCTGTTACAACGACCGACCGTCCGACCGTTTCATTATTTCGTTCACTTCAATGTAGTCGAACGAACGCGACGTTCGACGTTCAAAAAAATATATATCCATCCTACCACCATGATGAAACAACAACTTTGTCTCAATGCGAAGCATATAGTACTTTGGATTGGCACTCCAAGTCTCGCACGGCCACGCGATGCTGTGTCATGGTGAATCAACCAATATGGAAAAATTGCTAGATTCTACTCTGAGAATATTTTTCAACGTTCCAGGGTCAATTTTTGAAACCACAATGTCAAGTTTCCCACCTCTTCCTTCAAGTTTTTCACAGCATTTCCTTAGAAGAGAATTTTCTATCACGCTCTACGTGATTGATCGATTTAACACGTCATTTATGCACCCTGTTGAATTATTTTTCACTCATCGAAGGAATCAACAATATAAAATTGATGTACCGTGGAAAACTTTCCATTTACACAACTCGGATGAAACTCGGTACATAGTTGAGAGAATTTATATACTTGTTACAAGTCAACCGGTACAAGAATTCAACCCATTGAATGTAGTCAACTGCGCCAAGTACATAAATTGATTCCATTACGTGGTGAGAATCACAGGCCTCGATTCAATACGACCCCCCCATACCTTGTTTTATCGACAACCGAATAGTTGAGTATTTTAATTTCGCTGATTTTTGGCATAAAACCAACGAAAAGAAAATTTTCACACCCGTTATTCCGTAACATCAGACCTTGAATAAATCTGATACAAATCAAACACGGTCCCCATTTAAACGTCTCTCAGTCTCACCACGGAAGTGTATGATTTTATTTATACATCCCTTTTTCTTCTGTACCTCTTTCTCCTCCCAACATTGTGGGTAGCCACAAAGATATTCATCCTCCGAACTGAAGGGAATATTCGGGAATACCGCATAAAGAGTGGGAGGAAGTAATGACGGCTGCACAAGCAATTACTCACAATATCTTACAACCTGTGGTCACCGTTTATCCGTATTCCCTGTTCTATCGTTCTCTCGCATTTCATCTATTCCTTTTTATCCCTCGCGGCGATTCGTCACGTCTTCTTGGTGGGGAAAAAGAAATTATACTCAAATTCGTAACGACTGAAACTATAAAAACCGTTCAATTGCTTTATAACGGATGAGAAAGAATTGCATTAACGATGATTAACCATATAAACAGTAACAAATGTTTTTCAACGACGATAATCGACAGTGATGTCAGGAAATACAGAAACATTTTAGGTGACCGATACTCGGCGAGGTCATTGGACGGATGATGAAATTTAAAGCGAGATCAGGAACGATCGTCCATAAACCATGGAAAGAACAAAGTTCCCGAGATTTTTCGCTGGTTCCTTCTATTCCTCATTGTTATCATTTTTGCTGGTGCGACAAATCGGACTTGGCCAGGCAGATCACGTCGGTTGTAACCAGTGATAGCATATCTGTGGGCGATGCATGCGTGTGGTCCCCCTATATCCTAACCAAGGACGCTCCTTTCTTCCCCCATCAGGAGATAAAAAAGCCCCCATACGCATTCTCGTAAACTCTCCGTAACACTCTCCTCCCCTTTGATCTCACTTTGTCTTTTTCTCTGTTCTTTTGCTCGCTCCTAAACCTTTTATCTCTCTTTCCTTCCAACTCTTCTTTTAAGTCTTTCATTCTTGCTTGACTTTAGCATCGTGCAACTCTTATTCCACCACATCAAGTAGAGAGCCATTCCGTTGTTTGTGAACAACTTGTATACGTGTACATGTGCCGTATTTATACGTACACACCCTCACACGTATGTAAATGCTCTCGTGTGTCCCTTTTTATAACCAAAGAATGTTTCTTCCAACGCGAACACAAGTGTCTACACTTTACCTCTCCTGCTTGAACATCTCTGTCACGTAAGGGGATACGTAATCTGTAATTATACACGCGTGTTTCGATTGCATTTAGGATATCGAATGATTTGAATCGACGGAAGGGTTCGTGGGACTTTTGATACTTGGAATACATTGTCTCTCGTAAAAATTATATACTCGATTAATCGTTGGCTCTTTATAAAAAATTTTACATGAAATTTTTCGAGTTTGAATTGAAACTTTGAAAGGGATCATGAAGAGAACAAAATTCGCTAAAGCGGCGAATTGAAGGATTATACACGGAATATGAAATCTTCTTGCTGTGGTTTAGCTGAAAATTCGCTGTTCCAGTTGACTGGATTGCCGAACGACCAACATGATTAACTGAAACAGCAAATTTTTCGCTTGACTGACAAAATTCTCAATATTATCTATATACGGAATAGCGAACAAATTTTCATGGACACCCACGTAGAAATTGACGGATGGCCCAGTACCGGCTCGATACAGGCTGCCAGTGTGCAACCATTGGCGGCCGGTGTCGGTCGGACTACGGAATGATAACGCCAAATAACTCTGATCCGATACCGGTCACCAACATCAATTCAGTCCTAGGAATCAGTGTGGTTCCGACACTGAAAACTAATACTACTACTTCTCAGACTGTTACTCAACCGTTATTTGCGCTGTTGTAACTTTGGAAGGTTTTGAATGCATTATCAAAATTTCTGCACTAAGGGGAAATTAGAGTGAAATTTACTATTGGATCATAGGATGACCGCCCACGGTTGCAAACTGGCAGCCTGTATCAAGCCGTTACTGGACCATTCGTCAATTTCTACGTGGCCAATCAAGTCTTCTCTCAAAGTACACGAGATATTTATTCACATTGGTTCGGCACCGAATCAACGTTGGAGGCCAACGCTTGCGTACTAAAATTGTGCCGTTGTTGATCCAACATTGGTGGAAAAGTGGTTAATAACAGTTGGTTCAAATATCGAACCAGTACCGACAGGAACTTAAAATGAAGTCGGTTGAGTACCGATCCGCAATCGGCAGACAACCGTTGGTGGCACATACCTTTTCAGTACCGATCCGTTCGTCACCATCGGCTCAATACCGGAATTTCTACGTGGGCAAATTTGAACGGTTTTTGTCCTCTTATTTCATTTTTAGACTGATTTTATCCTGATCGCTGAATAATGCGAATAAAAACAGTACTTTTGTATGATTTCAATCTGAATTTCTCCTTAATCGCTTCCATTCGTTGGAGGAGAAATTCAGACTAAAATCATGACAAAAACCGTACAAATTTCTCCACTCGGGACAACTAATAAAAATTCACTGCTCCAATAAAGTCCAGCGAAGTTTTTCCCTCTGTGATGAATTCGATTGAACATTCATCAATTCTTGATTATTTGCAAAAAACAGAAAAAAAAAACAATTTATCGTGACAAAATTTCAATCTGTTGATAAAATCCAATGGATATTTCTATAACAAAAATCCCTCTGCGTTGAAACTTCCTACACAAGTGACGGTTATTGCGTGAAAATAAATCTAAAAATCAAATCTGAATAATCATGTTCCTTTAGTTGTTCAAAAGAAAAAAAAAAATCTCCAACAGAAAGGATATTCTTTTTGTAATCAAATTGACAGGTGGTTGTGTAAATGGCCCAACGGTTTCTTTGTAACAAAGACATTGTGTGCGGTTCCAGCGTATTCTTGTGACAGTCGCTTATTCGATTTGAAACATAGAAAAGCTTGATGCGTATAACGATAACGCATGAACTATGTCATTCTATAACGAAATGGAGAATTTTGTCTCGTATAATTTTACACGCGAAAAGACATCTCCAAAAATTCAACATTCTTCATGGAATTCTATAACTCTTCTCATTTAAATTGTATTTTAAAACTTATATTAAATCTTTTTATATTTACCTGAGAAAAGTATATTCACGTTCCAAATATGGACTGTAAAGAATAATTGTGCAATTTTTCCCCCAAAAAATGCTGGCAGCGAAATTCTTCCATGGATAAAGAAGTTCTCACGACAATTTGGTGGACCATTTCTCCACTTCTGGAGAATTCAAGCACTCAAAAGGCAGAACAGTTTCTCAAAGTGAGGGAAAATCATCTATCATTGATGAAAAAACAATTTTCCCTACGATCAGGGGATGAAATCCATCACAGAAATGAAGAACATCTCCCCAAAATTCCTACAATGTAAAAGATTTTAACAAATTTTCCAACAAAATTGATAGGAGCTGAAATTATGCAAGTTTTTGTATTTTCCCTACTGTTCCATACAAATTAGGAACAAATAAAATATAATTCATCTTTGCAAATAAATAAAATTTATTGAAATCAACAGAAACTTTTCACAGACGTCTCCAATACTTGATTTCAAGAAACTAAATTTACCATTTCTATCCTATTCGATTAATGAAAACAATTTTACAATCACATTCGACCTCTGCAAACATGAAATTCAGAGTAATTGTATTCAAATGCCTATCGTATACGTTGTGAGGAAATCACTTTGATTGGTTATCAAGAGACCGAAAAACAGTATTAAAAATAAATGTGATGATGCAGAAAAAGATTCATTTTCCTTATTAGAGATCAGAATTTCGAATCCAAAATCGAACATCGAGGAGAAGAAGAAGGAGGAGGATTTATAACTGTGGAATGAAGCATAAATTTTGCATTTGCTGGGACTATTTTGTCACAGTTGGTACGTTGTAGCTGTCACGAGGCTATGCAAATTCCTTCCAGTGTGGGTTGTTTTCAACTTGGCTACTAAAACGCGCGCTGTTCAATGAAATTTGATCGCTAAATTCAAACTTGATTCTGAAACTATTAAAAAAAACTGCTTAACATAAAGTCAATTTGTTGTACTTGTTTTATAAAATGAAAATAATGAATCGTATTATTGTGTAAAGATTTATCTCCTCGCACAACATCTTTATACATAGAAATAGAAGTTGATTCCTTCCAAGAGATTCCTTTATTCACGATTTCTATACATTTTTCGATATCTCCTCGGCGATCTTCGCCGAGAATTCCAAGATTTCTCTCAACACCTGAGATTGCTTGGACACAACAAACTTTAAGAAACACACCAATTTGTCAACAAAATAAGTATAATTCTCATTATTCCATTAAACATCCTCTTTTAATCGTAAATCTCATAATGACCAGAACGCGATAAATCATTGTTCACACTCAACTCGATTCGACACTTTTTTTTTGTATTCTATCGAGAACAAAATCGAATATCTCATCTTCCCAACAGATCAAATCGAACCAACATCATCGTTGAAATTCAACCATTTATTTTTTTAATTCTTATTTGCATATGATTTCTTATTATTCATTCATTCCTACATTCATTCATTCATTCATTCATTCGGAAAAGGAAGAAGAAAAAAAGAGTAATTTAGAATCGATGAATATAAATTCTAAATGAAGGATCCTCGTTGAAACTGAACAACTCCGTAAATAAAGTATTCCTCTTATTTTATATATAATAAACATAATGAAGACGTTAGCATATATTTTACATTTCAAAATTCAGGTACAGATAATATGATAACTCAAAGTACCTCTGCTGGGTATCGTTTTGTCTATTCAAAAATTATTTTAATAATGTATATACATATACACTATACATATCACTTTAAGTGGAAAAAAATATATATATATTTTCAATAAAAGGTATAAGATTCTTTTTATTTCATAATATATTTTTCTTTTTTCCTCGTGGAACCGAGTACCAAATTAGATTTGCACCTCTGGTCCGGAAAAAGTCATCCTCGGTGGTGGTGGTGGAGTATTAAGTCGTTTCCTGCAATACGACAGCACTTGATCCAGGTGCAGGTAGTCCTGAAGGAGGTGGTGAAGTGGACACGCCCAGATTGTGAGTTAACGAATGCCTTCTCAAATCGCAATTTCTACGGAACACTTTTCCGCAAGAGGTGCAATGATAAGGTTTGATATCCGTATGCGTCAACAAGTGTGTCTTTAAATTACTACGTTGGTTGAAACTTCTCGCGCAAACGGGACATTTGTGAGGCGATTCCTCCATATGCAGGATCTTATGAACCGCCAGCGTCCTACTTTGACAAAATCCTTTGCCGCACTCGGCGCACTTGAAAGGCTTCTCCTTACTGTGTATATACCTGAAATTAAATGTTATTTACTTACATTTAGTATTCTTCTCTTTCTCTTTTCGTATTACGTATACGCAAAACATCAACCGACCGCCCGTATCGTATAAATTTGCAATCCGGATATGTCAATTCGCTGTGCAATATCGTAGCCACGATGATTGTTTCGATCCGAGATAACAGAACGCGATATTACGATTAAAAATTTCAAAGAAAAACGCTTTGAACTCTAGGTTTCCATACGAATTGTTAAGCATGTTAACAAAAATCAAGTACTTTTCAGAAATTGTGATAATTCTACTATTTCCCATAAACAAAATCATTTATTGTAAATTCTTGAGAAAATTTTCGAAATGAAAAGATTTGGATCTCAGGACGAGTGAAAAAAGTGATCAAAAAGTTTGTCGCAACAAGTTACGGACAGATCGAGAAAGACAATCTACTGAGAAGAATCGTACAAGAAAAAAGACATTCGCTACGATAAATTGCTATCCTTCGTATAACGAATCCCCATATTATGAAGTTATTCAGGTATCTTTTTATAATTACTACATCCTAACGAATTTTGCTGTTTCATGATACCAAACATTGTGATTCAGAAAAGACATTTGGACAAATGACTTCATAATACAGGTATATCCTCGATTCGCTGAAAGGTATAGTAATTTACGACAAAACTTCTCTTATTTCCTGATGAAATATGTTGTTAGGAGAACAAAAAATCAGCCAATTTGAAACTGGAGGAGAGAAAATTTAACCATTGAAATACGTTTTATTATACTACTATTTTTTTTCTATATATACTGCAGTTCAAAAGTTTCCGAACTATTGACGAAAGAACATCGACTGCGTAATATTCCGAGTTTTAATGAGAAATAAAATTGTTGTGGCAAAAAAATTGAGAGGGGGATTTTGAGATTAAGGTAAGACGTTTGAAATTCACTTGTATTTTGAAAGCTGTGGGGAGTTTTTCCTCACCTGTCCCTATGAGAAATCACACTAATAATTCTCTAAGCTATTTCGAGGCAGAGTTGCCAGGTAAATCTTCAGCATCTGATGATTGGTCATTTCTTGTACAATCGGCCAATCATATTTTCAATTCTGGAAGGAATGACTAATGAACGAAAAGTC
The DNA here is from genome assembly GCA_018340375.1 of Gonatopus flavifemur. Lineage (NCBI taxonomy): Eukaryota > Metazoa > Arthropoda > Insecta > Hymenoptera > Dryinidae > Gonatopus > Gonatopus flavifemur. Next base: position 14,776,023 of record JAFFJZ010000005.1, read on the forward strand.
TGAAGCTTTTTCTAGGGCATACTGGCAACTCCGTTTCGAGGTCTTACCAGGCCCAGCAGGTGCCTCACAAGGACCTGTTGAGGGCTTGCAAGATTATTTCTCCAGGGTTAATGATAGATTCCATCCCACAAAAGCAGGGGAATCCTTTTTCTCATCGAAAACTAAGGACTTTCCTCCCATTTTTTAGTCCTTCCCTTCTTTTCCGGTTTTGTATCCTCCAGAAAGTGAAGAAAAAGTCTATCAAATCATGATGAACTTCTTCATGACAATTTAGAAGAATACTTCCGTTTCATAAAACACCTGAAGATGTCTTCAGAAAACTTTGAGAACTCTCGCAAGAAGACTTCGAAAAGATATTTGTTTCGTCTTTCAAAATTCTTCAGGATATCTTGCAGGATGATCCAAAATTTTGGCGTAGGATGTTTTGGAGGCAACTTCTACAATTGTGTTTCAGGGTGTGCACTGCACTGTGAAAAATGTGGGGTGTTCTTCTTGACACTGTTGGTGGATTTAGTCCCCTTATCCTGGAGAGATTGTTTTTCCATAAAAAATGAGGGATTTTTCCACGACTTTGAGGAATTATTTTGTTTTTTGGGTGTTGAATCCTCCACAAATGAGGGAAAATTCCCCACCTCTGGAGGAACTTTGCTGCCACCATTTGTTTGAGGAAAAATTCCACAATCATTCTTTACGGTGTGTAAAAACGCCGCCATAACTTTTCCCCGACATTTTGTTGACAGCGAAGTTCCACCATGGATACGAAACTTTTCACCTCGATTTGGTGGAGCTTTCCCTCACTTTTTGGAGGATTCAACACCCAAAAAATGAAATAGTGCCTCAAAAAAAAGGGAAAATTTCCTGCTCTTGATAGAAAAACAATCTCCCCCCGATCAGGGGACGGAATTCTCTACGGAAGTGAAGAAAAACTCCTCCGCTTAGACTTTTTGCCCATCTTGGTTTACCATTAAGTTATATCGGCTTGAAGTCGAGTTCTTCTTTCGTATTTTGTTTATAGAGGTTCAAACAATCACACTTCACCAGAAACGATTGTTCAACAGAATAAAATACACTATACAGAATAATTGTGGATTTCTCCCTAGAAACATAGTGGCAGCAAAGTTCCATTATGGATGGGGAACTCTTCACCATGATTTGGTGAACTTTTTCTTCATTCGTAAACAATTTAAAGCCCAATAGACAAAACAATCCCGCGAACTGGAAGGAAAATCCTCCAGTTTCGATGTAAAAACAATTTCCCCATCCTTAGAAGACGCAACCCTCCACACTGTTGGTGGATTTCGTCCCCTCATCGTGGGGGAATTGTTTTTCCATAACAAATGAGGGATTTTTCCACCACTTCGAGGAATTATTTTGTTTTTTAGGTGCTAAATCCTTCACAAATAAAGGAAAAGTTCACCAAATTATGGTGAACAATTCCCCATCTGTGAAGGAACTTTGCTGCCACCATTTTTTAGGAGGAAATTCAACAATCATTTTTCACAGTGTACACGCGAGTGAGAAAATTTCAAAAATTATATTCAAATCGCATAAAACTATATGTAAATTATGTATAAACTATATTAAATCATATGTAATTTTGAAAATTTTCGCACTTTTCACAGAATTGGATAGATTAGCTAGAGTAGATTCTTTTAGCTCCGAAACTGTCTTCATTTGTCTGTGAAAAAAGTGAGTTCCCTCGTTAAAAAAACCTCATTGAATCTTGTACCATCTTCTAGTTGAAGCTGATTTAGGAATTCTCAATTAGATTTAGTGAGATTCAATAAACTATTTCAATGCAAAACTCATTAAATCTTGCCAAATCCCATTGAAACTTGAAAGAAATCCTCGCCAAACAACATTGAATTTGATTTGAGTGGATTTTATGAGTTTTCCTAACCTAGGCTTTTCAACTTTGAAACCATCGAGTCAATCAAAAAAATACCAAAAGGTCAAAGAAATCAATTTTATCACTCTGACGGTGATATCAAGGTAAAGCAATTGTATAACGTCTTTGCTTTCAGTTGAAGTTTCGAAACATTTCTAATTGAAAGCACTGATATAAACTCGCTACAAGGAGGATATTTTCCTTGTGAAATAAGACATTTTTTTACGCACGGGTATCGAAATGATAATTCTCAATAAAAAGGATATCGGATTAGAATATACAGGATGTCCCCGACAGAACGCATTAGAACGTATTCCTGAGAGAAAACTAACGAACTTTGTGTTCACCATTTTTTTATCTGAGGCTTCAACTAATCAAGTAGAAGCTACATAAGTCTACTCATTGATCATTGGAGTAGCCGATGTACTCGCCACCTGAATGGTCAACTTATTCTTTCTATATGTCTGACACTGAGCCTCACACGGAAAAAATAATTTAGCTGCAGCAGCTAAGTAGCTAGCAAGAACACGGACAGGCATTAAATTAGCTCCTGCAGCTGAATTTTAGCTGTTACCGCAAATAAATCAACTACAAATGCAAATGTTGTTGCTGTAACAGCTAAAATTTAGCTTGCAGGAGCTAATTTAATGGCTGTCCGTGTCCGTGCTAGCTACTGAGCTGCTGCAGCTAAATTATTTTTTCCGTGCAGATCAGAAAATGGTACATGGAAATGTTATTCAGTTTTCTCTCAGGAATACGCTGGTGACCAGCGGATAGTGTTTTCTTCAACACCCTGTATAGCTTGAAGAGGGATTTCGGTTGGATTTACCAAGTGGTTGTACAATAAAATGAATATGATATTTCAATTTATCGGGAAGAATAAGTTTTTTTTGTTCTGCTACAGCTCAATTCTTTGGTTCTGGAAATTTTCAGCAGCAGAGAATGTTTCAATCATTCCAATATTTCGAGATAATTTCAGATCTGGCTCACGTTAAGTTTTCTCTCTAAATCTAAGAATGAAAAATCACTCTTTTCACTCCACTAAGTCCCAGAAGTGAGCCAGTCCGCTTCGAGTGGGATTTTCACTCGTTTCGAGTGAACCCTCACTCTTTGAGAGTGAAAAATTGACTCTAGAATTTGAGTGGTTGTGAATTTCTAACCTCAAACCTTAGAATATCACTGTAAAAGAGTGGAGGATTCACTCAAAATTTCGACAGACTCACTTTTGGCTGGCTAAAGAGTGAGATATCACTCTAACAATTTTGGAGAGATCATCTCATTATCAAAGTAATGAAAGCAAATTCAGCAATTCATTATTTCAAAATATTGTCAAAGAATTCTTCAAAACCCAACTTTTTGTCCCTTGGTATTTTTAGATTGACTCGATGATTTCGAAATTACATATTGTTTTTTGAAAATCAACTTCTCTTCATGAAGAAGTGAATAATTTGGCCAAAAAGAAAAATCATCTCCCGCAAAACGCAAAAAAAAACACTCAATCTTCAACTCAATGTTATGAATTTTCAAGGTCATACCTGAGCCTTCAAATGTCTATTTTCCTCGCCAGGACAATTTCCCACCTTCTCTGAGTTGTGCGAAAACTTTTGGACGGCAGTATATTCAACAAAACCTCTTCAAAGCAATAGATATTGAAAACCTACAAACTCAGTTTGGTTGGCATTTGGAGAATCTTTCTAAAATAACAGTGACTTTGTTTGAAAAATGTCTGCTTCAAAAACTTCAAATTGAAGAATGGGATTCTCAGACGACAGTTAAGGGTTAACAAACATGCCGTATAATTGCAACGCTCATGGCAGTTACAGCAAATCTTGTTCTTCTGAGCGGTAAAGAAGATATAGCCACGTTACGCTTCTTCTTCTTCTTCTTCTTCTTTCCCAACGGTTTTTATTACTGGAGTGTAGAAAACAAACCGTGGAAATGATATCAGAGAATTCCATCGAAGCCTAACAAACTTCGTTACAAGAATTTATACAATAAAGGCAAATCAAAGAGTATAAAACTGTGAATTTGAATTCTCAAAGAACGTATCAACTGTCAAGAAAAAGAATGAAAGTTTCAAATGTATATAGACATTAATAAAGAGCAGTTACCATAAAGTACTTAACTTGGTCGTAAATTGAGCGCATATAATTCCATTGTAATATTATTCTCACTTGTTACTGTGAAAACTCCAACGAATGACTATTCCGCGTACACGCAAGAACAACAATTGCAGATAGGGATAAAGTATTACAATGATTCATGTGAATCTTAACTGTCTTTCATAGTAGAAAGAAAACTGATCCTATTTTTCCACGGTCATTTTAAATACAATATAATATATTCTCTCTGTACATGCATAGTTACACGCGTGATCGAATTATTTCAATACTCACAATATCGTTCATTCCTGTAGGAAATTTATTCGAATGTTGCAAATAACAAGTATTACGTGATTCAAAGTACTTTGATAACTAAATTCCAAATCATTCCAGGATTCTCTGTTCAACAGCGCTAACATTCTGCAATTGAATTATGTTTATGAAAAATATGAGCGCCGTTTGAAAGAAAATCCAATGAAGCTGTGACACTGGCAGCCGTAAAGCTAGCAGCCAATTGTTATAAATTTCCACACAAAATCTTTATCAAGGATCTCAGTGTCTGAAACCTTCAGTGGAACACTGCTTAATCGACTCCTGGTATAAGAAAAGCTTAAATGATGTTTGATCAAAAGTTACAACAATAAGTCGAATACCCCCTCTGAGGAACACTTCAAAGGTTCTGATTATGAATCTCCCAACAAATTTTCGTACAAATAACCTTGTGAGCATTGAGAATGTTTTCAAATATAACCAGTTTAGGTTTCACCGAGTCAACGATAAAGAGTTGAGGTCCACCTAAAGCGCTAATGAAAAAACATTTCTCTGAATCTCACTGAAAAACCTAAAAAATCTATGAAAATTTGTGAAAAAGACTGTAAAGAATTCTGAAACATCCTTGCTCATTCGACACGTTGTTCTAAGGGTGTCAGAGATTTTCAATGAAATTTTTCAATGAATTCAAAGACCCTGCATTCTCTAGTTATTCGAATTTATTACAAAAGATTCTTTCAATCGCTCATTGTGAAACTCAATTCTATTTTTATGACTCAAAAACGTCAATACATTTCGCATTTCATGAAAAAACTTGCCAGAAGATTTTTACACGTTTGGTAACACTTGGAGAAAAAATACCAGCGGGGATTTTCTTGTAGTATCGTTCGAGATATTGAAAGTTAATTAAAATATCTTTCGCAGCATGTGTTCAACGAATACGGAATGTTCGTACGGAAAGACATTTTATTTATTATCTCATATTTTCGAACGAAATTACAGAAAAATCGTTAGAGTTCTCGAATAATTATCTCTTTAATCATAACCCCGCATAAAGCTTGACACTTAGAGACATTTTCAACAATCATAAAACCTTCCATGTTATATTGAAATATTTCAAATATTTCAATTATATTTAAATTTTACAGATATCGAGATATAACTTTCGATCGATACAAATTTATATTGAAAACCTTGCGTAGCCACTTCTTTCATCGCAGCTTCTCAAACTAATTCTGTAAATGTGATCGATTGATAATTCGATCGCATTTACGCGATTGAACACAATAAATCGTTGTAAATATGGGAAATAGTGAAAAAGAAAAAACATATTTCGTTCCGTATGAATTGCATTCGATTACAGTATAAGCAACGGAAATATTGCCTAACAAATAAACGTCTAGTAAATTTGGATACCGTCGGAAGAGTATTTAAGAAACTGATAATCCCGATTCACAGAAACAATGAAATTGAAAGAATTCGCGTTTTCGTCCTTGTGGGAAGAATGAGAGAGCGTGAGAGACGATAAATGCCCTCCTTTTAACCAGACTCAATTAGGACCTCTTTGCCAGTTCGGTATCCCCTCCTCGCATTTTCAACCCATCCCCTACCAACTCGGACCCCAAAGCGCTTTCGTGTGTTAATTGTAGAGCGATGCTAGTGGAAATCTAATAATATATAAACGTAGAAACAATTTCCGAGATTTAAGATAATAGACACGTATCGTTGAACTAGTATCGTTATCGCAACGGATAACGATGAAACGATAAGATAAGAGATAATATACACGTATAGAATAACAGTCGCGCACCTACGTATTCATACCTGTGATCCCGAAGATGATCCTGTCGACGAAAAGCTTTGCCACAAATGTCACACGAGTACGGTCTTTCGTCCGTATGCGTTCGCTCGTGTATTAATAAATTATAGCTCTTTGTGAATTGGCGATTGCAAAATTTGCATATAAACTGTTTCTTGGGCCTCGAACTCCTACATGTTCTTTGCAAACCTGCCTCGGCCGAGGAGGTAGACGTTGCCTGTTGCGGGGAGGATAAGGACGTCAAAGAAATTAAAGACGTCACCGAGGACGAACCAGTGACGTTCGGTTGCGACGACAAAGATTGAAACGTCTTGGACGAAGTACACACTACACGATTCTCTTCGGATATTCTTTTGAGTAGCGCATCGTGATTAATTACTACGGACGATAACGATGAAGAAGGAGAATTCTCCGAGGGATTTTTCTGAAGAAGTTCCTCCTCTTCCTCCTCGAGGAGAGCCAAATCTTCCTCGGGATCGGTTACGAAATCCAAACGTCCTCCGGTATCGCTTTCCGCGTGCAACTCTCTTGCCGATCGTAGGATTTGATCGGCCAACGGATCGTCGTGTTTGGGAATCGAAATGAGAGACAAACTAGTTGTACCATTATCGTGGTTGGTCCCATTGATCGGCGAACATCTTTGCTCGGTGTTTTGAACCGCTATTTGAGTGGCAGACGACGACGACGACGAAGACGAGGAGGTTGCGGTTCGATTAACCCCTGTTGTACTGCTCACATGAAGACGATGAAGCGTCAAATACGTTTCCAATGCTTGTAGATTGAGAGCGGCCGCGGCCGCGTGTCCAGGCGGAAGAAGAGCCGCCCTTTGCAAGGCGGCGAGTAAAGCTCCTTGCAAGCCCAATGCCACGCTTTGTAACGTAAGACTACTCGCGACTCCTGGTTCGATATTCAACATTCGAATAGGCTCTTGCTGGACTTGATCCACCGACGTCGATGAAAATGGAACCATTATGACTCCTCGTTGATCCTGATCCTGGCCCTGACCTTCCTGCATTATCCGAATCGTCCTTGAATTCCTCCTACCTAAATTATCCTTTCAGGATAAATAAATTCCAACGACAATTGGAATTCCAAGCTCGATACCATTGAATATTGATTTGCCTTAACGCATTTATCTTGATAATGTAGCTATTTTTCCGAGTCTTCCTTTATCCGAAATAACACCTAGGTATCGATTCTTTTATCCAAACGATGATGTGATTCGAAAGAGCTCATGTCTTGGATTCCTTCATCGGAATCAACGATAACTTCTTTCAAAAAACAAAAAACACAACGAAGGTGTGGGGCGAGAGTTGAAAAGAGAATAGGTAAGAATATCGACGAAAAAAGGGAACGAATAGACACACGCACGATGCTAACGGATCGAAGGCACTTGGATGACTGCTCCTGTCTCCCGCCGCTGAGAACTAGTGGTGGAGCCACCTGGCAGCGTGGATCCGAGTCACTTTCCACGACCAATCTATAAAGAAGAGAACGGACCCATATGCAAAGAAATAAAGAGAGAAATAACCCACCACAGCTGGGTCACCATTTGACGTGACGTCACGTCACCCCGCGTTGGTCCCATGGATCAATCGCACCCGTACGCAAGTGTGCGAAAGGCATTCGTCGGACATGCTGTTCTTGCATATCTCTCAGAGGTCAATACTCGGTTCAACTCTATTGAATCATTTTATCAATCTCCAAATAACGTTCAACGAAACGTTTGAATCTCTGTTGATCGTTCTTATCTTCGATCGGAAGCTCAAAAATCTTACTTTGTTCTTACACTTCTTCCTCTTCTCCTTCTTCTTCTTCTTCTTCTTCATATATGCACAAACAAAGCTAACGTCAAGTGCACGAAAAGAAGTCAATTTACAATGGAATCTGTCAAGAACTACTATCTTCTTGCTGAAACGAAACCTAAACGAGTCTCGTGGATTCTTTCGGATTCCTTGCGTTGAGTAATACAATTGAAAAATCATCCCTCTTTTAGATTTAGAGCGTCTATAATGACATGCGGATACTAAAATACACAAGTTTGAAAACAAACGAATCTCATTTCTCAATCTTATAAATTTTGAGAGGTAACAAAAGGTTACCTTTCGATCCACGACAGGGATCGAGGATTTACGTGAAACCAAGGATCGAGAAGGCTCGATCGAGAAATCAATTGTAAATCATTTTTCAACGATTTATTATATGAATGTACCGTAATTGAAATTAATAGGGGATATCAGATAAGAAGTTGCACAATTTCGTTACCAAATCAAACAATCCTTCTTCTAATAACGCGCTAAGGTATTCACGGCAATCGATAATACGTTGATGAGAGAAGACACCAACGTGGAGCACGAAAATTTCAACTGCCTACTTGGCCCCAACGAATAAAGAAGTAATTCATCAAACTTAGGAATAGCGTTGTGTATTGACATACATACATGGTTGGACAATCTATGAATGATCGAAAGGACGTTTGACTGCACTGCACATTACTCATTGAAGTGAGTCGATATACATTGACGTCAATGAACAAGTCGAAGATGCTCATTTAGGTCATAACGATACTATCTATCTTGTCGGGCCACTCATTTATTCATGTAGTGGCATGTATAGTAATTTATTCATTCATTTATACATTCCATCATCCACGTGAGAACATCCACGGAGGACTTCCTTCGAAGATGAAGAAGACGAAGAAGAAGAAGAAGAAGAAGGACTTTTCTTCTCCCAATTGGACAATCATTAAACTCTCCTCAATTCTATATTCATATTTATGACCAGAAGATTAATACTAGTAATATACTATTGATTTACAAATTTTCTTCATTTCGTAACTCAATGGACCATCATATCGAAGAAAATAATATATTTCATCGACAATGATATTGCAATATCAAATACTATTACAACATTATTCCAACATTGAGGTTCCACGAGCTAGCTACCATTATCTATTTCGAGAACGTTTTTAAGCTAAGAGGAAACCAGTTCTCTCAAATCAAGATCCTAAAACGTTCAACCTGAAAAAACATTCGAAATAGAATTCCAGACTTGAGCAGAAAATGGCAATAACTCTGCAAAAGTAACAGCTACCTATCCATTCACTCATCCATCTATCTTGCCTACCTACCTACCTACCTACCTACCTACCTTTTACCCACCTACCTTAACTACCTAGGCTCGCTCGATCACGCGGTCATCACGACGAGGTCTAGTTTTTATAACGCAATGTGACATTTCATACCGAAAACACAACTCTATCGTTCACCTAAATATCCCATTGGCTTTGATTATCTTCAATGACACGCCTTGTGGTCGGATTTTAGCTATGCTTGTCTTTTTTTTTCCAAATTTATGCAACGTATTTATAACTTGAATGAAAGGATGATAAAACCTGATATCCGATACACGTGTTATTCTACATTTCATTTTGTAATTTCATATCATTGGAAACATTTATTAAGAATTCTTATGTTTTGGGGTAATAAAATGATGGGTCGATCCTTTTTTTTTTTTACACGAAGAATATCTTATCAAAATCTATAGAAACTAGATACTTTTTATTTATAGGAAGGATCGGTATCCTTATTTTGGAATGTACTGAGAAATTCAGAGGCCAAAAATTCACTTCATGGATCTTATTTCATCCCTGTCGTGAAACTTCACTCGTTATCCATGTTTTTAACCAAATTCCAGTTGAATTCCCGAATCGAAGAATTGTAATACTTTTTAAAGTCTGATCAACTCCGTAATACGCAACGATCCAGAGTTTAATCAGGTCGAAAAAAGGTTAACATCAGGTTGAATGAGAATGTTGAAAGCAAGATCAGGTTGAGAACAGGGCGAAAAATGAAATCAAACCTGATTCACTCCGTAATACGCAACGAATCAGAGCTAAATGAGGTTTCATTTTTTGACTCGGGAAAGTTGAATAATTAATTGAGAAAAGTAGAATTTCATAGGATAAACATTATTGTGAATAACTAAACAAATGAAGAAGTATACGATATTGATAAATTTATAGTAATTTTCCTACACCGTGGTGTTGAAACTTCTATGCTACACTTTGTTGTCCAATGGAAAATGTTTGTACGCGTCATGAGTCACGTAAAAAATAACTGAAATTTTCTTATATATACTCCAGTCCCTGCTAGACCGGCATAGACTTAATTGAACACACATATGCTGGGTAACAGCCGGAAAATTCTAATCATTTGATTGAAGATTAATTTCGTATATATGTGCATAAAATTTACCATGAATTCAATTGACAATTCCAAACCTTATTCAATCTTTGCAACAATTTGAGATTGAATTTCCCGACAAGTACAGAAAATTCCTAATGCACTATATCATATATCAATGACTTCACGTAAATATACACGCAGTAAATAATTTTGTGTTATTGAAAACAATCCACTCAAATTTTTATGTTAACCCTCAGCCTACAGACTTTAAACTCACCTATTTTTTCGCACACAAAATTCAACATAAACTTGCATGTTTTCACTTATCAATATAGCGGTACTAATCCGTTAGTTCATACTGAAGTTGCCCTCTTCAAAGATATAAACGTTGAAACTCATATCTTTTTGAACTCTGCATGTTTCAGATGCTTACTAGATTACGCCGACTCTGTTTGTAGACTGAAAGTTAAAAATTAACGATTATCAAATTGACAGGTTTCTCATGTAAACTTGACACTTTTGTATGAATTTCATATATTCTTTATGCCAATATTTAAATGGATCTCGTAGATGCTAGATTGACAAGATTTCTTTATCTAAAATCCTTGAAAATAACTTAATAAAATGGAATGAAACAACCAACGAGGCCTTCTGTTGGAAATAAACAAGGTCTTGCTGATTGGTTTTGTTCATTTTATTGAGTTATTTTCGTGTATTTTTAATGAAGTGATCTACTCTCTAGAACTTTTAGAGTGAGATTTCACTCTTCGGCCAGCCAAAAGTGAGCCTGTCGAAATTTTGAGTGAATTTTCCACTCTTTTACAGTGATATTCTAAGGTTTGAGGTTAGAAACTCACAACCACTCAAATTCTAGAGCCAATTTTTCACTCTCAAAGAGTGAGGGTTCACTCGAAACGAGTGAAAATCCCACTCGAAGCGGACTGGCTCACTTCTGAGACTTAGTGGAGTGAAACACGTGATTTTTCACTCTTTCAGATTTAGAGAGTAGCGATGGAAGGTCCCACGGAATCTCCCCAACACGAACTTTGAGTGGATCGTTCAGAACATGCACGCAAGTTCAAAATGCATACAATTTTTCCTATCTCAGATTTTGTCCCATATCAATTTTTTACAGTATAGTGATAGACGATATTTGATTGTATGGATAATTTGTATCAAGTTTTCATCGATATTTTATAAGAGTCAATAGAAACTCAACAAATTTTCTATAAAAAATATCGATACTGTTAAATATCCCTAATGTGTAACATCTATCCATCAAGTATCTACTTGTGGTTCTAAAAAAGTAATTTAATGTCATAGAATCATTTCGCTTCAAATCTAAACCTGTCTCATTTTCAAAATGAGCTACTCCCGACAGGATTGGTTTGTAAAAATCCAAACCGGTTTAACCCACTATTTTTTCATCAAAAATCAATTCGAAAGGAATCCCAATAACGAATTGGACACAGGATCAAATACATTTCAGAATGATTTATTGGATAGCGTAACAAATGATGAATCCTCATATTTTCTTCAGCAAAATATGCCATAATATTCAAAGTTTGAAACAGTATATAAGAGCAAGAGTTATCCCATCTTCCAAATCTCAACATTCTTCAGTGTACATTGTAAGAAAAAAATCGGGCAATTTCTCAGTAATTTAAGCAGCAAGTAATTCGAAAAACAACTAGGAAAAATCACTGAAAGTTTGGTAATTACACCAAAAAATGTGGTGAATGTACTGATTTGTCGGTAATTCTGCGGCAAACCGCGATAAATTCACCAAATACTTTGAAAGAGTCACCACAAAAAAGAGTATTTTTTCGCCTCCTTTCTGGGACCGCGGGTTTCAGGTTGGAATGCATTTTAAAACATACTCTATGTTGATCATTTGCGAGGGTATACAATTTCCTGGTGAGCATAACACTGGTTTTACAAGTAAAGTAGTATCAAATTTTGATCAAGATTTTATAAAAAGCAATAAACCTCGATAAGTTTTTTTTATAGAAAAAAATCTATTTTATCAAGAATCTATCGATTCCGTCGATTTCTTCATCTCCAAAATCGATGTTATGCTCACCGGGAAATGATATTCCCTTGCAAATGATCGACATGAGATATTTTTCAGAATGCAATTCAACCCGAAACTCGCGGTCCGAAAAAAACAGGCGAATTTTGCGGTCACTCTTTGTACCTACTATAATCGGGGGAATCGCTTCCTGCGGAATTTCAGTTAATTTACCGAAATTCTTCTTACAGTGTATAAATACGCCATATTCTGTTACAAGTACCTATAATATTTTTAACCCTGTAACTGTAGCCACTATAGAAACTTTTTTTGCTCATAATTCGACTTTTTTCGGTTGATGTTTTTGGAATTTTATTCTTATTCCGCAAAGAATCGTTCACTAATTTCTATACACAAACTCACTATCCTACCCCTTAGACATTAATAATAAACGAAAAAATGTTTTCTCCACTTGTAATAACCTTGAACATCTGGAAGAAGGTGATGGCGGTCTGATAGACCCGGGGGGGTTACGGCTCACGTGATTTTGAGCAGGGTTACGATTTAAGGAGTAATACCAAATAAAAAAATTTTTTTGTTTTCAGAAAAGTATTCATTTTGGCAACAACTTCAACATAGTTGTCCCATGTGGAAAACATGTCCAAAACTGTATACAATTGTACACTAACAGTGAAACAACTTGGTTGAAAGATTCGTGGTCGCAGTAAATTGAAATCTGGTTCGATTCACCAGGAAATGTGATTGTGATGTCCAGAAAAAGTGGTCGAAGCCAAAATTAACTACATATTCTGGTCATTACACCAAGAAAAGAATCTCGTTTTTCTCACCTGAAAAATGTAGTTAATTTTTGCTTCAACAACTTTTTCTGGACATCACAATCACATTTCCTGGTGAATCGAGCCAGATTTCAAGTTACTGCGACCACAAATGTTTCAACCAGGTCGTTTCTCTGTCAGTGTACACTTGTAATTGTATACTTTTCTTCAATTATATACGATTTGTATACAATTTTTGTACAATTGTATATATTTCTTCCACATGGGGTGACTCATTGTTCTCATTGGGAATTGACACTTGAATATTGGTTCTCAATATTGGAAGAGATATACGTTCAAATGTTAGACGTATTATACTTACACTGAGAGAAATTTTTATTATATGTTATAATTGAAGTTATTATGCGTACAATAAAATTCATTATATTATATAGTAAGGGTACAATCTGTATGATAATCTTTAGCATATATTTCATAGATTTTATCAAAGAATTATTGCTGTCCCTATTTTTGTTATACATTTCTCTCTGTGTATGTACAACTAATATATTATACATCAATTTATGCGTGATTATATTCGAATGCAATAAATTATTCGTCAATTTATAACGCATTAGCGAGGATGAAAATAAATATATCTCAATCTCAAATACATTCTGAGCAATAATTGCGAAGTTTTTTTTCTCAAAAGACGACAATCAAGTTGCTTCATAGATGGAACACTTTTCATCATGACTTTGTGAACTTTCCTCACTTTTTAGAGAATTGAACACCCGAAACACGGAATAGTTGCTCAAAGTGAGAGAAATAATCTCTACTTTTGATGAAAACGCAGTTCTCTCACGAACAAGGTATGAATTGAAGTGAACTATTAGAAATTTCTGCATTAATTACACATTTTACATTGAATTTAATGTAAACTATAGCATCATCTACAGTTTTTTCATGTTTTTGTACATTACATGTAATGTACAGTGCGTATGAACCTAAATTCGTGTACGTGATTGGAAAAAACTTCCAGATATTTCTGTCAGTGTGGAGGGAAAATACCCGAATTTTTGCAATGTACATGTCTTCCCCAGCAACATTTTATATCCAAGTCCTGGAACATAAAATGGAATACTTTTTTCTATTGTAATAATTTAAGAATGACAAGAAACCAACGTATAGACAATTTCCAATAAATCGCAGAAGTTCGAAGGCTTTTTGTGTTTCCAAAATTCAATTCGTCAACGGTTGTTGACAAGAAGAAATAAAAAATCAAGAAGAAATCATGAGAGAAAACAATTTCCAAAGTATTCAGCGAAGATACAGTAGAATTCAAACGAAATTCCAATAATCAGATACTTCAAATGAAATTTGAGAACCATTTGAGAAATTACAGAAACTCAAAAATGTTTTTAGAAAAAGAAATCTGGGGTTTTTGCCAACCATGATTACCAAAAAATGAAAACTGTTGGAAAACTGAGTTCAATGAATGCTCACTGTGGAAGTATGAAATCAACTTTTGTTTCAGTGAGAAAACCTCCAAATTCGAAACTCAAACTAATGGAATCACGAATGAATGCAAAGTATCTGGCCGAACAGAAGTCCTCTTAGAACAATTGCGTAACGAATCTTCGATATGGTATTACGCAAACGAGATGAATTCGCTGTGGCAGCTACTTACTTTTTTTGCTGTTATAGTAAAAAAAATTGCAGCTATAACTATTGATCAGCTCCCATAGCAAGAATTCACAATTGTGATATTACAATTCTACTGATTGATGATAATACAATACACTTTCAAAAATTATGGAGAGTTTTCCCTCGTTTCGATCGTTTGGTAAATTCTGTTCTTCGATCGTGGAATGATTATGCACGGAAATGGAGGGAATTCGCCAAATTGAGAGGCAGCAAAAATCTCTCATGTGGGAGAAATTCATATATTTCCCCTATATTCTAGAGGCATTTTCCCGTCTATTTTGGAAGGAAATCTCTTTCTTTTGAAGAGATTTTTTTTCCAAATTAAGGAAAATTTCCCCAGAACAAGGTCAAATGAATTTACCCCACATGGAGGATTTATGCTGCCACCGAATTTGAGGGGAAACTCCACAATTAGTTTTCACAGTGTAATCTTGCTGGAGCAATACATTTTTTGCTTTGACAACCAACTATTCGCTATCATAGCAATCTCGTGAGCTATAACCGCGATTTTTCAACTATGACAAGCAGAAAATTTTTGCTCCCCCAGCAAACAATATTTCATATAAAACAGCAAAGAAATTTGGCTGATGGAGTCAACATTTTTTGCTGTCATAGCTAAGAAGATTGCTGTGTTGGTGAATAGATTGTTTTCATAGGAAAAGATTTGCTGCGCCGATAAAAGCACCCAGCGAAATCAGATTCGGCTTTTTTTCTCCATATGGTTTCATCAAAAATAGAGCATTTTTCGCCACTTTTGAGAGACTATTT
This sequence comes from Gonatopus flavifemur, assembly GCA_018340375.1. Lineage (NCBI taxonomy): Eukaryota > Metazoa > Arthropoda > Insecta > Hymenoptera > Dryinidae > Gonatopus > Gonatopus flavifemur. The sequence goes on from JAFFJZ010000005.1 coordinate 14,791,554, forward strand.
TACTTTTTGAATGTTGAATCTTTTAGAAGAGAAAAATCCACAAAATTATTGTGAAAAAGACTTGGCTGCTACCAGTTTTTAGGAGAAAGTTCCACAACTATTCCTACAATGAAGCAAAACAGTTTAGCTGTAATATCGTTGCGGTGACAGCTATATTTTTCGCTGTTACAATCAAAAGAATATCATAGGAGCGGGAATTACTAGATCTCTCTATCCAAAATACTCAAAGAAAATTGAATAAAATGGAAAAAATCAACCAGTCGGATCTTGTTCTATACGAATAGAAGGTCTGGCTATTTGTTTTTTTCGCACCTTATCAAGTTGTCTTCAAGTATTTTGGATAGAGAAATCGAGTAACTCCAGGGGTAGACTCCAGCTGTCCAATGAGGGCTTGGTTTGGTCTCAAAATTATGCCTCATAAAAACGTAAAACGTCTACAATGTGATTTTTACTACAGTAAATCTTTGCTAACCAATGAATTTTATGCAATATAATTTCATTTCCAGTGTGGATCAAGAATTTCTACTTGGATGCTGATTGAAAGAATACACAATGCCACTATGAGTTAATTGAAAGATTTAGATTATGTCATCTTCCAATGAAGATTCCAATTTCCACTTGTTAATTGTAAACTTGAAATAAATGTGAGTAACGAGACGAATCATTAGGAAATCTATTTAGAATAGCAGTTCTCTAGATAGAAATCACGATCTGTTATTAGACGAGGATTTAATTTACCCCTCTGACTAGTCTGGTACTGGATAGATAAATTAAAAAGTGTCTGAGCTGGCTTGTACAGCACGCCCAGGGCTAGAGTAGAATGAATAGTTCCTGAAGATACTCTGAGACAAATTTAAACAGTTGAAACGGACGACAGATTTAAATCTTGCATGTACTCGGAACATTCACGAGTTGTTGGAACATGACAAAATGTTGGAAACAAATTATTTAATACTCGCATAACAGGTTTATATATACTTTCACGAATTCATCCAATGGTTTTTACATAAAATTCTCTGCGAAACAGTGGCTTCGTAACATTCTTATAGGCTTCGTCTTTATATTTTGTCCAGTAGGATAAAAATGAATATCCTCATAAAGAATCCAATTCGAAGGATTTATATATGAACTTGATAAAAATAATTTTATATAATTCATATACAACTTTTATAAAATATACAAAAATCTATGGAAATTGTATACAGAATGAATGTAAATCATTATGAAAAATTATCTAAAAATTACTTGATTTGATCCCCTGGACATGAAATTCAAGTTCCCTTCCCGTAGACAACTAAACTTATATTTATGAAACTCTTTCTCATTCGATTCGTGTTTTTTATGAAAATTTTGATTGTACTCAAATTTCTACAAATAAATGAATAAATCTTTTGTATCTTCGTATTCAAATGAAAAAAATTTTCGCGAAAGTTCAAAGAAAACTGAACTAAGACACATTTAATTTCAATTCTCACATTATGAATAATATTTTATTCCATAGCAACACAATTTATATATCAACGCGACTCTTGCAACAAATTTTCAACACTTTTCCTTTACAGAAGGAATTAGCTTTGTTAATTTTACATTATCTGCTTTTTTTTCCTACTCAAGCTATCTATTCGTCGTTCCTCGGCAACATTCGTAGATTCAAATTCAACTTTTGTAATCAAGAAAAATTATTTAAAAGGTATTATAAAATACTTCGCTCTCTAAATAAATCGTCAAAGCTTCATCGATTATTCAAATCCAGGTACCCACGTAATCGTGAATTCGACATTACGTAATGGAAAATATCTTTTCCAAATTTGGATCCTAAGAACGAATATTATAAATATGAGTTAACACGGTCATTAGATAACGATCGGTTAACTGCCGAGTTAATCATGGTTTCGCAAGATCGTAAAATAAATGGGCGAGTCAACTGTTCGCAGATTCTTGAAACGATCGACAACAATGTGCTCAAAGTGTCCATATACGAAAAGAGGTGTGGTCAAGTCAATCCAATCAATCGTACACGTTACATCGAGACCGACTTTAATGAGGTGGAAGGACTTTATACGATGCGCCATTCCCTAAGTCGAATTCGAATATGATAATAGTCTAGCACGATAAAATTGAATAAACAATCGCGTAGAGTATCGAAAGGAGGGAACTGTAACGAAGCGAAAAGGCTCGGCATAAATTAAACGAGCAGCAACATTGACGACGAGCTTTGAAATTTCGACCTAAACTTCGAGGCGCTTCTTGACCCCTTGGGAAAATTTGTTGTAGAAATTCGGGATCGCGCGGCGGTACTACCGACCGCAAGATCATCGCGTACACCGAGATAAGTCCCGAGCTCGAGCCTACTGCATAGTCGCAACAATTTACGACGGCAATTAATGCGGGAGAATAAGCCCTGTATAACGCCTGTAGTTAGTTGCATGTTCTACAACCTTGAGATAGAGAGAGAAGAGAGGAGAGAGAGGGAAAGAGAAAGATGAAAAATTCCATGCACATAAGTAGAAAAAGAACGAGAGAGAAAGAACGAGGAGGAATCGAGGAAAGAAGAAAAGGAAAGGAAAGAGGAGAAAACAAGAGAGAAGAGGCAAACCGAGCACCGGGCTCAGACTAAATAATATTATAGGTGGTGTTCTCACGGTCTCAGGACGCCCGCGGGCCAGCTCGTCACCCTCTTTCCCTCTCTCTGCCGCGCGTACGGACGATTCGCCCACGCCGGGCCGGGAGGGAGCGGGATGGGACGGGGCCGAAGCCTCATGGAAGCCCCCACGGAGCTGAGCTGCGTACCGCGACGAGTAGGGCCCCCATGACTGAGCATAGAATCGAAAGTCTGACGAGGAGGCACAATGGGTCAAGGGTCAGCGAGCGCAAGCTGGCCGTCTCCGTGGACGGTTCCTTTTTCTCCTTTCAACTCGTTCTCCTTCCCTTCCCTTCCCTTCCCTTCCATTCCCTTCTCTTCCCTTCCTTTCCCGACGCGCTCGGATCTTCGCCTTCCTCTCACATTATTTTCTCATTTCTTTTTTTCATCTCTGTCTCATGCTCTCTTCATCCTCTTCTTCATTTTCTTCTTCTTTGAGATTTCACTGCTATCGAGCTATTCTTCTTCTTTTTATCTGATTTCATCGGTAGTCTCCAATTTTTTCCACCCTTTGGCACTTGCCGTTAAATGATCTTTCCCTTCCTCATTTTTCAGACGATGAAGCCAAATGAGCGGTTCAAAAATTGATGTGTACATTTCAACGAATTCCTATGTTTCTCGTCCAAGGGGAGAAAAGTATATGTTCCATCGGAATACCGGTATGTAACCGATATTTGGTTGTTCAATTATTTGTCGTTCATTTTCAGACGTTATACGAAAGGAACGAGAGCCGCCACGTTGGGTTAAACTCTCGACCAAATTTTTCAACTCCACTCTCTTTACGTTTCTCTTTTCGGCCGAATGGGAATCTCTTATCTCGTGGGATAACAGGGTACCTTTCTTACTCGTCATACTTTGTTTCGATTAATCCTGCGGAGACCGATAATCCCGGACTTTGTACCTTTGCTTGACGCGACGAATCGTCATTTTTCTACGGTGACTTCGATCAATCCCTCCTTCCTCTCTATATCATTTTTTCATTCAATTTCAAAATATATTTTGTCTCTCGGAATGCCTCGAATGTATTCGATTTGTCTGAATTCAACGTCGAGCGAAAAAATATATGTATATACTCTTTCACAAGTAGAATGATAATAAACGATACACATAGAGACAGACCAGCTGGAGCTGGCCCAGAATATGAAACATGTACGGGTTATACATGGGTCGCAGATGAATTTTGCACTATCCATATACGTCGGAGGTGAACCAAAGATAATTTCTCTCGCGATACAACAAGCGCGATGATATAGTACTGAAAAATTCGAATCAATTCATTTTTTCAACATTCATTTGAAAATCAGGTTTATCGCTCACCGGACTCGGTTTACACGATAATTAGGAACATCTCATGCATATTTTTTTAGAATGCAGTTCATTTACAATGCATCTGAACAAGAAGAAGGTTCTTTTTTCACCTGGAATGAGTTATTCAACGAAAATTATTTTCTCTACGGAATGTTTCACTTTCCCATAGATCGAAAGGTGTAAGTAATTGAATGTTATAGACTTCTTCTTTCACAACAAACCCCTTTAGCATAGAAAGTTCGGCAACCATTATGCATACTCTATGATTACGTCTCACATATCTCTCAAGTCTCTTTTTATTACGTCGGTAACATTACAATGTCATATCATAGAACATTATTATAATATCAACGCGTATGTCATAACCTATTCGCATCTTACCGATATGATTACCATTTATCACGAAAAATAAGTCAATATGAAAAGAAAAGTGATTTGTTGAAAGGAGCTTTGGAAATTGATCATACAAGCTGTAAGATTTTACCTACAAAATAACTTGTAGTCCTGATTGTTTAGAATATATTTGAGTATTCATACTCTTTATTGAAAAATGCAGAAAACCTATTAAAACAATGAAACGTTGTTTTTTGTCAAAACTTTATAAAATTTAAATTACAGGATTTAAGGGAAAGAATAGTATAATTCTATAATTTTTCAATTAAGTACTTTTATTTTGGTGAATTATAGAAGAAAAGCAGAACTAACAACATGGTCTTTTCATGCACGCAGAAAAAAGTGACCTTAAAAATGACTATACTTTACAGCAAAATAGGGACAAAATTACATTTTGGGGTTGTGTATTATAATGTCTATCAATAAATAACAGAATTCTGTGACTCTTCACCACACAGAGAAAATTTTATATTAAAGATTACTATATTTTCATGATACTCGTGGGATATACTTTATTATGAGGCTCAAAATTATAACATATTTATCTTATCATATTCACGAGAGAGTATGGTGAATGCTCGTATACTTGTGATCCACAGCGACATAATCTCATATATATCCCAAAAGTATAATATAAATATGCTAATATCTAATATAAAATTTGTACTATATACAAAGTATAGTAAATTCAATGAAAAAATATAATACATAACTCCAAAATGTGATTTTGTTCCTACTTTACTATGAAGTTTAGTAATTTCTTTAGGTAACTCTTCTCTGCGCGATGCGAAACACTTGCAATCGATTGATGATCAAATTCGAAGTTCTTTACTTCCGCTTACGCTCATCCTCATTTCATATTCACCGACCACACCCGAAATAATATTCAAACTACTACACGACCTTGCCCCACGGTATAAGATAATTGGATATTCGCACGCTATATTTCCCTGAACCTAATAATACAGGTTTTTTTCAGTTTCATTCATTGAACGTGAGTGGAATCAAATTCTTTTCTTTCATTCATGAAATTCATCTCCCTGGCCTTGATGGAAAACAGATTCAGCTTTGAGTAACGATGTTCTTTTCCTATTAATATACTAATCTTAATACTGAATGAATCTCGAGTTCTCCTCTCTAATAAAAAGGAAACATTATGACGAGGAATTCTTTTATCTTATCTGACTTCACTACGCTATACTCGAACGATATAAAATTTACTGGAATATTTCCAAATGTGTCGAGAATGTGTTATTCCAGATACGCGGTACTGAAATAATTCAGGTAATAAAAATCAAGAGTGGATAGTGCGAAACTGCGCAAGCACGTGACATTAGATGAGCTGATTTCCTGAAACACGTCATCTTTCCCACGCTGGTCAACCACGAACGCAGTTGGATACATGAATTATGATTCTTCTTCGTAAGTCAGGAACATTAAGAGGATAACAGTTTGAAGACTAGCAAGATTACAGGGAAAACCGAGTTCATTAATGTTTAGAAAAATACCTGTCAATTTAGGCAAAAAGAGGATCATTGATTAATATTCGTAGTAAGATGTTGCTGAAGTTTGAATCGTTTATCGAAACGAAATATGTAACTGTGAAAAACTCAAAATCTTCCAGTTGATTCTTCGAATGATGTTCCTAGTTCCAAGAAGTTGATTCGAGAAGATAAATAACAATCATTGATCAGATTTTGTAGATTTAAATCTTCGTTTCATTTCTATAAACCATTCAAACTCCCACAACATAGTAAGTTCGCCAAAGATTTTCGTTATTTCTTATAATGAAACTATCATCGACTCATGGTACGAAGTTCGCTACGAAGTGTCTTCAGCGATTCTCTTTGTTCCTAAATTGCCGGTCATTCATCTAAATATTGAGACACTAGAGCTTTCCGTGCAGCGAAAAACAAATAATTCTAACGAATCAGTTTCTAAATTTAGCGAATTACTTTGTTAACAAAGCAGGTTATGATCGTTAGTTTATTCAATCCACTCAGCAAAGACGAATTCGATAAAATAGCTGAATCTTCTTTCCCCGTGGATGTTAACCTATGGTTTCTGTGGTAACGTAAATAACTTATCGCATTCACTCCGATTTTGAATGATAGGGTGAACTATCCAATAGACGAACGAGTTATAAAACAAGTAACTATTATAAATATCTGCTACATCAAAATAATTCGATTGTTTCCATAAGAAGTTACTTCTATTGTGAAGACAAACGAATTATTTTAAGGTAGTAGAAATTTTGAATAGTTACTTCTTTGATGTTGTAGAAGTTTGAATCGTTTATAAAAACGGAACGAAAATTCAAACTCACAAACTTTGATAAATCATCTTTGTTCATCTTCTCGAATAAATTTCTTGAAATTGAAAACATGGTTTGAAAAATGTGCTGCAATATTCTGAGTCTTCAACTGGAATTGGCTCTGAATATTTTGTTATTCGCTGATAATTCGTTTCAATAAATGATTTCAACTTCAGCAACATCTCCTTTTATGAGTCGTTCATCTACACGGGAAAAAACGCAGGTCAAAAATATAGTAATCTTTAATGAAAATTTGAGAATATTTCTCAAATTTGTAATGAAGATAAAATGGTTCACATTTTTTTGGAATTTTATTTGAAAGACACAGGAAAATTATCAATATTCAACAAACAATAGAAAACAATATGAACTTTCTCAAAGTGGCACATAAAATTTTACAAAGTGAATAATACGGTTTCGAAATTTTGTGTGCCACTTTGGAAAAGTTCATATTCTTTTCTATTGTTTGCTAAATATTGATAATTTCTCAGTGATTTTCAAATAAAATTTCAGAGAAATGTGAACAGTTTCATCTTTATTACAAATTTAAGAAATATTCTCAAATTTTCATTGAAGATTACTACATTTTTAACCTGCATTTTTCTCCGTATACTGGATAGTTCACCCTACTTCTTATGATTCTGAAATATCTGTTACTAGGGGTGTGCGAGTAGTGATTTTTTCGAGTCGAGTCCAGCCGAGTACTCAAAAATTTGTCGAATATCTGGTAGATTTTCGAGTACTCGGAGAGTATATAATATATGAGGAGGTAACTTTCAAAACATGTTTTGTCACAAAAAAAAGTGAGTTATTAGTATCACTGGTTACGTCTTGGTCATTCCTACACCATGTGCACGGAAAAAATAATTTAGCCGCAGCTGGTAAGTAGCTAGCACGGACACGGACAGCCATTAAATTGGCTCCTGCAGCTAAATTTTAGCTGTTACAGTAAAAAAATTTGCATTTGCAGTCAATTTATTTGCGGTAACAGCTAAAATTTGGCTGCAGGAGCTAATTTAATGGCTGTCCGTGTCCGTGCTAGCTACTCAGCTGCTACAGCTAAATTATTTTTTCCTTGTGATGAACTGTTTGCTTCAAAAAAAATGTTTGTCCCATTGAAATCTAACTTGAAAAACCAGGGTTGGTAACAAATCAAGTTCAAATAATATCAATTTTTCGGCCTTCCTGAAAAATGATATCAATGTGACAAAACAAAATAAGAATATTCTACCCTTCGCAAATGATGATTCATGATAATTCTAAGAAAATCGACAAATACTCGACTCAATTCGAGAATACTCTAAAATTTTGAGTACTCGCATAAACCTATCTGTTAATAAATTGCTTCATTTTCTACACACGGTTAAATTTGGTGTATTTTCAACATACATGTATATCTCAAACGATCCACCCGCAATTCAAGGTAAATATCAAGGGGACTCGAGTATTGGGAAGTGGGGGAGAGAAAAAGTCTAATTGTTCGTGAACTTTTTTCGAAAGGTACGTAATTGGTTCAGATATGAAGTGAATAATGATGAATTACCTCCTTGGGATTGCAGACTGTCGCGCACTTTGAATTTCCCAATGACTTCTGAACTCTAGAAAATGATATTGTAAAATTTGTTAACGTTTTGAAGTGAAGATTTTACAATTCTATTTCTTAGCCTCCAGACATCATTGAAAAATTCAAAATCCGTAGCAATGCGCAATTCCAAGTATGTAATTCATTATGATTCATTTTAAATGTGTATCAATTACATACTTCTTAAAAACAGCTCACGCAAAATTTGAATCAACTTTTGTGAAGAAATGAGCTATTAATAGCAACTCTCCATGGACGTCTAAAGAAAAAGCGATGTCCCTTATAACTCATATCTTCACTGAGAGAACAAATTTCCAGGAACAATATAATATTTAGTTGAATAGTCGGCATAAAATACTCAATTGATTCGAACAAACTTTCATTGACCCAATTAAATAACTGTTTCCATTGATAAAATATTTCATGACATATTAAATATTTGTTTCAATTGAGTCAATGAAAGTTTATTCAAATCAATTTTTAATTCCAAGTATTTTATGGCTACTATTCAACTAAATATTTTATTGTTCCCGGAAATTTTTTTCTCTTTTAGTGTGGATCATCTAAAATCAAAAAACCAAACTCATTTCATTAGTTGATAAGTTTCTGCAGGTAAGGACATCAAGTTTTTTTTTTCAATTCCAGCGTATTCTCGAATAACAAAATTTTCTATTTTTCAATGAAAAATCAGGATTTTCACCTCAAAGTACTGTGAAATATTGAAAAATCGATTTAAAAAATACTCGACGTTCCTACCCGCGAAAATTTATGATTTTGGTTTTTTTAATTTCAGATGAAAACTTAAAATATCCATGAAAATAATGAATACACATGAAATTCTCAAAAAACCGCCTTTTTTAAGTCTCCTCATTCAACCAACCCTTCCCCCTTTAATCGATTAATTCAGTGGATTTACATGATTATTTTATTCCTGATTCATTGATCAAATCAATTGATGAAATTTATTATCATGTTGACCAGAATAAGAATCCGAATCGGTTTCCCAAAGACTGACAAGTACGATTTTTCTCTGTGTCGTGGACTCTTGATTCGTACCAGACTTATTCGAAAGTAAGGAATCAAGTATAAGAATTGACAATAGGGGGAAGACCTCGCTTCACGAATGTACAGCTCGATCAAGAAATTTGAATCGAAATCGGGATTCATTGACAGAAATGTTGAACTGATTAAATATGGATATCCTCCAAAGTCCAACCAACGAATCCTTCCAAATTGAATCGGTGCCTTATTCTCGAGCTGAGTTGGTCGCAAATCTTCCCTTCTAAAAGTTTGAGTCGAGCTAATGTGGAACCTAAAACTAATGACAGTTCTATTTATAACTCGGCACAACGCTATGGAGGAATCTTCAATCTCTATACATATTTGGCGAGGAGAGAAATTCCTTGAGAAAATAGACCCAGCTTTACAACAACAACAACAAAATTGAAAAAGAAATATTGCACTAGGTGAGGTAAATTAAATTTCTTCTCTACATTACATCATTCTCGTGCAGTACGGTCACCAATGGGATACGTCGCTTCTATGTAGAATTCACTTCAGTGAAAATGTTCTACACTGTGAAAAAGTTCTATGGGAAACTTCACATAAATGTTCGGAAGTAATCAACACATACATGTGTTGGGAATTTTTCGTATTTTACCCGCAAATTTGCTGCAAAATAATAGTGAAAGTCTCATAAAGTTTGGAATTTTCAATTGAATTTAGGTATGGGAAATTTGATATAAATGTATCGGCAATTGATTTCCTATCCCATGACCGGAATTTTCCGGTTCCTGCGTATGAGGGAATTCCGATTATACTTTACAGTGTAAGTATTGATAAGTCAATGACTCGAAAAGTGATTCCTGCTTTCTCCATACATATGGAAAATTAGGAAATTTCTGTCACCTTGAGCAGTAAAGCAGGAGGATAAAGCTCCCTTCTTCTTGCCTACCAAAATGGTGCAAATTCCCTTATTTTCCATATGAAAGGAGGAAGGAGGGATCACTCTTTGACTTGGGATGTAACGCTCACTGAAAAATATGACGTGATTGGCATTTGAATACACTGTAAAAAATTTTATCGGGAAATTCCTATACATTTATGTGAAGTAATTAACACATACATGCGTGAGGAATTTTCGGATGAATGTATGGGAAATTTCATATACATGTACCGGTGATTGATGATTTCCTAATCAATGATTGGAATTTCCCGGTTGATTTACACAGGAAAATTCTGATTATTTTTCACAGTGTAGCTAAAAATTACCTATGGTAGTTATTTTTTAGCTGGAGGGACAAAAGTTATTGCTACAGTAGCTGAAATATTATCGCAGCAGCAATATTTTCAGCTACTCGAATATCAAGTATACAAAGTAGCTACCCCAGCTAATTCCTAATTACCATACCGAATCATTTTCCGTGCTGAACTGAAGGAAAACTAGGCCACTTGAAGGCAATTGTAAAGACCTTGAAAGTCGCCTTGCAAGTAATCAATCTTTTTTTCTCTGTTCAGTGTTACGTGCCTTGTCAATGTCTAGAGCATCTCTACCAGGTTGGGTGGGTGGCAAATCGATGGGAGAACAGTGGCTAGATAGAGGAGCAACGTGGAAGACGCGGAAAAACGCCCAATTAAAACCCAAGACCGTCGATTTTCTACCAAAACTGTGAAAATCAATTATGGCAGCAAAAATCCTCCATGATTTTGTGAAGTTTTATTGATATCGATTCATTGTAAAACCGCTGCCGTGATTTTTCCCCAGAATTTGATAGCAGCAAAATTCCATAATGTATTGGCAGTCCGATGAGCTTTGATAATCATGATTATAGTTCAATTTCTGCGTTAACTGATATTCCTACTCTACCTTATTCATTTAGAAAAGTCGACATTAAATTTTCGTATAAAACCTTGAATAACATTATAGATTGTAGCCAGTTGCTTTTTCTTTTTGGTTTGCACGGACCTGGAAGGCTCCCGCGAACTAGCGGTCACTTATTTCATGTTGATATTTTACTTAGGTCTCTTGAGTTTCGCTCCCCGAATGTGCCATCTTATAAATGAGTGCTCTTTATGGATTGATATTTTCAACTCTACGCTTTCTGTATTATATTCTCAGTTTAAATGTAACTTTTATGCTGTTTATTGTTATACCTAATTGGCAATCCGTCTTATATTCTTGTATTGTTCAACTTTTTGTATTCTATTTTCTTTCTTATTTCTTTTTTGTAATGGGGAAACCCGTGGAAATTGAATAAATAAATAAATGAATAAGAAACTTCTCACCCTAATTTGGTCGAGTTGTCCCTCATTTTTTCGAGCATTCATCACCCAAAAACAGGAATAATTCCTAAAAACGAAAGAAAAATCCCTTTTTGGATGAAAGAGTGATTTCCTGACGAGCGGGGAATGGAAATCGCTCGTTGAAGTCCCGAGTCAAAAAGTGAAACCTGATTTAGCTCTGATTTGTTGCGTATTACGGCGTGAATCAAGTTTGATTTCATTTCTCACCCTGATCTCGCCCTGTTCTCAACCTGATCTTGTTTTCGAACTTCTCATTCGACCTGATTCAACTCTGGATCGTTGCGTATTACGGAGTTGATCAGGCTTTAAAAAGTATTACAATTTTTCTACTCGGGGGTAAGGGAAAACTCCAGGAATCAATAATTGATCAATCGATATAATTTTAAGCCCAACTCAGAAAATTATGTTCACAAGTAGTAATAAGATGATTTTAAGAATGGATCCGTTTGATACTTTTCAGTGCAATACTTTTTTAATTTCTCCAATTATCCTTTCCATATTCACAAACAGTTCACTGTGAATTCTCGCTGAAATTCATGAGTTGACCCATTAAACGCATACACTGAGAGAAAGAGTCTATTCAAATATTCGACAGCTAGAAAATTCAGTCACTGTGAATAAAAATTTGGTTGCCCCAGCCAAATTTCATTTGTCACAACTAAATTTTTTATTCTCATTGAATATACCATTTTATCCATATTTCGGACAGCTAGCCTTTTATTTATCCCAACCAGAGTCTAGCTAGCGTAAATAAAAAAAATCAAACTACGATAACTAACATTTAGTTGTTCCAACTAGGTATCTCTCTTCCAGCGCAGTGAATGGTCAATCGGTCAATTATGGCTTTCGAATTGTAAAGATTCACATCAATAAAGTGTATATAATAAAAAATAATCATAGAGAAGCAATATTCAGGGTGTCTACTAAATTTCCAAAACAAAATTCCCTGACTTTTCCAGATTCTCCAGGTCGAATTTTGGAAAATTCCAGGATAACAATGTATCATTTGATTTGAAAGTATAAATAGAAATTTGATTTTCCATATTAAATCATTCAAACTCCTCCTCCTACAATGAATGACGTAATACACATATTACCATCTGTGCAGCTCAATGAAGTGAATTAATTTATTAATATATGAGAAATTCGCATGTAATAAGAATCAAAATGAACAAGATTGTTTGCAATAAACTATTGAGCTTTATCTTAAATAGAGAATACACAAATTATGCATCATTACTGTATTGAAATTTCAAATTCTTGTATTGAAAAAAGGAAACTTTGTCCTTGACATCGAAATAAATAAACAAATAAGATCTAATTGGACATAAAATTCAATTCAAAATTCGGAAAAATGTCAAAAAACTCAAGAATCTTAAGTATTATAACAAACATTGTAATAGAAAAAGAAACCGATGTTTCCTATGAATTTTGATAGATAACATACTGAATGACATTATACACGTATGACACATAGTCTTGAATTCTTTTGTGAATATAAAATAACAACAAAAATGGAGAAGTATGATCTCACAAACACTTGATTCAAACTAATCAATACTCAAGTTTTCAATGAGTCCTCTAAGTTCGCAATTTCTTGTTCAATAGTTTGCATCGATGAACAATTTTCCTCAAACATTTTTATTTTTTTATTTTTCAGTTCTTCAATCTGTCTGAGAGTTTTCCTTTCGGTTTTAGCTTTCTCAAGTTTATCTTCCTCTAATTTTCTCTTTTCTTTCAGGGCAGATTTTCATTTTTGATCAGCTTGTGCAACGTAACATAATAATTCTTCCGTTATTTGCACATTTTCCATTTCTCCTGTGTTTAAAACTGAATCATGTACTATTCTTTGTGCAACTAATGACTCGTTAGACAGATTATCCATCAAACAATCAGCGTTTATTGAAAAACCTCTTTCCACAGCAGCATTGCCGTGAAAGAGAATCCAGATCATTTGTGTCAAAACGACACTGCAGTGTTGATGATTTGATAATTATCATATGTTCCATTTTACATCCTTCAATTCTATATAATATACTGTCACGGCACGCTCTACACTTTTCTTTTCTATTAGGATATTAGCCCTGGAACGCTAGCCAAATCTTTCATGTGAGATTTCTCCAATGTACTTCAATATATTCAAAATATCGTGTCGTGTGTACATTGTATTTCAAGATATTTGAAAGCTCTTTTTCTTTCTTTTTTGAACCCCTCTTTTTGGTGAGATTTACAAGTCGACTTCGGAAAAAACCTCTTTCTCTCACGACCTGTACATTTTTCGTTCAGAAGATTCTAAATCCATTAGTCTATACCTCACGGAAACGAATTTTTGACACTTCTTCATCGACTTGTTCCAGCACTTGGTAAAATTTCGAAGTGCACTTTTTAAAAAATGCTCTTCTCAAGTGTTATTTCGTTTCTGATGTCAGAAGATTCTGAATCGATTGGTTCATGTTCCACGGAAACGGATTTTTGACATTTCTTCATTGATCTGCTCCAGAACTTTGTTAAGTTCACAACCCTGGCCAAGATACGATCTGTGAACAATGCGCACAGACAATATTTGCCTAATTTCTCACCCTTTACACGCCGTTAGAACATAATTCCACGCTACCCAGTGAACAATATGTCATCATCAAGAAGTCTTGAAGATCTCCCAAATATGTGTGAGAGGTCAGATAGATCTTTCAGAAGGTTAACATAAAGGTATCAGAATGTTATCAGATGCGTCGATTTCTGAGGAAAATAAGAGATTGTCAGAATGTTATCCAAACGAATTCTTCAAGAGGATTTTTTTTTGAGATCTCAGAGAAAAGATACCATTCGAATATCAGTATGATAACATCACTAGAACTCTTGTAAAAGACCTCTTAAAGAGCTCGCCCTCTTATAAGTGTTCACTGGATATATTTCATTCTTCAATCTCACCCTGTATAATATGTTTTTTTAGCTATTTCTTCAACAATTCTCGGGATTCAGAAAAAATTTCAGGAGATTCCCAGATTTTCAAGAACTGTAAAATTCAGAACAAAGATGATTCCTCGATTACTATATCTCTCATGATCCGATGTTATGAAGAGAAACTGTTTGATTACTCATTATAATCTCGTATCTCACGCCCAATCGTATAGATATTTGAAAGCACTATTCAGTTTATGAAATATCATTTGTACAACCTATTTATCTCCTTGTAAAATTACACGATTATCGGTTCAATCTCATAAGGTAAACGATTAATAACCAAACAGGATGTACTATAAATTGTATAGAATTTATATTTATATTTAACAAAATAATTTGTATTTGCGAGCAAATCGAATGACCAAAAGAATGTCGATTCAATCGATGACGTAGCTTGTATCGAAGACTGAATATAATACGTCTTCGAGGGCTCTCGGTGTACCGATACCCGACTCTGAGTCCGCATTTCAGACGCTCTGTCATTGATTAATGTTATCCACTTTTCACTTTTCCAATGTCCTGCACTCCCTACACACTCAAGACGTATAAAACTCTATCTTTTTATTATTCTATAATGACGAAGGCAAATCTGAGATACCTTTTGTATGCAATAGATATATCATAAAATCTCAAATTATTCATGGAGCTTAGAAATTTCCTACTGTCTGTCACTGATTCAGCGGTTAGTAACGAATCATCGGCGAACAACAATATCATACAAACAATTCTTCATCTTCTTGTAAAAGTTGAACTCTCTGTCATTTATAAATGATCGCGGAATATTCTCTACGTGGAAGACTGATATTTAATTGATAATCAAATTTACAAACGTATCGAGTAATCATTGTCAAGTGAGCGAAAATTTTGTGGTCTTCGTGCGAACTGATTTAGCGGATCACCACACTGTTAAGAATTCCTTGAATTTTCATTCATTTTTCAAGTGCACTGGTAAATGGAATTTCCAATTTTTGGTGATTGAACTAAGAATTCAATATATCACCCATAATAATACAGTTTAATAATTGAATTTTCTTTCAAATGTCATTGTAATTTCAAGAACTTTTTCAATCAGATGAGTGGAAATTGCTTCCAACGCATGTTATTGAAGCTTCATGCAGAAATTTCTAACAGTGCATCTCTCGTGATATCGACAAACAAAAATTTGCAACGAGGAACGAAAAATGCGACGCTTTATGATAATCTCAATCATTCCACAAGTTGAATGTTAACACGCACCCACACACACACACACACATCTCTTCAATTAGCAAGAATAAAGGTACGAGGTATTCAAGAGTTTTCTCGGCCCCACCCCAATTCTGTATCCCCCTCGACCTCATACGAGAGTATACCAATAGTTGGTTGCACGGTCGAGATTAATAACAGAATTTAATACCTTATATCGGCTTAGCGCTTGACGCGTTGAAGAAACGAGATTGTTAAGTTTTCGATCATTGAGCGTCATAAAAGAAAACAAAAGATGAAATTTTTTCATTACCTACAAGACGTTTTCTTAAAAGTTTCATTTTTCATATAGAGTTCAAAAGCTGGTGTATGGTAGCAAACTCATTAATTTGAAGAGTTTTGGTCTCAGCAAGGTTCCTTCGTTTTCGTTCAAGTTTTTTTTCTCCTCCAATAGAGAAAAAGTAATCGAAGGAGAAAAAATAAGTATGAAAAAAGAGAGAGGGGGAGGATGAAGAGAGAAAGAAGATAGCAGTATGCACGGCAGCCTAAATCTAAAATGCAAATATACTCAACAAATCACTATCGGTGACAGGACATCCTTATTCTCATAAAAGAGGGAAGAGGACCGAACGTATGGACCCCCCGCTAGGGGTTTCGGGGGTGAACCTCGTTCCTAAAGGCAACCTCACGCCGCATGTGGTCTACGCCTGCTGACTGGTTCAGGACTGCCACTAGCACGTTAAATCCTCTTCACGTCAGTGTTCAAGGTTGCCACCTGTCTCAAGTTAGGGAAAATATTAATTCGGAATTCTAAATTCACCGTGTCATCGCTTCGATTCATCACTACTACATCGTGAATCCGATAGAATTATATTTTTCATTTCTTTTTATTCAACAATTTTTATAATAATATTTTACAAAGTTCATATCATATAATGTCAACGTTTAATGCGAATATGCTCGCTATGTAAGAGAAAATACATGTATCAATTATAAGAGTAATGATATAGATTCGTCGGCTGGGATGAATGAATCATTCCTGATTGAACAAATTTCTGTGAATTTATATTCGATAAATACTGATAATGATATTCAAAGATCTGACGTTCGAAACGGTCCATTCGTATTTGACCTTTTGGGTTGGAGAAATATTTTCTGAAAGTTAATGGTATGAGAAAGAAGAAAAAACACATTCACTCA
Source organism: Gonatopus flavifemur (assembly GCA_018340375.1). NCBI lineage: Eukaryota > Metazoa > Arthropoda > Insecta > Hymenoptera > Dryinidae > Gonatopus > Gonatopus flavifemur. The sequence continues at coordinate 14,808,441 of JAFFJZ010000005.1, forward strand.
TTTTTTCTTTGAGATGACTGGAGGAAACGATTATCGGAACTTTGCTACCGCGTCTTCTTTATTGATTCATTTTTTTGAATTAAAAAAATGACTGAGTCAATTTTTCGAGAAAAATGTTGTGGGAATTCAAATAACCTGAACGGTCGATGATTCAAATTTCTTGTAATTAGATACGAATCGGTATAATTTAGTATACACGAAGAAATCTGTAAGGGATTGATTACCATTCATTCTGCCTCTCAACGTGAGTTTAGAATAGGAGTTGAAGGATGACATTGCGGTCTGGTGATCGTCGCTCTGTTAACTTATCGTTTCCATGATAACGTCAACAGTTTATCGCGGTCCTGCCGATGTTGAATGGTACTCGTTGCAATTTGAGAACAACTTTCACCAAACTGCTATCCTCACTTGTTACCGAAAACTTTTCTTCGTGTGCTTATATATTTATTGCGCCCGCTAACGTACTCCCCGATCTTATCTTCTAGGATATTTGGGCAATGCCATATATTGGGAGTTGAATAGTTTTTCATCCCATTCAATACTGATTAATAACGCAGGTCTACAAAAAATGAGGTAGCTAGGGATGATTTTCAATGTAATTTACTGCGTAGAATCCGAATCCAAAATCAAAATTGGAAGTGATGTTCTCTTTTTGGCTATTTTTTACGATTATGTACATCATTCAATACTACCTTTACTCTTCAAAATACGCTATTGAACGATCCCTCACGAATTCTCCGCGCAAAGTTACGACCATTCTAAATCATGATAATAACCTAACGACGTGAGCATTCACATTAACCCTTTGGGACAAATATTTATCTGCTAGCTAATTTCTTTTGATTCGATGAGAATATATGCACTTGAGGGTTTATCAAGTTGCTGAATATGAAGTCAGAATTTTTGGTCCCAAGATGGAAAACTCAAAACAGTGAATGAAAGTTGAGAAAAATGATACTGGTATCTGAAGAATTATGATTTTTGGTCTTTTCTTTCTTGTAGTTGCATCATTTAATACCAGCCCCAATGGACGTAAATTTAACCTAGAAGTTTTGTGTTCTCTTGGGGACTTTCACCCTTGACTCACTTGAATCCCCTATCGCCTCTCGTGGCTTCCAAATCGAAGGCCTTAAGTATCATTCAGATACCCATTCATTATATATCTCCTGGTAACGTTCTCAGAATACCTCGGAAACGTTTCATAACTTAAGATAGTGGTAACTTTGCAAAGAAAATTTCATAGATAACCGGTCAATAGCTTATTTTGAAGGACAAAAGTAGTCTTGAATACTGCAACTATCCGCGTGGAAAAACATAGCCTAGCATCAGTCTGGCAGAAAAGTGTCGCAAGACCACTGCAACACGTATAAAATAATACAGCAAAGATATAAGGAAGATCCCGGATAAAGTATGGGAATTGAGATTCTTCCATACTTTCTCCATATTTTTACCAGATTGACAGGGTTCTACACTAGTCTGGCAAGAATATAGGAGAGTCCCAAATTCCATACTTCATCCGAGATCTTCCTTATATCTCTGCTGTATTATTTTATAAGTGTTGCACTGGTCTTGCGAGACTTTTCTGCCAGACTGACGCCAAACTATTCGTTTCCACGCGGATTAGAAAAGTTGTGTATGTCTTGGACATAACCTCAAAAGTAACGCAAAGAAATCATTGTTCGAATAAATAACATCAGATATCTCAAAATCCTGACGTAATGGCCCAATTCTAACCTTGAATTTGAATTCTGCGCAATACAATACTTCGGAGAATACTCCCAGTTGCCTAAAAACAGAATTGATTCGTGTGATCTGTGAGGTTATCTGAGTTTCTGTTTGTATTCAGGAAAGCCTCTTGAAACAGGCCCTAATTGGAATGTAACGCACCATTGCATCAGAACCCGACGTAATACACTGTAAAAAATATACTTCCTAAACTGCCAAAGAAGTTTGGCAGTGTTTTACACAAACTTTTTTTGTAAATTACCAAACAAAAGTTTGTAAACATTCAAAAAATTTTGTAATTTCACGAAGATTTTTGAAAATTGACAAACTTTTGTACGGCAATTTACAAAAAAGGTTCAGAAATTATTTTTCCAAACCAAGTTTGTGAATTTCCAAGCATATTTGTTTGGAATTCAACAAATTGTTTTTACAGTGTAGACCACAGTGTTGTAGGTTGATTTTTTATCCTCACGGTTATATTTTCTCAACTATAAGCATCCCAGATAGAAAACCATGCCCTAAATATTTTGTAACATAATGTGCCGTTAACATACTGTCATAAACTTCGCTCAGCTTGCAATGATGCATAAAATGTAAACATTATGTCTTCATTATGGTACCACCACCTCGTTTTCCTACCAATAAAAATGCTTTATGCGGAAACACCTTGATGCCATGATGCAAACATTTCTTGCCGTGCATGTCACCATTATGATGGCATTGTTGAGACATTTTTCTATCTGGACATGAAAAAGAACCTAACATTAGAAACCGAAAGTATCTTCAACCAGTTATATAATGAATACCAGCTAATGAAAGAAACCTATCAGAATAAAAAATTCAAGCAACTTTCGTTTATTTTATCGTTCGTCCCCCCACAACTGAGGTAAAAAAATCCACACACCAGGCGATTGAGATCAGCATCTAACTATGTTATTGAATGCATCAAAACATTTTTTTGATCAATCAGAGTCTACATGTGAATCAAATTATTCATTTTCTAAAACAGAAAAAATAATTTTTGAAAAGAAAGGTGAAACTGAAACTGGCAGCCGTAAAGCTAGCAGCCAACAAAGTTAAATCAAAAGTTATAAGAACTGCCCTAACAGCACATCCACCGATTTCCACGTCGCATCTCCGTGGACTCCACGTGGATAGAACGTGGATGAACGAAGATTCCACGTAGAGGCAACGTTATAAAAAAAAATATATATCTTGTTCACACAACTGTTTCTTAGCTCATTTAAGATCATCATACCAATTGACAATCAAAATAGTAACATTAATCTCGATCAGTCTCGCCCTAATGGAGGATTTACTTGTTTTTTAAATTCTACTTTTGTCAGTCACATTCTTTTACATTTTATCACAGCGGACCATTTTGCCCCAAACCACATCAAGTCAGTGATGCCCAAATTGTGAAAATCGAGCAATTCAGCAGGTGTAAGAATTCCACTCCTGTTAATTTCGTAGGTGTGGAGTACTCCACAGCTCCACACCTGTTTCGCCGCCCATGCTCCGTTTGCTTGCTCCGAATAAGCACAGACTCTATGCGAACAAAAACATAAGCATAAGCGGAATGCGCAGGGAGGACATGGTAGGTTTTGCGCATTGTGTTTATGCTCACGCTTATTTCATCTTGATACACACTTGTGCTCACTCCCTATTCTACGATGAGAGTAGAACTAGCAGCGATGAGCTAGCAGCCGATTGATGTAACTTCCTGATTGAAATGGATTTCAACGTTTTTCATATCAGAAATTCATTCAGTGCCTCCCAATTATACGGTTTGGCTACTTGAATATTGGATAAAACAATTATATGAAAATGTGAATGAATCGGTTGCTAGCTCCTTTGCTGCTAGCTTCGCTTTCATTATTCTACATATTCTAAGCATAATCTGCGGAAAGTGAACGTACGTTACTTATCGCACGCGCACAGAACCCAGCCCTCGTATAACTGGACCCAGTGTCCTCAGATTTGACTCGCAAATGTTAAACACCCAGATGCGACTGTACATCCGTGTGAAAAAAAGAGTCCTACCCATCAAATACTATATGAGCAATAGAGGAAGCATGCTAGGTTGCGCGCGCAACCGGAACATCCCTTTTTTCACACGGACGCACAGTCGCATCTGTGTGTGTAACGTTTGCGAGTCCAATCTGAGGACACTGACTGGACCAAATCAACCGAATTCATCCGAATTTAAAAGGAATATTTTGCCTGTCACTAAAAACTACTCATTTGATTGAACAAGGTGTCCGCAGCCTGGAAATTGTATGCGTCTCGTTAATCATTCTATTCGACGCGAATTTGTGGTTGGTCAAATCTGTTAGAATTTCGAGATTGTGGACACCCTGAATTTTTATTAAAATCAGAGAACTTTCCTATCCATTTTAACTTTTTTCTTCAAAAAGAAAGAAGTTTGGTGGAAATTGTTTAGGCTTTATACACAGGGTGAATTAGGGCGATATGACGTGCTTTTCCACTTCTCTACACTGAGAAAAATGAAATGTCAAAATAACCTCCATTTCGTATATTTTTCACCCGTCAAATAATGAAAACCAAAGCCAGCCTTTCAGAAGTGAAAAGTACCTTTTCAGTGTTGAATTTCACCGTACATTCGGTTTGATTCACCAAAAAGATGATATTCGTCACCCAACTCATGGTAATAATAACCAAAACAATGTATTGTTCACCGTCAAATACATTACTATATTGAAACATGATTTTTACAATGCAGATTTTTCTCACTGTATAGTATGAAATAATACATGAAATCCAATTTACTCGAGAAAGATTCGAATACTGTAATTGAATCTTTATATTTTTCTTCAGTCAACGAAGTTTCATGTGTTATTTTATGCTCTGGATGAGCGGGAAAGTGCGTCATCTCACCCCGTCTTACTCTACACATGTATTTAGAACCCTGTTCCATTGAAATGTATACGCATCTGTTATGCTGCCTTGCGCATGCCAATTTTCACAAATTATGGGTCGTAGAGGTTTTTTGAGAACCCTAAATACAGTAGCGTAGCTAGAGGGGTGCGAAGAGGGCGATCGCCCCGGGCGCATAGATAGAGGGGCGCCAGAATGAACAAATAAAAAACGTTTATGTATTGACTGGGGGGTGGGAAGTGCGACCCGAGTAGTAAAATTTTCACAATTATATATAAATGACATATATAAATTATGTATAAAGTGTATTGAATTACATATGAATTAGATATAATTGTGAAAATCTTTCCTTTTAGAAAACTTTGCCCCGAGCGCCGAATCACTCCGCTACGCCACTGCCTAAATACCGATCTCAAGTCAAAATTAGGGAATCCAAGGTAGCGGAACGCTGATATGGCGAACGTTTATTGAGTAATTTTAGCATTACCAATTGGTTTAAGGCGCATATGATAACTGGACGTTGTGATCGTCTGAGGAATATACAATGAAAAAAAGGTCACCCTCCACAAAACTCAAAGTGTGATCCTCCGCACTGAAATCATTAGAACAATAATCATTCGAAAAAAATGGCGAATATTCGCTATTCAACAATATTGTTGAAAGAATTGGATTTTCATCAATCAATCAACAACAATAGAAGATATCTTATCTCATGGGCAAATAGATCAACTTATAAAATCCAAATTTTATCTAAAAAGAGTCCATTGAGATTCCCCTATTATAGAATTTGATGTCTATTTTACATTCGTATCAAATTTCGGATCCCTACCTAATTATCCACCAGTTCCTTAAGTAACCCATCAAAGCTTTGATTCGTCTAAACCGAAGTACTAGCCCAAAACATCCAATGACAAACATACCCAATGGAGAAAACATCCAATGGCCCAAAGGGTAAAATACCTAATGACAAAAATATCCAACAACAACAACAACAATTTCCCACTTTCAGAATTACATACTCTTTATTCATGGCTTGTAGATACCACGATACATTCCTCTTAGATTCAATCATTCGGATGGGTGTACGCAATAACGTAAAATCCCATAATCACAATCACCTGAATAAAATATCCCGGTGAATTGATCCAAAAGAAATATTCCCAGTTCGTATTAAAACAAAATTGAAAAATCTATAGTTCATGGTTGACCGGTTTGGAAGATTCTCTACTCTCTAAATCTGAATCAGTGGACTCTCATTGATTCCGCAATTATAAGTATACCACTAATTTCAATCATTTGAATTCCATTGCATAATCAGTGAATTGTCACTGATTATGCAGTTGTGTGTTATTTCCACTGATCACAATTAGTCATATTTGATTATGAAAATCAGTGAATTTGTACTGGTTCGCAGTGGTATACTTATCATTACAATCCAGTGGAATTCCACTGGTTTAGTTGTAGAGTTTCTAATGTAGTTTTATAAACTACAACTAAACCTTTTTTTCAATGCAACAAAAAATGCCAGTGTCGAAAAATTGTAATACCTTTTACAGCCTGATTAACTCCGTAATACGCAGCGATCCAGAGTTTAATCAGGTCGAAAAAAGGTTAACACTAGGTCGAATGAGAAGTTTGAAAACAAGATCAGGTTGAACAGGGTGGCCACTATTTTTCTGAAAAAAAATTCCCTGACTTTTCCCAGCTTTTCAGGTGTTTTTCGAATACATGAAAAAATATTCATTACTTGATCTGAAAAAGTTCCATACTATAATTCAATCAATAGCGTAGTTCTGCAATAGAAACATCAACATATTATAGATTCTTAATCGTTTTCGGAAGAAAAACGGTGATGAAATATAACAATTAATTTATTTCAGTGAATATCGTCTTTTAAGTTTCTATATTGGAAGCACCTCATTTCTTCGATAGGTGATGCCTAGAAGAACAATGTTAAATTGGAAATAATATGTTTTAAATATTAAATAAACATCTTTTTATTTGAATAATTATGTAACTTTAGAAATATTTGGTTTAATCAAAACTTGTATAAAATAATGTAACGTATGAACATTATTCAAAACGAATCTGTAATTCAAAACAAAACCTAATCTGAACAGAGCTTAATATATGATTGATATATTAATAAAATGTATGAGAAATTGAAAAAATAAGGCATGTATTATAAGAAATCATGATTCCATTTAATATGTTATTAGAATTCTATTGCCACTGTTCCATTTTTAAATCTAATTCTTCCGTTTTTTGACGAGCATAATCAAAAATTACCTTCTTCTTCTTCTCAAGTTCCTTCAATTTGTCTAAAGCTTTACGTTTTTCTGCTCTTTTCTCAAGTATTGCATTTTCCCTGATTTCCGATTAAATTCTCTGACTCTTTCCTCATTTTTCCCGGTCTTGAAAATTCCCTGACTTTCCCCGGTTTCCCTTGTTCTCCAGAAAGTGGCCACCCTGTTGAAAACATGATGAGATCAGGGTTAAAAATGAAATCAAACCTGATTCACTCCGTAATACGCAACGAATCAGAGCTGAATCAGGTTTCACTTTTTGACTCGAGTGCACTGAGAAAAGTGAACTGTAACCATTACCATGCGAAAATGGTAGTTGAATGACAGAATCTCTGAGTTGATGATGGCGACTACGTTATTTGGTATCCATCTTCAAGTAAATGGTAACCATTCCCATGTGCATGAACATTGCTACGATCCTCCATAGTATCCGAAACCAAATTCGCGAAGCTGTCCCCCAATTACTATTTGTACCACTTCTCTCAGTGTGTAATTAATTCGATCTGCTATTTTTATAATCTCTCTATAATTTGTGGGTGAATCAAAATTTGGATATTCATATTTCTATTATCGGAGGGCCTCTCGGACAAGGGCTTCGCTCCTGATCCCACCAGGGACTGTGCCCCAGCACCTCCTCTCTTACGTGCAATTGTTGAAAACTTATATTGTTTGGAATTTTCATCCCTGAATCTTTGGTTCGCCTAAACGCGAAAGGCTCTCGATATACGTTTTTAGTTGGAGCAGCTAGTTTTAACATTTAATTTGTATTTGTATTCGTTTTCATTGGAATTTCCAGTTCCCTTGAATAATTCTCCACAGGGAATCCTGCCTCCCGTAAAACAAAACGGTTCTTTAGGTTCCACATTTTCCAAAACAGAAGAATAACATCTTGAAGCGAGAAGAATTCCAGACAAATAAATTGAAACAATTAAACCAACATTATATTATTACATGTATTCTCAACTTCACACAATTGAAGTCGCTAACGCAGCACGATGAATCTAATTTAATTCCACAGACAGAATTATACATCACGAATTACTACACTCTCATCGTAACCGTAGGATGAAGTTGAAACCAACGGGGAATTTACTATTTTCTCGCGGGACAGCTATTCACTTTTTACGCTGTTGAAGGTGATACCAGCGACCCCTGAAGATGCAACAAGAACCATTGGGTAGAAAATCACACGACCAAAACTACACTGTTAAAAATGTCTTTAAATTTAATATATTTTTCATGTACATTTGTGAATGGAATTTCCAATTTTTGGTGATTGCAATGAGGATTCATTTACAAGTAATTGAATTTTACATTTTTGCTATATTATATCATACATTAATATATATTTTCGTAACTGAAATTTCATTCAAATGTAATTGAAATTTCAATAAATTTGTCAGTTACGTGAATAACTTTTGCTTCCATTACATGTAATTGGAAGTTCAATCAGTAATTTCTAACAGTGTATAGCAATTAAATCAAAATATCGGTCTGTATAGACCTTTTTCAATCAATAAAGATCGTCGATCTCTACAGAGCGATATTTTGATTTTATTTCTTTATCTTCGAATAATTTATCAAAAAAGATTTGGCTCCGATTGCATCGTCAGGGGTCGCTGGTATCTGTTTAAAACCAAAACAATTGAAGCTGCAACTTTTTATCAGTTGTTACAGCACAGTTTGAAGGTTAATATCTAGATAGGGACAAGAGCTTCGCATGAAATTCTCGTTTGAGATTAAAAAACGGCCGATGATTATTGTTCTGACAATCTATGATATGGAATTTGTGAATAGATCCATATGGGAATATTTCGTTGAAAAATGTCTGTGAAACCATGAATAATCTCTGGAAAACATCGCATTTTCTTTACCCAAATCTACAAAACTCCAAGAATCTTTGAAATTTTCATTAAAAATTTAATACGTGTGGGACATTCCGTAGAGAATTTTTTCATCAGTTCTCACCCACATAACACCACAGTTCCAGAAGAATTCTTGAAGAATTCATAAAGAACACAATGAAGAGAACATGAAGCTTCAGCGAACGTTCAGATTAGATCTGTATAGATCGGATCGAAGGTTCATGAAAGCTAACTTTTAGATTCACAAACGTTTGACAAAGGTTCTACGGACGTTGAAATGTCCGCCTTGAAATACGTCCAGGAAACATAGATGGAACGTTCGCTGAAGGTTCATCGAAGGTTTGAGGAAGCTTCACAAAAATATCTATACTTAGATTAATTTATAATAATTTATGTTTATTAATTCATTTATTTTTCATATAAATTGATCAAAATTAATATAAGTATAGATATTTTTGTGAAGCTTCCTCAAACCTTCGATGAACCTCCAGCGAACGTTCCATCTATGTTTCCTGGACGTATTTCAAGGCGGACATTTCAACGTCCGTAGAACCTATGTCAAACGTTTGTGAATCTAAAAGTTAGCTCTAATGAACCTTCAACCCGATCTATACACATCTGATCTGAACGTTCGCTGAAGCTTCATGTTCTCTTCGGGCAATGAGTTTGATAAGAATTCTTTATGAATTCTTTTGGGACTGTGCCTTGGTGAAAACAGTTTCTCTGAAAATCTCTAAAAATTTCCCTGAATTTCACTGCAAAACCCTAAATCTCACCGAAAAGCTCTGAAAAACACTGAAAAGACCTAACAGAAGAATATGAAAAACTTTGAAAACCTATTGAAATTTTTTCAAACTCTGAGAAATTCTCACTTATTAGGCACGTTTTTCCACTGAAAATTTATCTGAATATTCATGAATGTCTCTGAGAAACTATGAACACCTCTGAAATTCTCTGAAAACCTCTTCACTGAAAATCTCTGAAAATTTCAGTGATTTTCCACCAGGGTGGTGCTGTGTGGGCAAAGTTCTTTCATTTTCTTCTCAGGCAAATATGAACGGATTTGCAATCTGAAAAAATCCTGACAAAACTCTGATAAATTGTCAACATTTTTCTGACTATTGAAAAAACATTGAACACTTTTTAAACATTTTTTCACATATCATATTTGGAGATTTATAGAATATGAATGTATTTGTGGGATTTCAAAACTTTTCAATAATCAGGAAAATGTCAACAATTTATGAGAGTTTTATGAACATTTTTTCAGAACGCAATTTTATTCCTATTTGTCTGAAAAGAAAATGAAAATAGTCTGCATAGAATGTCTCAAATTTACTTTCAGAGATCCTTAGAGTTTTTTTTTTCAACGAAATATTTTCTTACGGAGAGTCAAGCTTCTGTGTGAGATATAATAGAATCATGTAAAGTTTCAATGTTATCAAAGAAATAAACTAAAATACCCTTCCAGTCTCGGAACCAATTTCAATATGCGGTGTCAAAACAGTGTCAAAATTGACACAGAATCAACACCACGCGGATCCTATACATGTCCACCCCAAAATCGGTGTCAAAATAACACCAAGCGGTGTTAGAATATAACTTTACGGTGTGAAAATGACACCATGTGGTGTTGAAAGAACACTTTTTGGTGTGAACTTTTTCTAACACCGCCAATTTTTTACAGTGTGTATTCCAATATATATTTCCGCTCATTTTGTTTAAAAAATGAAGGTTATTCGATGTTTCGTTGATTTCATCTACGCTCTCAAATAATCTTGATCAACCTGACATGACACAGGGTTCGTAAAAAATTATCTGACACGGCGTGAATTGGTCTATTCCCTGAATAGGCCAGGGTGTGTTTAGCAAAATATGATTTCGGAATTCCCGACCAATTCCCGACTTTCTCCAGGATTTTTTGGGAAATTTCCGAATCGAAAATAAAATGCACATAATTCGAGTAAATCATTTTTCTGGGCGTGGAGGGAAATTCCAAACTATCTGCATTTACTTTTTGCGTAAGTCATACATTAAATATAAATTGAAGCATGAAAAATTAATTTCACGATGTATATTCAACAATGTGTAAACTTCAATACTTGTGTCCTTTTTCTTCTCATTGAGTTTGCAAAATTTGCACAAATGTCGGAAGCATCCAATTACAAGTAAATACAATCATTCATCCAATTAGAACGTTCATGAATACTTGAAATGGATAAAAAGTATTAAATAATCATTTTTAGCATTTATAAATAGATACATGAATTATCGTATTCACTTGTATTCGTTGAATGTATATCGTGAAATTCATTTTTCATGCTCTACTTTATATTCAATATATGAATTAATGCACAAATGAATTCACATAATTTTGCATTATTGAGCACAAAATTCAATTCTTATGAATTCACTATTGTGAATTCAATTATATACATCTTAAAGAAGTCAGAAACGGACTATTTCACGAAAATTTGAGAATCCTTTCGAAAATTCTTGAAACAGTTGCAAGACCTCTGAAAGAATATTTGAAACAACTCTCAAATCTCCCCCCAGGTACAAATATTCCATGAAATCCTATTACAAATGGTGGAATTCCTGATTAAATATCATTGAATTCCATTGGAACCTATTCATTTTCCCATTCGTCAATGAGATTTTATAGATTATTTGTAACGGGGCCGTGAAATAGGACTTCTTGAGTTGTGTAAGGTTTCTGGAATTCTATAAGAATTCAAAAAGAATTTTTTTCGAGAATTCTTTAGTGAATCATTGATTGCTGTCTAGACCTGGCTGAAGAAATTATTCTAAAAATATCTGAGAATCTTTGCATAACTCTCAAAATTATAACAGAAAATATCAATATTTAATATAATCAATTATTCGTCGATGGGTAAAAACTTTTCTGAGTTTAAAAATTCCGCACACACAAAAATAAAAATATCATTGAAAATTTCCCGGAATTTTTTTCATTTCCTGACGTTTTCCCGACTTTTCCCCACGAGAGTACATTTCCTGAGTAGCTCCCGACTGCTAGACACCCCGATAGACCCAATTTTATCTTCAATTCTATGGGAAGAGGCCGATGAAGGAAGTGCACGATAATTTTGTTACGAATCCTAACATGACAAAGGATTGAAATAGTTGACAGTAACTATTTTGTCTCTCTGTGACGCGAGTCTCGTGCGAAGCCCTAATAATAGCAACAAAATTCAGCTGAGGTATTTTTAAAGTGCCAGCTATATTTATCTCTATTATACCTGCGACATCTAAAAAACCAGCTCTCGTATAACTAATTTCTGCTGATTCAAATATTAGCGAATTATTGTGTTTCATATACATTTTGATCCCCGATTCAGCCTCATAGTCGCCGGATATATTTTTCCCACGGCAAAAACAATCACGAGGGAAGAAGATGAAAGTACTTTGATTTTTCTTCTTTTTTTCTATAAGGTAAAACTTTACCTGTATTAATTTTATCCCAGGTTCCAACTCTCCTTCGGTTCAAGATACGCCCCACTAAGAGCATATAGGGTTATCGTTTCTATCGTTATAATCAAGTATGTCCCACGAGTACTGTGTTCTTTTCTGCCAATTCTTGAATAATTTTTATTATTCGTGTGATAAAATAATATATTACATTTGACGATTTGCGATATAATCGCAAAATTTTGCAACGTGCAGTTCCCTGCCGTTTACTACGGTGCAACAGTTGAAACATCAACCGAAGGAATTTAATTAACCTTGATAGAGTGATCTCGCACGGGAGACATTTATCGACCAGTAGTATTTTTTCTTGCTTCTGCTATTACTACGGTATCATGCACAGCACTCGGATAGTATATAAAACATTCTTTTTACGTGTTCAAGATTTTATCTACTCCAACCACACGCATTTGAAATTTTTTACGAATGGTATCTACAATAATCAAAAGATCTAGCAAGAATTCCAAGATTTCGGTCAAACGAATACTGAAGATTGAATAATTTTCACGTTACAGATTATCTTTGAAACATATGTCGAGTCGCCTAAAACTTTTTTTTTACACGTTAAGATACTGTATTCCTGAAAACTACTCGAATTTTTCAAAAAATTAGGATAAATTCATTAGAATTATATATGAAAATTCAGTGTGTAACAATGACAGCACCCAGGCGATATCCTGTATAGTTTCAAAGGGAATTATGATATTGGCTAGTACTCGTTACAACTTCACGTGAAGTTCGAAGAGAATTTGTAAACTGTACCGTGAACGTATCGAAGTTAACTCCCTAAGTTACCGACTATCGTTCATTTATCGCCTGTATCTTGTGCCTGTGCTTCTCTCATCTCATCAACGGAAACAGGAATGCTTACCGTGGCGTGATAAAAAAGGTCTTTAGTCTTTGCCGATTGCAGGATACGAATTTCTAACTTCTTTATAACTACAAAAAATCAATGCTACCCCGTACGGAAATACTTCGCTGAAATAGTATCCATGAATAATCCCGGAGAAAACTCTGAAGAACTCTGAGAATTTCTGAAATTTTCATGAAAAATCTAATATTTTTCGAACATCCTGTATTGACTTTTTTCAGACTTCTTTCAGAGCTGTTCAGAGTTTTTCAGTTTGCTTTCAGACAAGCAGGGACGAAATTGCACCTTGAAAAAATTTTGACAAACCTCTGAGAAATTTTTTTTTATTTTCAAAGACTTTCTCACGAATGATATTTGAATATCAAATATGAGTGCATTTATATAATTTTGAAAATTTTCAAGAGTCAGCACTTTTGCAGAGTTTTTTCAGAATTTTTTCAGAGTACAATTTCGTTTCTATTTGTCCCAAAAAAAAAACTAAAAAACTCTGAAGAGCTCTGAAGAAAGTTTGAAAAAAGTCCGTACAAAATGTTCCAAAAATATTAAATTTTCCATGAAAATTTCAGAAATTCTCAGAGTTCTTCAGAATGTTTCAGAGTTTTTTCCGAGATTATTCATAGATACTATTTCAGCGAAATATTTCCGTACGGCATCTTGAGAATTTCTATACCAATTCTAATGAACATGAATTTCTATCTCCTGAAATTCGATTCAAAATACCAAACTTCCTAACATGATATCTGCCGTACCAGGCAAAAAAGTTGTTGACTTTATATCATTCAATTCAGGGAAGCAAGGCGCTTTCAACTGTGTTAATAGAAATTAGTTATCGCTCCTAATTTTTGCATAATAAACATTTTTCTTCTCTGAAAACGAGTTGAAAATTAGACAATCGTCAGAAAGAAGCCGTAACTTATATCAAAATGAGAAGAACCATCGAATACGTCACCACTTTGTCAGACGAAAAGATCGTAATTTGAGTTACGATCTTTTCGCTCGGTAAAATCAGCGAGGAGCAAATATTTCGTACCATTTAAAAAAAATCTCTTCGGAGTTAAGGTTTTCTTGATTTGTAAACTCCTTGAGCTAAGAGCTAATTTACCAAGGAAGAAAAGCGTAAGTCCGGTCGTAGTCTTCGGCACAGTCTTCGGAAATGGTCGTAATAAAGATCTTAAGTGTCATTATGTATGGATTTGAACCGTTAAAGTGAACATAAAAACAAGGCAGAATTACACCTGATTCCACGTGAAAGAAATCTTACTTTTTGAAATATCTAATCCATACAATTGGAATTCAATTATATGGTGATTTTCATGAACGTCGCATATCGAGTTGACATGTTTCTTCGCTTGTAAAGCGAACTATCATAGCATAATGCTCGAGCGCTGTTAAATGGAAAAAAACTGTAACTCGAGTTACAATTCTTTCGATAGGTATTTTCATTCACCAAACACCCTTAACTCATTTTGTCATTTGTTGTTATTAAAAATACTGATTTTTTTTTAAATAATTAAAAACAGCACCCCTTATTTGCTCTAGAACCGCTTTAATATTGTCAAAATATTAGTTACATCATTCAATTTCGATGTGGAATAGTTTTTCTCGGTTATCTCCGTTCGAACGAATTTAGAGTCAACAACTTTTTTGCCTGGGACGGCAGATATGAAGTAATATCCTTCAACGTGTACAGAATCAAATGCACATAGAATTTTTACATAAGTGCACTCCATATTGCTTCAACAAAAATCTGCGAATAAAATCAATTTAAAAGAATTTGAATGCATGCAGACAATGTTCTCTTCGTGTATTTTATAACAGTCAAGAAAATTCGACTCATGAATGATGCGTTGTTTTTCAAAATCTTCGATTCATGTATCACATTTAGAAATGTGAGAAAATTTCAAATCCAAACAATGGAATGTAAAAATCTCATCTCAACAAATGGAATATTGAAATGCAAACAGAGAAAAAAACAATGATATGAAAAGTCTGACAATTGACGAAACGCAGGAGAATGAAGATGAATAACGGGGACGAAAGAGATCGGATAATTACTTGAACGAGTGTTGTAAATTTAAAAGGTAATAAACCGGTAGGAATCAAAGATAAATTCATGAAAATCATTGAAATTCTTGAATATGGCTTTTAAATCAAAAATAGTTTGGAAAAAATTGTAATCAAATGTAATTCCCTTTTGTGAAAGTGTTTAATCCTTCAGAAATTTTACTCAATTCTACAGAGCTGAAAATTTCATGTCAAAAACGAGCCAAAATTCCACATACAAAATTCTAAAATTAACATTTTTGTGTTGACATTTAATATGAATTTTTCGCTGTTTACCTCGCGAACTACCAAAACATTGATATAAAATCCGATCCGCGATATTCGAAAGGTCGTTGACAGTTCGGATAGATCAATAATAATAATAGATTAAAATTAAACGTGAAATCGTATGATGGAATTATCGTGCACGTTTACAGTATCGTTTAAGGAAGAAAGAGAGACCGCACGTAACGGATAAAGACGTTCGTTTCTGAGGGATGATGGAAGCACATGGGAAGTTCGATGGGAAGCAGGGGGTGTGTCTGCTTGATAGAGCTCGAAACTGAATTAGCCTACCCCGCCTGGGGCACACGATCTCGTCGCAACCTCATCTCGACATCCATTATATTTGTCTTTGTATGCTAAACATTTTGTGAAATTATACGAAACGAGATTCGCAAAGCTCTCTGTCCTCTCTTCATCTTTGTTTCTTTTCATCTCTTTAGATCTTGTTCAATCCTCCCTCTCATTTGCATGTATCTCTTCAATCGATCTAACGTGTATCGTTCTCTTATACAGAAAATGTCGATAACGATTTATAAATTGCACAAGAGTAAATGAAGGCCAAAAAGAATAGCCCGGTCGCAGTTTGTATGGAATAATTTGGATGAAACCAATCAGTAAAGATCGTAAGATCGATACGTTTGTCGTGTTGAAAACACATTTTAATTCATTTCTCGTCACAATGAATATCTCTGAAAGATCTCGATAATACTTACGCTGGTTTAAGAAGTTTCATGGAGTATATTGAAATTTTTTCCAAAGCTCGTTCTCGTTGTTTCAATTTTCAAAACTTGAGTTTACGTGAGGTGAATCGAATTCAGCTGATCTTAAAATTCTTCAGGAACTGAAATCATGGTAACAGATAATCAATGCTATAGGTTAGATCACGGTACCGTGCTCAAACTATAACTTACGCCAAAATCCCATTCTTCAAACAACAGTCCAAATTGTCTCCAGAAATAATCTGCAATATTCGGAAAATATATTCACATTTTCGCAATTAAACCTTCATATGTAGAAAGGATAACTTTCATTTTTCTTATATGCCTCCCAATGTATACTCTTCTGATACAAAAATAATGATGAATAGCATCTACAGTATGTGTTATTAACAATCAAATTCAGGAGAAAACAATGTGTCAGACCTCTTGCTTTGATTTTTTGATTCTACTGATTCCTTATATGAAATCCACAAAACATAATTAATCGATGAATTCGCAATTCCATTTCAATGAGTATGCACAAAAAACCTCAGGTACGGTTTTATCGCTCGGAGCCACCGATACAATTTTTACATTCAATTCGATAGAGTTCTTCCCCTACAATCTACATGAAAAACAAAACAAGATTTCAACACACGTTGAAACCCCAAATTTACGATCCTCATTCCGTGTCTGATATATATCGCGAATTGACATACGTGATCCTTTGGCGTCAGATCTTATAAACAACATGTAAAGATCTTTCGGTGCATTCCTTATAACACGGAAGCTCCGCCTCTGCCAGAGTCACCACCACCGCATAGATGAAGTAGCTTTGTGCCACGAGAGGCGGAGCTACCAATGACACGATTCGCAATCGCTGGATGCTGAGAAATACTACCAGTATTTTCAGTATTACGTCAACGTTTCAACTAAGAAGCACTTGACTTTTCTCTTTCTCTAAGCTCTTTAGATTCACCGGTGAGGAAGTGTCCTTCCGAAATTGCCGACCGTTTCCCGAATAGAAAACCGATTCGAGGGATGAAATGTAATTTCATCGAAATATCACTCATCAATTCCCAAACCAATTGAAATAGATCAGATTTCAGAGAAATATGTACGTGGCAAGAAACATTGATCTCATCTCTTCGAGAACCCTTGTACCGAAACGATGATAACCCAATCTTTTCAAGACCTCTTTCGACCACCTCTTTTCGATTAAATTTTCATGAAATTGATGAAAAAAATTCAATTATGAATACCAAAATAGAACTACTGATCCCCCCACACGCGTCTTCCAACAGAACAGTGCAGTTTCACAATTTACACCATCATCAACAGTCTCAAGTGGTGAATCAAGGCCCTTATACGTGGCTTAGATCTCAACAGATTTCCACGACTAGATTCGCGTCTTCCGCTCACTCGCAACAGCAGTCCGTTAACACCGCCATGAATCAACAGAATTTGGATTACCAGGCAGCATTTTTTGACAATTGGCTGAGAGGAGCCGCTTTGCTGGCGGTTCGAGGTTGCTGTCCTCAAACATCTCCCCATCAACAGCAAAATAATCATAACAATTTTCATCAACATACGGCGCTCCCAGTTCCACCTCCATCTAGTTTTCTTGCTAGAAGATTACCCGTTCAACGACCAAAGAAACAATTCATTTGTAAATTTTGTAATCGACAATTTACCAAGAGTTACAATCTACTGATTCATGAGAGAACGCACACGGATGAGAGGCCCTACTCCTGTGATATATGTGGTAAAGCATTCCGGAGGCAAGATCATCTTAGAGATCATCGGTGAGTATTTCCTTTTCTTTACGCATTCGTTGAATGAAGTTCCTATTGTTGAAGTCATAATTTTTTTCGATATAATGAATCTAATCTATTCAAATCTCGTTATTACTTTTTCCTGAAATCATATCCTAAAATAATATAATTTAATTCTCATTATAATCAAGGATGTACAAAAAACATAGTGATCATATTATAATATGACCCAAAATGGTTGTATAATGGGAACACTTTAGAAGATCGTTAACCCGTATAATTGAATGAAGTCAACAAACGTGGAGTTATCTACGGGAAAATTGTGATAACATAAGTATTTCTTGATACTTAAAAAAAACGTTTATACCGATTCGTATTGATTTTTTATTTTCTTGAGATGTCGTGAGAAAAACTCCGCCATGAGGAGTGCCACAGTTGATAACAAAAAGGAAGAAAAGGGCGTGGTAAATTATTAAAACAAACGTTCAATCCACAGATCTGTAAAACAAAATGAAATTAATGAAATATGTTTATTGATCGAATTTATTCGAGTTTTGTGAACGATTAACTAAAATATTTCAAAGAAAATGAAAGCAGAGAAATCAACAGAGTCTAACATCGGGATTTTTCTCAAAAAGAGGTAAACAGATTTCAAAAATTGATCAAATAAGAAATGAGTCAACAAATTATATTGGAAAGTTATTCTACAAAAATTTATTTTGTATAATTTTCATATACTTACGTGCAAACTTGAGATATCCACCAGGCACAGAAATGTTGAGTCTATATAACATTTGAATTATATTTCCCTATATCTCTATAATTTTATTAAAAATCATTGTTCTGGAGTTCTGGCTGTTTCTGCAGATATGAACAATGCAATCTTACGCATTTTTCTCACTATTTTTTTAATTTGAAAGGTGGAATATTGTTGAAAAAGTGTTTTAAATTTACTTTTTTTCATAAAATTTTGAGGAAACCGCTCAGAGTGATTTCATTATGGGCTTCTATCTAGTTGCATCCCTTAGGAAAATTTACAACATTTTGACCCAAACGTTGCATGTTTCCAGCAAAAAATTGGAGGAAAAATGAGGTGTTTTGGTCAGAATGGAGCACATACTTGGAATAAAATTCATGGGGTCTTGAAAATTTTACACTCCAATGACATTTTAAAGATATCTTCGACTTGTAGCGATTAGCAGTTTACGTGGATTAATATACAACAAAAATAAAATTCATCTGTATTGGACAGATTTTCAAATGGATACAATGAAGCATCTTTATCTCATGAAATGAGAATTAATATTCTTTGCAAAAGATTTAACAGAAGGGCTGGATATTCATTTCATGATATCTAAATAAAGATGAACTTTTCATCTGAAACACAGTAATCTTGAAATATATCCGTAACACTGTGCACATTCGTTATTTTCATACTCGGTCACAGCTCATAATATCAATCGTATTCCATAATATAATATGTATCTTACCTGAACAAACAAGTGTTGTTTAAACACGCTATGGACAAAGTTTCCTTCTAACAACGAGAGAACATCAATGAATATAGAGTTGGTAAGAAGGAAATTTATACGAATACATAACCACAGCTTACCTGAAAAATGAATAAACATTTCAACATTTAATATACATAGTAAATCAAATACAATATTAACTTATGAACCTGTTTGAACTTGTAAATTACATATTTTCAATGCAAAGTGTGTTTATTGTACTAAAAAAAAAAACACATATTATAAAAAATGTCCATGCTATATGTGTATACGTTCAAATGAATTCATGGAATTTCTCGTCACTTTGAAATAGGGAGAATAAATAAAAGTCCCTGTAAAAGAAGCATTTCTCCTTTGAATAATCAACGAACTATAATGTCTATCTATATCTAAATTGTGAAATTAAATGATAATTCACCGATAACGAAGAGACAAATAATTTTACCTGATTCATCATCATCGAATTGATTTCCCTCGACGAAACGGATGACGTAACGAACACGTACCACTGAAGTTCGAATCGTTTATTGAAACGAAATATGAATTGAATCTGAAATATGTACTGACTAAATAGTTGAGTGAAAATTTTCTTATTAAACGTTTCTGAATAAAAAAACATACTGTTAAAGAATGTTATTATCACAGATAAACATAGGATTTTGTCAAATCAACAAGTTTATGGTATTCAATAAACAATTCACTTCAATGACAAACACACAACGATTGTCAAAACATTTCATGAATCCACTATTCAGTTACATTCTTCAACAATTCAGAGCACGATACACATAAAACAATTGCAAAAAAATAAACGCGCTAACCGCTATAACTTTCCTATTTCTACTGATCACTGTTTACACACCATCCGACACACGATATAGTTTTTACTATGCAACTTTCATTGAACTTGGTAAGCAAAGTGTAAGGAAACTACTATGTTTATAAAAATTCACAATCTAATTTATCATCACCGAAGACCGAAGTTTTACTGGATGAACCAAAACAATCGATTATCGATAGAAGACGATGATGTGCGCGCAACGAGTCACTGCGTAATCAATAAAAACAACACAAAACGATTGACAATGAGGGAATTATAATTCACCCTGATTAAAGAGTCATCGCGATTCATAGGAGTTCAATACCAGTCACATGTATTCATTTATGAGATTCCATAAATAATACAATAGAACTTCTATGAATCGCTATGACGCTTTAACCAGGGCAGCGTGATTATCCTCTTCTTGAAATCCCAGTCAGGAAGCAAGTGCCAATGCGATACCAAATTGATGTCGAGCTAATCGATTTTATTAAATTTCGATACGCTAGATACTGGTTCGATATGGAATCGATATCGACAGATTCTTATTTCTGCTTGGGAAGTAGAAATTTTGAGAAGTTAAAACAATTAATTGTTGTGTTTTCTTCCCACAAAAAAAGCTACTACCCTAATATTACACAGATAACACACGAAGATTTCTTTTTCAAAAACAAGAATTGAATTCATAAAAAACTTTACAGGAGTTCAGTGTTTGGGACATTAAAGAATTCTTTGAGAGTATTGAAACGATACTTTCAGCATTCTCAAAGAACTCGTTAATGTCCCAAATATTGAGCTCCTCCAGAGCTCTTTATGAATTCATTAGTTCGAAAAGAGTGCTTGAAGAATTGTTTTCTTGTTTTTGAAGAATTTTTCGTGTGTTATCAGAGCACAGTGTCTTTGGAACGTTCCCTGCGCTGGCGAAAAACTGTTGTTGAATTTTGTTCATTTTTGGCACAACGATATTTCAATAAAATTCAATAGACTTAAACTTCAACAAACCTGAATTTTGTGAACGATTATTGAATTTTACCGGAATTTTATTGAATTCAGTTGAATTTTGCTAATTTTCAATGAAAACCCTGATAACACACGAAGAATTCTTTTTCAAAAACAAGAATAGAATTCTTCAAAACTCTTTTCGAACTAATGAATTCATAAAGAGCTCTGGAGGACCTCAATGTTTGGGACATTAACGAGTTCTTCGAGAATGCTGAAAGTATCGTGTGAATACTCGTTAATGTCCCAAACATTGAACTCCTCCAGAGCTCTTTATGAATTCATTAGTTCGAAAAGAGTTCTTGAAGAATTGTTTTCTTGTTTTTGAAGAATTCTTCGTGTGTTATCTGGGAACCGAATGTGCTACAAGTGAACGAGATTCAACAAAATTCAACAAAATTTTTCTATCAGGGTTTTTAGAATATGTAAAAAACTTGCGGTACCGTTTGAGAATGTTTTGTTTTCATGTGCTATCTGTGTTGGGATGTCTAGAGACGTCTTTAGGGGGGATTGCTTGAGAGTCTATATCCCGAAGCGGCGAATTTTACAGGGGTGGCAAAATTTGAGAAGTTTTTTATATTGTCCCCAAATAACCCATTAAATATTTACAAAAGGGAGAGCTCTTCGAGAGGTCTTTTGAAAGAGTTCTGTCGATTTTATCATATTGATATTCGAATGGTATCATCTTCCTGAGATCTCAAAAAAAATCCTCTCAAAGAGTTCGTTTGGATAACATTCTAATATCTTTATGTTAACCTTCTGAAAGCCCGAGAAAAAAAGACTAGATCTACTGAGATCTAGGTAGATCCCTTGAGATACATATAGATCTCTTTCCATACAACACCACAGTCCCAGAAGAATTCCTAAAGAATTCATAAAGAACACAATCAGTTCAATTAGAATTCTTTATGAATTCTCCTGGGACTGTGGTGCTGTGTGGGTTTAGATCTAAATTGATGCAAAAACAAAACTACGGAGATCCACAAAGATCTCTAGAGATCTCTAGAAATCTTTTTGAATTTTCCTATAGTTTTTTTAATCAAATAATTATAAATATTAATCCAGATCAGATTGGGAGCCCCTAGTGGAAATTTTAGATGGATTTGATTCAATTCCGGATTAAGACCTATTGGAATGGATTGTATTCCTATCCAAATCAATTCAAAACATCCCCGTTGCCACCAGGGGCAGTAAAATATTATTAACCCCTGGGCAGCAAAAATGTAAGAACGTTCCGGGGTGTCCAGTCCGTAAGGGGTTGTACGATCAAATAATCGTCAGACCTTAACAAGAATGTCAAAGAATTATTTACAAATGTTTTCAAGAAATCAAATTTATTGCACCAACATACTGCTAGGAGATTATTTTAAAAGTTCGTAATGAAATTTCTGTGTCCTCATTCTCATAAATTTCTTCTTTCAATGGAAAAAATAATTCGATTCAATGAAAAATTGTTCATTGAAATTGAAATTATATTTTGCAAATTTAAAAAGGAATACATTGCACGAAATTTTTTGTTTCAATTTTTTAAATGAGGGTAAAGTGTAAGTACCATTTTGGGGCACTTTGGTGGTAGCCCAATAAACATAACACGTAAAACTTGTCTAAAAATGTCGCGTAAGACATCTTTCAGATATCCAATAGATATCTTTTAGACAATGTTCTGAAAGATGTTTTTACGCGACACTTTTGACCAGTTTTAGATGTTATGTTGATTGGGAGGGAACCACTTTGAGGAATCCGTGGTTCTGAAATTTTTTAATATAAAATTAACTTCTTAGAAATATTTTCCCAAAACCCTCAGGTCATTTGGAATAAGCTCACCAAGATAATCAGTTAGTGATGAGTGTCCTGCTTGAAGAATCTCATTGAACCGATTGATTCTCATTAATTCCGATGCAGAAAACCGATTCAAACCTATAAAAAATTGATTCCCAATGGGTTTAAATCAGTTTTCTGCATCGGCATCGATGGGAATCAATCGGTTCAATGAGATTCTTTGAGATAGTTCTTCGGGAGAATTCAGGATGAAATTAGAAAAATTATTGTCAAGCAGAGCACCAAGGTCGAAGGAATTCGATAATAATCATATTCGTTGGGACTTATATTCTTATTTATGATAAAAAAAGAACCAACTCGAAGTATAAATAAACAACCTTGTAACAACAACGCGAAATTTGACATGGTTTTTTTCTTAAAAATTTTTTATTTTTGATCCGTTTATGACTTATGAGCGCTCATTTTGTTCCTTGTGAGATTTAAAAAACCTTTACCATAGGGATTTTTTTATATGAACCATCATGAAACTGTCACACGCTTTTGTTTATGGGAATGTATTTTACTATTAATAAGAATTTTTGTTATTTTTTTTTAGTGAACTAGAAACAAGAAGGTTTGTACACTGAATTTTTCACATAAAAATACGGAAGATTACGAATATTGTAGAAAAAGTAATAAGTAGGATTGAAATATTAAACGCTGAATGTGGAATTTTATAAAGCGTATAGTGAAATTCAGCGATTCATTCGTAATCTCCCGTATTTTTATGTAAAAGTCAATTTTACAAACCTTCCTGTTTCTGATTTAGTAAGCAAAATAAGAAAAAGTAGGATATTTTTTTCTCCGTGAAGATGTGGCAATGAATTCAAAAAGCTGATCAAAAAGCTCTGCTTCACACAATAGAGGCTATAGGATAATGAAAAGAACAAAGCGGAAGATAGAAAGCCTTGGATATTGTGGGTGCACTGAATCGACGATCCAGGGTAAATGTGAGATCAATTTTTTTCTGCTAATATTTTCATAGTTCAACTTTGAACGCGTTTCTCTCGAAACTTTTTGAAAGTCGGTATCCACGATATCTCAAAAACCTCTGTAGCGATCCGGTTGGGGTTGAACACAGTTTTAGAATACACTGAGAGAAGAGCGATTTGGATGTTCAGTAAATAGTAATATACTTGTTCGATGAATCTGAATATTACTATACTTTCAACGACGTTTCATAAAATTTCAAAAAATCTTACTGGAATTTTGCTTTACATTACTCAATGTTCTTCAACCGTTCTTATATAATGCAATATTCATGACCAAAATAGCTATGTATCACTCAATTCCTGAACGTTTAGTAATTGAATGACACATAGCGAATGTAATGGTTTTGCTTTTGATGAAATATTTATTTTGAATCATAGGGATGCCCGATAATGACAATATCAATGATTTTGTATAATATATGTATCTAGTTTCATACAAAAATTGGTAATGGTCGATCTGGGAATAATCAATGTTTTTCTATAAAAGATTTGTCAAGTTTTTACTGATTTCTATATAATTTTGATCAAAATTCTATAAAAATTTTATGTAAAAGAATCGATTCTTCCTAGATCGGCCATCACTAACAAAAATATCAATACCGTAAATGAAGAGTATTCCTACAGTGGATGAAATGGTTTTCGACTTGACAAAATAGTCCATGCGATCAAAATCCATTTCACAGTGTCTATGTGAAAATTCCTGTATATTTGAGTAAAGTATTCAACACTTACATGCGTTACAATCTCTATACCATTGTTATCAGTACCATACCATTTCAGTGCAAAAACTTATCTAATAACCTTACAACAAGGTCGAATTGACATCTGCTTTCGTAGCACCATATTTCGAACAGGGACTGGAACGTTATTCACTTACGTTGCTCATTATATAAAATGTATATAATAATATATATATTATACGCAAATTATATATTCATCATATATATTTTATATATAATGAGTAACGTAAGTGAATAACCTTCCAGTCCCTGATTTTGATAATATTTTAAAAGTCCTGATTCAAACTAGTGACATTGATGATGAAATATCGATAAAAATTCAATACAATCTCCATAAAAAAGAATCAATATCATCAATTCAAATGTCAGCAGATGTACTTGTACGTAATGAGGAAGTCCATGTTGCTGAAGTTTGAGTCGTTTATTGAAACGAATTGATAATCCAACTACGAAATACTTAGCAGTTAAAGAATGATCTTTCCAATTTCCAGGAATCAATTTAAAAACATGAACCCCCATATTTATCTGATTTTGTGAATTTGAATTTTCATTTCGTTTCAATAAACGATTCCCATTCCAAAAACGTAAATCTCAACGTTTATACTCAGAAAATTCTCACATGGAAAAACAAATGAACAGCCAATGTCACCAGAGACTTGGGCTGTCAGATTCAGTTCTAAATATTGTCCGCACTGTAAAAAATTCCTATGGAAAACTTCACATAAATGTTCGGAAGTAATTAACACATACATGCGTTGGGAATTTTCCATATTTTACCGGAAATTTACTGCACAATGATAGTAAAAATCCCATAAAGTTTGGAATTTTCAGTTAAACTTATGGGAAATTTCATATACATGTATCGAAAAATGATTTCCCATCCCATGACCGGGATTTTCCGATTGCCGCGTATTTGTTACAGTGCGGTTATGTCTAAAAATGTGTCGAATCAACACAAAAATATTGAATTGATCGTAGAAATTTATTAATTTGTTAATTTTCAACACAAACTTTGATTGCACCATTTTTCACACAACATTCGTACACTCAGAAAAAAAAGTTGTGAACTTTACATCTTTTGAAGTGAATATTTAGACGATTTCAAAAAATAATTCGAGCTTCCACAATTTAAGTTGATTTTACAACAGCGAATGTGAGATATATTACAGCTGAAATCTGTAAAAAAAATAAATTGTGATAGCTCCCCTGGTGAAAGGCAGACGTGTAAAGCGTTTAGCAAGAATATATATAAAGTTGAGGGAACTTGTATTAAACGTAAATTGAAACATTTTAACCCTTCGTCTGTAAACCAAGGTATTTTATGTCACGGCCCAAACGATTTTGGTCAATCCTTGCTTGATTTCTTTTAAACAAAAATATGAGCAAATATTAAATTTTGAACAATAGTATGATTGATATGTTAAGTTGAAGATTTGTAAAGAGCAGCATGAATTGGTTGAACAACGGCTGAACACGGATGACCCTGGTTTACATACGAAGGGTACCAAGAAAACGTTTACAGACGGAGGGTTGAGGGTGAAGTTGTTCCGGGCGACGCTTCCAACACGTTGTCATTTTCACCAGGGTCGAACTATTTTTTGAAATCATCCAAATATCAACTTCACGAGATGTAAATTTTACAACCTTTTTTGCTCAGTGTAGTTGTCTATCAAAATTCCGTTGATTTTTCCAAGTTTTTTCTTCGGGTTAATTGCTGCCTGAATTACACAATAATTTCGCAAGGTTCTCAGGATATCGTATGGACAATGCAATATCCCCAAGATCTCCTGAGAATGTCATCAGGAGATATGTGCTGTGTGAGTGAGACCTCCTCACAAAGGCTTCTCGAGTTGTTCAAGCGTCATTCTTATAACGCTTACTGGAAAGGCAAACTTGTATAATATGTTTAACATATGCATATGAAAAATATTAACAATCCTTCCATTTACCGGTATGGAAAAATTCTCAACTCTTGTACAGAGAATGAACTTGATCATAAAATGTGTAGAAAAAATAATATTCTCTTCTGAATTTCATAATGAATGTATAGGAATTTTCGGTTATCTGTAGCAAATAAAATTCGATTGTCCCAACTAAATTTCACCTGGGAGAGAAAATTGAGTTGTTTGGAATATGAATGAAACAGTGTATTCGACGAGAATAAAAAATTCATCTGGAGTGAATTATATTCAAGAATTCTTCCCAAACTTCATGGAATCTGGGAGTGGATCGATCTTCCGATCATAACAGAACCATCAGAATAAAAATTACCTTGATGGTGAGAACCGTAAAAAATGCTCTTCAAATTTGTTGAAGTGAGAATCCATTTCATAAGGATGTACCTTGACTCTATTGAAGAAAGATTTGAACTCGCTTCAAAGAGTAGACTTTCCACTCTTCCATAAGAATGAAATCCTCACTCCAACAGAATGAAGATCCACTTTTATCAGAGTATAGCATTTTCACCCTTCAAGGGTGGATTTGCACTCCAAGAAATTTTGAGAGTGTTTCTAATGACGAACTATATTTTTCATTGTTGACACCCACGCTTCTGAGAGATTTTCGCATAAAAAGCCTGATTTCAATGAAAATTCATTATTATTGATAGGGATAAATGAAAATTGTTAATACCCAGTGATGAAGGACATTAGCACTCTGAATAACAACTTAAACCTGCACATGATTATGAACATAATATCCTGCAAAAATTAATAATCTCCATACACTGAGAGGAATAATTCCTATCATCAACAATATATTTTCTTGTTCCGAGAAATTCATTTCTCCAAAAATAGTGACTCTTGACACATTGAGAAAATATTTTATTGATTCAAGAAAATTTCTCTTGATTCTACAACATATCAGCTGCAATCAAGAATACGTATTCTTAAAAATATTCAAGAATATATTTCCTTGATATTAGTAATTATTTCTCTGAGTGTACCTTGTTTCCTCATATTCAGAAATTACTTTGGGCTTTGAATTTATATTTGCCATCATTGATCATCCTGATACCACACGAGAATCCCTACACTGAGGGAAAAAAGTCATTCATTCGAAAAAATATTGCATCCAATGGTATCTATAAAATATTTATTTAGATCAATGAAATCTTGTAATGGATGATATGGTTTTCCATTTGATGAAATATGTCATGCGGTAAAAGACCCTATCATTCATTGGAATAATATTGACTCGGTTCAAAGAAATATTTTCTTGTCTCAATTACTTTTTTCCCTCAGTTTACACTGTAAAAAATAATCGACAATTTCCTGTATACATTGATCAGAAAATTCCAATCACTGTATGGAATTTCCCATAAATTTAATTGAAAATTCCAAACTTTATGGGATTTTTCCTCCATTTTACTGTAAATTTCCGGATGAGTTTGGAAAATTCCTAACGCATGTATCTGTTAATTACTTCACAAAAATATATATGAATCTTCCCATAGACATCTTTTACAGAACTCTGAAGAGGAAACTCTTCTTGGACTCTGTTAGAATTCGAAGAACTCTTGAAGGGTTCCAAAAAGAATTAGATTCATCAAAAATCAACGAGTTTATAAAATTCTTTGAAAAATCTTGAAGGATTTAAAAATTCTTTGAATTTTAAAAAAATTCATCAACGCTTCTTGTATGTTTTATGGGTATTTGTTCGAAAAGTAAGTAGCCAAATTTCATCCGTTCCTCTTGATGCTCCAGGGCTTTCAATATTTCATTGTACATTTGATACAAGTTTCCAATACCCCGCAACTACTTTGTCAAAATTTTTTAATTCACGCCTTTCTCTCACCACGGTAGACAAAAATTCTGTTTTTTGTCATTCATATAATACACAAAGCCAATTCAGATGATGATAGAATTTTGGATTTAGATAGCTTATCAAGAGAGATACTCGAGCAAAGGATGTACTTGATTTCTCGTCTCGTGATACAGAAGCTCCGCCTCTACGGAAATTCACCGCCAATCGGCTGTGTAACGTAGACCTCCAACTACAGCAGGCGGAGTCAAACCCTCCAACCGACAAACACCACCTATTACCCATACCTTTTCCCATTTTCTGTTTTGTTGAAATTTAAGATGTTGGACTTCCATCCACTTCAAGAAGGTGGATAAAGCCTGAGATCGTTAATCTTCCACATACGATTCGCAACTTCGTATTCCAGGCACTAAGAGCTCCGAATGAATAAGGCCACGTATATTCTGTTCCAAGAGGAAGAGAGATAATAATGATAATTTTATATTATATTATCGAATTCCTGTAAGACTTGCTTCCGACTGAACGATGGATTTCGATTGATGATCCTTCGGTGAAAAATTAAATTAAACGAATACATTTTTTAATGAACTCTCACTTTCAGAACTGATAAGAATAAAATATTTTCTTTTCTGTTTCAGGTACATTCATAGTAAAGATAAACCATTCAAATGCGGTGAATGTGGTAAAGGGTTTTGCCAGAGCAGAACTTTGGCGGTCCATAAAGTTCTACATATGGAGGAATCTCCGCATAAATGTCCAATCTGTTCGAGAAGTTTCAATCAAAAGAGTAACCTAAAAACACACTTACTCACCCATTCGGACGTCCCACAGGATTTAACTGTGGATGCAGTTATTTCAGACATCACGAGTTCGTCTACCCTACTCACCAGACGCATCATAGAAAAACCAGAATCCTCGGTCAACAAAACAGTCCCGACTGAACCAAAGTTAGGTTTCAGTATAGAAGACATTATGAAACGTTGAAATTTTTATCATTTTTCTTTCTTCTCTTTTCTCACTTCAAGTTGGAATTGATTTTTTTTATTGTTGTTTTGAAAAATCAGGTTTGAATACCCAATTATTAGTGTAAAATTATTCATGATTAAATCTTGTTGGATGTCATTGATATATCGATATACGAATCAAAAATCACACAAATGTTTGTAAAATTATTATGTCCTAGGTATTAGATTTCCATAGAAAACTTACCGTAAACTGGGATTACATTGTGACTGGAAGGGGTTACTTTGTGACGTACGTCATGAACTCTGAATCGTTTTTTATCATCTCTTTTTCCCAACAAACAATTTTTCCGAACAATTATAAAACAAAATATACCCCAGCCAGCAAAGCGTTCCCGAATCCGCGTCTTTGCTAGTAGCATTCCTAGTATTTCGACACTGTCCCACTACCATAGCATGCATATGATTCAATATACAATGTAGTACACCCTGCTTAAAGGATCTCATTAATTCCGATGCTGAAAACCGATTCGAACTCATTAAAAAATGATTCTCCATTCACTGAGAAAAATGGATGGTTGCAGTAACCAATTCGTTGGTGAAGTATGGTCTAACACAATCAATTCTGTTGGTTATGATGACCACGTTAAAAAATGTAGTTGGAGCAACTAACGAAATTGATTGTTACAACCACATAATTGGTCATGATAACCAATCAATTAGTTGGAACTTATTTAACCAACGAATTGGTTATTGCAACCATACATTCTTCTCCGTGTTGGTTTGAATCAGTTTTCTGCATCGGAATTAATGAGAATCAATCGGTTCAATGAGATTCTTTAAGCAGGGCACCCGTAGCACTACTACTATTACCAGGGAGTGCTACTGAGTAGTGTTCCGAGGAAAAATACTACCGAATTACTCCTATTTCCACATATGAAACCAGCGTTTCCACAACGGGATTTCTCTCTTCATTTCATTGGGCTTTCTATTTATCATAAGTTCACGATTGGCCAATTCCGTTGGAAAACGGGATAATTTAAAAACAATGTATATAACCCAGTAAACACGACTGCAGGGGCTTCAAAGGACCAGCGAGGGCACTTCATTGGCGTCGCAGGGCCATCAGCGACCCATCGAAACGCCAGTAATCATTGTTTGTAGAGAAATTAAACCATATATACTATGCAAGGAACTCGTAAATGTGTAAGTGGATTGTAGCATTGTCACCAGAAGTACTGCCTTAATTTTGTGGACTGAAATGTGAATAAACGTTGGAATACATGTCACAAAATAACCCATGCAGTTCTAAATAACCCCAGTTTACGATATTCATCAAATTATATGAAATGCGAAATAATCTATAAGGTAGTAATATTCAAACCAAATAAAACTGTGAATTGATCAATGATCACATAGTTCATTGATCTCTCATGTTTCGTTATGTATATTCAATTTTCTACATAGTCAAAATTGTATTTCCAAATAAATTATGTACATGAATACGAGAGGAATATAAAGTTTATTACTTTTCATCTTGTTCGGTAACAAACCCTTTTTGTGGATCTGAATTTTTTTATCAGATTTTTAAATGCTACCCTCCTTACTCATCTTTACTTCATCAACATACTCGATACAACGTTATACAGATTAAAGAATACAGAATGGTGTATATTGAATATACCACGATGTGAGATAATGTGATGATTCCCTAATCAGAAAAGTCGATATTGAACTTGCACTGCAATATTTCCCTTTTAAGAAACATGCTCCTAACACATACAATGTTTAAAACGTGGGCAACACTTTTCCCCAAGTTTTAAACGTTATGTTTACAAAGGGTTTATTTTTTCCATTCTATTTTCCGCCTTTGGTTTGGAACAAATGAAAAAAACCATTTGATAGATCTATAGTGATGCCGCGAGACGAGACGAGAAATGAGCTTGTTCTCGTCTCGTCTCGAAATCTCGAAATTTTTTCTTGACAATATCGTTTTTCTTTCCTTCAAACTAAGTTTTATTCCTCGTCAACTAATTCTCATCTCGTCTCGTGAATTTCTCGGGTCAGGTCCTTCTCGTCTCGTCTCGAATTTCTCGCTTCTCGCGGCATCACTAGATACATCATAATCCCAACAAACAAAAAGATATCCTTTAGTATCTAAAAGATGTCCCAAAATCATGGAAGGTGTCTTGGAAGACTTTCGTAAAGATATCTTTTCGATACCTAAAAGATGTCTTATGCAACAAATTGCAACAAGTTTTAGATATCCCAAAAAGGTCTTGCAAAAGATATGTTTGAGATATGTGGGAAACATCCTTTAGATGTTTCAAAACATGTTTTTGATTCTTTTGAGGTACGTTTCAGATTTTTTCAAGATACATTTTAGATATCTGCGAGATATGTTTTAGATATCATTTTAATATATTTTTGAAATCATTAAGATATCTCAGACAGCGCAAAAGGATCACCAATGAGTTCTAAAAAAGAAACATGGCCATTTCACATAGACTTTTGCCATTCTTACTCAGACGATCTTCTTTCTTAGAAGATGTCTTTCAGAAATACCTTGGAAAACATATTTGTTACATTTCTTGAAGATGTCTAAAAGATATCATTTCTATATATTTTGAAGATATCTGTTTTGTGACGTCGTTCAGATATCTGAAAGACATCTTTTTGATGTATCTAAAAGATGTCTTCAAGACCTTCAGTGTCTCTTGGGAACCCACAGAGAAAAAATTGGCTAGTTAGCACGAATACGAACTGCCATTGAATGAGCTTCTGCAGTTAATTATCAGCTGTCACAGCAAACAGATTAGCTACAAATATAAATTTCTTTACTGTAATAACTAAGATTGACTTGCAGGAATTCATTAAATAACTATCCTTGCCCGTGAAGAATTAAATTTTATTCCAAGCATTCATAATGAATTCATGTTCACCCAGTAAACAATTTTTCGGTCAACATTGGAAACTATCATAATGTTATCTGAAAGATGTCTAAATGATCTCTAATGCGTCGATTTCTGCCACCTTTTCGATGTCTCTTCAAGAATTCTAAATGCTTTCTAAAAGTTATCCGTGATGTCCTTTGGATAGCATTTAGAACTTTTGGGAAACACATCAAAAAGATCGCAAAAATCGACGCATCCCAGGAAAAAAAAAATTAGTTCTATTTAGATCTCATCAGATCTGAGTAGATCCAAATTTTGGCTCATCTGGTTGGATCTGTGTAGATCTCACTGAAAACACAGTTTGTTCCAGCCAAACAAAATTTTGGTTGAAATGAACGCAAAGAAACGTTTTGGTTGGCTGGAATAAAATTTATTTGGGGTAAACAAAATTCGGTTCACAATAATTAAGGCTTTCATACAGACAAATAAATTTTGTTTATCCTAAATAAATTTTATTTCAGCAAACCAAAAAGTTTCTTTGCGTTCATTTCAACCACAATTTTGTTTCACCGGAATAAACGTTTTGTCAGTGCTCGTTAGATCTGAATTGAAGATTACATTTAATCATAATTGATTGTTCCATTACCAAAAATTTTATAATATTTTCCCATGTTTGAATTCAAATTTGAACATGTGTTTCAACAAACACAAGCTAAAATTGCAGTTTCCCAGATCTCGATAGATCTGTTCGGATCTAATCTTTTTTTCCCGGGATTGGAAATCATTTCGACATCTTTTGGATCACATTATAAAGATTCCAAATGACTTCTGCTGTATAGGGAGGAACTTGTGTCATTGTGAATTCTTGATAGGACTGTTTGTAAAAATCAGATATAAGAGCAAATGTAGTTTTAATCTGTAAGTTTCGTGATCATCATTCCTAAAAAAAGACTGAAACCAATTTATAATTGAACCGAGTTTTGAAACTGCTCGGCACTAAGTAGATTTTGATCTTCCGACACTTGAATTGTAAGAAAATTCCTAATTCTGGCTGGTTTACCCAATTATCCTTTATTCTTTCCCCTCTTTTCAATGACACGTATGCTACACGCGCGAGGATAAACATTGATTATATCCCAGGCAGCAATTAAGGAAGCGGACCCTCAAGGGTGACATGTTCGATAAACATCGTAAAAGAAGATATCGGTTCTTCTTCATCAACTTTCATCGTGAAAATCGATACGAATTGTATCGTCCAAGAGCTCAAGAAATTCTTCAATTTCGAGCCACGTATTTCAATGATGAACAAATTATGTTGTCGAAGTTTGAATCGTTTATTGAAACGAATTAGTAATTGAAAAAAAAAGTACTAAGCTGTTGGAGACTTGAAATCCTGCTGAACATTTTTTAAATGGTTTGTCTAGTTTTAAGAATTTAATCTGAGGAGGTAAATAACAATGCACAGTAAAAAATTTTGTGTTAGAAACGGTCCACTCAAAATTCGTATTGTAAATTAACACAGATGAGTGTCAAATTGGCAGATTTTCAATATAAATTTAACACTTTTGTGTCGATTTATCACACCCTTCATGTCAATATTCAACACAAATTTGGAGTGAACCGTTTGGAACATGCACGTGTGTTAAAGATACACAAAATTTTCTACTGTGTGATTTATCAGATTTTGAAAGTTTGAATTCCCATTTCGTTTCTGTAAACGATTTAAATTTCAACAGCATAACAAATTATTATGCCAATTCACTAACGTTTGAATAATTGAATGCACGATCGTTTCATTCATCAGCAGTTGAAGAACGAAACATTATATTGGATTAAAAATTGATTAATTGAAAATTAAATCACCAAGGATGAAAAGTTTGAACGAGAAAACCAATCCATGTAGCATGGAATTATTTTGACAAGATATAACTCCAATGGAATAAAAAAATATTATTCTGAAATCAAAGTGAGTTCAATTCACTCCGACGAATTGCAATTAGTTCTCAGAAGACAGCATTACTTTCTCACAAGCTATCTTTCTGCAATATACTTTATATATGAAGAATTAATTGACTGTGAACCAATATTGAAGTAGTATTTGTTCAAATAAATATTTCCTCCAAATAAAAAATCCTCAGTTATGTGGCTGAAACAAAAGAAGACCCGTACAGCACAAGAGTTCCTGCAAATAGCTCGCGTTGTGCTAATCAATATGTATTCCTTATGAATATTTTGAATTCAAAATTAACTCTGAATGAACAACTTGATGTTCAGAAGGAATTCATATCGAGATTCTATGATCCTTTCATTTTTAATTCATTGAATTCTTACTGAGTTCATTATTGATCGCATAACGGGAACTATTCAAGAGGTCTTTAGAACGTCTTTATAAATTCAAACTGATCATCTGTGCTGGCTGGGGAATAACACCCTAGTGAACATTTCCGCTCGCCAGAAGCGAACTTTGACACAAATGAGGCATAAAATGTTTCTGGAAATTTCCAAACACCTAATTCATCAATTCAAAAATCATTGATTCATTAATTCATTGATTTGAAAAAACATATACTCACATCACAATAGCTTCTTCGAGCAATTTAAACATCTCTCGAATTGGAGTGATTTGCAACAACTTTGATATCAAAGATTTTATACATTCTATAAAATAGAATTTCTTAGATTGGAAAAAATATTCATTGTTGCAAATATCTACCCAGACAGCGGAAATTTTTTATTGTTTCAAAGATTTCCACTGGATGTCTTAAAGATGTCTTATGCAACCATGTTCACTGTCTTTAAGATATCTCCTGTTCAGACATCCAAAAGATGTCTTCAGATCTCTTTTAGACGTCTTTTAGATTACTTACTGAAGATATCTTAAAGATAGTGAAAACTGTTGCTTGAGACATCTTTGAGATATCCAGTGGAAATCTTTTAGACGATGACAAATTTTTGCTTGCCTAAGTATTATTTCAATTAAATTTTTGTGTCATACTTATGAAAAAATTCCATTCCAAATTCAAGAAATATTTATATAATTTGAATTGATATTCTTCCCTGGTTAAAAAAAAAACCCATTGATTCTCGCCAAATCTCATTCAATCTTGCACAATGTTCTGACCAAATCCCATTAAATTTCATTTTGTCAGATTCTATGGATTTTTTCAATCAGGGTTCTATTCTAAAACTTTTGATATTCAAATAATGATATATTTTATTGGAAGAACGTAAAAAATATTTGTAGAATAAAATGATATACTTTATTCAATAGGAAACGAAAAGTTCCGACGAGTGTGAAGTTTGCCACACGAGTGAACCACGAGTCAGGAGTTTTCATCTCCCACAGAATACACGTACTAGTTTTTCCACGCTAGTGGGAAAAGTAACAATTGTTCTAACGCTAACGTTATCGATCGTGAAATCGATTATTCCAAGCCTCTCCTAACAGGTACTCGAAGTTTCCAAGTGAAAATTTATTTCCCAAACCTTCCTGTTTCTTATATTTCTTTCTCCGTATACAGTTATCTGTCAAAATTTTATGAATGACTTCTGCCTATCAAACGCATAATGCAGTGAATCAAATTATATTTTATGAATTCGAAAATAAAAATTCGGTCATCAATCCTCAATACCCCAATGATCCCACCACTTTCCTGTGAATCATATATCACACTATAAAAAATGTGGAGTTTTTCTCCATACTATTGGTGAATTCCATCCCCCCATCGTGGGAAAATTGTTTTTTCATCAAAAGTGAGGGATTTTTCCACCACTTTGAGGAATTACATTGTTTTTTGGGTGTTGAATCCTCTATAAATAAAGGAAAGTCCACCAAATTACGGTAAAGAATTCCCCATCTATGGGGGAACTTTGCTGTCGCCATTTTTTGGGGAAAAATTCCACAATTATTGTTTTCAGTGCACATGAAGTTGATGCAATAAATTCACAGATACCATTTGATGAATTCATTTCTTACATTCCAAAAAAAATTCATCGATCCAAAGCATTCCTTTTCTCAGTGTAACGAATGTTTGAAATTTCAAGGAGATAAATGTTTGCTGAATAATTTAAATCCATTCACAGATAATTTAATGTTCGGTTGCAAATTTTGAAAGCTGTTTAAAATCTATTCGAAGAGGATCGTGAGTTATTAGTTGTTTTAGCGAAGATTCGCTGTGCGGTCTCTCGCAGCTTGCAAAATTAAATAAATTTTGAGCTTCCGGAGTAGAGCCGCGTCTTGTATCGGTTGGTTGGCGACGTTTCGCCGGCTCCACTCTGGAAGCTCAAAATTTATTTAATCGTGAGTGATTGTCTGTAAACTATTGAATTGCCATTAGACTCAGAGAAGATTACTCGTAGACTGTTCGACATCATAATTGTATGGAAATCAAGAGTGGAAAATTATATTCACGACTGTTGAAATATTGTCTAAGAACATCTCTAATCACGTGAAAACCTGATGAGTATCTCTTTTAAACATCCCTATTCCAAAAAGAACAATTGATATCTCACTCTTAAATGCAAACGCATGCCCTGATTTAAAAAACCTATTTATTTCTATTGAAAATGCAAAATCCAGATTCCAATTTAATCCGGATTTTGCATTTTTCATAAGAATGAATAGGTTTTGTTTTTAACCAAGGTGATGTGTAAGGTTTTTTCCAACTGAGCGAAGTGAAAAACTCCCTGATAGTTTCTGTACTAAATTTTTTGCCATTTTTTGAGTGATCTGAATAGCCACTTATGCCAATCAAAGAAAAATCACCGTGATATAATCATGACAATTATAAAGGGTCATATTATATCTTTATGATAATGACGGAACACGTTGGGACTTTAGATAACGTAATATCAATGTTACAAAGTAATCTTTATTGTATATCCCAATGTTATTGAATAAAAATTACAAGATACAAGTATATTGTATATACAACATCTAACATTACATCATCATTTTGATAAATCATCTTAGGGTACAATCAATTTCAATCATCTTTCATACAAATTTTACTACCTCACCGCATCAATTCATTCCTCCCAGTTTCATTTAATTTAGATATATTATCAGCATAATATTCGAAGTTCTAATATATTATTCAACAGTTTTGAAATGCAGGAAAACACGAATGTAACGAAATATTTAAGATACAATGTATATTCCTTTGTTTCCTACAAACCTACAAACGTAAAAACAATATGCAATCACTTGATTATATTCTAACAAGTGTACGCGAAACGACAATTATCGTGACTGTAAAAATTAAAAATACAAGTTTCTGCTGTAATAACTATTATAGCAACTATTGCAGCAAATACCGCTTCCTTGAGCGAATTTGAACAAAAAAAGAAATCTTCTCAAATGCACTTTCATGCGTGTAAAACAAACAAAATTGGAAACAAAAAATTTGCAGATTGCACGTTTTTTTTTTGGATTAACATAAAAATAATACATTCTTCTTTTCAAATTAGAGGATACAAAATAAAATAGATTTTCTTGCGATGCAGGAAGTTTGTAAAATTATTCTGAAAGAAAAACCCCGCTCGAAGGATTTTTTCTTTTCGATAACTACAACCTTCAATCAAAATAAATTAATTCTCAGTATATATTTTTATATGAATTCATATGAAATTTATGCAAAAGTTTATCATCTGAATTTTTACAAGAAAAACATTATGAACACTTTCGTGTAAAGATCTGAAAATATTGATATATTCGCGACTCACCAACTTGAACACGTCCGGGACGATGAGAGAGAATCGGTAGAAGTTGAAATGACGTCATAGATTTTCGTAGATCATTGCTTTAAATCTCCCAGAATGTGTCCATCGTTTATCCAATATCAATCGTTTGGGAAAAACTTGGGGAAAAGGAGCCTACGGGAGAAAAAAAAATAAATTCATCTTCCAAAATACTATCATACTTTTCCTTTTTATTTAGGCCATTTTCGTGAGAAAAAAAGCTGTTATCGCGAGTCTCCAACCGTGTCTTAAAATTCTTTTCATGCTAATAACTCTTGACAAGAGTAAAAAAAAATTGTGATGTTACGTGTAGGCGATCTTGAGAATGATATTATTTACTAACAATCGTAAATAAATGTCCCGTTCGAGGATGAATATAAATAATACACGCCATTCAAAAAACTTCACACGTAGTTTTACAAACATAAAGTTTATGTAGAAAAAGACCCTTCTTCTTTACGTACAACAACACCACCCTTTCTCGCGTGAGCACTCATCAATCCACCTCTCATTTCAAATTCAATGTTCAATAATAGGTCTGACCGGCGAGTATTATAAAATATCATAGCATTACTCTTACGAATAAACGAAGGAATGAGGTGGAAATATGCAGAGCCTCGGTGTCGGCATACAAGTGTATACAAACTCTTGTACTTTCAACCTGTTTACTTTGCGCTTTTACAATTACCGCATTAATGAATATAAAAATGTGGAGATGTCAGTACGTGTAACAGAGATAAAGAATACTGACAACTTTTGACGTTATACGGAACAAGTCAAAATGTTACACAAACCGACCTAATTCCACCCACAAAGTAAGATGTAAGGAGCACGATCTCTATGACTACTACTTTTCCATCGTGAACACCACATTTGATCAAAGATTATTCATAAACTGTTTCTATCTATAAGAACAAGCTTAAATATGATGTTGTCTTTGAATCTTATATTCAAATGTGGCTTTAAGAATTCGATGAAATTCGTACAAGTGCCACATTTTTCCTTGTACAGAAGGATAAGTAATTGTTGAACTTTGTTATTGCAATATCCAAATGTGCACCGAAAAAATGTTCACAGTTGATGTTTTTGGCATAAGAAACTTATACTTGTTGTTCTATGTTGCCATTCTTCCGATTGCCACCGATAAAACTTTGATCCTTTCGTATCATTTTTCATAGTTACGATGTACAGAGTTTTATCCAAACTGGTTATTAAAATAGATTTGTCACTTTCAAATTCATCAAATGGCTGTTGAGAAGAGAAAAAGAAATATGCTAGAACAGAATGATGGATGAATCATGATTCATTCAGTTGAAAGGATTGCATTTTACAAATCTGTAAATACGACTTACATTTTTATTACCATTCATTATTTTGTCTCTTTTCTTTCGCTTTTTTAAATTCACTCTGGCACCATATAACATTAAACGTTTTAATAATGATTTACTTTGTTCTATTATCAGGATGTAGTTTATTTCGTACAATTATCTTATATTACGTTTATCGCTGATAAGACGCTCTAATCCAATTTATATACAAATGTTCTTCGTTTCCAAAAAATATATACTGTAAAAACAACTCTACTCAAGTTACATAAAAAAAGGATCTCTCAAGGCAAATATGTCAAATGAAGAGAAAGTTTTGAAAGAATTCTATAATATAAACTTTCACGAATATAAAAATATTCGTAAATTCGTGTAACACGCATGATCGTTGGATAGAAGTTCCTTTCGGATGAGATTCGAAACCAAACCCATAAAAATTTCCTTCGCGCATTTATCTGATTTCGAATTTCGAAAAAAATACAGTGGATGAAGGTTCGCATATTGGTTTCCAGAATGTATTCTCAATCATTTCAGTTTCAAATCATCTTACCCGAATAAAAATTCTATCAGACCTAGCGTTGTCTGAGCGAAAATATTCGATATACTTTTATTTGTATTAATACAATTTTATAAATTACTTGATGCATGAATAATAATCATTAGCTCAGACATTGGAATTTGGAAATTTCAGATTTGCGTATGGTGGATTTTTTTTTCTTCAAGTTTTGAAAAATATATGATACCTTTCGTAAACACTTGAACAGCCGGAGTGTATATATATTGTACACTGTAAAAAAATTTTCTGTACATATATATTATTTGTATAAAAAGTGAAAAATCACAATATTGTGTTTAATCACAAAGAGTATAGTCAACACTACTACTCTAAACCTAAAGAAAATACAATACCTTGCGATAAGCAACGACAAAGACACATAAGAATTGTACAATTTTTGATCTAAGCGAACGAAAAAATTGATCATATTTGAGCACTTGAATATAACATTAGTATTGATGATTTATAAAATTCCAATCAGAATTCATCGATTTCTCTATAAAATAATTAAAAAATTGATTCAACAGTTTTCTCTACAAGAAAAGTCCCTAAACCTCCTTTTAGGTTGAGGATAGTAGCATCACTGTAAATTATGCGACTGTATAACGGTCATGTGATTCATATTGAAAAGCTCTTTTACAGTGTAACAATGAGTGATAAATTCTCTCATACAAACATTCTTCTTATAAAAGCCATCATTTCAAAATAATGCAACGAATTGAAATCTCCATTACGGGAATGCATATATTAATATGTGATAGATTTTTAAATATAATAACTGTCTGCAGTACGAATTAAAGATACAGATATACGAAATCAAAGCTTCGCATGAAGATGTTTTCCTCATTGAAATCCTTCCTTCGAATATTCATTTTATAACTGATATTGATCGAGTACTAATTAGAAGAGCACAACAAAAACAACTTTACCAATGATCCTTTTTCTATCACGAGGGTTCAACAATTTCAAATAATATAAAGAAATTCCCTATTATTTACAATTTGCAACCAATTTCACCGCCAGTGTCGTTCAAAGCAATCATTCAAACATCAATAATCTTGAGATTACTTATAGAGCTTATGATTTACAGTAGATATAGAAAAGCTCGTAATAAAAAATAATTTTTAAGGACTTTGAGTTGCGCGAGGGAGAAAAAACTAAAACTCTGAGGAATTCCATAATTACAAAATTAATAGATCGAAAATTCTGTGTTTCTCGAAATATACGTACATTCTCATATTTCGATTGCTCAATTGAAACTGTATAAATAAGTATATTTGAAGTAGTTTCATTAGAGTGATTTATAGATCAATATTTGATAGATTATTGCCTGTTATGATTGATTCAAAATTGTATCATTATACTCAAAAGTTGACCAATTTTCTTTATTACGATATACCAATAATTTGTGACGTTAACGAATCTTAGACAGTTTTTTGTCTACGAAAAAAATCTATTCGCAGTTCAATAATATCATTCAAAAGAAATGATAATCATTTTTCAAAGAGTACAAAGAGATGAAATCAATGTAAAGAAAGTGACAATGGCTTCGTACAAACCATTGTAAAATGTCATGTTTTGTGTCCTTTGAAAAGAATCTTAATCCAATTTGATTTTGTGATTTTAGAATCCCTCAAGCATCAAGCATCTCAATAAAATGACAATTTATGTTTGTATTCCCTCAAGTGGACAAAAATTCAAATAAAGAAAAAGAAAATGTTGTACTGTGAAAGTACTCATCTGGGATTAGACTGAATATTAATCATAAATTATTAGTTACTGCTAAATCCTGCAAAATAAGAATATCAAAATATTACTGGAAATTTATGGATCATGGCTCATAATTTTTCTTAAAAGACCATCGTTCGCTTTGAATGGAAATCCAAACGTTTTGATGGTTTTTGCTGAAATTATATCCTCAATTTCAAACCATTTCCCCAAAACTGAATTTCCATTGAAAGGGTGCTGCAAAATGAATACTTTTTCGAAACTTTCGAGATTTCTCCGATCGACGATTGAGGGATAAAACCGTGTATCGTTCATATTCAGTATCTAATTCCAGGTGGTATTTCTTCGTTCAAATTCAAATGATAAATTATTCTTCCCTTTCCAATGGAACTCTGAACGAAATTGGATTTACTTTTTAAAATAAATCATGCAATTCAATTAGAGTCAAGGATGTTCGAGAAAAAGCATTCAAAAAAATCAACTTTCACATAAATTATTCTTCAATTTGTACTCAAAATTATTGACATCAAGAAAAACATTCACAATATTTTTCATGAATCTAAAAATCCAAAAGTAAATCATGGAGAGACAAAATAAATTTACTATATATGATTTAAAAGAATAATTAAATTAGAAAAATGCATCATAACAATATAACAGATCAGACTTCTTGGGATTATTAAAATATAACAACAACTGTTTTATATCTTCAACTCAATAGAAACAAGAAAAAAAAAAAAAAAAGAATCCCGGATATGATTTGTGACACTGACCAAAATATCCAATGCAATAAAAGACATTGTAGCAAATATTTAAAAACATGAAAACAATTCCTTTCCTGTGAATGTTCATTCGGAAAAAGAATCATGATTTTCATCTTCAGTTGCATTCGACTTTGAATAATAAATTTACTAAAATGACCAATTGCTCATGTTCTAATGTCATTTCATTCCTAGCGCAATGGATTTTTACCAAAGTCAATCGATGCGTTAAATGAAGTTCCAACGAATCTACAAGGCATCAACAACAAATATATGTATCTAATCAGACTAATGAATCAGTCATAAAGCATGGAAATTTTCTCTAAAAATTATTCTAATTGTTGATCCACGTGGAGACGCGATCGTGAAGTTTTCCATCAAAGATATAACGTACGCATACGTAATTTATGTGAAAAACTTCGATATTTCAAGCTTCAACTTGTGGAAAACTTGTTATAACGTTTATAATTTCCTCAAAACTGTCGTAGTCTCGTTGGAATAATTATTACAAGAGCATGGCTTGATATTGGTCGAGCTTGAATCGTTCTCGATTGATCGATTCTCATCGAAAATCTTTACATGATTTTTACTATACACAAATGCGAGTTGCTTCAAAGGATGAAGTCTCTTAACTTTCCACTAGAATTTATAATCAATGCGTATGCGTAATATGCATGCATGCATGTATGTATTCATTATGATATGTGTGTATATACATATATTTATTATCTATACGCACACATATAAATGTAGTTTTTGTTTTTTGAGTAGTAATAGTATACACGCATTCAATTTTGCTTGAGTTTGGCAAAATCGATCTCTGCATAATTAAAAATCTCACGAACCGCGGCAGGCGAAATTGGTGGCATGTTATCGGTAGCGGTTTCCGGAAGATCAAGACT
Source organism: Gonatopus flavifemur (assembly GCA_018340375.1). Taxonomy (NCBI): domain Eukaryota; kingdom Metazoa; phylum Arthropoda; class Insecta; order Hymenoptera; family Dryinidae; genus Gonatopus; species Gonatopus flavifemur. The sequence continues at coordinate 14,851,902 of JAFFJZ010000005.1, forward strand.
GGCATAATGTAATATACCAGTGCCTAGCTGAAGTTTATCAAATCCTTCAGCATCCAGTGGACTAGGTATAGGCGTACAAGTAGTAGAAGAAGTAGGAGTAGTAGACGTTTCCTCAACAATTTTTGGTGAAGACGAAGATATTTTAATTTGTGAATTAGGTGGTTTGAATCCCGACAAGGTAGGGCTGGTATTTGGCGAAGCATTCACAAGCCGTGGTTTCGACACCGTCAAGTCATCGAGCTTTTTCAAGATAGGACTCAACAGGGCGTCTTGCGGATTGATTGTACTTCGACGTATCGTTTCTTTGGAATTTCTTTCTTCTCTAATTAAATTAGAGTCCTTGATTGTTTTTGTTAAAACATTTTGCGCAGTCTCTAGCGTCTTTACCGTAGATTGTGTTAAATTTTTACAATTCGTTTGGTTGTTCATTTCCTTTGACGGACTCGAATCGGTGGGCTTTTTTTGTAAAAGTTGTGAGCACTCGACGGTTTCCTGTGAAATTATCGTATCGGTATTATTCTTATTATTAACATTTGGTTCCGAATTTTTCGTTATTGCCGAACTGTTCACTCTTTCTTTTACCGAAGACTCATCGATCGTCGATGATGCCCCATCTACGTTAGCATCGACCTGGGTATTCGAACAAACGTCACTTATACTTTTTCCGTCAAAGTTCCTTTCGATTACATGAGAATCAATGGAATTTCTTGTGATTGCAGTCATCCTTGTAGGATCCATTATCGCGTAATCGTTATCGTTATCAAGATTATCAATTTCTGTAAAATCTTGTTCTTTAGTTTCGCAGGTGAAAGGTTTAACGGGGGATTGGGGACTATTTAAAGAAAATGGAAATATCGTGGAAGAAGAACCGGTTGGTGTTGCGCGAGGTGGCGATACTGGAGTACTGTCTAAACTTTCATTTCTTGGACTCACATTTAAAGGTAAAAAACTCGGGGCCTTCGCTAATTTGCTGCTCGCTTGAATAGCTATAGGCTGAGAACATAATTTCTCTTTTCGAATACTTATGGATGAAGTTCGTCGACCGTTATAATTCTGATAAGCGCTGTTATTGCGACCACTCAAACCCATGCTCATGTTAATATAATCTTGTTCGAGACTAGGTCTTGTCTTAAATGACATTTCAACATAACCTTCGGGTGGTCTGCGCGGCTGTGGAAGATCAACCGGGGCTGTTCTTGCACCACCTAAACAAAAGATAATCGAATACATTTTCCACAATTCCGCACAATCTGATTCAAATATTTGTTTGACTTTGAAAACAACAACTCACCAGGTGGTCCATTTGTTTGTACGCAATCTTCTTGTAATGGAGATGGCACTTGCTTTGGACTCATTCCAGATTGAGACCAATCCTCTAAACTTCCGTCCATCCTCATGTACGGGCTTTCCGCCTCTTCTACTGGCTTCAACGTAGAGACAATAGATTTATGCGTAGAAACCGTTGACGGGCCATGAATAAGATTATGGTTTTGATTGGCAGTGATGGTGTTATTATTATTATTACGATTGATCTGATAAAAGAATAAAAATACATATTTTTATGTGTACATCATCAGTTGAAGATTTTATTAATTCTCACTTAGGATATAACTCACTTAGGTTGTAAAACATTCAATAAAATTTCTTATTTTTATTCATTATTATTTTGAACTATTTAGAATTGTTCTCAATTCAAGTATATTTTTTTCTGGATTCGATTCAAAGTTTATTCAGTTAAAAAACAATAGATGCTCAAGTAGGGTATCATCTCCCTTCAACTATCTTATAAACTTCAAGTTTCATCGACAATGAACAACTTTAAATCCTTTATAAATATTTTGATCTATCAGGTATGAGACACAAAATCGTATTCATTGTGACAGATAGATTGAATTTATTTCCACAGGATATAAAATGAGGATTAAATATTCAAATATTGACTTTACCTTATTAAACCCGCTCATATCAACGTAAGGTGCAACAGCGGCGGCGGCAGTGGTTGATATAGGTTGCTGACCAGGAGACATATCTACATAAGAACTAATGTCGGTAGCGGTTGAACAGGATTGTGAGTGAGATTGTGATAAAGAAGAAGATGGCGATGAAAAGATATTCGATATACTGGGCTTCGTGAAATCCAACTCCATTAGATCTTCCATTCGATCGGAAGAAACACCTGAACAGCCCGAATTATGACCCCAAGAACTCGAAAGAAGTGGTGCCGAATTTGATTTGTTGGAATTTGTACCTTCGGAATTATCAGTTGGTAATGGAGTGGTTGTCATGATATTGGCTAATCTTCCGATTTCGGGTCGCTTCGAACGACTTCCAACTGAAAATGCTCGTACTCTACTGGCTTCTTGTGGAACAATATCTAACCTGTTGACATTTATACAAATTTCATCTATTATAATTCTGTTTCTATACCCGAGTCATCTTATTTTAAGAATTAGGGAAGCGTACTTGAAACAATTCAAGTCTGACGAACATTTTTCAAACCTAAATCCTTTTTTTTTACAACAAAATCTGTATCACTTACCTATTTTTCCGATGCCTATTAATAGGTTCAGGCCTAGATCCAACGGAATACGCCCTGGTAGGTCTTGCTTGGAGATCTTCTCCAGGAGTGAGGAAACTTGTGACTTTATCCAAATGATATTCGGAAAAGCGTAAATCAGTACTTGGCGTACCCGATGTAACAGAACAACTGCTACCGCCGTGTTGCGACATATCGTCCGGAAAATGACCGTTCGTTGGGTCCATGTCGACGTAGCCGTCATCTCCTACCGGGGCCATTGGAACATATCCCTCTGTCAAACCGTTATTTTCTTCCACAAGGGACGAAGCACGGGAATGAGAATGAACCGTGGTCGCGGGACTCATAGGCATATAAGCTCCTCCTCGGCCAGGGCTCGAACCGCAGGGACTATACATCTCTACGTAGGAACTCTGCTATAGATGGAAAAGGTTGCAACATTAATACTTTGCTCTTCTGTTTTATCAGGGAATAACCGACCAGTTGAATTTAGAATCGAATATAGTACGTTCATGTCATAAATAACAGCAATTCGGTCATTTAAACTTTCAGGGTTTATGGAAAGTTGAAAGCATCACCAATGTCATTGAATATTGAATGTTAAATACAATAATAACAGACAGTTATATCGTCATATTTTCAAAATACTGCGAAACCTTTTTCAATTATTCATTTCATGAAGATTGATCAAATATATAAATTATCCTATGATTAACTCTCACTGGTGCATTTATTTACTCAAGTACCAGTTGAAAATCAATCTGTTCAGTTGCTAGAACCGCTTTACAAGACACTTTACCAGTGAACGATTGTCAGTTGTTGTTAACAATTCTAATTTCAGAATTAGATCAATCAATTTTGGTTAATCATTCATTCACTGGTTCCGTAACTCTATATAATTACGATGTTACAATACTTAAATCAATTCCTTTATCTCTCTTTTTCACCTCACTTAACTGTATAAAGGAATCAAATCGACCTTGTGTCTCCAAAATAAAGTGAATGTGCAACGTTGCTGAAGTTTTAATCGTTCATCAAAATGAATTGGTAATCAAATAACGGAATACTCAGCTGTTAAAGATCAACAATCTTGCATTACATTCTTTAGACGATGCTTCCAGTTCCAAGGAATCAATTCGAGAAGATAACGACGGATAGGGGCCATCCAGAAAATATGTTCGCAAAAAAGCACTATTTTTGACCCCGCCCTCCTTCGTAACAACTTGTAACACTTATGGATAACCCCCCTTGAATGAACGTTCATTTTCAATCAACTTTCCTTCTTTCTCTTCCGTATTTTCATGAATGCTTTATTCTTCTCCGTCACGTCAATAGCAAATTACGGATTGAAATTTACATGTGAATGGTTAGATCGAAAAATCAGTTATCCGCGTGATCTTTCGTTTATGTACTTGAAAGTCGGCAACCTCCGCTAATCGCGTTTCCAGCGGGAAAGTAATTGCAGGTATATTCAACAACAATTCGATGAATTTTGAATTACTTTTATATTGTAGCTTAAAATTTATTGCAGATTAAATGAAAAGAAAAATCATATTTTCTTTCCCATGTTTCATCTGATCATACTTTGGAAACTACCCTCTCCCCCTGACTCAAAGCGAACGTATTTTCTGGATAAGTCTGATTTCTTGTTTCGTTTCTTTAAAGGATTTAAGCTTGAAGGATATAAATGTGCATTAAAAAATCTAGCAAAATTCATCAGTTACATTCGAACCTTCTACTTCATAGCGCCATCATAAAATTAGACTTTCGCTATGTCGTAAACATAACTAAATCAACAAACTTGTGAAAAAATCACTTTGTCTTCGAAAATGTACAACTTTGCGGAAAGAACGATGAAATTGAAAAAAAAAACAAAGCTCAAATTGAAGCTATAATTTGAAGAAGAAATATCGCAATACAGTTCAATAAAAAAGAATGCTCAATTTCTCAACGTAAGCATGTGATTTTTCCCAGCATCTTCCTATTGGAATTTTTCTAATAAAACCACATAATTTTAGATAAAAAGCTTGTTTATGAAAGACTGCTATAATTCATACATATAATTATTGGTGAAATAACTCACTGATATATACTTTCGTATATAATATAATATTCTAAATATTAAGAACAACACAGGTGGAGTTTCAAGTTTTTCTGTGCTGTTCACACAGTGGAATTTCACATTTTAGATAACAGTGAACAGTTTTCCTGTCTTCATCTTTTGGGCACACGCCGCATCTTTTTCTTTTCGAAAATTTATCGGTGCCTAAAGAATATTCTGACTGTTCTTGAATGGTTCGTCGAATTCTTGCAAAAAGTATTTTTAACAAGCCAGGAATATGTAATCTGTCTCAAAGATGGAATAGTATTATATTTCGGATGGTAATTTTCAAATGACTGCGATAGTCGTAGTACGTTATTCCTTCATTGGAGGAATTGCATACAATACAGTTATTTAGAGCTGCTTGATCTAACATTCTCATACAAAATTTCATCGTCCATCGCCGGCATTTACAGGCACATGTATAAATACCGCATAAGAAATCAAAAACATTTACACCGCTTTTTGTTTTAATGTAAAACTCGATTCCCTGGTGGAAAAATTTCACTGAAAATCACTGACATTTTTAGTAGAGAGTTTTGCAGTGAAATTCAGAGAAATCTTCTTGCACTAGGGTCATCTCCGGCTTACCTGAATCTTACGATTTTTGAAAAGTTGTATGGAGCGTTTTGTTTTTGTGCGTGTCTCTATGGAGTTCAGAACCATTTCCTGATGATTAATGTATACTTTTTGCAATCATTCATACGATGGAATTGTACAAAAGAACACAAACGTTCTTCAAAATCAACATTTACGTACTTTTACGTCGATTCCTTGAGTTTTATGTATTCCTGTGAGTTGAAACAAGTATAAAAATTCAAAGAGTACGAAACTCACTATAAATGTAAATTTTATAAAATGCCACAGAATGCTGTTCAGGAGAGAGGGAGGGTCCAAATGCACCCGTCATGAATTTTCAATTTTGCTTACGTCAGACTGTGCTCAAATGGAAATGTGTAACCGCGTCTGACGGTTCCTCTCTCCAATAAAATTCTCCAGCGGAGAGAGTAAGACCCACATCTTTCACCGTTCCCAAATAATCAACGGTGTAAATATTGGGAATTGGGTTAAATCTTTCTGCAGGATAGTTAATTTTTATAAACAAGAATTTATATATTTACCTGTGAAGGCGAATGTGACTTCAGGTTGGGTGAATATTTATGATGAGATTGAGTGTTAGACCACAATGCATAATCATCCCCATTTTCCTCCAGAATGACAGGTTCGTCCGGAGTTAACGAATGACCATACCTATTATCAAATAAATCCACACTTTCAAAAAAGTAATCATTCTTCACAGGTATTTCAATTGTTCGAATTGATTTGAAAACATGTAATCGCTATGATTTTTCTAGATCCCAGTCTATTCATATCATAAATAAAAATCCATTACACTACCTGTACAATGAAAAACAATTCAAACAGCTGTTTTCTCAAGTTAACATACGAACCTACTTCCAAAAGTAGGATTGATTCAATTTTAATAAATCCCGTTGAATCTCTTTTAATTTCCCTCTGGGTTATATCAAACATCGCTGAAATATTCAAGTATTCACCTCGAGCCAGGACCTTCTTCCATGGCATTTTCACCACCGTCGTCCATGGATAAGGAAGATCCAGCGGAATCCGTAGAACAAGCTCCAGAAGCGGGACTGATAGGCATGGATGAAACTGGAGGTGAATAAGACACTCCTCTACCGTACATAGAGTGTGGTCTGGGCACATGAGGAACAAAATGACTACTTCTGGGATGACCGAGAACAACGTTTACTGGGTGTCCTTCGCTACTGGTACGGGCTCTCGAGGGTAAACTATCGCATCTATCTCGACCACTTGTACCTGTAAACCAAAACTCATGAGTAAATAATTCAAATAACATATTCAATTGAAGAACAATTGAAAAAACAGAAAATCACAAAAATATTAAAGTACGCGATGACAAAACATTCTTTACGATGTCCATTGTCGAAAATAAAATACATTCTTCCACATAAATACAATGTTATTTTAAATAACATGGATAAGATGAAAATACATCAATATGTTAAGAAAATATAATATTTCCATCTGGAAATTTTTTGGATAGGTACATTTCGTAATCAACTGTGTATCACATTGCGCTTGAAAATTCCTTCACAAATCAATGATTCATTTAGAATTCACATGTAGCAAAAATGAACTTGATTTTTGAAATCTCAAACTTGTTTACAAGTTCATTTTAAAGTAATTCTATCTGAATCGTATCACTTCTCGAGCATCGTATAAAATGTTTTCGTCTTTGTGAAAAATGCAAAAGCGACTCCTAAAACCGTAAGACAGAAGGCATTGGTTAGTTGAATGTTATATACAAGTTTTTCACAATATTTTGTTGTAACTCTTCGAAGTGTAGGCAAAAATTATTCACATACAGTTGAAAAGAAGTGGTTAAAGCGAAAAGAAAAATTATATTAGTTCATGTGCACATAAATATAATAATAGGATAGTAACCAAGATGGATTCGCAATATGTTTGTTAGCAGTTTAGATTTAAAACCACGTTCCTAAAGATAAATAATGTAGATATTCGACCGACTGGGAAAACAAATAGGAAAAATGGTCCCTACGTTGTTAATTTTTCACTATATTTTTATTCTCGCTCTACGAGAGGCAAAATTGAAGACCTGAAAACAAATTATATTTTGAAGCAATCCTTCAATAATGATTCGTCGTTATGAATGAACGAAAAATTTGCATTTATAACACATTCAAACGGCATTACAATGTTTTTCTTCGTATTCGTTCACTCAAGGAAATGAACATGATTCCTCGTGTCATGCAGACGAAATTAAAATGAAGGATGATACGCAGGGAAGAATGAACGATCGAAAGTAGAGAAGCTAAGCTGGCTTGCTAGAGAAAAGAAAAACAAAAGTCAATAGAAGCGTTGAAAAATCAGGGATGCGTTTTTTTCGGGGGAATGGCAAAAATGGCAAAAATGGCAGTCAGAAAAGGTGATAAGAGAATGCGATAAAACGAATACATACAGCGTAAAACCGATCTTTTAGATGATTGCGTTTGATTGATAATAACTGCAGCTAAGGGCAGCGACAAGGTTCTCTGATGGGATATAGTCGCGGTAGTGGTCGTGGTGGTTACGGTGGCAGTTGTGATGATGGTGATGGTGGTCGTAGTTGTACTTGTTGTTGTCGTAACATGAACGGATTGGGAATTATTGACGGAATGGGGATGACTGGCTACCGAATGACGACGTCTAGTAGCAATGGTACAGTTGGCATTAGTCGAGGCAATCCCAGTTCCAGCCCCATTACCAGCAACTGCTGCAGCAAACCATATCGACTATCTCACTATAGCACCACCAAGCGACCCTACCAATCTCCCGTCGCCTTATCTACATCTCATTTTCCTTCGCGAGGGAATTTCGGCTGATTACGGCACGAATTATCCAACATTGAACACTTCATGTGCCTTTGATACACGTGTCGAGTGATCAAATTCAACTTTTACGTCGTTACAAGGGTTAGCAGCGAATTAATTGTACGTCTCAACTTCATAGAAAATAAGCGTTTTAGTCACAAGTTTGTGTAACAATGTTGGGCAGTCGAATAACAGACAGACTGCTAAAGCAACTAATTCAACGACAAATGGAGCATACTTTTGATTTAATTTTGTATGAATCCAACCATGGATATGATTATTATCGTTGTACTGATTTGTTTCTGAATACTCTCGGTAATAATCCAATAGCGAGTAATCACAACAAAGCGAAAATTTGGATTAACGATATGTTATTTATGATACAATGTTTTGGAATATTGATGCTCACTGTATTCAGGATCAGGAGAATCTTTTTGTTGTTGATAATTCATTAATCGTGGACCAATGAAAAGCATTCAAGTTTGATGACAGCATTTTATCCATGGTAAGATAAAGAAATGCCATAATTATCTAACGAATGATGAGAGCTCCAAGCGTTTGAACAGAAAATATTCGCCGAAACAAAACAATGAAAATAAATAGATGTACGAATTGAATTGAAACCATTTATCGATTGAACGTGTCGCTCCGTGCGTTCATCACTTTTCCGAGGATAATAACGAGATAAAGTTAAAAGCATACATCTACTGTGAGAAAAAACAGACCCGTAAGTGTATTGGAAGAGGACTCTGTGGTACTCTGAGATTGACTAGACTGTGAAGGGGTGGAGGCTGTGGTAGCCTGCTCCGACAACGGATCCGTCCGCTCCTTGTATATCTTCTTTTCCTCTGTAAAGCCCGTAACCCAAGTTCTGTTATTCCAAACTTGATATATCTTTATCCGACCTTACATATCGCGAGAAAGAAAAGAGAAGAGATATAAGGGAAACAAACAGCGTGTACAGTGAATCTCGGGTGTTTGTGCAAACATCGTGTGAGGTGAAAAATCGATTGGACAATGCTTCAACGTATAATATACATATGTAAATAACATATGGAACAAAACATGTGCATCGCTTTCATAATGTTTCATAGTGAAAAATTCAATTCGGTATTTTGGATTATTGTGCAAACAACATTTCACTCATTGAAATATAATACAAAGTGAGAAAGCAGATATTTATACTCATACCGAATAGTCAAACAATATAAACACTAAATACTTTTCAACATAATTCTGAATGAAAATATAAAACATTGCGTGAAAGGGTTCGAGCGTTGTACTGGCTATATTCTTCTCAGTTCATTCATTGGCCTCTAACGAATAATTCGATAATTTTATGATCAACTATTTGAAAATTTTGTAAAAACGATTCCACATTCAATTTTATATTTTATTGTGTTGAAATAAATGATTTACTGGGCAGGGCAAGAGTATCAACTTTCAAACTCATAGACAAGAATTAATATAATTTCTTCATTCCAAAATTCTTTGGTATCCATTTTATACTTTCTTTTTGCATTCGATCCTTGAAAATCTTAATCGCTCTCCGCCATATACACAATTTCAATGAACGAATGATTACAAGTCGAAAGAAGTGAAATACACGTTCATTCGAACTAATTTATATATTTCATTTGTTGTTGTTATTTTACAAGAATTTATGAAAGATTTATATAGAAAATCAATTCGAACGTGTCGTTTAATTCAACAAAACACAGCGAAACTACATTTTTTTTCAATATATGATGGATCTTTTCGATGAGAAATATCAAGATTTGCGTAAAATGAGTTGAAAAATTCGTATTTTCATTCACTTTTAAAACACATTTAACCGCATTTTATATTCCTGTTTTATCCTCAATAACGTACAAAACGCATCAGCTAAGAAAAATGGGATAAAATAAAAAATCATACCTAAAGGTGAAAAACCATGAAGCTTCTGACCCGTGTGGCGACGTTGGAGAACGGATATTGGCTTACTAGCTTCATTTGCAGAAGAACTACGCATTCTTTGGCGAGGTCCAACTTCATCTTTACCGCTACCCGAATTGCTCATAGCGTTTAATATCGCGGCATGCATATTATGCGCAATATTATTATCTTCAGCTTCCATCCAAAACTCGCCACCTCCGGTCACAGCGGATCGACCAACTTCCATGTAGAAAATACGATCCATATACCCACATCTTCTGATACAAATGAGCTGAAAAATATTGATTATTCATTACTGAATACTCGAACTTCGAAACAAGCAAGAAAATGAATCAATAACGTCGGTGTACGATTTATTATGCGATTCATAATTTCGAGTATATAAGAAATGTCGTTCAAAGTTCACAAGTCGATTAAAAAAAACTAGGAGAAATTGTCACCGCAATGTTTTGTATGAATTTTCCGCAATTCTGCATGGAAAATCAAGGTTAAGTTTCCATCATGCGTTTTGCAATCAAAATAAAAACGTATTGGAGTGATTTGCGAGTGATGGTTCCATATAAATTGATCCTTCAAATTTTATCCAACTTAAACTCATCAGACATTGATCCATACTAAAATCAAGCCATCAAAAATTGATCCTACTATATTTATTCCTGAACAAAATCGATCCACGTAGAAACTGACTTATCAAATTAGCCCTGATGGAAAATTTCTTCAAAAACAATGCTCATTGAATAATGAGAAACATAATTTACTTGGAAACTAAAACAAAAACACTACAATGCACAAACAAAACAACTCAGTCGAATCACTTTTGATTATGTATCTACGTTCTATCCTATTATGAATAAAACACAATGTGAAAATGATATAAGTATCATTTCGTATAAACGAAACGATACAATACTTGTAGTATATTCTGTTTTTCGATGATAAGTATATACATTGAAATGAATAATCAATAACATCTATTCGACACATTGATGTAACAATTCACCAAAAGGGAACAATAAGTCACAATTTTTGCCAAAATGATCATTTCTTTCACAAAATGCTCAGCAACTCTTCAAATAAAAAATGAGCCGGATAAGGCTTGATTTTGGAGCATCGTGCAGAATGGGGTCTCATCTGTCCCATTCTCTCTATTATCAATAATATCTGAACATTTTTTCAAAGAAAATGATCATTTGGGCAAAAACGTTGACACGATTTCAACGTAATGATTACTTTGAAACAACAAAAGAAATATCTGCAGTTACATTGTCACAACTCAATCTTCACAGTGAGAAATTGTGGAATAACAAGATATTATATCAAACAGTACCCGCCATAAACATTCTTATGTAACAAAAATATCACAGAACAAATTGCCAAAGGAAAATTGTAATTATGATGGAACCATTTAAACAAAGATGAAAACTTTGAGGATATTATTTTTTAAATAAAATTCATCAGGGTCAAATTTTGAGGGATTATCTTCTTAGCCATCCATGAAAAGTCCATGGGAAGTCTAAAAAAATAGAATCTTGATCAAGTTGATAGTATTTTGATGCACTTTTTTAAATAATATGTGATGTAAAAGTATATGAATATCCGTAGGAAATCTGAGATGAAGAGCCTCGATAGACTTTTAACGGATTTCTAATGAGCTTTTCTATATATTAAGTGATCCATAAGTACATGGAAGTGTAACAGAACTCCCAAATCGCTCCAATACTCTTCCATTTTTCACCGGGTTTATGACAAAATCACGAACTATACATAATTTATGCATTTTTCCCTTTGGATCGACCCGTCGCGCAGTATCTTCTTAAACAGAATGGCAAGGGAGAAAAGTTAAAAAAAAGAAAACTGTGGAACTGATCAATCTTTCGAACAAAGCAATATCTCTCTTATAGACATGTTTCTTTCTTATCCGTATTCTTTTATACATAAAACCTCATCACCCGTATTCGAATCTAAAAATGTAAAAACGTAAGTATACACGAAACATAATAATCACAAATCGAAATTCTAAGTTTTTTGTTTTTCCATTTATACATTTATGCAAATGGGATAAATCTTAGCCTTCAAGAGGTTGTCATAATAATTATTAATAAGTTCAAGTTTCAACAACCTCTTCTCCGGTAAACAAATTTTTGTTTAATGACTTTTAAATGTTTTAATGATTCATATCTTCGACATAAAAATATCAATAGATTGTATCACCGGTATTTCAAAACGAAAAAAACAATAATAAGCCGGTACACAATCGTGCATAAAAATGAATGCACTTATAAAAAAAAAAAAAAACAAAAGAAAAAGAATTGATCTGTCATAAATTTATTAGCGAGGGAATTTTAGTACTGTAACATAATTGTTCAATGATTTCTGATTGCCTTAATCAAAGGAGAAGTCTCTAAATTAAATGAACTGATACTTTCTTCAATGAATATTTCATGTTACTAACAATATTATATTTTATGAAACAATTGTTGATGAAAGTTGATTTTTATGAAAGACTAAGATTCAGGAAATTTTGATTCCATACAAGCGATACAATTTTACATAGAAAAAACTACATGAATTGAATATGAAAACTTACCGAAAATTCTAGAGAGTCTTGAGTTGGATCTTCCGCTCCAACTTTAACTAAACTCAGCGTACGATCTGTGAGACATAATCTATACGGACCATGAATATTTTTCCGCTCTCCCAACCCTTTCTTCTGCATTGTCACTTGCCAAACATGTTCTAACATACAAAATTTCACAAGTTAAAAGATATATTTGGTAATCCAATGGACGATAAATGAGAATAATTCATTTCTTCGTTCTTATTATTTCACTGTAAATCAATTTCAAATATGATAATTTGTTGAACTGAATAATAAAATTTATAAATTGGACAAAAAACTATCATCGATATTTCAATTTTCCCTCTAAGATCAAAACTGAAGAATAAACATAAGCATAAGGTAAATGTCCCTTTCACGGACACTGTACTTATTTAAGATTAATTATAAATTCATTATTATTTTACCAACTTCCTTATCACTCATATTTGGAAGCAGCAAAGAAGGTACTTCCTTTCCCACTTCTGAACATCAATGACAAGAAAGTTTAGAAAATAATAATGAAATTATCATTGATCGTAATTAGGTACAGCGTCGGTGAAGGATACATTTACGTTAGCTGTTCAATTCATAACATTTCAGACATTGAGATTCAAAATCGACAGTGTTTTGCCGAGACAATATTAATATAAAACATCATTCTTCTTTCAATTTTATTGTTCTACGATACTCACCAAAAGTGGGCCTTGGCTGTTCTCCGTCAGGAATATCCCCACTTTGAAGTAATAACATCGCTTTCAGCCATTCTTCTAAATCCTTCTCATTCTCAAGGATCAAACAAAAGCATTCGTCCTTGGTATAAAGGGCAATAACATGTTTATATTTGGTATCCACTCGTCGATTGATATTAAAACAACTATGTAAACATATACTGCGTTTCGGTGGTTGCCGACTTAAAAATTTCTTCTTACTATCGTAATACTCTAAACAAGCCGAATAGCCTGGTGCCTCGCCCCTTAGCACAAAATATTTCTTTTTAAGTGTTTTAAGCTTCTTGAGGTGTCCACTACGAACGATGGGACCACCCGAGGGAGAAGCCAAGCCACCGCCGCTCCTTCCAGAAGACATTATTGTTGTGAAAATTTCTTTAATTCTCGCATCCAAAAATTCAATCGAAGAACTCGTGTTTACTCCTGTAAAGAGAAGGAATTTTGCAAAGTTAAATTGAATTTCAAGTTTTCTTTTCAGATTACAAAACACAGAATCTATCGTCCATCGATCCGATACTCAAGTAAATTGAACGTGGACGAGTAACACGGGCAAATGCGATAGATCAATTTATCGTACTGCCCAAAACTTGAGTGGCGAAAGGAACTATTACCGTGTGAGCAAATGAATGTTTTAAATCCTTCGGACCCAATTAATTACGAAGGCAAGAACTTGGGGATTTCGATACTTCTAACTATGGAAGAATTCATGCGATTTGACTAAGTCGATAAAGGGATTATAAAATCGTGATTGTGTGAAATTTGTATATTCAAAATTCGAACTAAATTGAATACATTCGAATTTTCAAAAAATTCTACCATAAATAATATCCAAACTCGTACCTTTGTGTTCAGATTTGGATTGAAAAAAAAAAAAAAAACAAATTCAAAACAAAGAATCCAAAGAGAAAAATGAAAATAATGAATAAGCAATGAAGAAATGGATTTGCATAATTTGTTTACGTTCGTTTATATGAAAGTTGAACGATACAAAGCAAGCGTAAAAGGAAATAATAGGATGGATTAACGATTGAGCGTCGGGCACGTGTAAAACGTAAACAGCAAGCCATTTATGTTGTTCTCGGCGGTGCACGTGCACCGATCGATCAAATGAACTCTCGATTCTCTTTTCAATGCGTTTACCTTTGTATTTATATTACGGTTCACTCGAAACCATAAAACAGGGCGTTGATTAGGAAAATATGTTTTATCCACATATAACCACGTTGCATTAGTAGAAAATGTCCATCAAGGAGGTTCTTCCATGTTTTTGCGTTCATTGCTTTCGACCTTGTTTACATTGCGATCCAACCGAATGTTCTTTTATTCCGTCAATAATCTGTCCATAACTATTTTATCAGACAATTGTATTCATCTTTGTCTATTTATTTATACTGAATTTCTGAGCGCACGGAACACGTAGAGGCATACGTACGTACATACGTGCATATGAATATGTGTGTATATATACACATAGATATATATATATACACAGAGCACACAAATGGATACATCGTTCAACTTTGACTCGCTCTTCACGGTTGATTTTGATTTCTTGAAAGTTTACATATACATCGTCTAAAATTTAAAGGGGGGAACAAAACATTGAAGCAGCAGGCCTGCGCGTCTTCTTCTCCTTCTTCTTGGATAAATTTTTCGAGAGTATCCCACATCGCGTTGACCCCGTCGCGGGTTACATTTCAAATTTTTCATATTTTTGAACGTAAAATATGAAACGTGAGACGCCACCTGGTGTCACGTTGCGGGGTAGACGTAACCTGCTTTTGACAGAGTTTGGGAGTTTCATTTTTTCGACATTTATGTTTTTCTATAAAAGGTTTAATCGTCGATAACACCAAGGGCCGATCGATTTACGGTCTGGGGGGTTTAAAATACACCTGTTCATGTTGCGTCAAATAACGCACAACTGCATGGGTCCACAATGGCTAACGCGTGTACACGACACATACACGACACTCCGAGTTCAACAAATACGACGTTTCAACAGTCGTATCGAAGCAAAGGAAATACGTAATGAGATATAAATACATATACGCATGTATATGCACACGCAGGTGGGTGGTTGAACTCTTGGTTTTTTCCCCTTGATTTGAGCGGAAATGTAGTCTAGCGAAAGAGAGAAAAAGAGAACAGACAAGACTGCCAAGGGCGGGACAATTTTTCTATTTCTCCTGCGCAATAATAAAAGCGCATTCCAGGTCGATGCGCCGTCCTCGCTTGTCCCTCCCCCTCACGGGCCCTCTTCGCTATACTCGCGAACCCAAGAGACTTACTCGCGGGAGCGGAAATTCTCTTTTTCTACCACCCTCCGTTCGTATGCCCTGTACACGTTTGCACATAATACACAACACGTACACGATATACACGTACACACGGTATTTGAAATCGATGCACAATCGACACTAATTGGGTCCGATTAGACGCCCTCGAACAACACTGTCGTATAATCGAGATGATGTGTCAGCATGCAACATTGTTTGGTGGTATGGTTTAAATGATCGAACGTCTATGACGATATCTCATTGGCTTGCTTGGAATAAGTCCCTCGACGTCCCAACTTTTACTCGTCTTCTCACTTGATCGACAAAAAAATCAGATTCGAGGATGAGAAAAACATGATCCTCCTCGTTGTCGAACCGTTCAACGCCACGAGAATTAGATTTAATCGTGACGTCATTCACAAATGTGTAATTTCACATGAAAAATATATCATCTTGCGGATGATGTTTCACGAGGTATGCACACGGCTATCACATCTGCCCGTTATGAAAAATAGACTTGTTTCTTGTTCTTCTCCTTCATATCATTTGGATGCTTGTGAGAAATACATTTTTTAACCCCACGAAACATTCCTCTATTTTTGTTCTTATCACGGGGATGATGGGACACTTTTTCTATCGCTTGACTAATCTATTTCACTGATACAGCTCCAATTTTGTCCACTCTTTCTCTCTTTCTTTCCCTCTCTCTCTCTCTCTCTCCCTTGCACCCTATCTTTCTCCCTCTGTTTTTCTTTCTCTCTCCGTCCTTCTCGTGATGCAGCTATAACCAGGAAAACAAGTACTTACGTCCATCTTGCAAAGGTCATGTGTTTGTATGTGTATGTATGGTGTAAGCTCCGCAGTTGTAAACAAGACGTACGCAGGCGCTAAACGCCCGAATGGCGACGGTGACGATTCGATACGCGATATACCATAACGTAAACACAAATTCATGCGAATCGCTTGTTCGTACATGCACTCGTATACTTGGTACACAACTAACAACGCAAATACGTATCAACTATCCCACATGATTTGATTGACGTACGCAAGAACATCAATTGCGTCTTAGGTTAGATTTATTATCGTGCGTGCGATTTATAAAATTATTACATTTTTCTTGTTTATCTTGACTCCGAACAGAGAGTTTCTACATCGAAATCATTTCATTCGATATTCGTATACGTTTTTCAACGTTACGTCAAATGAACTTTCGAACAATCGTGTAAAGATCATGCCGACTTGTTATGTATTGTATAAAGAAACGAGGAAGAATATTGGAATATTTTGATGTTTTCTCATCCAAACACGTTCAAGGCTACGTTTCTTCGTGGGAGCGATGGAAACAAGATACGACCTTACGATTGGATCTATGCGACGGCTTTAAAAGGATACAATTCATAAGTTCGTTCGTTTTACGTGCCAAAAAGTTGCTCCACCTCGTGCCGAACCAATCAATTTGCTTTCATGACTGGAAATGGCGAATTCGAAATACTTTGAGCAAATTGGAGTAACTTGGGGCGCACTGGTAGCCCCCCGATTCAGGGTGACCAGTTAAGGGCATTCATCAGAGGCAAAGTTACTAGACCTCTCCCCCAGTTTTCTCAACGATTAATGAATATAATCGATTTTAATGAGCAGGTGCATCTTCTTAGCATATCAAAGAAAGTGCAGCTACTCTTTATTTTTCATTTTATTTGTTCGTTTCTGAGAAAACTGGGGGGGGGGGCGATTTTGGAATCTAGTAACTTTTTGGAAAGGTGGTGAATGTCGTTAATCGCCAAGTTTTTATCCATCGGTCCTGTCTTATATAGAAATGAGAATATCATTGGATAGCTATACGGGAATCAGCGAATCCACAAAATTTCGGCGAATCATCTGGTCACTCTGCTGTAATTGTCCAAAAAATTCAATACGCCAAATACTCAATCATGGAGAATAGAGAAAAGGAGTACGATCAAAGCCTGGTTTCTCCAACGGAAAGTGTTCGTGAAATTATGATCCAGGTAGTTCATAATTTTACCACTGATGGCGCTTGCGAAGATAAAAACCGGAGTCTTATTGGTTAAACACTTGGTTTCCATGGTTACTAGTAGTACAGTCGGTGTAACAATTCCGTTGAATTCTAACGGAAATATCTTCATATAATATGCGTTATTGCTGTTATCTGAGAATTTCTAATCCATCTGAATGATAGAAGGAACATTATGAAGGTATACAATCGAAAAAAAATATTCAAAATTCATTAATAACAACGTATTCGGAGATATTTCCGTTGGAACTGTAAACGGACTTGTTACACCGACTGTACATACTGGTACACACGTACTTCAGCGCCAATTTTGAGACCAATCTCGGTTACATCCAGGGGTATGCAAATTTATAGAATGACCTCAAACCGTATTTCGATTAGAGTCATATTTATTCACATGGTAGCGTGTCGATCAGGGGCTAAAACAGCAATGGTGGCCTAGTATAGTGACATAACCTTGGTATTAATCCCATCAGTTTGAATTTTGAAAAATCAACAGTATTTCAACAATGAAGCATCAGAAACAACTCTGAAACTGAATGAGTCCAACTGATAATTCGATTTTAGAATTGTTCAATGCTTTTAGTGTTGAAATATTGTTGATGCTTCAAAATACAAACTAACTATAATAATTTTGAGGTTATCCCGGTGTACCAGATCGCCATATTGATTTTTAGTTCGCATGAATATTTATTTAGGAGATGGCGCGCAAATAAGGTTTAATTGAACTTATTGGAGTTGCATCCCCCTGGTTACATTTCCGAGGACCCTCCAAAAGTATCGCGATCGTACTCCTTTCCTCTCTTCTCCATGGCTCAATGTACCAAAACAGAGAAGATGAGAGAGCTCAGGATTGAGGTTCCGTCGATAGTAAACGTTGAAGCACCATCTTAACGGATGAAACACGGATATGATCCATCAGCGGTAGTATACAATAAGCCCAACCGGATTATAACCCGAATGACAGTTGACCCGACTAGTTAAAAAAATATAATCAAATAAAATGGAAAATTAATCGAAATCAAAGCTTATTCAACCTTTTACTGTAAAGATGTATAGATTAAGGGTTAATTACGCTTTGATTTGGATTAATTTTCCATTTTACTTGATTATATTTTTATAACTAGTCGGATCAACTGTCATTCGGGTTTTGAAGCCGTTCGGGTTTTAATCCGGTCGGGCTTATTACCAGTCGGGCTTATCGCATACTACCCCATCAGCCCCCTCTTTCATTTTTTCTATTCAGGATTATGAAAAATTGTATGCTACATCTCCACCCAGTGGTCACAGATCCGAAACGCCGACGTTCACTCATACAGGTACATTGAACTCTATACATACTGGAATGAGCACTCCCTAGATTAGCGCCGTCAGAGAGAGAAGTCATATACGCAGTGAATGTACGACAGTCATCGCCTTACCCTGCCACTTACTACCTTCGCTAAAAACATGGATGATTTCCACAATTTTTGTAGCAAAGGTAGTAGGTGGCAGGGTCAGGCGATGTCTCTTGGGATGGGGGCCAAATTAACGAGAAACCAAATCAACGAAGAGTTGGTCAAAAAGAGAGATACGTCACACTCTCTCTTTTCAAGCACTGATTTTGTTGATTTGGCCCCCATCCGTCTCTTGTACATTCAGATAGGGAGTCTTTTGACCGAAAAAGTTTTTAACCGAATCGACATGATTGGACAATCGCTAGTCATTTCCTAGTGTTCTCTAAAAGCGACTAGTGATTGTCGAATCATGTCGATTCGGCCAAAAGACCCCCTACCGTACATTCACTGCTTTTTCTCTCTGACGAAGAATTTCTATTGAATATCTGGGGAGTGCTCATTCCAGTATGTATACAGTGTATACAGTTCACTGTACAGGTAGTATGCAAGAAGCCCGACTGGTAATAAGCCCGAATGGCACTCAAGTCCGACTGGCGTTACCCCGAATGACAGTTGACCAGACTAATTATAAAAATATAATCCAATAAAATGGAAAATTGATCAAAATCAATTTCCATTTTATTTGATTATATTTTTATAACTAGTCGGGTCGCTTACCAACAGAGCACGTTGGACAGAAAAGGACGCGCCTATACGATAGAAAGAGAGGTTTGGTGCCATCGCTAGTATCCCGTTAAGTGGATACCAGCGTTTGTCTCGGACCTTTCTTTCTATCGTATAGGTTAGTCCTCTTCTAACCAATGTGCTCTGATGGTAACGCTGCTGCTATCCTCTTAAGGGGATACGAGCGGTCCAATTCTGTCGAGACAAAGTACGTGAAAATGCGTGCATCAATTCAAAATATCTCTCTGTACAGCATTTCTTTAGCATCTCAAGAAATGCTGTACAGAGAGATATTTCGAATCGATGCACGCATTTTCACGTACTTTGTCTCGAAAAAATTCAGCAAAGCCCAGCCGCTCGTATCCCCTTAAGGGGTAAAGTGTTTGTCATTTTCTATGACTTACTACACACAACAGGAGAATTTTTAAAATACGTGGTTTTATGGTCTTTGAGTTCTATGGAAACTTTTTATTACACGGAGAGAAACTTTTCTATCATAAATTACTATGACCGCTGATGCAACCCACCTCGCAAGCATACCGACTGAGTAAACATTTTCCCGGCAGGAATACTCTGAACTAAATTCATTAAAAAATCTGAAATTCTCGGGAATTATTCTTTGGGACTTCATCTGGGCCTGTGCAGAGCTCGAGTTTTGAATTTCGAAAAAAAAGTTTGTGTTACTGACTGAGAAAAAAATGTTTTTCCGAAATTCAAAATTCTGACGATGTACAGCAGTAGATGAAGGATTGAAGATTCATTCCTGAGAATTTCATATTCCTTCATGAATTCAGTTTAGAGTATTCTTGTCGAGAAAATCTCAGGGAATTCTTCTGAATGATTTAGGGAGTTAGTAAAATGTTCGAAAACAATTCTTAAAATGCGATTTAAGAACTCTCAAATGTCCAATGATATTGACTCGTGCGGTGTTCTCTATTCAATCCGAAAGAATTATGGCGCTGATAAGATCATCTGTTGCTCAGTTCGTACATGCTAAACCAACTTATTGGCGGAAGTTTTGAATATCTTTTTGGAATTCCTTTTTTTCACCCTAAGATTCAAGTAATTTATGTTCTCTTATCACGCTAATATTCATGCTTTTATAAAGAATTGTAATGAATAATCGTTATCGATACGAAAAATTGAATAAATATTAACGGGATACTAGCGTCGGTAACGGACCTCTCTTTCTATCATATGATTCTGTCCCTTTCTAACCAATGACGTGAGTTACCGACGCTAGTAGCCCGTTAAGAAGATACCATTGGTTACCATGTGAGTAAATTTTTTCCACCAAATCACTCGGAACTGAATCGATGAAAAAATCTGAAATTTTCAGGAATGATCCTTCAAAACTTTATCTACGTCACTAAAGAGCCCAAATTTTCAATTTGGAGAAAATTTTTTTTCTCAAAAAGTTTTTCTTCGTAATTCAAAATGTGGACTCTTTAGCGGCGTGGATAAAGTCTCAAAGAATCATCCCTGAAAATTTCAGATTTTTTTATGAATTTAGTTTTGAGTAATTTAGTAGAAAAAAATCGTGCTCGGTCGGTACGCTGATATCCTCTTAACGGGATACGAGCTTACCAACCGGGAACGGTTTTTTTTCTTCCAAATTACTCGGAACTGAATCCATGAAAAAATCTCAAATTCTCAGGGATGATTCTTTGAGACCTAATGTACGTCGCTAAACAGCCCGAATTTTGAATTTCGAAAAAAAAATTTTGGAAAAAAAATGGATTGCATATAATTTCAAAAACTTTTCTAATTGGGAAGAAACCCAAATTTCATCGATATAAGGAAACATGTATTCAAAGACTCAGCAGGGTGCTTTTTTAGTTCTAGAAAGAGATGGATTTGATACCGATCCTCCATTATTTCTGTCTTATGTTGCAATTATGCATGGCGAAGTGATTGGTTATACTTTGTTTTATTACACTTATTCCTCATGGTGTGGCAAAGCCATGTATTTGGAGGATTTCTTTGTAACTTCAGAATATCGAAACAAACACATTGGAAGCAAACTTTCGGATGCTGTTGCTCAGGTAAGTAAAGTTTGACACATCAAATTATTGCTCTGTACTATACCCTGATAACACACGAAGAGTTCTTTTTCAAAAACAAGAATAGAATTCTTCAAGAACCCTTTTCGAACTAATTAATTCATAAAGAGCTCTGAAGGAGTTCAATGTTCGGGACATTACCGAGTTCTTTGAGAGTACTCAAACAATACTTTCAGCATTCTCAAAGAAGTCGTTACTGTCCCCAACATTGAACTCCTCCAGAGCTCTTAATGAATTCATTAGTGCATAAAGAGTTCTTGAAGAATTCTATTCTTGCTTTTGAAAAATAATTCTTTGTATGTTACCAGGGGTGTTACAATTACAATATTTGAATCTCACACGGCATTCGCCGAATATACAAAAATTTTAACTTATGTAAAAATCAATTGTTTCATTTCAGGAAGTTGTAAAAAATGGATGCTGCAGATTAGATTTCGCTGTATTAAAATGAAATCCAGCAGTGGCATTTTACACGCGTAAAGGGGCTGTTCGATGGGCTGATAAAGATGATTTGCACCTATATAGATTTAACGATGAAGCACTGAAAAAACTAATCAGTACTTGAGAAATATGAAATTTGCTTCATAATTTTGATGTGATACATATATAAATTCGTAAATTTTTAATAATACATTCTTTATACAGTCTTTATGATTCCCATCTCCTCCCAGGTAGAAATATCCTATTAAATCTTATTACTAATGGTGAAATGTCTGATTGAATATCATTGAATTTCATTAAAACCTATTCATTTTTCCATTTGTCAATGAGATTTTATAGATTATTTTGAACAGGACCCAGACAGCACAGAAAGTTCTTTGAACGTTTCGAAAATATGCATTTGGTGCTGCGTATTTTGGTCTCCGAGGAGTCGGTTTTCCAAATGCTTAGAGCACCTGCATTTTGGATGTCCCTGAATACGTTTTCAAAAAATTATTTCATTCAACTCAATACATACTGGAGTGAGCCAGGGGGCTTCTACTCTATTTAATGACCATTGAGCTCTATATACCCATTGGAGTGAGCGCAGCAACACAATCACGTGTGCAAAAAGAGAGGTGCGAACGGGTGTGAATCTATGTTCGTTCAATAGATAGCGTTGTCTTTTCCTAATACCCTCTCTCTCTCTGTGCACGCGGTTGTATTGCCGCGCTTACTCCAGTATGTATACATACCATTGAACTCAATATTATACTGGAACGAGCACTCTCCGCCAGGCCCCTCCAACTCAAACATTTTTCAGTACTCCTCGTTTTCACATAATATCCATCAAAATCCAGGTGGCGAACGATCTAGTGGTCCGAAACAATTGGTAAACATAACCAAAAAGTTTCATTTTGCGAATTGTCAAGACAAACTGGTGTTGTGATTCCTGTGAATTTGTGTTGTCATGGGCCAATAAATTTATTTTCTCTCATTCCGCGAATTATTTGACTACGTGTAACGTAAATTAAATTGAAGTGCCGGCCAACAGTCGTGTAGAGCCATCTACAACTTTTTGGACATTATGTGAACACGTAGAAGCTCGAGTCGGAGGGGCCCGCTCTCCGCTTTTTCTATAGTATCGGCCGGTCAGAGGGAGAGTTCAGTATGTTGGGAGATGGTATCTGCTTTTGATATATGTATTTTAAAGAGAGAAAGGAAATATGTTGGGGCATCTTATTCTTTTTTGCTCATGCAACAAACTATACCAGTCTGACCGCTTAAATCTAGGGAGCACGCATTCCAGTATGTATAGAGTTCAATGATACATATAGAGCTCAATGAGGATGACCCTAAATCATATTTCAATTAACGGGATACTAAGAAATAAGAATAAATGTGATATTTTTGTAATTCTGTAAGTTGTGTATCATATAAGCTTGTAAGAGACTTGGGGATACAATAAACCTTTGAAAAAAAAAAAATAAATAACGGGATACTAGCGATGGTACCAAATCTCTCTTTCTATCGTATAGGCGTGTCCTTTTCTATCCAACGTGCTCTGTTGGTAAGCGCTAGTGACCCCTTAAAGGCAAGTTTTCTAGTATGGTGGCGTTTTGATCGTATTGAATCGAGGTAACCTCAAAATCATACTCATCGTATTTCAATAGTCAAGTGTGAACAATAATCCTAAAAACAAATTATACGTGTTGAGATATAATTTGGCTTTAGAATTTTCTCACTTTCACACTTGATTGTTGATATACTATTGATGTTTCAAAATCAGAATAATTTTGAGGTTACCCTGCTACACAGGGCCGCCATTTTGATTTTTAGTTCGCATGAAAGTATACCCTTATGAGGGCGCAGAAATCAGTCAAACTGGTCAAAATTCATTTTACTTTTATAACGTATGAGTTGCATGCCCCTGATCATAACCTCGATGTTTGACATATTTTGACCTTGATACAAATAGTTGGATTTGAAAAATCGAAAATTCGTCATTAAAATCCTAGGAACATATTATGGATGTGAAAAAATAACATTGAATCCAATAAATGAGATCCACAAATTGTTGACTGGAATGATTCATATCCCAAACCAAAATGTTGAAGAGTACTTGTGTTAGAAATCCAAAATTTAATTTGTGCAGTTTTCATACGACAGTAAGTTCATATTTCCAGATATTTTGATGAAATTTACAGTGCTCTGTTATTTTCATCAATGTATATTTATCTGCATCGAAGAAGCTACAAGAGTTGTAGTTCAATCACTTTTGTAATGGATAGTAAAATTACAGATTGCTATCAATATATCATCATCATGAAGTAATCAGTCTTATGACTGGTTTGATGAAATCCTCCAACCTTGTGTATTATCCGCTAAACGCTCAATTTCTACATATCTACGACAACCCTTATCTTGTATAATTTGCTTCATATAATTTAAGCTTGGTCTATCTTTGCGAGTTTTACCATTCATTTTTCCTTCTAATATTGTTTGCAATAAACTATCATGCTTTAATGTGTGTCCTATCAGATTACTTCTTCTTTTCACGACATGTTTCAAAAGACTTCTTTTTTCATTTACCTTCTCAAGTACTTCTTTATTTTTTACTTCCTCTATCCACTTTATTCTAAGCATCCTTCTATAACACCACATTTCAAAAGCTTCGAGCCTCTGTTGGTCCGTTTTTCCAATTGTCCAAGTTTCGCAATCATATAATGCTGTGCTCCAAACGTAACTCTTCAAGAATTTCTTCCTTACCGCTAAGCTGATATTCTTCGAACACGGTAACTGTTTCTTTTGGTGGAAAGCCTGTTTTCCTTGTGCTATTCTTGCTCTTATATCTCTCTCACTTTTACCGTTTTCTGTAATTATGCTCCCTAGATATTTAAATTCTTTGACTCGCCGAATTGTCTCTGCATCTATTTTAATTTTCGTTCTCCTTGGTGTTTTCGCTTTTGCACAAATCATGAATTTTGTTTTGTCCTTATTTATATTCATACAATACTTTTCTAGTAATATTGTTTTCAATGTATAGGATTTTTTTCAATCCATAACCACCCATTTGTTTATTTAGCAAGTTTTAGAAGAATTAAAATATCACAATCAATATGGATGAGTGTTCATCTAAAAATTGATGTTCTCAATACGCATCTCCCAAATGTTATTTTACAGGGATTGTGGTCAATTTCCAGATTCATAGCTTAGTATGCCACATTCGAGAATGACTCGTTCAATAATATTTTCCATTTTATAGTCTTTAAGTACCCCTGCCTCGAAATTCTCATTAAAGTGCGTAGACCAATTTCACAAGTTTTTATTCAGTTGCATCAGGTTTTATGAGGTATTATGTGCATTGGAAACTGGATCGATCGGGTGTTCTATGCTTAAAAACAGAACTTTTCAATATCTCCTGAATCGTACCAGAGTTTCTATAATATATCATACTCTTGGTTGTTGTATTGAAAGAAAGGACAAACCATGCTGTAAATTAGCAACTCTTTGCTACTCCTTGTAATGTATTTGAGAGTATTTTTTGGAAACATCGATTCAGTCACCCACCTCTCCTTGACGTGCAAAAATATTGAAACGTAAAGCCAATTGTATGAAAGAAACAAAAATTTCAGAGTTTTATGATATGAAATGTAAACTCCTCAAAGAAATAAATCAAAAAAATTTGAATTCTATTTTACGTTTTCACATTGTTGATTTTCAGTGCATACAACTTTCTAAAAAGGCGAATCCTGCGTTCTCCGAAAAATTGGCGACAGGTCCGCAATTGGAAAATTTCATCAAAGACGATTACAAGGATTATAATGAGAAATTGAAATTGGAAAAGGGAGACAAATCGTATCTCAGATTACCTCCTTGGCTTAAAACCGAAATCCCAGTTGGCAAAAATTATTATAAAATAAAATCACAATTACGTGAGTTACAATTGAGTACTGTGTGCGAAGAAGCCAGATGTCCAAATATTGGAGAATGTTGGGGTGGAGGTGCGCATGGTACCGCAACAGCCACTATTATGGCAAGTTTCTCTTCGAGTACATATATTTTATGAAACGTTGAATCCAATTGTTTTAGCATAATCAGCATTACTGATTTTAATCATCGATTACAGTTGATGGGAGATACATGCACGCGTGGTTGCCGTTTTTGTTCTGTCAAAACATCTCGTGCGCCGGGTCCGTTGAATCCAGATGAACCACGTAATACAGCGATAGCGATCACAGATTGGGGATTGCATTACGTTGTTTTAACGTCTGTAGATAGAGACGGTAATTGAGAATTTTTCAATGCTATAACTGTTCCCTTTGGATTAATTACAAAAATATCAGTAATTTTTTTTTGCTATTTTGTTAGATTTAAGTGATGGAGGAGCAAACCATATAGCAGAAACTGTTAAAGAAATTAAGAAAAGGTATTGTTATGTATGATGACTCACCGAAAAATGAGTTTAGCGACTAATACAAAATTTTTCAAGAATTTTTCTTGACACTGTCTCAAGAGAATATGTTCTTGTTTCAAAAAAGTGTTCTCACAGTTTTGAAAAGATTGATTTAACCTGGAAATGTTTAATCTGTGACTCAATTCATCTATTACTTCATCGTGACTGGAAATTGTTTCATTTACTTTGTAATTTGGCTATAATATTTATACAATCACGATCAAATCTCAAAATGACTTGGATTCATTGATTGAAAATAGTTGTTGCTTATGTAAATTTTTCATATCAAATTCTAGCGCAACAATTTCTAATATGTTTCTTAAAAAAACTTGTTTTAATTTGTTTTCTGCAGAATCATAAAATACACATCATTTCATTTCCTATTTTTCTAATTTAACGTAATAATTTCTGCAGCTTGAATTCTTTACAGGAGTGACATACTAGTGGAATGCTTGGTGCCAGATTTTGGTGGTAACAAGAATTGCGTGGAAACTATCGTCAACTCTGGGTTGGATGTTTTTGCTCACAATATAGAAACAGTTGAGCGTTTGACACCATTCGTTCGCGATAGACGAGCTCGTTACAGGTGAAGAAAGTCAACTGTACATTTATATATATATATATTTAAATATAGAGATAAAACTTGAAGTCTTTCTTGTTTGATCCAGACAATCTCTTAGCGTCTTGGAGTGGGCAAAGCAATCGAACAATGAATTAATTACCAAATCCTCGATAATGTTGGGATTGGGAGAAACCGATGCGGAGGTCAAGCAAACGATGGAAGATCTAAGAGCGGTTGGAGTAGATGCCCTGACTTTGGGACAATATATGCAACCTACGAAAAGGCATTTGAAAGTAATAGAATACATCACGCCAGAAAAATTCAAATTCTGGGAAGATATGGGACAGAAAATGGGATTCCTTTATACCGCTAGCGGTCCTTTGGTAAGATCATCTTACAAAGCTGGGGAATTCTTTCTGACGAATATAATCAAAAAACGTAAAAATCATGCTAATTCAGAATAATGAATCGTCTGTAAAAACCAGGAGTAGTAATATAGAATTGTAATTAATAAATAAACATGAGTTTTATATTTCTGGTCTACGTAATATTCAATTCGTGAATCAAAATAATTCAAGCGCTTGTTGAAACACAGTAACTCGAGTCACTTCGCTAGAAACGAATTGTACCAAAATATCGTTCAAATTTGTAATGAGTTAACGTGTTATTCCGTCAAGAAAAACAATTTCATATGCTAGGGTAGCTTTGTACGGATTGGCTACTCTGATTTAGAAAGTTTGTATATCTCTCAGATTATACATATGTAATGAGTTGGGCAAAAAATTTTGATGAAAATACATTTTTGGGTCCTTGAAATTAAAAAACTTCTGGATGAAAACTTTCGCTTAACCCTCGAGAGAGCAAATGGACTCAGAAAGCATGAGAGGGAACTCAGGAAAGTTACCTGCGGGTGTGAAAATAATGATGAAATCCATGACTGAAATGATTTTTATGATTGAAAATTTAATTGAAATTTTGAATATGATTCAATTGAACATATTTATGTGATTATTTTTAATTATTGCAAAAATTTACAAATATAAATCTTAAATTATGTTTTATTGTTTCAAATGCCAATGTTTTCCATCCATCCCATCCGTCCTATTCAATTCAAAAACACGCTCAAATACAGTTTCCCAGATATAAGAAGGTGTTAGCAAAAGTAACTTCTAGTCCTCTTGAACCTCTAAACTTATAAGAGAGATTCTACGTGACGCAACGAAAACACTTACTATTCGGTAAAACGCTCGAAGCACAACTACTCCTATGTTTACGCTGACCTTTTGTGATCCGAAGGTAACTTTCGTGATCCCCCCCCCCTCCCCGGATCAAATTCTATTGTCTGTAAAATTCTGCAAAAGGTGGCAAAAATTTGTATAAAATATTACGGATAAATTAAAGAGAATCTATAAGATCAAAATTATGGTTTGTTATGTAAAAATATGAAATGTTGATAATAAAAATTAAAATTTATTTTTTATAGAGTTTAATTGACATGTTTACTTATTCTGTATCCATTGCGACCCCCACTTGAGGATCTCGTGGGGCTTGATCTTCAGGTGGATCTTGAGGAGGTTTATTATCATCTGCAACGTCTGGTTCTGTTGGTCTTCCGCGTTTTTCTTCACCCTCAATTTCTGATAAATAAACGGCTGTAGCTGCTTCATCCAAAATGATAAATTCGGTGCCCTTACCAACAATCCCTATAGAAACGTTCTGAAACCCAAAACAACAGATTGAGGCATCTATAGTTTCCACCGAAATTATTGTATCTTATCGCTTATAAATTTATTTGGAAGAAAACCAAGCTCAAAAAT
Source organism: Gonatopus flavifemur (assembly GCA_018340375.1). NCBI lineage: Eukaryota > Metazoa > Arthropoda > Insecta > Hymenoptera > Dryinidae > Gonatopus > Gonatopus flavifemur. The sequence continues at coordinate 14,880,903 of JAFFJZ010000005.1, forward strand.
GTGAAAGATCCGTATGAATCCTCTGGATAAAAATAAAAAGTTTACCTTGATAGATAAGTCTACTTCGTTCGGTAATGTGTCGCGTAATGCACGAAGCCCATGTTTTACAAGTTCATCGAGAGTGGATGATAAAAATTCGTTGAGATGTTTTTCCAAATATGTGCGAGCACTTTGCGAACGGGATCCTATGGCCATAGCTTTGCAGTCAAAATAATTAGCCGATGGGCAAGTTTGATATATATGTGGGCCTTGGTCCTGAAACAAACATCCATGAAATGTATTTGGTATTCAACTTGATTTCCAGGAAACATTCGAAATTTGAGTTATCGTTAATAACGTTCAGGTGAACTAACATCATAACCTGCGACCAACAATCCCACGCCGTAAGGTCGTCTGTCGTATCTTTGAGTACAAGTTTGCATTTTATTTCCCAATGCAGCGATCAAACGGCTGACGGGTAAAACATCGTCATGGGAGTATTTGTAGTTCAAACATTCGGTACGCATATAACGACTGCAACAAAATTTTCGTTATCAATATTTTCAAGCATGAAATTAAATGAATTAAATGTTTTATCACGATAGCATTGATCAGTGAAACCACGAGTGCTTACCTCAACATCCTTGCATCGGCATTCAATCCAGCAATCGTAATCCCCATATGCTTATCGATGGGAATGACTTTTTTCTGATGAGCCGAGAGTTCGGAAGATGCTCTTTTAAGCGCGATCAATATGGCATGCGTTTTATTTTTCAGACCTACAGTGGCAGAACCTAATTTCACCGCTTCCATAGCATATTCCACTTGATGGAGACGTCCTTGAGGACTCCATACAGTTACATCGCTATCATACTGGTTGCGAAACTATAAAAACATTACCCAAAAATATTAATTTGATTTCCTCTCATTGGATCTTTTCTGCATGCATACTTCGATTACTCATAAATTTACATCACGCGAGTACAGTCTATTTTTTATTGAAATTATTTCTCCTGTGGTATGCGTGTGAATTGAATTTTACTACACGTTAGAGATTTTACACATATACATGTAAATTCCAAAAAGAGTAAGCTGCGAGTTATGACAATGACTTAACGTTATGTGCAATATTAATAGAAAACTCTGAAAAACTTTTGAAATATTCTTCTGTACATTTTAAATGAATATATCTGCAAAGTTTATCACACCGATTGTAATAATTATTTTTTGTAACATCCTATGGGAAATATTTATTTTGCGAGTCCATTATGAAAAAACAATACATGTGACTAGTTCAACTCAATTAGTTCGAATAACAATATTTCAAGAATTTGAATAAAATAAACTTTCAAAATTAATATTACATACCATTTTTTGTGTGTGATGAATACAAAAATCGGATAGTTTTGAATAATAACCTCAATGGCGTTCGATTCTTTACCACAAATTAACTGTCATGCAGGATTGTAGTATTGTACTGTACCATTGATGGACAACGATATAGGCCTAAGCACACAAGCTACGTAAACGTGAACGTAAGGAACGGAAGGCTGCGCAGATCTCGTATACGATTTCTGCGCGTCCGTTCTTGCGTTTACGTAGCTTGTGTGTCTTGGCCTTATGTCGTCATCTGTCTTTCACCACCAGGGGGTAGTGGACTCTGTTTCCAGGAAGGCCCATTGAAATTCTTTGTAGAATTTAAATAAAGTGATTGAAATTGAAATTGAATTGAATTGTCTTTCACCACCAACCAACACCTTACCCAATTTCTTATCGACTGAATGAGTTGCTCCTTTGATCCATCGAATTCTATCGAGCTTCGAGAGTACGAAAACGAGCGGTATTTTCAAAATTCAAACAAAATTGCAATATGAAAAATCTGAAGAATAAGCAAAATTTATTCATAGAAAATATCATTCATCTTTCTACACAATTCTAAGGATTGAAAATCAATCTTGGAAAATCAAGGGCACCAGAGTCAAATTTTGTGCCAGTTTTTTCAAAAGGTACGTAATTGATACATATTCAAAGTGAATAATAATGAATTACATACTTGAGATTGCCGCACTTTGAATTTCCAAATGATTTCTGAAGGCTCAAAGATATAAATTTGTTGACGTTTAGAGGTTAAAATTGTACAATTTTATCTTTCAACCTTCAGAAATCATTTGGAAATTCAAAGTATGTAATTGATTATTACTCACTGGAGATATGTATAAATCACGTACCTTTTGAAAAATCTTGGCACAAAATTTGACTTTTCTCAAGAAAAATCTCAGAAAAATGTAAATTTTATTTATTTAAGAAATATTTGAATACATTATTTTTATATTCTCTTTTTTTTTTTCAATTTTTCTTCAAATTGAAACTTTGAAAATTTTCTTACGAATTACTTATTATTCATATATATTACTCGAATGAATAAATACTTTTTTGAAAACATACAAAAATATAAATTTAACATTTTATACATCATATACAGTGATAAAAACTTAGATTTCTAAGCGATATTTTTTATCTGGAGGCTGTTCGCTGTCTCTACTCGAACTACCATCAAACTCATCCTCGTCGTCCTCGTTCTCCTCGTCGGAGGGGATTCTCAGCCTACGAAGACCTCTCTGTTGACCTGAAGATAATTTCTTTGATACTAAATTCGGAACTTTCTTAGCGGACGTTGGTTCTGCTTTTTGTTCTTTTGCAGGTTCGATTTGTCGGGTTGGAGAACGTCCTCTTACACTGAATTTACAATTCTTCACGGTAGTCATGCCACTGAAAAAATTCCATATTCCGGTTATACAAGAAAATAAAATTCAAATATAAAAATATATTTCATAGTAATCGAATAACTCACTTCATTTTTCGATAAAGTTCATAAAATCCATCATGATTTCCCAAGTTTCCTATTTTCCATAAGAATTTTTCATCGTGGGTGATCACTATCAGTTGAAAGTTTGCATTTTTTCTTATTCTCAGATTTATAATTCTGTAACAACAAAATATTGTGTTTGAGGAACTTGATATCGATAGGGAGCAGCAATTGGAATTACTTGTTTATTTATTTATTCGAATAAACGGGCAACAGCCCTTGGATAAAATACAAAAGTAAAAATGCATGCAAAATAAAACAAAATAGTTGCACAAGCAAGTAAACAGTCAAAGCAAAAGTAACGTAAGTGAAACAATAGAGGCTTTCATAGCAGAAATAAAATAGAATTACATGATTGTACCATGAACGAGTGACAACAGAAAGTAGATAGAAAGAAAAGCAATGTAAAGAAGAACCTAGATTAAAGAAATCAATATTCGGCAATACATTAATTCAATTGCCTGCAGTACACAGCCTAAGTACGGGCGAATTCAAACCCAGGTACGTCTCCCGCGAAGGAATTGGAAATAGAGAGGAAGCATTTCTCAACGTTCTCCCAGGAACATGAAAACTAATTTCACTTGAAGTATGTAAGACGTATCCACCAACCCATTCAAGATTTTAAACAAGAAAAGAGCGTTAAAACACTTCCTTCGATTTTCCAGAGTATGCAGCCTCGATTGGGCCAACGTCCGACTGTAGTCATGATCAAAACACACTTCCGTTCGAAGCTGCACACTCTCAAACAGTTTCACATCGTACTGAAAATGGGGGATTCCAAACCACCGATCCCTAATCTAAAATATGCATAACTAAGGTTGAATACAAAGGATCCAAAAGTATCACGACTATTGAAATTAAGGTACTATCAACCCTTCGCATAGCACAGGCATAATACTCCTTGAACGTCAGCTTACGATCGAAAATGTTACTTAGCTCTCTAACGCTATGAGAGCCCCTCAAGGTTGCATCGCCAATTCTATAACCAAAACCAACTAACCAACCGCAGTTCTACATTTAGAACCATAGAATTGCCAACACGCCAGTCATAAATATTATCCAGGTTGCTATGGGATTCAGAAACATTAGCGAAAGAAGTAACTGCAAGGAAGATTTTCAGATCATCGGCATAGAGCAACTTTCCAAAGAATTCAATAACGCCATCCAAGTCATTATTGAAAATTCAAAAGAGCAGCGAACCAAGAGAATCATGAGATTATCTTACTTTGACAAAGCTTCGGCTAGATTTTGAGCATTTTCCTCGTCAAGATTCGTTGTTGGTTCATCGAGAGCCAGAATACCGCAATTACTACAAAATGTTTCCGCTAAAGCTAATCTTATGATGATGGATGCCAGAACCTAATGAGATAAAAATTCAATTTATTATCTCATTGAAATAAAAAAACAAAAAAACCACAACGATAATGATATCATTAAAATCTCACTCTTTGACCAGCACTACAACGGCCTTTCATTTCCATTTCGTGTCCTCGTTTTTCTTGAACTAATTTATAATTGAATGTTCTTTTGACATCTCCAATACCTTTAGTTGTTTCAGTACGAATTTGAATGTACGTAGTGTCGGTTCCACTATAAATCATTCTCCACATTCTCTTCATAATTTTGTTCACTAGATTCATACGTTCTTGATGATATTCTATCATCGCTCTATCCAATGCTTGAATGTATTGTGTTAAATCTGATATAATTTGTTGCTGAACCTGATAAAATATTGATTAAATTTGAGTTAAAGAATTTACATTGATATAAAAGAAAAAAAAAAAACCATTTTGATACGTTACGATCAATTCAACACAAATTTCTTTGTAATTTTTCCTAACACGTCTGTATGTATCTTTCTTCAAATCCTCTGTATATTGTTGTACAGATCTCTCCAGTTCTTCTAAATTTCCCGTCATGACATTTTTCTGAAAAAGGAAAAAATGGAATCTTCTTTGTACCTGTACTAAAAATCGCATGAAATTGATCAATTCTCTTACCTGACGTAACAAATCCTGTTCCTTGATTTTATATTCATTCCATTTTTCAACCACCTTGTCGTTGTCCGACTTCCGTATATTCTCCCTCAAATTCATACACTTTTCATTCAAATCTTGTAAAGTTACTTTCATTTTTCTCAACGAAACATTATCCGTTAATTCTCTTTTGCGAATCTCTTGAGACATAAAATCTTCCTTCAATTTATTCATTTTATCCTCCGTATCTTTCTTCTCGGTGCTATATTCTTCGTGGGTTTGTTGATGATTTTTAATTTGAAGCTCCGTACGTTTCAAACTTTCATCGATACCATTTTTTCTGAAATCATTGATTTCTTCTTGTACTTTCTTCAGTTCGGACAAGTTTCTATTCTTTTCCATCGAAACTTTTCTCTCTTTTTCTTGCTTTTCCCAATTTTCTTTCTGTAAAAGAGATAAATGAAAACAAAAAAATAATAATAATTAGTTTTCTCTTCCACGATAAATACCTTCAAATTCTCCAACTTTGAAATACTGATATCCAACTTGTTATCTGCAATTTCCAAACTTTGTTTCAAACTTTTGATAGATTCGCTCAAAGAAATTTCCAGGGACGATAATTCTTCTTTTTTATCTTGTAACTGTTTCAATTTTTGCACCCCGGATCGAATTTCCAATTGTTTTTCGTGCAAAGCGTTACGCTCATCCACAGCACGTTGTAATTTTTCATTGTAAGAATCAACTTGCAATTGCAGAGTTTCTATTTTTTCTTGTACATCTTTCAGAGAATTTTTCAAAGATTCGCGATGCGTCAAAGCTTGAGTCATACTCATTGAACTAGTTCTTCCTGAAAAATATCGAATATCTTAGTTTGAGAATAAACTGTGATTGAATTTGAAAGAAAAATAAAATAATACCAACCTGCTCTAGCCAATTGATTTGTTATTCTATCGATACTTCTATTTGTTGTTTCGATTTCGTCTATACATCGATCCCATAGAGAAATCTCACTCATTATTATCTTACATTCTTTCAATTTATTTTCTGGATCTGAAATTGATAATTGAAGATTCTCCACTTGTTCTTTGAATTCAGATAATTGTTGTTTATATTTTTCGATCCCTTTACTGAAAAACAATCATTCGAAATTAGTATGTGAAAATAATGAAATAATTCTTTTGCAACCTACTTCATTTCTCCCATTTCTATACGTTCGAAGAGCACAACTTTTTCAACGAGAGGTTTCAATTGTAGCATATTATCGTATAATTGTTGTTGTTTCTTCAATTCACTCTCGCATTGTTTTAAACGTTCAGGATGATTTTTTATATCATTTTCTATTTTTCTGACCAGATTGTCGACAGTCTTTGAATCGTCAAAACCACGATCGCACAAGGGACAGCAAGGACCTTTGTTCTTCAATTTTTTCAAGTATTCTTTGTAAGCGATACTTTCGTAAGCATAAATTCCTCGTTTATCTTGAAGATCTTTCACTCTTGTCAATTGTAAGCGTAAATTGTCTTCAAAATTTTTGTAATCGCAAATTAGAGAAATCTTTTTTCTGTCAGCTGAAAATGATAACGTATGAAATAATCATTTTCGAGAACTGTACACAAGTGCGATTAAAATATTCCCTTACATTCTATTTCTCTCGTTTTTTTCTCAAGTTCATTTTCTTTGTGTTTGATCGTTGTTCGGGTTGTTGTTATTTGACATTGTTCGGTTTGAATTTCTTGATTTAGAGATCTAATTTCTTCACTCTGTAATAAAAATAGCAATAAAATAAAAAGTATGACTGTGGAGTGAATCGGTCACAAAGATAAAAAGTCTTTGAAAGTACACGAACTTACTAAATTTTCATAAACTCTATCTAAATCATTTTTCAACTTCCTTTCAGGAATTTCATCGATATTCAACAACAACGATAATTTATCTTTGTACTGGTTTTGAAAGTTTTCCATTTCTCTCTTTTTTTCTGCGAGCTTGGCTTTATCGTGTTCCAATTGAGCGTGGAGAGCACTATTTTCGTGTAAACGTGTGATTTCGTCGTCCATAGAATTTAATTCAATTTGCGTGATTCCTCTCATTTCCATTTTTTCTTGAATTTCTTCTTTGGTCTGTGTTACATTCATAGATGTCTTCAATTCTTCCACTTTATTATTAGCTTCTTCTAATTTCCTATCGATGGTATTTAATTCGTTTGCAGCACTACCAATCTGAAAACAATAAAAGTTAATATTTATTGATCAAATCTGTTCTGTGTTAATGACAGGAAAGGTTTTATAAGAAGTATCTAAAAACATCTTTTCGTTAAAATAGCACAGATCTCATCAATTTATTATAAATTCAAATATCATAATAACCTGTCCAATCTCTGTAGTTATCGCCCGAATATCTCTTCTTGCTTCAATTATTTGATTTTCTTTCAAATGGATTTCGTTTTCTATTTTCGATTTTGAATCGCGTAGGACATCGACTTCTTGCTGCATTTTTCTTTCATTTTGTTCATTTTTATGCTTATTCTTTTCAAACGTTCCATCTATATCCGCAATTTTGTCTTCGAAGTTTTGAATAAGAGTGAGGACCTCTGCAATATGATTTTTTTTTCATGTTAAAGATAAATATTGAGTATAGCAAAAAAAGAATATATTCAATAACTTTATTTTATACTTTGAGCGAAATTATATTGAAGATAATCGAAATACGTACCCATTTCAGATATATTGCCATCTATAGGATCCAAATTCCAAGATTTCAAAGTATCATTCAAGATTTTGTTACGCAGAGTGATTCTTTTTTCTTGATCTTTTACTTGTTGCGTCAAAGTTCCGACTTTGACTCTCAATTCGGTTAATAATTTTTCAATTTTTATTCCCTGTTTGGTTACATCTTGCAATTTGTCTTTAAGCTAAAAAAAAAAACCGTTCAACTTTCATCGGAGGTTCGATTATTAAGAATTACAAATTTCACACAGCCGCTATTCAATCACCTGTTGCATTTCAATATCTCTGTTGCGAAAAAGATTGTTATACGACGCTATTTCTTTTTCTAATTCTTCCATCGTACCTTGAAAAATATTCTGAATATTTGACTTTAATAACATGTACTGTTGTTTTGTCACGTTATATTCAGTTTTGATCTTTTCTGAAACAAGCCAAGAAAAATTCATGGATTCAATTGAATCAACATTTATCAATTTTAAATAAATTTGTCAATCCACTAACCTTCCTCTTGTAATAATTTTTTATAAGCTGAATTCTCTTCTTCTAATTTTAGCAAACTTTGTTTGAGAGGTACACTTTCTTCATCGATTTCTTCAATTTTCTTCTTTGCTTCTTCTAATCGAATCTTTTGACTATTCAATTTTTTTTCTTTGTCTTCCACTTCCGTGATCAAATCCTTCATGGAAGCTTTACTTTCTTGTAAGCTATGAAGTTTTTGTTTTAATTTTTTCAAAAGATTTCCGTTGCTTTCAAGGGCTTTGTTGAATCTCGCGCTATCGAATATTTCGTCAAATCTCTCCTTTAATTTCTTTCCCTCGTCCAAGGGCCAGCTCAGTTCTTCTTGATGACAAAATATTACTGAACTGAGAACAGATTTGGTGACACCCATCGCTCTCAAAAGTTCTTCATCTATGTTGGCACAACGATTGGTTACAGATTCTTTCTGTAAACAAATTTCAAAACATAGGAGAGTTTGAGAAATTTTGTCAAATTATTCTTTGTTGTTTGGACATGATGGATTCACCCTCCTGTACTGAAAAAAATCTCAGAGACAGCGAGACGGTGGTTAGATTTCATCACAACCAAACGCCAAAATCGATTAACCAAAAATAGGCTGAAATAGGTAATTCCTTCCTCAAGTTAGAAATAGAAAAGATTTCTAAAAAATCACTTGGATCATATACTATTTAATTCTTATTTCAAATTTCGAAATATTTTGACTTGAGGAAAGTTTTTGAAAATTCTATATCTTTGGGCAATTGTTTATTTTGACATAGATGAAACCTAAGAAGTCAACGTATTACATAAAGTATCCTTCCTTTGAGGGGTCACAATCCTAACAAAAACGTTGATAACATGAAATACTGAATTTAAAAAACAACAAACCTGACGTGTTGCTTTATCCATCCTTGTGATAGCATTATCGAGAGTCTTAAATCTCATAGTCTTGTTGACTTTTGTGCACTCGATCGTTCTACAAGCTGTATACACATAATCTTTGATTTCGATCTCTGCTTTAATGACACCTCTGACCTATTAAATAAAACATACGTATAATAAAAAGAATTGTCTAATTAGTGCTTCGATAATGCATTTGTATGTTTATTTTCTTTTTCTACGATACATACCGTGGAATTTGCGCTAAGCGCCGGATCATAAATGAAATATTTTCCTTTGTCCGAGCCGGGTGGTAACTCACCCGAGGTGACATATTTCAATGCCTCAATGATGGTAGTTTTTCCAGTACCATTTGGTCCAAGAATCAAGGTAAGAGGGTATGAAAAATTAATCGTACACTCTTCTTCGTCGCCGAAATTTCGAATACCGCGAATCGAGAGTTTCTTTAACCTCGACATTGTGCTCCGTTACCAAAAAAGAAAATTACAATGTTCCAATGTTTTACATGCTTTGAATAATAATAAGAATTATAGAATTTTTTCAACTTACTGTCCTTCGAGTGTTGTCCACTTTTCACATCAACTTGGAGCTGCTGTCAACCGATTGTTTGTTATCTACGCCGGATTCAAGAGCACTTGGAATAATTTATCTCTCACAAGTTTGAACACGTTTAGGAATAACGTTCAATTTTGCGCCAAGAAATTTTTTTTTTCCATAAGAATTTCAATCAGCTAGTCAACCGTTGGTCAATTTCTAGTTGTTTTTTCGTGGAAAACTAGAAATTTGCCAATGGTGATCGATCCACGTTGGTGATCCGCGTTGAATGTGCACTTGATATTCTCATTCTTCTTAAACTCGTGGATAAAATAAAGGATGGAAATATTTCATATCCAGTGCGCAGACTCGGCACCCGGCGTCTCGAGTGTAATCAACCACGTGAAATGTTAATTTGGTTAAAGTGAGGTTATGTACACGTTTGAATGAGTGATCAAAACAAAGTAGAATAACAATTGGTAAAGATGGGCCGCCTTGCAGAGGTAAATTGAATAATCAAATTTGGAAATTTCTTCATTGAAAAGGAATTTTTAGTTTTTTATAAAACGTGCTTTTTGTATTTACATCAATTCCGATTGCCAATTCTAAATCGTGGTACACAATAGAAAATAGTTTGTTATTAAGTACGGTACATATTCTATTACAAGATTCGTTGAACAATTATAACACACAAGTAAATGTTGCTGAATTTTGAATCGTTTATTGCAACAAATTGGTAAACAAATAACAAAATCCTCAGCTGTTGGAGACCTCAAATCTTGCAATACATTTTTCAAACTATATTTCCAGTTCCAAGAAGTTAATTGAAGAAAATAAACATCAATGATTTCTTAAATTTAAAGAATTTGAATTTTCGTTTTGTTTCAATAAACAACTCAAACTTCAAAGACACACTCACTACTCATAATTTGAAAATTTATTAATTTTCAGAGCTGTGTAATTCATGAGACATATATATCACGTACGAGTTCAATGTTCTTGAAGTTGAAATTCATTCTCCAAGAAGCCTTTTCCGCTGATGCTTTGAGGATTATTTTTATTTGCTATTTTTGGTCGAATATCCATTCGCTGACTCCACAATTTCAAACAATAAATAAAAAATGAATAATAAGAAGTGAAAGATGATAAATGTATAAGTCACCTAACATTTTCATTCATACTTTATTTTTTTAATAAAAGTGATATATCCGAAGAGATTTAGAAACAACTTTTATTGATTACAGCTTGCAGGAGATCAAGCCTCGGGAGAAAAGAACAGAACTTTTGTATTTCAAGATGAAGGACATACTTTAGGGAATGCTCTCAAATATATCATTTCTCAATAGTACGTATGAACGTGTTTGAATCAAATTATTTTTAAAATATTCATTTCATGAATCATTGTGATATCGAACTAATCGATTCCTATTGATTTTGATGCAAAATTATGAAATTCAAAACTATTTTACATTGGAACAAATAAGAATAAATCAGTTGGAAATAGAATTTTTTAAGCAGGGAAATTAAGAAGTTGAAAATAAGTACAATTGCATTATATAAAACTACTTGAAATAACATTTAATCGATTCAAAATATTCGATAGAATATAAAAATGATTGGTAACCGATATTCATGTAGACTATAAATTCACTTCTCACATAAAGAAGTAATTTGAACGTTTTTCAGAAATAAGTACCAATTATATTCAAAATATGCTAATCACATGCGGTTTTTTTCAATGATGAAAATGTAAGAAAAAATTGAAAATTCTTATTCCGGTATTGTGATACAGATACGTCACGTTAATATATATCACGAAAATAATTATATGTTGTTATAAGCAGTACTCACCTGAATCATAAATCATTTTTTGCATAGAAAAGTAATTTCAACTTTTCCAAAGGATACATTTTTATTGTATTGAAAATGTACGAATGATACGCGTCTTTGTATTTAAATTGAAATGTTAACAAAAATTAGAAATCTTCGTCTTGATTTTCTGATATCTCACATATAATTTTTCATGTAAGAAAGTAATTTCATCTTTTTTCAGAAATAAATACTTACGGGTTTCTATTCTGTACTAGATTTACAACTGAAATGTTAATTTCAACGATTAATGTAATGTTACATAATATATTGTTTAAAATTTGATACTTCATCCTTTCGGACACTTTGTTCATATATGGGACGATGTTTTCTAATACTTTTGCAACTGTGGATTATAGAATAATCATTCTACTACATTCAGTAGTCTTATTCGTCATGATGTTCTAATGAATATATCCATAAACGGGAAAAAATATTGCCAATTAAGTTGATTCATCTTCATCGAGATACGTATCCACCTTTATACGCATTAGAACACATCGCTTCAAATATGAGCTAATATCGAAAAGAGTTGAGAAAAACTTTAAAATTTGGAAATAAAATTGCTGATAATACAAATAAGTATTCCTTATGAGTTTATAAAAGAGAGGTGTAGGATGAACTACCCAGTAGATGAGCAATTCATAAAAGAAGTAATTTTTATAAATTTTTGCTATATTCAAATAATTCGATTGTTTTCACAAAAAGTTACACTGTAAAAAGTTCTTATGAGAAATTTCACGTACATTTATGTGAAGTAATTAACACATACACGGATAGGAAATTTCCTGTAACTTTTGGGACAAATCCTATAAATTTACAGTAAAAATCCCATAAAAACAGCAATTTTAATATATATTTTTATGTGAAAATTCTCGAATATTTTTTACAGTGTACTTCTATTGCAAAACACAGACCAATTGTTTTAAGGTAGCAGAAATTTTTAATAATCACTCCTTTTATGAGTCTTACACCTACTGGGTAGTTCACCCTAACCTTCGTTAAGAAACCTATTGAATCTTATTCAATGTTCTGATTGAAATCGATTTGATTAGATTCAAAAACTTATTTTAATCCAAAACTTGCTGAATTTTGCCAAATTTTGTCGAAACCTGGACAAAATTCTTACCAAATCCAATTTGATTTGATTTGAGTGGATCATTTTATAGATTTTTTTAACCAAGGAAAAACACATTTTTATGGCTTATTTGACCTATGTATTCTGCAAATATTATAAACAAATTCAATTCAGAAAAAAAAACTGTCATCGTAATGTAAGTTTTCATTATTTATGTCAGAATATTGAATGAAAATTTCAGAGTGGAAAGTTGAATTGTTTTTGAAATATGATTCGCTTATCATATACAGTCGTATCGATGAGATATTACATCGATCACTCGGAACGTGCGCGGTGCTGAACTTACATCAACACGATAGCTCCGGTTTTTCCTGATTTTTTGCATTTGATTGACAGTGTAATGTCACACAGAGGAAAACATTTGTATTAAAAATCATCAAATCAAGTATCATATTCATGAGATTTACCCGATTCTGATGATACAACTTCACATTTCATTATCACTCTGCATATTCAATTCAAAAAGAATTGTGGTACAATCCAAAACATAAATTGTGGAATTAAAAGAATGGAAAATAGTGGCAGCAACTGGCATCTTTTCAACAAAAGAAAAAAAAAGCTTTGCTTGAAAAATCACGGGAAGAATAATTTGCGTTACCCGTCCACATTGGTTCAAGACAAACTTGAATTTTTACAACTAAGATGAATCAGGAAAATGAGTTAACTTTTTAATAACTTCTAAACTTCAGAAGAAAATCGCTTAAAAGATTTTCATAGAGAACACTGAGTATTGTTTGTTGTGATTGGTAATAGAAAATTTGATTTCCCTCGTCAAGCGGATAATCTACATTGTCTAATTAGCGAATTAGTTGAAAATTATTTATCATGACCAACGCGTAATTATGATTCATCGCGATTCACATCTAGCCGTAGAAAATGTTACTTTGTCATTTTAAATCATGATTCAATATTCAAATGGCATAATTCGTATGTAATTGGTACTTTTATCTCCATCAGGGATCAACGTCTAATAATTAACTTTTTTTTTTTTTTGTAAAATCAACCATCAAGTTGTATTCTTTGGTTTTTTTTGGGGAAAACAGTGTTTTCCAAATTTCCTCAGCCACGTAGATCTCTAGAAAAGTCTCAAAGAATCATCCCTGAAATTACAGATTTTTACATGAACTCATTTTCAAGTAATTTCGTCGGAAAATCCTTTAAACTGAATTCATAAAGAAATGTGAAATTTCCCTGCTGGAAATGAATTGTCAACAATGCAATAGAGTGTTGTCAAAGTTAGAAGCGAATGTACAGTGAGTGTCATTTCGCGCTTGTTGAATGTAAACCTGACACTCTCTTACGCGAACTTACACCATATTTTTACCAGGGTTTCAGGGATGATTCTTCAATACCCTTATCTACCCAGACAACACAAGAAATTCTCCAAGAGTTTCTGAAGAACTATGAAAGCCTGCGAGAATTCAACATGTACATTGAATTTGTAGGAAGTTCTTCTTTAGCAGGGACAGAGCTTCGTGAGAGTTCTAACATGCGGACATTAAAGAATCCTCCAAGTAATCTAAAAGTGTTATTTCAATACTCTCATAGAACACCCAAGGCATTTATTACAGAGCTGTAAATTGATTTTTTTAGAATTCAAAGAACTCTTTGAAAATTCGTCAAGAGTTCAAATTGAGACAGAAATATATTCCTTCTTGAATTCGAAGAATATAATTTAAATTCAATGAAAAATTCTCTCATTGGAATGAACTATCTTTTCCATTGGAAACAAGAAATTGTCTTCAAATCTAAGAAATCGGATTCTCAGTGCAGTTTCGAGTAATTAAGTAGAAAAAAACCCGTGCTTGGTCCGTACGCTGGTATCCTTTTAAAGAGATAATATGAGAATGTTCTTATAATTTCTCTGAGAAATTATGAGCTCATTTTCGCCATGATCTAGGCGACATGGATGGATCCACGTGAATCTCATCATCCTCATTAAGCCTTGTAATGACCCAATAAGCACGAGGACATCCTACTGATGCACAGGACATCTTTGGGATATTCTACACCCAGAAAACGATAAGCTTGAAAATAGCATGAGATTATGCTTAACAGTTAAAAATCCAAAAAATTCTTATTTTTACTCTACTATGCTCATTTTAAAACGATGTTAGTTGCAAAAGAAATATAAAATATCTTCAGAACAAAATTAAGATATATATATATATATACATTCTTAAATTCAGCATAAAATATTCTATGAGAAACGATATTTGATTGAAAACTATTAAGCGCAATACATACAAGTCGACGTTATTCTTATTTTCACGTTTAAACATTCATTGAAAGGTGCGTTTTTTCATATATCATTTAATTCCACTATATTGTTCCGAAAAATAACTACTTCCAATTATTGTAATAACACGCAAATGTCAAGTATATTCAGACTTTGATGATAAAAACAATAGTATTTGTGAAATAGAAAGAATAAATGACGCTCGAATGAAGCTTACTACGCTGAAAACAAGCATAACGTTTTCTGGGTGTATAACGTCCATCGAAAATATCTTGCTGTCCTTTGCTATCAGGACAGCTTACGCGAAGACAACAACCAAGGATGCTGAAATTAGCCCAAGTACAGGACCCTGACCAAACGTAGGGATATAAATCTAAAAATCCTGCCTGAGAATACAAAAATCTCGGGCTAATTTCCGCATCGTTGAAATACTTTTCCATTTCCATCACATAGAGATTTTAAATTAGAAAAAGTACTTGACAAGGAGAAGTACTTTGAGTACAAAAAAGTAATTGAGGTTTCCCATTCCTGACAATAACCCAGCCAGAAATTTACAACAGGCGCAGTACTGCATCGATACTTTCCAAATCTGGCAGGGTACTGGCATTTATCTGGGATGATAACGCTTTTCTGTACTGGGGATTGAATACTAATACTCAATGTATTAATTCGTAATCAATGCAGTGCCTGTACTGGATCAGTACCTTACCAGCATTAAGCTCTCAGTACTGGTTTATCAGTACAGACATACCGGTAGTACTGCATTTCTATGTATCCAGTACTGATCCCGCACGTGTTGGCAAAGTGTTGGCGGCCCAATACTGGCACTGTACTGCACCTGTTGTCAACATTGCGGCATTGTTCGGATTTTTCTAATTGGGAACATCCACCTTTGACCCATATCATATCGTGACCACTCTCTGAAGTACAGACATTTGTGCATAGATCCTTGATTCTTCGTTGGCTCTGTATTTTTCCATCATTTAACTAAATGAAAAAAAAGACGTAACTGTAAGTGTCTAAAACAGACATAGACAGCCGGATAGCCATTGAAATTCATCTTTAGAAGACAGGACCACCCTAAAAAACAACATTTTTCATGTTTTTTAGACATCCTGTGTTCCACAGGTTAACTTCTGCATCTAAATTCCAGTAGAGTGACCAGACGCCTGGTTTTGATTCACAATGTTCCGTTTTTTTCATAGATGATGAAAAGAGAAAGAAAATTAGTCCCAAAATCACTGAATTTCTTCTCTTTCCTCCAATTTTTCTCGAAAATGAAAGGATAAAATCGAAAATAATGAGTACATACATCTTTTTTGCGATACAAAGAAAGTGTGGATACTAGATTTCTCGATTTGATTTTATTTATCCTTTCATTTTCGAGGGAACTGGGGGAAAAAATGTAGTCATTTTGGAACTTTGAAATGCCCCTTGAAAGAAAAGCCGCCAAAATTATACATAATTTATATACAAACTATATTGAATTCTATAAAAAATTTATAAGGATTTTTTTTACAAATATAACACTCAATTGAAATAAATATACCGACGACAAGGGATGCACAGTACTGATTTACATTTCAATTATAATTTCACCGAATAAGTTTATCAATAAAATAACACAAACGGATATGCAACTCTCAACGATCAAAGATCAGTAACAAAATATCAAACGCACTCAAATTGTAGCGTTTATCCACCAAAACTTGTACGCACCGTCACCACGGCCAGTCAATATGAACCAGGGTGTCCAGCAAAATATGATTTTGGAATTCCCGACTTTTTCCAGGATTTTTTGGGAAATTCCCGGATCGAAAATAAAATGCCCACACATCAATTTCAATTAACATCTTCGATGCCATAATACAATCTAATAAGAAAAATGAATTCGAAGTTGAATATTCAAATATTGATCATTTTAAATGGACATGTTTTCAATCAATAATCCAAATCATTCATATCCAACTCGGCTCCATTTAATTATAATGCGTTTTGAAAATGAAATCAAGTACATCTTAGAGAAGTCAGAAACAGACTATTTCACGAACATTTGAGAATTCTTTCGAAAATTCTTGAAACAGTCGCAAGACCTCTGAGAGAATATTTGAAACAACTCTCAAATCTCCCCCAGGTAGAAATATTCTATTAGATCTCATTACAAATGGTGAAATTTCTGATTAAATATCATTGAATTCCATTGAAACCTATTCATTTTCCCATTCGTCAATGAGATTTTATAGATTGTTTGTAACAGGGCCGTGAAATAGGACTTCTTGAGTTGTGTAAATTATTCTGAAAATATCTGAGAATCTTTGCATAACTCTCAAAATTATAACAAAAAATATCAATATTCAATATAATCAGTTATTCGTCGATGGAGAAAACTTTTCTAAGTTTAAAAATTCTGCACACACAAAAATAAAAATATAATTGAAAATTTCCCGGAATTTTTTTCATTTCCTGACGTTTTCCCGACTTTTCCAGACGAAAGTACAATTCCTGACTAATTCCCGACTGCTAGACACCCTGATGGACGCTTAAGGTGATACCAGCGGCGTGGCAGCAACCAAATCGGTTATCACAAACCACGGGCAAACACGCCATGTTAATACAAATATCGCTCTGTACAGCACTTCTACTTGAATCGAAGAATTGCTTTACAGAGCGATATTTTAATTAAAATGAAACGTTTGGCTGTAGTTTGTCATAAACGATTGGGCTGCTGCCACCCTGCTGGTATCCCCTTAACTACTATTGTTCTATCGCTCTTACGATAGCAACTCACGCAAAAAGACTATCAACGCCATCCAATGTTGCCAATGTTGAATTTTATAAATTATATAAAATTTTGAAAACTTTTCCATTCGGGAGAAACCATCCCAGTTTGACAATTCAATAGTATTTCACTCATTACAGTGAAAAAATTTGCATTTGCAGCTGATCTTTTTACTGTAACAGCTGAATTTATTTCCGTATACGTTATTTCTGCATGACAAATGGGGATGGGTCATTCAGTTTCTCCGTTGCTTCTTCCGAGATTGTTTTATATAAAACCACATCTTGGGTGATGTATTTTAAAGCACCCAGTATATAAAATTAATTATCAGAATTTGGTAATAGAGGCAAAGTTTGCACAAACTTGACTCCCTCGCTCAACGCTGGAGGTATAGCGTCGATTGTATTTTTATTTTAAACTGGAAATTGAAATTTCATCATTCTTATTCAGCTTCCAATGAGGTTTAATATTACACGTAATGATATAAGTTGCAATGAAAAAAAAAACATGCGTCATTATAACGTAACCATTCATCTGCAACCTGTAAACATTTCTTTTATGCCAAATTTCAGATAACAAATATTTATTATGATTATAGAATAATAGGTAAATTTGGATAATCGTTTGTTTCATTTGTTGACTCATTGAACCATGCAATCACAATTTTATCATCTTTCGTCTGTGTATGAAGAGATACGATGTAACACTAGGGTATTCTTGAATAAATCATTTATCAGTAAATGAAGAAACATGAAATATCATGACTTGCAATTTTGTTATCTTCTCATAGAAACTAGATTGAGGATGAAATGATTTATGGCATAAATTAAAAACACACAGTCCTGCAATTGACACTCGATGTTATAAAATTGAACTCTGGTGATGAACTGTACATTCTTTTGGAACAAAAAAAAATTCAGACAAATAGAATGCCAATCTATTTTAGTGGATTGAATTGTAACATTTGTAACATGATGATCGAGTAAAATAAATAATCTTAACGCATAATAATAATTAATGCGCTTAATAACAAACGCATGATATTCGAAAACGAGAAGAATGAATTAAATATTGGAAATGGTACAAATTTGATTCAAATTTACCACTGAAGTACTCAAATGTGTTTGTGATGAAAGGCAACTGAACTTGAACATCTAGATAACGAACTCCGATGTAACGAGTTCGGGTAGTAGATATAATCGAGGAAATGTGAATAATCTGTAAGATATAGACACGCAAGCTTGAAATTGTTTACATTCGATAAAAATCCCTGTAATCTTTTAGCATCGTGCGATATTCGTACATCCTAATCTGATTCTTTAACGCATTTCGTAAACTGAAAAATTATAACCATTTATACTGTGAGAAATAATTGAAATTTTCTCCATACAACAACTGGGAAATTCCAATCATTGAATGATGAATCAATTTCCGGTATGTTTGTATGAAAATTTCAAACCTTTATGAGATTTTCACCGTCATTTTACAGCGAATTTTCGGCCAAGTACGGAAAATTCGTAATATATAAATAAACACTTTAAAAAAATGTTATGTAACTTTTGCATAAAAATGTTTCACAGTGAACTAGATGTATTAAAAATGTTAACATAGAGCAAGAAGTTCATTGATTTAATTGTAAAAGGTAATATGCAATTTTTGATGAGTTGATGAGATCCGCCATTCAAAAAAGTCAACCTTTTGAAGTTTTTCAAAAATTTCTTCTCGTTATACGTATTTTTTTTTAGTATATGTACAAAATTTCAGGTTGTTTTGACTATTTTTTTCATATAAAATGAACAATATTGTGTGACGTTGAACGCTGATTGCCCTAAGTTCGGTTTTTCACGTTTGTAAATACATAAGTTTGAATAACTTTCGAATCTTTGATAAAAATGTGAACATGCATTAAAATCTCTTTTTCAACTAGGAATTCGCATTTTTTTTTTGAGTTGTAGGATTTGGATTTCTATGCACAGGCAGTTGATAAACTTTATTAAGTACAAAATTGAAAAACAATCTCTGGAATTGGTTAAAAATTAAAACAGTTGTTGAAAACGCTGTCAGAAATCAAAATTCTGATTTCAAAAAATAAACAAAATTTTGCTATAAAATTCCCTGCTAAGATTTGGCTTTAAATATAAGTTCAAAGCTCAAAACACATTCCTGAATATGAGAAAATAAGTTGAAAAGTTATTGACATTCGTAGATTAATATGTTAATAATCGTTTGCATAATTTTAAGCAATCATTTGCAATTGCAATTTCATATTCAAAGCTCAATTTAAGTAATTTACTTCATCATTGTCGATTCAAAATTTGGATTTATTGTTTAGTTGATCAGTAAGTACGTAGCAAAATTTCGTCCATTTCTTGAAGGACTCCATGGTCCTTGAAAATTCATGAAGGCTCAGACATTTTTCGTCTCTTAAAATCATCAATCGTCTTTTGAAACATAATTATCAACAGTATAAGAATTTTGTGTAAAAAAATCATGTTTTGAGTGGCGGCGGATATGTTGTTGAAGTAAAAACCTACAAAATCTGACGAATTATCGTTATTTATCTTCTCGATTTGACTCCTTGGAACTGAAAACATCGTTTAAACAATGCATTGAAAGATTCTCAACTTCGAACATATGTGGCGGATCCCCATAATTGGTTTGGTAATTTTGAAATTTCTCATTAAACACAAATTTTAGTATCGTTTTGTTTTCATTTACAGTCCGAACGTTGAGTTTTGCGGATACACGGTTCCTCATCCAGCAGAATCGAAAATGCAGTTCCGAATTCAAGTGACGAGAGGTAGAGCGATAGATGTTCTCAAACAAGGCCTCGAAGATCTCGAAAGAGTTTGTGATTATACACTAGGCACTTTTGATAAAGCTTATCAACAACACCAATCAAAGAGTCCTGTAAAAACCGAATAAAAATCAAATATTTTATATAAAAATCGTTTCATTTTTCGAACAGCGTGTTGAATAAATAATATTATTAATAACGATCTTGACCAAAATTTACGTGGGAGGGTTTTTGATTGTAAAAGAAGGATCACCGTGTATCACATAATAATTACTATTATTTGAACAACAAGACAGAAGCTGAGTCACACGAGCTCAACAAGCGATATGATTAAGAGATCACGACTCTTCGGTGGATATGATAAGTGTAGAAAACATCAAGACCGTTCATAACAAATAAACACAGCTTACAGTGAGGTGACAGCGCGCGGTTTCCCGGCAAAATGTTCATAGTAGAATTTTGGTTTATCAATAGTATATTTCTAACTTTTTTAATATTCACCATAGTGTACGCTTGGTGCAGATATAAACTTACGTATTGGCAAAGACGAGGAGTGCGAGCACCTCCGAGTCATTGGTTTTTCGGACATGTGAAAGATGCTGTTTTCATACGTGCGGCAACAGGCGTTGTTATGGGTCGTGTACATCTGCAAGCGACCGAGAAAGACGATGTTTTGGGATTTTATATTTTCCAAAGACCCGCCTTATTGCTCACAAACCCTTCTTTGATCAAACAAGTTCTCGTCAAGGATTTTCATTTATTCTCTAATCGACATTTCGCTGCGAGAGGAACCAACGATATTATATCCTCGAAAAACTTGTTCTCCATCAACAATCCAGAATGGAAACATCTCAGGTGATGATTTTTTTCGTCAGTTCATTTGGATCATTTCATGTCAAATTTTTGTAATAAATTTCTAAATGTTTGTCAAATGAATTATTTTCACGTTGTTCTTTGTTGAAAAAATATAAGATACTAATTGTTGTTTCCGGTTTTGAGAAATCTAGTTATTTTTCGAAAATGTTTTGGAAAAATTTGAGTTTAGAGATCGATGTCGGCGGAAATTCCGATTTTCTTCTCATTGCAATAGTTCTCCAAAAGGATGGTAACATCGATCTTTAAACTTTATAGACCGAGTGATATCTGGAACTGATTCAAAGACGATCCAATTTGATGAAAAAACAAGGCAAAAGGATGACTCGATGATTTAAAAGTCACACGCTGATTCGTCAATGGAAGGCTTCGTATCTTTTCTTAATTACAAGTCAAGAATAGTCGAGCACGCAAAGTTCGTACGCCGCTTTGATTTTCTCTGCTAAAGATGCTTGTCAGCATCGGGCAAAAATGGTGATCAGACTTCAAACGATTCTTGTCTCTGGAAATTCAGTCGAAAACTGATAAACTTTCTATCCGATTTTGACCGAAATTGCCAAATTTCAGAACTTGGAAAGAAAATTTTCGGTAATTTTCAACTAGATATCACAGTCTGTGAATTTCAAATGAAATCGTTCCAAAGTTTGCTGTCCACTTTTTGATAGGATATTCTGGATAAAACTGGGCAGAAATGTTGTTAGTTTTTTGACCAAATTTCCAAGGACAAAAATCATCTAACACCTGACAATAATTTCTTACCTGGTTTTGCCTCGCATTTTCAGCAGTATAAGTTCAGCAAAAATCTCAAATTCTATCGCTCAAGGCATATTATGAGGGTCAGTTCTTACCAAAAACTTAGTTCTAAAACGTCAAAAGAGTTAGTTCTTAAAACATTACCCAATGAAATGTTTTCCTTTTTCTTTTTTGAAATCGAGTATCCAATATTGCTCTGTCACTGAATGAGCCTTTTGTCTCATATCAAGGGGTATATTGAGTTCAATAATGATATTTATTCTGAAAAAATACGACTTTTTGCCAAAAGTAAAATTAAGGAAGTATCAAATAATTCAAGAAATAATTGTCACACAAATGTTTTTTTTTTCCGGTTAATCCTTAAATTTTCTTAGAATATGTCCTACTATAGCTCGAGAATAATTTTGTGTATCGGAAGTGTTTTGGGATAAAGATGTTTGGAAAACACTGGAATGCTCAAAATCGATAACTTTGGAACATGATGCGTATCTCATTTTTTTTTTCTTCAACGAATAACATAAAAATAATGATTTCAAGAGTATTGATCGATCATACGAATTGTTGAATCCATAGAACAAAGATATCTCCAATATTTTCCTCTTCGAAATTGAAAAATCTTTTCCGATTGATGTTGGAGAGCGCCGACACGATGAGCAATTATTTAAACGAACAATTCAAGGATGGCTCGAATAAGAAAAGTATTTTGGTAAGGGATACTATGAAAAGATACACCACGGACAATATATCTTCCCTCGCGTTTGGAATCCGTACAAATTGTTTCGATCCGAAATCAGAATTTCATGTACGAGGTAAGGTGAAACGACGATTCGTTCTGTCCAAAAATTCCAACGTTCGTTTACACTTTCTACAACCCTTTTATTTTCCTTCAGCTCGTGAAGCGTTTCCTCAAAATGTATTAACGGATGCCACTCTTTTTATATTATTCTTCTTTCCCGAGATGTTTAATTATTTTGGAAGACAATTTTTCGGCCCGGCAAGAGATTATTTCATCAAATTATTTTGGAATTCATTCGACGCTAGAGTGGCTTCCGGAACGAAGAGAGGAGATATCATCGATACGTTGATAGATCTGAAAAATGAAAAATCGGACGACAAGATCAGTGAGTGTGAATAAATCAAAAGTTGATGAAATTTCGTTGATACTGTGATTTATGAGATTTCGATAATGTTGAAACAGAATTTGAAGGTGATTACCTGGTAGCTCAGTCCGGGATATTCTTTGTTGCCGGCTTGGAAACCAGCGCGACCACAGTATCTTTCGCTCTTGGGGAACTGGCCAAGCATCCAGAGATACAGGACCGTACGAGACAGGAGATTTTAAGTGTGATTAAGGAACAAGGATTCACTTACGAGGCTATACAAAATATGAAATACTTGTTCCAAGTGATCTCGGAAACGTTGAGATTATATCCACCTGCTCCCATCATCGACAGAGTGGCTTTGATGGATTATAAGGTAACATGAGTACTTGAATTCCGATATCCCTTATTCATTACTCATGAATATTCACGTATTTAGATTCCCAACACAGACATTGTGATAGAAAAAGGAACTCCAGTTTACGTAGCGTTGTGTGGCCTTCACATCGATCCAAAATACTTTTCAAATCCCACGCGTTTCGATCCAGATCGATTCAGCGATGAAAATAAAAATAATATCATTCCATTTACGTACATGCCCTTCGGCGAGGGTCAAAGAATGTGTATCGGTATGTTTTGTTTCAATTATCTCTCTTTTATTCAAGCAGGGTAGATAAAGATAAACCCTAATTTACGTAATGTATTTTTTCCTTCTTCAAATAGGTATGAGAGTAGGATTATTGCAAGCAGCCGTCGGATTAGTTACTATCTTGAGCAAGTATGAAGTGTCATTGAATCCTCAGAAACCAGAAGTCAAAGTTCATCCGTATGCATTGTTCTTGGCTCCGGAATCTGATTTGACGTTAGATTTAAAAAAATTGATTTGATGCTTTTGGAATTCCATGAGAATCAATTTTGTTAATGTAACATCACAGGTTTTTCATTTTTTATTTTTTAATTATTAAAATTTTAAAAAAACATGTGTATAATACTAATAACGTGTTTTCTTTTCCTACGTTACGCAGCAATTATTCGTACTAAAAAAACAAGAAACATATATATATTTATGTATATATATATATATTACTTTTTACAACCTACACACATATTCAATGAAATTACCTTACACGAAACCTTACATGTTTTTGGTATTAAAAGCATGATTGGGATTTTATAAAAAAATGAATATACTCGAGTTATGAATTTGTCGGCCCTATAGAAGTATAAATGCATAAAATATAAATATTCGGTAATAACAATGTAAAAGAGTGAGCTAATTTAAAATTGTTCTGATAATTTCGTTTTAAATATGTACAAATTCATCAATTTTCAATTCTTTTCATAATTTATACGCCTTTGTAATTTATTGTATGTATATTGAAAAAGACGTCAATTCATTTAAAATCAATATAACTCTCTCAAAAGAGAATTTTTAAATATTCAAAAATATAATACTAATACGAAAGGCGAGGCAAAACGTTCATTCGAATGATCGTATCTTACTTATTTTGGCAGAAGCGTTAAGTATTTTTTGAACTCCGGAAGTACGCACTCTCGTGGATCGATATTTGTTTCGTTGTTAAGATAATCGCTCAAGTATTGTGGCATAAAACACAAAATCCCTTTACTAGCCAACATCGCCCAATCGATGGTTTGATTTTGTTTATTCACAGCAATAAAACAGTGCGTTATTTTTTTCCCTGAAGAACTTGTGACGTATGGAGGTCTGAAAACGACAAAGCAGGTAAATTTATCGAATTTTCTTATGTAAGGAGTATAAAAATTTACCTGGCTTGCACCACTTCACCGCTTCCTGCTTCTATAAGTCTCTTGAATTGATCATATTTTTCATTTTGAACCAGTAAAATTGCTACCATATTTTCGAAAGCTCCTCCAGGATTCTTCAATAACTTCACCCTCCATCTGTACGCTGCAGCGGCTATGGCTTTTTCGGTATCTCCATTAGGTTCAGGTATTATGCCTTGACTCTTGGGATTTCCCCATTCGTATTCTTCTTCCTACAATTAAATATAAAATACCTCTCAAAATGTTATATCAAGGGTGTCGATTTTTTTCTCTAGAACACTGCTGGTCTGTTTCAATCGTTTCACGTCATCAATATTAAATCAATTACATTGATCTTTACATCTAAAAATTCAGAATAAATCAGAGAAATCCGGATCTGGTTTTGAGAAACTGAATAGGGGTTTCTTATTGGCTGATAATGAAATTTCGTTTTAATTGTTTGATTAATTTAGTTTGATTGTTTCTGAATTTTTTGTATTCAAAGCCTGATGTAATTGATCAAATATTATCGATGTAACACGATCACAGAGCACTCCCTCAAGGTGATACCAATGACCCCTGAATATGCAACCATAACTATTCGTTAGAAAAGGACACGACCAAAACTATTCTATTCGAAAATGAAGCAATAAAATCAAAATATCGCTCTGTACAGACCTTTGCCAATCAATAAAGATGATCTGTATAGAGCGATATTTCGATTTTATTGCTTTATTTTCGAATAATTTGTCAGAAAAGATTGAGCTCGGGTTGTATCGTCAGGGGGTCATTGGTATACCCTTAAATGCATACATGAATTATTGAATTGGCATACGAACATCGAGAAATCTTTGTGCTTTTTCGGAATCTCTCAAATAAGAACAATGGAGCACCCATTTCCCCGCTGCAATACTACCAAGAAGTTTTTCGTTCCTCGAAGGTCTCACGCAAAGCAAATGTGTAGCTGTCATATCAAAATTCATCTCCGTTGATACTTCTCCATTCAATTGTTGGATCACCTTCTCATAGGCTGCTTTATCCTTACATTCAAAATATAAGCGTTAAATTTTATTTTTCGATAATAATGTAAAAATAAAAGCGAGTATTTATTTTATTTGTATATCACAAACCTTGACACCGGAAAGCATGAATTTATGTTTGGGAGGAAGCGGTATATCTTCTGCCAACGTCGACGTATCGTTTCTTTCTTCAACCTGAGTTGCATCATTTTCTTGTGAGTGAACGCTATCGTCGTGCGCGTTCTGTTCCGATTTGCCTTTATCCGTTTCTTCGACTAATTTTGACTGTAAATTTTGTAACAAAGAATTCAAGTAACGAAACAAAGGAAAATTTCAAAATAATTTTTCGAATAATCAACAAGATACTTACTTGAAGAGAGGATAGACGATTATGAGGATTCTCTTCCCACCATCCTACCGGATCTGGCTGAGATTCTTTATATACACCTACGATAAATAGAATATTTGAAAGATTCTCTCTTACGGAATACATATTGAGAAAAGAAACAAAATTCAATATTTTTTACCTTTTGGTAGATGATCGGTAGTGTCGGTATACTGTTTTGCGCTCTCTCCGGATGATGAATATCTAGGCTCGGGTGTCCGTTGAAGCACACTTTGTAAATGCGCTATTTGTCTTGAACAGATATAACACAAAATGAAAACAAAACACGTTATGTTTCGAAGACTTTGGGGAATTTCTTTCTCCAAGTTTTTTCAAATAATTACAGTTGACTCGCGATAATCCGACAGTTACGGTATCAAGGAGGTGTCGGATTACTAAAGGTCGATTCTTCAACACTGAATTTTTTTACAATATTTCAGTAATTACGTACATATTTTAAAGCTATTGAGGATATAAACAAACACAATTAGGCGTCCCAAGTGAAAAAATGCCTGTAAATCTCTGAGAAAGTATGAATATTTTTGAAATCCTTTGATAAATTCTTCACTGAAAATCTGTGAAATTTTTTCACCAGGGACAACTTTCACAAATGACAGCCAGTAAATACAACTGAATAATAAAGAAGTTTCCGATGCATCTTCTTTACAATTGAAAAAATCAGTATGGAGAACCATACAGTACTTCCATGTTCTCAATGAAAATGAAAATACATGTTTATTGCACCTTCTCGGTTGTTGAATTTGAATTTGCATCCTGAGATTCGCAATTCCCTTTTTCAATATCAAATTTTGTAAAATCTCTTTCCCGTAGATCCACCGGTTTGCAACATAGCGAATGATGTCGAGCTCAAGTATGTAGCATACAATAATGGTTTTAAATTATTTGAACTTGAAAAAAATGTCAAAATGCTCATATCTCGAAAACTGAACCTCAAATAATATTTCCTACTCGTCACTAAAACGTACGTGGTATAAATCTCATTGCAATCGAATAACCAGAAACGAAAATACGTGTGGTCGCGAAATCCCAATTTTCGATCAAATCTTTCCTCTCCTCCTCCCGTTTTTCTGTAAGGATCAAGTTGAAACTTATGAGAAACCGCAATTCGCCCTGCACGAAACTGAGGTAAAAATTGTATAACGATCGGAGGATAGGAACGGAAAATATCCGCATGAGAACGGTATTTACGAAATTTTCAAAAATTCTTCCAAACCTTGGTGCTCACCTTTTTATTCCCTCCGTTCCGATTTGCTTGAAATTTATATCATCAAATCACCACCCCGCGAATTGAATATGCCCAAAATTCCACGAAATTCGGATGATACGAACAGAAAAAGCATGCTCTAAATGCAAGGGAGCCCTTCACGCTTCTAACGCTGGTGTTATAACGTGCGTTTAAGGAGATACTAGTGCCGGGACGCTAGCCATTTCGTATTGGCTAGTTTATTCAAAAAGTACTGGATCAATTCGTACAAACTAAGTTTCTAAAGATTCCTCATGGCTTACAGAATCTTTGGAAACTCAGTTTGGATGAATTTATTCAATAGTTTTTGAATAAATTGGCCAATACGAAATGGCTAGCGTCCCGGCACTAGTATCCACTTAACACATGGCAACATGCTTAGAAGGCGTGGGATTCATACTCAAAAAGCATCGGCTTATGCGTTTAACGCACGTTATAACAAATGCGTTACACGGAAAGACCGGGTCTATTAATATTCAGAAAAATGACTGTCAATTTAGGGAAAATGAGGATCGCTGGAAAATATTCGTAGTGAGTCTACTAAAAATTCGTAGTCAATGTATTAACAATTGATAGTTCCACTGTGAAAAATACCAATGAAACAATCAACTGTTGATATTTTGACTACGAATTTTCGGTAGACTCACCACGAATGTTTTTCAGCGATCCTCTTTTTCCCTAAATTGACAGTCATTTTTCTCAACGTTGATAAATTCTTTCTAAAAAATATTAATAGACCCGGTTTTTCCGTGTAGAAGCGTGAAGTGCTCCCTTGCGCTTAGAGCATGCTTTTTCTCTCGGTGCAGAAAAGGCACGCTTCCGAAACATTGTCCAATAATGCGGATCATACACACACACGCACAGCCATTTTTGTGGATCGCGTTTTGTCGACGTTCTGAAGCGTTTGGCAAAGGTGGAACACTCCCTTCTGCATCATCGATTTTTGACAATTTGATTTTCCATAATTCACTGAAAATACTTCAGAGGCGTTATTCTGCAGCCAAAATGCAATAACTTCCCGTTTGGAAAAAATTTGTTGAGGCTTAGTTTTTGAGCTATGAGCATTTTTAGATTTTTTTTCAAATCCAAAATAACTCAGAAGCATTATGTTCAACATTCTTGAGTTCAACGCCATTCTGTAAGTTGGAAATCGTCGGATCATTCTTTGTTCCAGAGCTATAGTGATTCAAAGTTGCTGAATTCTGATTGGCTAGAAGCCAGAAAATTTCAAATCACTGTAACTCTGAAACAAAGAATTACAAGATATTTAAATTTTTTCCTCAGAGAACCGGCGTTTTCCAACTTAGAGAATGTCGTTGAGCTTAAGAATGTAGAACATAATGCTTTTGAGTTATTTGAATTTGAAAAAAAAATCTAAAAATACTCATAGCTCAAAAACTAAGCCTCCAAAAAATTTTTTCTAAGCAGGAAATTATTGCATTTCGGATGCAAAATAACGCCTCTGAAGTGTTTCCAGCGAATTATGAAACACCCGGTGTATAAAGAACATGGAAGTAAAAAAAAAAACAAATAATAATGCACGTGTTGAGCATTTTGGTTTTCTTCAATCATTGTCGAAAATACTAAGGAGAGGACTTTTGTAACTTTGAGAATGCTTTGTTAACAAACGGAAGTCGGATTAAATTGTCAAAACCAGAGTAAAAGAATAAACATACTCCATCGATGTTGAACTTATTTCATAAAAACTTACTTATTAATTTCATTATTTCCCAAATTAGGGGTAGTTTCTGGAGTGAAATTTAATTTCCTGTTGATCGGAGTGTCAGAATCTTTTACGGTATCATCATTTTTATTCCCACGAGTAGAACTTTCTGCAATTGCCTGATGATTTTGTACCGGAGTGATATCGTTCTAAAAAAAAAAATTAATCAAGATATTTCAACTTTTATTCTGTAAAAGTTATTTGAATTACGTGCTAGATTGATTATTCAATCACCTTGGGGTTGTCATCGGATTGAAATTGCATCCAAAAACGTCTTTTCAATTCCGTTAGAGGCTAGAAATGAAAGTAAAAACATAAGAATTTGAAAATTTTATACAATCTCACATGCTATTCAATCGTCGGTATTAATTACCAGTATTTTGTTTTTAATAAAAAACAAAGTATTTGGATGGGAACTCTGGTAACCTTTCAAGGAAATCATTAGCACTATGCTAGAATGCTAGTAGTCCTTTCATATTGATCAGTTTATTTAAAGATTAGGAGATAAATTCGAAAAAACTGAGTTTTCAAACAGAATCATAGAAATTTAATCCATATGTTTTAAATAAACTGGCTTATACGAAAAAGCCAACGTCCTGGCGCTAGTATCCCTTTAAAGCCAGATTATTATGAATCAACCGACGATTAATATCATTATATATTTGTTATTTGTTTTTGAGAATAGAAAAAAAAACACTCACCGTGCTGAGTCGTCTCTTCTTCATAGGTGGATCTTCGGGAGGTTCATAATCTGGTAAATTATCAATCCATTTAGCCCACGCTTTTTTCGTATCGGGGGAAGGATTTGGTACAAAAACTCTCCCATATGGTGATTCAGGCGTTGAAATATGACCAGGAGATTGTGGGGTACAATTCTTAACTGCGTTCAATCGTTTATTAACTATAGGAGTATTACATTCCGGTTTCTGTAAGATACCACTTTTTAATAAACTTACTATAATTTGTGTATTTGAAAAGAAGAAAAAAAAATGCATACTTGCGGATTTGTTAAAAATTCAGTTGGACTAACATGTCGTTTGCCATTTGATTGTACAGTAGTACCCAATGTCAAGTCATTGGATGGAACGTTGCTATGAAGTATTGATCTATTCAATGCTGTTCAACAAAATAAAAATATCGAAATTATCTCCATATACATGATTTTTATATGTTTTATAACATTTACCTTTTGTATTTCCTACAAGGTATGGCGTCTCATCTACCCACGCGTTTTGTTTTGCACAAGCTATCAACCATTCAGCGGTAACAGCAGGTAAATTCCACTTTAATGCTCCATTGTATTTATCTCCTTCTGGCGTTGGACAAAGCAGATGGGTGCTAGCGTATATATTTTTCTCAATATTTTCTTTGCGAGCAAAAATGTTTTGACACCTAAAATTGAGAAATTATTTTAGAAACATTTAGTAACTATTACTCATCAGAGATGCACTGAACGTCTGGGTATTTGAAAATCCATTGAACTTTCTATGAACCTGTTATTTGACCTAAGAAGGCACACCGAGAGGAAAAATTTTCAGGGAACAATAAAATATTTTGTTTCATAGTCGTCATAAAATACTTGAATAAAATTCTATTGAATCAATTGAATATCCGTTTTCATCGATAAAATATTTGTTTGATTGAATAAATATTCAATTGAGCCAATGAAAGTTTATTTAACTAAATATTTCATTGCTCCCGGAAATTTTTTCTCTCGGTGCATAAACAGGGAGTGAGAATATTTGAAACTAATTATAAGCCTTCTTCATGTTGATTGTATCATTATAAATTCTAAGCACATTATGCAATTTAAGGTTGTCATCTTACAATCTTAGATTGCGTGATATGACACTGATTAATCGATGGATCTGATACACAATTCATTATGCAATTTTTTCAATTATGAATTCATACTCTCATAAATTCATCTAGTTTTTGATTCCTCGATTCGATACACTGGAAAAAAAATTCATGTAAAAATCACACAATAGATTACTGGACGTATCTTAGTCAATGATGCATTGTGAAATTTACAAAGAATTTGTTATTTTTCCAATGAATTATTAAGTGATTTTACCAAACATTATCGTACAGAATATAAATACAAAATACTAAAAAATATCATCATCATAATACATTTTTTTGTATTGGAATATAGTGGTTCAAATTACTGGGATAAAATAACAGCTTGTTGTCTCTCATCGCTTTACGTTAAATTAGAAAAATTCAATAGAAATGATTCAAAACAGCGTTTCATGATTTATAAATATTCTATGCGATGACAAAAGATACCTTGCTCCCATTGATTCAGCCAAATTGGAAAGATAATTCCTTTCTACGCCCATGTACTTGCTCAATGTAACGACACATTTCGACAAAGGATTCGATTGATCTTTCAATAATATTGGTCGATGATAATACATGATTTTCAGTAATTCGTTTCGTTCTATACAATCGTGCTATAAGAAGAAAATTATTAATACAATTGCTTCGAATAGACGATAAAAAATCAACAAATTGTACTCACTATGAAATATTCCGTAACGATTTCGTTAACTGTAGATTTTAATGGAGCTCCGAAAAATGAAACAACACCAAAATCGGCAATCCCTGGATATTTATGTGAAACAATTTTTCCTCCCATTGATACAATGCATTCTCTTAAATCAGCGTCGTCGTCAAAACCACTCAATACGAATAACAATCCTATTCCGTACAAAAAGTTTATATATCCGATTAAATTAATAAAGCCGATTTTTAGAATGTTGAGAAAATAAAGTATTACTTATTTACAGAATAAATATATGAACGTCGCTATGTAATATATAAGTCGTGGATTAAAATTTTATAAAACTAAAGAGCAAGAAATTGACCTCATTCCGATTTTTATTCTCTCACAACATAGCTCTCACCTTGGAAAATTTTAGTCATCGAGCTAGCTTCTTGACTGCTAGGTATAGCACTTTCGTTCGCTTTGCTACTATTTCTCACATTTGAATTACATGAAAAATCCGAAGTTTTTCTCAAGGTAGTTTCTTTATCTGCAAACAATGATATCATTGCAATCATAAAATAAGAGATATTGAAAACTCGAAACATTACCAGTTATATTCTGAAGATACTGTTGAACAAGATCAGGTTCATTTTCTTTAGACATCCGCGAATTTTGCATCGTTGATTCGCAATGGTTTTCAGATTGAAAAAGTGCTCTTGCCGAAGTTCTTGTGCTTTGAGGTTGTAGCATTTCTAAATTCTGGCAAAATATTTAATTATTGTTACGAATATTTGAATCGGAATGGAAATATCTATAAATTCGAGAATAAAAACCTTTTTACTGAGAGGCGAAGCCGGTTCCACGTGTTTCTCAGGAGCATTGTTTCTTTTATACAAAAATGATTCTTCGGGAGCAGGTTTTTTCAATTTTATACTCTCTTCTAACCATTCGGGTTTCAATATATATGGACTATACAAACAGGAATTCCATGGCATTAAAAATAGAATGAATTTCCGAAATACAAATCGATGAAATTACCTCAATTCTTGTGCTTCTATAATTTTCAATTCGTTGGACGCTTTATTTATATCTCCCACAAGAACATGCGTTAAAGCCTCCGATATATCATCTAACCGTGTTGCGCTACCAACATTCAATATTTTGTTGATTTTATCTCTTTGCGGTGGAGAAAATCCTGTAACGTAGATCTGAAAAACAATAACAAACAGTTCATATTGTTTTTTCCAACATTAAACGTTAAAGTGTCGAGTGCTCAACCAAACTTACGTTACACCCATCTAAAAATGGTCCAGCCTTTTTTGCATCTTTTAATGTCAATTGATCGATAATAGAAACCTTTCCAACTGAAAAATTTGATATAATTTTCAATGTATCCCATGTTTTGAGTTTTAAAAATATATCATTTCTTACCGATCGTACATCGTTCCGAGAATCGTGTAACGGATGATAAAGTACTTAAATTACTGACGGCAGAATCCATAGTTTCTTCGACATACTGTTTTTGAGTGGTCGGGACTAAGTTGCTAACCGAAGGAATTATGCTGCTAATCGAAGATATATTAAAAGTTTCATTCACTGTGGAAAGAATTTATCACAGTATTATATTATTGTAATACATTTTCGTGAAAGCTTTGATTTGATAAAAGATCATTTACCACGAGAATGTTCTGGAGTCGAACACGTTGCTGTTGATTTAATTGCAAATTCGTGAAATGGTAAGGCATAACCCTTTTTGACACTTTCATAAACCCAATCGACTTTCAAGCAGGGAATGTTCTTTTCCATAGCAAATTTTAGTTTTTCACTCTGACGAGTGTTCGCCGGAGCAATTACGATTTTAGTTTTGCATCCTTCTAGAGCTGCCATGTATATCTGAAAGTAATTCAAAATTAAAATATAAATTATCAAAATAAAATAAAAATAAGTGAAAAACTCACTCCTCCGTTACTTTGGATGAGGTTTTTGATTTCTTCTTTTTGTCGTTTACCACAATTTGTTGATGTTGCAACTAGATTCAAAAACACTGGACATGTAAATTCATCGAACACGCTGTGAGTCGCTTTGACAAATTCTTTTTGATTTGTTTGCCAAATGGCATTCACCCACTCTTCCGTCACTAACTTGATTTTTAATTCTACGGCTCTCTAAATGTGTGAGAACAAAGTATGAATTACTCGAGCATTGACTATAATTTTATAGAACAGAGTAATATTTTGTACCTCGTATTTGGCGGACATAATGGAATTTGTGATCAAATGTGTAACACTACCACGTAATTCTTTGGTGAATATTCCTCCCATGTATTCAACTTTTTGTTTCAAGTTTTTCTGAAAGAAAAGAAAATATCAAATTATTGAAGTAAAGGGAAGTGTTGAATTCTAATTTATTTACCTTAGCTGTTTCAGAAAATCCAGTAGCACATACAATGAGATTTCTCATTGCATTAGTAAATACAGGGCTTGTTCCTTCAGGAATGGATTCAGCATTGATGAAACAAATTGACAAACATTTTGCTCCAACTATCCTGCTAAAAGAATCGTTTAAATGTTAAAAAAGCATACTTTCAAAGAAAATTGAAAAGTTGAATTAATACTCATACACTTACGAGCATTTAAAACCCTTCAGTTTTTCAAATGTATCACCTTCAAAATTTTCAAATACAAATACATCCGTTTTGCAAGGTTCCAATTCATCACAATCCTTCTCCTTGACCCATTTTGCATGTATATCGTGTTGTACGCATTGCTGTATACAAAACAGACAAAGAAGTAAAACAAAATAATAATCCTTATAATTGGGAGCTTGTACAAAGGAATATTTGTATACCTCATTGAATTTTCAATCTAATTAGTAATTGCTCATATTATATACAGATATTCTGCCTCTCTACCATCTCTGACCCTCCACAGACTACCCGGTGATTTAAAGACCCAGATAGTTTTTTGCTTTCAAAATTCTTTCTCATTTCAACGCAAGTGTAAAAAGAAAAGGAGATACTCTAACGATATTATCACCTTAGAAAGTAGTCGCTGGAGGTTGAAGAAATATATCAGAAGTCTTCTGAATATTTGAAAATTCCATTATCTGTTTGGAAAATTTAATGATTGCTCAGAGACTCAGGTAATCCAATTAGACAGCAAAATTTTGGGTACTTTGTGGAGGACTAAATTAAACCCCCAATTATACCACTATGGATGTGATGCGCTTCGCATTATCTATAGATTAGTTATATGACTCAAGAATACAGTACAAACACACAATTTGTTGAATACTTCTAATACTCATTCAGTAACTCACGTTATAAGCATGCCACATGTCTTCCTTGCAATCATCTTCACTTTCATATTTATTGGACACCACAAAGTAAACATTAATACTTCCACTGATAGATGTTTCCGAAGTCATATTGATGATTTTTTACTGAAAAAAAAAACAGACGTTGAATTTCACGTTGTATTCACTTCTAAATATATCTTGATACAACTCATGTAAACAGGTTTAGAATTCTGCGTACGATTTTGGTTAAAAAATTGAAATACAACGATGTAATTTTAGCATGAAAAGGTTACAGCAGTCGGCGATTAAAAACAGTTGAAAATTTTCTAGTTGAACATGAGTATCAATACAAGTTGTCACATAAAATAGCGGAGTACAGTGGGTATTTCTCCATGAATCGTTTATCGGATGCATTCAGATGCATTACCGCACGGTTAATAATAACAAAATTATCCCAATTTGGCCGCCAATTTGAAACTTTCAACCTTCGAAAGCGACTTCTCATAGAGCGGTAAACAGGAACGTCTTTTTCCTGTAAAGGTGCTTTTTCATGGACTGAAATTTCTCTAAAGATGTAATTTCATGGGGCGTCGAGCATCAAGCGTCAACATTAGAAGGAAAGAGAAGAACTGTGTGACCTCTCTTTCTTTCTAATGTTGACGCTCGATGCTCGAGGCCCCATGAAATTACAGCTTAAGGAAAGGAACAATATTTGAAGACGCAATTGATTCGAATAGTAACTTACTAAAATTTTCCAAAAATCCCCTCGGGCTGTGACCGCAATTTGTAAAATATCAAAAATTATACCCTGAAAATAGAATTCTTCAAGAACTCTTTTCGAACTAATGAATTCACAAGAAACTCCGGAGGAGTTCAATGTTTGGGACATTAACGAGTTCTTTGAGAGTACTAACACGATACTTTCCACATTCTCAAAGAGCTCGTTGATATCCCAAACATTGACCTCCTCCAGAGCTCTTTATGAATTTATTAGTTCGAAAAGAGTTCTTGAAGAATGCTATTCTTGTTTTTGAAAAAGACAAATTCTTTTCTTAGATGTTACGCTGGTATCTCTTTGAAGCGTAGATAACCCACACAGCACATAAGTTCAGAAAAAGTTCATAATGAATTCAGCTGGAATTATGAGAATTCAGAATGAATACGTTAGGAACTCTTCCTCAATTATGGTGCTGTGTGAAAAGCAATTAACAGAAACATATCCCAGACAGCAGGGTTAGGTTCATTACATGATTTTTCAATTTCTTACGTATCATACTTGGTTTCTGACACGTAAAATATGTAAGATACTTGGACTCTCCTGTCCCCTCAAAGGCAAGGGGTTGATTTGATGCGTAAAGCTGTAATTTCATGGGGCGTCGAGCATCAAGCGTCAACATTAGAAAGAAAGAGAGGTCACACAGTTCTTCTCTTTCCTTCTAATGTTGACGCTTGATGCTCGACGCCCCATGAAATTACAGCTTAAGATACTCGGTTTCTTACGTGTCGTAAACTATGTAAAATACTTAGAAGTATATTACGTGCCAACCCTGCCAGACAGTACACAAGAATCTCAGATGAATTCTGAAAAAGAACTATTGAAAAACTCTTTTAGGATACAAAGTGTTCCAAAAGAGTTTGAAAAGGATCCAATTCGTCAGACATTTGCGAGTTCCATTGAAATTCTATGAGACTTCTTTGAGAATTTTAACAGAACTCACAAATGTCTGACAAATCGAAATCTTTTCAAATTCTTCAAGAACGCTTTGTATTCTGAAAGAGCTCTTCGAGAGTCCTTTTTTCAGAATTCATTTGGGATTTTTGTGTACTCTCTGGGCAATAACTAATTCATACTGAAATTGATGATCCTTCATTCGGGGTTATGCAACTTTGGGCTTACGGACATTCGGGCGCATAACCTTTCGGATTTCTGAAATTGGTAACGGTACAATGTCCCGAAGTTCGAAGTAGGGGTGGGATTTCTATAAAAAATTTTCGAACATCCGGATATTCGGAGATTCGAATATTCAAAAAATCGGATAAATGGTCAGGTTATTCGGATTACATCAATATCCGGGTATTCAGATTCGCTGATTAATCCGATTTAATTGCTTCATTTTCATCAATTTATTGTCAATTGCAAAAATGAATGGATCGCTGTTGCTTCTGCCTCAAGTGAATACATTATGTTCATTTCGGATACGCGGATACATGCGGATATCCTGGGATCCGGATGTTGGGTTTCACGAATATCCGGATAATGTATTCAAGTATCCGGACATCCGGACCATATTCATATTCAGATACGGATAATCAACCGAGTATCCGAATTTCCGGTTATACGGATAATCCCGGTACTAATTCGAAGGTCTGATCAAATAAAAATGTCCCTAAAAGTCGATAGCCCGAAATTCACTGATTGGACCATTTCTAGAACCCTACTAGAAGCTTCTTAGAAATGGACCAATCAGCGAATTTCGGGCTCATGACTTTTCCCGACATTTTCATTTTAGGCCATCGAACTTTGGGACATCCCGCTTTCGGGACACATTACACCGTTACCCCGGGTACTCGTGCTGGCGACTTTCGCGCGCGACATCATTAGAAGAAAAAAGAGGAAAGATGTTTTCAACTCGGATCTCTTTTTTCTTCTAATGATGTCGCACGCGACAGTCGCTGGCATGAGTCTCCGACCTTACCCTGAAATTCTGGAGTACGGGTTTTCGGGCTTGGGAATTTTTTAATTTTAGGGCTTATGATACTTTACTTGAGAAATTCTGAAATTTGCAGGGATAAATTCTCGAAGGTCTATGTAGATCTGTACACAGCGGAAATTTTGAATTTCGGGAAATGAATTTTTTCCTCAGCCAGTAACAAATTTTTCTCCAAATTCGAAATTTCGGCTGTGTACAGCAGGGAGCATAAACTCAAATGAGATATTTTTAGGCTGATTTCAGCGCTCCCAAAGGGGAAGGGTACTTGAAATAATTTCACATGAATGCACTAACACTTTTTAAAGAACTTTGATGATTCGTTTAGCATTTGTGTTAGTGTATCCATGTGGAATTAGTTCCAAAATCCCTTCCCCTTGGCGGCGCTGAAGTTTTCTCTAAAAATTCTCCTATCGAGTTTACGCCCCCTGGTGTACAGTCGGTGTAACAAGTCCGTTGAATTCTAACGGAAATATCTTTATATAATATGCGTTATTGCTGTTATATGAGAATTTCTAATCCATCTGAATGATAGACGGAACATATATAAAGGTATACAATCGAAGAAAAATATTAAAAATTCATTAATAACAACGTATTCAGAGATATTTCCGTTAGAACTGTAAACGGACTTGTTATCCCGACTGTATAGATCTACATGGACCTTCGAGAATTCATCCCTGCAAATTTCAGAATTTTTATGTTCAGTGTCGAGTATTTTTGTCTGAAAAAAATGCTCCCAGATGGGGCCACCTTTGCGCTCGTACCCTCTCAATGGGATACCATCATACCATCCGAGTCAAGATTTTGTCTGCAAGATTTCCCGGAACTGAATTTATGCAACACTTTAAAATTCTCGAGAAATAATCTTTGATACTTTATCGGTGGGGGTCTTTTTGCCGAAAACGTTTTTCGCCGAATACACTGTAATTTGACAATCGATAGTCACCTCTAGAAATCACTAGGAGATTTCGTAGTAATCTCCAGAAATGACCAGCGATTGTCGAATTAAGTTGATTCGACGAAAAACTTTTTCGGCAAAAAGACCCCCTACCACTTTATCAATTGCTGAACAGAGCCCCAATTTCGAATTTCGAAAAAAGATTTCTTTGCCCAGTCGGTAATAAAGAATTTTTTTTCGAAATTTGAAATTTGGGCTCGGTACAGCAATTGATAGAATATTAAAGATTATTTCCTGGAAATTTCAGACACTTTTATAAATTCAGTGCGGAGAATTCTCACCGAGAAAATTTTCACTCAGTCGGTTCGCTGGTATTCCCTTAAATTTTGAATAAATTCTTTTCTCGAAATCCAAATTTCCAGCTCTATACAGGCCTAGATCAAGTCTCAAAGAATCATTCCTGAAAATTTGAGATTTTTTCATGGATTCAGTTCCAAGTAATTTGGAAGAAAAAAAACTTGCTCACATGGTAATTATAGTATCCTCTTAAGGGGACACAAGCGATCTCCGTAAATGCCACCCGCCATACAAGCGCACCGACTGATTAAACATTTTTTCTCGCCCAGAATACTCTGAACTGAAATAATGAAGAAGTATGAAATTTCCAGAAATTAATATTCAATCTTTTATCCACCACTTTATATTGTTCGAATTTGGAATTTCGGAAGAACATGTTTTTCTCAGTCGGTAACACAAATTTCTTTTTCGAAGTTCCAAATTCGAGGGATGTACAGCGGTGGATAAAGGATTGAAGATCGATTCCTGAAAATTCCGTACTCCTCCATGAATTCAGTTCAGAGTATTCTTACCGAGAAAATGTTGACTCAGTCGGTACGCTTGTATGGCGGGTTGCATCTGCAGGGATCGCTGGTAACCCCTTAACTGCAACATATCCTTGGTGAAAATCGAAATTCGAGGCAGCAGGAATTGGAACGAATAAGGCGTGAAAATATTGCAATTCTCTCCGAAGTTGTGCTCAAATGACTCCTCGTTTGTACGCTTCATTTTTATCCAATGAATTTGAAAAATTTTTGTGTTATTCAGATTCAGACCCTCCCAAAGAAATATTTTTCCCGAGAGACAACTCAATCTAAAGAAATGATGAAATTCATGAACAAATATATCAAAGTTATCAGTTATCAATCAATAAATAATATTTACATCATGGGAATGTTTTTCAACTTTGTCGAAGTAATTTTCATTTGTTCATTGAATTCATCCGAGTATTTGTTATCCATTTGATGTCGACATTTGAACTCGGAGACCCCCTACTGACAACGAAGGAATAAACTGTTTCATAAACGGAATAACACCGTCAATAACATATTATCTTGTACACAAATTATGAATGATGAATGAATTACGATGAATGCATTCAGATACGCGTCTTGTGATATCCAATATGCGTGCGATTTAAAAACCGGTTGCTCCACAGAGTTTTATAATAACACCATATTAAATTACGGACTGTAAAAAGTGCTAATTGAGGCTGAGTAAAGCGTAGTAGGGATGTCAGTCATTGGTTAAAATGAAAAAATGCTCGGAACTCAACTATACAATTTACTAACACAATTTGAAAATTCTCATCCATGTTATCATAATTGAAAAACGAGAGCCAATGATACAAAGTTCCGTACAGTACGTGTTTGACTTCATCGTGAGCACAAGGGGCACTATAGCTGACTATAGCATCAAGTCCCTGAATTGATCACTTGTTGAATAGTAGATACCTCACCTCGTGTGTCTCCGTAAAATTCTGCGTCTTACCACTGTCCGCGGTTTAAAACAAATTTTCGAATCTTGTTTCAAACGGAAAATTTTCGAGGAAATATCTTGTAAAATGTCTGGAGGAAAATTAGGTAATGACAGGAGAAATATGATTTGATAATTTAATATTTCGTATGCCTCATCAACGTTTAAAAAATAATATATAAATCAGAAATATTACTGAACATTTAATGTATCCAGTCACGTGTTCGTCCGTTTAAAATTATATTTTCTTTTTCCAAATTGAGCATTTATTTACAAATCTACTAATTTTATGTTGAATATTTCTGATTTTTTATTTTCTCTAAATGTACAGAACTCGAAAAATATTTTTTATATCAAACATTTTGATGCAAGTAATTTTTCTTTTCCAGCGTTATTAAGTGTTTCTGATAAAACAAATTTATTATCATTCGGTAAAAAATTACACGAATTGGGTTTGACGTTGATCGCATCCGGTGGTACTGCAGATACATTACGCAAAGGTGGTCTGCCCGTCGAAGATGTTTCAAGTATCACAGGTGCACCTGAAATGCTTGGAGGAAGAGTTAAGACTCTTCATCCTGCCGTTCATGCTGGTAAACTTCAACTTTTGATTAAATATACAGTAATATCAATGGTGTATAGTCTAGAAACTATTTTCTCTTATATCATCTTGTCTCCACGTAGGTATATTAGCCAGACAAATGGATTCAGATTTGAATGATTTGTTAAAACAGAACTATGAACTTATACGTATCGTAGTTTGTAATTTATATCCTTTTGTTGATACAATTTCAAAACCTGATGTAACTATCGCAAATGCGGTAGAGAACATTGACATCGGAGGTGTAACTCTATTGAGAGCTGCTGCAAAAAATCATGCGAGAGTCACAGTTGTTTGCGATCCTAATGATTATGATCAAATAATCGATGAACTGAGTTCCTCCGAGGATAAAGATACATCCATTGAAACTAGGTATGAATTTGATTCAAATATTACTATTTACTTAAATTTTCTTATTGTTTGAGATCTCAAATTTTAGACAAAAGCTAGCGCTCAAAGCGTTCACTCATACAGCTGAATACGATACTGCCATCTCGGATTATTTCCGTAAACAATACAGCGCTGGAGTATCTCAACTCACTCTTCGTTATGGAATGAATCCACATCAGAAACCAGCTCAAATATTCACAACCTTGAATAAATTACCATTGACGGTGATCAACGGTTCTCCCGGTTTCATCAACTTTTGCGATGCTTTGAATGGTTATCAATTGGTAAAAGAATTGAAAGAGGCTCTGAATTTACCAGCTGCAACATCTTTCAAACACGTCAGTCCAGCAGGAGCAGCCGTCGGCATACCTTTGGATCCCGTTCAAGCAAAGTTATGCCAAGTAGATGATTTGTTGGAACAATTGACTCCCTTGGCGACGGCCTATGCACGTGCCAGAGGCGCTGATAGAATGTCAAGCTTTGGGGATTTCGTAGCATTATCCGATCCTTGCGATGAAATTACCGCAAGAATTCTTTCCAGGTACCGATAAGAATCATTAGTTTCAATATTAATTCGAATTTTAAATGATATAAGTAATAAATTATCAATTCTAGGGAAGTTTCTGACGGTATAATTGCACCCGGTTATTCGGATGAGGCAATAAAAATTTTGAGCAAAAAGAAACAGAATGCTTATTGCATTCTCCAAATAGATCCATCTTACAAACCATCCCTCATGGAACGCAAAGTACTTTACGGGCTCACCATGGAACAAAGGCGAAATGATGCTGTTATAGATAAAAATATGTTCACCAATGTAGTAACGAAATCAAAGGTTTTATCGAATGCTGCTCTCCGAGATTTGATAGTGGCTACTATCTCTGTTAAATATACTCAAAGTAATTCCGTGTGTTACGCCAAAGATGGTCAAGTCATAGGGATTGGTGCTGGTCAGCAATCCAGAATTCATTGCACTAGACTCGCGGGTGATAAGGCTGATAATTGGTAATTGATAATTGATTTCATTGAATCTCGTTTTTATCATAAACATATGTTATCGATATTATATTAATAGGTGGCTTCGTCAACATCCTAAAGTGACGGGAATGAAATTCAAGAAGAACGTTAAAAGAGCAGAAATTTCTAATGCCATAGATAATTATGTTAACGATTCATTGGGAAAAGATATGGATGAAGCAGCTTGGGCGAAACTTTACGAACAAGTACCTGAAAAACTCACCGAACAAGAGAGATCGGAATGGATCAAAAAATTGGATGAAGTTGCTGTTAGCAGTGATGCATTTTTCCCATTCAGAGATAACATCGACAGAGCTAAATTGGTATGTTTAGAATTGATCAGACTTTCTTTTGCACTATGTCGTATTTCATTAGGTTACTTATTCAGAAAAATTATTTTGTTTATCAGAGTGGTGCCAAATACATAGCGAGTCCTGCTGGTTCTACAAACGACGAGGCAGTAATTACAGCGTGTAACGAACATAACATAACTCTTGTTCACACAAATGTGAGATTATTCCATCACTGAATTTATTTTTCCTCCCAGTTTGAATTTCAAGAATTTTTTTTACTTTCAAAGGTTTTATGGAATATTGTTGAAAAAATAAACGTACAGATTTATTCGCTTGATAATGAAGTGCGAAGAAAAATGATTTTGTAAGTACACCCAC
Source organism: Gonatopus flavifemur (assembly GCA_018340375.1). Taxonomy (NCBI): domain Eukaryota; kingdom Metazoa; phylum Arthropoda; class Insecta; order Hymenoptera; family Dryinidae; genus Gonatopus; species Gonatopus flavifemur. The sequence goes on from JAFFJZ010000005.1 coordinate 14,923,994, forward strand.
ACAGCTCAGAAACTCAAAAAGAATTCTTGAGAATTCATGAAACTTCAATTGAATCCTTTATCGAACTCTTTCTGAATGAGGGTGCTGTATGGGTACATAACAATAAAATGCATGTGTAAATAAATGTTGTACCCGTTGATGGATTCTAATTTTTATACCTCATCGATTACATTGATTATTGCTATTTTTTATTGAATCTACAAAAACTGAAAAATTATTGAATGAATCGGAGAATAATGTGCTTCACGCAGACTGATCCAACATAGATTTCTCATGAAATTTTAAATGAATCTTTAATTTTCAATTCATTTCATTTTTGAATTCTTGATATTCGAAAAGAATTTTTGAAGAATTGGTTCAATTTTTTCTCTCTTCAGAGATATTCCAAATAGCACAAGAGTTCTCATTGGTTAATTTCTAGTAAGTCTCTAGAATTTCGGGCTTTCAAACCTTACGATTGATTTGCCCACTCTATGTATAATAATCTCTATGGTTTATTTCTCGAGAAATTTTTTGAATGTGGTTAGAATTTGTCATAACAAATGGGTTCACAAATGTTAAATTCAATATTACAAAATACTAAACAGATTTTATCACTCCCCACGTCCTCATTCAATGCAAGTGAGTTATTATCGTGCAATTCAATTAGTACATAAACATCCATGTATGCCCTGATCTGAGGCCCATAACCTATAAACGTGAACTGAAAGAATCATTTCCAAATTTGCACAACACTATTGATTCTCAATAAAAATTGATTGATTAAAAAAATCGTCGATTTCAATGTCATGATTATTATTGCTGTTGATATAGATGCGTGATGTATATTATATATATTGTCAATCACTTTTACTCGCATCAAAGGTCCCTTACTTACATGTACGATTCTGTATTATAGAAATAAATCCGATCCAATGTTGATAATTTATCAGAAGACTCAAAGATTTCATAGAAAATAAATCCTGAATCATAAATACAAACATGCATTCAAAAAATTAACATAAAGTTTTCTTGATAGTTCCTGTAAGATATGCATCCAAAAAGAGCGGTGGAAGTACAAGAAACAAACCAGGCCATCCTAGACCCAAACATAGAGGATGGAAAAAACAAGATGGTGAAATTGTGACATCGGGCACGCTTTTAGCAACCCAACTCACCTTGAGATTTCATCCTGGACAATATGTAAGTTATTTTCCAGTGGAATATATTTTAAAACGATATTTCAAACTAAAGTTACCAAACAACATAAATAGAATATGTTTGATTTGCATCACAAATTGAAAAAAATAATTTTTTGTATTAGGTTGGAATTGGACGGAATAAAACCTTATATGCAATGGAACATGGAAAAGTTGTTGTCACTTGTGAAAAGTTTGATGCCGATTGGGATCATGTGATGGTCAAACACGCATATCCCAATCGCGAGGACCAACTTATATACAAAAAATATTTCAATATTATTCCAGAGCCACAGCATAAAAGATTCAAACTTATCAATGTCGTTTAAATTTAGTAGTAAATGATGTGTATTGTACATTTTATGAAATATAGTTTATGACGAATGTCAAATCTCTGATTACAAACTTACTTATTTACAAATGATATTTAAATTTATTATATTGTACTAGAGTCTGCCCATTGGAATGACTGATACATCATCGCATCTTCTGTATTTGCAGAAAACATGGCAAATACATGAGTTTTTCTAACGTTACAAGCAATTCGACACTGTCCTACAAGTTCTGTAACTGACATAGCTTCCTCTCTGGATTTACAATGAATTATAAATTGAGAATGAAACATAATTGGATCACCTGGAATTCAACAAATTTGTATATCGCATAAACAGAATTAAAGATTTTTCATTCTGTCGAATCAAATTATCAAAAAATATAAACACCTGGATATACTAGGAAATCGCCACCAAATTTATCAGCATTTGAAATGTAGTATCCTCTTTCCCACAGATCTTTGTAGGTTTGATATCTTAATTTTTGTTGCACGGTAACAGGATATGTCCATTCTGCTATTTCAATATCATCTTTGTCGATCCATGGATATACTATGTTGGAGGATCATATTTATTACAAACTGACAATAAAGCAGTATAATTAAAAAATAAATTATCCCTCGATGACCTACCCATATGAGTTTGTACCAAAGTATCATTCTTTTCTAACTTTGGCAATTTCGCCATTTCCTCGTCGAATAAACGGCCTGTATCAATTTCTATGTTATCTAATGCCTCTTGAACCTTTGATTCTAATGGTTTCCTCATTTTCTTTTTTCCAGTATCAATTCCTAATATTTTGCGCTTCTTGCCTTCAATAATTTTATCCATCAGCGATCTGACCTAGAAAACAATGATGATGAATTTCTAAATGAAACTCGGATGAACTTGAAAGTCAGTTAATGAAATTCTCATTCACCTGTTTCTTTCTTTCTTCTTTTAAACATTCTTGTTGTTGTGTGAATAATATTTCTCTGTATTGTTCATACGCTTGTCTCATCAAGTCATTTGGTAGCCGATTGCAAGGATATTCAACTAAACGAGCGATGTTCTTTTCAAGTAACAGAGTTACTTCTTCAGGGAGTAAAAGCAAAGGGATGCCAAAATTATCTTGTCTAGGTTTCTTTGGGAGAGGACCGATCAATTCTCCTATTATGCGGTGATCTTTCCGAAGTTTTAACCAGTCTGCCCATGTAAAAGAAAATTTTGAATTGAGTATGTATTATTAAAACCCTTAGACCGTAACCCCCGGTCTGACAAACCGCTATTACCTTCTTCTAGATATTCAAAGTTGTTAGAAGCGAAGAAAACATTTGTTCGATCATTGGGAATGTCTACGAGGTAGGATAGTGGGCTTTTGTACAGAACTTAGTGAGCACTTCTGTGCAGAAGTAGGAATGAAATGTCAATTTAGATACCGGGGTTACAGTTAGAGGGATGATACTCTCATATTCTGTCATGCAAAAAAGTATATTCGCGAATATCTGTGTTACTATTGCAATTGTTCAATAAAGAATATATTGTATTCTTGGCACAAACGAGTGCATATTGTTGAAATAGTTATGATGTATAATAAATTATAAATAATCATTCTTCCTTAAATTAATTTTTTTTGAACTTACCTTCAGAGTTCCATATAAAAACATTCCCTTTCGATAACACTAAATCTATCATGTTGGTTATGTTTATTGAATTAGAACTAAATTTAAATTGATTCCCAAAGTTCACTATAAATTGTATGTATATAAGTATATATTTTTTAATAATAATGATCACTATAAATCACATCAAATAACAACGGAACCGGATATATTGATATTATACATAGAATTACACAGAGGAGGTTAGCAATGAGCTCTTCATTGGTGGAGGCTAAACCTGGCTAAATCTCGATGGTACTATCGATACTATTCGATTGTTTTCTCCATCGATGGTAAAAATCAACTATCGATAATATCAAAATTCGTGGAAGGGGAAGAGGAAAAGAGAGAGGAGCGAAGTATGAAATCTTGGACGGTAGAGTATCATAATACCGAATATGTCATAAGGTTCGTTCGTTCTACGTGCTCTGAGTTGCTCCAACTTGTACCAAACCAATCATTTCGTTGCTTAAACTGGAAGTAGCGAATCCAAAATACTTGGAGCGAGTTGGGGTAACTTGGGACATCGGTAAACGAACTTAGCTATATTCCCGAATGTTCATAGTACCGAATAAAAAAATATAAATTTTGAAATGAATCCAAAAATCCGCCACTTCCGTCATAAAAAATGATTCGTTTACGCATATCATATGGGAACGATCAATTTTTTATGACAGAAATGATCCATTTTTTTATTTATTTTGAAATTCATATTTTTTTATCCGGGACTATGCACATTCGGTCCTATGAGCATTCGTGAATATGAACATTCGGTACTATGACACATTCGGTATTATGATATTCTACCATCTTGGACTTCGATCATTTTACATCTCGCATAGGATTAGGCTAACCTCCCATGGACCGGAATTCATTCCGGCGGAATGACTTTAAACCAATCGTTTTCACAATTTCTTTTAGAGCGTTCTATCAAAAATCTATAAAAAATTGTGCATTGGTTCAATTTTCATTCGGCCAGAACGAATTCCGGTCCATGGGAGGCCAGCCTTACATTCTTGACCAGTGGTTTTTTCACCACCCTTAGGTCCGTCAATTTCTCTAAATAATGCCACCTTCCTATTTTGTATCCCAAACTTGATTTAGAGTTAATGCCCAATGGGTAAATCTTTTTCTATCTCTCTCGATATTCGCTATTTCTCATCTTGAGGAGGGCTGACCAGTGATCCCAAGTCTATATTGTAGACTTTCTCTGTTTCTCATACGGACGCGCAGTGAGACAGTGTTAGTGTCCCACCGACCGCGTGGTGGGGGCCGCCAGCCCCCGCATTCTGGGGTCACTGGGGCTGACCCTTGTATTGGAACCGTGGCAGGGATGGCTCACCCGTGAGCGCTCACTGGTGCGGTGACAATACTAGTTGGCAAGCGGCTCACTGGAGGGGGCGTTGGATGGGGCCCCCCATCCCCCTTCTTCTTCTTCTTCTTCTATTTGACAGTCAGTGATGCCAGCATTTGGTCAACCGAGTCGATTTTCCCTCTCCATAACATCTGTCTGTATAGAAATGTCACACACACAATCAAACCTCCGACAAAAGAAATTTGATTGTGTACAGCGCGATGGAGGGGGAAAATCGACCACGGGGACGCAGCTCCAATAAGTTTAATTGAACGGTAGGGGTCAATAGGCCCGAAAGGCACTTGTCCATAATGAAATAGCCCCGAATGAAATTACGCCCGAAAAAACTCCACGTGTTTCCAGCCGTGCTCCAGTCACCGTAATAGTTACCAATTTGTTTTCGGGACTATTTCATTATGGACAATTGCCTTTCGGGTCTATTGACCCCTACCAATTAAACCTTATTTGCGCGCCATCTCCTAAATAAATATTCATGCGAACTAAAAATCAATATGGCGATCTGGTACACCGGGATAACCTCAAAATTATTATAGTTAGTTTGCATTTCGAAGCATCAACAATATTTCAACACTAAAGCATTGAAAAATTCTAAAACCGAATTATCAGTTGGACTCATTCAGTTTCAGAGTTGTTTCTGATGCTTTATCGTTGAAATACTGTTGATTTCTCAAAATCCAAACTGATGAGATTAATACCAAGGTTATGTCACTATACTAGGTCGCCATTGCTGTTTTAGCCCCTGATCGACACGCCACCATGTGAATAAATATGACCGTAATCGAAATCGACATACGGTTTGAGGTCATCCTATAAAGTTGCATACCCCTGAGTTGTACCCCCCTGATGTCTATGACAATTCATGACATAGAACAGTTCCATGATTGTCCCGTTGTTCCCAATGGATAGTCAGTCATAGTACATTTGTTAATATTTTCCAAATGGTCACTACATTTGGTACAAGCTTGGCACAAGTGTAAAGATCGAGCATTCGTTGAGAACAATTGTGCCAATATTGCCCACATGAGTGGCACAATGTTTATAAATATTGACTAAATTTTTAATTTACAATGACTGAAGACTTGGGGATAACCATCGGGCCAGGGCTGGCCCGAATGCTCTAATTAATCCTACACACTATACTTTAGTTTGAGTATAATTATTCAACAATAGAATCAAAATTGATTGAAATATCAAAGAACGCAAATTTTCCAATAATCATACAAGCTTTGTCCCAGTCTTGTCACAGTTTTTCTACCGTTTTTAGATAATTCATGTACGGTATTCTGAGGGAGAAAGTCATGAACTGAAATATAATAAATAAATAAATCGATAAATATCTTATGAATATTGTGCACGCATATCCCCGGTATGTCTGCAGGGGGCATAATCTCAAATCTAAAATTCAAAGAAGCGTTTGGGCACCGCCCAAGTTAAGAGGATACCAGATGAGTTACCATCCGAGCACGTTTATTTCTTGCACTAAAATACTCGAAACTGAATTCATAAAAAAATCTGAAATTTTCAGGGATGATTCTTCAAGACTTTATCCAGGTCTGTACAATTTAGAAAAATTGTTTTTTCGAAGTTGAAAATTTGGGCTCTGTACAGACCTAGATGAAGTCTCAAAGAATCATCCCTGAAAATTTCAGATTTTTTTATGAATTCAGTTTCGGGTATTTCAGTGCAAGAAAACGCGCTCCGATGGTAACTTTGGTATCCTCTCAAGGACACTTGAACTATTCCATACGTGTATACTCACACTAATTGACCAATTGTTATTATTGGTCATTTAGTAGTGTTGGTAGATGCGTGTGACGTTGGTTCGGGTGTTCTTGGGTGGCGCCAAAAACGCTTCTCCAAACTTGACATTCGAGTTTGTGCCCCCTGCCAGGACCGGACATTCGTATATCCTGTAGTTATCTTGGGGATATCGTAGAAATCCTGAAGAATCATCCCTGTATTTGATTTTGAATTTCTTCATAATTCGATAAACCGTCATTAATGGGAGTATATCGAAAATTTTATGTAGCATATTCCAACGTTATCAGGACCGTTGAAGACATGGTCTCATTCCACGTGCCACTGTGTCCATGAAAATTATCGTGCCTCGTGATTTTAAATAGAAGCTTACGCGTATTCTAATTCCAAACTGATCCTCCAGAACAAATTGTTTTCGAGTTGAGAAAATACATCTTTTCTCAGTACATGTGAATCGATGAATGCGAATATGCGGTTTCTTTTCATTCTCAGTTTCTCAATTTTGACACATTTTTATCTCGTACCGACGTATAAAGTGGTATGCTACTGGGACACGTCATCGGTTCTTCGTCAATAAGGCAGAAGATTTTCTAAGTACATACTCTAGAATTGATTATTTTCAAATCTCCTCGCGGTACTGTCAATTCATCCCACATGAAATATTTGGGGAAATGTCTGCATTATGGCATGTTTTATTTTTACCTAAATAGCAGTCGAATTGGATGAATTTAAGGGGATACCAGCGTACCGACTGAGTCAACATTTTCTCGGGGAGGATTCTTCGCGCTAGATTTATAAAAAGGTTCGAAATTTACAGGGAGTATTCTTTAGTACTTTATCCAGCGCGGTACATCGCACAAATTTCGAATTTAGAAGAAAACATTTTTTTCTCAGTCGGTAAAGAAAATTCGTTCTTCGAAATTCCAAATTTGAGCGATGTACCGCAATAGATAAGGTACTAAGAATCATTTCTTGAGAATTTCAGGCCTTTTTATAAGTTTAATGCGGAGAATTCTCACCGAGAGATTGTTTACTCAGTCGGTACGCTGGTATCCCCTTAACGGGACACTAGCGTCGGTAACGGACCTCTCTTTCTATCATATGATTCTGTCCCTTTCTAACCAATGACATGAGTTACCGACGCTTGTGTCCCGTTAAAAGCAATCAAAATTTACCTGCTGTTGGCTCGAACTCATCGTTGCCCGAAGAGAGCATGAAGCTTCAGCAAACGTTCAGATTAGATCTGTATAGATCGGATCGAAGGTTCATGAAAGCCAACTTTTAGATTCAGAAACGTTTGACAAAGGTTCTACGGACGTTGAAATGTCCGCCTCGAAATACGTCCAGGGAACATAGATGGAACGTTCGCTGAAGGTTCATCGAAGGTTTGACGAAGCTTCACAAAAATATCTATACTTAGATTAATTTATAATAATTTATGTTCATTAATTCATTCATTTTTCATATAAATTGATCAAAATTAATCTGAGTATAAATATTTTCTGTGAAGCTTCGTCAAACCTTCGATGAACCTTCAGCGAACGTTCCATCTATGTTTTCTGAACGTATTTCGAGGCGGACATTTCAACGTCCGTAGAACCTTTGTCAAATGTTTGCGAATCTAAAAGTTAGCTCTAATGAACCTTCGGCCCGATCTATGCACATCTGATCTGAACGTTCGCTGAAGCTTCATGTTCTCTTCGGATGTTGAATTATTGAAGGGGGATGCTTCCTTTGGAATTGAAGAAGTGGAACAGTACCTTTCGGGCTGCACTCACCCGAGTAGAAATTGATATTGGGTGTTCGATCAGGACCAGATCTGGAAAGCCTCATTTCAAATCGGGTCCTCCCTGGTTAAACAATCCGATTGAATCCGATAAAAAAAAATTTTATCGGAATGAATTGAGTTTCTGCATCGGAAATTTCCTATTGATACCAATAAGATCATTTTTAATTGGATTTAATCGGTCTTTCAACCTGGTGAAGAAATCCGATTGAATCCGATAAAAAAACATTTCATCGGAATGGATTGAGTTTCTGCATCGGAAATTTCCCATTGATACCAATAAAATAATTTTTAACTGGATTTAATCGGCATTTTCCCTGGTGAAAAAATCCGATTAAACCCGATAAAAAAAACTTATCGGAATGAACTGATTTCTGCATCGCGGTTTTCTTATTGAATTTTATTGGTTGTTAACCCAACCAACCAACGGTTTATATACATTATATACGCGCATTTTATATCAATTAAACAAACACATATATCATTTATTCAATCATTACGTATGACAAATTATTGCTGAAATCAATTCAAACGATCATTTATGTGTTATTAACATGGTGATCACCCATCCACCTTGTACCGCAGTTGTCGTTGCTTAACCTAGAAGATCGATCTGGAACACCCGCTCGCTCGATGCCGTGGTTCGCTTCCTATCAATGTAAACTAAATGACTGTCTTATGTCAGGGATGGGTGTCCTATAGTAATAAGATTCAATTGGTAATAGTCCATTGGACATATGAGGGATTGTATCGGTCTTAATGAGAGCATGGGAGTTCATTAATAACAAAAATCCCAATGAAGACCAAGAGAATATTTTCCAATTGGATTCAATCGGTATTTTATGATGGATGAAAAATTCCGATTGATATCAATACAATATTTTTCAATTGGATTCAATCGGTATTTTATCAATTATGAAAATTCTAATTGATACGAGTCAAATATTTTCCAATCGGATCCAATAGGTATTTTATCAATAATAAGAATTCCGATTGATATCAATGAAATATTGTGTAATTGGATTCACTTGGTATTTTATGATCAATGAAAATTCCGATTGACGCCAATACAATATTTTTCAATTGGATTGAATCGGTATGTTATTAATTATGAAGATTCTAATTGATACCAGTCAAATATTTTTCAATGGCATCCAATAGGTATTTTATCAATAATAAGAATTCCTATTGATACCAAGAAAATATTTTTCATTTGATTAAATAGGTATTTTATTGATCATTAAAATTCTAATTGATATCAGTGAAATATTTTTCAATAGAATTCAACGGGTATGTCATTAATCATAAAAATTCCAATTGATACCAAGAAAATATTTTCTCATTAGATTCAATGGGTCCTTTATGATTGATAAAAAATTCCGATGGATACCAATAAAATATTTTTCAATTGGATTGAATCGGTATTTCATCAATCATGAAAATTTCAATTGATACCAGTCAAATATTTTTCAATGGGATCCAATTGATATTCTATCAATAATAATTATTCCGATTGATATCAATGAAATATTGTGTAATCGCATTCACTTGGTATTTTATGACCAATGAAAATTCCGATTGATGCCAATACAGTATTTTCCAATTGGATTCAATCGGTATGTTATTAATCATGAAGATTCTAATTGATACCAGTCAAATATTTTTCAATGGCATCCAATAGGTATTTTATCAATAATAAAAATTCCAATTCGTACGAACACAATATTTTTTAATTTGATTTAATCGGCATTTTATTAATCATTACAATTATAATTGGTACCAGTAACATATTTATCAGTGGGATCCAATGGATATTCCATCACTGATAAAAATTCCGATTGATACCAATGAAATATCTTCTAATTGGATTCTCTTGGTATTCTATGATTATAGTTCCCTATTCCAGCAACTTTCCCATTAGTTCCAATACATCGAGGTCACCAGGGATTCTGATAAAAACCAATGATTTGATGCAATGAAAGAAATTTCAGAACTGAATCGGTTATTGCCGGTACATACCTATAGGACTTTAGAATCTGTAAACTTGCCTATTATTTTCAATAAATTTGAATGTTGGAATAATCCAATTAAAACCCATTGATCAATGAAATCGATACATCCTTAAATGCAGTCAGAAATCTCCCATAAGAAACCCATTCATCATTCAATTTCACAAATTTTCCCATTAGTTCCAATAGATTGAAATTGTGGAAACTTCCGATAAGAACCGTTTGCCTGATGGAATGGAGAAAATTTCAATCATCCAATCAGATATCTCTTATACAGACCAATAGATTATGTGAAGTTTGATTAATTCCCATAAATGCAGATTTTTTAATTCGTGAATTCCCGATTGAAACCTATAGAAAAGAGATTCCGATAAACTCTTATTGATTTTGAAGCGGGGATTGAACTGTTCCGATTGATCCTATGCAGTCCGATTAATTCTGAATCGGTTTTGATCGGATCTTATCGGATTTTTTAACCAGGGTACTCATGATACTTCCATTATAAAGCGATTGTGTCCATGGGTCAAAGAACCTGTCACGCGTTCGATGCGGCGTCCGTGCTTCAAGGTAGTTGTTTACAAACTCCTCAAAAAAACTATCGCAGGAACTTTCGATTCCGAGGAACTTGCGATAACTTACGATAGAATAAAATTCCAAAAAACAGCGACAAAGTTCTTCCTCTATGTTTGAAGAAGTTTTCCTGAAATTTTCAGATCTTTTACTTCAATTTTGAATGAGATACGGACGATTTTCTATCAACGGGATCAAAATCGAAAATCGTCAGTACCTAATTCAAAATTGGAGTAAAAAATCTGGGAATTTCAGGAAACCTTCTTCAAACATAGTGGAAAAACTTTTTCGTTTGAAGTTTTCCGGAATCAGCCCTCGATGGTTTTTCCGTTGAAATTGGAAGGCGCTATTCACGGTATCGACCGAGAAGCGATTTCACGCGCATCACTTCACGAAAATATTCATAACTTCCACAATTTTTGAGTCCCCCCAGATTTCAAAAAACGAAAATTTCCGTGAAACTTGAGGCTATCACTGTGGATTTTTTCAAATTTTTTAAAGAGGGTGTTTTTTCAAAAAATCGATTTGTTTATGAAAAAAATTTCCTTGTTATTAAATTTTTAGTTGTGGTTTCTAAAAAAAATATATCTGAAAAGAGTCGCTTGAAATACATATGTATGAATTTTTTCAGAATTTTTTATCATCCCATTCTTGAAATATTCTAAGATGAAAAAAAAACACATTCTTTTTTGTTTATCCTGCCAAATCTGCAAAAATGTTCCGAAGGGGCTAAAATTTGGTAAAACTTCATCATTTGGATTCCTCTATCGACCCTCAAAATTTGGAACAAATCGAAGATGTGAAGGGAAATCGCTGCTGATTTGGCATGGAATGCCCCATATCTTTGTTTGCCACACAAAAATAGATTTTATGCCTCTGAACTGAGAATCATCCATATATCAAGAATTTTAAGCGACGTGCACCAGTCACGTTGTCGATACAATTGAAAAAAGTGTTCTACTGCACAAATAACCGTGTCCATGAAGATTGTCGTGCCTCGTGATTTTCAATCTTACTACGTCTTCTAAAACGAATTTTTTCCATATTGAGGGAATACATTTTTTTAGTACGCATAAATCAATGGACATGAATATTCGACTTCTTTTGATCCTGAGTTCCTTAGTTTTGGCACTTTTGAATCTCGTATCGGCGTATAAAGTGGTGTGTTACTGGGACACGTCATCGATCTATCGCGAAGGTAAATATTTTTCGAAGTACACCCCAATTCCCTGTAGGGAGTAGTATACCGAAGTTGTCAGGCAAACTTAGCAACTTCATATCGAAAAGATTTAACGGGATACTAGCGATGGTACCAAACCTCTCTTTCTATCGTATACGCGTGTCCTTTTTTATCCAACGTGCTCTGTTGGTAAGCGCTAGTGACCCCTTAAAGTTTGACAACAGATCTTGAACCTACATATCATCTGGAAAAATATTTTTCCGCTGTTGGCTCGAATTCATCATTATTGAATTATTAAAGGAGATGCTTTCTTGGGAATTGAAGACTTGGAAAAGTACCTTTCGGGCTGCACTCATCTGATCGCAGGATTTTTTGAGGTCCCCTATGCAACTTGGGAGTTTCCACAGCCAGGCCAGTTACATAAGACGCTATGGAACCAGATTTCTTCACTGAACAGGACTAGAGGATTGAAGATCTATTTGGGCGTCGGATGCCGCATTACGTCTCCAATCGATTGTAATCCGGAAAAATATCATTACGTGGTGAACAGAATTTCAATGATTCGTTGTATTCATGACGATGAGGGACCATTTAAACCCTTGAAATGTTTTCAGTTAAAAGACCTACGTTTGAGAAATCTACTTTTAAAAGCCATAATCAATATGATATCAACTTATCGATTGGATGGTGTTGATTTATCTTGGCCGTTCCCAGAAATCGATCGAGAGAACGAACCGTACATTCCCAATCCAGACCAGTCGGAACGAAGTAATTATTACGACTTGCGAAACATGATTCGGCAGGTAGTAGACAGCAGATTCGAACCAACTCATAGAATAATCATTCTTCGTAGAGCCTTCACAATTTTCGTCACATCCCTCTCGGGGCTGGTGAAAAAAATCCATAAGGATCTGACTATAACAGTTCTGCCACGTACATTGAGTGGTTGGTATTCGTTTTCATATATCATTTGTGCGTTTTATATTATCTAAAGGGGAGATTACAATCCACAGTATATTATGAGCTGAATCAAATTCATCCTCTCTTGGCAGCCATTCATTTACTAGGTTTCGATTACAATACTCCATATCTTGAACCAAAACATGCTTATTATACATCATCTTTATTCAGCGATCGACCGCAAGATCCTAAGACCATAGCGAGCACTATCAGGTGAACATATATCTGTAAAACTATCATTTCTTCAGATGCAGCGAACTCACAATTTGTTATTTTTCCTCCAATACTGTTAAAGCACTTGGACGCAGTTTGTTCCAAGTAATCGGTTGGTTCTTGGAATACCAACGTTCGCGCGTACTTGGCGCCTGAGAACGCCGAACTTGCCATCTAGATCGTACCATCCGGCTCTGAACATTGGCGATCGAGGACCGTTCACGCGCACTAAAGGGATGTTAGCGTATTACGAATTATGTACCTCCATAGTTCCCAGAAATGATTTGGACATCTCTACGGATTGGACGAAAACTCTTGGTGTTCCCTCAACGGATGAACACTTTTGGCGTGGAGGGTGGAAAATGGCTAAATCACCGTCAAACGTTCACACGTGGGTAAACTACGATACTCCGGAAATGATTAATCGTAAAATGTTGTATATCCATGAAAAGCGTTTGGGCGGAATTGGAATTTACGAAATATCGTTAGATGATTTCCGTGGTGTATGTATCGTTACCTCGGTGTCCGAAAGCGTACAGCGTGCACTGGAAAGGTGTTGATTGATATCCTTACAAAAGATATGTGCTCTTCATGTATCCTGATATATACTTCGATCATCCCTTGCTGGAAATCGAAGAATCACGACTGTACCAAATCGCAACAATAAAAGCGCTTTGATGTGGAATCCTTGTCCCTATCCATATATGCAACAAGATATCTTTCAGAAACCTTCAAGATGTTGGACGGTGACGCAAGGTGCACTCTGATGGAAAAATTTCGCTGGAAATCACTGAAATTTTCACAGATTTTCAGTGGAGACTTCTCCAGAAGATTTCAGAGGTGTTCATAATTTCTCAGAGGGTCTCAGTGATTTCCAGAAGAATTCAGAGTTCTTCAGAGATATTCATGAATATTCGAAACAATTTTCAATGGAAAAACGTGCCCGATGAGAGAATTTTTCAGAATTTTCCAGAGATTTTCAGGGTTTTTCAAGATTTTTCAGAGTTTGAGATGGATCTTCATAGGTTTTCAGAGTTTCTCAGTGAGATTCAGAGTTTGCAATGAAATTTAGAGAAACTTTCTTCACCAGGGCACCCTGCTTGAAAGATCCGATTCAAACCTACCCACACAGCACCGGATGTCCCAGCAATATTGTCAGAATATTACATTTGGAATGTGTAATATTTTGGACAATATCTCAAGAAGTTTGTCAGAATGTCTGCAGGATGTCTCATGTCACCATCTTTGTAACATTCTGGAGATATTCTGAAATATTGATGTGATCATTTCAGCGATATTCTGTACGGAAAAAATGTGACAATCGCATATATCAAAAATCTTACAAAATATTACTTTGGGTTGAACAAAAATTTCTTCAGGGTTTACTTCCACAAATGTTGAATGAGCTTGGCCAGAACACATTATCAGAAGGTTCCCCCAGTGACGATTGAACCCGGGTTCCGCGAGTGAGATTCAGGGCTTTTATCACATCAGCCAATCTCCGAGATGAGTACACTACCCTCAAAGTGCTATTTATTGTAATCATCGTGATGGAAGTTTGAAGAATTCGTTTCCGTGAAATATAAACCAATCGATTCAGAATCTTCTGACACGAAAAGTGGATAGGTCGTACACTGAGAGAAAAAAAAAACAAAAATTACAATCTTTATTCACATAACGAGGATATCGCTGTGAAAAGTAGATAATGACCAACAAAAATCTACGAAATTAAAATACGATGTTTGAAGATAGTGAACATTGAACATCGTTTATATAAATTACAATCTATGATTAGAATATTCATATTTATTGAAAAATATATAAATGAATTCCCCAGACAACATTGAGAGTTCTAAAAGAATCCCTTGTGATCATGCATGATCGTGTAAGACCATGTGGAACATGGAATTTCCAAGTTCGCCTCGGAAAAAATCATTCATGATCATGCAAGATCATGCGGAACATAGAATTTTCAAGTTCGCCTGAGAAAAAAATCATTCATGATCATGTATAATCATGCATGACCAACTGTTCGAACAATTATTCATTAATGGATCATTTACCCTACGAACAATGATTACTGGCATTTCAATGGGCCGCTGATGGCCTCGCAGTGCCAATGAAAAGCCATTATTGGCCCTTTGAAACGCCTGCGGTCGTGTTTGCTGGGTATGATCTTGCATGGTCATGCATGATCATGCATGATTCTTTTTCCCGTGACCCTTGCTGCAAATCACAGACAAAATCGGGCGAAAAATTGTTGTCAGGCTTTGAACGGTTTTCATCACATGGAATGCCGTCAAAAACTGACAAACTTTGAACCCGGTTTTATCCGGATTTCCCAGTTCAATAATTCCAGATAAAACCGTTTAAAACGTTTGTGACTTTTTGAACGGATTTTACGTAACAAAACCCGAACAGTACCACCACCACCACTGAGACACCTCGCCTTTACATCGCCCTACCTGGATTTCAGAGTTATCCAAACGAGAGCGGTAGACATAACGTGGAGGTAACGGAGAAATGTCTGTGCCGAAAAACAAGGCAATGGTTCTTCCGGCGATTTTCTTGAAAAGGATGTGGCGGCTTTCAGCGACTTGATAGTCAGTAGATAGCGATGCTACTCCAAAACCATCCGGTTACCCTGCGGAAAAACAAATTTCTATTAGTTTTTCAATACTTTTGAAGATCTTGGAAACGATTGGCAATTTCGCAATCGTTTCCCGCACCATACTGGGCCCTTTATATTGGCGATCTAGGACCGCTCCCTCGCACGAAAGGGTTATTAGCATATTATGAAGTCTACGCTTCCATAGTTCCCGGAAACAGTTTGGATGTTCCTACACAATGTATGAGAGGGTGAAGATTCTACTTCACGGATCAACTTCTTTGGCGTGGAAGTTGGAAAATCGGTCAGTTACCGTCAGGCGTTTACACATGGGCAAACCTATGATACTCCAGAAAAGATCCATCGTAAAATTCTCCCTACCAAAGAAATTGAGTTGGACGGAGTTGGGATTTATGCAATATCTTTACACTGAGAAAAATTGAATAGTCACAGCAACTATTTGAGGCCAATCATTCAAATTCAGTATTCACAACTATATAAACAGTTAAGGTAACTTGTTCATAGTAATGAAAACCATTTATATAGTTGCATGAACTATATGAAGAGTTGGAAAAATTATAACTCAATAGTTGTCCTCTCAGATAGTTGTCATGACTTGAGATTTCTCGGAGTGTAGATCCCTGTTGAAAAATTCCGGTACATTTCAATGGATTCCCGTAGATCCTGTGACAAAACGACATGGTTTTCCAACAGAAAATGATTTTCTATCGTTATTCACGAGGTTTCACTGATTATACTAATGAAAACCAATAGGGTATTAACTCCCACATGGAATCCGATAGAAACCTATAGCGGCTGTGACAAAACGACATGGAAAAACGATAGAAACCCATTGATTCCGATGGAATTTACACCTATTGGTTTCTATTGGAAATTTTCAACAGGGATGATCCCCGTTTTGTATGCTTCGAATCTCCGATTCACGTGAGTATACAGGACGCATTGAGAGATCTCACGGTATAAAAGAATTAAGAATAGCATAAATTTTTTATAATTTGTTCGTATACCTCTATGAAATAATTGAGATATTCCCTTAGCTCGAATCAAAGACAATCGACTCCATTCCAATCGGGTTGCGCTTCGATTACATTCCCGAAAAATCATAATCACAATGATGGAAGGAAGTGAATCAGATGGAAGGAAGTGAAGTTGATTGAATTATCACATCGCACGTAGAAAATTAAAACCTATAATTTCGTTCTATTTATTGAATTCTCATTAACAGGCGTAATTAATTCAATATATTTCTTAATATTAATACATAAAATGTAAAAAATATACACACCAGGTGATGCACCGTCGTTGTTTCATTTTCTTGTTCAATATAAACAACTACTATTCTTTTATTTTTAATAATAAATGCTCTCAGTCATTCGTTAGCGTTTCGTGTACCAACTTCGAGTACACTTTTAGGATGGACATTTTTTCTTCAAATTCATACTAAAGGAGTTCAAACACATACTTCAAACGCATTTCTGTTGTCAAATTTTGATTAACGTCTTATTTGTTTTGTTTATAATTTTCATTCATCTTTCGTCGAAGATCTTCCGTTTTTTCATTTCACGTATTCAATTTATAATTAAAACTATATTTATTTATTATTTTCGTATAAATAATATGCAGTCATCAGATATATGCTGAACACACGTTTCAAATTTGAGCTATTATACGTTTGTACGATTTTGGTTTTGCACTTAAATTTTATATTTTCAAGGTTTCCATGTCCTTGAATTTTTTTTCTTCTTCTGAATCAAAATATATTCGTTGGCACATATACACTTGTCATATTCAACTTTCGTTTACTATATGTTATTATTGTATATGTCCAAAACCCTTTGGTATAAATTGTTTGATAGCCTTGATTTTCTTATTTACAACACGTATTTCTTTTCTCTTCTTTCATAGATCGTACTATTCAATGGATACGAGTGATAGGGTAATTTTATTAGATTTCAAAGCTCCATGGAAACCCTGATATTGTACATTGGCCCCTTTACCCCCTCCGCTCCTGCCTTTGTCTTACATCCTATATTTCTTACATTCTTTTCGTACATTAGTCCAGTAATATTTTCAGATATTTAAAAAGGTATATTATTTCACTATTTGAGCAATTTCAAAACCTTCTTTTCATTATGTTTTGTTATTTTAGGTATTCAATTCCCAACGTGTATGCTACTAGAATGTAGGAATAGGCGATATTTTGGTATACAATGTGTGTCTAGTAGTTTCAATTGAAATTTTATAAAAATTTATGACAAACTAGGTACACATTGTTTACAAAAATTCGTAACCGGTATCGTAAATATTGCCTATACCTACTACAATAATTAACAAGCGATATGAATTCGATGTCGACAGGGAAACATTGAGGAACTGTTGAACTCATTTGTCCCGATACCCTTTGCAAGAATCGAATGAACGATTATTCGATCATCGATTTAACGGATTCAACAATTCCATCCTGCTCTGTATTATTTATTTGAATAACGAAAATATAGATATCGGTAAAAGCTCTGTGATATAAAATTTTCAATTCGATATGAACTAAGATATACAATAAAGATAGTTTCTTTTGTCTCTTTACAAGTTCACGCATCGCAGCGTTGCCAGGGTACGAACTTTTCGAGCTCTCTCATTGGAAGTTCACTGCGAATGACACTGACGCATTGAAACTCAAAACGACAAAATGTAAAGAACAAAAAATATATATACCTAATACCTAATACCTATCATTTGTTTGGCTTATTATTATCTAAGGGAGGTCACCCTTATTTGTGCATGTAATAAAAATTTCATCTTCGTTACAAAAGGCATCGTTCAAAGGTATTGTAATTTTGTGCTATAATACTGATTGAGCGCACAATAAAAACCGTTTGAAAAATAGTGAGAATACAATGATTGCCATGTGCGCAAAAATCCTTCTCATTCGGATAATGTCATGGCATAAGATTTACAATTCACAATCTCGCAATGTGGATTGCCCTCCTCTCAAAGATCGGGTTACAGAAATTGACATCGTGTTCGTTGATTTGGAACGAGTTTAAAACTACTAAGATACCATTTCTTCGCAAACTGAGGATAGGCGAGTGAAGCATTTGTTCGAGAAACATAAATGAAAAGCGTTTTTGCTTCAGAGATAAACAAACACAATCTCATTGTACGCGATACGCGAGTACGAGTTTAAAACACACCCTCTCTCGATACGCGATAAGATAATTTAATTGAATAAATTATATTTTCTCATAGTAGGAAATATTCAATACGTTCCACAAAATAGCCGCTACCATGAGAGCGGTGTAAGTAAAAATGCTGAGCCACCAAACCACCTTCTCCCACGTTTTGACTTCTAAATTCCGAAGTATGTTGATACCTACAAGGAGGCCCGCCAAAGCCCCAGCGATGTGCGCCACGTATCCAACGTTATCGTCGACTTCGGTTACGTATCGACGCCATATCGCTTGGCCGACATCGAGAACTGCCACGGAAACAAATATGAAAGATTGAAGTAACGCGTATTCCATTTGTTTCCAATTCAAGATAATCGTGGCTACGTGTGCTGTGATCAAAGCGTAAACTCCACCCGAAGCGCCTGCCAAGTGCACGCCCGGATCCGATACCGACGTTCCCAGGGAACCTGCTAACACTCCGGCAAGATATATTATCAGCACTCGCCACCATCTATGTACCATTTCCAACGGAAGACCCAATAAAACTTGGACCGACAGATTCACCAGTAAATGGAAAGCTCTGAAATAGATGAAATTCTTATATAGCTCGAGTTAAATTATCAATACGAGTAATAAGAACCAATAAATAAACGCGTTTCTTACCCAACGTGAACAAACATGTAAGTTATATATCTCCAAATTTCGTTCCTTTTGTGCGGGTTGTATATCAACAACGTAGCCGCTGGACCTTCCACCGAGACAGCTCGATGCGCGATAGCGTCGTACAAGAATAATAAAATTTCCAAAGTCGATATGATGATCATAGCCACCGGTGGTGGTCTACAACTATATTCTTCTTCGTATAAACCGTCCGGGAGATCTCTCGTGCGTTGCTGTTGAGACATCGAAGGAGCTACCGGTCTTCCAGGTACCACGGAGTGTACGTAACGCTGTACGAGGTGTCCGAATACACCTTGCATGTCTTTCCTGTGAATCTTTTATCCAAAATAATCAGTTTTTGTTATCCTTAGTCTCAAAAATACCAACTCACCATGGCTATAAATTCTGGAAATTCCAAATACCCTGAATTGTCCAAATCGGCTCTTTTCATTATTGTACGAGCAACGCACAATGGAATGTCATGGGTATATTCTTCACCTCTTATCATCGCTTTTAGCTCCAAATATGAAATTTTTCCATCGCCGTCTCTGTCGTATTTTTTAAATATGTCTCTCCAGTGCTGTAGAACATTCAGAAACACTCGATTAAATGAATTTGATGAAAATTGAATTACAAGATTTTTTCTTAAATTCAAAAACGCAGCTCCAATGGTTGAAGTTTTCTTACTTAATTACAATAGATTCTTGATTTAAGCACCATTCGTGTCCATGTCACACTAGATATCTAATCTTATGTAAGAAAAAGACACGAATGTTGATTAAATCGAGAGTACGAATGGATTTCAGAGATAATGAAAGTGTTGTAGAAAAAATTCAATACTATCTATTTATGTCTATGCTCTTTTGCTCCATTACATATTCGTTATATCGCTAGTATTTCAATATTTCTAGTGCTCTCTTGCAGAATGTGATTCAATCCAAACTTGTAATATTCTTCGATATATATATATACATAAAGAACAAATATCTGATCGATTCGGCAACACAGATGGAGTAACGATAACTCCTAATTTTTCACTAGGCACGGATAAAATAATATCCTTCCGAACAAAGGTATAGATTTTGCAGGTGACGTGTGATACTTATGATAATGCAACTCACATCATCGTTATACTGTAAAGGTATTGAAATTCCTGGTTCCCCGTCTTGACTACCCGATGCTCTCACCATCCTGAAACCTCTGTTTGAAAGAAAAAACAAAAAAATTAATTGATCAAATTATGGTTTTTAACATTTTTGCAAATGAATAGGAATTGAATCCATTCATTTGCAGAACATACATTCACAGACAAACAAACAAAACTAACTGACAAGGAATCAGATTTCATTTGCATTTATATCGAAAGATAGGAGTGGTTAGGGGATGAGTAATAACCGCAGGTGTTAATCAGGAGAATTATCGATAAATGATATATGAATTACCTGGAATTATTACTAAAAGTGTTCACAGAAAATTAGCAATGTGCCCCGACAAACGAAATTTCAACTACTTTTTATCAAGTTTCGATAAATGATAACGGTAAATGTATGAATCGAAGGAAAAACGACAGGTACGACAGGTTTAACAGGTAATGTGCGGAAATGAATGTTGGGGAATGAAAGATGTGAATGCAGGTGAACGGTTATCAACTCAAACTTTATGGCTGCTTTACATCGTCTTTTCTTTTTTTCCATTGAGAAGAAAATTATGCATGTTCAAATGAAGGGGTCGTTTTTGAGAAAGAGAAAAACTTCTTTCAAAAAATCAAAATTATAAAATACAGAATTGTGTTCTTTCGAATTCATAATAACCGCCAGCATTTAGGTCTCCAACAATTAAGGCTAGCTTCCCATGGATCAGAATTTTTAGGCGATTTTCGGAGAATTCTAGTAAGTTACTATCCATGAACCAATTGGATGGTAACCATTGAACTCGGTATAGTCGGTTCAAGGAAGTGCTCTGGTCGATTTTTTCACCAAAAAATTACTAAATCGTTTCAACTATTTTACGTCAGAAATATTCAATCAATTGCATTCAACTTTGGATCGAATGATTCAGAATCAATCAAACAATCCGGGTCTGGTCTGTTTGTTGTTCAACTAACTCGTCATAAATAATTAGAACGAAATTTCGTTATCAGCCAATGAGAAACCTCTATTCTGTTTTTTTGATATTATAACAAATATAATCCATGTACAATTATTTTGAGACCAGAGCCGGCATCTCTGATTTATCCTGGATTTTTTTATCCCAAGGTCGATGGAATTTATTGAATATTAATGACGTGAAATGGTTGAAACGACCAGGGGACACCCTTCATGAATTCGTGGGTAACGGTGCAATATCCCAAAATTCGCTGAGTAGTCAATTTCTAGTAACCTACTAGGAACTTTCTAGAAATTGACCAATACATGTGACGTTCTTAGAAATTCCTGAGACGTTATTTGTAACGAAGCACGTTGTCTGAACGTTCAGAACACCTCGCGGTGAAGTATGGGTCAAAATTCTGGCCCTGTACAGATTTAGATTAATCTTCAAAGAGTCATCCCGGGAAATTTTAGATTTTTCTATAAGTCCAGTCTCGAGTATTTTTACCAGAGGAAAATGCCATTAGATGGAGCCACCTATGCGCTCGTATCATGTTAAGAGGATACCAACTTACCGACCGAGTACGGTTTTTCTTGACCAAATTACTCGAAATTGAATTCACGAAATAATCTGAAATTTTCAGGGATGACTCTTTGAAACTTTATCTTGGTTGCTAAAGAGTCCGAATTTTGCATTTCGAAAAAAAATGGTTTTTCACATTCAAAATTCGGACTCTCTAGCGACCAAGATAAAGTCTCAAAGGATCATCCCTGAAAATTTCAGATTATTTCGAAAATTCAGTTTCGAGTAAGGTAAGAGACCCTATACCCGATCATTTTCATTTTTACCTGAATTTATGGAGTAATTGAGGTAGAAGTTTTAAATGAAAAAGTTAATTTTTGATCCATTGATTACAAAAAATGTTTTGGTTGAAGAATTATTGAACAACTAAACCACAAAAATCTAGAATGTAAGGACTGATCGAGTATACGTTCACTTATCGAGTATAGGGTCTCTTACTTTAATTTGATAAAAAAAAACGTGCTCTGAAGGTAAGCTCGGATTCACTCAAGAGGATACGAGCGTTTACCATCCGAGCACGTTGGTTAGAAAAAGACAAACTTATACAATAGAAAAAGAGGTCCGAAGTGAACGCTCGTATACACTTAAGATATTCATGTTTATTGGGTTCCCAGACAGCACACGAGAATCTCAAATGAATTCTGGAAAAGAACTCTTTAAGAATACAAAGTGTTTTAAAAGAGTTCGAAAAGAA
This sequence comes from Gonatopus flavifemur, assembly GCA_018340375.1. Lineage (NCBI taxonomy): Eukaryota > Metazoa > Arthropoda > Insecta > Hymenoptera > Dryinidae > Gonatopus > Gonatopus flavifemur. Next base: position 14,946,815 of record JAFFJZ010000005.1, read on the forward strand.
TTCGATTCGTCGGATATTTGCGACTTCCGTTAAAATTCTATAAGACTTTTTTGAGAATTTCAACGGAACTCGCAAATGTTTGACGAACCGAATTCTTTCTGAAACTCTTCAAGAACTCTTTGTATTCTTAAAGAGTTCTTTTTTCAGAATTCATTTGGGATTCTTGTGTGTTGTCTGGATTGATTCGTATGAGAGCCGATCAATTCCGAATTACCCATCAAGGACGGAACCGACGGAACTTCAAGGACAGCAACTGTTTTTTTTTTCAATAGAAAATATATAGAATTCTCATTGGAATTTTATGACAATTTATAACAACTTGATATATTTGTATAAAAACAAAAAACAGTTGCTGTTTTCGAAGTTTTCTCTCTAATTTACACCGTATGTAATAATGTAATGATCACACTTTTTAAACCACTGAAACGGAAAAACTTTCGACATCATGTATAATACCCAAACAGCACGAAATTCCCTCCAAAGAGCTCCCGGTATGGCAGTAAACATGAATTCATTATGAATACTTGAAATTCAATTTGAATTCTTGATGAACAACTCAGTTGTTCAGAAAGAGTTCATCACGTGAATTCATATGTATTCATTTTGAGTTCATCGAATTCATATTATGACTAACATAACGGGAATTGTTCAAGAATTCTTTGAGAAGTTTATATGAATTCAAAATGATCATTTGTGCTGTCTGGGTAATCATATAATTCAGTATGGTTTATATATAATTTATACATAATCAAATAGAGTTCATAAATAACTTGAATAAAATTCTATATGAATTTGGTATAATTTGGAATTTTTTTCCACTCGGATAGGTTACCACTGAAATCTTACCACAAATAAATCAAAACTCCATCAGAATCCATCAAATTCACACTCAATTTGCATGAAATACGCTCTCTACCCATTTGAAAATAGATGTCAGCAGAAACACAGTTTAAATGATTCAAAAACCAAATAGTGATATTAAAATGGCGTACACAGGAATGTTCTTCGGTATAATTTCGGAATTTTGTGATTGGTATTTCCATTTAATTCACGATTATCATGGGTTGGTCTAACGGAAATTGTATTGAAAAAAATCATCTCTGATAGCCCGTACAGCATAAGAGTTCCTGTTATGCTAATCAATATGCATTCATTATGAATATTTTGAATTCAAAATAACCTCTTAATGAACAACCCAATGTTCAGAAGGACTTCATATCGAGATTTCACAATGAATTCTGCGCGCATTCGATACGTTTTTATTTTTAGTTCAAAATATTCACAATGAATACATATTTTTTAGCATAAAGGGGACTATTCAAGGGGTCTTTAGGAAGTCTTTAAAATTGATCATTTGTGCCCCTTTGGGATAGGATCGGTCAAAATTCTTGTGACAGAAGAATTATCCATTTGAATTCTCGAAGACTCATGAAAGAATTCTTGAACAGTCCCTGTTATGACAGTAAAAATGAATTCGAAATGAATACATGTTGAATGCCTTGGTCTTCCCGACCACTAAGTTATTCATAGTGAATTCATGTTCACTGGCATAACGGGAGCTCTTTCGCTGTACGGGTAACCAATTATATCCCAGATTCTATAAAAAAAACAACCAATCACCATCTTCCCCGACCCTGCAATTTCCAAGCCTGATCGTCGCTAAGCAACGAGCACAAACACTCAAAATGCACTTTGAATCCGCGTCTAAAAACGTGGATGGACATGAATTTATCTGAATCGACAGGCAGAGAAAATGTATGAAAATTCTCTTTGATTCTCCGATGATTTCTGAAAATATTCTTCAGAATGACAGATACAGTCAAAAAAAGGATAGCGGGGAGTTATCGTATCAAAGACCCCATGAGCAATTTCAAAATAAGGTAATTCCATTCGAATCTACAGAGAAAAAAACATTCCAAATTTTATTAGAAACATAAAACATTCGATAATTCCAGGATAAAAATAGTCCAACAAAAATCGTTACTCGCGGAATTGCTCGAGAACGACGAAGAATTGAGAGATTCGAATTATTTGGAAGAGGAAACTTACACCTTCTCTTGGCAGGAAAAAGTTTTCAGTCGCTCGGAAGTGACTTTTTATAAAGAGAATAAAAATTGTATTAACGATAAACAAAAGGAGTACCACAGTAATATCACGGACAATGATGTTCAAGGATCTTTGCTGTACTCTTATACGAAAGACGATTCTTTTTATCCCGAGGAAGGTTTACTGACTAAGAATTATAAATCATATTTATCGTTGAAAAATCAATTCGCTCTACCGTCGATAAAGCATCGAAAACAATTTTCCGAGAGATACAACAAAAATGTGATAGACGAAAGCCCAACGGAAACGAGAATTCGTCTGAATCATTATTTATACACGGAATACGAAACTATGCACATCTTGGCAGATTTAACTCAAAGGACGGAAACTTGTCCAACCCTCGGATCTTTGGACTCTGAACATTTACTGTGTTCCGTAACGTACGACAAAGCACGGCATTTGTTAATCGTCGATCCTGGCTTCACGTTCAAGGAACTCCATTACTCCATCTGCAATTCTAGCGGCATCAAATACTATTATTGGATCGAAGATGTTTCGGAAAAACAATCTGCGTCCGACTTGAAACGGGAAGAGCAAGATTTGTGGCGTGTGAGTATGATTTTATAAATAAACCGACGGTATTACCATAGTTTCGTTATTACAAAATCTTATTGAAGATCTGTATTTCTACATTGTTATTGTTGAACAGTGTAAGTTTGGGCTTGTTGGTATCATCGAATGGAGATGGGATTCCGAGAACAGTAACTGTTCTTTTTTCTTGTACAGAAAATATATCGAATTTCTATTAAAGTTCTATAAAAATTTATATAGAAACTAAATATGCGGGAAAAGTGTTTAAAAAATCATATGTGAGCCGAAGGAAGTGATGATGAGACCCCGATGAGGCCTCCCCTGGTTGAAAGAATCCATTGAATCTGACAAATGAAATTCAATGAGATTTGGTCAGAATTTTAATTTAAATTGGTCCAAGTTTAATCGTAATTTAGTGAGATTTGGCCAGATTCAACGAGATTCACATGAAAGTTCTGACCAAATCTCATTGAAAAATCACCGGTGAGATTTGGTCAGAACATTGTCCACGTTTGATGGTAATTTAATAAGAATTGGTCAGAATCAATGGGTTTTAACCGGGATCTTCAGATTTCGTTATAGCGATGTTCGATTCAGCCTAATAATCGACAATCGATTCTTTGCATTTGTTCATTTTTCCTTTTCTCTCAACTCCATCCATTATGACTGGACTTGAATACTTTCTTTTCATTTAAAACCGTTCTCATCGGACAACATCACGTAAAAATTTGGGTATCCATGAAACTTCAATTCCATTATAATTGTGAATTTTCCCTATCAACGGATCGTGAATAGTTTTTTTGTGGCGTCATCTTGTCGTTCTCAACCAATCGAGCGTTGTAGAAAAGGATCCATGAACACAATTCAGAACACAAACTGCTGTTGCCTTAATTGACCGTTTGCAAGATTTTATTCGTATAAGATTTGGGCAAATTGAATAAAATCCTATTATGGCCATTTCTACGATATTAGATCCTAGATTTAAAAAAAATTAATTTCAATGACCCCTCAGCATCTTCCAGTTCGATCGAACGGCTCACAAACTGGATAAAAAATACTGATCGAATGGGAATCACGAGCATAGAGAATCCTCAGCAAGGAATTGCAATACAAGAAATTGTTGAAGATGATTTATGGTCTTTCCATGATAATCTTATTCAAGTTGGATTACAAAATTCTGTTAAAGATAATAAAAATGAGATGCCTACAGACCTGAAGCATTGTTTAGATCAACCTCTAATTACTCGGAAAGAAAATCCAACACAGTATTAGTTGAAACACAAATCAATATAATACAACTCTTAGTATCATTGCGAAAAAATATTTGACAAGTGTTGCAACATCGGTACCGTCTGAACGCCTTTCTTCAAGAGTTGGAAATATTCTAACCGCGATCAAAGAAACAAGCTTTCATCAGATCATCTTTAACGATCACTGTTCCTCAATTCATTATCCCTAGGGGTGTGCGAACCTTGAATTTTTCAAATCGAACCGAACTGAACTTCCACCTTTCAACACCTTGTCTAATCGCAAAGCCAAAACTAAATTGGAAATAATGCAATTATGAAAACAGAATCCATCATGAATTCATTTTTCCAAGTGACATTTCACATGCAGCATGTTGCATTATTAAAACAGTCTACCCTACCCAGGTAGAAAATGCCAATATTGACAACTGGCCCATGCTTGGCAAAATACTGGGCTGCCAAGCATCGCGAAACAATATCGGCCCAATATTAAACCATTTGTTATTTGAGAATCTATACCACGTTTCGTAGGGAATGTCATTACAACAAGTGGTTGGAGCTTGACAAAACATTAAACTGTCAAGCATGGTGAACCAATATTGGGCCAATGTACAACCAATGTTTATGTGAGAACCTATGCCACATCTCCATGTTTGTGATTTTTACAGAGTTGTACCGATATCCCTGCTAAAAATCTTATCGTTTTCTATGGGAAATTTTTAGCAGGGATGGCATGAAAAATGACGTCATTTTCTTCTCCAAGAAGTATGTTTGGAGAATCGGGTTGAAGCATGGCAAAAGTTAATATACACAACTTGGGCCAGGTCCGGTTTAATCGTATGAGCCAATCTCCAAAATACTCATAATACATATATCATGAGACACTGGGCCATGCTTGGGATTGCATTCTGGCCCAATATTCAGTCCCAAGCCTGGCACGAGGTTATCATCCCAAGCTTTCACCAAGCTTGGACCATTTTTTCTCATGGATTCTGGCCTAATATAAGTCATAAGTGGGCCAAGATCGGGCCAAACTTGGAGCATTTGTTACTTCCTACCTGGGTAACAGCACCAAAAGTACGTAAAACATTTTGAGAATGTTTATTAAACGTTTGGGTAATTTAGAAACGTTTGGAGAATATTCTATACATATTGGAGTTATTTGAGTAATAATGGAGACCTCAATTATTATTTGTCATTGATTGCAATTGTTTTCTCCATTGCACAGCATAGCATTCTTATGTTTCTATTCCAACATCGAGCCTCGTTATTTCTAATATTCAGCCTGTAACATTCTAACAAAGTTCCTCGTTAGATGATGATGACTATTTCACTAGTTTTGATAAATGGAATCCAGTTAGTTGGAGTGTTTTTCTCCCTAGGGGCTCATTAGTGGACGAGATAAACTCGTAAGTGCCTCATTATTCACTAGCGAACATTTCTACCAGGGTTTAAGTTTCGGAATACAAATCCTCCAACTTGAGCAAATTTTTTTCATGTACTTTAAGACCCATTTAATGAATTTCAAATAACTCGAGTTCTTAATTTACTCCCTCCTTGAGAAACAAAATTCGAGAAAATCACTTTATTTCGGAATTCGCTGGATGAGAAACTCCCCTTAAAGTAAAATCAACTCCCGATCTCCATATGCATCTTTCACTACAGTTTTGTACGTCTAAAAAGTATCTGAATCAAAGGTCCGTTGAAACTCGAGGAATTGAAATAATAGAAACGGTTGCAAAACAGAAAAAATAAATAACCCCCTGGTAAAAAAATCTCTTTGAATCTCTCTGAAAATTTCACGTTTCAGAGAGATTCAGAAAGAATCAGAGAAATTCAGAGCAATTCAGCGTGGTTCAGAGGATTTCAGAGACTAGTGGATTGAGAGAACTTGTGCTTTGAATTTTTCAGAAGGATTCAGAAAAATTCAGAGGAACTCAGAGAGATGCAGGGAAATTCTGGGAAATTCATAGAGGAACAAATTCAGTAAAATTCTTGGTCCTGCATTTCAGAGACTTCCAAGGAGTGTTAGACGCTTTCAGAGATAGATGAATTATGAAAGATTGTGCGTAGAACTTTTCAGAAATATTCAGAGTAATTCAGGGAGATTCCGAGAAATTCAGAGGAAGCTTTGAAATCTGAATACATTAGATTCCGGGAGATTTAGAGAAATTTAGAGATATTCAGGTAAATTCAGAGGGAGATTTGAAATTTAAAATATATAAAATTCTGAGGGATTCAGTGATATGCGGAGAGATTCGGAGAAAATGGAGGAATTCAGAAGGTATCGCTATCGGAAAAGTCTCTAACTTCCTCTGAATTACTCTGAATCTCTTTGAAACTTGTCCCAAAATATAGAGAGATTCAGAGAAATTCAGAGAGATTTCAGAGAGATTCAGAGAGATTGTTTTACCAGGGCCGGGAGAATGATCATCCGCTATTCACATGTTTCAAAAATCTCCAATCGGTGCGTGATTTATGATTTTAAACGATAACAAATCATTGATATAATTGCTCGAGTCGTACAATGTTGCACTCTCAAAGTGGTTTGTTATAAAAGAAGAATGAAAATCTCACCCAATAAAATTTATCTACCTTTCATACACATAAAAGAATATTCCATTCAAGTATTTGCGATTATCGTAAAACATTTCACATTACGTATGACGTTTTTTTTTACTCAAATAAAAATGGAAAAAGATGAGGTCAATCTAGAAACCTTCAATCGATGATCTATCGAATACTCAATTACAATTCTTTCGACATTTTTCAAAGTGTATAACGATTTCCCCTAACTTCCCAGGAAATGTTCATAATTATTTCTGTGATGTTTCTAAATAAAAAGCCCTCCGATGAGTCAGAACTATACGTCATTGAAATAAAGAATGAAGCGAATAATCGAAGCAATTGCCATTTATAAATTGACAATGGAAAATAAAATAAGAATTCAAAGAAATCCTGAAGGTTGTAAATGTATCCCTGATTTCTCTTATCTTTGATAAATGAAAAAAGAAACAAAATACTACTCCAGTCACGGAATGAGCGGATAATCATGATCGGAATATCAGAATAACGTGAAACGATACGATAAAAGTTTTCAACAAAATCAAATGAAATCATGACACTCACCCGACGTAGGAGATTTCGGAGATTTGTCTCATAATTTTTTGAGGATAAAACATGTTTGTCCCGATTTATAATTACAATTATACCGAATACTGACGTTATTAACGAAATAATCTGTTATTGTTATCATCGATGAATGCATAAGAACGTTTTAATCACATATTTCTCTCGCACTTCATTGAAATACTTCAAAAACTGACGCGCGTCATTTTGTGTTACGTTTTTTTTTTCTCGGATTTATTGAAGAGCAGAAGTAATTTTTGTCGAAGGTATCGTACCGTACATGTTAAATATTTCCGAGATATTGAGTAATGCGGTGTTTGAGATCAACTGGCTTCTATGGTTTACCGAATGCCAGCTTAAAACATTCCCTCCCGAGTAAGCTGCTGTAATGTGTATTTGTGTTATCGGACCCACGTGTATGAATGCGATGTAGGTGTATTACGCGGACATAGAGGTGAAATTTCAAGTATTTTTTTCCGATTCGTCTATTCAAATAATGTTTGTTTTATCGTAATTCACAGGACGATAGACGACATCCGATAATCGAATATATATTTTAAATGGTTTATTCGAGAATTATTTTCCCTCTCATAAGCTCGTCTGCTCCGATAAGTCCACTTTTCACTTCAAAAGAGGAATAAGTTGTTCAAATTCTATCATTAATTCTTTTTCGTCTTTTTATTATCAACAAACGAATAATTTATTTCAACATTTTATTTAAAAAACCGATGAAAAATGTGATCAAGTGTCGAAATTGAAACACCTAAACCGGTTATTGATCAATTCTGTTTCTAATGTCTGACTATCACGAATAATTTATTGTGAAAACTGTTCTAAGAAATTTCGATTTTGAAATATCAACTTCAGAAGGCTGGATATCAAGTGTCTGTAGTTCGTACATTCTTCATGTCACGTACTCCCAGTGATGTTCGTTATTGAACATTGAAATTTTAGTATAAAAATCGAACGAATTGGAGTTAAAAAGTTCATTCAATATGAGTGAATTTTCTATTTGAATCGATACAATGTGTCAATCGTTCAATATACTTGACTAAACTATTTTCCTCAAGGTATCCTTCAATATCGATAAATATTGACACAGATCAATGTGGATCGATGGTGATAATAATAATAAAAAAGCGTGATACGATCATCATGAATAATTCCAAAGTTTATCCCATTTTCCCCATCGAAGGTTGTATTTTTTCAAATTCATCGGAATGAATTTTCCTCGGTACGGAGTTGGATTTCAAGCCACGAATTAACCAAAGTTAAATTCTCGAGCACCTCCCTCCCTTCCTCTCCTCCAATTCTTCAGAAAGTATGATTCACAAAAGAAACACAGTTTCTTCTTACATGCCTTGTCTATTACCAAAGCAATACCGGATTCTCTTCTATATCGTAACGCGATATCTCTTCGATTAACGGTTGAACCGATTAAAAAAAAGAACAGTGAATTTCCAGCTCGGTTATTATGTAAATCCAAAATTACTTTTCATATTTTTTTTCAAGAAATCAACTTTTCAAATTATACGTTCGAACACGGACGGAATAGATTTAGAAATGAAAAAAAAAAAAATAATAATAAAACAATGATTATTACAAAAGAGAGTTCTGTTATTTAATTTTTTTAAATACAAGAATAATAATTCAGCGACCATCCGCGGAAAATGATTGAAAGACGGAGAGATTTTTTGCAATAGAAAAAAGGAAAAAATTGAAAAAAAAGAAAATGAGAAGTTCTCTTTCCCTCCGGTATTGTATATGATTCATTCGAGTCCAGCAGTTACCGTGACGATGGTATTTAATTGTCATCGCCTTTCCCCCTCGTCTAACTCGCTCGATGAGTTTAGTTCGCAGATTCGAGCTTAGTTATTTTTATTCAGGAACATTTCAACGGTTGGTCACAATTTTTCATGCATCAACGAATAGGCTATGTGGAATTCCCAAAAATTATCGATATAATATCAAATTGCATCACAATTTATGTGATTGTTCTCATTGAAAAGAAAAAGAGAAAGAATGGCCCAGGCGATTCCGATATATCGTCCCTTCCATGCTTCGCTTAGCCCATTTAGGAAGAATACTTGCTTCGTTGACTTCCGAGAATAAGTGACAATTGCGTATCCGAGGTGAACGAAGTGTCCCAGAATTGATAAATTGTAATTCTTCAGCCAAAATGAAATACTTTTGCTACTTGACAAAAATACACTGGTAAAAAGTTTTCGAAGAATCCACAGGTTTTGAAGATGTTGTAATTCAGTGATGCGAAACCATATGAAAATTTGAATCAGAAGATATGGAATTGAAAAGTTAGGCGATGGACTAGAAAATTGAGAGCACGATTATATGTTCGCTAACCTGGTTGAAAATTCGCAGCCACAGCTAACTTGATTGCTAAGAGAGCAACATGATCAACTGAACAGCAAATTTTTTGCTGCATCAGCAAAAATATCATTATTTTCAATATCACATACATAATAAGCAACAAATTTTGCTGGAGAAGTCGACATTTGTTATTGCCCCAGCTGAAAAATCGCTGTCGTAGCGTACTACTGTGTCAAAAAAAAAATACACAGAAAAAAATGTTTAGGTTCATTACGAAGATTTCTTGGTATCCCAGCTAAATGATATCGCTGGATTTCGTTGAGATAGAATTTGAGCTGTAGTAAATAAACTGCATTGCTGATGAAATATAGTTTTAACCACTAAAATATTTAGCGATGACGTCTATACTCCCACTCCAAAAGAGCGACTAGATTATATGGGTGCGACACCTAAACACAATTAGCTGCACACTAGCTAACTAATTTAGCTGTAACAGATAGAATTTTTCACTGGTGTTTTTAAGTGAGCTCGAATGGCAGTAGCCCTGCTTGAAGAATCTCAATAATGAATCGATTGATTCTCATCGATTCTGATGCAGAAAACTGATTCGAACCCATTGATAATCAATTTTTAATAGGTTCAAATCGGTTCTCTGCATCGGAATGAATGAGAATCAACCGGTCCACTGAGATCCTTTAAGCGGGGAGAGGTTATGCATTTTCAAAAATATTCCGAAACAGACGTTTAAGATATTTTATGCAGTATGAAAAGAACCATTCGAGAAAGATTCTTTCTAAAGAACGAATCATTCTCAAATCTTGTTCTTTTCATGTTGCCTAAGACATCTCTGAAGATATTTACTTTTGGAACTGCCTAACCTTTACCGCTATGTGGGAGGTGGTAATAAATTTTCACTGAAATGAAATAAATATGAACATTTTGTTTGCGGCATTCTTCCATCGTGTCGCGAAACTCTATCAGTTGAACCGACTTTGGTTATCTTGAAATGATATTTTTCAATATCAAAATGTTAATATCATATTATAATTGAGAAGTCAATATAATCATCAATTGAATTTCAAAATAAACTCCAATTGTTAGATGCTCAGGATAACCTCGATTTTGAATGACATAATTCGAGCTAAAAGCTTCTGTACGCCTTATTTCTATAATATGATATCTAAAAATCTAAATCTTAGTAATCTTTATCTTTATCTCTAGTAATCTAAAGATACAAATTTCATAGAAATTGAACTTTACACAAGAAATCCTTGTACTTTTCCATTCATTTTCATACCATCATTCAATTCTCTAAAATGAAAAACATGAAAACTGTTACAGGATATCAAACAACGTCTGAGTTTCAAAGAAGCGGAAGTATATCAAAAGATCCAGCAAGTACCTTCAAACGTCCTACGACTTCACTTGAGTCTAGATATCGTATCGGCTCATGACTTCGCATTCGACAGATTATTCGTTACTTATGAAATTGATTTGCCAGAACATTGGAGTACCGACAACGTTGAAAAATTATGCGGTAGAACTCAAAGATGTTGCGTCAAGCAAAAATCGGCTTACTTTGGTTACATTGTCGACATATGTTTGGATTTCAACTTAAATGAGATACAAAATCCTAACAATAAGATTCAATCAATTTGGCCTCGGCTTCTGATCTGCGTAGCATCGTTTGATGGCTGGACGAGGTAATTAATGTGGTCTATCGTTCACCGATTCGAAACTCAAATGATAGATGTGTTCATTAAATTCTCATATATTTGCATACATACCGCGATCATTTATTTTCAACTGTACGATTTGACTTGCATAAACTTTGTTCAATCAATAGATATTCTAAATACCTACCATGCGATATGAGATAAAGTTACACGGATAAAGTTTTGCATACTCGAGCGTTATACTTCTCTTCTAGATAATTCAATGCATACAAATAACAAATCCAAATTTTTACAGATTTTGATAAATTTCATCTTGAAAAATGTTGATAAAATGTGAAAAGCGAAAATGACAAATGTTTAATTTCAGTGTTTTAATTTTCTTCCCATTGCAAGGTCATTTTCGTTTGATCTGAATCTTCGGTACGTTTTTTCTGAATAAGAATTATTTGATTATTTTGAAATAGATATCGTACGGAAGGTTACGCGTCGTTACCTATACCATCGATCCCGGGATCTTTCAAGTTCACCGTGCCGACTTGGCGACCGGCAGGAACCATCATAGACCATTTACGACGATCGTTTACAGGTGGAACCTTCGAATTCGAAGATTTAACTTACTGCGGCATTCCGAAAGATCATCAAGGCACCACCTTGAATAAATTCAATCTCAACATCACGTCGAGCGGTACCGTTCAAATTAATCTAAATATTATTCATCAAAGTCCACGATTTTTGAAAAACTTTGATCAGGAAAATCGTTTCGATAGTTTGGGCACCTCCACGCTTATGAACGACGTTGAAACGGTATTTAAACAATTCAAAGCTGCCAGAGAACGCATGATAAGAATGAGATCTTTAAATATATAAATATTTTTGTTACAATTGATTAATACTAACTCTTTTACTCCTTATACGTTTTTTCATGTTAAAATACGAAATAAATATATATATATATATAAATACAAATATATATCATATAACTCTTTCGATTTCATTGACTATTTTTATTAGTTTCAAGTTCGTTACAACAACTTGTTTGTTTTGGGACGAAAAAAATTCTTACCTGCATTAGAACTCTTATGCTTACAAGATTGCGCCAACTGACTACGAAACTCGGATTCCAACTTGACGTAAGTTCCCCCTATTTGAAGGAAGAAAAAAACAAATTATATTCGAATTGTGTATCAGGAATATTCTGAAAATTGTATGATAAATTGATTTATGTTTACCGATAGGTTGATAATTTCTGCAATGCGCGTGTTGTTTGCCAACTGATTTTGACAGTAAAGTGCTTTTTATCGCCGTCCTTTTCGTTAATAGTGCTATCATTTGAGCGGCAGCCTTCTCCTCGAAATCCCTTTGATTGTCCTGATTATACCTTACTATCAAATTTGGACTCCAACGTCTGACGCTGAGTCTGAAAGATGATGATGAAATTATACTGGAAAATCTAATTAATCAAATGCTCGGTTGTTGGTTATAAATTACCTTGCGGTGGATTGATACTTTGATCTTCGTTTAACTTTCTCCGACGGTTTCAACACGGAACAGGCATTTGATTCTTCGCTCAAATATGATTCCTCGCTACTATCCGGACCTCCTGTTTCTCCATCTTCCTCGTCACTGTCCAATCCAGAACTGTGAGAGGATAATTCGGTCGTTTGGGACGCTTGTCGATGCATTTTCGGCACAGATTTTTGGGTATCTTGCGTATCGACGTTCCGTCGGAATCCCGAACCACCCCAAATTTTTCCTAAAACATTATTTCGTGAAACTCAAAAGATCATTTTTAATTGTTCGACATATTTTACCTAGAAGGCCGAGTTTGGGTCTGGGGGGTACGAGTTCGATTCCATTCCACCACATTGTCTCTTTACACATCAATTTACCCGGAAGAAGAGATGGATCTCTTGTAACCAATCTTGTAATTTTTTCAGGGAAAAATAAATGAGGAGGTTCCATCGATATTACGTCTCTATAAGTTGCAAATATATTAAGCACACTTACGTCGTATTCATTTTTTATACAAGGTGCATGTTCCTATAAAATAGAACATGAAAATTCTGAAGAAATTCTGTGAGAAAATTTAACGATTGAATAAATGTGTGTGTATATACGTTCAAACTCACTTTGTATTTACATCCTTCACGATCTTGCAGTACTTCAAATCTATACGCTCGTTGACTACAGCACGGATATCTACCTAGGGGAAATGGAGTTGGCCTCTGCTGTTCATTAACGAAGAATTGAGGGATTTCAGGATGATAGCAACACCAATCCATCTGATGAATCGGGAAATACGTTTCACATTGTTGACAAAACAAAAAATGACAGTCTCCCCACAATTTCCAATAGACTTTTCGCCAAGAACGAAGTTCCGATCGAAGAGCAACGATGTAATCACTCAAAACCCACGTTAAATCTCTAAAAATGTTGATTATTTCCAAAATTTATTACGAACATTGATTAATAGTGGAATAGTATTCAGTACCTTGAGTGTTTACTACGAACATTTCCTTTACTATCAATTTTCATTGAATTAGAGATGCAAGGTACGCGATCGGATACAGAGCGAATTATATTTTTACCGCATTTTTCACATCTAAATAAAGTAGCCAATGAACTGAAATGTCCTTTTCTATGATCCGGCGTTGGATTCTCCAACGACAATATCAATTTACAAAATAAACGACTTTGAATTTTATCCCTTTTATCCTTCAATGTTTCTACATCCTCGTTCGTGAATAAATCGGCTAATCTGAAAGTAAATGCAGAAGTTACAAAAGTTAAACCGGGTCTCGTACGCAATATACGATCTAACAGGAAACTAATATGAATCTTGATTGAATAAATTTGGTTCAACAACGTGGTATAATCAAATCTTTTTTACAGAAAAGAATATTATATATTCTGTATAAAAAAGAATCAATTCTTCTAAGAATCGGCATCACTAGCTGGAACTATAATGTGGCTCAGCGTGATTTTTGTATAAAATGTGTATCAAGCTTTGGTGAGTATTTCATACAAATGTATAGAAACTTGATACAAATTGTATATAAAATCACATTGAACCACATTGTAGCCACAGCCCTATCATAAAGGTACTCTAATAAACTCAGTTGAAACGATCCACTACCGATAATATCTGCACTCATGTTATCATTGGTTGTAATATTTTGAACAATCACCATTGGTATTGCTTTCTTAGATATTTTCACATGTGATACCTTTGCTCGCAATATCACAACGCAATGTTATTTTGTCGTGATGACGTGCTGTACAGGCAGTACATTGGCAGGGGCGGACTGGCCACAAGGAGAATATGGAAAATTCCACATGGGCTGTTCTATTTCCAGATTTTGGGCCCCTAGGCTTTCATTTTTGCTGTTTTTTCAAACTTGTTGAAGGCCGGTCACAATATTTTCCACATCAAAACTCAGCAGCCAGTCTGCCCTTGTGCATTGACTTGTGCAATCATTAGAATTTTATTGTGAGAAATTGTCATTTTGCGTACAAAATCTGTGAAATTTCAGCAAATCTACTGAGATTTTCAGCAGACTCCCAGTTTTGTTCTTACACGCAGAAAAATACAGTTCAAAATTATTGAGCTGAATAGAGCGTGAAAAGTACCATAATTTCTTGTAGAAGTACATCTAATTATGGTACTTTTAAAAGTCAATTCAGATAAATAACTTGATCCGTCACAGACTGGCGCTGATCCTCAATAAACGATGGGACTCTTCAACACATTTGTTTTCTTCGAGCACAGAGTAAATAACCGTTTCATCAACATTTTTTGTACCTCGTCAGGAGACTGTCGTTCAAACACGTCAACACTGATGAAGTTTTTAAAATATCCGACATATTCTCATGACAAAATTGCAGACAATCCTCCAAAAGTGGCTCCATTTGCAGAAAAGATGACGACACCATGATCGGGATAACATTATTCGCTTCCAAAACCGGCCATTCAGATTTTTTCAGAAGATCTTTTTTAACCCACCGCATCAACCAATCGAATATAACGATATCGCAATGAACCGAGATGTCTATTTCTTCCAATTTTTGTCCCGCCGTAACATCGGCGAAATACCGCATTTTCTGTATCAATAATTTTTGTGGACAATAAAAATTTTTCGTTATGTTCTTCGCTTCGTCGCACACATGAATTTCAACTTCGTTTCTATAAAAATTGTAATCCTTTAGAATAAATTAAGTTACTTCATAGAATGAAAGTTACTTACTCTAATGACTTTTTTGTGAGTTTTAATTTTTCTTTATCCTTTTCTTTACTTTTAGTTAGAGAAGAAGTTTTACTTTCAGAAATATTATTCAAGGAACTACATTTCTTAATCTCAACATCCGTCATGGGTTTTCTTATGATAGGTTGAGATAGCGAAGTTTTTGGAAGCATGTAGGGTAGTATGGAATCTAATAATCCTTCGTGCAAAACGTCACTTAATTTCCTTTTTACCAATTCCGTTAGAACAGTTTCCGTTTCTTTCGCCTTGTCGTTTGATTTGGAAGTTTTCGCTTTTTTATTGACTAAGGATTTTTCTAACGAGTTTTTCACAGTTAAATCATTCCGCGGGTTAGTTTCATCTTTCACGATATTAGATTCTTGGAGATGTTCTTTGAAAATTGTTCCACCTTCTACGCTATTATTCAATTCGTTGGATACACAAGATAAATGTTCAGAATTTGTATCTATCGAAGTTTCCTCGTTGATACTGTCAATGTCTTTATCCTCTTCGATCGAATCTTGATGATCGGATACAGGTACTTCGTTTGAACGATTCGTTATCGCATTGAGATCAATTTCAGCAAGATTACTCCAATTAATTTCATTAGGTATTTTCAAAGTCTCTAATTTTTCCTCTACATTGTCGTTTACTTGATAAGCGATTTTCATAAAATCAAGAAACATTCCTACAGTAAATTCGGAATACTCATTTCTTTTTAATTTACTAGCCATTATGGTTTTTATCGTAGATGTTTTCAATTCTCCTTGGCTTACATGCTTCTCGTCCGATGTGTTTTTCATGATAGTCGATCCATCTGTTTACAATAAATTTTTTCTACAATAGAATTTCATGGATTTTACTGTGAAATTCAAATTCAATGTTTTATGGGATTTTATTTTTCAAGTGAAAATCTCATTGCATGTGTTATGTATTAAATTGATTGTGCAAAAAAGTTATCAACCTATAAATAATAAATAATTCGTTGAAGAAATATAACTGAATAATATTCAATAAAAATATTATTGTTGAATCATAATTTTACGATTATTGTATTCATCATTGTTGATTCGAACTATAAAATACCTTTGTTAATTACAGAAATACACCCATCAACGGATAAATGTTGATCAAATGATGTATTCATATTTTTGTTTACTGCCATTTCAGATTTTGAAGAAGCCGAAAAGAGGTTACATATGTCATTGTTTCTCACTCGATCCTTCTCTGATGATAAATTGATTTATTTTTCGTTTGACGGTGAGAGCGACCCCTTTCGAATCCAATATTAAATTAATTGAATAAGGGCCAATCCTATTGGCTCAATTTGAAATTTGAATCAGGTTTAAATACCAAATCAACCAATCAAAATTCAGGATTTAAATTTTGAATCTACAGTAGTTTTTATATCCCAATTAAAAAATAAACTTCAATATATTTAATTTTCTTACTATTAAATAGAGAGAAAGAAATAAGAACAAAGGCTATAATTTCAATATCAATATAGTTTACAATTTTTAAATCATATATGCGAAATAGAAACACATCTAATGTGTATATATAAATTTATTCACAATAACTGCACCGAGATGAATCGATTCAATAAAACACAGTCATTTTAATACGAAACAATCTAAATGGATTTTTATTTCATCGAATTGTATAATCTTATTCGTATTGTCAACATATCATGGAAATGTTCAAAGGTATGAATGATCTTTAAAAAACACGATTCCAAGAAATAACTCAGTCGTATCACTCTTGATATTAACGAAACTCTGTGCCTTTTGTAACATTTTGAAATGACGTATTTTATGTGAGTAAAAAAATCTGAGATTCAAAAAAAAAAACATGGTGTATAAATGATCGAGATGCTAAGGATCGTCTAAATATATATATATGTACACATAATAATAATAATGAACGAATCATATAAATGTATATGAAATTGATTATAAAACAGACAAAATATGAAAATATGAACAATTATTTCAATTCAACTACCCATGAAATTATTGACTATTCGCTTCCAAGTCCATATCAGACCAAACAGCCTCGGTTTCGCTCTCATCGGGTGCTTCATCGTTATCCGTATCAGGTAAGCCATCTCCGACATCGTAAGTTGTATCAGTCTGTTCGTCTCCAACATTCATATAATACGCCGAATCTAATTTATTCGAAGTACCGTCCAATCTGTGCATTCCTTCTACCGCTCTTCGACTATTTGGATCTAGACTGTTGATGATTAAACATAAACAAATCAATTCACAAAACAAATGATTGATATATATCCGATGATGAATATTGCGCTTACTTTAAAGCAATAGCGTAATGATCCAATGCTTTTTCTTCGTTATGTAGTCGTGCCCACAAATCGCCGAGCATTTGATGCAATTTACAAGTAACTTGAATCTCCACTTGTCTCTCGAGCAATTCGATGGCTACTTCCAAATTCATTTCTTGTTCATAGATTTCTGCCAGAAGATAAACGGCAGGTAAGAATATTTCATCCTGGGTCAAAGCTTTCTCGAGAAGACTTTTGGCTTTACTAACGGACACTGGATCTTTCATCAATACAGACGCGTACAGCTACAAACATTATTCAAATAATGTAAATAAAAAAGAACAAACAAGAAAACATAAGAATAGGAAAACAGAGACAAGTTTTATTCACCGTGAGGACTCTAGGAGTGTGTCCCAACTGTTTGCACGCTCCACTCGCGATGTTTAAAGCTTCTCTTAGTCTGTGCATACCGACGAGACAATCTACTAATCCTTTATGAGGCTCGTAACGGTAAGGTTTCAATTGTACCGCGTGTCTGAATAAAAATAACGCATCTTGGTATTTTTTTTGCTCAATTAAAATATTCCCTTTGAGGATGATAGCTTCGATGTCGTTGGGATTCAAATTGAGTGCTTGAACCGTCAACGTGTGAGCTCTACTAAATTTTCTTGTGGCATATAACGAATAAGCCATCGCTACGTATACTTCTGCGGTACACCCGATGCTCGCAGTTATAACTGGAATTAATCTTTCTAATTCTTTGATGTGGTGAATTTTGCATAAAACTGCGGCATATATGTCAACTCTGTGGAATATCACAATTACAATTGACATGAAATTTAATAAATCATTCTGTCGAAATGTAGTATTTAAATTCAAATTACCCTCTCGCCGCGTCTGGTTCTACCAGCCTGGCTCTTCTCAAGCACAACAAAGCGTTCTTTTCATCTCCGGCGTAATAATAACATTCTCCCATAGTCGTTAATAAATTGAAATTATCCCTCAATAGATTCACGTTATCCAAAGACCTCAAAGTGCTAATGGCATGAGAATATTCTCGATTATGAATATGAGCGTGAGCCTTGATCCACGTATTCAACCAATCCAAGTTGGACAAAGTAGACGAACAACCAACTATGAGAGAATTTACTTCGATCCCTTTGACCCCTAAAGATAACAAACCTTCTGCAGCTTCTAGCGCCAACGGGCATTCCCGAAGTACCTCCTTGTACGTAGTAATGGCTGAACGTTCCATTCCTTGCTCTTGGAACATTTTAGCCAGAGCCATATTAATCTGAAAGTATTGATTGGTTCAATGATTCTGAAGATTCTAAATACATTGTTTTATAAAGATTCAAACCTTTGCAGTTCTTTGCTTTCCTGGAATGCTTTGAAGCACCTGCAGAGCTTCTTGAGGATTTTTTAATTTAACTAAACATTGATAGATTTGATATTTAATTTCAATATCCGAAGGTAAATCTTTTTGTCCATCTTGCACAGGTTTTGGCGTACCCTTGGACTTTAGAAGACACTTACGAAATTGTAATGACTTTTTATAAAGTGCTTCCGCTTTTTTATATTTTCCCAATTGGAAGTGTGAGTCGGCGTAGTATACGTAAACATGAAATTTTCCTTGTACACCTAATAATTCTGTATTATGTTCGCTGAGGGACAGAATTAAATTGGCCTGCGAGATAATACAAATTTTATATTGAACTAGAGGCTAATGAAATTGTTTATAATAAATTTTATTATGAACTTCTAGATTGTCAGTTGATTTCATATAATTATGAAAAATTGAATGTACTTACAAGAGAAATTACATTGGAATATAATCCGTGATCGTATAATAATTTAATTTGCTCGTACAAGTTCGACATTTTTATTTGACACTTGACAAAAATTCTGTTTTAAAAATTGTTTATATTTATGTATTATCGATATAGTACGTGTGATTTTTTTTCTATAGTGGCGACACGGTCTTTTCAGGTCTTCTTATACAAATTCTAGACCATTGAGCTCTGTATATATACTGGGGTGATTGAGCCATTGTTTTCCGAAAGCCGAGAGAGATAACATTAAACAAGGACATCGTTTGAAACGAGATGAATGCGATCATGCGATCGCAACCGCCGTCTCTTCGGTGCTCTTCGGCGTTTGAATTTTGAATCAACAAAGACACAATCTCCACCGTCGTATCTTTCCCTCTCTCTCTCTCTTGGCTCCAGTGAAACAATGAGCGCAAAATGCCCAGATAGCACACAAGAATCCCGAATGAATTCTAGAAAAAGAACTCTTCAAAAGCGCTTTTAGAATACAAAGAGTTCTTCGATAGTTTCAAAAGGAATTTAATTCATCAGACCTTTGCGAGTTCGGTTAAAATTCTATGAGACTTCTTTGAGAATTGTGACGAAACTCAGGATGCTTCCGATTGCAGGCAGGGGCTAGCCCGTATGGGGCTAGAATACTAGATTCCCATTGGCTGAATCATGGCCCCTGGGGCCAAGAGCTCTCGCAATCGGAAGCATCCTCACAAATGTCTGACGAATCGAATTCTCTTTAAATCCTTCAAAAACACTTTGGATTCTGAAAGAGTTCTTTAAGAATTCTTTTTTCAGAATTCATTTGGGATTCTTTGTGCTGTCTGGGGTACTATTCACCTCAATGGCAATTCCCTGGATGCTTCCGATTGCGAGAGCTCTCTTGGCCCCATAGGCCATGATTCAACCAATGGGAATCCAGTATTCTAGCCCTAGGGGCTAGCCCCTGTCTACAATCGCAAGCATCTCCTGGGAGCTCTGTACCTCAGTATTGCTGGACCCTCCGGGTGTTTAAGAGGATAGTTCCCTCAAATTATTTGGAAGTTTTACAATAAAATTCAATAATTTTCATTTAGAGACCTATATTGACACATACACCAGGTAGGTGAATGAAAATTGGTTGGTTTTATTGCACCACTTTCAAATAATTTGAAAGAAACATTTTGGCTGCTGCCACACCGCTAGTATCCTCGTAAAGCTGTAATCTCATGGGGCGTCGAGCATCAAGCGTCAACATTAGAAAGAAAGAGAGGTCACACAGTTTTTCTCTTTCCTTCTAATGTTGACGCTTGATGCTCGACGCCCCATGAAATTACATCTTTATGAATCCGCCATCTCTCTAGCACAGGGCACACAGGGACCCTAGTAGCAACAGTGTTGCAGTGTTTTCTTCCCATTTTTTCCCGCGCAGTCTTGTCTTCTTGGGTTGGTCCTACTTTGGAAATTCAAAGTTCAAAGCCTCACGCTTCATCGTTATATTATAAAAACAATTATTTTTGTTCAAAATGGAGTTAGCCGTATCTCTCGGTGCTCACAAAACTCGGTAAGTTATCCTTACCCCACGTTTGTTTGTCATCATTTTCTGATCAAGTAACTTGTGCAACCTTAAATAACCTTCAGGGAAATTCAAATCTTCAGAAACTTTTAATGAATGTTCAGATCGACCACGATTATCCGTTGAACGTTTCCGAAGATGTGTTTCTCTCGTTCTATCAAACTATTTTAAAATATTGCATAGGGAGATTCAATAACATATAGGTATCTGGAACTCTTTGACGGAGTATACACCGACTCACACAAATGATCTTCCATAGTCAATAAAATCTCTTTGACACGAGAATAGGATTCGCTATCCACATTGACAGTTATCATGATCTTACAACCAAGTGTTTTACGATGCTGAATCCTATGGAAAACGTTCTTTATCTTTATCCGAATCACTTGTGTGGAAGTCGCTCTGGGTAACTGTTCACTTGAGAATCCTCAAAAATGCTTGGGGATATAAGAAATGTTGCTTTGTTCAGCATTTCCACTTATATTCACATATTCTGTTGATGTAAACTATTCTGAATTCGTTATTGTATTCTAATTTTCATTTTATTTATTTTTTTTTGGTTTCACAGTAGTGAATACTGGGGGATGAAGCATCGTCTTGACAAAATCCCAGTGAAGCAGATGTCCGATTCAGAGAAATTGTCTTGGTTAATCGTAAGTATACAAATTTATGTCAAACTAGTTTGGTTTCAAGTGTGTACCAGTGAACCATGACCACCTGGTTATTTTCCTTCTCATCTTGAACCAGTTTTTAAACTTTTTTAGAATAGATAACAGCCACTCTTATGGTTCACTTTTATCCCCTGGATTTCTTGAAGAATCTTTGTAATCATAATTTGCATATCTCAGGACGTATCGAGTTTCTTAATGGGAAAAAGATTGTGGGTTGAATACCGGATTCAGTTTATTCAATATCTATGATGTTTCCTTGCCAAATTTCCTTGTCCCATTGAAACATCGGATACACATAATACATACCAATTTACATTGGCAGTCTCCATTTTATATCTCTTTTCCACTTTATTCTTTCCCCATCACTTTTCAGGCGGTCATCATATTCTATGAATCTGACATGCAAAGAGTAGCGCAATCGATAGGAAGATTTTATCTTCGATGGGGCCAGTGGATGATGGACAGTTTGGAAACATTGAAAGTCGCGATTGAAATGATTGATTTTCGAGCCCTGAACAGAAACAGACGTCAGCAGCAATGTAAACGGAAACGTCTTGAACATGAAAAGTAAGCAATATGTTGGAGTTTAGTTGAGAAATCGGAGGAATGGTGGATTACCCATGGGTAGAACCCTTCATGGTAAAAATGAGGATGGGGAGGAAGTGTATGCTGGAACGTAACAGAAACGTTAATGAAAAGCATGTAGAGGTTTCAACCTCTATTCGCAGAAAGAATACAAAGGGTACTCGAGATGGCAGTTGAGAGAAAGTCAAGCGTATAAAATTGAAAATTTTGAAATCACAATTAGAAAATTGAATTTTTTTGTCAGAATCGATTCTGTCACTCCTGGTAGAGATGGATTGAAGAGATTGCTAACACAATGTTGAAATCATGGTCCGTTTCACGTTTTCTTCTTTTAAAGAAAATTATGTGATTGGTTAAATTTTTCTTTTAAGCCAATCAGCGGGAAAAGATAAACAGAAAACGTGATACCACCAATCAGAAAGTGGACCATGGTTTTCATATATCGTTAACAATCTCTTCAATTCATCTCTGCTTCTGGCAACTCTACCGTAGATCATCTACCATGCACACATCAGTGCCCTAATCGATATACTCTGAATTCCTAATTCTCAACTTCTGATATCTGCTTTTTATTTTCAGGCAGATGGAGCAATTGCCGAAATGTGAAGCTGATCGTTACAAAAAATCAAGACTTCAGTAAAAATAAGATAGGATACGTTTAAAATTTTGGCGTAAGTGAATGGCATTTCATTCTTTATCAGTGATACTCGTGCCCGAACCGAAGTTTTGTCTCAACAGCATTTTTTTTTTTTTTTTCATTATGTTTTATAGATGTATCAGGGATATAACCGTGTTTTGTCGAAGACCTCATCCTGGACTTGGTTATATATCTCTCACGGAAAAGTTTAATCTTTTTCTTGTGGTTTTTCAAGTCTCCTACCTCTTTTCATTTGCATACTACAAACCATAAATTTGGTCCTTCGGGCAACTGTAAGGAGAAATAAGTAATTAATTTAATACTTTCATGTAAATATTGAATACGAGTACAAAATATGAGCTATTAACTTGAAAAACGATCCAATTCCACTCAAATTTCTTCAACTGATCATCATTCTCAAGGACTTGAGATGAATAATATATTCAGAATCCCACATGATCATTCGATTAGAACGTTCCGAGAACTCTCGAACACAAGACTAAGTTTTTTATCCAAGCAGACTAAAGCACGGAGTATCTGTCACACAAAAGATTATTGTGAAAATAAAAAATTTCTATTTTTGAAAATTTAATCATTGGAACAACTTTCCCGCGGCGCTTTGAATCCTGCTCTCCCTTCTATACAGGCTCAGATGGCACACAAGAATCCCAAAATGAAAATTCTGGAAAAAGAACTATTCGAAAACTCTCAGAATACAGAGTTCTCAAAGAGTTTACAAGTTCCGTTAAAATTCTCAAAGAAGTCTCATAGAATTTCAAGAGAATTCGTAAATGTCTCACAAATCGAATTCTGTTTGAAACTCTTCAAGAACTATGTATTTCAAAAGAGTTCTTGGAAGCAGTTCTTTTTTCAGAATTCATTTGTGATTCTTGTGTGCTATTATTCGGGGGATGCCCCAGAGAACACTTCGCCTCTTTCAAAGGGGAATTCCGAGGACAAAAACACGTGTCGTTCAGCTTTGGGAGGAAAGCTGCCAAGTGCTCACTTTTACTTGATTAGAGGTTATGTAAATATACTTGTCAATCATTGGAGTAGCCAAAGTATTTTCCCTGCTGGAAAAAAACCATGCACTGACAGAAACAATCACTATCACCAACAACATGTTTGCATGTTCGGAGAAATCCATTCCTTAGAAAAATTTTCATGTATCCTTGATACAAGAAAATTTCCCTGGAACTAAGAATAGATATTCTTGAATTGAAGAAATATTTTCTTGATTTAAAAAAATTTCTCTTGAGCCTGCAACATATCAGCTGTCGATCAAAGATATGTAAACTTGAAAATATTCAAGAATACGTTTTCTTGTTCATCATCATCATGAAGTAATCAGTCTTATGCCTGGTTCGATGAAATCCTCCAACCCTGTCTATTATCCGCTGAACGCTTAATTTCTACATACCTACGACAACCCTTATCTTGTATAATTTGCTTCATATAACTTGATCTAGGTCTACCTTTGCGAATTTTACCATTCATCTTTCCTTCTAATACTGTTTTTCTCAATAAACTATCATGCCTTAATATGTGTCCTATCAGATTACTTCTTTTTTTCACATGTTTTAAGGGGTCACATGGACTTCAGAGGCCAAAAAAAAGCTAATTTTCTCGATTTTTTTTCTCTTACTATACAAAAGATTTTTATTCAGTGTTTTTGGCATATGATTGGGTGACTTTTGAACTACATTTTGAAAAATTCTCATGAAAAAATATGATGAATCGACTTGATGGCAGTCGATTTTCGGAGATCCCTCTACTTTGCGGTAGTCAAAATTACTGGCGACTGCTTCATCTGAAAAATACAAGAAAAAATATTTTCTCTTAGTATTAGAGTAGAACTAGTCCCTGAACGAAGGATTTTTTTTCCTTGAACTACAAAAAATTTGGCAACGTAATGAATACCGAAAATTTCACCGAAAAAGTGATTATTTCGTTCAAACCACTGCCAAAAATTCAATTTTCATTTTTTCTTCAAATCCTTCGTTCAGGGACTAGTTTTACTCTAATAATAAGAGAAAATATTTTTTTTGTATTTTTCAGATGAAGCAGTCGCCAGTAATTTTGACTACCGCAAAGTACCTTTTTTATTCTAAGCATCTTTCTATAACACCACATTTCAAAAGCTTCAAGTCTTCGTTGGTCCGTTTTTCCAATTGTCCAAGTTTCGCAACCATATAATGCTGTGCTCTAAACGTAACTCTTCAAGAATTTCTTCCTTACTGCTAAGCTAATATTCTTTGAGCATAGTAATTGTTTCTTTTCGTGGAAAGCCTGTTTTCCTTGTGCTATTCTCGCTCTTATATCTCTATCGCTTTTACCGTTTTCTGTAATTATGCTTCCTAGATATTTAAATTCTTTCACTTGCTGAATAATTGTCTCTGCATCTATTTTGACTTTCGTTCTTCTTAATGTTTTCGTTGATGTGCAAATCATGAATTTTATTTTGTCCTTATTTATACTCATACTTTTCTAGTAACATTGTTTTCATAGCGTTGAGAATATTTTCCAACTCAGCACCACTCGTAGCTAATATAGCTATGTCATCCGCAAATCTCAACATGCTTAAATTTTCTCCCTGAATCTGTCATTTCAATTGCACCTTGCTCCTTCGCTTCTTCTTGAGCATCCTTGTCTCACCCCTCTTTTAATTTGTGCTTCTCCTTTTTGACCCTCTATTTCTATTATCGCGGTTTGATCCTTATATAATTCATATATTATTCTTCTATCTTTTTCAAAATTGCGAACATTTCCTTCCAATCAACATTATCGAATGCTTTTTGTATATCTACAAAACCTATATACACAGACTCTTTAAACTCTAGTCTTCTCTCTACTACTGTTCCGAGTGCTAAAATTGCTTCTCGCGTTCCTTTATTTTTCCTAAAACCGAACTGATCTTCTGCTAATCTACTCTCTATTTCATTTTCTATCCTCCTGTATATAATTTTTGTCAGTATTTCCGAGGCATGTGCAATTAAATTCATTGTTATGTAGTTCTCGCATTTGTCTGCTCCTTGTTTCTTCGGAATGGCAAGAATTTTATTTTTTTGGAAATTTTCCGGTAGTTCCCTATTTTTAACAGTGCGTCACGAGTTCCTTGACTGGGGGCTTTGAGAAAGTCCGCACTTGTACCATCTATTCCTGGCGCTCTATTATTTTTCAATAAGGTTTGATAGACATTTGTTAGAAATAATAAAAAATTGCATATCAGATTATTACATATTTTTATTCAAGATATTCATATAGGTATATTTTTATAGGAAATATATTTTTTGACATCTAAAATAGATTTTCTATGTTAAAAGCGTCTTTGTTTTTTAATAAGTTTTTCCGGCGTATCTAGAATAAAATCTTGTGTGTCGTCCAAGCTTGAATCTCCGTTTCTATTTGCTTGCTTGGAGGTTTTATGGACTTCGTTACATATGTCTTGTAGAGTTTTGATGACTTCTTTTTGTTGTTTGACTTCCCGTTTCAATTCTTCTATATCTGCTCCTCCGCATATCGTATGCCATGTATCCGATCCGTCGGGCAACTATAAGACAGGAAAAAAAATCATCCCAAGACTTCCATCTGCATTTCAAATATGAGTTCATGTTATGAAAAATTACTCGAATTCACTGAGATTTCTTTGATTAATCATCATTTTAAAAAACTTGAAAAGAATAATACGTACAGAATCCAACACTATCATTCGATTGGAATTCTCCGAGAGTTCTCGTATCTGTAATTGACGATATGAGTTTTGAATATCTTGGTGATTATGATGCAGGGTGTCCACATTCTGGAAAGTCAGGGAATTCACAAAAAAATCTGCAGTCAGGGAATTATTCAAAAAGTGGGAAAAGAAGCATTTTTTCTGGTAGTTTTGTATTTCAATAAAATAAAAGTTTTGATTCATATTTTTTCAACTTCAGAAGTTTGTCAAGAAATAAAATTGTGTGTTCAAGGCTGAATTCCAGATACAAAATGTGTTACTACACGGAAAGAAAACTAACGAAAATCGCATGGACACTTTCCGTACACGGAAAAAATTAGTCGATCGAATTTTCGTTAACTATGTCACTTTTGGGAGGATCTCAAATTCGAGAAAAATTCGTACACTAGATTTCAATAATTCGTTGACATCGTCCATTGTTTCAACAATGGAATTCACTTGAGTAGAAAATTTCAATGTTATCGTCGAAATAATGGAAAGAGTCGACGAATTATCAAAATCCAGTATACGAATTTTTTTCGAATTTGTGCTCCGTCCAAAAGTGACATACCCAGTCGACCAAAACTTTGGATTACTTATTTTTCTCCTGTACTTTGACGGTGTAAAGTTATTTTATTTCAAATATACGAATTTATGACTACAATACTATAAAAGCATGGATTGCAAAGCAATTGATATCATTAGCAAGTTTCACATGAAATCGATGTGATGAAATAAAAGTCAATATATTTTATAATTGCCTGGCTATTATTTTCCGAATTATCTTCATAATATCCCACACAGCACTCGTTGTCTAAAATATATCTCAAGAAATAATTAAGAACAATGCAAGAAGTCTTATGCAACATGAATAGATATCTTTTAGAAGTCTTAAACTGTTTATATTTCTGACAGATATCTTCAAGAACATTTTCAGAAACCTTTGGGAATTATCTGGCAGATATCTTTTAGGAAATTCTGAAAGGTTTCTGAAAACGTTCTTGAAGATATCTTTTAGAAGTAAGAACAGTTTGAGATTTCTGAAAGATGTCTATTCATGTTGCATAAGACTTCTTGCATTGTTCTCAATTATTTCTTGAGATATCTTTTAGACAACGAATGCTGTGTGGGATAGTATTGCACAATTTATTACAGGTTTTTGATCTCATAGTAAGAGAAAAAATAGAATAAGACAGACAAGAAAGGGTAAATATATCATATAATATCAATATTAGAAATAAAACATTTTGGTCAGGGAAATTGGACTTGATAGTCAGGGAAAAGTCAGGGAATTTATTTTCTCAAAGTCTGTGGACACCCTGTGATGTCGTTAAATCAGCAAACCTCACCGTATCTTTATCCGCGCCTACGTATACGGATATTTCACATTTTGTCTTTTCTTGTTCTTCCGCCATTCTCTTACGAATCTTGTTTCAATCTATTATCTCTGTAAAGAAAAATCATTATCATTCATGATTCCCTATCGCGAGAACAAATTTTTTTTCAGTGCAGTCGTTTAAAATTTCTTAAAGATTCTTCCAATGATAAAAAATGTATTCAAAATATTTCTCAATTCTGCGATCTTATGCCCATTGAAAAATGATATGATGAAGAAATACATATTTCAATTTTCTTAAAAATGTCATAGACAGATCCAAAAAATACATGACTCCTTATGGTGATACCAGCGATCCCTGAAGATGCAACCAGACCCATTGATTAGAAAAGTACACAACGGAAACTATTCTGACAAATTACTCGAACACGAAGGAAAGAAATCAAAATATCGCTTTGTACAGTTCTTCTTTAATCAATAAAGATCGTCTGTACAGGACGATATTTTTCTTTTATTCCTTTATTTCTAAGAATCAATGATTCTGACAGAAAAAATCATCATTAAGAAACAAAATCCGTTTCCCGAAGGGAATATGAAGCTTCAACAAACGTTCAGATTACATCTTTATAGATTGGGCCGGATGTTCATAGAAGCTAACTTTTAGATTCGCAAACGTTTGACAAAGGTTCTACAAACGTTGGAATGTCCGTCTCGAAATACTTTCAGGAAACATAGATGGAACGTTCATTCGAACATCTATACTTATATGAACTTTTATCAATTTATATGAATAATCCATTAATTAATATAAGTATAGATGTTTTTGGGAAGCTTCAACGAACTTTCCATCCATGTTTCCTGAAATTATTTCGAGGCGGACATTTCAACGTTCGTAGAATCTTCAACAAACGTTTGTGAATTTAAAATTTTTAGCTCTCATGATCCTTTGAACCGATTTATACAGATCTAATTTGAACGTTCGCTGAAGCTTCGTGTTCTCTTCGGGTTCCAACAACTTTTTGTTGATCACAGCTCTTTTTGAATGAAGTTTTTCGTTCCGAGTTCAAGTACATATTCAAGGGAATTCAATCACTTTTAATTCAAAATGAAAGTCATGATAATGATCTGCTTTTTCGAAGAGCGATTTATGCTTGCAAAAATCAGTAATTTATGCTTCAGTTATGCTAAAATCATTTAATCATATTTCCTTATTGATTATCAAAATGCCTTTCCTGTTGATTTTGAATGACACATGTGAGTTGATGTGACGCAAAATACCCATAAATGATGAATTTTCAGTCTTTGAACATACGTAATTTAGAATCTAATGACTGAAATATGAAGTTTCATCATTTTAGTCAATTTGGTAGCTGATATTCTGAAACTAAAATTCACACGAATGAATCATGATCTCTGCTCGTGCTAGTTACAATTTTCTACAATTTCAAGGGAACTGAAAGAATGGACCCAAACATAAATTATCACTAATCTCTACCGCTATATACATCATGGATAATTAGATATCAGATTATACGCGAATTTTTATTTTTATTTCCCTTTTTATTCTCATTCATAACTTGATAGTTTATCTTTTATTGGATATATGTATATAATATAATCCCATACAGTCATAATCATATAAAATATTCAATAGTTGAGTTCATTGGGTGCACCCAAAGGCCCCCAATCGCTCCAAATATTTCGGATTCGCTGTTTTCAGTGATAAAAACAAATCGATTGTTTGGTAGGGGGAAATTTTGGCGAATCCATAGACAAAAATCGACTCAATTCTCATCCGACGTTAATTAATTTTGATTTTGAATACTCAGAGAGAGTTTCAGTTTAATGCATCATTTTTGTAATAGTCCACTCATCCTGACAAAAATTTGAATCAAATTTAAAACAAAGGTCTTGATATTGAATTGAATTAATGAATTTTGATTAATCCATTTATCACGGTACAGAATCCAAATTTCAAGGAAGAGTTTTTTCCAATTTTAGAAACAAAATGTTTCAACAAAATTTTAGGAAAACAATTTGTTGGAAATTTGAAATTCGCGATTTTTCAAATGATTATGCAGCAAATATGCTGAAATTCTCGTATGCTGCAACGAGGGGGAAATTATACTCGATCATGCTTGCGAATTTCAAGTTAATTTCAATTACATAGTCCAGTATAATGAAAATATTAAGCTTAAATCGCATGATCTGAATTTATGCTTTTATGCTCTTAGCAATATTCTCTCAACGAGAGTCAATAAATTTTACGAAAAGTTGTTGAATTTTGTGGACAATTATGAAATTTTACCGAAATTTTGTTGAATTTTGGTAATTTTCACCAAAAACTGAATGTGCCGAATGTGATCACTGTACGCAGTGTACGAATGTACACTGTGATCTCCAGACAAGTATCTATGCTGGTTTTATATCGGATAATTAACGTAACAATACGGGAAATCTATTGTTTCGTTTCATCATCGGGCAAGTTTAATACGAATGAAATATACTTGACGATTTTACGACAGAAACTCCGACAAGACGCAAATGTCGGGTTTTCCCACAAGGCAAACGCATAATTGAGGTTA
Source organism: Gonatopus flavifemur (assembly GCA_018340375.1). Taxonomy (NCBI): domain Eukaryota; kingdom Metazoa; phylum Arthropoda; class Insecta; order Hymenoptera; family Dryinidae; genus Gonatopus; species Gonatopus flavifemur. The sequence goes on from JAFFJZ010000005.1 coordinate 14,977,258, forward strand.
TGCCCAAAAATCACTACATGGGTAGAGCTTATTGTTTTCGAATTCATTATCGTTCATCTGAAGGATGTATCGAGCCTTACCGATGCTCTGCTCCGCTCATCTAAGGTCTTTTTTTTATGAAATTGGATACTTACGGCTAAAGACGTGAATTTCAGCAGTTCGTTTTACTTTGCGTAATAGAGATGGATGATGCCAGAACAAGAGAGATTGGTAAACGTGGAGATAGGGGTCCCCAATATATCCGGAATTTCGCTGATTGATCGATTCTTGGGGAACCTCTAGCAGGTTACTAGAAATCGACCAATCAGTGAATTTCATGTGACACGGGCCTAATGGGCTTTCGGACCAACGGGTGTTTAACTTAGAACGAAGAAGAACGAACGAACCTTATGTCTGTCTATAGATGGTGTTTTGTATCCGGTTGTATCTTCTTGGGTTTGCCTCTCTTCGAAAATTCGAAACGTGCTTTGTGCTTCACGCTTCATCCCTATAATTGAAAAAATCAATTTTCTCGTAATGGAGTTGTCCGTATATGTTGGTCCTCGTAGAACTCGGTAAGTTATTCTTATCCCACGTTTATCTTCAATTATTTTTGAATAGTAAGCAACTTGTGGAACATGAAATAACTTCCAACGGAACGCTAACCTTCAAGGACGTTCAGAGAATGCTTAGGATGACCGCGAATATTCGTTGAACGTATTTCAAAGGGTCTTTCTTCCATTCTATCAAATTATCTGCAGATGTTAGGTAGAAAGATCCAGTAACATGAGGATCTTTGAATACCTTTGAGAGTGTACTACATTTTATATATTCATCGAGTCACCTGTATGAAAATTGCTCTGGATAGTTCTAGGATTCTCGCCCAACTCTTCTTGTGGAAATTCTCAAAAATACGTGAAAATATAAAAATATTACCTCTTCCAGCATTTTCACTTGTCACAAAGATTTACGTACGAAGCAGCATTATGCAAATATTAAAATCATTATCCTATTATTCTACACGGAGAGAAATTTGGAGTTGGATTTACTATGTGATTATCGTGCCCGAGGAACAGACTGACTTTCCAATGGCATATATACCATGGCAATGGCAATAGTAAATTCCATCGTAAGATCAGTCTGTTCCTCGGTTAAAAAGTCCCATAGTAAATTTAACTATAAATTTTTTTCCGTGTATCATAGAGTAATTTTATGGCTATGTCTAGAAACACTCAACAGTGTCTGTAACATGGACTTGTAGACACAAATATGTAGGAGTGTTTAGGAGCTGGAATTCAATGCGCTCGGAAGGTTGAGTATCTTGAAGCTGGAGTTAAAGACACTCGAAGTATCTGAATACCCAGAAGTTTTTAGTAAAAATATACTTCCTTCGAGTGACCGTCAATTTTTCTCAAAGAAATAATTAGAGACACTCAGTTGATTATTTTAAACGCGAGAAGTTCAAAATTCAGTTTATTTCAGGAATTAATTTGCAATATTGAAACTTTTCCTTTTCCTTCAATTTGTATGTCACTAATTTGAATCAGGGAAGAATGTTTGCATGTTTAGAATTCTCTCCAGTTTATTGAATTTATAAAATTGAAGATTGAATTTCATTCTGAACTGTTCCTTTCGCAACAACGCTTTTGTCATTTGAACATTATTGAGGTCAATTCAATCCTAATGATTGTTAATCATACTGAAAAACAAGGAAATCATAAGTTACCATGATCTCATCATCGAACTCTGTAATGCGGTTTTATTTATTAAAATTAATTGCTGAAATAATTCCGCTGAATTTTCAATCCCCTCATTCAAAATAATCGATCGAGGGTCTCTAATTATTTCTTTGGGAATAATTTCCAGACACTCTGATACTTTGAGTGTCTTTAATTCTAGCTTCTAGACACTCCTGCATATTGCAGTGTTTACAAGCCCATATTGTAGACACTCTTGAGTGTCTCTAGACGTAGCCTAATTTTACAGAGAAACCAACCACCATGAACCGTTCCGCATTCATTATTGAATTGTAATTTTTATTTTTCTCTACAGCAGTGAATATTGGAGGATGAAGCTACGTCTAGATAAAACCCCATTGGAACAGATGTCAGAATCCGACAAATTGTTTTGGTTAATGGTGAGTATACAAATGTTCTGTATTACGCTGACTCAGTTCACAGTGGCTAAAAGTCAATCGTCGCTACCCAGTTCGTTCAAGTTCAAGAACTGCCTTTGAAAAATCCAGACCGTGAGATTATATTTTCTTTCCATTTTGGATGAGTTTCCAGACCCTGTGAGACTAGGTAGCCATGTGTCGCTTTTATCCATTGAACTTGGAAAAGGTCTGTTGTAATGATTTCATCAATGTATTTAATTTTTTGGCAAGAGAAAGATTTTGAGACAAAAACTTGACACAGCTTATCAAATATCTATTGTTTTTTTTTTTTTTTTTTTTTGTTATTGTTTGTTAGGTGAAATATTTTTCTTACCCCATTGAAATATTTGACAACTCCATAGATATCAATTTATATTATTCATTTGATTAACTCCTCTTTGATATCTCTTTATCACGTTATCCATTCTGCATCGCTTTTCAGTTGGTCATGGAATTCTATGACAGCAGGGTGCAAAAAGCAGCCCGGTCAATAGGAAGGTTTTATCTCCAATATGGCAGGTGGATGGCTTGTTTGGAGGGTCTCAGAAGCACCGTCAAAATGCTCGATATTGCATCTGTATATGAAAAAAGAAAGCAAAGGCAACGGAAAAGAAAATCTATTGAACTTGAAGGGTGAGGATATGTTGGAATTTAGTTTTAGTAATTGGCGCATGGAATGTTGAATGGCGGATGATTTATGGTGAAACCGTATTGTGAAGTGGCCTGACGAAAACAAAGCCACTATATAAAACTTGTTTAATGAACATTTTGTTCTTAGTAAAGGTATCAGTTTATAGGGCTTTAAGCATCAAATGTCAACGTTAGAAGAGGAAAAAGGAATTATACGACTTCTCTTTTACTCTAATGTTGACGCTTGATACTTGATGCTTGATGCTTGACGCTCCACAAGTTGGTCTTTTAAGGAGATTTTAGCATACCAACTAAGAGAACATTTTTCCAGTAAAAATTGTTTGCCCTGCATTTATGAACAGATCTGAAATTTTCAAGAAAATAATGCTCAATATTTCATCCATCGCAAATTCCAAGAAAATATTGTTTTTCCGAAATTTTAATGTCGAAATATTTTTCAGACCTCAGCATTTCGGCCCTGTATCCCGATTATTGAAGTACTGAAAATTATATCCTGAATATTTCAGATCTTTTCATGAATTCAATGCAGACAATTCTTACGAAGAGAATATTTACTCAGTTGGTAACGCTGGTGTCTCCTTATAAGAGTATCTCATAGAACTGAGAGTTATTGAATCTCCTTATCTCTAATAAAATGAAACAAAATCAACAAGCTAAACCTTGGTTCGTAAAAATTGAAGGTACGGCTGATTGATATTTCCAACGTTATTCATTTATCTGTGAGTATTTTGAGTAGTTGGATCTAGTAATTCTCGCTTCTGTGGCATGTTCTTGAAGTTTCACCGTAGATCGTCGACTATGCATACATTAGTGCTCCAATCGATGTATTTTAAATTCTTAATTCTCAATCATTTATATTTATTTTTGATTTTTAGGCAGGCGGAAAAACTGCCAAAATGTGAAGCGGATCATTATAAAAAGTCACGGCTCCAATGAAAATAGGATACTATACATTCATAATTTTAGCGTAAGTGAACGAATTTTCAGTTTTCATAAAGCATTACTTGCGTCAACGATTTAGCCACTTGATATGTCACAAATCATTCGAAAATGCTTGAATGACATCAAAATGTCGTTGACAACGTTTTCTCAATTCTTTTATAGTATCTTCGAGTAATTTATCACAATTGAGATGAGTAGAGTCAAAACGCGTGAACTGTAAGTGAATTCATACACTGAAAATTTTGAAACGATTTGGAAAAAAAACTGGATCAGTCATTTTCTTCATTCCATCTCGATTTTTCAGCCACTCAATTCCAAGTTCTTGTAGTTTCAGTGGGGTCTGGTAAGATTTCCTGACAAAAATTGTCAATTTCATACTAGGTCATCGCATATTTTCATTTGGGATATTCGTGTATACGCATCAGATATTTTTCGATATCCATACTAGATTCTCTGTTTCAACCGCGTTTTTGTTTTTATTATGTTTTCAGGAGTCCAAACAAGGTTCTACTCTCGTCAGCTTTGTTGCAGCCTTCGTCCTGGACTTTGTTGCACATCTCCTGTAAAATTTTAATGTCTTCTTTCTGTTCTTTCAATTTTTTTTTTAAGTCTGCTACTTCTCTTTCCTTGCATATCACAGACCATAAATCCGTCAGGCAACTGTAAGAGAGAAAAGAAACAAATTATTTCAATATCCCCAAGTACATTCCAAATATAAATACCGATTACGAGCTATTGATGTGAAAAATAATCACTCGAATCCCCCCAGATTTCTCTATTCCAAAAAACTTGGAAAGAATTTGAACTTGAATTGTCTGTAATTATTGATATGACTTGTTGAATATCTTGATAAATATAATATCGTTGAATTGATAGAACTGACCATTTTTTTTGTATCTTTCCCCGCATACACGGTAACTGAACATTTTGTTTTCTTTTGCTCATCCGCCATGATATTTCAATCTGTTGGCTTTGTAATAAAAATCATTTATGGTCACCTATTATGGAAGGAATTACACAATGGAGGAGGTATTGTAGCTAAACTAAAATTTTTCAATACAATCAAATTTATAAGAGATTCCCAATCCATGTTCAAAAGTTGATATCGGTGTTTCCCATTTAGCAAATGGCTGCTAGTGAAAAGGATACGAAATTAAAAATCCGGGCGATGTACAGCAGCCGTAGACGAAGGATTGAAGATTGATTCCTGAATATATCATACTTCTTCACAAATTCAGTTCAGAGTATTCGGTAAACAGCCACAATCTTGGAATATAACTGGATGTTTCTAGCCATGTGCGAATGAGATGAGATGTTACCAAAACTCTTTCGGAATTTTAAAATTCGGACCAACGGGTGTTGGCCTTGTTGACCTTGGGTGTGCCTTGCAGTGATCCCAGATGAGCTCCGAACTGAGGGGAAGAGTATCCCCCACCAGTATGCCATATATGATACTCTTCCCTTTAGTTCGGAGCTCATCTGGGATCACTGGTGCCTTGGTTGAATTGGTAAACACCCGTTGAACCGAAAGCCCGTTAGGCCGAAAGACCGTTGGACCGAAATTTATTTTACCGAATGACAATAATCCGAAATATTACTATACGTTACTAGTCGTGTGCGAATAAGATAGAATGTCACCAAAACTTTTTCGGATTATTGTCATTCGGTAAAATAAATTTCGGTCCAACGGTTTTTCGGCCTAACGGGCTTTCGGTCCAACGGGTGTTTACCGGTTGAATTTAGGATTTTCGGGTCAAGTGACTTTCGAGCTATGTTCGTTTCAACATTCTGAGGCTGGCCTCCCATGGACCGGAATTCGTTCCGGCGGAATGACTTTAAACCAATCGCTTTCACAATTTCTTTTAGAGTGTTCTATCAGAAATCTATAAAAACTTGTGCATTGGTTCAATTTTCATTTCGCCGGAACGAATTCCGGTCCATGGGAGGCCAGCCTGAAAGCGATTGGTTTAAAGTCATTCCGCCGGAACGAATTCCGGTCCATGGGAGGTTAGCCTGAGTCGCCCCAACTTGTTCCAAATATTTTTGATTCGTTCTTTTAGTTATAAAAATGAATCGATTGGTTTGGTGAAGGTTGGGGCAACTTAGAACACGTTAGGACGAACAAAGCTATTGCTAACGCAATGTTGAAATCATGGTCCGTGTCACATCTTGTTTCTTTTGAAGAAAATGATATGATTGGTTGAATTTTTCTTCTAAGCCAATCAGCATGGAAGGATAAACGGAAAACGTAATACCACCAGTCAGAAACCGGACCATGGTTTTCATATATCATTAGCAACCTCTCCAACTCATCTCTACCACGGGTACCTTCCTTGGGTTTGCCATTCTTCAAAAATTCGAAAGTTGCTGTGCGCTTTACACTTCCTCCTTACTACTGCAATTGATTTGTTAAACATGGAGTCATTCTTAAACTTCGATGCTCAGAAAACTCGGTAAGTTATTTTCATCCCACGTTGGTCTTTCACTATTTTTGATCGACAAGCAATTCATCAAACATAAAATAACCTCCAAGAGCCCTCGTTAAAGAAGTTGAAGTTAAAGAATAAGTTGTTTCAATACAAAACTTATTGAACCGCGGACAAAGTGCTTGCCAAATCTCATTCAATTTTATTTGAACCGATTTTATAGGTTTTTCTAATCAGGGAAAACACAAACTTTTAAACGTTGCTGAAAGTATATTTCTTCCATTCTATCAAATCTTCTCAAGATGTTGGGTGAATATCCAGTAACTTAAGGATCTTTGGAATGCTTTTGAGAGAGTACTACGTCGAGTAACTCACACAAGTAGTTTTTTGTGGAGAATAAAATCTCTCTGACATGAGAATAGCATGTGTGATCCACAGTGACAGTTACCAAGAAGTTACGAGCAACCATTGTGATACCTAATCTTATTTGTATATTGTTCTATTTGCAATATTTTAGAAGTATTTGAATACTCGTTCTAGAGAAATACACAACTTCTGCCCACGTGACATATTCCGAATTCATCGTTTTGTAACTTTTATTTTTTTCCATAGCAGTGAATTATGGAGGATGAAGCAAGATCTGGATAAAATCCCATTAGAACGGATGTCCGATTCACAAAAATTGTTTTGGATAATGGTGAGTATCGAAATGTTTTGTGCTACAATTGCTTGGTTCACAGTGGGCGAAGGTGAACCATTACTGCCTGGTTCATTCAAATTCAGGAACTGCCTTCGAAGAGTCCTGGCCGTACGATCATTTTTCCTCCTCATTTCAAACCAGTTCCTAGATTCTTCCAGACCAAGTGGTCACGGTTTACTTTTATCCATTCAACTTGGAAAAGGTTTGTTACAATTGCAATTCATATTTATCAGAACGTATTGAGCTTTATCATGGAGAAAATGAGCTTACCTGTGATATATACCTTACGTAGTTCATCAAATATCTATCATGGTTTTTTTTCGTAAATTTCTTGCCTTATTGAAATTGAAATATTAGATATCTCAATGTATTGATTATCCTTTCTTTGATATCGCTCCATCCCTTTATTTTTTCTGTGTCCCTTTTCAGGCGGTTGGCGAATTTTACAACGGCGAGGTGCAAGAAATTGCATGGAAAATGGCAAGATTTTATATCCACCATCGCAGTTGGTTGGATGTTTTGGAGGGTATTAGACTCGTCATTAAAACACTTGATCTTGCTGTATTTGAAAGAAGACGTAAAAATCCACGGAAGGGAAGATCCGTTCAACTCATAGAGTAAGGAATACATTGAAATTTAGTTGGGGGATCCATGCATAGAAGGATGAATGACAGATGATCTGCAGTAGAACCCTACTGTGGACTGATCTGATGAAACAAGATATGACTTGAGTCTTAACCAATGGACGTTGGGTTTTGTATTTCTCCTGGTAACCCTGTAGTAGGATCTTGCGATAAATTAAGGAGAATAAACTCAAATGAAGAAATCGTAGACCAATTTCAACGTCACCGTACGAAAGTACAATTGAAATAATTTCATATTGATACACTCGCACGAATAATGAACTAATCACACTCATTTTCAAATTCGTATTAGTGCATGAATGGTAAAATCATTCAACTGCACCTCCGTTGGGTGGCGCTGAAATCCGTCTATAATTCATCGATCCGAGTTTATGTTCCCTGCCATAGATGATTTATCATGCACACATCAGGGCACGAATTCATATATTTAAAAGGTAAACATCCGTTGGTCAGAAAGCTCGTTAGTCTGAAGTGCCGTACGTCCAAATTCTACAATCCCGAAATATAACTGAATGTTTCTAGTTATGTGCGAATGAGATGAAATATTACCCAAACTTTTTCGGGATAACAGGCTTTCGGGCCAACGGTAGACCTCCAATAGCCCGACCGCCCGTTGGTCCGAAGTGCTGTTGTTCCGACTTTTAATATCCCGATTGAAGAGAACCCCGACTTATGATGCATCTTCAAGTTATCATTGCTATAAGATTGAGAAAGAGGCAGAGATAAATGACATTTGAGAATGCTCCATGAGTCGCAGTTTTCTTCGGTCGAGATATCAAAAGTTGGGACAACAGCACTTCGGACCAACGGGTGTTTATCATTTGAAATTCTTGATTCTCAACCGTTGATATTTGCTTTTCATTTTCAGACAGATGGAGAAAATGTCGAAATGGTTCGAAGAAAAAAAAATAAAAATGTCAACTAAAAAAAGAAAAAAAATTCCGCTGAATATAGGATAGGACCCCACGCCACGCCCCACGTTGTATTAACGGCATTCACCACCTTCCCAAAAAGTTACTAGATTTCAAAATCGCCCCCCCAGTTTTCTCAGAAACAAACAAATAAAATGAGAAATAAAGAGTAGCTGCACTCTCTTTGATATGCTAAGAAGATGCACCTGCTCATTAAAATCGATTATATTCATTAATCGTTGAGAAAACTGGGGGGAGAGATCTAGTAACTTTGCCTCTGATGAATGCCCTTAAGGCCTAGACACACAAGCTACGTGAACGTAAGAATGGATGCGCAGAAACCTTATACGAGATCTGCGCAGCCTTCCGTTCCTTACGTTCACTTTTACGTAGGTTGTGTGCTTAACGGCATTCACCACCTTCCCAAAAAGTTACTAGATTCCAAAATCGCCCCCCCCCCAGTTTTCTCAGAAACGAACAAATAAAATGAGAAATAAAGAGTAGCTGCACTTTCTTTGATATGCTATGAAGATGCACCTGCTCATTAAAATCGATTATATTCTTTAATCGTTGAGAAAACTGGGGGGAGAGATCTAGTAAATTTGCCTCTGATGAATGCCCTTAAGCGCTTAGTCAGTATCTACAAAGTGGAAAGGGTAGTATGCGAGAAGCCCGACTGCATTTAACCCGACTAATTATAAAAATATAATTAAATAAAATGGAAAATTAATCGAAATCAAAGCGTAATTAACCTTCAATCTATACATCTTTACAGTAAAAGGTTGAATAAGCTTTGATTTCGATTAATTTCCATTTTATTTGATTATATTTTTATAACTAGTTGGGTCAACTGTCGTTCGGGTTATAATCCGGTCGGGCTAACGCCAGTCGGGCTTCTCGCATACTACCGTGGAAAGCACAACAAGCTAAGTAATCGATACATCCTTAAATTCTCTACAATTCTTCTAGATCTCCCTCCTAGATTAGCCAAGCTAAGCAGCGTTGCCAAGTGATTTTTAAAAAAAGCGGGAGATGTAAAAAGTGAAATACTCAGACAAATGTTCGCAGTTTTTTAATTCTGAAAAATATTATAAGTTTTCATTATGATAATACATCAAAATCGGTGTTGCCAGAAGGTTACATTTGTTACATTTCACGTAATTTTCGACCCTCTCATGTAACCTGGATGTAACATTTTTTTAAACGTTGACGTTTAAAACGTCCAACTTTAACGCAAGAATGCAAGGCTGAATATTGCCGCAAAATATCATGTAACTTTTTTCTAATCTACATGTAATATTTGATCAAGGTGCTCTGGCAACACTGATAAAAATCTTATAAATAAAAAATACATTATATTATTTATATTCTCATTAATTTTCACTTGAATCATTATTCATTCTTCTTGTTGAAGAATTTTCAATCTTGAAATCTTAACAATTGTTGTTTCTAATTAATTTTTGGTTGTGGTGTATATTAAGTAAATTACAAGTAAAATCATGTAATTCCCTGTAATCTACGTATTCTACATGTGTAAATTATATTGTAAATTATTGTCAAAAACCTGTGATGAAAAACGTCAATTACCAACCCTGGTTGCAGTCTACAAGGTGACAAATCAACAAAGCAGCAGGAGGCAAACAGAAGAGCTGGCAACGCTGTCTGCTCTTCAAGATGACAGTTTTATCGTGTGAAACGTTTATCGGATTATTCTCTTGAAACCATCGAACCATATTACCACTTTCATAAGAATCGTCCAATGAGCAAATTTATGCAATCACATTATTAACTTTTCCTACAACCCTGCTTCAACTTGACCAAACGAAATTCTCCATACACTGTTTCGACCAATTTTGACGGGTCAATAATAAACTATGAGGACCACTGGTAACAACAAGTGTCAGAAATGTCAATAAACTAATTGTATTACTGCTCAGAAAAAGACTAATTTTCCACAATGGGTGACTTTTTAACGCTTAACAATATTTGCGGACAAAACATTTTACGTTTAGTCTCTCGTGGAAATGCTATTATTGCAGAAATTATGCGGTTAAAGGATTATGTGCCACCAGTTTTCAGGTTAAAAAATCTCTATGATTGTTTCTTTTATTCATCATGAGTAAAAATTATGTTTAATATAATCATCTTTAATTGGAAAACCAACCATTTACGGAAAATTATTTTAAAATTTGTTCTGTACTTTCAGATTTAATTATTTGGTATTTGAAACAAATTTCATGACTTGTCACAACAAATAATAACATTGAGTATCCCTTCAGCTCTTCGAGCAAAGAAAATGAAATTAATCAAAAGATGTAGTTCATTCTAACATCAACATTTGGTTATTGAATCTTTCACAATGTTTCATTTGAAGTAAAATCAAGAATTTTCACATTACATTCAGATCTAATGAACTATTTTAATAGAAACTTTACCAAATTCTGCCAAAATCTATCTGATTTTATGAATTTTCTTAACCAAGGATGTGAATTTTGTTTCCATGGTGTTTTTCTAAATAACTACTCAACTTTCAATTCTCATAATTTAAGTGTTCTATCTTTCTATCTACCCTTTCGTCGAATAATTTACACAAAAAAAATTATTTCAGATTAAATTCCAAACAACTGATTCAAAAATATTCATCCGTCGTCATAGATTTTGCCTACTTCAAAGCTGTGAGCGCTTACGAGCAAAAAATTGAAAATGATCCAGTTAGTAGAAAAATCATTGAATTTATAAATTTTGTATTCAAAAGATTTTTCGATACTCGTAAATTCTTAACTCTGTTTTTGTTTTTCAGGTATTACAAGAGATCGACGAAGAACTACGTACAAATTTCTCAGAGATATTATCAAGATTTTATCTGGCATTTGAAAGTATTCATAAATACGTAACAGATTTAAATATGTACATCGATGAATTAAAAGATGATATTTATATCCATCAGTCCTTAGATTCTATCATGCTCAACGAAGAAGGGAAACAATTAATGGTATTAATCATAAATTTTGAATTCCAAAGAATGATATTCGACGTACCAAAAATTACTGTCGACTGATTTATATGATATTCATGTTTTCATAATCGATGAATTTATTTATAATTGCAGTGCGAAGCAGTTTACTTGTACGGAGTTATGTTATTGCTCGTCGATTATCATTTAGAAGGAAATATTCGAGAACGTTTGCTCGTATCTTATTATCGATACAATGCTCAACGTTCTTCCTCGACGAGAGTCGACGACGTTTGTATGTTACTTCGATCCACAGGATTTGTGAAAACATCTTTGAAAAGACCAGTAAATTATCCCGAACAGTATTTCAGGTACATCGGAAATCGATTAAATTGAAATAATTTACGTATTATGAAGAATACATGTAAAATGTCTTGTAGAAGAGTTCCAGTAAACGAATCTCTGATCGATTTGATTATCGGCCGTTTAAGATCAGATGAATTGTACAATCAAAGTCTCGCTTTCCCACATCCGGAGCATCGAAGCAGTGCTTTTTCGATTCAAGCTTCCATGTTAGTTATCATTCTATCCTTCTCTCCAACTACTTTACATTCTCACACTGCTATAATGAGAGAAATAGTTGATAGATTTTTTCCTGATAATTGGATGATAAGCATTTATATGGGCACAGTGATAAATTTGTGGGATTGGTGGTCGCCTTACAAAGCTGCTCGAACTGCTCTCAATAATTCTTTGGAATCTTCCAATGTGAAAAGAATTTCCCAAAAATATGGACAAAAAATGGAGGTAAAATGGACAAAAGTTGGATTGTTTTTAGAGTTATTTGACTGACTTTGATTTATAGAAATTGCTGCAAGAAACCGACGAGATCCAATCAGCGGTGACTTTAGATGAAAATGCGATAGAATCTTTGGTGAATACAGTTAGAGAATGCAACGTGACTTTACATTGGATTCTCCTACATACGAGTACACCCACTATACTGCTGGAAGATACAAAAAGATTACGTTTGTTTCGACAATTAGTTATAACAGAAAGTAAATATACGTCGGAACGGTGTTTGAAATTGTTGTTGAGTACCGCGCAAATCGAACAAGACCTCAAACAAATGTGTAAAGAGGTATATATTTTATTCTATATAAAAATCTTTGACAAATTTTCATTTAAAGCAACATTTGTTTCATCCCCCGGTAATCAGTTGTTGATCGGAAAAGAGACTAAATGGTTCAAAGACAAGCAAACTTGCGTCGAAAGGATTACCGATTTAGCTCAAGTCTTTGGTGGGAACAAATCACTCGATGGAGTGGAAAAAAATCAAAATCTTTATAAATGGTTTCAAGAAATCAGCAATCACATAGAGTCCTTGCAGCAAGAGGATGGAAGGAAGATTGTACAACTTTTGCAAGCTCTAGAAGAAGTACAAGGTGAATTGAATCGAAATTATCATCATTCAAGAATATATATATATCATTTCTCTCACGATTGAAATTTCAGAATTTCATCAACTGGAAAACAATCTTCACATCTCGCAATACCTGGCGGATACACGAGAAATATTACACAATATGTTACGTACCGGAAGTATCACAGAGGATATCATCATTTCATTAAATATCGTAACGGATTGTTGTTACGCTTGGAATATTATGGAATCTTTCATCGATATCATACAAAATAGTATCAAAAATAATCCACCCATTGTGGTGAAATTAAAAGCTCTGTTTCTGAAGGTAAATTCCGAATTTGAGTGACAAATATCAAAGGAATTGTATTTTATATTGATTTTTAGATGGCTTCCGCCCTTGAGACACCCCTTCTAAGATTAAACCAGACCAAAAGCGCTGATCTCTCTTCGGTATCGCAGTATTACAGCAGAGAATTGGAAGGATACGCAAGAAGAGTTCTACAGATAATACCGGAAACCGTATTCGGATTGTTAGCTCAAATCGTTCATCTAGAAACCAATATCTTCAAAGAAATCCCAACGAAATTGCCAAAGGATAAATTAAAGGATTATGCTCAATTGGACAACAGATTGAAGGTCGTTTATTAGAAGAATAAAAAAAAATAGTGATGGAGAAGTAGAATGAATTGAATGAGTTCAAGGGTATCATTATTTTAGATGGCCAAATTGACGTACGAAGTATCGTCCTTCACCAAAGGTGTGTTATCTTTAAGAAGCGTGTCTTTGGGAGTGTTGAGGGTCGATTCTCATAGATTACTGGAAGACGGCATTCGTCAGGAACTTGTAAAAAAAGTGACATTAGCTCTTCACAATGGTTTAATTTTCGATCCTAAATCGAAGGTTTTATATTTCCAAATATTTCACGTTTCTTTGATTTTTCATTTGTTCGAGATAATTAATTTTCCATTCTTTCAGACAACTTTGATACAAAAATTAAACAATCTAGCTTCCGTTATGGACGGTTATCGTAAATCATTTCAGTACATTCAAGATTATATTAATATCAATAGCTTGAAAATTTGGCACGAGGAGGTGAGTTTGAAACAATCGCATCTCAGGTTGTGTATGTTTTTCTGAAAGATTATTTCTCATTGTTAGATCACGTATATCATGACAAATGCTGTAGAAGAAGAATGTAGAGGATCTTCTTGGACCCTCAGTGAATCGTGGAGATGCATACAAGATGAGAAACCTATACCTTGTACAGATAACAATTCCTTAACTTTCATCGGAAGACTCGCTCGGGAACTTATTCGTATTCTAGATCCAAGGTACAATATATATATATAAACTATTCATCTCTCGAGGACCTGATTCAATTATGTATTATGTAGATATTATTGTAATAATTATTCTTTTTTATGCAGAACAACGATCTACATAGAACACTCTTTGACTTGGTACGACTTGAAGACTCAAACTGAAGTTTTGAATCATAAAGTGTTCTCGAATATATTGGAAGCTATAGGAACTCCAGGGTTATCCAGTTTGGACAAGTTAATATCATTCTTCGTTGCTACCGAATTGGAACATGTGATTCATTTTATGGATAAAACTTTGCGGAACAAAATCTGGTCAAGCGTTTTGGAAGAATGCGAAACTTTTGTACAATCCAGCCACAATATCAAAGGTTTGATCACGAAATGAAGTTTATTTATATATAATCGACATGCATCATGCTTATTTCATTCGCAGGTACAAATAAATTGTCCATATCGAATTCTACGCAAATCAATAGAAGCTGGTCCCAAATGTTGGAGTGGATATCGAAGATAGGGCAATATCAAATGTTCCGGAAAAAAATAGCCTACGAATTGAATACAGCTTGTAAATTCGAAGCTAAGCATATGGAAGCGGCGCTACAAAATTTGAATTCGTAAATAGACAAAAAAGATATGATAATTGTAAAAGTACGTTAGAGTCTCGCGCCAGTGAATATTTTTTAGGGATTTTCTTAATCTTCGCGAACTTAGCCACGTATTTGTATGCTCATTTCAATTGAGAGAAGGTGTTGGAATAACCCCAAGCGATTTAAGCGAAAGCCCTGAAGTGTAATATTTGGTAAAGAGCGAAGAGAAAGATCATTGAAGTAGGATTCAAAATCGGAGCCTTTCATATCGTAATTCAGTTTGGCGATAAGGAAAAATTTAAAAAAACACGCATTAATTATAATTTATTGAAGTAGTCCATGTACTTGTCACTCGAATGGTCAAATTTTGCTTCAAATTGAAAAATGGTGGAGGAAAAAGTTGTTTGTTTTCATGTATTTCTCCTATGCTGTGCATAGAAATTTTGTAAAACAATGCAGCGCTCTTTCACTGTGCACAATCCCTTCCTTGTTTGGAGTGTACACGTGTAGCGTTACAAACTCCAAGTGCGAAATAGCAGTCAGAAATAAGCCTTCTTCGTGTAACTGGACAGTTTCTTATCGCGTAGTTTATTAGTCCTCAATTCTTTCAAACAATATACTCTGTGTTTATTCAAGTACATGGCTGAGTTCACGAAAAGTAGTTTTAAATGTTCAACGTACTCGTTAATTAATTCAATACTTTTTTCGGTAGAAAATTTTTCGATGTATTCACTGTCGTGTGAGTCTAGCGTAATGAAAGCTCCATCATTCGCCAAGCAATAATCAAAACACCAATCATATTTTATAGAGCGATGTTGGCAGAAATTGTCAAGGAAGGAACAAACGATCGAATGGAACCTGAGAAGAAAACATTATTACACGATTTAAGCGTTAGATTGGATTGGGCTGGTATAAACGACTGTTCCAACAAAATTTATCTCAAACCACCCCATATACATAACATCTCCATGATACTATTCTTATTCACAATATCACAGTTGAATAAAATTTATTACTGTAGAAATACTGGTAAGATTTACGTAATTCTCATTTGATGTGTTTGATAAGTATAATTGTATTAATTATCATTTTGTATTACAGTTAGTCTTCTGAGTAAGAAAATTCAAGATCCCGTAGATGGAGTTGTACTTGCGATAGGAATACAAACTGTGCTTCGTCAATTTTCCATGACAGATATCAGCCAATATATAAAATATATTTGTACATACGTTTTATCGTTCGTCGCGGCAGACGGGTAAGAATTTCAAATTCTATTCCTTTCGTTCAAAAGTTTGATTAGTTTCACGCTAGTTTAAAAGTCTGTACCAAGGAATTTTTCAATTCGATAAGCGGTTTTTGATTTACAGTGGTAAAATGGGAAGTGATTTGGAAATGGAAGGTACAACAGCTTTAAAGTTTTTGGAACTTTTCGTGAAATATTCTGCTATATCACGATCTGTGATACTCAAAGAAATTCCTGTTGTTATTTTAGATTATTATCAAACTACAACTGTTAAACAGTCTTAATGAGTTTAATAAATATTTGTTACTATTGCTATTCTCATGACTATTGTTTTTGTGTCTTCGTTGACACGAACTAAGTGGACTTGTTGATTGGTTTCTCCATTGGAATGACAAAGACGTAAATTAATATCCTGTGATATTGACTGTAATAAAAACTATTACATTATATTAACTTGAATTACAAAATTTTTTGATTTAAGAAGGTGGCACAATGATCGAAGTTAGAGAAACACGATGAGAACTATTTCAATAAATTAATATTTCTAATTTAGCTCTCCTATATTGCCTCGTTTGTATATTTCTAATAAGAACAAAATCGTAATTATTTTTCATCAATTCGTACAAAGAATTAACAGTAACATAGCCTATTCCGACGCCTTTCGCTTGTGAAAATGAAAACCTAGCTATAGTTAAGAAACCCATAATCTCTCTATCACAAGAATCACGCACTTTTGTACAATCCGGAAGATAAAGTTTAGACATTTTCTGTGATTGTTCTTGTATGATCTCACGATTATCGAACAACCAGTTTTTCTTTAAATTTTTAATCAATTTGCTTTTACTTACATCCTTATCTTCCGAATTCATAATTTTACTCAATTTTTCCATGAAGGCTTTTTTCTGCCGAACTTTCTTCCTTCTGCACCGTTTAAGAAACAACAAATGATTTTTTCTCAACGTCCGTCTCAGAGATTTATTGGGATCCTTGTTTATTTTCTCAACAGGTCCTGACCAACGTTTATTTGTTCGGGATGTAACGATATCTCCTGCCGTAGGCATACAAATCATGGCAAATTTCTTGGGACATCCTTTGTCAACGAGAGTAACTTTGACGCGTATCAAACAGTTTTTCTTATCCTTGAGTAATTCATTTATTTCTTCCATCTTGAATGATTTTTCAGTGGACAATTTTTCTTTTAGAGACGAGAGTACGTATAAATCTCTCAAAACATGATAATTCCCATCTTCCCCAGACCATTCCTGGCTCAAAATTTTCCATTCGCAATAGAATGGACTTGGAACTCCGAGTTTGACGAAATTGACTCTTCTGTTGGGTGGATATCTAAAATATTTATCTAATAATTCTTGTCTTATTTCTACCGCGTCCGTATGATATGCTTTGGTATCTGGTTCATTGATATCAAGAGTTCTTAAATATGTGCTTTCATAAGCTATCGTCGTTGATTCTCTCAACGCTCCAACTCTCGAGCATCGATACGTAAATGCACACCAAAATGCCATTGCCCAGTTGGAAGGTAAAATGACATCGATGGTTGGAAATAATCCTGTGGAGATACAAAAGGATGAAAACGTAGAATATAATTCAATAAAATAAACGAGTTTTCTTACCGGCATTGTTACGTGGTGCTTTTTGAATAACAACGATGGAGATTTTTGCTACACCATCTTGGTTGAAATACTCATCGTTACTTGTTCCAGGAACCAAACAATCGCTTCTCAATTTATGAATTTTTGCGTCAGAAACAAAGGAGTGTTCAATCTCTCGGCGTATATTTGATTCCCAAATTGGACTATTAGCCACACCAATTGGAGGTCTCGTAATTTTTTCAGGATAAATCATCGGTCTTGGAGGTTTCAATCTTTTACTTGGCAAAGAATATCTTGGATCCAATACTGTTAATCCAAAAATCATATTCGGTGGTAGCTGACTGGGAGATTCTAAGGTTTGTATTTGTTTCCACAATTCGTTTTGGATCTTAAGAGCTTCATTATTCTCCAAAATACTGTAATATTCGTGGTACCAGGATTTCGAGGCGGTAGAATGTTCGCTTATATCCGTCTCTGGCAGTTTAGGCAAACGTAATGAATTTTTCAAAACATCAAGAGCCAGCGGACCGCATAATCGAAATCTGTTCAAGTTATCTTTCAGCGAAATCATTCGAAAACCTCGATCATTCTTGTAAATTGTAGAATCATTGAGAGATTCGGATGTGGATGCGAATCGAAAACTTTCAATTATCTCTGTAAAAAGTTCCTGGTAATAGGACGGATGAGCCCAGATCCAGATAGTTTTCGTATCGGAACGATCGGCTCTCCACATGAAATGTACATTCCCAATAGGAACTCGAGGATAACCGTTACGTTTGAAGAACATCAAGGTACCCTCTCTATTGCCTTGACTGTATATTTTTGCCCCAAACGTGATTTCAGTCGTATTACAATGCAGCTTCAATTCTTCTTTCAATGAATCACTCGGTCCTTGAATTTCTATGCAACAATAATAAGAGAGATCTTGGAGAAGACAATGTTGAGTCACTGCACGGTAATTAGATCGAAAACGTTTTTCAGTTGAATGACTGGCGATTCTGTATCCCCATTTTTCTATCATGTGAAAACGTTTTGCATGCCAAATATGAGTTTCTAACCAGATTTTGTTTCGTTGTCTGCGTTTGTATTCGGAGAGTAGATTTCTTGGTCGCCTACGATATTTTCGGGAAGGTCTTTTGCTTTTAGGAGGCAGGCCCGATTTGGCCATTTGTTTCGCATGAGCTTCTCGTAATCTTCTAGGCAAACGCTTTACGTTGTGGGACATCACTCTTCTTCGCATGTGCATTGGTAGTTTTTGAAATATTAGCTTGGTTTGTTGGGGATTATCTATAACATCGAACAATGACTGGTTGAAGCATAAATTTTAAGCCATCTCCGATTGAATTACTGGCTCGGATTATTCTTATCAATAAATTATCTTAGCAATAAAATTCATTCGTGCGTAAGATACTTTGTATACTTTTTAATAAACTCATCGACACTGAAAGAGATGACAGGAGAGTCGATGAAAAATTGTAAATTGTACAATATGAAAATTTTTTTGCTCATGTATGAAATTTATGCAACATTTTAGAAATCTATGTGAGATCTTTGCGACGAGTATAGGATTTATGCAATTTTTTAATGCACATGTACAAGGTTTGTCATGTTAGACCTCGAAGTGTAATTCTCCTCGGTCAAAAATATAATGCTTCTAGGCAGAGCATGGTAATGATGTAACTTGAGTTTGAAAAATGAATTTTCATTATTTACAATATAAAATTTGAAAGACAATATCAGAAATGAGCGACACTCTCAATTTGTAAACAAAACGAAATATGTTTACAAACTGTGATGTTTTTGCAAACAACAGGAGTTTGTGCGAGAGTTCATGATCGCAATATCATACAACACAATGTTAGAAATTATCAATACTCGGAAAATTGTGTGATTTAGAAATGAGATACCTATAGAATAAGTCATGGCAGCAATTTCACTTGCTCTGGAGGAGATTAATTTCAAAGTGTGGACATCATGAGGCAGAGTTTCTGATCCTCCCAAAAAATCATCGAATTGTTTTTTGTCCTCCATACTGATTCAGTATTATAAAAGAATTTCAATGAACGACGTTAATGTTTTATTTTGATGTGAACTCGAGTTGAATTGAACTGTAACCTGTAACTACAGCAAAACAAAACAAAACACGTTGGTTCCACGTGCTTGTACCGGACGTTTGGGGAGTATCGCAAAAACCTTAAAGCTGTAATTTCATGGGGCGTCGAGCATCAAGCGTCAACATTAGAAAGAAAGAGAGGTCACACAGTTCTTCTCTTTCCTTCTAATGTTGACGCTTGATGCTCGACGCCCCATGAAATTACAGCTTTACAGCTTTAGGGCTCGTGTTACATGGATGGACCGCCAGGTAACTGTGCAATGTCCCGAAATGAAAAATCCCAAAAGGTCAATAGCCCGAAATTTGCTGATCGGTAAATTTCTAGGAGGTTCCTAGTAGGCTGTCGGA
Organism: Gonatopus flavifemur; assembly: GCA_018340375.1. Classification (NCBI taxonomy): domain Eukaryota; kingdom Metazoa; phylum Arthropoda; class Insecta; order Hymenoptera; family Dryinidae; genus Gonatopus; species Gonatopus flavifemur. Next base: position 14,997,268 of record JAFFJZ010000005.1, read on the forward strand.
AACAGGGGGCATAATCTCAAATGCAACATTCTCAAACGAATTTCAGCGCTGCCGTACGGTAGTACAGTGAATTATTCGCCATAGATACAACTAACACAAACAATGAACAAATCACACAGATTTTCGAATTAGTGTTAGTGTATACATGTAAAATAATTCACTGTACTACCGTATGGCGGCGCTGAAATCCGTTTGAAAATTTTCTATTCGAGATTATGCCCCCTGATCAGTGATGCCAGTATTCCCTAGAAAAATCTTCAGATTTTTTGGCATTGATAATTTCTTTTCAAATTGTAAATATGATTGGCCGGTTGTACAAGAAATAACCAATCATCAGATGCTGAAGATTTTTCTAGGGAATACTGGCAACGCTGCCCCTGATGCGTTAAACATCTAAAAATTCTAGTAATAACATATAGTGACAGCCAAACAAAAAAATTGACGCCTAGTTGCTTTTAGAACATTATAAATATTATCACTAGACACCCATTTGTTTTTACAGCTGTGGACTATGGAACACAATTCGGGTCAGTTCACCCCAACCCTGACTATAACATATCCTGTAGGGTTGCGGTTTTGGAACGTGGCCCTAGAAGGTGAGCTGAAAAATAACGCAATCAAAACAATGTTTCAATAGACGTCAAAGTAAACTCACAAAGTACTGTATATCGTTTCAAAATACTTTGTATCAAATCTTTACATGTTTTAATCAAAACCCCCATAAATGACAATTACATAACTCAATTTAATAATCATTCCTGTACATTCAAGACGCTAAAAAATGTTGACATGAGTTGAATTATTAATAAATCCATCCCAACGTTAACCCAACAAACCCCCTGAACCAATGTAAATTATTCATTCATCTTTAAATAATTGAAGAATCATTATTGCTCTAGAATAACGGAAAAGAAGAGAGAAATGGATTTACCACGCGTATTAATTTTAAGCACCATACCTGGGGAAACGAATAAAATTGCTTCAAGTATGTGTATATCAACTTTGCCATACTTTCAAGTTCAGCAAAAAATATTAAATCTCTTTTTCACTCGGCCCATTCTGATATAGGTTTTTTATTTGTATTTACCAACAGAAATGGGAGCAGAACATTTGTCGAATCAAGATGACATAGATTATTACTCGTGGAATATCGACAACAAGTATTACACTTCGCGAGTTCTCTTATGCGGCACAGAAAACCCTCAGGCCAAAGTATCAACGGAGAATATAGAAGCAGTGATCATTCATCATGACCCACAAACAGTACGAAATTTCAATTTCAATAATTCAAGTATCGAATAGAAGCTGTTATGAATATGACAAGAAAATTATCTCAACTGATTTCTCAACAGGAAAATGCAGAAGAAAATTTAAATCAATGGTCATCTTTAATCAATCTTCTCCTTGAAGCAGAAGTATTGCTACTATCTTGTACAACAATGACCGGTAGTAGCGTTAGAGATAAAGGTATGGAAGTTAAAAATAACATTTATTCAATAATTTCTAAATTATTTTAACTTTGAGGGAATTTATAGTGACAGACTGGTGCATAAAGAACAAATTTGAGCTAGTAGAAGCAAGCTCTGATCATCCAACGGATACAATGGAGTTCGAATTAGATCAAAACAAATATGGAATTGAAAGGATCGTTGAAGCTCTCGAAGCACATACGTGGCCTAACATGATTCTCAAAACTTCACCCTCTGGTAAGACGACGGAATGGAAATTTATGTTTGAATTAAAATTTTCATCTAAATTTTGCATTTTCATAGCTAAGTCGTCTGACGTAGGAGCTGTATTGCCAGATTTGAATAGGGTCGAAGAACAATTGGATAATATACATTTGAATCAAGAGGTATCGGATAGGTTACAAATGGAAAGTGTGCTAGGTCGGTTCAATTATTCAATTGAAAAATCATTTACACTGCTATTCGTACATATATGACAATAATGAATTATTTATTGTTTAGACGGAATTATGGGTGGCGAGGATACAGATTTTGCAGAACTGTTTGGTCAATTGATGGCTATGAAAGAACATGCAGCTTCACTGCCCAGAAATCAACGAAGAATAGCTGCAGAACAATTGGTCACAGCTTTTTGGAAAGCAATGGGCGGTGATCCTTCGGAGATAGAAGAATGAATCGAACCTTTTCACTTGGTGTTTTGAAAAGTGATTCATGTTCAAAGAACAATTTAGAATGTTCTTTTTTCAAAAATTTGATTCAAGAAAATTTCAATAGTATATCATCCTGTTTCAATGTAAATTATAATTTTTATTTAATAAATGAAGTTGGATAAATGTACAAATTAGTATTCAAGATCTGTTGAAGAAATATAAATATTCCATGCTGTTTTAAATGAGTCTTGAATACTAATAGAAAGGTTCCTTGGACGGATATTATGCGAAAGAAAACCAAATCCGAGAACTTTGATTTTTCACGGAAAACTCCCAATACTTCCCCTCTTTGTATATTCGAGAAAAAAATGTTTGATTTTTCATTCTTTTATCCTAAAAGTCGACTCAGCAGATTGGAAAACGTGAGAAATCATGTGAGAAACGTTTTTTTGTATAATTGTCAAGAGCGGTACCGGTGAAAAATTCTCCGTATGTTCCGCTATCAACTTCCTGTACTGTTCTTCAGGATTCTAGGTGATTAAGATGCCCCTTTTGCATGAGCAGGATTGCCCAGAAGGACAATTACCTCGGAGTATTATCCGGGTAAGAAGTCCTTTCATTGGTCTATTTACCGTACACAGTCGAAAAACGTTTGACGAAGAAATAAAGTCACAAGATACCAGACTTTTCCACTTCTCCCTTGGAGAATGAACCGAGCAATCCATTTTTCCCTGGTCTCCTGGTCCTACATCTTCTGCCAAAGGAGGAACGTGGGAAATTGCTTGCACATGGCAATATATTCTTGGCAGCCCTGATCAGGCTTGAGTCTAGGTGGGGCTTACCCAATCCTCGCTTATCGGTAGCCTCATTTGAGGAAGCTGCATCGATGCAAAAGAGTGTGCAGGACATTTCTTTTCCTACTTTTCACCTTAAGCGGACCTCGAATGGTGTTGAAGAATGTCATCCTAATTACATGAATTAAAAATTGTAAGGTAATTGAAATTATAAATGATATTGCACAAGTTTTGCAAATTATGACGTTTTTAATTATATGAAAAATTTCTAAACATATAAAATAATTTACTTATATCTCTAATAATCATTTTGTTTTACTGGAAGATACGAGAACGTATTAACAAAACAAGAAACCCTACTTCAACAATGGCGTAAAAATAACATCACTTGACGTTTTCCAAAAGCAGCTGAACATCAGAAAAGGCATGAAAGTATTATATAAACTTTTGTCGCATGCCATGCAATAAAAATAACAATGAAAATGTATTTTTTGTAATTGAACTAATTTTATGATTATTGAATCATTGAAAGATTCACATCTTGAACTTGAATGAGCATCTTGAAGACTGAATTTCTATTGGATTATCAAAATGTGAAATTTTTATTCAACTCAAGTTGACACGAAATTTCATCCTGAGCTGACGTTCGAGTTGACTTAATTGAAAGTGATTTATGAACGATACATAAAAGTGAAAATTATAAAATTATCTTTGATACGTATTTAATCTCATAGAATTGGTTTGGAATTTAGGAACTTCGCACATAATACGTTTGAGTACGTTAGTAATCATAGTTTCGGAATCCCAAGTGGAGTCCCAAGGGAATGCATGAAAAGTCTCATGGTAAACTTTTCCATGACTGGTCAGAGAATAGGCTGACTGTAATCTGACTGATAGTTTTTCTCGAGGGAACCCTTTGTTAAGATGAAAATGTATGAAAAAATAAAAGTCTCGATGTTCTAATAAAATTGTAATGTAAGAGAATCCAATAGCATCGAATTCTATAAGGCTACCACGTTGTAAAAGAAGTAACGTACTTATAAAGTCTCTTTTCTTTTCATAAGATTGTACCAGGAAATCAATCTGTAAAATAAAGTAAATCGCTCAATTTTGAGATCATTGAGAGAAATGAAATTTCCAATTTAAAAAAATTACCTTATCTCCAATTAATTTTTTAACCGCAGACACATAGTTCTTCATGGATTTGTGAGATGAAAACGATGGTATGTGTAAATTACCCGATCCACCTAAAACTTCTTCTAAACTTTTAGAAAAATATAATTGTGAAACAACATGATTCCAATCTGGCCCTCGAAAGGTGATCAAGAGCATGGCTCTATCGTTTTGACATTGATTCTCTCTCAGTGGCAATCGAGAAGAATCCACATGCAGGCGAATCAAGAACTTTGCTTCGTTTAGTTTATTTCCGTACGGTAATAGTATCATTTCTACGTCTTTCTTGCATATTTCCGTCTCCGAGACCAGCCGTTCGTATTCTTCCTCCAAACGTTTGCCTTGTTTGCTGCACAACTCTATCTACAAGAATATTAGTTGAAATGAAAAAAGAGATCATTTAGAACTCAGTTGGTATTATAACCAAAGTCTATTTGCCTGATGATGTTTATAGTATTCTAAAAGTTCTGTAAGAACATTGAGCAAAGCATTTGTGTCGTGAGGATTCCATTGAGCCAGACTCGGTACATTGAGGGTTAGTTCATCGACGTCTGGATCGGTGAGAAATGTGCCTTCGCCAAAAATAAAATCAGGACCAATTTCTGGATATAGTGGATCAAACAAAATATTCCAAGTCAAGTTGTGTCCGGCGTAAGGAATTCTCAATTCAAAACGATCCTCGTGTTTTTCTCCAAAATTCGATGTGATGGAGACGAATTCTACGTTAGAAGATACTCCTAAAAATCATGGAAAAAAGTTCTGATAGAAGTTGGAAATGAAAGGCATGAAACGTTAGAGATTCAAATGAGATTTTTGAATGATTAAGCAACATGCATGCTCGTGAATCACCTCGAAGAATACATTCACGACAGTTCCATTTGTACTTTTTGGGCACAATCACCGGAAGATCAAAGTATGCTTGAGAAGTTTGTTACTCATTTGAAGAATTTCAAAAATGAAGTACGTTTGTGAGAAAATTAATTAAAATGAATTGTATTCAATGATCGACGTGAGTGAAGGAACAGTACTGATGAGAATCAAATATTTTGAGAGAATAATAAGCACATCCAGAGTAACGCAAAAGTAATGATTCAATAATATTTGATTGTTCAATCTATTTGAGAAATATTAAAAATTGTTACCTAGTCTTTCGGATTGAATCACTCGATTCAACAGAGGTTTAATATAGGAATCCATTTCATTGAAAACTGACTGAAATTGATTGAACGATACATAAAAATTCTATCGAAAACATAAGACAATTTTTGACAAACGAGGTAATCTCAAAACAAAAATAAGATGGATTCAGGGGCGTAAACTCGAATGATCCATTTGATAGAGGTCAGGATTGGGGCTCTTAGAATTGTACCCAATTTTTATTCATCACTTCTCATAGAATCTTTCATGTGATTGGTTGCTTCCTAAGAATTGGCAATCAACATGGTGAACAATAATTAACCCGAAGTGCAATAGTTCCGAAGTCAGTAAACCCGAACCACATCGAGCCTATTGGGGTCTACCATTTTTTGGCAACGCTGGGCTTCGTTCTATAGTTGCTTCGCGCGTCAGCAACTGTCGGTTCTAGTAATATTGATCGTCAGCCAATTATCAATGTAAATTTGTAAAATTTCATAACCTCTTTAACTCCGAACTCTCCAAATATCGTCACTAGAACTCCATTGTTTTCGTAGACGTCTCACAGTTTTTTTTACCGGAAAGTAATTTATCAGAACGTTTCGTGTTTGCGTTTGAAATTACCGAAAACATGTCATCGGGACCCATGGTATTATGTCAGTTATGGATGGGTGGCGTAAGTAACATTAACAAGATCAATTTTAATAATAATTTCTATGTTATATCTCAAAACTGACTCTTCGCCTAAACCTTTCGATCTAAGAAAAGTATGTCTCTTAGTTGGAGCCTTATATGACAGAGAGTTTCATTATGAATGCCTTTCACAAAATGGGGGAACAGCCACAAACTGTTAAAGTGATGAGAAATCGCTATACAGGTGAACCAGCTGGTTATTGCTTTGTTCATTTTCCCACCGATGAAATGGCACTCGACGCTATGCATAAATTAAATGGCAAAGCTATTCCTGGCTCTAATCCTGTAAGTAAATGTTGATGCTTTGCAGATTTCAAAATCTTATTATGCTTTTGAAATAACCAGGATTCTCAAACAGATAGAATAGTTCAAAGGAAGTTTCTTTCAGACAATGCTGGAAAATTTCAATTTATATGAATGTCGATTTAAAGTTTCAATCGAACGACTACTAACGTATGATTTTATTTCCTCGTTTCAGACTGTGAGATTTCGATTGAATCATGCTAGTACGACCGGTAAACCAACCTCTGACAGAGAATTCAGCATTTGGGTTGGAGATTTATCAACAGACGTCGATGACTATTCTTTATACAGAGCTTTTGCCGCTAAATATAATTCAATCAGAACAGCTAAAGTCATATTAGATAGCTCTGGGTTCAGTAAAGGTTACGGATTCGTGCGATTCGCGAACGAAGAAGAACAGAAGAATAGTTTAGTTACGATGAATGGTTACAGAGGACTCGGTACAAAATCGTTGAAAATTTGTAACGCAGTACCTAGACCTTGGAACAAAATTGCAGGGTATGTGGTCTGAATGTTTTGTTCCATCATTATTTGTTCCTTGTACTATTATTTTTTTCTTTTTAATTTTTAAATTTCATCTCGTATACTATTCGATCAGAGACTTTATTCGTTCATTTCAAAATCAGAAATATCTTCAATTTGTGAAATTCAAAATTTTGAAACAGTTTCTAAAAACATTCAAAGCTCCATGATCGATGAACACAAGGCATATAATTGTGAGGTAAAAAAAGCTCTTACGATCGATTTCACTTTGTTTGTGAGATGTTACCGATCTGGAAGACAAATTTCAGATATGTAGTGTCCTACGAATGATCAAAATTATTCGTGGCTGCAACCAAATCTTTGATGATAAACTACTTCCACTTGAATCAGAAAAGTGCTGTTTAGAGCGATATTTTGATGAAACTGAAGCATTGGCCTGTAGTTTGTCATAAACAATTTGGCTGCTGACACGTCGCTAGTATTCCCTTAAAGCATATAATAATAATTGTACATAATTTTCTTTTTACCTTACAATTTTGTACTACATAGATGTTTAATTGGCCAGGATTATAAATATCTTCCCTAGTAGAAATCAACTCGGAATCAACGTTGTTCCGAGGCATCTAAGCTCGAAACAACGTTGATTCGGTGCTAATTTCTGCTAGGGTTATGATTTATTCTTGGATTTGAATCTTTGAGAATTTGTTTCGTCATTTTAGTTCTTTTATGTAATTGAAAATTTCAGAAATTTATTAATTGAATAGAAAAGTTTTCAAGAATGTATATGTATATATATATATATAAAAAGAAGTATACTAATTCATGTCTCTTATCTTTATTTTAGGTCAACGCCCCCACAATCGTCTTCAGAATATACCTCATCTAATATGAGCTCAGACGCTTATAACTATTATGACACATCCTCTTATTGGAATAGTTACAGTGCTTGGCAACAAGGTTATTATGAAAGTGAACCAACATCGGATGCTTACAATAGTTACGCTGCCGATCAGAAGCCAGAAGAGGATGACTTAGAATTAATAGGTAATTTATATTTTGAACGAAATGAAAAAATTGTAGTAATCGGTTTGATTAGGCCAAAAATTACAACCAAACTGTGCCTAAACTTACGCGTAAACACGCGATTTCGAACACTTCTGTAGAAGGACGGGAAAAACTACGGTGATTCATGTTAATTAAAAATTACGTATTTTCGAAAAAATTAAAAAGCTCTGACTGTACAAAATATCCCAAATTTATTAGATTTTAAATGAAAAATTCAGAGTTTCTCAGAGTTTTTCAGATTTTTGCAGAGAAAATGCGATGTTTGAGATGAGAGATTATTATTATAGGATTAGCATAAAACTATTTCCGCAAGGAATTCTAAAGAGTATCTAACAAATATCTTTGAAATATTAGTCTCCAGTATACTCTATGAACATCAACAAAATATTCATACAATATGTATAAAATGTCCATGTCTGTATGGTTTTTACAACGATGAGAAGTAAATAACGACATGTTTTTTTGTTTTTCACAGAACATTCCATTCCAGTGGACATTGACAAACTCAATAGGGACATAATTGAACAAGACTACAATCTGTGGGATGCATTAGAAAGTTCAAAATGGATACCTTGCGATACTTTAGAACTTTGTTATTAAGGCAACAAATAAATGAATGTATGTTTTTGTAAATTATAGAATGAAACAAATAAGTTTTTACGTCTCAGATTCGTATGTAAGTACTTGTAAGCATTATTCATGTATCTTCATCTCTGCTTTCTTTTCATCCAAAAGTCATTATGTTTTAAGTATCACAATAAATGTAATTTTAAATAGATTTTTGGAGTGATGTAAGTTCGAATAGACTTCAACGCAAAGAGATGTACGAACAGGAGGTTTACGAAGCGGTTGATCTTGGCGAATAGGGTAGGTGGATAGCCACTTTACTTCTTACACCGCTATGCTTTTGGTTCTTATCCCTCCGTGGGTGGTTTTCCGACTCGAGTAGGGATATTCTATTATATCCTATTACGAATGGTGAGATTTCTGATTAAATATCATTGAATTTCATTGAAACCTATTCATTGTACCATTCGTCAATGAAATTTTATAGCTTATTTGTAACGGGGAACCGATGGACCAAAATTTCGTTACACCAAAACCAATGGGATCTGTTAATCTTTTGGGATTCACAAAAACTTGCCATTTTCATTCAATCATTGAGCTCAATGTATGCCAAAGTGACCGCGGCAATGCAATCGCGTGTACGGAAAGAGAGAGTTCTTTACGATTACATTGTCTTTATTATGAATTCTTTCAATCGCATCTCTCTCTGGATGCTTCCGACATGTATGCAAATTCTCTATACTACAATAAATCTATGTAAGTTATGAATATTTCATACATCTATGAACGAAAAGAACCTTGCGTATAATAAATGTGGAAATGTGGAATGAAATGTCAATTTCATTCAAGTCTCGAGTGAGTATACACTTCATGAAATCTTTATAGGACTCTTTATGCAATCTTCTTGAATCCATGGAGAGTATTTTTTTGGTTTTTATTATTATTATTGAGGAACTTTTTTGGACTTGGATAAGGATTCCCCCAGCACTTGATTCTAAACTGGCATTCGAGAGTAGTTTCAGAACTCGTATTGAATTCGTTTGGATGAGTCAGAGTATTCATACAAGATTCTTTGTGGAATTATTTCTGAAATCTGTGTACTGTGTGGGGAACAATCTCTTTTTTTTCTTCTGATGTTGACGCTTGCTGCTCGCCGTGTCATGGAATTTCAGCTTAGTTTGACGCTCGACACGCGACGCTGCATGAAATTCTCAGTTTGAATTGGTTTGAATGTGAATGTACAGTCTGTGCAAGCCATAATTGTTGATCCATTACCTTTTTAAGAGTTCCCATTGGTGTTTCTGATTAAATCTAATTTGCCATAGGTTGGTCCATCGGAATAACGTAATAGATCATTACAACACTGGTGCAAGCCAATGCAAAACGGTAATAAATTTCAAAACAATCCCCGTAGACCGTATTTCAGTGATTTGAATGAAATTTTTGATTGTTTCAAATACTTTGAAATGATCATCAATCACAGTTATCTGCATTCATTGATCTAAGGTAGACACATACCTAATGAACAATGTAACATTGTTATCAAACATACAAAACCAACATATTTATAGGTTACGTTTATAAAGATTGAAATTCTGATTGAACGCGGTAAGTACTGATAATTATTGATATCATACGTCATTTACTTTTTCAATCTCAATCCAAAACATTCAAAGTATGAAGTTGTAAACGAAACTTGCAAACTAATTAATGAGTGAATTTCAATTTTTATTAACCTTTCAGTCCATGTGGAATCAGTTTTCTATAACTTCATTTCCAATGTTTTTGTAACATTTTTCAAGCCATACTCGTGATGTTTTTTTTTTCATTTTCATATCAATAATCCAATATTTTGAGTTGAATGCAAAGCGTCGTACAATATCGGCTTATTTGTATATAGAAACAAAATTGCCAAGTTGACAAATTGTGTACTGCCCCTTGGATTCATAGACATCTGGCTCAGCTGATTTCATTCATTCGTTCAGTTTCAAATGGATTGAGAAATATCAAATTATCGAACGTTACAAAAGTTAATCAAAGTGTATCTGAATTTCATGAGAAATGCTGTTCAGAGGCATTCGGCAACTTTTAGATACTTTTTCACAAAAATGAGTTGCACTTCAAAATGGTGAATACGATGAACGCATGACATATTTGACTTTTAGTTTGAACCATTCATGTACAAACCAAGTCATCATCATGAGTCGAGCGTAGAAGAATCACAAATTGAATAATCAAATTTCATCCAGTTTGGGTAAACAAACGATCGTTCATTTGGAGATTACAGGGTTTTATGATAATCAAACATATCACATTGATCTTTTCCCAACTATATGGTTACTTGCATTATTTGAGAATTCTCTACCATCTAATTGATGTTTTAATTGTCAATTTGAATTTTATTTTTTAGTTCTAGAACAGTACGGTCAAATGTTGTATCGCATCTGGTATAATTAAAACTGTATTTATGGATTGACCGCTGTCACTTATTTTCATTCCCTAAATTGTTAACATCCTTGCTCTAGTAATATTATATTGTAATACTAGCTACATATGTATACTTACGTTTTGGTAAATACATGATATACAAACAGCAACATGCAAGATAAAACAATAAAGAAAAATGCACATTTGCACATTTTCATGAGTAATCTATTTGATACATCAAAAGATATACTTTGAATTCAGTATTCGAATTGAAGGAAGGAAGTATCAATTTCAGTCCAATCTCTCTCTCCTCCTCGCTACGGTAGCATTCAAATGCATTGAAGAATTATCTATTCGAGTTTATGCAGCTTCTCAAAACTAACAGAATCGATCGATCACGTATTCTCATTGATTAGAGAATCACTGATAAAAACAAGATGTGAACAACCCCTCCATAGCAGCAGTATTTATACCGGTTCTTACTTTCTTTCATATTAATTAGAGTCCATAAACATAATCAAACTTATAGAACTATTTGCAACTCCTCCGAATGGGAGACAACGAAATTATATCGGATTTTTAACTCCATGAGAGCTTCCGAGATAGTTTTATTATAGCACGATAAACGATTCCACAGAGTCTTCTATTGAATTGTAAACAAGTGTAATATTTGTGTTTGTTTTTCATTTCCAGTTACATAAAATAAAATGCGTAGAGCTCGTATCAAAGCAGTGGCAACTGTGCCGATAAGACGGAAGACTACGCAAGATGCACCATCTACCGTTACCACAAATGTTATCGAAAGTGAGGACAAGGGAGCAAATGAGGAACCATTGCCCAATGAATCCGTTCAGATATCTACAAAAGATCAAGAATGTTCACCCAATTCAATGGAGTCTCCGAATCAAATGCTTAGCCCAAGAATCAATCCTGGAGATGAAAATCATCGATTTTATGATTACTTCAAGCAGGAGAGAGTTGATGTCACGGAAGAGAGCGATGGAATGCAATCGGATTCAGAAGAAATGGAAAATACGAGTAATCAAACACAAGTGATAGAAAATCAAAATCCACCATCGCCTCAAATTGAAAGTGAAAATAAAGATACGTATACAACGGAGGACGAAGTGCAAGCACCGTCCCAAGCGACTGGTGTTTCTGAGACTTCGAGTACCAATGAACCAGGTATATTGTAATTCTATAATAATATAAATTCAAACCATCTATAAAATGAGAACATTTACAGACGAGATTCAAGTGATAATAAAAATGAAAGCATTCTTGTATCCCTGTATTTGAAAAATTAGTTCTGTTCAAGGACAATGCATCTATTTTTGTTTGTAGAATGGAACGTCAAATAAAATATGTAAGAAAAAGATATAATTGACGCAGGTTCCTGACAACAGCATGATTTTTCACTAGATTATTGTTCATTTTGATGTCCTTTATCCGCCAAGGGCGCTGGCTGTGGAGAGAAATTGAAAACAATCAATGAGGACTCATCACGTAAAGCTCGATGAAGTATCTGCACATTGATTAACGCTTACTGTTTCAGTTCGTATCTGTCAACATGCCAGTCAGCGCCCCCAGGATAAGTTGTCAATAGATGAAACATGAAGTACGTTACAACGAGCGTAATTTGATGATCTTTTCACGAAAAACTTTTTACAAACTTTGATTTTTCCTTTAAAACAACAGGGTCTTTTATTCATATTTCTAGTTTCTCTTACGAAGACAATACAGAATCGTTCGTGCTTTATGAGGCCGATACCACGGTTCGATGGTGGTGGTCGAATGCGAAGGAATAGCATTCACGGAAGCGGCGCTAGTGCCAGCGAATCGGAAGACGATGGTAAAAAACCCACGTGCGTTGGTACGAACAGAGCAAGGAATGACTCCGTTTGTTCGGTACAAAGCGTTAAAGAGACTACCTCCGTCGCGAATACAAAGAACGATTCGACTCCAGCGACGAAGGCAAAAGGGAGTACGAAAAGACGTGTAATGATCTCAGAGTCTGCCAGAAAATTAGCCGAAGCGAGGAGAGAATTTTTCCAAAAATACGAGAACAAAGCACCGGATAGAAGTAAACTGACGATGTACGATTTAATATACTACAATCCATCTACAAATCCTATGAAGAAATCTCGAGAATCCAGTACAGGGACTAAACAAGCTCCTGTGTGCGAGTGAGTTCTTACGACGATAATAAAATTCGATACTTTTTATATAAGGATTTATAATTAGTGTGAAAACAATGAACGATTCACGTGGTTTTATTTTTCAGAACTGTGGATACCTCGGAAAAGGACGAAGAGGAACAAGAGGATGATCCCACCGCGATGCCGGTACCTCAAGTCAAAGTTGGTCCTGACGGTGAACTCATTATAGACGAACAAAGTCTCGTGATAGAACAAAGCGATGCGAAAAAACGCCGAGAGATATTGGCTAAAAAAGCGATCATCGATGACGATAATAATGGCAGTGGATTCTACAAGAGACGGCAGAAAAGCAAAGATTGGTCCAAGTGGGAGACCCTTAAATTTTACAAAGCATTGAATACAGTGGGAACGGACTTTCTTTTGATGCAAAGTCTTTTCCCTAATAGAACGAGACAAGAAATTAAAATGAAATATAAAAAGGAGGAAAGAATCAATCGATCGTTGATAGAAAAAGCTCTCATTTATCATCAAGAGTTCGATACTGAAACTTTGGAGAAAGAATTAGGTAAGGTTTTATGTAGGGTTTGGAAATTCAATAAGCATTGATGGTAAAGTCGCGAGTGTCTGAAATTGCATTTACTCGAAAGACTATTAGCCTTGGATTTGACCACTTTCGGGTAAATACTCTTTCGGGCACTCGCTACCTCACCGCATTGATAATTTTTCACCGATGGATGTGATTGTATTTTGAATTTATGAATTCAGCGGCTTTTGAAAAAGAAATGGATATACCTGCACAGAAAACACAAAAGAGGAAGTATTCGTATAAAGATGGAAAGCCGAAGGACAAAACGAAAACTACGTCCAAAGCGAAGCGAACGTGCAGTAAGTTTTGTTCATGAAATTACATAAAATTTATTATTCGATTCCCGAGGGTCTGTGATGAACAGGGAATGTAACCCAAATCATTCAAAATCTACGTTCTACGTTAAGGGGATACCAGCCCTCTCTAACTCCTCCACTCTTTGTGTTCCTTACTATCGCCAAATGGAACTAATCCGCATATCACGCTGATGGTCTTGGTGGGCTGCATAAAATATACCTATTATTCAGTCGTCCAATCAAATTAAAAGGAATAGCCCACCAACACAAGTGGCGCAATCCATCGGTTTAATGTTTTTGCCTACACTAAGAATACCGAGTCTTCTATAGTTGAGTCAGGGAGTCGGATAGGGCTGGGGGATACCAACGATCCCCGCTGATGCAACCCGCCGTACAAGCGGAACCCACTGAGTAAACATTTTCTCGGGCAAGAATACTCTGAAATGAATTCACGAAGAAGTATGAAATTTTCAGGAATCAATTTTCAATCTTCTATTCACCGCTGTACATTGCCCGAATTTCGAAGAAACGTTTTTTTCTTGGTCGGTAACAGAAACTTCCTTAACAGCGCTTGCAGGTTTTTCAAACGTTCCAAAAACGTCCGTCAAATCACGAGGGATTGTTCGAGGCGATACTAGCGACAAAGAATCGCATCATTGGTTAGAAAGCAGTGTTGTGATATTCATCGAGCTGGGAAATCGCAGCTTGGTCACGTGACTACGTTTTGTACTGACACATGTGAGCGCTCTTATGGGTGAACCGCTCACCGACAAGAACACATACATGTGTTGGTGCAAAACGTAGTCACGTGACCGAGCTGCGATTTCCCAGCTCGACGAATATCACAACACTGTTAGAAAGTTTTTCCAAACTTGATGAGAATTTTGGTTCCGTTTCTGTCCGTGGCAGCAAATTGTGGACGCCCATATCTTCCATTCTGATTATTCCATCGTTGAACAATTTTTATCACAGCCCAAATAGAGGTGGAAAAGATAAGAAGAACTGTTATTCTTTGTCATGATTCTCAGATGGATTCACTAGTGTTCGCTAAAAATGTCTGTATTAGTGATGCAAAAGCATGGAAATTGTAATCGAGAAATATGTTATCGAAAAATCGGTAGCACAATTTTCGGAAACAAAGGGATCTTAATGTTCTGAATTTCCACAATAGCTTGTGGAAATTCAGAATATCCAAGAGAACATAAAACCTCCTGGGTTAAAGTTACGTTCGTTGTACGTGAAGTCACGTTCATGGAACGTTTAATGGACCTTCAGATGTCCGGACGTTGAATATAACTCTATTCAACGTTCCTTGAACCTTCATGTTCTCTTGGGGAGGGTTGGTACAGCCTCAATGTCTCAGCTATGGAAACTTTTCGTGAAATTGAACTTCTGGGATATTATTGAGTCGAAACATTGAGGTTCTACCAAGCGAAATGAAATTCAACCATTTTATCCCGATAAATCGGGAGGTCTTATAACATTAGTCTGAAAATTGACACTTGTTGCCCTCTAATTTCTGAATTAGGATTATTCTCGCTCCACGGGCTATTTAAGAGGATGACAGCGTTTGTTTCCATCTCTTTTTCTATCGTATAGGTTTGTCTTGTTCCAATCAATGTGCTCAGGTGGCTCCATCTCGTGGCACTTTTTCTTAGACAAAACTACTCGAAACTGAACTACCGAACACATAAAAAAAAGTCTGAAATTGTCAGAGAAGAATCCTGGAAGGTTCATCTTGGTCTGTACACAATCGAAATGCTGAATTTCGAAAAACCAGGTTTTTTCCTTAGTCGGTAATTTTTCAGAAACATTTTTCTCGAAATTCAAAATTTCTGCTTTGTACAGACCTGGATAAACCTTCCAGAATTTATCCCTGAAAATTTCAGACTTTGATGTGTTCAGTTTCGAGTAGATTTTTCCGAAAAATGCCTCCAGATGGAGCCATCTCTGTGCTCGTATCCTCTTAATGCGCAAAATAGCTTGCACTTTTCAAATCCGAAGACGCTCCCTTTACTCGCCATTTAATATTCCGGGTAGCGCTCGCAATGTTTAACTTTAAGGTGATATCAGCGACTCCTGAAGATGTAACTCAGAACCATTGGTGAGAAAAGGATACAACCAAGATTATTTTAACAAATTATCCGAAAATGAAGCAACAACAGACCTTTTTCAATCAATAAAAATGGTCTGTATAGAGCGATATTTTGATTTTATTGCTTTATTTTCGACTAATTTGTCAGAAAAGATTTGGCTCGGGTTGCATCATCAGGGATTTTGGGGTCCCCTTCAGAATGCTCGCTTCGCTGACCAGTTAATGTTCCAAATGGCAAGTAATTGGAAAGGGGAGAACCTCAGAGAAATCTATTCAGAAATAATGATTAATTGGCCTTCAATAGGAATAGTCTTGAAAATTTGACTGAATAGGCCGAGAAACGGTAAACTTTGTCGAATGAATCAACAAGTCGTTGAAATTCAGTCTAAAATCGATATTTCGGGAAGCAGGGACGGAAATCGGAAGATCTTGCGATAAATCAGGAGTTTTTGCAACACTAGTTTGTATCAGAAACAATACCACATGCCTTACATTTCTGTGCAAAATCTCAGATTTTCTACAATTCATACTATAACAATGCTCATATGAATTACAGGATTCGTCACCTCGAGCATCGCTCAAGAAGACGCTACGGACGGAGAAGAAGAAGAAGAAGAAGAAGAAGAAGACGATGTATTGGAATTGAACGTTCCATCAGACCAAATCTTTGATTCTGAAACTAATAACAATACCAAGCAGGATATGAATGAACAGAATGTTGACAATATGAGAAATAAATCTATCAAGTGCAACAAGAAAAAGTTGAAAAAAATCTCGAAAGAAAATACCGTGGAAGACGAAATGGAGATATATAAAATTCGACCAACTCGTTCGGGTAGATTACCAAAGGTGAAGAAATTGCAAGGTCCCGATGTTAATACTTTGGACGATAACAGGAGAAAGTGTTTATCTAAACCAAAAGTTATTGAAACACAAATTAAGTTGGATAACAATAAAAAGGAAGTTGCCAATACTCCGAATAAAGAATCCAATAACACACCTGAAGTCATCAGAACAGCCATTCCAGATATAAGTCAAGTGGAGCCAGGATCTTTAGTTATTTTATCAACAGAATCTTCGGATGAACCCGGTAAAACTATTTTGCAAGTCTACATGGTCACTTCTATTACCAATTCGGGTGACAGACTCGAGCAAAATATTACACCGATTGATTTATCGCCAGAGCTTTTAGCTACGGTGACTGATAGATTGTCGGACGTACAACCGATAAGTGTCAAAGAAGAACACGAGTGAGATGATTCATTGGAATCACAATAATTGTATTCAAACGTTACGCAAAACAATGTAGTTTTTTAATTTATTGATAGATTATTGTATGAATTTTCATACGAAAATGCTTTTCTCGTTGAAAGAAAGAGACAAATTGAAGTTCTTGGCTCGTGAATGTCTAAATCGGGGTGAATACTGTTTTTGAGTTGATAGGAAAGCATATGTTGAAATTAAAAAATTGTTCTTTGAAAAGGTATTGAAAACTCAATAACAACTGAAGAGTGGTTTTATAATTTTTATACAATTTATTGTTGTATAGAAGTAGATATAAGATATGCTAATAAAATTATTATTAATATGATATTATAGGATTATTTTTAAAATTAAAATTTCAGAGATAGTAGATATTGTTGTTTATGTGAACATTTATGCGTAACTTCTAAATATCCCGAAGTAGATTTGGGTCAAATTAGTTGGGAGCCTACATTGAACTCTATACATACTGGAATGCGTGCTCCTTAGATCAAAGCGGTCAGACTGGTATAGTTTGTTGCATGAGCAAGAAAGAATAAGACGCTCCCAACATATTTCCTTTCTCTCTTTAAAATACATATATTAAAAGCAGATACCATCTCCCAACATACTGATCTCTCTCTCTCTCTCTCTCTCTCTCTGACCGGCCGATACTGTAGAAAAAGCGGAGAGTGCTCATTCCAGTATAATATTGAGTTCAATGGGAGCCTAGGATTGATCTTTAGCACTCTAGTTATTACAGAGAATCTGTGTTATCGTTACTTTTTCTCATACCAATAATCGCTTACACGAGCATCCCCACTACCGAGGAAATTTCCCTCCCTCAATTTCTTGAGCTGGAATTCCATGGGGCGTCGAGTATCAAGCGAGAGAACAGAGAGAAACTGCGCGATCTCTGTTTTCTTCTAATGTCGACGTTTGATGCTCGACGCCTCATGAAATTCCAGCTTTAACATTCCGCGGTACACAGTGTATTGTATAGAAGTCTATTGATATTTCCATTCCATCATCATCCATGACCTTCATATGACTCATATTATTTACTATTCCATATCAATCGGAAATTCTCTGCAAATTTAATTTGAAAAATACAAAGGGAACGATTCCATCACCTTCGTATTCTCCCTTGCAAGAAATCTTTTTTCTTATTGCAAATGCGTTAGGTACCTCTGAATTCTTCTTCCATCAATGACTATCAATTAAACTGTGAATAACTCCAGTGACGTAGCGGAGTGATTTGGCGCTCGGGGCAAAGTTTCCCAAAAGGAAAGATTTTCACAATCATAAATAATTTATATGTAATTCATATATGTTATATACATAATTTATATATGTTAATTTGTACATGATTGTGAAAATTTTGTTACTAGGGTCGCACTTCCCACTCCCAGTCAATATATAAACATTTTTTATTTGTTCATCGCCCCCTTCGCACACCCCTAGCTACACTACTCTCCTTTCTTGCGGATGAACGATTTTCTCTCTCTAGAAACTCTGGTGCTACATAATATTCTCATTGTTCTACACGATATTATGATTTATATGATTCAGTTGGTTTGTATTAGAATTCAAAGTAAATACGATAACGCGCACACTATCAAAGATGAAACTATATATACGAGTTTAATTAATGATGTCACGGTAGTTTGAAAGTTAGACAAGATTCACTTAACAAGCATCAAACTACAATCGCATCATTGAGTTTGTTCTGAATTTTTCTCCAAGTCAAAAGTGATTTTGTATCGTTACAATGGATATTTTACAACCTCTACCTTTGGAAGAATGGAGTGCCTTGAAAGTTTATTTGAAAGAAGATTGGCCCAAATATTCGTATGTGAGTAAAATATAAAATTGAATAATTAGAATATAATTCATCCGAAGATTGAATAACATTCCTGATAACACATGGAGAATTCTTCAAAAACTCTTTTTGAGTTCATGAATTCTTGAAGAGTTCTGAAGGAGTTCAATGTTTGGGACATTAACGAGTTTTTTGAGAATGCTGAAAGTATTGTTTTGGTACTTTGGCCCGTTGACCCGAAGGGCTGTTATCCCGACTCGTGAGATGCATTCTCAAATCTCTTTGATCTTTGCCTCCTTTTCTATCTTACAGTAATGATAAATTGGAGATTCATCTTAAGAGGATACTATAATTACCATGTGAGCAAGTTTGTTTCTTCTAAATTACTCGGAACTGAATCCATGAAAAAATCTCAAATTTTCAGGGATGATTCTTTGGGACCTAATGTACGTCGCTAAACAGCCCAAAGAATCATCCCTGAAAATTTGAGATTTTTTCATGGATTCAGTTTCAAGTAATTTGGAAGAAAAACATGGTTCTCGGTCGGTAAGCTCGTATCCCGTTAAAAGAGGATACCAGCTTTACCATCAGAGCACATTGGTTAGAAGAGGACTAACCTATACGATAGAAAGAAAGGTCCGAGACAAACGCTGGTATCCTGTTACGAGGATACCAGCGTACCGACCGAGCACGGTTTTTTTCTACTGAATTACTCGAAATTGAATTCATGAAAAAATCTGAAATTTTCAAGACTTTTTATCTACGTCGCTAAAGAATCATCCCTGGAAATTTCAGATTTGTTCATGAATTCAGTTTCGAGCAATTTGGTAGAAGAACAATTTGCTTACAAGGTAACCAATGGTATCCTCTTAAGACGGGATTATCTTTAATCGAGATAACAGCCCTTCGGGCGAACGGGCAATCGGGCTATCGGAGGTCTACCCCCGTTAAAGGGATTAAGGGATACCAGCGTACCGTCCGATGAGTAAAAAATTTGTCTGCAAGATTTCTCTGAGCTGAACTTACGAAACAATCTGAAATTTCCAGGGTACTTTTTTATCGATATACTTTAATTTCAAACTTCGAAAAAAAGTTCTCTCTTACCGACTGAGAAGAAAATCTTCTCTTAGAAATTCGAAATTCAAATTATTTACCGTAATTTATAAAGTATCGAAGAAAAAGTACCCTGAAAATTTCAGACTGTTTCGTAAGTTCAGTTCGGAAAAATTTTGCAGACAAATTCTTCACTCGGATGATATTGGACTCGCTGGTATCTCCTTAATGTCCCAAACATTGAACTCCTCCAGAGCTGTTTATGAATGAATTAGTTCGAAAAGAGTTCTTGAAGAATTCTATTATTGTTTTTCTTCGACTCTTCCTCCACGCGATGCGAGTGCTTTCCCTACGTCAATTGAAGATCCCGGAGAGTACAACAATTCAAAGTGAGTTCTTGATCAATATACATTCCAAACTATAAGAATCCATAAAGGACTGTTGTGATGTCTGGGTTGTGAAAGTGTTATCCAAGAGATCTCAAATCTGTGAAGATTTTTGGGGAAAAAATTGTCCAAAGCACTCTTTCAATTGAAACCTTTTAAAGATTCTGATGCAGACTGGAAAGTGAGTTAGTAATTTTTATATTATGTTCACAGCTCTTCTATTTCGTCGACACTATGATTGAGTGGAAGAACAAAGCTCCACATATGAATATTGAATTTTACTGCCCACACGGAGATCATAAAACAAGAACATTTATTAGCATATTTGACGTGAGTTTTTATTTTTTGCAAATGACGCTGAAACTATTGGTAAATTGACATAAGTTATGTCTCCCAACTGTGTGTTGTCCCTAGTGAACATTCCGTTGGACTCTGATAGGACCATCCGACGCGTTTCTTTTCGAACGGATTTAACTCCTTCAAATGCGGATAAGAATTTCGTTCGATGATGATGAAATTTTTACTAGAGCTGACTAGTTGAATTTGTGATGAAATAACTCTATCAATTCTTTAAGCAAACGTTTAATCACAATTTTATTTCCAGTGCGGATGGTGGATGATCGTTCCATTCGCATCAGCAGATTCCAACAATGATTTACGTCAAGCTTTACTAGAAACTAAACGCATCAATTGGGAAGAGACGTCGTTGTTCGCGATGGTTCATGAATTTGTCAAACCGGTCGTACGCTCTGTCCTCAATGAAATTCTTCCTACTTATGAATTGGATTTTCATGAAGTTGTTACGGATTTTCACTTGAAATCAGCAGAAGAGTGTAGAATTGTAAAGGTTGAGTGAGTATCGAATGAAAATTTTGATAAAATTTACCGAGAACTCAAGCAGCAGCAGCAGCAGCAGAAGTTCAAAGTATATACGAAATAGAAACGTTCGTAGAATGTACAATGAACATTCATAGAATATTCGAATGAGTTTGTTTTGAATATACTTAGAACGTACATAGTACATTCAAAATGTACGATATTCATTCAATCGATGTTCGATTGACGTATCGTCGTATATTCGATTACGTACGTTCGATGAAAAAAGCCGGATGGGAACCCGCCCAAGCAGCAACAGAAGTTCAAAGTATATACGAAATAGAAACGTCCCGTACAGCACAACCACCGATCCTCCACCTAAGACTTCGGTGGACCAGAGGTGGAGAATTGGTGGAGAAATGGGAGCCGTGGAAATAAGGGAGAAATAAGGCAGAGTCTCCGTTGAGGCAACGGAGAGGCGACGGAGAAATGTCCGCCCCCTGTATTTTCAGTAAAACCTAAATTTGTGAATTCATACATTCAGATTTGGTTACGTAAATGCACCAATAAGAATTATATCGAAAATACAGGGGGCGGACATTTCTCCGTCGCCTCTCCGTTGCCTCAACGGAGACTCTCTCTTATTTCCACGGCTCCCATTCCATCACCAATTCTCCACCTCCGGTCCACCGAAGTCCTAGGTGGAGGATCGGTGGTTGTGCTGTACGGGGTTCGTAGAATGTACGAATGAGATACGAAGAATATATAATGAACGTTCATAGAATATTCGAATGGGACTGTTTTGAATATACTGAGAACGTACATAGTACATTCGAAATGTACGATATTCATTCGATCGACGTCCGATTGACGTACCGTCATATATTCGATTACATACGTTCAATGAATATGCATAGCACCTATGAAACGGTCTCAGTGGAATATGCATAGAACATATTTCGAATAATCGAAGAATGTTCATAGTATATTCTGGTGCTACTTGGGCGGCTCAAACCCGGATGAAGTCACCGGGATTCCATACGGGCGTGTATACGGTTTTTGCGCTGATTCTTCATCCGGACCCTATCCGGATTTTAATACTGAATATTTGTCGACATCCCACACGAAATTTGGATAGAATTCATTCATCTTGTTCGAGTTTTATTTGGGATTCCAAGAAATATCTTGTCCCAAAACCCGGATAGGATCCGGATGAAACCGGATAAAGAATCACCGCAAAACCTGTACACGCGGCCGGATACACCCGGATGAAATCCCGGAAATTGCATCCGGGTTTGATTCGGATTATCATCCGGTTTCCTATCCGTTTTTTTTTACCAGGGATAGCACCTATGAAACGGTCTTATTCGAATGTGCATAAAACATACTCCGAATATTCGAAGAACGTTCATAATATATTCTGGTGTTGTTTGGGGATATTTCAACTCCCGAAGTAGACGCTCGGATCAACTGCTCTGGTTAAAAAAATCCTATAGATCTGACAATGAAATTTCATGAGATTAGGCCAGAACATTGTCCGAGATTCAATGAGATTTGGTGAGAATCAATGAATTATTCTAACCAGGGTGTCGCTTGGTCTCAACTAGTAGGAATTTATCATTCCACGTCACAAAGAACCTGGATGTTTACTTTGGAATGCCCCACTGTGTTAAGTCATAATCAAACTTTCCCAAGCAGCACCAGAATATACTATGAACGTTGTTCGAATAATCGAAATATCTTCTATGCACATTCGAATGAGACCGTTCTATGGGTGCTATGCATATTCATCGAACGTATGTAACCGGATATACGACAGCACGTTGATTGAGAGTCGATTGAATGTATATCGTAGATTTCGAATGTACTGCGTACGTTCTAAGTATATTTAAAACAGTCTCATTCGAACATTCTATGAACATTCATTATGTGTTCTTCGTATCTCATCCGTACATTCTACGAACGTTTCTACTTCGTATATACTTTGAAATTCTGTTGCTGCTTGGGTGCTTGGGTTGCGTATCAAAATAACCTTATAACGAGTACACGAGTACATTCTTTCAACAGAGTACCTGAGGACTGTTATCTTGGAGAGATCGACGAATCGCATATTCCTTTGATACATTCTTTGTGGCCACATAGATCAATCAAATACCCTGAAAAAACCATATCGTTTTTAAGTATCTTGAATAGAATGAATAAAGGGACAGGATTGTTTCTAAAAAAAGATGACTCTTTAGTATCTTGGACATTGGTCAGTTGGTCGGGTGGTTTAAGCATGTTACAGACAGTAGACGCGTACAAACGGCGCGGTTACGCCAGGATTGTGGTTGAAGCTGCAGCTAAAAAACTTGGTGAAAAAGGAACAGATACCATTGTCACCATTGTACAAAATAATATACCTTCGGAAACCCTGTTTCAGAATCTACATTGGAAAAGGATGTATACTTGCACGTGGATTCATTTTACACCAAAAAAATAATATTGTAATCCTAAGCGAAGCGTCTAATTGAATAAATGATACCCTACTGGGAACCTAAATAGAATTGGATCATATTAGACTGAATTTGAATCCTCTTCATCAGATTCCGTATTGAAAACTATTGAGAAGAATTGTCATTCTATCTAAATCAATCCGAAATCATTCATGTTTTCAGTAGTCTTCTCTGCTTCCCTGGTGAAAATCCAAAAGTGAAGGAAGAGGGTATTGGAACAAATGAAACGTAAAAATGTTTTAATTCCCTCCTAAATTACTTTTAGGTAACTCTTTGTTACTCTTAGGTGACTCTTCGCTTGCGCTTTCGCCGCGCTTTCGTCGCGTTTCAACGCTTCATTTTCACCAGGGTTACGACGTCGGATTGGTCGGATAAGAAGTATGGTAGGCAGGGCCGGCGTCAGACGACTTTTTTTCAGAGTGGATAGCGAGTTTGGAGGGGTGAGTGGGGGGGGGGGGTTAATGCCAAATCATTTTTCACAATGTACTGACATGAAGGAATAATGCTTGAAAATTTCGAGTGGGTAATTTATCCACTCATATATTTCCGAGGGGGTAGTGCTACCCATACTACCCACGTGAACCGCCGACCCTGATGGTAGGACCGTTTGTCCGTAGTTCATAACAAACTACGGGCAAACACATTTCAATTCAATAAAAATACCGCTCTCGCTCTGGTAACAAACTATTATTTTTCGGGTTTACTGACTTCGGGTTAATCCCTGTGCGAAAAAACCAATAGAAACCGATAGGCGAAATCCTAATGGAATCAAGGATATCCTATCGGTTTCTATGCGGTTATTGTCACAGGACCCAAGGGTTTCTATGAGATTCTAAGTGGAATCTGATGTTCCATGGGTTTCTATCAGCATGATCGGCAAAACCTGATTAATTCTGATAGAAATAAAATAGCCTATCGGTTTCTATGCGGTTATTGTCACAGTACCTATGGGAATCCATGGGGATCTATGGGACTTTTCGGACAGGGATTATGGTTCACCACAGGAGCCCACCCAATTGATCCTTTCTCTCTCGCCATTTCATTGAACTCTCTATACATACTGGGATGCATGCTCCCTGGATTTGAGCGGTCAGATTGGTATAGCTTGTCGCATGAGCAAGAAAGAATAAGACGCCCCCAACATATTTCCTTTCTCTCTTTAAAATACAAATATTAAAAGCAGATACCATCATTGTTAAACCAGATAGATCATTGTTAAATTAAACGAAAATTCTTTATGTTAACCTATTCACTGCACCCGTTTATTACAGTAGACACGTAATTCATCATTCTAATAAAATTATTAATGATCTTCCTAATCGATCGGTACAATCAAACTGTTTCAAACGTCTGTAGAGAACGAAAATCGGTTTGTTGTTATCATTTACATAACCATACCATAATCATAAACATAACAAAGGGAAATTAAGTTTACCGTGGGGTTGTGTTAGCAAATCAATGTTTTTTACTTTTCGTTTAATTCAATCAATGATCTATGACTAATTTCATTTTATACTGCAATAAAATGACAACTTCATACTGCTAGTAAATTTTTTTTCGTTGATTTGGTTTTTCGTTGATGCGGCACCGACCCCCTCTGACCGGCCGATACTATAGAAAAAGCGGAGAGTGCTCATTCCAGTATAATATTGAGTTCAATGCGCCATTTTGATGGAATAGACAAAGACATAGGCACACCCAATCGCACCTTTCTTTGTGTCCACGCGTTCCCGGTGGACTCCAACACACTCGATGCACGATGGACCCGAAGACGAGCATCCCGAAAGTCAGTTAACTCGAAAATTGAAACTTCATGGTGCGTTTTCACACCCATAATCATATCACTATCTTTGTTCATCTTTCAACCGCAATAATATGTGAACACGGCATGAGGTTTCGGTTTTCGGGTCAACTGACTTTCGGGACGTTCGTCTCCGGATCTATCGTGCATCGGGCCAATTGTCTTCCGGGTCGATTGGGGTCTACCTCTGGTTAGGGGGATTTCTAAGGGAATCTATCAATGAATTGGCCTCATCGAATGGAACCGCCAATGGAGAGACCCTAGCAGGGTTTGGGAATGTATTATACATAGTATAATATTCCTACTTTTATACAAGTACTACCCAGCCAACCATGGATTGGTTTCAATCATTGGTCAATTTGATTGATTCCAATCGCATTTGCTAAGAATTGATCAATTATTTGAGAATTATGTAGGATCTCTGTGCGCATGTCCATTCATTGAATAATGATTGATGAAAAATTGATCATTTTTGGAGGACCAATTGTTGGTCGCCAATGCGGACATAGAAATGGACAATTATTGATCAATTTTGTGGTCCATAGAATTGGGCAAAAATTGAGCATTTAACATCCGTCGATAATGGAAAATTTGAAAATATAAAACATCACTTACTTTCTATCGGTTGTATGGAATTTTGCATTCTTGAGGTCAAGGACAGAATTATTCATTATTCACGTATTGTTTATTACAAAAAATTGTTGTGGTTTATCGGTTATTTATTCATTTTTGTCGTATTAATCGCAACTTATTCGAATTTCGTATTATTCGTGGTGCGGTAGGATTGTCGCGATGAATTGAGGTTATTATTCATAACTTAAATTTCGTAGCATAGATGTAAATTCTTATAACTGAGTGAACTGATTGAACTGCATTTCAATCAAAAAGTGTGTTTCATATTTGAATTAGCAATAGAGTAAATTGCAGATGATTATATGTTATAATGTGAAATAAACGAATTCAGTGTCATACATAACCATAATTTGTGTGCGGTTGTTATTTTCGAAAAAGACATTACAACTACATCCAAATTGTTTAAACAATAAACACCTGTCAAAACCCTTCAATAATAAAAATAAATTGCTTATTGATTCAACCTTTCACACTGTATCAATCAATAACCCAGTTATTAGTAAATTTTCTATCATTCTCAAACCAAAATAATTGGCCAACAATTGCCAAATTATGGGTCACTTCATTTCACAGCTGATGGCAGCACCTATGCCCATGCCATTGACCTAATATTGCCCCATAATTGGAAAATCCAATGGTCCACAGAAATCGACCAATTATTGGTCACCAATGCGGACATAGAAATGGACAATTATTGATCAATCCCACCCAATCTCATTGAGTAATAATTGACCAGTTATTTATCAGCTATGGTTAGCTGGGTATACATGTATAATACAGTGTATCCCAAGTAGCACCAGAATATACTATGAACGTTCTTAGAATATTCGAAATATGTTCTATGTACATTCGAATGAGACCATTTCATAGGTGCTATGCATGTTCATCGAACGTATGTAATCGAATATACAACGGTACGTCAATCGAACGTCGATTGAATGAATATCGTACATTTCGAATGTACTATGTACGTTCTAAGTATATTTAAAACAGTCTCATTCGGAGATTCCATGAACGTTCATTATATGTTCTTGGTATCTCATTCGTACATTCTACGAACGTTTCTATTTCGTATATACTTTGAACTTCCGTTGCTGCTTGGGATATTACTGATAAGGTTTTATACAAGTTTAATACATCACAATTGCGCCCTTGTGAACTAAATGTCATCGGTCCATCAAAAAATCCGCTAGAAGTTACCAACAATTATCTTTTATACGTCAGGGTGCTCTCCCATGCATCGGAATATTCTATTGGAACGGAACGGTGATCTCAGCAGAATTTCAGTTTCTCATACGTTCCGTTCAATTCAGTCGCTCTGCGCTCCCATGGATTGGAATGTGCTGGAACGGAATATTATCATAACTAATGAAACTTGGTTTTCACCTTTCTGGTAGAACCTGCTAAAAGAAATTTGAGTAATAATTGGTCAATTTTCATTCCGGTCGTAATCGTTCCGGATCATGTGCGACAAAGTATACGATTTCGAAGGAACGGAACAGGGACTAAAATGTCACTGAAAGTTTTGTCCCGTTCCGGTGGTCCAGTCCGATGCATGGGAGAGCAGTCTAAAATTGCCATCTGGATTTCTTGGTCAATACGTGAATCCATTGAACTGTATAATATACTGGAATGAGCACCATTCAAAATTTTGGTAAACACCCGTTGGACCGAAAGCCCGTTAGGCCGAAAGACCGTTGGACCGAAATTTATTTGACCGAATGACAATAATCCGAAAAAGTCTTGGTGACATTTTGTCTTATTCGCACACGATTAGTACCCGAAGGGAACATGAAGCTTCGACGAACGTTCAGAATAGATCATGATAGATCAGACTGAAGCTCCGTTGGAGCTCAAGTTTAGATTCGGAAACGTTCGACGAAGGTCCGATGAACGTTGAAATGTCCGCTTGAAAATAGCTTAAATGAAGGTTCATAGAACGTTTATTAAAGATTCTACGAAGATTCATTCAACCTTCAGTTTTTTATGTTTCAGACGGAATTACAATTATAGTTAGAAATGCCTCAATCTTTCATTTTTCCGTGGAAAAATATACTTTGAAAAAAACTTTGATCGAAAAATTGCAACTCGAACGAACCTTTAGCAAACGTTCGATGAACGTTTTATGAACGTTCATTCAAATTATTTTCAAGTGGACATTTCAACGTTCATCGGACCATCGTCGAACGTTTACGAATCTAAACTTGAGCTCCAACGGAGCTTCAGTCTGATCTATCATGATCTATTCTGAACATTTGTCGGAGCTTCATGTTCCCTTCGGGTAACGTATAGTAAGATTTTGGATTATTGTCATTCGGTCAAATCAATTTCGGTCCAACGGGCTTTCGGTTCAACGGGTGTTTACCAAAATTTTTCGCCAAAGAGAGACAGTCGAGTACACTGTGCGAGAAAAAGAAGCAGATACCCTTTACACTCATCATCCCTTTTTAAGATGCATGTATTGAAAAGAAACACCGCTATTTCATCTTGCATTTCACACTGACGAAAGATCTCTTCTTCCATCCTATAGGAAATTTCGCCAGTGCTCTTTCCAGTATGTTATATAAGCTTCGTTCGTTCTAAGTTGTTCTAAGTTGCCCCAACTTGCACCAAACCAATCAATTCATGTTTATAACTGGAAGAGCCAATCACAAATATCTGGAGCACGTTGAAGCAACTTAGAACACCCTTGAACGAACGAAGCTATAGTTCAATGCGTGAACCGGATTTCTAGGGGAAAATGCACGAATCGAAAGTCGGAAGGGCCTGACCAGATAGACGAAGTATTGGCAACACTGTCATCCACCCCAGCTAGCTTGATATATAACATCGATGTTTAGTTTAAATTAGTACTACTATTTCAATGAATCGGTATTACATCGAATCTATGTCTCCTTCTTTACAAATTATATATTAGAGTAACTCATGATACCCTAGATATGACATTTTCCAAAACTCAACTTAAAACTTACATGGATTGTATCATAGAATTGGTTTGTATTTCACTTCTATTTCGTCTTTCTATCTGTGATAATTTTCTTCATGATATAGATTTAATGATAAAAATCAATATGCTTGAAATTTCTAATGAGATTATTAGATTCCATATGCCTTTATTCAAATTGTCAATAGGTTATTAACGCGCTAAATGTAAAAGCTTCATGCATTGCGATTAGAATCCACAGACAGTATCGTAAGATACAAGTTGTAGATAACGGTGCAGGGATATCGAAATCTACTTTACAAAATATTGGTGAATATAAACATCACTCGTCAATATCAAGTGCCCTCAACTCTGAAAAAGAAGACAGTTTAACAACTATACGTCGATTATCGACTGTCCTTATTATTAATTCGAGACACACACTGTCCACAAAAACATATTCCAAGGTAAAGGAAAAAAGAGATTTATGATCATATTTATTGTATAATATACAAGAGGAGGCAGAATTTTTAATTCATTTCTAGATATTCAAAACTGGAGATGCCCCTAAATTAATCCAAGTCATTCATAGACCGTCGATTGGCACTACCATAACAATTTTGGGATTTCATGAATTACCCTGGACTGAGTGGAATATTTCCACACTTTGCTATCCGGTAACAGCTATCGCTATGATTAACTTGAATGTGAGTTATCGAGACTCACTGATCGCATAACACATGTTATCATAAATAACATTCCATTTCTCGCAAAACAGACATCCTTTTCCATCAGAAACGACGAAACAGGAGAGATCGTTTTGGGCATTAATAAGCATGGAGATCCAAAAAACATTCTACAATCCGTTTTAGGGAGAAAAATTGAGAGTATTCGACACGTGGAGAAAAAGTTGACGTTTGGTTTTCATTATTCAGGATTTATAGGCATCACAGAATCACCCATAGAATCCACTTCGGTTCAGCACATATTTCTCAATCATAAACCAGTTTTTTGTCCTTCCATTTTAATACCGGTGACAAAATATTTGAACAAAACTGAAGGGAAGAATAATTTTATTATATTTTTCATATTTTGTCCATACACGGAATATTACTTCATCGAGGACAATGGCAAATATATTTTGAAGTTTTATAGAATTCAAGAATTAATTGAAGAGATTAAATATTCTATTCTGGAACCCTGTTGTTCACAAAATTTGAATTTAGCGCCAATGTCGGGTGTTCGGAACAAAGAGGAGAGACCTGTATCGAACGGTATCGATGAATTGAAAAATTTTGAAGATTTATGCAGTGTGCAGAATGCAGAACCAACAGAGACTTTGATGGAGTCGTGTATAAATAAAGAGAAGTCTCAATGCAGTAATTTTGAGGAGAGAGATAAAATTCAAGCAGAATGCACTAAAATTATTGATGCTTTCGAAGAATGGTCAGACTGGTGTGATAATTTAAATGAAACCATCGATCGTACGAAACCTGAATCTCCACCTCTCGAGTTTGAGTTTCTGCCAAAGAAACTTAACAAAGTGTTACGATGCGGTAAACGTAGACTAAATCAAATTAATTGTAATAATTTTAACTTCATATCGAATGAAATGGTATCGAAATTTCCAAATATTCGAGGTAATGTATTAATATCTGTAAGTTTTTGCAAAAATTATGTTAAGAAGTTATATTTTGAAATTGTTGGAAAAATAATGACTGTCATTCTATATTCTTCGCATAATTCTGGTATAACTCCTTATGTATGACAAATATGTTGTAATTTCTAATTCTAATCATTCTTTAATATTAAATATATAAATTCTCAGCAGATCCGCCAAAAAATTTAGAAAAGGTCCGCAAATGTAACGCTCTACAAACTATAGAGGAATTCAAATTGAAAAGATCTTCCCTGAAACGTGCAGAAGTAAGTAAAAGTATGTGTATCAAACAAAAACAACAAACATTTCTGTTTTGAATTTCTTTTAGGTGTTGAATCAGATTAATAATCAGTTTATAGCAGTAATTGTAATACAAGATAATACTAAAATACTGTTATTGATGGATCAACATGCGATAGCCGAAAGAATAAATTATGAGAGATTAATCGAAGGTGAATTAAGTTATATATTAATTTATATAGATATATTCCTTTGTCGGAAGGCTACAGATGAAACAAAGAGACAGATATCTGTTTCCTGAACTGTCAATTTCAGTTCCAATTTCATCGAATTTGTATCTTCTAAGAGTCTAAGAGACAAAGAGTTAAAAATAGATCAAAGTTTGAGACCTATCGATTGTTTCAGAGTATAAAATTTTTGGAAAAGATGAATTCCTCCACGTCAATTTGAAAATTCCTATCCCTCTACGATTATCCAGCGGCACGTGTGACGTATTGACATCCAATAAGTTGTTGTTACAACAGTACGGCGTGAATTTTGATAGAGCAAATGACAACACTTTATTTATACGTGGTATACCAAAATGTTTTGTGAAAAACAAACATCGAAGGGCAGATCTGAAATTAGCACCGACAATTCGTTCTTTACTGGCCGAAATAGAGGACAGTATTGTAAATATCAAAGGTATGAGGGTTCTTCCGGCTACTATCAATAATGCTATCGCCACAGAAGCGTGTAGAGGTAATTTATTTCATCATCGGATATGATATATATCTATTACGATAAATATCACAAGAATAATTTGTTATTCAGGAACCATTAAATTCGGAGATCCATTGAATTTGGAACAATGTAAAGAGCTTGTCCAGTTTTTGAGACGAACTAAATGTCCAACTCTCTGTGCGCATGGTCGACCATCGATTATCCCGATTTTAGATCTCACAAAATTGAATCGCAAATCGTGCCAGAAGGTAAGTTTGGAATCTAAAGTTCATGTTGATGGAGTTTGAATTGTTTATTGAAACGAATTGAGGATTGAGTTCAACTCTCTGGCGGATGCGCCATGTACAAAGTACGGAATACAATATTAATGCAAATACGGGAAGAATACACAATCCATGGTAGAATATTGATGTGAAACTTTATTAACAATGTTAAATTTTCAGTAATCAAAGAAAGGAGGTGAGAAAATATATAATGAGCAACCACAGATTCTTTCACTGCAATTCTGACAAGTGACAGACACCGATTAATGTTTGTTTTTACATACAAATGTATGACAGAAAATACATTTTTTCCACGGAGAGAATCCCACCCTACTGATTGCTTTTTTATACACGAATCATTCGTTTATTTTTTCGCGGTAACCATTCACGCCAATTCCCGACTCAGTAATGTTATTCTTCTTTTGTTTCAGCCACACGACTGAGTCGTGTGTGAAATAGTAATCAACATTGCAGGATTTTATATGCTACAGTATAAGCGACAAATGAATGACGATTGATAATTTTGAATGTCGAATCTTTTGTTTCAAATGAATTTTTCCAACGAGAGTTTATCAGGTTGGACAAATCGTGAGTTTTTCAGGCGTTATCTGGATACGGATTTATGACACTCCACCGTTTCGGGAACGTGATTTAGTGCTTTGAAGCGTACATCAAATTTGACTATATCCGTGAAATTCTGGAATCAAAATCGCACGCAATTCTGTATTGAAAAATGCGCGAAAGTTGAACGCTGTACGCTCAAGTGACTACTAATCCTATTATATTCATTCAGTTGTTTTTTCTTAATGCTGAATCAATTACCTTGAACAACGATATTTTGTTTAAATCTACAAAAATACGTTCATCTCATTTAAAAGTCAACAAAGACTCGTGTTAAATTTCCCGCATGATAATCGCACCACATTAGTCATGGCGCGTTAATCGTTCCTGCGGAAATTACGTACGCGGTAATTGTCGCGCTATAAAATATTCATTGTCAAGAACGGTTATCGCGTATCCTAATGCCGCAGTGAAACATTGAAATACTGTTTCATTGTAGCACGTGCTATGCAAACAACAATGGTTTGCATTGATAGAAATTGAGTTATTACGTAAAAGCGAATATATATATCAGGAAACGTAACCTCTTTGTACATATTCAAAATCATTCTCATAGTCAACTTAGGAGGAAAACGTTGATGAAATGACTCAAGCTACTTATATAATTCAGTAAAACGTGGCATAAACTATGCAATGTTGCTGCATTACTATAACAGGGGGTTGGTTAACAGACATCAACGAAATTAGATAGTCGAGTTCTTCCACGAGTTTTTCATTAAAAAAACAAACAAACCGAAAATAATAAGATCAATTCAAAGAGAACATTAAACTTACAAATTTTTATTCAGTAAAATTCATTAATCGTTAAATTTATGACTAAGAAACAAAGAAAAATAACAAATACTTTATATCTCAGGATACGCAGATATTAAAATATCTTTGCCAAAGTAGTTGACTCTGTTAACGATAATCATGAATTCGGTTCCTCCGAGAGACATGGGGCAAACAGCACCGGGACGAGTGAAAAAGCACATGGTGTACAAAGCCATCTCCAATTCAGGTGAAGTACCCACGAAGATCGTTGTAACCGGTTGAGTGATACCGTTCAAGGTGGATCGTACTTTCAACACCTTGCCTTTCTGTGACACGAATAAAACAATACATTTGATCAAAAACACCAGCGAGGAGAGATTTCAAGTGAAAATTCATCGAAACTTACATCACCCAGGGAAACTTCTTTGATGTATCCCAAATAATTCATATTTTTATTAGCCTCCTGTTGAGCGTAATAAATCCAATTATGCAACCCGATGATCTCGTTATCGAATTTCTCGGCTAAAAATACTGCTTCGAAACCACAACTGGAAGCTTCCGCGTCGGTTCGTTTGAACTTGGAGAACCACATACGTTTCAAGGTATCTTTGAATTCGTATTCGTCGTCGGGAACGTATCCTTTATTCGCCAGGAATTTCATTGTCGTTTTGAGAACCTCGGTTTCCAAGAATTTATCAAGCAGCTCTGATTCTTCTTGACGTTTCTCCGGAGTTACATCCTCTTTCGTCTTCACGTCTAACTCGTAATTGTTGTGTAAAGGAAGGACGGCTTTGATCGTTGGAATTTCATAAGCTTCTGGTTTGACTTCCAATAAACTGTGAGAGAGAATACGGATTAATAACATTCGATAAAATTTCGATGTTGGTTTTATGATTATGTATTCATGCGAAGGGACTAGCGGCAATCGGAAGCCACTATTTTTCTTTCATTCGTTGATATAATATTGAAATTACTATCGAAAAATCGGTACGTTCAGCACATTTTTTGGCGTAATTACAAAACTCTCAGGTTAATTGCTAGCTGAATTACCGAAGGATTTTTCAGTGAGATTGCAGGGTGAAAAATTTGATTCGATTACTCACGGTTCGGGCGCATCGTCCGTCGTGCTATCATCTTTCTTTTGTCC
The DNA here is from genome assembly GCA_018340375.1 of Gonatopus flavifemur. Taxonomy (NCBI): domain Eukaryota; kingdom Metazoa; phylum Arthropoda; class Insecta; order Hymenoptera; family Dryinidae; genus Gonatopus; species Gonatopus flavifemur. The sequence continues at coordinate 15,031,740 of JAFFJZ010000005.1, forward strand.
TTGTAATTTGACTGTGATGTGACTAAAAGCATTGTTCTTATCCTTGCTGAACAAATCTTCAGTGAATTTTTTGATATCGTCGTCAGAGATGACATACCCCAAGGGATTCAAATTATTATTACTTGGAGCTTGTTGTGTCGCGTCTTTTTGGTTTGTCGTAGCTGCGGCAGCATCGGTTTGAGGATTAGTTTGAGCGTTTTGAGGTGTTTCCGCCGCAGGTGCTGCTGCTGCTGCCGCCGGAGCAGGGGCTGCAGCTCCTGGTGCTGGTGCTGCCGCTGCAGGCGCTGCGCCGGCCGCTGCTGGTGCTGCGGGAGCACCTTCCGCTGGGTTTGGAGCAGATCCATTGTAGTAATTATTAGTTATCGAAGTGTAGGTGGGAGCTCCTCCTCCAACAACGTGACTTTCGCTACTGCTCACTCCTCGAGTACCATAAATGCCACCTGGGATAATTCTGTTCACAGCAGCATTCACTCCCGCGCTCACTCCAGCATAAACGAAAGCTTCTTTGGCTAGTTGTCCTATTCCAGGACTTCGGGAAGGTTGTCCAGCCGATTGCACGTAAATAGTTTGTGGTTGCGCGAATGATCCGCCTCCCATTGGAGCACCTCCCATTGGAGCACCTCCGTGATACCCATAGGATGGATTGTAACCACCGCCAACTGGGGGATTGTAACCTCCACCTGGGGCACCGTAACTTGGAGGTGCATGATAGCCACCTCCAATCGTTGGATTGTGGCTACTGTAGGGTGGTGGGTTGCCCACTGGATGGCTGCTGTAGGGAGGTGGATTTCCTACCGGATGACTGCTGTAGGGTGGTGGATTACCAGATGGTTGGCCATGAGAGTAGCCACCTAGTCGGAAAGAAGATATTTTATAGATATTTTGAAGATCACAAGTTTTCTGTTTTATTTGATTCTACCTGAGGGTTGATATCCAGATTGTAAATTCGTTGCACTTGTTTTAGAAGCTACCTCAGATTGAGGTGCTGATGGTTTTGCAGCTGTATTACCGAATGTTTGTTTGTGATCATTTTGCGGTACGTTCCATCCTATCTTACCCGGTTCTGAACCTCCTGTAAATAAGAAAATGTAGGATCCTTTTATCCATCTGCCGAATCAAAATAAAAGAATTGGCTGTTTAGTGCTGTTAGAGCTGACCAGCGTTCAACCAAAGCACATCTTTGAGCTTGTATTGGCCTCAAAGCTTTAAGATACCTCTTGGTTGCAAGAACAAACAGAAATACAGTGGAATATCGGGAATCATTGCACTGAGAGAAATTTGGCGCACAGGTTATAGCGCTCATCAGTAAGGACGGAGTAGCTACTGCGTTTTACCTGCCTCCCTGCTACTCCAAATATTCCGCGTATAAGCTATACTTGTTATCGGAGTAGGAGCTACTCCGCATTGCGCACAATGTACACTGAGCGCTAACAGGCTAAGACGCGCAGCCAAATTTCTCTCAGTGTGTGGTCACAGTCATAAGTGCTCAACCAGGATTTTTCATTACTGGCAGGACACTAATGAGCACTTCGAAATGCAGTACTGTATTTATTTTTTACTGGATTATGATGATTCACAGGGCTCATTACTATTTTTTTCCCCTGTGTACAGAATTGATCGACACATATGTTTTATTTGATCATAATTTAGTACTTAGTTATCGTTCGACTTCGACTTCTACTTCTCTTCTGTTTGCTATTTTCAGAAGTAGCTTATTATTTCCATAATTATGAAGTTATATTTTGAATAATGAAATGTAATTTCAAATAACAATTCTTAGCATTTTGTCTCTCAGGCTTTTTTTTCAGAGTCATCCCAAGAGGGTGAGTGGAACAGATGGAAATCCAATTGAAAAATTGCAGGTCCGGTTGGTCCAGCTGTACACCCTTCCACAAAACAAAGGTTCCGTCGGAGAAAAGTTGCACAGCTGCCATTTTCCTTCATGTTATTTTGGAAAAATCAACTTCTACGGTTAATGAGTTGCACAAAGGGTGAACTTTTTCACAATTGTAATTGGAAACATCTGGAGAATTTCACAAAAGCGTCGGAAGAAATTTAAGAGAATTTATTTCTAAAATGAAATAATCAAAAGAAGAAGCACTGGACAAGAAGCTTTGGTAAAAGAGAAACATTTTACTAACTACACGATGAAATAGATGTCATATGATATCTATTTCGCGTCGCCACTCGTTATAAAAAACAAGAGAGACCGCTGATCGGCCCTGCTCTCGAAATCAAAACCAGTGAAAAATAGTGAGAATCAGGGAATATCCCACTTAGTTGGACTTACGCAGTACGGTTGTGTTGAAAAACCGTTAGTTACTCGACCTTTGAAACGTCCGCAATCGTGTTTGCTGGGCAGATGATCGATTCGAATTATGGTTAATATTAGATTTAACAACATGTTTTCGATCAATTTTGTTTGGTTTATCGATGGATAAGAGGGCTCAGAACGCCACATCGGATTCGAACGAGAATTGTGGTGGAATTAGCTGCTATTTAAGTGCTGATTTTCTACTACATCGCGGATTTTTTCGCTGTACAAAATCCTGGAGAAATTGTGGTGGTTCTAACCTCAAGGTAACCCTGGTGAAAGGGAAGCGTAGCATGAAGAGTAGCGAAAGCGTAAGAATGTTTCAGATTACTTTTCTCATACTTCTTACATGCTTCCTATCGACTTTTTAATTACGCTTCCGTGCGTAAAGCGCGGTTTCTATGAAATTAGTGATCCTCCGGATACGCTTCACAGACTTCAAATATACGTTCGAACTACTCTCTAAATCTGAAAGAGTGAAAAATCGCACGTTTCACTCCACTAAGTGTCAGAAGTGAGCCTGTCCGCTTCGAGTGGAATTTTCATTCCTTTCGAGTGACCTCTCACTCTTTGAGAGTGAAAAATTCACTCTAGCATCGAAGTGGTTGTGAATTTCTAACCTCAAACCTTAGAATATCACTCTAAAGGAGTAGAAATTTCACTCGAAAATTCGACAGGCTCACTTCCAGGGTTGGCACGTAATATTTTAAGTCCAAGTATTTTACATACTTGACGACACGTAAGAAACCGAGTATCTTACGCATAAAACCAACCCCTTGCCTTTGGGGGGACAAGATCTTACATATATCACTTGTCAGAAACCAAGTATGATACGTAAGAAATTGAAAAATCATGTAATAAACCCAACCCTGCTCACTTCTGGCTGGCTAAAGAGTGAAATCTCACTCCAAAGATTTTAGAGAGTACTCTTAATGTTCCACTTGACGCTCGGTATACGCTTGAATCCACGTTCCAAATACTTTCCTGACACTTCCTAATAGACGCTTCCCTTTCACCGGGGAAGCTATGGAACTGCCGCAAGAGAATGAGAAGGACTATGAGAAAGCTCTGAATGAGAAAATTAGCTGCTATGTAATTGCTCGTGGTTTAGAAACCATCACAATTTTTTTAGGATTTGGCACGGAATTAGCAGTTGAATAACGATTCGTACGTAAACAGTTCCCTCCAGATACAATACAAAATACTTCATCCCATCTCTCAAACATGAAAATTTGCCTTCAATCCGGAAATCTTGGCAGTAGAAAAATTAGACGTATCGCAGATAGCGAGGATCAAATAACGGCTAATTTCTTCATAATTTCCGTTTGGATTCTCAATGTTGTGGCGATTTCAGCTCCATGCTCGTCAATTCCATTATGAATACAACGATTGTTATATATTTTTTGAAATAATAATATTCTAAGGTTATCTTCCCGTGGACCGGGATTTTTAGGGAATTCTAGTAAGTTGCTATCCCCGAACAAATTGGATCTTTGGATTCCGTTCCTCAGAAATTCATATCGTTGAAGTTTGAATCTTTTATGAAGATGAAACGGAAGTTCAAACTAACAAAATCTGATGAATCATTATTTATCTTTTTAGATTAACTTTTTGGGACTGGAAACATCATCTGGAGAATGCACTACTCTGTCCAAAAAGTAAGGCGACATAGCATTTATTTTGAAAAATCTTCACTTATCCTCCCAAATCAAGTTCATCGCATTCAAAGGGATACAATGCACTCACGCCAACGGATTTTCTAATCTTCGGAACGGTTGTTAAAGTCGATTTCCGGGATGGCCTTTAGCTCTCTCTCTCTTCGATTCGGCTTGGATCTCGTCTATCGACTCAAAACGGTGTCCCCGAAGCGGTTTTTTAAGGTTGTTGAATATAGCCACAGATGCCAAATCAGGTGGTGGCCCGGATAGCATCGAAAGGTATTCTGAACGTTCAGAAAACGTACTTGCTCTCATAGAAAACGTCCAAATAAAATCCCAAGACGTTCTAAAAACGTCGCATGTACGTCCAAGGGACATACAAATGTTCTGTGATGTTCAATTCATGTCCACCATACGACGTTTTGAAGACGTGTTCAATAAAGATGCCAATGACATTCTGCGATACTACCAGGGGGCATAAACTCGAATGAAAAATTTTCAAACGGATTTCAGCGCTGCCGTACGGTACTTCCATCGAAGTAATTTTCATAGATATACTAACACTACTTTAACAATTGTTATGATTTGTCAATCATTTGTGTCGGCCTGTCCATGTAAATTCACTTCAATGGAGGTACCGTACGGCGGCGTTGAAACCTGTCTGAAAATTTTTCGTTTGAGTTTATGCCCCCTGGATACTACGCATATGTTTGTAAAGGTGAGCAGGGGGATGCAACTCCAATGAGTCAAATCAAACCTTATTTGCGCGCCATCTCCCAAATAAATATTCATGCGAACTAAAAATCAATATGGCGGTCCTGTATACCGGGATAACCTCAAAATTATTCCAGTTGGTTTGAATTTTGAAAAATCGACAATATTTCAACAATAAAGCATTGAAAAATTTCAAAACCGAATTATCAGTTGGATTAATTCAGTTTTAGAGTCGGTACTGATGCTTTATTGTTGAAATATTGTTGATTTTTCAAAATCCAAACTGATGAGAATAATACTAAGGTGAGTCCACTATATCAGACCGCCATTGCTATTTCAGCCTCTGATTGACACGCCACCATGTGAATAAATATGACCGCAATCGAATTACGGTTTCAGGTTATCCTATAAAGTTGCATACCCCAGAAGGTGAGTTTGTATGAAAGTACGTTTGAGAAACATAACGAGAACGTCCCGTGGTAGATGAAAAAAAAAAACGTACTGGGAACGTATTCAGGTGCATCAAAAATGAACGTTCTCTGAACGTATTTCAACCTATTCCCCGGAGACGACGCGCGCAGAACTAAGGTCATGTTTCTAAAACGTCCAGAGGGCAATCAAGTGCATTGTCGTGGTGCAAAAACCAAGTATTGACCAACGATATTGACTGATCCTTTTGGAATGCCAACATCATCAGCAAGATCTCTAATTGTCAATCAACGATTTACAAGCACCAAATCTTGAATTTTCTAGACGTGAGCTTCGTCAGTTGAGGTTAAACCAGGACGCTCTTCGTCTTCGACACGTTCTTGACCTTCTTGGAACTCTTTATACCACTCGTAAACATTTTTTCTCAACATAGTCTCATCACCGAAGGCTTTCTGCACCATCCTCAACAAATCAGCAGCAGGCAATTCATGCAAATTCTCTGCCCAACAAATGCAGAAATGATAAAAATCGGAAAATTCAATTTCAGCAGCTCACAAAACGAAGCGTATCTCAAACATCAATGGATGTTCAGATATGATCCTTGGCCCGGATATTAAAGACATTCCTGTCAACCTAAAAATAAGATCACTTCCCCAAATACATTTGCGCGCGGAGTTTAAATTCAAATGTCACCCTTATTTTTTGGACACAGTAGTACTGCAAGATTCCAGGTCTTGAACAGCTGAGTATTTCGTTATTCGATGACTGATTCGTTTCAATAAACGATTTAAATTTCAGAGCAGCATAGAAATTCCGGTCCATGGGAGTGGGAGGTCAGATAAGTCCTTCTTCAACACAGCACCAAAGTCCCAGGAGAAGTCTGCATGAATTTTTCTGGGACTGTGGTGCTGTGTGAACTGTAGCGCCGATGAGTTCCAAAACACGCAACGGTCGAATGATTCAATAAATATTGTGGTTTTTCTGAATTTTTTTTATTCAAGTACGGTGGTCTGTTGAATAATTAGAATTTCTCGTGTAGATTTGACTCCCCGAGCAGACAAAATTGGTATGACAACAATCTCAAAGAAATCTGGCTGAAAACCTGACGGCAAACTTGCAATGAATTTGGGTTGAATTGGGGAAAATCTGGGCATCAGATTCTTTTATATTCTTGAGATCCTTTTTGTTAGTCTCTTAAAGGGATTCTAGCGCCGTCGCAAAATAGGCAAATGCTTGCAAATAAAATCATAATACCGCTTTTGGATTCTTTAGAACATGTAAAATTGCTATACAGACAGTGATATTTTGATTTCAGAAAGTCATTTTCGCATAGTTTGGAATAAACTATTTTGTTCGCAACACGACGCTATATAGTATCACTTGAGAGTATAGCAGAGCGCCAAATTCCATACTTCGTGAAGAGACTTTTGCCAAATCTCTCCCAAGTTGATGCAATATCTTTGCAAACTTGACGCTAAACTTCCAGCCAGATTTCTACCGAATGAGTGTCGTGTAACAAAGGAAAGAGAGCCAGAGAGAGTTGTTATAATTTTTCATATAATATGATAATGATTCAAGATCTTTGATATTGACTTTTTGAAAGAAACATAGAGTACATTAGAGCAGGGGTATGACACGCTGCATCTTTCCGTACACGGATAGTGAAAGACGATTTATAATGAATGCTGATTCCCAAAAATTCCGTGCGTAGCGTTGACTGTATGAACTATATGGTCACATGATCGACCCACGTGATCTGGTTTGATATATATGTATACATTATAGCTAAGTTCGTTTACCGATGTCCCAAGTTACCCCAACTCGCTCCAAGTATTTTGGATTCCCTACTTCCAGTTTAAGCAACGAAATGATTGGTTTGGTACAAGTTGGAGCAACTCAGGGCACGTAGAACGAACGAACCTTATATATACCCACTGAGAACCGAATTTCTTAGAACGAAAGAAAATTTCTTTGCCCTCGTTCTGATAAGTCTTTTTTTCCATGGAGAGGATAATTCATATCATTGAAAGAATTTTCTAATCAAATCGAAGTAATTTTTCTCGAATTTGAGAAGGAGTATATTTTTGTTTCAATTTTGAAATTCTTTGTTTTAATTTGATGAAACCTTTTTCCATTCAACAGAATTTTCTTTAATTGAAAAAAAGATTTATTAGAACGAGGGCAATGAAAAATTTCTTCCAGTCTAAGAAATTGAGCTCTCAGTGTAATCATTCTTCACAATATTTTGATTCGTCCGATCCATATTATTCATACTAAAACTGTTGAATATTCTTATATAATGTTCATCCAATGCTGCCTGACTCCAGAATTTCAAGCGCACAGAATCTTTAGGGACTGTGAAAAAGTGAATACCTTCTTCATCGTTATTTTTGTGTGATTTACATTTTCACGCAACACAAGGCATCTTTTTACGTTGAGAATTTCATCCATCATGGATAAATACTATGCAATACTCTTAGGACGTTGCAGGTTATCTCAAATTGTTATTGTTCTTATTGGTTACTATATTCAAATGTCACGTGACTGCACGAATCATGATATCAGCGCATCTTACGAAATTTTTGGAAATTTGTGGCATTTAGGAAATGGTTTGATGTTTTCAGAGCTCGTGTCATACCCCTGCATTAGAGTATAGATAAACAGGGATCATTAATTAGATAGCTAACGTGGCCGTAGTTTTTAATCAGCTCGAAGTGAGAAGAAATATACTATACCAGACTGGGGTTTTTGGTACTGGGTCCTTGGTCGTGGGGTAGTTTTCGATCTGCTGAATAACCCTCCTCCTCCTGATCTACGACTGCTGCTGCTACCACCCCATGATCTTTTGCCATCTACATCAGCTGAAAAAACACAAAAATAACATTATTATCTATCCGCGTTACCTTTTCTCTACCACAAACAGAAAAACACATACATATGGAATCCTCATTATTGTAAATAGTAATTTCCAACAGCAGCGAACCGTGAACCGAATGAATAGCGCGAAACCATGTAAATCGTCATGATGCATTCTCTCACCTCTTTATTTCAAATGAAATTGAATTAGAACGTGTGTTGCATTGAAAATATATACGTTATAATTTATCATTGAAATCAAATTGTACGACGATTTTAACATATTTCAAATAGCAAATTTAATGATTTTCTCGTATTTGTGTAATGTTCTAGACTTTCTAAAAGATCCTCCCTAGTGCACGATAATGTCAATTGAATAATATGACATATCAAGTCTTTGCGTTGCGTAGCTCGATAATATGGGAGCGTGTAATTTTCTCAATGATACTGTTGAGTGGTTGATTGCAAATTTATGACTCTATGTGGGATGTTGATTCATGTTGATTTCATATTTTCCCAATTGAAATCATTCAGTTCTAATTTATTCGTGATTGATATTGATTTTCATAATCTTTTCATTGAACTACAAAGTAAAGTATATTGAAAGGGGATTAGTTGGGAAGATACGTACGTTTTGGTTCAAATCTCTCTTGTACCATCATTTCGTACAAGAGATGAGGATAAGGATCAAGGATTTTAGGTCTGAAATAATGATCGATGAGTCACAATAAGGTATCATTTTTCAACTAGAAATCCCCTTATTATTTTCCTTGTACACGAGCGATGACGACTGGTATTATTTTCAATGAGAATACAATGACGAGATAATCCGAGAGAAAAAAATTCTAAATATGGTACGAAAAGTACCGTTAAGTGATACAAACGAGTTTTTAGATTCATCCTTCGATAGAATATCCCAATGCGTTCGTTACCTATTTGAATAATTGCGTAGTAATTATTCGTTACCGGATACTTGAATCAATTACAACAATTTATCGATTAATCTCCGCTTCTATGATATCCGTTTGAAAACATCATGAATTTCGAAAGCAAAATCTGTAACAACCTCAATGTGATGTATTCTATCTTTTCACTTCCTTATTTTGGTATTATAGTTTTATGTTCCATGTATCTATGTGTATAGCCCTTGATTGGATCATTCATGGTCGATTGAATTGAAAAATTCTACAATTCATTGCAATGTCATCGCATTCAATGAAATCTGATATATAAATTTCACTGATTCACATTCAACGAATCTGATACGCGCATGTATCACAAAACGATCCTTCCAGCGATGTACACAGTGTTTAAAAGAAAAACAGGTTTCTCAACATCCATACACAATGACTACAAATTCATTTCAATAATCGGATTCTATACGATTTTAATATATTTGTGAAACTTTCTTCGAATACGGAACTGATTATACTCACTGAAAGTCTGTGAAATAAGGATCACACAAATTAAAATTGTTTTTAAATACATGTCCTCTCTTTTTCGATGGTTTTATCACTATGCTATTCGAGATTATTTTTCTGTCACAATGTGTAAATAATGAAAACAACACTCCTTATCCTTCGAGTAAAAAGTATAAAGTAAAGTATCAAGAGAACAGCGTATCGTTCGGTGCTTCACGGTCGAAGAGTTACTAACTGGTTTACCGATCTCACAAACATATATTTGACCATCGTCCGTACGTGATCTGACTCAATGTAGGCTTCTTTGGTATTGAAGGCTTTCCATTGACTTCAACCAATCAACCGTTCTCTGATGGGAATCTGGACTATGCTAGAGATGCTTCAACTATTTTACTAGAATCTGCTAGAAATTTTATATCATAATTTGGAGAACCGACAATTACTTTGAGAGTTGAAATCCTGCACCGTGAATGTATTCCACATTCATTAATTCTGTTTTGCTTTGACGTGGATGTTTCAACATTATAAATTTCCTCTGAATACCGAAGTAATCAATTTTATTTACAAATCCAAATTTTAATGAGAGAGAAAACTCATTCGTTATACGGTCACGATTTTTATTGTATGTGGTATAAAATATTATTCTATAAAATTGGGTTATACGAATAATATGAGAAAAACAATTTTTGAAATTCATAGATGTAAAAGCAGATTAGTTCATGTATTTGGAGTTTGAATTTCTGACGTTGAACGAGAACGTTCTAACAACGTTGAGAGAAAGAAAAAAATGAATGACAATAAAACAGCATTAGATTGGAAACGTTTGATAAGTTTGAAAGTTTGCGAAAGAGAGAAGAAGAGATGGAGGGACATTGTTTAGTAAGAATGAGAAAACTATAAGAGATTCGATGCCATATATGGGGAAAGTTATGAGAGGAAAGTTGAAGTAACTAAAAGAAGAGGCAAGATGAGAACTGATGATGAAAATCTAAAGATGATAAGAAGATTCCAATAAGAAGAGAAGGAAGAAAGGAGCGTTAAAGGGTGAAAGAGGGTGTAGTAAGAAGACATCAAAAGACAAAGAAGGGGATAAAGGAAGGGAGGAGCTTTAATGAGTTTGCTAAAAGAGGAAGGGCGGAGTATAATGAATGAGATGAAAAGAGGAGATCAGAAACGCGAGTTCGCTTGCGATACGAAGACACCAGAGTAATAGAGAATTCGTAATTGACTATGTAATGAGATATACGGAAAAGTGTTGGAAGATGGAAAAACTAAACGATTGTACGTGAATTGCAGTGAAAGTAATTGAATATTTATCTTCGTAGGGCGATAAAAAACTCTTGTTCACAACATACAATGCCAAGAGTTCTTAACTTTATTTCATTGTCTTCAAGAACATTCCTGTCGAGAGCCCTGAAAGATATCTTTTAGACATTTCAAGACATTTTTTTCCCGAAATACTTGACATTTTATCTTCAAGAATTACTTCTTAAATTCTAATTATTACTCCACTATTACTATTTCGTCTATTTTTTCACGTGACAGAAGTTTGATTCGTTTATTGAAACAATTTCTCAATATTAAAATGAGTTTCGATAAACCATCCAAACTTTCCGTAAAATATTTTTTTGCACAATCATATCTTATCGTTTCATTTCTTATTTGATTACAGAAAAGGTTGAATTTTGCTTCTCTGAAGCAACGTCTCGCCGAATGCAAAGGAATACAGTGGCACAAGCGTATCAAGGATCGACAAAAAACTTGAGGAATTATCATTCAGCGCATTACCAGAAATTTTATGTATAAACGAATTACATGAATCTTGATCACCAGATTCGAGAATATCCAATGATTTTTATGTTTTTTACATATCTTTTTTCTTTTTTGGAGAGAGTACCAGGACGTAAATGTAACTCAAAAGTCAATCATCGCGTTTGAATCATTGTAGTACGAGATGATATATATTCTATACGAAATACGTTACAGGTGATATTTAGAAGATTATTTGTGTTGATTATGTTGGTTTGATGAATCGAGTGATCAAATTATATTCAATTTTCAATAAATGTATTATCATATTGAATTTTTGTTCTTATGGATTTCATTTATAGAACTCATTACAATCCTATGAAAGATTAACATCACAAACAGATGATGTGTACAAGAATTGAAATGAACATAGAAAATGAATTCTAATTTAATACGAAGCAATGATCGAGAGAGTACACAAATGTTTTCGAAATCCCCGCTGAGAAGCCAGAGCGTTATTTAGCACTGTGAAAGTACGAGCGGAGCGAGCATCGTCAGCCTATCAAATTGCGAACGAAGAGAGCGCCATAACCCACGATGTTTGGAAAACGCAAGCGGAGCGAGATGGTTTTCAAGAATGAAAAGGGATATAGCTTGGAAATGGTGAAGATTACCTGCAAACGTCTTGTTCTCAAGAATCCCGAAGTTGCAATGTACTGATTATTCAAAATTCTATTAATGAACTAAAAATCCTATCCAAGGTGACTGAAATTGACCCTAGAATTTCAAACCGGGGTAGATATCTATCCCAGGTAAACTTTGAATTGTTTCTAAGTTAGTCAGTGAGATAATCCACTGGAGACCTATACTATAATTTTGTTCAAGGTTCTAAACATGAGGCGAAGTTGATAGACCCTTCGGTTTCTGATTTACCCGGACGGAGTGAAGACGTGAAGCTTCTGTGGGGTTGATATCTACCCCAGTTTGTGGTTCCCGTTAGTGTTTTGCGTAGGTGAGTCAAATTTCTCTTTTTCGCTAAAATAAATGTAATTCGCATATTATGACCTCATTTTACAATATAACATTAGATATATAATTCTCGGCGATGATCTTCATATTTCCAGTACCCATACTAAATTTCCACCAGCTAATGAGTTACCAAAAAAGCACGCGCGATCCCAGACAGCACAGAAAGTTCTTTGAACGTTTTGAAAACGTGCTCTTGGTTTTGCGTGTTTTGGTCCCGCTGAAGCAAGTTTTACAAACATTTAGAGTACCTTCCCATTTGATATTCTTGAATACGTTCTAAGCACGTTCCTTTGATCTACTACCAGACGTTTTCATCATGTCTTCTAAACGTACTTTCATGAAAACTAACCTTGAAAAACCACAAAGTCACAGGGGGACATAGATAGAACTAACCGAGACATTTGCATGTCCCTGGGACATACATGCGACGTTTTTAGAACATCCTGAGACGTTATTTGCACGTTCTCTGTGAAATCAAGCACGTATTCTGAACGTTTAGGAAACCTTCCGGTGCTGTATGGGATGCGGCTTGGTGTTCCTGATCGGAGGCTCGCGAATATATTGCACAAAGTCTCTGCTCCCTAAATTAAAAAATCAGTGAATATTCACTAATCCCTGCAGTGGAGTGTCCCTGATTTAATCCGTGAGGAGAAACTTCGACTGCATAACCAGGGACTATTCCCTGCTATCTCACTGATTTCATACAGTGGTCGACTCTTAACTGCAGAAATAGTGAAATTTCACTAATTTGAATTTGGAAGAGTGTGAGAATCACAAAATGCTCTACTACAGCGATTGTGGTGCCTTTGAATAAGTTAAATTGTACCTCGACTTTTGAATATTTTTTATAAGTATCAAATTTCTCTTTCTTCTTACATTTCACATGGCAGAAACAGAAATATAGTCTTGAAAACCAATATTTCATGGATTTTTATTCGACTTTTTCATAGATCAGATTCCCATTTTTTTTAGTTTCCAGAGTCCCAAATCTATTTTTTCTTTCAAAACTTCATGTGTCCTCTTCAAAATCCCGTTGGGAATTTGAAAATCAGTTGATTAATGAACTTTTGTTTGTTGAATAACGGTTTGACCGTTTTTCGGCACTTTTAGCTATTGAAATCGATTTTTTACAAACTAAACTTCAGTAAAATTGAATTTACTCTTCACCAATCTCTTTGGCATGAAAAGACAAAGAAATTCATGTACTTATGAGTCAAATTACTGCTTTTAGAACGATTTAACAAGCAAAAAATCCGTGGGGTGAATATTTACCCCGGTTTAGTAGACAGGTTAAAAAAATGAGTTTGTAATTCTAGGGTTAAGAATATTGAATTGAGCTTGATCTTCGAAACAGGTCATGAGTTCACACCCCCTGGTTAAAAAAATCCATTGATTCTTGCCAAATCCCATTGAATTCTGTACAATGTTCTGACCAAATCCTATTTAACTTTTTTCAGTGAGATTTAATCAGATGAATGCATTTATTTCAATGTGATTCCGATTGAATCTTGCCAAATCCGATTGAATCCTGGACGATGTTCTGACCAAATCCCATGAAATTTCATTTGTCAGATTCGATGAATGCTTTTAACCAGGAGACTTTCAGAAATTGAATGTATTCCGATTTCAAAGCTTCCTCAGAATTCCTCTGAATCTCCCTGAATTCCTCTAAATATCCCGGAATTCAATGTATTCAGATTTCAAAGCTTCCTCCAAATTTCTCTGAATTTCTCTGAATCTCTAAAATTCCACGCACAATTTTTCTTAATTCATCTTCCTCTGGAAGTTTCTGAAACTTCCAGAGAGCCTCTGAAGTGCAGGACCAAGAATTGTACTGAATTCATTCCTCTCTGAATTTACGGACCCCCTGGATCTCTCTAAATTCCTCTGGATCTCTCTGAATTTTTCTGAAAAATCCCATGCACAATTTTTCCTAATTCACCTGTCTCTGTGAGTCTCTGACATTCCCTGAATACTTCTGAAATCCTGAACCAAAAATTTTACTGAATTAATTCCTCTCTGAATTCCTCTGAATATTTCTAAAAAGTTCCACGCACGATTTTTCTTAATGTATCTGTCCCAGTTTTTTCCAAATCTCCCTAACATTTTCAATAGAGCCGGTCGATTTTCAAGAATCAGTGATGAATATCCGGTAATTTCAAGCCCGAAAGTTGACAACTCTGAATATTCCATGGTGTAGGATAATTTTGATTAGAATGAATGAATTGAGATGATTCTTGCGCCAAAATATTTGTCCCGATAAGAAGAATTGACTGGTTTCTTACAAAATATGAAGGAGAAATGAAATTTTGTCGATTTTGCATTCTTTCGAAGCCTCAAACATAATACACGGAGAAAAAGGTATCTTAAAAAGTACCATAATTTATGGATTTTCTGCGCTGGTCTGACCGAGTCTAAATATTTACCTGAAAAAACCTCTAAAAGTACCATAATGTCTTGGACTTTTATACGGAAGGTACCATACTTATTTCAAAATGTCCAAGAAATTATGGTACTTTTAGAGATTCATGCAAGTGAATATTCCGACTCGGGTCAGACCAGCGCTGAAAATCCATAAATTATGGTATTTTTCAAGATATCTGTTTTCTCAGTGTAGGAACTTGGAAGTATGGTTTTCTTTACAGATTTTTCAGAATGCATTTCAACCCGAAACTCGCGGTTTTAAAACGATAGGCAATTTTTGCGGTCATTCTTTCTCTCGTCAGATATTTTTCAACGTTCTAGTGAAAATGTTGAACTAATTATTACCACAAATAAGAATAGTATATTGTGTAACGAGTGGGGAAAGTGGTGAATTCTCATACAGCAAAAATTTCGTTTTGTCTAAAAGATTTCTTTTAGATATTTAAAGGATTTCTTATGCAACAGTTTTCATTGTCTAAAAGATGTCTTTTAGATTTCTCAAACTAAGACATCTTAAAGACAATGAAAACTGTTGCATAAGAAATCTTTTAGACATTTCGCTGTTTATGGGTTCTTGATGAATCTTCAAACTGTCATTAATTCTCATAGACAGTACAGACAAAATTTTTATTCGCAATCATTTGTTTTTGATCCAAGTTTTTTTGTATATTATAATCATAACATCAAAAAGATATGATGTACGTACATCAGAGAAGATATCAAAAAATTTCACGTGAAATCCACTGTGTGTGTTTGAAATCCGTTTCAATCATATCTCAGAAAGTTTCATCATGATTTTCTAGACATATTTGATATACATCATTCACCTCGCATAGACGTCTCAAATCGGTTTTCCCGTTAGTGTCATCCAAGGCTCATAATTTTATCTTTCAAGACGTTCAAGTTGAAAATGAGGAAACATTTTCCTCTCAGCATGGACATTCGAAAGAACATTTGATGCCACTCAGAGAGATACCTTTCACCAATGATTTTATAAACCAGTATCGAAAGAAGTAGCAAAATGTAATTGTTGAAATAAATCCTCGTATGTGATCATTCAGAATCAATCGATATTGATCACTTAAAACAGTATCATACACATTTCAAGACATTGATTATTTGAAAACATGTATTTTAAGCGTATTTTGAAAAGACATGAATAATCCTTCAAAGACGCAAGATCATGTCTTTGACTTGAAAAATTGTTTATTCCGAACAAATCAGTAGTAACATATTTAAAAATATTTGGGGATGCACTTCCTGGTTCTGTAGAATATTAAATATGATTTTATGAATATATGAAGTTCAAATCGTTTTAAAAACGAACCAAAATCTCACAAAACTCACAAAATCTGATGAATCATCGTTATTTTTTACTTCGAATTAACTCTTTGGAACTGGAAAAATTCTTTAAAGAATGTACTGCAGGATTTTTGATCTCCAACAGTTAAATCCAACGATTCAAACTTCAGCAATATGAACATTTAAAAACTCACAATTTAATATCACACATACAAAATCCTACTAAGAAGACTAAAAAAATGTTGAACCAAATGTTGAAAATAAATTTTCAGTTACTGGATAACGTTTTTTTATTTTTGAGAGTGCATAAGTTTGAATCAATAAAAAATTTAGTATCAATGGAGTTGATTGTGATATTTGGGCACCATGCGGTAGAGCACTGCTTTTGAATTTATCTAAAATAATAATCTCACCATGCAACGATATGTAGTTTCCAGAGATGAGTAATTTATCACTTTGAGGTCATTAAGATCGACCCTGCCCCTTCAACTTGGACTGAGATTTCTTTCTCTTTTTCTCAGCATTTCTCGGTCTTTCTTTCCAAGGCAGTCGCATGGATCAAGCAAATTGATATCATTCATTCGATGCGTACATTAAACAGTTTGAAACATGCTGTGAACGCCTGAAGAGTACACGCGTTGTTGTTCTGTGTCTAGTGCTGGAATTAATATCAAATATATCACAATAAAGGATTAAAACTGTGGTTTTATCGACATGAAGTACAAAGGATTCTTGTGCCTCGTTCCTTTTTTAATAACTGTATCAGGTTGGTAATTAATATGTTAGATATTTTTCTTTGAACGAGTCATCGCAGTTTCAGGGCATTCCCATCATTTACGAAATCAAAGTTTGTGGGAAGACGTAGAATTTGAAAAACTCTTGAAACTCAATTTAATATAGGTTTATGAAATGTTATGGAAAAAAAAATAAACCCTTATTCATGAATGAAATTATATGAAGCGGAGAGTGCATACGATCGTCAGATACCGATCTATAAATAATTTTATGTATGATGTCAAATGTAACACGTAATGCAACATGATATTGAAAACATACTGTTATCTTCATCGTGTTATATACTTATTGTGAACAAATATTATATTTTCTATTAATTTTAATGTTTGATTCGAATGAATGTGAAGAAAGTTTCTGAAATCACTGTAAATCACGTTACACGAGAATGAGTTTCAGAGAACGACACGTTATCGACATCGTTTTCCGAGTCCTCATCTGTTCTCTTAATTTGTAGATGTGACGTGAAGAATATCAACTTTGAATCACCAGTGTCGTTTACACAGTTGGTTGCGAGGAATCAAACTTCTCCGTATCAAAGAAAAAGACGTTACCAAAGTTTCTAACATTAATTATTGTTTTATCTCGTGCATTTAGATATCATCGAAGCTAGAAGATTTGGAGGCGGTGGGAGTCGTTCAGGATCTAGATCATCATGGGGAATCGGTCGTTCCTCTTCACGTCCTTCGTCTACAAGCCATTCCAGTTCTTCCAGCGGTGGAAGTCGATTTGGTGGAATTTTCGGACATTCGAATCCTTCCACGAGTGACCACCGAGTATCAATTCCATCCATATCCACTATGAATATCAATCGCAAAAACCAGAATACCGGTCATTCCAGTGGTAAGAGAATCGAGATAATATAATAGAGTACTAGAGAGTGGAAACTTGCTCTCACCCTGATCTCAATCACGATTAGAATTTTCCATTGGACTTGCTATACATCGATTCAACAGAAATTTATTTCCCGGAAGAAGTGTTTTTATGCAAATGCTTCTACGCCAAATTATTAAGCTTGTACCCAGTTGCTTGTTGAACAATTGCGTAAAAATTACAATAAAAACCCATTGATTTTATTATCGTTTCTCGAGGGGATACCAGCGTGCCATTCGAGTAAAGATTTTGTGTGCAAGATTTCTTCGAATTGAATTTATGAAACTGTCTGAAATTTTCAGGGAATAATTTTTGATATTTCATCAATTGCTGTACAAACCTCAAATTTTAAATTGGTTTTCAGAATTTCAAATTTGGGCTCTGTATTCATTCATCTGTGCTATGTATACTTGAGGTATAACAGAATCTCAACTTGTAACTAATCCTCTATTTCCAAATTGTATGCATGAATTATTTCCCCTTGTCAACATCCCGCTGAGCATTTCCGTTAGAACCTTGCATTAACATTGCAGTGATATTGATGTGATCTTGAAAGTACTTGTTATGAGAATTACAACAGTAATATTGCAACATCCAATTAGAAGTAAATTGCGGCAATGTTACGTTGTCAGGTGATACTTCAACGATATTTTTGCAAGTGACTTTTGTAATATTGCATTTGTAAATTGATAGACAAGTACTTTCAAGATCGCATCAATATCGCTGCGATGTTAATGCAAGGTTCTAACGGGAATGCTGAGTGGGATTGTTGAACAGATATACATAATTCGAATGATCAAAAAAAAACGACAGCTCCGTCAACAACCCTCGACGAAGAATTTTCTATGAAATTTCCATTCATGAACCGTTGGTTTAAAGTATTATATACATGCATATATATTTTTAAATTAGACGATACCGATGGATTAGGGAAAGTTCTAAGGGAAATAAACTCATTTGACAAGAAATTTCCAATTCAGAAACTTGATTCACTCCCATTAGTTTCTTTTTCCCAATGAAAATGAATGGACATTTTTCCCTGGTGAGGGTTGAAAGCGTTTTCACAAATATTTATTTACACACATTTGAGAATCCTCCAATGTGTATATTCAATTCATCGCGGTTATTTCACGATCATTTTATTTGATAATATTTCAATATGCCATAAGCTTTCCGGAAATGGAGGGAACAATACGTCAGTTTACATTAATTTAGTGAATTATCATGAAATATTGAACTCATCATCATTCGTGTCGATGTTCTGTTGTAATAACACAATCATGTCGGTTCACAGTTTTCATTGTAAAATTAATAAATTGAATTTGTCGCGCTTCAACAATGATTTTGAATCGTTGATATTTATGCAATGAAGGATGTATGAGAATATATTAAAAACATTCATTTTAATAACAAAATGATTCTATAGAAATAGTGTAGAATTTTTGCTTGCTGTACATGTGTTTTATATTCATGATTGTATATAAATTATATTAAGGGGAGGTTCTCATCTAGCGACCCCAAAATAAGGTGATTTTCTCGAATTTGTTTTTTCCATGGAAGGAAGTAAATAAAGAACTCGGGGGTTTTCACACTTGTTAATTGAGTCTTCGACTACATAAAAACATTTTCTTCAGTGAAAAATAATGCCATGGGAATTTTTGATACGTGTTGAAACATAACCACCTGAAAAAACAGTGATCAATCGGCTCCCACTATAGCACTTACAAAAATTATCAGAAATCAAAAATCCAAAAATTCTTATGAAATATATTATATTTGTTGAAGGTTGTACCAATAAAACCAATGGAAAGTCCGAAATTGAAAAAATGACAGACATGCAAACTTTTAGTAGTGTTTTTTCATCTTTTTTGCGCTCATGAAAGTGCTATAAAAAGAAAGAAAAAGGCAAATGTCTCATCTCCATTTGGGTTCATCTTCCAATAAATTGACTCAGCTTCAAGATGAAAAAAAAAAAACAAAGAGCGATCCGTTCAGTAGTTTTTGAGATATCATGGAATCAAACTTGAAAAACATGGTTTCAGGGGGGGAAACCACTTTAGGAGGCTCATTCTCACTGATTTTTCATGATTCTTTTGGGTGGGAAGGATTAATTGGAATTCAATCAAATTTGGACATCATTTTATTCATGTTTTGAACAAGGTCCGTGACTTCTTTCAAATGATTTGGGTGAAAAATGATGGAGTTATACCCTGTTGTCCGGCAAATATGGTAAAGGATTTTCTCCGACTGCGGGACGTATTATTAATAACATATTTCCTAAGAATATGGACCTCAATTCAGGTGGAAATAATGAAGATTAAAAATTTGGCAGGTGTTGGACAATGTGTTTTTTCGATTTTCACCACTGTTTTTCACTAATTATGCAACAAAAAACACCCTTAAAATTATGTTATCATCCCGAAAGTTGGTTCATATTCTTCGTAATTTCATCAAGAATGAGGCTACCAAATTTCATAATGATCGGTTCATTAGTTTTTGAGTGAGAACTCCCGCAGATGTGGAAAAAGTCATTTAAAAAATTCTCGGAAACTAGAAATTTAAGAGAGTTAACAATAATATGAAGTGCTCACCGATTAATCAGCTATTCCAGTACCATACATCGACCCTTCTTCTTCTTCGTAAGCTTCATTTTGCGCTTGCAGTAGAGTGCCGAAAGCTCGCGAGGGATTAGTCTACTATTTTTCTCTGTGTGTCGGAATCGAAGTGCGCTCGGTTCTATGCTCATAACATCTAAACGAATAGGAATTTCGTTTTGAAATTTGGACAGCACATTTTTGGATGGTTGAACTAACGATTCATGCAAGAAAAATCGATTTTTTGAACCTTCTAATGTGGTTTCCTCCCTTCAAGAAAAACGCCTCTAAAGTTTCAGGATAAGGATCCTTTAACTGGAGAAAATTTGTTTCATGTACTTTAAGACTCATTCGAAGAGTCTCAGTTTGATGAGTCCATTTAATGAAGGCTCGATGAGAACCTCCCCTTGAGTCGATTTCTAGTAGAATTTCAGGTGATACCAGCTACCCCTGAAGATGCAACCAGAACCATTGATTAAAAAAGAACACAACCAAAATTATTCTGACAAATTCTTCAAAAGTAAAGCAATAATTTTTCAGAAAAGCTTTGACTTATCCTCAATCGTTGAGAATCGCATACATCGATATTATATTTTCATGATAATAAAATTTCATTGTTCAACCAAGTTGTCAACGTAGAAGAACGTTTGTTCAGCAAACATGAACGAGATGTGTCTCCAGGACTGACCCTTCAAAAATCCCATTCAAGTAAACAGGTTGTTTCAGAATTTATAACATATTTTCTTGAAAAAGGAAGTACTTCAAAATCGCAGCATCTTAATCGAAATGCTTGCCTCGAGGAGCGATAGACCATATAAAACGAATAATTGTTCTTGATTATGGACCCTGGAACATCAGAAAACGGATAGAAATTTTCTACGTAGTTTTCAAGCAACTAAGCACAAATAGTCAACATGCAGCAATAAAGTACCATGCTACACTGAACATAAGGCTGGTAACAGTTATAAAATGACATTTTTGAATATGACCAAACAAATATTCGATAACATTGATCGAATATTCAATAATTTTTATAAATTATGTTGATAATTATCGAATATTTAATAGATATTATTGATATTTAATTAATGTTATCGAATATTTGATTGGTCATATTCAAGAATATCATTTGATAACTGTGACATGCCTTTTCTTCAGTGTACGATCACGCTCTGAATATAAATCCAAAGCCCGAAACATATTCCTCAACATGGAAAATCAAGTTATAACAATTATTGATATTCGTAGATTAATATATTTATAATCGTTTGCATGATTTTGAGGAATGATTTGCAGATCCAATTTTATATTCAAAGCTCAATTTTAACACTGCAGATTCAATATTTGTATTTATTGCTCAGTTTTTCAGAAACTATGTAGCAAAATTTCGCCCATTCATTTCAAGGACTCCATGATCCTTGATCAATTTTGAATAATCGTAGGGGGAAAACAATAATTTTAAACAAATTATGTAATTCATGTCTAGAGTTTATTGGAAAATATCCAAAATTTGATTAGACGGTGTCACGGTAACTACTCTGATATGTGATGTTTTTTTATAAAAGGCTTTCCCACGCAGCGCTTGTTGTCTGAAAGATATCTTCAGAAATAATTAAGAACAGTGCAAGAAGTCTTATGCAACATAAATAGACATCTTTTAGAAGTCTCAAACTGTTCTTATTTCTAAAAGATATCTTCAAGAACGTTTTCAGAAACCTTTTAGTTCTTAATTATTTCTGAAGATATCTTTTAGGCAACGAGTGCTATGTGGGTTGTTGAATTCGAATATTCTAAACTATTTCTAAATATTAAAACATGGCCTTTTATGTTTAGGAGGCGAATATGAATTCAATATATGTACTTGAATTTGAGAGATGATTCGATTTGTCCATCATTTGTGTTGAAATATACCATTATAAATTGATGAAGCAAAGAATTATTTTACAGGAACTTCTACGCGCCAACATAACAAAGACGCAAGCACATCGTTTTTGCACGCTGAAGGTGGTGGAGCTACTCGTCAAGGTATTAAAATACTAATAACACTTATAGAGATTGAAATTTCGAAATACTTCACAGAATTAATGTTTTTTTTCTTTTTTTAGATATTAAACCAGCTTCAACGATTCCCAAAAGCAACCCTCACAACCCTTCAGCTCCGTTACCAAGTCATTCATCGTCCAACACACCTTTTGTACCGTCAGCGCCCAGAACACCTTATCAACCGTCAGCACCGTTACCCGGTCATTCATCGTCCAACGTACCGTCTGCTCCGCCAATCAATAGACCACCTTATCCAGTGCACGATAATACTCCGAAAGCTTCAGTTCCTCTACAAAATGCAGGTAAATGATTAAGTATCGGCATATATCAACATATTCGAAAATATTCGAAACTTCACTGAGAGGGAGTATTAATCACTATATTACTTAACAAAAATAGTACAAAGAGACCCAATTATGGTTTTAGTGAATTTAACCATTCTTTTGGTGACCACTGGACATCGGATTATATGCACTTGCATATGTGCATATACAAAACGCATATAATGACTTTTTCATTTTAGTGTAAAATTTCAAGAGTTACCGAAATTGGAGAAATTAATAGTCGATTTGAACGATAAATGGAATTTTCAACTTTGAGGTATCATCAAATTCTTTTCTCAAGTTCTTTTCTTCATGGTTGTATTCTGGAAACTTTACTGTCAGACCCCAAGGT
The DNA here is from genome assembly GCA_018340375.1 of Gonatopus flavifemur. Taxonomy (NCBI): domain Eukaryota; kingdom Metazoa; phylum Arthropoda; class Insecta; order Hymenoptera; family Dryinidae; genus Gonatopus; species Gonatopus flavifemur. Next base: position 15,054,613 of record JAFFJZ010000005.1, read on the forward strand.
TTCAATACAGAACTCAGAACTTCAACTGAATTATCGTGATGAAAATAATAGAGGAAGTTGCACAATTGATACGCACACTTCCAGAATCATTCTCGATTGAAATCCGGAATAAATTAAACCCTGTGTTTTCAAAAAATCCAAGTTTCAAAGTGCTCGAACGAGTGAATTCTTATATTAACGGGACAGATCAAATTCTGCCTGAAATGATTTCTATGGAAATGGCACCATATTTTAAATTCTGTCTGATGACATCGGTAGATGTAGAACGCTCATTTTCGGCTTATAAATTGATACTTAACGACAAGCGTCACCAATTTCAAATAGAAAATTTGAAAAGATGCATAGTAGTATATTTTTATATGAATTATCATTCATAATTTGGGATTGATGCTCTGGAAACAATTGTATTGTAGAATTTTTATTTTCTAAGGTATATTGTGCAATTTGCGGAAATTGATTTCGTTTATGAAGCTTAGATTGAATATTTCAAATCAAATTGTAAAAATATGATAAAATGTGTTTCTGGTACTCAAAGACTAGTACTTTCATATGCACAAAATCCCATGTTACAAAAATGTTTCTGTCGTTTGTGACAAAGTTTTAGAAAATTGCAAAAAATTTCGTAGACAAAAGGTGATATTACACCCCTTGAAGATTAATTTTTCTACTTTTTGTTTTTTGTCTCAAAGGAAACCCAGCATGGAGTAATCCACATTATGGAACGAATCATCCCTCGACCGATCTGAACAAACCATCGAACAACAATCCCATCGGATTCAAGCCTGAATTATATTCTCGTAACAATCCGTCACCTCCGTATCCAGTGAATCATCCTATGAATCATCCGATGGGTCCTCCACCTCCGTATTCGGCCAGTAATCATCCAATGCCGCATCCACCCTCCTATTCGTCCAGCAGTCATCCCCTATCCCATCCCCCACCTTACACGTCCATCAATAATCCAGCAATGTCTCATCCACCTCCTTATCCCGGCATTAGTCATTCATCCCCTTATCACTCGACCAACGGTGCGCCTCCTCCTTATTCGTATCATCCTCCACCCGCGTACGGACATCCCCAAGGAAGTGCTTTTCCACCTTACGCCCATCATAATCCATCCCCAGCTTACCAGCAACCGTATGGAAGTCCTCATATCGCGCCCTCTTATCCTCAACAACCCGCGGCTCAACCATACGTACCTGGCCACACGACGGTGATCTTACCCAGTCAACAATACAGCGGAGGTGGCGGTGGAGGAAGAGGTCTCGGGGATATGGTTAAAGAAGCTCTAGTATTTTCTACCGTAAACGCCGGGGTCAATAGGCTCCTCAATCCATATCCAAGTTATCATTCGCATCATAACGATTACGCGTCCAGACCGATTCCAAGTTCTACCGATACCGCGGGTAGCAGCAATATTAGCAATACCAGTACCCATATAACTTACAACAATCAATATTTCAGCACATATCCTGGAAGCAATAACACATCCTCGTCATCGACTGCCGAAGGTACATCCGGTTCTCCAACGAACAATGGTGGAACAAATGTATATCCCGGTAACGTCATGTCACCATCTTCGACCGGTGGCACCGGGGGTACTTTTATGCCTCCCGCTTATAATCCTTCCGCAAGCAATATAGCGAATCCAGGCAATCCCGCACCTGGAAATCCTTCCCCGGTAACGCCTGTGGAAACTAAAACGAATCCCAATACCAATCAATCCTCCGAAAACCCTGGAAATAATAACCTCGCGCCTGTCATGCAGTATAAAATATCAGAAGACGAGTTATTGAAATTAACGGAAGAATTATTCGCGAAACAAGAAACAGATTTCGATAAATACATCACTTTGAATTTACAAAAACGAAGTACCAATTCTACGAATATCACTGACGAGGCTAAAGAACCGTAAGTATTTATATTATTCGTGAAACATATAGATTTATAAGAAATGTTTACATATTTCAGGCTCTTCGATATAAAACCAGAAGTTTACGAGTTACCGTCTATCCAAGCCATACGCGCTTTGTACGATAATTACGAGAACGATTCTCGAGTGAAGGAAATTCATAATCTCGAAAAACGTAAGGAAGAAAATCTGTTTTTGGATGTGATGTTGAATACGGACGTCATGTCTACCGCGATGAACTGGTTGGCGAATCACGGTTTCATCGATCCCGATGATTTCGAGAGGAAGGAGGTACTTCGGCAGATGTGGTTCAAAATTTTCGAAGGATCGACGTCCGGTTTTGAAAGAATATTCACTTCGGAGGTCTACGGAGGTACGGATATTCTTGGAGTACAAAATTGGATTTACTTCGATCATCTGGAATCTTCGAAACGCGTGGATTATATGGGTTATGTCGATCAAATTAAGTTTGGAGATGTGAGTTTGTTCTTTTGTTACTATCCTTTTCTTATGTCCCGTGTGGAAATCAATCCTGGGCATCCTAAGGTAGGCTCTGGCCCCGTAACGGTATATCTTAGGCATCCAATACCCATGTGGGCCCCAGTTGGGGTTGCCAGTATATTCCTGGAATATCTCAATCCAGGTATGCCTACTTACAGCCCATATAGGCCCCGAGTTGGCTACCATTGTTTTGCCTGGATATTTGATACCATTACGGGGCCTAGATTGAAAAGCGTGACATTCCAAGTTGGGGCCAATTTTCAAGTAGGGATTATAAATCAAGCCCAGGTCTGAGCCCGGGAGAAATTTCCACACGGGGTATTTGAACATTCATAAAAATGATTTTCTCGTCATAAGACGACAGCCGTCTTAAACATATTTCGTTTCACTGGTGAAACGGAGTCGTTTTACCATTAGAATCGGCTGTCTTAATACAATAACCGTGCAGTTTTATAAGCAGACGAGAATCGTCTAAGTATGAAATGAATCCCGTCTTGTCATTAGACGAGTTTCGTTTTACCAACAGAAGAAGTCGTCTCCTTAGTGAAATGGAATCGTTTAAGACGGTTTCGGTCTTGTTATAAAACGAATCCCCCTGCTTAAAGAATCTCATTGAATCGATTGATTCTCAATAGGTTCGAATCAATTTTACGCATCGGAATCAATGAGAATCAATCGGTCCAATGAGATTCTTCAAGCAGATGCATTCAGATGCAGATTATGATAATGCAGCTTCGTTTCATCATTAGACGGTATTTTTTTGAGTGAATTATTGAGGGGATTTTTGTTTTCTTTGTAGAAAGCGTCATTGCTGAAACTGAATCTCCAAATGAACGGAATTATCAGACCCAACGCTACTGTATTCGTCGGTACTTCACCCGAACTGGAATTATCATTATACACGATATGCTTTTACGCAAGACCTAATGATTTGTGTCCTGTTTCTCTTGGTAAAACCAAATTCCATATTTTCACACATTACTTCAGATATTACGGCAAAGATTTAATAGATTTAGCCGTTCCTATGTTTTAATGTTCCTATTCCCAATAAAATACTCATTTGGAACAAAATTAGGTGCTATGCAATTTATAGAAAAATTCGATCTATTGATCTATTTTACTAATTACAGTTGCTATCGCCAAAGATAAGTTCAGTTTCTGAACACAATAATGTTTTGATTCGTTGGATTATGTTTGTGAGCCAACAAGATGAGTGAATGGTGCGATAACCACCGAGCCAAAGTTAGATCATGTTTTTTGTATGGGTGAAATATTTTTCTTCGTTTGCATTGTCCTAGCGGTAATTATCTAATAAACTTTATTGTATCTATCAACATAAGATAAGCGATGTTTCATGGTTTCATATACTCATTTTCCTGTTCAAAGAATCCAAGGTGAAAAAGGGTGTCCAGTAATCCTTAAAATATATGAAATATACACTTCCCTGGTTAAAAACCCTGGCGGAAAGAATTTCTCATAATTTCTCTTGACTGTTTTTCATAACTTCTCATGAATTATCACAAAATATCATAATTTCTCTAGGAATCGGAGCTGTTTTATTAGAAGTATTTTCTCATGAAAAATCATAAATGTCCATACTTTCTCTCATAATTTCTTTAGAAATTCAGACAGTGCGATGAGGAATTTTTCCTCATATTTCCTCATAAATGGTTCATGAAATTCCGAAATTGTTTCTTATTCTATTATTCTCGCTTGAAACTTGAATATTTCGAGAAAATCGCTCAGCATGGTGACGCTATTGATGCAGGGCAGACATATATGTTAGAAGCAACACATTACGTTTTATTGGAAGTTGAAATTAGTTTGTTTCAGGATTTTGTTACAACTCCATCTAGGAATTTATTTTACTGGTCAAATAAATATGACCAGTTGGGAGTCTTCTAACAACTCTTCACCGGCATTCTTGAGCTACTTTGATTACAATGAGAGGAAATAAAAATGAAAAATATAGTATTTTATAATGAAATTTTATGAAGAATGTTGTTGGTTTCTCGTGCAAACGTATTTTTCATACAAACGGATCTAAAAAATTATGAAAAATTATGACATTTTATGATTGAAACTATGAGAAGTTATGACTTCTTATAGAAAAGATTGTTTTTATGGAGATTTGAAGAAATTCAAGTATTGTGTAAAAATATGAAATTTTAGGACTAATTATGATTTTCAATGAGGAAATATTTTTCATAATGATAGTCCCAATTCCTAGAGAAATTATGAAGTTTTGAGAGTTTTTATGGCATTTAATGCACAATTATGGGATTCATGAGGAAATATGAGAAACTTTTTCGCCAGGGAAACCTATTGATCCTCGCCAAATCTCATTGGATCTTGCACAATATTCTGACCAAATCCTATTGAACCATTTTCAATGAGATTTCATCAGACGAGTGTATTCCATGGATTTTTTTAACCAGTGTTAATTTCAAAAAATCATTCCTTGATATCCTAAAAATCTCAAAAAATAGCGGAAACTAAAAGAACAAGTGATGGATAAGAAAAATTTGTGGGAAATCGATAGAGAATAATAGTTTAAATTAATCTTAAAAAGTTTCATATTTTTAACCTCTCGTACTGCTCGAGATTGTGTATATTGAGAAAAACAAACTCAACAAATCAATTACATGATGAGATATGTAATTACAAGATATGCTGAATTCTTAATGCGTAGTTGAATCAACAGGATATTCATTACAAACAATGAAAATTCGGTTCGCACAACGGAGTTTAATTGACTCTAATGAAGACGTGATCGCTTCAATCTCGTAATAGGATTCGCTATATTGAAATCTCAAGAATTAATTCGTTATTTTGTTTTTCAGAGTATATTTCAGCTTTCTCTGTTTACGTAGCATGTATGTCTGTCTCAGAACGTTTGGAAAATCACTTTCAAATGCCCAGTAAAGGTTGTTTTTCGAATAATTGAAATCGCTGATTCTTCATAGAGTTTTGTAACATATTTCTTCTCCCTTAAGCCGTCATACCAGCGCCGGGATATTAGCCAAATTTATTCTGACATTTCATTCGAAAATGAAGCAATAAAGTCAAAATGTCGCTCTATACACACTTTCTTGAATTGATAAAGTTGGTCTGTATAGAGCGATATTTTGATTTTTGAATAAATTTGGCTAATGTCCTTGCGCTGGTATCCCCTTAAGAAACACGAAGTTCCGAAGAACGTTCGATAAACTGGCGTTCTTTCAACGTGAAGAACTCTAGATTTGTTTGAAAAACTATGAACACCTCTGAAATCCTCTTAAAAACTCTTCTGTGAAAATCCGTGAAACGTTCAGAGATTTTCAGTGAAATTTTTCCATCAGGGTAACGTTTCCTAGGCGTATTATTTTTGCAATGAGTATTTGAATTGACTCGATCAATATTATCCCTTTTATAAAGAAAAATAACACTTCTGATTGAAAAAATAGTATCAGCTCTAGTACTCATAGTGAAAATAGTATTGAGAAGAATTGAATTTCAATACTTTTTTAATATTCAGTTAAATTCATGGGAAATTTCATATACATTCATCGGAAATTGATTTCCTATCGCATAATCGGAATTCTCCGGTTGCCACGTATAGGAAAATTCCGATTATCCTTTACAGTGCATAAAACAAGCAGGAAAATTCAAATACTACGTGTATATATAGGGCGAATCCGAGTATTTTTCACAGTGTATCTTATTAAAATCAAGAAGGAGATTGTTAAAATTAAGGATGATATCGTATTATAAAATTTGATAGATTGAGACAGATTTTTTCTTTACAGTGTAACTTTCATACTGGTCCTAAAGGAATTCCACGGAAGTGTTCATTGAGTTATCTTCGGAGTGAAAAAGATCGAATAAAGAATGATGTTGCTAGAGTTTATTCAGAACTCAATTCTACAGTCTTAATTCAGCTTAATATTTTTCCTGTGACAGCTGAAAGAACAGCTGTGACATCCTTGCTGAAAATGCCAGGCAGATCCGGACAGAAAATCGTTGTCAGGCTTTGAACGGTCTTTGTCCCACACTGTAAAAAATAATCGGAATTTTCCTGTGTACATCAACCGGAATATTCCAATCACTAATTAGGAAATCAATTTCCGGTACATTTATATGAAATTTCCCATACATTTATCTGAAAATTTTCAAACTTTATGGGATTTTTCCCAACATTTCACAGTCAATTTCCGAACAAGTTGGGAAAATTCCTAACGCATATAGGAATTTTCCGATAAAATTTTTTACAGTGCAGAAAATGTGGTCAAAAATTGACAAAATTTCTACCTGCCCAGAAAACAAAACGAACGAGTCCACGATCGCTCAATCTGATGGACATAATGATGCATGAACAATTGACCAATGGTTGTACTATCAGAATGGCTAATGCGTGGATACTATCAATTATTGTACAATCATTGATGCACAACAGTTGCAGTAGTCTTCAATGCATGCATCATTGGTCAATAATGTGTTAACTTATCATATAGTTCATGGTAAAATCGTGAACGACTTCAAAGTGTCCATGATTGTACAATCATTGAACCACTTTGTTTTCTGGGTGGTTTCGTCCGGAATCACTAAAAATGGAATATCCTGTTAAAAACTGACAGAAAAAAATTTGTCAGGTTTTAACCGGATTTCCTGAGACAAAGACCATTCATAGCCTGAAAACTATTTTTTGTCCGGATCTGCCTGGGCATTTTCAGCAGAGATCCAAAAAAAGTCCCCTCACTCAATTTTTGGCTATCCAAATATCCAGGAAATTATTTGTCTCTACGCGAATTGGATCAGTTTCAAAACTCTGTCATTCCAGATTCCCGTTTTTTGACCTCGAGCTTGGATGCAGCACCCCCAATATCGACTTCCACGTTTTTAACATTCTTGGCCCAAAAGCGCGGCAGCAGTCGAGAGGTCAAGTACATCACAATAGATCATGTTTCAAATCCACAACCACCTGTGGAAAAAAAATGTAAAAAAGCGCCATTGCACATCGATACCCGATTCGCCAAACCTCTCAACTCATTACGGAGCGATTGATTAATCTTGATAACATCGGATGTCAATTCCAAACCACCCCGACGACGGTACCCGACCCCGATTGTTGCTCTATCCCATTCAACTCCTCCCAAACAACAAATCCTGTGACGAAGGACGATTTCCAATCGAGTAATGATGCAATACGACTCGTTATCTGCAACACGATAATAAGGATACGAAAAAGCATTTTTATCAATCACACGAACAATTAGTACAAACAATGATGACCGACGTGAGCAATGGGCAAACATTGAATCGATCCATTCCATAGTAGTTGAAAAAGACGAGAGAGGGTGGAATGTACGTCGTTCAAAGAGGATCTTCATCCACGCAGGAGAAAGAAAGAGGATGGAGTTCCAAGTACTGATGCGCCGTCGCGTAGCTTAAGCAGAGATATAATATATATGATTGCCAGTGAAGGTGCGATATTTGCCGTTAAAAGGACATATGTTCAAGATCATCCCCAGTGATCCTCGTTAGAATTAATCTCGTAATTATCCTGCGTGCTTACAGTTACAGAAAATCCGATACTCGGATAATACAATGAAATCGCATATCCGTTCGTCCGAGATTTCTTTATCGAAAGATATTCAAACGTAGATGTCGACACGTGTTAATTGTATGGAGTGTACGAAACGATGTGTCAAACAATTTCTCATTTGTTTTTTATATTCTCACCCCTCGAACGAGTAGTATGAAGAGGATAAAAAATGTTACAGTTCAGTGCTTGATTGGTCGCCTTGAGAATATCCATTTCTTCTTGAAACCCAGTTTTCATTTATCATCAACGATGCTGATTCTATTTTGCGAGGAACAATTGTGCAGGATGTAGTGTACATGATTTGATTGAATTATCAATGAAAGATGATACGGATTGTTCAAGAATTAATCCGCAAGATGGTAAGTTTGTTGTATTTTATCAATGTACGTGATAGTAATTGATTTCTTCGTTTATTCTAAATCATCACACGTTGTTTTTAATCATATGAATTATCATTTATCGCTTGTATCGTTGATAGGAAAATTGAATATATATATATATATCTTCAATCAACGATGATGGAGGGACCGGAATGGGGGAATTTAGTAAAAAAAAGAACTACTTTTGTATCTTTGTTTCGGAGTATTGAAATTTCTCTCCGAAAGACGAAATGACTTTTTTTCCTCTATTTGATTCTATAATTCTTTTTGTGGAGATCCAAATATGCATTTTTCTACTTTATAAGTAGCTAAGACGAGGATTGAATCCTATATCAAGAAAAATTCAGTGTCTTTTCTAGAGAATACTATTCCTGTTTGACAGCTTTTTCTATGATCCACTCGTGTGTATGTATTCATATATGATATATCATACAGGACCAATTTGCATGTAAATACACGCATTTATAGTGATCTTTTGTCCCATGGATTTAAAGTATAGCAAAAATGGTTAATTGTTCAAACCGGTTAAAAATCCCGGAAAACATTCGTTCTGGAAAGAAAACTTTTCATGAACGAAAAATGCTTATGTTTAATATATTATAGAAATAATCTTCAGGTTTTACCGCGATACATCTTTTAAATTTAAATCGGTAGTTCTTTATGGTGATTATTCCTTTCATTATCTCTGTTAATCGAATAATCAAACTACTCGACACAAATGTGATATAATGGAGAGAAATTGAAATGTACCACCGAAGGAATGAAAGAATGTTTTCGTTTGGATCCTGTACCCAATTGAACCCAATTGTGAAAATTTATAAAAATATATTCCTCTGAATTCAGATTTATCAGAGGAATTAAATATTCACAGTGAGAAATAGTAGTTTATTGATTCTTCGTTGAAATTCGACTACTGTATAACAGCACTGAGAAAACGTTTATTTCGGCGGAAGAAAATTTTGGTTGAAATGAACGCAAAGAAACTTTTTCGTTGGCTGAAATAAGATAAAATTTATTTGTCTGTATGAAAGCCTTAATTATTGTGAACCAAATTTTTGTTTGGCTGGAACAAACTGTGTTTCCAGTGAGCGGGGGGGTCAATGGTTTTGTTGAGAGACGAAAAACTGAATTGTAAATTACATTCGTCATTCAATAAGATATCCCCCCTGTTGAAAATGCCAGGCAGATCCGGACACAAAATAGTTGTCAGGCTTTGAACGGGTTTTGTGCCAGGATATCCGGTAAAAAACTGATAAATTCCAATTTGGTGATTTCAGACAAAATAAAGGTAAAAATGTTGTCAGGTTTGACCAGATTTCCTGGGACAAAAACCGTTCGAAGCCTGACAACTATTTTCAGTCCGAATCTGTCTGACATTTGCAATAGGGAACACCGAATATTCCCCCTCCCTGGTGAAAATGGAAACTGAAATGAAGCGTAGACGAAAAGTATGCTGGAGCATAACAGAAACGTTAATGAAAAGTGAACAAAGAGTGAATCCCTAGTAGAAATTTTCTCTAGCAAATGATGAGGCACTGATCAGTTTTCCATTTTACTGATCAGGAACTGATCGTCAAACTTACAAGTTTCCGACAAGGGCTGTAACGCTCTGACTAATGAAAAACTGATTGGAAAAACTGAGCAGATATGAGCGAGTAACTGATGAGGCACTGATCGGTAGTTGATGAGGTATTTGTGAGTAATTACCGAAGCATTTACGAGGGTGGATTGATAAGTTTCCGGCCTGACCAAGAAAAACAACGTTTTTAAGAATTTTTTTTTTTTATTTCTCAACATAATCTCCTCCAAGGCTGATACATTTCTCATAGCGGTGTTCTAGTCTAGTAATGCCATCTCTATAGACTGATTCGTCAAGCTCCTCAAAATACCCATTTACAGCTTCGATTACTTCTTCATTGTCCGCAAATCTCTTACCGCCAAGCCATTTTTTGAGGTTAGGAAACAGATAATAGTCACTCGGGGCTAGGTCTGGAGAGTAGGGAGGGTGCGGCATTAATTCAAACTTCAGATCGTTGAGTTTAGCCATCGCAACGATTGACGTGTGCGCTGGTGCGTTATCGTGATGAAACAAGATTTTTTTCTTCGCCAGATGAGGTCGTTTAATTCTCACTTCGTGGCTCAAACGTTGCAATAAGTCTGCGTAGTATTGACCAGTGATAGTTTTACCCTTTTCAAGGTAATCAATGTATATAATACCTCTTGCATCCCAAAAAACAGTAGCCATAACCTTGTTCGCCGAAAAAATTGTTTTTGCCTTCTTTGGAGTTGGTTCCCCTGGTCCAATCCACTGTTTAGACTGTTCTTTGGTTTCAGGAGTGTAGTGGTGGACCCAAGTTTCGTCAACGGTTACGAATCGACGCAAAAATTCGCTTGGATTACTCTTATACAACGCCAAATTGGCGGTAGAAATGTTCTTTCAAATCAATTTTTGGTCGACTGTTAGCAAACGCGGCACCCATCTTGCACAGAGCTTTTCCATATACAAATGTTGGTGCAAAATATTTTGTACACGTTCATATGACATCTTACAGGTCTCAGCTATCTCACGAACTTTGAATCTGCGATCTTTCAGCACTATTTGATGGATTTTTTCGATCATATCTGGAGTTGTGACCTCAATGGGGCGTCCTGAGCGAGGCTCATCAGAGGTGCTCACACGACCCTTTTTAAACTCGGAAACCCACTGCTTAACGGTTGAATATGATGGGGAGGATGTCCCCAGTGTTGAGTCCATTTCTTCTTTAATTTCCTTCGGCGTTAACCCCTTCAAATAAAAGTATTTGATGACAGCACGATTTTCCAGCTTTTCCATTTTTACGAAAAACACAGAGGCGTCTTGGTCAGCGTGCTCTCAAAACTAAACTAACATGGCGATCGGACTGAAACTATAGCTACAAGCTATCTAAGGATGGTACTATAGAACGCCACCTCAAGGTAGGCCTAGTGGCGCCATCTCTTGGTCAGGCCGGAAACTTATCAATCCACCCTCGTATTACCCACAAAAATACAGGTTATATCGATTAGGATGTGGAATTATGATAATAAATTGATGATTTTTCACTCAAATAATAATTTATGTTTTCGTTCAAGATGTTTCCAAGGATTGAAAAGTACGTGTTTAGCAAAAACCCGCGGGAAAAAATTCCTTAGACTTCTTCTTAGATAAAATCTAGGAGTTTTTGCCAAGGACAAAAAATATATAAAACCACGTGTATAGTATTTCCACTTCAATCATGAGATGATATCCAATCCAGATAGAAAAATGTCTCAATAATGCCATCATAATGGTGACATGCACGCCAAGTAATGTTTGCATCATGATACCAAGATGCCTGGCATTTCCAGCAGAAGAGCTTGAAAATTCAGTTTGAACTCTTGGAACTTCATTACGAAGATTTTCTATCTGAGAAAGTAGGTAGGAATTTATGTAGGAGACCATGGGATTCAAGCGAATCCATAGAAAACTCCAGCTCCGAACCAATAATTGTTTGATTTCGATTAATCGATTGATCGATGGATCAATAAAGAACAGAATAGTCATTGGAATCCACTGATCAGTCCCATGATGAAACTGCCAGACAAATCCGGATGAATCCTTCCAGCAGTTCTTGGAACAAATACCCACCTAACATTTCAATTCTTGAAGATATCTAAAAGAATACTTAATTGAGAGATCTTTAAGAACTTTCTTGAAGAGTTCTTAAAGATATCTCTTAGAAGTGTTGGAAAGACATCTTGTAAAAGATTTCTAAAAGATATCTTGATTCAGAGATCTTCAAGAACGTTATTGAAGAGTTCTTGAAGATATCTTTTAGAAGTCTTGGGGGGATTTCTGAAAGATGTCTTGATTAAGACACGTTTAAGAAGATAAATTCTTCAGCAGCTTTGAGGTTATATGAGCACATGAGCATGAATAACACAGAATAAAACTTTGAATGTACCTGTTATTACAATCGTATTGTAAAAGAGGTGATTCCATCCATGAATTAAAAGCTTGAACCAATCATTGAGATATCAAGAAATTTGAAAGTTTGTAAAAAGTACGACTTTGTCGCCTTATGACGTGCACAATAAAATTACCGAATATCCACTTCACAACAATTCGTCAGAAATACTTTAGAAAGAATCTGCGGTATTCGCGAAATATTAACGACCACTAGAACACAGAATTGATTTCTAAATATGTTTCACTAAATTTATTCATCTTTCCTATTTGTAATTACATTCAACTCTTTTGATATTTATTCATGTGATAACAGTTTGTTCAAAAGATCATTTTCACTTTGCAACTGGACACCGCTGACATATTTCATTATGTCATATTGACAATTATGGGCGTCTCTACCACATTGTACGTATAGCTCAAGCGACTGAGGCGTAAATATATCGTAAAGTGAATGGGTTCGATTCCCGTAACAACAAGGGTCGCAATCAGGTAAACTTTATCGGAACGCGAGAGCAGTTGAAGAAACAGGAGGGAAAGGAAAAGAAAAGAAAAGGTTAAGAATTTTTTTTGTTAACAAATTCAAGAGTCTTCCAAGACGTTTTTATGAATTCTCCAAGACATCTTTAAGAACTCTTCAAGACATCTTTAAGAACTCTGCAAGATATCTTTTCGAATTCTATACGTGTTTCATAAGACATCTTTTAGGATTCGTTTCGGTATCTTTTAGAACGTTTTTTAAGACTTCTTACAAACGCATTGAGACTTCTTAAAGATATCTTTAAGATGTCTGAATGTTAGTTGGGTACCGAGCAGAATCGGACAGATCCGGACAGGTTCCTGCCTGGATCTGCCTGATTCTGTCGGTTTTTATTGCAGGAACTGTTAGAATCTGCTTGGCATTGTAAGCCGAGTCGATGAATCGATCAAACAAAAAGACATCTTTTGGATATCTAAAAGATATCTCGCAATTTCGAAAGGTTGTCTTGCAAAAAGGTCTCTAAGATGTTGAGGATATCTCAAACAAAGTCTTGCGGAAGACATGTTTCGAACGTATTTGATCGAGTCTTGAAAATGTCTTGAAGAATTTATAAAAATATCTAAGAAAAGTCTGGAATTCGTTTATAAAAAAATCTCCCCTCTTTTTCTTCTTCTTCCGCCCCTCTCTTCTTTCTATCTCCCTTTCAGTCCTATGGATTTTACTTGATGTCGGTTCTTTGAGATTGCGGCATTCGAACCCGGGCATGTCACGACGTACCTACGCTTCCTTGACTTGGACCATACGAAAAATTTGATGACGATGCTCTGGAGGTAATACCAGTGACCCCTGAAGATGCAACCAGACTCATTGGTTAGAAAAATCTGTCTTAAACTTAACAATAATATTATGAAGTTTTTTACATAAACATTTTATTAAATTTAATACGAAATTTTTAATGAAATTTCATACAAATTAAGTTTAAGACAGATTTTTCTAACAGTGAAATTACTCGAAAACGAAGGAATGAAATCTTCTTGAATCAATAAAGATGGTCTGTATACAGAGCGATATTTTCCTTTTATTCCTTTATTTTCGAATAATTTGTCAGAAAATATTTGGGTCGGGTTGCATCGTCAGGGGCCACTGGTATCCCCTTAACGGGAAGTTCTTATCTAGCGACCCCAAAATACGGCCCCATACAGCACCGGGAGGTTCTATCAACATCCTCGGAACGTCTTCCGAAACATTGGAATGTTCTGAAAATGTTTCGGGACGTTCAGGAAACATCGCATGTACATACCAGGAATGTACGAATGTCTGGTATAGTTTTATTAAGGTTTCCATGGAACGTTTATGAGACATTGAAAATGAGAATTTGTTAATGTTCAAACTTGTGTCAAATCTTCCAATATTCTCCATTTGGAGCCGATGCAAATGAACTGTGGTGGAGCCTGTATCGATGGATCTGACAAATTACATTTGCATCCTTTTAATACATCGCATATAATGAAATTTTGTTCCGCGCCAATTTTAAGGTTATGTGAATTTCAAAACATTGACTTAATTCTTGATAATTTATATTCTGCCAATAGTTTCGAACTGCTGGAATGAAATATTTTCAAACATTCAATACAAAACATACTTTTATTGTTTTTCGATGCTTTTGTCCCTGGTAAAACTATCAATATAAATTTGTATAGGTTAGAGATAAAATACTTAGTTTTCATATAACGTTTCGAGGACGTTCTGAAAAAGTACCATAGCAATTGTCAACAATGTCCTCAAAACGTGTTTTCTAGCACATTGAATGAATGTTCCCAAGATGTTTAGGAAATATACTTTTGGGAACCAACATCTGTGGGACTATGGACACGTTTTGAGAACTTTCGGTGCTGTCTGGGGTGATTTCTCGAATTTATTCTCATGGAAGGAAGTAAATAAAAAATTCGGGGGGTTTCACACTTGTCAATTGAGTCTTCGAGTACATGAAAACATTTTTTTCAGGAAAAAATAATGTCATGGGAATTGTTAATACGCGTTGAAACATAACCACCTAAAAAAATAGTGATCAATCTATATCACTTCTATGCCACTATAGCACTTACAAAAATCATCAGAAATCAAAAACCCAAAAACTTTTATGAAATATATTACATTTGTTGGAGATTATACCATTAAAACCAATGAAAAGTCCAGAATTAAAAAAATGACAGACATGCGAACTTTTGGTAGCATTTTTTCACCTGTTTTCGCTCTTTAAAGTGCTATAAAAAGAAAAAAAAGCAAATGTCATCAACATCAAACGGTGTTGCCAACACTGCCAATTTGTTTACAGCAGACCCCTCCGACTGTCTAGAACTTTTGTTCATATACTGATCAGCAAGTTGTAGAGGGCTCCGCGTGTCAGTAGGGCTATCGATTCTGTAGAATGAATCATTTATCGCGAAAATTCAAGATGAATAGTGAGAAAATTACCAATAATTACAGATCATACTAATGCATTTATAAATTTTTAACCTACAAGGAACCAAAGTTCGCAACGTTGATATTTTGAGGTTATGATTCGGTCCTCTAGATGAAATCGCCATCTGGATTTCTTGGGGATTTCTCGGTCAATACGTGAACAGGATTTCTAGGGGAAAATGCATGAGTCGGAGGGGTCTGGTTTACAGTGTAAACTCCGAAAGAAGTCTGACATATTCTGAAAAACTGTGAGAACAATGTCCCAAAAATCTCAGAATTTCTCAGACTTTATCAGACTTTTCCAGAAAAAAATCAAAGTTTTTCAGCGAAATATTTCCACACAGATTCATCTTGAAGATACATTTGACAAGATACTTCAAGATATCTTGAAGATGTTCATGTTTATTGGATTGTTCATTAAATTTCACAAACGTCCCAACTAACATTCAGACATCTTAAAGATATCTTTAAGAAGTCTCAATGCGTTTGTAAGAAGTCTTAAAAAACGTTCTAAAAGATACCGAAACGAATCCTAAAAGATGTCTTATGAAACACGTATAGAATTCGAAAAGATATCTTGAAGAGTTCTTAAAGATGTCTTGAAGAGTTCTTAAAGATGTCTTGGAGAATTCATAAAAACGTCTTGGAAGACTCTTGAATTTGTTAACAAAAAAAATTCTTAACCTTTTCTTTTCTTTTCCTTTCCCTCCTGTTTCTTCAACTGCTCTCGCGTTCCGATAAAGTTTACCTGATTGCGACCCTTGTTGTTACGGGAATCGAACCCATTCACTTTACGATATATTTACGCCTCAGTCGCTTGAGCTATACGTACAATGTGGTAGAGACGCCCATAATTGTCAATATGACATAATGAAATATGTCAGCGGTGTCCAGTTTCAAAGTGAAAATGATCTTTTAAACAAACTGTTATCACATGAATAAATATCAAAAGAGTTGAATGTAATTACAAATAGGAAAGATGAATAAATTTAGTGAAACATATCTAGAAATCAATTCTGTGTTCTAGTAGTCGTTAATATTTCGTGAATACCGCAGATTCTTCCTAAAGTATTTCTGACGAATTGTTGTGAAGTGGATATTCGGTAATTTTATTGTGCACGTCATAAGGCGACAAAATCGTACTTTTTACAAACTTTCAAATTTCTTGATATCTCAATGATTGATTCAAGCTTTTAATTCATGGATATGGAATCACCTCATTTGCAATACGATTGTAATAACAGGTACATTCAAAGTTTTATTCTGTGTTATTCATGATCATGTGCTCATATAACCTCAAAGCTGCTGAAAAATTTATGTTCTTAAACGTGTCTTAATCAAGACATCTTTCCGAAATCTCCTCAAGACTTCTAAAAGATATCTTCAAGAACTCTTCAATAACGTTCTTGAAGACCTCTGAATCAAGACATCTTTTAGAAATCTTTTACAAGATGTCTTTCCAACACTTCTAAGAGATATCTTCAAGAACTCTTCAAGAAAGTTCTTGAAGATCTCTCAATTAAGTATTCTTTTAGATATCTTCAAGAATTGAAATGTTAGTTGGGGTGTTATTAAAATTGAGAAGAAAATTCTCAACATCAAGCAAAAAATTCTCAAGATTAAGAATTATATTATCGAATTAATTATGTTCTCATGAAATTTGATAAACTGTTTACGTAAAGAGCTTCATAATGTTCTTATGAAGTTTTGAGGCAGATTTTTCTGACAGTGCGATTTATCAAATGATCGGGAACAATAATGCGTTTCATTCGAAGTATGGATTAACCGCACAGCCTTATACTCCTTACAAAGACTAGCACGGTTCGAAATACAGAACTGCATTCGACGATACAAGCTATCTGAGCATTCGTATGAACTTTATATAAACAATGCTAGTCTCGTTGAAAACTACACAAGCTGTACTATCTTGCATTGAAGTCAACGAGCTATGTTAGTCTTCATTTGAATCCACGAACTATATACCGGTCTTCGTCACACTCTGTGAACTGTACTACTTTTCGTAAAAGACATACCATCATGTTCTGGAATGAAAATTTCCCCGCGTTGAAAATGTGTATAAAAGTAGAAATTTGAGAATTATTTCCATCTAGTTTGGAATCTGATTGCAAACATTTGGGTCGCAGCATCTCATTTTGATGCGAAAAGTTATTCGAATCGAGTTCTATGTTGTTCCAGAAAAGCTCCACGGTTCGTAACTATTGTTCAAACACCTTGGTCGAGAAACAAAGAAGAAACCATTCGTTTTAACCAAACCCCGTTTTGCGAATGATCTCATGGGAATCAATAGGAACATTGTAGCAAGCGGAATGACGATCGAATTCAATCGCATATTACCCAAACAGACACGAAGATATCTTGTAGAATTCTAAAAGATATCTTCCAAAAGTACAAGAAGTCTTGAAGAATTTTCTAAAAGATATCTTTTCGTATTCGAAAAGATGTCTTATGCAACATGAATAGATTTCTAAAACATGTCTCGAAGACTTCTCCAAGATATCTTTAAGAAGAAATTAGGAAATCTAAAAGAGTTCTTCAAGACTTCTTAAAGATGTCTTGCAAAATTCATAAAAATGTCTTGGAAGAAGCTTGAATTTATTCACGAAAAAAAATTCTAACACCTCTTCTTCCCCCCCCCCCCCCCATATTTGTCTTTGTCGCTCTCGCACTGCTATGAAGTTGACTTTATCTCAATCCTTGAGGTTGCGGGAATCGAACCCGCGCATCTTACGATGTACTTACGCTTCAGTGACCTGAGCTATAGAGTATAGAGACAGTTCGGTTTTGATGCTTATGATTGTCAATATAACACAGTGGCATCGTGTCAGTGGTGCACATTTTCAGAGTAGAAGTGATCTTTTGAAAGAACTGTTATTACAAAAACAAATGTCAGATAAGTTGATCGTGGATACCACAGATTCTTCCTAAATTATTTCTATCCCAACGTTATTGAAGAATAACTTATTAATGAGTATGAATGAGAATTTTTTTGAATTTACTTGAAGGCTGTACATAAAATTGAGCGTAAAAAGTTCAGTGATTTGTAAAATATTTGTGTCTTGAAGATTCGTTAATTCCAGTGCGGGTATTAAAAGGTTACAAAATCGTAATTTTTGCAGAATTTGAAATCTCTTGGCATGTTTATAGATTTTTCAAGCTTTCGATTTGTGACCGAATTTATCACATGTGTAATTCGATTATAATTAAAGGCACATCCCGAGTGTTATTCATGTCAATTCATATGATTAGGTATTTACAACCTAAACCTGCTGACAATCTATCTTCTTAAACATATTTTGTTAAAGTCTTCCAGGAAAATATCTTTCAAACGCTTCTCAAAGATATCTTTGAGATATCTCGCATGGTCGTCTTGGAGATGTCTTGAATCGAGACATCTTTTAGAAATCTTTCACAAGATGTCTTTCCAACACTTCTGAAAGATATCTTTAAGAACTCTTCAAGAACGTTCTTGAAGATCTCTCAATTGAGTATTCTTTTAGATATCTTCAAGAACTGCGTGGTGTGTGGGTATTACTGGGAGTAGTGTTTCGTTCTCGTCTCGTCTCGCCGGGACTAACCGGCTCTCGATCACGGAATTTATAATCTCGTCTCGGTCTCGCTTTTGTCTCGACAAAATCAGTATCGTCTCGGTCTCGTCCGAAACATTACCTAGGAGTATCGTTCTGATTCTTGAACAGGAAATGAATCGGACGTAACTGACAAGCCTGAGAATAAACGGTTGCTAAGACAACCGAATGAGATCCATATAGAACCCGAATCCTACACAGCACTTTTGGTATTCAAGATATCCTGAGGAACTGTTCAGAAAAGTTTAAGAAGTCTTATGCAACATGAAAAGTTATCCTTAAGATGTTTAAAATAGAAGATCTAAAACTTTCCTTCCGAGGTTATATTATCTTTCAGACATCTTATAGAAATCTTTTAGAAGTAGGAACTGTTCAGGATCTCTTAAAGTATGGTTCGTACGCTCCTTGAGAATCCTGGAAAACTATTTGAAATTTTTTTTCCCTCTTCAAGGAATCAAAAAGTCCTTGAAAACTCCTTATTTTGCAAAATTGTGTGTTCAAAAGTATAATTTATAGAATATATTATATAACCACACAAAACAAAAAACCTTGTTCTGATCTGGGGGTCAGGCCATGTTTATTACATGTTTTTGGGGTTGCTGAAACCGAATCCGAAGTCTATTATACCTCATCACGTCTTTAGTGACTAAAAAACTTCAGACTGAAAAAGATATCATACAACTTGAAAAATCAGCTGATGATTTAGCAACTGAAGGCGATACTTTGAATGACCTTAAACGTTTCAAGAAATCAAATTTCTACTAGGGAAGTTTTACTCTTCATTTGTAGACTGTTTGAAATTGTGCTCAAATCTTCAAACGCGTTTTTCTCGAAACGGTGTGCATGATATCTCAAGTTTTCCTTGACCGATTTACTTAAAATTTGGCACAGAGCTCCTTTATACATTGCAGTTTCGTACTACGAGGAAGTTTTTGAGAAATCTCTCCGGTTTTTTTTCCTTTAAATCCCAAAGGGTGAAAAAAAGCAGGGAAAAAAACGTAACTTTTTTTTTCAACCGCTGCGATTTTGCGGAAAAATTTTTTTTTTCCAAAAAAACTCTTCGTACTGCGATAGCTACATCCTTCTCTTTCTTCTTCTTCTTCTTCTTCTTCTTCTTCGGGAATTTACAAAAAAAAGTGTTTTTCAGATCACTAGGTGGACTGGAATCCTGCACACCAGGTCACGACAATTTTTTATGAGCTCTCACTTTGCCGGTCTGCAGTTTCTTTAAATGTTTTGAAATCTTAGAATGTCAATAAATAACTAGTGGAGAAAACCCGTGTGGAAATATTTCGCTGAAAAGTGTCTGCAAAACTATGAAAAATCTCTGAAAAAAAATGAAAAAACTCTGACGAACTCTGAGAATCTCTGAAATTTTGATGAGAAATCTAATATTTTTGGGACATTCTTTACAGACTTTTTTCAGACTTTTTTCAGAGTTTCTCAGAGTTTTTTCATACTTTTTCAGAGGAATAGTAACGAAATTGCACTCTGAAAAAACTCTGACAAAACTCTAATAAATTGTTGACATTTTTCTGATTATTGAAAAATCCTGAAATTCAATAAATACATTCATATGCCGTATTCGAATATCATGTGTGAAAAAGTGTTTGAAAATTTTTTAATTTTTTTCTAAAAGTCAGAAAAATGTTAGCAATCCATCAGAGTTTTGTCAGAGTTTTTTCAGAGTGCAATTTCGTTACTATTTCTCTGAAAAAGAATGAAAAAACTCTGAGAAACTCTGAAAAAAGTCTGAAAAAAGTGTGTAAAGAATGTCCCAAAAATATTAGATTTCTCATCAAAATTTCAGAGATTCTCAGAGTTTGTCAGAGTTTCTCAGAATTTTTTCATTTTTTTTCAGAGATTTTTCATAGTTTTACAGACATTTTTCAGCGAAATATTTCCATACGGGAAGGATGGTAAGAACATTTATTGCACTGACAGAAAAACAACCTGGTTGAAACATTCGTGGTCACGATAACTTGAAATCTGGTTCGATTCACCAGGAAATGTGATTGCGATGTCTAGAAAAAAGTGGTCGAAGCCAAAATGAAAATGTAGTTGATTTGTGCTTCAATTACTTTTCCTGGACATCACAATCACATTTCCTGGTGGATCGAACCAGATTTCAAGTCATTGCGACCACAAATGCTTTGACAAGGTCGTTTTTCTGTCAGTGTGGATTCTTTTTATGGCGTTCGAAAAAACACCGAAAAAACCAGAATACCCTCTCAACCAGGGCATATACGAGAGGTATACGGGTGTCAGTACTCGATGTTCAGGATTCCCGAATAGCTATCGGATCAGATACGTATAGAACCCGGATAGGTTGTGGGAACATATTCGGGTCCATCTGGGAAGCAATCCGCACGGAAAAAAATGTATGGTTATGGTACACTGGAATTTGGTTTCCGCAACCAAATACGTTGGGCTATATTTGGCTCAGCCAAATGCTTGGCTGTGAGAACCAAATGAAATAGTATACGCTCACTTAGTTCAAGATACAACTTTCAGTTGGTTATGAAAACCAAACGCTTTTAAAGGCATTCATTCACCCTCGAGCATTTGGTTGTGGCGACTAAACGAGTGGTGATGAGATTCCGCAGCAAAACCTCAATGTTTCGCTTTTTTCATATATAAATGTTGGTGAATAATGAATCAGAAAAAAAACGAAGTGAAAATATTTTTTCACGTTGAAATAAAAGAAATTTTTCAACGTGATTTCGGCTGATGATAGAAACTTCACAGTGATCGAAGACACAATCGTGAAGTGTTGATCACATTGATCGTGTCGATACCGGGATTCGAACCTGCCTACACCTACCTAATTCTACTTATCTAGAGCCTAACACCCTAACCACGCGCCTATACTACCGTATATGATTGCTGTGCATAATATAATACATGTTGCGCAACAAAATCAGAATCTCAAGTGATGATTTCGTTTCATTGAATATTACACTTCGTAATGCATAGTTTCTGGTCAAAAATAATTCTTCAAACTCCAACATTGAGACTTGGATCGTTTTTGTATAATTATTACGTTCAACAAAATGTGTCAAATGAAGTTTAAATCAGGTTGAAACCGAAACCACAAACGGCACAAACAGTTGAGCCAAGAAAACGTTCGTATCAAGGAATATTGCTTTGGAATAATCATGAACACGTTGATTTTCTATGTGCAATTACAAATCAAATTCATTCAGGTTCCTTGAGAGAACTCAGGATATAAAAATACAAAGACAGGTTTTCTTCCACATTTTCCATAAATTATATTGATGAATACAAATTTTTAATTAACAAAGAAGTATATTCTAGCTTTACTTTTCCAACGTAAGGTGATAATGTTGGTTTAGAAATATTCAAAATCAAATTAGAATATTCCAATGATTGCAATCAGAACTACACTATAATTTAATTAGGTATGTAACTCACATACGAACTCAAGAAATACTCTCAGATCTTAACAAATATTCACAGATTTTAAGAAATACTCTCCAATTTTCTATTAAAGATTACTATATTCCCAAACTGCATCTTTCTCCGTGTAGATTTTGTCCCAGAAAAAGTCTAAGAAAACGTCTAGGAAGTTTTTCCTATGCACGGAGAAAAAATGGTTTGCTACCATAGCGCCTACAAAGAAATTTGTTGTCCTTGCAAAAATATTCACTACAGCAACTAAGACGTTAGTTCTGTTAACAAATGTGTTGATGTCAGCAGAAAAATGTAGTTGTGACAATTATTTTTCTTGCTCTTACACAGAAAAAAAAACTATCTTGTATCAAGAAAATATTGTTTTCGTTATATATGAAACACGGATTGTCTCAGTTCAATGCAACTTGCTTTGAATCAAGAATTTTGTTTTGTGCTGTGTTTGATTCAAAACAAATTGTATTGAACTGAGACAGTCCGTGTTTCATATATAACGAAAACAATATTGTCTTGATACAGGATAGTTTTTTTTTCTGTGTACAGCTAGTTTTTTTTGTAGGGATGTCTTCTTTATTTCTAATCAAATTTATAAAAACAGCTGGAAATCTCATAAATGAATCCACATTGAGATGACGAAATTAGTTTGGTTACTATAACCAACCATTTGGTTATCATAAACGAACAAGTCTTACCATATTATATCAACACCATAACCAAAGCTATCGAGATGTAGTGACCATACAAAAGTTGTCTCGCCTAAACGAATAGTTCTCACAACCAACCCGTCAATAGCCAATTGTTTTTAGTTATCCTAACCATATCATTTTTTTCCGTGCGAATTCTAATCAGGTTCTATCCGGGTCTTATTCAGGATTCATCTAAAAAATTTCGATCTGTATTATTGCGCTGAAAAACAAATTCATTATAAGAATCTGATTGTATATGCATTGCAAATGAATTTCTTTATTCTAATTAACGACGAAAACCAACTTACAATTGAATGGTTGACAGACATGCAGACTTTCGGTCGCGTTTTCTCACCTTTTTTTCGCTCTTCAAACAGCTTCAAAATAAAAAAAAAAAAACAAAGAGCGATTTGTTCAGTAGTTTTCGAGATATCGCGGATCCAAACTTGAAGAACATGGTTTCGAGAAAAACACCTTCAAAAGGTTTCGGGATACGAATCCTTTAACTTGAGAACATTTTTTTCATCTACTTTTTCAAGACCCATTTAATGAGTTTCAAATAACTCGAGTTCTTGATTTATTTCCTTCTTGAAACGAAAAAATTCGAGAAAATCACCTTATTTGGGAATTCGCTTGATGTTTTCATTCTCTGCTTAGTATCAGAAAATCGCAAAATTATTCCATGATTTTCCTATTTTTCAAAATCGCTGAAATATGTGAATTTTCACATTTTTCACATTCTCACGCAAAAATTGCGAAATCGAATTGATTTCCAAGTTTTATATCACGATTCAAAGTTCAAATCAATTTCGAAAATCTCATAATTCTTCAAAAAATCCAAAATTCGCCAATTCCCAGGAATCTAAAAATCAATAAATTACTCCTTCAATTTTCAAAAAATCCGAAAATTGCTAATTTACAAGTTTCCAAGAAAGAATGCATTTCATGAATGTTCATTTTTGAGAATGCTCTAAAATTTGATTATTCTTGCAACTCCAAAATCCGCCAATTTTCAAAAAGCCAAAAATTCTATCGGACAGTATATGTAATTCCATCAGGGTCGTTACAGTAATGTTACAAAAACTCGGAAATGGGTTTGTTTGGTCTCTAAGCAATATCTTATGCAATACTTTCACGGATCTTCAAGATGGATCTCACAAGATTCTCAAAGAAGACGTATTTTTGATATTCCCAAGGTATTTTAAAGACGAATGGAAAAAACAATTGCAAAGTAGTTAGATAGTTTCCAAGTTTATATTTAAGATCTGTTGTCAAATACATTTTCTAAATATAATAATATTAATAATAATAATAATAATAATAACAATATAAAATGGAATATCGTCAACTATTTCGAAAATATTTTTCTGATCTTGACTTTTAAAAACAAAGAGCAGCCAAAGAAAATCTATTCAATTCGTCCTTAACTGATAATCTCCATTCTGAGTGATATATCGAACCCAAGGTAACGCCTGATATCCACTTTTTTCAATGATTTTCAGATACCGAACTTGAATGCCAGAGGTCGTGAAATACGGTATCTCAAATTTAACTTGAATAGGCGGTTTCCCTTCAACGTCTTCTCCAATGACCGAAGGTAAGCCAAAATGCGCTCTCATGAGATACTCCTTTCCACCTGGGAATGACTTGATAAACCAAGTGATGGCACTTTGTTCGGGAGAATACTTGACACTGCCTATAGTGGTTTTGAATTTAGGAGAGTCCGCGTCGTTTGGCACAGGGATAACGATCTCTACATTGTTGGCGGTTGAACGACGTTTGAATTGCGATCGTGCTTTTATCATGTACTCCACTCTGCTGTGAGCGTGTCTCTCGATAACGGATTCGATCCATATGAGAGGTTTGACATGGGTATTCAATCGATACGACATGAGTTCAAATTCTCCATCGGGTGGAATGAAAGAAATGGTTCGATCGTTTTCGAATCGAGAGAGTCTCACGCATTGGTGGAATTTCACATCCTCCAATTCGACGGATTTGGATTTACCCCGACCCGTGGATTCGAACAATACTTTGTCGTTCAGACCTAATCTCAATTCGGGCATCCCGGAAAGATAGACTCTCATTTTGATAGCACCTACTATCTCCGAACTCAGAACGTTCCCATTCGCATTCGCCAAGAGATTCACGGATTCTATGACGTCGAGGAATACTTCGTTCTTACGATATTTGATTCCCTCGGAACGCCAGGAGACGGCATTAGTCACAGCCATAGGAATTCTCGGTTGAATTTCCAATTTGTGTCCCTCCTGGGTTATATATTCCTGAAGAATTTTACTATCGGTCGTTTGAGGGTAACCAAAGTCTAATAATTCGTCAAGCAATTCGTAGATCACCACGAAATTATCCCTTATGCTCTCTTCTTCTAATTCTTTGAAATACTCTTGCATCACTTGAACAACCTTGTGAAGGAATACAAATACCAACGAGATGTTGGCATTTTTCTTCGTCGTTGATACGATATACAGATTATTATATTTTATGTAAGCGTATGTACATTCCGGCGTTTGAATGATCGGAGTCAAATTTCCTTCTTCCTCGCGTTCCATGACTAACGGCATGAACTTTTCTATCACGCCTGTTTCGATATCTCCGCGATAATTTCGCGAGATCAATACCTTGCCTTTCACGTCTAATATATATATCGCCGAAGTAGACATTTTGCGTAGGCGGCCTAGCTCTGTAAACAAAAAGTTACAAGAACGATCAAATATTTGGGAAAGGAGTCGATTCATCGATACTGATGTAAAATATTTTTTTATGGAGCTGATATTATTCAGCGACTATGGTATTCTGAAATTGGAGAAGATATTTCTTGCTCTGAAGTGCTTACGACTTATACATTTGGAATAAAATCAATGAGATTCGTGAGAGCATCTTCGGTAGACAAACTCGACTCTTCTTGCATCATTTACGATTAATCAAGTTCAAATATCAAGGAGTCATCAAATAGTCTTTTAAACTTTCTATAACGAATATTTCTAACATACCGCTTTATGCGGCAAAGAAATCAAATTTAAATTCAATACAACGTGATATCTCTTGCATCTCAGATTATAACCTTGAACACTTTTGACGCATCATTCGTTCGGATTGCATATCGTATTAGACAAAATTGAGATATATTGCAACATATGGAATTACTTCCAAATTGAGATACAGTAATGTGTTTTAGACGATTAAAAAATCTACTCTCGTAAGTTCTGCAACCAAGAAATAATTACTCGTAAAAAGCGATCATTTTTTATAAAATTGATTTGAACCTTGAAAACTTGTGCCTATTCGTCGTCAATCCATGAAGAATTGATTTATGTAAACAATCATATTATTATCAAAAAAGAAAAATTCCAATACATGAATATTCTGCATGAATTAAAAAAAAAGAACCATTACATTGGAAATACATGAAATCCATGAACGAATAGGTGAGATTGACTGTACGAGTAATTTAGAAATACATCAATTAACCAATGCTATCATAGTTTGACGTGTGTAATAACTGCCAAGGATATAATCATTCAAATGGAAGAAACATAACCTCAACTTTGAATAATCCATAAATGATTTGTAAACGTAAGAAAATTCTTCATAAGAATTTGATCCGTGATATCAAGAGATATGAAATGATTAACGTCGACAGAAAAGTATGGATTCACAATCGTCCAACGTAATCCAGAATAATAATTGGAATTCAAAGATACACACATTGGAGATAAATTCTTCTTACCACTTATGGAAATACTTTAAATAAACATATATCTCGCGTCACTTAATAACGATAACCGATATCTTTATCAAATATATCAGAGAGATTTTAAAGTAAACTGGTCCATGATTATTTCATGTTTTTCTCTTTTCTCTCGAAAAACCACACGAGATACCACTTTCGGTAGGCGAACAGGTGAAAAATCTATCTGACAGGAGCGGGCGCGCATGCGCGTAAAACTTATCGACCGCAAGCAGTGGTTAAATAAGTTTTCAAATGTACAGTGCGTATTACGTACCGCCATCTATGGATTTTGGACTGGAGATGTTTGTGTATCGTTTACCTCGGTCCACCTGCTGCATCAACTTGTGTTTTGACTGCCGCACCTGACTCCTCTTTACTATATTTTCAGGATTTTTCAGACAGAATCTTAGATATAAGAATTTTCATTCGCATATCATTGCTTTATCAGAAAGTTTCATACCTTGCAGGCGAAAATCAACCTGAAACATTCAATTTTTGAATTGCGGAAGTGTGGAGGACCCAGACAGCATACGAGAATCCCAAATGAATTCTGAAAAAAGAACTTTTAGGGTACAAAGTGCTTCAAAAGAGTTTCAAGAGAATTCGATTCGCCAGACATTTGCGAGTTATTCCATTAAAATTCCATACGGAACTCGGAAATGTCTGACGAATTCAATTCTTCTCTCCAAGGGTTCTTTTTGCAGAACCCAGATAACACACGAAGAATTCTTTTTCGAGAGCAAGAATAAAACTCTTCAAGGATTCTTTTCGAACTAATGAATTCATATAGAGCTCTGGAGGAGTTCAATCTGTCGGACATTAACAAGTTCTTCGAGAGTACTCAAACAATACTTATTCTGATATTCTCAACCCAGAAAACAAAACGAACGAGTCCACGATCGCCCAATCTCATGGACATAATGATGCATGAACAATTGACCAATGATTGTACTATCAGAATGGCTAATGCGTGAATACTATCAATTATTATACAATCATTGATGCACAACAGTTGCAGTAGTCTTCAATGCATGCATCATTGGTCAATAATGTGTTAACTTATCATATAGTTAATTGTAAAATCGTGAACGACTTCAAAGTGTCCATGATTGTACAATCATTGAACCACTTTGTTTTCTGGGAAAGAGCTTGTTAATGTCCGACAGATTGAACTCCTCCAAAGCTCTATATGCGAATTCATTAGTTCGAAAAGAGTTCTTGAAGAGTTCTATTCTTGCTCTTGAAGAAGAATTCTACGTGTGTTATCTTGGAATTCATTTGGGATTCTTGTGAGTCATCTGGGTTGATATGTGTATTTGAAACAGCATCTATGAGATTTGACAAGATTCATGAGTTTTGATGGGATTTCATCCAGTACCAACAACTTCTCTTGTGGAATAATTCCAAATAATTCTCTAAAGAACGTCTTATTCAGAGTTCTGAAAACTTTTAAAGAGTTCTTTTAAGAGAATTAGTCCGAATTTTTTCACCAGGGTTCCCTCATAAAATCCCATCAAAACAGATAAAACCGAGAAGTTCATGCGGTTTGATATGTGCACGTACAGCACAAAAGTCCCCGCAAAGAGCTCCCGTTATGACAGTAAACATGAATTCATTATGAATAGTTTGAATTCAAAATGAATTAACTCTTGATGAATAATTTAATCTTCAGAAAGAATTTATATCACGAATTCATAAAGAACTATTCAGGCATTCAACATGTATGTATTTTGAATTCATTGGGTTTATATTGAATTCATTTTTACTGTCATAACGGGGACTGTTCAAGAAGTTTTTTCAGAAGTTTTTGTGAATTCAAAACGATTTTTTGTGCTGTCTGGGTGTATTTGGAAAAGGATCGATGAGGTTTTATCTGCATTGATTGGGATTTTACAGCAGGGATGATATTGCTGCAATATCACAAATCACAATGCAATATTGTGATCCCACAAATCCTAATGTAATATTCCATCAGAATTATAAAAATGTTAATTCTTCTCTCTAAATTCCTTGGAGTGGAAATTCACTCTTGCTGAGTGAAAATACTGCAACTACGAAAGAGTGGAAATCAACTCTGGTGTTTGCAGTGAAAAACTCACTCTTAGGAAAAAGAGTGAATATTGACTCTTAAAGAGTGAAATTTCACTCTTCAAGAGTTGAGCTCCCACTCCGTTCTAGAGTTGCAGTATTTTGACTCTTCGAAGAGTGAATATTCACTCCAAAGAATTTAGAGAGAAGCTTCATGAGATTTTCTCAGAACATTCTCCGAGATTCATTGAGAATTGATGCTTTTGAATGAAATGATCGTTGGAGAGATTTATAAAACTGACCAAATCGCATTGACGAATGATGAGATGAGATGAGATTTAACGAGACCTTTGCCCAATTTCAATGAGATTTGGTGAGATTCAATGAGACTTTTTAATCAGGCGATAAATATTGGTGGTCCTGAGATTTTTTGATACAAATTTTGACAAAAGAATGTGGAAATAAGACACAATGTTTAACCGATAAACATTTTTAGATTTCTCAAGGAGGCTGTTTTTTTCAACAGTAATTTTTTAAACTAACACAGTTAGAAACTAACAGTTTCCGAGATATTTGACTACTAAAATCACTTGAAATTTAAAATTGTCCACCCTGTATATTTACAATTCCGAATTGCCGAATGGCAAGCGCTTGTTAAAAGAGCAAGATTTTTGCTGTAATAGCAAATTTTTTTCCCTAATTCAGCAACAAGTTTTGCCACATTAGCAAAGCAAATTTTCGAGGTTTGCTGATTCAGCAACTTTTTCCCCTGAGTGTATATTCTATCATTTAGAAAAAAAAATAGAGAAACGACTATTGACAACAATTCGAAGATCCAATATCTCAAAAAGAATTTAAAAATTGATGTTTTCTCCGGATGTTGAGGATACAACTCTCCTCCTTTTGGGCTGCATTATCAATTTCTTGTTCTCTACTCCCATAATAAAAAAATAGTCTCATTATCCCAGCTAAGAATTATTTCAAATATTAAATTTATCCATACTTCGAGGAAACTGAGGACACAAATTTGAAATCTAATAATAAGTCTTTGAGGGACTTCAGCCCCCTCTATCCTTCAACATTATCCCTTGATCCAGGCATTTGAATTCACTCGATAAACATTTTTGATTCCAGTTCGTTCCAGGACACCACAGGCGATTGAAAATCCGTTTCAACATTTGTGGGCATGCACTTGGCACTTATAAAGTTGGCTGATAGCGAATGCTGTCATGCTTTTGTTTTGGCAGCTGCCGATTCTGAATCGGCTGCTAGCCATACAACATGCATGTCCTAGCATCAGGATTGTCTTCATGGTCATTACTTTGTGCGGATGTTATTCGGCCAGTCCCACCGCAACCCGTTACGCTTCGCGCATTGTGGAAACGAAAAGTGGACAAATTCGTGGAATACTTCAAGTAAGAAATAATTCAGCGCAAACTTATACTCGGGTAGAAACTATACGGTCCAGAAGAATGATTCAACGTCATGTTTCGTTTCCAGGATTTGAATAGCCGACATTTGGATCCCGTGGAAGTATTTCGAGGCGTCCCGTATGCAGCTCCTCCAACCGGAAATTTGAGATTTCGACCGCCGATGTCGCCGATGCCATGGAACGGAGTGAAAATGGCGGATTCGTTCGGCCCAGTTTGTCCACAAAATTTTCCAGATATCAGCAACGATACTATAGCTCTGACCAAAATGCCGTTTGGTAGATATCAGCAATTGAAACAATTGGTTGTTTTTTTAGCTAATCAAAGCGAGGATTGCCTTTTTTTGAATCTGTACATACCTGGAAGCGGTGAGCATGAACAATGATGATTATTGGATGTATAACTCCATCTTTTCCTTTTTTCTCACAAGAGAATTAGCAACGCCAGATGAATCCTCGAAATGTTGACCATTGTGTTCATTCACTCCCTACTCAAAGAAAAAAGAGGTGAAACATCGAGTTATACAGCTAATACGAGCAACGATATAATTGTCTAATTAGTAGATCGTTTATTGAGAATCAACAACGTTTTCAGGTTCTCGAGGATTAGAGGCACCCTACGCGGTGATGGTTTATGTTCACGGGGAAAGTTTCGAATGGGGTTCAGGGAATTTTTATGATGGAGCTGTTTTGGCGAGTGCCGGTCACGTTATTGTTATTACTCTCAATTATCGTCTTGGGATTCTAGGTTTGTGGCATTTATTCAATATCGTGAAGTGCAGTGACAAGAGCAAGAAAAATATTATGAAATTGCGATTTAGGTTTCCTCAGAACGAGTTCCTCTTCCAACGATTCGGTTGAATCCGGTGGAAATTTGGCATTGAGGGATATAGCAATGGGACTTCACTGGGTACGCGATAACATCGCTGCTTTTGGTGGAGATCCGGGAAGAGTGACTCTGATAGGTCATGACACCGGGGCAGTTCTGGTGAACTTTTTATTGCTCGCTTCCTATGGCAAAGGTACGCCGAAGTTGTGAATAAATTCTCTCGGAGTATTTAATCTCGATTTACTTCCAGGTTTGTTTCATCGAGTAATATTGTCGAGCGGTTCAGCTCTGAGTCCTTGGGCGTCGATGTACGATCCAAACAACGCCTACCTCAAGGTCTCAACGCAATTGAACTGTCTTGAGAAGTACGACGGAGATATAGGGGAATGTCTTCGTAGTGTTCCTCTCGAAGCACTTATGAGCGTGGAACTTCCTGAGATACGGTGAGTCAATATTCCCTTGCCCGACTGGAAATTATCATAGAGTTAACCTGACATATGGTGAGGACCTAACAAGGTCATCCGAAATACGGTATACCTGCTGAAATCCTACTCAGGATTAGATGCGGATGCCCCACGTAGGGATGATCCCATTTGATCCTAATTAGGTTTCCCTTAAATTATCCTAGAAGGTTGCAATAGGTTATCCTGAGATTATGAACATATATGTTCATAAAGTATAGTTCAATAAAGTGAATGCAAAAATGTCTCAATTTTAGATTGTATACTCCTTGGTGAAATAAATTTTCTCTAAATTAAGAAGATATTTCCGAACAAATGTCAACTGTGTATCTTTCAAGTGAGATCTCTCCATGCCGAATGCAACATTCTTGGGTTGTGGATTTCCTGTTCATATCCTAATTTCAATTTATTCTGGAGGTTTTGGTATGGGATTCCGCATCAAATCCTTGTTAGTCTTGCCTCATAAAGTCCTGATATTAGTGAAGCGTGACATGACTTCTCAGGTCCTGACGAGGTTGCCTCACTGGGACCTGGGCTGGATCAAAGTCGACCTGATCTGGTCCATGGGGTAAATTTCTAGTCGGGTGTATATCGATGATTTCAGATAGCATATGCACATTTTGAAAACATACGTTGAAAATATTCGAATATTCTATGGAAATTCTTATCACGTGCGAATGTATACTACCGGTCAAAAGTATTTTACCACCTCTCGAAGGAACTGGAAATCTTTGAAGTTTCATATCTCAGCCGTGAATGGTCGTAGAATCAAAACTGAGCAACTGTTTTGAAGGGGAAGATGTACTCTCTGCAGGGATCTTGGCCTTAGTGACTGGACTGAAGTTCGTTATTGGCTGTGTTTAGTTGAACTCACGATATTTTTCTTTTTTTTTTTGCCGATTAAAACTTTTGCATATTTTTGGGTGATTTTTTCCTGGAAGAATAAGATCATATATTCGATAGAGCATAGATTGAGCTTGAAAATGCTTTTTTGTTTTCTTCTTTATGATCATTCTTCCCGGAGTTATGTCACTTTTTGTGGGAGAAGATTGAGTGATCATTTTAAGACTGCGAGACAGTCCATCAAAGATGAGAAAAGGTGGGGGGAAATTAAATGTGCCTCAATAATTCCCAAAATTTGTGAGCAGGTAGAACATGTTGGAACGCACAGTTTTTCCCTGTAACAGTTTTCGATTGGATCGGTACTTTTGGAGTAACAGAGCACCCTGTCTGGAAATTTACTTCTTCCACAAAAAATGACATAACTTCGGGAGGAATGATCATAGAGAAGAATACAAAAAAGCATTTTGAAGCTCAATCTATGCTCTATCGAATGTATGATCTTATTCTTCCAGGAAAGAATCACCCAAAAATATGCAGAAGTTTTAATCGGAAAAAAGAACGAAAAATATCGTGAGTTCAACTAAATACAGCCAATAACGAACCTCAGTCAAGTGACTGAGGCCGAGATCCCTGTAGAGAGCACGTCTTCCCCTTCAAAACAGTTCGTCAGTTTTGGTTCTATGACCATTTCCTGCTGAGATATGAAACTTCAAAGATTTCGAGTTCCTTCGAGAGGTGGTAAAATAATTTTGACCGGGAGTGTATTCTACGGACATTCTCAGAATGTTTGAAAGAGATTGTTTCAAATATTCTCAGCATATGATGCCACGAATATTGTGGGAGTATTAGGAAAAAATGCTGTTAAAATAGAAATCCACGTCAAAATACCTAACTTCTAACATTTCTGCATGTAACAAAAAACTAATTCACAATCAATCTTTTCAATCATGAATTCTCAGCAATATTATGGATTTACGTGGACGGATGAGATATTTGTGATGGCAACAGGCAATCTTCATATACAGTAGTGGAAATTGGTATAAAGGCACTTGAATTATGAAGAAAAACATGGGTTTGATGTTTATCTAAAATATTCATATGATTGTTTTTGTTTCGAGTAAGTACAATAATCAAGAAACCGATCGATGTCTATTGATTCCGATGCAAAAACTCAATTCAAACCGATTAAGAAGATGAAATGAATATATTTGAATTGTGTTTCTGCATCGGAATGAATCCATGGGTCTGTCACCTCGCTGATGAAAATGGCCGTTATGTCCTTTTCCAACTGGCATTTTTATCAGAGCTGTCAACAGCATTATCCACCATTATTCAATTCATGGGTGCTTCCGATCGTCTCAGGAGCTCGCTCCGGATCAATTTTTCAACCAATCAAAAATATTATCACAATACTTGCGCATGCGCTGCTCATCAATCTTTTTACAAATTTCGTACTCATTTTGTACGAACGTTCCTAGAATATTCGAAACAGTCTCATTGATATATTCTCAGAATATACTATGTTCCATGGAGAATAACTCAAGAAGAACGAATACAGGGTGAATGTTTTATTGTTCCAGATTCATCCCTCGAATCGGGCCAAGTTTACCAATAGATCAAAACACTGCCGATCCCAGCGTAGAGATGGAACGAGCCAGCAATGCATTCATCGAGGTGCCTTTGATCCTAGGAGTATCCACCACGGAATCAAGTCTCGATTTCAATGCAAATGATATACAGTTTGGTTTCGAGGATGATTACAGGAATCGTATACTCCGTACATATATTAGAAACACCTACGTTTATCATTTGAACGAGATATTTTCGGCTGTGAGAAACGAGTACACGGATTGGGATAAATCTCTTCATCCGATAACCATACGCGAATCCACGATGGAAGCTCTGAGCGACGGCCATACCGTTGCCCCGCTCATGAGGATAGCATTTTATCACGCGAGAAGAGGGGCCAAAACTTATTTTTATCATTTCAATCATCAGACCAAGGACAGTGGTTATTTACAGGTAAATGTCACTACACCCCGAAGAGAACATGAAGCTTCAGCGAACGTTCAGATTAGATCTGTATAGATCGAATCGAAGGTTCATGAAAGCTAACTTTCAGATTCACAAACGTTTGTCAAAGTTACTACGAACGTTGAAATGTCCGCCTCAAAATACTCTCAGGAAACATAGATGGAACGTTCATTGAAGGTTCTATACTTAAATTAATTTGTAATAATTTATGTTTATTAATTCATTTATTTTTCATATCAATTGATCAAAATTAATATAAGTATAGATATTTTTGTGAAGCTTCGTCAAACCTTCGATGAACCTTCAGCGGAAGTTCCATCTATGTTTCCTGAGCGTGTTTCGAGGCGGACATTTCAACGTCCGTAAAACCTTTGTCAAAAGTTTGTGAATCTAAAAGTTAGCTCTAATGAACCTTCGGCCCGATCTATACACATCTGATCTGAACGTTCGCTGAAGCTTTATGTTCTCTTCGGCACGTATAAAGACCGGGTTTATTAATATTTAGAAAGAATTTATCAACGGTCAGAAATATGACTGTCAATTTAGGGAAAAAGAGGATCGCTGAAAATTATTCGTAGCGAGTCCTACAAAAATTCGTAATCAAAATATCAACAGTTGATAGTTTCATTGGTATTTTTCACAGTGAAACTATCAATTGTTATTACATCGACTACGAATTTTCAGTAGACTTATTACGAATATTTTTCAGTTTAATTGACAGTCATTTCTCTGAATATTAATAGACCCGGTCTTTCCGTGTATTATATCTTTAGAGAGAATATAAATCATTTCATTCTCACGCCTCTCTTCCCATTCAAGCGACTCGGGAGCGTTCGCGGGGAGGATATTCCATACATCTTTGGATTACCCCTGGTCGCCGGCGGAGCGTTCTTTCCACGAAATTATTCTCGTCCCGATCAAGGCATCGCCGAAGCGGTTCTCACGTTTTTTACAAACTTCGCCAAAACAGGAAACCCCAACGAGCCTCACAAAATCGAATCAGTCGATTACGGCACTCCGAAAGAGAAAACCCGATTCCGAGGTCTGTCTTGGGACCCTTATGAAACCAGTTCTCAGCAATATTTGATGATAGGTAAATACACGGATTGTAACTTTGGCTACACTCAATAAAACACTTACCCCCAATCAGAATTCAACAACTGGCGCAGTACTGCGCCAGTACCGGCTAACACTGGCGGGGTACTGGCATTTGTCCGAAATGATAACGCTTTTCCGTACTGGGTACTTGGTACTGGCACAGTACTGGTAATCGGTAATGGTCTTCAGTACCGGCGCAATACGCCCAATCAGAATTTCACAACTAGCGCTGTACTGCGCCAGTACCGGCTAAGACTGGCGGGGCACTGGTGGTCTGTACTGCAGCAGTACTGGCATTTGTCCGAAATTATAATGCTTTTCTATACTGGGTACGTGCTAGCCGACTCTTGGGGACCCAATACTGGCACTGTACTCCACCTGTTGTCAACATTGGCATACTTCGGTTTTTTCTGATTGGGTGATTTCCTATTATTTGCAATCACTGCAGTGCCTGTATTGTATCAGTACTTGATCGACATCAAGCTTTCAGTACTGGTGTATCAGTACTGGCGTATCAGTACTGGCATAGTACTGTATCAGTACTCGGTCGACATCAAGCTTTCAGTACTGGTGTATCAGTACTTGATCGAAATCAAACTTTCAGTACTGGTGTATCAGTACTGGTATAGTACTGTATTTCTATGTATCCAGTACTAAATCCGTACGTGCTAGCCGACTCTTGGTGCCCAATACTGGCACTACACTCCGCCTGTTGTCAACATTGGCATACTTCAGTTTTTTCCGATTGGGTACCGTCTAATGATGAGACAAAGCTGCATAATCATAAGACGATCCCGTTTCAAAATACTTTCAGACGGGAACCATCTCAAACAATTCCATGTCACTAAAAGACGACTTCTTCTGTTAGTAAAACGGAATTCGTCTAATCACAAGACGGACTTTCTTCTACTGATAAGACGGGAAAAAATACTCTAAATTACTTACTTGGGAGTACATTAGAAACATCCTTTGTCATGAGACGGATACCGTCTTGTGAGAAGACGAGATTCATTCCAATTCCCAGACAGCACTGGGACGTTCTTCGGGCGTTCAGAAAACGTACTTAGTCACAAGACGAACGTTCAAGAAATGTTCCAGGACGTTTCAAAAATGTCGTATAGACATTCCAGGGATGTACAAATGTCCGGTATAGTCTTATTTAGGTTTCCATCCCTTGTGAAAGTATTTCTACGCCAAATTACGCCAAAAACTACGAAATATTACGTCAATCTACGTCCCACAGCTTGGCATAGTTTTACGTAATTAGGCACAGACAAAAATATGAATATTTGTGCCGAAAATACGTAAAATTGAAGCAGGGGAGTAGAAATATGTAAATTTGGCGTACAAAGTCCGAGAGTTTATGCCATTCTACGTATTTCTACACCTTTGTACGCCACAGTATACGGGTAAAACTCTTGGTCATAGATTGGCGTACTTTGACATAGAAGTGCGTAGAATTTTCTACGTTTTTTTACGGAAGTGTCCGAAATGCAGTATTTAGGCGTAGTTTTTGGCGTAATTTGGCGTAGAAATATTTTCACAAGGGATGGAACGTTTAAGAAACATGTTAAATGAGAATTTGTTGAAGATCAAACTTGTGCCAAACCTTTCAATATTCTCCATTTCGAGGAGATGCAAATGAACTGCGGTGAAGCCTGTATCGATAGATTTGATAAATTACATTTGCATCTCTTCAATACATTGCAGGTAGTGAAATTTTGAGGTTATGTGAGTCATAATACATTGACTTAATCCTTGATAACTTACATTCTGCCAATAGTTTTGAACTTCTGGAATGGAATCTTTCCAAATATTCGATACAAAACATATTTTTATGGTTGTTTGGTACTTTTTTCCTTAGTAAAACTATGAATATATTTGTATAGGTTAGAGATAAAATACTTGATTTTCATATAACGTCTCGAAAACGTTCTGAAAACGTACCATACCATGTGTAAACAATGTCCCCAAAACGTGCTCCCCAACACATTGAATGAATATTCCTAAGACGTTTGGAAAACGGACTTTTGGAAACCCACAACATCTGTGGGACTTTGGGCACGTTTTTAAAACGTTTTGAGAACTTTAGGTGCTGTTTGGGAAGGTTAGACGATTTTTGTGTGTTTATGAAACTGCACGGTCCCGTACCCTGGTGAAAGGGAAGCGTGTAAAGGAACGTTGGGGAAACGTAGTTTGAAGCGTATTGGAAGAGTAATCAAAATGTCATGGGAAGATGAATAAAGCGTAATATGGAAGAGTTATTCTAAAGTATGGGAAGTAATTCATCATTGAGGATTGACGACAATTCGGAATGTAATCCAAGAGTAATCTAACCTGAAACGGATGTTGATGAAAAGTATGTTTGGCAGCATCAAAGCAGTCGAAGCATCAAAGTCGAAAATATTCCTCGTTAATTTTTTTTTATATCCTTATTAGTTTCCCATTTAATTGATTTCATGTTGAATTTTTAGGTTAATCTTCCACTTTGACAATTGTTGATTCATACAATTATCTGAATCATACTATTGGAATTGAATGATACTATCGAGCACTCGAAAAATAGTATAAAATGAAAACGAAATTCTTCAACCCTCCTAATTTTTCCCCGACAGAATTTTCCACACCATCTTGAGTAATTTCATCCATTTTTATCGCATATTTTTGAGGTTATATGGATTCTGTAAGCCATTAGGCATAGAATATAGTGTCCAAGTAAACAAACGTGATTGTAAAGTAATCAAATGAGTCGGAACGTATACTAAGCGTATCACAATGTTGTTGAAAATCAAGAGGGTTTCAAACGTACTTCGATTTTTCGATTAAAATGCATCCCGAAAATCGAAGCGTCATCTGGAACATGAAACATTTATAATACTCCTCAGTGTACTTTCAGCAACGTTTCTTTACACGCTTCCCTCTCACCAGGGTACAGCACCGGCCACCAGACATTTCTACGTTGCCTCCGCGTGGAGTCCACGGAGATGCGACGTAGAAATCGGTGGATATGTGCTGTTAGGGGTCATTATATCGAAACAGCCGATTTTAATGGTGAAACGAGTTCGTTTTATGATGAGAAAATCATTTTTATAAGTGTACGGATGTACGGATCTCAATCATCCTTCATTCTCACTTTTAGCACCAAAAGCAAAAATGAAGAGCCACTACCGTGGACATAAAATGTCGGTCTGGCTGAATTTGATTCCTCAACTTCACAAACCGGGAGACGGTGATATTTCTATGAGGCATCATCATTTTCGTGGGAAAGGGGATCATTTCTACGCAGGTACAAATCGAAATAAACTCATGTCTGGAAAATCCAAAATTCTGAAACTATGCGTGTGTTGTTTTAGGTCCCGTCAGGGAGGAATGGTACACGCCATTGCCTTTAACCGGTACCATGAGAACGAGTTCCTCATTGACCTCGGCGTGTAGTACATATATCATCGATAATTCAGTTACCGAGGATATAGTGTCGCTTTTGAACGAGAACGAAGACGATGCCAAAGTACTACAACGTTTGGCGTCGCGTCATTATTACAGTACCACGACCGCTCTTGCCATTACCGTTGGAGTGGGCTGTATTCTACTGGTGTTGAATATGTTAATATTTGCTGGTATTTATTATCAGAGGGATCGTGACAAGAAGAGAGCAATGAACGAAAGAGAATCTCTAAACAAAACGTACGTGGTGGAGACTTCCAGTGGCGTTCAAGAACCTCCCCCGTTGTACACGACGTTGTGTAGAACTCCTCAACATGCTCAAGATGTACAGTCGCGATCCAGCGACGAACCAGGGCCGGGTCCCGTTAAATCTACGAATCCTCCTCCCAAAAAACGAGTGCAAATACAAGAGATATCTGTATAGCGTTTGGATATGTTCTAGCGTCAGGACTTATGTGAATAGTGAATGTCAATAAGAATTTGAGAATCTAATGTATGTGTATATTATATAAAAGAGAAAAAGAACGAAAATGAAGAAAGCATGTAACTGTAGACATTTTTCTCGTATAAAATATTGAATCATATCCTTAAATTTTTTATACACTCCTCCAATGATGTATCTGGAAGAATCAATGTATAGAATATATTTATCGGATTTGAATTCCTGTTTCTTCAAGTTTTTCGGTCCTTCAGAAAACTATAGTTCATGTGAAATTTCAGTATCGGTGTATTTCTTTTTATTGTGATTCATTCGAATCGGTCGCTTCATGCGTTAAATTCAAATTACTCCAGACAGCGAAGTTCTAGAAAAATTCGCAACTTCCCAACAGTACGGAGCAACTGTTGTTGGGAAGTTGCTGGGAGGTTGCGGACTCAAATGTGCAGCAACATGCAGCAAACTTGAAAGTTGTTGTTGTTGTTGTTGTTGTTGTCATGTGGACTTGGGCATCATTATATATTAGTCCAGTTCACTGAAGTAGTTCAGTGTATCTCGTTCATTGGATTGAACTAGTTCAGAGATATAGTTCAATTAAGTCAAATAGTTGAATTAATCTGGTGAAGAATAATCTAGTAAAGAATTAGTAAATATCCATCAATTGTGTGAGGATATTTTTTGTTTTCTTCGTTCTCTCACATAATGGTCCATGTAAAGTGATAACCCTAGTGAAAATCGAGGATAGAAAAATTTGTATTCGCTTCTATCCATTTTCAACGTCATTTTCTGCACCGCTTTTTGACATTGACCTGAATAGGAATCTGGTTTATCCATTTTAATCCACAAAAATGGATTAGGAAAAGGAAAAATCCGACACGACATTGGATGAACTTAGTATTCATTTCTATCCACTTTCAATGTCATTTTCTGCACCATTTTTTGATATTCACAAGGATAAGTATTCGCTCCATCCATTTCAATGCATGAAAAGTAGAAAAAAAAATTAATGTTGGTGTCCGATGATGGTCTATTGGCGAGAAATGTGGAAATTTCAAACACTGAAAATCTACTGTGCGTGGTATCTTTCATTTACCTATTTTTCACCGTAACCGACCACCCATCAGAATACCGAACCTGCCTACTTAACGCTTAACCTATTCTATCAACTACCTAACGCTTAACCTACGCTGCTGTACAAGAGTACATGTTATGGCCTGGATAAAGTGCGTCTATAATCACTATGCTTCTCTAGTGGAAATCGAAAAAGGAATGAATTGGATTTCTATCAACTTAAAACCATACGAATCAGTTTCTGTGACGTTCATTCCAAGACGAATGAAAATCATATCCAAATCAAGCCAAATTTGATCCTAATATAATTGTATTCCTGAAAATGCAATCCATTTGAATCTTTAATCCTTCCGAATACTGAATTGAGTATATCATTTTTGATCCATGTATTGAATTTTGAACTCGTCATCATTCTATTCATTTTCATACCGATTGCGGTATAGACATTGAATCCGGTCCAATCATTTTTCATTCCGTATCCATTTCAATCTGAAATTCGAAATACGTTCCTTTTTCAATCGTATTCCTCAAAACCGATGATCCGTATGAATTCCAAGTGAAGAGAAAATCCTATCCAATTCAATCCAAATTTCATTTCAATATAACTTTGTTCATGAAGGTGTAACAAAATTCAATACATTTTTATCCATTTGAATCTTTATCCTCCTTAATCCAAAATTCGGTATATAATTTTTGATCTATGTAATGAATTTTCAAGCCGTAATTATTCAATCCATTTCTATACTGATCACGGTACAGACATTGAATTCGTTTCAATCATTTTTTATTTCCTATCCATTTCAATCATAGATTCGGAATACGATTGTTTTTCAATCGAATTCCTGAAAACCGATAATCTGTATGGATTCCAAGTGTAGAAAAAGCCTATTCAATTCAATCCAAATTTCATTTCCAATACAAGTGTATTGTTGAAAATTCAATGAAATTTGATTTATTTGTATGTATTTGAATCTTCAATTCTTTCTCATCCTGAATTCCGTATACAATGGAATCTCGCAATAACACAACTCTTCTCCTTTTTCATTCACGGTTTCTGCCGTGCGTTGAAGAGAGCGGGGTAACATTTCTATTGCGAGGTTCTATAGTGTATACTTTTTATTCCATGTAATGAAATTCAGGATTGGGAATGAATTGAAGACTCAAATGAATACAAATGTAATCAAGTTTCTCACGCTTTCAAGAATGAAGTTATATTGGAATCAAATTTTGATTGAATTGTATAGAATTTTTCTTCATTTGGAATCCATACCGATTAAAGGTTTTCAGGAATTTGATTGAAAAACAATCTTATTCCGAATCTGTGATTGAAATGGATAGAGAATTAGAAATGATTGGAATGGATTCAATGTCTATACCGTAATCAGTATAAAAATGGATCGAACGATGACGACTTGAAAATTCATTACATGGATCAAAAATTATATACCGAATTTTGGATTAAGGAGGATAAAGATTCAAATGCATAAAAATGTATTAAATTTTGTTACACGTTCATGAATAAAGTTATATTGGAATGAAATTCGAATTGAATTGGATAGGATTTTCTCTTCACTTGGAATCCATGCGGATCGTCGGTTTTGAGGAATCCAATTGAAAAAGAATCGTATTCCGAATCCAAGATTGAAATGGATAGGGAATAAAATTATTAAAACATTCAGACTCAGAAGGTTCCACGGGGGTAAAACTTGGAGAAAACTGTAATTTCTGTCGAAATCCATCGTTTTTATGCACAACTACCCCTCAAATTGCAATCAGATCACCGCTGAATTGATCACACTGCTATCACTCTTTGCCAACACTCCCGACTGCGAGAAAATGTCGAAAAATTCAGACTTAGGAGGTTCCACGGGGGTAAAACTTGGAGAAAACTGTAATTTCTGTCGAAATCCATCGTTTTTATGCACAACTATCCCTTATATTCCAATCAGATCATCGCGTAAATTAATTACACTGCTATCACTCTTGGTCAACACCCCCGACTCCAAGAAAATGTCAAAAAACTCAGACTCAGAAGGTTCCACGGGGATGTAAACCACTCTTGACACCATATTCGCATACTTCCTAATACTCATTTTCATGTTCAACTTGTCAAAACTCATAGAATAATGTATTTTTCCATCTTGAAACCTATCTGAATCGATTCAGCAACTCAAAATCTATAAGAAAACCCCAGGTTCATCCATCTAGCCCCATTGAATCGCCCAATAATCAAGTTTGAATTCATGAAGACATTCAAGTACAGTCTGTGCCAAAAGTAATGCCACTCGTTCGCTGGACGTCGTTCGTTAGCTTCAGCTTCATCTCGCGGAGACAAATTTTTGAGATTTTCTCATCAATTTTCTCCAGAACTTGGGAAAATTTGCCACTGAAACTTAAATTTCTGGACCCAGTATCCCATTTGTGCAACTTTTCTTGACTTTCTTGACCCTGTAGACACCCTGACAACCTACAAGTTTACTGCATGTGCTGCGCATTTGGCAACGCAACTTCCCACACTGTTAGAAATTTCTGATTGAATTTTCAATTACATGTAATGGAAGCAACTTCCACTCACGTAATGGAAAAATAATTCGCACTGTACTTGAAAATTCAAGAGTCAGTTCTTTAAATTTCATGCACATGTTCTTGATTGTTGAGAGAAATCATGATTGAAAATTCAATAACAAGTTCTTTGAATTTCATGCACATGTTCATGATTGTTGAAAAAAAAATTACCTTCACAAGATGTGAACGCGGGACGTCGAAACCGGACGCCAAAGCTCTATCACTCAAGTCACTGCCACTTA
Source organism: Gonatopus flavifemur (assembly GCA_018340375.1). Taxonomy (NCBI): domain Eukaryota; kingdom Metazoa; phylum Arthropoda; class Insecta; order Hymenoptera; family Dryinidae; genus Gonatopus; species Gonatopus flavifemur. The sequence goes on from JAFFJZ010000005.1 coordinate 15,097,852, forward strand.
TGTGGAAGGGAGCATTTTTTTGCTTATATGACCTTGCGTTCATTCTTCAAACTTGTGAATCAACCCTGATAGCATTTTGCGCGCGAAAGTAAGCGATTCACGTGCAAATCGAGTTACAGAATCGCTAGCAAAGTCGGATCCATGTGCGTCGCTTTCTGTTGACAGAACTGCAAGCTATCGCGCTCATACGTGAGCATGATTGCTATTTGCGTGCATATGGCGAGTGATAGTATTATTTGCTAGCAAAACACTGGCGAACTGCGGGCATAAAGACGCGGCTCTCGAGGCTCAAACTTTGTGCGCACAGAATGTTATCTTGGAAGATGTACTTGTGATGTAGAAACACTTAACAAACCGTGGGATCTAATTAGTACATAGTTGAAGTGGATACGTGGATGACTTCGTCAAAGCGTTAGTATAAAGGGTGTCCCCAGTGAGAAAAATTGTATTTCAAGGGCCTATTCTGCAGCCATAATGCAAGAATTTTCCGTATTTTGAAGGTTAGTTTTTGAGATATGAGCATTTTTAGATTTTTTTTCAAATCCAAACCAACTTGGATCATTTTTTTTGTTTTCAGTTGGATGCCATTAGAACCATGATTTGATTATAATTATAATGATATTATTATGTTATTATACTGGATTAAATTTTCCTAAGTTTTTTCAATCACCTGTACATTAATTCCAATTTTCATGCACAATAACTTGAAAATTCAATAACATGTATTTGGATTCCTATTTCAGTTCACAAAAATTGAATTTCCATTTACATATGTACATGAAATGTAAATGAAATTTCAAGAAATTTTTAACAGTGCAGCAACTGCCACTTGTTACAAATTTTTCTAGCACTTCGCTGTCTCGGCCCATAAAACAAAAGTTGATGTGCAACTGCCTCTCTCACTTTGTTTATTAAATTCACGCAAAGTTGCTGGGAATTTGTTACGCATGCAATTTAGAACTAAAATCTTAGATTTATAGCAGATTGTTGTCCATTCGGCGACGCAACGTCCAAACGAAAATTGCTTCAAACTGTTATGGATTGTTTTCAACCATTTTTTGCCTATATTTGCTCGGCACTTTGCTGTTAGGGTCAAGATAATTAATGAAGAATTGGAGGGAATGATAACAAAAACTATATGAATGAGAATGCCTGTCGAAACCAGCCCTGGTGGAAAAATTTCACTAAGAATCTCAGAGGTTTTTAGTGGAGAGTTTTTCTCAAATAATGATTTCGGAATTGTTCATAGTTTTTCAGAGATATTCACAGATCTTCAAAGAAATTTCCAGCGGATGAAATGTGTTTAATGAACAAAAGTTTGTCCAAATTTTTCAGTGAAATTTACATTGCTGAATTTTGAATGCTTTCTTGAAACGAATTGGTAATCGATTCTCGATGGATTCTCGATTCGAACCGATTAAAAACCATTGCATTTGAATTGGAAATCTGCACGTTTAATGGGAATGAACGGGCACCTCTAACCAGGGATATTACGATGACTTGGCGAACTGTGATTAAAATATTGTAACACTTGGGATCTAGTTTTGTCTGACATTTGTAGAATTCAAAAATATAATTTGAATGATCGAACAATTGCATCAATAGATAATATTTAATCACAAGTTGATATCAAGATTCAAGCTTGTCGAACTTTGGGGAGAAAAAGTATCGAGGGAAGTTAAACGTTCAGAAAATTTATTCCTCTGTGCCGGAAAAAATTTTCTTGAAAATTTAAGATTCCGTTAAGCGAATTCCGGAATACGGTGATTTTTTCCACGGAAGGAAGTAAATAAATGAGTCTTATGGTATATGGAAAATTCTTTTTTGTGAAAAAATTCATATACCGAAACTCGAGAGGCGTTTTTTTGTCGAAACCATGGTTTTCATTCAAGTTTGTCTGCACGATATCTCAAATACCTAAAGCAGATGATATTTACTTTTTTCTCTTCTTTTAGCACTTTGAAGTGCGAAAAAATACTGCCGAAAATTTGCATGTCCACCATCTTCTCAATTTCTGATTTTTCATTGATTTTATTTGTACAATCTCCAACAAATATCTTACATTACATACAAATTCTTCAGTTTTTGGTTTTAGAAGATTCTTTTGATAAAGTGCTACAGTGCAGATCAATTGTTCACTTTTTTTTAAGCGGTCAAGTTTGGGCTGCATGCTGATGTCTCTATCTCTTCATTCAACGTCTAACGAGCTCATCTTATCCTTAAAGATGCATAATAAAATAAAATCATCAAAGTCCTGGAATCGAGTGTTTTGATAATAGTAGACACCCTGTTCAGGAGAGGTTCTTCCAAAGTCCTACTTATTTTTCATTTCATAAAATTCCTAATCGATTTTGCAAGTTTTTCATCAATTTGCTCCAGCACTTGGTAAAATTTGCAAGTGAAGTTTGAAAAAATCCTTACTCTCGTGACTTATTAATTTTCCATTTTGGAAGATTCCGAATCGATTGGTCTATACCTAAATTTTCCCAAGGCCCGAACCAGCACTTGGTAAAATTGACAACCCCGACAATAATACAACGTGTGAACAACGTACAAAGCCAATATCTGTCTTATTTTCCACTCTTCGCAGGTTGTTCGAATATTATTCCATATTACCTTTTATTCTCTAAATCGAATAATATGAAAGGTATTCCCAGTCTTATCATGTTTTTCTGCAACACAGAGGAATGAATTTTCAACTTTAAACCTTCTTCTATACATTTTCTCTTCAAAGTTCGACCAGCTCGGATTTTGATATCAACTTGTGATTAAATATTATCTATCGATGGAATTTTTCGATCATTCGAATCATATTTTTGACTCCCGCAATTTCCAACGAAATTAGATCCAAAGTCTTATAATATTTCAATCAGATTTCACCGGGTAATAATCGTTATATACGTTTTATGAGACATCTATTTTAAAAGGGACGAAATTTTCACTTGATAATTCTCATTTCATCGAGTAATGGTCGTGGAATAAAATTTCAACTTGAAGAAAATGCTTATTCCCAGACAGCACTGAGACGTTTTGGAAACATTCACCAAACGTACCTTGTTACAAACGAAATGTTTCAGAAATGTTTTGTGACGTTTTGAAAAGGTCGCATGAATATTTTTAAAACATGAGAATGTCCTGGTTTCTTTTATTTACATTCTCCCAAAACGTGATTAGCGCATGTTGAATTTGTCTTTATAAATCATCAAATTGATAACATCTCTGAGGACATTTTCATTTAAAACAAATCCTAAATCAATTATATTGATAAAATTATTAATATATACATACAAATACACAGATGTTGAAAATATTTATACCTTTAGTTTCTTTTTAATTTTTGAAATTAGAGCGAGAGAGGGGGAGAGAGAGAGAGAGGAAGAATTGGAAAACTTCCTCCTTGATGTTTCCATCTACTTGTGGTTGGTTGAATATTCCCGTGGTCGAAACATGACCCTTATATTTTCTGAAGATCAGCTTTTCCTTCCTTTGCCAATATCGGCCCAATGTGGAGATTTGATGATCTTGGTGTTTTCCTCCAGATTATATTTGGAAAGGTATATGAATTTATATACATGAAGATCTCGGTATATATATCGACCACGATTTTAATATTGCTTGATGGAATGGCTGTAGTCAACTATAGTGATGGGCGATTCTGATTCGATTCTTTTGAAATCGATTTTTTTCAGTGAAAAAGAATCGATTATTTCCCGATTCTTTTTCCCACGAATAATTGAGGAATCGATTCTTCTGACACAAAGTTTTAAAAAGAATCGATTCTTCCGTGGCAACTATACAAACTATCGAACTCCGTAAGACCCTTTTTACATACGAGGGTGGATTGATAAGTTTCCGGCCTGACCAAGAGATGGCGCCACTAGGCCTACCTTGAGGTGGCGTTCTATAGTACCATCCTTAGATAGCTTGTAGCTATAGTTTCAGTCCGATCGCCATGTTAGTTTAGTTTTGAGAGCACGCTGACCAAGACGCCTCTGTGTTTTTCGTAAAAATGGAAAAGCTGGAAAATCGTGCTGTCATCAAATACTTTTATTTGAAGGGGTTAACGCCGAAGGAAATTAAAGAAGAGATGGACTCAACACTGGGGACATCCTCCCCATCATATTCAACCGTTAAGCAGTGGGTTTCCGAATTTAAAAAGGGTCGTGTGAGCACCTCTGATGAGCCTCGCTCAGGACGCCCCATTGAGGTCACAACTCCAGATATGATCGAAAAAATCCATCAAATAGTGCTGAAAGATCGCAGATTAAAAGTTCGTGAGATAGCTGAGACCTGTAAGATGTCATATGAACGTGTACAAAATATTTTGCACCAACATTTGTATATGGAAAAGCTCTGTGCAAGATGGGTGCCGCGTTTGCTAACAGTCGACCAAAAATTGATTCGAAAGAACATTTCTACCGCCAATTTGGCGTTGTATAAGCGTAATCCAAGCGAATTTTTGCGTCGATTCGTAACCGTTGACGAAACTTGGGTCCACCACTACACTCCTGAAACCAAAGAACAGTCTAAACAGTGGATTGGACCAGGGGAACCAACTCCAAAGAAGGCAAAAACAATTTTTTCGGTGAACAAGGTTATGGCTACTGTTTTTTGGGATGCAAGAGGTATTATATACATTGATTACCTTGAAAAGGGTAAAACTATCACTGGCCAATACTACGCAGACTTATTGCAACGTTTGAGCCACGAAGTGAAAATTAAACGACCTCATCTGGCGAAGAAAAAAATCTTGTTTCATCACGATAACGCACCAGCGCACACGTCAATCGTTGCGATGGCTAAAATCAACGATCTGAAGTTTGAATTAATGCCGCACCCTCCCTACTCTCCAGACCTAGCCCCGAGTGACTATTATCTGTTTCCTAACCTCAAAAAATGGCTTGACGGTAAGAGATTTGCGGACAATGAATAAGTAATCGAAGCTGTAAATGGGTATTTTGAGGAGCTTGACGAATCAGTCTATAGAGATGGCATTACTAGACTAGAACACCGCTATGAGGAATGTATCAGCCTTGGAGGAGATTATGTTGAGAAATAAAAAAAAAAAAATTCTTAAAAACGTTGTTTTTCTTGGTCAGGCCGGAAACTTATCAATCCACCCTCGTACACCGTAATTTCTGAAGATCAAAACGGAGTTCAACGAACCAATAGGTGCGTGCATACCAACTTATTAGAATTTCGGTCCATGGGAGGGGTAACGGTGCAATATCCTGAAAGGCTGATGTCTAACACATTCCATGAAAATTGTAAATTACAGATCATAAAAGCTAATTATTGAATTTTATTCCTAAGTTTAGAAAGCTCAAATAAAAATATATGGTATCAATAAGAAATTCATTTTGTAGGATGTGGGTGGGTCTCCAGTAGGGGAGAGAGGGGCTGATTGTGACACGAGGTAGATTATAACAGGGTCTATAACTTCTATATCTTTCAATGGCTGATGTTGCGACTCTTCAGAATACTCCGCCAACTATCACTGAAGAGTATTCAAAGGAAGACATAGAAATATTAGACCCTGTCACAACAACACCCCTACACCGAATTTTCTTCCCACCGAATGCTCATTGTACCGAAAATCCATATTCTGAACGCTAATAAACCGGAAGTTCTGTATGACGAAAGCAATCAGATCCCTCGTTTCCATAAAATCCATAAAAAATTGCATTTTGCATCCAACAAAATACATTCGGCTCAATAATCCTTCGGTCTATCAACGTTCGGAACATGAATTTTTGGTACAATGAGTATTCGGTGGAAAGAGAATTATTCCGTGTATTGAGGATCCACCTGAAATGTCCAGCAAGAATAATTTTATATTTTCACAGAGGATAGTTTGAACAATGAAAATATACCTCATTAAAGGGAAGCTTTCTAATCATATCTGCAGACTTTTTTCCAATCAATTCTCATTGGATTTCTGATTGTTCCATCAGCAAAAGATAAAAGAATCGATTCTTGAACAATTTTTTAAAATCGATTCTTCTTTTATATGAACATCGATTTTTGGAAAAAAATCAATTCGATTCTTTTCAAAAGTCCCATTACTAGTCGACTACCTAGTATTTCGGCAGCTCTGTTCCTCTGCCTCTATTCTCCTCTCTCCCCACTCTTGCTTCCCTCTCTCTCACCTCGTTACAAGGGGGATAAATACTGTAAAGCTAGCAGTCGATTGTCATAACTCTTTACACTAGATTTTTAACAAAAATTTGAGCATCAGAGGCGTTTGACATGATGCCACTTGAAGGAACTTGAGGGTAGGGAAGTGGTGGAGGCAAAAAGTCCAATTTTGTGCGAACTTTTTCAAAAAAGGAACGTAGTTGATACGAATTCGAAGTGAATAATAATACATTATTTACTTGGGATTGCGAACGCGCATTGCCGCACGCTTTGAATTTCTCAATGATTTTTCAAGGCTAAAAGATCAAATTATTATCAAATTTGTCGACGTTCAGATGTTTAAATTTTATAATTTGCAAATAAAAATGTAGTCCATGGGACGAGCAAAGAATCGAAATGTATTTCAAATTACTCTGAACTTCATAATTTTCAAGAGAATTGCAGCAAGGAAAAATCATTCCCGCCGGAACTCATTGCGTAATCGGATAGAGTGAAAAATCTAAATGACAGATGACGAGATTTTCTAATTTCATTTTTCAGCCTTCAGAAATCATTGGGAAATTCAAAGTATGTAATTCATTATTATTCACTTCAAATTTGTCTTTTAACGCTCTAATAACGTTTAATCAAAAGTTACAGCAATCGGCTCCTAATATTACAGCTGCTAGTTTTAGTTTCATACCTTGAAGATCAGTTAAGAGAACGTGTTCAAAATTTCAAATAAGATTTGAACTATCAAGCCTTTACTCACCATTAATTTGTTATACCTGATCCACAGAGAATTTCTTCTCCTCTTTCTCTCTCGGTGGTTCCTCAAAGTCGCTTGCTCCGATTCCGACTTCTTCCACGACATCGCTTACGCGCCGCATGGCAACACTTCTATTACTCCTTGAAATTTTTCGTTGAAGATAATTACAGCCAAAAATGTTACAATCCTGTTGGATGGAAAATCCAGATATGAATTCAAAGCTTCATTATTGTTCTGCATCTCTGTTCTTAAACATCTCTACGTGTGTATCGAAAAGTCCCAGGTGAGAGCTCCGAACACCTGGTTTCCCAATACCTTCGAATATGTACTGGAAAACAACTTTGCCAGCATATTCTACACGTTTTCAGATATGACAGGTATTTCTGAACATCAAAAACACGCTATTGCGAATTCATTGCATTTATTTCCGATTGAAAATCAAAATTAAAATCACTCTGATTAATCTTACGTTCCTTTTAAACTCCAAAACACTGCACTTCGATCGTTCAGTGACATGAATTTAATTGCTATTCAATATATATCGAATACAACGCATTTACATGTTTTCACATTATCCGTAGAATAGAATCCAATTTTTCAACAACGCACACAATGTTTTTTTTTGGCTTTTTTTCTCCTTCTTCTTCTTCTTATCATTTTAAAGATGAACGTATAAAAAAAAGGTAAGTTACATCGTAAATCTTTATCATCCGAATGTTTTTTTTTTTTAATTTTTTTTTAATGATGTCCTGGCAAATTCTCTTGTGTGTTTTTTTTTTCTTTTTTTACAAATAAAACCCTTGCGAATACTTTTCGATGTACGCTTAAACGTTCTCCGACTTTTCTTCTTCTCCTCGTCCACGTATATATTTGATTTTTTGCTACATAATAAAATGCAAAGAATGCAAATAAGAAGAATAAACGTGGTAAACACTGACGATGATGATGATGAACACACTGCAGCTATTGCAAGATTGATGTCTGAAGACTTTGCGTACAATGATGATAGGTAATAATTCGTTAAATATCTTAGGAAAAAAGTGATTTTATGTGTGTTGCAATTCAGACAGCAGCCGTACATCAGCATTTTTGTTTCAATATCTTCCTTTAGATTAAAAAATATTTATCGATACATAACCTTTATATATAACATGTATAGTACCAAGAGATATGTTTTTCACTGCAACTAGTGAACAATGATCTGTAAAATCTCTGTGTGATGAAGTAGGAATAGTACAATCAAGTATCGTTGAGAAATTCTCAATCGTAGTTCGTTGAAGAATTTTTGTCCATTTTTCTATCCAATATGATAGGAATAAATAAATAAATACTATCCAATGTTAGTTTCAGCATCGATGATAAATTTTTTTCTCTATTTTTTTGCCGCTTTTTTTTTTCTTTCATACGAATGCACGATCATCGATCAATCACCGTACACAATCCCCGGATGTGCGATGTATCACATGTTTCTTTCGTTTCATACTGAATGTTTTAACGTGTGAACTGTGGTGGGTACTGTTGTGACTATTGTTGATGCTATGGAGGATATTTTTTGTTTTCCCTTGATTGCTTATATTGTTGTTCATGCCACGATGATGGTTCCCTCTTGAATTGTGTTGATGGTTGCCTGGAACAATGAATTTGGGGAAAATTATTCATCGTAACGTCAAAATTATCTTTTTCTCGATATTTTCAGTAATCTGTTCAACTCTCAGCCTTCATATCTCATTTGCGCAACTACCGCTACCTCCACACGAGTGCGAATTTGCCTTTCCAATTTTCATCCTGTGTAATTTCGTGAAAATAAATCAGGATGAAAGTGAAAATTACATGAATTCACAGGGTTGGAAAGAAGCCGGCCTTTATTACTTTTGTCCTAGCCATTGGATAAAAGTGATTTGAACCGGTTAAAATGGTCAAGATGCTGAAAATAATGCAAACAGCACCGTTTTCTGACTACATTTCAACTATTCCGCCGCCATAGATGCGTTTTCAAATGATTATTCGAGTGCTCATGTTCATGAACAATTCCCTTGCAATGTGCAAACTAGATGTTCATCTGCTCACCCTCGTTCATCAAAATGCAAATGAGTGTGATCGAGTTTCCTAAAAATATAAAATGGTCGGAAACCAGTGCCGTTGTGTTACACAGGTCTACAATGATTTTGGTGCCGCTAAAACTAAAGCAGATTTTGAGTATATTCGATACCCTGACTCTGGAAATATACTTATTTTTTTAATGCTACGTGTAGTTTTCAAGAAATCTCAGGTGTAAAATAAAATGAAAATGCACGATTTTGAAACGTTTTATTCAATTATTCCACACGTTAACAACATTTTATCAAATTATTCTTCAAATTATCTCAAAATATGAGTGATTCTCTTCCAAATGCGATTAGGTTTGTTCAAATATCTTTTTTTTTCTCTGAGATACGACAGTTTGAAAATTGTGTTATTTCACCTATTCACTAAATCCATGAACACACAAATTTCAAATTGTCGTGTCACAGTAAAAAAAAAGATATTCGAGCAAACTCAACGGCATTCGGAAGGGGATGGATTATATTTTGAGGTGCATCTGCTAGTTTCATGAGAAAAAATTACATTCTGACGTCACGTAATCTCAAATATGTCGAAAAACGGTGTTTTTCACACTTTGACGTTAAAATATCTCAAAAACCACACGTAATAATGCAATTTTGAAGCCAGATTCGGATTCAGCGCGCCAAAATACTTCGGAAAATTATGATACAGTTGTTGCACCAAACAAAAAGTTCAATTTTGTAGGCCTGTGTTATCTATTGGGCGATATTGGTACAGGGTTTCACAGACTGCCCGATAATGAATTATTACTGGGCCATTGCTATAATTGAACAGCCGATAATTGGCAGTCATTGATGGCCCATCAGTGGTTGACCGTTAGATGATAATTCGGGCCCAGTAAATGGCATACCTAACCTGACTGGGGCATAAATATCATTAATCGCAAACCAGGGTGGAAACTATTTCAGCCACCACTGGCTTTTAATGTGGTTTTAACCAATTTTGGCCGGCCTGGATTTTTTCTGAATTTTTGGTCTAAAATGGTCAAAATTGATCAAAAATGTCCACACAAAGAAATTGCATCCTGAAAGGTCTTATAGTTTTCAGACAAACAAAAGAATGAAGGCCACGTGGGAAAAAAACATTTTATAATCAATATTCAAAAAACTTGACTTATCAGTTTAGGGATAAATAGGATTGTTGAAAAATTATGTTGATGCTAACGCTTGAAGTTAGTAGTCTCATTATAAAAATTAATGCATGATGTAAGAAAAATTTGTAGCATGCACTGAGTGGCACTAAAATGAAAAATGAACAGAAATATTGGGAATTTCAAGCATTCGCACTAACAATATACTTTAACGATACTTCATGACCCTACTCTCTAAATTGGAAAGAGTGAGATTTCCACTCGAACGGAAAGATAGGTTCCCTTTTGGCTGCCTAAAGAGTGAAATTCCACTCTTTTGAAGTGAGAATTCACTCTTTAGGCAGCCAGAAGGGAACCTATCTTTTCATTCGAGTGGGATTCTCACTCTTCCGTATTGAGAGAGTAGACTGATAGTTAGATTTCTAAATATTACGCGGTTAAAAGTAAAATAGGTGAACACATATTTCACTTTTTTTCTAGTTCCATGTTTTTTATCGGTCGAAACGTTGTAAAAACATCCCAAAAATAATTTTCAATAATAACTGTAGTCCGAAAAATTTTTTATATGCCCTTCAGCTAAATTTCTGAATAAATTCCAGATGCTCTGAAACGCTTTTGAGCTGCTGCTGCTACACTGAGAGGAAAAAAATCTTTAACCAAGAAAATATTGGATTGACCGAGTCCAAACCGATATTTTTTCTCATTCAAGAAAACTTTCTTTGAAGGGAGGAAACATTTTCTTGGTTCAAAATTATACAGCTTAATATGAAGAAAATTTTTCTTACCACAAGTACACATCTTCTTCTTTAGATAAGAAAAATAAATGCATTCTTAGCACAAGAAAATATGTTCTTACAATTAAGCCAATTTTTTTCTCATTGTAAGCAGCTGTTTGGACTTATTTAGCTAAGTCAATACTTTGATAAATGTCACTCATATTAAATTAATGGAAAATTGCCCATAAACATTCGAAAGAATTCTATGAATTTACCGTGAAAATTCCATAAGAACAAGAATTTTTAGATATTTTTATATGTGGAAATTCTTATATATGTATGAGAAATCTTTTTCCAAAATTATGATTTCAGAACGATCGTAACTGGTGGACTCCTAGCCTTATTCGAATACAACTATAACAACACTAGGAATCCTTTGCAGACAATTAATTCGGCTGCATAGGAGAGAAACCTTGGTCAGAGTGCTCTCCATAAACTACAATATTTAGGGGATTTTCAATGATTATTAGCGAGTTACTCTGAACGAACCAATTCAGTTTTCAAATTCTCTTCTGTTCCATAGAAATTCTGGCACATGAGAGAAGAGCCTTAGATTTAAATGCATTAATTAAATGAATTTCGTTATGAAGTTGGAACAACTGAGCATAATGCCATATTCAAATTTCATCGCCAAGTCTCGATTAACAATAATTGACGATCACAGCAATGCAAGTTGACGTATCTCATTGACAAAGATTCTTGTAACAGTTAATAATCGACCAGACATATAAAAAATTGAAAATTACTACACCAAAAATTACCTTCAATAGTCCTTTACACTCAATATTCAATAGTGTGCGAAAAAATGACACAGATGGTTGCGTACGGTAGGGGGTCTTTTGGCCGAATCGACATAATTTAACAATCGCTAGCCATTCCTTAGTGTTATCTGAAAGCGACTGGCGATTGTCAAATCATGTTGATTCGGCCAAAAGACCTCCTATCACTGCGTACAGAGAGTTCCTGCTGTACATATAAACTATGTAATCCTATTTCATACATAACAAATGAAATAAACGATTAAAATAAAAAGTTTGAACATTTTGACCGATTTTGACCATTTTAACCCATTTTATTCAGTGGTTTGGATAATATTTGAAAAGGCCGGCTCTTTTTTAACCCCGCATGCAACAATTTCAGACTAGTTTGAAAGGTTATGATGATTCATTCAATTTTTTTTCAACATGAATGGGAATTTTCATGGCTTTATGATGAAAAAAATTTAGTCGCTGTACGTTTTTACGGATATATGCAAATATAATCGACAGCAGCGATTTTTTCAACAGAAGTTGAGAACGGCTTAGCGCTGAAACTCGAAATAAATCTTCTGCACATTTTATTATAACATAGTTGAGGTTTTTTCAAATACCTCTCCATGTAGTGCAATTGATACATATTGAACGGTTATTGTACAAAATTATTGGTCAATTACCACTGTAACGTGTCAATTGAGAGAGACATAGAGGTAGAGAATTGAGGAGAGAGAATTAATACTGGATATATGATAAGAAAGGAGAAATGCAGAAGGAGAGGGGATCCAGAAATATAGAGGAGCAGTCAGTCAAGTCGATACACTCAAAGTAGTAAAGAAGTAAAAAGAAAAGGAACAAAAGAGACTTGACTTTGGACATTCAAGGATCAAATGGAATCCAGCAATGAAAAACAAATATCTAAGGACGTCTTAACTCCAAGAAACTATGAAGAATCTCTCTTCCTTCGCTTCTTATCTCCAATTAACTAAAGTTAAGTAATGTTTGTCGATCGACACCCGTTATGTATTTATAACGCTATATGTAATTGCCAAAATCATTATATGAATGTGAGAACGATCTCTATTTAGTATTTATATGTATGACGAAATTGTAATTGAAAGTGGATAAACCATTTGTTAACATATGAAGTTGTGAGTATATGAATTAATTTGCAACACCACCAAGTGATTTCAAGTTGAATCATATACAAAATTTGACAAAATATTGAAGCGCGAAATTACTTTGATTGGAGAGTAAAAAAGTATTTTTGCCATTTTTATCAAAATTTTGAAGAAAAGAAACAAAAAACTAGGCCGACTAAAGGTGGTTGAAAACCATATAATAAAAACCAGGGGGTGGCTGAAACTAGGCCAACCCTGTGAATTCAGAATGAAATTTTCTGAGAAATCCATTCATCGTAATAGGTAAAAGAGGAGTTAATGTATTCTGTGTCAAAATTCAATGTGAAAAGTTAATTGTCACTCGTGTGGAGGTTGAGGGTTGATAAAGTTGTGTTGCAATTATTGTAGAAAAACAATTACACTGAAGAAAATTTTAGCTAATGATTTATATTAAAAAAAAAAAAACTAGAGAACAGGATTTGCTGTTGATGGTTGAAAGGAAAAGTAGATAACGTACCTCGCGGAGATCCCTTGTAAGGCTTTTTCCACTGTTGATTGTGCGGTTGATTGTTAAATGCATGTTTATTTCTATCCCCGCCGCTATTTCTGCCATTATCCGGTGAGTTACCACGGCTGTACTCCGAATCCTGTATCAAAATCCGGGGACAGGGTATAAAATAACATGTATTATAGAAAATTTCGATTCGAATCAGTGTTGCAAAGCCTCCCGGAATATCGATTTTAGGCTGAATTTCAACGATTTGCTAAGTAATTTCTTCTCCCCCAAATATTGAAATATCAAATTTTGAAGGCCAATTAATAATTATTCCATAACAGATATCTTCACTTTTCCAGTCACTTGCTATTTGGAACATCAGATGGCGAGCGTTATTTTGATTTTATCGATACTTCCGATTATAATTTTGCATCACCGATTCAAACTGATATGAACAATTGTTTTACCGTGTCACTGGCAGGTGCGGAAAGAGTGGATGCATCGGACCCAGTTGAACTAGATAACGAATCCAATTCGTTTGTAACCAGGAGGAATGTTTCCTTAATCCACCTTCGGTATTCTATAACTTCATCCGTTACGCGTATTATTCTACCCAATATGCTGTGAACAAAACCAAGATTAACGATTAAAGAATCTCGCTTAGGAAATTGCCGCTTCAAAACGCTTACCTTGTTTTATTGGCATCGTTGACTAAAATATTCAAAGGGCTAACTGCTTGAGATAAAACGTAGTACGCCCAATCAAATGCTTCTTTAACATACAGAGCACCGTAACTGCTGCGCCCGATATCATTACCGGGTGTAAGGGGATCTTCTATGCATAATACTGAAGGTCGGTGCCCGTCTATCATATCCTTAAGAACCTAAGATACAAACAAACAAAAATTATGTATATATATATATATATTCAATGCCTCTTCTGTCCTTAAATCTATCCATTTGTCCTATCTCCTTTTACCCTATTGGCGTAAAAAAGATAAATAAGGAATTGAGTTTCGAACGCACAGTGTTCGGATCATCATACTTATCGCTTCTATATTTACCTCTTCCTTGGATATATACGTCCCACCGTCCTTTATCCTGATTCCAGTTTTGACATAATTAAATTTCCTACCGTACAATTCCAAGAATTCTATCAAGAGAACACCCAGATTGGCGTTCGCGCAATACGCATTCTGTCTGGGATGCAACTATTAAAGGCACAACAAAGAAACAAAAACACAGGTGTGATAATACCTTTGATCGAGAACCATGGAAGAAGAGCGAGGAGCAATTCTGAAACTCACTTGTAAGAAACTGATAGTCATGAGTATGAGACTGTAGGAAGATATGCCACCGGTGAATACTTCATTGAGGTCCCTTTGTAATAAAAATTGTTTTAATACCATAACAAGTTTCTCTAAAACAGGATATCGTCTTTTAAACGAATTTATCAGTTCAGCGGATTTCACTCCATTATTCATGTTGAAACTAATATCAACTCGGATCTCAGTTTCCTTATCCGTTAACTTGACGATTGGAACACTAGCTTTATCCAATACTTTGATCGTAGAGGATTCTGCGATATTTTGATCTAATAAAGCACGTTCTAAAGTACGTAAAGGCAAATTTGTCCACATTCCTATGACAACCAAATCTATGTCACTGAAAAAGAAGAAAAACATTTCAAAATGAGATCCTAATTATATATATACACCTACATATCAATAAATATAACAATTACCTTGTGGGTAAATATAGACCAGTACGAAAACTTCCGAATACTTCGACTTTTGAGTCAGGCCAAAGGTCGTAAATGACTTGTTCTATCCTTTTAACGACTCTGATTCGTAAGTGATGTTCCTCGGGTGATGGACACATGTATGTGTAAAAATCTTCTATTTCTTCATGTAACCTACGTGATTAGCATAATCATCGTGTTAAAGATAACAGCTGATTTGAGAATATCTTCAAATTATAATTGTGATACGTAAAAGTAATATGAATACATTTGAATGTATGAATACATGCGCCTTGGGTAAATGCATCGAAAACAAACAAACTTTGTAATCGATTCGAAAATTACAATATTGAATCAAGTTATTTTATTGATCATTCAAATCTTCACGAACGAGATTAGAGATTTCTATTGTATGTTTTTCCCCCTGTAGCCCTGGTGTTTTATACAAATACAGTTTTAATTACTCGTTATCGTCAAATCATCAAATAATAATCGTGTATTTTACCTGGAGTGTGCTTAACGAAATGAACGAGAAATGTTTAAATTAACGGTAGAGAAAAATGTAATTAAGACTTTCTTATTCATTTGCTCTGTGGGTTTGAAGAATTCTATTTGCCGAGCTAATTCAATGAAAATGTTAGGTACGAAATGAACCTTTCTGAAAGAATGGTGCCCTACACTTCTTGTCCCTTTCTTTTCATGAGTTATATCAATTTCTTTGATCGAAATCATCGATTTTCGTGGTTTGTTTTGAGATTTCCAAATCGATACCGATCAGTGCTACTGTCAGGTGGTTGATGAAATCATCGTTTGTCAAGTCGTTCAACTTTGTAACTATGCGAATTTGAATATCAATGACGGAGAAACAAAACTTGAGAAATAAATTCTTAATTGTGAATAATTCTATCATACTGATAACGATCGAAACTGGTCACGCTCCCACCACCGACATGCTCAAGTGTTTGACTGCTAGAAACGCCATTTTAGAGCATCGATCAAGTCATTTATATGAAATTGAGACGTAATTGAGTACCGAAATGTCTATTGAGAAGCATGAGAGTGAAATCAGCAGTCGATTGATGTAACTTCTATTCAACTGGATTTGAACCGTTTTTTCATATGAAGAACTGATTGAGTGGTTTTCAACCATAGTTACTTGAATGTTTGATTAAATCTCTCTGTCTCTCATTCAAAGGCTCGCACGCGAAAAGAAATTCAAACGGCAAAACTACCATTTTTTGTTTATAGGCAAGTGGACAAATTGTTCACCGAGAAGTGAAAAATTCGACCTCCAGAAGGAAAGTGAATTCTCTTGATCGTACATGGAAAAAAATAAATATTGCTGAAGTTTGAATCGTTTATTGGAACGAATCAGTAATCGAATAACGAAATACTCAGCTGTTGAAGACCTAAAATCTCACATTACGTTATCTTCAAACAATGTTTCCAGTTCCAAGCAGTTAATTCCAGAGGACAAATAAAGATTCTTCACCGTATTTATTGAATTGAAATTTTCGTTTCGTTTCTATAAACGATTCAAACTTCAACAACATAAAAATAATCCAGTATGGTAGCTAGGAATTAGCTGCGTGTATATGACATTTGAATAGCGAAAGAAAATTGCCAAGAAAGCTAGATTTTAGCTCCTGTAGCAATAACTTTTGTCGCCACAGCTAATTTATAGCTACACAAATATCAACCACATCATTTTTGCATCAGAAATGTTGAATTCTCCAAAAAGTAGGGAAAAAACTCTACCATATCATGGAAGAATTTCGTTGTCATTGTTTTCGAAGGGAAAAATCTACCCTGAGAATCCATTCTTTTTTAGACTTGAAGAAAATTTCTTCGCTCTCATTCTGATAAATTTTGTTTCCGATGAGAAAAATCCTGCATTGAGTTGAAATCACGTTCTTCGAATTCAAAAAGGAATATATTTCTGTTTCAGTTTGAGAATTTTTCGTTTCAATCTGATGAAAACCGTTTTTCCATTTGACTGAATGTTTGTCCATTGAAAGAAAGATTTATCACAATGAGGGCATAGAAAATTACCTTTCAATCTAAAAAATTGGGTTCTCAGTGTACAATTATTTTTCATCGATGTAACTTACGATAGAACTTGATTTGAATTCCCTTTGCTTTTTTTGTCAAGTCAAAAATTTTTCCGCCATATTGGGTCTGGGATTCTAAATTTTGAAAATTTGACTTCATCTGATTCGCAATCGGCGATCCCAAAGACTCTGGTACAACAAATTTTGGTCGACAACTGTATTACTTCTTTGATAATTTGTCCGCCATTTTGAATTGAAAAAATTTGACTTCGTATTTTTAATCAACACCCCTGAACACGTCATAAAACACTTCGATTTGTGGTATGAATGTTACAGAAAGATGTGTCGCTCAAAGGGTTAATCGAATAGTCGAATACTCCGTTCAACATTTTACTGCCCCTATTCAATTGAATATTTTCCCTAACGCCGTGCGGAAAGTGTCACATTTCTGCATGGTCGAGAGCATACGGTAATCTTACTTAATATCACTTTTCCACGCGGTTGTTAGGGAAAATAGGAAGTGATAACCCCACTCCTGTGAACACGGCATCTAGGAATTCTCCGCCTTTAGGCCAGATAACATGGTGCCGCTCCCAGAATGGGAAAATTGTCAAAATTATACGTAATTTATATATATAGTTGAATGTAGTTTATGTATAAGTTTTATATAAGTGTATATACACTGTAAAAAACATTTTCTGTAGATTACCTATATCGAAAGTCGACAATCACAGTTTGTTATAAAATTACTACTCTCAGCGCACACGGAGAAAATATTTCATTAAATATTACAGTGTACCACCGGATCAGGGTGCCACATCGGTTTTTTCGAGAAAAATTACTGCCTGGTTGCATAGGATCACACAGTAATTTTCCTTGAAGAAACCGATGTGGCGCCCTAATCCGGTGGTACACTGTAATATTCAATGAAATATTTCCTCCGTGCAGAATAAATACATTCACTTGTAAAAGTCCTACGCTCAATGTTGTAATACCACACGGAAAGAACTCTGAAGCTACCGTAGTATGTGAGCCCGTCGCACTATAGTAGCTTGGCTGCCCACATACGAGCGTAGTGCCGCTGTGTACCAAAGTTGATTCGACAGTCAGCCAATGTGGTATGACGAAGCGCCGAACTGAATTTGCTCCCGTGTAATACCACGATGGTATGGCTCAGGAGCTAACAAGCCCAGTGTCCTCAGATTCGACTCGAAAACGTTGAACACATAGATGCGACTGTACATCCGCGTGAAAAAAGAGAGGCTATGGTTGCGCGCGCATCCTAGCATGCTTCCTCTATTGCTCATAGAATATTTGATGGGAGAGCGGAGGAGAAAGCATGCTAGGATGCGCACGCAACCATACCCTCTCTTTTTTCACGCGGATGTACAGTCGCATCTATGTGTTCAACGTTTTCGAGTCGAATCTGAGGACACTGAACAGGCCTCGACGCGCGTAGTGGGGAGCAGGGCGAGTACGCCATACCATCGTGGTATTACACGGGAGCAAATTCAGTTCGGCGCTTCGTCATACCACATTGGCTGACTGTCGAATCAACTTTGGTACACAGCGGCACTACGCTCGTATGTGGGCAGCCAAGCTACTATAGTGCGACGGGCTCACATACTACGGTAGCTTCAGAGTTCTTTCCGTATGGTATTACAACATTGAGCTTAGGACTTTTACAAGTGAATGCATTTCTCCTGCGCTGAGAGTAGTAATTTTACAACAAACTGTGATTTTTCACTTTTAATATAGATAATGTACAGAAAATGTTTTCCACTGTGTAAATTATATCGTAACTTCGCTCCTCGGGAGTCCGAGAGAGAGGTGTGAGCCCCGTTTTGTAAGTTATAGGTGCGATACCTGTCCTAGGACCTACCCGCACCGACTCCCCATGGAGTTTAGAGCATACCAGTTCGGCCTTTCCTAAGCATCCTTAGTCCAGTTCCCCTACTGGTTGCGGCAGGTCCTTTCCAAATCCTACCTCGCTATGCAGGCGAGGCACCCGAACTGTACAACGCGCAGTTCAGTCGCCGGGAATCGGTGACACCGAAATCCCCTCGTTCAGCACGCGAACTGTTAAACCACGATTGCAAAGGGCACCGACCCAGGTCTCACGTTCGATGACAGACTCGGAAAAACCCTCATTCTCAGCTCCTGATTTCACTAAATCAGTCGCCTCATCCAATGAAGTAGACCGTCCCCTCGCGAGGAAGCATCCCAATTAGTCACCTGAACGACCCACACTGTAAGTCGGGCAGGCGTTGCCCAGCGGGGACCACGTGGAGGTGGGATGCCAGCAAAGCTCGGCCTCTTGCAGGGGGATCAGGGGACAAGCCCATCATGCTCCCAATTAGGCCCAAGGAGATGCAAACTGCCTTTGCAGCCCTGCGCTGCATCTCGAAGGTAGCTCCTCAGGAGTACGGGAATTGCCCACTTCGCGTACTTGTTGCGCAATCTACTATTATCATTCCGAGAAATTTTTCTCTCTCAGAGTAGTCCTGATCGCATGCAGTACCACCGACTGGTGCCGGCGCTTCATTTTGATCAAAATCTCGATTTGTACAGCAATTCTCCGATTCAAGTAGAAGTGCTGTACAGAGCGATATTCTAATTATTATGAAATGTTTGCCCTTAGTTTGTTATAAACGATTTGGCTGTGGCGACGCCGCTAGTATTACCTCAAGGATTTTTTATGAAGCTCAAACTGGCGGCCAAAAACTAACGGTGCATTGTAACTTTTCATTGAACTTGATTTGGAATTTTGTTTAGTCGGAAATTGATCGAGTAGCTTTTAACTGAGCAGTATGGCTACCTCGAGACTTTGTAAAATGATTTTATCAAATGTTACAGCGGTTTGCTGCCAGCTCCTGGCCGCTAGTTTCAGCTCCACGGATTTTTCAGCTCCTGTCATCGGTCGTTCTTATCAAATGAGGTATGCGATTGGTAGAATTATGAGAAAAAAATCCTCATTTGGCAATTCTGGTAACAAGGATAGACCCCTGTTAACCACAAAGTAGTAAAATGGTGCGAAGATGAATTCACTTCACTTGGCCTGAGATTTTGAAAGTCTAGGCTCATATTCCCACTTGGAGATTTCCTATGACTCCCTTTCTCCATTCTCATACCTTAATTCCTACTCTCATTTTTTTATTCATCTTATTTATGTCAACAGAGAATTCTATGCATTTGATTTCGAAACATTACACTCTGAACTTCGAATCAACGTGTGAAAATACATTGTCCATAAATTAACATACGGATTCCTCGTTTGTGTTGGAGAAAAATTGAAAAAATTTTTTGCATGCAAATTTCATCTCTCAACTGATGCACCTGAGATTCACCTGAGAAGATTGAATATCTGTATTTGAAAAAATGAGCCAAAGAAATGAAAACGTATTCCAAACAGTACACGAAGTTCTCTGAATGTTTTAAAAACATAGCCTAGGTTCTACGAGTCTTAACCCCCAAAAGCACATATTTCCAATGTTTAGAGCATTTTCACGTGTAATGCAGCTAAACACGTTCTGAAAACGTTCTTTTCATATACTACAGGACGTTCTCGTAATGTTTTTCTAACGTACTTTCATGAAAACTAACTTTTTTCTTAAGGAGTCGAAAGAGTTTCGACTCTATCCATCATTCCACGACTCCTCGACTCCGACTCCCGACTCTGACTCAACAGCCCTGGGTAAAACCATGAGAAAAATCCTCATCTGGCAACGCTGGTCCCAACTTACCCCAACTTGCTTCAAGTATTTCGGTTATAGGAACGAATTGACTGATTTGGTACAAGTTGAAACAATTCAGGGCACGTGGAATGTACTAACTTCTTGTCAGTTGTATACATTGCATTACTACTCCTTCTTGTGTCAATGACCAGGGTTGGGTAATGACGCGTTATTGGACGATTTGTTACATTCATTACGCAAGTATGATACGTAATATCTAGCATGTATCGATACATAAATTACATGTATTACGCGAGAAGACCCTGAAAAAGGGGTTTGTGACACGGTATGATACGTAACATTCACTACGTATCAATACCTTGAGTTTGATACCTACCCAATCCTTGGGATCCTTCAATGAGAGATAAAATAACCAGCTGTTTTTGATTTGCCGCCATCAGTGGAATAGGAGTTGGGTTGCGCATCATTCAATAAATAAAACTGAATAATTCATTTGAAATATAACAGAAAAGTGTGATTTATATTATATTTTCAATGGATTACTCAGTTTTATTAATTTGATGGCGCACAAATTGAGTATCTACTTTTTGAATATCCCATTAATGGCGGTCGTTTTCCAATCCCTCATTAAGGAGATACCAACGTATCATCATCTGATTTACGAAACAGTCTGAAATTTTCAGGATGCTTTTTTACCGACTGAGGAAAAAACAAACTTGTTTCCAAAATTTGAAATTCGGGCTATGTACCACAATTTTTCAAGTATCAAAGAAAAAGTACCCTGAGAATTTCGGAATGTTTCGGAAGTTCAGTCTGGAGAAATCTTGTAGACAAATTCTTTATTCCGATGGTACACTGGTATCCCCTTAAAGGAATCCTTGGTCCGACTGTTCGTCGTGTTCGTGTAAATGAATACTACGCTACTTCAATTTCAGGTTTATCAGTGTATACATCAAATGTGTTTACTAAAATTTTTTTCCTGTGAATCTTTGTATAAATTTTCAAATCATCGTCATTTCTTGTCCTCTCCAGCCCGTAGAAGAATTTATTCCATTTAGAACAAAGTGCCACATCTTTCCTTAAAAATGGGGTAAATTTTCCTGACGAAGAAGCAAGGGAAGCAAAAATAACAACCCGAAAATTGGGTAGTGGTTTGATTTATCAAGCTGAAGTTTGAATTCCTGATGAAGAAAATAGTTGAAGGTGGTGCAATTAATAATTCCGATTCTAAACCTGTATGGTATTTGAAATTTTTGTCAAAGTATGCGCTGAATAAAATTCCCATGAGATTTGTGAAGTATTATTTCTCCTCGATATAGTAAGAGACTCGATTAATGAGATGGTAGTTTGTTCCAAAGAATGTTCAATAGAGGTCCACTGAACGTTCCCTGAACACGAATGTATGTACAATAAACCTGAATTTCCCCTAAAAAGTCTCAGTGTTCTCTCAGGGTTGTTTTTTGATTATCAGAATTATTTCAATTATAAATGCTTCTTCAATTCAATAAATCTCTTGAAATTGAATTTTATAGAATGTTGTTAGAAAGATGACACTTATCGACTATCAATTAGAGTGGCATGCCATTGAACTTAACCTTTTGTAATAGAACAATACAGAACATATCTACATTCTTCCAAAATATTACTTTGTAGAAGAGTTTTTTGTTGCATACAAAATATCATACAAATGTATTTGTATTTTAATTTTACATAAAAGATTTTTTTGGCGTTATGTTATTCCGAGAAGCTTTGACTTTTTGTAAAAACAATCAAATTTCAATTCTTCCGGAAATAAAAATTTCAAATCTTCTTTTAAATTCAATTCAAAGTTACCTTGAGAGAAAAATTTCGCTAGAAGGCGCCACCTGACTTGCTATCATCCCTAACAAGTGTTCCAAACTACATTTCAATTAGTTCATAAAAACTTTGACAGAATTTATTTATTTATTCATTCATTTATGTTTGCTGGAATTATCAAAACTATCAAATTAAAATTATTCGTGTGGGAAGAATGTGTTGCTCGAAAAAATATATATATATTTTTGATAAATTTTAAGAATCCTCGTGATGTATCGGATGAAGTAAATTACAGTATCGAGTATGTTTATCTAATTTTCTTTATAAAACATAACTCCACAAATTTTCAATGTACTAAAATTCACTTCTCGACGGAGCAACGTTTGCACACATGCCCTTTGTAACAGAAAAATTTATGTAATCTCGAATCTTTGATCTTCACTCTTAGAAAAACAAGAAAAACAACATGGATCTATTTGTATTTTCCAATATAGAGATCGAATTGATCCAAACCCACACACTCCGTACGTATCTCAAAATCAAAGTACACGAACCAGATCTGTGTGATGAAATTTGCTTTTGTATGAATACAGGGTTCATTCATTTTCAACCCAAAATTATTCTCAAAGCAAAAATAAAGTCTTTTGGAAGTATAAGAGTAAGCAAGAATGCATAAAAAAACTTCTTCGTGAATACATCGCGAACTGCTGTGCTGTGTGATGAAAGAGAAAAAAAATAATAGATATACACGATACGAACGGATGAATAAATGAAAAATAAACATGATATTGGAAAAAAAAAAAAAATTCATGCTTACCCAATGACGCCTTTGGAATAATGTTTATTAGTAAGCCGCCATGGACAGCCACCATACTCTCCTACCAAAGCGTCATAATTATAGTTCATACCGTATGTGCTAGCACGATTGTCACTTTTTCTACGCGATGGATTGTAATAATTGTTACACGTATTGTGTTGAACACGTTGTTGATCCATGTTGCGATTACAAACGTTAGAATCTAGAGAAATATAGTCCTGTTGTAACTTAACGCCCATAGCATTCGAAGTCGAATCGTTTTTCAAAGTTAAAGTGTCGAGACCTTTTTCGGCCTCCCAAATGTGCAACCATAACTCTTTAGCGGGACCAAATTGCTCCGGTTGATACCAACCGATAATCGGATCCATGAAATGGTGCTTCGGGGTACCCCGAAGAGACTCTTTGGAAGATTATCTCGGTAATCGCGCACCAACGCACAAAAACACTTGTATTAAATACTAAAACAAACTTGAACAATAACTAGGTATTTGAAAACACTGATCAATCTGTACAGTAATCACATGTGACCGAATGATGAGAATAAGGTTGCAATTGAATAGTTTTGCATTTGTTCTACACATGGTTTGGCCCATGAGTTGGGAAAAAGAGCTGACGGGAAAGTCGGTGCGGAATTTTTCGTTTACGATTTACGATCTTCACGGTTAAGGGATGATACGAAACGTAACCTCGCCAATCGGCTCACAGAAATCCAATATTCCCTCCGAATACTCACGGGGATTGGCTGGTTTTGAAAAGTCACCAAATATCTCGAAAGTTCTAGATTTCATTCGAATTTTCAACCGATATCAAGCGGAGAATTCGAATTGTCCAATGAATGATCGATCGCGCAAAAACAACAAACTCTGTATTGAGGATGGGAAGGAATTCACCGATAAAGAACGATTGCCCCCGGATTTTGTAATGCCTTGATTTTTATGAAATATGATCGAAATGTAAAATAATTGCTTTGATTTTTGAAAATTGTCATGAATGTCATTGGGAGGATAGTTTGTGTTCCGAGTACTTGAATCTATCATAATTGTACGTATTTTGTTAACCTACATGTTTAGAATTAGAATTATAATATGGTTTATATATTATCCGAGAAAACAATAAAGTTAAGTCACAATTGAGTAACTAGAATTATAATTTCGTTTTTAGATTCTACAGTTATATTCATTTTTTACAACAATGGTGAGCTGTGTTGCATGCGGTCTCACTAGGCGTCCAGATTCAACGTCTTCTAATAATATTACTTTTCATAAGTAAGTTTGAATGTACGCGTACCAAACTTGAAATACCTTGAGAAGAGAATCAAGTCGAGTCAAGAGTGAAAATAATTGCTATTGCAATGCCGCTATGCCGACTGGTCTTTTGAAAAATGTATCAAGACAATCGAAGAATATACAAACTTATGATGTTTATAAATATATTAAAACGTACAAAAGGTTTCAAACGGGAAGCAAAAGAAATAGAATTACTCTACTCTAATGTAAATTGGACAACAATTTATACAGATGAATCACCATTGAAAATCATGTATTCTAAATCTTCCAAAGAAGTAATTGAAACGTTCGGAGATAACCAGATAATTCTACTTTCTAAAATGAGAATTCATAAATTTTTTTCAACAATGCAAAAAATGAATAACGATAAATCATGTTTTTGAGGAAATAATGAGCCTTTTGTATACAATGATTCACTAGATCCGCAATAATTTGATTGGAAAATGTTTGTTTCAGGTTTCCAAAAGATGAAAAGAGAAGGAATATGTGGATTAGTTTTGTGAATAAAGAAAATTGGGAACCAACTCCAAGGACGGTATTATGTTCAAAGCATTTTACAGAGGCATCCTTCGATAAGAGTTCTTCTTTGAAAGTCCGTTTAAAACCAGAAGCAGTTCCTTCTGTTTACATTCAAAGAAAAAATGGAGTAGGTTTTTACAAAATTCATTCAAAAGTAATTACAAAGTTTTATTAAAGTTGATTTACCTGGTCTGGAAAAAAAACTAATAGATTCCAACGGGAAAGAAAAATGGTATCCAAAAAATTAATTTGTCTTTGTCACAGCAATTTCACATAAATACTGATAAAAGTTCAATTCTTCCGAGTATCAGAATTTATTGGAATTCATCGGCGTTTCATAGAGCAAACCAACCTCCAACTGGTTTTCGTGTGGAAAGATTTTGCTAAAACATTTCTAATGAACCATAAATTATCTAAAAACCTACACGCAGAAAAATATATTTTAAAAAGTCCCATAATTTATTGAAGATCAACGCCAGTCTGCGACGAATGAAATTATTTACCTGAATATAGGTTGAAAAGTACCATAATTTCTTGTAGAAATACTTCTAATTATGAGACTTTTTAAAAGTAAATTCAAGTAAAAACTCACAGACTGGTGCCGATCCTCAATAAATTATGGGACTTTTCGACACATTTGTTTTCTCTGCGTGTATGAAATTTTTAATGAAAAATCTAATAAATTTTGGAATATCCTGTACAGGATGAGAGGTTTCTCATTTGTTTTTTCAGACCAATAAATACGGAATTTCGCTCTGAAAATATACATAGATTAAAAACTTTTTTAACAATCATCGCAGTTTCATCAGAATTTTTTCAGAGCAAAATTTTATAACTATCAGGCTGAAAAAGAATGGCAAACCCCTTGAAAACTTTGAAAGAAAATCTACAAACAATATTCCAAATTCATCAGGTCTTTCATAAAAATTTCAAAGTTTATCAAAATTTTCTCATATTTTTATAGAAAAATGCCTCTTTTGAGAGAATACTAGAGTTACCATAGGAGCAAGTTTTTTCGCAACAAAATACTTCGATACTTTTGACGTAGATAAAGGCTTGAAGAATCATCCCTGGAAATTTCAGATTGTTTTCATGAATTAAATTTCGAGTATTTTGTTGCAAAAAAGATTTGCTCCGATGGTAACTCCCAGTATCCCCTTAATGCTCGACCCTCCCTACAATTTAACATCATTTTCAACAGATACGCAGTGCATCGATAGAAACTCTACAACTCGTGAGAAACGAAAGAGAAGAAGAAGCGTCCGATTCTCTCAATTATCCAGGAGCCTGCATTAGCGAGGAAGATTATTCACGTCATAAACTTGGGAAAAGTTCTCCAATGCAAATTTTATTTGTCCCGTCGATTAACGATTCACCGCAAAATCTCGCTTTGAAGCAGCAAATCGAAGACTTGACTGAAATGAATTTAAAACAAAGTAAAAAGATAAGAAGATTACAACTAATTGTGCATCGTATGAAGAAAAGGACTCAAGTTTTATCTAAAATCATAGAAGGAATGAAGGAAGAGAATATCATTCAAGAAAATGTCGCTAAAGTGTTGAAGAGACATTTAGGTAAGTGCGAATAAAATGATTTCAAGATAATAAGACTGATGAATTTTGAATAACACTTTTGAGTTCTATTTATCAAATATTTTCATGCTTATTATTTCGATGAAGTATGATTTATAAAATGATATACGATAAGAAGTGTGTATGAAATGGAAGAAATTATCAAATTTTTTTCCAAGATTGAAATATTAAACGAATTATAAAATGTCAGATTTTTAACAATTTTTTAGACCAATGTTTGATCTGTTTCAAGTGTTTATTCCTATGCAGTACCGAGAAATTTTCTGAGTGTTCAGGAAATGTGTCTGGTTACGACACCCTAGTAATGTTGATAGAATATTAAAAAAAAACCTTTGAATAATTATTGGATTTGTGATAGCGTTGAATGGAAGTGTTCGGTGCAACATCAATGATCGTGGAATAATTTTCATGTAACTCCAGATGTAGCGGACATAGCGGTCACTTTCATGGTTGATGCCATAGACGATGTCATAGTTGTTGACGTAGTTGTGGATGTCGTCGTTGAGAGAGATTCTGTGGTTGACGCTCTTGGTTGTATGGGTACAGTAGTCATTGGTAACTGCGTTGATATACTAAGGCAAATATAACTAATTTGCCATTGTTCCTTTTTCGATGTGATATCCGTTCGCAAGCAGACCGTGATAGACCTCAAAAAAATAAACAACGAAGGATATAAGGATATCTAAAATTACATAGTTATTTTCATTTATTACTATTTACTTTGGAAACCGATTGAGCTCTAGAACGTTGACGCAAATTCCAGAAAATAAGCAACCGGGAACTGGAGCGCACGTTCGAAATGGTTTATATTCTGAAAGGAAATACATATTTTTTACCGGAAAGTTGGTCGTTGGAATTTATTATTATTATCATACCTGTGATGTTTGTAGAGACGAAGGAATTCGAATTCAATGAAACATCCATGTTAAATCCACTTGGAAGATACGAAAAATTCACGCAAACTATAAACACACGAAGGAGTGGAAGAATTGATGGAATGGTTGTAACATGAATTTCATTTATGTTCAAGCAAACTTACGTTTTTTTCTTCTCAATTGGTAAAGAATAGTGACATCCTCGCAACAAGAGCACGAATAAGACGTTTGACAGGTACATGGTTTTTGACTAATTGTCATAGTTTTTTGAATTAAAAATCTTTTGGATCTAAAAATTCCTAGAATGAAAAATCAGTGGAGAAGAGAACACGCGGCAAATGTTCGCGTTTACGACAAAAGTATTAAAATACTCACTCTTTTCATTAAAGACAGCGACGCAAAGACTTGTGAATAGTAATGATATCGTTATCGTGTAAATTACTCTAAATTTCATGATCAATGATTTTTCAAAACACTAGTTAATACCAGTCATCACATAGTTGTTCCGTGTGTGAAGAGTTTCATTAGACTGAATCAAATTCAAACTTGGAAAGAGACTGGTGCACATAGGGAGAAGCTCAGATTAGTTACATTCAACGAACAAGCGGTACTACAAATGCATGCTTGTAGTATTTTTTCATACCCCTTTTCATGTCGCATCATAAAAGAGACTTTATTCCAGGTATTGAAGAATTAACCCGTGTTTGACCTCGCTGTACGCATCGATGCGTTTTAGACAGGACGTAATTATAACATATAATAAAGTAAAAGCGTCAGAAAATTTCAATCTCATTTGTTCTCACTTTCATTTTCATTGTGTTTATCAAATGGCTATCACGAAGAATTTTCCTTGATGCAAATAATATGTGTAGGTTGGATTTGAATGCTCATATGAACTGCTTGTTTCAAAGAAACGGATGTTTTTTTTTTGTTATTCGTAATTTGAACACGTATTCACGAGATGTCAAAATTTCAGGAATTCTATGATCAAAGAAATTTCAATGACCGATTTATTTTTGTCAACACTTGTCCCGAAAGCCTTCGGAATAAAAATTCCAGAATAATTCAGATTTAGATGAACAAACGAGTATGTGTCGAATTGTTGACAACTTATCACTCCAGAAACTGGATTGTAGAGTGAAAGTTTTAAATATTCCATGTAATTTTATTAGATGGAGCTGGAATGATCGGGGAACTGTTGAAGATTCATTTGTATATTCACCGATGATGCTGTATCGTGAATTTCAGTGGATTATAATCCTGTTGGGAGCGTCGAAGAAATTCGGGAAGACACTGGGATAAAAACTGCCACAAAACAGACAGAAATAACCCTGCTTAAAATGCTCCCGGCCAGCAAAGCGCTCCTAAATTTGCGTTGATGTTACTAGCAGTGACACAGTAGCAACGTAGTAGCTTCCCCAAGATTTTTACACTGCTTACTACCATAGCATATATATAATGCAAACTATAACGTAGCACTACCTCAGTGCTACCAAGTAGTGCGTCTAGTAAGATACTACCAAGTCGCTCCCATTTTCATGCATAAATTAAGTACTGTATGTACAAGACGCTTTTGAATGTGTAAGTGGATGGTAGCGACGCTGCTAAAAGCGCTGCTTTAATTTTGCTGGCTGCGCTTCCTCAAATCTGTTGAAAAATTTCTCCCTGACTTTGCTCGCTCTTTGTCACAGAAAAATCATAAATATCAAACAAACTCTGTTATAAAATTTTTGGTAAATTTTTAACGGGATCTTTCAAATCTCGAATGCCAGACAGAAACAAATAAAAGATCTACCCAAGTTATTGAGTAATCCTGGAAATCCGGGAATTTCTTCTCATCCTTGAAAAACCCGGAAATAACCGGGAATTTGAAATTGCTTGGAAAAATTTGGAAGGCACAGTGCCAAATAAAATGCTCTGCTCAAGATTCATCATGTTTTATAAAAGGATTACGATCAGCATAAGGAGACCCGTACAGCACAACCACCGATCCTCCACCAAGGACTTCGGTTGACTAGTGGTGGAGGATTGGGAGCCGTGGAAATAAAGGAGAAATAAGGGAGAGTCTCCGTTGAGGCGACGGAGACTCCGTCCGGTGAGTCCGTCCCCTGTATTTTCAATAAAACTTAAATTCATGAATTCATACATTCAGGTTTGTTTTTTGTATTTTGAATGCATATATCACCGTCCAAAAAAGCGTAAAATTCCCATCTCTAGCCATTTATTACCCAAAGACGGTGAAGCTTGTTGCTGTTTGAAGAGAGCTGGAAACTTCTGGTAATTATTCTCAGATTCTCCTAAAGCCAAATCTCCCTCCATCCACGTTATGTTGATGACTTTCAGTCCTCTACTCAGTACTCATTTTCCACTTAGGATCCATCGTAGCTCCAAATGGAGTACAATTTCACATAAATTCCGTAGGAGGCGTCTGTTGGATAGGTTTTATCTCAAAATATGATATTTTTCCTTTTTCATTTCAATACTCTATTAACAACAAATCACTGCTCTCGTCTAAACAATTGAATGTAATTCAATACTTTACATTATCACAAACATGTTTAAATACTGTATGCATTATAAATTAGAACATAAAGAAAAGTATATACATACTTTAGAGGATGCAAGTTAACAAAAATATGATCAACATTGATGAATGAGATAAAATATGCAACTTTTTCAAGTAACGACATTGAAAAAAATTACTGATTATTTACAAAATTCCACTACTTCTCCAACAGCACTTTCACCAATGTTTTTGTCGTATTTTCATGGTTTCCTTGTGAATAACACCCGACTCCGTGAATCAGATATCAGCGGATGTGCTGTCAGAGTTCGGCTTCCATGATAAATTCATCCAGAAATCCTAATTTTATGACTACATCATGAAAATAAATTTTACCAGAAATACCAACAAAAAAAGAATAATCGCAAAATCAATGACATAAGATCCGCTAAAGAGATAGCTTCAGTCATTTTCTAATGCAAGAAAAATAAATACGGTTGAGTTTATATTGTTCTAGTAATTTCTGGACTTCCATAATTGTGATCATTTTGCGTATCAGATCTTTGCATCAACCTCTCCTCATCCCTTTGATCTCTCACATCCCACTGACTATAATTCAGAATTGTTTCTCTTTTGGGTCTTAACATATATTTGATATTGCTATAATTTATATCGATTTGTTTGAAAGCATTCAACAAAAATATCGCAATAATGACTGTAAGGAACCCACATATAGAGCCTATAATATCTTCCGTTTTCATGTTTTCCCATTCCCGAAATAAAAGAGCTGAAGCAAATATAACGCACGTGGTGAAGAATACATAATAAATTGGAGTCACGATGCTAGTTTCGAATAAATCTAACGATTTGTTCAAGTAATTCATTTGTATTATAATACAAAAGATAACGGTTAATAGAAAGAGCCAGGTCAACCAATTTCCAAACTCATTTGTAACTCCAGAAATCGTCTCTTTCAGTGCTAATCCTAAACCCTTACAGCTCATAACCGTCAGAGAGCCGACGGAAGCACAAAGGGATATATAAACTATTATGTACTGACTACCATACTTGGGACCATAGTGAAAAATAATCAAGAGAGTGCATATTATAATTACAAAAACGTATATCACAAAACCAGGTTCTGTTAATTTATCGAGAAGTTCCTGTAAATTATGAACCTCTTCCTCCTTTGGTGAATGGAGCACGATTGTTGTTGACCCTATGAGGCATAGAAAACAACCAATCTGGAAGAAAGAAGACGCATTGTTATGGAATTAATTAATCCTTGACTTTCTGAAAGTGCTTTTAGTAGTTCTTGAATTTTCTATTTGGCATCATATGCGTGGATGCAACTCTAAATACCACCCTCGCTTCTTCCAGAACGACAAACGGAATTCATCACAGAACTCTAGTTGATTCACACTCACCTTTCCTAATAAATTAAGTTTCTCGTTGAGGTACTTGGATGCTAATACAGCAGTCACGAGGACACTAAGTGCACCTAACGGCGTGACTAAAGATGCAGGGGCGAATGCATAAGCTGCAAAATTGGCTGCCTCGCCGATTCCCACTAGAAAAATAAGAAAACCATTGTGTATGAATCGACAGAAATTTTCTTTGAAGGAATTCAATTTCATTTGGAGTCAAATTTTATCCGGTGATAAACTTTTTTAAATGAGGAGCGGATATGGAAAATACTTTGAAAGTACTGCATACGTACTCGATACGAGGCCAGCCCACCAAACCCATTCCTTCAAGTATCCAAATCCACCCGAACCAGCACGCAGTCCATATCTTTGGAGTTTTATTAAAGCTTTTTTTTTTATGATAAAACTGGCACCTGAAAAATGGAATTTTTAAGAATTCGTTCATTTCACATTTGAAGAATAATACGGTTAATCGATATTATGCAAGATAACAATCGTGTTACATAAACTCTATTTTATATCAAATCGATATCATAAAACGCAGAAACAAAATTGTAAAAGAAGTAATTTAGGCATAAGCGATATATCTTTACGATAGGATTTTATAAAACTCTCGATAGAAGGAATCAAAAAATCTTGTATGTACAGAATTCATATTTTCTTTACAATTTTGAATAATTACTTCATGCAACTTAGAGTGACATAATAGGTAAAATTCAATAAATCATGCAAAAGAAAAAATAATAAAAGAATATTCTTAACCTATAAAACCACTGGAACTAATCGCCAATCCCAAACCGATATAAAAATCCCTCAAATTATACGTGTCGGCACCATCCTCTGCATCTTCAGTTGCTATACTCATATTTTTAAACGTTAAAATTTGAAAAATCAAAATTATATTCCACTTTTAAAACAGAGGAATTTCATCCTCTTATCGAATAAAACATTGAGTGTTTTTTTTCCCAAGTTCACACAAATCCCTGTGCAAATAAGTATGTTTTCTGAAAGAAATGAAGAGTGTAGAATAAATCAAAGTGAAGTAAATATTTTGTCAATTCTCGCGTGTTCTCGCGAACTGTCAAAAATTACAAAGAATTTTTATTCGAAGAATTGAACTCGAATCATGTAAGAGTCCTTTAAATTCACAGTGAGTTAGTAAGTTTCTCCAGTTCGTTCCATCTCCCTAGGAAGCGATTCGATCATAATTGGTGCGTTTTCTAGTTTTATTCGAATATAACTATGAATCGATCAATGACAGTTGCTTAGAATTTAACATGGGGGCCGTGCAAAGCACAATATAGTTGGTTCTTTTGCTGCGTGAACAATGGAAGACTGTGTTATCGGTAGAATTAATATTCTTAGTCTTGAATTATATTTAATAATGCGAAAGTGAGGAAAAGATTTGTATAAAGTTCTTGATATCGCAAAACAGTATTCATAAATTAAAATAATCAAATCCTTGAAAACCAGTTAGATAAAAACACAAAAATGACAGTGATGGACTTTTTTGGTTGTGCCTTTTTGGCATTTGGACCTCCACTCGCAATGTTTACATTCACAGTTGCTGTAGAACCCATCAGAATAATCATTCTGATAGCTAGTGCATTCTTTTGGCTTATATCTCTACTTTTATCTTCCATTGTGTGGTATGCGGTGTTTCCGCTACAAAACTACTTGGCGTTTGGATTAGTTTTTTCTGTATTATTTCAAGAAGCGTTCAGGTGAGTGCAACTCCATACGAAGTCAAAGATTGTGGTATATCCAATAATAACGCTTTTATCTGATCCTTAGATATCTTTTGTACTGGGTTCTACGAAAAGCAGAGAGAGGTTTGGAGAGAGTGACGACAACCCATGTAGCTGACAGTAGGCATGTTTTTGCTTACGTATGTGGTCTTGGATTTGGCTTGATGAGCGGTGCTTTCGCGCTGGTGAACGTTCTAGCCGACGCCGCAGGGCCTGGCACTATGGGACTTCGACAAGGCACGGAGTACTTCTTCGTCGTATCCGCGATATTTACGTTATGTTTTATTTTACTCCATACGTTTTGGGGAGTTATATTTTTCTCTGCTCTTGATAAGAAGAACTGGGGACAAGTGGTCTGGGTAGTCGGTTCCCATTTAATCGCCTCTTCTATGACCCTATTGAATGCACAACAAACTTATACAGCCAGCATTCTGGTGGTACACATAATTCTAGTTATAACAGCTGGGCTCGCGTTCAGAGTTGCTGGTGGTAAATTGCAAAATCTAGCACATTCGGTTGTGAGAAAGTGAGAACTGGATTATATTTTGTGAAATAAACATCAAGTAACGAGCACTTTGCGATTGAAGTTGTGGAGGAGGTTTCTCAGAACTGCAGGATAAATTCAATTTTTTTATAATCTTCATACATTAGGAATATTATACGGTATTAGTAGGACGAAATTTATGAAATTAATTTTTCCATCGGAACGTAAGTTTGGATTGTACAAAATATTTCATTGAGACGTTACACAGGGATATAGCATAGCAAAGTCCTTAAAACTTCGAATATTGAATTCTTGTACAATTACTTTTTCACAACACAATCCCCATGATTTTTCATTGTGGAATCGATTATCCGAAATCACATCTGTATCGAAAAATGTGGAAAAATCGTTCCAAATTAGAAAATTATAATTTCAATTTTTTATATTCTCAATGGAGTACAAGTTTATATGTGCACATGGCAAAGCAGTATTCTAATTTCAACATTCATTTTAATAATGCTTTATGGCACATGTTGAAATTCATTGAAACTGATCTGTTTTGAAGTGTAAAAAAGTTTGATTTCATTTCAATGTACTCTGAATTTCTGGGGATTCGATATACGGATCATTGTGTATTATAAAGAAAAAGGAAAGCAGAGAAGTGTAAAAAGGAAAATTTTCGTTACCTCTGTTTCCTTCTTTTACCTTCATACGCAGTCCATATTTCCACATACCCAAGAGTTGATCCGATTTTTAATCCGTCCCTCGGCCAATGAACATAACGACTACGTTGGATGATCATCCTGAAAAATATCACAGTGCTGAACAGATATATTTTTTTGTAATTTCAAGAAATGAAGGCATATTCAAAATCAAAATGCCACATTTAAGTGAGAAAAAAAATACTACTGCAGGTATAATTAACCTGTTGCGCCTTAAATTTATAACAATATGGAATCGGAGTGAAATACAAATGGAAAACTGTTGTGAATTATTCTATAAAAGTAGATGAACCATTCAAAAATAGAATGTAGCTGTCATTCCATTTTTATTCATACTCTAATTATTGTTTATTGTGATTGTTTTATTTATAAGGATCAAATAAAGACGAGACTTCTTTTATAAATAATGTGAGACTTTTATATTCTCCTTATTTACTGAATTAACGCGATACGATCGCACATTTCGCGTACGCAACAACAATGTTCAATGTTTCATTTTCTGTTGAATTTTGAGGGAATACGAGCAACATCCCATCCCAGATAACACAAAAAGATCACTGATGATTCTCGAAAATTATTTGTTTACAATTGTCTAGGGCCTCTAGAATTTTTACATTCGGAACGCATAGGGTTGTAAATCAGTCTTTGATGGTCCATTTCGAATGGTCTCTGGCATCCAAACATTGAATAAAAAGACAGACAGGGTGTCTAGCAAAATATGATTTTGGAATTCCCGACCAATTCCCGACTTTTTCCAGGATTTTTTGGGAAATTCCCGGATCGAGAATAAAATGCACACACATCAATTTCAATTAACATTTTCGATGGCATAATACAATCTAATAAGAAAAATCAATTCGAAGTTGAATATTCAAATATCGATCATTTTAAATGGACATGTTTTTAATCAATAATCCAAATCATTTATATCCAACTCGGCTCCATTTGATTATAACGCGTTTTGAAAATAAAATCAAGTATATATGACACATTGAAAATATTCTACCAATACATAGGCATATAACATGGCTTTCTCGATTGACTTAGTTGAATGAAAAAATAATTACTTTTTGC
Source organism: Gonatopus flavifemur (assembly GCA_018340375.1). Taxonomy (NCBI): domain Eukaryota; kingdom Metazoa; phylum Arthropoda; class Insecta; order Hymenoptera; family Dryinidae; genus Gonatopus; species Gonatopus flavifemur. Next base: position 15,133,406 of record JAFFJZ010000005.1, read on the forward strand.
GTAAGTCATATATTGAATCTAAATTGAAGCATGAAAAATTAATTTCACGATGTATATTCAACAATGGATGCTTCCGACATTTGTGCAAATTTTGCAAACTCAATGAGAAGAAGAAGGACTAAAGTATTGAAGTTTGCACGAATCTCGGAAGCATCCAATTACAAGTAAATACAATCATTCATCCAATTAGAACGTTCATGAATACTTGAAATGAATAAAAAGTATTAAATGATCATGTTTAGCATTTATGAATAGATATAATTACATTAATTATCGTATTCACTTGTATTCATTGAATGTATATCGTGAAATTCATTTTTCATGCTCTACTTTATATTTAATATATGAATTAATGCAGAAATGAATTCACATAATTTTGAATTATTGAGCACAAAATTCAATTCTTATGAATTCACTGTTGTGAATTCAATTATATACATCTTAAAGAAGTCAGAAACGGACTATTTCACGAAAATTTGAGAATCCTTTCGAAAATTCTTGAAACAGTTGCAAGACCTCTGAAAGAATATTTGAAACAACTCTCAAATCTCCCCCCAGGTACAAATATTCCATGAAATCCTATTACAAATGGTGGAATTCCTGATTAAATATCATTGAATTCCATTGGAACCTATTCATTTTCCCATTCGTCAATGAGATTTTATAGATTATTTGTAACAGGGCCGTGAAATAAGACTTCTTGAGTTGTGTAAGGTTTCTGGAAGAAATTAATCTGAGAATCTTTGCATAACTTTCAAAATTATAACAAAAAATATCAATATTTAATATAATCAATATTCAAAATAATCAATATTCATTTTATATTGAGATTTAAAATAATCAATATTCAATATAATCAATTATTCGTCGATGGGGAAAACTTTTCTAAGTTCAAAAATTCTGCACACATAAAAATAAAAATATAATTGAAAATTTCCCGGAATTTTTTTCATTTCCTGACGTTTTCCCGACTTTTCCCGACGAAAGTACAATTCCTGACTAATTCCCGACTTTCCCGGAATTCCCGACTGCTAGACACCCTGACAGAATACCACTGGTCAAAAAAAACTCTCTTGATAACAAACAAAAATCACTAATTTAAAAAATAAAATAATCTAATTTGTCCGACATTTGCGAATTTCTTTAAAATTTTCAAATAAATCTCAAAAAATTGAGAATGTTGAGAGAACTGGTAAATGTCTGTCAAAGAATTATTTTTCAAAATTTATTAGTGATAATAAAGGTCTGAATAAAAATCTCATGTGCCCACTTGTTGATAAGGCAGTTTGATGAATTTCTTCATCAACGATGTCATTGAATCCTGCCAAATTCTACGCTAGGTGATCATTTCATGATATAAAGTAGGAATTTACTGCAATAAAATACCCATTGGTCCGTCTAGTCTACTAAAAGATTTGAGAAAAATCAGAACCAACCAACCATTCTTTCAGCACACGTATCCATATAACACACTCGTTCCAAAAGCATCCAAAAAGGTTTCTCAAGCACTCTCAAAAGATAGAAAGACTATGCTCTTGCCTACGTCAGATTCAAAACATCCTCTCCGTATAGAAAAGAAGATCAAATAAAGTGTGATGAGTTACGGAGGGACAATTAAGATGATTACCTATAGAAAAAAAACAAAACAAAGAATGAACTTCATATTAATAAAATATCATGTGTATTTGTATATGATTCTTAAAAAAACGTAAAAAAAATACATTTGATTTTGCGACGGATTAGAAAAATCCAATTGACAAATCCAATTAATCTTCATCGCCGGTTTCGGGAAGGGTTTGTACAATGACTTTCCTCTTACCATCATACACAAAATTATTACTTCGGAACGTATCGCTGTCGTAAAACGATTGAAGATTATGTATATTGAATTGTTGTGCCTGCAAATAAACATCACTGCATAAATTTTCTGGATTCAAAGAATATTCTGTTGCGTCAAATAATATAAAATTGAGAAATGATGATTCAAAACTCCGATCACAACAGTTCAAACTGAGTTCATAATGAAAACGCTTATATCCTTTCGAGTATTGAGAGTGAATCATCAATATCTTATTTATTTAGTAGAGAAATAAGATGCATTTTGCAAGAATTTCCCCTGTAAAAATGATGAATAACTTCGTTCATTACCCTATCTAGAAGATCCTCTTCGGGTATTTCAATCGTTGCGATACGGCCTGCGCGCCTCGCTTTTTCAAATGTTAATGTGTCCAAAGTAAGTTGACGTAAAATATAATACAAAAGTTCGGTATGATCCTTTTTATACGACAGGTACTTTTGGAATGTCTGTAAACAAAAGAAAAATTATCACAAATCAATACAGTTTTTTTAGAATTCTTTTTGAATTAGAATTTTGTAGTGTACAGTAGGTGGATTCGATTCGTAAAGAATTCGTCTAAGGATCACAGTTAGAGATTGGATTATACGCATAATCAATAATTTTCTCATGGATTTTTCATGTTTCTATTGGACCAAATCAGTTTTATTCGTGACCGATGACTAGATAACATGAAAAATAAGTAGGTACATTCAATCGGAGCCAAATCGGTTCAATGAGAATGAATTTTGTCATCCAATGTTGAAAGAAAATTCCGGAGTTCAAAATTCGGGCTCTGTACAGACGTAGATAAAGGTTCAAAGAATCATTCTTGAAAATTTCAGATTTTTTCGAGAATTCAGTTTCGAGTATTTTGTTGCAAAAAAAAACTTGCTCCGATGGTAACTCCGGTATCACCTTAATTTTTAAAGTTTTCTACCTTACTTGTAATTAGTTGGATCAGATTGAACTCTGAATGAAATTCGAAAATTGTAAGAGAAAATTACTTACCCTTCTCATGCCTTTCATGACAGAATACTTTTGAGTATCTATGAAACTTTCAAGAGCCATTCTAATGGCTAAATTAATGTCCCCTTCTTGAACGTGATCCCTCAAATGCATCTTAGCGAGAGCTTCGGCCATACGAAGTACACTTTCAATGTAACGTATGGTGATTGGAAGACTTCCAGTAGCCTAAAAATAACGATAACTCGTGTGTTATAGTGATATATGTTCCAGTTCTTTGTTTCATTTTTGTTTAATTCACAAAACAAGCGATCTCACCAAACTTTCTTGTCTCAATTGACTGTAAAATTTAGCAACTTTATCTTTATCGATGTTAGTCAATTTTGGATGGATATTTTGTTTCGCATAAACTATATATTTCTTAAGGAAATCTTGAGGAATGATATCCTGCTTGTTGGTTTCTTCTTCGACGGGTTCCTTATCTACTTTCGTGGGATGATTTTTCATGTGTGAATTCACAACAAATTGAGCTAAATGTCGATCTTGCATGGGATCTATTTCGTCTTTTACTATACACAAAATATCAAAACGGGAAAGAATTGGTTCCGATAAGTCTACCTGAAAAAAGAAATAAGAATTTTATAAAGGCTGAATCAGGAACAATCTATTAGGATGTGGAATGTTTGGTATGTATCATACATTTTCCGAAAAAGTCATGCTGGCATCGTATCTGCCCCCAATGGGATTCGAAGCTGCTATAACGGAGCATCTAGCTTGAAGCGATGTAACTATACCAGCTTTTGATATAGAAATACTTTGTTGTTCCATGGCTTCGTGTATGGACGTTCGATCTTGATCGTTCATCTGTAGAAAGAATCGTTTTATTATAAAATTCTTTGTAATTTTCAACAATCGAAGTGTAATCGAACCTTGTTACCTTGTCAAATTCGTCGATGAGACAAACTCCGTTATCGGCAAGTACCAACGCACCTGCTTCCAATACCCACTCGTGCGTAATCGACCTTCTCACGTAAGCGGTTAAACCAACGGCTGAAGCACCTTGACCGGTTGTGAATATTGCTCTCGGCGCTATTTTTTCAACATATTTCAAAAATTGAGATTTGGCTGTTCCGGGATCTCCGCATATCAATACATTAATATCCCCTCTAACTTTATGCTTCTGGCCTGAAAAAAAGCATCGAATGAAAAATGTAAATTGCGTTGAAAAGCGCAAACTAATCGATTTCCAACGGCTCAATTGCATTACCAGGATTTTTAGATTCGCCTCCGAATATCGCTAATGCTAGAGCTGTTTTTATGTAATCGTGTCCGTAAATGGAAGGAGCGATGCTCGCTATGATACGATCGACTATGCGATGATCTTTACTCAGTGCTAATATACCAGCAACGTCTTCCTCTGTAAGCGAATCCACGATATCTTTAGAATCTTTTACGAATAAATGGTTAGCTAATAGGACTGTTGAAAATACTGGAAAACCCTGGAATATTAAATATATAACGATTTCAGTTAGTTTTTTATGATGAAGAGAAGAAAATATGATCGATATGTGCACCTGTTCGGTATTCAAAGATCCATCGTAACTGTTGGTGTAAATTGCGGTTACATCTATTTCATCTCCTGGTTTGCAACGATCGCAAAGATCAGATAAAAGAATACAATCTTTACTTCTAGGTATACGACCCGCTGGAATCCTACTGGGCGATTCTTGAATTGTGATTCTTTGATAATTTCGATATACAGTTTTTTCCATATTGATCTAAAAAACCAAGTTTCAAAGCAGTGTAAATATTGTGATGATTTTTGTCAATGGATAAGTACTTTTATTGATCAAATGGTATAAAATCGTACCACAAAAGGACCAGTACTCTGACACTGAGGACACGATCCAGGTTTAACTTCTGTATCTTGAGATTGAACGAAAGGTCCCAAAATTTGATCACACTTAACACAGTCGTATTTTACAACTGATAATTGTGGTAATACCCCAGTCGATGCAGTTACGATTCCAAGAGTCCTTACCAACTGATTAAGATGTAATTTCCTTTGAAATTTCAATTTTTATATATAAGTATAAAAAAAATTCTTTCGCTAACTTCTTTGTTTTGTTTATTAGTAATTTTTATTCATACCTGAACGTTCGCAATTCTTCGATCAGAGGTAATTCTGATATTCTAACATGAATTTCACTGGTAACTCGTTCGTAACTTGGAAAAATCGTGAGTACCAATTCTTTGGCTACTTCATCAAAAATTTCCAACATTTGGAATGGCGCTTCGGGAAGGAAATAGGCTAAAACGTGTTCTTTACTGGCAAGAATAGGAAATTCCACAGTAAAACTTGACTGTAAGAAAGATTTGCTTATAAACGTATGAAGAATGCGTTAATGTTGTTCAAAGTGAAGTGGAATGCTTTAGTACCTGATTACTTTCACACATATGACGTATACGCTCTTTGTACATGTATTGTCCTTTAGAATTAGTATGCGTACGTAAGAAACTTTTGAATCTGTTTGCAATTTCTGTTCTTGGCCCCAACATCGTGACCCATTCTTTCACTGAATAACCTTTGGTGTCTTCCAAATTTTCAATTGATTCAATCATCTATGACAAATAATGTTTATATTAATAAATAATATGTTATTTCAACTTGTTAAATCAGCATGAACATTAGAAGTGTTCAAAATTTACCTCTGTATCCTCAATATGACCCATAGCCGTTCGTTCGGCGATTTTTCGATGTTTACGAATTTTATCTTCTTCATCGGTTTCATCTTATAAACAAAAACATAACAATGATAAGTATAAATTGTCATGTACATCATCATTGGGCTTTTATTTTACCAACTAATTGTTTTGATCATTGAAAATCTCAAGTGAAAAGTTTGAAATTATGGCCAGGGAGGAAGTCCTAGAAGTTTGAACAGGATTTTGCAACGAGCAGTTATATTTAGATTCCTTTGTCAACAGTAATTGATAAATCTCTTTGTCCACTTCTACGGAGGAAGTATAAATTTTGCTAACAATGGTAAAATATGAGTAAAAAAATTCAACACTTATAAGTGTAGCATTCTGGTGAAAAACAAAAAATTGTATCCAGCATGGAGTATCAAGATTGAAATGAAGTATCCAATGATCGGAAAGTTCAATATAAAAGTTAGAAGGTTTTAAAATGAACAAAATTCTAACAACAAAAGAGATTTTCTTCAATTTTTATTCATCTGGTTTTTGTATCTTAAATGTTATGAAATCTGTTATTATGAATAACAACTCTGCTGTGAGATGTTCTGTTAAATTTAGTTTTATCTTGCCTCGGTCTGTGAAATTTTGTCTTTTCCAATTGGTTTTTAAATTCCCTTCCAATTTATAAAACCGATTCAATGGAAAAGAAATTTTGAAGCATAATATGAATAGATAAAATGAAATTGGCAACTGAAATCACGAAAACTCAAGCATTCGAGTTTGATAGTACATACCATAAAGTAAATCTCTATCATCTCTCGTGATTCCTGCTGCACGATCCCTTCGTCTCATTTCAGCTTCGGCAGCAGCACGTTCTCCCTGAGATAGTTCAGAATAATCTTCATCGTCAACCATATTTGGATCATATCTATCCAATGCTGACATCGGACGATAATCCCTTCATTGAAAAAACATATATTTACAAACAAATATATAAAACAAATAAATAAATTAATGTAGAAGCAATTCTTACGCTTCCATATTATCTCCAAATAATTCTTCTCCATCTTCCTCTTCTTGTACTTCAGCATCATCTCCCAGTAAATCACCTTCATCTTCGAATGCTTCCAAGTCTGGAGCAGGTGATGTCATAGCATCTGTACGTCTTTCCGATCGTGCAGGAGAACTATCCTGTTGGAAGAGAATTGTGAAATAACGTTGAAATTTTACATAATGATGATGGTTCGATGAAAGAATGTCGAAGCTTACCATGTTTATATCAATTGAATTCAAAGGATCAAATATTTTAAACAAAAGGTGAGTTTTTTTCAAGATTATCACACTATTATATTAAACGTACAAATAATCTATCAACATAATCTTAAATTTGTACTAGAATATGTTTTGATGTAACGAAAATATAAAAAAACAGATTTATCGATCACATACACAAGTTTCGACAATTTCAATCACAAAAACATAACATTAAACTTTGTTTCAGGAAGAGACGAAACAATGCCGGGATTTGGCGGGAAATCATTCAGTTTTAAAGGACGGTTCAAAAGTATATTGTAAACGTAAAAGTGAAGGTATCGTTTCATGCGTGATACGCAACAGAAATACGACACTGATTGGGTTCTCCGTGCGACTGTCGCATGCGATAACCATAAGAAGAAAAGAGATGTACCCCGGATCTCCTTTTTCTTCTCATGTGAAAGATCCTAGTACCTTTCTTTTCTGTTTATGGTTATCACATGCATGTAATAGGCCCTTAAGGGGTTACTAGCGCTTACCAACAGAGCACGTTGGATAGACAAGGACACGCCTATACAATAGAAAGAGAGGTTTGGTACCATCGCGAGTAGCCCGTTAAGAGGATACGAACTTACCGACCGAGCACAGTTTTTCTTGACCAAATTACTCGAAACTGAATTCACAAAATAATCTGAAATTTCCAGGGATGATTCTTTGGGACTTTACATGGAGGTATGAATATCTGGAGGGAACCTAGTGACAAATCTTTCGCTAAAAAGACGGAAGGGGGAACAGCTACCACCATGTGTTGCTGCTCCTTCGATGATTGGTTCTCCAAATTTAGCTAATAATAAACAACATGATCAAAATATTAAACACATAAACATTGACAAACATAACCCTTCCAAATCATTTATTATATTCTAACTTTGATGTAAGTGCAAACTCAACACTGGGTAGAAGCACACGCACATTAAAAACAAATAATTTTGATGTATCGTGTAATTTCATATAAAACCTATAAAACCTAATCAAATTGGTTGAATAAGATTTGGCAAAAAGTTAATACACTTTTCAATGGGATTTTATAAGACGCTTTGGAGTTTTAATTGATGAAGTTTAGTAAATGTAACTTAACATGATTCAAAATGTCTCAACTGACTTCAACTTGAAGATTATAAAAGATTCTACGATATACGGTAAGATTCAATGAGTTTTTTTAACTAGCGCTGTGGTTGTGAATTCGTATTATTGCAAAGAAACTCATCTGAAAGTAGCACAATAGAATTCACGAATCATCATTTTGAGACCTACGTTGGGGCTTACGCCAAGTAGTGGAATCAAAATTGGTGAGTCTTATTGCATCAGTTACAAATTCTTTTGCTTGAGTCTTAGTTTCAATATCTCGTAAATTTTTAAATTTATTTCAACTTTTTGAATTGAAAACTCCTTGTTTTTAGTATTTTATTGGCTTTTCTGTTTTTTAAAATTGAATTTTCCGAGAATACATCAAGAAATAACAAAAAATTTTACTTCATCATCAAATGATATTTGAAAATCCCTCACATTTATTCAATATCCAATTAACGCCGGAGCAGATGAATACGGCTGTCCTACGATCCCCTTTCGTCTCTAATGCGATTCTCTTTATCCAAGTATCCCATCCTATGCTCCCTCCAGTTATTTTTACCTCCATGGGACTTTATCTTGGTCGCTAAAGAGCCCAAATTTTGCATATCGAAAAAAAAAATTATTTTTGAAATTCAAAATTCGGGCTCTTTAGCGACCAAGAGAAAGTCTCAAGCGGAGGCATAAACTCAAATGAATAATCTTGAGAACGATATTCAGCGCCACCTGAGTTAAGCGCAGGAACTAAATGGGAATCCCCTTTCATGTATATAACACATTGAATTGTTCATACTCACACATTCGTAAATGATAGGGTTGCCAGATAAAAACCAGGACAGTCGATGATTGGATAATTCTCATTTCCCTAACCATTTATATTCCAGATTCTAAAAGACGGAACCAATCACCAAACTGTCCTGGTTTTCATCTGGCAACCCTATAAATGAAAATGTATGTGATGTGTGCGAAGTTGCTGACATAACCTATAATAATGTGAGTTCTTCTGTTATTCTTTCAATTATTATTCATTTAGTTCATATCCAGCTTTTATGTATTGATTTATTTTATTTTTCAATCGTATTTATGGGTGACTTATGGAATATAGACGTCTCTGAAGTAAGTAGTTCCATATTCAATCAATGACAATAAATTATTATTAACAATACTTACTTCAGAGACGTCTATATTCCATAAGTCACCTATAAGTACGATTGAAAAATAAAATAAATCCATATATAAAAGTTGGATATGAACTAAATGAATAATAATTGAAAGAATAACAGAAAAACTCACACATTAATATAGGTTATGTCAGCAACTTCGCACACATCACATACATATATTTTCATCTACGAATGTGTGAGTATAAACAATTCAATGTGTTATATACATGAAAGGGGAGTCCCATTTAGCTCCTGCGCTTAACTCAAATGGCGCTGAATATCGTTCTCAAAATTATTCATTTGAGCAGAGAGAAGATGAGAGTGCGCACGGGCACCTTTTCGTTGCTATTGAAACTTCCACCGGCCCTCTGGCGGTTGGATCATGGAAATGATTACACAGAAATTTTATTTTGCAATATTACAACACCGCGCATTCCTTTTGTATATTTTTTAATACGTATGTGATTAAAATTATTTCATTTATCGACACAAAATGCATATGATTTTACATTATTATAATTTAAAAAATTGAAAAATAAGAGAGGGGGTTGGTGTAATCGGTTCCGTGTTCCATCCGATAAGAGGGCGCTTCAATGTTTACTAGCGATGGAACCCCGGCCGTGCGCACTTTCATTTTCTCTCTGATTTGAGTTTATGCCCCCTGGTGATAGCCTCCCAACAGGGTGACCAGATAAAGTCACCAAATTGTATGGATTTACTGATTCTCACATAGCTATCCAATCATATTCTCGATTCTATAAGACAGGACCAATCAATAACAATGTGGCGATTTTATCTGGTCACCCTGTCCCACAATACACCGAACGTTCATTGCACCAAATGCTCAGGTGGTAGTGTGCAATAAGCCCAACTGGTAATAAGCCCAACTGGCGTTAGCCCGACTGCATTTAACCCGAAAGACAGTTGACCCGACTAATTATAAAAATATAATTAAATAAAATGGAAAGTTGATCGAAATTAAAGCGTAATTAACCTTTAATCTATACATCTTTACAGTAAAAGGTTGAATCAGCTTTGATTTCGATTAATTTTCCATTTTATTTGATTATATTTTTATAACTAGTCGGATCAACTGTCATTCGGGTTATAATCCGGTCGGGCTTAAGTGCCATTCGGGCTTATCGCACACATGATCCCTTTTTATAAGAGAATTGGCCAATCACAAACTTGTATTAACTAGAAAGCCCAATCAAATGAGGAAAGAAATCCCTTTGTGCAAACACTGCTCAGGTAGTATACAAGAAGCCCGACTGGTGATAAGCCTGACCTCAGTATTATTGGTTGATTGCTTGGGATATTCAGTGGTTTCACTAGAAATCACCAGTTTTCAGACAATTACAAGCAGTCGGACTTATTGCATACTGCCAATGCTATGATATAATTTTCATTATACCGAAAATTTGTTAACCGAACATCAATGAGCCGAATGACCATTTTACCACAGAATCTTATCAGATTCCGCTGATCGATCAATTCCTATGAAGACGAAAATGAGATTGGGACGTTGCACTTTTGGGACATTACACCGTTTACCGCTGTATGTATATACGGTAACATTGCATTGTCCCGAAGTTCGATGGCCTGAAAGGTCTCAATAAACCAAATTTCGCTGATGAGTCCATTTCTAGTAACCTACTAGGAATTTCCTAGAAATGAACCACCCAGCGAGTTTTGGGCTATTGGCCTTTTGAGACATTTTCACCGAACTTCGGGACATTGCACCGTTACCGTTACCTGTATCTATATATACTGGCAACGCTATTGCGTGCACTCTTCAAAGGGTTATGGTTATCCCGTTGTAGATCCACCATTAACGATAATAACCTCATTCCATGTAAAATAAACAAAAATAATATTGTATGTATATCGGATAGAGATCAGTTCCTATAAATATCAATGGGATTTTGTAGCCCTTAGGTATCCGCATTTCAATAGATCATTATTACTTCGTTGAAACCAATTTCAAAGAGAACAATTCCAGTCACTCATCATACTCTTGGTTTGATTCTGTTGATGTGCAATGAACTGCCAATGTTTCCTCAAATCTCTGTTTGAAAAATCACAATCTTCACCATGGTTCTCGTATGGGTATGGTTGATCACTTTTTCAAATTTTCCTCATGAATATAAAGAATTTGTACAACACATTCAAGATACAGAAGATTATTGACTGACAGTGATCATCTCAGATTTCTTTTATGTGAATACTTCAAGTAGATCATCCTTGAAAGCTCGTTTTACCATAGATAATCAATATTCCTAGAGATCTCGTTCAGTCACAGCGATATAGGGTATATTCAGACCATTACATGAAATTAAAATTTGAATGATCAATTCAGATGAATCATTAACCCTTTGCCGCTGGAACTGCACAAAACTCCACCTCCCTAGTTTTCTCTAGTTCAAGAAACCCATTGATCTTTGCGAAATTTCATTTGAATTTGAGAGAAAGCTGATTAATCGATCAGACCTTTGTCAAATTTCAATGAGACTTGGCGAACATCAATAGAGGTCATCGGCCAGGGGTTCTGCTATATAAAAAGCAAATGGCGAGGAAAAGTTCCAACGACAAAGGGTTAAGAGCATCCCATAGAAGCAAGAGTTGCCAGATTTTTCTACCCAAAATACTCTAAGATGATTGAATGAGATGGAAAAAATGAACCAACCGGACCTTGTTCCATACAGACAGAAGATCTGGCTGGTTGTCTTATTTCATTTATTAAGTCATCTCTGAGTATTTTGAGTAGAGAGACATGGTATCTCTAGGGTCTACGGATATCCTATTTTTGTCACTGGATATAACTTTGTCAGAGCATTGATAAATGGTACACATGTTACAAATGTATCTCATGATTATACAAAATATACTCACTCCGTTAAAAATTGTTTAATCATCAATTTCATCACTATTCGGATGAAATAATATCTAGTGACAAAGATATAGTAATTTACCTTATTCGAACATTCTAAAATTCAAGATCAAATTAGCATTTGCAGAGCAATATTTTTTCATGTTTAGATTATGTTTAGGTACTTGATCGAATGATTCAAATTTCATCCATATTCGCAAGCAGTGGATTGGTTATACTCTTCGATAGATTAATTTTTCTTTTTATATCATATCTCTCACATCGTATCAAATTCTAGCATCAAGAAATTATACAGTCCATATATTTATAATCCATTGCTGTTTCGTATCGTTCTTCAGTATTTATGTAACGATTATGGTAGTTCCTAATTTCCTTCTTGCTTGGAATTGAATACAAGGATATCAGACATTTCAGACACTGGATATAAGATCTTTTGAAAATACAAATGCCAATGATTTGTTATAATACTTTTCCAATATACATTCCACAACGACAATTCCAACGCTTGTAGTTTGCACTGGAGTTTCTCAAAAATCGAAATGTTGTCAAGTTCAAAGACTTTCGATTACCTACAATCCGTTGCGAAGTAAAATAAAGCTTGACATTGAAATACATATTGAAAAAGAGGTCTTGATTCATATTGCATCGACTCGCTCATTTGGAAATTATTTGAAAACTTTAGATTGTCAACAAAATACTTCAAGTAAATCGTATTGATTCATTTTTGTTTTTTTAAATAATCATTGTTTTTTATGAGAGCAAATATTTCAAAAATTTGATATACCTTTCCGAATACTCATTCTAAACTGAAAATTTGATAGTATGCTTCAAATCAGAATATTTTTCGAGTAATCACAAGTTTAAAGAATATCCTTTTGTTCAGTTGCTTACAAAATAGATTCTAATCTGAATACCTTGCTTAAAATACTTTGAAATCTCATTGAAGAATGAGAAAATGAATAGATCGGAAATGTACTCATTCAGAATAAGAAGGGTAGCGGGTAAAATTTCATTAACACTCCTCATCTATTTCCGATTTGGAGTACCTCGACTTAAATTATTATTATCAAATTTGAATACAACAGTTTCGATTGGAACAGGGGTTGAGAAAGTTAACCTTCTCAAGTGAGCTTACATGCGTTGTCATTTATTACACCAGCATGAATTTCTTTTCGCTATTTCACTTTCATGAATTAATCAAATAAAAATCATGTTTTGTTATTCAATTCATCATATCCAATGATATATTTTTATACTCAAACAATCTCATAAGAAGATGAATATTGTCGATTTATTCATCAAATTTTATTGGATTTTTTCTATAGAATCTACAGATTTCTAATTTCTAATATGATCGATGAACAAAAAATTGAAAATTGTTCATTGGACGTAGAATAATATAAGAAATTCGATAAAAAGAGGCTTTAGCATAGATGACTTTCTAAATTGTCTAATTTTAAACCTAAATCATGTTTTCAATCGATAAAGACATGATCCTTCGAGAACGGATATTTATAAAATTTATTTTCAAATCCTTTACAGATCTGAAGACTGCTCTCCTTTATATTTCTAATCGTTTGACGCCACATACTTTTTCCAGTTCATTGGAAATTATTTATGCACATTAACGTATTCGTCAGTGCCGGAGTTTTCTCTATAATTATAATCAATAATCGCGTCATAAGATGAACCTGTTGGGATTCTAATTCGATGATATCAAAACAGTAATATGAACTCAGATGACTCTGACAAGAGACAGATCGACGAGGAACTTGTAGAATTACAGATTCTTCACGACATACTAAATTCACGTGAAAAATTACTCCAAGAGAAGAAAGAGACCCTGAAGAAGGAGTATGAAAATTTGGTAAACGAAGACAAATTATTCACTATTTTCTATCATCGTAATCAATTTTTCACCAACATTTTGCTACTTGAAACTTTTTAGGACAATTTGTATCAAAGGGTATGGATCTCGGAAGATGAATTTTGTAACAAAGTATGGAAATTCACTTTCGATCACAATTTCGACGAAATTTTCCAGCGGTATCCAAACCCATTGTTGAGACCCATCAAACATACCAATTGTTCGTATGGAGTGAACGATTCGTGTTTTCAAAGTCTGTTTCATGAATGAAGCTGAAATTAACAGTCGATTGTTGTAACTTTTTCTTTTATATCAGAAATCGATTAAGGTCATCATTGATTGTCGATTTTGTCGAATAATAACCTCCCCCAATCGTCGAATTTTTTTTTATTTTGCATTTTATTTAGGTTTACCGACGAACTGTAACTATTTTTTACAAAACTTTCCTTGGTAGAATGTTTCCGGATAAAAACTGTGATCTCCAGTTTGCCCGCCGATTTTTTTTATGAGTTATCTTCAAGGCATCCTACAGCCGCCGTTTTGTGATTTAAAATTATTGAAAAAATTTATTTATATACTTTGATAATGTATTGATGAATCTACAAAAATTCATTGCGATTGAATAAAAACTTATAAGGGAGCATTAAAAAACGGACAAAATTTTGCTACGTAGTTTTTAAATAACTAAGCAATAAAGTGCACTGCTACGATTTGGCTCTAAATACGAATCCAAAGTTCAAAACACATTCCCAAACATGAGGAAATAAATTGAAAAAATTATTAATATCTGTAGTTTAATATGTTTTTAATCGTTCGCATAATTTTGAAGAATCATTTGCAGTTCCAATTTCATATTCAAAGCTCAATTTGAGTGATGTTGTACTTCATCGCTGTGGATTTGAAATTTGTATTTATTGCTCAGTTGATCAGAAAGTACGTCGCAAAATTTTACCTATTTCTCGAAAAACTCCATGATCCTTGAGCAGTATTCCACTAAACGTTTCAGATGCTTAAATCCTTGATAAAAATGTTCTGTAAAAAGTTATAACAATCGGCTGCCAGTTTCAGCTTCATGTTTCATAACGAGTAAAATTCATACATTTGAATTTTATTCTTCATTGATTTCATCAATTGTAGGACGTGATTTTGAAATTTTCAAACTCAAGGAAGAAATACAGAATCTGAAAAAAGAAATAGCAGAATTAACGACGCAAAGAGAAAAACTTGAACAATATTTGAAAAGATTAAACAGGTTGTCTCTGTTCCATCAAGAAATGTCAGAATTACTAAGGTAATGTAATTTTTTATGTTTTCAGAGTGTGAGTTATTTTCGTATATATTACTTTTAATGATGAATTTTGAAAAACGTTATTGCAGTCAGATAAAGGATTACGAAAAATCAAATCGGAAAACGAAAAAGAAAATCACATCCACCACAGAAAACACCAACTTCAAATCGCAGAAAAAGATCACAAGTTATTTAAATAGCACTGAATCTCGAGGTAATCACTTCGCAGGGATCGTATTTTAATTTCAAAGAGAGATGAAAAAGTTACAAATGTTACATCGTGTAATGTAGAGAATTTTAGGTTCGGGATTTCGCTTCTTTTTTTTTTTCGATGAAAAAATATCGTAACTATGTGTCTTTATGGACGAGCAAGTATTTTTTCATTGAAAAATGTCACATCGACTTGAAAAAGGGATAATGGAACCCTTGGTTGAAAAAAATGTTGCGTAAGTTTTTGAATCGTTTATTGAAACGAATTGTCAATTGAATGACAAAATACTCACCTCACTCAGAGAAGAAAAGTTGCTGAAACGGCAAACCTCGAAAATTTGCTTTGCTAATATGGCAAAACTTGTTGTTGAATTAGCAAAAAATTTGCTATTACAGGAAAAATCTTGCTCTTTTAACCAACATTTGCTATTCAACAATCCGGAATTGTAGATATACAGACGACTAGAAAAATTTGCTGAATTAGCAAATATCTTTGCTGTAACAGCAACCATTTTGCTAATTTGGCAAAGCAGATTTTTCGGAATCACTTTTTTAGCAAGAATTTTTTCCTCTGCGTGCTGTTGAGGACTCAAAATCTTGTAGTAGTATACATTCTTTAAATGATGTTTCCAGTTCCAAGGAGTTGATTCAGGGAGATAAATAGCGATAATTCATCACATTTTGCGAGTTTGAATGATCGTATCGTTTCTATAAACGGTTGGAACTTCGGTAACATTGAAAAAAAGAGGTGACTGCTCGAGTCCTGTTTGACATAAGATGAACTCTTTTCGAATACTATGAATGCTTCAAATTCATATTTCTAATTTACATTATTTGATTAGAGCAAAACGTGGATCATAATTCAAACTTCATAAAAAACAAAACGAACAACGATCCATTATTTTCGCATGACGATGGAGATCAATGGGGCGACGATAATTTTTTTCAATCCTTCGTGAACAAAACATTACCATTTGAAGAAAATATCAATTCACTTCACGATTACACGTCGAAATCAGAATCGGGTCCAGTATTTGAACGAACTGCTTCGATTTTCGGAATTCACAAAGAAGTAAGTATTGTACTTCAATGAACGATGAAGAAAATGAAATGGAATGTTGTTTGAATTTTATATGAACGGACATCAACGGCATTGGAATGGGTATTATACAAATTATAACTGTTGGTTGTCGAACAAACAAGTTGGAACAAAATATCTCTTTCAATTTTGAATCGAACATCTCAAAATTTACAAAATGAATACATTCCCAGAAAGAGTGACGAACGCTGATTTGAAAATGTTTACCATCACTTTATTCGAATGGACAATCAAAAACCTTGAATTTGTACAAACTCGAAAAACAAACATCCGAACCGTATCCTGGATCTGTTTGGTTTTTTTTCTACTTTCTGAAATCTGTAGATTGAGATATTTTGCTGAAATTTGAATCGTTTATTGAAACGAATCAGTAACCCAGGGTTACATGATAAAATATGATTTTTTCCTAGAACATTTGTGAAAAATATGCATTTTATAACAAATAATAAGCGGAATATGCAATCATATGCAATTTGCATATAATCCGGTCTCTAAAAATAAGTATGTATTCATTTGAAGTGGCGATGAAAGCGATATGAAAACATTATCTGTTGAAGGAATGTATGAATTAAGATCGCCAATATTTCATGAGATATTGGAATGGCAAAAATTCTTGTTATGGATATTTTGACTGAAGATATTTCGTTGGGTAACCATTTATACCAAGGTTCCCCTGGTGGAAAAAGTTGGCTGAAAATCACTCAAATTTTCAGAGTTTTTCAGAGGATTTCAGAAGTGTTCATAGTTTCTCAGAGAGTCTCAGTGATTTTCAGAAAAATTGACAGTTCCTCAGAGATATTTATAAATATTCAGAGAAATTTTTAGTGCTACAATTTTCCCGTTAAGTGAGTTTTTCAGAATTTTCCAAGATTTTTCAGAGTTTGAACAAATTTTCATTGGTTTTCAGAGTTTCTTGGATTCTTTTAGGATTTTCCAGTGTTTTTCAGAGTTTCGCAGAGAATCTTTTTTCACCAGCGTCAGTTATGGTCTTATAATGGTCCTGCGTAAGTCTCATTCCAACCTGTTGAAAAATGTGGAAAAAGAGTTGATTAGAAACAAGGAAGTCGTGTGCTAATTAGCAGAGTTTTTGGTATAAGAATATCATAATTATTTTATTCATGTTTTCAGAATACCGGAAGTAAATTCAGTTTGAAAAAACCCAGTGATATAGCTCTAAAATACGAGGAAAAACGACAACGTGTGGTATGATCAAGATCTTTCATTTCGAATTATGTTTTTCATTCATATTGTCTTACGTTGATGAGAGAGTTTTAGCAAAATATTATTTTATTCGGTAAGGAATTAGATATGTATATAATAATTTATAAGATGAAATAATGATAATGTACAGAAGAAATAAAGTAGTAGAGTATATTCATGTTTTTTGATTTATTCTTCTGTTCTAACGGAAAGTGAGTGCAGTGGTCACAGATCCGAAACGCCGACCTTACTCACACCGACGTTACAGTAGTACGTACATGTGAAGACATGTACGTATCGCATGTTCACGTGTATATACCGTTTTGTCTGTATGAGCAAAGTCAGCGTTTCGAATTTGTGACCACTGAGTGAGTGTAGGTTTGGTGGAACTTTGTTCTAACTGCATTTTGACTGAAAACGAGTGAGACAGTTCTTGGTGTTACCCTGGTGAACAAATTTTGCTGAAAATTAGATTTTCAGTGAAGAATTTTTCAAAGGATTTCAGAGATGTTCATAGTTTCTCAAAATCTCAATGGCTTTCAGAAAAATTCAGTGTTTCAGAGATATTCACACACCGAGAAAAAAAGCATGCTCCAAATGCAAAGTAGCCGTTCACGCTTCTAACGCTGTTGCTATAACGTGCTTTCAACGCATGGCAACATGCTTAGAAGGCATGGGGACCCTATTAAAAATGTCCGACAGATCCTGACAGATTCCGGTCAAAATTCTGTCTGGTTCCGTCGGAAATCATCATGCCTGGGACAAAAACCGACCAAATCCTGACAGAAAATTATCTGTCGGACATTTGGAATAGGGGGGTCATGCACAAAAAGCATGCCCTGGTGAAAATGAAGCGTTCAAACGCGACGAAAGCGCAAGCGAAGAGTCACCTAAAAGTAATTTAGGAGGGAATTGAAACATTTTCACGTTCCATTTGTTCCAATACCCTCTTCCTTCACTTTTGGATTTTCACCAGGGTGGGCTCATGCATTTAACGCACGTTGTAACAAATGCTTTAGAAGCGTGAAGTGTTCCCTTGCGTTTAGAGCATGCTTTTTCTCTCTCGGTGTAAACATTCAGAACAACTTTCAGTGGAAAAATGTGTCTGACAAGTGAGAGTTTTTCAGATTCTTTTCAGCTTTTTTCATTGTTTTTTACAGTTTCTCAGCGAGAGAGAGTTTTGCAGTGAAATAATTCAGAGAAATTTTCAAAGATTTTCAGATAACCCAGATAACAATTTTGAGGAATTCTTCCGGAACATTCTGAAAGATATCTTAAAGAATTCTAAAAGATGTCTTATGAAACACCTAACGACATCTTAAAGATATCTTTAAGAATTCTAAAAGATACCTTCAGAAAACTTCAAGAAATCTCACATGAAGACTTCCAAAAGATATCTTTTGGTGTGTCATAAGACATCTTTTCGAGTTCTTTAAGATATATTTCAGAATGATCCAAAATTGTGATGTGGGAAACTTTTTTCACCAGGGTAAACACGGCGTAAAAAGTTCATATATACACTCGGAAATCACGTGTATATACGGTGTAACGTTTTATTGATGATTTGAAGCTTCTGAAGAGTTTCCGTAGGCGATGATGAAGTTGCTACAATGATTTAAATTCTATTGTCTATCGGACTAAGAGAAATGTGTTGGATTTGGACATTAAGACAGTGATGCCAGATTCGAGACCGGGACCGCTTCCCCTTTCTCCCACCATGCGGAATAAGTCGGGTGAGCGACAGAGAAAGAGTAACTATCACTCTCTCGCTCGCCGACTTATTCCGCATGGTGGGAGAAAGGGGAAGCGGTCAATGGGGTGAGTTAATACGGTCTCGGTCTCGAATCTGGCATCACTGCATTAAGAGGATGCCAGCGTATAGGTGGCTCCATCTGGGGGCATTTTTGTTTTGACCAAAATACTTGAAACAGGACTTATATAAAGGTCTAAAATTTTTAGGGATGAATCTTCAAAGGGTAATCTAGGTCTGCGAAGAGTCAGAATTTTGAATTTCGAAGAAAACATTTTTTTTACCGACTGAGGAAATAATCTATTACGTTTTTGGAAGGTCCTATTGGCGTTTCTGATCAAATATCATTTGCCATAAGTTCATCCATCGGAAAAACGTAATAAATTAACAACACAGACCTAGATCAACCATTAAAGATTCATCTCTGAAGATTTTAGTCCTTTTTATAAGTCCAGTTTCAAGTATTTTGGTCAAAACAAAAATGCCACCAGATGGAGCCACCTATGCGATGGTATCCTCTTAAGGCCACAAGCCAAGTTCCAGATCTCTCCCCCCAGTTTTCTCAGTAATCATTGAATAGAATCAATTTTAATGAGCAGGTGCATCTTCTTAGGCTATTGAAAAAAATGCAGCCTTTAAATATCCTTTCAAAAGGTTTTAATTCTTCCAGACCTTTTGCACTGATAATAAAATAACCATTCAAACTTGTTCAAATCCGTTGAAATTCATTTGAACCGATGTTCGATTCATGAGATTCAATCGAAATTCTATATCAATAAGTTTGAATGGTCAAAACTTTGTTCTCAACAAGAAAAACATCAACAGAAAATGTTAAAACTGATTGAGAATAGAAGCAGAGTTATGAACCAACCAATTCACGTGGTTCTAATTTCCGCTTTTGTATGGTCCGAATCTCTCGGAAAATTTGGAATAAGTTTCTTTTTCTTCAAAGAACCAAAATCAGGATATAATCTAAGAGGGCAGTTGTAACTAACAATTTAGTTTTACAAGGAAACGATTGGTTCCAAAAGGTAAAAACGATCAGTAAAATCATTATTTTACAGCATACATGGATCCTTTTCACGTTTTAGAACTAACCCTGCTTAAAGTGTCATATAGAATCGTATAGAATATCATAAAATATGATTCAAAAACATGATAGAAACTGTGAATCTTATCATGGTTTTGAATCATAATTCTATACGATTCTATATGACACTTTAAGCGGGGAACCGTTTTCTTGTCGAACGAATTTTTTGGTTACAACTGCCCTGACCAAAATAATACAAAAAGTTACTTGAAATGATTCAAGATGTAATGTCACTTCTATATGGAATTCTGCAGTAAAAGAAAAAAAACGAAACATAGAACAGAACAAACAACAACTTCTATTGTTTTACGAAACTACATTCGAAATGAAGAAGAATGGATGTTGAAATATCATATGTTACAATACACTTTTTCTTTCATTTATTCAGAAAATATTTTTATCTTTCTTTCAACATTTGAAAACATCTGAGAGCTGTTCTGTGTAATCCAACATTGACTTCCAACGAGTACGATGAAAACCGCACGAATGTTTTTCAATGCAATAAAGATAATACATAACTTCATAATTTGTGGAGGTGATAAATTTTATATGACATTTTCAATGGATTATGTGGTGGTTCAGAAATATCGTATGATGTTTGTCAAAAAAATATCGGTTTACTTGAATTCGAAGTACTCGTTGGCGTACGATAGCGTGGAACGTTTCTCATAAACATTTTCAAATCCCTGCGCTCGTACAATAACACAATTCTTATAAAACTGTACGATTGAGGCTTGATTCTTCATCATTCTCATTTCACAAAACCTCCGGATGTTGAAAACTGGAACCAAATGGGAGGTCAAAGAAAGTCTTCTCAACTTGAATAAGAATAGAAATCACGCTTTTCCAACGAGAAAATTGATAGATTCTGTATTGATGATTATTCATTTTTTTTTACAGACATACAAGAATAAAAAGTCAATTTGGGTACAATATTTATACAATATTAATTCAAAACCTAAATGTGTAAATTAATGATTAACAACATATTCCACTGAATTTCATTTTAAACTGAGATAAATTGATTCTTATTTCAATAGTTATAATTAAAATCAATGAAGCTGAAACTAGGAACTGAAAATTTGCGGCGAATCGATGGAACTTTTCATCAAAATATTGTATTAATGATTCAAATGGCTGAAACTCACAGTTGAAAGCTATACTTTTATACGAAAATCATCCTCAAAGTCCCATGAAAGAATACAGCCACAGCGGTCGACCGTTGATCATCGACGGTTAGTTTCAGCTTCATTTAGAAACAAGCGAGAGAGCTGTATTTCCTTTTGTCGCACATGTGTTTTCGGAACTCAATTTTTCTCAGCGGTCTACTTTGTTTTCAAATGAAGTTGCAATTGACTCAATCTATAGATAAAGGCTAAAAGAATAATATTCTTTACTAGATTGTACTCACGAACATAAAAAATTGTATCAAATAATTGGCACATGGTTTGGTATAATCTTAAAAAGAAAGAGCTGGATGGATTGAAGAATACCAATGTGCTTGTATTTTTTTCAGATTCTACTGAATTGTCGGGGAATATAATCCGAGGGTGGGATTTGAAAATTTGTACCTACATGAAATTTCATGGAACACTAATGAGAACGAACTATTATTTACAATTACATCATGTATATGAAACTTTGTGTGATTTACATTCTAAAAACACAAAAGAAGAAAAGAACAAATATCTGTTAGATTGAAAATCATTCGCTATTTGAATTAAAATCGATCATTGCTAAGCAAAAATCACAACGAAAATGATCGAAAACAAGGATTTTTCATCAATAACGGTCATTCGTACTCGGCCATTTATTTGTACAAATATATCAGGAATGTTTTAAGCGTCAATTACCGCGAGTCCTCTATTCCGGATAACAGATTTCGTCAAAAAGACTGGCATTCGAATGAAATCAATAATAATACAAGGAAAAATAAATATCCAATCTATTTCACATACGATTCAAAAAAGAAGAAAACAAATCTAAAATTTTTCATCAGCTTCAACGCAATTTGTACGTATTTTTCTACTAAAAAATCAATAATTATAAAATTTTCAATACTTTTAGTATTTCTTATATACTATACACAAAATTTTGTTGACTTATTCAGTGATAACTATTCAGTGATATAAAATTGAGATATTATTGTATCGGATTTTGATCCAAATTCTGAAGAATGAATCACCATTGTAAAGACATTTTTTTCTTGTTTAGTATATCGTATATTTTATAAAAAGGGGATGTTATTTGTAAACTGATGTATGAAAGACGAGGCAAATTCATCATTGTTTCGGATATTTGAACGAAAAGATGAAACATCGATAAAGAATTACAAATAACACTTGATACGCTAATGTAAAATTATCAATCGATCGCTGATACTTGATAATCGCAATATCCTTAGCTTTACACTTTGAATATACAAATAATATTGGAAAAAAGAGTAATATATAAGAACAAAAGATCTGCGCTATAGTTATAATATATAATTTGCAAAAATCTAAGTTATATGGCAATCGCGAAAGGAGCCTACCGAGAAGAACAGAACACAAAAAGAAACTTTCCTGTTTTCTCTTGGAAATAAAATGAAGGAAGGAAATAGATCAATGTAATAATAATAATAATTGATGCCGATTCTTAATCTTCCTTTCGACAATCAAAATAATAAAAATATAAACAATCTCTTTGCACGTAATAATTGCGTTTTCTTTCTTCCAACTGCGTATAACATTTTCTTACGACAATCTTTCCAATCTCAACGAAAATTCATTTAAAATTCATAAAAAATTTCCTCTTAATTTACATACCTCGCGTACAATTAATCAACTAATATTTAAATGAGATCAATATGAGATAAAAACTTAACGATACTTACAAATATGGATACACAATGAAAGTTTTTACATTTTCCTGTCCTCCTCGCTTGCTTCTACGTTGATTAAGAATCGACATCCACGCATGTACGATAGATCGAAAAGAATATATAATGAAATTACATGGATCTGTAGGGACCTTGCATTTTGAGAAACTGAATAACCAATGATGGACCACCCGCGACTATTTCTGCCGGTATTTGAGACAAAGGACAGTTTTCAATTGACATAATACTGAGATTTGTGCACAAGGCTAATTCGAAAGGTAAATTGTGTAGATTCGCATTATCGTTAATATACAAGGAATCCAAATTCTCCAAAGTTCCAATTTCTTCTGGAAGATAATTGAGATTATTCTCGCCCACGCTCAAGTAAGTTAGATTCGTCAGATGACCTATGGCCCTCGGTAACGTGGTAACCTGATTGGATTGTAGTATGAGCTTCTGTAACTCCCTCAGAAATCCAATCTCGTTTGGCAATGATTCAATCTTATTTTCTTCGAGATCTAAGACTCTGAGTTTACGTAAATTTGCTATGCTGGCAGGAATTTTTTTCAGTAAATTGTTGGAAAGAATCAAAATTTCCAAATTCTGAAGGCATTGTATATCGTCTGGAATTTTCGTCAGTTGATTCGTTCCGAGATTCAACTCGACCATGTTGACCCATGTACCGATGTCTAATGGAAGCGCGGTTAATAGATTCTCTTTCATATTCAATTTAGTTAGATTCTTGGCTCTAGAGAATATTCCGTAAGGTATTTTGTCGATCTGGTTGTGTTCAAGATTGATGGAATAAACGTTGGTGAACTGCGCGGGGCCGCCGGAGGGATAAGAGGTGAACGCGTTGCGGCTCAAAGTGATGGTCGTGAGATCGGATAGACTGGCCAATAAACCATCCGGTAGTTGCGAAACTTGATTTCCCTCCACGCTGAATTCATCCATCAATTTACAGTTGGCCAACGATTTGGGTATACTCGACAATCGATTGTAACGCAATCCCAACCTCGTAATGGAAACTAGATTCCCAATGGTTTCCGGTATGTCTAGAAGTTCATTATGTTGCAAATCCAAGGTAGACAGCTGTACGCAATTGCCAATCTCTTCGGGGAGATGCTCCAAGTGGTTGTGAGATACGTCGAAGGTGATCAAATTGACGAGTTTACCGATACCAGCGGGCAATTCCTTGATTTTGTTTTCTCTCAAACTCAACATGGTTAGATTTGTCAAATTTCTAATATTATCGCTGACATACTTGACCCGATTGAACCGTAAAAATAAAGTCGTGAGAGATGTCAATTTGTATACAACTTCTGGTATTTCGCTGAGTTTATTGTGCCTCAAATCCAAAACCCTCAAGGATTTCAAATTGGCCAATGTATCGGGTAAACTGGTAAGTGAATTTTCACTTAAAGCTAATGTTTCCAAATTCGTGAGACAGCCTATTTCAGGTGGAAGCGTTACAAGTTTGTTTCCATAAAGATAAAATTCAACGAGGTGAGTTAAATCTCTTACGGTATTCGGAAGATTGGTTATACTTGATTTACTTAAATCGAGACGTTTTACGCATTCGTCTTTGCATCTTAAAAACTCCTTGGACACGTCTAAATCCGCTTGTATGGGTTTTCCTTTCTTCGTCGTTGGTTTTGGTTTATTGGATTCAGGATGTTTCACGGTCACAGTTTTTTTCGTGTCAGGACCAGCTATGGACGCGGATGACAATTTCTTCTCCTTGGATTGTTCCTTGATGTTATCGCGTAATACTTCTACGGGTTCGGGCATGTCACCTGCGGTACAGGTTGTTAAGCCACAACCTTCCAAGTATTCCGGAATATCTTGCTCCTTCATGTAAAACGTTGGAAGATTCTCACGAATATCTCCACGATCCCTCTTTACCTCTGGCAAACACACCGTTGAAATATTACTAACACCCGTCCAATATTTGCTCGACTTTTTCATAATAATCTACACGCACATGCATACACCAACTAAATAAACTATCGTAATTGGCAACAGTTAAATCGGAACTCTATGGGTATTGTGATAGTTTCTTCGTAACATTATAAATTTCTTAACTAACTTTATGCGATTATTGACATTACCGATGTCACTTCTACCGACTTCTACTGTGTTCCACTGTGTTCTACTAAGCTAGAATATTCGCTAAAGTATGTGCATGCACACACATACACAATGGATCGGACTCTGGGGTGGGGAAGCAGTGACCGTGATTACAGAACCAGGCTGGTCTCCCATGCAGAGTGACCAACTGTGCATAATTTATGCACTTTTTCTGTTGGATCAACCCATCACAGTGTTTTATTAAAAGGAATGACCAATGAGAAAAGTTGAGAAATTTGAGAATTGGTCACCGTGCTCCCATGCAACCGGATTGTCCGGAACGGAACGCTCATAATTGGTGGATCCCTAGTATTGTTATAGTTATATCCAAATAAAACTAGTATTCTACCAATTAGGATCGTTCCGTTCCGGACAATCCGGTTGCATGGGAGACCAGCCCCATACAGGACCAGGGTTTCGGATTTAGTACAATTTTCCGATGTCTCAACCTATGGCAAACGATATTTGATCAGAATTACCAATGGCAATTTTCGAGATTGTACTAGGAAGTACAATTGTACTAGAAAAAGAAACCCTGTATAGGACCTAGCCCTCGGTTGCTTTTTAAGTGGATACCAGGGGTGGAGGATGAATCAACGAAAATCAAAATCAACCAAACGAAAAATTACTGCGAGTGTGAAGTTGGCTATTTATATTTATATAGCCAACTTCACACTTGCAGTAATTTTTCGTTTCGTTGATTCATCCCCCACCCGATCTGCCAGATGAGCTCCGATGCTGAGGGGAAATGTACCCCCACCATCACCTCATATATGTATGTGTTGTAAGTGTTACTTACCAATGCTTACGACTATTATATATATGAAGTGATGGTAGGGGTACTCTTCCCCTGAGCGTTGGAGCTCATCTGGCAACTCTGCACCCGATACCAGCATCGGTAACTCGCCTCATTGGTTAGAAAGAGACGATATGGTAGTATGCGAGAAGCCCGACTGGATTATAACCCGAACGACTTTAAACCCGAATGACAGTTGACCCGACTAGGTATAAAAATATAATCAAATAAAATGGAAAATTAATCGAAACCAAAGCTTATTCAATCTTTTACTGTAAAGGTGTATAGATTGAAGGTTAATTACGCTTTGATTTCGATTAATTGTCCATTTTATTTAATTATATTCTTATAATTAGTCGCGTGAACTGTCATTCGAGTTTAAAGTCGTTCGAGTTAAATGCAGTCGGGCTTATTATCAGTCGAGCTTCTCGCATACTACCGAAAAAAAAGATCCGAGTTGGAAACATCTTTCTTCTTCTAATTTCGCGCGCGAGAGTCGCCAGCATGAGTACCCGGAGTAAGAAGAAGTCCCTCCAGTGGGTAGACCTATTTTAGGCTGGGCTCCCATGCAACCGGATCGTCCGAAATGGAACGATGCTAATTGGTAGAAAACTTGTCCTCTTTAAATATAACTATAACAATACTAGGGATCCATCAATTGTGAGCGTTCCGTTCCGGACAATCCGGCAACATGGGAGCTCAGTTTTATGCCGTAGTTCAGTTATTCCGGAATTTTTTACCCCGACGAGTTATATTCCGGAAGTTTAGTATTCCGACTATTTTCGGTGCAATTATATTGCTCATATCGTATGAATTCCAAAAAAAGAATCAATCACGATTTGTCGGTACAACGAACTTTCGAAATATAAAAGGTTTTTCTACATAACGTGTGTTCGCGGCAGCAGGATACCATTGCGCAGGATATTGAGCAAATCAACAATCTGCGCAGTGGTATTCTGCAACGGGAGTATGCAAGAAACGCGACTGCTCGTCATTTGCCAAAAACTGGTAATTTCTAGGGGAATCACTGAATCTTTCTAATGATGAACCAATAATAGTGGAGGTGGGCTTATTACCGGTCGAGCTTCTTGCGTACCGCTGCCGCGGTAAACACCCATTAGGCCGAAAGACCCTTGGACCGAAATTCATTTTACCGAATGACAATAATCCGAAAAAGTCTTGGTGACATTTTGTCTAAGGCTAACCTCCCATGGACCGGAATTCGTTCCGGCGGAATGACTTTAAACCAATCGCTTTCACAATTTCTTTTAGAGCGTTCTATCAGAAATCTATAAAAAATTGTGCATTGGTTCAATTTTCATTCCGCCGGAACGAATTCCGGTCCATGGGAGGCCAGCCTTATTCACACACGACTAGTAACGTATAGTAAGATTTCGGATTATTGTCATTCGGTAAAATAAATTTCGGTCCCACGGTGTTTCGGCCTAACGGGCTTTTGGTTCAACGGGTGTTCCCCCGCTACCGCAGGAGCCTTCCGAAGTAGCTGATCCAAGTGATCCGGATCACTTTTCAACCAATCAAAATGTTTGAAAAGTGATCTGGATCACTTGGATTAGCTACTTTGGAAGGCTCCGCAGACGCACGTCGTGTAGAAGCACCTCAACTCGTCAGGGTAGCCACCAGTAAACCCGAGACACCAGTGGCCTGAAGATCACTTGACCCGAAAATCCGGAAGTGTGAAGTTGTAATTTCACACGAGCGTCGAGCGTTGAGCGACGAGCGATTTCCCCAGGTTCTAGATTTCAGCGTCAAAGCTTCATGATGTTTCTCGACGCTCGATTTGAGAGTTAAAAGTTGTCTTTTAACTATTCTCTGTGCGGAAGGAAGAATATTGAACAAATATGAATATATATTGTTTGAGCTGAAGTGCCTTCTTTATCCTGCACTATTGAGAATGATTGAATAATGATGGATTGTGCTGAAACTCAATTATGGGTTAGAACGGCGTCAAAGCTAAACACTGTTTCTCATCTTTGTTCATCTCACACAATAAGCTCTACATATACAGGGTGGACCATTTTAAGTGATATATAGTCTCAAATATCTCGGGAACTAGTGGAGATGGAAAAAAATGTTTTGGATAAAAAGTTTGGAGTTTCAGGGGGAATGTAGGGTGCTGACCTTGAAAAATTCCTCAGAGGTCATTTAGGGGTCAAGATGGTTTTTTCAAATAGGGCCCCCATTTTTTCACCATGGCATGTGAAAGCTGGTTTCAAACCCTTTACAGAACACTGTTCATGGACTCCCTTTCACCCATTAGGGTGCAAGTTATGGACCATCGAAGTTATTGATGACCACGCGCGCGGACTGGGGCCACCGAGAGCGTGATAGCATCACTGATCTTTTATATCCACTGTATAGTGCATAGCATAGCCTTCCCGTATGGATCTGAGCACACAAACGCATAACCATAAAACATAGCGCATAATGTGTTATCCCCGATAACACACGAAGAATTCTTTCTCAAGAGTAAGAATAGAACTCTTCAAGAACTCTTCTCGAACTAATGAATTCATATAGAGCTCTGGAGGAGTTCAATCTGTCGGACATTAACAAGTTCTTTGAGAGTACTCAAACAATAGTTCTGATATTCTCAAAGAGCTTGTTAATGTCCGACACGTGTTCACATATTATTGCGGCTGAAAGATGAACAAAGATAGCAATATGGTTATGGATGTGAAAACGCACCATGAGGTTTCAATTTTCGGGTCAACTGACTTGCGGGACGCTCGTCTTCGGGTCCATCGTGCATCAGGTCCATTGGGGTCTACTTCGGGCTCATCCTGTAGAGTTGAAGCCCCCTGGTCGCCACCGGAATACATCGGTCATTCCGATCAACAGAAATATTTGAGTGGATGTAGGCAGTTGGATCTTAAAATTTCTGGCATCACTGGTCGGAAGCACACATAGTCAGTGGATGCTTCCGATTGTAGGCAGGGGTTAGCCCCTAGGGCTAGAATACTGGATTCCCATTGGCTGAATCATGGCCTCTGGGGCCAAAAGCTCTCGCAATCGGAAGCATCCAGTGATGCCAGCATTTGGTCGACCGAGTCGATTTTCCCCCTCCATCACGCTGTATACAATCAAAGTTCTTTTATCGGAGGTTCGATTGTGTGTGTGACATTTCTATACAGACAGATGTGATGGAGAGGGAAAATCGACTCGGTCGACCGTCGACCAGCGTTGCCAGTATTCCCTAGAAAAATCGTCAGCATCTGATGATTGGTTATTTCTTGTACAACCGGCCAATCATATTTTCAATTTGGAAAGAAATGACCAATGCCAAAAAATCTGATGATTTTTCTAGGGAATACTGGCAACGCTGCCGTCGACCACACTGATGCCACTTTAGCGCCTAGTGTTTTTTCCTCATTGGTCATTCCTACTAACAAGAAGACGTGGTTGAACAATTCCGTTGGATCCAGCGCCAAGCTGGCAACAGTGGTCGACCAAATGCTGGCATCACTGCACATAGTATGTAAACATGTAAACATCTCTACCAATCTCTACCGGTGTCAATTCAATCTGCATACAGTAATTTTTGATTCTTGGTATCTATCTATTTATTCTTTCAATCAAAATCATTCCTTATCAGTTTGTAATTTTCGTGTATTCAATATTGCCGAGTAGCAACAAAAATAAATGTCCCCTGTACATTTAAATTTGAGTATGCTGTCAACATTGAGGAACAGAATACAGGCAATGTTCTTGGAATCATGAGTTTATAATTGACTCGATTATGTATTTATCACAAAACAAAAAGATCTTATTATGTTTAATTTGCTGGAGATTGCTTTCGGTTTACCTCGTGCAAACAGCGCACGTTCCAGACGAATATTGGCAATCACTCGAAGTGGCACATCGTCTGACTTTTGGATACGGATACCTAACATGGGAATGGATCTCAAGGATTCGCAGTTACATGTATCCCATACTTATATCTATCGTCTATAAGTTCTTATCATTTTCTCATTTGGACTATGTTACAATGCTCACGATGTTACCAAGATTTTTACAAGCATTCTTTGTCGCTTATAGCGATTACAAATATTATATGTGGACTAGAAACAAAACAATGTTATTCAGTTTGTGTATAAATTGGTATTGGTATTATTGCGCAACACGTACTTTAATCAACAGCGTAGAAACAATTTGTACTATAATATCTTTATCTATGTTTCCTTGGAAAGCTGGGTACAACGAAAGTGTAAAGTTTCTATGGATCATAGGGTTTCTATGTACGGCTAGACCTACGGCAGCTATCATTTGGTTGCCTTTATGTGTATATCACTTGTTTACCAGTCGGCGCAACAAGCTTGTATTATTGAGTCAATATGCTCTAATATTTGGCACATGTTTTCTATTTTCAGTTATATTAGACAGTTACGTTTATGGCACGTTCACAATATCTTCTTGGGAATTTTTCAAGTTGAACGTATTGAGAAAGATTGGAGATTCGTACGGCAAGCAACATGTTCTGTGGTACCTGTTTTCTGGCTTACCAGTGCTACTCGGTATTTATTATTTGATCTTTTTCGTAGGCTCTTGGCAAATAATAACAAAACCTCAACGTAAGGCTTCCGAAACGATCATGGTTTTGGTAATCGTTTGGAGTATTGGAATTTATTCTCTATTATCGCACAAGGAATTCCGATTCGTGTTACCTCTTTTACCCATGTTGATATACGTAAGTGTTTCCGGCATACAGAATTTGAATATAAAATTGAAAGAACGTACACGTAAAATTTTTGTGTTTTTATTGATTTTCACTAATATTTTACCTGGGCTGTATTTCTGTTTGATGCATCAACGTGGTTCTTTAGATGTCATGAAAATCTTACAGGACGATTTGAAGAGTAACAATAATACTTCATTGGATTTGTTATTTTTAACACCTTGTCATGCTACACCTCTTTATAGTCATTTACATGCGAATGTACCTATTAAAATTCTAACTTGCGAGCCTAATCTTGGAAATTCTCCATTCCATAAAGAAGAAGCAGATATCTTCTTTTCAAATCCAATGGTTTGGCTTCAAAATAATTACATTCATAAGAAGAGTCAATCCACAATGCCTAGTCATGTTATTGTTTTTGATAACGTGGAGAGTGAAATTAAAGAATTTCTTGTAGATTTTCAACTGATCGCTAAGGTATTTTATTCCCCTTTTCCACAGTCGAATTATGGGAAGTATATATTGTTATACAAAAATAAAGCAATAATGTTTAATACGAGTAATGGGAAATAACAGTAGGTTTGAAGTTTGAAAATTTGATGTTTTATTGTAAGTTAATTATTGTATCGTATACAATTTCTATATAAGTGTATATATTTAGTAAGTTGCCATATTATCGTCTTTTTTAGTATTTAATAAAAAATCTGAAAGCGTTTGAAACCGATTGAAAACTTCCTATTGACCTAATTCAAATATCCCTGGTGAAAATGAAGTATGTATCAAACATTTGTAATTGATGATAATCTAAGAGCGGGCTATAAGAACCATTGAGGAAAGATTCAAATTTCATGCGGCAAAGACAAAATCAGTACCATTTCATTGGTTGAAATTATTTTGTTTTTACAGGACCAGAAGTCGTGGATTTTTGCGGTTGAAAGCATTCGAGAAATAAAACTGCCTATGAAAAAAGGGGAACGCAGGCTCCCAAGCAGCAATCCAAGTAGCACAACAGATTAGAAATGCTCAAAAGGTTTTTGGAAGTTCTGAGCATGTTTTATGAACGTTCTTAGAATCTTCAAATGGGACTTTTTCGGATAAGTATATTCTATGCAATTCTTAGAATGTATTTTTCGTATTCGCACATTCTATGCATAATCACGCAATGAACGCAGAATGTTTGAAATGTTCTTATGCTACTTGGGAACAGAAGTTTAAAGTATATACGAATGTACGAATGAGATACGAAGAACATATAATAAAAGTTCATGGAGTATTCGAACGAGAGACTGTTTTAAATATACTTAGAAAGTACATAGTACATTCGAAATGTACGATATTCATTCAATCGACGTTCGATTGACGTACCATCGTATATTCGATTACATACGTTCGATGAATATGCATAGCACCTATGAAACGGTCTCTTGGAATGTACATAAAACTTATTTCGAATATTCTAAGAACGTTCATAGTATATTCTGGCGCTACTTGGGTAGTATTCCAACCTTGTCCAAACAGTATTGATTTAATACCGACCCAAGATTGTCTGTTCATGCAAAACCATACTGTTTAAAATCCGTCGAATAGGCAATGCCAGGTGCAAAAAAGTAATGATCCTGAATAGAAACCATTTGTTCGCCGAAGTCTCACCAATGCAAGACCAATCGTCAGCTTTGGCAGTTTCTTCATAGGTGGGTTGGACCGATGATTTATGATTTAATATAAATGCAAATGCTCGTACAACACTGTATCTAATGAGATACGTCATGTCCATGTAGGGAAACTGGAAGGTGGTTTCAATTAATGGATGAGTAATGAGTAGCTTATTTGACTAAAGTGCCTTTCCCGCGAAAAGATTTCAGGACTTGGGATTTCACTCCAGGCAAACTTATTTTTTTTTTTAAAACACTTTAAGAATTCGTTGAATTCTAGAAGAGTTTAGGAGAAGTTTATCACTTAGAACTCATTAGTGATTCTTGTGTGTTATCTGGATTGATATTGATATCAAAAGGCCTTGAAACTTTCTAATCGATGGATATGATTTCAGACATGAAAAATTCATCGAATCAGGCTCAAAGTTGGTGTCTTAAACGTATTTTGCTTCTCAGAATGATGAGTTCTTATTGAAATAATTCTCTTTTCAATATGAATTGCTGACATTTCAAATTCACTACTTTGAGGGAGGAAAACTATGGTAACAGATTTAATTTTAGGAATCGATTAACAGAGTCCGTTACGTTTTTCATTGAACTAATTTATTTTTTGTTATTGCTAATCGTTTGTGTTTAGACACTACGGGATTAGAATCATTTTGAATACGAGATTTGCATCGATTCAAATTTTTCAATACCTTAAAAAAACATTCCAAAAGAACAATCTACCAGTGTTTTTTTTAAACCACTGGCAACAATTGAAAATAAATTGATCCAATGAGCTTTGGTGAAAAAATGTGAATAGAGTTGCATGGATTCGGATAAAAACTTGAAACAATTGATACAAAAATAGAATTGAAACGAATAGAAATGTAATCGACTTTTATCTATTTCGATCCTACTTTTGTATCCATTTTCATATTTTTATCCGAATCTATCCGAATTTGTGCTAGGGTGGGAAGCGAGACAGATTGCAAATTGACTGTCAATGGTAGTCTTCTGAACTTCGTTGACCTAATGGAAAATTGGGAATTTAAGGAACATAACGTATGAGAAAATAGAAAAGAAACAGAATTCAGTTTTGAGACAAAAGGTGATCATCATCACAATGGGAATTTTTAATGGTAGAAAGTGTCATTCATAGGGCTGCGTGATGTGTATGGATGAAACGGAACGAGACCAGACAAGAAGAGATTTAAGAGAAGCAAGGGGAGCACAGAAAAGTACCGTTATCAAGAATAGGGCTTGATTCAAGACCTGAAGTAGAAACAAACTTCCTTGACGGTATTTATACGTAACGACGAACTTGCGAATACACCATGCATTTCTGCATATATATTACACATGTATACGCTTGTATATAAACACGCACATAAAAAGAATGTTGATCAGTTCCCACGTACCATAAGAATATGCTGACAAAAGCATTCTATTCTTGTAGAAAGAAACGAAGAGTATGTAGAAATTATTTTAGAGATGCTTCGAATTCGCAACCAAGGCGCACGTATATAGCATTTATATAACATGCAAATGAACATCTTCATTCTTCAGAAAACAAAAGAAGAGTGCGCAAGTTGAATTATAGCATGTAGTTTACAGCAACGCTGAAACTATTGGAAATTGGCAGCTAGAACTTAGCGGTCGATTGACGTGACTGACATGACTTTTCATAAGAGAACATTTTATCAATCCCACTAACAATAGACGATCAAACGTATATGTAAAATGAGATACGAAGAATACATAATGAACATTCATAGAATATTCAAATGAGATTATTTTGAATATATCGAGTATGTACACGGTATGCATATGTTCGATGAATAAGTGTAGAATATATTTCGGATATTCATAGAATGTTCATAATATATTCTGGCGCTACTTGAAGATAATTGTGGAACAATTTTTTCCATGGAGAATATAATTACATTTTTTTTCACAGAAATGTATGGCCTGTTGCAAATAATTCATAAAATCTTATTGACAAATGGGAAAATGAATAGGTTTCAATGAAATTCAATGATATTTGATCAGCAAGTTTACCATTCGTAATAGGATTCGATAGAACGTTTTAACCTGGGTGATTATATTTGCAAATCAAGAGCTGCACATCAAGAATAAATATGAAGAACGATACGGAATTGAATTGTTCGTGGACGGTAGAAACCCTGTAGAAGATGGATTTGATACGACCAAATGTAACTGGTTGTCATTCGGTAGGCGTCATACAGAAGAACTATTGTGCACTTTTAGTAATTTAATGTATCATCATCATTCATGTGGATATTATATTTTAACCTCTGCAGATCTGGAATATTTTGAGCGGTACATGGAATCCAATGAACTCCATTATAATGTAACACATCAATCACGTTTGTCAGCAACATTTTTAGGAAAATATTCGAGAAAATTGGAGTTTTTGATGCTCGAATTGTTCGGGAATCGGGATGGGATTTTGAGAACATGGACTACTCTCTTTTATAACAAATATATTTAGTTTATATGAATTTTCATAGAGTCTGGAAAAAATTCAACACATTTTCTATAAGAAAAGTACATTTATTGTTCCTAGAGTGGCATCTCTATTCGGGAAGAGACACTCATTTGCTGGTAGACTAAACCCTGGGGAAAGAAATTCCTGTGAATTTGACTGAAAAAACCCTGAAAAACTTTGAATTTTTGTAAAAATTACAGAGACTTTAAAAAAATTATGAATAATTCTCAAATTTTTCCACCAGGGAAGGCAAATTGATAATTGGAAAGAGATATTGTGTAATAATTTCGGAAGAGATGAACAATATTCGTCGGGAATTGTTGGAAGCTGCTGGATGCGTTGCAGGGACATCGGAGATAATTGCAAGTCGTAAAAAGTGATTTCGAAGTTGCAGAGCCCTGCTAAAAATGCCTGACAGAACCGACAGAAAATTGTTGTCAGACATTGAACGGTTTCTTTCCCAGGTAATCCAGGCGAAAACTGACAAACTTTTTACCTGATTTGGTCCGGAATTACGCGTGATTGGAATATCTTGTCAAAAACTGACAGCAATCTTTTGGGAAGGTTCAGTTTGCAATTCGCAGACTATGAGATCTCGTCAAAAACCGATGAACATTTTGCTACTAGGTTTGCTGCTTAGGTTATGGCAGAATGTTACAATTTGGTGATTGGTAAGGTAGCAAGTGTCCGAAACGCCATTTACCCGAAAGCGGTAAAGTCTTTGCCCTGGTTAAAAGAATCCATTGAATCGGACAAATGGAATTCAATGAGATTTGGTCAGAACATTGTCCAAGTTGAATCGTAATTTGGCGAGA
Organism: Gonatopus flavifemur; assembly: GCA_018340375.1. Taxonomy (NCBI): domain Eukaryota; kingdom Metazoa; phylum Arthropoda; class Insecta; order Hymenoptera; family Dryinidae; genus Gonatopus; species Gonatopus flavifemur. The sequence continues at coordinate 15,169,288 of JAFFJZ010000005.1, forward strand.
TTTGGCCAGATTCAACGAGATTCACATGAAAGTTCTGACTAAATTTCATTGAAAAATCACCACATCCACGTGGACGAGGAATTTACAGGATCCGAATGTTCAATAGGTTTCTATGAGGAAAATCTGATATAATAACCCTTTATTTCCAATGTCAATGTTCAATCGATGCCAATCAAAATTTTCCGGAAATACGTTCTATGAGGAATCATGAGAAATTTCTGAAACACTAGTTTTTAGTAGGTCCTCATTAGGGCATCACTGGATATCCGGTTCTGATCCAGCCGGATATGCGTCCGATCCGGTATCCAGTGATCCGGACAGATCGGACAAATCATTCTGGATAGGTCGACATCGGATTGGACGCATCAGAACCGGATATCCGTGCACCTCTAGTCTTCTTTAGAATAGTTTTTCCAATGTATCCCAATTAATCTGTGAAATGGAACATTCTATACAAATCCATAATTCCTCTGCATAAAAAATTCATTACTCTAAAGTCAAGAAAAACCAATATATATCCAATGCTCTGTTGTAAGGAAAACTCAATATAACCCCATTACTGTAATGTAAGAAAAATCCAATACAAACCCATTGGTCTCATGGCAGAAAAATCGGATACAAACTCATCAATTCAATGCCATTCAATCTATGCATCTGTAAGGTGACCATCCGCAAAGTTGCGCAGTAGCTCAACGGTTAGGGTATTAGATTTCAGTCGATAGACAAGTAGGAATATAAGATCAAACCCCGTTAGGTAGGGGTATAATTTCTTCTTCCCTTACATGAGTTATCAAGTTCCTGGATGACCTTCTGACATACAGAATGTACAGAATCACTACTACAAAATCTCTATCAAAAAAAAAGGAATGAAAAATTATAATTATGATTTAGCAACAAATTCGCTGGAATTTTTTGGTAAATTTTTACACTTTAGAAAAATCTGATTTAAACCGATTGATTCAATCAATATTATTTTTCAATTTTTTCCTCAAAGTATGTAGGATAGTGCCGATTGATTCTCAAAGAAACATTCAATCAGAAATCAGCTCAGTCAATAAGAAATTTCCGATGCAGAAGCTTTCTGAAAAACTGAATTTTTTTCAGTGAGAATGAATGAGAATTTTCAAGCAGGGAAGAGCAATGCAAGGAGTTTTATGCAACATGAATAGACATCTTTTAGAAGTCTTAAACTGTTCTTACTTCCGAAAGATATCTTTAAGAACGTTTTCAGAAACCTTTTAGAATTTTCTGAAAGATGTTCCTTGAGAGACGTTCTTGAAGGTATCTTTTAGAAGTAAGAACAGTTCAAGACTTCTAAAAGATGTCTATTCATGTTGCATAAGACTTCTGGCATTGTTTTTCATTATTTCTGGAGATATCTTTTAGACAACGAGTGCTGTGTGGGTAGTCTTTGCTAGTCTTGAATAAAAGTAGTAAAATAAATTGTGTTTTTTTTCTCTAATAATCCAACGCATTTATACCCAAAACACAAATTTTGAAACATTTCACGTGGGATTAGGGGAGGGGGAGGGAAGGGGAGGGAGGGGGAGTAAAAAAATCCTCAATAATGCTTCACATAATTAATGGACGCTCCCTTACCCGGGAACTACGGAGTTCAAACCGAATATATACGCGGGTTCATCAGGATTCTATCCAGGACGATAAAAAATTGAACGGAATAGTTATAATAAAGGACTCTGTAAGTGCTTTGTCGTCATCTTGGAGATCCGCTGATGTGACAGAGGCTTTGTCTCTCACTCGCAGGACCCTGGTTCAATCCTCGCTGCGTGAACTTTCCACAATTTGAATTTAAGTGGGTTTTCGTCGTTAATTAGAAAAAGAAAAATCATGAGTAGAAAATCGGATTCTGCCAGACAAATTTGTTTTTGCACAATAATAAAGATTGAAATTTTTCAGATGGATTCCAAGTAGAATCCAATAAACCCGGATTTGCTCCTCAAACCTATCCGGATTCCATCCGGTTTCCCGACACCCGGATTAAACCAGATGAAGCATCACCGCAAAATCCGTGTCCGCTCCCGGATAGCCTTCCGGGTGTATTCGGATTCTTATCCAGTCTTTTTACCATGGTTCCCATTCCCTAAACTAAAAATTTCTTGGAACGATCAATTTTTTTTCACTTCTGTTAAACGCACGGTCTTGAATTTACACAAAATATACGATATTTTTGTCTCAAACCTAATTTCTCGAGAAACGCATTCTCGTTCTCTATGTTGTTGTCTCCTTCATACATATTATCAATTCCGGAATATTAATTGTCTCAATGCACTGAGAAAAACATTCCATTCACGTCGACAAAAGGCTAAGGACGCAATCGAACTATATTTTTGAATAGAAAAATCTAAATCCATAAATGAATCGACACAATATTATGTTGCATATTTGAATTCCTGCTTTCAAGTATGGCAATTTAATCAAATTCTCATCCATATGCAAATGTATATAAATTATCAATGCAATGTATAAGAAGGCCGTAGGTGAATTGTGCACATTCGTGTCTTAATTCGATTTGGATCATATTGAGTGAGTTTGTACGATTTTCCGAAAGTGCGAGTTGAAAACAAAATACTTGGAATCATTGTTTGATTCAATACCCGCGAGTTTGTTGTAGAAATAATAATAATATTAATAAGAAAATTAGTGGGTGATCGATTAAACGAATAATACAAAGTGCAAGATGGATGAATTATACCGTAGAATGAATGATCATCTCGAGATTATTGAGGACCCGACCGAACCTAGTCAAATCAAAAAATTTTACAGCGGCAAGACGATTTTCTTCACCGGCTGTACCGGGTTCATCGGAAAATGTGTTGTTGAGAAATTATTGAGAACATGTCCGGAAATCAATAAAATCTACGTTCTGATCAGACAGAAGGAAAATAAAACGGTGGAAGAAAGATTGAACGAGTATTTTCAGCATGGTGTGAGTAAACTCCTTCAGGTTCTTTGTTATTTTGCTGGAAATGCCTGTCAAAGCAGAGCGAAGAATAATTTTCAGGCTTTGAACGGTGTGTGTCTCTGGAAATACGATCCAATACTAACAAACTTCCTATCCAATTTTGTCAAGAATTATCAAATTATAACATTCTGTCAAAAGCTGGCAGAAAAGTTTAGTCAGTTTTCGATGGAATATCACAGTTTGTCCTTATATGATATAACAAAGGCATCCGTATGTCCGCTTCTAACGAAGAGCAGTCACGTCAAATGACTTTTGATGTATCTACGATCTACTGTAGAAATTGTGTATAAAGTTATATGATGTAACTGGTATGTGTTTGAAGCGAACAATTGGATGCTCTCCTTGTATAATTGGTGTATCACTCACATCAGTTCTAACAGGGGCGAATGCCAAACGGAATGTCCCAAAATTTACTGGATAAAACTGGATAGAAATTTCCAAGGACAAACCCTAACAACACAATGTGTCTCTGGGACGTTCTTTGAACGTTCAGAAAACCTCTCCTACGTTCTATAAACCTTCCATAAACGTTCCAGTGACACATTGTGCTGTGTGGGAAAACTGCTTGAAACCTGACATAGACCTAGATACATGGGATCAACAAAACCTGCTTCCTCGGGAGAGGCTTCCTCAATAATAATTAGGGCGAATTTTTACTTTTATCAAAATTTACCGAGAAGAAATTATTGGAACAGCTAGGCTCCTTCAGATTATTCGTTCTTTATTATTATTCGATACTCGAAGGGAATATGAAGCTCCAACGAACGTTCCCGTTGGATCTGTATAGATCGGGCCAAAGGTTCATAAAAGCTAACTTTTAGATACACAAACGTTTGACGAAGGTTCCCTGCTTAGAGAATCTCATTGAACCGATTGATTCTCATCGATTCCAATGCAGAAAACCGATTCAAACCCATCAAAAATTGTTTCTCAATGGGTTTGAATCGTTTTTTTTTGTATCAGAATCAATTGGTTCAATGAGATTCTTCAAGCAGGTTTCTACGGACGTTGGAATGTCCATCTTGAAATACTTTGAGGGAACAATAGATGGAATGTTCGTTGAAGGTTTGATAAAGCTTCATAACAATATCTCCACTGATATTAACTTTTATATGAATAATCAATCAATAAACATAAATTAATATAAGTATGTATATGTCTGTGAAAGTATTTCGAGGCGGACATTTCAACTTTCGTGGAACCGTCGTCAACTAAAAGTGAATCTAAAAGTTAGCTCTCGTGAATCTTTGGCCCTATACATACGAATCTAATCTGAACGTTCGCTGGAGCTTCATGTTCTCTTCGGGGACTTCCCAAATAGGACTTTGATTGGCGAGACACGTCGGTTCTTCTATTCCAAATCGATTAGTGAATACTTTCTGTACCATACTGTTCGTTTTCAGTTTTTCGATGTGTTACGAGGAAAAAATCCTGGATTCAAGAACAAAGTGGTGCCATTGAATGGAAACCTAAGCGATCCTGGATTAGGATTATCTCCGACGGATAGACGTAAGATAATAGAAGAAACAGACATAATCATTCATAACGGAGCCTCAGTTTTATTCGATTTACGGATAAGTGAATCATTGAAGATCAACGTTCTGGGTACAAAACAGATGCTCGATCTTGCCAGCGAATGCAAGCATTTGCAAATCTTTGTCTACGTATCAACGGCGTATTCGCACTGTTACCAGCAAGATATCAGAGAAGAATTTTATGATGCTCCAGCGGATTTGAAGATGGTCCAGGACATAATTGCAGCTGACACTGAAAATGCGGCGGGCTTGACCAACGATGCTGTCAAAATGTTATTGGGAGAATGGCCAAATATCTACACCTTTAGCAAAGCTATCGCCGAAGGAGTCGTCCAAGAATACAGCAGACGTGTGCCTTTTACCTGCTGTATTTTCAGGCCCAGTATCGGTATGATGATAGAAAATCAATTTATCAGCGCTAGTTGAATTCTCCGTAGAATATCTTCCTCTTTCCAAAAAAGTATCAAACTTTTCGGATTGAATATTGTAAACCATTATTCACAAGAGAAAGAATCCCTGCTGAAAATGCCAGGCAAATCCGGACGAAAGATATTCGTCAGGATTTAATCGGTTTTTGTCCTAGGAAATCCGGTCAATAAATGACAAAATTTCTACCTGGGTTTCGTCCGGAATCACCAAACTGGAATATCCTGTCAAAAATTGACAGAAATTTTCTGCGGCGGTTCTGTTTGTATTTCACAGACTCTGATATCCAGTCAAAAACTGACGAGAATTTTTCTGCCAGGTTTTGACAGGATGTTACAATTTAGGGATTCCGGACAAATTCTGTCCGCAACTGCCTGGTATTTTCAGCAAGCATGTTCAAGGTACTGATATCATAATGCGGGAGCTGACGATTCCCACCGTATACTTTTTGGAGTGTTATTGAAACAAGGAGGATTAAATTGTAGTCAGCGACTACACTGGACTACCGTGTAAGTTATTTTATTTCACTTGAACGAGTGGAAGGACTAAAGAAAGACCGCAGCTCCTGTATTCTGGGATCACTGTTCCAAAGTAGTGTTTATGCTATGGCTTAATCTTGAACTTCCAACTTGCGAAGAAAATTTTATGCAATTTTCAAATTTTCATTCTCTTCGTTATAATGTGAATTTTGGCTTTCTCGATAGAGTGAGCTTGGTAATCTTGCAGAAGGTGAACAAAATTTTTTGTGTCGGAAATCAAAATTTCTTACACCAAAACACTTGTCGGAGCTTGAGGAGCAAATTTGGTTCCTAGTCCGTTTGTGATCTGTATCTTTTGTTGCTATCATCCGATCGGCCTGAAATTTTTATCACAGTTGTAAACTGATAGTGGTCCCATATGAATTACAGCTTGCTTCATTCGGAAGAACTGGAGGAGCAAAAGGAAATGTGGTATAAAATTAACATTTTTGCGAACACGCATATCTCCGCTTCCTATTATCCGATTCCAAAAAAATTTATACCACGTTCTAGTTATCATCCGATAGCGGTCCCATATTAGTTTTATTCCAATCGGTTGAAAACTGTGGGAAATTTATTTTTCTGATTCGCATTATTTGACAACATTCTGAAAGTGATGTCAGAATGGAGGGCGAGGACCGTCGCACAGTGTGGCATTTGACACATTTAGCGCTGCAAAAGTAAAAAATTCGAGGTGCAAATTCGAAATATTTGAACACGCCATGTTTTAGTAAACTAACTGACTAAAGGGGAACTGTAGTTGTTTGACTTTTATCGCGCGGTCTTCGCGGAAAAAACCTTGGATTTGTTACCTCAGGAATCTGTTTGAGCGTTAGTATAAGGGAGAAAGTTGCAAATACATTCCGTGTCGTCAAAGACCCTCCGGAAGATAGTTCGTTCGTTTTACATATAAATCTCTGTCTCATGTAGCTCAGTTCACACTATTATTCTTTTATTTTCCAATTACGTAATTGTGCGTGGCCTTCAAATAATTTCACATACAATTTCAATCATTGTGCAGTGAATTTATCAAGTTTAGGAGAGAAAAACTTTTTTATATTGCCGAATGTTGTGTTCGCTCACTGATATTCCTGAAGAACAGTTTGTCCCCTTCTTGTAAATATCTTATTTGCCTGCGGATAGCTGCGCCCAGACAGCACAGCGTGCAACTGGAACGTTTATGGAAGGTTTATAGAACGTAGAATAGGTTTTCTGAACGTTTCCCTGGTGAAAGGGAAGCGTGTAATAGAAAGTGTCAGGAACGTAGTTGGAAAGTATTTGGAACGTGGATTTAGGCGTATACCGAGCGTCAAGTGGAACATTAAGAGTGGTTCGAACGTATATTTGAAGTGTGTGAAGCGTATCCGAAGAAACACCAATTTCATAGAAACCGGGCTTTACGTCCGGAAGCGTAGTTAGAGAGTGGATAGGAAGCATATGAGAAGTATTAGGAAAGTAATCTGAAACATGCTTACGCTTCCGTTACTCTTTATGACACGCTTCCCTTTCACCAGGGTTAGAAAACGTCCCAGAGACACATTGTGCTGTCAGAGCGGATCTAAGTTGTATATATTTTTGAAGATGGCGGGTGACAACGTCCCTCACGCTGATGTTTTCCGCATATGGTGCGACCCGTACAACACATGACGTGTCAAGCTCATGGGAGGAACGTACTTTTGGGAACATAGGAACATGCCATACATGTGTGAGATCGTGCCATCCATATTCTAGGCACATTCATGCACATAGAAATGTCCGCCGAAATGACCTGAATTCAAGAATATGGGAGGCATGTTCTGTTGATCATCTCATACGCATCTAGTTTTCGTGTTACAAAAGAGGTTATGTATTTCTAAAAGACTTCTGTCAACATATTCAGGATGTCTTATGCAGCATCAGTATCATCCCTGGTTAAAAGAATCCATTACTTCTACCAAATGAAATTAAATGAGATTTGGTCAGAACATTGTCCGAGAATCAATGAGATTTGGCCAGATTCAGTGAGATTTGGCGAGAATCGACTGTTCTTTCTGACCAAATCTCATTGACATTTGCTGGATGAGATTCGGCCAGAACATTGTCCAAGTTCAACTGTAATTTAGTGAGATTTGGCGAGAATCAATGGTTTTTTTAAACCAGGGATAATTCAATCATAATTCTTTCCAGAAGAAGAATTACTGTTAAATAGCTTTTCTCATGTTGTATGAGATATCTTTCAAAAGTGTTTTGGAATTGCTTAACCTCTAATGTTCTGTCGGCTCCTAATGACTGAAGAAAAACACTACACGTCACTATAATTGAACTTTCATAAATATTAATTGTGGTTTTGTCTTATACATTTTCAACATTGTCACTAAAGATACGCGTCGAGCTACTGTAGATGAAACCTCAAAATTTCCTATTGCATGGTCATAGAGCTATATTTCGTAAGTGCACGCTGTATCTCCGTGATTTTGATCAAAATCCGATAAATTAATCTAAATAAGGCTGAGATAATTCCGTGCATTCGACACAACTCAAAAAAAAGTTTTGAGACAGTATACAAATTCATAAAGATTGATAAAGATCACCATTTCATTCCGACTCGCGTACACAAAACAATGAATTCATCGGTTATTTGCAAATGAGAGGTTATAGTTTACTGAGTTCATGAAAATCTTCCTGCCATGTGGATTGAATATAATTCTTACAATATTGCTACATGATGTGAAATGATATATGCCAGGAATATGTTGTTTAGAATATTCCGTTGTCCATGAGATTATGCATTCTTCACATGCCGAACATATGTTTTACACATCACGTGTTATACGGGGAGATAATTAAAGAGGAAAGATTCAATGCTATCTTGGATTTTATTTCAAATTTTTACGACATAATCAGCGTCATATTCATAATCAGCGACCCTAAAACCTCTCAGATACCGAGTTTCAAGGGAATCAGATGAATTTTCAAACTCTGGGCCGCCATAATGGATTCGCCATTTTGAATTTGGGAATATCGACAATGAATTCATCATCAGCGACCCCAAAAAGTCCCAACCACCGAGTTTCAAGGAAATCCGATGAATTTTCGAATCTTGGTCCGCCATATTGGATCCACCATTTTGAATTTTGACTTTTTTACAACAGATTCTTAATCAGCGATCCCGAAAACCTTGAGAAGGTAAGTCTCGAGCCTTTCTGATTGATATCGAATTAAATCCCGCTAGATTGTGAAAATGTCACACTGTGCGTCGGGGCTACCTTCTCTCCGTTACACAAACGTACACAAAATTTGACTGTGTGCGTACCAGAAATGTAAAGGAGAGAGGGTAGCCTCGACGGTCCTCGCCCTCCATTTTTCACCACAGTTTCATGCGGTGTGGATAGTAGTACCATAAAAATTCCAAACTGATCTTCACAGGAGAATGAGAGGGGACAAGGAAACATATTATCGAAAATTGTGATTTTGCGACCACTCGTATTGATAGAAATTTGGAATTTAATTGTTGGCAACTTTTTTCAACTCATAAGAATAATTATTCACACAACTGTGATGAACATCTTTTTTTTTTTGCGGGGGTTTTTTCAGACAAATAGGAACGAAATTGCGCTCTGAAAAATCTCTGATAAAACTTTAATAAATTGACCGGGCGGATCGGAAAACTCCTCGAGCGCTCAAACACGTCTCGGAATCTGATCGAGGGGCCCAATAGAAGGAAAAAAAAAATCGTCGAAATGAAGGATAAAAAATATAGCCTGTCTGAAACTTTGGTCCAATTGTTTATTTGGCCAAACATCATTTATTTCGATAAATCTTCTCAAATTCAGCTGCATTTACTTAGCACATCAACACAAATGGACATCTTGGAACATACAAAAATTGGAAATTGCTCAATTACTTTTGCAGTGATATCTACGTGGAAAGAACCGATCAGGAGTTGGTGCGGTAATTACAATGGTCCTCAGTCATATTTCATAGGTGTCAGTTTGGGCTTCGTGCATGCTGTGTACTGCACAGGTGAACCAATGGATTTTATTCCTGCCGATATGACCACCAACGCTTTATTAGCAGTGACTTGGGATGCTACTGAAAACAAGTACATATACTTACCTGAATTCTCCTGGAAAGATATCAGCTTGTAAACTATTTGCATACTTCAACTACATTTATGGTTATTACCCGTACAGCACGCGGACATTTCTCCGTCGCCTCCACGTCGCTTCTCCGTTCTTTCCACCTTGTATCCACGCCTCCCTTTCTTCCACCTCGCCTCCACGGAGATGCGACGTGGACATCGGTGGATGTGCTGTGTGGGTATCTACTGACATGTGCGCGCCATCATTTTCTTGTCCTAGTGAATTTTCGTTCCTTTCGTGTAGAAACAGACTTTTCCGAGTAAACTGGAAAAAAATTGGAAGTCTCAGCTTCCCAAAATTAACGCGTCCAACAGAACTGCCAGATTGACTCCAAAGTTGAGAGGAATAGTATTCCCCCCATGGTATCATGTATACACCCATACTTACAGATATGAATTACACGGAGAAAAATAATATAGTAAAATAGTATTATTTCCTCAAATGTCGTCACAATTACCTGACGGTCTCAGAGGCTTTCTTACAGAATGTAGTAAAAATGATTGCAGTTGTAGTATTCTATTCCACATTTGAAGAGTACTTCTCAAGAAATGAGACATATAGTACTAATTTACTAGAAAATGTTGTAATTTGTATTGTATTATTTTTCTCCGTGTAGAGTTACGCGAGTGTAACTTATATATATGAGGCCATAGCGGGGGTACAATTCTTTTCAACGGCGGGGTCAATCTGACAGCTCTGGTTTGCAGCGCTCCCATAAATTGATGTATCCGTTCTCCAAATTTGGGTGGACAGACTCTCCAAGATAGGAAAACAGCGGCCCCAATTCCCACATAGCACAGAATGTCTCAATGACATTGCCAGAATATTATGTTCGAAATATGCAATATTCTGGCAGACATCTCAAGAATATTGTCAGAATGTCTCCAGAATGTTTTATGTCACCACACTGAAAAAAAAATTTCTTCAAACCAAATAAATAGTTTATTTGTCCTCTCTCCATAAAATATTTCTTAGGATTAATGAAATATTTAATCGAATCAAATAATTGAATGCTTGTCCCAAATAAATTGGTCACAAATAATCAGTCTTTGCATCCAATTTAATACTCAATTTCTACAAATAAATATTTTATGGAGAGAGGACAAATGAATATTTTTTCCAGTGCATCTTTGTGACATCCTGGAGACATTCTGACAATATTGCTGAGATCATCTCAGGGATATTTTATACAGGAAAAAATCTCATAATTACGTGTATCAACAATGGTAGAAAATTTTGCTTTTGATGAAAAACAATTCTCTCCAAAGTGAATTCCTGTGCAAATGTTGTATAGAATATGATTTGGATGGCTTTGTGAGAGGAATACACATTGAAAGTCGATTATTAGGGAAGCTCCCTCAGCGAGGATCGAACCCCAGTTCTCCGAGTCACAGACAAAGCTTCTATCACCTAAGCTAATCACTGAGATGACTTCAATGCCCTCAAAGTGCCACTCTTCCTCATCATAATGATGTGCTCCTGATAAATTCGTTCCGTAGGGTATGGACCAGGGGTGTGACACTTCCTATGCTCACCGTATAAAAATGAGGGTCGCAATTTGTATCCTCCTCCCCGATCCCCACTCACCCGCGCGGCAAGTTGGCGCCATTAAACTTCGTCAGCAACAAAGTTTGTTGTCAACATTGGATCAAAAACATGCAGAAATATTGGTTATGATCGATTAGCCTATTCAACTGCTGACGAAAATGGGTGCTGCCACCTATCGGAGCGGGGGTGAGAGGTGCGGGGGAGGGGGGGGGGATTACATCGAATTAAGAACACATTTTTCAACGGAGTGTCATACCCCTGGTATGGACCAATCAATTCAGAATCCTTTGAAACTGAAATTGAATAGGTCGTGGGAGAGAGGTTTTTTTTGCCCTGGACTTGTAAATTTTACCAAGTACCGAGTCTGATGAATAAAAATTCTTACTGCCACATAAGATATTGCTACTAAAATATTCTCAGAATATTTCATTTGCGACAAACACGAGATATCCCTCATCATAGATCCCCAGAACATTGCAGAATATCATATGTGCAATATTCCAATTGCAAGATTCTCAGAATATTTGTAATGAAATATTCTATCCGCAATATCTATGGAATCTCGTGGAAATATACATGTATATTTGTGATATTCTGAGAATATTACTGAAATATTGTGTGCTATGTGGGTTGTTTGGGTGATCGGCTGTTGTACCTGTTGTTTTCCTGTTCTGTGGAGTCAGGGGGCATAAACTGAAATATAAAATTCTCAGAACTGAATATGGCGCTCTCCAGTGTGGATTAGTGAAAGTTTGAATGGAATGCAGGGAGTGGTAGTATACTTGTGTTGGTGATTATAGGTGATACCCCCACTCCCTGCATTCCATTCGAACTTTCACTAATCCACACTTGAGAGCGCCACATTCAGTTCTGAAAATTTCATATTTCAGTTTATGCCCCCTGTGTGGAGTCTTTCCAGCCAAAGTGGGAAAACAGATTCGTGGGAGCACTGCATACAGTATTTTAGGAAGCTAAGGCTTCCAACTTTTTTCCAGTGTACTCGCGCAGTCTGCTTGCATCTTCTTTGTATCATATCTTTTCGAAAGCATCTCGTACAACATTCTTTCTTTATAGTTAACGAATGTATATTTGGTTATGGCGAAATGAATATCAATTTCACGCAAATCCATCATGATTCTCATAAATATGATTGAATAACTATCAACAAATGTTCATTTCTATCAAATATTACTTGTTCATTATCAATGGAATGAATCTGATTCAAATAAATATTTGTTTCGCCATAAGCAAACATACCCGAGCAACACGGGAGGTTAAAAACGCTAAGGACGTGTTTGAAAAATCCTACGAACACGCTTAGAATTTCCAAATGAGACTGTTTTGAATAATTATGTGCTATACACTTCCATAGAATATCTTGACGAATTTATCCAAAATAGTCTCATTTGCACATTCTTTTCACATACACTGTATCATCATAGCATATTTGACATTTTCTTGGGTTACTTGGGTACGTTTCCCATATAGCATAAATGTCTCAGTAATATCGCCAGAATATTCTGACAATATTACAATGTCTCCAGAATATTCTGGAGATATTACTGAGACATTTGTGCTATGTGGGTTGTTACCTATTGATAAACCTTTTTCTCGGTGTATGTGTGAGATGTGCTTTTGTTTATAAACGAATTTATTATAAAATCACCAACTGGCATGGTGATTCGTAATACCTTCCAGATAGCACAAGAATTATATAAGAGCCCATAATGAATACAATGTATTCATACGGAATTCTCTTGGAACTCTTGTGCCATCTGGGCTGATCTTTGACTCTGACTGTTTCTAGGAAAGACGCACAAGGAGCTCGTATATACAATTATGGAAGTTCCACGGTAACTCCAAGAAGTTTGAAACAAATTGACGATCTTATTGTACCGACCATGTGCGATTATCCTTCGATCAAAGGACTGTGGTATCCTTACATTATACACATTAAATATAATATTCTTTTTTGGATACCTCATATGTTAATACACTTGATACCAGCGATTGTTGCGGATCTAATAATAATTCTTCAAAGAAAGCGGCTACGGTAAGTTTTATATCGTCTCAAATGACCCCGTGAGGCACGGTCACCGATAAGATACCTCGGTGGGGCCCCAATAAACCGAATTCTCTTTGTATCAAGGGGCATGAATCTCAAATGAAAAATTTCAGACTGCTTTCAGTACCGTTCTTTGACTATATAAGCATGGACCAGTGTTGCGATATTCGCCGAGCTGGGAAATCGCAGCCCGGTCACGTGACTATATTTCGCACTAATACATGTAAGCGTTCTTGTCGGTGCTCAGCGGTTCACCGATGATAGTGCTCACATGTGTGAGTGCAAAATGTGGTCACGTGACCAAGCTGAGATTTCCCAGCTCGACGAATATCGCAATACTACACCGAGAGAAAAAGCATACTGCAGAAGTATTGACGCACTAAAGTTTCTAATGCATTTGTCATAACGTGTTTCCAACGCTCGGTACCCATGCTTAGAAAGCATGTGACACATACCCAAAAAGCATGGTCTCGTGCGTTAACTGCATGAGTTCCGAGCGTTAAAAGTACGTTGTAACAAATGCGTTAGAAGGATTGGAGTGTGTCATGCTTCTAAAGCATGCTTTTTCTCTCGGTGTAGTATGGACACTACCCAGCAGCCAGTGATGCCAGATTCGAAACCGAGACCGCTCTGAAGATTACCCTCTCCATCGACCGCTTCCCCTTTCTCCCACCATGCGGATTAAATTGGGCGAGCGAGAGAGCGATACTTACTCTTTCTCTCTCGCTCGCCCCACTTAATCCGCATGGTGGGAGAAAGGGGAAGCGGTCGATGGAGAGGGTAAGAGCGGTCTCGGTCTCGAATCTGGCATCACTGTACTCAGCCAACAAAATCAAGGCAGCGCTTCTGGCAGTGGTGCTACCATTCACTTATACAGTTAAAAATCTTCTGTACGTATATAGCTTCATTTATGTATGGAAATAGAAGCGACTTGGTAGTATTTTCACTAGGAGCACTACTTGGTAGCGCTTCCTGATAATACTGGTAGCGCTGAGGTAGTGCTACGTTATAAATTGAATCATATACAGTGATGCCAGAAACCAAGTTTTGCCCCCTCCATCAAGTCCCGTGTGTATAGAAATTCCACGCACACAATGAAGCCGCCGACAAAAGAAATTCGATTGTGTAGAGGCAAAATGTTTTGATGGAGGGGGCAAAAGTTGGAATTTCTGGTATCACTGATCATATATATGTTATGGTAGCATGCAGTCTCACGGTAATGGAAAAGCTACTACGTTGCTACCACTAGCACTGCTAGTAGCGGAAACGTGAATTTGGAAGCACTTTGCTGGCTGGGTATGGCTTAGTTGCTAACTTCAGACCTGTAGCCAATATTGAACTGCGCTAGCAGCGCCTCCGCTAGCCCCAAACTAAAATTGACCGATCAGCTGTTCTTTGTTGTGTTGTCTTTTGAAATACAATCTAACCTATAAGTTGTAAACAGATAAAATAGTTCTTACTGAAAACTTCTAATTGGAACAAAGAAATGGTGTTGTTTTGTTTTCTGCAAGGGTGTAATTATACCCGATATAAATATAAGAATCGAGAAAGTCAATCGCATGTGCCATTGTATCGGTAAGTTGAATGTTTTAGTAGAAAATTCCCGATACATATTTCCTCAGCAGTTTATGTGACGAGACTTGGAATATTATGCAATGAGTATAAGGAACAGGTTTGTATTAGATAATTAAAAAAGATAAATTGGAACCTCTAATCTTTTTCAAATCATTGGATTTTCTTTATGATTTCTTTCCTCTAAACAGAAACAGGAAGTAGTGAAAAATTGGAACTTTGACGTAAATGAAATGTATGTTTAGAGGACCAATCGAAATGGTTCAATTTCTGCACCCTGTTGAACACACTCTGACTATAGGATCTGAAAGGTCTCTATCTAAAATTCTCCAATTGAGGTTCATGCCCCCTGGTTTACCCCGAAAATGGTCCAGGACCCCCAACCTGTGTTGCCAGAAACAAAAGAACAAAAGCGCCGAGACCGGAATATATTGGTCATTCCAATTAACAGAAGTATTTGATCGAATGTAGGCCGTAAAATCTCAAAATTCCTGGCATCACTGATCGGAGATGGTGCAGTACGGGATGATTATTTGAAATGAAGATTTAGTACGATGCGCGATAACAATAAAAGATGAGGCTTTAGAACTCCAAATCATCCTGACGCATGTGATTGTTTTTTAGCTGAGAGTAATTTCATTTTCGTAGGTTTATTTCAATTTTCTTCAAAATCTCTAAACACCTTGGTAAGGCATCATACTTCACTAATGGCAATTGGCGCATTGACGTGACGGAAATGAGGAAAGTTTGGGACAAAATGAATGAACAGGACAATGCACTGTTTCTCAACGATATAAGGAAATGGGATTTAGCTGATTATTATTCAACTTTCTGGATAGGCATTCGAAAATATCTTTTAAACGATCCAGTAGATACACTCGATGCCGCTCGTCAATGGCACAGACGATTTAAGATATGTCATTATACTATTCTTATAGTGGTTGGATTTTTGATCTTATATTGGGTGATGGGATTTGTCAATTCCATTTTGTACTGATACTGTTTTAATTGCAAAAATAACAGAAATTATGAATTAGATGAGTCATTCGATTTACCTTATCACATACTTTTTTACAGTTCACTCGTGTTTCAGAGTTCATCATTCGGATTTCTGTGGTGTATTCTGCTGTTAAAATGCAATAATTTCCCCTTTGAAACAAATTTTTTAGAGGCTGAGTTTTTGAGCTATGAGCATTTTTAGATTTTTTTTCAAATCTAAATAACTCGACGGCATTGCGTTCCACATTCTTGAACCTAACGCCTTTCTCTGAGTTGGAGAACGTCGGATCTTTGCAAAAAAAAATTCAACCATCCTATCATTCTTTGTTCCGGAGCTACAGCGGTTTGAAATTTTCTGGCTTCCAATCAATCAGAATTCAGCAATTTTGAATTACTATAGCTCCGAACCAAAGAATGATAGGATAATTGAATTTTTTTCTCAGAGATCCGGCATTTTCCAATTTAGAGAATGGTGTTAGGCTCGAGAATTTACAACACAATGCTTTCGAGTTCATTGAGGGCCAGCGCCAGTCTGTGTCGGATGAAATCAATTCCCCGAATATAGCGTTAAAAGTCCCATAATCTCGTATAAAAATGCATCTAATTATGGTATTTTTAGAAGAAACATTCAAGTAGATAACTCTACCCATCGCAAACAGTGATGCCAGATTCGAGACCGTTTTTACTCACCCCATTGACCGCTTCCCCTTTCTCCCACCATGCGGAACAAGTCGGGTGAGCAACAGAAAAAGAGTCATTATCACTTTCTCGCTCGCCCGACTTATTCCGCATGGTGGGAGAAAGGGAAAGCGGTCGATGGAGAGGGTAAAAGCGGTCTCGGTCTCGAATCTGGAATCACTGATCACAAATTGGCGCTAATCCTTGATAAATTATGGAACTTTTTAACAAATTCGTTTCTTCCGAGT
This sequence comes from Gonatopus flavifemur, assembly GCA_018340375.1. Lineage (NCBI taxonomy): Eukaryota > Metazoa > Arthropoda > Insecta > Hymenoptera > Dryinidae > Gonatopus > Gonatopus flavifemur. The sequence goes on from JAFFJZ010000005.1 coordinate 15,185,981, forward strand.
ACATTGACTCACTCTCTAAAATCTTCGGAGTGAGATTTCACTCTTTAGCCAGCCAGAAGTGAGCCAGTCGAATTTTCGAGTGAAATTTCCACTCTTTTAGAGTGATATTCTAAGGTTTGAGATTAGAAACTCACAACCACTCCGACGCTAGAGTGAATTTTTCACTCTAAAAGAGTGAGAGGTCACTCGAAGCGGACAGGTGGAGTGAAACGTGCGATTTCTCACTCTTCCAGATTTAGAGAGTAGATTGTGTACGATCAATACATGGGACACTAGAGCCGACGGAAGAGTTTCAAGTGGTGTGCTGGGTAGAGGGAGAGGTGGTATCTGTGTTGCCAGAAACAAAGTAACAAGAGCGCCGAGACCGCAATACATTGGTCATTCCGATCAACTGAAGTATTTGATTGGATGTAGGTCGTTGGATCTCAAAATTTCTGACATCACTGGGTGGTATAGTAGGGAAGTACAAAAAACCGGAGCCGATCACAGAAAATCGTTGCCAGACATTGTACGGGATAGAATTTTGGTGTGCCGAGTATTTGACCATAAGGTCGACTTTTCGCCAGCCAATATGGGACACACCTAAAAAAATAGCTGTTTTGATGATTCCTAGCTGAACAAAACTACTCTTTGTTGCATTTGCGTGGAGTTTTCATCCAGTAGTTTGCAATTGAGGCGTCGCATGCAATAACCAAACTTGCGCTCGAAAATCCGAGAAAGTATTGTCCAACGCGACGAATTTTGGTGGAAATTTTTTTTTCTCCGATCACAAAATAAAAAATACGTAGACGTTCAGAATCGAAAGCCGCACATTTTGCGTAAGAAAAATATTATTGTTCATTACGTATTTTTTTTGTGGAATTGTTTTGTAAGAGCAGAGGCGCAACGCCAGGGGTCCAAGGGTGCATGAGCACCCACTCGATTTTGATAGGCACCCTCTCAATTGTGATGCCCGAGTAAAAAAACTATCAAAATTATATTCATTGCATATAGAATTCTATATAAATTATATATAAAACATATTGAACTAAAATGAAATTATATGTAATTTCGAAAACCTTCCTTCAAATAAACAAAAATCCAACCAAGCTAAAATAGGATGGCCAAAAATGTTCAAGTTCATGTCTTTTTTCTAAGTCACCGATGATTGAATACTTTGGGCACCCATTTATACCGTTGGATTGTTGCGCCCTTGTATAAGAGCGTTCTAGGATAGTACTGAAGATGGGAGCATTTCACTTTAATTTTACGGCACTGTAGTAATCAATAGAAAGTATCTGGGGTGTAAAATACACCTTACGCGACCGTTGAAGGGTTAAGGATAATTGTGGATGAGATTACGTGGCGTCTCTGTAGAATTATGGAAGAAAAAAGAGAGCAGTGGATATAACGTGGCACAACGGAGAAGCAGCTTAAGGGTGCTCTCCTAAGCGATAGATTCTTCAACCGGAACGGAAGATGGAATGTCGAAAATAGGTGCCCTTTTCTCTCATGAACCGAAGTACATTCTATTCAAAGTTGTTACGGCCGGAATGATTCCGATCCATGGGAGAACAGCGCTATTTGGGTTGAACGTAACGGAATGACTACTGAAATCTCTTAAATAAATTGTGAGCTTCCGGAGTGGAGCCGCGTCTTGTATCGCTCTGAAGAAGCCAGCTGCAATGATGGCGAAACGCGGCTCCACTCCGGAAGCTCACAATTTATTGAATTTTGCAAGCCGCGGAAGACCGCACAGCGAATTTTCTCGGGCCTTTTTCTCGGGTGGACATTCTTCCGTTGTCCCTACGTTGCTTCTCCGTCGTACCTCTCTGTTTCCACCGACATGGAGCCTGTATTTTGTGGAATTGTTGAACTTGTCGCGTGAACCTGATATTGGATAATCATATGCTCCTTGACCATGTAATTGAAAAATGGATAGGGAGAGTCGAATGGTAAAGAATTTCGAATTATTATGAGCTTTGGCTTCACCTTCAAGATTGATACGCGATAAAATAGACTCTTGTTTATTTGAGAGTGAATTATAAATTCAGTTCTATTTATTTGTGAAACCTTAAAAAACAATTTCCATGACAGGAGTATATATAAAATTGCAAAATACTAGTATTCGGCTGGATTTGACGAGAAATCACAGTGGTTCGCCACTATGTACTGGCTGTGGCGTTAGAAATTTTGAATTTCCGATAAAATTATTTAGGATCAGCGATCTCAAAAACTTCCAAGGGATAATTCCTATATGAATTTGATGATGTCTTGATTTTTGTTCAGCTACAACGCAGGAAAAAACTTGACATTCACCTCTGACTCACCTTATGACTATTTTTCAAAGCGCGAACATTTCTCCGTTGATGCTTCGTTCCCTCCTCATTTTCCCACCATCTATCCAAGTTGCTTCCGCGTGAGTATCTTAATGCGAAGTATCGGTTTCGGTACCTCGAACCTTAAATTCTCTAATGTAAACATACTTGAAATTCTGATGGAAAATTTGTCGATTTTCTTGGAACGATCGAATCTTGTTCACTTGCGCCCACTGCGTGGTCTTGAATGTACCATATATCAGCATTTGAATCTAATTCCTCGAAAAACATGTTTCTACTCTCTATTCCGTTGTCTCCCTCATACACTGTAAAAAAAAACTGGAAATTTACTGTGCAACTGGACTGGAAATTTCCAGTGCTAGTACTGGAATATGGATATTCCAGTACATGTACAGAGATTTTGTTGTTACGTTACTGAAAATTTACCAAGCATAACTGAAAATTCAGTCATTGTATTGGAATTTTCAAGTTTGAGATGATGTACTGAAATTTTGCCATGATTTCGCGAAAATTTTACCGGCTCGTACTACAATTTTATAGTTCTTGTGCACCAAAAAAAAATATTCCCTCAAAAAGGACTTGAGAAAAAATTTGGAATTTAGAAAAAAAAACCTAATTGTTGGTATACTGGAATTATACAGGTTTTTAACTGCAATTCTCAGGTTTTGTGATGGAATTTTCCAGTTACTATGCAATTGAATTATACAGGTTTTGAACTGCAATTTTCAGGTCGTGTGATGGAATTTTCCAGTTGCTATGCAACGGAATTTAATCACTGTTGCACTGAAATTTTCCACTTCTATTGGACTTCGTCATTTCTGGCAGGAAAAATTTCAAGTCTTTATATTAAAAATTTCCTGATTGAGATTTTGAATAATAATTGTAATTGTAGCCAATGATATTGATATATGAGGTTTTTCCAAGACTTATCCTCTTGTGTTCTAGATATGAAGCATATGTAGTAACCCAAGCTGGCCTTCCAACATGTCGCGCTATAGCTCATCGGTTAGGTCTTAGGTTTCAGTTGGTAGGCAGGTAGAAAAGTGTGGGTTCAAATCCTGTTAGGTAGACATGAGTTTCTGTCCATCCAAATGAACGATCAAAAGTTTCTCAATCATCTTGGAACACAAGGACCCTGCAAAATCACTTTGCGTGAGCAATTTTTTTTCAATTTTCATGGATATTTTCAGCATTAATTTTCCAGTACATGTCCTGGAAAAGTCCAGCTCGTGTACTGAAAAATTCCAGTACCGAGGCTCAGAAAATTTCCAGTTTTGATGCGGGAATTCCATAACGTTTGCACTGAATTTTTGCAGTACAAATGTGCTGAAATTTTCCGGTACATGTACAGGTTAATGACTTCCAGTACATGTACTGGAATTTTCCGGTGAAATTTTTTTACAGTGTACAGATTTATCGATTCCAGACTTTAGTGAAAATGAATCATATATGTGGCATATATGACCAAATACACCTCATATATGATTTAATAGATTCATATACGACCGTTATATAATTCACGTATGGCTCATATATGAATTATATATGATTTATGTATGATATATGAATTAAATATGGTTTATATATGGACCATATATATATATATATATATATGCATCGTTTTTACTAGGGGAATAAAAATCATTCCAGTGCATTTGGAAGAATATTCTATGTACGTCAACGATAGACCAAGGACGTAACTGAACTATTATATTATCCAATAGAAAACTTCAATCCCACGAATGAATCAGCACAATATTATGTAGCACATTTGAACTTTTGCTTTGAAGTACGGAAATTCAATCAAATTCTCATCCATATTCAGAAGTGTACAAACTACTAACACAATGTATAAGAAGACCGTGCACGAAATACGCTGGTTTGCTTCTTTAACATTCTTAATCGGATTGGAGTCGTGTTAAGTGTGTTTGTATGGTCTTCGAAGGTAAAAGTTCAAATCGAAACCCTTGGAATGATCGTTTGATCCTATTCGTTTTCGAAATAATTGTGGCAATAAACGAAGACGAAATTCCCAAATTCTTTCAACATAAAAAGTTGGTGCGTGATCGATCGCGCACGATTTAACGCAGTGTGCAAGATGGATGAATTATATCGTAAAATGAATGATGATCTCGAGATCGTGACGAATCCAAACGAAACTAGTCAAATTCACAAATTCTACAATGGCAAGACGATTTTCTTCACCGGCTGCACCGGGTTTATCGGAAAATGTGTTGTTGAGAAATTATTGAGAACATGTCCGGAAATCAAGAAAATCTACGTTCTGATCAGACAGAAAGAAAATAAAACGATGGAAGAAAGATTGAACGAGTATTTCCAGCATGTGGTAAGTAAAATTTGAATTTACCAAACTCGCGATTCGGGGAGGGACGTTTTCATTCGAAATGAGGAGAAATTTTTACGATATTTACTGAGAAGGAATAATTGAAACGACTAGACCCCACCTCCGATGATTCCTTTTCAACAAGGTTATGATCCAGTACTTCCCAAACAGAAATTTCAGTGGTGGAACACGTCGCTTCTTCTATTCCAAATCCCTTAGTGAATACTTTCTGTACCATACTGTTTGTTCGCAGGTTTTTGATTTGTTACGAGAAAAGAATCCTGGATTCAAGAACAAAGTGGTACCGATAAATGGAAATCTAATTGACCCTGGGTTAGGATTATCTCCCACGGATAGACGTAGGATAATAGAAGACACAGACATAATCATTCATAACGGAGCCTCAGTTTTATTCGACTTGCGGATAAGTGTGTCATTGAAAATCAACGTTCTGGGTACAAAAGAGATGCTCGATCTTGCCAGCGAATGCAAGCATTTGCAAATCTTTGTCTACGTGTCAACGGCGTATTCGCACTGTTACAAGCAAGACATCAGAGAAGAATTTTATGATTCTCCAGCAGATTTGAAGATGGTACACGATATAATCGCAGCTGACACTGAAAATGAAGCTGGAATGACAAAGGATGCTATTAAAATGATACTGGGAGAATGGCCAAATATTTATACTTTCAGCAAGGCTACTGCCGAGGGTGTCGTTCAACAATACAGCGGACGTGTGTCTTTCCCCTGCTGTATCTTCAGGCCAAGTATTGGTATGTCGGTATAAAATTCAATTCCTCATTCCTGAGTCCATTTTTTCGTACCAAAAACATATCAAGTTCTTCAGATTGAATATCATAAAAAATACGTCAATGGAGATATCCTAAGAGAGATGCATGGGAAACGTGCAGCACGGATGATTATGATAATCGCAGTTTTGGGTCTGCGTTCTTAATGAATTGACAATCACACATATGAATATATTTTTCATATATCCCTGAAGACATCAAATACACCGATTCAATGCCGTGGTTTTCTGGTGTATTTGTGAATTTTTCACACCATAATTGACCTTAGGACTACACCAAGTACGAATTTTACCCGTTTTACACCCAGCGATCACTTTGAATATTCTCAGTTGGAGCACAGTCGCCCTGAATTTTCACCGAATCCAGACTCATTTTCTACTGGAAAAAAAAAAAAACAAAAGATATTGGAGTGAAAAATCACAAATACACCGTGTTTTCATGGTGAAATACAAGAAATACCATCAATTCCGCACTGAATTTGCACTGACAATAAATTTAAACACGGTGTAACATTTTCATTAGGGATTCAATTCTAATGTTTTTCAAATTTCTCCAAATTATCGTTTGTGAATCGTTCTCAATCATCAATTCCTTCGAAATTCTTCCAAACCATTGGAATCTATGTATTCGAATCCCTGTCAATTCCCAACCTCTTTTATGATTCAATTGGAATTTCATTCTGTAAGAATATGCATGCAAAATTTTGAATATTTCCACAAGAAAACAGGTCAGGACGCCGATAAAACACCGTGGAGTGCATATGAATAGACTTTAATTTGAAAAGAAAAAGTAAATGAGGTTTAACACGCTGTTAAAAAACTTATCTTCATTTGTGATACTTACTCCGACAACCTCGTACAATATTCAAGGGTGTCCCGTGGTCGATTTTTTCCCCAGAAAACTACTAGATCGTTTCAACCATTTTAACTCATTAATATTCTATCAATCATAATGATCTTTAGATCAAAAAATTCAGAATAAATCAGAGAAGTCGGCTGTGGTCTCAATATAATTGTACATGGGTTATATTTGTTAAAATATAAAAAAAAACTGAATGGAGGTTTTTAATTGGCTAATAACGAATTTCCATTCTAATTATTTACAATGATCTAGCTAAACAACAAACAGATCAGACCCGGATTGTTTGATTAATTCTGAATCTTTTGATCCAAAGTTTGGTGTAATAAATTGAATATTGATGACGAGAAACGGTTGAATCGATCTAGTAATTTTCTAGTGGAAAAATTGACCAGATCACTCCCTTAAGGTGATACTAGCAGCGTGGCAGCAGCCAAATCGTATATAACAAACTACGGGCAAACACCTCAATAAAATCAAAATATCGCTCCGTACAGCATCTTTTGACTCAAGTAGAAATGTTGTACAGAGCGTTATTTTGATTTAAGTGAGGCGTTTGCTCGTAGTTTTTCATAAACGATTTGGCTGCTACCACGCCGCTAGTATCACCTCAAGGGGATACTAGTGCCGGGACGCTAGGCATTTCGTATTGGCTAGTTTATTCAAAAAGTACTGGATCAATTCGTACAAACTAAGTTTCTAAACATTCCTCATGGCTCACAGAATCTTTGGAAACTCAGTTTGGATGAATTTATTCAATAGTTTTTGAATAAACTGGCCAATACGAAATGCCTAGCGTCCCGGCACTAGTATCCACTTTTAAGGATCATGGAGAATCAGAAGACGGATAGAATTTTGCTACGTAGTTTTGAGGCAACTAAGCAATGATCACAACTTTTCAATATGCAGCAATAAAGTACACTGCTAAGATTATGCTCTGAATATAAATCCAAAAGCCAAAAATATATTCCTCTATTATTGACATTTGTAGGTTAATACATTTATAATCGTTTGCATGATTCTGAGGAATCATTTGCAGATCCAATTCCATATTCTAAGCTCAATTTTAACAACATACTTTATCAATGCAGATTGAAGATTTGTGTTTATCGCTTAGTTGTTTAGAAAGTACGTAGCAAAATTTCGCCGATTGCTTAAAGGACTCTATAGCTCTTGATTGGAAAAAATTCAACGCTCGACGTTTCCCAGATTCCCAGCTTCACCGAACATCAGCCAAATGACTACTGAACTCAAAATCTGTCTTCTTTTATTTTATTCATCTATTTTCACCTATAGATGGCGAATCTATTGTAAAATTGAAACAAAAGATCGTACGAAGAGAACTTTAGATCTTATAATTTTGTATCGCTTAATTCTCACGCGATTAATTGAAAAAGTTATATTGTTCGAAATTTAAATGATCAAATCTCATAATTGACCCGAATGAAAAAAACCTCTCGAGTTCTGTTATTAGTTGAAACAGCTATTTTTGGAAATTAATTTCTATTTGTATTCCTCCAGAGGAATTCAGGAATCGTATTCGTTCTCATTGAAATGTCCAATTTCTTCGAATAGTTTTGAATGGATAACTTTTTACTGAGATTATTATGGGAATGTGTGCTACGCACTTTCCTCGGTGTACAATTATTCAGAAGAGAAACAAAGTTCAAGGTTTTGGAGACAGGTTTTCTGATATTTGATGGACCTTGACCTTTCATGACTCCTCGAAACATCTCCTAGTAAACATTTCTCCCCTCAACATTTCAAACATTGATTATGCACTGGAAAAAAATTGGGAAGACCAGCTTCCCAAAATTGCCGTGAATAGTGCTCCCGACATAGTGGCGTATCTGTTCTTCCACTTTGAGTAGTCAGATCCCCCAAGATAAGAAAATATCTCATCAGCTGAAGTTGGCTGAAGTTGCTGTTCTTTCATCTTGGAAGATCTGACTACCCAAAGTGGAAGAACAGATACGCCACTATGTTGGGAGCACTATTCACGGCAATTTTGGGAAGCTGGTCTTTGCAATTTTTTCCCAGTGTGTTCTTTAAATGCTAACAGAAAGTTCTCTAATGCGTCGATTGTGGAAATCTTTTTGATGCCTTTCTCATGAGGTCTGGAAGTTATCAAAATATGATCCGAGTCAACTTTCCGATAACTTCCGCAGACATGAAAAAGGCATCAAAAAGATTTCCGAAATCGAAGCGTTAGAGAACTTTCTGTTATAGCATTTAGAGAACATAATGAATGTTTGAAATGTTGAGGGGAAAAATGTTTACCGGGCTTGGCTTTTCGGTTAGAGTTTTCATTATTGTAGAATGCAGTACACCGATTAAGGGGATACGAGCGTTACCATCAGGGAAGGTTGGTGAGAAAAGGACAGGCCTATACAATAGAAAAAGAGGTCCGGATAGACGCTGGTATCCCCTTAAGACATCCAGTGTTGTGTACAGTAACAATGACCAAATTTTGGGTTATATTCGCGTTAATGCTACAAACAAAAATTGAAAATCACCTGATAACATTTGCAGTGACATCAACGTGGCGGGAACCGATGAGGAGTTGGTGTGGGAATTTCAACGGACCTCAGGCATTTCTCACAGGTGTTGGCTTAGGCATAGTACATTCTGTGCACTGTGCGGGGGTACCAATTGATTTTATTCCTGCCGATATGACCACCAACGCTTTATTAGCTGTGACTTGGGATGCTACGGAAAACAGGTACGTATAACTACTAGCATTTTGCTAACAATAATTTTCTTATGAATTATCCGAATACTTCAACCATATTCATCTTTGACATATGACCATTATGTGTATGCCATGGTTGAATACATTGGGATGTAGGAACCCAACCAACAAAAACATATCTTTGAGTACTTATCTAAAAGATGTCCTAAAGTCTTGGAAGTGGAAAATGTTTTGGAAGACTTTCGTGAAGATATCTTTTCGATAGGGGTGTACGAGTAGTGATTTTTTCGAGTTGAGTCGAGTACTTGAAAAGTATATAATGTATATGATTATGAATATAATCTATATATGATCAGTGTTGCCAGAAGGTTATAGACTCGCAGAGCTAGATGACGCAGCAGTCGGTGCTGTTCAGAGCTAAATTAGAATTGGTGACAGTGCTAGATTTTTTTCGATGTTGCCAAATGTTAGTGCTAAAAAAAACGCGGGAAAAATAGAGAATTTTGAATTTGTGAATTTTGCACATTTTGTTATATCAGGAATTTACATTCAGCAGGGTCAGAGTGTTTAGTGAGATACCTTGTATATTTATTTTTCCATTTTACATCTCCAAATAGATGTTCAGGGATATTTGATTCGATATTCAATGACCAAAATCATGTATCAATATACTGTAAACCAGGGTTGTAAATTAGTTAATTGAAGAAGCACCCAATTAACAATTAGAATTTAATTCTTATTTGAAAGTTTCTTCAATTGAAAATTAAATTCAATTCTTATTGAAGTCGTTTCCAATTATCAAATAAATGTAATTGCTTTAAAATCAAGCAATGATTGATTGATTTTCCTGATGCGCTCTTGTTTTTCTGTATTTGTTAATTAAGAAAGAACAAGAAAACATAAGAAAAATGGATCAACCATTGCTTGATTTTGAATCAATCAAATTGATTTGTCAAATGGAAATTACCTCCATTGAGAATTTGATTTAATTGTTTGTTGCAAAAAAATTTCAATTAAGAATTTAATTTAATTTTTAATTGAGAAAAATTTCAATTGAAAATTAAATTTTTATTGTTCATTGAACGTCAATTCAAATGAGTTTTAATTGCATGACTTCCAACCCTGCTGTAAACTGGACTTTTTTCTAACAAAACAATATTTTTATTTGACCAAATATATATATATATAATGATTTTTTCCAAAATAGATATGCTGCAAGACCTATCCCCTTAGGGTGAATCAAACTAATCCTTGAAAATTTTGCCATCAGGTAATCATTTATTCAATAATCAACATATTTCCAATAATAATCCTCAATCACGATACAATACATACTTTTTATTTCAACGAATAATTTCAATTTAAATAATCCTTTGGCATAGAAGGAAACTCTTCATATAAATTATAGAACTTTCCATTATGCAAATAACTCAGATAATTAAAATTTTCAATTAGTAATGACCTATAAATATATGTTTCATTTGAAAAAATAGTGCTAGATATTTAATCTAAGTGCTATCCATAGTGCTAAGTGCTGTACTTAAAAATTCAGGGCTAGAAATGTTTTCATAGTGCTAAATCTAACAACCGTGTTGCTGTTCTGGCAACACTGTATATGATAGCGGATAACGGATCCCTTATGTTCTCTAAGAATATTCTACCCTTAGCAAATGATGATTCATGATAATTCTAAGAAAATCGGCAAATTACTCGAAGATTATCGAGTAGCTCGAAAATTTCGAGTAGTACAAAATACTCGACTCGAGGATACTCGAAAATTTCGAGTACTCGCACACACCTACTTTTCGACATCTAAAAGATGTCTTATGAAACGAATTTCAACAAGCTTTAGATATCTCAAACAGGTCTTGCAAAGTGTGTCTTAGATATGTGGAAGACACTTTTAAATGCCTCAAAATATGTTTTTCATTCAAGACATCCCAGACAGTACAAAAAGATCACTACCCATATAGAAATGTACAATTGGCGCTAGCACGGTGCAACTTAGATAAAGTATGGCCGAGGCTTGGCAACCAAGCATGGCGCAAACCTGAAATGATAACATCATTTTATGATTTACCAACGTGTTTTTCCAATGAAGTCCCATCATCGATGAAACAATGGCAATGGAATGTACCATCATTGGCAAACAATTGGAAATTTTGTTTGTCAATGCTGCGCCAATGATCAAAATAAGAAATGTCTAACTCAGAAATATATAAAAAGTATGCGCATTTCGCAATTTCTGACATATGTTGTTTGAAGTCTTATTGTTTCCCCCTCATTTGTTTGTGAACAACTCGGCGTCTTTTGTCGGTAAATTTTGCCATGAGAAGTAGACACAATGTATGTTAGCTCGGCGGTAGGAGCCCTCTAGTGTGACTCATAGTAAAGAGCGATTGATATATATTCTTCGTATACGCGTCTCACCACTCGCGAGAAACACTTGATTAGTAACGTAGCAAAAATATTATATAGGTTGCCAATATCGAGCCCTGCTATTACCAATGATCGGCGCTACATTGAAAGCTAATTTCTGGGCCAAAGTTTGGGGCAATATTGAACCACGTTCTAAATGATCCTGGCGTTGAATGGAATCTATCGTTTAGTCAATGTTGGGCCAAGGATGAGCCAAGCAAGAGCCAAGCTTGGCGCAATTGTGCCACAATAATAGGCTGACAACCAAAATTCGTTGAACACCGACATCGATGCAATTTCTATATTTGTTGTTAACCAACATTGAATATTCATAGATTGCCAAGCCTTGTCTGTCAACATTGCGCCAAGCTATATTTTATTGTCAGCATTGGCGAAGCCCAAAAATTTTTGTATGGGTAATGAGTTCTGAAATAGATATCAGATATCATTCAGAAACTCTTTGAAAATGTCTTTCAGACTACACTGATTCGACATCTAAAAGATGTCTTTCAGAAATACCTTGAAGACATGTTTTTGACATTCCTTGAATGTGTCTAAAAGACATCTTTTCGATGTATCAAGACCTTCGCTGTGTGTTGGGGAGGTCCCTCCTGAACGCTCTGTTTTCTTTTTCTTTCATTTCACGTTCTAAAAACTTCGTATGTAAAGTTGGGGGATCTTTTGGCCGAATGGACATGATTTGACAATCGCTTATCGCTTTTAAATATCACTACACTCAGAAAAAAATTGGTATGGAGAACCATACATTACTTCCATGTTCCTCATATGTACATGAAAAATGAATTCTAAAGTTTATATTTGAATAGAATAAGCTTTTGTAGTGTTATTGGTATACTATTCAGGTATATCGAGGTGATTTTTTTTGATTTTTTTCTACAAAATGGCGACCGTACACAGGGTTCAAGTAACACCTAGTCCGATGACGGCGGGGGTTCTGCTGATCGTAATTTTTATCTGAAAAAAAAGACCGAAAGGAATTATCTTCAGTACACTCATAATTTGTAGTTCAACAAAAAAAAATTGAAAAAATATAAAATTCGCGATTTGGCAGAGCAAAATAGGCAAAAATCGATAATTCTCCCCTTTTTTCAAGTCATTTTTGCAATAAAAAAGTACTTTATTTTTCAAAAGTACCAAATTTTTTTGGTTCAACTAGAAACTAATATAATAACGAAGATCTCCTCAAAACCTCATCCCGATCGGATCATTAGTTTTTTAGTTATCCACCCCCGCCAACTCGGAAAAACATGTTTCGAGAAAAACACATTTAAAGTTTTCGTTACTGACAAAAACGAAGAAGAAAAACACCTCAATATACTGTAACAACGTATTATTAACACTGCAAAATTCTGTTTGAATCAAATACAAGCTTCTAGGTGAACAAAAATCATGAAAAATGCCTTTGTTTTTGGCGTTCTAATTGCATTTCCCCCCCTAAGGATTCAAATATTGTCGAATATTATGGATTGTGACGATTTCCAACGCCACATATAACCATGGTACAAATTTTATATCAACACGGAGAAAAAATGGTTTGCCACCATAGTGCCTACAAAGAAATTTCTTGTCCTTGCAAAAATATTCATTCCAGCAGCTAAGACATTAGTTCTGTTAACAATATATTTAAGCAATATTTTTTTCTCCGTGAATTGATCAATAGGAACGGAAGATATCCACATAGGAACGGTACGTACTGAATTTCCAAAATTTGTTTCGAAACTACGTGCTTATCCTTTGTTTTTCATTCGAATGGCAAGGAATTTCGAGTATATTCAATTCCATAGGTGTTAGTTGTACGATGTAAATTCCTAAAAGGATATCTTTCGTTCCTATTAATCAATTGTTATGAAATTTTTACCACGATTATACTATGATTATAGTATGTGGCGTTGGAAGTCGTTACAATCCATAATATTTGACAATATTCGAATCCTTAAAAGTTTTAAAATTCATTTCTCAAGTGATTTATGGTTCTCCATACCGATTTTTCTGAAACTGTTCTGCTGCTCACAATATGGTTGGCTTTTCAAGCACAGAAATACGTTCAGAAGGAATGAGAATTCAACCAATGCATCATCTTTTATAGATTTCTTATCAGGGTTGTAGCAAAATAACTCTGAAGGGATGAACCTCAAGGGAGAATGTTCTGTACAAAAGTTGTAGAATTTTTTCCTGGCTATCTGATGTTGACCTTGGATTTGACCTTGAACTTAACTTTGACCTTAACCTTGACCTTCAAGGTCATTTCATACGACTCTGCTTACAGAGCGAGAGAGAATTTCGCTTCTCACGTTGAAAGGTAGGGGGGGATAGACAAAGGTCGTACGGTGAAGTGAGATTGTTTTCCAATCAAATCTTTCGGATCGAAGGCGGAGGAATTTCAAAATCTGTTGTCTCTCGTACCATCCACTGTTTCGAAGAAATTGGTACCTGAAAACCGTCAAAAATCTGGAAGGCTCGAGTGCCAGACTACAAGAGAGCGACAATTAGAAGTCATCCCGTCAAAAATCGTTCTGTGTCCCATCTAGGATTGCCTACGAACCCACATGGAAATAAGTGAGTCTCCTTTTCGATAGTTGTGACAAGTATTTGTTGAGAATCTCGGATTGTCAATTAGGACAGCGGGGATAGCTTGATGCGAGTACTTTTTCAGTTTGTAGAAACTTGAAATTTTGAAAATTTCAACCTTGAACAATTCATCTCCATCAAAAGTTGAATCTCAACAACCAATATATGATCAACTTAGTTCCAGCTAGACTGGATTGATTTCAATTGTACCAACTCGTACCAAATCGTACAGAAGTTCTGTTCCACTGGAATTTCCAAGATTCATTTATCACTATCTGAGGCCATATCAAGCATGGTCTGGTTTACCCCAGGTTGATACTAGGACTGGGTAGAACCATGCAAGGTAGTACCGACCTCTAGGTAGACTCATATTAGCTAGTACCAGCCTAAGTTGATCCTACGCAGCATGGTCCTACCTGACATGGTTCGACCATGTAACCAAATTCCTACAAGTGCCAACCAGCATGGTCAGGCCTAGCTGAAACCCAGCTGGATTTTTCTAACAGGGCTTTCTCCTCCAACCACCCGAAATATTTCAGCCATCCTGTGATTCTAGAGCGTTTAGAAGTTTGACTCTGAGTTTGACCTCAGGGGTCTAATGGAAGAGGGTTAAAGGTCTTATTTTCTGATCGTACGATTTTTCGCTCTTTTCATTTCCGGGGTAAAAATGATGATGGCTCCTATTTGAAAACACCAATTTGATCTCACAATGACTTTGAAGGTCAAGGTCAAGATGAAATCCCATGTCACCATCGGATATCCAGAAAGAAATCCTACCGCTTTTGTAGATAAACATTTTCCCTTGAGATCCACCACGTCGCAGTTATTTTGCTGTTCCGGTACTCTTGCCACACCCTTTATATCGCTCTGAAAAAACAATCTAAATGCGATTGATTCACAGTCATTCCGCCGAAACGAATTTCGATCCATCGGAGGCCTGGCTGAAAATTCTGATGGTATTTCTAAAGCTGTTTCTGTAGTATAAGAGAACTGTTGAAGAATTCCGCAATGACTTGCAAAGGTATTACGTTTGATCGGAAAAATAATTCGGAAAGAGTTATCTCTGAAAATCAACCTGTTTCTAACTGTTCATGCTTGTACTGTTCGGATATTTGCAAGCTCTTTAAGTACTTTGCGAGTATTTGTTTTTATTGCTTCCGATATTCTTGAAGAATTCTTTTCGAGAATCCGTAGTTCTTTTCGAATTTTGTGATGTCAGAACTTTTTGTGATGTCTGGAAAATGAAACTGAGCCAAAGCGCGTGAGAATGTTTTTTCAAATACCTTTTTTTGTAGATCATGATTGATGGGTTTAATTGGGACAAGCTTCGTTAACTTTGCTTTTATCATTGATAATCTCACGTGTTAACTTTGCCTTTATAATTGGATTTTTGAATCTGATTCATTCTAGGGAGGACGTACAAGGAGCGCGTATCTACAATTATGGAAGTAGTACGATAATTCAGAAAAGTTTGGTTGATGTTATAAATCTTCTACGAGAGCCTATGGACGAATATCCTTCGGTGAAAGCGGTGTGGTGTCCTTTCATTTACCCTGCTCCATATAGTACTCTTTTTTGGATACTCCATCTATTCCTCCATGCTATACCATCGTTGGTTGTGGATTTACTGATGGTTCTGATGATGAAGAAGCCACGGTGAGTTGTATTTAATTTTAAATCAGCCTCTACAGCAACATTACCTCTTAGGATACATCGTTTGCATGCAAAAATTTGGGTGGAGGTCAATGGGTCATGATTATTCGTGGAGAAACGATGGTTCGATGAAGAATAGGGGTGGGAAATTCGAGACTATCAGGTAGAATTAATGAAACTTATTTTCAACAGCTGTCATACAAAATTCGTTCAGTCAATATCTAAATACTTGAAGAAAATCCTTTTTCATTTTCGATAAACAAAATTGTCGTGTCATGATCTTAAATAAATAAAAAACAAACAATTGTTCAATTTCATCCTTTCAGTTTCGTCATTTTTAATTATCTCATGACTACTTTTGATGTGGAGATTTACCTTCGATGAACGTGAAAATTAATGATATTTATTATTTTCGAATTCCGTTCAAGAGTCTTGAACAATGAAGCAATGTTCGCATGAAAATCGAAGCCGATGAATATTTCTCCTTCCTCGATCTATCTCACTCACCGATTATCTATTTTAAGAGGATACTAGCGGCGTGGCAGCAGCCAAAATATTTCTTTCAAATTATTTACAAGTTTTACAATAAAATTTCATAATAATCTTCATTTAGAGCCCTATATTGACACATATCCCAGGTAGGTAAATGAAAATTTGTTGGTTTTATTGCCCCACTTTCTAATCATTTGGGAGAAAAATGTTGGCTGCTGTCACGCTGCTGGTATCCCCTTAATCCTAAGTGGAGGCAACGTAACCCATCGGAGGCGGTGTGTATAAGATGTTGATTTAAAATAAAAAATTTCACGCGATCCCTGCTAAAAATATCCCATAGAAACCGATAAATTCCGTTTTCCGTTTTTTCACCACTCTTCATGGATTGTATCGTAACATCGGAGGAATCCGATGAAAGAACCTCCCTTTCAATGGGATTCTATGGCAAAGAAGGCTAGATGAAAAATATTACGTCGATTCCTATGGGACATTTTTAGCAGATGTGAGTGATGGGTATAAAACTCTGAGACTCTACATTTTCCTAACGCATGTGATTTCTCACCAATTAGGATGAATTTTATTTCCGCAGGTACTTTTCGATGACCATCAAAGTCACCAGACATCTCGATAAGGCATCATACTTCGTAAATGGTGCTTGGCGCATTCACGTGACGAAAATGAGCAAAATTTGGGAAAAAATGAACGAACAAGATCATTTATTATTTTTCAACGATTTAAGACAATGGGATTTAAATGACTATTATTCAACTTTCTGGATGGGTATTCGGAAATACCTTATAACCGAACCATTGGATACGCTCGACGCTGCTCGTCGATGGTACAGAAGATTCAATGTAGCCCATTATATCATATGGACATCGGTTGCATGCTTGATCTTACATATGTGGATTAAATTCCTCAATTCGGTTTTAGGCTAATCACAGAAATGATCGATCACATGAGTGATTCGAGTGTTCACACTCGATATTTTATTATTTGTAATAAATTATCCCAAAAACTCTCTTATAGGTTTTGTTCCGCTTTATTTCGTCGAATTTGAAATATTTTCGTTTCCCATATTGAGTCCGTCGTCTTAAGGGGATACGAGCGGTCCAATTCTTTCGAGACAAACTACGTGAAAATGCGTGCATCGATTCAAAATATCTCTCTGTACAGCATTTCTTTAGCATCTCGAGAAATGCTGTACAGAGAGATATTTCGAATCGATGCACGCATTTTCACGTACTTTGTCTCGAAAAAATTCAGAAAAGCCCAGCCGCTCGTATCCCCTTAAATTTCCAAAATATGCTTAACCCATTAGCGCCTGAACGGACATTTTTCGACACCAAAGTTTCGAGATTCACTGTACAATGAATTTGATCGAAAACAAATTTTTGAACCACTGCACCCTATGTTTTGAAGATCGCTGTTTCGAATGGTGATGTTTAGAAACCCCTAAAATGAGTTTCTTATGTGAAGATTGAAAAAAAACACTGTTTTTTTGAAAAAAATTTCTTCAAGATAATTTTCTTGTTTGCTTTTGCATTTTTCAACATACTTAATAACGATAAATATCGCGTTCATGGACCCTAAACTAAAAGTTATTGGCGTAAGATTAATTTAAAAAAATGTTTATTCATACAAAAAGGCGTCCGAAACAATAAATCTTCCTTTTAATCTTCAGCAATTTCTTTCTCGATTTCTATGGGCTTAAAGGGAAATTTCCTAAGAACAAAAACGTCTGAAAATTGTTCAAATACCCTCAAATTTTTTCAGAACCGTAAAAGAGAGTTTTCAAAATCTGAAAAAATTTGAGGTTATTGTTTGACTGATTTTAAAACTTTTCCGCAAGTCCATAGTTATTGGGAAAAAAATTGCTGAAGTGTTTCTGAGATCTCCAATCATTAATGATTGTGAAAATCATCATTGATAAAATTTTGTAAGAACCAAAAAGTCTTCTAAAATCAGTCAAACAATGCCCTCAAATTTTTTCAGATTTCTTAAACAAGTTTTCAAAAATTTCATATTCTCCATTTCCCGGAAAATCAAAAATTTTCTTCTACAGTTCTGAAGAAATTTGAGGGTATCCATAGGTTTTTGTTCTTAGAAAATTTTTTCTAAAGTCCATAGAAATCGAGAAAAAAATTGCTGAAGATTAAAAGTCAAATTTATTATTTCGGACGCCTTTTTGTATGAATAAACATTTTTTTAAATTAATCTTAAGCCAATAACTTGTAGTCCAGGGTCCATGAACGCGATATGGATCGGTATTAAGTATGTTGAAAAATGCAAAAGCAAACAAACAAATTATCTTGAAAAAATTTTTTTCAAAAAAACAGTGTTTTTTTTTCAATTTGCAATTTTCACTCAAAAAACTAATTTTAGGGTTTCATAAACATCCCTATCCGAAACAGCGACCTTCAAAACATAGGGTGAAGTGGTTCAAAAATTTTTTTTCGATTAAATTCATTGTGTGGTGAATCTGTGAGCTTTGGTGCGTCGATAACTGTTCGGTCAGGCGCTAATGGGTTAAAAATCCACAATCGGCAACCACAAAAACCATTATATGTATAGTATATCCCTGCACCGCACTACAATCCCTGAAGAATTCTTGCAAAACCGCTTCAAAAGAGCTTTTAAGAAATACCGAATGAATTCCTCAAGAGCTCTTACGAAGCTTCATCAAGGATTCTCAACGCATTTACAAAATATCCTTAGTGGATTCAATGTGATATCTGTTTGCAATGAATTCTTGGGGAAATACTAGTTTCGTTGAACAGAATTCTCCCGATAACCAAAAAGACATCTTTTAGATATCTAAAAGATGTCTCGCATATCTTTAAGATATCTTGTAAAACCTCCGAAAAGACATCTTTTAGTTATCTGAAAGATGTCTTACACGCAACAAATTTCGACAAGTTTAAGATACTCAAAAAGCTCTTGCGGAAGATATGTTTTAAATGTATTCGATCAAGTCCTTATAATGTTTTAAAATGTCTTGAAGTATTCATAAAAATATCTTAGAAAAATCTTGAATCTGTGCATAAAAAAACATCCCCCTCTCTTTCCCTCTTCTTCCTTTCCTCTTTTCTTTTATCCCTCTTCCACCACCCCCATGTATCTTACTTC
Organism: Gonatopus flavifemur; assembly: GCA_018340375.1. Taxonomy (NCBI): domain Eukaryota; kingdom Metazoa; phylum Arthropoda; class Insecta; order Hymenoptera; family Dryinidae; genus Gonatopus; species Gonatopus flavifemur. The sequence goes on from JAFFJZ010000005.1 coordinate 15,205,283, forward strand.
CTACACAGCATTTCAGTCCTAAAAGCCAAATTCAAGAAGTCTTGCAACCTGAAAGGATATCTTTGAAAGATCTAAAACAGTTCTTACTTCTAAAAGATTTCTACTAGATGTCTAAAAGATATCTCTATAATCTCGGAAGAAAAGTTTTAGATCTTTTGAAAGATATCTTTTAGATGTCTTGAGGATATCTTTTCATTGCATAAGACTTCTTAAACTTTTCTATAAACAGTTCCTCAAGATATCTTGAAGACCAAAAGTGCTGTGTGGGAATTGAGTTTAGGATCCTTGAGGTTGCGGGGTTCGAACCCGGGCATCTCACGACGTACGTACGCTTCATTGACCTGAGCCATACGAACAATTTGATGATGCGCAGGTATATATATCGCAGGTGCACTGAGAAAAAAAATTCTTTGAATTAATGAAATTGATTTCATGGATTCCCATTTCTTTGCATTAAATGAATGTCTTTTTGACTCTCAAATAATTTCATAACCATAAAAAGTCGTTTCATTCATACTATCAAATCAGGTCATTCCCGGATAGCAATTTAACCTTGCTGCAATGTTGTCAGGCAAGCTTGTGACAAGGTTGATATAAGCCTCCTAGTTGACACACGACAAGGGTACAAGCTTACAAAACCCTTGCAGCAGGGCTGTAGCAACCTTACACTGACAAGGTTGTCAATAACAAGCCAAAAACTATCGAATGACAAGTGTGACAGGGTTATGACAAGCCTACACTGAGAGAAATTATCTATTATGAATTACTAGACTCGCTAGTATATTGAGGATATACTTGCATTTTAAGGTTATATACCAAACATTCTCATCAAAAGCATCAGACTTTGTATTATAAAATGTCATTATCCTACCATTAACTCCCAGGAAGTCTGGTACTTTTGAAGAGAATGTTTGGTATATAACTTCAAAATGCAAGTATATCCGCAATATACTAGCGAGTCTAGTAATTTATAATAGACAATTTTTCTCCGTATACATGTTATTTGGGTTGAAATTTATCTTTTGAAATTAAAAACGCACTCTATAACTCTATAACTCTCATTTGATGAATTCCAGAGTGAAAATCAATGAAATACAACTCCAATTTTATAACGTAAAGTTTCGTATGGAAATCGAGGTTGATTATCCTTAGTATTCGAAATTCTTAACAATCAAGTATTTGACATGATAATTGTTTTCTCCACCAGAATAAATATTGACTCCAAGTGAAAATATATTTCATAAAATGAATGGACATGGCTTACAAATGATGAACTTCTCCCATCATGAGAAAAACAACGCGAGATCAGGTTAATAAAATAATTATTATATTCAAGAACATGAAGTTATAGGACCAAAAATACTGTTATTTATAAACCGGTACAGTTGAGAGTATAATAATCTCACTCATTTCAATACAAGTGGTTTTGTTCGGATAATAAAATCAAATCATATACCGAAAAGTTGTGAATTTTAATTCCGAGAGTTCTATTTTTTCAACAGAAAACTAAATTCATGATCACAATGAGATACTTTTTCAGTTCAAACTTCAGAGCAATTTCTTCGGATAAAATCTATTTTATAGAACAGATTTCATATGAACAATGATAGTTTGGATAGTTTTGAAATCAATAAAATGAAGTATTATAACCCATGATTTGGAAATTCAAATCGAATGCAGCTATTTTATTCATGCTAATAAATGTGTTCTCGAAGTTTGAATCGTTTATAGAAACAAAACGAAAATGAAAACTCACGAAATCTGATAAATCATCGTTACATATCTTTTCGAATCAACTCTTTGCTATTGGAAACATCGTTTAAATAATGTACTGCAAGATTTTTGGGCTTTAGTAGTTGAATATTATCTTATTCGATGGTTAATTAGTTTCAATAAACGATTCAAACTTCAGCAACATCTAAAAAATTACCTCATTAAATATTTTCATTTATGATTGAAGAAGGATTCTAGTCAATAAACAGCCAACCTGATTATTCTCGTCAATGCTACGTTTGATGAGATCAAAATTTTATACATTCTGCAGAATTCCAGTGCTTTTTGCAAATAAAGGTTTTATCGGGTCCATAAAATGGATAGATCGATCGAATTTATGAATTCATTGAAACAAAGAAATATGTTTTTGAAATCAAAATGTATTGAATTCACTCCGACAAATTGCGTTTACTTCTCAGAAGGTGGCAATACTTTCTCACAAGCTATCTTCCTGCAGTACAGTTTTGCATATAAAGAACTAATTCACCGTAAACCTGCTATAGTAAGTAATGTTCCGTCCTAATAAATATTTCTTTCAGGTTCCGGCATCGAACATCATCAACGGATATGACTTGATCGCAGAGAAAAACAGTTCCTTCGAACTTCTTGATCATATTAATCATCTGATCGAATAATCCAATTGTTTCAAATAAATGACAGATCACACAGGAGGAACTAACTAGGGAGGTCGGCTCCGCCCTTGCGCGAATGCTCTGACTCCTGCTTATTTCTTTTTATTCTGGAAATTTTGTAAAATATCATTCATCCAATCAAAATGAATTTCATTGATTTGAAGAAAGATTTATTTATATCAATAAGTTTTCTGAAGGATTAGAAAATCTCTTTGTACATTCTATGGAATAATTTCTTAGATAGGGAAGAATATTCATTGTTTCAAATATTGATTTATTTACAGAAAATTTTCATTTCATATTCATGAAAACATTTTATTTCGAATGCAAGAAATATTTATATTATTTAATTGATATCTTCCGATTTTAAAACTTTTTTTATTTAAATAATTAAATATCTTATTGAAAGGAGGAATTATCATCTTGGCACTACAGTTGGTTATTACAGTGTTATGAATGGCTTCTACCTATCAAATGCATAATTCATTGAATCAAATTATATTCCATGAATTCGAAAATCAAAATTTTACCATTGGATGAATTCATCTCTTAGACTCAAAGAAAAATTCATCGGTTCAAAACATTGTTTTTCTCAGTGTGTACATTTTGCACGGTAAAACTGATCTTCTGAATAAAGTGTTATTACATACAGAAATAAGTTGACTGTACTTAAAAATTGAAGGGTTTAATGAATTTGGTGAAATATATTGAACAATGGATTTCATGGTCCAGTGGTCGTTAGTGTCTAATGAATATAATATATTCTTCTGAAATTATTTTTATCTCATTGCTATTGAAAAAACGATTCATTCAGGGGGAATGAGAATTTTACAATATTCATTTGAAGGCTGTACATAAAGTTCAATAATTCGCAAAATATTGTGACTAGGAGATTCGTTATTTCTAGTGCTGGCATTGCAAGGTTACAAAATCGTACTTTTTGCAGAATTTCAAATTTCTTGGTATCTACATGGATTATTCAATCTTTTAAATCATGAACAAATTCATCTCCTTTACAATTCGATTGTGACGTTTAAAGTGTAATTTATACAATCATGTAATCGGAATCTCAAAACTGTTGATCTTGGAGATACGTTTAGCAAGATATCTTCATGATATCTTGAAGATATTCATGTTTATTGGGTTAATTCTTCAAAAATTTCCAAAACATTCCAAAGAAGAATTGTAAATGAATTCTAATAAGATTTTACAAGTTCCTAGGGGAAATGCTCTAGCGATTCATTGGTTTTGTAAGACCTGTCCTATGGAATGACCAGACATTTGCTAATAACTTGCAAGTTACTGGCAAGTTTTCCAGTTTTTGTTGGGATCAGTGTTACAAAACCAATGATTCGCTAGAGCATTTCTACTAGGAGTATTTCAAGATGATTGTCAAAAACTCTCGAAACGAAGTGCTACCACGACGCACTCATAAGAGCGCACTGACGGGAGATGCTTTGGGCGCTGAAACACCTTTCATGAAAAAGAGTTGGACAGAGATATTCACAGATATGCAGATCCATTTTTAATGAATTTTCACCAGGAACTTCCGATCTCGAAACTGATTTTTGAATTCGATTCTGGAATAATGGAAATAACAAGAAAATATCAATTCAACCATTCAGAATGTTTAAAAATATTTTATTTCTAAACACGTTTGGAAATTTGATTCCACCGATATTTTGAAGTGCGTTTTTGTTGAACTAAAGTTTCGCAGGAAGCGCAGATTCATTCGAGTAGAAATATTATTTTAAGGAATTTAAGACCGTAGATACGTGTGTTGCATAAACGTGAAAGGATAGAATATTTTCAAAACAGACAAAGAAAAATAGAATAACAGGAAATATAAGGAGAGTTACATCTAAAGACAGGCAAAGAGCCTCGGCATTGCCAGTGAGGCCGACGATCGTGGAGGCAAGGCGAGGTAAAAGGCAAGGCAAAGTAAGCCAAGGCAAGATATCTTGCATCGTAATCGAAGGTACAGTAAGGTAAGAGGTAGGTATAAGCCTGAAAGAAAATATAGAGGGAACTGACTACATGGAGTCAACGTTCCGGGCGGGTCAGCGACCAGTATATACAAGTCCCTCTCCTCCTCTCTTTCCTTCATACGCTTCTTACCTTTTAGTCATGTCCTTTACATCAGCCTTATATACATCCACATTCATGTACTTTTTTTTCCACATCAACTCTTCCTCTCCTTATATTTGTAAAATTTAATCTCATAAGTGTAATAAGTTGCGGGAATGGGATATATTATAACGCTGATAAAAGGAGAGAAATAATACCGCAACTTTCCATTTAGATACATATTCATTAAATACGAAAGATTCATAGTCGAGGTGATCAGCATCGTCGTCTAAATAATTCAAGAATCCCTCTATTTTCTGAACTCTCCGACATATTCTCTCGTAATATAATCATTGATTCATACTAATTATTCGAGCGATACCTCCAGTTTCAGGAAATGAAAATTCATTTTTCCAAGGGTAACTAGAAGACTGGAATGAGCATCGAAGGTAACAAAATTATTTCCTCGCGTTTCAGGAAGAACCATAAAAAGCATCAAATCGTTATATATATTTTGAAATATTCATTGTATAAAGATTCGATGGAACAGTTGATATTTTGCTGCAATTGTAATTTGTTGTGAAAGTAATGTACTCGCGATCAGGCGGAAGACATCAAAACTGAACGCAAGTCGAGTGGTGCGAGTGGCCAGGGCGGAGTCGAGAACAACCAAAACATCAGAATGAAAAAAGGAAGATGAAGGAAAAAATTTACCAGCCACTTGAAGCTCCACCTTATACCAGAAACGACCTTCATGGTCGTAGCCGATTTATTTTCGATACAGGAGTTTGAGGCGGAGAATTTTTGAAATTTGCCAACGCGAAGTGAAAATGAGGTAATAATTGGGTTCGAATATTTCATAATCAATTGTTTTCCGTGGTTTAGGATTAAGGATTATATCCTTACGACTGGATAATTTTTATATTCGTAGTTAGTTTATGTTGCTGAAGTTTAAATCGGTTATTGAATCGAATTGTAAATTGAATAAAGAAATACTCAGCTATTAAAGACTCAAAATCTTGAAGTGCATTCTTCGAACGATGCTTCCAAGTCCAAAGAGTTAATTCAAGAAGATAAATGAAGATAATTCATCAGATTCTGAGAGTTTGAAGTTTCGTTTCGTTTGTCCAAACGATTCAAACTTCAACAACATCTTAGTTTCCATCAGGTTTATCTACACAGTACAAAGACGTTGTACAGCAATCGTGTTGTATTCAACCCGTAGAATAGCTGTACTAGCCCAAGGAACACAACCTAGTGACAATGACGTCCTAGTGACATCACTGTGACGAATAATTCGTCACTGGTTCCAAAATCTCATTGAAATAACTAAATCGTGACTTCGGTCATTTTTAGTCCCATCATTGATTACTACTGAAAAAGAGTAGATATTACTTTCTGAGCATAAATTCACATATCAACGATAATGATGTGATTGTGACGTCTTCATGATACAATTAAAAATTTTGAATCGTTTTAACTACCCCGGTGCAGGAAGTAAGTAAGTAAGAATTTTTCCTGAAGTACGATTGGAATATTGCGTATCTAAAGCTCTTGAAAATTCAAATGAATGGGGAAATAATTCATTTTTGTGAAAAATTTTGGATATCTGTTTATATTGGAAGTAAATAATATCTTTTTTCATCGTGATTATTTATTTTTGAATATTGGGCGTTTTTAATTTCAATCACGGAGAGAAAAAATTTGCTGACGCGGCAAATCGAGGTATTATATATTGAATAGCAAAGTTTTTTGCTGACCTAGCTAAAAATTTGCTATAACAGCAATCGTGTTAGCTACGACAGCAATTTTTTAGCTGTGGCAGCAAAAAATGTTTGCTACGCCAGCAAATTTTCAGTATTATATATAGAATAGCAAACAAATTTTGCTGGGATAGCAAACATTTTTTGCTGTCACAGCTAAAAATTCGCTGTCGCAGCTAACAAGATTGCTGGAACAACAAATAGTTTGCTGTCACAGCGAAAAATTTGCTGCTCTGGCGAAAGGAACCCAGCAAAAGTAGATTTCGCTGCCACAGCGAATTCCTCTTTCTCCGTGAATGAATATGATTATCCTGTAATATATTTTCCGTCTCATCGATGATGCCTACACTGAGAAAACAAGATTGTGGACCCAACTACATATGTAGTTGTATGTGGCGAACGACGGTATGTAGTTGGAACAACAGAAAATAAAATGCAGTCAAATGGTAAATGAAATATAATTGAATTGACCGAATATTCTGTTGAATCAGCTACACAGCGTTATTCGCCATATCCAACTACATATGTAGTTGGCTCCACAATCTTTGTCTTGGGTGAAGTATTTTCTCTAACTGCGATTCAAAATTTCTGCAGGACTGACCGTATACGCCTGCTGTATTACCCAGACAGCACAAAGCTCTTATAATATATGTTATCTTTAGCAGCTTTGTGTTGTCTGGATTACCAACGATTCCCGTTTTATTTCAGAATTAATCAAGCACGTATTTCCGTTGAATGAAATGACGAATCCGAGGAAAAGAAAGTTTCTGTTTTAGCAACATAACACAACAGATTGTACTTTATCTATTTCATGATCCCTAGTAAAAAAAACGGATGGATTTGGATAAAAATTAGCAGATGGATACAAAAATACACTGTAAACAAAAACTTGAAATTTCCAGTCCAGTTGCACAGTAAATTTCCAGTGCTAGTACTGGAATATGGATATTCCAGTACATGTACAGAGATTTTGTTGGTATGGTACTGAAAATTTACCAAGCATAACTGAAAATTCAGTCCTTGCACTGGAATTTTCAAGTTTGAGATGATGTACTGAAATTTTGTCATGATTTTGCAAAAATTTTACCGGCTCGTACTACAATTTTACAGTTCTTGTGCACCAGAGAAAAGTATCCCCTCAAAAAGGACTTGGGAAAAATTTCGAATTTAGAAAAAAAAACTTAATCGTTGGTATACTGGAATTATACAGGTTTGTAACTGCAATTCTCAGGTTTTGTGATGGAATTTCCAGTTGCTATGCAACGGAATTTTCCAGTTATGCTGGAATTTAATCACTGTTGCACTGAAATTTTCCACTTCTATGGGACTTCCTCATTTCTGGCAGGACAAATTTCAAGTCTTCATATTAAAAATTTCCTGATTGAGATTTTGAATAATAATTTGAATTGTAGCAAATAAAATTGATATATGAGGTTTCTCGAAGACTCTTGTGTATTCTAGATATGAAGCATATGTAGTAACCCAAGCTGGCCTTCCAACATGTCGCGCTCCAGCTCATCGGTTAGGTCTTGGGTTTCAGTTGGTGGGCAGGTAGAAAAGTGTAGGTTCGAATCTCGTTAGGTAGACATGAGTTTCTGTCCATCCAAATGAACGATCAAGTTTCTCAATCATCTTGAAACACAAGGACGAAAGGAAGCAAATCACTTTGCGTGAGCAATTTTTTTTCAATTTTCATGGATATTTTCAGCATTAATTTTCCAGTACATGTCCTGGAAAAGTCCAGTTCGTGTACTGAAAAATTCCAGTACTGAGGCTCAGAAAATTTCCAGTTTTGATGCTAAAATTCCATAACGTTTGTACTGAATGTTTGCAGTACAAATGTGCCAAAATTCTCCGGTACATGTACAGGTTAATTGCTTCCAGTAATGTACTGGAATTTTCCGGTGAAACTTTTTTACAATGTATAGGATTGAAACGGATAGAAATACAATCCACATTTATTTGTTTCAATCCTAATTTTGTATCCATCGGTAATTTTTTATCGGAATCTATTCGCGTTTTTATCAGAGATATTTCAGAATTATCCAAATCCCACGATCAAATGTGACGTCACAATAATGGAGGCTGATATTTTCACACTTATTTTGTATGAAGCTGAAACTAGCAGCCGTAAAGCTGGTAGCCCCAAGAGAATAAAAACCTTTTAGGTTAAATTTACGCCCATTGTACGTAAATTCACGTTTATAGAATGTTCAATGAACCTTCAAATATCCGGACATTGAATAGACTTCGATTGATCGGTCCTTGAACCGTCATATTCTCTTGGGGAGCTCCTTGTTCTGACTTTTGATTCAACGTTGTTGAACCCCTTTTTATACCAGGAACCGATCAAGCAACGTTCCACTGAATGTTCCAGATGCTCAAATCCTGAATATAAGCTGGCGTCACGGCTGCCAGTTTCAGCTTCATTCACAGAGAGAAAATTGTGGCATTGAATTGCTGTAAAATACACCGAAATTCCTGTTCAATCAACCAAAGCCTCTGATAAAAATGAAAATTTGCTGCAGGGGTCACATAAATTGCGATAAATTTAATAGATATTCCGGTATAAATTACATCAATTCATTGTTATTCTTATATTTATCGGACAAGAGGTAAATTTTACAGCGAATTTTTCTCTGTGTTTATTTTATTGTGCATTCCCAATGCATGGAACCCTCTTTTCACCGAATTTTCATTGTACCGAAAATTCACATTCCGAACGCTAATACACCGAAAGTTCCAATCAAATGCATTCGGCATAATAATCCTTCCCTACAAACAATGATCACTGACCTTCCAATGGGCCGCTGATGATGCCGGCAATACGGTTGAAGACCCGTCACTGGGCCTTTGAAACACCAGCAGTCGTGTTTGCTGGGTTCGGTCTATCAACGTTCGGAACATGAATTTTTGCTATATTGAGCATTCGGTGCAAAAAGAATTCGGTGTATTGGCGGCTCACCTATCTAGAGATGATCTTGCCGATTAGAGGTTAGTCAATTTTATGAACGAAATTGCTAAAACGCTTTTCGAAAAAGGTCACAATGACGTCCGAAATCTGACGCATTAGAGAACTTTCTGATATCATTTAGAGAACATAATGAATGTTTGAAATGTTGAGGGGAAAAAGTTCACGGGGTTGTAATGAAATTCGTCAGTGCTGACTGGACAGTAATAAGGACTGAGAAACGCAGTACTGCATGGAATGAATTTGAGTTTCAATGTATTTTTGTGATTCACAGTAACCATTGCTGTTTTGTTTTTTCCGTGTAGGTATTCTCTAAGCCACCTGTAGAAAATTTCTGTGGGAAACTTCACATAAATGTTCGGAAATAATTAACACATACATGCGATAGGAATTTTCCGTATTTTACCGGAAATTTACTGGAGAATGATAGTAAAAATCCAATAAAGTTTGGAATTTTTTGTTAAATTTATGTGAAATTTCATATACATTTGTCGGAAATAGATTTCCTATCCTATTCCATGATCGGAATTTTCCGGTTGCTGCATAAAGGAAAAATCCGATTATTTTTTACAGTGCACGCAAGGCCTTACCAGACTTTCGCGAGGGACATTCTAGACTTGGTCAGGCCTTGAAAATGACTACAGTCATTCCTGCTGAGTCAGTAACATTACCATCCTAAGATTCCATTAATCTTCCCCACAATCTAGTCCTTAGCAGCCTTAATTATCGGCGCAGAGTTGGTCTGAGCCTGCTTCAGCGTTGGCACGACTGATCCCAGCCTGCTCTGAGGTTAGCTTGACCGTTATGAACACTACACGGAAAGAAGAGAATGGGAAAATTCACCATTTAGAATGACAATATATCGCTTCGCTCTGCTAAAAATGCCAAGCAGATTCTAGCAGTTCCTGGGACAAAAACCGACTGGGCCAGGAACTGTTAGGATTCATCCGGATCTCTTTGGCATTTTCAGAAAAGGGCGAGTCTTTGGATGGAAATTTTTACCTAAAATATTGTCAAATAATTCATATTATTACACAAAAATGGATTTTCCTCTCAGAATGTGAATTATTCGACAATATGTTTTGTAAAAATTTCCATTTAAAGGTTTGAAGCAACGCGTTGTCATCCGGCATGGTGAATTTCTCCATTTTCTTTTTTAGGGATACTAGCGGACCCCGTGTGAAGAAAAATCAATAAAAACCGTATATGTGTTTTTTACATATATAATATTGCTTCCCGACAAATTTTGATAAATGACCAGAATTCCTTTTTACAGTGCATATAATCCAAAATATGATGCATATGAAACCTATATCAAGCGATTATATGTTTCAAAAATGACTGAGATTCAACTATTGGAGAAAAATTCTTCCTGACGTTATGGGATGAAAAATCAGATTTGAGGTATTATAAAAAATTATTTGAGAAGAAACTAAACAAGTCGTGCGTCTGGGGTCTGTAATCGAAAAGTTCCGAAAGAAGTGAAAGGGAAACCTATACTTTTATAGGGGTAGACGCACCTGCCGAACACCTGTTTCCGTGAATAAGCCAATCGTCAACGGTGGTGGGTGAGGAAAACATGCAGGCCATCATCCACAATCAGTATATCATCCTTACGGTCAAATAACGGAACATACTATAATTGAGTTTTTCAAAGAAATTATCGCTTGGAGTAATATTTGAAGAATATATTTTCTCTTGCCATTGACTGGGGGAAGATTCGAAGTATGCATAACATTCAATAGAATTGTCATCCTCAAAATCATTGATTCCATCACTCTCGTGTGATTAATGTCATCTACACCTTTTATTCTCATGGTTTTGTTTTGTCATCAAACGAATGACCTGTACGGACATATTTTGCTGAAATAACCATGAATAATCTCTGATAGACTCTGAGAATTGTTGAAATTTTGATGAAAAATCTAATTTTTTTGGAACTCTCTCATTTTTTTAGACAAATAGAAACGAAATTGCACATTGAAAAAATTCTGACCGAACTCTGAGGAACTGCTGACTGTTGAAAATTTTCAAAATTATATAAACACATTCATATTCTATATTCGAATATCGTATGTGAAAAAATGTTCGAAAATAAAAAAAAATTTGTTCCATAATCAGAAAAATGTTGGAAATTTTTCAGAGTTTTGTCAGAAACTTTTCAAAGTGCAATTTCATTCCTATTTGTCTGGAAAGAAAACTGAAAAACTCTGAGAAGCTTTGAAGAAAGGTCTGAAAAAAGCCCGTACAAAATGTTCCAAGAATATTAGATTTTTCATCAAAATTTCAGAAATTCTCAGAGTTTCTCGGGGTTTTTCAGATTTTTTTCCACAGAAAATTCGATATTTTTCAAGGATTATTCATGGTCATTTCAGCGAAAGATTTTCGTACGGGCAACTATTATTATTACTTCCACTTGACTATTCCATCCAAATACACGCACAAAAAGCTTGATTTCTGGTCGACAAACGTAAATTCGCTTATGGCGAAATAAACGTTCATTTGGATCGAATATATACCTTCAATAATTAACAAGTTATTTATTGTAAAAGTCCAAGAAATTATGGGACTTTTAGAGGTTCGTTCACGTAAATATTTTGACTCGGGTCAGACCAACGCCAAAAATCTGTTTTCTCAGTGTATATAACATACAGGGTGTCCCAGAACAAAGTATCGACCTCTCACCAGCGTGTTCCTGAGAGAAAACTGGACAACTTTTCCATTCACCATTTGTTGATCCAAGGCTTAGTTTCAGAGTTCATTTCAACGAATCAAGTGGATGCTACATAAGTATATTCTTCGGTGATTGGACTAGCCGATGTACTTGTCACGTGAATGGTCAACTTATTTCTTTTATAACTCGAAAACTAAGCTTCGGATCGAAAAATGTCAAACGAAAAAGTTGTTCAGTTTCCTCTCAGGAATATGCTGATGAAATATGGGTACTTTGTTCTGAGACACCCTGTATATAAATACATACATATATATATATATATATTCCAATAAACAAGAAGATATCTTTAGAATATCTGAATCGATCTACAGGTATGTAAAGATCTTATCGTGAAGTTATCTTAAAGATGAATAAAAGATGTTTTCTGCGACATAAACGAATAACTTAAAGATGTCTTTTCAGAATCTTTTCTAAAACCGAATGAAGATTATCGTATGAACTCTTATTTCAGACACCTTTGAGATATCTTCAAGTCAGATTTCAAAGTTACCTCCAAGATATATCTTCATGATATCTCAAACTTGTCTCTAAGATCCCGTTACGACATATTCAAGATGCTGTGAACAATAATAATTTTTAATTGAGTTGAAGCGAAGGTTCTTCCCAGATTTTTACTGTACTTTCTGTGGGTAAGTATTTGAAGTGTGCTTTTTCTGTGTGAGAAATTTTTATTCCTCGGAAGGGATTTGAACCTCCCCAGGGAACCGGTCCTCAACAACTCGAACAAACCCGCTATGTGGTAATATAGCGTCTTATCATCACTTACACGGAGAAAAATAAAGTTTAGAAAATTACTACGTTCCTACTAAATTGGCAAGATACGAGAAAACATGACTGTAATTGTTACACAGTGTAGTAAAAATCTGTACTTGATCATCTGTAACGTTGCATGCTCATGCTAAAGAGTGTCAGGCAAACCATTCATTTTTACTACATTGTCTATCAATAAAAGTATTATTTTCTCATATCTTGCCAAATTTGTAGAAAATGTAGTAATCTTCTAAACTTTATTTTTCTCCGTGTATGGTTATAACGTCATACAACTGGTAGAATTTTCGTTTGTGTAAAACTTCTCGAAATGTATTTCATTCAAAGGTCTAAAATTTTCGAGAAATGAATCCAATATTTCATCCAATATCGTATAGAATCCGAATTTCAAAAAAGAATTTCCTGCAAAATTTTCTTATGGAAAATATCTCGACTTCATAACTGTGAGATATCGAGGAGAAATCTTCGAGATGTACTATATCCCAAAAATATCACATTTATTTTTCAGATATCCTCTGTCCATCTCAAATTCAGCAGCCTCATGATATTTCTCAGAGTTATATTGAAGATATCTTTCTGATTCATCTTGAAGATGAACTGTTGCATCTTTCAGGTATCTTGATTACATAACTTTAAGATATCTAAAAGAGATCTTTGAGATGTATTCAAGACATCTTGTATTCTCCTCAAATTCGGCATCCTAATTTCATTTCTTAACCCTTGGCTGCAGGAAATTCTCCCCACCATTTACTTTTTATATAGGAGAACCTATCAAAGGGTCAAAGGAACCTATTAATGTTCGGCAAATCTGATTGGAATTGGACGAAGGTCTGATGAATCAATCAGATTTTTGTTCAATTTAAATGGAATTTGGTGAAAACTAGGGAGGTGCTGTTTCGTGCTGTTCCACCGACAAAAGGTTGAAGTTAATTTTAATGTATCTTTATGACTCATCTTGAAGATATCCTTTCAAAGATATCTTAAATATATCTCCTTTATTGGGATACATAAGTCAATTTAATTCATATACAAGTCACATAATGAGGATTTTCCTCCAGATTTCAACCAGTCTATATCTCGGAAATTCGATCAAAAGCTCATAGAATTTCAAGTTGCTTCTGTCCGCTGATTCAAATTTGGAAAATCCACTTCAAAATTGACGAAACTTTCGTAATCGGTTCTGTACGATGTTTTGGAGAGTTGTCAGGAGATATTTTGCAGCTGATGGTTTGTCACCGGGTGCAAGAGGGAAGGAGAATTGTCTCGGAATCGAAACCGGTTGAGGTAGTAGGGTTGCCAGAAAAAATCCGATCCCCTTGTAATTTGTAACTTGCAGTGTTTTCAAAATTTTTTACCCATGATATAAAGATCAGGCCACATTGAATTCATATTTTCAACACTGGTTCCATATTTTACCTTGAAATTGTACAAAAAACGAAAAGTTCACATTTTCTTCAACCCCTGTGAAGGGTGATATTTTTTATACCAAGCTACTACCCCATTCAATTCTAATCTTATTCACTTTGATGATGAAAACATCCCCGAAAAGTTGAGTTTTTCCAATTTGCACTGCTTTTCAAATTCGCATTTTGATTATAAGGGAAAACCAAAAGGACCGATGACACAACGATGAAAATGTTAGTCGGAACCTGCTCTATTGCATATTATGCATCCTAATTCTAAGGTGAGTTATTTCATTGTTTGTAAACCCTTATGCGAGCCAAAATCTCTATATTGAATTTTCTGGATGAATTAGTATTTTTGTTTGTAAGCCAGGGACATTAAAAAATTCCAACTGCATTGCTAAAAAGTACCACAGTTTATAGCGTTCGAACATCCCATGAAAGTACCATACTCACTTGCACTTCCCCGAAGAAGTATAATACATACTTCTGTAGATTTTTCCACATAAATGATTAATATGCACAAGAATAATGTTCGAACACTATAAAATATAGTACTTTCTATCTTATATCTTTTTTCTCCGTGTGTAAATACTCTCAGTTTTCCATAAGTGTTATCATCAGTGATGGTGAAAGCTGCTAGATGTAGATGGCTGTATCGTATTGCAGGTTACTACTCATTGATAGTAAAAACTATCGAGATTGAGGAATTTTTAACATCCCAGGCTTAAGAACAAAAATAGTAATTTATCCAAGAAAAGTTCTCTCAGTGTTCTCTCTTTGTTATTCGGTACTCTTTGATTTCTTTTTCTTTTTCTATCAATGTGCATAGCACACTTTATGCGTTATCTTCTATTGTATAATTTTGTATTGGGTTTCACCCCTCAAATTTATATATATATGCATAACAGTAACCCGAGTGGAAAAATTTTTCAAATCATACATGACTTGTATAAAATTATATATAAATTATATACAAATCTTTACAGACTCGTCATGTTTTTTTCCTCCTACAATTTTTCATATAAATCTTTCTCATGGGAAATTTCGATGTTCCAGACTTTCTCTAAAGAAATGAAAGAAAAATGTTCACCTCTCCACGTAATAAAACTTCTTATCTTAAATAAAAATTCGCATTCATCGCATAACAGCAAAATATTTCAGACCTGATTTGAGGATATCTTACACCACACAGAACCTCCCAACCGTTACATGAAAAATAACGCTTTTCTTCATCTAAAAGCTAGAAAAATCATGTTATCAATTACTTTTTTGTACTTCTCACAAGATGAAGTTTACCGTACACTGCACGTGTATATTCTCTTACCACCGCACCAAATTCTTTTTCCCAATCCCACACTTTTGAATCAACTGCACGTTCGAATAAGGTCTGAGATATCTCCTATCATGGATTTAGAAACGAAAATCTTGCGTACATAATTGCAAAAAAAATCGATAGATCGAGTTGATTGAGCGGAAATGGCGGAAACAATATTTTCTTAATAATTACAAGCTACTCCATGTTTTTTTAATGGAATTGATATTCGATTTAATTGTACATTGATGAGAAAAAAAACTGGTATTACGCTGAAATGATAACCTTACAAGTGCTTTGATTTTTAGAGCTATCATTCGTGGACCATCGCTCTTGACGACTTGTTGCACTTGTCTTTCAACATCCGTTACACGCTGTCAGCTAGGACCAATCACGACCGGTGGGCAACAGGTGACTGGCCAATCACGACTCATCCACACGATTCACGACGCTTTTACCCAGAGGCGTGTTCCGAAACGGCACCTGAGAATTCGTGAATTCTTTCTATTATCCTTGGTTAGAGGGAGATAATCGAATCCCAAGATGATGTGTTGGAACGTTACCTTTGCGTGGCGATATTACAGCTCTCCGACTACCAAGATATTCCAATCTTGAAATCTCATGCCTTTTTTAACCGTTCTTTCGTTTCATTCAGTCTGTTCACCATTGATTTTCCCCTTCTTTCAGTTTGATCTGTTTTTGCATAACGATGTATATATATATATATATATATATGTTTTAATCGTGTTTGTTTTGTATTTATAATCAACGGTCATTGATTTACAGATTGATACACTGTTTCATACATTGCTTTGCTATTTTACGCGTTTACAATCGAATGTAGTTCAAACATTAATTCCTTGTTAGGATCCATAAATCTGTCGTGTTTGAATGTGGAGGGAGGAAGAATGCCACTGATGTAGAAATTGGTTAAAACATTACGACAAGACTATTTTAAACGTCTGTGAACATTTGATTTTCCCATCCCATCAGAATATTCCTGCAATGTTGAATCAAATATCGAAATCTCAATAAATTCTAACGAATTTCTCCTTAAACTAGTCAAAACCGGCAAATATTTCCTCCAAAAGTATTTGAATGAATTCATATCTAGATCTATGAGAACCGGTTACAAAATTTCTGTCAGTTTTCGACTGAATTCATAAAACGAGAACCGGTCAAAGTTGGATGAGATCTTCTCAACTGCTTCGAAAATCTTCTCGTAAAAATGAAAATATTACAATAAAAAGTGTAATCAATAAAAACCTACATGAATGTCGTTTCTATAGAATTTTTATATATTTTAGAATCGTAGACGAATTTTATTTCAATAGAAGAGTTGGTTGGATTTAACATAGTTTATATACAAACTCTATACACGTGGGAAGATATTTTGAATCCCCTGCATTCATCGAATCACAAAATCATCGTGATAACTCAATTCGAGTATGGTAAATACGATTAATTAGTCGTATAATTTTTCTTTTACGAACGTTTACGGTGATCAAGTTCACAAACATCCAACCATCAATGTTGATTTTAAACCACACAAATGAGAGCGCTTTTTTCGTGACCATAGAACAAAATATAATTGCACAGATAACGGTTACGATCATTACCACCAAACTAGGAAGCGTGAAAAAAATGACGAGTGGAATATCTGTGTACTTGGATGAAAATGTTTTGATCAGCAGCCTTCTTTAACTTCGACTCTCTTCGACGATGATTCGCTTTCGAATTGGAGGTGCAAAATTGCTTCATGAATGTTGATGTGTAACTTGGAGGTAAGATCGTCCATTGAAAAGATATCTGAACCGAACGCGAAAAGATATGCGATTTTACACGCAATACTGTTACCACTGTTGCCATTCTAGCACTCTCTATCTTGTTGTAATTGGTTAATCTTATTAATAAGAAAATATAGATCTAGCACTTCGATGGTAACAGTAGCTGTACCATGGATTTTGTCAATTCAAAGCGTCTCGGATAGCACATGAAACTATAGGAACCGATTGAAAGGGTCAAAAACCGTGAAGGGGTGAAAGACTCTGAATCGTTTTTCATGCATTTCTCAACTCTGTCATACTATATGTGGTTGAAGTTTGAATCGGTTATAGAAACAAAACAAAACTACATTCTTCAGTTAACTTTTTAGAACTGGAAACATCGTGTAAAGAACCCATGTAGTACCATAGATTCCAGTAATGTTTTAATTACATTTCAATGTTTCATCTTCATTACATTTCAATATCCTTCCACAGGGATATGTCAAAAATCTATCAATTGAAATGGTACCTATTTGCGATGTCTTAGATAGATTACAATGAAATATTTCAGAAATATTGCGGAAGATTAGCGGACATTGCAATGTTTCTGAAGGGACTTTGAAACCTCAGTGTGACATACAGCAACATCACAGGAATATTTCAATATTTCAAAATGTTAGATTTCTCCAATCTCAATGAAATCTTCGGTGCTGTAAGGGAATGAAGTATTTCATTATTCCAGTAATAATTCATCTTAATAAACAATTCAAATTTCAGCAACATCTGTGTCACTCGGTTGCAAAAATGCTAATAAACTTTTGTACGAATTGATAAACTCATGAAGAGTTCCAAAAGCTATTTTGTATGACATTAACAAATTCTTGGAGAATGAAGAATGTACTGAAAAATAACACCAAAAGAACTCGTGAATGTGATCAAAATACCACACCTTTGGAACTTTCTACGAATTCATCAATTCGTAAAAATTCTTTGTGTGCTAGAATCACGGGCATTAAAAATCAACAAAGTTCGGTGTGATTGAAATTTTACTGAAACTGGTTCAGCAAAAAGCGAATGAAGTTCAACAAAATTTTTCCACCCGGTTAAAACTTCGATAGGATTATCACAAATTATAATTCGCGAAGGAAATTTCTAGATCGGATGTAGAGAAGAATTCTGGTTTTGATAATTTCCAAATATTTTCGAAGTCAGTTAGTGTTCGAATAGTTCTCCCTATCAACATTTGTTCGAACACGTGTGAAAGTAAAGCGGAGGTAGAATGGTGGCGAATGATCGAATGGCCAATGACTCGAATGATAATGATTCGTGAATTTTAGAAACAGCAGCAATCCATTTTAAACAGATACCAGTGTCAGGGCTTGAACTGACTTCTTCGATATTCATAATGTTATTGAGCGAAAGCAAGCATTTTATCGGTTAGTTAAATGTTTTAAGCTCTCATATTTAAAGATCATTGCTCTCTTCTTTTTATAAAGAAATTCCCACTAGAGTTTGTAAGTTTGTGCGTTTGATGTTTAGATAGCTAGAAATCAGCTGTGGTAGCTATTTTTCAGCTGTGGTAACCAAATTTATTGCTATAGGAGGTGAAATCTAGCTTTGTAACTATTTTTTTGCGCTATCTAAATATCGAATACACGAAATAGCTACCACAGTGAATTCTTTTTTTTCCGTGTATTACTCTGCAAAATTGTACATGATCCTTTGAATTCCCGTACAACTTTGTAGATTCCTCCACAAATCAGTGAATACTCATAGCAAGACATTTTCAGAATTATATAAAATTTATATATAAATTGTATCGAATTACATATGAATTTTCAATAATTTTGACAATTTTTTCACCTGGTTAACTCGTTGAATCTCTATATTCTTTTATGGGTTACTCTACAGATTTCTGTTGATCCTTGTATTGAAATTTCAACTTTTTTCTGTAATTGTCTTCCTCCCAAGAATATTTTCTTCCCTGGCAACGCAGAACTACACGAATATCTAAGTACAATTCACAAATTTCAGCCACTTTCACGAGCTTTGCAAAACTCTATAGAAATGTGAGTAGCAATGTGATTGTGTTGAGTTCATAAATTTATACTATACAAATCTTTTCTCTGTTCCTATACAAACGGGCTAAAATACGGAAATCATACTCAGAGATTTACATAATTTTGCGAAGTTTAAAAAAAACACTCTTGGAAAAATTTCCCTGTCCTTTGAAAATCGTGTTAATGAAGTTTTGTAGAAATATTGTTGGAATCCTTTAGACGTATAGCATGAAGTTCAATTGTGAAATATTTGATGTTGAAACTAATGAACAAAATAAACTGAACAGGAACAATTTCAACGGTAATGAACAATGAATTTTTGAAAAGACTTTTGAGAATATTGGAGCGATCTTCGGATTTTTTTCTCAAAACAAAAATAATTGTTCATTCAATCGATACTCAATACGCGGCAAAAGAATCAAATCAATATTCATTTTCATTACTTTCATACGTATTTATCGGTATCAGTACAATAATTGAATCAAAGCACCACGTGTAGCATGAATAAAAAGCACTTCCTTTAAATTCAAGCAAACGCTTTGTTGATCCGAATCACCATTTATACGCGATGACAATTAATTGTCGTGTTAGTTTACTTTGAGATCATAATATACACAAATATTGATACATGCTCAAATGTTTCGTCTGCACCACGCGTGTATAATGAGTACCGCGTTTTCATGACAAAAACTGTTAATTAAAACGATTATTTATTTAATCTTAATTCACTGATAATTGATTACAATCAAATTTGAAAAATGGAATGAATCATATCATTTCAAGTGACAGATTTTTAATTGATTTTGGATTGGATTTGAAATAACTATTCAACTTGTAAGCACATATGAACCCATTTTTTTCGTTAAAACAGTAATTTTTTTCGTTGATTCAACTGAATCAATGAATAAATTTGTTATTTCGACTAATCTTTTTTCCGTGTCTTATCCCAGATAGTACACAAGAATCTCAAATGGATTCTGAAACAAGAATTTTTGAAGAACTCTTTTAGAATACAAAGCGTTCCAAAAGAATTCTATTAGTCAGAAATTTGCGAGTTTCGTTAAAATTCTATGAGACTTCTTCGAGGATTTTAACGGAACTCGCAAATGTCTGACGAATCGAATTCTCTTCAAACTCTTTAAGAACATTCCGTATTCTGAAATAGTTCTTAAAGAGTTTTTTTTTCAGGATTGCTTTGAGATTCTTGTGGATTGTCTGGGATGTGCAGTGTTGATCCTGTCACGCGAATTTTATCTCTGAAACATGGGGATTCAATAAATACAGAGATATTTCGATTCACAACACGAAATAATGAGAATCAGAAGAAAGTCCAGTACCGTGCAGTACCGGAAGTGCGTCGTAACTGAATGAACAAATTTAATAAAATTAAGTAACACACTAATATGCATCTAACACATTCTCAGTTTGATGTCCATTTCGAAGAATGATTGCAGAACTTCTGTTTCGAGATGGTGGATCTGTGGTTGTGTTGTACGGGTTAACGTTATTAACAATTATAATTAATCAATGTTTCCACGGTAAGAATGTATTGTGATTTCACCATTAAAAAAATATAATTGTAAGAAAATTTCCTGAAATTGCCACGCGGAAAGAAAGGGTAGTTAAAACAACTAAATAAATGGGTCCATATGCGCTTACAAGTTGAATAAGTAATTAAACTGATGAGTTAGTTGTTTTAACTACCGCGATGGTTGTGTAAACGAACGGGTTAGTTGAAACAATTAACTAATTAGTTGGAATGAATATTTAACTCGTAAGCGCATATGTACCCATTTAGTTAGTCGCTTCAATCACTCCTTTTTCTCCGTGCATAAATTTTTCCATAATTTGTCAAATTCCATATTTCCATGACTTTCAGGATTTTTACGACCGCTAGATACCTTGACCCTAGGATCTTCTACGTATGCCATTACGATATCTATGGGATATCCCAGGTCTGAACCAAGGGGGGGTTCCAGATTCAGTAGGAGGAGGGAGTTCCAGCCCTCGCTCACCAGGGACCTCAATTGAAGAAGTTGCATTGATGCAAAAGGCTTTGAGGAACATTCCTTTCCCGTTTTTCTTACCTTGAGAGGACCTTGAACTGCGTCGTAGCTTCCCCTGCTGAAAATGCCAGGAAGATCCGGACAAAAAATAGTTGTCAAGCTTTGAACGGTTTCTGTCCCAGGAAATCCGATCAAAAAACTGACAGAAAAAATTTGTCAGGTTTTGATAGGATATTTCAATTTTGATAGGACATTTCAATTTCAAAGACCGTTTAAAGCCTGACAACTATGTTTTGTCCGAATCTGCCTGGCATTTTCAGCAGGGTCGAGTCTCCTTGTAGAAAGATTTTTCCCGTTCATTTCCATAAACTCGCAAAATTTCCATATTACCTATTCTCCATGTTTTAAGGAAAAAATGGGCAAAAGAATAGGGAAATTTTGCAAGGACGAAGAAAACCTCTCTAAGGGTCAACACTCTTCGATTCGGCCCTGGGATATCCTGAGGACATCCGTGTGCTGTCAGGGAGTATCTTGATCAATTTTTCTATCGGGAAATTACTAGATTGCTTCAACTATTTTATCACGTCAATAATGTTCATTTAATTTTATTCAATTTTGGATCAAAAGATTTAGAATCAATGAAACAGTCCAGCTGTGGTTTATATTTATTATTTAACAAAGTGACTTGATTATTTGTAACATAATTGCGTTATCAGTCAATGAAAGTCCTCACAGCATGTCTCTTTAAAGTTCCAAAAACATCCTGAGAATATTCTCAACACACTGAAGAAAAAGTATTGCTTTCATAACAATATTATTTAGCTGCTAAAGCTATCTGAAGTATAGAGATATCGATATTGCTACCACGAACCGAATGGATCGTTCCAGGAACGATCTAGATTAGCATGAAACAATCTAGATTTTTTATCAGAACGATCTACGTATCGCTACTGCAGCTATCTTGACCACACATTTTTTTCAGTGCACGTTCAGGCGTTCTGAGAACTCTTTAAATACCTCCAAGTGCTGTTGGGGGGGGGGGGGGGGACTGTTCAGTTCTCTTTCAACATCAAAGAGAATATAACCCATCTTTAACTACTTTGAGATCGGGATCGCGTCTTTTGATTGCTACTGAATTTGTCAATCCCAAAATCAAGGCAAGTAATCAAATATTAAACCTGTCATGAAGTTCATGATTGAATTCTTTTAAAACTCTAAAGGTAAAATGAAGTTCTTGAAGATCTCTTCACGAGCAATCAGGTTCTCATTTGTTTGAAAAGAAAAATGAAAACAATCCTTATAACTCTGAAAAAATGTATCAGATTTTTTATCAAAATTTCAGAGATTTTCTGAGTTTGTCAGATTTTTTGCGGAGAAAATTCGATGTTCTTCAGACACTACTCATAGTTATTTCAGCGAAATATTTCCATGCGGCCAGACTAGCCAGACCTTCTTTCATATCCACAGATAGTCTGGCCCCTAGTGAAAAAATTTTATAGGACTTCATGTCAAGATTTGGATCTATGAAAACTATATAAAATTTCTATAGAACTTCGACAAATAATTTTTTTCTCCATGACTTTCTGTGGATTTTTCTATAGAAATTCCATACAGTTTGCACAGAGCCAAATCTTGACACGAGATTCTATAAAGTTCTCTCACTAGGGGCTGGTTGATTCCATTTTATTTAGCCATCCTTGAATATTTTGGATAGAAAAATCTGGTAACTTCGGCTTCTAAGACTCTAAATTTCAAAGGGTCAGGATTTGAGAAGTTACAATCTTAGTGGAAAAGTGGTAAAAAAAATATCTTATGTAATATATGCACAACTTTTCTCCATACCGACACTCAAGTGGTTTTCCGACTCTCCGAAGGTTAAATACCTCCCAATTCTTGTAACATAATTGCAGGATAGATATTTTTCATATAATTTGTATCAATTTTCTATAGAAAATCTCAATATCGTAAAATATCGTCCATCACGAACCACAATAGACTCTTGAACTAACCTACAACATTCCCACCAATCACTTGGATTTGGTGTAAAATTGTATGTACAAGCAATGAAATCAATTACTCCCACAATCAGTTAAATTTGTACGAGTATCACGTATAGAAGCAACCTGTATCGATTGGAATTACAATCACCAATTTCATTCAATCGTTTCGAATGGAATATTTTCCACATGGATCGAGATTATTCTTCCCAACAAGAAAGAATTTTTCGAAACCCGTTCAAAGAATCTTCACGTATTCGAATTAATCATTCGTATTATCTGCGATACAAAGGGGTTTTAGCGGTTATCATTGTGGCAATAAAGTAATCAACAGCCGGTGGAAGTAAGACCATCGAAATATTCACTCATCTCATATACCACAAAGCATTTCCCAAACATTGTGAAAATATTATTGCAAAAGGAAAGATCCCTTTTGAAAATTAGCAAAATTTAACTTAGTTCAATAACTTTCAGCGAAATTTGTGAACTTACATTGAAGTTTGTTCAAGTTCGAGAATTCTTATTGAGTTTTATTGAAATATTGCTGTGCCACGAGTGAACGAAATTCAATCAAATTTTTCCGCCAGGGATTGATGATGACCGTGCAAACGTGTGATCGCAAAATGCATATTTTATGGACAAATTCATGTTGCTGAGGTTGTAATCGTTTATTGAATCGAATTTGAAATACTCGGTTGTTAAAAATTCAAAATCTTGCGGTACATCCCCAGACAGCGGAATTAGTTCTCAAACAGTTCTTAAAGAATGCCATTTGAATGCCACGCTTTTTCAGGGAATTCTTTAAGAATACGTAGAAGAATCATTCTAGAAATGAAAACATATAAAAGTTCAGAAAGAACACGTAATCTGCCCAAAATGATTTATAATGCGAAACAGGCATTCTGAATTTTCTCACAATTCAATAAACCTTTATAATTAAATATCAAGTCTTTTACAAATTTTCTATCGAAAAAGATAGATATCACAGAGTTTTTTCCATCGTTTTCTATAAGGGATTTTCCACACTCGATACACACATGAACAATCGTTTGTACGAATCCATTTTTACAGTCAATATTCACATATTTTGAGTTGATAAATCATTTACTTCATTATCCACGAACAATTCATGAATTTTCGCACACTTTGTTGTATACAAAACTTTGATCTTAAAATCATATGATACGTCATTTATTCTCACACATTATATGTTTCTTGCACCGAAATGAATGACTAACTGATTATTATATTAAATAATTCCCTCTACTCTATCAATCATTCTCAAAATCTCGTAAACGCACCTATTCAATCAATTCATAAGAGAAAATATACTACTAATTGTGCCTTGGACATTACTTCTATTCAAAGACTTTTACAAATTCAGAAAGACTCTGATTGAATTCTTGTTGATCGAAGTTGATGGTATTCGGTATAAATTCTTTTGGGCAGAACAGGACTACATTTTGAACTTCCATAAAGATTCATATACACTGTCATAACGGATAGTCTTTACGAATACATCATACATTTTTTATGTGTATTTCAAGAACTCCCACATGTATTCATCAAGAACTCTTCAATCATTCTTTTAATACTCTATGTGTTCATTTAGGATCCCGATCAAAAAAAACCTCAAGGGATCCCTCATAGGAACTCATGTAAAATCCTACATGAAGTGTTTTCGAATCGCTTCATCCCCAGATAGAAAAATGTCTCCATAATGCCATCATAATGGTGACATGTACGCCAAGAAATGTTCGCATCATGGCGCCAAGGTGTTTCCGCATAAAGCATTGTTATTGGTAGCAAAACGAGGTGATGGCACCATAATTGAAACATAATGTTTACATTCTATGCATCATTGCAAGCTGAGCGGAGTTCATGATAGTATGTTTACGGCACGTTATGTTACAAAACATTCAGAGCATGCTTTCCCATGTGGAAATTGCCGGAGTTGACAAATCGCCCAGTACTGGAAAGGTTGTATTTGCCAGACTTCGGCAAAAACAACTGTTCCTGTTCAGGCCCATTACTGTTTTTCAAACTGGCTGTACATGTTCGACGGAGTTGAGACGGTATTGGTTGGCGTGGACAGACAGTGTTGGGCCAGTAATGAATCAATACTGGCCGGAAAATACACGGATCGTAGTGTAACGGACCCGCGCCAGTACTGTGCCAGAGTTGGGATGATCATTCAATATATATAATCGACAATGAAGGGCCAGGTATGATCGGTAGGGCAATGGCTAACTACAAAATCGGTAGTCGAACTACGTTAAAATTATGTCCATGGAAATCCGGCTGTTATGGTAAACCAAAGCGGCGCCAGCACTGAGCCAGAGTTGGGATTGCGTGACTTCAAGGGAATTGGTGCAATAAATGAGAATTTAAGTGGTCCATTGTCAACTCGGAGATTAGCTGATGTGATAGAGACTCTGTTTCTCACTCGCAGGTCCCGGGTTCAATCCTTGCCCAGTAAACTTTCATGAAACCACTTCCAAAGCGTCTTTCTCAGATAACGGTGATGAGAAAAATAGATTCACAAAGTTCTGATAGTTCAAATTCAATTTATTTTTTTTTTACTTGAAATATAACTCCGGGGATCTCTAATTACCAGCACTGTGCCAGTACTGGGTCGGATCTGAATTCCTACATAGGATGTATTATTTTGACCCTCTACCACTTCTCATCCAGGTGTGGTAGAACAACTGATTCTGTTGCAATGCCAGAGTTCCACCATAGTAGGCACACACTCAATATCGCTACCGACGTGGTGGTAAATGTTTTACTGGCCCTTATGTAAAATGATGTTATCATTCCCACTCCTTGCCAGTACCGTCCAAACCACTGGCCCCATAAGGGCAAGGTTGGATTTGTCAGTACTGGCACATGGGTTTCTATCTGTGTCCTGAATACTTATATCAAATCCCCCAATAAGAATTTCCCCAGACAGCAAAAATAACCCGTTTGAATTCTTGAAGACTCCTTAATGAATTCTTGGAACAGTCCCCCCCATACAGGAAACCCCGATAATGTAAACACAGCCAATAATTGGCCCATGTATGGCTACCATTGAATGACCAACAATGGATTCATATCATTGGCACAAATGTGGCCCACCGCTGGCTGATAAGAAAGGTCAGCAATGAAAACAGCCGATAATCAGCCGATGTACGGCTATCAGAGTTGGGTTTATCACGTAATTTTTCAATTTCTTATGTATCATACTTGGTTTCTGACACGTAATATAAGTGAGATACTTGAACCCTCCTGTCCCCCCAAAGGCAAGGGGTTGATTTTATGCGTAAGATACTCGGTTTCTTACGTGTCGTAAACTATGTAAAATACTTCGAAGTATATTACGCGCCATATAAAAAGTGTTCACACTTAACCACTCATTTGAACTAATACTGAACCAATTATTCTGGAACGCACTCATATCGCCATTGGATATCATTATTATTATTATTATGCCCCAGTAATCTGCCATTGATGGCTGACATTCGAACATTATCCCGAAATTTATGGCCCTAAATCGGGATCATTTAGCCCCATTACTGGGCCAATCAATAATTTCATACATGGCCCTTTATTTATTGCCATTACTGGACCCACGTTATCATCCAGCAATTAACCATTGATGAGCCATTAATGGGCGCCATTAACGGGCGAAGAACGCCGTTTGTGGTCCAGTAACGTGCCATTATTGGGCTAATTGATGAACCCTGTATGGGCCGTTATGTCAGTGAAAATGAATTCAATATGAATTCAAAACGAATACATGTTGAATGCCTGGAGAATTCTTCATGAGCTCACAACATGAATTCTTTCTGAGCAGTAAGTTGTTCATCAAGAATTCAATTTGAATTCAAAGTATTCATAATGAATTCATGTTTACTGTCATAAAGAGAGCTCTTCGTGGGGACTCTTTTGCTGTATGGGTCGAAGACTGAAAAGACTATTTCGATCAGTATGAACAATGGTAAACGGATATTGTTTGGAACAGTGGACTAGTGGTCTCCTTTGATATTAAACTATTCTCCAAAAATGTGTTACATCAGTTCACCAATAATTATTGATATCTTTTTGATAGCTTAGAATTGCGATTTGTTTAAGTTAGATTTGATTTTTCAACATAATGAAACATTGGAAGAGAATCCATCCAATTCTCGTCAAGAATTTTTCGTGCCAAATTCCCAGGGGAACCCTTATGGGATCCCTTGAGGTTTTTTTTGATCGAGATATAGATTCTCTATAGATTCATAGAAATGAATTCCGTAGGTATTCTCTACTCTGAATTCTCTGCGAACTCAAAAGAAACTTGTGTGCTGTCTGGGGATCCTTTGATCGATGTTTTCCCTGGTTCAAACCTGGAAACCATTGATTCTCGCCAAATCTCATTGAATCTTGTAGAATGTCTGACCAAATCCTATTGAAGCATTTGTCGATGAGATTGAATTAGATCAATGGATTTTTTCTATGTCATTCTGATTGAATCTTGTACAATGTTCCGACCACATCCCAATAAATTTGATTCGAGAAGATAAATAACGACGATTCGTCAGATTTTGTGAGTTTGAATTTTCGTTTGGTTTTTATGTAAACGATTGAAACTCGAAGAACATGCAAATTCAACTTGCCCTGATAAAAAGTCCCAATAAAGAACGATTCAAAACGATAAAATTTCTCTATAGTTTTGAATGAAGTTTTTGAATACGGAATTTGCAATGTTATATCGTTTCTTATCGTATTGTATGAAATTTAACAGGATGTGTGTGGTTTTATAGTGAAATTTGTATAGAAAAAGTCCTTTTTCTATGAGAATTTCACGATAAAATTATATACGTTTTACGTTAAATTCTATAGATCACTATAAGGAACGATAGATTTCTATGGTTGAAGAACGATATAACATTGTGAATTCCGTATTCAGAAACCTCATTCGAAACTATAGAGAAATCTTATGGTTTTGAATCATTTTTTATTGGGAACTTTCAGCAGGGTGAATTGAGGTTTCATCGATGTTTGAAAAATGTCGAATCACCTTTTGCCGGAGTGGAGTAGAATCGTGTTTTGAGAAAATAATCTCTGTGCTAGGTACACAGGCCTAATGGTAAATCTTCGAACACGACAGCGGAGACTTGGAGAGCGCCGCAAGTGAAGGAAAGGATTTTCTGAATTGAACGAACAGTGTACTACCTCGACGCTGGCGCAGTCGCCAGGTGAGTCAACGACGACTACGACGTGTGCGCGCATCGCAACGGTCGTGTGTTGTCTGCTGTACCCACACAGCAATAGTAAAATAGTGCTTCACTAAACTTCGGAAAGTTCGTATTTATTGGCAACGTGGTGCTTCGTCACAAAGTTTCGTTTGTTTGTTCGTTCGTTCGTTTTACCGTCAACGTGTCCGCGCGCGTTCAACAATTGTAAATATACTTGAATACATCTAGAGATAGTTGTACATACACCTGTGTACGTGTGTGAATATATGTATATACGCCTGTACGTGGATAGCACACACATCTATAACGTATACACGATCCAAACGAGTTGTGGATTACTACCTATTATTATAGAAAGAAAAATACAGAGGAAAATAAAAATGTTGACGAGTCATGTCTCCGTGAAATTGTTGTTCGACAAAAATCTCTCAGAAAAATAATTCAAACAAATGTGTGCTGTTTTGTGTCCGAAAAGGAACTTGCCAACAACCAGGAAAAATGTTCGTTGAAATTGATATGTATATGAGAAATTTATTTATCGCCCTAGAGTAAGCGGTTCCACAGCCTAGCGAAAGTTGAATAGGGGGGAAAAAAAAGAAAACTACCTACAACTCATCGACAACATATATACATATATATATATATACATATACAAGTGTATACGTATATCCGACCAGGAGGAATCTTTCCACGCGGTAATTCATGGTGCTTGAAGTGGTATTGGTGTTACATGTATATAGCAGCCGTATACCACAAGGTTGTTGATCGCTGTGATAAATCTTCAACCGATTCACGTATCCATAATACCTGTTTGTTATAACCTCAAAAATCACGTAAATCCCACTTCTCGGAAGAAAATAATGTGTATCAATGTCCATGATTATCTGTGAATACGGAGAACCACCAACTCCACGGTATATTGATATCAAATACCGGGTTTGGTGTGTTAGTTGAAAATCATTAGCATACATGGTTTGAAGGAAATCATTCCAAGTGTTGAGGAAAAATCAGTAGTGTGTATTATAAACAACGAAGTGTAGTTGAAAATCGAAGAAGATGCAGATCACAAGCCCGAGGGGGCCGACTCATCTGGTCGCCCTTTACATGGCGACCGCCGGTCTTCAGGGTAATGCACTTGGCTCCGACGAGGAAGAAATTACTCTTCTGGTTTATGTGGTCATCGACGCATTACAGAATAAGGTAATTTTTATATCATGTTGTTAATAAGATTTTGAATTACTACCGACTGTCTTTGAACGGAAAAGAATAAAATAACTGTTCTTTTGTTTTGTTCACGGTAAAACGTATACCCAACTTTTTTATTTGAAATGAAAATATTTGTTCAACAATATGCAAGTCGTTGACAGTCATTTATTTCAAACAACATTCGCTTGTTACAGTTGAGTAATTATTCCCCGCCCTTCTTTCGTTATTAGATGAAGTGAAATTGTCTTCAAAATACTTCTCCTGCTCGTGACATTAGCTGAGATTCCGTTTCTTGCGATATCACTAAATTATCTTTAATTGTTATCTGCGGTGAGTACCCGTTTAATATACTTTGAATTGTACAAAATTGACGTACGGAAGGGTTAATGAGGCTCTACTATTCCCTTATCCATCACAGGTAGTTGGGAAACTTTCTTTTCCTCATTTTCACAGTTTCTGAAAGTTCGAGGAGTATTTTCTAAATATCATGAGATGTCTATATTCGGGATTTTAAGCTCACATAAATTCACACGTTTTGATCATCGATATTATTCCAAAAAAAAAACGTTGATATACAGAAGAGATATATTGTCGTGTCTGTTCGTACCAACATTGATCCAGGCTTGGATCAAAACATTGGTTTCATAGCACAAGTCTCGTTACAGAATTATTAAATCAAGCTTGTGCCAGTGCTGCCGATCTTTTGCCACCGTAGCCCCCGGTGTAAAAATTGAGGCTCCTCGATTGCTGGAACAATGTTATCATTCCAGGCGCCTTGGTCCAACTCCCTTCCAAGGCTCCGCTGAGGTATCCCTGCTGAAAAAAGCGGGGTGAGAAACATTCAATCGAATTGTATGCGTTTTCTTGTTCCAATGTTTTGAATTGAGAAGAATTGGAGTGATTTTACTCTTAGAATTGAGGAAAATTCGAATCAGTACTTCGATGTTGTTTGTGATTGATTGGAATGAATTAAAGCGAATTGATATGAGTGCACATATTCCAAAATGAATTCCATCGGAATTAGCTGTGAATTAAAAAAAGATAAAATCACAATCCGTAAACAAGTTGGAGGAATTGAGATGAATTTGAACGGATTAAACTTTCTAACAAGGGTGTCGGGGCCTGCGCCATTGATGAATTTTTATATAAGAACCGAAAATCATTTTTTCTGAGACCAAACCGATACCTGTCGAGTCGAGAATTTTGACGATATGGGAAATTTCGCTCAACCTGCTGGTTCTGAAGTGTTGTGGATTGTTAAATCACTTGGTAAATGGCTTGCTTGACTCAAAGTTGGCATTTATCGACTCCTCAACCCACCCTAGTTTCTATTCGTTTCAATCCTATTTCTGTATTCATCTTCAAATTTTCATGTTCATGAAGTTTGAATCGTTGATTGAAACGAAACGAAAATTCAAACTCATCAAATTTGAGAGATCATCGATGTTAATCTCTTGCAATACATTTCTTGGAATTGCAAACATCGTTTAAAAAATGTAGTGTAAGATTTTTGGTCTTAAACAGCTGAGGATTTTATTACTTGTTTACCAAATGGTCTCAACAAACGATTCAAACTTCAGTGACATACATTTTTATCCGAATCTATCCACATGTTTTACCAGCGTAGAACCAAAAGCTTAAAAACCACGGATTTTTGGCTTGAAATCCGGACATATTGTAAAATATCTTCATTATTGGGGATTTTACGCTCTGAATTTACGCTCTCTAGGACAAATTCGGGTGAATCCGGATAGTTGACAGCCCTACCTCGACTGGCTTGATGTATTCGATTCATTAAATATATATATGAAGCTGAAACTAGCGGCCAAAAGTGAGCAGCCGATTGTTATAACTTCGGTTTGAACTTGATTCGAATATTTTTCGTATGAGGAATCAATTGAGCGGCTTGTAATTAAACGATTTTGCTACTCAAATACTTGATAAAATGATTTTATCAAAAGTTTAAACGATTGGCTGCCAGCTTTTGGCCGCTAGTTTCAGGTTCATTAAATATATCAGCATCGGACTTTGAACAAACCTATATCGAATTTGAGAAGAATATAAGTAAAGTTATCTTGAATGGATCTTTCAGTCAGCTGATCGTCCGATCGCACTGTCATATACGATAATTGCATTCCCAGCAGCAGAGTGCTGAGCAAATATGCCGCAAACGCTTTAAAAGACTAAAAAAAAGTTTGAAACAATGTGCAAAAAGTTGCGTTGCAAAATGCGCAATAATATGCAGTAGATCTGGAATTTTAGCCTCAGTTCTGGTGTTTCTGAGAAGTTGCTGTAGGTCATGAAACTTCCAAATTTCGAGCAACTTCGCGTAAATTTGAAAAAGAGCATAAGGGCAACGGTTGCAAGCTCTAACTCCATCTTGTAGCAAGCATGAAGCTGAAACTAACGGCCGATTCGTGCTGTAACTTTCGATAGAATTGTTTTGTCAAATTTTCAAGTGGCCAAAACGCACAGTTAAAAGCCATTCGATTCAGTGAGCCTCGCCATGAGGTCTGTGGAGACTACCTAACAGTAAAAAATGAAGCCGGATGGTAAAATGATGGAGTGCTGAAATTAACACTGCTGAATGTATTTTTCAACACTCAGCTGTATTTGGAAGGTTTCGTGAAAAGTTCATTCTAATGCTCAATTTGAATCAAGCTGAAACGAGCGGCCGATTTTACTGCAGAGTGTAACAAATGAATCCTTGCCCCAATACCGGGCCGTTTGTTCTCCGGAAATTTTCACATGGGTACTTCCGTTGTCCGAAATTTGAAACGAGTGAACAAGATCTGTTTGGTTACTCATTCAAGGTCACTATCAGTCGGAAGCTTTTAGCCGATGAATTCAGGCTCATTTGAATCCCCCAGTGACTATGTTGTCGGAAAGATGAATTGGATGCTGATTCCCTACTAATCCCTTATTGGAAAAGAATTGCATCAGTATGGATGTGACATTAATACCCTCCGAATGGTATTGATTTAATACTGGCCCAAAACTGTGCGTCCGCACAAATCAATACTGTCTGAAATATGAAGCTGAAACTAGCAGCCGATTGTTGTAACTCGGATGCTCAAATCCTTAATACAAATTTTGTGTGAAAAGTCATATAAATCGGATCCCAGTTTTGGCTTCATGTGTGAAATCGGCCGAATAGTTGGTGCAAGTGAAGAAACCAATTGAGATTCCTTAACAGCATGCGAGGAGCTGGCCCTAGTAGAAAGAGTAAGCGCAAAAATCGCCTGTTTTTCTGGGACCGCGAGTTTCAGGTTGTAATGCATTCTGAAATATACCCTATGTCGATCATTTGCAAGGGAATACCATTTCCCGGTGAGCACAACAATGCTTTTGAAGATACAGAAATTGATAGAATCGATAGATTCTTGACAGAACCGATTCTTTTCTATAGAAAACTTATAGATTTTTATATAATCTTGATCGAAAATTGATACCACTTCACCTCCAAAATCACACTGGAAAAAAATTGGGAAGAGCAGCTTCCCAAAATTGCCGTGAATAGTGCTCCCAACATAGTGGCGTATCTGTTCTTCCACTTTGGGTAGTCAGATCTCCCTAGATGAAAGAACAGTAACTTCAGCTAACTTCAGCTGATGAGATATTTTCTTATCTTGGGGGATCTGACTACCCAAAGTGGAAGAACAGATACGCCACTATGTTGGGAGCACTATTCACGGCAATTTTGGGAAGCTGGTTTTTCCAATTTTTTCCCAGTGCAGTGTTATGCTTACCGGAAAATGGTATCCCCTCGCTCATGATCAACATAGAGGATTTGTTAGAATGCATTTCAACCTGAAACTCGCGGTTTCAACAAATAGGCGGGAAACACTCTTTGATCAGGTATTCCCTATTTTTAATAAGGTCTTAATCAGGTTAGTATCCGGAAACCGTGAACAAGGCAAATCTTACGAGGCCCTCACAAGGGACTTATCTCATTTCTCTAACAGGATTCAAATAGGGTTGTAACGCAGGGGTACAATAGAGTTCGGATCAGATTTCCATGAAATCGAGCGAAATAGGGAAAACCGTAGCGAAACCTGATGAGGACCTGATAGGAAATCAGGCATGTTTCGTCAGAGCCTGGTATTTTATTATCCAAAATTTCTACTAGGGGCAGGAACTACTTACAGCTGTGGCAATTATTTTTGTTGAATAGTTTGAGATCGTTCATTCGACCAATTGTTGCGGCCAATGTCGGACTGGCTCGCATCAAGGCCCCCGGCTGGGAAATACGTTGGACCCCCTATACTGAAGAAAAAATTTCTTTTCATCAAATAAATAGTTTATTTGTCCTCTCTCCATAGCATATTCTTTGGGATTAATAAAATATTCAATCAAATCCAACAATTGAATGGTTCCCCCAAATAATTTGGTCTTTGAAATTAATTATTTATTCGCCAGAAGTAATCAATTTTGGCACCCAATCGAATAATTAATTCCCACGAATAAATTTTGTATGCAATGAGAACAAATAAATATTTTTTGGACTGTAGAACTGAGCCGGGCGGGCCAGTCCGACGCTGGTTCACAAATCCTGCAACAGGAGGGCAATTTTAAAAATATCCAGTATTTATAGATTTCAATGGAATGTCGATAAGAAATTCAATACATTCTCCATACAAAATGATTGGAATCACCTGAGTGCGTTCGAAACACTATGTTGCAGTAAAAATTATTCTTCCAAGTGTTTTTTCGGCCCGTGATTTTCCAACGTGACAACATAATAGCGGTATTTATTATGATAGTAAATACTATTCAACGTACCGATCAGTTTGTTGCAAATCGCGGTCAAGGATTCAGATAATATAATTCCTACTCTCGTAGAAAACAATCTTCAACATGTAAGTAAATGAAAAAAAGATCTTTTCCAATTCAAGACACATTTTTATTACTCTTGAAAATCCTGTCCAAGTAACAAGTTTAATGGAAAAAAGTCTTCTTACTTTGGAATGGACATGAAGAAATTATGATTAAAGATTGACGTAACGTTAGATACAAAGTTATGCGATCGGGTGATCAAAAACGTGACATTGCGGTGCAGTTTAAAATCGGAATACTTGGTTACAGGATTATAAACGGGTTCTGAATTCTGACGTGAAGTATTTCATACTCCAGTGATATTTATAGAATAGAAGATTCCCATTAGAAGTCAAGTCAGGCTTTAATCAGGTTTCGATAGGGATACCATGTTATAATTATCGACAGAAAAATCCGAGTGGAAAAATCTTGTCAGAGCTATGCATTATAATCCGTTTGAGGAGACCTTCACAGGATACCACATTAGGACATTCCAAAGACGTGGCAAAGCTCCCTTATTTATGACGATCTTATCGTAGCCTTTTTGAGATTCTTTAAGCAACAGGTACTTTGCTCTCTCGTTCTCACTAGAAAAGTTTCATAGAAAATGTATATAATGTTTATACAGGGCATCCCAGAATTCGCAGACCGGATTCCACAGGTATATTCTGCAGCCAAAATGCAATAATTTCCCGTTTGAGAGAAATTTTGTCGACCCTTAGTTTTGGAGATATGAGCATTTTTGGATTTTTTTTATCATTGATAGTTCCGGAGCTGGAGCGATTCGAAGGTGCTGAATTCTAATTGGCTGAGAGCTAAAAAATTTCAAATCGCTACAGCTCCGGAACTATCAATGATAAAAAAATCTAAGAATGCTCATATCTCCAAAACTAAGCGTCGAAAAAATGTTTTTCAAACGGGAAATTATTGAATTTTGGCTGCAGAGTACACCTGTGAAATCCGTTCCGCGAATTCTGGGACACCCTGTATATTCTATACAGCCCCCTATGTTTGCTGAATTCTCGTGATTTTCTTTGGATTTCTTCTTTGACGAAATTTGAAAAAATTGATAAATTCTGGTAGAGACAAAGAAATAGTTTATTTGAGATCAAAGCACAACTGTTTGCCTTACGCACTTCATTGCATAATATTCTACTATTAGAAACAGATCCTTCTCCGCGTAGCGTGGCGTTCATTTGATTCAAAAGAAGGACTTCCCTACGCGAAGAGAATTCATTATATTCATGTTTATATATTGGTATGAAATTTTAATGATGCGGAATAATGACGTAGTGTATCAAGAAAAATTTCAATCTACAAATCACTTTGTAAATGAAATCGTATGTTTTTGTACTAAATCGAATTCGTCGGGTGTGGATAAATATGTTTCAACGGATAACGAATGTCATTGAAAACAAAAAAAAAGAAGCTAATTCGATGATGCAGTGCACGTAACAAAAGTGAACATTTATTAATAATAACACAACCGTCTTCCTCTCTTCCTGCAGTTTTCGTTGCCAGCTTATACTTCATCGAAACTGTATATTTTGTGCACAAAAGTGTCAAATATAATCCAAACAACAATAATCCCCTTCATTTCCGTTTACACAGTTGGACATTTTCGTTGCGTAAAGGAGAGTATCGAATATACGTCTTTTATACAAATAATCTTCGCTTATTATAATACAGATTTGCATAATCCACAAAATTGTTTTTTATTCGCAGAATCGAATGAAATTTCATCACATTCGAATAGTTACTGGAATATATTTGTATTTTACTCAATTGTTCTGTTGAGTTCGATGCAGTTCGAAGTAACAAATGAAAACAAGAGAAGATTCAATCTATTCAGGCTTTATTATTCAAATACAAAATTCTGAAGACAAAGTTCTGTGGCAGCTACTCGCTTTTTTAATGAAGCTGAAACTAGCAGGAGATTGTTGTTTGAGTTTTGATCAAACATACGGAAGAAAAGGAAATAGTTCTGTGGCAGCTACTCACTTTTTCAGCACCCTTTTTTTCACCACTGTAGCTAAAATAATTGCACCTTTAGCTATTTTGTAGCTATCACACTGGCTTCAAAGATTTTGTGGTTGATATTTGGATAGCCAAATAAATTAACTGTTCAATTTTCGCCGCGGCAGCTATGTTTCTTGCTACTACCGTTAAGTGAGTAGCTGTGACAGCTAAAAAATAGCTCTCGTAGCTCATTTTTAGCAATCCAAATAATCGCCGATTACTTTTTTCCGTGTGTCATTGAAGCTCTTTGTACATCAGAAATCGGTTGAGCAGTGTTCCAATGAACGTTTCAGATGCTGAAATCCTCAATAAAAATGTTGTGTAAAAAGTTATAACAATTGGCTGCTAGCTTTACGGCTGCCAGTTTCAGCTTCAT
Organism: Gonatopus flavifemur; assembly: GCA_018340375.1. Classification (NCBI taxonomy): domain Eukaryota; kingdom Metazoa; phylum Arthropoda; class Insecta; order Hymenoptera; family Dryinidae; genus Gonatopus; species Gonatopus flavifemur. The sequence continues at coordinate 15,242,176 of JAFFJZ010000005.1, forward strand.
GCTTTTTTTACCTCTTTCTTTGCGGAACAATTATTTGAATAACGAATTTACACAGCTCTCGTAGCTGATTTTTGGTTAACTAAATATCAGCAGATTAGTCTTTCTCTTACAATCTATTGTATCTTACCTGGATGTGAATTCAAATATACTATCCCATGTTATTAAATTCTTAAATTCAGATACAATTTATATATAATTATATTCCAATTATATATAAATTTGCAAATCTTTTCACATGGGATTTTTAATGTGCATGCTGACATTTAATTACAAAGTAGTTTATGGTTGTATTTCTCTCCACCTGTGAGTAATAACTGGATATTATTCGCCACTAAATTCTAATAATTACTGTACCGTTATGTTGCATCGGAGAAAATTCGTTTCTCCAATTTTCGTCGCAATAATGGAGGTTGAAGGAAATTTTGTAATGAGATGATAATTGATAGAGAGGATGATCCAAGATAAAGAGAAAGAGAAAAAGTCAATTACGAACAGTCTAAATTCGTAAATATTAATCTGTGGGGATCAAATTTGTTTCCTTACTTTCGTCATAAATGTGGAAATGGGTACAGGGATAAGGAAAACAATTGAGACACGATGGCATTGTTTGTGTAATACCTGATTATTATACAAAAACTCGTTATAATACGTGCCGTTTCGTTTGTGAACAGTATGTAATACGTCACTCACAGTTGAATAGACTTCAAAGGAGTAGGGAGAAGATATGGGTAATCGTGGAAAGCCTGGCGTCTTTGATAACACAATTTTGTTTTATCTCTAATACGGCTAGGCATTTAAAAAAGCAATTGTATCTCTGCGATCTAATTGTTATTGAATAAACTCAATTTTACGATGACCAAAGATTTCACGCAACATAAATCTTTCGCTGATACAAAATCATTGAGTATGTTTTATACACCAATTCCATCAGATTGAGAAATTGTGAATAGAACCAATATTCGAGTCTTACGCAGACATAAAACAGTTATCATCTTGGAAAGTTTCTGAAAACGAAGACATGAATAGTTATCGGGTTTAGCTGTAACGTCGTAAACCATAACGATGCTGAGGGTTGGTTTCCACGGTAAATACAGTATTTTGAACAAAACAACGGAATTCTCAACGTTGTTTTGACGTACATTCAAATGCTATACTGAACAAAAAATTTCTTCCAACCCAATAAATTAGTTTATTTGTTCTCTCTCCATAAAATATTTCTTAGGATTAATTAAATATTTAATCGAATCAAATAATGGAATGCTTGCCTCGAATAAATTGGTCTTTTCAATAAATAAATTTCTTCGCCACAAGTAATCAGTTTTTGCATCCAATTGAATATTTAATTTCTACAAATAAATATGTTTTTCAGTGTATGTTTCTGAAATTCGAATCGTTTATTGAAATGAATTGGTGATCGGATAACGGAATAATCAGCTGTCAAAGTCCCAAATTTTTGCGGTACATTCTTTAAACAATATTATTTTCAGTTCTAAGGAGTTGATTCGGAAACATAAACACCAATTATTTATCATATTTTGTGCGTTTGAATTTTCGGTTCGTTTCTATGAACGATTCAAACTTCAAGAGCATCAAATGCTTAATACTTGTACTCTCAAAACTTGACTGTCAGACTCCAAGGTATCAGTGCAACTCCCAGGAAAAAATCATTAGATCTATTCAGATCTGAATAGATCTGAGTAGATCTGATTTTTGGTCAGATCTGGTTCAAAAGATCTGATCAGATCTTGGCACATCTGGTTAGATCTGAGTAGATCTCGTTAGATCTGAATTTATAAAACATGTACACACAAAAAAATCACTAGTCATATTTACCACAATTTAGAATAAAATCTGGGATAGGTAAAATTTTGGAGTATAATTTACTGCAACTGCCATTAAATCTACTCCAATTTAGTTATATACCGCAAATTATTTTCCGTGTACTAGAATTTGATCACATGGCTTCAGTACACTGAGAATCTAATTTCTTAAGCTTGAAGAGAATTTATTTGCCCTCATTTTGATAACTCTTATTTCCGATGGAAAAAATTTCAATCATCTCAATGGGAAAATGTTTCATTGAATTCAAATCACATTGCTCGAATTCAAAAAGGATTATATTTCTGTTTCAATTAAAGAATTTTTCATTTCAACTTTCTCGATTGAAGAAAAGATTTATTAGAATGAGGGCAAAGAAAAGTTTCTTCCAGTCTAAGAAATTGGGTTCTCAGTGTACATACCTTAACAATCATGGAGGTGATTATAATTTCACAAGGTTTATTCCGTTACGTTTAATCATAAGATTCAATTCATGATAGATTTTCTCACACATGGCTCATTCGAGAATCCCCTGATTCGAATTTAGAAGATTCAATATAAATTCTTCTGCACGATGATCAGCGATTGGAAATTCAGAGAGAAGAAATATAAGTGCTGTATTTTTGTTCACAATCTCATTTCCTCGGCAGATCTTGTCTTTTTATTAATTTCCTTTTGCTATAAGAATAAATCTCATTGATGAGAGTGAACAGCGATATACACCAGGAAATGATGTTGCAATAAAACTTGTCAAGTCCCGTGTAGGAGGGATTTGATTTGCGGTAAAAAGGCTTTTTTGCGGCAAACATTGTTTCCTACATAAAATGTGTGCATGGTGTGCAAGTATATTTCAAGATTGAAGTGTTCTAACGTGGATTGATTTCGTAATTACTTTGTTGAGGTATCGTTCAATTATTTCAAAATTATGTGCTATTGATTTCAGATGTGGGAGATCTACTGAAAACAGTGAAAATCAGTGAAAATTTCATTTCATGAAATAATGTATCGGAGTGCGTGGAAAAAAAACATCATAGTCGACTGTGATGTTACTTTTGGATAAAGCGCAAAATCGAAAATATTTTATAGACTGAGATGGATTGAATAATGGAAAAGATTTATAAATTACTAGAGTGTATTTGATAGAAATAATTTTCCATTAGATTGATTCAATAATTCTTCGGTGTAGAGAAATTAAAAAGAACAAGAAATGATCAAATTTGTTTATTTGGTAGAGTGAGGAAGACACTATTCGGCAATATTGAGAGGGTTCACTGTACTGTAATTTGTAACCTAAGTGTATTATTTTATACGCACTTAGTAAATAATCGTCGGCTACGATGGTAAAAATGAAGATTCAGCGTGAGAAAATATATTTCAGTAATAACAACTATGAACAAACGAAATGAATACCTTTTCTGATGAGAATTATCACCACTTGACAATAATAGATTTGGTTTGAACAACTATTCTGAATGTTGAGAGCCACAAATCACATTTACTACCAATGACGGGTCGGTATAATACAAGCGCCGATGGTAATATTTTCCAACAGCGTTCGAGATTTTCTCACAATTATCGCACACAACGAGTTGTCCAGTTTAGGTTCCCTCGTTTAGTCTTTCAATGAAACTTCAAAACAGCGAATTCATAAGTGCGAGCGTAGCAAAGCGGCTTTAATTGTGAGGTTTATGGGTAGATATAAGTACATTATTCTTGAGTTCAAATCCCCTCCGCGTAATTAGGATTTTTCATTATGAACTATACTCAAGAATGTATTAGAAATAACATGATTGCAATCAACAAATATGGTGGTAATAACTCGAAAGTTGGACAACATGAACTAACAAATGTGCCTGGAAATATGTTTTTGCAAGTAAATTTTTTTTTTCATTTCAGTGAATGATATTACCATCATTGTTGGTGAAAATTATCGCCTTTGCTTCGATTTTTAGAGCTCTTGCTTGCGAGAATCTTGAAATAAAGTGTGAAGAAACATTACGATCGCTGATGGTAAAAAGTATCAGCACTGCCTGGAATCATCGATGATTACCTTTGTTAGTTTTCCTGAAGAAATTTTTGAATTTTTGACAAAGTGAAGTTTACCATCGTGATAATTTTATTTCCAAGCTATTCCCAATAGTTTCAGTTGACCAATTTTTATGATGATATTACCTACGTATTTGACCACTTTCAACCATCGCATTTCTCTCCGTGTACATAATCTTGTGAATAGTGATGGAATACATTGCTGCGTAAAGAACAATTCGCTCACTGCTGCACTGTTAGAAATTTCTGATGAAACAATGGAAGCAAAAGTTATTCAATTGAAATTTCAATGGATTTTTCAGTTACGAAAATATATATTAATGTACACTGTTAAAAATGTCTTGAACTTTCATTCATTTTCCAAGTACACTTGTGAAGTAAATTTTTTATTCTTGGTGATTGAATTAGGAATTTTCAATTGTTGCTATATTATATTACCCATAATAGTATAGTTTATTAACTGAATTTTCATTCAAATGTAATTGAAATTTTAAGAACTTTTTCAATCACGTGAGTGGAAATTGCTTCCATCGCATGTGATTGAAGATTCATGCAGAAATTTCTAACAATGTATAATATAATATAGCAAAAATTTTTAATTCAGTCACCTGTAAATTAATTCTCATTTCAATCACCAAGAATTGGGAATTTAATTTAAAAATGTACATGCAAAATATATTAAATTCAAAGACATGTCTAACAGGGTGTGCAATATATGCAGAATTGACAGAAATTTAAGGTATAAATTTTATTCCTTCGAAAAAATTGATGAATTTGCACTGTTCGCGAATCATTTGGATTCTCTGTAAACATTCGTGCATGGATGCATTGTATCTATAGTATCTAAGCGAAACATTCCACTCTAATTCCACCTCGTAAAAGGACCACGATGATATCTCATTGGTCGCTCAAGGTCTTTCAGTATTTTCTCTACCGTTAGTCTCATTTTTATTGAATTCGAACAATCGAGGTAACACAGAGAGATAAGATTCAGGCGTATCATCTTGTACATACTCCAATAAGTTACGTGAGAAACGATGGTTCAGATTAAGGCAGGCTTCGACGATATTTACTCTAACAAACTGGGATTGAGAAATATTATTTGAGCGTAGATTCAGCGATCGACAAGTGTTTCAGTCTCAGTTCCATATACGGAAGAGCGAAGATGCTTTAAACCTCAGCTTTTTTTTCTTTCGTTTTCTTCATCAACGAACTGTCAATGAATCAACTACAAAATTCTTCAGTTCACATGTTTTATGTGTATCACAAATTTTCTATGATACAATTATAAAAAGCTCTGGAGTCATTTCTGAAGTACTTTGAGATACTTTGATGCACCTCACTCAAGTAGAAATTTATATATAAATATTATATAACATTTTTTCACTGGGAAACCAAATATTTCAGATAGAATGATGCACCTGTTTATAAGGTAAAATAACTGAGGATGGAAATAGGTTCGACAACACACCGTTCGTACAGCTTTTTGATAATTTATTGTGTAATAAAATTTGATTCTTGTACATCGACGTTGATTTTCACTTCTCGCATCCATCTAGTGAAAAGAAAAATAAAGATAACAAATCTGTGAGATGGAAAAAGCGATTAACTGTTAATGAGGAAACGGTTTATAAATAAAGAAATTCACTCATTTTACAAAAAAAAATTATATCAAGAAGCAAACAGTTCTTAGTATGATTGTGGGTGACTTGAAAATCAAAGTTCGAATTTATATTTTTTTGATTATCATCTTATTGAGTCAATGAATATAGTTAGTATTTCCATGTTGACATTGAATTCTAAATAAACCTTCAGGCGTTTCGTTAACTTTCTATTCGTGATGGGGGAGGAGGCAGCAAACACTTGATATAGTTCAATGAGAGAGGAGCAGTGTCCTCAACATCCGGAAGGAAAAACTTGTGAATTTTTGAGCTGTCCTCAATATAGCACTTGAAATTCCTCATAACACTCCTCATTGATTCTTCATTTAGCTTTTGAAATTTATCTTCTCTTTGGTACCATCTCAATGTTTTGAATCTTTTGATAGATCAGGTACAAAAAATTGAATAAGTATTTGGATAAAATTGAAAGATTATTTCAGTTATAATATATATACAAAACATAGCGGTGATCGATTGAATGTATTTTTGAGACAGTCAGGGCTAAAGAAGATCAAAATCGTTACGATGTATTCTTCTTTGAATACATTGTAAAAAGTAAAAATAAGGTTTCACCTACATTTAGTGGCAACAAAAATCCTCCACGTGGGAAAAATTCCTATCTCTCCCATATTTTGAAGGAATTTCTCTTCATTTGGAAGAAAATTCTTTCTTTCTGAAGGAGACAGCTTTTCCAATGAAGAAAAATTCTCCCAAAATATAGGGGAAATGAATTTACTCGACACAGAGGATTCTTGCTGCCACGAAAATTGGGGGGAAATTCCATATCTACTTTTTACAGTGTATGTCACATTGGAATAATTACTATTCAATCCTCTTCGTGTATACATGCAAAAAAATTGAGCATAAAATCAAGCCCTTGTCACTTCAATCCACAAAACATGAAAAACATACAATAGAATAATCGTAGAATTGACTGATGAAGAGTGAAGTTAGATCCGATTGTTACGTAATTTGAATGAAACCTTCATAAATTCTTCGTTTGACTCAAATTTTTTGTCCCTGGTTAGTGGAAATTTTTCATTCCCCCTTGAGATGAACATGCTATTTTTTTTTTGCCACGACGTTCCTGTTTCACTAAATTTTGAATCATCTCTTATCAATTAATTTTCTCCGTGCGTATGTAGAATGTACAGCGAATGGTCAACACTTCATGGATATATTTTGGAGCGGGCGGAAAATAGGTACTTTCCTCTCGTTCTGGTACATTTGCCTGAAATTGCGCACTTTCTGCCGTATACGGAGAGAAAAGAACGGTAATATTTACCATGCCAACATACACGGGGAAAAATTTGCTGTAAAATCTATCACGCCAACGATAAACATAGGGATAACATTGAATTGCTGTGATCTATACTGAAATATCCATTAGATTTATCGTATTTTTTTTCACCATTGCCGCAAATTTTCATTTTCTTCGAAGACTATGAAGCACAGGAATTTCAGTATATATTACAGCAATGTTTTCTCTGTGTAGTATTCGGTTTTATTTCATATAAAATCGTGATTATTACTATGTGAGAATGGAATTCTTTACCATTTTTTCTGGTAATAATTACTATGCTACATATATATTATAAAATACAACCTAATACTATGTTAGCATGGTAGATATTACCATTCTCTTCTCTACATGTAAAAATAGATTTCCAAACAGAAGCTTTCCGTGCGGATAGGAAAACACTTGTTCTTTCAAAGAATCGTTCCTTCAAAATATGAAATTAATTTCCAAACCGTCTTTTGAAAAGAGAACTTTCACTTCAGACTCATAAAATCTGTTTCGAAAATTCGTCCCAGTAGAATTTCTATCGTTCGTATATTTGAAAAATTATATTTTGAGTATCTTGTGATGATTATGATGATGAAATCAAACTATGTCAGCAGATTGAGATTGTCCTTTCAAATGTTTTTTCCTCACAAATACCACAAATTTATTACCCAACATTATTCGAAATGAATATAAAATAATCTTGTGAGCAGTAAAAATCACTTTAATCACTGTCTTCAACTGGTTACTTTCTTTGTGAGTGTAGTAGCTGTGAGGAGAGACAGACGGTACGTTTTGAAGAAAAACAAGTTATTTTTTTGATAATTCAAGGTATCTCTAAAGCACTGAAATCACAACGAATCGAGCAACGGCTATTGAATTTTTAATTTATAGGTATTATTATTATAATCCACAGAGTTATGAATCCGGATATGAAACCGTGAAGACGATTATGAGACAGTAGTTTTCGAATTCAAGGGAACAAGTTGGATTTGAGCCAGAACGATCCGAATATTCTAAATCCATTACAAAGTTTTTCAATGTAAATTAAGGAAGCTTGTGTCTTGAATGTACATGGAAAAATGGAAATTTTCGTAATTTTCAAATCGATCTGAGGAATTTTCATGCTTTCTTTCTTAAATACTCGACTCGACTTGGAAAATATCACTCGCTCACCCACCATTGCTCTGTAAATCCGAATCAATGAAAAGTAGAAGTATAGGTTTTTTCAAATGCATAATACAAATAAAACGGTCCTTTTTTGTTGTGGAATTGTATTCGAAAAACAATGAAAAATTATCAATACTTAATAAAGAATAGAGAAACATATGAATTTTCCAAAAGTCGCGTATGAAATTTCACAAAATGAATAGCAGGATATTGAAATTTTGTTTATTGTCTTTGTAAAATTTCACGCACAAATTTTGGAAACTTCATATGTTTCTCTATTTTTTGTATTAAGGGAGAAAATACAAGCAAATGTACCTTTGTTTGAGAATTTATTACAATTCATTGGATGAAAATAAAATAATGAAATGAAGCACACCTTAAAATATACGTTCAAAACTATCTTTACAATTTTTTGGGGACAAAAATATTCCAAAATGGCGGAGCTACGAGTTGGTAACCTCGTTTTTTGCACCCTGCAGCCAGCCTACAGGTCTCAATTTTTATCTAAAATCAAAAAACCAAAATTCTATCGTTGAGGTATATCAAAACTCACAACTTGACGGAGAGAAAAATAAAAAACAAAATTTATTTACATTGCTTTTTTCAATTTTTAGATTGAAAACAAAAGTGTGTTTTTTTCAAAATGCTTCTGAATTTTCAATTTTTCATTTGCATTTGTTTTGACTCCGTCAATTTTTGCGTTTTCACATATTCTAACGATAGAATTTGTGTTTTTAGATTTTAGAAAAAAATTCTTCTAGCAGCTGTAGCTCCGCCATTTTGAAATATTTTTGTCTCAACAAAATTATAAAGATAGTTTGAAACGTAGTTCTCAAGATGTGCGTTATTTCATTAATGGATCCTCAGCCAATTTTTCGTGATACGTTCTTAAAAAACGGTACTCTCTAAAATTTTTAGAGTGAGATTTCACTTTTGAGGCAGCCAGAAGTGAGCTTGTCGAAATTTCGAGTGAAATTCCCACTCCTTTAGAGTGAAAGTCTAAGTTTTGAGGTTAGAAATTCACAGCCCCTTCAATTTTAGAATAAATTGTCCGCTCTAAAACAGTGGGGGTTCACTCGAAACAAGTGGCTCACTTCTGAGGCTTAGTGGAGTGAAACGCGTGATTTTTCACTCTTCCAGATTTAGAAAGTACGTTTACATGTATTTCTTCCTTCAAGTATTCATAATTTTTAATTGTTTTTCAAATATAATTCCACAAAAATGTGAACCGTTTCATCTTTATTATGCAATTAAGGAATACTCTTAGATTTTGAAAAATATTCTCCAATTTTTATTGAAGATTACTATATTTTTGACCTGCATTTTTCTCCGTGTAGTGAATCAGTGCTAACTCTCCCTGGTGAAAATGGAGCGTTCTGCGAAGAGTTACAAAGACGTTATTAGAGAGTCCTATAAGAGTAATCGAAGGGTCAATTCAAAGTATCAGAAGCGTTTCGGAGGAGTCATTTGGCGGATGTAAAGCGTGCATGAATGTGAGCCCAAAGAAAGTAAAAAAAAAAGAATTTGCAAAGGGGAATCGAACTAAGAACTTCTGAACTCAGGAGAAAGTCCTTTACCGCTAGGCTAACATCGGTGATTGAAAAATTGGAACTTTATTTCCCTGATGAACTGTGTCATGTGCTTTAAATTCAATCTTTCTCATTGAATTAAAATGATTTTTCATCCTGAAAGTTTACAAATCAATTTCAATATCCCATGTGTAATCATTAAATGTGCGAAAGAATTTAATTAACTTGCACATATCAAACATCATCTAATTACAGTTCGATAATTCGAAACAATTGTTGTTTAGTAATTATATTGGTAAATGTATCTTGGATACGAATAAAATTTCTTAGCTTAACGACTGGTATAAAAGATAAAGAATACTCTCTGAACATTCTAACCTCAAAATCATATAATTCTCAATCAATCAAAACATATACACAAGGGAAGTCCTATAAGCGTGTTGAAAACCTTCACTACCGAAACATCGTAAACATCAGGAAAGAGTTATTGAAGAGTTGGAGAAGAGTGTTCAGTAAGAAGGGTGCGTTGGACGTTCAATGAAATGTGATAGCACGCTCAACCAAATTTGCCTTAGAGTCATTTGGCGGTCGAAACTTTTCACAAACGCTTCTGTCACTTTATTGCACGCTTTGACGGTGTTTCAAGCACGTTCGATTTTTATCAGGGCTGCCACTGATTCTCAGTACTTTCCACTGATTTTGATTCAGAGAGTGCTGGCACGCCTTTGAAAATTCTATATATAATTTGAAAAAATTCCCCACAGTAATTGGATTCAGTGCACTGAGAAAACAGATATTCTGAAAAATACCATAATTTATGAATTTTTGGCTTTAGACTGACCCGAGTCGAAATATTTACGTGAGCGAACCTCTAAAAGTCCCATAATTTCTTGGACTTTTATAAAGAAGTATGGTACCTTCTTCATAAAATTCCCAGCCATTATGGTACTTTTAGAGGTATCTTCAAGTAAATATTTTGACTCGGGTTAGACCAACGCCAAAACTCCATAAATTATGGTATTTTTCAAGAATTTTTCTCCGTGTGGAAAAAAATACGTTGGAAATCGTTGTTGGACCCCATTCGATGTTTGATACCCAAATTTTTCAGATCTGTGATGTGAATTTATTCACAAAAAATTCGTCAAATGGGGTTTTTTCCCCTGTAATTGTATCAGGCAAAGTTCAACGTTATTCTATAAAATTTGTATAAAAATGACATAAAATCCTGCATTGTGAGATATTTCCATAGAATTTATGCATATTCGATGCAAATTATTCAAATTTGAGGAGACAATCTTTTAAGGAGTTATATACAGTTAAAAGGCGCAAAAGAAAAAAATGATTTTTCAGAAATGTTTCCTGAAAAGACAGTTGAATTGATTAATGTAGAAATTTGTACACATATTGAGATAACTTCTAACTGTATTTGAACATTTTTTATTTGTAAAAATAATAATTTTGAGAGCTGTTAGAGCTGATCTTCAGGAACCCTTCTAAAAAAAAGCGCTTTGCGGTGACCACGATATCTCGGGACTGAATCTTTTAAAATGAAAAAACCAAACGGATTTCGTTAAAGTCATGTATAATCTAGTAATGAATCGAAGAAATGAGCGGAATAAAATTTTTTGACAAAATGGCGGCTTATAAGACACAAAAAGATCGATTTTTCACTAAAATTTTGGCCTTAAATTGTTCATGAAAAAAATATATTCATCAGTGAGAAGAAACCTTCGATTAATAACTAAAAAATATAGTCAACAAGCTTATGTTGAAATTTGAAACTGATCGGTCCAGCTGGTTTCGAGAAATCTTGGTCACCGACTTGGAAAACACAGTTTTGAACAATAATCGCCGAATTAACTTGAAATTTGTTTTGTTTGAAAAAATCGATTTCTTGAAAATTTTCAACTGTATATAACCCTTTAATACAGGATCTCATATGTGTACATAAGTCCCTCTATTCTATACATTGTTGGTACAATTATACAAAAGTCAACGTGGGAGATACTTTCTCGACTCGACATAAAATGTACCATGTATCATGCGTGTGCTGGATCTTTCGCATATTCAAAAAAAACTACATGTTCCATCCAGCGTTGCCAGTATTCCTTAGAAAAATCTTCAGCATCTGGTGATTGGTTATTTCTTGTGCAACCGGCCAATCATATTTACAATTTGAAAAGAAATGACCAATGCCAAAAAATCTGAAGATTTTTCTAGGGAATACTGGCATCACTGGTTCCATCCATCCCACTCTATATTCTATATACAATTTCCCTCATTCCGAAACTCGGAATGCTTTTCCCACAAAGATTTTGAAACAAAAATCAAAATCGAATTCCATGGATTCAAATGAATTTTTCCATCAGGGTATCCGTATTCGATAATTGTTTCTAAAGAGAAACATACACATATAATATATACATTTTCTTGTACTTTCCGTTGTTCCAGTTACTCCGTCTGACCCAGTACAAACACGGTAGCGGTGCAGGAGCGATAGGTCTTTCATTCTTTCATGCAAATTTCATATATTATTCATCCTGTAGGTTTCCGAATTTGTTACCACGACGTATTTGTTTTCCCTGTGATAGCGACTAGACCGTTGATCCCACGATCCGTGTTCTGAAATCTATTCCTCTATTCAGGGAATGGGTTCCATGCGTGTTGTTGGCTGCCATTGTTTCTTGAATTATCCGGTGGGGGCGGAGCGTCGCGCCCTCGGAAGGTCGTCCATTACCTCCGACTCTCAACATCGTGTCGTAGGATTTGTACGTAACCGTTGAGAGCACGTATATGCATGTGAACAAACTTATACGTATCAGGCGCCACATTTTCTTTCACTTTTTTTTTCATTTGTTTCCCACTTCCTCTATGTTTTTCTCCTACCGATACCATTCGTATCGATGCTACAAAGCTCCGAGCGACGACTTACCGGAAGATTCTGTGTACTCTTTTCTGTTCTTTATGACTTACAGCTTACAGCTTACAGCATTCCAAAGATGATGTACAATAGATTCAATTTCGTTATCTTCGAAATCTTATCGAAGTATGAATTCTGTGTTAATGGTAAGTGTGATTATCACACATACCCGCGCAAGGGTGTCGTCGTTGTGCTCGAATTGCCAGTATCAATACTTATCTGTTTCACGTGTGCTTATTTTTTTCTTCTCTTCACCTCGATTGTTCATGTAAACTAGAACGTATACAATACGAACAAAAATAATACATATTGGCGTCATCATCTGGTCGCAGCAGCAAGCGGTTCAATGTCCCAAAGGTTTCTGGACTCGGGCTATTCTTTTATTCCCCTTCAATCCGTTTGAAATAATATCAATTTTCTTTATTATTATCCTCATTCGAACACCTGCTGTTTTACGTATTCCATGTGATCAAATAAACATCAATTTTTTTCTTATCATTTTTTAGTTTTGCATGAACGGAAGAGGAATTGTTAGAATTCTAAGGCCAGGATATTTTGAAATTGAAAATCAAGGATATGGAAGAATGTTTTTTCCTTGGAATAATGATTCTGGGTTGTGATTTGAGAATGTTTTTCATAGAACAAAATCTTTGAATTCTGATTGTATTGTGAAATTTATTTGGCTGAGAACTTATTCATTCTGAGTGGTAGTTGGATTGTAACATTTGTTTTATGGAAAATGGGTGGTTGGAGACACAATGGTGAAAGTTATGTTGGGTATTGAAATTTTCCTCGCACATACGAATTTACGAATATTTGCAGTTTGATGTATTTATAGAAACATTCCTTATTTCAAATGAAGCTGAAACTAGCAGCCGTATCCTGAGAGAAAGGCACTTAGCAGCGACAATTAAAATTTAGTTATCCTAGCTAAATTTTAGCTGGCGTCATGAAAAGTCTAATTGTCTGGATTATGAATAAAACAATTTATTCAAGGCAAATGAAAAATTTAGCTATGACAAATATGATTGATTTAGTTGATGCAACTGAATTTTCATTTAAAGTGACTAAATTTCCTAGTTGTCTAATATTCAGTGGTCCAGTACCGGCTCGATACAGGCTGCCAGGGTGCAACCGTTGGCATTCAGTACTGGAAATAAGGGTGGTTCCGACATTGAGAACTAATATTACTATTTAGCGTTATTTGCGCTGTTGTAACTTTGGAAGGTTTCGAATGCATTATCAAAATTTCTGCACTAGGGGGAATTTAGAGTGAAATTTACTATTGGAACATAGGATGACCGCCAACGGTTGCAAATTGGCAGTCTGTATCAAGCCGGTATTGGACCATTCGTCAATTTCTACGTGGCCAATCAAGTCTTCTCTCAAAGTACACGAGATATTTATTCACATTGGTTCGGTACCGAATCAACGTTGGAGGCCAACGCTCGCGTACTGAAATTGTGCCGTTGTTAATCCAACATTGGTGGAAAAGTGGTCAACAACGGTTCTTTCAAATATCAAACCAGTACCGCCACGAACTTAAAATGAAGTCGGTTGAGTACCGATCCGCAATCGGCAGACAACCGTTGGTGGCCCATACCTTTTTAGTATCGATCCGTTCGTCACCATCGGCTGAGTACCGGAATTTCTACATGGGTAGCAGCCAATTGTTATAACTTTCGATTGAACGTTGCTTAAATTCTTGATAACAGTTTTGAGTGAAAGGTTAGAACCTTCGACTGCTAACTTTATGGCTACCAGTTTCAGCTTCATTCATTTCAATACAGGTTTGTACCATGGATAATTCGTTATTTGTATAATCTGATCGCTCATATTTGAACAAAGTGCAAAATAATTTAATTTCCATGTGAACTGATGACGTTCCACTGCAATTTATTATGACAAATTTGAATAAATAATATGCACTGAAGTTGAAAAGAGTTGTATCACAGAGTCATAAGTCAGAAGTCCTTTGAATGTAGCTATTCATCAAAAACCGTATAATAATGATTAAAACGTGGTAAATGAACGATGATTATTCTCACAAATTCGGAATTTCTTTACTCCTTTGTGAAGAAAAAAACCTTGAAAAATAAAGTCATGCCTCTTATTATCCTAGTTTCCTTACAATTTATCATGTAAATAAGTAGATAGATGGTATCCTCTCACATTGTTAAAGACAGAACGATTACGATTAAAATCATGTTCACATTCAAATAAATTTTATCAATATTCGTCATTGATAAAGTCAAGTGGGGAAGAACAATTCTGAAATGCAAATAAAATTTAATTATTTTCACGTTTATCAACCACAACAAACACGAGGCCAAAAGGAAAAGCATCATCCTTTCCTCGATTAAATGAATTGAAAATTTATTCGATTGTATGCACTATAAATGAATGATCATAAATATTCCGTACTCGGAGGATATTTGAATCCAAATGTGAATGCATTAGCAACGCGGACGCACAAAAAAGGAAGAAATTCGGCCAAATTTTCTCTCGATCGATTGGATCGAGAAGTGCAATTTCCAGTTGAAAATGACCTAGATATGATATTAACATTTATCACTGACCAAGTTGATCGAGTAGATGTATATCTGATATCGGTATTGCGTACTTTCAATTGCGTCCTTGGTTATTATTCAACAATTTTTTTTCACTAATTCCAGAATGTGGCGTTCGAAAATGTTTTCAAGAAATCGTGTGATATAAATAGCATTAATATTTATATTCATGATCATCACAATGAGTGCGGAAAAAGAAATAAAAATTCATTTCGTTTGTGTGTTTTGTTTTGAAAAATTCGTTGAGGTGAGGTGAGGTAATCAAATCCACGGCAAAATTGAACTTGTTATATTGTTCCGACAACAATTTGATTGAGATGTTTGGTTCAAATATGACGATATTGTGTTTCGAACAATTTTGATTGATAAAAACTAGGTTGCATACCGCAATCCATACAAGATTCATCAATCGCATTCATCGTGATGGCATAGTGTTGGATCAAAGGTGGTGCTAATCGCACGATATAAGTGCTTATCAATGCATTATCAATTCATTCATGTCTGGACGATAATGTGGGTTCAGTAGGTTTTGTAGGAAATTAATGAGTGATCCAGTACTGGGGAAAAATGATTTTGATTCATGTCTAGGGATTTTGAAATTGCATTTGAACGTGGGCCATCGATGGCGGATTATCGGGCCGTATAATAATAATATAGTGCTACAAAAATAAGAAGAATCAATACATCTTAGAAATCATGTATTGTAGATCGTTGGTCCCCTGGTAGAAATTTGTCTGGGCATCCCATTTATCATTCACGTATCCATGTAGGGCCAACCGGATAACATATTTCAGCCAATCTGACTTCAGTGCTCAAACATTGAGGAGATTTATATAGATTTTTCATGCGTCAACTGATCGTACAGTAACACTGATAGTCAGAGGAATAAAATGAAGCCCAAACGTTTCAATTTGTCACTATGTGAAATTATTTTTTGGAAATAAATTCAAAAGGCTTTCTGCACCATCCTCAACGAATCAGCAGCAATAAATTCATTCCGCAACCAAAATTCAATACAAATTCTTCGCTCAACAAATGCAGACATTATAGCAATCGAAAAATTCACTTTCAGCAGCTTACAAAACGAAGTGTATCTCAAACACTAATGAATATTTTAATGTGACCCTTGGCACGGATATCAAAGACAGTCTTACTAACCTAAAAATCAGAGCACTCGCCCAAATACATTTGCGCACAGAGTTTAAATTCAAATGTCACTTTAGTTTTTGGACACAGTAGTAAAAATGCGCGAAATCACCAAGCATCAGTATTCTAAAGATAAATTGAAAATTTGGGGGTATAATGACCTTCACTAAGTTATTTGAAAAATGTAAAATCAGTAGTGTAGCGTCGTGTAATAATTCGCAGGGGTAATTATAATTGCATTTCAAAATAATTGGCGTAGATTAAAAGATTTCTATTTCAGACAATGATTTCACCGAGCGAATAAGTGGGAGATAACTATACAGTAAATTGAAGTTATTTGAATGTGAAATCTTATCTGTCAGGTCCACAGGGATAAGATTGCGTACTCGAGAAGTTGAAAATTTGTTCATATAGTATCGGCAGGAATCAGCTCTTCTCGTGAAGCATAATCCTCGATAAATATCAAATTCCGCTTTACACGTTAATACTCGTTTCTTCGCGTACATCGAAACACTGATAGGACACAAGAAGAATCTTAGATTCGACTCCACAGAATCATAAACGTACAAGATCGGCGGAGGATAAAATTGTATATTGAACCTTTGTAAGTACAGTTACGAACTCTTAAATTCTTCTTGCCGCAAAATAAAAATCCTCTCAGGCTCATCGGCGTGAATGAAACTGTGAAGGTCATTTAACTTTATACCGACGATCCTATACAGTAAAATAAATAATATTTCCCAGCTTAGATCAAAGTCCTCGGTTTTCATATTTTAATCGAAACTATGATTTAACTATGCAAGATGTTATTATTAAAGGAGAGGAACTCTCAACGATCGACAAGTACATATTTGCTACAACGTTGAAGCCAGGCAAGTCTCTTCCCTTTCCAATCTGGAGTCAACGTCCTCTTTTTCCTCACTTAGCAAGTTGTTCGACGGCATCTTCGAAAAAAGATCAAGCCACCATACAAACGACACATTAAATCGACGTTTGGTTATGTGAAAGATGATGGAGCACAATTAAGATACGGTGCAAAATAACAGTTCGCAATGAGATGAAAAAAGAAACAAAGGAGGAAGAACGAACAGCCGCTATAAAAGAACATTATAAATCGCTCGATCTCCATTCATTCATTATTTATTTCTAATATGCCGAGTCGAGAAGGGATAGTAGTAATGGTATCAAGATAAATACATTGTGGCCTGTACGTATCTGCTTTATTGATCCCGAAAATATTTAACTTTCGATCATTTTCGTAGTATTTTTATTTCAATTATCGTATCATCGTTGAGCGTTTCTTTTTTTCTTCTTCTTCTTTTTATCATGACTGGCGAGGAGGATGCTTGGGAGAAATCATGTCGCTTCGCAAATCAGAAATTGCGAAATTCTCTTTTGTCTGGTTGGGAAATAGTAATAAAAGCTTAGACGTCAAGCATTTGCGATTAGTCGAAACTGATACGGTACACTCATTGTGAACAAATTGATGCAATCTGTTATATAAATAATAGGTGATTTAAGATTGAAAATTCATGAATTTTGTGCTTTTAAAAAGAGTAAGTAATAGTTTTGTGATGGGTGGTCCTTTGAAGATGATTTCAATGATTGGAAAAGCGATGACGCCCTTGAATATATCTCTTTACGAGGTATCAGGATAATGAGAAAAATTCATCATTCAAACAAAACCACGGCTCATGATATTCATGTGAATACAGTTAGATAAGATGAGGTGGAAAATGATGAAGGCTTGGAACTTGGAATCCTCTTTTTGTCACAAATCTTCACTTTTTTGTGAGTTGAATGTATGAAATTTATCAATTGCACCCAATTTGTGAAATTCTTCTATTGAAAAAAACTCTACCGTGTGTCGTGGACTGTTGAGAACTTCGAAAAACGTCGTATCATTCTTAAGATAGTTGAGTACAGCTGTACCGGTCTCGTCAACCATGCTTCGAACGACATTCACCGAACTCCTCGTCCATTCTCGCTCTTCCTACCATTGACGTATACAACTTTTAACGACTTTCTCCATACATTTTTCAGATTTCTTTCTTTATTCCGATTAAAGTGCAGAATTTTATACTTGCCATCGTCATCATCATCATCATCTTTTATCCACCGATAAAGATCAAGTTCATTCCCCTTAATTCCGGCAATTTAATAAAATTTCCATCAACTACGCTATATCCTACGATCGTGGAAAATTTGTTCATCGTTGTTTTATATTCCACAGAAGGTGGAGAAGTTACGCCAAGGAGTTGGAAAAAATAGAGAGGTTTAATGAGTAATTTAGTTGGACTGCTATTAAAAGTTATAATCTCTTGTGACAAAAGTGGGTGAACAAGTATGTGGTGAAACGTAGACGAAAAACTCGCTCTGTTGTCCTCATCCTACTTTTGGAGATTGCATTCAATACTGGAAAAGAAACCGAAAAACATTTAATTTTTCAAAATAGTTGTTGAGAGCATCGATATGTGGGTCAAAATCGTATTTTAAATTACACGCTATTCTATATGGAAATAAAAAATATGCAAATCAACGAGAAAAATTGATTAAGAGAATTTGTGGACCGGGGAACAAAAAGAGTGGATGGGGAGGGAGGGATATTGTTCGTGAAAAGAGAGAATTGACGATGGAGGTGTTGAAAGGTAATGCGCGATTCGAGGATTCTCTGAACACTGTGAAAAATTCTTTCTGCAAATTTAGAAAATGTCAGTGCAATTTTTTTCTAAATGTCCAGAAAATTTTGCTGCATTTTCAGAATACGCTACAAAGTTTAGTTGTAGTTCTCTAAAATACAATAAGATTTATTCGAAAAATTTAGAAAAAGATTGGCGATATTTTGTACATTTTTCGGAAGGAATTTTTTTACAATGAACGAATGGATTAAATATTTATTTGGAAAATGTTCTTTGGTTAGAAAGAATGCTTTGTGAATAATATACAGATATTGAAGGTACTCCCTTACAAATTATTATTTTTGAAAAATTCCTCATGAAAATTCAGAAAATTTAACTGTCATTCTTCACAACCACTTTCTTCTGAATTTTCAGGAAAGTTTTGCTGAATTTAAAAAAACTTCCAGCTTCCTACACTGAGAGAAATGTATAATTAAATTTACTATGGAATTATAGGAACAGGCGAAAATACTGACTTCTGATGCGATCCACTGTAAAGCGTAGTAAATTTGATCAGGTCTCTATTGTCATGCCATAGTAAATTTCATCAAAAGTCAGTATGTTCCTCCATTCCTATAATTCCATAGTAAATTGAACTATAAATTTCTCTCAGTGTAAAAACAAGAAGTTGACCGAAATTCAGTTGGAGTTTTTTTAAAATCTTGTAAAATTTATCTGGGAATTAAAAAAAAAATTACATTTTCTGAATATTCAAATGGAATTTCTTTACAGTGCGGTATCCCGTGAGAATGATGGAGATGATGTGTTCCCTCACTCCAGTGGTAAATTTCGTTATCCAATCGTAAGAAGATTGCTTGTTTGTACAAAAATAAGGGCTTTTTCTTCATCTATGAAGAACTATTCTGTCTTTCAATCGCTGAATACTCTCCCTTGTTAAAAAGAAACTGAATTTTTCAGAGAGACAGAAAAATTTTTCTATTGAAACAGAATTTTCCTTATTTCACAAGAAATTTCATGTTTTCTCCTCCAATTTTCCAGCATAGATACAACAATTTTCCGAGATTTCATGATTTTAACGGAATTCAATTTCCATATTGAAAATTTTCGGTAAATTTTTTTACGGTGAAAGTCGTTGCAAAAGAAACCCTTAGGTTTCCATGGAGGAGCTTTGCTGCTACCGTGAGTATTTTTAGAGATTATTTCTCAATCATTCTGTAGAATGTAACAGTAGAGAACTTTCCAATAGGCTAGGGCTGCCAACTGTCCGGGTTTCCCCGGAATGTCCTAGTTTGGAACGTCTGGACATTTCGAGTGTCTCATAAAACTAGAATTTTCATTTCAGAACGTAAAAGTGATTTTACCACTATATGTTGAGATTTCAAGCGAAAAATGTAGACTTCTCAAGTCTCTGAATTCAAAATGATGCGGTAGAAGAGGTTTCTAACCTGATAAAATGGATAATTTGTTGTAAAATTATTGAAATATAGAACAGATAAACGTATCAAGTACAATATACGTTGTTTAGAATTTTTCAGAATATAAATTTTGTTGCACAAGCATGACGAAGTGGATTTATAAATTGATTCTAAGATTCGCGAAGAAGAAAAAAAAGAGAATTTTCAAATCATTTTCGTTTGAACAATTGTTTCTTTTTCCTATGTTTCCATTACTCGACATTACACGCATCTGCAATGCATGTCCCCGCTGATTGTCATGACACGATATATCATTAAAAATGTCTTACAAATATACACCTTAATCATTCAGCATTCCAACCAAACGATTGATCATTCTGTGGTCTCGTCTCTGTCTCCCTTCTCTCTTTTTTCTCCATATTTCTTCCTCCTCTTCTTCTTCTACTTCTTCTTCGACTCTCCATCTTAGCAATGGAGTATTACGTGCTCAAATTATCCTAAAGAAATAAAAACCTTATTTTTCTCATTCAGGTGAAAGGAAGTGAGATAGCAATATTATCTTTGATCACTGCACATAAAAACTGGTATATCAATACCGGTATAACATGTGTTTCTGTAATCATGTGCCCAAAAAAAGGGAAAAGACACTGAGAAATAGTTTCAATCGTATATCATAGCGATGTGTTCATGACACGTTGTGCAGTACATATTTTCTCTTACTATTTTCCATAATTTTTCACTGTGCTGTTTTGGAAGTTAGAATATATTTCTTTGAAGTGTATCAAAAGAATTCAATGCAGCGATATATATCATCTCTTATCATTTTCATAATTGATTATACATAATTTATGTAACTCCCCGTATTGAATCTTATCGTGAAATGCAATCTTTGATTCGTAATTTCTGATTATATAGTTTATTTTGTTAATTTATCTATTGCTCTCGTTGTGAGTTGAAATTCGTGAGTTGTCATGGCCTTTCAAGTTGTTTTTGGAAGCCAAGATTTGACTAGAAATCCTAAAAGAAAACGGTGACTCTAAAGGGTAGATCGACCTAGTCAGGTAAATATCCTAGGAGAAATTTTGTCGATTCTTCTCGATTGCTCAGAAGGCACTCATGAGAAAAAGACTAAGGATTAGAGCATAATCTTCGGATCCCAGGTTACAATTGTCCAGTCTCTTGCCATAATGTACTGATTAGAATGAATCGATAAGTCATTGGTTCCTCCGAGAGAACACGAGCCAAATACATCAATTTGAGGTAAAATTTAATTGAATTTACATGCCACAAACGTTTAATAAACCTTCGAATGTCCATAGCATCGTTTGAGGTTCAACAGTCGTTTGTTGAAAGTTTCTATTCTCCTGGGGTTTCGAAACTGGCTAGTCGGATTCCGATTGTTAAGAAGAAGTGACTGAAACTTTGAGTACGTGAGAATTTTCAATTCATTACAATAGAGTTGCCAGGTTAGGGGAATTTCTGAGAGAATCTACCAATGAATTGGCCTCATTGATGGAGCTGAAACTGACAGCTGGAAAGTTAGCAGCCGATTGTCATAACTTTTTACCTAAACCTTGTATCAAGAATTTAAGCGCCTGAAACATTTGCTGGGATGTTACCCAATCGATTTCTGAAGTGAAGAAAGCTTCACAACGACGTTTGATCAAAACTTACAATTGGTTGTTAGCTTTATGGCTGGTAGTTTCAGCTTCATGTCTCATTCAATGGGATGACTAATGAAGAGATCTCAGTTTCCCCTGACCTGGCAGCGGTGCATCACATTTTTATTGAAACGAACTAACAAATAGTTGCTAGCGATTGATGTCAGTTCCATGGGAATTTCAACTATCGGTAGGATTTGTGACATCCTTTGGAGGGATGGACTTTCTCTCTTCATGCAGACAAATTTTCAGAATTATATCTGATTTATGTATAATTATATAACACTTGAATACGAATTATATTGAATTATATATAAATTATATACAATTTTTTAAATTTCTCCACGTGGCTCATGGCAGCACTAAATGAACACTTGATAAATTCATTCTATTCAATCAGGGTTTTATAATGAATTCATTTAGAGTAGCATTAATTTATAAATTGTTCATTCGATGCAATCGAAGAAAAAATGGTTTGCTACTATAGTCCCTACAAAGAAATTTGTTGTCCTTGCGAAAATATTCACTCCAGCAGCTAGGACGTTATTTCTGTTAACAAATTTGTTTATGTCAGCAAAAAATGTAGTTGTGTCAATCATTTTTCTTGCTCTTTCAGCTAATTTTTTTTGTAGGCGTTATAGTAACAGATCTGCTTGTTATGCCAGCAAACTTACTTTTTTCTCCGTGTACTTGAAAGATTCTCAATCAATTGCTGACATGCTCGAACTAAATTCAGTCAAAAGTTACAGCGATCGGCTGCTAGCTTTTGGTAGCTAGTTTCAGCTTGATGCACTGTTTCGGAACCAACAAATCAGGTAACGGTATTGATGAGAATCAATGAGCAAATAAGCAAATTACACAATAATCTTTCTGACAACCTTTTATCCATAGTTCCGAACACTGAATCTAACTTCGCAACGCCACAGAACTAGCTAGTGTACCTATTCAGAAAGATTTTCATCGTTTTGAATATTGCACGCCTTCCAAAGCTGTTGGAAAGTCAATGACAAAGTCTTATTCTCTCACGAAGAGGAAAGAAATTTGCTGTGACAGCGAAATCTAATTTTGCAATTTTTTAGCTGTGGCAGCAAAAGCCACATGTTCGCTACTCCAGCAAATTTTGGTATTATATATAGAATAGCGAACAAATTTTGCTTGACAAGTCAACAATTTTCACCGCCACAATTGAGCATTCTCTTTTACAGCTAACAAGATCGCTGTTGATAACAAATATATTCCCATATAAAAATTTTTAGGTTCCGCCAATGCTGATAATAGAACGTAGCTTGGCGCAATGCTGACAGGCAAGGCTTGGCAATCTATAAATATACAAATATATTGTTCACAATTCCGCCAGGCTTGACGCTTGTTAGGCTCATCTTTGGTCCAACATTGACCGAACGATAGATTCTATCGAAAGTGAGAATCATTTGAAACGTGGTTCAATTTTGCCACAAACTTTGGTCTAGTCTGGATAAAGATTAGTTTTCGATATAGCGCCGATCATTGGTAATAGCATAGCTCGATAATGGCATACTTCCTAATTTTGAATAGCTAGCTAAATTACCGATCGAGTGTTTCTCGCGAGTAGGGAGAGATGTATACAAGGAATATATGACTTAAATAATTCTCTGGAAGAACAGTCAATCGTTCATTGTTATAATACAGGTTACACCAGAGGGCTCCTACCGCTGATCCATATTGTGTATACTTCTCATGGGAAACTTTAACGACGAAAAACACCGAGTTGTTTATAAATGAATGATGAAAACGCAATAAGATCCCAAATAACATGTATTGGAAATTGTGATTTGGTGCAATATTGATAAACAAATTTTTCTATTGTTTGCCAATGATGGTCTATTTCATTGCCATTTCTGCCCCAATGATGGGGCTCCGTTGGAAAAACATATTGTTGAATCATATAATGATGTTGTTATTTCAGTGATCATACTTCATCTACATTGCGCCATGCTAGCGCCAATGGTGAATTCCTGTACGGGTTGCCGTCATAGCCAAAAAACTAGATTTCGCTGTCTTGGCTAATTTTTTTTTCTTCGTGTCCAACTAACTTGGTGAATTTCCACCAAGATCGTATAGAATTGCATAATCTCGAGGATCTTCAACGACTATTCGGACCGCCAATATACTCATCGAAGTCAAAATTACAGCCTCAGGAGTTATTCATTCCAATTCGTACGAGAACATTGTTTGAAAGAATTATCGAAATGCAGTAGTGTAAACTTTGAGAAACATTGGAATAAAAAACCACGGTATGAAGTAATAATCTTTTCTCCAACAAGAGGAATAGAACAGATCGACATAATGCTTGCTGTACGTGGTACTTTTATAAAGACTCACCATTTATAATGAATCCATACCTCAAGAGCGTAAACTGTGGATCGCTATTGTTTCTTTTTTTTTTACCCGCGTACTCCTTTCCAATCTCTCTTCTTCTATACCACAACTATTTATCCTTTATTTTTCTCCTTGAGACTTTCTTTTTTATCCTTTTTTTTTCTCATCCACCAAACATTCTCGACATCCATTACGAATTGTCTGTCCAGCTTTTGCGAAGGACAACGCAATATGCGATCTTTAACCTCTAAGTTTTACTTGTTGAACCTCTTTTCTGTTCTTTTTTTCTCTCCTCCTTCTTCTTCTTCTTCCTTTTTTCTTCCATTTCATCAAAACAAAATGCGCATGAATAAGCAAAATAAAGTAACGACTGGTTTGATTTGAATTGAGATGATTGAATGGTATATTTAGAATGAATATTCAGTCGTTAATTTCACTCTATTCAATATTTGAGAATTTTTACGAAATTTGTATTCACCTTTATGTGCGAATCGATGCTTCAATAGCGCTGAGGTAACAGTTCGGCGTGGTGTTCAAAATGAGATAATGTGCAGGTGAAGTACGTAAGAGTGGCGAGGATTCATTAGTTTTTTTTTTGCCAACGAAGACGTAGGAAATCATGTTTACGTCAGAGGTGTAACAGGTGCTGTGTTATGATTATTGAACAAATATATCCTCGTTTATGCATCGTAAGGAATCAAATCTGCCAAAGCTATCCGGGTTCAGCTCGGAATGGATCGTGGATTATCCTTTTTCACAATTTTCTGACATACTCGTTTCGAAACTTTACAGAGGTTGAGTAGTAGTAGTCGTTTCTAAAAGATTCAAAGACGCGTCAAAGATGTTTCATTTATTGGATTCAAGTCTCCATATCTAATCTGCTGGCTTCAACTCGCGACCTTCGGATTTATTGAATTCTAGCCTTGGCAAGAAGGATTTTCACTGTGTTCTGAAGTCGTTTGTAAAATTCGTGTAGAAATTTCGTTGAAGTACTTTGACCCTCTGGGGATAGACTTATAGTTTCCTTACACATGGGATACACTGGATCAGTTTGACCCAAGTGTTTTTTGATCGCTCATCATATCTCGACTTTAGAACATCGTAGAGCAATGTTTTTTATTTGAAATTCATTCTACAGTTGATAGTTTTTTCAATATTCAAATAAATATAAAGGTACTTTTTCAGAGATATGCAACTTTTCGAAATGGAGGATGAGTCATTTCGACCCAGTGTATTCCCAGAGGGTTAACATCGAATAATTTTTTGAACAAACCCCCTTTTTTCTCTTGTTCAAGAAATGTTATTCACAACATCAAAACATGTCTGTTGGGAATTTCTGTTGACTGAAAACAAATTTCTTCTAAAAATTCAGGAAATGTAACTATAATTTCTCACAGCCACGTTCTTCTGAATGTTGAAGGAAATTCAACAGAACTTCTGTGAAAATTTAAAAGCAAGTGAATGTAAAAAGTTACAGTCACATTTTCTGATTTTCAGAAGGAATTTATGAATGAAAAATGTAATGGAGCAAATCAATATACGAATAAAAATTACGCTTTTGTGAACGTACAAAAGGGAATGAAATTTTCTTTTCATAATTTCAAATAAGCGTCACTGATCTGTTAATCTTCACATTCATAGCTTCTCTTTGAAAGGTTCAAACACCTGTTATTCTTGTATATTGCGCGTCAAGTTCCTAAGGTACAGGTTAGTTAAATGAAACAGAAGGTCCTCAGGTATACAGGAAAGAATAATGAAACTCCCCAAACCAATATAAAACAACACGTTCTACCATTAAGAAAGTACTAACGAACGAGGGTGGCCCGGTAAAAGTCCGTTTTCTTAGCGTTGAATGCAAGATTATACACAGAAAATCTTCAAATATAAGCAGGTATCTAAACTCGAAGACCCGTATATGTGTCAGCATTTTCCTTGGCTTCTAAGAATTCCTCTTTGCCAAGATAAAAATGAATATGAAATTAAAGCGAAATCATGCATTTTCTATTTGATTATTATTTCTTTGCGGAATCATCAGTTCTTACTGGTTTATTCGTTTGAAATTTCAAAAGTTCAAAGGAGTCAAGGGTTTTTTCATTTTCATTTGAAAAATAAGAAAGACACAAGAGTAAAAATTCAACCTATCGGTATATTTCGATATAATAACAATATGCAGTTCGCAATTATTCGCCCCAAACAAGGAACAAAAGACTGAGGACAAGTTATGATGATGATTTATTTTATAAAACTGCATGCTAAGAGTGCGAAAAATTGTAGGTTTAAGTAACAACGCGTTCTCATCATACGATAAGAAATGTACAGTAAAGATCGTTCGTACATACGGTACCATGATAAATAACAAACCAAGAGAGAAGCACATTGCAAACGTAGATGAATTTATTATACAGTTACTTGTAAGTATAGTCATCAAATTACGAAGCGCAGCGGAAGTGGATATACCAGAAAATATCTCGAGCTTATAGATTTCTTATCTCCCGTACAAATGATCGGGAATTTGAAAAAAAAAAAAATTCTTTTCACCCAAACGCAGGAAAATATCAATTGTCACGATTATAGTTCCATCAATTTCATACGAATAACGAGATCATTGATGAAAGTAGCGTAAAGATATTCTCTTGGCGAGTGAGAATTTGATGAGGAGTTTTTACTCAAGAACACATTTTCCACACACTTTCCATTACTCTAGAATAAATGATGATGATGATGATGATGATCGTAAACGTAATGGTAGTCAATTTGATGCTTTTACATCCAGTTTTATTTTCTTTTGTGAGAAGAATAAGTATGGCGTATACAGCAGAGATCATGTGTGTCGATTAAAGTGTGAATCATGTGTAACTGTTATACTTTAATCTGTATTGATCATGGTTCGATTGATAGCGTTCTTATTTTGTTCTCAGATACAGATTTATACAACGAATGAACATATAGATCTGACATGGAATTACGCTATTAGAATCTCATTTGGAAAATTGACGTGAAATTTCAATAATCGCGGAACAAATGGGATCTCTTTGAAAAAGTACCTACTACATATTCTGTGAAATTTGTAGGAAATATCTTCTCAAACTCTCCAAGAATGCATTCCCCTAATGAAAATAAATCTCTGCACTTGTCCGCATTTTTCTGATTGTCCGAAATCTGACAGGAATTAAAGGGTTTTGGACGTTTTCAAAATAATATACATTATTACAATAAAACGGTCTGTTGCTATAGCGCCCACGAAGAAAAATCGCTAAAGGAACCGAAATGATAATCGACACAACTGAATTCTTTTGCTGGCATAAACGGGTTTATTAAGAGAGCACACGTCTCAACTGTTGCAGTGAATGGTTTTGCAAATGCAAGAAATCTTTTTGCAGGCACTATAGTAACAAACCATTTTTCTTCGTGTAGAGAAATGCACAGATCATTTTCATTAGGGTCATTGTTACAGGCTGTTCAGTAATTTTTTGGAAAATTCCCACTTATCTCCGTCAGTTCTGCCGTACAGATGCGAAAAAGCCGGAACTCAATTTTTTGTCGAAAATGAGATTCATGTAGCATTCCATTCAGAAAATTTCACTGCATCGAATGACAAAAAAAAATTTTTTTCAACGAAACTTGAGTTACGGTTTTCTTCCTTTGTACGACAGAGTTACTAGAATTTTAAGATAATTTATAAAAAATTCTTCTAGGATATTTTTGAACAGAATTCTTTGATGCACAAATGAAAAGCATTTGGGGATCAAGCATCAAGACAATTTTTCAAATTTTGACAATCGAACATATCAATATTCGTCAAAATTACAAACATGAATAGATAAATTCTATATAAATCTTGTTGAATTATATATAAATTATACATAATGTTGGAAATTATCCCTGCTCGGGAAATTATGGCGAATGAATTAATTTATATACTCGAATTAATATTCCTGAAGTTGGAATCGTTTATTGAGTCGAATTGATAATCGAATAACAGAATACTCAACTGTTGAAGTTCGAAAATCTTGCATTACAATCTTCAAACGATGTTTCCAGTTTCAAAAAATCAATTCGAGGAGACCGATCATTTATCAAAGTTTATGAGTTTGAATTTTCATTTCATCTCTATCAACGATGTATACTTCAAAAATACATGGATCACAAAATTTGAATTGATTATGAAATTCAAAACAATGTTTTAAAATCTTAAATACGATTTTTTTTATTTGTTACAGGTAAATTCCTCCACATTTTGGGCTCGTTTCGAGAGGTCATTTTTAACCTTTAATGGGTATGTTGAATATAAACTGTATCTTGAAAACTGATGAGAATGTTGAATCATTAAATTTCCTTTCGGGCATAAAAGGTAACACCCTCGAATAAACAGTTTTTTTTTGCTTTCGTCAATGTTGACAATCTATGTAAAGTGAATATTGATCGAAACATGACACTTGTTTGTGATTAGTGAATTGGTTTCGTTAATTTACGATTTTCTCCCCCGGTGGAAGAAAAATTTCTCTGAGCTCCACTGAAAAACTCTGGAAACCGCTGAGAACTTCTGAACAAGACTTGCTTATTTGACACCTTTTTTTTCTCACTGGAAATTTTTCTGAATATCTATGAATATCTGTAAAAAAAACTTGGAATTTATCTGAAAATGACACGGAAAAAAATAATCAGCTGTAACATGGACAGCCATTTTTTTAAAGCTCCAATAGCTAAATTTTAGCTGCTGCAACAAAATTTTCAGCTGTATTAGCTAAATTTTAGCTAATTTTGCTAAGAAATTAGCTGTCCTGTGGGTGCTAAAACATTGAGCTAGCTATAATAGCTAAAATTTTGCTGATTCAGCTAAACATTTTTTTCCGTGTATGAACAACTCTGAAAACCTCTGATATTTTCAGAGAATTTTTTCTACCAGGGTCAGCATTCATTCAAACCTGAAAACAGCTATCCTCTGTCTGATACAGACTGGATAAAATAGTGATGTTGGTTTTACGTTGAAAGACCAAAAAAAAGATTAGCAGGCATTCTATATTGAAAAAAAAAATTATTGCAGTTTTGGCTAATGAAGAGATTATTTATCGATTTTACGTTCAGTTGAGAATTGAATGATTGATTTTCATGCAACTTGTCAGTAGGATGATTAATTCCAGTTCCATCAGCGAGATTATCAATCCTACTGCTGACTATGAATAATATTATTAACCGCAGTACTGTATTCAAAATCAGTTTATTGTTTCTAGACAATTGTCTATACAAAAGAGTTCGCAGTTCTAGGTTATTTGTACATATGATTCGAATTGTTCACTTATCATAACAATAATAAAAGATAAGCATCAAGTACGTTATTTATGCGAAGAGAGGAAAAAAACACAGTCAGTAATACGGTGCGGTGCAGAATTTAGAGAGATTCTATGAATATGAATGAACAACGATAACCCCATGAAGCTGCTCTCAGCTGAATCAAGAAGTTCAGGTGGAAGAATTTCCTTAACGAAGAGAAAGAGGTTTTTATTTATTGAAGTTGGATTATTTAGAATGAGAAGCCAGAAGCATTCTTCTTTTCTGGACATTTCATCAACAACTTCACCAGAACTCGTTCATTGAAGATTTCAACTTCAGTTGTAGTTGTTCCATTACTGTTTGTTTTTCAATTCCAACAGAATTCAATTTAGATTCGACGCTCTTCGCTTGAGCGCCGAGTGTCGTAATATTTAAATTGAAATTTTCTTATAGGATTTTCAAATCCTTGTTCGCCAACATTATGATAAGGCTATTTTGATCGAGTTATCACGATAGATTAGCGAAGAATGTTGTAAACACGTCTGGAGAGCTTAAAACTCGGTGGTGAACCAATTGAAATATAAGCTCAGTAAAATTATAAATTTCAGTTCCTATTGAGGGAATACTACACTGAGAGAGATTTAGTCGTCCTAGCTAAATTTTAGTTGGAGTAAATAAAAGTCTAGTTGTTGTCTGAAATAGGAATAAAACGATTTATTCAAGAGACATGGAAAATTTAGCTGTAACAAATAAAATTTATTTGATTCAACTGAATTTTTATCGACAGTGACTAAATTTCCTAGCTGTCTGATATTTAACTAAACCCTTTTCCTCGGTGTAGCAGACGTGGCACTACCCATATGCAAATATTTTGCTGAAAAATTTCTGCAAAATCACACTGCAAATCCAAGTGTTTTATTGCAATACACTCAGAGTGCTTAAATCTTGTAGTGACTTTGAAAATACTTGAAACTGTGTAAATATGTCGATAACTCAGATTAGATGTCTTATAATGAAACATTTTAATTGTTTTATGGGTATAATTTACACGTTTTTAAGGGTTCAGAAAGTGACTATACAGTTGAAACACTCTGAGTGTATCAAAATAAAACACTTGAATTAGAGTGCATGAATAATTTCTGGAGATCATTGCAGTTCTTCTGCAAGAATCTGGAGAACTCTGAATAACTCTGGGATTCTTTAGAATTTTCATTGAACGATCTAACAGATTTGGGACATTCTGTACAGACTTTGTCTCTAAATTTCAATTTTATTTTCAAACCCTGATAAATTGTTAACATTTTTCTGACTATTGAAAAGAAATTAAAATATTGATAAGCACTTATTCACATATTATATTTAAATAATAGCATATGAATGTATTTGTAAGATTTTAGAATTTTTCAGACCGCAATTTTGTTCCTATTTGCCTGAAAAAATGGAAAAATTCTGAAAAAAAATCTGCGCAATAGGCCCCGAATTCATTAGATTTTTCGTAAACATATCAGAGTATTTTCAGAATTTGTCATAGTTTTCCAAACTTCTGCAAAGAAAATGCGATCTTTTTCAATGATTACTCATGGGTTTTTTTCTCTTGAGACGTTGAAGAAACACTGCGCAGGGAGATATTTTCCATCAATTCACGCATTTCTGCGTAGTTGTCTCGAAAAAAAATTAGCTCAAATGCTGCAGTTCGTATCACGTTGATTCTTCTGGAATTCGAAATTCCTCGGTAAGTCTCAATTTTATTAAGTCAGATGCAGTACTATGGTAAAACAAATATCCTTAATCCTTATGAAAAAATGAAGTTACTTCCTCGATTACCTTTTCAAGTTAGAACTCAGCTAATCCTCACTATTGACAACTTGAATTTTATAAAACGTTACACTGGTCGGCAACGAAATCCTCCTTTAAATGAAATTGTCTTTTCTTGGAGTAATTTGCTGCGTAGAATCCGAATCCGGAGGCAGAATTGGGCTATCATGTCAGGATTTTGAGATATTTAAGGGTATATACTCGAAAAATTCGTTTTTTTGCTATTTTTGAGGTTATGTACAGGGCGCACAAAGTTTTTTTGGTTCTTTATTCTAATTGGATCATTTAGTACTACTCTTACTCTTCAAAATGAGGAATTGATCGGTCATCTACGATTTTTTTTTGCAAAGTTACGACCATTCTAAATTATGAAATTTACGTCCCGACATATTTACATTATCAACCCTTTGAGAAATATATTATTTTAGGGGCAAATTTTCCTTGAACATTTGTACTAGTACTTTCAAGCTTGAAAGTTTATCCAGTTGCTGAGTAAGAAGATCATATTAGAAAATTGAAATTTTTATTGTCATACATGTTGGCAGCACCCTTAGCAGATCCTAGGAATATCACAATCTTGGGCATATATTTCAGAACTTCAAACGGTCGTAACTCTGCAAGAAAAAATCGTAAGTGATCGATGAATAGCTCATTTTGAAGAGTAAGAGTAGTACTAAATGATACAATTAGAGTAAAGAACCAAAAAACTTTTGTGCGCCCTGTACACAACCTCAAAAATAGCAAAAAAACGCATTTTTCGAGTATACACCCTTGAATATCTCAAAATCCTGACGTGATAGCCCAATTCTGCCTCCGGATTCGGATTCTACGCAGCAAATTACCTCAGGAAATGATCATCAGTTGCAAAGGAGCGGAAAATTTCATTTTTTTGCAGACCAGTGTTATCAGCACTGTGAAGAAATTCTTGCTGAAAATTGAGAAAATTTGACTGAATTTTGAGAATACGCTCCAGAATTGAGTTGAAGTGCCTCAAAATTCAGTAAAATTCATCTGAAGATTCAGAAAACAGTGACTGTAAAAAATTATAGTCACATTTTCTGAATTTTTAGGAGGAACCCGAGAAAAAAGATGAGATCTAAGTAGATCTCATCGGATCTAAATTTTGGCAGAAATCTCTACAAATCTGTTCGTATCTACTTACATCTGAACATCTCAACCTGGGCAACAATCTTTGAGGTTTCCTGATATCCACCCACTTCCAAAGATTCCAAAAAAATGAAGGAAAATTCAAAAAGATTTCTGGAGATTCGTCGAGATCTCTGTGGATCTTTTCTCGGCAAAATTTAGATCTGAAGAGATCTATTTAGATCTCAGTAGATCTAATCTTTTTTTCTCAGGAAAACAGCGAGTCTTCCATGAATTTGTTTTCAAACCCCAGTAATTTATCATCTCATAATATAAAATATATTCTAATATTTTGAATAATATCTACTCCAATTCGGCACTTTTTTAATTGATTTCGATCTCGTTACCGAATCATCGTATCATCAATGTTCAATAACAATGAATATTCCGTGATGTAATATATCAGAATCCAATAAATCATTGAGAAATCACGTACATTCCACGATAAATGCCTCTGCAAAGCCATCTACATCGTATACGAATGGGGGAAACTAATTCTGAACCCAGCGGCGATAAGAAATCCATTAACTTTCAGTCAAAAGTATAAAGTTAGAAATTTTAACGATCGAACGGAAAAGTTGATTATTTCGTTTGTATTCGTACGAGAGCTTTGTGGAATTTAAGATTCCAAACGAAGCGAGAAACATAGTTCTGAATAAACATGTATTTCTTGTCAACCGAATGTCTTTTTCTTTTTTCTCTAATACATTTACGCATTTATGTATCGACTCCAGCAACAACCGTTCTCCTTGAACCCTTTTTTATTCAATGAAAACTCTCCATGTCCATCACCACTCATCAAACCAGCTCCTGAAGAGGATGACGTAACAAGCGACCCTTGACCCTCCGCCATTGGTCGATCGCAAGTAATGCGTGAACGCGCAACTATACGACGAATTTGCAATTTATGAAGTCGCTCGTTTACTCGTGAACAACAAAGTTGTTGGTCTTCGTCGTTTCTTTGTTCTTAGAATCACGTGACATATGTCGTATTATTCGATGAAACCAAAATTCTATATAAAATACGTGCGAAGAAGATTTGATATGGAAATGAGTTCATTTATTAGAACGAAAGTTATAAGTTATCTTGAATTTGATTCTATCAATGATACAATATTTGGGTCTTCATCCATCGTCTGAGAGAGAGAGAGAGCTTGACATTTTTATGCATTTATGGTTCGCGACGATTGTACTTATCCAAATTTCAATGAATGTATGAGAATTATTATTGATGAGTAATATAATCTTGATTGAATACCTGCGCAGACACGGTACGAAAGAACATCCAATGAAAAACTAAAATTCACGTTCGTGTATGGAATAATGAAAATCTGGAGTCTCAGAATCGGTGGATGTGGGAATGGACCTCCTTACGAATTTATGTAGCAACAGGTACACGGAGAGAAAAGTATATTGCTGGCATAACAAGCAGGTCTGTTACTATAGCGCCTACAAAAAAAATTAGCTGTAAGAGCAAGAAAAATGATTGACGCAACTACATTCTTTTACTGACATAAACCAATTTGTTGAGAGAACTAACGTCTTAGTTGCTGTAGTGAATATTTTTGCAAGGACAACAAATTTCATTGTAGGCGCTATAGTAGCAAACCGTTTTTTCTCCGTGTAGATATAGAATCCACCGCAAGAGTTAGCGTAAAGAATGTATAGATACCTGGATTTGGTTGACGATTACTGGCTCTAATTCATGGAAAATTTTATAAATGAGAAATTCGCTGTCACGGCAAGATTCAATTTTGCTGGTGCAATGGCAGCAAATTATTTGTTATCACAGTAATCTTGTTGGCTACGATAACGGTTTTCTTAGCCGCGGCAACCAAAAAACATTCGCTCCTCAAACAAAATTTCTTTGCTATTCTGTACTTAATACTGACAGATTTGCGGTTTTGGTAAATCATGTTGCTATCTCAGCGATTCGCTTTCATGTAATAAAATACAATATTTTTTACTGTGCTTCATATCAACGCCAGACCAAGTTTTGATTTTATTCATGAGGATTTATATTTCCACACAGTAAAATAGTTCCTCATAAGGATTGTATGTACGTTTTCTAATTCACACAGTAAAAATTCTTGTAATGAAATTCAGAAGTTCATGGATTTTCAGGAGAATTCTCTGCGCTGTGGAGTTTTCTCGAATCAGATGAAAATACCATCATTTCTTTTTTGTCAATTCCAATCTGGTCCGTGGATAGTGATCTACCACAGTAATGTGAACTGTACTTTTCCCCCCGTGTAGCTGTGGTAGCCAATTTTTAGCTGGGTTAGCAAAAAAATTGGCTATTCTGCATATAATATCTCGATTTGCTGCGTTAGGAAATTTTTCTCTTCGTGAATGGTTGATTCTTGACGAATAATCACGTAACTCTAGTTTCTGAATTCCAATTTAACACTCTTTATCTAGCAGACTTTTTGAAAATCATGAAGAATTGTAAGTGAGTACACTGGGCTGTTTTGTCGAAATTTGTCGAATAATATCCAACTTTTCTGGTAATTTGAAGTAAATTTTCACTCTTTTCAAGTTCAAATATAACATTTGTTATTGAAATGTCGATGTCTCTTTTGATTTTGCAGGGAATTTTCTCCTCCAAAGAAGTAAAGTTGTATTTCAAAGATATATAAAAACACCTTTTTTCATGAGAATCCCATAAAGATTTTTCTGAAATTTTCGTGAATGCACCTCATACATCAGATTAAATAATAATGTATCAGATTTAAAGTCAATAAATTTCCCTCCACTAGTTTGTATTCTCCAACCATTGTGGTTATATTTATTTTCCTCTGTCCACGTAAATACCTTTGAAAAGGCTCATCTAATCTCTTTTCAAGGGTGTGGGTGAGTGTTTTCTTACCTGCGAGAGGAAACCATAAAATCAGATAGGATCGTTTATCTGGTTTGGAATTCGGTATCTCCAAGTGCGATATTTTTCTTTTTCAATTCCAATATCTCAGGATACGTTTCGTATAAATATATCGACTGGAAAAACTTCTGTACCACAGCGTCAAGCGATTGAATCATTCTACGAACGTAATTTAGCTTTGAAATATCATTTGATATAATTGAAATACACATATTATTGGAATCAATTAATTCGATATAGCCTCTGCATGCACTTTTGAATCATTTCTGTACCGCGTAATAATAATTGATGTAAGTCGAAGCAGAAAAAATGGTCATACAAATCTCATCGCAGTCTTTTCGATCTCTGTATAATTTTTTGATTTGCGAACACGTTTTCTCGTTCAAGAATGTATTGTGAGAGACTAGAACCAAAGACGACAGCGATTATTAAAAGTACGTGTGGCGCGGTGACTCGTTTCATACCGAACTACCTTGATCCGTTAACCCCACGTCAAAGAACCTACCCATTAAGTTTCTTGCATAGATACTTAGGTTGACACTAGTATGTAACAGTGTCCTGTGTGTCTACGTAACATCCGTATCTGTGTACGTTTCTTAGTCGCAAAGTACT
The DNA here is from genome assembly GCA_018340375.1 of Gonatopus flavifemur. Taxonomy (NCBI): domain Eukaryota; kingdom Metazoa; phylum Arthropoda; class Insecta; order Hymenoptera; family Dryinidae; genus Gonatopus; species Gonatopus flavifemur. The sequence goes on from JAFFJZ010000005.1 coordinate 15,278,116, forward strand.
CGGATTAAAGTCTACATCTAATTATTTTCATCTAAGAATCCAGTCAAACGCAAATGAGTCTGGAATTACCCGTGTTGAAGAATTGCCTAATTCGAACGACGTATACTTTTTCATTTTGTTTCTGCTCGTTGTCGTTGTTGTTGTTGTTGTTGGAGACATTTATTCATGTTCTTTAAATTGAACATGAATTGTATCTGATTGGAAGGACTACTGGATACAAAATTTCGAGTATGCGATTATTAAATCTAAAGAGCATTTCAAACTTCCAATGATTTTCATCATTCAATGCTGGTATTTTTTCGTTCGAAGAGTGAAGAAAAATTTTTTAAATATCGAAGTCATTGGCACTAATACATTCTTATGTGCGTGTGTGAGAAAATGCATCGTCATTCATAAAAACTACTGTCATAATACACGAACACGTGCTTGATGGAATTTTATGTTATAAATGACCAAACTTCACGGTTTGTGATTGGAGAATTCTTTTTTATTATAAGATAATGTTCCTGTAATGACCGTTATTAATCGGTAGGAGAGGTAGAAGAGTATTTTCAGTCGATTCTCATTAATCCTCACGTGCATAGGAGAGTCTTAGAAACTCATTTTGATTGAGAAACATGATACGTGAAAAAGATTCAATTCTGCACAAGTAATAAATTACCATATTCGAAGTAATGGAGAGACTTTTCTGGAATCGAATCACTTATTTGATAAGTAGCTTTTAACGTGCAGAATTTTCAAAGTTCTATTATACTACTCTACACAAATTATCGAGTCTTTTGTGGTGGTTTCTTCTGCAAAAAGAATTCATTAAAAATCCATCTGAATACTTTTTAGCGTACTTTTCAAAATAAATCGTTACTACGAACTTTCCGTTCGTATTTCGGAATTACAGAACTTTGAGATATCTGAGAAAATGGGTAGCTCCCAATCTTCATCGGTCATTTATTGTACACTGTAATAAAAATTTCGATAAATTTAATTACGAAAAGTGTATGGTTCTGTTATGTTCCTCCCAATTGATGAAATTCTTCATAAGAACAAAATCGATCCATTCATTTCATTCCCTTTTATTCTACGAACTCTACACTGTGAAGAATGATTGTTGAATTTTCTCCCAAAAAATGGTGGCAGCAAAGTTCCTTCACAGATGGGGAATTTTTCACCATAATTTGGTGAATTTTTCCTTCATTTGTCGAGGATTCAACACCCAAAAAACGAAATAATTCCTCATTTTTTATGGAAAAACAATTCCCCCGCGATGAGATTACGAAATCAATCAACAGGGTGGAGAAAAACTCCCCGCATTTTTTACAGTGTACCAGAGTCCAGTTCCGTCAGTGGATATCGAAAGGATCGGCTACTTGCTGCTCTATAGCTATTCCATCATTTATATCTTTTTGGTTTGAAAGTTATGAGCTTATAAAGACAAATGAATAAATTTCAGGTTCAGGGACTCCGAAGCAGATTCCTTCCCAGTTTGCTCCTCCTTATTTTACACATCATAATTTGAACTTTTACAATTGTTAAGAACGTTTACTTGATCTTCTACGTTTGAAAGATCGATCATCAGGTTCACATTGGAGCGACCAACAGTGACTGGGTAACATTCTAACTTGGCTTTTGCCTTCAAAATGTTTTTCAATTGCTGAAATTTCTTGGTGAAGGTGTTCATCTTGCTCGTCGCAAAATTGACTGAGATTTTCTGGAAAGAATGTAGGAAATGAATTTTAGTGGACATGTTGCACCCTATTTCTCTTTGGACAACATTTTTTTTGCCTATTGAAAAAGTTTTTCCAATAACTATGTTTCAAATGGGTCAACATTCCCCGCTCAAAAACCATTTAAAATTTCGGAGTCGGTTGAAAACTGGGCAGAGTTATGAATTTTGAAGTGCGATAAGGCACCTATTTTTTGAACCATCTATTGCCAATCTGAGGTTGTAAAAAATGTTCCCGGACAGCACAACAGTTCAGAATGAGTTTTTAATTAATACTATGAGAATTCATAAAGAATGAATACATCAGGAGCTGCTGTGATGTTTGGGTTTCAAATATGGCTTTGAGTTCTGCTCGACCAGACCAACCAACAACCTGAAGCTGAAAGTTGGCAGCTGATTGTTATAACTTTTTATAGAAAATTGTTATTAAGGATTGACGCATCTGGAACGTTTATTGGGACACTGCTTAATCGATTTCTGGTATAAATAGAGGGTTAAACAACATGTAATCGGCTGCTAGTTTTTCAGTTTCATACCAACAACCAACAATAAGTGATTTGAAAAGTGTATTTGTTGTTTTTTTGTTTTTGCACTATTGTATAATCAGTTCGGAGTTTGCAGTGGAGACTAATAAATCAAGCATTTTATTATTCTATTAACCTAACGATGAGTCCCAGCGTTTTACTTGGTGGAAATTTCGATTTCGTAATACAATGTTCGGTCTTTCGCTCCCGATGCAACTACTTCCGTTACAACTCTGTGAGTTATTATTCTCCCGATACAACTCGATATGAATATTTATCTCATCTCTTTGACCTTAATAATTATCGGAGACCTGAAGAATTGGAAAGTAACTTTGAAAAATGTGGAATTTCAAATCAAGTTGAGAGTGGCAGCCATTTATTTGTAGCTGGCAATGCTGACATTCCACGTTTATCAGTAATATATTATAAATTGCCCGTTATAATATAATGTGGAAGATATAATGTAAGCATACTTTGAGTTTTTAGAAAATTTCAACTATCACGCGTATCAGTATTTTATCTAAGTCATTTATCTATTTACCTAATTGTCTACCTTCGCACAAGAACATCAATCTTGAAGATTTGAGCATATGAAAGGAATTTTTCATACATTCCTGGTGTAAATTTTAAAGTAGGATGATTCTCTCCTATCAACTTGAGTGGAAATTTTTCTGTTTGTGAACAAAATTGGGGTATAATACTATATCATACGAATTCGTTAGTAACCTTTTACATCACCTTTTTCTATTCGCACCAGCATCATTCCGATGATTATCGTAAACAAACTCTTTTATAATCCCGCAACAACGATGAACAATTTACATTTCGATCACACCGGTCGCATATTAAAAGGGGCAGGCATACGTTGTTCGTATCGCGAGTGTCACGTGTGATGATATCCTAAATTGCGCAATACGTAGAAGCGTCTAACAACTGGAATCGATTCAATTCAAATTTCATCGATTCGTTCTATTATCGTATCATGGGAGTGTTCGAATGTTCATTTTACTTCGAAATTGTATTTAATATTCTATATAATTTATACACAAACCTTACTATTTTATGCAACTTTTGCAGGATTTGAGAAGCTATATATCACTTCGAATTCAAAGTCTTTTTTCAAGAATTTTTTTTGATTACCAATCAATTAGGCGACTCTTCAAGAGTGAAAAAGTATTTTTCATTGAAAATTTGTTGCAAAATGGCAGCTGTAGGAGCGCTTGAATAAAATTAGATTTTTCAAAGTAGAAGTCCCCTCATGGATCACAATCTTGAAAGATACAAAAAATTTTCTCACTACATGAGTTTAGCTAGTGAAGTACAAATGGTCATGATTTTGGGCATTTTTTGTATTCCCATACACGACTTATTTCTAATTCAAACCTGCTTGGTCTCGCTTTGAACATGGGATTTCAAGCCCTCTCTCAATTTTTTGGAGTGCCAATCCACTCCTACACTGAGAAAAGTGAACTATAATCATTACCATGCGGAAATGGTAGTTGAAATACAGAATCTCTAAGTTGACAATGGCGACTACGTTATTTGGTATCCATTTTCATGTAAATGGTAACCATTCCCATGTGTCTCCCAGCTGTCCTCCAATTACTATTTGTACATGGTAATCATTGCATTCCACTTCTCTCAGTGTAAAGAGTGAAAATACTGTAAGTCCAACAAGAGCGAGTTTTTCCTTCATAAGCCTTTCCTTCATTAACCTATTATTTTCATGGTAACGTCCACAGTTTACCGCACTCACTCCGATTCCGAATGGTACTTATTACAATTTTGAAATATCTGTCAGCAAATTTCTATTTTTCATAGTAACGGTTACCGTATACTTTTCTCCGTGTGGAGTAAAAAGTTAAGAGCTCTTTAAGAGTGGGATCTCAGTCTTCTTGAACTTGCAGTGTTTTGACTCTTCAATAGTGAATTTTTTACTCCAAGAAATTTAGAAAGGGCCAATGAAAGAAACAAATTGAACAAAAAATTTTTCAAAGCGATATAATTCACTAAATGAAAATTTTCAATCCCGGGTGAATATAACTGTCCAACCGCGTGATATTGCTATTGTTGAATTCTCCAGGTCATTCACCCGTTGTATCAATCTACCGTCGTCTCTGCAGTTCAAAAGACGATTATAATGCACCTCGATATAACGCAGAACGAGACAATGAAAAATGTGATGTAATATCTGAATGTCTGCTCCCTTCGTTCCTGCAACGTTGTTAGAAAAAATCTTTGACTTGTCAACGAAATCCAAAGACGTGGTCAAACAATAATAAGAAGAAGTTGGAGAAAAATTAGTCGATCGAAGCAATTTAATGACTCGATAAGTTTACCGAGTATCCTATTAATTGAATTGATTCTCATACCTTGACATACATGACAGTACATCCAATAATTCGCTTGATGAGTATGATCATCAGTCGTACTTTTTTTCCCATAACAACCTATTATCCATCACAGTCTATGATGCGTACACGAACCCACGAAACGAAGAACCTGTTGTGACCTTGATTTACCCGCATATTACGTAAAAATATAGATAAAATAATCCAAACGCGTTGCACGTTCCACGTATTTGTGACAACATAATAAACTTTTGTTTACTATTAAGCCACGTAACATCGCTCTCTAAATCTGGAAGAAGAGTGAAAAATCACTCGTTTCACTCCACTAAGTCTCAGAAGTGAGCTAGTCCGCTTCGAGTGGACTTCCACTCCTTTAGGCTGAGAAATTCACTCTAGAATTGAAATAGATGTGAGTTTATAACCTCAAACCTTAGATTATCACTCTAAAAGAGTGAAAATTCTCTGGTTAAAATGGAAGCGGAAAGGAAGAGTGAACAAATCTTATGTTGGTGAGTAACCGAACCGTAATGAAAAGTATACGAAGCTTGAATGGGAGGGATACAAAAAGTATGTGAATAAAAAAATCGCACACCATACCGAGAATCGAACTGATGACTTTCACCATGGTAGACGAGGATTTTATCCACTGAGCGATGAATCGTCGTTGGGATAAATTGCTTGGAGATATTATTTGAAGTCAGATAAGGTATGATTCGCATACGCTTAATGTAACTTACTATTACTTTACATGAAGCGCGTGTGAAACGGGATCGAGAGATTATGAAGCGTATATGGAAGGTATGATTTCATCATTTTACAGCAAGCGGACATCGAAACATTTTTCGCTTCGTATGCGCTTCGTGTATACGCTTCATTTTCACCAGGGTTTCACTCGAAATTTCGACAGGTTCACTTTTGGCTGGCTAAAGAGTGAAATACCACTCTAACAATTTCAGAGAGCGGCCGAAAAGTATTCAAATTTATTGATTTTCATTTGAAAAATGTAAAAGCGGTACCCGGGTGGAAATGAAATTCGGCACACTCAAGGGTGCAAGTTGGAATGGTCTGGGCCCAGACAGTAGGGATAAGCGATATTTTTATAGACAATTTCGCGAGTTTATATCGAATGGTATACAATATACATTGAAACTTAATACAAATTGTGTGAAGATATTGATACCGTCAAAATATCACCTATCCCCACCAGACAGGGCCATGGAGCTGAAACTAGTGGCCAAAAGCTAGCAGCCGTTTGTTATAACTTTTGTTTGAACTTGATTCGAATATTTTTCAGATCAGCAATCAATTGAGTGGCTTGTAATTGAGCGATTTTGTTATTAAAATACTTGATAAAATGGTTCTATCAAAAGTTAAAACAATCGACTGTCAGCTTTTAGCCGTTAGTTTCAGCCCCATGACAGGACCTTGGATGGCTCACTTTTCGAACCAGGAAATTTCCAAATCCCAATGAAAAACGATTCTTCTTTACAAAAGATATGTGTGAGAAGTAAATGTAGAATTTCCTCCCCAGCCCGATGGTAGGAAAAATTCCACGCGTAGGGTAAATTAATTTGCCCCATATTCCGGGGGAATTTTCCTTCATTTGAAGAGAAATTTCCTCCAGAACGAAAGCGCCCTCCGACGTGGGAGATTTTTGCTGCCATTGAATTTGGGGGAAACTTCACTGTTACTCTTTACAGTGTATTCACGCAGAGAAATGAATTCGCTGTAACTACACCTAGAAAAATAGTTTACCGAATATTAACCTACTAGACGTTTCATTGCATCCAATAAAATTCCACTCGATTTGAGTAAATTTTATTTGAAATAAATAAAAGTTTATTTGGATGGAATAAATTTTTCATTCGATCAATCTAAAACTCAAGTAGGTTCATATTTGAATAGAAATTTAGTTGATTCAAACACAGTTTAGTCAATCTAAATGAATCCAAATATGAATTTTTCTCAGTGCACACGAAAAGACCGAGTCTATTAATATTTAGAAAGAATTTATCAACGTTCAGAAAAATGACTGTCAATTTAGGGAAAAAGAGGATCGCTGAAAAATATTTGTAGTGAGTGTACCAAAAATTTGTAGTCAAAATATTAACAACTGATAGTTTCATTGGTATTTTTCACAGTGGAACTATCAATTGTTAATACATCCAGCGATCCTCGTTTTCCCTAAATTGACAGTCATTCTTCTCAATATTAATAGACCCGGTGTTTCCGTGTAGGACTGCCATTGACAAACCCATCAATCTAGGACAAGGACTTGAAGAAACCCGGATTTTCGGCTCGAAATCCAGACATATTGTGAAATATCTTCACTAATACAATTTTCACGTTTTCATTTGATATTTTAATTTTATGAGGTACTCAAAATATCTCCACACGACGTTGAAAATCCCCCCCCCCCCGGACGTCCCCCGGATCCGCTGAGAACTAGGACCAAACCGAAGAAATCTGGACGGTTAGCAGCCCTAGTTATAACAGCTATTTACTCTGTTCGCTGCCGTAGCTATTCATTAGGCGCCAGTTTAATTATTTTGCTACATTTCCTGCTGAAAATGAGTGAGCAAGTCAAGTGAGTAAGTCTCATGACTAATTTTTAGCTACACGAAGACAAAATCCGTTGGAACAACAAAATGTCTCACTTTTTGCTGACACAGTGAATATTTTGGCAACCAGTTAATAATTTGCTACACCAGTCAAGTGTTCAGTAGGTCGTAGCGGTGAATTATTTGCCAAAGCAGCAACATTTTCAAGATAATATGCACGGAATAGCAACAAATTTAGCTGCCATTTTCATGTATTTTTTCTTTATATTCGAATCAGATCGGTGATTGAAAAATATTTTTCTGATTCAATTTCATTTTTGATTCGATTAGCAAGATAGACATAAGAAGCGAAGGTTTTCTTAGCGAACCCGTGTGGACAAATCGTATATCATCTTCGAATGTATATTTTTATTACAATTTACATTGGACAATAATCGTTCACATAAAATAGCTTCATATTTATGAAAGAGATTGAGATATTTGTGTAGAATTATGTACGAAAGTTAGTATTCACACAATTACATAATTGGGTAGCCGTGATGTGGCGTGTTCGGCTGATAGCATGATGGTCTTCCGCTAACGGGGTATTTAACTCGCATGTAAATTCGCGTGTTTGACCAACATTAAGTTTGATTCAGCTGTGAGTTGATGAGTTTCAGCAGTCAAATAATTTGCGTGACCTCAAAAACATTGACCAAATTCTCCGGCCTGGTGGTGTAAAACCACCATAGAAATTTTCACGAGATAGCCCCCATATTTCATAAAGATCTTGCAAGATATCGTGCCTCAACCACCAGTTTATGGTCGGAATAATAACACCAAATTACTTCAGTTCGGAATTGACAATCGCGTCATCGAGTTGCTTGCATTTTTGCAATTTTCGTTGGTGACTAGTGCTCATTCGCCTGGAACCACTCGGGTTCCCATCTTGCAGAAATCTGGATCAGCATACAAATTCTCGTTTATCCGAGAAATTTCAGCTGAGTGGTAGTTGCGTGCTTCTTTTCGAATGCGTTATTTTTTGTTACTCGGCTGATTTGTTAATTTGATCATTAATTTATTTTTTATATTTTGTAAGAATTACTGAAGGATTACTCAGAACAAGTTCAGTTTCGAATACGGATAGAATTACGAGAACAAGGATTATTCTCTCTTACACGGGGAGAAATGTGGTTCTAAATATTATTACTTTTTTTACTAAAGTAGCAGCATAAGTTACATAGTATAATTTTTACAACACAGTGTAGTGAAAATTAATGCTTGAAAAAGAATTGAAAAATTGTTTAATTTGGCGCAACTTCACACCATAAAGCATGAATGAACATGCAGTTATATTTAGAAGGTCTTTTTTTTCTGCATGTATAGAAGATATATCTAGTTGCTATAAATTTTACTAAAGTTTCTCCAGACATTTTTCCGTCGCCTTCACGCTGCTCTTTCGCCGTACCGCGCTATATCCAGCTATCCCATTTTTCCCCCTGAATTCCTCGGAGAGGTGACGTAGATGTCTTGTATGGGTAGGATTCGAATCTTTTCATTGTTCAGTTTCCAATGGAGAAATCAAAAGGTCTTTTCCCAATTAAAATTGGATTACCCAAAAAGTTGTTTCTCTAGATCACTATTGAAGAACAATCATTAGATGAAAGGAGAGGGGAAGTGTTTTTTCCTAGGATCTCTCTTTTCATCCAACGACATTGCATGTACCAAGCGTGCGCGTATAATGGCACCGTTAAGCTGTTATTATATGCATTCAAATCTCGCCCCATGTGATATAACCGGTTAAATCAACGAAATCGCTAACTGGTTTGTTGGTTGAATCTGGAACCGGTTCAACCGGCTGGATCCGATCTACCGGTTTAATCGGTTCAACTTGACGTCAATCGATGAATGCAGAACAGTCACACTGAAATCGGTACTTCGAAACATCACTGTGGCCACCAAGTCGCTACACGGAAAAAAGGAAACAGCAATGGTTACTGTGAATCACAAAAATTCATCATTCTACGCAGTCCTGCGTTTCCCAGTCCTCATCATTGTTCAGTCAGCGTTGACGCATTTCATTACAATACCCATCACTGTGATCGCGCTAATCCTCGTTATCCAAGCGTGTTTTCATTTGTTTTTCAACCGATCGCTGTCATTCACAGTAACCAGTAGTGTTTTCTTTTTTCCGTGTAGATCCAACGGAATTTTGCAATCACGTATCTTTGTTAGCAAAAATGACCAATTAGAAAAAAAAAATCCGCTCAATTGGCATCAGTGTGGAAGATACACAGAGAGAAGAGTAATTTGAAGGTTCGATAAATCAAATTTCAAGAAACATTACTGAAATTTTGCTTCACATTACTCAGTGTTCTTCAATCATTATCATATAGTACAATATCCATTGCCAAATTCGCTGTGTGTCATTCTAGTCACTAAACGTTTAGGAATTGAGTGATACACAGCGAATTTGGTCATGGATATTGTATTATATGATAACGATTGAAGAACACTGAGTAATGTAAAGCAAAATGTCAGTAATGTTTCTTCATTAAATTTCATGAAACATCGCTGAAAGTTTTGTACGATTTAGATTTATCGAACAAGTATATTACTATTTACCGAACTTCCAAATCGCTTTTTTCTCAGTGTACAAAGAAATCAAAAACTGGCTTGACAAGTAGGAATTTCTTCAAAAAAACGAAAACTTCTTTTATTCAAGAAATTCCTCTATTGGCAAAAAAAAAAACATCAGGAACACTTTTGAATGAAATCTAATTTCTAAACATTTCAAGATACAACTACAAAATTTCATTTCATGACATATATAATTATTTTTCGATAGTTATTAATTTCAATGACAGAGTTGGCGTAAAGAAAATATTATATTCGTAATAATCAAATGAATTCAGCACATACGGTAGAAGCATGAAGACTCGAGAAAAGAGAAAAGAGAAAAGATAACAGATTTTATCTATTTTGAGGGATAAGTATTTGGCCGTTGATAAAGGATTGTATAAGAAATCAGGTAAGAAAACATATGACAAGAAGAGCGATAAGATTAGAGAGGAGGGAATGCCGGAGGGATGGCGAGCAGATATTGAGGAGAAATAAGAAGAAAGGTACAGATCTTGAATGAAAAGAAGAAAAAAAAAGATCCTGACGGAGAGAATTGAGAATAGATTTGCATGAACTGAAAGGTAGAATATGAGAAACAGATTCAGAGATATGAGCAGCTAGTAAAGAAAACGGTACTAAAATTCTTGAAACAACATAGAAATGGCGAATGTCAGAAAAGAATAGCATGAAATTTGTATTGAGAAGTAGAAGAGGGTATGTGAGTGAAAAGGAGAATTCGGAACGTGTATTATGCAAATGCATAAGATTAAAGTGACGAGTATGAGAGGGATGGATATGAGAATTGGAAGAAAAGAAGAAGATATATGACTTTCCAAATAAAAAATACTCTGCTAATCACTGGCGCTCTATTTCCTCATTTTTATGTTACTTTTTCATTTCAAAAAAATTGTTATAACAATTTTTAAATAGAAATGTTCTTGTGTAGAAATGGAAAGTCTCATGATAGATGCATATTATATAAAACGCGCAGAAAAATTCCCCTGGTAGGAATTTGTCTAGTACTTCACGAGTTGTAACACTTCCCCTTGTGAAAAACTAGAGACCTCATATGTATATTTATTATATATTTTATGTCATTAGATATACATAATATGTATATATGTAATGTATAATGTGATATTTATATGTATTATATATACAGGTTGTCCCAGGACTCGCGGACCGGAGTTTACAGGTGTATTCTGCAGTCAAAATGCAATGATTTCCCGTTTGAAAAAAACTTTTTTGACTCTTAGTTTTGGAGATATGAGGATTTTTAGATTTTTGTTCGAATCTAAATCATTCAAAGGCAGTGTATGCTACATACTTGGGCTTAATATCATTCGCTAAGTTGGAAAACGGCGGATCTGTGGAAAAAAAATAAAACTATTTTATCATTGATAGTTTAATGTTTTCTCACAGATCCGCCGTTTTCCAACTTAGCGAATGGTGTTAAGCTCAAGTATGTAGCACACAGTGTTTTTGAATGATTTGGATTTGAAAAAGAAATCTAAAAATGCTTATATCTCCAAAACTATTGCATTTTGGCTGCAGAGTACACCTGTGAAATCCGGTCCGCGAATTCTGGGACATCCTGTATAAAAAAACTTATGAGTTGGTGATTGAATTGAAAAGTTACTGAATTGGAACTCTAGTTTTTCGTGAGGGCGAGTGTTACACAGTTGAAAATTTTGTGTAAATGTGTTAAAAAATCCGTGTGTCATGAATTTTCTGTTAAATATTCAACACAACCACGTGTAACTTCTACAGACAGTCCTTGTGTAATCAGGTCTCAACTGATTTATAATGTGAAATCATTCAAACAAGTGAAAAAAAGTGTCAAAATGACACAAATGTTATTCAACTCAAGATTAAACATAAAAATTGTGTTGTTCTCAACTACCAAGGGGAGATCGCCAGTGGTGGGAGCTATTCTTTTATGAAACTTCTATGTACGTGTAACTTTAGTAGTCGTCGGAAGAACTGTTCATGCATTTTGGTTTTAGCTTTCATCGTAATGGAAATTCGTTTTCTAGATATGTGAATTTGAAGATAGAGTGCGAGTCGATATACGCAAAGAAAGTACGCTCAATCAAAGAACCAGCAGTGGCTTGAGTGATACAGCTTCAACATTCGGTCCCGATGATCCATGTTCAATGCTCATTGAAGTACTGTTTTTTTTCAATTTATTCTTATGCATTGTTTCAACACGAAAAAAGTGTGATTTTCACATTTGATTGATGTAAAAAATCCATAAATTACACTTTTGAACTGTTGATTCATTCCTTATTTTGGATTTCATTTGACAGTACTTATCTGTTGAATTTACACGATCGGAAATTCCAATCAAAATTTTATCAACATCCTTTTGTGTTATATTATTTACATCGAGCTTGAGTTATTAGCTAACACAAATACATTATGTGATATCGACACAAAAATATGTGTGGACCGTTTGGGACATGTGAAATGTGTTGAATTTAACACAAAATTTCCAACTGTGTACAGCTAGCGAATTACTAGAGGAATTTCTACCAGGGTCGTGGATTTCGTTGAATTAATAAAAAAATCGGTAATAATAACGGGAATCGGAAGATTTCCCGATAAATTGGAGGTTTTGCAACACTGTAGTCGTAAATTGTCAGTGAGTATGGCATTTCTACTAGGCATTCACACAAGACTACCCTGCTTAAAGTATCCGATTCAAACCTATTAACTAGTCAATCAGTATAAATCAGATTTTTGTCCAGCGATTTTTCTATTTGATTTTATTCAAATATAATCGGTTTGAATAGGAAATTTTTACTCAATGAGAGATAATCAGGAAGTTTGGATCATGTACATTCGAATCAGGGCATATTATAAGGGTCAGTTCTCACCAAAAGGTTAGTTCTGAAAGAAAACGATCAGTTCTAAAACGTAAAAACGGTTAGTTCTTAAAAAATGACCTGATTCTTAGTGACATTTTCTCTCTTTCTTTTTTTTTTTTTTTTTCAATCGAGTATTCAATATTGCCCTTCCTGGTCGAACGAACCGATTGATTCTCACCAAATCTGATTGAATCTTGCACAATGTTCTGACCAAATCCCATTCAACCATTCTCAATGGAATTCAATCAAGTTAGTGTATTTTTTCAATGTAATTTTGATTGAAACTTGCACAATGTTCTAATCAAATCCCATGAAACTTAATTCCGTCAGATTCTATGGATTTTTTCAACAAGGGCTGTTACAGAATGAGCCTTTCGCCTCACATCAAGGGGTATAGTGAGTTCAGAAGCGACATTCATCCTAAAAAAATAAGACTTCATGTCAAAAGTAAAATTAAGGAAGCACTTGTCACACAAATTTTTTCCTTTTTTTTTTAGAAATTGAGTGTCCAGCGTTTCGGTTAGTTCTTAAATTTTTTTATAATATGCCCTGATTCGAATTTACTGATTATACTAAGGATCCCATTGAGTAGAAGTTTCCTATTCAAACCGATTATCCCAACCAAAAATCTACAACAGGCGCAGTACTGCACCAGTACTGGAGATTGAGTACTAATACCATTATCCGCAATCAGTGCAGGGCCAGTACTGGATCAGTACCTGAGTATTTCTGAGTATGATAGAATTTGGAAAGTATGCCACATTATTTACTATCTTGCTCTTTGTTGAAATTTTAACCATTGTTCGGTTTCGTTCAACATTTTTAGCAGAATATCTTCAATTGAAGTTAAAACACAAGGTGTTATAAACACATTTTAAACGCGTGATTCAAATCCGTTCAAAACACGTTTTTTGAGGACGTCGTTTGATGGTTATTTTTGAATAGTAGTTCAAATTACACGTCATCAAAACGTAATCCCTGGTCGTCTATTTCCCTATCAAATTTCAACTAAAAATCAACGTTATGAAATCAACGACTGACGTCCGTTTGACAGTCTAACATTATTTCAACGTTGAAATAACGTGTGTGTGTTTCATTGGGCCCTATCAACTCTTCATATAACTGTGTTAAAAATTTCAATGTATATACTGAATTACAAAAAGAGGAACATGGAACCAGAATGAAGCTGAAATTAGCAGCCGATTGTTGTAATTATTGATTGAAGATTGTTGGAGCTTTGTCCATACCAGAAATCGATCAAGTAATAGCCTACCTAACTTTGCAGATGTTCAAATCCTTAATAAAGATTGCATGTAAAGAGTTATGACGATCGGCTGCTGCCTTCACGGCTGCCAATTTCAGGTTCGTGGAACCAGAATTGTTTCACTAATTCACAGAAGCACTTTGGTCCAAGAAATTTGGAATTTTGAGGCGGAAGTATTGGTCGGTCCTCGGACACGATCACAAGACTTCCTTCGTTAATTGTAACGAGAAAGCGAAAAATAGCACTCCATAGCATATCATTCTGTGCTCTGAAAAAAAAAAAAAAAATTAATCAGCAGAGTGTTTAAGTTGGTTTTTCTTAATTATATTATGAAACGAGGATAATTTGTAGTACAAATTAAATAGAAAGTGAATATCAGGAAGTTGAAAAATTATTATTGCAAAATACGTGGAACACGTAGAACCGATACTACTAGTGAAGAATCATACGAGGATTGTATTAATTGAAGTTTTAATGCTCCTTTTGCATTTCATCTCCATATAATCTGTCTTCGACTCATTTAAATACGAATTCGCCAGAGACATTCACTTCATTGAAATCAAGTTTTTTTTTTTCATACATATATAAATTGTAGCTTTATTTGATTGAAATTCAGATAAATTATTCCATCCATTACCATCCCGGAGAAATTATATTGAAAAATTGTTATGCATATGTATATTATGTGAAAAACAAAAAACAACTTCACAGTTGAACAGCTCAGGGTGTTAATTTCGCATAATCACGAGAATCATTAGATACAGGATGTTGTTTATACATAAATGGATAATCATTGACTATAAAATTTCTCATTGTTTATATCCAATTTTTGTACGAAATTCTATTCAATGTAGAGTTGTCGAGACTCAGTTGCTTCAGGAAACATTTATCGAAGTGGAACTTACAATTCCTTTCTCCGTTATCCATTGGTCTCGATAATAAGAAAAAACGCGAGTATCCAGCCAAATCCGATTTCACCTAACCACATTTGTCCTCCTCAAAGCCCATCTTAGCCGTGATTCAAGTACCGACGTCCTTCTTCCTAACGTACTTGAAATTCTATTCACAATTCCAACTCGACTCGTACGATATTGAAACGAAAACTCAAAAGAAATCCATATAATATTAAGAAATATCATCTCTCGAAGAAACACACTACGATAAAAATGATGACGCGGTCAGTAGCCATGTCACGAATAACATTGGAGTATGACTCGGAATTTTATCTTATAGAAAAGCATTCAGTTATTATTCGCTTGATATATCATTAGATTCGAATATTCATCTTTGGGAAAAGAGTTCGAGAAGTGTTATTATATTCCACATGAATGTTGTCGAATTACCTCCGATATCGGTCATAAGAATTCATATACGTATTGCAAAATACACAGAATTGCTGATGCCAGGTTTTTTCATTCTATAATTTTACTTGGAATTGTTCGTATCAACACCTTCGTATATACCTCCGAAATCAAATTCGTTTTAAATTGTTGCGAAATGGTGTGATATTTTAGTGTTTATGCAATGTAATTCAGAAGATAATCGATCATCATCGGTAAATCAAAGAATATGATCACTCATCTTTGGATTATTAAACAACTTTTCGTACTGCGGATCGTGAAGGGAGTTCATGCATAGTCAAAAAGTGCTTTTATGTGCATTCAGATATGTTGAAATCAGTACTTTTTATATCATTCTGATTAATCCGGTGGCACAAAAAACACACATCCATCAATTTTTGAGAAATGTAATGTTGTTTTAATCCACGTTTTTTCATCATGGACAACAATTTGTTGACTGATTATCGAATTTGCATATAACTCGCAAGTATATTCGTATCGAATTCAATGAAAACACAATTTTTTGTTGCACTGTAACAATCTCCGTAGTAGAAATGCTCTAGCGATTCATTGGTTTTGTAACACTTATCTCAAGGTAAAACTCTAGAACACTCGCCAGTAATTTGCAAGTTACTATAGCAAATGTCTGGTTATTCCATGGGACAGGTGTTACAAAACCAATGAATCGTTAGAGCATTTCTACTAGGACTCTTTGCTTTCACCCACATAGCATTACAATTCCAGAAGAATTCATATAGAATTCTCATTGAACTGATTTTGTTCGTTATAAATTCTTCAACAATTCTTCGGGAACTTGTGTTCTGTGTGGGAATCTATTCGCAATCACATCAATTTTGTTAGCTATGGCAGCAAAGAAATTCGACCCCTCCGACAAAATTTGTTTGTTATTTTCTATATAATATACTGAGAGTTTCGTTAGTCCAGCAGCGAAAAACATGCTGTTTTAGTTGATCATGTTGTTTTCTCAGCAATCCAGTGAGCCGTGTTAGCGAATTTTTAGCCAGGTGAGCAAAGAGATTTGCTATTCTATGTACAATACCCTGATTTCCTGCGTCAGCATATTTTTTTTCTAAGTGTACCGTGTATGTTGAATTTTCTATGAATAACCATATGAGAAATTCCTACACAGTGAAAAATTTTGTGTATTTTTAACACATGTGTATGTCCCTGGAGGTCCACTCGCAATTTATGTTAAATATTAACACAAAAATGTTAAATTTACACTGAAAATCTGTGAATTTCAGAATTCGATATGTTGTTTTCAACATATACTCTGAGTAGACCTCCTATGACACACAATTTTTCGCTGTGACAATACTATTTTGCATACACGAGGGAAGAATTTCAGGTAAATTCTGGGACTGAGATGATTTCTAAAACCATTTAAAACAAATTGCAGTAATTTTCGACAGGTTTGATAGCGGTACTTGAATTCTAACAGAATTGATCAATCACACTTTTCTGTTGGATAGAATAACTAATGAGAGATGAAAGAAATTCAAAGACTATCGACCCTGTTCAATAGCAGTTGCGGTAACTGATCCAGATAGGAATTGCCCCGATTGAACAAAGGGCTATCCAAACTCCGTCTGGGTTCAGACCATTCCAAATTGGACTGGAACAGGGTCTTGAATGGAGCAATTTTTGTTTCTACCCGAGCATACTCAAAAATTGTCCTCCCAATCCCCTACATTTCATTCCACATTCTGGTATATAGTGAAAACTCGTTTATTTTAACGTCAAACTTCTCCTCTTTCCCAACTCTTGAACGGTCCCAAGGCGCGTTCCCAGTAACGATCAGGGTCGTCCAATCCAGAGAAGGTTATGTGGAACCGTCTTGAGCTTTATGCTGATGGTGGGAGCCTCTCTCGGCTTGAAATGAACGAAACTGTCACATTTCCGAGAGTTGAAATAAACGAGGGTTTACTGTATTTTATTCCCCAAGAGACACATACCTGTTAGGTGAAATTTAGGTTCTATGTACGTACATTCATGTTCAGGGAACGTTATCAGTGGACCTCTATCGAACGTTCTTTGGACCTTTTAGTTCTCTTGGGGTGGGGAAATTCATTTATCGTATAAAAGTTAAAAGTTGTCTCTAGTTCATTTCCACAAATTTGTAAAATTGTAATATTTTTTTGCATGTTTGAAAAAAGCCCGTCCCGATGTTGAATCGTGAGTTGTCCCAATCTACCAACATTCGCAAACTCTTGCACTATTTTTTTGGTACCAAATTTTGGAATTCTCTCCCTGAACGAATCAAATCTGGTCCGTCTAGATCTATCTGCCGTATCAAGTTGCGGAGTTACCTTTATAAAATCCAGGCGCACTCCCGAAGTGTATGATATCCCAGCTGTTTTTATTGCCGTTTTTCAAGGTCGCTCTTTTCACCTAGTAAACTTGAATATATATTCAGCTGCTCTCTAAAATTTTTAGAGTGAGATTTCACTCTTTAGCCAGTCAAAAGTGAGCTTGTTGAAATTTAGAGTGACAGTCTAAGGTTTGAGGTTAGAAACTCACAGCCACTCCAATTCTAGAATGAATTTTCCACTCCAAAAGAGTGAAGGCTCACTCGAAACGAGTGAAAATTCCACTCGAAGCGGACTGGCTCACTTTTGAGACTTAGTGGAGTGAATCGCGTGATTTTTCACTCTTTCGGATTTGGGGAGTACTTTCCCTATTAAAAATGTCCGACAGATGCTGACAGATTCCGGTCAAAATTCTGTCTGGTTCCGTCGGAAATCATCATGCCTGGGACGAAAACCGACCAAATCCTGCACAGGCTGGAATGCCAGACAAAGCCAAACAAAACCTGACGGATTCCGGTTAAAATTCTGTCTGGTTCTGTCGGAAATTATCATGCCTGGGATAAAAACCGATCAAATCCTGACAGAAAATCATCTGTCGGACATTTGGAATAGGGTTTATTACTTCCAAGATGTGGATAATTATTAGCTTCAGTTGGCTTCATTAATTTTCTCAATCGAGTATATCAATCTAAGTTCTTCAATAAGAGAGATTTTTCAGGCCCATACACGCTTATAAAAATGAAGTCCATAATCTCGCGAGAGAATGCAAATTTCAGAAAACAAATGGATCAGGATTGAAATATTTACGAAAGATTTTGTATGGACACAAATCTTATGAGAAATATAAGAAAATAATCCAAAAATCCACAACAGGCTATACTAAAATACGAAGAAAAAAAATTAAGATACGTTAGTGAAATCAAAATAAATATTATTAAGATACTGTGAAATTAAAGTGCGGTGTGACGGAGTCACGATCATACGCTGTAATTTCGCTTAAGCGAAAAACAACAATTTTTTTAGTTTTTGATTGTTGTTTGAGACATGCCTTTCAGGAAAATTATTGACGAAGTATTTTTGTTTTCAGCGTGTTTTGTTTCGCGATAATTGAGAAAATTTCAAAAATATCTTCTCTTTCGTTTACAGGTACTGGGTAGGCAGCAGTTTATCGTCAAACCGATGGTGATGGAGGAACACGACGATGCATCATCGGGAAACAAAAATAATGAAAATTCTGTAGTAGCAGGGAGTAGTGGAGTTGTGAGCGAAGCGGCACTCCTTCACGCTCCAGCTCTAACAGAAAAAACCCTGAAGGAACAAGGAATTCCTTTGGAACAAGCTATCAAACAGGTATGTCAAAGAAAAATTCTTTCCCCGTAACGCACTAAGAAACGGATCGTGACGTTTAGTATAAGTTGACATTACTTGTTTGTCGTACGAAGCTTGGTTTCAAAAATTATATATTCTGTCGAGAACTATGTAGATACACTCACGTGTGTGTCCATTTAATTGCCCAACCGTTCGCTTCGTCAGGAGCGAATGGATCACGTGGAGGACGTGAAGGATT
This sequence comes from Gonatopus flavifemur, assembly GCA_018340375.1. Taxonomy (NCBI): domain Eukaryota; kingdom Metazoa; phylum Arthropoda; class Insecta; order Hymenoptera; family Dryinidae; genus Gonatopus; species Gonatopus flavifemur. Next base: position 15,297,244 of record JAFFJZ010000005.1, read on the forward strand.
CTATACGGTTATGCTATTGTTTTTTCAAATTTTGGACTGTTTTTTTTTCCACGTTTTATCTTTTTATACGAATTTAGGTCAGCTACATTTTTCTTACTCAGTGTAGCGATCACTCGAGGGGAAATGTAAATTGTGTAAAATTTCCAAGAGAAGCCACATTATTTCAATCATCCCATTGAGAGGAAGTCTGAAGTCTCGAAGTTATTGGATTCTCCCATTCAGTATTTTCAAAAAAGCTCAGCACATGCATCTTTGCATGTCAGCCTAGCATTAACTTTGCTGAAAACCCCGGAATGCCCTCACCATTGAGTCTGTGTTGCTACAATACCAAACTCTCTTTTAAAATCTAAAAGAATGAAAATTCCAATCGAACGGAAAGAGATGAGGTAGCAAGCACACGGAGAAAAAATTGCTGTAATTATAGGGACAGCATTAAATTGCTGTAAAACATACCGAAATTCCTGTTCAATTAACCAAAGTCTTCGATGAAAATGAAAATTTGCTTCAGTGGTCACATAAATTGCGATAAATCTAATAGATATTGCGGTATAAATTACAGCAATTTGATGTTATCCCTATATTTATCGAACGTAAGGTAAATTTTTCTCTCTGTACCCGAAAAGCTATTTATTCGAAAGCAGTCAAGTTTGTGGCTATTTCAGAAGGACTAGGAACTTTGAGTAATTATTCTCGGATCCACAAATGATTGTCTTTCGAGTAAATACAATTCCGGGCACTTGCTACCTTAGCCGGAAAGATAGGCTGTTTGGAGAATGGATTCAAAAGAAAACCCATCTTTAAATCAACATGATGATTGAGTCAAATCCAGTCAAATTGAATTCTTCAAAATTCAAAACACATGAAAATTTGGTTGTCACTTCCCATGGATACGTAATGCTTTAGTTCGATAGCTTCCCGTTACGTCACGATCCGTTTTAAATTGACAATAATTTATAATATGCTATTGATGAATCGATTACATCAACGTAAGAGGATATCTATCTGAATTTGAAGTTCGAGAGTTGGTGGTCGTCAACAATGTCGTGCGTGACCTCCGGCTCGGAACCACAATTCGTCGTGGACGGACAAGCACCAATGAGGCAATGCCTTCATCCAGAGGCCTGCAACAAGTACATCGAACTCCCGGAACACTATACCCGCTTCTACGACCTGCGCAAGGAATTCGTTAACTGTTATTCATCGCGGGGAGAACTTTCTACTCTCGATATACAGGAGATGCTACAATGTATCCTTTCTCGTTCGTTTTTATTTTTAACTCGTCGATATTCGGATGTATTTTAAGACACAGGTACGCCGTCTCACTCGATCAATTGAATTTCCCTCCCTGACCTAATCAATATTCAGTACCGCGTTGGATATTCTTCTCAAAATGTGATCATTTTCTTATTAATTAAATATTTCCATTTTTATTTTCATGAAACGGACAAAAACGGAATAACTGTGACTGAATATGAAACAGTTTTGGTTTCATATTAAATTGCTATGTATAAATATGATCTCATTATATATAATACAAGTCAAATGAAAAGAGAAAAGTGTTTTATTCTGTCCATAATTATACTACATGGATAAGATTGAGAGTTAGGGTTGAGAGTATCGAATCATTTATTGGAAATAAATCACAATTGTGTGAATACATGGAGAAAATTTTGTAGCGGAGATCCCTATTATAATAGCAGTTGTGGGACACATGGTCGTTTATGAACATTTCTCCATTAATTTGTGGTAATTTCCTGAAGACTTGTAGTACTATGTGTGAGATGCAAAGTTATCTTCACCAAAATAAGCTATGGATTGCCATAATTGAAGGAAAAATGCACTGAAATGCTTATGGGAAACCGTGCTACACACGGAAAAAATTAGTGATCCAAATTTTCGTTGACTAGTATGTCACTTTGGGATGAAGCACAAGTTCAAAAAGAATTCGTACAATGGATTTTAATAATTCGTTGACTCTTTCCATTATTTCGACGATCGAAATGGAAAGTGAATTCCATTGGTGAAACAATGAACTAAGTCAACGATTTATTAAAATCCAGTGTACGAATTTTTCTCAAATTTGTGCTCCGTCCAAAAGTGACATACTAGTCAACGAAAATTTGGATCGCTAATTGTTTCCGTGCACATTTCCCAAATGTTCTTCTCAGTGTAAGAGGATGAGATGTTTGTTACAGAGTCTAGCATGACGATAAAATTCTCCAAATTTAGTTCGATTGAACAGTTTTCCACCCATTTTTCTTCCAAATGACCTGGCAATTCTTATCAGGAAATACTATTGAAAACTGTGGAATTTCCATAGTTTGAACTATTCATGTCCCTGCGCAAACTCCAAGGGCTTCACCCAGATAGAGAACCATGCTGTGAATATTTTGTAACATAACGTGCCGTAAACACAGTATTATGAAGTTCTCTCAGCTTGCGATAATGCATAGAATGTAAACATGTGTTCACTATGATGTCATCACCTCGGTTTGCCACCAATAACAATGCTTTATGCGGAAACACCTTGACAACATGATGCGAAGATTTCTTTGAATGCAAGTCACTATCGCACTGTAAGAAGATTGGCGGTGTTGGGAAAGGTTCACCCCGAATGATGTTATTTCAACACGTCAAGGTGTTATTTTGACACCATTTGGAGTTAATATAACACCGAATTTCGGGGTACACTGTTAAAAAAAACTGGAATTATCCGGTACCCAGGAACTGAAAAATTTCTATCCATGACAAATTTTTCAGTTTACGTATAAGAAAATTCCTGTTGTCCATATTTTACATGAAATTCCATGTTTTTACTTCAATTTTCCAGTACGCGGAGGAAAAATTATGGTTGAAATTCCTGTGGTAGCTCACTATCCACGGACCAGATTAGAATTGACAAGAAAAATTATGGTATTTTCATCTAATTTTAAAAAAACTCCACAGTAATTTATAATGATGTCCAGTGCAATATTTACCGACGAAGAAATTTTCCTGAAGATTCATGAATTTTTGGATTTCATCACAGGCATTTTCACTGTGTGAATTGATAAACGTATATATAATCCTTATGGGGAACTATTTTACTGTGTGGAAATAATAAATTTTCATCAAAATCAAAACTCGGTCTGGCGTTGATATGGAGCACAGTAAAAAATATTGTGTTTTACATGAAGAAGTAATGGATTATTCTCTCCGTGTATAATATACAAGAATTTTCTGATACGTGTACTGGAATTTTCATGATTTTAATGTAATTTTTCAGTACAAATGTACAGGTTAATCGCTTCTAGTATGGTACTGGAATTTTCCCGAAGTTTTATTTTACAGTGTAGACTTTTATAGAATCCGCGAGGTGTGAATTCTGACACCGCTTTTTTTTACAGATTATATGTGAACATATCAAATTTGATTTATGTTATTCAAAATCTTTGTCAACTTTCAAAACTACCCAACAAACACCGAAGGTCTTGAAGACATCTACAAGATATCTTTAGGAAGACATCTTTTGGATACATCGAAAAAATGTCTTTCAGATATCTAAAGGACGTCACAAAAGAAATATCTTCAAGATATATTGGAATGATATCTTTCAGACATCTTCAAGAAATGTCAGAAACATGCCTTTGAAGTATTTTCGAAAGAGTTTCTGAATTATATCTGTTAAAAATTTAAAAAATGGTCTAAATAAGAAGGGCAAAAGTCACGCCATGTTCCTTTTTCAGAACTCATTAGTGATCCTTCTGTTCTGTCTTGGATGTCTCCATGATTTGAAACAGAACATCCTCAAGACATCTAAAACATATCGAGAAGATATTTAAAACATATCTTGGAAAAATCTAAAAAGTATCTTCAGGCATCTAAAAGATGTCTTCCACATATTTAAAACATCCCGTACGGCAAAAATTTTGCTTTGTCTAAAAGATTTCTTATGCAACAGTCCTCACTGTCTTTAAGATGTCTTAGTTTAAGAAATCTCGAAGACAGTGAGAACTGTTGCATAAGAAATCTTTTAAACATCTAAAAAAAATCTTGTAGACGGTGCAAAATTTTTGCTTGTATGGGATATCTTTGTCAGCGTGTCTGAAACATATCTTTTGCAAGGCCTTTTGAGATATCTAAAACTTGTTGAAATTTGTTGCATAAGACATCTTCACTAAAGTCTTTCAAGATATCTTCCATGATTTGAGGACATTTTTCAGATACTAATACCCATGTGGAAATAGCCAGATTTGACAAATGGCGCGGTACTGGGGAGGTTGTGTTTGCCAAAGTTCGGCAAAAACAACTGTGCCTGTTCAGAATCATGACCGTTTTTCAACTGTCGCCGAACATTCGCAAGATTTCAGACGGTATTGGCTCGCGGCGACAGACGGTATAGGGTCGGTATCGAATGAATACTGTCTGGACGATACCCAGGATGTAAAGAAACGGTACCGCGCCAGTATTCAGCCAGAGTTGGTATTATCATTCCATATGTACAACAGACGGCAATGTGCCGGTAATGATATGACTCTAGCTGATTACAAAATCGGTAGTGAACTGACGTTAAAATCACCATCTTGGCAACTTGGCTATTGTAGTGAGCCGGAGTCACGCCGGTACTGAGCCAGAGTTGGTATTATCATACTATATGTGTGTTGGACAGCAATGTGCTAGTAATGATATGACTCTGGCTGACTACAAAATCGATAGTCGATTGATGTTGGAATTATGATCTTGGCAACTCGTCTGTTGTGGTCAGCCAGAGTCGCGCCAGCATTGAGCCAGAGTTGGTATTATGATTCAATATGTTCGATAAACGACATGGTACCAATATTGGTGGGACTCTGGTTGACTACGGAATCGGTAGTTGATTCACATCAAAATGACGATCTTGGCAACTTGATTTTTGTAGTGAGCCGGAGTCGCGCCAGTATCAAGACAGAGTTGGTATGATCATTCAATACGTTCGATAGAGAACAATGAGCCAGTATTGGTAGAATCCTGTTTCACTACGGAGTCTATGGTAAATTGTGTGACTTCAAGGGAATTAGTACAATAAATGGGAATTCAAGTGGTCCGTTATCAACTCGGAGATTAGCTGATGTGATAGAGACCACTTCCACTTTCCATGAAACCACTTCAAAAGCGGCTTTCTCAGATAACAGTGATGAGAAAAATAGATTCACAAAGTTTTGAAAGTTGAAATTCAATGTATTTTTTTTTTTACTTGAAATATAACTCCGGGGATCTCTAATTACCAGCACTGTGCCAGTACTGGGTTGGGTCTGAATTCCTACATAGGATGTATTATTTTGACTCTCTACCATTTTTCACCCAGGTATGGCAGAACAATTGGTTCTGTTGTCATGTCAGAGTTCCGCTATAGTTGGCTCACATTAAAAATCGTTACCGACGCTGTTGTAGATGTTCAACTGGCCCTTATGCAAAATGATGTTATCATTTTGACTATTTGCCAGTATCGTCGATTCACTAAACATTAAACTGGTAAGTTTAGATTTGCCAGTATTGGCAACTTTAACAACAGCAATGAGCCAGTACTGGCCCATGTTCTCTTTTCACATGGCACACAACCGGGCTAGAACGGGCATAATCCTATACCCAGTATACTGGCAAAACAACTGGGCCTTTTGGAATGCCAGAGGTCCATCATGGCAGCCTCATATATAACGCCAGTACTGATACAGTTGTAAATATCATACTGGCCCTTACGTAGAATGATGTTATCATTTTGACTACTTGCCAGTACCGTCGACTCAACTGGCCCTGTACTGCCAAGTTTGGATTTGCCAGTACTGGCAACTCTGGCACCAGTACTGAGCCAGTAGCGGCCCGTGTTTCCATTTCCACATGGGTAGATATCTTTTTGTTTGTTGGGTAGGTGTGTGTAAGTTTCTTCCATTTCACTTCAATAGAATAATGCATATTCTTATGTGGAAAAAACTACCAACCTTCATCATAAATATCTCGAACCAAAAGAGTTCCATTCAAATGCAAGAAATAATTTCCTCGCATGAATATATCTTCTGAACAGAAGAAAGATATATTTCTTTCAATTCAACCCAATCATCTCTGCTCGTACGTAGATGTTGAAAATCGTACTTGAAATATCGAAAAACATCAATACTCATAAATTATAAAAAAAAAACAAGTAAAAAACAAATAAGGGCCGTTGCGATACATGCATTTTCATGACTCGAGAATTTATTCGACGATGATTTGATTTTTTGAACGAGGAAGCAAATGTTCGTTGGATTCTCCTTAGATTACATTGAACTTGACTGGGAATATACTATATCTATACCCAGGTAAGCAAAATCGTTAACTCAGCCGTTACTCGTATTACTCTGAAACTTCATAAACCATATGTCGTGGCTGAATCTGCAATCTGAAAGTATACACTGTTGCACAAAGTGCACGACTCTCATTTGTTTTGTGTTTCTCCACGATTCACCGCTAGACGCGAATCTTTCAACTTTTTTCAAATTCATCGTCCGATCGTTTTAATTAGCAATAAAATTCATTTAGATTGGACAGGATATTGAAATAAATTTCTTCATTCTGATTCACAGAACACATTTATTGTTGCGAGTTGAGTATTTGATTACATTCGTATTTCATTTTATTGGTGCGTGTAATTTGATGCATGTGGCGATGAAATTGTAATTATCATTATCGAAAGAACAATCGGGCATTGATCCTTTCATGTACAAATACGAAGACAAAATTTTTTCACTTGATTCAAGAATACTAAGTAATGACAACTGTCGAAGTGATATGTTTCAAATTATTTTTCTGTGTTGAGTTGAATTGAATATTCTCTGACTATTCGTTCTTCGTATTGAAGAAAAAAGAAATGAAGATCTGTACGGGGAACAACTGTATTGAATATAAATGAATGTGCTGTTACTTGAACTGAGCACATTGATGCAAACAATCGTGTGCACAGATTCAGCAAAAGCAGCAGCGCCGGATTCAGAAATTTGAGTGAAAAAGTTGAGATCTAATTAGATCTCATGAGATCTGATTAGATCCGAATTTTGGCCGACAAGATCTGATTCAGATCTATTCAGATCTCAATAGATCTGACTAGATGTGGACAGATCTGGTTACATCCGGATTCAAAATCACATTTGATCTTGATGAGCAATTGATTGTTCAATCAACAAACATTTTCTGATATTTTCCCATGTATGAATTCAAATTTGAACACGTGTTTTGACAAATACAAGCTAAAATTGCAGTTTCTCAACTTTTTTCCCCGGGTACTGATGTATGACTTTTTGCCCCGCGTACCTAAAACTGATGTATGAACTACGTTGAATTATACACCAATCACTAGGGTTGAGCTCGAGACTCTCGAGTAAAACCAACAAAACTCAATTTCACCAGTTCTAATGCAAAATCCGTTGCTCCAATGTACAAATATTCAAAGAATGAAATAGGCGATCATTTTTGAAAATTCTTTTTCAATTTGGAACACTAACCTGAGCAAGCGTTGGCCCTAGCACTTGCTAGGCCCTTACAAGCTTCCTGCTAGCCACTAGACTCTTGCTAGCCCTTGGCTAAATCCTCGTAAAGGCCTAAACAGTTCCACAAATGGCGTTGCTGGTAAAGGTTTATTCAAAACTGTTGAGGTCTCGTCTTGTCTTGTCTTGGTCTTGAGTGGAGAAAAATTACTTTATGTCCTGGATGCAATCGATATCAGCCTCCCAGACTTGTCATTTCCAACTACACGGAAAAAAGAAAACAGCGATAATCCTTATTATCCAGGCGTGTTTTCATTTGTTTTTCAACCGATCGTTGTCATTCACAGTAACCAGTAGTGCTTTTTTCTTTCCGTGTTATACATGCCCACCCTCGACTTGATGTAGAAATTTGTCTTCGAAGATCGTCAAATTGAATGATATTCACTATTTTTGAATTTTGCTCAAGAATCTCGAGTCCATCACTATCAATTACGTATAATTTCGACAATTTCCCTACTTTGGGAACGGTACCATATGTCTGTCTGGCCTAGGGACGGAGAATTTCCAGCTGTGCCCCTGCTTATCAATCCTGTCCTTCCCTCACACGGTGGGGCTTCCATTCCCAGGGAAACGTTGGTCGATGTACCAACCGTCAATTTCCCTTTTCACGATATTCCGCCGGAGAGAAAAGAAGCTAACTTCGTCAGGGATTCGATCCCTCGTACCTAACAGACATCCATGATTGAAAGCTAATGCGTTAACTGTTCAGCCATGGCACTGCCTAGTTTTGAAATTAGTAACCGGAGAATGCTACGTAAAGAAACAGTTAGCGCTGCCGGTGTGCAGTTTGTCATGAGACGATAAGAGGTACACTTTCCATTGGGTCTGAAAGTGGAAATACATCTCCCTGGTTTGTGAAGTTTAGAGCAATTTTCCATTCAAATCCCTTTCATGTAAGAATGCCATTTTGGTGCCGAGGTTTCAGAACTGATTCGAAGTAGTTGTAGGGCACTGAACACGAGAACAATATCAGATTCGTTGGATCAGCTCGTCTCTTATAAGTTTTCACATATAAAATTCATCAATTATATAGATTATATATGCAAATTATGTATAAAAGATCAGAAAGAGAGAGAGTGAGCTGATCCAAGAAATCTGATATTCGTTCAGCATTCAACACACCACAAGCTCTCCGAATCAATTACCAGACCTCCCCGACTGGAAATTCAGTCCCAATTGATCGGGTTAACCTGGTGTTTGATGAGGACCCAATCAGGACTTGGTCGGGTCCTAATCAAACGCCGGGTTAACCCACTTGAATTTCTAGTCGGGTCGGACACCAGAGAAAGAAATTTTCTTTGTTGACCTGTGGTTTTTTTGCCACAAGATACTTGAAAGTGGATTCATAAAAAAATTTGAAATTTTTTGAGACGAAGCTGAAACTGGTAGCCGTAAAGTTAACAGCCGATTGTTATAACTTTGTACCCAAAACTTTGATCAAGAATTTAAGCGCCTGAAACGTTTGGTAGGATGTTACCCACTCGATTTCTGGAGTGAACAAAGCTTCAACGACGTTCAATCAAAGTTACAACAATCGGCTGTTAGCTTTACTCCTGATACTTTCAGCTTTTTTTTTAGACTTTATCTATGTCTATATAGAGCTCGAATTCTGAATTTCGAAAAAAAATTGATCCAGAAATTTTTTTCTCTGGAAATAGAGATGAATTATTGTTGAAATATATCCCAGTCAACGCGTGGGGATGAGTTAATCCCATCTCCCTCCCATTTCTGCGGTTAATGATTGCCTACTGAATAAAATTAATGAGATTTCAGAGTCAGAAGTGCTTCCCACCACTTCAACCAGTGAAATTTCAATTCAGTTGACCAATAATCCAATGATCTGACTTCATTAAGGGGTTGTACTATCCAGCAAATTTGTTTTTTTCGATCTTCCTTTTTGGCTCAAATAATGCTTCAACTATCCAAAATTGATACGCAAACACTATTTTAGCCGAAAAAATTCGATAAAGTACTTTTAACAAGGTGTTTTCGAGAGTGCTTGACCGTTTGAGAATCCCGCTTTTACGAATATGGCGTTTTGGATGGTGATTTTGCTGTTACTGAGAAAGAATGTATTGGATACGTTCGAAAAAGGATCGGAACGAGACTGCGTAATTTGAAAAAAGAAGTAAAAAATCTTGGAGGTCGTGGCATGTTGACAGGAAAGTTGATCGATGAATTAAGTATCTACTATGGCCTTGCTATACGTCGAGATACAGATTCAGTGGAAAACATGCGAAAATAAATCTATGCTACTCTGTACCATAAAACATCCACAGATGAAAAACCTCAACATGAATAGTGTCCAGTAGGAGAAAATTCTTGGTGTCCTTGGCAAAGAGCGAAAGCTTCGCATACTCTCGAATTTTATGAACATAAACCGGCTAAGTCAATGCAAGTGTTCAATGCTGTTCAAAAAATATACGAGGATTTGACTAAAATTGATTTACTTTCCCGATGCCTCGGAGGTTTTACTAAGAATGCTAATGAAAGCCTCAACGCCGTCGTTCGAAGTATTGCGTGAAAAACAATTTCCAGGGGTAAATCAGTAGTTGACATTGCTGCTAACGTTGCTTTCGAGGACTTTTGGATGTCTTGAGCATACTTCAGCTGACGATTAGTTCTGAAAGAGCTTTATTATATCCTCAAGAAAAGAAGCAAAAGAGCAAAATCAATACTCGGAAGGCCAGTTTTATGGTGCTGGGATAAAGCTGACTAAAGGTAAACACATTGCCAAACCGATATTTTGGATTTTTCTTATAGTAATCGCGTTATCAAACTTTGAACGCGTTTTTCTCGGAACTACATTTTTAAAAATGGCGTGCCACGTAACTCGCACAATTTTTGTTCGATTCACTTGAAATTTTAACTGTAGCTTCTCAGATGGATTCTCCAAGGAAGTATTGACGATTTTCACAATAGATAAGAAAATAACAAAGTTATTGACAGTTTAATGTCAATTTTTTGGGCAAAAGATGAAAAAAACAAAATTCAAACTCTCGCCAATTTGCGAATTTTTAATAAAAAGTCATAATCGTGGGTACTTCCCTAGCAAAACCAATGTAGATCAACGAGCTTCTTGAATTTTTGCTCTAGGTGCTATTTGGAGAGAGTTGTGCTGCTCACAAAAGTGACAGCTGCCATTGACCTGCTGCTGTCAAGGCGCCATTTTGAATTAAATTTCCAAATAAAAAATAATTTTGTATATCTCAAAATATGTGTGATAAAGCCACGAAGTCTCATTTTGATCCATTGAATAGTTTCTGAGAAAAAAATCCCTGAAAAAAACGGTCATTTTTCATAGCGCCTGGGTAGTCCAACCCCTTAAAAGGGGTATCCAATCCAAGTTCCACGGTTTTTGAAATTCTCTTGTACCTTGAGAATGAAATTACTGGGAGATTCAATTTTGGAAATCCAGATTCTTACTAGCGAACCATCACCAACTATATAATTATTATTCTTCGAATGTAAAATATTACCCATCGAAATCCAGAACCACTAATTCCCACCTAGAAATTCTGTGCACTTGTCACAACAAAATATATACGACACAAGTATTCTTGAGGATAAATTAGAAGAATCATAAGAATTATAATTCTAGGAGAATCGTTTATCAATCGATTAATTGAATTTCGATGAATGGGCAAAAAGTTCTTTTCTTAGTACTAAATCGTGCCGTTACCATTGCCATTGTCGCCATCGATGTCGACGCCGTTGGTTTTGACGACGACTACGACTACGACGACGACGACGAAGAAATTTGACTTCTGCGACGTGTGTATTCCATCGTAAGCCGCGTAATCGTCCAACGTTCGGGAGTCTCGACGTTTTTATTATTTTCTTCATTCTACATTTGTTCTGTACTTCATTAAAAATCACATCCGCGGTCGGCGCGTGACAAACAATGAAATTCTTCCAAATCAATCTCAACGGAGATAGATAGTTAGAAACAAATTTCTTCCCTCATTTCGATACGTCGTGTGCACAGTTCGGAAAAGTGGTGATTATTTCATTTGAAAACAAAAAAATAGAAGACAACGATATCAGAACTCGATCGGTTTTGTATAAAAGTGCATTGGACCTTGTTCCCATCCGACCTCTTTGTGATTGAGAAAAATACATCCTCGTTCTTCCCTTCTTCCACGATCTTTCAAAGGTATTATAATATATATATATATATATTGTATAAGATCGAATAGTGTGAATGTCAATTTAAGGCTTAGGTATTTTCATCCTCGAAATTAACACTTGTACATTCATATCGATTCAATTGAATTCAGGTGTGAAACAATGGGAATAGCAAACGAAGTATTTCCAAAGTTTTGTTTTCCATATTCCAATCATCCAAAGAACACTTCTTTCATTAAAAATCACGAGATATTAATATCGAATAGTATAGGTAAGGAATAATAAGGGTCAAAGGTCTTAAAACACATACACACGGTGGGGAATTATCATACTCGTTATTGTGGGACTTGTCTTTTACTCAACACTTGTTTCCAAATACAGTTTTTATTCCGTCAAACAATAGACGATCACAGTCATTAGAATGTGTTTTTTCCACATTGTTTTTCCATCAATTACGAATAACATATCCATTTCAAATATATCCCATCATGTTCCTTATTTTTACATTATTAAATTAACACTGTTATGTAAGTTTTTACCAGTGGAAAAAACATAAAACAACTATTACTCATATTTTAAACATAGGCTGCTTAACATCGCATAATTATCATAGTCGAAGCCTTAGACTTTTTTTTTTTTTATTTAATACAAGTATGCAATGGCAAGAAGTGTATTCGCTATTGTAATTGATGTAACAGAAATCACTTACACCGTGTCATGAATGGCTTTCATCAGGAATATTAGATTTCTCGATACCATACCATTGAATCATCTGATTCTACTCGAAATTGAATTTACGACTATAAATTCCAACATACTTGGATTCATATATCCACATCATGATATCTGCTTCAAAATCGGAACATTGAAAAAAACCAATAAAAGAAAGTACACAAAAAAAGATCTAAGTTATGTTCGCAGACAATTCAAATACTATGCATCTCGTATGGTAGTACCACAAACACACTCTGTTGAAACAGAACCACCTGTAGCTAAAACCACCTGTAAATACTGTTGTAAGTTGACATGGTGTGTTTGTACATATCTATATATACGTACACATAAATCACGCAGGAACGCACTCATATTTTGCATTCATATCGATCGGCAACAGATGTCGTGAATAACTTTCGTGTCAAAGATCGCTATTTACTCTTTCCTCGTTGCTCGTTAGGTATTCCGTAATAAGAAATTATCGATTACGTCCATACTCGATTCATTTAATCTTACGAGAAAGAAAAAATGTACATAAAGTGTGTACTCTTTTTTTTTTTTTCTCTCTCTCTCGATTCTCAACGCTCAGAGGAGGAATTCTCTTTTTACGCGAAAGAAAAAAGTCAATGTATATTCGTGAATTTATATCATTGGTTGGTCTTTGATCGGTCGTTTAGACGCCAAGGCACAAAAAGCAGAGTTTTTGGAGATCAAATCGAATCATGAAAGTTTCTCCTCGGCTAACCAACACGTCACAGTCTTATCACAAAAAGTCCCATAGGCGGTATAAAGGTCAGCTCAGATATATCGGCGTGACGACCAAAGCGAATAATAGTAATAATAATATTTATTATTGTTATTGTTTTTGTACGTATCGAATGATTCGATCCCGTCCTCGCGGCAACTGAATCTGTATTCTAAATAGAGAATATTTCGAATTATTATGTTATTTCTCGAGAATATGACAAATCGAATAGTGCATTTGTCATGTTTTTTCGTACCTATCGTTTATGTCGTCGATTCTTGTGAATTCATCGTTCATTGATGAAATGTATTAGATAAACATCAATTGCGAGCGATCATTCGATAAACAATGAAACGAATATTTTGTTGGGAAGTGCGTGGTAGTAGACAATTCGATTTCAAATCAGGCTTCATTTGTTTCATTGTAACTTTGAACAATTGAAATTCTAATACGTGTATGATTACAGTAATGAAACTGATAAAATTCCAAGGATGGTATATCGAGGCTCGGACAATAATTAATTATAGACGACCCGAGAAGCGATCGAAAATCGTGCCCGCGATCTATTCGAGCTTATCAAAATTCTTCCCAGAAATTTCAAGAATTTAGGGTTGTTATGAAACTCGTTCAAATGGTGCTCGGTTTGCTCGCATTCCGTGGTGAATTATCGTTCCTGGTTAGAAAGTTTTATTCATTCCGATTTATTCCTATATTAAACATGCAGAATTCCGATTCAAATCTAATGGACACCAATAACCCTAGAAGAAATGCTCTAGTAATTGACGAGTTTTGTAACGCTTAACTAGTTAAAAACTAGACGCTTGCAAGTGCCTTGTAGGGTTCCGATGAGGTACTTGCCAGTGTCTAGTATCTGGCTAGTTAAGCGTTACAAAACTCGTCAATAACTAGAGCATTTCTACTTGGGAATCGGTTTCAACTGAAATTTTGCACGTTTAATTGGAACGGATGGGATTTTTTGAACAGGACTGACTCACTGAGAAGAAATAAAATGGTAAATTAATAGTAATAGTTGGGAAAGAACTTAATTATGAATAGTTGGCTGATTAATGGTTCAAATAACTATTTCATTGTAAACGTAACTAATCCAAATATTAGGTGTACAAATAAGTTTCCGCGGTTTTTTATAAAAAATTAGGAATTTATTGTAAAGGAAAAGTACATTACGTTTTATTCAAAGTATTTTCCATCATTTGCCACTACTTTTCCCCATCTTTCTGACAACATTCGGATACCCCGTCGAAAAAACTCTTCATCTTTTGACGCTATCCACAAATCTAGCCAATTTTTGGTGTCTTCATATGATGTGAAGCGCTGCTCAGACAGACCATGTGCCATCGACCGGAACAGGTGATAATCAGAAGGGGCTAAGTCTGGTGAATACGGCGGGTGGGGTAAAACTTCCCAGTTGACTGTTTCCAAGTATGTTTTTACCGGCGCCGCAACATGTGGACGAGCATTATCGTGTAAAAGAATAATTTTGTCGTGTCTGGAGTAGTAATGGGCGCGTTTTTCCTTAAGTGCCCGACTCAATCTCATCAATTGTGTTCGGTAGAGAGCTCCAGTAATGGTTTCGCTTGGTTTCAGCAATTCATAATACACGACACCAAGCTGATCCCACCAAATACACAGCATGAGTTTTTTTCCATGAATATTCGGCTTAGCTGTCGATGTTGATGGTTCGCCGGGCTTAACCCATGACTTTCTCTTCTTTGGATTATCGTAGTGAATCCATTTTTCGTCACCAGTGACTATACGATGCAAAAAACTCTTTTTTTTATTCCTGGCAAGCAGCATTTCACTCATGCATAATCGGCGTTCAACGTCTCTCGGCTTTAGTTCATATGGAACCCAATTTCCTTGTTTTTGAATCATTCCCAACGATTTTAAACGATGTGAAATTGCTTGTTGAGTCACTTGTAGAGTAATTGCAAGTTCTTTTTGCGTTTGGGACGAATCTTCCTCCAATAGTACTTCTAATTCCATGTCTTCGTACACTTTCGGCCTTCCACTGCGTTCTTTGTCTTTAACGTCAAACTCACCGTTCTTAAACTTTTGAAACCATTCCTGACAACTTCTCTCACTTAAAGCAGCTTCACCATATGCTTCTAGAAGCAATCGATGCGCCTCAGCTGCAGATTTTTTCACATTAAAGAAGTAAATCAAAAGTTCTCGCAAATGATGCTTATTCGGAATAAAACTTGACATTTTTGCACGAAAAAAATTACGTGATGCTGATACGGAATCACTAGTACTTTAAGGTTATGGTGTTGCCAGATGACTAAACTTGGGATATTACGTTTTACATCTGACAATTTCTCCATAACCTTCTGGTGGGGCCATCTTTTGACAAACCGCGGAAACTTATTTGTACACCTAATAGTAATTCCTATAATCAATATTGTTATTCGAGCTACGAAGTAGTAGTAGTAGTAGTAGTAGTAGTAGTCGAAATTTCGAGCCGATCTTCGAGCAGAGCTGAAAAAATTTCAGTCGATCCGAGTTTCGAGCTAAGCCAGAACTATGAGATCGACGAGCTAGATCGTTTCTGAGAAAATTTCCTATCGGACGAAGGACCCTGGTTAAGAAAAACCATTGATTCTCGTCAAATCTCACTGAATCTCGCAAAATCTCATTGAATCTTGGACAATCCCAAGTATGCGTTGACAAATGTACCAAGCTTGGTGCCAAGTTTGAGCCAATGCTAGTCAACATTGGGCCTAGCATGGTTACCAACATTGGCACCAAATTAGATTAATGTTTGGGATGATAACAATGTTCAACGCTTGGCATCCAAGCTTGGTTCAATATCAAGATTCAATATTGGTTTTATATTTTGAATCGATATTGATGCCATGATTGATATACAATCAACCTAAACGAATAGGATAGTTTAATTATTGGCATCCAAGCTTGATTGAATATAATATATTCCGACACATGAAATTTCGGAATATTGGATTTCGACACAGGCACTTTAGTCTAGGTAGTACAAGAGTTCTAAAAGAGTTAAGAATTAATGGAGCCGATTCATAAAGAACTCTTTTAGGACTCTGGTGCTATCTGGAAGGACGTTGAGTAGATACCCGTATATCTAGGTTTACGGCGAGCCAAGTGTCGATTAAAGCTTGGTTGACGAAAGATAAATCAAACGCGGCGAAATATGCTTAGTCCTAGCATTGATGTCTGAGGTGCTATTAACCCATTAAGTCCCAAAATGACATTTTTTCGTTGCGTTTTTCAACGCTTGTACTTTCTGAGGAAAAAACTCCTGAAAAATTCTTGAATAAGCACTGTCGATGTAAAATTGACTCATCTTTCAGAATCTGCCGTCGGTTTTCCCGAAAAATGTCCCTGTGGCCAGATATCTGGGTTTTTTTTCCACAAAAACACGAATTTTCAAACTTTTTTTCTCCTTCATGTCACGTTTTCACATTGAAATCATTTCAGAATTCTTGTTGTAACTACAGAAACCACGTCAATTTATCTCAAACTTTAATTTATGCTTTTGACAATTGTGAAAATCAATGTGGAAACCATCAAAATGACGGTTCAAACGCGGAACAAACGTCAGAAACTTCAAAGATTTTTCATTCAAGAACGATAGACTTTAGAGAAAAATGTTACTGAACAAAAAGTTCTTAGAACTAATCAAAGAACACGGTGGAATTTTTTCAGAATTTTTCAACGACTTTCTTGAATTTTCAAAATCGTTAAATTTGAAAAATTTGTAAAAGTCGTTAAGAAATTCTGAAAAAATTTCAGCATATTCTTCAATCAATTCTTAGAACTTTTTGTTGAGTAAAGATTTTTTCCAAAGTGCATTCTTTCCTAATTAAAAATCTTTGAATTTTTCGTCTCATATTCGTGGCGTTTTTTATAGTTTGTTATTTTCCAATATTTAAATAATCCATCACAGATTTATTAAATAAGAACATATATGAATGGAACAGGTTCACTAAGAATAACGTGGTATATCCTATGTGAACTAGATTATGAATAGAGTATTGGAAAATAACAAACTATGAAAAAAAACCACGAATATGAGACAAAAAATTCAAAGATTTTTAATTGGAAAAAAATGGACTTTGGAAAAAATCTTTACTGAGCAAAAAGTTCTAAGAATTGATTGAAGAATATGCTGACATTTTTTCAGAATTTTTCAACGACTTTTACAAATTTTTCAAATTTAACGATTTTGAAAATTCAAGAAAGTCGTTAAAAAATTCTGAAAAAATTCCACTGTGTTCTTTGATTAGTTCTAAGAACTTTTTGTTCAGTAACATTTTTCTCTAAAGTCCATCGTTCTTGAATGAAAAATCTTTGAAGTTTCTGAAGGTTGTTCCGCGTTTGAACCGCCATTTTGATGGTTTCCACATTGATTTTCACAATTGTCAAAAGCATAAATTAAAGTTTGAGATAAATTGACGTGGTTTCTGTAGTTACAACAAGAATTTTGAAATGATTTCAATGTGAAAACGTGACATGAAGAAAAAAAAAGTTTGAAAATTCGCGTTTTTGTGGAAAAAAAACCCCAGATATCTTGCCACAGGGACATTTTTCGGGAAAACCGACGGCAGATTCTGAAAGATGAGTCAATTTCACATCGACAATGCTTATTCTAGAATTTTTCAGGAGTTTTTTTCTCAGAAAGTACAAGCGTTGAAAAACGCAACGAAAAAATGTCATTTTGGGACTTGATGGGTTAAGGGTTGGTTAGCTGTGACGGGCCAAGTATCAATCAAGACTTGGTTAACGAAAATTGAATCAAACACGGCAAAATATGCTCGGTCCTAGCATTGGTAGCCAAGGCTCTATCAACGCTTAATCAGCTACGGTGGGCCAAGCATTGGTCAAGGCTAGACTAACGAGACTTGGCATACCAAGCTTGACGCCAGTCATGGCCCAATTGTCAGTCTTGGTATTACTTGCCTGGGATGTTCTAATCAAATCTCATGAAACTTCATTGGTCAGAATCGGTTTATGGAACAATATTGTGTTTAATGTTTAATTAGTAGCAGAGTCGATATTAAGAAAATATGTTTATAAAGTGAATTTTTCTTCATCGCCAATCCTCTGAAGATAGATTTAATGATATATTTATATCTATTTATTCATTGGAAGATGCATTCATGGAGTTTTTATAACTAACATTTATGAAATTTGATATGACGAGTCATAAAAATTTTGAGAAAACGTTGTTTCATGCTTGAACTTCAAGAGATTCAGAAGTACAGTACAGGCCAAAAGTTTGAATACACCCAAAGGAAAAACCATTTTTTCAGTTGATGGGTTTGTTTCGGGAAATCAACTTACTTTATTTACATCATTTTATTGTGTTTTATATTGTTCAGACATTTTTGGATTATTATTTATGTAGTTTATATGAATTAAATCAATTTCGAACAGCGAAGATGTAAAAATGTTGAATATCTTGAGGTTAATTCAAACTTCTGGCCTGTACCGTATGCTCTATTCTAAGGAGCCCCTGGATGGAAGAATTTTTTATTCGCGTTTGTTTTGAACGAAGCAGGATCGTGAGATCTTCGAGCCAATCCGAGCCTCGATCCGATCCGCGAGCCGAGCCTATTTGTCAAAAACAAGAGCCAAGCCGAGCTCATGCTCAAAACTCGGATTAGCTCGGATCGCGGCAACACTGAGTAGTACAACCTATTATCAGTCATAGTTGAATCCTTTTCCAACTATTCCAATGGTAATTCCAACGATTTTTTTCTCTGAGTGCTGATACTGGCTCAAGTACTGTTAAAAGAGTTGCCGATTCAAAACTCAAATTCAAACTTACCTGTTTCTCTGTCATATTCGTTTTGACAATCAATGGGACACTCCGATCGTGAGTTCTTTCATCATTTCTCTGTTCCGGACTACTATCACATTCACCTACAATGTAAAAAGAAAGTCTTAAATTCAGCTCATTTCATGGCTGAATCTATGATGCAAACAAATTAAGCCGAAAAAACAATCGCCGACACAATGGAAAAAGCATTGTTTGAAATTGAGATACAAACAGATTAAGACTTTCTTTTTACAGTGTATTATACCTTGAAAATAACATTCTGAAACAGTTGAGTCGTGTGGACACACGAAATTTTGAGATATGGAATTACTCACCGGTGCATCGCTTGTCGAAGAGTTGCATATCAACAGTCAATGCGAATGAAGGGAACCAGTAACGTTTCCATAATTATCAATTTCATGTGCTCACAGACATCAACTGTCGATTTCCAAACGCTAGCTGTCCCATAATTTTGTTTTCAGAATGTATTAAATCGGTGTCACGTGGAGCTGAAAAAAGGTAGAAAGCAACTCGTTAGTTGGTTCCCTTAACTGAGACGGTAGTTGCACAAACTGACGTAGCCCAAGTAACACCAATGTGCGTAAAATATTCTCCGAACGTTCCTAGAATATTTAAACGTCCTGCAAACATTCTCAGAACGTTTGACGAAGATTGTGTGTTACTAGAGAAATGGCTCTTAACTGACGGGGTATTCACGGTAATAAACATAACTGTTGTAGTAGTTGAGGCAACTAACGTGGTATTTGTCCTAACTACTAAGTGATCGCTGCAATTATTCCCCCGTGGGACGAGATTTTGTGATTGTTTTTTCCAAGGTTTAGCTGCACAAGTTTCGCAAAGATGAAGGTAGACGCAAACGACTGCGCACGGAGCCAAAGAGTGACCGCGAAAAAGAGTATTCTTCAGCCTATTTTCCAGGACCGCGAGTTTCAGGTTAGAATGCATTCTGAAGCATACTCTATATTGATTATTTGCGAGGGTAAACAATTTCCAATTGAGCATGACACTGGTTTTACAGGTAAAGCAGTATCAAATTTTCATCCAGATTTCATAAAAATCAGTAAACCTCGATAGGTTTGTTTTTATAGAAAAGAATCCATTTCTTTATCTCCAAAATCAATGTTATGCTCACCGGGAAATGGTATTCCCCGGCGGTCAAACAGGCGGATTTTGCGGTCACTCTTTACGTAATCCTCATTCTTCTGTTTTTTACGTTCATATTTACGTATTTGTGCTTCTAGGCCTCTACCCTAACAGTAAAGTGCTAAGCAAATATGCGGCGAATTGTTGAAAACACTCAGCAACAGTTTAAAGCAATTTGCAGAAACGTTGCGTCGCCAAATACGCAACAATATGCTGTGAATCTGGGATTTTGGGTTGAGTTGTTGTCGTGTTGCTGGGAAGTTGATCGGTTTCAAGAAACTCTTAATGACGTGCGTAGCAAATTCCCAGCAACTCCGCGTAAATTTAAGAAACAACATAAGAGCAATGGTTGCACAGCAACTTTTGTTGTATGGGTATGAAATTGATAGAATTAAAGAACGACTGCAAGAGAGATTCGCACCCGCTACATAGGCTAAAAATAGTTGTTTTTTTTACAATTTTATTCTTAAAAATGGCGGCTTGACAGGCAATTGACTGGAGCGCTGTGAAAATTCATAGTCTTGCGGTCGGAGGAATAACTCAGTCCAGGATTGACCTTGAACAATCAACCAAACATAATTAGTTTCTGTAACTCATAAGCTAGTGCAATACGTATCCGGTTTGAAAAATATGCATTTCTCACAAAATGGCATCGATTTGAAGGAAAAAGTGGTAAGGGAATGGTGGGTGGTATGGCCCTCTTGAGGAAAAACTGAGATAAAATCACTTCGGAGTAAATGATACAACTTTTTGGAGTATTTTTCTCACGTACATCCTGAAGAAAAAATGCTCATTGATGAAATAAAAGATCAGGAAGAATTTTAGCCTCTAGATGAATTTATGAAAAATTGTTCGGTGTCGGGTGGTATGGGCTGACATCCAAAAACCGGTAAATCAAAACGAGAACATATTTTTTAACACAAAATTATTTGTTTCAAACATTGAATATGGTTTTTTCAAACTCTTACTTAGAGTGTGGACTGGATAATTCACATCCATCGCAATAATAATATAATTTGTCATCATCATATGGACCATACCATCCAAATCTGACCCATAGACAGAAACAATCTCTCCGTAACCAAAAGTGTGTAGTGCTGCCATCTAACGTCAGATCCTGGAAACACCCGGTGGGCTATACCTACCGCCGTTCCCCTATTTTCACCCTAAATTCCGTCACTTCGTGTTGATATTTCGAAAAACCCGTACGTATTGTACCAGATGAACATATCGCGAATACAATAAGAAAAACCTCCAAGTAATTGATTGAATATTTGCGGAGCTAGAGCTTTCACCGATTTTCGGAATGATGTTCTGAAATAAACGCGTTCAAAGTTTTCGTAACAATTTAATCGTGATTAAAGATGATTCAAGTCATTTACTAATATGTCGAAAAGAGCAATATCCCATGAGGGAAGAGGTAAATCTAGGCAGTAAATGAGCTCAAAATTTCGTTCTCGAAAGTCCTCGCGCTAGAAAATTAATGCGCTTGTGCGCGCTTCTACTTCTGTGTTCCAGAAAATTGCTCTTCCATTTCAGATATCGATTTGTAACTTACGGTATATCATTTTCGTGTCCTCAAAGAGTACTCGAGGCGAAGAAAAAATTTTTCGATTAAGGAGATACAAACATACCGGGTACCTTTTAGATTATGTATCAGGTTCACGAGCAAAAAGTGCATCACCTGAACCTTTATTAGCTTTTCGCATCGATGACAAAACTATACTCATCGAATAAAGGATTTACAATTGATCATGAAAAGGATTTTTTAGCTTTATCAGCCAAATTTTAGTTTTCTTATAACTAAGAACTTTAGCACCTACAGGACAGCTAATTTCTTAGCCATAATAGCTAAAATTTAGCTGATGAAGCTAAAAATTCAACCAGGGGAATTAAAAAACATTCCCAGCGATCTTTTCTCCCTGTTTTTGCGTAACGTGTAAAAATTTCGTGTACCCCAAAGAACTGCACCTGCATATCTTGAATGTCAATTCCGAAAGTTCCCATGTCTTACAGAGTAATCAAGAGTTTTTTTTTTTTTCATTTTATATTCAAATCAGGCAACACGTTTTACGTGCTACGCGTTACGATTCTTGTCTTTTAGTTTGAAATATTCGAGTTCAGAGAATTTCATTTGGGAAACAGAAAACAAACAGAAGCCCGAGTGGGAAAATCCTCAAAATTATATATAATTTTTATATAAATATATATCACTCATACGTAAACCATAATAAATTATACATACTTTTGAAATACAAAATGATCTCTGTGTCGTTACTTGTCATTGATGATAATTTTTGAAAAGTATGTAAATTTAAGGTTTCAAAAAATAATTATTCATTGATCATTAGAATTGAAATCTTTGAAACCGCTTTTTTAGAATTCATAACGATTCGGTGAACGAATCGTAGATCGAACGATCGGTTGATATCAGTGGAATAGCGGAAGTAGGAAATTCATTTGCTCTCTATTATCTAAATACTCGATGATCTATTGAAAATAGGTTGTAAATGTGAAGGTAATACGAGGGGAATATGATTTCAAAGAATTATTCCACTGACACTCGTCAATGTGAAAATGATACAGCGAAGAATAAAATGTTCATATTTTGTTCTCCATTTGTATTCTGATCATCAGATTCGAAGCCCACACAGCACAACGGTTCAGGAAGACTCCTCAATGTGATTATGAACTCTGTCTGAACTGATGCACTGTGTGAGAGTATTGTCCCCAATTAATGTCCCGAGTAGTGATGGGAATTTTCAAACCAAGAGTTTTTATAGATTTGTATAAAATATTGATAAAAATTCGATATAATTTGTATAAGAAAGAATCGATTATTCTAAAAATTCCTATCACTAGTCCCAAGACATCTTCTAGACGAGTTTGAGATGCCTGATTCAATGATCCCAGATATTTTTTGAGAGTCTGAAACATATCTCACGTCTAAAACGAATCTGAAGATGATTTCTAGTCGTACACGGAGAAAAATGCAGCTCGAAAGGATAGTAATCTTTAATAAAAAATTGGAGAATATTTCTTGAAATCTAAGAATTTTTCTTAAATTCGTATTAAACATAAAACGGTTCAAATTTCTCTTGAATATTGCTCGAAAGACAATGAAAAATTATCAATACTTAACAAATTATAAAAACAAATATGAAGTTTCCAAAAGTCGCGAATAAAATTTTACAAAGTGAATAACAAAATTCTGTAATTTGAAAATAATATTCCAAAATTTTGTTATTTACTTTGTAAAATTTCATGCGCGACTTATACTTACTCCATTCGACTGATTCAGTCATTACGATTCAAATGAATTTTCATAACTTGGGTAACTCGACCGCGCTATCGCGAAGTTATCACTTGACTTGTAATTAAAGGAAAATCACGAATACTTGATTTTCTGCAGAGAAGAATAACAACGTGGAGGGAAATTCAATACTAAAAATTTGATATTGAATGATATGTACATGAAAACAGTTGAATAAGTTATATGTATAGCATAATACTGTAAGTATACAGGAGTATTATTATTTTTTCTAATACTAAAATAATATCCTTAACTGATAATGCTTAGATTTCGGAATGCCACCTGATACAGAAAATGACTATTACGTTAAGGAAATACAAGATATGGTTAATGTGATACAAAGGATGATCAAGGACGGTAAGTGTTCACGTATTAGAATTAACGTTGATTCGAAATGAATATTATTCCTTTCCACTTTGTTCTAATTGAGAATGAGCGTATTGAATATTCGATTATGCGCGTGATTTTTCGTTTAATGCATTTGAAAGTAGACAACCGCCGTTAATTGCGTTTGAGGCACGGAGAAAAATGTGTGTGGTCGAACCAGCAATATAAAAATTGTCAACATTTTATTGCTGGTTATGCAATAATTTATTGTTCGTACAGCAATAGCACATTGATTCGTTAACAAGAATTGTATTGCTGAAAATCACTGGTTAAAATGACAATATGAGTTGCCATTCCAACTCACAATAACCATTGTCGATTTGACAAAACAATATCAAGCAATGACAACAATAAGTATCACAGAATTAACAAAAAAAAGCTGTATATTCTAAACGTATAGAGCGGTATAATTTTATTTCTGTGAAAAATTATTTTGATCCACTTCAGGAGACAGTTAAAAATGATATCCATGTGATTTACATTATTCTACAAACTCCTCTTCGATAAAGTTTTTCTTGAATCCACAAACATAAAAATCAATCCCAATTTTTCTGATTGATCAACAAACCTTACATGAGTTTGACAAACGAATTTGACGAGTGTCATTCGTTTCTGAAAAATTTTCTGTGGTTCAAATCCTAATTCATCCCCGGGTTGAAAAATTTGGACGGTTTTTGTCCTGGTGGGTGATCAATGCGGACAAAAACGGTACTTTTTCAAGATTTTAGTCCGAATTTGTCCTCAATCG
The DNA here is from genome assembly GCA_018340375.1 of Gonatopus flavifemur. Taxonomy (NCBI): domain Eukaryota; kingdom Metazoa; phylum Arthropoda; class Insecta; order Hymenoptera; family Dryinidae; genus Gonatopus; species Gonatopus flavifemur. The sequence continues at coordinate 15,321,787 of JAFFJZ010000005.1, forward strand.
GAAGAAGTAAATAAATGAGACGTGCATGTCCTAGAATTACCCCAGTTGACGGTAAAATACCTTTTTAACAGAGAGATATTTTAATGATTCAGTTGACGGATATGTCGTGTTTTGAAAGAAGAGTTTGACGTGTTTTTCTTTTACATAAAACATGCCTATTTAAAACACCGGGAGCGACGCGCGAGTCTCTTTTAAAAATTATGTTAAAAATATTGTAGACTTTTCCACGATGTATATGATAAGATTAGGGTGTGCCACAAAACAGGGGTAGCGACCTTTAGAATTTGATGAAATTCAATAAAATCTTAGGTATGCTCATTTTTCGAGATTAACAAGGAAATGGGAGGGTGTCCCGTTAACATTTCGAAAGTTCAATTTTCAGGACAACCCTAACGTATAAGGGTTCATACAAAATTATGAAAATAACGAGCTGATCCGATAAATCTGATGTTGTTTTTGCATTCAGTACTCGAGAAGTACTCCAAATCAATTCTCAAACCTCAATGCAACTAAAACTGACAGCCGATTGTGGTAACTTTTGATCAAACGTTGTTGAAGCTTTGTTCGCCTTAGAAACCGATCAAAATGACATTCCAGTAAACGTTCCAGATGCCTGGAACCTTAATAAATGTTTTATGTAAAAAGTTATAACAATCGGCTGCCAGCTGTACGGCTGCCAGTTTCAGCTTCATTGAATCTCAGCCACCGAAATGGCTGTTGATCAGCTGAAATCAGAATCAATTTAAATTGAACTTTTGTCACAGGAACTCTTAAATTCTCTTCAAGATATTCATTTGACTTGCAATAGATTTTTGAAGAAGTAAGATATTGAATGGAAATTCTAAAATGTTGTAAAATGTTGAAGCAGTACCGAATAATAAAAAATTGTTTACGAACAATGTTATTCGATGCACGGCAGGTTCGTCGATGACTTTTAATACACCACAAACTTACGTTCCGGAAATGCCATGATCAATTTTCACGTTTGACGAATGAATTTATTTTGGTCGCCAGGTTATTTTTGAGTAAAATAACCAAAACTCATAATAACACTCTTTGAATTTGCGAATTGAACCTTTTTCACTGATTCCTTCGTAATAGAATTGTTTTGTTATGATCGAATCTTACGCGCAAAAATTACGATTTAAGACTCTGGGATAACATTTGATTTTGTTGAATAAATATATCACTGTTGTTGTTTTAAACTATGATTCTATTAATTAACAAACACTTCTAAATATCAAGAAGATTCATATGACTTGAATTGTAATAAATTCATAATCATTGTACTCATTACAACATTCTGAGCATTTTGATTATATTTACATGTCAAAAAATATTTATTACCGTTTTTCGGTTCTTTGGTTTCCTACATATCGTATATAATCGTATAGAATTTAAACATATTTCTTTTGTAATCATTTTGGTCGGCATCGTTTTGTGCCCAAAATCATCAAGTTTTATTTAATAATAATGATTCTTTTTATTTAATTATGGAATAACGAGGCCAGATTTCAATTACTTCCAAATTTCACCTTTCCTTTCTTACGTTCTTTTCAAGCGTTCTTCACATTACTCTATCCGTTATAATTGATATCTAATTTGCTTGTTCTATTATTCCTCTTTTTACTGTTTCAATGTATTATAAAAATCTCAACTTTAGCATTACACCAAAAAGAAAAAATAACAATATTGAAGAATGGAAATCTAATAAATTGTTTATATCTTTGTTTCGAATTTTTGTTGGTTCTACGTACAATATATATGAGAAAATTCAAATTGTAACCTCATATTCTAAACAAAATATGCAATAGAAACACCAGTAGACAGCCTGCATACAGGGTGTTTCAGAATTCATCATTCGGATTTCCGTGGTGTATTTTCTGCAGCCAAAATGCAGTAATTTCCTGTTTGAAAAAAAAACTTTTGGGGGGCTTAGTGTTTGAGCTATGAGCATTTTTAGATTTTTTTGTGCTCTACATTCTTTGTTTCGGAGCTATAGTAATTCAAAGTTGCTGAATTCCGATTGGCTAGAAGCCAGAAAATTTGAAATCGCTGTAACTCCGAAACAAAGAGTGATAGGATATGATTGAATGTTTTTTTCCCGAGATCCGGCGTTTTCCAACTCAGAGAATGGCGTTGGGCTCAAGAATGTAGAACACAACGCTGTTGAGTCATTTGGATTTGAACAAAAATCTAAAAATGCTCATAGCTCAAAAACTAAGCTTACAAAAAATTTTTTTCAAACGGGAAATTATTGCATTTTTGAAGTCTGAAACACCCTGTAAAGCAATAAATTATAAAATATCGATGAAGTCTGTTAGAACCCATAAAATGAGATCGGTTTTTCTTGAGAATCCTTGGATTTTTCTTCATCTTGACAATTATCGAAACGTGCCTCAAAGTTCGTGACATTCATTTCACTCGGTGAAATATATATATTTTTTAATGTTCCGTCAAATTGTTGTTTCATATCATTCTGTTCACTCATATCTTTGAGTTGTGTCTGACGTCTTACGTAACAAAGAATTGATACCTCATTCAGTTTAGTTGACTAAGCGGACCTCATAATACTCATCAAAGAATTTCTTCGTTGCGAAGTGTTATATTTTCACGTATGTTAATTAGTAAAAAAAACTCTGCCAATCGGCACACGGCTTCCTCGTTCCTAATCAATCAATTATGATTGAACTTTTGAAAACATAGTTAAACAATGCAGATCGCTAAAGACTCTTTTTCCACTTTTCTCAACCGATTGTGATGAAACTTATATGGGGCCACTATGGGATCATAACTGAACCGTGGTATAAATTTCTTTGCAATCGGATGACAGGAAGCGAAAACATGCCCTTAACCCAAAATCATAATTGTTGATAACATGTTTCTTTTCCGTCTTCCGTTTTCTTGTAAAGATCAGGTTGAAATTTATATGAGACCACTATCGGCACTGCGTAAAACTGTGGTAAATTCCATAACAATCGGATGATAGGGACGAAAGATATCCACATGATACCGGCATTTATGAGATTTTCAAATTTTGTTTTGAAGCTCAGTGCTTACCATCCCCTTCCCTCACAACCGATTCGCTTGAAATTTATACCGTACCAGAGATGAGTTGAAGAGATTGCTAACGAGATATGAAAACCATAGTCCAGTTTCTGATTGGCAGTATCACGTTTTCCGTTTATCTCTTCATGCTGGTTGGCTTAGAAGAAAAATTCAACCAAACATATATTTTTCTTCAGAAGAAAAAAACGTAATACGGACCATGATTTTAGCAGTGCGTTAGCAATATCTGCTATTCATCTCTGACCGTACAAATAACATCTTGTGGATCGAATGTGCTCCAAATTCCATAACATTTGGATGATACGAACATAGGGGAGGCATGCTTTCAAAACATTGCCGAAAAATGCGCGTCGCCAAAACTTGCTAAAGACGGTTTTTCTACATTTCTCGACCGACTGCTATGAAACTCATATGGGATCATAACTGGAACGTGGTATACACGGAGAGAAATGTATTTGTAAAAATTACCATTTTATTCGTAAACTAGAACTATTCGGCAAAACCAGACAATAATTTATAATATAACTCCTAATCATTGCCAGTTGTGATGGTAAAAATTGAGATTAATTTGGATTTTTACCACCACAGCTGACAATGATTAGGAGTTATGCTATAAATTATTGTCTGATTTTTCCGAATGGTTCTAGTTTACGAATAAAATGGTAATCTTTCCAAATAAATTTCTCTCCGTGTGCGTTTCATTGCAATCGGATAATAGGGAGTGGAGATATGAGCGGTCGCAAAATCACAATTTTTTTCCACATTTTTCTTCACCTCTACCGTTCTTCTGTAAGAATAAGGTTGAAACTTATATGGGACCACTACCGACACTACATCTAACCGTGGTAAAAATTTCATGACGATCGGATAATAGGAACCGCAGATATGCGCGGTCGCAATTCTGTTCACATACACTCACAGACAGACACAAAACCAAAAATGTTCCCCGAGTTTGGAGCAACATTTTGTCCTAAGAGATTTCGAGTTTGAAGACAAAAAAATTGTTGACCTCCGGAAACGATCACAAAGCTTCCCTCTACACGGAGAAAAATGCAGCTCGAAAGGATAGTAATCTTTAATAGAAAATTGGAGAATATTTCTTAAAATCTAAGAATTTTTCTTAAGTTCGTAATAAACATAAAACGGTTTAAATTTCTCTTGAATATTGCTCGAAAAACAATGAAAAATTATCAATACTTAACAAATCATAAAAACAAATATGAAGTTTCCAAAAGTCGCGCATGAAATTTCACAAAGTAATTAACAAAATTTTTGAATCTTATTTTCAAATTACAGAATTTTATTATTCACTTTGTAAAATTTCATTCGCGACTTTTGGAAACTTCATATTTGTTTTTATGATTTGTTAAGTATTGATAATTTTTCATTGTTTTTCGAGCAATATTCAAGAGAAATCTGAACCGTTTTATGTTTATTACGAACTTGAGAAAAATTCTTAGATTTTAAGAAATATTCTCCAATTTTCAATTAAAGATTACTATCCTTTCGAGCTGCATTTTTCTCCGTGATAGCGTGGAAGCAAAATACACATCTATTGTCCAACTTGCCTTCTTCCGTGCAAGTTTTGTGTTACTTTTAGCCTTTTAGAATAAAGTACGGGTAGTGACTCGTCAAACCTTAGTATCGACCGTCCTTCCACTGATTATTCTAGCACATTCGGTAAATACAGTTGACAGGATAATCATTCTTCGATTATGATCTTTGAGACAGTACCTGAGATAATATGAAATATTGACATTCGCTATGAATAAGCTTATGCAACATCAAATCGACAAAAACTAACAAAAGTTTCTTTTAGCGTGTAACATTTAGGAATAATTACTATATCGAATATGCATATGACATAATGACAATTTTTTCCTCTGAGAATTTTGAATTTTAAAATACTATGCTATTTATTTTTTCAACGTCATTAAACAAAAAAAAATAATAAATAAATAAGTGAAAGAGAAAAATAAATCAACTAAATTCCAGAATTATTGATCGTTCGAATCGAAGAAAGAGAACAAAACGAAAAGAATAGCAAACATTGTTTTTGGATATCATGAATATTCTTTTGTTGGTTTTACATATAATCCAAATGAATATTCAATTGCAGGAATGATTTCGTTTGATTCATGTAAATATAACGAATAATATTAACCTTTTTTCTTAATTTAATTGGATAGTTTGGATAGGAAAATGCATCAGGGCTCATAGAAAAATCCGGGATATTGTTCATATCGACATGAATGACAGAAAAATTAGTGTCCGGTAGTTTTCGATCAACCTGTACATCGATAACGTTCCGTGACCTCCGTATGTTAATTTTACTGATAATCTAAACGAGGTTTTACAAGTGAAACGACTCGAACGTTTTTTTCAAAATTTTATATAAATCTAATTTCATCCTAGAGTTTCTATGTTCGATTATTACGGTTGTAATTGTCATCTTCCGTAGCGATTATAAAATATCATTCTCGAGAAATAATATATCTTATTACATTCAACCTATACGAAATCTCATTTTTATGTCATCAAGAGAAATCCTTTAGATTTTCACTGCAATTAATATAATGGGACATACAATCAATGTAATAGTTCAACTCATTGGGTCTCCTATGTTGATTATAAACTTTCGTTCTTCCGTTCTGCGTTTGACGCTGTGAATGTCGGATTTCCTTATTGCATTGAAACATCCGTTTAACGTGATCCAATACATCCAAGTGGTTCATACTAAACTTATGATGGGAGTGTTCGGATTCTTTTGAAAAAATTTATAGGATTAATAGAGGATTCAGAAAAGTGTATTGATGAATAAATTCCAACGTTTGTGACTCTCCTGTTGGATTTTTGTGCTGTGTGGAGAACGGTAATGAGCGATAGTTTGATTATTGATAATTCTTTATAAAATTTCGATCGAGGTTTTATAGAATTTAATATCAGGTGTTGGAATGAATTCGTAGCGTTATACAAAAGCTGACGTAGGTAGTACAGTATTTCGTTGTTACCTACCATAATCTATTCACCGCGAAACAGCTATTATTGGACGTCATTTGTTCTACATAACCTTCTTCTGAATCGTAAATAACAACACTTCATAACACATTGAACATGTCAAAATTTATACCGAATAAAGTATTTTTGCGGGGAGTCCTACTCCATTACTTCAATATGAACAAAAGTGCTGCTGAAGCCCATCGTATTTTAGTGGAAGTGTATGCGGTGAACATGGTCTAGCTGAGCAAACGTGTCGAAAATGGTTTGCACGTTTCAAAGCTGGTGATTTCGACTTGGATGATAAGGAGCGACCTGGCCAGCCAAAAAATTGGAAGATACTGATTTGGAGACGTTGCTCGATGAAGACTCATGTCAAACCCTTCAAGAATTGTCGACATCATTGAGAGTTGACTTATCAACGGTAGGAAAACGTCTGAAAAGTTTGGGCATGATCCAGAAGGAAGGACGTTGGATCTCATATGAATTGAAACCAAGGGACATTGAGAGGCGTTTTTTGACGTGTGAACTGCTGCTTCAACGGCAGAAAAGGAAAGGTTTCTTGCATAGGATTGTCCCTGGCAATCAGAAATGGATCCATTACGACAATCCGAAGCGCAGAAAGTCATGGGTCAAGCCCGGCCAACCATCACAATCAAGGGCAGAGCCAAATATCTATGGGTCTAAGCTCCTGCTCTGTATTTGATGGGACCGAATGGGGGTGATTTATTATGGACTGTTGAAACCGAATGAAACCATAACTGGGAATCGTTACCGACTACAATTGATGCGCTTAAACCGTGCGTTGAAAGAAAAACGACCGGAATACTCCAAAAGACACGACAAAGTCATTTTGCTGCACGACAATGCGCGTCCGCACGTCGCAAAACCGGTGAAAACATACCTCGAAACAATTAAATGGGAAGTTCTACCCCACCCGCCGTATTTTCCAGATATTGCGTCATCTGATTACCATTTATTCCGTTCGATAGCTCGTTTGAGCAAAAATTCACTTCTTACGGAGATTGCTAAAAATGGGTGGATTCGTGGATTGCATCCAAAGATGATTCGTTCTTCCAACACGGTATCCATTCCTTGCCCGAAAGATGGTCGAAAGTAGTCGAAAGCGATGGACGATACTTTGATTTTCATTAAAAAAAAAACGCTACGAATTAATTCCAATTCCTAAAATAAACCCGACAAATTTTCTATGAAAAACTATCGGTGTTGACAACTATCGTTCATCACCAGGGGGAAATTTGATTCATGGGAATTTATCAAATTTAAGGAATAGTGCTACTCTATCGCTCGGGGAGTGGGATATTTTATTCAAGGATTTTGTTTTCGTCTTTGAGTTCAAAACTTCTGTGAGATCCTGTTTAGAAGTCAACATTCTATTAATTGTCATTGATACAATTGGTGAAATCTCGTGGGAGCGATGAAAAACAAGAATTTCTACCGGAAAATCATATCGTTTTGTTACAGGATCTGGGGGAAACAGAGTGAAAACATTTTTCAAAGTATATAATTCATATATGTTATTCAATACAGTGTATACCGGGTTTTTCGCAATTCACTGAAAAAACTTCCCAAGCGTTATTCTGCGATCAAAATGCAATAATTTCCCGTATTGAAAATTTTTTTGGAGCCTTGGTTTTCGAGATATAAGCATTTGTAACTTTTTTTTAAAACCCAAATCACTCGAAAGTACTGTATGCTACATACTTGAGTCTGATCCCATACACCCAGCCAGCAAAGTGCTTCCAAATTCACGTTTCCGCTACTAGCAGTGCTAGTGGGAGCAACGTAGTAGCTTTTCCATTACCGTGAGACTGCATGCTACCATAACATATATATGATTCAATTTATAACGTAGCACTACCTCAGCGCTACAACCAAGTAGTGCTCCTAGTAAAAATACTACCAAGTCGCTCCTATTTCCATACATAAGTGAAGCCATATATGTACAGAAGATTTTTAACTGTATAAGTGAATGGTAGCACCACTGCCAGAAGCGCTGCCTTGATTTTGTTGGCTGGGCAGCACCGGGAGGTTTGCTGGACGTTCCGAAAACGTGCTTGGTTACACAGAGAACGTGCAAATAACGTCTCATGATGTTCTAAAAACGTCGCATGTATGTCGCAGGAACATGCAAATGTCCCGTTTAGTTCTATTCATGTCTTCTTGCAATGTTCTTGGGACGTATTCGAGGAAAGGTTTTCACAACGTTCCGCGGCATTGCACATATGTTTTTAAAGGGTTAGTTTTCATGGAAGCACGTTTAGAAAACGCGGAAAGAACGTCCCGTAGGGCATGAAAAGAACGTGCTCGGTACGTATTCATGTGCATCAAAAGCAAAGGTACTCTAAACATTTGGAAAATATGTGCCTTGGGCACCAACACACGCGGAACCAAGATTATGTTTATAGAACATCCAGAAAACTTTCTGTGCTGTCTGGGATACCATTCGCCGAGGTGGAAAAAGGCGGATCTCTGGGAAAAAATTGAAACATCCTATCATTTTTCAATCCAAAGTTATAGCGATTTGAAATTTTTGGACTTCCAGCCAATCGGAATCCAGCAACTTTAAATCATTATAGCTCCCAAACAAAGAATACCAGGATAGTTCAATTTTTTGCGAATGGCGTTAAGCTGAAGTATGTTACACAGTATTTTCAGTGATTTGAATTTGAAAGAAAATCTAAAAATGCTCATATCTCAAAAACTAAGCCTAAAAAAAATCTTTCAATACGGGAAATTATTGCATTTTGGCTACAGAATGACGCATGTGGAGTTTTTTCAGTGTTTTTTTCTCAAACACTCGGTATATAAATTGTGTATAATTATATACCATTGATATGTATATAAACTGGATGCAGTATCGCTCATATTTCCAATCATCAGCTTTAGGACTGGCTTTTAGGGGTGGCTATAGTCAGGGCCGGCGAAACGTTTTTCTCCGTCTTTCTCTTCGTCCATTCGCATATGCGGGATAATAAAGGATAGTAAGTGGTGAGTTACTAACCACTTACTATCCTTTATTAACCCGCATATATCAATGCACGAAGAGAAAGACAGAGAAAAACGTTTCGCCGGCCCTGGCTAAAGTGACCTAACCCCTTAGGTGGATACGAACGTTCACTTCGGACCTCTTTTTCTATTGTATAAGTTTGTCTTTTTCTAACCAACGTGCTCGGATGGTAAACGCTTGTATCCTCTTAAGAGGAGATTATAATCACCATGTGAGCAAGTTTTTTTCTTCCAAATTACTCGGAACTGAATCCATGAAAAAAATCTCAAATCTTCATGGATTCAGTTTCGAGTAATTTGGAAGAAAAAAACCGGTCTCGGTCGGTAAGCTCGTATCCCCTTAAGGGCATTCATCAGAGGCAAAGTTACTAGATCTCTCCCCCCCAGTTTTCTCAACGATTAAAGAATATAATCGATTTTAATGAGCAGGTGCATCTTCATAGCATATCGAAGAAAGTGCAGCTACTCTTTATTTCTCATTTTATTTGTTCGTTTCTGAGAAAACTGGGGGGGGGGGGCGATTTTGGAATCTAGTAACTTTTTGGAAAGGTGGTGAATGCCGTTAAGAGGAAACGATCGTATAGGCAGCTCCATCTGGTGGCATTTTTTTTCCAAACAAAATACTCGAAACTGAACGCATAAAAGAGTCTGAAATTTTCAGGGATGAATCTTTGAATGTTTATCTAGGTTTTTTTATGAAAAAAAACCATTTTTTTTTGCTTTTTCTCGAAATTCAAAATTCCGGCTCTATACAGACCTAGATGAACCTTCAAAGATTCATCCCTGAGAATTTCAGATTTTTTTATGCGTTCAGTTTCGAGTATCTTGGCAGGAAGAAAAATGCCACCAGACGGAGCTACCTATGCGATCATTTTCTCTAAAGAGGATACCAGAGTTACCATCTGAGCATATTGGTTAGAAAAAGACAAACCTATAAGATAGAAAAGGAGGTCTGAAGCAAACGCTGGTATCCTCTTAAACCTTACTCGATATTACATAAAAACCAATATAAACTAGATATATTTCTCATATACAAAACAATAGGAAATCTTGATGATAAACAATTCCAGATATCAAACGAAGAATTTTTTTGCCAAAACAAGAATAGAATTCTTCAAGAACTCTCATTTATTCATTATTAAATTCATAAAGAGCTCTGGAAGTGTTCAATGTTTGGAATATCAACGAGTTCTCTGAGAATGCCGACAGTATTGTTTTAGTACTCTCCAAGAACTCATTGATGTCCCAAACATTGAACTCCTCCAAAGCTCTTTATGAATTCATTAGTTTGAAAATAGTTCTTAAAGAATTCTATTCTTGTTTTTGAAAAAGAATTCCAAGTAGTTATCTGGGATCTTATCATAACGAAAGTTTTCTACTTACATTCTTCAGCCATGACGTGAAAACTAAATTGTTGTGAAGTTGTTGATAAAAAAAGAACTATAAATTTTCGCCGAATGAACATGATTTGACAATCGCTAGTCGCTTTCAGAGATCCCTAGGAAACGAATAGCGATTGTAAAATTCTGCCCTTTCGGCGAAAAGACCCCTTACCGAGAATTCGAACGTTAGTGACCGTGGCTTTGAAGTTCGTCATACACTCTGGTTGTCAGAATTCCTCCATCAGAGGGCCGAGAAAACTCTTACCATCTGAGAAAAAGGAAAATTCGTTTGCAAGCTTTCTCATTTCCTCTCTGTACGTGTTGTACGTACACGTGGTTTCACCCCAATGTCCTTACATGTGTTCGGAAAACTACTGTAATTGATTCAATGATCCACGAACGTTTATCGATCGATACATGTTTTCAGCGTTCGCTATTGTTTTTTGTTTGTTTTTTTTAAGCATTTCGAAGTTCCTTGGACGTTTTATTACAAAAAAAAAACCATGATAATTATAGAGAAAATAAATCATAGAAACGATACATATGCAAAATTTGAATAAAAAAAAATTCTTAATTTGTAGAAAAATTGCCTCACGTTAATATTTTCATTTATCATTGAGTCAATCATAGTTTGATTAAATATACACAACAATCAACAAGTAGCGGCTCAACGTTTCTGTTTTGACTTGAAGATAATAACAAGTGAATATCGAACACCCAAGGTTCATCACCGTATTTGAAATTGATTTTCAGTGAAAATAATAATCAGAACCGACAAAGTTGAATAATATTCATTTTATTTTTTGCATTCCAGGTCATACATTTCAAAATCCAGAAGTAGTTAATCTCGTCTTAGAACCTGGCATATGGTGAGTCCTTGCAACAATATTTTTGCATGAAATTGCTGTACACTTCTTATTAAGGTATGCATTTTATAGATATTTGTTCTATCATTCCTGTACAGAAAGATTTATTCTCATTATTCTTCCGACGTACCTGGTTTTCAATCTTTAATTCATTATTTATCAACCCTGAATCTATATTCTTGCTTCTCTTTTGTTTAGTTCAAAAGATGAGGAAGTCGACAGTGATTGCGTAGTCAGAGCGAGAGGTCTTCCTTGGCAGGCCTCTGATCAGGACATCGCGAGGTTCTTCAGAGGGCTGAACATTGCCAAGTGAGTGCACTAGTCTTCGCCGTACGTACCTTGCAAAAAATCAAATCAAAGAGAAATGAGAATTCAGAATTCCAAATATTCAGTTGAAAATACATTTTTCATCTTGATCAACTTGATTCCATTTCAGTTCGTAATTTCTCTTTATTTTTGTTCCCAAGAAATGACATTAGAATAGAAAATGGGATAAAGAAGAGCGACGAATCAATTCTTTTTCTATTTTTTGCAAGGTACAAATATGTTTCTTATCACAGCATATTCTAATCTAACGTTTAATTGCGTGTACAAGCTACTAGGATGTTCCTACACAAGGTAACGAAATACATTGATATATGTGGTACACGGTAATCTCGTCAATTAAGAAGGTGATATTTGATTATACCATGTATATTTGGATGCACATCTTTGTATCGTCATTTATAAAACCCATTGAATGTCGTGAATTTCTAGTTCGTATCAAAATATTTGCTGATGTATCGTATGAAAAGAAACGACAATGATATCATTTTTTGTTCCGTTCTACATCGGCATAACGCTAAGTCAGGTATTTTTCATATTTGTGAATCATTGCATATTCGATGGAAGGAATTATTGAAAAAGAAGAAAACATTTCAACAGTCAGCTTTTATCAACTGTGCGAACATAAAACCTAATCAAGGGAAACAAGAGGTCGGGAAATTGTCATACGATTCATCCTACGATACGTTAATCATAAATATCAGACATATTTCTGAATATTTCGTGTTATACGTTATTACAGTGATATTTTCCTAAAAGTAATCAATTCAATCATCGATAATTCATTTCAATTGTATATAATTATGAAATTAAACGCAAATAAATTATAATAAACATTCTTTTCGTAGGGGTGGCGTAGCTTTGTGCTTGAGTGCTATGGGAAGACGTAACGGAGAAGCTTTAGTACGTTTTGTTGATAAAGAACATAGAGACATGGCTCTTAAGAGACACAAGCACCATATGGGTCAACGTTACGTTGAAGTCTACAAAGCGTCAGGAGAAAATTTCATTGGCGTAGCTGGAGGAACTAGCGGCGAGGCACTTGCTTTTTTATCGAGAGGTGCTCAAGTTATCGTTCGAATGAGGGGATTGCCGTACGATTGTGTGGCTAAACAAGTGGTAATTATATAATTTTCAAATTAGTCTCATTATCTCTGGACAATAATAACAAACAACGTGTGGCCCTCATATTTCAGATTGACTTTTTCCTTACTGGTCAAAAACCGTGTCACGTGTTGGACGGCGAAGAGGGTGTATTGTTTGTCAAGAAACCAGACGGTCGAGCGACGGGAGATGCTTTTGTTTTGTTCGCAAAAGAAGAGGATGCAGTTAAAGCTTTGAGTAAACATAGAGACTGTATAGGGACTAGATATATCGAACTTTTTCGAAGCACAACCGCGGAAGTACAACAGGTACGTTCAATTGGAATAAGAATTCTCGAGACGAATTGATGAAATTTGAATTTCATATATTTATTTGATGAATTTCAGGTTTTAAATAGGGCTACGGATCCAAAACCTCCTGCGGTCCCACCTATGCCACCCGTACCGTCTTTGCCAACCTCTTTTCTTCCACAGTACATCATCACTTCTGGCACAAGGAAGGACTGCGTTAGGTTACGGGGTCTCCCCTACGAAGCACAAGTGGAACATATTCTTGAATTCCTCGGAGATCATTCCAAGAATATCATCTTCCAAGGTGTTCATATGGTTTATAAAGCTCAGGTAAGAATTAACAATTCGAATCGATAAAACGATTACAATATTGAGAGATCGATTGTGGTTTATGTAACCTTTGAGATACGTAGCCTTCACAACGCGCTACGTGGATTTGAGGTGAATGAACGAGATCATCGTTGGATTCAACGTAAAATGATGCGCATATATCTTTGTCACCTCAAACTCACGTTCAACAGTTCGAAATTAGTTCACAATGGAAATGTTGAAAACTATAAAACAAGGGATGTTGTGTTGTCTAGAAAGCGACTTGTCTCATCGATAGCAGTACCGAAATATCGATTCGAAGAGAATTGCAAGGTCGTTGCATTATTTCAGGGACAACCTTCGGGCGAAGCATTCATACAGATGGACAGTGAAAATTCCGCTTACGCTTGTGCGACGCAACGACATCACCGTTACATGAGTTTTGGTAAAAAATTGCGATACATCGAGGTCTTCCAATGCAGCGGAGACGATATGAATATGATATTGTTAGGTGGAGTAGGTCCGTCATCGACAAAGCCGCTTCTATCACCTGGTACGTTGTCTACACAGACTCCTGCAACTTTGACGACTCACGCAAGCGCACCGCCGGCCCCGGCTCCGGTCCCGGTAGCGCCGGCGCAACCTTCTCTTTGGGACATTCACGCGCTTGTCCAAGCGCAAGCGGTTCAAGCTCAAGCTGCTCAAGCGCAAGCCCAAGCAGCGCAAGCAGCTTTGAGGAACCAAGACTTTTGGTTAATGGCGTTAGCTTCCAATACCCCACCCACTTCGACCACCCCATCGCCGACTTCCTCCGCCACGAGTAAGGCTCTCGCTTTACCACCCCCGCCAACAGCGAATCATCAAATCCCAACGGCGTACGCGGTATCCCCAGCCTCGGCTACCGCCGTTTTACATCACGCTCAACCCCCAAGTCCCGCGCCGTTCTTACTCTTGAACATGCCTCCCGCGCGTATACCTCAGTTTCTCCGAGCTCCAGCCCCGCCCGGTCTTCTTACCCCAATTATGCCGGCCACTTCGATCAATCCCGCAGCGATTATGGGACTCAAAAGAACGTGGAATGGAGCTTTTCCCACAGAAACGTCGGTCGGGAGCGTTGCCAAACGCCCCGCTTGGCACACCCCCGGAGCAGCCACCGCGACGTTCCATCACGCTCCTACCACCCCAACTGGCGCTTCCACGATACCTTATCCCGCACAGTTCTATCCCCAAATGTGATCGCGTCTAAGATTTTCAAGCAAACTACCTGACCGCATTTATTATACATTCCTGTTTTTCAATACATATTTTTACATGTATTGTTGAAAATCCTATATTATTCAAGACTCCAATCATTGTATATCTACTTTTTAATAGTCATTAGAAGAATTCTTTTTCAGTACAAATCTAACTCGTACGTTACAATTGTATACGTGAGATGATCGCTTCCAAGATCAAAGAATTCTTTGTTTTTGTTTTTCTTTTACATTCCAGTTGTGTTGTAAATCGTTACAATTATGTGTTACCCTTTACCATTTTTGGAGGTTGTCTTTGTTTTCATCCTTATTTTTTACTTTATATACAAAGTATACATTCCTCGTAAGGTTCCGTGACTTTTTCACACTTTACATTTTCAAGTACAATTTTCGTGTTTCATAATCTTTGTACTTAAAGATCCATCGAAGGAACGCATTGAACTGTAATATACGAATTGCAAATTTCATATTTTTATTTCGATGTACAGTTTTCTATTTGTTTTTTTCTTTCTTTTGCTCGATCTAAACGTGCCTTACTTTGAATTAATAGCAGCGTGGTACTTATATGAAATTTTTGGAATGCCTTTTCGATATTCGTACTCGTGTATTTAAATAAAAATGAATATACATCTTTATATAGAAAAAGAATATTACGTATAAATTGATATATCAATATATATATATATATATATATATATATACACACACATGTATATTTTAATATAAAATGATATTTGTTAAGTTGTTAAACTATGGACATTCCATCCAATTATTACGATACTTTCACGTGGCAACTAAGTACTTTGATAGTTTAATTTTTATTCCATTTCGGTCAGATTAAGATAGAATACTGTGAGATTTGGCAGTCCCATATGTCACATTCCCCTTCACGCGCCCGCCCCGTTATCTCGTTTTCAAACTGAGAGCTCGGAGAAATATCTTTATGATCCTTTTTTCTGTTCAATTTCGATTGAAATTCTAATGGTTAGTGATCGGAGGATAAGATTTCTCCAACAATTTATATACACGCATATATATTTAGAAACTAATAACGTGATCGTTTGTTTCGAATATTTTCTATGAACCAACGAGAATATACTGTTTTCAACTCATTTCCTTCTTGCCAGGTTTAGAATTGTAATCTTTCCAATCCAAGAGTGTTTTTTTACGCTCAATGTGCTATTTTGATATACAATATATATATATATATATATACATAATATATAACAATCAGAATTTATAAAATAATAGTAATAATAGCAGTAATCGATGGTACGAAACGGTATTCGAAAGGAAAATATCAACCGATTGTGAATATTACAGTACCTTTTTTACATTGACGATTACTGTTATTGTTAGTACGATATGTGAACTATTCACTATCATCGTCATCATCATCGCCATCATTGTCATCATTATCATCGCTGTCGTTCAGAGAAAAAGGTTCATTTTTCGCGGATCGATGTATTCTTTTCTTTTACATCGAACGTCTCTTTATTCGGAAAGATGTATCATCGTCATATTGTATCGTAATAATATTGTAGAACGGTGTAGCCGGTAGCACTTTGGTTTAATATCTATTTTTGTTTATTGAAAATCCTAGAGATTAGAGATGGCGAGTCTCTTAATATAACTATGCACATATTTATATATCGTAACCAAATTATCGGAGACTCGAAATCTTTAACGATACGTTCTAATTAATATAGTTTATTTTTTGATCACACCAAGTTTGAAAAATCCAACCGTTGCCTGCCGACATTCGTGTCGTAATTCTCATATGATACGGCTTCACACAATCTAGTAATGATAGTAACGAAGGATATATTCAATCATAATATGATACGAAATGAATGAAACGGGATCGAATGAATTCGTGTTTTATAATTATACTTGGATGGAATTGAAAATATTCATTCATTCATTTCATGTCAAGTTTTATGTACGGGGGTGCATCTTGGAATGTTTGATATAATATATGGATATGCGTTGTTTTTCCAATGTTTATACAATTGTAGCCCATTGATCGTCGATTGTTTCTAGAATTTGATAGAATGAAATGAAAAAGATGCGCCCCTTTTTACAATAATGTATACGTGCATTACATCTCTGTTGGCTTTCGCTGGGTATCTCACGTGATGGCTCTTACAATTATGCATACAAATACGATACAGACATACCGCAAAATCCATTAAAAGAGAAATGATGAGACTGATTTATGTAAAAAATGATTCATCAGCAAAACTTGATAATAGTTTTTCTTTCTATCATTTTTTACATGAATCTAGGTTGTATATTTTTGTTGAATCTTCTATGAATTTCGGAGTTCCATTTTCGTATTTGCGTCACTCTCGTCACGCAAAACGTTGGAATAAGATTTCCGAACGCATATTAATACCACGGAAATTATAAGAATAAATATGAGAGGGTAAGGGAGAGAAATTTGGTTCTTTTGGTTCTACGCACACTTGAAATCGCTAAATATTCTCATGCTAACTCGTATACTTGCTGGTTTTTTTTTTTTTCATATAAAAAACAAAATGATGACGTGATTTATATATGGCATTGAATGTGTTTTGTTTGGGTCTGCTAACACGGTGACTGATAATGTGTTGTCTATCAACAGTTTACTTTTAACCCAGTTGTCATATAATTAAACCCAGTGGAACAAAAATTAGTTGCAATCATGGAGAATAAAGAACAAAATCACATATATACGATCCCCCGATAGCCCTCGAATTGAAGATTTATTGAATTTCTTGATACATTTGCTCATTGCTTTTTCTTTATTCTCCAGTTAGAATCCAGTTTGTTATTCCCTGGAATTTGACTAACTTTTATTCCAAGCGGGGAAATCATTGGTTTCTTTGTTGTAGCTATCGTTGTTACTATTTCTATCTTTGAATTAGAATATTTCAATTTTGCATCGCAAAGAAGAAGGAAACACTTTTCTGAATGATGAGATTATATCTTTGTTTTCGAATAACGTGATGATTCTTTGTTGCAGATACAGGTATATGCATTCTCAACGATCTACACTGTACTAAATTTCCTATGAACGCGTGCGCGAAGTCGTTGGACAATTTGAACGGAAATTTTCTGGTTTTTTCGTACAGTGTGGTGGTACAGCTATGAGCATACAAAATGGGAAAATTAGCATTCTTTATTATGAAGATACCAGCGGTATTATTTTGAGAAACAAATTTTAATCAAAATGTATGCTCGTCCGATTGTCTTGCCATTTCCCTTTGATTTTGATTTGATGTTTCTTCAATCGACATCGTTGGGGAGGGACCAGCGTTCCAGAGACCTAACATGTGTCAATATTCTTCACTCTTTAACGAAATCACGTTTCTGGGAGCTGGGATCGCCTTGAAAACGATAATAATTCAGAAAAATGTTTATTCTCAAAGACCGTCTGTGATCATCCTAGCGAAAGTTAACCCCACGTATCACTGCCGTGACCGCGTATAATTTATACATTCATAATATTTTTTGTTTAGGGTTAGTATGTTCGGATTGGTGCAAGGAATGTGCATCGTGTGGTGATGAATGATGAATTGTGCTTCAACAAATTTCAGAAACTATCAAGTCGAAATGATCTTATCTTCTCTTGCGCTGGAAACATTCACTTTGCACCTTCCCAAACCAACTCAAAATACAGTACGAAATTGAGCATTGGGATGAGTTTGATTGGGTATCGATAATTGTTCCCATCTTCTTGTACTTGTCTCCCAAAAGAGAACAATACAATAACAAGTACGGGAAGATGCCGGAAGATTCTTTCGTAAGATTTATACAATTTTCCTTTTTCCTTTCTTTTTTTTTTCTTTTTTTGTTACAAATTTGCCTTATTTTTTTTCTGTCTGAACAATGTTTAGTATCGGGATGTAGGCACTCATTGACACACAGACGCAACGCACAATAAAAATACACAAACTGATCTATTTTAATCGCTGTATACACCTGTGTATTCGATGATATATATATATATAAATATGTATATATATCCATATATGTATTTATATATATCATTGCTGAAAAATCATGTTTAATAAATGTGCCTTGTGGAGATACAAATCTTTTGGCTTGCTGGGTTGGTGGACTTTACCCCGGATTATTATACCTAGCTCCGATGATTGTCATTTTCATTCCAACAGGAGCTTTATTCATCGTAGTGAAACATTCATGCATTCCAAAGTATATATTATCGTATAAAAGACAAGTTTGAATGAAAACGACAATCATTTGTTTACTGTTACGTTCTTTACATTTTTTTTCACTGGGCTCGCAGGTATCTTTGGTGTCTACAGACATGAATTGGAGATTTCTGTGTCGTAATTCTTAGCGTTCTCCCTCTCTTTCTTCCTCTCTGATTTGTCGTTTCCTGCCTCACAATATCTTCGACTTGATTCTTCTATTTCTCTCAGGATTTATTCACGTAAATGGTTAATAATCTATCTTCCTTTTTCTTTCACGCGATGTCGCAGTTTATAATACCATAATATATATACCAATCATTCGTTATCGGATAAGTAAAATAAGAGAGAAATAGAACGAAGGAAGTAAGCAAATAAGCAAAGAGAGGAAGAGAGAATATATATTTTTGGGTGAATTTGGTGATTTGGCAGAGGTGCAGAACGCAAGCTGGTTGCTGCGTATATATATATATACAAATATATACATTTATATACACATATATATCTTGTGTTACAATGGTGCAGTGTCGATTGCTGTATGGTAGCGGGATCTACAAAATACTAACTTCTGTGCTTCCAGGTAGGCCAAGTCCAAATCATTTATTCCTTCAAACATTTTGGAATCGTATACACTGAGCTTTCTTATTGTGTTTTTGTTTTGTTAATCGTTTCATGTTATCTTGAACTTGAAAAGTCAAAAAATTCCATTAATTTCCATGGTATACGATTTCATTGTATTCGATTAAAGGATCGTGTGGGATATAAAAAAGAGAAATGTGTACAAGTTTATCCTGCACGATTCGTTACTAATAACCACTGTTGGTGTGGTTCAAGGAACGGGTACTCTGTTGTTTCTTTTTTATTATTATTTTTATCATATTTTTGTTCTGTTACTTTTCCATTTGTACATAAAATATGTAATACGAAAATATGTCACACAAAGTCAATAAGTACTTATTATTCATTTGGAAACGGGAGGGTTTTGCTCTTGCTTGACTATTTAGATGATGTTTTGTTATGAAAATCTGCATGAGGAAAGATCGATAAAAATGGGATTCATTGAAGAAGACGTCCATGTACGTTCTCTATACAATTTTATTCTATGCATTAGAAAGAAGACTCATTTGTATTTAGCGAACAAAAGTAAAGTGGGACATGACCGTTATGAATGAATATTGATCTCGATAATCGTTAACTTTGCGCTTTATTCTTTTAATGAACAAGATCATCAGTCACGTTCGAATGAATTTTGATCATCGAAAATTAATATTCATTTTATACTCACATTTTTTTTCGGTTTATGATTTATACTGATCACAATGTTGCATTTCACAATCATTGCATAAATAATGAATAAATGAGTGTAAACGTAATCATTGAAAAAAGATGGTAGAGAATATTGGATTTGAAGTAGAAAAAAAAGAAGTAATGCTTGTTCATTAATGAATTTTCTTTTTCGTTTAGGAGGAACTATTTTGCCAACACCACCACCGCCTCCGCCAACGGTCTTCGCAGCTCCTCCGTTCCTTCACTCGGCACCAATTTTGTATTGGACCTATCCGTCGCCGCCGGTCAGTCCAACCAGTTACTACATGCCACCGATTCCACGACCACTGGTAAACATGATAAACAAAAAACCAAGAGTCGAATAACAAATTTCGTTCAACACACCCTGATCACTGGCATATCAATGGGTCCAGCGATGTCGATGAAAAGATTCAAAGGTCCTGTGAAGAGATGCCTGTAGTCGTGTTTGTTGGCGTTATATTTGTGAAAATGTACAAATATTGGCCATTATAATTTCCCTTGGATCATTATGCAAATGAATAGATCCTTTCAAGTATTTGGGGAACGATGAAACGAATTTTGAACACGAATGTTATCAAGATAGGTATAGAAACTTCGGGTTACGTTGAAGTTATTCGAAAAACCGTAACAAAAATGATTTCATCATTAATCTCTTACGAAAGGCCCAATTCCTAGAGAAATTTTGAGATTTTGTTATACTTTTTTTAGGAATTGGGACTTCCTTGAGACATGGAGGGAAATGACTTTTATGAGGAATAATGAGATTATTCTCGTTAGCAAAATTAAAGTGAATGTCATTTTCTTGAATGCGCACAGAGATTTATATACCATTCTGCGAAAAAGACCACGTTGAATCGACTTGGAAACAAGTTCATCTAACGGTTCATGCACAGCTCAAGTGACAGGGAAAACATATATAAGGTATAAAACACCCCCATTCGTGCACCCCTTAGCCCCCATTAGGGAACAATCGTTTATTTATTATATTTTCCTTATGACATATTATTCTAGATTTATTCGCGTCCCAGTGGTTTATTTATAAATATATATGTGTCTGGTCAGTCATCCCGTACAGCACCGGAAATTTCTACGTTGCCTCGTCGTGGAAGCTTCGTTCATCCACGTTCTATCCATGTTCCGACGGAGAAAAATTGTTCTATTATAAATTACTAGACTCGCTGGTATATTGCGGATATACTTGCGTTTTGAAGTTGTATACCAAATATCTCTTCAAAAGTACCAGAAGACTTTCCGGGAGTTGATGGTAGGATAATGACATTTTATAATAGAAAGTTTGATACTTTTGATGAGAATGTTTGGTATATATGCTTGAAATGCAAGTATATCCTCAATCTACTAGCCAGTCTAGTAATTTATAGAGGCAAAGGTGGAATAATGGGCCCCTGCTGGTAATATGGGCTCCCTCTGTATCTGATTATGTGAGTCACGAATTCTAGCGGTGAACACTCAAACTACTGGAACTAGTTCACAAACGACACTGTAGATCGCGCTGATCGCTCAGCTGTTATGGTTGATAATATATCAAGCAATGAATCTTGCGCTCGTTATCAAAAGTTTGAAAGGTAAGAGTTGGACCTAATATTACTACAGTTTTTTCATTTCAACCGGTGAAACCAAGTTTGGGTATGTATTTAGTATGCTATAAAGATCGCGTTTCACATCAAGTAATGTCAATTTATTTACAAAGTCGAGGGTAGAAAAATTTTATTCTCCAAGATGGTCAGGGTGGATATACGGGCTCTCTGCACTGCGGGTATTATGGCCCCCGACTCTGAATCTGAACTGTGGGTCAAGTGTGTGGTTTGTGACATGTAGGCTCACAATGATTGTGCTGGTTGCGAAAAAGATGTTTACAATTGTGACTTCTGTAAATGAATTGAAACAAAAATGATTTTTCCAGTTGGTTTATGATAAGTCACTTTTCTTCATTTTGACGCAATATCCAAGCGGACTTTCAATTTATATCTAGATCCAACTCCATTCTATGTGGATTTATGAGTAAATGAACACTTTCCTTTAATTGTTTCATTTCTTTGACAAAAATACTTTAGGGCCCATATTACCCGCACAAATGTTGGTAATGAAAAAATGGGAAACTTTGGAAAAACGATTTTATTCCTTTAATGGCTGCGAAGAATGAAACGGGACTTCATGCAATCAGTGTTGGGTAGTTCATAGAAGAATTATGATGTATTTTAGATGTTTATGCTGAAAATAGAAGAAGTGATTACAAATAAAGAAAGTGGGGGCCCATATATCCACCCTTACCTCTAATGGATAATTTTTCTCAGTGCACCATTTATCCACGTAAAGTCCCCGGAGATGCGACGTAGAAATCGGTGGATGTGCTGTTAGAGATGCTTGGATGAGATTGAAGCACTAAATGAAAAAAAAACTATAAATCGAAAACCAGAATGTTCATAAATGGGGTCATCTATCTTAGTCATTCCAAGTTATTTTCACTTGTAAAACATGCAACAAACAACAAACAACTTGTTTCCAAGTTGAATTAACTTGAAGTTGGCCACATGGTAAGTGCGAATCGATATTATTTTTTCCAATGCAGTCATTGGAAACAATTGGAAAAACCCATTAAATTTCGTCAAATCTCATTGAAATTGAACAAAAGTCTCGTTGAATCTGACCTGATCAGATTTGTCAGTGAGATTTGGTCAGTTATGTGTATTCCTTCAACAAGAATCTCATTGAATCTTGTGAAATTCTAATGAATCTCGCACAATAATCTAGCCAAATCTCATGGAATTTCATGTTGCTGAATTTTGAAGCGTTTATTGAAACGAATTGGTTATCGAATAACGAATCCTCAGCCGTTGAAGACCGAAAATCCTGCGATATATTCTTTAAACGATGTTTCCAGTTCCAAGGAGTTGATTCGAGAAGGTCAACACCGATGATTTCTCAGATTTTGTGACTTTGAATTGTCGTTTCGTTTCTGTAAACGTTTCGAATTTCAACAACATTAGAATTTCACGTCGTTGGATTCAATGGACTTCTTTAACCAGGAATATGACAAGATCCATTACCACTAGAATGACCTGTAAATACGCGTGTTTTTTCAAAATTTTAAATTTTGCTGCTCCTATACCTTGATTGTGGTTCAATCAACATAAAAACGCTTTCTTGCGAAATTTTGGTTCAATTTCAAACGCGTGGAAGACGACACATAGCGTACGCAACGATAAAATCCGTTAAAAAATCGTATATTCTTATTCTCATTGCAGATTATATTATTATTTGTTGATATACAATTTTATGGCTGAGGAAAAATCCTGAAAGAAAAACTGCCAGCTGATGAATTTTGATTAATTGCTCTCGGTGTGCAAACCAGCGTGTTAAGGAGATACACTAGCGCCGGGACCAAAGATGTGAGAGCATTTGAAATGCTTTTTTTTGCGAACATTTGATATTGCTGAGAAATTTTGCTGTATATTTTGCGTTTCTGCACATTTTCTATATGTGTTTTCGTGGTTTTCATTTGCAAAAAATTTCTCTGGACATGATATATTTCTTATTTGGTATTTCATAAGGGATTTCTGAAAGCATTTTGTATTCTGCATTTTCCATACGAAATGCACAATGCATGCCAAAATATGTAATAGAATACAAAATACGAAATATGTCATCTTCAGGGAAATTGTTTTCTAAAGAAAACTACAAAAACAAGCAGCGAGTGTGCAGAAATGGGAAACATACAGCAAAATTTTCGTTGAAGAGCATTTCAAATGCTTTCACTCCTCTCGCCGGGAAATTAGCCAAATTTTTCGTGTAAAATTTCTCCACAATACTGTCATATTTCCAAAATAATATCAGTGCTCCCACCGTTGCTATTTCTTTTTTTTCTGATTGGCCATTCTAACCAACAAGACAACGTGATTGGGTGATTCCGTTGGAAAAAGTAACTAAGTGGGAGCCTTAAGATATCGTTCTACACAGCATTTTTATAGACATTCAAGGAATGTTGTATAGAGCGATATTTCGAAAATATCCAAGCATTGTGAAGAAATCTTACTCGGAAGATTTGGCTAAAAATCCTGGCGCTAGTGTCCCCTTAACCCATTAAGGGGGAAAATACATATAAACATACCGTTTTTTGAGGATTTATTACAAAAAATCGACTGAAGACCCATTAATGAAATAACGCATATCTTGAAATATACGTTTCAAAGTATTTTGACAATTTTTTTGAGACAAAAATATTTCAAAATGGCAGAGCTACAGCTGCTAAAAGTTGGTAGCTGGTTTTCACGCCGTGCAGCCTACAAGTCCCAATTTTTTTCTAAAATCGGAAAACCAAGATTCTATCGTTAGAATATATAAAAATGCACATCTCGACGGAGCCAAAACGAATGAAAATGAAAAATTGAAAATTCAGGGGGATTTTGGAAAAAAAACCACTTTTGTTCCTAATTACAAATTGAAAAAACCAATGTGAATAAATTTGGTTTTTTGTTCTTCTCTCCGTCGAGATGTGTGTTTCTACATATTCTAACGATAGAATTTTGATTTTTTGATTTTAGAAAAAAATTGGGACCTGTAGGTTGCACGGCGCAAAAACGAGGTAGCAACTCGTAGCTCCGCCATTTTGAAATATTTTTGTCTTCAAAAAATTTGAAAGATAATTTCAAACGTATAATTCAAGATGTGCTTTATTTCATTAATGTATCTTCAACCAATGTTTTGTAATAAATTCTTGAAAAAAAGGTACATTCACATGTATTTCCCCCCTTAACGCCCAAGCGCCTCGATTTTGTGCCAACTTTTCGACGCGATTATTTGTAATGTTATCGTCTTTGAAAAATTTCAGTTTTCATATATTTTGGCGTGAAATTTTCTGCTCTTTCAGGATCCGTGGTCAAAATTATGATTAGACTTCTAGGAAAAAAGGTATGGCCGATTTGAACTAAAAAAACGTGAAAATTGAAAAAAACAAATCTTCTTGATTTTGTTTCATAATGTTATCGCCAATAATTTGTGCTCTAATTATGGACAAAGGTGGACAAAATGCTTCAGGTTTAAGAGGAGATTTTTGTTATCGAAGTGAAATCGCTTTTTCTTTACAAAATGGCGGCAATAACGTAAAAATTTCATGAAAAACATTACTTATTTCTTTCCCTCGAAAACTAGATTTTATCGAAAAGTTTATGACAACCAAAGTGTCTTAGGATCAGTCAAGGAACGCTAACAAATTTTTTTAGAATTTTTTGAGACAATTTAGATTTTTTTGAAAATTTGGAAAATCTGATTTTTCAAAAACGTGTCAAAAACATTTGAAAAAATGTTTGAGTATTCCTTGACTAATTATAAGACATTTTTGTTGTTTTGAATTTTTTGATTAAGCCCATAGTTTTCGAGCAAAAGAATAACTAATGTTTTTCATGAAATTTTTACGTTATTGCCGCCATTTTGTAAAAAAAAGCGATTTCACTTCGATAACAAAAATCCCCTCTTAAACCTGAAGCATTTTGTCCACCTTTGTCCATAATTAGAGCACAAATTATTGGCGATAACATTATGAAAAAAAATCAAGAACATTTTTTTTTTTTCAATTTTCACGTTTTTTGAATTTAAATCGGCCATATCTTTTTTCCTAGAAGTCTAATCATAATTTTGACCACGGATCTTGAAAGAGCATAAAATTTCACGCCAAAATATGTGAAAACTGAATTTTTTCAAAGACGATAACATTACAAATAATCGCGTCGAAAAGTTGACACAAAATTTCCTCCCAGGACTGTTCCTGCTGCCCTCTCTTTGTTTCTCTCCTATCCGCTCAAACTTGCGAGTTGATAAATGATAGGAGAGAGGCACAGAGAGGTTGGCATACTGAGAAAAATTTGCATCAATTCAGTTAACGAAATCAAGACAAGTGTATCATTTCAGTTGGAATAATGGAAAAATTAGTTATAGAAATTGACAAAATGATTCAATTAACTGTAAAAAGCGGTCGTTGTGTTTTTCAATCAACTTGTCTAGTTGAAATGACTCGAAACTTTCTCTGCGTGCAGCCCAGATGGAAATATTCTATATTAAATCTTATTACGAATGGTGAAATTTCTTATTAAATATCATTAAATTTCATTGAAATCTATTCATTTTCTCATTCGTTAATGAGATTTTATAGATTATTTGTAACAGGGAGGAACGGCCCTGCTTCCTTCCACACAACTCACTCACGCACGCACCTCTGGTGAAAATGAAGCGTATACGAAGCGAAAAATGTTTCAATTTCCTCTTAATGAAACGTGTAATGCCCGCTCGGTGTGAAGTAATGAAATCATACGTCCCATATACGCCTCATAAGCTTTCGATCCCGTTTCACACCCTCTTCACGTGAAGTAATAGTACGTTAGATTAAACGTGTGCGAATCATACCTATTCTGATTTCAAATAATACCTTCATGCGGTCGATCCCAACGGCGATTACTGGCTCAGTGGATAAAACCCCTTCGTCTGTCATGATAAAAGTCATGGGTTCGATTCTTGCTATGGGGTGCAGTTTTTTTTATTTAGGTTTGATGAATGAAATACACTTCTTTTGCTCTGTGTACTCTTTATCGATGTTTCCGTTACCTTCCAGCATACGCTTCGTTCACTTTTCTTCCCCGCTTCCATTTTCACCAGGGACCGCCACAGAGATTCGTAGATTCCCAAGAAAACATGAAAAATGAATTCTCAATTTATCTGCATACTCAACAACAGGGCGCTTCCAAAGGCTTTAAATTCTGAACAATTAGCCAAATTCGTGTCCAAACGAAGACCTGAATCGGAAATTCAGAAACAATATTTCAAAAAATTGATAGAATACTCGCGTTTACCGTTGTTTATTAATCAACCCCGGCAATTGAAAAGAAAAAAAGAATACTTTGGAAATTATCAGAAAATGAAGAAGCATCCTCGTTCTCCCGTCTTTCATGGTCCAATCACATTATCGACCAAAATCTATAATTTTGATTGATTTCAGTTGGCTTCTTGTGGTGCAGCCGGAGGAGTGCCCGTCAGTTCGAATGCAGCTGTACCGCCCAATCATAATGGACCATTACCAACCAATCCACCTGCAGTGCTGCAAACAGATCCAAACGAATGTATGAATCCCATGGGACCATTGCCGACGCCGACGAACGACCACTGTATTCACGCCGCTTTTATCCCTCACATGGATTTGGATGCTTTAATTCCGCGTATGGAATTGGAAGATCCAGGGAGTCCACGGATACACGTCCAGCCACCGCCTCCTTTATTCAATCCTACGTGTGATCTATTACATTCGTGAGCTTATTATCTTCAATTATTTTCTTATTAATCTTTGTTTTCCTTCAAGGAATTATTATCAACGTTTTCGGAAAGAAAATGTTCAAATGTACTGTAAATACAAATGAAGTCGTTCGATACCGTGCTCCCGATGAAGATTCGAACTCAAAGCTTCTCATATACAAATACGTACATATATGATTTCTAAATGATCCAGGGTGGTACTCGAAGATGTACGATGTGCAATGTTTTGACAGTTTTGAAACATTTTCGAATGTTTGCAATTCTGACAAAAGAAAATCTTGTAAATAATTGTTTTGAAATGTTCAGAAGGGATGAATGATGAACGTCGATTTGTGGGGAAAATGAATTCCGAATGGAATATTTGTTTATGAAATAACGATATTTGAAAATTCAGTTTAAGAAGAAAACATTGAGATCGGAGGGTATCGTTTTCATTAGGAGCTTCGCGGATTCGAATATATTAATCAAATGTGCAGGATTTTAAATCCTTGCTCATTTAGAGGGTCTATAATTATTATTATGTACAATGTACATAATATTGAACTTGAATAAATAACAGGTACCTGTCACCTATTTGGATAGACATTAGTTCGTCATGACTCGTTGAACTTTTTGTTTTGCAAAAATACAAAATTCGAATTTGTAAAATAGCGAGATGATGATGTAAGGGATTGAAAATCCACCAAAAATTATTTCAATTCGATCTATGCAATCATTCGAAGTTGCATTAAAAAATAGGTTTAGTCAAATAAAATAACAATCAATCCAAACAACCCTGCTTGTTGAAAGATCCTATTCAAACCTATTAACTGGTCAATCGGTATGAATCAGATTTTTGTTCAGGATTCTGAGTCTAATTGATTGCCGAGTTGATAAGTTTAAATCGGATTTTTGAAGCAAGGAATTAGGCTCAGCTTGAGACATCGTTGTTGTCTCGCGTAGCTACGTGTGATTGATAAACATGTATAAATATATATCGATAATATATAGCAAGAAAAAACAAAAACCCAGAACAAAAATTGAACGAAACTTGAGAGAAGTCGATATGTAGAACGACTCGTAAGGATAAAAACTTGTTTTATTACGTGTATAAGAACAGTGTTTTCTTTTGAAAACATCTCATGTCAATGTCGTAACGATGACTTTACTAGTATGAACATTCGGAATCAGTTCTCATTATTAGGAATAATTGTTTTTATGAATTTAAGCGTGAAATTTTTGAATTCTTTTGATTATTACGATCAAATCAAATCGTATGAACTTCCGTATTTCTATTTACGTATTTTTTCATTGATTATATAATCTTCTACTGAAACTTCGAAGGGATTCAGAAATTTGAGAAAAAACAATTTTGTAACAGAATTGTAGGATCGAGCTTTCATCTCCCTTCTAGAATCCCTTTAAAGTAAATAATGAATCCGCACCAAAACTTGAACGAGTCTTTTGTTTTCACAATTTCATTGAAAATTCCTTAAAATCCGTGATGAGGATTCTTAAATGAAATTGCAGAAAAAAAACGAAAAGTAGTACTCACTCGAGCGTAGATGCTGATTCTTTCCTTCGGTGAAGAATTTTCATTCGATACAACGAACCACCGGATGGTTACGTTTTTTCTAGTCTAGACTAGACGCAAGTCGTCCTAAAAGTTAAGTGCTACAATAGTTTGAACCCCACTGCATTAAGTTTACTTTACTTTTTATCTAAAATTTTACTCATTCGAACAAATATTATTTTTACTTCGTGAAATATGAAATTTTATCAAAATACGCTTCTCTCTTCGTCGTATAACAGATTTAAAGGATTCAAAAGAAAAATATTTTATCGATGGAAACTACTTTTTTCTTGTTGAAAAATTGATTATATTTTGATAAGATTTCATTGGTTTTAATTTGAAATTTGTCCTCTCAACTATTTATAATGCATTGTGTAGCGTACGAGAAGATACAAAACTCACAATTATGTACTATGGAGATATTCGCTTGACTTAGAGGTAGAATTTGAATGCGCGTGTATCGAACCAATATTGAGAATCGTTCCATCGTTCGCTTATATTTTAATTTAATTTATATATATATATATTTGTATTTATATAGCAATTTTTGAGACAGCAATTGACACGAAAATTTAATATATTCTTTTCGAACGACACTTGGAATACTGAAACGAGAGAGCCTGAATTTCAAGCTCTACGCAGGATCGCAAATTTAGTGTTTCGGGAAGGTAGGATACAACATTTCTTTATTCTCATACGATCTTCCTCTCGCTCTATCGAGGACAGACATTCAAAACGCTATTGAGAAAGTTCACCGAGACTGTAGTTCATAAGATAGAAATTGAAAGGGAAAGTCAAAAGTCCAGGGTTCGCTCGAAAAAAACCCGACCCAAAAAAGCCTTCAATAAATTCACAGAATTTCCAATCATATCTCTGATTATAAAATCCTCTACTCTACATTTAAAAATGCTCGTACTTTAAATTTTCCTAGAAAAAATGTATAAATTTACACAAAGTATTGTTGTGGAGAGATATAGTTTAGACGAATCAGTTTTTCCTTCCGATGTATTTAGAAATTTGTGTGATTTAACCAACTTCGTAGCATTGGACATAGTATATGATAATCATATTTTCATTAACATATTGTATTCCACACACCCAGAAAACGATAAGTTTGAAAACAGCATAAGATTATGCTTAACAGTTAAAAATCCCAAAAATGCTCATTTTAAAACGATGTTAGTTGCAAAAGAAATATAAAATATCTTCAGAACAAAATTAAGAGATATATATATATATATATATATATATATTCTTAAATTCTTAAGACTTTAACTACTTATCGTCACTTGATCATTTCTACTAAACGCTCCTTGAAAATCCAGGGTTGCCAGAGCACCTTGATCAAATATTACATGTAGATTAGAAAAAAGTTACATAATATTTTGCGGCAATATTCAGCCTTGCATTCTTGCGTCAAAATTCGACGTTTTTAACGCGACCGTTTTAAAAAATGTTACATCCATGTTATATGAGAGGGTCGAAAGTTACGTAAAATGTAACAAATGTAACCTTCTCGCAACACTGTGACAATCATGGAAGCCTGCGAGAATTCAACATGTATATTGAATTCGTAGGAAGTTCTTCTCTAGCAGGGACAGAGCTTCATGAAAGTTCCAACATGCGGAAATTAAAGAATCCTCCAAGTAATCTAAAAGTATTATTTCAATACTCTCATAGAACACCCAAGGCATTTATTACAGAGCTGTACATTAATTCTTTTAGAGTCCAAAGAACTCTTTGAAAACCGTCAAGAGTTCGAAAAGAATAATTCTTCCAGAATTAAGTTCTAGAAATCCTTTGAAACGGTTCCTTTGAAACTATTGTGTTATCTGTACGGAAAGACCGGGTCTATTAATATTTAGAAAAATGACTGTCAATTTAGGGAAACCGAGGATCGCTGAAAATCTGAAATGTATTAACAATTGATAGTTTCACTGTGAAAAATACCAATGGAACTATCAATTGTTAATATTTCTCAGCACTGTTGTCAGGTTAGGGAGAACTAGGGTCTCTTCATTGATCATTCCATTCAATGCAGCCAATTCATTGGTGGAATCTCTTAGAAATTCTCCTAACCTGGCAACTCTGTTTTTCAGCGATCCTCTTTTCCCCTAAATTGACAGTCATTTTTCTAAACGTTGATAAATTCTTTTTGAATATTAATAGACCCCGTCTTGATCTGCATACATTTTGTGAGCCGAAGAATTGCACGGAGTATATTTTTTGTGTCCAAAAATGATCAGGAATTTCGAAAAATCCCACTACAGTCCAATAAAATTTTAAAGAAACTCGATAAAACCAGATAAAACCCTCGTAGTGGGTCGGGTTTTTTCCAAACCTTTCAAGATTGTTACCCGATCTTCTCTCAATCGACTATCCAATTTGATGAATCAATACTAAGAAATATTTCTTATCCTCTCCCTTGAGTTTTCAACTGAAGATGAAAATCTAGTCACTTGAACTTTACTGAGTACTAAAATCGCCACTCTTACAGGACATTCGCCGATCCTTCAGCTTGGGCTTCCAGGGATTATAAGGTGAAAATGGGTGAACAAGTAAACGTCGCAGTTACCACATAATTTTATATTCAGGTATTGGAATATACAACGAGATATTTTGGTATGATTCAAGATTTACGAGGAATCAGCATAGACAATTTTCAACGAATTGCGAAAATTCAAAGATTTCGTATTTTTGGAAATTCATTTATCAACTGCTGTTGGCAAAAGGGAGTGAAAAAACAATTTCTAAAGTATTCAACAAAGATACAATATAATTTAAAGGTACTCCGCATGAAATTTGAAGAAATTGAAAAAATGCCCAGGATTTTTGAATGTTTGAAGCCCGAGTGGGTTGGGGATTTTGTCAACCGTGCGATAAGTCTTTTGTTAACCACCGTGCTCGAACGGTAAACGCTCGTATTCTTTCAAGGGATCTTTCTGGTTTAGATGCTTGGAAAAAAGCAAGGCTATTTTTGTAAATTTTTCAAGAAAATATTATTATAGATACACTGAGAGGAGAAAGAAACATGGTCATCGATACCACACGCAAAAAAATGAGATAGCTGTGTGCAGCTACTCACTTTTTTGGCAACCTTTTTTCACTGCTGTACAATGAGGGAAAAAAGTCGTTGAGACAAAAAAAAATATTGCATCCAATGGCATCTATAAAATATTTCCTTAGATCAATTGAATTTTATTCTAATGGATGGAACGGTTCTTCACTCGATGGGACACTTCATGCGGTGAAGAACCATTCTATTCACTGGAATAATATTTGATTGGTTAAAAGAGATATTTTATAGATACCATTGGATGACATATTTTCTTTCCTCGGTGTAGCCAAAATAATTGCAGCTGTAGCTATTTTTTTTATCTACCACAGTAGGAAATCGTAGCTATAACTGCACAGAAAATAATTCAGCTGGTGAATTTTTTATGTGGCTGCCACATTTCTGGCTGCTCCCGCTGAGTGAGTAACTATGATAGCTAAAAAATAGCTCTTGTAGCCGATTTTTAACTATCCGAATGATAGCTAAAATGCAGTGACCTGAAATCTGGTTATAATGAACAAGAAAAACAAGACACAATCACATGAATCTGGTTGTGGCAACTAGATGGAATGGTTGAAGCGAAAAATAACTACGTCGCGTGGTTATGCGAACCAGATTTTTCTCTCAGTGTGTATCGATATAAAGTTTATCGAATCTCGCCCGGTTTTTACACGAGGTAAAATTGCCAAATCCATATGCGGGTTGATTCCCATTCGGGTACCTTAGCAGGAAACCGATATATGGCTGACGTTGAATGGTCAGCAATTGATTCCCATTGATAGACCAAGAATGGCCCAATACTAGGTGACAAGGCAGAAAAAACACTGAAAATACAACATTGTGATCTTGAATCAAATGAGGATAAATTTATCTTAGATTAATTTGAGAGCACATTGAAACTCTCAGAGAGCAATTCTCACGTTCGGCTGAATGAATCTGATACCCAATAAATATAACTTCTCAAAGTTGTCTAAAATTGTTGCATAAGACGTCTTTTGGATATGTATAAGATATTTCCTAGACCATTGTCTAAATCAGCCAGTAATGGCTGTTAAAAACGTGCGATTAATAATATTCATGACCCGGTGATGTGCCATTACTGGGCCAATCATTATATATATTGGGCCCAAGTTACCATCCAGCCAGTCAACCATTGATGGGCCATTAATGGCTGCCAATTTTCGGCCGTTCAGGTACGGCAATGGGCCAATGTTGGGGCGTTTGTAAAACCCTGCATGGGTATCTACACATCCGGTACCTGAGGAGGAATTTTGAATTCGGATCCTTTTAACGTCTCCCATTCATTCCCCGGAAGCCCAAAGATCGGTGGTGTCCCGCACCAGCAGCTATAGAATCTTTCAAACATTCTATTCGAATACAATATTTCAAATTTATTCGTCAAGTATTATTGAATATTATTTCGATATCGATATGTTTTTCTCCTGTTGATACAGCGTCGAATGAAACTCTCTTTTCAGGAACATCATTAATTCCAAGTTCATTAGAAGTGCGTTCGATCGAGTGACCAATTTGTGCAAGTGATAATTATTTACACTGCTTTTCTGTCTTTTTTTTTTTCTTTGTTTGTTTATTTGTTTCGCATTTAAGAAAATTCATGAGTTTGCGTCAGTGTTAGGACGGGACGTCATTGCAACAGCAAATATCACGAAAGTCTTCCTTCGTTCACTATTTTTTTATTATTATTTTGCCTGTCCCATTGGACATTGGCTTCTTGGCAAAACAAATTGTATTTAGTTGTTAAGTTTTAATTTATGTATTGAAAAGTATACCCGATATTATTGTATCGCGAATCGTCGCCAAGCGTAATAGATAATTTGACATGCGTGTTGTATGCGTGCGAGCGGGCGTCCGATGTATGTATGTATGTGTAGAAAAGTAATGAATCGAGGAATCCCAGTCTTAAGGAGTCAAAGAATTTACATCTACTTTACAATTTTTACTTGAAAACTTACCGACGACGGTAAGATTTATTTTGTTATTTCATTGTATACTCAGCTACAAATTTGCATGCGGACTCCGTGGGAACCTGGGAGTCTTTTAGAAATCCCGTTCATTCGGAAATTTTCAGCTATACGGAGAAAAATAAACAGTTCCCGTGCCACTGCGAGTGGCAGTGATCGGTTGAACAACAAATGAAGATACAGTCGGATAGTGAAGATTATCGCGATCGCCGTCATAGGTACTGCAATGAAATTTGTCTATGGCCTGCGAAACGCAATATTTTATAACTGCCTTCAATTTTTTTACAATTACCGTCATTGGCAGTAACGGTTACTCTTCAAATTGAAGGAAGAAAAGTCATCTCAAGAAATTATGCTAGGTTGTCCTTGCAAAAATATTCACTCCAGCCGGATTTACCACACGGAAAAAATAATTTAGCTGCAGCAGCTAAGTAGCTAGCACGGACACGGACAGTCATTAAATTAACTCCTGCAGCTAAATTTTAGCTGTTACCGCAAATAAATTAACTACAAATGCAAATTTTTTCGCTGCCAATTTAATGGCTGTCCGTGTCCGTGCTAGCTACTTAGCTGCTGCAGCTAAATTATTTTTTCCGTGCATAGAGGCGGACTAGGCGCCGCCTAGGAGCCCCCACTCATCGATCAGATTTTGCAGAAATCGGAATTTCAATTTCTTAATCCTTATAGAAAAAATAATCTTGCTCATATACCTACTTACTGCGGAAACAGTTTTGAAGATCAAAGGAATCCAACACTCTCCAGTAAACAAAATGTATTCAAAAGTATTGGAATATAATACTTCTGAATGCATTCAGCAACAACCCAAACCTGGCGTTCTCTCAATACGAAGAACTCTAGATTTATTTGAAAAACTATAAATAACTCTGAAATCCTCTTGAAAACTCTTCCGTGGAATGTTCAGAGATTTTCAGGGGAATTTTCTCATCAGGGTAACGTTCCCTGGGCGTATTATTTTTGCAATGAGTATTTGAATTGGCTTGGTCAATATTATTTCTTTGATAAAGAAAAATAACACTTCTGATTAAAACAATAGTATCAGCTCTAGTACTTGTAGTGAAAATAGTATTGAAAAGAATTAAATTTCAATACTTTTTTAATATCAGTACGTTTTTTCGTTTTTTGGAATTTCATTCCATATCACTTAATTTATATTGAATTCATTAAGAAAATTACACTGTTCTTAATTCAAAGAACCTCAATGTTTGGAAATCGGTCACCTTACATGGGCCCCCCACGAAATTCCGCCTAGGGACCCCACCATGGGTAAATCCGGTACTGGTTAGTTCCCTGGTGAAAATGAAGCGTATACACAAAGCGAGAAGGAAACGTAAACGAAGCGAAAAACGTTTCAACTCCCTCTTTCTGGAGCGTATGATACCCGCTTGCTGAAAAGTCATCAAATCATACGTTCTGTATACGTTTCATAAACTTCCGATCCCGTTTCGCATACGCTTCACTCAACGTAATAGTAGGTTATATGAAGAGTATGCGAGTCATACCTATTCTGACTTCAAATGACATCTTTCAGCAACTGACGTCAACGACGATCCATGGCTCAGTGGTTAAGACCCTACCATAGTGAAAGTCACCGGTTCGATTCTCACCACAGGGTTCAATTTTTTTGTCTAGATTTCTTGAATTTTTCCCGCTTTCTTTGTTTCAATTCCCGTTTCACATACTCTTTGTATCCTTTCCATTAACGTTTCTGTTACCCTTCAGCATACGCTTCGGTTTACTCTTTCTTCTCGCTCCCATTTTCACCAGGGTTCTGTTAACAAATTTGTTTATGTCAGCAAAAAAATGTAGTTGCGTCAATCATTTTTCTTGCTCTTTCAGCTAGGTTTTTTTCTTTGTAGGCGCTATAGTAACAGACCTGCTTGTTACGCCAGCAATACTTTTTTCTCCGTGTAACTGTGGAATGTGATTTACTTGAATGTAAACTTACTACACATTCCACTGCATCCAATGATGATTCTCCTTGATCCAAGTGAATTTTATTTGGAATGAATGTAAATTCATTTGGATGACATACATTTTTCATTTGATCCAACTAAAACTCTGGTAGGTTGATTCAATTCAAATGAATCCAAATATGAATTAATATTTAAATTCTAATTCAAGATATCAACATTCAAAAATATGCGAGTAGTGATTTTATTTGGCCTGAATCGTCATTCTATTTAATGGAAATTCGTGATCGATTAACCCTTTTAGAACTTCTTCAACTCTTCTGCGTTTTTAAAAATGTAGATATTCTTCGTAAACGCACAATCTCCTTTTCACTGCGATTCCTTGCGATCGGTAGTTGATTTTGTTCCCTCGTCCGAATATTTTTCATGACGTCTTTTACAATCGAATAATCAATGAATATCTCGTAATCAAATCGTACAAATTAAATCTTATTTACATATTTTGTTTCGATCCTTTACACGATGGAGTTATTTTTTCGTTTTTCTTATCATCAATCTTTGTTGTTCGATATACGTGATAATATTTATACATGAAATAACTCCTGCATGGAATTCATGATTGAGTTTGAGGAAATTATTCAAAAGGCGTGAAAGCTGTGCTTTTCAAAAAGAAAGAAAAAAACAATTATATATATATATATATGCAGTCGATTTCCGTGAGGATCCGATAATTTATAAGAGATAGCAATATTATGTATGCTTATTTCAATAAGAATTGCTTGTGTTTTTTTTTTTTAGATATTTTATTATTATGTATATAGACGAAAAAAAAAGTAGACAACAGTTGACAACGATTAAGGAGTTAAGTAAACGACAAGTGAGTTAATGTAAAACGATTCTTTTTAGTGGAGCACCTCGCAGTTTCTCGCATTACTCTTCGTGTCGTCAAGTATATGAAAATCTTGAGTAATATCAGTGTACGATTGGTGCAATACTTTTATTTATATAATGAGTATATACGATATGCACATTCACAGAAATATATATTTATACATCATACAATATGTGCAATAAAAATGCCACAGAGTCGTTGATTCGAATTGATATTATAATGATATGCAATTTAATTTTATGAAATGAAGACGAGTTTGGAATCGAGGAGGAATGATGAATTATTTTCTTAGTGAGTGATTGGATCACTGTGAAATTTTAGAGAAATAATTTTCTCTTCATTGGCTCAAGAGATTCTTTGAACTCTCTGGAATGAAAAACAAAAGGTCTTATTATAGCGAGAGAAGTCGAAATAGAAGTAATATCGAGGTGATACCAGCGATCCCTGGAGATGCAAGTAAACCGATTGGTTTAGAAAGGACACAATTCTGACAAATTACTCGAAAACGAAAGAATGAAATCAAAATATCGCTTCATTTTCGAACAGTTTGTCAGAAAAGATTTGGCTTGGGTTGCATCCCATACAGCACCACAGATCTCAGTAATGTCTCAATTACATTTCGATCTTTCACCTTCAGTACATTTCAGTATACTTTCACAGAAATATGTCAAAAATCTGTCAATTGAAATGTTACCTATTTGCAATGTCTCAGATATATTACGAGACAAACATTACAATGAAATATTTCATAAATACTCTTGGAATATTGCAGAAATAATTCAGAAATATTGCATTGAAGTGTAAGATTAGCGGACATTGTAATATTTCTGAAGAGACTTTGAAACCTCGGTGTGACATACAGCAATGTCATAGAAATATTTCAATGTTTCAGATGTTAGATTTCTGCAACCTTAATGAGATCTTCGGTGCTGTGTGGGAAGATCCAAAATTTCGAAGGAAATCTACCTCGATTTTTAAAGATACTGTGACAATTAAATATAATACAACAATGAAGACCAATTGCGGGGAAAATACATGTAGACGCATTAAAAAAACGGGTTTTTTGTGACTTTTTTTATTACACTTACAAACATCTAATAATTTTAGAATTTTTACACATAATAAGTAAAACATTGCAATCTAAATAAAGTCAGGTCGCGCTCGACTTAACAAACGGTATACATCGCAGCTCTCTGAATATTCATCTGAAACAGAAACGTCAAAAAATGTGAATTATCAACCATATTTCCTTCAATGTAAACCTCCAAAATGATGAAAAGAGTCAAAAATGAAAAATTTTGTATCGATTTAGAGAAAAAGTCGATTTTTGCGTGATTTTTTCAAACAATTTGTTTGATAAAGTTGTATTATTTAATGTAAATGTTGTAATTATGTAAGTAAAAATTGAAGAGAATGTTATTGACTATACATGTACATCAAATTTCAACTCAATCGGACGGTTAGTTCTTGAGTTATGATGTATACAAATTACGAAACTGTAGTTTCGAGAAAAACGCGATTGAGAATAAAGTAGTGAATCGAATAAGGAAAACTACTATTAATCTGCTACTCCAGGTCCATATAATAACCCTTCAGCTTTCCAAATAGTTCATTTTCCATGGCCAGTTTGAAAGTTTTATCAGAACATAAATGTAGACACATTTTTTTAATATAGAAAAGAACTTAGAATTAGATAACAAATAGATGACCTGTGTTTCATAAATATTCACTCGGGAATTAATTCCTAAAAATTGCCCTGAAAAAAACTCGCTCGTCCCTGTGATCTAACGCTTTAAAGAAATTGCTTTTTAGGTCTGTGATATTTCATTTCTACGATTGTTCATGAAACGTCTCTGCCGTCTAAAGCAAGAAGACCGCCCTAGTGAAAATGGGAGCGTAAAAAGGGCATCGAGCGACGCGAGAGAGTAAATGGAACAGTATTTAAACGCGAAAGAAGCGGAAATTGAAACATTTTACGCTTCATTTGTTTCAAAGTTCGCTCCCGGCGAGCGGAAATTTTCACCAGGGCGTAAGTCGGATTTTTGACGAAACTGAATGTTCCATGTCATTTTAATTGTGAAAAATTCTACATTCTACTGTGTTTTTCATTTTGGAAAAATCTTATTACTTTTCCAATAACAGCGGTTCGAAGTACGAGAAAATAATCAAATTCTGGAACGTTGATAGAAAAAAAACTGTAACTAAAACAAAAATGGGAAGTCTATGATACTTCATTAATCTATAGACTCCCATATATCATACCCTAGAAATAGTTTGCCATTGAAAAATGATTTGTTTTATTGATTTTTAAAGAAAACAGTTTTTCTTGCTTTGGGCGGCAGATCTATGGAGGAGCATTTTTTCCAATTCTTTTAATCTCTGGAGTAATTCTCTCAAGTATTGAAGTTAAATCGTTGTTTAGGGAGACCCCAGGAGATAATTTGGTAGAAAGTTGATCACATGAACTTCTACTTCTTCTTCTCAGCAAAAAAATTCTTATCATTTTTCAGAAAATTAACTGTGGATCGTGACAAATTGCAGATTCTTATAGAAAATTATATCGGACAATAATTGTATAAACTTCATATAGATTTATTATATGTCATATCGTATATTTAAAAACGTATAGGAAAATGTTCATCATTTCTTGTTGAATTTCAAGAGAAATTGTATCGATAAAGAGAATACATGAAACATTAATTCCATAAGCTTTGTACGCATTCAATTTTAGTAGAAAATTGTATATATACAAATAATACATATGAAAGAAGACTCCTGAAGGAGGCTCCTGTGGTTTTAAGAAATATTCCAGAATTATTCTCTTGGAGAGAATATACATATTATAGATATTTCAACAACACCGCAACAACTCCTATTTTCCTAATTTTTCATTCGTCCGACAGAATGATTTTGGAATAAATCGATATTAAATGTTAATATAGTTGATTGATATCCATGTAGCACAAAATATAACCGATATATTTTAACTGAATGAAATGAACAAGTTATCAATTCATATAGTCGTATATATATTTATAGTAGGATTTATACATGTTACGAATATTTTACACCTTATTATTATATAAAATTATTCACGAATACATAAATACATATGTTATATTTTGTGCTTGTGGGAGATGATCGCATCCGTACGATGTACGAATCCTGATTTCTCACATAAATTTCTTCCGGATTTTTATATTCGGAAACTACAAGAAAAACAAGATGTAGTTGATGTATCGTAAGAATTTGTCGGACGTGAAATGTTTTTTGTCGTCTTAGAAAAATTTATCGCAAAGTATAAATGTGTAATGTTTAAAAATGTTATTTACAATAATGATGATGATAATAATAATATTAATATATTCGATATTGTTTCAAAGTGGTGTTTCATTGTTCCCTGTCTTTTTTTACACATATTCCTGGATTTTCGTTCAACCACGCAGACTCAGGGATGTTGAAAAGAATCGATCCTTTTTCATTTCCTAAATATGAAAAAGCTAGATATCTAGTTTTTATAGATTTTCATAAAATATCGATAAAGATACAATAAATCTTTGATATTAAAAAACAGTTGAATTCGTTCAGAACTCTATAAACTTTTTGAAGAGCTTCGAAACAGTTCTGGGTAGTTTCTTTGAATCTCTTTTGAAGAACTTTGAAAATATTGTAACAAAGAAATACAAAAACAAATCCCTGTGCGAAAAGACCAATAGAAACCGATAGGCCAAATCCTATTGGAATCCATGATTTCCTATCAGTGTCAATAGTGGCTAGTGTCACAGCATCTATGGGAATTTATGGGAATCTGTTGGACTTTGCAGACAGGAATGCATTCGACAAAACAGTGCGTCGAACTCTCCAGAGAGATTCTAGTCCCAGATTGAAAAGATATTATGTTTTTGAAATTCGAATCGTTTATGGAAACGAAACAAACATTCAAACTCACAAAATCTGATGAATTATCATGATTCATCTTCTCGAATGAATTCTTTATAATGCTTCGCAACTGGAAACATGGATCAAAAATGTACTGCGAGATTTTGGGTCTTCAACAGCTGAGTATTTCGTTGTTTGATTACTAATTCCTTTCAATGAACAACGCTTCAAACTTCAGCACCATGAGATATTTCGGGAATTTCAGGAGATTCGGAAAGAAAGAAGTAAATCTGGAGAAATTCTTCTTCCAACTTTTCAGAAGAATTCGGAGGACTTCGGGAAATTTCCAAGGTAAGAGTAAATTTGGTAAAATGTTTGGTCCTAGATTTCGGAAGCATTCAGAGAGTTTCAGAGAGCTTCGGAGACAAGTGAATTGGAGAAATTTCTGAATTGAATTTCGAAGGGACATCCAAGACAGTTGAAAAAATGTGAAGGATAGAGAGAACCGGAGACAAATTTTCGGTGCAAAATTCAAAGGAATTCAGAGGGTTTTAGAAATATTCGAAGAAGTTCAGAGACAAGTTATGTGGAAAAATATATGCATTGAAGTCTTCAGACAAATTCAGGGGAGCCCAGAAAAATTCACAGAAAAGTGAAGAATTGAAGGGAATTGTTGGTCCGCGATTGTCAGAGGGATTCTGGGAGAATTAGCGTAATTCACAGACAGTTGAATTGGGAGAAATTGTGGGTTGATCTCTGTAGAAGGATTCAGAGGAATTCCAAGAGAATTTAGAAAAAATTCGGACAAAATAAAATCTGTGAAAATCGTCCTCCACAGTTTCTACCAGAATTCATAAAATTGCAGGAAAATTTTGGGAGTAGGGAAATTCGGACAATTTTTGGTCCTAGATGCCAGAAGTAATTTAGATTCCGATTGAAAATTACGATAGTAAAAAGGAATTTAGTTTGAAAATTGTGAGGGGTTCGCAATGACTCAGAGATATTTTAGGAGAATCAAAAGAGTTTTAGGAAAATTTTAGAAATACAATTTTTCAAGCAATCAGAGAAATTTACAGGAATTCAGAGATATTCGGACGAATGCGGAGAAAGCTTTGAAATACAAATGAACGAAATTATGAAGAATACAGGAAAGTTCAGAGAGATTCAGAGAAGTTTGGAGAAAGATTTGAAATATAAATAAATAAAACTCGGAAAGATTCAGATAAATTCAAGGGGGTTTGAACAAATTTGGGGAACGCTTCGAAATATAAATGAGTGAAATTCTAAAGGGTTTAGAAGGTTTTGGAGAGATTCCGATGAATTCTGAGGAAGTTTTGAGATCTACATCAATGGAAATCGAAGGAATTCACTATAATTCAGACATCAAAACAAATTCGTAGAAAGCTTCAGAATCCGCGTAAATGGAATTGTGGGATATTCAGACAAATTTGAAAAGAACGTTGAGATCTGAATAAATGATGAAATTGTAAAGGATTCTGAGAAAATCGGGTAGGAGGAGGGGGGGGGGGGATTCAGAGTGATTCAGACAAATTTAGAGGAAGTTGTGAAATCCCAATGAATGAAATTCTGGAGAATACAAAGGGATTGTGATACATTCGAAGGAAGTTTGGGGATCTAGATCAATGGAATTCGAAGAGATTCAAAGGAGTTGAAACAAATTCGCAGAAAAGCTTTGAATTCTGAAGAATTCAATAAAATTCGTAGAACGTTGCCAAATCTAAATAAATGACATTCTAGAGGTTTCAGAGAGATTCTGATAAATTCTAAGGCAGTTTTGAGATTCGAACAAATGAATTTCGAAGGGTTCCACAAAAATTTAGACATTGAAACAAATTTGCAGAAACTTCTGGAATCTAAGTATATGAAATTGTCAAATATTTAGAGCAATTTAGAAGCATTCAGATACTTTATCAAGCGATTTTAAAAGACCTTTGAAATCTGAATAAATGAATTTCTAAAGAATGCTGAGAAAATCAGGGGAGATTCAGAGAGATTCTGGAGGATTTAGAGGAATTGTGATGAATTCGAAGGATATTTTGAAATCTGGATGAATGAAATTCGAAAGAATTCA
This sequence comes from Gonatopus flavifemur, assembly GCA_018340375.1. Lineage (NCBI taxonomy): Eukaryota > Metazoa > Arthropoda > Insecta > Hymenoptera > Dryinidae > Gonatopus > Gonatopus flavifemur. Next base: position 15,364,615 of record JAFFJZ010000005.1, read on the forward strand.
GAGAGATCGGAACGAATTTACAAAAAGCTCTCTTACCGGAATAAATGAAATTCCGGGGAGTTTTTGAATTCTAAATGAATGAAATTCGAAGGGATTCAGAGAAATTCAGAAAGATTGTAACAAATTCGCAGAAAGTTTTGAATTTTGGATGAATGTAATTCTAGAAGATTGAGACAAATTCATTCATTTCATTTCATCCTTTATTATGTCCTACACGCAGAAAACAGATATGTTCCCAATCAAACAAAAAGACATCTTTTAGATATCTAAAAGGTATCTCGCAATTTTGAAAGATGTCTTGCAAAAAGGTCTCGAAGATGTCTTTTAGAAATCTAAAAGATGTCTTACGCGACTGATTTAAACAAGTTTAGGATATCTCAAAAAGGTCTTGCGGAAGATATGTTTTAGACGTCTTCGATCAAGTCTTGAAAATGTCTTGAAGAATCCATAAAAATATATCAGAAAAATCTTAAATGTGTCTATAAAAAAAATTCGCCCCTCTTTCTCTCTTCTTCCTTTCCTCTTTTCTTTTGTCCCTCTTTCACCACTCCCGTGTATCTTACTTGAGTTTAGGATCCTTGAGGTTGCAGGATTCGAACCCGGGCATTTCTCACGACGTACGCACGTTTCATTGACCTGAGCCATACAGACAGTTTGACGATGGTGCTCATAATTGTCAATATGACATAGTGAGATATAATGTCAGCGGTGTTTATTTTCAGAGTAAAAGTGATCTTTTGAACAAGATGTTTATTACATATACAAATATAAGATAAGTTGATTGTGCTTAAAAGTTGAACAGTTTAATGAATTTAGTGAAATATAGTATATTGAAGTACATGATCCAGTGATCGTTAGTGTCTGATGAATATCATCCCGTACAGCACAACCACCGATCCTCCACCTAGGGCTTCGGTGGACTGGAGGTGGAGAATTGGTGGAGAAATGGGAGCCGTGGAAATAAGGGAGAAATAAGGGAGAGTCTCCGTTGAGGCAACGGAGAGGCAACGGAGAAATGTCCGCCCCCTGTATTTTCAATATAATTCTTATTGGTGCATTTACGTAACCAAATCTGAATGTATGAATTCACGGATTTAAGTTGTACTGGAAATACAGGGGGCGGACATTTCTCCGTCGCCTCTCCGTTGCCTCAACGGAGACTCTCCCTTATTTCTCCCTTATTTCCACGGCTCCCATTTCTCCACAAATTCTCCACCTCCAGTCCACCGAAGTCCTAGGTAGAGGATCGGTGGTTGCGCTGTACGGGGTATTTACATGGATTATTCAAACTTTTAATTTATGACCGAATCTACCTTCTTTACAATTTGATTGTGAACAAAGACATTTGGAGTGTTATCCATATGCACTTATAACCTCAAAACTGCTGATCTTAAAGATACATTTGACAAAACATCTTGAACATACCTTTCGAAAGACATCTTCAAGACATATCGAAAAGATGTCTTTTAGATATTTTTTCGATATGTCTTCAAAATGTCTTTCAAAAGATATCTTCAAGATGTCTCTTTGTTATGTCTTGTAGATGTCTTTGAAAAGATATCTTCAAGATATCTTGAAGATGTTCATGTTTATTGGGGTTGAAGAGTCCCATAATTTATTTATTGAGGATCAGCGCCAGTCTGTGACAGATAGAGTTTTGACTCGGATTTACTTTTAAAAACTCCCATAATTGGATGTATTTCTACAAGAAATTATGGTCCTTTTGAAGCTATATTCAGGTAAATAATTTAATTCAGACTGGCGCTGATCCTCAATAAATTATGGGACTTTTATAAATATATTTTTCTACGTGTAGGGCCGGGCCCTTTAAGAACAATGTATAAGTTGAAAGTACAAATTACTATTACAAATAAGAATGTAAGTTCAAAAGAGAAAACCAACATACAAAAATAATTAGAGACTAGAGTTCTACATGCTACAGAAACTACAAACCAGGAATAAGAGAAAAGCAAAAGAGTAATACTCGCAGTTCAAATATCATTACAAAGGTGCTCTTTCTGCACTATTGATTTAAAACAAAGAAGACAGAAAAATGAGACCCCAATTTTTTTACAATTATAATGATAGCATACATAGATTAGAAAGTAGTGATCACCAATAGAAAAGCGCCAATATAGACGTAGGTAACCAGGTACCCTAATAAAGATATTTCTCTTCAAAACTTCAACAATTTCTCTGCAAAACTTCATTATCGCAATTCTCAGAGAAAGAAAGAATTTTTTCCACAGATTCATCTTCCAAAACTCTGTGAAATTCTGCATATTTCTGAAAATTTCTATTGCCAGTAAAGGTTTCTCTGTACATTTCCAACTTGTTGGTCAAAGTTGTTTTGTTGAGAAATGTTGAATTTTCTCAACATTTTTCTACTTGATAAGTGGTGGAAACATTTGACGAGGAAAGGAATTTTCTCCACGAATTCATACATTTCTCTGTAAACTACATTTGCAGAAAAAAATTTGAATTTTCTCTTTATTTGTCTATTCCAAGAATATTACGGCTTGTGGCGGAGAGTTGAGTTTTCTATACAAATTCATACATTTTTCTCAAATCGCATTTGCGGAAATAAAGTGAATTTTTTCAAATTTTTCAATCGACTCCACACAACTCAAGTAAAATTCACTAGTAGGCCTCGAAAAAACCTCTCTCCCACGACCCACTCATTTTTCCTTTCGGAGGATTCTGAATCGATTAGTCTATATCCGACGGGAACGAATTTTTTAAAATTTTCTATCGATATGACCCAGCACTTGGAAAAATTTACATGTCAAGGTCGAAAAAAACCTTTCTCCCACGATCTACTCATTTTTCGTTTCATAAGATTCCGAATCGATTAGTCTATATCTTACAGGGACGAACTTTCAAAATTTTCTATCGATTTGACTCAGCACTTGGAAAAATTTACAAGTTGAGGTCAAAAAAATCCCCTCTCCCACGACCTATTCATTTTTCGTTTCAGAAGATTCTGAATTGATTGGTCTGTACCTCACGAAAACGAATTTTTCAAAATTTTCCATTGCGATGATTCCCATAAGTGGTACTTTAAGATTACTGTAGTCATCTCGGAGATCCGCTGACGTGATAGAGGCTTTGCTTCTCCCTCGCAGGACCCGGGTTCAATCCTCACTGAGGAAAGTTCTTAAACATGAACTTTCAATGTGGTGTCTCTTCCGTAATGTCATTCAAATCGAACTGGAAGAAGATTTGCAGGGATGAACTCTGAACAACAATTTTTTTGCTCAAGCAAAAGTGAATAGATAAAACAGAGATTTGTAGAGTAATGCAGAAATATGCAGAGAAGTATTTAATGTAACATGGAGGTTTGGCGAATTTTGTACGAATTTTGTGGAGAAATTCATAAAATATTACGAAGATTGAAAGAATTATGTACAATTTTGCAGAGTAATGCAGAAATTTGTAGAGTAATATTCATGGTTAAAAATTCTGCAAATTTCTCAAAGCGTCCGAAATCTGACAGTTATGTAGAAAAATCTGAAGAGTTTTGAAGAATTTTGAAGAGAAATATTTTTATTGGGGTAAATATAATAACTAGAAGAATTACCTTAGGTAGTCAGAAAGTGTAAGTACCCGCTAATACAATGAGTAATAAGCGAATAACCCAGATAGCAATTCAACCTTGCTGCAATGTTGTCAGGCAAGCTTGATATAAGCCTCCTAGTTGACACACGACAAAGGTACAAGCTTACAAAACCCTTGCAGCAGGGCTGTAGCAGCCTTACATTGACAAGGTTGCGAATAACAAGCCAACAACAATCGAATGACAAGTGTGACAGGGTTATGACAAGTCTACATGTTATCTGGGTAATAGCTCTATACAATACTTTGATGACTAACAACTAAATTAATCGTGAGAATCAAGAAATAAGTCACAGCAGATCAAGCCCAAGAACATTTAAATTCAAGAATAACCCTAATATAGGCAGGAAAGGAGCAGGAGAAGAGCTAAGCAGCCTGAAGCTCGTATAAGTGCGCAAAAAGCTTAGATCTAAAAGCGCTCTTAGAGGGACAACACCTTATTTCCTCTGGTAAGGAGTTCCAAAATCTACAGCTTCTAATGAGGAATGAGTTGGTAAAGGTCGTAGTACGATGAGTAGGAATTACTAGGGTAGAGGGGTCAGATCTGGTGAGAATTCAAGCAGATTCAGAAAGATTCAGAAGAATAAAGTTTTGAAATTTAAATAAATGTAGTCCTCAATGATTCAGAGAAATTCAAAGGGGTTCAAAGGAATAAGTGATAGAATTGAAAGTTTGGAGGGATTCAGAGAGATCCAGATAAATTCAAAGAAACCTTTGGAATCTAAATGAATGAAGTTCTGAAGCACTCAGAGAGATTCAGACGAATTTAAAAGGAATCTTGAAATCTAAATGAATCAAATTCTGAGAGATTCACACAATTTCAAAGGAAGCCCTGGTAGAAATATTTCTCTGAGAATTCTCTCAAAATTCGAATATTCTCTGTAAATATCTGCAACTCTCAATAAAACCCAAGTAGCACAAGAACTTCTCAAATATGCTATGGTGACTCTATGAATTTGAAAGGGATGTGCAAATTTGTCTCATTTGGAGGTTCTACGCATGTTCGTAGGATTTTCCAAACATGCTCTCAGCATTTCTAACCTCTTCTGCTGCTTGGGAATTCAGAATAATTCTGAAAATCTTTGAAAATATTCTGAGCATTTCTGAAAAACTTTCAAGGGAGGTGTCTCATCTGAATAAATGATATTCTGTAGGATTCTGAGAAATTCAGTGAAATTTAGGAAAATTCTAAAAATTTCAGAGGATCTTTTGAATTTAAAAAAATGCAATTCTTAGAGATTCCGATGGTTCGAGAGAGATTGGGAAAAAGCTTTGAAATCCAATGGAATGAAGTTCATATGAGTCTAGGCAAATTCAGTGATACCTCGAAAATTTTTCATATCCCAATCAGGGAAGTACTGAGATATTCGGCCCTGATTGAAAAAATCCTGACGAAATGAAATTGAATGGGATTTGGTCAGAACATGGTGCAAGATTCAATCAGTATCACATTGAAAAACCACACTCATCTGATTAAATCTCATTGAAAATGGTTGAATAGGATTTGATCGGCACATTGTGCAAGATTCAATGAGATTTGGCGAGAATCAATGGATTGTTTCAACTGGGGAAGAATGCATCACTATCCAACAAGCATGTAATTCTCTTTTTCATCAGTCTGAAGTACCCTGCATCTCTCAAATCAATGTCCCAAAACATGGAGACCGACTGAATGAAACGTGGTGGCACGTGTTTACCCTGGTGAAAATCCAAGAGTGAAGGAAGAGGGTATTGGAACAAATGGAACGTGGAAATGTTTCAATTCCCTCCTAAATTACTTTTAGGTGACTCTTTGTTACTCTCAGGTGACTCTTCGCTTGCGCTTTCGCCACGCTTTCGTCGCATTTCAACGCTTCATTTTCACCAGGATATAAACAAGATGTCTATACAGGCTGGAAATTCTAGACGTTTCATTCGTTATTCTGTTCAACGTGAATTTGTGGTTGATCAATTCCGTTAGAATTTCCAGAATTTGGACACCCTAATTTCACAGATACTACCAAGTCTCCCACTCCTGCAACGTTTCGGATGAAGTATCTGAAATTAACACACCTGACACTGTTCCGAAACATGAAATATTCCTGCACCGTTCCAAGATGTTACCCTGGTGAAAGGGAAGCGTGTAATAGAAAGTGTCAGGAACGTATTTGGAAAGTATTTGGAACGTGGATTTAGGCGTATACCAAGCGTCAAGTGGAACATTAAGAGTGGTTCGAACGTATATTTGAAGTGTGTGAAGCGTATCCGAAGAAACACCAATTTCATAGAAACCGGGCTTGGAAGCATATGAGAAGTATTAGGAAAGTAATCTGAAACATGCTTACGCTTCCGTTACTCTTTATGACACGCTTCCCTTTCACCAGGGTATTTTGAAACATTCCATTCGAAGCGTACAATTCTAGGGTATTGTTAGCCTCTGCCCAAGCGTGTATTGCCTATAATGACAATGTGCCCCAGGCTAGGTTCCTTCTCTTCAACCCAGTATTGGGGAATGACAATGGGGCCCCTGTTGGCTCAATCTTGGCTCTGTTGTGCTACCATTATGGTTGGTAGAAAATGGAAATAATGAATCTTAGTGCGGGCACCATTGAACTTGGCCCCAATTTGGATGAGCGTTAGGCTAAGATTGGGGTGAATTTATATCCCGTGCATGTGCGTACAATCCTCAGCGTGTATGAATTTTGGTCCCACTTTGGTTCAGTCTTGGGCCCATATAGGCACGATGGGGCTCAACACTAGGCCAAAGTGGGGCTGAAATTCATACCCGCTGGGGTAGAATTCAAAGGAATTTTCCGTAAAGGAAGTGGCCGTATTGATTGCCTAGTCTGGGTTCATGCTGGGCCCATGGTGTCACCAATCCTCGGGCAAAGCGATACATCCAAGCTGGGAACGATGTTATCATCTCAGGGTTGGCCCCATTTGTCTGCCCAGCTTGGCCCAACGTTGGGCAGCATGGGCGGCCACCCTGGGCTTAGATTGGGCCCGCCGTTAATACACACTCGGGTGGGATATCCCAGAAACATTTTCGCAACATTTTGTCTGGTGGAGAGATGCATTGAACATCTGTACTGTGATTTGTATTTGAAGATCCATTGAACATTACATGCCACGGTGCAAAAATTTTTCTCTGCAAATTTCAGGACGTTGCAATGAAGAATTTTTCAGAAGATTTCAGACGTGCTCATAGTTTTTCAGTAAAATTCAGATAAACCTCCTTCACTACATTGGACGTGAATCCATCCCCAATGAACCCCCATTGCTTTCATCCTAACAGCACTGGAAATGTCTTGAAAGGTTTTCAAAACGTCCGAACGTGTTGAAAACATTCTTAGAACGTTTTCAAAAAGTCCAAAGAACATGATGCTGTTGAGGCTAACAGATCAGTGCGTTCTCTTGTGGAATGATAGCTGAATTTTTGCCTATAACATCAACCTTTTCAAAATATTCCATAAAATCTCATTGACGAATGAGGAATTGAATGGTTTCCAATAGAAAGCAATCAGAACTTTGAACACTTTTCATGGGATTTTATGGAATATTCTACCAGGGAGATTAGATCTATTACAACATCTGGTTAGATTTTCACATATCTCATGAGATCTACATTTAATCTCAATGACACTTGTTTAACTGTACAATTATCAAAAATTTCGTAATGTTTAACAAGCCAAAATTTCTATACCTACATCTGATAGAAATCAAGTAAATCTAGTACGATCCCATCATTTTTTCTCGGGTCCTCAAAAAAAACAAACGTGAGGGTGTAAAAATTTTCAGTGACAACATACAGCGAAACAAAAGTACATAATTATTACACAACTGTGAATTTATTGAATTTTTATTCATTTTCGTTTCGTAAGACAGTTCTAAAATATTTTACAACGATTGAACGGTCGATGTATAAATTGATCAGCCTTTTGCGGACGGCACGTTATCAAAATTATAATATATATATATATAAAAAAAAACGCGATGAAGAGTAAAAATACATCATACATTGTTTATAACTATTATAAAATGTACCTGTGTTTGAGTATATAAATATATTAGGCGCTTCACGATAGTAAGGCAATGCGAACTTATCTTTCTACTATTTTCTTACCAAGTATGGACGGATAAATTTATGTTGATGTGCGACAGACGTAAATCACATATTCATCGCTGTACACATACCAATGGAACAAACTTTCACTCGCGAGATCAGAAATGAACAATTCTTATTTTCAATATTATTACAAACCGAAACGTCGTATAATAATTCTATATCGAATTATATCTCAATAATTATTCATTCATATAAAATTTATAAGCTATATTAACTAACAAAAAACAATTCATTTCATGTATATGTATATATATATATTTATATATAATTTATATACTTAGACAAACAAGGTATCACAATTCGAACAATGTGTGCAAAATATTAATATAGAATTCTTCAACATGAAATTCTTCGTTTGGCAGTGTGACACTACATTAACGTATTTCAGATTTGTATCTTTCGTATACCAAAAAAACTGGTATCGACTCACAAAAATGAATTGAAATTGATTCAAAATTGTCTCACGTTCTCGCGTATCGATCAATGATCGATTACGTTTTTTCCTCTTCCAAGGCTAATGTACATAAATATACATATTAGCTTATGTAAAAAGCTATACGTTCCTCCTCTTAGATAAATTTCATCTCTCAAATTGATACGATGGTTATATTTAATAAAATAAAAAGAGCACCGTACACAATCATTCATTATAATAAAATTCCACAAGTATTGTATTGTTCGTTTGCTCGGCGGGATATGTTTGTTCGCTACACAAAATGCAGATTCAAATTTTCAACTGTAGAGGGAATCGGTTATAAATTGCGAATGAAAATTTCTTATATTCAAATTTCATATTTGTTATATCAATGAAATCTTCATCCGTTATCGGATGAAATCCGATAAATCGTATCAAAAAAAACATATTATTCGTTTCATTGTGGATGCTTCTCCCCAGACAGCACAGAAAGTTTTTTGAACGTTTTGAAAACACGTTCTCCGAACGTTCAGAGTACCTGCATTTTGGATGCCCCTGAATACGTTTTCAACGCGTACTTTCATGAAAACTAACCTTGAAAAACATGTGTGCAGCTTCGCAAAACGCTATGAAAACCTTTATCGAACACGTTCCCAGAACGTCGCACGGAGACGTTATTATTCGCACGTTCTCTGTGCAACCAAACACGTTGACCGAACGTTCAAAATACCTCGCGGTGCTCTGTATGTGCAAAATACAAGATTAGTTTTTCACGGTGAAATGATTGAAAAAAACCACATTACCGAGGTAGAAACATTATTCAATTTTCGTATATCTTTAAAGATTTCATTCTAGCGATACGCAGAGAGTATTTACATAGCAGTTTCGAGAGGTTGACTCTTACTTCGCGCACTGAGAGAAAGTTGTGTCAATTCTGTGGGTTCGTTGCTCATGTACGCATCGAGATTAGTTTCTAACAGAGCCTCGCTCTTGGATCGCAGAGGTTTGTCCTCTCCGGTATCCAGATTCGTTTCGAGAAGAACTTCGCTTCTCGGCCTCTCCTCTTCCTCGTAATGATACGGATGAGGGGGTAGAGGTGGATTGAAATCATTCGGATACTCCGGGACGGGTTCCGAAGCTTGACTCGGAGTCAAATCGTAATCCATCGGTCTGTAGGGTCCTGAAGCTTCGATATCGCGTTTCAATTCGCCAATCGAATCACTGAGCGCCAAACTGGTGTTCAAAGGTAAAGTCGCTGCGTTGTTCAGATAAGAACTCCCACTCATCGCTCCAGCGCCTCCCTCGGGAGTCATTTCGCTGGCGGCTTCCGATGCCCACTCGCTGTTGCTCCTCGAAGCGAATGTCGAGTGATTGCGAAAACCTTCGTTGCGGTAAGCCAAATCGAAAACAGGATTATCCGCGCTTCTCACGCCACTGTACTTTTGCGCGGTGTTTTTAAAATCGCTGGTGCTCGGGGAGTACCTTGGATTGTGAGTTTCGTACACGTCGTAACTCTGATTATCTTCCATGGATGAATTTAATTGCGATTTATCCATAGAATCGATACTTCCGCCATTCAACATTCTCCTGTAGTCCAACGATTTTGAATTCAACGTATCGGTGGAGTTCTTCGTCTGATGAAGAAAAATCGTCATCTCAGTCATAATTTTCTATCATCGTTGTAAATTTGAGAATAGATTTTCACTTACCGTGATGGGTTTCCTTCTGTAAGCGAGTTCCGTGAATCCAGACGTTGAACCTACCGATCTCAGAGAATGAAGAGATTGTCTGATGGAATTTCTTCTTTCCAATCTTTCGATATTTCGTTTCTTCGACTTAGATACCCATAGAGCGATGGCTGCTGTCATCAACGCGAGAGCGACGCCCATGGCTCCTAATACACCTATCGCTACTATATCTTTCCTCCAGGATAACGGATCTATGTATACTCGAGGATCTGTGAATATATACATGATATATTAATTGCTATCGTTGATAAAGCACAAGATAATATACATACCAATTTCACAAATAAAAGGATTTGGTTGACTGCAATGATCAATCTCGATTGTTTGATACACGAATATCGTGCACTGATCGATGCGTTCCAATTGCTGCACCCACACGCGTTCCGAATAATCAAAACGTTCTTGTTGCCTGCGTAGAAACCTCCAGAGTTCGAGATAATTTCCCATAACGAACGGCATTGACGCGTTTGCAGACTGAAAACAATCATTGTAAATATGAATCATCCACTTATTTCGTATTGTGAAACATTTATCCTCAAAATACTACTCACGCGACAGAATTCTCTCGCACTAAAGAAGTCCATCGGAGCTCCAATATAAATGTAGCAAGTGTCTCCAACTAAATCCCAAGCAGGTGGACACTTTCCCGTCAACACAGATTTATTTGTCATATGAAAAGGTTGATAATCAACTTGCAACAACTCCGGAGAGTCCCCTCGATCCCTGATTCTCCCAGCAACCGCTAGAGTCTCGTTATATCCCCACCAATTGTGCCGTGCGTCTATATGAGATCTCCACATTTCGAATTCCCTGCAAAATAATGTACCCGCAAGATATATCATTATTCGATTTTTCACAAGACAAAACATTTCAAGGAAATATTTACATTGATCGATTCGTGGTGAGTATTTCATAATCGTTGTCTGGATTGAAGAAAACGTTGTCAACGTATTGTTGTCCTGGAGTGCCAGCGACCACTGTGCTACGCCCGTTACGATCGACTGCATAATTTCTGAAATATTTGTTCAATATTATTCCCTGATATCGCTTACATACTCATCATTCTACGACTTACTTGTAAAATCCATTATGAGAGGTGCTTTGATAAATAGGTAAACGAACTCGTTCGAATCCTGAAATTTCCAAAAGATGCAAACCCAAATTGGCGTGTAAATAATTCAACGTCATATTGCTGACAACTTGTTTCAGAATGATGATATTATCGAAAGGTGCATGATTTTTAGTGAAGTAATTTCTAAAGACAGTAACTTCTTGGTAAGGACTGCTCTGCCGACCTTCGACGTATCTATAACAAAAGAAAGAATTTTTTTTTTCATACTTTATATCTCACCTTCAATGACAAATTCCGAAATTTTCCACTCACAGTGCTGGTTTATTGAAATTCTCTGCAAATAGATTATTGTGAATCCATCCTTTCAGAGACGTTGCCGAGCCTCGAGAATCAGCGCGAATTAAAAGCCCACCTTGATTCGATCTTATCAAATTGTTCTGAAAATTTCATCAAAATCACATTGTAGAAGATCAATATTCGTCCTTTGCGTAGAAATATTGAATACTCACCCTAAAGAATAGCGTTTGAGTATTCTGGATATCCAACCAAACCGCTGATTTGCAAGTGGAAAAGTTACCGTACAATTTTTCACAGTTATTTGTGAATTGATTGCGTTCGATAGTCATGATGGCGTTCACTTCTCCAGCATTTGCATATTTCACCGCTCCTTCGCGACAATTCGATATTATGGAATACGATACGTTATGTTGAGCATCGCGATCTGAAATTATCAATTATTCCATATGATGCGTTGTATAATAAGATTTATTAGGGGTACAAATAAGTTTCCGCCACTTTTCATGAAACATTTCGAAGTTATTGTAAAAAAAAACGGTACATTTATTCATCTTCTAGTTAAAAAAAAACCATATTGAACCGATTGGATCCTGTTAATTCCGATGCAAGTGAAATCTAGAACTACCTGACACATCGAATACTTAAGGCCAGCTTACTCCAAAAAACGTAATTTTCTTCAATACATTTTATTTATAGTACAAAACATGTTGAGTGATCAATTTTTTTACATATGAAAGTACATACATGAAATTACTTGGGAACATTTTTTTTTTTTTGGCGTCCCTGAAAATGGCTGCTGAAACTCATCTGATTCGTAGATGGATGACACTTTCATTTCAAAACTATTGCACTTATCGATATGAACCAAACGGCATTTTACTCTTTAGATGTCTGGCTATGGCCTCAAGCAGAATGAAACATTTTCAATGAAAAAAAAACAAAATGGCGGACTTTTGAATTTTTGTAACCCTTTTTTTCACTTTTAATTGTTTATAACTTTTTTAAATAATAATAAATATTTCTGGTTCTGCTTGAGGCCATAGCCAGACATCTAAAGAGTAAAATGCCGTTTGGTTCATATCGATAAGTGCAATAGTTTTGAAATGAGAGTGTCATCCATCTACGAATCAGATGAGTTTCAGCAGCCATTTTCAGGACCGCCAAAAAAAACAAAAATGTTTTCAAGTAATTTCATATATGTACTTTCATATGTAAAAAAATTGATTACTCAACATGTTTTGTACTATAAATAAAATGTATTGAAGAAAATTACGTTTTTTGGAGTAAGCTGGCCTTAATTAGGAAAGAAAAATGCAAAAACCCAAGAGCAGGAAAATTTTATAATTCAATATAATTTATATATAAGCTATATTGGGAACGTGCCATTATACTAACTGTTTGCTTGTAGAACTGACCTTTTGGTTAGAACCGATCCTCAAGTTATACCCTGCACTTTATTTTTTTAATCAGTTTCAATTGGGTTTCTGCATGGAAATCAATAGGAATCAATCAGGGTTCTTACTTTCTCTAAATGACAAAATTCCCTGACTTTTCCAGGTTTTCCAGGCCCAAAATTCAGTTTTTTCCTGACTTTTAATTTTAAATAAAATTGTCTTTCAGCTCATAGTAAAAGAAGTATTTTATTCATTTTAAAATGTACCTTTTTGGTGGTAATTTTAGCAGTCACAAAAATAAGAATAGTGGTAAAAGAAAGTCCATTCAATCCCATCGATTATTGAGATTCAATACAAATTTTGCTATGTTAAATCACCCCGTCGAACCTATTGAATTCTCATTGAATCCTATGATATTCAATCGATTTCAATGGGTTTCAATGGGTTCGAATAAGTGTGAATGGTAATTTACCATCCCAAAGTTTGTATTAGATCTGATTAATCAATGGGATTCAATAGACTTTTCAAACTAGGGAATTTCATTGCATTAATGAATAGTATCATCAGTCACCGAATGATATTATATTAACAACCCCAAGAGAACACACGTTCTAGATCGAATCTACGTCTATTGTACGTAAATTCACATTCATGGAATGTTCAATGTACTTCCAACCCACACAGCACGCAGTTCTTATAGATATCCAAAAGAATACTCAATCAAGAGATATTCAAGAACGATCTTGTAGATTTCTGAAAGATCTCTCGATCCAAGACATTTCCAAGGCGACCATGCATTTTAGAATCCTAAAAAATATCTTCCAAAAGTACGAGAAGTCGTGAAGAATTTTCTAAAAGATATCTTTTCGTATTCGAAAAAGTACAATTTTATAACTTTTTTTCCCGCATTAAAATTAACGAATCTCCGAGTCACAATATTTTGCAAATTACCAACCTTCTTCCGCAGAATTTTATGCCTTCAAGTCAATTCCTAAAATCCTCATTTGTACTCATTAATGAATTAATAACGATACCCTGTTGTAAAATTCCCATAAAACCGCATAGGTTGATTTGATGGGTTTTGATTCAATTTCGTGCGATTTGATACGTCTATTCGAAACAGGATCGATGAGGTTTCATTTGTATTGATGAGGGTTTCACAGCAGGGTAACGCAATAATTCTAGTGTCTATGGTATTCGCAAGATACTTTAACGATCATTGAAGCAAGGAAGTCATTCCCAAATATGTTTCACCAAGTTTACTCAACTTTTTTTATTACATATGACCATGAATATTTGATTTGACTGTTGACGCTGAAAAGTGACCTGGTGGTGTCCATGATTTTCTCCACTTTAAATTGTGGTGGATTCACTTTTCATCGACTTTTTAGTGACTATACGGTGCCCTTTCTTTTATTCCTACATTCCACACGTGCACAATCGGCATTCAATGTCTGTCAGCTTCAGTTCATATGGGGCCTAATTTCCTTCTTTTTGAATCATTCCCAACGATTTTCACCCCTGTGATATTGCTACTGTAAGTGCAAGTTCTTTTTGCGCTTGGCAAATGCTTCCAATGCTACCTCCTTATACACTTTTGACCTTCCACTACGTTTTTTGTTCTCCACGTGTGAACTTCTGAAACCACTCAAGATAACTTTCACAAGCAGTCGATGGGCAAGCTTCCTTCTTTGAATTGAAGAAATAAATCAATGCTTCCCGCAAATGACACTTATTCGACACAAAACTCGACATTTCCACACGAAACAAAATATTTTCCTGCTAATACAAAGTCAGTGGTATTTAAAAGATATGTTGTGGTCAGATATCTAAATTTACTATATGCCATTGTACATCTGACAACTTCCATACAATCCGGTCGATACAATGTAAAAAACATTTTCTGTAGATTACCTATATCAGAAGTGGAAAATCACAGTTTGTGATAAAATTACTACTCTCAGCGCAGGAGAAATACATTCACTTGTAAAAGTCCTACGCTCAGCGTAGGCAATTTACCTCACCTATAATAAGTAATGTTCCTACGCTGAGCGTGAACAATTTACACAATCATTCTGATATTACAACATTGAGCGTAGAACTTTCACAAGTGAATGCATTTCTCCTGCGCTGAGAGTAGTAATTTTACAACAAACTGTGATTTTCCACTTTTGATATAGGTAATCTACAGAAAATGTTTTTTACAGGGTAGATGCATTTCTTAACAACAGCGGAAACTCAATTGTACACCCAATATCCAGACGTATAATTCACTGTATACTCACTGAAACCAATTGCGGAAATAGGTAACGTAACTATTTCAGCGATAAAACCATGTACGTTGCTAGCGCCGTTAGCGAATAATCTCACGCTAAGACTAGGACCTCGAGTCCGGAAAAGTTTCTTCTCATCCGGACTATTCGCTTCCAAATGAGCTATTCTCTTAGCCGTCACGTTGTACATATCTCCATCGTACAGATCTATAGCATCCGCTCTACCTGGCTTGCCAGTTGAATTGAAAAGACTGAACTGTAAGAGCCTGAAACCACATTTCTCTAGTTATAATAAGAACGCAAAAACAGCCCCCAAGGGGAAGAGTTTTTCCTAGAATTCGAGTACCCGAGTCTGACGAGTCTTACTGTCTCTGTCCTTCTTTCCGTTATGCAATCCTCTCAATAAGAACGCTTAAACGATTGTCAATTTTTCCATGGCACCCATGCAAACAAGTTCTAGATTTTAAAGGAATACTGTTTTATGCAATGCATATAGTTGATGTACATATTATTCCTACGATTTCTAGGAATATTCATTGTATATTGCTTTATTTCATGTATTTAGAAGAAAATGTTGAAGAATCCATTTGCCTGAGGCTTCATATTCGTTGGAAGAATTTGATTCCCTTGAAAATACTTTTCCTCGTTCATGCAAAATTTCCTTATTCCTTTCATCATTTTTTTTTTTTTCAAACATGGAGAATAATATGGAAATTTCGCAAGTTTATGAGAATGGACAGGGAAAACTTTTCTACGGGAATCTTTGGGTATTTTATACGAAAATCTTCAAATACACACATATTCGTTAAATATGCATAGAAATAAAATGTATACAATTAACTGGAAAAATCACGGGACGGGATTGATTCCGTACAGCAAAGTTCTTTGAAAATATAGAGAATTATTCAAAACGATAACGTACATTCAAGTGATTATTTGATTTTACTCTTTATAGTTCTGCTAAGTTGGGCGTTCTTGTTCAGAGGTTCGCACGCGGATACCCAAAAATTGGAGTTGCAGTGAAAGTGGGGGAAGCACTCGAGCGAGAAACTGGGGGAGCGTTTTTATTGGGAGGTCGGACTGTATATCGAGTATCTCATTTTCGTTTTTTCTTTTTTTCCCTTGAACTCACCTAAAACCAAATGGTTTAGCTCTATAAGCACTGCGGAAGATTTTCACGCAATTCACTGGATAATTATCGTATTTGTAATAAACAAGAACGCGTTCTTCCAAGGTAATCTCTTTGGCGGTATCACATATATCCACCATACTGAACAAACGATACGGAATATCAAGTTCTTTATTGGGAGCAAAAGAACTTTCATCGGCTTCACGACCTTCACCGGTCAACGATAATATGTTAACACCGTTACCCAAAGCATTATCAATGGAATTAAACAGTAATTCAACCTAAAACGAAAATATCAATTACATCACATTACAGATTTCTGGAATTTTTGAAAACAATTTCAATCAAATACGACGTACCGAATATGTTGGAGATATCACATTGATGCCATGATACGCACTTTGATTTATATTAACGTGCAGTATCGTTGGAGATTTCATGATCGACTGCACGGCAGGGGATTTTTCATTATGCAAAATTCCAGCACCAGTGATATTGACGTATTTTAAAACAGATTCGATGCGTTTTCCTGTTTCGTGGGTGACAACATTGTGAATACGGTGCTCGTAAAGATGATGCTCGAATTCACCATTTGCGATCCTTATTCCACCCCAATAATTATATTCATTGTCCATATTGCGTTTTCCGCAATGAACAAAGACGAACCGTCCATCCCATGGGCATTCGTAACGATGTCCAAACAACTGACCGTTCAATCTAACGCCACAATCATTCAAACTCTCTTCGTTTCCAAGGCACTGTTTTGACATTTAAAAAAAATAATAACGCATGAATGTACATCAATTTGATGTATCAAAAATCGACAATGGGAGAAAAAAATTCACCTGTAACGGTTCTGGCCACGACCAAATCCTCGTTAAAGATCCAGGATGTAGTTCGTATCTGCGATCATATGATACGTAAACGTTAATCGACTCGTAACCCAACTGTCGACACGCTACCTGAGCATTACGTTCGGTAAATCTTGTATCGCATAATGGAATCCATTGCAGAGTAGTTCTGTTGAAAAATTCAATGAATCCTACAAGAAAAATAATTATTAATCTTTATTATAAAGATAATGATGTTTTACATTTTTATTACCTTCTTCATTCTCGGAAGAGCAATGACCGTCTTTACACAGTCGAATAGTTTCATCCGTCGTAGAGATATAGTTCCTCCCAACCGCAGATTTATCATTCTGATCGGAATTTTTCATAGGTCTCATTACGATTTCGTGTCCAGATGCGCCGATAGCTCTCAACGCCCCGAGAACGAGAATTCCAACATTCGGGGCAAACTCCAACACGACATCGGAATAAATATACAAAGTAGCTTCCGGCATAACAGTGATATCCGATCTAATGATGTATGGCGTTGAGGTTCGATTCAAGGATAAATTCTCAACGATTCGACCACCTAAATTATCATAATCGATCTCAGTTCTAATTTGCCACGAGGCTGAAATCGAAGAATCCAAATTATCACTCGTGAGATATGGCAAGTAACTGGCCACCGCGTGATCGTTCCAGTCATCGAAATCGAATATCCTGCGCCTGTGGGATTGAAAGAAAAATTAGAAACAAAAAAACATTGAAAAATGAAAAATTGGTCAAAGTACGTACCTTATTTGCGCATTATCGGAAGTACCCCACCAATTCTCCGCCACGTCGACTTCGTTGTTGATTTTGGCAGTTCTTATACCAGCAAGTAATTCATAATCCATTGAATTCTCTCCGAATAAATTTCTATTGATTTTTACTTTTTGTATACCGTGAAAACCGATGACGTACGAAGGGCCGTTGTAGGATCTCTGTAGAGTACTCGTACTTTTTTCGTCGAAATGATTTCTCTTAACTTCGTTGTAATAGAACCTCGCATCGACGTCGCCTAATATCTCCGATTGACTATCCGCTTTAAATTCGACCATATATATTCCGCTGTTGCCTTCGATGTGATTGTTATCGATTTTCATTTTCTTTTCCATACCACGGATGGAGATTAATCCATTCTTACAACGATTTCCATCGAATCTGTTGAAGGACATGTTGAAGGTAGCAAAATGACCATCGATAACGAAAGAGAATTGTTCATTGTTTCGCCAGGTGTTGTTACCAAAGTATAGAGTGTGCGTGAAATTTTCGTTGTACTGCCAAACATCGGGTAACAACACTTCAAAACCACCTCCACGGTTTCTCTCGATCGTACTGTCCTGCATGATCCAATGGAAAAGATTATTCGAATACCGAGCATCTCGACTGTACTGTGAAATACCACGACCGTTGTCCGTGATCAAAGTTTCGTTCACGTGAATCGCTATTTCAGACACGTTAGATTCGAATACGTTCCAGTGAGGCGCGTGGATATAAATCGCTTCTTCCACGTTATGAGATATATCGCATCCGATGAGTTTGATGGTTTCATTAGCTTTTCGTAAATAATGATCTCCTATTTCATTGAGATATCGATTGTAATAGGAAGCTAATATCCCTTTGCGATTGCCTTTGATTTTGGTTTTCGATACTATCAACGACGGTATTGGACCACTTATAATTTTATTCTTCGTATCCTGTGGAAGGAATTTAAAACAAAAAGAAAAGGTAGTATAGTGAAGTTGAAGTGTATTTGAATGTTTATATAAAAATTGTGTACCTGTATTGGCGCCAGAAGCGCTGAAATTACAATGACAGTCCCTCCAAGGGCATAATCACCGCTATGATATTCGAGAACCACAACGTAGGAACTAGATACCACGGGAAACACTGATAAATCTCGCTTCACGTGCCACACATTACGTTTGTAATGAAAATACTGCGAATCGTGTAAAATAATTTGTTCGGTACTTCGATTTTCTATGGGATTCAACAGTTGGATACCAATAACGAAACCCGGGGTGCACTGTGGATTTACAAAAGTAATCATCAAATTATTGCGTGGAAGCAATTATACAATCAAAATGGCAACAAAACTCACCGTGATATTTATATACTGATGGATAGCTTTTCCTTCGACTTTAGCCGTAACAATGTATTTGGTTTCCCCGTTGTTTACGTAAATATTCTCATTTTGATGCGGAACGATGATAGGATTGTACGGAGAATCGATCGTGGCGTCTACCGAACGTATAAACCATCCAGCAAATTCTCTTTGTTGAACCGACGATAATGCAGGATTATGTCTAATGCCAGCCACTTTATTATTCTCGATTCTCGAATTGACGATTCTCATGCCCAACTGTTTGAAACTGATCCCACTGCCACCGTTACCAGAGAAATCACTATTTTTTATGGTATTTACAGCATCCGCAGAGTATATATCAGAATACAAAATTCCTAAACCATCTTGTAAATTATCGATAACTTTAACCCCATCCAGCAAATGTCTTGCAAAATCGATTTGTAAGGCCGGTTTGAAAGAATTCGTTGTATAATCTAACAATCCAGCTCGTTTGATCGTCACGTACTGCAGATCGCTTCGATGGGCTAGAGGTCCCAGCCTGAGTCCCGCCCACGCAGCTTCGGAACATCGAATACCAACGTCATTTTCATGAGTACAAGAATTCTCAAAATCATCTTCACGTTCGGCGCGACATTTCGAAACGTCGGTATCGTCTTCGGTACATCTCACGTTACTAAGAACGATATCCTCGCTCGTTCCAGCATTCGGTATCTGCGATCTCTCCAAATTCCAATTATCAGGATCAAGCGTGAGACCCAACTGATGACATACCAAAGCCGCATCCCGAATGGCCCAGCCATAATTACACACGGTTCCCCATTTGTCACCAATTTTAACCTAAAAAATATGAATTATCATTGAGCCTTTGAATCTTATATAACTCATCTTACTTGTAATCTTCCTTCAAAATTCGTTCTTCCCCCGAGAAGCCTAACTGGTACAACCGGGATGTCAACCGTCATTCGAGGTTCAGCATCTGCCCCTTCTTCCCCTTCAGACGTGAACGTATCGTTACCAGATTCGATACTCATTTCTTCTTTGAGGGTAAGTAAAATATCGCTAGGTCCTTTCCCTCGAGCATCGAGCCTTCCCGCGACCATCATTCCAACCGCAGGGGGAAACCGAAGAGTCACGCCTGGCTGGAGCATCAATTTACCCCCAGGTCTCACATTGATATCACGTTCAACGATGTATTCTCCAGTTTTGAGCTCTTCGAGACCATCAACTTCCCCACCGACCAAATTCGTTCCAGGTTTGACGAATTTCGACACGAAAGTTGGTATCGCCATGATCGTACTTGCCCCAGGATTACTGTTGTGCAATAAAAAGGGCAGGTATTCTATTTTAGCGAGATTATATCTGTCTTTCCTATGAAACAATCTTTCATAAATTTTATGCTCTTCGCCGAATCCAAGCCAGTTATAAGTACAATTGATGACCATGCTTTGATCTTCCAGGTGAGAACCGATCTCGTAAGGCGATTCGGGATTGTCTATGATATTTCTAAAGATTTGGGTATTGCTCGAAGAAACGACAACGACGGCAGCCACTCTGGAACGTGACATCAGTCTCGATCCTATCATCTTGTCGTTATCGAACGGTTCTCTCACCCGATTATTTCGAAGAAAGTTCCTTGTGAATAATAATCTTTGTCTATCGCTGTAAGGCGACACCCCGACGCTGACTACAAAGGCACCTTCGTTGTCGGAAAATTCGTTATGTCTTACTATTATATCAGCGGGCAAAACGTTGAATTCCTCGTACAATGGATTCCTTATTAATAAAGCTCCGTTCATCTGTTCCTTGAAATGATTGTACTCGATAACGGCTCTTACATTCACAGCCGGGCTCAATTTGATCGATATTCTCTCGTTTTTGATAAAAGAGTTATGTCCTATTTGAAGTTTCAATAAACTTTGATCTTGCCGCCAACTACATCCCACTTGCAAAGCAATGTCCGAGCTCGCGTTGAACCAATTTCCAGTGATGTTCACGTAGGAATTGCCCGATGAATTGCCAATCTGAAATCATATCATTTGCATTATTTCGAACTCAAGAAAAAGAGATGTATATTTAGTACTCACAAAAACTCCAATATCTCGATTTCGGAATATCTCCGAGTATTCGACGACAGTCGTTTGATTGAAGTACACGTATTCCGTGGTCATGCTGTCGTTCAACCATACAGCGAATCCATAGCCTTCGTTGGAAGATATGCTAGTTCTGGATATGTTACGATTACCTCCCGTGACAGTGACATTAATTCCATCCCCTTGATTGAATGAGATACGACTGTCGGTTACATTGACATCGACGACACCACCTAGGACGTGCACCCCCGCCGCATGAGCGTTATTAGAAACTGAAGTTTCATGAACGTGAAGAGCGGATCTGAGCTTCTCCACCGCGATTCCTCGTCCATTGTTGCTAGTTATCGCGCTGTTTGTCACATTCAAATCGTAAATTTTCTCTATAATCGAAGAACAAAGTCATTGTTATCAACTTATTTTGCTGAATACCATGATTTTGTGTATGTTGTATACCACTTACTGTAACCCGAAGATAAACGTATGAATGCCACAACACTGGTTCTTGGTTCAGCGGTAAACTTGATGAAAAGATTTTGACGGCTACTCGTGACACTTTGCGGCAAAGTGTTGTTTCTCACTTTAATTTTGGCCAACAATTTCTCGCCTCCGCTTATTCCATCGTAGATCTCCACGACGGCACTGTCGTTTCTGTCGGTTTTCATTTGCAGAAAATGAACGGTGAGGACGTGGCCTGGACGCGTGAAGAGGTACTGCGTGTACATAAGAAGAATAGAAGGATGAGATTTGAATTTTGAAAATGAATCTCGTTATTTATTGGGATTAGAAATGATATCATTGTTTACCTGAGGGCATTGCTTTATATTTGGCGCGTATTTATTTTGCTCCATGAATACGGTGATGGGGAAAGTTTGACTAGCCGTTCTGGGAAAAGTACATAAGTCGAATACATCCGTACGATCCAGTTTATCTTCCGGTCTTTCATCGTGGTGCACGTATTTTATACCATCCGCGCCATTCTCGGATATCGAACAGTCGTCGATGTGAGTTAAGCCCGATGAACTGTTTACGTAAATTCCATATCCTGAAAATTTGTTGCACGTATTTGAGTACCGTTGTGTTTCTCATTTTTCTGGGTTTCGAAATTTTTCAAGACTTTGCATAGAAGGTTCAGGCATACATTAGAGTTGGTAAAAATCTTCAATCTTAAGTTGTTTCATAAGAACTATATTTTTTTTAATTACTTGACAGATGTCTCAGATTCACTCAGTGAATCGAGAGGGCGACCAAATATTACGGTTTTCCTTGGATTATATATTTTGGTAAAAAACGTGGTGCCTTGACGGTCGTTTGGGACATTTTTTTCAACAAACATTGAACATCAAAATCAACAAGATTTCAATATGGAAATTTTCTTTGTGATTTAGTAATAATTTCTTAGGTTTTTACTGGTCCTTAGTACAAAAATATCAAAGAGATTCCAAAAACGGACTACATTTTCTGGTTACCTTTTGGTAGCAAATTCGTTTTAACGAACTAATATTTCCTCGGTTACAAATCGGTGATTATACACGCAGAGAAAAATTCTTGCTGAAAAAGCGATTTCGAAAAATCTGCTTTGCTAAATTAGCAAAACGGTTGCTGTTACAGCAAAAATTCTGCTATTTTAGCAAGATATTTGCTAATTCAGCAAAATTTCCTAGTCGTATGTATATCTACAATCTCGGATTGCTGAATGGCAAGCGCTTGTTAAAAGAGCAAGATTTTTGCTGTGACAGGAAATTATTTGCTAATTCAGCAACAAGTTTTGCCATATCAGCAAAGCAAATCTTCGAGGTTTGCTGTTTCAGCAACTTTTTTTCTCCGAGTGTAAGGTAAAAACCATACAAGTAACCATTTTTTGATCAATTTTTCAGCTCACGATGAAAAATAACCAACAGTAAACCACAAAAATTGGTTCATTCTGGAATCGCTGGGGTTAAAGCGACTGCTTTAGTGCAAAATAAGCATTTGTTGTGAACAATTCTGTGTCGAGAACAATGTATCGTGACTGTACGAATTGTGCGACAGATCCCTGGTTCAACAAACCCATTGATTGAATCTTGCACAATGTTCTGACCAAATCCTACAGGTTGGTTGAAAAGTTTCTGCGCTCGAAATGAAAGAATACTGTTTTTGTTACGAAATATATTCTTTTATTCAATATAATCTCGTAGAAGCTCAATACACTTGTTCCAATGATCTTCCAATAATTTTATCCCATCCTTATAATGGTTTTCCGGAAGCTCTGCAAAATAACCGTCTACGGCTGCTATGGCCTCTTCATTCGACGAAAAATGCTTTCCACGAAGGAATTGTTTGAGATTTCTGAAGAGATAGTAGTCGCTAGGAGCCAAATCTGGCGAATACGGTGGGTGTTCAAGCAATTCGTACTTGAGTTCTTTGAATTTAGCCATCGTCAAAACACTTTTGTGAGCAGGTGCATTATCTTGATGAAAAATGATTTTTTTCTTCTTTAAACCAGGTCTTTTCTCACGAATTTTGTCATCCGGCTGATCCAAAAGGCTGCAGTAATATTCGGAGTTGATTGTTCTACCTTTCTGAAGATAATCAATGAACAAATTTCCTCTTGCATCCCAAAAAACTGATGCCATAACCTTCTTTGCCGATCGTTGTGACTTCACCTGCTTTGGAGCTGAACAACCAGCTTCAGTCCACTGTAAACGTTCTTGTTTCAATTCAGGATCATGGTGGTAGATCCAAGTCTCATCCAGAGTTATAAAACGACGCAAGAAGTCGGTTTTATCCTGCTTAAAACGCTCCCAAATTACGCTGAGAAATTTGTTTTTGATCCAGTTTTTGTTGAATTGTTAACGTGTGCGGCACTAACTTTCCAAACAGTTTTTCCATACGGAATTCTTCATGTAAAATATGGAGTACTCGTTCGTCTGAGATGCCTATGGCATTAGCAATTTCACGCTTAGTCAAACTTGGATCTTCACTACCCATATTATGTACATGCTCAATGATTTCTGCTGTGGTTGCAATTTTTGGTCGTCCTTCGCGTGGATCGTCTTCAAGGCTAGTACGACCACGTTGAAATTCACCAGCCCAAAATTCAACGGTGCGTTTTGAAGGTGAGGACTCCTTATACACTTCTAACAATTGTTCATAAATTTCCTTTGCTTTTAAACCCTTCAAAACAAAGAATCTAATGACTGCACGATATTCAATTTTTTCCATATTAAGAAAAATCAATGACACGTCAACTTCAAATGGCTTGTAAACAAAGAATGAATTGACAGAATGACTTGTAACTTTGCATGTGTTCTCAGGACAGATATACCAACTTGAGAAAAAAAAAGTTTTGAGCTAGCAGTGCTATCTCTTGGTGAGCGCAGGAACTTTTCAACTAACCTGTATATTCAACCATTTTTAATGCGATTTAATCAGATGAGTCCATTTTTTCCAATGTGATTCTCATTGAATCTTGCCAAATCTGATTAAATCTTGCACAATGTTCTGACCAAATACCATAGAATTTCATTTTATCAGATTCTATAGATTTCTTTCAACCAGGGATAAGCTAGAAGAAATTGCTAAGGCCTAGTGATGCAAAATCATGAAAGATGAAAACGAGAAATATGGTATCAAGATATCACAATATATCTGAAAAAAAGGAAAACGCAGGGTTCTGAATTTTCATAATAAGTTTGGTACAGCCTACAGCCTCAATGTCTCGATCACTCAATATCCCGAAAAAATGTGATTTCTTATTCTGTCCCTAACTTGGCAATTGCTGATAAGACCAGACAGGATTTTGGCTCGAATCTAATAGGTTTTAATTGGCTTTGTCTGGTGATTTAATGAGTTTTCAAACTCATATACAAATCCAGCAATGTCAAACAGAAACTAAGAGATCCAGCTGAAAATGTTGTCCGGTTCTGTCAGAAATTTTTGATAGGGTTAGGTTATTTCACTAATGTCTTCTAGATTCTTGAAGATGAGCCGATGAAAAGCTCTTGTGAAATTGCAGTTTTAGATGTTGCGGTTGAGTTAGAATCGTTAATTGAATAACAAAATACTCAGCTGTTGAAAATCTTATAGTACATTCTTTAAACGATGTTTCCAATTCTGAGGAGTTAATAGGAGGAGATAAACACCTATTATTTATCACATTCTTTGAATTTGAATTTTCATTTCGTTCCTATAAACGATATCAACTTCAAGAACATGCTTTTAGAATATTGTCCAGTTAAAACATACACAGTAGGTGCTACCCATTGGAATGGAATTTAATCGTTTCCACCGTTCCATTTCTATTCTGTTCCACCCCTAAACTGACAACTGTTTTCTCAGTATTGATAAATCCAGTCTTTCCATCCCAATGAACAATTATGAGAAGAAAAGCTATTTCAGAGGTCCTTTGAAAGAGCTCTGTCGATGTTATCATACTGATATCCGAATGCTATCATTTTTCTGAGATTTCAGAAAAAATCCTCTTGAAGAGTTCGTTTGGATAACATTCCGGCAATCTCTTATTTTTCTCTGAAATCACCGCATCTGAAAACATTCTGATATCTTTACACACATATTTGGGAGATCTTTAAGAGCTCCTAATGATAACATATTGTTCACTGGGAGATAATTCCTGCAATTTTTATCTGATAAATCGGTAGATTTTGCAACATTGCTTTGCTCTGCTCGCTATTCGATACTTCAAATCGCACTCGCATTTTTCAGCGTCGCTCCGCTCGAAATTTAATATTCCAAATGAAAATTGTTTGGAAGAGAGGAGGACTTAGAGAAGGGGGAATATATATTTTTGTAAGGGTAAAATCAAGAGTCATTTTTGAAAATATTTAAGAAAGACTGAGAGATATTTTCAAATTCGGTTTTTCACGCCTGTTTATGTAACTTTCGGTGAACAAAAAAGCATCCTTAGTCAATTACTCCAGACCCCAATGGCGGCGCAGGGATTGGAGAAAAAGAATCGCTGCTTTTGATACGGGCGCCTTCAGTTTTGAACCGACCGACTTGGAATTTTAACTGTAACTCGCTCATTACATTTTCTAGAAAAGTACGTAGGACTTTTCGAAAACATCGATTTTTAAAAAAATGGCGTCAATATCAAGAAAAAGTGTATTTTGTCAATTGAAAAAATCGCTCGCTTTTCGATCATAAAATTGTTGAATTTCAACTTGACGAAAAAAATCCCCTACGCACTTTTCTAGAAAATGCAATGAAGGAACTACAGCTAAAATTCCAAGTCGGTCGGTTCAAAACTGAAGGTGCTAGGAATACGCTCGTGTTAAAAGCAGCGATTCTTCTTCTCCAGTCCCTACGCCACCATTTTGTTCTCAAATAATTGACTAAGAATTTGTTTTTGTACTTCAAGATTTACATAAACAGGCTTAAAACCGAATATCGCTTCATCTTTGTTGAATGAATTGTCAAAAATGGATCTTGATTTTGCCTGCACAAAAGTATACGCCCCCTTAAGGAATAAACATAGACTTGAAGTAAATATGGACATATTATGATATACGATGAAATAGATAATCGGCCTTTGATAGAAATATTTTAAAAAATAGTTTGTGAAATTTGACATTTCTACTGGAATGAACAATTAATTCGTGAATGGGCAAGAAAAGCAGTAGATTTCGTTGAATTACATGGAAAAAAATATGGAAATTGAGAGATTTTGCAACATTGTTAACGCCCCCAAGAGAGCACAAACCTTCAGGGGAACGTTCATTGAATGTTCCGAGACGTTCGCAACCGTTGAATAAACATTTCTGAAGATTTGTGTTCTCTTGGAGCCATTGTGGAATCTTGGGGGCTTCAACTTTTATTTCCCTTCAAAAATGCAATCCGATTGGTTCAATTATTACGTTTGTTTTCAATAGAGCAATCGGAATCAGTGGTTGAAAACAGAACGTCGAACTCACTAATCGGAAATCAGACTCTATTTGTAGTATAGCGTATAATATTTCAAATTCCATATCTCTGGCTGAAGAATCACAATCAGTTTTACGCTGATTAAAAGAGCCTTCGTATTTCTGCCAGAACTTCGTAGATCTCTACACCCCTGTGCTCTGGAATATTTACCTCTATTTCCTTGTATTGTACAATTTTTAATAATCACGGGAGCGTCTGGCGTAGTGACATTTATCGCCGTTGACGCAGAATTCAAAATAGAAACAGATTCCATTCGTGGTGGCACGCCTTCCACGTGTAACGCTGGAGTAACATTATAATCCCTTCCAGTCCCCGCGTACCTGAAAAGTAATGAATTCACAAATATAAATCATCTCTTTGAAACATACGATATTCTTATTCAAATCAATTTTGATTAATTCTTCGCGTACACGCTTGTTCTTTCGAACGTCGAATGAAATTATCAATTGTAAAATAACCCAAAAATTTATGGACGGAGCTTGAATATCTCAAAAATGTGCTCATATAATTTTTAAACTGACAAATATAATAATGTTCTTGGGATTCCAAAAAATTTCATCAAAACTTCAAACTCACTGCATCTTGGAACTGGAAAATTTCAGTGAATTCCTTTTTCCAGTAGATTTACTGAAATTTTCAGGATTTTGTACTCCAAAATTCCAATTTTTGCAGTAAAATTTTATTGATCAATGATTTAGTGGTTAATAAATTCCAGTGGAAATATTGAAATTTGTCAGTAAACATTGTTTGCAGTGTAGGATTTTAATGAACCCTAAGAGAACACGAAGCTCTGAAGAATGTTTCATGAACGCATATTAGAAGTGCGAACATTCAAACGTTCGATGAATCTTTATGGAAGGTATATCAACTTGAAATCAATGTAAAATTAACCTACGTTGCTTACGTTCTGTCAGGGAAAAAATCAGTGATTTTTCTAGTTTTTTATCATGCTGATTGTTGAAACATTTAAAATTCTAGTCATCAGAATTTGTATTCTACCTATAAACCACAAAAGACACAGATCATCAAATTTAAGTAGAGGTGGGCTCGAGACTCTTGAGCAAAATTAAAAAATAGTATCAAATTAAGTGTGGGCATGTAACAGTTAGAAATAACACGTTTGAGAGGATGAAAATGATTGCATCCAGGATATAAAGCAATTTTCCTCTACTCAAGACCGGGCAAGAGAAGACTCTTTTCAAGACTACAACAGTTTTGAATGAACCTCAGTGTTCAAGATCAACAAAATATTCCCAAAAATTTTCTCCCATTTCATTCTTTAAATATTTGTACATTGACCCAATAAATTTTGCATTAGAACTGGCAAAATGAAGTTTTGTTGGTTTGACTCGAGAGTCTCGAGTCCAGCTTTAAATTTGACTCAGGGTGGTTACCACCTACCTAAAAAATCCTGCACTATTGATTACATTTTCCTACACGAGTCAATGGTGTGACTCAAATTAAAAAAGAATAACACTACTACCGAGTTATTCATTGACACGAATCATAAGTTTTTTGGCAGTAAACAAACCCACACGACTGAGTCATGTATGAAAAATTAATCAGTACTGTAAACGTTTCTTCGTTTCCACGAAGGTTTAACATGATTTCCAAAAGGAAAATCTCCAATATATATCACACTCACTGAATCGTCACGTGTTTGAGAATAGATTTAGATCTTCTAACGTAGAAGGTATTCTCTCGGATCAACGGTCTATCGTACAAAGCTCCTTCGAAACGTATTCCACGCCAATGTTTAATCGCTTTGGTAGCTCCGTCGTGTCGAGGTAAACAAGAAATTCCTAAATCCGGATGATACTCTGGAATGAAAATTCAATATTGATTTCAGGATTCGTTAACAGAATTAAATCATACGTGCAAAGTTTACGACACTTACCGCAAACACCTCCACCCAATTGTCTATCCGACCATCTTTCGCAATTCTGCAACGAGGTCTCGATACCGCGACAATGAGGTTGTTCGTACAAAAGCCGAGGTTTAGCGGGCCATTGTCTGTCTACCCAAGACCACCATCTTCCACCTTGGAAACCCAAATGACGGCAAGCGGTTTCCAAATCCGCTCGTGTCCAACTGAAAATGTATTCAACGTCTTTAACGATGGGAATTTATTGTGAGTAATACGATTTCTCAAGCCAAATGAAAAGTTTTACACGCACTTTCGAGAATTCGTACAAACGGAACGCCATGCGCCACGATGAAACAGCTGAAGTCGTCCTTCGAAGGGACTTGGTCCGTCGACTAATCTTATGGAAGGAGGAGTGCTTTCGACGTACGACTCTTCGATGTCCGTTTCGGCTGCTGTCATTAAGATTTTCATCTCGGGTTCGCCCTGGAAAGAAGAACCAAAAATCAGTTGTTTCGATTGGTATGATTTTAACCTTAGAACTGTATACATCTTTTTTACCCCTCATATTGTATACATGGGTCCACGGGACCTGACTGACAAAATGTGCTGTCATTCTTGACGATAGTGGTCGATTCCCTTCAATGGGGTTGAAATCGAAACATCAAACTGTCAACTACATACTCAGATTACTGAGAATAGGATTCAATCGTACAAAAGTTTTATTCCATCCATGTTTGTGGTAGCAAAAAACCCGTGCAGTGTAATAACAACGACATGAATTTGAGAAAACGCTCTGGGTCCACCAGACCCATGCACGGAGAAAAATAATACAATAAAAATTACATTTTCTAGCGAATTAATACCTACTATTAGGTCTCATATCTTGAGAAGTACTCTTCAAATATGGAATAAAATGTTATAACTGCAATAATTTTTACTACATTCGGTAAGAAAGCCTCTGAGACCGTCAGGCAATTGTGACGACATTTGACAAAATAGTACTATTTTATTATATTATTTTCCTCCGTGTGCATACAGTTCCAAGGTTAATAATTATTATTATGATGATAAATTTATCATCTCATTGATTCATAATTAATATCTGATGCTGCAAAATGGTGTCACGTTATAACTTTTCATATCCAAGTTTGCGGGAAAGTACAAATTCTTCCATTCATTTCATCACATTTCCAGTTTCCTGAAATTAAGAGAATTCCGTAGAAGCGAGAGTTACTAGATCTTTCTACCCAAAATACTCAAAGACAGCTCAATAAAATGGAATAAAACAACCAGCCAGACCATGTTCCATGTTTCCATGAATAGAAGCTCCAGCTGGTTGTTGTATTCCATCTTATTGAGCCATCTTTAAGTATTTTGGGTAGAGAGATCTAGTAACTCCAGGGTCTACGAGATGCCCTTAAGAAGTGTAACTATATAATTAAAGAAATTGAGTGTAAATTATTGTAAAAGTGATAGCGTCAGAAACAAAATCCAATATCAAACATTTAATCTGACTACATAAACTGGATATTTTCGGACCCATTGGATTCCACGTGTTTGTGAATGAAGTCTCTCTCATTGAATTCAATATCCGTAGTACGTCAAGTCTCACATGTGATTGTCGTCGTATTCGAGATTATAAAAGAAGTAGGGGGATCTCGTACGAACGGATGATTCATCTTGACCGTTTAGCACGCGTTTGTACAGGTCATGGATCAGCAGTCGACAGTTCTTACACGACATTGTTTAACCTCCGACCCCACTAATCCGCTCACATGCTCGTACGAAGATACAAAGACAGAAGACACGACCTTTTCGGTTCCATCCCTCGACCTACGAGTGGTAATAACCAGAGTGGTTGACTTTGACTTCCGGTATCATTTAACTCACATTTCTTCAAATATCATACTCGCAAGGTTTTTCTCTCATCGTCTAAAAAAATCACGTTGAATGAATCATTTTACTCCTATATATAGCTCACAAGCTTTCAAACATTGAAGGAATATTAACATTTATTAATTCATAATAATTGAATTTCGTCCACAAAATCCAGCTTTTTTTTTGTTGATTTTCTCCTTTTTTTCTTCAACTAATCATAACTTTCCGTACTAACGATTCTTAAGAAAACAAACGCTTTTACGTGACTTTCTAATTTGCTGATTCTAATCTGTTTAATTTATATGAATCTGAAACTGGTAGCCGTAAAGCTAGCAGCCGATTGTTGTTATAACTTTTTAAACAAAATTTTTATTGAGGATTGAAGCATCTCAAAAGGGTAGGGACACTCTGCTCAATCGATTTCTGGTACACTAAGAAAAGAATTTGGTTATATGAAATAAATACATTTATTTGTCACTTAGTGAGAAATATTAATTTACTGTCAACAAATATACTAACTATTAACAAATATCACAATTGGGACACGTAGGATCTATTTTATACAGCATTTAAAAAGAAAAAACCATTCATTCGGTACGTTTATTTTATATTAACAATTCCATACTTCTTTTAAGTAACGAATGATTTTTGTTTCATAACAAAGACATTTGATATCTCTAACTTTTTCGTATGATAAATCACAGTTAAGTATGGATCCACACAAAATACAAATCATTCAAATCGAATTTGAGAAATAGTTAGATGTCAGTAACTAGTTTCCGATCGATACGAGATTTATTTTGCTGGAATGCAGATTTGTTAATAGTTAATAAATCTGATTTGTGACAAACATTATAAGTTTGGCGTGACTCTTCACATATTTGGATGTGGCGGTCTGAGTGTTGGCGCATGCGCGATAACCGTTATGTTAGTCAACACAACACGATAACACTTATGACACTTATAATTTCGCTGGTTAAAAAAATCCATAGAATCTGACGAAATGAAATTTAATGGAATTTGGTCGGATCATTGCGCGGGACTCAATCAGATTTGGCAAGATTCAATCAGAATTACATTGAGAAAACATATTCATCTAATGAAATCTCATTGAAAATGGTTGAATAAGATTTGGTCAAAACATTGTGTAAGATTCAATGAGATTTGGCGAGAATCAATGGATTTGTTTTACCAGGGTTACCTTTGAATCTATAATTTTTAATAATTTGTATAGTTTTGGATGAGAAAAGGCTTGTAATAACGTAGATTAAAATCCACCATATGAAACTATTAAGAGCCATTGTAGAATACCAGTTTCTGATATTTAACTGTATTTTTTTATCAACGCTGTTATAAACCATCATTTTGATACAGTTCCTCATTCAAAACTACATAAACTAATAATATTAAAAACGGTAGAGTCGATAATAAATTATAGCTTCAAAACCCTCATTCGAAACTATTCCCATTCACAATGGTTTTTTTACAGAAAATTTGAAGCAAGCAGTGATGTGTATCAATTGAGTGAAATGGTTATATCAATGAATCGTGATGTTAGTTCAACTTCATTATAATCTTCCTTCAAATTACGTTATTCTCCAATAGATTAATGCTTCAATATTGCCCCAAATAATGTGAAAGTATTCTAAAATTTATACTGTACTCAGAGAATTTCATAGTAGTTTTGAATTCAATTGTTCAATTTTTCAATCAACTGAAAATCAATTTCATACAAAAACATGATTTGTTATTAGTTAACGAATGTTGAAGTTTATCTAAAGAGCATCGCACAAATATGCGGATTGATGATAATAATTTTACATTTATTTCGCCATAAGTAGATATATATAGGCTTCGTTTGCTATAAACTAATCTTGTTAACTATAAATAAATCTTTTTCTCAGTGTATAAAAATAGCTTTGACAACGTTCAATCAAGAGTTACAACAATCGGCTGCCAGTTTCAGCTTCATCAATTTATGGTCTGTCTACGTGAGATTTGTTCATTCAAATCAAAATTGTTCGAATGAAAGTTTGAATCGTTCATTGAAACGAATTAGTAGTCGAATAACGAAATACTCAACTATTCAAAACCCAAAATTTAGCAGTAGGTTTTTCAAACGATGTTTTCAGTTCCAAAGAGTTAAATAACGATCATTCGTTAGATTTTATGGGTTTGAATTTCCGTTTTGTTTCTATAAACGTCTTAAACAATTTTATCAGCCCCCCCCCCCCCCCCCAATTTGAAGAGCCTGTTTCCCTGACTTTTTCTGACTTTCACTGACCGTGTTCAAAATTTTCCTTGACTCTCAAATAAGTTTACTCAGATAGCACACGCAGAGCCCTAGTGAAAAAATTTCATAGATTCTCATGTCAAGATTTAGTTCTATGCAAACTGTATGGAATTTTTATAGAAAAATTCATAGAAAGTGATGGAGAAAAGAATTATTTGTCGAAGTTCTAGAAATTTTATAAAGTTTGCATAGAGCCAAATCTTGACATAAAGTTCTATGAAATTTTCTCACTAGGGAATCCTTTTTCAAGAACAAGCACAGAGTTCCTCAAGAACTCTTTTCGAACTGATGAATTTATGAACAATTATTCTGGAAAATTTCAATGTTTCCAGACATTCAAGAATACAAAATGCTATCTTAGAATATTGAAACTCTTTTACAGTTTGGTATTACTGGAGTTTATTCAATCTTTAATATTGACATACAAAATATAAAAAAATATAGATATATATATATCAAATCCAATTTTTTTTATTGATAAACTGGCTCGAACTTCTATTAACATTTGAATAAAATGAACCTTTTTATAAATTATACCAAATCTAATTATCCACTTAGGATCATCTACATTCATTTGAACGATTAATTCAAATAGTTTCAGTCAAAAAATAAATTCTTCAATATTTCATTATTATTATTTTCTAATCACAGCTCTAAGATTTTGTAAATCAAGTGAGAGGCTGGTAAACTCATCCACATGCAGATAAAACAATGTATTCTTCACCCATACAGCACAAGAGTTCCCGTTATGCTCACGAGTATGTATTTATTATGAACACATATTTTGAATTCTTAACAAACTCTTAATGTTCAACAATTCAATGTTCAGAGAGAATTCGTATCAAGATTTTATAATGATTCAATACGGGCATTCAATACGTTTTCATCTTGAACTCATTGAATTCTTATCGAATTCATTATTGGTTGCATAACGGGGACTATTCAAAAGGTCTTTGGGAAGTCTTTATGAATTCAAATTGATCATTTGTGTTGGCTGGATAAAAAATACACAAATGGACATTACTTCTTGAAAATTTTCTGCTATGTCATTTTTTCCATTTTTCCTGACCTTTTATAAATTTAAATGGATTTCCCTGACTGAGGGGGCATTTTGAAAACGTTCCCTGACACTCCCGGACTTTGAATGTCTGGGGAGATCCTGTAGATGATTGAAAAAGAATGAAAATTATAAAAAATTCATTTTTAACAAAAGTGTGTAGTCATTTTAAACTAACAACTTTTTGGATTTACTTTTGGTTTATCAATAATAGTAGTATAGTCAAGGAAATAAAGAGGAGTATTTTTCATGAGATTGAAATATATTAATTCCATAAAATACAACCAGAGAATTGTTTATTTTAACGCATCAATGATCAACAAGTCTCGTTTTACAGGCACCAATTAATTCAAATGGCAATATAACAATACCAGATTGTTGTTGGAAATTCAATTTCACAACAACATTCGATTAATAGCGGTATTTATAATTGAACTGAAAAGCATATTATATGGATATCGTAAGGACAGATAAATCACATTACATATGTAGGTATTTACATCTGCTGCAGATAAATATATGAATTTCTGTGCTCTTCGATATGCATCACGAGTATCGTAACAATGACTATTTGCGCTTGCATGTTCCTGGCATTTCCGGCGATTCCGGCGTGCTTCGGCATTTAATACGCAGGACGTAAATAACCAGACACAGCCGTGTATCCGCTTTTTCAAAGTCTTCCTTACGGGTATTCAAATTTACACCATCACTTTTTTATGATTACACGAAAATATAACCATCGTGAAATTACTTTCATGTAATTCAAGCTCATCTCGTTTCATTTACTTTATTATATTGTTTTCATGTAAGTGAAAAATTGATTAACACCTGTGATTCTATAGTAAATTTTACAATTCCTATTCTCTGTGAGGATACTTTTCAATACTAAAAACTTTATTTATATACTCTGAAAATTTTCTTTTGTTGTTTTCTTTCTAAAGAATTTAAATATCTTTTTGAAAGAAAAATTGATGTAAGACACGAATACTTCAGTTTTTGATCAAATCAATAGAAAGGCTCAAGATTCAACGGCAGATACTTAATCGAATATCCATCTCATCGGATTCATATCCTATTGATATTGAAGAAATCCCGTAACTCCAGGGTTACTACACTGTACAAATATAGTTCGAAATTTTCTGTATCAGATGAATATGAAAATTTTGAAACTTGTAATTTAAATGAAGTTCAATCATGAATTCATGAAGTTTACTGCAAAATGTATTGAAATTCGGATAAAAATAATGCATGAAAGGTCATAATTCTGTATGAAATATTATAAAATGTCATATAAAAAGTCAGAAAAGTTGATTGCTTCATAAAAAATGTACATGAAAGGGCTGGGGCTGGGGCTATAATCTGATTCAATGTGATTTTATATATAATTTGTATCAAGATTCTATAAATTTGTATAAAAACTTGATACACATTGAATCAGATTATAGCCCCAGCCCTAATATGAAATTTAAAAAGCACTTTTCCACACTGACTGTAACTAAAAGACCTCAACCAAATATTCTTAGTAAAAGCTACTGGAAATTTGAATAATTCAAAACGGAAAAAAATGTTTAGCTGTACCAGCCAAATTTTAGCTGCTGCGGGGAAATATCTAACTACGATTGCTAAAACCTCGTTGATACACGGAGAAAAATACTACTTTTTCTCATTTTGCTTGCTAAATTAGAAACGGGAAAGTTTGTGAAATGGATTTTTACATAAAAATACGGGAGATTACACTGAGAAGAAAATAAAGATGCCATTAGCCACCACGCATAGTTGAAGAATTTATGAATGAATCAACGAATTTTTAGTTGAAATGACTTGGAAATTGTAGACTCAACTACGCCACCTTTCATTGTCTCAAACATCCCTAGTAGAAATCAACACCGGATCAACGTTGTTCCGAGGTATTTAAGCTCTAACTCGTACAGTAACATTGGTAGTCAGAGGAATAAAAGGAAGCTCAGACGTTTCATTTTGTCACTCGGGATTATTTTTGACTTGAGATTACGTATCAAAATCTATTGTTACTTTATTCAAAAGTGTGATACGTGTTACAGAAAAAACATAATCTCACATTTCTAATTAACAATTCGAACTACATTCTAGCAATTCCCTGGGACATCTGGATGGGCACAGGCTAGAAACTAACCTAACATCTGGGAAAACTAGCTGGGGCCCATCTAATTCCCTAGGGTAAGAATTTTTCAAAATATCACTTCTGCATTTTGTAAAACTTATAAAAAATACCACTTTCAACTACTGTTTAAAAACTCCCTCATTTTTACAGCTTGCACAGTAATTTTTTGAAGAATTTTCACTTTTCCTTCGATTACTGAAATTTCACGATCATTTTTACAACAAAATTCCTTCAGTGTACCAATATGATTTTTAGAATCTCTATTGTGATTCGGAAACCATAAATTCTCCTCCCATCAAAAGAATTACACCAGATGTATTGATCTAGAAAAATCAAAAATACAACATCTCATCTTTTTATAAACACCGTAAAATCTTTCCCCCCTATGAAAACTTCAATTTCCTTTATCTCGTTTTGGAATCCTCTCCAAAGAAATAAAAATAGAATCCAACGGTAAGTCGTGAATTTGTTCTCACAAGAGAACAAAGTGGATAAAATAATCCCATTGCGGGGCTGGCTCTCGGAAACCGTAAATCCAAGTGTGATTCTTGGTAAGGGAATAAGTAGCGCGTAACGCAAGAATCAAAATGAGCCGAGAGAACGGAAGAAAGAGGAAGGATTTTTCTATGGCCATAAAGCGGAAGGAAGGATTTAGAACATTCAAGTACGGATAAGATTGCACCACGGACACGGTGTAATGCGCTCCTCCTGCGCAAACCACGACCAACGACTCGACGATGCAAAAACAAAAAAAATATAATGATACTGGAAGAGAAGAAGAATGCACACGGCCAAGTTAGGACGATGCTCTTTTTTATAAATACCATGAAACAAATATCACATACCGCATTGTGATCTTGTCGCATATTTTCGTTTGTTTATATAGCTTGTAATTTTGAAAAAATTTCCTGTTCTTTCTTTCTTTTATTGTAACGGAAGAATGAACACTTTTTGTTACTGAAACCAAAACGAAATGAAGCCGAAACTAGCAGACGTGAAGCTAGCAGCCGCTTGTTCTAACTTTTTATTCAACGTTATTTGAGCTTCATCTACCCCAAAAATCGATCAAAGAGCATTCCATTGAACGTTTCAGGTGCTCAAATTCTTGATAAACGTTTTGTGTAAAAAGTCTGCTAACTTTACGGCTGCCAGTTTCAACTTCATCAAAACGAAGGGGTTCTCGGTAAAAAAAACCCTTATGAAAAAACCTGATATCGGGATTTCATCGTTCAATCATCAGTCGTATCAATACTATCCGAAATTTATCTTGTTGTTTCATCATCAGACTTGTACGATAATGAAACAACACGATAGATTTCGGATAGTATTAATACAACTGATGATTTAATAACGATGAAATTCCGATACCGGTTTTTTTTTCATAAGGGAAAATAATATCTCGAACATATCTTCGGATATCTTGAGAGTTTGTCTTAAAGAGATCTTTAAGATATCTAAAAGATATCCCATGCGATAGTTTTGAGGGGTTATATCTGTTTGAGATTTCTTCTTTTCCCATTTTTTTATTGGCTCAAATGATGTAAAAACATCTCAAGAATGATATTAAACAAAATTTGTTGACACACTGAGAGAACAAATTTCCGGGAACAATGAAATATTTAGTTGAATAGTCGCCATAAAGTACTTAATTGATTTGAATAAACTTTCATTGACTCGATTAAATATTCATTCGATCAAACAAATATTTAATATGCTATGAAATATTTCATCAATTGGAACAGTTATTTAATTGAGTCAATGATTTAGGAGTTTTGAAAACTCCTAAAATATGAATTTTTGGAGCAACTCTGGGTGGTTCGAAATGACAAATTCTGACTTTCTCAATCATGTAGCGATTTTGAATGTTACAAAAAATCGCTGAATTGTCTGAGAAAGAGGTGGGGAAGATTTATTTGAACTTAGAACGGCAGTTATATGGTGCTGGGAACGCAGATTCAAGGTAAAAAAAATCAGTAAGCCTCTGTTTTAAGAATTTCCTATCGTAAACTCATTCTCAAATTTCAAACGCGTTTTTTTCTCGAAACCACTTTTTCAAAATCGGCCGACATCAGAACTCGAGTAATTTTTATTCGATTGACTTGAAAATTTAACTGTAGCTTCTCGGATACATTATCCATCGAAGTACATAGAATTTTTACGATTTTTATAAACAAATTATGGTCGATTTTTTCATAGAAAATGCGATTTTTTTCTTCAAATTGATTTTTCCCACCTCAAGACATGTATAAGAAATCCTCGAAACCTTATATTAATCGTTCCATTTGCAGAGTTACGAAAAATTTACAGAAAACCTTCTTATTTTCAGGCTTCAAACAGATATAACCCCTCACGCAGAGAAAAGTTACTCAAAAAATTACTACACTTTATAGTAAAATGGGAACAAAACCACATTCTGGGGTTATGTATTATATGGCATCATTGAAATCACTATACTTTCTAGTAAAGAGTGATGGAATTCTGTTATTCATTGATAGAAAGTATGGTAATTTTAATAATGACAACATATAATACACAACCCCAAAATGTGATTTTGTCTCTATTTTACTATAAAGTGTAGTCATTTTTTAGGTAACTTTTCTCTGCGTGCTCAAGGAAGTGCTCTGGTCGATTTTTTCGCCAAAAAACTACTAGATCGTTTCAGCCATTTTACGTCAAAAATATTCAATCAATTGCATTAATCAAACAATCCGGGTCTGGTCTGTTTGTTGTTCAACTAACTCGTCATAAATAATTAGAAGGAAATTTCGTTATCAGCCAATAAGAAACCTCTATTCAGTTTTTTTGATATTATAACAAATATAATCCATGTACAATTATTTTGAGACCAGAGCCGGCATCTCTGATTTATTCTGGATTTTTTTATCTCAAGGTCGATGTAATTGATTGAATATTAACGATGTGAAATGCTTGAAACGATCTAGTAGTTTTCTAGTGAAAAAAACAACCAGGGGGAACCCTGAAGTACCTGAAAGATGTCTCGTTAGACGTCTTTCGAAAGTCTTGTACAAGATATAATTGAGATATATATGGAAGTCCAATATCTCGAAAACATTTGATTCGGTTACTTCATTAATGTCTCACAGATCCTAGAAGACGAGCGTATGAGTGAAGTTCGAGTGAAATTACATGGGAGCTTGTTCCGAGTCACTACCAAATGAAACGAAAAATGTGACCGTTTTCACTGTTGTACTTCTATTTTGTTCCACCTCTAAATCGATAAGTGATTTCTCAATATCAATCAATAAAAATCAATCTCCTCATTTCTCCCCATTTTCCTGATGTTCCGAAATCTGACAGAAATGAAGAGATTTCTGTCAGATTTCGAACGGTTTCAGAGAAATCCAGAGATCATTTTTATTATGGATGAATTTAATTTTTCCATGGAATTTCTGCAATTTTCCTCTGATAAATCGGGAGATTTTGCAACACTTCTTCGAAGATTCACACTTGATACGTTAGCGTTTTTGCGATTAGAATTGTTCTCGCTTCAGTTCCTATTCGATGCTCTAAATGGCGTTCGCTCCGCTCGGCATTCGATGCCTTGAATAACGCTCGCTTCGCTTGCACTCTTCAAATTCGAAAAGGCTCGCTCTGCTCGCCATTTAACGTGAATGAGTTTCAAGGATGAACATATGAATTCTTAATTCCATATAGCGTACATCTTTTATATTCCGAAAGAAATAGATCGGCAGAAGAGGATCTTCGTTCAAAGAGAAGAGTTCATTTGATCCAGCGGACTCGAATTTATGAGAAATTTATGACTAATTATAATTAATACAAAGCCGAGTCATGAATTTCTTATAAATTTCACTATTGGTCCATTAATCACATGTATATTGTTCAATTTTTCCAATGTGTAATATGTGTTATAAACACCCGTTCTTTGAATACTAATTGGAAGATAGTTAGCATTGTCTATTGTAACACCTTTCAAGGATGAGCAAGTTTTTACAGGAAACAGTTTGATGAGTGCTCTTAAAATTCGAAGTAGCATA
This sequence comes from Gonatopus flavifemur, assembly GCA_018340375.1. Lineage (NCBI taxonomy): Eukaryota > Metazoa > Arthropoda > Insecta > Hymenoptera > Dryinidae > Gonatopus > Gonatopus flavifemur. Next base: position 15,404,881 of record JAFFJZ010000005.1, read on the forward strand.
CTCGAATAAATATTCAAAGTTACTAAATCCACATTTCGAGTTCCAAAATCAAGTATTTTAATAAATGTTCTATGGGAATAAAATTCGGATAAGTGCATTTTTCTATGACTGATATCTTTTACTTCCTTGAAACCTTGAATAATTAAAACGTGATAGATTTTTCAATGATCAATTCGATTCATAGTTTTGTTCTTCAGACAATTAATAACAATAATAATAAATTCCCCACACTCGTAATCTCAGTGAAAAGTTGTAAATCAAGAAGAAATCAGGAACTTTCGCATGACAAGAGACACGGTGAGAACACAAACAATCGAAACAATTGGTTAGATAAAAGTTTATTCCACTCTTCTCACGAGATCGAGTTAATTATAATCTTGCGAAGATCGTTGGTGAATATCTAATTCAACCACCAACCTTGCAGATTCTATTTTAACTCGTTGAATAATTAACGATCATCCATTGATATTGTATTCAATATTATCATCCAAGAATTATAATAATATAAAGAAATTCGTTGCCCGTATGACCCACTTTCAAAATGAAGAAAAGAAAACGTTATTTGAAATGATTCTACTCTATTTTCTACCTAAATCAAATGAGTACGTCGCGATAAGTTTATTTGTTTTATTCCAGGCCGTTGATAATGCACAGTGATGTAACGAACGATAGAACGAGAATGATAACGGTCTCCTTCCATTATAGGGCGGGCGTACCCATATTGTCAACCGTGTAGTAACACAGTTATTAATTATTCAGGGTTCCTGCACGAGATTCGCAGAAAATATTTGAGGTACTTTTTAAGGACTTTCCAAGGGATTAACATTAATTAATGAGGATCATATTGCAGTTGGTCTGAATGGAACAAAATCAAACTGATTCTTTTCAATTCTATAATCGATGGATAAATCGATACAACAAAGTTGTTTATTCATGTTGGTACACTGAGAAAAGTTTTTAGTTGCCACAATCAAAAATGCACTAAATATTATTATAGTTGTGGTAATCAAAAATATATTTTCATTCGGACTTGGAAAAATATATAAACTTAATCAACCCTTTGAAGTTCCAGCAACAAAATGATCGTTTGAATTCACCATATTTGATTCTCACTTTTCCTGGAAAAAATAATTGTTTATACTATATTTTTCTATTTGTAACTACAAAAAAAACCTCTCTCCCCTTCTCTGAGAAATTCTCTGTGATTCATTAACCGTTATATCTCTTTTTATGTCGTCGAATTTGTTCCCGGAGTAACTTCAGCTAAAACATCAACCTTTATTTCGAATTAAACATAATTGTGGAAATGTCGCTCCAAAAAATAGTGGCAGTAAATTCCCTCCACAAATGGGGAATCATTTATCATAATTTAGTGGACTTTTCCTTCATTCATAGAGGATTCAACACTCAAAAAACAAAATAATTCCTCAAAGTAGTAAAAAAAGTCTCTCATTTTTCATGAAAAAACAATCCTCCCAAAATAAGGGGACAAAATTCCAGAACAGTTTGAAGAAAAACTCCCCATATTTCTTACAGGGTGGTTCTAAAAACCAAACAATTTGCTTTGAAAGTTTTTCATTCCATCAACTAAAATTTTCTATTTTCTTTTACTGTAATATACTAGTTGATACAACTAACGGTTAATAGTTACATATCTTTAGTGCCATCAATCAAAAAGTATAACTAAATATTCTATTGTCGTTGCAACTAATTATTTTATAGACATGTGACTTTATTTACAGTTCTTCGAACAAAAAAAATTTGTTGTACCAATTATTATAAGACAACTAAAATTTTTTCAGTTGTAGTGACTATTCAGTTTTCTTAGTGTAGTACTGTTTATGCCCTCTTCCTGCAATTTCATCCACTGAGAACCCAATTTCTTAGATTAAAAGGAAATTTTCTTCGCCCTCATTCTAATAAATCTTTTTTTCAATGGAGAAAAGTTTCATCAAACTAAAACCAAGAATTTTCAAATTGAAACGAAAATATATCCTTTCCTAAATTATATAGAAGAATATGATTTCAATTCAATGGAAAATTTTTTCATTTCAATGAATAATTATTTGTTTTATTGAAAACAAGATTTATTGGAATGAGAGTGAAGAAATTTTCTTTGAATCTAAGAAAATTGGGGCCTCGGTGTGTCTTTATCTTTTTTACTTACTTTTTAAAATTTCACAATGTCAGATTTTGTTGAGCAGAGAATTTTTATGAAAATTTGTCTTCGAAGCGAAATTTCGTGCACAGAGACGGTAAATACGTGACAAAAAAGCTTCGGTGATGCATGCATGTCAAGAACAAGACCTTCTCAATGGTATGAAATGTTCGAAGAAGACAGAGAATGCGTTGAAGACGAATATCACGACGATCTTCCACGGTGGAAGGTCTTTCACTTCAAGCTATGAGCACCCGTATGGAGCTATTTCGCTGGAAAATGTCTGCAAAACCATGAATAATCTCTGAATAATATCGCATTTTCTATGCGAAAATCTGGAAAACTTCACTCTCTACATCCGAAGGAGTGAAAAATCACGTATTCATTCCACTAAGTCTCAGAAGTGATCCAGTCCGCTTCGAGTGGGATTCTCACTCGTTTCGAGTGAACTGTCACTCTTTTAGAGTGGAAAGTTCACTCTATAATTGGAGTGGCTAAGAATTTCTAACCTCAAACCTCAAAGCTCACTTCTGGCTGCCTAAAGAGTGAAATCTCACTCTGAAAATTTTGGAGAGCATATGTTCGAAGTTTGAATCGTTCATTGAAACGAATTAGGGATCAAATAACAAGATACTCAGTTGTTAAAGACTGACAATCTTTCAATGCATTGTATAAACGATGTTTCCAATTCCAAGGAGTCAATTCGAGAAGATGAATAACGATAATTCATCAGATTTTATAAGTTTTGGAGTTTCGTTTCGGTTTTTAAAACGATTCAAACTTCAACAACATGAAAATTCCGATAACCTCTGAGAATCTATGGAATTTTTATGGGACATTCTGTGCACTGCAAAAACTGATTTGTAACAAGTGTTTGAAAATAATGTATGAATATCAGGATTGTTTGGTTTAGACCAAATGATTTTTTGCTCAAAAAACCAATAGTGATTTTTTCCACAATTCATCGTGGAGATATTCATATTATTTGTCTTCTCATTTTTTGTGTACGTGCTCTCTTTTTCACAAATAAACTTTCATGATCTGTATTGGTGATAGTTTCAGGATCACTTTGCACTGTGAAAAATGGAAATACACGGGAACAAATCATTATTCTCACAATTATAATGTCGAGTTTTTGTAACAATCTAAAATATGGAAGTACATGTATCGTTGTGAAAACTAATCGGATATTTGTGATAACGAAATAAATAGTTATTATCACGATCTCCTCCTTCAGATCAGCGATCTAATATTGCCAGCTCAGCTCAAGCAGGGCATATTATAAGGGTCAGTTCGTACCGAAAAGTTAGTTCTAAAAGAAACCGATCAGTTGTGAAACGTGAAAACGGTTGGTTCTTAAAAAATTACCTAATTTTTGGTGGAAGATTTTCCTCTTTCTTTGTTTTTTTAAATCGAGTATCCAATAGTGCCCTGCAATGAGCCTTTCGCCTTATATCAAGGTGTATAGTGACCTAAATAACACACGAAGAATTCTTTTTCAAAAACAAGAATACAGTTCTTCAAGAACTTTTTCCGAAATCATGAATTCATCAACAGCTCTTAACGAGTTCTTTGAGAATGCTGAAAGTATTATTTGAATACTCTCAAAGAACTCGTTTGTGGAAAATCTACGTTATGTATTATAGAGCTGAAATGAGCAGCCAATGAATTTGACTTTTGATAGAATCGTTTTATCAAGTACTGAAGTAATCAACCCGCGTCGTTGAAAGATTCTCAATGAATTGCTGACACACTGAAAATACAGTTTGTTCCAGCCAAACAAAATTTTGGTTGAAATGAACGCAAAGAAACTTTTTGGTTGGCTGAAATAAAATTTATTTAAGATAAACAAAATTTATTTGTCTGTATGAAAGCCTTAATTATTTTGTTCACCTCAAATAAATTTCATTTCAGCCAACCAAAAAGTTTCTTTACGTTCATTTCAACCAAAATTTTGTTTGGCTGGAACAAACTGTATTTCCAGCGTGTCAGCAATTCATTGAGAATCTTTCAACTACGCGGGTTGATTACTTCAGTACTTGATAAAACGATTCTATCAAAAGTCAAATTCATTGGCTGCTCATTTCAGCTCCATAATACATAACGTAGATTTTCCACAAACAATTCAAACTTCTACAACATAAACAGTTATAGATACTGAACACAGTATCTAAAATACTCTCGTTGGCGAGATTAAATGAACTTTTTTAGAGAGGTTCCTTCTAAAGAATTTATATCTAATTCTCATGATAGATAATGTTGAATCCTATTCAAATTCCTATTAAAGGATATCTTTGAGGATTTTTCAAGCTCGTGCGTGTGAATCCATAAAACTATTTATAACATGCGTCCAATTTTTGCACGCGACATCATTAAATAAAAGAAAAAGTAAAGCGTTTTCGCCTAAAACTTCTTACGTGACAAACATACGCGTGTAATTTAACCTTCGAGGTTTCTACATATGGGCTCTTCCCAGAAATTTTTCGTCCGAAATTCGCAAGGAAACCTATGAAGGGTCCCTTCAATTTGTTGTTGATGAACCGAATTTACCACTGAGAGAAAAAACTGTAGCTGAAAATAATAAGCCCAAGTACAGTTTTTAGTGACAGTGGCTATATTTTCACTATCACAGCGGTTTTTGGATAACTTCTTCGATGAAAAATATGGCTACTGCCAGTAGTGCTACAATCTCTTTGATACGTCGTATGAAAACAGACTCTTGGTCGATTATCAATAAATTATTTGATAGTCTAGTAAGAAGTACCGCCATGTATGGAGCGAATGTGTGGGGCCTGAGATTTCTAGACAACATAGAAAAAATTCAATCTCAATTCTTTAAAAAAGTATTATGTCTTCCAAAAAAATACCCCTAGTTACGCAATCAGGATAAGAACAGGCAGACGGTAACTATCGGTCCATATATTATTGCAGACCCTCAATTGGTTAGAAAAAATCCTAAAAATGTCAGATACTCGTTACCCAAAAATCTGTTTTTTGAAACTAAGACATATCTCTGATGCTACTTTTCAAAATGTTAATAAAAATACTAAATATAACTGGGTACTCCAAGTCAAGAACTTCTTTATGACTGCGAACCGCCAAGATCTATGGGATTCTCTAACACTAGAATCTTTAACACGAAATAAACCTATACTTGTGGGCACGTATAAAGAGGTGCTCTTGCAGAAGGATATGGACCGTGTTTCTCACTCTTCCTCCCTGCCTCTATTCCCTTCTTTAAATTTAGATCAAAAATCTCAAGAATATCTGGAAATTAGAATTAAGCCCATGTATAAAAACCTCATAACCCAAATACACACATTTCCCAACAACTCTTTTTGCCGACGATGCCAACAAAGAATCGATGACGGACTCTTCCATGTTCTAGCGGATTGTCCCCTATACTGAAAGATGAGAAAGCTCTTTGATTTACCATTACTTTAAGAACGCTTGTAATTAGCTTATAATACTTACTTTATGTAATTACTTAATAGACAACAGTACTGTAACTCTTTTGTACAGATCTTTTGATCTCAAGACAAATAAACTACAATATGGCTACTGTAACTACGAAAATATACTTGAGCTTGCTCTCAGCTACAGTTTTTTCTCAGTGTAGTTTTGAAAAATCAGTGCCGAGTGATAAAAGAATAGAAGTTGCTAATATATGTTGTAATAAAGGCAAATCCATATTAGTAACAGCAACCAAAGTCAGAGGAATTCAATTTAAATGTAGTTGAGCCAACGCCGGTTTTAGTCATCCAAATATGAACAACCGTACATACACGGAGAAAAATGAAGGTTGAAAGTATAGTAATCTTCAATAACAATTTGAGAATATTTCTTAAAATCTGAGAGTTTTTCTTAAATGCATAATAAAGACAAATCGGTCCACTTTTTTGTGGAATTTTATTCGAAAAACAATGAAAAATTATCAATACTTAATACAGAATGGAGAAACATATGAACTTTCCGAAAGTCGCGGATGAAATTTTATAACAATAGTAAGAAAATTTCAATGATTACTATTCACTTTGGGAAAGTTCATATGTTTCTTTATTCTTCATTGAGTATTGATAAAATTCTTCATTGTTTTTGAAATACAATTCCACAAAAAAGTGGACCGTCTTGTCTTTATTATGCATTTAAGGAAAATTCTCAGATTTTAAGAAATATTCTCAAATTTTTATTAAAGATTACTATATTTTCGACCGGCATTCGTCTCCGTGTAGTTCTTGGAACTAATTCTGGAGTAATCGTAACTAATTATTTTTTTCGGTGTAGTAAACTCAAAAGATGTATCGAAGGAAAGTTTTAGATACAAGAAACGTCACCCTGGTGGAAAATTTTTGTTGAATTTCGTTCACTTTTCGTACGCTTGCACAGACAGAAAATTGCTGTAATTATAGGGACAGCATTGAATTGAAAAATGAAAATTTGCTGCAGTGGTCACATAAATTGCTTTAAATCTAACAGATCTTGCGGTATAAATTACAGCAATTTAATGTTATCCCCAGTGTTGCCAGAATTTTTTCCTCAGATTCCCCAATTCTGATGAACAAAATCCCCACAAAATCCCCAATTTTCACATTGAATCCCCAAAAAATCCCCAAAATTTTATTTTTCAAATTTTCCGCCAAAATAATTAATTTTCCCCGCCTCGAGCATACAATCTTGGACAATTGAACTTTATTTCTTTGTTTTATGTATCTCAAGTATTGCTGTTACAAAAGAAGAGTGATTTATCTGAAAAATGTACGGCAAATACATAATAATCCAAATAAAACATTTGTTGAAAGTGAAGGAAGAATAATATATTGATGAGAAGTATAAAAAAGAGCTAACTGATCAACTGATGGTATAGTGGGAGGATCTAATCCGTTTTCTTTCAATTTCATCAAATTAAGAACACCTTCAAATGAATTCTGATTGTGATTATAATATTTACCTAAATAGCACACAAGAATCCCAAATGAATTCTGAAAGAAAAGTTCTTGATAAGTTTTGCAGAATACGACGAGTGCTTAAAAAGTTTCAAAAAGAATTCGATTCATCAAACATTTCCTCTTGAAATTCTATAGGAGTTCTTTGAGAGTTCTAACGGCACTCGCAAATGTTTGACAAATCAAATTGTTCTTGGACTTCTTGGTGGGAATTTTTTGAATTTCAAAAGAGTTCAAGAAAAGTTTTCTCTTCATAATTCAAGAACAGTTTCCTACTTGTCAGTGGTAAATAAATAAATAAATGCTTCTATAATGATTTTTGTGTATTACCTGGGGGGTTTCAATATATAAGGGAATTCTTTTTCCATAAAAAATGAATTTTCTCCTTGCTTTGAGGGGGTATTTTGTAGGGATCATGGTTTCGTCCGTGTAACAGAAATGATTAGTTCTCTAGAGAATTCTCACAAAATTATTTTATAACTAAATATGTTCTTAAAGAACTCTCAAAGAATTCAAAAAACTATTAAATAAGAAGTTAATTAGGAGAGTTATTTTCGATTGATTCACGAACTTCTGTACTATCTGAGCAGTTACGTTACGAAGTTGTTTGATTGTACCCTTAGTTTCCAAATGTTTTAGTTCTAACAGACTTCCCCAAATCTCCCCAATTTTTCCATGATTCCCCACAAAATCCCCTAATATTCACGTTCCCCAATTCCTCCCCACACTGCCTTGAAAATCCCTATATTTATCGGACATAAGGTAAATTTCACAGCACATTTTTCTCTGTGCGGTTTTCGTTGAAAATTAGCCAAATTCAATGAAAATCCTCAAACTTCAACAAACTTCAATGGAAGTCAACAAATTCCAGTAAAAGTTATTGAATTTTCTGGACAATTATTCAATTTTATCGAAATTTTGTTCATTTTCAATGAAAATCGAGATGAAGCTCAAACTGGCAGCCGTAAAGCAGCAGCCGATTCTCATAATTTCTTATATTAAACGTTTATTGAAGATCGAAGGGTCGGAAACGTTCAATGAGATGCCACTTGATCGATTTCTGGTACACGAACAAAGCTGAAATAACGTTTAATTAAAAGTTACAAAAACTGGAACGAAATTTGTCCACCAGGGTAACGACACTTTATTTTGGGTGAATTCAGATAAAAATTGGTCTGAAACTGATTCAAAAGCGTTGTGCAAGACATCTGAAATATGTCCAAAAGATATCACAAGACGTTAGTTCTTGAATAATCCAAATCATCAATGCGATAAATCCAGTGGCGTTCGGCGTATCAAATGTACTATTTCTAATTATCGACAGGATTTATAGTCCTTGAATTTCCCTTTTACTTCTTATTCGTTATCCTATTCAACGGAAATGTGTGACCGATGAATTTCTTAGTCTCCGAGGACCGCAATCAACCCTAATTAACGTTCGGCACGTTAAATATTCGGTACATTGATGATTTTTACCAGGGTTGGGTTTATTACGTGATTTTTCAGTTTCTTACAGTAATATACTTGGTATAAAAAACGTAATATGTGTAAGATACTTGAACCCTCCTTCCCCCCTAAGGCAAGGGGGTTGGTTTTATAGGTAAGATACGTTGTCGTAAGCTATGTAAAATACTTCCAAGTATATTACATGCCAACCCTGATTTTGACAATCGAAAGGCTACCTTGCGAGCCATGAATGTTCATTGGATCGTTTTTTCAAGCAATCACCCAAGCAGCACCAGGACATGCTGCGAAGATGATTATCCAAAACAGTCTCATTTGGAGGTTCTTAGCATGTTCATATCATCTATGAAACATCCGTGTGCCGCTTGGGCGGTAATATATTCCTAATTCATTATTCATTACTAGAGTAATGGAGAATACTCCCCTCTTCATTATCCATCGATAGAGTAATGGAACATCCTTCCCCGTTCATTATCAATGATTGAATAGCCATTGAAAACTCATTTTTTCATATTGTCAATTGTAACAAAAATCGCTTAATTACAAGCCGCTCGATTGATTTCTGATACGAAAAATATTCGAATCAAGTTCAAACCAAAGTTATAACAATCGGCTGCTAGTTTTTGGCCGCTACACTGTTAGAAATGTCTTGAAATTTATTATATTTTTCATATACATTTGTAAACGAAACTTCCAATTCTTGGTAATTGAAATGAGAATTCATTTACACGCAACTGAATTAAAAATTCTTGCTATATCATATCGTACATTGATATACATTTTCGTAACTGAAATTTCATTCAAACGTCATTGAAATTCCAATAAATTTTTCAGTTCCCTGAATAACTTTTGCTTCCATTACATGTCATTGGAAATTCAATCAGAAATATATAACAGTGTAGTTTCAGCTTCATTCAAAATAATGAGCGATAAATTTCCAAATGATTGATGAAAACATCACTATTGAAGTCCATTGTGAAAATATCCAGTTTTTAGTTTCTTAGGAATCCTCAGAATCTTTGCAAATATTTTCACATGATATTCTGGATTTCAGAAAACTTTCTCTGCACAGAATTCGGATTTTGATGTCACGATAACAATGTCATTCCACTGATTCCCAATAGGCGGAATCTCCAAATGAATCACATAATCATAGATTACACGAGCGACATGATTCATTTCCTGAAAAACATTGACACCCTGAGAGACAGTAGCATAGCGTACCGCTACAGGAGAGTGTTTGTTTCTGAACGCTTAGACAACACATTTTGCCGTGTTTATAAGATATGTAGTACTCTCTTATGAACTCAGAATTGATAGAGTGGTGAAAAAGCAGCAAGATATCTCACCATTACTGTCATGATACCGCGTACGGTGATACCGATCATAGGACCGAAGCGGATTTCAACACCAGGTTCGATCACCAGTTCTCCATCGCGTTCCACAAATAGGTCCTCGCGGATCAGATAGGGACTCTTCGATCTTTCCAATTTTCTTTGACCCCGCACAATATGTCCCCCACGAAATTCCGTGAGACCCTCGAACACATTGGTATTCCCAATCCCACTCGTATTAACGAGTATCGTTGGTTCCGTATAATAAATAGAGGTTTGTTCGGTCCTTTGATCGTAGGAATATTGTGCATTGGTAACAACGACCAAGAGAACAGTCACTAAAAAACTTGGTGCAGACATTTTCAACATTTTTTTTCAATTCCTTTCGGTCCACAATAAAAAACTTCCCGAGCACATGTCGTAGTTGGAGAAAAAAAATCGGATTCTCCCAACGATGGTGATGGTGGAGGTAAGGGGGTAATGGTATAATACACTCACTCGTTCACAATGCATCGGTATCGAATCAATCACTGTAACTGACGCATCGTCAGATGCCACGCGTATTTTTATCAATGCGAGGAAAAATGAATCATAACATCGTCGTCGATAAACCGGACTCCTCTTTCACGCGCGTAGTACTACTATACATTATTCACGAAACGTAATGCCCTCTCATATGATTCAACACTGCGATCACTTTTCAAATCGTCGAGCGTTAGTGAAACTGACCATACGAGTTTTCCATTCACCGAGGAATCTGTTCGTACAGAGATGTAACAACAAACAAGCGTGACCTTATAGTGACGGAACAGTATCCATTCATCATTAATGTGTCATTTAGGATTATATCGGATTATAAAAAACAACGAGAGTGGAAAAAAGAGAGTATCTATCTATCTATCGTGATGTCTGTTGTTATTATTGTTGTTCTTCCTTTGTGTGTTTTCCTTTTTTATAATTGTTTACGTGGGTGTGACAATTATGTACCCCTCGATATCATTTGCCATGTTTTCTTGTGTACTCTCTTTTCACGGATGTAAATTTCTGTATACGTCAAGTTTCACACACTCCGATCGTCACAAAAAGGACGTAAAATCCTGGAAACTGCCAGCTCGAATGAAGTTACCTGCATTCTTCCTTAACGAACAAACTCCGAAATAATACTCCCTTGGATAAACGTTACTACCGATTACCGTAATAAATAATCCAAACATACCGCGATAGCTGTGGATAAAAAAATACTTGTATTACAACACAGTCTCACAGGTAATGAGAGTTGATACAAAAAAAAACAACAAAACACCACAACTAAGGAGAACTCGTACTGTTGGACGGCCACCTGGCGTCACACTGGGCGCGGTTTAAATCTTCTGTTTCTCCTTTACCTCTTGCGAAGCGAACTCACAGACGACGCGTCTTACCACGTCTTACCTCTCGTTTCACGGCAGAGCGTACCCATCGCGTAACGTATATTCTACACCACCCCCACCATCGCCAACGACAAAACAACCATAGGCGTCGAGACATAAAGGAACACACTTTCCACCTTTCATATCGAACGAACAGGTTCGACCTCTAGGAACGAAAGCTGTATCAACTTTGAAAGAAAAATGAATACAGGGGAAAAAATGTTATAACCGTCGAGTATCCTTTGTTCAAAATACATCTTTTCTAGAGAGAGAGAGAGAGAGAGAGAGCATCCAAGCATCCTTTTGATGTCTGGACAAACCTCTTCGGGTAATGCACTCAAATTTATCGAATAAGAAATTTCAAAGTGATCATGGCTTTGAGAACCCCTTGAGCGCAAGAACTCTGGAAGAAGTCTTTGAAAAGAGAACATTTCAACTTTTAAAATGTGATATCTTTGTGCCGAAATGGTATTGATCAACATCACCGTAACCTGTTTTCCTTGCCAGGGTCATCGGGACGATGCAGAAAAAATTCATTTCGAAGGAATGAGATCGAGAGATGCTTGGAGAACCGCTTATTGCCCTAACAGCAAAGTGCTAAGCAAATATGCGGCAAATTGTTGAAAACGCTCTGCAGCAGTTTACCCAGATAACACACGAAGAATTCTTTTTCAAAAGCAAGAATAGAACTCTTCAAGAACTCTTTTCGAACTAATGAATTCATATAGAGCTCTGGAGGAGTTCAATCTGTCGGACATTAACAAGTTCTTTGAGAGTACTCAAACAATACTTCTGATATTCTCAAAGAGCTTGTTAATATCCGACAGATTGAACTCCTCCAGAGTTCTATATGAATTCATTAGTTCGAAAAGAATTCTTGAAGAGTTCTATTCTTGCTCTTGAAAAAGAATTCTCCGTGTGTTATCTGGGTAAAGCAATTTGCAGGGACCTTGCGTCGCCAAATGCGCAACAATATGCTGTGAATCTGGGATTTTGGGTTGAGTTGTTATCGTATTGCTGGAAAGTTGCTCGGTTTCATGAAACTCTTAATCACATGCCCAAGTAACACCAATGTGCGTCAAATATTCTCAGAATGTTTGACGCACGTTTTGTGCTACTAGGGTGCGTAGCAAATTCCCAGCAACTTCGCGTGAATTGAAGAAACAACATAACCCAAGCAACACAAGAACTTCTCAAATATTCTATGATACACTGAATGTGAAAAGAATGTGCAAATGAGACTATTTTGGATAAATTCGTCAAGATATTCTATGGAGGTGCATAGCACATAATTATTCGAAACAGTCTCCTATGGAACTTCTAAGCGTGTTCGTAGGATTTTCCAAACACGTTTTCAGCATTTTCAACCTCCTGTGTTGCTTGAGTAAGAGCAATGATTGCACAGCAACTTTTGTTACATGGGTACCCGAAGGGAACATGAAGCTCCGACGAACGTTCAGAATAGATCATGATAGATCAGACTGAAGCTCCGTTGGAGCTCAAGTTTAGATTCGGAAACGTTCGACGAAGGTCCGATGAACGTTGAAATGTCCGCTTGAAAATAGCTTGAATGAAGGTTCATAGAACGTTTATTAAAGATTCTACGAAGATTCATTCAACCTTCAGTTTTTTATGTTCCAGACGGAATTACAATTATAGTTAGAAATGCCTCAATCTTTCATTTTTTCGTGGAAAAATATACTTTGAAAAAAACTTTGATCGAAAAATTGCAACTCGAACGAACCTTTAGCAAACGTTCGATGAACGTTTTATGAACGTTCATTCAAACTATTTTCAAGTGGACATTTCAACGTTCATCGGACCTTCGTCGAACGTTTACGAATCTAAACTTGAGCTCCAACAGAGCTTCAGTCTGATCTATCATGATCTATTCTGAACATTTGTCGGAGCTTCATGTTCCCTTCGGGTAGACATCCCGATGAAGATATATTTTTCTTCAAAATGCTCAGAAATGATTAAGGGGTTGATCACTGTGAAATTTTGGGAACATAGTTGTTTTTCTATTAGCTCAAGAAATCCTTGAATAAAACCTTCTAAAATAAGGGACAAAAGGCAGATCTTCTACCTGCCGGACTCCTTATTCATTCAAATTTCGAGCTACCAAACCAGAACACTGCTAATAAAATGAAGCTAAAAATGGCAGCCGCCCACACAGCACTCGTTTTCTAAAAGATATATCTTGCAGAAATTTCTAAAAGGTTTCTGAAAACGTTCTTGAAGATATCTTTTAGAAGTAAGAACAGTTGAAGACTTCTAAAAGATGTATATTCTTCCCTAACAACAAAATGCTAAGCAAATATGCAACAAATTGTTGGGAATGTACAACAGTTTGAAGCAATTTGCAGGGACGTTGCGTCGCCAAATGCGCAACAATGTGCTGTAAATCTAGGATCTTAGCTTGAGTTGTTATCGTGTTGCTGGAAAGTTGCTCGGTTTCATGAAACTCTCAATCACATGCGTAGCAAATTCTCAGCAACTTTGCGTAAACTTGATAAAGAACGTGAGAGCAACGGTTGCACAGCAACTTTTGTTGCATAAGACTTCTTGCATCCCGTAAAGCACAACCACCGATTCTCCACACAGGACTTCGGTGGACTGGAGGTGGAGAATCAGTGCAGAAATGAGAGCCGTGGAAATAAGGGAGAGTCCCCGTTGAGGCAACGGAGAGGCGACGTGGATTTGTCCGCCTCCTTTATTTTCAATAAAATTCATATCTGTCGATTTACACAACCACATTTCAATGAGTGAATCCACTAACATAAATTTTATTGACAAATCCACGTCGCCTCTCCGTTACCTCAACGGGGACTCTCCCTTATTTCCACGGCTCTCATTTCTCCACTGATTCTCCACCTCCAGTCCACCGAAGTCCTGGGTGGAGAATCGGTGGTTGTGCTGTACGGGATTGTTCTCGATTGTTTCTGAAGATATCTTTCAGGCAACGAGTGATGTGTGGGCGATTGTTATAACTTTTTACACAAACTTTTTATTGACCCTGGTAAAAAAGAATCTCTCTGAATCTTTCTATATTTTGAGACATTTTTCAGAGAGATTCAGAACGATTTCAGAGAAACCCTAGTAGAAATTTGACAGGGAATTCCCTATTAGAAGCATGGCCCTCGTAAGGCTGCAATAGAGAACTCCTAATTAAGGAAAACTTTTAATTACCCCATCAGGTCCTGACATAGCATCCTGTTTAGGACCTTACAACAATGTAACGCGAGGTTGTTGGCAGGTCCCAGTCAGATTTTCCCTTTCAGTAACTCAGACATGGTATTCCTATCAGAACCTGATCAGGATTGCCTCGACTCATCCGTATTTGGATTGTGAGGTAACTGTCAAGATATCTTGATCAGGACCTGATCAATTCAGAACAATGAATGTATCAAACTATTCAGAATTTCCACAGGACTCATTAGAAATTCATCTGTCTTTTTTAAATGTTCAACTGAGGTCTATTTGGATCATCAGTAAAATTCCTTCTGTTGGGGGAGTTTCGAAAAATTTTATAAAAAATTAATTCCATGAAAAGTAAATTAAATGTTAGAATACAGCTTAGATAAGGTCGTGATTGGAAATTCCGCTAACACCCGGGTCAGGTCCTGATTGGGAATTCAATTATTACCTTGATCAGATCCTGATTGGGAAACGTTTGGTTTTCCTGATCAGGACCTTGACTTTTCCCTGCGTTACATTTTTGTCAAGGCCTTATCAGATACTCAAGTCAGGCCCTGAACGGAAATCAGGCATGCCTGATCTGGACCTGATGTTTTCCATATCAAAATTCCTACTAGGGAATTCAGAGAAAGTTGGAGACCTGTCAGATAGTCATACATCCTGAATCCCTCCAATTTCCTTTGAATCTCTCTTAATTTTTCTATGGAAATCTATAAATTCTTCAGGATCTTTCAAAATCTTTCCGAATTCTCCAGATTTCATTTATTAACAATTCAAAGCTCATGCTGAATTCCTCTGAAACAGTCTGAGTTCCTCTAAATCTCTCTAAATTTCTCTGAATCTCGTTGAATGTGTCAGAATTTCATATATCCAGATTTCAAAGCTTACTCTAAATTTGCCTGTATCTTTCTGAATTCTCCTGAATTTTTATAAATTTCCATGAATCTCTCTGAATTCCTCTGAATCTCTTTGAATCTCTCCGGATTTCAAATATTGAGAATTCAAAGCTGACTCTGAATTTCCCTGAATCCTTCCTAAAAAAGTTCTGTGGTCAATTTTTCCTAATGTCCAGGTCTCTGAGTTTCTCTAAAACTCCCTAAATGCCTCTGCAATCTTGAACCAAAAATTCCCCTGAATTTATTTCTTCCTGAATTTCTTTAAATCCTTCTGTGAAGTTCCATACTAAATTTTTCTTAATTTCCATTCCTCTGAGTTTTTCTAAAACTCCCTGAATGCCTCTGAAATCTCGCACAAAAAATTTTTCTCAATGTATCTCTCTCTGAATTTCTCTGAATCCTTCTGGAAAGTTCAACGCACAATTTTTCCTAATTTACCCGTTCCTGAATCCATCTGAATTTCCCTGGATTACGATTAATTGCTCTGAAATTCTCTGAATCTCCCTAAATCTCACTGAATTTCTCTGAAACGTGAAATTTTCAGAGAGATTCAGAGAGATTTTTTTACCAGGGGAGGATTCAAGTGAGGACTTGTAACGAAAGTGAATACCTTACAGAATGCAGTCTCTGGATTTGAGCATTTGAAAAGGGTGCCCTTATGAAAATAATTCTCTGAAAAACTCTTTAAGTCTTCAGAACTCTGAATAAGCCTCTCTGAAAGTCTTAATATCCCTAACTATGTGAAAAAAAGCGT
Organism: Gonatopus flavifemur; assembly: GCA_018340375.1. NCBI lineage: Eukaryota > Metazoa > Arthropoda > Insecta > Hymenoptera > Dryinidae > Gonatopus > Gonatopus flavifemur. The sequence continues at coordinate 15,421,037 of JAFFJZ010000005.1, forward strand.
TAATAAGTCTTGGTAACTCTGTACAACTCTTGAAAATTCTTATTTTCCCTGAAATTTCGGACTTTCCGCAAGAGTCATTAACCCTAGAACGCAACAATTCTTTTCTTCGGGGTATTTTTGTACCCCACACCTTTGAACGTGATTTACGTAAATATTCGTCATGGAAAATGAATTTTGAAACACATCATTTTCTTCGTTTTTTCAAGACGAAGACAATAGTATGAATTTCAATGCAAAAATCTTATGAAAAAATGGCAAAATATTAGTTGAAAGCGGAAATGAATCGCAAAAAATCGTCTTTTGACTTTTGCCCGAAAGATGACCGTAACTTTTCGAATTTCCATCCGATTTTGAATATCCAAGAACATTTGGAAACTTGAAAAAATTATCTAGGACACGGATAAAACAGAATTTTGAATTCCTTTTTTCCAAAGTACATTTAATTGAGAATGTGAAAGTGGAAAAATTGATGATCCTCAAAAATGGGTCGTCCATAAACTAAGTAGCCCTGTTTGTGCAATTTTTTGATCCCCCTTCCCCTCATGTAGCCCTACGGTGATTTTTCTTTGAATTTATTCCACAGGGTTTCCAGCGTCGGTGACTAGAACTGGGGCTGTAACGATGATGGGGATCTTTGGAAAGAATCGATCCTCTTTTTTACATAAAAAATACATAATGAGGATTGATAGTTCGTGATTTTCTTTCTTGTCTTATTGGTTATCCTATTAAACAGAAATGTGAGATTGGTCAATTTTGTTAGGATTCAAGGACCGGTGTCGACCCTGATAATTTTTATATATTTCAATAACAATTCGATACTTTTACATAAAAAAGAATCGTACCCAGCAAACATGATTGCTGGCGTTTCAAAGGGCCAGTGATGGCTCTTCGTTGGTCTTGTGGGGCCATCAACGGCCCATGGAAACACCATCCTGTTACAAATAATCCATAAAATCTCATTGACGAATGGGAAAATGAATAGTTTTCAATGAAATTCGATGACATTCAATCAGAAATCTCACCATTCATAATAGGATTCAATAGAATATTTTCACCTGGGCAGTAATCATTGTTGGTAGGGTATTGGTTCCAAGGATGCCCATCGCTAGGCTATAATGTGACTCAATGTAATCTTCTATAAAATTTGTATAAAATATCGATTGAAACTTGATACAAATTTTATATAAAAATCACATTGTGTCACACTATAGCCGCAGCCCTATTAGTGCAATATTGAATTTTCCGACTTTGCCCTGACAATTCAAAAATTTCCCCCGAAGATTCTAAAATCCGAAAACTTGTCGAATCACAATTTATATTGGATGTTGTATTTATACCTGGAGGAATTTGAATGATAAATTTTTTGGGCCTGAGTCGAACAATTCGGACAGTTTTTCGCCTCCTATTCCGTTTTTAGACTGATTTTTTCCTGATTGTTGAATAATGCGGACAAAACCAGTACTTTACCATCATTTTAGTCTGAATTTCTCCTCGATCGCTTTCATTCATCGGAGGTAAATCATGGTAAAGTACTGTTTCTGTCCGCATTATTCAACAAGCAGGACAAAATCAGTCTAAAAACAAAATTCTCGACTCGTTTATCATGCATTGTTAAAAAAACCAACACCGAATCGATGGAATTATATAGACACGAGGATTGTGTGATGATTATACTCCTATTAGTGTTAATTTCTAATATATAACACAAATCTATGCAAATTCAACACGAATCGGAAATAAAATTCTGACACAGAATTGACGAACGCATGTACACACCGCACAGTGGTTACGGGAGGTCGAATTTCTAACAGTTTGATTTATATCTCTTATAACCCTGGGAACAAGTTTTTCATACCATAAACTGGGGTTACTTCATGACATGGAATTTCACGTTTGTTCGCATATATTTTGTTTTATAATTGTTCGAGAATAATCTTCGTTGGTAAAAGGCAATGATGGAAAACCGATTACAAGAGTCAAAAACCGCATAGAAAACGATTCAGAGTTTATAGCATGTGTCAAAAAGTAACCCCAGTTTACGGTAATGTCTCATACGTTGAAAAGGTTGGATTTTTTAGCAAAAATCAGAGACGAAAAAATTCACACATCGTCCTGGAAGGAATAGAAATCACGATTATTACTCCGGTTTTTTTCATTTTGTTACGTAATGTTGACACTTCCACAAAAAAAAATAAGCTATCACTAATCAAAATGCATGGATAAATAACAACAGAGTTATCAATTTTTTCAGTTCCAGGCAAAAATTCTGATTTTCCAAGATTTCCACGGTTTTCATTCCTTTTATTATTTCAGGTCAAATTGAACATGTGGAAAATCGGTATTCCGTTATCAAACAAGTAAATTGAAGAAAAACGACTTCAAAATTACAGAAATCATTCGTCTCGTTTATGCACTCAACCTCTCATCTTTTTTTTACTCATTTTACAAATTTCTATCAACTAAATAAAACGATGGGAAAGTATTCGGTTACAGTGATTCGATAAAACAATATCTCTTAATTTATATCTTCTGCGGAATAACAAAAAAAACAGCTCACTCCCTTGTTACTCAATGCCTCGTTTGTCGAATCAGCAACAAGTAAGTTAGTTTTTTGTTATTCCGAAACAAATTATTTTCAGTTAATCGTTAAAGAATAATTACACGACTAGTTACATGAAATTTTTGAGGAATATACACCATCGATTAAAAGTTTGGAAAAAAATTTTGAGCTTCATAAAAAGGCAATCGAATTTTACGTCAAATTTATCTTCGGTATTGCATACTGGATATTGCGCATTGCCGGACGCTCGGAATGTCCTAATAATTACGTTAATACTGGAAAATCAAATTATGAAATTTGTTCATCTCCTCTAAATATAAACGAATTTCACAATTCCAAGTTTCCGGTAATGCGAAATCTTGGGCATGCATTTTGTTATCACATATTTCAAGTCTGTATAGATTATGTCACTTATGAAAAATGTTGGCGCAAAATGTGACTTTTTTGTGCTAACTCGAACTGCTGTCAATCGAGGAACGGTAGGTAAAAGAAGTCCGCACCTCGTTTTTTCATCATAAATAAGCGGTTTGAAACGGGGCCGCGGACTTCTTTCATCGCATGAACAAAATTCTCGTCCAAAAAATTCAACGATATTAATCATTCGTTCGTATCATAATTCAATGTTCTTTGCATTAATTGGAATTTCTGTATGAACTATAATAAAATGATGGGAATAGAAGATATATCCCAAAAGCAGTAAAAAAAAGCTAGCCTTGCCTTGTACCCCACGGTGTTTTTTAAAAAAAACATTACCAAAATATAAACAACAATGCTCCCAGGTCATAATCCTGCTGATTTGAATTATTTTCTGTTACAGCCCATGCAGCTCCAGAAAAATGAGCAAAATTTGGCCACGTACTTTTCCAACAACTAGGCATTAAATAAAGATTTTTAATATGCAGTGATGGAACACATTGTCAAGATTAGACTTTGAATATTTGGTTGAATTTGGGAAAGATTCCTAACAATTATGCAAAAAGAATTATAAACATAATAACCTACAAATGTTAATAATTTCCACAAATTATTTCCCTTCGTGTTCAGATATTACTTTGGAGTTTCAATTTATATTCAAAGTCGAACCTTGGCAATATGCTCCATCGCTGCATATTAGAAAATGTTATTCATCGCTCAGTTGTTGGAAAAGTATATAACAAAGTTTTGCCGGTTTTTTTAGAGCTCCTAGCGCCGAGACATTAGCCAAATTTTTCATGTAACATTTCTCCAAAATACGTCCATATTTTCAAAATATCGGTGTTTATACAGAATTCCTTGAATTTCTATAGAAACGCTGTATAGAGCGATATTTTAAAAATATTCAAGTATTGTGGGGAAATCTTACACGAAAGATATGGCTGAAGTCCCGGCGGATCTTATAGGAATTACGGCAAATCTTCTCTGACAAATTATTCAGAAATGAAGCAATGTAACTAAGATATCCCTTTACACAGACCTTTTTCAATCAATAAAGGTGGTCTGCACGCAGCAATATTTTGATTATGTTGCTTCATTTTCGCATAATTTGTCAGAAAAGATTTGGCTAGTATCAAAGTGCTGGGGCCTGTAATTTTTTCAATCAGTGCTTTCATAGAGCATTTTTCTACTTCTAATTAACATCAAAACCTTTAAAAATCTTAAAGTATCGCAGTGAAATGTTTGTCGAATATTTGGAACAATTCGTCTCAATATTTTTTAAGCAGCTACTAGCGTCGGTAACTCGTATCATTGGGTAGAAAGAGACAGAATCATTAGATGGAAAGAGAGGCTCAACATCGACCCCTAGTATTTTCTTAATTTTCTGGTGAAAGCATTCTCATCATGGGAACTGGAAGTTTTGCGGATTTCTAAAGGATCTTCTTTCACGATTTTCAGACGTGTCAAACAAATAAGGTCCAAAATGAACCTCCAAGAGATCCTGAATTATGTAAGATTACGAAATAATAAGATCGTAACATAAGGTGCCGTAAAAATTATATTATAAACTCCTTTCAATATGATTTACACTTTTTCCAAAGCTGATTCTAAACTAAAATACTTACTGTAACAGTGATCGATGCCTTGTGTTTTTTGTTGTACAGATTACAGATGATTTTGAGTTCGTCAATAAAATATGAATATCCATTCACATCGATCTTGGGCGATTTTGAAAGAATCGATTCTTTTTTATAGAATTTTGATGAAAATTATATAACAATCAAGAAAATCTTGATAAAGTTTTCATCGATTCTGTCAAGCTCGTCCATCCCTACAAATAGATGATCTTTATAAGATATATGATATATCACTTTTATAAACTTAAAATCCACTGTGTCAAACAAGGAATGAATTTCGAAGAATGGTATTTTTAGATTGAGTGATTTAAAGAAATCAAGTATTCGATTGAAACAGGGTTTATTTTTCATTGACTACTCATTAAAGGGAACAAATCCAATTACAAGCACTATAAATCACTTGTACATAGAATCGTTTTACAAATATCATTTTGTACACGTGAGAAATTATTTTTATACGAACAATTCATTCGACACAAAGATTACTATATGGACAATCCTCCCTCTCGATGCACTCGTCATTCACGATCCACAACAGTACGACGTACCAAGATGATTTTCGCGTGAAATGACGAGAGGAAAACTTAATGATCCGGGAAATAAAAGATTGATACCTTGGTAAAAGAAACTACACAAGATTTCCTATAATTGAACTATATAAATTCCTTAAATTCTTACTGATAAACCTTTTAAACTGTTTTAGCTTCTGGGTTGTTTAAAAACATAAAACAATGATCCGTATGAAAACATTTTGCTTCATCACAATAATGTCATGTGAAATCAATTGATACATGTGTGTATGTATGTCCGATGCATGTATGTATGTATGTATGTAAGTATGGTTGACAAGATCAATCGTGTAAATGCAAATGTTCATGAAAAATCGTCCCTTAAAGTTGCAGATATTCCAAGTATTCTCATATTGTACGCAAAGTCTCAGCAGACAAGCATAGAACTGATATAGAAATAACATTTGATAAAATCTCTCTGCCCTATCCTCTGGAACTGGCCGACTCGTTTTTTATGCTAGGAAAGAAATGTTCATGCGTGGATGGTGATTTCGAATGAACATTGGAATTCGATTTTCATTTCTTCCTAGATAAAAATTTCGGTCGACCAAATCTGTTTCATATATACTTCGTACGAATTAGAGCACTTCCTCCCTTTGTGGGATCCATCATACGATCCCAATTCGTGTGACCTACCACGAAACCTACCGCACGCATTTTTTCCTGCTTCTTTCGTTCTTCCAAGTCCGCCCATCGTACCTGCAGTTTAATATACGGATTAAATAAATACAAAAACATTTTGAAATTCCTTATTCGATTCTTACTCGTTTTTTTCCTGTTGTGTCTTCCATGTCGTAATAATCTGGTACTTGAAGGAAATCTTCCATGGTCTGAGGTTTCTTTTCATTTTTCTTCCTCGCCAAACCGTCCAAACGATCTATAAACGTTGATGAATTATTTCGAGAATAACGATGCGTTGTTAATTTTGTTGATGCAGGGTGTCTAATTCCTTACTTTCTCCCAATATTTTCCTCAAATTTCCGAACATGAAATGAAAAAGAAGGTTGTGCAAGTATTTTCAAAAATTCCAAGAAGTGGGGCAAAACTTTCCTATTTACCGAGAGATCTCCTCATTTCCGGACCTGTTTCCCGAAATACCGATTCTAGGTTGAATTTCGTCGGCTTCACAATTAACTCAACGAGTTCTACGTGGTAAATTATAATTGTTCGAAATAAACGCATTAAGACGCTTCAAGGCCTAAACACACAAGACGTAAACATAAGGACCCCGTGAACGTAAACATAAAAATAGGACCGTTGCGTTATCCCAATCTCAGTAAGTTCACGTAAACGCAAACATAAACGGAAACAAGTGTCAAACAAATTACAAACAACAATATTCTAATTCAAGTCCCGTGAAACTTAGTAGAACTGATACTGTGATTTTCAACGATTTCGTTGGAAATAATTGTCTTGTTCAATAATCTAGGTGAGAATCAAAAGAATTCAAATATGAAATATGGAAATTTGTGTAGACATGGAGTTACCTTCTTTCAAGACGTTCCATATTTCATTCAAGGAGATAACTCCATGTCTACACAAATTTCCATATTTAATATTTCTTCTGATTCTTACCTAGATTATTGAGCAAGACAATTATTTCCAACGAAATCGTTGAAAATCACAGCACCAGTTCCACCGAGTTTCACGGGACTGGAATTCAAATATTATTGTTTGCAATTTGCTTGACACTTTCTTCTGTTTATGTTTACGCTTGCGTGAATTTACTAAGGTTGGGATAACGCAACGGCCTTACATTTATGTTTACGTTAACGGGGTCCTTGTGGTTACGTTTTCGTGTTCGGTTACGTCTATGGAATTTGTGTGCTTAAGCTTTTCGAACGCATAAGGCGCATAAGCACAATGCGCACAACCTACCATGTTGTCTAAGCGCATTACATCAGGTCTTTTGCTTAATTCTTGATAGATATCTCTGAATTTTTCTTTCCTTCAGATAATTGCCATTTGAAGCATCAAACGGCGAGCGGTGAGAACGTGTTTTGACGAACGAGCACCATTTTGAACAATAAGTAATGAGCGGAGCGTGCGTCTTCAAATTTGGAAAATGCAAATGAAGCGACATGTTCTTGAAGTTTGAATGGTTTATAGAAACGAACCGGAAATTCAAATCACCGGTTTTTATATTTCCGAATTAACTCCTTGGGATTGAAAATATCATGTGAAGAATGTAGCGCAAAAATTTGGGACTCCGACAGCTGATTATATTCCGTTATTCAATTACCAATTCGTTTCAATGAACGATTCAAACTTCAGAAACATGAAACGAACGCGATTTGGGGCACTGAATGGCGAGCGTCATTGATTAGAACATTGAATGGGGAGTGGAGCGAGAAAAATTCTAATTACAAAGGTGCTAGTACAGCAAGTGTGGTAAAATGTCTCGATTTATCGGAGGAAATTTGCAGGAATTACATGAAAAAACTGGAAATTTCATTCATTTGGAAATCATCTCGATGTTTCGACTCAACAATATCCTGAAAGTGCAATTTCACAAAAACTTTTGATACACTCGTCTTCAAGGACCTATAAGCCATTAGTGAAATAGCGCAATCAAATTCTTCGGGATATTGAGCCTGTACCCAGCTTACAAAAATTCCTGAGATTCCTTTTTTTCTCTCAAAAATTGTGCCACCGATTTTCTAATACATCTCTCGCCATTGTGATACCATATTTCTCAACTGAAATTTATATGGTTTTGCATCACTGATGCCAAGAGAAAGGAGTTGATTTCCGTGAGTGTTTAGGATATCAAAATTCAAGTGAAGTGCTTTGCGTTGAAACTCTCTGGAATTTTCCTCGCAACTTGCCATGATTTAAAATAATCATGAAACAGTCGATGAACAAAATGCGAATTGAATCATAATTCAAGACTCAACACCAGGCATGTTCTTTTCAATACCTTTTCCATTAGATCAACCCATAGGTTTATAATCGTATGTTAAATGGAAATACCAATCAGAAATTCCGAAATTGTACTGAAGGACATCCCTGCTGAATACTGGTCATCATACGATACTTGAATTCTTCCTCCGAAACACTTAAGATTCTTCCTTAAATTTCTATCGAAACAAAATTCAGGGACTCTGAATTTATAGAATATTTAAAAAAAAAGTATCGTTCACTAGTATTCTTCTATGTTGCTGAAGTTTGAATCGTTTATCGGAATGGATTAGTAATCGAATCGAACGAAATACACAAAGATTCCCAGCTTTTCTCTCCCGTTCTTTTTCCTAATTCCCAGATTTCCGTAAACGATAGACACCCTGCCTGTTAAGCTAATTATTGTATACAATGATTTACCTAATTTATCTTCCGCTTCCATCTTTTCCCATTTACTGACATTTCCCTGAAAATAATGAACAGCAATGATAAAATAAAACACAGTTTCCTCCAGTTTTCTTTGAATTGTAAAATTGAATGAACTTACGCCCGAGCCCTGTGTATCTTCCTGACTATCTTGGCTGTCCTCGTTTTTCTCGGTTACTTCCTGTATATCTTCAGAGTCCTCCATTTGTACCTTCAAAAAGCATTGAAAATCAAAACGTGTGTCGCTGAAAAATCAAATTTCAACGTTGAAGTATAACTCACTTCTTCTATGGTTTGTTCTTGCAGCATAGAATTCACATCCAGTTTTTGATGATAACCCGGAGTTGGTTCGAAATAATCGATTATTCGATTGATCTCATCTTCCGAACGGTTGTGAATGTTTCTTTTCAAGCAGATTTGAACATCCATGTCCATTTCACATACGTAGACCTGTTGATAAGGTATGCCAACAATAAACTATCTCCATTGATATCATTTACGATACAACTTGACAATTCCTTACTTTGAATCCTTTAGTTTTGGCGAAACTCCACATTTCTTCATAATCTGATATCTTTTCGTTGACACAATCCAATATAATGAAATTGAAAAATCCATCGGTTATGTTTTTTTTGAAAGCTTTAACCAATGACGCGGTGTAACTCTGTTCCATTGCTTCCTCGTATTCGTATACCATTTCCTGAAAAAATCATTACAATTCTTATTGTTTCTTATTTATTAATCATTATCGAATTACTGGCATATTTTTACAACAGAAATGGAAAAAAATGGAAAAAATATAGTAAAGATCCTTTATCACACTCATTCGAACACCTTTGCGAATTGAGGCAATTGTTGTGTTCCAATTTGAAAGAGAGTGTGATTGAAGTATCACCCACACAGCATTTCACTTCCAAAAGATATCTCAAGCCAAATTTAAGAAGTCTTATGCAACATGAAAAGATATATTCGAGAGATAAATAAATGTTGAGCTTCTGGAGTGGAATGGCGTCTTGTATCGGTTGGTTACCGACGTTTCGCCATCATTGCCCTGAAGAAGTCAGCAACCAACCGAAACAAGACGCTGCTCCACTCCGGAAGCTCAACATTTATTTAATTCATTGAATGTGAACAAATTTCCTGCAAATCTAGTAACTCTAAAACATCGGGTTTCTTCTCCTCTTAATTCTTTCAACTCTCACAATCAGGACTGCAAAATTAAGATCCTTGATGGACAGAGATTGTTGTTTCAAGGACAACAAATGTGCTGATAATTAGATGACACCCACCTTAACGGTGATTCTTTTTCCATTATCATCGGTGGTTTCAATTTCTTTTTCAACGAGGAAATAATCATCGAGACTCAAGATCCTAGGAGCTGAACCTCCCTGTTCTACCTCTTTGTCCTGTAAAATTAAAAAGGCTGTTGATGTCGATCTCTTTCAAAATGATTATTGAGTCAATCACTCGCGTACCTTGATCAATTTAGCGACATATGATTTTCCACTTCCGGGTGGTCCTCTCAAAATAATCGCTATCTTAGGTGGTCTAGTTTGCCGTCCCGGTTGACACAATATATCGTCCACCATAGTAAGATTTGAGGTCTTCCCCAAATCCAAGGTCTTTGGAAGGCTATCCATCGGCTCATCTTGATTCTCTGGAATACTGAAACAAATAATGCTTCGCATTATTAATCTATCATCAATCGAATAAATGTTCTTTTCATAATACAGATCAGATATGAGATTCGCTACACGAACAAATATATATTTTTACATGTATATATTGATATATATCAAGAAAATTCAGAATTCTTAATCATTATGTCCTTCATGATCGATGACAGGACTATTCAAGTCGATGAATGATAATGATGAATAAAACTTATAATCCTTTACGTACATAATTCAATTAACACAGTTCGAATAAACAGAACATTAATTACGATAATAATAATAATTAATACTCGTGAGAGTTTGTGCGTTTTGGTTTGGATTTGTCTCAAAGACAAGTAAAAGTATTACAAGGACTCATATACAGTTCATTTGCAAACATTTTCATGGCATTCATTCATATATCGTTCATTAAAATTTCGAATACAAATTTCAGAAAGCAAAACGTGTGGTAGAAATAGAGAGATGTCATCAAAAATTCAAATGTGCATAAAAATATGGTGCTTCTGCGTTATTTTGATCGGTCTTCCTTTATCAGGAAGACACGGGTAGGTAGAGATTTCTTCGATCAGGATAAATCATAAATTCAATGTGAATGTCTAAAAACGTGGATTATTTCCATCATCGTTCAATGATTCCTACAAAAATATTAAAAAACAATTGAGGAGTAACAACGGTTTCAGTTCGAAATTCCAATAGAATTTCAAAAGGGGTGTGAAAGTGTTGAGTGAAGATCGAATAAATTGGGACCAACAATGATATCATGAATGACGCTCAAGGGATTTTGCATACGCATAAATACTTATCAATTGTGTAACAGCATAGTTACAAAATTATAGTCAAAATTGGACAAAGAATTTATACGATTATTATTTGATGCATCGTATGTCTTTGTCGTGTATCTTTACATCTATCCGATGCAAATTTGTTTCCTTAATATATACATAATATATGTATCCATCTGATATATCAGAACGGAAATATCTTTGTAAAGTTTTTCAAAAAAGCTCAATTCATTTTACAATTTTCTTATAAAATGTGGAACAATGTGATTAAAAGAAGCTTTGTCAAGCATGAAATAAGCATTGTCCAGGTCGAATTAAAATTAATGTGATGGTTCCAAAACATTGTATGGCATATATTCAATTAATTTTCAACGGTATATATTCAATAAAGTCAATAATCATTCTTGCGGAACAAGCAATGACACTGGAGTGGGCGATATTTTGTTACGATAAATCATTAATTTAGAATAATACACATGTAATTCTTTATAGGATATGTCATAATTGATGGTGAAATTATAAATCATATGCATTGCGAATGTTGAGATTTGTAAGAATATTAATATCCAAAACATATCATCATCATCATCATCATCATCATCATCATCATCATCATCATCATCATCATCATCATCATCATCATCATCATTATCATTATCTCGTAATAAATTCGAACTTGTTGCAAGTTCAAAACAGTCAAGGGATTTGTCAAAACTTAAAGATATCGACAATTTTGTCAGTATAAATGATTCTTCAACTGCTTTTATCCAACGAATACATTTCCGATCGATCCAGTCATTTGATTGGAATAATAAACAATCACAATAAAAAGTGAAGTGGCAAACATAGTCGGTCAATCAAATGAATAATCGAAGAAAAACGAGGGGTTATATTCGTTAGATTCAATAATTCGTTCTATTTGGAATACTTGAAGCGATGCGAGTTTCCTATTCCGGTGATCTTTAAGGAACATCGAGAATCGAGTGAAATAAATGTTCGTATTTTTTCTTCTAATGAATTCATCGACGAATGAAAAATTTGTATGGAGCATCGTTGATGCCCTACCAAAGAACATTCAAGGAGATTGATCGAAGAATTTATTGTATATCCGACTGGGTATTCATAAAAACTGAATCGAATTTATCTCTCATGCGAAATCATGGACGAATTATATCTTTTTCTCTTTATCCTACTTGAAAATTTGATATTTTATGAAAAAAAAATTCTAACTGAATTGGAGGTTCATTCGAAAATTCGGTTTCCCATATGAATAACACAAAAAACTGGTTAACTTTGGATTTAACGAGATTCTTGTGGGGTTGAAGAATTTTTATTCGAAAAAAATATGATGTTTTTCGTAGGGTATAAAATTTACTATAAGGAACATAAGATTGTACGACCGATAGTTTCGAAGTTACAGAACTTGAAAGGTGATCTTTGATCAAAAATTGACATCAAATCCCTTATAATTTTGTATTTATTGATCTCATATGTAAAATTAACTCACATAATACACATTATAAGACTTTCAAATGTAATAATTTGGAAACTACGAATTCAAATACAGTGATTGAATGTAGATTTAAATACGTGAATCACAAGGGATTTGATATAGATTTCTATGAAAGTCCACATTTCAAGCTCTGTAACTCCAAAACTACTTGGTCGTACAGCTTTATCTTATGGGAGAGTTTTTGCAGCAAATTTCATACCCAATAAAAACGTCATATTCACACTGTCAAATAATTTCTTCTGAAAATTCAGAAAATGTGACTGTAATTTTTTACAACCACTTTTTTCTGAATTTTCAGAGAAAATTTTGCTGAAATTTGAGAAAGTTAACTGAATCTTCAGAACACTCACTGAAATTTTGTTGAAATTTCTTAAAATTCAGAAAAAAGTGGCTGTGAAAAATTACAGTCAAATTTTCTGAATTTGCAGAAATTTTTTTACAATGCATTTTTCCAAAAAAAATGTTTTTAACCCCGAAAAATTCGGTTGAATCCAAAATTAATAAGTGTCCTGTGGTATTCGTATGAGAAATCGTCAAGTTTTCAGATGAGCTGAGCCCAGTGATGCCAGAATGGAGGACGAGGACCGTCGAGGCTACCCTATCTCCGTTATATTTCCCCTGCGGTTCTTTTCCGGTACGTGCACAATCAAATTTCGAGAGAGGGCTAGCATCGACGGTCTTCGCCTCCAATTCTGGTATCCCTGGCTAAGCCTCTAATTCACTTAGAATTTTTCATCCAAGAGGAATATATTTTTTTTCTTGATAAAATATCAAATTTTCAGGTAGAAGAGAGAAAAAAAGGATATCGCCCAAAAATGAAACACCCTAGTACACAGGGTGTCCCAAAATTCGTGGAATGAATTCAACAAGTTAGTATTCTGCAACCAAAATGTAATAAGTTCCCGTATTTAACATTTTTTTTTGGTGCTTAGTTCTTGAGATATCAGAATTTTTAGATTTTTTTTCAAATCCAAATGTGCACTGAGAATCCAATTTCCTAGATTGAAAGAAAATTTTCTTTGCTCTCAGTCTAATAGATCTCTTTTATGTCAATGGAACAAAATTCAGTTCAATGGAAAAAGTTTTCATCAGATTGAAACAGAAATATAATCCTTCTTGAATTCGAAGAATATAAGTTTAATTCAATGAAAAATGTTCTCATTGGAAAGAAAATTCATTAGAATGAGGGCAAAGGAATTCTCTTCTAATTAAAGATACTGGGTTCAGTTTAAAACCATTGGCTGAGTTGGAAAACGGCGAATCTCTAGAAAAAAAATTAACCATCATGTCGTTTTGTATTTCGGAGCTAAAATAATTGTGATTGGCTGAAAGCCAAAGAATTTCAAATTGCTATAACTTCGAATTGAGAAATGATAGGATGCTTTCATTCTTTTCCAGAGATCCGCCGTCTCTCAAACTCAACCAATGATGTTAAATTGTAGTTTGTAGCACACACTGCTATCGAGTTATTTGGATTTCAAAAAAAATCTACTAATGCTCATATCTCAAAAACTAAGCCTCCAAAAAAATTGTTTATTACACGGAGAAAATAATATATTGGAAAACATTAGACAGTATAGTAGTTTGAAGATATATGTTTTAGTATGCCGAAACGTGTCGATCAGTATGAAACTGTTTACCACACCTCTCACAAAGATCACGATACACACTGATGAAGAATAAGATGAGAATAGTATCCGTTGACATAATGAAACATATATCATCAAGTTACAATACTGTATGTGATTCTCTATCACATTGATTTTCTCCGTGTACGGGAAATTATTACATTTTGGCTGCAGAATACACCCGTAAAATCCGTTCCGTGGATTCTGGGACATCCTGTATACCCCAATAAAAACAGAAACTTGTTGATGTGAATCTGCAAATTATCGTCCCAAAACGTACGGTTTTGAACCATATCCTGTATGAAGATCCATATTACATTCATACTTTGATTTTTGTATACGTTTCACTTGTGAGTTTAGAAGTCGGAGATGTGAGAGTTCTGTTGCAGTTTGGAAGGACCTTTAACAAACTTCTGACGGATTTTCAATGGACTTTTGATTTTCGACGGACTCATGATAGGGTAAAGATGAATTTTTCATAGGCTCACCCGCACTTCCCATCACTGTAAAAAGGATGGCTCAACTTGGCTGCGTGTTAATTTATAGAAACTCACTGAAATTCAGCTTTTCCCATTATGTCAAAATTGTCTTTTGTGATTAATTTACATCAAAAATGGACTACTTTCAGCTGCGCCTTATATTCAACAATTGCATAATCTGAATTCAAGACTTTTTTTCCCCATGATCGACTTCCAGTGTACTCAAGGGTCACGTCATATCTGGAAAAGTGCATCAAAAAATTCCATATCCTTCCAAATGACATAATATTTGAAGAAGTCCATCAAAAGTTGGTCAGAAGTTCACCAAGGCATCAATCAAGGTTCATTTTGAACTTTTCATGTACTACTAGATCACATAATATTTAGAACAGTCCGTGAAAACACCATCAGAAGACTCTCACATATTTTAAAGGGAACAGAGAGCTGGTATCTAAAGTGTGTTAATTCGACTGCAGCGAAACGAAACTAAGCATTTTCGTTCCTAGGACAGAAAGTAGGTATTTTCATCCCTCTCTGATGCATTTGCCTGGAATCCATTACTTTCTCTCCGAAAATGCGGTTTGACAATATAAACTTCCCATGCAGGTGTGGATCAAAATGATTTAAGACATGATGCTATAAAATCATAACCCTTGGAGCAATTTTCACTCAAAACCTGTATGCTCGACAAATAAAAAACACTGTAAAAAAGTGGTGCCAAAATTTACACAGAATCAATACCATGCGGATTTTATACAAGTCCACTTCAAAATCAGTGTCAAAACAACACCAAACGGTGTGGAAATGATACCATGTGATGTTAAAAGAACACTTTTTGGTGTTGACTTTTCCTAACACCGCCATTTTTTTACAGTGAATAAGCTGCAGAGATTGAAGTATCTTCAAAAATTGATTGAGTATTTCATAACGATTTTGAATCAGAAAAATTACAACCCTGGTAAGTGGAAGTGAATTTGGTATACAAAACACTTCACAAAAACGCAACAATGTTAATAGCATTTTCTATACTTTCATGATCCGTGATAATTTACAGTAATAGTTGTAATGAAATTACCAAGGAAACTGTATTAAAAACATTGAAATGCATGGTCTCCCACTGAGAGAATCGGTGTAAGTGTCAATTTAACATATCAAATGCTCACATTTCACAAAAGTCATCATAGTTTTATAGTTCTTGATGATTTGGAGCAATAACTGCAATGATGTTACTGACAAAAATTCAATTTGAAAGAGAACAATGATTGCCTCTAAGTTCTAGGATCGGGAGAATGCGAGGAAGTTGGAAATGGAGAGTTTGAATGATTAGAAGCAGTTTATCAATTTTTTCTTCCTAATATTTGCGGCAATGATGCGCATTCGATTACAGTACAATATCATTGCGAATCAGTTCTGAACCGCAGAGCATAGGAGTCGAATAGTTCTGATCAGCCTCAAAGTGAATCCAAGTACACTGAAAAAATGTTACTTGCAAAATCACCCCTGTGAAATCTCAGCAGAACAAGTGAGAATTCTTAAAAAAAAATTACTGTGAATTCTGTAAAATTTGTAGGAAATATCTCTCCAAAGTGTTTGAGAATTCACTAATTCTTATAGGCTGCACAGCAATTTTTGAAGAGTTTCTAGTTAATTTTCGGCTACTAAGATTTCACAAAGACTTGCAAAAGAAAATTTTTTCAGTACAGTTCTTGGGAGCCTCCACGAAATTTCAACAGTTTCGAACGGCATTGCACGAAATTCGAGTATTTTTGATTACATTGCGTACACTGTGAAGAGAGTTACGTTAATAGTTAACATATATCAATCTGAAATCCGACCTAATGTAGCATATAACTTCAAAGACAATCTATTGTCTTCATGTACAATGTAATATATCAACAGTCAACTGATGATCCATCGTACATAAATATAATGGCATTCATAATCTATTGTATTAAAGGGTGATAGATCATCAGATAACTATTAATATAATAAATTATGTTTGAATAAAATAGATTAACCTCAATATCATGCTATATTAAGTCGGATTTCAAACTGATATTTGCTAACTAATAATGTAACCTTATTACAGTGTAGAATTCCAATATTTCAGTCCAGCATTATGAAAGATTTGAATGATTCTGATCAGCACGGAATTTAATCCAAATAGTTTTGAAGATTGGTATTCAACTGAGTGTAAAAATTCACAAAATTATGTATATATTTTTATATAAATAATATATAATTCTGAAAATTGTTCTACTCGGGCAGTCATCCTTAATATCATGAATTGGCACAATGCGATTGTTGGAACTGTTTGAGTTCTATAAAATGATGGTCAAAACTATTCGAATTCTATGGAGTCCTTGGAGAAATGGACGAAATTTTGCTACGTACTTTCTGAACGACTCAGCAAGAAAACACAAATTTTAAATCTACAATAATAAATTATATTGTTGAAATTGGAACTTCAAACGAATC
Source organism: Gonatopus flavifemur (assembly GCA_018340375.1). Lineage (NCBI taxonomy): Eukaryota > Metazoa > Arthropoda > Insecta > Hymenoptera > Dryinidae > Gonatopus > Gonatopus flavifemur. The sequence continues at coordinate 15,438,100 of JAFFJZ010000005.1, forward strand.
CTCAAAATTGTGCAAACGATTATGAACATATTAAATTACAAATGTCAACAATTTTTACAACTTCACTGTCAGAAATATCTGGAAGTTTCTTTCAATTACGTCCATGAAATCAGATCATTCATACACATTCTACATTAAATTTAATGTACAAAAACATGAAAAGACTATAGATTATGCTAAAATTTACATCAAATTAAATATGAAATGTGTATGAAACTGAATTCATGCGCGTACTTGGATAAAATTTCAAGCAAAAACATTTAAATTCATGCAGAAATTTTTCCCAGTGTTGTTTTCTCATGTTTAGGAATATGTTTTGGGCTTTGCATTGGGTTTTGTTTAAAAACTGCGTAGCAAAATTTTCATATGTTTTCTGATGCTCCATGGTCGGTCCTCGATACAATGCTGGGAAGAACCATCCGAATCCTTCTCAATGTCAATCAGAACTATTCGAATTTCGTGTAACGAAGGGAAGAAATATCAAAACTGCTCGAAATCAATGACATACCCATCAGAACTTTCCGAATTCTGTGCAAAGCTAGTCAGAACTGCTCGGATCAATGGAACGCTGAACAAAATTTCTCAGAATCTGTGCGATGCTTGTCAGAAGTGTCCGAAATACATTCAGAATTTTCCACCATTTTTCAACTTTTCCCTGGCAATGATGTTGAATTGCAATACACTCGAAAAAAAGAATATATTCCAAAAAGTCCCATAATTTATTGGGAATCATCGCCAGTCTGTGATCAATGAAATTATTGACCTGAACATGTCATGAAAAGTACCATAATTTCTTGTAGAAAAATATATCCAACTACGGTACTCTTAAAAGTAAATTCAAGTAAATAATTTTATCCGTCACAGCAGTGACCTTGATCCTCGATAAATGCATGTGCCTTTTACCACATTCGTGCAAATATTAAAAAAAACGAGATCAATACACCACTGTCGATGATTGGAACTCTTCATTCCACTCTAAAACCCTGAAGAATAATGCTCTTCCATGAAATTTCTCATTCCTCGATTAATTCTTCGAAAAAATCTGAACCAAAATTTGAATATTTTCACCTAACGCTCGATATTCCTTAAAAATATATCCTTCGCGTATTTCTTTAAATTCAATTGAATATTCGTTTGTTTTTCTTTCTCTTTCGTCTGAATTCATAGAGATCGGAATCGAGTTTGAAAATTCCAGACAAAAGTTTCTGGAACAATTTGCTCAACGATAAACGAGAAGATTGTGGGGGAAAAAGAGGTGATCTCAAGAAAAAACATCAGTTTCGTCAGAGTGAATAATAAAAAATGGCGTACCTGGTGTCTTGAGGTGTTTCTATGACGTTCGTGTTTGAGGGCTGCTGCCAGTTAATATTCCCTTTCGATCTAAGAAAAGTCATAGATATTTTCAAAACGATGAACAATATACAATTGAATGGGAGGAGGAAATTACTTTGCGGAACATAGAAATGTTCGACACACATCCGTGGAAAAGGGGTCACAGCTTAAAATACAATCAATGTGGTTCATCTTCGAATCAATATTTCATATTCATCTCGAAGTGTTACGCTAAACACGGATCGAACAATGAAGGAAAAAGAAAAGAACTATATATGACGTTGCACATTTTTTTCCCTGGGCAATGAATTTTGATACATCGCAAAGAAATAACGATGTCATACCGTTGTATAATAATAATAATAACTTGAAGAAAAAAAAATAGTGGCACTCCGACATCTTCCTTTGAAGAAATCACGATAAATGGGGCTTAGAATTAAAGATATTTAAATGAATGATCATGCTGTTACCTGTCATCGTTTGTATCATTGTCGTTATCCGGTTTCTCTAGACGAGATACATCCGATTTATCTTGATTCTTATGTACATCTGAAGAAACCAATATAAGCAGTTCAATCGCGAGTTCGAATTATTATACAATTCAAAAACCATGAATTACGCGATAAAATTCCATAATAATTACCTTTTTTGTAAGACCCTCTTTCATTCTTGAACCGATCTTTGGAAGCTGAACCAAATTCTTTGTGACTATTACGTTCATTGTCTCTGTCCTCTCTTCTGTCCCTTCCTCCTTTACGCTCGTCGTATTTTTTATCAAACGTTGCACGATCGTCGCGATCTCTGAATTTGTTTTTATTATTGTTATTATTATTCTTGGAACGCGAGGTACTGTACCTGCTCATCGTTTCTGTATACTCTTTTAGATTTTGTTCATTTTCCTCCCAGTGTCTGAAATCTTTTTTGGGAATGACCTCGTGTTCCGGTACCACGGGTTTCAAATTTCCATGTGCGTAATCGAAGGATTGAGCTGGAGTGATATACTCGTCGAACGAAGGACGAGGAGCGTGCCCGTAATCGATCACCTTCGCGGGGACATGTTCGATAGATGTATTGTCTACAGGAGGCGTACCGCCGTGATTGTAATTGAATTGTTTCGCTACGACGAAGTCTCTGTTGGGTTGAAATCTGGGACGACTCAATTGGGTATCGAATCCACTGAAAGGTATGTTATCCCTAAATCCGCTGGGTCTGAAGTCACTTTTTGGAGGATCCATTTTTGATACATTGCCCCCGCTGTTGCTCCCCTTACCGAACCTGTCGACTTCTTTCTTATTCATAAACTCGTTATCCGGTGGTATCTTGTCCATGTGCGGGGGGTTGTTCAACGGTGGTCTCCAATGGTCTCGTTTCAAATCGTCCCTATCGTTTCTGGGTGAATTGAAGTTTTCGATCAAGTTGGGATTTGGTAGCTTCATATCGAGGAGAGATGGTATTCCTGAAGGTTTTGATGGACCACGATCGGAATCTTTGTTGAAAAAGTCGTCGGAAGTATTGCGATCTCGGAAGTTTGAATCGTTCGACGGACCCCGTTGAGATAAGAACGGAGAGTTGTCGTTTGATCCTCTTGAATTGAAAGGCGACGGTCCTGGAGGTCGATTCATCGCGTCTCGAGGAGGAGGACCTCGAGATCCGCCGAAGAATCGATCCGCGTTGGGACCTTGAGATCCAAACCCGGGTCCGTCGTTTGGACCTCCTCTCGATCCAAAGGAAGATGGCTCGTCGAAACGATTGGATCCAAATGGTTTGAATCTATTCGAGTCTGGGGTGGAAGAGAATGGTCCGCCCCCTTGCGATGATGGTGGCTGATCTAAAATTCCAGGACGAATAGTAGTACTGCTAAACACGCCTCTGGGTGCAAACGGAGGAGGAAATTCCCCACCTTCGTTTTGAGGCTCTTTACCACCAAACGGAGGTCTAGAACCCAACAGTGGTGGAGGACCATCGAAAGGACCTCGAGACTCAAAATTACCGCTCAAAGGTAGATTCTCAATTTTTTCAGGGAGAGGATCGCTAGTGGTCAGAGGACCTAGATTTGGCAACTCCGGAGGAGGTTCCATATTCAAATCTTCAGGTTTTGGATCGTTTTCTCCCATAAATGGCAAACCTTCTGGTTTTTTCATCTCAATCTGGGGTTCTGTTTCTCCCGTACCAGCATTCTCATCTCCCACAGGAGCATTGAACGGTTCTCCTCCTTCGTCGATTGTTTCATCCGTCATGATGTTTTTGTCCGGCACGTTGGGTTCTGGGAATTCCGCATCCATCCACGGTGGTCTTTCGAGGGGTGGAACTTGACTAGACATTGGATTGTTCTGCTCATTCTTTTCAGGTTCTTTTTCATCTGAACTTCTGTCAATGGCAAATTCATGCCCTATTCGAGCACTGAAATTCGGTGGACCCGATGAGTTATTGAATTTATTATCCATCGAACCTCTGAATCCACCTCCTGGTCCTTGATTTTTGAATAATGAGTCTCTGAAACCTCCTGAACTTGAATCGCGGAATCCACCTGAATCATTATTCTTGTTCGAACCACCGAAAGCGTTGCCTCTACCAAAACCAAAGGGACCGCCCCCGCCCCCGCCGCCACCACCTCCTCCTCTCGGTCCAAATTCAGACAATGGTCCTCGAGATTTGAAATCAGCATTGCCACCACCTCCACTCCCTCCACCACCCGAAGATCTCCCAAATCCACGAGATTCGAAACCTCCTTTCGTAGGCGAATCTTTTGAACTGAAATCTCCTGTGGGACCTCGCGGCATGAACGGAGAATCACCTGCAATCTTTTTGAAACTCTCGCTCAATGAACCAAATTTAACCGAGGATTTATCGTCGTCTAAGAAGCTTGGTTTGAACACATCCATCGCAGCTCTGCGTTTTTCCATCAATTTCTTCAATTCCGGAGACAATTCGGTGGGAAAATCACGAGGACTGTTACCAAAGCCAGTATTGTTTTGCCCGAAACGATCGTTTCTGCCGCCAAATCTATCATTATTCGAACCAAACCGATCCTTGTTGAAACGATCTCCAGAATTCGATCCGAATCTATCATTCCCTGATCCAAATCTATCGTTGTCACCTTGTCCAAATCGATCATTGTCGGACCCAAAACGATCGTTTCCGGAAGATCCAAATCGATCCACGTTTGAACCGGATCCAAATCGATCCCCACCCCCGAGATCAGACTTATCGTTAAATCGATTTCCACCACTTCCAAAATCGTCTCCTCCTCTTCGATAGGAATCTCCTCCTCCTTGGTTATTGTCGGAGAAAGAATCTTTGTTGAATGGATCGTTACGAGAACCGAACGATGAATCATTCGATCTGAAAGGATCATTCAAATTTCTATTCTGAGCATCGCCGCGATTGAACGAATCATAATTTCTGTTATTCAAACCACCTCTATCGTTGTTCGAATCTCCGAATTGAAACGGTCTGTCTCCGGAGGAGTTGAAAGACGGGGGAGGTTTGTCCGGTCTGAACGACGAGGTATCTTGATTTTGCGTTTGTTCCGTATTCGAGGTGACCGAGGGGAACCCAGGAGGTGGTTGTGAAAAGTTTGGTGTCGTATTTTGCAGACTTGGTGGAGGCTGCGTGAAATTAGCGAGTGGCATTTGACTGATCGCGGGGGGAGGCACATTGGGTACGCCGGATGCAAATGAAGCGTAATTCGGTGCGGTCATGTTGGTATTCACCGTTGTATTGTATTGGGCTGCCCATTGCTGAGCATTCCAAGCGACTTGAGCTACGCTCGGAGGCATCATGCTGGTATTGGTGAGAGTCGACGGTTGTGAAACAGTCGAAACCAATGTACTTTGAACGCTCGTTACGGTGGTTGTCGGGGGCGGTGGTGGTGGAGGGTCTTGTTTCCCCGTTAAACCAAGCGTCTTCCCTATTCCCAGCAAATTATTTATCAGTCCTTGGTTCTCGGTGTTCGACAAAATATTTAATATCTTATCACCACCTGGCAGTTCTTTGCTAGCTTTTTCAGCTTCCGCTTTTGCGGCAGCTTGTCTTTGTTGCTCTCGTTTTTTACGCATTTGCTCCCGGCGTTCGATGAGCTTTTCGCGCCAAGAAGTCCATTTCGCTTCGTACTGTTTGTACTGGGTCTGAAAATTTAATGCATAACTTTCGTTATATTACATGTACTTGAAAACAAATCATTTTCACATAAATGAACGGATCTATTGAAACTCACTTACCTTATCCGGATGATTCGCGTTTTGTTGTTTCCACTTGTTGAATTGTTCTTCCCATTGCTTGAACTGAGCGTCAAATGTTTTTTCCGCTTCAGTCAATTCGTCGTCTTCGGTTTTCTGTTTCTTTGCACTAGATGATTCACTTGCGGTACTGCTAGTACGTTTGTTATCTTTATGTTGCGCACTATCGACAGGGGGTAAAGGAGGGGCTTGTTGGTGCGTAGGTAACGGAGGATTGGTTGAATAATTGGGTAGAGCTGTGCCAACCGAGTCAGGTTTCGAAGGAAATAGAGGTAAGTTATTTTGATTGGGTGGGGGCAAGCTTGAAAACTGATACGCATTATTTTGGCTTGGTGGAAGAGGTGGTGGTTTTGAAGTATCCTCTTTGGGAAGGGGAGGATTGGAAACGTTTGACACAGAGGGTGTTTGACTCTGAGTTGAAAAATGCTTCATCGTTTCTTGATACTGTAAGAAAATAAAACGATCATTTAACACCGTTTGATTTGGTTTCCTTTCTTCCTCATTACTACCGGTCCTACCTTTTCCCCATACTGAGCCTGCCATTGCTGATACTGTTGTTGCCACTGTTGCCATTGTGCCCAATTCTGTTGTTGAGCGGCAGCCCATTGTTCTGTCGTATAGCCACTCGGAGCCTATGAAATTATGGAAACATATACTAACATAACGCATTTTGGGATTTAGGGTGGTATCATCATCAATGCCAGAGGGTCACGTCAGAAAAATGCACTTTGCAAGATCCTCTGGGAAGGAAATTATACCCTAATCCAACTTCTGCTACTGCTGAAGATTTTATCGAATCATCTCATGATGAGAGATATAGAAATCATAAATGACAACGGAATAATATCCTCTCTTAGCTTGTGATTTATTAGAAAATTTTGCTTCTACAATTTCATGGAAGTATATAAATAAATAATGAAAAAGAGAACAGAACTACCTACCGGTTGATTGTAATATTGCATGTACGCTTGCATAGTTGCCATGGGATCTGCTCCGGCAGTGGCGTAACCAACTGGTGGTTGAGGCATTGGAGTTGTAACGGCACCAGTTGACAATGGCCATGAATTCCAATTTTGCATTTCTATAGCTTTTCTTTAACTTCTTCTCTTTCAAATCCTTTATCACATCGATAAATACCTTTTCCCAGTTTTTATGATGCCTTTCTGGCTCATGCCGATCTCTTTAAAAGGCGCCCCATAGCGTGCTGCACTTTCGAAAGCTATATTTCATATTCAGAGAAAACAACTGTGCCATTATAAATAAATAAGTGATAATGAACAACAATGTAAAATGATTATCTGCTTTTTATGGCATTATTATTGTGTACTTCATGTCCACACATTGTCAATTTCACATATTCTTGTACAATTCATGTTAAAACAGTATCATAGACATTTAAATTGCATAACATACTACATTGAAGTGACTTGAAAGGCTTGTTCAAAGGCTTTTGAATTCAAATGCACGCTAACTAGCTGTCGATTAATGCAGAAGTACAATAATGTTATGAAATTTTTGAAGAAAATACAAATTTTCGTCCTAATTATTGATGATTCATACAGGTTTTTGAGTAAAGTTCCAGCACAATCAACGCGTGAACATAAAATAACGTGATTCAGTCCTGGTAGATCACATGGACAATAAATACGGATTCTATTAGACGCTTTTTCACCAATTTTGCAGAATACCGACGAACTCTTGCATACTTGAATACCTTTTCATAAGATCAAGTATCTACTCAAGTATGTGAAGAATAGGCTTCGTTTCGCATAGTGTTTCTCACTTTTTCAAATTCTATGCTGTACAAAAATATGTGTACACGAGAACCTCGGTGAATTACCGTGGATACAATGAAGACAACTGATGGAAAATAAAACAACAAAAGTAAGATGTAATGAAGGATCTAAGAGAATTAAGCCAGGGAATAAATATAGGGGAAGAGGAAGATAAGGTTAAAAATTAAAATTCAGCAACTCGGAGGAGGATCCCAACGAGTGAAAAGCTTTTCCCCCCCCCCCCCCGAGTGATTTGACGACTCAAAGAAACATTTTTTTGGTTGGAAACTGTTGAATTAATTACTGATATGCAGAACACTCAAATACAGTTTGACCAAAAGCCACATCAGTTGACTCTAAATTTTGGCTCCTAGCTTTAGCCTAGTTTAGGGACCTAATATCACCTTGAGAACACAAAATTTTTGGTTATTCTTCTAAGACCTACCACAGGCAATAATAAAAACGTTTTTGAAATATGAGATCATTTGTGCACGTGAAAGTGTTAATCTTCAAGTACCAGAAACATATTTTATTATATTTGTACGATACAAACTGTTGGCTTATCAGCACTCTCAAGAAAAATCTGTTGATCCGCAGCATGGGCGTAACGCTACCAGGTCACAATTATGAATGTGAAACAAAAAACCAAACAGTTTCTTGAAATGTACACGCGTAGGAAAATGCAGGTCGAAAATATATAGTAATCTTTAATAAAAATTTGAGGATATTTCTTAAATGTATAATAAAGATAAGACGGTCCACTTTTTTGTGGAATTGTATTCGAAGAACAATGAAGAGGTATCAATACTTAATACAAAATAGAGAAACATTTGAACTTTCCTAAAGTCGCGTATGGAGTTTCACAAAGTGAATAGTAGGATATTGAAATTTTGTTATTGTCTTTGTAAAATTTCACACAATATGTTTCTCTATTTTTTATTAGGTATTGATACCTTTTTATTATTTTTCGAATACAATTCCACAAAAAAGTGGATCATTTTATCTTTATTATGCATTCAAGAAATACTCTTAGATTTTAAGAAATATTCTCTAATTTTTATCAAAGATTACCATATCTTCCACCTGCATTTTTCTCCGTGTACTTCAAAATGAATTCAATGTGTTGGGATCTTTACAGATTTTATAAGCGATTTTTGATTATTTCAACAAAACAAAAAAAATCATATTAACGTCATTTTCTTTCCCAATTTATTTTTTGCAAAAATTCCACGCCGTTCATTCCATTTTGAATTGTATTTCAAGGAACTTTTTGTGATTTTTTGTGCTACATTCATCATCGTGACCTGGAGCGACACACAGAATTTTCTTGAATGTGCTGATCTGATATGCTGCCATTTTTCAGTGTAAGAATATAATAAAATGTATTGCTGGTACTCAAAGACTGGTACTTTCATATCCATGACACTCAATATTTGTTTCTATCGTCTGTGGTAGGTCTTAGAGAATTACAAAAAATTTTTTGACGATGAAGTGATGATTTCTCCGAGCCTACGGGAACAAGCTTCTCACTTCTCTTGTCGAGATGGAAACGCTATAGGTAAGTGAATGTTATCAATAAAATAAAGCGGGGTGAGATGACGCACTAGCCCGGTCTTCTACAGCATAAAATAATACAACAAATCTTATTCACTCAAGGAAAACGTAAAGATTTATTTACAATCTTCAAATTTTCCTCAAGTAAATGAGATCTTATATATTATTTCATGCTGTGGTGAAGCAGAGAAGTGTGTCATCTTGAGGGGAGGTTCTCATCTAGTGACTTTTTTTCATGGAAGGAAGTAAATAAAGAACTCGGGGGTTTCCACACTTGTTAATTGAGTCTTCAAGTACATATAAACATTTTTCCCAGTAAAAAATAATGCCATGGGAATTATTGATACGTGTTGAAACATAACCACCGAAAAAAACAATGATCGATCTATGCCACTTCTATGCCACTATAGCACTTACAAAAATCATCACAAATCAAAAATCCAAAAATTTTTATGAAATACATTATATTTGTTGGAGGTTGTACCAATAAAACCAATGAAAAGTCTAAAATTAAGAAAATGACAGACATGCAAACTTTTGGTAGCATTCTTTTACCTTTCCTTGGCTCTCTAAAGTGCTATAAAAAGAAAAAAACAAAAGCAAATATCTCATCTCCATTTAGGTTCATCCTCCAATAAATTCAATCAGCTTCAAAATAAAAAAAAAAAAAAAAAAGAGCGATCCGTTCAGTAGTTTTTGAGATATCGTGGAGCCAAACTTGAAAAACAAGGTTTCGAGAAAAACGTCTTCAAAGTTTCCGGATACGAATCCTTCAACTTAAGAAGATTTTTTTCATGTACTTCAAGACCCATTCGATGACTTTCAAATAACTCGAATTCTCAATTTACTTCCTTCTTAAGAGAAAAAATTCGAGAAAATCACCTTATTTCGGAATTCACTTGATAAAAAACCTCCCCTTAACCTGATTCACCCTACATACAGATACCGCCACGGTGAGTATTCATGGTCATAAATATTGAAGAATTAGAAGCTCGTTAAACGCTCATTGAATATTACAATTTCGATTCAAGTGCTCCAAAGAATTCCGGGACATCCGAGGCGATTTCCATTTCATGTGAAGCTAAAACTGCCACGACACGAAGAAAATTTTCTTATAAAAAAATTAATGTGGGAGATTCGAGTGCTACTTAAAGAGCAGTTTGAAATAAACTTCCGAATTTGGGAGAAGTCGGCCGCTGAGGAGAGTGAAGAGAACTTGAGTTGAAACTGTAGTACTTAATTAAATGATTACTTCTCCCATATTTATGCATGAAAGAACACGATATCTCCACAAATATCGCTGTTATCATTGGACAGTGTAATGAAAGTACGTGTTTTGCATGCGAGTTCCTTGCGCAGAGAACAGTACAGAAAAAATTATTATAAATTCGATGAAAAAATCCCATAATTTAAGAATCATTGAAACAAAAGTCCGTACAAATGTTGAAAAATACTAAAAATTATTGCAGAAGTATTTTAAGAAACAACGGCATTCATCTATACTTTCTCAGAGCAATATAGTACTTCTTTAGAACCGTGAACCGCAATTTTCATTGAATGTACGATGAACTTTCATCAATCATGTATGAGCCTTTTTTTTCCGAGTATAAATTGGAGAAAATTAATTTCACCATAAATTGAGAAACGTAAATAAAATACTTTTCTTCCATCTCATGCTCCTCTCTTTCCTTATTTTTCCAAAACACCAACCAAGGTTTGCCATCTAGTCGCTAGTATATTTATTCCTTTGTGGATTAAGGGTGGAAATACAAATAAATGTACCTTTTTGTTCAAGAATTTTCTACAAAAAATCCACCGAAGATATACATCAATTGAATAAAGCGTATCACAAAATATACGTTTTCAATTATCTTCACAATTTTTTCAAGACAAAATATTGAAAAATGGCGGAGCTACGAGTTGGTACCTCTCATTTTTCCCCGTGCAGCCTACAGCTTTGAATTTTCTCATAAAATCAAACGACTGAAACTCTATCGTTAAAATATGTGAAAACGCACAATTTGATGAAGAGAAAAATAAACAAGAAAATTATTTACATTGCTTTTTTTCAATTTTTGAATGCAAAGAACGTGTTTTTTTTTTCAAAATGCTCTTGAATTTTCAGGTTTTCTTGCTTCCGTCGAGTTGTGCGTTTTTACGTATTTTAAGGATTGAATTTTGGTTTTTTGATTTCAGATAGAAAAATGTTCTTGAAGTTTGAATCGTTAATTGGAACGAATGAATAATCGAGTGAAGATTTCCTCAGCTACATTAAGGACCTCAAATCTTGCAGTACATTCTTCAAACGATATTCTCAGTTCCAAGGAATCATTTGAAGAAGATAAATAACGATCATCTATCAGATTTTGATACTTTGAATTTTCGTTTTGTTTTTATAAACGATTCAAACTTCAAGAACATAATAGAAAATTGAGACCTGCACTGAGAGAAATAATTACTAATACCGAGAAAACATATTCTTGAATATTTTTGAGAATAAATATTCTTGATTACAGCTGATATGTTGCAAGCTCAAGTGGAATTCCCTTGGATCGAGAAAATATTTTGTCAATTCAGGAAATACATCCTTAGTTCTAAGAAAATTTTCTTGTATCAAAAGTACGCTGTCAGAAATATCTGGAAGTTTTTTTCAATTACGTACATGAAATCAGGTTCATATACATTCTGCATCAAATTTAATGTACAAAAACATATTAAATTTCATGTAAAATGTGCATGAAACTGAATTCATGTACGTACTTGAAAAAAACTTCTAGTAAAAACATTAAAATGAATGCAGAAATTTCTAACAGTGTACAGATTTCTTCACGGAGAGAAATTTGTAGTTAAATTTACTATGTTATTATTGTTCCCGAGGAACAGACTGAATTCTGTCGGATTTTACTATGAAGGGCATATTTTTACTATGGTACAACAATAGAATGCTGATCATATTTACTATGTTTTATGGGGGAACCCGTCATAGTTCAGTCTGTTCCTCGGGAACAATAATAACATAGTGAATTTAACTACAAATTTCTCTCCGTGTTGAAATATCAAAATATGTTATTGGTGATAGTAATTATTTCTCTCAGTGTGTAGGTTGCTGTATAATACTTTTATTCAGTTGAAGAAAAATACTATAACAATACATACTGCACTCAAGCCTCAAATGAGGAGTACATCAGTGAATTTTTTTCCTGACTTTTCACCGACGTAGATTAAATAAAATTATGGTTATGATACTTCTACTACGTGAAGTACACGGTTTCTTTCATGGTACCTTCTTCATCATTACACAGGGAAGCGAGAGGCTAGTTGTAACAAGGGTAAGTAGTAACACGCGAATTATTCGATGGATTTCAAATATTGCCGCTGGATTTTGAGTTAAAACTCCTATCTATGACGTACTTCATTAACTACACACTATCCGTATCTCGTGAGACAGTGATGTGGGGGTTTAGAAACATAGGATCCATTTGAGTCAGAAAATGAAAGAAAACATCACTTTGCAAACATTGATTTCAGTCCTATTAATCGATCCTCTTTAAATATCTGAGTGACTATTTATTTTGTCTATGTATTGAGCTTCAAAATGCTTAAATAACTTTTTCATGAATTCTGTATAGTTTTTTAATAGTCAACGAATATATCCGAAATCATACGATGGGGCAAGTTGCAACAAACTTTCGGTTCGTGCTTATTCGACTTGGTTCGACTTATTTCTTTAATTGTTGATATGCATATGTCTTCATTCCATCCATTCTCCTTCCATCTAAAAATGAGAAATTATAAAAGAAAATCTGAAACAGGTTCAGAAAATGAAGATGTCCTGATTCAGATATTATACAAGAAACAAGTGCGATACACAATAATGCTAAATTTTGCTAGCATTATTGTGTATTACACTTATTTGTTTGGGCTATGTTGAATGCCCGAATAATTCTTTATGGAATTGCGATGTGAATTCTATTTGTACATTAACGTGTTCTTCAAGAGTTCATTTTGAATTCAAAGTATTCATAATGAATACTCAATTGATAATCCTTATCAAGATTACGGATTTTTATTGATTCAATTTTGATTGACTGAATATGATTCAATCTTATTCATAATTATAAGTGGCTATGAAAATTAACTGAATAACATCTGAGTCCCATAATGATTGTGGTAATAGGCTAATAAGTACAGGATGATTCTACAACTTTGAGCTTAATTTTTCAAAGTTTATTTTCGTAATAAGTGTTGTAAATTCGGATCAATAAGAAAATAGTCAGCTCAGTTCATTTATCGGTAAGTATCGTACCATAACAAAAAGTTAACATGTTTTCAATGAGCAGTTATTCTAGTGTTACTATTTGCCCCAAACCTGTTACAACTAGCCCCAAGTACGGGGTAAGTTGTAACAGCTGACTTGTTTTGAAATAATGTCTGTTGCACTAAAATCAGCAAACTTTTTGATGAATATCTTTTTGCATATGATGAGCAAGAAATTATGTATATATTTCACAATATTAGCATTTTTCCAAAAACTGTTACAACTAACCCCTGCTCCCCTACTTGAATTGAATAAACAAATGATGAATCCTTGAATACAAATGGAATATATGGATGTATATTATTGCGACTATGGCAATGAATTGCTACAAAATATGGTAAAATTCAATCGAAATATTTTCTGTATTGTTTTCCTCGTGTAAACAATCAAGCACATGTTTTTACTGTTTGATAATGACAGAGATAATTCCACTCATTCTTCTAATTTAGTAGAACCGAGGGAATATTAGTGGAATGCTAACTGAATCTTTCGTGCAAGATTTCTCAAAAATGCTCATGGAAATACTGTATAAAGGGATATTTTGGAAATCTCACGGAAGATTCTTAGTAGAGATGTTGTAGGCATTCACGAGTTTGTAACGCTTGCACTAGCAAAAAAGTAGCCAACTCAGTAAATACTTGCGGAGCATTCACAAGTCTCCAGTTTTTCGCTAGCGCAAGCGTCACAAAATTGGTGAATGCCTAGAGCATTTCTGCTAGGGACTTAGCTAGTAATTGATGAACACTGTAAGAAATACATGTAAAATTACATGCAACAAGTTTACCTAGCCTGTTCATGTAAAATGCATTCCCACTAAAATTTTGGCAGTCTTTTCACCCTGTATGTCACCTGTAATTTCACATGCATGCTATGATGGTAATTTCACAAGCACTAAGTACTGGCAAAATGACATCATATCCACATGTCAATGTAAAATTACTTGCATTTTGGTAAAATTACATCTAACATGTATGTGTGTAATTTTTACCTTAATATGTATCATGTAATTTTACTGATACTGTAAAGGTAAATCCTGCTGTCATTGGCATTTGGTAAAATTATTACCAACATGTTTTTCAGTGAAGAGTAAGAATTGTAAAGGTTGAGTAGAGGAGAAGGTACAGTTTAATAACAACAAGATGGAAGAATCAATTGTACTTAAGGATTTTGAGAGCGGTTTGTAAATTAAATTTCGCATATACGATTAAGGAAATACCAGTGCGTACAACAGAAAAAAACACAGTTAAAAAAACGATAAAAAGAGAGGTTCTAGCATACCGCTTGTATCATCCTTAAAATATAAAAAATATGGTTATGAAAAATAATTGATGTCAAGGTGAATTCACAAGGTATATGAGTAATAATTGTAGTTTGTAAAGGAAAAATACTGATGCGAATTATTTTACATAAAACTAAAAGAAATACAGAAAAATAAGAGAATCAATATAAAAGTCGGTACTATGGATAAAATTGAGGTGTATAGAAGCATGTACTCGGATGATTAGGTGTATACCACCAAGTACTCCTTTTCTTGCTTTTGTATTTAAAAAATATACCATCGTTAAACAATACATGTACGTAGTACATGGTAAAAAATTTGTGTTGAAAATCGACACAAAGAATCATCAAATTGACAGATTTTCAATGTGAACTCAAAACTTTCGGGTTAATTTCATATATTCTTGGTGTGAGTAGTCTGAGATGAAAAATTTCCGGGAACAATAAAATATTTAGTTGAATGGTCGCAATAAAATACTCAATTAATTTGAATAAATTTTCATTGACTCGATTAAATAACTGTTTCCATTGATGAAATATTTCATAGCATATTGAATATTTGTTTTAATCGAGTCAATGAAAGTTCATTCAAATCAATTAAGGGGAATTTCTCATCAAGTGACCCTGAAATAAGGTGATTTTCTCGAATTTTTTTTTCCATGGAAGGAAGTAAATAAAGAACCCGGGGGTTTTCACACTTGTTAATTGAGTCTTCGAGTACATAAAAAAATTTTCTTCGGTAAAAAATAATGCCATGGGATTTATTGTTGATACGCGTTGAAACATAACCACCTAAAAAAAACAGTGATCAATCGGTCTGCACTGTAGCACTTACAAAAATTATCAGAAATCAAAATTCCGGAAATTTTTATGAAATCTATATACTATATATAAAAATGAATGTCTGTCTGTATGTTCCCTATGCATTTCAAAACTGCTTGACCGATCGGGATGAAACTTTGGGAATATGTTATGTGAACGTCGGCGAAGGTTTCTGACCAGAGATTTCAACAGGGAGGCTAATATTTTAGGGTTAAACTCTTTTCACCATTCAAAATGGAATACCAGGCGAAGCGATAACTTACAAGTTCATTGATACTGTCATAAATCCTGACGAAGTTGTCAATTATCCAACGGAATTCTTGAATTCACTTGATTCGCCAGGTACGCCACCGCACATTCCAAGATTGAGAAATTAGCGTACCTATCATTCTTCTTCGAAACATAAATCTGCCGCGACTTTGCAACGGTACCCGACTCTCAGGCAAGAAGTTAATGAACAATATTATCGAAACCACAATTTCGAATGGAAAATTCAAAGGTGAAGATGTGCTATTACCACGCATTCCAATGATTCCAACAGATATGCCATTCGAATCCAAGCGGTTACAGTTTCCAGTACGATTCGCATTCCTGCAAGTGTGCGGACTAGAACTAGAAAACCCTTGCTTCTCACATGGACAAATATACGTGGCCTGCTCACGCGTTGGAAAACCGTCTGATTTGTTCGTGAACGCACCAGAAGGAAAAAGTAGAAATATTGTTTATCCACGAGCACTCGAATGAATAAAAAGAATCGAAAAAAAAATTCAAATATAATTTCTCATATCGAGTTTTCTTCAAATTATATTCCTCTCAAAATTGCAGCAACGCGCGACGGGTCAGCTGGTGTATTATATTCGTTGGAGGTTGAACCAATAAAACCAATGAAAATTCCAAAATTTTAAAAATTACAGGCATGCAAACTTTTGGTAGCATTTTTTCACCTTTCCTTCGCTCTTTAAAGTGCTATACAAAGAAAGAAAAGGCAAATATTCCATCTTCATTTAGGTTCATCCTCCAATAAATTGAATCAGCTTCAAAATGAAAAAAAAAAAAACAAAAAAAACAAAGAGCGATCCGTTCAGTGGTTTTTGAGATATCGTGGAGCCAAACTTAAAAAACATGGTTTCGAGAAAAACATCTTTAAAGTTTCAGGATACGAATTCTTTAACTTGAGAAAATTTTTTTCATGTACTTTAAGACCCATTCGATGAGTTTCAAATAACTCGAGTTCTCAATTTACTTCCTTCTTAAGAAAAAAAATTCGAGAAATTCACCTGATTTCGAAATTCGCTTGATGAGAACCTCCCCTTAAGTATTTTATGCCGACTATTCAACTACATATTTTATTGTTCCCGGAAATGTTTCTCTCTTGTTGTATTTAACACAAATTTCCACTGATCAACAGCCATTTTATATCTTGAAGTTTGGACACTGATTCGAAGTAATTATTATAATGCGCTGAATACGAAAGGTCTGATTTCTTGCACTAGTTCTCGTTTTGTAATGTTTTATATACAAAATATATCAATTATATAGATTATGTATACAAATTATATACAAACAATTATAAAAATGAGACCAAGCCAAGGATTCTGACATTGTTTTCGTATTTAGCACACTAAAACTATTCCTAATCAGCGATACCCAAACCCCAGCATACATTATTTTTTGTTGTCTTGTGTTTTGAGTGGATCATTATTCACATTGTAATAAAAGGATAAGTTCTTTAAAATCGAATGTAAATAAGTAAAATATTTCCAATCATAGAAAATATTCTGTGAGCTGCTTCGGTGGAAAAACAAATGTATAGGGCAGTACGGTAATTTAAAACATATCACTCATCATCTATACTCCCCATTATTATGTTCCATAATGCAAGAATACACAACCCATTCACGATCGATTCACAAACATGGGTAACTTCTTATTGTCCCTTTAGTAAAATAATTCAAAATCTTTCCCCAAGTGTTCAAGGAGACTTTAAACCGATAAAAATCATTCTAACTCTCATCTTGGCGTGACGGAAAGCCAAGTGCGGAACGATTTTCATCAAACCAGTGTTGTCGCGTAGAATGATTTATTTTAAAGTTCAAAATATAGAATTAAAGAAGAAAAAAGAACTTACAAAAAGTAATTTTATATTGTCCAAAATTTTCAACTTGTTGAATTTTTTTCTTTTGTTTTTTTTTTTAAATAAAACAATCAAAGAATTACACTGCTGTGCGAATTAAAAAGACACTCAAGTCTGTTCATCCTCGAACGGGGATAATCGACGAAAACGATTTTCTTCCGAAAAGGTATTGAAAAATATCATTTCAATAAATGTTAGAACATTTTTAACGTAAAATGATCATTCTCTTTCCGATTTTGTACAAAAAATTCCAACTCTCTTGTTATTGGCACTGAGAAAAACGACATGCGTTTGTTCATTTAGAACAACACAAGGGGAAAAAGCACTCAAGTCGATACAAGGGTATTTTACTTGTAAAAGCGCCCCCGTCGTGTTCGCCTCACAAGCGAATTCTCGACACTTTTACAAATCAAGAATAACCCGACTCGACTTAGGTTCGCTCTCAGTTGTAAATTGATGATGAACGAGTGTTTTCTCACACCAAATACAACTTTTTCAAGACTTAAAGGTCTTTTTTCATCAGGGATGGAAGAATTTTCATCGCATAAAACTTGCAATAACACACAAAAACTATTCATCTTTTCTAATTTTCGTTTCGACGGATAGATTCAGAATTCTCTTCCAAATCGATTGATATAAAAATCCTCATTTTCGTCAAAAAAAGTGACTCAAGTGTCGTTTTAACTTGTACGGCAGTACAGCTAAAACACTTGATTCCACAGGTCTACGAACTTGAAATCTTCACGAATGATTTCCATCAAACGAACTTTAGGGAATTTCAAACCGATCGAGAGCTAATCGAGTACTTCATTTAGAAACCTGGAGCTCTACTCCATTGAAGGAAATCTATTGAATCGGAAGGTGTTCGGAGTGTAAGGCAAGCTGGGACCACTATAACCGCCGAAAGGAAGATGAGGATAAGAGAGTATGGAACTCGTTCAGAGTTACCAGAAATCCCTTCTGAAATCCACTCCTTGAAAATGGAGGTGGAAAAAACTTGAAATATATATACGGAGAAAATTATCCAACCATCGGAGGGACGAAGTGAAATAATGACAGCGAAGCTGACGGAGACAAATTAGCAGGGGAATGGAGTTTTCGTCTGAAGGAATTGTACTCTGCGAGAATATTTCGTGAGGTAAAAAGATGTCGAAAAGGATCGATACTGTTCTTTTTTTAAAGAAAAAAATATCGATAAAAACTTGTTAGTTTTTCTATACACGGAGAAAAATTTAGAGTTAAATTTACCATGGCACTTTGTAACCGAGGAACAGACTACTATGTCGAGACAACAGAACCCTTATCAAATTTACAATGTTTTAGAATAAATCCCATTAGAAATTCAGTCTGTTCCTCGGCCGCAATAGGTACCATAGTAAATTCAACTACAAATTTTTCTCCGTGTAAGGAACGATCGTTCTTTTTTCAAATCATCACCATGATGCTGTTGATCCACTCTTTTGCCTCGTGTATTCCATTCCGCCGCTTCTAGCTTCATTATCATAATGGAATCATGATGGATATAAAAGCGGAGAGAAATCAAACACGATAACGCGATATTATAAATAATACGCGATAAATCATCGCGATTACGGAGATCAGATACCTCCAGGAGAATGAACACTTGAGAATTCAGAATTAAATAAAAAAATGTGTAGACCTGATCGCTCGAAGGTGGATGATGGACGAAACTTGAAAGGGAGTGAGAAAAATTATCTCAACATTGAAAAACGGAGGAAAGCGATGGGGATGTCGATTGAAAATAAAAAAATCGAACTCTGAAAAAAGACATGGAAAAGGATTCTTTGAACTGATGAAATCTCCCCATGTTTTTTCATTGTGTTCGATTCCACCCTCAACGCACGTACACTGTTGTTATTTTTCATCCCTCCAAAATGATTTTTTGTTCCAATGTTTTCCCATTTCCACCCTCAAGTTTTTTTCTTGGGAGTAATCAACTAGCTTTCAATTTTCTTGGTTTTATATTATCTTGGAAAATATTGATTTGAAGATTTTAAATTTCTTTCTCAATCTTGCGTCCCAAGATTTGATTCTACTCCCGATCCACGTTCGTCGTTATTTCATCCTTGCCCTTCGATACTCGGATAATTCTTTTTCATTTCGATGTCAAGTTTTTTCCTTTCTTCATTGATCAAGTGTTGAGATTTATGGTATTTCTCGGTTGTTCACAAATTTCCTTGTGCTTAATGTCCGGAAAGAATCACATCTCCAACGGTTCAAACTCACTTCAACACTGGAACATGGAAAAAGAAACTGCATGAATTTACCACGTAGAATATCACAGCGCGCTGCTTCGAGTCTTTAAATGAAAATTTTTACAAAATATACTGTCAAATAATTAACATCATAAGAGGAAAATCTAATTTTGTTTTATAATGTGAATTATTAGACAATGTTTTGTAAAAAGTTCGATTTGAGGGATGATACTACTTTGTGTGGTCAAAATTAGAGATGATTTTCTCCGAATTTATTGTGAATAAAAGATTTCATTCAATTTTGGTTTGGTGTACATGATTATAAATCTATCAAAGTACAAATTGGTATCTTCTCATGTCGTCTCGAAAGAAAATGATGGCGAAATTGTCATGTGAATAAAGAACCATTCCATTTTGCTTACCGTACCGCTAACCCTTACAATTTTCAATTGATCGACTTGAAATTTTGGCTACGTCTAGAGACACTCAAGAGTGTCTACAATATGAGCTTGTGGACACTCAAATACATATGAGTGTCTAGAAGCTGGAATTCAAGACATTCAAAGTATCTGAGTGTCTGCAAGTTTTTATTAAAAAATATACTTACTTCAAGTGACTGTAAATTATTCTCAAATGAATAATTAGAGACACTCGATTGATTACTTTAAACGCGGGAATTTCAAAAATCAGTTAAATTATTTCAACAATTATAATAATTTGAAAAAATAAAACTGTGATATAGAATTCTTCAAGAAATGTTTTTGTGAAATTTCAGTGACATTTATTATGGTATTTACTTGTTGGAACTTTCACCATCTGGTTTTCAATGAATTATTGAATAGCATAGATGTTTTTGAAACAACAATTTTTTCATTCGAAAAATATTCAGGCTAATTTAATCTTAATTCTTGTTGTATGAGAATCTATTTGCCAATCAGATATTCTTCTTAGGGATAATTGAAATCAATCACATACAATAACATTTTGTAATTAGAATTATAGCAACATATTGGATATATTTATACGCATAAAAGGTAAATTTAGAAAGTATATGTTACACAGATTTCATCAAATTCTATATTACAGTTTTATTTGTTTAAATTAAATATTGAAATAATTCAACTGATTTTTAAATTTCCCGCGTTTAAAATAATCAATCGAGTGTATCCAATTATTCATGTGAGAATAATTTACAGTGACTCGAAGTGAGTATATTTTTTAATAGAAAATTTCCAGACACTCAGATACTTTGAGTGTCTTTAAATTCAACTTCAAGACACTCAACGAACTGTCTCGAATTCCAGCTTCTAGACACTCATATATATTTAAGTGTCTACAAGCTCATATTGCAGAGATTCTGAGTGTCTCTAGACGTAGTCTCAAATTTTAACCACAGCTGAAAAATGAAATTGTTTAGTGAACGCTCGTTGAACTTTATGAAATATTGATTTTTGAAAATTCAACATCAGTTTCAACACAAAAACACGTTGTTTCAACAAAAATTGGCCCAAAGTCGGGTATAAATTCACACTCGCAGAAAGGATTTCTTCAAATGAGAACATTTTTTTTTCGCTCAATTTTTGTTAATCCAAAATTTTTACGGACGTTCATTAGAAAATTTCATTTTTGAGGTACATCAGTTGAAATTTCAAGTCAATAAGTTGAAAATTGTAGGAGTCAGCTGAAAGATACGCAAAAACTGTTTTTCATCCCGATACACAAGGGTGATTCTTCATCTCGCAATTGACGTGGAACAAAATCAATCGATTGATGATTTTTTATCACCAAACTTCTTGGTTTTAGATCTTCAACTTCACGAGATTCGAGATTTATGTTCTTCGATGTTGGGATGTTTTTTTACGAAATCGAGATAAAAAATCACTGAGAGGTTAGGTGATGCGATATCTCGCGAGTTTCCTGCGTTTAATGATTGCGCCACCATTTGTGTTCAAACGACATGAAAAAAAAAAATATATTAATTTGTACTTTAAGAGATGTATTACCAAAATTGAATAAAATGTTTCGTCTTTCCACAATAAATTCCAGAAAATTACCTTTAATTCTGACTCCACAAAGTAGCGTCACTTCTCAAAGACTTGAAGCGAAGCGTTGTCATTCTCCTTAGCAAATTTATCCATCATCTGTTTTGTCCTCGAAGACCCGAAATCCTTGTCAAATTCACAGAATGTCTCTCGTCTTTGTGTGCCATTTTTCCCTTAATCCACATCTATTGTCCAATATCTGCGAGGATTTTCGAAATGATCAGCAGTTGTGGTGTTTCCTGTGTATCCTACATCACTGGAACATTTTAAATCTTTTCCTCTAAAATCCTCCCACAATATGGCGTTGAGTTTGATTTCACTCTCACTTTCGTTCCTCCGATGCTCAAGTAAGAATTTTTTTATCAATTTCGAAATTCTTTCACCCTCATTCTCTAGAGGGTAACTCCCTGCGAGCTGTAAATTGATTCTGTATTCTGTTGTCTTCATTGAACCGAAAAAATTGAATTTCCAGAAGTAGTGGTCGCAGCTCAGTAGTTTATCTCTGGAAGACCTGAAGTTTTAGAAGAAACGATAAAACTATCACGCCTTGAGTTTGATTTCTTCTTCATTCCGCTCATCCGATGCTCAGATAATTTTTTTCCTTCTCATTCTTCTGGAAAACTATCAACCATCATTCTCAATATTGTGGGCATTCTAGCTAGAATTTTCATCCGGCACCGATCCACAGATTCCCGTGAAGCTCTGATTTTATGAACAAAGTAATGAATCAAGTCTAAATTCCTCTACAGCTCATCCCCTGGGACTCTAAAATTCTTTGGGTATTAGAAAATATCTCCACCTATAGCGACTCTATGTTCGATTTTCTTGTCAATCCGCATCCATCGTCAATTCTTTCTATCTCTACAATGCTCGAATAAATCTTTCCTCTTCTTTTCCTCACTTCACTTTTTGCCCCACTTCAACCTTCGAAGGCTTCCAGAACCCTTAATATTTAGTTTTTTTTATTCAAAAGATTATCCTGTCGAATTTCCAGAATTCCTTGATCAGCCCTAAATTCTCATATCCTCATTGTGGTATGAAAATTGAAATTTCTAGTTGTGAATATTCCAGCTCACTCCATCATCGAAACATCTCAAATTTCCTTGATTCTAAAAAATATGACCGTGTACACAGTAACAACTTGGTACGGAATTGATTTGGCTCCCATGGCAACTTTGCAACAGTAGTTGAGCGATGATATTGCGAGCGGTGATTGTTACCATGTTAACTTATCGTTTCCATGGTAACGTAAACAGTTCATCGCACTCTTTCTCACGTTGAATGGTATTCATTAAAACTTTGAATACCTGTTATCAAACTACCTCTTGTAACGTCTGTGAGTTTTCTTCTCCTTTCAATCCGTTCGAACATTTCTTCTCACCTTCATTTCCTTCATCTCAAATTTTCTCTAACTCGACTTTCAAAAAGTGGATTTTCAGATGCTTGTATTTTGGATCTCCGGGAAATCTTGAGATTAGCTCTGAATTCCCACGTGCTTGTTGTTCTGAAGGAAATATGATTTTTGATTGTAGCTTATCTGAAACTCCATACCGCTGCTGATTCTTTAGATTCCGTTGGATTTTTAATGTTTAGAATAAAGCAAGTTTTCAGCTTCATGGATCTTTTCAGAAGTTGCAGGGATTCATTTCCATGGCCAACCAATGAATAAATAAAGGTTACAAGTTTTTGGTTCACTCTTTTCTCTTCTCTCCTTATATTTTTATGACCAATTTTCAAAGCTCCCGGAACCGCAACAACAAGAAACTCTGGAACGCAATGATCCCTTGGAAATACGAGTGCAAAAAGAATTGACGTGGCGATAAAAACAATTCACTGAGCATTGAAGGATCGAGAAAGAAGAGAGATAGATTTGGACATTCTTTAGACTACTGTAAGACCTTTCCAGGCCCTGCAAGTCCTGGTGAGGTTTCGCGAGGCCTAAAAACTGACTAGATCCAACTTCGTCGAACTGGAGTGGTGTGGATGTGATTATTTGATTTCGGTTTACAGTCCTCATTCTCAGATGTCGTTCACATAGTACGTAGGTTTTTGTAAACAATAATGGCAGCGTATTTAAAAGATATTGACAACCTGAACCACTCGAAAGATTTTTCTTCCCTATATATAATAAAAACTTATGTTAAGGGGTAATATCACCTTGCGTCTACGAAATTTTTTGCGATTTTCTAAGACTTAATACAAATGATAGAAACATTTTTGAAATATGGGGTTTTGTGCTTATGAAAGTACTAGTCTTTGAGTACCAGAAACACATTTTATCATATTTTTACATCACAAAATGGCGGTATATCAAGCACATTCAAAATAAGTCTGTTAATTGACATGGGCGTACCACAATTACACAGTGAAAAATTTTGTGTATTTTCAACACACGTGTACGTCCCGGGACATCCACTCGCAATTTATGTTAAATATTAACACAAAAATGTTGAATTTACACTGAAAATCTGTGAATTTCAGAATTTGATATGTTGTTTTCTGAGTGGACCTCCTATGACACAAAATTTTTCGCTATTTATGAATGTAGGACAAAAAAACTGAAAAGTTTTCCAAAATATAGTCCAAAATCTAGCGAACATCGTAGGATTTTTCCAAAAAACTTATATTCAAGAAAATGGCATTGATTTGAATTTTTTTTCCATTTTTCCTTCGTTAAGCCGATCAAAAACCCCTTATAAAATCTGTCGTATTCAACTTATCGAAAAAATCCTACGATGTTCGCTAGATTTTGGACTATATTTTGAGAAACTTTTTGGTTTTTTGTTCTACATTCATAATTGTGACCTATAGCGGTACGCCCATGTAAATTAATAGACTCATTTTGAATGTGCTGATATGCCGTCATTTTGTGATGTAAAAATATGATAAAATGTGTTTCTGGTACTCAAAGACTAGTACTTTCATATACACAAAAACCCATATTTCAAAAACCTTTCTATCGTTTGTAGTAAGTCTTAGAAAATAACAAAAAATTTCGTGGACGCAAGGTGATATTAACCCTTAATATCCCAAAATTTTTGTTGAACAATCAAAAGACCTGGAGATTAGGGAGTATGTTATGTCACTGGGTTTGTGTTTTACACAACGATCTGTGTTCCATAGTGTTCATTCACTCTGTAAGTTTGCATAATAAAGGTGAAACAGGGCTTGTAAACATCAAAACGCATGGAAAATTAATTAATTCAAATAATTTCTTATTCAATTTATTTCAAAAAATAAAAAAAATGAACGCATTACTGCAAATCTTATCACAAACTATCAAACCAACAACGTAACGAAAAGTGCGGAATGAGCGGACCCAATCAAAGTCATTCCGTTGTTTTCTTTGTCCTAATCCCACTGGAAAAAATATTGTAAAACGTTTCTGGAATATCCAAGAGACTGCTATACTGAGAAAAAAGGTTTAATTGAATATTAGACGGCTAGGAAATTCAGTCACTGTCAATCAAAATTTAGTTGAACCAAATAAATTTTATTTGTTACAGCTAACTTTTGTATTCCTTTTGAATAAATCGTTTTATTCTTATTTCAGACAACTAGACTTTCGTTTACTTCAACTAAATTTTAGTACCTTTCTCTCAGTGTAATGTCCTACTGTTGTAACGTTGCGAACGAACGTTTATGGAACATGAAACATTCCTGCGACGTTTCAGAGGTATTCTTTTGAAGCATATCATTCGAAACGTTACAATGGCAGAACATTAGCAGCCTCTGGGAAGTTTCAGAAACGTTTTGCAACATTTTGTCCTGTGGGATGTCCCATGAATAAAAAAAAGTATCAGAATCGGGACGTGGAACCACTAATTTCATCCAACAATCAATAAAACTCTGAAAACCTATTGATTCCGCGTTCTCCTTTCCGCCATTTTTTCCGTTCGTCGAACAGTAGGGGGAAGAAAAGAGCGGAATGACTGTGATCGATGTCGCTCATTTCACACGTGCTGTTCCGCTGTTATTTTCGTACAGACCAAAACTACTTGAAATTCTTCATCAAAATTTGAAGGGAAGATATAATCAAGACTTTTAATCTATCGAGAATGCTTCAAAAAATTACCGTTTATGAGATGGTTTGTGTCTTGTAAAATCTCGAGCATTTCTCTCAAATTTACAAAGCTGATATAGTTCATCCTTCAAATATCAACGAGTTTGAAAAGATTGATTGATCATTGGACAATAACACTTTTCAGTGGAGAAAATAGTCCATTTCAAGAGTCACGGAAATGCCAGATAAAACACATTCAACGAACCTTTGAGAGGTCGTAAACAGATAATCAACTGGAATACAAAGTTTGAATTGACAAATGCTAAAATAATTATTTTCTTCTTTTATCTTGGTGTAAGAACTTCAGAGTTGCAACTTGTCTTTCTTTCAAATCATGAAAAAACAAATTTGTGTTGGGAGTCTAAAAGTACTCTACCAAAATGTTAGACATCGCTGATGAAACTTTAATTGAGGAACCTCCTATACGGTATTCCATGTGAAACCGCGTGATCAAGTTACTTTATCCAAAGAAAACACCTCAGGTTTACAGTGAATTTTCATTTTTAATCGAATGAAGATTCAATAAAATTGCACAATCGAGCGTCAGAACAGTTCTCGATAGTGCGGAGTAGGTGAAAACTTACACAAAACAAATAAATCATAAAAATTGATAGTATTGTTACTGCAATGCTAGTTTTGAAATATTTGTACAATCAAATTTTTGTCAAGAGTTCACTGTGGTGTTTCAATGCACCCAAGTGTGTGAAAACAATAAACAGTTCAGGTTTTCAGTATCGAAATAAAACCATATGATGATAAAATGTGTAAAAAGTGACCACCCTGTATTTAACGCACTCGAGTGTATTAAAATAAAACACCAGAGTTTGCAGTGTTGTGTGACAGAAATTATCATGGTCATTATGCGAAGTATACGCACGAGGGTACTATTTTCCGACGTTATTATTACAACTGTAAAAATCCTCAAAAGATGTACAGAGAGATAAATGGTCTGATTTGAAACAACGAGATAGAAACACAAAAATTACAAACCACAGCACCCTGTTTAGAAGATCACTGAACTGTTTTTTTAATAATAGAGAATCAACTGGACGATTTTGAAATAAATCAACCAATCTCTGCCTAATTGCAGAGATGATGTTTACAAGCGTAAGAGTTTTACAACAAAGTTCCTGCCTTAGCGATAAGATACAAAATTGTTTTCACATATTCTAGCAAACTGTTTGCGACATTGGTTAAACAGTTGACGATAATTGGTTAAACCATACAATTGATGAACTGGGTGCAGCAACAATGCACTTCTTTTATACAATTTCCAATCGGAAGCTTCGATATCTTTGAACCTTCAGCTTCGATGAATAAATTCTCTCCTCGAGCAGCATCATCCTCATCAGCAAATTTTTGGTTTTAGACAAATTGAGCTACTCTCAATGTCACTCTTATCATACTGTAGTACGATGAACTAGATCTAATATCAATTTGTATCCATTATCATTTATATTCCATGATGAAATTTTGTATACGCTACGAATCCAAACTTCTCTCGATGGGAGAAAATTTGCACTAAAAAAATTGTTCTTCGACCATAAAGTGTGTGCATCGTATGTACAATTGTCATAGCATTCTGAAGGCGCCAAATAATGTTATTTTGCAATTATTTTTGAGACACAATACGATTGTAGAAAGATCAATTACAGATCCAACATATTTAAAACCAAAGGTTTGAAAAATCTTCCATAAATCCAAGAATATTCCAATACACAAAATCCTGATGATTGAGAAAATTATAAGTGGAAACTGTAGTATTAATTTTGCTGTATCAAAAGTACTGTGCGTGCCAGTTTAGTTTTCTCATTGCAAACACAAACTATTTCTTTTTTCAAACTCACTTGATGTCTCATACATTTGTTAACATCAATAATTGTACAAAATTGATTTGATTGAATGTTGAGAATCTAAAAGAAATGATTCATTAACGAAACACGAATATTCATTTAATTGTAAAAATATACCGCGAGCGATAGAATTATTTTTAATAGATGTATGCGCGCGCATTTCAAATTCAATTCAATTTGTTAGGTTATAAAAAGAAGAATATACTTCTACTTTTATATCCAAAAGAAAAGCAAATAAATCCGACAAATATTTGTTATAGATTCCGAAGCCTTCAAATTCCTTGTAATCATTTTAAAAATCGATTAAATTTCATTTTAAAAATTTACTGTCAGCCATTTTTTTTTATCAAAAATTTGTCCAAAATTTGCCTGGTGTCTACAAATAATTGATGTAAAAAAAGATGAAAGTATTTCATCCAATACAAAAACTTGACGTGATAAATTTGTTTATTTCGAATTTAAATAACAAGAAGCAAAAAAAATTAAATCTTTCTTTCCTTTTTTCACTAAACGAAATTCACAAATTCATCGACGGTAGGAAGACAAGACTTTTCTCATTCGCTTCTTATAAATTTGTATAAAAATGTCTAGTAAGATGGATTAGGATGAATCTGAAAATCCATGAAAATTGACTACCCATACAGCGCTCGAAGAATTTTTTGTCTAGAACAAGAATAGAATTCTTCAAGAACTCTATATTCTTCTTGTTGATAAAGGATTCTTCGAGTGCTATATGGGTATCAACAGAATTGACGGCAATGGGGAATAAATCTCACTGTTTAAAACCCAAGAAATATAAATCGTGAGATAGAAGGGTATGAAATCTCACTTCACCTCCTGTTTGCAAAATTTTCAATGAAATATCTATTGTCACTTTTATTCATTGCACGCTTTGTAAGAGAATTTGTAGTAAGATTTCACATTCTTCGAATGTTTTACTCAGAAAATTGAGAGAAAATTTCAGAGAGGAACTCAATGTTACTCTCCGATATTTTTGTGATTACTAAATTTCTCTTTTCAGTTTACTTCAAGATAATTTGACAAAATTAAAAATATAACCCAGAAGAATTACATTTTACATTCAATTATGTATCTGTAAGTGAAATGAGGGAGAAAATTTAGCAATATAGATGATTCTGGTACATATCTCGTGTGCCAATAGTCAGTAAAATATTGCCAAACTAAACAGCAATACTTGATGGATTCTGATATGGAACGTTATATGGTTATTGAACTCTCGGTTGATTGCCTCGATATCTTTCCCCTTTGCATCTTTGTATCTTATTAGAATCTTGATTTTTTGATATTTTGGACCATAGATTGAAATTTTTTCCATTTTTTGACTATTCGATTAGAATTTTTTGCTATTAGGATGTGATTCTGATCAAAATAAGATGAAA
Organism: Gonatopus flavifemur; assembly: GCA_018340375.1. Lineage (NCBI taxonomy): Eukaryota > Metazoa > Arthropoda > Insecta > Hymenoptera > Dryinidae > Gonatopus > Gonatopus flavifemur. Next base: position 15,467,125 of record JAFFJZ010000005.1, read on the forward strand.
AATGAGAATCAAATATTTGGAGAAGTGGGACAGGAAGATGAAACTGACTTTCAGTTTTCGAGTTCTTTTGTTTAATTCGAGGTTGTTGAATTAGAAGTCATTGTACGAGATGAATAAAAAACCGAATGAAAATGAAAAGTTCATTGACCTTGATACTATTGTATCATCCTATGAGGCTGAGGTATTCAAAGAATCATATTATATACTCATCACAGCTTTCAATTGTTGAAAAATATTTTGAAGTTATGAAAAATCTACATTGAAGCTGAAATTCTTATTGATTATAATATATTCTGTACTTGTTGATAGAAAAAGAATATGTCTTATCATTTAAATACCAATTCAACAGGATTTTGACATGTTTGAGAGGTGATATACACAATAATAAATATATAATCATGTTCATGATATAGAACGTAAGAAGGTTCGTACAGAGAATAATGCAAAACTATGCCGATTTTACACATAAAAATTGTTACAAACCTGTGACCGTCAGAAATGTAACCGTAAGGAAAAAATAAGATACGTAATTGTAATAGAAATATTCGTTATGATTACATAAATTTGTAATGTCGTAGAAATTACATGAAAAGAATTATAAGATTCAACTCGACGGATGTTCACAAGGTAAAGAGTTTGCAGTTCTGTTCATGTACAGTGTTTTCAAATGCATGATGAATACAACTGTATCGATGAGTGCATTGATTTAAATACAAATCCATAAGTTTGATAGGGGAGATTATGCATATAGTGTATTGCAGTTGTACATATATATAGATATCTATACATGGATGCAGTATAGAGACTGTTCATCCAAACATGCACCAATTTACGTTCATCGTGATAGAACGTAATTGTTTATATGCATGTATGTAAATTCATACGCATTCAAAGGTATAAACGTTTATTGATTTTTCTGCGAACTAAAATGCCTTTGAGTTGGTAACATTTCGGTGCAAGTATCTTGTCAATTTGTAAAATCAATTGTGTATCAAGTCATTCTAATTGGTATGAATTGAAAATTCTTATAACTAAACTTTATTGCATGTTTAAACTTACGGCTGATAAAGCTTGTAGGACTTGCAAATTGAATATAGAACGAACGCGAGATGTATCCCAATCACGATAAACTCAAGACTACTAAAAATATGGCCGCTGACAAGATCAAAGATGCGTGCCGGGCTGTGTTGTTGACATGGACTATGTCTCCACCTGTGCTACATCTGAGATTTATAAAGGGTGGTAACGAATCGTTACTAACTCCGATGCGATGTCCCGAAAGTGCATTGAGGTTCTGACGAGAGAGAGGTGGAGATTTTATCTTTGTTTATTCAACGCGAAACAGAAGACAGAAAATCAGGTAGAGATTCTGTCTTGTTCTATTCTATATAGCGACATCCTTTTCTACGATTCAAGGTCGTGCATTTGGTTGGGACATTGAACTCTATAATATACTGGGGTACATTCCTTTATCTTTACCCGGTGAATGTAGTGAAATTCATCCTTATTGGGCCATTTATCTATTATACAGGGTGTCCCAGAATAAGTATCAAGCTTTCACGAGCGTCTTCCTGGGAGAAAACCAAACAATTTCCCACTTACAATTTTTTCATCCGAAACTTAGTTGCAGAGTTGATTTCAACCAATCAAGTGGATGGTACATAAGTATACTTGTCGATCATTGGAGTAACCGATGCACTCCCCGAGTAAATGGTCAACTTATTTTGTTTATAACTCCAAAACTAAGCTTTGGATCGGGAAATGTTGAACGAAAAAGTCGTTCAGTTTTCTCTCAGGAATACTCTGGTGGTAGATTGATACTTTGTTCTGGGACACCCTGTACAGTCAAATATGTAGACAACTTCACTACCTCCCCACGGTTTCTCTTTCCAAGCTTTTCGAACACGGTGGATGTTTCCGACAATACCTGCACAGTCTGCACAGTGCACAAAGCGGTGCTCAATCGTTCAAGATTTTTATTCTGGACCAATCAAATCAGAGCATGAAATGAATTGAGCACCGCTTCGCGCACTGTGCACACTGTGCAGATTGTGGGTGTTTCTGTCAGCAGCTGCACAGTGTGCACAGTGCGCGAAGCGGTGCTCAATTCATTTCATGCATTTGATTGGTCCAGAATAAAAATCTCGAACGATTGAGCACCGCTTCGTGCACTGTGCAGGTATTGTCGGAAACACCCACCGTGTTCGAGAAGCTTGGGAAGAGAAACCGTGGGGAGGTAGTGAAGTTGGGTGGTATGCGAGAAGCCCGACTGGTAATAAGCCCGAATGGCACTTAAGGCGATTCACCACAAGCCAAGTTACTAGATCTCTCCCCCCAGTTTTCTCAGTAATCAATTAATAGAATCAATTTCAATGAGCACACGGAGAGAAAAATGACGGACTGATCCCTTGCGAGGTTTCGATGAAATAAAAGCATGCGATGTTGAAGGTTATTCTCTAACGCCGAAATGCGTGACAACGTCACCTTCACGCAATCATTCTAACCAACGCATAGAAAAATCCTATGCGTTGCTTGCGATCGCTCCTTGGTTACTGGTTCGAGTGATTCCGTGAAGATGGCAACAGGGATCAGTCCGCCATTTTTCTCTCCGTGCAGATGCATCTTCTTAGGAGCTTTCCGAAGTGTGTAACCCGGAGCGTCAGGGGCGTGGAATGAACCAATAGGAATCCGTAGTTCACGCCCCAGACGCCCCGGGTCAAACACTTCGGAAAGCTCCTTAGGCTATTGAAATTTTATGTGTTCGTTTCTGAGAAAACTGGGGGGAGAAATTTGGAATCTAGGAACTTTTGCAGGAAGTAATGAATCCCTTAAGCCCGACTGGCGTTAGCCCGACCGGATTATAACCCGAATGACAGTTGACCCGTCGAGTTATAAAAATATAATCAAATAAAATGAAAAATTAATCGAAATCAAAGCTTATTCAACCTTTGACTGTAAAAATGTATAGATTACAGATTAATTACGCTTTGATTTCGATTCATTTTCCATTTTATTCAATTATATATTTATAATTAGTCGGGTCAACTGTCATTCGGGTTAAATGCAGTCCGGCTTATTACCAGTTGGGCTTATTGCATACTACCCGACACTACCTTGGAATATGAGCTGCAGTGTTGCGATATTCCCCTATGTGGGAAATCGCAGCTTGGTCACGTGACTATGTTTCGCACTAACCCATATAAAGGCTTTTGTCAGTGAACCGCTCACCGATAATAGCGCTTATATGTGTTGGTGCGAAATGTAGTCACGTGATCAAGCTGCGATTTCCCACATAGGGGAATATTGCAACACTGATGAGCTGACTGTGGGTAAACCGCGATTATCCCGAAAGCGTGTTGGCCCGAAGCCCGGTTGGCCCGAAAGTTGAAATCCCGAATAGAAGTAATCCCGAAAAAATGTTGGTGACATTTCATCTCATGAGGCTGGCCTCCCATGGATCGGAATTCGTTCCGGCGGAATGACTTTTAAACCAATCGCTTTCACAATTTCTTTTAGAGTGTTCTATCAGAAATCTATAAAAAATTGTGCATTGGTTCAATTTTCATTCCGCCGGAACGAATTCCGGTCCATGGGAGGCCAGCCTTAGCGCGTAACTAGTAAAATATAGTTATCTTTCGGGATTACTCTTATTCGGGATTTCGACTTCCGGGTCAACCAAGTTTCGGGCCAACACGCTTTCGGGATAATCGCGGTCTACCTGACTGTGTCCATTTGGATGGATGGCGCAGTTCTGATGAGTTGAAGAATACCTACCATCATGTTTAAATATTTTCAAATGCATCGGTTTGTCAAAGTAGATTTATTATCCCAAATAAATTATAATTTCGTCCAATATCTAGAGTATTTCTATATGTCAAATTAATTTCTCAATCCTCACTATATTCGAAAATTTTCATTCAACACAGAAATACAGTGCAAATCATTCCTGTGACTCGATAAATGCATGTCTTGCAATAAGAAACGTTATGCTTCTTGATTATTATTAATGAACAAACTAATACGATTGCACGTTTCGATTAGTTCATTCCTTATTACATTCGCATAATATAAGTAAAATGGGTGAAACTGGTGAATTCGACGAAATTCTCAAGTCTCTTCCATCCGTACAAGCGAATCAAATTGACTTATCGTATATCCAACAATTATTTGAAAATTTGAAGAACCTTAAGTGTACAATAATTTATAGCGTAAGTATTGCAACTGAGACTATGCAATTTGATCAAGATTGATTCAACTTTGATAATCATTGATCTTTTTTCTAGGTATCGCAATTCAAATCCTCACAGTATAATGCACATACAGAATATGGATCTCCACAAACAAATGGTATATACTTCATGAAATTCATCTTATCTGTGCATATGATTTTCATTCATGAAGACATATCAAATGTTTCAGAATTAGATCTCACTGGATCCCCATTGAAATATTCCTTTGAGGATGATTGTTTCGAAGATACCATACTTGTGAAATCAAGAAATTGGAGAAAAAATGAAGAAAATTATCTTCCGTTGAATAAAACAGAAGCATGGTCAGTAGATTTCATGAGGCATCATGGTAAAGTATCAGTTGCGGTATTCAGGATTATCTTTCTCCCCAGCAAAAATTTCCCCCTACTTTTTCACTTCAGCAATTCATGGAATCTGTATGACAGGACTGAAGATGACCTGAAGATTCCTCATATTTTATGCACAAATTGAAATTCAACAAAGAGATTCTGTCAGGTCTGAATATTGAAGAAGACACATCTTTTTTTTTGTAAAAATATGTAAATAATTTACCATAAGACATAAGTCTTGTTATACCTTTTCCAAATACAATGTGAAGTTTTTTTAATATAAAACGAGTACAAAAATTATCAATTACGAATTTTGATCTGTATTTTTCTGTGTTTCTATTGAATTTCTCATTCATTCAACAAAAAGTTCATTTAGAAAAAGCACTCTTCATCAAAGTCTAATAAAATTAATTAATTTCGATTGATCTGCTTTCACTCTGCACAATTAGATAAGCAATTGTAATGCTCTTTAAACTTGTAAATTTAGTTCTTGAAATTTTCGAAAGACGCATCCATCCAATAATTTATAAATGCTTGTACACTGCATTATCAAACTTCATTTTCTCTCTAATATCTCTAATTTTCAATTGTTTTTACAGTGAAGTTTTGAATATGTGCCTGGAGCGTACAAATGGTAATTATTCTTCACCGTTATTTGTTTTGTGCGATGGGAAAGATGCAGAAAAAACCTTACTATTGGGTTCTTACGTTCAGAAAGAGTGGTTCACTACAATAAAAGTCTGCATCGAAGACATCAAAAATTATTCTGAAGCAAAAAACAGTTGTTCTACGCTCATTCAGAACCATCATAAATTATGTTTCTACAAAAATGTAGATGTATGTCTTCATAGAAGTATTGAAACAATACCATACATAAATTCAAATAATTGGTATTTTTCGTGGTAATGAATTTTCTAATATGAATTCTTTTTAAAATTCTACAGGTTGATGTATCTGTTTTCATGGTTTACAACTTATTTGGAATTGAAAAGGAAATCATTGATTTGGAAGAAGAAATCGACAGTCACTTTGGAGGAAGTTTAAACCTTCATGTCTATTCAAATACATTAACATTTAATCCATCTTTAAGAACTTCTAAAACCCATTTGGTAAATTACAGTGTATCGATGATACTCGGTACGTAATATAATTGTGGAAAAACTGATAAATCAATGTTCTTCAGGTTGTTCAAGCAATTCCAGGGTGTAGCGTTTTAAGCGATTTGTGGAAACAATTAGTCACATTGGAAAGATATTTAAGGATAATCGAAAAACAACAGGAAAATAATTCAAATTCGCAGTATGCAACAACGCTGATGGAATTTCCATCAGATTTGACAACACCTTTCGCCGAGGTGATGATAATTGCTACTTTACTTCATTTTTGCATTAGTTAATTGAAGTTCAGTGACTCTGTAGATGCAAAATCATAAAATCTGTTTCCTGAGATTTCAAGACAGGTGTAACTTTTTGCATCTCCTATGTCGTTTCTATTCTATTCGTTCATCTTTGTGGAAGTTGAGGTCAGGAAAATCCTCCATTACATCAGTTTATTTTAAAATTAACAGAATCACGAGACAATTATGAAAAATCTGAACCTTCTTCTGAACGGGGATCACAGTTATAGAACTCTTGATAATGTTACGATGAAAGAAATGTATCTTGCCAGCGAAGACAATGATACCGAGAATTATGTGGAGCTGAAACAATACATCGAATATTTACATGTCAGACATAATTCACATTTCACCGATCTTCTGTGGGAGTTGTTGATAAGTAAGAAACTAATACACATCTCTTTGATATTTATTTACAAACTGATAATTCACTTAATTGCACGAATTATGAATTGATCGTGTTCTTCTTTTGTAGATATCAAAGATTATGCGATGATGAAAGATTGTATGAAGATGGTAATATCAATAATATCAACGAATCATAACAGTACCGTGATGGATATGGATAATCAACTACAAGTATATTTACAATCATCAAGTTTCAATAAGCCTTCAGAGATTTAGCTGACCGTATGAAAATAATATTGTTTCTTTCATTATAGATCAATTTATTGAGTGGTTCAAGGTTTTCAAATTTTCTATCTAATATACAACAAACGCAGGATACTACATATTTGTTACTCGACGCTTTATCATTGGAATTACTGATAGATATCGGATTTGAAAAGTTAATCAGAGATTATACCTATCTTTTAATTAGTTCGCAATTCGTTTCGTTGCGTGATGTGCAAGATAAATTCCATAACGTATCAACAGGAAAGTTCAGTGTTGCCGATTATAGGTGAGATAAATGATGCTTTGAAGTATTTTTACGTTTCTTCTTTCATGACGCGACATTAAATTTTGAATGACAATCCTATAAAGCATGCTTATTTACCGAATTCACCCAACTAGCTTCAAATATTCGAAATATGTTCTATGCACATTTCAATGGGACCGTTTCATAGGTGTTATTCATATTGAATGAATATCGTACAATTCGAATGTACTGTGTACGTTCTAAGTATATTTGAACCAGTTCTATTCGGAAATTCTATAAACGTTCATTATATGTTCTTCGTATCTCATTCGTAAATTCTACGAAGGTTTCTATTCCGTATATACTTTGAACTTCCGTTGCTGCATGGGTACCGAGAAGAATCAATGGAACATCGATTTTTTCTCATAAATACAGACTTTATAACGATCGTGAATCATCAAAAGAGTATTTTGCAAAAGAGTATCATGAAGATTTACTCGTTTCCTGATTTCAATACAAAATCAATATCATTCTAAAACTTTGAATTTTATTAAAATTGCTTATACACCAAAATAATTTGTATGATTTCAGAGAAAATTTGCTCACGCTTGCACGAATTCATATCTGTTTCGAACTAGTGTTACTTGTACAAACACATTTCGATTGTCCCACACAAAATCTACAAATATTGTTCGATTGTGCCTTCAAACATTTCGTCAGTCCCACATCTCCCTTGACATCGACTTCTATGTTGTTGGAAAAACACGTTTATACTTTGAAAACACCAGTTCCTAGCGTATTACTCGATGAATTAAGTAAAACGTAAGTACATATTACTTGAAATCAAATTTAATTCACATTTAGAATCATGCTAATTAATTATTTTAGAATTCCTACTACTTGGAGAGCCACCTTGACGTCGCAAACTAAATTAACGAGACTGGAAACCATCACACATTATAGCGAAAAGCCTATATTCCCGCCAAACATGTATTCTCCTGGTAATTAATGAATCAATTGCAGCCACTTTTTATACACATACGCTGTACTTCTGTCTATATTTTATAATTTTAGATGACTCCATCGAAACGGATAAGAAGTTCCATACAACTACAGTTATTTCTTCATCCAGCAAGATCAAATGAAAAATAGGGATCCATGGTTTTCAAATTTATTTCAACGAAATGAATAATAGGCCAATATAAATTTTGAAATAATTTGTTGAAAAATATTTTACAAATATCAAGTTTTCTTGATACAATTGTACATATGAATAATAATTTGTATATTTTTACTATTCTAATTCAAAGCAATCTCAAAAGCATTCATCTCTTATAAAAAAAAAACATTTGTGTTGATCGATGAAATGATTGCGAATAAATTTTGATATTGTTTTAAAAGAACCTTCTAACTGTGTCAATTAAAAGGCATTGAGTCGTATTCAAAACAAAAGATAAGGAATTCCCACGACAATTCATTTCCTCGTACTAATGATATCCCAAAGAATACACCTGAAAAAACATGATTTAAATGTTCAATGATTGCTAATTATTACTTCGTTAACTTATATAAGAATAGTGTTTAGAGAAAAATATTTAGCACAGTTTTGCAACTTTCAAGATGTACACAATCGCGCTGATCCTGTTCAGTCACCTGATTTCGTATGGATTATGTACGATATGTAAGTTTTATTGTATTTTTATTTGTTTTTGATTATATGAAAATGATTTATGATTTGATCTTTTAATAACTACATAGCGATCGTGTCGGAAAAAACAGTGTGTTACGATGGGGTTGGATGCTTTGAAAATGGTTATCCTTGGAGTTCGATCACCAGGCCTTTTCCACCGCCCCAATCACCAAAAGATGTAAATACTACCTTTTATGTAGCAAATCGGTGAGTAAAATGGTGGATACAGGAGCATAATATGGAAATGTTTTTTCTGATATACATATTCTATCTTTATATTGCAGAGAAATTGGTTTTCCAGTTTACTTTGAAACATGGCCCATAATCGATTTGGAGTGCAAATATAATCCCAACTGGCCAACTTTTTTCCTGGTGCATGGCTATTACAGCAAAATCGATACCGATTGGGCAAACAATTTAACATCTGCTATATTATCTCGAGTATGTTGAATATTTTATTAACTGAGTATGTTTTGATTAATTTTTTTTCCCTTTGTTGCTTTGATAATTTCAATAGAGTTATTTTTTGTAATTGAGAAGATATATTAGCGAACGCGACACTATAGTTGAAAAGACCTATTCAATCTCGTCAAATCTCATTGAAATTGAACAAAGGTCTGATTGAATCTCATCTAATCATTCGTGAATGAGATTTCATCAATTTTATAAATTTCTTCAGCGACAATCTCATTGAATCTCGCAAAATCCCTAGTGAAAATCCAAAAGTAAAGAAAGCAGGTATTGAAACAAATGAAGCGTGAAAATATTCCAATATTCTCCTAAATCACGCCTAGATAACTCTTGATTACGCTTAGATGACTCTTAGCTTACGCTTTCGTCGCGTAATTGTGTCGGATTCATATTCAATGAATTTCCTTAACCAAGTCAGCCGAATCCTTTGTTCCAAATTATTCGAAAATGTTTTAATATGCTTTAATAAAATCCAAATATCGCTGATCACAGCAATTTTAAACAGGATTTCCATTCCAGAAGTTTATAGCGCATTATTCTGAAGTTCGAATGAACTGTTTGAGAGAATAATTTCAGTTGTGTTGTAGATCTTGCACAGAAATATTATTAAAATTTGTCCACTAATCACTGTTTTTTGGGCCTTCATTACGCTTCGTCAGGTTATCACGAGGGAGATTTTCATAATTTTTTTGCTCAGAAATCAAGAAGTGGATTTATTTTTATATTTCAAGAAAATATATATAATTTATATAATATAAATAAGTTTGGAAAATATGTTTGTTGTAAACTTATTCTCTTCAATGATGAAAGTTCATTATCGCAGACATTGAGGGAAATGTGACAGGATGCCAACATCTGGCATTTATCGATAATCGGCTTTTAATTGAATTTGTGTACCAAATGATTTAGTGATAATACACCTAATTCATTCTTGATATAATTTAACTTTATTAATTGGTAGAATAAATCGAACCTTATAATTCAAGTAAGATTCAATTACAATTTCCAATATGATTGAAAAAAAAGAATATTTTGAAAAATAAACTAGTTTCTTTATTGTTTGAATTAAAATTTCTGAAAATGAAGGTTCAGAATCAAACGGAATTGTTAGAAATCGACTATCACTGACTTTATAGAATTCAAACATATTTTAATAACTATTCCTAACAAAGATTAGATCAGCATCAATTACCCTGTGCATATTCATGGCAAATGAAAATGATAGATCGACTTCGGGTTTCACTTATAAATTTTCTTACGAAAATTCGCTATTACTTAGTTGTGATTTTCAAAGTCCAGGATACTGATAAAAATTAATCTGTTATTTTCACAAGATATTCAGCCCCAAGCATTGATATTACTCCAAGAAATTAGTTTTTGAAGTTTACAAAGTTCAGAGAAAAAGGATTAGTTTGAACACACGAAAAAAATATTTGTCAAGAATTTCATATTTCATTATTTGTCATTCAAGGGAGATGCAAATGTGATATGCGTTGATTGGGAAGAAGGATCTTCGAAAACTTATTTTCAAGCTGCTTCCAATACCAGAATAGTTGCAGCAGAAATTACAAGGTAAAGTTTCATTTTCTACAGATTTTATAAAATCAAAATATATTTTTTATGAGTATATTCAATAACTTTTTATAGAATTAAAAAAACTTATTGTTACTAATTTTGTCGCAGAACTCGTAAAAGAATTATTCGAGAACTCATTTTGAACTCTTGAGTTCTTGATCCATTAACGCCTGAAAGTTCACAAATTTTATCAATGTTCGAGTTTCTCAATTATCTACAAAAGCGCACCCAATTTGACTGGAACATGGATATCCGAATGTTTTTTTATTATGCAAACCCCGCACGCCTAAGCGACAGAAAATATTAAAATTCAACACTGGTTTATCTTACGATACTGATTACGGTCAGCCAATTATTACACATGGAGCATTGATCTGAACTTTCCAGAAAGTGATGAATGAGGAAAGGAATAGAAAGAATCTTATCAAAGTACAACGGTTTGCAGCTCTAGATCCCACAGATGAAAGTTGGTTTGGAGGCGATCTTAGAATGCAACCGCTTGAATGGTACGTTAAAGCATTCTCAACAAAAGGGCAGCTTGAGGCTCAGGGAAGCAAAGCTGAAGGTATTCAACTACGATCATTCAAAAATACTAGCAAACATGGGGAAATCAAGTGATAAGACAAAACCAGGACAAATTTACCAGCCGATGGAATATATAGTTACCATAATAAATTTTGGAGAACCCTGATGAAAATAATCCCATTTATTGCGATCAAACGTGCAGAACTCTAATCCAAATCGATTAATACCCATCAGGAGTGAATTGAAATTTTGCACTTTTGATAGGAATTAATAGAATTTTTTAACAAGAGAAGGAGTCAATACAGGAATCCCTAAAAAGGAAGATCGGAATTACAACCCGACAATGGAAAAACAGGAAACATATGTTGCTGAAGTTTGAACCGTTTATTGAAACAAATTAGTAATCGAATAACGAAATATTCAACTATTAAAGACCACAAATTTTGCAGTCCTTTTTTAGAGAGATGGCTTTAGTTCAAAGTGAATTTGAAAAGTTAGATAATGATCATCCATCGGATTTTGTGGATTTCAATTTTCGTTCTGTTTTCATAAACGATTCAAACTTCAGCAACATGGAAACATTATGTTATCCAGATATTTACATTATTTGGAAAGATACGGGTCTAAGAATATACACAGAAAAGCTCAACCTACAGGAGTTTTTTTAGACGTGTCCTGCAGGCGGAAATATGCGCAATAAGGGAAGCAGCCAAGTTAATACTACAAACCAACCGGAGGTGGTAGACCACACAGGGACGTGAAAATCTACTCGAACAAATCAGCTGCTCTTTGAAGCATAGCATCGAAGATTATAAGGAAGCGCTGTATTGAATTTGCGGCGTCAAAGTCAGTCTACGCTAGGTTTGCAGCTACTTGTAAAGCGAAAGGAGATAACATGGAAATAATAGACTCACCATTGCCGCCCATGAACTCACTACAACACGACATCGAGATGATAGTCCGGAAGAAACAGTAAGAGACATGGCAAAATCGCAACGATTGTGGCACAGCCCAAAATCTGTAGCCCAGAATAGACGAAGACAGAGTTTAACAATTGCTGAAGCTCAAAAAGAAACTGAACTGTATTACCACACACAGATAATACCAAGGAACTGTCTTGTCGAGGTGAACCTCTAAAGATGGAAGATCAGGAATGACAAATACCATAAGGAATGCGTTGAAGGAGAAGAGACTATAGATCCCAAGATAACACGAATCGAATACATCAATTGTGGGGTGATTTTAAATGAGTTTACATTCAACGAACGTTTGATTAACCTTCAAATGTTCATAGCTTCATGTTAGATTTTATGTTCTTTTCGTGAAGCATCCGCTATGCTATCGTCCAGCTTTGGAGAATATAAGTTTCCAACTAACAAGACAACAGATCCGCAACAGACTGGAGATGTTTGAAAGCAAGGATTTCAAACATGTTGAAGTTTGAATCATTTTAAAAAACGAAATGAAAATCCAAACTTACAAAATCTGATGAATTATTGTTATTTATTTCTTCAAATTGACTCCTTGGAGCTTGAAAAATCGTTTAAACAATGCATTGAAAGATTCTTCAACAACTGAGTATCTCGTTATTTGATCACTAATTCGTCTCAATAAACGATTCCAACTTTGAACATATTTTAGAAAAGGGTTTGGAAGAACAGAATAACGCAACGGGCTTCATGTCTCCAAGGGGCCGTCCATAAATTACATAGCCCTATTTTTGCGACTTTTTTACCCTCCCCTCCCTCCTCGCGGGAACGTAGTTTCTTAGGTTCAACCAAATTTCAATCAAACAATTTTTATTCAAAATATGAACCTAATAAAATTTTCATTAACTGGAATGAAAGATTTATCCCATTGAAATAAAATTTCTCTCATTCCAGATGAAATTTACTTGAATCAAGTGGAATCTTATTTGATCCGATCAAATATCTATTCGGTTTATATTCAAGTGGATCATTTTTCTGGATGTTCATATAGAATTTTCTTCCAAGTACAAGATAAATGAAAAACCACGTAGCTTGAAGCCAAACCTCCTCCCTCCCCATGTAACCCAGCGTAGCATTTCATCTCTTACCCTTTCCTTCCCCTTTATGGGTCACGTAATTTATGGACGACCCCCTAGCAGAAGGCTGTCCGAACCAGGGATGTGCCACTTCCTATGCTTCCCGTGTATAAAATATGTTCCAAATGTTTATCGATTTCCCCCCATCCCTGTCACACTGGATTTATCGAAAAACGTGTGATTTTTCCATGCTTTTCAACTTCAGACTCGCTATACTTCATTTTTTCGTCATGGAAACTCAATTCTGATGACGGATTCTGAAAAAGCTACTCAAAAACAATCGCGTGCCTCTGTCCCACTTGAATTGAGTAAAATTTTGTAGGTAATTGAAAAGCTTAAATATTGACAAAATTTTGCCAATATTTCTGGAAGAAATCACTTCTAGCTGGAGCAATAAAAATTCAAGTTGCAGTGATTTACAGTAATTTAAAATGAATGAATGAATAATTACTTCCAGAGTGGTGCATTATTTGATTTATTACTTCGGCGCGAATGTTGACAATTTCCATATGATGGGACACAGTTTGGGAGCGCACATAATGGGATATGTGGGAAAAAATATCCCCGGACTGGGTCGTATTACAGGTATATATATATCTCAATTATCATACATTTATCTGTAAATGATACCTGCAAATTTATCTTTTATATACATTTTTCTTCATTAGCGATGGATCCAGCCCAACCAGGGTTCCAAATGAGAAATCCTTTGGTGAGATTAAACAACACCGATGCTAAATTTATCGACGTCATTCATACGGATGGAAAACCATTTATACCATTTTTGGGTTTTGGTATGAGCGTTAGCGTGGGTGATGTTGATTTCTTTGTCAATGGTGGCCAAGGACAACCGAATTGCATGTTCGATGAAACACCTTTCCTAATTAAATCATTAGAAGATATTGTAACAATAACAGTTGAAGGTAAGAGCTTTTGAATATTTCATATGAAGTTTCTAGCTCTAAGTTATTCACACATCAGGGTGAACTACCCTGTAGATGAACGACTCATAAAAGAAGTAATTTGTTTTCGCAATAGAAGTAACTTCTTTTGAAAACAATCGAATTATTTGGATGTAGCAGAAATTTATAATAATTACTTCTTTCATGAATAATTCATCTACTGGGTAGTTTACCCTGCATTGACTGGAAATATCACCCAGATAACACACGAAGCATTCTTTTTCAAAAACAAGAATAGAATTCTTCGAGAACTCTTTTCGAACCAATGAATTCATGTAGAGTTCTGGAGGACTTCAATGTTTGGGACATTAACGAGTTCTTTGAGAGTACCACAACAATACTTTGAGCAAAGTAACTCGTGAATGTCCCAAACATTGAATTCTTCGTGTGTTATCAGGGCATGCAACACAACAAATTTAGTCATGATGAATCAGATATTAAAAAAACTCAACGATAAACGAATCCTTTCGAATACGAAGAAATTTCGCATTTAATGTGCTTTTATTTCCAGTTTTATACAACATGGTGACATGCAGTCATACACGAGCTCCACGTTACATGGCTGCTGCCATAAAAGATTGTCAAATGGTGGGATATCGTTACAATGCAACAGTATCAAAGAATCGATATGAAAATTTTATACTGAACAAAATATGTACCTGGACCGACTGCTCTGTAATGGGTCTGGAAACTCGCAAACTACCAGCTCGTGGAAATTTTGCGATGGAAACAACAGGAACTTATCCTTTTTGCGGTAAGTGTGTTTATAAGTTATAATTTATTCTATTTCTTTACTTTGAATCAACTGATGTTTTTTTTATTTTGTTCTATAATTTAGTTGATAATTAAACATAACGTGATTTGGATGAACAATTTCGAGGAGAGGATCGTCAGATCGATAAACGCTTTTATTTATTTATTTATTGTGATTTATTTATAAGCAAATGAATTGTACTTGATATTTTTTTCTAATAAAATACTTTGAATTTGAAAAAGACCGTGTGTATTGAATATAAATAATTTTATGGAACAAGTCACAATAACATCGTTGTTTTATATATAATCAAATGTGATTAAATGAATGTATTATTTAAATATAGAATCTAAATATAAAGGTGATACGAATACATTATTTTTACATATTATTATTTCATGGTAAAAGACAAAAATCAAACAATTCAAGATACAACAGTGAATCACGAATTTTTTTTTTCTATTTTGTTTCTGATTTGACCGTTCAGGGAACGTAAGTGCATTTTTGGAAATATACAAAATATCCGAGAATTTTCTGAGTGAATTTGAAGGGGGTGAGTGACTCTGATAAAAATTCTAACAGAACTTTCACTGTTTTCTTCATTGCATCTCCGCAGATTTATTTCACGTAGAAAAATATGACAAGTGTGGTATTAAGAAATGTTATGTTTCTAATGACGTGTTTTACGAATATAAGTTTTACGCACACACGCATGTTGAGAAAACAATCACCGAACGTACAACTTGAAAAATGTTCTTTTATTTTTACAAGAACCCTGTCCATGCGGGAAAATTTTCGGAATTGTATATAATTATGTTCTTGAAGTTTGAATCGTTTATACAAACGAAAAGGAAATTGAAACTCTCAAAATCTGATAAATGATTGTTATTTCTTATCCTTGTATCCTCTCAAATTGACTCCTTGGGTTTGAAAACACCATTTAAAGGATCCAATGTGAGGTTTTATGTCTGTAACAGCTTAATATTTTTTTATTCGATTACTAATTCGTTCTAATAAACGATTCAAACTTCAGCAAAATATACAATTTATACAGAAATTAAATATAAAATGTATTGAATTATAGAAGCGAGGGACAAGTGTTCGGTTTTTGTCACAGGATCTGTTGATTTTCATCCCGATTTGCTGGATATTTTCCGCAGGTTTACTTAGAAGCATGGAAATATTGATCGTAGAAAGATGGTAAACAATCTTATTCAATTTTTGTTGTCTTCCAAGTACTTCTTTTTCAAGTACAGGAAAAATCATGCGTGTGTCGTATCGGATATATTTGTTCGTTCCCTGATAATCACTCGCACAGACATGTTTACTTATAATTACATATTATGTCCCTGAAACAACACTGAAAAATCATTCCAATAAAAGAATACGGACCTGGCAGGTGTTAAAATCGCGTGACTGGTGTAAAAAATAATCAGACAATGATGCAAAACGATGAAAATTTTTTAATCAGGAGATATGGTATTGAAAAGTCGAGAGATGGACTGAAAAATCGGTATCCATCCAGCACCCTAGTTCAGAAAGAATTCATTATTATCAATGTCTCGGCTACACGGTATTCCAAAAAATTTAATTCATTAGATTCTTGTAGTAATGCCGCGAAAAACGAGCCTCACCCGAGAAATTTACGAGACGAAACGAGAATGATTCGACGAAAAACAACAAAAACTCAGTTTGAAGATGTGAAAAATGATATTGACAAAAAAAATGTCAAATTGTCGAGATGACGTATGACGAGACAGCGTATAAAAAAAATCGAGACGTGACGAGAAAAAGCCTGTTCTCTTCTCGTTTCGTCTCGCGGCATCAATCATTTTTGAAGACGAACCTATGGAA
Source organism: Gonatopus flavifemur (assembly GCA_018340375.1). NCBI lineage: Eukaryota > Metazoa > Arthropoda > Insecta > Hymenoptera > Dryinidae > Gonatopus > Gonatopus flavifemur. The sequence goes on from JAFFJZ010000005.1 coordinate 15,483,855, forward strand.
AGTTTCCGTGAAATTGCACTTCTGGAATATTGTTGAGTCGAAACTGACAACTGTTTTCTCGGGATTTATTAATCCAGTCTTTCTAATTTTCTAATCCGCAATATTTCTCCCATACATCGGGAGGTTTTGTAATACTGATCGCCATTTAATATTCCAAATAGCGCGCGCTTCGCTCGCACTTTTCAAATTCGAAAATGCTCGCTCCGCTCGTCATTTTATTGAAAAACATATAATCATTTTGTTGAATTTCAAACATACATTTTGTTGAATTAATTGGGAAACTGTTGAAATCCAGTCTAAAATCGGTATTTCGCAAAACATAGACGGAAATCGGAAGATCTCCTGATAAATTGGAAGGTTTTGCACCACCCCTGTAATCAAGTGATTTCAAAATTGAATAGAAATTTACTGAAAGATCTGTGCACAATGCAGCGCTCTACACATTATTTTAGACTTCCCAGGTCCGTATATTTTTACTGAGATATAAGCAGTTATTTCTGATCGAAAATTGAGTGATTTTTTTTTAATATTTATTTCTAAAAATAATCAATGTTATTCAGAATGTATACTTTCATGAAACTTTGAATTGTATTTAAATTCGCATTGATAAATACACTAACGTTAATTTATCTTTTGCTTCTTAAACGCTTTTCACAATGTGTTAGTGAAACAATGTAAAATGATTCAAGAGATTCTGTCGAAACTACTATTTTTTTTAACGCTAAAAAAAGATAACAAAGATACATTGTGATGTACACGTATTTAGTAAACAACAGTTTTATGATAATTAAGTGAATATGACTGTGGAGAGAGGACAAGATTCGATGTACAAGAATCGATGAAACAAATCATGTGACGAAGAATTACATACTCGATACTTTCCTGCAGTTTACAATAAAACAATTACGAAAAACAGCAATAACCTATAGCTTTTCCTCGCTATTGAATGAGAAAGAACAGAAGAAGAAAATATTAATTCTCCCCTTTAAAAAGAGCATTCATAATTCCCTGTGTGGATCTCAAAATTTGTTTTAATAAGTACATAAAGAAATTAAAAGATCCCAACATGTCATCTATTCAAATACAAAAATTTTGTACACGTACACTCTTCTACAGGGTGTCTCAGAATTTACAAATCTAACATTTTTCGAAACTTTTTGTTCCTTTTCAAAAAAATAGAAAAGAAAAATTATCCATCATCACAGGGCAATTTAATATCAATACACATTTATATAAACATTATCAATCATAACGACCGAATTAAAAAATAAGCTAAAACTTTGGCAGATGAATTCTGAGAGACCTTATGTACATACGTATGCATAAAATTTTATTTAAATATCATTGTCAATAAAATATAAATGTAAAGCATCATTTAAATAGATTACATTGAATGTATCAGGTATATAAATATAATTAATTTATGAGTGTTTTGTACTCTCAGTCAGTGACGATATACACTCGAATTTTTGTGATGAAAATGTTCACTTTCATGGACACAAACATTGTTAAATATTAATTTCTACAAACTAGGACTACAAATACACTATGAATTATCATTAATGTACAAATATATGCAAAAGTAGATCCTAATCAGAATTTCATTAAATACTTTGCACTTTCGGATAAAATAAAAGTATATAAGATTATTATATCTCACAAGACAATGGGGACAACGTGTACTCTAAATGCACTTATTTTATATATATGTGTGTGTAAAACTGTGAAAAAGAAATAATTGTGGGTAAATTTGATGTTAAGATTCTATGATATAAACTGATTATACTGAAAAATAGATTGAGAGGTAATGTAAGTACATCGTGTTAACAACATTTTTAATCTAAAAATCTTTTCATCATCGTAATAAAAGGTATTGTTACGTACATTAATACTGCGATGTATCAACGTCTTCTATCCCTGAAATACTAGCTTGTTCGAGCACTTCGAGTAGTTTTTGCATTTCTAAGGAATCAGAAGTGTTATCCAGTGTTTTTTCAAGGGCACGAACATACGACATACACGTTCGTCCTTCGTGATCCAAATTATGTGGATTCGCTTTGTGCTGTAACGGTGTTTATGATGTAAATATGATATTTTGTTGATATAGATATAATATACACATACCCATATCAAAAGCTGAGCCATAGCTAAGTTTCCAGTGGCACAAGCAAGGTGTAGGGGTGTTCTCAGATCTTCTGCGCTAACCGAAATGTTAACATCTTCGTAACTACATTTGGCTAAGCATAATGTAAACGTCCTCATATCCCCTCTGCGTTGTTTATATAAGTTAACAATCGTATGAGTTTGTTATATTCATTGGATAATTCGTTCTAAAGATGAAAAAAGTATATTCACCGGCAAACTGAATCGATCAGTAATTTTCCTAGAGAGATATTGGGATTATTTGGTGGTAAAAAAGCTTTGTCTTCGTATTTCCATCTGATCCATTGTTCCTTCTCTTCTCTGTACGACTCTGGCGTTGGCTTTTGTTTTCCATTCAGACAATACTCCCAAACGCTATTCGCTATGTCGTTACCTAAGGCTAACATCACGCTTAATTGGCCCGCTCTGAAGTCAAAAAATAAAATAGGAAATGACATAGAATACAGAGAAATGTCAGAATACAGGTTAGTCGGAATAGTTGCTCATTCGTGGGAAGTCTGAAAGAGAAAAGATCATTCTTTTTGTTCGTTCTGACGAAATTTGAGGTAGAAAAGCGTATTTATAAGAAATTCATCACGAAGGAGAACGAATCAATGGTAAAAATGTGTGCGACAGTAATTGAAAGTGAAAAAAAAATGTAAATTTCATTGCGCAGAGAGAATTGTATTCATCGCTTTGTTATCCTACATAGCCCAAGACACTTTCTCAAGCGAAGAACAGTTTTCCCATGCTATCAGGCACGTTTATAGTTTGGAAGTAATGAAATATCCAGGAAGACTTGATTATTTCAGTCGCGAATAACCACCCTAGTAGAAATATTCCATAAAATCCCAATCGAAGCGTTCAAACTTGTTCAATTTCTCTTTCGTCGATCAGATTCTTGAAAGAAGAGTTGAGAGAATTAAAATATAAACAAGGTACAAAGTTCTACTTACGACCAATCATCCAGATCTAATGATCTAACTTTAGATATATGCGACCCCAAATTTCTATGTATACCAGAACACTCGATGCACATTAACACCCCCAAGTTGAGACTGGCCCAATCAGGATCTGGAAACAGAAGAACATTCAAAAACTTGAAGGTACGAATATAAAAACATTTCTAAATCACTTGTTATAATTCTACAAAAGTACACAGGAATCTCAATTATAATTCTTAAGGAGCTGCTTGGAATAGATATCAGAAAAGAATTTGGGGTGATGGAAAGAATAACTTGCTCATCGAGCAATAAGAAATATTTATTAAAATATAATTCGCGATTATTTGATCGTCTGTTGAGGGGAAACTACTCTTTGAATCCTCTCTCTTTCTCTTCCGTTACTCAATTGATTTAATGGTAACGCATGATAAGGTGAGCCTACTTGTTCGAAAGAAAACACATTTGTACGAAAATCTACTTCGAACAAGTAGTTCGAAAGACAAATTAAATAGTAAAAGAGAAATCACAACCCCAGAGGCTACGCACCAGAGTAATAGAAGAGGGGCTGCAGGAGCGCAGCCTCTGCTGTGACCCAAAGGCAAAGCCCTTGACCGAGAGGGGTTCAGGAGGACTGACAAAATAATTAAAATTCAGAAAAAATGAAGAAATTATAAAGCGACTTGTTACGTTTTGTCATGTGGCCGACGATAAATCAAAAATATTATATCCAAAATAATAAATTTGTAATAGTAAATCAAGAATAATAAATCAGCAATAAATGTTTTCGAACAAATTTCCTAAAACCATCGTCATAGATCAATTATTCAATTATACAAATGAATCGGGAAATCACGTTTCACGCATTGAGAAGAAGAGAAGTATCACGAGATATTTGAGTTTCAGTTTGTTGATCAAATTCAATTGTATATATAAAACTTACTAGGTGCACCACAGTCAACGCACGCGTCATTTCCAGACACTTTATTTTTAATACAATGCATCTTGAAGGCTTCAGTTTCATTCTTCTTATCCCCATCACTGTTTTGTAAACTAGATAAAATTTGTTGTTCAATAGCGGATATCCAACTATCTCTGTCTTCGGCATTATTCGCTTCAAAATGCCAAGTTTTATTTTCTAAAGAAATGATAGAAAATTCAAAGCCGTCTTCTGAAATAATAAAATCACTTATTTAAATGTCAAATGCTACGAAATTTTGTAGGATATAATGTAATCATTATTTTATGTACCTTGAGAATTAGACGGTTTAGATCCTTTGGGTGTTTTTCCAGGCACTTTAACAGTTACGTATTGCAATAAAATTTCTTTACCATTACTGTCGTTCATATAATCCTAGAAAACGTATTGAAAATTATGTAAATTTATATAAATTGCGATTTTATTTCTAGTCATGTTATGTACTTTATCACTTTATGTATGTACATTTTAAAAACATCATGAACTGATTGTAGTGTAATAAACTTTTGGTACAAGACAATATCGAGGAGTTGCGTATCGCTGACAATTGGTTAAACGAAGAGAAAACGATCAAATTTCAAGCAGCTCTTCAATAGTCCTCAACCAGGAGCTTTTTTAAATAAACGTTCATGCGAAATGTTGAATCGTTTAAATTATCAAATGAAAAAGATGAAAGATATAGGATATAGATATTTACATGCAAACTAGAATGATAAGTTAAACGCCCGTCTTCCAACAACGTGACGTATTTCTTTTTCCATTCTTTCAAAGATTTACTACTTCTTTTGAACAAATATCCTTGTTTGACTGGTATTTCTCTACCAACACCCATCTCACCCATATTGTATTTTTCCTTTTTCGATGGTGTGAATATATTCGATTTTCTTCTAAATTTTCTGTAATTGAAAAAGTAATTATAATAGCGTATTTCATAATAAACCTTTTTAAGGATGTCGATATCAAGATTATTTATAAAAACAAAATAAAATAGATTATTCTTCGAAAATTTCAAATTATCTTCCGTTTGTTAAAAATTAGTAATTTCAGTGAGTTGAATAAAAATGTTGACTTTAACCTGAGCGTCCTTGATGGAGTTGGAAAAAAAAAAGATGAATGTATAAATACAACGCAAAAACATAAACGTTTGAAAAAAGATAAATGTATTGAAAATTTACCTGATGGTAGTTGGGGTGAGAATAGAAGATCGAAATTCACCGTGCTGATTTTGTGTGTTATGAAAGCTATCGTTCGCCGTTTCGGTTGGCGTATTGCTGTCGTGTATAGATCTAACGTCATCTTCTTTTTCAGAAACCTGTATTTTATACGTAAACGTAATAAATTTTAGATTGAAAAATGCTCAGAATCAAATCCAAGAATCATTCTGGATAAATGATAAAAACAAATAAATTCTGGATTCTAGATTCATTCGTTTCACCTTTGAAGAATTCGTAGTCTCCGCTTCTTTGGTAAGGACATGTTTATTTTTGGTTACCATAGGTACAGGATATTTCATTTCATTTTCTATGGTGTGTTGTCCATTGAATCGTGGTCTTTTAGCAGATATATTTTGGATGATTTTTTGACATACTGCAACAGAGTTTGAGTTGAGAAATAATCCTATGAGGAGAAATTTTCATCGAGATATTTACCATCTTGGAACACTCTTTCTACGTTCAAACCATAAACGGCGCATGTCTCGTAATAAGGACATCTCAAATCACATGCTAACTTTCTTGGTCTCACTTCTTTTATCACTCGAGGATTACTATCGTTAATCGAATCTGAAGAACAATAAGAGAAAATCACATTTTTCACCTTTTTAGACGATAGTTGAAAAATAAAACAAATTAACATTGTATGTACCAACCTTGTACTCCAACAAGTATTTTTGGTATTTCAGACATATTTCTAAAGGAACACATCCGATTGTAAAAACTGCAAACTATTGCAAAACTTTCCTCGCTTTCTAAACTAAATACAAGTAACAATGCATCTATCCAAGCAGAGAACTACAAGAAAAGAATTTTGATGAGTCGTTAGAATAAATACCATAGTGAAATTATAAATGGAATTGTATTTACTTGTGATTCTGGGACTCCACCTTCATCTCTTATCAACAACAGATAACTCTGATCATTTATAAATACTTCTTTCTTGAACCGACCTCCCTCCGGGGATTCTTCGTGCATGAAAGATCCTGTGAGGTATCTATGAACCAAAGCTGATTTTCCTGAATCGGAGGAACCTACGATTCCCAAATGTAACTCAGGAACGTCTCTGGCTAACGTCCATTCGTGACTATTGACAAACGAGTCTGAAGGAAAAGAAATATCTCTCAATATAAATTCGGCACAGAAATTGACGTATTCCAACAGTTTTCTAATGATTTCATCACAAATACCTTCAATAGCAACAACATGTTCGCGTATTTGTTTGGCAATGTGGGAGTCGGAGATAAGATCAATCAAATCGTAAATCGCATAAATAGATGGATGAACACTTTCGAAACGTTGTATTTCCTGTCTAATAGCAAGAGAATGGTCGTACGCGCTTTGCCCAGTTGTCATTTTTACGAATTATGTTATACAATAACAATTAAAAATAAGAATCTCTATGTATATCACAATAGAAATATTTCTTCCAACCACATTGTACAAGTATTACATTCCTTTTACATCACTTCATTGAAAATGACAATTAATTTATACGCATTAGCGTAACATATGTCAAATTCGAATATTTATAAACATTATGTATTGGTTAGAAGGTTATTCGACACAAAAGGAAAAGGATAACCTCCCTTGCAGCAATGAGTGGAAAGCAGTGGAAAGACACACATATACGCTGTATATAGGTTTGTTCGTTTTTTAATGTTAGTTGAAGTAGTTGTAACCGCTATCAATTCATCTTATTCGTCATTTCTGATGTATCTTTTAAAATTCACGGATCAAACTAAATCGGGAGAAAAAATTTGGATGCATTTGAGAGGGTTCCAAAACTCATTTCAAAAGGGATCGGTAGACGAGGTTAGATTTTTAACAGCAATTTCCATAATCGCACGAGTTCAAAAGCAGATTTTTTGCGATTTTAATTATGCTGCACGCGACAGTGTAATATCATCATTTATCAAGTGGTTTCGATATTTCAAAAAGTCCTTTTTGTTCATTTCTTTCCTAATTTTGTGTGTGTGTATGTTGAATAGTGTACAGGGGAATTCAAAATTCTGTTGCTGTTATGAATATTTAGTGCACGTGTATATGATTTTCAGCACGTGTTCTTGACCATCTTGTCAGTATTCTAGCTAAAGTTTGGATTTTTTTCATATAATTCTCAACTAACTCAACATGGAGTATACACAAACATTTGATCCACCTCAACAAGAGAAAGCAATGATGTAAGTATGTTTTATAAGCATTATCATTTCCCATAGTGTTATTGTTTTTTTTTCCTCATATACCATTCCCCATACAGATTATGTTGCGAATGTGGCACAGGAATCGAACCAAATCCCCTGAATATGTGCGTACAATGCTTACGCACTCGTGTGGATATCACCGAAGGGATACCAAAACAAGCAACATTACATTTCTGTAAGGCATGCGAGAGGTAAATTTTCTTCTTTCTATGTTACTCGGTATTCACTGTTTACACTTTAAATCTGTGATATTATGTATGTAAATTATACATATACTTCAATAAATTCAGATGATGGGACTTGCGGTTGTATTGACACTTTTTGCATTGCACGCAAATGTGATTTATGCATAATTTTTGTTATTCTCAATCCAAACCAAAGTTGAAATTTTAATACAGTTGTGAATGATTCAGATTAGTCATAGAGCAGGTAGAATTCAAATAGAAAATACAACAAGAAAATAATTCAAAATTCTGTTACAAAAGGTATCTACAACCTCCTGCAGAATGGATTCATGCAGCTTTGGAATCCAGAGACCTGCTATCGCTTTGTTTGAAAAAACTTAAAGGTTTAAATCGTGTCAAGTTGATAGACGCTGGTTTCGTTTGGACCGAACCTCATTCCAAAAGATTGAAGGTAAACAATATATTTTCATCAATAAAGATCACATAACTTTATCTAGTTGATTTCATATGATTTCTGAATCTAGTGAACAGTGTATATTAAATTAAACTAATATAGATTTTATCACTGTATAAAAATTTTACACAAAGTTACATTCAACGTTTGTTAGCTCTATATCTTCGTCGCTGGATATTATTTTGTCAATTCATTGATAAAATTGATCATTAAGCAATTGTAAACAAATTGAGAATATTTTGTGTAATCGTGAGATGCATTTGTGACGTTTTGTACCGAAAAATATTTATAATTTGCTCGCAAGAGCTTGATTCATCAATTTTATGATACCCTGACGAAATGATATCCATCTCACTAACGTGGAGAAATTATAGCCATTTACCTTATTTGTTTTTGCACTAGCTAGAATCAGTAAAATTAAATTTCTCTTTTCTCAATTTATTAAATCATTTCCGTTTTTATATTCAGGTGAAACTTACTGTAAATGCCGAAGTTATGGGAAGCGTAGTTTTACAGCAAGTTTTTATCGTTGAATACGTGGTTAATCATCAAATGTGCGACGATTGCCATCGCACGGAAGCTAAAGATTATTGGCGCGCATCTGTAAGTTTTTATAATAAAATTATTATTCGTCCATTTATTTATCTTCAAATAGGGAAATTTCTTTTAACAAAAAAAGAAAATAAATAAATTGAGTTAAACTCAATAAAATAGAAGAATGAATTAGAAAAAATGTGACGAAAAGTAGCTCAAGGAATGGACCTCATTAGATATCAAAGAACAAGAGGATAGTAAATAGAGCAGCAATTAAATATAGATAATCCAAATAGATATGGAAGAGAATGAGTGAATCATTGTAGACAAGTCTAGAGAGGTTGTAGATATTTGAATTTGAATACACAGATGTATGTGAATTTTTCCCATACTCGTTAGCTTTTCCGCACTTTTTTCTCAGCAAATTAGGAATCAGCGCATGGAAATACGTCGAATGTATGAGTTTGAGGAATGGGGGAATCCCTGAACAACTTGGAAAAGTTGGAACATTTTTTTCCCCTCTTATCCCCTTCTTATAAAATAATCTAAAATGAATTCAATTAGACGGATTTCAGGTATTGGATGTGGAGGTTCCATAACACAAAAGTTGCTGTGCAACCGTTGTCGTTACGTTGTTTATCAATTTGACGCAAAGTTGATGACAATTTGCTACGCGTGTGATTGAGAGTTTCATGAAACCAAGCAACTTCTTAGCAACCCGATAACAACTCCATCTAAAATCCTAGATTTACAGCATATTGTTGCGCATTTGGCGACGCAACGTTCCTACAAATTGCTTCAAACCGTTGTTGTACGTTTTCAACAATTTTCTGCACATTTGCTCAGCATTTTTCTGTTAGGGGTGTTTGAAAACCTCTTATAAATAGTTACAATTTTACTTTGAATTCGAATACATGTTTTTGTAGTGCGGGAAACTACTTTTTTATACAACTCGAAGATAAATGTGCTGTTATCAACCTCCAACTTATTAATACTATTTTATTTTGATTATCGTAGATTGGTTTTCTCTTAATATCAGTGAAAATCATAATAAACGCTTCCAATATGCTTCAAGTTCATCTTTGAAGAGTGACGAGGAGGCCTTGAATCTTTGAAATTCTGTAAACGTTCAGAAAAAGAGTCCTAGAAGATTCCTTTTTAAAATTTTATTACAATATGAAGATATATTATGTTTCTGAAGTTTGAATCGTTTATTGAACCAAATTATTAATCGAATAGCGAAATATTAGGCTGTTAAGGATCTTAAATCTTGTGATACATTCTTTGAACACTCTTTCAAGTTCCAAAGAGTTGATTGGAGAAGGTAAATAACGATGATTCACCAGATTTTGTGAATTTGAATTTCCGTTGGCAGAACAAGAACTCTATTTTTTATTTCTTTATTCTCAAATATCACCAATCTTAGATATCTCTATTTTTTTATATATAAAACAAAAAGCATCTATATCTAATCAATATTGAAAAGAATACAGATTTGTAAGAATAGAGATATTTAGGATTAGTCATATTTGAGAACAGAGAAATAAAGAATAGAGTTCTTGTTCTGCCTTTTCGGTTTGTTTCTACAAACGATTCCAAGTTCAATAACATGATATATTGATAGATATTTTTATGATCGTAATGATTTTTCTAATTGAAATTGAGCTAATCAGAACGCCGACAGTTCTAGAAGGGAATATTTGATGTTCGAGAATAATGCAAAGGGCCACACTATTTTTTCTTCTACTGGCATGAAATGTGAATGGCACAATTAGTTCATCACATCTACTGCAACCTTAGTTTGATTATAAGGAGAATTAATTTCTGATTTTCCGTCTGCATCAATTGCACCCGAATGATGTAGAAAAGAAAAAAAAGACCACCGATTTATTTTGATTTTCTTTTTGGCATAAGCGATGATGGCGTACAATTTTCGTGAAAAACACAACAAAAAGAAAAGATAAAATGAAGATTAAGAACTGGAAAGAGGAGAGAATTTATTGGTTTGTATCAGAGCACATCCGAATAACAGCAAAAAATTATGAATACCTCAAATTTGTAATTGATAACATTTCTCCATTTATAGTAGGTCTGTTCTGGTTATTTTGAGATCACAACTGTGAACACTAACAGGTACACTGTAAGAAGTTTTTTTTGAAATTTCCCACTTGCAAAGTGGTAACGAATATTACCTACTCTCAAACTGACGTTTTTCCATTAATACAAAATATGAATTCACCACTATGAGTGTAAAATTTATAGCGAAAAAAATGTGAATTCCCTTCATTTAGCGTGGCGATTTTATCAAAAATCTGTGATTTCACAACCGTCTGTAAATACGTCACTTTCAACGTAAGGGACTTTATTATCTACTTCGAAAGTGAAGGTTTTTACCGATTTCATGATAAATTTACACTTATTCCTCATGAGTTTACAAATTTACTGTAATATGCCAATATGCAGTGTATTTACAAAATTTTTGTGTAAATTCAACTTGATATTACAAATTTTCTCAAATTAGATTTACAATTAAGAACGGGAAATCTCGTTTTCGAGGAAATAAAAATTCTGAACTGTTTGAATTGGAATAGTAACTATTTCGTTCTTAGGGATTTAAAAATAAACGAAATATATAAATATTTCCAATACCGTAGTTGATAAACTATGCATAATCAATGAAAATACTTATTTGTACATAATAAACAAATATTGTTCTGATATTGAAATATTGATACATGTACATCTGAATTGGATATTGAGAAAAGAACTAATCTTCAAGAAATCCACGAAGAGTAATATAGATTTTGAAAAATTCCTTTCTTCGAGTCTATTCTATGTTCTGAAAAAGAAAAGAAAAACAAAAGTATTTTTTTTTTGGCGAAATTCTGTTAAATGAATAGTTTTGGATCGGTAGAACAAGTAAGTTGGACATTGAAGAGATAAGAAAGATTATTTGTATCAAGTAAATATCTTGTTGGTTATTTATTCAACACAATCGTAATGTGTTTCTTTCAAATAAAGACTTATCAATTGCTAAAAAAAATGTTCATTTGAGAGGAATTTATCACAGTTGAGTTGGGAAAATATTTGTTCCCCCGTATTGGGAAATAAATATTCATTTCATACGAGTGTATCGTAATCGTTGTTCAGTTTCAACCAGCAACGTTATTTGATTAATTTGAAAAATGCGTATCGATTTATTTTCGCAAATAAATATTCTTTCGATATTCAAGTTGTAAAGGTTTGACATTTTTATGATTTCAATCGTTATGAAAAACTTGGGAATTTATATTTATAGTAGTTTTATTGGGGACATTTTTTTCAATGAGAAGAAAGAAAAGCTTTAACAAGATTAAGAATATACAATTCCCATAGAAATTGAGATTTTTAAAGACTTAGAGATCGGGTGGTTTCACATGAAGCCACTAAACTATAGGTAATTCCAATTCTTTTGTCCTCTACAGGTTTCAGAGAAGACTAAGAACCTCGACGATGATGAAGTTAATTGTTTTTATTCAAGAAAATTATGCCAATCAAGATTGAATCTTCATATTTTGTTCCAGAGAATTGATTTTTAAATTCTCATTAATTCTATTTCATTCAACTACAAAATTTTCTCATTTTTTATTTTTATTCACAATGCTGAAGTGAATTGCATTTTTCCTCTTCAATTTTTACTATCGAAACAATCATTGGTATAAATATGAACACATGTAAATGAATTATCATTGAATTATCGATGTTCAAAAAGTCTTAGTAATTCCTGTAAAAAAATGAGAGATTCTTCCACCACTTTGAGGAATTATTTTGTTTTTTGGGCGTTGAACTCTCTAAAAATGGAGGGAAAGTCCACCAAATTATGGTAAAAAATTCTCCATCTATGGAGGAACTTTGCTACCACCATTTTTTGGGGGAAAATTCCACAATCACTTGTCACAGTGTGGGACAAGTGGGAATTATTCAAAAAATGACTATGCCCATTTGGAGACATGTTTCCTACAATGTTTACAGAATGTCAAGTGATTTTTATGAAGAATCGATTACGGTAATTTTCCAAATAAAATTCTTTCAGTGTAGCCTCGTCCTAAATCCAGATCTGTATTCGTGCAATTCATTATTAGTGATCCGAAAAAGTGGAAGCTGGCGGCTCCCACCATGCGGACCTTTGCGACTATTCCATTGCCTTTCCACCCGTCGAAGTGAAGTAAAGAAGATGACACTCACGCAAAAAAATTACTTGTCGTATTTACCACAGTTTGGAATAAAATTTGGGACAGGGACTATTTTGGAGTATAATTTACTGCAACTGCCATTACATCTACCCCAATTCGGTTAGAATTACCACAACTTGTTTTAAATGGTAATAGAACTGGTACCTGTCCCATTTCAAATTTTTTTCCGTGCTGTAATACAATGTAGTCGCTCAGTTCAATGTAGTTTTCCTTGTTTCACATTGATGTGCCATGAGATTCGTAATACACTTAGAGAAAAAAATAATCGGAATTACTATTGGAATAGTTGGGCAAGAACTCAACTATGACTGATAATAAATTCCACTATTTCGTAATCCAAATAACAATATTGATTGCAGAAATTACTATTTGCCCTGGTAGAAATTCCTCTAGTAATCCGCGAGTTGTAACACTTGCCCTCATGAAAAACTAGAGTTCCAATTCAGTAACTTTTCAGTTCAATCACCAACTTATAAGTGTTCTTATATATATAATGTATATAAATATTACATTATACATTATATATATCCATATTATGTATATCTAATAACATAAAATCTATAATAAATATACATATGAGGTCTCTAGTTTTTCACGAGGGGAAGTGTTACAACTCGTGAATTACTAGACAAATTTCTACCAGGGTGGATTGGCTACGTTTACAATGGAATAATTAATATAACCATTAATAAACTAACTATTCACAGTTGAGTCGTTTCCCAACTATTACTATTAATTTACTATTTTTTTTCTCTCAGTGTAGTATCCAAAAACTACATGGTGGGGCTGGCTCGTTAGCTCCCGCATTATGGGATCACTGGTTTTCGTTTCATAAGAAATCGGACGTTCGTGCACAGCCAGTATCTTCCATCGAAACAATTTTGAGAGATAGAAATGTTATTGACGGTATCATATATTTATCGGCATTCAAATCAGCCGAGGTGTTTGACATTTCAAATTGATAAGACAAAATTTCCGGATGCGAGATTTAGCGACTGAATCCTCAGTCTATCCCTCTGTCATGTTTCGTAGCTCTATTGAAGAGTTAATCTGAGATAGCACTTTCAGCTCAATTAATGTCTTGAATAGATATAACATTGTAGAAGGAAATCTACTGAAAACTTCCAGTACCGAAATGGAAGCAAAATTCACCTATACATTTCTGCAGAAAAATTACAAGTAAAAAATATCAAATTCCATGTAAATTATGGGAAATTCCAGACGACATAAATTTGTCAGTATCTCGACAGAAAAGATTGATTATGAACAAAAAATTCCTCTTCTTTTTCTCTTTTTATTCCTTTTTTTAGTGTATAATTCAATTGATATGACATCAAAAACAACTCTATTCCATATTTGGAAACAATTTCAATATAAGGGAGTTTCGTTAATGTAAAGAATAAAGTTTCAAATTAAACAAATATTCTATTGATGTTAAAAAAAACCTCTTTTTAACCCTCTTGGGATACACTGGGTCAAAATGACCCATCCTTCATTTCGAAAAGTTGTATATCTCTGAAAAAGTACCTTTATATTTCTTTAAATATTGAAAAAACTATCAACTGTAGAGCGAAGCGGGTTTCGAATTCATATTCTGTAGACTCCGGCAATGAATTTCGGAAAAGAACATTGCTCTACGATGTTGATCGAAGCCGAGATATGAGCGATCAAAAAACACTTGGGTCAAACTGACCCAGTGTATCCCCAGAAGGTTAAAAAAAGTCACGTATTTACGCAATAAGATACAAAAAATCGTACAGCAGAGATTTATCTTTTTTCTCGTCAGGAGTCTATATTGGGAATTCGATATCAATTTTCATATCATGATATATTAAGATAAATCGTAGATTTGTGTATAAAATGTTCGTTAGACTCAAAGGACAAGTAGGGTAAGTGTGCCAATAATGCACCATTTGAGAACTTGCCTCCATTTCTTGGTATAGAAAATTGATGAAATAAAAATCTCATGCATACAAAATTCCGCTTCATTTATACAATATATGATAAGACTGGGATGAAATAAAATGTGCGCTCGACATTGGATAAATAAATAATGGACAATGTTTCCCTGAATTGCACTTTGTGTGCTTAAATTGTACCATGTAGACTTTTAGCAGACCTGTATACGCCTTAAAATTATTTTGAGTTAAGGGGCATGAATCCAATCGAACGATAGGACATTTTATCACTCAGATTTACCACTTTGAGACTTTATCCTCACAGTTCTACTTACCGTATAAAGGAATATAAACTCAATGTTTTATCAACACAGGAAATTAATAAAAAATGAGACGAATTCACGGAATTTGCTGTAACGAATGTAAGATACGCATCAGTATAAATCAAAACTCAGTGACATGATTCGAGTGGAGTTCAAGTTCATGTTTCATTCGTGTAGGGGATTTTGTGCGTTTCCGATCCACCGATAAGCAAGGGGTGCAATTTGAGCAATTGTGCGAATTAGGCGCACTTCCCCTACCTTAGTAGAACCGCTAGAGAATTTCTGCTAGTATATGAGCTTAGTAGTATGAAATTCAAGACATACTTGAAAGAACGAAACGAAGCTGAAGCTAGCAGACGTAAACTAGCAGACCGTGTTTATAAACTGAGCTAATGTAGAATTGAATTTTTTTCAAAATAGATATATTTTCAGAGATTATGATTAAAAAATCTCATTAGTGCCGGTTTTAGAATTCTACGACAATTCAATATCTCACGATGAGCTAGAATCAAGGTCTACTGGCTTAAATCTGCTAGCTTCAGTTTTATAAAACAAGTAATCTGCTGAAGATGCCCAATAAAACCGACCAGGGGATTTCTATAAGTTTCTGATCGATTTTTGTGACGTGAATTTCTGTCAAAAACTTTCAGAAATTTTATCAGGTGCAATAGAGTTCTAAGAAAGGTACAGAAACCCGGTTACAAACTCCCAGAAAGTTTCCTTTTTGATTCTGTAAACTTTTAACATCATGTGTGAGAAATTTATGAAATTGGAAGGAAATTTTTCTGGGAGTTTCTGACTCATTTTCAGTACCTCTTAAAACCTTAAATATTATTAAGGGAGTGCTCTGGTCAATTTTTTCACTAGAAAACTACTATATCGTTTCAACCGATTTTCGTCATCAACTTTCGATCAAATACATCAAACTTTGGATCAAAACATTCAGAATTAATCAAACAATCCGGGTCTGGTCTGTTTGTTGTTTAACTGAAACATTATAATTAATTCAAACGAAATTTCGTTATCAGCCAATTAGAAACCTCCATTTGGTTTTTTTGATATTATAACATATATAACTTGTGCATATTTTCCCTGTAACTCGTTATATTTTCGATCTGCATTTTTTCCGTACAGAAAAAAATTACTTCAAGTACAAAAAAGTAATTAAAGCTGCGTCAATCTCTGATTTACATTAGTTGAAAAGATTGAATAGATCAGTTGTCGCTATATGATCGCAATCTTCCTGTATTATTTAGGAAAAAAATCATGAAAACGTGAAAGTTAAAATAATAAATATCGCATATTCATTCTCCTCCACCTCACTGCGATCAACTAAATATACATGCATTCAATTTTATATACAATTAATTAAATATTTTTCATTAACAGTGCCAAATTCAACTGAGAATACCTCTGTCTGTAAAAATACTTTGCACATTATTCGTTGAAACATATGTATATGTCAATGCTTGCACGGAGAAAAAGGAATTCGCTGTGGCAGCGAAATCTACTTTTGCTGGGTTCCTTTTGCCAGAGCAGCAAATTTTTTGCTGTGACAGCAAACTATTTGCTGTTCCAGCAATCTTGTTAGCTGCGACAGCGAATTTTTAGCTGTGGCAGCACAAAGTGTTTGCTATCCCAGCAAAATTTGTTTGCTATTCTGTATGTAATACTGGAAATTTGCTGGCGGATCAAACATTTTTTGCTGCCACAGCTAAAAAATTGCTGTCGTAGCTAACACGATTGCTGTTATAGCAAATTTCTAGCTAGGTCAGCAAAAAATTTTGCTATTCTATATATAATACCTCGATTTGCTGCGTCAGCAAATTTTTTCTCTCCGTGTGGAAGAGTTGATAATATGTTCTACATGTTCATACGACAAATAATACTTTTGTCATGGTATTTTTAGGTATTAAAACCTTTATCTAATATAATTGATGATGACACGTTGCATATTTCTCTCAAAATATCCATCGAGAATTAACGTGTTGAACCTCCCTCCTCCTCCTCAAACGATTAAGTACAGCTTTGATTTCTATCGTTTCATTGATATCATTGAGAAATTATGCGATATATATTCTTCATCCGTTGTATCTTATCCTCATATTACGATATAATGTCGAATTAATGATCAAGTATCTGATAGTTTATCCAACATTTTACGAATTTTTAAGATAACAATGAAAAATTTTTTCACAATATTTTCCATGCCTGCACAGCGGGAGGAAAGTACGTTTTTCCTCCCTAGGGAGGGAAAGTGAGCAACTTTTATTTCTCGATTCCAAGGAGGACAAAAATATGAATAGATTGATAATTTATTTGTGGTACATGGCCCAAGCATTGTACAATACAAATTAGAGGAAGAATATAGATGAATAGGTGATCTTTTATACTTCTTGCGTTGTCTTAAGTGAATTCTGTGAACTTCCCACGCGATTGTTATGAAAAATAGTATACGTATCTTAAAAGGTACACTGTTGAAAAAAAAAACTGGAATTTTCCGATACCCAGGAACTAAAAAATTTCTGTTCATAACGTGGATTCCAGCTCCGAAATTTACTCGCGTTTCCAGCTGGGATTTCTCATTTCCAGGTGGAATCTCAGCTAGAATTTCAACTCCAACGCGGGATTTCAGTTGGAATTTCTGATTCCAGGTGGAATCCCACATGGAATCCAGTTGGGATTATTGATTCCAGGTGGAGTCTTAGCTGGCAACGCAGGTAAATCTCGTATCTGGAATCCACGTGGAATCCTAGCTGAATTTTTGTAACAGGGTACGTACAAGAAAATTCCTGTTGTACCGGAATTTTTTTGTATTTCACATGAAAATTCATGTTTTTCACTCCAATTTTCCAGTATAAATACAAGAATTTTCTGATACGTGTACTGGAATTTGCAAGATTTTAATGTAATTTTCCAGTACAAATGTACAAATTAATTGCTTCCAGTACGGTACTGGAATTTTCCCGAGGTTTTTTTTTACAGTGTAAGTATGTCATTACAACTTGTATAACACACTTGTAACAAATTAACACACATATTTTTGTATTAAATACCTCACACTTTTATTGAAATGCAAACACAATGTTATCTTGAAATGATATTCATACAAAAATTGGTTTGAATCTCATAAAATCTCTAGTGAATTTAAGACACAAAAGTATGTGTTGATTGCTTCACAAATGTTTTCTAACGGTGTAGCAGTCGTGTGATGATATTGCGATCTCGTGACCGTTCCTTGATCATTTTTTCCATGGTAACGTTATTAGTTTATCGTACGCTGCAGACATTATAGGGAATTCTCCTCTACTTCAGTGATGGATTTCATCCCTTGATCGTGGGGGAATTGACTTTTCATCAAGTGATGAAATTTTTTCCTTCATTTTAAAGAACTATTCTGCCTTTTGCCTATTGGATCCTCCCATAAGCGGAGAAAAGAATCCGCCAAATTATAGTGAGAAGTATCCTCCTATCCATGGAGAAACTTTGCTACCACCATATTTTTGGGGTAAATTCCATAATTACGATTTTATAGCATGCTTTCTCCGATATATCATTCTTGATACTCGTTGTCGCATACTTTTTCTCTGCTGTATGATGCCTCAATAACGAATGTTTCACAAAATAATTGTGGGATTTTCCCTAAAAAAATCAGGGTAGCAAAATTTCTCCATGATTTAGGGACTTTTCCCATGTTCTTGAAGTTTGAATCGTTTACAGAAACGAACCGAAATTTTGGACTCCCAAAATCTGATACTGACAGAAAAATGACGTGGTTGAAACATTCGTGGTTGTAATAACTTGAAATCTGGTTCGATTTACCAGGAAATGTGATGGTGAGGTCCAGAAAAAGTGGTTGAAGCAAAAATTAACTACATTTTTCAGATTAGAAAAACCAGATTCTTTTCTTGGTGTGATAACCAGAATATGTAGGTCATTTTGACTCCAACCACTTTTTCTGGACATCACAATCACATTTCCTGGTGAATCGAATGAGATTTCAAGTTATTGCGAACACGAATGTTTCAACCAGGTCGTTTTTGTGTCAGTGGACGGACCATCGTTTTCCACTTCGAGTTTACTCCTTGGAACTGAAAATATCGTTCAAAGAATGTACTGAGAGATTTTTGGTCTCCAACAGCTGAAGATTGTGCTGTTCAAGCACTAATTCATTTGAATAAACGATTGAAACTTCAGCAACATCTTTTTCCCATGATTTTTTTGGTAAATTATTTCTTTATTTTTTGAAGAGTAAAAGAAAAGTGTACAAAATGATTCCAACCCAACTAAAAATTATTTGTGGTATTCTTTAGATGATACTAAACCTGGGGACCTTATGAAGCCCCTGAGAAGCGCTAGAAAATGCCACGAATCATTCAGATGATTTTCAATATTTAATGTTTTTTTTTTTTTTTCATTTCAGGTGCAAGTTCGACAAAAGGCGATTAATAGAAAAACTTTTTACTATTTGGAACAGTTGATTTTGAAGCACAAGGCGCATGAAAATACTTTGGGCATAAAACCTATACATGGTAATGAAATTACATTCTCAACTCCCCACGTATATATGCTCTTTGAAATAAAGTTTAGCTATTATTAACCTCAGAACCCTCCTCTCTACGTCATTTTTACGTCCACGTATAATGAGGAGTAATAATAAATGTTCTTTGAATCACAAAAGTGTTTTAGAATTGAATTGAGTTATATAAAAAGTCTTCAACACCTTCATGCTTCCATTTCTACTATGAATTTAAATATCAATCACATTTTCCATGTGAATCCTGATTACATGTAATGCATATTCTATCATCGAATGTGCAAAATTTTAATCTTCGTCTTGATTCTCTTTTACAGAGGGACTAGATTTTTACTACGCGAATGAAGCAGCGGCTAGAAAAATGATTGATTTCTTGACTGCAGTTCTACCTTGTCGTTATCAACATTCAAAAAAATTGATATCACATGATATTCATAGCAACGTTTATAATTACAAATTCACATACAGGTATAAAATGTGAGAAAATTGTATCATCTTTGTATTTCATATATTTTTTTGTTTTTTCAGCGTTGAGATCGTTCCTATTTCGAAAGATAGCGTTGTATGTCTGTCAAGAAAATCAACTCAACAGTTAGGAGGGATTCATCCTATCTGTTTAGTTTACAGAATAACAAATTCCATACATCTGATAGATGTCTCATCGGGACAAAGTGAGCAACTATACATCTGTTTTATTGGGAGTACAAATTAGTTCGGTCCGGTCTAAAAAGATGATTTTCGCTCTCATGAATGTTTCATAGTCACAACCGATTTCAATTGTTTCAGAGAGGTTAGACACCTGTGAATAATATTCAGTTGATATCACTCCGAGTTCCTTCTAGAATCCCGATTTTTACTCAGTGAAGTATGTCAGATTTCGTTTTAACTAAGCAGCATGTGCGGGGGGTGCTAATTTTCTGTTTTAATTGGAAAAAAAGTGCAGCTGAAGCCCATCGAATGCTTGTGGAAGTTTATGATGACAATGCTCCAACTGATAAATCATGTGGGGAATGGTTTCGACGTTTTAAGAATGGCGATTTCAGTGTCGAAGACAAGCCTCGCTCGGGACAACCACAAAAATTCGAAAACGAGGAATTGGAGGCTTGACTCGACGAAGATCCGTGTCAAACGCAACAGGAGCTTGCGGAATCATTAGGAGTTACGCAACAAGCAGTTTCCGTACGATTACGATCCATGGGCATGATTCAAAAGCAAGGCAATTGGGTGCCTTATGATTTAAAGCCTAGAAACATTGAACGGCGACTTTTCACTTGCGAGCAGCTGATTCAGAGACAACGAAGAAAGGGGTTCTTACATCGGATTGTGACAGGAGATGAGAAATGGATATTCTACGATAACCCCCAGAGAAGAAAATACTATGCTATGCCCGGTCAATCGTTGTCATCGACTTCAACATCGACACCAAAGAGGAATATTCATGGTTCAAAGATCATACTGTGTATCTGGTGGGACCAAAAGGGTGTTATATACTATGAGTTGCTGAAACCTGGTGATTCTATTACGGGTGATCGGTATAGGCTACAATTGATTCGTTTGAGTCGTGCGTTACGAGAAAAACGTCCGGAATACAAGGAAAGACATGACAAAGTTATTCTTTCACACGATAACGCTCGGCCTCGTGTCGCAAAAGTAGTGAAAAATTATCTGGAAACGTTGAAGTGGGATATTCTACCGCACCCGCCGTACTTGCCGGACATTGCTTCTTCCGATTACTGGTTATTCCGACAGATGCAGCACGATTTGGCAGGCCACCGGTTCACTTCGTTCGAAGAAATCGAAAATTGGCTCCTAACTTGGATCGCCTCGAAAGACGAGACGTTTTTCCGTAACGGGATTCGAAAATTACCCGAAAGATGGGAAAAAGTGATAGCCAGCGATGGACAATACTTTGATTAATTTGATAATTCATATTCTTCTGAAATGAACGCATCTTTAACTGTAAAAAAACGGACCGAATTAATTTGTACTCCCAATATATTACGGTTTTTGTTTCTTTTCTTGTATTTAAAATACTTGTTTTTTCAGTCGCTGAGGTTAGCGCCACCGTCTATTGGAGAGACGCATTCAATAGCATTTGCAATCCAAAACAATTATGCGAATTTATCGTAATGGATATCGAACCGATAAAGGAGTACGAGAAGAAAGTTTTTCCAGGACAAGGTGCCATATCTCACAAAGTA
Source organism: Gonatopus flavifemur (assembly GCA_018340375.1). NCBI lineage: Eukaryota > Metazoa > Arthropoda > Insecta > Hymenoptera > Dryinidae > Gonatopus > Gonatopus flavifemur. The sequence continues at coordinate 15,505,696 of JAFFJZ010000005.1, forward strand.
ATTATCCATTCCTATATAATAGATCATTTACTTTTAGTCTTAACTCCTGGAGAATTTTATGTGTTATGATTATCCTTGATTCTGCGAATGAAAGAGAAATATCTAATAAATGTTGTGAGTGAAAATCCTTCAAGGATGAATAGAATTATAAATGCTGGTTTCGTCGGTTGGATTTTAAATAATCAATTTTTCGATCACGTTTCAAAACGCCAAGCAAAAATATTGAATCTGTATCTTACGAAATTGATGCATCGAAAACATCCTCTTTAAATACAATTATACCGGAGTTCATGAATTAATAAACAATGCTCAAAAAATTTTTAATATAGATATAGAATAGCAAACAATAATAAAAGTGATGTATTCAATTGAATGGGATTCCAGAATCTAAAATAATCAATAAAAATTTGTTGTTAGCACGTCATTGCAGATGTTTGGCTGGTGAAAGCTTCAGAATTGGGATTAAATGATAACACTATTCACACGCGTACGCATTTGGGTCACATTCTCAAACCAGGCGATTCCGTTCTCGGGTAAAATGATTAATCACTTTTAAGGACAGTTATTGATACATATTTCATTCTAACAGAATGAACAAAAAGTATTTGTTTTTCAGATATAATCTAAGTGATAGTAACATCAATGATGCTCATTTTGATAAATTAAACCAAGACATGGTACCCGATATTATTTTGGTGAAGAAATATTATGGACATGATAAAGCGGCACGTCGTAAAGCTAGATTATGGAAACTGAAGCACCTTGCCGAAGAAGCCGTTAGTATGAGTACAGACAACAAGTGAGTATTCATTTATATATGCGCCTTATGATTTGATACAGTTCAATAACATTGTTTTTTCATTCCCCAGCGATTACAATGAATTCTTAGACGAGTTGGAGGAAGATCCAGATATGAGGCAAAACGTTAACATCTTTAGAGACAAGAGTAAACAAATTCCCGTGGATACCAACGAAATAGATCCTCTCACACCGCGAATAACTCTCGAGGAAATGCTCGATGACCTTGTGATCGATGATGACGATGACGAGTGTATGAATGAAATAGATTGTACCGATTAGAAGAAAATCCGTACAATCGTGGAAGGTGTAATAAAATTATATTCGTATCACTATTCAGTTTTTATCATTCCTCGCCTTCCTTCCTTCCTTCTTTCTTTCCTTTCACATAAAAATCAACAGTCGTTGACCTCAACGTACGACATACAAATGTTGTAATTAACCAGCAAATGCACGCAAAAATACATCACGAATACTGTGCGATTTGAAATTTATTCTCTTTCTTCGTCACTTGTCATTCAAGTGCTTCAGCGAGATCAGAACTGTACACTTTTAAAGATCTTTTTCATCAATCGTTAAACCACTTAATCTCGTATTTACGGCAAAGCGAGATATCATCAAATAATGAGGTAGTGAAAAAAATGACGGCCAAGAGGAAGAGAGAGGAAAAGGAGGAAGAAAAGGAGTTTAATACGAGAAGGGGGGAGATTAGATTAAATACTTAAATCTCCGCAATGTACTGCCGTGTAGTCTGTAGTATTCTTTTCAGCAGTCGATGTAACTAAACTGGTGTGAAAATGTGGGTATATAAAATTATACTCTTGACTGCCCTATGCGCGATCAAACATGCCAATTGTGCTCCTCAAGGTACCTTTTAAATCATTCCATTCGATATTCAAATTTCTAATAGTGATGCCGATTTTTGAACACAGTCGATGCATTTTTATAGAAAAAGTATCTAATTTTTATAGATTTGTATAAAAAAAGAATCGGTGTTACTAAATTAAAATCAAGTATTTTTAATATTCATTTATTTTCTCTTTAACACTAATTTCAATTGCAAAACATTTAAAAGTGCTGTTTTTCCAAAAAAAATTTAACTTCCATGCGGTGCTATGTTTTTAATACTTTTTTTGTGATAAATTTTACTTTTATTGAACAGTATCAATGATTTCATTCTCAATTATAATTATTGATTCATTTGAATCGAATCTAATGCAATGATCATAGAGTTGACAATAATTTTGCAATCGATTGAAAGTAATTGATAAATTGCACGATGAATGAATTAATGATTGAAGATAAAGCAAATTGAATGTGTGAATTATATGAACAATGACAACTCAACCTCAACGAATGGATTATTGTGTCAACATGAAATCATTTGTGATGTTGCAAAATTGAGACTCCACTATAATCGTTTGAAATTTGATTTTGATATTCACAATTGGAATAAAAACCATTTGTGAATACAAATTTAATAGAAAATATTTGAAGAATTCAATGCCTCGCGGTTTTTCTCTGTACTAAATTTATATAATACCATAACATATCGAAATGATATTCGAACGACTTGTCGTCTAAGATATCTTTTGCGAGATTTTATAGAATATTGAAATTAGGTTACATACAAATTCTACAAAGACTCAGATAAAAATGTGTATCGAGCATGGAAATGAATTTATAGTATCCGACTTGAATGAACCGTGGATCGAAGAGGAGATCGAGTCATGGGTGATAAAAGGGAGCCAAAGCGAGAGATTCAATGCAACTTTGGACAGTTTGGTATTTCAAGACGGTTTGCAAAATTCAAATTTCAGAGGTGAAACAGGGATACCTATGTGTACGTTCTGCCGTGCCACGGTCAGAACGTTTATATTTTTGAGACATCGCGGAATGTCAGCGGAAACGCTTCGGAATAGAGCGATTGATTTATGTATTTTGCTGAAAATATATTCACCGAACGTTTGTAGGGGGATTATAACGTTGAATACGGTAAGACGTTGCGTATTATTATATACAATTCGAATGGAACGTTGATTAACAATTGATGAATTTTTTCAGCCTATATTCAATCATATAGTGATGAATAAACCAGATTTGAAACCAAGGAGCGTTTGTGGTTTGATGTTAGACTCCGAAAGCTGTCCGCTGGATGGCGAAGATTTCGAATGGGAGGTCGCGATAGATCAAAATCCAAGTCTTCCGATTGAAAGTGAGAATAGCAATGAGAATATCAAAGTTGTACAAATAACCGATCTTCATTACGATCCGAATTACGAACCTTATGGGCATGCTTTGTGCGGTGAACCCATGTGTTGTCGGAAAGGACAAAATGTTACCAACACCAGCGGTAAAGTGGCTGGATATTGGGGAGATTATAACTGGTGTGACATGCCGTGGCATTCGGTGATTGATGCTTTGGATCACGTGAAAAATACTCACAAGGTATTGTTTTTGATTCTTTTTACCCTGGTAAAAGGATTTCTCTGAATCTCTCTGAGGATTTCATGTTCCAGAGAAATTCAGAGAGAAGTGAAGTGAGGGAAATTTCAAAAAAATCGTGCATTGAACTTTTTAAAGAGATTAGGAAAAATTTATAAAAATTCAGAGATAATTGAAGGGAGAAATCCATTTGGAATTCATTAAGAAATGATGCTCGTTTATGAATTATTCTTATAGATAAGTAATAAATTTATACATTTCAAAGATACATGCATTGGGTAAAAAATCTTCTATGGCTTAGTGAAACTGAGTTTTCAAAATTGCCCTCCAATATCTCTTTGAATTTTCCGGAGGATTTCTGAATCTTTGAGAATTCCTCAGAATTGCAAAAATGCAACCTGCAAGAAATTCTGCAGGATTCAGAGAGATTTAGATGAAATTAAGGGGAGGTTCTCATCTAGCGGCCCTAAAATATGGTGATCTCCTGGTGGAAAAATTTTCGGTTTTCATTGAAAATCAGCAAAATTCAACTCGATTCAACGAAATTTCGGTAGAATTCAATAATTATCCACAAAATTCGGTAACTTTTAGTGGAATTTGTTGACTTTCGTTGAAGTTTGATGATTTTTATTTAATTTTTATGAAATATTGCTGTGCCAAAAGTGAACAAAATTCAACAACATTTTTCGACCAGGGTTTTCTCAAATTTTTTTTTTCATGGAAGGAAGTAAATCAAGAACTCGGGGGTTTTCACACTTGTTAATTGAGTCTTTGAGTACATAACAAAATTTTCTTCAGTCAAAAATAATGCCATGGGAGTTGTTGATACGTGTTGAAACGTAATCACTTAAACAAACAGTGATCAATCAGGCGTTACTATAGCACTTACAAAAATTATCAGAAATCACAAATCCAAAAATTTTTATGAAATATATTATATTTGTTGGAGTTTGTACCAATAAAACCAATGAAAAGTCCAAAATTAAAAGAATCACAGACATGCAAATATCTTATCTCCATTTAGGTTCATCCTCCGATGACTTGAATCAGCTTCAAAATAAAAACAAACAAAAAGCGATCCGTTCAGTAGTTTTTGTGCTATCGAGGAGCCAAACTTGAAAAACGTCTTTAGAGTTCCGTGATACTAATCCTTTAACTTGAGAAAATTTTGTTCATGTACTTTAAGACCCATTTAATGAGTTTCGAATAACTCGAATTCCTGATTTACTTCCTTCTTAAGAAAAAAAAATTCGAGAAAATCACCTTACTTTGGAATTTGTTTGATAAGAACCTCCCCTTAAAAAGATTCGAAGGAGGCTTTGAAATTTAAAAACTCAAAACTCTGAGGGATTCAAAGAGATTGAAAAAAAGTTTTGTAATTTGAATGATTCAAATTTTGAGGGATCCAGAGAATCTCGAAAAACTGTTTAAAATTCAACCAGAAAAATTCCGAGAGATTTAGAGGAATTCAAAGAAGGTTAAAGATATCTCTATTGCAAACTTTCAAATAGAAACGAATTGAAATAGTCAAAAAACAGAAACAGTTTGACTTCAAATCCAGTTTTTGTCCATTTCAATCCGTCTCTATTTGGTATTCGCAATACATCGCTAACTAACAAGCCTCTCTTTAATAAAAAAACAACACGAACGAATTCGGATTTTATGGTAATTCTTTACATAGATTCATGTAAATTCTATCCGGGTTTAAGGACCAGATATTATTCGGAATCCCGGATGAAACCTAAACAAGGAACTGAATCCCGATTTTCAAAAGTATATATAATTTATGTACGATTCAATATAGTTTGTATATAACTTTCAAAATTGTCCCATTCGTAGAGATAAGAACTTTCTGCTTCTTTGAAGAGCAATTTATGCTTACAAAACTCAGTAATTTATGCTTCAGTTATGCTCTTTGTTTTTCAAAATTCTGCTCATATTTGCTGCCAAAATTATTTATTTATATTTCCTTATTGATTATCAAAATGCTTTTTCTGTTAATTTTGAATAACTCATGTGAATCAATGTGACGCAAAATCCCCATAAACAATGAATCTTCAGTCTTTGAACATACGTAATTCAGAGTTTAATAACTAAAATGTGAAGTTTCATCATTTTAGTAAATTTGGAAGCTGATATTTTGAAACTAAAATTCACGTGAACAAATCATGACCTCTGTTTGTGCTAGCTACACTTTTCTACAATTTCAAAGGAACTAAAAGAACAAGTTCCAAACATAAATTATCACTCATCTCCACCGCTATATCCATCACAGATAATTAGACCTCGGATTATACAGGGATTTTTATTTTTATTTCTTTTTATTCTCATTCAATACTTGATAATTCATCTTTTATTGGATATATGTATATTATATAATCCCATACAGTGATAATCATATGAAATATTCAATGGTTGAATTCATTGGATGCACCCAAAGGTCTCCCAAATCGCTCCAAGTATTTCGGATTCGCTGTTTTCGGTGATAAACACAAATCGATTGTTTTGCAGTCGGAAATCGTGGTTAATTCATAGACAGAAAATCCACCTTCGACTTCATTCTCATCCGATGTTAATTCATTTTGTTTTTGAGTACTCAGAAAGTGTTCCAGTTTAATGTATTGCTGCACCATTTTTGTAGTACTCCACTCATCCTGAGAAAAATTTGAATCAAAGTTAAAACAAAGGTCTTGATATTGAATTGAATTAATGAATTCTGATTAATTCATTTATCGCGGTACAGAGTCCAAATTTCAAGGAAGAAACAAAATTTTCCAACGAAATTCCAGGGAAAAAATTGTTTTCAATAAAGTTTGGGAAAAAACATTTTTTGGAAATTTGAAATTCGCGATTTTTTGAATGATTATGCAGCAAATATGCTGAAATTCTCTTATGCTGCTCCGAGTGCGAAATTATGCTTGCGAATTTCAAGCCAATTTCAATTACATAGTCCAGTATAATAGAAATATTAAGCTTCAATCGCATTATTTGAATTTATGCTTTTATGCTCCTAGCATAAAGTTCCTACCTCTACCCATTCGGAATGAGTTCTATCCTATTCAGCCTCAAGCCCCGGATAGGATCCAGATCAAACCGGTTAAAGAATTCGTATTCCGCTCGGATACTCATTTTTACCAGGGCTGACCTCCTCAGAATTACTTTAAATGTATTTAAATTTTCCTAGAAAAATATTACAAATCATGGAGAGATCCAGAGATAATTCTTCCCCCCCCCCCCCCCAGGGTGGTGTTGATAAGTCAGAATGATTTGAACAAATTATTCATGAATTACAGAATGTTTCATACGTGTATTATACTGGAGACATAGTGGACCATGGAGTATGGGATACCACGAAAGATGGAAACATCATGAGCCTGAACAAAAGCTACCATCAGATCAAAAAAACATTCCAAGATATACCAGTTTATCCAATTTTGGGTAATCACGAAGCTCAACCTATGAATGTGTAATAATGCTTTTGAACATTTAATTAAATTTATCTTGCATATAAATTTCAAAAATGATAGTAACAATTCATGTGTGAGATTTTGAAATATTATTGGAAATGATTATCGAATGATGGATGGATCGAATATGTTGTTTTTAGCTTCGCTCCGATGCACGTGGAGGATGAAATTTTGAGTACGACATGGTTGTTCTCCAAAATAGCGGATTTATGGATCAGTTTTGGTTGGTTACCCGAATCCACGCGTCCTACCATTTTGCATGGTGGATTTTATACGCTTTCACCAAAACCAGGATTCAGAATAATAGCATTGAATAGTAATGTCTGTTATCGATTCAATTGGTAAGTATAACTGGTATTTAAAATAATATTATTTTATAATTAATTTACTATAATGTACTTTATATTGTAGGTGGTTGTTATACAATCCACAAGATCCTTACGGACAGTTACAGTGGCTCGCCGATACTCTTCTTCAAGCCGAGAAGAACAGAGAATACGTCCATATCTTGTCGCATGTACCGCCCGGTGATAGAGATTGTATATACACCTGGAGCAGAGAATTCCGCAGAATAGTGAAAAGATTTTCTCATATCATCAGCGGACAATTCAATGGTCATACTCATAACGACGAAATCGAAGTGTTCTTTGATCCTAAGAACAATAACACAGCCTACAACATTGCGTGGAACGCTGGAAGTTTAACACCATTCGCAAATTTGAATCCAAATTATAAAGTATACACCGTCAACGCAAATAATTACGTGAGTTTCAATCATTTTCAATTTCTCTTCACTGTTAAAAAATTCTGCATGAAGCTTCAATCACATGTGATTGAAAAAGTTCTTGAAATTTCAATCACATATCACTGAAAATTCAGTTACTAAACTATTCTATTTATGGTAATATAATATATTCTCAATTCCATCACCAAAAAATTTGAAATTTCATTTGTCAGTGTACTTGAAAAATGAATGAAATTTCAAGAAATTTTTAACAGTGTTGTTTTTCATTTGTATGTAATTTCTCTTCTGATATTCGTTGTTTGTTGTTCATTGTAGATGGTTAAAGATTATGAAAACTGGATGTACAACCTAACTTTGGCCAATGAACTGGGTCCCGAAAAACCACCGCAGTGGTATAAATCGTACTCGTTCAAAAAGGAATATAATCTCGACGATACGTCGTACGAATCCATAAAAGACTGGGTTTCCCTTCTAAGTAAGGATGAAAACATGCTACTAACGTACTACAGGTAATAAGAATATCTCAGAATTATCGTAAAATTCGTTGTTAATATTATACTCACGATGTGGAATATTTCATCTGTTTAGGCATTTCATGACGGATGCTGACCCTGCTTTCGCAGTTCCTTGTAGTAAAACATGCTTAGAAAAATATGCTTGTCAGATAGTTGTAACCGAAAATAGTCGTCCTTCGGATTGTAGCGTTTGAATTTCAAATTGATGGTACTGCAAGGTCAAGTAGTTACATTTTACAAGACCACGTACGCGTTACGTGATCATATTTTAATAAGAGCTCAACATTAGGTTCTGATACTGAAACAATACTCGTCATTTTCAACTCCATACATGAACTCAAACGTATATATTTTCATAGCTTTCATTTATGAATAATGATTCAATTCCGTACCTTCACATCATATCATTACACAATGACAATGTACAATTCAATGTACTCATTCAAGGATTTAGTCGTTCATAATTATAAAAACCAAGTTTACGTTTAAATTAAACTTTTATTTCAATATGTATTTACAAATTACTAAAATATGGTTGTATAACATACTCGATGAGCTAATATCCGTTCAGTCTCATCTAATATCTCTTATGTTCAACCATTTTATACCATCACGATTGAATAAAACATCATGGCTCGACATTTTATCTAGTATATTCACCTAGGGGATACAAAAAAAAAATTATTGTATTATTTATATGTTAATAAAATACGTTAAGTACAATGGAACTGTTATGCTCGTTCAACAAACCTGTTTTCTAACGTAAATTAATAGCTTTTCTATGTGTTCCGGATTATTACACTCAAGCTTAAAGAATCTGCCCCATAACGCATTTGCTAACACTTTATCGTCCGACATTATACCCTCGTCGTAAGCGATTATAGCTGCGTTAAATCCATCGGATAATTCCTGGATTTGTTTGTTCTTTACCGAAGGACTTATTTTCTGGAAAAAAGAAATAAAGTACTTCACATGTTTGCGTATGTTTCAATGTTTTTTGTGGTAATGAAATATTCAAAAGCATTGATGAAGTAAATGATGCAGTGATGCGGTTTTGCATTTCAGGATGTGAAACAACTAATTATGTTCGATTATGAGAGTATTAAACGTATATTATACTTTACATACATGAATGAACTTGAGGATACCCAGACGGCACACAAGAATCTCAAAGAAGAACTCTTCCAGAATACAAAATATTCCACATAATTAGAATTCTCATAGAATTTTAACGGAACTCGCAAATGTCTGATGAATCGAATTCTTTTCAAACTCTTTGAAGAACACTTTGTATTCTGAAAGAGTTCTTTTTTCAGAATTCATTTGGTCTGGGTAGAGTTCACAACATGAACGGATAAAATGTTTCCAAATACCGGGAAATTGAATGATCAAGTATAAGTATTGATAATGCATAAATATTTTTAGGCAATGACTCGCAGAGTTATTCATCTTGTTCATCTTTTGAAGAGTCTCAAGTTAATTAGATTCATTTCCAAAAGACAAAGGAAAATATTTCTCTTAGGATCAATCAATTTTTCACTTCAAAGCAAAAAAGAAATTCTCAAGCTCGTTTTTGATAAATACTTTCAAAGGTTTTAAATCGTATGAAGAAAACTTTGTGAACCAGAGAGGTTTTTGAAATTGATTAAAGTCAGCTTAACGGGATACTAGCGATGGTACCAAACCTCTCTTTCTATCGCATAGGCGTGTCCTTTTCCATCCAACGTGCTCTGTTGGTAAGCGCTAGTGACCCCTTAATGGGACACTAGCGTCGGTAACGGACCTCTCTTTCTATCATATGATTCTGTCCCTTTCTAACCAATGACGTGAGTTACCGACGCTTGTGTCCCGTTAAGGGAATACCAGCGTACCATCCGAGTAAAGAATTTGCCTGCAAGATTTCTCCGAACTGAACTTACGAAACAGTCTGGAATTTTCAAGATATAATCTTTGATATTCTACAAATTACGGCACATACCTTGAATTTCAAATTTCGAAAAGAGTTTTTTTTCTCAGTCGGGAAGGGAGAAATTCTTTCGAGATTTGGAATTCGGGCTACGCAGGGCATATTCTAAGGAAATTTGAGAACTAACCGAAACGGTGGATACTCTAACGTTATTTGATACCTTCTTAATTTTATTTTCGGCATAAAGTCTTATTTTCCCAGAATGAATATCGCTACTAAACCCAATATACCCCTTGGTATGAGGCGAAAGGCTCATTCAGTAACAGGGTAATATTGGATACTCGATTTAAAAAATGACAAAGAAAGAGGAAAACATTTCACTGAAAATTAGGTAATTTTTCAAGAACTAACCATTTTTACGTGTTAGAATTGATCATTTTCTTATAGAGAACTGACCCTTATAATATGCCCTGGGGCTATGTACCGCAATTTGTAATGTATCAAAGATTGTACGGGGAAAATTTCAGATTGTTTCGTAAGTTCAGTTCGGAGGAATCTTGCAGAAAAAGTGTTTACCCGAATGGTACGCTGGTATCTCTTTCAAGTCCGATGAAAATTAAGAACCTACACGGAACAAATTGTGGAATAGTAAATTCCAAGGGAAAAGCGCTCCGTGATCAAACGCGCAATGAGCAGCACTCCGGCAGAGTCTCTACAGATCCTGGAATTCTTATGGAACTGACCAATCATACGCTGATGTTAAATAGAATGAACAACGAGGAAAATAAAATTCCCAGGTTGTAGGAACTCTACTCCGGTTACACGAAGAAAGCCTCTCTCTCTCGATCGGGGTACGAAACCCATCCCGATCGGTTGACCTAGGGGAAGGTCGGGTAAAACCGAGTACCATAAGTTCAATCGGTCATAGAGAAGTTTCTATTAGCAATAGATTAACCAACCAAAGCTTTTCAGTTTCCTTATTCATTGATCAACGACATACGATTCGTATATTGCTGTAAAATTAATACAATTTTTTTATATTCGTTCTAGTCGAAAGGTACAAAAACCCGGTTCCACTCCATGGGTGGAGTAAAATTTGGGTACTCGTTTAAATCAATGCAAAACACTTTTGAATTGTGAAATTTCTAGCACCAACTGTTGAATTCGATAAAAATTCCGAAAACAGACATGAGTCATGTTTGAAAATTGAAATATTTTGACCAACTAAAAAACATTGTTCAGAAAAAGAATTTTTTTGCGGCCAACTCAGTTGAGAACAAAAGTCGCAAGCACACACAGAGGGATCTTCAAAAATGAACATGTTTTGATGACTATTTTAGAATAAAAACAGAAATTTTGTTAAATTTCATAAATTGGAAGATAAAATCTCAAGTACCCGGTTTGACCCCATAGTAACTTGTTGAGGTCAATATGGCTTAGGATAGATTATGCGTTGCTCTAGGCGAATAATAAAAAATGAAAATACGCAGAAAAACATGCTCAATTGAAGTATGTACGTGCCTCTTTCTTGAGAGAGTGGCGATGTACTTGAAACACACTACGCAAATGCAAGAACTTTTACAATTTTTTCGCAGAAAACTTCAAATAACGTTCTAAATGAGAAAGAGCGTTGCATCGATGCTGTTGTTCTCTCCAACTGGTCAAAAGATCTACTGCTACTGGTCCAAGGGTTTGTTGTCAGAAAGAAGCACTAATCAGGGAGATATTGAGGTACCTGGTTTTATCCGACTCTCCCCTGTATGATTTACTGACTTCTGCTCCGGGCTCGGGGTTCGTAACGTACCCCAAACAAAAGAGCTGGTTCGTGGTTGAAAAGAGCCGCTGCTGCTTTTCTGGCCGTCAAACTACGGGGGTAAAACCAAATGTATAAAAAATGTGGCGCCAAAAATTGTGAAATTGATATACCACGACATCTTGGTTTTGCCTGGCAAATCAAGTCATAGAATCTTTTATTGAATATCGCTGGAATTTCTGCTGGGACTCCACAGCTTCTACTGGTTAGAATTACTCTCTGTTTGTCCTTGCGTTTGTTTCCACTTTTTCTCTCTCAAGTTAATCCCCAAGGTTGCGACTACCGGGAATCTCTCTCTTTCCGATTGGTTATTCTGTTTAATAAAGATACGTCGTTGATCAATCCCGTTGGAATTGCCGGTCAGGCGTCATCCTAACCCCTTTGTTTTCGTGCGTTTATCCAAGACGAAAAATGAAGTAACGACAGAAATACCAACAAATATTCTCTTCTACCAAACTAGGGTAAACACCTACTGTTGGTACTGACAATTCAATTCCAACCTCGGATGCCCCACTCACTATTGAGTTTTGATTTGTGTTGCCAGAAACAAAAGAACAAGAGCGCTGAGACCGGAATATATTGGTCATTCCAATCAACAGAAGTACTTGATTGGACGTAGGTCGTTGGATCTCAAAATTTCTAATGTCACTGGTTCAAATGCAGTCAATTCAAGACTAGACTAACATGGAACGGATGTCAATTCAGCATTGATTCGATGTCACGCCAGCATAGAATTACGTACATTAATTACCAATGCCAGTGCAACCTTTTTCCCAGTGCATTTTAACGTAGGATTAAGAAATCCTTGGGCAGAGGTATTTCCATCGTTCTGAATTTCGTTTTCAATCCCGTTTCACTTCTATTTCGAATCCAATGGACACTGCAATTAATTCTCCTTGAGTTTCGTCCGAAGACCAATGAAACTGTAATCCTTAAAACCTTAAGCCACGTCCACTAAATCTTCGAGTCTCTGTATACTCAAAAAACACCGGGTTCGAGATTTTAAAGCACAGATGTCGATGTAATATTTTGACAAAGTATAAGTGATTCAAGATCGGGAAATCCTGTGCGCGGTGATTTTTTTTACAGCCGCAATCGTGAAAAAGAAAATCACAAAATCTGAGAACATAAATCTCAAACTCTATTTCATTATTTTACGTATAAGTTGGAGATCCAAAAATCACGCGCTTCGGTGAATCAATATTTCGTGAGTTCTCTTCGTGTAACTTTTCATTTCTTTGTTGAATTTTGAATGTAATCCTTGGGAAATTATTCTTCAAACATCAATTTTTTCATCCTATTAAGACTCAATAAATTTGCATGTCCATTTCTGCAATGTTAATTTTTAGTAAAATTCTTGACTTATTCATGATGGAAAAAATTTCTGAAAAACTCTTGCTCATTAGGCACATCTTTCCACTGACAATTTCTCTGAATATTTATGAATATCTCTGAAAAATTCTAAACTCTCTTGAAAATTATTGAAACTCTCTGAAATTTTTCCACTAGGGATATCTTACAGAATGTGCATGCAATACATCAAACGTGTTGCTGAAGTTCGAATCGTTTATTGAAATAAATGATTAATCGAATGATGAAATATTCAACTGTTGGAGACTCAAAAGTTTGCAGTACTTTTTTGAGTGATGTTTTCAATCCCAAGGAGTTAATGATAATTCATCAAATTTGATGGGTTTGAATTTTCGTTTTGTTTCTATAACTTCAGCAACATCAAAAGCATATGCACATGAGATCACAATGTATCAACTTACACCAAGACGTGAAACTCTTTCCTTAACATCATCCCACATAGTTTGGACTAAAGCCCTCCTAACGGATTTCCCTGATTCTCCTTCTGCCATTAATCTTACCATCAACATCCATACATGTAATTCTGTTATCAAGAACCATGAAAATAATGTATCTGGCATATTGAAATCTGTGAATCAAACATCACTTTTGTTGCATAATCTTTCAAGTACACGTAGAGCTAATATCGATACATATAAATTATTTACCTTCAAAAAACACAGAGTAGTTGACATGATCAATTATATCTTCGTATAATAAGTAACCAGTGAACATAATTTGCTGTAACGGAACAAGCGTTTATGGAATTTCAGTTTGGAAACGAATAGCTTCACAAAGTAATTGTATCTGTACAACATATACAGCGAAGGAATATGCTTTACATACCTAGCAAGAATACAGCAAAAATATAAGAATATCTATAATAGTTCCATTCATATAATTCCATATTCCAGACATATTCCTTTTGCCATGTATGTTGTACGGATGGACGATCGTGGTGAATACTCTCTCACATACTCACATACTTTCTAACATTAATGATTTTGCTCTTCACAAGGAATTTCTGCCATATATTGAGAGTCGGTCGTTGCAGACTGCTCGTTTGAGGCTCGTAACGAGTACAAGACGAGGAAATACTCCTTCGTAAACAGTAGGAAGATACTGGATTACGAGTTTCCAACATTTCAAATAGACCACGGTAACAGTTGGCTCTGGATGCCAGCAAATATGTCATTTGCTGTAAAAACGATATTCTATTAAAGAATGCTCACAACAAACATAATTTCAGTAATAAATAAATCAATTGGGGTATGATGAAGTTCAATCAGCTTTAGTAAGAGCCAATGAAATATTGTGGTACGATAGAAAGAAATGAGGTTAGATTTACACATGTTTTGCAATACATACCTTGCTGGCCGAGAATAGTTTGTACCTCATTGTTATATTCATTTATTATTTACATTAAATATCAATTAATTATCAAATAAAATTAACATTCCAAAACCGGAGAATTTTAACAAACCGCACTTTTCGGGTTGAATAAAGTGCTGCTTGAGGAAAATTTGACTAAACGGTGAACAGAAGAACTTCTATAGAAATATGGAGGTCACCTGGTGATCCAACGAAATCGTGATACCTACATTTAGATACAATTTTTGTATTTTTCTTGCCACGGAGTCACTTGTTGGCTATCGAAAGTGTTGAATATTTATTCGATTTATTAGATACTTGGAAATTCTTCATACGAGATTCGATTTTCATATTGTAAAATGCAGGAGAGACTGCATTGGTTACTCCTTTTTAAGATTCTGTGAATTCCATTAAAATCCGTTTGATCGTTCTTTATTTATCTCTCGAGTCGGGGGTTGCGGGTTTCACGAGGGAAAATTTCGTTCATCGTTGAATGTTGAAATTTCATTGTAGGTGTCATACAAAGTTCGAATATTATTTTGCACAATGAATTATACACTTTCCAAAAATTCATCAACGTTTTTTTCTCTTTAGTTAGTTACATAAAACTAACTCCCATACACTTATCTTCACTCACAAATTTGATTTCTCCCATTGGCACCAATTTCATGTTGTTTCACATCGTGAATTACAAGATCCCGAAATGTGATTTATCAATCTCAAGTTCGAAGTTAACTAATTTTCGTGCTGTTGTTTATTAATATTACATTATTAGTAGTAATTTTGTTTTAGAATATGAAGACTATGAAGGCAAAAACGAAAACCAAAGCTAAGAAAAATAAGGAAGCATTCGGGAAATTGAAGGTGACTGGTAAAAGCACTGGAGCTGGAGTAAATCCAGATCTATCGAATTTGAGAAAACCAGTAAATATAAGTACCTCAAATTTATGTCAAGTTGCAAAACTTCTAGAGAATGGAAGTGACGAGGTCAAAAATCTTCTTGCTTACGAATGTGATATAGTTTACGAATGTCGTGTTTGTAGGAGTTTATTCAGGAGTCTTGTCAACTTCATTTCTCACAAGCGAGTGTATTGTAGAGATAAATCCAATATCACTATTAACGGAAATATCTCACACGAATATGATGCGGTAAGAAGATTGTATACAATTTATTTGAATAGTTCAATCTTTGATGGAATCTCAAGAAAATGATTATCTACAGATCATCACCAATGGAGCGTTCCCTCATATAAATGAACCTCTGCTGAGGAGACATTTCAAAAATGATAGAATTCTTCGTAGTCAAACGGCTAATGAAGATTTCGAAAAAGATCTTAGTATGTTGGTGAATGTACTCCAGAAAGAAAAAGAAGAGATGAGAAATGAGTTGGTAACAGAAGGTTTTGTTGATCAAGAAAATGGCAAACATGATTCTGCTCAAGTGATTTTGGAACCCATCGAATCTAATTCCTCTGCAGTGTATCAAACTATACTTCATCCTAAAATTTCTGTGATCAATACCAACAGATTCATGAAGAATCAGGTAAGAATGTGGGTTTTTTAAATCCATTTATATTTAATTCATCAAATAATGTATAAAATTATCAAATTCAGCATATTAAGAAAAAAGATCCATGTTGATAGGTTATTCTAACACAGAAGTACACAAGCATTGTAAAAAATCAAAATCAACTTGAAAAATTCTGGTTGTATGATTAAAATTTACATGAACATATCAAGTTCAATTTGAATATTCAAGAATTCTTGTAAATATTGTGATATTGCGATGAAATTTGTGATTTGTGTTTATTAGAGCTTTGAAGGGTTCCAGTGGCAGGCAATGTAGCGCATACTTTAATAATTATTTTCTATTTTTTAAACAGAAACAAAAATCTTTGTCAGATAATTGAGATCTACCGAATGATAAGTAAATAATTGTTTATTTACTAGGTGGGAGAGATACAGAATATGTTGAACAATAAAACGGCTGTGCTTAATTCGCAAGGTGAAATATTGGAAAATACCGCAACTGAAAAGAGTCGCATCGATGAAACATATAATGACGAACATGACACATCGCAGTCTGATATTTCTTCTCAGAATTTAATTTGTTCTATGTGTACGTAATATTCAATTTTATATAAACGAAATTGTTCATTCGATTAATTGTTTAATGGAATTTGTTTTCTTTTTCAGGCAATCTTAAATTTTCAACCAAAAAGACTTTAACTTTTCATACCAAAAAACTACATACATCCTATCGAACGTATTATCTTTGCCCTTGTTGTCCAAGTACTTTTGCTAACAGTTGGAGCGTTTATCGTCATTTGTATAAAGGTAAATTAATAATTTTGCTTTTAATTAATTCCAAAGCTTTTATTAGCGCATTACAATATTTTCAACTTTTCGTGTGAAATATTTATCGACTGATCTCGTATCAGAAAATTCTCACCAGGAAAGTTCTGAACATTGAAAAATTGAAGATTTACTTTTTTTCAGTTCATAGGAAATCAAATGAACAAGTTCGTAAATTGAGGAAAGAAATTCAAGACACAGCATTCCGTAAAGAAATCGCTGAAATCGAAGAGGAGGAAAAACATGACAAAAAAGGTATGACGGAACCTTTGCGATCTACAAAAGTTGCAGAAGAACCTTCCCAGTACCATGAAAATGAACAAATTCAGGTAACAGAGCAGCGATCGACGTTGACAAAAATTAAATCTGAAATCGAGAACTGAATTTTGTAATTGAAAAGAACAAAACATACATTATTACAGGAGAACAGAGATGTAGAAATGGAAAATCATGAGGGCAGGGGATGCGATGAGCAATCAGATGAAATCTCAACTTTAACGGCTGGAATGAGAAATTCTTCATACGAGAACAATGATGTCCCTTTCGGAAATGAAAATGAAGACTGTGTATCAGAAACTGAATTTCATGGTGATGATATTGATGTTTATGATAATGCAGAAAATAGGAAACGTTCGAATAATTCCCCTCGCAAATCAGAAGATTCTCAATCGCGCAGTTCTGATATTTTGGAATTAAGCTCAACCCCCATTCGAGTGCATACCGTAGAAAGTCTTAGCGATTCAGTGTGGAAGATGATGGAGACTGAATCTACTGTATCAAATTACGATTCGGGAATCACCATTGCATCTTCCAATTCTTCCAGCACAAATATGAATGATTTAGAAAAATCACGAGATGATTCAATTTATTTTCCACGTCACAATGATAATCCTGAAATCATATACTCGAATTTCAATTCGTCAGATCCAACTTTGTCACTACCTACAAACAAAAAGAGGAAAGTTTCACCTCAATCAAATGAACTAAACGTCATCGATGGTGAGTATAGTGTGTCGTATGTTATTCTGATGAAGAGTTAGAGTATGATTCATTACATTATTATGTTATATTTATTAGAATTCGTTAGACAGGTAGTTTTTTCCGGACTTGGAAAAGTTTACAGTCGATATTTAAACACAGTTTTGAATAAGCTTGTATCCTCTAAAGTGTCTGAACCCTGCTAAACACTTTAAATTTAAGACAATTTTCAAGATGATTTCCACCATTTTATCGGAATATTCTTCATCTTTTTTTTATCATACCAAGACGTATAATATTTAAAACATTCAAAGATTAGTTCAGAAAACCGGACCTATGAAAATACTCAGAACATTTTCCTTCCCTAATCGATTGATCAATGAATAAAGATAAATCTTGTACGTTTCAGTGGACAACTTGGACAGCCCTCCAAAACCCACGAACGTAAAAGATCACGTAGTAACCATGGAAAATAGAATAGCTGCTATCGCTAATCTTCGTAAACTCCAGTGCCTTCCATGTAAACGTAAATTCACATCAATGACAAATCTACGAAGACACATGGCAATCCATATCGGATGGAACCGTTATTGTTGTAAATTATGCGACTTCAAATGTTTCGCTAAATGCGATTGTGTCGCACATTGTAACAAAGTGCATAACGCACAAAATAATCGTAATCGCATAGCAGAGATGATAATTCCTATCTCACAAGAACAATCCGCATGCGACCAACAAGATGTCGTTCCTTTGGACGTAATCGTTTCGCCGACCGATACAAACTCATCTACTTCGATCGATCCAATTTCTCAACTGAATGCAGTGTCCTCGAGTATCGGTGACAGGGAAGAACCGAGAAGTACAGATCAAGATCCTGAAACAGAGAATTTCGATGATAATTTCAGCGAAAATAATAATTTCGATACATACGATCCAGCTGATGACATAACCGAAGAGAAGTTCATCATTACCGCGGAAATGCAACAGAGCAATTATCCAGTGGTGAAAGAAGAATCCGTTGATAGCGTCGTATCTGAATATCGTGACATTGACAGCAACGAATCGCTCCCTCGAACTTCAAAATTAGAGGACAATTCCGATATTAGACGTATGGTGATGGAAGTCATTTTTGGATCATCCGAGGTGAGTTCGGTTTCTTTGATGGAAGAAGCTATCGATAGAAATGATTCAAGTACGGGAGCGAAAGCGCAGAACAAAATCGCTAATAAAATTGCATCGATTGAAAAAGAGAAGAGATTACAAGTCGTTATTGAAGATAGAATATCGTCTTTTGATAAAGAAGAGCCTAAAATTGTTAGTCCTCGTACATCATCGCAACAAGACAACGCAAGACCTCAACGACCCACGCGTAATCGCGTGAAACCGATAGATAAAGATTTTATATACGATTTGAAAGAAATGGCGCAGCGTAAAGAGTCTACTACGAGAAACGTGCTGTCCAGCAATAAACCATCGAGTAAGAAATCTGGTCATATGAATTCACAAAATAATGCATTCGGTATGGAAATGGCAGTTCCCAGCACTAATAAACTTTCTAAATCCTTATCGTCTGGAAATTTATCTTCGAGCGTCTTGGATGCCTTAGTCGATGATATTCCGGCGAGTGAAACGAATGGTAAAAATTTTAAAAAACCTTTCCCGCGTACGATTGAGTTTGTGAAATGAGTGTGTCGCTGACGGCCGGGGAGAAAACTGGCCAAGTGTTCTATATCTCATCAATTGTATTAACGAGGATAATTTATTCTTGATAATTTCGAAGAAGGTTATGCAATATAGGGTATATTTAATGTATCTGTGCTTGTTTTTCTCTTCAATTGATAGGTTTTAGATTAATCTGGTATATTATAATCATCAGGCTTCAAAGAATTGAAAACCCGAATTGTTTTTTTTTCAAGATTTTTAATCAATTCAACCATGAATTAATTTTGATTTAATAATTGTTGTAAAGGTGAATTCAAGCTTGAAAACAGCAGTATGCTTTACAAACCTAGTCGGTTGCAGCCAAATATCCCTCTGTACAGCATTTCTCTGATTCAAGTAGAAGCGCTATAAACAGAGCGATATTTTGATTAGTATGAAGTGCATGCCCTTAGTGTGTTACTACTGCCACGTCGCTGGTATCATCTTGAGATCTTGCTTTTATTCATCCGTTCAATAATTTGCATGAAAAAGTGTCGACCAAAGTTGAGCTGCTAATGTTTTTCTTTTTTTTTGAGAATTTACTTTGATTTCAAATATGGGTTTTTCCATTCTTTAAATTTGAGAACATGGATTTTAAATCCATGAAAATTTGACTTCATTATTTTCACTTTCAATTTCTTGTTGTAGTAATTTATACTGTCATTGATTACATGAAATGTTACGCATGTGTACTGTAAAATCAATGACTGTTCATCGATCATGTGATGAAATCAATGAGTATCCAGTAATTGAGATGTAGAGAGTGAACGCAATACATGCAATCATCAAATGAATTGAATTTTATTTCTTATCGATATAATTGTTCTTGAAAGGGAATATCGATTCGTATAAGATGTTGAATGTTCTCTTGAATGGAATCACAACATCCACAGGTGTGGAATTTTAAAGAATCAACTCAAAAATACTAACCCTTTGTTGTTCTTATTCAATTGAAATCACGCTGGTTAGTGTTTTTGGGTTGAATCAGAAAAAATGCAAAAACGCAGATTTTTATTTTTTCAATTATCACACAAAAAGCCGAGTTTTTATGAGAGGACTGGTATTTAATTCAGTAAATATAATATGCAATAATGTATTTTCGTATGGAGTGAAAAGTTGAAAGGACCATAAAAAAAGATTCGTGTGATTTGGAATGTTTATAACTCATAAAATATAGTAATTATACTTTTTCACTGTATCGATTCATGCATTTCGTCACCCGTTTAGTGCACGTAATTATTCTTCACAATGAGGTCTGAGGATGAAATTGGAAATCACATTCTTGTGTTATTTTTACAGTCATTAAACTTTGATGATAATTTAAATTCCGACGAAGATTCCTTGTTCGCTGAAATACTCTTTGAATACATACATACGTATACCTTTATACGTCATTTTTTAATTGAAACTAGATTGAGAAATTCAATACAAGTTGAATTTCTATTTTAATATGATAGAATGATGGTAACAACTGCGCAACAGATTATCAATAACAAACGTATTCACTCAAATGAAATTGAATGAGTATTATTGAAGGTATTATCAGTTTTGTTCAAGTGATTGATTCGTTTTCGTATCGATACTGGTTTGCTTATTCCACCGAGTATTAATTTATCTTCCAAATATTAAATCTTTCAGCTTTTAATCAAATTTTAGAGTTAATGCATCTTATGGTATGAGAGTTTCATGATATTCGTGTGAGATTTGTCAATCAATACAGAGATATTAATATTAAAATGCATAATAGTAAACATAATTTGTGAAAAGTTGAAAAAATGTTTATTTTGAATTCTCAAATAGCGCCCGAATAATTTGTATATTCGATCGATGTGTATAGAAGATTCAAATGAAATTTTCGAATGGATCTGTCTTACGCGCATCATCCGTATGAGCCTGAACGCATTAGGATTCATCCTTGGTACAAATGATCTGATTAGTGAGGTAAATTCAATAATTCAAATATATTTTGAAATTTATATTATGTTTACCAAGTTATGTAAAAAATTATGTGTATATATATATATTCTATATGAATTCATAATAAAGTATTATTGAAGAATTGTCATTCAAGTTTCTCAATTTTCGCTTAATTCAATTATATTAGTTATTTTATTATTAGTCTAGAACTTCAGAGTTCTGTAAAACTTTGCATGGTTCAGTAGAAAGTAGTCTAAGGTCGGAACATGGAATTTTTAGGGTTTCTAAAAGGGGAATCAAGATTCCCATCTAGAAAACATAGAACCATATAAACACAATCATATA
The DNA here is from genome assembly GCA_018340375.1 of Gonatopus flavifemur. NCBI lineage: Eukaryota > Metazoa > Arthropoda > Insecta > Hymenoptera > Dryinidae > Gonatopus > Gonatopus flavifemur. Next base: position 15,527,402 of record JAFFJZ010000005.1, read on the forward strand.
ATACACCGCACTTCAGGTCTATGATCGAGGAATCCTTTGGATCTAGCTTCCAGGAGGCTGTGACTGGCGGTGAGCATCTTTTAGAGTGTCCCGGAAGATTTCCACAAAAATGTTTATTGGGTTTTCCTTGTAAAATACGTAGAGAATGTAAATTTTTAAAATGCGATGATGGAATCTATGGCTAAAATTGCGCACTGAATGTAAATTTTTGACACTCAAGCATCGGGAGAAGTGGGTAAAATTTTGGGCCGATTTTTTTTTATAAATTTCAATCTAAAATAGGTAATAATCAAGCAGTCCATATCGCAACTTGTATTCTGAACATAAATCTGGATTCTTTCATGGTTTGTGAATATTAGAGAACGAAGTTTATTCAGGACTTCTGACATTCGGAGTTTATTATTCTGAAAATTCTCTTCTGCTTACCAGGAATTGGTAAAAAAAAAATAAAATTCACATTCGAAGTCTAATTCCAGTCGTGGATTTCATTATTACGCATTTAAAAATTCCAGTGAACTTAGAATTTGTACAAACAGTTGGCGCAACATTTGGCTCGCTTCTTCTGATGCTTGAATGCCTTGATTATAATCTGCTATCACCCAATATTATGGTAATTAAAAGATCGTAATTATCCCTGCAAATTTGAATGTAATTTCAAAAAACATCTTCATTGATTTTTCAGGAATCGATTCTTTGGTGTCGATTTTGTAGGAGAATCGATTCAGAATCGATTTAGTAATCGATTCTTCAAAGAGAATCGAACATCACTACTTTGCAGTCTTCGGACAGCATTCGGATAAACCCGTACACGAAACCACTTTTTACCAAATTTTCAAAATAGAATCTGGATTAAATACTGATTCCCGAGGGTAATGATTTACAAAATTATATATAATTATATATAAACTATATTGAATTATATATAATTTTGAAAATTTGTCTACAAAGTTATAAATGAATTTTTGTAACTAACGTCTGTATCGCCTCCGGATAAACCCGAATACGTAATTGTTTGACGTTTCGTAGTTCTCAGGTACGATCCAAATAGACCGGTTCACGGGAACATCTATCAAAAACTTTTCCAGAAAGAACCGGTTTTAGTACTGAATATCAGTTATAAGTTGATTCCGATGACTCATTCCCGTATGGATTCCGGATCGACCCGGACATATCCGTCTTATTCCAGTAAACAATTTTTCGGCCAACATTGGAAACTGTCATAATGTTATCTGAAAGATGTTGAATAGGGTGGCCTTTATTTTGAAAATTTTCGAAATCTTCTGGTCTCACCCCCTAAAAAGGTTCCGAGTCTCATCAAAATAAAGTACGCAGAATCTCAGTTCGATTGAACTATGTTAACACGTGCCGCAAAGAGCTCAAAGTTTCAGAATTTTGTGTTTTTTTTTCAAAATTTCTTATTGTATCTCAAAAACGGCGAGATTAATCGGAACGCTTGATACTCCAATCGAAAGAACCCGAAATTTCCACACAGCAATTCTATATACTTAATGAAACTTTTAACTCTTTGCGGCACGTGTTGACATAGTTTAATCGAACTGAGGTTTTACGTACTTCATTTTGATAGGAATCGGACAATTTTTGGGGGGTGAGACAAGAAGAATTCAAAACTTGCCAAAATAAGAGCCGCCTCAATGTCGAGATGATCTTTAATGCGTCGATTTTTTGCCATCTTTTAGATTTCTTCTCAAAAGTTCTAAACGCTAATTAAAAGTTATCCGTTATATCGTTTAAATATCATTTAGAACTCTTCAGAAAGACCTCAAAAAGATGGCAGAAATCGACGCATTGGATCACATCATCAAGGTTTCGAATGAATATTTACTGGGGAGTTTTACATATATAGGATCTTTTATAATCAATCGATTTGTTATTCTTTCTAGTTTACGCATTTCTTCGTTATTGTTTCATTTTCTTCATCTCTTTCCAAGTTATTCAACTTTGTCTGTCGATAACTATCCAGTAACTGTTCTGGAGACTTGTATTTTTCTTCCCAAGCGTGACAAAGATCTACCAGAGCTGAACGTCCTGAAAACGTCCCAGAGGCACCTGGTGGTGTTGTGGAAGTATGAATCCAAATTCTATCCTGGATATTCCGGGATATCATGATATAACTCCAGGATATACTAGGATTACTCTAGGATATCGTGAATATCCTGGGATATTTATGAAATGTGTGGGATCTAGTCAGGATATTTTGGTGATATCTCGTGCTGTGTGGGTTCGCTATTTCAGCAATGCTATTCTCTGCATGCAGATATCTTCACAAGGAAATCTTGAAATACCTCAAAGAATATTCAAAGAGACATCCTTTGAATGTGTTATTGTTTATTGGGAATTTATCCCCATACAGCAAAAATCTTGCTTTGTCTAAAAGATTTCTTCGTCTTCAAGATGTCTTCGTTAAAGATGTCTTCAGATCTTTTTTACATATGTTTTGGATTTCTTAAACGAAGACATCTTCAAGGCATTTCGAAGTTCCAAGGAACCTCAAACCTCTCCCCCGACTGTTCTCGAAAACCACTAAATGAATGAAAAAATAATGAGTTGATGCACCTCCTCCATGATTCACAGAAGATGCATCAACTCCCCTAACAGCACAATGCTGAACAAATATGCAGCAAATTGTTCAAAACGTACAACAAGAATTTGAGGCAATTTGCAGGGACGTTGCGTCGCCAAATGCGTAACAATATGCTGTAAATCTAGGATTTTAGCTTCAGTCGTTATCGTGTTCAATCTCTCAATCACATGCGTAGCAAATTCCCAGCAACTTTACGGAAACTTGATAAACAAGTTAAGAGCAACGATTGCACAGCAACTTTTATTGTATGGGTCATTATTTTTCGATTCATTCACTCGTTCTCGAGAGCAGTCGGGGGAGAGGTTTGGGATTTCTTAGGACTTCGGAATGCCTTTAAAGACAGTGACAACTGTTGCATAAGAAATCTTTTGAACATCTAATAAAAAGCTTCCAGACTAAACTTTTTGCTGTATGGGTCGTTTTCTATGTTGTTGAAGTTTGAATCGTTTACAGAAATGAAATGGGAATTCAAACTTTCAAAATCTTATAAACCATTGTTATTGACCTTTTCAAATTAAATTCTCCAAACTGAAAAGAACATTTGAAAAATGTTCCGCAAGATTTCACGTCTTCAACAGCTTAGTATTTTGTTTTTCAATTGCTAATTCGTTTCAGTAAACGATTCAAACTTCGACAACATTCGTTTTCTATCGTTCTCAAGGGTCATTCAATGAAACCTAAAAAAGTAATACGTCAGTACTTGGACCCCTCATCCATTGAAAAAGTTGATTCTTTTTTTAATACATCCCCTTATTCCATGTAATCCGATCGAATTTAATTTCAGGCGAACAAAACATCAAAGGAAAAAGATTTTCAAATGAAAATTTAATTTCAACTGAACAATACGATGAGCGAGTCGAGTCTTTCCAGAGCAAACAGGGCGTACAAAATAATTTTTCATGAAATCATATGTTCTTTTTTCTTCAGGTGGCATAGAGTTCATGAAAAGGTTCTTCAAGAGCTCTGGAGGTATTTAATATTTGGGATATTAAAGAGTTCTTTGAGAATACTGACAGTATTGTTTTAGTACTGTCAAAGAACTTGTTAATGTCCCAAACATTGAACTCTTCCAGAGCTCTATATAAATTCATTAGTTTGAAAAGAGGTCTTGAAAATGTCTATTCTTGTTTTTGAAAAAGAATTCTTCGTGTGTTATCTGGGATTACTAATGAATTATGAACTAAATAACTCTTCCTACCCTGATTAACCCTTCAAGTACACACAGGTACGAATTCACACCAACCATTTCTCATACTTTTCATTTTTCGTCAAAAATTGATTTTATTCTCGCGTTTTTTCACTAATTAAATGAGATATTTGTGAATTTTTTTCCATACCATGTTAATCTGCACAGTTTTTCCTCCAAATGGAGAAAAAGGAAGGTCAAATTGGTTGAATAGGAACTGAGTTATTAAGGGGTTATACGGGGCGTTTCAGAATTCACTAAAAAAACTACACAAGCGTCATTCTGCAGCCGAAATGCAATAATTTGCCGTTTGAAAAAAAAATTTCCGACACTTAGTTCTCGAGATATGAGCATTTTTAGATTTTTTTTCAAACCCAAATCATCCAACAGCATTATGTGCTACGTACTGGAGCTTGATACCATTCGCTAAGTTGGAAAACGGCGGATCTCTGGAAAAAAAATTGAACTATCCTATCATTTTTTGTTCCAGAGCTACAGCGATTTGAAGTTGCTGAGTTCTGATTGGCTGAGAGCTCAAAAATTTCAAATCGCTGTAGCTCTGGAACAAAGAATGATAGGATAGTTCAATTTTTTTCCAGAGATCCGCCGTTTTCCAACTTAGCGAATGTTATCAAGCTCCAGTACATAGCACATGATGCTGTTGGATGATTTGGGTTTGAAAAAAAATCTAAAAATGCTCATATCTCGAGAACTAAGCGTCGGAAAAATTTTTTTCAAACAGGAAATTATTGCATTTTGGCTGCAGGATGACGCCTGTGAAGTTTTTTCAGTGAATTCTGAAACACCCGGTATACAGTTCAAATTTTCAAAAAATTGATTTTTTTATTTCATTTTCGTAATTTACATACATTCAAGTATACACACAGAAAATTTCAAGTCAATTCGGCGATTATTGTCCAAGTTACACGCATATTTGTAAAATTTTTTTACTCTATGTCAAGCGCTTTTGAAACTTTGAATGCGTTTTTCTCCAAACTATGTTTTCAAAGTCGGTGACCAAGATTTCTCGAAAACGGCTGGACCGATCAGTCTTAAATTTCAACACGAGCTTGTTGACTATACGTTTCAGTACTTAATCGAAGGTTTTTTCTCGCCGTTGAATATTTTCATTTTTATGAACAATTTAAGGCCAAAATTTTTGCGCAAAATCGATTTTTTTTTTAGAAGCCGCCATTTGGTTAAAAAATTTTATTTTGCTTATTCCTTCGATTCATTACTAGATTATGCATCACTCTAACGATATCCATTTGGTTTTTTCATTTTAAAAGAGTTAGTCCCGAGATATCGTGGTCACCGCAAAGCGCTTGTTTTTAGAGCAGCTCCTGAAGATCAGCTATAACAGCTCTCAAAATCATTGTTTTTACAAATAAAAAATATTAAAATACAGTTCAAAGTTATCTCATTATGTGTACAAATTTTTACAATAATCAATTTAACTGTCTTTTCAGGAAAAATTCTTGAAAAATCGCTTTTTTTGCGCCCCTTAACTGTATATAACCCCTTAATCGGTACAGTTGTGTGATGCAAATTTGCACCTCAGTGTGCCCCGAAGGTGTGAAAGGATGTGTGTACTTTAAGGGTTAAAAATCCGATTGATTCCTATTGATTTTGATGCAGGAAGACAATTCAAACCCATTAATTTCATTTTTTTATCCGTTTGAGTTGGGTTTCTGCATTGGAATCAATAGCAATCAATCGGAATTCAATCGAATTTTTTGACCTGGGTAAAGTCTTTCAGAATATTCACAATTTTTGAAGAGTTCCAAGAAGAATTTGATTTATCGGACATTTGTGGGCTCTTTTGAAATTCTCTGAAAAGTCACACTTCTCATACAGCACGAGAGTTCCTGCAAAGAGCTCCCGTTATGCTAATCAATATGTTTTCATTATGAATATTTTGAATTCAAAATGAACTCATAATGAACAACTTAATGTTCAGAAAGAATTCATATAGAGATTTCATAATGAATTCTGCGGGCATTCAATACGTTTTCATTTTGAATCGAAAATATTCATAATGAATACATATTGATCAGCATAACAGGAACTATTCAAGGGGTCTTTAGGAAGTCTTTATAAATTCAAATTGATCTTTGGGTTGACTGGGGTGTCATGTACATGGAGAAAATGTATTGGGAAAAGATTGTTCAGAATTGAATAAAACGGGGAATTAGTGGCATTTCGGCGAGGTTTGAAATCTGCACGGAAAAAATCAATGTGATAGAGAATCACATACAGTATTGTAACTGGAGGATATATGTTTGATTATGTCAACAAATACTACTCCCATGTCATTCTTCATCATTGTGTATCCCCACATAGCATACAATGTCTCAGTAATATTCTCAGAATATCACAAATATCCTTGTTTATTTCCACGAGATTCCATAGATATTGCGGATAGAATATTTCATTACAAATATTTTGAGAATCTTGCAATTGAAATATTGCAGATATGATATTCCGCAATGTTCTGGGAATGTATGATGAGGGATATTTCATGTTTGTCGCAAACGAAATATTCTGAGAATATTTCAGTAGCAATAGTTTATGTGGCAGCAAGAATTTTTATTCATCGGACCCGGTACTTGGTAAAATTTACAAGTCGAGGGCGAAAGAAACCTCTCTCCCACGATCTATCCAATCTCAGTTTCAGAGGATTCTGAATTGATTGTTCTACATCCCACGGAAACGAATTTATCAGGAACATTTCATTATGATGACGTAGAGTGGCACTTTGAGGGAATTCAAGTCATCTTAGGGATTAGCTAAGGTGATACAGGCTTTGTCTATGACTGGGAGAACTGGAGTTCGATCCTCACGGAGGAAACTTTCCTAATAATCGACTTTCAATGTGTATTTCTCTCACAAAGCCATCCAAATCATATTCTATATACAACATTTGTAGAAGAATTCACTCTGAAGAACATTTTTTTTTACCAAAAGCAGTATTTTGTACCATTTTCGAGGGATGGGGGGAGGGGGGGGGGGAGGATCACAGTAGTATAAAACAACTTTTCAAGAATATTTTGTGAAAATTTGAGTACAAAATATTAAAAATTCAGCCATTAGCGGCAAATCTGCCTAGACGTCTAAAAAAAAATAGTTTTGCGGTGATCGCTATGACTCCTGACTCAATCATCTGAAACAAAGAAAACACAGTGATTCTATCAGTGTATGAGATTCCTCAGGTAACAATGTCGAGTTTTTTCAAAGTTTGTTGTTATTTTTTGGTTTACAGTAACAAATATGCCGAGCTTTTAAGCGAAAATCACGTTTTTTGACTCTCCAGTGTCACGAAAAATCGAAAAATCAATGAAAAAAGAACAAACTCGACGTTGTTACCTGGGGAAACTCATACACTAATAGAATCATTTTGGTTTTTTTGTTTCAGATGATTGAGTCATGAGTTATAGCGATCACCGCAAAACTATTTTTTATTAGACGTCTAGGCAGATTCGCTGCTAATGGCTGAGTTTTAAATATTTTGTACTCAGATTTTCATAAAATATTCTTGAAAAGTTGTTTTATAATACTGTGATATTTGTATTTGATAAGAATCAACCGTTTCTTATAAATAAATGTTTGAAAAAGTGTCTCTTCTCCACCGTACAGATCATTCCCCCCCTTAAGGGGGATGGGGGGGCAGGGTTAATTCGATCAAAAAATAGCCTATTTTTATGAATTTTTATTGAAAAACCAGTTCATTTAAATGAATTTATTTCAACGGGATATTATTGAGTAACATTTGAAATATATTGTGTAGAATTTTCATTGAAAAATATCCAGATATGCGCCGGTGGAAGCAATTTTTATTGAGCGCCAAAAAAAAAAGGGTTTTGCGGTGGACAACATAACTCGGGATTGGATCATCTGAAACAAAAAAATCAAAAAGATTCTGTTAGTTTATGAGTTTTTCTAGGTAACCTCGTCGAGTTTTTCTTTTTTTTTTAATTTAAAGTATATTTTATAACGACTTAATTGTTGATTTTTTGCGTCAAAAATCGGTATTTTGACTTATAAGTGCCATGAAAAATTCAAAAATTGAAAAAAAAGAAAAACTCGACGAGGTTACCTAGAAAAACTCATAAACTAACAGAATCTTTTTGATTTTTCTGTTTCAGATGATCCAATCCTGAGTTATGTTGTCCACCGCAAAACCCTTTTTTTTTTTGGCGTTCAATAAAAATTGCTTCCACCGGCGCATATCTGGATATTTTTCAATGAAAATTTTATACAATATATTTCAAATGTTACTTACTAATATCCCGTTAAAATAAATTCATTTAAATCAACTGGTTTTTCAATAAAAATTCATAAAAATAGGCTATTTTTTGATCGAATTAACCCCCCCACCCCCCACCCCCTTAATACACGTAATGGTGAGATATTTTCCTGTATTCTCAATATTCCAGAATGTCTCCAGAAAATTACGACAATCATCTCAGTGATATTGCAGAATGTCTCCAGAATCTCACAAAGATGGTGACATAAGACATTCTGGCAGTATTCTTGAGATGTTTGCCAGAATATTGCATATTTCAAATATAATATTCTGGCAATGACATTGAGACATTCTGTGCTACCCATACAGGAAATCCCGATAATGTAAACACAGCACATAATCGGCCCATGTATGGCTATCATTAAATGGCCGACAATGGATTCATATCATTGGCACAAGTGTGGCCCACCACTGGCTGATAAGAAAGGCCAGCAATGAAAACAGCCGATGTACGGCTATGGTGAACGGCCAATGATTGATTCCCCGTTACTGATTGAAATATGGTCTATTACTAAGTGAAATGGATTTCAAAGTTGAACGTATTGTATTCGTAATCACCCATGAAAAAGGTTTGTTTTGGCCTTATTCCTATTACGCTGAATAAACAATTCACATCCATCAAATACGTTTTACTTGATTCAAATGAATTCTTATTTATATAGATGTTCAATTACTTTCTCATGTAAATAAAAAAAAAAATTTGAAAGAATAAGCAACTGAATTCAACTGATTTATCAAGACTGCTTTTGACTCGTATAATTCTACATTTGAGATTGTGGAAATATCGGGCATGCAAATCTATTTAGAAAGAAAAACATCCATTTCTGATCTTGTAAAAACTGGAATGACAAATTTTCCTAAAACAAGAACAAAAAAGTGTTTTGGGTCACACTTAACTATTTATTCCGGAACGCAGTCATATCACCATTGGATATCATTATTACTATGCCCCAGTAATCTGCCATTGATGGCTGACATTCGAACATTATCATGAAATTTCTGGCCATAAATCGGGATCATTTAGCCCCATTACTGGGCCAATCAATAATTCTACACATGGCCCATTATTTATTGCCATTACCGGACCCACGTTATCATCCAGCAATTCACCATTGATGAGCCATTAATGGGCGAAGAACGCCGTTTGTGGTCCAGTAACGTGCCATTATTGGGCCAATTGATGAATTAATATATTATATTATTTTCTCCGTGTAGTTAACTTCGTTTTACTCAACCACAGATGAAAATTCATTCAAATGTTCCTCTACAATCCCAGATAGCACAAAAGTTCTAAAAGAATTCTATGAGAATACATTGTATTCCTTATGCACTCTTTCAGAACTCTTGTGTTGTCTGGGATATTCAACTTGTGAATATAATAGGAACGTTTGAATGCATTTTCATCTGTCACTCACTCATCTGTAAAACTCAATCGGACTTTAAAGTTCGCCAAAATACTACCACTATGTCCTCGTTTTATTCAACTTTGAGTAATCTTTCGTCAATACATTTTCTCCGTGTCACTTCCCTAATGAATGTGGGAGAAATTCTAAAAGTCCTGCTTCAAAAATCCGATTTAAACTTATTAACTCGTCAATCAGTTCGAATCAGAGTTTTGTCTGGGAATTTTCCTACTCGATCTTATTCGAATATAATCGGTTTGGATAGGAAATTACTACTCAATGGGATATAATCGGTAAATTCGAATGTGCATGAACCGAATCTCCTGATTATATCTCATTGAGTAAAAATTTCCTATTCAGACCGATGAGATTTAAATAAGATCAAATAGGAAAATTCCTGGACAAAAATCTGATTCATACCGATTGACCAGTTAATAGGTTCGAATCGGATCTTTCGAGCAGGGAGCGTTCTGTTTTGCTGACATCAATAATGACAAGTTCTTTTGGAATTATTCTCGGGCATGTTCACCAAAACAGAATTTCTTTTTCCAGAACTCTTGACGTATTCATTAGTTGCAAAAGAACTTTCCGTGTGCTACCTGTGTGTGAATTTTCAAACGGAACACTCGAAAATAACCTACCCGTTGCATCCAGCGCGCTCCACCTCACCTTGTTCCTTCTTCTTCTTCTTCTTCGTCTTCTTCGGAAAGGCATGTTGACGATTGTTGATAAACAAAAAAAATATCACTAGGAAATCCGTATGAATGAACACTTGAAAACGTTTTGGGTTCTGCACGCTTCCAACGTGACCTGCGTAAAGACGATGTTCACGACGATGACGATACGTATGGTGGACCAGCTTACAAGTGAACGTGGTTAGGAACCATCAACAGTCGCCGAGCGGTCTCAGATGCGCGGCAAACGGCGCCGAGTTAACACACGAGAGAGCGTCGATTGTTTATTTCGAGAGTGAAACAATTGAATATAATACGCGATACGAATGACGCTAACGTGAACAGTTCATTTATTATTGCGTGTGATTTCTTACGTGGTGGAGATTTTGTGCATAATAATACTGTGTGTGCAGTGTGTAACATAAAAATCAGGAGACACAAGCGATTTTCATAAACCCAGGATAGACGGGACAGGATAAACGTTTCTGCGATCTTCGTAACCGTGAGTCTCAATTCATATCCTTGTGCACAAGTATTTTCGTGCCTTTCGATTTCCTCTGGATATATATATATATATATATATATATATATATATAATGTATTTGAATAATATACCTTCTTATTATTATCTATACTGTATAGTACAGTCTACATTATTTCATCCATATGAATAAACTTACTGCGCAGTGATCTCGGTGTCTCAGTTGATTTTGAGTTGACTTCGTTTTCAATTTACGTGTTGTATATATTTATATATTTATTGTTATTATCGGTGTGTTCCAATACTCGGGAGTGGAAGAGAATCGTTGTATGTGTGTGGAGCTTGTTTGTTTTGATGTTAGAAATTCAATGTTGTCATTCGAAACGTGCTGTTTGATGTCGAGGAATTGGAAACAGTAGCTCACTCAAGAAGAGATGTATTTTTATTGTTTTTTTTCTGTTTTATAAAGCAATTCACGGAGAAGATGTGAGATTCGCAACAATGAGTAATGAATATTCTTTTGAAAATCGGATTAAATCCCATATAGTCATGCCCAGTTTGTTGATGCAATGAATCATAGTGTTATTTCGAGATATGATTGATAAATGTCATGCTGATGGGTTGATCATAAGAGTGATAAGTTGGATATAAACCTGCGATACATTATTACATGCAGTAAAAAATGTTGCTGAAGTTTGAATCGTTCATTGAAACGAATTAGTAATCGAATAATGAAATACTCAGCTGTTGAAGACCCAAAATCTTACAGTACATTCTTTAAACTATTTTTCTAGTTCCAAAGACTCAATTTGAGAAAGTGAATAATGATAATACGTCAGATTTTGTGAATTCGAATTTCCATTTCGTTTTTATAAACGATTCAAACTTCGAGAACATGTTTAAATCGTTTATTGAAACGAATTGGTGAACAAATAACAAAATCCTCAGCTGCTGGACGACTCAACCCTTTCCGACACCAACCTATATTTATGTTGATGTGGTCCCTAGTAAAAATTCCATTGCAAACAGATGGAACCTCTATCCGCATCTAATGGAATCAGTATGTGTTGCTTTCCAAACGGATATAATTCCATCAGATGCGAATAGGAGTTCTGTCCGTTTCTGATGGAATTTTTACTAGGGTTCTAAGACCTTTTACGGTACTTTGGAGGTGAATCAAATCAATTGGCACCATTTTTTCCCAATTGCTAATGTATTTACTAGAACCGTATCAGGGATGAAGCTACTGTAAATGATCAATTCATATTCTACAGTTACAAACGCATTAAAAAACATCGTCCCATGTATGGACTAAGTGTCGGAAAGGGTTAAAATCTTGCAGTACATTTTTTAAACGACGTTTCTAGTTCCAAGAAGTTAACTGAACCCACATAACAATTCATGTCTTGCGATGTCTTTTAGATGTCTAAAACTCTTCTTTGGTCTAAAAGATATCTAAAAGAACTCTAAAAGAGGTCTTCGAAGACATCTTTCAGACCAAAGAAGAGTTCTAGACATCTAAATGTGTTGCGCAAGACATCTTAAACTTATCAAAAAGACATCTCAAGACATGAATTGTTATGTGGGAAGAAGATAAACATCCATGATTTCTCAAATGTAATGAGTTTTAATTTTCATTTCGTTTCGATGAACGGTTCAAACTCTAAGAACATGCATTGAAAAATAAAAAATTGAATCAATTATTGAAATTATACTGTGTTTCGTGTATAAATTGAGACAGATATGAGAGGTGTCCCCTGGTCGATTTTTTCCCCAGAAAACTACTAGATCGTTTCAACCGTTTTACATCATTAATATTCAATTAATCACGATGATTTAGTTCAACAATAAACATCCCAGGCCCCGATTATTTGATTAATTCTGAATGTTTTGATCCAAAGTTTGATGTATTTAATTGAATATCGATGACGAAAAACGGTTGAAACGATCTAGCAGTTTTCTAGTGGAAAAATTGACCAAAGCACTCCATTAAGAAAAAATAGCAGAGAATTCGCATGGAGACATTCAATGTTTTTAATTTGAAAGAAAAAATAAAGAATTTTTGATACGATTTCAGAGGTTATCAATTTTCAGGAAATGTTGCCTTGTATTTGTTTATCTCCTGTCAAATTTTCTTGGAATAGCGTGGGAAGTTGAGTTGCATCTGTTTACATGGGATCCAACAGATTTGATGGAATTCTGTACCAAAGCAGAATATATCGAAATTTTGAGCTTTATTGCTTCGATATCGAATCGATCAAGCTCAACTCGGATAGCACACGAAGAATTCTCTCTCAAGAGCAAAAGAAAAATTCTTCAAGAACTCTTCTCGCCCTTTACACTGTGAAAAATGATTGTGGAATTTTTTCCCAAAAAATGGTGGCAACAAAGTTCCTTCACAGATGGGGAATTTTTCACCATAATTTGGTGGACCTTTCTTTCATTTGAAGGAGGATTTAACAGCCAAAAAAACAAAATAATTCCTCAAAGTGGTGGGAAAATCCCTCATTCTCGATAGAAAAACAATTTCCTCGCGATGAGGGGTAATGTTTGGGACATTAATCAATTCTTTGAAAATACCAATATTTACACGGAAGAAAAAGAAAGAGCTGTGATAGTTACTCACTCTTTTAGCACCCTTTTTTCACCGCTGTAGCTTAAATAATTGCAGCTGTAGCTATTTTTTTTAGCTACCGCAGTAGGAAATCGTAGCTGTAACTGCACAGGTTTTGTGATTAATATTTGGATAGTCAAATGATTTAGCTGTTGAATTTTCGCTGCAACAGCTACATTTCTTGATACTACCGCTAAGTGAGTGGCTGTGGCAGCTAAAAAATAGCTCCGGATAGAGCTTCAGTGCCTCGAAGAGTTGATGTGTCGCGGATGAATATATCTCAACAACTTTCTATTGGGCAATGGTCCCCAATGTTCTTTGAATTCCATAACGATGTACGTTTAGGATATCAGAATTCGGGGCCATGTTAATTGGACCCTGTTGAAACAAACCCACTTGGGTTCTAGTTGGATGTGACCAGACTGGGTAGGGCCAATAGGAGTTTGGTTATGGATGAATCATTTCAGGTATACTGTAAAAAAAACTGATTGAATGTGTATACAATTTTTGAAAAATTGCATATTTTCATAATTGAGACCTTCAAGAACATGAAGCTGAAACTAGCGGCCAAAAGCTAGCAGCCAATTGTTATAACTTTTATTTGAACTTGATTCGAATATTTTGCATATCAGAAATCAATTGAGCGGCTAAGATACTCGATAAAATGATTCTATCAGAAGTTTCAACAATCGACTGCCAGTTTTTGACCGCTAATTTCAGCTTCATTTGAAGAACATGTTTTCAGGAGAATTTTTGCGAGAAAATGTAAGTATGACTTATACTGTAAAAATTTCGACCGAATGTCGCTGCATCTTACTTGAGAAATTGACTGCAATTCAATCTGTCACCTGCAACACATCCCGTGTGGAAATTAATTCTTGGCGGCAGTTTGAGCCAAACTAGGCGTCCTTATTTTATTTCAGGCCCTGTTTTGGATACCCTTATTGGGCCCAGACAGGATTGTCACGCACTCATCTTCAGGGCCTGCATAGTATTCGCAACTGGAGCCTATGTAGGACACCTATGATGAAGCCAATACAGGCGCTGAAACTAGGATCTTCGAAAGGATAATGAATTGTTGCGAATATTATTAAATTGAATAAATATTGCAAGGAGAGAATTCCAGGTGGAAACTTCCTCGATTGAAAAGGCCATATCTGTACCCAGACCACTCCGACTTGAGCCCGGACAGGGCCTGGAATGGGCCGATTTCAATTTCTACTCATATATTCCACCCAACATTACTTTGTTCATACATTATCGGGATAATCTATCGAAAAACATAACAGCCTCATTATGTCTTGCAATTAACCATAAAGTCATGTTTTTTCGATTTTTTGACATTTTCCACCGATAGTGTGAACACAGTAATCATTGATGGAATACTTTTTCGTCTGCATATGTCGCAAAAAATTGATCACTCTGCATTTCAACACTTTTTGTTGGAGAAACAATTTTTTATATATTGCTATACGTGTATTCACACTGAAATGTGATGTATACTGCCACACCACCGTTGTTATAATGAAGGAAACAGGCACATAAGGGAATCATCAATATGATTTGAGTAAATAGAAAAAATATAGAAACTCATACGTTTTATTAAAATCTGATAAAAGTGTTTAAATAGCACTATTGAACTTGATAAAATCTGATGAGGATATATGAGATTCTATAGCGGTATTTGAACATCTATGAGATTTTTCAACGGGATTTTTAACGTAGGTTTATATTTAAGAAAAGAATCAATATACTGGCAAGGCCTTGTGCGGGCTGTAGTTGGGTGCATTCAGATTTTCAAAACGGGGAGAAACGTTGGAAATGCAGCTCAGCCCCATATGGCCCTTATATGGGTTCCCCTGAGTTGGAGAAATCAGGCTGAATATCAGCAACCCAACTAGGGCCCTTAGTTTGGCCACCCAATATAAGCCCATACGGAACCCATATTCAACAGAGGACGCCCGGAAAAATTTCCACACGGGCTCTTCTAATGATTTTGCGCACGACAGTCGCTACAATGAACCTCTGATTTGGGAAATAGAAAATTTCACTGGTAAAATTGACAAGCTCACTATTGGTTGAATAAAAAGCCAACGCCGGTGATGATGCTGAACTTTGCTTCATTTATAAAGACGAAACGAAAATTCAAACCCACAAAATCAGCTAGGAATTCTTATGGATCTTTGAAGAAACTGCATGTTTATTCGATTATAAATTGTTGTTAGGTTCATTATCTTTCATAAAAATGTAGTTCTAAAATATCACAAGAATTCCTGCCTGATCATTATAAAATGAAACTCAGAATCCTCAAATTCATGCTCTTTCCCCGTTGAATAAACAATCGTCACTATTGTCATTTTACCGACAAATTCAGTCAACATTGATCCATGCACTCAATCGTGTACGTTCACAAAAATTCCCATAAACTGAAGTCCTGCATTGATTGCGATTTGATTTGGTAGAATCTGTTTTTCCCATCCAGATACAGTCTGTTTTAAAAATAATGAAAGTCACCGTTCACAAAATTCATCGCTGGATTCCGTAACATGTTCGTGATGCATATCTTGAGTTTATTTGTTTTTCTCTCTCTCTAAATGAAGGCCATCTCATTTCTTCTATCTCACATTCCTGGGCGGTATATTCATTGTTTAATACCTTTTTATCGATTAATGTTCAAAATTTTTCTTGGATAATAATTGTATAATTTATTGCAAAAAAAGTCTGTGGATAACAACACCTGTCAAGTTTTGAGAACTGTTATTGCATTGCATGTTCAGTACTCCTCCCATTTAAAAATAGCGCCATCGTTCGTCCACTGTAAAGACTCTGTTCGAAGATAATGTCATAGGTCACAGTTCGGCGTTTTGATTGCAGTAATAATTATCGTTTAAAACGTGGATATTCACTTCAATTTCACGGATCATAGTTGTTGCAAAATATAATAATAACATGGACAATATTTCATTTTTTTGATGGAACACTTCGGTAAAAATGAATGTTATATAATGGTTCATATATGATCATAATACATGCCTCATATTTGGATTATTATACATTATAAAGAGTAATGAGATAAGTGATTTTGAATTAGTGATTAGTGATGCTCTGAGAACCCAATTCCTTAAACTGGAAGAAAATTTATGGAAAAATTTTTTATTGAATTGAAGCTGCATTCTTCGAATTCAAGAAGGAATATATTTTTGTTTCAATCTGATAAAAACTTCTTTCATTGAACTGAATTTTTTTCCATTCAAAAAAGAATTTGTCAGAATGAGGGCTAAGAAAATGTTCTTTCAGTCTAAGAAATTGGATTCTCAGTGTGGGGGTCTTTGAAAAGGATGTTGCTGAAGTTTGAATCGTTTACAGAAACGAAACGAAAATTCAAACACACAAAATTTGATGAATGATCGTTATTTAACTTTTCAAATTGCCTGTTTGAAATTTATAACATCGCTAGAAAAAGTATTGCCAAATTTTGAGTCTTTAACAGTTGAGTGTTTCGTTATTCGATTACTAATTCGTTTCAATAAACGATTAAAACTTCAGCAACATTAAAAAGGACCGATCCTTTTTTATATCAAAAATTTATAACTTTTATACATTTCAATGAAAATTCGATACTTTTGTATAAAAAAAAGACTGATTTTTCCCAAGGATCCCGAGCACTACACAGAGAGAAATTTAGAGTTGAATTTACTATGATACTTGGTAACCTAGGAACAGATTAAACTTAGAATGCAATTTACTATGACGAGACAATAGGAGCCTGATCAAATTTGCAATGTTTTACAATAAATTCCATTAGAAATTCAGTCTGTTCCTGGGCCCAAATAATCCCATAGTAAATTTGACTACAAATTTCTCTCCGTGTATTAGTCATTCAATTTAATATTAATACAAGGGCGTATCCAGAATTTATTTTTGGGAGGGGGCACTCACAGAAATGATCTCTTGTTGTTACCATCATTTTATTCTTGATATCGATTTTCTTCTCCGAAAACAAATAGTGTTCGACCAAAAAGCGGTTTTGTTCCAAAGTAATCATATCATGGATTGTTAGTAGAAAAAATTATGATCCAAGACTTTTGTTTAACGTGAGAATCTTTATTTCTTGTGAGAACCATCGCTCCTTTTGGTGAGAAAAATGTTCTTATGCTGAAACTAGATGAATATTCTTAAAGTCGACGCTTGACGATACGCTCCCCTTCCCTCGATTGGCAGCAGAGTAATAGAGTTTTCAAAATTGATTCCAATGTATCGTGTTGTAAGATGGAATAGCAATTAAAAACTTTAAAACAGTAATGATCAAATAAAGCAGTGTACCGTGTGCCAGATACCATCCCAAGCGATACACCAATATTTTATTTGAAAATAATCAATTATCGTTACCATTGAACATTTTGTGTCTTGCGATATTTTGGTTTTAGATGTCTTGTACAACTCTGTTAGATATCTTTCGGACGAGTTTGAAACAAGAATTGATCTGAAAGTTATTTCAAAGTGTTGCATAGGATATTCAAAGCATGTCTAAAATATATCGCAAGATACAAAATGTTTATTGGGTAAGAAGAAAGGTTTCATTACCTTTAATAAAAACTCCATTGCATCAAGAAAATCTCCAAGTCTTATTTGAAAAACGCTTATGGTGATCTCAGGACTATTTTTCTTAATCCAAGATTCAATATTCTAACGCCAAGATTATTAAATTTTACTTGAGGGGAGAGAATTTTTTTCTTATCAGAAGAAAAATTAGGATTGTCCCTATGTTGAGAAAAACATTTTCTCATAATAATGAAATTTTTGTTACGATAAGAAAACCTTTCTGTGGGTGGACTACGTTGGACATGTATATCTATATATACGAAATATATAGATATATAGAAAGGAAAAAATTATGGATTTGGGGTGAGGGGCTTCAAACCCCCTGGACCCTCCCCTGGATACACCTTTGTATCAATATTTGCGTTATACCTGCAAAAATAAATTATTCGAAACGATTTTAAATTATTTGAATAACTATTTTTAATGGTCTTCAGTTTTATTCTTTCTTCTTATTCCCACAAAGCGATTGAAGAAGAAGAAGAAGAAGAAGAAGAAGGGAATCATATGTGGCTATAAGGAAGTAGATAGATCACGTTTAAGCAACGATTCAGTTTTGTATAAAAGGGAGTGAAGTGTCAAAGAGAAGACGTGGAAAAAAATTACAAACATATCGGGTGTTTTAAAATTCAAATAGATAGAACTTTTTGAATTATCATAATTGAATTCTGAATACCTGATAATTTGTAAATGATTGACACGTGGAATATATTTTGAAAATACTATATCATCTCCACGTATTCATAAATAAATTAAGATTATAATTAGTCTATTGTAATTTGATACGCATACAATGATATCAGGTACATATGCTTATTTCAAATCAAAAAGTTATTGTACAAGATGTTGATGGTTTCTGTCGATAAGTACTTATCTCAGTGAACCCAACTTGTTATAGTTCACCGCTATCAAATTCTAGTTTACTGGTCTGATTTTACGATGAAGTTTCCGTTTCATCAGATCGACACGAAATAGTTCCGCTCTGGATCTTTTGGAATTAGAATAGATTGTTGAGAATAAGTGAGAATATTTTAATTTCGGATGGAATGGAAATTTTATTTCTAAGCAAGGAATGAAGATCTCTTTTTTGGATTTCCGGAAAATTTGCTCGAAAAAGAGTATAAAAATTTTAATTTCTTTAAAGTGGCGGCGTTGAAAGACGTTCACACCGAATGGTGTTGTTTCAATACCGTTTGGAGGCCACGCGATATTTCTTTTAACTCTACTTTGTTTATGAAGTGGAAACTGTCGGCCGATGGTCATAACTTGTTACAGAAAATTAATTGATTTCTTAAGCAACGTTTCATCGAAAGTTAGAACAATCGGTTCATATAGTAAAGGCCCACAGCTTCCACTTCACGCTTTGTTTTACAGTGTAGAAGCATCATTGTCATTTTCTTTTCCATTTATCCCTTCATTAAGGGGATACCACAGTTACCATCGGAGCATGTTTTCTTGCACTAAAATACTCGAAACTGAATTCATAAAAAAATCTGAAATTTTCAGGGATGATTCTTTGAGACTTCATCTGGGTCTGTATAAAAAAATGTTTTCTTCCAAGTTTTTTTTGCGAAATTCAAAATTCGGGCTCTGTACAGACCCAGATGAAGTCTCAAAGAATCATCCCTGAAAATTTAAGATTTTTTTATGAATTTAGTTTCGAGTATTTTAGTGCAAGAAAGAAAACGTGCTCCGATGGTAACTCTGGTATCCTCTTAATTAGCATTATGGAAGTTATAAAAATTTCAAAAATTATCTATAGCGCACTAATTTTTTCTTATCGTACACCGCACTAAAAAAAAGGTACCTAGCTGCAGCAACTAAGTTTTAGCTGTCCTAGCTAAAGTTAAGCTGGCGTCAATAAAAGGTTATTTGTTTGAAATATGAATAAAACAATTTATTCAAGGTGACAAATGAAATTCATTTGGTCCAACTAAATTTTTATTCCAAATGACTAGATTTCCTTGCTGTCTAATATTCAACTAAACCCTTTTTTCTCAGTGCGTGATAAATTTTTTTTCTGAATCTCTATGAAAAAAACTACCAAACGTTTCTTTTTACGAACTTTGAAATTCTGTTTGAAAATCTACTGAAGAAAATGTTGAGGAATTTTCGATATAAAGGGTGACGGCAAAAATCGCCTTTTCTTCCGGACACTCTACACTTTATGACGACTCCAGAGACTCTTTATGAGATCCAGAGAATTGAAGAGTTATTATTTTCATATAAGATAAAAAGAAGTGGAGGAAAAAAACATTGATTTTTTGGTCACGGGTTTTTTTTTCAATAAATCTACAAAGAAATTTTCCACCGTGTAGGTTCTTCCAGCCGCAACTTTCTATTTCATAGATGAAAAATTATAAGCCGAAATTCACCCTTGAAGCCGTCCTCCGATCTACCACAAGACAAAAATTATATTCTTCAATTTATATTTTATCCATTAGGTGATTTCGTGTGAATAATGTCCATCCGGTCACCCTTTCGTGACACATGGAACGACGCTTTTGCTTTTTTTTTTTCTTTCCTCTCTGTGTCTGGGCTACCCCAACAGATCTACGAATAACCAAACCCCGCACACAAACCCCATGGACTAGAGTGTGCGAAAGACACGTAATGCAAGAGGTCAATGACATAGTAGGAAATGCATGGGATATTGTTGTTATGGAAACACATTCGATTACGCGAATGTAAAATTCATCTGTATCTTTGTTTTCGATGTGATATCATTTTGATAATTCATCACATCGTACGTGAGGCCGATGTTTTTTTTCTTTTTCATTCAAATAATGAATGTTTGAGAATTGTTTTTCAATTGAAATTATTCAACTATTATCCTAGGACTAATAATTGATTTTTTTCAATTCGAATATATCAGAGGTCAGTTTATTATTTTTCAGTTCTATTCGTGTCAAGTGTTTATAATACTGGATGAGATGAAATCTTGAATATCGATTTCAAAATTCGAGGAGAAAGAGTCTTGTTAGGACAGCCCATACATACACACGGAGCGAAAAGTTGTTTTGATTCAACCCCCGTTGTCTCAAATATAACGAAAACGATGTTTCATTCGTTTCAGATAAATTCGCTTTGAATTGAATTTGAAATATAGTTGTAGTTCCAATATCAGTGTTCTCGCAAATCAAATCAAGTTTATTCGGAACGAGAAACGTATTGTTTCCGTTATATTTGAAACAAAGGGTGTTGAAACAAGACACATTTTCTTCTGCGTGAAGGAAAAGATAGATTGTTCGTAGGGTGAACGTATCTCATATGTGGCAGTAAATTTTTTTTATAAGTATAGCAATTTTTTGATGAGCATCATAATTGTCTTTGTTCGCAAAGAGGTGCCTCAAGTAATTGGAAATGACTCATGCTTAAAAATCGTGAATTTCTGGTCAACTTTTAGCTGCATAACTTTTGATGAAAAAACCGTAGAGAAAAATCGAAATATAGAGTTTTCGATGCACTGAGGAGAAGGTTTATTTATAGTTAACAAACGTATGTTCGCTTATGGGGAAATAAATATTGATTTCATGCAAATCTATCAAGATTCTGTTAAATATGATTTATGAATTATTAACAAACGTTCATTTCTACTAAATATCGCTTGTTTATTATCAACAGGATATATTTGATTCAAACGAATATTTATTTCCCCATAATCAAATATACGTTTGTTAACTATAAATAAACCTTTTTCTCAGTATGGTTTGGAACCCCCTCTTTCGAATGCTGCAGAAAGTTTTAACTTGGAATGTCATCCAAAAATGTGACAACCTATTTTTCAAGAAAAGTGCACGATTGTTGGTGATGTTTTTTCTAAAAGAATCGATGTTTTGAGCATGAAATCATTAAGGTGATACCAGCGACCCCTGAAGATGCAACCAGAACCATTGGTCAGAAAAGGACACGACCAAAATTATTCTGACAAATTATTCGACAATGAAGCAATAAAACAAAAAAATCGCTCTGTACAGACCTTTTTCCAGAGTGACCAACTATGCATAATTTATGCACTTTTTCCGTTAGATCAACCGATCACAGTGTTTTATTAAAAAGAATAACCAATGAGAAAAGTTGAGAAATTTGAGAATTGGTCACCGTGCCTTTTTCAATCAATAAAGATGGTCCGCAAAGAGCGAGATTTTGATTTTATTGCTTCATTTTTGAATAATTTGTCAGAAAAGATTTTGTTTGGGTTGCATCGTCGGGGGTCGCTGGTATCCCCTCGAGATGGACCACAAGACTGGCATTAATCGATGGCACAGACGTCTTTAAAACCCGATCAGAGTATTTCATAAAATCAAGATGGTGAATCCAATATGGCGGCCAAAATTTGAAAAAAAAAAAACCGTGAAAAAGCCAGTTTTGACATATGAATTTCATGAACTTACGTCCTAAATTGTGGAAAGAAGGATTGTGATATCCAGTATATCGATGGAACATGTTGTTTATTGGTAAAACCTGAGGAAATTTGCAGTTGTAAGTGTGGAAAAGATGTCGACGAGTGATTCACATCATGATCGAGGTGTCGAATAGAGGCTTAGGATGTCTCTGTTCAATTGACACAACTGATCTTCTTAAAAATTCAATAAAGCGGACCTCGTACGTCGTCAAACGATATCGGAAAACGATTCCGGAGAAGTCAAATAGTGTATTATCCAGTCAAAGAGCCATACGATTTTGAAATGAGTCGGTATCAGGAGATTTTTTTGGTGGCTAATTGAAACGTTGGATGCAATAAGGTGACCAAACAATTCAAAATGCTACAACTCGCGACCTAAGCCGGCTAATCGAGGACCTAATTTGTTGACGTTTGGGAGTTATAATTTTACAATTTCATGTTTTAGCCTCCAGTAGTCATTAGAAAATTTGAAGTTTGCGATAATGCACAATTTGAGGTGTAGAATTTAAAAATCTCACGGAATATAGTGAGTCCTTGAGGGGTTTTCTACAAACAGGTAAAATTTCTCGTGTCTCGAATTTTTTGAGATCGAGACACGTAAAAATTTTCTTCTGGCTCGAAGTTTCAATTGAATACACGGGAAAATTCGCGTGTCTGTAGAAAGTCCCTTGATCATTTACTATATTATATATATATATTTACGAGAATTCGAAAATTTAACGTGTCTCGAATTTTGAAATCAGAGACAGGCTAGCGTGTCTCTAGACACAGCGTTATTAATATTCACTCTAAACCTGTGTTAATCTCGTACCTTTGGGAAAATGTTAGCGTAAAATTTGTCCCCACTGCCTTTTCAAGCTCGAATTCCTTTGAACCCTTCAAGTACACACAGGTGTACTTCGCAAATTCGCACCAACCGTTTTAAGACCTTTCGTCTTTCGTAAAAAATGGATTTTATTCTCGTGTTTTTTTCATTGATCAAATGAAATATTTGTGAATTTTTTTCCACGCCACGTTAATCTGCACAGTTTTGCCTTCGAATTGAAAAAAAGCACGGTCAAATTGGTCGAACAGGAACCGAGTTATTAATCGGTAAAGTTGCGTGGTGCGAATTTGCACCTGTGCTGTGTGTAAGTCCGGAGGTGTGAAAGGATGTGTGTACTTGAAGGGTTGAAAATCCGATTGAATCCTATTGATTCTGCTGCAGGAAGACAATTCTGCTTTTTTATTCCTCGGATTTTCAAATTAGCGATCAATTGGAATTTGGTTTGTTTATTTTTAGGCTTTGTTTTTTCTTTGTATTCGAGTTAGTAAAATAGCAATTATTAACATTTTTCAAATCGACTATCTGCAACGATGAAAAAATTTGAAAATCAGTTCATATATTTTCGAGTAATCGTAGCCACGAGGTCGAGACAAATCATTCCGGGAAAAACGCGTCGAAAGCTTTTGATGCATTTTTCTTTGTATAAAGTTATGTATTTTTTTAAAATATTGATATTCTCATTCAACTATCCGGTCTCGGGTTATATGATGTTTGTTTATTGGCATTTCTAGTACAATTCTGGCTCTCTTTGGTTTTTTTATGGACCATATGCATGCGGGTCGCAGAATTTATTATTCCATCACGTTACTCGCTCTCACTAACATGACGGTAACTTCTCGAGTGGACAAATTTCCACAATTATATATAATTTGTATCTAATTATATACAACTTATATATAAATTATATATAATTTTGCAAATTTCTCAAATGTTCACAGCGACCTTATCCTTTGGGGGGATACTACACAGCGAAAAATTTTGTGTCACAGAAGGTCCATTCAGAGGTTGTGTGTAAATTCAACATTTTCGTGTTGATTTGATGCATTTTTGGTGTGAATATTTAACATCGATTGCGAGTAGACCTCCTGGAACATACACGTGTGTTAAAAATACACAAAATTTTTCACTGTGCAGCGGCGTAGCAGCAGCCAAATCGTTTTTGACAAACTACGGACAAATGCTTCAATTTCATCAAAATATCGCTCTGTACAGCACTTGTACTTGAATCATAGGACGCTGTGAAAAAATTTCTTTGTGGATTTACAAAAAAAGTTGGGAAGTTTTTTACAAAAAATATTTTTTCTGGTAGACTCTTCAAAAAACATTTGTGAGTTAACCAAATCTCTTGATTCTCTGCAAAAGTTTTTTGAGGAATCCACCAGAAAAAATGCTTGTGTAAAAAACTTTTTTTGTAAATCCACATGGAAGTTTCTTACGGTGAAGTCTTGTACGGAGCGATATTTTGATTAAATTTGAGCGTTTGTCCGTAGTTTGTCATGAACGATTTGGCTACTGTGTGGCAGCAGCCAAAATGTTTCTTCCAAATTATCTAAAAGTGGTGCAATGAAACCAACCAATTCTCATTCACCTATCTGATCTATGTGTCAATATAAGTTTCTGAATGGAAATTATTGAATTTTATTGTCAAACTTTCAAACAAATTGAAAGAAATATTTTGGTTGCTGTCACACCGTTAGTATCCTCCTCAATGGTGCTAAATGCACGTTACTATTTGGGGGTTGATTTTCAGAGATGTCAGAAAAGATATCCATAAGGTTTTGTCCAGAATTTTGTAAGATATCCTTTTGTATTCTTTGAAATAAGGAATTGTCCATAAATTACGTAAAATATTTCACTATTTGCCTCTTTGTCGCTTTCAGTTCCTCTGAAGTTGGTGAGAAAGAGAAACAAACATGGAATTGTCTTACGTAATTTATGGACGAGCCCTAATTTCTTATAAGTACTTGAAGATTTTTGCTTACTTGATGCAGTATCCTCAATAATGACTTTTAATCACCTGGATATCCACTATCTGTATGAAAATTCTGCAAAGCGTGTTACTTCTTTCCATTCCATCCCTCTATTATGTTCCTCACAATATTCATTGAACTCATTTCACAAGTTTGTAACTAAGTTCAGCAGCCCTTTTGATATATAGGTCATATAATTTCTTGATTATCGTACCACTCGATGGCCCTTGAGTTACGAATGGAATCCAAAGTCTGTTATTATATTACATTCACTCACCCACGTTTCATGTCTAGTTATTTTTCTTATTCATCGTCGGGGTTCTTCTGTATCTCTCTTCTCACACTCCATACATTCCACAATTTTCTTCCTTTTTCATTCACCCTAATCATCGTTTCCCCTTTTTCTTCTTCTTTTTCTTCTTCTTTGTCTTATCCACTTACGAAGTCCGACATATGATTATACGCATCGTTGAAATATATTTGTTCTCCAAGAATAGAAAATCCCTCAGCACGAGAAGAAGTATTTTCATGGATAAATCAACTTGCAGAGTTTATCTGAAGAATTTCACAAAATTTGAATCAAACTGATGTTCATACGAGATCATACGAAACATCTTTTATATTATCATCGAGAATCAATGACTCAGTTTTTCTATGATTCATTTTCACTGAGGGAAAAAATTCATTGAGGCAAGGAAATATTTCATGCAATGGTATCTATGAAATATGTTTTTGAATCAATTGAATATTATTTCAACGAATGAAATGGTTCTTCACCATGCATCATGAAGTGTTTCATAAAGTGGAAAACCACACTGTATAAAATATTCGGGAGTCTCCCATACCTATGTAAAGGAAAAGCGAATTCCTGTACACACTGAGAGGAAAGCAATTTGGAGGTTCAGTAAATAGTCTTATATTGATCGATAAATCTGAATATTACTGAACTTTCAGCGATGAAATTTTGCTGTACATTACTCAGTTTTTTACAATCGTTATTATATAATACAATATTCACGACCAAATTCGCTGTGTGTCACTCAATTCCTAAACGATTAGTAATTGAGTGATATACAGCAAATTTGGTCATTAATATTGTATTATATAACAACGATTAAAGAACACTGAGTAATGTAAAGCAAACTTTCAGTAATCCTTCTTGAAATTTCATGAAACATCGCTCAAAGTTCAGTACTATTTAGATTTATCGAACAAGTATATCACTGTTTATCGAACTTCCAAATCGCTCTTCTCTCAGTGCACGTATAGGAATTTTTACACAAAAATATATTAAAATTGCTATTTTTATGGGATTTTTACTTTAAATTTATAGGATTTTTCCCAAAATTTACAGGAAATTTCCTATCCATGTATGTGTTGATTGCTTTACATACATGTATGTGAAATTGCCCATAAAAATTTTTTAACAGTGCATTTCATCCATTCGAGTAAAATTTCATTCATCTAAAGAAATATTTTATAGATACCATTGAATGCAATATTCCTTTGTCACAATGACTTTCTTTTCTCGGTGTAGAGCATGATGAATGTTGAGGTACATTGAACGTGTTTTGTCATAACGCCTTATACAGTATGTACATATGTATAATCACAATATTTTCAAGCGTATTAATCCAATAGAATTGACATGTTTGAATCTGATGAATTTGAAGTGTTGTCATTCAATAGCTTCTGGATTGTAAAGACATTACCGAGCTTTTTGACGCACACGCTCGGATTAGCCCCGGTTAAACCGGGTGTGTGAATCGGAATGCTTATGAATGATGAAACCTCTTTCAGGTGCATGAAATTCAAATATCTCGAGTGCAATGAATTAATACACCTGAACGTATTAACATCATGTATTACAAGGCTTCATAACCGTATACTTTGAACGTGTTAAAAGTAGATACATAATATGATCAAATTGTGATTTCTTTTTCCCTATTCAATTTTACTGTGATAAAATTCCTTCTGAGAATTAAAAAAATATAACTGTAATAACTGTAAATATGACTGTAATTTTCCAGAGCCACAGCTGTAATTTTCTGAATTTTGAGATAAGTTTTACTGAATTTCCAAAAACTTCAATTAAAATTTGGAGAGTATTCTAAAAAGTCAGTTAAGTTTCTTAAAATTCAGTCAAATTTTCGTGCAAATTGAGAAAAAAGTGGCTACAGTTGGATTTTATGAATTTTCAGAAGAAATTTTTCCATAGTGTTAATGAAGCGTGTTTTATTATATTGAAGGATAAAAAAATATTTTGAATCAATGTATCGACTTTTGTACGAAAACAATAGTTTTCCTATAACATCAGGATCACGTACAATATGTTCACCAAAATAGGATAAACGGCTATATCTTCGTCACTGGGCATTATTTCGTTAGGTCATTGATAAAATATGTTGTTGAAGTTTGAATCGTTTTAAAAAATGAAACGAAAATCCAAATTCACAAAATCTGATGAATTTTCGTTATTTATCTTCTGGAGTTGGCTCCTTGGAACTGGAAACATCGTTTAAACAATGCATTGAAAGATCCTGAGTCTTCAACAACCGAGTATCTCGTTATTTGATCACTGATTCGTTTCAATAAACGATTCAAACTTCGAACATATGATGAAATTGATCATTAAGGAATTGTAATACAAATTGAGTATATTTTATGTAATCATGAGATGCATTTGTGACATTTCGTACCGAAAAATATCACTAACGTGACAAAATTATAGCAATATACCTTATACTATGAACATTTGCGAATATTCCAAATAGATTGTAAGCATATTTCAATGAGACTGAGTCACAGTACAAAAATTCCTCCTGAAAATTACAGTCACATTTTCTGAATTTTCAGGAGGAATCTTTTTACAATGAGCTTGGACTGTTAGTTGTCAACTTCACACGTGTCCGCAACATTTAGCGGCTCTGGAAGCATCGCCATTGACCATTAAATGAAAAAACAAATAAATAATATGCCATATTCCTGTAAAAAGAAATTATTCAAATAGGTAGAGTAGTAGGGCAGATCTCGTGTTTGCTGCATCAAATGTAAATTTTTTTCTTATCGCTTCTCATACAAAATCATTCAAATTTCATACAGCAATCTTGAGATGTGCACCGTTTCATTGGTCCGAATGATTTCGTTTTCACAAGGATATCATACATAGGGATACATGAATAACTGAAATTGTGTGATTCGTTTGAAAATTCATATATTCATCCATCTTTCATCCAAATGCTTTCTTATGGTCTTGTTGACAGATGCAGTGTCACTTGATATGAGCAAAAATGCCAAAATTGATCGAATATATTGCGTTTAAAGGCGAAATTAATACATTTGGGCAAATACAATAGCGAAGAACAACGTAATTCTTATGTTAACGTTATTCAATATACCACTATTAGAAGGAAAAGTCAGAAGATTATCTTCAATACGCAAGATGATGGATGTGTGTTGTTTTTTAATTGACGAAATGCTCGCAATGTCCTAGAAGTTGCTGTACACTTTTGAGAGCAGATTCTTGATGGAATTCCAAAACGATTCCAGTCCGGAATATTCTGATCTGATCCTTAGATCCGGAGATATGAGCATTTTTTGATTTTTTGAAAAATCCAAATATCTCGGAAGTACCATATCTTTGACATTTGAATCCAACACCATTCTCTAAGTGAGATCACGGGGTATCCCTGGAAGAAAAAATAAAACTAATTTAGCTCCCTTCGTTGTGGAGTTATAGCGATTTTTACTAGTAAAGTTGTTGAATTCTGATTGAGCGGAATGCAAAAAATTTCAAACCGCTTTAACTCCACTACGAAAAACGCTGAATTGGTGTTATTTTTTTCCAAAGACACCCCGTGATCTGACTTAGAGAATGGTATTGGATTCAAATGTCAAAGATATGGTCCTTCCGAAATATTTGGTTTTTTCGAGAAATTGAAAAATGGTCATATCGTCCACATTGACGTCAACGTCAAAGTGAAGAACAGGAACAATGTATACGAAATGTA
The DNA here is from genome assembly GCA_018340375.1 of Gonatopus flavifemur. NCBI lineage: Eukaryota > Metazoa > Arthropoda > Insecta > Hymenoptera > Dryinidae > Gonatopus > Gonatopus flavifemur. The sequence goes on from JAFFJZ010000005.1 coordinate 15,556,478, forward strand.
TATTGTACCATTTGAAACAAAACTACACGAGATTCTAATCAACTGTATGATGAAAAGTCATCAATTCAATCCATTTTTTCAATTCAAATGTCATAAATCACACTTCTATGATCTGCTTTGAAAACAAACATATATAAACGTCAGTGTCGCGGAATAAGATACTGATGTTTCCAGTTAAAACAGTCAAGTGTTTGATTTGAATTATCAAACACATCATATCTTATTTTGAGACACATCTTCGACGGCAATTTTTGCAGTGATATTATACGTATTATTACGGTAGTCAGCCCACTATTAATAATCAAGTAAAAATACAGTTATTATTTAGAAGACTGATATAATTTGTTTCTGACTGTGTGCTCCCTTTCCTTTCTATTAACCATTTCATAACCTAATTTATTGATTTATAACCTCATTCACTGAAGAGCCTTGTGTGTATATACATGTCAATAGTTTAATTTAGGTTATTATCAATGAAAAAATCATGGTCAATATTACTTTATAGCATTGGATTCATGTTTAGTTGCATAGTACTGTCTCCAATGTAACATGGTAATCATTACTATGTTAACAGGGCTAATGTTACCACATAAAATCGGTAGCATCACTATGTCAAGTGACTCGCACCATCTAAAAATTTTCGTCACCATGTAACATACTAATCATTCCCATGCTACATTGAGAATATTAATACAACTATTCTTTTCTCTCCGTGCAGTGTTGCAAAACCTCCAGAATTATCGCAGGAAAATTGCAGTAATTGCATGGACAGATTGGGGTTATCAATACTGATGTGAGAAGGAAGTTATCAGTTTACGGGTCGGATGAAATGAAAATACGACGATTGAAACGGTTCATTTGACTCTGCAGAACCTCAATTTTTCGACTCGACAATAACACAAAAGTTGAATTTCACGGAAAGTTTTCATTAGTGAAATAGCCCAATCAGATTTGTTCGGAATTAATTGAGCAGTCGAGACATTAAGGCTGTACCAACCCTTTCATGAAAATTCAGAACATTGAGATTCTCTTTTTTTTTTCAGAAATCGCGCTACCGATTTTTCATCTCATCTTTCGACTTTTCGATAACATATCTCGAGATCCCGATTTGAATTTTCATCGTTTCGCATCACCGCTTGGCACCACTGGCATTCCAACCTTGCCAAAAATTTCGAACAAATTATACAAATTTGTTTATTTTGATACTTCAAAACGTATATTAATCTACAAAATTTGCGGATGAATAACCAGCGAATCGAATGTTTCAAGAACATCTGCATTAAAAATATTATTCCAGCAAGTTTGACCACGTTTGCACTAAAACCTTAATCATCATTCGCTCGATCTCTTTGTATCACGAGACCAGTTTGAAATTCTCATGAGTATCGTCTAACTGCTTTTCTCCCTGACCTACTTTTCTCGATGTGATACCATGAATCGGAGAGGAGTTACGTTGATTTTTCTCTTCTCATTTGTTCATAATTTGGCAATGTTGAAGTTTTTCCATTCGAACGCACGGTGCATTCATTTTTATCGTAGTTTCAGTAATGCCGAGGATGAAACGATTCGGATTTTATACACACGCGGCCTGCACATGAGAAGCGAATCAGCTGATGATGTATCGTTCCATGAAATAATCAGGAAGCTACTATTATAACCATTCAGATTGAGTGTTCCCCTCTTCTCTCACTTCTTGGCTCATCCTTATTATGGGGTTAGAATGACAAATTTTTATTCGTGTTCAATGATAATTTTGAATGCGTTTGATGGTCGTTTATTAAAAATGGTTCATTAGAAAAAATTCTATTATTAATTCTGATTCGGATTCAGTTTTCGTTCGATACCCAGTTTCGCAAGGACGAAGTTTTTTTTACGACACAGTGTAATATATATATATATATATACATATAATGACTTTATAAAATATATGGAATGCTTTATTCATCGATCGATTCACCTTCGGTGGATTATAATTTGCATTTCCAGGGAAAGTTTTGAATACAGCTGTAATTAATTCGTGTAGTATTTTTTCATAAATGCTCACTCTGTGGAAACTTGCAAATTGATCTTCGATGAAACAATGAAAATATTTATATAATTGACCATTCATTGTATATGAAAATCATTTGAAATGTCAATCACTTACAGTTAAAAAGAACTTGGTTATGCGGGAGAAGGATATGTACACGATTGTTTAGCGAACAAACAATTGTTGATTGCAATTCAATTTATGAAAGCCAATACCAAGCATTATGTAATGAAGGTTTTACATTGGAGGTTCATAGCAAATATAGATTGTGGATACCATTGTACCGTGAGATAGTTTGCTACAGTATGTACTTCATGACCCTTATACAATGCAGAATGCTGTCCATATACAGAAATCTTCCGACTGTGAGAAACTTCTTCCAACTTAGGTATAAATACTAATACTTGGATATTCCGCGATCCTGATGATACATGATATTCTATGTATTATCGAACAATGCTCAATGTTTTTTCAATTTGATTATACTCATTGTTGAGTACACGTTTATTAATATTTCTTCTTATTCCTCTAAATCCATGAAGTTGAAACTGGCAGCCGCGTAAAGCTAGCAGTCGATTGTCATAATTCTTTATACACAATTCTTATCAAGGATTTAAGCGTCTGAAACGTTTGGTTGGACGGTACTTAATCGATTTATGGTGTAAACAAAGCTTCAATAACCATAGTTCAAAAGTTATAACAATCGGCTGCTAGTTTCAGCTTCATTCTAAATCCAAATCAATGAAGGGGACTTTTGATGAATGGACGCTGAGAATTCTGCCTAGGGAATACGTTGTTTTGAATGAAAATCGACAAAAATTTGAAATAGAGAATTTTCTCTGTAACATTCTCACGTGTAATTTGAATATCAATGAAAAGTTAGGTAAAAATTATACTTATATTCGATATCCTCATTACTCCAGCTCTCAACGTCAACATTTTATCGATCATCATTCCTTTGATGATGGATCGAATGAGGACCATTTAAATCCCCGGTTCTTTCCAAAGCAGGTATATAATTTCCGATCGTTAACGAAACCACAGTGAAATCGTTTGTTTCCACGAGATAGTTTCACACGTGGAATGGTGGTTGCACTGTAATCATATGATATAATACGACCGACCGAAGAAAGATCATAGGCGTTGTTCAGAATCTACATCTAATGACTTAGAAGATTGTTACAAGGATCAGGATTTTATTTACCTTTCCTTCTTCTTTTTCTTTTTTTCTCCTTCAGTGATCATCGTTTCGTGACGTGACAATGGCGTTTCCTTTATTCGTCTTGGAATCTCATTCTTGCCTCTTCTCGTGTAAGCCGATGATTTAATGTACAAATAAGAGGAGAAAAAAAGGAAAGATTTCGTCTCACATCCTTTGTCGTTGTATCTACTTTGGAAAGGTTTTCATCCGAAACAGGTGTCACAGGGGAATGTCGAGAAACCAGATATTATTTTCATATTCAGCTATAGCCGTGGGAAATATGGACGTGTTTGAGGTACCTGTGGGTGATGGTCAGCTGTTGTACAACATACTTCATCATTGGTTTTTTCATTCAATTCAATCAGGAGTATATTTTTATTTGTTTTTGTATCCTATAAAATAGTATTGCTAGGTATTTTTTACCGGTTAAGTTTGAAGGATTCGATCGCAGAAAAATTAGCTTATCGCGGAGAAACTGTAAATTATATATTCCATCGTTTTCCATAACTTTCTTCTTCTTGATAATAAATTCATTCCACGATGAAAAAAAAAGTGGTCTTCCTGTAGCGATCTACGTTGGGAAAAATCTTTGATTCAAAATTCTTGTTGTTCCATTGCAATTTTTGTAATAATTACTGTAAAAATATTTGTTTGTTTGTTTTATATCACTGATGTGAAAAATCGATATTTTTTGGGTGAAATTTACGACTTTTTATACACTGAAAAAAAAAAATTTCTTCCAACCAAATAAATAGTTTATTTGCCCTCTCTTCATAAAATATCTCTTAGGATTTATGGAATATTTCATCGAATCGAATAATGGAATGCTTGAAATTGGTCTTCTAAATAAATAATTTATTCGTCACAAGTAATCAGTTCTTGCATCTAAAATTGAATATTCAATTTCTACAAATAAATATTTTTTCCAGTGTAGTAATTCGATAAATATTATGATGTATTATGATTGCTTACAGCAATTAAATTCTGTTCATGAATTCCTAATGTCAATCACCGATGAAGATCATTAATTCTTCATTTATACGTTGCATGCATTGCATTTCTTTCTTACGCAACGATGTATATTTCTTCCATAAAAACAAAACAAAATGAATTCATTCAATAGTTACAATGAAATAATTTCATGGGACTTCTTAAATTAAATATTAATGCGACCAATGTATTCAAATCCAAAATTATTGGGATTGAAGAAAGATTTCTTTGAATCAAATATATTATCTTATTTTCAGTTTTTCAAAGTTATTTTCAGAATTTATAATTCCTTCGATAGGAAAAACTGACTCAAAATCTATAAAAAAAAAAGAAGTTTTTGAAATCGAAATGAATCATGGACGTCAAAATATCTGTTTTTAAATATATAATCCCCATTTTGATTCAATGAATGATGCAATGTGACCAATGTGACCTCTCAGTGGAGCACGCTTACCCTCTTTTTCACTCGAACGATATTCGTCTTACATTGAAGACAGAAGGTGAGTGTTCTTATTGAGAGGTCACACTGTATTTCATAGGTCATTGTGGCCAATATGAGATTTATCCTGTAAAAAAATTATTATATTTGTAAAGCTTTTACAGTCCACTCCAGCGTGTCGTAATCTTTTGACAATCAGGAATTCCACACCCTCTGGCTCAGATGAGACTGATGAAAATTATTTCATTGATCGTTAAGGTGATACCAGCGACCCCTGAAGATGCAACCAGACCCTTTGGTTAGAAAAGGATACAACCAAAACTATTTTGACAAATTACTCGGAAATGAAGGAATCAAAATCAAAATATTACTCTGTACAGACCTTCTTCTATAAATGGAGATGATGGTCTGTACACTGAGAGAAAAAATTTACAGGAACAATCAAATATTCAGTTGAATAGTCGCCATAAAACACTTAATCGATTTGAATAAACTTTCATTGGTTCGATTACATATTTATCCAATCAAACATCATCAATGGAAATAGTTATCTAATCGCGTCAGTGAAAGTTTATTCAAACCAATCAAGTATTTTATGGCAACTATTCAACTAAATATTTTATTGTTCCCGGAAATTTTTTCTCTCAGTGTAACGAAGCTGAAACTAGCGGTCAAAAGCTGGTGGCAGCCAATTGTTTTAACTTTCGATAGAATCATTTTATCAAGTATTTTAGCAGCAAAATTGCTCAATTACAAACCGCTCAATTGATTCCTGATATGAAAAATATTCGAATCAAGTTCAAACAAAAGTTATAACAATCGGCTGCTAGTTTCAGCTTCATGGTCTGTACAGAGCGATATTTATTTGTTATTGCTGTATTTTCGAATAATTTGTCAAAAAAGATTTAGAAGGGTTGCATTGTCAGGAACCGGTGGTATTCTTTTGAAAAAACTTGAAGGTAGTATTCAGGGAACATTCCAATGTGAACGTCGATAAAAAAGTATATTTTCAAGAATTTTCTTCTTTTTGTTGGTCATGAAAAATATTTATGCAGATCGAGAATATAGTCATCTTTAATAGAAAATCACGGAAGATTTCTTGAATTCGTAATAAAAGTAAAACGGTTCACATTTCTATTGAATATTACTTGAGAAAAAATGAAAAATTATTAAAACCCAACAAACAATAGGAAGAAGTATGAATTTTTCAAAAGTCGTGCATGAAATTTTACGAAGTGAGTAACAACATTTCTGAATTTTACTATTCACTTTGTAAAATTGCATGCGCAACTTTTGAAAAGTTGATATTTTTTTTCTATTGTTTGTTGAGTATCGATAATTTTCCATTCTTTTCCAAGTAAAATTCAACAGAAATGTGAAACGTTTTATCTTTATTACGAATTCAAGAAATATTCTCCAATTTTCTATCAAAGATTACTATATTCTCGATCTGCATTTTTCTTCGTGTATTTATAAAATAAAATACAAGTGTTGAAGAAAAAACAGTTTTCTACTGGCGCAGATGATTCTGGCCCTCCTAGTGATATGAAACAGGAAAACGAAGAAGTTTCTTGATCTATGTTGCCGCCCTTATCATCCACCCTTACCCCAACCATTTCATTTTACTGGAAGAAAAATCTTGTGCGATCCTCGTTTTTTGAATGCTTCGTTTCAAATATTTCAAAATCCTGACATGATAACCCAATTTCGCTCTCGAAATCGACTCCTATGCAGCAAATTACTCGGAAATTCTCCTCTGGTGTCCAACAACAATGATGATCCCATTTTTCTTCAGACCTGTTTAATTAATACTGCACAGCAGAACAAATCAGTAACACTTGGTTCATTCATGTCCACTATCCTACAAAGGGAAGCATTTCTAACCCAGCGGAAATTGTTGTCTACGGGGATTACCTTCCCCGAGGTAGACTGTGAAATTCGATCTCCTGCATTTATCGTCGTTTGCTAAGTTGCGAAGTGATCATCGTCGTGCATTGTTTTTTTTTTTTTATCATCCAATAATAATTTTGTGGTTACAATTTTATTCAATGCATAATTGCAAAAAAACCACCACCTTACTTTGTTGAGAGAACAATTTAAAGGGCATCATTGCTCTGGGCGTTATACCAACACCAGTCGTTAAAGGTATTGGAGGTTCTTGAAATTTTGTAGTGGTTTATGTTGCTGAAGTTTGCATCGTTGATTGAAACCAATCAGTAATCGGATAATACAATATTCCACTGTTGAACGTCACAAAAATATGCCTGGAAAATGCATAAAAACATTGTGAAGTTTTTTATATATATTTTTAATGTTGAGGATTTTTTTCTCAATGTTGAGAATTTTCTTCTTAATTTTAATAACATATTTGAGAGATTTAATGAACAATTGTTACATCTCAGAAAGAAATTTTGAAATTTCATCACTGATGTTGAATTTAAGAACTATTATTAAATTCAATAGGAAAATATGATATTTCATGAAGGATTTCGTATTAAATTTGAGAATTTTTCTAACAGTGTATTGAGACGTGTAAAGTAAGCACAACAAACAATCGCCGATACAATGGGAAAGACTGAATTTCAGTCAATTTTCAAATTAAGACGCAGCCAATTGAAGCCACAGTGTCTTCCAAACAATCTCTTCAGTTTCAAGGAGTCAATTCAAGAAGATAATAACGCTGATTTATCAGATTTCGGGTGTTCAAATATTTATTTCGATTCCATAAAATGAAGCTGAAACTGGCCCCCGCAAAACTAGCAGCTGATTGTCATAATTTTTTACATTGATCGTTTATTGAAGATTTAAGGATCTAAAACGTTTAATGGGACTCTACTTGAGCGATTTCAGGTATGAACAAAGCTTTAACCGTTTTAACAACGTGTAATCAAAAGTTCCAACAACTGGCTGTTAGTTGCAGCTCCATAACTTTTATTTAGGATTTCAGCATTTGTAAAGTGTAGTGGAAGACTGCTCAATCGATTCCTGATATGAAAAAAAGCTTCAACAACGTTTAATCAAAAGTTACAACAATGAGCTGCTAGCTTTACGGCTGCTGCTAGTTTCAGCTCCTTTCTATAAAAGATTCAAACTTCAGGAGCATGTTCGTTTGGCTGTCCATAGCAATATACGTTACAGATGATTTTTGATATAATTAAATTCTCCTTCATGATGTCAACAACAAAAATCAATCAAAAGTACGCTCCAACAGAAGGATCGTACATGGATTGAAGAATAAGTCTAGGAAACATAATTCTCACGTGATTCGTGTATCAAGTTTTCTATGTCACAAAATATTCATATAATCATAGAAAACTTTGATGAGGAGATATTTTCTTGATTCACCGTACGTTCTCATTGTTCACCTAAAAAACAAAATCTAGTATGAGGCTCACGTTAGATTCTTTTTGATATTATATATTCCGTTCATCAACTCGGAGTATCTTGAAAATATACGCCCGACGAGATCCATTCAAAAATTTCGCACGTGCATGTGGTGTGTGCATGTGTTATGTAAGATTTACCGTTGATCGGTTAAAGACCGAAGACGTAGACCTCGTTAACTCACATAGCTCACGTTCGGTCTGTTCACATATTTTAAGTGTCTTCGTTAGTCCGTTTGTGTGTTTGTTTGTTTGTTTTTTCTCCCTTTGGACATCGTGCAGTTCTTATTCATTTATTTTTTTCTTTAGATAAAGTTAACAAATGTTATATTTATTTATAATATATTTATATGTTTTACATATTATTCATTCAATTATTGATTTATAATAAAATAAATTATTCTCAAAGCTCCTTATTCTTATTCTCATCTGTTCTGTAAATGAGAAATCACAAGAAAATCCAGCGTTTCTAGTCAAAATTATGTACGGTGGATGTGAAAGATTTTTGTCACATTCCAAGCGTGTATGAACAATAGGGCTTACGTCGGCCCTATCGTTGTCACTTTGATCCTATCCATACACGTGCCTGATATATGAATTCAGAAAATTGTTCGTTCTTTTGTGTTGAATTAATTTTTCAAGCCATCATTCTGAGTCCACAGACATATAAATTCGCACATTGTACATAGTTTTTACACTTCATGTTAAGAATTCATGTAAATCCCTACACAGCACGTAGAGTTCTTTATAAATTAATTGTGGGATTCTTTAAGAATTCTCGTTATAACAGTCCGAAATTCTTGGTGTTCGGAAACAGTTCTTCGAAAATTTGAAAGAACCTGTTATGAATTCTCTCGGGAATTGAATAACGGGAGTTCATTTGGGACATGTTTGTGCGGTGTGGATAGATACTTTACTGACCCATCGTATAGTCATTGCTTCCACTGTAGGTTCACATGAATGTAAATAATAATTTTTAGGCACGAATTAAGCTTGCTGGAGGCCCTGGGGTGAGCAATAGGAGGGGGCCCGTTTCTCCATTAAGGGCTATGGAGCATTAAAAAACGAACAAAATTTTGCTACATAGTTCTTAAATAACTAAGCAATAAAGTTCACTGCTCGGATTTGGTTTCAAGCATAAATCCAAAGCTCAAAGCACATTCCTAAACTTAAGGAAATGAGTTGAAAAATTATTGACATTTGTAGGTCAATATATTCATAATCGTTCGCATAATTTTAAGCAATCATTTGCAGTTCTGATTTCATATTCCGAGCTCAATTTGAGTAATTCGCTTCATCATTGAGGATTAAAAATTTGTATTTATTGTTTAGTTGATCAGAAAGTACGTAGCAAAATTCTGTCTACTTCTCGAAGGACTCCATGGTCCTTAACAAAATAATTGGATTTAAAGATTGACAGAGCTTATTTTTCATTCAATTACAAACAGGGGGCGCCCTATAAGGCGGAGCCCTGAGCCATGACCTATGGGATAATCTGCCTCTGCGATAATTGTACAATCCTCGAAGCTACACGGAGAGCAATTTGTAGTTGAATTTATTATGGGATTATTGCGACCGAGGAACAAACTGAATTTCTAATGGAATTTACTGTAAAACATTGTAAATCTGATCAAACTTCTGTTGTCTCGTTATTGTAAATTTCGTTGTAAGTTCAGTCTGTTCCTCTGTTACAAAGGACCATAGTAAATTCAACTCTAAATTCTTCTCCGTGTTGAATCAGCGAACAATACTTGCGAATAAATTAGAGAATGATGAAATTTCATTGATTACTATGAAATTCATGTTTGTGATGCATATTCTTTCGAATGCTCTCATTCGCGCAAGATTAATTACATCAATGATGAATGTACACACGGAGAAAAATTTGTAGATCCCCATAATAATATCAGTTTTGGGACACATGAGCGCTTACGAACATTTCTCTCTTAATTTGTGGTAATTTTTCTGAAACTTATAGTAATGCAAAGTTATTTCCATCAAAATCAGGTATGAATTGCCATAGTTGTCTCATGTGTCTCAAAACTGCCATTATTACGGTAAATCGTGCTACACATTTTTTCGTGTATTTTCGTTGAGCTCTCGTTGTGCGTTGCAGTCAACTAAATGAAGCTTTTTCAATGATCAGAAATGTACTTTGGTACCTAAACTTAATTGCTAGTTTTGTTCCAACTCGTACTCCTCCATTCCTAAAAACAGGAGGTAAGATTTCAAAAACCTTTTGTTCCCTTCGGACCCCCGTGGGGTAACTAAATGAGGGTTAATTACATTGAAAATGTATAAAATCCTTCATTGAAGGAGCATGTCAATTTATATGACTTTTGCATAATTTGTAAGTGAACTTATTACATGAAACTTCATGTGATGAAATAAGTTTTCTCCTCCGGGTATTTTCATTTATTTAATACCAAGTATGCGAATTTCCGTTGGGATTATTCAATATTGGAGTAAATTTTGATTTTACTGAAGTTTTTGATGAATTTGATGTCAGCCTCGACATATAGGGTATCTCAAATCATCTTCTCCACGCTTTCATCAATTCATTAAAGTATTTTGATGGAGAAAGCAGTGGAAACAGGAAAGTATATCAAACTTATCGTGAGGGACTCCAGTATTTCACATCAAAATCCTTCAATAAGCTTTTGAAGGGTGAGATGGATGATCCGATATCCCCTGTGCATTACAGGAAAATGTTGTTCTCCGCATGGTAACTCTATTTGTAACGTCGCTTTGATGTGAAATAATGCACTGTAGGTATTAAAATAGGTATTTTCCTTCCTAAAATTTCATGGAATGAGATGCTCATATATAAATTACATATAAATATCATTCAATCCTGTACCGAACTGAATTAGATGAAACTTGTGCACCATTGCGAAGAATTGAATCTTTCGATATTAAATAATCAAAATTTTGTTGTGAATAGGAAAGAATTTCACGAATATGAGTGAAACTATTTCTCCTCGAAGTGAATCCATTTGAAAATGTTTTCCCTCAAATATGAGATATTACCTCAAAAATGACCAAAACAGCGAAAAATGTGCTCTGTCGCACAGAATATATTGTGACACATAGTTTCGCCAGTTGAACATCGTCAAATCAAATCCCTATTTGATCTTACGATAGTGGAAGCAAATCATCGAACCATGACACTACGTGTTTCAATCGTCAACGAACTTAGTAGGTCAGTGGCGACATGGACGATTCTCGTATCGGAACAAAAGAGTATCCACCAAGCAAGTACTGTATAAAAAGCTTTTCGCTGTCCACCGTGCATTTATTGTAATTACTTCCCGATGGAAAGCTAACCGCAATTGTTTTGAAGAATTAGTGATTTATGTACGAATTATACAAAAAAGCTGCAATTTCACTTGAACGAAATTGGAACAGTTTCGCACTCCAACAAAAACAAAAATAACTGAGTGAACAATTGGTGTCCATTCATCTGTTCATCTCGACGTGTTTACTGAGAATTTTGTGTTGTGTGGTTCCATCATGCAGTGCTGAATATTCAATTTATATTACAAATATTTGAATACAACAAATTGAAAGTTTTACAAAACACAAATCTCAATCGAGGTTTTTTTTCTCATGAAAAGACGTCAGCTCAGTCGCAAATGTTTCTATAAAATATTCAAGTGAAACCGTTAGAGTATGTAAATATATTTTTTTATCAGCTTCAGATAGACCAATAATATGTTCCTCGTGTTTTACAGTTTGATACGGATAACGAATGAAAAGTGCTTTCTCGGTTGGCGTAAATTGAATCGGGATGATTGAATATTCAATTCTCTTAACGAATATATATTGAAAATCCTTAATCATTTCGTTCCTTTCAAGTACACAGAGTGTACATTGAATCAACAAAGGTACATGGAACGTTTCAACAAAATCAACAAAGTAGATCTGAATTATACAAGTTGAATTCACAGAGCTGAAAGCGTCGCAGCTGAATTTTTATACATTTTAAAAGTACGATGGGTTAAAAGAAGAATTTCCCTATCATCTAAATTTTTATATTGTACGAATTCCGTAACTTATTGTTCAAAATATAGGGAGAAACTATTTCGATCAACTTTGAAATGGGTCAGAAAATGATTTCTTGGCTTGAAATCTTGCCAAGGAATTTCATCGTTGAACTGTGTAAAAAATTCCTTCGAGAAAACAATGCCATCGTGTAAGGTCCTGTCTCTTTTCGTTAGCCAGGAACATTAAAGTATTCCCAACTATAACTGCTGTTCTCAATTCCATCAGCGATAGTACAGTCCTACACTCTAACGACTTTTATCATGGTTGATGGTGGAAATCGTTAGGAATCGAAAGCATTTGATGCCGGGATCTCTCAATGCTCGTGGCTTATAAATAAAAGTACGATACTTCGTACAATTAAATTTCTCTCAATCTACAACAACAAAAAACCTAGGATAATAGTCCTATTGACCATTCATTAGTTGCACGAACTAATTGTGAGTTGCAATTTTAGTTGAATCTACTACTACCGGTCATCATCAGATATATATTTTAATTAATTCTCACGAGCCAAGGGTTTAAACTTCAAAACATCAAATGTCTTGTAATGATTCATCCTAAAGATTATTATTCCTCGCTGAAATAACAGACAAAGGTGATAATGATGGTGGTAATGTTGAATTACAGACTTTAATTAGCATGTGAAATATAGTGACTATAATTACATTCACCTTGGAATGAAGTGACGCAGTTACTACTTACGAATGAATTTTCTGCTCAAAGGAGGAGAAGAAGGAAGAAGAAGAGGAAGAAAAACGAGGAAGAAGGGAGACTCAAAAGCGGGAGTCAAAAGTTTTCAACCTACAATATATACGTGTTAAGTAATGAGTTTTTATTGTGGGAGGAAGTCTCATTGATTTTAAATTTATTCATCATCTTCGTCACGTTATAACGGGTATAATTACGTTTCTAAAAATAATCATCATGATTGAACGAATCTATTCATGCAATCCACTTGGTACGTTAAACGTTAAATGTATGACATGAATTCTCAACCATGCGTTATAGTTCTTCTACTAGATTTTTTTCCCTCTAAGAGCATTAGAACAATCGCGGAAATACAGATTCAGATCGAATGAGTTGATTTTCCTTTCATATTTTCAAAATATCGTTCTATACAGCATTTCTATATACATTCAAGAAATGCTGTATGGAGCAATATTCTGAACATATTCATACGCAAAAAAATGAAATAACTGTGACAGCTACTCACTTTTTTAGCAACCTTTTTTCACTGCTGTAGCCGAAATAATTGCCGCTGTAGCTATTTTTTAGCTACCACAGTAGAAAATAATTTAGCTGTTGAATTTTCGCCGTGTCTGTCACATTTATAACTGTTGCCGCTAAGTGAGTAGCTATGACAGCTAAAAAATAGCTCCCGTAGCCAATTTTTAGCTATCCAAGTGATGGATAATTATTTTTTCCGTGCAACTATTGTGGAGAAATCTTACACGAAAGATTTGGCTGAAGTCAAGGGGCTAGTATCCCCTTGAGGAACATGCCAATATTGAGCAATTATATTACCAATGATCGGAGCTCCATTGGAAATTAATTTTTATCGGGATTAGGCCAAAGTTTGTGGCAATATTCCACCACATTTCAAATTATCCTCACTGTAAATAAAATCTATTGTTTAGTCAATGTTGGACACAGGATGAGCCTACAACATCGGGGCCACATTTTATTCGTTGTTAATCAACATTCAGTATTTATAGATTGCCAAGCTATATTCCACTGTCATCATTGGTGGAGCCCAAACATTTTCACATGGGTTACTTCATTTGGAATTCGATGAAAATATCGTTTCTAGAATTTATTCATCGAATTCAGACGAAATCCAATAGAAATGGAAAGTTCTGCCGCGCACACGTTACTTGAAATTTCCTGTGAAAGGTATATATCAGGGTATCCAAGTTTTTTTCAGGAGCATATATCGGTGCAGAGATTGACCTCCTAACCTTCATTTTCCATCACCTTGATGTCTCTACCGTGGTCCGATGATCTAATTTTCTTTTACGCGTGTAACTGGTTCTACGCTCTTTCTTTCCCGGTCGTGATCTAGCGCGAGAAGTTGCATCGACAAGGTTTTCCGTATTTGTCATTGACTCTTATAGGGAAAATAATTCCGGATGAAGTAGGAGTAAGTGTACCTCTATCGTGACTTTTTTGTCGTGATCCCATTTTCCTCAATTCTACTACCGATTTTTCTTCTTACGCGAAACACTATTCCTTCACACTCGAATATAAAATAGGATTTACGCTAGCAACAAAAATTCACCGAGATACCAGAGATATATCTCTTCGTACGATAAACAGAGGTAAAGATAAATTCCAGTTTATTTCATGGATTTGTAATAAAATGAAAGCACACGGCATTATAGCAGGTTTATTGTATATCCCATTTTATATGCTGGCTGGAAAACAATCCAAGTGTTCATGAAAACTCTAGGTAGGTTCTATTCGAATCATGAAACGAAGGTAACAATTACGCTCGTTCTCATCGGATACGATAGATGTGGATTAATGAACGGGAAAGAAACTCTAGTTTGATCTATGGATTCTTGTTGATATTAAAGAATCAGTTACAATCTTGGCTTCGAATTCCTTCTCTCGGAGCATTCATTTCTTACTGTTACAACAGGTATATCAAGTACTGAATATTTCCCTTGGGTAAATCGGAGACGGTATTTTAGCGCATTGAAGATGAATGATAGCGGTACGAAGGTGAGGTTGGCTTGGGAGAAAGAAGAGACAAGATTCCAAACGTAAAGTAATGAGAATCGTGCGCTGGATACCCGTACCGTCGAGGTTCGCATCTGTTTCCTGTACATCTTTTCCTTGCTCTCTGTACTCCTTCTACAATGCTCACTATACATGACGGAACACATGTAAGAGTTTTTGTGCGAAAATATTTATGACTATTGGATGAGCAATGGCGATAAAAACATAATTCTTCAGTGACAGACTTGTACTTGATATCGAATTACTTTTAACATCGATACCGTTGTAGTTTTGTTTACCTTCCGTCACAAACGGAGAAAAATAAGTTCGCTGACGCGGTAAATCGAGGTATCGTGTGCAGAATAGCAAATCTTTTTGCCGACCTAGTTGACGACTCGTTACCACAGTCAACTGGATCGCTGAGACAGCAATATGATTGACTAAATAACAAACATTAGATTTCTTTTTTTTTCGTGCATAAACACGAGTAGACGTAGACATTCGAAACGATTGGAATTATCCATAATTTGAAACGGAAAAGAAGGGATACACGGAGGAAAAATGGTTTGCTATTATAGCGCCTACGAAGGAATTTGTTGTCCTCGCAAAAATATTTACTCCAGCAGCTAAGAAATTGGTAGTTCTGTTACCAAACTTGTTTATGTCAGCCAAAAAAATCCAGTTGTGTCAATCATTTTTCTTGCTCTTTCAGCTAATTTTTCTTGTAGGCGCTGTAGTAAAAGACCTGCTTGTTATGCCAGCAATACTTTTTTCTCCGTGTACGTTAGAGTTCAGGTATATGAAGAACTGGAATAGAATCTGTGAATAAATACAGAAAAGAATTGAAGAGTAAAATACATCTAAGCCTCGATTTGATGAATGGAAATTGATCGATGGAATATAAATTGACCTAAGATTGTACCGCCCTAGACTTTAACCTTGGCAAGCTCGAGCTAAATAAAAGCTCTATAAGTCGGCGAGAAATTGATTGCACTGTACAAGATTTTATATTAAATATGCGAACAGTTATTTACTTTCTATGGATCGATATCAATTCATGTTCCATTCGCTGTTATATTGGATAATAACTGCATAATTTAAATGGATACATGTTCTGTTTTTCTTTTCTCTGCTAGAAACGAAGTAATTTTTTCTTTTCATCATTTCTTTTTTTTCCTCGCATAGTGGGCTTTCAATATTCATTCCCAGTGTATAAATGAATTTGATACAAATTCTAAGGCGAAAATAAACATCAGACTTTCGAGAGTAAAGAAAAAGCTTGAACTTTACATACCAATGCTTGACTTGGCATTCCGATTCTGAATTATTCATTGTTGAATTTTAGATGTTGATTGAAAAACACGACGTACAGAATGCGTGGTCTGGAATATAATAACGCATACGAAAAGAAAAGGAGAAAAGTGAAATTATGCTTGGATTCATTTGTCATTTATTTTTGAAGGAGTCATGCTAATTCATCAGCAGAGGATTTCTAACGATGATTTGGAGAGTGAAAGATAAGTCACAGTTGTTTATTACAACCCGAGTGATCTTACCGTAATCGTTCATCATGGACCCATCGTTCCAAGTTACGACTGTCCTGAATTACGCAGGATAGTTTCTGTTTGGTTGACTGCATCGCAGTGTTGTAGGCGATACTTGAAACCAACGCCTTTTTTCAATAAGCATATCCCGTAAGCTTTGCATTGAGGAAATCGAGGTGTGTTTTTGAAAGGAGTGAGACAAGATATGAAGATATTTGATTACTCTGAGTATCGCACTTGAATACTCAATAGGGAAATTAGAATGAGAACAAATTAAATTCCTTTTCTTATGCAATGTAAAAAAGTTTCTATGCTCAACTTGCTGTGGGAAAATTACATAGAGATGAAAATGATACACAATTCTGTGTTGGGAAAATGATTTTCCAAAGTTGGATCGTGCATATTGATGTTCTACGTACGATCGATCCATTCATTCCTCATATCATATGACTTGTGGATAAATTGTGTACAGTGGGTTAAAAAAGTATCTTGTCACTTAAAATTCATTGGAAAAGAATATGCTGGGTGTTTCAGAATCCATCATTCGAATTTCTGTGGTGTATTCTGCAGCCAAAATGCAATAATTTCTCGTTTGAAGAAAGTTTTTTGGAGGTTTAATTTTTTGAGCTATGAGCATTTTTAAATTCTTTTTCAAATCCAAATAACTCCACAGCGTGGTGTTCTACGTTCCTGACCCTAACATCATTCTCTGAGTTAGAAAAAGCCGGATCTCTGAGAGAAAAACTCAATTATCCTATGATTCTTTGTTTCGGAGCTACAGCGATTTGAAATTTTTTGGCTTTTAGCCAATCAGAATTCAGCAACTTTAAATCACTATATTTTTGCTGCAGAATGCACCTCAGAAATCCGAATGATGAATTCTGAAACACCCAGTATATAGTATTCTTTATATTAAACCTACAAAAATTGCATACAAATTTATATATAAATTCTATAAAACTATTTTTATAACTTTCTTATTGTACTCAATTTTTATAATAATTTTATCCAAATTATATCCATGAATGAATTACTCAAAACCTTGTATCAAAAGACAATTTAAAAACTTTGTTGACGATTATGGAATAATTTACGTGGGTAAATATTTCAATATACGAGAAAAAATTTCGAAAATACCTACAGATCGAATTTTTATGTAAATGAAAAAAAAAAAGCAAAAAAAACACGTGAATGTGATTCGAGCGAAAGGAGGGTGGCCTTGATATACATATATATATTCGCAATGCAGTCCCAAGATGATTCTCACTTTAAAATGATTACTTTGATCCTCTTTGACATTCGCCCACGCTTCGACGAATCAAGTATTGCCAGTTCAGAGATAGATACGTCGAAGTTCATGTACTTAATTTGATGTTTATGTGGTGTAATTTTGTACTTTGTCGTCGAGAGATATGACGCGTAATCGATCCAAGGGTTGTGAATAATGCTCGGAAATTGCGATGGATCCTAAGGGGGACACGAGCGACAAGACACTTGCCGGCAAATTCTTTCTGTAAAGTCGTTCACGAGAACTCGATGTAATTAAAATATTCATGAATACAGGAGAATGAAATCAAAACGTCATATTTTTATTCGATTCGAGTGTTTCTTTGAATGTTTCTACATGACTACTTGGAAGCAGTCGTAATTGATTTTTAAGGGAGTACCCTGGATAGAACATAAAAAACAACAAGGACTCTTTGTGGATTATTTTAGCACAAGAATTATTTGATTTATCTTTATATATTTTTGCAATTTGCAGTATTGATTGTTCACATATCGAAGAGATGAAATTTATTTTTCAATGCAATTATATGAAAGCTTGAGAAAGATACTGTTACGAATATCAAAGTGTTTCCAGAAATGGTTCCTGCATGAATGTGATTTGCGGATACAAATATATTTTCAATCAGTTATTGTCAATCCGAACGATTGAATTATAGAAGAGAAGAAATTTCCGGAAACAATAGAATATTTAGTTGAATAGTCGTCATAAAATACTTGATTGATTTGAATAAACTTTCATTGACTCGATTAAATATTTATTCAATAAAACAAATATTTAATCAATGGAGACAGTTATTGAATTGGATCGATGAAAATTCATTCAAATCAATTGAGTATTTTATGTCGACTATTCAACTAAATATTTGATTGTTCTCGGAACATTCTGTGACATTGTTCTGTGATTTACATCCAAACTATCAACATAGTTATGGGAATTTCAACAATCTGCACTGAGAGAAATTTTTATAGTCACTGTAACTAAAACATCTCAACTAACCATTCCTAATGAGAGTTACTAAAAATTTGGTTGATTCAACCAAAGAAGTATAGTTAACTCATCACTTAATTGTATCAACTATATTTTTCTTGATGAAATCAATCAAATTTCCAGTAGCTCTTACTAAGAATATTTGGTTGAGACGTTTTAGTTACAGTGACCTCAAAAATTTCTCTCAGTGCGTGAGATTACCTGATGTTCATCGGTGATTTTATTGTAACTATTTGCAAAACTGACAGACCAGCGCTCGTAGCGGCCAAGAAAAACTCAATGCAACGTAATGCAAGGAGAAAACGGATGACTGTCAGGGACAGACCTCCAGAACTCATGTTTCATAAACATTCGTCCATGCAAACCAGAATAACAAATGTATGAAGGCTACGAAGGAACCGGATTATATTGTATATGTATACAGGGTATCGCAGAAAAAATTACGCTTTTTCAAGGGGTGATTCCTGAGGCAAACGCTAGACACTTTTCCATTTGAGAAGGAACTGTGAAATAGATTAGGTGTGCGTGTATGTGATTTAGAGCTGATTTAAAACAATCAAGTGGTTGTTACATAAGTATGCTGATCGATCATTTAAGAAGACGATATAGTTGCCACCTGAATGTTGAACTTATTCTGCTTATAACTCCAAAATCCTGCTAAAAATGCCAGACAGAACCGGACAAAAAATTGTTGTCAAGCTTTGAACAGTTTCTTTCTTAGATTTCTTTTTTTTTCGTTCTTCGCACCGAGAGAGAAAAATTTGCTTTGCCGATATGACAGATTAAGGATGCCTTCATTCTAAATTTGAGATACTTTTGTGGGCCTTGGGTAAGTATAAGGTGTGGCAATATCTGTGAAGAGGAGAAGACCTTCGCCCTTTTTTTGTCTTCTTCAAGGAGAATTTTCTGATATGAATGAATTAATAATAAATATTTATGCCGTCGTATCCAAAAACAAGATTAATTAAATACAAATAAACTCTTCTCTCAATGCAATTATAATTGATTCTAAATAAACGACCTTATATTCCTATAAATGTTCGTAGATCGGGACGCCAATTATATTCGGTTTATGAAAAGAAAAAGATTCCAAATGGGGAATTATTTCAATCAAATAATAGAGTTACATGCAAGTACGTCGAACTTTCACAAGAATATATTTATGATTGATTCAAAAGATTGAGCTTTCAGCTTTGTTTTATTATAATTGTTAATCACTTTCGTTATTACAAAGAATTGATGTTCAATTTTCTTCCTGTGTGTCTTAAAAAAGGATTCGTATCAAACGTACAATTATAATCAAACATCAATGATTATTTGATTTGTATTGATCATATCTGAGTGAATAACTAACTCTGTTTTACAACGATTGCAAGCGCGAACAAAATGACTTTACATTATAAACAATAGTTTTATAATGTAGAGTCCTTGGTTATAGCGTTAGGATTATGCATTTGGTATAATTATCATACACGTGGTATTGAATCTCAAAGGGCATTGAATATCAATATCACGTATCTCCGTAATATGTATGCTTTATTGAAATTCCAGAATTCTGCAAATATCATTCCAGAGATTCATTGTTCAGAACTCTCAGTAGTGAATAAGATAATTGATTTTGATGTAATATCGAATTATCGATACGTACATCAATATCATTCATATTAGTTTTCCATCTCTATGTACATTCCATTTCAATAATTCCAAATTTTTTTGATTTGTTTGCAGATAGAGTTCGATAGACCGGATCAAAAATGGGGTGTATTTCACAGTGTTCCAAGTACTTTTTATGTTTCTTCAACTTCGTTTTTTTCGTAAGTATTCCTTCCAATTCTATTACTGCATAATGTAATGGATATTATCATAATAACTTTGAGATATCATATTTTGTCATCTCAGTCGCAAAACCCGTTAGGATTTAGTTGATTTATTCTACTCCTTATCAGAATAACACATACGCTTTATAAACTTCTCACGGCGTTAACCCTTCAAGATTCAGACACGTGTCTACCAGATCGGCGAATTTCTTTCGGAAGAAAAGAAAAATTCATTGTTTATCATAAACTTCGATTCAACGAGAAAATATTCAAATTTAGAAACATTAGGATTCATGGATTCAGTCTGTCCAATCGTGATGCTGTTTTTACCTCTGACTGTTCTCGAGGGATTTGAAAAGATCATCCCACGTTATCGTTTCAGAAGATTATTATGAGAGAAAAATTCAAGTTTTATCTCAAGATTAGTCAATTTTATTCCTCGACGTTTCGTGGACACTATATAATGTCTGACTTTAAAGAATTTTCTACTTAAAAGAAGCGACGATCTTTTCTCGCAGAAATGTACTCTCGACTGTGTATATTTAAAAAATTGCATGAAATTCAAGCGAACTGAATCCTCGAAAATCCTTTCACAAAATTTCACAACAATAACCATTACACACCATGTATAATCATGAATCTCAATTAACCTGAATTATTTTGATAACTCAATATTTTTCTTTTTTCTCTCACCATGTTCTTTGAATTTTCGAATGATCAACTTTCATCGATCATACAAGAATATTCGATCAAAATCATGACCGTCGTTTATTAATAATTTCAAGCGAGAAAAAAAAACCCAGAGAAATTTTATGTGTTGAAAGAATTGAAAAATTCTTCATTGGTTGCCCTGATTAACGATCATCGCAATTCCGATCTTTTTTTTGCTACCTGTGAGAGTGAAGCGAAGGTGCATTTCATTTATATGCATCAAGGTGGGAATTACGAAGTCACCGGTAGACTGCTCTCAGTTGAAGTAAAATGATCATCGTAGTTGTGCTCGTCTTTATCCGACCTTGAAGTCTTCGAAGCATAACGAAAAAGGAGTAGATTTACATCGAGCTCGTATACTTTACAGATTGGCGGTGGAGCAGCTCTGGCTGTGGGTATATGGCTACTCGCTGACAGAAACTCCTTCACGAGTCTCATCGGTAAAATCGACCAATCGGAGATTTTGGTGAGTCATTCATGTATTTTCCACCTACGGCACGAAGGAATGAAATGAAGGAAAAAAACAGCACAATATGTTTGTCATTTGTAATTTATGTAGAAATTTTATGAGCTTTATTTTCAACAAATATTATCAACTCCCGCCGTTACGTAGCGGTATATTAAATTCATGGAGCACTGATGAATATTCTCATGAGGAATTTATGCATAACGTTTTACCGGAAATTATGTTTCGTAGGGGAACAAATGTTCAGATAAGTATCCAGGAAGGGGATTGAGAATACTCTTTTCTCTTCCATTCAAACTTCGAGTGAGCACAAATGGAGGATTCCATAAGAAAATGCGCAGTTGAGATATAACGAGTGCGGAATAAAACACCAGCAGTGTGTGGGGAAAGAAAGTCTCAAATTCAGATCATTTCATGACTGAATCTGCAATGCAAACAAATTAAGCCAAAAAAACGATCGACGACGAAATGGAGGAAGTGTTGTTTGAGATTAGGATGCTAACGGATGAAGACTTTCTTTTTACAGTGGGAAAATGCGTGGATCTATTCGAAATATCTATCTGTACACTGGGAAGAATGATATGTTGAACAATGTTGAATGGACTTGCGTCTATCATGTAGCCAACTTCATGTTGATTCAACTTTGAAGCATATTAGTTCTGCATGTTTTACAAGTAAAAACAACTGTCCCTTGAACTTGGCATCAATGTTAGATCAACTTGTTTTCAAGTCGATTCAATACGGTCTTTTTCCCAGTGTACATCATTTTCCTCGATTCGACAACATTTTTGAATAAGGTAACTGTGGGTTGTATCAACCTCGTTGGTTATATCGGCCACTATTTTCATATATTTTTCTTGGATACTACAAAGTTCACATAACGAACTACACAACGCAGGATAACTCTCCGATGTTTCAAGAACATAAAAGTAAAAGTTATAAATGGCTTGTATTCCTGCTTAAATAGAAAATTGTTTTTGTCAAGAAGGTGACTTATTGCGTCGCTGAACATAAAAATTTGTCCACACAAGCGGTCTTAACCTCGAAGACTGCGAAGTAAGTACGTTTGAATAAGATATTATGATTGCTTTTAGCAATTTTTCAAATCAAGATAGGATGAAATAAGTCAGGCCGTTTAACATAATGCATTCTGTAAATCGCTTTTTGTCGATTTGACGAATTGAAAGTTTTACATTAATGAAAAAATGTTTGAGTTCGCAAAACTGACAAACCCGTTGAGTGTATCGGCCAAGTGTTGATTTACATTTTCAACTTCAAAACGTATGTTTTTGTGGCAATTAATGAAAATCAAAACGGATCATAAAAAATGTATGTTTTGAAGGAAATGACATCTAAAAGATAACAATATTCTATGGACGATTTAAAGAAAGCTATTGCTGCTGTACAAAATAGATCATCCATACGACAAGTAAGCAAATCATTCATTGTTCCACGATCGACCCTACAAGATAAAAAATTTGAATCAAATTGATTGATTTTATTATGATGAAAAAAATGCAAATGCTAATGAAAAATGGAAATAGACAGCCAAACAATTCATCCTGCATCAATAAATTCCATTATATTCCAATAAGAAATGTATTTATCAATTGCCGGCTGAAAACCCCATCTCATGGTGGCTGGAATGATCAGCAACCGGCCGATATTCGCATCATCGAAGAACCTTTTATTTTGGCGATTACTAAAAAGAAATCTGTGTATTCGGAGTTCATTTGAATGGATATTCTGTTATGATAATGTATAAGAAATCACACTATAATCTTGAATGATTGAAATATTCAAGTGAGTATTGAAAATTCTTGATGGACGAGGAAGTGTCCTTAAGTGGCCGATCCAACCCACAGTTGCCTTAGTTTGTTTCGAAAAAATTGAGCAAAGTCCTGATGCCTCTCAATCTCCTCAATTCTTGATCTTTTTCAGGAAAATATCATTGTTTATTCACGAGAAAAAACAGAGAATTTAAGAATACTAAGAGTGGTCTTCGTTACTTTCAAAGAATCCACAAAGTTTTCTGCTTCAAAGATGGAGTTCTGAGAAATATATGTTCACGGGTATGGAGAAGTCTCATGATTTGATCAGAACTGCAGTTAGAGTGTTTTGTACACGTTGATTGACATCTCCAATTTCTAATACCAGTTGTGGGAATTTTCGTGGGAGTTTATTTCGATTTCTACAACAAAATTCTAGACGATTTTCATTTCATGAGTCGTGGAACTCCTCAATCCAGAACTCACAGTACGAACACTGAAAAAATCGTATACTAGAATTGAGAATATTCCTTTAAAATATGGGACTATACTGTTAGAAATTTCTTGAATTTCCATTCATTTTTCAAGCACACTTGTGAATTAAATTAAAAACTTTTGTTGATTGAATTGGGAATTCAATCACATGTAATTGAATCCTCTATTTTTGCTATATTATATATTACCCATAATAGTACAGTTAATTCACTGAATTTTCATTCAAATGTGATGGAAATTTCAAGAACTCTTTCAATCACGTGAATGGATATTGCTGCCAATGCAGAAATTTTCAACAGTGTAGTATATACTACTCTAAGTTTTAGAAGATTGATGCGGAAAATCCTCTGAACGTTGGAAGAGGAAATATATTTATCAATTAATTTTAATACAAAAGTTTGTAAACAATCAACACACAGATTTCTGTATTGAATCTTCCAGACTTTTATTGAAATTCGAACACAATATTATCTTGGAATGGTCTTCACACCAAAATTGCTTCGAACTCCATAAAATCTGTGGAGAATTCAATACACAAAAGTATGTTTTGATTGCTTCAAAATTTTCTGTGTGAAATTCACAAATTTTTTCCAACAGTGTAGAGTAGATTCTAATTTTTAGAATATGATGTTTTTAGATGCGAATAAGAAGTGTGAACAAAAACAAATTCCCAACGGTTTGGCCTTCGATTCGAAGTCATATAGTCCTAGGAAGATTTTTAGGAGTTCCTGGGGAAAGAGAACTCTCTGATGATTGAACTCCAAAGTTGAAGTGATTTGACCAGAATTGCTGTGAAAGTGAACTGTCATGAGACAGATTGTTTGCAACCGCTTCAGCAATTTCGCAAAGTTTCATGGGAGTTCTTTGCTTGTACCTTGGATTTTCGAAAGAACTCAGCGTAGTTGAGTGAAAACTGACCGATTGTTGTACAAAATAAGTGCTGGATATCTCTGGAGATTCATTAGAAATTTGTGATTTTCGACACATATTCATGATCTTTCGATGAATAAAATTACTTTTCCAACACTTTCTGTAACCGGTGAATGTTCTGTAAACCATCTGAGTGATGAAGAAAAATGATAAAGTTTCGTTGATCGGGAAGTTCGAAAATCTGACAAAGGGACTTCCTATGACAACTAAACGATGGAAAAAATTTGAAATTTGAAAAAACACTGTAACTCATTCAATTTGGAAGCCAAAAATTATTTGTGAATCTAATATTTCAAACATAAGACTCACACGCAGAGAAAAATTCTTGCTGAAAAAGCGATTCCGAAAAATCTGCTTTGCTAAATTAGCAAAACGGTTGCTGTTACAGCAAAAATAGTGCTATTTTAGCAAGATATTTGCTAATTCAGCAAAATTTTCTAGTTGTCTGTATATCTACAATTCCGGATTACTGAATGGCACACTGAGAGAGAGAGAGAGAGGCCCCTAG
Source organism: Gonatopus flavifemur (assembly GCA_018340375.1). NCBI lineage: Eukaryota > Metazoa > Arthropoda > Insecta > Hymenoptera > Dryinidae > Gonatopus > Gonatopus flavifemur. The sequence continues at coordinate 15,581,803 of JAFFJZ010000005.1, forward strand.
CTGCGGGAACTAAAATTGAGTTGTCCCAGTCTACTTGTCTGAAATATGAATAGAACAGTTCATTCAATGTGAATAAAAAATTCAACTATGGCAAATAAAATTCATTCGCTTCAACTAAATGTTTATTTAGAGTGGATAAATTTCATAGCTATCTAATATTTAACTAAATCCTTTTTCTCAGTGCAAACGCTTGTTAAAAGAGCAAGATTTTTGCTGTAATAGCAAAGTTTTTGCTAATTCAGCAACAAGTTTTGCCATATCAGCAGATCAAAATTTCGAGATTTTCTGTTTCAGCAACTTGTTTTCTCTGAGTGCATCTACCAAAATTTGTAGACGTTTGATTTTAAAATGAATTTACAATTCGTTTCAGCCTCCTTCTCTCCTCTCACCTGCATGGTAAATGTAGCACATCATTTTTCTGGATTTCATATCGTGTACTTTGAAGGCATTAACAGTTCGATGCCTGAAGTAATATAAGTCTCGCACTATAATTACTGCTAAAGATACGTTTGCTCTGCAAATCAATGCACGTCGCGTGTATCACTTCCACAGGGGAATTCGAATATTTCTTCGCATTGTCACCCAACTCTCGACATTGGAACGAGTCAAAATTAATTTTTATTCCATCAATTCATATCATTCCAGTCTTATGGTCTCAGGAATTGAAAATAAAACACCCCTGTGGGAATAAAATTCTCAAAACGGCATCTCCTTGAAAAATGTGTGATTCAAAGATCACTTACCTTTACTCACGAGTAAACGAGTATGAAACAGAAGGAAACGAAGTTCCTAAATTTGTCTCATGACCGTGGGTTATGATTCATATCACTCGGTTGTGAATACTCAATTTTTCTCCTTGTATCGTCACGTGCAAATGGAAGAGGAAAGGCTGACGCTTCTCGTCAATGATTTATACGTCCTTTATTGTTCCATCGATGTGGACGACCTACGTGATACAACAATCGTTATCTAACAAAACGTATTCATAACTTGTAAATACATGCGTGAGTTGTTCAACAACAAAATCGCTACATCAAATTGTTGAATATCGTTCTGATTCCAGTCTCGGCAAATCGAATGAGATCATTTCATGCGCTTTTTGTTATTTATAGACCTCTGACGTTTATTTTCATATTCCATCTTGATAATTTGAATTCAAAAGTTTTCAACTTCGCATTGAAAATATGAAGAGAAAAAGTAATTTTTCAGTCACCTCAAGCGCGAAAAATTCTATTCGACAACATTTCTTCATTAGATGAGTTTTCTTAACGGAGTGAAATGAGAAGTCTATGCCACTTGCTACTTTTCAATCCTTTGAAATAGGACTAAATTCTTGATATTAAGTCAATGTATGCGCATAGAGAAAGGACATTTCTTTTTTCACCATCCCACAGTGAAAGTTTTTATTTGCAGTAAGAGCAGCTGGTCGGTGTATTAAAACTCGATTTGCTATGAGATTATATTTTCATTTAATGAATGTTTATTTTTATTTCAAGTAGATACATAATGAGCTTGTTATAAGAAATAAAACTGTGAAGAAATGTGAGGATGCTTGTTTCGGTATTCAATCTCTTTCCAAAGCCTGCGAATTCGAATTAAATCGTTCAAGGTGCGATGTTTGGAACATTGGAGTACGATGGCTTTGGCTTTAGCTTTTCAAATTTCAAAAGACTTGAAAAAATCCACATTCAGGTTCATTATTTTCAAGCAGCATACTGTGGAGAAAATCGGTGAATTTACCGAGAAGTTCAGTGGTAGTTCAGGTTGCAACTAACCCGAAAAAAATTCTGAAATATTAACAGGATTTTGGTAATGACACTAGAAAATGTGGATAATTTACCGGATTTGGGGGATTCTACTACCGTAAGATATTATAAATTTGCCAACTTTTGAGGAATTTGTACCTACTGTGATCGAATTAATCGTTTCCCAAGGAATTTCGGTAAATTTATCGGAATTTTGGAACACCAATGTGTTGAACAGTTTATTAATTCATTAAGGGGAGGTTCTCATCTAGCGATCTCAAAATAAGGTGATTTTCTTGTATTTTTTTTTCATGGAAGGAAGTGAATAAATAACTCGGGGGTTCTCACACTTGTTAATTGAGTCTTTAAGTACATAAAAAAATTTTTCTCAGTAAAAAATAATGCGATGGGAATTGTTGGTACGTATTGTAACATAACCACCTAAAAAAACTGATCAATCGGGCGCCACTATAGCACTTACAAAAATTATCAGAAATCAAAAATCCAAAGATTTTTATGAGATATATTATATTTGTTGATTAAAACCAACGAATAGTCCGAAATTGAAAAAATGACAGATATGCAAACTTTTGGTAGCGTTTTTTCACCTTTTTTTTGCTCTTTAAAGTGCTATAAAAAGAAAAAAAAACGGCGAATGTCATCTCCATTTAGGTTCATTCTCCAATGAATTCAATCAGCTTCAAAATAAAATAAAAAAAAAAGAGCGATCCGTTCAGTAGTTTTTGAGATATCGTGGAGCAAAACTTGAAAAATATGGTTTCGAGAAAAACGCCTTCAAAGTTTCGGGATACGAATCCTTTAACTTGAGAAAATCTTTCTCATGTATTTTGAAACCCATTGAATGAGTTTCAAATGACTCGAGTTCTTAATTTACTTCTTTAAAAGGATACCAGCGGCTTCTGAGAATGCAACCCGAACCAAATCTTTTTTGACAAATTATTCGAAAATAACGCAATATTTTGATTTCATTCCTCTGTTTTCGTGTAATTTGTCAAAATAGTTTCGGTTGTGTGCTTTTCCAACCAAAGAGTCTGGTTGAATCTTCAGGGGTCGCTGGTATCACCTTAAGAACAGGAATTCGAGAAAATCACCTTGTTTCGGAATTCGCTTGATGAGAACCTCCCCTTCCCCAGCAACTTCATCCATGGAACTGTCTAGGGCCTCGCAAAAATCTAGCCAAGGGCTAGAAAGAGTCTAGTGGCTAGCGGGGAACTTGTAAGGGCCTAGCGAGTGCTGATATAGCGCTTCCTCGGGTTAAGGGGGGAGAAACACTGTTTTATGAATAGTTTTCGAATGTTTCATCACAAGGAAAGGAAAAGATTGAATGGAGTGGAATAAATTACGTTACAATGTTGACATTGAAAACTATATGAAAACACTTTTTGGTAATAAAAAAAACAAAACGGTGGCGCTGTAGCTGCCTGAACGTGGTCCCTCGATTTTTTCACCGTGGAACGCTCAGGGCTTTTTAATCAACTGAAATCAACAAATAACCTTTTTTTCCCGTTAGATTATGCTTTTCCCCTTTGCTAGAATCTAAATTTCGCAGTAAAAATGACCCCACGTTTTGAATGTTTCATTTTTAATGTTAAATTTAGGTTCGTGCAAAGGGGAAAAGTACAATTTGACGAAAAAAAATGTAATTTGTAGATTTAAGTCGACTACAAAGACCAGAGCGTTGTTCCACAACGAAAAAATCGAGGACCCACGTTCAAACAGCTGCAGCGCCAACATTTTGTTCTTTTTTATTACTTTTTATTTCACTTCATCAAATCTTTTCTTTTCCTTGTAATGCAACATTTGAAAACCATTCGTCAAACAATGTTTCATATGAATCTCTCCGCTTAAAACACGGAGAAAAGAAATCTTCAAAAAATAGTAAAGTTCGATGTCATACGTAGCACAGCCGCCCTCGATATGTGAAATAGTAAATTATATCACATCGCATTTTGATTTATGTGTAGGCACATAAAATTCAAATTCAGTGATGGAAATTATCGAAATTGTTAATCCTCATAGTGATTCACGAAGACACTACAAGGCATTACACTTTGTAATACTTCACATCACATAATCAGTAAATTACGTAGCTCATTCTACTGAGAATATATTAACATTTATTGTTATATTAAATAGTGAAGTCTGCTATTCCCCAAAGAAAGAGGCACTTTTCTGCGTGAAGTTAGGCGACAGGTTATGAAGGATACAATTTTTCATGTGAATGTTTTTATATTTTGTATAAAAAATGTATATAAATTCTATCAAATTATTTTCCCGAAACATGATTTTGTGTAATTTGTTATTCAGGCTAAATTAAATTTCACTCGAGAGGTTTTTTTTCATTCACCGTACCATAATTGCTGATAAGAATACATCCTCTCCTAATACTCTCAGCACTAAATTATCGGAGTATATGAATACCTCAACATTTTTATCCTTCCGTGTACCAAAAGTATTTATATACATAAAAGAAAAAAATTAAGGTGTTCTCGATTCTTCTCATACAGTACAAAAAATTCACAAGAAATTTAACAGTGCGTGTATTTCGGAACGTGTATATGCAGTCTAAAATGAAATTTTTCAAGAAAATACATCACGACGTAGACACGAATACACCTCAATTCGAGACCCCTACGAAACAAAGTAACAAAAACGACATGTTGATGTTGTAAAATTTAATCCATCGCCATCATCATCATCATCATCATCATAATCGAGGAGATTGCGGTAATTAAATTGTTTGTGTCTCACACTTTCCTCTCTTTACGGATGACACACTTTTCTTGCAGGTTTCAACGCAAGAAATTCTATATTTTGCAATTCGCATTTGTACACTTGATAGTGTAAAAATTATTCACAATTATAATAGTCCCGTAACTTTTACCTTATTCGAGACCTCATTAGGACAAGAATCGAAAATTGTGAGATACAAACGAATATATGAATTTGTTATGTAAATGACAATTCTGTTACGATAGCGAAAGTAAATACCGTGTAAAACCAGTATTCCGTAAGTTCCTGTTTTATGTTTTCATGTATTCATACTATATATACATGTGTGTATATATATCTATTATGATAATCATGCAAATTATTTTCTTATTTATGTTTGAAAATAGAAGAGAGAAAAAAATGAAATTCGTGAAGAGTTTTCATCCAATTTAACCGAGTTCACAAGTTCGTTGCAATAAGAAACGGAGCGTAGTTGTCTCGAGAGTACCTTTCGCCTGCTTTCGTCGCGAGTACAAATGCACCCTCCTGACCTTGGTAAATGGTTATAAGCCTTTCTACGATCATGTTAAATAGTCTCTGGTCGTCTCTGTCTCGATGATTCGCTTTCATCTCAAGGGAAATCAAGTTATGCGTCATCAGTGATCAAACTAACCATGAAAATCTGTATTACGAAGAAAAGACAATGGTTACAAAGTAGCAGTATTGAAGAGGTGAATTGATGGTAATGAGAGAGAATTTTTAAAGAGAACAATAGCGTGATCAGTTTTTATTAGGGACGGTTCGTTATCCTTGAGAGGAGAGTTGAATTTTTCTGATAACGTTTGATGGTACGAAAATTACGCTGGAGAGAAGTTGGAATTTTCAACTTCTTCTGTAGGTATTCCAGCACAGTAATTTGGGTGAATTTAATCGTACATTGCATTCTTATTCATTTCTTCTTTCAACATTTTGCTGATTTCGGAAAAAAAAACTACAAAATGTCTAGGTGGGAAATTTTCACAGTAATTAAGGGAACGTATTTGGTTGGGAACAAGTTTTGTAAAATTATACGATAAATCGAATCTTCACTTCTTCAGCTTCGTATGAAATTCTGGTGATTGTGTCATGTTTTGAAAAGTTATGCAGTGAATTAATTGTAATACTTATCATAATTGATATAACCCATGATTTATAGTGGAATTATGCGAAAAAAATTGCAATCTTCGTGACTCATCTCACTTCTTGCCAAGCCGGGTATCCGAAATTTTGAAATCTCATTCTAAAACTTCACTGTTCCCGGCTTCATACAAAAATATTCAAATTCAACTTGTGAACCAAATTTTGACTGTAATAGAATTCTAGGACACATTCTTTCCCGGGTCAAACAATTTGGACGGTGTGTGTCTTCTTATTTCATTTTTCAACCGATATTGTCCTGGTTGTTGAATAACGCGGACAAAAACAGTACTTTTTCAAGAATTTAGTTTGAATTTCTCTTCCAGGGAATGAAAGGGATTGAGGAAAAATCCAGACTAAAATCTTGAAAAAGTACTGTTTTGGTCCACATTATTCAACAATCGGGACAAAATCAGCCCTAGTAAAAATTTGAATTTCGGTTCGCCAAACGGGACTGGTGCAGGCGTATTGCGTTTTTGTGCGGTGTTGTTGCAGTCCTGTTTGGCAATCCCGAAATTCAAATTCTTCCTCGGGAGTCTAAAAAAACTCGGGTTAATTTCAAGGTTTTTCAAATTTCTATTTTAGCCAGAATGACCATCAATTCTTTCCTGCCCAAATCAAAATTGGGCGAAGGACTTCCCAATAGTCTCCTAATTCTAAAATGTTTTCTGTTGTAACTGTTTTACTAACACTGGTCCTGACTAGAAAAATTAATTGGAACGTGCTTGAGGAGATGTAAATTCAAACCTGCCCCAGGATTGTGCCAATGTTGCACTAAACTTGAACTATTATTAGGTCAATATTGAACTGATCTTGAATCAATTTTGCCGCAATGGTGCAATGATTTTTGAATGCGGCAACTGGCTGGAAATTTCTGAAAAATTACAAATCATACGTGAACAGCGAATCAAATTGGGAATTTTTGACAATTTCACAATATCCATTGACCACTGTAGAAAAATATAAATCTCATACAAAAAATTTAGAAACGATCAATATACATTTTTACATGAAATTTACAATATTTTTTATCGAATTCTATATGAGATTGATCATTCAAATCACTTCTAAACAACATTTTATATCAATTTAATTCAAAATTGTTCACATTACTTGCTTTCAAACTTTTTATATTAAATTTAAGATACACTCTTTCAATCCCGTGAAAAAATTGTCCACGCCTGTTCAGGCTTTATTCATCAGGCGTGATCAGTCGTGATCATGCTCATTCACGCCCAATCACGCCTAATTATGCTCCATTATGCATGAAGAATTCATACAAAATCAACATGTTTTCTGTAAGGAATGAAACTGACAATTTTATCGAACACTAATTTATTGTCAATCATTTCTACTTATTGTGCTCATGCCGTTTCTATTTTCTAGTTTTCAGGTTTCAGGCATGATCACGCGTGATCAGGCGTACACGCATGCGTTCGGGGCCGATTTAGCACCATAAAACATGAGTATTCGTGATAGAAAAATCAACACACCGTCATTTTGTATGAATACTTCTCAGTCGGTGAGATTTTGCATGATCAGAGGCGACAATGGATTGTCCGGTATGATCGCAGGCGGTTTTCACGTGGGTACAAAATTGAAGCGTTTTTAGTGATGACGATGCTAAAAAAAGTGAACGACCAGGCGTAGTCAGGCTCAACTACGTGCAGTCAGTATTGAAAACGAATAATTTTGCTGAAAAATGTCCATGATTAGGCCTGCACACGCCTGATCAGACCTGAACGATTCTTCCACGGGAACAGTTCAAGAACAAAATCTATGAATATTAGAGAACTCAACCTTATTCACTACCGAAGCGAATTTAGTCTCTCACAATATTACCAATCCGATTTGCTTAGCCCGTTATCCCAATCAGAAATTCACAACAACAGGCGCTTTACTGCACCAGTATTGGCCAAGCCTGGCAGGGTACTGGCAGGATTGAGTACTAATATTACATGGAGAAAAATGATGTTTTGAATATTACTACATTTTGTACTAAAGTATAGTGCTATAAGTGGAATAGTATAATTTTGTACAACCGAATGTAGTAAAAATTCATGCTTCATGATGAGAAGTTGCGTCAAATCGAAAGATTATGCATGAACTTTTACTACATTCAGTTGTAAATATTATACTATTCTACTTATAGCACTACAAAATGTAATGATATTCAAACCATCATTTTTCTCCGTGTATTATTCGCAGTCAGTACAGTGCCTGTACTGGATCAGCACCTGGCCGATATTAAGCTCTCAGTACTGGTTTATCAGTACAGGTTTAGTACTGTATTTCTATGTATTCAGTACAGATCCCGTACGTGTTGGCCAAGTGTTGAAAATCCAATATTGGCACTGTACTGCACCTGTTGTCAACATTGGCATAATTCAGAGTCTTCTGATTGGGATAATCGTACTTTCTTCGACACTCAATCTTTTCATTTTTATGATATTTCATTTTGTTCATGGACAGTTCGTTCTTTAAAAAAACAAACATGTGTTCTCGATTATCATAGTGACATCAGAATGAGAGTTAAGGCGAGTCTTATGATTGAATTAATGAGAATGATATCAATAATGATATCATTGAAATCATTTTTCATCGTGCACCGATGACTAAATGTTTCTTCAGTTTCATTACATCATGCAGATGATATCAGATTGAAATTTATGTCGGAATGAACTTTACCGGGACACAGTGTATGAATTATGGCACGCAGCTATGAGATTAAATTACATACAATTTTCCACAATTTCCGATTGTAACTTTCTTGTTTGAATAAAAATTAATCGTATACCTCAATTATACTACATCATTATTACTATTTTGCAATCATATTCAATCGATCTCGAAGCACAATATACCGAATATTTCTCTTCTTCTTCTTCTTCTTCTTCTTCTCCTTTTCATACGATCGAAAGATGAAATAAATACAGAAAACTTATTATTTTATTGATTCTCATATTTTTCATTGGCATTTGATTGATCGTATAAGAGACAAAAAAACAGAGGGCTTTTGAGATGTCGTCTTCATGGAATTCATTCCCTTCGATCTATCTGAAATTCCCGAATCGTAACAATATAATGTGCCACTTTCAATATATCGCGAAGCCTCCGATAACCGTATAACGATTCAACAATTCCAAAAGAACTGCAAATATATATATATATCTCTCTGGAATGTTCTCCAGTGAGGAACAAGTGAAAAGTGTATGATTCTCTCATGGCCTGGATACGATTAAAATGATATCACTTTAACAGAACATCGTCAAAATGACATCAATTTGATCGAAACGCGACCGTGAGAATGACACTCCGTCTCTCACTAAATTTCATCGAGACATATTTCAAACAAAGCTTCTTCTCTGACGCACAAATGATTCATTGGAAAATATTTAATCCACTGAAATATCGCGTCCTGTGAATCAATGAAATAAAATGGAATATTCATGGAAGAACGAATTAAATTGATCTATAGTACAGGTGAATTTATTCTTTTCTTACTCTCATCCACGTTCAATGTTATATCCAAATTTCAATACCTGGAATCATTCTGAATTATTAAAGCACTGTGAAAAAAAGAAACAAAAACAAAAACAAGTAGCTACCAGCTGCTCTGACGTTCTCCCTGCTGAAAATACCGGTTTTTGAACGAGTTTCATAACGCGTTACACATATTAAAACACTAAATCGACATTATACGAAAGATCATGCAACTCGTGCGACGAATGATTTTTTATGTTTTAATAGAATTAGAGTTTGTTGCGAATTTTCGTTCTCAGAAATTTCCCTCTCACCGATACATGTTATTACGTCTCGAGGTATTTAAATTTCAATTGAATTTTCATATGGAAATTGTTGAAGTGAGAATGGAAAGGAGGAGGAGAGGAAACAATATGTATATACGTGCGGATTATTCATTTAATTCCACGGTAAAAGAATTTGTGGTTAGTCGAGGTAACCCAACTCCGGTGAGAATGATGTGTGCTGAAATTCAAACTTGTATATTCATTCGTCACTTGTGTGTACGTGCAACGAATTAGACGCCAGAGTTTCTTAATTGTCCGACATATATGCAGTGGTGTTTACTCAGCTCGAAAGCTTTCACTGTCGCTTCTCTCTTTGCGGTTTCCTTCCTTACAGAATTCTATCTACAATTAGAAGTTCAAATATCTGTGGAACACATGCGCTGTTTGAAGTCATTGAAAGTCATTGAAAATTTAATGAACAGTCATCAAATTAGTCGGTGAGATTGGAAATGAGGACGAAAGTATTTTTCTTCATTATACAGAGACAATTAGAGATCTCATATGGAACGCGAATTTTTATTACCCTGGTTTGAATATTTCTGTTATGGTTCATTTTGATGTTTCGTAGGAGACTAGGACTAGGGCAGTCATTTTGAAAATTTTAAAAATAGTTTGCTGTCATTGCAAAAAATTTGCTGCTCCAGCAAACGAATCCCAGCAAAATTAGATTTCGCTGTCACAGCGAATTTCTTTTTATTCCGCGAATGCAATTAATTACATCAAACTTTGAATGAAAACATTCAGAATCAATTGAACAATCGAGTGTTGTTCATCTCTTTGTTGTTGAGCAAACTAACAGTAATCAATTAGACCAAAATCTCTATTCAGGTTTTTTTTTTATATTATAATGAACATCACCTGTCTTCATATGCACGGGAAAAAGGAAAAGTTGCAATAATTACTTGAATAGTTGATAGTAGACCATCTACTCAAGTAGTTGAGTAGCTGCAACTACTCAGTAATCAGGTACTCTCTAAAATTTGTATAGTGAGATGTCACTCTTCAGCCAGCCGAAAGTGAGTCTGTCGAAATTTTAAGTGAAATTTCCACTCTTTTAGAGTGATCTTCTAAGGTTTGAGGTTAGAAACTCACAGCCACTCAAATTCTAGAGTCAATTTTTCACTCGAAAAAAGTGAGGGTTCACTCGAAGCGGACTGGCTCACTTCTGAGACTCAGTGGGGTGAAACACGTGATTTTTCACTCTTTCTGATTTAGAGAGTAGGACAAGTAACAAGTTAACTTCCTCAACTAACTCGATGGTTGCATTAACTAATGTAAATACCTGAGACATTTTGAGTTAGTTGAGGCAGCTAACGTGTTACTTGCCTTGACTACTTGAGTAGTTGCTGCAACTATTCCTTTTTTTCCGTGTGTACTTGTGTAACAAAGCCAATTTCTCTGATCAATCCTTAATTTTCTGTGATCCACACGCGACACAATGAAACAGCTGTGACAGCTACTTACTTCCTTAGCACCGTTTTTTCACAGCTATAGCTAAGATAATTTTAGCTGTAGGCATTCTTTAGTTCCCACAGTAAGACATCGTACTTGTAACTACGCAGGTTTTGTGGTTGATATTTGGACAGCCAAATAATTTAACTGTTGAATTTTCGCTGTGGCAGCTACCTTTCTTGCTGCTACCGCCAAGTGAGTAGCTCTGACAGCTAATTTATAGCTATCCAAATAATAGCTAATTATTTATTTCCATGCAAAGATTGATGTAATCAATGAAATATCAATGACGTGGAACCCCTGATTAAAACAATTCTATTCATTCAGGTTGACCGTGCAGAATTCCGATTCACATCATCCAATGGGTATCAATCGGTTTCACTTGAAAGTTTGCTATTTCAATGGGATTCTGTAATCAGGGATGGTCGAAACAGTCTAGTAACCCTTTCGAATCCTCATGAATTCTCCAGTGTATATTCTTGACGTTAATTCCAAGCCGAGATAGACAACGAAAAACTCATAAACTATCGATTGAAGTTGACTGAACGCTATTGAATGAGATCCAACAGTCACGAAAATCGAAAGTAACTCTTTCGATTTATTCATTATCAATTCATTCGGTCACTCTCCGTTGTCAATACTACTTCGTTCAGAGCTGTTTAATAATTTGGATGGAGTAATTCATGACCTCGGAATAAAATCGATTTATATCTGTAGGAAGTATCTAAAACAATGTGTTCCATGGATACCTTTGTTGGTACGTGCAGAAAAACTAGTGTCCAGTATCACGCAAGTGGGTAGGCACATTATACCGTGGCCGTATATTCTTTTATCTCGTACAATCTGAGAATACATTTTATCATCTATATTTTCTCGTGTTTTTACAAATTCAACGTGTATTCCATCATTGGAAATCTTGTTTTTTTTTTTTTTATTACAAGTAACAATGAATACTCTTCCTGTTTGGATAAAAAATTTCTGGATTAAGAGGAATAATTTGAAAAATCATTGAATCTGCATTTTATTCAATACGATGGTCGTTGACCTGTTCATGGAAGAAATATATATATTCACGTTTCGCTGAGTTTCCACGTGATTCGTTGTTTATTTTATCCACAAGAATCACAAGAAATGATGTTAAATACATTTTGTATGTTCTATTCCAGATCAATTCTTCTTAAATATGTGGTAGTCATTCTACGTTGTTTCTGATTCTTACACGGAAAAAAATGAACTGTTAATTTCACCAGAATTCCGGTTACTATATGGACAGCAAGGAATATCTGTGACTTTTACTGGAATTCTTGTTAAATTTACCGGAGCCCTTGTTAAATTTGCCGGAGACTTGATTCATTTAACTAGAATTCCGGTTAGAATGGCAGTAATTCTTGCTGTCCATATATTAACCGGAGTATTTTTTTCAGTGTATGTTTCATTAATAATTTCACCAAATTAAATACAGAAATACAGATGAATTAGTTCTCTGAAATGTGAATGGAACAATTTATTCAATGGGATTACAAAATTTAGTTCTGGTGAATAAAAGTCATTTGAAGTGAACAAATTTTCTAGGTATTTACACTAGGAAAGATGCATATGCACTGAAAAATTTCAATATTTTCACTAGGAGTCATTAACCAGTACATTGGAATGTTGCTGAAATTTGAATCGTCCATTAAAACACATTAATAATCAAATAACGAAATACGAAGCTGTTGAAGACCCAAAACCTTACAGTAAATTCTACGATCGATGTTTTCAGTTGCACGGAGAAAGGAATATAATAATGGTTATCAGACAAAGTATAGTAATCGGAGGACAGAATTCATTATGACGTCAAATACTATACATCTATCAGGGTTTAGCAGAAATGTAGTAACTATTACGAGAGTTATGATGAATTGTCATATACCGACTGTCATTTATCGTGATAATGAATCAAATCTCAATACATTTGTTGAAATATTCCAGTAGACTCACTGGAATTTTGCAGTATAAAATCCGCAAAATTTCAATACATTTGCTGGAAAATGAATTCACTGAAATTTTCCAGTTCCAACTTCTTTTTGTACAGTGTAATATTCAACCAGATCCTTTTTTTAGGTCTTTTTGAAATGTCTTATGCAACGTGTTTAGATATCTTTTAGAGGTTCAAAACACTTTTCACGTCCAAAAGACATTTGTTAGACTTATTTTGAACGTGAAGGATATGTAAATACATTGCATGAGACATCTAGAACTCGTCTAAAAGATCTCTTAGAACAAGAATTGTTGTATGGAAGATAAAATGCCACCTCCAATAACAAGTCTCTCGAGGGATGATAATATACACATATATAGTTAGAACGAAAACCTATTCTTTCATAGTCAGCTGAATGGATTCCTCTACAAGTGTAAAATCACCATTTCTCCATAGAGAATATAGAGATGAGAGACGAATATTCCTTGTTTTTTTTTGTCTTTTTTTTTTCGATGAGCGAAGAACACGGAGTCAATTGTTATTCAAGTTAAATCAGGAAAAATGTTCACGTAGCACGTGCTGTACGTAATTTCAGAGCGATGTCACATATATTTCTCATTCTCATTCCATTATACATATGTAGAACGTACGCGCGTACATCCACGTTGAACTAACAGCTCAAGATGTTTGTTTAAGGAGTCAAAGAAAAAGGCATAAGGGAAGAACGTCTAAAAGGTCGACCCAGTTCAAAAAGAACAATGGTAAATTATAATTGCCAAGTATCTTTTACCAACGTAATAAAGCCTCTTCCTTCATTTTTCTCTTACAATTATTGCGTAATTGCCTTCTAATTGTTTCATCGGGGCACTAATTAGCTTCCACCGATGACGATCGATTATGCATTGGCAGTTAGTTCACCGAGTTTAACGCGTTACGTATTACGTTTAGAATGTTCCGAATTTGTTTGCATTCAATGTACACGTCGCTGCTGCTGTTGTTACGAAATCGTTCTCCATTGATAAGATCATTAAATATACCGGTCATTCACCAGTGAATGCCTGCTAGAAGACGAATGTCGATGTTCTTTATCTGGTTAACACTTAGACCACGGTTATCTTGTCTGCATGTATGCATGTCCTAGTAATATCGCAAAGATGAATCATGTAATGCATCGTGCAATGATGTTCCTTAGAAATTATCGTCATTATTATATTGGTTCATTGGAAGAGGTGACGTGCAGGTTAACTTGATTTCAGAATTCTTTTGTTTTCTTTCGACGCAATAAATCGTTTTTCCAATGAATGAATTTTGAATGGAAGTCCACTTGAAAGAAAGTGAATGTTTATTTTTCCGGTAGATTGAGGGGTTTTCTTGTTCGTTGACGATGGTCAGAAAACTATACTCTGAAAACTTTGACCTTCACTGTGAATCAATTTGAAACTAGCAAACGATTGTTGTAACTTTTGATTAAACGTCGTGGCAGCTTGGTTCACTCCAAAAATTGGTTGAATAATATTCCCCTAAGCGTTTCAGGTGCTTAAATTCCTGATGAAAGGCTGCTAACTTTACGGCTGCCAGTTTTAGCTTCATTCGCTGTGGCGCAGATGAACAGCTGAGTCAATTGTTTTCATAAAAACACAAGATTTTGGGTATCAATAATCATGGAAATAATGACACAATTATGGCTGTTCATTGCAACCCATGTGTTTATCGACGCGACTCAACAAAAATTCCAAGCTTGTCCCAGACTTGACACATGTGTCAGGACCAAACCTTCGCTGAGAACAATCGAACCAACAATTCATTATAACGTAATTGCCTTGATTTTTTTCAATGAACAATCGATCATCGGACGTTTGGTAATCTCCTAAGGATGTCCATTGCACGTGATCCAAGCTCAGCACAAGCGTACAAAGAACCTTTGGTCAGGTACAGTCGTGCCAATATTACGCTCACGAGATGACCCGTTGTTAAAACATTGGTAACTGAAAGAAAAGCACTGATTTTCAAAAAATTCTCACAAGATTTCGAGATGTACTGTCCCACTTCTAAAACTGTTCACGGAAAAAACTGAATTCGCAGTGACAGCAAAAACTTGTGTGCTGAGTGCATTGCGCGGCTGCAGCTATCATTGTAGCTATATGTACTAACATAGCGTTTTTGCACCGACAAAAAATGATCGCAGAAGAAATGTTGCTAGTGGAGCGATTTTTGTAGCTGTAGTACATACTCAAAGAGAATAAGATGGCCGCTAAACATTCAATGTGAATTCAATGAAAATTTGACAAATGCATAGACATTTTGAGGTTCAAAAAATGTTCAACAACCCTAATAACCAAATATTCAACCTCTAGAATAATTATTTGTTTACATGCAGTTTTGTAAAATTAAATTTGAAACATTCCGCTGAAGTTATATGTATTATTGTTAGAACAAGGACAATTCAGTCGGTAGGGTGGCTCAAGCGCTGGCAGCTTGAATTAGTGACCGAAAGATCGCGGAATCGACCCTCCCCTATCCAATGAATTTTTTTTTTCACTCGGTTGGTTGTTCTTTTAGCGATTCTTTCAAGCTAGTACAGCGAAACACTGATTGCAAAGAAAAATTGCTATCATAGCTATTCTTTTCGCTTTTCGCAATGGCAGCTAATTTTTAGCTACCACAGCGAATTATTTTTTTACGTGTTGTTTCAAATGACTCGTTTCTGGATTAACCAAGAAAATGAATGTTGCGGAAGTTTGAATCGTTTATTGGAACGGATTGTCAATTGAATAACAAAATACTCAGCTGTTGAGGACTTGGAATCTTGTAGTACATCCTTTAAACGATGTTCCCAATTCTAAGGACTCGATGCTACAGGATAAACACCAATTATTCATCAGATTGTGTGAGTTTGAACTTCCGTTTTGTTTCTATGAACTATTCAAACTTGGAGAACATGAAAATTAAGAATCTTGATCTCCCGCGATACACAGCGGAAAAAGAAATTCGCTATGACATTGAATATCGATTTTGCTAGGTCCCTTTTGCTGGGGCAGCAAATTTCTGGCAAACTATTTGCTATCACAGCGATCTTGTTACCTATGACATCGATTTTTTTGAACTGCACTGTAAAAAGAACTGTCAAAAAAAGGTTTGAAAGTTTTTTACCAAACATTTCTTGGTAAGTTCACAAACATAGTGGGTGAAATTACAAACAATTTTTGTCAATTGACAAATCTTTTCTGGAAAATCACAAACATTGTTTGAGAATTTCCAACAGAAGAACAGAAAATTTGTGAGTTTCCAAACAATTTGGAAATTTACGAATATTTTTTACAGTGTGTTGCAGCAAGAAATGTTTGCTATTCTATATATATAATAATGAAAATTTTGCCAATCCAGCGAAATACTTGCTGTTTTGGTTAATCATATTGCACTCCCAGCAATCCAATCAGCCGTGGCAGCGAATTTTCATCTATTCGGCAAAAAGATTTGCTATTCTTTATATAATACCTCGATTTGCTGGATCAGAGAATAGTTTTTTTTTCTCCGTACAGCCGAACCAATTCGAACTTTGCAATGATTGTGCGAATGGCGTAATATTGGAGTGAAACCGGTATAATACACGGTGCTAGTTTATGTTAATTAATGAACGATAAGAAGTCATAGCAGTAAATTAAAAGCACATGAAATAGAAAGTGTTGGCGATTACGATACATATACTGTTATAATTCATCCTTATGTTCACAATGGTATAACTAACTAATTAACAACGCTTTCGTATTTTGAATATCAGAGCGTGAAATAAAAAGAAAAAACAGAAGGCTGAGCATGCGGAAATTTATATGCACCCCGTGCGTAAGTCACAGATTCGAACGACAGACGTTTTCAATAATAATACGCTATTCATGTTAAAATCACAATGTCAAATCACCTCGTTTATGGAAACAAATTTATAGTTTTTTTTTTTACATAAAAGCGGTGCATTGAAACTTCATTCATTCAGAATGAATAAATATTGTGAAACAGTTGATTCTATCAATGAATGTGAATCGCTTTAACGAGGCATCGGTAATTTTTATTGAATTAATTCTGTAATCTGTATGGTTGATTAATGTTGACCTTTCACTTTCGAAGAAACTTATACTTTCTTCATTTCTTTGTGTACGAAGTCAGGGCGAAATTTCATAAAAGAACGGTTGTCACAGTTGTTTTGAGGTTTTTTGAGGTAGAGGCGAGCAGTTGAAAAATGGTGGCCAGAGAGTCTAATGTTAAAATCGATAAGAACACCTGACAATCGCCGAACGGAAACGCGGGAGGAATTTATTAATGGCGGAAGAAAGTCAATGCTTTGTTGTTACTACGAATTATATGAACGGATGTCACTTTCCAAAAGTTCAGATAGAGCTTTGTAATTAAAATACGCATGGAGTTGAACTTGAATTGTAGTCGTGAAGCAATTGGAATTGTAATTACTGTAATCGTTGTGATATGTAGCGAGAAAGAAGTGATAGATTATCCTGCAAATAGATACGTTTCAATGGGTACGAATTCAATGGTCTCGTCGTTTATTCTTGAATTCTACAAATGAATAAGAGATGCCCGATATCGATTCTCATGTCAAATTTCAAGTGTTGTTTCGGGTTCATCGAGAGAACAGTACGTTTTCTTATGTTATATTGATATAAAACCAGTACACCTGGTTTGAAACAATATGTTTTCACCATGATGTCAAAATTGTGAAAAAATAATAACCTCTTTCTGTTGAAAAAAACAAAAAAAACAAAAAAGAAACAAAATCGGAAAAGTAACCCTGCTTCAAAAATCCGGTTTAAACTTATTGACTCTTCAACCAGTTTGAATCGGATTTTTGTCCGGGAATTTTCCTATTCGATCTCATTCGAATATAATCAGTAAATTCAAATGTACATGATCCGAATTTCCTGATTATATCTCATTGAGTAAAAATTTCCTATCCAAACCGATTAGATTTGAATAAGATCAAATAGGAAAATTTCTGGACAAAAATCTGATTCATACTGATTGACCAGTTAATAGGTTTAAATCGGATTTTTTAAGCAGGGAAATGGTATCAATTACTACCCACATTGAGAACCCAATTTCTTAGACTGGAAGAAAATTTTCTTCGCCCTCATTCTAATGAATCTTTTTTTTTTTTCAATGAGAAAAAATTCAGTTCAATGAAAAAAGTTTTCATCAGATCGAAACAAAAGATTCTCAATTGAATGAATTCATTTTTTCCGTTGGAAACAAGATTTAACAGGATCAGGGCAAACAAATTTTCCTTCAGTCTGAGAAATTAGGTTCTCAGTGCACCAATGAGATTCAATGCAAATGTTGCAACGATAAATAACCATTCAGACCAATTCAAACCAATTGAAATCCATTAGAACTGATCAAATGAATGAAATTTGATGGGAATTTAATAAGTTTGAATGGTCATTTACCGTTGCATACCCATACAGCACAAGAGTTCCCGTTATGCTAATCAATAGGGGTGTGCGGGTAGCACTTTTTATCGGGTCGGGTCGGGTTCGGGTATTTGTATTTCTTTTCGGGTCGGGTCGGGTCGGGTACCCGATTAAATCGGGTTTTCCAAGTCGGGTACCCGAATATAATAAAATCGCTTAAATTTAATATTTTCAACTTCTATTCGAAGTTGCCATTGCCGTTGATATTTTAAGGACACATTGTCTTGAGCGATTGTAGGAATAAGGGGATTTCATATGAATTCGATTCTAATATGAAGAATGCCATATTCACTACAAGTCTATTAGGGTTGTTACTCCATGTAATTGATTATGCAGCGGATTAAGAAATCTCCAAATTGCTTCATGGAATGTTTATATTTATTTTCTAATTCAATTAAAAAATATAATCACATTTATATCTCATAAATAATATATTATCTATTTTCGTATTTAGTAACCACAATATAGAATCTTGAACATCAATGAAAATAAATATTCTTCTTATAAATATCATTCTTTTTCCATATTTTTAAATTTGAATGGAGGAAGTACAACTCTCCCACATGTTTTGTCAGCAATCTTGATCGAGTTGCTGTCACAATATTTCCTGCTGAGGAAAACGTTTGCTATATTTGAATTACCCGAATGTAATCGGGTACCCGAAAAACTCGGGTAATTGAAAAACCCGACCCGACGGGTACCCGACCTGACCCGGTCGGGTTCGGGTATTTGTATTTCTTTTCGGGTCGGGTCGGGTACCCGATTAAATCGGGTTTTCCAAGTCGGGTACCCGAATATAATAAAATCGCTTAAATTTAATATTTTCAACTTCTATTCGAAGTTGCCATTGCCGTTGATATTTTAAGGACACATTGTCTTGAGCGATTGTAGGAATAAGGGGATTTCATATGAATTCGATTCTAATATGAAGAATGCCATATTCACTACAAGTCTATTAGGGTTGTTACTCCATGTAATTGATTATGCAGCGGATTAAGAAATCTCCAAATTGCTTCATGGAATGTTTATATTTATTTTCTAATTCAATTAAAAAATATAATCACATTTATATCTCATAAATAATATATTATCTATTTTCGTATTTAGTAACCACAATATAGAATCTTGAACATCAATGAAAATAAATATTCTTCTTATAAATATCATTCTTTTTCCATATTTTTAAATTTGAATGGAGGAAGCACAACTCTCCCACATGTTTTGTCAGCAATCTTGATCGAGTTGCTGTCACAATATTTCCTGCTGAGGAAAACGTTTGCTATATTTGAATTACCCGAATGTAATCGGGTACCCGAAAAACTCGGGTAATTGAAAAACCCGACCCGACGGGTACCCGACCTGACCCGACCCGATAAAAACCCGATGACTCGGGTACCCGCACACCCCTACTAATCAATATGTATTCATTATGAATATTTTGAATTGAAAATGAAGTCATAATGGACAACTTAATGTGCAGAAAGAACTCATATCTAGTTTTCATTCGGAATTCATTGAATTCTTATTGACGGAAAGAATAATTTAGCTGCAGCACCTAAGTGGCTAGCTAGCACGGACATGGACAGCCATGGAATTAGCTCCTGCAGCTAAATTTTAGCTGTTATAGCCAAAAAATTTGCATTTGTAGCTAATTTATTTGCGGTGGTAGCTAAAATTTAGCCACGGGAGCTAATTTAATGGCTGTCCGTGCCTGTACTAGCCATTTAGCTGCTGCCGCTAAATTATTTTTTCCGTGTTGAGTTCATGATTCATTGGTCGCATAACGGGAACTATTCGAGAAGTCTTTGAGAGGGCTTTATAAATTTAAATTGATATTTTACGCTGGCTGGGAATGAATTTGTATTGAATTTCATCAATCAATGGGTTTCGATAGAAGTGCGTTCGAAAATTTAATAAGAATTCAAATATAAAATATTTATATTGAAAAAAGACGCGAAAGATTAATTGGACACTTCCTTAGTTCCTATGGAAAATAATGAACGTTACATTAGTACGAGGAAAATACATTATGAGATGTACCGTACGTTACAACCAACTTGAAGCAGACAATGCTTTGTCCTAGTTCAAATATTAGGGATTCTGTGCGCGTACAAGAGCTCCGTCGCGTATGACAGGCTCGCTCGTTGGGTCATACCGAGGTCATTTGAATAAAACAACTGAAATTTCGTGTAAGACTGTACATGAGTGTATTTTCACTTGCATCGTTGATATGAAATTTAATATGAAATTGGATATCAGATAGAACATATAGAAGAACATGTGGGTCTCGGAAAAAGAAGTATTTCAATCGAATGTATCGTGTCGAAACTAGATCAGCATAAAAGACGAGATGTAAAATACAACGAGATTTTTTGTCCTCGTCGAAGAGACTTTTGTGAATTTTGTGATAAATTTCGAGACTTTTTTTTATCAATATAAGTGTTCACTATCTAGTGCATCGGAAGAATAAATAAAAAATCTTGAGAGCCAGGGAAATTCAATGGGAGTTGGAAGAAAATTTGTTTACAATATTTTTTCACGTTTCATTTGATGTCTCTAGCGGAGAAATATGTTTCTTAATTTTCATCGCGCAGTATTTGATTTCTACACTGAGAGAAAAGTTTGTTCATGACAAAGAAGGCTTATTAATTATAAACGAACCATCTTTGATTCAAATCCCGGGTAGAAATTGCGAATCGGCCCATTCCTGGCCCCGTTCAGACCCTGGTTAGGAAGGTCTGGACCTGGACAGGATCCCTTTTTAATCGGAGAAATATCTACCCGGGATAAGATTTGTTAATAGTTAACAAACCTTGTCCTATTGAAATGAATTTGGAATGCTTTTTTCTCAGTTTATTAAAGAGGTCAACCACGCGAGAGATTAAAAAAAAAAACCAGAAAATTCCAAGAATTTTTCTACAAAACACTGAACAATATATCGAAATTTGGTAAAAAGTTCTTTATTATTATATATAACTATTGAAGTGCAGTTTGAAATTTTTTGGAACTGTGAACAACAAAATGGCGGCTTCTCTGTGTTTTTCCCTGGACATCTTTTTCTTCGTGAGCGGACAAATAACTCCTGTAAATTTGAAGATACAATCCTCAGCCAAGAAAATTCCGAATCAATATGATACCAGCTATAGCAGTCGTAGGATTTTTTTTTTTATAATGCATACTTCAATTTTTCAATTATCGATTTTCGAGCGATTTGTTTTTCGTTTTGTCGAATTTACTGAAATAACATGCCATTTTGGCAAAAATCCAACGTACTGCTGTACATAATATGATATTAAATCGAAATTTTCTTGGCTTATGATTGTGTTTTCAAATTTGCAGGAGTTATTTGTATGGCCAAAAAAAAAAGAAGTCCGCATTTTGTTGTTCACAGCTTCAAAAAAATTTAAAGACACAACACTTCAGTAGTGATATAATAAAGAAGTTTGCACCAAATTTCGATATTTTCATACACTTGGGCATTTGTTCATTCTTTCTCTAAGCATAAAATCAGAATTCCGAATAATTTTGAATCGTTCAAGAGCTTATCAAGAACACTCGTGCGATAAATATAATTTTTACAATCTATTCACAAATTATATTCATAGAAAATTTTGTGGAAAGACTTAATTAAACACCAAGGGAAAAAGGGTGAATCTGTAACGAACTGGAACGAATTTGCACATTTATACTATACGTATTTGTTACAACAAACGTACTATTAGAGACATGCACCCAGTTCCAAATTATACAGAATATTTTCTACTTGTACAAGCTACAATTAGAAAATTGTTATCCGAGTCAGAGGTTAATTGAAAGATTTCATTGAAAATAAACGACTACCGGTAGAACGCGCTTATAATAATCTCCTTTCGGGTAGGTGTATGCAAGTATATTATATACATATAATGCAAAAAGGATAGAGAAGGATAATGGATGCAAACTTGATTATAAGTACAAGTCGAGATGAATGAGGTGATTGATTCATATAACGTAGGAATACTGACGTGAACAACACGGTCTCGAGTTCAAAGCGCTTTACATTGATGCAATTGTCTCACCAATTCAATTGTTGAACATTTTTCGTCTCCTTAGTCTAGAAGAAGACAAACGTTATTATATCATGTATGCAGGCTCGTGGTATTCAATGAAATTAAATTTTCATCTCGAGATTCACCAGTATGTATTTTGTATGTATATACTTTTTCTTTATCCAGCGTTTCTTCATAGTTTCAATATAATTTTCTCTGAATACGCTGTATGTAATAGTAATATATGCATTTGTTGAACTTTTGCCAGATTTTTACCACACTTCGAAGCACAGTTACAGTCTGCTCACAGTTTGATAATGATGTATGTGATGTGATATGAGATCTGGCATCAGTTTCATCAACACACCAACATTCATCTGTTTTGTTGAAAATTTTCTGAATAACTGAATTTTCACTTCTCAGAATATATGATATTTTATTATATGAATGTAGAATATTTTCGAATGGAACTTTTCGCGCTATAAGAACTCTGGAAATAATTTAATTGGTCGCCGTGCACGGAGAAAAACACTAAGGTTGTATTATTATTCTGTTCATACGTAATGCAACAATTTTATCACGTTCATTTATTCATTTGGAATTTCACCAGAGCTTTTTCTTCCCGCGTGAGAGTGAATTTGAGTACGATTGAGTTGGTTAATATTATTAATTGAAGATCTTTCACAATATTTGTTGTGTCTTTCAGAGTAAGTTTGAAGAAATTTCAGTGGATTGTAAAGAATTTTACCCATTTCAAGGAAATAAAAACATAGGAAGAGGGAGTATATTGAAGCTTCATTGATTTCAAGTGAAATACGATGAGCTTACCAAAAAAAAATAGGTTACAAGTATACTGCTTATAAGAACAATCGCTGTAATATGAATGAAGAGAGTCCTTTGATCCAAGTAGTAAGGATTTATCGAAGATTCAACGTTTCGAGCTGTTGTCGTTCATTTTCAAGGAAAATACTCCATTTGACCCGTGTTTTCACATTGAAATGGATCGACATAATTCAAAATTGAAAGAATCGTATGTTGTTGAAGTTTGGATCGATCATTGAAACGAAGTAGTTGAAATCATGCAAAACATTTGGTAAATGCTTTCTCCTATTCTGAAAACCTCATTTGAGAAGGTAAATAACAATGGTTTATCAGATTTTGGAAATATGAATTTTCGTTTTGTTTCTGTGGACGATTCAAAATTCAACAGAATAGAATTGTGGATGATTCGTCTTTACGAAAAATCCCCTATTCTCGATGGAAAAATTGATTCTATCACGTTCAAGGGACGAAATCCACGACTGGAATGGGGAAAAAAATCAAATATAATATCAACAATAATTGATTAGTGTCAATCAAACTGTCCGTTATATACAATTTTTTCACAATGACATAAAAATCTACGTAGGGCCATGTGGAAAAATTTTCAAAATCATCTATAATTATATAAAAATTAAACATAATTTTGAAACTTTTCTCCAAACGAGGGAAATAATTTTTTCATCAATCGTGTATAATATTTCCGAAGCTGTTGATAGAAAGTATGAAAGTTCCTCGAATCATTCATAATAATAACGTTGTTTTTCTCAATGACTTCGTAAATTGGGACATGGCAGACATTTTTTCAGAGTTCGAAAGATTTTTCAGTTATTTTTAATCATCGGATGAGGCGTGTTCTTCTTTAGGTTATCGTCATTAACGGTAATCACCGGAACGCCCTAGAAAAGTAAGAGTGCCACTTCCCTTTTACACTGGAAACAAAAAGATTGAAGATTTATAATTGATTGGTTTTTGTAACAAATTATATCTATTGATAATCGTCTTAAACTGTGATTGCTTAACGAAGTTTTCTTTTTTTTCTTCTTCTTTTAACTTCGGTTGTATCCACAAAGCGTTGCTTATCATCCATATTCAACTCAAATCATCGTTTAGAAAGTAATTTCAGTTTCCTGTCACGATGAGTCAGGTTACCGTTCCAGTCAATAATCCTTAGAATATTGAATTCAAGCTTTGTAAATGTTTACTGCGCTACAAGAATATGAAGAATAGTTACAGCTATTACTACTTGAATGATCAAGGTTTTACCATTAAATGGTATATTGGCAATCGCAGTGAAGGTGTAAAGCCATAATCTGTTATTTCATGGGGTTTTTCTTTACACTGGAAAAAAGAATTTCTTTCAACCGAATGAATAGTTTATTTGTTCTCTCTCCATAACATATTCTTTGGAATTAATGTTAACATTCAATCAAATGAAATAATGGAATGCTTGCCCCAAATAAATTGCTTTTTTGAATAAATAATTTATTAGCCACAAGTAATCAATTCTTGCATCCAATTGAATATTTAAGTTTCTGCAAATCAATATTTTTTTCCAGGGTAGCCTCGTCAAAAGTTCAAGTTTGGAAGAAAAGGTGTTTACAATGGAAGAAAAAAAAACTTTGCGAATTCCTTTCCTTCGAACGGAACAGGGAATATAACAGTGATGAAAATTTAATAAAGATCAAACAATAGTGGAAATATTGCACATGAGATAACGCTTATTACGTATAATTTAACACTCAAAGTACCTGGTTGCATTATTTTCGTCGCATAGATATAATGTAACCTGTTGCATACCGGAGTGTTGAATTGTACCTTGTTAAGGTGTTACATGCAACATTTCTGTTACAAAGTTTATGGATGTTGTTGAAGTTTTAATCGTTTATAAAAATGAAACGAAAATTCAAATCCAAAAAATCTGATGGATGATCTTCATTTGACTTTTCAAAATAACTGTTTGAAACTGAAAACTTGCTTCAACAAGGCATTGCAAAGTTTTGGGTCTTTAACAATTGAATATTTCGTTATTCGATTGTTAATTCGTTCCAATAAACGATTCAAAATTCGACAACATAGTTTATGGTGTATTCGATGAAAGTTGATCCTAGTTTCATCAATTTGCTTTGCTGAACCAATCAAGAAAATTATAATCACTTTCTACCATACACTGAGGGGAAAAAGTCATTGAGGCAAGAAAATGTTCCATCCAATGGTATCTATAAAATATTTTTTCGAACCAATTCAGTATTATTCCAATGAATGAAATGGTTCTTCAGCGCATGAAGTGTTTCATCAAGTAGAAAACCATTTCATCCATTAAAAGTAAAATTTAATTGATCTAAAGGAATATTTTATAGATATTTGTCAATATTTTTTTGGCTTAATGACTTTTTTCCCTCATTGTACGTTAGGAAATTTTGTATTGGAGACGATCAATAGATTTATTTCAACTATCCAAAAATGCTTCATTAAAATTAAAATACCGGTCTACAGAATTCATTCACGGTAGACTGGGTACGATTGTAACATTTTAACTTCAATCTTTTGTAAAAATTTCATTACTGCAGTCAGATAAAAACTAGATAGTGTAGATCCAAGTGTAGATCCATTCGTTCCACATAAATGTAATTGGGGTTCAGAACAGGAATAATTATGGTGGCTGTTCAAATATTACAACCGACCACAACCTCAGAACGGTAGTAACAGTTGATCGGGTTGGATGTAAAACTTATAAAAATATTTAAAAATCGATGGAAAAATACAATTTATTGGCAAACAGTCACATTTGAGATTCATTGTCTCATATATTAAATTACAATAAAATGAATATGAAGACCGTATTGATATCCCACTTTGTATATGCCACGTGTTCTCCTTTTCTCGATACGCTTTTTCGTGAACGAGGAGGCATCTACAAAATGAAATTAAATGAAGTAATAAATGTAATAATATGAAATTAGGATGCATGGATTAGATCAGTTCTGACGTTACAATTGACCACAGGAAACGTGTTACTAAAATCGTCCCCAGTCAATATTTCTCGAAGTTATTTCATTTTTCACAATAATGAAGAAAGTTCGTAAAACAAAACCATCATTTATTGATCCTCTAATGTTCTGTTGTCGTTGAAAAGTAACACACATATGCATAGCATGCACCCTGATGGGAAATTCAGTCGCAAAATCTCAAAAGTTCTTTCTGACGTTCTGAGCGTAGATAATATGGCATAAACAATTATTAACACACAATTTTCTACATGTGAGAACGCCTCCTCTCCCGTTAGGTGATCTGAGCTATGACAATCCCAACGTCAGTTATTCGTAACGTTACAACCGTACCCAGTCTACCCTACTCTCACTGCATAGTCAGTGAATACTCAAATGGAAACATTTTTTAAATTATATATAATTCAATACAGTTTGTGTATAATTTTTGAAAAATTTTCCACTCGGATAGTCACTGGTTATGCAGTTGGAAGTCCTCCTCGCTGATTGAATCAGGGACATTTTCTTGCAAAGATCAGGTAAAGGAGAATCCTGCTTTGAGAAACCTAGAAGGAGTGGTCCTTTGAGGATTTGTTTTAGGTACGGAAAAAATAATTCAATGAAACGAACAGTTCATAATGATTGTTAAAATGAAAACGGGAGAAAACACGCTCTCCCTTAATATTTCTCATGTGAAAAAAATGTTTGTATCAACATACACGAAAATATCCCAAAAAGTTCGTTCTATTCAATTGATTTCAGTGCTCAAACATTCAGTTGGTTCATGCGGGTTTTTCATGCTTCAAAAGATCGTACAGTGACATTGATAGTCCATGAACACGGTCAGAGGAATAAAAGAAAGCCCAAACGTTTCAATTTGTCCCTCGGGATTGTTTTATGGAAATAAATTCAAAAGCAACGTACTTGACTAGGGATTACATTTCAAAATACATTTTTACCTTATTCATAGATGTGATTAGATCACACATGTTATATCGATTCAATGCAATTAAAACATAACTTTGTGATGTAATAGCAGTAAGAAAGTTTTATTACAATGAAATCACCTCAATAAAACTGTATTTCGGGAGATGTATACCATTTCTGGTATATTGTGACTTCAGTTTGTTCAAAATATATTCAAAGTAATTCATGATCATTAAAAAGCAATATTGTATCGAATATCCAAACCAAACGTGTTGGTTGTTCCTGATTTTTCAATTAATGTCGATACGAAACACTTGGCGCGGCCGATGACGTGAGTTTTGAGCCTCAATTGTATTCAAACGACTTTGTTAAAAGCATGCGAACAGAAAATTATATACTAAAATCTTCATCGGCCGCGCCAAGTGTTTCGTATCGACATTAATTGAAAAATCAGGAACAACCAACAAGTTTGGTTTGGATATTCGATACAATATTGCTTTTTAATGATCATGAATTACTTTGAATACATTTTGAACAAGTGACAATATACCAGAAATGGTTTATATCTCCCAAAACACAGTTGTATTGAGAAGCTTTCTTTCTGCTATTACATCACGAAGTTATGTTTTAATTGCATTCAATCGATATAACATGTGTGATTGTTATGTAACAGTAATGTTGAGGTCACAAAAGAGCCACTGTTGTATGATCAACACAAGCTGGCATGTGCAATTACTCGGTTGCCACCTCGTTGTATCAACATCTTGTTCTATATAACGGCAACAATCATTGTTTAGTGTGATACCATTTGAATATCCAAATGTACTTGGCAGCTCATATTGATTTCACATCTTTTTTCAGATGAGATTTTCCTTTAGAATGTATTTTTAGATTCTGTTTTTCCTTTTGTAAGTTTTGGAGGAATTTTCATGTACTTGGCGTTATTTTTTGCTTCCTCGTTTAGAAAAGGAAGCTTTGTGATCGTTTCGAGGGGCCGAAAAGTTTTTTGTCTCGAAATTCAAAATTACTATAAAATTTAGTTGCCTCAACTACATTTCTTTGATAGTAGCAAATATAGTAGAAAAATAGTTCGTTCAAATGATTGGATTTAGTCATTCTAATTATAAAATTCAGTTGCCTCAACTAAATTTCATAAACATCGTTAACATGCGGATAACTTCCGTTTCTATCATCCAATCGTCATGAAATTTCTACCACAGCTTTATGCAGTGTTGATCGCAGTCCTATATAAATTTCAACCTGATTCTCTGAGAAAAACGGGAGAGAGAAAGAAAACATGTATTTTTTTTTTCAACACAAACGAGGAAGCCATGTGCCAATTGGCAGAGTTTTCACTTTTTTGGAGTTTTTTTTATTGGGTGTGATTAGACTGGAAAAACATGATTTCACATTTCTAATTAACAATTTGAAGTACATTGCAGCAATTTCCTGGGTACAGGGTAGATAATCCGTTACAAAACTAGCTAGAAACCAACTTGATGTCTGGGAAAACTAGCTGGGGCCTATCTAATTCCCAATCATAAGTTCATCATCATGATTGGTTTGATGAAATCCTCCAGCCCTGTCTATTATCCGCTAAACGCTTAATTTCTACATATCTACGACAACCCATATTTTGTATAATTTCCTTCATATAACTGAATCTAGGTCTACTTTTGCGAGTTTTACCATCCATTTTTCCTCCTAATATAGTCCTATCCATGTTTCAAAAGACTTCTGTTGTCATTTCCCTTCTCAAGTACTGCGTCTTCATTTTTCACTTCCTCTATCCACTTTATTTTAAGCATCCTTCTACCTATAACACCACATTTCAAAAGGTTCAAGTCTTCGTTGGTCCGTTTTTCCAATTGTCCAAGTTTCGCACCCATATAATGCTGTGTTTCAAACGTAACTCTTCAAGAATTTCTTCCTTACCGCTAAGCCAATATTCTTTGAACATAGTAACTGTTTCTTTTGGTGGAAAGCCTGTTTTCCTTGTGCTATTCTAGCTCTTATATCTCTTTCGCTTTTACCGTTTTCTGTGATTATGCTTATGATCATTTTGTTTTGTCCTTATTTATATACATACAATAGTTTTCTGGTAATATTGTTCTAATAGCGTTGAGAATATTTTCTAACTCAGCACCACTCGTAGCTAATATAGCTATGTCATCCGCAAATATCAACATGCTTCCATTTTCTCCCTGAATCTTCTAATTTCAATTCCAATTCAAATCATAAGTTCTACTAGGGTTAAAGCTGTCTGTAAACTGAAATCAAATATTGAATAAGATAATTCGTGTGTCCAATAGCGGATCAAAATTCATTTCTCAAAATTTGCAGATTCATGGATACAATTCTAACTTAGCTTCGAATGTTTGAATGGTATTTATTAGTTGGTCAATCAATATACATCGTGACATCATCCGCCTATCAGTATCACGGAGAAAGAACAAAAGTCAAATGAAAAAGTTTTTCTCGGTTAAAAATTCATGTGTCACTCGAACACGAAGAAACGACGAATCACACTTACGTGCATAATAGTTCATACTCATGGTTGGTCTGTGTTGTATAACGTTTACTTTGTTCGAATCAACTTCGCGTGCGATGGTTGTGGGATCTGGATACGTGGGAACATACAGGTCTTCTTACATTTGATAATTCCATACGCTAGTGAGAATTTTCGTCTGCTTCAGCAGTATCGTCAAACAATTGAGCAATGTTATGGTGCAGTTTCATATGAAACGTGAACCGCGTGCGTTTCTGATACCTTTAAACAACTCTTACACGAAACAAGAGAAGTCTCTTTCAATCAACCGTGACATAATTAGAATTCTTCAAGGGATAGTTTTGTAATTGATGGATTTTTTTTTTCATTGTCATCACAGTGGTTTTGTTTTGGTCTCTGAATTCGGATGCTGTATTGCGATGAATAACAATCCTTTTTGTTTGTGGGAAATGAAACCCCGGTTATTTTACTTCAATCGATAGAACTGATATTGAGTGTTTTGGTAAGTTTTGAGAGGTTTGTTTGTTAACAAACCTCTCAAATTCATTGATTCATCGAGTCAATTTTCGATTATTTCATGCTGTGAAGTACCGATCGGCAAGGCTGTGGTGCTGTGTTGATCGAAATAGATGATACTCCGAAAAGCACAGTCAAGAGAATACGCGGAGTGTAGTATGGCTTCCCATGGGAGTCTTCACACCGTTCCTTAAATAGCTTCGCAACATGTGGTAGAGCATGATCATGCAACATAATCACTTTTCGCTGTTCTCTCAGCGATTATTCGACGTTTTTACTGTTACGCATGATTCGAATCGATTAACTGTTGAATAGCAATTCATAGCATACAACATACACCCTTCATATCTCACCACACATATGTGCATAAATGTTAAATCAATTTCAGTTCTTCCTTCACGGGAAAAAATAATTCGCTATAGGAGCTAGGAATTAGCTGTGGTAGCTATTTCGTGTATTTGATATTTGGATGATGAAAAATGGCTGCAAAAGCTAGATTTTAGTTCCTATAGCAATAACTTTTATTGCCATAGTTGAAAAATAACTATGACAGTTAGTTTTTAGCTATCCATATATTTCAACCACATCATTTTTCTCCGTGTTGGTGCAAGGTTGGCGAAGATGAGCCTAACGTGGGTTGAAATTGTCTCCATGACCTAGACACATATCCATGGAGAAGAATTATAATGTAAATTCAATATCAGTGCATAGATGAAACTTGAAATGTCATTTTCACATCAACTTCAGAAACTTACCTCACAGTTTAATAGAACTTTCCACAGAATAATTCCAAGGAATAATTGTGATTCCGCAGAATTCCTGGAGGGTAGACCGAGGCCAATCGGATCAAAATAAGCATATTCGATGTTATCGATCACTTTTATTGTGAATTATCACTGTTAGAAAAGTTATGAAGTTTTTTTCATAAACACTTTATTAAACAGAATTCATAATAAAATGTTGAATTCAATATCATAATTCTTAATGTTGAGAATTTTCTTCTCAATTTTAATAACATATTTGTGAAATTTAATAAATAATCATTACATTTCAATAAGAAATTGTGAAATTTCATCACTCACATTAAATTTAAGAATCAGATTTAAATTTAATATTAAAATATGATATTTCATAAAGAATCTTGTATTAAATTTACGAACTTTTTCAACAGTGTACGCTCTTTTAACGTGTAAGTGCATTGACAAGATACATTGAAAATCATGCCGATTCGATTCATACGTATAGTTCTTGATGTACTGAATTAGATGAGTAAATTATTCAGACAATATTATCACGTCCTTCGTCAGCAGATTAATGTTTTCTCCTAAATAGTATATGGGGTGATTCGGATCACGATTTAGATCATGAGTTTCTTTCGAGTCATATGAGACTTGGAGGCAACAATTGTGCATCAACAGATTGGTACTAAAAAAATTCGTACATTCACTCAACGAAGACTGGATTCAGGGCAGTGGATGTAAAGAATGGTCTTGTGAAAAATGTGCTGGCAAGAAAAGTCACACAGAACCGTTGATTAGCCGCAAGTGCATGGAATAAAATTCTTTCATTTATTAAACGTACTCAGGGTTCAAACGTTCCATTTTTATTCATGATTCTCTTCGCCCCTGATTTTGTGGCGATACGGATATTTACCTTCTTGTGTTTATTCCGTTGTAAAACAGAGAACTGTGGATTGGAATATCGTTTTTTTTTTGCATAGATCTCGAGTCAAAGATGTATACAATTGGAATTTATCAGAAGGCCCATTGAAAAAACTCTCCTTCATTCTGATCATTTCTATTCATTGAAAAAAAAACATTGATCCGATTTCGCTTCGGTCTACCCTATCAAATTATGGAATCTCATGAAAATCCATTTCTAAAGGGTCCGAATTCCACAGAAATAATTTTATCATTGAATCTCAACATGACTGATTTTACAGAAATCAAATTCTTAAGAATAGCATCGTACAGAAATTTCATTCTACACGAAGAAGAAAAATGGAACTCGAAAATATAATAATTTTTGTAAAAATCTGAGACTTTTTCTTGATTATGTAACCAAGAAGATTACATAATTGGAAGATTGCATCAAGAAAAAAGAGAAGGTGAAAGCCCGATGAACATTATATTCGTGAAGTTTGAATCGTTTATCGTTCATTCAAGTCAAAGCGAAACGAGAATTCAAACTCCCAAAATCCAATCGATCATTTGTTATTTATTTTCTCGAAAAAGCGTTTGAAAAATGTCCTGCAAGATTGTGGGTCTTTGACAGCTGAATAACAGCTATTAATACGTTTCAATAAACGATTCATACTTCAGCAACATATCAGCATTTCAATCTATAACAGATTTGGTTTTTGTTTCTGACAAATCCCTGAAGTTTTTCCGGAGTGAAGAGAAGAATAATATATTGTTCTCGTTCTGACTGCAACAAAGTGGTTCTCATATTAGTTGGTAGTTCAGTAAAAATATAATATTAGAAATGATTTGAAACAGAAATATACCGAAGATATGAAAGAAAACATAACCGCGTTATACATGTCAACTCATTTCTGTGAGTTTCCAAGCTTTGAAATTTCTTATCGAATTTCAAAATATATCAAACCCATGTATAACCACAGTCAGACATTTATAGAAAGTCCTCGGAACTAACAGGAACCTTTAATATTTACCCCAAGAGGGTATGAAGCTCCATGCAGGTTGATTGAACGTACACGAACGTGCAGGGACATCCGTCGTGGAGTGTTCCTGAAGATTTGTATTTTCTTGGGGCATAGCGACACAGCTATGCCGTGCGATTGAGAATATCGATCTCATCAAACGTTATGAATTATTTGTTGGTCCAATTTCATATCTCGCCAGTAAGGAGTTCTACTTATTTTGTATGACGTTTTGATCGGAATATCGACTGCATAGTTTAACACGCGTCCCTATAGATGAACAATTTACGATCAGCTGAATTCTCGATTCCAGTTTCTAATACACGATTTCATCAAATTCTTTATGTTGCTGAAGTTTGAATCGTTTATTGAAAGTAATGAACAATCGAATAACATAATATTCAACTATTGTAGCCCAAAAATCTTGCAGGACATTATTTAAACGATGTTTCCAGTGGCAAAGAGTTGATTCGAGAAGATAGGTACCCATGTGGAAATTAACGAATGCCCCAGTATTGGTTCGGTACCGCTGCCATAGCTGCCAGTGCTGTCAAATTTGGAATGCCGTTACTGGCCCAGGTCGTTTGACAGTACTAAACCAATACTGGGATGATAACAAGGTCTGACATAAGGCCCATTATTGGCGTTCAAACTTAGACAGTACTGTCATTTCAACCTAGCCAAAACTGATATTTCAATTGTAGCTGAATCAGAATTCCAATCCAGCCAACATCGGGATTTCAATTTTCCCTGAACTGGCATTTCAACCGTGTCAGTGTGGGCATTTCAATCTCAACAGTACAACCATTTCAATTCTACCTTTAATGCATTCCATGGGGATTCTCCATGGCGTACTATTGGCACTTTCACTGGTAAGGTCATTGATCCCATGCAGACTCCACGCAGCCACACTGCGTGTGCTTTTACGGTAATTTTTATAACATCAAAAAAGCTTACCAATTTCATCTCATATATCTATAATATATGATTTCCTACTAACCGACAGATAATTTTGAAATAGATCACTGCAGGGTTAATAGTGGCCTTGGGTGAAATTTTGGGCCAACTTGTGTCATAAATTACTTGATAAATTTTTATTTAAAATAGATAATCAAACTATTCTCTCAGTGCAGCCATGTTACCGCGAAGGTACGTTGACACCCAATCCACAATCGCTTTTGTAGTGAAACATTGTTGCGTCGATGCTGGCACAGTATTGTCTTTTCGTGAGATTTCAAAAGATTACCAACTTGAGTCAGTACTGGTGCAGTGTTTGCTCACCAAAGTAGCCATGTTTCCGTAGAAATGTGTCGACCCCCGACTCACTACCAATTCTTTTGTGAAACAACGTGGCGTCGATGTTGGCGCTGTACCGTCTCTGCATAACATTTGAAAATATTACCAACTCCGGGTCAGTACTGGCACAGTTTCGTTTTTCTACAACCTAGGTGTTCTTCGATCAGTATTGATTCGATACTGATCCAAGCAAACCAATACCGTCTGAAAACCATCAAACAACCAGTTGAAAAAGAGCAATGGCACTGTACGTGGGCCAGTTGTTTTGGCCGAAGTATGGCAAATACAAACTTGTCAGTACTGGGCCATTTGTCAACTCTGGCAATTTCCACATGGGATGATTTATCAGATCTCGTGGAGTTTTAATTTCCGTTTGATTTCTATAAACGATTCAAACTTCGGGAACATAAATTCTTTCCAATTGAAAAATTTTGCTTTCTCACGAAAAACAAAATGAATTGAACAGATGGAAAATATATTTCTGAGAAAAAACAACATTTCGCTCGTCAAAACTATTTTTATTCCAAGTACAATATGAATACTTCGTCTCGTGTTTCATTACGTGTCTCCAAAATTATCTAATACTAGAAAGAAGTTTGAATTACATAATGTTGAGGGAGACTCTCGGTGTTTCAGTTTATCATTGGGATAATATTCTTTGGAAAAAAATAAATGAAATTAAAACGATACTTTCACGTTAACTGTACACGTAAAATTCAATTTCAAGTTTATTGATGAAAACTTTTCGACTCAACCGGTTTTCGTGAAACTGGTTCGTGTGCTTTACAAGTTACATTTTTCCAGTATATTCGGTTCCACTCTTGCATAAAATTCATATACGTGAACCATCGATAGGGTTTCAAGGTAGTTACGCAACAATCGTATTCAAAATGTCAATTCAATTCCATGTTTCAATGGAAATCGTACGATTTAGTGTAATGCTTAATTGGAATCGTCAATTTCTGTGCTCTTCTTATTCAATTGAGAATGACTCGAGTAGAAATTTGATAAAATGAACGTTGGGATCTTACGGGGTGGGCTTTTTTAATTTTAAGGCACTGACGTTTACCCTACGAAATTTCTAGTCGGGTAATTTACATCTCACACTGAGAACCCAATTTCTTAAATTTGAAGGGAATTTCTTTGCCTTCATTCCGATGAATCTTGTTCCCAATAGAAAAAATCATCAATTTCAACGGAAAAATTTTTCATTGGATCGAAATTACATTCTCCGAATTCAAGAAGGAATCCCAGACAGCACAACTAGTTCTGAAACAGTTCTTAGAGAATATCATTTGAATGCCACGCTTTTTGAGAGAATTCTTTAAGAATACGCAGGAGAATCATTCATCTGAATCCAAAAATAATTCCAAAAGTATGTCAGTAGAAATGAAAACATATAGCAAAGCAGGCATTTTGAATTTTCTCACAATTCAATAAAGCTTTGTAATTGAATATCAAGTCTTTTACAAATTTCCTATCGAAAAAGATAGATATCACAGAGTTATTTCCATCGTTTTCTATAAGGGATTTTCCACACTCGATACAATCGATTAGTTCTTCCACATGATTGTTTGTACGAATGCATTTTTACAATCAATATTCAATAAATTTTGAGTTAATCAATAATTTACTTCATTAT
Source organism: Gonatopus flavifemur (assembly GCA_018340375.1). Lineage (NCBI taxonomy): Eukaryota > Metazoa > Arthropoda > Insecta > Hymenoptera > Dryinidae > Gonatopus > Gonatopus flavifemur. The sequence continues at coordinate 15,617,538 of JAFFJZ010000005.1, forward strand.
TCACGAACAATTCATGAATTTTCACACACTTCTCTTCTTCAGAGTTACATCACTTTGTTGTATATTATACAAAACTGTAACCTTAAAATCATATGATATGTCATTTATTCGCACATATCATATGTTTCTTGCACCGAAATGAATTACTGATTATTACATTACATAATTCACTTAACTTTATTAACGCACCCATTCAATGAATTTATAAGAGAAAATATACTACTCATTGTATCTTGTACATTATTTTTATTCAAAGACGTTTACAAATTCAGGGAGACTCTGATTGAATTGTTGTTGATCGAAGTTCATGGTATTCGTTATAAATTCTTTTGGGCAGAACAGGACTACATTTCGAGCTTCCATAAAGATTCATATTCACTCTCATAACGGGTAGCTTTTACGAATACTTCATGCACTTTCTATGTGCATTTCAAGTACTCCCACATGTATTCATCAAGAATTCTTTTGATACTCTATGCGTTCATTTAGAATACTCCATAAATTCATAGAAATGAATTCCGTAGGTATTCTTTACTCTGAAAATTCTCTGCGAACTCAAAAGGGACTTGTGTGCACCGAAAAAAATAATTAATTACCCTTACTCCAAATTAGTTCCAGCAACTAGATACAGTCGTTAGATATTTGGATAATTAAAACGGGCGTTGGCTCAACTAAATTCAAATTTAATTTCTTTGACTTGAGTTGCTACAGCTTTTATTACTCGGAACTGATTTTCACAACTAACTTTAGTTCATTCGGTCAAATAAATTATTTTTTCCGGTGTGCTGTCTGGGAACATATTTCTGTTTCAATTTGAACATTTTTTTCTTTCAATCTGATGAAAATGTTGTCCATTGAAAAAAAGATTTTTCAGAATTAGGCCCAAGGAAATTTCCTGTGAATTGGAATCCCAATGAAGCTGAAACTGGCAGTCATAAAGCCGATTGTTACAAATTTTTATTAAGGATTTAAGCATCTGAAAAGTGTAGCGGAAGGCTGCTCAATCAATTTTTGGTACAAAAAAAGCTTCCGCAACGTTTGAACAAAAGTTACAACAATCGGCTGCTAGTTTCAGCTTCATGGAATTCTATTTGAATTTAATCAAAATGTGAATAAATTTTGCTCCCATTACATGGAATTGAAAATCAAGAAAAAGAGTATATCCTCATCCATTCTAAATTCATCTTCCATCCCCTGATTCATTGATCTTATTTCAAAACACACACACATCCATATGTATATTTGAAGCAATCGAAGAAAACTCTTTTAATTCAGAGTTACGAAATTCTCCCGTGAGCACAGCTCGAGTCCCAGATGAGGTGTGCTCGATATCTTTTCCTCGCAACGTTATCAATTAATACGATCTTGTACAAATATTCAACTCTTCATCGTTCGGTATCTCCGACTTAGACCCATTCAAATTTAGATGTAGAATCTCGAATTATCAATTTCTCCTGATTATGTAATTCAGATATAATGATTAATTTACGCTTTAATCGAATGCAACGATTATGATCATTCATGAATTATTCTTCACGATACTGATAAATCATATGATATATATTCACTTACAAACGAGAATATCACGAGTCTAGAACACTGTAGATAACGTTTATTACATGAAGAATTCTTATCTGCTAAAACCTGTTGCGTTAATATTCGACCGCGGTAAGTTCGGTTAGTTGGCTGCAAATCAAATAACGTTAAGTACATTTTACCGACTTTCATTACATCAGGATTTTACATTGATTGAAAATTTCATTCCTCGTCAGTTTTCGCTTGGGCATTTATAATGTGCTGCTTCGGTGTCGTTATTTATCACTCACAATTACGCATACATTTGTTTGCCTGTTGAAAAGATGCGAGAGGGATCAGTTGAAGGGGAAAGTATATAATTGAAGTATGTTGAACAGAAAATACAATCCGGATCAAAAAATTTGTCCTGATTTGTTCAAGATTTCAGTCTAAATTTCCCCTACAGTGCATGAAAGTGATCGAGGAGAAATCCAGATTAAAATACTGACAAAGTCAGTATAAAAATGAAAAAGCCGTCCAAATTTTTTAACTTTGAATATTAAAGTTACATTTTTATCATTCAATTATTGTCGCAACAACTTATATCACGTTCACTTAGTATAACTGTACTAAGAAAGTTTAATTTTGTGAATATGGGTTACTTGTACTGTCCAGCGGAATTAAAGATGTTAATTGCACTGTGCGTGGCAAGTAAACTCTAAAAATAACTGCACTCAGCTCAGACTGATTAATATAATTCTATCATCGATTCATCATCGATTAACAGCATTTACATATTTCAAATCAAGAAGAAATGACTAAATTGTTGGATGTTGTGGCAAAAATTTTCAATCGAAGGAATCAATATTTTTTCCGGACAATTAAATTTCTAGCTATGACAACTGGACAGTTTTCTCAGTACACAAAAATAATTAATGTGCCAATAAGACAATATCCGCTCCCATACTCGGAAAAAATTTGCTCTGTTGATATGACAAACCTTCCCGCTGAGTTTTCTATCACAGCAAACAATCAAATTCTATTTCCTAAAGAACTCATTTGAATAAATATTTTAATTTGCGTTGAATAAACATTTTTTAAATGAAACAATTTATTCAACGCGCATTTATTGTTGGTTGTCACAAATAAATTATTTATGCTACTGTTAACTAAACTTTTCCATTTAAAATGAATAGACGTCGAATTTTTGTTTTTGCTAACGGAAATAAATTCTTATTTGTATCAAATAAAGATTCATTCAAACGAAATAAAAGATTATCAGTTGAAGTGTTTTTGCTCGCGCAACTAAGCGATTTCTTTCAGTGTACAGACCTTCTTCAATAAATGGAGATGGTCTGTACACACTGAGAGAAAGGTACCTAGTTGGGACAACTAAATGTTAGTGACCGTAGCTAGATTTTTATTCACGCTAGCTTGACTATATAGATGAGATAAATCAAAGTCTAGTTGTCTGAAATATGAATAAAATGGTTTATTCAATGTTGGCGCAACTAAATTTTTATTTACAAGGACTAAAGTTCCTAGCTGTCGAACATTCGAAAGGACTTTTTCTCTCAGTGCGGAACAATATTTTTCTTTGAATCGCTTTATTTTCGAATAATTTGTCACAAAAGACTTGGCTCGGGTTGGATTATCAGGAGCCGCTGGGACACAGTAAAAAATTTTATGTTAGAAACACTACAAACTCAAAATTCCTGTTGCAAATCAAAAAATATGATTGTCAAATTGACAGATTCTCAATGTAAATTTAACACTTTTGTGTTAATTTTCGATATCCTCTGTGTCAACATTCAACACAAATTTTGAGTGGACCCTTTTGGGACATGCACGTGTGTTGAGAATACACAAAATCTTTTCTTTAACGGCATATTTCAAAAGATTTCTTTTTCAATTCAGAAATAGGAATCAATTCTTAAAAATTGCCTGGGAAAAAATGCCCGTCACTACACTGAGAAAAAAAAGTCATGACCGTAATGAATATTTCTTCCGCCCAAGGAAATGAATTCATCCAATAGTGACAATGAAATCATTTCATGGGACTTATCAATCTGAGTATTCATGCAGACAATGTATTCAAATCTGAAATTCTTGAGCCTGAAGAAACATTTCTTTGAATCAAATACCCTTTCTTCAGTGAAAATAAACCTACTCTGATTCAATTAATTATTTCTTCGGAGGAATGAAACCACTCAAACATTCAAAAAAGAAAGTTTTTGAATCAATTAGGAAAATTTTCAATCCATCGAAATAAATCATCAACTTCAAGATGTTCTTTTTTGACTTCGTGAATTCCATCCTGATACAATAAATGATGTTTCAGAAGTCATTGAGCACAATATCAGATTTTTTCTGTAAAAAAAAATTATCACACTTGTAAAGCTTTGATAGTTCACTCTGGTGTTCCTTTAATCTGTCGATAACCGGGAATTCTGAGCACTTTGGATCAAATGAGACTTCATTGATCGTTCAGTCATGCCGTCTGTTAGGCGAATAGTGCCTATCACTCCATGCGGGACCTGTAATTCAATGCCATAATCTGAAAGAAATATTTATTTGGATGAAGTAATACTTACTAAGAAGACAGAGTAATTAATTCTTTATATACAAACCATACTGTCGAAAGAGAACTTGTGAGAAAGTGACTACACCTTGCGAGAACCAACCGAAAGTCGTCTAAGTAACTAAAACGTAACGTGATTTCGAAAATCCATTTCTTTATCTTACTGAATTTTCTTTAGAATCAATTGCACATACTTTCATATCGATGAATGGAATCATTTGAATATAAAAATCATTCTGTGGATTTGAAGAAATACAAAATCATGCTCAACAAATATTACTTTCATTCCAAGCAGTATAGTATTGATTCGAAAACGTTGTTGTTAACAAATTTGTACACCTTGAATTGAAAATTCGAGCTTTTCCTACAAAACGTGACGTAATAAAATTGAAGAAATAAGTTATTGAATTTTCAATCGTTTTTGAATGAAATTAGAATCATGCCTTGCACTTCGCGGTCTGACTAATCCAAAGAATTAATCTTTGTGTCAATAAAATGTTTCTTGGATTGGAGGAAACTGAATTCAATAAAATAATATCTTTCATTTAACGAAAGAATTCATTATTTCTATTGAATCATCATTGTTTGGAAGGACATGTATTCAGTTCAATGAGGGCCAGATTCAAAAAAATGTATTCCTTTGATGTAATGACTTTTTTTTCTCAGTGTACGATCTCATCCTTTCAGCAAGAATTTTTCTCTTCGCGCACTCGGCCGAAGTCTGAGTATAAAAAATAATAAAATCTCAAAGAAATTGACAATAACTTGATCTTTTCATATTAAGTAATTCAATCTTTCCTCATCAGAATAGATATAAATATATATCCACTGACCGTTCGGTTATCTTTTCCTTATTCTTACTTTGATAAATATAAAAATAATCCTTTTGATTCCTTTCACCTGGTGACCCGATTTGCAACCGCACGCCTAGTTTGACCACTCGTCTGACGGGTAACATAATCGTTTGATACAAGAAATTCACGTGTCGGTAAAAGTGAAGAGGAAAAAAGTGAGCTAAAAACATCTTCTAAACATTCAACAGGTGATCAAGATAGATATTCGTCCAACGATAAGAAAGTCAATGCACCAACGAAGGTGATGCCGTGCACCAGACACGAAACATGCAAAGTACTTTTATATATATATAATATATATATATATATATATATATATACACACGCATATATATTTAGTAGGGAAGGTTTCTCGAAGTCATTCAACTTAACGATTTTTCTGCCAACGTGAAACGATTGATGTTCCATGAATGAGATTATCGTTGAATTGTTTTTGTTTTCTTCCTCATAGGAAACTAAAATCATTGATGATATCGGGAGTGCGTGGTGAATGCATTTTATGTGCAACGAAATCAAATTCCAAGATGAAACATCGTGATAAGCTTTTGATCGTTGAATAATCGGAAATCTATTATTTGAGGAATTACATGTCAGAAACATGAGAATGGATGTACGAATGTGAAACGATGGTAGACAAAATGTCCTGTAGGATGACTGATGTCATTCGCAAGTACTTGAAATCGGAGTGCCACCACATAGGTTTATCAAAGTATAATACGAAGATCGTATCTTTACAGGATGTTCAGTAATCTCTGCAGTTGAAACCTCATTTTTTATTCATACGAATTCCGACGAGATCGATAAATTCATCGGCTGAAATATAGGAGAACTGATGTCCCAGCCAAAACAAGTGTGTATGTTCCTTCCTTCCTTTCCGCGCATTTTTTATGATCTATACACAATACTCGCTTCACACGCGTCTTTATAATCTTTATGATCTAAACGGCGCTCGCATCTTCTGAATCTCAATGCCGCTCGTTCTGCTTGCATGTAGTAACAAATCGCTCGTTAACTTTATGGAATTTATGAGAGAAATCAAACATGTCGTTATGTACGAGGAAAGTTTAGCCAACGAATGAACGCGGAGAACAAAGTATACGATTATAACCGTCAGGAAGAATGGTAACTTGATAATAGGGATTCCAAAATTGTAATAAGTACCAATATTGGAGAATTTTGTTATGTTAAACATAGGAACGGTCACTAAATCGTGGTATGATTACTCAACTCGTGTTGTAATGTTAATCAATCCCACGCACTTTTATTCTTGGCACCATGATATTCACCTATATAAACGTGAATGGTTGGTTTGTACTTGCTTTATTTTTATTCCCATTTTATAACCTTATACCATCTCTTGGTCGAGTGTCCTGCTCTCTGCTCCCCGAGAGCACTGATATTCAATAATATAAGCTCGGTGGACGATATCAGGAACGCCTGGTTTTCTCTAATCGATACTCCAGATAAATGGAAAGCAACTAAAGCATATAAATTTTTGGAACATGTCGTGGCCTTGTTTGAATTCTCGAAAAGTCTTTCCAACAGCTCTCGATCTCATTGAACTTATAAGAATTGATCTAATCCAGATCCAACTATAACTAATAAATGCGATAGATAAACTAGGATTGAGAGATCTAGGAACTGTCATTACTACCCACCTCAGAACATAATAAGGATTATACCAATTGACATGTAAAATGAATAATTGTAAGTGTAAGGCTCTCTTAAGGATAGAACGACCGAACAGATAATAGAAATTAAAATACTCTCTTTTTTTCAAGTTTTGGGTGCTATTCTAATTTTCCAAGTTCATAATATTGTCGAAAAAACCTTTTAGACTTTATATTTGTAATTTTTTGTCAACACCTATGTTGAACTCTATTGTATGGATCTATTGATCTTAGACAATAAATTATATACTATTCCCATTTTATATTCAATGATCCATATCAATGTATTCAAAGATTGTCGAATGATGCGACATGATAGATTCATACAAAATGTTGAGTCGTATTAGGTCGATCTTATTTAGTACTTTCTGGGTTGCACATCAGAATTAAAGTTTGAAGCCTGAATGATTTTTTTATCGGTTGTAAAAAGTGCCTGTAGTGTTATAACACTGTTAAAAAAAAAACTTCGGGAAAATTCCAGTACCGTATTGGAAGCAATTAACCCCAGAACTTCGAACCGGGGTAGAAGATTTCTATCCCAAGTAAACTTTGAACTACGTCTTTGAGTTAGCCATCTTTGAGAGGTTGATTGATAGACCCTTCAGTTTCTGATTCACTGTGACGGGGTGGAAACGTGAAGCTTTTTTGGGGTTGATATCTACCTACCCCAGTTTGTGGTTCCCGTTAGTGTTTTGCGTAGGTGAGTCAAATTTCTCTTTTTCGGTAGAATAAATGTAACTCACATATTATGACCTCATTTTACAATAATTCTCGGCGATGATCTTCATATTTCAAGCACTCATACTAAATTTCCACCAGCTAATGAGTCACCAAAAAAGCACGCGCGATGTGGTTTGTGTTCCCGATCGGAGGCTCGCAAAACGCGAATAAAGTGCGCAAAGTCCAAGTGACCGACCTGCTCTCTAAATTGAAAACAGTGAAATCTCCCTGATTGCAGTGAAAAGTCGACCACTGCGAATCGGTTTGTATGCAGTGCAAAATCAGTGAATATTCACTATAATGCCTGCAGTGGAGTGTCCCTGATTTAATCCGTGGGGAGGAACTCCAGCTGGAACTCCATTTCATACAATGGTCGACTCTTAACTGCAGAAATAGTGAGATTTCACTGATTTGAATTTGGAGAGTGTGAGAATCGGAGAATACTCTACTGCAGCGATTGTGACGCATTTGAATAAGTTGAATTGTAACTCTACTTTTGGATATTGTTTGTATGTATCAAATTTCTCTTTCTCCTTATATTTCACATGGAAAAAACAGAAATAGAGTCTTGAGAACAGATTTTCAGAGTCCCGAATAAATGGACTTTTTTGGCAGACCATCATGATGCTATTTTTTCTCTCAAAATTTCATGTGTCCTCTCCAAAATCCTGTTGGAAATCTGAAAATCAGTTGGTTAGAAAAATGACGGTTTGACCGTTTTTCAACATTTTGAGCTATTGAAATTGATTTTTTACAAACTAAACTCTTTGGCATGAACAAAACAAAGAAATTCATGTACTTATGAGTCAAATTACTGCTTCTAGAACGATTTTACGACCAAAAAATCCGTGGGGTGAATATTCACCCCGGTTTGTAGTTTACAGGTAAAAGAAATAATGGGTTTGTAGTTCTAGAGTTGACCTGTACATTCGTGCTGGAAAATTACATTTAAATCATGAAAATTCCCGTACACGTGTCGGAGAGAATTCTTGTGTTTATATTGGAAAATTGAAGTGAAAAACATGTAAAATACGGAAAAAATTCCGGTGAAACAGAAATTTCCCTGTTCCTCTGTACTAGAAAATTTCAGATTTTTTTCAACCCTTGTGTGGGCACCTGAAATTTTCATTAAAAAATGAGAAATAAATGAAAAGAAACCCGGGTGCCAACCCAAGGGTTAACAGTGTAGAAGAAGCCCACACCGAACGCCCTTGTTACTGGGCCAAACTGAAAGGAATGTTTTGTTTTAATCAAGAGTTTTTGTTGAAATGTAATCAACAGAATTCTATAGTTGAAACAGCAAAACTTTATGGTTATTCAAATTTTCTGAACATTTTCCTCGGTACATTATTCATGTTCATCGCAATGAAGAACTTGGTATCGAGAAAAGTCGTTCATCACCGTTGAAATAATTCACCCCTTTCTGACCTGGCTTAATTCTGATAATGATGAAAATTTCTTTCTCGATGGGCAATAGTTTCTATAGCTCTTAGTATGAACTCTGAATTTTTACAGGATGTTCAGTAACGTGGATTTAAAATTACTGATACATCCATTCCAATAGACACAGGGTGTCTATGACTAGAACATAGGAGGAAAAATGAAAAATATTTTTATATCACTATTCGTAATAAATCTTCATTAAATTTTAAGACAGAGTATCAGCTTACATTTTTTTCTATTTTCAACTCCAACTTACTTAGCATATCGACACCACATGCAAAGTGGTGTCAGTGCAGGGTGTCCAGTTCGGGGATTTTCTATTTGTTTTATTGGTCATTCCGTTCAACCTGATTTTATGACTGATCGATTCCATTAGAATTCTCCGAGGCTGGACATCCTGCAGTGATACCACTGAAAACTCCAATGTTATAAGAGAGCTACAACTTCCTTGTAACGGATTTTTATCTTGAAATCCATTGGAATATGATTATTAATTTTTAGTCATTTTTATACTTGGGCCAACCGTAAGAATTTTGTTCATGTTAATTTTCGTTCATTTTCACTGAAAGAAAGGATTGTTACACTGAAAAAAAAATTTATTTCAGTCAAATAAATATTTATTTGTCCCGTAGCAAAGAAATATTCATTAGAATTAACAAAATATTCTTTGGAACCAAAATAATTTATTCGAATTACAGAGGTGTGAAAATTATTAATATAATTGTGATTTCTAAAACCGTCGCAACTTTCCTCTAAGGGAATGCAATCATTTATGGAGTACTGGTTTCATTTCTTGATATAAATAAATCTTAAGCCCTCCATTTTTGAACGAAGGAATATTCCGTGATTACTATATAACCATTTCATTTGCACAAAATTCTTTTTCATTATGAGCATCTTCATATGTCTTTAAATAACTAACAATGTGCAATATTTTTTGATATTAAGAACTGGTGTTTCATTGTATAAAATTTATATACACGACAAGGAATGATAGTTGAGTTACGATGAAACCAATAAAAATCCCGGTCGGAATTTGTTGTTAACTATGCTAAATTCCCAGCGGGTATCTATCGTCACATACTGTTCAGTTTGAGAGATCGAGTTGTTGAGATCATTGGAGTGAAAAAAAGAGTGGAAAGAAAAATTTTTATAATAATTAACACAGAAATGGAAGAATGAAAAACTATTATATCAACAATCAGACAAAATAGTATTCCACGAATAAATGCATAATCTGAGGCAAAAGTTTGAGTGATTTTGGAAATAACAATTATTCTAATAATTTTCACACCTCTGTAAATAGATGGTTTTAATCGTTTATTTGATTCCAATGAATTATTTTGGTTGGAGTAGAATATTTTGTTGATTCTAATAAATATTTCTTTGATACAGGACAAATAAATATTTATTTGACTGGAATGAATTTTTTTTCAGTGTACGGTGGATGGATTCAATCCGTTACCTGTTACCTTTGATGCCATAAAACTATGCCATAATTCACAAATTTTTGATAAAAATTGAATTCCAAACTCCTAAACACTTGAAAAATGATTCGCGTAGATCGATGAGATCGTTCAAAAATTTCGAATTCAAATATTGGGGTTACAATCAGGATTTAATTTTGGGTCTTCTTAAGTTGATGAAATTTGCAGGGGGCAGATTAAATCTACCGAATGTAACAGTTGTCAAATATATATTCTCAAATATGACCAATCAAGTATTCATGAAATACTTAATAAATTAAGAGAACTTACATGAAATGTAATAATTGTCATCAATTATTTTATGAGTGTTATCGAATATTTGATTAGTCATATTTTAAGAATACATTTGTCAACTGTTACCAGCCTTTTTTCAATGTAGTATTCTATCTTTTTGAATGTACGCTTGTTACCTTGTTGTAGATGAATTTTGCCAACAGGCACCCAGTGTCCATTGTAATGAACACATGATGTTGTTGCATAATATAGCTGTGTATTAAAATACTTTCAAATATGAAAAACACTTTTTGGGATTCAAAACGTCTTTGAAGTTGAACATATTCTTTTGAATATTCAAACTGCTGCATCCTGTAGAATGAGTAAAATTCGTTCGAGTGATGGAAATTGTAGTATCAAAAATTTCGAAATTCTCATCACATTAGTTCCATTTAAAAACATTCCATATGAGAATATCATTTTGAATACCTTTCTTATCGTCAATCGACACCTTTATTCTGACGTTATCATGGGTTTCAAACTGCTCTGATTTGTAAAACGATTTTGATATAATAATTTCCTAAATTCTATGTCCATTGGAATGGACGTTGGATCAGAAAGGGTTAAATCCCATTAAAATTTCTTTTTTTCACTTCCCATATGTTTGTTGAAAAAAAATCTCCGTAAACGAATTGATATTCTCTTCATATTTTTCGAATTTAAAAAGAAAAATCCACGAATTTCAATCGATACATTCTCAAACCAACACCACCGAGTTCTCATACAAATTCTCTTGGATTTTGTACTCGACGGACTCAACGGCAAGGATCTGAAAACCGATTTCAATGTCTGAATTATTCAAAGGATTTATTCGCAGCGCTGTGTGATATCTCTTGTTTGAAATTCGTTCGATATACGTATGGGAATAGGATTACAATGATATAATAATTTATTTGCAAAAGTGATGCAGAGGATATTCCCTTTACGCATATAATATCATTTTTATTAAGGCAAATAAAATTCCTTTGACATATTTATATGAGAATCGTCTTGTCCCATCGAGATGCAGACATGCGGGTAGGAGGAACAGCATACTTGATTCTTCACGTTGACGTCATTAAATACATTCAAACGTTACTGTATATCGATGTAACTGCATTTTACGCGTATATGTAACACGTACACTGTCGCAGCCATGAGAACTCGTCTACCTAAGGAATGCATATCTCTCTGCACCCTTCACCAAAACAAAAACGAAGATTGCTTGAAACAAGATGTGAAAACAGCTTCAAACAGATGATTTGGAAGAATTTCACCGTGGTCGGTATCATTGACACGATGAATTCATTGTTCCGAAAGATGGTAATATATTTGAATTGCGGAGATTCCAAGAAGTAGTTGAAACGTATTTCTCACGGGACATTCTGTGCAACTCGATTGTTGCTTTTTATGAATTTATCAATTTTAGAGATTCTGTTTTGTAATTTATTGGAAAGAAAAATTCACGTAAAGAGATAATTTTTGAAATTTTCGTGTGTGGATTTTTCAAAAGTTTGAAGCGATACTTTCTATAAATTTCAAAGAATTTATAGTAATTTTTCAAAGGATTTACTGTAAGAAATGCATGTACAATTACATGCAACAAGTTTATCTAATCTGTTCATGTAAAATGAATTTCCACTAAAATTTTTGCAGTCTTTTCACCCTGTATGTCACCTGTAATTTCATATGCACGCTATAATGGTAATTTTACAAGTACTAAGTACTGGTAAAATGAAATCACATCCACGTGTCAATGTAAAATTACCGACTTCAATGATAATTTTACAAATACTTAGGACTGGTGAAATCGAATTATATGTACATGTCCATGTAAAATTACTTGCATTCTGGTAAAATTACAGTCAACACGTGTGTGTAAATTTACCTTCTGCGGATGGGTGAATTCCATGGTGTATGCTGAGAGAAAAAATTTCCGGGAACAATAAAATATTTAGTTGAATAGTCGCCATAAAATACTTAATTGATTCGGATAAACTTTCATTGACTCGATTAAATATTCATTCAATCAAACAAATATTTAATATGCTATGAAATATTTCATCAATTAAAAGAGTTATTTAATTGAGTCAATGAAAATTTATTCGAATCAATTAAGCATTTTATGGCGACTATTCAACTAAACGTTTTATTGTTCCCGGAAATTTTGTCTCTCAGTGTGTAGTTGGTAATTTTTACATTCATATGTTTTATGTAGTTTTACTGATACTGTATAGGTAAATCCTCACTGTAAAAAATTTTTGTGAAATTTACCACTTTCGAAGTGGTAACGAATAATACCTACTTCCAAATTGACGTTTTTCCATTAATATGAATATGAATTCACCACTATGAGTGTAAAATTCCAATGGAAACAAATTTGAATTCCCTTCATTCAGTGTGGCGATATTATCAAAAATCTATGAATTTACAACCGTCTGTAAATACGTCACTTTCAATGTACACGGAAAAAAATACTCCGGTTAATATATGGACAGCAAGAATTACTGCTATTTTAACCGGAATTCTAGTTAAATGAATCAAGTCTCCGGCAAATTTAACAAGGGCTCCGGTAAATTTAACAAGAATTCCAGTAAAAGTCACAGATATTCCTTGCTGTCCATACTGGGTGATTCAAAATTTCCGTACACTTTTCTGAAAGCAGATTCTTGATGAAATTCTGAAAAGATTTTGGTCCGGAATATTCAGATCTGATCCTTAGATTCGGAGATATGAGCTTTTTTTAATTTTTTGAAAAATCCAAATACCTCGGAAGTACCTTATTTCTGACTTTAGAATCCAACGCCATTCTCTAAGTCAGATCACGGGGTATCCCTAGAAAAAAATTGACCTGATTTGGCTTCCTTCGTTGTGGAGTTACAGCGATTTGAAGTTGTTGAATTCTGATTGACTGGAATGCAAAGAATTTCAAACCGATATAACTCCACAGCGAAGGAAGCTAAATCAGATTCATTGTTTTCCGGGGATGCCCCGTGATCTTACTTAGAGAATGGTGTTGGATTCAAAAGTCAGAAATATGGTACTTCTAAGGTATTTGGATTTTCCAAAAAATTAAGAAATGCTCATATCTCCGGATCTAAGGATCAGATCTGAATATTCCGCACCAAAATCTTCCCAGATCTCCATCAAGAATCTGCTCTCAGAAAAGTGTACGGCAATTTTGAATCACCCAATATAGTAACCGGAATTCTGGTAAAATTAACAGTTCATTTTTTTCCGTGTAGGGAACTTTATTACCTACTTTGAAAGTTAAAGTTTTTACCGATTTTATTATAAGTTCACACTTATTCATCATAAGTTGACAAATGTACTGTAATATTGCTAATATTCAGAGTAGTTTATTTACAAAATTTTCATGAAAATCCAACTTGGTCTTCGTATTTTGCCTACATTCAGAATGATGATATTACAAATGGAACGGCAAATCTGGTTTTAGATTTTTTACAGTGATAACGCCATTGACATTTGGTAAAATTACTACGAACATTTTTTACAGTGTTCCTACTCGTCTCTCAATTACTATACTTTTCTAAACTCATGAAAAGTATCCCTGGACGTTGCTTCCACTTCCCATCAACCTGAAATCCACGCAGGGCGACATATATGAGAATGGAGAACTCTCCCGTAACTTTTAGCAGAGGTTTATCTTATTTTTTCCAAAATTCCATTCTCAGGAATCCGAACTGTTCCTCAAAATGGATGTATGAGATATTTTTGTTTCAATCAATGAGAAACAAAAGAATAGAAAGAAATTATATGAACATTTGAAAGTTTCATCAATTTTCTTTGAATTAGTCTATAAACACATTTGAATGAATAGTTTTCAGTTCACGCTCCCCACCCGAAGAACAATTTCTTATGCAAAAGTGAGCGATTTATCTGCGGAAGAAAATTGAACCGGCGTGCAAAGTTCATAGATACACGAACACAAACGATAGGTCAAGCGTTAAAGACACTTAAGTAAGGGAAACATGATTCCTAGAAAAGTCTTCCCTTCAAGACCCGTGCGCGGGAGAAAAAAGAGCAGAACGGATACTGCACTGTAAGGTTTCAAGTTTGTTTTGGCACCGTTCGGTATCCGTTCGTTTGAGATCTTTCAGAGGTTGTTGAGAAACCTTTCGTACATCTTCCTGGGATGAAGAAATTGGAATCAAAGAAAAAAAAGTGCGGTCAATCATTAATTTACACGATATTTTTACAGTATTGTTCTCATATTAACCTCGTTCATTACAAGGTCTTCAAGCTATGTGAACAATCGGAGAATGAAGTTTTGCTGAAATTGAAAATTCAGGCTTTGTGCAGACCTTTGTTAACAATCCAAAATGTATTTCCAACAATTTCAAAACTTCTCATTACACAGGTCAACGGAAAGAATTTTTTTCTCTGATGCCTGAGGCCTGGTAATTGATTCAGAGTGCTGTTGGTGTGTTGAATACGAAACGAATATTGGATTTCATGGATCAGCTCACTTCCCATCATCTTTTATACATAATTTTCATACATAATCTATATAATTGATGAATTTTATATATAAAAAATTATAAAAAAACAAGCTGATCCAACAAATCTGATGTTGTTTCCGTGTTCAGTACCCCAACGCTATATGGTACTCCGAATCAGTTCTCAAACCTTAGGCACCAAAATGGCTGTTGACCAGTGTTATTGAAGTTTTGAACGGTTTGTTTGAAAAAGGAATGTCACTTGGCAGAGCCATGTATGCGCTTGTGAGTACTATGGATGCAGATTTACACAGCTTATAAACGAATTTTTTTGTGTGACGCGGATACAGGAGTTTCAGATCACTTTTAGAAAATGATCGATGAAATGTGTTGTTGAAGTTTGAATCGTTTATAGAAACGATACGAAAATTCAAACTCAAAATATCTGATGCAGCAGCTAAGTAGCTAAATTATTTTTTCCGTGTATACTGCAAGTTTTTTGGTCTCTAACAGCTGAATATCGTGTTGTTCGAGCACTAATCCGTTTCAATAAACAATTTAAACTTCAGCAACATTTGTTGAACCCTAAATAGGTACGTTTAATGAATGAAAGAATTTTATTCCACGCACTTGCAAATCAACGGTTCTGTGTGACTTTTCTTGTCGGCACATTTTTCACAAGACCATTCTTTACATCCAATTATTTTGATTTATTTTCTCGAATTAACTCCTTGAAACTGCACAAAGCATTTTTAACGTGTACTGCAAGATTTTGAGTCTCTACTAGCTGAGTATTTTGGTATTTGATCCCTAATTCGTTTCAATGAACGATTCAAACTTTATCAACATGATGAAAACTGTAGTTGAAAAGTAGCCCCAAGTTACATTATTGTGGTTACAGTAGCCATATTTTCCATTGAAATAGCTAGGAAAATCGTTGTGTTGGTGAAAATATAGCTGCTCTGACTAAAAATTGTACTTGCGCTCATTTGCAGCTACAGTTCTCTTCTCTGAGTTTGAGAATTTGGCCAAAAAACAAGTTTTTACAAACATTAATACAGTTCTATATCCTCAAGATTTCTTATAAAAATATAACGAGATATAATTTTAATTAATTTATTAATTCAATGCGATTACGATACATTACATCATAAATCAATGAATTTCCAAACCGTAATTGTTTTCTAACCTTATTTTTACAGACGAAAACAGATGCAGATGTCATCAAGTTGATCTCCTACATATTAATAGTGGCCGGCGCCTTGACATTTGTCGTCAGCTTCTTAGGATATTGTGGGGCCATGTTCGAGTCGAGATGTCTTCTTTGTGTCGTAAGTCCGTTTCAATACAGTTCATCCCTACTTTGACTTTCTACTTCTAAGGTAATCGAGAATAATTTGATTGAAGTCCTATATAATGAAAAATCAAACTCACCTTGAATCATCGTCAAAATAGTGCACGGAGAAAAATGCAGCTCGAAAGGATAGTAATCTTTGATAGAAAATTGGAGAATATTTCTTAAAATCTAAGAATTTTTCTCAAGTTCGTAATAAACATAAAACGGTTCAGATTTCTCTTGAATATTGCTCGAAGAACAATGAAAAATTATCAATACTTAACAAATCATAAAAACAAATATGAAGTTTCCAAAAGTCGCGTATGAAAGTTTACAAAGTGAATAACAAAATTTTGTTATTCACTTTGTAAACTTTCATACGCGACTTTTGGAAACTTCATATTTGTTTTTATGATTTGTTAAGTATTGATAATTTTTCATTGTTCTTCGAGCAATATTCAAGAGAAATCTGAACCGTTTTATGTTTATTACGAACTTGAGAAAAATTCTTAGATTTTAAGAAATATTCTCCAATTTTCTATTAAAGATTACTATCCTTTCGAGCTGCATTTTTCTCCGTGTGAATCTTATGGAAAAAAAATATATATATCAGCCAGGAGTTGAATTAAAAATCATGATGTTGTTCGCGATTTATTTGATTAGTGACAAAATTATGTACACAACAGAAATGTCGTAAATTCAGTCTGATTTCCAATTGAATTCACTAAACTTTTCAAGAAAATTGAATTGTTCGTGTCGAATCGGTGTGAAAATCTGTGTACCTGAATTTCTAAGTCGACTCGAGACTTGTTCAAAAATTCTTCAAAGTGGTGTACTCATCTGGAGACCAAAACTGTGATCATTAAACGGTCTGTACTGGAAAATCGCCGACTCTACACGTTGGGCCTCGCAGGATCATAGGTGGAAAGTAGGTGGATAAATGGGAGACGTGAATACGAGATGGATGGAAGGAGAATTGACGTTGTAGCTAGGCCTTCACACGAGACTCGCGTCAAAGAAAGATGAAATAGTATTTACCAATAATTATTTCAATCTCTTGTAGTATCGAGATGATCAAGATAATTCGAGAGTATAAATGGAATCAACGGAATGGGGTGAAACCTTGATCATTCAAACAAAATTAGCACAGATATATGTCGAAATATGCAACGAGACGGATACCAAGACTAGTTCCGAGGCTGAGAAAAGATCTTAATTATCCTCTGCGATGAAATCGGAATTCCATGTGATTTTGTTACACCTTAGGTAGAAGCTTGATTCCATCCAAGATTCTGAGAACAGTCAATATATGTTAGATGGTTTTTCAATTTAAGACGAGAGTCTCGTGTGAAGCCCTAGTCGTAGCGACGGAGATTTTTGATTGTACACTGAGATAAATAAAACTCGTTAATTCTATTCAAGGGACCTAACTACATTTTCATAATCGTAGCTACTCAGAAAATGATTTTGACCGCCAAAAATGATGTGGTTATTGAAAATGTAGTTGCATTTACTAAAAAACATTATGAGGAGCTTTTGGTAGTATGTTTTTAAATGGAGCTGAAACTAGCAGCCAGTTTTGGTAACTTTTAATTAAACGTTGTTTAAGGAGATATTAGCGCCGGGACATTAGCCAAATCAAGTGTGAAACTTCTCCACAATGCTTAAATATTTTCAAAATATCGCTCTGTACAGCGTTTCTGAAGACATTCAAGAAATGCTGTATAGAGCGATATTTTGAAAATATTCAAGCGTTGTGAAGAAATCTCACACGAAGGATTTGGCTAATGTCCCAGCGCTAATATTCCCTTGAAATTTTGATATGAAAAACATCAGGTCCAGATCAGGCATGCCTGATTTCCGTCCAGGGCCTGACTTGAATATCTGATAAGGCCCTGACAAAAATGTAACGCAGGGAAAATCAGGATCCGATCAGGGTAGTAATTGAATTCCCAATCAGTACCTCATCTAAGCTATATTTTAACATTCGATTTAATTTTCATGGAATTCACTTTTCATAAAAATTGTTGATACTCCCCCAACAGAAGAAATTCTACTGATGATCTAAATAGACCTCAGTTGAACATTTCAAAAAGACAGGTAAATTTCTAATGAGTCCTACGAAGATTCATTCATAGTTCTGAATTGATCAGGTCCTGAGTCGGCTGTCTCGTCGGTTATCACATGATTGAAATACGGATGAGCCAAAGCAATCTTGATCAGGTCCCGATCAAGATATCTTGACAGTTACCTCACAATTCAAATACGGATGAGTCAAGGCGATCCTAATCAGGTTCTGATAGGAATACCATGTCTGAGTTACCGAAAGGGAAAATCTGACTGGGACCTGTCAACAACCTTGCGTTACATTGTTGTAAGGTCCTAAACAGGATGCCATGTCAGGACCTGATAAGGTAATTAAAAGTTTTCCTTAATTAGGAGTTCCCTATTGCAGCCTTACGAGGGCCATGCTTCTAATAGGGAATTCCCTGTCAAATTTCTACTAGGGATAAGCTTTGTTCATACCATAAATCGATCAGCTAGCACCCCATTGAACGTTTCAGATCCTTAAATCTATAATAAACGTTTAATATAAGAAATTATGACAATCGGCTGCTAGCTTTACTGCTGCCAGTTTCAGCTACATTCCCGACTGGAAATTTACCCCATGGAGCTGCTCAGGTAAACCTTGATCCAGCTCAGGTCCTGATAAGGCAACCTTATCAGGACCTGACAAGTCATGTCACGCTTCACTATTATAAGGACCTCATCAGGAGAGACTAATCGGGCTTTCATGAGGAATTCCATACAGAAACCTCCAAAATAACTCGAAATTAGGATTAAAGAGACATCAAACAGATTGAACATCAGTGAATTGATTCGATAAAATTTGGTTTCAATACGTTAGGGATATATTGAACAAAATAGTCAGCAGTTTTGAGAAGTAGGTAATGTATTTGGAATGAACAGATTGAATTTAAAAATAGGCACACTCAGCTAGAAACGTGACATTTCGTCTTCTCAGGCCCTGCTTTGGGCCAACTTGGCGCGATCTGGGTCAAGTTAGGGCCTTTGATGGTCCAATTTGGAGAAAGGGCCATTTTTAGCAAGGCAGTTGAGAATCCTTCGAGATTTACCTTCTAATTTGAGGAAAATGTGTTGAATCAAAGAGTGTACAGTCTACAATCAAGACTGTACATTTTTTTATTCAGTTTATTAAACTATCTTCATGATCTGAGGATGAACTAACGAGGTCCCAATGAGGATACAGCGAGGAAAACCCACTTCAGCCTTTTAGGATAATCTGAGGAAATCCTGACTAGGACCAAATGAGCTTATTTATACGTGGGACATCCACACCTAATCCTGATCAGGACTGTAACAGGTATGCCTCATTTCGGATGACCTTGTTAGGTCCTTATCATATGTTGGGTCAACCCGATGACAATTTCCAGTCGGGTTGTTTTTTAGTAACAGTGACTAATAATTTCTCTCAGTATACTTTTGGAACAAACAGAACTCGAATCGATACGCATGAATCGTGGAAAAGATTGTGCCCCTTCAACCGACCCAGCATTATCCGTGTAGGAAAATTCTTGAAATTATATATAATTTAATATGTTTTTTGTATAATTTATATAAAAGGGAATATATGTAGTCTCTGTCAAATTTCATAAAAACATATGGATAAGTAGATATTTTTTTTATAAAATCTATTGATGTTTTCAAACCTCGTTCTTCTCTAGAAAATATAATTCAACTGAATATAAATAATATGTAATATGAAATTGTACACAATTCGTCATAAATAATGCAGAATATGAGAATCCTCATAATTGGAAACAATATTGAACAGTATGATATTGTAATTTGCATATTTTTTTTCCTCCTACAGTGGATTGTTGTTTCAATAGCCATTCGCTGATATCTTGTTCCGTTGAATTTACTTACAATGTTACAACTTATACAACTCGATCTCAGTAGCTTGGTTATTAAAATATTAATGCCTGCTCACTACCGTGTTATTGGTTCGGGAATCATGCTGAAGAAGAGCATCATAACAGTTCCATAATGGAATTCCGAATATAGGTTTCCTTCGTTCGCTATTATGACTTACAAACGGTAGTAAGATAGGAACGGGAACCTGTTTCCGTCATTAGTGAGTACTATTCCAATCAAGATGAGAATATGAGTTAGGAATATGTTTTTTTTTTCTGTTCATTCCTTCGAGTAATTTATGCTGCCGAGCTGTGCTCTTATAAGGATTAATTCATGAGGGATGTTCCATACAAAGAATATCTTTTTCTCCCACAATTATCGACTTTTTTCAATGATTAATTAATTTTCTGATATTTGATGAACTACGCTCGAAGAGAAATCATAGTCGACGAATTCTCCATTAATGGATAGCGAACGGTTCACTAATGTTGAATAAATATTTTGAATGTAGAAATCCAAAATTGAATATTCTCAATCTTTTTTGGCAGATGTATGTTGTTATCACACCGAGAGAAAAATGTTGTCGAAGTTTGAATTGTTTATTGTAACGTATTAGTAATTGAAAAAGAAAATACTAAGCTGTTGAAGACTTGAAATCTCAGCACATTTTTCAAATGCTTTTTCTAGTTTGGAGAATTTAATTTGAGGAAGTAAATAGCAATGGTTCATCAGATTTTGAAAGGTTGAATTCCAGTTTCGTTTTTGTAAACAATTCAAACTTCAACAGCATAGAGAGAAATTTTCCGGGAACAATGGAATCTTTAATTGAATGGTTCGAATAAAATACTCAGGTGATTTGAAGGAAGTTCTATCGAAGCAACTCAATATTTATTCAATCAAGAAAATATTGTATAGAATATTTTGGTGATAAGAATGGATATTCAATTGTTGTTCAATTTAATTATTTACTCTGTTGCGACAATTCAATTAAATATTTTAGTATTCCTGGAAATTTTTTCTCTCAGGGTAAATATATGGACAAAAATAAATCAGATTTCTAATATCGATGCAAATTCGACATGAATATTAAACTTATCAAAATTGTAAGCTCGATCGATTCGATAACAAGTCGAATAATCTTGACTTAAAGATTTCGAATTGAATAAATGAATCAGTGGTATAGAACATTTTGTTTCAAATCATGTGATTACTCAATTCACTCGACAGTTGCTGGAAAAATACTTGAACAACATCAAAAGCCAAGATCATTTATGACTTTGAAATAATAAGTTATCCTGCTGCATTGAAAAAAAATTCTGGAAAAAATCAATCACATTTTGTTGTTGGGTGTTTTCTTGAAAACAAATAAATACCATAGTGAAGTTAGCGAATATACTGTCAAACTGACATAAATTGGTGTGGATTCAACTGCATGTACACTGTGAAAAATAATCGGAATTTTCCTATACGTGGCAATTCCCGATAAATCAGGGCATAATATAAGGGTCATTTCTTACCAAAAAGTTAGTTCTAAAAGAAAACGATCAGTTCTAAAACGTACAAACGGTTGGTTCTTAAAAAAGTACCCAATATTCAGTTAAATGTTTTCTTTTTTATTTTTATTTTTTCAAATCGAGTATCCAATACTGTCCTGTTACAAAATAAGCCTTTCATCTCATATCGAGGGATATCATTGATTCAGGAGTGATACTCATTCTAAAAAAATAAATCTTGATGCCAAAAATAAAATCAACGAAGCATCAAATAATTCAAGAAATACTTATCACACAAATTTCTCACTTCAGATTGGAAGGGTTTTCTCACGAAATAGAAAGACTATTTCTTTTTTTTTCAGCTGATGTTCTCACAGCATAGTTTGTCAAAAAGGAATCTTAATTAAATGAAACGTAATGAGATAGATATATCATTTATTGAATGCATAAATAGATATTAAGTTTATTAGTTATCATATACCGTTTTATTAATTCTTAAAGACGAGACAGTACCTTTTTGTTTTTTAGAAATTGACTGTTCACCGTTTCGGTTAGTTCTTAAATTTCCTTACATTAAGCCCTGCGATTCCCATGAATTTGACTGAAAATTCCCGATTTTATGGGATTTTTACTACCATTTTCCAGGAAATTTCCGGTAAAATACGGGAAATTCCTAACGCACGTGTTACTTCCGAACATTCATGTGAAGTTTCCCACACAGTAGAAATTTTATATTAGATATTAGCATATTTATATTGTACTTTTGGGATATATTTGATTATGTCGCTATGAACCGCAAGTATACAAGCATTCACCATACTCTCTCGTGAGGATGAAGATAAATATGTTATAATTTGAAATAAATATAATTTAATTAAAGTATATCCCATGAGTACCATAAAAATATAGTAATCTTTAATATAAACTTTTCTCTGTGAATAGAAAATTTTTACAGTGTAGTTGAGTCAGCAGTGAGTTTCAGTTGGACATATCCAGCGTTATTCTACTGTTGAACCAACTATATTACTGTTCTCTGCACAATCCTTTTTTTAGTGTGACTGAATATTGGTTTCCTCGTGGAGAAGAATGAGGAGTAACTGCTATTCTAATCACGTTAGCTCTCACTCCAGCGCCCATCCAGTATTTTCGGAGTAAAAGTTACTCTATTGGAGTATTCTTGACCAATTTTCGAGAAAGATTTACTCTGTAAGGAGTAAGCCATATACCAAGAATATCGTAGGAATTACCAAAAAATGTTGACTAATTGTACGGAGTGAAATTCAAAAGTTCAAAATACTTCATTGCAAAATTCTTTCTCAAATGCATCACAAAAATAAGACCCAAACATCGTACACAAACATTTCTTTGATCGTTATAATTATTTTACGACCGTTAATTGAATCGAACAATTGCCTTCAATCACGCTCTGTAATTCGAGAAAATTCTTTTCTAGAAAAGCATAAAAACAATAGAAATACGCTTCAAGGTTTCTTCCGTATTTCTCACAGCGGATGGAAACAAATTGCGTATCTATGATCAAATTGAATAGGAAAGTAATCGCTTTCAAAACAAGTTCAACGGTATATATATCGCATGATTACGAATTTCATTGATTTAAATAAACTAAGTGGCGGGATCGTGTATGCAAATTCAGTTCAAATTCGCAAATTTATTCTTCGATTGCAAATCAGAACCGGTTAATGAAAACTTTCTGACGAATCAAAATTCAGAGTACAAGATTCGCGTGTTGAGAAAAATAACGGTATCGTTGATTTGAATTCAAAATTTTTTGGAATTTCCGTTTCTATTGATTCTCGTTTATAGGGAATTCTAATTGACGTGTAGATGCTGTACTATTTTAATACTATGGTTGAGGTGTAAGAAATGTTTCATACCTCGGTGAAAAATTCCGGAGAATTTTGAAACATTTCTCCGTTGGTATGACAAACTCAGATGAAATTTGAAAAACTTCTAAGGAAATCTGTAAAGCACTTTCCAGAAATTTGTACAATAAATCTCGAAAAGTTCAGTTGAGAATTCAATTGATTCGAAAGGAATTGAAGATAAAATTCAAAGACAAGAGCCTTTGATTCACAGAACCAGGCTGTTGAAAATTTGTTGAAATTTCATAACATTTTTAACTGAAATTCCAAATCCTTGGTATTTGAATTGAAAATTCATTTACAATTGATTGGATTTTCAAATTTTCACTATATTATATCACATACACGAAAAGACCGGGTCTATTAATATTCAGGAAGAATTTATCAACGTTCAGAAAAATGACTGTCAATTTAGGGGAAACGAAGATCGCTGAAAAATATTCGTAGTGAGTCTATACCAAAAATTCTTAGTCAAAATATCAAAAGCTGAGAGTTTCATTGGTATTTTTCACAGGGAAACTATCAATTGTTAATACATCGACTACGAATTTTTAGTAGACTCACTACGAATATTTTTCAGCGATCCTCGTTTTCCCTAAATTGACGGTCATTTTTCTAAATATTAATAGACCCGGTCTTTCCCTGTACTTATGTATATTTCCGTAACTGAAAATTGCTTCCGTTACGTGCATTTGAAATTCTTAACCGTGCATTTTCGATGAATGTTTTAGAGATTTAATAAAATATTTTATATTTCATCTGCGCTGTTGGGAAAATTCTTAAATTTCATATGAAATCTTTCATGAAATATCATATTTCCATACTGAATTTGATAATACCCTAGTAGAAATGATGATGATCCGGAATTAGATGGACTCCAACTAGTTTTCCCAGATGTTCGGTTGGTTTCTAGCTAGTTTTGTAACGCACTTTCTAGCCTGTGCCCATCCAGATATCCCAGGGAATTGCGAGAATGTCGTTCAAATTGGTAATTAGAAATGTGAGATCATGTGTTTTCTGTAAAATCACACCTATGAATGAGGTAACAATGTATTTTGACATGTAATCTCTAGCCAAGAACGTTGCTTTTGAATTTATTCCCATAAAATAATTCTGAATGAAAAATTGAAACGTTGGAGCTTCCTCTTATTCCTCTGACCGCGTTGGTGGACTATCAATGTCATTGTACGATCAGTCGACGCATGAAAAATCTACATAAACGAACTAAATGTTGGGGTACTAGAGTCAAATTGGCTGAAATGTGTTATCCAGTTGCCTCCATATGGGTCCCATCTAGTACGTGGATGGTAAATGGGACGCCTAGACAAATTTCCACCAGGGTAGTTCTTAAATTTAATATTAATGATGAAATTGCAGAATTCCTTTCTGAAATGTATCAATTATTCATTGAATTTAACAAAGAAGTCTCTACATAAAGAAAAAAAAACTCTCAACATTGAAAACTATATCATTGAATTCAAGATTTCATTATGAAACTTGATAAACTATTTATGAAAAATCTTCATAATATTCTCATGAAGTTTCAGGCAGATTTTTCCAACAGTGTAAATTTTTGTGTACACTGAGAGAAGAGTTTGTTTATAACAAAAGAAGCTTATCAATTCGGATCAAATAAAATTTGTTAATATTTCATAAACGTGATTTGATTAAAACAAATTTCTGTCAAAGCTCATTACAACCGATTAAATTAATGAAATCCGATGAAAATTCAATAGGTTAGAATGTTCATTTACTATTGCAAAGTTTGAATTGAATTGAAAAAAAAAACAGGGTCTCAAAGTTTGAATCGTTTATAGAAACGAAACGAGGACTCAAACTCACAAAATCTAATGAATCATCGTCATTTATCTTGTCAAATGAATTTTTTTTAATTTTTTGCAACTGAACACATCGATCAAAGAATGTACTACAAGATTTTAGATCTTCAACGATTGAGTATTTCGTTATTTAGTTACTAATTCGTTCCAATAAACGATTCAAACTTCAGCAACCTTTATAAAATAAACAGTATTATTATTCTTCAATATTTCAAAGATGATGAATCGATTTGTTACTGAATTCAGATTGAATAATAATACTTCACTATAAATGTTCCAACTTACATGCTATTATTCCTTTGTATATGTTGCTCCACGATAACTGGCCAGTAATTACATTTGACAAATAATTCCCTGATCGATTTTTATAGAATTCAGTTCATTTCAAGCCAGGCAAAATCCACCGGTAATCCACCTACGATCAAGTTCATTGTACTTTCAATCCCGATTTTTTTTTTTTATTTGCAAATCGATATAAGATTACTGATATCATCGGAAGAATGGAAACGAGCTCCAAGTCCAGTTGTCCCAACAGCTGAATTTTTCATCATAAATGGATTCCATATGAATTTACCTCAACTTTAGATGAATTCGTTGTATTCTCCTTCGATTTGTTGGTTCCAAGAAATGAATGGATGTCAACGAAAATGACATGATTGTTCTTTTAGTACAGAGATGGAATGTGATTTCATAAACCTGTGATTTTGCGTCATTGCGACAGAATTCAATTTGGTGACAACGATGACAAGAGAACTAAAATCACAATTCTCCAGAAGCGTCCATGAGGCTATAGAACCGCTAGAACGTGAGATCCAAACGGAAACTTTGAGGGAATTGGATGCTATTTCAATGTTGATTTTCTACTATACTACGGTACAATTGTTGAAAATATTCTTGAATTTAACAGGGAATTTATTGTGAAATTTAATATTTCCATATAGGGTGAGAGCAACAGTAATGAAATCTTGTTCTTATTTTCTGAATATAATTAACGTACGCAAAGAATTTGAAATATTTTCGATATGCAGACAGTTTTATCATTCAATTTTTTTTGGCAGTGGATTTGTCGGCGTCGAAATTACGATCTCATATTCTGCTGTCAAAAATTCCCAACAAACGCTGAAGATCTTGGAGACATCTGCAAGATATCTAAATGACATCACAAAAGAGATATCTTCAAGATATGTCGAAAGGATATCTTTTAGATATCTTGAGGAAATGTCAGGAACATGTCTTTGAGGTATTTCTGAAAGAGATCTTTCAAATGTCGAACCAGCACAGTCTAAAAAACATCTTGGAAGAGTTTCTGAATATCTGTTACACATCTTGAGAATTGTCCAAGTAAAAAGGACAAAAGTCACGCCATGTTCCTTTTTTAGAACTCATTAGTGATTCTTTTGTACTGTTTGGGATGTCCCCATGATTTCAAAAAGACATTTCAAAGATATCTAAAACGTATATCTTGTGAGAATCAAAAAAATATCTTGAGGCATGTAAAAGATGTTTCCCATATGTCTAAAACATATCCTAAAACAATCGAAAACACATCTCGGAACCATCTAATGATGCCTTCTTCCATATCCCTGGTTAAAAGAATCCATTGAATCTGACAAATGAAATTCAATGAGATTTGGTCAGAATTTTAATTTAAATTGGTGCAATTTTAATCGTAATTTAGTGAGATTTGGCCAGATTCAACGAGATTCACATGAAAGTTCTGACGAAATCTCATTGAAAAATCACCGGTGAGATTTGGTCAGAACATTGTCCACGTTTAATCGTAATTTAATGAGAATTGGTCAGAATCAATGGGTTCTTTTAACCAGGGTAAGTAGTAAGTACAAAAGTAGTATACTTCTTTAGGAAAGTCTAAGCCAGTATGGGACTTTTGGAGGTATTTTCACGTAAATATTTTGATCTGGACAATACTGATGCGAGGACACTATAAAGTATGGTACTTCTTAGCAGACCTTTTTTCTCCATGTGTGCAAAACGTTTTTGAGGTATCTAAAACTTGTTGAAATTTGTTGTATGAGACATCTTTTAGATGTCGAAATGATATCTTTGAGAAAGTCTTCCAAGACATCTCCTATGATTTGAAGACATCTTTTAGATACCAATAGATATCTACTTGTTTGTTGGGAAGAGTGCATTGATTCTGTCATCTACAGTCAATATGTGCGATAAAAATAAGCATATTTACACGGGAAATATTATCTTATAAGGTACGATATGAGAATTGTAGCGGAGGACCAGTGTTGCCAGAGCACCTTGATCAAATATTACCTACATGTAGATTAGAAAAAAGTTACATGATATTTTGCGGCAACATTCAGCCTTGCATTCTTGCGTTAAAAGTTTGACGTTTTAAACGTTAACGTTTGAAAAAATGTTACATCCATGTTACATGAGAGGGTCGAAAGTTACGTAAAATGTAACGGAATTCGCCTTTTTAAAATGTAACATCGTGAATTGTGCTATTTTTTCTTCAAGTCATGTTGAATATTACGATGTTCATTCATAAAAAAGAAGGTTTTAACAGCAATATGTGTTTCTAATATCTAACAATTCCTGCTTTTTCAAGTATGGTCCTATGCTACGATTTTAACATCGTCATTTAAAGGATGATATTGTCTTCGTGTACGTTGTAATTTGTCAATTGAGGATTCCTCTGAAACGGTTCCATCGCTGACAGTTATTTGATTAGAAACCCAGATAGAAAACCATGCCCTGAATATTTTGTAACATAATGTGCCGTTAACATACTGTCATAAACTTCGCTCAGCTTGCAATGATGCATAAAATGTAAACATTATGTCTTCATTATGGTACCATCACCTCGTTTTGCTACCAAGAACAATGCTTTATGCGGAAACACCTTGGTACCATAATGCAAACATTTCTTGGCGTGAATGTCACCATTATGATGGCATTATTCAGACATTTTTCTATCTGGGAACAAAAACACGACTAAATAATGTCTCTGTGAGGCAAATGAATTTTCGTTGTGTCCCATTCCGCTATTAGTGGAATTGCGTTTTTCAGCTTCAGTTACTTTCCTTTATGTTTCGCATTTTTCAAAGATTCATGCGTATTAAATTGACTAAAGGTCTTCAATTTGATATGAGTTATGAAATTTTAGAGTTGCTTTTCTGAAATTTAAGGAGTTAATTGTTAAATTTACGAACATCTTCCCTCACACCACCACAGCCCCAGAAGAATTCTTACAGAATTCATAAAAAACAATATACAATCAGTTCAATAAGAATTCTTTATGAATTCTTCATTCGAATCATACCATGAAATTCGATAAATTATGTTATGTAAAGAATTTCATCATATTTTTATGAAACTTGAGTCAGATTTTTTTCATAGTGTATAGAAGATTAAAATTGAAATCCGTTGAAAAGCTAAAGGAGAAATTATGGCGGTTCTAACCTCAAATTGAACTGGAATCGTCAGAAGAGAATGAGACAGGGAATATTCCAAGTGGAACCTTGAACTAACCGAAACATCATCCGAGTAGACAAATTTTCAAAATTATATATAGTTGATGTATGTCTTTACGTTGTAGAACGAAAGGGTTTCGTTGTAGAACTACCTTTTTGTTAGAGCTAACCCTTGAAATATGATGCCTTGGGATAGGAGATACTACGAAAAAGTTCTCAAGAGCAGAATTCGCTGGCATTTGACTGCTCTCGATCTTCGGAATACCTGATTTTTCTGCTAAAGATAGAATACCCGAAGAAAATGTTATCTTTGGATTGATTTGGATTGATTAAATTTTGTTTGAATCAACTAATTTAATATTTAAATATGAACCTACTAGAATTATAGTCGAATGAAATAAAATTTATTTAAATCAAGTAAAAATTTACTGGATGCAAGGAAATATTGAATAGGTTCATATTCAAGTAAATTATTTTTCTAGGTGTCAGGTATTTCATATAGTATACTTCCAGAGAACTGTTTACGTAGGAATTAGCTGCTATTTAATTACTAATTTTTCACCACCTCATGGATTCTCTTGCCGTAAAAATCCCCGGATTGTGGTTTTGTCGAAGCTGTTACTCTCCGGCACTGCGAAGAAAAATCTCTACCACATTCCATCCCTATTTCATTGTCTTGTCAAGTCGCAAACCACTTCTATCGTGATACCATCGATCATTGACAATACTTTTCCAAGTCTCATCCCTGTTTCGAGCAAATATTTGGAATATTAAACTGAGCCCTGTCCAACCCCTGCCTCATGGAATTGAGAATTATTCACCATTCTAATGAAAGTAATGTTTGATTTATGATTGTAGTACGGTATGTTGATATTACTGGTCTTGGCTCTGGAATGTGTTGCAGTAGGACTTGCCTATGAACTGAAAGGAGATGTGAGTATACAATATTTCAAACAATCCTAGCAATCGCTAGAGGGGATTCAAACGATCCACCGTCGTTGTCGCTCCCAACATAGCGAAGTTATATCTTTACACTTGTATCGAAGCAAGCTTCGGAAACAGGAATTGAATTATACAATTCCTGTTTCGTTTACAAACTTCCTTTCGGCACGCGATTATTAAAAAAGAAAAAATCTCTCCGTCAAGAACATTGTTCAATAAAGTTTCTCAATTTCCTAGATGATTTTTTTTGCAAGTTTTGTCGTCGCGTGTAGAATGAAAAGTCAGTGTCGTCACGGATTTCCTCATCATTTTGGTTTCAGGCTGAACAAGGTTTACGAGATTTATTGAAAACTACCATCAAGCACTATGCGTCCAATGTAGACAAAGCTGAAGCCGTAACAGTTGCATGGGATGGCACCATGAGCCAGGTAAAAATTATTCGATATTGCATGAGATGACAATTTTTCAAAAACCATTTCAAACTTTTCATTGTCAAAATCCCTTCGACATTCGTGGAAACGAATTTCAAAGTGGTTCAAAAATGTTGCTCAACACGGAGGGAATTCAATTGTAATTATTCCCTTGTCACGTATTCAAAGAGGAACGATCGAAAACAAGTGTTAGAATGTGATGTACGTTTAATTCAATTGTTTGTAGTAACAATCCATGTTTAAATCGCTGCGTTCGTTATTTAATTGAATTAAATTAATTCTCTTGAGAATACCTTGAGAATAGAATAGTTCTTTTTCTTTTTTAACTTTGGTAACTTTATTTTGAATTTGGATTTAGCATTTCAAAATATAATACATGGGAATATTTTTCTTTTTGTGTGGCTGTGCAGGGTTGCCAGTGAGTCACTTTTGCCACTTTTGTCACTATTTGAAAAAAAAAAGAATGGCACTGTTGTCACTATTTCAGAGATCAAGTAGAGTAAAATTAATTTTTCTGGGGGGAGAAATTTGGAATCTAGTAACTTTTTGGGGAGGTGTTGAATGCCCTTAACAAGTTTTGTAGTACTTGCGCTAGTGAAATACTAGACACGTGCGAATGCCTCGCTAGATAATTGTGAATCACTTGTAACACTTACAAGTATTTCGCGAGGCACTCGCAAGTGTCTAACATTTTGCTAGTGCATGCGTTACAAAATGTGCAAACGTTTCTACTAGGGTCTGTGCGTCATGTGAAATTTGTTCATCATCATTTTTACAAGCTCCACAGTAATTTTTTATCCAATTCTTCAGACTTGATCATTCCACTTGCCGATGATTTTTCAAAGTCAATTCCGAATTCCGCCAGAAGACTACTTTAACCCAAGATCTTGGGGAATACCATTTTTTTAAGTCACTTTTTTTGTCACTATTTTGAATGAAAGGCACTTTTTTGAACCCAATGAATCGCTGGCAACCCTGTGGCTGTGTACTTTGTTATAGAATTTGTATCAAGTTTAGATCAATAGCAGTAAATACCACCTTGATGACAAATATCAATTAAAAATGACTGTATTTTCATATGTTTGTACGTGGGAAAAATATTATCCTTGATATTACGATGTTAACAATCGTACACTGTTAGAAATTTCTGATTGGATTTCCAATGACATGTAATGGAAGCAAAAGTTATTCATGGAACTGAAAAATTTATTGAAATTTCCATTACATTTGAATGAGATTTCAGTTACGAAAGTGTATATTAATGTATGATATGATATAGCAAAAATTCAAAGTTTAGTTGCGTGTAAATGAATTCTTATTTCAATCAGCAAGAATTGGAAATTTCATTTACAAATGTGCATGAAAAATATATTAAATTTAAAGACATTTCTAACAGTGTGGCATAGGACCATACTTGAAAAAGCAGGAATTGTCAGATTTTAGAGGCACATATTGGAGACACATATTTCTTTCTCTGTCCTACCTGGAAATTTGATATTTTATGGGGAATAAAAAATATTCCCGTAGGAAATAAAATTCTGAGTGAATTAGAGGCTTAGCTCATTCAAAAATCCGATTCCTCATTCGAATAACACAGGAAACTGATTAACTTTGGTTTCAACTCGATTTTATGCTGTTCAAAAAATTGTTTTCGAGTAAATAAGACATATGATAGGCTTGTAGGGCATAAAATTTCCTCCAAAAAAGATCCCATGAGATAGAGCTGTACGATCAATAGTTTTGGAGTTGCAGAGCTTGAAAGGTGAACTTTTTATTGAAATTTACATTTAATTATTGTATTTGAATAAGTTGTTCCTAAGATTATAAATTTGGGAGCTATATAAAGTGTATTATAAGTCAATTCCGCATGTAAGATCAATAAATACAAAATTATAAGAGCTTTCATGTTGATTTTGATTCAAGTTCACTCCCAAAACTATTGGTCGTACAGGTCCGTTCCATGGAAACATTTTTGTAGTAAATCTTATACCCTACGAGCCTATTATATTCAATTTTTCGGAAAAAATTCGTTCAACGTCGAAAAACCGAATTGAAGTTGAAGTCAATGAGTTTCATGTGTAATTCAAATAGGAAACTGAATTTTTGAATGAGCAAAGCCTCTAATTCACTTAGAATTTTCGTTCCAACGGGAATATTTTTTGTTCCCAATAAAATATCAAATTTTCAGGTACCCTAATATTGCTATTATACCTTCTTTTTTTAGGAGTGAACATTTTGAATAGACTAATTCCGCAAATTTAGTCCTCACCTAGAATTTTCACATCGTAATTTATAAGATAACATTTTTCCCGTGTAACGTTCATCAACGATCAATCATTTTCAGTTCCACTGTTGCGGAGTTGAGGATTATTTAGATTTCCGTAAAAGCAAAGATTGGATAGCTAATAGTGGAAAAATGGTACCGGAAGCATGTTGTATTAAAGAGAATGGAACATTAAAGGATCCTTCGTGTCCGATAACTCCATCGTCTTCCAATTCCTACTTCAAAACTGTAAGTATATTTGTTTTTTCCTCATTTTTCAATGAGAAAATTGTCAAAACAGGTGTTATACGAGAACGTATATTACAATATTTTTTTCACAGGGTTGTTTCGCCGCGATAAGAAGTGCCATTGAGGAGAACATCAAGATCGTGATCGGCGTTGCAGCCGGTGTAGTCTGTATTGAGATCTTAGTGATTTTTATGGCGTTATATCTGGCGTGTTGCCACTGGCGACCACAACACGGTAGGCTCAATATGAACATTTAATTCCTAAATCAGATTCAATCCATGTATTCCGGGTGTGTCTTATATTTATATTTTCAATCATATGCCTGCTTTTTAAATACTGATTTTCATTTCAATTGACGGTCTGTTTGTAATGATGATTTGCAGTTTATCGATGCGTAAATTCATCTGGCATGGAGTGAATACTTCTACCGCAGGAACATTTTTATCACATATTATTATTTATTATTCCTTGTTTTTTTCTCCGCTTTTGTTTTGTTTTTTTGTTGGTTTTTTTTTCTTCTTCTTACGAGTATTATCGTTATACATCGCTGCCATATAAAATGCACGCACGAATCCATGAAGTATTAATTTATTATACGAGATCAATGATATTTATAAGATAAAGATTTTTATATTTTTGAGCATTGCATCTTTGTACAAGAAAAAATCCTCGTTCTTCTCCTGATCCTTTGATACGAGTGGTCGAATCATTCTCTCACGCAGTCGAATAATCCATCCCTAATTTCTGTGATTCATTTCGTGTTTCGTGTTGTATTCGTGAGCTATGCACAGGTGTTGCGGAGAGAATTGGGAGAATCAATGAGGTTCTGGGGTGGAATATCGATGCCGATTTGTGTAACGCGGCTTCTGCAACAGGTTTCCACGTAGCATTCAAGTTGGATAAGCATTTATCTTTCGATGTTGGATAAGCTTTTGACGGTGCTATGTGGATCAAGAATTTTCTGAATGGAAAAGTTATGCTTCAGCACAGAATTATTGTTGAACAGGTTCACGTGAAATGATTGGATTCGGTACCAAGGGTGACACGTTAAAAGTCATCGGGTTGCATTCATGTGTTTTGTTTTCTCAATGGAAGAGAGTCATTGATACCGAGTTGGAAAGATGCCGATGCTATAAAAATTCTAGATTTTCATCAATTTTTTCCTTACGTGGGAATAGAAAAGAGCAGTGAAAGAAATTAATAGAAGAATTGAGAAATTAGATCCGAGAGGTGACACCACGATAAAATTTATACATAAACTATATTAAATTATCGTCATATATATTGCTTAGGGACGAAGAATTTCCAGATCCACCCTTGAGTTTCTGTGCTACTACTGTGTCCAAAAAGTGAGGTTAAATAGCACTGATTTAAAAAAAAGTCTTCACTTATTCTCCCAAATCATGTTCATTGTCTTCAAAGTAAATCCCGGGATATAATGCACTCATGCCAACAACGCATCTTTCAATCTTTGAAACAGTTGTTAAAGTCGGTTTCCGGGATGTCCTTCGGTTCTCTCTCTCTTCGATTCGGCTTGGATCTCCTATATCGACTCAAAACGGTGTCCCCAGAGCGGTCTTTTAAGTTTGTTGAATAGCCAGAAGTCGCACGTGCTAAACCAAGTGAATACGGTGGTCGTGGAACGATATGGGTCGAGTTTTCTGCGAGATAGTTACGAAGAATCAATGCAGGGTGAGCCGGTGCATCATCGTGGCGCAAAAACCAAGAGTTGTCTCGCCACAATTCCGAATAGCTTCACGTAAACGACGCATAACGCGTCAAGCAATTCTTTGTTGACAGTTTGACCCGGCGGAAGGAACTCAAAATGCATAACACCACGATAATCGAAGAAAACAGTCAACATATCTTTGATTTTGCCTCACCTTGAGTGTGATATTCACTTGATCGATCGGTTGTTTCCAAATCGTATGCATAAATCCACGTCTCATCTCCAGTAATGATGCGTTTCATCTTGTCCTGATAGTCAGAAAGCATTGTTTTATATACTTCGACGCGACAGTGTTGTTCCAGGAAATTCAGTGTTTTTGGTACCAATCGAGATTTGACGCGTCTGAGGCTCAAAACATCCTCAAGAATGGTATTGACTGATCCTTTTGAAATGCCAACATCATCAGCAAGATCTCTAATCGTTCATCGACGATTCACAAGCACCAAATCTTTGATTTTTTGGACATGAACTTCGTTGGTTGAAGTTGATGGTCGAGCGGGACGCTTCTTGACCTTTTTGGAACTCTTCATACCACTTGTAAACATTTTTTTTCGACATAGCCTCGTCATCAACGAATCAGCAGCAGAAAATTCATTCCGCGAACAAAGTTTAATGCAAATTCATTGCTCAACGAATGCAGAAATCATAAAAATCGGAAAACTCAAGTTTAGCAGCTTACAAAACGAAGCATATCTCAAACACTAATGAATATTTTGATGTGACCCTTGGCACGGATATCAAAGACAGTCCTGTGAACCTAAAAATAAGAGCACTTCCTGAAATACATTTGCGCACAGAGTTTAAATTCAAATGTCACCTTACTTTTTGGACACAGTAGTATAGCGTATCTAGGGCGATCCAACGATATTTCAAATGCATATAAATCTGCTTCTCATCGTTGCATTCTGGCTTCGTATAAAAGATAGACAATTGACGTATCCGAAACGTCGTCGTACTCCTCTAAATATTTTTCAATTATATATTTCGTCATATGATGCATTGTTTCGGCTCTTTATTGTACCAAGATAACTGTATCTTGGTATGACAAACAATCGAACAATCAAGGTGACATAACGCGCGAATAATCTTAGATTAAAAGTCTTCGTTCCTCAACGTTGCTGCCCTGTGTGGAAATTTAGATGAAATTCGTGTAAACTTTTCACTTGCGAAAATGCAGAAGTCAAAAACTACTTTGACTTTTAGTTTTTGGTTGAAAATATGGGTATCCTATAAAAGTGTGTCAAAAGTGGTATCAACTTGAGAGATTCAACGTTGCTTCAACTTTGCATTCTATCGATTTGAGATGAATACGTCTACGTCGCTTTACGTTTTATTCGCCAATTTTTCTTTCTCGTGGCATCTGGATGTCAGAGTACGACATGAAAATGACGTTTCATCGATGCCCAAGGTCTGTACATGAGTTTCATTCTCATCCTAATTCTGGATCGATGAATCAGAAGCGATGGACTCGTTGTTTTTATCCAATTCGTTGGTTTGCTTCGATTGCAAAGATATAAAAAATTGAGCACCGGCTAACGAACAGCATGCAGCGTCATGAAGTTCTTTGTTGAAAACTCAATCTATATTCAAGCACGTAAATCACTTGTTTCACAGTCGCTATACGTTTCAAGATTCATCATTATATTCGGTGTACACTTATTCTGAATTTCGCCTGTATTGTATTGTTACCGTACTGTAATTTTCTTCGATGCAAAGTACTTGAATATCATTAAAATATAATTTCTTGTTTCGTCGCAACCACCGATCCCTGATTTTTGCAACTCCCATTTCTCCGCTTTCAATGTTCCACTTTCATTTCTCAATCGAAGTCTCCGAGGTGGAGGATCGGTGGTTGCGCTGTACTGGATCCATTCATTTTCGGATAAACATTTCTATCTTTTAAACGCTTATTACACGGCACAAAATTTTGTTTTGGAAACGGTTCGCTCAAAGTTCGTGTCGAAAATCAAAACGTGTCAATATTTAGCACGAATTTTGAGTGGACCGTTTGGGACATGCAGAAGACAAAATTTTCTACTGTTTATATGTGTTCAAAAAATATCTGCTGTAACCTCTTCAAAAAACTTGAGAGTTCAATGAAATTTCAAATCTTCTCGATGTCAAGTACCGTATCTCAGTCCCCACTGATTTTCTCATTTATTTCAAGGTTTGCGAATTTTTCGAGAAGTAAGACGTTGAAGGAGTTCAATCGTTAAGATATGGTAATTCAACTGTGCGTATAGCGTGGATAACAAGCTCTCCGACGCCAATTCAACAGCTTGATAAGTTGAAAGAACGTATTCGATGTTTTAAAAGAGCACAACCAACTTCACATTCATTTTTGACACATTGTCGATGTTATTGAACGATTAATTCTCATTTATCGATCAAGAGTAATCCACGTTGAAAATCAGCGCTATACAGCATCGGTTATTTATATAGTTCAAGTTTATTACAGATCAGCATATATTTTTATTCGGTAAATCAATGGAAAAATCAGATAATACCCACACAGTTT
Source organism: Gonatopus flavifemur (assembly GCA_018340375.1). Taxonomy (NCBI): domain Eukaryota; kingdom Metazoa; phylum Arthropoda; class Insecta; order Hymenoptera; family Dryinidae; genus Gonatopus; species Gonatopus flavifemur. The sequence continues at coordinate 15,654,590 of JAFFJZ010000005.1, forward strand.
GCTTATCGATCACATTTTGTTTTATAGATCAAAGAGCTCGGAGAGAATCTTCAAGTCAATGGATTTGATATGGATTTCCTCGTGTTCTTGTACACGGAGAAAATAATCTCAGAAACAGGAAGATTTGTAGAATGGATTTCTAGGTAAACATACGGGAGATTTAGAATGAATAACTGAATTTTACTATCCGCCTATTACTTTTTCTACAATATTTGTAATCTTCCGTGTTTTAATATAGAAATTCATTTCACGAACCTTCCTATTCCTGATTTACTAAGGAGAATAAGAAAAATTCTTATATTTTCCAGCGGCATTTTTCTCCGTGTGTGTACATTCGAATACAGAAAATTTGGAACTGAAGAGAGGACTGCCGTCCCAAGCAAAAAAGTTATTAACTCCAAATTCGTTCGAACCGAGAAAACCGAGAAAAACTATTCCACATGAAAATTGTATGATGTAACTAATATTTTGACAATATTAAAACGGTTTTAGGGCAAATAAGGGGCGCTAAAAAAGATCAATATTCTTAATAACAACAAATGAAAAAATGAGTTAAGGGTGTTTGGTGAACGAAAATACCTATCAAAAGAATCGTAACTTGAGTTACGGTTTTTTTTCAAATACTACGAGATATTTGCTCCTCACTGATTTTACCGGGGGAAAAGACCGTAACTCAAATTACGATCTTTTAGTTTGGCAACGTGGTGACGTATTTGACGGTTCTTCTCATTTTGATGTAAGTTACGGCTTTTTTCTGACGATTGTCTAATTTTCAACACGTTTCCAGAGAAGAAAAATGTTTATTGTGCAAAAATTAGGAGCAATAACTAATTTATATTAACACGGTTGAACGCACCTGGCTTCCCTGAATCGAATGATATAAAAAACTCATTTTCGAAAAAAATTGAGTTAACAACTTTTTTGCTTGGTACGGCAGAGGATCATTATTCTTAAAATCTTCTTGATAGATCTTTAGATATCGAATGGAGGAAACAATTGGTCCTCTACAGATAATTCAAACTGCTATATTTATTATTTATAAAAAATATCAACATACAATACAATAATATTTCATGTTGCATTGGTTGATCATTCAAATTTCTGTTTGTTTCTTCAGTTTTCAACAGAAGAGCAATGATTGTATTATGTACAGTGGGTCAAAATCTTGCTTGAAAAATCTTCCTGCTATCAATTGAAATAATTCAGAAACAATGAATCCGACGTTTATTACATCGGAGACTTCTTATAAAAACCCATTATTATCCCAGGGTCGTTTTTCATTCATGAAGCTGAAATTGGCGGTTATAAAACTAGCAGCCGATTGGCGTAACTTTTCCCACAAAACATTTATCAATGATTCAACACTGAGAAAAAAGATTTGTTTATAGTAAATAAATCGTATAGTTGGATACGGCCAAAGAGAAATTTATTAATACTTCAATTCAATTACAATTTCAATTACTTTATTGCTTAAAAGGATTACAATCCTATAGCAAGGGGAAAATCTTATACAAAACAAATCTATTGTTAATAGAGAATACTTCATATTAAAGAGCTTAAGTCAAACAAAATTCATCGCATAATGAATACAAGGGATTAATACATTGTTATTCTTGGACTTACACTTACACACACGCTCAATCGTCCAGGCAGAACGCACGTAGTTTGCAACTATTGCTTACAAAATAATAAATTCCTCTAATTAAGCCCTCGTCTGGACAGGCGAGAGCGTCAAATAGCGCATTCGAGTGACCTTTTCTGAGCAAATTCCCAATGAATCTATTACGAAAATAGTCATATATTGGGCAGGACAAAATAAAATGTTCGAGAGTTTCTAATTCTAATCGGTTGCACGCCCTACAAATCTGCACAGACGAGATCGTATAAGAACTCTTAACATACAAAGAGGTAATTTTTCAACAGCAGGAAACTCTCGGATGTTTTTGACGGAAAGTTTCTTGAATTGAAAGGAGTCAGACTGTCTGGATGTTTCCAGGTCTTGATGTAAAAGAAATTGTTTCCTCCCATTTCCTCACGTCCAGATCTTTTAGTAAATAAGACACTCTCGCCTGGTCCAGAAGGGGAGCGAGCTGGGAGAACCCATTGTACTTAGGACTTGAAAGACCTGCTTGGTGCATTCTGATTTGTCTGAGAAGACAGACCTTTGGAAATCGAGTACTAGGCATCTTGAGGACCTTAATCATCCAGTTCCAAGCAAGTTCGAAACCCTTAAAAGATATTGAGATGAAATTTATTAATATTTATTTCACCCCATAGTTGATAAGTACAGCACATATTTCTTGGAGTCAACTCCATAACGATGATGATTCGATAAATCTAACCCTGACGAGGTACGCTGGGTGAAAAATACCCATACGCGAAGTTATACTTGCGTATGTTTTCGATAAGTGTTCTTGATTTTCTTCAAATATCAAAGAAACTATCGTACTTGGAGCAAAACGAATTTCACAGGCGTTTTCCTGAGACTCTGACGTTTAATTTAAAAGAAAAAACATTGCTGTACGGTCTTTTTTAACTCCGAGATACAAGTGATTGAAAATCGCCTGGGTATTCTACACTCAGTGTACCTCCAACGGGAAATAATGATAGTGTACCTAGTTTGAATGTCCATTCAAATCAATTTCGATCAGTTTGAATCAAATAAATGATTTGGTTATAATTAACGAATATGAATTTCTTGACTCAACACAAAGTTTGGCGATAATGAATAAGTCTTATGTGTACGAAATGATGGCTCTCAAAAATATTCAACCAAATTCGTTGATTCGTCAGAAGAAAACCTTTTTCTCAGTGAAGCATCTGGAACGTTTAGTGGAATGTTGTTTGATCGATTCCTAGGGTAGATGAAGCTTCAACAATGTTCAACGAAAAGTCACAACAATCAGCTGGTAGCTTGACAGCTTCATTTTTCATTCAGATATTTCCAAACTAGTCTGATTAGAAACATAAGGTATCTCAAATGTCCAATTACTTCGTATTATCTATCTCTGATTTGTTTATTCAGATTTTCATGGGTTCGGATGTCCGATGAATTGAAAAATAAAACTTTGACTAGAAAATTAAATAATAAATATCCCATGTTGATCGATAGAAGGGTTGTGAAACGTTCGAGAATTCAGTATTTCATCAATAATCAAAATCTTCACGAACTTTTTTGGCCTACTGTGCTCTATTTAAATTCGAAATCATAAAATATCTTACTCAATTTTAAAATTTGAATACGAATCGAATGAAGCTTCCTCGAAGATGTATTATTATTTTCCCGCTCGTGATCGATATTTATTAAACTCCTAGCCGCAGGATTTCAAGCTAAATTTTTGACGCAGGATTCGTCAATCTAGGCTTCAAATCGAAATGTCAATTTAGAAAATCCAAACTCATTGTGTCAGATGAACTGGAGGTAACTCTGCTCATACGAAACTCCATAGAACATCAATATCGATTCACCCTCACTCGTGTTTCTATGCATATTCATTACACTTCATAATATACTCATGCTAATTGGGTTGGTATGATAATTTACGACTGTCTATGTATCTATAAGTATCAATTAATTTGTTAATCAAACGAACAATTCAGATTAAAAACTATTTTAAAAATAATTTCATCGTGTTGTTTAGTTATTCAATCGTTTTTGTCTGTTTTGTCGATCTCTATCGATTAAGCCAAAAAATATAGCAACAAAATTTAAATGATTTTGCTGTAAAGGAAACCAGGACTCGTTGTAACAGGGTCTGAAACAGGGGTGCAATAGTGGTAGGAGATATTCGACAGTGTCAATATTTTTTGCTTCATAAAAGATATCAATATTACACTGAAAACCTAATTTCTTAAATCAAAATGAAATTTTCTTCGCCCTCGTTCTAATAAATCTTCCTTTCAATAGATGAAAATTCAGAAAATTCATCAAACTATTTTAGGTGTGCAAGTTGAAACTTGGCTTTAAGTTGGTTACATGAAACAAACATATTTGAATACATTCAATTCGTCCGCCATTTTGGATATATTTAGCGTGGACATTGCAGTTGTCATATCAGTCATTTTCAAGTAGTAATTTCCTGTATATCAATTTCATGAGATGGATTTCGATAAGCAACATTTATACCATTGTATTCTATTCTGTTTTCAAATTAATAAAAATGCCGCTCAAGCTATGGAATTGATTATTACGACATTGGGTCAACATTGTGCGAGCCATTCAACAGTGAAAAAGTGGTTTACAAGATTTCGTAATAGAAATTTCAGTCTTGAGGAGGATCCACGTCCAGGTGCAATCAAAAAATTTGAGAATGAAGAACTTGAAGTTTGACTGCATGAAAATCCATGTCAAACTCAAGAAGAGCTTGCAGAACAGTTAGGAGTTACTCGTCGAGCAATTTCACTTCGATTTCATGCATTGGGAGAGATACAGAAGGAAGGAAAATGGGTTCCTCGTAAACTGACGGAAGAAAATAAAAGACAAATAGTTGCCATTCGCATGAATTTGCTTTCCCGGTTCAAGAAGAAGAATTTTCTGCATGAAATCATTACGAGTGATGAAAAATGGATTTTGTACGACAATCCTCAACGTAGAAAAGCATGGGTTGATCCGGGCCAGCCATCTACATCAGTTGAAAAACCGAATATTCATGCAAAGAAAGTTTTACTCTGTGTCTGGTGGGATTGGAAAAGAATCATTTACTACGAGCTTCTCGAACCTGGCCAAACTATTACAGCTGAGCGTTACCGGGCCCAGCTGATCAAAGTAAGTGATGCTCTGGAGGAAAAAAGACCATTTACGGGGCAAAGAAGGCGAAAAGTGACGCTGCTGCATGATAATGCACGTCCACATATAGCAAAACCAACCCAGGAACGCATCTTCAATTTAGGCTGGGAAGTTGTACCTCATGCGGCATATTCACCAGACTTAACTCCTTCTGATTATCACTTATTCAGATCAGTGTCGTCATATTTGAAGGAACAGCACTTCATGAATATCGAAGATGTCCAGAAATGGCTGGATAACTATTTTGTTTCAAAACCAACAAGTTTCTATTGTGAAGGCATTTATCTACTACCCGATAAATGGCGAAAGACTGTAGATAATAACGGCGAATATTTTAATTAATAATAATTCTTGAGAGAAGTATTTTTTTAATAAAATAGACTTTGATAAAAAAAAGCCGAGTTTCAACTTGCACACCTATAATAATAAAACTAAGAATTTTCAAATTGAAACAAAAATATATTCTTTCCTGGATTCGAAGAATATGATTTCATTTCAATGGAAAATCTGTCCATTCCAATGAAAACAAGATTTATCAGAATGAGGGCAAAGAAAATTTGTTTGAATCTCAGAAATTGGGTGCTCGGTGTATCAAACATCGCTCATTACTTTCCAAATTGGGGCGTCCAAAGCACCTAATTGTAGTTGACTAAAGTGAAAAGGAATTCGGGCGTATTTGGCTGCAATGCCTTAGCTTGGTTGGCTAACGTTTCTTCTGTTTTGTGGACAAATTTTTAATGTTATTTATAATTGAAAAGTTATGACTCGGGTAATAAAATCTTTAAATCAGCCCAGACAGCACACAAGTTCCTTTTGAGTTCGCAGAGAATTTAGAGTAAAGAATACCTACGGAATTCATTCCCATAAATTCATGGAGTATTCTAAATGAACACATAGAGTATCAAAAGAATTCTTCAAGAGTTCTTGATGAATACATGTGGGGGTTCTTGAAATACACATAGAAAATGCATGAAGTATTCGTGAAGACTACCCGTTATGACAGTGAATATGAATCTTTTCAGAAGTTCAAAATGTAGCCCTATTTTGCCCAAAAGAATTTATAACGAATACCATGAGCTTTGATCAACAAGAATCCAATCAGAGTCTTCCTGAATTTGTAAACGTCTTTGAATAAAAGTAATGTCCAAGATACAATCAGTAGTATATTTTCTCTCATAAATTGATTGAATAGGTGCGTCTACGAGATTTTGAGAGTGCTCAATAAAGTGAAATGAATTATGCAATGTAATAATTAGTGAGTGATTGATTTCGGTGCAAGAAATATATAATATGTGAGAATAAATAACATATAATGTAATTTTAAGGTTAAAGTTTCGTATACCACAAAGTGATGTAATTCTAAAGAAGAGAAGTGTGTGAAAATTCATGAATTGTTCGGGGATAATGAAGTAAATTATTTATTAATTCAAAATATGTGAATATTGACTTAAAAATGCATTCATACGAACGATCTTTTGTGTATGGAAGAATCAATTGATTCTATCGAGTGTGGAAAATTATATACATTATAGAAAGCGACGAAAAAACACTTTGATCTCTATCTTTGTCGATAGAAAATTGGTAAAAGACTCGATATTCAATTACAAAGGTTTATTGAATTATGAGAAAGTTCAGAACGTCTGTTTTGTGGTGTGATTTATTTATACTTAATGAATTCAGATGTAAATGCATTGTGAATTCTTTTGGGCAGATTACGTGTTCTTTCTGAACTTCTATATGTTTTCATTTCTACTGACATAACGGGCATACTTGTGGAATTATTTTTGGATTCAAATGAATAATTGTGCGTATTCTCAAAGAATTCTCTCAAATAGCGTGGGATTCAAATGGTATTCTCTAAGAATTGTTTGAGAACTAGTTGTGCTGTCTGGGAGATGTTCAAAAAGTAATGTTTACACGAGATTCTCCCCTTGAAATGTCAGATGTCATACTTTTAAGCTCTTTTCACATCCAAAAGAAGTGTCTTTCTAGGCGTTTCTGAACACATTCCAGGAGGAATCTGTTAGAGATCTTTCAAACATCTTTCAGACGTAAGGACAGTTGAAATGTCCGAAAGATATCGCGAGATACGGAGTGTTTATCGAGTAAAAACTTTGTAATAGAAATTTTAATCTTGAAATATCCCAAATTTCAATCACAGCTGAAGGGGAAGGATTTTCAGAATTATATATACTGACATAATTCTCAAGTGAAAATTTAATTCTCGAGAATTTTGTAGAATTGAAGAAATAACAGATTCTTTTGCAGGCGAGGGAAAATAATTGTATCTTTATTGAAAATATGTGTAATCATAAATGACGAAATTCACATTTTTGTTCGTATTTTTTTTAATACAATTACATTATTGTGCAATTTCAACTGCGATCCGTAGCAGAGAGAAGTTATTAATGAAAGTAATATTATACCAGAAATAATTGAGTGCTAGGGAAGAAGATTTTGAATCGATAGGAAAAAGTGAATGGAACTTGAATTGAATTTAGGACCTGATGATAACTACGCCCGTGTGGCCTAATTCTGATGAATTAGTTTCCCCAAATAATCGAGCAATCGGTTGGTTATTCGATCCCAATTAATCAGCATCCCGAGTCATCGATTATAACCGACTGATCAATGGATTCTGTTGAACAGAATAATCAAATCGAACAGTTGATCGGTTAATCGGGATACCGATTGATTCATTAATTAAAATCGATTAAGGGAGGATCCTGCTTTAAGAGGCCTCAAAATAGTATTTTTTTAAGGTACCAAAAAAATAATTTCATCCAACGAACTTTTCAGGGTATTTTTCAAGTAAATCAAGAAATTTTTTCCAGCGTGAAAAGATCATATATGTGAGAGTTATGTATGCACATTCGTAGAGTGCCTCGCAATTCGAGTCTTCTATCGGTGGAAAAGGTACAGATCGTATTTCTTATCTAAAACGGAAAAACCAAACGGCATTTCAATTTTCATACATCACTCTTCTATGTGAACCAAAAAAACCCGGAAGAAATCGTGGAATTCAAAATTTACTCGGAGTTTGAAAAAAAAAAAACAGCTCTTTTTGGAGGAAGAATAATCACTTAAATTTGCTATAAACTTTGCTTAGACATAATTTTCCATAAACTTTTTTAGTTCAAATAGAAGAGCAATCACTCCCATCAGTTTATAATGATTGTAAAACTGAAAACTGGAGAAAACGTACTTTCCCTCATTATTCCTCATTCAATTATTTTTTTCGTATCTCAACAAATTTTCCAAAACAACGCTTTTTTGAGGCCATTTGAAGCAGGATCCTTCCTCAACGAGGGACGTTTATTCGTTTGATTTGTTGAGGAAGTTACATACCTTTGAGAGGTCAGCAATCAGCTACTTTCTTAGGAATTTTTTTTCAAAACAACTTGTGAAGTAATGAAAATGTGGTTTGGGGGTTTATTGCACATTTATTTAGGTACTCGAAACAAACTTTCATTCTCCAAAAATTACTCAATAGCGAACCAATGGTCGGAAGAACGGAAATGTTGGAAGGTTGGAAACGCGAATCAACACCTGTGACAAATCGAAAAAATTTCCCATAACCAATAACTATATTAATTTTACTATGGAAGTACCTGGGATTTTTGCGAAGTATTGATTTTTCGCAAAATAGCGTGAATTTGAAGAAAAATGTCGTTTCTCTTTGTGAAAGATCACTCTTTATTCGTTCATAAACAACGTAATTGTTACCCGTGTGGAAATATTTCACTGAAAAGTTTCTCCAAAGTCATGAATAATCTTTAAAAACCGTCGCATTTTTTCTGCAAAACTCTGAACATTCTTTACAGACTTTTTTCAAAGTCCTAGAGAGGTTTTTTCATTTTTTTTTTCCAAAGAAACAGAAACGAAATTGCGGTCTGGAAAAAACTATGACAAAACTTCAATAAATTGTCAACATTTTTCTGATTATTGGAAAATTCTGAAATCCTATGAGTATATTCATATGCTATATCCGAATATCACGTGGGAAAAAGTGTTTGAAAGTTTTTTAATTTCTTTCCAAGAGTCAGGAAAATGTTAAGAATTTTTTCAGAATCCTACTTCGTTCATATTTCCCTGAAAAAAAAAAATTAAAAACCGGAAAAAACTGAAAATCTCTGAAAAATACAATGAATTTGGGAAATCACAGTCTTTACAGATTGGTTTACATTTGGTCTTTACAGAATTGTTTCAGAGTTTTTTCAGTTTGTTTTCAGAGGAATATAAACAAAATTGGATTCTGAAAGAATCTCTGAAAAATCTTTATGTACCGGTAACCAGTCAAAAAAATCCCAGCGACAGTTGAAATGTTGAGTCAATCGGTTGAAAATTGTAGGAACTGCACTGTCGCCCAATTTGAAAAACATAGTTTTGAGAAAAACGCGTTCAAACTTAAAAAACCGGTTTTTGACCCGAAATCTTGAATATAGGCGCTTGTTGTCTCTGCATTTTTCTCCGTGTACATGCGTTAGGAATTCTCGGTATTTGACCGGAAAATCATAGTAAAAATCTCAAACTTAAAAAACACACTGAGAACTCAATTTTTTAGATTGAAAGAAAATTTTCTTTGCCTTCATTCTAATAAATATTTTTTCCAATAGAAAAATTCTTCATCAGATCGAAACAAAGAATTTTCGTATTCAGACAGAAATATATTCCTTCTTGAATTCGAAGAATATAATTTCAATTCAATGGAAAATTCTCTGATCGGAATGAACCATCTTTTCCATTGAAAACAAGATTTATCAGAGTGAGGGCAAAGAAATTTTCTTTAAATCTGAGAAATCGGGTTCTCAGTGCAGTTTTTTTTTACTCGAAATGTTTAATATATAGAAGCTTGTTGTCTTTTTTTTGTTTTTGCAAGCAATAAAATCCTGATAAATACAAAAGCCTCAACAATGAGGACATATTGAGAAATGAATAATTCAATACGTAATCAGAAATTTTCAAATGTACACTGTAAAAAATTCCTATATATTAACACATGCATGCGTTGGGAATTTTCCCAACTTATCCGGGAATTGACGGTGAAATGTTGGGAAGAATCCCATAAAGTTTAGAATTTTCAGATAAATATACCGGAAATTGATTTCCTAATCATTGACTGGAATTTTCCGGTTGATGTACACAGGGAAATTCCGATTATTTTCTACAGTGTACAAGGTGTCTTATTTCACTTCGTAATCCAAAAATATGTCACAAAATTCTAAATTATTTATCAATCAAATGAAAAATATCATCACCTATATCTCCTTCATATTCTTCTCAACCCTCTGTACATTTTTCATATTACTCGACACGATAATAAAATTCTGTTATTAACAAAAGGATGATTGCTTTTTTAGTCTGTGTGGATGTATCGTCAAGACAGGCGTGGTGAAGTCATCAAATTATGGATAATATTTCAAACAAGGTGGCGTTAGCGGGATATCAAATAATATCTATACTCTTTTTCGTTAGTTCAACCTATCCTTTTTCATCATTCTTTCCAGTATTATAGTATTCTTTTATGAAGCATGATAGTTTTAAACTGTGAAATTTTGTCGTTGCATGGAATGATGTGTCATGTATTCCTGTAAAAGAATATTTGAATTCGTAGGCTTGTACAATAATTGAATTCTCGTTCGTTATTAGGTGTACGATTTTGGATACGTGAAAAGTCTGGGGTTGCGTCTAATGCATGTAAATGCCAAAGATCTGATATAAAGAATGTTGTAGAGAGTACATTTTGGCTTCGCTTGGAGATTTTGTTTCTTACGAGAACAAGTTGATCGATCGACAATGCTGAATGTTTTTTCGTTTACATCTTTTTTTGGCATTGGTTGAACCTTTCGTTTTTATCATAGCATGAAAAGAAGGAATGTAAATCAACAGGTTGACCGAAGCCAATTGAATTACCTGGCTGAATAGCTAGGATGTTGACACAGTTCATTTGAAATATAAACTGCCATTCGTACAAATATAATATCGGGTGAATACTTCTCATAAAATTAGATGAGAGTGGAGAAATCATTCATTCGTGAATGAAAGAATCAGTAGTTTGAGACGCACCGATGTTGACAGAATCGGAATAATGCTTGCATCCCTGCAGATGTTTCGAGATGCGTTCAAACCCTGCTCCCAAAGTTCCCTTTTTTATCAAGTTTCTGAATGGTGAATTCCCGAAATTGTGCAGTGATTTTGAGGGATGGAAAGTAATTGAAAGGGCTAATGCCACGTAGAAAGTCAATCTGTTCTTATCTGTTCCTACACGAAAACAAAAATTGTGGGTTTTTTGTACATGAAGGCTTCTGTGCGAATAATAACCCATGGCAGCGACCACATGGAAAAAACTCTGCCAATTGGCACATGGCTTCCTCGTTTGTGTTGAGAAAAAGAAAACGTGTTTTCTTTCCCTCTCCCGTTTTTCTTAGAGCATCAAGTTGAAATTTATATAGGACTGCGATTCACACTGCATAAAGCTGTGGTGAAAATTTCATGAAAATTGGATGATAAGAACGGAAGTTTTCCGCATGATAACGATGTTTAAATTTTCAAATTTTGTTTCGAAGCTCAGTGCTTACCACTTTCTTCCTTCAATTCCGATTTGTTTGAAATTCACAGCATACAACTAACCCCCGTAAACTGATTATACTCCAAATTTCATGGCATTTGGATGTGTACCGACATCGAGAAGGCATGCTTTCAAAATATTGTCAAATAATATGAATCGCGAAACAAAAATTTTCCATAGTTTCCAATCGATTGGGATGGGACCACTATCGGATCATCATTGGAACGTGGTATGTGTTTCATTCCAATCGGATAATAGGAAACGAAAATACTGCACGCGGTTGCAAAATCATGATTTTTTTCATAACATTGCTCTTGACCGCTGCCGTTCTTCTGTAAGAATCAGGTTGAAACGTACATGGGACCACTATTAGCTTGGGTTCCAACTGTGGTGAAAATTTCATGACGATCGGATAATAAGAACGGAAGATATGCGCGGTCGCAGAATACATGGTTCGTACAACCCTTGAGAACCCTTGAGAACCCCTTGAATTTCATTTGTCTTTTCAAGGGCTGAAAAGCCCTTGAAAATCCCTTGACTTTGTCGTATGAAAATTAAAAAAAATTTTACGAAAAACTTGAAATGACATCACGGTAAATACTGAGAAAATACGTATAAGCATTATAAGTATTTTTATTCTTGAACATTAATTCAATCACTTATTCATTATTTTGATAGTTATCCCGTTAAAGACCAAACGTCCGTTTTTTCACCACCTTTTTCAACGACATTTTACGCTGTCAAATCGATTGTCAAAAAATTTGCGGATAATTATTTTCGATGTAAAATTATCTGAACTTTCAGAATATGGAAGCAGATTTTCGAAAAAATGCGAACTGGGAATGTTATAATCGTTTAAATAGAAAAAAAAACACGAATTTTCGATTGCAAAAAATTATTATCCGTTTATTTTTGTCTCGAATTAGGGGAGACATACATCTAGGGGATGAAATTTCTGCGTCCATGGATCCTGAGCTTCAAAGTATGTGAGATGGTTTTTCGAAATTCAATATGGCGGCTAGAAACCAAAATATTTTTGCTTTCTCTTATTTTTCGTATTTGAGCAATATTCCTGAATGAATTTGATGTACACACACGTATTATTAGGTTTTTGGGGTCGCTGATCACGAATCCGGGGTCAGATTTGCCAAATTCAATATGGCGGCTCCAAAATGGCAGCCTAAAATTGTTGAAACTGTACGATTCCCATGAAAATCCCGTTTAAAATGAAATGTGATAATTACTATTAGAAATATTGGAAATTCGTACTTTATACTAACATTGGATATAAACATATATATATATATTTTATACCCCTTGAAAATTTTTAAAATATCCTTGAAAAGCCATGGAAAAGCCCTTGATTTTCGTTTTTCAATAGCTGTACGAACCATGGAATAGTTCACATCCCCACAGACACACAGACAGACAGACACGGAACCAGAATTACTCCCTGAGCTCTGAGGAACATTTTGTTTCAAGAGATTTTGAGTTTGGAGACAAAAAGATTTTTGATCGAAGATTTCAAAGGCATTCCAGAAGTTTCAGAGTGATAAGTTCGAAGAGTAATAAATTCACTAGAATCTTTGGTCCGACGTTTCAGAGGCATTCAGGGAGTTTCAGAGACGGTTAAATCAGGGATATTTAAGGAGAAACAAATCTTTTATGGTACTCCGGGAATAAAATTTTGATAAAGGATGCAAAGGGATTCGGAGCAGAGGCGGACTTTGGTTTTTGCCGCCCCTCATATGACAGCAAAATTTAATTTTTCACGAGAAGATTCATTAGAAAAAAAATTTTGTTTTATTGCTTAGAATTCATTATTCTCCTAAAAATTATTTTCTAACCGTTGGCACAGGCCATAGTCCGCTTCTGATTCGGAGCAAACTCAATTGAGAAAAATGTCCAATTCAAGATTTCAGAAGCTTTCGGAGATTTTTCCGAGAGATTCAGAGATCGATGAATGAGCAAAACTGGTCCGTTGAATCTTCAAGATGGCTTCAGAATTCAGGGAAATTGTACAAAATTCCCTAATCCCAAATTGCGAGGGGATTCAGGGAGTTTCCAAGAGATTCGAAGAGATTCAGAGAAATAATTCATAGAGCTTCAAACGAATTCGGAGAACTCTCTGGAATCTAAATAGATGAAATTCTGAGAGATCAAACGAATTTAGCAGAATTTTGGAGAGATTCAGCCAAATTCAGAGGAGACTTTCAAATTCATATGCTGGAGTACTTTTAATCACCTTATAGAATCCGTATAGAATGGTTTGGAAGTAATTAACACATGCATGTGTTAGGAATTTTCCGTATTCTGCCGGAAATTTATTGGAAAAGGATAGTAAAAATCCCATAAAGTTTGAAATTTTCAGTTAACCCTTCAAGTACACACAGGTGCAGATTCGCACCAACCGTTCCGAGACTTTTCGTTTTTTTCGTCAAAAATTGATTTTATTATCATGTGTTGTTCACTGATCAAATGAAGTATTTGTGAATTTTCTTCCATATCAAGTTAATTCGCACAGTTTTTCCTTCAAATTTCAAGAAATTAAGGTCAAATTGGTCAAACAGGAACCGAGTTATTAATCGGTAAAGTTGCGTGGCGCGAATTTGTACTTCGAGGGTGTGAAAGGATGTGTGTACTTGATGGGTTAAATTCATGGAAATTGAGTTCCCATCCCATGATTGGAATTTTCCGGTTGCTACGTATAGGAAAATTTTGATTATTCTTCAAAGTGTGCTAAGAAAAACATGATCGTGGATTCAAAATTCAGAAGGATTCAGACAAATTCACAGGACGCTTTGAAATCTAGAGAAATACAAGTGAAAAATTCAGATGGAGCTCCGAAATCTGAATCAATAAAGTTCTGATGAGTTCAAAGAGATTCAGGAAACTTGGAGCTCCAAATGCAGGAAATCTTCAAGACTTCGGACAGATTTAGAACGATCTCCAAAAATTTCGGAATCTTAGACAAGTTGAAGAGATTCAGAATGCATCACTACTCCCTAAATCTGGAAGAGTGAAAAATCACGCGTTTCACTCCACTAAGTCTCAGAAGTGAGCCAGTCCACTTCGAGTGGGATTTTCACTCGTTTCAAGCGGAGTGAGCGGTTGTGAGTTTCTAACCTCAAACCTTAGACTTCCACTCCGAAAGAGTGGGAATTTTACTCGAAATTTCAACAAGCTCACCTCTGGCTGCCCAAAGAGTGAAATCTCACTCTAAAAATTTTAAAGGGTCTCTAACTTCCTCTGAGTCATTCTGATATCACTCTGAATCTCTCAGAAGAATGTCCCAAAATATGGAGAGATTCGGAGAGAGACTTTTCCCACACGGGAGACACCTACGTCGCCGCTTCGTGGAATTCAGGAACAAAAAAGGGATCGGTAGATACAGCGTAGAACCACGCAGAACCACAGCTCCTTTTCTTCTTCCTTAATTCTACGGACATGCGACGTAATTCGTCAGCGCCTGTCCTGTATGGGTTTTATCACCAGAGTTCATTTCCCCCAATTCCAGCTTCCTTGAATTTCGATTTTCACCAGGGCTGCACCGACAAATCATGCAGTAATCGACTCGATCCCTTCATCTTTCCAGTATCATGCAAACTCAATTCGTGGGCTATAGAGGAGAAATAGATTTCTACTTGGATTTATAAATACAGAAAAACAGAAATGAATCCCATCGAAATAGTAATGTAACTATAAAATGCAATCTGATAAACTTTTTTCATCAAATAAAAAAATTCTCAAAGAGTAGATATAAATAAGATAACGAAAAGTGATCCCATAGAAAAAGCGGCATATTGAAGATTCACGACCATTATCACACAAATTTTATCCTCATTCGATCCCTTATTCAATTTAATCCGATGTCAATCTATTGTCTCCCACAAAAAAGAGATGCTCTTACAGCACAACCCCTGTTGTTTCACTCAAATTCCACAAAGCTGCACGTTATCTATGTGGAGACCATGGAGATGCAACGGAGACATCGGCGGGTGTCTTGTTAGGAGTGTCAATCTATGAATCCTTCGAACCACATCGAACCTTCAATCATTTTACATCATCCCAATTCCCTTCTTTTCCTTCTATAATCAAAATCAACCCTGGCGAAAAAAACCTTTGGCTTTTGGAAACGATTGGAGATAAGGTCCTAGTCAGTCCAGGTTGCGAGGAAATTCCAGAATCCATCGGAAGGAGCCAGTTAGTTTGTTTGTTGAAAAGAATGAACAATGACAGAACGACAGAATTCCCGAGATGACAACGTTGCACGGAAAAAATAATTTAGCTGCAGTAGCTAAGTAGCTAGCACAGACACGGGCAGCCATTGAATTGGCTCCTGCAGCTAAATTAATGGCTGTCCGTGTGCGTGCTAGCTGCTCAGCTGCTGCAGCTAAATTATTTTTTCCGTGTGGTCCCAATAAACAATAATTTTATCTGCAATATGTCAGAATGATCTCTAATGCGTTGATTCCTGCTATCATTTTGATGTATTTTCAAGAGTTTCAAATGATATCCAAAAGTTATTCGTGATATATTTCAAATAGTAATCAAACCTCTTGAGAAAGACATTGAAAAGACGGCAAAAATCGACACATTGGAGGAGATTTCGACATATTTTAGATGAAATTATGAAAGTTTCACATCACTTTTTTGGGTGTATAACAACCCAAACAGCACATGACTCCTAAAAGAATTCTTTATAAATATATTGTATTCTTTACGAGCTGTTTTAGAACTCCTGTGCTATCTGGGAAGATTGAAGGGGTGTTTTTTTTTGTTGCCAGAGAATTCACATCTTTCTTTCCATCCTCCAAATTTCTCCTGAGTAGGTTTCCTAGATAAGATTCCTAGATCAATTTTTCAAGCATATCCCCGTAAATTACTGTTCCTAAGAGCTATAAATCCAGATATTTTTGTTCTCTTCTCTCTCTCTCCATGAATAATCCTGTTTCTGATTTCATTTCATTCATTACCAACTCAAAGAGCTTATTTTCTCTAATTCTTCTTTAGCTCATTCGAAATCATCGATAATATTGTTCAGAAATCAAACAGTTCTCCCTAAACCTTCATCCTCAATTTGACGATAAATTCATCTCTAGAATAACAACATGCAATGTAATCTTCGTAATAATTCTTTTAAAATCTAATATTAATTTTTCTTATCGCTTGAACAGTCCCCGTTGAAAGAAATCTGATGGATTTTCATTCCAGAATAAATACGACAATGAATGAACAAAGATTAGTATCGAAATTCATCAAATTATTTGAACAGGGACACACTTTTCATGAAAAACCAAGAAAAAAAACTTACAAAAACACACTTTTTGATAACTCACGTCAATTCGAGTAGAGAAACCTTTTGTTTTTAAGAACTCGAAGTGATTCTAAACACTTCGATTCCTTAAACTCGCACTCATTACTTGAAAATTGAAATCTCCATTTGTCTCTTGTTTTGCATTTGATGATTGAATCAATGAAACTGAAGGAGGAAAACAGAGTGGGACGGGAAAGCAGTGAGTGCGAGTCAGAGGGTGCAGTCGAGTTGGAATGCCTCGGACCCCTCTCATTCATTCAAAACTATGGCTTCCTTCGTCAGATGTGCGCGTACGTACACCACACTCATTTAAAAAAAAATCCTATGCATACTATACTAATAATTAATTATTTATATACATAAACACGTTTCGAGCTCGGATAAGATTTTGTTTTTCAAATGCACAAAATCCAAGTATACATACACGTGCTCTCTTGGTTTCCGAGTTTTTGTAGTGGAGAAAATGTTATCTGGGTTTCGTTATGTATTTTTTTTTTTTTTTATATGTTTGTATACATCTCCTCACCAACTAATTTGTTCATGCCGCGCACTTTAGATATTTTCGTTTCCAGTTGTAACTTGTTGGTGCTGCTGTTGACGAGGCATTAGAGAGCATGGAACTATTGAGTAGTGCCTACTCTAGCATTCGCACGTTGTGAGCCCTTAAATAGAAGGTCTTGTGTCTTTGCTTGCTTGAAACACTAGAACCATCATGCTAACCAAATCCAAGGCTGGCAGACCATGGTCCGGTCCTCTTAAAAATCCTCTCAAAGAAGACGATCGACAGAATCGTATTATATCCTCATTTTTTTCTACGATATTATCATAAGAGAATACAAAAATTGTCGTTCAACATTGATCGCGAGTGACGTAAGAGTAATCTTTCAAATCCAACCTTCGAATTCTATTATCATTCGGATCTTTTCAGTTTGTTGGAAACTAAGTTTGCATCGAATCAATCTTACGTCATTGAAGATTTTTGTTCAATATAAATAAATATATATAATATGCTTTGATGAAAAATATCTAAAATATTTGATGAACTTTTTGTGATTACTAGTCTGTAAACCGTGAAAGTATCAAATATTCAAAGACAACTTTGGATTTTGAATACAAAGTCCAAGAGTTTGGAATACTTTCATCATTTATTCTTTGATTATAGTTCGTTTGTATAGTTAATAAAAATGTTGATTTATATTTAAGTATCTTCACTTAAGTCAGAAAGAAAAGAAATGTCGTATTAGGTTTCGTCATAATTTTTATATTATCAATATTTGTCGACATTACTCAAACGCTTGCCCGATAAGAACTCATTTCAACTGCGTTGAGTGCGAAATTGAACGTGCGAATTGACGGGCATGTAAATTATTTCACGATACTATCATTAACTATCATAAACGTCCATTGTTGTATACCTTCGTCAAAGTATTGAAATTCTTCTTATTTCTTTTCCATAATTATACGTTTTTGAATATTCAATAATAAGTTATTCAATGTAATCAAAAGTATTCCAAGTATCCTGATTTAATACCACATTTCTTTTGTTGGAATCACACGAATCTATTATAGAGCACAAATCGAAGAGAGTCAGGTATTATGTTGTGTATCGCTAAAATTTATTCTATTTTATTTTTTCAATGTATACATGTTTCGTGTTGAATGAAGATTTATAATCTTTAGGAAGTTATTAAAGAAAGAAAACAGAAAAAAATAGATTTTTTTCATACTTATATATATAAATATATATATATATATATATATATAGACTGAGATATAATACCTGATCCGAAATTGTATATACAAGTGTATGAAATACGATAATCTATACGGTATACATTATTATACTATTATCATTCGTTTTCATTATCATTAGTATTATATTAGTTATTATAAATATATGTAATAATGATAACAATATATCATTTGTTAAGATTATTGAATGTTCTTCTTTTATTGTAAAAACAAACAAAAAAAAAACAAACAAACATTGTACACACAAAAATAAAATAAAAATTTTATATTGTTCTTAGACGAAAGTGAAATCCGTTTCACGCTCATTCTTAGAATATTCTAAATAAGTGATTATTTTTATTTTACTCAACAAATTCTTTCCGTCTTCCTAGTATCACAGATTTCAAATCTTTTCATCATCAAATTTTCATTTTGCGAGTAGGAATGATAATTCATGCTCCAGCTTGTTCTCTGTCGAATCAATAAATATCTATTTTCTTTTCTTCTTTTTTTTCCCCTTAAAAATATTTCTCTGATGAATGTAGAAACAGTACCGAAGGAGATTTGTACTTTTGTATTTGAGAACAATGATAACAACGATTATTATTGTTATATTATTAATCTCACGGCCTTTTATCAGGAATCAAAAAGAGGAAGTATTTGCCGTGATATCGTAATACAATGTACAAGAACAAACTTTCGTTTATGTACAATTCAATAAAAGATTGTCCAAAAATGTCTGTGCATGGAGATTTTTTTTTTTCGACACATCATCAATCTCGAACAGTATGTACAACATTTTTTGCACTCGTTTAGTTTGCACCAGATTCATTTTGATTGAATAGAAAAAACGATCAGTCTCTCCTAAGTTCCCCAAAGTGTTTGAATTATTATCGATATCCGGATGGAACGAACGATAATAAATGTTGTCTGAACAATCATTGGAATAATTTAATTCATCCAAGTAGGCTGATTGTTCGGTAGACAAAGGGGACTAGGAGAGTAAAGCAAATCCTATTGAGGCGGGCCGCCCATCATGCCCATTGGTGGCATACTTTGAAGACCGTAGGGTCCCTGAGGTGGACCTTGAGTTCCTTGCATCGGTGAATGCAATTGCATGGCCGGGCTTTGAATTTGTTGCGTCGGAGTTACTTGACCACCAGCTGGGGAAGCCACGACCTAATGTTCGACAAACGAAAAACATGAACCACGTGTCTACTTTCGAGCTTGAGATCGAGCTCATTCGAACGAATATGATGAATTACCTGTGACATAACAGGAGGTTCCGAAGGTAAAGTTAAATTAGTCAACAAATCTCTAACAGCGGGAAATAAGGAACACTCGTTAGGATTTGCCCCAAATTCGGCAAATCTTTTCAACTGAAGAGAAGCTGCGGCATTCGCGGATGCTGGACTGGGATCTCTTTTCTCAGCCAGTTGAGTTAGATTTGTGCTGACGTCGTATACCAAAGGTAACACCAACGATGGCGGTTCCCCTTGATACGGTACACCAATTCTCGTAATTTGTAACTAAAAGATCAACGTTTGATGAATAACGGATGTATCGAAGTAACGAACGATTTTAAAATAACGATAATACTTACGAAAAACAATATTTTATTCCTACAGACCAACACAGCGGCCATCCCAGTGGGTACAATTTGCGTAGCGGACGGGGGAATACGCAAACACCACTGTACAGACCATTTCAATTGATGTTGTTGCGCCAACCCAGGTACCAGTTCCAATTTCATTATTTGAACAAAGTCTTTTAATACATTGAAAGGTACATTGAGCATTCTGGCAAAGCCTGATACCGTATTAGGTTTATAAGGAGGTGCTGCGGCACGCGTGTCGAAGAATTTCTCTATGATCTGTAATAAAATGTCGTTTATGGTACTTGGAAAAAACCCCGTTATGAATCTAAAAGTATTACCTGTAATTCCTCTAGAGTCCATTGATCCTTATGCTCGGGAAGTGGTTGAACTTTGATATGTAGGGATTGTAAATGTTGTGGATTTAATCCAACTCTACATTGAAGACTCTCAACTTTGAAATGTACAACACCAGGTTCCGTACAATTGATAGCAGTCAACTGAAAATTGAGAAGAAAATATTATGGATGGATAAAAAGAGCAGAATAATAATATTCAAATAAATGTGATAAAAAGCTCACGCAATCGTCTGCTTGAATGAAACGTTGAAGTTGTCTCCTCATATAAACGCATCCTAGAAATCTTTCTAACGGGGAGAGATCCGGTCCTGGTAATCCAGCTGGATGCGGTGAAGAACAACACAGTAGTTCCAATGCTTCGTGAGTGAGAAGAGTAGGTACAGCTCCAGCCCACGATCTTTGAGGCAGTACTCTGGATATATGACTTCCAATTTTATGATCGGAAGCTTGCGGACTGTGTAAAGCCGAATGTCCCGGACTTTGGCCCGGTCTAGCGGGTGATGGCCTGGGCACGCTTGGAGAACCTGGCCAATTCGAAGCGGCGGGCGAGGTCATGCTCTGAGAGGATGGGAACGGACTTCCATCCATATGTCCTGAAATTGAGAATTCAAGGAAATCAGTTGAGGTCTGATTTTCTTGAGATATTTTGATGATGATTATTATTATTACCAGTTTGCATGAAAGAGCTGGCGGGAGAATGTCCTACTTGAACATTGCTGCAAGGTCCTGGAGACGAGGTGGGCATCAATCCAGCTGGACTAGGAACGTGCATCGGATTTAAAGGACTATTCGCCACGAGACCTGAACCAGGAGATGGATGTGGCAACATGTTTGGAGTATTCGGTGGTAATGATGGGGGTGAAGCTAAATTGAATGACGTTGCCGGACTACTTCCAAAACTTTGATGCTGTCCAGCCTGTGGGAAAATGAACAACAAATTAATACATGCAATTGAATTTGTAGGGCAAACCAAAAAAAACTCACTTGTGAGATGTTTGTGGTATGGGGACTCGCTGGTGTATGTGGATTACTCCCAGATGGAGGTGTCAAAGGTGGATGAAACCTCAAACCATCTCTTTGTTGAGCTGGCGATTGTGGTCCGCTTCTGTGATGACTCAAGAATCCTACGTTACCGCTTCCATCGCTATCCATGGTGACTGGCGACGGAGGATTATCGTCCTCGGATTGCGATCTTCTTCTGAACACCGCGCTTTCGTCAACATATTTCGACAGAAAAGCCTTACAAAAACAAAACCTTTCATATGTCAGATTTTATGAATAGTAATAAATTATTCTTCTTTCAGTAGGAAAACAAAAACAAATTTATCACCTTGAGACCTTGCGTAGGGGTGAATTCATCTACAACGTTGCTTCTATCGAAACGACTGTAAGCACCATCTCGCAAACTCACTAAGCCTCCTCCTCTGACACGCAATTCCAAACAATACATCCCTTGATAAGCTATTCTCACCAAAGTCGTGCATTGTGGTATTATGGTGAATGTTTGTACTGGCACTTGCGGTCGCTGCACAATCATAAATTCAAATGAGTACTCAAATTCTATTATATTCAAAACCATTATATTTTTACACCCTTACTTCATTTACAGGAATAATTTGAATCAAAAAATCATTAATTCCGGGGTTTTTTTCCGTTAATTACTGTGCACATACATACAGGGTGTTTCAGATCTAACTAAGTTGAGTGGGCCGAAAATGTGTAGTACTAATAAAAACAAAAAAGAGAGAAATACAGTTCTGTGACAACTTTTGCTCATTGGTTGGCAACGGAACTCGCATATCGCTTTCTCTTTTTTTCCGACATTGCATTCTCACTTACAAATTCCGCATGATTTCCTTCCTCAATTCTCACATGTCAGTACTTAAACCACAGTGGAATAGCAAAAACCGCACAAATTTATAGAGATATGAAAACAGAGGAGGGAAGTCGTAAGAAATTTATAAGTGGGAATGTAATGTCTAGGCTTGGGTACTTTAGTTCACCATATGGATCGATCTTTTTTGTTCATCAATTCGTTTCAGTTCATCACCTGAGAAATGAATGTTGAATATAGCAATTTCTTTCACAAAAATCATCTTTTTCGATTCAAGAGATACGAGCTGAATCTTTTATTCCTAACTATTCAAAAGGCTTTGATAAAATCATTGCGGAAGAACACGTTGATGTGATCAAAACATAACGCTCTTACAACTTTTCACAAATTTATTACTTCAAAAAGAATTTTGAGAATCGCGTTTCGAATTTGACATCATTATTGCGTCTTTTTACATCCCTGCCCTCCCAGACAAAAAACTTGTTAACTCCAAATTCATTCGAATGGAGAAAATCGAGAAAAACTATTCCAAAGCAAAATTGTATAATGTACCTAATATTTTGACAATATTAGAGCGTTTCTAGGGGAAATAAGGGGTGTTCTGTTTAATTATTTGAAAAAAAATCAATATTTTTGATAACAAACAACGAAAAAATGAGTTAAGGTTTTTCGGTGAACGAAAATACTGATCAAAAGAACCGTAACTCGAGTTACGGTCTTTTCCCATGTAACAGTGCTCGAGCATTATACTATAATAGTTCGTTTTACAAGCAAAGAAACATGTTAAATCAGTATCCGTGCTGCGACGTTCATGAAAATCACTACATTGAGAAAAACATATCATTAAAAATTACTGCTTTTATCATCAATATGGTGCTATGAATTGATCATTCATGTTTAAATACGAAAACACGTTGATTTGAATAAAATCCAATCCGAATCACATCACATTAACCTTAACTTTAACCCAGAACGCAGATTTTTAATAACCCGAACTCTAACTCTTGATGCTTTGGGTTCCAGTCCCTGTACAAGGATCAAATAAGTAAAATTACTTACAGAATTATGTACACAAAGTTGTGGAATCGTGGGTAATTTACTGATAGAAATGAGAGGTTGTAGCGTTTCATTGAGTATATGTATAATTTGCGCCAAATTTCTGTGTCTATTTAAATGTGCTTCCAGCTGTTCTTTCATAATAGAATGAGCATTTGGCACAGTATTAGTCGGACCTGTGAAATTAATAAATAAATGAAATTTCTTATCATCATCGATTCCACACAAATTATGATTATTTTCTTACTTTTTCCGAACACCATTTTGAATGCTTTATCGTTGGTGCTCCACTGAATCGTTACAGTTGCGCCTCGGTTGGGACCATAAGCGAGAACTAATTTGCTATAATTGTACGATTTTATGCTAACAATGTTTCGTAAATTGTATTTCTCTAAAAATATATATAAAAAAAAGAAGAATCAGTACTGTAACATGATTTGATACTTGCTTCACTTTTGAATTTTAGTTCTTACCCATTTTAAAATATTCAGCCAAATCTTGAACGATTGAATATAAGTGTACTATTTGAGCCCAATCATTGAGTAAGGAATCCACGGTACGCGATACGGTTTCCGCGGTACCCATTTCGTATTGAAAATACACCGGTCTTCTTAAACCTACAATTATAAATGAATCGTGGAAAAAAACAGGTTGTATTTAATGTCAATGTAACGAATCTTACCTTGTTCTTTTGGATGACTACTCGAGAGAGGACTGCCATAGAATACAATTTCAGCCATCCAAGTCTTGATCATACCTTTTCCCTGAACTCTAATGGATACGCTAAGGAGTCTCTTCAACAATGAGTACCAAGCACTACTCGAAGCGATATTTGGAGATGGAGGTGGTAATTGAACAAGTTTCAGTACCAGAGCGGTAGCATTGGCTTCGACCTGAAGTCCTTGATGTGCTATATCACGTCTGGTGAGCTGTAAACAGGTAAACAGGAATGAGTTTATAGAAATAAATATAATCTTTCGTCTCTTTTTACCTCTTGAGCTAAAGTAACGAACGGTATACGTTCATCGCAAAGTGCAACAACGTGAGCTAATTCAGGGATGAAATAAGCCGGATGCTTGGGTCTCCTATTTTGCGATATACCACCCGCATCGGTTCTTCCAGTTGGTCCAGTGCTTCTGCGTTTATTTCCCATCGGCTCGACCACCTCTGTAATGCACCCCCCATCTTGATCATTATTCCCTAAAAAATCCACCCGTTAATCCCCCTAAAAGTCGCGAGATAACGAACCAGTACCAAATCGAAAATGGCCAGATGTTATTCAATTATTATAAGATGGAATGAAAATTTCAAAAGTTAGTAGATTAGTTCAGAGAAAAGAAAGTAGATACGGTTTTCTACAGTACCCTATAATGTGAAATTTTGTAAAAATATTTTGAAAAATTACCTCCATCAAATGATAAATAAAATTCATATCTCGTTTCTCGATATGTATTCAAGAACCGTCAAATACTTACCGCTATCGACGCTGGTGAATGGTCCGTGAGTAATGACGAATGTATCAAATTCTATCAGACTTTGAACTTTCAAATACATCTTTGGAATTTCTGTTTCTATACTGTCGTCGTGAGGATCATCTTCTATGGAACTGTGCTTAACCACCACGAGATAGAACGAGCACTCAATTTCACATGGCGAACTTTCTTTTTCTTTGAATGCCACTATCTGTAATTTATTCGAATGTAAGGATAGAACCATTATCCCTGATTTACGTTGAAACAAAAATAAATACCAAGACCACTGTTGGATGTCTATGCAACTGTACAAACATTCGATGTCTACTGATCTTTGACATAGGATGATCAGCGTGATGTAACACCGGTAATCGCTCGTGAGGAGTTGCAGGTAAATGTTGCAATGTTTTTTCGCATCTTCTTTGAGTTATCCAGAATCTGTACGATTGATGTTTCATTAATAATAGATAGATAAATTCTTGGCGAATACATTAAGATTTGAGAACCTGTTTGGATCAATTGGGAATTGAAAACATCAGACATTGTTTTTACGCTTAACTTCCATCCACGTTCTCAAATCCGATGAGCGCATTCAATATAATGAGTGTTTACCTCAATTCCGATATGAGAGTGGGTAAACGAGAATGATCACCGTTCAAAGCGGCAGTCAATTCTGGAACTAATGGAGCATCGTACTGCGGCACGTGGCACTGAAGCATACCGGTGTGCGTATCAACGGTAATCAATAATAATTCAGCTCTCAAACATGGCTGTAAAATCGGTACCGATAGAATAGCTGGAGAACCAGCTAAAGTGCCTGAAAATAATCATAGATTTAAGTTTATATAATCACCACTAATCAGAGCAAAATTCAAAGCATTGAATAATGAATGATGAATTTACATTCTACATCCTTTAACATTGATTGAAGTTCTTGTTTTAATTCTGTAAGACGACTCCTCGTTCGTATGTAAATTGTGTGTACCAATAAACATTCCATAGACAGTTGATCCGATCTAATAGCTCTATCCGCTATTTCTCCTTCCTGCAAGGCATTGAATTAATATATTCTTGTAAATTCATACACATGTCACATGTTGTCACATGTTGTCACGTTTTTCAGACTGACCTTACTACCCAAAGATGGAACGTGAACTACAGCGAGTGGTCTAGCAGGATCATGTTGATCCACTTGAACCGTTAATTTATATCCAAGCTCTGACCGAGGATCTTTACTCGTCAATTCCCTGAAGATTTGTTCATTTTCATTAAGATGATATTGCCTTCAATGACCATTCTGTAATATTATTAATCCACTTCTCATATCTTACCTCCAATACGATATAGATAAACACTTTCCAGCGACGTATTCGTCTACGTGAATGTGATCGTCCAATCTGTCGCGAATTAATCTCAGGGTTTGAGAATAAAGAACTTCGAGCTGTAGCGATTGACAGAAGTAATGTAGAATGTGGTACACTTCCGACAATGGATTATTACTTTCAGCTAATCTAGATTGAACGACCTTTGGAATGAAAGAAAGTATTTTATCTATCATACAATTTGATACAACATTTGGATATGAATGCACAGAATATTGTTTATAATATAAACTCACCTGATGTACGTAACGAGTTTGTAAAGGATGCACCAAAGCTTTGCCATCCCCAGTTTCTCTGTCGGAAACTAAAATTTCTAATTCCAATAATCTCCATGGTACGTTGGGACCATCGCCCATAACCGTGAGAGATACAGAAAATTCTTGTTCGACTAAAAATGTTACTCTACCCGCTTCGATCTAGTTGAAAAAAAAAAAAAGGAGCACGTTTAATTATATGATCCCTTATTCATTTGTATCGTTCAAAACTGTTCTTACCTTCAAATTACGCATTTGAGGAAGTAAATTCCCGGTCACCAGTCTGTGCTGAATTACTTGATTCAATCTCTGTAGAGTGGTCCTTTTCTCCGTTGGAGTAATTGGATCTGGAGGTACTATTCTTTCCTGTTGAAAATTCATCCGCATGATTGAAATGTCAGTTTAAAACGTGGACTTGAATAAAATTTGTAATGAAAATATACTGACTCTGATACAAGCTGGTAATCGACTGTACGTGCCAGTGGTGAGAACCTCAACTGCCGCTGGAATATGGAAATTTGGCAATCTCGCGTGTACTAGGGTTTCACGAGCCATTCTAGCCAACATATCAGCAGTATCGACAAACAGTAACGACTGTTTATCTAAAAACGCCATGATATGCTGCAAGAGAAATGAATACATAATGTAATTATTACAGTTCAAAAGCCCAATAATTTAGTAATTATTTTACAGAAAATTATACTCACAGCAGATTTATCAACTTTTGAAGCACTATTGGCCCATTTGACCAATGCCAATAGACGTACGTAAAGCTGTCTGGTTCTTGCAGAAAAGTTGTAAATCTCAATCTTACGTTCCATATCAGTTTTACGAGGCAACCTAAATGATAAGCGGGAGAAAGAATTTTGGTTGCTTTAAAATGATAAATTTTCTAGAATATTGCTACAAAATGAAATAATTCATACAATTCTGCCAGTACGGTAAGCTCATGATAAGTTCTCTGTATGATGAAGTCTATGAGCATTCCAAGAGAAATCGAACCTCCTCGATTTCCTTCCTGCGGAATATTGTTGGTCACGGGAGTTTGATGACCTTCCAATGGTACCGGTGCCATGATGATGATGATTTATAAATCTTCCACGAGGGACAATTCGAATGATTTCTATAAAAACCAAAAAAAGTTTTCGGTATAAAACAGTCGAGTGAATAGATCGAAAGAGTAAATTTTTTGATATTTCAAGGAGAATAAAATAGTATCTATTTCTTATATTTATGGTTGCTTTGTTGTCAGAGTTTGAATTAGTAATCATCGTCTCTGTACGATACAGGTATTCTGATTTTTATCAAGTTTGAATGTGAGAAGAATGCAGTATTTATAAATTGAATTTCAATCATTTACTCGTCAAACTCAGAACGCTATTGTGATTATCATTACTTCCTCGAAAGTAGATTGTAAATACAATTGTTTCATTAAATTGTGACATTATCCTATGCTCAACATATAGCAATATTACAATAGCGATTCTACAATTGTATGATACAAGGGGATATCGGTACCACGGCATATGCAGATTTTGTATTGGTCAGTTTATTTGGGGGAAAGAAAAAAAAAAAAGAATAATAGAATAATCTGAGCTTGGTTTTTAAATATTATGTGAATCACAAAAAATCAATGCCAAGTCGCTTTGGTAACCTCAAAAGGAAACTGGTGCAAATTCATATAGAGTGAGGTGATTTGATTGTTGTATATCATATTGACACAGATTACGATACAGGTAGATCATTCTTTTCATTCGCTGCACTAAGTGCGCACTTGGATATTCTTTAGTTTACTTACAGTTTTGTGAAAGGTGAGAATATCCCAGTGCACACTCGGCGCAGCAAGTGGAAAACGATATTATTGCTTAGTCCAATCCCAGGTAACGAGGAGGCCCTTTTACATTATTATAAGCAATTTAAAAGTACATTGATTCAGTGACGTCGCATGCACTTTCATTGAAAAACAAAGCATATAAAACTGCATCGCTTCAGCACATTTTTCAGGCATTTATGGTAATGTACGATAAACGTGCACTCACGGCATTGCATTGCTGCCTGGAATTGTGGAAAATTTACAAACTGATATAAATATTTCAATTTCAAGGATAAGACTTTTGAAACTCTATTACGCGTTGCTACAATTCCAATATAGTTTTTTTGTGGAGAGGATAATACTTTCATTAAAAAAATTATAAATGCATATAGTATGATTTTCTAATCGATAATTGGTATTAGTGATTGACAGACAATTCACTTTACAGTATTGGATTTATAAACCATAAACAGCATAGTTAACTACATTTCTATGAATTTGGGATGTAACTTTGGATATGTAAGATTTGGAAGCTGGTATTGAAATGACGATTCAGTAATTATATAAATCAGAGTAAAATAACTATTTTTATGTTTTACAATAACATATAATGCCATCGGTTTGAGGATCATGTTTTGCATAAGATATTGGATAAATATTGTCCGAAATATGGAAAAAGATACTTGAAAATTGTTTTCAATCATTAAATTGTTGTCTTTTTAAAAAAATGCACGTCAACTGCGAATTCATTGAATGAGAGAGTTAATTGTTATTCGAATAACATCACAAAAACTGTACGAACGTTGAGGTCTTCGTTCTCAATATAAACAATGTTAAGATTGCAACATTGTTTATTTCAATTCATCATTCATTTTCAAATTTCGATCGAATATATAAAGCGATTCGGATAAATTTTGACAACTTCTAGGTACTTACTCAAACGACAAATACTCTGGAGGGCATGAATTATTTATTTAATGCAGTAAAAATGTGGAATAACCATTTATTCATGAGAAACATAGCGAATTGCCACAACCATCACTGATCACGACGATGACAACGATTCCATATTCCATCATACAATACTTTTAAGGTGACTTCCCATGTGATAGCCGCAAAAATAAGAGATTTAAGGTGCTCTCCGATGAATCGGAATTTTTAGGAAATTTTCGAGGAATGCTAATAAGTTACTATCCACGAACCAATTGTGTCTTGGGATTTCATTCGGAGCTGTCAGATGGGCATAGCCGAGATGTAATAAATCCGTGGTCACCCCGTTTCATCAATTTAAGAACACCCACAAATAAATTTAGATTGTAATCATAATATTCAATTCAAAACTTTTGAACCAGGTAACCACCCGTTAGCCCGAAATTTTCTGATTGGTAAACTAGTAGTTTAGAAACTAGTAGTTTTTGAAAATTTTTCTAAAAAGTACTGGTTTTCAACGAATCAGGAGATTTCGGGCTAACTGGTAGTCACCTTTGAACCATATTATCGACTTCGACGGCAGTGAATTCTACAACTATAGAGTCCACTGTTTATTTAAAATATCTGTAACCAAAGATATTTAATTGAAAAAATAATGAAAATTGGATGGTATTCCACTAATCTCAATACAATAAATTACTTGAAAAAGAATGGAGTATGGATATAACTCCAATTCGCTCAATAAATGATTATCCAATTATAAAATAATATAACCCCCGTGTATTGCTTTTACAGCAATAAAGTCAAATACTAACGAACCAATAATAAACCATTAAACATTAATAATTATACATATTGTAATTTTAGATGATAACACAATTAATTGTAGTAAAAACATTCTCATTCTCAAACATCGTGCAAACTCAGTCGCTTGGGTAGAAGCACAAACACTTTTCGGCGCTTATTAAAAAATAAACACCTCCCAGTACGTGCAAGAAAATAACATCATGATCAGTTTCATCGATGCCCACTGGTTTCCCTTGACTTCTCAAGGAAACATCTACTCCATGACTAAACTTTGTTCTTCGAATGGAATAAACAAAGTTTTAGTGGCATCGTTAAAAAGAAAAATTTACTCATGCGAATATCAAAAAGTGAACCAACATCTCAAACCCATGGTCAAAGAATTAGTCTTCACTTATATTCCCAGTACGTGATATCTCATTGAAAATTATAATTTGTTAGCACTATAGTTTTTAATATTTTACATCCATCAGGTGGCGCAGAGATAATTTCTCTTGACGCGTACAATAAATTTGACGTAGGTGATGGATTTGTGATAGGAATCACTATCATAAAACCTAGCACAGAAACTTCTATCGAAAGGTATTTGAATATATATACAGAAGGTATAACGGATGGAGAAGGAGATGAAAGTAGTTCTGTCGAAGCTATAGCGCAAAATTGTTTAATGGTAGAATTATCCTATACTCCATATCATTTGTATCATACGATATTACCTCAACAGGATTCTGAAAATGAAGTGAGTTACAAGTTCACAGAGTACCATGAATTTGAATGGATTCGATGAATCTGTAATGAGAATTTATAATTCAGATGGTATGGCTGATATCTGGGAGTGATTATAAAATTCACATGATCAAGGAAGATAAACTGAGTCACGGATATAGCGAATGTTCCATTGAAAAATACTTCCCTGAGTTATATGATATACAAGCTATCTGTTTGTGGATTAACATTTACTATTATAATGATTACAAATGGTAAGATGATTTTTTTATCCATTCACAACGAATACAAAATAAGAATTCGATTGAAGTAAATTTGCAATTCGTAAAGACTAGTTTGAAATTTTTGTGCCAAAGTCATAAGTTCCTACGAAGCTACTATATCTTTAATCGTTACTTTCTTTCGAGTCTTACTTCCATCTAGGAAATCAGCTTTGGAGCGAGCAGTAAGTTATTGACAAGTCAAAGTGCTTCAAACCCAAAGAATCCAATTACAAAGAATGAATCTATGATAATTCTATTCGAATTTTGAATTTATCGAACTAACGCCATGATAGATTGAATTTTCTAAGGGCTGAAACTAGTGAAACTTCGAAATGCTCAAGACATTTTAAGGGACTGTGATCAATCTTGGGGACACAGAAAATTTATAGGGTCCCAAAGTCATTTTCCAGACACCGTAGAGTGTCTATAACACGAACTTCAAAATACTATACATTTTATATTAGTTTTTTCAACAATCGTTCAAGATCCTTATTTAAAATTCTAATTTGATTGTAAATGATAATTTTATAAATCAATATTGTATTCCACAATTATCTTTTTGAATAACATAAAATCAAAATTAATTTCTTGTTATTCGTTATAGGAGATTAACGGTAGTCGGTTGCGAATGTGGCTTGGTGGTGATTGCCTTGATAAATGTACTGAAATTACAAATCATCAAAAACTGGTCATTAAGATACGATAAACCGATGACCAGTGTATTCATATTTCCGCACCGAAATCATGTACCCAAACCATCTTTTCTCATTACCGAAGGTTTGTATATATTTTTTCAATTTCAACTCTAATGATCGGACATATGGATATGATACAATATCCTTTTCAGCAGATGAAGATGAAGATGAAGATGAATCTAAAGCAAATGAAAATCCACATTTGAATATTCTTATCGCAAATACAAGCAACGCGATTGTGTTTATGTATGTATTTTGAAATGCGAAATTTATTTCAAACTAAAATTGAAATTGAATGAAACATTTGAATGTATTTCCAATTTCTATAAAATTTAACAGGGATGTTTTATATCAAGGACTGAAAAATGATATTATATTGAGTGGAAGCGAATCTTCCGACTGTATATTGTGTTCGTGCATAGCAGATATAAATATGGACAATCAGAATGAAATATTATTAGGTACTTATGGACAAGAAGTGCTAGTATTTTCGTGGATGAACGATGGATGGGAATTGATACATAAGAAACTTTTTGATGCCCCTATTCACTCTATATGTTACATGGATATCACTAACGATGGAATGAAAGAGTTGATTGTTCTTACGCAACGAGGTGTTCATATTTTACAGGTACAATATTTTTTCTATTATTTAAGAATATAATCATCCGAATATCTTTTTTTCAATATAATATTTTTCAGCATGATACTAGAAGTATTAGTGAAATGTGGAGAACAAGGTTCAATCAATTATCCAATTCTACCAGACGAGGTGAAAGACGCGAATAAGATTATCTTAAACAGTTGTGATATAGAGTAAGATTTGTATATTTTATTTTTTACTTTATCAATAAAAATAAGTTTTAACTTTGATTTTCATATAATCAGGGATGATGATTATTTCGTTCTTCTTATCCAATCATTTAGGATTCAGACTAATATGCGAAAGATGATTCATTTCTGGCAGCAAATCGGATATCAACGATCGAATCCTAACCTTTGCGAAAATTTACTCGATTTTGATCTGAAGGTTTCATTTTTTCTTCAATTTTTGGAAAAGGAATTAGTCTAAAACTTATCTAAAAGTGTTGCGCGAGATCTTTAAAACCTGTCTAGAAGATATTGCAAGACACAAAATGTTTACTGGGTTCCGTAATTAATTGGATTGAAATCTACAGTTCGTACTCTTCAAACACCCATGTTTTCGATAATAGTTCAAATCGGCATAACGCCAATCGAATTTCCTCTGATCGACATATGTGATTAACTTATTAATCCAAATTCATCATGATCCATCCATTGATTCTTATGTATTTACCCCACACCGCATGCTGGCTCTGATGTAATTATCAAGAATTCATGGGATTCTTTGAGAGTCGCCGTTTTGACAGTTCAGAATGAATTGAGTAACGTGAGTTGGCAAGACTATATGATGAAAAAAAAATAGAAAGTGCCTTATTCCAGTCCATACAGGACAGTCATCGATGAAACCACCTTGCCTCTTCTCCGTAGAATTAAGGGGGAACAACGGACCCTGGTTTAAAAAAACCATTGATTCTCGCCAAATCTCACTAAATTACAGTTGAACTTGGACAATGTTCTGGCCGAATCTCATCCAGCAAATGTCAACGAGATTTGGTCAGAAAGAACAGTCGATTCTCGCCAAATCTCACTGAATCTAGCCAAATCTCATTGATTCTCGGACAATGTTCTGGCCAAATCTCATTTAATTTCATTTGTCAGAAGTAATGGATTCTCTTAACCAGGGGAGAAGCAGCGTAGAGGTGACGGAAAAATGCACGAAAGAACGGCCCGGACATTTCTCCGTCGTACCATCCGTCGGCTTTATCCACCGCTTCCTTTCTTCTCCCTGATTTCCACGGAGAGACAACGTAGATGTTCTATTCGGGAGTATGATATACAGTTCAATGCTTTGTACATTTATTCGTTGCCTCTACATTCCTCCCATCCACTTCAAATGCATGCGATGCAAATTCATTTCCAATCAATTCAATGCAACTCACACCCTTATTAAAGAAATTCAAGTGAGCAAGGGCGGCGAAACGGGTGTGGAGCTGTGGAGTACTCCACACCTGCTGAAATAATTGGTGTGGAATTTCCACACCTACTAAAACAGAAAGTGTGGAACCAGAGATGTTCTTTTCAATACAATTTCCGTTAGATCAACCTAATGTGGAAATACCAATCAGAAATTCCGAAATTGTACTGAAGAACATCCCTGTGTGGAACTACACACCTACTGAATTGCTCGATTTTCAAAATTCAGAAACATACCACTTTTCGAACTTGTTAGGATAAAATGTTTTGAACGAGCTGGCAATGAATTTGACTGTCGATAATCCGCTATCCGTAGAACACACTTAATATAGAAGTGCGTTGCATCTTTCAAATAGAATTGGATTATACATTGGAATTTTTCCACTTCTTACCAGATATGGTAAGAATTCATAAAAAGATTCGAATAGCTTATACAGGACAGTCGTCGATGGAATTATGTCGAAAAAGCAAGAGAGCGATGAATATAACGTGGCACAATGGAGAAGCAACGTAGAGGCAACGGAGGAATGTCCCAGCCGTTTTTTCAGGCGGACATTTCTCCGTCGCCTCTACGCTTCTTCTCAATCGTCCCACTCTTTAATCACCGATCCCTTTATTCTCACTCAATTCATAGGAATCGGAACAGCAGCAAATGATACGCGCGTTCGCAAAAATCGCAATTTTTCATCACATTTGTCTTTCCTCGTCCGAATTCTCTGGATCAATTGGGCTGAAACTTTTATGGGATCACTGTCGCCTCACTTTACGACTTTGGTATACATTTCTTCGGAATCGGACAAATGGAACGGAAGAAGACAAATCACGACAGACTCAGAAAATTTTCTCCAACGTCGAAGAAATATTTTGGAGTCAAAGATTTTCATTCTGGAGAGACCATGAAATTCTCGGTGCCTCGAAACGATTATAAAACTTCCCTCCAACCAGGAAGTAATACGAGAACTTTTTCTCTATTCTTCTTATTAAATCAGAAACATGATTTTTTTGTAAACTGAATTTTCACATGAAAATACGGGAGATTGCGAATGAATAGCCAAATTAAACTATACGCTTTATCAAATTTAACATTCAGTGTATAAAATTTCAATTTGACCTATTATTTTTCCTACAGTATTCATCATCTTTCGTATTTTCATATGAAAATTCATTTTACAAACCTTTCTGTTTCTGATATTTGCAAGCGGCATTTTTCTTCGTGTAGAAGTGAGAACGATTCAAGACATCTAAGATATATCTTTTGGTATTGCGTAAGACTTTTCAAACCTTTTTTTTTTCAAGATATCCTGAGACACAGAATACCGTGGGAAGTTTCTGACTTTCCTCTCATTTCATTCAGTTTTTCAGAAAGTGACCACCCTGTCCGAAGTGAAGTTCTTGAACATGTACTGGGAATTGATTCCTCGTATGATTGCTAGAAAATTTCAAGGTCGCTGGATACAGGAAATCTCTGTTTATTTTTTACTTTGATGTAAGAACAACGTGCACAAAGATGGAAAAAGTGTTCCATCGATTCTTATTCAACAGCGACTGGTATCGTGAAAATTCAGCTCATTTTTTGGCTGAATCTATGATGCGAACAAATTAAGCCGAAAAAACAATCGCCGGTACAATGGAAAAAGCATTGTCTGAAATCAAGATGCAAACAGATTAATACTTTCTTTTTACAGCGTATGGAAATATTTTGCTATAATAACCACACGGGGAAAAATAACACAATAAAAATTACAACACTTTCTAGTGAATTAGTAGTATCATGTCTCATCTCTTGAGAAGTACTCCTCTAATGTGGAATAGAATATGACAACTGCAATCATTTTTACTACAGATTCTGGAAAGAAAGCCTCTGAGACTGTCAAGCAATTGTGAAG
The DNA here is from genome assembly GCA_018340375.1 of Gonatopus flavifemur. Classification (NCBI taxonomy): domain Eukaryota; kingdom Metazoa; phylum Arthropoda; class Insecta; order Hymenoptera; family Dryinidae; genus Gonatopus; species Gonatopus flavifemur. The sequence continues at coordinate 15,690,118 of JAFFJZ010000005.1, forward strand.
ATATTTGACAAAATAATACTATTTTACTACATTATTTTTCTCCGTGCATAAATAATCTCTGGAAAATATCACATTTTCTCCGCTAAAACTCTCTCAAACTTTGAAAAATCTAATACAATTGGAACATTTTGTACAGGTTCTTTTTATTTTTTGTTTTTTTTTTCAGACAAATATAAGAACGAAAATGCGCTCTAAAAAAAATTCTAACGTCACTCTGATAAATTTCTAACATTTCGAGTATTGGAACACTTTTAAATTCAATAAACGCATTCGCGTGGTTCATTCAAATATCATGAGTGAAAAAGTGTTTGAAAATTAACAAATTTTCTACAATAGTCAGAAAAATGTTGGAAATTTAGCAGACTTTTTTCAGAGTACAAAAAAATCTGTACAGAATTTTCCATCCAAATTTCAGAAATTCTCAGAGTTTTTGCAGAGAGAATACGATTTTATTCAGAGATTGTTCATGGTGATTTCATCGAGATATTTCCGTACGGGGTACAACCGTTTAAGAGGATACGAGCTTACCATCGGATCATGGTTTTTTTGTCAAATTACACGAAGAAGGAAGGAAATAGCTGTGGCAGCTACTCACTTTTTTAGCACCCTTTTTTCACCGCTGTAGCTATTTTTTAGCTACCGCAGTAGGAAATTGTAACTGTAACTGCGCAGGTTTCGTGCTTGATATTTGGATAGCCAAATAATTTAGCTGTTGAGGTTTCGCTTAGTGAGTAGCTGTGACAGCTAAAAAATAGCTTCCCTAGCTCATTTTTAGCTATCCAAATAATAGCTGATTATTTGTTTTCAGTGTACTCGGAACTGAATTCATGAAATAATCTGAAATTTTCAGGGATGATTCTTTGAGACTTTATTCATGTCTCTCAAGAACCGGAATTTCGGAAAAAAAAGTTTAATTTTTCCAAATTCAAAATTTGGGCTTTTCAGCGACATAGATTGAGTCTCAAAGAATCATCCCTGAAAATTTCAGATTATTTCATAAATTGAGTTCCAAGTAATTTGGCACAACAAAGAATTTTTTTCTTCTCTGAGGCACGGACGATAACGGCACCCTTACCGATTCAGAATCTTTCAGTTTTATGTACTTCAGATTACCCTGGTTAAAAGAACCCATTGATTCTGACCAATTCTCATTAAATTACAATTAAACGTGGACAATGTTCCGACCAAATCTCACCGGTGATTTTTCAATGAGATGTGGTCAGAACTTTCATGCGAATCTCGTTGAATCTGGCCAAATCTCACTGAATTACGATTGAACTTGGACAATGTTCTGACCAAATCTCATTGAATTTCATTGATCAGATTCAATGGATTCTTTTAACCAGGGTACTAAAACCACCGCGATTATGTCAACCAGGGTGCATGCTTTTTTTTCACTCCCCACTCAGAGAAAAAAAAGTTGCTGAAACAGCAAACCTCGAAAATTTGCTTTGCTGATATGGCAAAGCTTGTTGCTGAATTGGCAAAAAATTTGTTATTACAGCAAAAATCTTGCTGTCTCAACAAGCACTTGCCATTCAGCCAGCCGAATTATCAAATATCTTGCTAAAATAGCAATATTTTTACTGTAACAGCAACCGTTTTGCTAATTCAGCAAAGCAGATTTTTCAGCAAGAATTGTTTCCTGCGTGGCCACTTTGTCCCTTTGTAATTTTCTTAATTCTCGATTTTTTTCCCTGAAAATTTCAGTGCTTATTGTTGGAACATGAATAAATATCTGAGGGAAAAATTCATAGTAAACATGTTGTTCGTTATTTTTTCATCGCGCTTGAAAAAACGCTTAAAATCCGTGCTTCTAGACCAGAATACCTCCTTAAGATGATACCAGCGACTCCCGAAGAGCCGCTGCTATCCCCTTAAATTGCTGTAGAATTCTGCTATTGTTGGCAGAGGACTGATATTCAAAATTGAAAATGAATGATTTTAATTCTGTTACTTATTCCTATCCCATATAACACGCGAAGAATTCTTTCTTCAAAAACAAGAATAGAATTCTTCAAGAACTCTTTTCGAAGTAATGAATTCGAAAGAAAAAATCTGGAAGAGTTCAATATTTGGGACATTAACGATTTCTTTGAAAGTACTAAAACAATATTTTCAGCATTCTCAAAGAACTCGTTAATGTCCCAAACATTGAACTCCTCCAGAGCTCTTTATGAATTCATTACTTCGAAAAGAGTTCTTGAAGAATTCCATTCTTGTTTTTGAAAAAGAATTCTTCGTGTGTTATCAGGGATCGTACATCACGACAAAAATCACGCACAGCGAACGAATATAAATTTGTTTATCCGCATTTTGTGTAAATTTTGCGGAAAAAGTACAAGCAAAATTATTCCAAATCTGCCATAAATCTAAAAATCTACAAAATTTTTGAAACACAAACTTGACAATTGGCATTGAGCAAGACCTCCCCTGTTGAAAAAGTTCCATAAATTCTCAGAACTAGAACTTATGGATTTTATGCGAACATTATATGAGAACTTCACTGTAAAAAATTTTATCTGAAAATTCCTATATATTTATGCGAAGTAATTAACACACACATGTGTTAGGAATTTTCCTAACTTGTCCGGAAAATTACTGTAAATGTTGGTAAAAATCCCATAAAGTTTGGAATTTTCGGATAAATATATGGGAAATTTCATATAAATGTACCGGAAATTGATTTCCTAATCAGTGATTGGACTTTTCCTGTCGATCTACGCAGGAAAATTCCGATTATTTTTTACATCCCTGCTAAATTTTCCCAATAAAAAACAATACAAAACGATAAATTTCTTCTATAGTTTTCAATGAGGTTTCTGAATACGGAATTTACGAAGTTATATCGTTATTAAACGATAGAACTCTGTCGTTCCTTATCGTTTTCTATAAAAATTCAAAAGAATGTATGGGATTTTATCGTGAAATTCGTATAGAAAAAGTACTACTTATTCTGGAACACATAACTATTTTTTCCCAAATAACTGGTACTTTTCTTCCATACATTCTTTTGAATTTTTATAGAAAACGATAAGGAACGATAGAGTTCTATCGTTTGATAACGATATAACTTCGTAAATTCCGTATTCAGAAACCTCATTGAAAACTATAGAAGAAATTTATCGTTTTGTATCGTTCTTTAAGGGGACAATTTAGCAGGGATTATTGATGAGATTCAATTAGAGCCATTAGAGCAAGATCTCATAAAACTGTATCAAATCAAGTATGTGTAGTAAATCTCATGCGGTTTCCGTCCTAGAAATCAACTAGAATTAATTCGAATTTATGAGACCTTTTCAACAGGGTGTCGTCTAAATCTGGTTAAAAATTCGAGGTTTCAGTTCAAGGAGTGCTTTGAAAATTATCAAATCTTTCAAATCTATACGAACTCTGGGGAAAAACTACGTTTCACGGTTTCAAATCTACTCAAAATTCAAAGAAGGTTTGGAGAATCTACCATTCCCTAAGAGAACACAAAAGTTCTAGGTCGAATTTACGTCCATTGTACGTGAATTCGCGTTCACAAAACGTTCAATGGACCTTCAAATGTCCTAACGTTGAATAGACCTCTATTGAACGTTCCTTGAACCTTCATGTTCTCTTGGGGACTAATGAAACAGAGTTCTTTCGAATTTTCTCAGAGTTAATGTCGATCAATTCTAAAATCTCACAATAAAGACCTCAGTGAAAAACGCAATTCACGGAAGCAGGAATTGGCTTGAATAAATCCTGGCGAAAATCACTTTATAATTCATCAATATGTCGTAATTCTTAAAGAAATTATAAAAATTTTGTCATTATTTCTCCAGCAATTGGGACTTCACATTGTAGAAAAAAATTATTTGGAAATCCAAAAATTTTCTGTGAATCTCCAATGTCAACAGACATCAACATTTTTCAAAATTTCACCAAAATTCTTGGTGAATTTAGTGAAAAATGTTATCATACACTGTGAAAAATTATAACCCAGATAGCACAAGAAATTCTTCAAGAGTTCCTGAAGAACTCGGCATTTGTAAAAAGCATTCATCAAGAATTCTAAAGTAATCGACAAGTCTTCTTCTCAATTACCCTAAGAATAAGTCGTTAATGTCCTGTTGATAGAACTCTTGACGAGCTCGGTCCATTAATTGACAGAAGTCGTTGCGAACTCTTGACATGACCCGTGTGGAAATATTTCGCTGAAAAATGTCTGCAAAACTATGAAAAATCTCTGAAAAAAAATGAAAAAACTCTGAGAAATCCTGACAAACTCTGAGAATCTCTGAAATTTTGATGAGAAATCTAATATTTTTGGGACATTCTTTACAGACTTTTTTCAGAGTTTCTCAGAGTTTTTTCATACTTTTTCAGAGAAATAGTAACGAAATTGCACTCTAAAAAAATTCTGACAAAACTCTGATAGATTGCTAACATTTTTCTGACTTTTAGAAAAAAATTTAAAAATTTTCAAACACTTTTTCACACATGATATTTGAATACGGCATATGAATGTATTTATTGAATTTCAGGATTTTTCAATAATCAGAAAAATGTCAACAATTTATTAGAGTTTTGTCAGAGTTTTTTCAGAGTGTAATTTCGTTACTATTTCTCTGAAAAAGTATGAAAAAACTCTGAGAAACTCTGAAAAAAGTCTGAAAAAAGTCTGTAAAGAATGTCCCAAAAATATTAGATTTCTCATCAAAATTTCAGAGATTCTCAGAGTTTGTCAGAGTTTCTTAGAGATTTTTCATAGTTTTGCAGAAATTTTTCAGCGAAATATTTCCACACGGGGAATGCTTAAAGAACTCACACGGAACTCATGTGTTTATCAAATATAAAAATCATTCTAACATATTATGTATATAAGGATATTTATTCAATGATTGATTCGTCTGATCTTCTACGTTCATCAAGCTTTTATTTATCGAACGATCATTCAATTAACAGAAAATATTGAAGTTCATGCACTTTTTAAAAATATGACCTACAAAATTGATCATACCAAATCAATCATTGAAATTTTTAGTATAGATGGATGCCAAAATGTTTGTAATTTACACGAATGAAAAACAAAATATATATATGATACATATTTCTTTATTTTATAGACTCGAACCAACCATCAACACCTCATCATTCTTACTAAACGCTTTTTCACAATCATAGAAATCTGCGGGAATTCATCATGTACATTGAATTCATAGGAAGTTCTTCTTTAGCAGGGACAGAGCTTCATAAGAGTTCTAACAAGCGGACATTAAAGAGTCCTTCAAATCATCTCAAAGTGTTCTTTCAATACTCCTATAGAACATCCAAGGGATTTATTATAGAGCTGTCAAATAATTCTTTTAGAATTCAAAGAACTCTTTGAGAACTCGTCAAGAGTTCGGAAAAATAATTCTTCCAGAATTTAGTTCAAGAACTCTTTTGGAACGGCTCACGAATTATTTTGTTATCTGGGAAGATCATCCTCTCCGTGGAAGCGTGAAAATATTTCAATTCCTTCCTAAATTGCGCTTAAATACTTCTTTGGTTACGCTTCCCATACAGCATTTCAGTTCTAAAAGATATCTCGAGCCAAATCTAAGGAGTGTTATGCAACATAAAAAGATATCTTTAGGAGATCTAAAACAATTCTTACTTCTGAAAGATTTTTATAAGATGTCTAACAGATAGCACAAGAGTTCTGAAATGATTCTATACGAATACATTATATTCATTATGAACTGTTTTAGAACTCTTGTGCTATCTGGGTATATAATCTCGGAAGAAAAGTTTTAGATCTTCTAAAAGATATCTTTTCATGTTGCATAAGACTTTTTAAACTCCCCGAACAGTTCCTCAAGATATCTTGAAGACCAAAAGTGCTTCGTGGGTTCATTTTTCTTAAAGGAAAAAGGAACAATCTGATAAATATTCCATATGATCCACATCTGATTTGAAAATATAGTAAAGAATCTGTTTTTTAATTAGAAATTCTTGATAAACGTGCTAGTTCGGGATGGCTCAAAATGCGGTGGTAAGCTCCCTGGTAACACATTGAACTTCTTGAAGCTCCTTCAGAGCTCTTTATGAATTCATCAATTCGAAAAAAGTTCTTGAAGTTCTATTCTTGTTTTTGAAGAAACTCATACAGCAAAACATTCTTACTTTGTCTAAAAGATTTCTTATGCAACAGTTTTCACTGTCTTTAAGATGTCTTAGTTTAAGAAATTCAAAAGACATCTTTTAAATTTATTAAACGAAGACATCTCAAAGAAAACTGTTGCAAAAGAAATCTTTTAGACAAAGCCAAATTTTTGCTTGTATGGGAAAATTTTGTGTGTGTTATCTGAGCTGTGTATGCCATACTTTTGATTTCCTCCACACAGGTGAGAAGAATGTATTTTGCTACAAATCACGAAGCTCAATTCGTTGAAATTCCTATACAACTATCGTCTCCCGTAAAAAGAATGTATTCTCCGGAATATTCAAATTTGAATCGTTCCCTGCAAAAATCATAAACGATACAGCCAAAAAATCCGATGAAAATGAACCCCGACTGTTGGATAAAACAAAAGTATTAATGAAATAACTTCCGGTATAACGTATCATATAAATAAATATAACATAACACATACGTTCAATGAAGAAAATTTTCTCGAAAGCACACATTTCTCTTTACCTAATTCTCTCTCTCTCTCTCTTTCTTCTTTCCTGCTCTTATCAATTTATACAACGCTGAAAGCTTTGGAATTCGGAAACAGTTGAGAATTCGCGGTATCGGCATCATAGAACGTATATCATACCTTAGCCCTATAGAATTTTTTTTTCCAAATTCCAAGAAATCACAATCGAGTCTGTATATGCCCTTGATTCCCTGTTTTGCTCTCGTAGTACAACACACGGTACACGCGTACGCATACGGTGTAAACTTGAGCGAAAAGCTTTTCAAGCACAAGACTCGGTGGTACCGTCAGTTCATTGGCGTCCTTCGCAGCGATGAGATCGAAGTATCCTTGGGTGCGTGAAATTTTCATCTTCATTTTCATTGTTATATTCATTTATTTACTTTCCAATTAAATAACATCTTGAATCATCCTAGTGTTCAAATCCAGTGATCTAACTTTCTTTCTTTCTTCAGATTTTCAATATTATACAATTTCGCGTGATTTCTCATTTGTGCGAACAGCAATTTTTCTTTTTCTTTTATTGTTTTGATATGAAAGTGTACGTAGGGATTTATGATACATGTTATTATGAAAGAAAGAAAAAAAAACTTGGATTCACAGTCATTCGCAATAATGACAGATTTATGGTCCTTTGCGTGCTTTATTGCGTATACAATTGGTTTTTTCTTCTGTTTTCTTGTTAGATTTTAAAGAATTAGACCATTTTGTGTACGAATTTGTATCTATACTTTGTCGGTGATGGGGGAAAATTGAATCAATTCCATCGATGATTATTTAATTGATCAATCAGAGCAGGCGTCAAAGCTTGTGCCGGAAAATTCACTTTTTAATAACTTCACGAACATCTCGTGAATCTATAATCTCATTATTCAGAAATCAGGATACGTTTTTGTATTATACTTTTTTTTCATTGTGAAACGAATTTTATAACTCTATATCCAAATATCGTAATAATTTTCTATGTGAATTCTTTACAGCGTATCGCATACTTTCCCCGTGAATTCGATAATTCATTAGTTTTCATACCTTACTTTTCAATGATGTTTTCGTTTACTTTCAGAGATATTTGTAGAAATATTTCACACTTTTTTTTCTGGTCAAACAACATAAACACTGTTATGAGGAGAACAAGTTGGAAACATTCTGTTCGTAAATTCTCTCCCGTCTCTTTCACAATTCCACTTTGAGAACAAAAAGTAGAATTGATATTTCAAATAAATAATTCGTTAACGATGATTCATTGCTTATTTATTTGCCACCGTGTCTACCGCGTTTACTTAACAATAGGCAGCAGATGGCACTGTACTTGCAATATCCATAACAAATTCAATATGGCGTTTTATTTAAAAAATAAACAGGGAATATTTTCCTCATCTATAATGTTGAAATGTTGAAACCAGGATTTCTAAATTCAATTATTATTATTATTGTTGTTATTGTTACTATTACATTTGAATGTCGGATTTGTTGATCTCAAAAATTCCATGCCCAATTCTGTGTTGGGAGGTAAAAAAGTGCTATTGGAGGTGTAATAAATTCACTCTTATCAAAAGCTTTATTCTTATTCGAAAATCAAGATATTTTATGGCAAAATTTGATCCGAAGTCTTGAAAATATTACAATTCTTTCAATTTTACTATCATACACGTTACACTTATGAAATAATTTGAAGGAAACTTGGAAATTATTGATTATCAAACAAAATTATATAACTTTGAATATTTGTAACCTCAAAATTACATGAATAATTATGGGCATTATTGTTTACTCCTCGAAATTTCCAAATTTTTGTAAATAGCACAGAGGAATAGCTATTGAAATTTCAAAAAATTGTTTCTTTCCAAGCACAGTTATTCACAACTCTAGGATTCAAGAACGTTTTAGAGTTCTTTGGAATTCCAAATTTTTCAAAAAATTCAAAAAAACTCGCTCTTTGAAGAACCACAAGCCATCCTTCTGTGCTATGAAAAATATTTTGACAACAAAATTTATTGTAAAATCTAATAAGAATTTCAAAATACCAATTGAATTTTCTGAAGAAAATTTTATAAATAATTTGGAATTTCTTTCTATCTAGGGTAAACTATGTCATGAAATCCATACAAATTCCTATGGTTATCATGAAAAAAAATTACTCCATCATCCGATGCAGCATTATTTTCAAAAGATAATTAGAGATAAATTTCAAATGCAGTCTAGTGAAGATTTGGTGTCTTCTCTTTCAGACGGGTTTTAACTCTCTTGCACAATACTTTTACATCAATTCTTGTCTAAAACTTATCTAAAAGTGTAGTGTAAGACATCTAAAATATATTGCAAGATACAAAATTCTTGCTGGGAAAAAGCATAGACAAATTTCAGGTGAGAATTGTTTTCAAACTTATATGAATATTTAATTGGGTACTTATTGAATCATTCAAAAGGCGTTTAATAAATAGCTCCCTTGAATTTTGGAATTTTTGTTTCCATGTTATGGAAAGATTATTTGACGAATTGCGAATCAAAATAATATTGTTATTTTTCAGGTCACACAGAAGAATCATTAATAAATTCAGGAAAAAGAACTCCTGAACTCTTTCAAAATTCAAAGAATCCCCAAAGAGTTTTGAAAAGCATTCGATACGTTGAATATTCGCGAGCTTTTTTTGTTTTCAAATCCTTCTCTGAATATTATAAGGGAACTTGCAAATATCTAACTAACTACTTTTGAAAATTCTCAAACAGTTCAGAATAATTTCTTTTCTGAAATTCAAATTGTTAAAAAGAATTTTTCAGCCGACCAATGTCGAGAAAATAACTATTACAGCGCTATGGTTCGAGCTAAATTCTTCAATCCCAAACTGTTCACTATTGTATTCTATTCAAGCAATGAGATTGATTCAGATGACAGTATTTTTTCAATTGAATCTTGTACAATCCCTGGAAGAAAAATTTCATTGAAGTTTATTGAATTTGATTCACTTTTCGTGCATTCGGTTTGCATCGAAAATCAACAAAATTTCCATAAAATTCAATAAGTTTTCATGAAATTCAATAACTTTTATTAAAATTTATCGACTTCTATTGAAATTCGTGGAATTTTGTACGAAAAGTGAGTAAAATTCAACAAAACTTTTTCCGCCAGGGATGTTCTGACCAAATCCCATTCAATTTCATGTTTGAATCAGATTCTATGGATGTTTTTAACCAGGGGTGTTTTGATAAAATCATAATACCGCTTTGTACAGAAATTTGGTAATGCATGTAAGAATATTTCTATTTTATCGAAATATTTCCCGACGCGGTATCCCTTGAACACTTCTGAACTGGAAACAAAGAATTGTTTACAATCGTTTTCAACGCAACGATACAAAAGAATAATTCCTATAACTTTTTGTCAGTTCGATTAGAATAACACGTCGTCGTATAAAAAGCGCTAATAGCATGAAATTTCATCTGAAAGTTTCATTGTGTTAGCATAATTATTTTTTATGTCAGCAATTTCCAATAGACTGCTCAACAGTCATACTTTATTACCTTTGATAGTACAATTGTTTTTTCTCTTCAATCGAATCGGTTTCAAAAGCTAAACGTGGAGAAGACTTTTCTTACATTTCAAACGTTGGACTTGAAAATTCGAAAACAAATATGTTGTTTTTTCGTATAATTTTTTCAATCTGAAGAAGAAAACAACAAGTTTTGGATGATTCTTTTATGATTTTGATTGATTTTTTCCAGAACTGTACTCCAACTGTCGCAAAATTCACGAATAATGACTGATTTTTGTAGCGCGATGTCATTGATTCGATTAGCGGGATGTACCTCCGATCGTACAACTGATTCCTCTCAGTGAGCAGTTATTAATAATTGCAAGAATAATGACGGTTCATCGATTTAAATTATTTTACTAGATCTCATTCAGAATTTTCAATCCATGGAATTTGCGAAGGGATATAAAATTGATATTTACATGTATTCGTTTATACGAATTCTTTCCTTATCTTGATATTCGGAATTGTAAATTTAAGAATACTTGGAATTTGATGTACATAAAAGGTTTAACTACGTACATCACGGGTATTATGTTTCATTGACCTGTTGAGAATTTATTGATATCAATTTGAAAGTGGCAGAATTTATAGTTTCCTTCTGAATTGGTTGTTAGAATTCATTTATATCATTAAGTTTGTTACAATTCTGAGTTCTGTAACGTTTTGATGTTAACGAACTACGAGAACTTCGCCGATGTGAAGAAAAGGGTATATATTCCTCGTTGGAAAGCTTTATTAAGTCATTTTAATTTGAATATGTGAAACTGGCAGCCGTAAAGCTAGCAGCCGATTGCCATAATTTTTTACATTCAACGTTTATTGAAGATTTAAGGATCTGAAACGATCAATGGGATACTACTTGATCGATTTCTGGTATAAACAAAGCTTCAACGACGTTTAATCAAACGTTATAAGAACTGGCTGCTAGTTTCAGCTCGATTTACTCAACTACGCACAAGAGTTAACATCAATTAGTCGCCAAATCGAGTCAAATTTAGTAGTAATCGAGTAGTTTCAACTCTACGTATTCGAATTGATACGGTTATTGATTGGGCTCGACCGTGTTCGATCGTCGAACAGCATTTGAGAGTCTTGATCTCATAAATAATTCCCTACGATAGCTAATTTTGTTGAAATATTCATCAAATACACTAACTTTGATTTGAATATTGTCATTTCAGTTAACATTCATGTATGATGGAGAGGGAACAACAAGTGATACGGACGCCTTAAATCATCGTAATGAAACATTACAGAGTATGCAGTCTTCGCAAGAACATTTACTACCCCAGCAGTCAAGACAAGTATCGTTTGAACGAGAATTCGACGACATGTCCCAACTAACGCGAAATCGAGAATCCTCTTGCAGCGTAACATCTTTGCCACACCAACAGGATCGAGAACAATTAAAATTATCGCAATGTGATTCTCCTACGCGTGTTGACAAAGAGCACTTATCCTTAACCTCGCAGAACGACAGAGATCAATTAAAATTGAAACAATGCGACAGAGATCAACCAGGATACCGCGATAAAAATCAACAACGAGAACACTTGCAGCAACTTCAATCCATCAACAATCTTCTTTTGGATCTACCACCACCTTCCAGTTTTCGTCCTTCCAGTGCATTATGCAACAATAGTTCGTCCTCTCAATCCAATCAAAGTTCCAGTACCGAAGGTAAGAACCAACCTGGGAAAAAGACAAGTTTGATACCAAGTTCAAGTAACAAGGTTGCCCATGTTGAATTAACATGAAGTTGGCTACATGGTCGCCGCCAGTTTCAATTCAACGCATCATTTTTCCATATTTCATTGATTGTTTGTTTGTTTTTTTTTTCTTCATCTCGAAGAGCGTTGGATCCTCGTTTGTTAATCATTAGTTGCAAAGTTCAATCGTATCAAAAAAATGATGAAGAAACCAATCGATTGAAACAAAACTCGTTCTTCTCCTACGTTACAGAAGATATGTCGATTTCTCATTTATTTGGATTGGGTTTGCCGCGAGGATCATTGATGGGTGGTAGCCAATCAACCGTTTCTGGATCTTCCAGTTATCGGAATCATCAACAACAGCCTCGTAATTTTACTTCCTGCCATCAACATCAAGTGAGTATGAAATTTCATTTCTTCCAATGGAGAGCCATTGAAGGATGATGTCTTTTATTTGAATCTCGTCCTCGATTTTTCTGTACCAAGAAAGAAGGAGTACATATATTAAAATACCAAACACCGGGACAGACAATATGATATTAGAGTTGTCAATGCAATAACCACAATGGAAACTATCATCATCTTCTATCCATCTAGAAAATATGCTTTTGGAATAAATCCAACTCTTGGAAGCTTATTTCAACCATTCTATTGTAGAATGTTTTTTTTTATATATACTTTGAAAATACTTATATTCATAATTTTTTACAATTTCATTGTATTCAATCGCATAATATCGGTACATATTGGTTCGTTATTATACACTTTGGGAGTAAAAACACCAGCGAAGTATCGATAAATCCTACATAAATGCAAATTACATAAAAATGAACATATTAGGCTGTGTGCATACGTGCAATGATATGTCGTATTACAAAAGAATCACGACGCATTGCTCGACACTTCAGAACGACCTCGATTTTATAGCAGCCAAGAATACATAAACTCGAGCCAAATGATCCTTTCGGTTGCTGCTGCTGCTGCTTCTTCTTTCTTTCTTCTCATTCTCTTAAAAAGATGGATTGAGTTTTTGTCTGACTTGCCACTTCTTACTAGATTCTTATGATCCGTCGGAACATTCGACGAACGTATTTGCGAGAATTTAATTAATTTAATCCATCCATGTATTTATTAATCTGCTTTCTTTTGTCGTTTGAAGTGTGAAGATGGATACTTTTCGATGTCGTCGTCTACGTTAGATGTACCGAGTTCTCCAAGCTCATTACCGACCACTCCGGGAAGTCCAAGTACACCTGGCAGCGTGTATTCCAATCCGTACACCTACACTTCGTCACCTAATAGTAGCTCGTGTTCAGTGTCATCCCCTTCGAAGCGATCTGCTTCGTTTTCTCATATGGGATCCCCGTCTTCGTCCATATATTCCTCGTGTTACGGAAGACCTATTCGTGGTTCACCTGCGTACAGGTATTCATGTGTTTATTTGAACATACCTGTTGAGGATTCTCACTTTCTTATATTTATACTATTTTTGAATTCCGTCTCGCAGGGTCAATAATAATATTCAAAAACGTGATTTTAATTAATTAAAACAAATTGTATCGTCATCCAATTTTATAAATATAATGAATATAAACCATTTTTCTAAGTCTTTAGAGACCAAACCAGGATTCTCTAATCGGTTCTGAATTCCTTGTATTTAAATCTCATGTATTGCCATCGGGAGTTGAAATTATTTACCAGTCGATCAAACTTTGATGAAATTTTCAGTGATTGCGGTAGTCCAACAGTAGAGTATCCTCACATGTTAGGATGCAACGGTTCACGATCCAACTCACCAGCGGATTCGGATACCAGTGGTATGAGCAGCATCGATGGTTCTCTTTCCGATATAATGGTAACAACAAATAATAAAGTATCATCTGTAGTTTACCAATTGATTTTTATGTCCTGAATAATGCATTGATATGTTCGTATAGACTCATTTATCATTAAACTCTTCGTCTTACGGATGTCATCCTTCGTCCATGAGTTCAATGATGTCTCTCGATTCCGATTCATGCGCGAGCGGTAGAATAGGAGCTCTGCAACGTATGGCAAATAAAAAATGTAATTCTCAAATACCGCATCATCATCATCACTCGCATTGGCACGGACATAACGCACGAGGATATCATTATCCGCCATCACTGCAGACCGGTACCTGTATGAATAACGTCAATCTCGAAAGAAGTTGCTGTTCCGTTGGGAGGCCATACACCCCCGTACCTCCTTCCTTCAACTCGCCTGAACGACAGCTTTCTTTGGATCGAGCGGCAAGATACCATCGTAATGCAGCCGGTATTGAAACTACGATAACATCAATTATTTTCATGAATTGATCGAATACTTGCTTTTTTCTAACGCATTATTAATTTCAAGCTCTGTGCGAAGCTACATGTACGTGGGTGGGCGAACTACCGCAACGCTCTCAGAAACCAACTGGATATTCCTGTAAAGTATTTTTCGGTGGCTTACCTTGGGATATAACCGATGCTGCTTTGATCGCCACTTTTAAACAGTTTGGTCAAATTCGTGTTGAATGGCCAGGCAAAGAACATTTCGTAACTCAGCCAAAAGGATACGCGTATATTATATTTGAATCTGAAAAACAGGTAATAGATTTCAACAATTTGAGATTGAATTGATGAAATTTATAGAATTCATAGTTTTTCTGCTTTGGAATGTTGGATGAACGCGGGTGGATGGATTTGAGATTGTATTTTTCGAAAATTTTCCTATCTCCCATTTATCCACCTATGATCCACCGAAGCTCAAGGTGAAGAATCGATAGATATTTAACCCCAAATTTGATGTTTCAGGTGAGATCTTTACTAGCCTGTTGTACACATGTTTATACGAACGGAGAAAGTTGGTATTACAGAGTTTCGTCGAAACGAATGAAAGGAAAACAGGTATAAATTTCACGTTTTTATATGAATTAACACAATATTTTGGTATTGGTATTTCCAATTGAATCATTCAAATCATTTCTAACTCCAGGTGCAAGTAATACCTTGGATATTAAATGATAGCAATCATGTGAAATCACCGTCTCAGAGACTTGAACCGGAAAAAACAGTATTCGTAGGTGCTCTTCATGGGATGTTAACTGCCGAAGGTTTAGCAAAAATCATGGATGATTTATTTCATAATGTTATTTATGCCGGTGAGTTTTCAAGTTTGAAAAGTTGTATTTCTGCGTGAAAGGATAAATAACAACTAAATATGATATTTTATTTTCCAGGAATTGATACCGATAAACATAGATATCCAATAGGATCGGCTCGTGTCACATTCAGTTCTAAACAATCCTACTTCAAGGCAGTCACAGCCGCATTTGTGGAAATAAAAACAGACAAATTCACTAAAAAGGTAATTAATTCAATTAACAGCCAAGTGTCAAATTGCAACTGTCGATCAAACTTTATGTAGCTATTTTGAAAATCTATCAAAAGTCCGGAATTCCATCGTCCTTAACGTTCCATGAATTCCCGAGGTATTTTTTATGTGACTTCATGTTTTGCATAGACCGCCAAAAGTCTCCTGAAAGTACCCCAGAAATTTTACATTATTTATTTTCCACGTACTTCTGATAAACTTCTGATCTTGACTTTTTTTCTGATTAGTTTCTGTCGCAAAGAAGTATTTCAACAGATCCCTAATTCGTTTGCCATAAACTTTTTCTAAAAATCAAGCAAATTTATTCGTGTGTGAACTTTCAATGCATTCTTTATCCGCGAATTGATCCAGTTGACTGTAGTTGGATTTGTCCGATCATAGAAATCGACGGAATTTCTTTTGGATTGTTAAAGAAAATTTGGAAAAACTACTTTCATAAGCTCCATGCAAACTTGAATTTGATTCATTGTAAGTTCTTAAAGGGATACCAGCGGCGATGCAACTCGAGCCAAATTATTCGAAAATGAAACAATAAAAGGAAAATTTTGCTCTGTACAGACCTTCTTCGATCAATAAAGATGGTCTGTACAGAGCGATATTTTTATTTAATTCGTTCCTTTTCGAGTATTTTGTCGGAATAATTTTGGTTATGTCCTTTTCTAACCAATAGGTCTGGTTGCAGCTTCAGGGGTCGCTGGTATCGCCTTAATAAACATGAAAACCTGGGATTCTCGGAAATGCAATACTTGTTTGCATATTTCCTCGTTACTTCTTTTGACGTTTTTTTTTTTAATATGTAACAATAACGGGTTTTTTTTCTCTGCATACGCATTTCCAGTAATAATTGAAACATTTGTTTTTCAACAGGTGCAAATCGATCCTTACATCGAAGACTCCATGTGCTCTGTATGTAATGTTCAACAGGGACCATATTTTTGCCGCGAATTGGTAATTCTTTTTATATATCAATTAAATTGAGTTTGTTTCTTACACAGTGAATTGGAAGATTTATATTTTCACATGCGATTGTTATATTTCAGTTATGTTTCCGCTACTTTTGTCGCAACTGTTGGCAGTGGCAGCATTCAAGTGACTCCCTCAGATTTCACGAACCTATGACACGGGACTCAAAAACGAATAAAGTCATAGGATTAACGCCGAATTTTGGTATCAATCCCGCTTATCGTACAGTTTAAAGAAGTATTCAAAGAATCTTTACTTCGTAAGACCAACATTGATATATATATATATATATACATTGTATATATATGCTTGTTGACAAATCGCATATAATTTTCTTACACATGTATCGCAGATCCACAGATTGTTGTTCTGACGATACAAAGACAACGTTTTCAAATAATTACAATTTTCTGTAGATCGTGAGAGTCTGTAATCAGTCCATATCGAAATATGTATCAGATTTATACTTTGATCATATCAGAGAGAAAAAAATGATTTACATGATCTACGTTTATATATATACACACACACACCATCAAGTTACCAGAGACAATTTTTGTTGCTATCATTTACGTGAAAAAATAATTGTGTGTCCGATCTTTTTGTTGAGCTGTCGATCAGTCAAAGTTTCTTGATTGCGGTGCAAGTAAAATCACAAGATTGAGTTTATTTTGTAATTTCTATGGAGTCAGTTACAGATTTTCACGATATCGTTCACAACGTTCAAAGCGTAAACTTCATTTTGTGTAGAAAATGAAAATTAAGTTCCTATCGAGCCAAAGTATGTTTATTTCACAAATGTTTATATAGAGACTAAAGTACTCTAGGAGATCGTTTTATCTCGAGATAAAAATCTATATCTATATTATTCTATTAGATTTATATATAATTTTCATTGGTTTTCACTTGAACTTGAATTATAGCTTTTATAGTGACAATAGTTAGACAAAAGGTTTTTTACACGATTAGAAAACAAAATAGAACGTTACTTACTCGAAGTAACATAGTTCGGAATATATTTTCATTGCCTTCGTAATCAATTATTGTTGGCAGATAACTATTATTTAAGGAATCTCGAGTGTTTTTTCATTTGTTCCTTTATCAAACTTGTTTATTGAGAAGATCAAATAAATTAAAATACATTAGAAAAATACAGACGATAGAACGCTCGAGGTCCGTTGATATTCTGATGAGAATATGAATCTTATAGGGCGAGAAGATAAATTGATGATTAATCAATTACGAAGATTGTTGTATTAATTTCGTAAGAAGATGTTTTCGGTTTCCAGTTTCGACTTGGCAGAAACTTTAAGGAAATTTAAGTTATGAAAAGTAAAGTGAATACTTAAACCCGCAGACCGTTTTTCCAATTCAGACAGTTTACGTATTATTATAATATATTAAATACCCAGCTTCCATTTTTATATTAGAGAGATGAATTAAGGTAATTCAGAATTACCTGTTGTCGCTATAATTTATTATTATAGTCAAACTGTTAGGATTTTCGCGAATCTTAGTTTGCAGGGACTATTTAACTGTTGACGAAATTGGAGAAGTTTACGGTCTACGATTTAGCAGCGGATTGTAGTAGTTAAATTGATTCTGTTTTTATTTTTTTGTTACACATTATCACATTATTTTCCTTTCAACAAGATTTTTCACTACCGTTGGCTTTATTCGCGTTTATCATCATGTTTTTGATATCATTTTGTTGAATGAATTTAATTAAATTTATAATTTTGCATACATCTGTTCATCATTTATTTATTTATTTATTTTTTTTCTTTTTTTTCTTTTAATCCATCCTCTCGTTGATCCACGTTCCTTCCGTGACTTGCGATTGAAAAAAAACCGCACATGTACACGTCTCGTAAGAAGGTGATAACAAGGAAAAAGATATGACAAATTTTACCAACATGAAACGGAAATAATTTTATGTAACAAAGTTACATGCATACTCCCTTTTAGGTGGCAGTTGTTGAATATTTGTTTTTTTTTTTTTTTCTTAATACTTTGAGATGTTGAATATGAGAAGCCTCATGCAACGATAAAAAATGATATTTTTTTGGGAGTATTTTATCCAGATTTGTCATATGAAATTCGAAAAATTAATTTAATTTCATTAAACTCTTCATTGATTCCATTTTAATCGAACTGCAAGTACCGAAACGCGAATGACAAGAGCTTTCTTTTTATTATTATGATGATATGAGAGAAACAACATTCGGATAAACCTTGTCCAAGTGTTGAAAAGTTGAAGCTTCGAACAAAATATATAATATTTTAGATAAGAATAGTGTTATTTAAAAAAAATTATCAATTATGATGATACAAGTTTTAAGAAGCGTAATGTATTTTAACTGTTTTAATCTTGGATTCCAATATTTAACAATTATATTATTTCTGAAGTTATTGAATTAGAATAATAATTTAATTCTCATGTAGATACAAGATATAATGAGATAGAATAACAGACTAATATCTAACGTTACAAATCTTATGTCAAGATCAATTTCATTTTTTAAGTGAAAAATTTTGGATTTTGAATAAG
Source organism: Gonatopus flavifemur (assembly GCA_018340375.1). Lineage (NCBI taxonomy): Eukaryota > Metazoa > Arthropoda > Insecta > Hymenoptera > Dryinidae > Gonatopus > Gonatopus flavifemur. The sequence continues at coordinate 15,708,932 of JAFFJZ010000005.1, forward strand.
TTATTTTAATTATATTTGTAAATCATTCTGCATAGATGTATTCATTTTTTCGTTCACATATGACTTCGATGGTTACATTTCTTTCATTGTGAATATCAAATCAACAGTATTGATGACTGACCATGAGTCCCATTGCAATTAACTTCATCAAATCAATCTTGGCTATGAAAAATATCCACTAATTCGAAAAATAGGATATTCATTTGATGAAGATTATTGTACATCTGAATTATGTTTTGCATGAATAGAATCATCATGCACGCATACATCAATTCGTGAACAATAGTTCAAATATTAGGGTTTGACGAATACGTACTGATATTTGAGAAAAAAAACAAAATAATTTATTTTTCAAGTTTTAATCAATCATGCCTTTTAAAGTAGCAATAATCAACCTAAAAAGCTTTTTATTAAAATGCGTATATGATATGATTTTAAAAGAATATATTTGATAAATTACACAGATGTTTTTATACGGAAATAATGATCTTATAATTTGCATGACTGTATTTTATTTGTACGTACTAGTGAAGGATCTCATTAGAACTTGTATTTCAAATCACAAAAGAAAAACTTCCAAAAGTTAATTATTATTATTAATTTTGTCTAATGAAATATACAAGTGAATCATTACAACGAAGCTGTACATAATTGTACGAGACAAAAATTCATAGAATTATTTTGGACAGTTGACAAACATGTGTCTAGAAATATTTTTAAGCAATATCGAATATTTTGTGTCAAATATTGTTACCTATCTCGTGTTTGTCCTTTGGCTTCTGTGATATTTTAAATTCAACGTTATTTGAGCGCTTCACTGTTTGTATAAGGCATTGCTCAAAAGTTCTTAAATTAAATCATTCTTCAATCGTTCTTGTTGAAATTCATGTTTTTATACTATTGAGAAATCCATGGGTTTAAATAAAATGTTCTTCATTGAAGGAATGTTTTTAGTTTGGATAATTTCTTCAAATTCAATCAGATTCGAACAGAACTTGGGTAATCAAGAATGGGATTGTGCTGTGAATCAGGTTTATTATAAAACAATATATGTACATTGATTTTGTACAGTTTACAATATGAAAAAATATCCAATATATCATCGTAAAAATCCCCCGCACACCTGTTTTTTTTTTTTTTTTTTAATTCTATAAATACGAGCTTTGCGACACGTTTGTATTTCATTTGAAAATAAGTGGCCTTTTGAGAAGATATCCACAGCAAATCACGTAGAACCATGTTCAACTGCAGGCGTAGAGAATTTTAATATAGGAACAAAAAATTACGCCAATTTCATGCTTAAGTACAGCGATCGATGATATGTGAGTGAAAGTATGTGATAAGATGGTCCATTCCAATGATAAAACGGCTCAGTTTTACTAACGAAACGGATTGTGTTTCAGACAGGTGCTGTCTTGTGATGAAAAAAATCTTTTTACTGAAGGTAAGATTTTTTATGGCAGAACAAGAACTCTATTCTCAAATATGAGTGATCCTAGATATCTCTATTCTTTTATACATAAAACAAAAAAGATCTATATCTAATCAATATTGAAAAGAATAGAGATTTGTAAGAATATAAATATTTAGGAATAGAGAAATAAAGAATAGAGTTCTTGTTATGCCTTTTTTAGTCTGACGGATGTTTTTTCAGATAAAAATCAAACCTAAGAAAATTTCCCTGTCAATTCGTATTTTCAAAAATTTAAATCAAACGAAATTTTCAGGATATTTGCTTCTAGTAATATAACGTCTGTTATAGGTTATAGACCACGCGATTTGGTGAAAAACATAATTTGTTGAATGTTCAGAGTGTCTGTTTGGTACGAAAAATAAAATTCTTCAAGAATTCCACATTTCTCCAGGAGTATTACAATATTGTTTCAAAAGAATTCTCAATAACACAGGGCGTGTAAACCGTGCATAGCCACTAATTCAGTCTTTTGAATAGATCGTCAACAAAAGATGAATAATTTGAAAAGAGTGAATTGGCAACCATGAGCTGCTTCATATATGTTGTATTTTTCTCCAAGGTAACCACTACCTCCTCTACTTTGAGCTTTGATGGATTCTCTTTTGAAATTCGAGGGACCACGAGGAACGGTTGAAGAATAAGAATTTAATTAACATGGAACTATAATTCATCACGTTTCGCTTCCCTGGTTAGAAATATTGTCTAGGTTCCAATAAGATTTAGCAAGATTTAATTAGTTTCCCGATGAAACGGGCCAATTCGGTCCAACCAAATCTAACTGGAAATTTTTAAATCGGCTTCTACAAGAAAAGAAGATTCAATAGTAAACATGAATTCATCGTGAATACTTTGAATTAAAATCAAATTCTGAATAAATATCTTAGCGTTCAGGAAAAATTTATATCACCAGTTCATAAAGAATTCTTCAGGCATTCAACATTTATTCATTTGGAATTCATTTTTATTGTCATTCTTTGAGAAGTCTTCAAAAATTCAAATAAATCATTTTTACTGTCTTACTGTCTGGAAGATTTATGTAACGATTTTTTAATACGTAAGAAGTTATGATCTTTGATGTGGAAACCACTTTAATGGAATGAATTGATACTTCCTTTCAACAACAAAGATAAAATATAATACAATGAAGTACATCCACACAAGAACAATACACAACATAGCAATGTTATGTCATTTGGACTGCACTTGTGTAAATAAGGGAATAGAGCAACATCGCAGGAGAACAATTTTCGCGTAATAAAACACTTTTCTACAATTGTTCAACCATTAGATAGCACTGTGTCACAGAAAGTTTTTTCAAACTCACAATTTTTTTACTTTCAAGTGCATGAAATGTGACTCTCGATTATTAGCATTATTTTGCATCCGCATAACATTAAATAAATTATATTTCTCATTAAGAGGGTCATCCTATGTGATGAGTTGAAAAAATCGATTTTTCTTTGCATAAATTGTTGATTCTTCAACAGGTGTAAAATATGCTTGTCAAGTAATTTTTCAAAAGTCAAAGTCGTTGGAAAGTTACAGAAGTTGTTATATCAGGTTCTCGAAGTGCTTTAGATATGTTTTTAGGGACGTCCAAGAGGAAAAAAAGGGAATCCCCTATGAATCAGGCATAACAGATTAATAAAGATTTCATAGTTTAAATCGTATTTGAACTCTTGAACGCGATTTTCTCAAAACTGTATATTTCAAATTGGTCGCCATGATATCTCAAAAACTATTGAACAGATTTTGCTCAAATTTTTATGGTATCGTTCGTCAGCACATTTATGGTTCTCACCCAAATTAGGATAATTCCGATATTTGACATAGTTTTTTTACATGCTCAAAAAGTCGAAAAAAATGCCGAAATTTGGACTTGAACTTTCAGAAGCGTGCAAAAAATTCAAATTGTTCGTTATTTTTATTTTATCCTGGTTCGAGCGATAATCTCAGGTCTACAGATTAAAATGCCGTTGGATTTTTTCATCCCAAAAGAGCAGAACCTTTGAAATCATGGCGACCGTCAGCCAACTTTTTTTATACATCAGTGTCTTTTGACTGCTGTGAAATCGTTTCAACGCATTATTTTCATCAATAAAAATTCTGAAGAATTGTGAAAATGTTGATAAATGTATGGGAAAAATTCCAAGATAGCAGGTTTTAATGGTTCAATGAAAAAAATTCTCGCAGAAAAAAGCGGAAAAGGGTAGTAGCTGTCACACGGGATGACCCCCTCAAAATGCTTAGTTTTCCATACACAATCAATTTTTTAGACTGATATCACTCGGAGCTCTCATTTATTACATGTTTCTGATATTCAATAAGATCTCTAAAAGACATCTATATAGGGAACATCGCATGCTGAAGTTGCTTCATTGATGCTAAATGTTTGTATGGCACTTAGGAATTCCGTACGAGTGCAGTTGAACCTTTTTTCGATATCAGAATCAAAACACTGTGCTGTTTATGAAATATTGTAGAGTTCTCTGTGTTGTGTTGACTGTAACAATCTTATTTTTGTTAATTTCCACCCAAATATGTATGTGTTTTTTGAGCTCCTTTTTTCATTTATCGCTCTATATGATCGATTGGACAATACCGTTACGTGATTTCAAGAGCTAAGCAAGTTATTCTATAGAAATTCGTAGTTTTTCGGTTTGAAGTAGAAACCACGTAAATGCTTTGGCATAAATGGGCACAGATCTGGGCATAATTCGGCGTAGATATATTCTCACAAGGGTGACGAAACAATCAAGACTCTCTTTTAAGCTAATTTTCTTCGATCAGCTTGTTTCTTCAGAGCTTGATATAATCCAATACACGACGATATTGTCCCAAGTGCTCCTACCTGCCAGGTTTTCAAATATCCACCCCAGAGAGTCCCAGGTGGTAAATAACTAACGGCATAGCTTATATCCAATACCAAACGTATGCACGTTAGTAATTCGTTTCGATGTTGAATGTTGATAGCTCTTGCCATTGCACTAGAAAATAAATTATACCAATTTCTTTATTAAATATCATACATAGACATTGATTTTGAGAACAGATTCAATAATCAACTAATACTATACTGATTTGTTAGTGTTTCCATAAATTGATATTTGAATACAAAATTCTTTTGGAAGTATTTATACAGAAGTTTTGCGAGTCAATTTATTTCATTAAAATATTCTGTATCTAAATTCTAAAGAAAAGTATATTTTTCATCCTTAGAATTTAGTTCAGAATGTACTCCGAAAGATGCTTATTCTATCTTTTGTTAAAAATGAGATAAATGTATCGAACATTCCTGCTTCAAGAAATCACTGGAATTGACAAGGTGAAACTCAAACCTTGTAATCTTGGAACAGAAAATTCAATGAACGATATATTGTGAAAATGAAGATATAACAAATCTTTTCCACTTCAGCTAAACGATAAAAGAAAAATCAACAAAACTTCACTTACTGCCCATTATTTCGAATTTGTTCATTCGATTGCACAGTACAAATATCTAGTTTTTTCAATTTCCTCAGAGATCTGAAACAATGACAATGAATAAGAGAATTTGATAAAAAAAGTTATCAAATAATTTCAACTCACTTGATTAAAGATAAATACAGAGAAATTATCCAAAACCATGTGCTGACGTTATCCCACAGAGAGGTATCGATTTTAATAATATTGTGTTCGCCAGCCCAACTGATGTGCTCGATGGGATTATAAACCAAATCCACGACAGTTTCTATCAGTTCAACGTATTTGATTACCTTGTCAGGATCCTATTGGATTATATATAATTAGATGTCTCTAAAACATCATAAATTCACCGTTTAATGACTATGCATATTTCAAAGTAGTTTTTTTTTTTTCTTGTAATCTATCGATAACTACCTTGTTGCTTTGTGCATAAGTGATAGCATTATGTAACGCAGGAATATCATCCAACAGCCTCAATATCACTCTGCAATTACTCATTTGACTGCTAAAGGTTTTGAATTTGAGTTCCAACTGTTTAGACGAAGTCACAACAGTAGCGAGTTTTGCGGCATACGATAGAGTACGTAATATTTTATCCCTTCCTTGATAACTTTCCAAATATTCGGATAAAAGTGCGATATTCATGTTTCTTCCTTTTTGTCTTCACTCACAATGAGAATAAATTACACGTAGAATTAGAGAGTACACGATATTTCGATGTATTTCAACTGAATTTTCTGATTTTTTCGTTCATATATCACTTATCCACGACACTCGCTGTTGGTTCGTTTCATCCATCCATCAAAATGATTTGAATTCTCGAGGTGATTCAATATTGTACCATGAGAGGTCACGCAACGTCCTTTCAATCATAATACTGCAGAAAACTGTGTGTGTCTCTGTTCATACTTACTTCAAAGTAGTAAGTATAAGCAATGATAATAAATTATTGATAAATAAACTAAAAACATGGTTTACCGTGTCATTTAAAGAAATTAGTGGAGAAAATTTATTTCAAAATCTATAAGAAGATGAAAATTTAGAACGTAACCTCAACTCAGAAGGCCAAAACTGTCCAAGCCAATCGTACTCGAATCATTCAAATGCAAAATAATTACAAACCAAGAACGCTCAATGTGAGAGTATAGAACAATATTCACGACTTCCAACTCGACTGATAATTTTCTGTAATTTCTAATTTATTCCTATGATGTCTGCAAAAGTGTATCAACCGGACCAAGAGTTGGAAACAAAAGTCAAGAAAGGTAAGATTTGAATTTGATCATTTCTCCAATTATTTGTTTTATTTGTGATTAAATTAGAATCTTACTTCTAACAGCCACCGAACGTATATCCGAAAATATGCACATAGTGGCAAATGAGCCATCTCTCGCGTTCTATCGTCTCCAAGAACACGTGAGGAAAGCTCTACCACCTATGGTAGAAAAACGCGTTGAAGTACTTGCGCTTCAACAACAACTCTTGGGAAGATGTTACGACGTCGAATATGCCGTTAGTGCTGTCAAAACGATGCAAGGAGCGGATAAAAGTTTCAAAAACACATTGGAATTCATAAAAAATGCGATATTCTTTAAACAACAATTAAAATATGAAGAACAGAGACAACAAAAGAAGGATGGAAATAGAGATTCCGTATACAAGAGATTATCCGCTCATATTCCAACTTTGGATCATCTCCCTGACGAAATATCAGATGTTGTCCGAGAAACGGCTAATAGAGTTGAATCTATGATGAATCATGCCAGATATTCAGGCGAAATACAGAAAACAAATCCACCTCATCATTAGAAGTGCATTTGAATCTTGTGTTTTTATTCGATATATGATGTGTTATATGTGTATTACAAATATATGGACAACCGATAAGAGTGTAAAACAAACAGGAAGAACATGCGTTTAATAGGGAATTTTGGATATGTGCTGTATTCAGATTGGTACCACTGTTAAAAGATACATATGTTTATCTTCACGTTCATATACATTTTTATCCAATTATGAGGTCACGTATAGAATCTGCTGATGTCAAAAATTTTTATTGGTACATCATTTCCACATGATTGAACAATATTGATAAATGGAGATAAAAAAATGACAACGACTTTGGCTTTGTAGGATTTATGTTCCGCAAAGACTACTGTATGAGTTATCATTGATTTTAATTACATTGAAAATAAAACTAGTGCGTCGAATATTTGATTTTGGAATTTATAAACATTATCCCATCGGCTATTCATCTAATCTATCTATCGCGTTCTCAAATAATTGAGAATAAATCAAGTAGTTATAGCTTTTGGTATAATCTTTGAAATTTCTCACTTCATATCAAAATTAATCATTGTTATTCTTCTTTCAGATGTTTTCGTTTTCTGTCTTTTATAGATGATTCTGTCTATCCCTACTCAAAGATGGGATTAGGGAGTTTCCGATGCAGAATACTGCTTGCAATTATTTTCCTGATTTTTATTTGGCAATCCTCAAAATTATGGTTCTATTCTGTGTCATATTCGATAATAGAAGGTAAGGTATAAATGGAATTACATCGATCATGAAATTTCCAGTAATTGAAAATTAATTAAATCAATGGAATGTTGAAGATGATCATCAATCGACGTTATCCAATCCTAAAACTGCCATAGAGTTACAAAAAATTCATGCCACTGTGTTCTATGAAGCACTTTGTCCCGATTCTCGGAGCTTTTTTATAAAACAATTGCTTCCAACGTACGACAAATTAAAAGAGCATTTAGAGATAGAGTTTGTACCGTATGGCAAAGCAACGGTAAGAAACTTTTCTAACGATGCACAGTGATTTTTTTATTTCGATGCAAATAAATGAATATATATTTATAGACGGTACCTGTAGATAACACGTTTGAGTTCACGTGTCAGCATGGACCTATCGAATGCAATGCTAACATCATACACGCATGCTCCATCGATGTTATAAGAAATCCTTCTGTTCAAATCAATTACTTAACTTGTATGATTAGGAATAATATAGAACCTTTGAAAATAATGAATGAATGTGCTTTGAAATACAACGTCGATCACGATTCGATACTGAAATGTTACCAAGGAGAAAAAGGAAAACAACTTCTTGCGAATTATGGCACAGTGACGGATTCTCTAAGACCTGCTATCGCTTTTATTCCTACTATATATCTCAATGGAGTGAGTTTTGAATCTTTATTTTTAAAATTCTCAATTCGTATATGAATAACGTGATATTGTCTTTTACAGAAATTAGGCAAACAGGCAGAAATATTGAAAAACTTTTTACTGCAAGTTTGTTTACTTTTTAAGATCAAACCAAGCGGCTGTGCGATGTAAAGAAAAAGAGGAATGAATACAAAACTATTTGTTTTTTATTTATTATTTTAATTTATAATACTCTCGATCCTCGTACCGTATCTTAATCACGTATGTAATCGAGTGCACGTTTTTTTGTAATATCGGTCCCGAAATAATATACCATCTTTTGTTTTTAGAATCTCAACATGTTTTTTGATAAGAGTGTGTTACAATATCTGTTCGAGATCAAGTCTTCATGAGAGAACAATATTTTCGGGATATCTTTGTTTTTCTGATATAAACTCTTAAAATTTGAAGGAATATATGAACAAATGATGATAGTCAAATTGGAATGCAATAAATATTTCATCAATATTTTTTAAACCGACGAATCAAATTGAAATTGATGAACTCGAGGTTTGTTTGCGTTGATAACTTTTTTAAAATCGAATTTCAACATTTTTTACATTTCAAAATATCTCTTTGGCGTCGATTTCGATATTTCAGATGCATTCAAGTTGGAAAAATCTATACAGAATATTGTATGTTGTATGCACGCAGGGAAACCGCGAGATATTAATTACATCACATAAACTTTCCATAATTTTTCATCTCGCTTCAAATCAATCTCGAATCTCAGTGATATTATTTCATCGAAGTGAAGTTGAAGATCTAAAACCAAGCAGTTAGGTGATAAAAAATCATCAATCGTTTGATTTTGTTTCACGGTAGCTGCGAGATAAAAAAATCACGAAAGATTAGGTGATGATGTAATATCTCGAGGGTTTCCTGCGTGTGGAAAATTACATTCCAAGTACTTGCATTTATACTATCCAGACAGTGCAACAGTCCCTGATGTATCGATAAAGAATTCCTGGTGAATTCTCATTCAAATTCAAATGGATTCATTCTGAACTCTTATGCTATTTAGATTGAAAAAGATTTCATTTTGTTTTTTAGCCATCCAGTTATGAAATAGAAATAACATTGTCGAATATCGTTCGAATATCATTCTCAATAAGGGTGGGCTGGTCTGGGGCCCCGGGAATTTCACGCCTAAGGAAGGGGGCTGCAGAAAAGCTATTTTTCGATGGATGGACAGAATTGAGGAGCGCTCCCGAAATCTCCAGCCTGCCTCTAATTCCCAAACAACATACTGATCGACTCAGGAGCTTCTATTAAAGTTTGCGGCTAGAAAAAATCAAGATTTCATCATAATTCCTGAAGTAAAAAACCTGGACGAGTCTAAATATCCTTTAGTCCAAATAAAAGTGATCATACAGGAATCAGTTCTTAGGAAGGTGGCTTTTGCTCGTATCCCATACTGATATAATCATGAATTTACGTGATCTGGGAGTACACGAGGAGTCCGTGAGCAGTCAAACGTGGTTGAAAGATGTGAACTCAAAATACATAAAAAGTTTTGTAAAATCCGTAGTAGAAAGTCAAGGAAAAAAACTTTACGAATGAATTTAAAAATACCTTTGCGGGATTGTTCGAAATATCATCTTCCACGAAGACGCAGAAAGTGATTATTACCTATTGTTTTTTTTTTTCAAATATGATTCAAAGGATCTTTTTCACCAAGTACTCTCGTGTATCGAGACTGTTTTTTCAAGATTGTTGAGGTTTCGTGGGAATATATTGGTATTTATAGTAGTATTTTGCTACCCGTTCATTAGATTTGATTAAACTGATGGGTTTCTGTGAGATTTTTTCCTTATAAGAATTATTTTTGATGTTATTTCAACCGAACAAGGTTTATGAGTAAAATCCACCCATTCTGTCATTCCATATTATGAATTCAAAGGATATATGTACCTCATCCGTATTCCTTTAGTCACAATATCAAGTTTTATAGAGGGTTGTACGAATAAATCTCAAATAATTCTTCCTCCATTAAATTCATAACATTCTTGAAATGATATTTATGCTTTCCGTGATCCATCAATTTCATTCAACATTCAATTAATTAAAATCTGACTGTCTATTATGAATTTTCATATACACGAATACCGACTTGTCACGATGATTCAAATTTATAACATAGATAATGTCATAAAAGTGTACAGCCAATCATAAAACAGAAAATTTATGAACTTTTCTCCAGTGTATTATAGAACGACATTGCGTTACAAATCCATGATCTCTCACGGTAAAAATATCCCTTTATGAATAGCTGTAATGTTTTGTGCACGTAATCACGTACATCCCAAATACTTTCTAGAATCAATGACAAGAAAATAAAATCAATCATCTGTAGTTTCAAGATCGAGTACTTCTGATTTTTCTTGTACTTTGAGTACATCTTTTGCAATTTTTTTTATAACTAAATATCTACTTCAGAATAAAAAGAGTCGGAGTGTAAAATATTGAAAATGATTGGAATTATTCTGTGGTATTGGAAATTCATAATTTTTATAAACGAAGGTGATGATTATTTCGAGGATTGAATTTGGGCCCTGAATTTTCATTTCCTAGTCGAGGTAGATGAATAGCACAGCGGAGAAAGAGAGGTCAGAGAACCTGTAGTTGATGTTCAGCTTGCAGAATTTGTCCAGATATTGATCCATCCATTTATAAATTTTCAAAACCTTGGAGTGATACTCATTCTCGTTACTTCTCCCTTAAATACGTCTATGAATGCTCTCAAGGACGCGTAACTATTTTGAAAATGTATTCGATGTATCGATTTCCCAGAGATATTTCGTGGGAAGAGATGTCTCGAAATGGTACCGGATTGACGCGTTTTCAAACGTTTCCTTTCAAATCAGTGAAATGTGAGAACAGAATTCGTATTGATAAATTTTGTTCTTAAAACTTCGCACATATTTGTTATGATCCTTCGAAAGGAAGAATAAAATCTCGGAATTAACTGCAGCAGACACAAGGTGTTACAACCCTGCTAAAAATTTCCTATAGAAAGCGACAAGATTTCAATCCGGGTCCTCAAACTGGAATTAACGATGCGGTATCGTGAAATTGTGATAGAACTTTATCGGTTCTTATCGTATTCTATAAGATTCTATGAGATTATTGTATATGGTTTTATCGTAAAATTCCCATAGAAGAAATAACATTTTTCCAAATAATTGATACTTTTTCTATAGGAATTTCACGAGAAAACCGCATACATTTTTCTCAAATCCTATAGAATACAGTTTCACAATATTTATCGATATTTTTGCTTTTGAGGGGAGAAATACATGTAAACGTACCGATTTTTAAGAATTTATTACGAAAAATTGGCTGAGGATCTATCAATGAAATAACGCACATCTTGAAAATTATGTTTCAAACTGTCTCTATAATTTTGTTGAGACAAAAATATTTGAAAATGGCGGAGCTACAGCTGCTAGAAGTTGGCCCCTCATCTTTGCGCCCTGCAGCTTAAGGCCTCAATTTTTTTCTAAAATCTAAAAATCAAAATTTTATCGTTACAACATGTGAAAACGCACAACTCGACGGAGTCAAAACAAATGAAAATGGAGAATTCTAAAGTTTTTTGAAAAAAAAAACGCACTTTTGTTTTCAATCTAAAAATCAAGTTGTGCGTTTCGATATATACTTGAACGATAGAATTTTGGTTTGTTGATATTAGGTAAAAATTGACACCTGTACGCTTCACGGCGCAAAAACGAGGTACCAACTCGTATCTTCGTCATTTTGAAATATTTCTGTCTCCAAAAAATTGGAAAGATAGTTTTGACTGTATATTTTAAGGTGTGCTTAATTTCATTATTTTATCTCTAACCAATGGATTGTAATGAATTCTCAAAAAAAGGTACATTTGCTTGTATTTTCCCCCTTAAGGGGAATATGTATCAATTACGTACCTTTTGACAAAACTTCGTACAAAATTTGACTTTTCCTCTCCCCCATTTGTACATGCTCTAGTCCCCACAACCCAACCAGCAAGGTGCTTCCAAATTTACGTTTTCACTACTAGTAGTGCTAGTGGTAGAAACGTAGGAACTTTTTCATTGCCTTGAGACTGCATGCTACCATAACATGTATATGTTTTCAATTATAACGTGGCACTCCCTCAGCGCTACCAGCATTATCGGGAAGTGCTAACAACCCTGGTGGAAGAATTTGGCTATATTTTATTGAATTTGATTTACTTTTCGTACATTCGGTTTTCATTCAAAATCAACAAAATTTCGGTAAAATTCAATAACTTTTATTAAAATTTATTGACTTCTATTGAAGTTTGTGGAATATTAATGAATTTTATTGAAACCTTGTCCGAAAAGTGAATAAAATTCAACAAAATTTTTTTCGCCAGGGAAGTGGTGCTCCTTGTAAAATACTAATAAGTCGCTTCCATTTCCACACACAAATGAACTCAAGCAGCACCAAGAGGGATTATGATGCGTACAGTATCCTACCTTGACACACGAAGAATTCTTGTTCAAAAACAAGAATAGAATTCTTCAAGAACTCTTTACGAACTAATGAATTCACAAAGAGCTCTGGAGAACCTCAATGTTTGGAACATTAACGAGTTCTTCGAGAGTACTCACACGATACTTTCAGCATTCAGAGCTCAGTGTAAACTCCTTAGAGTCATCCCCGCCAATTGAATGTGAAATGTAACCAAAGTTTAAGTTCAAGTTTTCATTTTATATTTTATTTCATATTGATTATTTATGTAAAAAATATTTCTCTGTGGATTGACATTGAAATACTGGGGGCGCCTTCGATCCTACAGAAAGAATTTCATAAAAAATGCCAAGCGGCCCGATTCTACAGAATAATGAAATTGTATAATTGATTGTCCAGCGGCCCGATTCTACAGGATGATAAAATGTTATGATCAATTGTCAAGAGGCCCGATCCTACAGAGAACCGATTCTACAGAATCCAGATCCTACAGAAATGATTTCATCAAGATTGTCAAGAAGTCCGATCCTACAGAATCCACATCCTACATGAAGAATTTCATCAAGAATCGAACTTCTGTAGAATCGGGCCGCTGGACAACCTTGATAAAATTCTTTCTGTAGGATCGGGCCTGTTGATAATTCATTATAAAATTTCATCATTCCGTAGAATCGGGCCGCTTGACATTCAATCATAAAATTTTATTATTCTGTAGAATTGGACTTCTGTAGCATCGAATCGCTTGACATTTTTTATGAAATTCTTTCTGTAGGATCCGGATTCTGTAGTATCGAGTGTTTCAACAAATTCTCCCTCTGTAGAATCGAAGGCGCCCCGAAATACTGTATCACTTTCTCAATATATGATCATTATATACATGTCAAGAGAGGAAAAATCTTTGATCAATATCAGGGTTGTAAATAATTCATTGAAAAGATAATTGACTTTCTAATCCCAAAAACTCGGGTTAAAAATACTTCTTCAATTTCTAAAACCACCATAATGATTAAAAAATGCAAAACAAAATTGTTAATCCTGACATTTGGATTGAAAAGTAATTTCTTAACTCTCAATGCCAACATTGGGATCCAAAAGTAGTTTTTCAATTTTTATTCCAATGTGAAGATTAAAAAATGGAAAAGAAACTTTGATCCAGATCGTTGCATCAGGAAAATAACTCATGTTTGATAAAAATTCGTCCACGCAAACCGAAATAACGAATATATATAGCGGAGAAAATTCTCTCCGAGATCACCTATTTTTCAAGAGAAAAATAAAAAAAAATGTTCAATTCAGATCTTTGCATCAAAAAGTAATTTTTCAATTTTCAATCCCGACATTGGGATTAAAAAGTAACTTCTTAAATTTTTAATCCCAACATCGGCATTGAAGAATAATTTATTCACTCCTCAATCCCAACATTTGAAATAAAAATTGAAAATTCAATTGTTAATTCAAAATTTCACAACTCTGATTAATATTCAGAATATCGATACTTTTTGTAATATCGTGAAACTCTTCACTATAAAAAACGATAACCGACAGAATTTCTATCATAAATTCAAAATACTGCATCGTGAACTCCAGTTTCATAAACCGCATTGAAACCAATGGAAAGAATATTATCGCTTTCTGTGAACAATTTGTATTACTTATATGGTTTTCTTCTGATTACCAAAAAGTTAGAAAAGTACTTTACAATTTACGGAAAGATTTCAAGTATTTCTCAAAAATCACAAATTCTGTTGGAGAAATTTGAATTTTTGGAGGTATCTGGCATTTGTTTTGTATGACAAATCATTCCCAAAAAGAACAAACATTCACTCAAATTTCTATTCATTTTGATAGCATTCGAAAAAACTTCTGGAGAGAAAAAAATTTATCTGAAAATGTCAAGAATTCAACGGAACAATTAGAATAATCATTTTAGGACAATATATGAGGGGACGTCCATTAATTGCGTGAGGTGTTCAAGGGAGGGAAGGTTAGGTATCAAGATCTTTCCCAAAAAAATGGTGTGAAATTGCGTGAAATTATTTTGAAAGAATTTTGAAAAATTTAATCTCATCACTGTGATTTTAAATTACGATAATATTCTCAAATACTAGTCTTTGCTAGTCTTAAATAAAAATAATAGAACGAATTGTACTTTTATTTTGTTTTAAAGATTTGCGGAAAATCTTATGAAATCTTACCAGGGGGAGAAAGAGGGGGTCAAAAAATTCCTAAAAAATGCCTTACGTAATTAATGGACGCCCCCTGACAATATTTTATTGTTAGTTTTTTGTACATTCAACGGCACCCAGCTAGAAAATTCCTGAATGTATGGATGAAATTCCAAAACTTGCATACGTACCCAAGTTCACGTTCGGAGATCCTCGAGTTTCCGTCTCAGACCCATGCTCTTACTCTTCAAGTATCGCCCGGAAAATTTAAACAGTGGTCTCCGAGCAATTTGTGGACAGGGTGGCACGCCAGTTGAGTTTCTCATACATTTGTCCGGTGAAAATCATTCATCTTCTGAGTTTTGGCACTTCATGAAGTTCATATATTATATACATATAAAGTTTAATGACATTTTATACCGAAGAAGTTACCTAAATCTTCAACTTGAACCCATTTTCCCAAAAATTATATCTTCAAATTCGTAACTCCTACAAACATGAATCGATCCCCTAGAAATTTTGGGAGCAGCTTTTCAGATGTATCATTTCTTCCAAGTTTCATGTGGAGGCGATGCTGTATGAGATACAGGATGATAATGCTCATAATGCGGAGGCTGGCAGTTCCCATCATGTGGCTTTTGAAAACTATCAGTCTTGACGCACCGTTCATGTAAAAAAACAAAAAAACAAGGACTACGCTGCATTAGACTAGTTATTTTCTGTCATTATCCAAAAATAAGTGACAAGACTGTAGTACACGGGAAGACCGGGTCTATTAATATTTAAAAAGAATTTATCAACGTTTAGAAAAATGACTGTCAGTTTAGGGAAAAAGAGGATCGCTGAAAAATATTCGTAATCAAAATATCAACAGTTGTTAGTTTCATTGGTATTTTTCACAGTGAAACTATCAATTGTTAATACATCGACTACGAATTTCTAGTAGACTCACTACAAATATTTTTCAGCGATCCTTGGTTTCCCTAAATTGACAGTCATTTTAGGACCCCAGGATATTTTTTTCTACCCCAGCATCTGAGCCTCTCTTTATCTCTGTAATTTGTCACCCAAACATTTTCAAAGTACACATCCTATAACGAACAAACACCGTCCATAGTGAATTGAAATCCGTTTAGTTTCAAATGAGTTACAGCCATTTGAAATTTCCCTGTGTTTTTCACGTGCCCGTTCTAGGGTTAATAAACTCGGTCTTTCCGTGTAGTTACAAAACCCTGTTAAAACAGGCGTCTTTTTTCCCATGTTGCTCCCATAAAACGGTACCGTAAAACGGGGTGAATGGGATCACCCAGAAAAGATGTTGAATGAAGTCATAACCAATTATATAATTGATAGGAATGGTAAATGCGTACTATCCATCACTTTGATCATTCGAACAATCAATCACGAATTCATTCGACATGTTTTTTCCTTCGTGATCCCATTCACCCCATTTTACGGTATGCTTGAATATCAAGGGAATGATGCTTTTTGTTGCTTCATATATCGCTACAGAGCTGTTTTCAAGTATTATTCTGTTCGGTACATGTGTAATATGCTAATTATAAAGATAATTTACACTAAATCCACTTCCAAAATGTTGATTTTTTGATGAATTTAGTTTCTAGTATTTTAGTGCAAGAAAATCGATGGTAACTCTGGTATCCTCTTGAAAGACCGGACAAATCCTTGAACAAAAACCATACAAAGTCCGTCAGAACCGAACAAAATCATGTCACATTTTTGTACGGCTTCTTCTCTGGATTTATCCGATTTTCCAAGCACGGTTGTTATTCCTCAATAAATAGATATTAGGAACAGAGATCAAATCTGTACAGTACAATTTATATAAGCCACTTTTCTTTGTGTTTTTTTCATGAATAAGAGAGTGTAATGTTTTTCAGTAACGAACAACTGCCAGTCAACGGAAAATTGAACACAAGTTCCTAATTTATTGATTGACTGAAAGTTTCTCATTTCCGAGTCTTCTACAATGAATCCAAAAATATTTCATAAGATTTACTGTCAAATTGTTTACAAAAATGAAGTTTTCGCTACACAAATGCATTACAAATGTTATGTGTAATCAATGAAAAGGTTAGAATAATTTTGAAAATCCGTATTCGATGAGAAATCGAAGAGTGTCGTTGTTTTTCGATCCCCTGTACCCCCGCGATGAACAACCATATTATCAACATTTTTTGGTAGTAGTTGATGGTAGGAGCAGTGCGAGAGTCGATTCTCGAATTTTCAACATAAACAAAAAATAGAAATGAAATAACGCGTGATCAAAATTAAGAAATATATTTAACAACTGAAGATGAATTTTTCTTGAAGAAAAAGGTGGATGTTGAAGAATTTCAATAGTTGGCTTGGTTAAAAGAATTCATTGAATCTTATCCGGCAATTTTTTTCCCCCATGAGATTCGATCAGATGAATAAATCCCTTCAATTTGAATGAATCTCGGACAATTTTGACCAAATTGCATGGAATTGCATTTCTCAGATTCGATGTATTTTCTTCTAACCAGGGTGCGCTATCCGAAATTCAATAATTTATTGCAGAGATTCGATTGAAAGATCGACAGATTTATCCTGATATTACCTCCCCCCCCTTACAACATACTCTGGCCTAAACGAATGAAAAAAATGATATATATTACGTTACTTCCGAGACCTCACAACGAAAAATTCCACCGTAAAATCAAAGTTTTCAAACCTCCAGCAGTGACACAAACCACTATAAATCCTAATTCATCAAAGAAAATCATATATCTGTTATACATAAAATGAAATTTTATTAGAATCCTACATACGATCTAGACGTAACTTTAATATCCTCCTTCAAATATAGTCTCATAACAATTCTAACATTTTATTAAAAATAATAAACAATACTTATTATGTATGGGAACAGTTTATTAACTCAACATCAATGCTTTGTACAAACTGTGCCACTTCTTGAACGTATTGCAAGTGAAAAAACGTTTGCGAAGTGGCGAAGGGAACTCGGAGAGACGATTGGAAATCAAAAAAGTTGTTTGACTCACAGCATACAAATTCAAGCTCAAATACGAAAATAATTCAATCTAAATACATATTTGTACTTGAATTCAACACTTTTCGTCTTACATACGTCGATTAATCTAACGAGTATCTTAGAATAAAAAAATGAGGCGTCAATTGAAAAACATGATAGAATTACAAATGACAGAGTGAAAAAAAACAACAAACGGATTGTAAAATATTTTGCTTCATTTGAGTTTGGTGCTTTGCTTCATTTCTTTCTTCTTTTTCAATTTTCAAACGTATTTGATTTCAAAATATATTATATATATATATATATTTATATAAAACTTACAGAGGAACAATCAGGAACCCATGAGAGTTTTTTTATGGTTAAAAGAACAAAACAAAAGGAAAACAGAAACACTCGATGAAAATAAATAATAAATAATATAAAATTTTCCATAGATTTCACATAACTTTTATAATGAAAGAATTCGAAATTTCGAGATTAAATGCAAAGAACAGAAAACAAGAAAGAATTCCTACTCCCCACACTTTGGTGTGGTTCTTGTTGTTGTTATTATTATTATGTTATGTGTGTTGTTGTATCGTATCGTATCGAAACCAGAGACAAGATTCAAAGCTTCAGGGTTAAAGTACAAAATTAATATTAAATATTGGAACATGTTCTCTGTAAAGACTTAACAGCTAAGCATCTTTATCCGATGAAACAATCATATATTTTATACTTCTTTTTTTCCTCTTCTCTTTTTGCGACAGTTCAGATATGGAAGATTTCTTTTTCCTTTCCCCAGAAGCGACATATAATAGGACCGTTTAATGACTCGTCGAATGAAAGAAAACAATGAATTTTCTACTCCTTTTTGAAATGTGTGATTAGATATAGATATCGTATATGTATACTGAAGAATTAAAAAAACAAAAAAAAAACACAGCAGAGGTTTTTATATATATATATATATAAATAAAAAGATCAAAGTTTGGTATACAGAGATGATGAAGAGAAATAGGAAACGAATTGGATTGAATTTTGTGACCTAAAAATGAGGATACATTTATTTATGTTTTTTCTTCTTTTTTTCGATTTTAATAAGTTTTTCTTATATGATCAAATACGATCTAGGTCACCGGAAATACAAGTAATTTTCTTTTCACTTTATTTTCACTTCAATATATTAAATAATAAAGGACTGTGGAGGAATTGTTTCTTCTTCTTTTTTTTTTTTGTAAATTAATTATATGTATATATATAATATATATTACATATATATTATGACTCTGAACCACCGACACGCATCATCCAATGTCTTCGTCGTGCGATGTGTGTACACGTCTGCATAACGTTTTCGCTTTTTCCTCCTCCTCCTTCTCCTGCTCTCTTGAAAATTTTTTCCTTCTTTTAAATATTCATTTGTTTTTAAGTAACATTATGCGTTATGATCGCACAAGAATCACACACCAGTTCTCGATCCATATTTCATTTGGATCACTTCACACCCGGTACACATCTTCCAAGCAATGAAGGCAACACGCTGGTCGCTCTAACACAATAAGAGTTCTCACCTTCTTCGACCCCCGAAATAGCAATATCATTCCTCTTTAAGAACCAGATTTAAATAAAAAATAAAATAAAATAAAATAAAAAAAAAACACAAAAAACCAGGTGGTGTCGACGTGTGGTGTTGAGTGTTGTGTGTATTACAATGTAACATCATTTCAATGTGCGAGTTAGTATCAGTTGACGGTAGGTGAAATGTAAAATAATAAATGGGCAGGGAGAGATGACGATACCTATGTAGTATACCGAGGAATACAATTTTTTACGTTGGGACAAATGCACTTCCGTGATTACATCTTACGTGTTATATATGTGTATAGTGTTGTTCGTATAATATGTTGTTTAGAAACGTAGGAAGATGATTTTTATAGAAGAAAGCATAAAGAGATCTGCAGCACAGCACACAGACGTTTTATAATAAGGAATATTAATGTTCATGAGGAAAGACATGATGAAGATGCGAGAAAAAGCGCGTAATATGTTTTTTGAGCTCCTCGAGAGGATTTTTCAGCCCTTTTCTTTCAATTTTCTATCTTTCCGAATTATGATGCATCGTCGAGTTTAAGCTACCGCTCACTTTTTTTATATAAATTATCATCTTTCTTTTTTTAACGAGGGGCATCATCATCGACCGAGGGGTTCAAATATTCAATGTTTACTGATACTTTTTGTTTTTTTCTCCCATGCACACTTTTCAGATTCGAACTTTCGGCGTGCATGATCGAAAATACGAACACGTTCGTACATATCGATAAACAATAAAGAAGACGTTTTACGCTACTGCGGGGTGTATCCTAAATTCACATTCGGCTATACACGTATATTTATAATATTTATAATATATTTTATATTTATATTTATATATATAATTTTTTTTATCTCTTTTTAAAAAAAGGTGAACAAAAGGACACATCCGAGATTAATTAATATTTAATGTATGTTGGCATACCGCGCTGAAATATACATATATATTCTTTTTTTTTCCTTCCTCCTGCGCGCCTTTTCTCCTATTCCAAGAATACACTTTCTAAACTCTTATCCGACAGTTTATTCATTTGACAATTAACAAAGGAAGATGACGTGAGACAAAAAATAAAGGCAGGGCTGTGAGACGAGGGAAAACAAAAAACTCATAGTAGGTGGTGGTGGTGGTGGTTCATCAAGTTCAAACGATACAACCTGTGCTTTTGTTGCGTACGCACGCACGCACTCACGCACGCCCGCACACTCAAAATTCATTCAGTAGATTTTCCCTATTTTCGTATTTATTTTCTCTCTTTTTCTCTTTTCTTCAATAAAAATTAATATAGTCTCTCTTTGTGTGTGTATGTTTGTATGCGTGTGTTTTTGTATGTTTCTTCTGTGTACGTGTTCATGTGAAAAGTGTATAAGTATTAATATATAATAAGTATGTGGTGTTGTTGTATGTCTTTGTCATTACCGCGATAATTATTATTATTATGTGTGAGAGATAATGATTTTATTATAAGTGTATTCACTTTTCTTTTTGGTTTTTAATTAAATAATTAATTGCCTTGTATTACTTATCATTAACGATGATAAACGAGTGTCAGGGACACGTCGACTTTTCGCACTCTTAAAAAAAGACATCTTCGCGTCCCCAATTACAAGGTATTTGTGATTTTTTTTGTTTTCATTTCACTTTCCAGTTGATTCGCTTTTTACGGTTGTTACATATTTTTGTTATTTCTCTGTTTTTTTTTTGTTGATTTATTTTAATACGTCAACACCACTCCAAGTCGCAAGTTTTTCAATTACGTTGTTTGCATTCACTTTGATGTCATCATTGTGACGAATTCTAGAAAAATCATGAAAACAACATTATCATCTCGATTCTTCCTATTTTTCCTATCTCCTTTTGATCTTAAACATGAAATTTCGATACAAACCTTCGTAATTAACTTGACCATCTCCGTCGATATCTGCCTCCCGAATCATTTCGTCTACCTCCTCGTCGGTTAATTTTTCCCCAAGATTTGTCATTACGTGTCTGAGTTCTGCCGCGGATATGAAACCATTGCCGTCCTTATCGAACACTCTGAAGGCCTCCCTAATCTCTTCCTCGCTGTCGGTATCTTTCATTTTACGCGCCATCATAGTTAGAAATTCCGGGAAATCAATTGTTCCGTTACCTGAAATTCCATTTCAAACACATTTCAATTTCTATACTGTTATTCAAGGCTGAAAATCAATTCTCTTTTCCTTCCAAGCGTCAGTATATATATCGAAGTTTATATCTTCGGTGCAAGAAGGATGCGCGTAAATTCGCTTCGAATTTCATTGGAATTATTCAACTCTGTCTTGAGTCGATGAACCAAAGGAATGAGATTTCTCAATCGCAATTTTGCTGATCGAGCTATGGTAGCTTGAAGAAAAACAAACCGATTCTCAGCTATAAAAGAAAGAAAAAAAAGAAGGACTTTGCTGCTCAGGCCAGATATAAAATCATGAAACTTCAAAGTGGAAAATTTTACAGTTTCATATTTCACCTTATGAACAATTCAGACGCAACTAACTTTGCGAGATAATTGGATTATCCCGACTTGGTATTCTCACAATTATGTAACTTCATTGTTGTACGAGGTATTACAATGGCGTTACGTAAAAGTCCAAAAGAGTGTTTTCAATCTACTTAGAAGATGTGTATCTTACCATCGGCATCGACTTCATTAATCATATCTTGAAGTTCCGCTTCTGTAGGGTTCTGTCCAAGGGATCGCATGACTGTACCCAATTCTTTTGTTGTTATGGTACCGTCACCATCCTTGTCAAAGAGCGAAAACGCTTCTTTGAATTCTGCGATTTGTTCTTCCGTGAGTTGATCAGCCTGTAAAAGAAGAAACATAACGTTGAATAAACATCACGATATTAACAATTTCTCGATTCAAAATACATTTCTACGGGTCGTGTCTTTCCTTTACAAATTATTCAATCTCATGTATGGAATCCAAAGTGCTGGAAAATTGAACGAGAGTTCAGGAATTATTGAAAATCGGTCGACTCGATGAGATTTGTGTGTGTGTGTGTGTTAAAATGGGGAATTTTTTCAACAATATAGGTACAAGGTACGCCTTTGCATGTCTCGTGAAGCACAGAGGAATACTTTTGCCTGGCGTGGCTTTGCGGGTTGGTATTGATTTTTTCAAGCTTATGATTGTTGTGCAGAATCTATTTCTCGTCACTCACTGCAATTTGGTGCAAAAAGTTCTTTCTCTCTTTCCCTGGGTAATGAAGTCACGGTCGTACATCGAAACGTCATCCTTTTTCATATCTTTTCCCTTCAACGTATACACCAAATTCACCTAGTTTTCAATTCGATCGATGATTTTTATCCGTCCGAGGGAAATCAAAGGCTGATTTTGGGAAGGAATAACACTCGACACGATAATAAATTCAACGTGAGGATAATCGTTTCATGTTTCGTAACTCAAATTCATCGATCGAAGAGAGGAGAATGTGAATATTCCAAAGGAAAGTTTCCATTTGTGTACTATTTTTTACAATTCGTAACCTGATATCAACTCCCAAACGTAACGCGATGAAGTGATTTCGATAAAACGGAATACAATTGAATAGCATTTTCCAGGTGAATCTCAGGAATGAGTTCTATAAGAATATTATATGTATAAATATATATAGAGCAGAACTCTTAACCTTCTATTTTAAGAAAAAAAAACTATGGCAACGGTGTGGAAACTGATGACTCATTCTTGTAACGATATCCAACAATTCGAACAAAGTCAATTTTAATCATCCTTTGAGGTATACAGAATTTATTTCTAAAAAGAATTGTAATAAACTCTTTTTATAAACATAGATTCAATCAATTCGACTTGTACTGTCTAGGTACGAGAGCTTGGATTTGCTTGTCGCTCGTGTGCAGTTCTTATCATCAACTTATCGAGATTAATCAAGACATTATCCTTATCGTTACATCGAAATTCCCATGGAAAAAAAATCTTTGACATCGCTTCGCGACTTTTCATAATAAATCGCTCTTCATTTATTCAACACAATATTATACTGTTCTCTTCTGTTGAAATAACAACAACGTACCCCGATAATTACCTTTCGTACACTCGAATTGTCAAAATTTCTCGAAAATATTGAACATTTTTTGTTATCAAGAGTGAATGAACTGCTAAAACGAAGCACGACATTTTCAATTTAATCTCTCTAACAGCCCGCATGATAGGGTAAACTATCCAGTAGATGAACGATTCATAAAAGAAATTACTTCTATTGCGAAAACAAACAAATTATTTTGTGGTAGCAGAAATTTTTAATATTTACTTCTTTTATGAGTCGTTCATGGGTAGTTCACCTTAACCCACAACAACATTTTACAGATTTTTTCCACCAGGACTGATATAATCTTTGACCATAATATATTGTAAGTATAGACTGCCAGCCCTGCTTGAAGAATCTCATTGATTTCGATGTAGAAAACTGATTCAAACCCATTGAGAATCAATTTTTATTGGGTTTGAATCGGTTTTCTGCGTCTGAATCAATGAGAATCAATCAGAGTTACTTCCCTACTCATCTTATCTAAACACTATACGGGTCCTGTCTTCAAGATCTAGCGAAATATTTCCATATTTAAGCACCACCCCGGGATATTTTGAGAAAAATTAGGGGTTTTAATTCAGCAAGGTTCGATGTATTATCTACTGGATCTCGATACAATTGTTGAAGGTGATCAACGCAATCCTAATATTAATATAAAGGAGAAATATAAGAAATAAATTAGTTCCAATTTTAGTTGTCAAGTAGTTTTTTGGGCACCGAGGGAACAATTGCTGACCTTTAAAAGTTTTGCGCGCCATTTTTTGCAGCTGCTGATAGCCGAGTTTCCGCTGCTGCAGCGAAGATTTTACTACAGAAATTAGCTGCCCTGTGGATGCCAAGGTAATGAGTTATGATAGTTGCTGAGCTTTCATCACCTTCATTTATACACCGTGCTACAAGCAAAAATTAATTAATCTAATTGGAATTTAATAGAATAACGCCGGGACGTTAGCAAAATCTTCCTCGAAGTCCCATAGAAATGTTGTATAGAGGAAACTTTGAAATGATTCAAAGATTCTCGAGAAATTATACATACAAGATTCGGGTACGGTTAGTCCCTCCTTAAGGGGATACCAGCGCCGTGACACTAGCCAAATCCTTTCTGATAAATTATGTGAAAATAAAGCAACATAATCGGAATATCGCTCTGTACAGACCTCCTTCGATCAATGAAGATGGTCTATACAGAGCGATATTTGAATTACATGATTGCCTAATTTTTACATAATTCGTCAGAAAAGATTTGGCTAGTGCACGGAGAAAAAAATCTAGAAACTAGTGTATGAGCACCGATCACGTATCAGTCGCAAGAAGTCTTACCGGTTTATTCCGTGGAACTCCTTGGAATAAGAGCATGAACCTATCAGGGTTCAGACAAGTTTTGTTCAATCAATTTCCCTGAGTAAAATTCTAATTTCCAGAAATCGTCGGATCATGAATGTGTCCCTAAACATTTTTTCCTCGGTGTATAATTTCTAAGATTCCACGATTAAAAATTAAGGAAATATGTTGTAGAGAATGAAAAATAGAATAAATGAACAAATTTTTATGTTGATAAAATTTTAGTGATTTCCCTGAGATTTCCAGGTTTTTGGGAGTTTTTGATAATTTCCCTAAGAATTCCCGGTGTTTTGAGTCTAATTTTTATTTCCCGGAATTCCAGTTCTGTCTGAACCCTGCCTATGTACTTATCGCATTGGCTCATCGGGATGAGCGGATAAGTTCATGCTTTTATTTCAAGAATGTCTTCTTGCGATTGATATGTGATCGGTGCTCATGCGCTAATTCCTAGATTTTTTTTCCCCGTGTGCCACGCCGCTGGTATCCTCTTAAGAAATCTTCCTGAAGTTTGAATCGTTTATGGAAACGGATTAGAAATTACTAAAAATGTCAGTGTTGAAGACCCAAAATTTTCTAGTACTTCTTTTAAGCCATGTTTGAAAAGTTAAGGGGTTATATCCCCCTCATTCTCTGGAAGAAAAGCTTTTCTTCAATAATTTTTTTTCAGCATTCCTTTGTGATAATCGTGAACAACAAATACACCAATCGATCGAGCAGCTCTTCAGGAGTAAGAAAAACTTCTTTTATTGAAAATTTCTTGCAAAATGGCAGCTGTAGGAGCGTTTTGCTGGAAACTATGGTTTGAAATCGCCAAGCAGCAGAACTCGGAAAGTTCTCATCCGATCGACTTGAAAATTGAACGATTGCTCAACAGGATTTTCTTTTCTGAACTATCCAAGTCGACTTTTTTTTCGAAAATTCGAATGTTTTGTTCAATGTCCCGCCAGTTTGCGAAAAAAATTCTTCAAATTATGATCGTGTGTACTTTACTAGATAATCACACGATGAAGTTACAGTTCAATTTTCTCTTCGAGTTCTGCTGCTTGCCAATTTCAAACCATACCCGAAGAGAACATGAAGCTTCAACGAACGTTCAAATTAGATCTGCATAGATCGGTTCGAAGGTTCATGAAAGCTAATTTTTAGATTGATAAACGTTCAACAAAGGTTCTACGAACGTGGAAATGTCCGCCTCGAAATGCCTTCGGGAAACGTAGATGGAACGTTCATTGAAGGTTCATCGAAGGTTTAATGAAGCTCCACAAAAATATCTATACTTAGATTAATTTCCAATAATTCACACGAATAATCAATTAAATGATGAACATAAATTAATGAGAATTAATATAAGTATAGATATTTTTGTGAAGCTTCATTAAACCTTCGATGACCCTTCAATGAACGTTCCATCTACGTTTCCTGAAAGTATTTCGAGGCGGACATTTCAACGTTCGCAGAACCTTTGTCAAAGGTTTGTGAATCTAAAAATGAGCTGCCATGAACCTTCTGCCCGATCTATACAAATCTAATTGGAACGTTCGCCGAAGCTTCATGTTCTCTTCGGGTAGTTTCCAGCGAAACGCTCCTATAGCCACCATTTTGCAAAAACTTTACAATAAAAAAGTTTGTCTTACTCCTGAAGAGCTGCTCGATCGATCGGTTCATTGGTTGTTCATGATTATCATAACGGAATGCTCCAAAAAAATTATTGAGAAAAGCTTTTTTTCTTAGAGAATAAGGGGGATATAACCCCTTAAATAACGATTATTCATCAAATTTTGTGAGTTTGAAGTTTCGTTTCGTTTCTAGAAACGATTCCAACTTCCGCAGAATCCAACATCTTAAGAATTGTTCTGCAGTTTTTCATAAAGTTCTCAATCTTTACATTTACCAAATTTTCAAATCACAATCGAGATTCCTCCAGTTGAATAGCAAGATATCGATACAGTTTCATGAGTTAAGATGATACGGACACGTTATCATTCCATCGTCTATACGATAGAAAGAGAAAATCGAGTGAAACTCTCGTATCTTCTTTAAGGGCGTTTTCCACCAATGCGCAATGAAACGCTCCATCTTCCTCCAATCGATACTTGTAACAAAGGATACAAATATTTCAGTACAAATTCGGTGCAGCTTGCACGGGTCAACGGAAGACAACCCGAAGATTAAACTTCACCAGATCAGAGATTATAATAGATTCCCGGCTTTTTTTCTTTGTCGTTGCAACTTGTCTCTGAATGGAAGAATCCTAGATGCTACCTCGCACATTCTGAAGTGAAACATAAGAGACAGAGATTTTCCTCCACGACGACGCCACGTAGTGACAGTTTCGACAAAATCACAGTGAGGAATTTCCGTGATTGCTCACTTTTTAGATAATTAACATGAAATTCAGTTCTCATTTCATAGATTTATTCTAAATTCTTTCTATGAAAACTTGTGTATTGACCCTCCGTCTGTGAATGTTTTTGTGGTACCCTTTACCTGTAAACCAGGGTCATTAGTGCCCAGCCAGTGTTTAACCAATTTGGAATGATAAAACAAATCTAAAAAAATTCAGACTGCTCTTTGTTAAACCTTCAACTTGACATATCAATTATATTATTGTTAAAAATTGAACATTTGTTTATATTTTTGTTTAAAAGAAATCAAGCAGAAATTGACCAAAATCGTTTGGGCCGGGGACATGGAATACCCTGGTTTACAGACGAAGGGTTGAATTGCATGAACAGATTTCTCAAAGAATTTGGGAATTTTTGAGCAGAGGTTTCAAAAACTACACAGTAAAAAGTAAAACTTAAAGTGATCCTGAATATCAGCTTAAAAATGCAGCCAAAAGTAGCGCCTATTCGAACTGAAAGTAAGCAATGAAAAAGACTGAATTCCAGTTAATTCCATCTTACTTTGGAAATTAAGATGAAATTGTATCTTAATTCCAAAGTGAGATGGAATTACCTGAAATTCAGTCTTTTTCATTGCTTACTTTCAGTTGGAATAGGCGCTACTTTTGGCTGCATTTTGAGGCTGATATTCGGGATCATTTTAAGTTTCACTTTTTACTGTGCGAATCTCATTGAATTCTTTTCAAATCACCAAATGAATCTCTGCACGGAGAAAAAGGTATCTTAAAAAGTACCATAATTTATGGATTTTTAGCGCTGGTCTGACCCGAGTCTCAATATTTACCTGAACAAACCTCTAAAAGTACCATAATATCTGGTACTTTTATAAGGAAGGTACCATACTTATTCTGAAAAGTCCAAGAAATTATGGTACTTTTAGATATTCGTGCAAGTAAATATTCCGACTCGGATCAGACCAGCGCTGAAAATCCATAAATTATGGTAATTTTCAGGATATCTGTTTTCTCAGTGTGGAATTTCAGCAGGATGCATTGAAAATAAAATACATCAACAGCTAACATGTTAGAACCTGTGATGCCAGCATTAAGGAGATACTAGCGCCGGGAAATTAGCCAAATTTTTCGTGTAAGATTTCTCCAAAATGCTTTCATATTTTCAAAATATCATTCTATAGAGCATTTCCATAGACATTCAAGAAATGCTGTATAAGAGCCATATTTTGAAAATATTCAAACATTGTGGAGAAATCTTACACAAAAGATTTGGCTAAAATCCTGGCGTTGATTAAATAAAATCCAAATTTTTTGCAGTACAAATACTAAAACTCTGATAACAGGGAGAATTCCATTCCGCAAAAGTAAATGCTCCCTGTATTGAAGCAGAATTCCTCACTCTTTAGAAATGGATTTTCACTTCAAGGAATTTGAACGATGAATGAACTTTTTTCCAGAACTTCGAGCGAAGTTCCATCTTTTGTGCAGCCACAGGGCAACCAGTCTCTATTTCAAGTTGCATTTTTATTTTTCTAGAATGAGAATCAAAACTTTGAGGTGAGAACTTTCATCGTCGCATCAATTTTCCAGTGAGTTTTTTTCCCCAATTTTAGAGACCAAACAAATTTTAAACAACTGGAGTTATTATCAACTATTGAACTTTGAAGATTTCTTTCATGTTTTGTAAGAACATTTTATACTAACGTTAAACATTTTTAGACTGAAATTCCAACACTCTTTAGCCTTAGCTATTATTTGGATAGCTAAAAAGTAGCTACAACAGCTAAATTATTTGGACATCCAAATATCAACCACAAAACCTGTGCAGTTGCAGCTACGATTTCCTACTGCGGCAGCTCAAAAATACCTACAGCTGCAATTATTTTAGTTATTGCGGTTAAAGAAGGCTACTAAAGAGTGAGTAGCTGCGACAACTATTTCCCTCCCTTTTTTTCTGTGCAGAAGTGAGGATATCAATTTTTCAAGTTAAATTTTCACTCTTTGAGACTGCAATTCCAAAGTTTGGGGTTAGAATTTCACAACCATCCTAATTTTGTAGGGAATCTTTCATTCGAAACAGGTGCATGGAACTCCTCTCAAGCCGGACGAGCTGATTCAATGTTTGGGCTTGATAAGAACGAAGCCATCGATGCCTTATGACTCTTCGAAGTTTCGGAGATTCTGTCGTTTTCTTTGAGTCTGGTGTGACTGTTCGAAAGCTGTTCCCTCTTTATGACCGACTGATTCTTATGAGATTACCAATCACATTTTCGTCTCTAATGGGATCCATCGAACAACGCGAAAGGGACAGCTCTTGAACGGTAACACTATTTGAGCCTGAACAAAAGCGTCGCCATATAACAAATAATTACATTGACTCACATGTACCCCATACGTAAAAATCGTTGTGACGAATTGAAGAGGTGAGCGGGATTTGCACTCCGGGCTGAATGCTCAATTTTTAGCGGCAAATTTAACCCTTAACGACCACACGGGTTAACTAGTTACCTCAGACTTGAAAAAAGTGGGATTAGAGGTTTCAAACCTTTCACCGGTGACAGACATGTGTGAGGTGGAACTTCACTAAATAGTGAGCCTACATAGTATTTTCACGTTCCTCATCACGAATATGTATTTAAAATCTAATAAAACGCAAAAAAAAGTCAATTTCATGATTTGTAGTTTTTTTTTCATTTTTCTTTCCAGTAATTTCGCAAAATAATTATACTTTTTGAATAATTGGTGGATACAGTGATTTTTCTGTGGTAGTTGTATATATTGCGCGGACGGCTCTGGAGTTTTAGTCGTTAATATTATAAAATGGCGGAGTAGTGAATTTTTTTTTGCAAAAAAAGCAATTTTCCCTGAATTTTGACCTATATGACCAGTTTTTAGAACATAATAATATAAATTAACCAAGTTAAACCATCAGAAATATTGAAGAACTAGTCAACGAACATGATGACACAATTAGTTAAAAGTCTCGAAACATCTATACATCTTGTCCGACCGAGTTTTTCAGCGTGGGATAATGAGTTACCCCATGTGGCCGTTAAGGGTTAAAGTTCATAAATATGTTTCCAAGGAAATATATTTTGTATATTCATACAATCATCAAATTATATCACACATAATGATCTACCGTTATTTATTATTGAATTTTTCTAGTTTGAAAAAGGAAACAAATCTTTCAAATCATTAAAAAGTTTTGAATGATTCAAACTGTAATCAACTATTCTTTCATAGAGTCTTTTATCATATCGAACAATAATATTTGATTAATTTTGATATATTTCACAAAACATATTGATAACATTTGAATTTGCCGCACAAAATGTATATTCAGTCCGGAATACAAATGGCTGCTCATCAGAGTCTTCTGTCATGTTCAATTCGTCACAAGAATTATATACTCCATCCAGTGTATTATTAGAGATCAGTGCTCACATGTTCTCAAATTAAGGGAACTCTAGCATTGAAATAGGGGAGGAGGAGGAACCCTCACAGCACTTGGAAGTTTTTGAAATGTTCTCAGAACGTTTTAAAAACGTCCAACGAACTTAGTGCTGTCTAGGAATTAATCATAAAGTACGTAATTGATACAAATCTGAAGTAAGTAATAATAAATTACAGACCTGAGACTGCATCCTGCCGGAAACTTTGAATTTTCCAATGATTTCTGAAGGCTAAAAAAACGGGCTCTCCCTTCTTTTGATGCTCGAATCTTCTTAAATCAATGTATAATTCATTTCTAATTTCATACTTAGTTACTTCGATTGATAAGGCATATTCAACTTTATTTTTCAATACTCCGAATGGTTAATTCATCGTTGCAAAACTTTTATTATTCAATGGGAATCAATTGACGTTTTCAATCACGGTATTTCCTTCCTCTTATTCAAAAAATGTCAAAATATTTTGATGAAGCTGAAACTGACAGCCGTGAAGTTAGCAGCTGATTGTTATAATTCTTTACACAAAATTTTTATTAAGGATATATAAGCATCCGAAACGTTTAGTGGACCGCTGGTTAATCGATTTATGGTATGAAAAAAAAAGCTTCAACAACGTTCAATCAAAAGTTACAACTTAGTATTTTGTCATAAATTTTCTGATTAGCACAGAAGCTCCCTGTGTTTCAACTTCAACACGCAACAATTATTCCCCACTTTGAGAATATACTTCATATTCGTGCTATCAAAGTTACAATGTTTCGTTTTCAGTGTATTTTTGAGAAATTCTACCCCAACTTTGTGCGTCCCGACATTAATTCTCCAACAACTCCCCGATATCGAACCGTACAAACTTTGGGGTTCTTATCTGTCCTGATGGAATTTGATAATTGAAGTTATACACAGATGCCAAATCGAACCCTATCAAATCCCATGGGTTTGATAAAATCCTGTGAATACTGTTCGAAATACCCATATCAAGACGAATCGAAACCCATAAAATCGGTCTATCCGATTTTATGAGAGTTTTACAGCAGGGTATTCATATGTTTTTGAAATCGGAGTCTCTGAAGAATTGAGAAACGAATATCTCGGCACGAAGGATCACATTTTTGACCTAGTTTTTTTTTGTTTGCGTTTGCGTTTACACCAGTTCGTACAATTTAAGATTGAGTTCCTCCGCATTTGATTTCCCGTTGATAAAGAGCTCTCGATGGCTCATAAATTATTTCTTTGAGAATGAATTACACAAGTTTATGAAGAGTCAAAAGCCTTGATAAGACGCTGCGAATAATTGGAAGATGAATAGAAAATTGATTTTTCTGACAGTCCAAGTGGTGATTTACAACATTTGATATGGTTTTTTCCCACAAAAATGATGAAAATTTCTTTCGAAGTTATATATTATATCAAATTTCCATTATTTCCAGAATTTGGTTGATGTTTTTCACTTTTTATTGACTTTTGATTTCGATGGTACCCGTAATGATGGTATCCTCAAATGGGCTTTAAAAAAACTTCCGTAACACACTGGTGATTTTCAATTCATAGAGTTTCTGAAAGGAAAATCTGAATCTTCATTAATTTATCAACATTATCCGTCATTATTAAATAATGCGTGTTCCTACGAAGCCTGCGCATGGCTGTTCTGAGAATTTTCTACGATCTTTAATGAATCAGTTCAAACATTGTATTTTACGGATTTTGTAGAAACATTCTCAGAATGTATTGTCCTTTTTCTTAAAATATATCAGAAGGTTATCATAAGATCATGATTAAATAAATGGAATTTTGAATCATCAACTATTACAAATCAACTGAATTATTGTGAAATAGTAGAAAAAAATCTCAAACACGAACTTTTTCTTCTATTTGAGAATTAAGGGGAAATGTTTTGAACAGAAACAAACACTTCCTTTGAATTTTCGTTTTTACTCTATGAATTACGAATTTTATGAGCGAGTGTATGTCTCTGAACAAACTTCATTCTTCAATTTTATAGATCTTCCCCTAACTGGGAAAACATCAAATAACATCGTTTTCAATTTGGAAAGAATTTTCGCTTAATTTTCATCACATTTCAAACAGAATATTTCATTTTCATTCAGCAAAATACTTATTCGAGTGCAATAACAAACTTTCTACATAACGTATTCTAGTATCACGTAAAACTTGAAAATAAACCGCTCATTCAGAGGATTCACATGAAAACCGAGGAGTTAAGAATGTTATAAATGTTGAGATGAATTATTGACGTTGTTACGATGTTCCTCCCCTTTCGTCTCGAATACATTCCGTTTTATTTTTCAATTATTTCCACGTACAGAAAAGCATTTTGATACTTTTCGCTAAAACATTTGATTATTTGACTCTCCGTTAGCTAAAGAAAATGAATTTCCAATCATTTTCAATGCATACGACTCGCAAATGCAAAACACAAACTCATAAAATTGAAAAACAAAAAGGTTTTGTAAATACAGATTCTTTTACGCGTACGTACAATAAAGCAATTACCGTGACGACAATTTTGGAATTTCTCCAAAATCCTTGAAATGCGACTGTACACGTGACATACTCATACTCTCATACAGATCATATAAAAATCGAGAATTGAATATGTTAATTTTCAGGTAACCAATAACAAACAATGTTTCGTCCTGTTTTGATTAATTTTATATTGTATATATACGATATGACGACAAAATGAGGAGAACGAAATCCATAGCGAAAATGATGATCCTTTGGATGACAAGTTTTTGCGATATACATGCATAACCTATTTTATATATAACTTAAGGAGATAATAGCGCCGGGACTGTAGCCAAATCTTTTGTGTGATTTCACTCGAAAATGCTTAAGCATAATTGAAATATCTATCTGTACAGTATTTCTATGTACAATACGATACTGTATATATATTGAAATATTTCAATACTTTCTAGCATTTTCGAACGAAATCATACACACAAGATTTGGCTCGTGTCCCGATGCTAGAATTCCTTGAAGAACTAAACAACAATGATTACCGACTAGAAATTCATTTCCTGGACCTGGTCCGAGTAACCTCGATCCTGCTCGGATTTTCACAAGGATTGTAACGCTTGGCTACTTTGTTAGAAAGAAGTTACCTTTCGGAAGATAGATTCACGAGGTGATGAGGAATTTACACGGTGATTCATCGACTAAACTGACGAGAAGTTAAATTACGCGTTGTGAATTGAATGAGGTAAATCATTTTACACGAATTATTATTGATTTGCAATAGTTCTCTCAACTTCTTATACTAAATTTTGTACTAAAATACCAAGGTAACTAATTTCAAAATTTTAAAAATAAAAAACCAACAAATTGATCAAAGAAAAATTGTTGACAGAATTTAAGGGATTTTCTCGAGTTTTTTATTTATTTTTTCTCAAGAAGGAAGTGAATTCAGAACTCGAGTTATTTGAAACTTATTGAATGGGTCTTAAAGTACATGAAAAAAATTTTCACAACGTAAAGGACTCGTATTTCAACACTTTAAAGCTCTACGATATCTCAAAAACTACTGAACGGATCGCTCTTTCTTCTGTTATTTTGAAGTTGATTGAATTTATTGGAGGATAAATCTGAATGGAGACTACATTTGCCCTTTTTTCCTTTTCATAGCATTTTAAAGAGCGAGAAGCAGGTGAGAAAACGCTACCAAAAGTTTATTTCTGGACGTTTTATTGGTAAAACCCTAAAAAAAATATAATATATTTCATCAAAATTTGTAGATTTTTTATTCCCGATCATTTTTGTAAGTGCTATAGTGGCATAGAAGTGGTACAGATTGATCACTGTTCTTTTTAGGTGGTTATGTTTCAACGCGTATCAACACTTCCCATTGCATCATTTTTTACTGGAAAAAAATGTTTTTATGTACTCAAAGACTCAATTACCAAGTGTGAAATCCCCCCCCCCCCTCGAGTTCTTCATTTACTTCCTTCCACGAAAAAAAAAAAAAATTCGAGAAAATCACCTTATTTTGGGATCCCTAGATGACACA
Organism: Gonatopus flavifemur; assembly: GCA_018340375.1. Classification (NCBI taxonomy): domain Eukaryota; kingdom Metazoa; phylum Arthropoda; class Insecta; order Hymenoptera; family Dryinidae; genus Gonatopus; species Gonatopus flavifemur. The sequence continues at coordinate 15,743,593 of JAFFJZ010000005.1, forward strand.
CCTCCTGCTCTCCTTAAATTCAAATTCCAATTTTGCCTTATAATTCTGTCTGAATTTTGTGTTTTGTTGTTTCGATTTCGTCATTCTCAAGGTATAATTCATTTCGACACCGCTTTTGTAAAGACTCGATAGAAAACACAGGTGAATCTAAAAAGTATTAAATCTCATTAGAATGGTGCATGAAGATCCTCAACTGCATTTCCTCATCTCGGTCAGGTCCTTGAGAGGTGGGGTACGTTCGATTTGAAATAACCTTGTCAAGTCTTCATGAAACATCAAACCAATTTGATGACAATTTCTAGTCGAGTTCAATCAGAGCTTATTTGCGAATTGGTAATTCCACAGCATCGAAGGGGCGGAGGGGTGGTAATTGGAGAAAAACATTGAATATCAAAGAATTGAATCATTGGAAGTAACGAAGGTTGGTGAAATCGATAATTGGGAGCCAAAGAGCAGTCATTTTTTGTGAAACTGGCCCGAAAATGTGATGTAACTGCTGACAAACTGTCATGACTGACTACGTCACGTTTTGGTCAGTACTTAATCCATTCCCAGAGACAAATGATGGCGATGTTTCATACACTTCCAGTAGAATAGAAACTGAGGGCAAATTGTCTAACTCTTATAATGGTCCTTGTCTTCAGTCCTATATTCAAGGATAGCATTAGGCTAGTTTCAAGTATGCATACTTTAGACCGCCTAACTATGTCCCCCGTTGAAGAAATCTATTCCAATACTATCAAATCTTCTAATACAATCTTGTTCAATATCCTTGTTGAAGTTAATTTAGGAATTTTCAGTCGAATTTGCTCGGATTCAATAAGCTATTTCAATGCGGAACTTATTGAATCTTGCAAAATCCTATTGAAACCTGGATAGAATTCTTGTTGAATCTCACTCGATTGAAGTTGAGTGGAGGATTTTATCGGTTTCTTTTAACCAGGGGTGCTTTCTGAACCAGGTTTTTGCAGCTAGGAACTTTAATTGTCCCAGTTAAATTTTTTATTCCCATTGAATAAACCATTTCATTCATATTTCAGACAGCTAGACTTCTATTTACCCCAACTAGAGCCTAGCTAGCGTAAATAAAAATCTAGCTACGGCAACTAACATTCATTTATCCCAACTAGGTGCTTTTCTCTCAGCGTGGGGGATTTTATTGGACCAGAAAAATTGTTCGCTCCTCCCACCAGGGTAGAAACAACAGTTTTACATTTTGAATGTATACACTGTAAAAAGTACGGAGTGAAAATGACACCGAGAATATTTCGAAGGAGTCAAATCTTGAAATAGCTCCGCTTAAAATCAAATCAACACAATTTGCAGCAATTCTGTTGTCAAAATTACCGTGCAGCTTGTAAAAATTCCTCAACAATTGAGAGTGATATTTCCTACAAGTTTTACAGAATGCACAGTAATATTTTGAAAAATTTCTACTTGTCTCTCAATCATTGTTATTATTTCACAGTAATTTTTCAAATAAAATTCTTTCAGTGTGTTGAATTTATTCCCATTAGGGTCTGATTCCAATTCAAACCCCCTGTTTTTTTCCCAGTACAATATTTGTAAAATTTATAAGAATCAAATCCAAGTATCAAAATTGTCTCTAGCTTAGTTCATCCGATTTTAATGATCCTACACTGTAGAAAGTAGATGTGGAATTTTCCTACAATTTGGTGATAGCAAGAATCCACAACGTGAGCTGCTCTTTTTCAGAAAGAATGAATTTTCTTTCGATTTGCTGCCACAAAATTTGGGGAAAACTTCATTTTCAATTTGTACAGTGTAAAAACATTGACTGAGATGTATTGTAAGTTATTACAGAAGATTTAAGAGGGTAAAATGAACAGTCGGGAATAACTCAATCGAGTTCTGTAACGAAATATAATCTCACAAAGGTTGAATAAGAAGTTACAGTAGCGGTTGGCAGATGTTTTCAGGGTCATCTGATTCCACTGGTTATACTTTGTTGCTCATGCAACAAATTTCTGTTTCATTTTTCAACTACTCCTTACAAAATCCTGTTGATAAAATACACAAGCGAAATTTTGCTTCGAATACAAATTCCAAACCCTGCACCGAGGGAACAAAATTTGCAAAACTTACTTCTCCTGAATAGTTTGAGAATTTTAGTTGATTTTCCTGCAGGGAATGTAAAATTCAAATCAGCTGTAGTAAATCTCACATTCGCTGTTGTAAAATCAACCCAAGTCTTGGTACACTGAAAACCCAATTTCTTGGACTTGAAGAAAACTTCTTTGTCCTAATAAATCCTGATAAATCTAGTTTTCATACACGGAGACAAAAACTAGCAATAATATTGCTGAATCAACAATAAAATACTGTTATATATCAACCCACAATAAAATCGTAAAAATATCGTTTAAGATTGTTGGATTGGCAATTTTATCGTTAACAAGACAACTATGTGTTGTTAGAAGAACAAAAATTATTGTATATCCAACAATAAAATTTCAACAATTCACTTATTGCTAGTCCTACGAAACACATTTTTCTCAGTGCAGGGGAAATTTTTTCCAATTCAAGAAGGAATATCTCTGTTTGAATTTGAAAATTTTGCCTTTCAATCTGATGAAAACTTTTTCCATCGAACTGAATTCTTTTCCGTTGGGAAAAGAATTTATTAGAACGAGGGTGAAGAAAATTTTCTTTCAGTTTAAGAAATTGGGTTCTCGGTGTAGCTGTAACTATTTTTGAAATCGTTCAAATATTGATTTCGCGAGATACAAATTTTTGCAACTTCTCTTTTCTCATTGTGTTCTATAAAGAAACAAAAGGGAAAAAAAACATACTTCAAATAATCGTGAAATCTCAAATATTTCAAACATTTCGTACCTCAATCCTTCCGAATCGTAACTTCCCATCAAACTAGATAATTTGCAAGTCATTGTTCAAGGAGCAACAACTCGAATGAGCGGGTATAATTGATTTTCCAAGTAAGAAATAACAATAAACTTTGGAGTTTATAATTACAGATTAAAAAAAACTCTAAACTGTGAGAAAAATATTGGAAGATAAGCAGCCTGTCTAATTATAAAATATAATATTCATCACAGGTTGTTGACTGAGTCAGCTTAATTAACTTGGCTCCGTCCTGGCTCACTTATAACCCTAAGGTGCTGTTTTGTGTTTATGTATTTATAGTTTCATGAATACGTGGGAGAGAAAATTAAAAGAGTACACACCCACCATCGTATACGATTTGTTATAAAATATTTATCAAACATTTATTTTAATGTACAATCGCTCGACCCCGAGGATCCCTATCACGACGACACATAGTTATGCCTTTTGAACCCCCTCGAGTCGTTGGGAAAATCCCTCTATTCGAGAAAGCAAAATTACATAAACCATACATTATTATAAAATACGTTTCACGAGGATATATATTCTAAAACCCGAACTGAAAATTTTCTACGTTATAATCTAGGAAGGGAGGAAGGTTTACAACTGGTCATAAGAAAATCCATTTGAATCCGTATGACGTCAAGGTCACTCGAGAGGTTATGTCATGTAATATACTCTCTTGAAATTTCTTCAACTGGAATATTATTCGAATCATACTAAAATAATTTTATTCCCAACCCATGTTTAACCTAATTCCAAACATTCGAACATCCATGAAATCAAATGGTGGTTGTCTTTGGTTTCGATACCAATAAGAGAAAGAAACGAAATTCCCTGAATTGACAGTAGAGAGGTATGCAATCCAATTCGATAAGGTGTAATTTTATTTATTCTCACAGTCTTTCAGGGAAATACCAAGTTCATCTTCACCGCTTTCAAAAGAAAATCCCCCTTTTTTTTTCAAAATGAAATTCCCTCGGTGAAAGATTTTCCATTATTCCAAAGAGGTCGTTCGAGCATTACGTAAGCAACGGGAAGGGCGGAAGGGAGTGGATTGAGAATGCGAACTTTGATCTAGGGGTGTAAAAAAAATCAGATTTCAAAGGAACGTTGCTGAAATTCTATTTTTTTTCTATTTAACACGAATCCGTAAATGAGAATTCATCAAACAAATTCTGGAACGAGAAAAAATGATCTCTCCAAGTTGTAATCAAATATTTGTGAATTTATTTCGGAACTTTAAGGATTCATTGCAAATTTTCATCAAGTGTTCCGAATCGAATGAGTGCAAGTCGGATTCCTCCCTTAAGTCGTCAAGAGATCACCTGATCAATGAGAAGGAAGCATAGATATATCCGATTACGTTACTTTTTTACGTCATCAGGCGAAAAATCAAAGAGATTTTGCCGCATGCTCCGTGCAGTGCTATGTGGCGATGGCACAATCTTCATGACGCATCGAAATGTGTGATAAACTATGAGCAGGGGAACACTAATGTACATGTATATTGATGCATTGATCATTTCTTGATACAAATAGCAAATAATGAATAGTTGTAAATATTCTATACCTCAGGTTGAAACATTCATGCTCGCAATGACTTGGAATCTGGTGCTGATAACCAGGAAATGGATCAAGAAATATTTCAAAACTGTTTGAGGGGATCTAGCGCCGTGGCAGCGGCAAAATTGTTTATGACAAACTACGGGCAAACGCTGCAATTTTATCCAAATATCGCTCTGTACAACACTTCTACACGGAAAAAAGAAAACACTACTGGTTACTGTGAATGACAACGATCGGTTGAAAAACAAATGAAAACACGCCTGGATAATGAGGATTATCGCGGTCACAGTGATGTTTAAAAAAAATGACTGTCAATTTAGGGAAAATGAGGATCGCTGAAAAATATTCGTAGTCGATGTATCAACAATTGATAATTTCACTGTGTAAAATACCAATGAAACTACCAACTGTTAATATTTTGACTACGAATTTTCGGTAGACTCACTACGAATATTTTCCAACGATCCTCTTTTTCCCTAAATTGACAGTCATTTTTCTAAACGTTGATTAATTCTTTCTAAATATTAATAGACCCGGTCCTTCCGTGTGATTGGACAGCAATGAGGACTGGGAAACGCAGTACTGCATGGAATGAATTTGAGTTTCAATGTATTTTTGTGATTCACAGTAACCAGTGCTGTTTTCATTTTTCCGTGTACTTGAATCAGAGAAGTGCTGTACAGAGCAATATTTTGAGAAAATTGAATTGTTTGCCCGTAGTTTGTCACAAACGATTCGGCTGCTGCCACGCCGCTAGTATCACTTCGAGTGGATACTAGTGCCGGGACGCTAGCCATTTCGTATTGGCCAGTTTATTCAAAAACTATTGCATAAATTCATCCAAACTGAGTTTCCAAAGATTCTGTGAGCCATGAGGAATCTTTAGAACCTCAGTTTGTACGAATTGATCCAGTACTTTTTGAATAAACTAGCCAATACGAAATAGCTAGTTTATTCAAAAAGTAGGCGATTCACCACAAGCCAAGTCACTAAATCTCTCCCCCCAGTTTTCTCAGTAATCAATGAATAGAATCAATTTTAATGAGCAGTTGCATCTTCTTAGGCTATTGAAAAAAATGCAGCTACTCATTATTTTTGATTTTATGTGTTCGTTTCTGAGAAAACTGGGGGGAGAAATTTGGAATCTAGTAACTTTTGCAGGGAGTAATGAATCCCCTTAAGGGAGTCTCTCTGGTCAATTTTTCCACTAGAAAACTACTAGATGGTTTCATCCGTTTTTCGTCATCAATAATATACAATTAAAGGGATATTAGCCACATTTATTCTGACATTTTATTCAAAGATAAGGTAAAAACATCAAACAATCGCTCTATACAGACCAACTTTATCGATTCAAGAAGGTCTGTATAGAGCGATATTTAGATTTTATTGCCTTACTTTCGAATAAAATGTCAGAATAAATTTGGCTAATGCCCCGGCGCTGATATCACCATAAATACATCAAACTTTGGATCGAAAGATTCAGAATTAATCAAACAATCCGGGTCTGGTCTGTTTTTTGTTGAACTAAATCATTATAATTAATCAGAGCGAAATTTCGTTATCAACCAATTAGAAACGTTCATCTAGTTTTTTTTTTGACATTATAACAAATATAAGTCGCGTACAATTATTTTCAGACCAGGGCCGACTTCTCTGATTTATTCTGAATTTTTTTTATTTAAACATCATTGTAATTAATTGAATATTAATGGGAGGTTCTCATCAAGCGATTTCCAAAATAAGGTGATTTTCTTGAATTGTTTTGAATTTTCACAAGTTAAAGGATTCGTATCCCGACACTTTGAAGGCGTTTTTCTCGATAACATGTTCTTCAAGCTCCACGATATCTCAAAAACTACTGAACGGATCGCTCTTTCTTCTGTTATTTTGAAGCTGATTGAATTTATTGGAGGATAAATCTGAATGTAGACTACATTTGCCCTTTTTTCCTTTTTATAGCATTTCAAAGAGCGAAAAGAAGGTGAAAAAACGCTACCAAAAGTTTATTTCTGGACTTTTCATTGGTTTTATTGGTAAAACCCTCAAAAAATATAATATATTTCATAAAAATTTTTTGGATTTTTGATTTCTGATCATTTTTGACATAGAAGTGATATAGATTGATCACTGTTTTTTTCAAGTGGTTATGTTTCAACGCGTATCAACACTTCTCATGGCATCATTTTTTACTAAAAAAAATGTTTTTATGCACTTAAAGACTCAATCAACGAGTGTCAAAACTCCCGAGTTCTTTATTCACTTCCTTACATGAACAAAAATTCGAAAAAAATCACTTTATCTTGGGGTTGCTAGATGAGAACCTCTCCTTAATGAAACACGGGAAAAAATCGACCAGGGAACATCCTCAAAGTCAAAATTGACGCTTTTTAGGTCAAAAGAACCCAATTTGTTCCGAGTATAACAACCCAGTCGTATATGTCGTTAATTTCGCCCCGAACTATTGTATCTGGTGATCAGAACGAAATTCCAAATGATTGTGACTATGAATGTTTTAATCTAGTCATTTTTGTCTCGGTGTGCGCAAATTTTATTTCTTCATCAAGCACGTGAACAATACGAATTTTGAATATGTGATGAGATACAGGTCTGGGATCGGGCATTGAATATGAATTCTCATTGCTTAGTGGTTCTGAAGAATTACACAGGCCAACAAAAAATTAATTTTTCTCTGCGCGCCAAATTTACTCAACATTTATGTATTTTTCATGCAAAAAACTGTCAAAAATCCTAATATGTATCAAATAAAATTTGCCCACAAAGAATTCAAAACGGTTGATTGAAAGAAAAAGCAAATCTGCACTGAATGTTGTAAAAATTACCGTGAAATCCCAGTAAACGAAGGACAAGTAGAACATTTTTTCAAAAAATTACTTTGCAGTCTGTAAAATGAGTGAGTTTTTAAACAGTTGAAAGTGGGATTTTCAAAAAATTCCTAGTTTTCCCTCGATCACTGAAATTTCACGGTAATTTTTCAAATCAAATCCTTTCTGTGTGTTCATTTTTCAATATTTTTGATATCATTTCGATTTTATTTTTAACCAATACAATCCTTGTTAGTTCTTTTTTAATGCGGGACCCTTTCTTTCAATCAATTTAAAATCCTAGATAATTGATTTATCTTCATTTATATCATGCACGGAAAAAAATGTTTAGCTGCCGCGGCGAGATATCTCGCTATGATAGCTAAAATCTAGCCGATACAGCAAAACATTTTTTTCCGTGTGTCAATCGCAGTTTTTCAATCGCAATTTCAAATTCAGAATTAATTCTTTCCAATTTTGTTCTCATTCTCAACAATAAAAGCAATTGAAATCAAATAGCCAAATACCGTGCGCAAAATTGCTGTTGACCGATGTTGTCAAATAAGTTTGAGGAATTTTGACCGGTAAAGACTATGATTTGAAAAACTCCATCTTTGAATATTTCGGAACCACTACGGGAAGAAAATTTAATGACACAATAATTATATAAGTCGGTGATATCGAGTTTAGAGAGAATGCGATGGAATTTCAAGATTAACGTTCAACATATTGAATTTGACTCTGGGGATTTAGTTTCACTTGAATTTAGCAAATTTTGAGATTAAAATCTGCCATATTGTCAATTGAAAACTCGTGGATGGATAAGAGATCACGAAGTTCGCAGCATGCGGATTCGGATTCCCATCCATAACCCACGTTGTTATCTTTCCAGGTCTTGCGCGGGATTTTTCAGAGTCTCTGCCCGGGGCCACCACAGTTGTCGCTTAACAAGAGCTTAAACAATCTCTCATGAGGTCCTGAAGGGTTCTAAAGGACCTGGAAGGATACACTCCAAATATGGAAAAGTGATAATTCCACTCGATCAAAAAGATAGATCTCTTCTGTTTGCCTAAACAGTGAAATTTCCCTCCATTGGAGCAGGAATCTATTATTCAGGCAGTTACTCTCTAAACCCAAAAGAGTGAAAAATCACGTGTTTCACTCCACTGAGTCTCAGAAGTGAGCCCCAGTCCGATTCGAGTGAACCTTTACTCTAGAATTGGAGTGACTGTGAGTTTCTAATCTCAAACTTTAGACTCACTTTAAAAATTTCAGAGAGTAGAAAGGAACTTGTCTTTGGTTCAATCTCTGTAACAGAATTTTAGCTGCTCCAGCAAAATGTTGCCGAGGAATGAGCTGATACATTTAAAGGTTTATTTTCGATGGAGTGAAATTCTTATTCTTCCAACGCTTAACATTTCAAACTTTCAATTCTATTCATTACTTCTTGTACAGTATTGTATTTTCATGTGTAGATTAATTTCCTGAACCTCTCTGTATCCGGTTTACCTAAAACCTAAGAAAAAGTTTTAATTTCCCAACGACATTTTTCTTCCTGTATGGCCCAATGTAAAGAACTGACGACGAAATCAACAATTTCTCAAGCAAATGCCGGATTCTTATGCATGGTAATATATTCAAAAGTTTCAGAGATAACTTTCAATTTATATTTCTCAATCCAAAGTGATAATAAAATACCAGAAAATCATTAATTATTTACGATTAGAAACGGTAACTGATTCTTTTTTTACATTTTTACAGAATATATCCGTATCACGGTGTACGCACAGCCGATGAAAGCGAGATATCAGAAACATCGCCTTACGTCTTCATATATGTATACCATCGTGGCACTCCCTGATTTTTACCGTCAGAGTCCTCGATTGGATCAATCATTCATCTGCACCTCGATATCAACACTGAAATTCCCTCACCAAAGTAATTTCAAGAGTCATCAAAAATACATTCCAATCACTATACACAAAAAACAAACAAAAATCATACAATTTCATTCGAATCCTTATACATAAAATATCAAATCAACTATGAAGAAATGATTTTGAACCCACGAATGAAAACGTTCCATTTACCTTCAAGGTTATATTTCGACTCTTGTGATCAATTAACACATAACATAGCTACAAGTATAATTAGGTTAAAGCTTTTAGGTTCGTCATTTGTAATACTATTTCATATGTTTCCGTGATTAAAGTAAATCCTCTCGCTGTGAAATACAATTTTGATTCATCATATACGAAACAACAACCCAATCTTCGCTACGGTAGAATTATTTTCGAATTTTTTCCTCTTTCTCTTTTACGTTATAATTCTATTTTTGAAACGAACGTATCATTAGATTTCCGCGCACGAATGAAATACCATTAGCATATCAGGGAATCAAGATCATAGATTGCATCTATGAATGATATCTACCTTGAATTTGCGTTTACAACAAATGTTTGAAACCGAACAAGTTGATGGAAACTATGCAGCAGTGGTTCTTAATTCGTCGGATTACCGACCTTGAAACGGCATGGAAAAACGGATAAAACTTGGCTACTTATTTTTCCAAACAACTGAATAATAATACAAAATTTGAACTATTCATATGCACCTTGGGTGGTAACCACCCATGAATTTAATTCGATGCTCCGTGTTTCTTTTATCCTAAAAATATCAATATATGGATAGAATACGAATTCTTCATATATCAACTAAATCCCCAAGTGAGAATATATTCAAAATTGAAACATTATCATTTTCTTCACAGAAATGCTATTTTCTTTTGAATTTGACAAAACTGAACAATAATTCTTCTAGATACCAACAGGACAGGAGAGAGAAAATCTAGACCTGGAGGATCAATCTACGGGCCGCAATTGTGCTTAGATATCCTTTACTTTCCTCCTCTCGTCAGACCTGGGTACTAAGAACATTATATTTTGGCTTCGAAACTATAACTAAATGGCTATATTTTCGTCACTGCATATTATTTATTCCGAATATTCATGAAATTGGTTATTTTGAACAAATGAGTATATTTCGTTATAATCATTAGATGCATATGAAGCTCAAACTACCCGGGTAGAAATAGATTGAAAAGTGGCCCATCTTAGACCCTGTTCGTGCCCAGATCTTTCTAACCAGGGCCTAAACGAGGCCTAGAGAATGAGCCGATGTACATTTCTACCCGGGGAGCAGCCGACTGTTATAACTTTTCACACAAAATTTTTATTAAGGATTCAAGCACCTGAAAAAGGTAGAGACACTCTGCTCAATCGATTTCTGGTATAAAACAAGTTTTGACAACTTTCAATCAAAAGTTACAACAACCGGCTGCTAGTTCCAGCTTCATTAGATTCATTTGTAACCTTTTGTACCAAAAAAATATTCATTATTCGTTCACAAGCGCTCGATTTATCGATTTTGAAATGCCCTGACGAAGTCATATCCAGTGACAATAATATAACAATTTACCTTATTGAGAATACATTTTTGAGATACTCAAGCTCACTCATGGTTGTTTTTAGCTGTTGAAGAATTGATAATTAAATCATCTAGTGTATACTTCACGTTTGAACAAATAAGTGTGTACACCGTGGAAAATTAAAAACACTAGCAAAAACTGACACTGAATAGTGAGTTTTTAAAAACCGATTTTGGCATGGACTTCCATAAAATCCATGTGGCGTTGATTCTGTGTTCATTCTAACACCGTTTTCACACCGCTTCTTTTACAGTGTACTACTAATAATTCTGGATTGCAGCGAACAATTTGTGTACTGCGATATCTTTGAGACAAGTTTCAGATCTCTTCACCCAGAAAAATAGTTCACTTGAATACGAACCTACTAAACATTTCATTGTATCCAATAAAATTTAACTCGATTTAAGTAAATTTCATTTGAAATGAATAACAGTTTATTTGGATGGAATAAATTTTTCATTTGATTCAACTGAAACTCTAGTAGGTTTATATTTAAATAGAAATTTAGTTGATTCAAATAAAGTTTAGTCAATCCAAATAAGTCCCAATATAAATTTCTCTCGGTGTTGCACAACACTTTTAGATAAGTTTCAGGTCAATTCTCGTCTAAAACTGATCTTAAAGACATCTTTTAGCTGAATTTCACACAAGAATTGGTCTAAAACCCATGAAAAAGTGTTGTGCGAGACATCTTCAAAATGTATATCGTAGATGAACTTGATTAATTGAATTTGATAAATGTAACGGAGAAAATAGATATTTCAAAATCTTTTTACTCGGCCATTTTTACCATTTCAACCGGTTTAAACCTGTATCATCCATGGCTAGAACAATAAATGAAAACCGGTTATTTTCCAACCCTGGTTGAATATGCAGTGACGGAAAAGACACTGCTGCTCAGATTGCGACTCCAAATATAAATTCAAACCCTGAAGTAATTTATAAAACATGCTTTTCATTATTCATTATCACATTTCACTTCTAAAATTCAAATAATTACAGCTACAGCTATTTATTAGCTATCACAGTGGGAAATCGTAGCTGTAACTGCTCAAAGTTTTGTGGTTGATATTTGGATAGCCAAATAATTTAGCTGTTCGTTAGCTAGTCGTTCGCACAGTTCTCAGAAATTATTGGAGTTCTAATTTGATATTCAGAGTTTAATTTTATCAAAAATGTGTATGTTTATCGTTTAGTTTGTTTATAGTTCGGAAAGTACGTAGCGAAGTTTTGCTCATTCTTTCAAAAAACTTCAATGGGTCCTCAATTCCCGATGTTATTAATTCTAACAATTCATTCAATTTATCTCGCCACTTTTTACAGGCGAGAACATTCTGATCGGCTATTGATCTGTCTCAGCAGATTCTAAGATTCTAATTCTGTTATTTCATTTAAAATCCGAACAGTTATTCACTGTGACCCACAATTTTACAATTTTCATGAATATCTGTGCATAATTTTCATCACAGGGTGCCTTAAAAAAACACACGGAAAGAAATTTCCAGCTATTATAGCTAAATGTTGAAAACACTCACAACAGGGCAGTGAATTTCTTACACGGAGAGAAATGTCGCTCGAAAATATAAGTTATTTTTCTTAGTCAACTAGAAACATGAAGGTTTGTAAAATGAATTTTCACATAATATTGAGAATACTGTAAAAAAAAAAGTAATAGGGAGGATTGGAATTGTAAACGCTGAACGTTGAATTTTTCAAAGTGTATAGTAAAATTCAGTTATTCATTCGTAATTTCCCGCATTTTCATGTGAAAATCCATTTTACGAACCTTCCTGTTTCTGGTTTAGCAAGCAAAATAAGAAAAAGTATTAAATTTTTTCTCCGAGAGCTAAAAGAAATGACTTTCCCCCGTGCATTTGCAATCTTGCAAGGAACGATTCCTGAAGCAAAACTAAGACACTTTTCTCCTCTGGAAAAGAGCCTTGAAATTTCAGAACTGATTTCAATCAATCGAGCGGAAGCTATACGAATATATTCATCGATCATTGTCAAGCCAAGGCATCAAAAATCGAGCATTTTCAAATACTTCACCAGAGAAAAACAGTGTTCAACTTTTGTTCCGGGAATCACCCAATGAACATAACATAAGTTTGAGATTCGGAAAATATTTTCCGCTACACCCTTTTTTTATCAATCATAAGGGAAATATGACAATCCCCCAAGGATTCAAAGTTTACTTTTAAGCAATTTATGAAACTCCATCCCTACTTCTCGAAGCAAAAATTTCAATCTCTCTCAAGAGAATAATACAGTGTTCTTCTTTCCACACTTATCATTATAAATCCCCTTCTTTTAAACATTTTCAGATTCTATAGATTCCCCGCGCAACGGTATTATCTTCTTCCAGGTTCCTGATGAAATCAGGACATCCTGAGGATGTTTCCACAGGTAAAATCCTCCACGATATTGAATCTCATTCCGGTGACCCTTCGGAGGTCTATCGAGCGGCTTGTGGAATATAACCTCGACGAAGGTAAGATATATGTATAATCACGCAACTTCTGGGGTGTGAGCTCATGCTCAGGATGGTTCCTCGGAGACGCCAGAGAGCGTTTGAGATATCTGCATGTGTCCTTCTTCTTCTTCTTCTTCTTCTTCTATCCTCACCGGATGGTCCATCTTGAAATGTATATCTTCGGATTATCGGTCCACTCCCAAAATCTCATTATCGCTATTTTCATCAATTATTCATCCTCAAAAGCTGAATATATTCGTAATGAGAAAAATTTAATTGATCAAAGTGACTAGTTCTCCGCTGGATTTAGTTTGTACATTCAAGTACGATACGCAACTACAACTGGGACTTTAGCCAATATTTTTGCAATCTTATCTTCCCGAATAGCATTCTTGTTGTGTACAAAGCATTTTCAAGTTACTGCACAAAAAAGAATTGGCAGAAATCCCAGCAGTAGCATTCCATTTGATATTATTCGAATGTCTAGGTTTTTTGTTGATACATATATTTACAAAAAATTTGCGGAACAAATAAATTCTCGTATAATACGAGTTCTAAGAACAATTATTACGAAGTACCGATCTTAAAATTGTCATTACGAAAGTTGGGTAAAATCGAAAGCTGCAACACGGAAAGGCTCTTTATTTCGACATATTTAGAGAACTCACTTTGGGGAAAAGTAGAATAAATGTTAAGATGTTCCGTTTTCCTTTTCTCCGAAATTTTAATCAACTCGAGCTTTTCCGTGTACACTTTCATTCATTTCACATACATCGCATTCTTGGATTGGAATATCAAATTTTAATTCACATCAAGCCAACGTGTGACACGCATCAGCCCACACCCACATATAATCATACAATCATATTCTGTATATTCTCTTAACAATGCTTACACTCTATCGCGCTCGTACATTATTACATCGCAAATTTCAAAATGATGACATCAAATTCGTAATATCGTGAATCCTAGGAAAAGAGTTTTATACAACGCTGCGAGGAACTTCCTTTTGGCTGTGGTATCCGCATACACATCGTCATAGATAACCAATAAGATATGTACTTCATTGTGACTAATGAATGTGATAATTATAAATTAACAGTATAAATTGATGTACCACATATAAGCACCCGATTAACTTCATGGTACGTCAAAATACTGCGGTAAGTAAAACGTGACATCTTTTTTTCTTTCCTTCCACATTCAACTTTCGGTTGAATAATTTAAGAGCTATTCGAGAATATATGTATATATATATATGGAATGTGTGGAAATGTCATGACAATGTTCGAGGAAAAAAAAAGTTTACGCCGACGATTGTGACTCATTTATGACGTGGATCATCATATATGAAATTGTGTAACCAATTAGAGTGCGTAAATATTCATTTCAATTTGTCATTCTAATACGCTCATTATTATCATTATACGCTACGTAGATACGTCGAATGCCGCATCATAGATGCATCGCAGCACAGCATATTCTGTTGAAAAATGAATATATATACTTTGGTTACATACAATTTATATCGAAGGGAGAGAGAGAAAAAAAGGAGTGAAATTTATTTTAAGACTCCAATGGCTTTAATCGATAACATATATACCGTAAAAGAAATTTAGTAGGTGAACGAAGAGGATACCGACGAAGAAGAACAAAAACAACGGAGAATTGGGGCTTTACTAGGAAACCGTGAAAATCAATAGATGTACCAGCGGTTTATGATCATCTAACGTCGTAACAACGCGTATTTTGCATTAACCGGAACCTGTGAAAAATTCATTCTTTCCGTTGATTTCAGTCGAATTTATCGATCAGATCGACTCGATGATTAGATTAAAATTCGAAGAAAAAGGTATTATATACTTATCGTTCTCTCCTCGTTATCATTTTCGAATTCCTACAATGGAGAGAAACAATTTCAATTCTTGAATCCATATGTTCTACTATTCAACGTTAATTTATTAGTTCAGTTGTTTTCTTGAATTATTATAGTTACTGAATTGTTGTTCTGGCCAACATATTACGTACATGTATAACAATTTTTTTTCACTCTGCATGGCCTTGAACGTCGTTTTTCCGTACGAGCCGTTGTACATCTTCTCCATCGATATCCGAATATACAAGGAATTATAACCTCGTTATCGTGGAGCTCTCGTTGACGAATAGGAAGAAAATCTACTCATAACTCGAACGTGATTGGACGGACGGGAGGGAGCGAGGAGAACAAGAAGAAGAAGAGAATTTTGGAAAAAGAAGAATGGTGATTTTCATGAAAATTTATATATACGTGCGAGAGGATAAAAATTTCAATATAATATCGATGAGTGCCGTGGGCGAGTGCCGGCGCATCGTATTAACCGTTATGGTACACGACGATGTTATATATACAATATATAATTACGGCATTGAATGTATACGTTGACGAAAATATATCACACGACGACATACACACACTCCCGCGCACGCGCGCGCAAACTACGTCTACATATTTCACACACATACACACATTTTGAATTTCACGAAATTTCTATGGCCATCTTTTTTTTCTCCCTATTCTCGGGGTTTCAGAGAAAGAGTGTACGGGAATGTGTATAGCATACGTATGTATATATATATATAATGTATGTATGTGGGTATATATATATTTATACACACACTCTCACATACACGTATACGTGTGAGCGAGAGAATCGATCGGTCGAAGCTCACTCATTCACTCACAAATGTATTATGTACTAACAGTGTAGTATGTCAAAGCCAGAATAGCTGGAGAGATAGAGGAAAAATAGCAAGAAAAACATATAGTGTGTTTGTGGATATAAATATATACGTATACAGTACTTATACATACGTGTTGTACATGAACCTACGAGGAAAGACCGATCGATATTTGCGATTCAGAGAGTCAACTCTCTCTCTATCTTCCTTTGGTAACATGGGCACAAACAACGACGCGAAACCGTAACTGTAATCTGTGACCGAAACTCGGTATACCAACCTTATGTTCATCCTTTAACAACAGAAGACGATACGAATTGGATAGTCAAAAAGAATGTATACAATTTTCAGATTCGCCGAGACAAATATTTGGAAAAAGATGAAAAAATACGCATCGCTCGCCGCACGTGTACGCCGTGAACAACGGACGATGCGTCAAAAGCACGACTCGCGATATATAAATGATGATGAAACTATCGAGGAAAGACACAGACCAGACCGCATATGAGATGGATTGTACGGGGAAGAAGAAGAAGAATAGAGTGTAAAAAAGAAGAACTCCTTGACTCACCATTGTGATGGCCCTTCCTTAGGACTCGCTTAATCGGAGTCTTTTAGAATTTAAGCAGCAGCGCCGCTCGATCGCTCTTCTCCTTTATTCCGTCACCCTCTATCACTGGACACTCGGAACGATGATATATTACAAACTTTCACAGTCAAGTGTATATATAATAGCTCTTTTTTTCAATAGGTGCTGAAAATTCGCGTATCTCGTTAGGTTATATAGAGAAAGAGAGGGAGAGATTTGGCACACGTACGAATTGGAAAAACCAACCGAATGAATGAGAAAATTCGTTGACGAACGAATGAACGAACGACTAGGAGAGAGAAAGAGAAATGCGAATAAATTGGACACGCGATACTTTGGTTATTGGGCACGGCTGACGGGAAACGCACTCGAGACAGCAATGGAGTCCGGTGCTCTGTTCGAGGCTCTCACAGTATGTGCGGCTGTGTATAATTCTGCGGGAGTGATATCCCTACGCCGCCCCTTACGGGCCAAGCTTTCCTCCAATGGCAGGTAAGAAAAGAGAAGTGGAGGGAACGTATGACGACTGCGGCGCGTGTCGAGAGGCGAGGAGGGAGTTCGTTGTACGGCAGAAACGGTGCTTTCCTACGCGACCAGAAGCTAGAGCCCCCGGCGACTATCTTTTGCTTCGACCCGACTTCGACTCCGTGAAAATTTCATGCGAAATTCAACAATATTGTATCAGGATGGATGAAACTTTATCTCGGCGAGATTATCAATGGCTTCTCCAACGTTTTTACCTTTCAAATGCTTTTACCGCGTTTTAACCCTTGCTTCGCGTGTACGAACCGTGGGTGCGGTCGTGTTTACAGGACCAGTCCGGGCAAACTAAACGGTCCTGTGATTGGCCGGCGCGCACCTGCAATGCGTCAGGCAGAGCCGCGCCGCGCCGCACGCGCCAGAGAGAGAGAGAAACAGCACGGTCGTATGCTGCTGTACTGTTGCTGCCTATGCCGGCGGCTCTCTACCGGGTCAAAACCGGGCTTCCCTGCCCCTGCTTTGCGAATCAGACGTCGTGCACCTCTGCGGACTCGGTGTATACTCGCTTTTTTCCCCCGACTCTCTCCCTCTCTCTCTCTCTCTCTCTCTCTCTCTATGCGTTTCAAGTCCATTTCTGATTCTTTTACCATCCTCGTCTCATGGCCTGGTCCCAACCCCGTGTCACCATATCTCTCACCTTCCCTTCTTGTGCTACTTTCATAATACACATTCATCGACCGTTTGTACTTCTTTTTCTTCTTCTTATACACGAATCTTCCTCCCTTCGATCGTCAATTTTCATTCTTTCTTCCTTTCCCTTCAAATTTCATTATTTTGAAAATTCAATTGCTCGTTCTTGTACAATCGTGTGACCGAGGAATATAGATTTTTTGAACTAATTTCGATTTGGAAGTTAATTGAATTTGCGTGAGAAGTCCGTTAACGTACAAAGTCGGGGCAGAATAGGGGGACAGTTTTCTTTTCCTTTGTCGCGGAATTTCTTTACATTCGTTCGATACATCCTGTGAATGTATATACAACGAAACACATGTATATTTGTTTATGTATGTGATGAGAAAACAAAAGAGCGTTCTCGTTCACCCCGTTTGTTGGTAATTAATTAATGTAATTGATGAAAATACGTGGAAAACATGTATCGAATTTCTTGTCAAAACGTAAATATTGATATGGTGTGTATGTACAACAGCACGAGAATCTGTTAGGAGTTGTTGTAATACGACAGGCACGAGCGGTATCCTTCTCTCGCTCTTTTACCCTGCGTGTAAGTAGAAAACAGACATAACAGGCGCCTATATTAACGTCTAAGAGATTCTCATGGCAAATGTTGGATTCTTGAATAAAATTGGAATCTAATCAGCAAACGGAATCTAATTTCTGTATATACACGGATAAAACGTGGCAAATTGCTACCTTTGTGGATTTATATCGTATCGCGACAGGCAAGAATTTTATTAAAGAATTCGTTATTGCGACGATCCAACACCATCTGGAATTTTTTCATTTTTTTCCCTGAGTGATTTGTTTAAATTCAGAGTGACGCTTCTGCTTCGCGTGATCTGTTGTGGAAATTTAATAACGGCATTTTTTATTTTTGATAGGACTCTGGTTAGATTGTATGCAATGTTCCAAGTTAATATCCTCCTACACGGCACCTTAGTCCCACGCGAATTCACGAAGAACATAATCGGTTCGATAAGAATTCTTTATGAATTTTTCTGGGGCTGTGGTGCTGTGTGGGCTATACAGCGTCGGAAAGTTTTCTGTCCTGGGGAAAAATTTGTAAGATTTCCAATGACAAATTTTCCAGAGAACTCTGGTAATTTTCAGAAATATTCACAGACATTCAGATAACCCTGATAACACATCAAGAATTCTTTTACAAAAACAAGAATAAAATTCTTCGAGAACTCTTTTCGAACTAATGAATTCATAAAGAGCTCTGGAGGAGTTCTTTGAGAGTACTAAAACAATACTTTCAGCATTCTCGAAGAACTCGTTAATGTGCCAAACATTGAACCCCTTCAGAGTTCTCTAAGAATTCATTAGTTTGAAAAGAGTTCTTGAAGAATTCCATTCTTGTTTTTGTAAAAGAATTCTTCGTGTGTTATCTGGGAAATTTTCAGTGGGAAAACGTGTCCAATGAGCGAAAGTTTCTCAGAGTTTTTTTTTCAGGTTTTTTCGAAGTTTCCTACAGTGAAAATTCAGGAAGTGTGTTTTCTGTTACCGAGAACGTCCAAATAACATGCCGGAGCGTTCACAAAACGTTCCTGCCCTTGTGAGAATATTTCTACGCCAAATTGCGCCAAAAACTACGACACATTACGTCAATCTACCCAATAAACACACATACGTCTAAAAAACGTGAAAAACGCCCAATAACCACACGTTGACATTTAGTAATATTCTTCCGTTGATTCGACGTAAAAATGTCGCGGCAGATCACGTGTTTTTCAACTATGAAATAACGTCACAACAACGGTCCAAAAGTCGTTTATAAGACGTCAAATAATGACGTGTTATAATGATGGTTCCAAAATGAGAATCAAACCAGACATATTATTTGAAAAATTTTCTATCAATGCGAAAAGAAGGGATTTTTGATAACACAAAAATTTAAGAAGAAAAATATTCATAAATGAAGTCACGCTATTCATTATTTCACTTCTCGTTTAGATTTTTGTCCAACATTGCTGTGTTTTGTTCGACATTCTCAACACGATGTCTTCGATTGATGTTCGAGCATTGAGAATGTCATAAACAATACGTCCTCAACGCGTGATTGAAGAACATTTCAGAAACGTTTTTTGAAGACGTTTTTTAATGGTCATTTTTTACTATTAGTTTTAGTAATACGTTATCGAAACGTCATTTCTGGACGTCTATTCCCTCGTCGGACGTTAACCAAAAATGAACGTTATGAATTCGACGAATAACGTCCGTTCGATAGTGCAACGTTTTTTCAACGTTGAAATAACGTGCATGTGTTCATTGGGTACGTTCCACAGCTTGGCGTAGTTTTACGTAATTAGGCATAGACGAAAATATGAATATTTGTGCCGAAAATACGCAAAATTGAAGCAGGGGAGTAGAAATATGTAAATTTGGCGTAAAAAGTCCGAGAGTTTATGCCATTCTACGTATTTCTACACCTTTTTACGTCACAGTATACACGGAGAGGAAAGAATGGTAATATTCACCATTCTAACATAGTATTCGGTCTTATTTTATATAAAATAGTGAATGTTACTGTGTGAGAATAGTCATCTTCAGGCCCGGATTACTCAATACGCCAACTACGCCATGGCGTAGGGCGCCAGGTCTTTGGGGGGGGGGGCGTCATAAGCTTGGAAAAAAAAATTTTTTAATTTTTTTTTTTTTTGTATTATGAGAATTTGGGATTGATGGTTTATTATTTCAAATAGTATTATTGAAATGAAAATAAAAACTAATATAAATAAAAACATTAAAAATGTAATTGACGCTCCACTTATTTTTGAAAATAAAATTTTTCTGATAAACTGTATTTTTTGTGATTTTGAATTCCTTAAGTGGGCGGTGGACCTCTTGTTAGCGTAGGGGCGCCTGATATCGTAATCCGGGCCTGGTAATCTTTATCAGAAACATGGTAGATAATTCTATTCTTACATAGCAACAATCACGATTTGATATAAAAATGCGACGGGGTACTATGTTAGCATGGTAAATATGACCATTCTCTTCTCTCCGTGTACACGGAGAGAATTGTACGGTAACCATTACTAGGAAGAATAGGAATTAGGTGACAGATATTCCAAAATTGTAATACGTACTATTCAAAATCGAAGTGAGTGCGATAAAATGTTTACTCTCTAAAATCTTTGGAGTGAGATTTCACTCTTTAGCCAGCCAGAAGTGAGCCTGTCGAATTTTCGAGTGGAATTTCCACTCTTTTAGAGTGATATTCTAAGGTTTGAGGTTAGGAATTCACAACCACTTCGACGCTAGAGTGAATTTTTCACTCCAAAAGAGTGAGAGGTCACTCCAGGGGGCATAAACTGAAATATAAAATTTTCAGAAGTGAATGTGGCGCTCTCCAGTGTGGATTAGTGAAAGTTCGAATGGAATGCAGGGAGTGGGGGTATCAAGTATATTTAACTTTCACTAATCCACACTTGAGAGCGCCACATTCAGTTCTGAAAATTTCATATTTCAGTTTATGGGTCACTCGAAACGAGTGAAAATTACACTCGAAGCGGACAGGCTCACTTCTGACACTTAGTGGAGTGAAACGTGCGATTTTTCACTCTTTCAGATTTAGAAAGTACGTTACCATGGGAACGATAGGTTAACATCGTAATGATCACCAAATCGCGAGTCAGCGCTCAATTCTTATCCTAAAGTCGCGATGAGAACTAGAGCGAATGGTAATCAATCCCATACACTTTTCTCAGTGTACGGGTAAAACTCTTGGTCATAGATTGGCGTACTTTGACGTAGAAGTGCGTAGAATTTTCTACGTTTTTTTACGGAAGGGTCCGAAATGCAGTATTTAGGCGTAGTTTTTGGCGTAATTTAGCGTAGAAATATTTTCACACGGGTGGATACTAATTGAACCTTGTGGCAGAACAAAAACTCTATTCTCAAATAACTCTATTCCTAAATATATATATTCTTACAAATCTCTATTCTTTTCAATATTGATTAGATCAGGATGTTTTTTGTTCTATGTATCAAAGAGTAGAGAGTTGTCAGAATAGAGATATCTAGGATTAGTCATATTCGAGAATAGACTTATTTAAGGGTAGAGATATCCAGGAATAGAGAAATAAAGAATAGAGTTTTTGTGCTGCCAACCTTGTCGCAAGTTCGTATTTTCCTTTCAAGCAGTAAGCATATCGTTCGGTGATGCAAAAACTTGAATAATCGCTGAAACACATCGCATTTTCTTGGCAAGAATCTGAAAAACTTCAACAAATTCGGAGAGTCTTTGGAATTTTCATGAAAGATCTAAGAAATTCGGGCATTCTGTACGGATTTTTCCATCAGTTTTCAAAGTCTTCTCATTTCCTTTACAGACAAATAGGAACGGAATTGCAATCTTGAAAAATTCCTACGAAATTCTGATAGGTTGTTGACATTTTTTTTATTATTCGAAAAAAATTAGATAATTTTCAAACACTTTTGCGTATACGATATTAGAATGTGGAATATGCATGTATATATTTATAAGTTTTCAAAAATCAGAAAAATTTCAACAATTTATTAGGGTTTTAAAAATTTTTCCAGAACGCATTTCCGTTTCGATTTGTCTGAAAAGGAAATGGAAAAAGCTGTGGAAAAAAATGAAGCTGGAACTAACGGCGGTTTGGGGTAATTTTTGATCGAGTGACCAACCGTCGCTAATTTCAGTCTCATGAAAAAAGTCTGCACGGAATGTCTTAAATTTATTAGATTTTTCATGAAAATATCAGAGATTCTCAAAATTTTTCAGATTTTTGCAAAGATGTCGAAAAATTTGAACGGTCTTTGTCCTCTTATTCTATTTTTAGGCTGATTTTGTCCTGATTGTTGAATAATGCGGCTAAAAACAGTACTTTTCCATGATTTTGATCTGAATTTTTCCTCAATCACTTTCATTCGGTGGAGGAAAAATTCAGACTAAAATTATGAAAGAGTACTCATTTTGTCCACGTTATTCAACAATCAGGACGAAATATAAGGACAAAAACCATCCAAATTTTTCGACTCGGGGTGGTTTTACAGAAGTTTTTCAGCGAGATACTTCCGTACGGGAACTCAAAGAGGGAAGTGTGGCATCGAAAAGTCGGAAGATGGACTGACAAATTGGGACCGGTGATGCAGAACCATGAAAATTTAAGTCGCGCGATATGGTATCGAAAAGTCAAGGAATGTTCGGAAAAATCGGGAGCACACGGAAAAAAATGTTTAGCTGTATCAGGTAAGTGTTAGTTTTCATATCTAGATATTTCGCTGCAGCAGCTAAAATCTAGCTGGTACAGCTAAACACTTTTTCCCGTACACGATTTGTGAAAAAAAAGGGATCCCAATGTTGGGCACAGAGGAAAAATTCGCTAACGCAGCAAATCAAGTTATTATCAATGAAAACAAAGCCGGATTTAGAAATTCTGTTTCCCTTTCCAACACACGTATAACAAAACATGAGTAATAGGCGGCAGCCTACCCAAGTAACACCAATATGCATAAAATATTCTCCTAACGTTCCTAGAATATTCCAATGTTCTGCGAGCATTCTGAGAACGATTGATGAACATTTTGTGCTACTAGAGTAGTGTGTCTCTTTTGTTATGCGTTGATTGAAAAGGGAGACAAAATTTCTAAATCTGGCGCTGCATAGAATAACAAATCTTTTCGCTACTCACACATCACTGATTTGTCTAGGGATGTTGCAATGTCCTTAGGATATCCTGAGGACGTTGCCAGGAGATTTGTGCTGTGTGGGTAAACTAGTTGAAAATTCGCTGCAACTAAAACAGCGAATTTTTCGCTGGACAAGCAAAATTTGATCTTTCTTCTTCCCCACCTCCTCATGACTCCTCAAATCCTGACAGTTCGCCGATCTCAAACTAAAGATTGGAATGAATCGGTAACATCCATTCTGATTAACCACCCTAGAACGGGCATATGGGGTCTTTCAGGCCTGCAAACGTTTGTTCCACTCCCAGCGGTTGAGTATCTCCCCCAAGAGAACATGAAGATTCAAGGAATGTTCAATGGAGGGTATATTCAACATCCGAACATTCGAAGGTCCATTGGACATTCCATGAACGTGCATTTACGTACAATGGACGTAAGTTCAACGTAGAAGGTTGGTGTTCTCTTGGGGATTTTCATTCAGAATCGTCTACAATCTGAATATTTTGAAAGTATGCACCCTGACGAACAAAAACCATCCATACCCTGGTTAACAAAAAAAAATCATACAATCTGACGAAATGGTATTTAATGGGATTTGGTCAGAACATTGTGCAAGATTCAATCAGAATCACATTGAGAAAATACACTAATCTGAATCAATCTCATTGAAAATGGTTGAATAGGATTTGGTCAGAACGTTGTGCAAGATTCAATGAGATTTGGCGAGAATCAATCGGTTTGTTTAACCAGGGACAGTGAATTCGAATCCATGTAGTTTCAAATGAGATACAGCCATTTGAAATTCTCTGTGTTTTTCACGTGCACTGTAAAAAATTTCTATGGGTGACTTTCACGCATAAATGTTCGGAAGTCATTAACACATGCATGCGTTGAGAATTTTCCTCATTTTACCGGAAATTTACTGGAAAATAATAGTAAAAATCCCACAAAGTTTGGAATTTTCAGTTAAATTCATTGGAAATTTTATATTTATGTACTGAAAATTGATTCCGATTGTTACGTGTAGGAAAATTCCCATTATTTTTTACAGTGTGTCTATTCTAGGGTCAATACGATTTCCTATACGTATGACATCACTCGGTGATAAGAATTTCACTAATTCTTGTGAAAAAATCGAATGGAATAAGTATTATCGATGACGATAGGTTAGTCGGAAGATCTATCATGTTACAGAAATGGGAAGGAATTGAGGATTCCGAAGAATTCATCTTCCACGTTCCTAAGCGGAGGAACAGAATTCAAATTTCGAATTCGATTCGTGTTTCGAATCGTCAAACCTAAGGAAATACTATTCAACCATCCTGGACAGTATGTAAGCTTTGAAACTATTCGAAAAAGGTTTTCGAGTCGAACATATTCTCTTGATAAGTTCGTAGAGAATTCTTCAAGAATTCTATGAGAGTTTGTGAGTAAGATCTTTTAAATTCGTATATACATTACAGCAAAAGATTTGGAACTGGAACGAATGGAGAATGATGGAAAATTTCTATAAAGTTCTTTTGCATTTATTTCAATTTCTATCAATTTAAATTTCCAATCAAAATCATAGGAAAGAATAGAAATATCCCAATCGTAATTCTGTAATTTTCCTTCGTACTTCTTCTTTGAGAAGTTTCGAATAAGATGTTTTCCTTCAGAAATATTGAGATATCCTAAACTGAGCCAAATTTGTTGCATACAAGATCTTTCAAACTTTGAGGAGGTGTGTTTTTTGTTTCTATATATTGCGCATTTGTTCACGACTCAGGAGCTGTAGAAGATTTCAAAAATAAATCCTATAACTTGGATATGGGCATTCATTTTCTAAATTTCAATGGGATTCGATAGGTTAATGAATTTCTAGGTGAGAATATTTGTCGGAAAAGTTTTTTTTTTATCATTCTATCTACTCTCTAAAATTTTTGGAGTGAGATTTCACTCTTTAGCCAGCCAAAAGTGAGCTTGTCGAAATTTCGAGTGAAATTTTTATTCTTTTAGGGTGACAGTCTAAGGTTTGAGGTCAGAAACTCACAGCAACTCCAATTTTAGAGTGAATTTTTCACTCCAAAAGAGTGAAAATCGCACTCGAAGCGGGCTGGTTCACTTCTGAAACTTAGTGGATTGAAACACGTGATTTTTCACTCTTTCGGATTTAGACAGTACGTTGGAAAATCGAAAAACGTGTCAAAATTTTCTTTCTGAAAACCCACTTTCAAACTCGCCGAGTTACACACTGTAAAAAGTGTGGCTTTAATCGGCTGCTCCTCAATTTGAAAATTGACTGAGATTTAGCCTTTTTCATCGTGTCGGCGATTGTTTTTTGTGCTCACTTTACAGTTGAAATACGCTCCTTTTGGCTGGGTTTCGAATTTAGTCATATTACAATGTGAATTGAGAACTTTTTTTCACAATGCGTCGCTCCGCATTTCCCATCATTCTCACGCTTGTTGGAATGGTATATACGTGATTTCGCGAAAATCCATTCATCGTCAGAAAAATGAAAAATATGCTCATTATCTGTGTTGTATCGGCCATCGTATGACGGAGCGTTATATTCTTTTCCATTTTTGGTGGCGAGAGACAAATCTCGAAATTTTGATTGCAATTTTTGAGCGCAAATCACATGTTTTTATTGTTAATAATCATTGAACGAAGCATAATATTGACGAAGTCGTCCGTCACACAAAAGAGCTAGTCTTCAGAAAAAGTGTACCAAATTTCGAATCAATTCGTTAATCAGATCTCGAGATATCGTGGACACCGATACCCTGTAGCAATTACCCTGGTAGCAACGAATAGCAACGAATTACCCTGGTAGTAATCATATTAGGCAGTTTACTGGCCCATATCAAGGCCAGGGATACACCTACCCAGATAACATTTTGAAGCCCCCCCTTAGATTTGCGTGCAATTTGCATGCAGAAGCTTATTCATGCGCGTCGTTTCGTGAGCCTACAAGTATATTGCGCGCTAATCCTTATCCATGTACGTTGCTTCGTGATGGCATGTTATCTGGGTAGTCTGCCTCGATAGCGCCGGGTCAAGGGCGAAGGAGAGCCTAGAATGCGATTTCTACAAGGGTATAGCTGCTGGGATTGAAGAAAATGTAGTTGGGTTCAAATTCAGCTACGTTTTTGTTGCAGTTTATTAGCAGTGTTTTGGTTTGGTAGCTCGGAATTTTAATCAACAAGGGGTCAGACAGGTAAAGGACCTTTTGTCTTTTACTCCAGAGAGTTTAAAAGACTTCTTGAGCTAATAAGAAAAATTATTTCTCTAAAATTCCACTATGGTCTCACTCCTTAATTATTTTCAATTTCAAATTCTTTGTTTGGGTCTCCAAGTTCGAACCATCGAAGTATTCCATACGCTGTCAGAAATATCTGAACATTTTTTCCATCACGTACTACACTGTTAGAAATTTCTGCATTAATTTTAATGTCTTTGCTGGAAGGTTTTTTTTCCAAGTACGTGCATGAATTCAGTTTCATACACATTTTACATCAGAAAATTCAATGTCAACTATAGCATAATCTATGGTTTTTACATGTTTTTGTACATTAGATTTGATGTAAAATGTGTATGAAACTGAATTCATGCGCGTGCTTGAAAAAACTTGAAGTTAATGAAACGTTAATTTCATCTAACGAAGCTCTGCGTAAATTCTTTAGGAACTCTTGGATTGGTTGGAAAAAAAAACAATTCATTATTGGGAGATAAAAACTCAATATCCAAACATTATCTCATTGAGTTAAGAGTTTATGATGAATTCATTTTCAATCTAAATTCATCCCGAAGGTGTGCTCAGATAGTACAAGAGCTCAAAGAGAATTCATAACGAATGTTTTCATTCATTATTAATTCTAATTGCACTCTTCTGAGTTTCCTGGGATTTCAAGACACAAAATGTTTGTCACATCATTGTAAGAAGTAATTTGTTGAATAAAACGTTAATAATATATTGTACTCGCTTCGTAAGGAAACTACGGTGATTGTCGAATATTCTTTGCATTGGTACAGTACACATTGGGGAGATATCAAATATCTGGACGGTAAAATGGTTTGGGGAAAAGTACAATGAATTTATAGTGAAATTAAAACTGTCGAAATACGTGCTTCGATTGCGGTAAGAATTGTGTGAAGGTTCTTCAAGGACGTCCAGGCATCAGGAGAAGCGAGTAAAATTTCAATTTTACATTTCAAATTTACATTTGGATTTGATAATTGTGTACACACCTGAGATTGGACTCTAAATACAAATTTGGGTTTCTTCAAGGTTTGCAGATATTGAAAAATAAAATTACAAAAATGTGTTTACAGTTGAAGGTTATTGCTTTCAAAATTCTCTTATACTCGCCAGAAAATCAGTAGAAGACTGATACTTGAGATTTTAATCCTAGATGTGGATTTTATTATTACACTGTAAAAAATATTCGGGATTTTCCCATACCTATGTAGAGGAAATTTCCTATACTTGTACGGAAAAAGCGAATTCCCGTACACGTATAGGAATTTTCACATAAAAATATATTAAAATTGCTGTTTTTATGGGATTTTTACTGTAAATTTATAGGATTTTTCCCAAAATTTACGGGAAATTTCCTATCCATGTATGTGTTAATTACTTCACATACATGTATGTGAAATTTCCTATAAAAATTTTTTACAGTGTATCCAATAAACACACACACGTTATTTTAACATTGAAAGAACATTAGACTGTCAAACGGACGTCAGTCGTTGATTTCATAACGTTGATTTTTAGTTGAAATTTGATAGGGAAATAGACGACCAGGAATTACGTTTCGATGACGTTTAATTGAAACTAATATTCAAAAATAACCATCAAACGACATCGTGTTTTCAACGGGTTGGAACCACGCGTTTAAAATGTGTTTATAACACCTTGTGTTTGAACTTCAATTGAAGATATTCTGCTAAAAATGTCGAACGATACCGAACAATGGTTAAAATTTCAACAAAGAGCGAAATAGTCAATAGTGTGGCATACTTTCCAAATTCTGTCATACTCAGAAATACTATTGTTCTCGATATTGAATGAGAAGTTTTCAAAATAATTTGTTGGATTCAATTCACGTTTTAGAACCATCATTAGGACACGTCATATTTAACGTCTTTTAAACGATGTTCAAACCGTTGATATGACGTTATTTTATGGTTGAAAAACACGTGATCTGCCGCGACATTTTTACGTTGAATCAATGCAAGAATATTACTAATTCACAACGTGTGGTTATTGACTGTTTTTGACGTTTTTAAAACGTGCGTGTGTTTACTGGGTATTCACTAAAAATTTTCGTTGAATGCATTATTGTTTATGAAAAAACTTTACGTAAAATTTGACTTGCTTCTTTTGGTGCTTGAGTGCCTTTAATATGCTTTGAAAATTCACTGACATCATTTTGGGTAGACAACTGCCAAACTTTTTGAAAAATTTCTTTTTACAGTAATAGTAAATTCCTTGGAGTGAAAATCCTCTTTGAACGAGTGGAGATTTTGCAACAGAGTGGGAATAAAAGAAAAGCTCATCATTCCAACCAAGATTAAGTTTCACTCCAATGAAGGGATAATTCACTCTCATCGAAGTTGTAGTATTTTTGCTCTTTAGGGGTGGATCTCCGCGTCAAAGAGTTTACATATTGTCAATAGGACCAACTACTTTGATGCGTACTGTGAAATAAAAAAGAATTGGCAAAAAAAGTGTAGAAATCCTGGGCTAAAATGATTTGGGTAAATTTTACAAATCCTTAGAAAAGTTCACTTCATTTTAGCGAAACCAACTTATTTCTCGTCTAAGAATTGATGAAAAAAATGACATATTTTGACTCAAATGTAATGAATTTTCTTATGACAAACCTGCCCTGGTGGAAAGAATTTTTGAATTTGGTTGAGTTTCATTAGATTTTTTGTTAAATGTTGCTGAATTTCATTGAACTCCATGTTGATCTTCACTCACAAATTGGACTCTCTTTGCATGAAAAATCAACAAAGCAATACGAATTTCAACAAATTTCGATGAAATCAAATCAAATTTATCAAACTTTGCCAATTTTCTATGATTTTTGTGAAGATTCGTGGAATCTTTTTCAATTTTTGATAACAAAAGTGTCGAAATTGAGAATGGAATTCAACAAAAGTTTTTCCACCAGGGAAAAAAATGTTGTTGAAGTTTGAATCGTTTGGGCAAACGAAACGAAAATTCAAACGCTCAGAATCTAATGAATTATCTTTATTCATCTTCTTGAATTAACTCTTTGGACTTGGAAGCATCGTTCGAAGAATGCACTTCAAGATTTTGAGTCTTCGATAGCTGAGTATTTCTTTATTCAATTTACAATTCGATTCAATAACCGATTTAAACTTCAGCAACATAGAAAAAATAAATATATTTCTGACTATAAGGTAAGAGACCCTTTACCCGATCATTTTCATTATTACATGCATTTACGAAGTAATTTAGCTAGAAGTTTCAAATGAAAAAGTTAATTTTTGATCGAATAATTACAAAAAATGTTTGGGTTAAAGAGTTTTTGCACAACTGAACCACATAAAACCTAGAATATTAAGACTGATCGGGTATAGGGTCCCTTGCCTTAGTTAGAAATTTGAGTACAAAATTTGTGAATTTGTACCCAAATATGCAAATTTCTCAATAATGTCATCATGATAGTGATACGCATGCGAAAAAATGTTCGCATCATGCTGTCAAGGTGTTTCCCCATAAGACAGTGTTATTGAGGGCAAACCGAGTTGATAAGACCATATTGAACACATCATGTTTACATTCTATACATCATCACAAGCTAAGCAAACTTCATGATAGTTCGTTTACGGTACGTTATGTTACAAAACAATCAGCGCACATTTTCTTTTCTGGATAAACATCTTGAAATTTACAAGCTTATAAGCTCTTTATTAAATCATGTTTGTTGGAAATCTGCTACCAATTACTCTATGATTCATGAATGAATTCACTTCAATCAAAACGTTACGTTTTACACGTCATGTTAAACCAGGGTGCCCAATAGCTACAATAGATATAAAAGTTTCGTGTTCGCCAACCGAAATTGCGGGGGTGATACTATAGCCCCTAATAACACATAACCTTGTTTGTGTGCACATGAATGTAAAAAGGAGTATTCGTTAGCGCCCGTGCAAGTATTGACAAGACTGAAAAAAACCCACACACTGAAAAAAAAATTTCTTCCGATCAAATAAATAGTTTATTTGTCCTCCCTCCATGAAATATTTCTTAGGATTGATGAAATATTTAATCGACCCTAATGGGCGAATGGACAAGCTTGGGACATCCAAACTTTGTCTGAAAAGAGTTTATGATGTCCAAATATGTCTGAATATTGTCCAAAACATGTCCACGATGTCTGTTTATGTCCATTCATTCAAAATTCTACACAAAGTCGAATTCAATGTCTATCGTTTGTCCAAAACGCGTCTGAACCTTCTTATCTGTATGTCCGAAAAGTGTCCATGATTTGTCTAGCGTGTCCGAAACATGTCTGAAACGCATCCAAAACTGTCTCGCAATGTCCAATCGTTGTCCAGTTGTTGTCCAACCGATATCCACCTGCTTAAAATTTCGGACATTCATCCAATGTCCACCATTTGTCTCAGTAGCCCATCAGGGGAATCAAACAATGGAATGCTTGCCCCAAATAAATGGGTCTCCTAAGTAAATAATTTATTCACCACAAGTAATCAGTTTTTGCATCCAATTGAATATTCAATTTCTACGGATGAATATTTTATGGAGAGAGGATAAATAAATATTTTTTCCAGTGCAAGCTTGTCCCAGAATTGGGACATGCGTCTGGAACAAACCTCTCCTAAGAATAATTGCGCCAATATTGTGCAATGAGTGTCCCGCTGTTTCCAATGGATACACGGACAAAATTAGTGATCCAAATTTTCGTTGACTAGTATGTCACTTTGGGACGGAGCACAATTTCCAGAAGAATTCGTACACTGGATTTTAATACTTCGTTGACTTTGTCCATTGTTTCACCAATGGAATTCACTTTTCATTCTGGTGGTCGGAATAATGAAAAGAGTCAACGAATAATTGAAATCCAGTGTACGAATTCTTCTGGAATTTGTGCTGCGTCGCAAAGTGACATACTAGTCAACGAAAATTTGGATCGCTAATTTTTTCCGTGTAGTCAGTATCTTGGTACATTTGTTCATGTTTTTGGAACGGCCATTGCACTTGGTACAAGCTTGGCAAAAGCGTAAAGAACAAGCGTTCCTTAAGGACCATGGAGTCCTTCAAAGAATGGGTGAGATTTTGCTACGTACTTTCTGATCAAGTAAGCAATAAATATACAAATTTCAAATCCGCAGTTATGAAGTACATTGCTAAAATTGAGCTTTAAATATGGAACTGCAACTGCAAATGATTCCTAAAAATCATGCAAACGGTTGTAAACATATTAACCTACAAATGTCAATAATTTTTATAACTTTTTTCTCATGTTTAGGAATATTTTTTGGGCTTTGGATTTATATTTAGAGCCAAATCCTAGCAGTGCACTTTGTTGCTATATTTAAAATTTATAATCGTTCCTTAGTTATCCCTGAGGAGAATCCAAAAGTGGAGAAAGCGGATATTGAAACAAATGAAACGTGAAAATATTCCAATTCCCTCCTAAATTACGCTTAGGTGACTCTGTGTTACGCTTAGATGACTCTTCGCTTGCGTTTTCTTTGCGTTCCAACGCTTCATTTTCACCAGGGATTTCACAACTGCGTAGCAACATTTTTTCTGCTTTTTAATACTCCATGGCCCTTAAGAACAATTAAGCCGATGTTGTCGGATAAGATTTGTTAATAGTTAACAAACTTTATTCGATTGAAATAAATTTGGAATACATTTTTCCAAGTGTATTTAGAGTCTAATCCTAATCGTGGATTATATTATTATGCACTGAAAAGTTCCGTTAAACGCATAATAATTTATGAAAAAAGGTGGCACCAAATTTGACTCGCTTCTTGTGTTGCTGAAGTTTGAATCGTTTATTGAAATAAATTAGTAATCGAATAACAAAATAATCAGATCAGCTGTTTGAGCCCCAAAATCTTGCAATATATTCTGCGAATGATGTTTCCAGTCCCAAGGAGTCAATTTAAGAAGTTGAATAACGATGAATCATCAGATTTGGTGAGTTCGAATTTTCGTTTCGTTGATATAAACGATTCAAACTTCAACCATATCGCGCCCTATGGTGCTTGAGTGCCCTCCAAGAGAATAATAATAAATTAACAAACTTCGAATTTACCAAAGATCTGTGAAGGTTAAAAAATGAAATTCGTTGAATTTGCTGATGCATGGAGGTTACAATTTTAAGATTTAAAGTTTTTAGTCTTCAGGAATCATTGGGAAATTCAGAGTTTGCGGCAATGCGCAAGTCCGAATATTATGTAATTTATCACATAATTCACTTGAAATTTTCATCGATTACGTACCTTCTGAAAAGAATTCGAGCAAAATTTGACTTTTCTTTTCCTCCCTCTGCTCCATGTTCGAGTCCCGTTAAGGCGTACACCCCCTAACAGCACATCCACCGACTCCCACGTCGCATTCCCGTGGACTCCAAGTGGATAAATGGTGGACGTGGATAGAACGTGGATGAACGGAGATTCCACGCGGAGGCAACGTAGAAATGTCCGGTGCTGTACGGGACCAGTATATAACAGCAAAAAAAAAACTATTTTCATGAATTCTTTTTGTAAATATGGTAAGGGGTTAACAAAAAACTCTTGAAGTATGTTGTTAAGCATATATTTAAGTACAAACAAGAATTCTTCCATCAAAAAATAATTCAAAATGGCGGCTCTACGGTCATTTTCCGGAGACATCTCGCACGAGGCGGCACGCACCATAACTTTTCATACGAAATTTTATAAACATCTTTGAAACAATATTTTGAAGAGAAACGCGTAAAGATTTTGAAAAATATGAATTTTTGGATATTTGGCAGTTGGTTAAAGTTCAAACTCATTTTTTCGACAAAAAAACAGTCGTTATTTGTTTGTAAAAATTGTTTCTAATCAACGAATCGAAAATTCCGTACGCGTTTCTCTTCGAAACGTTGTTCCAAAGATGTGCACAAAATTTCGTATAAACCCACATAGCACAAATGTCTCAGTAATATCCCCAGAATATTCTGGAGATATTACTGAGACATTTGTGCTACATGGGAAAATATGCAAAATTGACGGAGTTATGGTGCGTGACGTCTCGTACGAGATGCCTCAGGAAAATTACTGTAGAGCCGTCGCTTTGAATTATATTTTTTATGAAAAACATTTTTTGTCGTATTCAAATATATGCTCGAAAACATACTTCAAGAATTTTTGGTAACCCCTTAAACGTCTGCAAAAAGGTATCCTCACAGTAAAAAATGTTGTGTTGGAAACGGTCTACTCAAAATTCGTGTTGAAAATTAACACATCTGAGTGTCAAATTGACAGATTTTCTATGTAAATTTAACACTTTTGTGTTGATTTATCACACCCTCTGTGTCAATATTTAACACAAATTTTGAGTGGACCGTTTGGGACATACACGTATTTTAAAAATACACAAAATCCTCCACTGCGCTTTTGAAATATTCGAAATACGTATTCCGGCTTTTGCAGACGTCCTTTGAAGATTTGAAAGACATTTTTTTGTTCTCTCAGGCAGGATAATTTTTCAGGAATTCATAAGTAATTCTCCTGTGCCGTCCGCGCTCTTTACTAGCGTCTGAAACTTCTCGCGTACCCCATATACTATCAATTTTTCAAAAGACACCTGTTGACAGGCATTCAGCTCTAGTATCCATTCTATTTGCCGAATTTTTGAACGCAGTTTCAGATAAAAATCCGACTCCGACTCTTGAAGTCTGCAAAAATCATAAAAATGATTCATGTAATTTATAAATTTTTGAAAGCACAGTGCAGCGTACAAAATTAACTACTCATATGAGAATATACAGGTTGTAGGGATTTTTTATCATCGTATAAGAAAAATATCAAAGCCGTTACATATTTAAATACATGTACGTTCATCGCGACTGCAAAAATATTACACGAACATAAAACATTCTTAGAGAGAACAAAACATTTCAATACTTTAGAAATATTTGTAATCATTAAGGGTAGTTCGCCACAAATCTCATCGAGCTTGAGATCTACAAATATATCTATATCTATATTCTGTCTAGTAATCCTAAGTATAAATTTTTCTTTGTGTGCACTGTGGAGATCTATCACCACTCGACATAGCAAATAACGTTCTCTCACTTGTTTTCCTTGGGATAAAATTCAAATATTAAATATTCATTGTTGAGGATTCAATTTCCCTTTTGCTTTTTATGAATCGAATTGCTCTCAAAAGAATTCGCAGATATAACATCGTAGTATTTGTGTTGAAAATATATAGTCGAAGTTTGAATCGTTCATTGAAACGAATCAGTCATTAAATAACGAGATACTCATAGTTGTTAAAAACCTTTCAATGCATTGTTTAAACGATGTTTCCAGTTCCAAGGAGTCAATTCGAGGAGATAAATAACGATAATTCATCAGGTTTTGTAACTTTGGATTCTCATTCTTTTTTTAAAACGATTCAAACTTTGACAACGTAATAAAAATGGGATATAAAAACATTTTTTGCTGACCTACACGGAGAGAAATTTGGAGATATTGAATCACTGAGCTTCGTGTGATTTTTCATCCCGAAATTAGATGATTTTGTATCTCGAACGGCGTGAAAAAACATCACAACATCGGAGAGCATAAATCTCGAATCCCGTGATATTATTTCACCGTGGAGTTGGAGATTCAAAATCAAGCAGTTCGATGCTCGAAAAGCATACAGTTGGTGATAGAAAATCACCAATCGGTTGATTTTGCTTCACGTCAGTTGCGAGATGCAAAATCTTGTTGAGTTCATTGATTTAATATCTCCGAATTTCTCTCCGTGTATGTACCTATTCATTACTATGAGAAATATTAAATGTTTTGATATTCAAATCAATCGAGATTAAGACCAAGAAAACCCTGTGTTTGCATGTACAAAAATGGTGGGTCAAAAGAGTATCTTCCCTGGAATTTTTGTGGAATAAATTTTGTATTCAAGATCAGGAAATTATGCCTTGTCAATCAACTTTGTTATACTCAAGAATTCAATCCCGCATTTTTCTGAAATAAAACACTGAAATTATATAAAAGTTTTCGATTTTCCCTCTCATGAATATTAATGAAAAGATTTCCAAATTTACAAATTCCAGTATTTATTTTCTCAATACAGGGACAGGGATTTATTTCAAATGAAGCTGAAGCTAGCAGACGTAAACTAGCAGACCACGTTTATAAACTGAGCTGATGTAAATTTTAATTTTTTCAAAATACATATTTTCAAAGATTACGATACACAAATCTCATTGGTGTCGGTTTCATCATTCTACGATAATTCTATAATGAACTAGAGTGCGAGTCTGCTAACTCAAATCTGCTAGTTTCAGCTTCGTTCCTTTCAAATCTCCTCTAATTCTTTCAACAAGGGATGTCAGTTCTTCCGCTATATCACTAGACGCTCTGTATATTTATACTTTATACATCAATTTTCTGAATCAAATTTCACATGGGGAGAAACTTTTTTGAATCGCCATATCACAGCATAGCAAGAGGAACAACGATTCTCTTGTCAACTCAAACAGCAGTTACCCAGGTAAAAATTGACCATGGGCGCTAGGTTGCCGCAAGGCTCACACAGGTTGGGCCGAGCCTAGGCTACCAGGCATGGCGCAACTCTGAAATGATAACATCATTTCAGCCTCAGCCCATTTGTTTCCACAATCAAGACCCAACACTGGAAACAGGATTGTGATAGCATATGCCGTCAATGGCACACCATACAAACATTTGTTCGCCAAGGATGAGCCAACGCTGTAGCAATCTTGCGGCAGGGTTGCGCCCATCTCATGCCAATGGTCACTTTTATTTTTTATTGTAATTGAAAATAAAATAAAAAATCCATTCTATCATTTCGATTGAACGAAATGAATGTCGGAGAATTTCAACATGTAATTTTTCTGATTAGTTTAAACTGATGAATGACGTAAATCCGGTGGTCCTGGCGTAGAAGTAGGCGGGTCTGGAAACAGATGAAGAATTATTTCTGTCATGGAATCTTCAAAGGAGACTTATATATTGATTGAATGCTTGGTTCGCCATTCGCAGGAAACAAGCATCACTCTGGTGAGAGTTATTGTAATTTGCTGTTTGAGAAGAAAGTTTCACTCTTAGCCAAGCTATTACTCAAGTCGAGTCAAGCTAACGCCTAAACTGAGCGAGGCCATCGCCCAAGCTGAGCCAAGCTATTGCCCAAGCTGGACCAAGCTACGACCCATGCTTGATGCAACATGAGAATCCATTGTCATTCAGAGTTGCCTGATGCTTGGAGCAGTGTTCCGCCAAGCCCTAGAGAGCCTCTGTTGAAAGCATGCGTTTTCCTTCAAACAATATTGGTTGAAGGATGGGCCAAGCGTGGCGCAGCCAATGATCAATGATGGATCAACGAAGTCGATTTATGACTTCCCATATTGGTACAATGTTTAGACCATTGTCAACCATCCTTGTCCCTACATAGATTGCCCAGCTTTAGCTGGCAGCCTTGCGTCTAGCTATATTCCGTCGTCAGCATTGGCGGAGTCTGAAGATTTTTATATGGGTAGTTATTAGCACGCCGCATATAGCGCAAGTTTTCAAAGACTTGAAAAAAAAAACCAATCTGTCCTGCCTCCTCATCCCATCAAGTAAATCATGAAATCTCCAAGCATTCCAAGACGAACAATATTTTATTCTCGGTTGTACACAAATTACCTTACAACTTATATCAATTCATAACATTCTATTTTAAATTCTTTTCGATTCCACTTCTACTCTCACATCCCCAATCCACATACATCTATTTCATTTGAATCCCCATTACATTCGCTTGCCTTTCATCATTGTACCTCCACACTATATAACTTTATTGAACTGTGTTCAACAATAGAATGCATTGCAAAAATATCGTATTGCGAGTTACATTGAAACCATTATTTAGTTGTAATTTCAAACCCATCAACGTTATCATTAACACCCAGTTTATATAATACAAGATTTTATTTTAAAACAAGTTGACTTTTATGTAACGCGATCGTACATATGCATTTATTTTATTCTCATTCTCGTAAGATTTTAAAGCTGAAATTCCAATAAAAATCAAATAATCGAGAAGAATAACGAGACGCGCATTAGGAATGTATTTCATCCACGATACAACGGGGTGCAAATGGAATGAATTTTGTCTATTAGGACAAGGGACACAGGTGTAAGTGTATACCTGAATACATACATAATACATATCCACGTAAACCGTCGAGGAGGGCTTTTTGTGCAAGGGAAAGAGAAAGAGATGGAACATGTTATATACATGGCAGAGCAATGATTTTTAAAGCAAGGTTAAGAGGATATACCCTTGCAATACTATAACTTTATTCTGTGCTGCTTTTTCACCATTTTAAATTCATGATTATAAGAAGTTACCGGCAAAGGTACGTGTACCGCGCGAACAACTTTATAAAAACTATTTCTTACCAACGCATATTAAATTCATTATTTCGTATGACTTTTATTTCGCGTGGATGTGGATGATGATGATGCTTTTGCTGGTTCTGAATAGAAGATATGACTCGATCGAATCAAATTTTCATTCTTACTTTTCTTTTGGGGGTTCGCAAAATAAGTATCCTATATATGCAATAAGATTTTAATACAAAAACCGAATGCTAAGACAGTACAAATTAATTGACCTCGATATTAAAAATACATTATTTACGTAGTTGGATGGTCAATATAGGAAATTTAAGTATCACCCGTATCGCTTTTATCTCATCATATTGTGATGTTGAAAATGTTAAACTTATCTCACGACAATCCTAACATAAATATTAATCATAATTATATTATATAACTTCTCGGATACAGCTTTTGAATTGATAGATAGGCATTATTCAGCGATAAGCTTTTTTGTTGAATATTTTTATTTTAGTATAAACAAGTGATGACACGTTTTCCCCCAGAGCTAGCTTACATTTCTCCATTAACACTAAATCCAGCATTCGGAAATCTAGATTTATGGATCCATACAGTGGTATAAAAAATATACAAGTATTTGTGTACAATTTTATGGATTCCTTACAACATATTAATAGAACCTGGATTTAGCGTTGCATTCAGGATCGATACAACATAGCTACTTTATACTTTGGATGAAAAATAATCAAGCAAGAAAATGATGACTCGATCGGGAGTTAATTATAACGATTATTCGTGTGAGAAATTTGTATATAAAATTTGATGAAGTCAATTCGCGGTTGTTAGATTCCGACAATTCATCCCAGAATGACCACTCTTGATAGTTGAAATAGAAAATTTTGGGACGTATTCGAGAGTTGCTGAGGGGTTTTAAATTGGTATTTTGCGATTTCTGTCCCTGTTTTCCCGAAATACTGATTTTTAACTGAATTTCAACGGTTTCCGAAAAGAAATCAATGAAATCAATCTTGGCTATTCAACAAAGTTTTCTTCATTTTTCTCCTCGGGGAATTTGAATTTTGGAGACCACTTTAAAAGGTATTTCTATATTCAAGGCCGATTATGTGTTTCATTATATATCATCTGTTCCAGAGATGCGCAGCCTCAATTACTTTTGTGTATTTAAAATGCTTTTTTCTTGTCAAGTAATTTCTAATTTGACTTTAAAAATCTCTATTTTATAGAAATAGAAGAGTGGTTGATATAAAAATTTACTTCGTTCATATATTTAAGGGGAGGTTAGGTTCTCATCTAGCGACCCAAAAATAAGCTGGTTTTCTCGAATTTTTGTTTCGTGGAAGGGAGTAAATGAAGAACTTGGGGTTTTTCACACTTGTTAATTGATTCTTGAAGTACATACAAAAATTTGTTCCAGTAGAAAATAATGCCTTTGGAGTTGTTGAACCGTGTTGAAACATAACCACCTAACAAAACAGTGATCAATCGGGCGCCCCTATAGCACTTACAAAAATTATCAGAAATCAAAAATCCAAAAATTTTTATGAAATATATTATATTTTTTGGAGGTTGTACCAATGAAACCAATGAAAAGTCCCAAATTTAAAAAATGACAGACATGCAAACTTTTGGTAGCGTTTTTTCACCTTCCTTCGTTCTTTAAAGTGCTATAAAAAGAAGAAAAAAGGGCAAATGTAGTCTCCATTTAGGTTCATCCTCCAATAAATTCAATCAGCTTCAAAATGAAAAGAAAAAGAGCGATTCGTTCAGGGGTGTTTGAGATATCGTGGAGCAAAACTTGAAAAACATGGTTTCGAGAACAACACCTTCAAAGTTTCGGGATACGAATCCTTTGACTCGAGAAAATTTTCTTTATGTTCTTTAAGACCCATTTAATGAGTTCCAAATAATTCGAGTTCTTAATTTACTTCCTAAGAAAAAAAATTCGAGAAAACCGCCTGATTTTGGAATTTGCTTGATGAGAATCTCCCCTTGAGTCAAATCTAAGTTTACTCTTTATAGATAGATTTCTCTGGGTCTTCCTCTCTCCCAAACAATTTGCTATTTGAAATATTGAATGACGAGCGTCGCCAAATTTGAAAAGTGCGGGCGCAGTAAGCACCGTTCGGAACAACAATTATTGGCGAGCGGATAAAATTTGAAAAGTGCGAGGGAAGCAGGCACCATTTGGAACATTGAATAGCGAGTAGAGCGAGAATAATTCCAACGGCGAATGTGCCAATCCTCAGATCAGTATTGTAAAACCTGCCGATTTATCAATGCTGAGAACACAGTTGTCAGTTTAGGGTTGGAACACAATTAAAATAGAACGAGAAGTGGAAGTTGGTAGGGATTTTTTATTTCATCTCTCGACCCCAGGTATGCGTTGACAAATGTACCAAGCTTGAGCCAATGCTAGTCAACATTGGGCCTAGCATGGTTACCAACATTGGCACCAAATTAGATTAATGTC
The DNA here is from genome assembly GCA_018340375.1 of Gonatopus flavifemur. Lineage (NCBI taxonomy): Eukaryota > Metazoa > Arthropoda > Insecta > Hymenoptera > Dryinidae > Gonatopus > Gonatopus flavifemur. The sequence goes on from JAFFJZ010000005.1 coordinate 15,784,087, forward strand.
TGGGATGATAACAATGTTCAACGCTTGGCATCCAAGCTTGGTTCAATATCAAGATTCAATATTGGTTTTATGTTTTGAATAGATATTGGTGCCATGATTGATATACAATCAACCTCAACGAATAGGATAGTTTTCTTATTGGTATCCAAGCTTGATTGAATATAATATATTCCGACACATAAAACTAGCTAGTCTAGATAGCACAAGAGTTCTGAAGGAGTTCAGAATTCATGGAATGGATTCATCAAGAACTCTTTTAGGACTCTTGTGCCATCTGGGAAGACGTTGAGAGGATACCCGTATTTAGGCTGACGTACACTCAGGCGTATAATCTTTCAAGTTTCTGAACGGCGAATAAATTTCAAGTCCACGTCATGTGGCTATATCTAGGCTTACGGCGAGCCAAGTGTCGATTAAAGCTTAGTTGACGAAAAATAAATCAAACGCAGCGAAATATGTCTCATCTTAGCATTGATATCTGAGGTGCTATTAAAGGTTGATGAGCTGTGACGGGGCAAGCATCAGTCGAGACTTGTGTTACGAAAATTGAATCAAACACGGCAAAATATGCTAGGTGCTATCATTGATATCTAAGGCTCTATCAACGCTTAGTCAGCTATGGTGGGTCAAGCATTGGCCAAGGCTAGGCTAATGAGACTTGGCATACCAAGCTTGACGCCAGTCATGGTCCAATTGTCAGTTTTGGTATGACTTGCCTGGGACTCTTCGATACCGTAAACTAGGGTTACCCATATAGAAATTTACAATTGGCGCTAGCATGGTACAACGTAGATAAATTATAGCCGAGGCTTGACAACCAAGCATGGCGCAAACCTGGGATGACAACATCATTTTATGATTTATCCTACGTGTTTTTTCAATGAAGTCCCACCATCGATGAAACAATGGCAATGAAATATACCATCATCGGCAAACAATTGGAAATTTTGTTTGTCAATGCTGCGCCAATGATCAAAGTGAAAAATATTTAACCCAGAAATATATAAAAAGTATGCGCATTTCGCAATTTCTGATATACGTTGTTTGAAGTCTCATTTTTTTCCCCTCATTTGTTTGTGAACACCTCGGCGTCTTTTGTCGGTAAATTTTGCCATGAGAAGTAGACACAATGTATGTTAGTTCGGCGGTAGGAGCCCTCTCCCAATCAGAAAAATCCGTAATATGCCAATGTTGACAACAGGTGCAGTACAGTGCCAGTATTGGATCTCCAACACTTGGTCAACACGTACGGGATCAGTACTGGATACATAAAAATACAGTAATATGCCTGTACTGATAAACCAGTACTGAGAACTTACTACCGGCCAGGTATTAACCTGATTGCGAATAATGGCATCGGTACTCAATCTCCAGTACTGAAAAGTGTCATCATTCCAGACGGATGCCAGTACCCTGCCAGGCTTGGCTAGTACTGGTGCAGTACTGCGCCTGTTGTAAATTTCTGGTTGGGCTAGTGTGACTCAAGATTAACTTAAGCCTTATATATTCTTCGTATACGCGTTTCACCACTAGCGAGAAACACTTGATTAGGGTTAGTGGCGCCAATATTGAGCCATGCTATTATCAATGATCGGCGCTACATTGAAAGCTAATTTCTACCGAAACTAGGCCAGAGTTTGGGGCAATATTGAATCACATTCTTAATGATCCTGGCGTTGAATGGAATCTATCGTTTAGTCAATGTTGGGCCAAGGATGAGACAAGCTTGGCGCAATTGTGCCACAATAATAGGCTGACAAACGAAATCCGTCGAACACCGATATCGGTGCAACATTGTATTTATTGTTAATCAACATTGAAGATTTATAGGTTGCCAAGCCTTGTCTGTCAACATTGCGCCAAGCTATATTTTATTGTCAGCATTGGCGAAGCCCAAAAATTTTTGTATGGGTACTTTGTATCACGTATTTTTACTTTTATTAGGGATAAGCAGTATTTTGACAGTATCGATATTTTTATAGAAAATTTCGGGAGTTCATATTGAATTTTATACAATATGGATCGACACTCTATACAAATTTTATAGAACCATCGATACTGTCAAAATATCGCTTAGAAACGATAGAAGAGTTTGAAAGTTTATGTTTTGTGTCACAAAGTAACCCTAGTTCACGGTACCATATCTTCCACTTTAAATTTTCATGGTTTTGCATAGTTGCCCTAAATATTCGTACAATGTCGCTGATGAATATTGTCTTGTGTGAGCAACTTTTCCTACACAGAACAGAATAAATAGTAAAAAGAATAGAGAAAAATTATGGTTTACAACCTTTTGCGATGGTAGAAATCTAAGGAATTCATGTGATTCAGCTTTATGTATTTTCATCGCATGATACTCAAGTCTCGAATGAGTATAAAAGAAGAGAATTAACACTCGCAACTTGGCTTTTCAACAGAATCCCAGGAACTTCAGAAACTTTGATGACTTTGAATGACCTTTTCGCAAATGACACGGACTTTGGGAGGATTTGGAACATTTGTTGGAAAATATCACGATCCTCTCCATTTCTATTGAGTTTTTAGCCTTACATGATTTCACTCAACATGGATTTCGGTATGAATCATAGTTTTCAAAAGTTTCTTCAACTTCGGTCTTGACATAAAACGTTGTTCCAATCGATAAAAAATGAAACACACTTCGAAGGGATGTAATTAAAAAATCATTGTTCACGCGACTGATGTATTCTTCGGGGAATAAAGGAGGAGAATCATAGTTAATTGATATAATATCAAACACCGTTCATTATAAAGTAATAGAGACACAACTGTGTCACAGACGTGATACGACAAAGCTATGTTTCTGTTATATTCAAATGAGAGAACATTGTGTTATCGATGTGAATGATTACATCAACGCAAGTTGGAAATACGGAGTTATATTGTCAAAACAATTTATGTTTGATTCGCGCATGAGCTGACAGAAATCATATATGAGCATTCGATACTTATATGCGTCACCATCGCACATATACACACGTTTCAAGAGTTAACTGAAATATGTAAGAATCTATGTTTATGGATTACGCCAGTAGACTACATATTGTCTGGTCGCTATCACACGATTGTACAGCCATCGCAAGAAACTACATGTCAGGAATTGGAACGAATTCATCTCAATTTGTATTAAAATTGACTTACGTGAGATTTCAATTACTTTCGTCCTCACGTAGGAGTTATCAGAAGGAAATTGAAAACGAAACATTTACCGTTAATTCGTTGGAATCCGTGGACTACACAACATTGAAACGTTAATCGAATGAATGACCATCAACGTTACAAGTTGATATAATATTCTCCAACGATACAAAAGTTTTCCAAACTAACAATACCTGTGGGGAGAGTTTTGTATCCATTGACGAACGTAACTTATAATTATTAGCTTAATTATCCTGAACAACACTTCTAATCGATACTCTTTTTATTATGGCAACAAAAAACTACATCAACTGTACGTGAAGAATCTTAAAATAAAACCGAGACACTATTCTATACGTGAATTTTCTTGAACATGAAAAGTAAGATATTTTTTGTTGTTGTAGGTAAAAACGATATTCAAATTCCGAAGGAGCGGTTCCAGAATAAAGGAAGAGAATGTTGCGAGTGTGGAATATGAAACTTGAATTCTGAAAAATCTATTCGATGATCGAAACAAAAGAAGTAATAAGGGAAGGAAAAAGGGAATATCTTTTCCTTCCAAGTACTCTATACCGTGAAAAGAAAAAGAGTGATAATAGCTGGTCGATCGTATTACGCATAACCGTAAGCTCTGCAGATGCGTAATGCGCTAAACGTGACGCGGGTATACGTAATCCTCGCGTGAGAACCTTTTTTTCCCTTGCAATTATATATTTTTTCACTGAAAGAACGATGAAGAGATCGAAGAAGAATTTGAAGGGAATAATGAAGAAGATCTCGTTGTACACGACCCTATGAAACGATCAACAATTTTTCCCCATGAGGTCGTTCTTTAAGGACATTTTCACGAAGAAGTTTTGGAGGAAAAGAAAAAAAAAGGAAAAGAAAAGAAAAGTTCATCTTCCATATAACGTTTTCTCGTTCATTGAGCGTGCGCAGCCACGAACGCGCAATGCGACACGCGATAGAGCGGGACAGGGAGATCGGTATAATCTTATTAGAAAGAGAAAACCAAGCCAGTTAACCGTAAGGGTGGCGAGGATTTTAGGGGTATAAGTATAACGTGTACACGTATGAAGAGAGAAAAGGGAAACCAAAAGACAGAGACGTAGAGAATTTAATACAAGTCACAGCAAGGAATGTTAATTTTAACTTAACGATGTCAATGCACACCCTCACACTCGTGTGAAATTTCAAAGAAGGAAAAAACACACACCCACACACACACACAAACAAATTTTAATAACAGTTCCGAAGAAAGTTCATTCATGATTAAATTCTCATTTCCATGCAATCAACTACTCACGCAATATAAGTATTTCAAACACGTCATTTTTTCTTTTATATATAGATTGCTATTTTATTGCTGTTTATGTTTGGAAATCATGGAAGAGAAGAATAATTCGTGTTTTCATCCCATCGTTGAAAAACTCAAAGCTCTAAACGATTATTCATTATCATCCCGATTAGAAGATATAATCGTGAAAAGGCATTTCGTGAATTCAAATCCAAAGTAATCTTTGTCCGGGATTAACATTTGGATGTTTTCATTCCGATATTGACAGATAATTCTTGAAAAACATCTTTTTATCAATCTTAGAGTTGTATTTTGAACGAAGAAGTCGATTCGTGTTTGCGGAGGGAACGTTACAAGGTCGTCAATCAATATGAATTTTTACTATTTTTTCACGTCGCTTTTCGTCACGCGGATAACTTGATTGTTACTCTCCGTTATGAATTGATATTTGATCCACTCCAATGCCGATCGATCGTGGTTCGTTCGGAACACCTACAAACATGATCAATTATTATCCAATCGCAAATGAATTTATGAAAACAAAATCATCATCGAGCGTTTGAATCGTTTGGATAGAATTTAAGAGATGAAGAAGCGTTGTGAGTCTTGTTAAAAAACAAATACGTCCAGTTCATTGCTTTTGTTATATCGCACTTATGTGTTATTTATATATGCGTATGTAGAAGAATTCACGAGTTTTGTTGCAATGCAAGGTATTCTCTACGTATAGAACATATATAGGTCAAGTATGGATTATATGGAGGTCATGTATGAATCATATATGGTCCATTTGTGCCAGGGGAAAAAAAATTCCAACAATCATTAAATAAATATACATTATTTGACTGCCCATGAACGAGGAAAATCAATGAGATTGAGGGGTTTTGTACCTTTCATCCTATTAAGGCTTAGCCCTTAACACGGTATACTCTCATATGCGCTTATTAGGAACCCGAAGCGAATAAAGAGAACGTGAAAGTATAACACGAACGAGAAAATAGAATGAATAAAGAAATAATTCACTTCTACTGTTCGCGAATTTTTTCCAGCTTTCAGGCAGATTCATATTTCACTCCCTACGTTTTTAGAAGCCAAATTGGTGTGCTGTGATCTACTTCTCAACAACGATATACTGTCATTGGAAAAAAATAACAATTTCATCTAATTATCTCATTCTTTTAGATAATGATCTTCTCCTCAATGATCATCACAGCAAAAAAGGAAAGGTGAAAATACTTTTCTATTAATTTTTGTTATTTTTATCGAAGGCTTTTGAGTGTCGTGTTTGAAAACTAATAAGATGAATATGGACCAACAATGATATTATCGCTCTTCAAGTAAAGAGAAAATGTTGATTAATATTAATCATGGTCGATAAAACGTTTGGAGCATAATTATTTTTGAATTATTGACGAATTACCAAGGGGATTCATCCTCAAAAAACATCTTGTTACAAGCTTGTAATACCTAAAAAAAAAGGTATAGGAGTCATTCCACGTTAGATTTACATTCAATTCCTGAATATTTTGGAAATAATCAACTTCGGATTGTTTTGCGAATTCTTTTTTGATTTCCGATTCATACAGTGGAGTCGAAGTTTTCAGTTTCAACATCTCCATATTCTTTCAAATTGCTGTACCTGGAAAAACTTTCGACATAAAAAATTATTACCGGGGCAAAAAAGTAGAGGTTTCTTCTGAACTTTTCAAAAATTCGAATGAAATTCTTTTTTCAATTCGAGGCTCGTCGTATTTCGACGATGAAAGTCCCAGATAACATGTAAGCTTGTCATGAGCTTGCCAGACTTGTCATTCAATTGTTTTTAACTTGTTGTTAACAACCTTAATTGTCAGTGTAAGGCTGCTACACGGAGAAAAATAAAGCTTTCGAAATTACTATTGGATATGGGAATGAGTTTCCGCCCTTTTTCAAGCGAAGTTGATTTTTATTCAAACACTTTTGCCCATCTTTCGTTTACCGACGGTCGACCTGTCAACACCCAACTCTTCGGACAACTCATCTAGAGTTCGACATGCATCTTCATTCAATAATTGTTCCAGTTCTACATCTTCGAATTTTGTCGGTGCCCCTCCGCGTTCTTTATCACTCACGTGAAAATCGCCACTTTGGAATCGTCGAAACCACTCTTTACAAGTTGTATTAGACGGAGCGTGATCACCGTAAATATTGCACAGTACACGACACGTTTCAGCGGCACTTTTCTTCGAAATAAAATAATGAAGCATAACTTCCCGCAAATGCTGTTTTGTCGGGACAAACGTTGTCATTTTTGACACCAGATAAAAAATGATGTTTACGCTTGTAACAAATGTCAACTACCGCAATCGACACCTTACATATACACTTCCGAATCACAAGTATAGCCCTTGAGTGAACTCAAAAATAGTATCAGTAGCAACATTTTTTCCAAGAGGGAGGAAACTTATTCCCATACCCAATACATTTCTACTGAATTGGCAGGATCAGAGAAAATATCACTGTTATCCATATAAGAAGTGTAGTAAAAATGTGTAATTTATCATGCAGAAGTTTGCACGCTCGTACAAAAGAATATTTTGTTAATCATTCATTTTTACTACACTGTCTATCGATAACAGTGATATTTTCTTATATCCTGCCAATTTTGTAGAAATGTAGTAATTTTCAAAAATTTATTTTTCTCCGGGTACAACTCTGCTGCGAGAGTTTTGTAAGTTTGTCCCATTGTCGTGTGTCAACTAGGAGGCTTATGTCAACCTTGTCTCAAGCTCGCCCGACAACATTGCAGCAAGGTTAAATTCCCTGGTTGGAAGAACCCATTGATTCTGACCAATTCTCATTAAATTACGATTAAACGTGGACAATGTTCTGAGAAAATCTCACCGGTGATTTTTCAATGAGATTTGGTCAGAATTTTCATGCGAATCTCGTTGAATCTGGCCAAATCTCACTAAATTACGATTAAACGTGGACAATGTTCTGACCAAATCTCATGGAATTTCATTTGTCAGATTCAACGGATTCTTTTAACCAGAGTTGCTATCTGGGGTGAAACAAGCATTTCGAATATACAGATTTTGAGCTTCCGGAGTGGAGCCGCGTCTGGAATCGGTTTGTTGCCGACGTTTCGCCATCATTGCATCAAGCCAGCTGCAATGATAGCGAAACGTCGGCAACAAACCGATTCCAGACGCGGCTCCACACCGGAAGCTCAAAATCTGTATCTTTTTAAAAGCCGTGAAAAAACATCCAGCGAACCATCGCTGAAACAATTGATCAAGCATTTTGAATTTGGACATTTTGAATTTTCAAATTCAAGAAAAACCCGGTCAATCTGTAGAGTATTGAACGATATTTTTTATTCGTTTCCGAAAATGGTGTTCCACGGCATTCAAAAGATTTGAACAAAACAAGATAAAAATAGAACTCAATGATTTGAAATCACATATTGATTCTTCAATGAATTAAAATCAGATATCTAGCCTCCGTTACAGGTCATGAATAATCCGGCACGCCAGATTTTCAGGCCGCTGTTATTTCCGAAGACGAATTAAAAATATTGTTAATCAACTGATAATTAACTTTACAAAAAAAAAACTGACGTTGTCCTGTACGCTCGTAGTTGCATGCTTCATTTTCACTTAGGAGGTGATTGACATTCAAAGGATTGAATTTCCATATTCGCATCGCATGAGAAATTTATTCATCTGTGAAATACGCCTTTGTTACGAATTATAACTTTTTCTTTTATGTTATAAAAAAGAGAGAAGTTATAATCTTTGTAGAAGAGAGAGATGGAAAGCACTTGACTGGGAATAATGACACTATACGTATATTTTATTAATTATGAATATGTTTTTCCTTTAAAATACGCCTACGTCCACAATCGTTATTATATTTTTCTGTAAAGGAAAATGTAAATAGTAATTTTCCGCAGTTATCAGTAAATTGTTCTGCAAAAAACATTTGCATACTTCTTTTGTTAAAAATAAACAAGCGCCATTTGGGACATTAAATGACGAGCGGAGAGAAAGTCTTAGAATTTGAAAAATGCGAGAGAAGTGAAGTGATAGGTTAAAAAACACCTATTGATTCTCACCAAATCTCTTTGAATCTTGCACAATGTTCTGACAAAACCCTATTCAACCATTTTCAATGAGATTTAATCAGATGAGTGTATTTTTTCAACGTGATGTTGATTGAATCTTGCACAGCATTCCGACAAAACCTTATTCAATCATTTTCAATGAGATTTAATCAGATGAGTGTATTTTTTCATTGTGATTCTGATTGAATCTTGCCAAATCTGATTGGATTTTGCACAATGTTCCGACAAAATCCCATTAAATTTCATTTTATCAGATTCTATAGATGTCTTTAACCAGGGGAGTGTCATTTGGGGCATTGAATAACGAGCAGAGCGAGCGTCCGCAGATATAAAAAGTCCGAGCGGCGTTTGAAACATTGAATAGAGAGTGAAGCGAGAACAATTCCAATTGTAGAGATGTTAGCGCAGCGAATTTCAATCTCCAGATTTATCAACACTGAGAAAACAGTTGTCAGTTTAGGGGTGGCAGCAATAAAACAGAAATAGAATGGTGGGAACGAATTTCATTTGCCTTGGTAGCGTCTCGATATTGCGACCGGACAATATCTCACAAGTGCAATTTTATGGAAACTTTTCATAAGCTCGTCTTTAAGAATCTGTAAGACATTAGTGAAACAGCACAATCACATTTTTTCGAGATATTGAGCAGTAGAGATATCGAGGCTATATCAATTTTATAAAAATTCAGAATATTGCGATTTATTATTTCATCCTTTCAGAAGTTGTGCCCCCGATTTTTCAATCCATCTTCTGACTTTTTGATACCATACTTCCCGATTTGAATTTTCATGGTTTTGCATCACTGATAAAGGTTGGTAAAAGGGTAGAGTGTCACAGTCTCGAAGGTTCATTTTCCCGAAAGTTCGATGTACCGAATTGCAGAATCCCGAAAGATTTTCAGTAACTTTGAATGGAATTGTCAGATGACTAGTAACGTCTAGGAATAATTCGGGATTCTGCAATTCGGTACATCGGAATTTCGGGAAAATGAACCTTCGGGACTGCGACACACCACCGCAGTTGACGACGACGTCCATGAATTCTTAGCCAACCAAACTTATTATAACAATGCAATGCACGCATTCAAACACCTTCGCAATTTCAGATTACAGTCCACTCTGGTTATAGATTCATTTATAAGCCTCGCTCATATTTGTTCCGCTTAACTGAGCACATATATTCCCCGACTCTGAGGCCGTTTGCAGTTTTAGTCCATACATCTTGCTATAAGCCTCTCTGGCAAGTATGGTTTTGGCCTGAGAAATAATTGGTGAATTGGAAACGTTGAATTTATTTTGATTCTCAATAAGCACAAAAATGTCCATATAACGTTAACTTGAAGGTCAAACCTGAAAATATGTTAATTTTTAAACTTACAGAATTCGACACATGTGATATGTTTCAACAGGGATTGAGCGAGGCTCATAAGAAGTAGTACTAGACAAAATTGTTACTTATAGTGGAGAGGACGTCGATTTCTTCCTATACTTTCTTCTCCTACAGCCCCTGAGCGAGGCTTACAACCAGATTGGATTGTAGTGTAAATGAATACTAGGGGACAGTGGTCGAATAAAGCTAATATAAAAGACTAAACTAATTTAGATTTTGTACGTATAGACTTTTTCGTTGAATTTGAGCCAATTTAACGCTCAGTCAGAGTCGAAAGGATGCAAAGGAATTCAGGAAAATATAGAGAGGAATTCTTAATCTTTCGGAAAATTTCTTTTGATACAGGTTGGTTGAAAAGTTTTGAAAGCAAAAATGAAAGAATGTGTATTTTTTGATGAAATGATTTTTTTTATTCAATATAGTCTTCCTCAACTTCAACACACTTATTCCAACGATCCTCCAATAATTTTATACCATCTCTGTAATGATTTTCCGGAAGCTCCGCAAAATACTGTTCCGCAGCTGCAATAGCTTCTTCATTCGACGGAAAACGTTTTCCACGAAGGAATTGTTTCAAATTTCTGAAGAGGTAATAGTCGGAGGGAGCCAAATCTGGTGAATACGGTGGGTGTTCAAGCAATTCGTACTTCAATTCGTTCAGTTTAGCCATCGCCAGAACACTTGTGTGAACACGTGCATTGTCTTGATGAAAAATGATTGTTTTCTTCCGTAAACCGGGTCTTTTTTCACGAATTTTTTCATCCAATTGGTCCAAAAGGTTGCAATAATATTCAGAGTTAATTGTTTTACCTTTTTCGAGATAATCAATCAACAAAACCCCTTTTGCGTCCCAAAAAACCTGACTTCACCCGTTTTGAAGCTGAACAACTAGCTTCAGTCCACTGTAAGCGTTCTTGTTTCAGTTTAGGATCATGATGGTAGATCCAAGTCACATCCACAGTTACGAAACGACGCAAAAAATCGGTCTTATTCTGCTTAAAACGCTCCAAATTACGCTAAGAAATTTATTTTCGATTCAGTTTTTGTTGAATTGTCAACGAATGCGGCACTAACTTTCCAAAAAGCTTTTTCATATGTAATTCTTCGTGTAAAATATGGAATACTCGTTCATCCGAGATGCCTATGTTATCAGCAATTTCATGCTCAGTCAAACTCGGATCTTTACAAACAATATCATAGACTTGCTCAATGATGTCTGATTTCGTTGCACTTTTTGGACCTCCACTACGTGATTGATCTTCAACGCTTGTACGACCACGTTTAAACTCTAAAACCCATCGATGTACAGTTGGAAATGAAGGAGCAGATTCCTTCAACACTTTCTTCATTTTAGTATGAATTTCTGTTGCTGATAAACCTCCCAAAACAAAGAATTTTATCACTGCACGATATTCGGATTTTTCCATTTTCACGAAATACACTGACACGTCAACTTCGAATGGCTTGTAAACAAAGAATGAATTGACAGATCGGAATAAACTCATGTGTGTGTTCAAATGAAGGATGAAATATGAAAATAGCGTATAAATTTTGATTCCTGTACTGGTTGATAGGTGTCGCTTTAAAAACTTTTCAACCAACCTGTATCTTCATATTTTGGGACATTGTTTGGAGAGATTCAGAGGAATTGAAGGGCATCCAAAGTAGTGATATTCGATTCTCTTTGAAGAATCGAAACCAAAGAATCGATTCCTGAAAAATCAATTAAAAATTTTTTTGAAATTACATTCAAATTTGCAGAGATAATGACGATCTTTTAATGACCATAATATTGGGTGATAGCAAATTATAATCAAGGCATTCAAGCATGAGAAGAAGCGAGCCAAATGTTGCGCCAACTGTTTCTACAAATTCTAAGTGCACTGGAATTTTTAAATGCGTAATAATGAAATCCACGACTAGAATTAGACTTTGAATGTGAATTTTAGTTTTTTTTTTTACCAATTCCTGGTAAGCATAAGAGAATTTTCAGAATAATAAATTCCGAATGTCGGAAGTCCTGCATAAACTTCGTTCTCTAATATTCACAAACCATGAAACAATCCAGATTTACAATTTGCGATATGGACTGCTTGATTATTACCTGTTTTATATTGAAATTTATAAAAAAAATCAGGCCAAAATTTTACCCACTTCTCCCGATCTTCTTCCCTTGAGTGTCCTCATTCATGAATAATCACGTTACGAGATCTTAAGAAATTGTATCGGTATTTCATTTCAGCGTAAGAAAATATGCAATTTGTTATTTGATATATTATAATGATGATAATCATTACATTTTAAGTATGACTGATCAATTTATAATTGTGATAATAAATTGAGGAACAGTAATTGTTGAAGATAATTCGACGAGAGCCTGCTCCTTTCATCGGTTAGAATATTTCCAGCTCTTGAAAAAAGGCGTTCAGACGGTACCGATATTGCAACACTTGCCAAATATTTCTTCGCAATAACATTGAGTTGGATATATTTGTGTTTCAACCATGCTGTATTGGATTTACTTTCCGAGTAATTAGAGGTTGATCTAAATAATGCTTGAGGTCTGTGGGCATCTCATTTTTATTATCTTTAACGGAATTTTTTGATCCAACTTGAATGGGATTATCATGGAAAGACCATAAATCATCTTCAACAATTTCTTGCGTTGCAATTCTTTGTTGAGGATTCTCTATATGCTCGTCATTTGATCAGTATCTTTTATCCAGTTTGTGAGCCGTTCGATCAAACTGGAATATGTTGAGGGGTCATTGAAATGAATGTTTCTTAAATCTAGGATCTAATATCGTAGAAATGGCCATAATAGGATTCTGTTCAATTTGTCCAAATCTTATACGAACGAAATCTTGCAGACGGTCAGTTGAGGCAACAGCAGTTTGTGTTCTGAGTTGTTCGTGGATCCTTTTCTCGAGGCTCGATTGGTTGAGAACGACAAGATGACGCCACAAAAAAACTATTCACGACCCGTTGATAGGGAAAATTTACAATCATAATGAAATTGAATTTTCATGGATGCTCAACATTTTACTTGATGTTATCTGATGAAAATGTTTTCAAATAAAAAGAAAGTATTAAAGTCCAATCATGATGGATGTAGTTGACAAAAAAGGAAAAAATGAACAGATGCAAAGAATCGATTGTCGATTCTTAGACTAAAGAATCGATTTTCTCAAAAATCGAATCGGAATCGAACATCCCTAATCCAAAGGAACTTAGAGACTTTTTAGATAGTAATGCATTTTAAATCGCTAACCTTCTTTGAATCTTTCTGATTGAAATTCAAAACTCCTCTGAATCCATCCGAATTTCATTCATTTACCTTCCAACGCTCTTTTCAAATTCGTCTGAGTCCCTTTGAATCTCTCTAAACCTCTCTGAATTCTTCAAAATTCCATTTATTCAGACGTCCAAGCTTCCTCTGGATTAATCTGAATCTTCCCTTCTAAATTTTCCCAATAAAGAACGATACAGAATGATACATTTTTCCTATAGTTTTCGATGAAGTTTCTAATTACGGAATTTACAATATTATATCGTTATCAAACGATAGAACTCTATCGTTCTTTATCGTATTCTATGGAATTAAACAGGATGTATGGGGGTTTATTGTGGAATTCGTATAGAAAAAGTACCGTTTATTTGAAAAAAAAAAATAGTCATGTGTTCCAGAATGAGGGGTACTTTTCTATAGGATTTTTACGATAATATCACATATATTTTATGGTGAATTCTATAGAATACGATAAGAAACGGTAAAATCTATCGTTTCTATCGATTCTGTCGTTTCAAATTCCGTATTCAGAAACCTCATTGAAAACTATAGAAAAAATGTATCGTTCTCTGTTCGGAAAATTTAGCAGGGTTTCTGAATTCTTGTAAAATTTCGCAAATCATTTGAACTGAGTTTCCAAAATTTTTAAATTTTCAATCTCTCAGAATTTGGAATCCAAATTCGAATCTCTGTGAATTACTCTTTCTGAAATTTAAGACCGAAAATTTGTAGAAATTCATTCCTTTTTAAATTCCCCTGCAAATCTTTGACTTCTGTGGAAACTAAAATCAACGATTTTTTCAAATTTAATTCTGTTTGAACTTTCTTTGAATCTTCCTGAATTCCTCTCCAGAGATCAACTCACAATTGTTTCCAATTCACTTAATCGTGAACTACACTAACTTTCCCTGAATTCCTTCGCAATTGAGAACCAAAAATTTCCCTTGATTTACTTCTCTCTTAATTTTTCTGGATTCCTGTGAATATTTCTGAAAAGTTCAACGCATGATTTTTCCTATATCAACTGTTTATGCATTTCTCTGAATATCTCTAAAATCCTCTAAATTCCTTTGGAATTTACTGAATTCCCTTTCAAGTTCGATTCACAGTTTTTCCCAATCATCTGTTTCTGAATTTCTCTGAGACTCTCTGAATGCTTCTAAAATCTTGGATTAGAGATTTCCTTTGATTCACTCCTCTCTGAATTTTCATGAATTCCTCTGACTCTCTCCAAATCTCTCTGATCTTGAATCAAAATTGTATTGAATTCAATTTCTCTGAACATTTCTGAGAAGTCCAACGCCCGATTCTTTCCAATTCAACTTTCTCTGAATTATTTTCGATTAGTTTGAAGCTCTCATAAAAAAGTTTCAAAAAATGGAAAGATTCAAAAAGATATTTCACACCAGGGCTGACTTTCCCTGATGTTCCAATGTGTAGACACATCATTTAAAGTTGTTTTCAATGGTCCCTCTTCCTAGCCAATTTTCAAAGCAATATCTGTCTGTCATGGCCAAGCGATAACCAGTACGTCACTTGAACATGTGTCCAGTACACAGGGATGGGTCAATCATAAATTTGTGGACGTGCTTGACAAGGGAAAATGCAAACTAATCAATTAATGCTTCAAATAAGATGCCCCAGATAACATGTAAGCTTGTCATGAGCTTGCCAGACTTGTAATTCAATTGTTTCTGACTTGTTATTGACAACCTTGTCAGTGTAAGGCTGCTACAACTCTGCTGCAAGGGTTTTTTAAGCTTGTATCATTGTCGTGTGTCAACCAGGAGGCTTATGTCAACCTTGTCACAAGCTTGCTTGACAACATTGCAGCGAAGTTAAATTGCTATTTGGGACTTTGCTCTAATGGAAGAAGAGAGGTCTCGGTTTTCTGAAACACTGAAAATCCAACAATGAACCGGTTATTGCTGAGACTGGTACCTGGTTCGAATTTTAAATAACCGCACAAGCCTACCGTTCCTGTTGAAAAATTCTAATATATTCCAATAGATTCCCATAGATCCTGTGACAAACGGTTTTCCAATAGGAAATTATTATATATAAAAAACCAATGGAATATTGATTTCCATATGAAATCCAATAGAAACCCATAGCGACTTAGTCGAAACGACACGGAAAATCGATAAAAACCCATTAATTCCGATAAAATTACACCTATCGGTTTTTATCGGAATTTTTCAATAGGGGTGTAGGGTAGTGAGTTAAGGTTGGTTAGGAAAACTTGGTGAGTCAACAAAATTATTCATAAAATTTACAAAGACTTACCATTCATTAAATTAGTCCTTATAAAATCAGCACGAAGTAATGTTTCTTCCAAATATACATTTCAGCAAACGTTGAATGGGTAGGTATGCCTGAAAACAGTGATACTGTCGTACATTCACCTGCTCTCCCACGCAGATATGGTATTTTGTCCTAAATTGGTCTATCGAATACAGCAAGGCAGGAACGTACGATCTTATTACCTGTAAGTGTTAACAAAAACGACTACAGTCATTTTCTTATGCAATATTGATTAATTCGGATACTTCCAAGCGGCACAAGGGTAAATTAAAATGCGTCAATAAACTCTATATTCTTACCGCAACGAGCAAAACCCCCTCGAAAAAGAGAGGTCACCAGAGAAGGAGTGGGATAATTACATTTTGATACATTCGACGTATCGTGGAGAAAGAAAAGCTCAAATTAAAACGTTTTTTAAATTCCTGCGATTCCTGTATTTTTTTTTCATAGCAGCATGAATAGAGAGTTTTATGATTCAATTATTCAAACAATTTGCAGATACTTACGCAGTTTCTTTTCCATCCATGATGTTTTTTATAAACTTTGTTCACCAATATGGAAACTTCAGTTGATTTTGATCATGTGTGATTAGTTCTTCAGTCTATAAACTCCCTTATTGATCTCGTTTGAATTCCTTATTGATTTTGAAAGACTTTTTAAATAGAACTGATAATTTTAACCCAGTGCGTTACTATCAAAAAGGTCTGAAAGATAATATCAAAAATAAAATTCAGTGGGAGTTGGTAGGAATACCAATTTCTCGCAGGTTCATATTTATAAGCGTTCAAGCGATAAATATCCTCTTGTTTTTCAATCAATTCAGTTTTGAGTATGCTCATCTTCAGTGACGAATTTCACTACCCATCATTGCTCAATCGTGAAAATCCTTTCGTAATAAAATTCAAAATTTCATTGAAATTCGAATCGTTTATTCGAACGGATTCAAAATTGAATATGAGAGAGCAATCTGATTTGGAATTAATTCGACTATCAACGAAATTAATTCATTCGAGTGAAATATAACGATACGTTTTGTCATTATCGTATTCGCTTCTGAATTCGTTCAACTTCAACGATGTGAAATCAAATGGATGAACTTTTATTTCAAATAATTACATCTGTCCTCTATCACCTTTCCAACTATTTATACAATTCAATATACTATATCTTCAATAAATCAATCTCTCTATACATTTAATACATGTTGATATTAACAGGTACTACTGACACCATATCGTGACTGTTTGATTTAAAAGGTATTTGTTAAAGTACTCGAAAATTAATCAAAAGTCACCGGTATTGATGAAATTGGTAAAATAGGATTCGTAGTTTCAACTTCTAACGCTGTTGCCATACAATCGCTGGCAGCTTCAACCTCCCCCAATGCTTCCAGCACTTTCCCTAAATTATACCTATAAAAATATATCGGTCTGTCAGATTTATTCTCTTCGTAACATAAAACAGTATTTAAACCGAACATCATCGTACCATGTTTGATGGGAATTAGGATCGATCTTTGCGGCATCTCTCAATGTTTTCTCAGCTAACCTTTGACTTCCCAAATAATGATAAATCAATCCCAAATGTTGCAAGCTTTTAATATGAGATGGATTGATCGAAACTGCATTTTGGTAACATTGTTTTGCCTCCGCGTATTCGAGTTTGTATTCGTGTAGAAGACCTCGCTAGAGAGAGTAACCAAATATCAAACCTAACACTTTCATTGAAATATTGCGCATTAAACAATTTTACTTACCGTGTACATGATATGATGACTGAGAGGAAATATATTTGAGGCTTCTTGGAGGGAAAGAACTGCCGCATTCGGTTGATCCATTACCAAGAAAACCTCAGCCAACAACAACCATACTTGTAATTGTAGCAACCATGCTCTTTGAGGACCCGGTTTTGGTGTGAACGAACTGAGAGATGAAGCCACTTCCGAAAGAGCTTGTTCCACTCTGGATGCAGCCAACGATTGAGCATGCAAAGAATCTATGGAAAGCAAGAAAATCAAATATAAATCAATCAACACGAATCTCTTTGTCTTATATTTTTAATATAAAAACTGAAAATACTGACTAGAATCTTTATCCGACATCTCTGATGGATACAATTGAAACACACTTCTCGTTTCGCTACGTTTTTCACTTTGTTGTTCGTTGCAATTTACATTCGTTTGATCCTCGTAAAGGTTTTTC
This sequence comes from Gonatopus flavifemur, assembly GCA_018340375.1. Classification (NCBI taxonomy): domain Eukaryota; kingdom Metazoa; phylum Arthropoda; class Insecta; order Hymenoptera; family Dryinidae; genus Gonatopus; species Gonatopus flavifemur. The sequence continues at coordinate 15,801,831 of JAFFJZ010000005.1, forward strand.
CATAAAAACAACATGTGTCTGATGGTGAAGAACGCTTTTTCACCTCCAACACATTGTAACTCTAAATGCGCTTTTACGTAAAGGAAATTCAAATTATCAGGATATTCTTCTAGAACACTGTTGATCAAATGCAAAGCTTCGTGATACTGTTTGTGGGCGGACAACAGTAAAGCCAATAAATGTAAGGATGGAATATGTTCTGCTCTTAAACTGAGAGCAATTTTTACGTGTATCATAGCTTCATTTATATGTCTATTGAGCGCATATTCGTGCGCCAAGTAATACTCCGCTAAATGATCGTTCGGATCGCACTGTTGTGCTCTAAATTGGAAATAAAACGATTTAAAATGTATTTCTAAATTTAAAACAGAAATAGATGATCGTACTTGTGAAAACACTCCATGGCGGTATTCGAGTGATGTACTTTGTCTTGCTTCACGATCGTATTCGTTGAGAGCATACTATGTCCAATTCCTATATACAAATGACATCGAGATTGCATTCCTTGCGGATTCGATGTTTCTCTTTGCAAAGCATTTTGACTCCATTCTATACCTTCTTGAATCTGAAATCAAAGTATCTTTCTGTGAAAGGGAGAAGAGAAAAGAGGAAAGACAATACTTTATATCGTCGAAGTTTGAATCGTTTGTTGGAAAGAAATCTGAATATGTTGGTTTATTGTTATCACAGAATTGATGTTTTTAGATAAAATTGAAAAATCTGAAACTTTTATAATAAGAAATGTCATTTGTAAGCGAAAATATTCATATCGATCGATGAGTACAATCGATGCGGGCGTGTCGCTTAACGTAGCGAATACACCCACACGTACAGTTTCATGTATCTCACAATCCCTACTCCTCACTCAAGGTATAGATTGAATGAACGGAGATGAACTTCTCAATTATGAAACGAAAGAAATATTATTCACATTTGTGCTCGAGTAAGTCAGTAACATTGCTGGATTTACATTCATTTCTTGCTTCAAGATTTTCTCTTTTTGTTCCAAAGGACTTTTGAGGGAATTGATTAGAAGTTTCTTTTGGAGAAACCCTCGAATTTCAGGCAATTGGGATTTCGTTTTCGCCAGGTGAATTGAATTTGATTTGAATTATGTCAATCAAAAGTAATCTTTCGGGAATAAAAACACAAAGCGACTGATGTAAATTCGCAAGTATTCGCTTTGAGTGAATGTCAAGATAATATACTATGATTATTAATGAATTATGTAGTATAATTGAATTTTAACTATACAAAAATTTGGTAAACAATCAATAGATATTGATAATAAAAATTCACAGATTTTACAATTTATTACTGAAGTGCAGCCCCCTCTGACTCATGCATTTTCTCCTAGAAATCCGTTTCATATATTGAAGCTGAAATCCCCAAAAAATCCAGATGGCGATTACATCGTCTTGGCCGAATTATAACCTCAAAATATCAATGTTGCGAAGTGTGGTTTCGTGAAGATTAAAATTTTACAGATATAATAGTATTGTTTGTTATTATTTGTCGTTTTCTCTTGAATTTTTGCACTCAATGATTTTTTTCCACAAAATTGATAGGCCAATTAACACGTAGAGCCCTCTACAACTTTTCGTTCACTTTGTGAACAGGAGTTTTAGATAATCAGAGAGGGCTGCTGAAGTGGCATGAACAGCAAAAACAGCATCAAACTTGTATCTCTTTCCTTGATCTGTGATCAATTCCCATACAGCACCGGGAGGTTTCTTGAACGTTCGGAAGATGTGCTTGATTTCACAGAGAACGTGCAAATAACGTCTCAGGATGTTCTAAAAACGTCGCATGTATGTCCCAGGGACATGCAAATGTCTCGGTTAGTTCTATCTATGTCCCCGTGTGACTTTATGGTTTTTCAAGGTTAGTTTTCATGAAAGTACGTTTAGAAGACATGATGAGAACGTCTGGTAGTAGATCAAAAGAACGTGCTTAGAACGTATTCAAGGGTATCAAATGGGAAGGTACTCTAAACGTTTGTAAAACTTGCTTCAGCGGGACCAAAACACGCAAAACCAAGCGCACGTTTTCAAAACGTTCAAAGAACTTCCTGTGCTGTCTGGGTTGTATTACCTAGACACTGTTGCCAGGAAACCTCTACACTGAGAGAAATTTGGTGTTCCCTCTTTACTCGAGGTTTACTGGCTGCGCGTTTTAGCCTGTTAGCGCGTGTATGTGACATCGGAGATTCGGAGTAGCAGCTACTCCGAGCAGTGTACGTTGTGCGCAATGCGGAGTAGCTCCTACTACGATAACAAGTATAGCTTATACGCGGAGTATTTGGAGTAGCAGTGAGGCGTATCCTCATTGTTGAACTCCTCAAGATGACACCAGCGACCCCTGAAGATGCAATCAGACCCATTGCTTAGAAAAAGACGTAACCAAAACTATTCTGACAAAATACTCGGAAACAAGGAATTAAATAAAAATATCGCTCTGTACAGACCTTCTTCAATCGATAGAGATGGTATGTACAGAGCGACATTTTTTTTGCTTATTGCTTTATTTGCGAATAATTTGTCAGAAAAGATTTGACTCGAGTTGCATCGTCAGGGGCCGCTGGTATCCCCTTAAACATAAATAGTATATGTAGTTTACCCTAACAGCAAATTGCTGAAAACGTACAACAGTTTGAAGCAATTTGCAGGAACGTAGCGTCACCAAATGCGCAACAATATGCTGTAAATCTAGGATTTTAGCTCGAGTCGCTTGGCTTCATGAAACTCTCAATCACATGCGTAGCAAATTCCCACCAACTTTACGGGAACTTGATAAACAACTTAAGAGCAACGATTGCACAGGAACTTTTGTTGTAGGCCAAGCTTATGGACAAAAATTCTATAACACCCTACGTATAATTCGAGAATCATAATTCCGGAACCCTTGTATTCTCAGATTTCTTTTCGTTCAACCAACAATTCACTCTTCAATAACATAAGATTTTTACCAAATTCAGCTGTTCGTAGCACAGTCTGGCAGCTAGAAGACAAGGCATGACTTTCTGCGAAGACAATCTAGCTACCACTTTCAACACTGTATAAGCGTGCATATATCTTCCTAAACTCAACAAACACAGAGCGTATTGCGTCCAAATATGCGCTTCTTCGTGAGAAAATTTCATTGCTCTCTCAAAAGACTGAAATGAAAAGACATTAATTTCCGTCATTCGATACATTCTTTCCGTAATTCATGAGTATTAACGATCATCACCTCGTGTAAAAGATCCACTTGACTCCATCTTACGACAACGACAGTCAAGAGATCATAAACGGCTGTAGCATTTTCAAAAGCGTGTATTCTAGCTTCTTTGAATTCTGGCGATTGGCTGAGTACTGCGTCTCGTACCGCCATCGCTTCGCTGATTAACAATAAAAGTATCGTTTCTTCGTACTCGTTTTTTGGAACAAACATATTCGGACCTAAGTACTTCTTTGGTTTCCACGGAGATTCAGACGAACCACTGTTATTTAACCTCCGATTACTCGCAAGAGCTACAAATGTTCATATTATATAACAGACGGGATGAATTATAAATTATTATTTGTATGCACCTGCTAAATCGGTTGGTACTTCTGGCGGTTTGTAGATCGTTCCATTAAGTCCACGGATTAAAACTTCTGCCAATTGACGTGTTAAGGCGACTCGAAGACTTTGCGTCATAGTTGATTCCACTGCAGACAAAATTTCTCTAGCAAAGAGAAAAAAGAGATAATAAGGATTAGGTACTGTTAATAAAACCCTAAAAAGTATATTATTAGTACTATCATACCTGTAGCGATTAACAGCGCCTTGTATGTTACCGGTTTGAATGTACAATAAAGGTGCTCTTTGTAACGCCGTCTCTAATATGGGACCAATATGTTTTGCGGGTGACTGATACGACGAACCTAAGCGATCATAAAACGCATTCAATACAATTCAATACCACACATCACAAGCTATCAATTCAAAAATTCTACAATACCTATGTTATTACTATTTACACTCGTAGAACCATTTTGTTGCTGCATTGCTTGTTTATCTTGTTCTTGTAAGTACACCAAAGTCAGATCTCCAGCAATTTCGAAACATTTGATCATTTGCTCGTGCCATTCCGCTATTTTATATTTTGATTTAGAATTCGGTGGTAATCGTTCTAAGCAGAGACCTATTTTCAATTAATAAAACACATTTAGAATGTTTTATGTAAAACCATTCGAGGAACTATCGTGTTCATGTAATTTTGTTTTTGACAATTTCTTTCCAACGTTTCTAAAATATCGTGCTGAAACTCTTCCGAGATATCGATTGCATTTTACCGGAATATATTTTGATAATATTTTTTAATTATGTACCATCACGATGTTTCAATAGTACTCTACTAAAACTACAACTATTCTGCACTACTACTACTACTGCTACTATACTGCATGCTATGATTATGAATATTAATAAATGAGAGGTCAGATTTTCGTTTTTAATTTCAATATCATTAGAGAAGATTGTAGTCGACGTCCAGTGCATCACGTGAATAACAATGATTTAAAATAAGAATTGATTTAGAACTCAATGGATTTAGGAGAGAACAGGTCAAGATCAGATTAGGGTGTATGACGGGTCATACATTCGATAGCTTTACAGTAAAAAAACTTCATCTACTGGCGATTTCATGTCATTTCTATGTCATTTGTTCATTCATGAAAGCTGTTTAAATTGAAAATTCGAGCCTCTTATATTATTGCTGATTTTATAATTGTACTGAAATTGTACAGTTTGATTAAATTCATTAAAATAACGAATAATGTGACGTTCTTGCCCAAAAAATTGGATAGAAATCGCATTAAGGCCAGGTAGGAATCGTATTGGGGTCACGAACGAAATCCCTAACAAGAAATAAAGGTGGGGCAAGGCTGGTCATTTTTGGATGAATGTTGAATATATGGCTCACTGTAAAAATTCCTGCGTAAAATCATTAATTCCAAGAGCGATAATAATGAGACCCAGTTTTGGACCATCGATTTTACGTTTTCAAATGTTGCTGAAGTTTGAATCGTTTATTGAAACGAATTCGTAAACGACTGGAGAAATGTTCAGTGATTAAGGACCCACAATCTTGTGATAAATCCCTCAAACGATATTTTCTATTCCGAGGAATTAATTTGAGAGGATGAGTAATGATAAATCATCAGATTTTTGTTTCTTTTCTATAAACGATTCAAACTTCAGCAACATGTTTTCGAACGTAAAAATGCTAGAAGCTATATAAATTCATTACGAATACATTTGAAAAAGGCTCTGTCTAGAGACACGTTAACCTGTCTCTAACTTTGAAATTCGAGACACGTGAGATTTTTTAATTCTCGTGGATATTGTGAATCCTCGAGGGGTTTTCTACAAACAGGCGAAATTTAGCGTGTTTCGAATTTTTTGAGACGCAAAAATTTTCGCCTGGCTCGAAGTTTCAACTGAATACACGGGAAATTTCGCGCATCTGTAGAAAGTCCTTTAAGCATTTACTATACGCGGAAAGACAGGGTCTATTAATATTTAGAAAGAATTCATCAACGTTTGGAAAAATGACTGTCAATTTAGGGAAAACGAGGATCGCTGAAAAACATTCGTAGTGAGTCTACCGAAAATTCGTAGTCAAAATATTAACAGTTGATAGTTTCATTGGTATTTTTCACAGTGAAACTATCAATTGTTAATACATCGACTATGAATTTTTAGTAGACTCACTACGAATATTTTTCAGCGCTCCTCGTTTTCCCTAAATTGACAGTCATTTTTCTAAATATTAATAGACCCGGTTTTCATTTTCGCAGCACTGCAATTTGATGCGTCAAATCATCAATTTGTTGTCAGAAACGCAGTTTGATGAATATTATTAATTTTAACAGTGCTGGTAAATTTGCTGTTCTCAGAATGGGTCCGATTATTATCGCGTCTGAGAATGTCAATATTACAAACTGATGACAAATTTTGAGAAAGATTGCAAAATCGTTAAAAGGAAAATGACAATGTTATGATAAAATTGTAAAATTACTGTAGTCAGTGCAGTAAAATAGCCCTGACAAATTCGATAACTGTTAGCACGTTCATTGGAGGATTTTTTAAGGTGTCCTTGTTTTTACTGAAGTAATTAATGTAAACCCGTATGGAAATATTTCACTGAAAAATGTCTGCAAAACTATGAAAAATCTCTGAAAAAAAATGAAAAAACTCTGAGAAACTCTGAGAATCTCTGAAATTTTGATGAGAAATCTAATATTTTTGGGACATTCTTTACAGACTTTTTTCAGATTTTTTTCAGAGTTTCTCAGAGTTTTTTCATACTTTTTCAGAGAAATAGTAACGAAATTGCATTCTGAAAAAACTCTGACAAAACTCTAATAAATTGTTGACATTTTTCTGATTATTGAAAAATCCTGAAATTCAATAAATACATTCATATGCCGTATTCAAATATCATGTGTGAAAAAGTGTTTGAAAATTTTTTAATTTTTTTCTAAAAGTCAGAAAAATGTTAGCAATCCATCAGAGTTTTGTCAGAGTTTTTTCAGAGTGCAATTTCGTTACTATTTCTCTGAAAAAGAATGAGAAAACTCTGAGAAACTTTGAAAAAAGTCTGAAAAAAGTCTGTAAAGAATGTCCCAAAAATATTAGATTTCTCATCAAAATTTCAGAGATTCTCAGAGTTTGTCAGAATTTTTTCATTTTTTTTCAGAGATTTTTCATAGTTTTACAGACATTTTTCAGCGAAATATTTCCATACGGGAAACCCCGCCTTGATTTTCTTGATTTCTTATAAATCAGACATCGGATTATTATATGCATTGTCAAAATGCCAAAATATGCATGCAAATATGCACTAATGAAAAAGTCCCCCAGTTTGAAACCAACATTTTATTCCTCAAATATTAAATCTAGGCTCTATAAATCAAATAAATCTCCGCAAATTGCACAGTATACTTTAGAAAATAAAAATTTAACAATACAATTGTTTCCAGAGCATCATTTCCAAATTATGAATTATAATTCATATAAAGAAATACTACTATGTATCTTTCCAAATTTTCTATTTGAAATTTGTGACGCTTGTCGCTAAGTATCAATTTTTAAACCGAAAATGAGTATTCTACATCTACCGATGTCATCAGACAGAATTTAAAATATGGTGCCATTTCCATAGAAATCATTTCAGGCAGAATTTGATTTGTCCCGTTAATATAAGAATTCACTCGTTCGAGCACTTTGAAATTTGGATGTTTTTGAAAACACAGTGTCGAGTTTATTTCGGATTTCAATCGAGAATGATTCTGGAAGTGCGCGTATCAACTGTGCAACTTCTTCTATTATTTTCATCACGATAATTCAGTTGAAGATCCTGCTGTATTGAAACCTTGGGATCTGACAGTAGAGTTTCCAGAATACAACTATGAAGAATCTCTTAGAAAAAGAATTTAATGATATCTCAAAGTTGAAAATTCCGTTTATCGTTCAAATCCACTATTCACTCTCTCGGAAACTCTTGAGACTTTACACTAAAATATGCATTCACGGAGAGAACAAATTTGCTGACGCAGCAAATCGAGGTATTATATATAGAATAGCAAAAATTTTTGCTGACCTAGCTAAAAATTCGCTATAACAGCAATCGTGTTAGCTACGACAGCAATTTTTTAGCTGTGGCAGCAAAAAATGTTTATTCCGCCAGCAAATTTTCAGTATTATATACAGAATAGCAAACAAATTTTGCTGGGATAGCAAACATTTTTTGCTGCCACAGCTAAAAATTCGCTGTCGCAGCTAACAAGATTGCTGGAACAGCAAAAAATTTGCTGCTCTGGCAAAAGGAACCCAGCAAAAGTAGATTCCGCTGCCACAGCGAATTCCTTTTTCTCCGTGCTATCAACGAAGAAATATCATTATATGCAAAATTGTATGAAAAAGTCATTATATGCGTTTTCCATATGCACATATGCAAATGCATATAATCCGATGTCTACTTATAATCTATGAATCTATCATTGATATCCCGATTATTGCATACTGATTACAGTTGTTTTTAATAAACAACAAGTTTATCAATAATAAGCAATTTATTTTCAACATTTAGAAAAATAGGATCACTGAAAAATATTCGTAGTGAAAATATCAAATCGTTTTATTGTTATTTCTCACATCAGTGAAACTATCAACTTATGATGAATTCACTACGAATATTCTTCAATGATCCTCTTTTTCCCTAAATATTAATGAACTCGATCTTTTCGTGTAAATCTGATATCCATCACATCACATTCTACAGTACGTGATAGTAATTTTGTTTCTCAAGATTTATCAGATTCGTTCAGGATGAATTATCGTCAATTACGTTAGTTTTAAATTCCTTTTGTTGATAGCCGAAGACAAACAGGATTGCCCTTTGAAAATACATTTGGAATTCTCCAAGCCCGTATGAAAGAGACTCGCGATCGTGATCTTGCCTCGTATGCGGGACATATTTGATTTCTTATGTTTTTCTTACTATCTTGAAACTCATCAGGGTTCCGACGAGTTTTATTCAATCAATTTCCCTGAGTTTTCCCTGTGATTTCTCTGAGTAAAATTCTCATTTCCAGAAATCGTCGGATCATGAATGTGTCCCCAAACATTTTTTCCTCGGTGTATAATTTCTAAGATTCAACGATTAAAAATTAAGAAAATATGTTATAGAAAATGAAAAATAGAATTAATGAACAAATTTTTATTTTGATAAAATTTTAGTGATTTCCCTGAGATTTCCAGGTTTTTGGGAATTTTTGATAATTTCCCTCAGAATCCCCGGTGTTTCGAGTCCAATTCTTATTTCTCTGAGTTTTCCCGAATTTCCCGGAACTCCAGTTCTGTCTGAACCCTGCTCGTGCATCGCGAATCAGTATTTTTCATTATTTTTGCTATTAACAAGTACGAAACTAAAGGATCGTATACTGCATCAGCTTTAAGATCATTTGCATTATACGAAAAATATTTGAAAAATAACTGGTCTTGTTTCTTGCCTTGTCAAGAATCTTCAGTCAAGATATTGAAAAGTTTTCTCATTTGATATAGCAGGGTATATTCTAAGGAAATTTAAAAACTAATCGGAACGGTTAGTTTCGACACTCGATTTCTAAGAAAATAAAAACGGAAACATTTGTGTGACAAGTATTTCTTGAATTATTTGATACTTTCTTAATTTTACTTTTGGCATTAAGTCTTGTTTCTTCAGAATGAATATCGCTACTGAACTCAATATATTCATTGATATGAGGCGAAAGGTTCATTCTGTAACAGGGCAACATCGGATATTCGATTCAAAAGAAGAAAAAGGAAAACATTTCACTAAAAATTGGGTAATCTTCTAAGAACTAACTGTTTCACGTTTTAGAACTAACTTTTTGGTAAGAACTGACCCTCATAATATGCCCTGTGATATAGGAAATTGTAGGAATGTTATTCAAGTCCAGATATAAGTATCTATAATAATTAAAAGTTCAATGTTACGTGAGATGAAACATGTGGCGTGAATGGGAAAGAAGAGCTCAGCTCGATTCATGGAATTTAACTTGTTAAATCCAATGAAAAGAAACTATTGGATAAACCAAAAAAAAAGGGTAGAGTGGGTGAAGCGTGCACGGAACAGAATGAATGGAGAACTCACGTAGATGTAGTTATCAAGTACGGAATTCTTTATATCATTTATGGATTGATCGATTACCTACACAGTGCTACACTGATTTTACATTACTCACATAACCTACCCTAGTTAAAAGAATCCATTGAATCTGACAAATGAAATTCAATGAGATTTGGTCAGAACATTGTCCAAGTTTAATTGTAATTTGATGAGAATTGGTCAGAATCAATGGGTTCTTTTAACCAGGGTAGTGGAGTTTGTGGCCCTAGTCGAATACAACACAGGAATTTAGCCTTATTGTATTCATTCATTTATTTATGATTTCACGGGAAAAAATGTAAAGAAATTAAAGTTAACAAGTTAACAAAAAAGATAATATCTCAATCAAAGAAAATATCTGCACTTTGAGATCATCAAGACTCATACAGAGAATACAGAAATACAGACTGATTATTCCTCAAAATCCTCCCAGGAACATGAAAACTGAATAATAACGATAGTTCACTGCAATCAATTCTCAATAAATCAACTCTCTTGAAAGAAAACGCAAGCGATGGTGTCTTAAGTAATTCTGAAATAAGGCTATAATTAAGATCATCATAACACATCGGTCTAACAATAGAATAAGCAACATATCGAAAAAATATATAGTAAGATTAAGAGTCTTTCCAACTTATTTAATTGGTAGTCCCAAATGAATAAAATGAACAAATAAATTTTTTTCTAAATAACATTGTCAGAACTTTCAAGTCAGAGACAATCTGTAAACATTTCAGATTCGTTCAAAAAAAGTATCTCCTCGAATTTTTATTCAACACGCAAAATAATAAAAATGTTTCAAAAGCGCCAACATTCCCCTTTCAAAAACCGTTTGGAATTGTGAAATCGGTTGAAAAATAGCCGGGTTACAAATTTTTTAATGCGATAAGACTTCGAAAACTGATTTTTCAAATATGGTTTTTTCAACAATTTTGTTTTCGTTTTCGTAGCGCCATGTTATTGCGGACTTTTATTCTGCGGAATCAATATTCAAATTGACAATTTGAATTGAATCGATTTTTTTAATATTGTGATTTTCCATCTGTATTATCACCTTCTGAACAATAAGAACCAGTTTCAACTCATTACCAGATTTTCTATTCATAGATTGAATTATTCTCATATTTTATGTTAAAAATGTTTCTGAAAAAATTTCAAACGCTGCAATTATAATGGATTAATCTGCCACACAATCTTCTCTGGATAATGACGACATTCCTCCGTCATTATCATTGAATTTGTATCGAAGGAAGAGAAATATAATAACGTTAGATAATATAGAACTACAACTCGCAAACTAATTACGAAAATACATTCAAATGTCGTACCATTAGGAAGAAAAAATGCAAATTGTGAGATAGAAAAAAGCAAGCTGTACAAACCTTTGAACGCATGTGATTCTGCGATAATACGATATCTTCGTCTGGATGTATTTTTTTCTGTGATAGAAGTAAATAATGCGTTTCGCTATAAGTTATAACTTCAGCTATTTTACATCAAGCGCGCTATTATTAAATACTTCTAAAACCATTCATGCTTGTGAATAACAACTTTTTAATCGAATCAAGAGACACTGAATGGGAGAAGCGAGTTTAAAATTTGTTAACAGGGATTGTAGTTCGAAATATAAAAATCTAATCTAAACAGAAGAAAAATACACTTATTTAGATCTGATATTGTAAATGAATTCAAGAAGAATCGTTTGATTTTGATTTTATATTACACGTATAATTCACCTTTTATTCAATTCAAAGCATAGAGTTAAGTAATAATTTCATTCTTCTCTAACAATAAAAAAACACAACAAAAACAAAGTCTTTTATATAAAGATCATGCACAGAGTATGGCACGTGATGCTGGAAATTATATGGAAATTATATGCTTTTCATTCTTTGATTAAATTTCAATTTGCTTTTAACTGTGTGGTTTTCACTGGAAACTCTGAATTGCTAATACAACTTTATCGCTGAAATAAAGTTTGATTACTTTTAATACTGGAAGAAAAATTAAAAAATTATTTGAAGTGGAAACGTAATCAACATGCATTGAGTTTTCAAGATAAACTGTACATCCAGATAGCATAGTTTCAAGCCAAATCTCATATGAAGATCTATATTACAGCTACACCTTGATTTCAATATCACTTCCATGTGAACTTTCTCCACTTTTCTCTGAAAGTTTGTGGAACGTTTTGAAATACATCTCTACGAGATTCTTGTTGAATTTATCAGAGTAGCCACAAAGAAACGGTGTTAAAATTGTCTGATAATTTCAAGTTTTTCATGAGTATTTGCATATTTTTTTTGAATCAGTAATCCACTATTGATCTATGGTTTTCAATGAGGAAGAAACCATATTGTGATAATAGAACTATTGACAACTATCGCTATCGAAAGGTTATATCATTATTCAAAATCACACAAACTATTGAAAACTACAGGTTTTAATAGCTAATCACAGATTCAAAACGCTCATTAAAAAATATTCATGTTTTATAGAGAATTTTTCTTTTTTATAAAGTGAACTGTAGTTTTTTGGCTACGTCTAGAGATGTTCAAGAATATCTGTAATATGAGTTTGTAGACACTCAAATATATATGAGTGTCTAGAAGCTGGAATTCAAGCTACTTCGAAGCTAGAGTTTGAGAAGAAACTCAAAGTATGCGAGTGCCTGGAAGTTTTTAGTAAAAATATACTTCCTTCGAGTGACCGTAAATTATTCTCAAAGAAATCATTAGAGGCACTCAATCGATTATTTGAAACGCGGGAAGTTCAAAATTCAGTTAATTATTTCAGCAATCAATATAGAAAAATGAAACTTTTCCTCTTCCTTTGATTCTCGTTAGAAAATCTCATTGTATGTCATTAATTTGAATCAAGAAAAAATGTTTCCATGTTTAGAATTCTCTCCAGTTTATTGAATTTCGTTCTGAACTGTTCCTTTTGAAACAACACTTTTGTCATTTAAAAAATATTGAGGCAAATTTAATCCTATGTTAATCATACTGGAAATCAAGAAAAGCACAAGTTACAATGATTCCATCATCAAATTCTGTATTGTAGTTTCATTTTTTCAAAATTAATTGCAGAAATAATTCCACTGAATTTTGAATTTCCTACATTTAAATGAATCGATCGAGTGTCTCTAATTATTCTTTGAGAATAATTTCCAGGCACTCGGATACTTTGAGTGTCTTTAACTCTGGCTTCAAAGCACTAAAACTGTCTTGAATTCCGGCTTTTAGACACTCCTACATATTTTAGTGCCTACAAGCCCATGTTGCGGACACTCTTGAGGGTCTCTAGACGTAGTTATGCATGATATCTAAATAGCTGTTACAACTAAGTAAATAGCTGCGATAGCTGGAAAAAGGTTTCCACAGTTGAATCTTTGTGAATAGACTTGTTTCCAAAGATCTTTTCCATCTTGATGTACAATCAAAATTAAAAAATACATTTTTCAACAGGAGACATTATTAAAATTTAAGAAATCGCTGAAAACCAATTTTTTCTCAACTACCATCGAATTTATTTGACTCTCAGTGAAACCATACTTTGTGAACGATCACTCGTTCATCCTAGCACAAAAATTTCTCAACATTTTTCATAAGTTTCGTCAAATATCATATTCTCCACATCTAATATGCATATCTCTTCATACGATCTTTCAATTTCTCCAAAAATTCCATTTGTCTCATGAATGAAGACTTGTCCTATCACTTTTTGTAATTTTGGTATTCATACATTATTTATTACAAATAAATCTAATATTTTTCAGAAAATTTCAACCTTTAAAATCTCACAAATTATCACCTGGATCATGTGCCGATCAAACATAAAATTCATTGAAAAGTGAAAAAGATTGTTAGTAAAAATTTCTTTTGCGTTGGGTTAGTACGAGTCAAAGATTTATAAAATTCAAGCACCATACTAAAACTGAAACATTATCCATACTATCATTGGAAAGAAAACTAGGAAAATATAAATCTATGAAAAGCAGTAAGGATTTCGATTTGAGTATAATACAAACCTTTGATCGCATACGATTCTGCTATAATACGCATACTTCGACTAGGTAAATGCTTTTCCGTAAGTGTATGCAATTCTGCTTGATGATAATGACGAAGTGCTTCTTCATACATTCCCATAGCATAATTGAGTTTTCCGAGTAATAAATGAGCATCCAGTACAACTAAAGCCTAAAGTATTGCCATAAAAATCAAAATAAGAATATAAATCCTTTGGGTTTCAGAGAATGTATTAAAATTGTAGGTTTCGACTTACTTGTTTATCTTTTTCATTGGCGGCGAGAAGTAAATATTTCCTTGTCTCTGCCAATCCATTTTTAGCTTTCTGGATATTCGAATCTATGGGCGGTGTTTGTTCCAAAAAGCTTTCCAATCTACCCTCTCCGCATAAAAAGTTGGCCAAACATTCTGAGACGATAATAATATGAATTATATTATTCAAACATTCTCTCGCATTGCAGAAAAACAAAAATCCTTGGGTGTACAATGGGATATACAAAAACATGTAATTTTTTGTTATGTCATAATAAAATTATAGATCAATTCGTAGTAAGAACTGTAATTAATTCTGCGTTACTTATTGATCGTAAATACAGACTTTACACCCAAAAGGTAGAATGTTAGATTAGAAGAAAAGAATATTTACCATTGCTAGGATATAATACTCGAAGTTGTTCAGCTAATTCTATAACCTTTTTCCAATTTCCTTCTTCTCTGTTTTTGTCGATTTCGGATTCAATACGAAGAGTTTGTCCCTTTTTACTGGTCATCTTTCCTCAATAAACTTGAAAAACTCTACGAGGTTGAAAGATTCAATCAATGAATATCATACTTGACGTACATACGTAATTAAAACAACTACCTGTAACGTGTAGTCGTAACTGCCAATATTGACTAAGATGACACACGTGAGTTAGCAAAGTGTAACGGAATGTTATTAGACACAGTGCCAGACCATGCTACAGACAAGCAGGGTTGGCACGTAATATACTTCTAAGTATTTTACATAGTTTACGACGCGTAAGAAACCGAGTATCTTACGCATAAAACCAACCCCTTGTCTTTGGGGGTACAGGAGGGTTCAAGTATCTTACATATATTAAGTGTCAGAAACCAAGTATGATACGTAAGAAATTGAAAAATCACGTAATAAACCCAACCCTGCAGACAAGTTGAATTATTATGGTTGATTATGGTACGCACGAACATCGACTTACAATCAGTAACTATGTTTCCACCAGGCGTAAATAAAACAGGTTTGAAATGGAATTATCTAATCGCGATCCAAGCATTCTCTTGTAAAAAAATGTACTCGTCCGTTGAGTGGTCATTTCCTGTGATTCAATCTTATTTCAATTCTGTTTCAATTCTCGGTGGAGCTGGGAAATCGCAACTACATTTCGCACTAATACATGTAAGCGCTTTTGTCGGCGAGCCGTTCACCGATAACAGTGTTCACATGTGTGAGTGCGAAATGTGGTCACGTGACCAAGCTGAGATTTCCCAACTCGACGAATATCGCAACAACACTGTCAGACAGTGGGATTCATCTCAACCTTGATTAGAAACACAACAAACACTTTACGGTGTATATTAAAAAAAACAAAAGAGAAGAAACAAACATACGTTTACACATAACAGTATTCTTGTAATTAATTATTATTTCTTATTGTTACGATTAAAGCAAAATGACTTTGATGCCCAGAGAATCGGCCAAGTTCATAGCAGGATTATCCAAAAATGTATTGATCGAGCAAGAAGGTGTGAAAAACCTTTCTTATGTGGTAAGTTTATTTCTATCCACACACAAAAAACTGATGCATCGGTATTCCACTTTTTTCCCCACGATATGCGAGATGTCAAACAATTTCCTAACCTATGAATGCGATTCGTTGACAGTCAGTTACACTGTAAAGATGAAACATCATTTTATATAAATTCAAATTATATCATTCCAGATTCACTGTTGGAATATCACCCCGAGGGAATCACATTTTCAAAGTTGTCAATGTTTGAAATGATACAAAAATAATGTACATGAGCAGTCCTGTACTCGGTGTAGAAATTGCACACAGAGGATCGTCAAAGTGCCACATTCAACATAGGTTGTCTAATGCCAAATGCTGGGAATTCACTGTTCTCTTTGTGAACACTCTATACCGAGTATGATACGATATGATTTATATTATTTCCTTGCTGAAAATCCTAATCCTATTTCCCTACCGTGCGTACAAATCTGTAAAACCTTAAAAACAAAGAAAAACAAAAATTTTGCAAATTGATGTGATATATATTTATGAATCATCGAGTTATCATTAATCCAATGATTTGTTTTGCGAATACAGGTTTTGGAGGGCTTGAAAGACCGTAAACTCCACGTGAAGAATTTTTCACAAGCTTCGTTACATCCACGATCCGAAGATCCTCGAGCGATAGACTGGATATTCGTCCTAGATGTATTGAATTTCTCATTTTGGCCGTCAAAAGGTGCAAAGTGGACTGTGAACGGACAAACAGGATATTTCGCACTTTGCGCGGCTATCAAAAGGGCTATTGAAGTAATTCCGTTATACCTATCATCATCGTAACGTACCTTATTTCGGTTACAAACAAACTTGTCGAAGGAACGAACATCTACCCAGATCCACGCTAGGACGATACTTGAGTTTCCTACGATACTTTCCTTTCACTCTCAGTCTCTTCTTTCCTTTATGTTTCGATTTATCCGATTTACCCGAGAGAGCTTGTAGTTTTTCGAATTGTTGACGTTTCTTCAATAATTCTGTGATATAAAAAATGTGTTTTTAATGTTTATTTTCTAATATATCGTACCTCGAGTAATCCATACCTTGCATTTTAGCAATAGCAGTATCCATTCTTTTATCAAATGTCTTTAAGAATTTCTCTCGTTGTTTCATTTGACGTTGCAGCAAACGTGCCTCTTTTTCCATCTGTTTTTGTTGAGTTTCTTCCTTCTCTCTCCATCTGCATGAATGCATGAATGCATGAAAAAATAAATATCGAGGAATCCACCTCTCACAACTCACACTCACTTATTCTGCAACATTTTACGTTTCTTCTCTTCCTCTCGTTTTTTTCTCAATTCTTTCATCTCTTCTCGCATTTGATCTCTCTTCTGCCACGATTTTTTCAATTTGATTTGCTTCAATTGTCGATCGTAAGCCAAATTATTCATCTTTTGTCGAAGATACCTGGCTCGGGCTCTTCCGGCGATACGACGTAACTCTTGGGCCTCTTTTTTCCGAAGATTCCAGGTTTTCAATCGTTCGTCCCTCGTGTTCTGTTTATCTCGTAACTCTTGAATCTTTTCCTCCCTCAATCTCAACACCTCCATCATGCGTAATTTTGTTCTCTGCCGTCTTTTTTCGAGTAAATGATAAATAATCTGATTATAAAGAAGTATCGATTAAAATCTCACCCAGGAGATTCGTCTCTCATCGTCATCTGACGTCGCCATATTCTTCTCTTCTCGAGCTCCGATAAAGTCTGTTCGTCGAGTTTTCTCTTTATTCTATCCCTGAATAGTCTTCTGAGGAATCTTCTGTACATGTTGTATTCCTCCAACGTGCATTTGACGTACATATCGTCTGTAACTAGATCCATTTTCTGCAAGTGGCGTACAACGTGAGGACGGGAGAAATATTCCGACAGGTAACGATCGTGTAGAGCGTCGTAGGGGAATTTCACGTCGTGGGTGTAGGGATCGTGTAGGTTGAATTCTTTGTCGGATGGAGAGATCCACAAGTAGCTCCCCAATTCACCTCGAGTGAAATCGTAGAGCTCTCCCAGGCCGGGAATCAGGGGGAATTTTACATCCAAAGGCAAATTTTGGTATTTCGGTAAAGCGAACTTGGGGAGAGGACTTTCGGGTAACGGTATCGTTGATATTAGTTTGTCTAGTGCTCTGTTAAAAAGAAGTTTATTTATATTCATGTGATTTTTGTAGTTCATTATCTCATTACTTACGTGGGTTTTTTTAAGGTGAGCATCTTTGGGAATTGAAAATGCGCTTTGATTTATTATCTACTCGTGGTGGAAGTTTTAATAGAAGGTTAATTCTGATTATAAATTCATGATTAGACTGTAGGCTATGCTCGAAGTTATAACAAGTGCCTGCTGAAGGATTTCATCATCAACTTCAGGGGAACTGATGTATGCATGAAATTAGTCGCAATGTAGTTTCTCTTTCTCATTATTGTTCTCTTTCATAAATAGATGAATAGATTGAACTATGATTTTTTTTTCAATTTTAGGAAGAAAAACCTATATTAGATCCCAAATATTACGCAAATATAAATCAAAGTGATTTCGAATACATTTTCCGAGGCGACGAAGGATCCGGACCCATTCCACTAGCGAAGGAAAGAATTGAAAACCTAAGGGAAGCTGGACAGGTGTTGAATAATAAATACCAAGGTAACAAATATCAAATGATTGCACAGTCATAATTGTTATAATTTTTGGAATCAATATCTTGGTTGTTTGTTTTCTTTCAGGTACTTTTGTCGAGTGCGTAAAATCCTGCTCGGGTTCCGCAGAAAGTTTATTGAAATTAATCGTCAATGAATTCAAATCTTTTCGAGATGAAGCCACTTACGAAGGACGTAGAGGTAGTAAAATAGAGACTACTCGATCGGATATCGATAAAAAAAAATAATATTTTCATATTTTCCTCGCAGTGAGTTTTTATAAACGAGCGCAGATCCTGGTGGGGGATATCTGGGCTTGTTTCGAGGGTAAAAATATCGGAGCGTTCCACGATTTAGATTACTTGACCATGTTTCCCGATTATCGTATACCTCAAGTATTATTGTCTTTTGGTACTATACGTTACAGCAATCTTCTCTTAAGCAAACTCCAGTCAGGTAAGTTTTGAAATTTCTTACAGATGTACAGAGTGTTCGGAAGTTTTATACTGGTTTCATGCTCTTCGAGTGAACCAAGAGGTGCAATTTTGTTACAAATAATGTTTTTTAGATACCGTGAATACCTTTTCTTGAGGACTTTGTCATTCGTAGGAACCGCAAGTGGTGTTGATAACGCACGTAAAAGACATCATGTGACCACTTGAGTTTGCAATTTAAGGGAATACTAGTGGCATGGCAGCAGCCAAATTGTTTATGACAGACTACGGACAACGCCTCAATTAAGGCTCTATCTAGAGACACGTTGATGTGTCTTAAATTCAAACTTCGAGACACAAGATTTTTGTGTTTATAGCAAGAACTGTGGGTGTTTCCAGACACAGCCCTCAATTAAATCAAAATATCGCTCTGTACAGCATTTCTACTGGAATCAGAGAAATGTTGTACAGAGCGATATTTTGATTTTATTGAAACGTTTGCCGGTAGTTTGTCATAAACGATTTAGCATCTGCCCCGCCGCTAGTATCACCTTAACAGGTCTGGGAATTTTAATTCAATCTTGACCTTTCAGGTCAATTTCTGTGCGGAAAATTGATCCTTGAGGATCCTAAAATTCTAAGTATTCTTAGACAGTTAACCCCCAAAAGAACGGGTCAAAATTCCCCACAATTCGGAAAATTTTCCGCATATTTTACAGAATTGTTGAAAAAATAAAACCTGAACACCCTGTACTACTACTTTCTTCAACCACATTTTCACAATTACAAAAATTTCTCTCTTTTATTCCAGACATAGAATTGGAGAACGGGAGTGCGGAGGAGGTAGAAATTCGAGGATGTTCCATAGAAGTGGTCGAGAGAGTGAAAGACGAAGTACAAAGTTTAATTTTCCGTTATCCCGAGTTGGGATTGAACAAATCCGACTGTAATTCGGTGATCATAGATCATTTCTTATGGGATTATCGACGCGCGCATGCACAGGAACTAGAAAATATACCATTCCATAAAACTAGAACAATTTTTTATTGAATGTATAAATATATATATATATATATATATATTCCGAAGAAACCGATCTGAAATTCTATAGAATTTCCAATAACAGTACAAACGAACGAAGATGATACTACGCTTCTTGCGGCGTTGTTGTTGTGATCATTGTGATCATTTGTACCAATGTCTTTTGTAACAAGTTGGAGAAATTTTATTGTTTCGCCGCATAATTCAGTAAATAAACAATTCATTTTCCAAAACAATTATTTTCAGTTAATTATATCATAAATATATTATTTACAATTCGAATGATGATCGTCACAAGTTGAGATAAAAAGTTTCTTTGGCTAATGACCTACTGTCATTCGGCGCAAATGTTTCTTTTTTCATGTACATCAACATTTGTTATATTTTGGTACGAATATACGATTTCTCATCTCACATCTCTTCTCAATGAAGCGAATGTATATTGTATATTATAAGTACCTTTGCTGAGGTACGAGTCTTGGCATAAATGGTTCGAATTTAGACGATAAACGTTAGAGTTACATTATTAAAAATAAATCCTACAAAATGAATCAACAAATAACGACATGGATATTATTATATTTTGTTCAAAGTTGTGTTGATGATACGTCGCCGAAGTTTGAAATGTTACGACGAGCGTTGACACAGTTTTATCTATAGCAAGATTGGCAACAATCTTTGGTGTCTTTAAAATAAAAAAAAAATGATATAATGTTATTTTATAATGATATAGAATGTGTAAATATTTCTATAAATATCATAATTTGTAGAATTTCAAGATCGATCATTCGTGTAATACTTGAATTAATTCTTGCTCTGTAATTCTTCCCAGAATTTTATGTTGGATTTTATCTTGTCCTGATAGTCAGAAAGCATTGTTTTACACACTTCAACGCGACGATGTTTTTTTAGGAAATTCAGTGTTTTAGTACCAATCGAGATTTGACGCGTCTGAGACCCAAAACATCCTTCAAAATGGTATTGACTGACCCTTTTGAAATGCCAACATCATCAGCAAAACCCCAAATCTTTGATTTTTTGGACGTGAATTTCGTCAGTTGAAGTTGATGGTCGACCAGGACGCTTTTCGTCTTCGACACGTTCTCGAGCTTTTTGGAACTGTTTATACTACTTCTAAACATTTTTTTTTCGACATAGCAGCAAATCCCACAATACATACAACAGTCAACATTATTGCATACAATGGGAAAAGGAGAATTTGCTTTCGTGTATCGTGAGAGGAAGACGATATTTCCAATAAACGTTTGATGGTAAGATAGGGATCTTCGTTTTTACTGTTTCATAAATGAGATTATGGAATCGAAATCTGAATATATTCGTAAATTCAAAATTTCAATAATATATCACGTGAATGTAAATACAACTCACCCTGTACTGACATTTTGAAGAAAAATATCAAGCCAATGAAAAGTGTATTATGATTCTCTTCTCCCACTCCTTTCTGACGTTTCCAACTCAGGATACGTGTGGTGTGTACATTTAAAACGGAAGTTCATCGTGTACACGGCGGTATTTTTCGCCTACGAAACGTGGCAGCAGCATGGAGCTTTTGGCAGTAGTGTTGACAGTGCAGTAGTGTTCATCAGTGTTGATTTGCTCCTTTTCGCGTCAAGTTGTCGTTATTTTTTCAAATTAACATTCCTCTCTGTTCCATTCGATCGTTATTCAAGTAAGAATGATTAAATACTTTCTTCTTTCTGTTTACTTACCATTAAAATTCACATATGTAATAATTTAACCTTTTCTCAAAATTCTTTTTTCTATTACAGAAATGAATTATAAAATACTCATTTCGATCGTCGCTGTCCTCTTCATCGGAGTTTTATCCGAAGATGCGGAAGAATCTGCCAGATTATTAGTGTCTAAACAAATTTTGAACAAATACCTAGTTGAAAATATGGATATTATCGTTAAGGTAATGATTATTCATCATATTCGTTTGCCTCTGTTTTCGATCATTGATAAATATGTTTGTGTTCAATAGTATACCGTTCACAACGTTGGCAGCATAGCGGCGTTAGAAGTTGAAATTACAGACAATTCTTTCCATCCTGATCATTTCACTCACGTCAGCGGTGAACTTAATGCCAGAATAGACAGAGTCCCGCCTTACACGAACGTCAGTCATACCGTGGTTGTGAGACCTCGTAAATATGGATACTTCAATTTCACATCTGCTGAAATTTTGTACAGAAGAAACGAAGATGCTCCTAGATTACAAATTGCCAGCAGCAGCGAACCCGGCGAAGGTCTTATAGTCTCTTTCAGAGATTATAATAAACAATTCTCGTCCCATGTTGTAAGTACATTCATCAAAAACTATTTTATTTCATTCAGTTTTTTTTTTTTTTTTTAAACAAAAGTAATTCTCTTAACCATTCGATCCCATATTTCAGATCGATTGGGCTGCTTTCGCGGTAATGACACTACCATCTTTGGCCATTCCTTTCGCCCTTTGGTACTCCAGTAAAAGTAAATACGAAAAATTATTAAAAAACACAAAAAAACATTAAACATCAAAGTTCATCTCACAAACAATATCTCATACTTTCTGTTCCTTTTATCGTTAAACGTACTTTACTGTAATCGAATTGTTCATCGACTCAATATCCGAAAAGGCTTATTCTCGATAAATCAGTTGTATATTATATTTAATTGAAAATATTCAAATTCAAGCAAATTCAAGATTAAGCCTTTTTGGAATTGATCCATTCATTGTATAGCAATTTTGTAATAAATATTATTATTTATGAAATTATCATTGAACGTTATTTTTCATATAGAATTTCAAAAGCAATTTAATATTTACATTGATATATCGTACATGTATGTGTGTCTTTGTCGATGAGTCTTAATCCTATTTTGTATTCACAATTGTTACTTAAAAAATACTTATTACATTTGTATGAGGCTTTGTAATAAAAATTTTCGATGTAGCGATTTAAAAAATGATTGAGCACAAAAATATTCTCCTGAGTTTCAGTTCTCTTATTTTTATAAAAAAATCTGTTACTCCCTGTACAGAAAAATACGACGATCGAAAATCGCAGAACTGTCGAAAAATGTATTAAATTAAATATATATTCAATTTTATCCTATCACCATGTTTTTCTTTGCATTCTTGTCATTGAGGTATATCTCGTTCTAAATCAAATTAGTAATTTTTTTCCCTTCAAACCTAAACAATTTCGTAAATAAAAATCACAATTTCAGAGGACATTCAAACAAAAATAATATTATGATCATCGTTATGTTATATGTATTGAGTATGATAATAAAATAAAAATGATACCGTGTAATTTGGAAAGAGGGATTATCACTGTTGAATCAGTCTTATAACAACGATGAATGAAAATAAATATTCATGAACAATTAAGAGTCTTGTTTCGTCTAGTGCTTGGAGTATAATACCCTCGAGGGTCTCCATAAACTGGTTCAAATGCTGAAAATGGTTGCAATACGGCAGTTGGAGTGGTTGGAGAAACGGATGTATTAAGTGTAGTATTGAATGTAGTATTCATGGTTGGCACTGGTGTACACGGCTGTTTTTTTGCTGATGCTGAAAATTTATGAACCTCGAATTATTCGACAAAAACAAAAATATCGATTTATAATAATCCGAAAGCTGATGAATTTGTTTTTTGAATGATTTTTTGATGCCAAGTTTAACAGAATATATCAATACCCAACAAATATTTTTCATTTTCCACTTTTCAAGAATTTCTTGTGTTAGGCGTGGTAAAAAATCCTTGTAAAGTAGTAGAGTCTAGTAACTAATAGAAACATCGGGTGGAAAACGATAAATTACTTGATCCTACTACTTGGCAAGGAGTTCTCGAATGCTACTTTTTCCCCACTCCAGTGGTGGATTCCCTCCCTTGATCGCAGGAGAACTTTCTTTTCCACCGCAGTGATAAACGATGCTGCTTTTTGGGATTTGACTCTTTCAAAAAGTAAGGAAGTCTACCAAATTATGTTAAAGAGTTCTCCATTCGTGGGAACATTTTTCTGCCACCAGGTTTGGGGGAAATTTTTCAGAAACATGTACAGCGAATAACACACATTCAATAACAAACTTCTCGGAAAAATCTGAAAAACCCCTATAAATTCACAGTAAGAACTTGAACAAAAAAATAACTGTTACATATTTGTGTAGAGTAACTCGGAGTAATTTTGCGTAAAAAGCAAAGTTACTATGAAATTCCTTAATTGAATTCCCACAACTTTTGCTTGAAAAGCTTTTCTTTGAAACTCAGTCCTGCAAAGTTAATCCAGAGGTTCAATATTTCTCTTGCACTCTTTATAAAACCGCGAGATTAGTGAATTCGAGAGATTTTGCAAACGGGAAATCATGTACAGGAGGATATTGAATATTAAATTGCGATTGAAAACATAAAGCATCGTGAATTGCACTAAAAAATGATTTAGAAAAACCTTCACTAGCTTCCGCACTGAAATACGATTGATAACTTACCAAAAATACCTTCATTCTTAACGGTGACATCTACGTTCGTCACTTTATACTTCCAAACTGAAAATATTAATACATTACTCAACTTAGTCGCGTTCATTTATATGCATAAATAGATGTAAAAAATTTACTTACCGTAATAAAAGCTTATTGCAAGAACTATAAAGGTTATGAAAGTATATCGATGGAAATAAACGTAATCCAAAAACTGAATGCCGGATAAAGATGCTGAATCGTCGTATTTGCTCAACCGAATAAACAACTGAAAGGAAAAAATGTATTTGGAATGATAACGTATTTGTCTAATCTCATTAATTTCGATAATTCACTCATTTACCGAAATATTCTGCTTGGTGAGATCATTTGTGATGAAAACTTTTCGTCCTTGAAGTTCGTCTTCGGGTTTTACCAAACACAGTTTGTACGATATTGTATTTTTTGAAGTATATTCACCATTATTGACGGTTAATCCATCTGGTACATCAACCTGCAACAGTTACGTTAATATTTCAAATTTTTTTCTTGTTCCGTAATATTGATGAGACGTAGAGGCAATGGGACTATTTCAACTACGAACATTTCTTCTTTGCCTCTACTTTCTATCCACCTCAAATCCACGCTTTGCGACGTGGAAGTGAGGTGTGGGGCTTATCAACGTGTTCAATCGTCATAGGTCAAGATTCCCTTATATCCCTATCACATTTACCATAATTTTATACTTACAACAATATATTCTAAAACTGGTTGCAATCCATAAATCTGTATTGTAGCGCAAGATGTTGTCGATGGATAAGAATTGATAAACATTATTTCTTTAGAATCAACGAACACTGGTGGTAGATAAGCAACTTCCAAAGGAGTACCTTCAATTTCTCGGCTCTGTGCATTTATTAATACACGAGTTTCTAAAGTACTGATAATTTTATTAGGAGAACCCATAGGTATCACGTCACAATAATAAAAACCTGAAATTCACAAATATATATAAATTCATTGTTCCACCGCACTTTCCTTATATATTCGTTGATTTTCATATTCATACTAACCAGTCATAATATTGAAACGTGGTTTCACCAGAAACAGATCTTTGATATCGATGTACGAAGAAGGGGAGACGAATTTGATGTTACATGTATAAGGGAAAGAATTAAGTACAAAAGAGGAATGCGTGCGACATCCACCGAGACCTCTCGCCAAAACATTATTTTCTTTAATTTGCTCGCCTTTGCTCTTAAGCACAAGAGGGACACCGAATACTTCCGATCCAGTTATATTTTTTCCTCTTAGAGACAAAACGGAAATCTATAAATGAAAACCAAAAAGGTATAAATATTGATATGAATTTTTCATGTAAAAAAATGAGTGTAGTGCTGGACAGAAGCATAAGATACTATTTAGATTTTCATACATCATACTTTTGATGTATTTTCAATTGCATAACACTTTTCGTGTACTAATTTTACTGTTTTAATAGTCCCCAAGAGAACATGAAGGTTCAAGGAACTTTCAATAGAAGTCTATTCAACGTCCGGACATTTGAAGGTCCATTAAATATTCCATGAATGTAAAATTTACGTACAATAAACGTAAATTTAACCTAGAAGGTTGATGGGTAGAAGTTTGTGTTCTCTTGGGAGTGCTATTGAAAAACCATTAGTTATAATTAAACCAACTACATGTTTGAGGGAAATAAATTAATTGGTAGCTTTAACTAGGATCCCAAAGAGAACATGAAGCTCTGACAAACGTTCAGAATAGATCAACATAGATCAGACTAAAATTCCGTTCGAGCTCAAGTTTAAGTTTATAAACATTCGACGAAGGTCTGATGAACGTTACAATTTCCGCTTGAGAATAATTTCAAGGAGAGTTCACAGAACGTTCATTGAAGATTCAAGATTCATTTCAATATTAGTTTTTTCCACGAAAAAATGAACGATAAAGGAAATTATGATTATAATTGGAATTTCCTCCAAAATATGCTCAATTGAAACTCGAATGAATCTCCGGAGAACCTTTACTACACGTTCTATAAATCTTTCTTGAAACCATTTTCAAGCGGACATTCAAATGTTCATCTCAACTTCGTAAAACGTTTATAAACCTAAAACTTGGCTCCAACGGAGCTTTAAGGCATGATAGTTTATTGAAAACAATATTAGAAGGAAAAATGAATGGTAATATTCGCAAAGGTAGACCTAGATTAAGTTATATGAAGCAAATTATACAAGATAAGGGTTGTCGTAGATATGTAGAAATTAAGCGTTTAGCGGATAAGAGACACAAGACTGATTACTTCGCGATGATGACGATGATAATATATAGAAATCTGTCAAGTGTTTTACACTCATGTCCAGCAGTTTAAATTGTACCTTTGAAATCGCTTGAACGATAACTTGTATTTCTCCTTGCATATGAGTAGCGAGACTATGCTTAACGGTAGCGTATCCAATATTTCGAGCTCGACCGATACCCGTGATAGAATCAACGATCAATATCTCAGGTGCTGAGGATTGCCAGTATCCTGGATCCCCGTCTGGTGACAAAAGTGGCATAGAGAAACACACAACATCACCTACAGTCAATGTCGCCTGTAAAATTATAAATTCATTAAGATAACAGTACACTATAATTAAAATTGTAACTGTCAAATCAAATCACCTTTGTCGGGAACAATATGTTTCCAATCATCATATGCACGTAATCAAACATTCCGTTAGGATATTTTTCATTATAAACTTTCAATATCAATTCTCCATTTTCATGAAACTTGGCGTCGATTAAATCTTCGGGAGTTTTAGCGAAGGTCGCTAAATCAATTCGATTTGATGCGAACTTGAATGGCACTTTAGCGGAATGAAATTTCATTCCAAAATTATCAAAATATTCAAGCACGTAACTCAACTCCATCCCTTTTGGCAAAGTATTCAATTCTTCCCCATTTCTTATACGTAATTTTGTTTTTAAAGTCAGCATAAAGTAATGAATTGGTTTGACCTGATGACAAAAAAAAAGTCATGAAAAAGGTGTGAATGTTTAACAGGATTGTACTAACAATACTCACGTCAATGACAACAGTTAGAGATTGTCTCAAATTAAATCCTTCGATATGATTGATAGAAATAAGACTTCTTCCGAGAATATCTCCAGATTTAACAACTCCTTTTTCATCCACATTCGTATTCACAATTTTAGAAATGGAATTAGGATTTGCGATGAGATTATCTTCCGACGTGTTGGTGTGTAAATTGGATATTATTTTGTATATAGTGGATCCATATTTGTCTCGATTTGTTTTCAATTGAAATACAGAATTCGGAGCCATCAGTATCACCACCGGCGAATTCGCCAATGATTCAGGATAAATTAACCGCAATTCTTCAAAAATTTCGATTTTGATGGAAGCGGTGTGCGTTACATCACTTTTTGAACCGGATAATAAATTACACGGCATTGTCATGTTCAAATAAACAGTAACCACTCCTGATCCAATGGCTTTGGCTCTCACAGATACTTGATTTTGATATCGAATGTTGATTCCTGTACCTTCATACATATTGTATAGATTCAATATTTTAGGATCGCTGGACGACCACGAGAAAGTGAATGGTAATTGCATGGATCCTATAACGAGGGGGGTCAAATGTTCAGGAATACCGAATGCCCAAAAAGGTAAAATTGCTCCTACTTTTATTCTACTCGTTGGGGATACAATTTTTATACCGTCGAGGTATGAAACACTTATTTCAGCTATATCTTCGGAATAAACAATTTTATTCCCTTTGGAATTGATACCTACAGCTCTAGCTACGATGCTCGATTTGCCAACAGATTTTCCTCGAATAATTCCAATGGCATCGATGTTTAAGATGTCATCGCTATCGACTATGAATTCGATTTCCGCGTTGGATGGACCTCCCGTGGTTGTTATCTGATACACACTTTCCATCAAAATAGTCAAATTTTTTGGACTTATTCTGAGAGGGAGGAAAACTTGAATAGTTATAGGTTCGGTTTGTATCTCATAATCGTTTCCTTTACTGATAAACGTCAAACGTGATTCGCCTTCTTGAACACCATGTATCATGAACATAATCTTCTCGTACGGTGCTGTGCCTTGTTCGCTGTGAGGTAATTCTTTCACTTCGACACAGGAGTTATCCAAAGTTATTTTCAAATCCAATAAATCCAGAGATGGTAATTTAATGACATTACCATTCGAATCGTACAGTTTTAAAGCAGCTATTATGCATTTGTCTTTTTCAACCTTATTTACCGATTCCACTTCGATGGCGGCGAGCTGTTGTACCTCCACTACAGCTTCGGTAGGTTTCGATGGCAGGCAAAGGTCTATCAACGATATACGTAGGGTTCCAGATTTCTTTGGTACAATACTAATAACTCTGGCTGGTTCTAAATATTGAACATCAGCAATTTCATTGGAACTGAGTACGAGATCGTAATAACCAGAACCTTGACTGATTTGTAAATAATACTTCCCGGCTGGATCATTCAATATTGTCAATCTTTTAGGAGTTATGCGGGTATCGTTCACCAAAATCACTTCTGCGCACATCTCTATCACAAGAGGCCCGATCTTGCCTTTCTCATTTTCAGATAAGAATGGGGGCCATTCTGGGATGATTTTCAATTTTCCTAAAATATTCTTTTGGTATCCAACAACTTTGGCGCAAATGAGCAAATTGTCTGTCTGTTTTTGAAATAGTACATTCTGATAATAATTTTTCGGTAAAATCACACCCATGTCCGTGAACGTTTCTTCTATCGTTCCAATCGAAGTTTCCAAAAACCCACCTGTCGGGGGTTTCAAATTCCATTCGATATTCAAACTTGTGATATTATCGAACTTTTTACCATCCTCGTCCTTCACTATGATCGAAAGTTTTAAATTTCTATTTCTATGAGCCATTATTCTGTCCGCGTTATAAGCGATAGGACAATTTTGGCTATCCTTGAATTCGGGTTGGAAATATATGTACCTTGGCTTGCCGCAAATAATCATCACATTTGCCGTCGTATGAGAACTTTTACAGGTTGGTAAAACTGGAATATTGGATACCGTGTACGTCAACAACACATCCCCGAGTTTCTTACAAATAATTTCAAAAACTGATAAATTAAAGGGCTCGTTGATGGAATGTTTGTCTTCGATTATTTCTATGATTTTGTCGTCGGATACTTCGATTTTACGCGAATAAGCGTGAGGTTTATTAGACCATGCGTGAGGACCACCTTTGAAAACTATTTTCCTTGAAGATCCTACCGCCAGAACGGTTTCCCCACTCTCAGGATGTACAGCTATCAGCGGTTCGTATGAGGATATCGTGATATTATCTGACAAATATTGTCCGTTATTGTTGTAAGCTATAGTCACTTCGGAGGTACCGATATTCAAGCTTATAAGTTTGATAACAGCGCATGCTATTCCCACAGGCATCACATCTCGGGTGTGATTTTGAACGAAATTACCGTTGGGTATGTAAATTTCGAAGTTAATGTTTGTGCAATCGTTCAATGGGATTTCTTTTGTATCCTGTTCACTCGATAATTTGCCGTACAAAGCGACGTGGACGTATATCGGTTCTCCAACCGGTGCTTCCATTACGTATTCTACAATTTTCAATTTGGTCGGTGGCAATACGTATATTTTAGATATATCTTTATTGTACGGATTTCGAATCGTGGACACAACAATTTCGGTGTATCCATTTTTGACGATTTTGAGATTCCCGCTTTGTGAAACGGTAACCAAAGATGGTTGTTTACTCGTCCACAAATAAGAACCATCTCCACCGCTTGCTTTTAAAGATATGTCATATCTGGAATGAATAATTGTTCTTGTTATACTTGTGAAGGAATAAATACATTTAAACTTTTGGATACAGGGTGTCTACTATTATCAAAAAATTCGATTCCTGGACTTTGATAATTTCATTTCATTATGCATCTTCAAGGATAAGATGAGCTCGTTAGACGTTAAATGAAGAGATGGAGACATCAGTATGCAGCCCAAACATGACCGCTTAAAAACAGTGAACAATTGGTCTGCACTGTAGCACTTTAAAGAATCATCTAAAATCAAAAACTGAAGAATTTTTATGAAATATAAGATATTCGTTGGAGATTGTACAAATAAAATCAATGAAAAATCGAAAATTGATAAGATGGCGGACATGCAAATTCTCGGTAGCATTTTTTCGCACTTCAAAGTGTTAAAAGAAAAGAAAAAAGTAAATATCATCTGCTTTAGGTATTTGAGATATCGTGCAGACAAACTTGAATGAAAACCAAAAAAGAATTTTCCATATACCATAAGACTGATTTTCCGGCACAGAGGAATAAATTTTCTGAACGGTGAACTTCCTTCGATACTTTTTCTCTCCAAAGTTCGACAAGCTTGAATTTTGATATCAACTTGTGATTAAATATTATCTATTGATGCAATTGTTCGATCATTCAAATCATATTTCTGACTTTTACAATGTCCAACGAAACTAGATCCCAAGTCTTGCAATATTTCAATCACAGTTCGCCAAGTAATCGTAATATCCCTGGTTAAAGGTGCCTGTTCATTCCCATTAAACGTGCAGATTTCCAATCCAAATTCAATAGTTTTTAATCGGTTCGAATCGAGAATCTGGACGGTTAATGGGAGGAATGAATGGATTCCTATAGACAGGGGTATGTTTTATATAACACATCGATTCGAAAAGGGACGAAATTTTTACTTTTGGATTTTCATTTCTTCGAGTAATGGTCGTAGAATAAAACTTAAGCTTGAGAAAATGCTTTTTTTGATCAATATTCTTAAAAGGTATGTTATGCTGCTGGAGTTTGAATCGTTTATCGAAACGAGTTGTTGATCGAATAACGAAATACTCAGCTGTCAAAGACTAAAATTCTTGCAGTACATTCTTTAAACGACGTTTTCAGTTCCAAAAAGTTAATTCAGAAGGATATTTAAGGAGTAGTAGACACCCTGTCGATGATATATCTATCGAGCAAATCCAGTACAATCCAATAAATTCCCATAGATACGACGCCACTCTTTTTCAATAGGAAACTTTCTTCTATCGATACTTGTGAAATTTATCCGCAGCATTGATCGCGATTAAATCATCTCTACCAGGTTTTTATTGGAATTTCTCAACTTTCACTCATTTTTCATAAGTGATTACCTAGAAACGATGTGTGGATCCCATGGAATCGCTAGGACCGAAGGTTGCACAACAACTGGTGTATTGATAGAAATTTCTGCTTTCGTAGAAAGATGTGGAACCAAAGGAATTTCATCTCCATATTTGTCAATAATTCCAAACAACCTAGCTTCTATAATCGTTGTACCGCATACAACTGGTACTGCGATCATGTATGTACCATTTTGAGTGGTGAATTTTGGTTGTAAATAATGCTCATCTATTTTCATTGACACTTCTACACCCTCGCCAATATGAAATTTGTGATCTTTGCTGAAATTATTTACAATATTGTGACGAGAGTATATAAAAATAGATGAAAGAGAAAAAAATTCAACACATACTTGTCAAATAATTCAACAATTATTTCATGACTATGTCCTAGAATGAGTTCTCCATTTTTACTCGGTAATACCGAGAGGGAGATATACGCGACGCTATTCACATTCACCGTAGCCGATGGTAAAATTACCGAGTATTCGTCACGAACATTTTTATCGTGTAAAAACACTTTAGACTTCCCAATAGCGGTGGCATATACATGACCGTTATCTATTTCCAAGATATTTGGATCCTCGGCTTCTAAATAATATTGACTAGAAACAAGATCTATCTCCTCTAACTTTCCTTGACAAGCCTGTTCGGATATGAATCATATACAAAGATTATTGTGTCGAAATGAAAAATTTCAGAAGAGAATTCAATAATATTCACGATGAAAACTCACCTGCATTATTTTGTATTTAAAACTATCGAAAGTCATCACAGTTATATCAGATGGAATAATGATTAAATTAGCTATGACAATTAATTCAACTTCTATCGGAGGGATATGTTTATATTCTGAGTAGGGTAATCTCGCGGACACCTGAAATCAAATACATATTTACGTACAATTTATAAAACAAAATCTAGCAAATTAAACATGCACGTACTTTCGCAGTGCCAGTTCTCACTCCCTCCAGAAGAATGATATGACCTTTTTTGCCTTGTATGTCCAAAGACGCAACGGTCAGAGGAGTTTCGTAATGAGATTCGTGATACGGGATGAATTTCAAGATATGATTGAATTCTAAATCAGTTTGAGAAGAGTATTTATCAGCTTCGCTGATACTCCATGTGAATTCCACTCCTGCCAATGTTGTGAATTCATTTCCTAACGCATAATACGATATATTTAACATAACATTCAGAGTGTAGAATACATAAAAGGATGTTTGAAATTCTATTAGGATATTTGCTTTCACCTTGTTCGTCGTACGCTCGTACTTCAAAAGCTTCGGGTGCTTCTTCGATGTATAATTCTCTTGTCGTGGTGACAAGATTTAGTGAAAAAATTGCATCTACTATGACATCACAGCGTAAAAATTGGCCATTGTTGCTATCCTCTGCTAAAATAATAGCTGTATTTCTAATGGGTTCTCGCGTAACCACTTGGATTATGATAGCAGAGGAACACCTCAAGTCGGTGTACAATGGTTCGTCCAATGGAACCAATTGAACTATATCTACACGAGATGTGGACCTTGGGAACAAAATCAGATTCAGTGAGTTATATTCTAAATGAAACAACAGTATTATAATCACCCTTTGTGTGGTTGAATAACTTAACAAACGAATACTGTGATTACGTTTTTCAATGCTGATCTTATGAATGGTATATATGTAATATGTAAATATTATGAAACAAAGTGAAGGTACTCACCATTGATAACAACCTCCATCGGTCACTTCGAGAGTAAAATTAACGGCAAAATCATTGAATACAGGCAATAAAACTCTTGGTACATTTAATCTATGTGCTGAAAAAATTTGAAATACAGAAAATAAAAGGATAATTTTTGTAAACTTTATCACACGTCCCGCCATCATTCATCAGTCCATGTGGTCGGTATGACTTATCCGAACTTGGCGGGAGAAACAAGTCACATAAGGATGGGTCAAAAGAAGGACATAACGGCTGGGTTCGTTTAATAGGTGGTGTAAAGGTAAGTTTTCATGTGCAGCATGCCGGAACAACGCAGGGTAGACTCAAGCTGTAATTTCATGGGGCGTCGAGCATCAAGCGTCAACATTAGAAAGAAAGAGAGGTCACACAGTTCTTCTCTTTCCTTCTAATGTTGACGCTTGATGCTCGACGCCCCATGAAATTACAGCTTCAGGGGGCATAAACTGAATTGGAAAATTTTTAGAATGATTTCAGCGCTGCCGTACGGAAGAACACTTGAACTGTTTTTACATGAATGCACTAACACGAATGATAAACAAATCGTAGAAGATCTTGAAGTAGTTTAGTATATCCATGTAAAATTAGTTCAAGTGTTCTTCCGTACGGCAGCGCTGAAATAAGTCTGAAAATTTTCTAATTGAGTTTATGCCCCCTGGGTAGACTCCATTAAGATGTAATTTCATGGGGCGTCGAGCATCAAGCGTCAACATTAGAAAGAAAGAGAGGTCACACAGTTCTTCTCTTTCCTTCTAATGTTGACGCTTGATGCTCGACGCCCCATGAAATTACAGCTTTAAAGCTGTAATTTCATGGGGCGTCGAGCATCAAGCGTCAACATTAGAAAGAAAGAGAGGTCACACAGTTCTTCTCTTTCCGTCTATTGTTGACGCTTGATGCTCGACGCCCCATGAAATTACAGCTTAACTCTATACATACTGGAATGCGTGCTCCCTAGATTTGAGCGGCCAGACTGGTATAGTTTGTTGCAGGGGTATGACATTCCGTTGAAAAATGTGTTCTTAATTCGATGTAATCCCCCCCCCCCCACCTCTCACCCCCGCTCCGATAGGTGGCAGCACCCGTTTTCGTCAGCAGTTGAATAGGCTAACCGATCATAACCAATATCTCTGCATGTTTTTGATCCAATGTTGACAACAAACTTTGCTGCTGGTTAAGTTGAGCGGCGCCACCTTGCCGCGCGGGTGAGTGGGGATCGGGGGGGGGGGGATACAAATTGCGACCCTCATTTTTATACGGTGAGCATAGGAAGTGTCATACCCTTGGTTTGTGGCATGAGCAAGAAAGAATAAGAAGCCCCCAACATATTTCCTTTCTCTCTTTGAAATACATATATTAAAAGCAGATACCATCTCCCAACATACTGATCTCTCCCTCTGACCGGCCGATAGTATAGAAAAAGCGGAGAGTGCTCATTCCAGTATAATATTGAGTTCAATGGTAGACTCCAATAGACCTGGAAGACAATTGGCCCGATGTAGGATAGACCCAAAGACGGACGGCGCGAAAGGTAAACAAACACTCGTTGGACCGAAATCCTTTTGGGGATCCAACCGCCAGGAGACCAGTGGAACTTTTACTAGCGGCGCATAGGTGCCCGTGAGCGCTCTCATCTTCTCTCTGGTGAGAGTATGTATATGAACGATATGTATGTTGCATATGGAAGTGTATTGAAAACAATATTGGAAGGGAAAATGAATGGTAAAACTGGTAAAGGTAGACCTAGATCAGACTGGCCTCCCATGGACCGGAATTCGTTCCGGCGGAATGAAAATTGAACCAACGCACAATTTTTTATAGATTTCTGATAGAACGCTCTAAAAGAAATTGTGAAAGCGATTGGTTTAAAGTCATTCCGGTGGAACGAATTCCGGTCCATGGGAGGCCAGCCTCAAGTTATATGAAGCAAATCGTACAAGATAAGGGATGTAGTAGATATGTAGAAATTAAACGTTTGGCGGATAATAGACAGGGGTGGAGGGTTTCATCAAACCAGTCGTAAGACTGATTACTTCATGATGATGATGATATGGAAGTTGTCCGTTTTATATGTTGACTTGCGCAGAATGTTGTACGCCATACTGGCCGCGTAGCCAATTGGGTTTTATATGCTCTGTATTTCTTTTAAGTGTATGATAAATGATAAAAAAAAAGGTATATGAACGATGGGTGGGGATATATTCCCGGTAGTATGCGAGAAGCCCGACTGGCGTTAGCCCGACCGGATGATAACCCGAACGACCTTAAACTCGAATGACAGTTGACCCGACTAGTTATAAAAATATAATAAAATAAAGTGGAAAATTAATCGAAATCTAAGCTTATTCAACCTTTCACTGTAAAGATGTATAGATTAAAGGTTAATTACGCTTTGATTTCGATTAATTTTCCCTTTTATTTGATTATATTTTTATAATTAGTCGGGTCAACTGTCATTCGGGTTTAAAGTCGTTCGGGTTAAATGCAGTCGGGCTAACACCAGTCGGGCTTAACGGCATTCACCCACCTTCCCAAAAAGTTACTAGATTCCAAAATCGCCCCCCCAGTTTTCTCAGAAACGAACAAATAAAATGAAAAATAAAGAGTAGCTGCACTTTCTTTGATATGCTAAGCAGATGCACCTGCTCATTGAAATCGATTATATTCATTAGGTTCGTTCGTTCTACGTGCCCTGAGTTGCTCCAACTTGTACCAAACCAATCATTTCGTTGCTTAAACTGGAAGTAGCGAATCCAAAATACTTGGAGCGAGTTGGGGTAACTTGGGACATCGGTAAACGAACTTAGCTATTAATCGTTGAGAAAACTGGGGGGAGAGATCTAGTAACTTTGCCTCTGATGAATGCCCTTAAGTGCCATGAAGTTGACATTTCATGGGGCGTCGAGCCAGTGTTGCGATATTCGTTGAGTTGGGAAATCGCAGCTTGGTCACGTGACTACATTTTGCACTAATACATGTAAGCGCTCTTGTCGGTGAGTGGTTCACCGATAATAGTGCTCACATGTGTGAGTGCGAAATGTGGTCACGTGACCAAGCTGCGATTTCCCAGCTCGACGAATATCGCAACACTGCGTCGAGCGGCAGCGTCAACATTGGAAGAAAAAAGAGAACCGATCGGACCTCCCTTTTCTTCCAATGTTGACGCTTGATGCTCGACGCCCCATGAAATTACATCTTTAGGGCTTATTACCAGTCGGGCTTCTCGCATACTACCATATTCCCTTCAACGGCAATATCCATCTGGCTCTACTGGAAATAAGCCCGACTGCTTGTCATCGGCCAGGGGGCATGGACATAATCTCAAATGCAACATTCTCAAACGGATTTCAGCGCTGCCGTACGGTAGTACAGTGAATTATTCGCCATAGATACAACTAACACAAACAATGAAAAAATCACACCGATTTTCGAATTAGTGTTAGTGTATACATGTAAAATAGTTCACTGTACTACCGTATGGCAGCGCTGAAATCCGTTTGAAAATTTTCTATTCGAGATTATGCCCTCTGTCAGAGATGAGTGGAGAGATTGCTAACGTAATACTGAAATCGTGGTATAGTTTTTGGACTAGCGACATCATGCGGCAATGATACCCACTAAAAAGTGGAACCACACTGATTGGTTGATTCCATTGGATTTCAGAAATTCCGTTCGATCTGAGCAATCATCAAATATTTATTTGTCAGTTGGTATCATTGCCGCGTGATGTTGCTAGTCCAAAAACCATACCACGATTTCAGTATTACGTTAGGGTAAACACCCGTTGGTTCGAATTATAAAATTCCGAATGAAAGTAATTCCGAAAACGTTTTGGTAAAATTTTATCTTATTCGCACATGACTAGTAACGTTTAGTTATATTTCGGATTATTCTCATTCGGAATTTTATAATTCGGACGAACGGCGCTTCGGACTAACGGGCTTTCGGACCAACGGGTGTTTACCTACGTTAGCAATCTCTCCACTCATCTCTGCCCCTGTCATCGGCTCAAAACTGGTGATTTTTAATAAAACCAGTAAATATCCCTAGGGATCAACTAATCATAGTAGAGTCGGGCTTCTTTCAAACTACCGAACGTACCCTAGTTCGTGAAATGAACATACCTTAGGCCGGAGACTCATGCTGGCGACTGTCGCGCGCGACATCAGAAGAAAAAAGAGATCCGAGTTGAAAACATCTTTCCTCTTTTTTCTTCTAATTATGTCGCGCGCGACAGTCGCTAGCATGAGTATCCGGGGTTATGGTTAGACCATTATTTCATGGGAAAAATGCTTAAGACAGTTTAAGATTAAAAAATGCTCAAAAAGTGCCTCGTACAAAAATTTGGAATGTGGGTATACAGTTACAAATTATCATTGAATTTGAAGTGATTTTGCGAAATTTTCGCGTTGGATTTTCGTAAATTCAGTCATCAGGATATTCATTTGCATTCAAGAGGAATAAATAAATATAAAAAAGTGTACAAAAATATTGTGTATAAAAGTGTCGATACAATGTGTTGGAACTTCACAAAAAATCTAACTATGTAATTATTGAATATTTATATAAAATTGACGACTTTTACGCTGAGATGTGGATACACGCTAATGTTTGAAACTATGTCATATTTTAAGTAAGTTGAATTTCTTAATGATATCGTGAAATAAGGTTCTGCATACTGTACCGTAATTTCTTGTTTTTTTTTTCAATAATTTAAAAAATTTTTCACTCACTTTTATTGTACGTATTATGCACATAAAAATAATTACATAAAATTATCGTTATCAAAAACCATCATATCTGTTCAACTTTTTGATTAAATTCAATGACATATTATCTGTTTCAAGGTGTAAATAAACAATATGTCAATTCATTATTGATTGGGATAAATTTAGCTTATCTATAGGATCTGCAATTTGAGAAAAAAATATCGATATCTTCTTCAATTCTCATTCATGTTGTTTTCAGGAGGGAAAGAATAAAAATATGAAGAGTCATTCGAAAAAGCAAGAAATTGATATTAAAAAGAAACGAATTCCATCTCCCGACCCTATATCTACCAATGAATTTCCAGAGAGAGCCGATGTAAGTAGATCTGTATATATTTTTCATTGTCAGATTACAAACAAATCTTTCCAATGATAAAATTTATCCTCAGGGAGTTTACAGTAAGGAATTTTCACAATACAAATGGCACGAAAATTCTGCAGTTGCTCAGGGATCGGAAGATATATCAAATTTATTGAATGTAAAAACCTCAGGGAAAACATTGGAATATCATGCTCCTCAACCATGCCCATTTACCTTCATCGATGCTTTGAAACAAAAATTCTCATCCTCCGAAACAAATGAAAGAATTTTTCAATCGAGCATTCATCAGAAATCTTCCAAGTTTCATTCAAATCACTATAAACAAGATATTTATCATAGCACGATGCAAGATATGGATTTCATTCAACCTTTGAAAGTACCAGATTTCAAAATTTCTTCCAAAATGGATTACCTGTACAGAGAAACTTCTGCTTCCAAAGAAACAATTACCACGGATTCCGATGCTCTTTCGGTGACAGATTTGAAGCAAGATAAACCATCAAGAAACTTCGATAGAGTTCAAAGGAAGTTGGACTTCAATTTGTCGGAAGGATCTCCTGGCATTAGTTGCGAGAACATCGAATGTTTGAGTGCTCCAAACTCATCTATCTCCTCAAGTTTGTTAAAGAAAAAAGACCATATTAGAGATAGATCAAGGGAAAAAGAAAGTAAATCTAAAAAAGCCAAGAAAGAAGAAACTGTATTTTCAAAAGCAGATGAAATTGCTCAAGAGCTACTACAAAAAAGATCCAAAAGTCCAAGGTCAGTTTTTCAAAAAGATGTGATTGATAATTTAGGGTATGGTTCTTCGGTGGAAAAAATGCAAAATGAACATTTGTCCATTCCTGGTGTCAAAGAAAGTGATTTTATTTCGGTAACGGGAAAAACCAGAAATCATGGGACTTCGGCTATGAAGAAGGACAATGAGAAAAGACATAAAGCTTCAAAAATACAATACAGTGACTTGATGAAGGAGAACATCGTGGAATCTAAAAGTCGGATTTCGTCAAGATCAATTCAAGTATGTGATAAATTTGTTAATAAAGACACCCCAAGAAATATCAATTTTGGAAATATTGAGTATACGTGCAAAGATGATTTGCAGTCGATGAAACATCATGCGGATGATGCGAAAATGAGATTACATATGGAAAGCAAATTAATGAAACAACACAGTCGACTATCACCTGATTATGTGCAAGAGAAAGCAGAAGATATCGAAGTCAAAGAATCGATCAGAAAGATACCTGATAAAATGAAAATAAGCAACAGTTCGGAATCCAAATATTATAACATCAATTCCACCAAAGAAGCATCTAAAGTTATGGAATTAGATCCAAATAATGGTTTTAGTAATGAAAATTTAGACGAGATTATGACAAGACAACAATTAAAACTCAAGAAATCATACCCCACTGCTAAATTTGTGGATAATCCTTTATGTAAAACTGAAGAGTTGGCGTGTCATAGCATTACCGACTGTAGCGCTGCTACTATCAGTACCATTAGTAATGCGAATTCTTCTATCCCCGATAGCATTCCCATAGTCGCTAGCACTCCTGCTGCTGCTGTTGTACCTGTTACCGCTACAAATAATATATCATCCTCGAGTACTAGATTTACAACTTCCAATGACGATTTTGAACATTCAAATGATAGCTTGCTCCAAGAAAAATTATTTGATCCCAGAAGAATTTCTTTTAGAGATAGCACTCAAACACCGCAAGAAGAATTTTGTGATTTAGCCACGCCAAATGCAAATCTTACAATCAAATCCAAGCGAAAAAAACTCTTACCAAATACCAGTAATATGGAAATTAATATTGGGAATCCAGAGTACAAAGCAACCCCTACGATAAAAGAAACCGAGCAAGAAGGAGTTAAATTAGTATGTTTCACATTCGAAAATTCATTCCTTTTCCGTTTTTTAATATGACTTTATGATTGAATTTATTATTTTCAGCTACATCCCACAGCATTGCACATGCAATTCCAAGCTGAATTACATCTTTTAGATTCTTTCAATGAATCGCTTAGACAAGTTATGGATGTTGAAAAATGTTTAACCGATAATAAACTGGAACCAGGAAAAGTAATGTTCGAACAAAAGCATTTTGAAAATAAAGGTTCAAAAACACCGGATTCGATAACTGCACCGAACGAAAAGCACGCTAAAAACTTGGGCAACAATATTCATGGTAAATGAAGTGTTTACAGATTTTTTTATACCTTTTATTATCTTATTATTTTGTTTGATGTATATTTTTATGATTATTTTTTAGAATCCTATCAATTGAGCGAGTCTCCATCCATCGCATCGATTAAGAAAAGTGATACAGCTCATGCGACAGGAGAACATTATTGTTTAAATCAAGGAGATAAAGCACAAAATCTATATCAGGAATCTAACAGTCTCTTTAACAGGAGAATGAAAAAACTGGAGACCAAGTTCGCTGAAGTTCAAACTCAAACCGTGAACGATATGGGAACTCAAACAGATTTAACTCATCTTCAACATTATTTGAAGAATAATTTTGCAAAGACGTGCAAAGTGGTGCACGAAGACAACTTTTTGGGACAAAGTGACGTACCGCAACTTCCTTCAAATTCTCCCGATCAATACGAAGATTTGGATCAGTTGGAGGACATGTCTTTACCTAACAAGATCAGAACGCTGTCGGAGATAAGTTTACATGAAACAACTTCTTCCATTAAAACAGAAACTGGAACTGAGATCAGTATCTCTACTCGCGATGTTACTTGTTCTTTTAATAAATACTTAGATTTGGAGGTGAGTATTTTGTAACTTTTTCACAAGTTTATTTTGAAACATGATCATTGAAATTCAATTCCCATTTCAGATAGCTCAATTGATAAAAGATGAGAAGCAGAGGTATGATAAAATTGAAATGTTATTCAAATCACGTGAGAAAACTTTGAACGATCGAACTAAGAAATTAGTCAAGTTGGAAGAACAAAAGCGTGCGTTGAGAGACACCGGTCAAGAGAGTCGCGTTAGTTCAGTTAAAAAAAAGCAACGAGCTTTACTCTTGAAATTACAACAAGAAAAAGATGAGATGACTAGGTGTGTTGAATTTTATATTTTCATTCCAATACTTGTAATTATCATAAATAATAAGAAATTTTTTCTTCGACAGATTGAAAGAGCTCCATAAAATAGCGAGTCAAGAACGCAAATTGATGTTACAAAAACAAAGAAATATGTTCAACCCTCAGATGTCGACGAAAAATATTTTAACAAAATTGAAAAAGAGCGCTGACAATCAATCTCCAAGAAGATTGTCAGGTCCGATGAAAGGCTATGATATTCGAAGCAATAGTTCCATGAGTTCGTTGGTAGATTCTGACAAATCTCAACATGAACGTTCTCGAATAGATCAGAAAATAAATGTTTCCGAAGCAGATATATCCATTACGAAATTAGATTCTTGTAAAAATGAAAAATTTATAAGCAGTTCGGGCAAGGAATCGAATAGTATTATCCAAGGACATGATAAATCTTACGAAGTAAATGAAGGTTTGTCAGAAATACGTTCATCGCATAGACAAAGTACAAAACAATCTTACGATAACAAAACTCAGAAGTTTGAGGAAAAAATGCCTAGTTTGGATCTTTTGAGATTGAAATCTCGTCAGATCGATGCCGAATCTACGGGACATCCGATGCACGTTGTCGGCCAGCAGTATCAAATTCAATACAAGAAATCAACTCAAATTGATTCAAAATCTTTCGAATCTGATGTGTTGATCGAAGACCAACAACGATCCAAACAATCCATCGCTTCCGCTGACGATCCCATGAGATGTTTATCGAAGGAAAGAGAAGCTTTGGAAGAAGCGGAAAAACATCACGAAAAAATGAGTTATTGTTCGTCAGGTGAATTCAAGTTTTCTCAAACGTCGGAGGATCAAATACCAATGAATGTTCATACCTCCAGAAGATTGGGAAGATCAGCGTTAGCCGATAAAAAATCTCAAAGTAGCAGCAGTACTAATTTGAAACGTAAAAGTTCAAAATATTCCAAATCCAAGTGTTTATCTGGTATTTTAACTGAAAATATTTTACGATCGAAATCTAGTTCACGAATATCGGAAGAATGCATTAAACATCATAACAAACGTACGAAGATTGAAAAATCACTGGCCAATTCTGACGAGAACGATGAGAACTCTGTATCGGACGTTTTTGGTTTGAATGACAGCCAAAGTTCTTTACACGCCTTGCTGAGACACTCGAGGGCCGTTAAGGAGCATAATTCTAAATTATTAAATGAAATTGCAAACGATCATGAGAGCAAAGAAAATATTCTCACTCATAGTATCATTGAGTCTGGTAACAATAAAAATTTAGGAATATCGACCAAGTCTGAAATTAATTCATTTGCTATATCTCAACGTACTTCCGGAGATAGCGAAAAAAGTTATTCCAAATCTTTGGTAATCAGAGACCAAGAAGACGATGATTACAAAACTTCGAGAAAACTTAAACAGTGAGTATAAAAATATACATTTAATCATATGACATATCGTGTTTGTATTTTTTTCTTTTTATTGTATTCCATGCACATTATTTTTCATCCTATGATTGAAAATGACTATATCAAAAAATAAGAAACATCTCACTAATACGTGAGAATTCTAATAATAAACTGGAAATGTGTATTCTCTGGGAAGTGAACCCATTGTAAAAATAGACTTACTTGTAGTGACTATCTACTTGCCAATAATTCGCGAAGATTCCGCTTAACCAAGAAATTTGTATGAAAAATAATGTGTATCGAAATAATTGTGATGTCAGAAATATTTTTTTTCCAATTATCGGATTGATGATCGATACGATTTGTAGAATTTTGAATGCCCGTGAAGCTGCTATCGCTACGCGAAAGAACTGTGTGGAACAATGGATGGCATGGCATGCGAGATTGAAAAATGAAGAACACAACGTGGCTCAAATGGAGCAAGCCGTTTTGAAGCTCGTTGGAGCGAATTCCACCGCTCTATCCAACAAAGGTCAGTTACTTTTTTTTTAATTTGACATATTCGTTATATCTGGATAAGAAAATATTTCATCATTTTGCATAGATTCCACAATTTCATCCGATACGAGTGACGTGGAGGGAAGGATAGAGTTACTTACCGAGAAATTGGTTCAAAGGCGCATTGAGATGTCACATTTGAAAAGAGAGGCCAGGAAACAAGCAAAACATAAACTCAGAGCGTTAGAAGCTAATTTGAGAAATCAAATCAAGGTATGTTGTTTATTCTAGTTTGAAATTTCAAAGGTGTTTTTTTTGTTGAGATTCGATAATAATGATTGATATTTCAATAACAGAGATACGATATTACGATTCACGAAATGCGCAAGAAATTGGAGGTGAAGAAGAGAGCTATCAAAGATAATGATAAATTAGCCATAGAATCGAAGTCGTTGGCGGATTTCAAAGTACCTGAAATACCTCTTGAAAAAATCAAACAACTGTCCAGAAATCATGATTTATTGAGATCCAAGTCTGAATCTGACTTGTTATCCTCAAAGAGTCATTTAAATGACATGCAACGAAGTGTTCTTCAAATTATACAAGATAATAACACTTTACATGATAAAATTGCGATACAAAAGTCTAATTCAGCTTCTAGTAGATTAATTAATACCCCAGAAGTACAGAATTTCTCACACAATGATGTTATCGATCAACATATACAACAATCCAATTCCGACGATGGAGGGGTGTCAGATCGACGAGATTATTCGCAAGATGAGAGCTCTAAAAAATCATTTTTAAACAACGTCGAAAGCACCCAAGCTGAAGAAGTCGATTCTAAAACCATAGAAGAAAATCCAATTTCATTGAAATCGTCTGTTCCTCAGTCGCAAATAACAAGTTCTACAACTCAAGTAGACGATGAGATTAGCATCCCCGAGGAAGTTTCAAACGGTAAATGCAATTCAAGTCCAATTTCTGTTCAATCAAATTCGGATATCAACGAGTCGATACATGGGAAGAAAAATTCCGTCATAGATGAAATCAAGACTACAGATTCTAATTACGGAATCACATTATTTTCGGAAAAATTGGATTTCCTCAATTTACATAATAAAAATTTGAACGAAGACATAAGCTCTTTGGAGAATGATTTGAAAGCACTTTCAGAAATTATGTCACGTTATACCAGTAGTAAAAGATCCGATGAGAAATCGCAACTCGTATCGGAAAGTACAAAAATTGAAGAAGCGTTGGAGGAAGTAGAGGCAAAAGGGACTACGTCTAAGGATGTATCCGAAGTATTTTCTCAAGTCGTTAACGATGATACGTTGAGCGATAATAATACAGAATCTGTAAAATCTGAAACTAATTCTAAAAATCAAGGAAAGGAAGTTTCCATTGATAAAGAGATTGACGATGACGTGGGATCCATAGCATCGAATCGTAAAGAAAGTAATTCTACTTCGATAATGGATTATGAAGCGAAAAGTAAAGAAATTCTCAACGAAATTGAAAAATCCATCATAT
Source organism: Gonatopus flavifemur (assembly GCA_018340375.1). Lineage (NCBI taxonomy): Eukaryota > Metazoa > Arthropoda > Insecta > Hymenoptera > Dryinidae > Gonatopus > Gonatopus flavifemur. Next base: position 15,846,523 of record JAFFJZ010000005.1, read on the forward strand.
CAACGATCCTCGAAACGCCAGAGAACCCGGAAACAAGCTTACACACCGTTGGTACGAAAAATGAAGAATTATCAGGGGATTTGGTTTCTTCGGGAAGTGATTCGATACCTGAAATCATATCGAATGATGCAGGAATTGTATATTCGGAACCAAGCACCGTTGCGGATCTCGATCCTAATAATACTTCTACGACTCCACGCGAATCTTTGAAAATAATTAATTCTAAAATAAATGAGGGTGATATACAAATTAATTTAAATGAACATTTGAATTCTATGAATGATGCGAATGAAGAAACTTTGAATAATAATGTACAACTCGAGCAAGCGACAATTTCGACCGAGAATGAATCTTTTCTAAACTTATCTGATCGTAAATTTGTTGACAAAGATGAAAATGAATCTACGGAAAAACAAAATTGGCCACGTTCCAAGGATTCGATAGGTTTCGAAAAAAGTGACAGCGAAGTACTACATGAAACAAGATCAGAAGATTCCTCTCCTCAAAGCGGATTCGAAAACGATCATCAATTGATGGTTAATAACGATACAGAGCGGTCAGAATCCATTCATGTGAACTATGATTTAATTTTAAATAGTATAAATAACGTAGAAAGTAATGACAAATGTGATGATCTAGATGATGTTTTAGATATAATCGCTAGAGAAAGTATTAATGATAAAGTACTTAATAAACACGTAGAAAATAATTTAGATAATGAGAGGATTGCTGAATGCTCCAAACGAATATCGATAGAGAAAGTCGATACTGTGGTGGAGGTAGAATCCGCTCTGACAGATTTATTAGTAGAAAATAAGGAGTCAAATATTGAGAATGGAGTAGAGAGAATGAATGAAGAAAAAGATGAAACTATCCTGTCATCCGTGCCAAGTATGAGCTCCTTTACAGAAATCGAGGAGAATGGAGCTGAATTGCACGGGATCTCATTATCGGACATCAAATGCGAAAGTATAGAAGATAGCGACAATCTTCCAGAAATTATCATTCATGGACAAGTGGAGATTCATGAAGAAGATGATACACAGTCATCCGACAATACTGAAAATACAGAAAACAAAACCATGCTCGAAGACGATAATGTCAGCTCGTCGAACAAAATAGAGATATACGAATCCTCGAAATCAACTTCGCAAGAATATCATGAAAATGAAGCTAAGGTGATAGAAAAATCAACTGAATCGATGGAAGAGGATCAGGAAAATAAATCGCTCGAAACGAAAGAGAAAAGTGAATCAGCGAAACCCGTTGAATCATCGACTCGTGAAATTACCACCTCCCACAACGAATCTTCCTCGCATAATGATCCCGAATATGAGGATATTTCTGAGGAAAGTCTCGAAGTATCAGAAATTTTTGATAAAAATGATGGTGAACAGTTCAATGGTATCGTGACATCGCAGAATCAAGTTAAGCAGAAATCGGAAACTGTGCCTTGTCATGAACAAAAAATCATGGACTCGACTTTCACTGTAGAATCTACGAACAGTCCAAATTCCACGGTAGTGAATTATCCAAAGTTGGATATACCGGTAGAAGCGAAGAAAACGAAGAAAGAAGAAATACTTTCGGAAATAGAAAAAATAGATGATGAAGATTCGCAAATCGAAAATATTTCTGAAATGACCAAACAGTCGCCTGAAGAATATTCCAATCTGGACAACAAATCTTTGCAAATATTGTTCAAGTTACAGAAAGAAGCATCTCGACAGCAGAAAGAGAATTCCCCCGATTCCAATGAAAAAGTGGAAACTCCAAGATATGTGCCAGACGTTGAAGTAGATTCACCCAGAGATCCCAATAATTCTAGGTTGGAAATTGATGGATTAGACGATGATCTGTTGAATGAGAATAATTTTGAGAAACAAACTGTCGACACGGATACCAATTTTCATCCGTCTTCCATTGCAGCCACATCGGAAAAAGATATCAAAGCGATGATCGATCAGTTGAAAGGTATTTTAAATAATCACACATTAATTTTGCAGATTATTATACTTGAACTGTTGAATGAATAATTTGATTTTACAGTTTCATTGAAACAACCTGGTTTGGAGGTGGCAGAGTTGGAAGCTAAATGGCTTCGTATAGAAGAACTTCAAATCGAATTAGAGGTAAGTGCTTGAAATTGAGAATCTGGATATCTCATATGAATAATGAAAACTTCTTTTCCCATACTAGATAAAGAAATTGGAAGCAGAGGAAGTTTCTTATTATGTCAGAGAAATACCGAACAAGCCTCCACCTCCTTACACCCCACCCGGAGTCGGTCAGCTGTCCACGTCGTTCTCTTCGCCATCCCCAACACCCGCGGTCATCCCTTCCAACGTCGATGAATTAACGGCATTCACCGAGAAAGCGACAATTTTAATTTTCAGCGCCAAACAAGCAGGCAAAGACATAACGAATATGGACACTCCACCTGAAATCCACGAGAATATCAACGAAGTTCACGAATCTGTGAAAAACGACAAGAGAATATACAATACGTTTCTGTTTGATCTCTGCAGGGAAATTATATTGGATGTATATAGAGTCGAATACGAGAAGCCAGGTCCCAGTTGGATCAAACCGAACGTGAAGACAAAAGCGGCTATAAAGATTCCTAAAACGGTAGAAGAATTGAACGAACACGTGAGCAAAGAGGTCGCGACTTTGTTTGGATTCAAAACGAAATTACAGCGTGAGAATATGGTTATGCGTTGGAGCAGAAAACGTAGGGACAGAGTCGACGAATTGTTGGCCAGAGAGGCTCAGGCCGAGGAAGACGAATGGACTAAATTCCATCACGACGAGTTGGCTGTAAAAAATGAACTGACAATAGCTATATTAGATACTCTTATTATGGAGACGACGAAAGTGGTAAAGGTGGCTTATTCAAAAAAACGTAAACTTTTAATTTAACTGCTATGTTTTGTTTGTTTATCGTTATCCACAGTGTTGATGACCGATATTGTTTGTTTAATCATTTGTCAATGCATCCTCATAGGCTGGTTCCTATTTATCTTTTTCAATCATTGAAATCTTTCTTTCCAGAGATTTTGATCAATTCCTTTGAAACTAGGTTTTCGAAGGAATTGAAATTTTCCCTATATTACAGTATCAGTTATCAAAGTCGATGAAAAAGGGTATGTAATTATATACGTGAATAATACGACGATGATATAGGCAAGTCACCTTGACTCCGTACTTGTTATTAAATGTATTTATAATAAGATGTCAATAATTTTAAACTGTCCACAAAATATTTTGTTCGATTAATTGTTTCTAATAAATGCATGATGACTTACAGTGATCATTTTTGATCTATGTTTGATTTTTGTTCGAGTGAGGTATTCTCTGTATTGAAAATAGTTTGAATGACTTCTCACGTGATGGACCAAAACGTTAAGTTTGCGTTCTTTCTTTTTGGAACGTTGATATACGTATAGTTTCATTATTTTCCAAATTATACGTGTTATATAGATTCGTAACAATTGACTTTGTCGAAGAAAACAAAAAAGTTGATAATCGAAAGACTGATATTTTGGGGCCATTCCGATGAAAATGATGAATTATCGATGTCTTAATTGTACTATATATCCATGTTGATTATGTGTTTACAATTCCAACCAGTTACAAATTGTTAAGGATTCGTCGTGGATTGTATACGTAGTTTTATTTTAATCAAAATGGAAAGGGATATGAGAGAATTGTATTTTTTGTGTATTTGATAAGCCGATTTGGGTGAATTCTTTCGAATAATACGCTTGTAAGATTGTAACAAAAAACAAACGAGTGTTGAAAGAAGTAACAATATGTGTTGAGATAGTATGAATGTTCTTATTTTACGTAAGTTTCTGTATTATTGATAATTTAAACTGATTACCGAGTTGCATTTGGGATGGATGATATTATTATTATTATTCTGATTATTAAATTGCAAAGTACTGAATTGAAAATCTACATAATTTCCAAGATATTTTCCTGATCTCAACAATCCTTTAGGATCTGATACATTAATATGTTTGATCGTTCACTGTAGTATTCTGCAGAAATTTGAGAATGATTTTTCAAAATGAAATTCTAATATACTGATTTCTGCTCGATAAAACATTACACGAACAATCTTTATTCAGTTCGTAATTGTTTTTCACACGTTTCGACATATATTGGACATTTTTTTTGCTGTAAATGAATTCAACCGATTCGAAAAAATGTTTTTTCTATAAAAGACATATTAAATTTTTGTTCTCTTTATGAGATCGTTGATCTTTGTTTTTAGTATTTAAAACAATCTTTCGATTAAATACCAAAAATTACGGAAGTGTTGGAAATTTTTCACAAAAAATTGATGCTATCATCGACGAAGTAGTTTCACTTTTTCAGTAAAAAAATATGACTCGGCATTCATTCTAACTCCCGCGATATTTTATTTCTCATCTCTTCGAATTCTTTTTGTCATTCGATCAATAAAAATATCAAGTAATTCACTTGGAAATATATAGATCGAATAAAAAATGAGCATTATGAATCAATTACAATGTTTTCAATGAAACGTATCAAATCATTGAAAAATCCTCCACTTTGAGATAACGCATGTGAAAGAAGGAAGAGCAAGATCGTTCAGGATCACCCTGTATATTGAACTAGGTCGCCACTAGAGAGATAATTTAATTGTATATTTAAACATTTTCGAATAAAATTAAACAAAAAATTTGGCCGAGGTCCCGACACTGGTCAATTCCCTTCAGACTTTTAAATATAATTCTCAGGTGGTTCAAACAACGTATTCCAATGCTTATAATGACCCGCAGCTGCTCAATCAGCGAACGACAAAACGAGAAACACTTTTTACTTTGTCGACACGCGGTACATTTACTCGAAGTGTTGCCAAATGTGTTAATATTTTGAGAATACAAGAGGAGAGAATTCGTTCTTACGGATGATTTCATTAGCAATCGGTGATCGATATATATTCGTGTAATATGAATTCAACATATAAAATAATGCATCATTCATTAGAATTCTTAATTTTGCAGATTCTCTCAGAACTCCGAATGGATTTCGTCGTATGAGTTTGTTTGAAGGAAGAGTCAACGTTTATCCACAGCTCAATTAACAGTATTTCACGCTGTTTCAATAATCGTGTAGACGAGCAGAATTATTATACTTTCCTTCTAGAAGCAAAACCTTCTGGACGTTCGCGAATGTTCGTTATTTCTGTGCTGCATCGTTTTTTAAAATAATACGAACACAAATGAATATTCGTCACACTCGAATCTATCGTTATGTACTAATTTTTGAGAAATAATATATGTATTTATTCCGATATGAAAGTATTTCAATCGCCAGAAGTGAAATATCGACACCAAAATATGCGCAGCATCGACGCGATGAACGCATCATTATTCAATCTATGTACGTTAAATGTCATTATCAAGTGTAAGTCTAATTATAAGAGTTTCTTCATCCTTGAAGAATGTATTTCCGAGACTTTAGGCTAAGAGAGAAAGCAATGAAATGCCATCACATGTGATTTAACCGAAAGAAGGAAAGAGGACAGTAGAGGAAGCTGATATTTTGTACGACTTACTCCACTTTCTCAGTAGATACGACGACGTACAGTGCAGACAGGAATAGAGTGACTTGAGTCATCTTGAGTTTCTCTCCGTAATGTTCAAAAGCTTTGAATACTGTTTTCTACAACGATTTTGGATGTTGAGTCATCATTATTTTTGTGAGAATCAGAAAAATAAACATTATAAAGCTCTTTGTTATTACATTCCTGTAAAGAGGAGATAAAGAGAGATATCGGAGAGTAGATTTTCATAATTTTTATGTGTTTCGTCCCTTTGAATGTAAACATGGTATGCATTTTTTTTCATTTGTATAGAAAGAAGAACATTTTTGTTCAATCGAGATATAGAAATCTTGTAACGCTTTGAAAACAAACGTTGTACAATGTCGTGGTATACAAAGAAATTGTAAAGTAGAACAAAAATCGCTTCGAATCCGAAAGGGATGCGTGTTCTTTTTTCTGTTTCGTCCCGATTTGTCAGTTTGGATTTGGATTTGACAAGAGAAAAAAAAAATGATGTTGGATGCATTTACAAAATCATTTCTGTAGCTTTGATGATGAAAAAAGAGCATTAGCCTGTTTTTATACAAAAATGTATAGAAAAAATCATAACTCCGCGGTTGCGTCTCGATGTTTTTATACAATTTTCATATATTTTATATACAATTCTCCCACCAGCGATAGAGGAATGATGGATATTAACCCCTTAAAGCTCTTTGACCTCTGAGTGTAAAGGCTAAAGAAATCAAGAAGAATGATATTACAATTGATAATTGCGAAAGTAAATATAGAAGAAAGTAAAATAGAATTAGCAAATTAAGTATATCATACACGATGCGTGATATTCATTATAATTGAAAGCCAGTCAAAACAATATGAACTGATGTTGATAGATGTCTTGAGTAAACAAAATTAAAGGATGCCATTATAACGTACGTGATGTTATCGTGGAAGGTTGAACATTTGTCTCAACCGAGCGCCGCCAAAAGCTCGTTGACTCAGTGCCATATGTAATCGTGAAGTTACGATAACTGTTGAAACGTTCGATTGATGGAATATAAGAAAAATCGTTTCTCTAAATCCCTCAATTACATCATTGAATTATACGAAACAATACACGATCTCTCATCGTTGTCAGTTTTCGTGAATTTTCTCGCGATGAATTGAGAAAATCGGAAACGTTCGATAATGGTAGGTTCGGATTCTAATTTTTCATTCACAGTTGACAGTAAATAATCATGAAATATCCGTTATAAAATTCTAAAATAATTTTCTCTCGTATCAAATATATATCGAGGAATTATATAATTCGAATCGATCCAAAATTGATCGATGTTTTTTCCCTCGGTAGAAACAAGAAAAAATATATGTTCTTGCAACACCTGTTCGCATCCTTGACACTGAATTTGAAATGGACTTTTTGTAACATGTACATATACATCTCATTTCTCCAAGATAAATCATTCTCGAGTGGGATATATTTTATGATTCGATTCCCCTCGTACCTCAATCGAAAGATCATTGAGAATGAATTTGATGATCTCTTCTTCTCCGAAATCAATGAATTTTTTCCCAAAACTATGATTCCAATCTGTTGAATTTCTATGTCCACCCCCATCGCCACTTCTGATGAGTGTCTATAAAAGGTCACCCAGCAACGTGGTGGGCGAGAATACATTCTCTTGCTCGTTGGGTTGGCCTAGCTCGGAGCTCCTTGACTCGAGTAATTTGAGATTGAAGATCCCCTCTTCTCTTCTGCTTCGTTTCGTTTCACGTACAATGTGCCAGATGCTTGCACCTTCGGCATCACCATTGCCAGGATCACAGTCTTTTTTTCCCTGTACGCGACCTTCATTATCACCTTTTTTTTTCTCTTCGGCTTTGTTTCCTTTCGATTGATTTTTTTTTCTCGCTCCTAAATCTCTACTGTTGTTGTTACGTATTAAGATTTGTATGTAAAGACGCGTGAAATACTGTAAATCGTACGGTGGGTGGTTCGAATGTGTTTTATCGATTTAAAGTAAATTATGGTAAAAAATCACAATCTCGTGTACGTTGCCGACATATAAGTTTAACGTGGGAGGAAGAATTGGTATCGAGACGTGGTGAATTTTCGCTTCCCAAACTGGAATTGAATTCGAAATTGATGGCTCGTTAGGACTCTGACGTCTGATTTCGAAGATTTTTCTGTTGGGATGTGATTGGGTATTTCACGGGGAATAGAAGATTGAACACTGTGGTGATTATTCTGCTTTGTATTTTACTGATTGGAAGGTATATTGGGCTCTGAAAAATTTGGATGGAAGCTGTGCGATTTCTTTTCTATAAAAATGCAGTTTGCACCAAATTTCTGTCGAATATTCCGAACCTGTAAAGTCGATTCAAGACACAGGGAAATCAAGCTGGGATCGCAATTATCTCACGAAGCCAAGAATATTTCCATAAAACATGCGAAAAAGAAATGTTTCAAACATATTTTGATAAGATGTAAAGGATACACTGAAACAAAATTTCTTCCAGTCAAATAAATTGAATGGAATGGTTATTTGTCTTGTACCAAAATAACCCTGGCCGCAAAATTTTGTTGAATTTTGTTCACTTTTGGCACGGCCATATTCCTCAAACTTCAACGAACTTCAATGGAGGTTGACAAATTTTATCAAAAGTTGATGAATTTTGTGGACAATTATTGAAATTTTATCTGAATTTAGTTGAATTCAGGTGAATTCTGCTGATTTCCAATGAAGAACGAATGTGCCAAAAGTAAACGAAATTTCTCCACCACGGAATACTTTTTAAGATCAATAGAATATTCTTGGAAATCAAAATAGTTTATTTGAATCAAATAAATGATTATGATGATACATTTGATTTGGATAAAATATTTTTATTTTACAGAACATTCTATTGATTCTGATAAATATTTCTTTGGTACAAGACAAATTATCCACTTATTTGACCGAAAGAAATTTTTTTTAGTGCATATAAAAAATGTCCATAGAGAACGTTTTCACAATGTATACAATGTTGTTTTATACAACATCTATTAAAAACCTCTAGTATTATATATTCTATGGACGATCGTAAGATGATTTGAAAACATGACAACATTACTCGAACGAAAAGATAGCAAGTTCCTTTTTGGCTACCTAAACAGTGAATTTTTACTCCAACAGAGTGGAGTTTCATACTTCAGGCAGTCGGTAGGGAACCTATCTCTTCGTTCGAGTGGAATTCCCTCTTTTCTATATTTGTCTAGTGTTTGATACAATCTCATCGTAATATCCTACGGATGATCACCGAATATTCGAGGAACATTTATAGATTACTTGAGGAGAAAAAAGTTTAAAATTATATGAATATAAATATAAATATATATATATAATTTCAAATATTTTTCCACCCGATTGTTGTCTTGTGTTACATGGGATGTTGGAAATCTAGGTGAAATCCATTACCAAATTTTTCTTTGTTGCAAGTTGGATGTGCAGGTTTGGAGTATCAGATAAAAACTGTAGAGAGTTGGTCAGTTTCAAACCGTATTTCACAGGAAAGAAATCACATGAGTCCTAGCAAATTTGTTCCAATCCATGTGACATTATGAAAAGAACGATTTCATGGGTTTTAGGGCAAAACTGACAACTGTTCTATCCGCTTCGATTGTGCTTGGCATTTTCAGCAGGGAAGGATGGATTTTTTGCCATTGGCGCAAGTGCATCGACTGATGATTAGTTGTGTTTACGCTGTTGAGCTTCACAGACGGGAAAGATCCTCTAGCAGAATTTGAACCAATGTAGGTTTCAATTAGGTCTGGCAATTTATACAAATTGATACAAATTTTATATAAAATCACATTGGCCCCAGGTTCCATAGCCATCCTACAACTCTTTACGGAAAAACTGGCCAAACACCGTACAAATCGACAGTGAAAAACCTGGTGTCAGAATCAACATTGCGTTAATTCTATAGAAGTCCACCTCGAAATTCGGTGTTATAATAACTTCAAGTGGTGTTGAAAACACTATTCAGGAGGGATTTTTTCTAACATCACCAATTTTTTTTACAGTGTGTGTAAAAAAGACTGTACGTCTTATTGATCTACACTTGTGTTGAGTTGAGGTGATACTAGTGGCGTGGTAGCAGCCAAATCGTTTATAACAAACGACGGAAAAACACGTTATATTAATCAAAATATCGCTCTGTACAGCACTTCACGTAGAAGTGTTGTACAGAGCGATATTTTGATTAAAATGAAGCGTTTGGTCGTAGTTTGTGATAAATGATTTGGCTGCTGACACGTCGCTAGTATTCCCTTAAATAAAAATTGATGTGTATCGTCGTGCTTAGATAAAAGGCAGTAAACTTGATTTCCTCTCTATCATTAATTTGGAGGCCACTCCAATTTGAAATGTTTGACAAGTTTAAAAAATTACTACACTCACAGAAAGGATTTCTTGAAATGAGAACATTTTCAAGTAAAATTTTCTAGGCTCAAGAAAAAAATGAGTTTTGACCCAGCGATGAGAAAAATTTTCTCATCTCAAGAAATCTTTTCTGCGAGTGCATCATAAACTAGAATTCTTGTAAATATTACGAGAAATTTGAACAGCCCCGTATTTTACTGAACGCATCAGTAAATCTCACGAAGCGCTTTTTTCCCTTGTAGAAGTCCACATTTATCACTTCTCTGCTTGAGAAATCCTGTTCAACCGAATTGTTTTTATTTGTTCCGATGATAAATTAGAGTTCGAACTTACTTGCAAATAGATTTGAATTTGATTTCGCATCGGAACAATTGAAAACAATCGGTTGAATAGGATATCTCAAGCAGAGGGCTAATAGACGATTTTTATTGATATGTAGATAAAAACAGTCCACCCTGCATTCTTGACGATTTTCCATATTTCCAAATATATTAATAATTAATTCATCCTGACCTGTTGTGGGAATCAGTCCAAACTCCTGTTCACGATTTTATTCTTATAAAAAAGAAATCGTGAACAAGAACATTATACAACGTCAACTTCACGAACATGTTGTGTATGGTGATAGATAATTTTGAAACTTCTGAATATAATATTCAAGAGGAGATTCTTATGAAAGATGAGTTGGCAGACGCGTCTGACTTTGAGGAAGTTTCTACTGGAAAAAGTCGAATAGAAGACTGTAAGTCGCGGCAATTTCTTCCTCGAGTATTTATAACTACACACTCAAACAAAAAATCATTGGATCGAATCGCAGCATGGTTGAATAGAGCGAATCCTGATACCAGATTGAGGCAATTACGTTTTCATTGGAGTCAACTGCATTTCTCAATTGCGGGAGTTGAAATTCTGTGAATTCCAAGGAAAATTCGATGAACCTCGCACAAGGAGAAAAATGCAGGTTGAAAATATAGTAGTTTTTGATCAAAATTGGAGAATATTTCTTAAAATCTGAGAGTTTTTTTCTTGAACGCATAATAAAGATAAAACGGTCCAATCTTTTGTGGAATTGTATTCGAAAAATAATGTAAAATCATCAATACTTGATAAAACAAAATAGAGAAGCATATGAAATAGTAGGATATTGAAATTTTGTTATCGTCTTTGTAAAATTTCACACAATATGTTTCTCTATTTTTTACGAAGTATTGATAAATTTTCAGTATTTTTCGAATACAATTCCACAAAAATGTGAACCGTTTTATCCTTATTATGCATTTAAGAAATATTCTCCAGATATATTTTTTCTTTCAGATTTGTCTTTCTTTAAATTTTTCCCAAACCCCGCATAACAAACATATTTGAGAATCCATTGAGACCGAATCCCTAGCGAATTGTATAAAATTTATTTTTTATTCTTTGTCTGTTGCGTCTACGTTTACGGCTTTGCCGTCATATTTATTACGACGAAACAGTGTCGGCGTTGATATAAATTGTAGATGCACCGTCGAACTTTTTTCTCAACATCTCTCGTCGGTAGTTACCTCAAGCAAATTGTGAGAATATCTCATCCAGAATACTCGTGTTTCCTTGAGACAGATATTCGAGATGAAATCAACGGATGTATACACGAAACACTCACGACGTTGCTTTTGAAAATATTATTATTATAAAATACTCAGGAAGGAATGTGTAGCATCGCATACTTTTGGCATCATCAACACCTTCTTCGATGACACGTAGCATATTTCCGTACGTACAACTCAATATAAATATTCGAACCATATTTTCTCCGTTTTTCTTGGTTTCCCCTTAAAAATGTAGGGTTTAAATTTAATATCTGTGTCCGCTTAAAGTGGCGAGTATGTAGAAAAAGAGAAATATCAGAGACGAGATGCGATCCGAGATGTTCAAATAAAGTTAGGAGAGTCAAAATTAGAGCGAGTCAACGGATACGAATCCACGTTCGTTTATTTTGTTCAGAAATTCATGCACGTGCATAGGGAAATTTCAAAACGCATGGTACATCGTACATCACTTGCTAAAGAGATTCGAATACCTCAACGTTCGATGGGAATGGTGATTATTTGGGTTCCGATAATGGGGAGTAAACCATGTAACAACGTAATACTATGCGATTTTTGGACGAGGTTCAACGGGTTTTGCTTACTTTATTCTGTTTAAGGTTTATTCACTCCAAATATAAGAACGAATGATTCAGTCCGTGGATAGAGAAATGGGATTCGTAATATGAAAGTTATATTTTGAGCTTGAAAATATTGTATAAAAACAAAATCATTGTTGTTACTGAAATAGGGATGATCAGGTTCTTTTTCTTCAGTACTGCGATTTTCCACTGCGCACCCAGAGAAATCTATAGCCATGGCAACTATGTGAAAGAATAACTATTCATTCATAATTTTTCCAACTCTTTTTGTAGTTAATGCAACTATATAAATAGTTTTCATTACTACAAACAAGTAACGACAACTATTTATATAGTTGTGGATACCGAATGTGAATGGTTTGTCCTCAAATAGGTGATGCGACTATTTAAATTTCTCTCAGTGCGTATATTGTAAAATATTATCGATATATTGTTACTCAAACGATAGTAATTTAGTTCTATCTTAGTCTATGGAGATTTTTTTCCTACAAGGTTCATCGTGAGTTGAAAAACGCTGAATCGTTTGGATGCAGTTATTCAAAAGTGTCATGAAACTGGAATTCGCTTTGTGAAATGAAATAAAAGAACTGCTGCAATGAAAATCAGAGATTGCTAATGTCCTGCTTTTGTACACAGAGAAAAACCACATTCCAAATATTACTACATTTTGTACTAGAGTAGCAGGATGAATGAAATAGCATGATTTTTACAACACAGCGTAGTGAAAATTCATGCTTAATATTTTATAAAGAATTCATTTTTACCACACTGTTTTTTGAAAATTATACTATTTTATTCATACTGTTACTTAAGTACAAAATGTAGTAATATTTAAAACCAAATTTCTCTCCGTATAACGTTTCGAACGGAACACTTCAAAATACCATCTCTGCAACTTTGCAGGAATCTTTCATGTTTCAGAAACGTTGCAAGGGTGTTATCAATTGTGACACATTAGCAGCACATCCCTTATACAAATAATCTATAGAATCTCATTGACGAATGGGAAAATGAATAAGTTTCAATGAAATTCAATAGTATTCAATCAGAAATCTCAACATTTGTAATAGGATTTGATAGAATATTTCCATCTGGGGTGATGTCCCACAGTGGGTTAATTCGAAGAGAATTGCCAGGATCTTAAATGACGAGAATATTCAGGGACGTTTTTAAGGGGTGGAGGGGGGGGGCTTGAGGGTCTATGGGCCAGGGCGGCAAAATTAGAGAAGTTTTTCATAAATATACTTGATGAAATCATTGAAAATATTGATTTAGCTAAGGTTTGGAGTGGCCAAACATTATTAGCCCCTGGGTAGCAAAAATGTAAAACGTCTCTGAGGAATGAATTCAATTCAAGGATGGGTGAGTCCCCTGATACATTTGTGTGCATGAATATTTTTTTAAATGAGTATTTCTTTTATTTAATGAAAATAATCAATTCTGCAGGTGGATGTTGGTTGAGTGGATCTTCGATAGATCATCCGGTAATGAATAACACTGGTCAACAATCAGTCATTTGATATTTCAAGGTTTGGACATTGATTCGAAGTGAGTATGATGTGCTGAATACGACGACAAAGTTACATGTCTTCTCAAGTAGAAATGACTCTAGTTATTTTCCAGACCATTATTAGGCCTTGCAAGTTCCTTACCAGTGCCTTGTAATGGCCTGGACATTGCCCTGGTAAAAAAAATCTTTCTGAATCTCTCTGAAATCTCTCTGAATTTCTCTGAATCTCTCTATGATTTTGGGACAAATTTCAGACAGATTCAGAGTAATTCCAGAGTAATTCAGAGGAAGTTAGAGACTGTTCCGATAGTGATATGTTCTGAATTCTTCAACTTTTTCTGAATCTCTCCGCATATCACTGAATCCCTTAGAATTTTATATATTTAAATTTCAAAGCTCCCTCTGAATTTACCTGAATAGCTCTCAATTTCTCTAAATCTCCCGGAATCTAATGTATTCAGATTTCAAAGCTCCCTCTGAATTTCTCTGAATTCCTCTAAATCTCAGGGAATTTAATGTATTTAGATTTCAAAGCTTCCTCTGAATTCCTCTGAATTTCTCGGAATTTCTCTGAATCTCTCTGGATTACTGTGAATCTTTCTGAATTCCTCTGAATATTTCTAAAATGTTCCACGCACAATTTTTCCAATGTATCTGTCTCTGGAAGTCTCTAAAACTTCCAGAAAGCCTCTGGAATGCAGGACCAAAGTTTTACTGAACTTATTTCTCTCTGAATCTTTCTGAAAAATCCCTCGCACAATTTTTCCTAATTCACCTGTCTCTGTGAGTCTCTGACACTCCCTGAATACCTCTGGAATCCTGAACCAAAAATTTAGATGAATCAATTCCTCTCTGAATTTCTCTCAATCTCTCTGAATTACTCTGAATCTTTCTAAATTCCTCTGAGTATTTCTGAAAAGTTCTACGCACAATCTTTCTGAATTCATCTATCTCTGAAAGTGTCTGACACTCCTTGAACGCCTCTGAAATGCAGGACCAAGAATTTTACTGAATGAGTTCCTCTCTGAATTTCCCAGAATTTCCCTGCATCTCTCTGAGTTCCTCTGAATTTTTCTGAATCCTTCTGAAAAATTCAAAGCACAAGTTCTCTCAATCCACTAGTCTCTGAAATCCTCTGAAACACGCTGAATTGCTCTGAATTTCTCTGATTCTTTCTGAATCTCTTTGAAACGTGAAATTTTCAGAGAGATTCAGAGAGATTTTTTTACCAGGGTGGCTAGGGGTCGTCCATAAATTACGTGGGCAATAAAGTACAGTGAAATGCTAATTAGGGCTACATGGGGGGACGGGGGGTTTGGTTCCAAGTTACGTGGTTTTACATTTATCTTGTACTTGGAAGAAAATTCCATACTTGAATATAAACGGAATATACATTTGATTTGATCGAATGAGATTCCACTTGATTCGAGTAAATTTCATTTGAAATGATAAAAATTTGATTCCAATGGAATAAATCTTCCATTTCAGTCAATCGAAATATTATATTAGGGTTATATTTTGATTAAAAATTCATTTGATTGAAATTCACTCGATTCAACGGAAAAAACTACCTTCCCACGTAGGGGGAGGGGGGAGGTTCAGAGGAAAGCCACGGTATAGCTACATGGGGGGAGGGGGGTTGAAAAGTTACAAAAACAGGGTTACGTAGTTCATGGACGGCCCCCTAAAGTGATTTCTATTAGGGTTCTCGTATGGAAATACCTCGCAGACAAATTTTCACAAAACCATAAATAATCTAATATAAAACATTGTATTTTCTCTGCAAAAATCCGAAAAACTTTGACAAATTTTGAGAATCTGTGAAATTTTGATGGAAATCTATCAAATTTGGGACATTCCGCGCAGACTTTTTCCAGAGTTTTTTCATTTTTCTCAGACAAATAGGAACGAAATGGCGTTTTGAAATACTTCTGACAAAACCATAATAAATTGTTAACACTCTCTGATTTTTGAAAAATTTTGAAATCCTACAAATACATCCATGTGCTGAAATTCAAATATAATATGTGAAAAAGTGTTTGAAAATTTGTTAATTTTTTTTTTTCAGCAGTCAGGAAAA
The DNA here is from genome assembly GCA_018340375.1 of Gonatopus flavifemur. NCBI lineage: Eukaryota > Metazoa > Arthropoda > Insecta > Hymenoptera > Dryinidae > Gonatopus > Gonatopus flavifemur. Next base: position 15,862,282 of record JAFFJZ010000005.1, read on the forward strand.
TGTTGATAATTTGTCAGAGCTTCGTCGGAATTTTTCAGAGCGTCATTTCGTTTCTATTCGTTTGCAAAAAAAATGAAACAATTCTAAAAAAAACTCTGACAAAAGTCTGTGCAGAATGTGCCAAATAATTCATTAAATTTTTCATAAAAATTTCACAGATTCTCAGAGTTAGTCAGAATTTTTCACATTTTCGTAGAGAAAATGCGATGTATTTCAGAAATTTTTCATGGTTTTGTAGAAGTTTTCCAGCGAAATATTTCCACACAGATTGAATTAGTTTGTTTTTTTATATTCATTAATTATACAGAATTTAATATAAAAATTACATATAAACAATAATAAAAATCGAACTCATTCAAGAGATCTGACATTTTTTTCGTATTCAGCACACCGAAACCACTTCTAATCATTTTCAAAACCTCAGGATAAACGGAGAAAAAACATTGTTTTTGTTGTGCTGTGTAATCACTTTGTAACATAATCGATCACGAAGGGATTACACACTGAGAGAAGAGCGATTTGGAGGTTCAGTAAATAGTATTACTCAGTCTTCTACAATCGTTATTATATAATACCATATTCACGACCAGATTCGCTGTGTGACACTCAATTCCTAAACGTCTAGTAATTGAGTGACACACAGCGAATTTGGTCGTGAATATGGTATTATATAATAACGATTGTAGAAGACTGAGTAATGTAAAGCAAAGTTTCAATAATGTTTCTTGAAATTTCGTGAAACGTCGCTGAAAGTTCAGTAATATTCAGATTTATCGATCAAATATAATACTATTTACTGAACCTCCAAAGCGCTCTTCTCTCAGTGCAGTGGAAATACTCAAGTAAAAATGCATTCAGACCTACGCATCCCTAATTGAACTTGACATCCGCCTAAGAAATTCGAGGTGTTGAGCGGTCATGAAATTCTTCCCTGCTAAAAATGCCAGGCAGAACCGGACCGAATTGTTGTCAGACTTTGAACGGTTTTTTTTCTAGCTCATCTAGGCAAAAACTGACAAATTTTCCACCCGATTTGGTCTGGAATCGCTAAATTGTAATATCTTGTTCAAACCTGGCGGGAAAATTTCCGTCAGTTTTCACAGGATAGTCGGTTTTGGTAATTCCGGACCAAATCGGGTAGAAAGTTTGTCAATTTTTGCGTGGATTACCTGGGAAAGAAACCGTCCAAAGGCTGACAACAAATTTCTGTCCCATTCCGCCTGTCATTTTTAGCAGGGTAACAGAATATGGTCTAATTATGTAACTTGTTTAGAAAGAACAACCAATAAGAATACGACAAAACTCCAGGTCTAGCCACCCTGGAATTGCTAATACACTTGCTCCGAAAGCATCCGAAAAGATTTCCCAAGAATTCTTTTTGAATGATTGTGGAGCTTCTTAACCCTAAGGATAATATGGGCGAGAAAGCTAATTTTATTATATACTCGCCCATATTTATTTTACATTCGATTTCGAATATGATCACCAAAATGGTATCGAAGCTCTCTTTGAAACCATAAAAACAGGTATTGGATTTATTCTTCCATTGTATATCGTCGGTCTCTTGAATTAAATCGATACACATTTAGTAATGGAATCATTTTTGGACTAGATATATTAGAACAGCTGGGTCATAAAGCATGCCGCAGTTGTGGCAATACACATTGAAAAACAGGGATCCCTGGTGGAAATCCAAAAGCAAAGGGAGCAGGCATTGAAACAAATGAAGCGTGAAAATTCTTCGATTCCCTCCTCAATCACGTCTGGATAACTCTTGGTTACGCTTAGATGACTCTTACCTTACGCTTTCGTCGCGCTTTCACGCTTGATTTTTACCAGGGATGGTTCCTGTAACCATCTAAACGTATTTTAATTACAGCTAACTTCACGGATAGTCAGAGTTACCATCCGTTTAGTTGTCACAGCTGTACGGATCGTTGTCATAAGCCTATATTCAGGTTATGAAACTAATTAAAATACATTAAGATGCTTACAGGGACCATACTTTTTCAGTGCATGCTCATGAATAGTGCTAGTATCGGCAGAATTGTATTTCCACTGCTGGGCCGTATGTAACACGTTGTTATCATTCCGAATTTCGACTCCGGGTCGCTACTGTCAAATCAATTGATCCTCAACTGGTTGCAGTGTTGCCGCGATATTATCGTCGAAATTTAGAAATAATCGATTATCTTAATTTTGACAGGTTTTCATGGAACTTTTAACGCGTAGGTTTTCGACTGTGCACGAAATGAAACGGGATAATGGATCATCTTGGTCTTTTGAACAAAATGAATCAAAATATTCTTACACTATCGTAACGATAATTATCGATATATCGTAACGATAAATGGAAGCATATCTTGGTTTATTTTGTGTACAAGTCTGGGATTATTCATTATTCCGTTTCATTATGAGCATAATCGAAGACTCGTGGATTATATATTCCATAGGAACGTGTAAGAATTGAGATAATCGATTATTCCTCAATTATCGACGATAATATCGCGGGAACACTAACTGGTTGTTTATATTCGCCAGCGCTGATAACTTCGGCAACGGTATTGCGCCAGTATTGGCCAGCTTTCGATTTTCACACGGGGAGGGTTAGATAAATTTGCAATCGGTGAACAAAGTATTCACATTTTCCTATATTCCATTTCACTCTATACCATTTTGAAATATCGCTGAAAAATTTTGTGCTGTATGGAAAAATGACGTGAGTGTAATTGTCAGAGTCTTCATAAAATAAATTTGTGATAGAATTTACCAGCGAATTGAGTAAAATGCGAGATTACTAAAATTTCTTTGCACACCTTGAAACTCGAACAGAATGTCATTCATATTGTATTGAAACTTCCCACCAGGATATTCAGTTTTATCCAAAAAGATATTATAGTACAAAGTTAGCTTTTGACGAATCGAGATATCAAAGATCCATCACGATCATGATTCTCAATGAGAAAAGAGGGACGTTGCATTTACGACTAACAGAGGATCGTCTCGATCGGGGGAGGGAGACGTGACATCCGGCCGAACACCGGGATTGTCCCGAGACGTTTTGACCGGTCGGCACAAGCGTATCAATTAGAACTCGAAATGTTAAGGACATCGGTCGATTATCGCAACTTGCTATGTCACGATCACGATCATCATAATGATCATGATAATAGTCACCACCCTTGCCTTAGTCAACTTTGGCGCTGCGTTGGGAGGAGTCCGAGACCGGTCGTGTTTTAGGCATGGCGCTCACATTGAAAATGTATAGAACGTTAACGCGTTTTCGCACGACTCCGTGCTCGCGATGATACGGATAAATCGTATTTTTGGTAATAATATCGGGAGTTTGGTAGAGGGGATTCTTTCGCAAGGGTGAGGAATTTGGATCTATTGCGTCTGCGCTACTGATTGAATTTTGAGGATCGCGTGGAGAGGCCGGTACGCCATACGAACGACGACGGGTCGTGCGCTACGAGCAGGCGCTAGTCGGCTCCGGAACCCTCGAATAATAAAAGAGAGAAAAAAAGAGTAAGAAACGAAGGAGGTGGAGGAGTAGGAGGTGGAGGAGGAAGAAGAAGAAGAAGCAGAAGGAGAGGAAGACGACGAAGCAGAAGAAGAAGAAGAAAAAGAGAAGAAGAAAAAACAGAAAGAAGGAGAAGGAGGAGCAGAAGTCAAAAGAAATAAAAATTGGAATCCAAGAGAAATAGGCAACTACGAGCGAGCGCAGTTGCAGCTTTCAAGAGCAGAGGTGTGATTTGGAGGAGAGTATAGTGGCGGATAAGAAACATTCTTAGAGCTTAACAAGGATCCAAGTGCGATCATCTCGGAACGGGATTACGAAAAATTTATCTTACGAAGGAAACAAGACCCAAGAAGGATGTCGTCTTCGACGGTCGCTAAAAGCTCCAAATACGTGTACCGATCTGCGGGAGGTACAGGCTCTGCCGATGTTAGCATCGAGTATAGTGCCGACCTGAGCACTCTGTCCAGACTTGAGGTAAAATTCCGTATTTTTCTGAAACTTTTATACGTTTATCAATGATTAATTTTTTCTTTTTAATCTCAAATCCAACCCTCTTCTTAGAAATCTTAGTATTTTATTCGGCTGTGTTTCCAGGAGTGAACTTGAGGGATTTTTGTCTCTGAGATGTGTGGAAATATGTGTTGAACGTAGATACAAGTTAGATTAAATATCATTTCATGCTCGATATCACGCGTTCAACGTCATCGAATTAAATTCGTAAAAGTGATTCAACGACACAAATGACTTTCATTACAAAGTGTTTCGTGGATAGTGGAATGGTGGATTACATAGAATCGAACTCTCCGTCCACAAAAGGTGATTTTGAAAAAGTGATTTTTTAAATACCAAGACAAATCAAATCTTGCGAACATGAAGCTTGGAAAAATATTTCCGGGGGAAAAAAGATCCTTGTGGACGGCGGGTTCGTTCTAGTGACGCGAACGCATAAAAGTGGATTCGGATGAAATCGCAAGATTCGAACGAAAGGAGTGTCGAGAGTGTTTTTTTTTTTTCGGTATACCGAAATCAAAATTGGTACCCGGAGATTCAACGGAACGTTAGTGGTGACAAAATTAACTCATTACGTAATGCGTGATACCATTCGCCGATTCCTAACGTTAAAGTACCGCAAAGTCGAATGACCTGACTCACGCTATTGCTAATTATATTTTCTTTTTGTTTCTAGGACAAAATCCGTTTACTACAGGATGACCTGGAGTCTGAGAGAGAGCTGCGTCAGAGGGTAAGTTTTGCCGAAATGATGAAATTCCAGTAATTGGATACCACCGATCCCGTTCGTGTCAATGAAATATCGAAAGAACGGGAGGGATAGAGGGAAAAAACGTGGGCACGCGGATAAATATAGAAAGAAAACAAAAAGTATATAAATTTATCGAATCTAAAGTGACGAGAGGTAAAAATAAATGGCCGCGGGGAGGAGATTGTATTTTAGCGGACATATGAAAAATTCTGTGTTAAGATAAAGAGAAACGTTCGTTCTCAAATGAGTTGTGAACGAGGGAACGAGTGGGGATGGATAGTGTGCTATTGCACGTCAAAATGTCCAGTTCTCGAGTAGCTAGAGTCTATTTTTGGGGTAGCTTGTGCCTCGGCGGCGAACCTTCCCGCATTCCTTCGTCTTCGATGTTTCAAACATGAATACGAGTCTTAGTTTTTTATTTCGTTATCGATTTGTAAATCGATGCGATACTCGCTAATCCTGAGATTATTTCCCAAGTATTTGTATATCGAAATTATTAGATTTTGATAGCGCATGTGGCATTTTTCAAACCTTCAGGATTTTATTAGTTGTTTTTTTCTTTTTATAAATACTGAAAGAGAGGTACCCAGTCGCGACAGATGAAATATAGTTCAATTGTCTGAAATGAGAATAATGTCTAAAATCTCTTGACCTTTTTCTTTAGTGTAAACTGTTGTTAAGAAATGTATGTTGCCGAGGCTTAACAATATTAGCTTCTAGGAAGAGCCTTTGGTGAAAAATGAAGGAACAAAACTATCCTCAGCTGAGGATTTTGTGTTTTAACTTCAATCAGGAAGAACTGTCTAATAATTTTAAAATAACAATCGTTTGAGTTAATTTTTATATAAAGCAGTGATCGATTTTTTTTGGCTTTTCCAAAGTGAATACTCGAAATATCACCAAAATGAAATTGGTTCAATTTAGTTTAGTTTTGGGACGGAATAAGTCACAAATGGACCATCAAATTACTCAATGAATCTTTTTTCGAGGTTACCTTTTCTTAAATCAAAGTTTCTTAAGGTTGATAGATGAATAGCAACTTTGCATTCGAACGATAGTTAGTTACATAGCACAAAATGTCTCAGTAATGTCTTGATTATATCGTCGCGATACTCCGACACTTTACTGAGACATTGTGTGTCATGTCCACAAGATTTCATGTCACTACAAGGAGAAGATTGTAGCACATTTTAGCGGAGAGCAGACTTTTCTGTTCATTATAACTTGGGTTGATTGTGTAGTCTCCAACAAACATTGGTTCTCACTACAATCAGTTCCGAGACAACACAGATCTTTGGGGCCAAATTTAAGTTCATTCCCGGATAGAAAAGCATGCTCTGAATATTCGGTGACATAACGTGCCGTAAACATACTATCATGAACTCTGCTCAGCTTGCGATGATGCATAGAATGTGAACATTATGTCTTCATTATGGCACCATCACCTCGTTTTGTCACCAATAACAATGCTCTATGCGGAAACATTTTTTGGTGTGCATGTCACCATTATGATGGTATTATTGAGACATTTTTCTATCTGGGTTGTACTCGGATTCACGTTGATGGAATGTTTAATGAATATTTAAATATCCAGACGCTCAATGCACCTCTATTGAACATTCCTTGAATTTTCGGATTTTATCGAGTTAAGTTGACCAGACGTTGGTTCAAAGTCATCCGATGCGAGTCAATGTTTGATAGGCGTTACACCTTTGCATTCGGTAGTTTGGGATAAGCATTTGACAGATGCTCATTCAGATTCTACGAATTCTTCTAAGGAATAAGACACTCTAAAATCCTCAGGTGGATTCCCTGTGTATGCAGAAATATGATGGATCAAATCGTTAATTTCGAATTGAAATCATATAAATTGCAGTAACTCGACTTTGAGAAAAGGGTTGAATACGATATATTAATAGTAAAATACATTCCCATAAATAAAAACGTGTGACAGTGTCATGATGACTCATATTAAAAAATCCCCATGGTAAAGGTTTTTTAAATCTCACAAGGAACAAAATGAGCCCTCATGAGTCATAAACGGATCAAAAAAAAAAACCATGTCAAATTTCGCGTTGTTGTTACAAGATTGTTTATTTATACTTCGAGTTGGGTTTTTTTTTTGTCATAAATAAGAATATAAGTCCCAACGAATATGATTATCGAATTCCTTCGACCTTGGTGCTCTACTTGACAACAATTTTTCTAATTTGATCCTGAATTCTCCTGGAGAACTATATACCTTAATGTCAAATGATATGTTAACTAGGGTATAGTTGATATTTCATCGCTTATCCCCGGAACTGGGATGACTGTACGTTGCCTACCCAGCAGGGCATAATTCAAGGGTCAGTTCTGACTAGAAAGTTAGTTCTATACAAAAACAATTAGTTCTAGAACGTCAAAACGGTTAGTTAATGACACGCTCCCAACACAAATTGTATATAAATTGTATTAAATTTTATATGAATTGGATATAATTTTGAAAATTTTTCCACTTGGGACTTTTCTTTTCTCTTTCGAAATTGAATACCCACCCTGTTACAAATAATCTATAGAATCTCATCGATGAATGGGACAATAAAGAAGTTTCAATGAAATTCAACGATATTTAATCAGAAATTTCACCATTCGTAGTAGGATTTAATAGAATATTTCTACCTGGGCAGTGTTTTGGTTAATTCCAGATTTTACTCAGATTGTGCTCTGCTACTCAGATAAAAAAATGTGCTCTGAACATTGTGTAATATGATCTCGCGTGGATAAATTAACAAAGTTATACATAATTCAGTATAGTTTATATATAACTTATATATCATTATATATATATATGATACATAATTTGAAAAATGTTTCCTCTCGGGACGTGTTATAAGTAAACTATTGCGGCTTTAATAGAACGAGAAAATTATGTATTCGGTTTTGGATGACGCTGCAATATTCCAAAAGACTGATGACCCGGGGGTTCAATAAGAACTTATTAGGAATTGAAAAATCAGCGAATTTCGGGCTATCACCCTTTTTATGCCATTGCAACGTTACTGCGTGGTGTATAAAGTGAGCCACTCCTTCACATGGGGGAGAATTATTCAAAATTCACGTAATTTACAAAAAAGTTGGTATTCGGAAGGTTTTGAGATCGTTGGATCCCAATTTGAGGTTAGAATTTCTGAAATCAGAACGGCGAATTCCATACCCTAGTGAAAATCCACAAGTGAAGGAAGCGGGTATTGAAACGAATGATGCGTAATGATCTTCCAATTCTCTCCTAAACTACGCCTAGATGACTCTTTCTCACACAGCATTTCCCAAGTAGCACAAGAACTTCTCAAATATGCTGTGGTGACTCTATGAATGTGAAAAGGATGTGCGAATGAGACTATTTTGGATAAATTCGTTAGGATATTCTATGGAGGTGCATAGCACATAATTATTCGAAACAGTCTCATTTGGAGGTTCTACGCATGTTCGTAGGATTTTCCAAACACGCTCTTAGCATTTTTAACCTCTTCTGCTACTTGGGTTCAGTTCTAAAAGATATCTCAAGTCAAATTTAAGAAGAAGAGATCTAAAACAGTTCTTACTTCTAAAAGATTTCTATAAGATGTCTAAAAGATATAATCTCGGAAGAAAAGTTTTAGATCTTCTAAAAGATATATTTTAGATGTCTTTTAGAAGTGAGAATTGTTTTAGACATCCTGAGCATATCTTTTTATGTTGCGCAAGACTTCTTAAATAATTCTGAACAGTTCCTCAAGATATCTTGAAGACCAAAAGTGCTGTGTAGGTCGTTACGCTTAGATGACTCTTATCTTATGTTTTCGTCGCGCTTGCGTCACGCTTCAACGCTTCATTTCCACCAGGGTATTGTGGACATGAATTTCAAAATTGTTAAATTCAAGTAAAACTGGGTAGCAAGGTGTTTTTCGGGATCGATTTATCCGAATCTGTAGTTGGAATTTCCTAATTAAAATTGGCAGATCCAATCACAAATGGCACCAGGCATCCATAGGATATCCAGTTAATCTCCATTTTATGTCTCGGACGTCCTTGAATATCCATTGGATGTCCATTAATTAACGTTCATGGCAATATACGCACTGATAACACCGGTCAACACAATTTTTGGGTCTCACTTCTGAATGTTGAATTTTGTTTTCTTCTACGTTACTAATGGCAGGAAAAATAATTTTTTGGATTAAGGTTTGCTTTTGTAGACATCAGAGCAAGTTTTTGAATTAAAAAAAAAAATACTGATTTTTTCATAATTTCACTATAGATTACAATCAGAAAAATTTTTGCTGGACATCGGAGTCTTTTTATCGGAGAAATAATACAAAATCTAGTTCTCGTGAAATCAATTAAAATTTTCAAAACTGTTTTATCGACTTAAGATGCATAGAAGCAAACTTCAAGAGCTAAGAATTGATATTTTTGTGTTTTCCTAGGCCTAGCATCAGAATTTATGCATGAACACAGAAACCCAGAAGAAAACATTTTTTTGTCGACTTGCGTAATCACTGTACGTCCGTTTTGTCACTCGTCTGTTTTTGGGTGTCCGTTGATATCAGAATCAGATGTATCCTACGTGAAAAGACTCAAGTTTACTTTGAATAATGTTTCCTTTTTCAAACGGGATCAAACATCCCAGCATGTATGTACCATGGGGCCCATCCTGCCAGTATGAGCCCAAGACTGGGCCAAAGTACATACACGGGCAATTATACACTCAATGAACCTTTGTGCTGGAGATCCATACAACATCCATTTAACGTGTCCACCTTTTTCCTACATACTCACACGAAGGACGTCCATAACAAGACACTTCGGCATTCATGTAGAAGTTATTCAGATATTTATTATCACTGAATAATACTCCATACTATCCACTGCAGGATGGGAGGGCAATAAAAATTAGAATCATCAAAAAATCGATTTTTTTCATAAAATGGTGGTAAAATATCTCGAAACTATTCCTACAAAGTTTCAATATCAAATTCAAATTGGTTCTAGTACTGCGCTTATTTTTGTGACCCATGCGCGTAGAGCGGGAAAATTGTCAGTCGGTTTTATTGAAAAACAGCTGTACGAGGAAGTTGAAGGTTTATTTTAGGGTCCCGGAATCGCTGATTGTTTGGTAACTTTCTTAATTCAAGGGATTCTCACATTTTATTCGTTTTTTTGTAGTGCACAAATTGAATGTCTTCAACTTGGGTAGCGGAAGCTACGCGAAAATCACCGATCCGATTTTGCTGAAATTTCGCACACAGCTTTCTAATATCATATGAAAGAATATGAAATTTTCATAATTTATTTGAAAAATATGCGTGCTTTGAACTAGATTGAGATTCACGGGGGAATTGATGTGGATTTTGAAGAATTGTTTTGTCTTCTTGTTTTAAATGAGAATCTTTGTATGCGAACTCAAAAAATTCTCACAAAGACCGCCCTGTCAATCCTTCATTTCATGGAAAAATTGATGAAAAGTTCTTTTTTATAAACTCGATTGTTTTAATAATAAATTTGAAAAAATTCTTGCATTATTTGTACCTTAAAAAAAATTAATGAAAACCTGCTTTTCTAATTGATATACATCCAAACATTACCTTTATGTTTAGGTGGTCATATTAATTGAAAATAATACATCGCTGATGGCCCGTGATTCAAAATATGATCCATGGCACAATAAAACTACTGAAGATAAGTTCGAATGACTCCGATCCGAATGTTTTCATGAATATTGAGGAAGATATTTCTTTATTCATCTTCATTTATATATGGTTTCAATCTATAATCTATCAATTAATGGATTTCAACTTTGATGTAACTTCCGAAGGAACCTCTGAATCGATTTGAAATTTTGCAGGAGTATTTGTTTGATCATTAAGAATCGTTTCGCAGATTTTCGTGAGTTTTTCATTATTTGAAAAATAGGTGTAATCCATCTTTAAGAATAGCCTTTAATCCAAACTTTACACTATTTATTTACCGTTAGGAAGTTCGTCTTGAGTCTCTTCAACTGAAGCTTCTCCGTGCCCATATTGACAAAAAACTTGTGATGGTACTATGATCGAGTCATGCCATATGTCGTGGAAAGGAGAACAGCATGGTCCAAGATAATTGAAGTCCTGTCAAATCTCGCTACTAGTTCTACTCGTAGCAACATCTTGATCCAACATAAAAGTAAACGAGTGAAAAAGTATACGAGTCGAAGGTTCCTGCACTGAGAGAAGAGTTTATTTGTATGCGATAAATCTGGTTTTGAATATAGTGAAATAAATATTTATTACTTACGAACATGGCTCATTACCCTCAGATGAGGCTTATTGACAGTTAAGAAATATCATATGAGGTCTTTCAACAGTTAATAAACTTGATTTATAGATAATGATGAGCCAAGTTTAAGGGGGGAAAATATTTATTCACCCGCATCCAAAATGAGCTTTATTGACAAAATTGAAAACATTTCCAAGAAGGTTTTCTTATTGGGAGGTTTATTCCTGAATACTTTTCTGCCGAATAATTTCATGAGGATTGATTGGAATGTCTATCTGTGGACCAAGTGAACCTACATTAATTGGAAATTTGTAGATGACAGTTTCTTGAAGACAATTGAACAAAATTGTACACATTACTATGAAATTTCACAAAACCCGTCGAAGTAACTAAACTACAAAAATTTTATCCACGATGTGGAATGAGTGAAATTGTGAAGCAAACTAGCAATGAGGATTCTTTTTTATAGAAATTATATTGAATTTTCATCAATATTTTATGCAAATCTATAAACGTTAGAAAGTTATTTTCTATAAAAAAAGTAATCGATTCTGTTGAAGAATCTTCATCATCAGAGGTGACTTATTTTGTCTATCAAAAACACATTTTATGCACAGAAAAGTGAGCACAAAATTCAATTTCTTTCTGCGAATGTTCACGGAGAAGGAAATATTGCTAGCACAGCGTATTAGCTCTGAGTGAACAAATTTTCAAAATTATGTATAATTTATATATAATTACATGTAAGTTATATATGAATTATATTGAATTATTATTTATTTATTCATTCATTATCAAATTTCCACGGGTTTTCCCATTACAAAATGAAAATAAAAAAGAAAATACAAAAAGTTCAACAATATAAGAATATAAGACGGATTGCCAATTAAGTATGACAATAAACAGCGTGAAAGTTACTTTTAAACTGAGAATACAATACAAAAACCGTAGAGTTGAAAATATCAATCCATAAAAAGCACTAATTAATGAGATTGCACATTCTATGAATCGGCGAGCGAAACTCAAGAGACCCAGCTAAAATATCAACATGAAATGAGTGAGCCTTCCAGACACATGCAATCCAAAAAGGAAAAGCAACTCACTACACTCTATGATTCAATTCAAGATGTTTTACGAAAACTTAATATCGATTTTCCTAAATGAAAAAGATACAGTAGAAATATAAATCAACGCAGAAAGCCTACTGCCAATACTATAAGATATCAAGCTAAAAAAGATATGATTCAACTTTTCTAATTTAGCAACTTGATATTCCCAAATAGGATGCCAAATCACTACTTCATAACTAGTAGCAGTGGATATATGAAACTGTAATAAAGAGATCTAAAGCACTTAACCATCAGTTATCCCACGTATTTTTGCATGTTTTTGTTAATCTCTTGTTGTGCGTTGCACAAATGAAGCTTTTTCCAGTATCAAAAATGTACTATGGTTCTTAAACTTCATCCTTGTTTTGCTTTCGAATCGTCCCTCTTCACCCCTATAAACAAAATATCAGATTTTCTAAAACTTGTTGTTCCTTTGGGACCCTCGTGGGGTAACTGAGGGTTAAAATTAGGAAAGTTTTTACAATACCTTTTGGAATAGTTTATATAAATTATATATAATTCGCTACTACATGGAAAAAGAATATTGTCATTATAACCAACCAAAATATCGTCAAAAGTGTATTGTTGATACATTTAATCAGATTGGCATGGACAGGCTACGTTCTTTCGTTTTGACCTGGAGATATTGTTATGTTGAACAACATGTAGTATGTTTATAACCTTCTTACGTTGAGCATATTCTGTATGGCTATGGTAACGAGACTGGAAAGTGGTGATGACAATATTTCTATTCCGTGTATAGCACTTAGGAGAAAACAAAATTTGTAATACAAGTAAGTTGTTCTTGCTATCATGAGTAACATTTCTTAAGTAGAACTAAGGTATTAGCGGTCAGACCGAACATTTCTGTGAGACCGATAAACTTTGCTGTAAACGCTACAGTGTGACAAACTGTATTTCTTTGTGCGATTTGAGAAAGTCTATGAATTTATACAGAAAATTCATCTTTTCTACAGAAATACTCCGCTTCTAATATAAAATTTTCAGAATAATGGACACGGAGGAAAGAATATTGCTGGCATAACAAACTGTTATGCGTCTGTTATTATAGCGCCTACAAAAAATTGCTAGAGGAGCAAGAAAAATTATTGATGGAACTGAATTGTTTCTTGTTGACATAAACAAATTTGTTGATGGAACTGACGTCTTAGCAGCTGGAGTCAATATTTTCGCCAAGGCAACCAAATTTTTCTACAGGCATTATTATATTAAATAATCATTTTTCTCCATATCAATCGAATAACAAAATACTCAGCTGTTGAAAAACCAAAATCTTGTAGTACATTCTTCAAATGATGATTCCAAACAACAATGATTTATCAGACCTTGCGAGTTTGAATTCTCGTTTCGTTTCTATAAGATAAATGGCTATAATCTCGCCACCTTAGTGAGATGGATATTATTTCGTCAGGGTATCATAAAATTGATAAATCAAGCTCTTGTGAGCAAATTATGAATATTTTTCGGTACAAAACGTCGCAAATGCATCTCATGATTACACAAAATATACTCAATTTGTTTACGATTGCTTAGAGATCAATTTTATCAATGACCTAACGAAATAATATCCAGTGACGAAGATATGGCTTAGGGTGGTTCTTATTTCACTAAAAACAATTTGTTTTAGTTTTTTCTCATTTTCTGTGGTTGACAAAAAGTTTTTTTTTGTACGATGCACCCTCTAATTTTGTTCTACATTATGAAGAAGTCCTACAATATTTTTCACATAATTTTCAATAGAGATTCAGGGGTCGCTACCGACGTTTGAAATAGGGATCAAAAATGCCTATTGAAAACGTCGGTAGCGACCCCTAAATCTCTTTTGAAAATTATGTAAAAAATATTGTAGCACTTCTTCATAATCTAGAATAAAATCACTGGGTGCCCTGTACAAAAAAAACTTTTTTGTTGACAACAGAGAATGAAAATAAACTGAAAGAAACTTTTTTGAGTCAAATAAGAACCATCCTAATATAGCTATTCACCTTAAACGATTTAAACTTCGAAAACATTAAAAAGTTTTGTAGATAAATTCCCTAGGGAAAATTTCCGCTCGCTGGAAGCGGAGATTGAAACAAATGAAGCGTAAAATGTTTCAATTTCCGCTTTTTTTGCGCTTGGATACTGTTTTGTTTCCTCTTCCATGTCGCTTCATACCCTTCTCACGCTCCCATTTCCACTAGGGTTGTTGGAATTTGGCAAAGAAATATTTTTATTCAAATAGTAAATAATGACATCAAGCGTTAATGAATTTCCGCGCCGTTTCTGTAGGTTGAAATCTCAGAATATTTCACAGAATTTTCAAGGAGAGAGGTATGATGAACAACTCACGGACTGTTGAATTTCCAGATTATTTGGGAATGCACAAATTCTCTACGAATTGCCAAATAATTTCCGTGGCTTCCCAAAAATTGTTTATCCACTGACAAAAATTGTTTGAGATTTCTCCAAAACTGTTGGTGAATTTACCAAAAAAAATATTTGGTAAGAAAATTTCAAAGTTTTTTCTACACACTGAGAGAGAAACTAGCTTCCCTTGAGAATTTATTTTCTTGTTCTAAGAAAATATTTCTTTCCTTTACCCTGCCACTACTCTCTAAAATTTTTAGAGTGAGATTTCACTCTTCAGCCAGCCAAAAGTGAGCCTGTCGAAATTTTGAGTGAAATTTCCACTCTTTTAGAGTGATCTTCTAAAGTTTGAGGTTAGAAACTCACAGCCACTCAAATTCTAGAGTCAATTTTTCACTCTAAAAGAGTGAGGGTTCACTCTTTTAGAGTGAAAATCCCACTCGAAGCGGACTGGCTCACTTCTGATACTTAGTGGAGTGAAACACGTGATTTTTCACTCTTTCAGATTTAGAGAGTATGGCGTCAAACTCAAAAAGTGCGTTTTCTCTCTTCGAAGAAAGTTTTCTCGAATCAAAAGAATATTGAATTGGCTTATTCGGTCAATCTTGTAGATTCTTGGTTTGATTATTTTTCTTCCCTCAGAGTGATGTAGAAACTGCATCGGGTCTCCGAATGCAAACTTTGAAGCTTTTTCGCCGATATTCAGAAGTCAAGAATTAGTCTCATTAGCCAGTAACTGTCACCGAGGGCGCGTCACTGTAAAAAAAAATACTTCCAAAACACGTGCTTGAAGTTTGAATCGTTTATAGAAACGAAATACTTATCTTTTTCAATCAATTCTTTGTAATTTTTTTGGTCTTCACCAGCTGAGTAATTCGATTACTAATTCGTTTCAATGAACGATTCGAATTTCAACATCATTCCGAAACTGCCAAAGAAGGTTTGGCATTTTCTTCACACAAACTTTCTTTGGAAATTATCGTAAAAAAGTTTGTAAGTATCCAAAAAGGTTCATGATTTTACAAAGATTTTTGAAACTCCCCAAACTTTTGTTTGTCAATCTACAAAGAAAGTTCGAAAATTATTTTTTCTAAAATAAGGTTGTCAATTCCTGAGCATTTTTGTTGAAAATTTAAGAACTTTCTTCACAGTATATTTTACATGATGAAATTTTATTAGAAAATATGCAATTTCGAATCGAATAAAAATAACCAGACAAAATTCTTGTCAAGATGAGAAATACTATATTTTGTTTATAAAGAAAATATTCGCACATCCCTATGTAAAGTAACAGAATCCAGAAGCTCCCTAGATGTATCTGATATTCTAAGGAACACTTGTAGAGCTCATAGATTCGATTTTTTGGATATCTCGAAAGAGAATCGGCAAGATAACGTGAAAGAGTTCATAAAAGAGTTTCAATGCGTCAATTTCAGAGCTCTATCAGATTGATATTCATGTCCTCTCAAACGGATCTAGCAGATCTCTTATTCGGACCTCTGTGAGATTTATTTCAGATAACATCTTCTGCCAAATGGCGAATATATGTGTCCTGAAAGTTAATTTCGAATGTTATCTTATAATATTATCTTTGACAGCTTTGCGCTGTCTGGGTATAAGTCTAATTTCCCCAGTTCCTGGTCACTCTTGTACAATTTAAACGATGAACAAGAAAACCATCCAAATCCCACCAGAGTACGATTACAAGAAGATTTGAAATACATACAAATTAATCACTCGTGAATTCATCACCGATATTTGAGGAGGGATGAACTGTATCTTCCTCGTTAACATTTTCACACGCGCTCCTTATGATTTTGAGTCGACGCCAAGCAGCGATGATGAGAAGAGGATACTCTTTGTATCGAATTACCGAAAGATTCCTATGCGTACTTGAGTTATCGCGATGAATCATCCTGTTACTCCATTCGATAACACCTCACGCTGACACGTAATTTTATTCTTATTCTCGCATCGATCGATTTCAAGATCGATACGCGAATCTAATTTATGTTCTCTAAACAACATTTCTAGCTACGTCCTGTTACAATGTCTTCACCGTTGAAAATTCGAATATATATCTACGAGGAAGAATATGGAAGAATTAATATCCTCAATCCTGCGTGTATTTATGGATTTTTGTTTGAATCCACGCCAGTTGTTTCTCAGTCGTTTGGCGGACGATCAAAGCTGCTCACCGATGAATCATTTTTTATTGCAAACGACTGCAAAATACAGATTTTAAGCTGTTACGTGGATCCTGGGCGTTACGTCATTTCTGTCGTCATATGTTTTTTTAGATGCATTTTATATCAAATTTTACTATATTTGTTTTTCACTTTCTCCTATCGAATTTCATTTCTTCTTTCTCGCAAATAATAAAGTTCATTATTCAAAATGTGACGATGAATTATTTGGAGGAATGAATCGAATCGCTGCATGAATTCCGGATAGTTTGAGCAGGGATTAACAACATGTTTCTTACATGTTTTAAAAATCTGAATTTGGGTCACGTTACTTTACGATCATCTTCATTTTGTACGAACACTGGATTTCACAATCCGTTCGTTGCAGCAACTATATCACATGGCTTTTGTTTTGTCGATAACTGCCTGGTTCATATTATGAATAAGGCTCCCGATATAGAACCCAGTGATCCAAATTTAGTTCGATCTATTTTGAAAATGTGAACAAACTTGACGTCAAGTTTGTACCGAATTCATAGACTCGTGAGTGTATGCGACGCCGATGGCATCAATGAGCAGAATAACATAATTTCTTTTCAATCAACATTGCCAGTTCATGCGCTATCAAAACCTATTTATGAACGAAATCAAGTGAATTTATCGAAACGTATGTTTCATTCTGATTCAGATTAGTTCATTGTTACTTACAGATTGAACGCGAACGCGCCGATTTGAGCGTACAAGTTATACAGCTGTCCGAACGTCTCGAAGAGGCCGAAGGTGGCGCCGAATCTCAAGTGAGTTCATATACGTCATTTATTCCATTTTTTTGAAATCAATTATCAAGACATGACATTCAAAGAATTTTTTTTTACTACACGTAGTTTGAGATCAACAAGAAAAGAGATACGGAATTAGCCAAGTTGCGCAAATTACTCGAAGATGTGCACCTCGAAAGCGAAGAAACTGCTCATCTTCTCCGTAAAAAGCATCAAGAGGTGGTCGTTGATTTTCAAGACCAAATCGATCAGCTGTCGAAAGCACGTGCCAGGTTTGTAGAAACAAAACAAGTTTTCTAAATATCTTTTCATCTCTTCATTCGTTTCTATTGTAACACAACCCGATCGAGAGAATGTTGCATCTGATATCGTACTTTTCACACGCAATCCTCCCGTAGGAATGAAAAAAGAAACACTACCGAGTCTTTTGTTTGAAATTTCAAAAGGATATTGTTTAAAAATGATTTTGATGCCATTTTTGGTGGTTTGTGGGCTTTGAAATGTAATTCTACCTGGAAAGCACGAAATCAAAGCCATAAGTTGCAATTAAAAAATCGTTCCAGTTATTTGGTAGGCTCTTGCTGAACCTCACCAGTCCCTCGTAAGGGAATTGAAATGAATTTGCGCAATCGTGTGTTGCATTCGATAGAATATGTTCATGGGACATGAATCTGTGACTCTTCCCTGGCAGGAATGCTCTAGGCATTCACGAGTTTTGTAACGCTGCGCTAGAGAAAAACCAGACGCTTGCAAGTACCTTGCCAAATACTTGCGAGGCATTTACGAGTTCTAGTTTTTCTTTAGCGCAGCGTTGCAAAACTCGTACACGCTTAGAGCGATTTCTACTAGAGTTGGTCAGCAGATTCAAGCTTTAAATGCAAAGTTTTTATCGTTATAATCGTGGAATGTGGGAATAAAGGATAACCGTTTTCAAAGTATATTTGTTGCTATCTACTTTTGTGCAACTGCCTAGTGAATATCCTTCAGTAATTTACGAGACTTATAACGCTGTTATATTGAAGAACTGGACATAAAATCAGTTTATCTCAAATTTTCCTCTTCCTTAGTGTTACAAGCTTCGTAGATACGTAGAGCATTTCTAATTCGTGGATTCGACGTGGATTCCAGCTCCAAAATTTACCTGCGTTTTCAGCTCGGATTCCTCATTTCCAGGTGGAATCTTAGCTTGAATTTAAACTTCAACGTGGGATTTCAGTTGGAATTGGAAATCCCACATGGAATCCAGTTGGGATTCTTGATTCCAGATGGAGTCTTATAGCTATCAACGCAGGTAAATCTCGGATCTGAAATCCACGTGGAATCCTAGCTGGATTTTTATAACAGGGTCAATCGTAAACAAGGATCTAATAAATTGATAATCTATGTTTTTGAAGTTTGAATCGGAACGAAACGAAAATTCAAACTCATCTAATGAATTCTCAGTGGTTTTCTTTTTCAAATTTATTCTTTGGAACTAGAAACATTGTTGGAAGAATGTACCGCAAGATTTTGGGTCTTCAACAGCCGAGTATTCCGTTATTCGATTACCAAATGGTTTCGATAAACGATTCAAACTTCGGCAACACAATAATCTATACCAAAATTATGATGTTTGTTTTCCAAATGCAATTATCTTGAACAGAAAAAATATTGAAATGATTCGGGGTCTATTTCAACATTTTCTTACATCGAGTACTTACTTCGCCTGTTAAAAAAGACTTTGCAAACACTTGAAATTGTTGAAAGAACGATTTTCAATGGGTTTGAATCGGTTTGAACAGTTATTCAATAGTCAATGCAAGTTTGATTAAAATCTAAAAAATGCGTTCTCGGGGAGAACTAGTTTTTCCTCAAGGTGTGAAGAATATCCACTTGAAATCGGTAAATAAGAACGGAAGTAGGTCACGTGAGAGTTATTAAATTATTGATAAATTCTTGAAATTTATGAAACCCGCTAACAACGTATTCACTTTTAAATAAATCATACTAAAAATATCGTGTTCGTTAAATACGACTCGAGCACCTTCGTGAAGTTTCGCACGTTATTCTCCCGTCAAGTTTTTATGAGTTTCCAAGAATTTCACTGGAAATTTCTCTCACATAATTTTTCAGAAATCCTCGCGATAGAAATGATGAGGTATATTTCTCGTCGAAGTCTCGAAGAATCGAGTTCCTTAGAATTGTTTTTTTCAAAGGACACTGACACAGACGAGAAGTCGTTTGTACGGTATAAGGAAGAAACAATTACACGGAGTGAGCAATCATCGCAAGTTTCTTCTCGCGTTTTGAATAATGTATGATGTATATTTATCACTACTGGCGGTTATCCAAGCTTTTGATATAGTTTTCCTACACCTGAAATACAAAAAGATTCAAAGTTCTCTCGGAGAGTTGTCTAAACATAGTTGCCCCGTCTCATCTCATTTCACTTTATTTTATCCGTTTCGAGTGTAATCGGAATCGTTGAAAGAGTATGGAGCATCTTATGACGAATATTCAAAATAATTTTCGGAATTTCGCCAGTATTTTACATCCTGGTTGAATGAAAAGAAATAATATTCTCGTGGATTGTTAGAATTGTGGAGGGTTGGATGTTTCGAAGCTGTTTAGAAGAATGTTTTCGTGTTTGGATCATGAGATTCAAATAAAAAGTATTCATCGATTCTGTTCCAAATACACACTGTAGGAAATATGTGGAAGTTTTCTTTCAGGTTTATACACATTTTGCATTACATTTGATGTAGAAAAACAGGAATTAACTATAAATTATGCTGAAGTTTACATTAAATTTAATGTCAAATTTGTATAAAACTGAATTCATGTAAAACATAAAAGTCAATGCAGAAATCTCTGACAGTGCACACACATCAAACCGCATAGATTTGATTTCATTGAAGTTTGAATCGTTCGTCGAAACGAATTGGTGATCAAACAGAGAAATACTGGCCAGTGAACATTTTTCCCTTCAACATTTCAAACGTTCATCATGTCCTTCAAATGATATCAGAAAGTTCTCTAATGCGTCGATTTCGGAAATCTCTTTGATGCCTTTGTTAAGAGGTATCGAAGTTATCGGAAAGTGATTTGAGTTAATTTTCTGATAACTTTCTCCGAAGGGGAATTATATACAGTTAGAATTTTGAAGAAATCGATTTTTTTAAATTTCATTTTCGTAATTTATATACATTGAAATACACACACAGACAATTTCAAGTCAATTCGGCGATTATTGTTCAAGTTACACACATGTTTGAAAAAATTTTTCACTCCATCCCCAATAGAACAACATGGCTGCCATAAACGTTCAATACACATTCCACAAACATTCCATAGAATCAGGGACATTTCTACGTTTAAGGAACATTCAGCGAACGTACGTGCACGTCTGAAGAACGTTCGGAGATCTTGGTTCTGTTGGGGATGTCAAGTGCTTTTGAAACTTTGAATGCGTTTTTCTCCAAACTGTGTTTTTGAAGTCGGTGACCAGAATTTCTCGAAAACGGCTGAACCGACCAGTCTCAGATTTTAACACAAGCTTGTTGACTATATTTTTCAGTAATTAATCGAAGATTTTTTCTCATCGATTAATATTTTTTTTTTATGAACGATTTAAGATCAAAATTTTGGTGAAGAATCGATGTTTTTTTCTCAGAAGTCGCCATTTCGTCAAAAAATTTTATTTTACTGATTCCTTCGATTAATCACTAGATTATACATTACTTCAACGAAATCCGTTTAGTTTTTTCATTTTAAAAGATTCAGTCCCGAGATATCGTGGTCACCGCGAAGCACTTTTTTTAGAGGAGCTCCTGGAGATCAGCTATAACAGCTCTCAAAATTATTATTTCCACAAATAAAAAATGTTAAAATACAGTTGAAAGTCATCTCAATATGTGTACAAATTTTTACAATAATCAATCCAACTGTCTTTGAAGGAAAAATTCTTGAAAAATCGCTTTTTCTACGCCTTCTAATTGTATATGACCCCTTAAGGGGGTCAATACAATTAGACAAGCCAAAAATAACACATTTGAAAAATTTTTTTCCATCAGGAACTTTTTATTCAGTCACAATGAAACTTTGTGGGTTTGTTAACATAACATTCAGGTATATAAATCAATTTTTTTGATAATTTTTCATCGCAAAATGGCGGGAGTAGGGCGACTTAAAAATATCCGTTAAACCAAATCGACGGACAAGCTGGTGGCCAGAGTTTTCATCTGAAAAATTTCAACCAAGACAAGTTTTGTAAAAAATAATTACAGTTTTTCTGTAAACCTAAAGAAAATGAAAAACAAAAAAAAATTCGACGACTGGCGGAGGTTTTTCGACAACATCGACAACCAGTAAGGACCTCTTAAGAAAGGCATTAAAAACATTCCCGTGATCGATGCACTACACTGTTAGAAAAATCTGTCTTAAACCTAACAATAATATTATGAAGTTTTTTACATGAAATTTAATAAAATGTTTATGTGAAAAACTTCAAAATAGTATTGTTAAGTTTGAGACAGATTTTTCTAACAGTGTAGAGAACTCCCTGATATCATTTAGGAATGTTGAATGATATTGGTTGAAGAAAAGGAATAGGTTTTAAACATTTTTATCAATTTCCAATTGCGTTTTGTTTATTCAATATCTGGATTTCAACTATTTTCATGGGATAGGATAAAAAAAGTTGTTAGATTAAAACCCAACAAATCTGATCAGCTTGACGAATTCCCATGAAATCTCTGTCACTGTTGGATATTGTTTCAAATACACAAATCAAATCTCATGGAAACTGATGAAACTGAATCTAAAATGATTATGATGATCAATAACACTTGAATGTTGGAAACCAAATGGAAAAAATCTCTTACTATTGAAAATTGAGAATTTTGAATAAAATCTATTTCGTTGAGATTGATCCAGGAACCGATGGTTGGTGATTCAGCTTCACGACACGTTATTGTCTATACCATGGATTTGGTATCACAAAAAGGAGGAATAATTTACAGAAGATAAAAGCGAATGAACGAGGGAAAGACTCTACACTGTGAAAAAAAAACACTGAGTTTTAGTACTGGAATATTTCAGTACTTTTATTTTCTAGTACATTCACTGCTTTGAGAGAAGATTTGATTTGTATTTAATGATTCTTGATTTGGATACGGTGGAATAAATATTTATTTATTACTCATAAATATGGCTCGTTATTCTGAAATAAAATTTATTGAGTATTACAAAATATCGTACGAAATTTCATCAATGTTGATAAACCTGTT
Organism: Gonatopus flavifemur; assembly: GCA_018340375.1. Lineage (NCBI taxonomy): Eukaryota > Metazoa > Arthropoda > Insecta > Hymenoptera > Dryinidae > Gonatopus > Gonatopus flavifemur. The sequence goes on from JAFFJZ010000005.1 coordinate 15,885,053, forward strand.
TTGAAGGTACCGACACATGTTTATGTTAAAGATCCATTAAACACAAATAATTTCTTCTCTCAGTGTAAATTTTCACGGATCTTTTTTGCCATAAAATTCCAGTGAGCGTACGGAAAAAACATTCGTTGGGACAGCGGATTCTGATTTTTCTGGGTACCTTTTGCGGAAGTAGTAAATTCTCTGTTGTAATAGCAAATCCACTGAATATTTATTTATTTTTACCATTTACAGGGGAATCCCCCATCACACAAGAACAATAAAAAAAAAACATTTCATAGATTTCCAATAATCGCTACATAACAGTCAATGAAATTCAATAATATCCGAGAATCATACGGGACTTAATCAGAAATAAGAATATAAGTGATTATATAGAAATTTTATATAGTTTTGAAAGTTTTTGCTCGGGACACCAGCGATGTTTTCGCCATGGCAGCAAGAAGTGTAGACTGCTCTAGCAACATTTGTTTGTTATTTTCAGTTAATACTGAAAAATTTGTTGTATTAGTTAAAGATGTTGTTGTCTCAGCAATCCAATAAGCTGCGGCAGCGAATTTTTAACTGGAACAGTGAAGACATTTGCTGTTTCATATACAACACCTTAATTTGCTGCGTCAACAAATGTCCTGAATTTTCAGTCCAAGAAGTAGAATTGTTTAGTTGTCACAAATTTTCCTGTATTTTAGATAAAATTCTACATTCTTCACTTTAGTTCTCCAGTATAAATCCAGTTAAAAATTTCTGGTTGAATAGGATCGTGAAATTTGCACACGGATTCGGGATCCCACTCTGGACCCGCGTTGTCCTTGCAGGTCCTGCGTGGAATTCTTCAGGGTCTCGTTAGGTGGTCCTCACACTGTGAAAAGTCTGACCGAAAGTGGCTGCATCTTACTTGCAAACTTGACTGAAATTCAGTCTTTTCCATTGTGTCGGCATTTGTTTTGTATGCTTACTTTCAACTGACATAGGGCTAGTTTTGGTTGCGTCTTAAAATAAGGCGATATCAAGGTTGGAAGTAAGTTTCACTTTCTACTGTGTAGGTTGCGGTTCCAAACCACTCGGGTTGTCGCTTGACAGAACTCTGAGCGGTTCTGACTGGAAACTTGAGGAACCTTGAAGTCGCTTCCTTCAAGCAACTATATACCAGGTCGCTGTAATCGTTTTGTGTCAACAATATTCAATTGATTATGTTGATTTTTAGATGAAAGAAGTCAGAATCAATTCAAGAATCCGACTTTGGTCTAAAAATATTCGAAGCTGGGTTATATTCGTTATAATAACAAAAAAATTGAATATAATCCAGTGCATGTTTACGTTCTAAATTGGTAGACATACTGTTAGGACATCGATATCGCTGATGAGTGTATATCAACTGAAGAATGCAGTATTACCCCAAAAGAACAGCCTGCTGAAAATGCCAGGCAGATCCGGACAAGAAAAAGTTGTCAGGCTTTGAACGGTCTTTGTCCCAGGAAATGTGGTCAAGAACTGACGAAACCAGGTAGAAATTTCGTCAGTTTTTGACTGCATCTCCTGGGACAAAGACCGTTCGAAGCCTGACAACTATTTTTTGTCCGGATCCCCCTGGCATTTTCAGCAGGGCAAGTCAGTTCAAGGAATGTTCGATAAAAGGGCATTGAATACCTGGACATTGGAAAGTCCTTTGCACATTTCATGAACGTGGATTCAAATACAGTGAACCTAAGGTCTTCGTATTTCGATGCTAAATTTTTCTACTCAATTGGAGTTAGCGAAAATATATAAAATACAAGAAAATGATGACTGCAACATCCCAAGTAGCACAAGAACTTCTCAAATATGCTATGGTGACTCTATGAATGTGAAAGGGATGTGCGAATGAGACTATTTTGAATAAATTCGTTAAGATATTCTATGGAGGTGCATAGCACATAATTATTTGAAACAGTCTCATTTGGAGGTTCTACGCATGTTCGTAGGATTTTCCAAACACGCTCTTAGCATTCCTAACCTCTTCTGCTACTTGGGATTTACCGTGGTGTAAAAATAGCTTTCACGGAGCGTCAGAAAAATGTTTATCCAACTGAGAAAAACACCGAAACAATGTGATTCGCGTGAATTGACTCTTTCCGGAAGAAACTATGATAAGCGTTTTGAAAAAAAGGTGTTGTGTCTTATTATCCAACGTCAGAATGTTCGAAAGGATGTCATCTGTGTACAAAAGATCCGTGTTTTTGTTGTCACCCTTTGTCTGTGTGGGATGTTATTCATCGTTTTGAATGTGTTAAGAATAGTCCTAATTAGCACCGGAAGTTTTTTATATCTGAAGAAGAACGTTACAGAGACGTAAAGAGACATACGTCACAGAGAAGCTTGTGAGTAGTGATGGCGATCCTTGAAGAGGATTATTTCTTTTTTATACAAAAAAATATTCAATTTCTATAGATTTCAATCAAAACTAGATATTTTTTATATAGAAACAGATCTATCTTCTTCAAGGATCACTGAATATGCTTAAAAGTATTAAAGAAAAAAATAGCGTTCATTTCTAATACTCGTTTGATAAGTATTTTCAACTATGTCCACTGTTTAATTTGATTATTAGATACATGCCATTTATAGAAGTTTTAATAATTTCATCGTTCAAATGAGAATTTCAATTGAGATTACAAAATTTCTTTGAGGTGAAGTTTCAAACCCATACACTGTGAAAAATATTTATTTGTCTTCTCTCCATAAAATACACATTCGTAGAAATTCAATGTTCAGTTGAATGCAACAATTGGTTACTATTAATCCCAAGGAATATGCAACGGAGAGAGAACAAATAAACTATTCACTTGGTGGGAAGAACTGTTCCTTCTCAGCGTAATAACAGTACTCATGAAATTCACATATTTTGATCCGATGAGATCCTCACTGCAAAAAATAATCGGAATTTTCCTGTGTATATAAACCTGAAAATGCCAATCACTGATTGGGAAATCAATTTCCGATACATTTATTTAAAATCTCCCAATTTGAATTTATCTGAAAATTCCAAACTCTATGGGATTTTTCCCAACATTTAACAGTAAATTTCCGGAAACCCATTTCAATCACTTCACTTTTGAATGTATAGGAATTTTCCCATAGAAATTTTTTACATTGTATGCTAAATGTGGTGTATGGTGTGTGATGAACTAGGGATTTCCATTTTCATATTGCATTATTGTAAAAAAGTTCCACAAAATTTTCCGAGATTCGGGAATTTTGACTCGGGCTAGGATTGTTTTGGATAATGCTCGAAATTCCGCGTGCACTGACAGAAAAACGACCTGGTTGGAACATTCGTGGTCGCAGTAACTCGAAATCTGGTTTGATTCATCAGAAAATGTGATTGTGATGTCCAGAAAAAGTGGTTGAAGCAAAAATTAACTACATTTTTCAGGTTAGAAACACCAGATTTTTTTCTTGGTGTAATAACCAGGATATATAGATAAGTTTGGCTTCAACCACTTTTTCTGGACATCACAATCACATTTTTTGCTGAATCCAAGCAGATTTCAAGTTACTGCGACCACGAATGTTTCAATCAGGTCGTTTTTCTGTCAGTGTATGTTCAGGAAATTTATGATTCATTCACATTCATGTGAATAAAACCAGGCTTGGTCTCAACACATAACATTCTATTATTTCATCCATGAGTTCTTCCGAGCGTGTACATCAGCAGGGATGAAACGTAATTTTTATAATTTGGAAAGTTGATAAATTGAAACATTTTGTTGCGAATAACCGATGTAATATTTCGATTTCCGGTGTTGATGTTTGGTTTTAGTGATGGATTTTTTGTCTTTTAAAATTTCCAGATCGATTTTCTTATCAAAGGTGCACGGTATTTTATAAAATTCAATATAAACTCGACAAAATTTCTACAAAAAAATATCGTTACCATGAAATCTCGTGCACTTCTAGTGTTGATATTTGGGAATGTCGTCAAATACTTTGACCGAGGATATTTGAGTCTGCACAATTTGTCATCGAACATTTTGACGTCAGACATGTGAATTTCTACGCTGTGTAAACATTTTGGAAACCCAATTGGAATCACATTTTTGTATACAAATTTTGTCCACGTTCCACAGTGCCAAATTATACTCACCAAACTTTTAATGTTCTCTTAATTGGATTTACGAGCAGTGCGCCAAATTTTCAGGACCAATAAATCAAAATTATGATTGAAATAATAAATGCAAGATACACTGTAATTTTCTAATTCATAATATGAAGATAAATTGTCAAAAGATTTTATTACACTCTCAAGATTGAGTATCGCATTTCAAAATCGGATTGATTAATATCCTGAAGCATATTGTCAGCTAGTATAACTTGGCTCACTACTAGATGGAGCTCGAGCTTCGATCGAGGCCACATTTGGAACCACTATGCTGTATCCAGTTGTTATGTATATGTATCAGTGTTTTAGCGATGTTTCACTGAAATACATTTTCGTAATAACTTTGTTACAAAATTCTTGCAGAATTTGATGATCTTTTCCACTGTGGAAACATTAAGGGCATCCTGTGGATCTTAGAATCACTGGATCTCTCTACCCAAAATACTCGAAAATGTCTTAATACGCTGTAAAAAATGCGGTGTCAAAACAGTGTCAGAATTAACACAGAATCAACACCGCTCGGATTCTATACACGTCCACCCCGAAATTGGTGTCAAAATAACACCCCATGTAAAAATTTACTAGTGGCGCAAGGCTGACCCAGCCCTGACGAGCATTGGCGGAACCTTGAGAGAAAGCCTGACTGAAGACTGAAAGGATAACATCGTTTCAGCATTTAATAAGCCTTAATTTTGACGCCTGGGGCAACGGTGGTAAAAGGTCGCCAATGTTGGCGTACCAGGCTTGATTCAATGGTTCTGCCATGATTGGCCGATATAAAACTTTCCCTATAAAACCAATATTGGTTCAATCCTAAGCCAATGCTGGTACAAACTTGTGCCAACACTGATTCAACGCTTTTCATTTTTGTATTGCCGATACAGGCACGATATTACCTCTATTGTCAATCAACGATGGCCCAATATATAAATTCCCTACGTATGGCTGCCACGCCTGGCCCAAGCCATTGCCCGTGGTCAACACTGGTGGAATCGCTAAATTTTCACGGTGTTAGAATAACACTTTACGGTGTGAACTTTTTCTAACATCACCAATTCTTTACAGGGTAAAATTGAATAAAACAACCAGCGAGACTTTCTATTCTTGTGAAACAAGGTCTGGCTGGTTCATTCTTTTTTCCATTTCATTCAATTATCTTTGAGTATTGTGGGTAGAAAAATCTAGTCTTAAACTGGGGATTTTTTGGAAGAAAAGGCCAGTCTTTATCACAAAAAGATGAAAAAAGGAATATAATCTTCCTTGACTTAGGATCGAGAAGGACGAAGACTCCTGCTGCATGCAGAATCCACACGGAAAACCCGTATGGTTGTGTCATAACCAAGCATTTTGATGTGTAAACAAAAGTGTGATCGCCGTATGCAGTATCTAAATGTTTGGTTGTGAAAGCGATACAGATTTTCCGTGCTGTTACATCGTAATACTTCATTCAACGTTTCCATCGTGACACATCCATACAATTGGAATAAATATGAGCAAAAGAATCGAGTAGTCCTCTCTCTCTCTCTTACAAAAACAAATTCTAGGATTCAACGAACAAATGGAATTTTCGTCAAAATTTCGGAGAAAAGTTCGACTGATTTAAATAGAATAGAATATAATTTTGACTCTCACGTGGCGTAGGGTTAGCGATATAAAATAACGATCTGAAAAAAAGATCGTTTTCCTTCTGGAATTTTAACGACACATCACGTCACTCAAAGAGAAAAAAACAAGATCAGAACCAATTGCATACTACTGATTTTTCTCAAGTTTCTCTCGCTTTCCTCCGGTCTGTGGCTTTCTCGCTTTGTCTCTTTTGCTCGCAAGGCTACTCAGCTTACGACTATTTTTAACTGCAGAAATCGCAGCAGTAATCTACAACCCCACATTGACGCGCCATATTAGTACACGCTACGAGTTCAAATCCTTGGAATCGGCTGATCACGACATCTCGCGCTTTTCTCTTATTTGTGCGTGGGAGGCTCATTAATACAACAAAACATACTTTTCTCCATCCTTTTCTCTCGCTGTTCGTGTCATACCCTCATTCTCGAATTTCCCTATCTTTTCTTTTGGTTCGAATACTTTCTACTCGTTAAGCTTTGTTTTGCTCGATTCGTAACGTAAACACGGTCCGTTTGATTTAAACTTCTTTCCAATTCGAAAATCCAATATCGAAAAAGCTTCCCTTTTTCTACACTGAAAATCCAATTTTTTAGATCCATCTCAATGAATTATTCTTTTCATTGAAAAGAAGATTTATCGGAATGAGGGCAGAGCAAGTTTCTTTGAATCTTTGAGGAATTGGGTTCTCAGTGTATCCCCTCAATTATGAATATAGTGAAAGTGAAATCTACACCAAAGGACTGAAAAAATAGCGAGAGGTATTTTTTGTGGGGAAGTTTCTGCGCTGGAGTCAGGAACCAGTATATTGAACTGAAAATTCCAGTACATTTGCAGAAATAGTCCAGCCCAATCACTGGAAATGCACATGGAAAATTGGAATTTTGCAGTATTATAGCAGCTAGAAAACTTCAGTTAATATACTGGAAAATGATTATATTCAAATGTTTCAGTACCATGAAGCATTGAATTTCTAGTTTTTTTCATTGTGCGTTCGCTTTCAGTTAAAATTGGCTAATAATTTCTGAAGAGAGTAAACTTCCCATTCTTTTATAAGAATAAAATTATTACTCTAATACACGGAGAGAAATTTATTTGGAAATATTACCATTTTATTCGTAAACTAGAAGTATTCGGCAAAACCAGACAATAATTTATAATATAACTCCTAATCATTGCCAGCTGTGATGGTAAAAATCCAAATCTCGATTTTTACCATCACAGCTGGCAATGATTAGGAGTTATATTATAAATTATTGTCTGGTTTTGCCGAATAGTTCTAGTTTACGAATAAAATGGTAATTTTTCCAAATACATTTCTCTCCGTGTAGAGTGAAAATCCATTCCATGGCATAAAATTCTCACTTTCATCGGAATTGCAGTATTTCCGCTCCAGGGAAGTCAGAGAGAATAAAATACCTCATTCTTCTACCCTCCAAACGCCCTCAAAAAGTGTTGCAGAGGTTTGAATCGTTTATTGAAACGAATAAGTAATCGAATAACGAAATACTCAACTGTTAATCGATGTTTTCAGTTCTATAGAGTTCATTAGAAAAGTGGAATAATAATCATTTATCAGATTTTGTGGATTTGAATTTCCGTTTCGTTTCGTTTCTATAGATGACTCAAACTTCAGTAAGATCTCAAAAATGCCTAAAATACAATACCCATGGAATCATCACTGAACTCAATCATGAAATAACTAATATCATTTGAAAGATTTATAAAATATAATTCATCCAGAAATGAAATAAATATTTTGCTGAATGAAAAATTTCAGAGCCGACAAGGAAAAATCCAAGTTCCAACAGGAAGTTTACGAACTTCTGGCTCAACTGGACAATGTTACGAAAGAGAAATTACTCTCCTTCAAAACAGTGGAAAAACTCGAAGTCCACATTTCCGAGTTGAACGTGAAAATTGAAGAATTGAATCGAACCATCGTTGACATCACCAGTCATAAAACGCGTCTGTCTCAAGAGAACATTGAATTGACCAAAGAAGTCCAGGACCTCAAGGTACTGTTTTTCCTCTTGGATACATTTTTTTCACGCGATTTACGACATCGAAATTTTTATCATACACTGAGAAGAAATTCAGTTTCCGCTGAAAATGAAGTGTACGAAGCGAGATGGAGCGTGCGCAGTAAAAAATTGTGTATCAGACAAAACGGTTCGCTAAAAATTTGTGTCGATTTTCGAAGTAACGCGAAACTTGCTTCCTTGCTCAGCTCAATTGTATTTTTTCTCAGTGTAGATTTTAAAATCTGACTCCAAAATACAGAGGATTTGATTCTTTTTTAGGTCAATATCGAGAATGTATCTTACTTGAAAACTCAAATCGTTGGTCAACTAGAGGATGCTCGCCGTCGTCTTGAAGATGAAGAACGTCGTCGTTCCTTGGTCGAAGCCTCCTTACATCAGGTAATAATTCCACATACATGAACATTTCCTGTTAATTATTCGAGCAACATTATTCTTATCAATTTTCATCGCTCTACATCGTTTCTATCGTATATAAGACTTGCACGATAGAAATTTTATGGCCATCGTATTTCATCGCGATCACTGAGAGAATTTTATGCGAAAAATGACCGTGAAACTTTAGTGATCGAGGGACAAGTAGGAATTTTTTAAGAAATATTATTGTGCATTTTGTAAAGCTTGCAGGAAAAATATCACTTTCAACTGTCTAAAAACTCACTCATTTTTACAGGCTGCACAGTAATTTTTTCAGAAATTTTCACTTGTCCTTCGATTACTGGAATTTCCCGGTGATTTTTACAATAAAATTCTTTCAGTGATGAAGCGTTTTCTATCCTCTTCTACCCCTAGCGTGTATGAACTCTGGCCCCACTCTGGCTCAGTCTTGGGCCTATATTGGCAAGGTGGGACCCATGGAGGTACATACACGCTAAGGACGGAGTTGAGCGTCGTTTATTTGAAATAAACAAATAAATGAGGCACATTTTATTGTAACTTTGTGAATACGATAGTTTCTTTTGCCGAAATACGAGTAAAATCAAACAAGTCTATCAATTTTTATCGCAATATCACGACGAAAGACTAATGTATTCCCACACAGTACCACAATCCCAAAAGAATTCTCAAAGAATTCATAAAAAACATAATCAGTTCAATGAAAATTCTTTATCAATTCTTTTGGGACTGTGATGCTGTGTGGGTTCTCATAAAACGCATTGTCTATCGCTTTTTATAGTTAATTTATGATAAACACTCTGTTTTCACCGAATTCTATCGTATTAAATGTGCAGAATTCAGATTCAAATGCAATTATCAGTTTCAATTAGAATTTTGTAAATTAATCGAAATGGATGGGATTTTCCAATCAGAGGTAGAGGACACGATACAAAACTGATATATTCATTTTGTTGAGTTTTAAGTATGGACAGTTCATTATTTTCTATCGGAGTATTATCAGAAAATGATTATATATTTTTATATATAATAACATCAATATTTTATCGAGCATGAAAAATTATATACAAAACGAAAATTTCCTACTATTTTCTTGCAATCACAATATTTTGATAATCTATAATCGAATTATCTTTATTGTACGTAGGTTGAAGTGGAACTCGAGTCGGTTCGCGTCCAATTGGAAGAAGAATCTGAAGCACGATTGGATATCGAAAGACAATTAGTCAAATCCAACGGAGAAGTGTCGGTATGGAGATCCAAATACGAAACCGAGGCAAATGCTCGTGCCGAAGAGGTTGGTATTTCAACATTCTTGGGATGTTAAATCTAATGCCAAGATTCCAGTAACCTTGAATAAAGAAGCACCAAAAATCGAAAATCTTTGAGATTTTTGTAATAAAATCTAACTCTGTTCAAACAAAAATCCAAAGATCAAAAGTAAATTTAATGAAGAGAATATTCCTTGAACTGTTCCAAATTTCTAAAATTCTTAAAGAATTCCAGGAAAATTCAATTTCATGAAAATGCAATATTGAATTCATATGGAACTACCCAGATGTTAAGAAAATTGATTCTTCTAGAGTCCTTCAAGAGTCTTTTGGGATTTCCGATTGCTCATTTTAGCGAGCGATGTTTACCTTGATTATTGACGGACTTAGTTTGAGGAATAAAGAGTCCTTAAGCAAATTCAAAGTTTGATATCCGGTGGATATAAATGAACCTTCTGATACATCAGTTACATGTTCAATGAAAGTTTGTGTTTCCTCGGAGCCCAATAAAAAAATAAAAGCAATACAAGGAAAATATCGCTCTGTACAGATCATCTGTATCGATTGAAGACCCAGACAAGCAAAAATATGTCATTGTCTAAAAGATTTCCCCTGGATATCTTGAAGATGTCTTATGCAACAGTTTTCACTGCCTTTAAGATATCTTCGGTAAGTAATCCAAAAGTCTAAAGACAGTCTGAAGACATTTTTTAGATTTCTTAACCGAAGATATTTGAAAGACAGTGGAAATCTTTGAGACAATCACAAATTTGTGCTGTCTGGGGAAGGTTTGTACAGAGCGATATTTTGATTTCATTGTTTCGTTTTCGAGTAATTTGTCAGAACAAAAAATGGAGAAATAATTGTTCTATCAACTCGAAATGAATTAAAAAAGAATCTTTACAATATCAACGGGGAAATCTTTGTCAATGAAAAAAATGTTACTTGTGATGTGTTGACAAAATTGTTGAGATTACGTTATCAGAAATCATATTTTTAAATTTGGTTTCTTCACTCGGTTTCGATTTTTTTATTCAGTTTAAATTGAAAGTCGGGGGAATAAAAGAGAAAAATCTGGTTGTTGAGACCAAAATTGTGACCCGACTGTGCTTCTTTCAATATTTTTGAATTTACATTGAGAGTTCATGGAATATGTAATGCACTTATCATATTTTCATTTTTACAGGTCGAAGAATTACGACGCAAGTACAGCGCTCGTATTCAAGAACAAGAGGAACAAATTGAAACTCTCCTCGTCAAGATTAATAATCTTGAGAAACAAAAATCACGCCTGCAATCCGAAGTCGAAGTTCTGATAATCGATCTAGAAAAGGTAAAGTTGCATCAAAGCTCTTTATTTTATGCTATACACGAAAAATTTAAGAAGGAAGCAAAACATATCCTGCTATAAAACGATATAATTTTTCCTATTTTTTTTTTCACAATGCTGTGAAATTTATCGATTCTTATCTGATTCTATGGAATTTACATGGAATATATATAATCAGTTTTATTATTGTGGAATTCCTATAGAGGAGGTATTAATTAATGTTTAATGAGGATAAATAATATTGAGTTTTTTTTTCAAATAACTGGTATGTCTTCTCTAGACATTTTACGATAAGATCATATAAGTTTTCTTAAATTTCACAGATAGGGAAAATTTTATCGTTTTCTATAGAAAATTTTTTTGCAGCGTAGAAAAATCATCAGTTGGTTAATCTTTCTCAATGTTATTCTGTGTAGGCTAATGGAACCGCCCGGGAACTGCAAAAACGTGTCGAACATCTTGAGAAGATCAACATCGAAATCAAAGCTCGCTTAGATGAATCTGTTGCCATGTACGAGCAAAGCCAACGGGATCTTCGCAGCAAACAACAAGATTTACAACGCTTGAATGCCGAACTTGACAAAACTCGGGAATTGAAGGATCAGTTGGCTCGTGAGAACAAGAAATTAGGAGGTAAACTTTGTGTTTATCGTTGCAACTCTTGATATTGCTAGGTCCTGGGGGAATACAATTTTCTAATGAAACGATAAAAATGTTCAGAACTTCGAATGATCCATCTAAGAATCCATTACGAGAATTTCTGGTGTTAGAATTATTGGTGTTGAGGAAACAATTTGTATTGGATAATTTAGAATTCTTATACATTTATTGACATTTCTAGATGATTTGAACGATGCCAAGAATCAGTTGGGTGATATGAATCGCAGACTCCATGAATTAGAACTCGAATTGCGCAGATTGGAGAACGAACGCGAAGAACTTGCCGCCGCCTACAAAGAAGCTGAAGCGGTTAGTTATCATATTTAAGTTCCACTCAGAATTTTCTTAATAAGAAATTATCTTGCAACACGATAGATTATTCAGAAAGATTCTCCGATACACGGAGAAAAATAGATACCAATGGGTATAAGAAATATTATACGGATTAGTACCCATACAGCACAAAAGTCCCCGCAAAGAGCTCCCGTTATGACAGTAAACATGAATTCATTATGGATGAACTCTTGACGAATGACTTAATCTTCAGAAAGAATTCATATCACGATGTCATAAAGAACTATTCAGGCATTCAACATGTATGCATTTTGAATTCATTGAGTTCATATTGAATTCATTTTTACTGTCATAACGTGGACTGTTCAGGAAGTTCTTTCAGAAGTTTTTGTGAATTCAAAATGATCATTTGCGCTGTCTGGGTATACGGCGACAAGCATCTAGATTATACCATTGGAATACTAGTCTTTAATAACTTTTTATATAAAAAGTAATATTACTCTTTATAATCTGCATTATACTTCTTAGCATATGAATATTAGGGACTAGGAAAAATTGGTATCATCCAAATGCTTGTCATTAGTATTTATTTTTCTCCGTGTAGTGTTTATTGACATTCATGGCACTCGACATATTCGCATATTCAATTTTTTTCCATCTCCACAACGTTATTCCTCTTCTTCGTCATTTTAGGGTCGCAAGATTGAAGAACAACGTTCGCAGAGATTATCCGCTGAATTGAATCAACTTCGTCACGAGACGGAACGTCGTATCGCAGAGAAGGATGAAGAAATCGAAATTATTCGGTAAGTGGAGTTTGATGACTAAATATGCTTAATATGATGTTCTTAGCAACTTTGGAGAGAACACATTGGAATTAGGAAACGTATTCTATTGATTTCATTAACAGGAGGTTCATAGGAATTCCTTAGAAAATATGATTTTCAAAAAACACAAGAAAAATATTGAGGACTAGATGCTTTTTTATCTTTTCATTTTGCTCATATTAATACCCAATAAACACACACACGTTATTTCAACGTTGAAAGAACGTCAGACTGTCAAACGGACGTTAGTCGTTGATTTCATAACGTTGATTTTTAGTCAAAATTTGATAGGGAAATAGACGACCAGGAATTACGTCTTGATGATGTGTAATTTAAACTAATTTAAACGTCCTCAAAAATTGTGTTTTGAACGAATTTGAATCATGCGTTGAAAATGTGTTTATAACACCTTGTGTTTGAACCTCAATTGAAGATATTCTGCTAAACATGTCGAACGAAACCGAACAATGGTTGAAATTTCAACAAAGAGCAAGATAGTAAATAGTGTGGCATACTTTCCAAATTCTGTCATACTCAGAAATACTATTGTTCTCGATATTAAATGAAAAGTTTTCAAAATAATTTGTTGGATTCAATTCACAATTCACTCACCATCATTAGGACACGTCAAGATTTGACGTCTTTTAAACGATGTTCAAACCGTTGATATGACGTTATTTTATGGTTGCAAAACACGTGATCTGCCGCGACATTTTTACGTTGAATCAACGCAAGAATATTGCTAATTCACAACGTGTGGTTATTGACGTGTTTAAAACGTGCATGAAACGTACTGAAAATGCTTGACATAACCGGGTGACATATACTTTTCAAGCTCGAAAATTCCCTGAATCTCGAAACCTTATAAATTACACTGTTAAAAAATAATTGGAATTTTCCGTTACCCAGGAACTGGAAAATTTCTGCTTATGACGAATTTTTCAGCTTACATACTATGCTTCGTTACATATCCCCCACCAAGGGTGGAGATGTCGAATCGATGCTCTTGAGGCTAATTATCTATAGGGTTTCTTTCTTATGGTGTTATAGCTCCGAAACAAACAATGATAAATAGTTTAATTCCTTCTCCGAAAATTGCGTTGTTTCTTTTTCCCCCTTTGTTCAGCCCCATTTCACATGTTTGAAATTCAAATTGTTCAAGATGATATTATGTGGGAAAAAATGGAGGGGAAGATAAATTAGACTTATCAGTGAAATTCACCCCAAGAAAACCAAGATCTCTGAACGTTCGTGGAACATTCTCGTACATTCTTTGAATGTTCCTTGAACGTAGGAATGTTCGTACGTTCATCGAACGTTTTTTGAATGTTTATTGAACATTCGGCGGCCATCTCGCTAGTAGAAATGGTCTGATCATTCACGAGTTTGTAACGCTTGCACTAACGAAAAACTAGAGACTGGTGAGTGCCTCGTAAGTATTCAGCGAGTTGGCTAATTTTTCGCTAGTGCAAGCGTTACAAACTCGTGAATGACCAGACTATTCTACTAGGATTGTCCTCTTGGGGTTAGAATGATAATCAAATTTATGCTATAGTGGAGAACAAAGTGTTTACATTCTCTGAAGTTTTTAGAGTGAGATTTCACTCTTGAGCCAGTCAAAAGTGAGCCTGTCGAAATTTTGAGTGAAATTTCCACTCTTTTAGAGTGATATTCTGAGCCCTGGTTGAAAGAATCCATTGAATCTGAGGAATGAAATTTCATGAGATTTGGTCAGAACATTGTCCGAAATTTAATGAGAATCAATCAGATTTGGCGAGAATCAATGGATTTTTTCAACCAGGGAGGTTTGAGGTTAGAACCTCACAGCCACTCAAATTTCAGAGTCAATTTTTCACTCTGAAAGAGTGAGGGTTCACTCGAAACGAGTGAAAATCCCACTCGAAGTGGACTGCATCACTTCTGAGACTTAGTGGAGTGAAACACGTGATTTTTCACTCTTTCAGATTTGGAGAGCATCAAAATTTCTACATGGAGGAAAAAAAATTTGCTGTGACAGGGAAATCTACCACGGCAAATTTGTCGCTGTGACAGCAAAGTATTTGCTACACACTTTCTAAAATTTTTAGAGTGAGACTTCACTCTTTAGGCAGCCAGAAGTGAGCTTGTCGAAATTTCGAGTGAAATTCCCACTTTTTTAGAGTGGAAGTCTAAGGTTTGAGGTTAGAAACTCACAACCACTCCAATTTGTAGAGTGAATTTTCCACTCTGAAAGAGTGAGAATTCCACTCGATGCGAACTGGCTCACTTCTGAGACTTAGCGGAGCGAAACGCGTAATTTTTCACCCTTCCAGATTTAGAGAGCAGAGAAAAGTGGTATAGTGGAATATGGACGGACCAAACATTGGGTCACTACAATCAATCGCATCGTTATTCCAACTGAACGCATTGTTGATTTAATCAAGCGTATCGTAATTTTGATTGGCCGTTTAGTTATTTCAATTGCATAGTTTGATCTGTCCATATTTCACTATTCACTTAGTGATTTTCACTATTCCGGTTTTTTCTGTGTATCACACCAATCTTGTTAGCTAAGACAGCGATTTTTTAGCTGGTCTCCTGTGTTATAACTAGAGACCGCATTAAATGCAGGATAACTTCCTCATAGATTTTTTTCTGTTTTTATTGGACCAAATTAGTTTTTTTAATGAATGAAGACAAGATTAAATGAAGATAAGTATGTAAATTCAATTGGAACTCAATCAGCTCGATGAGAATGGAAAATAAAACGCATATGAAAATATTAATTATGCATATAATTCGGTCTCTAGTTATAACAAAATTATATCCCGTTTGTGATTTTATATGCAAATCCATTCATTCCATCCAAAATTGGAGAAAGAATTGATTTTGGTTGGAATGAAGTATATTTTCCTAAGGGGTGTAATTTCTATGCACAAAAATCCCTAATCTTTGGATGAATGATGGAATCTCATAGTGTTTTTTGTGCCTCTTCGTTACCAGTTTAGGGTTATTATCTAAAGAAATACATTTCGTAACATAACAAAGAGGAGAAAACACCTTTTTCTCGGAGAAATAGTGACCCACCCAACACAGTTTGTCACAGCAACGTAACGGCGACCAACAGTTTTGTTACTGGTGATGTAACCTGTTTGTTACAGGCAATTTCCTGGTTGGTAGTAATTTCCCACTCAACGAATGTAACCAGGATGTAACCACCACATCGTAGATGGGACGTCGTTATATCTCTGCGACGCTGGTGTTACGTAACATGTAATAATCTTACAAACATAATTTGGTTAGCGCCATGATGCGCTTTCCGTGTTGGACGACGAGATTCATATTCGCCAATAACATTGAATAATGAATTGATGAAATATTTCACAAAATTTTGTTATGAGAACCTTAATCTTCCCTTAAATATGTTTTCTAAACTATTATAAAAAACAATTATTCGTATTTATATTCGTAAATTTTGTATGAAATTCGAATGTTACAAACTTGATTACTGAGATGTTGCAGTGATTTTAGAAAATCACGTGTTACGTAACACCAACATCGCAGAGATATAACAATGTTTCATCTGTGTTGTGGTGGTTACATCTTGGTTACATTCTTTGAGTGGGAAATTACTACTAACCAGGACATTGCCTGCAAGGAACAGGTTACATTACCAGTAACAAAACTGTTTGTCGCTGTTACGTCGCTGTGACAAACTGTGTTGGGTGGGGATCCATTGGTTCACGAAAATCTTTTTTGCAACTTTGATTCAAATTTTTCCCTGGATAATTTGAGGATTACAAACATGGTGCAGTGATACATTGAATCAGAATTGTTTCTGAACATGTTATTTAGAAACAAAATCCATCAACAATAAATGGGAACGAGGGATTAGCACTTTCGTACTCCCGGAGTATTTTCAGTAAGGAGTACTTTTTATTGACTCCACATAAAGACCTCCCTGCTAAAAGTACTTCGCGAGTATTTTCGTATTCCCGGCTGCCAATCCTTGATGAGAATTGAATCGAGGGTGGATTTTTATTCATAAATGCACCAAAATTTCCTCCTGTGCGGTGGATAAAAAAATTCCCTCCTCATGTGGATTTTTATATGAATTTGTACAAGCATTGCGGATAGTAATTTCATTCGAGTGGAAAAATTTTTTACTTTATATGTAATCAAATTATATTGAAAGGATCGATTTTTTCCATAGAGAATATATCGAATTTTTATCTAATTCTTATCGATACTTTATTAAAACATATAAAAATTTGACATTTTTGTCCCTAACAGAGGATCGATTTTGTTCAAAATCTACACTTAAAATACATTTATACCTAATTCTGCATTAGAAAATTATTTCAATCAATTCATACAGAATTTGTGCACAACCCCTATGGATCATAAATATTTTATATGAAATGTATATAAATCGCATCAAATAATTTTTCGAGACATGATTTTCTATAATTTTCATTCAATTTACACATCAATATATTTTTATTTTTTTGACCCATTTCACAATGTGTGCAAATTTACTCCCGTACAGTATATTATATGGAATTTAATTAAAATCATTCCTGTCTATCTTGGCTCTTAGGTAGGATTACAAGACAAAGTTCTGAACATAGCATGGAATATATTGATTAGACGTAACATGCAATCCTTCATAACACTCTCTTTTGTTTCACTTCATTCATATCCACATGGATGAACAAAATCAAAGTTGATAGAATTTCTTATCCAATGTATAAATTACACAAGAAACGAATTTGAAGAAGGAATTTTCAAAATCATATGTTTTTTTATATATAATTCAATATACGTTATATATAAGGTTTATGTATCAATATAAATTAACCCTCTGGGGATATACTGGGTTAAAATGACTCATCCTTGATTTTGAGAAGTTGTATATCTCTGGAAAAATACCTTTACGTTTCTTTAAATATTGAAAAAACTATACTGAGAGACATAATTACTAATACCAAGAAAATATATTCATGAATATTCTTAAGAATAATTTTCTTGAATCGAAAATATTTTCTCAATTCAAAAAAACTATGCTTGGTTTGAGAAAAATTTTCTTGAGTCAAGAGAAAATATTTATGGAAAAGTGAATTTCTAGGAACAAGAAAATATATTGTTGATGGTAGTCATTATTTCTCTCTATGTATCAACTGGAGAGCAAAGCGGGTTTCGGATTCGTATTTTGCAGACTTCGGCGATGAATTGAGGAAAAAAAAAAACATTGCTCTACGATGTTTTAAAGCCGAGATATGAGCGATCAAAAAACACTTGGGTCAAACTGACCCAGTGTATCACATGTGTGAAGAAACTATAAGTGTATCCCCAGAGGATTAAATATCACTTGGGAATAAGTTGAAAAAAATTATCCGTGATTCATGAAAATCTTGATAAACCCTTCAAATCACAAAAGTTCCATTTCTAAAAGGAGAATTTTTGGATCTTTCCAATTAGAGAAATGTCCACAATTGTATATGACCCATATATAAATTGTTCCTTTCGGATTGTTTTAGTTCTTCAAGATTTTGAATATTTATTCTTGAATGTAAGAGGTGTGTTCTAGTCTTTTGAAGGATTGCGGAGAGCGCCTCATAAATAACAGGATCATATTCTTTTTAAGCATTTGAGTTGACAAATATTTACTTTTTCATCACGATCATGCCTTTGCGTCAAATTCTTCTTTGAGAAAATTGTAGAACAAGCTGTGTTCCAAATTCAAATTAATCGATTTGCGCGGTTCCACGCTTGAAGATTCAAACATAGTTTGGCATTCTGATTTTTGTGGACCTTTGTAGAAATAAATCTTGACGATCAAATTTTTTCACAAGGATTAGGGTGAAGGAATAAATTGCATTGATGCATCAAATGATAGGGGAATCATATTTCTATCTATTGGTTATAAACAATAATGATCAATATCGTTCTGGTTGTTGGTCGAATAGTGCTTCCGAAAACAGCCTCTGACTGGTGAGTTAGTATTCTCTGATTCATTAGAAGTAAATGAAACGTATATTGAAAAGACTCTTTATGCCATACGAAAGAGCAGACTTGAATGAATTTTTTTATCATGATAAGTTATTTTTCATAGTCACGTATAAGTTGATATATCCTTATAAACAGAGCAAGGAATTTAAGATTTTTCAGAATGATTTTGAAAGAACTTCTATAATGATTACGGATTCATGAGTGATGATTTTATTTATCAACCACCCGTGGATCACGTATGGTGTATCTCCATTATCGAACTTTTCAATTTCTGGTATTTTTTATCTCAACTATCGAGGGAAATTTGATAATTCATTTCAATGCACACAGATTAATGTTGCTGAAGTTCACAGTCAAGACTCAGAATCTTGCGACACGTTCTTTGAACGATGTTTTCAATTCCAAGGAATTAATTCGTGAAGATAAATAACGATGATTCATCACATTTTGTGATTTTGAATTTTCGTTTGGTTTTTATAAACGATTGAAACTTCTACAACATCACAGATTATAGCATATATTACTTCGAAACGAGGATGAAAATTCTCAAGAGCGATATATCAAAAGCTCTTTAATTAATCATTCTTAATAATATCACCCGCATTGTAATCATATCTATTATTACATACTGACTAATCATCATTCGCGATGATCCAATTATCGTTTGAGTTTTGGGTCGATGCGTCGTTCGCAATTGGCCAATTGCGAATCTACTCAAAGACAAATCGTTCAAAAATACCGATAAAAATTCTCTATATTAAAATGTGAGCCAATATATAAAACATCTCTTCCTCTTAATCAGTTCGTGGCGATGATTTGTGGCAACCAACATCGCATCACGATTCGATAGTAGAATTCAAGCGTAATAAACCGATTAGAATTTCCTAAGGATTCAAAGAAACAGGGAGTTCGAACGGAGGTAAGATGGAATTACTACTGTATCATTTCGATAAAAGACAAAGATTGAATTATTCATTGAAAACAAACAAAAAATGAACATTTCTAGAAAAGAGCTCCAGACTCCAACGATCGAATATATATACGATAAAATATCTTCTACTAAACGAACCGAACGAAAGAAAAAAAATACAAAGCACATGGCTAATTATACACCACCTACTCAAATGCCCTTGGCACCAAAATGGCATCATTGGCCGACGTACATATACGATCAAAACTATGGATATGGAATCAATTACTATCAACCGATTATCGATTACATCGATCTAAAACGTCGATACGCCGAGATTCGAGATCGAATTCCATTTCCCGAATTACCCTGGTCTTCTGGTCGTATTTTTTGGGAGGATAAGCCGATAAAGCCATACACGAGAGTCGAACTCGTGAGTTATGCTTTCGATGCCGAGAATCAAGCGAGAGATCATTTATCTCATTTTAAGGTACATACATGGGATATTGAAAATGTTTTTTCTTCGGTTTCTTATGTTCTTTCGAATTCTTCTCACATATTTTTTTATATCTCATTTTTCTTCCTTTCGGCAGAGCAAAAAATTTTATTCCAGTGAAAAATTAGTACTCCTATTTGGGATTAGTTCAAAGTCAAGTCTCAAAGTCCAGTACTGTTTGAATAGAATAATATTTATACTGTCACACGATTTTCATAATTTTTACTTCGAAATCCATATTTTCCTTCAACTCATGATAACACTTTTCTACATTCTGCATTTTATTCCTAAATGATTCAGTAGGATGGAAAAAATTGATTTCCATTGCGAATATTGTGAAGAATTGATTCATTTAATCGCAGACAACACTGAAAGTTTTTCGGATGTTTCCAATACAATTCCTTTACCGAGTAACCCTGGTTAAAAAAAACCATTGATCCTCGCCAAATCTCATTGAATCTCGTACAATGTTCTGACCAAATCCTATTTGTCAATGAGATTCAATCAGATGATAGTATTTTTTCGATGCGATTCTGATTGAATCTTGTACAATGTTCTGACAAAATCCCATTCAATTTCATGTCATCAGATTCTATGGATTTTTTCAACCAGGGAAAAGCTACTTGATTAATTTAACCAAGAAAATATAGTTGATACAACTAAGTGATGAATCAATGATACTTTTTTGGTTGAATCAATCAAATTTTGAGTAGCTCTCATCATTTTAGTTACAGTGACTATAGAAATTTCTCTCAGTGTGAACATGAACATTTCATGTCTTACGATATCTTTCAGACGTTCCAAACTTGTCTTCCATTCAACAGATATCCAAAATACATTGATTGGATATCTTTTAAATGAAAAAAAAGTTTTAGATGTCTAAAAGATTTTCAAAATTGTTGCGTGAGACATCTTGAACACGTCTAGAGGATATCGCAAGACATGAAATGTTTATTGGATATGTTAATGTACTCCCAATATCGACAGAAACTTTGCAGATGAGTACGTTTTGAGGACCTTTTGACGCTCTTATGATATGTTGAGAGTCTATTATGGGAACTAGTCTCCACACAACACTTTTGATCTTCAAGATATCTTGAGAAATTATTTAGAAAAGTGTAAAAAGTCTTATGCAACACGGAAATATACTTTTCAAATGTCTGAAACAGTTTTTACTTCTGAAAGACATCTAAGACACCTAAAACTTGCGTCCAAAATGATATCTTTTAGACATCTTATAGAAATCTTTCAGAAGAACTGTTTTAGATATCTTGAAATATCTTTTGAGATATCTTTTAGACATGAAATGCTGTGTACGGGAAAGTATCTTTAACTATACCAGCTAAATTTTAGCTGCTGCAGCGAAATATCTAGCTTTGATAGCTAAAATCAAGCTGGTATAGCTGAAGATTTTTTTTCGTGTGCGAGTCTTCATAAAACGTTCTCGAACACGTTCTGCAAACGGGAATTAAATATTGTTAGAGGTTTCCACGTTTTTACCCGTGGAACAGAGAATATTCTTAGAATATTTCCAACAGGATGCGAATAAGGAGCATCGCTACGATATTCTGATATGGCACACGGAAAAAAATAATTAGCTATTATTTGGATAGCTAAAAATTAGCTACGGCAGCTATTTTTTAGCTGTCACAGCTACTCATTCAGCGGTAGCAGCTGCCGTAGCGAAAATTCAACAGCTAAATTATTAGTTTTACCACAAAACCTGCGCAGTTACAGGTAAGATTTCCTACTTTGGCAGCTAAAAAATAGCTACAGCTGCAATTATTGTAGCTCCAGTGGTTAAAAAAGGGTGCTAAAAAGTGAGTAGCTGCTACAGCTATTTCATTTTTTTCCGTACATATCAATTGAACATTCCAATGAAATTCCATGGAATGTTCGTACAACATCCAGAATGTTTGATGGAATGCATATCGAACTTGTATAGCACATTTTGAAGCGTGGACTACTCAGGGTAAGGTAGCAATATTTTATGGACATCAACTGAATATTGTTAGAATATTCACAGAATATTCCTGTTCATGCACTTTCTAAGAACGTGTTAGGAAGTTTTCGTCACGTTTTGTTTGCGATCCAGTATATTTTTTAAACCTCCGTAAAAACCTTCTAGTGTTGTTTGAGATTCTCATCGGATTTTCACTCTTCCTCACTGATAATAAATCTTCAGTAAGGGGAAAGCATTTCAGAAACGAAGTGACTTTGAAATTGTAATTATTCTCAGTCTCACGATGCAATGAATTTTCAATTCAAGATATGAAAATACAAAAATATGATTGAAATTGTTAGAATTCCTATTTCCATTAGGTGACATGTCATTCTCAGCCCTCATATCGTGTCGAATTACCAAGTATTTTCAGCTAATTGGAAATAAATAGGGAACGGTATTAACGAAACATCAACCGTCTTGGCAATTTGTTATTTTGCATCATTGCTGTCTAGGAAATAAATATATAAGAATACAAACGCGTGCCAAATTCGAGGAACATTTATTTCCAAACGTTAATACAATCGAGGAAAAAGACGAAAGCGAATATCATTTATCTCGCGACGTTTGTTTGCGTCGTAATAGTTATAACTTTCGATAAGTTAGTTCAGAATCTCCCTCCCGTAACTTGACTTTTTTCTCTGTCTTTCTCTCTTTAATCGGCGGTCAGGTCTGTTCTTTGTAAAACCCTTCAAATACTGGGCCGCTGATGCTAAGTTTAGGCTATCGCGTCTCAGTGATCGAACTAGCAAAGCCAAACAAGTCGTACAATAGCAACTTATAAAGAAAAGTGTGGAGGAAATAAATGATATACCTTTTTTTTTTTCAAGTGTGAGTTGTTCGTTTGCGATACAGCCCAGTGAAAATTGTGAGTTGTTCGACAAAGTCACCCTGAATGCACTGAAGCGCGGGTTTGTCAAATTTCAATCGAATATTCCTCATCGTGAGATTGACAAGTGTGAAAAATCGAATGTGTCAAATACTCGATACGCTGCTGGTTTAGGGATCAATTATTGTTCGTGTAGCAACTGATTTATATACGCATTTATAAAATTCATATATGATTCCCGTTTGATTTGTATATTATTTTATATACAAAGTACACTAAAAGCATGTTGTTGTAAAAATTACCGTGAAATTTTAGTAATCGAAGGACAAGTGAAAATTCTTTACAAAATTATTCAAGTTTTTGAACAGTTGAAAGGAATATTTTCTATAAGTTTCACAAACTGCACAGTAATATTTTGAAACATTCCTACTCGTCCCTCGATCATTGAAATTCTACGGTAATTTTTTAAATAAAAAACTGAAAACATCGTATACCAGAATTTAGAATATTCCTCTAAAATATGAGGCTAGTACATATTCCTCTGAGTTTCAGAGGATTGATGTGGGAGTTCCTCTGAACTGAATTCTTTCAGTGTAGAAAACGTTTTCAATCATTTTTCAGAGCGTATGAGTAATGTTAAAAAATTTAATTGTTATCGAGTTATTGGATCATCTGTATGAATCGTACCTGTACAATTTATATAGAATTCATGTATATGGATCATATATGGAATATTTATGATTAGAAAATGCGTGTATAAATCAGCATTCATGAGGATATATTCCGTATAATCATGAATTCACAGTGGAATGGAGTATTCAAGTTATATGAGAATACGTTACGTAATAATCATGGGATTTTCATATAGTTCTCATTCATCTTGCGTCATTCGTGCATCGAAACAGATTGCTGCATTAGAATAGCCCTAAGTGGAAGAATCATACACCAGAGCTATCTAATCCTCTTTGACTCTGAGGCTATTTATGTTTTCAATTCATCGTATTTCCCTTCTTGTGGATTTCATTAGAATTCTAGAAATAATTTAGTAGCGTATTCTATTGAAAGTATAAAACATTCCAACTAATAACAATTAAATTATATTTGATTGAAAAATTACATAAACTAATGAAAATTTGTATTTAATTTTTCTACGCGAACGATACAAAAGTAAAATTATAGTTCATATAGAAAAAAAGTATCTAAGAAACGGAAGAAAAAAGCAAATCCAATGAACGATTCTCAACGATAATTTATCCCTAATCTGTTTTGAAGGTAGGAAAAAAAGGTTCAGACTTTAGCTTGAGTAAAACCGTTCAAGCGTCTCGCGTAACGAAAGAGGTTTTTCCCGTGCAACGTGAAGATCTTGAGAGAAAACCATCTCCCTTGCTGTTCGTACGAAGATATAGAACCGGTAACAAAAATCGCGAAGCTCAATTAAGAGAGATGGCCGAGATCGAGCTTCGAGCTTTGAAAGAATTGCAAGAGATCAGCAATCTCAAGGACGCTCAAGAACACGGCAAAAGTTTACGTGGGAAATCCGCCAAAGCTATCGAGTTACAACTGATAGCCGACGCTATGAAGAATTTAACCAAAAGCCAAGAACTTGCCGACGTGAGAAAGGCGCAAGCGGAATCGGTCCACGTGATCTCTTGGAACGAATTCAATCGCTCTAAAGTGATCGAAGAATCCACGAGGAATCTCCTCGACGAGGAGAAATTAATCGAACCCTTCAACGCTTTGAAGCGACAATTGAGGGGATACGAAGAAAAATCCAGTCATTACTTCATGGATAAGAGGTATAATGCCGATCTGGGATGCGTTCCTCGGAAATTATATTGAATTTTTCTGTTATATTTGAATAAATTGATGAATAAATAAGTTGGATTAACATGATTTGTGAATATTCATTTATGGTATATATCATATCGTGTGCAGAAACAACTTGTCGGAAAATTGACGACTTGAAAGTAATTAGACTGAATAAATCTCAGTACTTTTAATGTTTAATTAAAATAATGTGCGGAGTATTTAATTCTTCTTCTACTAAAGTGTCGAAGATTCGAGTCAAAGTATTGAAAATATCTTGTACAATGGTGGAAAAATTTTACAACAACTGCTATAAAATTCTGGCAAGAAGAATGGAAATTGCCTGAGTTCCGATACTGAAATGTTTTTTCAAACTTTGAATTTTTCTGAAAATTAATGAACACCTCTGAAATTCTTTGACAAACTTTTCGCTGAAATTTTCAGAGATTTTCAATGAAATTTCTCCACCAGGGGCATGTATTGAAAAATTATTACTAGAAGTGTAAAAATTTCGGACATTTTATAATATACAAAGTGATTCTGCATATTCTCTGTGTTGGAAGATTATTGAGAAACTCGATCATTGATGTAGATGAAGAGCAAATCATAGTCCACCTAACGGGGGTTTCAACGTAAATTCCCAACTGCGCACCGGATGAAACACTGTGGGACAAACTGGGAACCCTGCTGAAAATGCCAGGCAAATCTGGACGAAAAATATTTGTCGGGATTTGATCGATTTTTGTCCCAGCAAATCCGGTCAAAAACTGACGAAATTTCTACCTGGTTTCGTCCGGAATCACCAAATTGGAATATCCAGTCAAAAACTGACGAAGATTTTTCTGCCAGGTTTTGACAGGATGTTACAATTTGGTGATTCCGGGCGAAACCAGGTAGAAATGTCGTCAGTTTTTGACTGGATTTCCTGGGACAAAAATCCATCAAATCCCGACAAATATTTTTCGTCCGGATTTGCCTGGCATTTTCAGCAGGGTTCCCAGTTTTTCCCACAGTGTTTCCTCCGGTGCGCAGGTGGAAACTGTTGAGTTTTATTAGTTCCAAATATTTACGTCCATTAGTGATTGGCGGTATTTCACGATACACGGAGAAAAATGCCGCTCGGAAATATAAGAATTTTTTTTATTTTTCTTAGTAAATTGGAAACAGAATGGTTCGTAAAATGAATTATTGCATAAAAATATAGAAGATTACGAAAAAAAGAAGTAATAGGTGGGATTGAAATTTCAAACGCTGAACGTTAAATTTTATAGGGCGTCTAGTAAAATTCAGTTAATAATTCGTAATCCCTCGCATTTTTATGTAAGAATCCATTTTTCAAACCTTCCTGTGTCTGGTTTAGTAAGCAAAAGAAGAAAAAGTAGTATATTTTTTCCTTCGTGTATCGATATTTTTTATACAATTTGTATGAAGCTTTGATTAAATTTAGCTGCAGGAGCTAATTTAATGGTTGTCCGTGTCCGTGCTAGCTACTCAGCTGCTGCAGCTAAATTATTTTTTCCGTGTATTGATATTGTGGAGTATCGTGGTTCATTGACGCCCTGGTGAAAATGGAAGCGACAAGGAAGAGTGAACGAAGCTTACGCTAGAGCGTAACAGGAACGATAATGAAAAGTGCACGGAGCTTGAATGAAAGGGATACAAAAAGTATATGAAGCGGGAATTGAATCAAAGAAGGGCGTGAAATTCAAAAGACTTGACTGACAAAAATCAACCTTGTAATAAGAATCGTCCCCATGACTTTTACCATGGCAGTCGAGGGTTTTATCCACTGAGCCATGGATGGATGGTATCGACTGCTTGGACATATTATTTGAAGTCAGAATAGATATGATTCGCATACGCTTGATATGACCTACTCTTACTTCACATGAAACGTGTGCGAAACGAGATAGAAAACTTATGAAGCGTATATGAAACTTATGATTTCATCACTTCACAGCAAGACAGCATCACACGCTTCAGGAAAAGGGAATTGAAATATTTTTCGCATCGTATGCGCTTCCTTTGCATTTTGTGTATACGCTGCATTTTCACCAGGGCGTCCATAGTTTTTAATAGTATTTCCACGATCATTATTAGCACCGAACAGTGTTTTTTTTATAAGGGCTTAGTTTGAAATATGTCAGCAATATAGATACTTTGAATCACCTATAGTATGTATGGACCAACGGCCCAATCGTGGACCAAGTTTAGCCTGAGAAATGATAAGATTAGGTCAAGTTTGGATCAATTGATTTACCAAGCATCAACCAATGCTCTTCGAATCATGGGAATTGCGTTGAAGAAAGGATTCTATCCATATTTCAGTTTATCCTGTAAGGTATTCATAAAAATTAGTCAATTTTTTTTCTATATCAACGCATTTCACGATACAATGCAACATTCTGTGTTGGGTTAATATCAGGTGTCTGCGAATAATCAAATTTTCCAAGTATTTTCGAGTCGAGTATCTTCCCCTACTCGGAACTTTTGAGCTCAAAATTTGTCGAGTATTTCGTACACGGAAAAAAGAAAACAGCAATGGTTACTGTGAATCACAAAAATACATCGAAACTTGAATTCATTCCATGCAGTACTGCGTTTCCCAGTCCTCATCGCTGCCATTCGCAGTAACCGCAGTAATGTTTTCTTCCTTTCGTGTGGGTTTTCTCCACAAATTTGAGTGCCATGGGACAATATTGGTCCAATCGTTCTTAGCCAGGGTTTTTTCCTGGTAAATTTGCCAACCCTGAGACGAACTTGGGTCTCTTTCAGTTTTGTCAATGTCTGCATAGACAGCTAAGTGTTGCCCACGAAAACTGAACCAAAGAGAGCTGTTATAAGGATCTGAAAAATGATTGGTTATCGAGCAAAGTTGAATGATTGGAGCTCAATAATTGAACCTTGCCGGAATGAAGTGTAGTTTCTGCCCATAAAATCTGATCGGGGAATGGTCAATTGAGCGTTACACTCGAATTTTATCATCTCCCCATATGTGATTCTTTTCAAACCAGTATACGAAATTGGCCCATTCCGTTGGACCTTCCTGACCGCCGGCATGATACACAAAAAATGTTTAATCTTGTAGTTTTCGAAGATTTATATATATTATTGTAGAATATTTGTTGATATATCCAAGTGACTGATATCCTTCGAATTTATTCCATCAGCAAACAGACGAGCATTGAAATCGAGCAGCTGAATGCGCGCGTGGTCGAAGCAGAGACGAAATTGAAGACCGAAGTACAACGCGTGAAGAAGAAGCTTCAAATCCAAATTACCGAATTGGAGCTCTCGTTGGATGTGGCGAACAAGAGCAATATAGATTTACAGAAGACCATCAAGAAGCAATCCTTGACATTAACCGTGAGTATTCGATTTTTAATTTTAGTTAAAAGAACTGCATCAGTCAGAGAATTATTGCCAATGTTTTTGAATATTTTTTACAAAAGATCAGTGAAAAATTAGCGTTTTTTGGATTATTTTTTCAAAGATTCATTAAAAAGTGAAAGCATCGGGAATGCTATATGAATTGGGAATCTTAATACAGATTGAATTACTTTGATTTAGGAACTCCAAGCCCATTACGACGAGGTACAACGTCAACTTCAAGTAACGTTGGATCAACTGGGAATCAGTCAGCGTCGTCTCCAATCTCTGACAGCCGAGCTTGAAGAAGTCCGTGGCAATTACGAATCTGTAAGTTGAATAAGCAGATTTTTTAGTTCCCTACCGATCAGATATAAAATAAATATTCTTCTTATATCAATTCTCCATTCAGGCCCTCCGCGCTAAGAGAACGGTCGAACAACAATACGAGGAGTCGGTCAGTCGAATCAACGAATTGACTACCATCAACGTGAACATTGCCTCGTCGAAGGCGAAATTGGAGCAAGAACTTGCCACCTTGGCCGGTGACTACGAAGAGGTTACCAAAGAATTGAGAGTCAGCGACGAAAGATACCAACGCGTGCAGACCGAACTCAAGCACACCATTGAGATCCTGCACGAGGAACAAGAACGCATCGTGAAAATCGAAGCCATTAAGAAGTCTCTCGAAATCGAAGTGAAGAATCTTTCGATAAGATTAGAAGAGGTCGAAGCCAATGCGATCGTCGGTGGCAAACGAATCATCAGCAAACTCGAAGCAAGGGTGAGTGATATCAGAGTTTGTTTTTCCTCTTTTCTCGAGAAATTCAATAAAAAAAAGCAAACGATTTAACGTACGATCATTGTTTCCGCTCTTTAGATCCGCGATTTAGAATTGGAATTGGACGAGGAGAAACGCAGACACGCCGAGACCGTGAAAATTTTGCGTAAGAAGGAACGTAATATCAAAGAAATAATGATTCAAGTTGAGGAGGATTCCAAGAACATTGCCTTGTTACAAGAATCATTGGACAAATCAAATCAAAAGGTCTGCATCTACAAGAGACAGCTCCAGGAACAAGAAGGTATGTCGCAACAGAGCGTGACCAGGGTCCGCAGATTCCAAAGGGAACTCGAGGCTGCCGAGGACCGTGCTGATACTGCTGAAAGTAACTTGACATTGATTCGCGCGAAACACCGTAGTTTCGTCACTACGTCCACCGTACCTGGTTCCCAAGTGTATCTCGTTCAAGAAACAAGGCAAGACCTGTAAAAAACAAAAGAACTCACAGCACCAAGATCGACAATGTGAAAACATTTTATCTTTTATTACTTTTCGACTCCATGTCTTCGGATATACACGTAGATATTTACATATTATTATTATTGTGAATCGATTAGTAAATTTTTGTTGTTGAGGGGGGTGATGGGAAGAATGAGGAGTGGACAGCGGGTGGTAGTCAATCACAATCACGAGGTACCACCAAATTTTTTTATATTACCGAATTCAAATGTGGCCCTCAAAAGGAGGAGAGATTTATTCATGTTCCATGTTATTGTTGTTAAGTGAAAATCAACTCACACGCACACGCTCTCTTTCTCTCTCTCTCTTTCTTTCTCTCTCTTTTTCTTTACCTCAAAGTTGAAAATGAACAAAAAAAAACAAAACCAAAACAAAGCCTATTACGAATGTATTATCAAATTCTTTCCTTCTCATTCCTCTCGAGAATGTGAGGATATTAAAACCCTTGCCGTAAGAGTTCGAAATTTTCTGTACTATTTTATTCACATAACGACAGCGAGAAGATGAAAATTATATCGATGTGCTGAATTATTCGGTATTCGTGGGAGCTTGGAGAGATTCAGCGGTTCATCAAACCATTCATTTTTATCAAAGGAAGAGGAGGAAAAGAAACCGATGGGAATAGAGACGATAGTCTGGAATAATGTACCATGAGCCACGATCCGATATAATGGCTATGAGAGTGAAAAAAATGTTCATATTCGGTAAATAAATACACCATTTCTGTACTTGATTAATTATGGATTGATATTATACTACGAGTATTATAGACCCGTCGTAAATTCGAACTGTTTGGCGAACGAATAACGATAAACAATTATTATGTCTAATGAAGAATGCGAAAACATTTGATCATACGGAAACAGCATCGTTGACGCACAACATATTTCGACGTTCAAATATTTGAAAATTATCATTGTGATGTTCAACAGCGTTTTTCTTTTTCTAAAGCGTAAGGACTGAAAAATACATACTCACATCCGTATACGCACGCGCTTAAAGAATACAACATATATTATATATATATATATATATATACACATACATATATATTATTATCCATAAAGAATACACGATAAAACACAAGTAAAAGTACACAAGGAGAAAAACGTAAGACGCATTCCCTTACGCATTATTATTTACGCGTCACACTTGTATTCAGATAAAAGAATAACATTAATTATATTCTATTATATCATACAAATAGGTTCACGCACACAATTCATGCTAATATTAATTTAATAAATAAATCGAAACATACACGTACAACGTCTGATGTTTGTTTTATTATGGTATCCTTCCTTGCCCTGGTAAAAATCGAACGTGCTTGAAACACCGTCAAAGCGTGCAATAAAGTGACAGAAGCGTTTGTGAAAAGTTTCGACCGCCAAATGACTCTAAGGCAAATTTGGTTGAGCGTGCTATCACATTTCATTGAACTTCCAACGCACCCTTCTTACTGAACACTCTTCTCCAACTCTTCAATAACTCTTTCCTGATGTTGACGATGTTTCGGTAGTGAAGGTTTTCAACACGCTCATAGGACTTCCCTTGTGTATATGTTTTGATTGATTGAGAATTATATGATTTTGAGGTTAGAATGTTCAGAGGGTATTCTTTATCTTTTATACCAGTTGTTAAGCTAAAAAATTTTATTCGTATTCAAGATACATTTACCAATATAATTACTAAACAACAATTGTTTCGAATTATCGAACTGTAATTAGATGATGTTTGATATGTGCAAGTTAATTAAATTCTTTTGCACATTTAATGATTACACATGGGATATTGAAATTGATTTGTAAACTTTCAGGATGAAAAATCATTTTAATTCAATGAGAAAGATTGAATTTAAAGCACATGACACAGTTCATCAGGGAAATAAAGTTCCAATTTTTCAATCACCGATGTTAGCCTAGCGGTAAAGGACTTTATCCCGAGTTCAGAAGTTCTTAGTTTGATTCCCCTTTGCAAATTCTTTTTTTTTTTACTTTCTTTCGGCTCACTTTCATGCACGCTTTACATCCGCCAAATGACTCCTCCGAAACGCTTCTGATACTTTGAATTGACCCTTCGATTACTCTTATAGGACTCTCTAATAACGTCTTTGTAACTCTTCGCAGAACGCTCCATTTTCACCAGGGTGGTGGGATCGGTTTGTCCGACTAAAAGTAATCTTCCATTGGTTTTCAAGATGGTAATTAGCGATTTTGGTGGAGAGAAAAGCGACAAAATGATTTTTTCAGTGAATGTTTGGTCAACATATTTGGTTGTGCTTCCTCGTCAGAGGGAAGCTTCCTGATCCTTTCGAGAGACCGAAGATTTTTTTAAATGTGAAGTACGAGGCGCGTTTATAAAGTAAGGGCCGTTTGGTCACAAAAAGAAATATACTCGTAAGAAACAAATTTTATTGTCATATTTAGTTAGGTACAAACTTACTTCACTTCTCTACATAATCGTCGTTCACTTCTGAGCATTTTTCGTACCGCTGCACCAGCTTCTTTAACCCCTCTGCATAGAAGTTTGCCGCCTGAGAGTTGAACCAGTTGACAAGGGCGTTTTTGAGTTCCTCTTCGGTTTCGAAACGTTGTCCACCGAGCCACTGTTTAAAATGCAAGGAGAGGAAGTAGTCGCTAGGTGCAAGGTCAGGACTGTACGGTGGGTGGTCAAAAAGTTCCCAACGCAAATCTTGAATTTTCTCTTTGGTTATGCCAGATGACAGTTTCCCGCGGCGTTTGTTTTGGATCGCACGTCTCAATTTGTTGAGCGTTTTATAAGGGCAGTCTTTTCACTGTCTTTAAGAAGTCTTCCTGTAAGAACTCTTAAAGATATCTAAAAGAGATCTGAAGATATCTTTTAGATTTCTTACACGGAGACTTCTTGAAGACAGTGAAAACTGCTGCATAAGAAATCCTTCAGACATCCAATAGAAATCTTCTGGATAAAGCAAAATTTTTGTTGTATGGGAAGCATCAGTACCGACTCTAAAACTGAATTAGTCCAACTGATAATTCGGTTTTAGAATTCTTCAATGCTTTATTGTTGAAATATTGTCATCAATGTTTCAAAATTCAAACCAACTGGAATAATTTTGAGGTTATTCCAGTATACGGGACCGCCATATTGATTTTTAGTTCGCATGAATATTTATTTGGGAGATGGCGCGCAAATAAGGTTTTATTTGACTCATTGGAGTTGCATCCCCCTGATTAACACACACTGGGAAAAATAAGTGTGGTGGAAATTACCTTTCAATATTGTAACGCACTTTACGGTAGAATATACATTATTGTCATGGTTGTCATGGTAACTAAGGGGATAAGTATCACTCGATTGTTCAATAAAACCAAGAGAGGAGTAAAGAATAGGTTAATCATAGGTCAACCCGTATGGAAATATTTCGCTGAAAAATTTCTGCAAAACTATGAAAAATCTCTGAAAAAACTCTAATAAATTGTTGACATTTTTCTGATTATTGAAAAATCCTGAAATTCAATAAATACATTCATATGCCGTATTCAAATATCATGTGTGAAAAAGTGTTTGAAAATTTTTTAATTTTTTTCTAAAAGTCAGAAAAATGTTAGCAATCTATCAGAGTTTTTTCAGAGTGCAATTTCGTTACTATTTCTCTGAAAAAGAATGAAAAAACTCTGAGAAACTCTGAAAAAAGTCTGAAAAGAGTCTGTAAAGAATGTCCCAAAAATATTAGATTTCTCATCAAAATTTCAGAGATTCTCAGAGTTTCCCAGAATTTTTTCATTTTTTTTCAGAGATTTTTCATAGTTTTACAGACATTTTTCAGCGAAATATTTCCATACGGGAATAGGCTAGCCCTTATCACACGGAGAAGGATTTTTCACCTATAGAAGGGTGACTTCATTTTTCATCATTCGACGGGTGAAAAATATACGAAATAACGGTGATTTGCACATTTCATTTTTTTCAATGTATATATTTGTGTTTGAAATTCACTATAGATTTCATGAGAAATCAAAACAAATTTAGTATCAAAATCATTTTGAATTGATATTGTTTTTTGATCCCAATAACAGGGCGGAAAATCCAATACAAAAATATGTTGTGTTGAGTACTTCCAAACTTTGATATTGAAATTAATACAAATCCTCCTGAAGTTTGCGGCGGAAATTTTTAACAGTGTGGATATTGACTAACGGGCCTGGGAACGTAAAGAAAGTGTATCTACACTCAGAAAAGTACTTGTTTAATATAACCAAATTCTATTGATAAATACGAAAATTTATTGTGAACATTTTGAAAATAATACAAATACAAACAGCTAAAAGAATTCATCCGTATGATTCAATTATTACTCCAACAACATAATTTTGCATAATCATGCAACAATAACATTTTTGATAATCTATTCCCTTGAGAAAATGGGAGCCTAAAAAGGGTATGAAGCGTCGCTAAAAATAAAAAGAGGAAATGAAATAGTATCTAAGGGCGAAAGAAGTGGAAATTGAAGCATTTTACGGTTCATTTGCTTCAAAGTTCGTTCCCAGCGAGCGGAAATTTTCACCAGGGTTCAATTGTTTTGTTTATTTTTTGAAAAGCAGGCAACCAAAAATTGAGCCGGATCATAGGGTGAATTGCTCAGTAGGTGAACGACTCATAAAAGAAGTAACTATTCAAAATTTCTGCTACCTTAAAATAATTCGTTTGTTTTCACAATATAAGTAACTTCTCATAATAACAAACGAATTATTTTAATGTAGCAAAAATTTATAATAGTTACTTCTCTTATGAATCGTTCATCTGCCGGTGATCGTTCATCTACTAGGTAGTTCACCCTAGTCGCTGATTTTTTTTCAATGTACGAATTGAAAGTTCTGCTGAGTGCATTCCAATTTTTTTTGAGTCAATGTTTTATGTTGTTGAATTGAAACCGAACTCGACCGTTGAGCACCCCAAATTTTGCAGTACTTTTTTCAAGGGATCAAAAGAGTTCTCTTCTTTCAATCCAAAAGAGTTATTTTGAAAAGTTCAATCACGATCACTCTTGAGATTTTGTGGGTTTAAGCTTTCGTTTCCTTCCTATAAACGATTCAAACTTCAGCAACATATAATTTTCAAATTTTCATGAGGTATTTGAAAATTGACATAGAACTTGAGAAATGATTTGTTAGATAAATTATTTGTGAAATTTGAAGCCTAATCGCTGTATGATCAATTATATGTTTTCCAAAATGTAATAACAAAATTAAATCGATAGTAATTTCCAATTGATCCATCGTCGAAAAGGTAATCGTGAAATTCAATAGGGACGCAAAGGATATTCTTTTTCTTTTTACCAACGACAAATTTTGGGGAGCTGGATATTTAATCAACGATAAAAGAAAAAATAAACAAATCAAATTGATGCAACATTAGACTTAGTGAGCGCCGTAAGATCACAATCAGTGTTGACAGAAGGTTACATTTGTTACATTTTACGTAATTTTTGACCCTCTCATGTAACATGGATGTAACATTTTTTTAAACGTTAACGTTTACAACGTCAAACTTTAACACAAGAATGCAAGGCTGAATATTGCCACAAAATATCATGTAACTTTTGAACTGAGAATGTAACTTTTTCCTAATTTACATGTAATATTTGATCAAGGTGCTCTGGCAACACTGATCACAATGCGCATGTTGCTTTACCACGTGTCGAGTTTGTGTTGACAACGTTGTTGTCATAACAACGCATCATTGTATCACTCATGTTTTGTCCCTACAGTGTTCAAGTGACGGTAGCCGTTTCTTCATCACCAACAAATTAAGAAACAAATAAATGAATTAAAATAATAATGGTAATCGTGGATCGTCGAAAGGACTTAATAATTACGACCGCGGGTCATTTTTTTGGCGTTGGTAGTACAGAAGGGAACATTTTGGACGAAGAAACTACAGTTCTCGATAGATTTTTAGACAAAGCCACGTGCAGAACTTTGTGCGCCACGCCAGCCGGTAATGACGACAATGGTCCAAATCGCCTTAAACTTAGCCACGAATCGTCCCCCACCAAAAATACTTTGGTATTCTTCAAGGTACCTGTTAACGGGCATTTCAATACATTTGTTCAGGAATAGAATAGTTAATGATTATTATTGAAATATCACTGTTTTGGATTTCTTTGTAACATATTTATGAAATATGAAGGGAGAATGATGGTTTGTGTTTTTTTCTTCTTAGTTGCAAGCCGCATCAGTCACGGAAGCAAATTTCCACGACTTGGTACAAATAGCGTCGACGGGTGGGGGCGGAGGAATCGCTTTGATGGAAACTTTACGCCAAGTATGGGAACCCGTTCTGAAATCTTCTGGTTTGAATACTTCCAAGATTTTTAAGAAGTTGGAAAATGATTTGCTCGGTCCCAGACCATCGGCTTCGGTGATCGAAGAAGAAGAATATTGGAACAAAAAGTGCAACGATAGTAAAAGATCGCGAGACGTTGTAATTTATGTAGAAGTTTATAAAATTATTAAGAACATCCGATTAGAACTTGAACATGCTATGAGTTCGAGGTAAATGAATATTTCTTCAACATGGAAAAAAATAATTCGTTATGGGAGGCTAGGAATTAACTGCGGTGCCCTGCTCGAAGAATCTCATTGAAACGATTGATTCTCATTGATTCCGATGCAGAAAACCGATTCAAATCCATTCAAAATTGATTCTCAGTAGGTTTCAATCAGTTTTCTGCATCAGG
The DNA here is from genome assembly GCA_018340375.1 of Gonatopus flavifemur. NCBI lineage: Eukaryota > Metazoa > Arthropoda > Insecta > Hymenoptera > Dryinidae > Gonatopus > Gonatopus flavifemur. Next base: position 15,921,058 of record JAFFJZ010000005.1, read on the forward strand.
ACCAATGAGATTCTTCGAGCAGGGAGTTATTTTGTGTATTTGATATTTGCATAGCGAAGAAAATTGCTTCAAGAGCTCATTTTGAGCTATCCAAATCTCAACCACATCATTTTTTTGCGTGCAGCCGCACGGAGAGGATATTACGTTTGAAATTACTGTTGTAGTTCACTATTCATGGATCGTATTGAACATTACAGTAACAATTGAGAACGTAACGATCTTCACTCTCCAATGTTGCACATAGTTCCTGAACACGGAGAGAAAACATTCGCTGACGCAGCAAATCGAAGTATTATATATAGAATAGCAAAATTTTTTGCTAACCCTTGCTAAAAATTGGCTATAACAGCAATCGTGTTAGCTACGATAGCAATTTTTTAGCTGTGGCAGCAAAAAATGTTTGCTCCGCCAGCAAATTTTCAGTATTATATACAGAATAGCAAACAAATTTTGCTGGGATAGCAAACATTTTTTGCTGCCACAGCTAAAAATTCGCTGTCACAGCTAACAAGATTGCTGGAACAGGGAATAGTTTGCTGTCACAGCAAAAAATTTGTTGCTCTGGCAAAAGGAACCCAGCGAAAGTAGATTTCGCTGCCACAGCGAATTCCTTTTTCTCCGTGAAGTATTACATAGTATTACATCCCTAGTAGAAATCAACATCAGATCAACGTTGTGCCGAGGCATCTAAGCTCGAAACAACGTTGATTCGGTGCTAATTTCTGCTAGGGATACAATCGTGAACTATTATATACAGAATAGGAAATCTTTTTGCTAACCTCACTTCAAAATTTGCTGCACGGAAAAAAGAAAATGGAGAAATTTGCCGTATAGGATGACAACGCGTCGCTTCAAGCCTTTAAATGAAAATTTTTACAAAATATCCTGTCGAATAATTCACATCATGAGAGAAAAATCTATTTTTGACTTATAATGTGAAGAATTCGACAATATATTTGTCAAAATTCTCATTGGAAGACTTGAAGCGACGCGTTGTCATCCTATACGGTAAGTTTCTCCATTTTCTTTTTTCCGTGTGCCACAGCCAATTGGATTGCCGAGAGAGCAACATGATTAAATCAAGCAGCAAATTTTTCCTCGGACTAGCAAATTTTTCAGTATTATATACAGAATAGCCAACAAATTTTGGTGGAGCAGCGAAATTTTGTGGTTGTCACAGCTAAAAAAACGTTGTCGTAGCTAACAAGGTTGTTGCGTTAGCGAATGGTTTGTTGCCGCAGCAGAAGAGAACCAGCAAACTCACATTGCACTGTCATGGCGAATTTTTTTTTCTCCTTGTAAAACATGGAAAAGAAGAAGAATTCGGAGAAGAACACGGTAAAAAATTATTTGTAGAGATGGCCTTTTAGGTGTCGAAGAAGCTCTCGAGACTATTTTAGGATTACTGGATGATTTGTGGAAATTAGAAGGTTACAATTATCCTGAAGAAAGAATGAGAACGTTGATGGAGATCATTGGAAACGAGATCGTGACTTTTGTGGAAAACTATATCAATGGGGTACAACAATTCAGATTTCTGTCTTTGAATTTGATTTCATATTTTTAAAACTATTATTTTTTATTAGATTTCTTCTCTGGAAGAGAAACGAGCTAAAAATGCCGCGGTTACGATCGGAGCCGCGATTTGCGAAAAGTGGACTAACTCTTGCGAAAAATTGACCACCTTGTTTTGGCCTCATCAATCTCTTCATCCTTGGAAAGGGGGTGTCGTTGTGCCTGAAAAGTGTGCTAGGTTGGGTCAAAGACTGAGGTTAGTTAAAATAACTTCATCGCATTTAACTCTTCCCTGTTGAAAAAACCCAGCATGGTCCCACATGGAACTAACTTGGTCCCAGCTGGACCAACTTGGTTCCATCATACTGACCATGATGGATGGCCCAACAACCGATAAGACACCAACTTGGTTCCAATTGGACCAATTTGGTTCCAGCCGATGGCAGTTACAGACCATGAGGGCAGCAAAGTCAGATTCAACGAGAATACCCTCTCCATTACGATCTACAATGAAAAAGAAATCTTGAAATCCTGAAAAATTGAAACCCCTGGGCAATTCTGCTTCATACAACTGGAAGTTTTAGGATTCATTTATCGCTATCAGAGTTTATATCGAACACGGTCTGACTTAAGTAGGTATTGGGTCAGTAAAGTTAGATATTACCATGCAGGATAATGCCAACCTAGGTAAAACTATGCTGAGTAGAACCTACCTATAGGGTACCTAGGTAGAACCATGCTGGTCTCATATGGGTAGGTCCTCCTACCCAGCATTGTCCTACCTTCCATGGTTCAACCATGTAACCAAATTCCTCCTGGTCCTACCTAGCATGGTCGAACCCAGCTGGGTTTTTTCCACAGGGTTGAATAAAAATTGATTGAAATTATATTTTTCTCCTCCACAGACAAGTGACGGAGTTACAAGCTCAGCATCAACAATTAATGCAATTATTGACTTCTACGGAAATATTGAAGTTTCACGCGGACGATTTATTGAAAAATCTAGATAATATAAAAGGTACAGCACCAACAAATACCTCCTCATTCGAGAAAATTTGTGCTTGCAATTCTTGTTTATTTCTCACTTGCACGGAAAACAGGGAATGGAGAAATTCACCTCATAGGATGACAACGCGTCGCTTCAAGCCTTCAAATGGAAATTTTTACAAAATATATTGTCAAATAATTCACATTATGAGACAAAAATATATTTTCCTCTCATCCCTAGTAGAAATTTTGGATGGAAAAATACCAGGGCCTAACGAAGAATGCCTGATTTCCTATCCTAACCCTGCGTTACAACCCTATTTGAATCCTATTAGGGAAATCAAATAAGTCCCTTGTAAGGGCCTCATAAGATTTTCCTTATTCACGGTTTCTGGGTTCTAATCTGATCAGGACTTAAAAGTGGGGAATCCTTGATCAAATTTCTGCTAGGGATAATGTGAATTATTTGACAATATATTTTGTAAAAATTTATATTCAAAAAAGGGCTTAAAGCGACGCGTTGTCATCCTATACGGTAAATTTCCCCATTTTCTTTTTTCAGTGTGGAAATCGCTTAGTTCTGATCAGAAGTATATCAATTATTTCAACGTAATGTTTCGAGGAAAAGAAAACAGGATTTCTTAATGTTCAGGGGACGAGGATAACGACATTGAATGGAATCGATTGAAAAGACAGGTCGAAGAGGGCCTCGGTCCTGTCGAAGAGCGAGTAGTTCAAAAGATTAAAACTCAAATGGCTGATGCCAAGACACCGAGCATGCTGCTAGCGGAATTTCGCAAATATTGCGAATTGATAAAACGGGATCGTTTGAAGCAATCCCTTCGAAGTGAGCGAGAAGCTTTGTTGGCGGCATATGGGGATTTGATCGGTAAGAAATTTGAGATAAGTCTCATTTCTCTGGTATCTTACAGCATTCGTATTTCGGTTGGGGGGACTCACGGGTTCGTACTCTGCTTTTCAGATAATTATTTGAACGGTCCGGATACAAAGCATTTGTTGGACGTGCCAAAGGTGTTACAAGAAATACAAACAGCAAGGGCATCTGAACTCTGCTTGGAATGTCTCAAAAGAATTGGCAAAGATCTCTTATACGATCTTCCAACTTACGAAGAAGTTTCTGCAAGACTCGTCAGTGCTCTGAAAGAAATTGAGGAAAGAAAACAACTCGCAATTGAAACTTGGGTGAGAAAATTGATGTGAACTTCTAAAGATAACAAAAAGAGATGAATTTTCCTTCTGTATTCGCATTGAACATCTTCAATAGGTGGAAAGAACCAAAGGTGCGATCGCGCAAAAGAAACTGTCCTTGGGGACGGATTCCGCTGTGGTCGAATTAACTGGAACCAGTTTGATGAAAGTAACTTACGATCCCAGATTGACTACTCTGATTAGAGAGGCCAGAGCGCTTTCAGCTTTTGGTATAGAATTACCGAGAGAAGTGAGAGATCTTGTGGAGAAGGCTAGTTTATTGTCCGGCAGGGCTAAAGCTCTTCAACAAATCGCCACTTTTCATAACACGATCGGAGATCGAATGGTACCGTCTCAAAGACCTCTGATGTTAACTACGGCGTTGGAATTGGCGAGAGCTGTGCAAGAACAAGCAGGGGTTGTGTGGTCTGATCCTCAAGCCGTTGACGTTTACACTTCACGACTCAGAGAATTGGTGAGCGTAACTAAAATAAACTTGAGAGAACCATGTTCTGTTCTTGAATTATTATAAATCTTCAATCCTGGTCGATAGGTGAAAAAATTCGCTCGTCAAAATTCTGAACTAGCAGCTAAACACATGGCGTTACGAGATTTAGTGTTGAGTCTGTTGAAAGGTGGAACCGCCAATTTGATTGGACATCAGAGCATGTGGAAGGAAACTCTAACGAACATGAGATCGATTGTCGACGCTGTCGAGGCTGAATATGGCAACACCAAAGCTTGGAAACTTCATTGGGATCGACAGCTTTTGAAGGTTTTAGGAACAGCCTATAGGTACTTCGATTTTATTCCGCATAACGATTTTTGAAATGAAATCTGATGTTCTCCTCCGGATTTCACAGGAGTACGTTGCCCTCCTTGTTGAGGAAGTTACCAGAACTGAGGGTTGAATTGACTTTTCGTGATGGATCCTTACAATGGAGACCAGCGTTAGAGGAGATCAGAGCTAAATTATATTCTTCCATACGACGAGCTCTTTTCATACCCATGAATTTTAGGGGAGTGGGAGATCCAATGGATGCTCACTTCGGTGATGTCGTTAAAAGAAACGCATTTCTCTTCGGTGGTGTTTATAAAGAGGCGGAAATTATTTTATCTTCTGTAGAATCTGTTCGAATGAAATGGTTGAGTTTAGCTGCTTTAGCAAAAATAGACATCGGCGAGAGGTGGGTGAATTTTCGTCAACGAATGTGGAGTCTACAATTCCTGGATTGATTGGAGTCGCATGACAACAGATTGATTTTCTTTTTAGATTGAAGGGCAGACCTCCTCAGGATTGGACTAGAGCCTTGAAAGAAGCAAAACAATGGGCTCAAGAGGTATCTACCCTGCTAAAAAAAACCACTGGTGGGATTCCCGCGTGGATTTTTTTTCAGCAGGGCTCATAATGAGTTTGACTTTTCAATCAGATGAGATCAGAACAGTGTTATCAATATATATTTATTCTAGATTGGGAAGTTGAGAGGTAACGAGGTTAAAATTTGTTGCGTCATTGTGGATACTTCTACCACCAGAAACGATTTAGAATCAGCCACCCGCAGATACTGGGAACGTCTTTGCTCTGATTTGAGAACAGAGGCCTCTTCCAGATTAATCGCTGTTGCGGACTTTTTATCTTCATCGTCGAAAGAACTCCAACGAAGACCGAGAAGCGTTGAAGAAGTTGGACAAGCTTGCGAAGCTTACAATCGCATCACGCAACAGGCCACAGGTATCGCGGGAGAAATGGAAGCCATCACCGGTTTGGCTAAAGTTCTTGCTGCGTGGACCAGCGAACAATTAGAAGGTTGGTTTCCTGGTTAAAAATTCCATCTTCAAACCTCCATGAGTTTTTGTTGTGAATTGTTTCTTGTATCGGAATCAATGGGATTTGTTGACCGAAGTAAAAAATCTATCTATTTCCTTACCCCAGTCATCATCTACTTGTTTCGTTACATTTTCAATCCTCTTTCAGGTGTATATGCAGCAAAGTCTGCGTGGCAAGATCTGACTGATCGTTTGGAGAAGTACAAGGACGTAATATCGCGACAAATAGAAGACGCTACAATCAATTTGAAACATCGAGGAATAGCTTTGACAGACGAGAGAGAAAGATGGGAGGCAAGATGGGCCGCGAAATCGATGGAAGAAACGATTACCGTGGATTGGATCGATTCGATGAGACAAAGGCTAATGGAATTGATACAAGAAAGAGATTCCCTGACAATGGATTGTCAAAGAATCGGCGTAGATTCCGGTGGAATTTTGATAGACGATCAAAGCGTTTTATCTAGACTGGAACAACAGTTGGAAGCGGAGGAATCTAATTGTCGTTTTCAGGCTGAATTTTTAGAAGAATTGAAGAGACAAGAGTCGGAAGAATGGAGCGTGGCGCGAAGAAGGTTGCATCGATTACACGATTGGCTCGACTCTTGGGAAACGAAAATTCGAATTTATTCTGAAAATCATCAGGAGAATTCTTCGGGCGAAGAACAGCAGGGTCATTCAAGAATCGAAAGTTTTGTTGAGAAAAAACTGAGAGAGATCAGAGAGTCCATAGAATGGATACAACTTTTACGTGGCGATGAACTCGCTGAGGAACATTGGGTGGAATTGATATTGATATTGGGTCTCAACGACGTACGAGATTCACGGGATATCACATTGGGTCACTTGCTCTCTTCTACCAATAAATTAAGAGAAAATGTCAATCGTGTTAAAGTAAGTGTTCATCGATTGTAAGATTGTGAGACTGTAAGATTGTGATGGAACTAATACCATTTGTAGGATGTGACTAAAAAAGCAGCTGCTGAGAGTGGTATACGTCAGGCTTTAATGGATTTGGAAGCTTGGGAAAGTTCTGCGTTTCTTCAACTTCAAGAAACGAAGGATAGCAAGGATATTGGAATTACTTTGGCTGCGGAGTATGGTTCTTTACTTGCAAGGGCAGGTCAGATCTCGAATTAATGATACGAGTCTTTAGAATTAAATTATGTTCGTAACTGTGGTGTGGTATTCATTCAGGTGAACTGAGATTGTTGTTGGAAGGTGCAAAAGGTGCCGCGGGATATGAAAGGTTCTCTTCCAAAGTTGCGAGATGTGAAGCTAGTTTGGGCGAATTGGAAGAACGTATTAAAATTTTGAGTACCCTGCAAAGAAAGTGGGTTTATCTAGAGCCTATATACGGTGGTGGTGCAGCTCCAAAAGATTCGGGTCGATGGATTAAAGCGGATAAAGAATTCAGGTTTTTGCTAACAGTAACATAAATTTATCGATCTTTGATTAATTCTTTTTCTCTCGGTTCTTTATTATAAGAGGACATTCCGAGCGGATCTGGGTGAACCGACAAGCGACCAAAAATTTTTGTTACATTTTGGTGAAAAATCTTGGTTTTGGTAACTTGTTGGTCGATTGTAACATTTTTTTCGATGAAAATTGACCAAAATCCAACCAAAATTGTACCAATCTCAATTTTGGTGATTTTCCGATTATTTCGTGGTGATTTTCTGGGTTTTTACCTGAAAAATACCAAAAAGATTCCAAAAACGGACCAAATTTTTTGGTTACCTCTGAGTGACAGATTTGTTCTAAGCAACTATCAGTTTTCGGTCACAAAATGGTCATTATAAGGTAAAAGCCATTTGGGTGACCACTTTCTGACCAAATTTTTACCGAACCAAAAAATAATCGAAAGTAAACCATAAAAATTGGTCACTTTGGAATCACCAGGGATAAACCTTCTCCCACTTTTCACCAGTCTGCAGGTCCTGCGCGGGACCCTTCAGGATTCCGTCCGGGATCCTTCAGGTTTCCGCTTGACAGGAGTTTGAGAGATCTTGAACAGGAACCTGGGAGGATAACGCGAGTCTAGGACAAGAATGTCAGATATTTTTTCATGGCTGTATACCGTTATCAATGTTTCTTCTATCATTCTAATCAGTTACGAATTCTTAAATAACGGGAATAACATACTATTCGGAGATATTTTCGTGAGAACGGACTCTTTATACCCACTTTAAACGCTAAAGGATGCGTCTCGAGAACCCTTCATCAAATTTCAAACCCGTATTGAAACACTCGGCTGAATTCTTTCAATACAGTTTTAAAACATTCCGTGAAAATTAGGAACCAGAATTCTTTACAAATCAGAATTTTCAATTCCAGATATTTGATGTCAGAAGTATCGCGTGATCCCCGGGTCTCGTCTTTACGGAGTCTTCCGGTTCCAGTTATGACGAACTTGAAAGATCTTTTCGACAGATGCCAGAAGAAATTGGATGATTTTTTGGAAGTAAGTGGCAGATCTGGCCCTTTTGTTTTTTTTTTATACCCTGTTACAAAAATCCAGCTGGGATTTCACGTGGATTCCAGATCCGAAATTTACCTGCGTTGCCAGCTAAGACTCCACTTGGAATCCAGAATCCCAAATGGATTCCATGTGGAATCTTCAATTCCAACTGGGATTCCACCTGGGATCAGAAATTCCAACTGAAATCACGTTGGAGTTGAAATGTAGAATCCCAGCTAAGATTCCACCTGGAAATGAGGAATTCTAGCTGGAAACGCAGGTAAATTTCGGGGCTGAAATCCACGTCGAATCCCAGCTGGAATTTCGTGACAGGGTACAAAATTCAAAAACTTGTCATAATTTCATTAACATTCCACAGGAAAAGAGATCCTCTTATCCGCGCCTTTATTTCTTGAGTGACGAAGATCTTTTAGAACTTGTTTCGGGTAGTCCCAAAGGACTGGCTAATCATTTATCTAAATTGTACCAAGGTGTTGGATCGGTAATTCAGAATGGTCAATCTTTGACTGGCGTCATTTCTCCGGAAGGGGAAACTTTGAAGCTTCTGGAACCAGTATATCTCGAAGATGTGCCTTTATCGCGATGGTTACACAATCTCGAAGAGGGAATGAAAAACGCGCTGAGACACAATTTGGAGAAATGTTTGAAAGATTCCAATCCAGATCCATCTAATTATCCTGCGCAAGTCCGAATAATACACTTCTATTTCAATTTCAGTGATGCATAATTTTCTCATAATTCTAGGAATTTTTTAACACGCAGGTACTGTTGCTTGTCGAAAGAATACGTTTTACGGAACGCTGCGAGGGTATTTTGAAGGGAAACACGGGTATCACGGCTCTAAAGAATCTTGTAGAATTTTTGGAATCTCAAAGAGCAAAATATAGAGGACTGGAAGACGTTGGGGACAAATTAACCGCGTTGAAGGCACGTGGCTTGCTGTTGGAAATCGTACATTATCTCCAAATTGCGCGTGAACTGTTGTCTATCTTCTCCCATACCGTCGGGGATATCAATTTTACGGAGAATATGTCTTGGATTTGGCAGAGGCAATTGAGAATTTATAGAACGGTGAGATGAACTCCCCAGATCAGGTTTCAATGGAATTCTTATCAGGTTTGTTATATTCTTTTTGAATTTTGCATAGAATTCAGGGCCAGTGATAAAGTGCGTGGATGCGGAATTTCCGTATGGATTTGAATACCAAGGAGCGGCAGCAGGGTTGGTGCAAACGCCGTTGACTGAACGGTGTTTTTTGGCGCTCACTCAAGCAATGAAATTAGGATTGGGTGGAAGTCCAACTGGACCAGCTGGTACCGGGAAAACTGAGAGTGTTAAAGCTCTTGGCGCGGTAATGGGGAGGAGAGTTCTCGTATTCAATTGCGACGAAGGTATATGAAAAATACTGTTGATTTCATTTTGTCATGAGAATCTCTTTGTTATATCTATCAATTATTTCACAGGAATGGATGGCAAGAGTATGCGACGAATTCTGGGAGGTCTCGCACAAGCCGGTGCTTGGGGTTGTTTTGACGAGTTCAATCGATTGGAAGAGGAAACGTTGAGTGCCGTTGCTATGCTCGTCCGACCGCTTCAAGAGGCGATTCGTGATGGCTCTACAGAGGTTTGTGGAACTGAACGTATATCAAATGATGTATCTTCTCTTTGATTTTATATCGAGAGATGTACAAATTCATGATTTGTCAACCACAGGTCCTGTTAGACGATCAAAAAATCAATTTAGATCCACAATGTTGTATTTTCATTACCATGAATCCTGCGGGTGCTGATTACGGTGGTCGACACAAGCTACCAGATTCTCTAGCGAGACTCTTCAGACCTATAGGAATGGCTCATCCAGATAAATTCGATATAGCGAAAGCTCTTTTGGAATGTCAGAATTTTGTGGAAGCTTCGACTCTAGCTCATCGATTGGTAGAAACTTTGAATGTTTCGGAAACATTGTTATCTGTTCAACCTCATTACGATTGGGGTTTGAGAGCTCTCAAATCTATTCTAGATGTCATTCCTCCTGCTCCGGATCTCGATGAATCCGCCAGGTATATCATTACTTCACCTATAATTATTTATCCCATTTCAATTATGAATTATCTATAAAAGATGAAACAATTTTTTTTCTCACTTGTTTCCCTATTTTTTTAGGCTCTTATTGGCTATAAAATCATCGACCCTACCGAAACTAACGGAAGAGGATGCTTCAAAATTCTTAGCGATACTAGAGGATGTGTTTCCAGGAACAAATACTTCCTGTCAAGTTTCCGAAGCTCAAGATTTGCGGGAGATCTTGAGTGACCTAACGAACGTGCGTGGTCTCGGGAATGACATTGTCGATAGATGCATACAACTTCATGATCAACTCAAGAATAGAGTCGGAGTTGCGATCGTTGGTCCCCCAGGCAGTGGGAAATCCATCATCAGGAGATTATTGTGCGACGCTCTCATTAAAATGGGAGAAAGCGTGAATGAGATACAAATCTATCCCGGTGCGATGCCAAAAACCAGATTGTTTGGTCGAATCGATCAGCAAACCAGGCATGTTTCAATATGTTACGAAAATTTCCTTATAAAATTCTGTATATGAGAACCAATCTAGAGCATTGTGTTGATGTCTTGACAGGAGCAATTTTGACAGAAAGAGATTTTTCTGTCAATCTAATGAATGTTGTAAATAATTTGAGGGGAAATTTCATTTGATAATCAATCAAAATTAGCCCACGTTGAAGAAACCCATCGAATCTTACCAGACACTAAATTTCATTTGATTTGATCTCAGTCTCGGGTGTGCTTTGACAAATGTACCATGCTTGGTGCCAAGCTTGAGTCGATGCTAATCAACACCGGGCCTAGCTTGGTTGCCAAACTAGATCAATGTTTGGAATGATAAGAATGTTCAATGCTTGGCATCCGAGCTTGGTTCAATATTAAAATTCGATACTGGTTCTATGCTTGCAAACGATATCGTTGCCATTATTGATATAAAATACTTATTTCAGCTGAATGAGATAGGATAGATTTCTCATTAACGTCCAAATTTGATCGAACATTCACATTTGAGGAATTGACCAAACTTGATGACAGGTTTGACTCAATGCTAGTCATCACCGGGTGTACCTTGATGGCCAACAATGTTACCAAGCTAATAAGCCAAGCTATTATCAATGCCAGTTATCACCGGGTGTAGCCCAATTACCAACAATGTTATCAAGCTAGGTCGATGTTTAGAATAATAATAACGTTCTCTGCTGAGCGTGCAGCTTTCATATCCCTTGTTCACCACACTTCATAGGAACCACATACTTCCCACGCTGGGATGATTGCCACCCAGCTATAAACACAAAAATTGCTATAGCAAATGAACTCTTGAATATTTTTACTTGTCCATTTTTTCAGAACTCATTTAGGGTTTACTTTGAAGGACCTTGTAGGTTATACAGCCAAAAATCAAATTCACGTGAACTAAAGAATAATGAAGCACCAAAAGAAAAATGGAAAGGCGACTGTTTTCACATAAAATTAATAACTTGTTTATTTTTCGGAATTTTAAGCGAAAAATTGGGGAACATACTCTCGAAATGTTACTCTTTGGAGGAGGAATTAGACATTTCGAAAAAATATAATACAATGAGAATAGAATTAGAAATTTTCATCGAAAATGTTCAATTCACATCTTTCAACAATTGCTGCAGACAGACTAAGGGGTCTACCGGAATGTTACTGCGCCACGACGTAGTGGGATCTTTCGGCTACCGATAGATGTCGCTATGGACCCTTCCCCGTACCCTAACATGAAGGTACTCGACATTGAGGTAGAATGGGGCTGGGGTAAATAAGGGATATATATATCGGGAATCAAAGACGACAAAATATGCTTGATCCTAACATTGATCCATCGGCCAAGGCTAGGCCAACCAGACTTGGCATACCAAGCTTGACGCCGATCATGCTGCAGTGGTCAGTCTTGGCATTACGAGCCTGGGACGTGTGTTTGATGGATTTCTTTTAACGAGGAGACGATATTTCTCGTTGTATGTTGATAGAATTCCACACTTTATATTAAAACTACGCGAGTGTACTATTATTATTCAAAATAATATTTCTAAGGAACCATTTCCCAAAAAAGAATCTTCAGATAATAGTTAGAATGTTTATTCATAGAGAATGGAAAGAAGGTTTACTGTCCAACGCGGTAATATCGGCGGGAGATTCAATTACCTGGATTGTTTTGGACGGCGACGTAGAACCAGAATGGGCTGAGGCCTTGAACTCCACTTTGGATGATAATCGACTATTAACTTTACCAAATGGAATTGGTATCAAACTTGGAAATGGTACAAGGTACTCACTTTCATCAAAACTACAATTTTACCTGAATAATCTCATTGAACCGGTTGATTATCATTGATTCCGATGCAGGAAACCGATTCGAACCCATCAAAATTTGATTCTCAATGGGTTTGAATCAGTTTTCTGCATCGGAATCAGTGAGAATCAATCAGTTCAATGAGATCTTCTAAGCAGGGATTGAAATGCGTTGTCTTCGCAGAGTATAATGTATATAATCATGGAACTCCTATAAATCATTCTAGATTGCTATTCGAGACTCACAAGTTGGCCAACGCGAGCCTCGCTACCGTGTCAAGATTGGGAGTCGTTCATCTGAATTCGACAAAATCAGCATTGATTTTGATGTCTCGATTAAAAGTAAAAGATCTTTTTGCATCCGACGTCCTAGAAATCGTCGAGAATCATCTCTCCGATTTGATCGAGGAAATATTGAAGATCGATCCAAGTCGTTTTTCAAGCAGTGGTTTGATCGATAACGTTTTGGTACATCTTCATCAGGCTCGATCTCAAACTCAAATAACATACGCTCTCCTGGCGTCGTTGTGCGGTCAAATCCAAGATCCAAGTTTCAGAGATGAAATAGCAAATTCTATTTATCAAATTACTGGAAGTTGGTGAGTGGATGTTTGAAAATTGTATGAAAATATATTCGATTGGTATTTAATTCGCTTCATGTTCCCATCAGGTGTCCTGATCCTCAAAAACCATACGAGGTAGTTTATAATCATAAAACTGATCGATTGGAGCCTTTTGAAACACCCTCTTCAACAATCACCACCGAAGATGAATCTTTGTTACCGACTGGTAATATGGCGAATTTTTAAATTACTGCTTTTTGAGAGTTTCAGCTGTTTTAATTTGTTCTATGAGATTATGTTTGATGGAAATTGAACACGAGTTAGACTCGATGCCCATACATCACAACGTGCCATTGGAGCTTTTATGGAAGGTTTATAGAACGTAGGAGAAGTTTTCTGAACGTTTAGCAAACGTTTCCGAGACACATTGTGCTGTTAGGGTGAGAACATTGCCAGAGTTGTCTGAAGGCGCAACATTCTGAACAGCTTATACTTGCTATGATTCGGTAAAAATAACAGTTTCTATTCAAGGTCATTATATCTTTTCGACCACAATTGGTACCATAATGCTCATCGTTGGATAGATTGCGAATGATGTTCATCCCTGTTTTCAGACAGTCTTGACCCTAGTAGAAATTTGATCAGGCGTTCCCTATGTTCGATGAGGTCCTGATAAGGTTAGAATCCGGAAACCATAAATGAGGAAAATCTTATGAGGCCCTTACAAGGGACCAGTGATGCCAGATTCGGCCGACCGACTCGGTGTACCCCCTCCATCACGCTCTACACAATCAAATTCCTTTTGTCGGTGGTTTCATTGTGTTTGTGAAAGTTCTATACAGATGGGTGTAATGGAGAGGGTAAACCGAGTTGGTCGGCCGAATCTGGCATCACTGCAAGGGACTCATCTGATTTTCCTAATAGGATCCAAATAGGGTTGTAACTCAGAGGGACAATGGGGTTCGGATGAGATTTCCATAAAATCGAGCGAAATAGGTAAAACGTAAAGAAACCTGATGAGAACCCTATTGAAAAAGACCCCTTAAAGCCTATTGGAAAAAAATTGGGTCATAGGTCAAATGAGATGTGCTTTTGTCAATCACCTTATTATTTCCTATTACCTTTATCAAAATCAATGGTGGAATATTGAAGACTCATGATGGTTGTATTGAATTCGTTGGCAGTAGAGACAGCTCTGGCAATAACGCTAATTCAGCAGCGGTCCATGTTTTCATTTCCGGACATTTTAGGTGATATCCTTCTTTCAAACGAAGTCAATTCACCTTGAAGTACGTGGCTATATTGCTTGTTAACTTCATCTAGATTCTCTTTCAGGTCCAATAAAAAGAGCGTTGATGTCAATTTTACCGTGGATCGAAAATCATCGTTCACTGTTAATTAGGGGATCAGAGGCTTCCGGAAAAAGCTCTGTAATCAATGCAGCATTGTTGAGCATAAAAGATAATGCTGGTGATTTTTCAACTGTGATACAAGGCTCTTCGCTATACGGCCCACAGGATTTGATAAACCGTATGAGAAGAGCTTGCGTGAAGTTGGAATCTTCTTCTAGCGGGAGAACTTACAAACCCCGAAACGGATCGCGATTGATTTTGGTGTTGGAAGATATTCATCTAGCTTCGAAAGAGTTGCAGGTAAAATTTGAAACATGAAGGTTTAACTCTGTTGTTAAAAGTCTTACCGTTTTGGGACAAACTCTGCCACTGTTATACATTGGTGTCGCTGGCTGTTTTCTTACGCAGTGCCATTCAGACCTACCTGCCCTATTCGATTCTCTGACTCAACTATAGAAACAGAGGTATTTTACTGTCACCCAAAAAATTAAACTAAACGATAGGCGCTACTTGTTCTGGTGGGCTGTTCCTTCTGATTTTATTGAACGTCTGAGTGATAGATGTCTTTTATGCTGGACACCAGGACTACCAGCGAATTCTTAGGTATTAGTCAAAATCGCAAAATTCAGGAATATGAACAGTGAGGAAGTTGGATCGACAGGTTCTCCCGTAATAATCATTTACAGGTTATCCAGCTGGGAACTTCCGGATGGACAGAAATCTGAAATTCACATGCACACTTAGATTCTTGCCCGGAACACCTCAAGTTTTCACTCAGGGTAAGGTTGGACTCGAGACCAAATTTACTCGAGGGTAAAACCAACAAAACTTGATTTTACCAGTTCTCATGCAAGATTCGTTGGGTCAATGTACAAATATTTGGAGAATGAAATGGGAAAAAATTTTTCAAAATATGTTTTTGATTTTGAACATTGAGGTTTATTCAAAACTGTTGCCGTCTCAAAAAAGGTCTTGTCTTGTCTTATCTTGGTGTCGAGTAGAGGAAAATCGCTTTATATCCTGGATGCAATCAATTTCATCCTCTCAGACGTGGTATTTCCAAATATTACATGCCCACACTTGACTTGACGTAGAAATATGTCTTCGAAGATCGTGAAATTGAATGATATTTACTATTTTTGAATTTTGCTCAAGAGTCTCGAGCCCACCTCTAATTCAGGACCGCTCAAGTTCCTATCAATTGGGAACTCGAATGATTTCGGATAGGAATCTGGGATCACATGTGAATTGGAAATTCTGTCCATCCGGAAATTTCCGAAAAAGGGGAAGTAACAACAAAATACCGCGCGAAAACCCAGATAACATGCCCTCACGGAGCGACGCACATGGATAAGGATTTGCGCGCAAATTACCCGCAAACCTAGGGGGGAGCTTCACAATGTTATCTGGAAAGACACCCAGCGCTATCGGAAGTGTAGTTTGTCCCAAAACGATGAAAGGAATACTTCTCGTGAATTTAGAATAGCCCTATCCGGATTCCCCACTCCTCATATTCCTCCATGTAGCCATCTGAATTAATCCGCAGCGGACCGCTGATAGTTCTGGCAGTTGCATAAAATGTACCTATCGCTCATTCATTCAATTAAGTTAAGAGCCACAGTCCACCAGAACGAGTGGTGGTATCTGCCGCTTTAATGCTTTTGGCAAGAATGAAAATACCTCTTTTCTATAATTCAGTCAGAGAATTGGATAGACCTGGTGCAGGAAAAAGAGTTACACACGCCTCATTCGAAATACCAGATAAAACAGTGATAGACAATTTTGCATTCTCTTTCTCTTCTTTTTCTGAATGTATTGTTTGTAGGAATTAATGCGTGAACTCATCCTGGAAGGAAGCTTCCACGAGGAAGATTTAGAATTCGCAAGAGTACCGGTAACAGCTATATTCACAGCTGATCTTGTTACAGTTTTACATCCTAGATTGCAAGCACTTCTAGCCGTTCATATATTACCGTAAGTATTTTAATGGGAGCAGTGGTCAAATTTTCCATAAATATTCATTGAATCTTCATACCCTCAAAGGGTAACATGACCCTGCTCAAAGAATCTGATTGAACCGATTGATTTTCCTTGATTCCGATGCAGAAGACTGATTCAAACCCATTGAGAATCAATTTTTAATGGGTTTAAATCGGTTTTCTGTATCGGAATCAATGAAAATCAATCGATTCAATGAGATTCTTCAAGCAGGGGAGGGTTTATTTGTTTGTCCAATATTGTTGTGACAAAAATACCTTATTCGTTTATTTAGAAATCCAAGTTCCGAAGAAATTGTGGCGATTCTCGAATTTCATTTGAGACATTCTATCAAACGTAACGACCTTCTCACCCAATCTTGGATCACTCGAATAGCTCCAGGGATGCTCGAGGCTTTTGAGTCCCAAAGTTTCTCTTGGACCCCGGGTGATCTTTATCTTTGGGCGGATTCTTTGATGAATTATCCAACTCCTGAAGATGAATCAGACATGACCTCTCATTTACTGGATGCTGCAGGGAGACTCTTCCATAGCAGGTATGTGCTGAGAACAATAATATCTATTGTTCCATTCATGGAATGTTTTCGTTTCCATTCCACAGATTATGTTTAGAAAACTTGTCTTCTTGGAAAGAGATTTTAACGTCCAAAGTTCCAAATGTAAAAAATTATGGCAACGACGTTTTCATCCATAAGAATGGAGTTTCCGACCTCATACCGATCAATGCGGACCAGTGGAAGGTTGAGATAAAGAATGCCGCCATGAAGTGCGATAGAGAAGGAGAAACTGTTTCAGCTCCAATCTCCCATCATCTTTTGGAAACGGTAGCGAGTTTGTGTTGGACTTTCGGTACCGATTCCCGGGGTGTTATTTTGACTGGAAGACCTGGGAGCGGTAGAACATCAGCTACTAGACTCGCTTCCACTTTTTCATCACAGCGGTTAATCGAATCAGGACCAGGTATCAATTCAGAATTTTCTCTTGAAAAACTGTTCATTAATTCTTATAAAATTTCAAGGACGAGCCAAATTGTCTATGAAAAGTGCTGTTCAAAGAGCTGGTATCGATGGAGAACCTACTTTACTCCTTTTGGAAGAATATCACATGATTGAAGAAGGTGTAGCAATTCTAGCGAGCGCGATCATCTCGAAAGGGGAAATACCAAGTCTTTTGAGCGCGGAAGAGATAGACGGATTGGTGGCACCTTTAAGTGACTTGGCTCGAGCAGAAGATTTCACCGGATCCCTTGAGCTTTATTTTTATCATCGTGAGTATTTGAATGAACAACAACGACAGTTGAAACTTACTCATTTCATGTCACCAAATTCAGGACTACGTAAGAATCTTCGGATAGTCATTATACTGGACATCGGAAGGATGGATGAAACCTGGTTGAAGCGGTCAGGTCTCTTGAAATATTGTATCGTTATCGGCCCAAGTCCAGGAAACGAATGGTGGTGTGATGAAGAGGCTTTAATCAGATTGGCCTCAGAATCAACGGTTGTCGAAGATTCTCAGGATACATCGATGTCGTTGGGTGTACGAACGGTAGTCGAATGTCATCTGTCGGTACCTCCGTTTCAACAAGTTCCAGCACGATTTTTCGCATTGTTACATAACTGGAAGTATTTACGTGACGTGTGGAGCAATGAGATTGAACAGAAAATCAATGATCTTCGAGCTGGGATCGGAAAATTGAAAGAAGCCGAAGAACAGGTCGCCACTCTTGAGGAACAAGCTACCAAACAACGTCAGGAATTGGAGGTATCGACTGCTATGTGATACAATGGATGTTTTATTCTCAGCTGATTGATGTATAACAGGGTGTCTATCGCCTGGGAATTCTGTGCATCTCATTGGTCATTGTATTTAACGCGAATTGGTGGTTGGTAAATTCCGTCAAAATTTCTAGGCAGCCCACAGAGCGCTTAATATTGCATAAATATTGCTGTAATATTACAAAACTTTACGTGTAATATTGCTGAGATATTATGCTGTTTGGCAGTAGACACTCTGCTCTCTAGATTCCTTGGAGTGAAAAATTCACTCTCGAAGAGTGAGATTCCACTCTGGAACAGTGACTTTTCATTCCATAAATGTGAATTTTCACTCCAACAGAGTAAAGTTTCAACTCGGTTTGAAGAGTGTAATTTCACTTTCTCTCATGAGTAAAATTGTCACTCCGAGAAAGTTGAAATTCACTCGTATGCAGTGAAAATTCACTCTTCAGGAGTGGAATTTCTCTTCAAGAAATTTAGAGAGTGTGTTGGTGGAAGAACCATTTAGAAGGAGGTGTGAGAAAATGAAACAAATCCTTCAACTTCCAGTTTACCATTCTCATGAGAATAATTTATAACAATTATTATGGTAAATTATTCGAAATGCCAGTATGGGACAATAATCTCATTGAATTATACATCTTTAATATTCGAGCTGGTATATTAAATAATATTTTCATGGTACCTTATTGTTGCTTTTGATTAGATTGAAAAAGGACGAGCAAATGCCGCTCTCGAACAAATCACAGCTACAATGAGAGGGGCGACGGGTCAAAGAGGAGAAATGACAATTTTGAAAGCTGAAACTGAAAAAGAAAGTGCCGAACTTGCTAAACGTAAGGTAATGAAAATCATATCGGAATATAAAAAATGATTCTTGTGTTCAGAGTTATCCATTCATTTCTAATTTGAGAAATCCCTTCCAATCTTGTTTCGATGAAATCTGATGATAATTTCGTAAATGCAGGCTGAGATCGAAACGGAATTGAGCAAAGTGAAGCCACTCGTGGAACAGGCTTCGCAAGCTGTAGCGGGGATAAGTGCAGATGCCCTAGCTGAAGTTCGTTCTTTACGAGCACCTCCTGCTCCGGTTAGAGATGTTTTGGAAGGTGTTTTGCGTTTGATGGGAATCAAAGATACTTCTTGGAATAGTATGAAAACCTTCCTGGCCAAACGTGGGATCAAAGATGAGATTAGGTGAATTTATAATAGTCATTTTATTAATCCCATGAATTACCGTTAGTTTCGAAGTCAACCCGCTCAAGAACCAAGGAGCAAGTTTCAAAACAAGTAAAAATAGCAGCTTTTTATCAACGAAGGTGGTTACCAGGTGATTGTTCGGGTGACTCTGGATAGATAAACATTTTTATATCCGGACTTGTTCGTTTCGTATTGAATACTCTAAAAAAAACTGGCAATTTACTGCATCTTGACACTGGAAATTTCAGTTCATTTAACAAAATTCCAGTAAATATGCTGGTATAACTGCTGCAAATTTACTAGTTAATAAATTCCAGTATAATACATTCATAAAAATGATTTCCTTATCATAAGACGGCAGCCGTCTGAAACATATTTTAGCCGTTTTACCATTAGAATCGGCTGTCTCAGTACAATAACCTTGCAGTTTTATAAGCGGACAAAAATCGTCTAACTCTGAAATAAATCCCGTCTTCTCACAAGACCCAAGCAGCACTCGGATTCTTCAGATATGATATGAACATTCTGAGAACTTTCAAATGAGACTGTTTTGGATAATCAGCTTCTGCATGTCCATAGAATACTGTGCGCATCATAATTCCTCCTGGTGCTGCTTGGGGACGGTATTCGACTCACGGCAAGAAAAATGTTTCTAATCTGCTCCCTAATGAGTAAGTTTGAGTATTTTTCCCCCGTCTTATTACTAGAAGGGACCCCGTCTTGTCATTAGACGAGTTTTGTTCTACTAACAGGAAGAAGAAGTCCTCTGTTAGTGAAATGAAATCGTTGAAGACGGTTCCCGTTTTCACGGAGAAAAAAGTATTGCTGGCATAACAAGCAGGTCTGTTACTATAGCGCCTACAAAAAGAAAAAATCAGCTGAAAGAGCAAGAAAAATGATTGACATAACTACATTTTTCGTTGACATAAACGAATTTGTTAGAAGAACTAACGTTTCAGCTACTGGAATGAATATTTTTACAAGGACAACAAATCCCTTTGTGGGCGCTATAGTAGCAAGCTATTTTTTCTCCGTGTTGTTATAAAACAAATCTCCATCTGGAAGTATTTTGAAACGGGATCATCTTATGCAGCCTCGTTTCATCATTAGACGGTATTTTTTTGAGTGTACATGTTCTTCAAGTTTGAATAGTTTATAGAAAAAAACTCACAAAATCTGATGAATCAAGATTATTTATCTTCTGCAATGAATCCTTTGTAATGTTTGCAACTGGAAATATCGATCAAACAATGAACTGCAAGATTTTGGGTCTTTAACAGCTCAGTATTTCGTTATTTGATTATTAATTCGTTACAATAAACGATTCAAATATCAGGAACATTGTAATACTGGAATTTTCTAGGAACATTCTTTTTCATTTATTTATAAGATTTATAATTCCGGTACATTCATTCATGAACTCAAATTCATTTACTCGTAGAACGTGGGATGCACGAAGGAGTACATCGACGAGTTTAGAAGCTGTTGCAAAGTTGGTTAAGGATCGTGCAGAAAGTTTTGAGGAAAAAACGGCTAAAAGAGCGTCTGTTGCAGCCGCTCCTCTAGCAGCTTGGGTGTTGGCAAATCTTCAATATGGTCAAATCGTCCTACAAGTAGCACCTTTGGAACGAGAACAACGACTTTTAGCTGAGTAGGTATTCCAGAAATTTTCCGATTCTCTCGGGTTCTTTATTATTCTTTCAAGTATTTTGATTGATGAATTCCTTGCATGATTGAAATAGGAGGAAGTCTCCCAGTACCGGACATTTAAGGTTAATGGTTCATAAAAAAATAAAATACATAAGAACTTCAATATTTTTATTTTTATAATAAACTTTTTACAGTTTTTAACAATACAATAAGTATTCACATATTTATTTTATTGGGAAATGACGGAAAAATATATTTGTATTTAATACTAAAAATTTACGAGTTTGGAAAGTGGCACCTAGTACCGGACGCTTATAGAAAGAAAAGAAGAGAAGTAATTTTCAAAATTATCTAATCTTGCAGCGATCACAAATATAATTGTCAGAGCATTCAGGAACATCCGCACACGCCTCATGAGCCCATTCTTCACAATTTTGACACTGAATCCAGTCTTCATCATTATTTTCAAATATCTACATCCCACACAGCATCCAGTTCTTGGAGATATCTAAAAGAATCCTCAATTGAGAGATGTTCAAGAAAGTTCTTGCAGAGTTCTTAGAGATATCTTTCAGAAGTGTTGAAAAGACGTCTGGTAAAAGATTTCTAAAAGATGTCTTGATTCAAGACATCTCCAAGACGACCATGCAAGATATCTTGAAGAGATCTTCTAAAAGGGTTTGAAAGATATCTTCTTGGAAGACTTTAACAAGATATGTTTAAAAAGATAGATTGTCAGCAGGTTTAGGTTATGAATACCTGATCAGAATCTGTGGTATCCATGGCCAACTGATCTGACATTTGTTTATATAATAACAGTCTTTTCAAAATATCACTTTTACTCTGAGAATGTACACCACTGACACTATTTCACTATGTCATATTGACAATTATAAGCATCAAAATCAAACTGTCTGTATAGCTCAGGTCATTGAAGCGTAAGTACATCGTAAGATGCACGGGTTCGATCCCCGCAACCTCAAGGATCGAGATAAAGTATACTTCCATAGGAGTCCGAGAGCGATAAAAACAAATAGGGGGGAGAAGAAAAAAGAAGACGGTTAGAGTTGTTTTTTGTGAATAAATTCAAGCTTCTTCCAAGACATTTTTATGAATT
This sequence comes from Gonatopus flavifemur, assembly GCA_018340375.1. Taxonomy (NCBI): domain Eukaryota; kingdom Metazoa; phylum Arthropoda; class Insecta; order Hymenoptera; family Dryinidae; genus Gonatopus; species Gonatopus flavifemur. Next base: position 15,943,115 of record JAFFJZ010000005.1, read on the forward strand.
TTTCAAGAAATCTTGAAGAACTCTGTTAGATTTCTTAATTTCTTCTTGAAGATATCTTTGAGAAGTCTCCGAGAGATCTTTTAGAAATCCATTCACGTTGCATGAGACATTTTTTTGAATACGGAATATCTTTTAGAAAATTCTTCAAGACTTCTTGTACTTCTGGAAGATATTTTTCAGAATTCTAAAAGATATCTTTGTGTCTGTTCGGGATGTAAAAGTTAGGAACGACATAAAAATATATAAGGTTCAAATATGAATTGATTCTTGGGAAGGCGCGCATGCACACAGCCGCCTAGCGGTACGTTTCGTCACTTCGCTCGATGTACGTATTCAAACTATGCAACAAATATATATGTATTGTTTTCAGTTCGATAGATATTCTCAGTGTCCGGTACTAAGTGCCGTCCGGCGTTACGGGACTTCCCCCTATATATGTCAATGATTTCTGAAAGGCTGAGATAATCATTGGGCAACTTGCACTTCATCCACTAGAGACAACCTTTGAATTCCCTTGCTGAATTCGGTTTTCACAGAAACTTCACCGTGGCGTACGTTTTGTATGTGATCATCTGATGTGATCATCAAGTCAAACAAATACAAAATTATTGTGCGAGCGAGACTGAAATTTGGCTGCACCAAAAAAAAAAATTAATATCAAAATAAGAGTATCCCTCTAATTTTGATGCAACTTCTCCTCTAATATATGGTATCACAAGTATTCCTCTTCATTCGAGAGGTTTAGCCTTTGTGGTAGAAGAATTTTCACTCGTTCAAAATCGTAGAAGGATATTCTCAATTGAAGAAGAAAACAAAAGTGGAATATCTTTTCTGATTGAGAGGGATTTTTCCTCTCATTTGCAGATTACTTTTTTTTGGGTGTAAAACGACAACTACGAGGTCGCCTACTTCTTCTTCAGATTTCTGATTGATGTTCCAGGTTTTTAGGATATAGGATCCGGAGGGGGAGGGAGTGTTCATACCCAGAGTTACCAGATTCAGGGGTGTTCCAAGTGCATTAACGAATCTAATGATCGTGTTGAATAGAATGCCTAATGGGAAGGTTTCAGCACCCCTAACCTGGTAACACTGGTCAAGCCCGCCTCCCCCATAAACTCTCGAGAAAAACTTCAGTTTTGGATTTGGTTTTTAGGAGAATCTAAATCCGATCTCAAACGATTGAGTTCGATCCTATAAGAAAAGTTATCAGTTCCCAAACACATGCTTGTGACCCAAAAAAGAAGAATAACGGAAAGTTCACTGCAAAAGTCAGCCATTCTAGAATCGTTAGAATCATCATTTCTTAAGAAATTCCTTAAAAGTGAGGATTCACCCCACGCAGATTCGTTCCTTGGGTGAAAAGCTGTAGAATATGTATGTTGTGGTAGGCGACTGTCTGCTGCGGAAGCTCAGTTGGATAGACTAGCGTCAGGATTGAGTACAGTGGAGAGTAGAGTGGCTCAACTCCAGGAAGAATTGGCAGAACACTCGAGAAGTGCGGCAGCTCTCCAAGTACGAACCGAAACAACTGAGGCGAGTCTACGTAGAGCGAGAGATCTATTACAAAAATTGGATACAGAACGTAAAGATTGGCAAACAGAACTGGAAGATCTGACTGATAGGAAAACGAGATTGGAGGTAGAAGCTGCGCACGTTGCGTCACTCTTGGTTTACGAGGTTAGCACTGTAGAGAATTTTAATTTGAATTCAAGAGGAAAATTTTTCATGGATTCTTATATTACTAGGATTCGAGGAAGAATGGAGAATGGAAGAAAAGAGCGACAGATCTTTTGATTAACGAGAGGGAGGGATTGATTTGGAGAGCTCAAGGCCTACCAGCTGATACAGGGAGTCTGATCGGAGCCGCGTGTACATTAAAAGGGCCTTTGATACCCATTTTGGTGGATCCCTCTGGAATTGGGGTATCTTGGCTCAAATGTAACATTGGTTCCAAACTAGAGATAACGACGGCTGCGAATCCTAATTTCATCACCACCTTGGAATTGGCTGTCAGATTTGGCAAACCTATTCTGATAGAAGAAGTAATAGCATTACCAACGATACTCTTACCTCTCTTACGTCATCGACCGCTTATATTAGGAGATAGAATTTTACCACCTCAAAAAGGTTTCAAATTGTTCTTAGCTACAAGACGAAATAACCTGAAAGAAATCAATATATCCCAAGAAGTAGATGCAGTACTCTTCAAAGTAGTTTTTGGTTCAAGTACAAAAAGTTTAGTTGAAAGATTTATTGAAAAAGTAAGTGCATTCGAGGAATTATTTTTGTTGGAGTCAAGAATGAAAGCAGCCAAGATCGGCTCATCACTGTTGATTTCTCTTTCAGATTCTATTGCAAGAGACACCGGAACTCGAAGCTCAGAGGAAAGAAGCTTTGGAACGAGAAGAAAAGTTATCCGGGGAGAGAGATGCCGCGAGATTGGATTTATTGGCACAGTTGGGTACCGCTAGGGGTCAAGATTTGTTACAAGAGACGGAAGAATCTCAAGGTGGTGTCTTGAGTTCTTTAAAAGCTACTCAGTCCAAGGCCAAAGAGATCGCAATAGCCCTCGAAGCAAATCGTCAGAGCTTGGAAGATGTATCCAGGTACAGTACAAGTTTTTCTTTCAAAAAATTGACTACCCGAGTAGAAATTCATATTGGGTGTTCGATCAGGACCAGATTTGGAAAGCCTTATTCCAAATCAGGCCCTGATATGGAATGTAACGCACCGTTATATCAGAGCCTGATGTGATGAACCATGATAGGGCATGTCAAATTACAAACCTAGCAGGGCCAGATCTGGTTGACCCTAATCAGGCGTGCCAAATCATGGCCTCGCCAGGACCAGATCAGGTGTGCCAAAATAAGGTGAGGCCCATAATGAACATGAGGCTGACCGTACAATTTTTCTGCTCGGGTAAGAACAATAATTTATACACTATAAGAATCATATGATCCACAGGAGAGCAAAGACTCACGAGAACCTTGCTCAATTCGCAGCTAATTTGTATAATTCGCTCAAAGCTTTGACATTTTTGAGTCCATTATACGTATTCTCGGTAGAAGCCTTTACAGATATTTATTTAGAAGCAGAAAATAGTAGAGAATCATCGATCGAATCGAATCCCGATACAAACATCGATACAGTCATGGAGCACAGGTGATTATTAATCAATTCGTATTGTATTTCGCCAGATTCACTGGAAGAATTTGTTATCCATTTCACAGACTCATCACTTTGGCTCTCCGTTATTGCACTAGAGCAACTTACAGAAAGCACAGACTCGCCCTGGCTTTACATATGGCTTTATTTGTCACTCCAGTGCCAGAGATTGAGAAAAACTTATTGCTCGATAATATCTCTTCATTCAACGATGATGAAGCATTCAATTTCCATACTCTCGATTGGGTTCCCGACGAACGACGACCAGCCGTCGGAAATTTGATCTCAGCGTTACCACAAGTAATCATATTAGTATAATATTTCTCATCTGTAGTAGAAGTACTCTCTGTTCATTCTTAAAATTCATCACGCTGTTGTGGAGAAAAATTACAGCTTCTCTTTAAAACAGTGTTATCTAACAGGGATAATCCATCAATGAACCGATTATTATTTTTACCTCTAATAACAGCTAGCCAACAGAATGAAACCAAGCTGGTGGAACGATATCAACAACATCTACGCGGAAAAAACTGCAGCAAAATTTCAGAAATTACTGATCATCAAAGCGCTTCGTCCAGATTATTTGCATACCGCTCTTACAAATTATGCAGCTGAGTGTCTAAGTGAGAAACTGATACATCGGAATAAGATAAATCATGAAATTATACACAAATTTTGATACATGTATATTTTTAGAAGTCAAAGACTTAGCTCCTCCCGCTTGGTCTCTTAGAAGTATAGCTTTGGAAGAAGATAAACATCCCATTCTACTGTTGCTATCCCCGGGAGCCGATCCCAGTTTGGAATTGAAAGCACTCGTTGCGGACCAGATAAAAAATGCCAAAGGGTTTATCGAAGTCTCTTTAGGTCAAGGTCAAGTTAAACAAGCGGAACTCGCGTTGGAAAATGCTTGCAGGTAAATTTCAGGATATCTTCTCGTTCAAACTACGATACAATATGTAATATTTTAGAGATGGCAGTTGGATACTGTTGAGTAATTTACAACTCGCTTTGAATTGGCTACCACGCTTGGAATTTTTGCTCCGATCTCAGATGTGTACTACCAATAAGAATCCATCCACTAAAATTTGGTTGAGCACGGAAGAAGGAACGGGTTTCTACGCAGGTTTGGCAGAGCTCTGCCTGAAATTGGCTTACGAACCACCGGAAGGTGTAAAGAGAAACGTCAAACGTTCTTTCCAACAATTGCAACAAGAGTGTAAAAACACGACGAAAGAGAGTACCAGAGGGATGCTTTTGTTGGCTTGGTTGCACGCGATCCTTCAGGAGAGACGAAAATTTGTTCCTCACAGTTGGATTAAGGCGTACGAATGGAACGAGGCGGATCTCAGGGCAGCTTACGAGTTGGTGGTCAAAGAGATGATACGAAAACATCAGCACCATCAGGTAAGTTCCCAGCAAACACAAGATATAACATCAACATAAATACTATATAACGAACGCAAATTTTGAAACAGGTTTTCCGTTTTGATACTGTGTTAAAAAACTGAGACCAGTTTTTATTTTCCCCAAAAAATCACCATTTGAACTTCGAAAACTATTTCGTCCCCTCCAGAGTAATTCCCTTCCTTTCCGGTACGATACACTTTTGCCAACTTTTTTTCAAATCTTGGAAACATGCCAAATAGTGATCTTCCGGTATGGCCTTCGGAACGCGCTGTGATTCACGTTGTATCTGTTTCAATGGACTCAAAACGGTGTCCCTTGCACTGTTGCCAGAAACAATGTGGTGTCTTCGCTGATTGGGGACTTCATATAGAGCCAACTATTCATATTGCACTCTTCAAAGGAATAAGCCAATGACCCGAGCAGAAAAATTTTATGGCCAGCCTCATGTTCAATATGGGCCCGATCGGGCTCACCTCTCTTTAGCATACCTGATCCAGTCCTGGCGAGGCTACGATTTGATACACCTAATTGGGGTTAACCAGACCTGGTCCTGATAGGTTTGTAATTCACCATACCCTACCTTAGTTCGTTACATCGGGCTTTGGTTTAACGGTGCGTTACATTTATCAGGGCCTGATTTGGAATAAGGTTTTCCAGATCTAGTCCTGGTCGAACACCCAATATGAATTTCTGCTCGAGTAACGTTGTACTTTGCGATTCCGGTGCGGTCTTTTGAGTTGAGAAAATAGCCAGAAATCCCCTAACAGCACAATGTGTCTCTGGGACGTTCTCTAGACATTCAGGAAACCTCTCCTACGTTCTATAAACCCGCCATTAGCGTTCCAGTGGCACGTTGTGCTCTCTGAATCAGACGGTGCTGAATCAGGTGAATACAGTCCCAAGTAGCACAAGAACATTTCAAACATTCTGCGTTCATTTCGTGATCATGCATAGAATGTGCAAATGAGACTATGCACATAATATACTTATTCGAAACAATCTCATTCGAAGATTCTAAGAATGTTCATGAAACATGCCCAGCACTTCCAACACCCTTCTTAGCATTCCTAACTTGTTCTGCTACTTGGGGTGGTTGCAAACACTGTGACATTAGATGTTTTGGGGAAAAACTTATGTAGAACTAATGCTGGCTCAGCTGTCGCATTATTGTAGTGCGAGAACTAAGAGTCGTTTGCTCATGAATCTGACCTCCTTCCGCGAATATTTTCACGCGAACGACACGTCATACTCAAATGATATTCTTTGTTAACAGTTTGGTTCGACGAAAGGAATTCGGTTCTTTGAAATCTTTTCGATTTTGCTTAACCATTGGATGTTGTTGAAGTTTGAATCGTTTATAGAAACAACGCGAAAATTCAAACTCACAAGACTTGAGGAATGATCATTACCCGAAGAGAACGTTTGTGAAAGGTGCTACGAACGTTGAAATGTCCGCTTTATAATACTTTCAGGAAACATAGATGGAACGTTCATTGAAGGTTCTTCGAAGGTTTGAGGAAGCTTCACAAAAATATCTATACTTAGATTAATTTATTTTTCATATAAATTGATCAAAATTAATACAAGTATAGATATTTTTGTGAAGCTTCGTCAAACCTTCAGCGAACGTTCCATCTATGTTTCCTGAACGTATTTCGAAGCGGACATTTCAACGTCCGTAGAACCTTGATCAAACGTTTGTGAATATAAGAGTTAGCTCTAATGAACCTCCGGCCCAATCTATACACATCTGATCTGAACGTTCGCTGAAGCTTTATGTTCTCTTCGGGTATTTAACTTTTCAAATTAATTCCAGATAACTGGAAACATCACTTGAAGAAAGGACTGCAAGATTTTGGGTCTTTCAAAAGCTCAGTATTCAGTTATTCGATCACTGATTCGTTTCAATCAACGATTCAAACTTCAGCAACATCACCATTGGCACGAAATTCACCCGATTGGTCGGTTGTTACCACTTTGTAAGCGTATGTAGATCAAAGTCTCATTCAGGGCGGACTCACTAATTTCTATACTAACTGGATAGAATATCCTATCACGAAACCGTAGAAAAATGAAGCCTCATCCAGCGCCTCGGAACGTCTTCTGGGGTACTAAACGCGACGTCAATGCGCTTGCGCGATTACACCGGAACCAATGAATTGAATAATCATTTCCGCTTCTTATATATCACCACGCACGCGCATAGAGGGCCACTCATGCGCATGAACGTCGCGTTTAGTACCTCAGAAGACATTCCGAGGCGCTGGATGAGCCTCCAATTTTCTACCAACATGGCGTCGGTATATTCTATCCAGTTAGTATAGAGATCAGTGGGGCGGACTTGTGTTTTTGCCGCTCCCATGCCATCCATAGCTTGCCACCCCTTATAAGGCAGCAAAAATGAATTTTTCAAGAAATCAAAGAATATCCATTACCAAAAAATGTTGTTTCAGTGCTTAAAATTTATTATTCTTCTGAAAAATACTTTTCATTCATTAAAATGAAGAATAATTTCTTCTTCGACACCAGTGCCACCCTTTCACGGCCTGCCGCCCCTGCGCCACGGCGTTGGTGGCGTAAGCCATAGTCCGCTACTGGTCTCATTCCCCGCAATAATGCGTTTTATGACGTGCTGATGGCAAAAAATCATCTCTTTTCGGATTTTGTACGCGACAGTCTTTTTAAAAAAAACTTTGATTGTTTATGGTGCCAATCGAGATATCACGCATCTGAGTCTTGACCCAGATAGCATTGGAAGTCCTCTGCACGTTCTAGAAACATAACGTTAGTTCTGCGCGTTTCGTATCCGGGGAGTAGGTTTAAATACGTTCAGAGAACGTTCATTTTTGATGCACCTGAAACGTTCCCGGTACGTCTTTTTCATCTTCCACGGGACGTTCTCGTTACGTTTCTCAAACGTACTTCCATGGAAACTAATCTTTACAAACATTTGCGTAGTATCGCAGAAAAAACCAGCTCCATGGCTGAGGGGTTAACGCACTAACTTTCAGACATGGATGTCTGACAGGCTTGTGGGTTCGAATCCCTGACTAATCAATCCGCCTTTCTCCCTAACGGTAATGCCGTGGAAGGGGAAATGGCGGTTGGTGCGTCAACCAAAGTTTATCCCGGAAGCGGCTACCACCGTAATAGGGAAATGACGGTTGATGAGTTAGGGAGTCTCTTACCTCAGCCGCGTAGGTGAGGTTGGAAGTACGCTTCCCCCGGTCTTGGGCCTTGGCAGCGTAAAGAGACCGGGTTAACAACAACAAAAAAAAAGTATCGCAGAACCTCATTGACATTTTTTATTGAACACGTTCCCAGAACGTCGTATGGTGGACATAAATTGAACATCACAGAACATTTATATGTCCCTGGGACGTACATGCGACGTTTTTAGAACGTCCTGGGATTTTATTTGGACATTTTCTGTGAGAGCAAGTACAGTATTGTGCGAATTAATGGATTCATAGGCTCCCTACCAACAATGATTACTGGCGTTTCAATGGGCCGCTGATGGTCCCGCGATGCCGGCGAAGGGCCAACACTGGTCCTTTGAAGGGCCTGCATTCGTGTTTGCTGGGCTGTTTCAATGAAAAAACAGTTTATTTAGTAGGAAATTATATTTTCACAAAACTATGAAGGTGAACTTATGGTAAGGTCATATTTTCAATGCTTAGCCAGCTGTCAAATGTGGGGATAGTGTTGCCAATATTAAAAAATTTCACAATGATTCCATTAATTCGCACAATACTGTACGTTCTCTGAACGTTCAGAAAACCTCCCGATACTCTCCGGGGATATATCTTTTGAAATGAAATTCACCATCCCTTCTGAAAGTCCACCATCATCAGCAAGGTCTGTCTGGGACAGATGTCTATCACAGTGCTACCAACTTGAGGCAAAAAAAAATGTCTGAGAACCGATCTGCCCGCGCAATTTGAATTGAAAACTGGTCCCACTTTTTATACACAATAGTACCCCATATAGCACAAATGTCTCGTTAACATCTCCAGGATATTCTGACAATATCACAATATCTACAGAATGTTGCAAAATATTCTGAAAATATTACTGAGACATTTGTGCTATGTGGGACATTGAATATTTGTTTAGAGCGCCGATTGGCAAGCAGGACAAGGACTGTTGGATGTTGCTGTGTACGGAGGACGTTTGCAAAATGATTACGATATAGCTGCATTGGGCTCTATCATTCGTGATATATGGTCCAAAGATATTTTCGAAGGTCGTCGGAAATTGGCTGAAACGTTGAATATAGCGGAAGTAGAGGATCCCATAAGAATTATCGATCGTCTCAACAATACTGACTCTCCGAAGGACTACTTCGGGTTACCAGCTAACGCTTATAGAGCTTGGGAAAGATCCGCGGCCGAATCCGTATTAAGTTTTCTAAAACGTATGATTCGATTAATTGAATTCAGATCATTATTCATTTCTGAAAACATGTTAAATGTGCGTAGGAACCGTGACGGGAATATCAAATATCGGCGGAGGAAAAATGCACGAGGATTTGAAATCAAAAAATTGTGAGGATTTGAAAGATTTGATTCAACGTTGCGATTCGATACGTTCGAATTCTATCACAGTTACCGATAAAAACAAAATCGAACCTTTGGAGAGATTTTTCGTGGACGAATTTGAAGTCGTCAAAAAATTATTCAAAATCCTCAAATCTGACATCGAGGAGCTGGAATTTCAAAATTCCGAGGTGAGAGTCTCTCATTTTGCGCGTTCTGCGAGTGTCGAATATTTGATCGGAGATATTCAAATCTTTGCAGACTCCGAAACGATGGTTGGTTCTTTGGTCTACCGGTCCTAAGGAAATCTTACCATTCGTCAAAGGGCTATTATGGAAGTATCCAAAACTGGAATCTATGGTAGGGAATTCTTCCGAATGCGTTGATTTTTCCGTCCTGTTGAGACCTAGAACACTTTTCACCGCGCTGCGACAACAGACTGCTCGCACAACCGGTCATCCTTTGGAAAATCTTCGTTTACGAGCCAACTGGTTTGAAGGAGGAGGCCAGAAAAAGAATTGGGAACCATCTTTGGTGATAGAAGGACTATTACTCACAGGTACTGTATCTGATGTTTTAAATTGCGTAGAGTTCCATGATTAGAACATCGTATCATGAACCGTATAATCATAATTGAGCCATCGGATGCAATAACCACACTTGCAAAAACTTTCAATCCTACAATACAGCTGTAAAATGAAAGGGTTTTTCAAGCACTATCATACAGTATTTTCAGGCTCCAAAAATTCTAATTCTTTTCCTGAAATCCAACGTCATAATTTGGACAACTAAACTACGCCTTTCCAAGTGCAAGTGTCGTTATTGCATCCGAAAGCTCTATTGTTCACCAGTACGGAAGTATTTCGCTAAAATAACCATGAATACCCTGATAAGAAAGAAATGTCTGTATTCCTCCGCATTTTTTTGATTGTCCAAAATTTGAGAGAAATGAAGAGCTTTCGGACGTTTTCAGATAAATCCCAGATAGCGCAACGTTCTATTGGAACGTTTATGGAAGTTTTATAAAACGTAGGAGAGGTTTTCTGAACGTTCAAAAAACGCCCCAGAGACACATTGTGCTGTTGGGGATGTAGAGAGATGCAGAGATCAATTTTATTAGGGTAATAGCTGGAAAAAATCGCGTTTTCTTTACAAAAATTCTAAGAATTTCTGAAATTTTTATGGAAAATCGAAAATACATTTGGAACATTCTGTACAGATTTTTTTCGGAGTTTGTAAGAGTTTTTTTTCATTTTTCTCAGACAACTAGGAACGATATTGCGCTCTGGAAAAAATCTCATATAAAGGTCTGTACAAAATTTTCTCAATGTATTAGATTTTTCATGAAAATGTCAGAGATTCTCAGAGTTTGTCCAGACTTTGTGTAGAGAAAATGCGATCTTTTTCACATATTATTCGTGGTGATTCCAGCGAAATATTCCCATACGGGTGCTACCAATTGGATTTATTTTTGGGGTGAAATTGAATCCGGATGAGGTATTCGTTCGCGTGAAGTTTGTCTGAAAATTAGGACGAGTATCGTTTGTTATAGGAACGCTGATAAAAAATGGCACCTTACAAGATTTAAATGCTAAAGCGGCACCTGTGTCAGCCGCTCCCAGTTGTCAAGTGGCGTTCCTACCCGCGGAAAATTCACAAAGACAACCGAATATCGTCGACGATGATGGCGAGGAAACTTTCATAAATATTCCAATTTATGCGAGGCCCAAAAGAGATATTTTTATATTCTCATTACCCGTCAAATGTTCGAGAGAGGATCGAGATGTTTGGGTGAAGCGTGGCATCGCTTTTCATCTTAAATCGATTTAGTCACTTTTAGCACACTTTCAGAGAAAACGATTTGCTTCCAAGTGAGCATAACCATCGGTCCAGTGCTGGCTCAAGCCTGCCCCAGATTTGGCAGAGTTGGGCTGTCCCAAGACTGTCCCGACAGCTATGCACACAGGGATTTGTACAGTATTTGTATTGACCCAAACATATTGTTTTCTTTTTCATAATAGATCCTCAGAATGTTCCAGAACATGCAGATGAAACTGCACTTGCTCTCTTAGAAGTGATTGTTAATTCCCCTCCGAAGAATGATGGTAGCGAAGGAGAACCCTTCTCTCGTTCCATAAAGGGTAATAATCCCTCAAAGTGAGGGAAACACCTATCAGTTTTGATTGAAAAAGAATTGCCCCGCGATCTGGAAATGGAATCCATCGTTAAATCCAGAGATAACTTTCATGATTTCTTCACAAGCGTGAGGGCATTCATTCATACATAGTATTCGAGAATGGTTTCACGCATAAATTGAGAATATATATATATATATATATATATATATATACACAGTCTAGAATAAGTTCTCAATGAATACTCCAAGGAGGAGTAGGGCTACAAGAAATGTCATGTATTGTGAGTATCATAACGATAATGTATAATTATGTATTTTTAAAACATTAAATAATCTGAGTAATCCTACGTACCTGTTTTTTTGAACCTATATTCAGGCAGCAAAGTGCTAGAAAAGTTCGCGACAATTTCCCAACAACACGATGCAACTGTTCCCACATAGCACGAATGTCTCAGTAATATCTCAAGAATATTTTGCAACATTCTGGAGACATTGTAATATTGTCAGAATCTTGTGGAGATATAACTGAGACATTTGTGCTATGTGGGTTGTTGGGAAGTTGCTAGGAGGTTGCGTCGCCAAATGCACAGCAACATTCCACAACCTTGAAAGTTGTTGTCATGATGCTGCGAAAATTTTTGGATACATGGAGCTATGATACGTGGGATTGAATAACCCTCCAACAACAAAACACAAACTGATGCAGCAACACTGGCGCAACAGTTGCACTGCAAGTTTTGCTGTCAGGATACGGAATGAATTTCAGAAATATCACTTTGTAGTAGGAAATAAAATTTTTCAAATCCTTGAAAATGAAAATAAGAAATAATTGTACAGGCAGAGTAAAGTTACCTAAAAAGTTGCTAAACTTTACGGTGAAGTAGAGACAAAATGAAACCCTGCTTAAAAGATCCGATTCAAACCTATTAATTGGTCAATCAGTATGAATCAGATTTTTGTCCAGGAATTTTCCTATTCGATCTTATTCAAATCTAATTGGTTTGAATAGGAAATTTTTATTCAATGAGATATCATCAAGAAATTTGGATCATGTAAAATCGAATTTACTGATTATATCCCATTCAGTAGAAATTTCCTATTCAAACCGATTATACTTGAATGAGATGAAATACGAAAATTCTCGGACAAAAGTCTGATTCAAACTGATTGACAGGTTATTAAATTTAAATCAGATTTTTGAAGCAGGGAATTGTAAGGTCATGTATTATTTTTTGTCCAGCCTTATCCCAAATAACACAAGAGATTAGAAATGCTAAGAACGTGGTTGGAAAATCCTACGATCATGCTCAGATTTCTTAAATGAGAATGTTTCGAATAATTATTCGCTATGCACCTTCCCAACTAACATTCAGACATCTCAAAGATATCTTTAAGGAGTCTCAATGCGTTTGTAAGAAGTCTTAAAAAATGTTCTAAAAGATACCGACCCAGGTAGCACACGCACGTTCTGAGAATACGTTGAGGATATTCGAATATTCTATGGAGATTCTTATTTCGTGCGAATATATTCTGCGCACATTCTCAGAATCTTTGAATGGGACTGTTTCAAATATTCTCAGAATATGATGCCACGGATATTGTGGGAATATTAGAAACAAATGCTGTTAAAATAAGAATTCCCGTCAATATAAACTTCTGCATGTCACCGAAAACTACTTCACGATCGATTTTTTTCATCATTAGACATCTGTAATCATGAATTGTTAGTAATATTATGGATTCACATGGATGAATGAGATACTTATGATCGCAACAGGCAATCATAATATATACGGCATTTCTTGATATTTTATTACACTTTTGAGGATTATTTTTCACACATGGCACCCCAGTAAACACCGAATGTCCATGTTACATAACATAGGAGTCACAAGTTACATTACTTCAATTACATCAATGTGACATCACAGTTATATAAGATGTGCCTTCTATGTGACATAACAAATTTACTTACATGTTATGTAATTGATACGTAATTTTGTTACTTTGATGTGACAATACATTTTTAACTTCTCTCTTATGTAGCCCTTACATAACATTGTTACCCCAATTTTTGAACTTTGGTTTTCGAATATACAGACAGCGATGCAGAATATCACGAAAAAGTCCTCATGATGCAATTATATGAAAAGTTAGATGATGGTGGTTGATGGTGGTTTTGGATGACCGCTATTTCATCTTACCATTTTACATTGCGAATTTATCGATTTTTGTCAATTGTAAGAAGATTGAAAAAAAGTGAAGGTATTTCATTGTAAATGCTTCTACAAATAGATTTATAAATCCTGGATAACTTGTGACATTCAGTTACATAAAATTTACGTAACAGTGTTTACTGGGTCAGCATTGGAGTAATATCGCCGTTACATTGCAGTTATGTACTGTTTACATAAAGGTTCTGCTTTGTATTTACGTAACTGCAATGTAACACTGTTCCTCACATGGTTATGTAAATGAGTAGGAAATTGTGAGTCACATGTGACTTACATGTGACCTCCAAGGTACGTAACTGGTTACTTGACGTTATGTAGTTTTGATGTAACATTTACGTAACTGTGCTCACTGGGACTCTAAGAGAACATTTGCGATATTAGAATCCACCTTTCATAAATTTATTATTCCCCGAATACAAATTAAAATAATATTATATTATCCAAGGGTCTGTGGCCTGTCAACAACATTATCCGCCATTATTGAATTCATGTAACCACGATACTTGCGCATGCGCTGCTCATCAATCTCCCCACAAACTTTGTACGCATATTGTACGAACGTTCCTAGAATATTCGAAACAGTCTCATTCAAATGTTCTAAGAGTCTTCTATGAATATTTACGAATCTTCTACGCTTATTGTGAGAATAATATTCGATCAAGTACATTTCACGGATGTTGTGAGAATATTCTCAGAATATTCTGTGTTACATGGGATTGTTGTGAAGTGGATATTCGGTAATTTTATTGTGCACATCGTAAGGCGACAAACTCGTACTTTTTACAAACTTTCAAATTTTTTGGTATCTCAATGGTTGATTCAAGCTTTCAATTTATGGATGAATTTTCCTCTTTTGCAATACGATTATAATAACAGGTACATTCAAAGTTTGATTCTGTGTTATTCATGATCATGTGCTCATATAACCTCAAAGCTGCTGGAAAATTTATCTTCTTAAACGTGTCTTAATCAAGACATCTTTTAGAAATCTTTTACAAGATGTCTTTCCAACACTTATAAAAGATATCGCTTTGAGAACTCTTCAAGAAAGTTCTTAAAGATCTCTCAATTAAGTATTCTTTTAGATATCTTCAAGAACTGAAACGTTAGTCGGGTTCATAGAATATCTCCACGGATTTATCGAAAATAGTCTCATTTGCAAATTTGCTTCATATTCACAGAATAATCTTAGCAGATTTGAGAAGTTCTTATGCTCTTTGGGATCCGACTCTTTAACTAAACTATAGCAAACGAGGGATTTTGATTGTTGCCAATAACATTGAACATAGTAGATAGCACTGGCTGTGGTGTTGGTGAGCTGTTCCTCCTAATTTGAGTGGATTACTGTGCGATAGATATATTTTATGATAGAAATTTTTCAGTTGTACTGACTATTCAGTTTTCTCAGTGTAGTAAAAATGCATGTAGAATGTTTCTTGAAATGATTCTATCCTGAACAAGTTGTTTCTCAAACGTGCGACAGATTTTTCGAATATCAGAAAAGCATGTAAAACATATTTGAATAATGCTTTGAAATCCGTTGTTGTCGCAACAGACAGTTTTTTCAATCCTTATACCTGATGAGCTCATACTAGTGATTATGTAAAACAGGGTCGACTGATTCAACGTTGAGAAAAACAAACAATCCTCCCTTCGTTAAATAAGAATCAGACTCACACGGCTACGTAGTTGTAGCAGCACTAGAACGCTTCGTTTATATGCGTTCATCGAACCCCAGGAACGAGAAACCAACCCTCTTGTGTTGCTGAAAAATGTTACAAGAGTCTGTCAAAATAATTGATAATTGATTTTCGCTTTTTTTTATTCTTTCATAGTATAAGTTTGATGAATTTTGAAATAAATATCCGGATGTCGTTGGAGGTTTGAAAATTATTATAAAACTCACATTCATTCGTTCATTCCTTCCATTCTCTCGCTCTCTTTCATTCTTTCATTCACTCTCTAAGAAAACTCAGAGTCGCAAATATATCCTCACACGAAAATATTATATCCAAAAATATGACTGTTTACCCTCTAAAATGAATTTACAAACATGAAAATTTCAGAATAATTCTCTTCTATTCTCTCTTGATAATATTCATGACATTCGTGATAATAATGATGATAATGATCATGAGAATAATTATGATAATATTAATAATCATAATAGTAAATATTTAATCGCATCGATTGTTTCAATACATAATTTCTAAAATGGTCGACTGTGGAATTTTCTTTTTCGTCTTTGTTTTTGAGGAAGATCAGTTGTTTATTTTGTTTTTTCCTAACAATAAAATGTTTACAAGCGTACAAGCGATGGGAGACTGAACCAAAATTAGAGTAACAAAATCTTTCTGTCTTAGATTTATGGAATTTCAATTAGGAAATTTTCATTCAGGAAAAGTGCGCTTAATATCCGTACGTCTATCTGTCCATCTAGATAACAGAGACGCGAATGAAAATTAACGATCAAGCGTTGATTAGTTGTTCAAAGTAGGGATGCAGAGAATAATAAACGATGTTTCGAATTTTGATTTTGATAAAAATTACAATCGATATTAGGCACAATTTTCCTTTGCGTTGAGTGAGTTTCTTACAGTGAGTGCTAGGGCATTTTTGAAGTGTAATGCATCAATATGTATATATATATATATATATATATACATATATATATACATATATCGTGAACAGAAGGATTCTTTTTTTTTTTTAAATTACATGAATATTATTTATAAGATATAATAATAATAATCTATAAAATTACACATTGAATACTGGAAGCGGAGGGATGAATTTCCTCCTTTTTATTTTCAATAAGAACTTTTGTTTCTACGAATAAAATTTTATTTACGATTTTATGTCATAATAATTAGATTCGTCTACTGAGTTCATACTCGATAGATTTATATATAGATAATATTAATATATCGATAATAGAAAAATTTATAAGATAACACCAAGAATTTGTCAGCCTATCATTCAACTTGAATATTTTGTATACTTTTTTGTTTTTTAATATAATCTTCATTCTATAATTCTTACTAATAAATACAATGTTTTTTTAAAATTCGCTCGTGTTATTTTACAAATTTTTTTTTTCCCAATCTCACTTCATTTTTTATTCAAAAAATTGTTTTGCTCTTACGTCATCTACGTGTCTTCAATCGAATCTTTCACATTCATAATTTATGTACAGAGTGATGTAAGAACGTAAAGAGACATTAATGTTTTATTTGAAATTCATCATGAATCTAAATTTAAATCTTCGTTTTTTTCATTTTTTTTTTAAAGTATTTATATATATATATATATATATAATATTTATATGTATGTATTCATATTAAAGGCATGTCTGTATATATAATACATCATAGGTAAAATCGAATAATAGTTACAATTCGGTAATAAAATGTTGCGAAAAACAATACTCGTGTCCCTGGACACTACGTTTTTTTTTTTTTAGACAGCGCTCCAAGAATTTGATCACGATATTTTTAGGAATAGGAGGTATAGAATAAGAATTTTCTTTTCTTTTTTTTTGTTTTGTTTTTTCAATAATTTAGTAGTAATCGCTATAATTATATTTATACATAGTTTTGTTGATTAGCGATAGACCGCCTCTAAGAACTAATTGGTGTTCGTACGTTGATCCCTTTTTTCATTTTGGTACCAAATAAGACAAAGATATTTGTTCTTGTTTTTTCCTTGTTCGTTTCTACTTCTCCTCTTCTTTTTCATTATACTTCCCTCCTCTCTTTCCTTCTTTCTTTCTTTCTTTCACTCTCCTCTCCATACAAGATTATTCTTTTCAGATGGAATTTATTTTTTTACTTTTTTTTTATTTTATAAATACTGATTTCATCACGCATACGAGGAATGATTTTTTTGTTCTTTTCCGTCATTGAAAATTAAATAAAATAAGAGGAGAAAAAAAGGGAGAACTGATCGCACATCGTTTTTTGTTCCATTGCGATTTTACAAGTCATTAGATATTTATCAAAGAACTCGATTCGATCAATGGCAGCTGTATTTCTAGTTCGGTTTTTCGTTCGTTTCATATCACTTTTTATCACGTGAATATAATTCTTCTTTCAAATATACATTTATTTGGTAGATAGAATATTGTGAGATGCTATGTTTGTATTACAATCGGTATTTTGAACTTGAATCGTGCAAAAAAACATGTAAAAGAAGTGAGAATTTTATGAATTATTCGAGTTTTTGTGGAGTGAGAGAGAAATAACCGTTTGACTGAATGTGGACCGTGGAGACTACTCATGCAGCAGGATACTTGAGATGTGAAAAAGATAACTCTCGGATTTTCAGAAGAAGTCTTGGGGAAATAATTTTTCCGGTCGAAAAGATAATGTTTCTGGAAGATATCAAATAGATTTGACTCATTCACTTTGGATGGTTCTAACACGGAATCAGAAAATATTCCAAGGAGAATTAGGACTTCATCGAGATGTGCAATGTTCAATGGGAAAAAAGAATCTGTATGGCTTGAATTTTAGAAGGATACGAAAGTTACCCTCAACAGCAACAGCAGTTTGTTTTTTAAATCTTGAGATATCGTGTATACTGATTCAAAAAAAGATTCCTGCTTAATGTCTCATATTTCGGTCATTCTTTGATTCTTTCAGTACACAGTATAGAAAATTTTGTGCATTTTTCACAAACGTGCATGTCCCAAACGGTCCACTCAAAATTTCTTCTAAATATTGACAGAAAGGATGTGAGAAATCAACACGAAAGTGTTAAATTTACTTTGAAAATATGTGTTGAGTTTCAACACAAATTTTGAGTGGACCGTTTCTAACACAAAATTTTATACCGTTCAGTTGTTATTTCAAATCGTTTATAAAACTTCTAAGTATATGTGTGTAATGAAAAATATTATATATTTTTTTATACCTATTTTTCTGGGCGTCAAGGTGGTGTAACCCCTCAATATGAATATACAGAGATTTTCCCATTGGAATTTTGTATAGTGAGGACAACTGATTATACAATTATAATCGGATCACCGGTTTTCCAATGAGAATCCTGTTTTTCAGTAGTAATTGTTCTGTAAAAATCTGTTCTGTAATGTAATCTTTGATATATAACACTTTGGAAAACATTAAAAACATGGTTGGGAGGAAAACAAGTACTAGATCGAAGGAAAAGTGAAGTGTTGTCCCCACAGAATCTTCTTTTTCATCTAACGACATTACATTCTTTTTAACCCTTAAACCGTAACCGTCCTCGAAACCACGTCAACCGTAACCCCCGGTCTGACAGATCGGTATTACCTCCTTCTAGATGTTTAAAGTTGTTAGAAGTAGAAAGAACATTTCTTCGATCATTATGAATGTCTACGGAGTAGGATAGCGGGTTTATGTACAGAAGTTAGTGAACAATTCTATGCAGAATAGGAATAAAATGTCACACAAATTAACCAAAAAAGTTCGAATTATGAGCAAATACAGTTTTGATAGCGGTCTGTGAGATCGGGGTTACGGTTAGAGGGTTAAAAATGACGGAAATATTTTGACAAGAAGATCAGAAAAACCGTATTGAAATGGACAGAAACGGATAAATTGAATCAAATTTCTGTCCAGTTTTGTAGAAAATGTTAAATACACTATGGAAAAACGGTGTCAAAATTAACACCATGCGGATTCTATAGAACTTCACCCCGAAACTCGGTGTCGAAATCACTCCAAACGATGTTAGATTGACACTATGTGGTGTTAAAAAAACACCATTTTTCTAACACCGCTAACTTTCCACAGTGTATGTGATCGCACCTTTGAGGGGTAATATCACCTTGTTTTAATTGACTCAAGGGTTATTTTCTCGAAGCGATTTAACACGGGGCAAAAATTAATTGGAATGAGTATTCAACTTGTGAACGCACATGGACCCATTTCTTCCTTTAGAATAACAGATTTTTTCATTGATATAATCAATTTCAAATAAATTTTGTTTATAAACTTGTCGAATAAATGGAAAAAATTGTTATTCTAACGGAAAAAAGGCTGCATGTGCGCTTACAAATTAAATAGTTATTCCAACTGATTTCTTCTTCGCGAAGTACATGTACTGAGAGAAATTTATAATTAAATTTACTATGGAATGATAGGAATGGGAGAACATACTGACTCCCAATGAAATCTTTTATGGTATAACAATAGAAACCTGATGAAATTTACAATGTTTCACAGTATATTTCATTAGAAGTCGGTATGTTCCTCCGTTGCCGAGTGGAAATTTTGCCTGATTTCTGTTCAGGGCCTGACTTGAGTCTCCGATAAGGCCCTGACAAAAATGTAACGCAGGGAAGAGACAAGGTCCTGATCAGGAAAATCAAATGTTGCCCAATCAGGATCTGATCAGGGTAGTAATTGAATTCCCAATCACGACCTCATCTAAGCTATATTCTAACATTCGATTTAATTTTCATGGAATTCACTTTTCATAACATTTTTCGAAACTCCTCCAACAGAAGAAATTCTACTGATGATCCAAATAGACCTTAGTTGAACATTTAAAAAAGACAGGTAAATTTCTAATGAGTCCTGTGAAAAATCTGAAAAGTTTGATACATTCATCGTTCTGAATTGGTCAGGTCCTGATTTGGCTGTCTTGTCGGTTATCACATGATTGAAATACGGATGAGTCAAGGCAATCTTGATCAGGTTCCGATAGGAATACCATGTCTGAGTTACTGAAAGGGCAAACCTTGCGTTACATTGTTGTAAGGTCCTAAACAGGATGCCATGTCAGGACCTGATAAGGTAATTAAACGTTTCCCTTAATCAGGAGTTCCCTATTGCAGCATTACGAGGGCTATGCTTCTAATAGGGAATTTCCTGTCAAATTTCTACTAGGATTCCTATAATTCCATTGTAGATTTAACTATAAATTTCTCTCAGTTTGGGAGGATTTATTGTCTCAGGATTTGTTTTTACAGTGAATTACAATTCTTAAAGCGTAGACAATTTTTAATATCTGTTGGAAAAAAATTTTTGGCACTGTGGTTATTTGAAGTGTATCTCCATGAATCATAATTCTGCTTCTGGAATGAAAATCCAAAATTTTGTTGAAAATATGGCTCGAGACTTTCCGAACTACGTAAAATTTCTTTGATCAATCACAAATGATCGATTTTATGACCAAGTTTCGAATGAATTTTTTGAAAAAGAACATAATTTTTGTTTCAAATCGACGCCATTTTTTCAAATTGATCAATCCAAAAAATCCTACTCGGGTCGGAAAATCTCGAGCCATATATTCAGAAAAATTTTGACCACCGCGTGAAGAATGGAGATTTTTCAAATAGCCACAGTGGCGTCACTTTTCTTCCAACAATTATACAAAATGTTTGTTTCACACCTTAGAAGTTGCACCCTGAGAGAAAAAAGCATGAAAATTAAGGACACTCGAGGAAACACATCAGGAAAAGCGGGTAAAATTTTGCGCCAATTTTGTTCCTTAATTACTTGATAAATTCAAATTTAAAATCGATGATAATAAATGAACATACGTGAGATTGGACTCTGAATATGGATTTGGATTTCTTCAAAGTTTGCAGATATGGAGAAATGAAATTCCAAAAAATTTTTGACAGTTGGAGATTATTACTTTTGAAATCCTCTTATACTCGCCAGAGATCAGCAGAAGACTAGCCTTTTATATTTAGAGTCTAATCCCAGTTGTGGATTATATTATTATTCATTACAAATTTCCGTTGAACGCATAATTTATTGAAGAAGTTGGCGCAAAATTTCACTGGCTTCTTTGGGTACTCGAGCGCCTTCAAACGTGTTGGTCTTTACTAACAGATCGAAGATATCACGGATGATAGAAAATGATCGCTCAACATTAGCTAGATGAATAAATATTTCAATGATGATTTGTTGAATTTGAATAGTTATTTATTGAACTCATGACGAGCGATTATCTTGTATCATCCGCGATGCCCACGAGGAATGATTTTCATAATTATATATAAATTCTATATGAACTGTATTGAATTTTGTTAATAAAGATTGTTATTCTTGAGTGTTTTTTTTTTATCTCAATGTACTTCAATGTACAGAAAACAATTAAAGAGAATCAATTCGAATTTTGATGTACATTCGAATAAGATCTCGAATTGGATTCCCGAACAATTGCTTGGAGCAATTATTTCACGAGAATTATTTAATGCTCTGCAACGTGACTCATGTAGATCACGCGGACAGTATACTGAGACATCACACAATGTGTCTGTGAAATATTCCTCACCCATTTTTTACCTGCTACAAAAAAACGCATAGAGAAACCCAGACGAGGATCCGCATAAAACCCGGATAGACTGAATCTGGGCGTATTATGTGATTCTTAATTCGGTTATATTCGAGTCTGATCCGGGTTTTGGGATTAGATATTGTTTGGGATCTCAAATGAAAGCCGAACAAGAAATCGAATGAGTTCTATCCAGGATTAAAATATTCAGTATCAATAGTGTTTCGTTCTCGTCTCGCCGAGACTGCATTTTATACGAGATTCTCGACTTGGCAGGTATCGTCTCGATTTCGAAGAGTAATTGTTCGTCTCGTATCGGTCTCGGTCTTGTCTCGGTTTCGGACGGACCCGGATAGAACATCGTCGCAAAACCTGTATTCGCGTATTCTGAATGCACCCCCGGATTAATTCCCATTCGGTTTCTTTATTGGAGTGAAAAAACATCGTAGGTATTTTTCGAGCGTTTTAAAACTGTTCCAGAGACCCATTATGTTGTCTGGTTACCACCGTGAGATATGAGGAGAATCGATGGGTGTTCTGACGTTAAGATAATGGAGGTGCATTCGTAACAGGATGCAAGCGCTTACCCGGGAACAAAAGTGTGCAACTGTGGTACCTAACGAAAGTAGTAGGGCATTGTTATAGTCGCAACAGCAGCTATTTATATTCGAAGTCCTCAATAATTATGATAACTACTTCCAATGGATGATCGTAAATCGTCTATTCAAGTAGCTCATAAATTCTCATAGGGATAGTTATAAAGTTTGTTTTTTTTTTCATTAAAAAACGACCAAAAAATGTAGCCTTTCCACGAATCTCTTCGATATTCTCAAAGTTTGAACTTTTGCTTGAAGAAAATTCCAAAATGAACTCAAAGTTATCAAAATCCCACACAGCATTTCAGTTCTCAAAGATATCTCAAGCCAAATTTAAGAAGTCTTATGCAACATGAAAAGATATCTTTGAGAGATTCAAAACAGTTCTTACTTTTGAAAGATTTCTATAAGATGTCTAAAAGATATAATCTCAGGGGACAAGTTTTAGATCTTTTAAAAGATATCTTTTACATGTCTTTTAGAAGTAAGGACTGTTTCAGACATCTTAAGGATATCTTTTCATGTTGCATAAGATTTCTTAAACTTTTCTGAACACTTCCTCAAGATATCTTGAAGACCAAAATCGAATTTTTCCATTTTCATTTCAGCATCTCACAATATATACAAATTTTCAAATTCCATGCTTCATCTCGTATTTCAAAATAGATAGTTGTACTCATTGTTTTCTATTACATTTATCGTTGAAAAAAGAAAAGGATTATGATTTGAATTCAAAACTGTATCTCACGGTTTCTTGAATATATCGGCACTAATCATGCCTCGATAACCCATCAATCTTGACACAGATTCGATCAGAAATCTGAATGAGAAAATCTTTGATATTGGATATAATGGATTCATAATCTTTTCCAGTACCTCTTCACCTGTACCTCCGGTGGATAAATATTCGCTTGGTTTGAGCCTTTTTGGGAACCCAACCTGGATTATCAGGACCGATTAGGATAATATTATTAGAAAAGATTGGACCAAATATTGAGTCTTCATCAAATCATAAAAGATAATTATCAATTGCGAGTAAAAAATATATATGTATATATATTTACATATATGTATAGGTAATAACTATGTTAATGTATAATAATATTTTTTGTAGGATTGGTAAATTCACTCGACGTACGGAACGATTGCCTGTTGGTCCGATACATGATTTTCTTGAAATCTTATTCTTTCACATAAACATAAGGAAATAATGATAATAATAATAAATTCACGATAAATGCTATCACAGCTGTGAACTTATAATAGAAAGAATTTTTCGAATCGATTAAAATTGAAAGAAACGTAAAACAATATAAACGTGTGAGGAAAAGGGACAATGAATTGGTTTTAGCATCACATAGTTAAGAAATCCTAGAATCAGCTAAATTGCCATCCTCTTTTCCATCCTTAAAATTTCGAATTCATAATGATAACGATTGTTATTCATTTTCATCATTTCTATCAATATAAATTTTAGTAAAAATCAAGGAAATTGACTTACAATCTAAACCAAAAATTTAACTGCAGCAGTCATCAAATTAGCTTTTGTGGATAAATTTTAGTTGTTACAGGAAAAATTCAACTGAAGAAGCTAATTCAATGGCTGTACAATTTTCCATGCTCGCTGCAGCTGAATTTTATTTTCGTGCAGTGATAGGATAGAGACATTTAACAGATAAAATGAATCAGGCAAAATTTATCTACTATATTGGACAAAATTTTGTCTCTGTAGTTATTAAGTTTACTTTTTTCCGATTTATAGTATGATTTGTCCAGAAACAGGTTTTCTTCTAATATATATCTGGTGTAGAAAGAGTATCAAACCCTTCCCCATATTGAGTCAATCTATAAAGACTTTCGGTTTTAGAACTGTTTTGATTTAAAAAGAACCTCTTCCGTCCTTTCTGACATTCTCCCAGCTATTCATCAATTGATTTCCTTAATCGTTATTCAAATAATGTTGGAGATATAACAAAAAATGCTTTTCCCATGTGAGTTTAGATATCAATAGTTCAACGTTGATCCTCCGTGTTTGAACTCACATGGACTCCTGTACATTCCTTCTTTTGTTCCAATTCATCGAAAGGAGAAACATTTCAACAATTAATTTGCGATACATCTCTGATTTCCAACAAAGTTAATGAAATTGAAATTCTCTTTCCCTTGCTTCATTTGGATAATTCTTCATTTTATTCGTACATTAATGTTTTTGAAAAATTATTGACGGGAGGAGAGAATTTCGTAATCTTGTTCTCTCCAAGTCTTAAGAGGATACCATAGCGTTCATAAACTCATTCCGATGAAATGTCCCTATACGCATCCACAAAGAAATTCAAATTCAAAAATACCGTACGTAACAATGCTGATGCTATTTATAACATACTCACAGCATAGAAACACCGATGGCGAATGACGATATCCAAGCCCTGCTACCCTCTTAAGAATAACGATAACGGTAGGAGTAACATCGGTAACAGCAACAATAAATTCAAATAAGAAGGCACGCATACATTCAAATTTCAAGTTATAAATCGTTTTTAGGATGAAATGTTGATTTGACACCTCAATCCATATTTTTACTTCTTCCCTCGTGAATTTATTGAACTATAACTGAAGATAAATGAATAAATAAATAAATAAATAAATATTGATGAACGAAAAATTTCGATATTCGTATTATTAATTGATAAATTTGAGAATCAGACGGAAGAAAAGTCGAAGAAGAAGATCGAAAGATTAATGACAAGAAGAAAAAGAAGAGCGCCGTCCACTCAAATCTTTACACTTATTTCTTACGTATGATTAAATATTTAAAATTCACACTGAAAGAAAAGATCTAGCACCGGTTAGGCTCCTGCACCCAGTCAAAAATCTGTCCCAAACTTTTCCTCCTCTTTCTGCATGGAAATTGCTTATACATCACCCAATTATTTGCTAATCTTCGCCAGCAATAATTCCTCGATTTTTTCCCTCAGTGTGTGTACGAAGAATCGTTTTTCTATAGAGAATCGTAACAAGATTTTATAACATACCATTATTATTATTATTATTATTATTATTATTATTATTATTATTATTATTATTACATTCATCACTAGCGCTTTTTACGCGATTTAAATCTTGATATGAGATCTCAGCGAGACGATTCGATATTGAATTCTTTGAAGATTTTTAAATAACGTCGGTTCGTTTCGCCTCGCGTCTCGATTCGCGATATCCGAGAGAGACAATTCGAATAAAAAAAAACATGATAAAATGTCTCTTTTAGATATTGAAAATCGAGATTAAAAATACATTGGCGTGGTGGAGTGTCATTTCATTTTTGTTTTTATACATTTCGAAATTGATTTGCGTAACGACGACAGCACCCAACGACAAGTGACGACAAATATCTTTGGAATGCGAGTTCGGTGAGATTCGAGACAAAATTCGTTCCCCGTAGAGCGGAATAGTAGAATAGTAGAATCCTGAGATTGATATGTCGTTGGCGGTGTCATCGTAGGAGAAGAAGATAATAATCGAAATGGAAGATGATGAATAATCGATTGATACTTTCCTGAACTTTGACAATAATTCTTTCACTTTGGATCGTCATTCAAGCCCTGCCGAGGAACAGTCTAGGTCAGAGAATGCTATTCATTCCCTCTGAAACCAACTGGAATTGCTCTTGACCTGAAGATTTTAAAAATATGTGCGCATTTATATGTGTTTTATAATTGTATGCCAGGGTGATGACGAGCTTTATTGCAATCATTTGGGAATGAAATTTTAGGTATAATCTTTATCGATGCAAGAGTCAATAAAAGAAGGTTGTAGCCTGATTCGTGGATAGCGATAACATTAATCTAGGATTGAAACTTACTGTGTAGGTAAGCGGCAAGGTCACGATCTCCAGCCTCTAAAGCCAATTCTCTCGCTGTATGACCGTTCCGATCTTTGACCGTCAAATTTGCTCCCCCAGCTACGAGCATACAACAAATGGAACGCCGTTTGCTCTGAGCTGCTTTATGGAGGGCAGTTTGTCCCCTAAAGGTGAAAAGAATGTAGAAATCGAATCTAGAGTTGGTTATCGATTTTCATCTCTACTCACTTGTCATTGTCGATCATGTTGAGAATCGTTGGCGGAGCACAAGCGATTAAGTACCTAATGATATCTTTGTGACCAATTTTTGCGGCCACGTGCAAGGCCGTCTGACCGCTCGCGTCGATGGACAACAAAGAATACCCCTTCTCGTGGAGTTCTCGAAGTGTCTTCAAGTCTCCAACTTTGGCGGTCCTCAAAATACCGTCGCTAGTCTTCTCTAATAAACCTGTACTGAACGTGTGTACCTCGGAACTAAGACCGAACAATCTATCACGGGGGCTGAAACGAGACCGTGGAAAGCGAAATTAATTGAATGGGGTGTTGATTCGATATCGATTCCACATACCTAATAAACGCGGTGGATAATTGATGTTGAGATTGATTGGCAGCATTCGCGGCCATTGGTTTGGAAGAACTACTCTGTTTCGGAGATGTTCGATCGATATTTCCTCGATGAACGTCTTTGTCCAAAACTTTACGTTGAGGCAGAGTTTGCGAGGGTTTTTTAGTGAGCGATTCCGTTGATTTGATGGACTCTTGGTGTTTCGGAGGAGGATTGACCGGAGAAGTTTGAACAACATTTTTTTCCTCAATGGATGCGGCGGGAGGTGGCGATGGTGGTTCAGGTTGTTCCTTTGAATTCGCGGGAACGTGATTATCGACTTTGCTCGTTGACTTTCCGACCTCTTTGTCCTTTTTCGTTTCAGCCGGAACTTCTGGCGGACAAGGCTCCTTTTCCGTCACGCTGCTCTTTTGCTTTGGCTTTGGTCGTTCTTCTCTATATCACACGTTCTTTCTATTAATCTAATGATATCATAGCATTACCATCGACTAGTCACGATCACGAATACAGTAATAATAAATCTGCTACGCTATAAACTAAGATAATCATTCGAATTTGTACGATGATTCAACACATAATCATGAGTTTTACCGCAAAAGTACTATTATGACCGTTTCAGCTATTTACAGCTTTTTTCTTATTTAATGTAATTTTCATATACGTTTCACATTAACAATCAATTTTTAATTTATTTCAACTTCACTCTTTAAGTATTATCGATCGAGAAATGTGTTTTCCGCGACAGTTGTATGTATTGAAATTCATCTTCATTTAGCAATGAACGTGTCAATGTTTCACAATAAATCTCGAAATGAAATGGAAATGACTTCGGGGATGAGCGTTAAATTTAAATGTACTCGAGCAACAACGATGCATCCTTGATCTTCTGCTCTAACTCGGACGACTAAAGGGAGAAGGTATACGCCACATTGGTAAAAGATGAAAGATGTAGCCACTTAAGGGCCCTTCAGTGCCGCGGTAGGTGGTAAAATTGTATGACCTATATAATATGTCACAAAAGCAAAAGCGGAAACTTTGCCACCAACTCTTCCTTCCTCGTATTTGAAAAAATATGCAAAAGATAATAAATTTTTGATAACGGAAACGATATATTTTCGTTCGTATTTCTAAATGTGAATTTCCTTTGCGAGTGAACAAAAGTTTCATACCCAGCATTTCTACATGATACATTTTTATTGCGAAATGAAGATTTTGAAATAATTAAACTGATTGTTTGCGCAAAGGGTCATCCATAAAGTACGTCACGCTACCAAGGGGGAAGGGGTGCAGTTTGACATGACATTATGGAACATGGAGCGAGGAAGGGGAATTTCGTCTCAGCATGACGTTCCGTTTATGCTTCATTAATTAATGTAAGCTGAAAGCGTATCGACTGCCAGATCAAACCATACGAAAATGAAAAATTCAACACACTCCTGTTCAAAGTGTAATATGGAAGTGTATTTTATTATAAATTATCATGAATTGTTGTTTTTCTCCATTGATGAACACCCTTGGTTGCCAGGGTATTTGGATTTTCACAAAATTCTATTTCAATTACGTATAATAGAAGCAAAAGTTATTCACATAACTTAGAAAATTTGTTTAAATTTCAATCACGAGGCAACTGAATGTAGCTAGAGTAAGAAAGAACCAGTTGTCTGTCAATGAATTCTCAATTCAATTACCAATGGAGAATGAAAAATTTCATCTAGGAACGCGCTGGTAAAAATAATTTCGTCAAGAACTATAATCACATTGGTCATCGTTAGGGGTTTTCTTTGAAACAAATGAATACCGTATAATCAAGTTAAAGAATATATCGTCAAATTGACAGGAATTATAGTTGATTCAATTGCATGTACTTGAGTCAACAGTGAAATTTAGTTAAACATAATTAACAGCATTATTCTGCTGTTGAACCAACGATATTACTGTTCTCCTTACAATCTTTGTTTTCAGTGTGGGTTTGAAAATAGCATAGAATTCAAAGGAAACCCGAACAGTTTTCATTAATTCATTAGAAGGAATTTTAAATCAATATATGTTTATATATTCGAGCTCGCCTCAAGGCGAATTTCCAATCGCGTCGAAGCCTTTGGAAATATGCATTGATTCAAACATTGAAGAGATGGAACCACAACTGAATGCTAATTTTCAAGCCAGTGAGAAGATTCACCGTATTTTGACCAAAACGTCTCATTTTTCTCCCGATTGTTTTTAGGAAAAATGAGGTTTAGAAACTTCAGCCAGAGTGGGGAAATTTTTCTTGAGAAATCCAAGGAGAGAGAACCACGTTGAAAATAACGTTGTTTACCATAGTGAAATGGTTTCTCTTCGGGAAAGAAAAAAACAACGTTGAAAACAGCGTAGTTTTCAACGTTGTCTACCACGTAGTTCTCTCACAATTTTTCAAGTACGATTATGGAAGTAGGGTCTATTAACGTGATACCAGCGCTATAATTTTTACGGGACAAACTAAAAAAAAATGTACGCAATATTTCAAAATATCCCTCTGTACAGCACTTTTTCTGCAGTTCAAGAAATGCTGTACAGAGAGATATTTTAAATTAATGTACGTATTTTTATGTAGTTCGTCCCGAAAGAATTTTTGAAAGCCCAGCCGCTGGTATCCTCTTAAGGGCATTCATCGCAGGCAAAGTTACTAGATCTCTCCCCCCAGTTTTCTCAACGATTAATGAATATAATCGATTTTAATGAGCAGGTGCGTCTTCTTAGCATATCAAAGAAAGTGCAGCTACTCTTTACTTTTCATTTTATTTGTTCGTTTCTGAGGAAACTGGGGGGGGGGGCGATTTTGGAATCTAGTAACTTTTTGGGAAGGTGGTGAATGCCGTTAAGGGGACAAAATTTCAAAAAAAAGGAAAAAAAAATTTTTTTGCTTTTCTTCGAAATTCAAAATTCTGGCTCTTTGCAGACCTAGATTAACCTTCAAGGAATCATCCCTGAAAATTTCAGACCTTTTTATAAGTCCAGTTTCGAGTATTTTTGTGGAAACAAAACTACCACCAGATGGAGCCACCTATTCGCTGGTATCCTCTCAAGAGAATTCTATTAGAAAACGCATTTCGTCGCAACAACGTAGAAAACCACGTCGTTTTCATGTTGCTGAAGTTTGAATCGTTTATTGAAACGAATTGGTAATCGAATAACGAAATACTCAACTGTTAAAGACCCCAATTTTTGCAGTATACTGCATCTTATCTTTCAAATTATATTTTCAGTTGCAAGGAATTGATTTGAAAAGATGAACACCGATGATTTTGCGGGTTTGAATTTTCGTTCCGTTTCTATGAACGATTCAAATTTCAGGAACATTTGTTTTCTACGTTGTTTTTTTCTTTTCCAAAGAGCAACCATCTTAACATGGTGAACAACGTTGTTTTCAATGTTGTTTTGAACCAAGTTTTCGTCGTTGTTTTCAACGTGTTTTTGTTTCCCGGGAACCTCAATAAAAGTCCTCTTGAACTGAGTTTGTAGCGAATTTTCACTTTTCAAAGTCTAATCTAGGATAATTCGAAATCTGAACTTTTCCTGGTGATAATGCCAGACTGAACTGGGCGGAAAATTATTTTCGGGCTTCAAACGGTCATTGTTCCTGAGAGTTTGGTCAAAAAGGGACAAAATTTGTACTCGTTTTCAACCAGAATTATCAAAATTAGAATGAGAACATCCTGTAAACAATTGACAGCAATTTTTTGGGATGGTTCTGTTTGGAATTCGCAAATTGTAACATTCAGGTGAAAACTGATGAAGATTTTTTTGCCAGATTTTAACAGGGAGTCCCAATTTGGTAATTCTGGATGGAATCGGCTACAAAGTTTGTGAGGGTCTGATCAGATTTCTAGGGACTTAAAACGTGCGAAGCAGTGTTCGGAACTCCTAGGGTCGTACACGATGTTTATTGGTCAATTCTTATAGAGCAACCAATCACCTCCAACATTCTATGAGAAGCGATCAATCAGAATCGTGTACGATCCTAGGAGTTCTGAACACTGCTGCGAAGCCTGGCAACTATTTTTTCCTCGGTTCCCTGATGAACAAAATTTCAATGAAAACCTTTGAAAATTCCTCTAAATTTCTAAATCTCCCTGAAAAAAGTTGAAAAAATCTGAAAAACACTGAAAATTTCCCTGAATATCTCCGAAAAACTGAATTTTTTTTCCAAGAAATTTGCCTTTTTCCATCTTACAAAGGTTTTTTTTGCTTGTTTTGTTTGCATTTTAAATTCAGCCCTGAAATGATCAGAATTGAAGACTTTCTTTTTACAGGTGATGTGAAATAAACCGTTCGAGCCCAGGTTAAAAAATCTCATTGAACCCATTAATTCTTATTGATTTTGGAGCAGAAACACCATTCAAACCCATAAAAAATCGAAATCAATGGATTTGAATTGTGTTCCTGCATCAGAATCAACAGGAACCGATCGGTCCAATGGGATTTCCCAACCAGAAAAACCTTCTGTCTGATATTTTCAACAAAGTGAGGTGATACGACTCAAAAAACTTAGGAAGTGCATTCTAAAAATTAATTTCCAAATTTTCCCAAAAAAAAGGTGACAACGAAATTCCTCCGTGTTAGGGTATTTTTTCCCATAGTTCGATAGAGTTTTCCCGTACTTTTTGGAGGATTCAACACCCAACAGGCAGAATAATTCCTCGAAATGAACGTTACACGTGCCCAGGGTGACCAGATTAATAGATGGAACGTTTCGCCATACCGCTGGATATTGGAAATCGCCAAAATTGCCTTCAGTAATGCCAGGAAAAACGTGTGACTCACATGTATAGGAAAGTTTCATCATGTGCACGGTAGAGGGGCTGATTTTTCGGCTCACACCGTCTTTCCTGGCATCACTGATTGCCTTGTGCTTCTTCTTTTGTTCTTGCCGAAGAATTTGAGGCAAATTTTTCTTCAAATTTGGGATTTTCAGTCTTCAAATTATATATCTTTTAATATTCACCCTTGAAAACTTCAAACCTTTGATAGATCTTCTCTCAAAGTAAGAACCGTTACCAGACGAAGAATGATGAAAAATCGCCGATATACTGTGAAAAAAATACTTCCAAACCTGCCAAAGAAAGTTTGGCAGTTTTTTACACAAACTTTCTTTGGAAATTATCGTAAAAAAGTTTGTAAACACCCAAAAAGTTTTCTGATTTCACAGAGATTTTCAAAACTTCCCAAACTTATGTTTGTCAACCCACAGAAGAAGTTTGGAAATTATTTTTCCCAAGCACTTTTCTTTGAAATTCAACCACTCTTTTTTACAGTGTCATTTCGCTTCTCGCTAGAATTGTTGCACAATTGTCAATTTGGCGCTAAACTGTTAGATCTGACGACCCTGCATGTGCATTTGCTGACAGAAAAACGACTCGGTTGGAAAATTCTTGGTCACAGTAACTTCGAGTCTGGTTCTATTCAAAAGGCAATGAATCAAAATTGACTGCATTTTGCAAGATAGAAGAATCAAATCTCTTTCTTGATGTAATAACCAGAATATGCGGTCACTTTTGGTTCAAACCATTTCATCTGATCATTACTGGCACATTTCTATGTTACCCGTGAAAAAATTGTCCACGCCCGCTTACGCCTGATCAGGTTTATTCATGAGGCATGATCGGGCATGATCATGCTCTAATTTTGCACCCACGTGATGGAGACTAATCATGCTCAATTACGCTCAATCACGCTTGATTATGCTCAATTATGCATGAAAAATTCATACGAAATCAATAAGTTTTCTGTAAGGAATGAAACTATAATAAGTTTATCAAACACTAATTTATTGTCAATCATTTCTACTTATTGCGCTTATGCAGTTTCCATTCTCTAGTTTCCTTTTTCAGGCATGATCATGCGTGATCAGGCATAGGTGCATGCGTTCGGGCCGATTTAGCATGATGAAGTATGTGTATTCATAATAAAAAAATCAACATAAAGTCATTTTGTATAAATACTTCTTAGTCGTCAAGATTTTGCATGATCGCGAGCGAGAATGGGTTGTCTGGCATGATCGCAGGCGGTTAGACTTGATCACGGGTTTTCACGTGGGTACAAAATTGAAGCATTTTTAGTGATGACGAAGCTAAAAAATGAACGATCAGGCGTAGTCAGGCTCAACTACGTGGAGTCAGTATTGAACATGAATGATTTTGCCGGAAAATGTCCATAATTGGGCCTGAACACGCTTAATTAGACCTGAACGATTTTTTTATGGGTTGTTGCAGTTTAAATCGTGTATTGGAACGACTTAGTCCTTGAATAAACCACTGTCAAAAATAGTCTGGAATTGAAATCAAGTTCAATCATGAATTCATGAAATTTATGGCAGAATGTACTAAAATCCATATAAAAATGCATGAAAAATCATAATTCTGTATGAGATGTCATAAAATTCCATACGAAAAGTCAGAAAAGTTTCGAAAATTAATACAAAATTTATACGTTAATTGCTTCACATAAATTTATATGAAATTTAGGAAGCAATATTTTACAGTGACAATATTCAGCTGCTAGAGACCAAAAAAATTTGCAGTGCATCTTTGGACGATGTTTCGAGTTCCAAGGAGTTGAATCGAGAAGATTAATAACGATAATTTATCAGATTTTGTGAGTTTGAATTTTCATTTCGTTTCTATGAACGATTTCAACTTCTACAACATCACATTTCCTGGGAATCGCACCCAAAATATAAGTCGTTGCGATTATGGATATTCCAACATAGCGTTATCATTTCGGCCTTATACCAACATTGTGTGCCAACATGGAGAAAAATGCAGCTCGAAAAGATAGTAATCTTTGATAGAAAATTGAAGAATATTTCTTAAAATCTAAGAATTTTTCTTAAGTTCGTAATAAACATGAAACGGTTCAGATTTTTCTTGAATATTGCTCGAAAAACAATGAAAAATTATCAATACTTAACAAATCATAAAAACAAATATGAAGTTTCCAAAAGTTGCGAATGAAATTTTACAAAGTGAATAGCAAAATTCTGTAATTCGAAAATGAGACTCAAAATTATTGTAGAGTCAGAGGAATTGTAAGGAGAAAGAATCGTCGAAAGGGGCGTCCTTTGAAGGAATAAGAAGAAGCAGAACGTGACGTGGTAGAACATTAAAGGACAGACAGACAGTTAAACACTCATCAAAATGACAAGACTATACTTTTAGAGATGACCCAAAGCCAATTTCAACACAAATAAGAACATATTTACTTATTCCATGTTTCCCTAAGAAAAATATTAATCACGAATACACATCTAATTTTCATCAACACACAAAAACAACAATACGAATTTTATCTTTGATTGTCCATCGAATCGAATTTCTTAGAAATAGATTTGCGATGTAAAATCAATTTGATTTCCTATACGAAACTATCACTTTACGGTTGACTTTTAAAATACTTCAAACTTTTTCAATCTACGATTTTTCAAAATCTAGAGATACACAAAGAACTGATAATTTTTGTCGGAATTCAATAATTACCTGGAAGATGCTTTTTTCGGCACTTCCGCGTCTGTACTGCTCTTTTGTTCGGATGAACCCTCCTCCAGAACGTAAATCGCTTCGGATGCCACATCGGTAACGTAATGCAATTGTTCTTGAGCTTTGTCGACTCTGAAAAATCTTTCCGCGGTGTACGCTGTAAAAATTCATATTCAAATTGATTAATTTCACACCAGCGCGACTGTTCAATGAAATTATGGTACGATTCAAGATTGCGATTCAACTAATTCTTATACAACCCTAGCGGATCTGTTCTCTAAAATTTTTACAGTGAGATTTCACCCTTCAGCCAGCCAAAAGTGAGCCTGTCGAAATTTCGAGTGAAATTTCCACTCTTTTAGAGTGATATTCTAAGGTTTGAGGTTAGAAACTCACAGCCACCCAAATTCTAGAATCAATTCTTCACTCTGAAAGAGTGAGGGTTCACTCGAAACGAGTGAAAATCTAATTCGAAGCGGACTGGCTCACTTCTGAGACTTAGTGGAGTGAAAAACATGTTTTTTCACTCTTTCAGATTTGGAGAGTGAGTAAACCGACAAAAATCTCGGTGAAAAATCTTGGTTTTCGTAACTTGTTGGTCACTCGGGACATTTTTTTCAACAAAAATTGACCAAAATCCAACCAAATTCAACCAATCTCAATATTTGTGATTTTCCGGTTGTTTCTTGGTAATTTTCTGGGGTTTTACCTCAAAAATACCAAAAAGATTCCATAAACGGACCACATTTTTTGGTCACCTTTTGGCGGCAGATTTATTCTAAGCAACCGTTAATTTCCGGTCACAAACAGGTCACAACATTATATGGTAAAAACCACCAGGATAATTATTCTCTGACCAAATTTTTACCAAACCAAAAAATAACTTGCAATAAATGCAACTTACAAAGTTGTATAAAACACAAAAAAATGAATAAAACCAGGATTAAAAAGTTCATATTGCCAAAACTAGTTGAAAAAAAACCATATTTTTCTTCATAAAATCCAGTACTCACAGTCTAGGAAACAACAGGAATCCATATTACATTGTTTCGCAAGAATTGCTCTTAATGATTCCAAGTCCGTGGTTGCGTCAAGATCGAGTTCTCCCAGCCAAGAAACCGCTGTCTCTTTTAATCTATCTTTGTCGGAGTGATATGTCTCGTAATCTGACATTTTAATTTTCATAACGGGTAGTTTGAGCCTTTCGAGCTTCGTAGTGTCCTGTTGCGGTTTACTGGTGCTTCTCCTTTTCGCGAGCATCGTCGCTTTATTCAATAGACTTAAATTTATAATGGATGGTAGAAGTCGACAAGCTTCACCGTCGACCTTATAACAGAACAAAGAGAAAGGATGAAACGTCAAACTCGTTATACGTCAATTATGAACGAATGGAAATTGCTCTTGGGGGAGGTAAAAAATTAGAAAAAAGGATTGTACTTTGTTTTTGTTTCCTTTCTGTCACTTTGATCATAGATTCTGGATTTCGTCCACCTACTCCATGGAGATTTTCTGGGAAACAGAAGCGGAACTTCATCGAAGGGTCGATAAGACCGATTTGATTCACCTTGTGATTTTATATGACCTGTATGTCATTCTCGTGTGTTCACCGAGGAAAAGGGTTCAGTTGAATTTTACAACGAAAAATGTATTCCGTTAAATACGTGAACAACCAACATTTTTTGGTACTCAATTTCTGAACGAACATATTCTGTTGGAGCATCAAAAACGTTTGATATCGAATACAAAATAATTTTGTCATAGCAACAAAAGGTTTTGGTTCCTCACATATCGATCAGAAAATCTTGTTGTTTCAATCAAAC
This sequence comes from Gonatopus flavifemur, assembly GCA_018340375.1. Lineage (NCBI taxonomy): Eukaryota > Metazoa > Arthropoda > Insecta > Hymenoptera > Dryinidae > Gonatopus > Gonatopus flavifemur. The sequence goes on from JAFFJZ010000005.1 coordinate 15,979,230, forward strand.
ACTTTTTCCGATGTTGCTGAAGTTTGAATCGTTTATTGAAACGAATAAGTGCTCGAATAATACAATATTCAGCTATTAGGGACCAACAATCTTGCAGTACATTCTTCAGATGATGTTTTCCACTTCCAAGGAGTTAACTGTGAGTTTCAAACTTCAAGAACATCTTTTCCCGGTGTACACAGCTAGGAAATTTACTTGAACCAAATGGATTTCGCTTGACTTGGATACATTGTTTTGTTTCCGTTGAATGAACTGTTTTATTCATACTTCAAGCGACCACCCGAGTCGAAAAATTGTCATACTTTTTGAAGCCTGATCAACTCCGTAATACGCAACGATCCAGAGTTTAATCAGGTCGGAAGAAGGTTAACATCAGGTCGAATGAGGAATTTGAAAACAAGATCAGATTCAGAACAGAGTGAGAAATGAAATCAAACCTAATTCACTCCGTGATACGCAACGAATCAGAGTTGAATCAGGTTTTACTTTTTGACTCGGGCAGATTTTTAATTTAGCTCAGACTTCAAAATGTTAGTTGCCGCTCGGATTCGAATTTGTTCTGGAGCAGATGGACCCATATGAACGAAATGCGACTCACCTGCATTGGAATGGTTCTAGTGGTGACCAGTTTGGCTGTACTACATTGTGCTATACAAGTACCATGACCACCGGCCTGAAGGAGCGGTAATTGATATGTAGTGAGACCGACAACCTCTATCAAACCGTCATCCGTCGCAGGTTCTTTGGTACCGCTAGCTGCCCCCCACGGATGAGTACCTCCTCCGTAGGAAGCGATATTCAAAAATACTATCGCGTGTACTCGATGTTCCTTAAGTTTAGCCGTCATGTCTTGTCCATCACACTCCAAAGTCACAAACTCCGAAAGATCTTTCCATTTCCGACGAACCAAATCTTTACCCCCCATCTGACCGTAGAACATTTTATTTCTCAATCGTGAATTGAATCTTTCAGGATGCGCCTCTAAAGAAAATTGAAGAAAATATGAATATCGTTTGATGAAAGATCATATCACTCCTGTCCCAAAACACCTACCTCGAGCTTCATGGAATTCAAGAGCTATGTGAGCATCAACGCCAAGGGAGAAGTAATTATTAACGACGTTTAACGGTAGATTTTCTTTTCCTTTGCCTCCATCGTCGTCACCTTTGGCTTCGGGATTCTTTTCAACCACCAATTGCCACCTGTCGAGGAGAATGGTATCGCTCTCCCCGATATTCATAAGAATTTTGCCAATCGGTTCATCGGTATAACCGCCACCCCAACCTAGTGCTCTCGCCAAATCGTTACCGGTACCCAATGGGAGAACTCCAACCGCGGGAGGAGGATTCACTCCTATTTGATCCAGAATCGACAGGACCCAACCGACCGTACCATCTCCACCGCACGCCAACACTCTCAAATTCGGTACTTTCTTGAACAATTCTAATCTGTCGATCGGAAGAAAAAACCACTGTAATTCGGTTACAAATTGATATTAAATGTGTATCAATAAATTTCAATTTACCCCATTTTGGGACCTCCTTGAGTTAAATCAAAGACCTGTCTTGGATTGAGCAGCCATTGAAATTTCTGTAAAAGTTTGGCACCTTGGTTACCACCGGATTTTGGATTGATAAAAACCAATACCGGTTTCACGGTTGTCGTTGGAATGGGTTTCACGACCCAGAGTCTTCCCGGATCCTTGTCTTGTTCTTTTTCTTTGTCTTTATCTTTTTCTTTCTCTTTGTCTTTATCTTTAGCTTTTCTGGAATACAATATTCATCGTATCAGAGATAAAATCCAACTGATTGTGTATTAGAAATTTGATATTAAAATGTTTCTTTGTTTCGGAAAGTATTTTCATAATGACGACGAGCTTTACCGAATAATCGATTTTCTCAAATCAAAGAACCGTAACTCATCGTTCCACGTGAGAGAGGACAAAGCACGCTCAAAAGCCAGAATAAGAGTTACGAGGTGTAACGAAAAAAAGGTAGAACGAAGATTAAAGTGAAGCTGAGAGGCATAAGAAATTCGTCGCCAAGCGTTTCACGTATAAAACAAAAAGTTGTCGAGAGCAGTAATTAAGAGTATTCATTTTTTTTCATCTCGTCTCGATAAATACGTCGAAGTCAATTAAGTTGGATGAAAAATGATTCGCGGATATTCAAATTCATCCCAGCATATTAAATTTACCTCCTTTTTTCAACAGTCTCGCGAATGATGGTAATAATAATAGTATGGAAGGTCTACCTGCGAGTGGAGGCACCCGATCCAACCCCACCGGATTTCTTTTTTCTCGGAGATTTCCTCAAGCTGCTCTTGAAGCTGCCTTTACGGGGTAATTTGACGATCCAGGAGGGTGGCACGATGATTGACGAATGTACTCCTAATTCGCAATTCTCACCTATTCTCTCGACGTTGAAACAAGTCTCTCTGTTGTGATAAGCGGCCTTGCACCAACTACAACTAACGGCAATGATTTCCTTCGACGAAAAGCTTAGTTTCGATTGGAACGATTTGCCGCAATTGGTGCATTTGCCTTTTTGCGATCGTCTATGGACCCAATGATGATGCGTTTTTGTCTGTTCTCGATATTGACGTACCCCAACGTCACGGAAACTCGGTTTGCAATCGAAATTCAGTTTCACCGCGCAGAGAGCGTGTGCCACCACACGACAGGCGGAGCATTTCAATCGAGGGCCGTGTTTCTGTGACAGAAAAAAAAGAGAAAAGGAAAAGCATGAGATTCGTCTCTGTATACGTGCTGATCGTCCAAGGCGAAATATAATTGTTTTCCAAAAAGACATGCGTATGCGGGAATATAATGATTCTCACAAAGAGTTTTCAACATATATATCATTCCACGGTATCTCGTAAAAAGCTAAGCCCAATTTCCCTGAACGCGGTAACACGCCACGTACCGAATCTCAAATCCCCAGCGACGCTCTGTTCGCTCTAAGAGCTTAGCTCAATCCCGCGCGTCGTCCCTAATTGAATTTGGCACCCCAGTTGCTAAGGGTATAATACGTTCAAGTTATTTCCTTCGATTGTTCTTGTCATGTCTTCTTGAGATATGGAGCTTTAGGATAAACTTGGAGATGTGAGATATTCCACGCATATGGTTTTCCAATAATAACCAGCAAATATATTATACGAATACGTATCATCGTGGCAGCGGTGGCAGCGTTATAAATATATATATCTTTGTAACATCGGTGCAGTCGGTGCAGTCGTTGCATCGTTGGATCGATGGCGAGTGATGTAGCACTTCACTTGGATGATTCTTGCATCGTCTGATTTTTCGCTACTCTCCTCGCTCGATTGTAGCAGATAATAATCGATGTTTCCAACAATGACAAACTTGGAAACTTCCTCGAGCATGTCACAATAGAGGAATTTCATCTGATATATGTCCTCGATAATACGGTTGCACTTTGTACGTTTGTTCAAATGTGGAAGAATATCATTCGAAAAGCGAGTGTGATCATTGTCTTTTGGTAAATGACTTTTTCAATTGTTGTTACAATTTCTACTGGAAATCGCGGTCGAGTGGGCAACGAATGATCTGCACGAGAGGTCAAGGCTAGCATTGACGAGGCATATTTAACGTAGCAACTCTCAAGAACCTCTCCAGATTCATTTTCCTTGAGAAATTGATTCCATTAATTGGGAATCACAAGGGAGCTTAGTACCAGGAATCGGATGTGACAGATGTGTGAAACATATTTACAATATATATATATATGCTTTCATGGATCACCTGTGCTGTGCCCCTACAACCTCCCCTGCTGAAGATTTCTCAATGAGGTTCCTAAATACGGAATTTATAATGTCATATTCAGAACCCTAAGAAAAATTTATCATTGTCGACCGTTTTGTATTGCAAATTTTCAGCACTATGAGCATTCGTCATATGTAATTTCTACCACATTTTCTAGAACTTACGTTACACGGTTTTGGTTCAAAGGAAGACTCAAGGGTACTGCGATACCGATATGTAATTAAATGACATAAATTTTGAAACAGACCATCCAATTATCGCAATAATAATCATCACATCGATATCTTGAGATGAATTTTAATGAATTCTATGTACAAATATCATAATTCAAAATAAAAGAAAATCAGGAACACTCGTCTCTCGAGTTCATTTAATTGAAATTTCGTTAGCTAAAAAGCAAATTAATGATCCACTATAAATATACACGTATATCACCGAAATGCCTCATTTGCTTGATTGCTCTAATTTAATTATCGTAATTAGACACGCCATTTTTTTTATGAAAAATTCCATTTCTGTCCAAACATTTTTTTTTTATTCATTCATTTACTTTTGTATTTCATTATTCATGATATTCCTCCATATTCGTTCATTTATCCAACAGCAATATGCTTCGTGGATATACATTCTTTTGGGTTGGAAAATCATTAAAGTCTTACTAGAGGGAAAATAATGAAGATGTATATTCTCCGAGGTATCCTTTCGAACGGTAGTTTTGCAAACTTTGTTGTTTTTTTCTTTTCATATCCTAGCTTTATATCATAGCTGACGATACTCCGCGGGGAATGAATGTTGAGGAAAAAGGAATGTTTTGTAGTTTGAAAGTACGCAGATCGAATTTTTCAGAGTTCTTATTTGAAAAATGTTGTACGATGACGTTGTATTCGTTGAATCAATGAAAAAACTGTGGCACTTGTCAGGTATTTTTTTGTTGAATATACAATATATTTGTTCGGGTCAATTTTATGTACAGTTGGAAAAGAATTCAAGTACTTACTTACCCCACAATCGTTAACGTAACAAAAGTCACCAGATGCTGCCGTGGGTGACCAGAAATGTTCTCCGTTAATGGCACCGGGTCCCCAGTCTGGGGTCGATCGAGGTTCTCGATGGCCACTCGAACCACCGTCGTCCTTCCCTCTGAAATTCAAACAAATTATTTGCTTGATCATTCAAAAATATTCTTCGAATCTGGATGCTGTAGAAGTTTGACTCGTTTATAAAAACAACACGAAAATTCAAATTCATAAAATATGGCGCTGAGTATTCCGTTATTCGATTATTAATTCGTTTCTTTGAACGATTCAAACTTCAGCAACATTATTTCTAGCCAAAATTCTGTACATTCTCTCAAATTTCGATTTGATTGATCTTTCATCGTTTGCAAATACCATAATCCATTTACACAAACGATTCAAACTTCTATAACATCAGTTCTGTGTATAATTGTTGGATTCTGTGAGCTGAAGGAGAAACTTATAGTTCAGAGTTTCATGGAGTATTATCGAGGTTTCTCCGAAAATTTCTACAGATTCATGAATATAATTGTACTAACTTCTCAACAAAACTTCACAGAACTCATGATATTGTATGAATTTCTAGAATGATGCAGAGGATTAAGAAGAATTATACTTCATAGAACTCAATTTTGAACAATTTTTTGAGAGTTTTATGAATTGTTCTTCAAGTTTTTCCGAGGAATGTTTGCACCTTCTTTAGCATAACACTGTCAAAGAAATCACGACGTCTTTCTCAATAACGTACATGAATTCAATTTCGTATACATGAAAATTACATTTGATGTGAGAAAATATGGAACTGTCAGGTGGTATACTTTCATGTTACGTACATTGAATTTAATGTTATATATCAAACTGAATAGATGCACGCATTTGAAAAGAACTTCCAGAAAAAATGTGCAGGAATTTTTCACAGCTCTGTTGATAACGGGAACCAAAATAAAGTGCACACGAAGCACACGATGGAACGTAAGAACAACGTCGATGAAAGGTGAGCGAAGAGTAAATAGAACAGATTCGAGGAGAATTTGAAGTCAAGTTTGAAACGAAGGAAGCGTGGGAGAATCAACGTTCCATGAAAAGTATCAACAACGCAAGAGAAGTATACACAGAAGTATCCTAAAATAAAAATTCCAATCCCTTGGTGAGAGTCAAACTAGGGATACATGATATTTTTTATAGAAATTTCTTCAAGTTTATATTGATGAGAACTATATCCAAATTGTATATAAAATATCAATATTGTGGAATATCGTACATGACTAATTTGAACCGACAAATTGCTCTATTATAGTTCAGTGTCTTATTCAACGGTGTGATTCCCAGTTATTTCGAAATGTAACATCGCTGTTTTTGAAATGACATGAAAAGTTTACAATGCGTTTTGGCAACGCTGTGATTCAAGTATTATACGCTTCAACGAGAGGAGATGGATATATTTGACATTTCTTGTCGGCTTCAAGGTCCTTCACTATGCGAACATGTATTTGTCACCACAGAATCCCTCGAGAGATAGAAACCGATTGAAAGGGCCAAAAATCGCATACACTGAGAGAAAGGTACCTAGCTGCGGTAACTAAAATTTAGATGGCCCAGTGAACATACGCACGTTTTAAAAACGTCAAAAACAGTCAATAACCACACTTTGTGAATTAGTAATATTCTTGCGTTGATTCAACGTAAAAATGTCGCGGCAGATCTAGTGTTTTTCAACCATAAAATAACGTCATATCAACGGTTTCAACATCGTTTAAAAGACGTCAAATATTGACGTGTCCTAATGATGGTGAGTAAATTGTGAATTGAATCCAACAAATTATTTTGAAAACTTTTCATTCAATATCGAGAACAATAGTATTTCTGAGTATGACAGAATTTGGAAAGTATGCCACACTATTTACTATCTTGCTCTTTGTTGAAATTTCAACCATTGTTCGGTTTCGTTCGACATTTTTAGCAGAATATCTTCAATTGAAGTTCAAACACAAGGTGCTTTAAACACATTTTAAACGCGTGATTCAAACTCGTTCAAAACACAATTTTTGAGGACGTTTAAATTAGTTTAAATTACACGTCATCAAAACGTAATTCCTGGTCGTCTATTCCCCTATCAAATTTTGACTAAAAATCAACGTTATGAAATCAACGACTAACGTCCGTTTGACAGTCTGACGTTCTTTTAACGTTGAGATAACGTTGTAAATAAAAGTCTAGTTGTCTGAAAGAAGAATAAAAAATTTAGCTGTAACAAATAAAATTCATTTGGTTCAACTACATTTTTGTTGACAGGGACTAAATTTCCTAGCCGTCTAATATTTAATTAAACCCTTCTTCTCAGGGTGGAAACAGATAAGAACGGGTAGCCGCTGATTTGCTTGTGATGCGTTTTTTGACTCTTCCAATTGGTTTCTAACGTTTGTTGTTCCCAAGAATGTGACTCTAATGATTTCCCTGCATCCTTCACCAAAATTCTGTATTGATAAAAGTGGTGCAGAGTCTTATAGAGTTTCACTACGATTCCATGGAATTTTTTGAAAAATCGTATGCAAATGCCCAGGTTGTTGAAGTTTGAATCGTTTATTGGAACGAATCGGTAATCGAATAACGATAATAATAATTTTCAGTTACAAAAAATCACAAGAAATTACGACGATTCGTCACACTTTGTGAGTTTGAATTTTCGTTTCGTTTCTATCAACGATTCAAATTTCAAGAAAATAAATGCCTACGTTCCAAGGAATTCCTTATGAAAATTTACACCATTCTGACCAACGCGCTTTATTTTTCTCTGAAAACCGCGAAGAAGAAATGAAATATTTTGTTCAGAATTTAGTAAATTTTTCTACACTGTGAAAAATATTTGTAAATTTCCATAAATAAAAGTTGTATGTTGAAAAACTTATGGATTTTTAAATTTCCAAAATATTCGGGAATCCACAAAAATGTGTGTTTGAATTTTTAAACAATTTTTGTGACGTCTCAGAAAATGTTTTGAAATTTTATCAACATTGTTTGTGAATTTATATAAAAATGTTTGGTAAAGAACTTCCAACCTTGTTTTGGAAGTTTCGTCTACAGTGTGAAAGATGTTGCATGAGTTTTTATAACATTATAAAGAACGTCCCCAGAATTTCGATAACAAACTTTTCTATATGATGATTCTATACATTTCTCGCAATATTTTGCACAACTCTGCAGAAATTTATAAAATAATTAGAAACAGAATAATTCCTACGAAAAAAAACACATACTCTGAACTTTTAGAATCCGTATCTCCGAGAAAATGTGTTGACGAAAAATTACTCAAAGTTCAGGGAAATGGAGAAATAGGGGCGTTTTGCCGAAGTTCAGAAGCCAGTTGACTATGGTTCACTCGACTTCAGATGAAAATTCATACAGATATTATTTTTACAACACTCAACTGATGAAGATAATATAAACATTCGAATGGATTTTCATCTGTTGTCAACATTCATCATTAAACATTCAAAAGTTGATTTGCACTTCAACACGAAAAAAATGAATCTTCTGCACTGAAAGAACTTTTTTGTAAAAAATTGCCGTACAGCCTGTAAAAATGAGTGAGTTTTTAAACAGCTTAAAGTGATATACATATCATGAGTTTTAGAAAATGCACAGCAATATTTCAAAAAATTCCGACTTATCCCTCGATCACTGGAATTTCACGATAATTTTTCAAATAAAATTCTCTCAGTGTGTGGCAGCTATTCTCTTTTTTCACCTCTCTTTCTTTGCTCCAATTACCAAAATCATCTCAGCTATTGCTATTTATTAGTGACCACAGCAAAAAAACGTCATAAACAGTTGTTTCAAAAATGGCTGCCCTTTGCAATATCGTCAACATATATGTCATGTATTATATTTTGTGATCAGAGGCAGCTCGAGAAAATGAGCCTTTACTTACGCGCATAACCAGATGAACCTCGAGAGAGGAGGATAATTTTCTGAAGCCGCTACTGTTTGTGATTAAAATGATTATACTTCCTATCAATTATTAACAAAATCCTGTTACTCATTGTTAGAACATGAGTGAGTTTGATGTTGCAATATGATGCATAATTGCGGCATATAAATTCGTCTCTATTCTCCTATTATATAAATTGTATTAATATTCCAGATAATTTGCTCCTGCGAGTGGAGAAAAAATGTAGCTTTAATATTTTCACCGTAGCCGCTATATTCCACGCAAGATATAGCTGTTGTAACTAATTTCTAGCTATCCAAATGTTGATTTTTTCTCCGTGCAATTCCAGCAATTGAAGTACATCGATCTCTAATAGAGGCTCATCTGCTAACTCCCTTGTTGGCTCAACTCGAATTTTCTACACCTGGACTTCATTTTATGTACCAAATTTGAGGAATGGTATATAATTCATGTACAATAATTGTTGTTTATTTGTAATGTACAAATAAACATTGTTGATACTTGGTCTTCTAATGATTCGTTTGGTCGATGCAAAGGAATTTTGAAAAATCTCAAAGTCGTAAATGATATTGCAGAGAGGGGAGTGGCGTTAATTCAAGATTATAATAAATTTCTTACAAAAAATGAAAAGGGAAAGCAAGATGTGTTGTTAAGCGTAGCCAAAAACAGAAAAGATTCACCTGATTTTAGAAAAAAGTTTATTCCGTCGTACCTACATCGTTAATTCATGTCTATTCATATCTATCTGTGTGAAAATAAAGGAATATATAAATACGGCTTAGAAATTGAAGGAATTTGTTATTTACAATGAAATAGTAATAAGCAAATTGATTTGATCATAAATATTGATTACATATAATATTCAATACACGTATGAACTCATAGATTTTTTCCGATTTTAGGGACGATTGAATCAATGAAAAATTGATTTAATTAATTTGTTAATTCAACTCGTAATTGATGTTATTTCAGGAAAATGCATGCAAGCACGCCTCTTGCCGGATTTCTTGAATAACTCACCTATAAAACATCGTTTCGTAACGTTTGATGTAAAATAAGCGAGTTGGGAATAATTTTTTTTTATAAAGCAGCTAGGTATGATCTATAAATTATCAAAAAATTCTACAAAATGTTGGAACAGTCCTTGGAATACTTCGAATCATGTCGGGACAATGTTCACCGGTAGTTTCAAGAGCTAAATGTATTCAATAAGGTGACATATTCTGCATTTAGCGGATCAACGGTATAAATTTTTATTAAAAAATGGCTGAAATATGAATAATTGGTTCGTGCGCGCTCTAAACTTGATTTGATGTTCAAATAGGCATAAAAAGTCACCTGATTATGCAGGTTTAATTGGAATTCTCGGATACATTTTTTGGATATTGAATTATGAAAATTTGGTTTTCAATTATTTATAAAAAAACAAAAAATTGAAAAATGAACCCGTGAACCATGCAAACTTCGAAAGAATAGGTTCACAGATATCGCATAGAAATTTCGTCAAGTTCTATACAAAATTGCAGAAGTTATGAAACATTTTATAATGAACAACTTTTTCGCATTTTAACGTAAGAATCGAAACAATCGCTTCGCGCACCATTTAAAAATCATCTGATTTGTTTTTTTTTGGGTTCAATCTTGTTCTTAGATTCCATAGAAAGTTTTTCAGCCCGACACTCATTGAAATTCGAAAATCATGTTTTTTTGAATCACCTTGATGTACAATTATATATAAATTATATATATAATACATTGAATCGTATACAAATTATATATAATTGAAAAAGTTTTCCCACATGGGATATCCAGGTTCCATAGTGGAAGTCCAGTTATGAAAATACAGGCAGTAAGCGGCCAATATATGCCTCCTGTTGAATTGCAGACGATTCATTCCTTATTGCTGACCGCGATATGGTTCTTCAATGCCTAACAACAACGTATACAGAAATAAAAACCGGTGTCAGTTGTAACAGGGTGTCAATTCTAACAACGAAGATTTCTTCATCATTTTTTGAGAACAAATGAAACTAATACGATTCAGCTGTAGAGATTCACGTCCCCCTTTTATATTTCAACATTTTGTGCGACTCGAGTCAATCAATTCTAAGCTACGTTCATTAACCTCTTCTTTTTATTCAAAGTAAATATTTGTCCTCAATTATGTTTTCGTCTAGTTTTCAAACTATCACAGTTATTGATAACTGCCCTCGTTAAAAAAACTTATAGGATCCGATAGAAACCGGTTCAAAATTGATCGGAACGAATAGGGTCAATCGAAAAACCTCGAGTACCGATTCAAAATGAATAGGATCCAATTGAAATCTGTTATCTATAGGATCGAATCGAGGATTCACCCATTGAAAAGTTTGTGTTCCATTGGAATTAAGAGGACTCCACATAATCTATTGGTCTGTATAAGAAATATCTGATAGGATGTTTAACATTTTTTCCAATTCATAAGGCAAACGGTTTTCATTGGAAGTTTCCATCACCTTAATCTATTGGAAGTAATGGGACAATTTGTGAAATTCAATGAATGATGGGTCTTTTGAGAGAAATTTTCGACTTAATTTCAGAATGTACAGATTTCATTTATCAATCGGTTTTAGTTGGATTATTCCAACATACGAAATCATTGGAAATAATGGGAAAGTTTACAGATCATGGTATTCTATGGGTTTGTATCGGCAATATCCAATTCAATTTCAGAATCCCTTCGGAATCCACGGTAATTCGGATCTATTGGAATTAGTAGGGAAGTTGATGAGGTTGAAGATTTAACGAGTCTCTATGGGAAATATCCATTTTAGGTTAGATTTCGATAGGAACACCTATCGAATCCTATTACCAAAAAAATTCAGCGGGTGAGAAAGAGTGCTCTTATCACATCACCCATGATATCCGATAATCGTTTTTGGGAACAGGATTTCATAGGTATTTGTCATCAAAGTTATTGTGAGAATGTACTCAAGCCGATTGAAAGAATTCTAACCGGAATCAATAGGACATTTCCGATGCAAAACTCAATTCATACCAATAGGATTTTTCTTTATCGGATTTTTTAACCAAGGTGATGTTGAACGTGTGAAACTTTCATGCTTTGCCTCAATGTCATCCAATTTAGAATTCAAGAATTATGAATTGTCAATCAGAATCTTTATGTCTTTCTATAAAATTCTTTCCAGGATCAATTGTAACACATGAATCTGTGTAAATTGTAACTGATCGCATTTTTTGAATTCATAGTTAGAGTATTTTGTCATTGTCATCACAACCGCGGAACGAAATCTTGGTATCTTCTTGAGTTTTTCAAAATGATGTTCGTTCTGTAGAAGATAACGATTCTCTCAACTGATTATGTTGGTAAAGCAGGTGAATTGATTTTATTATGAAGACGATATGGAAGAAAAGTTTGTCGACTGTGTCATTGTTACACTACTCATTGGAGAATGAAATTTTTCTTGAGGAGTATCCAATAATGCTTCTGTGTAACAATTGAAACCGAGCTTGTTACAACTGACACCGATGCACAGTGAAAAATTTGGTGTATTTTTTTACCACACGTGTATGTTCCAGGAGGTCCACTCGCAATTTATGTTAAATATTAACACAAAAAATGTTAAATTTACACTGAAAATCTGTGAATTTCAGAATTTGATACACTGTAAAAAATAATCGGAATTATTCTATACGCAGTAACCGGAAAATTCCAATCATGGGATAGGGAATCAATTTCCGGTACATTTATATAAAATTTGCCATGTGTTCAACTGAAAATTCCGAATTATATGGGATTTTTACCACCATTTTCCAGTAAATTTCCTGTTGAATTCGGAAAATTTTTAAAGCGTGTATGTGTTAATCAATTCCGACATTCTTTCACAGTGTATGTTGTTTTCAACACAAACTATGAGTGGACCTCCTGTGACACCAAATTTTTCGCTGTGTATGGTGTCGATTTTAGCTAAAATATCAGAGTAGAACTCAATAAAGCTTCGCAAAAAAAATCAGACAGGAATAATAAATGTTAAGCAATCATTGATAATATGACTAAAAAATTAGTCAACTTAAAAAACTACCGTTAATCCACCGTTAAGTTGCGAATTCCCATTAAAATATCGTGGTGATATCATTCATTTGATGTATTATTTATCAGTATTTTCCTCTCTCTTGAGCACTTATGCTATTACATGAAAAAAACTCCGTTGCACGCACAAAGTTCCTTCTACAACAGTATAAAACCTCCCATTCGTTTCAATAAATCCGACTTCTCGACGTTGACTCATAACCGAGGATTTTTAATGAAATCATGAGAAATCACAAGTTTTATGGATCAGTACCGATGAAAAGATGGCGGAAGATTTTTATGCTTTGAATGACAGTGAATACAACCAATCCTGGTCGGGAAAAAATGAAAATCAACTCATTCAAGGCCCTGTTCGAGTCTGTTCAAGTTGGAGAGGGCCTTGGATGGCCCAGTTTTCACTTCAAACATCAAAAAGACACTGCTCCTCCAGGCAAAATTCTATATTTCATTCAACATACAAATGTAGATAAATTTCTACATTTTTTTCAGGTAGAATTCGCAGAGACATGTACGGGATTTCAAAAAAATCTCTACTTTTATGAATATTCTGGGAACCGCCAGAGTTGACAAACAGCCCAGTATTGAGTTAAATCTGCCAGATTCCAGTCAAATCAACTGCTCCTGGTTATCAGTGTTTTTCAACTGGTACCAACTGTTTGTCGTATTTCAGACGATTTGAACAGACACACAGTGTTGGGTTATAGTATTAAATCGACTCTGTTCCAAGAATACCCAGTTTGTACAGAACCGAAACTACGTCGGCATCGATCTAGAGTTATTATGATGGTCACAAAGAGGTAGAGTTGTGCAAAATTTTAGGACAATAATCTACGGGGAGAATTCTTTGAACCGCGCATGCATGAAATCTTTTCATTCGAAATGGGAAGAGAGAAGAATATTTGTAATTGACGAATTCTTTTATAAAATGAATTTGGGATGAAATATTGATTCACAAATGTAGAAGTAATAGATAAATCTTGATCCCTCATCACTCTGAATTGAAATTTTCCATACTTCTCCAAAAATCCGCCATAAACTTGTGATAAAAGCCCGTCATAAAATGAATGAATTTTCACATAAATTTACGTAGAATTTAGTACACGCTTGTACCGGAAATTGATTTCCCTCACCAGTCATATAAAATTTCCGGTTACCGAATACAGACAAACTCCAATTTTTTTCTTCCAATTCGTGTATTCCATCAATTCTTCCCATCCATTATTCTTTATAAAAAGACTATCTCAAATTCAATAGTCTGGTCCAAACGTTGGGGAATGGCGTACCATTTCCATATAGTTTATAACTGTGTGCACGAGTAACTGATTTCTATTAAAATTCCATAGATCGTTCCGAACTTTCAATTTCCTAAATGTCAGAACGCTTGTAACACAAGTTCAAAGATAAAGAAAACATCACAAGAAGAAGTGAAAAACAATTTCCATGAAAATTGATGAAGTTTCTTCAGAGGAAGAAAAGTTCCTCCAAGGATATAGTCGCGTGTCACGCTCTCATCTACAAGAGTCGCAATCAATGAATCATGGCGAAGGTAATTGTATCTCACAAGCATCGCAATCGTTTCCCCAACATGTACATCTTACGCCCCAAGTCTATACACTCGAAGACGTAATAATTCGTGCTTAATATTGCATCATTCGCGATATAAAATTCATGAAGATTGTAGACATTCGTTGTCATTCCATTCTCCCCGGTAATCGATGAAGAATTCCATTCTTCCACAGAATTTCATGCATAAAATGAAATTTTTATGAGACCGCGATTTACAGCGTATCGTATTTCAGAATTTCAAAACTTTATCTTTATTCGATCATTTTCCTTGTTCCATTCATTTTACAATATTTGTGTTTTTGTTTGTGTGACGTTGTTCGATAAATTATCATTTCAAACTAAAATTTGAATTATCGATTTTCGATGCTCATATAAGTCTGTTTTTCTAGCTCATCTCGTTTCTAAGTTATAACAATTTCAAAGCCCAACGTTTTGATTGAAATCGCGGAATACTTAGATTACAATTGTATGGAAATTGCATAGAATTTCCTAGCAGAAGGAATTTTGATGAAGATTTTAATGTAACAAACATCACCTTTTGTTCCTCCGGAAGGAGGGTATTTGATTTTTTCCAAATTCGAGAGGATACAATTCAAACGAAGAATTTCCCTCGATATCTGAATTCACAAAAGAGCTAGATTTACGGATCTCAACATATTCTATGAAGCTCGATCGTAGCGGAGTTGGGAGATTGTTGGTTTAGAACAAACATCGAGTCAACTCATATCCAATTAAATCAGCCTGTGTATCAAACGTTTCAAAGGTCATCATAATTTATTCATAACTTGGTACAAAATTTCATCAAAAGAGAAATCTCCTTGAATCTCTGTGGAAAGAACCCTGTTTTTGCATAAATATAAATCCTCCCTGGGTGGATCGTGCGTACATTTATGCGAGGAAAATTATGAAAATATGATATAATCTTGTGTCTTGTCATAATATAGTTATCTCACGGGAGAAAGTTATTGAAACCATGAATATAGTGATAAAATATTATAGATCGATCAGTTTAAGAATCATTCTTCTTTTTTTCCCTCAACTTTTATACTTTTCTTTTTCAAATAGTTATAGAATATTTATCGTTTCACAGGAAAAGAGAGAATTGAAAAGATGATTCATTTAAATTTTACTGCAATGAGTTTGGCAGGAGAAGGGAAAATCTTGTTTCTTTAGTTCCTTTCATTTTTTTCCATCTCGTCGCGTTGAAGAGGGGTGCGACTACGTCAAAATAGGGGGACTCTCACGATTAAACTTGCATTATTAAAAATGTACTTTGACTCTGTTTGTTCTTTTCTATCCTCTTTCTCGTATACTTTCTTTTTCTACTTTATACGCTTCACATATACTACGATGAGTGAATTTAAAATAGTGTCTCTAAATATTTAAGGATACGGTCTCCACCACATCACAGGGGTAGGATTTGACCTGCATGAATGTTACTCGTGCGCATAAAATTTTATAATGTACATCATTTCACTGTATCTTATCACGGTCGCATATTCAAATTGATTTTCTTGGTTATTCCATATGAATTCAGAGAACAGGGAAGATACGTGGCCTGTATTCTGAGAACAGAAGATTTGATTTACAATATTCATCGAGATGTTTTATCGTTCCACCAAGATGCTATTTTTCTTGATCTTCTCTGCTTCTGTTCAACTTATAATTTGAAATCAACTAACGTTTTTCTCTGTGAACCTCCTCCTTTTGAGAGATCTCGTTTTGAAACATCAATAATTCGAATAAGGTTTCTTTTTATAAATTTCGAAAGTTCTTTTAAAGAAGGAGAACAGTGTTTTATGTTATCTTTTATTGAATTCTAAATACCTGTCATAATTGTTCGAACGATTTAGCTACGATAATTCGATTACGTTTGATACGATGGCGGAAGGAAATAAAAGAGGAAAACGTTACAGGAAAAGACCAAGATCCGGGATACGTTGAACGAATCGCACGGGATGAGGGATGTCACAAACACGTACAAATTAAGCGGGTAGGCGATAAGAGACGAGATTGAAAAGTGATTGATCAAATCGGTCATGAGATTGACTATAACCCCCTTCATGTATTAACAATAATACTTTTGAAGCACAGTATCAATTCTTGATTGATTTTTTCATGCGTGCAATATTTTATTATTACGTGCCAAGTGTAGAAGTATGAAACCGGATTTTTTGTGTGAAAATCACACGTTTGTTGTTTGAAAATGATGAAAAAAATTGTATTCGAGATAATCTCTATCGCTGTTTATACATTTTTATGCCGAAAACACAATTCCTCTTTTGAAACGGACCGGTTATCGAGCCATTTTCCTACATTTTCATACGGATTGAAGCGTTGTTCAGCGAGAGCGTGTCCCATTGACGCGCATGGATGATAATGGGACGGAGCTAAGTCTGGAGAATGAGCCGCATGCGGTAGTATCTCCCAACTGAACGCCTCGATCGTTTCCCTGAGACGTTTTGCTGTGTGTGATGGGGCATTATCGTGGAGCAAGATGACTTTGTGTTGCCTTTTTCCATATTCCGGTCGTTTTTCACGCCATGCGCGATTCAAGTCGATCATTTGCCGTCGGTAGCGATCAGGGTTGACGGTTTGCCCAGGTTTTAGCAGCTCATAGTAGATCACACCCTTCTGATCCAACCAAACACAGAGCATTGTCTTCTTTCCAAAACGATTCGGTCTCGCAGTGGATGCGCCCGGATTCACCCATGATTTCCTACGCTTAGGATTCTCAAAATATATCCATTTTTCATCAACTGTCACAATTCGATGGAGAAGTGACTTTCTTTTGTATCCCTCGAACAGCATTTCACAAGTGTTTTTTCGATTTTCTTGTTGTCTTTCATTCAATTCATGTGGAACCCATTTTCCCACTTCCCGAATCTTTCCCATGGCTTCCAAACGAAGGGAGACGGTTTCCTGCGTCACATTCAGTTGATCCGCGAGTTCTTGTTGAGTTTGAGTATCATCTTCATCCAATAAGGCTTGTAATTCGTCGTCTGCGGACTTTTTCGGTGGTTTCCCACGCTCTCCGTTCCTCACGGCAAAACCACCACTTTTAAATTTCTTGAACCACTCGAAACACTGTGTTTTACCAAGGGTATGTTCACCGTAAGCTTCGACAAGCATTCGATGTAATTTCCGCAGCAGTTTTCTTCAAATGATGATAAATAACCAATGCTGTCTTCAGATCGTAGTTTGTAGACACAAAACTCGACATGTTTAGGGTGATAAAACAATTACGGGTGTATACAGAACTTCTATCCTTTTGCGTTGAAAATCTTCATCAGCTGTTAGGGGAAGATGATGGTGCTGAAGAAGTGCCATTTATAGGGAAATTCCGGTTTCATACTTCTACACCTGGTATATTCGAATTTCAAATAAATTTTATTGGCTTCGCATACAAGTTTCAAATCATTTTCACAGTTTTCCTCTTTCCGTGCAATATATAAATTATATCACTCTACGCATTATCGGGAACGACAATAATCACTAATTACATGAGTTATCCAGAGTTATTCCAGAGAAATCATAGTCAGAAGGTAAGTAAATGATGATACGAAACAGACAAACGAGAGAATAAAGAGACTTGAGATAATTCCTGTCTCTCTCGTAACAAATTGAACAAAGAAAAAAGGAATTAATCATTGGATACAAAGCTAATGTACGATAAGACATACTCAGACGTAAGACGTAAAGTCGTGTTTCTTAAATTCGAGCGTCAAATGACTATCGAAATCGAAGCGAGGAAGGATGTTGATGGATCATCGATTCCCCGAGCAAATGGGCAACGAATACCGTACAATCACTCGTTCATCGTTATCGAGCCAAAGCGCGAGCATTTGTCAACGAGTACCTCGCGGTGGGTATTAAAGTGCCAGCAAAATCGTAGCGAATATCGTGCACGGTCACGAACAACGTTTTACCGATTATTGCACGTGCACAAAATGTTATGCGGAATGTTATCCGGTAAACCTCGTGTCTCTCAAATAGAATTATATTCGCGACGATTAATCGCGTTCAATGTTACTTTTCTTTCAACAAATTTTTCCTCTCTATATCCAGAGCACGGTAACACGTTCCGTTTGCTCTTTGATCTGGAGTTTAATTTTCGTGTCATCGTTTGATGACAAAAAGAAAAAAACAGCATACCTTTAACGAACGATCCGAGAGCGTGAATTATCATTTATTTTCAAAAGAAGCTCAACCTTTCGATCAAACGATCCAATAAAAAGGGGAAAAACTTGACTTGTAATCGCAATAATCTCTGCGATCATTGAAATGAATGACAGAGATTATTCCGGTGATTTATCACGTAATTGAGTAGTGTTGGATATTTCGTCGTATTAAAACGATGAAGAATAATGAATCGATGTTATGAGTATCGTAAGAGCCTTGGGAATCAACGCTGGGATGTTTTCCTTCCATCTCACCTCGTTCAGATTCGATTTATTATAAATTCATATACGATCACCGTGAAGATCATAACCACTGCATGATCGAGACGGAAAGTATTCACGTTGGTGGAAATTTGAGCGGACTGAAATCGATGGAATCGTATTTATTATTTTTCTGAGGTAAAACATTTTGATTCGGGGGACATAGAATGCTTCGAAACTCTCACTACGATGGAAGAAGTGAAGGAGTAAAGTACAGTTTGTTCATTCATTTTTTTGAAACAACGAGAAGAGTAACCTCAATCGATTATCTACGGTCTAAAAATAGATCGGCGGTTTTTAAAGGAACAAGGAAAGCTAATGGATTCTTCCGTGAGGTAGTGATCGATACATTCATATTCAACATTACTAATTGTTGGAATAATCCGTACGTGCCAATAATTTGTATCTCTCGTTAGTTGAACGAGGTTGTGTTTATTTTGGTACTGTGTGGAAGTATAAATAAGAATGAACTTGTGAACGCGGAAATAATTGTTTATGGATTATGATAGCTGTGTAAAATCATTTGAACAATATTTTTTGTTCATGAAAATGTTCTTATAGTTTCGTATCTGATGTAACATTCCAGTGGAAATTACTGCATAGAGGTCTAAGAAAGTGTCCCAAATGATTTCGGGTGGGTAATTGTTGCAATAACAGCATTACATTATTCCAACAGTTATATTTATGGTGGTATTTTGGGATTGATTGGATACTGATCTCACGAAGGAAACTAATTTACATAAGTTTGAGAGAAGAAAATTGGCATCAGTCATTTGGTACTACGCATAAAAAATATTTGGGAAATCACGGAAAAGCAGGAAGAATTATTAGCGGACCACTAGAACTAGTGCATATAAATTTCTGCTAGGACAGAATGAGTGAATTGTTCTTCTTGGCTTTTATATCTGATTCATCAACGGAGTCAATCCATATGGAAATTTGAACATCGGCTTTTACTTTTATTGGCAAACCTACACGGAAAGGAATTTTCAGCTGTACACGGAAAAAAACAAAACTGTGGTAGCTATTTCGAGTATTTGATATTTGGATAGCGAGAAAATTGCTGCAAAAGCTAGATTTTAGGTCCTGTAGCAATAACTTTTGTTGCTACAGCTAGAAAACAGCTACCATAGCTAATTTTCAGCTATCCAAATATCAACCACACTGTAAAGAATAATCAGAATTTTGCTATACTCAGTAATCGGAAAATCCCGATCATGCGATAGGAAATCAATTTCCGATAAATGTGTATGAAATTTCCCATAAATTTGACCAAAAATTCCAAACTTTATGAGATCTTTACTATCATTTTCCAGTAAATTTCCCGTGAAATACGGAAAATTCCTAACGTATGTATATGTTAATTACTTCCGAACATTCATGTGGCGTTTCCCATAGAAATTCTTTACAGTGCACATCATTTTTTTCCGCGTATCAGCTCATTTCCCAACGACATTAGTTGAAATGAACCTAATAGAGCTAAAAATTTTGCTGCAGCAGCTAAAATTCAGCTACAGAAGCTAAAAAAAAATGGCTATCCATCTCACATCCAATTACTTTCTCCCATGTATGAGAGCATCACGTAAGGCACTCGTATGCCAGTCCTGATCTACCACCGGAATAATGACAACGTTTAATGTGAGGCGCAGAGGCGTAGCATTAAAATTTCCACACCGCTGGGGCTGGAATATCACACAGTTAGTATTGGCATCATACACATGATAATACCGTAAAACAGGGTGAATAAAATCATTGGGGCGAATGAGATCATCGATGGAAAAGACATTGAATAGAAGAATCACAACTAATAATGTGAATAATTGAAGGGATGAGTGCTTAATTTGATCTGCTTTCATCAATATTGTCAATTAATTATGAATTCATTTGACATCTCTTCCCTGATAAGAAAACCCCATGGAATTCATTCAAATCAAATCGAATGGGATTGGGCAAGACTTTTGTCCAGGTTTCAATTACTCATTGAATCGAACCAAATCTGATTAAAATTTCTCAAATTGGCTTCAACTAGAACATTGTATGAGATTCAATTAGATTTGGCAGGTTTCAATGAGATTCTTTAACGAGAGTCCCTATTCGCTATTTCTACAAACAATTAAAATAATTCCGAAGATTCATTCGGATGAACAGTGTCACCCTTCATCGCCTGGCGCTGATTAAATTATGAATTGATGAATAATGAACTGAATAAATTACAGAATTTTAGAACATATTCTTGTGCATACACTGAAAGCAAGGTGACTATAGTTAGGACAACTAAATGTTGGTTGCCCCTGCTGGATTTTTATTCACGCTAGCTTTTAGGCTCTAGCTGGGGTAAATGAAAGGAATACGAATGGAACGGTTTATTCAATGCGAATAAAAAGATTTGGTTGTGATCAACGGTTGAATGGTATGTGTCAGTGTGTACGCCTGAAAATTTTTCTGTCAAATCTTGACTGAATCTTGGACTTGAAAAACTTAATTCTCCGCCTGTAATCTGGGACATTTTTGGCACGGGCCGAATTTTTAAGTTGAATATCTCCGAAATGAAAAAGAAGGAAGAACCATTTTGTTTATTACAAATGGCTGAATAAATTTTTGGGAATACAAAGTGGGATAGGATCAAAGTGTTACAAAATGTTGTCAGATTTTTTGAACAGCATTTATTACGGGATCAAAACAACGACTGAACATGAATTGCCCAGATTACGGACGGTGTCAGTAGAATCTAACGTTACGGGCGATGGGTTTAGATAAAATTATGAGTGAAAAGTTGGTGAGTTTTGTCCAATGTCAGATAACAATTTTTCATCGAATTCTGTCTGATATTTTAGGGTGATACTAGCGGCGTGACAGCAGCCAAATGGTTCATGACAACCTACGAGCAATCGCTTCAATTAAATCAAAATAACGCTCTGTACAGCATTTCCCCGACTTTAGTCAAAATGCTGTATAGAACGATATTTTGATTTGATTGAGGAAATTAAGAGGAATTTAGGGGGAGCTTTGAAATCTGAATACATTAAATTCCAGGATGTTTAGAGGAATTCAGAGAGATTCAGAGGAATTCAGAGGAAGCTTTGAAATCTGAATATATTAAATTCCCGGAGATTTAGAAGAATTCAGAGAGATACAGAGAAATTCAGAGAAATTGGGGGGAATTCAGAGGGAGCTTTGAAATCTGAATACATTAGATTCCGGGAGATTTAGAGAAATTTAGAGATATCCAGGTAAATTCAGAGGGAGCTTTGAAATTTGAATATATATAAAATTCTCAGGGATTCAGTGATATGCGGAGAGATTCAGAGAAAGTTGAAGAATTTAGAACGTATCACTATCAGAAAAGTCTCTAACTTCCTCTGGATTACTCTGGAATTACTCTGAATCTCTTTGAAATTAGTCCCAAAATATAGAGAGATTCAGAGAAATTCAGAGAGATTCAGGGAGATTTTTTTTACCAGGAATCAACTTGAAATTTGGTTCGATCCATCAGGAAGTGTAATTGTGATGTCCAGAAAAAATGGTTGAAGCAAAAATTAACTACATTTTTCAGGTTAGAAAAAACAGATTCTTTTCTTGGTGTGATAACCTGAAAAATGTAGTTATATTTGGCTTCAACCACTTTTTCTGGACATCGCAATCACATTTCCTGGTGAATCGAACCGGATTTCAACGTATTGCAACCACCAATGTTTCAACCAGGTCGTTCTTCCGCTAATGTGCGATGAAAGCAATGTTCTTGAAATTTCAATCACAAATGAATGATGATTCTGTTACTAAACAATACCATCACGAGTAATATAGTATAGCGAAAATTGAAAAGTTAATTACATGTATCATTGAATTTCAAACACCAAGAACTGAGAATTTCATCTGCAAGTGTACTTGAAAAATCAATGAAATTTCAAGGAATTTTTGACAGTGTAGTTTGACAGTTTACACACTTTCATCAAAATAAAACACTTGAATCTACACGGCGTACATGAATTTTTCACTGACCGTATAGTACTACTTGAAACGCAAATACCGTGAATATTCGTGAGTACTGATATATATGATTTGCTGAATGATATGCTGCTATTTGTTCCTGTGTTTTTTTTTCAAAACAAAAATTCTCTCCAAAAGCTTGAAAGCATTCAACACTCTTGGTAAAAATAACAGAGAAACCCGGAAAACCCCCGAAACAAAAACTGTGACAAAACAGGAAGAAAACGTCCAGCTTTTTTCGGTTTTATGGCAATTTTGTTTCACGGGAAGAAATTTGTAGCTGAATCAGCTAAATTTGACCTATTATCGCTAAATGTTTTAACACCCACAGGGCAGCTAATTTCTCAGCAACATTCCGTGTTCTTTGTTTTCGCTAGCAGGGAGTGCATCATGCTATTGCGTGAAGAGACAAATCAAAATTCGATTGGATTCTAGAATTATTGATGACTCGATTCGAAGCTTCGTATATCAACGATCCACATATGTATATACATAAATATAGGAATTCAATGTATCAAAAATAACCGGAAATGAATCAATTATGACCGAAGCATCTGATCTGAGATTTCTGAATAATGAATATTTCCTCCCATATTATGACGTGGATAAATTCACGGTTGACAGTCCCCCATTACAACTACTTGGAGATTGAGTATGAGCAGAAAAGAAGAGAGAGGAGAAGAAGGTATTTATGAAGAACGTGTACCGATGGTCATTTATGAGATATTAAGTGATATGCAGCCTTCAGAATTTGATGCGGAGCGATTTCTCTATTAATAATTAAATCGTTTTATTCGTTGCTCTCATTTCTTGCATACAATTTACACGTGTCCTACATCCGATACACGGAAAAACCGGGTCTATTAATATTTAGAAAGGATTTATCAACGTTTAGAAAAATGACAAATATCAACAGTTGATAATTTCGTTGGTATTTTTCACAGTGAAACTATCAATTGTTAATACATCGACTATGAATTTTTAGTAAACTCACTACGAATATTTTTCAGCGATCCTCATTTTCCCTAAATTGACAGTCATTTTTCTAAATATTAATAGACCTAGTCTTTCCATGTAGGAAGATTATAGTCCTTATTGATAACTTATAATGGCGCTGAAACGTCAAAAGAAACGAATGAAACTTTGCTACCCTTTATTATAGCGAAAGAGCTACCGTTACGATAGTAAACATGAATTCATTACTGCTAATTCTTAAGAGATTCCCCAGGCATTTAACTGCACCTATTTATATAACTGAATTCGCATTGAATTCATTTCCACTGTCATAAAGGCCACTGTGCAAGAATTCTTCTTGAGAAGTCTTCGAGAATGCAAACCGATCATTTTCTGTCTGAAACGTAGTGGTAGTTTTTGAACAACCAATACGCAATGACTGAAAATTTCAAATATGTCCTAATATAATGTTGTTGAAGTTTGAATCGTTTATAGAAACGAAATGAAAATTTCAATTCAATAAATACGATGAAGAATCTTTATTTGTCCTCTGGAATTAACTGCTTGGAACTGGAAACATTGTTTGAAGATAACTTAATGTAAGATTTTAGGTCTTCAACAGCTGAGTATTTCGTTATTCGATTACTAATTCGTTCCAATAAACGATTCAAACTTCAGCAATATCTAGTACAGGACATTGCTAAGATTCCAATTCAAATCTCAATTTAAAGGTACTCAGGTACCTACCAACAACAGCGAGCCAAATTTTGCGCCAACTTTTTTTTATAAATCATGCATTCAACGGAAATTATCAATAGATAATAATAAAATCCACGACCAGGATTAGACTTGAAAGTTGAGTTTCAATCTTTTCTTGATTCTCTGGCGAGTATGAAAGGATTTCAAAAGTGAAAACTATGCAGAAACTTCAATCGATATTCAGAGTCCAATCTCAGGTATGTACTCAATTATTATCGATTTTGAATTTAATTTCATCAAGTAATTTATGAAGAAAATTGGCGTAAAATTTTACCCGCTCTTCCTGATGCTTCAGTGTCCTTAATTGAAGCGTAAAATAATTCCTAAACATAAGAAAACAATTTCTAAAATTTATTGATAATTATACGAACCTGTATCCACCGAAATGAATAAACTATAAGATCCGTATCCTGAGTCAATTCGATCCTCTTGGACATTATTTTCTAATGTGATATCACGATGTTTCCCGTGGTTGATCGCAATGATGAACCGTTTTTAACGTTACTATTGTATTCGTTACATAATTTTTGCATCCTTCGCAAACGTATATTTAACTCAATTCTTATTATTTCTATTCGATTCAACGTAAATGTATTTATTTACGTCCATTGATATTACAGCGTAATTAATATGCTTTCTCAGTCCTCAAGAACTAGTCTGAAAATAAGTGACGCGGTGAAATGAATATCCATCGGTCGATGTTTCACAATGATTTGTCCTTAAAGAATTGACAGACTCGAAAGGAAGGAGGATAAAGTGAATGAAAATAGTTTCATCTTCGTTAAATTGACGATAAAAGCTAAAATTATCTCAATAAACGAATTACGACTCGAGTCCCATTTTCGAGACAAAGGGATTTTTTCACACTATAATTATAGCCGTAAGTGACGGAATGTAATTGGAATATCTCTTTGTAAAGTCTTTATGTAAATAAAAGGAGGAGACCAAGTATTTTACTGTTACAATCAACGATCGTCGAGTGAAAGGAGGAGAGTTTAATGATAAGTGATCATCGAATTCATGTTCGATCTGATAAAATATTTCAGTTCATGTTCAAGGATCATGTAAATAATAAATTAATTCGCATATTGGCGATCGAACTCGATCAATTGGTTATCACACGATCATGCAAATTGATTTTGTTGGTTGCATTGATTAATGAAATAACAGTGATAATCAATACACGACTCTATCGTCAGATTAGTTGATTGGGGAATATTCATCCAACGTTTCAGTTGCGGTAGCTTATATTAACTTCGTCTCTTTTTCTCTCTCTCTCTCTCTCTCTCTCTGTCTTGCCGTGTATCATAAACTGCGGTATCATTTTCGTTCCTCTTACGCGTTCAATTGAACATTCTGTTCTTTCAAATAGTCACATAAATAACGAATCACTGGGCAAAAAAACTGTGAATTTTAAAATTAATGTATACCCGATATCAATGATTGCAATCTTCAATGTTCCGTTGAGTTGAAATTATTCATAATATTTGGAATTTGAAAACTGATTGATGAACTTTCATTGTTTTTCTTATAGGCTTTCATATACTCTCTAAAATCGTTGGAGTGAGATTTCACTCTTTAGCCAGCCAGAAGTGAGCCTGTCGAATTTTCGAGTGAAATTTCCACTCTTTATTTAGAGTGATATTCTAAGATTTGAGGTTAGAAATTCACAACCACTTCGACGCTAGAGTGAATTTTTCACTAAACAAGAGTGAGAGGTCACTCGAAATGAGTGAAAATTCCACTCGAAGCGGACAGGCTTACTTCTGACACTTAGTGGAGTGAAACGTGCGATTTTTCACTCTTTCAGATTTAGAGAGTACCAGGTGTAGAAGTATGAAACCGGAATTTCCCTATAAATGGCACTTCTTCAGCACCATCATCTTCCCCTAACAGCTGATGAAGATTTTCAACGCAAAAGGATAGAAGTTCTGTATACACCCGTAATTGTTTTATCACCTTAAACATGTCGAGTTTTGTGTCTACAAACTACGATCTGAAGACAGCATTGGTTATTCATCATCATTTGAAGAAAACTGCTGCGGAATCACATCGAATGCTTGTCGAAGCTTACGGTGAACATGCCCTTGGTGAAACACAGTGTTTCGAGTGGTTCAAGAAATTTAAAAGTGATGGTTTTGCCGTGAGGAACGAAGAGCGTGGGAAACCACCGAAAAAGTCCGCAGACGACGAATTACAAGCCTTATTGGATGAAGATGATACTCAAACTCAACAAGAACTCGCGGATCAACTGAATGTGACGCAGGAAACCGTCTCCCTTCGTTTGGAAGCCATGGGAAAGATTCGGGAAGTGGGAAAATGGGTTCCACATGAACTGAATGGAAAACAACAAGAAAATCGAAAAGACACTTGTGAAATGCTTTTCGAGGGATACAAAAGGAAGTCACTTTCCCATCGAATTGTGACAGTTGATGAAAAATGGATATATTTTGAGAATCCTAAGCGTAGGAAATCATGGGTGAATCCGGGCGCATCCACTACGAGACCGAATCGTTTTGGAAAGAAGACAATGCTCTGTGTTTGGTTGGATCAGAAGGGTGTGATCTACTATGAGCTGCTAAAACCTGGGCAAACCGTCAACCCTGATCGCTACCGACGGCAAATGATCGACTTGAATCGCGCATGGCGTGAAAAACGACCGGAATATGGAAAAAGGCAACACAAAGTCATCTTGCTCCACGATAATGCCCCATCACACACAGCAAAACGGGTCAGGGAAACAATCGAGGCGTTCAGTTGGGAGATACTACCGCATGCGGCTCATTCTCCAGATTTGGCTCCGTTCCATTATCATCCATTCGCGTCAATGGGACACGCTCGAGCTGAACAACGCTTCAATCCGTATGAAAATGTAGGAAAATGGCTCGATAACCGGTTCGTTTCAAAAGAGGAACTGTTTTTTCGGCATAAAAATGTATAAACAGCGATAGAGATTATTTCGAATAAAATATTTTTTATCATTTTCAAACAAAAAACGTGTTTGGCCCACTTTGGTCTCACTCTGGCCTAGTCTTGGGCCCATGTTGGCAGGATGAAGGCCATGCAGGTCCAGAGTGGGCTCCATGGTACATACATGCTAGGGATAGATGTCCACAGAAGTGTGATAAAGATCCCCGCTTCAAAAATCCGATTTAAACTCATTAACTCGTCAATTAGTTTGAATCAGATTTTTGTCCGGGAATTTTCTCATTTGATTTCATCCAAATATAATCGGTTTGAATAGGAAATAATCAGTAAAGTCGAATGTCCATGATCCAAATTTCCTGATTTCATCTCGCTCAGTAAAACTCCCCTATTCAGACCAATTAGATTTGAATAAGATCAAATAGGAAAATTCCTGGAGCAAAATTTGATTCGTACTGGTTGACCAGTTAATAGGTTCGAATCGGATCTTTCAACCAGGGATTGTAATAATGGATAATTTTCATTTGAAAAAGGATTGTATTTTCATTATTCAAATCGAGTATAATGATAATCTTTATTATTCAGAAGAATCGAGTGTACAATATTGATGAAGAAGCGTAGAAGGAAATTATCGTGCCGAAGAATTCATGAAACAGCATAGAAAATGAGGATGAAGAATTTCTGCTGTGAATTACATTGAGAATACCCTTTTATTGTATCTACTAAAACATTTTCTGACTATCCCTGGTTGAAAAATTCCATTGAGACAACTGATTTTAATTGATTTGGATGCAAAAACACAATTGAAACCCAAAAACACGTACAAATGATCAAATGTTATTAGGTGTGTGAATATGACTCCGCCCTATCCAAAAACATGTAGTTGTTAATATTGCTTACGTGTACTAATAGATAGCAACACTTGTATTCGATAGTACTTTTTGTCAGCTGTCAAACGCACTACGCGACATTTGGTTTGGTTTGTGAGCAACAAATTTTTACCTCCTTGAACATGTTGGTTTTCGTTCCAAGTAAACATCATTTGCGGGAAGTGTTGTTACACTATTTTATTGCAAAGAAAAGTGCAGCGGAAACGTGTCGTTGGCTTGTGGAGATTTACGGTGAGCATACTCCATCTAATACAACTTGCAAGGAATGGTTTCAACGATTTCAAAATAATGATTTTGGCACTGAGGACAAAGAATACAGAAAACCACCAAAAAAATTTGAAGATGCTGATTTGGAAACATTATTGACAGAGGATTCTTGCCAGACTCAAGCAGAACTGGCTGCAGCATTGAATGTTGAACGATCAACTGTTGCGAAGCGTTTCAAAGCAATGGGAATGGTTCGAAAACTCAATAACTGGGTTTCACATGAATTGAGAGAAAGAGACATGGGATGTCGGAAAAAAATTTGTGAAATACTATTTTAAAGACAGTAACGAACAAGATCTTCGCATCGGATAGTCACAGAAAATGAAAAATGGATATACTATGAGAATCTGAAACGTCAAAAATCTTGGGTGAATCCAAGGTTACGCCAGAGATCCACTCATCTCTGGTTACGCTCTGCATTTGGTGGGATCAGAGAGCTGTTGTATATGTTATGAATTGCTCGAACCCTCTCAAACTATTAATGGAGAACTTTACCGACAACAACTAATGCATTTAAAGCAAGTCATAGAAAAAAAAACGACCGGAATGGATGAATAGGCACAGTCAATTAATTCTGCAACATGACAATGCCAAACCGCACACCGCACAAGTCATGAAAAAAATATTTAGATGGACAGAACTGGGGAGTACTTTTCCACCCCCTATATTCGCCAGACATAGCTCCGTCGGATTACCACGTATTTCGGATAATGCATTCGGATCTTACAGGAGAACGGTTCGCTAAATACGAAAGTATCAAAATTTGGCTTAATAATTGAATCAGCTCAAAAGATCAGGATTTCTTCAGGCAAGGAATACATAAATTACCTGAAAGATGGGCAAAGGTTGTAGCTGCAGATGTAGCATACTTTGAATAAACTGTTCTTCAATTTTCTAAACAAGCAAATGTGTTTTATTTCAACGAAAAAGGGCGGAGTCATATTCACAAACCCAATAGAATATTAAAAATATTTTGCACGTTCAAACGGTACGAGAAAAAGCTCGAGTACATACTATTAGCTTTCTTTTTTTCCAATTCCAAGCTATCCTCCGTCAACCATGACTTTGAAAAAAGAAAAAAACGATACTCCGGTGTGAAGTTTCTATACATTACAGCATCGATATCTCTTTCCCTGTACAATGAGTCCTCTGAGAACAGGTTCCTTAATCATTCGGAAGAAAATATATCTTCGCGGAGATATCAAAGGCGTTAGGTATCGACCTTTCAGAAATATGAGCCTACCGAGGGCTTTTCACACGCAAAGCCCTTGTGCAACGTTTATAAAACTATTCCCTATCTTCGAAGCTTCGTGAAATGTTTCTCCTTTCGACGTACGTAACAAGAAGAAATATTTAATTCGAATATGTCGTTGTCAATTAAAGTCACATATATTTTTTACGACTTCTGTTAAACTCTGTGGAAATTGCTTTTTCAAAAACACTGAGATGAATGATATTCGATATGAATTTTGGTTGTAATTTTTAAACCGATATGCACGGAGTACAATTGATATTTTTAACAATTTCAAGGTTTGATCCCAGCCAACACGAAAGATCAATTTGAATTTATAAAGCCTTCTCAAAGACTTCTTGAATAGTTCCCGTTATGCGACCAATAATCAACTCAATGAGAATTCAATGAATTACAAATGAAACATATTGAATGCCCGGACAATTTATTATGAACTCTCGATATGAGTTGTTTTCGAACATTAAGTTGTTCGTTGAGATTTTATTTTCGATTCAGAATATTCATAATGAATGTATATGATCGAATAGTTTAACGGGAACTCTTGTGCTGTATGGGATTAGATTTTTCAATGATCATACTTTATATCTGTCTTGAAGAAATTCCATGGCGTAAACGAAGGTTTCACATGATACCCTGTTAATTCCGTTTCGCGTACACGTATACACGCGCATAAAATCCATTAAGATTGATGGAACCCAATTGAAACTCATAAAACTATTTTACAGCTCGTTTTATGTCACTCGTAAGTGGGGACTATAAAAACGTTCCTCCTTTGGAATTGTGAAAGAAAGAAATGCAATTTAGGATTAATTGTACGCTGTAGATCCGAAGTTCGGTTTGTACCAAAAAGAGCTTCATAAAACATTCATATTGGATGTATTTGGTATACCGACGGGCAATCTCAGGGCGATTAAGTGAAATGGGCATCCGGTGAACTTCCTTTTCATTGAATCTTTAACGCGACGCCAAATAGATTTAACCAATTCGAGCCTCTTTGGGAGTTTCTTGTGGTACTTAGGTATAATTGACTTCCAACCATTTTCAGTTATTCAATTCTCTGGCGGAATTCAAATGAGAAGTTTGTATAACCACAACGGATAGATCTGAAATACGAGAATGAGCCTTTATGAGATCTCTTACTGCAAGCGACTGAATAATCATCATTTGAAATTCCATTCCTTGCTCTACATGTTATCTTTCTTCAGAGGTGAAGATCTATTTTGATAGCATTGAAAATTCCTTGCAAGAATCCTTGTGAATTGGATTATTAGTTCTTCGTAATAGAAGTTTCCAATTTGGGATGAATATTCAATGAAAATGACCCTGGTGATATTGCAACGAGGAAGTAATTTAGTTGTCTCAGCGTAATATTAGTCCCTTCGACTGAAAATTTTTGTTCTAATGATGTCTTTGGTTATTGACCCGCTCGAAAAATCAATTTTTAATGGGTTTGAATCGTTTCAATGAGATTTTTTGAGCAGGGTGGTCAAATTTGAAAAAGAACATCTCGTACATCATAATCACCGATCTTCCACCTGAGACTTGGAATGGGGGAATGGAAACCTTCTGATAAACTTGGTTTTTGTGAGTTCATGGTTTATTTTGGACAGTTTTCGTCTGGAAAATAACCCACGTTGAACTTTTCATTCAATGTTCGATCGAGGTTCAACAGGGCATATTCTAAGGACATTTATGAACTAACCGAAACGGTGGACACTCGATTTCTAAAAAAGAAAATATCTGCGTGACGAGTATTTCTTGAATCATTTGATCCCACACAGCACTGCAGTCCCAGAAGAATTCATGAAAAATTCTTATTGAATTGATTGGGTTCTTTATGAAGTCTTCAAGAATTCTTCTAGGGCTGTGGTGCTGTGAGAGATACTTCTTCAATTTTACTTCTGGCATAAAGTTTTATTTTTTCGGAATAAATATCACTACTGAACTCACTATGTTGTGGAAGTCTGAATCGTTTATCGAAACGAATTATCAACAAAATGCTCTGCTGTTGAAGACCCAAAATAATCAATAATTATTCAACAGATTTTTTAAATTTGAATTATTGTTTCGTTTTTATAAACAATTCGAACTTCAAGAACATGAACCCACTATGCCTCTTGATATGAGGCGAAAGGCTCATTCTGTAACAGGGCGATATTGACTACTCGATTTAAAAAAAGAAAAAAGAGAACATTTCACTAAGAATTGGGTAATTTCTTAAGAACTAACAGTTTTCACGTTTTAGAACTGATCGTTTTCTTTTAGAACTAACTTTTTGGCAAGAACTGACCCTTATAATATGCCCTGAGGTTCAATGTTTATTTTTTTCACCCAAAACTGAGCAATGCGAACATGGTTGAGCTTTTTGATGTAAAATAATTAACATCAACCATTCAATGATCACTGTTTTTTATTACAACCATGTGAAAACCGTAGAACACCAATTTTTCAATCAGATTTTGACCAACCGGAAAATACCCAAGTAACACGACAGGTTAAAAATGCTGAGAAGATTTTTGCAAATTCAGAGATCATGATTCTATGATCATTCTCAGAATCTTCGAATGAGACTGTTTCGGATGAGTATGTTCTATGCACACATTCTTAAAGTGTCTTTTTCGGATTTATCTAAAACAGTTTCACTTGCACATTCACATGCACCACCGTACATTATCACCGTAAAAATCGGTTATTTCTGATTCATTACGGCCTTGGAAATGAGGGAGAATTATGGCACAGTCTCCGTTGTTGTAATGGAGAGATGACGGAGAAATGTCCGCCCACTGTATTTTCGAATGGAATTTGCATATTCAGATTTGGTTATGTAAATCCATCAATATGAATTCCATTGAAAACAACTACACTGTAAGGAATACATGTAAAATTACATTCAACAAGTTTACCTAGCCTGTTCATTTAAAATGCATTTCCACTGAAATTTTGGCAATCTTTTTACCCTGTATGTCACCTGTAATTCCACATGAACGCTATGATGGCAATTTTACAAGTACCAA
Organism: Gonatopus flavifemur; assembly: GCA_018340375.1. Taxonomy (NCBI): domain Eukaryota; kingdom Metazoa; phylum Arthropoda; class Insecta; order Hymenoptera; family Dryinidae; genus Gonatopus; species Gonatopus flavifemur. The sequence continues at coordinate 16,012,125 of JAFFJZ010000005.1, forward strand.
GTACTGGTAAATTACCGAATTTAATGGTAATTTTTAAAAATTCTTAAGACTGGTAAAATCGAATTACATGTATTACATGTCAATGTAAAATTACTTGCATTCTGGTGAAATTACAGTTAACATGACGTGTAACATCATATATTCAAGTTTTTTTCGATTCAACGGAGTAAAAAACTGAATTTTTATTTCTATGAAAATGAATCAGGCAATGAAAGGGAACATTTTCCGAGAATTCATTTCAATAAATTTAAGAATGAAGCAATTGTTGCAAACATTTTTATTCGAAAAACGTATATCTGAGTTTGAAATCGGGTGCCTTGGGCCACAATGTCATCGGATGCGTTTGGATTCGATGGTGTCAATTTTCATGAAGTTTTGATGGGAAATAAATATTTGTATGAGGATCAATCAGAAAGAGTAATCAAAGTCACGGAAAGTATGGATTCTTCCAACAAATCACGTTCTCTACAACTCTGAAGATTCAGTTCCTCCCTCATTGAATGTTTGACTTTTGAAAAATCGAAGCGCTAAAGTAATCCGAAGGTCAATAAATTCATAAACAACCATTCTGAACATTCTTGCACCAGTCTAAATAATATTGTTTAGAAATATAATAGTCCATGTAATCCAAAATGGTAACCGAAGGCGTCCGCTAAAAAACGATGTACTGAGCCAAATAACAACTAATTTCCAAATTAAATCAATACACATAGTAAATCTTTCGAAAAGCCCAACGGAAAGAATTTCATAATCAAGCCAAAGAGTTATATCCCAACTGAAGGAATGTCTAGTATTTTTTGGAGAAGTATTCGGAAGAATTAATAAACGGTAGCACTGTGACAACGGTAATAGTTGGTGGAACGATCTGGTATCCATCCTGCGCGCAAAAAAAATATTGGTCATATCTATCACAATTTGGAATGAAATTTGGGTCAGGGACATCGAAAGTGCTCCAATCCCGTTGCAATTACCACAATTTGTTTGAAATGTTAGTAGAAATTATTGTCCCTGTCCCAGAATTTACCACAATTCTTTATGTTCGTGTACAACGATACGAATCCTTTCTCCATCTGCACGCATCGTTGTATCAACTACGATCTCGCTGCCACAGCAATCCGTTGCGAATAGCATACAGTTTCATAGTAAGAACAATGATTTTTTTTCCACTGTTGATACTATTCCATGTATTTTTCAATTCTTCGAAAAAAAGTACGGAATGAAAAACAGCCCAAGGCTGTCATTTCTTTCCCTACACTTCTATAACAATCTGTGGAAAACATAGAAAGGATTTCATACTTGGCTACGGAGTAAGCAAACTTTTGTTAGTCAACAGACGAGATGAAGACGTAGAAATACGTAGAAATGCGGAAGACCTCGATATTTGGACGCCGAAGCATGGTTTATCACAATGTTTCGTGCTTCAGGTACAGTTTATTGAGTCGTTCGAAGTGGATCGATGCAACTTATGGAGATTCAAAGTGTTTCATCATTAAACATTCATAGTATTATTCTCACTTCTGCGCCAAAGTACGTCATTGCACGGCCGATGGTTCACCGGGAACTCAATTTCTTTGATTGAAAGAACATTTCTTTATCTTCATTCTAATAAATCTTGTTATCAATGGAGAAGATGATCAACTCTAAAGAACAAATTTTTCATCGAACTAAAACAAAAGATCTGACAAAAAATATTTGTTTTTAAATTCGGGAAATATAATTTCAATTCAATGAAATACCTGTTCTTTAGAGTTGATCATCTTTTCCATTAATAACAAGATTTATTAGAATGAAGATGAAGAAATTTGATTTTCAGCTGAAAATCCATTAATTCTTGCCAAATCCCATTGAATCCTTTACAATGATCTGATCAAATCCTATCCAACTTTTTTCAATGAAATTTAATCAGATGAATGCATTTTTTACAATGTGATTCTAATTGAATCTTGCCAAATCTGATTGAATCTGGTACAATGTTCTGACCAAATCCAATGAAATTTCATTTGTAAGATTCAATGGATTCTTTTAACCAGGGCGGGTAGAGTACAGTCAGTGTAACTCTAAAGTAATGCATAGAAATGCGTAGAAAATACGTATTTCCACGTAAAGTATAGTTAGTTTGAGGTATACCTCAATAACCACAAGGACATTCTATTAACATCCATTAGAAGTCTTATGCCAGAATGCCGTTTTGACCGCTTTTTTTACATATTAATACTCGAATAGCTTTTTTTATGTACATTTCACCTAAAAAAATCTTTAAATTATTGAAAACTATGTGAAAAACTGATTTAAACATCACTGCGTTTGTATTATCCAACATGTACGAGTTTAAATGAAATGCTTGATATGTTTAGAAATGTTCACATGTCACAATGCGTAGAATCTCCTAGCTTTTATGCGATCCTTCGTAGAACAATGATTGTAGGTAATTTCAGTTTATACATCCAACTACTTTACTGTGAAAAATTTCTATGGGAAACTTCACATAAATGTTCAGAAGTAATTCACACATACACGCGTTAGGAATTTTCCTCATTTTACCGGAAATTTACTCGAAAATGATAATAAAAATGCTATAAAGTTTGGAATTTTCAGTTCAATTTATGGGAAATTTTGATATCCATGTAACGGAAATTGATTTTCCATCCCATAATCGGAATTTTCCGGTTACTGCGTGAAGAAATTGTCCACGCCCGCTCACGCCGGATCAGGCTTTATTCATGAGGCGTGATCAGGCATGATCGGGCCCCAATTTTGTACCCACGTGATGAGAATTAAGCATGCTCATTTACGCTCAATCACGCTCGATTATGCTCAATTATGCATGAGAAATTCATACGAAATCAATAGGTTTTCTGTAAGGAATGAAACTATAACAATTTTATCAAACACTGATTTATTGTCAATCATTTCTACTTATTGTGCTTATGCAGTTTCCATTTTCTAGTTCCCTTTGTCAGGCATGACCATGCGTGATCAGGCATGATGAAGCATGTGTATTCGTGATGAAAAAATCAACGCAAAGTCATTTTGTAGAAATACTTCCAAGTCGGCGGGATTTTGCATGATCACGGGTGAGAATGGTTTGTCTGGCATGATCGCAGGCGATTGGGCTTGATCACGGGTTTTCAAGTGGGTACGAAATTGAAGCATTTTTAGGGATGACGAAGTTGAAAAATGAACGACCAGGCGTAGTCAGGCCCAACTATGTCCATGATTAGGCCTGAACGATTTTTTCACGGCATAGGAAAATTCAGATTATTTTTTCACGGTATGCGTACTTTTGCTCCTCCGCTTTACTTTCGCGTAGTTTTGGAGCAATTATGTAATTCTATGCCAAGTAGCATGGCGTAATTTCTCATAATTTTTAACCTAATTTAGCGTAGAAATATCTCCAAGGCCTCTTTCAAAGGCAGTCACTGCGGTAGATCCAAAAACAGCTGATTCCATCGCAATGCCGCTGTTGAGATAACAGCACTGCCGTTGCAAAGAGTCACCTCAAAAAATCGCCTATTATTCAGACCCCGAACTTTGAACGAATTGTATGCCAAATGATATCTTAAGATGATGAAAAAACTAATAAGTAGCATTTGAGGTGAAGCTTAAGTTTGATCTTTGAGATACAGATGGGCGAAGTAACGCGAATGAATATATTCACACTGTAAAAAATTTCCTGTAAATTTTTGAGAGAAATCCTATAAATTTACAGTGAAAATCCTATAAAAACAGGAATCTCAACATATTTTTATGTGTAAATCATGTATCGAATGAATATTATAAATGTATTATACACTGAGAGAAAAAATTTCCTGCAACAATAAAATATTTTGTTGAATAGTCGCCATAAAATACTTAATTGATTTGAATAAACTTTCATTGACTCAATTAAATAACTGTTCCCATTGATGAAATATTTCATAGCATACTAAATATTTGTTTGATCGAATAAATATTTCATCAGAACAATGAAAGTTTATTCAAATCAATTAAGTATTTCATGGCGACTATTCAATAAACATTGATTTTGGAGTCACTCTTCAACAGCACGATTTTTTTCGTGTGAAAAGCAATGATGAATGAGATCCAGTAACTTTCAATCATGTTAAAAAAGACCTTTGAAGAAACAGAAATTCGTATCACAAGCTATTTTCATTCTCTCACTCTCATTACAGCTTCGCAAAGCAACATAATTCTTCCTCTTTGCCCCTTTTATATGTAATATAAACGCTGCGAAAGAATCACTTCAGAAAATTAAATAAAAAACTGTTGATATTTGTAGCCCTCATTCTTTGAATTTTAAAATAACTTTCGTTTGAATCGACTAACAGTCAGCAAATCTTGATTCCGATACAGCTGAATAAAGGTGTATTCCGTAGAAATATCCTCATCCCCGACAGACGAGAATCGAGTCGAATTTTTTTACGAATTTTGGAATCGAGGGTCGTAAATTATTCCAAGAACATTGCTGTCTTTTGTTGGGAAAAGAAATTTGAAGACCGTATAGTGTTGCTCGCTGCAATTTAGGGAAAATATGGAAATTTTTCATGACACAAATATACATAAATAATTCTATAAAAGAATTTCTCCGCAGAATTTATATAAAATCAATGTATTCATATTCGACATAAATTTCATACAATTTGTCTTTTTCATTTCCATCTTTCGGCATCTTTCTTTTTCGCGTAACATCATCACACGTCATCAGCGATGAACAAAAACGAGGCTTCTCCCAAAGGTTTCAATCGCATTCCATAACATTTCTTCCACAAAATTCTGTTGTTCGAGATAATAATAACATTGACCATCAATCGAGAGAGAAGTTCATCAACAACCGATTTGAGTAGCTCATGAAGGAATTTTGGGAGCGATATATAGATCGCTGAATTGAATTTAATCAAACAAAATTGCTGTGGAAATATGATTCTTGAATCGATTCTGATTGCATATCTCGTGAAAAACTACATTTCGTTCTCATCGTAAAGAGAGTCATGAATGTTTAAACGAAAAACTGTTTGATCCAACTGTTAGATAGACTGTACAATGCTCAACGATCTAATGCCTTCGACTTCCGGATATACCTATAGTAATTACCAACGTTTGTAGGTGGAGATAAAATTGAATGAACGCTACACGAATGGAAGAAACGAGAACTATTCTCGATATTTTATTCGCAGACCTAGACCTGGACAAGGCTCATTGAGTTGGCCGACTACGAAGAGACAATTCACTAGAATTGACTAAAAATAGAAACGTTTTTGAGAAACAATTTCTGACCGCACGGAGAATTCTTATTTCCTCGCAAATGCTCTTGAAAATTATCTTGTACTTGAAATAGAATGTTTAATGTTAAAGTAAAAACTCGGTTAGAACATTTTGTTTGCAATATGAATTTTCTAACGTGTTTTGAATTCATTATTTGTTTCCATCCCATGTTCAAAAGTGTTTCCTGGTGGGAAAATTTCAGAGGTGTTCATAGTTTCTCAGTGATTTCCAGAAAAATTCAAAGATCTTCGAAGATATTCATAAAAATTTCCAGTGAAAAAACGTGCCCGCCCGAGCGGATCTGAGTGAACCGACAAGCGACCAAAACTTTCGGTTACATTTTGGTAACTTGTTGGTCGTTTAGGACATTCTTTTCAACAAAAATTGATCAAAATTCAACAAATCTCAATTTGGTGATTTTTCAGTTGTTTTTCCAGGTTTTCACCTCAAGAATACCGAGAAGATTTCAACAACGGACCACATTTCTCGGTAACCTTTTGGTGGCAGATTTGCTCAAAGCACCCGTTAGTTTTCGGTGACAAATAGGTCACATTATATGGTAAAAACCATCTGGGTAACCATTTTCTGACCAAATTTTTACCAAACCAAAAAATAACCGAAAGTAAGCCAAAAAAATTGATCACTTCGGAATCGCTAGAGTGATAAGTAAGAGTTTTTCAGAATTTTTCAGATTCTCTCAGGTTTTACCACAGTGTTGCAGTGAAATTCAAAGGAAATTCTTTTCCCAGGATTTCTCATTCTCCTACACCGAGAAGAATGGTTTACTCGTATATTAAACAGCTAGAAAATTGATCCACTTTAATTCAAAATTTAGTTAAACCAAATAAATTTTATTTGTCATGGCTGAATTTTTTATTCACATTGAATATAAACTGGTGTATTTATATTTCAGACAACTAAACTTTCATTTATGTCAACTAAAATTTAGTTGGGACAACTGAAATTTAATTGCCGCAGCTATGTGCGTTTCTTTCTCTCAGTGTATTTCTTATCATTCTCATTTAAAGAGATTCCCTCCGCTTTTGGTCTTAACCTGATGCTTCGAATCTTTCAGTGTAAAATTCACCTCACAAACCTCACCTCATTACTATCTATATTCTTCCTTCTACCAATAAAAATCAAAAAATTCCAATTGATTTCACCATATTTAATCTTTCCCATTCGCGCATCTTTATCGCTACAACTGGAAGTATTGAAATTCCTAGCATTCGTCGACGATAGAAAAATAGAACGAAGAATATCCATAAAAGAGATTCAGCCTTGAGTTCTCGGGAGCATAATTTTTCAACGAACCGAAATTAACATCTCATTCTAAACGATTCTTAACGTCTCTGTGTACTAGAATGGCGAACAAACGTTATCCCGACGTAATGGATTGACGTTGAACTGCATAATATTCCTCATCACATCCGCTTATACACCTGCTCACCGTGCATTTTTTTAAGAAATCTATATTCTACGTAAGAATCTCCCACTCGATGTAACAATCTCAATATCGTTTGTAATCAAAAGACTCTCGTATATACGTAATATAATTCTTTCCTACATTCACTGCAATTCCTGCGATTGATTTTCCTCGTTGACTACGTCAGAATCGATAATTGTTAGGAATATATTTTGGGGATATGATCGAAGTTTCGCATACGAATGAAATCTTTTCGAGAACCACCCTCTTCTTTCGAAATCGAAGAGGGCATAAGATGGTTTTTTTGACAATTCATCAATGAAAGATTCTTCATTAGAACGTAGAAGACAAGTCGATGATCAAGAGAAAAATATGCAAATGAGGTTATACGTTATACAGATGAAATTCATTCGATTGAACCCACCCTCTTTGAGGTCGAGCCTCGTTGCCAGGTAGCAGTGCGGTATATCTGGTTTGCGCTTCGGTTGGTAGAACAATGTCCACGCTTTTTGATCTGACACTTTGTTGCGGCACGTCAAGCGAATCGGCACTCTCGATTTTTCCATTTTTGTTATTATTGAAACAAGAATCAACAGAGGCAGCTCTGTCCCTCTTGAGTTCGGGAACCGTTAGAAAAATCTCCCTGACTACGAGTTTGCATTTATTGCTGGCGTCTAAATTCTCGTCATCGTCGTCCTCGTCGTCGTCCTCGTGATGGTGTTCGTGATCTTGTTCCTGCTGCTGTTGCTGTTGCGGTTTTGGTTTATCTTCATCGTTATCGGCTCCCCTGTCTTTGATAATGGCAGCAAAAAAAAGACTGGAGTCGATTGTCTCGGCGGGAAAACAAGTAAGAGCCTCTTGGCGAGAAAGTTTCGATATGGAGGAACGTCTCCTTCGTCTCTCCGGGATCAATTCGTTCCCGTCGTAGACGATTGTCCGAGAATAAGTTTGATGTGGCTCTACCTCGGATTCCGAGCTCAATGCTTCCGGCATTTTATCGTCCGACAACGTGACCCTGATTTCCGGACTACCTTCTCTACGTTTTGGTCTCTTTTCCACTTCCTGGTCCTCTTCCCTCTCTCTCTCTTGATCGTCGGAAAAGTCGGTTTCCACTCTGGATATTCCAAATGACTTGATTTCCGCTTCTTCGTTGTCGTAATTGAAATCGTAATCGACGTCGTCGTCCTCGTCATCGTTATTTTCATCGTCACCGTCTCTCGAAGTGGTTTCCTCTTGGTCGTCATCCTCGTCCTCGTCGTCGTCGTCGTCTCGATTCGAATGTAAATTACGATATTCCTCGACGCACGCACAATGATAACAACCGGAAACTTGAATGGTTGGGGTTTCGGGTCTCCGTATCGGACTTGGACCCTGCTGACGGGAATGATGATGAGTGTCCTGAGGAGAATTATATTGTAGACTGCCGGTCGAAGTTAAACCCGGAACGTGTCTCTCGTAAACATCGAAACTTCTGGATCTTTGATTACTTTGAAGCTGGGGAACGCGAAGCGTGGAGAGCCGTCTATTGCCGCGATAGCTCGAGGAAGATTCTTGCGATCTGGCTGGCGAACAGGACGAAGACGAGGACGAGGTCGTTCTCGCTGATCTACACGAAAGTCCTGTAGTACTATTGTCGTCTCGCATTCTTTGGGCCTCTAGTTGTATCTCGTCGAAAGAGGCCGATCTCACTTGTTTCGGTACTTCCAAACTCGATTGCGACTTCATTTCTGCTCCTGTTGGGGTACGCGACCTCTTGAAGGTCGAACGCAATCTCTGCATGCTTTTTTCACCTAATTGCACCTGGCAGCTATCTTTCGCCCACAACGGTGCCGTCGTTGGCGATATCGCTGCACCTCGATGATGATGTTAATTTTATATCGCTTCTATGCGATGTCACAACGTCACCTGTCTCTCGTCTTTTATCTTTTCTCTTCTCTTTTCTTTCGTCTCCGTCTCCGTCTTCTTCTTCTTCTTCTTCTTCTTCTTCTTCTTCTTTTTCTTCTTCTTCCTCTTCCTCCTCCTCGTCCGCAGTCGTTTCGTAAACGCCTCTTTTCAAACCCTTGGCCTCGATGGATAACCCTTGGACAATCGAGTCAACACACCTCAGAGACGGCGGCAAGGGGAAGAAGGAAGTTAACGACGTCGCCTCGAACTGACTCCCTTCCTCCTTAGACTTAGCTGCCGACTTGCAGCCCATTCTAACTGTTCTTCCACAATTTTCCACAATTTTACAGGGTTCTTATGTACTCTCTTGTTTACTTTTTCTGCTCCTCCACTCACTCCTTTTTCAACTGATCCTTATAATATCTATGTATATATATATAGGTATATGTACGCGCACTCGATACCACGTGGACTAGAGAATACGTAGAAATCTACTTCACTCGCGATTTAACTTTATTGATTGATCGATGATCACGAAATCAAATGTATCTGTCGTTTTGAAAACTGATTTTGTCCTACACGACTCTAATTTTGTTGAGAAGAAGAGAACAAGGAAAAGAAGAATAAGAAGAAGAAAGAGAAAAGAAGATAAAGAAGGGGTAGGAAAAGGAGAGGAAGGAAAAGAAGTGAAATATACGTGTCAGGACAGGAATAGTGAGATTCTTAAGAGACTCTTCTCTTAAGTGACTAGATAGCAACATCGATCCAACGGCTCTTCGTCATATCTTTCACATGTGATAAATTGAATTTCTCTTATGGGAATGTGTATCTCGTTGTTGTTTCTTGTCTCGTATCGCACCAATTCGTACACATAAAATCAGTCAATGTCCTCGACATTCTTCTTTCATAACATTTTATCCTTTTATTCGAGCAGGTCCTCCAATTTCCGAAAGGATTAATAATATAAAGGTGTATACATATATGTATGATTCTGCACGTATATTAGATGATATAACCTTTCAAAGGGGTCGTTGATATTTCGAGGCTTACGAACACGACGCTTTTGTAAGAGAGATATCGAGAGATTCAAGTGACCTCCATAATCTTGCATCAAAATTTCATTATTATATTACATTCGTATATTTATATATGCTTATACGTGGATATATATCTCGAGCATATGTATATAATTTTTCTTTTTTTTCGACAGCTCACAAGTTACAAACACTTCTCAACACTCGTACGATTTTATTTTTTTTTATATGTAGTGATGATATGACGGATCGATTGCAGAATAAAAAGGAAATTGATTGAAACTCAAATTGATTTGATTTGTCTGATTCTTTCGTTGAATCGGAGACCACGAGTGTCCACCGAAAGGAGAAACGTGTACAGTTTGACAGGAACTGATTGGAACTACCATGACCAGGGCTCGCAACGCGAAACGCGCAGGACATTTGGTTGTGAAGTGCAGGGGTTAGTGGGGAAATACACCCCCGATTTCTCTTTCGCTTCTTCGAGTTCTACCGTATCTTCTACCCTCCTTGTCGTGCTCCCACTCCATCCCCCTCCCTCGTCATCGGTCAGACATGCGCCGCACGACAGATTGTCCGAACATGTGTGTTTATGTACCGTGTGTCCGTCTCATCCCCATTTCAATTTATATTATTTGATATAAAAATTGATTTGATTTTCTTTTCATTTCGTTCCAGGTGATTTCGTGTCACGGATATGGAAAAAATCTCTCTCAGTTTTCAAACACACATGCACGAGCAGAAAGAAAAAAATTCCACTTTTGAGAACTGTTTTGATGTTGTTTTCATGTTTTTTCGGAGAAAAAAACATTTGAAATTCATCGAAGGTATGAATATTGGATTCCAAGGGAGTATACTCTTGTTCCATCCAGAGGGTCGACTTAATCACACGGTATGCGAAGCAATTTAATTACATCTCAACGTTTTTCCTATTAGAACCTTTAAGCTGGGGTACATATATACTGGGTGTAACTGGCAGTCTGATAAGTAATTGAATTTTTGGTTGAAGATGCTCGAGCGATCCTCGAATCATTTAAATTTGAAAAAAACTCGAACCAAACGAGATTTGTGATTTGCGAAATATGGTGATTCGATATTCTGATAAAGTTCATATTTGAATTCATAGATCAGATGAAAAAAGATTGAAGATTTGTCAAATTTCGCTAGTTACTTGGATTCTGGATTTAGCATCGATTCGTACGTTGTTCGGTATTTAGTCTCCATTCGGAATCTCAATGAGTTGGAGAATACTTGCGGGAGGTAGAATCTCCATTGAAGTCTCGACAAAATTAATTAAGCAGCATGAGACAAATACGTAGAAAATTTATCGATACTAACAATCGAATTTGAAGCTTTCTTCCAAGACAACGGACTCTCCCCATTGTCCGAATCATGCTGATCTCTTCTTTCTTCATTGTGCATTTTGATTTCAATTTTCAATCACGTGTAACGGGAGCGAAAGTTATGAGAGTACTCGAAAACTTGATTAACACTTTAATTGAATCTGAATCAAATTTTACACAGCAGTTATTACGAATTTGAAATTTCATTGACGAACGGGCTTGAAAAATGCAAAGGATTCCGAGGAAGTTCTAACAGGAATGGTCATTTAATATTTTCCGCTCGTCGGATCGTGTTGTTAACTCGATCAACGGCGCGAAATACGCCGACAATTTGATCTCGTTCGACGTATTGTAAAATTCATACACGAAATTTATTTATTTTATTATTATACGATATGAAGGACGAGCCGAATGTACAAACTGATTCACTGAAATTTTACAAATATAGTAACAAAATTTCAATATCCTACTATTCACTTTGTGAAATTTCGTATGCGACTTTTGAAAAGTTCATATGTTTCTCTATTCTTTATCGAGTATTGATAATTTTTCATTGTTTTTCAAATACAATTCCACAAAAAAGTCAACCGTTTTGTCTTTATTATGCATTTAAGAAAAATTCTCAGATTTTAAGAAATATTCTCAAATTTTTATTAAAGATTACTATATTTTCGACCTGCATTTTTCTCCGTGTATCGGTAAATCAATTTCCGGTACATTTATATGAAATTTCCAAACTCTATGGGATTCTCTCCAACATTTAACAGTAAAGACTGACCGCGAAATCCACCTGTTTTTTTGGGACCTCGAGTTTCGGGTTGAAAATACCTTATTTCGATCTTTTGCGAGGGAACACAGTAAAAAGTAAAACTTACTTCCAACCTTAATATCGGGTTATTTCAAGATGCAGCCAAAACTAGCCCTATTTCAGCTGAAAGTAAGCATCGAAAACAAATGCCGAAATAATGGAAAAGACTGAATTTCAGTCAAGTTCCCAAGTAAGATGCAGCCACTTTCAGTCGGACTTTTTACAGTGAATAACATTCTCCAGTGAGTATAACATCCAGTGCCGTCTTTGAGCATAGGCAAGGTAGGCTCGGGCCTAGGGCCCCAGGCTGATAGGGGCCCCCAACTCTTTGGACTACCATTTTTTTTCATTTTACAAAAAAAGGAATTCTTTGAAAGGTAAAATAATAAAAGAAGTGAAAAATGATACGAATTTTTTCTATTCACAAATAATTTTATTTCTTACTGTTTTAAGAGAAAAGTCAGTTATCACTGCTTCAACATCAATACAATCCAAACATATGTATGTATGTACAGCATGCATATACAGGTTGACTTTTATATGAGCTGCGTATATCCCAATTGCACAGCCAAACAAACATATTGATATATTCAATGGATACAAATTTTGAAAAGAGATATTACTATATATATATATATATATAAAAGCAAAAAGATTTCCTTACACGGGCCCCCAAGCATTTCGGGCCTAGGGCCCCTTGACTATGAAAGACGGCCCTGATAACATCGATTCTGGAGATAGATAAATCAACGGAATCGATAGATTCTTGACAAGATGGATTCTTTTCTATTAAAAAAAATCTATCGAGGTTTATTGATTTTTATAGAATCTTGATCAAAATTTGATACTACTTTACTTGTGAAACCAGTGTTATGCTCAGCAGGAAATTTTATTCCCTCGCAAATAATCGACATAGAGTATGTTTTAGAATACATTTTAACCTGAGACCCGCGGTGCCAGAAAAGCGGATTCAGCGGATTTTCAAATCATTCGTGAATTATGCAATCCATTAGATTCGAAAATCCGCTGATTAATCGATTTGCCGATTAATCGGAAAAACGATTAACCGGAATCCACCGATTAATCGATTAACCGATTAATCGACAAAACGATTAACCGGAATCAACCGTTTCAATCGATTAATCGATTAACCGCACAGCCCTATTTTATAGCCGATTTTCGGACAACTTTTCCGCAAAAATCGAAAGAAAATGTCAAAATGACGCCATTTCCTCCAAAATTTGTTTTTCGAAAAAATCCTACGTAGATAGCTAGATTTTAAGCTACATTTTGAGGAACTCTTTTGATTTTTGTTCTAGGTTGAAAATTGTGACCTGTAGCGGCACGCCCGTTTTAACCATGAGAAGAAAAAATTTGTTTTTGACCACACTATCAGGCCACTATTTTGGATTAAAAAAATTGAATAAAAAGTACTTTCATATGCCAAAGACCCCATACATTTATAATTTTTTTTTACTTCATGGCAACACATTTAAAAAATAACGTAATTTTTTCCCGTCCACAAAATGATATTACCCCTTAAAAAATCGCCTAATTTTGAGTGAAATGTTTTTCTCTTTCTTTTTCATTTTTATTAAATCGAGTATCCAATATTGTCCTGTTACAGAATGAGCCTTTTCGCCTGATATCAAGGGATATAGGGAGTTCTATAGTGATATTCATTCTGAAAAAATAAGGCTTCGTGTCAAAAGTGAAATTACCGAAGTATCAAAAAATTCAAGAAATACTTCCCATACAATGTACACTGTAAAAAATATACTTTCTAAACTGCCAAAGAAGTTTGGCAGTTTTTTTACACAAACTTTTTTTGTAAATTACCAAACAAAAGTTTGTAAACATCCAAAAAATTTTGTGATTTCACGAAGATTTTTGAAAATTCACAAACTTTTGTTTGGCAATTCACAAAAAAGGTTCGGAAATTATTTTTCAAAACCAAGTTTGTAAATTTCCATCAAAGCATTTTTGTTTGGAATTCAACAAATTTTTTTTACAGTGTATTCATCAAGGAACTCTTTTGGGGCTCTCGTGCCATCCGAGTTGTCACAAAGTCTTTTTCTCTTATTTTTTCAGAAATCGAGTGTCCATCGCTTAGGTTTATCCTCAAATCTCCCTAGAATATGCCCTGCAGCTACTCTTAGTTGTTTATCTCAATTTCTTCGCTGCCGCACACGGAAAAAATTAGTGATCCAAACTTTCATTGACTAGTATGTCACTTTTGGAGCACGAATTCGTACATTGAATATTGATAATTCGTTGACTTTGTTCTTTGTTTCAACTATGGAACGCACTTCTTATTCCCAAAACAATGGAGAAAGGCGCAACGAATTATCAAAATCCAGGGCAAGAATTTTTCTCGAAATTTTGCTCCATGCAAAAGTAACATACTATTCAACGGAAATTTGGATTACTTATTTTTTCCGTACAGTCTAAATAATTGCAGCTACAGCTATTAGTTAGTTACCACTGCGCAAGAATTCATACACTGAGAGAAAAAATTTCCGGAAACAATAAAACATTTAGTTAAATAGTCGCCATAAAATACTTAATTGATTTGAATAAACTTTCATTGACTCAATTAAATAACTGTTTCCATTGATGAAATATTTAATAGCATATTAAATATTTGTTTGATTGAATGAATATCTAATCGAATCAATGAAAGTTTATTCAAATCAATTAAATATTTTATGGCGACTATTCAACTAAATATTTCATTGTTCCATTGTTCATTGTTCAATACTTGACGATCGGATAGCGAAACTTCCGTGCTACTTTTTAGATATTCATATTGAAAACTGATTGTTTTCATTATCAAAAACAAATCATCATTATGCGATACATTTAAATAATGATGATATGGGAATCAGATAGTCTGTGAACAGATGGAAAAATGGGCGAAGAATAATTTTCACGAGTTACAATGACTGCTATAATGTTATAATGAAAATGTTTATTTCAATACTTACTTTATATTACTGAATTTTTATGAAGTGTCAAATTCCACATCAGACTTTCATGGACTTGTGATTTGTTGTGAATAAATGGTATATTAATAATTAATCAATCAGTTTTTACAGTTAGCGAATACGTTATTTCATGATTATTGAAATTATATTCGCTGGAAACTTGTGTTACACTTTGAATAGAAATTCAAATGCTTTCTATGAATTATCATATTCCAAAATTTGATTGAATTCGTGTATTAATAAATGAGAATTGTGAATTCAAGGAATAATATATTTCATATTTATTACTAAGATGGTGATACTTTAATGATACGATCAATTCAATTGTCCTTATTGATTTCAGATATATTTTATGATAATATGTATTTTCTTCAGACAAAAAAAATTGCATTAATATATGATGAAGTCAATCAGGTGAAACTCCCATGATAATTCACGTGCGTTGATAATAAATGTTCCTACATCATAATAAATCTTATACGTTTCTGACAAAGATACCACTCCCGAATTCATACTGAATTAACAATCAGCAATAGTTTTTTTTCAGTGCAAACGTTAGGGAATTATTTGTTTCCGTGCCATGGTTGTTCACATTTTCTGAGGATTATCTTGAATTTAGCTGTCACGGGAAACCAATTTCTTTTCCCGTGTGAGATAAAAATTGATCTCTTCGATCATTTTGTGAAAAATATTGATGAATAATTTCATCCATTCATGCACGATTGAAAACTCATGAATTATTTGAAACAGCTTTCGGGGATTGGGCTTATTTCGGTATAACATACAAGAGAGGGAAGAAAATCAGCTTCTCACCTATACGATGACGCGTATATCGTGTGGCATACGAATCACGCGATTTTTTCCCGTGGAAAGTCGCGTAGATTTATACGTAGAAAAACGTCGAGGAGGTCTGGTCGTTGATGTAAAATATGCTCGCATGTAATACATAATGTATGAATATAAACATATGCTCGTATATCCGTGGGTATATATAAATATATATACATTTACATGTATATACGTAAATATCAATGTACACATTTAGTCACGAAACATGTTTGCATGTTTGATCTTTTTTTCCATGAACTCTCACGCACGCGTGCGTTTGTAAATATACGTGGAACCGTTATATACGAATGATCCACCCTCTACCCTCTACGAGGTTCATTTATACATAATAATATCGATCATTTGCAAATGTTTGTTATTTTATTCCAGGAGAAAAACAGTTCGCCGTTTAATAATATGAAATTATAAAGGTTCTTGGGATAAGACTAAACGAGAGGGTCTGTCTCTTGTCTTCCGTAAAAGAATCAACTGCGAGGATCTACTCGAAATTTCTTTCCATGTGATAAGGATTGAGAAAGTTTTTTAAGTTATTACACCGAGGAGAACAAAATTGCATGCGATCGAGTGGGATGGTTGGATACGTTCCAACGCAATAATTACCCACGTGAAAATTTCTTGCTTGCGCCAATACTGACGATGGAAAATAGATAGGCGCAATGCTGACATCCAAGGCTTGGGAATCTATATCGAGGCAACGTTGACTGACAAGTGGCATAATGTTGCACCAATGTTGGGAATCATAATTTCCAATGATCAATCCATCATTGGCTCAAGATTGTGCCAATCATGGTCCATCGTGGTCCCAATATCGTTTGGACAAAAGAAATTCACTTCATACGAACAATTTCATAGCACGGCTGAATATTAATCCAAACGTTGACAACGTTTAGAAGAAATGATTACCCAATGCAGTGCCAAGCCTGGTCAAAGCTTGGCTCAGGCTAGCCACGATCCTCAATTATACGTCTCCATACAAAAATTCCCGCGTCCAATGTCAAAGCGCCACCCTTCGGTATTGTTTCCAACGCTCGGTTCGTTTCTCGCAAGCGCTCAACGAACTATGCGGTTGATATATAAGCATCATATAACCTTGTGATTTGTGAATTGTTGTCTTCGTCATAGGTCCTTCATCGAAGGAGAGATTTTAGCTGTGCAGACCCATGGACTCGTGGACATCAGAATTTGAATTATACTTGATGTAATTGATTTGTATATAAGGTAACCAGTAATCATTGAGTTATATTGAACTTATAAACACATCTTTTATTGGATTAATCAAATAAGTTTCTTCGTTTCAATGTATACAGAGATTCTCTGGCCCTGGTTGTATAAAATATTTCAGGTTCGGGCTGTACTTCTTAACATGTGTGGAGGGGAAGCAATCGATGTCGGGAATATATGACTCTGAATTTTTATTATATTTTTGCAATCGTTCAACATAGAGTTGAACATCGGCACAACATTGGCTCAACGTTGGCGCGGGATTGTCGCAACGTTGAATCAATTTTGGCCGAATATTGACTCAGTACTATTATAGTATTGACTCAAATTTAGCAGTCAACATCATTTATGTGTAATAAATGATGGTACCTCCTTTAAATGCATAAAACATCTGACTATTGGCAGACCATGAAAAAATTCGTCTATGAGTCTTGGTTCGTAATGAGTACAGGCATGATCTAATCTTGGATTTAGATCGAGCGACAAATTTTTTCAAGGGTTGCCAATGATGGCTGATTTGACTGCCATAATCGTACCAATGTTGGTCCGTGATTGGCAGAATATACATCAATGGAGCCTGTAACGATGTTATCATTCCAAGCTTGCACCTTGCTAACCGCCAAGGCTCGGCCAATCTTTGTCAGTGTTGCGCCATCCTAGTGCCAATCGTCAATTTTCACCTGGGTAGTGATCGAATCAATTCAAATATACGTAGTTGACTCGGTTACGTTGATAGACTACCCTGGTAGAAATTCTCGCTAGTGAATGATGAGGCACTTACGAGTTTATCTCTTCTACTAATGAGGCACTAGGGAGCAAAACTCACAACGCACTCCCTAAAATGTAACACTCCAACTAACTAGATTCCATTTATCAAAATAGTGAAACAGTCATCATTATCTAACGAGGAACTTCTCAGAAACTAACATGGCACTTGTGAGAATAATTAGAGTAAAAATAAAAACTTATTATCGAATTTATAATTGATTCAGATATGTTCTTAGTTTGAACAAATTTGCTTCAACTCAGAGAATGTTTTCATTCGAGAATTTTGTTTTCTGGTAGTAACATTGTTTTCTTGCATCAAAAGAACACCGTCTAGAGGGGATTCTATTTTCAAAATAAAGAGACATGTTTTCAATTTGATTAATTATTTTTTTCTAGTGTACATGCATGAAACATTTTTTTATCAGTCATCCAGGAAAATTAATTAATCCAAATATGAATCTAATAAATATTATTGATACGTTATTATTAATAAATAATATTGATCTAATAAATAAAACTGTTTATTCACGATTTTAGTTAATAATGTATAAATCTAATCTTAGTAATGTTTGGATTAACCTTGCCAGAAATTCACAAGTTTTATTCAAACATTACTAGTCAGATAAGATTCACAAGTGATTCATTAGTCGCTCACTAGTTTTATTTTAATAAGTTTTTCCCTGCGAATAACTCAATGAGTCATGAGGAAGAACTTGTGATATTTCTACTAGGGTAGGTATTGAACTTGATTCAGTTACTGATTGCGTTTGAGCGGATCTAACTGTCTCGCGAAGTCGAGTCCGCTTTTGGTCATATCAGTGCGGGAGTCATGAGAATTTTTCACCCACTCGATTAGAAATTTGACTCTTGAACCTGGTCTAATCTATCTCGATTTTACTCTGTCGGAGAGATGTTATATGAATTTATTACTCTTCAAATATATAAATCAACGTGGTGTTTATAATTATCCATCCGTTCGTAGCTGGTTGAAACATAACCTAATCTGAATATGTGATCTCATCAATGTGCACGGAGAAAATTTCTTGCTGAAAAATTACCCTATTCTTAGTAAAACGAGGACATAATGGCATTCCCGCGAGGTTGAAAATCCGATTGACTTCATTTCACTCGACTACATTCTCTAAATCTGGAAGAATGAAAAATCACGCGTTTCAGTCCACTAAGTCTCAGAAGTGAGCTAGTCCGTTTTGAGTGGGATTTTCACTCCCCATGCAGGTATTGCCAAGACTGAAAAAAACACACAAGTCTTCAACTGTACAAGTCTTCAGCCATTATGAATTAAAAATTCAATCCCTGCTGATCAACATCAGCGGTGTGTGCTTGTGCGCTCATATGAACATTTTTGGCACAATTGTTCATAACCAATGCTTGTGTATACGCTCGCACCAAGCTTGCGCCAATGCACAATGACCGACTGATCATTTGAATCAATGGCACAATTATGGAACAATATTAGTCCAACTATGTCTCGCCAAAGTTGGTTCCCGGTAAATGTGCTGTAACTTTGCGACAAGCTTGGGATCTTTTAGCCTTGTCAATACCTCCATAGGTGCACGGAGAGAATATTGTGTTCTTGGAATGAAAATCCACTCCTGAACAGTGAAAATACTGCAAGTCCAAGAAGAGTAAAATTCCACTGTATCGGAGTGAAGATTTCAAGGGTAGAACTTCAAACTCTTCAAAGTGAATTGAAACTCCACTATTATGGAGTGAAAACTCAACCTTTAGGAGGGGGAGTTCACTCTTCTTGGACTGGCAGCATTTTCACTCTTCAAGAATGAATTTTTCATTTAGAGAGAGTGTTAAGATTGATGGTTGTTTCGAAATTTGTCATAGTAAATTAAACTAGATCGTACGATTTCGTGTCACGTGGCTAGTCTGGTAACCCATACAACACCAAAGATTTCATTAAGATTGCAGAAATCTAACATTTGAAACATTGAAATATTTCTGTGATATCGCTGTATGTCACACTGAGGTTTTTAAAGCCCCTTCAGAAACATTGCAATGTCCGCTAATATTACATTTAAGACAATATTTCTGAATTATTTCTGAAATATTTCTCTCGTGATATATCTAAGACATTGCAAACAGCTAACATTTCGATTGACAGATTTTTGACATATTTCAGTGAAAGGATATTGAATCGTCATGAAGATGAAAGATTGAAATCTGATTGAGACATTACTGAAATCTATGATGCTGTATGAGAAATTAACCTCGTTGGTATATTTTTATACTAATTTCGAATATAATATTCTCCTCTCCAATTATTCCATTCTCGTTGATGATAAAGACAATCAAGAAGTGAGAGCAGTTACAGTCGAAATCTTGGAACTTCCCTGATTTACCAAGAATAATAGGATCTCACACGATAAAATCTTCCTTACTGTAGTTTTATTCCCTTCTCACAACTCGAGAATGCTTTACTTGGTACATAGTAGTACTTTGCGAACTCTGCAAACTTTGAACTGACTAGAGAATGCTCAGTCAAATTTCCATCAAGAGATTCTCAGCTCACTCTTCGGTAACGACATTCTCTTCGCCGTGCAGACGTTAGTGAATTATTGCTACCGGTTAATCAATTCTTAATTGGCAAGCCAATCAGCCATAACGCAAATCAAAGCACCGACTAGACGACTTACATTTCTACTCTCGAAACACCCTGCACCAATTCCCATCGTCAACGGTTGAATTTTACGTACCTGCAACACAGAATATAACAGTCTTTGTAATTGCAACATCATTAAAAAATTCAAATATTCTATCGGATACAAATTTTATCTTTCATAACGAACGAATTTGAAAAATTAAATTTCACTGAGAATCATCCCCCTCCCCTTTTTCTTTCCATTTCTACGAAGATGAAAGAACGATGCTGCGGTCTTTCACGTTTTTCTTTGAAACTTTGGAAATTATATTTAGAAACGGTTCGAAGAACGTGGGCGAAATCATCCTCCATCGCCTCCACAATTAGCAGCTCGTGGGAACGATCATCCTATCAATCCCCTTATGTACATATATATATATATATATATATATACATACACATGCTTGAAACGTCTATTCTCATGGAGAAAGAAAAAACCTCATAAGTTTATTTTTTGTTCATCATTCTACTCCTGGTATTATTACGTTTACGTACCATTAACCTCGAGTACAACTACTACTACTACTGCCATGGAGGGAATTCTTCAACGTGTTTTCTTCTCCTCTTTGCCTATTTTGTGTTTTACTCGATAATAAAATACGTCGCATTGCTGGAGAACAAAAGAAGAGCTTATCGAATATTACATCCTTCGACGGAGCTGGTGGAGAAGAAGAAGCTTCACTTCAAAGGAATTTCTCACGTATCGAATAATTCTTTTCTTTTCTTTTGCTATTGTTTTTTCAAATCAATTGAATCGGTTTATGATTTTCTTCTCATGAATTGGGTGCAAAATGAAAATATCGAACGTGCGATGTGGTGGTTGATAAAAAGAGAATTATGGATATTTGTCACATATTTCGGATTCCTATCACAGGAATCGCGATTCGTATTAAGCAGTAAATTTTATTACTTTAGGCATTCCGGAGGGTCAATAAATTCTTGATAAAAGCGTGTGGGTTGGAAGAGTGTCTGAAAAAATATGCTTCTTTCATGTTTTGGATTCGAAGATGGTGCTGATTATGATTGATCGAATATCGACGGGTATTTTTCTGGAAAAGAGCGGGTGAGTTATAGAAGATATGCAAGAATAATATACATTGTTGAATTTTGAATCGTTTATACCTGTGTGGAAATTTTGCCGGGCTCAGACCTGGGCCAGGTTTATAATGACCTACTTAAAATGTCGCCCTGGTTAGGACACCTCTCAGAGCATATACTACTTGAGCAAGCATCCCATATCAAAACAGTGTTGCAAGACGGTCTCGTCTGTGCGGACAGAGAGGGCAATAAAAGTCAGGAGGAGCTCTCTTTTTACTTATTCTGGATTGATTGTAACAACAGAATTAATGACACTTTCCGTTGAGGCAGCCAATGAAGATCTGTTTCCCTCGACATATCTCGAACCACTTTTTCAGTTGGATGCTCGCTCCAGTAGTTTATGCTCTAAGGAACACCTGGATTGGCCCCAACTTGGGGTGTTACGCTTTTCAATCTAGGCCTCGTAATGGTTCTCAAACTTGGCCCACATCGAGAATTCAACTTGGGCCATCTTGGGGAGTTCATTTTAGCCCATATGAATTTTCAGATTTCATCCCACGCTGGGCCCCAGGATATTTGGGTGATCCTCCTCAGATAAAAGACAACTGAATTTGCTCCAGCAAAATGTTCTTTGAGGGTTAGCTTTTGATAGATCTATGCTTTATGTAAAATTACCATCAAATCAAAAACAAATTAAAATTCCAATCCGCTCTTGTATGTAAATTTTCAGAAAGGTAATCAAACTTCGAACTCATGGATTGTTTGAAATTCGTTTCAATTGTTATAACCTGGAAACTAAGAGCACTGGAAGAATAACTTTCAGAAACGAAGAAATCAAGATACGTTTTAATTCATTCGGTGTCAGAGACTTCTTTAGTAGAAATACAAGACAATGCAATTTTGACCTAACAACATAGAGCATACCCCGAATGTACGTCAGCTTTGATTTTTTATATACTTGAGAGGTTACGAGAATTACAATCCGAAGTATTTCGTGAAAATCCTGTTGAAATTATTCCGTTATTGCATATATATATAGGTTAATAACACCAAAAGAAGTATTCTTTGTTTATTAATAAATAAACTATAAAAAACTTTCGATGCACAAAATAATGAAATGAAATTCAAACCAGACAGGATTTTGACCCGGATCTGACAGGTTCTGTTTGGCTCTGTCTGGCAGTTCCATGAGTGTTCAAACTGATGTACAAACCAAACGATGTGAGAAAAACCTGTCAGATCTGGGTCAAAATGTTGTCCAGTTCTGTCAGATATTTTTAATAGGGGAAACAATGATAGCCAACCCAGGGCCTTTATTGGGTGTGGCCGGACATGCTCGAATTACAATACTTGAACGAGACAACGGTGGCTTGCCCAGGGCCTATATGGGCTGTGGGTGGGCATCCCTAAATCAAAATATCCGGGGAGTACACTAGCAACCTCAACTGGGGCCCACATAGGCCGTGGGTGGGGAACTCTTATATCGGATGCCCAAGTTATACCCTTACGGGGTCCGGACATACTTTAGGATGCCCAGGATTGATTTTCACACAGGTAGAAATGAAATCTGAAATGAGATGGGGAAAATATGGTCAAAATCTAATTAACCCTTCAAGTACACGGAAAAAAGTCCCATGTATTGTAAATTCTACATTGGTTGTTGTTAATTTAACATAACTGCTCACATAAATGCAATTGGAGTGAAATTTACATTGGAACCAATGTTATATTTCCACTGTTAACGAAGTGAATGGGAGTTGTGTTGCTGTGAAGTAACTATGATAGCAATGTAAATCCAACAGGACTGTGCAGTAAATTTTACATGAGATCCACACTGGAATCGTTATCTGAGTTTTTATGTAATTTTTTCTGTGTATACACAGATGCGAATTTGTACCAACCATTTTCACCCTCTTCGTTTTATGTTAAAAATTGATGTCATTCTCGTGTTTTTTCCACTAACCCTCAGTGCACACACTGGGTTAGAGTAACCCTGCTTGTTTTTCGAACTTGCCGCATTCAAAAGGGTGAAGGAGTGGAGAGCTGAGCCTCGGGGGAAAAAACTTACGTACGCTCTCTACAAATTCCCCGTTCGACATCCTCACAATCCTGTAAACGGCTGACTTAGAAGGTTCGTATTTCAGTAACAGGGTTAGTTTCACCCGGTCTGTGTATACGGAAGAAAGAAAACACTACTGGTTACTGTGAATGACAGCGATCGGTTGAAAAACAAATGAAAACACGCTTGGATAATGAGGATTAGCGCGATTACAGTGATGGGTATTGTAATGGAATGCGTCAACGCTGACTGGACACTAATGAGGACTGGGAAACGCAGTACTGCATAGAATGAATTTGAGTTTCAATGTATTCTTGTGATTCACAGTGACCATTGCTGTTTCCTTGTTTCCATGTAAGGTACAGTGGGTGGCCAAATTATTAGGCCACAATTGAGATTATTGAGATTACTCCAAAGTTGAATATCTCAGTGAAAAATTATCGTAAGGAAACAAATGAATACGCAATTTCAAGGGCAAAGTCTACTCTTTGAGCATCATTTGACCTCTTTGGTCTATCATGTTTGCCCGACAACCTACATCGCATTAAGTATGAGCATTTTGCTCGATATTTCCTCAGTTTTTCAAACAGAAGGAGCTCGCAGGAAGATTAAAACATGGAAACACGAAAATAAACATTTTGTAGAGAATTTCCTCAGCTCCAAAACGCTTTTTTTATTTTCCTGGTAGAGTCATTTTCAGCGGAGTTATGCCATGTTTTATGACTTGTAATTTTGAGACGGTTAAGGGAACAAAAAATTTCCTTGGAGGAAAAAGTTTTGTTTTAAGATGTATTATACGCAGAAAATACTTTTGAAAGCAATCAAAAAACTCTCGAAGTATTTTTTTTTCGTATAATACATCTTAAAACAAAACTTTTTCCTCAAAGGAAATTTTTTGTTCCCTTAACCGTCTCAAAATTACAAGTCATAAAACATGACATAACTCCGCTGAAAATGACTCTACCAGGAAAATAAAAAAAGCGTTTTGGAGCTGAGGAAATTTTCTACAAAATGTTTATTTTCGTGTTTCCATGTTTTAATCTTCCTGCGAGCTCCTTCTGTTTGAAAAACTGAGGAAATATCGAGCAAAATGCTCATACTTAATGCGATGTAGGTTGTCGGGCAAACATGATAGACCAAAGAGGTCAAATGATGCTCAAAGAGTAGACTTTGCCCTTGAAATTGCGTATTCATTTGTTTCCTTACGATAATTTTTCACTGAGATATTCAACTTTGGAGTAATCTCAATAATCTCAATTGTGGCCTAATAATTTGGCCACCCACTGTAGATGACCCCATTTACGAACGCGACCCCTTTAATGAACGTTTTAGTTTTTGATTCATAGTACTTTTCATTTAGTGCTTCAATTTCATCCAAGCATGACTGACTGGATACTAAATCAACCGCTGTTATGTAAATAAATTCAGAATAATATGCCATAGGGAAGATATAATAGATAAACGATTGTTCGCTAATGGGGGTTAAGGTGTTCATTAATGGGGCCTGTCACCTTGGATAGGAAGAAAATCATCAAATTGTAGAAACTATTGTTCTATTGAAACCATCGTTCTATTGCTATCATCTTTGCATATCAACGGCAGAATTGATAAAACTACGCACAAACCCGAAATAGTCTTGTTTTATAACAAAACCAAAGGAGGCACAGATAGCTTCGATCAGAAATGTCATCTGTACAGCACAGCTGGAAAAACTCGGAGATGACCGATGCGTTATTTTTATATAACTTGTGTGAAGGTGATAGAGAACTTAAAAGATCAGAATACGCTTGTTTCAGCCAATCCTCAGAGTAAATCTGCGACTTCGGATAGAAGAATATATAAACAACAAAGGTGACAATGAGGACTTAGAGTCGCGCGACCTTTTAGGTAATAAAAAAATGGATCAACAGCACAGATGCACACAGTTGAAAATTTTGTGTAAATCTGTTAGAAAATCCGTGTGTCATGAATTTTCTGTTAAATATTCAACACAAACATGTGTAACTTCTGTAGACGCTCTTTGTGTGATCAAATCTCAACTGATTTAGAATGTAAAATCATTCAAACAAGTGGAGAGAAGTGTCAAAATGACACAAATTTTATTAACTCAAGATTTCACATGAAAATTGTGTTATTTTCAACTACAAAGGGGACATCGCCAGTGGTAGGAGCTACTTTTTGATGAAAGTTCCATGTACCTACGTGTAACTTGGGTACTTATCGGAAAAAGTATCCATTCATTTTCATTCATCTTAGCTCCGGCTTTCATTCTAATGACGCTTAATTTTCTAGATCTGCAAATTAGAAGATCGAGTGCAAGTTGATATACACAAAGAAAGTACCACTATCCAAGTGGCCGGCGCACAGTGGTACGAAATGACAGAAATTCGGAAAAAACTATAAGGAGTTATTAAATTTGCTTGCAACCTTGCACTCGGGGGTTTGTGTGGTCGCTGATTACGAATCTGTTATCACAAATTCGAAATTCAACATGGCGGATTCAATATGGTGGACAGAAATCCGAAAATCCATTGTATTTTCTTCAAACTCGGTACACAGAGGTTTTTGGGGTCGCTGATTGCGAATCTGTTATCAAAAATTCAAAATTCCAGATGGCGGATTCAATGTGGCGAACATAAATCCGAAAATCCATCGGATTTTCTTCAAACTTGGTACACAGAGGTTTTTGAGGTTTGCCGAATAACGCTTATACTCATAAAATATTGAAATATTAAACGTGAATTACATCATTCTTCTGAAGATTTGTATTTTGAACTACAGTAGAATCTCAGGGTTCTTGTTATATGCGGTCTACCGGAATTTTGAATTTTGCTGTAGGAGAACACACGAGATTGGGGGGGGGGGGGCGTGCTCCCCTAGATTTGACCCCCCACTCCCCCCCAAAAAAACCCTGTGTGTTTTCCTACAGCAAAATTCAAAATTCCGGTAGACCGCATATAACAAGATTGCCAAAGTCTCTTTAACTGTTCTCCGATCTCTCCTTTATACTTACGAATAAGCACGAAAGGTGGACAGAGAGGTCAGAAGACAGTCAAAGAGATTGCACTGTACGAGGTGTGTTCAAAAAGTAAGGTGACTTTGTATTTTTGAGAAAAAATATTTATTTATTTATCAATATTTATGTGGTCCCCTTCAAAGTAATCCCCCTCAGATACAATACACTTATGCCAACGGTTTTTCCAATCCTCAAAGCACTTCTCATAAGCACTTTTCGGTATAGCCTTGAGCTCTTCCAGCGATGCAGTCTTTATCTCTTCAATCGTTGCAAATCTCCGTCCTTTCATAGGTCTCTTTAGTTTTGGGAACAAGAAAAAGTCACATGGGGCCAAATCCGGTGAATATGGTGGCTGAGGCATGATTGTGGTGTTGTTTTTGGCCAAAAAATCTCTCACAAGCAAAGATGAGTGAGCAGAGGCATTATCGTGATGCAAAAGCCATGAATTATTTTTCCACAATTCTGGACGTTTTCTTCGTATTGCTTCTCGCAAACGGCGCATAACTTCAAGATAATACTGTTTATTGACCGTACGACCATATGGTAAGAACTCCTGATGCACCACGCCATGGTAATCGAAGAAAACAGTGAGCAAAACTTTGACATTTGATCGAACTTGGCGTGCTTTTTCGGTCTTGGCTCATCTGGGGTCTTCCATTGGGACGATTGGACTTTGGTTTCGACATCATAACCATATACCCATGATTCGTCACCAGTTATGACCCTTTTGAGTAAATCTGGGTCGTCGTTGACGTCATTCAACAGTTCTTGAGCGATGCTCATGCGACGGTTCTTTTGGTCAAAATTTAGCAATTTCGGAACAAACTTCGCTGACACACGTCTCATGCCCAAAACGTTAGAAAAAATTTCATGGCACGAGCCAAGCGATAAACCAACATCCTCAGCAACTTCTCTGATAGTGATTCGACGATTTTCCAAAACAAATTTCTTCACTGCTTGAACGTTTTCATCAGTTGTTGACGTGCTTGGGCGTCCAGAGCGAGGCTCGTCATTGGCATCTTCCCGGCCATCTTGGAAGAGTTTGTACCACTTGTAAACATTCTTTTTACTCAGAACAGTTTCACCGTATGCTACTGTCAACATTTTAAGTGTTTCGGAGCACTTTATTTCATTTTTTACACAAAATTTGATGCAAATCCTTTGATCCATATTTTTCGATAGCAAGAAATCGCCGAGCACGCAAAACACTTATAACCTTTACGCCTCTCACAACCAAACAAAAAATGCTATACACTTGAAACTTGGTACAGATGTTCGGGAAGAGTGTGCCAACATAACAAAACAAAAAAATCGATAATCGAAAGTACGTTGCCCGCGAAATTTGAAAAGTTACCTTACTTTTTGAACAC
Organism: Gonatopus flavifemur; assembly: GCA_018340375.1. NCBI lineage: Eukaryota > Metazoa > Arthropoda > Insecta > Hymenoptera > Dryinidae > Gonatopus > Gonatopus flavifemur. The sequence goes on from JAFFJZ010000005.1 coordinate 16,039,861, forward strand.
ACCTCGTATATCAGCTTTCAAACGATTCCAAAAATTCTTATGATGATGCAGAAATCAAATAAATCTGAGTCAGATGTAGAAATTGAACACGGCAGTTTTACAGAAATTTATGCTGATAACAAATTCAGCCGGTGTTGGACGGTTATTATATTCATGCCTCAGCTAGACTAATGTGTCTAGATTGCGAAAATTCATCAAACTAAGTGGAGGTACGTGGAGCTTCTTTTATATACATAAAAAAAGCAACAAAGTGATGACATCGAAGGACACGTTTCAATGAGCCGCCAAGACGGTCGTTTATACTCCCTTTCCGGAATAATGTTCATCACTCCGACATAGTGATACAATTATACAACAATATATATAATCAAATAACTGCCAGGATACCCATCCAAACATGAGAGAAAATTTTGAATGCAGGCGTAAACTCCTCTGACTTTGAAGGTTGTCGATATGCGGTATGTTCAATCGCGTATTACTCAATAAATATCAATGATATGAAAATTTTGATACAGCAACGTGAATCTACGGACAATTTCCTATCGAAAATGTTTATTAACTTCCGTGATAATAAAATTTGGAAGAATGGGGTTTTTTCCGCTCATTAACCACTGTGCGGCGGTGGCCTGAGTGATAGAAATTCAATTCTCATTAAAGACTATTTTTTTCAATTTATTCTTATGCATTATTGTTCTAACATAAAAAAGCGCGATTTTCACATTTAATTTACTCAAAAAAAATTCATAAATCACACTTGTCAACTGTGAATTCAGTACTTATTTTGAATTTCATTGGACAGTACTTATGTGTTGGATTTACACGATCGGAAATTCCAATCAAAACTTAACCAGTATCCTTTTGTGTCATATCATTCACATCAAGCTTGAGTTACTAGCTAACACAAATACATTATGTTGAATCGACCCAAAAATTTGTGTTGAATTTAACACAAAATTTCCAACTGCACGGTCTTTGTCCATACCATTCCGACAGAAAGACCTATTATAAATGCTTGGTATGCGAGAAAGCGATGTGCCGCCGGGAGCATGTGGCAAAAATTTGCTCACAATGTCTTTGAAGTTGCCAAAATGAGTGTTGGCATTTTATTGTTCTGGAATATTTTAATGAATAAAGTATTTTCCTCTCTTATCCACGTATATATTAACACTCTTTATATCTGATGTTTGATTGAAAAATATAAAACGATGATGAGAATTCAACTTCTATCTCGATAGTGGTCGTTTTGAGATCCACCATTTCTTATGGATATAAAAATGATTTTGATGACTGGAAATGGGAAAGAACTTATTATAAACATTATTACCCTCATTAATCATGATGTTCAAAGCACTTCCTTCATATTTTTCAACTACATTTTTATTATAAAAACATTTCTCATCAAAACTTCGCTTTTAACCAAATTGAAAGATCGTTCAAACGGATTATGATATTAGTGATATTTTATCAAATTTGAACTTTTCAGTTGTTCATCTATCATGTTCCAAATCGCTGTATCTCCTGTTATTCTTCAAACGTGATATTTTTCAAAACACACAATTATCGAAGAATTTTTCAACGATATATTCTTTTATTGTGAAATATCTTTTGTTGTTCAAATTTTCTTCTTCCTTGAATCTTCTCGTACAAATTGAAAAAAAAAACACGTTCAAATCGATGAATTTAAAGCTGAGAAGCAAGTAAAAGAACATGCAGGGTTACGCTAACCCTTGTGTATGTAAATCAGGACAAATTTGAAGTGTGTGCACTGAAGGCTAATGAAATGAGATATTTGTGAATCTTCATACCACATTGATCTGCACAGTTTTTCCTTCGAATTGGAAAAAAGGAAGGTCAAATTGATCGAATAGGAATCGAGTTATCAATCGGTAAAGTTGCACGGTGCGAATTTGCACCTGTGTGTACTCGAAGGGTTCAAAAACCATATAAATCAAGATCGAGGATCATAAGAAATAATCGGAAGCCTAAAATTTCTCGATTGATCATCATCCGCATATTAGGTTCCGCCACGTTTAATCTCCGTATTCGATGGATTCCCCGATTTTTCTTTCCAACGTATAAAAATGAACTTGATATCCCACGGCGAGTCAATAATATTCATTGAAACGTGAAGCCTAAGGTGAATACCCCGAGGTCTGATGAAAGAAAGTAGTAACCAGTGAAAAATACCAGTCATGAGTCAGACGAGACTCTGGTAATTGATTAACCGCAGCTGTGTGATTGAATGTTACACATTATGTTACAAACGACTGTGATATTTGACGGCCGGATTATTATCAATATAATATCAAATATATGAACGTATACTATTGTGACCGGAATGAAGAAATTGATGGTTCCAACGGTATCAAAGACACCGGATTGTCACGAAAATATTTCAAACCTGAACGATATAAAAGGTTATGATGAGTGATGATAAGAATAGAATTTCGGGTATGTATGGATTAAGAGTTAGAGAATCTACATAGTAGACGACTCGATGTACTTCCAACATACGTGCATGTTTCAAATAGAATGGTGTCTACCGTGAATTTATATGAAACACATTGGCACATGACAATTTTTCTGTGTGTTTTTTTTTAACACCAATTTCGAGAGGCTTGTTTCTAACACAACATCTTCAACTGTACACGGAGAGAAATGCATTTGGAAAAATTACCATTTTATTCGTAAACTAGAACTATTCGGCAAAACCAGACAATAATTTATAATATAACTCCTAATCATTGCCAGTTGTGATGGTAAAAATCGAGATTAATTTGGATTTTTACCATCACAGCTGGCAATGATTAGGAGTTATATTATAAATTATTGTCTGGTTTTGCCGAATAGTTCTAGTTTACGAATAAAATGGTAACCTTTCCAAATGAATTTTTCTCCGTGTATATGGTAAAATTGGATCAATCAATTGAAATGGTTCTTACAACATGCAAATAACGATACAACAAAATATATATAGATACAAATACTCGTGCATATCACGTTCACAACATCGAATAACAATTCTTAAAATAAGATCGGTACATATACATATATACAGCACTTTTGTATCTTTTGCCAACCTTTTGTCAGATTTCCGATCTTCGCGGCATCGTAAGTTCGTACCCTCTGCGAAATGCACCCGCTGTCCCAGCTCCGCGGAAATGCCAAGAATCCTACAATGCACACGAGAAAAACCGGAAATTTTTTCTTTCGTTACTCATCATCATCATCATCATCATCATCATCATCATCATCATCATCATCAACGGAGGTCAAGAACGTCAGACTGGCAATTGTTTTCCCACTCTTTTCCCATCGAATGGTTTCTCCTTCGGCTTGGATTTTTATATTTTGCCTGTTGACATGAAATGCTTGGTCTATTCTTTGTGATTGATGAACACTGTTTGTGTTCTCCATTATTATAGACTCGCGTTTTACTAGCCTAGCGGTTCAGTTCGTCTTCTTTTATCAAAAGAACCGAACAAAATTGTGAGAGTGAAAACATTGTCTAGGTATGAGATTTATTATGAATATATAATTGCAATGCACATTGATCCGCATTCAAGCGTGTATATATTTGTAGATGCAACATACATTTTTATTTCCATATGATTATGTAATGAAGAATTATCAGTGTTTTTATATAAAAAAAAAGAGATATTTTGAGAACAGAAAAGATGGAATATTAAAATTGCCAGTTTGCCGACTTTGTTCTAAAATGGAGTGGGTTCACAAAAAGAGGATGTACAAAAAAACACATTCCGATGTATAATATTACATTTTCAATAATTTTCTAATATTCATGAATGGTATATACAATAATACAAATGCGTGGTCATTCGAGATGAAATATAATACACTTCCAATTTGATGCCTTTTGTTTATTTTTCTAAAATTTCATTAGTACACTGAGAGACTATTTTTCTTCGTACGACAGAGACATTGAAAGATTTCGTCTATAACTGCTCTAAATTCCTGAACATTCTTACCACCAGCGATAGTAAGGAATTGATAGATTATGGCTCTCTTACTATTTTTGATAGTCAAAATGCTCAGGAATCGAGAGCAGTTGTAATCGAACACTTTTAACCCTGGAACGGACACGTGAAAAACACAGGAAATTTCAAATGGCTGTAACTCATTTGAAACTAAACGGATTCCAACTCCCTATGGGCGGTTTTTGTTCGTCAGGATGTATACTTTGGAGATATTTGGGTGACAAACTACAGAGATGAAGAGAGGCTTAGATGCTGGGGTAGGAAAAAATGTCCTGTGGTTAATGTCTTTGACTTGAGGGTATCCCGTAGGAGCCGAAGTTACTAGACTGTTTTTCCCAAAATACTCAAAGATGACTCAAGAGGATACCAGCGGAATGAGAGCCGGAATTTTGAATTTCGAAGAGAAGCAAAAAAATTTTTTTTTCCTTTTTTTTGAAATTCAAAATTCCGGCTCTTTACAGACCTAGATTAAACTTCAAGGATTCATCCCTGAAAATTTCAAACCTTTTTATAAGTCCAGTTTCGAGTATTTTTGTGGAAACAAAACTGCCACCAGATAGAGCCACCTATTCGCTGGTATCCTCTTAATAGAATGGAATATAACAACCAGCCAAACCTTCTTCCATATCAACAGAAGGTCTGGCTGGTTGTTTTAATCAATTTTATTCAGTCATCTTCGAGTATTTTGGGTAGAGAGATCTAGTAACTCCGGCTTCTACGGGATACCCTTGAAAAAAGCAATAGGAATTATTACTATTGAATTTTTCTCAGTGTACATTGAAGTACAATTGAGTTGAAAAATATTGTTTCTATACAAAACAAATCCATTATCCCTAGTAGAAATTTGATCAGACATTCCCCATTTATAATGAGATCCTGATCAGGTTAGAATCCGGAAACCGTAAATGAGGAAAACCTTACAAAAGACTGATCTGATTCCCCTAATAGGATTTAAATAGGGTTGTCACGCAGGGGTACAATAGAGTTTGAATGAGATTCACATAAAATCGAGCGAGATAGGGGAAACCGTCAGGCCCTGGTATTTTCCCGTCCAAAATTTCTACTAGGGGAACTACAATCGAACTCTTGTAAACTATTTTATTAGGTAGATAATTTGAAAAAAAGTCGTGCTCGTAGTTAGTGCCATAAACTGCAGTGAAGTCATCCGTTTGCGAGCAATGGAGTATATTTGAAGATTAGCTCCAACGAGGAAATTTCCTCGCACTTACGATGTATTAATTTTCTCTTTGAAAATGACCGGTATCCTGTCGAAACGTTGGAGCTAATCTTCGAAGATACTCTATTGCTCGCAAACGGATGACTTTACTCCAGTTTATTTTATTAAGTGCGTCAAACGGTTGTAGGTTTAAACAAGAAACACAATTTTTAGAAATACTTTCATATCCGTTGCTGTAACTTGCCATAATTTTACAGTCCGCGAATAGTATGCTCTCTGAATATGTACTCCAATTACCACACTAATTTCCCTGTGTAATTGTACAGGTTAATTACTTTCAGTACATGTATCTTTCACGAAGTGATTTCTTTGAGAGCTCTCCAAGTTCCTCTGTAACTATATTATGTAATTCGAAAGGGAGCCTTGTAAGAGTAAAAAATTAGGGGCCTCTGGTAGACTTTCAAGGTCCTTTCAAGACTTTTTCTGGAGTTTCACTGGGAATCTCTTATGCCTGATTTATTTTAGACTTCCCACACTTAGAGAGAAATATACTGTCAAAGATTTTCATACACGGAAAGACAGAGGTTATGATTATTTAGAAAAATGACTGACAATTTTAGGGAAAAAGAGTATCGCTTAAGAATTTTTGTAGTAAATTCATCAAAAGTTGATAAATTCATTGTAAACAATCACAATAAAACTATCAACGTTTAGTATTTTCACTACAAATTTTGGATAACCTATTTTTCAGCGGTGCTCTTTTTCCCTAAATTGACAGTCATTTTTCTAAATGTTGATAAATGTTGTTCAAGTATTGATAACTTTTTTCTTCCCGTGTGAGGGGACATTAGCGACGTAGCAGCAGCCAAATCGTTTATCACAAACTACGGCCAAACGCTTCATTTTAATCAACATATCGCTCTGTACAGCACTTCTCTGATTCAAGTAGAAATGCTGTACAGAGTGATATTTCAATTAATATAAAGTGTTTGCCCGTAGTTCGTTATAAATGATTTGCAGAGTTCGAAAAGTTACCCTAAAAAAGTAACTCGTGACAGTTACCGTTGAATTATCATGAAATTCACGAAGTTACCGTTACCGTTACTTTCACTAGGCATTCATGACCCATACAGCACAAGAGTTCCCACAAAGAGCTCCCGTTATGCTAATCAATATGTATTCATTATGATTATTTTGAATTCAAAATGAATCCTCAATGAACAACTCAATGTTTCTCCCTTCAGGCATTCAATATGTTTTCATTTGGAATCCATTGAATTCATATGGAATTCATTGTAAGTCGCATAACGGGGACCATTCAAAAGGTCTTTGGGAAGTCTTTATAAATTCAAATTGATCATTTGTGCTGGCTGGGGGGGGGGTCTTGTAACGCTCGCGATAGCGAAATACTAGACACTTGCGAGTGCCTCATCAAATACTTGCAAGTATTACGAGCGCTTTGAAAGTATATAATGAGGCCCTCGTAAGTGTATAGTATTTCGCTAGCGCGAGCGTTACAAAACTCGTGAATGCCTAGAGCATTTCTACTAGGATGGTTTGAAAATTTGTTTGGAAATTCAATTCACCCCAATGTTGTATAAAAAACATCCCAGCAAACACGACTGCTGGTGTTTCAAAGGGCCAGTGACGGCTCTTTAACGGCATTGCCGGACCATCAGCGGCCCATTGAAACGCCAGTAATCATTGTTTGTAGGGATGAATATTTATTCAACAGTTCTGCGACTTTCAAACCGTGTTATAACATTTAGTTATTGACAACAACAGTTGAGAGCGAAATTATAGTTTGCGGAAGAGAATTTCGGTTAATTCTGTAGCGCCGAGAGTCGTAAAACTCGGTTAGAGAATTGGAAAAATATACCCAAAAGACAATCATTTGTGAATCCAAGGAAAACGACTAGAAGTTTCTAGCCTTCCTCAAATAGCCACAGACTTTACTGCTTTGGGGTAAATAGCCTTTCGGGCACTTACTACCTTACCATTACAAATTACCAGCGACTACCTATCAACCTATCATAGGTATCATCTGAATCATATAAATTGAAACAACACCATACCTCAAAGTAACGGAGAAAGTAACGAAAATCGTTATTAGTTACCAAAAATTAATAACGACGTTATCGTTATCGTTACTTGCTAAAAAATTTAACGCGTTACCAAGTAACGAATAACGTAACGTGTAACTTCGTTACATTTTATGCGTTACTTCTGAACCCTGACGATTTGGCGGCTGCCACACCGCTAGTATCACCTTATAAAAAACTTCACTTATTGATGGATAGAGAACTTTCTATAAATTCTCAGAAAAATTCTATAAAGTTACATTGAAATCCCTTGAGAACAATAATTCGCACGTGTTTTTATGTAAAAATCCACATACATGTACGGGAATTTTCTTTTTTCATACGAGTGTGGGAAAATTCAGAATATTTTTCACCTAGTGTACCTAGCTGGGACAACTAAATGTTACCTGCCACAGCTAGATTTTTATTTATGTTACCTAGACTCTAGCTGGGGTGAATAAAAGTCTAGTGGTCTAAATCATGAATAAACCGGTTTATTCAACGGGAATAGAGAATTCAATCTGGTTCAAAACTGGTTCTTTTCGTACCCGTAATCCTACTGAAACTCCCGTGACAAAAACACATCCGCGGAAAGACTGAGTTCATTGATATTTGGAAAAAAGGACTGTCAATTTAGGGAAAGAGAGGATCATTGAAGAATATTCGTAATGAATTTACCATAAGTTTCACTGTGAGAAGAACAATAAGACGATCAACCTTTGATATTTGCGATACACCGAAATTTACCGTATAAGATGACAACGCGTCGCTTCGAGTCTTTAAATGAGAATTTTCACAAAATATATTGTCCAATTCTTCACATTATAAGTCAAAAATAGATGTGAAGTATTTGAATATTTTTCAGTGATCCTCTTTTTCCCTAAATTGACAGTCACTTCTTTGAATAATCAAAATACACTGTTTATTATCAATAAACGCGACCTTTCCGCGTACTTTTTCGGTTAAAAACCGGAAGCCCTGCTTAAAAAGATCGGATTCAAACCTATTCACTGCTCAATCAGTATGAATCAGATTTTTGTTCAGGAATTTTCCTATTTGATCTTATTCAAATCTCATCGGTTTGGATAGGAAATTTTTACTCAATGAGATATAATCAGGAAATTCGGATCATGTACACGGAAAAAAGAAAACAGCATTGGTTACTGTAAATCACAGGAATCTATTGGACCTCAAATTCATTCCGTGCAGTACTGCGTTTCCCAGTACTGGTTACTGTCCAGCCAGCGTTGACAAATTTCATTACACTACTCATCACTGTGATCGCGCTAACATTCATTATCCAAGCGTGTTTTCATTTGTTTTTCAATCGATTGCTGTCATTCACAGTAACCAGTGCTGTTTCCTTTTTTCCGTGTACATTCGAATTTACCGACTAAATCCCATTCAGTAGAAATTTCCTATTCAAATAGGTCATATTTGAATAAGATCAAATAGGAAAATTAACGGACAAAAATCTGATTTAAATTGCTTGACGAGTTAATAAGTTCGAATTGGATTTTTGAAACAGGGAGGATTTCATCCCCACCTGTTTCTAACGGATCGCTTCCCAAGGTGATTCACCAGTGAGCAGAGCTCCGAAATGAATTCAATTCCAATTTCTCTACATCGATCCCTCAACGTGAAAACGATTTTGAATTCACAACTGATTATTAAATCTCGAATCATTTCCAATCATCTCATTGATGAGTGTTATCCATTCAATATTTTCCTGTCATGAATTCTAAGTAAAGTCAAAAATTCACGGAGATGGTTATAATGAATGGCACTGGAAGTACTTTGTCGTCATCTTAGTGATCCACTGATGCGATTAAGGCTTAATCCTTCACTCGCGGGATTCGGTTCCAATCTCCGTTGAGAGAACTTTTAACAATTGAATTATGAGTTGGTTTTCTTCGTTATAATGAAATAGAGAAGCTAATCTACGATGCTTGTAAAGTCGGATTCAGCGGAAGATTGTTTTTATCTGAATGCTATAGATTGTAAATCTTGAGATGAATCTCGGATAAGGCTTAGTTGAGATTTGATTAGGATTCTGACCCGCTATCGAGATATGAGGCTTCGATCCTTGTTCGAGTTCGATCAGTGTTCGCAAGTAGAGATCCCTCTTCTTTAACTTAACGTGTAACGCTTTTCAAAGTGCTCCAAAAGTTCGTTGAAATTTCTTCAGAAATCCCTCAATTCTAACTTCATACAATCTTTCCACACGGAGAAGAAAAAATAGTAATGGCTACACTGTGAATCACAATAATCTGCTGAAAAAGTTAATGTACGCCAAGTAGTACCGCATTTCAAAGTACTAATTAGGTACTGTCCTCCCTTGTGAAAACATTCTCGGAATCCCTCGGAAAATTTCTCTGAATTTCACTGCGAAACTCTTCACTTGCGAAAAAATTCTTTTTTCTAAAGATTTATGAATATCTCTGAAAAACTCTTCACTGAAAATCTCTGAAAATTTCAGCGATTTTAAACGAAATTTTTCCAACAGGGCTGCGTGCAAAGACAAACTTCATTCCAGTACTCATGATCCCTACTGTTCCGCTGTATTTCTATTTGTTTTCACATCGATTGCTGTCTATTGGAGTAATCGGTACTGTATCATTTTTCTTCCTCAGGACATGCAAGTGAAAAGTATGTAAAATGATCCCAAAAAACTCTGCTTCAAAATCATTCATGGGCTCTTCAGGTATCTCGTTGAGCCTTGGTTAGATCTAGAAAAGCACCTCATCATGATCCTGGGATCACTTCCTAGGTTAAAATATCCGATTAAATTCCAATTGAACCGATCGATTCCTATTGATTCCAGTGCAGAAACTCAATTCAATTGATAAAAAACATTGAATGAACGGGTTTGAATTGTTTCTGCATCGTAATCAGTAGGAATCGATCGATTCAATGGAATTTGTTAACCAAGTTTCATTCTTCCCTCATACTTTCTTCAATTCTTGGAATATTCTTAAGGTCAAAGTTCAATCGTTCGACTGTACAGCTTCCAATTGAACCAGACGCGACTCAGAGCTTAATCTTAGCTGAATTGAAACAGAACTCACTATTTTTCACTCTGCTAGATGCTAGTTTATTCAGCGGCATTGTTCCACATTGAGAGGAAAAGCAGCCATCTCCACATGACGAGTTCTGGGTCGTTTTGACTATCGCATTTCGATGCAAACACAAAACTGTATATTCCTTCAGGAATAAACCCACGCGATCTCTAATTTTTGAAGATAAAATATAAGATTCACAAGAAAAAATGTCATAAATTTTGACTATTAGAATTTGAATAATGAAAACAATGATATAATTTCAAAATACTACATATTTTATGCGCATAATATCAGTTAATTAATTATCATACCAGCAACCTCGTCCTTGGAACAACTCACAACCTCTCAATCGTACAATCTTAATATCAGCGCATGGAATTAATATAAGATTGTGTTAAATTCTCAAACAATGATGAAAAAAACTCTTATCACAGAGAACGTCCTTTTTAATTTATATAATACATTTCTCAAGGAATCGTTCTTCAATCAATGTTAAAATACAGTAATTGTGGGGAAGAAGAAGAACAACAAGAACATGGAAAAAAATAAAACCAACGGTAAAATACGTATAAATTTAATTTCATTAAAAGTTACTTGACGGAAGGTCAAAGAAGAAAGTACACACTCGTGTAAATGAGGAATGAAAAAAAAAGGAAATGTTGAAGATACGATTCTCGAGAGTGCAGCAGTAAGAAGAAGGAGAGTTTCAACACGGTGCACAACTTATAATGAAATTTCATTCCACGGAGAAGTCAAATACTACGAAGGCCAAGAACTTGTAAATCGAGGGAAATTCAACTACTTTATATTTTTGTTTTTCAAGGAAGAGGAAAAGGAAGAAGAACAAGAATAACACAAGAATTTACACCTCGAGTTTTTCAGGCATCACTCTCTCTATCGATGAAATTTCAATCATTTATTCAACCTCGGGAAGAGCTTGTTTATGGCCCTTGAGTGAATTGGCGAAGGATAAAAAAAAAAGAGAATAACGAAAGGTCGTCCACTTAACCAGAACGACGGTGGATCTGACAATATAAGTCTTCAAAAAACGTTGATTTTGTCATTGAAAAGGGATAACTGTTTTTATAGCTTCCTAATTTTCAATCTCTGCCGTGATCATTATTTCTTCATTACGTGAAATCCTCCCTGAGGATTGTTACAGCGGCAACACTTTTGATGTTGTTTTTTTCTTATCAAATTTTATAAAATATCGATAGAAACTGAATACTTTTTTTTGTATAAAAATATCGATGAGGTAACAATACAATGCGTTGTACATTCAATGATCACTTCAATCCAGCTTTGAGGGGGTGGTACGACATGCACGACCTACCTGTATATTTCTCATATGTTATTTCTATACCTAGATTAATGTTTATTCAACCAATTCGAAGTAGACTCCCCAGAACGACACATCACTGTTTGTACAAAATGTTCTAACAAATTCAAAATTCCGAAATGTTTTTCACAAACTCAAGTTGGAACAAAAATGCTGAGTTCAATTAAAAACATTCCTTCCTCGCATTTTCTGGAAAACACATAAAATCCATTATCTAAATTCTAGCACTGCATCTTCCTCTTGATTCCACCAAGAACACGCAGCAGTGAAGTTCAATCGATTGTATTCATGCATTCTTAAGTGAAGTACATGGTAGACCAGCTGTGGATAAATATCTTACGTTATCAAACCGTACTTTACTTCGATATTGTCATGTCACCATGTACTACAGTCAAACTAATCGAATATTCTATTGAAATAATGGTTTCGTATTTCGAAAATTGTTTAACTTTTTTTCCTTTGAGGAGAAGAGTGCACGATAACGAGTACCAAATCTAATAATCTTTCAATTATAAAGGTTTATTCTTCGAAAACAAATGTCTTTCGTGAACATTTGAAGGTCTTTTATGGCAGGACAAGAACTGTATTCTTCATTTCTCTATTCTCAAATAACTCTATTCTTAAATAAGTCTATTCCCAAATATGATTAATCCTACCCATGTGTGTATGGAACAATGCAATGGTCCAATCATGGACCAAGCCTGGCACAAGACTTGGGAATGATAAGATCAGGACAAGCTTGGGCCAATGGTTCGTTTTAGCCTGGTCCAAATGATTCGCCAAGCATCAATCGATGCTTCTTTCATCACAGATATCGATGAGAAGAGTAATTTGATCCATATTTCAGCTCAAAGTTCTCCCTCGGAATACCGTACATGAATCATCTTAAAACGATAGATTAAAGGTGCCAAGACTGGGACGATCTTGGGGTTTTCCCAGTCTCGTTAATCCCTGCATGGGTAAGACATCTTGAAACCTTGTAGAGAGTCCTTCAAGATCAGTTGATTTCCGTGTATGATCACATTTAAAAGTAGCCTATTACCATTGAGTCAAGTTTTATGCTTATTCAGATCAAATCCCAATAAACACACATACGTCTAAAAAACGTGTAAAACGCCCAATAACCACACGTCGACATTTAGTAATATTCTTCCGTTGATTCGACGTAAAAATGTCGCGGCAGATCACGTGTTTTTCAACTATAAAATAACGTCACAACAACGGTCCAGAAGTCGTTTATAAGACGTCAAATAATGACGTGTTATAATGATGGTTCCAAAATGAGAATCAAACCAGACATATTATTTGAAAAATTTTCTATTAATGCGAAAAGAAGGGATTTTTGATAACACAAAAATTTAAGAAGAAAAATATTCATAAATGAAGTCACGCTATTCATTATTTCACTTCTCGTTTAGATTTTTGTCCAACGTTGCTGTGTTTTGTTCGACATTCTCAACACGATATCTTCGATTGATGTTCGAGCATTGAAAATGTCATAAACAATACGTTCCCAACGCGTGATTGAAGTACATTTCAAAAACGTTTTTTAATGGTCATTTTTTACTATTAGTTTTAGTAATACGTTATCGAAACGTCATTTCTGGACGTCTATTCCCTCGTCAGACGTTAACCAAAAATGAACGTTATGAATTCGACGAATAACGTCCGTTCGATAGTGCAACGTTTTTTCAACGTTGAAATAACGTGCATGTGTTTATTGGGATATATCTATCTTAGTGTAGGGCCAATCATGGGGAGCAGATTGGACTGGTCTTGGTCCGATAGTTATGCACAAGTCTTTATCCATTGTGAACTCGGAATTCGATGACTTATTGAAAACACTGTGCCACTTATGTGGACAACATCGGCTTGAATAATCATCTTAACCTTAGCTTGATTTTCACGCTTGTGCCAAGCTTGTACCAAGTGCAGTTTTTGGCCATTCCAAAGATACGAACAAATGTCCCATGACATGTGAATTGGAACCAATCATCATGGGTCCAATTATTTTCAACGGAGGTTTGTTCCTGATACACGTGCCGATCCTGGGACAAGCTTGGTTTTTTCTTGCAGTCCTGTCAATACCTGCATGGGTAAATATCTCTACACGGAGGGAAATTTGTGGTTAAATTTATTATATGATTATCGTGCCCGAGGAACAGACTGACTTTCCAATGGCATCTACTACTGTAAAATATAGGGAATTTAATCATGTTTCTATTGTCTCGTCATAGTAAATTTCATCGTAAGTTCAGTCTGTTCCTCGGTTACAAAGTCCCATAGTAAATTTGACTATAAATTTTTCTCCGTGTATTCTCACAAATCTCTATTCTTTTCAATATCAACTATATATAGATGTTTTTTGTTTTATATATAAAAGAATAGAGATTTGTGAGAATAGAGTCATTTGAGAATAGAGGAATGAAGAATAGAGCCTTTGTTCTGCCTCTTTCATTGTAACGAACAAAAGTTCACAATGGATTATAAATTAGAATATTTGATTTTTCATCCCTCGTGCGATGAAAGATAAAATACATGTTTCGAACGATCGCAAACTGAAGATCATCGTGGGTCGTTGAAAGTTCAGACGAGATGAAAACTCTGTGGATTAGAAAATGTAAAAATATAATTTTTTTCCATTCAGTATGTACGTATACTGGGTTAAGTTAAGTGGGAAGAAGACTCGGAGAGGAGAATCCAACAAGAAAGAAAACAAGAAAACGAATAAAAGGACGAATGAAAGGCACGTATTAGAGAGAGGTAAGAGGATCGACACAAAACTCGTTGAAGAAATGAAAGCTCGATCAAAAAGCGCTGACCCATTTAGAGAAATAAAAAGAAAGAAAAAGAATTCTGGCGCGGCGCTTTTCTATAAACTACTGCAAGGAAAAAGCTTTCCATTCTTATTAGTGTGAGTACGCATAGGTGAGGGTGATGCACGTGTGTACGTTTTGCAACCTTTGTGCGCGCGTTTTTAGATTTCACTCTTTTTCTCCGCCTTTTTATTCTCCATTTTTTTCTCCTTTTCCCTTCTTTAAAAATAGTGTTTTAGTAAACAGATGAAATGCAAGAATCTATGCGGTGCAGCTGTACTTGGATAGTTTTCTACCACATTGAAATTTTTTCGGCTTGTGATCATTATTTTATATATATATATATACTGGGTGATTCAAAATTGCCGTACACTTTTCTGAGAGCAGATTCTTCATGAAATTCTGAGAAGATTTTGATCCGAAATATTCAGATTTGATCCTTAGATCCGGAGATATGAGCATTTTTCGATCTTTTGAAGAATCCAAATACCTCGGAAGTACCATATTTATGACTTTTGAATCCAACACCATTCTCTGAGTCAGATCATGGAGTATCCCTGGAAAAAAATAAATCTCATTCAGCTTCTTTCGTTGTGGAGTTATAGCGGTTTGAAATTTCTTGCATTCCAGCCAATCAGAATTCAACGAGTTTAAATCGCTATAACTCCACAACGAAGGGAGCTAAATGAGATTCATTTTTTACCAAGGATACCCCGTGATCTGACTTAAAGAATAGTGTTGGATTCAAAGGTCAGAAATATGATACTCCCGAGGTATTTGGATTCTTCAAAAAATTCAAAAATGCTCATATCTCCGGATCTAAGGATCAAATCTGAATATTTCGGATCAAAATCTTCTCAGAGTTTCATGAAGAATCTGCTCTCAGAAAAGTGTACGGCAATTTTGAATCACCCAGTATATATATATATGTAAACATTTTATATTAGTATATTAGAAAACATTCATTTTATTACAATAGAATAAAATTGTATGACACATGGAGAAAAAAGTATTGCTGGCATAACGAGCAGCTCTCTACAAAAAAAAGTTTGCTGAGAGAGCAAGAGAAATGCTTGACAAAACCAAATTTTTTTGCTGACTCAAATAAATTTGTTAACAGAATTCTCAATTCAGAAATCTCAGCTGCTGGAATGAATATTTTTGCAGGGACGACACATTTTTTTGCTAATACCGACAAATATCTTTTGGATATTTTTCTAAAGCATCCATGGTCAGCGAGTACTCGGATGTTTGTTAAACTGCTAACGATTCATTTGAGCATGGTAAGCAATTCTAGAATTGCTCAACCTTTCTCATTGGCCATTCGATTTAATAAGATACCGAACGTAGAAAAAAAAAGAAATTTTCTGTGACAGGGAAATCCTTTTTGACTGCGTTTCTTTTGTTAGAGCAGCATTTCTTGCTATCACAGCGACCTGGTTAGCTACAAAAGCGATTTTTCAGCTGTGGCAGGAAAAAGTGTTCACTTCTTGCTATTCTGTATAAAATACTAAGAAATTTGCGGCTTTGATCAATTATGTTGCTCTCTCGGCAACCCACTTAACTGCGACAGCAAACTTTTCTTCTTGGTTCGTGATGGGTTGATTCAACGGAAAATATGTATAAATCATGCACAAGTGTTTGCTCTTTCACATGATTTCAACTCGAATGGCAACGTTATGTCACACGGAGAAAAAATGGTTTGCTCCTACAGCACCTACAAAGAAATTCGTTATCCTCGCAAATATATTCACTCCAGCAGCTAACACGATATAGTTCTGTTAACAAATTTGCTTATGTCAGCAAAAAAGTGTAGTTGTGTCAATCATTTTTCTTGTTCTTTCAACTAATTTTTTTGTAGGCGCTATAGTGATATATAGTAGGCGCATGTCTCGCGTACATCAAAATTCCGTCTTTTGGATTTAGAATCCAAACCACGGAGTCTGACCTGAAATATAATTCTCAAGACTCCGGTTAGATTGCCGCGGAAGACTCGCTGATGCGAAATTCTATCTGGAGCTGATTTTGGGCTTTGCTTTCGCCAGATTGCGATTAGATTTCCCAAGAGACGGGGTCGAATTTTCTGATAAATTTTCAATAAAGAAGAGAATTTCAGTTCCTTCCCGACTCTTTATCTCTTGAATGATACAACTCATTCAAGAAAATTCAAAGAACCAAAACTTCAGAGCTGATTACAAAATACATGAGAGACAGATCTCAATCAAAACCTCGCCTCCTATCCTTGAATATAAAATACAATAAATCAGATGATTCTCTCTCGAAAAAAATCCATTTTCGAAACGCAATCACAAACTTCACCATGAACTTTTGATTTTTATTACCTGGATTCTCATTTCGTATTATAGAAAAGGAGGGAAAAAAGAAGTTACTTGTTTCATTATCTTTTGAATCAAAGTACAAGAGCGCATGAACGTAGGAAGAAAATACCGTTGGGCACGTTTCGCGTCATACTACGACAAACTGCATTTCGATACTACCGATAACTATTTTTAGATTCTGCATTCCAGTTCCCACAGCTATGGAATCGATGACGCGCCTTAATGCACCTATTCCACGGAGACTTTGAGTTGTCGAGTTTAAAAGCGGCAAGAATACAAGAGAGGAAGCAAAAGGAAGAAGAGATGGGCGGCAATGTGGAGAATAGAAGAAGAAGAAGAAGAAGAAGAAAAAGGAAAAGCGTACCAGAAATCGATAGTTATCGAATATTTAGATAACTCGTCGTTCTCGCATTTGCATATGTATAAGTCTGGGGAAGAGATATTATTATGCCATTGATTTTCAACTTCTCTCTTCGAATTTCTTCAATAATGATGATTCCATGAATATGAGAATACCACGCGCTTTGTATACATTTCAAGTTACAAAGCAAAGTATGTAATGTATAATAAAATACAGGATTGTTTTTGAAGAGTGTGGTGAGATAATTAGAAGAGAAGATGCGTATAATACGAAGGGAGTTGGGAATCGATATTGAAAATGAAGATGATTGCATTGAAGTTTGTCTATTTACCGACTCGGTGAAGAATTTATTGTAACAACATCATCATTTCTATCATACGGAAGGAATTTTCTCTCCGCCTCGGCATCCATATCGATCGACCGATCGATGAAGTCAACGAGTTGGACTACAGATTTGCTAATAGTCTGGTTTGAGTTTTGGATCCGATAGATTGAAACATCACTGCATCCTTCCTGAGGAATTTTTGTCTCCCGATGACGATTTTTCGTCAGTTAATGAGATTTTACCTATACAATTTTTAAATAAAGAGGATCGTGTGGTTTATTATTGGAAAATCATATTCGTGTAACATTCATGTGGTTGTCATGCATTTCCTATCCACGAGCAGCACAGTAAAATATAGAACGTATTAAAATTGTTCGCTATTTCACTGATTAATTCTAGCAGAAATTCGATGAAGAATTTTCTGTAATGCAATTACCACAGGAAATGAATAATGAAAGCAAAAAAGTTGTCAACAGCGTATTTCTCTTGCTTGGAGTACAAAGTTTATTGACGTTGTATCACGAATTTGAAATCAGTGATCAAGAGGTCAAGAACACAATTACAATGATTTTCATTCGTTCTCATCGGATTTACAATTCAAAAATAATTGGGAATTTGACCGAATCAACCGTCGATTACCCAAATTGAAACCATCACCGGAGTTACAGGGGAAAAAAAAATTGGCTGCGACAGCTAACTCGATTCTTGAAAGAGCAATTTGATTAATCAAATTTTTCAGTATTGTATACTAGATATAGTATTCAAAGTAGATAGCTAAACAATTCGCTGCACCAGCAGAAGGTACCCAGAGAAATCAAATTTCAGTATCACAGCGAATTTTTTTCTCTGTGTATCAATGCAGTGAAAAGATACAGCGGAATGATATGATGAAAAACCGATTTGGTTCGGCGCACAGTGGGAAATTTTGATGCATTCATGGACAAAAATCAGCCTACAACTCAATTTTCATCCAATGCTGATGAATTTCATTTCAGAATACTTAGAAAAGGTTCCCGTTGAACGTTTCATTGCAGCATTTTCGTAATATTGAACTGAATCAGAGGAGAATTCGAATCAAAATTGAAAAAAAAGATTTGGTGAACGAGTGAATCATTATTTATCTAAAAAGAAACGTTTTTCCTGTTTCACGTGACGAAATATATTTCTTCACATGAAAGTACTAATACTCGTGATGGAGAAGCATAAAAATGCTATAAAAATCTGATAGAAATTACATAATCCACCCAAAGATCAAGACTTTTTGTGAATATAAATAACTTCCTCAAAATCAAAGTTGGTTATTGGATAGCAGAAAAGACTCAAGAAAACTGGGACAACTTTATATAGCTCCTAACTATTGAGAATTCGAGAATTTTCATTATTGAAAAGCGATATTTTGCAGTATCGATGTTTTTTCATTGAAAATTTATCGATTTTCTGTTGAATTGTATAAATATCGGATTGCTTCAAACAAAAATGCCGCAGTGATACGTTGAAGTGGAACTCTTTCTGAGTATTTTAAAAGGAAATTCATCAGCATCGGATGAAAATTGGGTTGCAGGTTGATTTTTGTCAATAAATACACCAAAATTTCCCACTGTGCGGCGCTGGGTGATTCAATCCATCATAAGCAGTTAATAATTTGGCCTAAATTTCAACTCTCAATACCATCACTGAGAAAAAAATACACTGAAAGAGACCCGGGAAAAAATGATCAGATCTGACCAGATCTAAATTTTGGTCAGATCTAAACAGATCTATTAAGATCTGAAAAACTGCGATTTTGGCTTGTGTTTGTCACAATATATGTGCAAAATCAAATTCATATACAGACAGATATCACAAAATTTCTGACAATTGAACCACCATTTGCTCATTGAGATTTAATCTAATATTCAATTCAGATCTAACGAGATCTAACCAGATGTGCCAAGATCTGATCAAAAATCATATCTACTCAGATCTATTTAGATCTGAATAGATCTAATGATTTTTTCCTGGGGAGGTACCTAGTCGGGACAACTAAACGTTAGTTACCGCAGCTAGATTTTTATTTACGCTAGCTAGACTCTAGTTGGGCTAAATAAAAGTCTAGCTATCCGAAATATGAATAAAATGGTTCATTCAATGGGAATCAAAAATTTAGTTGTGACAAATAAAATTTAGCTGGCGCAACTAAATTTTTATTTACAGCGTCTAAATTTTCTAGCTGTCGAATAATTGAATAGACCCTTCCCCTCAGTGTATTGCTCGCATAGCGAATTGGTTTGTTACTATAGCGGCAATAAATTGCTACAACAGCAGCCGAGAAAAAAAAATTAGATCTACTGGGATCTACGTAGATCTCAGTAGATTTAAATTTTGGCAGAAAAAAATCTACGGAGATCCACAGAGATATCTAGAAATCATTTTGAATTGTCCTACATATATTTTTTTTCGATTCCTTGCAAAATTGGAATCTTTGGGAGTGAGTGGATATCAGAAAACTCCAAAGATGGTTGCTTTAGTTGAGATATTCAGATGTTGGTAGATATGAACAGATTTATACAGATTTTTGCCAACATTGAGATCCGATGAGATCTGTTTTCTTGGGCCAGAAAAATGATTGACACAACTATACGGAATACAATGAATTCGCAATGACAGCAAAAACTCGTGTGCTGAGTGCATTGCGCTACTGCAGCTATCATTATAGCCATAGATGCTAACATAGCTTTTGTGCATCGACAAAGAATGATCGCAGAAGAAATGTTGCTAGTGGAGCAATTTTTGTAGCTGTAGTAGGGGAGAGTGGGGACACTTGCACCATGGGGTGATATGCACCACAGCAGATATCTCATAATTTTCCAAAATTTCTGAACTGTTCTTGCACGTGGCGTTTGCTGAATGGATGACCTAACTCCACACGAGTTCACAGGAATGTGGAATGAATCTCTGTTTTTTTATTGATATCAAAAGGTTTGGCACTCTCAAAATCGTTTGATTTGTGTCTCCTTAGTCTTTCAGAAAAAGTTTCCCATGACCTCTAAGTGATCTCAAACACCACGAAACCAATCTCAATCGAAAGTACAATCGTTGCACAATATTTTCATGATCCACTTTTTGACTGAAAATATCTGGAATTTTTTTGCGAGCATCAGTAGTCTGTTGATGCCGTGAGGGGTGCAATGCACCACAAATTGCGGGGATACTTGCACCACTTCCGATGTTTCATTTTTTTTATAGAAACAGGTATTCAGAATGATCCGTACACTCGGATGTTCGAATCTGAATGTTCTTCCGAAGAACAGAAGAGAGAAAGATTCTTTTGTTTGATAAAATACTCTGTGAAACTCTTTGCTATTTCCATGAATGATCTCACTTCATATAAGTCAGGGGGGATAAACTCAATGAGAGAATTTTCATAATGAACTTCAGCGCCGCCAAGGGGAAGGCTACTGGAACTAACCTCACATGGATACATTTACACAAATGCTCAACAAATCATAAAAGTTTGTGACACAGTATCAGTGCCTTCATGTGAGATTAGTTCAAGTACCCTTCCTCTTGGCGGCGCTGAAATCAGTCTCAAGAACGTTCAATTGAGTTTATGCCTCCTGATATGAGTTGGTAGGAGTGACAAATTTCACTTGTTTCCTCCGTTCATAGCAAACACTCTTGTGCAATTAGTTTTCAATAAAAGGTTGTTGCTAGTATCAAACTCTAAACTGCATAAAGTCCATCTTGATCGTAAGTTCAGCTATTCACTTGTATATCTGATTATTCATTTCAAATAAATACTGATAAATAGATTTGAAAATAGTGGTTATTATTCCAATTAGCCCTGCTAAATTATCCCCATAAAGAACGATACAAAACGATAAATGTTTTCTATAGTTTTCAATGAGGTTTCTGAATACGGAATTTACGAAGTTATATCGTTATCAAACGATAGAACTCTATCGTTCCTTACCGTTTTCTATAAAAATTTAACAGATTGTATAGGGTTTTATCGTGAAATTCGTATTGGAAAAGTACTACTTATTCTAGAACACATAACTATTTTTTTCCAAATAACTGATACTCCTCCTATACGAATTTCACGATAAAACCCTTTACAATCTGTTAAATTTTTATAGAAAACGATAAAGAACGATAGAGTTCTATCGTTTGATAACGATATAACTTCGTAAATTCCGTATTCAGAAACCTCATTGAAAACTATAGAAAACATTTATCGTTTTGTATCGGTCCTTATTGGGAAAATTTAGCAGGGAGAGGATCAATTACTCAGGGAGAGAGAAAGAGAGAGAGAGAGAGGGAGAAAGAGCTAATTAGCAGGGTGGTGCAAATATCCCCACAGGGTGGTGCAAGTCTCCCGCCATGTGGGGAGAGTTGCACCAAACGCAATGTTTTTGAAGAACACTTATATCATTGATAGGATGTTAGATTCGACCTTGCTATCATTTGCAACTTAGAAAGGAATGTTTGCTCTGTCAAAATCCCATAAATAATATATCGAATGAAGTTAACCACGAAAGTTATAACAATGTAAAAAAAAAGTGGTGCAAGTGTCCCCACTCTCCCCTATACATACCTAAAGAGAGCAATAAGATGGCCGCTCAACATCCAATGTGAATTCAATGAACATTTGACAAATGCATAGACATTCTGAGGTTCAAAAAATGTTCAACAACCCTAATAACAAACTATTTAACGTCTAGAATAATCACTTGTTTGCATGCAGTTTTGCAAAATTAAATTTGAAACATTCTGCTGAAGCTACATGTGTTATTGGAACAAGACGAATTCAATCGGTATGGTGGCTCCCCTGGTGAAAATGGGAGCGTAAGAAGTGTATGAAGCGACGCGGAAGAGTACACGTAACAGTATCTAAGCGCGAAAGAAGCGAAAATTGAAACATTTCACGCTTCATTTGTTCCAATATTCGCTTCCGCGGCGTGGACATTTTCACCAGGGTCAAGCGGTAGCAGCTTGAGTTAATAACTGAAAGATTGCGGAATCGACCCTCTCTTATCCAATGAATTTTTTTCCTATTTGGTCGGTCGTTCTTTCAGCGATTCTTTCAAGCTAGTACAGCGAAACACCGATTGCAAAGAAAAATCGCTATCATAGCTATTCTTTTCGCTATCCAAATATCAACCACGAAGATCAGCTACGGCAACTAATTTTTAGCTGCCACAGCAAATTATTTTTTTGCCGATATAAGCGAATTTGTTAACAGAGCTGACGCCTTAGCCGTTGTAATGAATATTTCTGTAAGAACGACAAACTTTTTTCGTATAGGCGCTACAGTAACAAATCATTTTTTTCCGTGATTTCTATCGTCCGTCAAAGCGGAGAAACGATTGCATGGAATTTTTCTACTATTTCAGGCGGCCCTACCTCAGCTTTTAACAAGAGGTTTGAATTTTTTCCAGTTCTTACGACAGACAATTTTAATTTTTTCTGGCAATTTCTAATTCAAAAAGTCAGTTTTCTGTATTTTTGATGTACTTTTACGTTGTGAATCCATAATTCAAGTTCAAATGGGACAAGTTATTGAGAAGAAAATTGAAAGTCCTGATTGGAGACGTTTCTGTAATAGATTTTTCGATTTTGAAACATGGAAATTGCTTATCCCATTAGATCTCAGTAGATTTCATTAAATCGCACTATCGCAGTGAATAAAAGAATGGAAAAAAAAGAGATCATTTTAAGTATAAATACATGCACGTAGAAGTGAAGAAAACTTTGTGGCCAAGAAAGCTCGGTCAGTATCTAATTCTATATAAAACAGAATAGATGTTGTCACATTTGAATTAGTCTGAAAAAATCTACAACTTACGTAACTCAAACGAACGTCAATTCAAACGGACACGTTATCGGAATGTAAGCAAATATCCAGTTTTCAGGTTTGTTGTATCCAATTAAATCTAATGACATTTAATTGGATCTTATGAAATTTCATCACTGTTTGCCCTAAGGTTTTATCCTCGGGATATGCTAAAAAGTGATGGATTATCAAGAACGACATAATATATTTTTCAGAAAATTCTTAATAGTAGACTTCATAAATGAATGCAACTTCAAAGGTGAAGAATCTCAGAACTGTTATGAGAATCCGTTCATCGTAAACCTTGATACACGGCGCCGTAGACAGAGTTTTCTGAAAAATAGTTTGTTGTTGATGGTAATCGATTGCTTTTTAACACATTCTGCTGATAGAATGCATCAGGAAGGAAAATCGAATTAAGTTGGAACCAGCAGCCGTCAAGTTAACAGCCAATTGTTGTAAAGCTTGATTAAACATTGTTGAAACCTTGCTCATACCAAAAACCGAGTAAGTAGCATTCCCCTTGACGCGAGAAGTGCTTGAATTATTTTATACAAAAGTTTTGTATCCCAAGTTGTGGCAATAATTGGTGGCTAATTTTACGGCCGCTATAGCTTGAGCTCCATAAAAATGGGTTACACTGAAGAAGTTCCCAACAACTCTTCATCTCCCGAGTAGAAATTCGTATTGGGTGTTTGGTCAGAACCAAACCTGGAAAGCCTAACCCATTGAACTCAGTATTATACTGAAACGGGCACTCTCCGCTTTTTCTATAGTATCGGCCGGTCAGGGGGAGAGATCAGTATGTTGGGAGATGGTATCTGCTTTTAATATATGTATTTTAAAGAGAGAAAGGAAATGTGTTGGGGGCGTCTTATTCTTTCTTGCTAATGCAACAAATTATACCAGTCTGACCGCTTAAATCTAGGGAGCATGCATTCCAGTACGTATAGAGTTCAATGGCCTAACCACACGGAGAAAAAGGTATCTTGAAAAATACCATAATTTATGGATTTTTGGCGTCGGTCTAACCCGAGTCAAAACATCTACGTGAAGATATCTCTAAAAGTACCATAATCGCTGGGACTTTTATGAGAAAGGTACCATACTTCTTTATAAAATCCAAGAAATTATGGGACTTTTAGAGGTTCGTTCACGTGAATATTTTGATTCAGGACAGACCAACGCCAAAGATCCATAAATTATGGTATTTTTCAAGATATCTGTTTTCTCAGTGCACAGTGATCGGATATCTGAACCGAGTACGCTACTCATACAATGCAAGTGGCATGTCCATGCGTGGGGAGAGGGACTATGGTCGCGCGCGCAACCTAGCATGCTTTTTTGGTTGCTCATTGAACAATTGACGAGAGAGCAATGAAGAAAGCATGTTAAGTTGCGCGCGCAACCATACCCCCTCTCTGCATGCATGAACGAGCCACTTGCATTGTGTCAGTAGCGCACTCGGTTCAGACGGACTGTTGACCCAGGTGGAAGTATTCCATTGAATCCTATTACGAATGGTGAAATTTCTGATTGAATATCATTGAATTTCATTGAAACCTATTGATTTTCCCATTCATCAATGCGGTTCTATACATTATTTGCAACAGAGGAGGCACAACTCGGAGTAAAAATCATGATACGTCATGTTACATTACAGAGATGTCAAAAATAACTATTTGAATAGTAATTTCAGTTTTATATCATACCTGTTCATCCAAGTTCTCCTCGACAACACAAGGTTTCTTTGAACGCTTCAAAAACTGCCGAGTGCTATTAGGGCACGGATTCAATGAACGATAATACATTTCCTCACACGGAGGAATTATCACACAGATGATCAAAAATTCGTGAATTGACGGCTGATGTGCAACGAAAAAATACTTTTTTCGCATTGGGGGTTTTTCTGGTTAAGATTTTCAAGGAACATTTTTTTCTGAGAAAAAAAATTGAGATATCGTTTTGAAAATTTGTAGGTATGTTGATTGAACATTGAATAATATAAAGAACACCAAAAATCGACGGTATGGGAGTGATTTGGGCCGACCGGATGACCTAAAAACAAAATGGCAAATCATTTCTTGTTGAAGTGCTGATCGCATGAACTAGGATATTTTTTTTTCTCATCAAAAAATAACAAAATGATGGCCATTCTTCGAAAAAATTGATTTCTTAAGGGTGGGAAATCGGATGCCACTTCAACAAGGAACACTTTGCCACTTTTTTTGTTTTTTTCAGATCATCCGGTCGTCCCAAATCACTCCCACCGTCAGTTTTTAGTGTTCTTTGTTATTTGAATTAATATACCGAAGAAAAAAAATTTTTTTCGCAATATTTAAGGTCTAATAAATATATCTACAAATTTTCAAAACGATATCTCAGTTTTTTTATGAAGAAAAAATGTTTGAAAGAAAAAACATTTTCCTTGAAAATCTTAACAGGAAGACCCCTTTAATTTCAATGTTCATACATCAGCTATCGGCGTGTTTCACTTTATGAAAATCAATGTGCGGATTTTGGAGATCTGTGTTGCCATTTTTTCGTGTACAAATAGTCACTTTATTAGACATATAAAACTGCCATATACAGTACCTAGTTTAAAAATTTCAATTCACTATCGAAATACTTGATTGAAATTTCCAACTATGAGAAGATAACAACAATAATGTAACCACGCGTCGAACATAATAGAATATCGTTCGTTTTGAAATTGTTGAGAAATTCAAAGCCCTGCTCTCAAGGATCATATGTTATCTCGTTCAAACAGTTTAATCGTCCATGAGTCGAAGAAGTAGGGAAGACTCCAAAACCTCAAGCTCTTACTTCTTTTCAGAAAAAAGAAATATCAAGACTCTTGAAGTAATTTCCGTAGAATATTGAAATCTCTGAGACAGGTTCCATCAGCGAAGAAAAATCTATGATTCTGTTAATTACCTTTTAAAGAATCAAATCTTTCGAACTATCTTCTTTGAAGGAACAGGAGAAACCGTTGATAATTTTCAACATTGAATCTTCAAGATCACCTTCTTTAAAGGAAAGAAAAGAAGCGAAAACTGAGGAAGAAAAAAGACCCTGCTATGTACATCTGTGTTTTTAAAGGGGAAAGAACAAGAGTCTGAAAACTTCGTGAATTGCGAGATAAATAGATAAGCATCCCAGTTCAAAGAAATGCCAGTTTTAAGGCGACGGTGACGAACGTATCAATATTGAGATGGTATTGGCTAACAACGAACGTCCGCCGATTCTGAGTTGGTACTGGAACGACGTAATTCCATGTTCTAATCGGTACTGGTTTGATGATGAAACTGACCGTTGTTGAATCAACAACGACACAATTCAATGAGCAAGCGTTGGTCTCCAACCCTGAATGTATCCCAAACCAGGCTGAACAAATATGCAGTGCACTTGGACAAAAGATTTGATGATTTTTAGAAATTTTATCATATAACACTGTTGATTTGCACAATGTGATAATCTTATATTGTTCGATGCACGGTTGAACTCCGAAAAATATTACGAAATAAAATAATTTCGTAGAAAATAGCATTATTATTGACGAAATTATGAACTACGTGAGTAGCTGACAATCTTCCGTACATTTTTCGTTAGATATCACCATGAGTTCATGAGCATCGATTGATCCCCGACGCACTAAGGACTTACAAATGCATTGAAGTTCAAAAGAATTCTTTTTTCATGGAGAAATGTATTCTATGTAACTCGATATAATAGTTTTCGCGTCAGGATCTATATAGTACGTATATGCCTGAATATCTGAGTTCATACGAATATACACAAGAAGGTCCTAAATTTTGGAAAAATATCGGTTGCAAATATTGAATTGATGTAGGTAACCGGTGCACAGTGGTGGAAATCAGGAATTTAGTGTTCGTAACCTACTACAAGTCGTAATTCTTGACCGATTTTGATGAATTTTGTTTTAAAATACTCAGAATTGAATTTTTAAGAGAACTGTCGATTCCGATTTCTGAATGTTTTCTTTATATCATGACAATAAATAAACAAATAGTTAGGAAAAATCTTCAATTTTAGGTATTTGAGCTTGTATCTTCCAGAAAAGTCTTCCGATCATTATAAACGATTTTGTAAAGAATTTCCATGAGGAAATCTGAGATTGCGATAATTCTGGTTGTAAAAACATATTTTTTTGGTTTCAATTACTTGGAATCATCATAAGAAACGTTGTTCGCGAAGGAAAAGAGGCAAACGTTAAGATTTAACATTTGTTATAAACAATTTTATAAACAAATTCTGAACTGAGAGGTTTCTTGATGGGAAAAAAGTGTTTTTCTCTCGTATTCATTCGGAGTCATCATTAGAGTCACAGTCTGTCATGAAATTCCAGCTACATCTAACAATAATTATTGTCATCAGGAATTTTATGAACAAATTATGAATTGAGATATTTTTGAAAGGGAGACAGATTTCACCTCGTCGTATCTACTGAGAATTACCATGAATATTTATAGACCATGAAGAGATTCCAGATGAAATTGATATTCATGATTATTATAAACAATGTTATGAATGAATTCTGTGCTGAGAAACTTTGTGATAATCTCTTTAGATTTGAACATTCTTTCTTTGGATATTGCTGGAAACCTTTGAGTATTTCCGCAGTGAGAGAAAATCCTGTAGAAGAGAATAAGTCGAGTACAGTTCTTGGTTATAGTAGCTTTATTTTCATCATCAAAGTGATTTTGAAGCTATTTCAATTAAAAATATAGCTACTGTAACTACGAAAATGTTCTTGGGATCAATTTCAAATTTTTCCTAACTACACGGAGAAATAAGGAATTCACTGTGGCAGCGAAATCTACTTTTGCTGGGTTCCTTTTGCCAGAGCAGCAAATTTTTTGCTGTGACAGCAAACTATTTGCTGTTCCAGCAATCTTGTCAGCTGCAACAGCGAATTTTTAGCTGTGGCAGCTAAAAATGTTTGCCATCCCAGCAAAATTTGTTTGCTATTCTGTATATAATACTGAAAATTTGCTGGCGGAGCAAACATTTCTTGCTGCCACAGCTAAAAAATTGCTGTTATAGCAAATTTTCAGCTAGGTCAGCAAAAAATTTTGCTATTCTATATATAATACCTCGATTTGCTGCGTCAGCAAATTTTTTCTCTCCGTGTATTTGTTTATTTATTGTCATGATAAAAAAAAATTCAGAAATCGGAATCGACAGTCCTCTTAAAAATTTAATTCTGAGTATTTTAAAACAACATTCATCAAAATCGGTCAAGAATTACGACTTGTAGTAGATTATGAACACTAAATTCCTGATTTCCACTACTGTGCGGTGGTTAGTGACGGTTGGTGGTCGGTGCCAGATCGGAGTTAACATATTTTGCGTTATCATTCCGCAGTTCGACCAACGTTGGCTACCTACGGTTGTACCCTGTACCGAGCCATTCGTCAATTCCTGCGTGGGATGGTATGCGATTCAAATACTTTGATTTCGGAATATTCTTTTCTGATTACTATTGACTCGAATAACTTGTATATTTTATCTTCATCATAATGCGTACGTTATTCAAAACCGGTACACTATTAAAAAAAAGAATCACCAGATATGCAAATGTATTCAAATCTGATAAATTCAGATTCACTTTCATTGATCGAAGAAATGTATTTCGATCAAAACTCTTCAAAACGTCTTCTCAATTTCATTTCATGCAAGCGATGCGAACAATTATAAAAATTCATTTAAATGAATTTTTTGTGAAATCATTGTTTGAAAACGATCGATAAAAATGACTCACGTGACATTTCGCGTGCTCGAACCAGACGATCTTCGGGCCCCTGGACCACCACCTCTAATACACTTGAGCCAAGGTACGCAATCGATAATCATCTTTGTGTATATGTGCGTTGAACGGGTTTAATCTCTGTCTAAACAAGGATTTTGATTCGATTATCGAATCATCATCTCCTTCATCTTTCGTTGAGATGGATATAACGATTTCAGTGACGAATCTTTTGAATCTCTCGATCAACACCTTCCGATCATCAAAAATCTCATCCAAATATCGTACGCGAAAGAACAAATAATAACAATTACCGGAACGTGACTGCGCGATTGTTACACATTCTGTTTCACAATTTTACTCTTCATTTTTTATACGAATTAATTTTGCGTACGAATCATTTCCTCGATGGATGCGTCTCCCAGAAATCACACTGTTGGATAATCATCGAATAAATTCGAGTCGCTGCACAACCGGGAAACTGTCATTCGATCGTGACAAGTTTATCGAGGAAAAATCAACAATTCGGCCAATGTTTCTTCGATTTGTTTCAATTTTTCTTCTACAGAGGAATACCAAATCCGCTGATACTTTTTTATTTCAAATTTCATAAAGTCATTGCGATATCAGGGACAATTTTTCATGTGAATCTTCCCTTTGCATAACAAAAATATGTATCATTTTCATTTATTAGATAATCACAGCGGGAATATATCAACATTCATTTTTTAAATTCATATGGTTCGCGTAAGATTAACTTTACTCGGAATGAAAACAACAAAAAAGCAACAAGGAACACGTGTACATTCTCATCAACTGTTTGACAATAAAATCAAGAGTTGAATTTTAATTCCTCTACGAGGTAGAACAAAAAACATTGGACATAAATTCTGCTTGGAAAAATGCGAAGGAACAGATGAGCGTTCTCCCATAACAAATACCTAACAATATAACGTGAAAGTCGGAATCGTGAAAATGATGCAAGGAAGAATTATTATTATTTTCGTGAACGAACTGTGCAGAAAAGTAGGATGATTCACGTATTGTTTATCACCTTATACGAATCTAAACACAAGAAGGTTCCCCGCCATCGCGGTGGTTATTGAAAATTTGAAAATCAATTTCTTATCGGCAAAATAAATTGACAAGTTCATTTGAAATTCTCCTATTATTAACACTCAACAAACACACAACATCTCTCCGATCGACATTGAACTACAAAACGGATATTAAAGTGTTTATTGGTACGGCAGAATTGTACACAAGTACAAAAACGCATGGATCAACGTGAATCGGTATCACAAGGTATACTGTCTGTGAAACGCCTTTGATGTGCAGTAATAATGAGTTTCTGTCTTCTTTTTCTGTCTCTTCTTAACTTAACTTCGAAAGAACGGAGACAGGCGAGAAACCGGACGGGGACAACCGGTTTTCCGCTCGTCTGTCGATGTACACCTTTGAGAATATCGTACCTTTTCAACGTAACAACATTGATAATTAACCATTTTGCGCGGGACAAAGGAAGATTAGCTAACTATATTGATCTCACAAATTTCATTGGTCTTCGATGTTCCGTATTCATACTTTTGCTTTGTCGTTGTTATTAGTATTGAACGACAAAATCAGTGCTCAAGGTCGAGCTTTACATGTCGGCGGAATAAACACGTGATAGCATATAGAATTTGCATTAATCCAAATTTTCCCATTTATATACAATTTATATAGAATTCTACAAAAGTTATATATAATTTTGAAAATTTTTCCATTATAATCAAAATTCATTACACATAATAACGAACGCTTATTATGCTTTTATTAAATTTTATATAAACATCGTATAATTCAAAATGAAGCGCCGGTTCTAGAATTTGCCAACCAAAATTTATAAACACGTATGGATCTGGAACAGGTATCATCTCTGCATAGCAGAGAGATAATTAACAAGGAAATTATGTTAAATACGATTTTAAACAAACAAAGGTTGCTTCATTTGTTTCGAAACTTTGGAACGAAATTCAAATAATACCACATTCGCTGAAATATAAACGGCGAGTTAAATGAATCAACAAAGGGAAAATGAAAGTTCATCGAATTGGAACACCATTTTTCTATATATCGAAGAAAATTTGATACGTCAGCGAAGTATATATTCAAAACATACATAATTCATATTCAAGTATATGTAATTTATCAAACACATATAATCTATATACGTTTTTGTCACATGAACCGGCATATCATTACCACCAGTCGTTCCCATCTACATGGTGATTATTCCCACGTTAACATAGATAATATTACGAAACACTCGCTTCCTCCTTCGCGTGCCGACTCTTCGAGTATTGAATTAATTACGTGCTATCGATGTTAGACTGACGATCGAGGTTGTTGTTATTATTGTTGTTGTGCCTTTGCTACACGAATAAAGAATGAATGAATGAATGAAAGGGAGAAGGTACAGAACAGCAAAAATATACACGTACGATGGAAAAAAAGGAGCGTATCGAGCAAAAGCGAATAATTTATAAATGAACGACAAATTCTGAAGGGTTGTAACAACGCTTTTCAACTATGACTGTACACATTCGACCGCAACATTGATTTGGGTCAGTGAATTTTAACGAGAACAATTTGCGTTTTCTACCTGCAAATACACGCACGTGGGATTTTTCTTTTTTTTTCGTATCGTGGTATCGATTGCAAGAAATAGAGAAAAGTGAAACACGGTATACAATATGCTCTATTATTACCAACGCAATCGGTTGTAAATATATATGTACAGGTGTACTTCGGAGCGTATGAAACTTTGGAAATATAACATACATTCTGTATAAGAATTTAATATGAAACCTTTATCGGAGTTTTTTTCAATTATTAAATCTGTATGTTTATTAATTAATAGAATATGTAATACTTGTTACTCGCGCGTTATTGTTTCCAAACGTGTTTTTATAAATGAAGAATCAGTCATAATAGAGTCATGGTGTGTCATAATAGAATCACCCATTTATAAATGGATGATGAATTCACTTAAATTACCGCGTTTACAATTTTTATCAAGGTTTACATTTTCATTCGAACACTCCCTCGTTCAAACTTACAGGAAAAATGAATTGGATATGGGTCGATTTAAAATTAGGTGCAGAAAAAAAACTCTTCTTTGTGCACGGATATTCTATTGTAACGACTAGTATTTGAATATTCATAATATAGTAACAAGTTTAACCCAATAACGTCGAAGAATGGGGAATTTTATCCGTTATTTCAAAAGTTTCGAATGGCATAGAAATCATTATAAAATCACAGCAAAAATACTTCACTTACTATTTTCGAGGCGGCTCTTACAATTGGAGGGGGAAAAATTGCATTGTAACGGCATTGGAATACCAGCGCATAATTTGAGTCAAAACTAGAATTAAGCGGAACATTGGATACTCAACTTTTCTGGACAAAAAGGAAAAACACAGGGGAACGAATTTTGGAAATTATATTCAATTCATATATGATTCGATACAATTTGGCTGATTTGAAATCAAAAATTGACCAAACATTCGGGGAAATCTGACTTGGTTATTCATTTACGGGTTAAAAATACACTTGAGATTATTCAAAACATCAATCAAAAGTGCATATAATAGCTCAACTTGACGATTGAATTTTTTTCCCCGACTCGAAAAACACCTAATCTGTCTCAATTTACTGTATATTTTCATCAAAATAATCTGCGGTGATGAAAATGTTGAAAAAATTGATTGGACATATAATTTTATCCGTCCCATATTCGTCAACAAACATAATGGGGAGTTTCTGAGGTCACATGGTTGAAAGAATCCATTGAATCTCGCAAAATGTTCTGATTGAACCTCATCCGGCGATTTTTCAATGAGATTTGATCAAATGAATGAATTCTTTCGATGTGAATCTGATTGAATCTCGCTAAATCTCATAGAATGTCGGAAAATGTTCTAACCAAATCTCATGAAATTTCATTCGTCAGATTCAATGGATTCATTTAGCTAGTACACTGATTACAAATTCATCATCAGACTTTGAAAATTCATAATAGTAAATCCAATATGTCTCACGAAAATTCGAAAAAAGCCCCGAAATTGGATGTGAATCTATATGCTGGAGTTTGTGAGTTCGCTGCACAGTGGTTCAAAGTAGTGATGCCAGATTTGAGACCGAGACCGTTCTTACTCACCCCATTGACCGCTTCCCCTTTCTCCCACCATAGGGAATAAGTCAGGCGAGCGACAGAGAAAGAGTGACTACGACTCTCCCGCTCGCTCGACTTATTCCGCATGGTGGGAGAAAGAGGAAGCGATCGATGAAGAGGGTACAAGCGATCTCGGTTTCGCTGGTATCACTGGTTCAAAGCATTGATGCCAGAAATTTTAAGATCCAACGGCCTACATCCAATCAAATACTTCTGTTGATTGGAATGACCAGTGTATTCCGTTCTCGGCGCTCTTGTTCCTTCGTTTCTGGCAACACAGGTTCAAAGCTCCTGAAACGTGGCCAAAAATATAAAAAATTCTCAAATTTGCTTGAAATTCATTACTCAGGAGGTGTCGGGATCCCTAAATACGAATCCGTTTTCAAAATCTGGGAATTCAAAATGGTGGATTCAATATGGCGGATCGAAACTCGAAGATTCGTTGAATTTTCTCGCAACTCGTTACCCGAAGGTTTTTGAGGTCGTTGATTACGAATACATGATCAGATTTTGAAAATTCATCATGGTACGTTCAATATGACCGAAGGAAATTTGAAAAAAAATTTTTGAGCCCGGTGCATAGCGTTTGGGAGCCCAAAAAACGTGGCTAAAAATATCAAAAATCCCCAAATTTGCTCGAAATTCAGTATTCAGGAGTGTTTGGAGTTCCTGTATAGGAATCCGGTGGAATTCCTTCGAAATTCCAGATGGTGGATTCAATATGACGGACAAAAACGCGGAAATTCATTGAATTTTCTTGAAATTCCTTACCCAAAGGTTTTCGGGTTCGCTGAATACAAATCTGGGAACAGAATTTCAAAATTAAGATTGATGAATCCAATATGGAAGATCGAAATACGAAAATCCATCGGATTCCTTCGACACTAATCACCCGGAGGCTTCCAAAGTCGCTGAAAATAAATTTTGGAATTCAAAATAACGAATTCAATATATGAGAAGAATCATCAAAAGTTAATAGCAATTATTGATAAAAATATTATTTGTCCCGGATTTTGAATTTGTAGATTCGATAGTACTTATTATCAGGAAGAGATTTCATATTGAAATTTGGAAATCGCTTGAAAATCACACACTTCTCAAAACCCATGATTAATTTCTAATTGGAATGCTCAAAAACTTTCAAGAGAGCTCCAGGGCTTTGTAAAGATACCTCAATTTCCTTTATCGTTTTTTTTTTTTGAGATTCCTAGGTACTGATGAGTCAAAATATCAACTGTCAAGAGTGTTTCTCGGAAAAAGAATTTTTTTTCCCGATTTTAAGCCACGTTTTGCGTTTATGAACCACTGTGCTCTAATTAGAAATTTATTGTTAAATTTTCAAAATTCAAGATAGAGGATCAAATATGATGCACGGAAATTTGAATGAAGGCGCAAAATTAGATGAACTTTGGTATCATTTGGTGGTTTTTAGGGTCACTGATTACGAAACCATCATCAGATCTTTGAAATTCAAGATGGCGGTTCCAACGTGGCGGACGAAAATTCTGAGAGATTCCCGAAATTGGATGAAAATCGGTGTATTGGAGTTTTGGAGCTCGCTGTTCACTGGACCACAATTAGATCTTCAAAATTCAAGGTGTGATGCCGATTTTTAAGAGAATCGATTGTTTTTCATACAGAATATATCGATTTTTTATCGATATTTCATTCCTGGTAAAAGAACCGGATGGAGAACCGGAAGAAAATCGGATCATAATCCGGTTAAAACCCGGATGATAATCCGAATCAAATCCGGATGGAACTTTTCGGGATTCAATCCGGGTGTATCCGGGTTCCAATACGGACATTGAGGTGATTCTTCATCCGGTCCCATCCGCATCTTATCCGAGTTTTTGGGCTACACAGAAAAAATTTTAGGACTGAATCAATACAACTGTTTGTACTGAAAGAGTTCAAATGTAATTTGAACAGTAACAGTGCAACTTTTTGACTTGACTCGGTTAAAAAATTGAACTGTAAAAGTTCAAAACAACATTGAACTCGTATAGTCACACGATGCGGGCTATTCAATCCAATAGTTTGGCGTGAGAGAGTGCGGCGCTGCGTCGAACTGCGAGAGCTCAAGCGATCGGACTCTTAGAGTACGAAATCCCGGACTCTGAGAGTCCGATTGCTTGAGCTCTCGTAGTTCGACGCAGCGCCGCATTCTCTCACGCCAAACTATTGGATTCAAAGGCGTGGATCGTGTGACTATACGAGTTTGATGTTGTTTTGAATTCTGAAGATTCGAATTCTGAACTTGCATAACCAAAAATAATCGAACTGTTAATGTTATATAAATTTCGAAGTCTCACGGTCCTAAAATTTTTTCCGTGTAGATATTTTTAGCGATCCTAAGTGGAACCTAAACGAAAAACCGAATGTGTTCTATCCAAATTTCATATGAGATTTTGGAAAATATCTAGTATTGAAATCCGGGTAGAATCCGGATGAAAAATCACAGCAAAATCCGTATCGGAACTCAGATACACCTGGATGAAGTCCCGGAAAGTCATCAGCATGAACCCCATCCTGTCAATATGGACCCAAGAATGGGCGAGAATGGGCCAGAGTTCATACACGCTGGGGGTATATTTTTGCACAAATCTCACTCAGCAACATTGTCAGAATATCACATTCGCAATGTGTGATATTATGGAAAACATCTCAAGAATATTATCAGCATTTCTCCAGGATATTTCATGTCCATCCATCCCTGTTTGACATTTTGGAGACATTACGAAATATTGCTGAAACCATTCAGCAATATTCTGTGAGGGAAAATATCTAACAATCACTCATAGGGTGAACTACGCAGTGGATGAACAATTCATAGAAGGAGTAATGATTATAAATTTCTACTACATTCGAATAATTCGATTGTTTTCAAAAGAAACTCCTTCCAGTCCCTGGTAGGAATTATGATTGGGAATTAGATGGGTCCCAGCTAGTTTTCCCAGATGTTAGGTTGGTTCCTAGCTACCCATGCAGGTATTGCCAAGACTAAAAAAACCCAAGCCTGTCCCAAGGTTGGCACATTTGTCATAAACCAACCTCCGTGAAGAACAACTGGCCCAATATTGTTCCATGAGTGTCCTGTTGTTCCCAATGGATCATTTGGTGATATTTTTGAAATGGTCACTACATTTGATACAAGCTTGGCACAAGTGTAAAAATCGAGCATTCGTTGAGAACAATTGTGCCCACATGAGTGGCACAATGTTGATAAATATTGACTGAATTTTGAATTTACAATGGCTAAGGACTTGGGGATAAACATCGGGCCAGGGCTGGCCCGATCTTCCTGCCATAATTAATCCCCCACGCTATAGTGTAAACTGATGGTTTAAACCATCAGTTTTTCGGGTGACTCGGGGAATTCCAATGTTGGATTCCGTAGGGGATCAGATCATTACAAGATTCATGTTATGGTATTTCAATAAGATCTTATTAGTTTAGTTTGAGCATATAATTCAACAATAGAATCGAAATTGATTGAAATATCAAAGAACGCAAATTTTTCAAAGATCATACAAGTTTGTCACAGTCTTGCCACATTTTTTCTATCGTTTTAAGATAATTCATGTACGGCATTCTGAGGGAGAAAGTCATGAACTGAAATATGAATCAATTACTTCTTTCATCCATATCTGCGATCAAGGAAGCATTGGTTGATGCTTGGTAAATGAATTGGACCGGGCCTGGCAAAACCACTGGCCCAAGCTTGTCCTGATCTTATCATTCCAAAGCCTGGCCCAAGTTTGGTAAATTGTTCAAGACAAGTCTCAGCAGGTCTTGTGCCAGGCTTGGTCCATCATTGGGTCATTGGTCCATACACACATGGGTAGTTTTGTAACGCATTTTATAGCCTGTGCCTTCTGTGTTTTCTGTAAAATTACACTCACGAATGAGGTAACAATGTATTTTGACATGTAATCTCCAGTCGAAAACGTTGCTTTTGAATTTATTTTCATAAAATAACCCCGAGTGACAAATTGAAACATTTGGGCTTCCTCTTTCATTCCTTTAACTATCAATGTCATTGTACGATCAGTTGACGCATGAAAAATCCATATCAACCAACTGAATGTTTGGGCACTAAAATCAAATTGGCTGAAATATGTTATCCAGTTGCCCCCGCGTGGTTCCCATCTAGTACGTGAATGCCCGTACAGCACAACCACCGATCCTCCACCTAGGACTTCGGTGGACCAGAGGTGGAGAATTGGTGGAGAAATGGGAGCCGTGGAAATAAGGGAGAAATAAGGGAGAGTCTCCGTTGAGGCAACGGAGAGGCGACGGAGAAATGTCCGCCCCCTGTATTTTCGATATAATTCTTATTGGTGCATTTACGTAACCAAATCTGAATGTATGAATTCACGAATTTAAGTTTTACTGAAAATACAGGGGGCGGACATTTCGCCGTCGCCTCTCCGTTGCCTCAACGGAGACTCTCCCTTATTTCTCTCTTATTTCCACGGCTCCCATTTCTCCACCAATTCTCCACCTCTGGTCCACCGAAGTCTTAGGTGGAGGATCGGTGGTTGTGCTGTACGGGTGGTAATTGGGACGCCCAGACAAATTTCTACCAGGGCACAGTGTGACATTTTCACAATCTAGCGGGATTTAATTCGATATCGATCAGAATGGCTCGAGACTTACCTTCTAGAGATTTTCGGGATCGCTGATTAAGAATCTGTTGTCAAAAATTCAAAATTCAAAATGGTGGATCCAATATGGTGGACCAAAATTCAAAAATTCATCGGATTTCCTTGAAACTCGATGGTTGGGACTTTTTGGGGTCACTGATTATGAATTCATTGTCGAAATTCCCAAATTCAAAATGGCGAATCCATTATGGTGGCCTGGAGTTTGAAAATTCATCTGATTCCCTTGAAACTTTGTATCTGTTTTAGGGTCGCTGATTATGTCGTAAAAATTTGAAATAAAATCCAAGATAGCATTCAATCTTTCCTCTTCAATTATCTCGCACCATATGCGGAAGACATCAGCGTGAGGGACGCCGTCACCCGCCATCTTCAAAAATATATACAACTCAGATCCGCAGCTATCCGCAGGCAATTAAGATATCTACAAGAAGGGGACAAACTGTTCTTCAGGAATATCAGTGACCGAACACAATATTCGGCAATATAAGAAAGTTTTTCTCTCCTGAACTTGATAAATTCACTACACAATGATTGAAATTGTATGTGAAATTATTTGAAGGCCACGCACAATTACGTAATTGAAAAATAAAAGAATAATAATGTGAACTGAGCTACATGAGACAGAGATTCATATGTAGAATGAACGAACTATCTTCCGGAGGGTCTTTGACGACACGGAATGTATTTGCAACTTTCTCCCTTACCAACGCTCAAACAGATTCCTGAGGTAACAAATCCAAGGTTTTTTCCGCGAAGACCGCGCGATAAAAGTCAAACAACTACAGTTCCCCTTTAGTCAGTTAGTTAACTAAAACATGGCGTGTTCTAAATATCTCGAATTTGCACCTCGAATTTTTCACTTTTGCAGCGCTAAATGCGTCAAATGCCGCACTGTGCAGGGTTGCGAAAACAAATAGAGTAAGAGCCCGTGACCGCCAGACTTTCGTCATTTTATAAAAGCTGAAATTTTTTCGGCGCATGTTCCCAACATTGGTAAGAATGATAACTTACTATGAAGTTTGGATCATGGATGGTGCTGAAGTTTGAATCATCTATTGAAAAGAATTAGTAATCGAATAACGAAATAATCAACTAATCAAGACCCAAAATGTTCCAGTACATTCCTTGAAGAGTGTTTCCAATGTTTCAGGAGTTGATTCAACAAGATAAATAACAATGTTTTGTCAGATTTTGTGAGTTAGAATTTTCGTTGCGGTTCTTTAAACGATTCAAACTTCTACAAGTTGGATCGTTGTGCGTTTGGCAAATAACAGGTTGAAAAGGTACCTGAAAGAGCAACTTGAAATTTTTGCGAAGTATGAAGCGTAATTTTCTTATATTTACTTCTGAATAATATTAGAAATCAGTTCATCCATTGCCAGACACTTTGTACCGTGGCATCCCCTTGCCACACCCATTTAAACTTTAATAAATTGTCACTGGATGATACTGAGTGTCTGACGATGGATGACAGGCAGAGGCGGACTTTGGATTTTGCCACCCCTTATATGGTAGCAAAAATTAATTCTTCACAAAAATATTCATCACCAAAAAATGTTGTTTTATTGCTTAGAATTTATTATTCTCCTGAAAATGATTTCTAAATGATTAACATCAAAAGAAATGTTTTTCGACCCGATTGCCGCACTTTCACGGCCTACCGCCCCTGCGCCATGGCGCCGTTGGCACAGGCCATAGTCCGCTCCTAATGACAGGATTTCTAATACTACTCGGAAGTAAATATAAGAAAATTACGTTTTACACTTTGAAAAATTCAAGTTGCTCTTTCAGGCACCTTTTTGATCTGTTATCTGCCAAAGGCACCATGATCCAAACTTCATAGTAGGATATCTTTCCTACGAATATTAGGAGCATGCGCTAAGGAATTCCCAGCTTTTATAAAATGACGCAGGTCTGGCAGTCACGGGCTCTTACTCCATTTGTTTTCGCAAACCCTGTTAGAAATTTGTCTGGGCGTCCCATTTCCCACATAGCACAAATGTCTCAGTAATATCTTCAGGATATTCTGACAATATTACAATATCTCCAGAATGTTGCAGAATATTCCGGAGATATCACTGAAACATTTGTGCTATCTGGGTTACCATTCACGTACTAGATGGGACCCACGTGGGAGCAACCGCATAACACATTTCAGCCAATTTGACTTCAGTGCCCAAACATTTACTTGGTAGCAGAAATTTGTAATAACTACTCCTTTCATGAGTCGCTCATCTACTGGTCCATCATTCAACTACTGGATAGTTGATCCTACCAATGTCAGATTCACAACGGAAGTCAACGAAACAATGAAGATGAAATAATTTGCACATAAAATAATGTTCAGTATCGTCTTACACACTGTAAAATTTTGTGTTGGAAATCAGCACAGATGAGGGTCAAATTGACAGATTTTCAATCTAAATTCAGCACTTTTGTGTTAATTTATTACACCCTTTATGTCAATATTTAACACAAATTTTGAGTGCCCTGTTTGGGATATGGACGTGCGTTAAAAACACACAAAATTTTCTACTGTGCAGTATTATTGAGAATTCTCACAGATCCTTAAAAATGAGCTGGAGTTTTTGTACAGAAAAATTAATAACTTCAACACAGCCGAGGCAAAGGAAGTTCTAAAACAAAATCTTGAGAATCCTTTGAACTTACAGAATTTGGTGTCAAAATCATCGATCAGTCCTTAGCCATCCCAGCAAACGCGATTGCTGGCGTTTCAAAGGGCCAGGAATGGCTCTTCATTGGCCTTGTGTTGTGGGGCCATCAACGGCCCATTGAAACACCAGTCAAGGTGTTTACTTCAAGGAATTCAAAGACAACGAGAAATCCGTATTAGGGATTATAATATTCAAAAATGGATGGAAACCTCGTAAACACCCTGTAGAATTATATTTATAACATTATCGTGGAATTTCATCCGCACGTGAGGTGAATAAGTATATTCGCGTATTCACTTCACGGACCATATATTGTAACACGTCACGTGTAGTACGTATACGCACGAAATGTACTCTCAAGTCAAATATCACACAAGAAGGAAACTTTGAATAAAATCTTTCCATTTGAAATCTCTGTTGCATTTCTGAATTCATCAACAACGATGCTTCGAATATAATAAAAAGATTGAATCGTTTACCGAAACAAATTTGTAATCAAATGTGACCAAATATGATACGAATTGATGACAATGCTGAAAATTCGATTTGTTATTCTTCAATAACAAATTCCGGTTGAACTTTAACAGAGTATATAAAAAATTTTAATTGTGGATTAATTCAATATTCATTGAACCACGCACAAACTGTGTTTTTTTTTTATAAAAACTTTGTTCGAAAGTCGATAAATTTTGGTAAATATTTACCGAATTCAAATACCTTGTATCGATGACCCGATGAGTAATTTTTATGGAGCTTTTGAAACTATCTTATTGAAATTTTCAAAATCATTGTATCGAATTCTCATTAAAACATGAATTTCCTCTACTCGTGCTGTCGCATTTAGTTTTTGTACCACGATTTTTGTCCTTCGAAGATCCAACAGAAAATCTCGTATTCTATTATATCTCTATTGTGTAACTCGTCATTAATCATCTTTTCTTCGCATTCGTGTTCATTCATTTGTGATCCTCTTTGGTTTTTCAAACCTAAAAATAATTTCTTTCACGATGAACATCGTGATTCTCTGTGCGTCGACTTGATATACAACATCATTCAAGACTTAATTCAGAGTGAGAATTGTGATATAGTAGGAGTACAAATTAAATGCAACAGCATACTCGTAGAAAAATGCCAACTCATTCAACGTAAAACGCAGTTCTCGTTGAAACTATCGCATTACTCTCGTTCATTAAACTGTTGCTGTTGCATCGTGGTGTCGAGAGAATTATTATCGCATCTAATTTGTTCAGGACATCGACTCTATACATCACGTTCTAATTATTATAAAGGTTATCGTATAGGTATTTCGAATTAAGCTGTGAAATCGTTTGTCCCTGAGATCACGGAACTTGGAACATAAACTTG
Organism: Gonatopus flavifemur; assembly: GCA_018340375.1. NCBI lineage: Eukaryota > Metazoa > Arthropoda > Insecta > Hymenoptera > Dryinidae > Gonatopus > Gonatopus flavifemur. The sequence goes on from JAFFJZ010000005.1 coordinate 16,081,873, forward strand.
AGGTAACGTAAGAATGGGATGGTTAATGGTTTTGTTTTTGTTTTATATTCGTTGTAAAATTGAGAGTAAAGTTGAGTCATCCGTCATTCCTTGCCGTCTCATGCTGGATTGTTATCATCACATTATTCAATGGGTTTGATGAGAAAAGTTGATGTACAAGAGAATATTTTATCCACTTTGTCAGAGAGAAGTCTGAATAGATCTGGAATCTAGAAGCGAAATCCACATGAATTGCAGGATATTGTATCATTCGGTAAAAACTCATGATCAACTTTTGGTAGGTAAAAAATGACGTTTCCATCTTTTTGCCAAGCAAAGCAAATAATCCGTCACATGATTCGAGTCCTCGAAAGAAGCAAGGAAGATTTGTCTCACCCGTCTGCGGTATCTTCCTCGTCATCTTGTTCCGCCATCTCTTTATCGTCCTGCTCCGTCATAACTTTCCTCTCGTTTAGCTATACTTTGACTTTTTTGTTTTTACTTTAGGGCGAACACTTTTCTTTCGCACGAATCAACAAAGAGACAATTATTCGACAGAAAAATTCGTTCATCTACTGGCAAAAAAAATTGAGCCATCGGAAATAGAGTTCCGATAATAACTCAGAACGAAGAAAACTCGTTCCCCAATCGCGATTTCACACAACTGACTTTTGAACAGTGTGTAAAAGCCGTGGTAAACGAAAACTCTTCTTTCTCTCTGCATACATGATCGCAGTAAGGTTTCCCGAGAGAAGCCAGCAAATCTCTTTCAATTCTATTTCACATAATCCCTATAATCACATTACTACAGCTGGTATATGGCCGCCCAACCTAATGGTACGTGACCTTTTTTTCCATCGAGGATCAAACAAATGTTTTGCCAGTTCAGATTTTCGTCCTCTTTGTTCCCTTTTACAGCATCGCAATTCAGTTTTTGGACCCTCTTTCAAAGCAATATCATTCTCTCAACTCAATTTATAGATTACCTGATATCACAATTTCACTCTCCGAGAATTTGAAATAATATTAGTGTTAATGTAAATACATTCCATGTGTCGTTCGAATTGCTGGGAGCGAGGGGAACAAAAATAAGATACACACGTTTCCGAATAAATCCGATATCCATATGAAATGATGCGAGAGGAACAATGATTCATCGATCGTAGTCTTCCAATTGCGAGAATAAAAATTCTATCGGTCGGGAGTTCAGGTATTTGTAAGGTCTTTCGTCAGTGATGTATCCATTATTGTTGTCCTCTAACGTGGATATGATGTATTGTTTCAAGAGCCATGTGAATCTTTTTTTACCTTCGTGTATCCGTTTGACAATTTGTTATTCGTGCAGACGCGTATATAGAAAATACCTCAGATCAACTTTTTTCCCGAAGGCACAGTCGTTCGTTTACGTATATACGTGTATATACGACAGGGACACGCGTATGTGTTTTACTCTATCTCTCCTTTTCTCTCTCTCCCTCTATATATATATATACGATATCTCACCGTGGATACGAGGTACGCATAACCCTACGTCATTTACTTCGTACTTTCCGTTATGCCGCGGAATTTTTGTGGTCTCGTTCAATTTTCCGCATGAAAGGCCACGATGCCATGGATAATAGAAAAAAAAAACCGAAATGGAGGAAGAAAAACAACAAAAACTGTCGTTGTTCTTGCACGGAATAATGATGAAAAGGACAATTGTTACATTTCGCTCATTACCGAGACACTGACATAATTGTACTGAAAAAAAATGTCATACCAGACGGGCGTATAATTACTTCAGACAATTTCATTTTCCTATTTTCGCTGATTAGAAACACGATAACTACCTTCGTATTAATAATTTTATTCTCATCTTTGTAACATTTACATAATTTCTTATTAAAGACACACCGACGTGTCCTGATAACTTTTAATTTCATTCTCATCCATGGTAAACGAGTTACAATTTTCAACATTCAATCGAAGAAATATTTTGCACGATTTGTCGCTGGAATAGCAAATTTTGTTCCAACTGTTTGTTTGCTAATATGTACAGGGTGGCGCAAAAGTCTGGAAACACCCCCATAACTTTTCAACGGGGCATGATAATTGGATCAAATTTTTTATCAAATCAAAGGAGGGATTAAGGGCTATCTCAACGGGAGACTTCAAGTGCCCCAGCCCTATAGGGGGCGATGAACTGGGGGGAACAACACCTCAAATAAGACGGGAAGGGGGCTTGTGACACGTCATTCGATAGGGTTTTGTAACCTAAATCTAGCAGTTTTTTGTTTTTTGGAATCGGATCATTTTTCGCTGAGTTATCGTAATTTTAATACTCTGATGTGGCAAAGTCTGGAGACTCTCCCATAACTTTTGTACGGGGCATGATAATTGGATCAATTTTTTTTCAAATCGGAGGTTTTTTTTATCTCAATCTTGGCATTACCAAGAATCAACGGTGTGGACGTGACGGGAACCTGATTTCTTGTGTGTGTGTGTGTGTGCGCGCGCGCGTGTGCGTGCGTGCGTGTAGGTGTGTGGGTGGGTGTCGGTGTGGGGCTGTGTGTGGGAGTGTGTGAGTGTGTGAGTGAGGGTGGGTGAGTGGTTCGGTCGTACGGGCCTGTGTGGGATTATTCTTATCGATACTCACTTACGTGAGCGTATTTGGAATCGAACATCCTCAGGTTCATTTCAGACTGTTCATCTTCAAAGTCGGTGATTTACCCAAGGTATTCGGTATTTGAATAATCCGTTGATCGGACATGTCACTTTCAGAGGAAGAACGAAGAACGTGGAAGACCACCGAAAAAGTTTGAAGACGCTGACCTGCAAGCCTTGTTGGACGAAGACGACGCTCAAACACAACAACAACTCGCGGATCAGTTGAAGGTGACCCGAGAAGCCATCTCCCTTCGGTTGAAAGCCATGGGAAAGATGCAAAAGGTGGGGAAATGAGTTCCACGTGAACTCAACGAAAGACAGCAGGAAAACCGCAAAACATCATGCGAAATGCTGCTCGCCAGGTTCCGAAGAAAGTCATTTCTCCATCGAATTGTGACTGGCGATGAAGAGTGGATATATTTCGAGAATCCTAAGCGCAAAAAGTCATGGGTTACTCCGGGTGAACCATCAACATCGACGGCAAGGCCAAACCGCTACGGACGGAAGACAATGCTGTGTGTTTGGTGGGATCAGAAGGGCGTTATCTACTACGAGCTGCTGAAACCTGGGGAAACTGTCAATACTCAACGCTACCGACAACAAATGATCGATTTGGATCGAGTTTTGCGTGAAAAACGACCAGAATACCAACAAAGACGACACAAGGTGATTTTGCTGCATGACAATGCACCAGCACACAAAGCAAAACAGGTCCAGGAAACGATAGAGTCGTTCGGTTGGGAGATTCTTCAGCACGCGCCTTACTCACCGGACCTTGCCCCATCCGATTACTACTTGTTTGCATCGATGGGACACGCACTTGCCGAGCAGCGCTTTACCTCTTACGAAGATGTACAAAAATGGCTCGATGACTGGTTTGCCTCAAAAGAGCAACAGTTCTTTTGGCGCGGAATCCACAAATTGCCAGAAAGATGGAAAAAATGTATAGATAGTGACGGACAATACTTTGAATAAGTTACTTTGTATCATATCATTACAATAAACGTGTTTTTTCTGTACACAAATTCCGGTTTCATACTTACACACCTGGTATATCTCACAGAAACGAATTTTTCAAACTCTCATTACGATGATTACAAAAAATGGCACTTTGAGAGGATTGTCGTCATCTCGAAGATTCGCTGATGTGATAAAGACTTTGACTGTTACTCGCAGGACCTGGGTTCAATTCCCACTGGGTGCACTTTCTCATAATCGGCTTTCAATGTAGGTTTTCTTCTACAAAAAGTCGTCCTGGTCGAGCTCACTCAACATTTGTAGAGTAAACTCTGGAGAAATTTTTTTCCGACTCAAAGTATTATTTTGTGAATTTGTTGATGTACGTAAGTTTTTAATTTTTTCCGGTACAGAATATCGCTGAAACCCGTGTGAAAATATTTCCACGCCAAATTACGCCAAAAACTACGAAACACTACGTCAATCTACGTCCCACAGCTTGGCTTAGTTTTACGGCATTAGGCATAGACAAAAATATGAATATTTGTGCCGAAAATACGCAAAATCGAAGCAGGGGAGTAAAAATATGTAAATTTGAAGTATAGAGTGCGGGAGTTTATGCCATTCTACGTATTCCTACACCTTTGTACACCACAGCATACGGATAAAACTCCTCGTCATAGATTGGCGTACTTTGACGTAGAAGTGCGTAGAATTTTCTACGTTTTTTTACGGAAGTGTCCGAAATGCAGTATTTAGGCGTAGTTTTTAGCGAATGATCTTTTAGAATGATGTCAGCAATATTTCAGAATATCTCCAGAATATTGCAAAGTAGGTAACAAGAGACATTGTGGAGATATTCTGACAATATCTCTGAGATGATCTCCAAAATATTGCACTGACAAAAAAACGATCTGGTTGAAACATTCGTGGTCGCAATAACTTGAAATCTGGTTTGTTCCAACAAGAAATGTGATGATGACGTCCAGAAAAAAATGGTTGAAGCCAAAATTAACCACATATTCTGGTTATCACAGCGAGAAAAAATCTGGTCTTTTTGACTTGGAAAATGTAGTTAATTTCAGCTTCAACCACTTTTTCTGGATGTCACAAACATATTTTCTGGCGATGAGCCCCAGATTTCAAGTTATTGCAACTACGGGTGTTCTAACCAGGTCATTTTTCTGTCAGTGTGCAAATTTCAAATGTAATATTTTGAAGACATTGCTAGGATATTTCGTGCTATGTGGGGCAACACTCGGCTAACACGTACGAGATCAGTACTGGATACATAAAAATACAGTAATATGCCGGTACTGATAAACCAGTACTGAGAACTTAATACCGGCCAGGTACTAACCCAGTACTGGCCATGCACTGATTGCGAATAATGGCATCAGTACTCAATCCCCAGTACTGAAAAGCGTTATCATTCCAGACAAATGCCAGTACCCTGCCAGTCTTGGCTAGTACTGGTGCAGTACTGCACCTGTTGTAAATTTCTGGTTGGGGCTCATTGCTCAGTACGGAAAAGCATTATTATCCCAAACAAATGCGAGTACCCTACCAGTCTTGGCCAGTACTGGTGCAATACTGCGCCTGTTGTAAATTTCTGGTTGGGTGGTAGCGAATCTTCAGCTACACTGAAAAAAATTTTCTTGTACAATTTTTCATCATTGCTGGTGAATTTACGATATAACCTGAAAACTACAAAATGTACTGTCAAACACGGTACATTGAACTGGTATTCTATTAACATCTACGAAGAGCGAGTGGAGATAACTAGAATGATTGCAAAGTTCACACATAATCGACAGCGTGTTTCGTCATTTACAGAGTATATCCCAAATATACCAACAATGATGGGAAATTGTACAAGAAAATCTTTCTCAGTGTAGATCGACAAAAGAATTCGCTATTCCTCGTATGATACCTCGATTTTTTCTGGTGAAAACAAAATCAAAAACTTCACAAATCGCTGTTTCAATTTCCTCAAAAATCAATCCACTTATTACAACGTCTCACGATGCTCATGAAGATAATGAAACATATGTCCCAACTCTTGTAATGTCTTTTCATTTTGATTCCAATAAATCGGAATAGTCTTCGATCGTTTCCATTCTTGAGATATCGATTTCTCATTCCATGAACCACGTAGAAGTCCTAATTCTATCAATTTCGCAAGCATTCAATCTATTTCTAGAACCATATGATTTTTTAATCCGATTATCGATCGTTTTACTTTCTTCGATGGATACATAAAGTAGTGGTTCTAAAACTTCGAGGTTCATCAATTCGGTGTTCAATTACGCTGTAATGCTGCCACGCTTATTTCTTTGCATCCTACTGGAATGAGAGTTGGGAAATCTCCCACGAAAGTAGCTCTCAAATTGAGAATACCTGAGGTTTGGGAGGTATGGAAACTTTAAATGGATTCGTAATATGCACGAGTGATGACTACAAAACCTTATTCGATTAGATAAGAGGCTTGAGAATTATGTGCATTCCTCTACCTGCTGAAATGATGCAATTCGACGGAAAGTTAACGTTGTGCTTGTGATTTTTCCTTGTATTTTATTGATCTTATCGCTGTATTACATGGTTTGCGGAATGTTGAAAACGAAGGATACATCGAATTCGATGATACAAAGAAGAAATATGTCTTGTCTCTGTTTTTGTGACAAGATAATACAATTATTCATGAGGATGAACGATATTTTAAAGTTTGAATCGATCGCTTTACTTCCTCGTGGTATCGAAGGAGAAAAAATTGATCATGACACAAATTTGTATTTTATTCAAGCTAAAATTTGAATTCCAGTTCGGGAACTTCACATTCGGAGAAATGAAATTAGTATCTTCGAGTGGACAGGTGACGACCATTCAAACTTGTTTGAGTAGTTCTCTCGAGAATGTTTGACAAATATAGTTCCAACTGCTCGACAAGTTCCGAACAGAAGATCAAATTGTCGGGTTGGAGATATATCTATATACACACTCATTTTTTTATGAGTGTACCGAATCAATAACAGTATTCTATCTTTGTTAACTCTCTCTCTCTCTTGTTAGCAACGTAGAAGTCAATCAACGGGTAAAATATACTATGAATAACTTTCTGGAGTTAATAAAATTAATTCCCCTAGCAATGGTGGAATCTCACGGTGAATGAGCTTGAATTGTGAAGCGAGGTATTTGATTCTCCTGTTTGAAAAGTCTCTTGTACTGTATGACGCACCATCTGTTACCTTCTGAATAACTCTTTCTGTTGAGATCCTTCAGGCAATCAATTTCATCTAGCGAAGAAGATACTTCGCAAATGTTACGTATCGATTATTCCATCTCCATGAAATCTTTGTCCTTCTTCCATGGTATAAACTGGTTCTTGGAATTTCCCGAATTAGACCTTAAGAAAATTCACGCCATTCTAACCAAAACGCTTCACTTTCCCTCCGAAGAATTGACGCAAAAATGAAATGTTTTGGTCAGAATGGAGCAAATTTTCCTGAAGGAGGAACTGGAAACTTTGTCTCCACCACAGGAAGCCCAAATTCTTTTATGATAGTCTCCTACACGACAGGTTTTTCATCGATCAAATGGGAATTATTAAAATTTTTCCATTGAAACAAGGTTTGCGATTTCACTACGATCAAATTTTAACTTCAATCTTTTCTGAGAAACAGATAATTTGCTCATCTTGGATTTCACAGGAGACATGGATCGATACTTTGTCTTTTTTCCTAGAATAAATAAACACGTTCGCAGATGAGAAACCAATAATCGTCCTTTGGAACTATTCTACATTCCAAATATCCGAGAATTTATACCCGCGTGAAGCCAATATTTTGGCAAAAAAGAAGGAATCTTAACAAATTACCAGCAGACTAATTGAGTCATCAGTCATTTCCTCGGACGAATTAATTATTCGAATTGAATTTATGAAGAAGTCTGAAATTTCCAAAAAAATATCTTCGATGGTTTTTTTTGTACGTCTAGGGGTCGTCCATACCCTACGTAGCCCTGTTTTTGCAACGTTCAACCCCCCCCCCCCATGTAGCTCTACCGCGGCTTCCCATTGAACACCCCTCCTTCATGACACGCGGGAACGTAGTTTTACGTCCAACTAAAATAATTTTAATCACATCAATTATATTTGAATTTCACTCAAATATGACCCTAATTGAATATTAATTGACTGAGATGAGAGATTCATTTCTTTGAAATGAAATTTCTGTCGTTTCAGATGAAATTTACTTTTATCAAGAAGAATCTCATTTGATCCAATCAAATATCCATCCGGGTTATTTTCAAAGGGATCATTTTTCTGGATATTGGTATGGAATTTTCTTTTAAGTCTGGAAGATGAATAAAAAACCACGTAGCTTGGAGTCCAACCCCCCCCCCCCCTCCCGCCCTCTTTATTGGCCATGTAGTTTATGGACGACCCCTAGTATTAGCGATGATTTCAAGACCAACCTGAATCGCTAACGAAACGTAACAGCGTGCCATAAAATGCCACATATGTCAATACAAGCCTTAGTAAAAATTTGATTGGGAATTCATATCCCTTGGGAAAATGCCAGGGCCTGACGGGGCATGCTCGATTTCCTATCAGATCCTCATCAGGTTCCGTTGCGGTTTTCCCTATTTCGCTCGATTTTATGGAAATCTTACCCGTGCTTGAGAACTCTATTCGAATTCTATCAAGGAAATCAGATGAGTCCCTCGTGAGGGCCTCATAAGATTTTCCTTATTCACGTTTTCCGGATTCCCGCCTGATCAGGACCTTATTAAAAATAGGAAATGCCTGATCAAATTTTCACTAGGGTATGTTTGATTTTCCTAATCAGGATTTTATCCCTGCCCTGCGTTACATTTTTGTCAGCTCCTCAACAGGGATCAGGCATGCTTTACCTGGACCTGATATTTTATTTCAATCCATATTTCAACCCAATCAGAATTTAACAACTGGCGCAGTACTGCGCCAGTACCGGCTAACACTGGCCGGGTACTGGTGGTCTGCACTGCAGCAGTACTGGCATTTGTCCGAGATGATAACGCTTTTCCATACTGGGTACGTGCTAGCCGACTCTTGGGGGCCCAATACTGGCACTGTACTCCGCCTGTTGTCAACATTGGCATACTTCAGTTTTTTCTGATTGGGAATTCTTAATAGAGTTTACACAACTGCGCATCAAGGGAAGGATTGTGATTCTAGTGTTGGGCCTTATGTAGCAAATTGTTTCTATTTTGACTGTAGTGAAAAAACTATCAAAAAATTTTGTTTCCAAATTCAAAAAAGAAATTCAAACAAAATCTAGACGGTTGTCAGCCCTTCAACGGTTGTTTGGTCTTGCCCACTCCTAACAACAGCACATCCACCGATTTCCACATCGCATCTGTGTGGACTCTACGTGGATAAATGGTGGACGTGGATAGAACGTGGATGAACGAAGATTCCACGTGGAGGCGACGTAGACATGTCCGGTGTTGTACGGGACATTACTGTGCCTGCATGATGTCGGTTTTGTCCCGCACAGTACAACCACCGTTCCTCCACCTAGGACTTCGGTGGAATGTAGGTGGAGAATTAGTGAAAAAATGGGAGCGGTGCTCTCTAAATTCCTTGGAGTGAAAATTCACTCTTGCCGAGTGAAAATACTGCAACTCCGAAAGAGTGAGAAATTTCACTCTTCAAGAGTGAATTTTCACTCTATAAGAGTGGAAATCAACTCTGGTGTTTGGAGTGAAAAATTCACTTTTAGGAAAAAGAGTGAATATTGACTCTTCAAGAGTGAAATTTCACTCTTCAAGAGTTGAGCTCCCACTCCGTTCTAGAGTTGCAGTATTTTGACTCTTTGAAGAATGAATATTCACTCCAAAGAATTTAGAGAGTGGAAGTAAGGAAGGAATAAGGGACAGTCCCCGTTGAGGCAACGGGGAGGCGACGGAGAAATGTCCGCCTCCTATATTTTCAATAAAATTCATGTTGGTGCATTAACGTGATACCAGCGCGATAATTTTTACGGGGCAAACTAAAAAAAAATGCACGCAATAATTCAAAATATCCCTCTGTACAGCACTTCTCCAGCAGTTCAAAAAATGCTGTACGGAGAGATGTTTTGAATTAATGTACGTATTCTTATGTAGTTCGTCCCGAAAAAATTTTTAAAAGCCCAGCCGCTGGTACCCCCTCAATACCCATATGGAAATTCCAACCGGGCCAGTACTGGCCTTCACTCAAAGAATATGGGCCAGTATTGGCCCGGTTCAAATTTCCACCTGGGTACATTCAAGTTTTGGTTACTTCCCCGGCTCCCATTTCTCCACCTCCATTCCACCAAAGTTCTATGTGAGGGATCGGTGGTTGTGCTGTACCGGCTATTTCCACACGGGAATTTTTCCCACGTTACAATCATTTGAAAATATTTACCGGAATAATTGATTTTCCATAATATCCAGAAAAATTTTGAAACAGAGGATGAATCGAGGCTCAATTTCGAGACATCTTTTCAAAATTGGATCCAACGTCATGCCAACATTGTGGATATCGTTTTAATACCCTATTTTCATCGAATGAATTCTTCTGTGTACATACATCCTGAATAATCATTCTCGTTACTTTTAATATTCACAGTTTCCCTCGACAAGTCATTTCGAATTCGTAATCAAACAGAATGACCAATCAAATGACATAACCTGTGTTTATTTATAAGTTCCAGCCACCCAATTATTTTGAATATTACCCGTTCTTTCGTACTAATTTTAGATGATTTGTCAGAACTTTACATCGCAATTTCCTCTACCACTACACTTTACGACTAATATGAATATAATTGAAATCATCCATTTGTTACCGCGTATATGTGCAATACGAGTAGACGCAAGTAGAAATGATCACATTTATCGAATGACATGATGAATATTACGCTCGACGAAAAAGTAAGAGAAGACTTCTATTCAACTTTCGACGTGAATCTTTGATAACTTCTACCCCCGCTCCGAACGAGGTTATAGAACTCTCTGATGAAAATAAGTTGCGTATAGGATTTTATAAAGTAAGCCTGTACTTGGAATGAAAACGAATTCTTCTGATTTTTCATACTCACAGAAATTAGTTGGAATAATTCTGGAATTCAGGTTTCGCATCACATTAATTACGCGTTCTACGAATGATTCGTGTTCTTGTTCTTGGAAAAAATTCTATAAGATTTTAATACAATTTCTACGGACTTCTTATATCAATTCTGTGGAATTTTCTATCCAAAATTTGATGACAGGAAAATATTCTGAAAGTGACCGATGAATGTTGTGAAACGCTTTTCCAAATTATACAGGGTATTTCAGAATTCATCATTCGGATTTCTGTCGTGTATTTTGCAGCCAAAATACAATAATTTCCCATTCGAAAGACATTTCTTGGAGGCTTAGTTTTGAGGCTATGAGCATTTAAACATTTTTTTTCAAATCTAAATAAATCAACAGCATTGTGTTCTACATTATTGAGCCTAACACCATCCCCTAAGTTGGAAAACGTCGGATCTCTGAGAAAAAATTCAATTCCCAAGCGTGTATTGTTTATAATGACAATGGGCCCCAGGCTGGGTCCATCCTCTTCAACCCAGTATTGAGGAATGACGATGGGGCCCATGTTGGCTCAATCTTGGCCCTGTTGTACTTTCCCGTACAATTATGGTTGGTAGAAAATGGAAATAATGAATCTTAGGGTGGGCACATTTGAACCTGGCCCCAATTTGGGTCAGCGTTAGGCTAAGATTGGGGCGAATTTATATCCCGAGCATGTGCGTACAATCCTCAGCGTGTATGAATTTTGGTCCCACTTTGGTCCAGTCTTGGGCCCATATTAGCACGATGGGGCTCAACACTAGGCCAAAGTGAGGCTGAAATTCATGCCCGCTGGGGTAGAATTCAAAGCAATTTCCCAATTTCAAAAAAAAAGGAAGGGGCAGTATTGATTGCCTAGTCTGGGTTCATGCTGGGTCCATGGTGTTACCAATCCTCGGGCAAAGCAATACAGCCAAGCTGGGAACGATGTTATTATCTGAAGGTTGGCCCCACGTTGGACAGCACGGGCACCCACCCTGGGCGTGGATTGGGTTATCCTATCATTCTTTGTTTCGGAGCTACAGGGATTTGAAAGTTTTTAGCTTCTAGCCAATCGGAATTCAGCAACTTTAAATTACTATAGCTCCGAAACAACAAACAATGATAGGATAATTGAATTTCCTTTTCCAGAGATCCGGTGTTTTCCAACTTAGAGGATGTTGTTAGGCTCAAGAATGTAGAACACAATGCTTTCGAATTATTTGGATTTGAAAAAAATCAAGAATTAAGCGTCCGAAAAATTCTTTCCAAACGGGAAATTATTGCATTTTGGTTCCAGAATACACCACAGAAATCAGAATGATGAATTCTTAAAAACCCTGTATATAATTTATATCAAATTCGATATATTTTATATATGAGTTGTATATAAATTAAATATAAATCTTCCTCTTGGACTGTGGATATTCATGGACATTGGAATAATTTCATTCAAATGTTGTATCAATATTCATTCGGGTGTTCTTTGTACTTCATCAGAACACTCCGCTGCATGAAGAATTCTAAATTTGAGTGTCATGTATTATTTATTGATTGAATATATGAGTATCAATCAATCGAATATAAATGAGTTGATAAGCCCTTTTCTGTTATGCTAATAGTTCAAAATCGCATCATCCTCGCGAATATTTATAATATGTAAAGGATTGAAATTTCACAAGCTTTGTTTGTTGTATATCGCAATTGAACGAGAATCAATGTTTGCACGCGTTAGCTTATAAACGCAAAGGAATGATAATTAGATACGTACGATGACGAGTATACGTCATTCATTTGTAATTCGCACGAGTTCGGATGGTCTCGGTTGTCTTCGGTTGTTTTTTTCCCGTCGTAATGTACCGCAGTCCGGAAGCGCGATTCACTTGGCTAGTTCGGCGTGGTTCGGTATCAAGCATTACCGCAGACAGGAAAAGAATAAAGACAGACCGAGAAACGAAGAGAGAAGGAGCATAGAGGCAGTCAAAATTTAGAATGTCATACATGAATATTGGACAGCGTGTTGTATTTACGGAGGTAAACGTATCGCGAAAGAACACCCAAACACACTTGAACCCGGAGTTAAGTTGACGTTTGTTTCATTCGCAATTTTCTTTGATTTTCGACACAAAAGACGTACCTCATTTGAAGTGATTTCCTGATGGGTAATCTCTTTCGAAGTCAGCTTCGCATTTTGCTCTTTTTGCGTTCCATCATTGTAATTGATGCGGTAGCGGTAACAGGGGCAGCATTGGTAGCATTGGCAAGAATTCTTGCACAAACGCCGTTGGATTCTTTAGCCGTGCCATATTTGCTCTGCCGCTGCTCGTCGACCACCATAATCGCCATTGCACTCGAACGTTTCGTACAAATTTCCTTCTCCCTTCGGATAACGAACACTCTCTCATGAAATTAGTAAAAAAAGGGAAACAAAAGAAGAAGGACAATAACAAACACTATATTCTCTATTTCACATTCGAACGATCATTCGGTTCTATCGTTTTCTCATCTGATTTATAAAAAAACCCGTACGTCACGATTAATTTTATTTATATTATGATTATTCGTAACTGTTTTGCTCGTTGTTATGATTTTCCACGGACGATGATGGCGACATTCGCGACAACGACGACAGTTCCAAGCGTGTACCGACACAAAGTCAACGGAAGAGAGGAGTTCTCGAGTAAAAGGTTTATTTCAGTATTCTCAGGTATAATAAAGAGTGTCTGTAGAAAGGAACAGAGAGACAGAGAGGGAGAGAAAGAGAGAACGTAACGGTACAGTCTGGCCCGGACGAACACTCTTGGCGACACTAATAACGAAGCTTAATATAAGGAGAAACCAAGATCTTTTACTAAGAGAAAGAAGGGAACGAATAAAAAAAGAGAGCAAAGAACGAGAGAAGACGTGATCCTCACGCTACTACTACCACCGATTAATTCTTGCAGACTGCTATCGTTAAGCGTGCCTTCGACAACTTCTCATTGCAGTATTAACCGATTGTAATTAGCGTATAAAAGGCTCTGAAAGCATATCCATTAAGATTTTTTACTCCTTGCGATACCACGCACCAAAGTTTATGAAAGCGGGCATTCACTTTTACGTCCAACGTGAAATTAAAATCCTTTTACAGTTAATGCGCGCTCTGCTTTTGACGATGAAATTTTATTGTGAAAAAATTGATTGGCTTAGTGTTTGTTTTTTTATTCTGCAATAGTTAGAGATCGGATTCAACTCAATTAATTTATACCGAAATTAATCATGTACTTGAATGCATGAAAGAAAAATATAATAATCTTTCGGGAGTTTCTGACAATTTTGGAAACGTGGAAATACCTTGACCCGTCAAATCTACCCATGTGTGTATGGACCAAGCTTGGCACAAGACCTACCGAGACTGGTCTTGAACAATTTACCAAACTTGGCCCAGGCTTGGGAATGATAAGATCAGGACAAGCTTGGGCCAGTGATTTTGCCAGGCCCGGTCCAATTCATTTACCAAGCATCAACCAATGCTTCTTTAATCGCAGATTCATGTGATTCATATTTCAGTTCATGACTCTCTCCCTCAGAATACCGTACGTGAATTATCTTAGAACGATAGAAAAAATGTGACAAGACTGGGACAAGCTTGTATGATCATTGGAAAATTTTGATTCTATTGTTGAATTATGCTCAAACTAAACTAATAAGATCTCGTTGAAATACCATAACATACATCTTATGATGATCTGATCCCGTACGGAATCCAATATTGGAATCCCCTGAGTCACCCGAAAAACTGACGCATCAGTATAGTGTGTAGGATTAATTATGGCAGGAAGATCGGGCCAGCCCTGGTTATCCTCAAGTCTTCAGCCATTGTAAATTCAAAATTCAGTCAATATTTATTAACATTGTGCCACTCAGGTGGGCAATATTGGGACAATTGTTCTCAACGAATGCTCGATTTTTACACTTGTGCCAAGCTTGTACCAATGTAGTGACCATTTCAAAAATATCACCAAATGATCCATTGGGAACAACAGGACACTTATGGAACAATATTGGGCCAGTTGTTCTTCACGGAGGTTTGTTTCCGACACATGTGCCAACCTTGGGACAAGCTTGGGTTTTTTTCAGTCTTGGCAATACCTGCATGGGTAATTTTCATATTTTTCAGACCGCGGATTGGAAATAATTAAATAATGTTGATGAAGGTTGAATCGTTTATTGAAACGAACTGATAAACTGATAACAAAATCCTGCAGTACATTTTCAGACGACGTTCCCAGTGCCGAGGAGTTAATTGGAGAAGATGAATATCGATGATTTCCCAAATGTGACGCGTTTGAATTCTCGTTTCGTTTCAATAAACGATTCAAACTTCATCAACATTTAATTATTTTTGTAATGATTTGGGAAAAACAGATTTGTCTGACAGAGATCATCCAAGTATCGCAAATAAAACGATTTTGTACGTTGACCAGACAGGATGAATAACATATGAGTGCACTGTGTAAAAGGAGTTATCAAATTCGAATCTTTTTAAGGTGATACCAGCGATCCCTGAAGATGCAACCGAACCCATTGGTTAGAAAAAGACACAACTACGACTGTTCTGACAAAATACTCGAAAACGAAGGAATAAAATCAAAATATCGCTTTATTTTTGAATAATTTGTCAGAAAAGATTTGGGTCGGGTTGCATCGTGAGGGGCCGCTGGTATCCCCTTGAGGAAATGTACAGCACAACCACCGATTCTCCACCTAGGACTTCGGTGGACTGGAGACGGAGAATCAGTGGAGAAATGAGAGCCGTGGAAATAAGGGAGAGTCTCCGGTGAGGCAACGGAGAGGCGACGTGGATTTGTCCGCCCCCTTTATTTTCAATAAAATTTATGTTAGTGAATTCACTCATTGAAATTTGGTTGTGTAAATCGACAGATATGAATTTTATCGAAAATACAGGGGGCGGACAAATCCACGTCGCCTCTCCGTTGCCTCAACGGAGACTCTCCCTTATTTCCACGGCTCTCATTTCTCCACTGATTCTCCACCTCCAGTCCACCGAAGTCCTGGGTGGAGAATCGATGGTTATGCTGTGCGGGACGGCTCCAAAATGTAGTTCGAACTATCATAATTATAGTTGATGTTACAACATATTTCGAAGCTACCTAGCCAACGAACTCAAGGCAATGCTACTAGCAGCAATGCTACCATTCGTTGGTAGCCCTCCTTGTTGATACTGTCAGCGCTAAGGTAGTGCTACTTTATGAATTAAATCATAAATATGCTATGGTAGCATATAGTCTCAAAGCAATACAAAAGCTACTATGTTGCTGCCGCTAGCACTACCAGTAGCAAAAACATGAATTAGGAAGCACTCTGCTATAGGGCTGAGGCTATAATCTGATTCAATGTGATTTTATATATAATTTGTATAAGAACTTGATACAAATTATATAAAAAATCACATTGAATCAAATTATAGCCTCAGCCCTACTCTGCTACCCGAGTGGAAAAATTTCCAAAATTATATATAATTTTTATATAATTCGATAGAATTTATATATAATTCAGATATGATTCGATATAAATTTTATACAATTTTGAAAATGTTTCCACTTGGGTAGCTAGGTCGGGTGGGTGATACTTGACAGTATCGATACTTTTTATAAAACTTTCATAAAATTTTAATCGATAATTTATTGAGTTCAATTTCAACTCGACAAGTTTTCTATGAGAAGTATCGATACTGTCAAGTAACACCCATCCCCAGTCCGTACGTTTATTTAACAATTGTTAAATTGGCGCTAGCATGGCGCAACGTAGATAAAGTATGGCCGAGTCTTGGCACCCAAGCATGGCGCGACACTGAAAGGATAACATCATTTTATAATTTATCAATGTGTTTTTCCAATGGAGCTCCATCATTGGTGCAGAAATGGCAATGAAATGAACCATCGTTGGCAAACAATAGAAAAATTTGTTCATCAATGTTGCGCCAATGATAAGCCTGTAAAAAAGAATTAACCCAGAAATATATAAAAAGTATGCGCAATTCACAATTTCCAATATATGTTATTTGGGATCTCTCATTTGTATTTTCCTCATTTATCTGTAATCAACTCTGTGTTCTTTGTCGCTAAATTTTGCCATGAGAAGTATACACAATATGGATCAACGGTAGGAGCTCTCTGGGGTAACCTGTAACAAAGAACAATCGACTGTTCTTCCAGAGGATTATTTGAGTCGTATATATTCCTTGTATACATCTCTCCCTACTCGCGAGAAACACTCGATCGGTAACTCAGCTAGCAATTCAGCCATTGAAAGTTAAAATTATGGAGCATGCCAATATCGACCCATGCTATTACCAATGATCGGCGCTACATTGAAAACTAATTTTTATTCAGCCTAGACCAAAGTTTGTGCTATCACTCAAACACGTTTCTAATGATCCTCACTTTCGATAGAATCTATCGTTCTTTCAATGATGGACCAAGGATGCGCCTAGCAAGCACCAAGCCTGGCGGATATGTAAATCAATGGTTGAACACCGATATCGGTGCAACATTATATTTGTTGTTAATCAACATTGAATATTTTATAGATTGCCAAACCTTGTCTCTCAACATTGCGCCAAGCTATATTCTATTGTCAGCATTGGCGAAACCTAAAAATGTTTATATGGAAACATGTGAATTTTGATCGAAATTTTCAACTTTTTTTGGTGATTCCAAGTAAAATCCGAGTAGGAAATTCATCAGTTTTTGACCAGATTTCACGTGACAAAAACCTTTCAAAGCTTGATAATAATTTTTTGTTTGGTCCTGGCTGGCATTTCTAGCAGAGCAGAAAAACGAGATTCTATTGTACATACACAAATTTCGTCTGTGATTATTGCACTGAGAAAACACCAGATTCGGCCAAGTCCGTAAGGGTTTGTTTATGGCGAATTTCACCGCGAGCTTGAGTCACCTGAATGTCGATTGACTTACTTCCAAACCCTTACGAACTTGGCTGCAGTATTTTTCCTCTGAGTGTATTTCATATCTGACTGAATCTAAAATGCAAACAGAACAAGCAGGAAGAAAAGCAATCGTCGATACAATGAAAAAAGCTGGATTTCAATTGTGAATATGATTCTACGATGGAGAGTTTTTCGATTACTTTTATTTTGATATCAATTTTTTGGGATGTGGAGAACAAAATGAGCAGTTCTGACCAAACAGGACAGATAAAAGTGTTTTGTTGGATCAAATAAATTTTGAGTCATTCAAATAAAGATGTTATTTCAATAGAGCGAAATAAATATGTATTCAATAACTTTTTTGGATTCATTTGAATATCCGAACTCTAAAATTCATTCGTCTAAATAAATACGATACTTCGATGAACTGTTGGTTTAGATTGAAAGGAAAATGTGATTTCCTTCGATTGAACAAAATGATTATTTGATTCGAACCGAGGGGCCTTCTACTCTAGAATCGATTTCATATTAAACAACTTATCTGGTGATTCTTGTTGATTACCTGTGATTCTGATTCAAACGATGATGCCACTCAATAAAGTAGACAAGAATCAAGCTGCGAATTCAAAGCATCAATGAAAGTGATTCCAACGGTTTCGAACTATAAAGTTGACGCGAGTCCGGGAAAACGGTTTGATTCTCCCTGAGCCCGCTGAGGCCGCGCTGATTCCGTAATAATTTCACTGACTCGCTTTGTTATTTTACTTGTATGACTGACTAGCTGTTCGAGTACATTGATTTTCGTTCTCGATTTTTCTTCCATTCACTCAGTTTCATGCTTAAATTAATTAAATTAACAGACTGCAAAATTGCAGGATCATATTACTCAATAATAAAATGTCCAGCTGTAAATGCATACCAAATTTTTTCTCGGAATCAAGATCCAAGACAAGAGTTTCTAATTTAATTAACTTTCAACATGCTAAAAGCATGAAACCCATCTCGGTGTGCAGTTGGATTCAATTTCTGCAACTTTTCGAGAACTTACGGTGCGATGTGGTTTGTTTATGCCACTGATTCCGAATGTATTCATTAATTATGCATTCGTTCAGAGCACGTGGACTGATATGTGGAAAACCACGTGTATTGAAATCACTACTGTCCCTACGGAATGCTATGTCGTATTGTGCACACATTCACGAAATTTGTTGAGTACGTACCGATGTGCCTCGACTCGCTCTGACTCGTATAAAAATCCCTTGATCTGGGACTGATGCGAGTGATGTCGGTGAGTTCGTTGATTCCAACTGATTCCGTACTGTTCCGACTCATTGTCTCGGTTTTGTATGAGTCGAATTTATGTTCTTGATTCCACTGAACTAAGAATGACATCGTTGAGTTCCATAACTGAAGTTCGATTCGAAATCGATTCTGAATTGACGAAACTCAGTGATTCCAGAGTGAAAGGCCTCTCGATTCGAACATACATTTATTCGTTTCGCATATAGAATTCTGTAAGAGAGCACGAAATATTTATTCAGAAAGCCGCATTGATGCATTCAAGTGAAACATATCTTGTTTTTCAATGAAATAAATATTATTTTGATCGGAAGATATTGTTTGCTTGATTTCAACGTAAAAGGAGAGGATGCCCGTACAGCACCGGACATTTCTACGTTGCCTCCACGTGGAATTTTCGTTCTATCCACGTCCACCATTTATCCACGTGAAGTCCACGGAGATGCGACGTAGAAATCCCATTCATTTTAGTGCAAAGGATGTTTTAATAAAAGTGAAACTCGATATCCAATACAATTTTTTGAGAAATTCTCTGGAACGCTTTGGAAGGTATCTTGCAGATTTTTAACAGATACCTTTCAAATATCTGAACTAGATGTCTGAATTAGTTGGATAATCAATCTTTCAGCTCTTTTAAGATATCTTTTAGTATTTCAAAAGAGTGATTCGAAAATGTTCATTGGATACACGGAAAGACAGAGGTTGTGATTATTTAGAAAAATGACTGGTAATTTAGGGAAAAAGAGTATCGCTGAAGAATTTTCGTGGTAAACTCATCAAAAGTTGATGAATTCACTGTAAACAATAACAACAAAACCATCAACGTTTAGTATTTTCACTACGAATTTTTGATAACCTTACTGCAAAGATTTTTCAGCGATGATCTTTTTCCCTAAACTGACAGTCATTTTTCTGAATGTTAATAAATGTTATTCAAGTATTGATAACTTTTTCCTTTCCGTGTACGTTGCAAGTACCCCTCTGTAGAAAACTTCTTCATCCTTGAATACATAAAAATCTAGTGATCAATAATTTCGGAAAATAAGTGTGCATAGGTTTGAGAATGAATTATGTACACGGGAAGACCGGGTCTATTAATATTTAGAAAAATGACTGTCAATTTAGGGAAAACGAGGATCGCTGGAAAATATTCGTAGTGAGTCTACTAAAAATTCGTAGTCGATCCCAGACAGACAGAATTCTACTTTATCTAAAAGATTTCTATTAGATGTCTAAAAGATTTCTTATGCAACAGTTTTCACTGTCTTTGAGAAGTCTTCGTGTAAGAGCTCTTAAAGATATCTAAAAGAGATCTGAAGATATCTTTTAGATTTCTTACACGAAGACTTCTTAAAGACAGTGAAAACTGTTGCATAATGTATCTTTCAGACATCTAATAGAAATCTTTTAGATAAAGCAAAATTTTTGCTGTTTGGGATGTATTAACAATGGATAGTTTCACTGTAAAAAATACCAATAAAACTATCAACTGTTCATATTTTGACTAAGAATTTTTGGCAGACTCACTAAAAATATTTTTGTATACTAAGAAGTATACTAGGAAGATCTTGCTGAAAGCCTGCCCTACAAACAACAAATCCTGCTCCCTGAATTTGAATCAGTGGAATTTCATTGTTTTCATCATTAATATTCATTACTGAATGAGATCAGTGAGATTTTACCGCATCCTCAGTGGATAATCACTGATTGTGCAGTTGAAAGTACTCCTCACTGATCGAATAAGTGACGTTTCACTGTCAAAATCAGTTGATATTCACTGATACCACAGTGGCAGCGAAGTTCCTCCACAAATGAAGAATTTTTCACCATAATTTGATGGACTTTTCCTTCATTCGTGGAGGATTCAACACCCAAAAAACAAAATAACTCTTCAAAGTGGTGGAACAATTTCTCATTTTTTATGGGAAAGCAATTCCACCACGATGAGGGGATGAAATCCACCAACAGTGTGAAGGAAAACTCCGCACATTTTTCACAGCGTATGCACTATTTTGTGGTTTTCAACTTTTCACTGCAATCAGTAAGACTTATTCACTGTTTCAAATTTAGAGAGTGATTGAGTTATGAAAATTACAGTAATATTTTCCCAGGTAAAAAAATTTTGTAGAATTCTTGTCAGGATTTGGCTGCACACAAGCATTCTCACTCAAATCATGTTTTATGTTACATTTAATACATGAAGGTCATAGAATTTGTGTAGAACCAAATCCTGACAAGAATTCTGCTCATTTTTATTTTCACCTGGGTTCGTACTATGAAGAGAAGTCAAGAAAAAAATATGAGTTCTTTCAATGGTTTCACATGAGCATGAAAAACATCGCTCCGTTAACTTTTATCCAGTTCACGTATTCATTTTTACGTTAACGAGAAGGAAAATGTAATTGAAATCCAGAGTTGAATCTCTTATCGAAAGACCGTTCGGTCTGCCAGTTGTTCCACATTCCTGGTTTTTTCCTTGAAAGTGTGGAAAACAAATTTGTCCTCTCTTCAACCCTTTTTTTCCTCTCTCTCCCTTTTTCTGCAAGAATAAAGCTGATTTACGAACACAATATGAATCAACGTTACCATCAAATTAGCAAAGCAGAAAAAAAATTCATCTTAGAGCTTACTTCAGACGAGGACGCTATTTACGGCAAAAGAATTCTCTTTTGCAGCAATTTTTGTCTTTCAAGAACTGGAGTGTAAATACTTCTGTCTTCTATTTCTGTGCCTTTTACAATTCATCAACTGGTACTCTTTCTCGTAATATTTCTTCTACATTCATTTTGTAACGACGAGAGGTCATTGTTGGATCTTCATTCCATTAAAATTATAATACAGGGGATCGAATGGGATGATGTTGGTACGGAACGTATGATATTGTCTTTCGCCTAATCGATTCGTTGATAACGTTCATGAAGTGGCAAACATCCAATCTTCGAACTGTTGAGCGTATGCACGTACGTACGTACATGGATGTGTGTATATTCATATCTGTACGTTGCACGCGTGAAAGGATGCTCCAGAGAAAGGTCGAGGTCAAGTGCATGCCTGTTAAAAAGCAGCTTGTCTTTCTTTCATTCTCTCTTTCGTTGAAAAAGTACTCTCTGTTACTACTACCGTCGCTACCGTGATGACTTGTTCGTACATCAAGACTTTCATGTATCACTTTTCGGGTTGGTAAAAACGTACAAGGTCGGATCTAAAACTTTTTCAAACGTCAGTTATTTTTATTGTGTGCAATTGTGTGTATGTGTATGAGATGCAATGCTAGTTGGGTCATGAAATATGTGTTTGGTCCTTCCATGAAACGCGCAGTGGAAGATGAAATAGTTGTACGCACTTGATTTCTTTGAGAAGTTGGAATTCGGTCTCTCAAGTTTTTTGTTTGCAAGTTTCCGGTTTGTCGATTCACCTCGGAGAAACAATGTAGAATAATTCAACATTTTATAATTAGAATCATCAATTCAAATGACCTCTCCTCTTTGCGTAATACAAATTGCAAATTAACGTGAATGCAAGTTTTCTGCCTGAAATTGTATTTCAACAAAATATATAATCGTGGTATATTGTGAGCGGTATACGGAGGATCCAATTGGCCCCAATTGAAAACTCATTTTCATGTTAATCGTTTACCCAACAATACCGGAATATTACCTGAGCTCTTGAGACCTTTGAATATCTTTTCTGTTCGGAATTTTCTACGTTACATCGAAGAAATTGAAGTATTGCGAAGGGATTGAAATCTTAGACCTGATTTAACGAAAGCGCATTTAGTTTCTAAATCTTCCGTTATATTGAGAACAGTCGCTTAAGAAGTAGTTCATTGATTCTCTTCTTAACATTTGTATTCTATTCCAACGCTCAGATTATCTAGAAACACATGAGGATTCTTGAGTAAAGAACTTCTTTTCTTTATCGAAATAAATTAAAAAGTATGACATTGTCTTTTCAATTAATTGCCCAACAAACACAACATCCAAAATTTGACGATAAACTTAGCATAAAATATGTCTTTTAGATATCTAATAGATATCTGGAAGACGCCTTAGGCAACATTTTCCGCCAAGTTTTGGGCATTGTGTAGGTTGGGTGTATTCCTTTCCCCGCGGGAACTAAGATCTTTACACGGAGAAAAAACTAACAATAATATTGCTGAATTGACAATAAAATATTGTTATATATCAACCCACAATAACCCATGTGGAAATAGCTAGAGTTGACAAATGGCGCGGTACTGGCAAAGTTGTATTTGCCAGACTTCGGCAAAAACAACTGTGCCTATTCAGAATCATCACCGTTTTCCAACTGGCGCCAAATGTTCGCCGGATTTCAGACGGTATTGGCCAGTATCGAATTGATACTGCGCGTAGAATACCCAAATCGCAGAGAAACGTTATCATTCAATGTGTACAAGAGACGACAATGTGCCAGTATCGATAGAACTCTGGCTGACTACGGAATTGGTAGTCGATTGACGTTAGAATGACGATCTTGGCAATCCGGCTATCGTGGTGAGCCGAAGTCGCGCCAGCATTAAACCAGAGTTGGTATTATCCTTCGAAATGTTCGAGAAACGACAAAATATCGTAAAAATATGACCGTCACCATTGCTAAACTGGCAACAATATTATATTGTCAACATTATCAACAATTCAAATATTCAATTTTGCAATATCATGTGGTTATATCAATAATTTATATTTACCTATTTAAAAAATATTACTTTTGAGTAGAGAAAAAATTTTCTCTCCGGAATTTATCCCTACAAACATTCTATTACGATGTGGTTTGATTCAAATGTGAAGAAAGTGATTGTAGGTTCAACTATTGGTAACTTGCTTTAGCGAGATTCGAACCCGGGTCCTCCGAGTGGGAATCAAAGCTTTGATAAGATCAGCAGATCTCCAAGGTGACAACTGAGTACTTGAATTGCCATTTATGGTAATCCTCGACTTTGTTGAGAGTTAACGATGAAAATATATTCAAGACAAACATAAAATTGTGCACATTGAATGAATGAATCAGGATTTGAATAACAGGGATTTTTTCAGAAACGAATGGAACTCGTCAAATTTGTTTGTCAAACTCATGTAAGGTTTGTTAATCAATCAGAAATTGGGATTGATTTTTATGTTTGTGAGTTCAAGAAAAACTGCATCGAAGAAGGGTTTGTAGAAGAATGTATATCACTTGGATATCATTTTTAACTATGTCTCCTGAAGTGGATCAAAATTAATTTCTCACGGGGATGATTATACCGTTTTATATACGTTCAAAATATAAAGCTGTTTTGACAATGAATGGATTTCGGTACGACAATTTTTTTTGTTAATTCTGTGATATTTATTGTTGTCGTTGCTTGATATTGTTCCGTCAGATCAACAATGTTTATTGTGATTTGGAATGGCAACTCATATTGTCATTTCAACAAGTGATTTTCAGCAATACAATTCTTGTTAACGAAGCAATGTGCTGTTGCTGTACGAACAACAAATTATTGCATAAACATTATATGCAAACGTTCGAACGCACGGAGAGAAAAGTATTGCTGGCATAACAAGCAGGTCTGTTACTATAGCGCCTACAAAAAAAATTAGCTGTAAGAGCAAGAAAAATGATTGACACAACTGAATTTTTTCGCTGACATAAACACATTTGTCAATAGAACTAACGTCTTAGCTGCTGTAATGAATATTTTTGCAAGGACAACAAATTTATTTGTAGGCGCTATAGTAGCAAACCATTTTTTCTTCGTGCGTTTATATATTTGTCAAATGTTCTTTGAAGGTTTGATGCCCATCTTGTTATCTTGGGATCGTATACAGGATGTTCCAGAACAAATTCCCCGCCCCTCACCAGCATATTTCAGGAAAACAGAAAAACTTTCTTTTTCACTTTCTGCTGATCCGCAATTTAGTTTCAGAGGTGAATTGAACTCAGCGAGTGGAGGTTACATAGGTTTTCTCTTAAGAATATGCTAGTGAAAGCGGAAAGTTTATGCCGGCACATCCTTCCTCAGTAAGAAAAGGAATTTTCAGGAGTGATCAATCCACAGAAATATAATTCCAGGACCAATCATGGGAGCCTTCCGAAGTAGCTGATCCAAGTGATCCGGATCACTTTTCAACCAATCAAGAAGCTTGAAAAGTAATCCGGATCACTTGGATCAGCTACTTCGGAAGACTCCTTGGGCTACACATTTGACGCAGCAAAAAATGCGCGTCAAACCGGTTTGAAAATTTCTACAAGTTTCTGACCGATTTCTGTTACGGAAATTGCTGACTAAAACTGTAAGAAATTCTACATTGAGGAAAAAGAAACATTTGCGGAGGAGGAAAGAAATTTGTTGTGGCAGCACACGGAGAAAATATTTCATAATTGCAAAGAATCACACAGTAATTTCTCTCGAAGAAACCGATGTGGCGCCCTGATCCGATGGTACACTGTAATATTTAATGAAATATTTTCTCCGTGCAGAATCCTTTGACTTGATAAGTGTGAACTGCCAGTTACTCCCACTTTTCCTATCAAACACCGTAGGTCTCCTGTCTCTAAGATCTAGTGAGATATCTCGATAATGGGAGACCAAAAAGGCGGGAATTCAAAAAAATGAAATCTAGTAAACATAATTAATTGCATTGATTTTATGATGTTTGCACATATAATCACTGAATATGCTGACATACTACTTCTGTGTGAAATTTTAAGTGAAATAACCTGGAAAGACAACCTGCTTTTACAATCAGAATTCATTCTTTGATTCCCGCCAATTTGGAAGTTTTAGTTCGTGAAAGTAAAAGCGCTGTAACGTGGCAATATTCTTGAGACCAGACCAGAAGTTGTTGACCAGCAGTCCATACTTATATAGTTGAAGACAGAATCTGATTTTGCTGGGTACTGGCAGTCAATTTTGGGACGTGCATTTGAAATTCACAGACTGTCATACACCGAGAAAAAAGATTTGGTTGATATATGTCCAACCAAAAGTTTTTGTTGGTGTCAGTAAAAATTTAATTGGTACAACTAAAATTTGGTCACCCCAACCAAAAGAATCCTACAAAATTACTTTTAGTTCAGGTTATCAAACGTGATTTAGTAAAATGATTTGTTTAGCGGGGCCAAATTGCCAACTGAAAATTTTGTTTGGGCATGTAATAAACATTCTGTTGTTGGTAGATACAACAGTTTCCTCAGTGTACCTAATTTGAAAACTGCAATGATGGCAATTTTCTGTCAAGTTTTGACGAGATGTTCCGATTTGATAATCCGGACAAAATTGGGTTGAAAAGTGAAAATACCTGACAACAGTTTGACATATGACCAAAAATTGACATTCGTGGTTTGATGAGAATTTCCCAAAAGAGCATGGACTGGAAAAAACCCAAGCTTGTCCCAGGATTGGCACGTGTATCAGGAACAAACCTCCGTTAAAAATAATTGGACCCATGATGATTGGTTCCATGATCGTCCCGCTGTTTCCAATGGATGATAGTTAGTCATGGGACATTTGTTCGTATCTTTGGAATGGCCAAAAACTGCACTTGGTACAAGCTTGGCACAAGTGTGAAAATCAAGCTAAGGTTAAGATGATTATTTAAGCCAATGTTATCCACATAAGTGACACAGTGTTTTCAATTAGTGACCGAATTCCGAGTTCACAATGTATAAAGACTTGTGCATAACTATCGGGCCAAGACCAGTCCAATCTCCTCCCCATGGTTGGCCCCACACTCCAGTTTCACACACTAAGATAGATATATTTGATCTAAATAAGAATAAAACTTGACTCAATGTTAATAGGCTACTTTTAAATGTGATCATACACGGAAATCAACTGATCTTGAAGCACTCTCTACTGGATTTCAAGATGTCTTACCCATGCAGGGATTAACGAGACTGGGAAAACCCCAAGCTCGTCCCAGTCTTGGCACATTTGATCTATCCTTTTACGATGATTCATGTACGGTATTCCGAAGGAGAACTTTGAGCTAAAATATGGATCAAATTACTCTTCTCATCGATATCTGTGATGAAAGAAGCATCGATTGATGCTTGGTGAATCATTTGACGAACCATTGGCCCAAGCTTGTCTTGATCTTATCATTCCCAAGCCAGGGCCAAGTTTATTGAACTGTTCAAGACAAGTCTCGGCAAGTCTTGTGCCAGGCTTGGTCCATGATTGGACCATTGCATTGTTCCATACACACATGGGTAGCACTCATCATCAATTCAACGATTCTTTCATTTATTTACCACTGTCGCATGATAATGATTACATTTCACTTCACTTGTTCTGAAGATCTAAGAGAGTCCTTCCCATCCATATTTTTCCCAACTCATACTCTCCACTTACCTGTGTACAACTTGAAACTAATGACTCGTTGTGGAGAATTTGAAAATTCAACATTGATGAATTTCCACGTTCATGCAATCGAATTATTATAACTTCTAAATATAATGTGGGAGAAATAAAAAATGAACAAAAATGGATCTCAAATGAAGCACTGGACTCGTTATCGGAAGTTAAAATTCATTTCAATACCAATAAAGAAAATAACCGAAATTTCTGAGAATCAAATCTATCGAGGCTATGAAATTCAAATTAGGACTCCCCGAAAAGTAACTTGATAAATTCCTCCCAGGAATGTTTCTTTCCGATCAATGACGCGAAGAAGAAAGGAATCCATGAAAGTATTTCAATTAAAAATTCTACCCCTCGAACCTCGTTATTATTGAATTGAAAACATGAAAAGGACGAATATGGAGCAAAAAAACACTCGCAATGAAGAATCTTTTTCGTTATTTTTTTTTATACGATAAACAATTTTATTTTAATAACTTGTGTGCGTGTGTTCGGTATTTGTACAGTATAATAATAGGAATAATAATTATTATAATTATTATTATTATCATATAATATAGCGGTATGACAATAGAGAAATAGACGAGTTAATATTAAAAGTGACAGCAAAAATGATTGATCGATGAACATAGTTAAGACCGCTACGATTTTGTCAAGATCTGTAGTTCTCATAACGTTAACGCTCGTCGTGGAACAAACAACAAAATCAATGGTTTTAGATTTTTTGTGTGTGAAATTATGTTCCAGCCATCGGAGCACCGGATTTGCGTATTCTTTCTCCCTCTCTCTTTTTCTCTTTTTTTCAGGGTTGGTTGGAAGAGCACGAAAATTTGATAAAACACGTAGGAATCTTTCAACGATTGATTTCAAATTCACAATTTGATATTTTTTTCTCAGGTATCGAAAACCAGAGAGAAAAAGAGAGCGAGAGAAAGAGAATTTGGAGGCTTGAGTTCTGTTTATTTTCCCTTAACGAAGAAAAAGGATTTATTCTTCTTCTTCCTCCTCCTCTTCCTCCTCCTCTTCTTCTTCCTCTTCCTCCTCTTCTTCTTCCTCTTCTTCCTTCTCTTCTTCTTCGGCTTCCTCTTCTTCGAATTGTGGTTCCTCCAAGTCATCGTCAACCGCCGCTTTCACGTCTTCCTCTCCTTCCGGTGATTCTGGATCTCCAGCTTTCTTTCCTGGTCTCTCGCCGAACCATTTTGGCAGTTTCGCTACAAGTTGAGGAGAATAGAGGACATTCGTTAGATAAATTTTCATCGAATTGCAAAAATGAATCAAATTATATTTCGAAATTGTTTCTAGGATAATCCAACTGCGAAATCACAAGATCATTCGCCAGTGTTTTTCGTTCTGCAACATAGACCAAGCTTGGGTCAAGATTGATTCTCACAGCCATCAAGATTGAGTTTGAGCATTGG
Organism: Gonatopus flavifemur; assembly: GCA_018340375.1. Taxonomy (NCBI): domain Eukaryota; kingdom Metazoa; phylum Arthropoda; class Insecta; order Hymenoptera; family Dryinidae; genus Gonatopus; species Gonatopus flavifemur. Next base: position 16,110,593 of record JAFFJZ010000005.1, read on the forward strand.
CAATGCTTGGCGCAACACCGATTCATCTTTATCTCGTTTATATTGGGCCAAGAATTGACAATAGCTCACGCCAGGCTTGAATGAATGCTGAGACACTCGCACCAAGCTGCACTCTATTGCCAACATTGGCAGAACATTTGCCAAATAGTTTTCCATCAAATCTTCCCAAACTGAGCGAATAAATGTCAATTTCCTTCAAGATTTTCATCTCATTGCTTCTAATGAGGAAGAATTGATCAATTAAGAAACTATATTCCAAATTTGATGCCATGAATCTTTGAAAATAATCCTTCTTAGATACTCTTTCATATTAAATACAATACATCTCGATACCGAAGAATAATCTCCCTCCTAAAATATCGTTCTTTCGTTAAAGAGAAAATGTGAAAGAACGAAATCGTCCATCCATTCGAATACCGTACATCTACGTCCAGATAAATCCTTTGGTGAATCTTGAAAAGATTTCCCCTCGTACGAAATAGAGTTCATACATACCCTTTTGACGAGCAAGGAATTGATCTTTCTGTTGGGCCCATTGTTTCTCCATAGTTTCCTTTTGCAGTTCGGTCAGACCCTGAAACATCAATGGAAAGAACGGCATGCTAGGATGTCAGTATTCTCACACTACCGGGACCGGGGGGTCACATATCCTCTTTCCGGTATTATTCACGAACAATTGGATCCGTCCATCACAATCTCTTCGGACGAAGAGAGGATAATGATGGTCAGAGACGTACCGAAGTAGGGCAATCTCGCTCACGATCGAAAGGAATGACACAAAATAATTAAACCAATTCCAGATACGTACGATCGTTATCATTCATACGCATATAACGAGGAAATTCGTTTACAATGTACACAATAAGACACGGTAACGAAAATGAATGGGACAGCAACACGAACACAGACAGATGTCGGTATTCTTTTAGTCCTCGAATGCCAGTATTATGTTGTAACTGACGCTTTTCTGGGTCGGAATTCGAATACAAAGTTTTCATTAGACACCATCATCTCCGTCTTTCAACAAAAGGGTTTACTCACAAGGCAAACATCATGACGACCATTTTGTTATTATAATTATTATTACAGGTACAATAACTGCAAAAACTGGAATGTAAAAACGACAGATATCTTTGGGACTCACTTTTTGTGCGCTTCATGAATTGTTCTGTTCTTTGTTTCCATTGTTTTTCCAAGGTCTCCGCTTGGAGGTTATCATATCCCTGCGAGATTCAATCTTCACTAATTACCATGTAATTTTAGATTTTTTTTTCTTTCTCTTGTTGTGATGTCGTGTGGTGGTCGAATGGGAAGAGGAGGAAAGTGGTATTAGAAAATCCATTTGTTCGGAAAAAACATGCTTGATCGAATTCTAGTTCGTTTCATTTGGTGCTGAATTAGAATCAGTCAGTTTGAAAAGGGATGTTCTTTATTTATTCTCCTGAGAAGATGACCTCTTTTGAGAATGAAAAAGTGTCAATTTATTGATTGGAATTGGTTTCTCAGAATTTCGAGTAGCGTAGAAAGTCTTGGGAAATGATACAGAAAAATTCAAAGCATACACTGGAATAAATATAAGAGAAAAGAAGAACGAATAATCGATCGGTTGGAAATAATCTTTCTCTTTTGTACGAAGCACAGGATCATTCATTCCATATTTATCCTTACCTCCCATCCCTTTTGGTCTTTAAATTCATGAAAAGTTGATAATTAAATTGTGAAATGATCTTTTTGCACGGTCTCTAATGGAAATTAATTGCGTAATATATGTTTATGAATACACAGATGTGTATGATATGTGAGTCACACGTGGGTCTTTTCAACTACAGCACTCGTATGAAGCAGTCTCAAATTTTAACTTTTGCATGAAAGTTTTGAAATGCAACTTTATGAATTTTCATTATGGAATTTGAAACCTGATGCTGTTGGAATTTACCGAAACAGCAAACTATAGTATTATTGTTACGTCGATGATTGAATCTTGTTGATAATTTTGTTGTGGTTCTCTTAACGATATAACGGAATTTCCTATTGGGAAAATTTTCACTTGTATAAGGATTTTTGTTCGCTCTTGGTTTAAATTGGTGAATAAATTTTTGTCTGTGACAGTGTCTTAGAATGCTCAGCCGTTACTGAAGATGGAGGAAGTTGTTCCCGTATTGACGTACATATGAATTCTCATAGACGAGAATCGCAAGCCCATATAATGCGGAAACTAGCAGCATCCCCCATGCGTTCTTTAGAGACTACTTTATTGTAGTCAGGGACTACACTGTGCTATGGAGCAATCTTTTTCTCTCAGTGGTAGTAGTTACAAACAGAGCTAAGTAATATTTTTATTCCAAATACTATTTTAAATAAACCGTCCTTCAGAATTGAAATGAAATAGTATTTCAAATAAGAAAAGAAATTTCAGTGAATAAAATATTTTATTTTGATACTAAGAAACATAAAATGAAATATTCCATTCCCTGTCTATATCTATTTTACTGTGTTGATAAGCATAAATGAATTGAGAAAGTATTCACAAATATTATATCATATGATTTATTGTTGATCGAAAATTATATCTTTTGATAAACGATTTTATCAAGAGCTATATGGACTGTATATTTGTAATGAGAAGAAAAAATACTTCGCCAAACATTCCAACCTTCAGCACTGACATATTTATTTTCAATAAAACACTGTTTGAAATACTATTTTGAATTATTTTTACAGTAAATTAGATATTTTATTCCCAAAAGTAGTATTTTTCAAACGAATGAAATATTTTATTGTGAAAAATCCATACATAACGCCAAAGAAAATATTTATCGATAGAAGATAGTATTTTACCCAGCTCTGGTTACGAATGGATCATACCCTGGTACAAATAATCCATAAAATCCCATTGACGAATGAGAAAATGAAAAGGTTTCAATGAAATTTAATTCGTAGTGGGATTCAATAGAATATTTTCACCTGGGTATGATGGGGACTGCCAGCTCCCGCATTATATTTCATTCTCGAAATAAGAATGAATAATTAAGGTCCTGTGGCAAACTCGGTTGAGCATCGAAGGTTTATAAATGGCTCATATTTTATTTTATGTATTTCTGATATGATCGATTGAACGAGAGAATATTATTTGTCGTGAGTCATATCAAAAAATACACTAAGACTGCAAAATATGATTTCGCTTTCTTTTTGCTGGAGCAGAGAAATTTTCAATAACGTAGCAAATATGCGAATTATATGCCGAGACAGCTAAATTTTCAGTATCCTGTATATGTGATAACAAACGAATTCGGTTGAAGGAGTTGACATTTTTTGCCGTAACAGCTAAGAAATTGCTGTCGCAGCAAAAAATTTGCCATTCCAACAGAAGATACCCAGCGAAATCAATTTTTGCTGCCACAGTGAATTTTTTCCCCCTGTGAATAAGACTTTTGTAATGTATCTGTGAATGTCACTATTCTTTTTACGTATTGTTATCCAAAGCATACTTACGCCTTCGAAAAGTTTCTTCTTGTCGTCATACGATCTAGTATCTACACGACGTTCATATTTGGATGCGACCTGAATCTTAGGCTGCAAAAGAAAACGGAACGATGGATTATTGAATCTTTGATCACGTGTACGCTCATGTGGAAAAGGTTTCCAGAATTATACATGGTTTTTATATAATTATATAGAAATCGTATATAAACTATGATGTCACGTCATATTGTCCAGCGTCGGAATGTCCGTTGGGTGAAATGTCCGAGGGCAAAATGTTCCAGTACGGAATTTCCGAAGACATACAGAGGTTTGAAAATTATTGGAATAATTGTTATTTCCAAAATAACTCCAACTTTCGCCTCAGATTATGCATTTATCTGTGGAGTACTATTTTGTCTGATTGTTGATATAATAGTTTTTCATCCTTCCATTTCTGAGTTAATTATTGTAACAATTTTTCCATTTCTGAGTTGATTATTATAACAGTATGTGACGATAGATACCCGCTGGGAATTTATAAGAGATAACAACAAACTCCGACCGGGATTTTTATTGGTTTCATCGTAACTCAACTATCATTCCTTGTCGTGTATATAAATTTTATACAATGAAACACCAGTTCTTTATATCAAAATATTGCACATTGTTAGTTATTTAAAGACATATGAAGATGCTCGTAATGAAAAAGAACTTTGTACAAATGAGATTGTTATATAGCAATCATGGAATATTCCTTCGTTCAAAAATGGAGGGCTTGAGAACTATTTATATCAAGAAATAAAACCAATACACCATAAATGATTGCATTCCCTTACAGGGAAGTTGGAAATCACAATTATTCTAATAATTTTCACACCTCTGTATTGTACGAAGGAATATCATCTGTGTGTTTTTTTTTTGTGAATTTGTTCGAAAGGGATCGTTATAACGTTCAGGAATAATACGAAAAAATATAAAATACAAAAGACAAAAAGTATTTGATGTTCTACGATCCACTGCTCTTTGATCGAATGTTTTTCGATCAGCCTTTCTAAAATCATATTAGGTATTGTTATATCGTATTGTTGTTACGTTGCATGTTTTAACTGCAGATTCAAGTGTTTTATTTTAAATAGGGGTTTGCGAACCTTGAATTATTCAAATCGAACCGAATCGAACTTTGAAAAGTCGAACTGAACTCGAACCGAACTTTCAAAATGTCTAATCGCAAAGGCAAAACTAAATTGGAAATACATTTATGAAAACAGAATCCATCATGAATTCATTTTTTCAAGTGATGTTTCATATGCAGCATGTTGCAGTATTACATAAAACAGTCTACCCTAGTAGCAGCAAAAGTACGTAAAACATTTTGAGAATGTTTATTGAGAGTTCGGGTAATTTGAAAACGTTCGGAGAATATTCTATACATATTGGAGTTATTTGAGTAATAATGGAGACCTCAATTATTATTTGTCATTGATTGCAATTGTTTCCTCCATTGCACAGGCATTTTCATTAGGGTGGTTCTTATTTTATATATAAAAAGTATTGTCTGTTTTCTGTACGGCTGACCCTCTAATTTTGTTCTACATCATGAAGGAGTGCTACAATATTTTTTACATAATTTTCAAAAGAGATTTGGGGGTCGCTCACGGCGTTTTGAGACGCGTTTAGAACCACCCTAATTCTTATGTTTCTATTCTAACATCGAGCCGAACGTTTTCAATGAATGCAGTTCGAAATTTGAACCGGCTCGAACTGTTCCTGTTATCCAAGTTCGAAATTCGAACCAAACCGGACTTTTTCTGCTAATCAAGTTCGAAATTCGAACCAAACCGAACCTTTTCTGCTAATCAAGTTCGAAGTTCGAAACGAACCGAACTTCTACTGTTCGAACGGTTCGCACACCCCTAATTTTAATAAATGTTTAGTGTTTAAAAAGTGGCTGTGCGCTTCAAATTAGCGATCAGTGATATTTCACAATATCGATATTTTCTTATAGGAAATTAGTCGAGTTTATATTGAATTCTATAGAATATCGATCGGATGTTCATAAAAAGTGTATAAAAAATATCTACTTCAAACATGCCGAATATGTGGAAATCATACGATTGGATTTACAGGGATATTATTATATCGCGTTATTTATAATTGTATACAATTATTTCATGGTAGAATGTTGTGTTTGATGGAGACGTTAATGTTTGTCCGTGTGTTAAAGTTTGATGTATTATGCGGCTCACGCGTGTAGATCGCATTCATCGGTTGATAATAACGAATTTTGATGTTTCAATGTCTGGTCTTTTGGCTCTGAACATTTTTGATCGGTCATTATATCAGAGGATATTATGTCGTCGGATGTTCTTTAGAGTGAGATTTCACTCTTCAGCCAGCCAAAAGTGAGCCTGTCGAAATTTTGAGTGAAATTTCCACTCTCTTCACAGCCACTCACAAACTCAAGAGCTATTTTTCACTCTAAAAGAGTGAGCAGGGTTCACTCAAAACGAGTGAAAATCCCACTCGAAGCGAACTGGCTCACCCCTGAAACTTAGTGGAGGTGAAACACGTGATTTTTCACTCTTTCAGATTTAGAGAGTGGACATTGTAACGTTGGACCATCCGTGGTTTGATCATAAACTATATTGAATTATATAAAAATTATATATATAATTTTGAAATTTTTTCTTATAAAAACAGTCATCATATACGTTAGAAAAAGTATCGAATAGAAAAGAAAAATTGAATTATCCAAGCTATTCTCGCTAGTGAATATTCATGTGTTTCATATTATCGAAATTTGAATCATGTATTGAGATGAACCGATGATCGAATAATGATAAATCTGAGGATATAAACGTTTTGGATTGCTCAAGACTGTTCCTAAATAACATCTTCTATCTCAAAACATTAATTCTGTGGAAATAACATGTATAAAACAACACATTTCACCACGTGCAGTTCAGAATTCATTTCAATGAGCATTTCAAACTTCAACGATATTGTCTTTAGCTCTTTGAACCATTGTACTGAATCAACTAATGAATAACTACATTCGTTACATTTATCCTTTCCTCTCTGTGTATTGAACTAATTGAAAGATACTTATGCAAATGAAAATAGAATTCATACTTACAGGGTATTTACCGGTGAGGGCTTCGGGATCGAGACCTTTCTTCAAAGCTTTGTGCCTTAATTGTTGCTTTTGACGTTCTTTCAATTCTTTGAGCTGAAATGAAAAGGGTAATGGATTTTTCAATCAAAGTTGAAATACAGTGGATACATTACTTCAAGCAGAAATTATTCTGTGCATTCCATGAAATTTCACGAGACTTCTGAAGGATCTAACGAATATCTAGGAGAATTCATACTATGAATAAGCTGTAGTCGTGTTTTCATTTCAATTCATCCTCAGCGTGAGGTTAGTCAAAAATACCTTTATCGCACATATGATATGGGTAATTCTTCCAACCTCTCTGTCCATTTGAAGGTACAAAATTCTTTGGAACTTTGGATTGTGTAGTTTTGAAAAGGTTTTAGGATAGAGTAAGGTAATTTTGGTGATATGAGTACACTGAGAAAACAGATATCTTAAAAAATACCATAATTTATGGATTTTTGGCGATGGTCTAACCCGAGTTCAAATATTTACGTGGAGATTCCTCTAAAAGTCCCATAATTTCTTGGACTTTCATGAAAAAGTATGGTACCTTCCTCATGACAGTCCCAGCCATTTTGGTACTTTTAGAGGAATCTCTACGTAAATATTTTAACTCGGGTTAGACCATCGCCAAAAATCTACGAATTATGGTATTTTTCGAGATACCTTTTTTTCCGTGTAATTGGGTGATAATTTTGCACACGTTTTTTTATGAATTAAGAAAGTGATTTCAATGCACAAAGTGATGGTACACGGTTACAAGAGATTCTCTCATAAGCTTATGACGTGGGCCAGTGTCTTCAGAACGTTCTAGAAATGTACAATAAGGATTTGAGAAATTATCAGCAAATATCCTTACTTTATCCTATATAGTCAGCATACACACAGTTGAATTTATTTCCTTCCACCCACACGGAGAGAAAAAATATCGCTGTCATAACGATACTGGATAGCTGTGATGACTATCCAAAGTTTAGTGGTATCAGTATCGTTGCTATGATCATACAAATCATCCGAGAAACGATATAGATCGCCAGCATAGCGATACAGTATTGCCACTACGGCTATCTCTTCTTAACCATACTTCAGATCGTTATAATAGCCATACTTTTTTTTCCGTGCCGCACAGAAATTCAAATACAATTCTTCGAGCCTCAATTGGATTCTTAATGAAGTATTTCTGATCTGGTGTGCTGTATGGGCTTTGATATTGTAAAATATGTGGGGAGTTTTTCTTCACACTGTGGGTGGATTTCGTCCCCTCGTCGTCAGAGAATCGTGGTTTTTCCATCAAAAATGAGGGATTTTTCCACTACTTTGAGGAATTATCATGTTTTTTGGGGGATAATTCCACAATTATTTTTTAGTACCTGTTACTTCATTCATAGTGAAGGATAAATCAGGCCTCGAAAGACCGATTCCATCGTTAAAAATAATCTAACTATAATGAATCTAACCACATACCCCATTCTACCCATATACACATAGAGGAAAATACAGTTGCAATTACTGTGGTAGATCCCTATCCACGGACAAGATTGGAATGAACAAGGAAAAAATTATGGTATTTTCATCTAATTCTAAGAAACTCCACAGTAATTGATAATGATGTTCAGTGCAATATTCACTGAATGAGAAATTTCCCTGAAAATACATGAATTTCTGAATTTCATTACAGGAATTTTTACTGTGTGAATTGGAAAACGTACATATAATCCTTATGGGGGACTATTTTACTGTGAGGAAATATGAATTCTTCATGAAAATCAAAACTCGGTTTGGTGCTGATATGAAGCACAGTGAAAAATATTGTATTTTACATGAAAAAGTAACAGATTATTCTCTCCCTGTACTTATTCCCAAGCAAATCTAATGAGAAAAAGGCCCTGGAGAATCCTCCGTACGATATTAATTGATAATAACCGTAATTTCAATTGAAATACCCAAAATGGTACATCGATTAACTATTATTTGAGACAAGATTTGATTAATTTGTATAATTCTATTTCGACGATGACATATTTCGCATAGAACACAATTCAAGTTGGACGACGTAAAATACCATGGGTCGAGAGGGACTCGAGAGGGAAAATACGATTCAAACGTTGCACTTGTAATCTCAACTTCTTTTTCCAACGTCTCGTGGATTGATCCCGTGGAAATTTGAATTCAATTGCAATTAGAAGAATGGAAGCAAACAGAAATACGTTTATTTATCCTCATCATCATATGACGGAGCTATTGATTCGATAGAAAGAAACTGTGAGTAAAATACACAGAAAAAAAGAAATAAGTGACACAGTTGTTTGAATAGAGGATTTTCTACCTTCTGCCAAAAGCAGTTGCCTCTCGCAGTTATTCTCGTAGATGGTTGATGGTTGATTTCGATTCTAATGAGATAGCGACTTCCGTTAATCGGTCGGAATATACACCGAAAGCTTTGGAAAATATATTCATCGATCAGATCAAGAAGGACAGGAGGTTTTATCTTTTATTCTATCTATACACTCAAAACGCAGTTTGTTCCAGCTGAACAAAATTTTGGTTGAAATGAACGCAAAGAAACTTTTTGGTTGGCTGAAATAAAATTTATTTGGGGTGAACAAAATTTGGTTCACAATAATAAGGGCTTTCATACAGACAAATAAATTCTGTTTATCCTGAATAAATTTTATTTCAACCAACCAAAAAGTTTCTTTGCGTTCATTTCGACCAAAATTTTATTTCACCGAAACAAACGTTTTCTCAGTGGAGAAATCTTTTCTTTTTCAAAATCGCATTCCTAATGGATTTCTTGTCCATACATGCTTTTTCGCTATCGCAGAAATAAAGCATTAACAATCCAACGGAATGCTGCCAAAATTGTAAACGGATGTACACAATGGTATAATATAGGGGTGTGTGAGTAGTGATTTTTTCAAGTCGAGTCGAGCCGAAATTCACCGAGTACTCGAAAATTTTTCGAGTATCCCTAGTAGAAATTTGACAGGGAATTCCCTATTAGAAGCATGGCCCTCGTACTCCCAATTAAGGAAAACTTTTAATTACCTTATCAGGTCCTGACATGGCATCCTGTTTAGGACCTTACAACAATGTAACGCAAGGTTGCTAACAGGTCCCAGTCAGATTTTCCCTTTCAGTAACTCAGACATGGTATTCCTATCAGAACTTAATCAGGATTGCCTTGACTCATCCGTAATTGAATGGTGAGGTAACTGTCAAGGTATCTTGATCAGGACCTGATCAGAACGATGAATGTATCAAACTATTCAGAATTTTCACAGGACTCATTAAAAATTTACCTGTCTTTTTTAAATGTTCAACTGAGGTCTATTTGGATCATCAGTAGAATTTCTTCTGTTGGGGGAGTTTCAAAAAATTTTTAGGAAAAGTGAATTCCATGAAAATTAAATTGAATGTTAGAATATAGCTTAGATGAGGTCGTGATTGGGAATTCCGCTACCACCCTGATCAGATCCTGATTGGGCAACGTTTGGTTTTCCTGATCAGGACCTTGTCTTTTCCCTGCGTTAGATTTTTGTCAGGGCCTTATCGGATACTCAAATCAGGCACTGAACAGAAATCAGGCATGCCTGATCTGGACCTGATGTTTTCCATATCAAAATTTCTACTTGGGATCTGGTAGATTTTCGAGGACTCGGAAAGTATATAATGTATATGAATATGAATATAATCTATATGTGATAGTGGATAAAACGATACCTTATGTTCTCTAAGAATATTCTACCTTTTGCAAATGATGATTCATGATAATTCTAAGAAAATCGACAGATTACTCGAAGATTATCGAGTAGTACAAAACACACACCTAGTGTAGCGATTTAATACTTTTTGAGTTTAAGGGGAGGTTCTTATAAAAGCCACCCCGAAATAAGGTGAATTTTTCGAATGCTTTTTATGGCAGTAAATTAAGGGCTTGGGTTTTGGGACACTTATTCAATAAGTCTTGAATTTTTTCCAGTGAACTACACAGGTCTACAATGATTTTGGTGCCGCTAAAACTAAAGCAGATTTTGAGTATATTCGATACCCTGACTCTGGAAATATACTTATTTTTTTAATGCTACGTGTAGTTTTCAAGAAATCGCAGGTGTAAAATAAAATGAAAATGCACGATTTTGAAACGTTTTATTCAATTATTCCACACTTTAAGAACATTTTATCAAATTATTCTTCAAATTATCTCAAAATATGAGTCATTCTCTTCCAAATGCGATTAGGTTTGTTCAAATATCTTTTTTTTTCTCTGAGATACGACACTTTGAAAATTGTGTTATTTCACCTATTCACTAAATCCATGAACACACAAATTTCAAATTGTCGTGTCACAGTAAAAAAAAAGATATTCGAGCAAACTCAACGGCATTCGGAAGAGGATGGATTATATTTTGAGGTGCATCTACTAGTTTGATGAGAAAAAATTACATTCTGACGTCACGTAATCTCAAATATGTCGAAAAACGGTGTTTTTCACACTTTGACGTTGAAATATCTCAAAAACCACACGTAATAATGCAATTTTGAAGCCAGATTCTGATTCAGCGCGCCAAAATACTTCGGAAAAGTATGATACAGTTGTTGCACCAAACAAAAAGTTCAATTTTGTAGGCCTGTGCTATACAAGAGAGTTGTTTTTAATGTTGTTTCTCATATAGTAATATTACGATTAAATCCACCTGAATTGATTATACGTCGACCACTGATTTGTTATCAAGACTACACATTCAAGCTATTTTGAGAACTCTCTCGATTGAAGTAAATTTCGATCTCTCAACCGTTCTATATCTGATATCTTCAGTAAATTGAACTTTATCAACATCCCTGCTAGTAATTTACGATAAGAAAGGATATAATCCGAGCAACATTCTTATCAATTTTCATCATTCTATATTGTCTCTATCGTACCATAGGGTTTTTTTTATAGAAATTGCACGGGTATCGTATTTTATCGTGATGACAAGATACAATCTGAATCGTTCCTTGTCATTTTTTATAGGATCGATCATCGTATATTATCAGATACGAATGATGAGACACAAGATTCTGTTATAACTTTGTGAATACGCTGTTTTCTATCGTTGAAATACAATAGGGAAAATCTTCCGTTTAATGAGCTCCCTGTCGTTTGGTAAAAGAATGCACGATACGGACACGGAATTGTCTATCGTTTGATATAATGAAATTCTGATAACAATCCCGTTTTTACCACATTCTATTTGAAATGCACGATACAAAACCTATCTTGTTCATCCTATTCAGTTATATTGCTGAAGTTTGAATCGTTTATTGGATCTAATTGGTAATCGAATAACGAAATACTCAACTGTTGAGGACCCAAAATCCTGCAGTACATCCTTTGAAGGATGTTTCCAGTTCCAAGGAGTTAATTGTAGAAGATAAATACCGATGATTTATCAGATTTTGTGAGTTTTGCATTTTCGTTTCGTTGAAATAACTATTTAACTTGGAAGTGCATATGGATCCAATTTTCTTCGTTACTTTAACTTATTTTTCTCAGTGAATTATTCAAAATTAGTTGAATTGAGGAATCAATTTGTTATTCTAACAAAATAAAATGAGTCCATATGCGCTTACAAGTTGAATAGTTTCGTGTATAAACGATTCAAAGTTCAAAAACATGTTCAGTTTCGAACTTGAAGATACATCGTTGTTGATCGGATGGCACTAGAAAATACTTTTATATTCTTATAAAATATATACTGAGAGGGATAGAATTAGTTTATGCAACCAAAAAGTCCCAACTACAATTCAAACATTATGTTTATTACCAAAAAAAAAATTGAAATCACTGAAATATAAATGGTTATGATACCTACGAAAAAAAAGTAGTTGCATTCACTAAAAAAATGGATAGAGCCTTTTTCTACTACTTTCTCAGTAGAAGTAACTAATATTTCTCTTGGTGTATGACTTATGCGTATGTTTAACACTGTAAAAAATATTCGTGAAGTTCGAAGAAGGAATTTCCTGATTGTTTAGAAATCCACAAATTTTCTGTGAATTTCCAAAAACTTTATATCAGTTTGCAAATGACAATAATTTTTCGTGAATTTAATAATTGAAAAATATTTCGTAAAGAAACTTCTAAACTTTTTTGACGGTGTACCAATCATGTGAGGGAAAATTTGTATCGTTTACTACACTGAGAACCCAATTTTTTAGATTGAAAGAAAATTTTCATTGCCCTCATTCTAATAAATATTTTTTTCAATGGAAAAATTCTTCATCAGATTGGAACAAAAAATTTTCAAATTGAGACAGAAAAATATTCCTTCTTGAATTCGAAGAATATCATTTCAATTCAATGAAAAATTTTCTCATTGGAATGAACGATCTCTTTCATTGTAAACAAGATTTATCAGAATGAGGGCGAAGAAATTCTCTCTAAATCTAAGAAATCGAGTTCTCAGTGTATCGTTGTATAATGAAATAGGATGAAAAGGTGGGGAATTTGTATCGTGGATAACCGATAGGTATTGAACGATTGAAACAAATGAATTGTCATCTGCTGAAAATTTACGGATGAACGGGATTCCTGAATTCGCATGTGATTTCAGATCCCTGTCTAGGACCACTCAGGTTTCTACAACAAGGACCTGTGTCACCCTATAAGTTTCCGCCTGGAAATTTTCAGGCTCCTGCTCGAGATTGTTCAAGTTACCGCTCTGGACCACTCCAGTTCCTGCCGAAGAGACACTCAAATGGTCCCGGGCGGAAGTTTGAAGGTTATCAAAGGTGTTCGGTGGAAACCCGAGTGGTTTGGGACAGGAATCCGAGTGATTCCAGTCGGAACCTGAATTCATTCGAATTCGCTTTGGATTGCTATTGAACACAACACTGGGGTATTTTGCCTTTGAACACGATTTACGCAAATATTTATCATGGAAAATGAATTTTGCAACGTTTTTTCAAGACGAAGACAATAGTATGAATTTCAATGCAAAAATTTCATGAGAAAATTGCTAAATATTAGTTCAAAGCGAAAATGCAGCGCAAAGAATGACATTTTGACTTTTTTCCAAAAAACGACCGTAATTTTTCGAATTTCTATCCGATTTTGGATATTCGAGAACATTTGAAAACTTGAAACAATTAACTAGAACACTGATGAATCAGAATTTTTATTTTTTTTTCAAATACATTTATTTGAGAACGTGAAAGTTGAATAATTAATGATCATCAAAGAAGCACGAAATTCAATGTAGATGTTATGAAAACATTTATTCATGTGAAAATATAATTCTTCACGATTGTCATTGGTAGAATAACACTGAGAAATGTAAAGAAAATATTTCTCAAATCCTTTCAGGCTTTTTGTCCGCATTTCCCGCATAAATAGGAAAAATCAGTTACATTGGTAACAAAATTGATTTATATTTTTCCTTACAATGAAAAAACTGCGAATAATGACACAGAACTTAAATTCTGGAAAAAACTGCTGCGAAACCCAAGATTTTCCTTCAAATTTCAAAGTATGAATTTTCTCACAATCGCACAAAGTATCGACGCCACCGCAACACTGGAGTAATTTCGTACCCCACGCTCATTTCCAAGTGTGTATCAACGGCGGGCCCAATCTAAGCCCAGGGTGGGTGCCCATGCTGCCTAACGTGGGATCAAGCTAGGCAGACAAACGGGGCCAACTCTCAGATGATAACATCGTTCCCAGCTTGGCTGTATTGCTTTGCCCGAGGATTGGTAACACCATAGGCCCAGTATGAACCCAAAGTAGGCAATCAATACTGCCCCTTCCTCTTTTTTTTTTGAAATTGGAAAATTGCTTTGAATTCTACCCCAGCAGACATGAATTTCAGCCTCACTTTGGCCTAGTGTTGAGCCCCATCGTGCCTATATGGGCCCAAGACTGGACCAAAGTGGGACCAAAATTTATACACGCCGAGGATTGTACGCACATGCTCGGGATATAAATTCACCCTAATCTTGGCCTAACGCTGGTCCAAATTGGGGCTAAGTTCAAATGTGCCCGCCCTAAGATTCATTATTTCCATTTTCTACCAACCATAATTGTATGGGAAAGCACAACAGGACCAAGACTGAACCAACATAAGCCCCATTGTCATTATAGGCAATACACGCTTGGGTTTCGCGTTATTATCAGTCGCAATCAAAAGGCAAATTAATGCTTTTAATCAATAATTGTTTCCTCTTTTAGAACTTTATACTGAATCATGGTTAGGATCCTGGGTCCATATGTAGCAATACCCCCTTCACTTACAACTTTCAAAATGCCTTGAGGTATACCATAAAAATACCCCAGTGTTGTTTTCTAGGGTCAACACTAGGATTCAACGAAATGATATATGACCCACATATGAACTATATCAGAGCCATAAGCGAGCCAATATAATTGGGGATAATCTATGGCTCATATCCCACACTGTAGATATTCATACGACACCCTATCTACTTCAGGTCCATCAGATCTTCATTTAATGCTCAAATATTCTGAATATTCAACGAATATTTAATATATATCCGTGTGCTGTGTAGGAGTTTTATCAAATTCATTCATGGAAAATATGTGATTCATTTTTATCCTCTTTCCTAATTCATTTCGATTGTTATACGACGCATTTACCCCCGTTCGAAATATGTACTCCCTACTCTTTTCATTCATATTCGATCGTTCTGAATTAATCGCATCTATTCTCAGCCATCGCTCGCTCCTGACGCCACATATCTGAGATGGATAAAAACGGATATGATCCATTCGGAACAATCAGATAAAAATAGATAGCGCTGGAAAGATTTATTTCGGACGACATCAGATATAGTACCGAACAATGAAGGTGGATGGATGGATGGATGGATGTATGAATTAAATGGATGTAAGGAAATATATGCTGCTACCGTGAATATGCAATGAATGCGACTGAATATAATTCATTCAAGACAATCAAATAAAAACGGATGAAACCGAGAATACCAAGTTCAAATTAGATTTTGTTTTGCCGAAAGCAGTGGGCCTGAATTTATCGATTGAAGACATTCAAATATAGTTTTTATCCAAAGATACACTGTAAAAAATAACCGGAAAATTCCAATCACTTATTGTAAAAAGTTTAGGAAGTTTTCCTTCATACGGTTGGTAGATTCCGCCCCCTCATCGTGGGGGAATTGTTTTTCCATCAAAAATTAGGGATTTTTCCATCACTTTGAGGATAATTATTTTGTTTTTTGGGTGTTGAATCCTCTACAAATGGAAGGAAAGTCCACCAAATTATGGTGAAGAATCCCCTATCTATGGAGAACTTTTGCTGCCACCATTTTTTGGGGGAAAATTGCACAATCATTTTTTACAGTGCTGATTGGGAAATCAATTCCCGAAATGACATGTTTCGCAACCTTTCACAGTAAATTTCCGGACAAGTTCAGAAAATGTCTAACGCATACCCAACGTTCATTGAACGTTCCTGAAGGTTTGTATTCTCTTGGGGATGTATGTATTGATTACTTCACATAAATATATAGGAATTTTCCCATAGAAACATGCTACAGTGTACGAATGAAATTGAACAAAGAACGTGGATATGATCGTCGGAAAGAAATCATAATTGATTTTCATTCAAGATTTATGGGTTTCTTAGATGAAAGTGAACAGTAGTCTCCAGATCTGGATTCATTCGTTTTGGATTGGCATCCTTTCCTTTGAATGTAAATGCATCTGCTCACAAATTCCCATGTTTTATCTCAAACACCGTGAGATTTGTTTTCATAGAAAGTCCATCCGTCTCCTACGCGGAGAGAAATGTATCGTAGAGGTAGAAATGAAAGGGTTGGTAGCATTTTACTGTCAAGAATGGTATACCAATTCGATGCTCTCATGAAAGCACAAAGTTGCCTTGTTAATGATACACCAAGAGAAAGATCCCTAACTGCGGTTACTAGTTGTCCCAAATATAGTTCCATTCACTCCAGCTAAATTCTACACTGAGATCAAAGAAGATGTCAAATTCACATTTTGCAAAGTCAACACTCGGACGATTGGAAAAATACTCTGAACTATCACAATTTGAGTTGATTTTTTTACACAGCTGATGTAAATCCCACATTCCCAGCTGTAAAATCGACTGAAATTGTGGTACTCTCTGAATTTGAAACAAAGAAATTCACTGATTGCAGTGAAAAGTCGACACCTGCGAGTCAATGAATATTAATTGATCCTCGCAGTGGAATCTCACCGATTCAATTAATCAGAAACATTTCCAACTGCATATCCAGTGGCTATTCACTGATATTTCACTGATTCCATTCAGTGGTCGACTTTGAATTGCAGAAATAGTGAGATTTTACTGATTTGAATTTGGAGAATAGCTCAAAATACTTTTTTAAATCATCCAAATATTGAATCCTCAAGACGTAAATTTTGTACATTTTGTCTAATCGTTTGAAATATGATTAAAACAGTTTATTCAGTACGGGAATGAAAAATTCACTTGTGACAAATTTTCATTAGGAATATCGAATAATACTTTGTAAAAGTATAAACCATCAACTGTATTATACAAAATGATAGAAAGATCTTCTATCTTTTCGTATTGGATTGTTTTTCTTCAAGGTAGCGTATGTAAGCAACGTCCCTAAAAAACATCTTTCTCACTCAAGAGCACACAGACCTTTTAGGCGAAATCTAGATTGATTGTACGTGAACTCTTAGATATCCAGAAGTTCAATGCACCTCTATTCGTGTTCTCCGAGGATCCTTATATAAGACCTTCCGAGAATTCTCAATGCTGCCTAGGACTTAATTACATGGGACATAATATAATTCAGAATTGATAAACGTGTCAGAAACATGGATTCGGATAACATCATTGAGCATGTCATTAGACAAAAGGTTTATGCACGTGTACCTACAGTATTCTTATAAATTATATCATGACTGGTTATGACACTGGGTGGAAAAATATGTTCCTCGTTTGATATACCACCCCCCCCCCCCTGTACCCCTTTCATCAACTCTCTCAGGTCACAGCAATTACTTTCGTTATCGCATCGGTTATTATCGAAACCAATTTGGTTGTGGGATTTACAATCATTTTACCCTCGTGAATACTATCTCTGAGGAGAAAAAAACGATAGGAATCGATTGAAAGGGTTCGAAACCGCAGAGAAACAGATAGGCTTTAAATCAATTTCTACGCGGTAAGAGATTTTCAAGGTAATTCCACCCAAATGTCAGCGGCAACAGTATTTACCCTAACAGTATCGATAAAATTACATGGTATGTGTGATGTACACTGTAAAAAATGAGTGGAATTTTCCCCCGGTAGCAAATCTCCCTCACGTGAGGGAAATTCATCTCCGCCCCTATATTTTGGAGGAATTCACCTCCATTTGGGAGAAAATTCTTCCCTTGTTAAGGGAATTTCTCTCCAAATGAAGAAAAATTTCCCCGAAATATGGGGAAATGAATTTCCTCCACGCAAGGGATTTTCTCTGCCACCAAATTTGAGTGAAAATTCCACCACCATTCTTACAGTGTAAGATTATTGATCAAAGGTATCAGTGAATTTACTCGTAAAGGAGGTAAATTCACAAATATGTTCAAGTAATAATTACTAGATATTCAGACGTGTAAAATCACCAACAAAAAATGTAAAATTATATTTACACATTCAAAGGAAAATTACATATCCATGGCAAATAAAATCAATTAGACAATCATTATGTAAAATTGTCATCACCACCTGTGACTTTACATGGATCCACGGAGAAAAATTATAATGTAAATTTAACTCACATGATACATACATGATAATTGCTTTGGAAGATTGTACAAATCCCGCCAATCCAAAAATATATTCATTATGATATTATTGACCACGAACAATGCAAAATTTTCCATTACACTCGATTGAATTCACTTTTCACGAACGTGATGCCATAAGGCATGCTGAACCACATTTCCACTTATTCAATTCTACAGCAATCTAATGTACATTCAACAAGTGCTCTTTTGAATGATAATCTGATTTATTTCCCAGGAATTTTATTCTCATTCTCAAATATACAGTTATCTCAATCTGATGTGTATTCAACAATTGTTTCTGCAAAAACTACTCGCCTGTGTTGGTAATACCACTGAGAAGCGTTGTAACACTCCTCTCAGTTCAAAATGATTAAAATCGCGTCACAAAGATGGCGCAAACAGTTTCAACAGTTTTCCGCGAGTATCAGTTTGTTCCCACATTTGATATATATTAAAAACTTGAATCTCCACCCATAGCGTACGGTTAGTGATAATGATAGAATAAGGCGACATAACGTTGTATTGTATCTTATTGTAATATGTAACATGTAAGATGTAAGATAATTCAAGCTGAGTGATTAAAGTTCATTTCACTGCTCAAAACTGCATTTGTATATATTGTCTCATTGCAAATTCAACAAAAAACACAACAGCAAGAATTAATTGGGAAGATACAATTTTTTTTATTTCAATTGTCAGTGAAAATTCATAAAAATGCGGCGCAAATAATGTAAAATTTTAATCACTTAAATTTTATCCCCATCTTTGTGACTTTTGGAAAATTAACAAAAATTGTTGTAGTTATTATCGTAGTTCTCGCGTATGCATAAAATATATGAATGAGCGATTGAAATTTTATTCAAAAATCCTAACATGTATTTTACATCAAACTGATGTACAAAATTCATAAGTTTGAAATAAATATCGCTTGTCATACTGTTTATATTTCATTCATTACGACAATAGAATTTACATTTGATATATGTAATAGTTATGAAGTGCGTGTGGTAACATTACATCAGATTGTGGTAGAATTGCGACGTTTTTAATTTACAGCAAAAATGCTATCCCTATATTTACATGTGGATTTCGTCAAATTTATCGCAATTGCTGTATCTGCTACCCCAAACTTTTCTCCGTGGACTTCATTGGTGAATTGTATTACCATTGACACCTTTCGGTAAAATTACACCTTCATATTTGATGCATAATTACACAGCCTGTACCCAATACACATCCATTCGAAACCTTCAAAAGATGATCTGAAAAATGTTGAAATGATCTCTAATGCGTCGATTCTTGCCACCTTTTTAGACAGTATTTAGAACTGTTGAGAAGACATCAAAAAGGTGGCAGAAATCGACTCAGTGTACATCATTTCGACATATTTCAGATAACATCATGACAGTTTCCAATGTTGACCAAAGATTGTTCACCGGGTAAAACTGTGAAATTTTATTTGAAATTCGAAGAAAAATTATTTTCACATTGAACTGATGGTTGACGTCAATGTCTAGAAAGATAGAAGTCAACCAGCCTATATTTCGGTATGAAACGTCAAACATTCCTTCAACAAGTATCGAACTCCTGTCACAGTTCTACCCATGTACTATTCTCAACCTTCCTAACATATGCCGCAACGATCGCAGCTAAACCGGCAACGCTGATGATTTGTTTGAAGAAGACTTACATATGTTGTACTCGTTTTGATTGTGTCAATTTATGACAAGGGTGCAGGGTAACTTCACATTTTTATGTACTAAGAATCTTTCTTCTTGTCTAAACATTCATATTACTATGGTAATTTCATAGATGTGGAAGGACCAATGAATATTATACACTGTTTATATGTGAATTTACCAACCGTGGAGGGTAATAAACATTCACTCTGTTACCATTGTGATTTTACCGATGTAAAAGGTAAAATTACCACTGCACTGTATATGTGAATTTACCAATGGGGAAGAGTGGGGAGCATTTACTCTGGTACCACTGTAATTTTACCAATGTGTAAGATAAAATTGACACTGTAAACGGGACAAAAAATATTCTCATTATCATAGTCATATATCATAATATTCTCATTCACATAGAATTTCCACATAGACAAAAAGATATCTTTGCGAAATCTAAAAGATGTCTTGCGACTTCGCAAGATGTCTTACAAACTGTTCTAAAAGATATCTAAAAGAAGTCTAAAAGATGTCTTATGCGACAGTTTTAGACATCCAAACCATGTCTTGAGTAAGACATGTTTTAGAACTCTTACTAGATATCTAGAAGATATCTTTTAGACTTCTTCAAGACGAGTTGTAGAATCGATGCAAATTTTTCTTAGGACCTCTTCCCTGATTGATAAAAAACCCATTTATTCCTATTAAACGTGCAGAATTCGAATTTTAATGTGAATTTATTACATTCAACAGGAATGAATAGGTTTTATTAACCACAGTTGAAGCACACTTTCCGATGCTTTGAAAATGTCTTGCGAATTATATATTCCATCCCTGTAACTTCCCCAAGACACAGATCTTTTAGGTGAAATTCACGTTCATTATACGTACATTTATGTTCAAGGAATGTTCGGACCATCCAATGTCCGGACGTTCAATGCACCTCCACTGAATATTCTTTGGATCTTCGTGTTTCTTTGGAATTACAAACTATGACCGTAGAATTTTCTTTTACGCCTGTTCAAAATATCTCATTGAACCCATTGCACTGATTCCGAAACAGATTCTATTGGTTCAATAAAATTCTTTAAGCAGGACTGCTTGAACGAATTGAGTTTTCAATCCGTGCAACATCAATTCTGGTCCGACGTGATCCAATTTGGTCAATAGAAACAATGCACACTTATGAGATTATAAAAATTTTTATAATGAAAGTCGCCAATTATTTGATTTTATATCAAAATTGATATTTGTTTTAATTCAGGCCTATAATCATTATCGGTATATTATATTATATTATCAATATTGTGATTTTGATTTTCAAGATATCTAGAAGATGTCTTTCATTAAATCTTCAAAGACATCTTTGAAATAAAATCTATTAGACATCTTTAAGATAACTTCAAGAGACTTCTTAGAAATGTCTTCAGTGAGACATCTAAAAGAAGTCTATAAGTTGTGTTTTAGAAATGTCGAAAAGATGTCTTTTTTTAGACATCTTTTACATGTCTTTAAGATTTGTTTATTGGGGTGTTGTTCAACACGATATCTCCAGGTCAAAACAAAAGAACATATCGTCTCTATGCCAATCCGATTCGTTGTATCAACGATACACTTTCAACGATATTTTGGATGGTTACAATTACAATATTTTTTCTCTCGTGAATAAAAAATTCTCGTAAATTCAATAATCAGCATTTATTCTATCACCATTGTAATTTTGCCGATGTGAAAAGTAAAATCAGCACCACACTGTTTACGTAAATTTACCAATCGGGAAGGGTAATGAGCATTTACCCTCACACTATTAAGATAATCGCGAGTTACCATTAAATTTATTTTTTACAGTGCATCGTTTCCTTGAACCAGGGCTACGAAGTTGGAAAACTCAATAAAATAGTTAAAAATGAGTAAATTCCAGTGATTTCATAGTTCATAAATACGAGACCCCTGGTGAAAAAATCCGATTGAATCCGATAAGAAAAAAAATTCTATCGGGATGATTTGAGTTTCCGCATCGGAGATTTTCCACCAATACCAATAAGATACTTTTTTATTGGATTGAATCGGTAATTTATGATTAACAAAAATTCCGATCAAATCCGATAAAAAAAATTTTATTGAAATGAATTGGGTTTATGCATCGGAAATTTCCGATTGATACCAATAAAATGTTTCTCTATTGGATTTAATCGGTATTTTATGATCAATCAAAACTCCAATTGATACCAATAAAATATTGTTGATGTGATTCAATGGGTATTTTATTATTAATTAAAATTCTGATTGATATAAATGAATTGTTTTCTAATTGGATCCAATTGAGAATTAGCCAACACCTCTATCTTCACATATGACTTGGGAAATTTATTCCTACCTGGAGGGGATTCGAACTATCATCGATGTCGCTACCTGTAAGACCTGCCTTCTTAACCTCTGAGCTATCCTAATACGCTGCTCCGAAGGGGCATATTGCCAAACATATCCTGGTCAAAAATATCTCATTGAATCTGATGGCAAAAATGTTTTTCTATTGGATTCAATCGGTATCTTATGAATAACAAAAACTCCGATTGATACCAATAAAATATTTGTCAATGAGATTCAATGGGTATTTTCTTGATAATGAAAATTCCGACTGTTTGTCAAGTTTTTTTCTTCTACGGAAATTCTCATAATTTCATCATCGAGAATCAAATGGAGGTGAAAAAAGAGTTAAGTTAAACTCACATCATAATCCTGACGTTTTTGTCTCTCCTCAAGATCGTACTTCTCAGTTTCGAGTTTGACGATTTGGTCCCAAAGCTCCTGTGCCTTATAACGCAATTTGTCGATGGAGAGAGTGTCGATTTCCAAAGGTTTGATGCGAATGCTAAGGGAAATTTTTTTCTCTTCTTCCAATTGTTCTTTAGTTTTATTCCGTTCTAGTTGTGCCGAAGTGAGGTTACTCTGGAAAAAAGAAAAGAAGGTATTGTTTTTTTTCTAATATTCCTTTCTCTTCGCTTGGACACATTCACATACTTCTAAGCCTTTTTTGGTGATGGTGAAATTCGGTCCCTTTTTGCTCGCTTGGTCTTTCATCGCTTGCATCATAGCTTGACGTTTCTTTTCAGACTCCTCGAGACGCCTTTGAATCGATACATCACATTAGAGTTTTATTTGATTTTTTTTTCTCTTGTTCTTATCGTCTTTTGAAGCCTCAATTCAAAGGTAGAATATTAATTTCTATGTAAAATTTATCTAAATCGTGAGTGGGATGATCTTGAGAGAGTTCAAAGAAAATTCTTCCCTTGAATTGAACTTTTTATGAACTCTTTCCGAACTGCTGTGTTACAGTTATACGGAAAATGAATATTGAATCAAGAATGCTATTTCCAATAAATGAGATGGATAAATCACCTTCTCTTTTCTTCGATATCCCGTTGTTTCTTCTCCTCTGAAAAATAGAAAGAGAGATAGGTTTTTAAATTGATAGTGAAATCTCGTATCGATTCACGTGGCATAAGGAGAATCGCTAACCAATTTCACGTTGGCGACGTTCTTCCTCTTCCTTCTTTTTCTGGGCCAACCTTTTTTCTTCGTCCGCGCGGGTGATTTTCCGCTTGGCTTGTTTCTCCTGTAAATTAGAATTTCACATCATCATTGAACACTGAATATCAAACACTCTCGTTGCATTGAAAAAACATCTTCAAAAAATTCCATCGATCGTACACTGTTCAAAATTTCTTGAATCTTCTTTCATTTTTCAAGTACACTTGTAAATGAAATTTTCAATTTTTGCTATATCATTCAAACCAAATTTTGTTGATCAGATTTTAACGAAAACCTTCTACCACAACAAAACATTTTTTTCAGCGTGGAGAAACTTGTAAAATTAACTCAAATCTAGTCGAATGGATTCCAATGAGATTCAACAAGATTCAATAAGGTTTTCCATAGAAGAAGCTTATCGAATCAACACACAATTCGATTGAAAATCTTCAAATCTGTTTCGATCGGAATATTCTACGAGAATCAGTTAAAAAAATTTGTATGATGCATGTGATTGCGTTACTCGGTTCATAAATTTGGAAAAATAAATTAAAGTATTCAAAGTGACAGATAAAAAGAGAGCTGGGTTTGTAATACGCAATCCTGGATCGAAATATATATCATCATCTTTCCATTTATAAACTAATATTAGAAAACGGAAAAGTTTTTTAATTGAATTCACGTCGTAGTTTACCTTCAATACTCTCAGTTCCTCCTCTTCTTTGGCCCTTTGTTTTCGCCATTCTGCAATGTATTCCTTGAGCTGTTCGTCGAGATCGCTTCTCTTTTGTTCTTGTCTCTGGGGAATTGATAAGGAAAATTATAATTAAAGTCGATTCCGAAAACGGAAGGGCGAGAAAAAAAAATAATACAGAATATACTTTTTCGTAGTTGCTGAAGAATTTGATATTTACCTTCATAAACTCAGGATTGTCGGCGGAGTCCCTGGATAAGGCGGAATCAAAAACAAAAGTAAAAATTTCTTTAATTTATCAAAGAGCCAGCGTAAAAGATGTTTGAGAAGTTGTCTTCATTTTTCGTACTTCCAGTAAAATCTTTTCTTTTAAATCAGAAGTTCGTACGCTTATTTATCATATAAATATCAGTATTTTACATCCGTTCTCGTGTGAGATCATAATGCGCGTTTGTGCCACACAAACAGACAAAAGACAGAACATTAGGCGTAACGTTAAGGCAAACAGAAACGAAGATATAGCTGGGGATAGGATTTTTGTGAAGAAGCTAGTATTCAAACGCGTGCTATTTCGCACAGAATTCGATATTTTAAATAATATCGTTCTTTCCGCGGTATCATCGATTTTCATAAGAATCCTATCATGAGTGAAAAGCATATGAAATACGGTAAAACGTCAAACTGCGATTTATTCGTTTGAATGTGAAATTGCAGTCGTAAAGCGATTTGAAAATAGTCATCCGGTACGTGGAACGTATCCATCGTATTTTCAATTGGATTTATATAACGTGATTGAAAATTCTTTGCATTTGGATACTTCTTTTCCCTTAGCATCATTGTTCGATTATATCATTCGTTCAAATCCCTTGGCTTCTTCTTCAATCGTATGTACGTGGTAGTTTCATTTCGATTTTCAGTATTATTTCAATTCAGTTTATTCTGGTATTTGAAATTGATCTTTGGAATAAAATTTTACATAAGAGAGTACAGACTTCGTGACACGATTACTCCATTAGTGCATAAAAATTATGCATGAAACTTCTGTAAGATCAGATTACATTCGATATTCAACGAATTCCTTCTCTTAAGAGGCATGTCAGAAGCAGGAAAATCTATCAATAAAAGCCACGAATGAAGGCATAATTTTGATTTCTTAATTAATTCTCCGGAAATAACCATTCATCAATTTCGAATACCGAAATACTTCGAAATCGAACGAATAGTGAAGAGAAAACAAATTTCAACTATCGAGAATATTATTAAAAAGCTTGAATAATGAAATTTCATTTGCAATTATTTTTCACAATTCACATCGATAAAATAACACGATGAACCGAAGTAGAAATTTTTCATTCTTCAAAATTAGAATTCGTATCCAAGTCAATATCAATGTTTCTCTTCTTTTCGCACAAATTCCATAATCACATGCGACTGATTCTTCTTTCCACATTGTACACATGACGAATGTAATTGAACATCTTTTACCGTTACATTGAGAAACGAGACCTGCCTGTGGGGATTGCAATTAAAATCTAATTAGAAAAAATCGAAACCGATTTGTGTTTGTTTCTCAATCTATTTTCTCAATGTAACCGAAGGAGGCAATCAATCTTCTTTAACCGACGGAAGAAGATGCCTCGCGGCAACGGAGGAATTTTGATAATAAGTCCTCAAGTTTTTTTGCCTGTGGAAAAACGAGTCCTTCAAAAAATATCCCAACTTTTCCTACATATTTTTACATAATTTTCCAACTCTCTTGACAACCTTCGAAGCTGAATGAGAATCTATACTTTTCCAAAGACAACAGCTGCTGTATTGATTTTTATGAAAATTTATATCCACTCGGAGTCCGTGAAATTCCTCGTAGTTTTAATGATAAATAATAATTCAAGGAATCAAATGTGAGATACGTTATCCAATGAAATCTGTGTGATTGAAAGAAGGGGATTGTTTGTACACAAATTTGGCCAATTAGAGGGAACAATAAAAAAAAAAATAGGAGAACACGAAAAAACTTGAAAATATTGAGGGAAATATGTACATTTTTATATGGGAAGGTTTATGCACATATACGTAAAACACGAACAACAATCTTGTACAATCTTGAACACTCTTTGTTAATCCATTATCAATCAATTATTTGTATGTACATTTTTTGTGGGTGTGTTTGCATGTATGGGTTGAGCATGCGCTTTACATTGATATACACAGTTGAAAAAAATTAATGCGAGTGGTGAATATAGTCCACGTGATGTATGAATATGCAAGAATAACATCAAATGATATTCGAATTGATTTTTGAAATACGTTAATTCAACATATCAGTTCAATTCCGAATTCCTCGAATGTTATTACGACAGGTATTTCATATTTGATGAACATGGAACTCGAGCGGATCGATTCCAATGCATTCTTTATGTTCATTATTTCCAACTGCGTATATATACGAGTATGTAACAAGTACATACATACAATCGTGAATATACATATACAATTCAACTATATCTGCACATTAGATTTTGAATCCCAGGGTTGTTCTCTTTGCCTCGATAATTGACTAAGATTTTTACACTCTATGAAAATTATTTATCTGGAATTGAAGTGGAAATTCCATCACATCGTTGAAAGTTCCTCCTTTATAAAACAATGATTTTGTAAGAAACTCTCTTTAAGATTTGTTGATGGGGAAAATATATTTTGCAAGCCGAATCGATAAGTCGAAGTTTGAAGAAGTCAAACGGCGTATAAGAAAGTAGGTTGAGTTCCGAAAATTACGACAATGAGGTCTCATCCAAACGAAACAAAAAATCCTGGAGTAGAGAGAGAGAGAGAGAGATTTTTGATGATTTTAATGAAATAACGTAGAATTTAATTAACT
This sequence comes from Gonatopus flavifemur, assembly GCA_018340375.1. NCBI lineage: Eukaryota > Metazoa > Arthropoda > Insecta > Hymenoptera > Dryinidae > Gonatopus > Gonatopus flavifemur. The sequence goes on from JAFFJZ010000005.1 coordinate 16,137,806, forward strand.
CGTCACGAATCAGCTAAATTTCATTAATCCTGCTAGAATTTACTAGCGAATTGGGTCAAATAATTCAAGTTGTTTTTTACATTCGAATTCGCCCGGTGAACACACAGAATTTTTCCACATGAGAATGATGGATCAAAACGCGGTATTGGTACAGATTGCTACAAATCACTTGAATTCTCAGAGATATTCACAGATGTTCAGCAAATTTTTCAGTGCAAAAACGAGCGCGTTTTTATGTTGTGGAATTTTGAATCGTTTATAGAGACAAAACGAAAATTCAAACTCACAAAATCTGATAAATAACCGTTATTTATCTTCTGAATTCACCCCTTGGAATTGAAAACATAGTTCAAAGTTGCACTGCAAGATTTTTGGTCTCTGATAGCTAAATATGTGTTATTCGAGTACTAATCCGCTTCAATAAACGATTCAAACTTCAGCAACAAGCGTTTTTTCATTGTTTTTCAATTCACAGGCATTTTTTCAACAGGCTTACAGGGCATATTATAAGGGTCAGTTCTTACCAAAACGCTAGTTCTAAAAGAAAACGATCAGTTCTAAAACGTAAAAACGGTTAGTCCTTCAAAAATTACTCAATTTTTAGTGAAATGTTTTCCTCTGTTCAATCAAGTATCCAATATTGCCCTTTCACAGAATGAGCCCTTCACCCCATATCAAGGGGTATAGCGAGTTCAGTACTCTGCTTAAAGAGTCTCATTGAACCGATTGATTCTCATTGATTTCGGTGCGGTGAATCGATTCAAACCCATTCAAAATTGTTTCAATCGGCTCATAGAGATTCTTTAAGCAGGGTAGAGATATTCATGTTGAAAAAATACGACTTTATGCCAAAAGTAAAATTCACCGTAAATTCAAGTAAAAATCCACCGTTTCAGTTAGTTCTTGAATTTCCTTAGAATTAGAGATCGACCGAAATTTTTTGCCGAAACTGACTGAAATTGAAGCTCTGATTATTGGTTTCGAAAAAAACTTGGTATTGGACGTTGGAAGTGTAGATAAGCTCCTTAATAATGCAATTATCATACTTAAGATCACATATCAATGTGATTAATGAAATAATTTCGATTTTCGGTTTAAATTTTCGGCTAATGCTTGTCGGCCGAAATTGTAAACCGAAAATCGCAAGTATTTTGTTAATTACAATGAAATGTGATCGTAAGTATGATAATTGGATCATTAAGGAGCTCGTCTACACTCCAAACGTCCAGTCCTAAGTTTTTTTCGAAACCAATAATCACAACTTCAATTTTAATCATTTTCGGCAAAAATTTTCGGTCGATCTCTACTTAGAATATACCTTTTGCAGGGTTCCCTGGTGAAAATTTCCGCTCGCCGGAAGCGAACTTTGAAACAAATGAAGCGTAAAATGTTTCAATTCCAGCCTCACTCGCGCTTATATACTGTTTCATTTACTCTTCCGCGTCGCTTCATACCCTTTTTACGCTCCCATTTTTGCTAGGGTTGTGAATCAAGACAGTGATGAAAACTTATACAATACACAGACATCTATTAAATATTTACGATAAAACACGGAAAAAATAATTTAGCTGCAGCAGCTAAGTTGCTAGCGCGGACACGGACAGCCATTAAATTAGCTCCTGCAGCTAAATTTTAGCTGTTACCGCAAATAAATTAACCACAAATGCAAATTTTTTTGCTGTAACAGCTAAAATTTAGCTGCAGGAGCTAATTTAATGGCTGTCCGTGTCCGTGCTAGCTACTCAGCTGCTGCAGCTAAATTATTTTTTCCGTGAAAACAATGAGAGATTGTCTCTAAAGTTCTGTCTATGATTTCCGTATCAAAATTAAACTGAATCGTATCGCGTACACTGTAAAAAAAAAGATTGGGGGTATTGAAAACGCCTAACGGTGTTATCTTGACACCCCGTGATGTTATTCCAATACAATTTGGGGTTATACCGAATCTCGAGGTGTTATCTCGCGTTGTTAGTTCTGACATGTCTTTTTTCACAGTGTATTTTAATCACGTTTAAGATTTTGGACTCTACCGTGTGTGGACAATGAAAATTCACAAATTTCTTCCGGATTCAATCGTGCATTGACTGAATTGAGAGTATTTTAATTTCTATTGGGAATAGCCCTGGGTAGAAATCTGTCGTCCAAAGCAAAAAGACCGTGAGTGCATTTGACTTGAATTCGAGAAAATCAAAAAAAGCTGTTCTCTTTCCAAATCGAAAAAACAAATCATTTCTCAATGACAAAACATTTCTAGAGTATAATATACCCTGGAAATGGTTTGCCATTGAACTCTATATAGACTATTGAAATGTTATAGACTTCCCATTCTTGTGTTAGTTAAATTTGATTAATTTCTTCGTACTTCGAACCGCTGTTCTTGAAAAAGTAATCAGTGTTTTTCAAAATTAAAGACACAGTAGAATGCAGAATTTTTCACGATTCAAATGATATGAAAAATTCATTTTCGTCAAAAATGCGACTCAGGGTCTTCTTGCTTTGGACGGCAGAAATCTTCCCGATTGAAAAAATGTCTCATTCAAGCCCCTGTCTAGGCCCAGACGACTCTTACCGAGCCCCGAATAAGGGACGATTTTTTGTTCTATCCCAATCAGTTTTCAAATCTCAGGCAACAGAATCAAGCTGTCGACTATTGTGATCCATTTCTTATGCAAATTTTCCTTGTCCTTGCCAAATTTTGTAATGTTTTCCCTATTTCCTCCTCAAAATGTGGAAATTTTACAAATTTATCGAAATGGACAAGAAAAACTCTTCTGTGGGATGATTTGGCATTAGACAACTTCGAACTCATATGAATTTTTGGGTGTGCAACAATCTGGGGTAGAGAACGTTCGGACCTGCGAATTTTGAATTCTTCACGATTCTAGGCAGTTGGGCTACACCAGAACCGACTTAGGGGAGCCCCACGTAGTGTTGCCACGATCCACAAAACGAACTTTCACGATTTTTAGATTCATTCAATTGAAAATAAAGTCTTTCGTAGTAACAATACTTGGCTGAGAATTCGATTTTGAGAACATTCAACTTGTTTTGAGAATCCAAATTGAAATATGAGTCCATAACAAAGTTTGGAATAATAATTTGTATTCGATCTTAACACTGATCTGGCTCGAAACGATTGTGGTGTGAATCGATTAAAAATCAAGATTGACAGAAGAGCAGCTTGATACGAACCCTCTCGTAATCCAGTCCTAGTTCTCATCTGAATTCGAACCAGTGTTCATTCCCCATAGGTAAAATTGAGCAACATTCAAATCTAAAGATCGTAATGGCTCGTTTTTTGGATCGCGGCAACACTGGACCCACGTCAAACTACTAAAGTTTCCAAAATTATACATAATTTATGTACACTTTCAATACAGTTTGTATATAAATTATATATAATTTTGAGAATTTTTTTCAGTCGGGGGACCATTGTTTCTCCATTTTTGATTTCGAAATATTACGTTCATGTCTGCTCATCTGATAGTAATCTGTCTATACTTGGGGGTCCCACAAAAATATCAGAAATCGGATCTCGCGCGGCTTGAGTTCGGCCCTGAGTAGCAAAATGCGATAGCCATGAAATTTTTATCTTACAAATTTTGTGATACAATAGGAACGATTGATTTCAATCGATAAAATTGTTGATCGGATTCGATTGTTCTTTGTCGTAAATTATTAGCAAATCAACGTATGTCTCGTATATTTGAATATGTACTCGATATCTCCCTAGTAGGAAATATTTTAGACGTATCTTTGGCACGAGAGGGGGCCTTCCCCAGTAGAAATGGTCTCATTATTGACGAGTTTTGTAACGCTTAAGTAGCCAGATACTAGACACTGGCAAGTACCTCACCAGAACCCTACGAGGCACTTGCAAGCGCCTAGTTCTTGGCTAGTTAAGCGTTACAAAACTTGTCAATCACTAGAGCATTTCTACTAGGGTAAGTGCTGCCTGGAATGTCTCGTTTGCGCCAGAGTAGGAACTGAAATGTTTTCTACCAGAGCTGATTTCGATATAATTTCGAAGTACACTGCGTGGGCGTTGATTTTCAGACAATCTCGTACAGCATCATCGGCACGTCATCTCCACGTCGCGTAGCGTAGATTTAAAGTGGATAAGACGTAGAGGCGCCGAGGAACATGCGACGTGAAGGTAGTATATAACGAAGAAATATTCGCAGTAAAAGTAGAGTGAAAATTTCCCCGTTCCCTTTACGTCACACGTTTATAGTTTCTACATCGTATCTAACTGAAATCTATGTTAACTCTCTCTCTCTCCCTGGCTACAAATGTTGCGGATTTCTTACATTCCCTGAATCCCCTTTTCCAGAAATTCAAAGAGCTATGATTCTAAATCGAGTGAGTTTGAATTTCTCTGTACATCAATCAACGAGAAGAATTTTCTTAGATGGGGATTCAAGAATTATTTCTGATGTGAGAAAAAAAAAGGAAAAGCATTTTTCCTTGTCAAATTCATAGCTTTCTACTTACAGGGTAGAGTATACCATCCTCACCCGGATGAAAAGTCAAACATAACGGTAAATAAAACTCACTTGAGCTATAAAGAGCGAATAGAAAATATCCACAGCGGAGGTAAACGCTTCTCCAACATTTCCTTTTATCGTAATAATCCATTAGACCTAATTTTCTCCTGACATGAACAGAGGCTTCCTTTTCACATGAAGATGAAATTTCCCTATCCACAATTTTGCACATCAGAATATTTTCTGAATTTGTTGAACACGAACTATAAAAAAATTGATGTAATAAACCCAGATTCGTAAACTCCATTTGGCGTTGAATTTCAATCCAACCCTTTCTTTTTGTAATGTGAAAATATTGTCCCTTGCAAATTTGTATATGCATATTTTGATATGTGTACACACATACATTTACACACACGCGCGCACACACTCACACACACACAAAAGTACAAACGAAATGAGATAACAAAACAGAGCGCTTGAGGATAGAGGAAAGTCATCTGTTTTGAACATTGATATCAGTGATTATGTCTCATTTGGCAAAATTGAAAAGGAAATCAATTGTATCTTTCCTATCATTTTTCATGAATTTTCATTCTATACAAATAAATTTATCCACGAATGAAATCAAAACCACACAATACAAAAGTTCCAACTCATCAGAAAAATGTTGTAAAAAATATGAACCACGAGAATTCGAATTCCGAATGAAGAGTACAACAATAATAAATTTCACATAAAATTCATCCACGGAGAAAATATTTTCTCTGACCAAGCAGCGAAATAAAACCGACTAGAATAAAATTTATTACACTCTCGTACAAAATTATTTGGCAAAGATCCAATATAGACGAAAGTCCAACCAACTGCTCTCAAATTAAATCTGTTGCACACTCGAATCATTATGCAATTGACGACTTTGTATAACCGTGTTACAACATTTTTCTCCTCTCGTGTCATGATTTTGTTTACAAATTCAACGATGTTCAAAATCGTTGATCCTTTTCATCTTGCCAAAACTTGAGAACTTCGTAATAACGTATGGGACAAAAAAAAATGTACGATATAATCGTGAGTGCATTGGCGGATTTGTGTGCTGAGGAGCGGGGTGGGGGGTTGAGGGGGTCGGCGGCTGCAATTGCGGCAGGGGTTCTTGTGAGAGAGCGATCGAAGAACAAGATATTATTGACGAGTAAAACAACTCGATATATTGAGTAACAACTTACTTTTGGGACGCCCTACCCCTATAAAAAGAGAAAGTTCAGACTGATTAATTCACGTCTCTTTTGCATCGCTGGAATGCTATTTTTTTTTTTTAATATGTCAAGAACTGCAGAAGCGACAAGGTTGTGTAGTTGCGTACAAGTGTGTGTATGATTGGGATAAAATCATGTTTGAATTGAAAACGAATTGGTGTTGAGGAATCGCCGATGAAGTGTTGGAAAGATTGATCGAAAAGATATTCGGATACGTACGATACACACAAACTTGTGAGAAATTGTATACGATTGGTATTATTCTTCGTAAAGGTGTTTCGTTCGTCATAAATGGATTTCTCTCAATTTCGAGTTTCAGAATTAAACTTTGAAATATTTATAGAATCTATATTGTGCACTAGAAAAGCACTTGGAGGTTTTTAAAACGTTTTGTAGAATCCAGATAAAAATTCAGCATTGGTTCTAGGATGACGCAAGGTAGATCAAGATTGGTAAAATGATCACAACTTTTCACGTGCTATCAATTAAACAATGGATTAAATTTGGGCCAAGATTAATAGTTGTGAACATAATTCAGTCTCCCTGTTGTCAATGCTCAGCGTAACACATCTATTTTGTTTCCTCTATAATGGGCCAAAGATTGGAGATAGCTAGCTCTAGGCTTTGATGAATGCTGAGACCGTAGATTGTAGATTAACAAAACCACTTTACTAATTACCAACAATCGTACAGCATGTTATCACGTATCGATCAACATTGATTTTATGCAGATTACCAAGACTTCTCTGCTAAAAATGTGTACACTCAAAGAAATTTATAGTAATGGCAACTATGTGAGAGGACAACTATTTAATTATTGTTAACCCTTACGAGGTAACGTCATTTTGGATAGCTCCTACGACTGCTGTTTATGAACTAAAGTGATGAGACACTTGGGGAGCTTATAGCCTCCCAGTGTACAATTACTTAGGATATAGTCTGCTTACTCTTCTCTTCAAATTAGCAAGAGGAGACGATTTTGAAAAAGCATGAGTGACCTGACGTTACCTCGTGAAGGTTAAGGCAACCATGTAAATATTTTTCATTACTACAAACAAGTTACCATAACTATTGACATAGTTGTGGATACTGGATACGAATGGTTGTCCTCAAATAGTTGATGTGACTATTAAAATTTCTCTCAGTGTACCAAAACCGCCACAAAACGGGAATAAACAACCATTTCTTCCCGTTTGCGTCCCATTTTCTCTCCGCAAATTTCCGACATTTTTAATAGGGTTGGCAATCAATTTCGCAGCAAGCTGTACTCTATTGTCGGTATTAGCAAAAGTCATTTCAGCTCTGGCCGATTCAACTTCCACTGATGAGGCTAAAAATTTTACTGCAATGAAAAAACTTCAGCTATAGCTTCAACAATTTTGAAAATCGCAAATACGAAGGAGCTGGAAATTCAACGAATAATCACCTCTTCGAAGAATATACCAAACGTAATGATATTTCATTGGAAATCACTTCATCAGCTCGTACATGTGATGCAGTGTTGTATACAGATACATTGATGATACATAAAAAAAAAAAGATATCATTGAAATGCGGATACAGATTATAGTACTGGCATGGTACTCGTGAAAATAACAATACGTTGACAGTGTGAGATGGGTACTGTTTTTGTTTGGACCATCGACACAGCAGCGACACAGCTTCAAAGACAAGATTATTTTGTTCAAGGCAGCAGACGAAGGCACTAACAGAGATAATCACTCGATAACGATGGCGCAATAGAACACGCATACATGAAACAAAATGAGTTTTAGTTTTATTTTGTTCCGTTTTTCTTTCCCCCAGTCTTCTTCTATTGTTCCTTCTCTCTTTCATATAAATGAGAGGATGGAAACAAGAGGTCCGAAGAGGAACGAACGACCGAGCGGGTGAGCGAACGAACGAACGTGGTATAGGGATTTCTATGTTTTGTTTCGTGAATTCTGTTGAATCGAAGTATTTGATCGATCGATGGATGAGTGAGTGGGAAAAATAATACAAAAAAGTAATCAAAAGTTGTAACCGAGGGTTGAGAATCAGGGAGGTTACTTTGAAATAATGAATTCTCGAATTCCTTGGAGAGAGCGAATCAAATCTTTTATGGTATTCAAATTTTTAATGGATGTAGGATTTCAGGATATATTCGAATATGGTGTTCTTCTCGTACACGTGTATGTTCTTTTTGCTCCTCTTGGAACGAAAATATCGAGTTTTATTGACCGATATTTTAGCGCGATATTCCTGGAACAAAATCAAAAAGATTTTTCTTGTTCGAGATCTCGTGCTCGTTGATCTGAGTAAATTGTCTAATCATCTGTCACTTAATTTGTCACGTCGCTGTGTGTTTGTCATCTAGTTAACATCGATGATGTTTCTCTCCAAGGCAGTTTGGAATAAATCCCAAATTGTGTTTGATTGTATAAAAATATGTAAAATACAAGTACACACGGAAAAGAAAATGACCAAATTAGCAGAATGAGCAAAAAATATCACTGTTATTGTTAGATGATTTAGGAAAAATCTGTGCTTGATCGTGTGAGAAGTTGCAAAGTAACGGTGAACAATGTCTGTTCGATTGATATAATCCAGACACCCGAGTAGAAATTCATATTGAGTGTTCGATCGGTATTTGATCTGGAAAGCGTTATCTCAAATCAGGCCCTGATATGGAATGTAATGCACCGTTGTATCAGAGCCCGATGTGATGGACTATGATAGGGCATGTCAAATTACAAAACCTAGCAGGGCCAGATCTGGTTAACGCTTACCTTCAAGCGTACCAAATTATGTCCTCACCAAGACCGGATCAGGTATGCCAAAATAAGGTGAGCCCTATCACTGCCCGATCGGACCCATAATGAACACGAGGCTGGCCATACAATTTTTCTGCTCGGGTAGGAATCCATTTAGGAGTCTACCCACTGAGCATTTCCGTTAGAACCTCGCATTAATATTGCAGCATCTTGAAAGTACCTGTGATGAGAATTACAACGACAATATTATCAAATACAATTTACAAGTAAATTGCAACGATGTTACGTTATCAAGTCATATTCCAACGATATTTCTGCAAGTTGAAGGACAGATACTTTGCTGCAAGGTTAATGCGAGATTCTAAAAGAAATGCTCAGTGGGTAGCCCACAAAGCACAAAATTTTAATGTGATATTGCAGTAATATTATATTCAAAATATTATAATATTGCTGCAATATTAGATGCTGTGTGGGAGGTGAATTCTCATGATTACATTTCCTAGGAATTTCTGGAAAAGATTTAAAAAGGAACCGGGACAAAAACCGCCATGAAACAGGAAAACGGCCTTTTGTGGCACTTTTTTCTGAATTTTCCAAACATTTTCAGCAGCGCTGGTTTTTGAAGTAGAGAATTTTTTCCCATCTTGGAGTCCCAGTGGGATTTTCAAGCTTCAAATAGAAATTGTGATTGGCAAATCACATATTTTTATTACACTGCCTAACAATAACAGTAATATAAGCAGTTAGTTATCCTGCTAATTTAGTAAAAAGCTCTTTTTCTCGGTGCAACGTTGAGAAAAGAAAAACATATCTTCCAAGAGGAAAATGGAAGTCAGGTAACAAACTCTCTCTTCATTGCTGCAATACATATGTAAATATCGATCTTCCATTTTTGAAGTATATTCTGTTATTTAAATGCCAATCGACAAAAAACCTGCTGACAATTAAAAATAGACTATTTGCCAGTCGAATTAGATCCAGTTTGACGATGGTGATCTTCTTTTTAGAATAGCAGATAGATTCGATAATATCCGACCGAGACTGCATTCTTGCTTTCAGATGCAATTCACATTCAATTTGTTGACTGATATGTACAAAAACACCCGTGACTACATATGTAAATATATTACAAAACAGATATTCAATTAACCGGGATTCGGTATTTTAGTTGGCCAATACGACCCGTGACTACCCTGTTGAAAAAAAAAAACCCATAAAATCCACCTAATCCGAATGGAAAGAGTCAATAAATTTGTCATTAAAGGAGACTACCGGGTTAAAAAAACAAACTTCGGGAAAGAGTGACCGCAAAAAAGAGTATTTTGCCACCTATTTTCTGGGACTGCGGGTTTCAGATTAGAATGCATTCTAAAACATGCTCTATGTTGATTATTTGCGAGGGTATACAATTTCTTGGTGAGCATAAGACTGGTTTTACAGGTAAGGTAGTATCAAATTTTGATCAAGATTTCATAAGAATTAATGAACCTCGGTAGGTTTTTTTTATAGGAAAGAATCTATCGGTTCCCTCAATTTCTTCATCTCCAAAATCAATGTTATTCCCTTGCAAATGATCGACTTGAGGTTTTTTTTGTTCAGAATATAATTCAACCTGGAACTCGCGGTCCCAAGAGAACAGGCGGATTTTGTGGTCACTTTTTTAGCAATTAACCTATACATTTGTACTGAAAAATTGCATTCAAATCACGAAAATTCCAGTACACGTATCACAAAATCCTTGTATTTATACAAGGAAAATTGAAGTGAAAAACATGAAATTTCATGTAACATACGGAAAAATTCCGGTACCACAGGGATTTTCTTGTACGTAAACTGAAAAATTCGTCATGAATAGAAATTTTTTAGTTCCCGGGTACCAGGAAATGCCAGTTTGGCAAAAATTCAACTGAAATTGAACAACAAATTTTAACAAGATTCAATGGGTGTTTTTTTTAACAAGGGCGATTTCATGACGTCGCATGAATACATTAAAACAGATGAACTTACTCGCATAGATATTGATTTCTGTATTCAAAGTTCAGAATTCATCACTCTTATCACTTCAACTTCCTCAGGACTTCTTCTGCTAAATTTGAGACACACTCTGAAGCCCGAGAAAAGCTTAAGGAAAGAATGATGATGTTCATCGTGGATTCAATAAACCAACCTTAACATTCATTATTATCCGGCTAGTTGGACTTTCTATCAAATTTCTAAATATCAGAAACCACATTTACTACTCACGAATCTACCAAAGCATACATTGTAAGTCTAAATCACTACCTATAATAACTTGATTAGTGGAAACAAATATACTTCTCATTCACCTACAACACGCGGGAGTAGTCGACTTCTAATTATCAGCAGGGAAATTCTAATACAGAAGTTGGAAATTATTACTACAAATCTAATCATAACTACAACTAAAAATATAGTAATGAAATTCTTTTCTTCTCTTATTCAATCTCTAGGGAGAATTAAGATCAAAATTTCTCATGAATGATCAAAATCATTGGCAACATGCTGTTGTTTTTGTACGAGCAACTAGCAACAGAAGATGATTCTTATGTTGTATATTCTGCTGGAATGAAGAGAAACAAAAAGAAAAAAATGAACGATAATTAAAAAAAGGGTATGAGTCAGTGTAAAAGTGTGTTTAATTGTGTGTGTATGTAATTTGAAAGAAAGTGAAAGCACACAAAACAGTGCAGTCTACAGTAGCTCAAAATGGTTGCTCTTTTGTATCGTTTTGTTTCAAAGTTTCTTTAAAAAAAAGGAAAAAAATGATTTGGGTAATTTTCGTTGTGCCTGTTGTTGTTGTTTTTCTTTTTCCTCCCGTGAGAATGGAAAAGACGATTTTCACATAAAAAAAAAAAACAAAAAGAAAGAAAGAGAAATCCAAAAACAAAAGGGAAAGACGTACGGAAAGAGAAAAAGAGAGAGAAAGAGCGGACGAACAAAAACTTTACCGAGACAAAACAGAAACAATTATTAAGCGAAAGATGAAACAAATTATTATTATTATTATTTAATAATTATATTATTATATTATCATTATTGTAATTATTATTATTATTATTATCATCATCATCATCATCATCATTGAAACAGGTTAACTCTTCATCCGACCAGCCATCTTCAATTTCAGAAGGCTCGATACGGGAACTTGCTCTTCTTATCACCGTTCTAAAATCAACAGTCCCACAGGATTCGATCAGAAATTTGTCTACTCGATTTTGAATGTTGTTTGCTGTACAAATTTTGGAGAATTTCAATCTCAACTGTAACGGACTATATTTTTAACAGAGTAGACAACATTTCTGAATCAAGTTTTGATGCTTGGTCTGTGTTTTCTCAGTCGAATCTTCACTTAGGTGCGACAGATCTGGAGAATAATTGAAGTAATCTTCCATATGAATTGAGAAATTGATTGTAAAAACCAATCAGTTTCACTAACGAGTAGTATTGCCGCGAACCGTGAATCGAACTGTCTCGAGCTACAAGGTGAAAAGTAAAACTTACTCCCATCCTGGAAATTGACTGATTTTCAAATGCAACCAAAACTAGCCCTGTTTAATGAAAGTCAGCGCCAAAAACAACTGTCGACACGGTGGAAAAGACAAAATATCAGTGACGTTTTCAAGGTAAATGCAAAACGAGTCATCCCCAAAATACGAAAATTGGTGGAAAACCTGACACATCCAAGTCAGATTTGAATCCGCTTGAAGCCTCTCAAAATATGAATCGATCGGAAGAATTCAGATTCAAAGAAATACGTTTGGATATAAAGTTTCAAGCTGAACAAACATCTTTCCTGGGTAGAAATAATTCGCAGAATTTACTAGTTTTTCTCAGGGCCTAATCAAGATCTAGTCAGGTCTCGACGATAGCTAGAGATCGCCTCGAATCATTTCTATCCGGATTTTAAGCCAAATTTTTAATGAATCAGTCGGGTTTTTCAAAGTCTGAACCAGGCTAATCTAGAAGTTGAAGCTAAAGAGTTATCGTTCGATTTACGACTCGAGAGAATACCACCAACGGGTGGGTTTATTTAAAAATAGCAATATAATATGGTTGAACTGTGAAAATTTCTGTAAAAATTTACAAATTTTTGAGATATTCTTGGTAGAGAATAATCGATCGACATAGGCCATGTGGAAAAATTTGCATAATTCTGTATAGTTAATGTATATTTTATATAAAATTCTATATAAATTATATATAATTTTGAAAATTCTTCATATTTTTGTAACACCAAGGTACGTCACTTCTCACTCAAGATTTATCATTCAAAAATCCAGTTCGAAGTGAAGTATTCAGCGCATTGACTATTAATTTTACAGAAAATTCATCCTGTCCAAAAGTTTCTATCTCCAAATAACCACACAGTGAAAAACTTCGTGTGCTTCTATCAAGAATTTATATTCCAAGAGATCCATTCAAGGTTCTTATATTCACTGTCACTTTCGCATTCTCATGTGTCGAGTGAACGTCCTGGAACATGAATTCTTCATAGAACTTGAGAAAATTTCACACTGTGCTGTAATTTCTAGTACACTTCAATCATTTTCCAGTCAGTCAAATCTCCGATAAAATGAACAACTGATTTCCAACAGACCACCAAATAGAGGGATACTTTACTCCCTCTTCTTCGATCTCATTCTTAGAAGAGCATAAATTCTTACTGTAATTATTATTAATATTATTACTGTTATTGAGATTATAATTATGATTATCACCAAAAGTATTACAATTATTATATCATCATTACTATTATGGTTAACTTTTCGGTCTCCCCCAGTTCCGATTTCTTTGAAAGGAGAAAAAAAAAAGGTGGAAAATCGTTTCATACTTTCCACAAAAATGACTGACGTTCATTTCGACAAAATCGGCGAAGAGGAGTTCTCTCACCAGAGTTCTTCGCGGTTTTCTCCTCTGGGAGAACTGAGGGTTTCAAACTTGACAACCCCGAATAATAACGGGGATGGGGGGTGATGGGCAATTGTCACCAGCAATCTCCGACGCACGAAGATTCAATTCGGCGAATGATTCGCCGATGAATCTTCGCAACGGCCGAAATTACATTCGACGGGGTATAACAGACTTCGAGACGATTCAAAGTCCCTCTGCGGCATTTTTCGTTTCCCACAGCGAATTCTATGCATTATTATTATTATTATTATTAATATTATTATTCTCATTATTATTTGTTATTATCATTTAGATGATTAAATTCAGGTTTATTAGCCGTTCAAGACGCTATTACTGTTTAACAACTTACTCGAATTTCTTCTCCGGCTGCCTTTGATTTTTCAATTTTTCAAATCGTGCCGCGTGGGTCGATGATTGGTCGATGGTTGTTTCGTGATAGTTGATTTTGATCGATTGGACGGTTGGTTGGTTGATTAGATATTTTTGTGTTTTGTCGGGGAGAGAATTAGACGGAATTTCAGATTGAGAAGAGAGAGAAAACAAAAAAATAGAAATTCAAAGATCAACAAAACCATTAAATATTGAGAGTACATGGATAACGAGAGATGGGGACGATCATTTTAATTCATTATGAATGACATATCGATGATTTTTGAAATGAATAATAATGATTGTGAATAAGCTATGACATCGACTAATGTACTTGGTAATCACGAAATTACTGCGAATTCATTTGTCTGCTTAGGTCGGTCTTGCTCTACTGATTAGTGCTACCCTCTTCTACGTTGACTGACTTGTTCAGCTTGTTCTACTGTTCCATTATCTGTTTCAGGTCACTTTGCGTTCTGTCGCGTACTTTATCTCGTCACTCCAAAATTAAACCATTTATATTTATATATAAATTCAATTTCACGTGAGAGGGATTCAAAAATTAGTTGTTCGTCTACAAAATTATGTTTCGTCCGATACATCAAAAGTAATTTTATTCAAAAATCATCGATATACGATTGGAATGATCTAATATTCTATTTCCCTAACATGGAAATGAATTTCCCTGGTACTCCCCTCACATTCGAATCAATATTGATTTGTAAATAAATTCATCCCTTCGATGCAAAATGTGGAGTTTGGATGGAATGAAATTTTCAAATTCCCCGTTCTCGAATTATGTGGAAAAATCGTCGAATTAGGTTCCCGTCTGTATCAAATTGCTTTGAGGAATTCAAAAACCCCTCACTCGTGGGAAAATTTGAGAAATAACTGAAAAATAATACAAGTTTCTGGAATTGAAAAAGAGTAACTGCGAATAATAACAATTCCACATCGAATTTCCACACTCTGCAAGTTTTTTCTCTATGGGGCGTGAACGTACAACAACGCGATCTGATTATTTTTCCTTCTTCGGTTGAGTTTACATGAACGCATTCCAAAAGAGTAATAATCAATGATGCACGATGCATATAAATTCATACACGAAATGACGTACCCCAACGATCTTTGTTATCAAATTTTGTGATTTCGAGTAACTTTTAACGTTATTGAATTCACAGTCTCTAAACACATTTCCCCAACAGACCGTGGTTTATTTTTGTGAGGGAAGCACGCTTGCTCTAATTTTAACTGACATTTCGAGAAAGATCGCTACACACCGCATGAATTAAAATTCAAGCTATATTCTTTTCTCCTTTCTGTATGAATGAATTCGTTTGAGCGTGGAAACATATAATAAGTGTTCATATTTCAATTTATTCTATATAAACGTAATGAAAATCACGCGTCATTTCGGTGAAAGACAATCAAGGAAAAGTAACGAGCGTTGAGAAATGCACAACGTTCCTTTTTCACGAAACAATTAGATTAAGATCAACGATAACGGTATTACGTACGCTATTCATAATTCATAATTATATCAAAGTATGTTGATTTTTTTATATACAAGATCTCGGGGAAGAAAATTATTTTACTAACAGTTTTTATATCGTTTATGATATACAAAAAAAGAGAAAATCACGTGACAGATGAGGAAGAAAACATTGAAGGATCGATAAAAGCTTTCAAGATGATTTTATGACGTCCTAAGGGACATTATGACCACAAGTTTTATTCCTTTCGTGTCACGAAACATAAGAAGTGAGGAAATAATAAACTCATGCCAAAAACGGTATTCTATTGTCTCAAAAAATTTGAAATTGATGCAAGGAGAACCTCTGTATGAATCTAGATTCCTCACGAATCCTCTACAACCGATTTGCTCCAATCGAGAGATATTTGTGATCAAAAATTTAAGAGAGAATTTTAGAAACACCGTATAGGGAGAAAAAAAGCGATCTATCTCGAAAAGTCTTCAAAATTAATTCAGAAACAAAAGGAAAATTGATTATTCATCATTGCCCAACGATTCTGAAACACCTTAGTCAAATAAATGAGAAATTATAAAAAACTGTGTCCGTGTGCTTGTGTGAAATGAAAGAGTATGTAAATGTGAACTGAACCCGCATAGCATTTTTTCCTCTTCGAGATATCTTGAAGTGTTAATACAACACCAAAAGATGAATCGAAGACAAAAACTGCTATATCAGAAGGTAAGTGCCCAATAAGATAGGCACACGGTCAGTGAAAATAAAATGAAGGGGATTTACACGCTAGGAGACTATCTCTAATTGCATCTATCCATGGGGTTTCTGCAACTTACTTCCTGAAAGAATAAAGCAAACAAAAAGGATGCATTTTAATAAAATTCAACAATCGATAAACTTCAAGTTCGTTGAAGGATATTTATGATACTTACACTTCTTCGACCTCCTCCTCGCTGCTGTAAAATAAAAAAATGGAAAACACATTTGGTTAGTCTTGAGAAACACATAAAAATACAATAAAATAGAAATTTCAACACAACAGGGTATATCAACATAAAACATTGATTTGAATTATTTTATTCATATTTCTCACGTGTATTGATTTTCAACCACTCCAATTCAATGCGAAATTAAACTCGAATAATTCAACTTTTAATCTCAATTCGTTGAACCTCTAATTAGTTTCCTTCTCAAATTGAAATCAATGTTTTAGTTCGAGAATTTCAAGATCCGTTCACAGTTTAAAGTTAATTACTTTCTCATCGGGACGCATTCTGTTTTTACAAATTACCATTATATATCATTCTCTTTACTCAACTTGATATCAAATTGAAACTTTGGAAACATGTAATGGTTAATTCACCAAAGTTATAACGATACATCAACATTGAAATATATCTCTTAGAAGTCTCCTGAAAGATATCTTTCGGTGGGTTATGAAACCTCCTTAACTTTTCCTAGCAGCGCGTTCGGAGATCTTCAAGACAAAATTTTCTATGTGGGAAGAATCTATTCTACGTGTTTCAAGGGATGCACATAAACTCTGGTCCAATCGAATACGAAGTGAACTTACCATGGTTTAAAAATTGAAAATATCGATATTTTTCATGCTCAGAAATATCCTTGTCGATCAAAATCATGCTTAAGATGAGAAAAAATTGTTGTAGGATGACACCATACCTTATATTTATGTTTTATCGAATCGATGTTGATTTCTAAACTTTTTGAGATGCTGTTAGAGGAACAGTATTCTCCTTTTCACATTGGGATACATGCAAAAATTTATATTTTGTGTGAAAACAGTTGGATCAAATCTGGTATTTACATGGCAGGGGGACTGTGGATTCGAAAAAAAGACTCTCCTGTAAATGAATTACATCCACAATACAATAACTGAACGATTACCATAGATTCATTCAATCCAAATCAAAGGTGAAACTTTGGTGACTTTCTTCATGAGTTATTTTGTTTGAAAATTTTCATTCATCTTTCATGGATCGTACTTTCAGAATCTCGTGAATTGTATTTCAATTCAAAATAATAGGAAAATCCAAAATCTTATAATTATCATTTCGATGATGAATGTTCGAATTAATTGCGATTCAAATCAATTCTAGAATTCTGTTCCCGCAGAATAGCTGTTGAATCAACTAAAAGGAAAATCACTGCTCTTTCTTTAATAACGGGAACTCATATTTTCTCTCTTAGTTAGAATAATTGTGAATAAAGATAGTATTCAATCCTGTGAATTTCAAATAGCCTAAATTATATATAATTACTTACATAAATCGTACATTGAGAAAAATGTCAACATACAAAATATTATTTTTCTTAGTAAGCTAGGAACATTAGAAGATTTCGACTATAACTATTCTGGATTTCTGATTATTTTTACCATCGGTCATGTTCAAAGTTAGTAGTGTGACTTTCTTACTATCTTTGATGGTAAGAATGCTCTGAAATCGAGAACAGTAGTTGTAGTCGAAAACTTTGATTGTCCCTGGCTTACAAAGAAAAATAGGACTTTATACGATTGAATTTTTCACAGTGTATTTATAGATTAAGTATTTTTCAATAAAACCATGATTATTTTTTTGTAAACTGAAAAAAATGCGGCTGGAAAAGATCGTAATTCGTAACGGGATTTAAGAATATTTCGTGGTTTTTTAATATGAACATAAAACTGTGCTAAAACTTAAAAATAAAAAGTTTCCAAAAGTGAAGCACAGAAATTCACTATTTGCATAATAAAACTCATCAATTTTTTCTGATATTCAATTCAATCTCGTTGAGAATAATTCCAAGAAAATGTAAACCATTTCATCATAATTAAAAAACTGAAAAATATTCTTGAATTCTCTTTGAAAATCAATTTATTTTCAAACCCGCACTGTAAAAAATATTTGTATTAATTTTAATACAATAGTTTGGAAGCAATTAACACACATATTTACACAATATTATCTTGAAATGATTTTCATACAAAAATTGGTTTGAATCTCATAAAATCTGTAGTGAATTTAATACACACAAGGGTGTGTTAATAATTGCTTCCAGAATTTTGTGCGTGAAATTCACAAATTTTGTCTAACAGTGCGCTTTTTCCGTGTACATGATAAATTAATCAAACAATCTTCATTCGTTCCAATTTACCAAATACAACACAAGTGTAGAGCAATCTCAAAAGACGCCCTCCTATGTCACACGTTTCTGGCAAAAAGAAATAAACATTTCAATCTAAATTCATTTCGCTCCGAGCAAACGGAAGAAAAATAGCAACACGAAAGACGCGTGACATCGGCAAAACGATGCCTGGAAGTCTTATATCATCTATTTCCAGCATTTATACAACTATAGGTCATCTTAAGAACGTCCAAGTGAGTGACATAAAACCATCAGACCTCATTTTCTGGATATTCTACGTCAAAGGACGAGTCCAGCGAGAAAGCGAGTTATCAAACGTACACTCCCGTAACGTTATAAACAAACGTACCCGAGGAACTCGCTTCCTCGTTGAATCCGTCCTCGCTTACGTCTTCGCGCTATACGAGAATTCTCGATGATTTCGAGATCGAGTTGAGTCTTTATACTTACGAGTATTGTTCCTCGTCGTCAGACATGTTTGCGGGTGATTAAGATACTCTGTAACACACGAGAGAGAATATATTATTCGTCGGAGGATTTGTTTTATTTTCATAGTGATTTTTAGAATGACAAAACCCCCGATTAGAGAAACCCAATTCTTCTGTTGAATTGACGAATTTTCAATGGAAACTGATTCGTCGTGTTCACTAAACGCGTTTGAATTGGAATTTTTTAACCAGGGTGTCGATCATTCATCGGTGTAATTGTCGTGTAAAAGTTTATATCAAATCGGAATTTGAATTTGTACAGTGATGATTATTACGAATTTGCAATGAATTGTGTTTTTTGTGTCGAATTTTGCCAGAAAAAGTGTCTCGGGAGATCGAATCGCACATTCTAAGAATCATGGGCAGTGTCCTTCAATTTAACAGTGAATCCTCCCCCGATGGTAGAGAAATTATTGTTCCATCAAAAATAGTGGAAGTTTGCGCACTCTGAACAGTAACTGCGGAAAATAGTGGGAGCACAATTCTCCTGTAATTTAATGAAATTTTTCCTTGCTTCTAAGAGAATTCGACACCTGAGAAGCAGAATAGTTCCTTTGAAGTGGGGGAAAAATCCCGTATTTTCGATGAAAAATTTTGAAATAAGGAGAAAACCACTACTGAAGGGGAGAAGAAGTCCCCAGATTTTTTACAGTTGATCACCTTCAACAATATTCTCTGCTTTCTGTGTTGAATTCCCTGAAAATTAGGGGAAAAGTACACTATATCAGGATGAAAAGTCTCCCTTTCATACAAAGAATAAGGAAAAGTTACGGGGAAAATAAATTTCGCAAAAACGAAGGAAAATTTTCTCAAAGGAGAGATTGTATGTTACAAAAAGTTCCGCTGAATCTGTCTGTGTTTGGGGACATTTTTCTGAGAGATTCAGAGTCATTGCAAAGTAATTCAGGATAAGTTAAAGACTTAACACAATCGCAATCCCTTAGGAAAGTTTGCCTCGTCCATGCAAAATTTTCATATTCTTCCCTCTATTTTTCCTCAAATCATGGAAAATGATATGGAAATTTTGGAAGCTCATGGAAATGAACAGGGAACACTTTTTCAAAGGGTGCCGCATTCTAAATCTGTTTTTTTTAATCTCTTTGAATTTCTGTGAATTTTTCTGACTGAGATTTGAAAATTCTCTGGAATTTTTCTGAATCGCTAAGATTTCATTGATCAAGAGTTCAAAAGTTCCTTTGAATGCATATGAGTCTCTCTAAATCTCTCTGAATCCCTCAGACTTTAATTTGCGTAGATTTCAAATATTCTTTCGAATCTGTCTAAATCTCTCTGAAACTCTCGAAATGTTTCTGAAATCTCATATCAAAATTTTCAATCAATTTGCTGCCCTCTGATTTTTTCTGATCTCTTCTAAATCTCTTTGGATCCTTCTGAAAAGTTCAACAAACAATTTCTCTTGATTTGGCTGTCTCTGAATCTCTCTGAATGCCCTTGAAATCTTGAACCAAAAATTTTACTGAATTCTCTCCTTCCTGGATTTTTCTGTATTCCTTTGTACAGTTGAACGCACAATTTCACCCAACTCATCTTGAAATTTTGAACCAACAATTTCATTTGGTTTCTTCTTCCCTGCATTTTCCAGAACTCCTTTGAAAAGCTCAACATACAATTTTTTCCAGTACACCTATATTTGAGGATACAGATTTTGAGCGTCCGAAGTGGAGCCGCGTTTTTTATCGGTTGATTGCTGACGTTTTGTCATCATTGCAACTGGTGGGATACTCACGGCCGACCTTGGACCATGCGAGGTCCGTTTTCCGATAGTTTTGAGAGGCCTCTGAGTGTATCGACAAAAACAAAGTGCCCCCCAACCAGGCAAGAAGAAACGTAATATTCATTAAACGAGCAGAAAAATGCTCAAAATTATATATAAATTTTATAGCAGTTCAACTACATCACCCCTCCCCCTTTCCCTGAACGCCAGAAGCTCAATTTGGTGAAATCGGTCCGATCAAGTTAAAGCCGACCATGACGCCCTGAAGAAGCAAACTGCAATGATGATGAAACGTCGGTAACCACCGATACAAGACGTGGCTCCACTCCGGAAGCTCGAGGGGATACCAGCGGCCCCTGACAATGCAACCAGAGCTAAATCTGTTCTGAAAAATTATCCGAAAATAAAACAATAAGAGGAAAATATCGCTCTGTACAGACCATTCTTATTGATTGAAGAAGGTCTGCACAGAGCGATATTTTGATTTCGTTTTCGAGTAATTTGTCAGAATATTTTCGGCTGTGTCCCTTTCTTACTATAGGGTCTGGTTGCGTTTTCAGGGATCGCTGGTATCACCTCAAAATCTGTATCTTTTCCACAGAAAGAATTTTATTTGAAAAATTATCGTGAAATTTCAATGATCGAGGGACAAGTAGGAATTTTTTCAAAATATTACTACTATGCATTTTGTAAAACTTATAGAAAATATCACTTCCAATTGTTAGAAAACTCACTCATTTTTACAGACTGCACAGTAATTTTCTCATAAACTTTTACTTGTCCTTCGATTACTGGAATTTCACGGTAATTTTTACAACCAAATGCTTTCAGTGTAGAAAGTCGCGAAGAAACACTTAGCGAACTATCTGAATCTCCTTGAATCTAGCTGAATCTCTCTACACTGTGAAAAATAATCGGAATTTTCCTGTGTACATCAACCGGAAAATTCCAATCACTGATTAGGAAATCAATTTCCGGTACATTTATATGAAATTTCCCATACATTTATCTGAAAATTCCAAACTTTATGAGATTTTTCCCAACATTTCACAGTAAATTTCCGGACAAGTTGGGAAAATTCCTAACGCATGTATGTGTTGATTACTCCACATGAATATATAGGAACTTTCCGGTAAAATTTTTTCCAGTGTGAGTTTCCTTGAACCATGAAATCTCCGAAGAAGTTCCGAGAGACTTTTCCACCAAGAGGATGGGAAACCCAGTGCTCTAAGCAATTGATAGCAGTAAAATTTCTCCATGAATGAAAAACTTTTCACCATTATTTGGTGACCTGCTTCTTCAATTCTGGGAAGATTCAACACGCAACAAACGGAATAATCCCTCAAAACGAGGAGATATTTTGTGATCTTAATAAGAACAAAAAAATGTCTCTACAATTAAAGGACAGAATTCTACACTGGAGCGAGAAAAACTCCCCATAAATTTCACAGGATCATAATATTCATTTCCGTTTGATTGATCAAATATTCACGATCTAGAATTGATTCCAACACTTATCTATCTATTCTGAAAAATAATTGTGACAGTTTTCTTCAAACAATTGTGGAAACAAAATTCTTCTGTGGTTAAGAAATCCTTCACCATGATTTGATGGGATTTTTCTTCGTTTATATAGGCTTCAACTGCAGAAAAATAAAACAATCCCTCACGGTTGAAAAAGCAAAAGTCCCTGATTTTTTATTTAAAAGAACCGATTTCCTCCCGCTCTGGGGATCAAATACATAATGGAAGACGGAAAAAACACCCCATATATTTTACGGTGTAGTATAAGGATCGATGCTCCAAGATTGTTCAACATATTCACAGCAATGGAATTTTCCCTCCTTCATGCACATATATTGAGCATACACTGAGAAAAGGGTTTAGTTATAGTTACCAGCATTTGGTAACAGTTACCAAATCTTGGTAATAATAAACCAATTACATATTTGAGGCAACCAAATCAAATTGGTAACTATAATTAGTTTCTTTTTCCAACTCGTCATCACCATTCATAGAATTCATTCAAACTGTACATATTCAGTATTTCTAGTCTTTCTGGCTTTGTAAAAATCCGTGACTACTCAAATTTGGAATATATCCATTGTAATTTATTTGTTCTTCACTTCCACATATCCCTAATAGTACAACAAAACAGTCCCCGATGTATGTATTCGTAAAGAATTCTTTATAAACTCATCCTGAACAGTTGTGTCGTTCGGGAGCGTTATGGAAGCTCCAAAACGTTGGGAATTGTGCTATGCAATGGAGTTTTTAATACGAGATCTATACAAAGAACCATGGAAGTTAGAAATAATCGGATGCCAAACTTGAATTTTTCTATTCAATCTGTATTTTTTTATACAACCACACAGTTACTGGCCTGAGGAGTCGTTTCTGTTTCGACTCGACGTTTTCGAACTATATACGGAGAAAAAGAATTCGCTGACGTAGTAAATCGAGATATTATATATAGAATAGCAAGTGTTTTTGCTGACCTAGCTGAAAATTCGTTACCACAGCTAGTTGAAAGAGCAGAATGTTTAATAAAGACAGCAAACTTTCCGCTGGGAGCTAGCAAAATTTTTAGTATTATACAAATTTTACTGGAAGAGTCTTCATTTTTCGCTTCCACAGCCAAAAACATTGCTGTCACAGTAAAAAAAATGTGTTGCTCCAGCAAAATCAGGTTTCGCTGTTATAGCGAATTCTTTTCTCTCCGTGTAGAATCTATAAAAATGCGAATAAACATATCAAAGAATATACAATAAAAAATATTGCTCAATAGTACATAAAGTGAATTGTTGCCGGGTTAAAAATTACTCAACTGTGTGGTTGTTTTTTGCCACGGAAATCGAAGAGGGGTATTTTTACACTCAGAGAAAAAAGCATTCGAGATTACCATTCACTGTCAGAAATATCTGGAAGTTCTTTTCAATCACGTACATGAAATCAGATGCATATACATTCAGTATTAAATTTAATGTACAAAAACATGAAAATACTATATATTATGCTATAGTTTACATGAAATTTCATGTAAAATGTGCATGAAACTGAATTCATGTACGTACTTGAAAAAAACTTCCAATAAAAACATTAAAATTAATGCAGAAATTTTTAACAGTATTGGATTAGTTGGGAAAGAACTCCAGTATGACTGATAATAAATTCTACTACTTCATGGTCTGGATAACAATATTGATTGTAAAAAATCTCATTTGAATTAGTTACGTTTACAATGAAGTAGGTAGTTTTACCATTAATCAGCAAATTATTCATAGTTGAGTCCTTCCCCAACTATCACGATGTATTTACTATTTTTTTTCCTCTTAGGGCAATATGTAATATTTCAAAAGTGCCGGATAACATCTGGAATGCTCAACCAGGAATTTCATTCATACACAGTAGGACGAAAAATCCTGCTCCTCTTCACTCTTACCCGTAAACTCGGGTAATCAATTCCCTTTGAACAGCTGGGAAAAGTCAATTTTACTCAACACGAAGAGACGTGAAGGAAAAGTGAGAGCAGGACTTTTATCACCTCTGGTACTCAAATTTTACAACACACGGTACTGATTGAAACTTCCAGTCCCAACAATTTGTCACAATTATTTATCTCGCACTGTATCGTTCCGAATAGTTATAATTTTTCACTTATTACGACTTCTACATCTACGTGATATAATTTGAAAACAATGCGGGTGACATAATTTCAATGACGACAAATTACACAAACGTTGCACAATTGAACGAATTCCACTCCAAAAGATATCGAATATCCAATTTTGCACCACACGCACAATATGAATTTGTTTTCACAATCACCTATTTTTTATAAATCCACCAAGCGCACGAAATTGCATGAAAAATCTCCACACCACGTAATTATAAAAATAAAATTCTCATCCGATTTGAAGAAAGAGACAAGCACAATGACGGCAAGAGAACAAAAAGAGCAAAAAACAGAGAGTAGAAAAATTAACCAACTAACGTTGAAGACGAACCTCGTGAAGGGCGTGAAGAAGATGAGAAATGAGGGGAAAAAAAGATGAAATGGAGTAAAAGAATCGAAAGAGGGTAGGCGACGAAGACCGAGGAGATGAAAATGCACCGTCGGCGGAGCACACTCGTAATCCGATATCTCGAATGGGAGAGAGAAAAAGAGAAGAAAACGGAAGAGGGAAGGGGAGGAGAATGAAGGAGAAGCGCGAAGAGAGAGCCAGTTTGCTAACCCTGGCTGCAAGCTCGACGTCGCAAGCTCTATAAGGAGCCGGTCCCCTTCTCTTCCTCTATACACTCTAATTTTAGAAAAGCGGATTTCTCTTTCCTTCTCCACCGCTTTTTCAATGGAACCCCCTCATTTTCCTTACCATCAACTTCAAGAATGTGTTCCGTTTACTCGTTTACCTTTTCCCTCCAACCCTCTTTCCTCGCTCACCAGAGATATGATTTAATTTGGCTCCAGTTTCTCTACGGAGAATAAATAATGATAAATGAAGAACCAAAGCACTTGTTCCGAATAAGCTTAAGAATAATGACGGCAGAGAAATATTATTGGCTTTTGTCTCGGTTTATCCCATCTTACGAACGGTTGATGAAGATTAAGAAGAGATCCGCAAGATCATGCTTTCGGAATCAGATTTCCATATAAATTCTGTATAAAGCAATTACAACATCTCGTCACGAGGATTGTACTTTGACGTATCGTTTTATACTCGAATGTTAATTATTCTCAGTTGAGTGTAAGTGCGTGGAATGTGCGCCATCGAGTGACCGATGGGGATAAGTCTGATCATCCCCACTCCCCCTGACGAAAACACGGAGCGTCAATTGATGACATTGCACACCTTTTTGTTTACGACATTCCACGACAGCGTGATGATTACAGGGAAAACAATGGATCCGACATACACATCAATCTTGAATCTTCACTCATATTTTTCATTCATCCGATTATATCTCGATAGATTTATTCAGATCGAATTGGATTTGGTATTATCTCATTTTTTTAGATCTGTTGAAATCTCGTTAGGTTTAATTCAATCACTTCAGATCTAATCCACTTTTTTTCAAGGAACAAAATGAATTTTATTAATCAGATTTGGCCTGTCAATAAGAAACAATCTCGACTTTTCTGGAAAGGAAATTTTATATTCGTTATTCGCGTTTGTTTCTATGAAAAATCAGAATTATTTTCATAGATAAAGAGAAGATCGATGGAATTTTCTTCGCGAGAATAGACACTAATAATTCGTTCTTCCTAAGAATTTTGTAACCGGAACGTAAAATGAAAGAACTCGATTGAATTGAGAGCTTGTATCGTTGTCGTATCGATAAGATTCGAGTCGACTCTAATGGATGGTTGAATAATTTGCGCTCGGTTTGTGATCAGGTTTTTCGAAATGAAGAATGTAGAATTTGTATTTTCTCGCAAGAGACATTTTAGATAAAAATCATTACTAAAATTTGTAATAAAAGCATACAATGCTCTGCTCAAGGGGAGCAAAATGCTCCAATGGTAATTACAGGCAAAAAGGCAGCGCTTTAATTATACGTTTATTGTACATTGCCATGAGCTCCTGAGAAATGCGCCAAAGTTTGCAATTTTATGCGCTTTATTTTTCAGTAAAAGTGCATTTGAAGCACTGCAGTGCAACGTCCCATGTAGAAATTGCCGAAATTGACAAATGGCCTGATACTGGCGAGGTTATATTTGCCAAACTTTGGCGGGAACAATTGTTTCAACCCAGGATCATTATTACTTTTCCATTGGCACGACCCATCCGACGAATTTCAAACGATATTGATTTGAGCGAACAGACAGTTTTGGGTCAGTATTGAATCAATACTGTTTGGAAAAGGTTGGAATGCCACAATTCTACCATAGTCGGCGCGCGTACGAACGAGCAGTACTGTCACGGTTGTGAATTTTATGCAGGCCCTCATGTAAAATGATAGCTTTGGTAGCTTTGGATTTGCCAGTACTGGCCACTCTGGCGGCAGTACTGAGCCAGTTCCGGCCCGAGTTTCCCTTTCCTCGTAGGCTTGGATATTGAATAACATTGAAAAAAACCCCTGACCAGATGTTCTTCCGTACAAACAGGAGATCTGGATATTCGAATTTTCCCATTCTATTCCATTTTTTTCCAGTGTTTTGATTCAATGTTTAGTAATCTTGTGAAGAATATTTCGAATTCAAAGGAATTTGAAATCGCAATTCGAGAAAATCTTATTCAAATATCCCGAATATCGTTTACAGGGAACTTGAATTATTAATTAGGTTTGGTTAGACTCGATAGAAGAGTTCACTGCATCTTGCCGAATTCCATTCGATTCGAGCGAATTTTATGAGTTTACGTACAAAACGTACGTGCGTTGATAATATCAGAAAGAATTTCTTCCCTATTGTTATTTCCAATTATGTTTGACGCCCTAATCAAGAAGACTAATGAAGACTTCGTGACTTCCCTGGTAGAAATGAAAACGAAGGATACCGTGAAACGTAAGGGAAAAATTAATGATAGGTGAGCAAAGAGTGAATAGAATGGATCCACAGAGTATTTATACAAAAATTAAGGCTCCATGAAAAAAATATAAACAAGATAAACGTTCACAGAAAAATCCTAAAATACAAATTTTTACGACTTCGCGATCGCAGTCCGGGGTGGTATTCATTGAAACATGGAATTATAAACCGTGTTGGAAATATGTAATTTCAGTCCTTTATAGCAAGCAACTATTGTTATACGCTTCAGCAAAAGAAGATTGAAACAGCGGAGTTGGAACGAATAAAGCGTGAGGATCGATCGCCATTTTTTTAACTCCTGCAGCAAAATTATCAGCGTAATCGACTTAATTTTAACTATTGTTGCTAAGAAATTAGCTGTCCTGTGGGTGCTAAAATATTCAGCTGTAGTAGCTAAAAATTTCTTTCCGTGATGTTTCAATTTCCTCCTGAATGGCGCTTAAATGACGCCTTTGATTTCCCTTCCAGATCGCTTTGTACATCGTAAGCATAAACCAGTTGAACTTGATAACGTGCTTTTACTTTATGTTGTTGCGAACAGATAAGGAAGTATCAAATGACATCCTAGAGGATTTCAAGGTACATCATATTCTAAACTAACCAAGATCGCGAGATTTGATATGAATTCGGCAACAGAGTGACGATATTTGATCCCTCTATGTACAAGATGACCCAGTTGGAATGAAATAGAATTCCCATTTGAATTGTTAATAGTTCTTGAACGTGATTGACAATATTAACATTTCTAAAGCTGGTATCTATCGGTGAATAAAATTATTCAAAGAGGAGTATCAAAAACCGTAGCGTCGATGACATTATTGCTTATATATATATTCATAAAGGAAGAGCGAAATAAAGAATTGAATAATAAAATTACAAGAAATTGAATATCAAAGTTGATATAACTTCTTCGAAATGATTTGAGAATAAATGAAAAAAGATCGATATCACAGAACCAATGAAAATCGATTCAAGTTAATTAAGCGTGATTTCAATGAAATTCCTGAAAAGCTGGATTATCGGCAACTCGTATAGAACTTCTTTGAAACAACATTTCAATTCATCAATACAAAATTTCAATTCAACGTGCATCGAGTGTATTCCATAAAGCATTCGCGACAGCAAAGCGTCTGACAGCTCAATTCCATGCACCGCCTATGCCCGATCGTACACGATCCACCCCCTTACAGCTGCCTAAATATGGAACGTGTGAGCCATACACAAACGGATACTACCACTGTACGTGTTTTGAACAGGCCCAATTTCTGTTGACCTATATATATATATATCAATGCGAGATATTTCCGCGATACATGAATATTCTGTAAATATAACATACGATGACACAGAATTGATAATTATAGAATAATGCCGTTACATCACGCACAGGAATACAACAAATTTTCACCAGCAGCGCATCGTACAACATCATCGCTCGATATTCAAAGGAATTTTATATGCATTCTTTTGAAAATTCTTCCACTCCGCGAATATTTCAAACCGAAGTACTAAACTAATTTGAATTCGTATAAAGAATGTATAACGTGAAAACGAAAAATCTAATCTACACCGGTTCTTTCCACCTGCGCCACTTTGAAGATGAAAAATTCTTCTCCACCCAAAGACTTTGAGATTCTCAAGAAATGTCTTCACTCGACATCGAAGAGCGATCGGAAATGCCATGAATCATTTTTATGAATCTCTTTTATGAAACGGACGTCGAATAATCCAAGTTCTACTTTTTTCCTCTAAAAATAAATCCAGAGTACGCACAGTTTAAACAGAATATACGCGATACGAGAATAGACGTTGAAAAAAAATCCATCGAGTCTAAGAAACTGTATCGCCGTTTGATAGAAGACGAACTTGAGCTCACCGCGTCAACTATATAATAATCACTTGAAAATATCATTATTCAGGAAAATAAATAATGAAAAGAACACAATTTTAGATTTCCAGATGACAACTGTTCTCCCTTCTTCGTCACTTTGATAGAAAAACCATTCCAATGTATGCGTGAACAACTTCGAAGCACTTAATTTCTCAAACGCGTGATTTCGTCTTTTTTTTTTTCTTTTTTCAAAAACAGGAAACAAAAACAGGAAAAAGCACCAAATGAAAATTGTTCAACTTACACTTTGACTTGCTTTAGAGAGTTATACGTATGAGTACGTGGGCGTTGATACGTGAGTGTTTGTGCGAATTCGGGTACTCTATATATGCGTGTAGGTGTGAGTGTGTATGTGTGTGAATATGTGACGGGGATCGCTTCGGTTCACAGCCGAGCTAAAGACACTTTCCAATAGCACGCACAGAGGGTACGATAGATTCTTTCCGCAATTTTGTGTGGAATGTGGAGTCCGCGACTGCTCAAGCGGCTCTGAAGTGGAGAAACCGAGTAAAAGACTCTTCAAGAGCAGAAGATTATGATACTGCGGCTGCTGGATTCAGTAGCAAGATCGAGTCTCTAACGAACGTGGTTTAGTCCGATCTATTAATAAGTAAAGACGCGAGGGTGATACGATCCTGGGCCAACGTTACTATTTTCGTACCTTTCGGTTCGTATAAAATGTATATACGTGGCCACGACAAAATCGTGTAAGTAGGCAGAGGTTATATGCGTGAAGTAATTTTTTTCGCACATACATATACGCGATGAGATGTGATGCACACCCCTCTTCTATTTCCTTCCTTCCTTCTCTTTCTTCCTTCCTTCCGTTTATCGATCGGAAGGGATCTCATTGCTGACAATCTTTTCGATCAAACTTTCGATCAATCGTCATTAACTTTTGAATAATTTCGATGTAGGCACTCGCTCGAATCATTTCAGTTTTGTATACGATCGTCATTGAGAGACTTTGTTTGCTCCTCTTCTTCTGCAAATATTTGGGTTAGATAAATAAATTGGATGTGAAATTTTTGTTTGACAAAAATCAAATGTCTAGATATCGAATCAAATATAAACTGAGTTGAAGAAATGTTTGCATCTACGGAACAGAAACGAACAAACCTGGAAAAGAAAAGTTATTTCCTCGGTATATACATTTTTCTAGCCCCGAAGGAGTTGACTTGATTCGATACTTTGAATTCAAATTCGGTATGTAGATATTATTTGTTTGTAAAACCTTGATTGAGAATCAGATATTGTATGCATCCCATAGGGAAGTACGATAATTCGTTCTGTGTGATGGGAGTTGATTTTTATCACGCATTTTCATTCATTTTATACAGTCGTCGTTTAGGAGTATCTTGAATAAAACAATGGATTACATATTCAACAATCAGGTGATGTTGTTGATTAGCTTGAATCGATACCGATGCAAAAATAATTGAATAAGTTTTGAATAATTGAAGTTTTTTCCTCGTTCAATATCCATTACTCGTTATTTATAGCGATAGAATATTCTTTCATATTTTCTGCAATTGTCGTAGAGAACGATGAACGCTTCGTGGCTGGTATTCGTATTCTTCGATTAATTCAAATACAACCTCAATAAACTGCCCAACGAAGAATAAAGAACATTCTTCTTCAACAATATTTTTCCCCTTCACTTATTCTTTCGCCACTATTTGCACGCGCTTGATGTAACCTCGTTGAATCTGAAGAATTGTATAATTGTCATTTTTTAGTATTAAATTTTTCATCGTTCATCGACGTCTGTTTGTATCGAAATAAAAATCATTTTAAATATACTTTACGTTCAAGGTGTTTGTTTTGTCACAGCCTTCCATTCCAACATTTTCCCTCTGCCAATTGCCTCATAATTCCTCTCGCAATACATCAATTACACGCAGTAATTATACATGTAATCACGAAGACACCTTGGAAAATGATCACCTTTCAAACATAACAAACTCTTATATAAAAATGAAATTCAATCGTAGATCGTTATGAGCTCCTAATTATAATTTCGAGGCATTTGTTTTCAAAATGCTTGTATATATATATATATATATATTTATTGGATAAAACATGAGGGGGAAAAGAGAATACAATCGTATCGTAGTTCAAATTTCCTTGTATAGAAAAAAAAACAAAAAATGAAGATAAAGTGGTTTGTGCGAGGACGCGACGAAGCGTTATGAAATAAAGAAAAATAGTTGAGGTACCGCGGTTGGCCCTGCAAGATTCGAACTAACGGTAAAAGGGACAAAAAAAGAACCAATCAACTGGAAGGAGCTTTCCCTCAAGATCTCTCCTTATACGGATCGAGGTATATAACACTATATTTGATGTTCAGTCGAAATTGGTTCATGTTTCTATTATTTACTTTGTGCACATTGTTTGGTTACTCGGAAGTCGTGCTTTCTCATTTAGAGATTATTGCGAAATTGTGGATAAGAGAAGAAAATATTCATAATAATACGCATATACATACAAAAATAAAATTTATTGTCGATTACGATCATTATTATTTATACATTAGGTCTCGTTTCGGGTCAATAATATGAGGTATTATTGGTTTCTTGAACGGTCGATCTCTTCCGCCAAATCTAAGTTGACCGGACTCCTTTTTACCACCGAAACCTCCACCTGTGAATGTAAGCAATGTTGAAACCTTGTAATATTTTTATCGGTAAAATAAGAACATACCGAGTCTTCTGGGTTTCCATCCTCTCATTGTACGTCCACATTCGTAATCAATGAAAACTGTATGTCCTTTCAAAGTCTCTCCCGTACCGTATCTGACAGCTCTCCGAGCTTCATCTTCGCTCTTCATCTCTACAAAGCCGTAACCTTGTGACATGCCAGTCACAATATCTACTATAACCTTTGCCGAGACAACTTCGCCGTACCGCGAGAAAAACTAAGATGAAATGTCATAAAAATTTGTCTTTATGCTTCTCACGTATCAAGTTTTTGAAGATATTATGAGTGATGCTAAACTTTGGTTTCTTAGGATGAACATATGTTAGGATGGTAATGTATATAATACATAATTTTATCCATTATTTCCATAAATCAATGTGCAAATTTTCATTAGGGAATATGATTCGTAATACGTTTTTGAATGATATCGTTATCTCAAGGTTTC
The DNA here is from genome assembly GCA_018340375.1 of Gonatopus flavifemur. Taxonomy (NCBI): domain Eukaryota; kingdom Metazoa; phylum Arthropoda; class Insecta; order Hymenoptera; family Dryinidae; genus Gonatopus; species Gonatopus flavifemur. The sequence goes on from JAFFJZ010000005.1 coordinate 16,170,022, forward strand.
GATTTTTCAGAGAGCATTCGCGCTCGTGGTGATTGATATTCAAGAAGAACTCACAGGAATCCAATTCATTAGTTGAAGTTGTTGATTGTTAATCCATTAAGAGGATACCAGCACCGTGGTACGAATTAAATCCTTTGTTCTAAGCTATTCGAAAATACTTCAATGAAATTGAAACATCGCTCCGTACAGCAATTATTTAGTGCATGTGCACTGAGAAAAATTATTGGGTTCCAATTTGAGGGGAGGTTCTCATCCAACGACTCCAAAATAAGGTGATCTTCTCGAATTTTTTTTCATGGAAGAAAGTCAATAAAGAACTCGGGGGTTTTCACACTTATTGATTGAGTCTTTAAGTGATTGAAACATTTTTTTTTCGGTAACAAATAATGCCATGGGAATTCTTGATACGCGTTGAAACATAACCACCTAAAAAAAACAGTGATCAATCGGGGGGCGCCCCTATAGCACTTGCAAAAATTATCAGGAATCAAAAATCCAAAAATTTTCATGAAATATAATATATTTGCTGAAGGCTGCACCAATGAAACCAATGAGAAGTCAAAAATTTTTAAAATTGACATACATGCAAACTTTTGGTAGCGTTTTTTCACCTTTTTTTCGATCTTCAAAGTGCTCCATCTCTATTCAGGTTCATCCTCCAATAAATTCAATCAGTTTCAAAATACAGAAAAAAAAGAGCGATCCGTTCAGTAGTTTTTGAGATATCGTGGAGCCAAACTTGAAAAACATGGTTTCGAGAAAAACGCCTTCAAAAGGTTTCGGGATCTTTTGACTTGAGAAAATTTTCTTCATGTACTTTGAGACCCATTCAATGAGTTTCAAATAACTCGGATTCTTAATTTACTTCCTTGTCAAGAAAAAAATTCCAAAACATCACCTTATTTCGGAATTTGCTTGATGAGAACCTCCCCTTAAATTTGCATCAATCTTCATTAACCGTTAGCTGCCACACTGGGGTGTATCGCACCCCAGAGCTCAAAAAAGTGTAGTTTGAGGCACGTTAATGGAAAACATTCATGCTAATAGCGGCATATTTCAACAACTGAATCCAGCCAGTTGCTTGCTAGGCAAATGGCATCTGTCTGGAAGCACCAGCCTTGCTTCATTTTCATTCTAACAATGAATGATCGATCAAGTTCCAAGAAATAAGAAAATTGATTTTTTTGAGAATATCACCTATCATTTGTCGGAATTATTATCTGCTTTCAGAAAACCCCCTTCTGGGACTGTTCGTCATAAGATAAATGTATCTCAAGAGTACTCAGTTGAATTGTGTAATCATTCAATGAAAAATTGAGGTTTCTGGAATTTGTTGGTAAAACAACCTGTTTTCCCTGGTTTTCGAGATATCTATAATTGTTTTTATATTCAACTTGAAAATTGATCCAATATTTGTACACTATATTATCGAACAAAGTCTCAAGATGTACCGAAAAACATTTGCGAGTCAAAATATCACATAGAAAATTCATATCGTCGATTTCTTTCGCTGGGGTGCGTCACACCCCAGTGTGGCAGCTACTCAACGGCAAACAAGTGTGGCAGCTAACGGTTAATGAAGAGAATTCATTTTTCCTCTGTACATTTATATTCTGTATTAACCTCAGTTCGAAGTAATAATATTATTGTTTACAATATTTTTTAATTGCAATAAAAGTTATAAAAAGGCGGCAAAAAATTATGCTTTTGTTAAATACCTGTAAAAAATGCTATTTTTTTGGGGAAAAGTTACGTCCATATAGACTCGAAAAATCAAACGTCTTTAGAATCAATTAAAAACTCTATTGCCTTCAAATGAAAACAGCGGCTCGCAGAATCCACACAAATAGCTACGTGTGATGGTGACCTCTGATGGATGGCAGCCGATATCTTCAATACTTTTCGGGTAAATACTTGAGAAAAATTACCACATTTAGTTGAATGCATGCATAAAATGTAACCAAAGTTTCAATAAATTGTTTGCATTTCTTCATTCGTGAACAAAATTTATGAAAATTGGCGAAAACAGAAATGTATTTCTAAACTTATCACTCCCCCATCCCCTCTATGAACTGGATATTAGTAATTTACAGAAAAAGTATCAAATTTCTGTAGGTTTGAAAAAAATATCGATAAAAACTGTATATTGTCTATAAAAAAGAATGACTGTTGCAATGCAATGTAATTATAATGAATCAGGTTATACAAACAACGCATTAGTACGTAAAAACAAATAATTCCCATCGTTAGGTTATTCAATCCACTTGGCACAGACGGAGTCGTCAAAATAGCGAAATCTGTTTCCTCTCTGCAGAGTTCAAATTGCAATTCGAGTTACATGCTTTTTGGTTGGGTTGTGCGAACCTTGCCGAATCGAACTTCTTTTCATACAAAACATATCTAGTTTCTATCCATTTCTATGAAACGTCGATCAAAACTTGACATATTTTGTATACAAAAATTTTAGTTTGACGAGATTTTTACACGGTTCTGAGTGAAAATTCCCAGAAAACCCCAATGCCCAAAACATCCATTATTTTATATTTCCAATGAAAAACCAAAATAAATTCAAACCAAATCAAACGAGATTTGGCAAGCATTTTGTCCAGTTTTCAATAAGATTTGCCAAGGTTAAACAAGTTTTCAATTGAAATAGTCAATTAAATTGTATAAATTCGTACACTGGAAAAAATATTTATTTGCCCTCTCTCCATAAAATATTTATTTGTAAGAATTGAATGTTCAATTGGATGCAAAAATTAATTACTTGTGGCGGATAAATTATTTATTTAGAAGACAAATTTATTTGAGGCAAGCATTCCATTATTTGTTTTGATTAAATATTTCATGAATCCTAAAAAATATTTTATGGAGAGAGGACAAAATAAACTACCCGAGTGGAAAGATTTTCAAAATTTCATATAATTTTTATATAATTCAATATAATTTATATATAACTCAGATATAATTCGATATAGATTATATATAATTTAGAAAATTTTTCCACTCGGGTATTTATTTGGTTAGAAGAAATTTTTTTTCGGTGTATATCATTGAATACAATTTATACATAAGTTGTCTACAATTATACACAAATTATACTAATGGTATATTATTATATAATCATACCAATACGAATACTAATAAATTATATTAACGGGGAATCTCATTGGAAGTTTTCGAATTGGCTTAAAGAAAAACATTGTACAAGATTTAGTAAGTTTTTCTGACGAAGATTACCTCACGAGAATATTGAAATATCATATAAGATCTCCCAATTTATATTTTCGATGCAACATTGTTAATACCAATGTTCAATTGTTATAGAAGGATCCTCCCCACAAGTAAGAGTGATTCTAACTGCGCTCAGCCAAACATAGAAATCAAGGAACTTGGGAAAAGTGTAATGCAAAAATGATAGTGAGGTAATGAAAATTCATAGAGTTTGTTGAAAGTTTTTTGAATGAATAAAACGCTACATCAGTATGAAATTCATATTCACGCACGCAATTAGGACCCTTTTATGAACATGTCAAGCAGAAACATTTTCAAAATTATATATAAATTATATTCAATTTTAAAAATTATATTCGCTATTGCTCATGATTTATCTCGCAGGATATCAGATTGCACACGAATAAAATTAAATAGTTTTCATATAGGATATTTTTCTGAACGGATATTCTAGCATTGGATATTCTGGCAATTGGACTTCATTACTGCACATTTTTTACATAGATATTTTTCCTCCCGAGATCTCCACCGGACACCCTTGACATACCCCTATTTTTTAGTGTACAGGGTATTCATTGAAAAAGACAAAGATTTTTGATTTTTTGAAAATTGTACACAGTTCATACCTTTTAAAGCACTTTTGAATGTTTCGGAATAAGGGATTTGGCTAGTGTCATGTGCGCTAGTATCCTCTTAAAACCTATGGTGAGAGCGAAGTGAACCGAGTATAATTATTTTATGGGATTTCTATTACATGGCAAACAAAAACTAATTCCATCAAGAAATTTTTTCTGAAGTTTTTATAAAAAAAAGTGTTCAAATAAATTGTTGAAAGAATAACATGATGCAAATACCGATGACGGAAATGGATTTTATTGGAAATGTCATCGAGGAAACGTTCAATGATGAGAAAAATTGAAATTTCTCGGGACCATGGAATTAAAAAATTTTCATCCGCGCACGTTATTGTTTCTTTTTTTTAGAAAAGAACCTGAAATTTTTAGTGATGGTTCTTCAAGACTGCCCTGTTACGAATAATCTATAAATGAATAGGTTTCAATGGAACTCAATGATATCACTCGTGGAAATATATCTCCGCCAAATTACGCCAAGAAGTACGAATAATTACGCGAAATTAGGCTTACCAGCATGGCATAAAAAGTTGTACAATAACGTAGAAAAATATACGTGGTGTAATGCAGAAGTACGCCAGACTAAGACACGGGGCTGGAAGAGCGTAATTTTGGAGTAGTACTTATCCGTAGATTCTTTTGGAAAATTCCATTTTCTACGCATTCCCAAGAATTTTTACGACCCAGTGGGGACTTTGAGAACTTTTCACGATGGAACGCGAATATGCAACGAATTGCGTAGAAACTACGAATCTCTACGGAGAACTAAGAAGATGCGTAGTTTTTCGCGGTTGGGTATATTTTATATGTGGCGTAGATCGACGTGGAAAGCAGTACTCCTGATTGATGTAAAGTACTTGTACTTGAAAAGACGTAGTTTTTCGTAATCTTGTATTTTTTACCTTTGGTAGTAATTTTCATCCATTCTTAAAATTATAACTTGAGAAGGTATAAATTCTTGTAATTATGTACTATCGCTTTGGGCGTTGATTTACGTAATGAATGGTAGTTCTGAATAATTTGAAGTATCCAAGCGTGGAAGGTTGTAGTTTTCTAATATCGAAGCCACAGATGTGTTCGAAACGGCGGAGTTAGGAGTAGTTTTGGGCTTAATTTGTCGTAGGTTTTGACGTAAAATGGTGTAGTTCTGGGCGTACTTTGGCGTAGATGTATTTCCACGAGGGATTCAATCAGAAATTTCACCATTCGTAATAGGATTTAATAGAATATTTCTACCTGGGTGGAACCACTTTGATGAAGTCTCAAAGAATCCTCTCTGAAAATTTTATAGTTTTCAATAAATTCAGGTTCGGATAATTTGATCAATGAAAAAATGTGCTCGCGCATGAAAAAGGCTTATCAGAATTCCAATTTGATCCATTCCAATCCATTTCAATTCTTCCAACTCGTCTATGGATTGTGATTTATCCTTTTCAATTCACAGCGAACGCCGATGGAATTCATGTTGGAATATGTGCAAGAGTCTCCCCTTATGAAAAAAAAACCCGGTATCGGGATTTCATCGTTCAATCATCAGTTGTATTAATACTATCCAAAATCTATCGTGTTGTTTCATTCTTAGACAAGTCCGATAAAAATACGATGCCTACGATAATTATCCGATACAAAACCGAACCAGCAACCCGATGATTTTCCGACAGATAAATATCTATATCGGGTTGACATTGGATAATTATCATGGATATCGTATTTTTATCGGACTTCTACGATAATGAAACAACACGATCGATTTCGGAGAGTATTAATATAGCTCATGATTTAACGATGAAATTCCGATATCGGGTGTTTTCATAAGGGTCTTCAAAGAGCTCCCGTTGTAACAGTAAATATGAATTCATTATGACAACACTGAATTCAATTTGAATTTTTGATGACCAACTCGGTTCCTCAGGACGAGTTCATATCGTGAATTCATCAAGAACTATTCATGCGTCCCACATGCATTCATTTTGAATTCATTGAATTCATTTTCACTGTCATAACGGGAACTGTTCAAGAATTCTGTGAGAAGTTTCTATGAATTCAAAATGATGATTTGTGCCGTTGGGGCTATTATGATTGTTCTCAATTTTAAGAGAATTATTTAAATTCTACTCAATTCAAAATATTGGAACAAGAAAACGCCTTCAATTCGATTGAATTTTTTCCGATTTATTCCCATTCCACTTTTCCAGCAAGGAACCTCATATCCTCTTTTCATTATTATACAATTCAAATTTGTATTGATCAAATGATTTATGAAACAAGTCGACGCAGAATTTTTCCTACTCCTTCTGATGCTCAAGTGCCCTTAATTACGAAACAATAACGGATTGAAACATATGAAATCTAACCTCTTTCAGATCATGTCTAGTCACTTGAGGTCCAAATCTGGAGATGAATAATGTTCTTTCTGGTTTTGATTTCAAATCACGCGGGGGTTTGTACTCTGCTCTGATGGCACGACTGATAGCTTTATCGTGAGGCTCTGTATCGGTGCCATCGATACTTCCAGCTCTCAAAGGATCGTATTCTTTTGCATAAGGTTTCCAATTGCTGAACTTGTCATTCTGCCAACACATCAATATAAGAAGTATACGATTTTTTTTATATTCATGTGATTGATGAATATGAATGATGCTAATAATTTCATTCCTTATTCAACTTACCATTTTGACGATATATGTTTACACTATTTCTGTAACGCAAATAGAATGAAACTTTAACTAAATTCCTAACCTATAAATATTTGTACGTGGTTGCATATTTGGGAATGTTTGGTTTGGATGTATATCCTTGTACACTAAAGATAGTACCTCACTTTTGAAGATTTAATGAATTCTTGTTTTGAAATACGCTTCACATTTCAAGTCTCACTGATACAATTGAAATAAACAGTAATTGAACAATTTTTCGCATGAGGTCGTATCTGTTCTGTGGCATTCTGTTGTTATTTTAGAACATCCTATCCCATCTGGCGGTTGAATTATGAATTATGATTAGTACACTTCGGATACAATTTTAGATCCACGCATGGAATCTGCTTTACCTACTCTCACTCATGCAAAATCTCATACGACGTATTTTTTATGCAGCTGTCTGAATATTTCGTATTATCATTGCATGTTAATAGATATGGACAACATTTATATTGTTTCTTTAATCTATCAATGAAAAATTTCCATTGGACTTTATTACTACATAGTTGTTATGTACCTACAATCGGTAAAAGTGTCCTGAACGTGATCATTAGCGAGGGGACAATTTAATATATTTTCTATAAAATTTCTATAGAATTCAATATAAACTCGACAGATTTCCTATCAAAACTATCGATATTTTCGAAAATCGCCGATCACGATTCAGCAATACGTTATTAGGATCAAGAAAAATTATCATTCATCGACTAATTTTAAGAGGATACCAAAGTTACCATCGGAGCACGTTTTCTTGCACTAGAATACTCAAAACTGAATTCATAAAATCATCTGAAATTTCCAGGGATGATTCTTTGAGACTTCATTCAGATCTGTACAAAGCCCGAATTTTGAGTTTCGATGAAAAATTCTGGAAAAAAAAATATTTTCCGAAATTCAAAATTCGGGCTCTGTACAGACCTAGATGAAGTCTCAAAGAATCATTCCCGAAGATTTCAGATTTCCTTTATGGATTTCGTTTCGAGTATTCTGGTGCAGGAAAACGTGCTCCGATGGTAACTCTGGTATCCTCTTAAGTGGATACCAGCATTTGTCTCGGACCTTTCTTTCTATCGTATAGGTTAGTCCTCTTCTAACCAATGTGCTCTGATGGTAACGCTGGTATCCTCTTAAGGGCATTCATCAGCGGCAAAGTTACTAGATCTCTCCCCCCAGTTTTCTCAACGATTAATGGATATAATCGATTTTAATAAGCAGGTGCATCTTCTTAGGATATCAAAGAAAGTGCAGCTACTCTTTGTTTTTCATTTTATTTGTTCGTTTCTGAGAAAACGGGGGGGGGGGCGATTTTGGAATCTATCAACTTTTTGGGAAGGTAGTGAATGCCGTTAAGGGGTTGCTACCCTGGTGAAATTCCATCAAATTCCTCCCTAGAGGTTATCTATCTCTTTCCTATTCTAACCTATTCATTTTCCCATTCGTCAATGAGATTTTATGGATTATTTGTAACAGGGTTACAGTATTTTCACTCATCAAGAGTGAATTTTTCACTCCAGGGAATTTAGAGAGTACCACGCTGTATCCATCAATCCCTCTTTTCTTCCTGAATTCGACGGATGAGCGACGTGGGTGGTCCTGTATGTGTTGTGAATTGAGTAATTGAAAAACCATTTGCACATTCATTTGTATGTGCATTAGTGAATATACAACGTATTCATATAGGATTATTTTGTGACCATTGTGCTATCTGAGTAGGAATTATTTTCTTGAAATCGCAGACAATTCCATAAACTCAGTTCCGGTGAATTCTCGCCAAGAGAATGTTTATTCAGTCGGTACGCTGATATCTCCCAAAAAAAAGACTTGGAATTTTTCAGAAATTATTATTGAGCTTTATTGAATATTGTGCTCATTTTCATTCGAAGCTGTTCAAATTTGTATCAGAATTTAACAAAATATGTCAATAAACTTGTATTAGAACTCGTTAAAAATTTTTCTGAATCAATTCCAATAACATTTAGCGTACGTGAGAAGTTAGAAACATCAATAGATCATACTGAAATCAGTTGAGATTGCTTGAAAAGCGTTATTGAATCCCATTGCATATTGAATTGATTTATGCTTGAAACATTATGCACCCTGGTTAAAAAATCCATAGAATCTGGTGAAATGAAATTGAATAGGATTTGGTCAATCAGAATCGCATCGAAAAAGTACTGTCATCTGAAGAAATCTCATTCACAAATGCTTGAATAGGATTAGGTCAGAACATTGTACAAGATTCTTAGCAACCCAGCCAACCATGGATTGGTTTCAATCATTGGTCAATTTGATTGATTCCAATCGCATTTGCTAAGAATTGATCAATTATTTGAGAATTATGTAGGATCTCTGTGCGCATGTCCATTCATTGAATAATGATTGATCGAAAATTGATCATTTTTGGAGGACCAATTGTTGGTCGCCAATGCGGACATAGAAATGGACAATTATTGATCAATTTTGTGGTCCATAGAATAGGGCAAAAATTGAGCATTTAACATCCGTCGATAATGGAAAATCTGAAAATATAAAACATCACTTACTTTCTATCGGTTGTATGGAATTTTGCATTCTTGAGGTCAAGGACAGAATTATTCATTATTCACGTATTGTTTATTACAAAAAATTGTTGTGGTTTATCGGTTATTTATTCATTTTTGTCGTATTAATCGCAACTTATTCGAATTTCGTATTATTCGTGGTGCGGTAGATTGTCGCGATGAATTGAGGTTATTATTCATAACTTAAATTTCGTAGCATAGATGTAAATTCTTATAACTGAGTGAACTGATTGAACTGCATTTCAATCAAAAAGTGTGTTTTATATTTGAATTAGCAATAGAGTAAATTGCAGATGATTATATGTTATAATGTGAAATAAACGAATTCAGTGTCATACATAACCATAATTTGTGTGCGGTTGTTATTTTCGAAAAAGACATTACAACTACATCCAAATTGTTTAAACAATAAACACCTGTCAAAACCCTTCAATAATAAAAATAAATTGCTTATTGATTCAACCTTTCACACTGTATCAATCAATAACCCAGTTATTAGTAAATTTTCTATCATTCTCAAACCAAAATAATTGGCCAACAATTGCCAAATTATGGGTCACTTCATTTCACAGCTGATGGCAGCACCTATGCCCATGCCATTGACCTAATATTGCCCCATAATTGGAAAATCCAATGGTCCACAGAAATCGACCAATTATTGGTCACCAATGCGGACATAGAAATGGACAATTATTGATCAATCCCACCCAATCTCATTGAGTAATATCCAATCCAGATGAATTGACCAGTTATTTATCAGCTATGGTTAGCTGGGAATATTATGGATTGACATGGATGGGTGATGATCAATCATGATATATACGATATTTCTTAATATTTCATTACATTTTTGATGATTATTTTTCACGCATGACGCTCTCAAGACATTCGAGATATTAAAATGCACACTTATACATTTTTCGTTCCCCAAATGAAAATTGAAATAATATATTGAAATTATCCAAGGGTCTGTCGCCTGTCAACAGCATCATCCGCCATTACTGAATTCATGTCATCAAGATGCTTGCGCATGCGCTGCTCATCAATCTACCTACAAACTTTGTACGCATATTGTACGAACGTTCCAAGAATATTCGAAACAGTCCCATTCAAATGTTCTAAGAATTTCCTATGAATATTTACGAAACTTCTACGCTATTTGTAAGAATATCCGATACAGTACGTTTTACGGATGTTGTGAGAATATTCTCAGAATATTCTGTGTTACATGGGAACAGTCTTGGGAAAATTCTTCGACGAGCTCTTTGCGGTCTAGGAGATTTATAAAACATATCTTTTAGTGTTGTATGGGATTTCTTGAATCTCTCAATATTGTTACAAGATATCACGAAAGCAAACAGTATTATGGGGCTTAGATAGGGAGTTTGTAAAAGGATTCTCCCAAAACTCTGTCCATACTCCTGAGTTCTGGAAAAATTTTTGAGAAATTCTTTGACGGACTTTTCGGTATTCAGAAGCATTCTTTTCGTAATAGGAAGAATTTTATGGACATCTTATAATTTCTTTTCTTCAAAGGCACGACACTGTAATAAGGCATCATACAAAATCTCTGCACCAAGTATAAATTTATTTTATAAAAACTTTATACAATTCATATATAGCTTGCCCCGATATATACAATTTTGTGCAAGTGCATAAAGTTTTTCAACCCTTTTACACACTTTTTATAAAAAAAAAAATACGCATGAAGTTCTAATACCTTCTTTTTTATAAAAAATATGTAAAAGATATATTATATCTTTCACAATGTTTTTTACAATATTTATGTTTACAAAATATATTTCCAAAGCTCAAGCAGTCACGGAAGAAAGACGAGGTCGCACGTACTACGGTATAATAACTGTCACCTTTATTGTTTTATCAGTCATTTCCCAGATAACGTGCCCTCACAAAGCGACGTATATGAATAAGATATTACGCGTAGGGCTGTTGGTATGCTCCATAAGCAACTTATATGAACAAGCTTCTGCACGCGAATTGCAGGCGAGTTTATGGGGAGCTCCAAAATGCTATCTACATTTTATCTCCGTAGATTTTACAATGTTGAGGCACGTGCAACATCTCACTGTTCTCTTCGTGGTTTTAATATTCCTTACTGTGCACAGTAACATAATTATTAATATTCATTATAAAATGCACAGTATCAACTTCCAGGATAAATATACAGCTTCTACAATCTAGTTAAATTGATATTAGCATTTCTATTTAATTGATCTGATATATACTTAATTTTTGTACTAAGCCACGCTTCTTATTGAACACAAATAAATTGGATAAAAATGACTTTTCAATGACACCACACATCCCTGTGCGAAAAAACCAATAGAAACCGATAGGCGAAATCCTCATGGAATCAATGATATCCTATCGGTTTCTGTGCGGTTATTGTCACAGGACCCAAGGGTTTCTATGAGATTCTAAGTGGAATCTGATGTTCCATCCCAGTGAACAATATGTTATCATCCGGAGCTCTTAAAGATCTCCTAAATATGTGTAAGAGGTCAGATGGACCTTTCAGAAGGTTAACATAAAGATATCAGAATGTTATCAGATGCGTCGATTTCTGAGGAAAATAAGAGGTTGCCAGAATGTTATCCAAACGACCTCTTTAAGAGGATTTTTTTCTGAGATCTCAGAAAAATGATACCATCCAGATATCAATATGATAACATTTACAGAGCTCTTTCAAAAGACCTCTTGAAGAGCTCTTATTCCTCTCATAAGTGTTCACTGGGATGGGTTTCTATCAGCATGATCGGCAAAATCTGATTAATTCTGATAGGAATAAAATAGCCTATCGGTTTCTATGCGGTTATTGTCACAGTACCTATGGAAATCCATGGGAATCTATGGGACTTTTCGGACAGGGATGATCCTCTGACAGCACGTCGGAGAGCTAACCAACAATGTTTGAAACTTGACGAAAAATGTGACACAAGACGTCTTTTAGATATCTTTTGGACAATGTTCTGAAAGATATATATTCGATATCCAAAACGTGCCCCAGTGAACACCATATGTAAATTTTACATAACACGGAAATCACCAATGACGTAACTCTGTTACGTATATGTGATGTAACAATTATATAATATTTTATGCTTATATTTCGTAGCAATTTGTTACTTCTATGTTACGTATCAGTTACATAAGCAAGTGACTTTAAGAAAACATAACTTGCCATTCTTATGTTATGCATTAGTTAGGGGAGTATCGGGTAAGTTGGGAAATGACAAACTATTTCTGTATAGTTGGGTGTTCAGAAGAGTTTTTTTTCAGGTACATATCTAGTGAATATCGAAAGTAACCTACTACCATATGTTTCATAGCTAATCCAAGTAGCAACGCGCTTTCGAAGCGCTTCAACATGCTGTGTTGTTACCTGGGTACGTGGCAGTTACATCAATGTTACGTTCAGTATTTGCTGGGATGTGATTACGAAAGAATTGGAATTTTTATGCGATGATTGTATGATACTTTAGTATTGACATGACATCGCCATCACGTTACGCTTATGCACTGGTCACGTGAAAAATCTTTTTATTTACGTAACTGCGATGTAACATTGTTCCTCACATAGTTATGTCATTGAGTAGGAAATTGTGATTCACATGTGACTCGCATGTGACTCCCAAGTTACGTAACTGGTTACTTAACGTTATGTAACTTTGATGTAACATTTACGTAACTATGCTCACTGGGTGTGTTATACCTGATAAGAAATATTATACGGGTTAGTATACGAGGACAAGCATCTAGATCATACCCCTGGGATACTAGCCTTGAATAACTTTTTATCACTCCTTATAATTTGCATTATGCTCCTTATAATCTGGATTATACTCCTCAGCATATGGATATTAGGGGCTAGGAAAAATTGATATAATCCAGATACTTGTCATTAGTATCTGTTTTTCTCCATGTAGAAACGAACAGAACCCCTTTCCGAATCTAATACAATCAACATGTGTTTTTTCAAAACACTATTTCACTCCATTAGATTCGAATAGAGGTTCTGTCCGTTTGTAACGCCCATTTTTATCAAGGATGCCATATATTCCGTCAAATTTAAATTTCATCGTGTTTATTGGGTAGGATGAATGGAGGTGAGATGACGCACTTTTTCGCTTCTCTACAGCATCAAATCTTGTTCATGCAAGAAAAATATGAAGATTCAATTACAATCTTTAAATTTTTTATGAGTGAATGAGGTTTGATGCATTCCGTGCTGTTGTAAAGCGGGAAAGTGCGTTATCTTACCCTGATTTAATATATTTCTAAAGCTGTTCCCCTTGCGGATCTGAGTGAACCGACAAGCGACCAAAGATTTACATTTCGGTTACATTTTGGTGAAAAATCTTGGTTTTGGTAACTTGTTGGTCATTTAGGATATTTTTTTCAACAAGAATTGCCCAAAATTCAATAAAAGTTCAACTTATCTCAATTTGGTGATTTTCTGGGTTTTTACCTTAAAAATACCAAAAAGATTTCAAAAACGGACCACATTATTTGGTGACCTTTTGGTGACAGATTTGTTCAAAGCAACCGTTAGTTTTCGGTCACAAGTAGTTCATTATATGGTAAAAAACCATCTGGGTAACCATTTTCTGACCAAATTTTCACCAAACCAAAAAATAATCGGAAGTAAACCAAAAAAATTGCTCACTTCGGAATTGCTAGGGGTGGAGATAGTTTGAGACAAACAGATTTTGAAAATGTATCACTCATATTCTCACAAAACCTATCAAGAAATGTTACATAAGATATCTTTTAGATATTTATTAGGTATTTTTTAGACGATCATCTTAAAGATATCTATTGAATATCCAGAAGATGTCTTCTGAAACATTTTCCGACCAAATTTAGACGTTGTATTCGTTAAGACCGGTTGCGAAGTTTTTCTTGATCATTTTTTCAGACTCACAAAATTTCCATATTTTTTTCCATGTCTTAAGAAGAAAAATAAAAAAATACCTGGGAACACAGTTGTGGGGAAATAAAGGAATTTAGCGAGGACGAGGAAAGCTTTCCTAGGAAACACATCACATTACATCTTAAAGATTTCTTGAGAAACAATTAAGAACACTGCAATAATGTTACTTTTCCACAACATTTCCAGCTGAAAATTCCCGGAACGACAGGATACACAAATTCGCATGTGGATTCAAATTCCTGCCCGGGACCTTCCAGGTGCCATGTAATCGTTCAAGCTCCCGCTTGAGACCACTGCAGCTCCCGCCCGGGACGACTCGAGCTTCCGGTTTGCAGGTTCCGAGCTGGAATCTGAACCTGCATGCGAATCCGAGAATTTGCAGCTGGGAAAATTACGAATCTCCAGGACAATTGATTTCAAAATTTTATGAATTGCTAATTGAATTTTTTTAGAGTTTGAAGAGTTAGTAGAGTGAGATTCTGACCGATTCCAACAGGCAGAATACTTCCAGCCAACCCGGTTCGAACTAATTATTGCATTGCCATATGTTTAAAAGAACCCCTCAACTCAAGAGTTCCCAGAGTGCACACTGAGAAAAATCTGCATTGTAGAAATCACGTTTCAATATAGTAATGTATTTGACGGTGAAAAATACATTATTTTGGTTATTATTGCCATGAGCTAGGTGATAAATACCATCTTTTTGGTGAATCAAACAAAATGTACGGTGAAATTCAACATTGAAAAGGTACTTTTCACTTTTGAAAGGCTGGCTTCAGTTTTCATTATTTGACGGGTGAAAAATATACGAAATAGACGTTATTTTTACATTTAATTTTTCTCAGTGCAGTCTGAGTGATACCGTTTTGTCAGTAGATAAAAAATCCATAGAATGTAAAAATTACAAAACTTTGATAAAAAAAAAAGACAATGTGCCACTTTTTCCCAAACAAAGTTTTGTAATCTTTGTATCCTACAAAGTTTCCATCGATGCTTGTTTTAACAGAATGAATAGGTTGAAAAATATGAAACGAGCGTTCTCAAAGCTCAATAATGATTAAACAAGATCCAAGTCCAGATGGGCTCCCATTCTCCTGAGAGCCAAGATCGTATTCACAGCTTTGACCCATCGCTTTTTGATCACGTAACGTTTTAATCGCACTTTTGAAATGAGATTCTCTAAGGCAGCTTCGAGCCATCGATGTTCCAGCATTTTATCCGCCAAAGGCCTGCTTCTACGAATACAATAAATAACAATCATAATTAAATCCAACGAATAATAAGAACCAAATGTATTTATGCGCAGAAAGAATGAAATGTTATTATGATGTTATTCTAATTACATTGTATACCACCATATGTCAGGACTGCACGTAAACATGCTATATTACTAACGATTCTTCGGCTAAAATAACTAAGAAATCCACATATAAGATCATTAGATAATAACTGCAATAATAACCCTGATAACACATGAAGAATTCTTTTTCAAAAATAAGAATAAAATTCTTCAAAAACTCTTTTCGAACTAATGAATTCATGAGGAGCAGAGCTCTGGAGAAGTTCAATGTTTGAGACATTAACGAGTCCTTTGAGAATGTTGGAAGTATTGTTTTGGTACTCTCAAAGAATTCGTTAATGTCCCAAACATTGAACTCTTCCAGAGCTCTTTATGAATTCATTAATTCTATTCTACTTTTTGGAAAAGGATTCTTCGTGTTTTATCTGGGAATACCGATTATTATAGAAATACAATGAAAAAAATTCTGAAAAATCACCAAAATATTGGTAATATGTCAGAACATTTGATAAAAATATCGATTTCCCGGTGGCTCTATCCAAAAATTTAGTAAATGTAATGATTTTTTGCTCATTCTGTCGAAAAATGTGATACGTCTACCGATTATTTGGGGATTCTCACCCATCATGATTCAATTAATTGCTCCCCGACGAATTTCTATAAATTAGAATACTTTGTAAATTTCTCAATACCACAGAATGAATCGGAAACTATTGACTTTTCTAAAAATGAAGTTGTTGAAATTGTGTTTATTTTATTACATGAGATCTAAATTGGATCTATTACAATACAACATAGACCTAAACTAGACCATAACTCTACTTGATCTACATATTATACATATCAGCGAATCATTTCTGAACATAATATTTGTTTCAGGCAAATAAAATTTCCTTGTGGTTAGAAACGTGAGAATACAGACCCAACAAACAAACAGATATCTATTAGTATCTAAAAGATGTCTTGGAAGACTTTCCTGAAGATATCTTTGGTTTTTGCCGCCCCTTTTATGACAGCGAAAAATTAATTTTTCACGAAAATATTCACCATCAAAAAATTTTGTTTTATTGCTTAGAATTTATTATTCTCCTGAACATTATTTTTCAATTATTAAAATTAAAAAAAATTTCTTTCGACCCGATTGCTGCCCGTTCACGGCCTGCCGCCCATGCGCCATGGCGCCGTTGGCACAGGCCATAGTCCGCTCCCTCATCGGCATCTAAAAGATGTCTTATGCAACAAATTTCAACAAATTTTAGATATCTCAAAAGGGTCCCGTAAAAGATATGTTTTAGATATGTGGAAGACATCTTTCAGATGCCTCAAGATATGTTTTTGATTCTTTTGAAATACGTTTTAGATTTTTTCAAGATACGTTTCAAATATCTTCGCGAGATGTTTTAGAGGTCTTTGAGATGTCTTTTTGGAATCATTAAGATATCCCAGACAGCACAAAAGGATAATGATTTTTGACAAAGGAACATGGTGTGATTTTTGCCCTTTTTAAACAATTTTTAAGATATGTAACAGGTATCATTCAGAAACTTTTCGAAGATGTCTTTTAGACTGTGCTGATTCGACATCTGAAAGATGTCTTGGAAATACCTTAAAGACGTGTTTCTGACAATTCTTGAAGACGTCTGAAAGATATCGTTTCGATACATCTTAAAGATATCTCTTTTGTGACGTCTTTTAGATATCTAAAACACATCTTTTCAATGTATCTAAAAGATGTCCTCCTAAAGATATCTTGTAGATGTCTTCAAGACCTTTGGTGTTTGTTGAGAAAATCTCCGTCCCCATCAAACATCACGAGTTCTATAAATATTCGATATAAAATATATAAAACATATTTGTTATACAAATTTCAATGAATGAATTCTGTCAAAGATGATATTAAAAATGTGAATGATGTTCTAGCCTTTTGAAATATCGGATAATTTTGTTTTTTGAATTGAAGAGTTAATAATTTTGAATTGCAATCGAAAATTATTCTAAGCACCACTCTGCATTCTGCCATTATTAATTGTGAAAAAGGTCTCTATTCGAAGTTGCTTTTTGGCCTCATCGAGTTCATTCGCTATTCAGATAAAATAAGTTTCTGCATTAGCAGAAAGATACCTATCCAGATAGCAAAAATGTCAAAAAATTATATATAATTATATAAAACTTGTACACAAATTATACTGATCTATGTATAAATTATATAAAATCAAAAAAGTTTTTTTTTCCTTTGAAAACTCTTCAAGAGATTCACAGTTGCTAACTTCGTGCTATCTGGAAAGTAGGCAAGGCAACTAAAATTTGCTTATCGAGAAATTTAATTTCATCTGGCGCGAATAAAAAAAAAACTCAACTGTTTCAATCATGGATAATAAAATTGATTCGTAATCCAGCATACAACCAGACAGCATAAGATTTTAGAATGATTCAACAATCAATCAATTGAAACTGTGAGAATTCATAAACAATTCTTCACGAATATATTCGAATTCATCAAAATACAACACAACCCAGATATATTAAATGAAAAAATCTGTTTTATTTACTTCCAACAGGTGCTTATTATAAATAATTGATTCTTTGTTTTCCCCGAAAAAAAACGTGTTCATTTATGAATAAATTAAGAAATTCATGTCCCAATAGATACAACTGTAAAAATAAATTCAACGGTGCACGGAAGCTGGCTGCATGGACGTAGCCTCGGTAACGTTGGACGTCGATGAATTTTTCTGCTGTTCGGATTGAAAGTACTCGGCTAAAGAGTTGATTGTTTTTCTGGCAACTAAATCTTCCCCGCACCAATCGACGCTAACGGATTTTCTCCCAATTCCGGAAGGTCTAGTTCTAACAGCGTCTTCCCATTCGCTCAACAAACGAAGTAACAGATCTTTGGTGGACTTTGGCTCGTCGAGACTCAAATTCTTATGCAAATCGCGAAGATTGGTAATTCTAGGAACATCCCGGCTGGTCTCGCCAAAATGTTTGACACGAGAACGTCGCCAGGGTGGGGTCAAATCCATCGTCATATTATTATCTTCGTTGGATCCCCTTCGACGATTTTCCTCCTCTTTTTCACTCACTTTACGACTTCGTCTTTTGTTTAGTTTGAAAGAAGTGGTGGTCCTGACGGTTTCCGTATCGTTACGACTATGACAACTGTGAAAAGTAGTACCGTTAAGGATTCTCTGTTCCCTTATACTCGACAATTTTTCTTTGATTTCGTTACGCTCGCCGATATCGCTGTTACTACCGATCGAACTTTTTCTCGAAAATTTATTCCGATTCGTGGGCATTGCGGCATTCACCTCGTCGGCCTGCACTTTGTTTCCTCCCGAATTATTTTCAGCGGAATTATTGGTTTTCCCCGATCCCATAGCGATAGATCGCAAATGTTCGGACAATCTGATTATTTCTTCAGCTAAAACTATTTGACTCACCGGATCTCGTTGCTTTTCCAAAGCGGTTCCCTCGGACGCTCTCCTTTCCAAGCCTTGAAAAGCGAAACTCGGAACCGATAACAAGAAACTGCCTTTTCTACCGAGATAGTTGACTTTCTCTTTTCCTCTTTTTCCTTCCTGTTTGCCACCTTTTCCTCCTCCATCTTCACCACCATCTCCGTCGGGATTTTCTCCTAAACAAACGGATCCGATAGTCGTAGCCTCGGACAAAGTACTACAGATACTTTCGCAAGGGGATGGACTGTGACAGCGAAGGGATGCGGATTCTTCGATTTTTCCTGAGGAGAACATTTTCAAATTCGATATTTCGTAATCGATCAAGTACGGACTGTCCGGGTGTTCTCTCCAACGTTCCACGAATAATCTCAAATTGTCTTTCGTTAAATCAAGTTTCTCATCTACTTGAATCGAAGGATGGGAGGGAATATTGGATGAGGCGTTCGACGATGATGTTGGGATAGTCTCTAATCGATTCTCATTGATCGCGAATCGTTGTTGTTGTTGTTGTTGTTGTTGTTGTAATGGTTGAGTCAACGGTTGTTGATTCCCTTGTTGATCCTTCGCGAGAATATCCTTAGATTGTTGTCGTATTGGTTTACCGGCTCTTCTCGTAGTCTCTAACCAACGATGTTTTCTGCATTTACCAGCAGATGCGCGCTTCCTGAAAGACATTGGACGAGGTCAGCAAACGGATCCCTTTCATATTTCTTTTTGTAATAATAATTGTAATATACTGGTTTATAAGTCAAAGATTCATCGAGTTTCCCGTTATCAGTATTTTCTCCGGCGGTGGTTTTCATAATTCAAAACGTGGCCTTTCGATTTAATACCTCAGGACGATAAATCTTTGGAGATGGTGGTGCTTTTGTTTTGGAAAAACAGTCTGTGTTTCAGTTACGGTTTTATAAAATATTCAACATCAGGAGTTTGAGAGAAAAATAATATATGCAAAATGAGGATTGATTGTATAAAGTTCTTTTGTAAACAAATGCGACGAAGTTTTTATATAATTGATCAATTTTACGTTACGTCTATCTGAGTGCGTTACTGTCCTACGTTAAATCGCATGAAATTTTACATTCCCGAAATCGATAAGGCCAAAGCACACTTCTGATAACTATCCTCTTTGAAAAGTTCTTCGAACTTCTTCAGGCAAGAATTATTATATGGTTCGTATATATTTATGGCTTGTTTGTTATTAAGCGACAAAACAAAAGCATTATTCTCTAGGAAAAATTTAATTAAAAAATTGTACTCACTCTTTATCTTTTACTAAGAGACATCGGATGAAATCTTTGGCGTCCTCGGAGATATCGGTAAACGCGTCATGATCAAAATCGTATTTCGCTATGGTAACGTTGGCCATTGTTTCGATATCTGTATCGCCCATGAACGGTGACAAACCGGACAAACTGTGAAGCAATATTCAATTTGTTTATTCCTAGTTGAAGGGGAGGAAACAGAAAAATCAAAAAATATATATATTTACAGAACATAACAGATGACCCCCACACTCCACATATCGGTTCCAAAACCAATTTGGTCGAAATTCACCACTTCCGGTGCAACAAATTCAGGAGTCCCAAAAAGTACTTGCAGTTTTTTCTTTGGATCGTACTGTCTGGCTAATCCGAAATCTATGATCTTTATTCTGTTCCCTTCCTTCGTCAAGCATAATATATTCTCCGGCTGTGAATACAAAAATCAGGAGTTTTTTGGTCAAATCAACTATATCTTATATTTATAACTGATAAATACGAGGAAATATTTAGTAAATGTACGTGTGCTTTATTCTCATGATACTCAGAATGTTTATATAGAATGTGAAAACATGCTGCAGAATCCACGTAATTGTAGAAACATATGGAAATGATTCATGGACGTGAATTTAACCCACTTTTAAATCGAGATGCAGAATATTTTGGGCGTGAATGAACTCGATTCCCTCGCAGATCTGTCGCATGAATACCGCACAGCTACGCTCGGTTAACACGAAATCATCGTCGATTACTCTCTCGAAAAGTTCCCCACCTTCGATACTGGAATCGATAGAGAATTTATTATTCTTAAAATTACGTAAAGATACTTCACATACCTTTCCATATTTATCATTGATAATCTAGTTGATTCATTTTGAAATGATCATTTTAGGAATTCATAGTTCAAGAGAGTATGCTTTCAGTTATC
Organism: Gonatopus flavifemur; assembly: GCA_018340375.1. Lineage (NCBI taxonomy): Eukaryota > Metazoa > Arthropoda > Insecta > Hymenoptera > Dryinidae > Gonatopus > Gonatopus flavifemur. The sequence continues at coordinate 16,191,050 of JAFFJZ010000005.1, forward strand.
GGTAGATAATTTCAAAAGAATCTTTTATGCAAACTAAATGAACTTATATGAAGGGATAAAATTATTCTCGGTGGAGATATGCGAAAAGAAGACTGTATTTACTCCAAACGAGTTCACATAGAAAATTCTTTTTTTGTAAATTCATAGATTTGTAAAAATTGAAAAAGTCCACTCCGAATCCACAAATTTTATATGTTGCTGAAGTTTCAATCGTTTATTTAACGATTGAAATAAACGATTTTAAGCACTTTTTCATTTCTATAAACGATTCAAACTTCAGGAATCGAATTTTATTATGAACTCTTTCTGAGTTGGATCGGTATTCTTTCCTAATATCTCCACACTGAAAGAATTTCTCATTGAGAATCAATTCTTAATGGGTTTGAATCGGTTTTCTGCATCGGAATCAACGAGCATCAATGAGATTCTCCAACCGCGGAGAACAAGTAAAAATGCTTCGAAAAATTACTGTCCAGATCGTGAAAATGAGTGGATTTCTAAGCAGTAGAGAGTGATATTTTCTACTTTTATGTCAAAAAATTCCTACTTAGCCCTTGATCACTGAAATTCCATGCCGATGTTCCAAATAAAATTCTTCCAGTGCCATTTATGTATATTTTATGAATGATTTGAGAATTGATATATTCTTTCTTGTTCAAATTGAATCAATTCAGCATTCGATTGATTCATTTTGAAAGATTTATGAAGCCAGTTTAAGTAATTTCTTAAACTCATAAGTGATTTTGGTACCACCTGAAAAAGTACTGCGAATCATAAAACCTGTTGAACGCTTTGAATGAATTTTATGATTTCAAATCAGAGAATGATAGAAACGAAGACCTTTACTCGAGAAAAGAAGCAAACATGATCAAAACAATAGGTCCTTGATGCAATGTTGCGATGAATTACGGATAATACGATAAATAAACACCTTCCGTTACGAATTATCAAGGTTTCGATGGAAAAAAAAAACAGATAAATGTTCGACGATAAGTTGGAATAATATTCGATCGATAGGAAAAAAAAATAGCCAAGTATAAAAACAGATGAAAAAATCAAACGTACAGCTCTAAAATAACATAGAACTGTCTTCCCGTGTCAATGGCATCGTAGAGTTGAATAAGCCTCGGATGCTGAAGACGTCTCATAATCTCGACTTCTCTTTCAACGGCTCGTCTGTCTTCCTTTTTGGAGGTATTCACGACTTTTGCCGCCAACAATAATCCATTTCCCTTGTCTTTGCATCGATAGACCGTGCCGAATTTACCTCTGAAACGAAAGAAAAAAAAACTCAATCGAACGGAAATGATAATACCGATAGATATGTATTTAAAGAAAGTGAAGGATGGAAATTATTGGATTTGTAGCTCTATTTTGAAACGGTAGACTAAATCTCTTCTCTTATAACCCACTGAAAATAGTCGGAATCGATAGGGGACAAAATATTTCTTCTCAATTTCATCGTTCTTCTTCACGCTTGATAACAATCAAAGATCAATGTTCTCATTTATTTATTCATGTTTGTTATTATCATTATCTTTTCAACAATCATCAACTGAAACTGTCCTATTATGGATATGAAAGTCCTGAAAATTAGTTTTCAATACAGAGTATGTATCATTTTTTATGGAGTCGAACTTGGAATTCGTGAAATTCGAATTTCACATTCATACACTGGGAAAAATATTCATTTGTAGAAATTAAATATTCAATCAGATGTAAAAACTGATCACTTATGACGAATAAATTATTCATTTAGAAGACCAATTTATTAGCGAGAAGCATTACATTATTTGATTCGATTAAATCCCTGATGAAAATGTTACACCGTGTTTTTTTAGTGTAATATTATTGTCAGTGCAAAACAAATGGAAAATTAGGGGTATATTGATATTTTACCATGAAAATACGGTGTATTTTGTAATTTTTCACACCAATATCTTTTGGTTTCTTTCTCAGTAAAAAATGACTGTGGATTCGATGAGAATTCGATGTAACTGTACTCCAATTGAGAATATTCAGAGTAATCGCTTGGTGTCAAACAAATTAAATTGGTTTCTGATGTCAATTATTGTGTGAAAGATTCACAAATACACCAGGAAATCACGGTGTCTAATCGGTGTATTTGATTTCATTAGGGATATTTCATTAATCCTAAGAAATATTTTATGAAGAGAGGACGAATAAACTATTCATTTGGTTGGAAGAAATAATTTTTGTTCAGTGTATCGGGTCCAAATAAAATTCCTCCTCGTAAATCATGGTGCCCAACAAAACTCCTGAGAATTTTGTTCTCTTTGTGTGTCTCTCTCTCTCTCTCTCTTTCTCCCCTGGTAGGGATAAAAAATAATTTTTATATTGAAAGAAGAAGTGAGTGAAAGTAATACATGTGCGATTATTAAGTGTTATTCATGCATACGTTGGGAGAATGAGTGATTAATCATGCAAAGTCAAATTCATATAATTTATCGTGAATTTTGTACATCACTTGGAATAACAGTCAGTCTTCTACGTCAGGGACAGGTCACCAAGTGTGAGGAACTCGAATACAAAAACTGACTGTATCGTCGTTTGGACGATTTTACGCGATTATTCTTCTATTTATCTTAACGGAGTCGTGTACGATCGCATTCGAATTTTATAATAATTCATGAACATTTATGTAACTTGAATGATAAATTTCTGTGAAAACCTCGTAAGATTCGATTACAACTGACTTATGGCACGTTGTCATGGAAAGAAATTTAGGGTTGAATGATTATTGTAGATTGTTTTGTATAGTCGCTGTTTTTTTTATAATGCAAAAGAAGTACATCAAATTAAGATTTTATACTATATTTCCACTAAATTGGCAAGATGAAATCTGTTACTACTGTTATTGTTAGAGACAGTGCAGTAAAAAGAAATAATTTATCAGACATTCATCGGTATGACTACACTGTCTAATAATAATAATGGGATTTTCTGTTACCTTGCCGATTTAGAAGGAATACAGTAATTTTTAGAACATGATTTTTCTCCGTACGTAATTTAAGCAAAAATTTGTTACTTCCTTGGAAAAATAACGCACATCTCTGATTCTCGAACAAACAGATTACGCTGGTGGAATAAATGCATTGAATCTTGCCAAATTTCAGGGGAGGTGTGAATATCAACACGGGTGTATTAAAATCCTATTTAATGATTCGCCAATGGAATTTGGTGAGCCCAGAAGGAAGAAGTAAACAATTAACAGACAAGAGCCAGCCATTTTTTGCGGGACTCGCCCAGAACAGTGATGACCAGCTTTTGTGGAAACTGCAGAACATTTTGGCCAGTAATTAACCAGTTTCCGGGGCGAATGACAACGATCTTTTGTCTGGTTTCTGGCAATTGATCATTTCTGTTCGGTAACCAACCAATTTCCTGGTCTCTACGATACCTGAGTAGATATATTCTAGGCATTCACAAGTGTTTGTAACACTTGCGCTAGTGAAAAAGTAGTTTAGAGGATATTTCTATTAAGATGTGCTTCAATTCTAATCTTCATGGTCATCATCATAAAATTATATAAAAATTATATATAATTTTGAAAACTTTTTCACTCGTGCGATACTTGGCTGGTTTCAATAACGCACATTTATCTTCTTTCATATCCGATTTTCGAAGGGAAGTTTTTTGGATGATTTCATTGAATACACTGAGAAAAAATGAATCTAAAAATGACTATCATTTCACATATTCTTCACCCGTAAATGATGACATTTCCCGATATTGATATTTTTTATAGAAACTTTGTTGAGTTTATGTTGAATTTTATCAAATATTGATACAAACTATATACAAATTGTATAAGAAATATCGATATCGTGCAAAGATGCAAAATACTGTCTCAAATGGTAAGGGCTGTAATGTTCAACCTATTTTCCATCTTATCATTTGATTCCATTGAATAATCAAATGGTATTTATCCCTTCAGTTATCAAGACAATTATGAAAATAATATATATTCCACCGTGAAAGTGCGTTACCATATTAAAGGTAATTACCTTGAAAGGTAAAGTGTTTTTTTGGCACCCTTAAAAAGTGAACATGGATCATTCGTGCTCGGCGCTTCGAAAAGTACTCAAAAGGTCTGGAAAAATCTGGGAAAATTCATGGTTTCTTATTAACTATCCTAGTATCAGGACTGATCGCTATATCAATGAATCATTCATTTGTTCAAACAATATAACAAAATAAACAAATGAAAACGTGGAAAATGAACTGTTTCGTTAAAAAATTCATAACTTATGATCAAATTGATATTTTATTAAATTTCGAACGGGAAATTGAAGCTCAAAAATAGCATTCTGAAGAAAAAAATATTGCAAATATGTATCAATCAAATCAATACTTGAGTTTTCAACATAAAAATCGCGTTCTTTCGAAGTATGTAGAAAAGGTATTATTTCCAGTAAAACAGACATAGATTCATTTTTTAAATATTACAGAATTTCAATTAGTGTTTGTGATGAAGAAAGAGACGATATAAATATACTAAAGAGGGGGAAATGTTATAAAACAATTGTCAAAGTCGAAAAAAAAGTAAAAAGCATGTTTCATTCGGTTACGAGGCTCAATTTATGCTGATCTCACAGTGAGTCTGTTAAGTGGATATCACTGTGTAGTGATAAAACATGAGAAATTTTCAAGATGAACAAAAAAATCTTTCACTCATCCGTAACTTTTGGCACCCTTAAGAGGATACCAGCGGCGTGGCAGCAGCCAAAATGAAGAAGTGTTTTGGGTTAACACTTAACCACCCATTTGAACTAATACTGAACCGATTATTCTGGAACGCGGTCATATCACCATTGGATATAATTATTATTATGCCTCAGTAATCTGCCATTGATGGGTGATATTCGAACATTATCCCGAAATTTCTGGCCATAAATCGGAATCATTTACCCCCATTACTGGGCCAATCAATAATTTTATACATGGCCCATCATTTCTTGCCATTACTGGACCCACGTTACCATTCGGCAATTAACCATTGATGAGCCATTAATGGGCGAAGAACGCCGTTTGTGGTCCAGTAACGTGTCATTATTGGACCAATTGATGAACCCTGTATGGGTATCAGAATTTCATCATTAAATCATCACCCAGATAACAATTTTGAGGAATTCTTCTGAAAGATATCTTAAAGAATTCTAAAAGATGTCTTATGGAACACCTAAAGACATCTCAAAGATATCTTACAGAGGATATCTTTAAGAATTCTAAAATATACCTTCAGAAAACTTCAAGAAATCTCACATGAAGACTTCCAAAAGATATCTCTTGGTGTTTCATAAGACATATTTTCGAATTCTTCAAGATTTCTTTCAGAATGATCCAAAAGAGTGATCCAAAATTGTTATGTGGGCAGTTGTATTGATACTATTCGAAATCTATCGTGCTCACTGGGAGAAAAAAAATCTTAAACCAAGAAAATATTGGATTGACCGAGTCCGATTCGATATTTTCTTAAATCAAAAACACTTTCTCAAACGAACAAAACATTTACTCAGTTTGAAGCCTTACAACATGATATGGAGAAAATTTTCTTACCCCAAGTACGTATCTCCTTTAGATAAGAAGAAAATTTATATTCTCAGACAAAGAAAATATATTCTTGAGGTTGAGCTAATTTTTCTCTCGGTGTTGTTTCCTTATCGTAAAAGTCCGATAAAAATACGATATTCACTATAATGATCCAATGTAAACCCGACATCGGGACCCAGACAGCACAACGTGCCACTGAAACGTTCATGGAAGGTTTATAGAACGTAAGAGAGATTTTCTGAACGTTCAGAAAACGTCCCAGGGGCACGTCGTGCTGTTAGGGGAAATCATCGGTGTGCTGGTTCAGTTTTGTATCGGATAATTATCGTAGACATCGTACTTTTATCGAACTTGTCTGATAATGAAACAACACGATAAATTTTGGACAGTATTAATACAACTGATGATTGAACGATGAAATCCCAAAACCAAGTTTTTTCATAAGGGAAAGAACATTGATTCTCGCCAAATCTCATTGAATCTTGCACAAGATTCTAACCAAATCCTATTTAACCATTTTCAATGAGATTTAATCAGATTAGTGTATTTTTTCAATGTGATTCTGATGGAATCTTGCACAATGTTCTGACCAAATCCCATTGAATTTCATTCCATCAGATTATATAAATTTTTTGAACCAGGGTAGTTGTACCCAAATCCGTTAGGGGCGATATTTTGACGGTGTGGAATTCAAGAGAATCAGTTTCGATACATTTTGATCAATGTAGTGTCCAAGTCAGGTGATTCATCAGTTGTATAACAGATCGTTTACGATTATATGTATATTCAAAGATAGCTCGATCGACTCTATTCATGCAAGTTGAATCTCAGATTCACTTGGAGGACGAAGTCATCAAATTTTCATTCTTTCATATTTCAAGAGTCTGTTTTGATACCGAGAACCGCGCAATTTGCGTTGAATCGTTGATACAAAACTATAACAATTATTTAGATTTATTATTAAACTCTTGAAATCCACAATATTTTTATTTGAGAATAAACAAAAAAATTATTTATTTCTCGCACGCTTATGAAAAATTGAATTCGTTCATCTTTCTACGTGCGAATTAAATTGTTGAAAAATGAGTGGATATTACGATAAACAGTTGATAAAACGAAAGAAGTAAATGCCAAGTATTATTTGCTTCGCGCATCTTTCTCTAACATTTGTTTTGCGTATGTATGTAATTTTAATACCGGCAATATTCACAAAACGACAAGTGAAGCTAATCCCGCTCGCACAACGATTGTCACGAAGCCAAGTTCCTGAGTCAGTGAGTTAGTGGAGCATGAGAGGTAAATCGACAATTACACTATTTTCACTTGAAATATTAAAACCCGGAGTAATGACGGTTTTTGAAATTTGAGGAACAGAGAATGTAGTCAAAGTTAGCGCGAAAAAACAAAGAAAAAATTCTAATGAAGACACGATGTCGGAAGTTCAAGCGAATTCTCAGGGTAACTTGTGATTGGCTGAAAGGAAAGTCGCTGAGGTTTCATGTATCTTTTCAAACGTTCAATGGGGAGAATAAATAATTGTGTATTGATTGATTGATGAAAAATTATAAACTATTTTTTGCATATTCGAAAATTTCATTTATAAAAGAATCGACTATCTTTTGTTTTTGTGTCTCGTAAAAGAATGTGTCAGTTTTTCATGTTTTAAGAGTTCTCTCTGGAAATTAGGAAATTTTTTAGGGTTCGCTGAAGATTTTTCAAAATTCTAGAAAATAGTCCAAATCCATTTTTGTTTATTCTTCAATTTCGTTGCAGTAAAATTCAAGATCTGAAGGATAGTAACTTTCTCAGAGTTACAGACCAAAATATTTATTTTTAAAGGTCGCTCAAAATTTATGAACATTCTTTTAATTTGTTTGTTTCATACTCTCGAGTGACCTTTGAAAATTCATATTGACATTTAAAATGTACGATCACTCCTAGTTAGCGCCTTAATGGATAAAGATACACCACGAGATGAAAAAGAAATTTGATACATCAAAAGCATATAAATTTTCCTAATACATCAAGTTAATTAATCGGAAAATATCAAATCAATCAAATTGAATCAAGAAATTAGACGAATTAAATAATTAAAATTCAATTAAATTAATTTATTACATCAATTATTTAATTACATAAACTTGAGGAATTTTATTTTTTGTTTTAATAATTTTTGAGTTTTTGCTCGAGAACATCAAAAGCAATGAATTCACCCTAATCAAAATCATTCTAGGCCCCCTTCGTCCCTTATCTGGCACTATCGAGGCAAACAAGGCGTATCCCTAGCCCTAATATGGCCCAATGAACCGCTTCATATGATTTCTATTTTGAGTATTGAATATTTTGAGCTGAAACTTTGAGAAAGTTGCTATTTTATCTGATACTAAATTTTACCAGAACGAGAAAAGGAAATTGAAGTATGAAGAAAATGAATTTACACTATTTTTAGAATTTAAAAAAAATCTTGAGCGACACCTAAAATATTTTTTGTCGAGCTAATTTTGGAAGAGAACTGCTAAAACATTAAAAACTGACATATTTTCATACGAGACGTGAAGAAAGAAAAAACAGTCGGTGTTTTTGCGTCACACCGGTATACAGCGAGCAATAAAATAATTGAAAATACGCAAAAGAACTTTTGATATAAAATGAATTTTGGAGAGGATATTTTATTCGACTCGTGCTAAAATATTCAACGGATCTGACGCAGACCTGTAGTGATTCTTCTGCTCTCTTGTGCGGTAGTTTTGCAGACGTATTGCGGACACGACGAGCATAAACCAGCTCACTTTACATTTGCAACAGTGTTGCACAAAAAAGCACAATGAACGAAACACGTTTCCGCCGAGTCTGCACTTGAAAAAATGTTCATAAAATGTCATTGATCATACAATTTTGTTATTATTATTGAAATATTTTATCATGATAAACCAAAATATTGTAAACTGAACAAAACTTCTGTTGTTTGAATTAAAAGATTTCATTGATTACATTTGAATAGAAACTTTTGATTGAAACAACAAAACATTTTTTTTCAGTGAACTTCAACAAAGGTGGGGAGTTTTTCTCTACACTGTTGGTAGATTTCGTCCCTTAATCGTGGGGGAATTGTTTTTCCATCAAAAATGAGGGATTTTTCCAACACTTAGAGGAACTGTTTTGTTTTTTGGGTGTTGACAAATTCCCCATCTGTGGAGGAACTCTGCTGCAACCATTTCACGAAAGAGAATATTCCACAATAATTTTTCACAGTGTATGCTTAGCGAATCGAAATAAATATATTAACTGGGGAAATCATGGAAACAATTTAGGTTTTATCTTCATTCGAAAAGAATAATGGAATTCACTTCTCATTTGAATTGTCGAAATAATGGAAAAAGTCAATGAATTATTAAAATTTAGTGTACGAATTCTTTTCGAACCTGTGCTCCATCTAACTTGTGATGACTTTCTTCCGTGAACATTTACTGATAATCTTTGCCCACCTACACGATCTTCAGTCAATCGTTGACCATCTGAGGCCCTATCTTGGCACAAAATAGGGCCTGAGATTCAAAGAGTTTCATTTTTAGCAGAGAAATGTCAGGATCGGATATATTAAAAGTTCCAAGTAGTGTTACCACGAGCCATTAATGGAACTGTCACGGGAATAATGGCTCATTTGGAAGTGAGTTATTTCCGAGAAATGGAAATTGATGAGAAACTCACTTCAGTGAATCATAAAACTTGGTGCAAAAGTTGGAATCCAGCTTTCATTTCACTGAAAAAAAAATCTAAATCGCCCATATGCGAATAAAAATTCACCCAATTTCAACACATTCTTGGCCCATGCTCGCCAATCTTGTGTCAGCCAAAAGATACTGAAAATAAAAATTTTCTCCAGCGCAATAAATGTTGTTTCCATGCAGAAGAAATAAATATTTATTTATCTGGAAGAAATTTTTGTTCAGTGTATTTGTCGACATATAGACGATGCGTATTCAAGTCCACTTCCTTTCTAAATTTCTCGGAGTGAGATTCTACTCTTATAAAGTGAGCTTTCCCTCCATAAGAGTGAATTTTCACTCTCTTGCAGTGAGGATTTCACTCCTGTGGAGTGAAAAGTCACCCTTTAGGAGTGGAATATCACTCTTCCCGGATTTGCAGTATTTTCAGTCTTCAAGAGTGAATTGTCAACTCCACGGAATTTACAGAGTTTGAAATACAAATTTATGTGAAAGTCAAATCAATAGAATCATAACTGGATGCAAAATTTCAACCTGAACAAAAACCCTTTTAAGCAAAGTTTCAGCAAATCTTCACTTTAAATTCTACGTTGCATCAATCCAGAACTTGTCAAGTATTTCTGATTATTTTCTTCTCTGAATATATTTTGCTCTCTTTCAAACATCAAGTAAATTTGTTTTGTAAATTCAAGTTATTCGACAATCAAGGAATCAGGAGATCAGTATGTTAAGATTCCCCTCGCAGAATATTAAAAAGATTCATAAGAATAAAACTTAAAATCTCACAAATTTCGCACCACTCAAATTATTTGATAAAATGTTCATCAAGTAATGTCGCTCTCTGCGTCGAAAACATTTAGTATTGAGTACAAAATATTTTTGTTAAAAATTTAGTACCCAAATAATTTGGTTGTAACAACAAAACACTGTTTCCCATGTGTAATAAATGAACAAACGTATCAACTCAAAAACGAACGAACGAATGAATGAATGAATGAACAAAAAATGGTTGTTATTCATATTTCTGTGGAGCAAGTAAACGGTGTAAATCTCCATTGAGTCAATTCTTTTTCCGTTCTTCTCAATGTAAATACTCGTGTTGGCATATATATTCTCTTTGAAAGACGGAGACAGATAGGAAGAGCGAGTATACTCTTTAGCGATTCAATAGGAACAAATCATGAACGTATGGGACCGAGAGGATTCGATAAAGATGGAATGTGCACTTAAGAAAGCAAGAGGAGAAAAAATACTGCACTGTTGCGCGCAACATGCTCGTGTGTAATCAAGGTCCTCACGTATCTATAAATAATACGCGAGTTTTTCATACCGAACGACGTCGCTCGTCAAGACGCCTGATTCTCTTTGGCGTCGCGACGCACTTGACACCCGGGGTTCAAATACTTTTGAGCCGCGTGCTGCCGGTGCTCGTTGTCGAAGACGGAATACGAGAACAGTCCGCTCGTAAAGATATTTGATGAGAAAATAGTTGGACTCGATTTTTAGAATCGCAGTTTTTTTTTCATTTGACATCCCATGAACTTTCGAGAGACCTTCTAATTAATTGTAATGTCAATAATCAAATCGACCAACCCACACATGAATATAATATATATTTATGCAGATGCAAAAATCAGATGTCATAAATTTCGATCCTGATTCATTGGGACGAATCAAAATTCAATCAATCTCTTTTGCGCGAATCAACATGTAATTTCTTTCGTGAAATGTAATCAAACTGATAATATACGTTGATAATGATACGTTAATCAGGTTGTAAATAATCCGTCATCTAAATAAAATGCAGGTAAATTCATTCAAAGTTTCGTTTTAATGAGATATGTCTCAACGACGATGTGAATGAGACATCAGAAATTGTAACATGTTTTTCCGGGTGGTGCCTTGATCGATCAAATTCAATCTTGATATATACGAAAATCTCAGATGACATTGAAAATTGAAATGCGTATCGTTGTAAACTTGTACGTTATAAAAGTTTGTTGATTGAGAAATCATTTTCAATGTGTATATAAAAATAAAATCGAAAATCAATGCATGCATTGAGGGTTGTTGAGTCTATTTGAAGAAAAGATTACGAAAGAAATAAAAGAATCAAAATAACTGCTGTTACCTTTTTTTAAATATTCAAAAAATCAAATTTCCACAATGTTGATAAAGAGAATCGATGTTTTTTTCAAAAAATGATCAACTTATAAATGGTCCAGGTTGAGTTCACTAATTGAGCATTCTATGTTGGATTCTGGCATTTGTTCAACGAGTGAATGAAAGTGACATAATTGGAAAAAACTATTACTCGCCCTTTTTTTATGTTTCTGAACGAGGATGAAACTCGTAAAAATAGTTCCTGGTTTATCAAGTTAAAATGTTGACTATACGATTCGCTGTACAGTTCTCCGTTAAGAATATCGTTTTGCTCTCACCACCCTATATCATAATACTTTCGTTTACTCTGCATTGACGTACCGTTTATACATTCTTTTCTCTCCCATCGGATACGAAATCCTCGTATTCTTCATATTTTTTCTGTACTTTCAAGGTTAAATTTTGATAAATCAATGGATCGTTAATAGGCTGTCATTGACATTCGAAGGTTACCTCTGGCAACGGTCCATTCATATAAAAATATTCGCAACAGTCACTTATAACAGTCATTGTTGATGCTGTTGTTCTTTTTTTTGCTTCTTCTCCTTATTATTTTGATGCCTCTCAATCGTGATTTCTGTCGTTGGAAAATTTCATCATGCAATGATATCGTGATTGCAACTACCCATCATCTTCGAATTCACCACATTGCAAAAGCTGAACCGAACCTTCCCGAGTAGCAGCAGAATATACTCTGAAGTTCTGTTGTTACTTGGGTCGATAAATCCAAGCCATCGTTGTTGAAAAGCTATTTACTTTGCACTTACACTGTAAAAAAAACGGTGTCAAAACCGTGACAGAATTCATACAGAATCAACACCACGCGGATTTTATAGAAGTCCACCCCAAAACCAGAATGACACTTTATGGTGTGAGAATATTACCATATGGTGTTAAAACAACACTATTTGGTGTGGATTTTGGCCAACGTCGCCACCCTAGCATGTATGTACCATGGGGCCCAGCATAGGCCCCACCCTGCCAATATGGGCCCAAGACTAGGTCAGAGTGGGCCAGAATTCCTACACGCTGGGGCAATTGTTTACAGGGTATATCGTTGAATTTCGTGAACAATCTAATTGGTAATTGTTGAGAGAGAAAGAGACAGACGATCAATCCTCTTGAACGCAATATAATAATTGAATATATATTATTAATTTAAAGATAGAAGGAATCTACGATTTCGTGTTTCTAAATTTGATTAGCAATCGAAAACTGACAAAAGTTCTTGAGGTTCCCCTGCTTAAAGAATCTCATTGAACCGATTGATTCTCATTGATTCCCATGCAGAAAACTGATTCAAACCCATTGAGAATCAATTTTTAATAGGTTTGAAAATTGATTCTCAATGGGCTGAATCATTTTTCTGCATGGGAATCAATGAGAATCAATCGGTTCAATGAGTTTTTTTAGACAGGGATTAATAATAAAAACTTTCATTTCCACTTTTGGTGCTCGAAAATCTAATTGAACAACGTTTTAATGAACATTGTATCATGCGTGCCTGCAATAATGTGTACATTAAATATACAATGACATATAAATGACCTCATGAAGAGTTCATAGAGTAAATTCGTTGAGAATTTTTCAGGACTAGGAAAAGAATTCTTCTAGTGATGCATTATGAGCTGACATAACGGAAATACCTAATTTACTAAATTCACTACTCTTAATGAACCCAAATTTAGTACTTGATCAAGTCCTGTAATGAGTTTTCAACAAATTCAGGAAGAGTCCTTCGGAGATCGAATGTATTATTTGAAAATTTACTATGAATTCATGAAATTGTTTTCTCAATGAATTCTTTTGAACAAATTCATCATGATAAGTCAGAGGACTTCTTTACTGTCTTGGCAATTGACAATGACAAAATTCTTTAGAAATCTCTAGTTATAATTTTGAGTCAGAATCATGGCTCAGGGGAACAAAAAATAGTATACATATTTCTCTCTTACCTGAGATCTGGGAACCGATTCGAAGTGATTTTGGTGTGTTAAACGGAAAGTCAATACCAGATTTCCAGAGATGTGAAAGCATTTCGAATGCTTTTTAGCCAAAATTTGGTATTGCCAACAAATTTCGCTGTTTTTTCTCCATTTCTGCATTTGATTTTTAAAAAAATTTCCCTGAAGATGACATATTTTGTATTTTTTATTTTATCACATATTTTGGAATGCATTTTGCATTTTGTATGGAAAATGCAAAATGCTATCGGAAATCTGTTATAAAATACGAAATATGAAATATATCGTGTTCAGAGAAATTTTTTCCAGAAGAAAACCACGAAATCACATAGAAAATGTGCAGAAACGAGGAATATTCAGCAAAATTCAAAGACAGTAGCTGTCTCAAACATGCTCCGTTTCACTGAGGAAACGAATCCGTTTTACCATTAAAATCGGCCGTCTCAATATAATAACCGTGCAGTTTTATAAACAGACGAAAATCATCTAACCTTGAAATGAATTCCGTCTTCTCATAAGACAGTATTCGTCTCACGCAAAGAAGAATGTTTCTAATCTGCTCCCAAGTAAGTAAGTTTGAGTATGCTTCCCCGGTTTTATCACTAGAAGGGACCCCGTCTTGTGATTAGACGAATTCCGTTTTACTAACAAAAGAAGTCGAAAAGAAGTCGTCACTGTTAGTGACATGGAATTGTTTGAGATGGTTCCCGTCTTGTCATAAGACGAATCTCCGTCTGAAAATATTCTAAAATGTGATCTTCTTATGATTATGCAGCTTTGTCTTATCATTAGATGGTATTTTTTTGAGTGTGGATTAGTTCAATTTTGATTATCCTTTATACATAGTTTTCATATATAAATCTATATACTGAGGGAAAAGAGTCATTGAGACAACAAAATATTGCATCCAATGGTATCTATAAAATATTCCTTTAGATCCATGAAATTTTACTTCAATGGATGAAATGGTTTCCCACTTCATGCGGCGAAGAATCAAAGAATTTAATCGGTTCAAAGAAATATTTGATAGAAACCATTAGATAAAATATTTTCTTGCCTCAATGACTTTTTCCCCTCAATATATAATTGATAAATTCTATATATAAAAGAATGATAAAAATCGAATAGATTCAACGAATCTAATATTGTTTTCGTATCGAGCACCCCAAAATTACTCCGAAACAGTTGCCAAAATTCAGAGAATAGATGGCTGTTGACCAATGTAGTTCTTCAAGATAAGGTATGATTGTCTCGAAATATAATATATGTACAATGTCCCTGAAGAATGTCGAATCAGGTATTATCATTGATACACAAGGTGTCCTCCAATAAACTCCGAAACCTTTCGCTAGTGTATATTCCTGGGGAAAAAACGGAGAAACTGTATTGTTGACTAGTTTTCGATACAAAGTTTAATTTCAAAACTGGATCCAACCAATCGAATGGAAGCTACATGATGGAATATTCATCGATGATTGGGATAGCCAATGTAATTACTTTCCGAATAATTATCTCATTTTGTTTATAACTCGAAAATCAAGCTTTGGATCGAAAAGGAGTGAAGGAAACAGTTTCTCTAGTTTGTCTCAAAATAAGCTACCCGAGAAAAGAAGATAAGATCTACTGAGATCTAAGTAGATCTCTTGGAATATATGTAGATCTCTATAGATCTAAATTTTGGCAAAAAAGACCTACGGAGATACATAGAGGAATCTAGAATTTCATTTCCAGAAATTTTTTTTAATTTTCCTATGTTTTTTTCTCGATTCTTTGCAGCCCTGGTTGAAAAATTCTATAGAATCTCATTCATTAATGAGATTTAATACAAACTTTGCAACGGTAAACAACCATTCACACTTGTTTAAACCTGTTGGAATCCATTGAAACCGGTTAAATTAATGAGATTCAATGAAAATTTAAAAGGTTTGAATGGTCATTTACCGTTGCAAAGTTTACATTGAATTGATTTATTTAATGGAATTTAATAGACTATGGAGGTGCATAGCACATAATTATTCGAAACAGTCTTTTTCTGAGGTTCTAAGCGTGTTCGTAGGATTTTCCAAACACATTCCTAGCATTTTTAACCTCCTATGTTGCTTGGGTAGTAGACAAGGTTGAAGGGTTCCATCAAACCAGCCACAACATTGATTACTTCATGATGATGATGATGATGATGATAATCAAAACATGTGGTTGATTTTGGCTCGAACCATTTCATCTGGCCATGACAATGACATTTCCTGGTGATCAGTTTCAGAGTTCAAGTCATTGTAACCATGAATGTTGCAACCAATTCGTTATTCTATCAGTGTACCGAGGAATCATATGCTACATTGACGAGAAGATAATGTTGCTTTCTTCACATAATTTGCATTCAAAGAGTATTTAGCACATGCAGTTGAAAGAATATTTTCGTATCCAAAATATTTTGGAATTCACATCCTTTTGAGCGCAACCGTCCGATGATTGCAAAATAACCCGCACGGAAAAAATAATTGAGCTGCAGCAGCTAAGTAGCTAGCACGGACACGGACAGCCATTAAATCAGCTCCTGCAGCTAAATTTTAGCTGTTACCGCAAACAAATTGACTACAAATGCGAATTTTTTTGCTGTAACAGCTGAAATTTAGCTGCAGGAGCCAATTTAATGGCTGTCCGTGTCCGTGCTAGCTACTTAGCTGCTGCAGCTCAATTATTTTTTCCGTGCGAGTGAGCAAATTGTGAGAATTATATATCATTTTCATAAAATATATTATAACTTATGTATAAAATATATCAAATTAAGCATAAATTGTCTATAATTTCGAAAATTTTTCTACTCGGGAAGTATCTAAGACGATCGGAGCGTTCTTGTTGGGGAGACCCTTTCTCGCTACCTAAAGTTATCATCAGAATCACCAAAATAAGACCTTCGAAAACCGAGAACCGGAACCTTCAGTGCGGAAATGGCTGATTAGACGTGAGTTATGAAAAAAAAGTAGAAAACATTGGTTACAATGTTCTCAATGTTGAACTTTGAATGCTTCTTTCTAGAAAGAGCACGTGAAGCGCTTCACAGCTTCAACGAATGAACCGATGCGCATGAATCTCTTCGCAATTGAGAATGAATTTAATTTCCAGGGTTATCAGAAAGCGGTTTTTATCAAAAATTGGTTTGATAATATTTTCTTCATCCATTGAGGCGAAAAAACCTGATAAAAAGATTATGTTTCCCTGTTTTAAACGGCTGTCACATTATTTTATTCAAGAATTTGTCGGGAAATCAAGACCGATGAGGCTCTCAAAAACTCAACCTAGTTGAATAATTTTGAACCCGTTTTTTGTTTCAGATACCTAGCAAGACTGTGGAGCATCCTGCGCAAAACAAAACACGACGCCGTGCCGTGCATGGTTTTATTCAACGGGAGCTTAAATCGCGATTTTCTTTCACAAATGAAATTGGAATTGATTGATAAGAGAGTGAAATACCTAAAAAATCGATTGCCAAAAATATAAGTTCATGTATTGTGTATGCTTTTCGACATTAACCTCTCACTTGAAGGGAAGTTCTCATCAAACGAACTTGAATTTCTTTTGTCATGAAAAGAAGTGGATGAAGAACTCGAGTTTTTTGACACCTATTTAATAAGTGTAAAAATACATGAAAAACAATTTTTTGAAACGATGTTTCTTGAGTTGGTTTACAGAATCACTCAAAACCTCCTCGATTGATTTTTTTTCATTTTTTTGTTTGTTTGAAAGATCTTTCAATAGGACGGCACGTAAACCCAAGTGCTGGAAGAGTTATTTTTGTTTTTTTTTTTTTTTCATAGCACTGTGAAGAGCGAAAAAATAGTGAAAAATCGGCAATAAAAGTTCACATGTTCACCATGACTTTAATTTTCGACAATTCATCGGTATTATTGGTTTAGAACCTGAGAATATTCAAATATTTTGCAAAAATGTTTCATTCTTTGATTTTCGATAATTTTAGGGAGCACGCAAACAAATCACTTCTCATATTTACCACAATTTGTGAAAAAATCTGGAACAGGTACAATTTTGGAGTATAATTTACTGCAACTGCCATTAAATCTACTCCAATTCAGTTAGAATTACCACAATTTGTTTTAAATGGTAATAGAAATTGTACCTGTCCCAGAATTTACCGCAAATTTTTTTCCGTGAGCGCTACAATTTAAACCAATGGGACTTCCTTTAGGGCCATCACATTGCGACGTATGTGTCATTCCCTCATTCCATTATTTTTAACTAAAAAACATTTGTTTTGTACACTCAATAAATATGTATAAAAAATTTGAAATTGTGTATTTACTTCCTTCTACGAAAAAAAATCATCGACGTCGTTTGAGGAGAACCTCCCGTCAAAGCTGCAGATATTAGCGCCAAGATACTAGACATTTCCTATTGGCCAGTTGATTTCAAAATTCACGTATAAATTCGTCTGAATTGAGTTTCTAAAAATTTTTCACAGCTCACAGAATCTTCAGAAACTCAGTTTGAATGGACTTACACAATAGTTTTCAAATCAACTAGCTAATACGGAATGGTTGAGGTCAAGGCACTAGTATCCCCTTAAATTCTTATCCTGAAACGGGGAATTGACGTTCAATCAATTTCAAAAGAATGGAAATTCTATTTCAGAACTATTTCGATAAAAATACAGAATAGATTATACAAGACTGATTGATTCTCATTGAAATAAAGTTTTCCCAGGAACATGTGGGCATGTTAGTAGGGTGGAGCGATCTTAGTCAATGGTCGAATTTAAATAGTCGATAGTGCGGAAAAGGTGCCTTTCACCATCGGTATTCAGTGTGCGAAAGCGCAATTTGTTCAGTCAATTCCTTTAACTGCCCCAAACGTGTTGAAAATTTGTAAATTTGGTGAAAAATATCATTCTTAAATGGTGTTTTCAAGATGCATGTTTCAGGATTCCAATGCTTCAACTTCTTTCTGTGGGTGAAAGGAAGTGACTTACAGGTGACTTAGGACTTACACTGAAAAAAAGGCTGGTAACAGATATTATCGAATGATATTTTTGAATATGACCAATCAAATATTCGATAACATTAATCGAATATTCAATAATGTTTATAAATTATGTTTATAATTATCGAATATTTAATAGATATTATTGACATTTAATTGCGAATGATATTTTTCACCAAATTTACAAATTTTCAACACGTTTGGGGCGGTTAAAGGAATTGACTGAACAAATTGCGCTTTTGTACACTGAATACCAATGGTGGAACGCACCTTTTCCGCACTATCGGATATTTAAATTCCAACATTGACTAAATTCGCTCCATCCTAATGTTAGTCACACTTGTGATTCGATTGTTTTGGATTTGTTATTGACAACCTTGTCCATAGGCGTGCCCAGCCCAGACAGCACAACTAGTTCTCAAACAATTCTTAGAGAATACCATTTGAATCCCACGCTTTTTGAGAGAATTCTTTGAGAATACGCACAATTATTCATTTGAATCCAAAAATAATTCCACAAGTATGCCCGTTATGTCAGTAGAAATGAAAACATATAGAAGTTCAGAAAGAACACGTAATCTGCCCAAAAGAATTCACAATGCATTTACATCTGAATTCATTGAGTATAAATAAATCACACCACAAAACAGGCGTTCTGAACTTTCTCATAATTCAATAAACCTTTGTAATTGAATATCGAGTCTTTTACCAATTTTCTATCGACAAAGATAGAGATCAAAGTGTTTTTTCGTCGCTTTCTATAATATATATAATTTTCCACACTCGATAGAATCAATTGATTCTTCCATACACAAAAGATCGTTCGTATGAATGCATTTTTAAGTCAATATTCACATATTTTGAGTTAATAAATAATTTACTTCATTATCCCCGAACAATTCATGAATTTTCACACACTTCTCTTCTTTAGAATTACATCACTTTGTGGTATACGAAACTTTAACCTTAAAATTACATTATATGTCATTTATTCTCACATATTATATATTTCTTGCACCGAAATCAATCACTCACTAATTATTACATTGCATAATTCATTTTACTTTATTGAGCACTCTCACAATCTCGTAGACGCACCTATTCAATCAATTTATGAGAGAAAATATACTACTGATTGTATCTTGGACATTACTTTTATTCAAAGACGTTTACAAATTCAGGAAGACTCTGATTGGATTCTTGTTGATCAAAGCTCATGGTATTCGTTATAAATTCTTTTGGGCAAAATAGGGCTACATTTTGAACTTCTGAAAAGATTCATATTCACTGTCATAACGGGTAGTCTTTACGAATACTTCGTGCATTTTCTATATGTATTTCAAGAACCCCCACATGTATTCATCAAGAACTCTTGAAGAATTCTTTTGATACTCTATGTGTTCATTTAGAATACTCTATGAATTTATGGGAATGAATTCCGTAGGTATTCTTTACTCTAAATTCTCTGCGAACTCAAAAGGAACTTGTGTGCTGTCTGGGAGGTTAGCCAAATTGTGGGTGCGCAAGTGGCAAATGTTTTGAAATTATATATAATTTATATATAATTATGCATAAATTATATATAAAACTATATTGAATTATGTATGAATTACATACAATTTGGAAAATTTTTCCACTCTGTGGTCAGTACCCTTGTTTTTTTTTGTTAGGGCTTCGCAAGAGACTCGCGTCAAAGAAAGATAAAATAGTTACTAATAATTATTCTAGCCTTTTGTAATATCGAGATGATCGGGATAATTTGAGAGTATAAATGGAATCAACGGAATGGGGTAGAACCTTGATCATTCAATCAGTTCCAAGACTGAGAGAATATCTTAGTCATCCTCTGCGATGGAATCGAAATTCCATGTGATTTTGTTACACCTTGGGTGGAAGCTTAATTCCATTCAAAACTTTTATGTCTTAAATTTAGTGTTGCCGTGAGCTTCGAGCCGAGCTGGAGATTGTTTTTTCGAGCTGAGCTCGGTCGAGCTCCAAGCCGAGCCGAGCGGAGGTTTCATAGCTCGTCGAGCTTTTGATTACCTATTGAAAAATTGTTATAGAGAACCATAAATTATTTTCATGTTGCGAATATATGTGTCCTTTCGTGTTGAGCAAAAAATTGACTGCAATAGATATTTTCAAAAAAATATATGTTGATTCCGACTGCTTTGTGTTAACCGAAATGTGCTATTTTGGCATCCTTCATTTCAATTATCCTCAAATTATGGAGAGCTATACTATTGGCATCTTTGAGTTTATCTCAAACGAGCAAGAATCTATCGAAAATATGTTTCATTGTATTTGAAACATTGTATTCAATTGCTACACGCAAAGAAAAGTTATCTTAAAAATGACTACACTTCACAATGAAGTAGGGACGAAATCACATTGTGAGGAAATGTATTATATTTTGTCATTGAAATTGCTATACTTTCTGCTAATTGATAACAGGATTCTCTCACTCTCCACTAGAAAATAAGGTGATTTTAATAAAAAAAGCATACTACATACCGTCACAATGTGATTTTGTGCCTACTCGACTGTATAGCGTAGTAATACTTTAATTAATTTTCTCTGCGTGTATGGTTTTGCAGGAAATATCATCCTGCACAAAACCTCATATCGCCTCAAAGCAGAATTTGGGTGGAGAATCGGTGGATTAGCGGTTGCTCGTCGGAAAAGTGACGTGGAGGTAACGAAGGAAAGTCCGCATGAAGATCGAGGCCAGACTTTTCTTCGTTGCCTCCACGTCACATCTCCGACGAGCAACCGTTTTTACGCAACTTATTGTGAGTTATACCAAAATAGTAAAATGTTGTAATGATTCTACTTTACTTGTTTCATGAATACAAAACCTACCCTAAAAGGACACGAGCCGAATAGATCGATTTTAGATTGATTCTTCCCAAGAGAACACGAAGTTTCAAAGAAGGTTCAATAGAGGTTCATTGTACGTAAGGCCATTTGATGGTCCACTGGACGTTCCCTGGACGTCAAAGTACGTATAATGAACCTAAAATCCACCTAGAAGCTCTGTGTTCTCTTAGGGTTTGATAAATTCACATTCAACGAACGTTCATTAAACCTTCGAATGTCCATAGCTTCATTGCACTTCTAATAAAGGTTTATCGAACGTTCGTGTTCTCTTGGGGTAAGAATGACTTTAATCACACATCATTTTAAACACAAATTTCTACAACATGTACAACATGGTGGAAAACAAGATGAAATAAGCGTATAAAAATTAATGATTACGAATGGAATGTGATCCCACTTAGCATTTCCGTTAGAACCTCGTAATAATATTGCAGCAATATTGATGGGATCTTGGAAGTACCTATTTTTCAATTTACAAATGCGATATTGCAAAAATAACTCTCAGAAATATCGTTGGAATATCACTTGACCACGTAACATCGCTGTAATCCACTTGTAATTGAATTCTGTAATATTACTGTTGTTATTCTCATGACAGGTACTTCCAAGATCGCATTAATATCACTGCAATATTAATGCAGGGTTCTAACAGAAATGCTCAGTGGGATATTTGGATTCAAAACTAGATGCACAAAATTTTATGAAATTTTCATGAGATCCAAGAAATTTGATGAATTTTGAGAGAAAGATTGTTTGCTCATAAAATTTCTTTTATTTCTCGTTGATAATATTTTTCCATTCTGTGTGCTGAAATCATTGAATAAATACATAGAAAAAAATGTAGCGGAGCACAAGTGTTGGTATTCCTTTGAAGCGAGCCGAGCTTCGAGCCGAGCTCGAGCCGATGTCCAAAGCTCGGCTCGGCTCGCGGCAACACTACTTAAATTTTCTAGGACAGTGAATATAGATCATTTTTCAATTTAAGACGAGAGTCTCGTGCGAAGCCCTAGTGTTTGTTGAGTTGACATTTCTTATGCTGTATTATTTCTTCTAGATCATATTGTTGTGGAAAGGAATAGATATCAGACTCTGAATTGCAGGTGCCAGTACACCCACAGCACCTACGGCAGGCATGGCTATGACCTTGTCAATGTAAGATTGCTACAACTCTGCTGCAAAGGTTTTGTACGCTTGTACCCTTGTTCTGTGTCAGCTAGGAGGCTTATGTCAACCTTGCCTGACAACATTACATTTAGAGGTGCACTCGAAGCTCTTGAGCAAAATTCAAAAATAGTAAATATTATTCAATTTTACAATCTTCGAAGACAAATTTCTACATCAAGTCAAGTGTGGGCATGTCATAGTTGGCAATAACATGTCTGAGAGGATAAAATTGATTGTATCCAGGACAAAGAGCAATTTTCCTACACTCAAGACCAAGACAAGAAAAGACAAGACAAGACCTTTTTCGAAACCGCAACAGTTTTGAATAAACCTTAGTGTTGAAAATCCAAAAAATGTTTTCAAAAATTTTCTCACATTTCATTCTTCAAAGATTTGTACATCGACCCAACGAATCTTGCATTAAAACTGGTAAAATTCAGTTTTTTTGGTTTTACTCGAGAGTCTCGAGTGCAGCCCTAAATTTACATTGCAGCAAGGCCAAATTGCTATCTGGATCTCATGCACATTGCGAATTGGCTGTCTGCAATTTGAATGATTTGATCTCTACAGGAAGTGTAAAAGAATAGGAATTTGGATATAATTTTCGTAAATTCACCGTTAAGACATTCATCAAGCATAGAGTATGAGGGTAAATCGAACGTTCAGATGCTTTGCGAATCATAAAAATAATGATTAAATAAAAAAAAAAAATAAGACAGAACAGAACGTTCGAATAATAATGATATTCTATTATTAAATACGTCCTTCGAAATTCATCGAATCAAAAAACAAAGAAAAGCCTTAAGAATATACAATTCCGTGGTGTTGAAATAAAATTCGAACGGAACACGACACCGAGCGAAAGAGGAAGAAAAAACATCTGTACATCAAATAAACTCGATATTGTGAAATTGTAAAATATCGTGTGTGCATCGGGTTAGAGCAGCGGTCTCGCGTTCGTTGCCTTGACTTCTCTCAACATTCTTATGGATCACTGTACAAAATTCTTGGCATACCGATCTATAGTGTGTACGCTTGCGCTTATATATCTTCTGTATATTTACACGTCAATTTTTACTCGAACCGGAGTGTGTTATACACACGTTTGCCTGCAGTATTATTTTCATAAGATCGCGCGAATGGCATTCGCGTGAAAAAGAACGTCATTAATGGGTATATGCGCATTAAATATTCAACGACCCGAGAACAAATAACTTATGTTTAATTAGATCCAATGTCAAGAAGAAACGTCAATGTTTTCCAGGTCCAGTTATATCCATTTCAGATCTACACATAGATATAAATCATTTCCCCCAAAAATACTTCATGCTTATGAATCATCTAAAAAAAGAGGAATCAATGTCAATTTATATGAATCTGCATTTTCCGTTTTTTAGAACTAAGTGGATCTAATTAGATCTCATTGGGGAGATATGAATTATTCTTCTCCTAAAATACTTATCATATTAGATCGAGTCGAGTAATCACGTACCAAACCCTGAGGAAAGTTTTCCTCGTTCATGCCAAATTTCCTTGTTCTTTTCCCTATTTTTTCTTCGAAACGTGGAAAAGAATATAGAAATTTGGCAAGTTTATGGAAATGAATAGGGAAAACTTTTCTACGGGAAGCTCAGTAAAAAATCGGAAAAGCACAATTCAAGTTTTATTTGATTAGTCTTTGAGCACGACACAACCCACACAGCCCAGGTAGAAATATTCTATTAAATCCTATTACGAATGGTGGAATTTCTGATTGAATATCATTGAATTTCATTGAAACCTATTAATTTTCCCATTCGTCGATGAGATTTTATAGATTATTTGTAAGAGGGGGTACAAAACTCCAGAAAGAGTTCCCAAGGCGTTCATTTTGAATTCTCAAAGTTCAAATGAATTCATTATGAACTCTTTCTGAACTGATGTGCTGTATGGGCATACATATCGATGGGAATTAATTTCTGTTTTTCAAGGTACTTGTACGAGGGTGGATTGATAAGTTTCCGGCCTGACCAAGAGATGGCGCCACTAGGCCTACCTTGAGGTGGCGTTCTATAGTACCATCCTTAGATAGCTTGTAGCTATAGTTTCAGTCCGATCGCCATGTTAGTTTAGTTTTGAGAGCACGCTGACCAAGACGCCTCTGTGTTTTTCGTAAAAATGGAGAAGCTGGAAAATCGTGCTGTCATCAAATACTTTTATTTGAAGGGGTTAACGCCGAAGGAAATTAAAGAAGAGATGGACTCAACACTGGGGACATCCTCCCCATCATATTCAACCGTTAAGCAGTGGGTTTCCGAGTTTAAAAAGGGTCGTGTGAGCACCTCTGATGAGCCTCGCTCAGGACGCCCCATTGAGGTCACAACTCCAGATATGATCGAAAAATCCATCAAATAGTGCTGAAAGATCGCAGATTAAAAGTTCGTGAGATAGCTGAGACCTGTAAGATGTCATATGAACGTGTACAAAATATTTTGCACCAACATTTGTATATGGAAAAGCTCTGTGCAAGATGGGTGCCGCGTTTGCTAACAGTCGACCAAAAATTGATTCGAAAGAACATTTCTACCGCCAATTTGGCGTTGTATAAGCGTAATCCAAGCGAATTTTTGCGTCGATTCGTAACCGTTGACGAAACTTGGGTCCACCACTACACTCCTGAAACCGAAGAACAGTCTAAACAGTGGATTGGACCGGGGGAACCAACTCCAAAGAAGGCAAAAACAATTTTTTCGGCGAACAAGGTTATGGCTACTGTTTTTTGGGATGCAAGAGGTATTATATACATTGATTACCTTGAAAAGGGTAAAACTATCACTGGTCAATACTACGCAGACTTATTGCAACGTTTGAGCCACGAAGTGAAAATTAAACGACCTCATCTGGCGAAGAAAAAAATCTTGTTTCATCACGATAACGCACTAGCGCACACGTCAATCGTTGCGATGGCTAAAATCAACGATCTGAAGTTTGAATTAATGCCGCACCCTCCCTACTCTCCAGACCTAGCCCCGAGTGACTATTATCTGTTTCCTAACCTCAAAAAATGGCTTGGCGGTAAGAGATTTGCGGACAATGAAGAAGTAATCGAAGCTGTAAATGGGTATTTTGAGGAGCTTGACGAATCAGTCTATAGAGATGGCATTACTAGACTAGAACACCGCTATGAGAAATGTATCAGCCTTGGAGGAGATTATGTTGAGAAATAAAAAAAAAAATTCTTAAAAACGTTGTTTTTCTTGGTCAGGCCGGAAACTTATCAATCCACCCTCGTAATGTACGGGTCAGTCGGGTGAAATTGAGGGTCCGGATGCAAAAACTTGTCGAGCGTATATTTTCAGTTCACTTTTCATCATGATCTGGTATTCCACCAAATGGCTACTGGATTCACATCGATTGTACATCATACGAAAATTATACTAACAGAATAATGGAAATTTTGGTATGATCTGATTCGCTAGGGAGATACCCCATACAGCACAAACGTCCCCGCAAAGAGCTCCCGTTATGACAGTAAACATGAATTTATTATGAATAGTTTGAATTCAAAATGAACTCTTGATGAATAACTTAATCTTCAGAAAGAATTCATATCACGAATTCATAAAGAACTATTCAGGCATTCAACATGTATGCATTTTGAATTCATTGAGTTCATATTGAATTCATTTTTACTGTCATACACTGAGAGAAGAGTTTATTTGTACTTAATGAATGTTGTTTTGGAAACGGCGAAATAAATATTTATTACATACGAACACGACTCATTATCCTCAGATAAGGTTTATTAACAGTTAAGAAGCGTCCTCTTGAGGTTTTTTAACCGTTAATAAACTTAATTTGCAGTTAATAAGCCAAGTTTATGGGGAAAAAATATTTATTTTGCCGTATCCAAAGTAAGCTTTGTTAAATGCAAATAAACTCTTCTCTCAGTGTAACGGGGACTGTTCAAGAAGTTCTTTCAGAAGTTCTTGTGAATTCAAAATGATCATTTGTGCTGTCTGGGACGGCTCTCTCCCACGACCTACTCATTTTTTGCGTTAGAAGATTCTAAGTCGATTGGTCTCTATATTTCACCGAACCAAATTCTTCAAACTCCCATCACGATGATTACAATAAATGGCACTTTGAGAGTGGTTCCGTCATTTCGGAGATTCGCTGATGTGATAGAAGCCTTGACTCTCACTCGCAGAACCCGGGTTCAATCCCCACTGGCGGAACTTTCTAATAATAACTGACTTCGAAGCAGTTTTTCTTACACTCAAAGTGATTCTGACCAAGCTCATTCAACATTTGTAGAAGTAAACTCTGAAGAAATTTTTTTTCAACCCAAAGTAACATTTTGTAAGCTTTTTAATATATGTGATTGTTACATTCTTTTCCGTACGGAATATCGCTGAAATGATCACAGCAATATTTCAGAATATCTCCAGAATGTTACACGGAAAGAATAATTTAGCTGCAGCACCTAAGTGGCTAGCAAGGACATGGACAGCCATTAAATTAGCTCCTGCAGCTAAATTTTAGCTGTTATAGCAAATAAATTTGCATTTGT
Source organism: Gonatopus flavifemur (assembly GCA_018340375.1). Lineage (NCBI taxonomy): Eukaryota > Metazoa > Arthropoda > Insecta > Hymenoptera > Dryinidae > Gonatopus > Gonatopus flavifemur. The sequence goes on from JAFFJZ010000005.1 coordinate 16,218,067, forward strand.
AGCTAATTTGTTTGCGGTGGTAGCTAAAATTTAGCTGCGGGAGTTAATTTAATGGCTGTCCGTGTCTGTGCTAGCCATTTAGCTGCTGCAGCAGCTAATGTTTTCCAGAATATTACACATTCCAAATGTAATGTTCTGACAATATTGGTGGGACATCCGGTACTGTGTGGGCAACTATCCCCGGTCTCCTCTACACGGGAAATTTCGCGTGTCTGTAGAAATTCTCTTAAGCATTCACTATATCCACGAGAATTCGAAAATTTAACGTGTCTTGAATTTTTGAATTGGAGACAGGCTAGCGTGTCTCTAGACACAGCCTTGAAAATTTTTCCAGAAATTTTGGATAGTATGTAACTTTTATGTTGCGTCCTTCGTATCCCACATAGCACAAATGTCTCAGTAACGTCTCCAGAATCTTCTAGCGATATTACAATGTATCCAGAATATTGCAGAACATTCTGGAGATATTACCGCGACGTTCGTGCTCTATAGGATATATTAATTCCTCATTGACTAATTTGTGCTAACCTCATTTATGAACCGCTCATATTCACTCCTAAAAAAACCCACTTCCACTGATTTATTTGGAATAGAAGTGATAAAAAATAACCCCCCACATGCATTTCCCCGAAAATTGAATCTCGAACATTACATTCTCACCCACGAAGGATGAAAAATAGACAAGCGCACTTCTGACTGTTTGAAGCACACAATTGTATAGATCATGTAAACATCTTGTATGAAAGACACCTCTTGTGACGTATAGTTCATTCTCTCCAGGGTTCTCATTTTCATTCTAATGTTAGTGAGGGCTCATCCGTAAATCACGTCAGCCAATTTCATGTTTGTTTCTCTTTCTCACCAACTTCAGAGGAACTGAGAATGACAAAGAGGCAAATAGTAAAATATATCACGTGTCATCAGAAAATGAGTATAAAATTTCCCAAAAAAAGGTTCCTTTTTTGCACACACACACACACATACACACACAGTTATTCTCTTACCGTCCGATTTCCGATTGGGTGTCGTAATGATCCTTGAATTCGACCCCACGACGTATCGTCACATCTCTGTAGGGGAAACTTGGTTCTATTTCTGAAAATAAAGAATAAAGGCAACATTGAGCGCATAGACTCTGATCAACAACGATTACTTAAACATAATTTTATTCTCTCGATATGTGAAAATTATTTCTTATTCTTCTGAATTTCACTGAGCAAAATACTGTTTCTCATTATCGTCATGTTGATGAAGTTTGAATCGTTTATTGAAACGAAATAGTAATCAAATGACGAAATACTACGTACCGTAAAACGGGGTGAACAGGAGCATTGAGGAGGATGGGATTACGAACGAAAAAGCATGTAAAATGAATTTGTAATTAATTGTTCGAATGATAAAAATGATGAATACCCGAAGAGAACATGAAGCTTCAGCGAACGTTCAGATTAGATCTGTATAGACCGGATCGAAGGTTCATGAAAGCTAACTTTTAGATTCGCAAACGTTTGACAAAGGTTCTACGGACGTTGAAATGTCCGCCTCGAAATAAGTCCAGCAAACATTGATGGAATTTTCGCTGAAGGTTCATCGAACGTTTGAGGAAGCTTCACAAAAATATCTATACTTAGATTAATTTATAATAATTTATGTTTATTAATTCATTTATTTTTCATATAAATTGATAAAAATTAATATAAGTATAGATATTTTTGTGAAGCTTCGTCAAAACTTCGATGAATCTTCAGCGAACGTTCCATCTATGTTTCTTGAATGTATTTCGAAGCGGACATTTCAACGTCCGTAGAACCTTTGTCAAACGTTTGTGAATCTAAAAGTTAGCTCTAATGAACCTTCGGCCCGATCTATACACGTCTGATCTGAACGTTCGCTGAAGCTTCTCTTCATGTTCTCTTCGGGTATGGTACATATTTACCATCCTCATCAATCACATAATTAGTTATGACTTCATTTCCCAGCCAGCACAAATGATAAATTTGAATTTATAAAGACATCCTAAAGACCTCTTGAATAGTACCCGTTATGCTAATCAATATGTATTAATAATAATTAACTCAGATAACACACGAAGAATTCTTTTTCAAAAACAAGAACAGAATTCTTCAAGAACTCTTTTTAAACTAATGAATTCATAAAGAGCTTTGAAGAAGTTCAATGTTTGGGACATCAACGAGTTTTCGAGAATGCTGAACGTATTGTTTTAGTACTCTCAAGGAACTCGTTAATGTCCCAAACAGAGCTCTTTATTACATTCTTGTTTTTAAAAAAAAATTCTTCGTGTGCTATCGGGGAATATTTTGAATTCAAAATGAAAATGTATTGAATTCCCGGGCAATTCATTATGAAATCTCGTTATGAGTTCTTTCTGAGCATTAAGTTGTCCATCAATAGTTCATTTTGAATTCGAAATATTCATAATGAATACATATAGATCGGCATAACGGGAACTCTTTACGGGAACTCGTGTGCTGTATGGGTTAACATCTTTCCTGGATGATTCTATTCACCCCATAATGCTCCTACTCATTCCGTTTTACGATGACTGTTACGAAGACTCAAAATCTTTTAGTGAATTCTTTGAACGATGTTTCCAGTTCCAAAGAATTGATTCGAGAAAATAAATAACGATGATTTATTGGATCCTGTCAGATAGAATCTTCGTTTCGTTTAATAAACGATTCGATCTTCCACAGCATAATAGCGTCAAGGTTATATTTTATTATCAAGTATCATTCATAACATATCTACGAGAGAACACAGAGTTTCGAAAATATGTAAGGAAAGTGTTTGAAAATTCAAGTTGGATGTTCTTGGAGGTGCGTATATGTTCTCTTTTTAATTATTTGATGAAGATATGCGGTGTTAAGATTTAATATATGAAAACTAGATCATAGAATATGAAAGTTATTGAGCGACCCAACAAATTCATTAGAGTTACCAGAGCGAAATAACAAATCAAATAGACTTTATTTTCAAAACTTATGAGGACTTTTCCTTACTTCGGTGACGAATACGTCCCTCGATTGTGGAGGGATTGTTGTATTCCCAACAATAGAGGATTTTTCCCCACTTTGATGAACTATTTTGCCTTTTGGGAATCGAATCTTCCAAAAAAGAAGGGAAAAGTGGAGCAAAATTCCACAAATATTTTTTAGGGCGTATCCATGGAGACAAATTTTCAAAGTCATATATGATTAATATACAGGGTGTCTTAGAATTCATCATTCGCATTTCTGTGGCATATTCTGCAGCCAAAATGCAATAATTTCCCGTTTGAAAAAAATTTTTTTGAGGCTTAGTTTTTGAGATATGAACATTTTTATATTTTTCTAAACATCCAAATAACTCAAGAGCATTGTGTTCTTCATACTCGAACCGGACACTATTGGCTAAGTTACAAAACGGCGGATCTCTGGAAAGGAATTGAACTATTCTATCATTGTTCGTTCCAGAGCTATAGCGATTTGAAATTTTCGGACCTCCAGTCAATCAGAGTTCAGCAACTTCAAGTCATTATAGCTCCAAACCGAACAATGATAGAATATTTCAATTTTTTCCCAGAGACCCGCCATCTTCCAAATTAGCGAATAGTCTCAAGCTCAAATATGTAGCACATAGTAAATGCTTGCATCTCAAAAACCAAGCTTCGAAAGAAATTTCTGCAAACGGGAAATTATTGCATTTTGGCTGCAAAATATGCCACAGAAATGCGAATGATGAATTCTGGGACACCTCGTATAACGGAATATAAATTATATATAAACTACATTGAATTATATGCAATTTATATACAATTTTGAAAGTCTTTCCACATGAGCAAATAAGAAGAATTTAGAAGTTCAGAAAACATTTGTCGTCAGGAAATGAATAGTCTACGTATAGGGTTTGATAATTCAAGCAATTTTATTCCCGGCATTGTTGTAGATTAGTGAGAGAGAAGTGATTTTTTAAATCCATCAATCTTTCGTCAAAAATCAAAAGCGTATAGAATTCGATATAATTTATATATAAATTATATATGATTTTGAAAAATTTTTCATCCGGGTACCAGATTTCACTTCTTTTCTCTCGGTTTTTCGAAAAATGGATAAATAAAATGAAAAACAATCAGTAAGCACATCTTCTTGGATGAATCAAGGAGATTGAAATCAACTCCATCCACTCATTCTTAAAAAATTAGGGAAAGGAATCTAGTAACTGTATGTCTTATCATCTTTACTTCAACAGAAGCGCTGAAGTGGCTCCATCCGATGGGATTTTTTGTCAGACAAAAGTACTTGACAGTGAACTTTTATGTATAAAAATCTGAAATTTTCAGGAATGGATTTTTGAAGGCTAATCCACACGAAGAAAATATTTCGTTAAATATTACAGTATACTATCAGATCCCTGATTTGGCATGATCAGTGCCGGATTCACCCATGGTGGGGCCCCTAAGCGGAATTTCGTGGGGGGCCCATGTAAGGCGACCGATTTCAAAATTAGCTGTTTCAATTGAAAACCGTCACTCGAGAGCTCTTTACATTCGGACGAATCGAGAGATTCAATAATTTGAATTTCAAACAGTGTAACTTTCTTAATCAATTCCATAGAAATTGAGTGATATGGAATGAAATTCCGAAAAATGAAGAAACGTACTGATATTACAAAAGTATTGAAATTCAATTCTTTTCAATACTATTTTCACTATAAATACTAGAGCTAATACTATTTTTTTTGATAAGAAGTGTTGATTTTCTTTATAAAAGAAATAATATTGATCAAGCCAATTCAAATACCCATTGCAAAAATAATACACTCAGGAAACGTTATCCTGATGGGAAAATTTCACTGAAAATCTCTGAACATTTCACGGATTTTCACAGAAGAACTTCATGTCACACATAGCGTTATTCAGAAGTATTATATTCCACCCTGGTTAAAAGAATCCATTGAATCTGACAAATGAAATTCAATGAGATTTGGTTCGAAAATTGTCCAAGTGTAATCGTAATTTAGTGAGATTTGGCCAGATTCAACGAGATTCACATGTAAGTTCTGACCAAATCTCATTGGAAAATCACCGGTGAGATTTGGTCAGAACATTGTCCACGTTTAATTGTAATTTAATGAGAATTGGTCAGAATCAGTGGGTTCTTTCAACCAGGGCAATACTTTTAAATACATTTTGTTTACTGGAAAGTGCTGGATTCCTTTGATTTTCAAAACTGTTTCCGCAGTAAGTATGTGAGCAAGATTATTTTTTCCATAAGGGTGAAGAAATTGAAATTCCGATTTCTGCAAAACCTGATCGATGATTGGGGGCCCTTAGACGGTGCCTAGTCCGCCTCTATGGTAAATCCGGCCCTGGGCATGATGACGGTTTTTTTGAGAAAAATTACTGTGTGATTTTATAGAATTGATCTGGTATCAATCGAATGTATCCGTACAAACGTAAGAGATACGGATAAGTTTCGTATTACGAAGACTGTAATATGTCAGATGCCCAAGTAGGAATTCTATGAATGTTCTTAGAAGTCGTAAGCACGTTCTACGAACATTCTCAAAATCTCCAATTGGTACCCAAACAGCATAACGTGCCATTAAAACGTTTATGAAATAGGTATTTATAGAACGTACACTTGGATAAAAAATACGGTATTAGTAAAAATTCCCATACAGCACCGCGAGGTCTTTTGAACGTTCAGACAACGTGCTTGGTTACACAGAGAACGTGCAAATACCCAAGTAACAGAAGAGGTTAGAAATGCTAAGAGCGTGTTTGGAAAATCCTACGAACATGCGTAGAACCTCCAAATGAGACTGTTTCGAATAATCATGTTCTATGCACCTCCATAGAATATCTTATCGAATTTATCAAAAATAGTCTCATTCGCACATCCCCTTTACATTCATAGAGTCACCATAGCATATTTGAGAAGTTCTTGTGCTACTTGGGTAACGTCTCAAGATGTTCTAAGAACGTCACGTGTATGTCCCAGGCACGTGCAAATGTCCCGGTTAGTTCCTATTCATGTGCATCGTGCGACGCTTTGGGAACGTGTTCGATGAAGGTTCTCATAACGTTGTGCGAAGCTGCTTGCATGTTTTTCAAGGTAAGTTTTTATGAGAGTACGTTGGGAAAACATTATGAGAACGGTGCGTAGTAAATGAAAAGAATGTGTTGAAAACGTATTCAAGGTCATCCAAAATACAGGTACTCCAAACGTTTAGAGAACCTATCCAAGTAGCATCGGGATATACTATGTATGTTCTACGAATATTCGAAGTATATTCCATGCACATTCTAATGAGACCGTTTTATAGGTGCTATATACATTCATCGAATATACGTAGTTGAATATACGATCGTACGTCAAACGAACGTCGATTGAATGGATATCGTACATTTCGAATATACTATGCACATACTAAGTATACGTAAAATAGTCTCATTCGAATATTCTATGAACGTTCATTGTATGCTCTTTGAATCTTATCCGTACATTCTATGAACGTTTCTATTTCGTATATACGTTGAACTTCCATTGCTGCTTGGGTACTTCCCGGAGACCAAAACATGCAGAAGCAAGTGCATGTTTTCAAAACGTTCAGAGAACTTTCTGCGCTGTCTGGGATTCGTATCACATTTTGAACGATAAATACGGAAATTCTATTTCCTGTATTTCAAGATATGACATATGATGTCAGAAGATGTCATATTTTGTTATATGATGTCTGTAAAATAACTGTATCATACTTTGAAGAATAAATATGAAAATTTCATTTCTTTAATATGACACTTAATGTCAGAAACTGACATATAATATCAGATAATGTATTTTGTCATATGGTATGTGCAAAAACTATTAAATTTTGAAAAATGGAGTCAAGTCCCCTCTCAAAATTCGGGTTACTTTTCAATGTGCCGCCCAGAACTTCTCAGGTTTCTGCCTGGGAGCACTCTAATTCCCGTTCGAGACTTCTCAGCTCCCTGACAACCTGGAATCCGAATGGTCCCAGACAGGAACCTGAGGAGTTCCGGGCGACACCATCCTGAGGAGTAACACGAACTCCGGGTGAGAACTTAGCTGGTCTCGAGAAGAAATTTCAGAGTGCATGTAAATGTTTAACTGAAAAATCTAAAAGAATGGAAGAATTTTAGATCTAACCCGAGCAGCGACAAAAGCTCAACGTATATACGAAATAGAAACGTTCGTAGAATGTACGAATGAGATAAAAAGAATGAGTAAATGCGAATGAAGCTGTTTTGAATATACTCAGAACGCATACATAGTACAATGCATTCGAAATGTACGATGTTCATTCGATCAACGTTCGATTGACGTACCATAGCATGTTTGTTTATATACCTTCGATGGATATGCATAGCACCTATGGAACGCTCTCATTGGAATGTACATGGAACATGTTTCGAATATTCGAAGAACGTTCATAGTATGTTCTAGTGCTGCTTGAGGATGTTCAACTCATCTAAAAGAAGGTTTCCTGGTTCAAGAAATCTTTTAGATATTCAATATATATCTTTCAGAACATAAGAGTTTTTCCCTTATGTAGTTCCAATTTCAGGCATGTTTTTTAGAGGGAAACAATTTTTCTGTTCCGAAATATCACAAAACAACTAACCAATTTTGCAACAAAAGTACATGACTATTCAGATATCTGATGATGATGAAGATAGCTAAGGGTCAAATTGACCCTATGTGTACCTAATGATCCGCTACAGAAGTGTAGAACGAATCTAACATTCTTTCGTTGCTAAAAATGCCAGACAGAACCGGACAGAAAATTGTTGCCAGGCTTTGAACGGTTTCTTTCCTAGGTAATGCAGGCAAAAGCTGACAAATTTTATACCCGATTTAGTTTGGAATCACTAAATTGTGACATCCTGTCAAAACCTGGCAGGGGAATTTTCGTCAGTTTTTGACAGGATAACACAGTCTGTGAATCCCAAATAGAATCCTCCCAAGAAATGTCTGTCAGTTTTTGTCAAGATATTCCGAGTGGTTAATTCCGGACCAAATCGGGTAGAATTTTTGTCATTTCTTGGCTGGATTACCTGGGCAAGGAACCGTTCAAAGGCTAACAACAATTTTCTATCCGGTTCCACCTGGCATTTTTAGCAGGGTTGTCACATCCTAACATATTCTGTTGGAATTGATATCAAATTTGTTCATATATTCTGATAGGAAATTGTCATTTTTTTGAATATAATTTCTCATATTCCAATGAAATATTAGAATCTGACCAGCTAAATATCATTTCTGAAGTAATATATGGCATACATGAAATTCTATGAAAATCCCAGAATTTGAAAAATTACGTCAAAATTCATCATAATCTGCCAAAATCTGTCAAATTATTTTTGATGATTCCTGACATGATATGTCTTGGTGGTTCAATTACCGATTAGAAAATTACATATTTCTAATCGAATATGTCATAATCGAACAATTTATTGGAATTCTGACAGAGTTTCCCTAACATTTAGCCAGCTGTCATATTTTCTCAAACTTTGACATACAACTTCGACAAAACATGTCGGATTTTGATATAATCTGAACGGTTCTTATTGAACCGTTTAGCTCTTATTGATTCCAATGCAGGAACACAATTCGAAACCCATGAATTTGATTCTTTCTATGGGTTTGAATTGTGTTTCTGCATTGGAATCAATGGGAGTCAATCGGTTCGATAAGAGTATTCAACCAGGGTTCAATTCAATAGCAATGTACATATACTATTGATGATGATGTAAATTTTATTCCAATAGCATTCATATGAACGATTATGCCTCAGGAGATCACGAAGGTCCAAAGAATGTTCAATAGAGGTGCATTGAACGTTCCAACATTTGATGGTCCATTGAACATTCCCCAAACGTAAATATACGTCCAATGGACCTACATTTCACCTAGAAGGTCCCCTGGTAGAAATTTGTCAAGGCCATTTGTTTGGCCCATTTACCATCCACGTACTAGGTCGGACCCATGTAGGGGCAACTGGAGAACACATTTCAGACAATTTGACTTCAGTGCTCAATCATTTAATCGATTCATGTAGATTTTTCATGCGTCAGCTGATCGTACAGTAACATTGGTAGCCATACACTGAGACAAATGGATGGTTGCAGTAACCAATTCGTTGGTTAAATATGGTCTAGCCAATCAATTGGTTGTCACAACCAATTATGTGAGTGTCACAATCAATTCTGTTGGTTATGATGACCACGTCAACAAATGCAGTTGGAGCAACCAACGAAATTGGTTGTCACAACCACATAACCGCATTGGTTGTCATGATAACCAATCAATTGGTTGAACCTTATTTAACCAACGAATTGGGTATTGCAATCATACATTTTTCTCCGTGTATGAATAAAAGGAAGTTCAAATGTTTCAATTCATCACTCGAGATTATTTTATGGAAATAAATTCAAAAGCAATATCGTTGACTTGAGATTCCATGTCAGAATACATTGTTACCTTATTCATAGGTGTGATTTTACAGAAAAAAACATGATCTCACATTTCTAATCAACAATTTGAACTACATTCTAGCAATTCTCTGGGGCAACTGGATGGGCACAGGCCAGAAAGTGCGTTACAAAACTAGCTAGAAACCAACTGAACATCTGGGAGAACTAGCTGGGGTCCATCTAATACCCAATCATAATTTCTACCAGGATCTGAGTTCTCTGGTTCTGTGGGGTGTCAAAGTGACAAAAGCTAATGCAGAATCCACGTGGGATTTTTTCCTTGAATATTCTCATAAAAAAAGTATGTGATCAAGTTAAATGCTATTTGATTTTCAGCGAAATTTGAAAGATTCAACGGAGATATCGAGTATAGACAAATCCCATCAAGAACAAGACAATATTCTCATCAAATCTCATTCAATTAGATGTGATTAGATTTTGTAGGTCTGTTTGACTACGGATATTTATAACACCGCCATGGACTTTACCCGTAGAGGAAAGAACCATGAATCCGCGATAGTTCATCACGATTCGTCTTGAGATGCGGATACTATACTTCGATGAGTTTCAATATAAACTATCCTGCGTAGAATACTCTGTTATTCAGAGAATGTATAAAAGACAGTATTGAAAATACGAGTTGGGGCATTGGTTTTCATTCAGTAAATATTTACTTCGGGATAGGTAAATGAATGTTGAATCTTGTATTAGAAAAAACTTGACTTTTAGTATAATTTCGGTATACTCTTGAATGAAATATGTTGGCCATTCAATCCGTGAGTTCCATTAGTACATCCGCATGATCCTGCGGTTTGCGAAATGAATCTTCAACCTGATATGATATAGTTATATAAGCACTTTCTTCTCTCCATTTTGTAAACTAGTTTCAATTATATCCTTTCTTTTCATTATCTTCATTCTATATTCGTCCGAACAAAAACTGTGGGACCACAAAAAAAGCTGTTATATCAATAAAGTGGAGTGAAGAAAGAGTATGGAGAACTAATACCGTTCGAATAAAATCCATTAAACGGTAAAAGACAATATTTTTCTCCTATACTGTTTCTTTTTCACCTTCTTCCCGCCAAGTACATGGACAATCAGATTTGATAAATTCTGTCTTACCACCCACTGGATCGGTTTCGTCCACTCGTATCATATTGTCATTCACTCACATAAAACTCATATATACATAAACAAACACAACACACTCATCGAAGAATGAAAAAATTCGTGGTATGTTCTTCTGTACGTATTTCCACGCCAAGTTTCTCAAACAAAACAACGAAACAGACCGAAGAAAAACATAAACATTAACGAGGATTTCCTGTCAAAAATACACGCGAGATAATTCATTCTCCGACAGATCGGACCGATCCGACGCAAAGCAGAGATGATTATTGACTATCGGAAAACTCGGGGAACCATCATCGGTTGTGTGTGCAGTTGTTACTATGAGATAAGTCCCGGAGGCGGTAGCGGTAAAGGCAAAGCAACGCAAACCTCTTGTTCTTCGCTCGGACGAATTTAGATTTTCGACGGATGCCGCCGCCGTCGCCGCGGATTTCGTTGGCTGGTCACGTGGAGACTCGTGCAATGTTCCAACCAGCGCCGCAGCCGTCTCCGCTGCCGTTGTCGCCACAACCCATCGCTTCCCACGTTTTTCTTACCCTTTTTCATGAGGAGAAAAAACAAAACAAAAACTCATTTTTATGTATCCACGATACGTGTTGCGCGTTCACGCTGAACTCTCATTCAAAAACTTTCCTCATTGATGGATCATGTTGTTACTTTTCGATAGTTTACATGCGTGGAAAGAAATGAGAAGATATCGGTGAAAATGTTGCTGATGTTTGATAAAACGTTTATTGAAATGAATTAGTAATTGAAAAAGAAAATGCTAATGGTTGTTGAGGATTCAAAATTTTGCAAAACATTTTTCAAACGCTTCTTCCAATTCCAAGCACTTCGCGCGAGAAGATAAACCCCTAGTAGAAATGATTCATATATGGTCCATATATGATCATGTGAAATTCATACATGATCATTCAATCCATACAAGAACCACCCTGGTAGAAAAAACGGGATAGAGAACCGGATAGGAAACCGGATAATGATCTGGATAAGGCCAGGATGATAATCTGAATCCAATCCGGATGGGATTTTCCGCGATTCCATCCGGGTGTATCTGGGTTCCAATTCGGATTTCGCGGTGATTCTTCATCCGGATTGTTAGAAATCCCAAATGAAACTTAAACGGAAAGTCGAATGAGTTTCATTCAAATTTTATGTAGGATTTCGAAAAAACATCTGGTATCGCCATCTGGATGGGATCCGGATGAAAACGGATAAAAAATCATTGCAAAATCTGTATCGGAACCCGGATACACCTGGATGAAGTCCCGGGAAGCCCTGTCCGGGTTTGAATCGAATTTCTATTCGGTTTTTCTACCAGGGCAAACATGACCCATGAATAGGCTAAAAACGCCATATTTGAGATGTGTACAGTGATATATTGCCCACATATGAGTTATATAAGTGTAATATATGAACTAGGTTTGCTCATATATGCCACATATATGATTCATTTTCACTAGGAACAACACAGATTTATCAGATTTCGTGGATTTGAATTTTCGTTTCGTTTCTATAAACAATCCAAACTTCAACAACATCGATCAAAATGAATTCCAATTCTCGATAAGGTGTAATTGTGTAATCTTTATATAAAATTTTTCGACGGTCAGAATTTCATCTATTCTCCTGTCGATGTAATTCATGGACCTTCAACTTTGAAATCTAACGAAGATCCCGCGAAGAAAATGATTGCACGATTTAGTTGAGCTAATTATTGCCCCAGCAATTCCTTTTCTATGTGTAAATAATGTTTTATGATGATTTTGTGATCAGTCTCATTGAAAGAATACTTATTGAATGAGAAAAGTCATGAAAAAATGAAAAAATTGAACAGACAATTCCCACACAGCACCGAATTCTTCAGTAATATATCAGAAATGTCTCAATTACGGCATATTCTTCAGTCAAAATTCAATAATTTCCCGTTGAAAAAAATTTTTTTGAGGCTTAGGTTTTGAGATACGAGCATTTTTAGATTTTTCAAAAAATCCAAATAACTCAGAAGCATTGTGTGCTACAAACCCCAACTTCAAATTATCGGGTAAGTATGGAAAACGCCAGATCTCTAGGAAAAAAATTGAACTATCCTGTCATTCTCTGTTTCGGAGCTATAAAAATTTGAAGTTGCTGAATTCTGATTGGCTGAAAACCCAAAAATTTCAAATCGCTATAACTTTGAATTGAGAGGTGACAGAATAGTTCAATTTTTTGCCAGAGATCCGCTGTTCTCCAACTTAGCCGATGGTATCAAGTTGAGGTTTGTAGCACACAATGCTTTTAAGTTATTCGGATTTCTAAAAAAATCTAAAAATGCTCGTATCTAAAAAACTAAGCCTCAAAAAATTTTTTTTTCAACGGGAGATTATTGAATTTTGACTATGAAGAATATACCTATGAAGTACGGTGCGCGAGTTCTGAATCATCCTGTATACGTTCCAAGTATATTTAAAACAGTCTCATTCGAATATTCTATGAACGTTTCTATTCTGTATACACTTTGAGCTTCTATTGCTGCTTGGGAAAGTTTCAGAAGATCTTCAAATACCCAATAAACACGTTTCTATGTCCGCTCCCGTAGCGGAGACGTTCTTGATACATTATTGAATAATTCAGTGATGTATGGGAAATGACATATTCAAACACCCATGAGGGATCTTTTTGTGTAAATCTCTGAGAATCTTCGGAAGCCCCTTGGAATGGGACGTTTCAATGAGGCATTGATTGTCCGACAGCATTCCTGTATGAAAGGAAGAGATTCTGTAGGAACCCGAAGAGAACATGAAGCTTCAGCGAACGTTCAGATCTGTATAGATCGGATCGAAGGTTCATGAAAGCTAACTTTTAAATTCACAAACGTTTGACAAAGGTTCCACGGACGTTGAAATGTCCGCCTCGAAAGACGTTCACACGGAGAAAAGAATATAATAATGGTTATTAGACAAAGTATGGTAATCGAAGGACATAATTCATTATGACGTCAAATACTATACAACTATCAGTGTTTAGCAGAAATATAGTAACTGTTACGAGAGTTATGATGAATTGTTATATACCGACCGTCATTTATCGTCATAATGAATCATATCCTCCAATTACTATATTTGTATGAAAATGGTTATCATATTTTTTTCTCCGTGCAGGAAACATAGGTGGAAGGTTCGCTGAAGGTTCGTCGAAGGTTTGACGAAGCTTCACAAAAATATATATACTTACCCAAGCAGCAACTGGAAGTTCAAAGTATATACGAAATAGAAACGTTCGTAGAATGTAAGAATGAGATACGAAGAACATATAATGAACGTTCATGGAATTTTCGAATGAGACTGTCCTAAATATACTTAGAACGTACATAGTACATTCGAAATGTACCATCCCGAAGGGAACATGAAGCTCCGACGAACGTTCAGAATAGATCATGATAGATCAGACTGAAGCTCCGTTGGAGCTCAAGTTTAGATTCGGAAACGTTCAACGAAGGTCCGATGAACGTTGAAATGTCCGCTTGGAAATAACTTAAATGAAGGTTCATAGAACGTTTATTAAAGATTCTACGAAGATTCATTCAACCTTCAGTTTTTTATGTTTCAGACGGAATTACAATTATAGTTAGAAATGCCTCAATCTTTCATTTTTTCGTGGAAAAATATACTTTGAAAAAAACTTTGATCGAAAAATTGCAACTCGAACGAACCTTTAGCAAACGTTCGATGAACGTTTTATGAACGTTCATTCAAACTATTTTCAAGTGGACATTTCAACGTTCATCGGACCTTCGTCGAACGTTTACGAATCTAAACTTGAGCTCCAACGGAGCTTCAGTCTGATCTATCATGATCTATTCTGAACATTTGTCGGAGCTTCATGTTCCCTTCGGGATATTCATTCAATCGACGTTCGATTGACGTACCGTCGTATATTCGATTACATACGTTCGATGAACATGCATAGCACCTATGAAACGGTCTTTTGGAATGTACATGGAACCTATTTCGAATATTCAAAGAATGTTCATAGTATATTCTAGTGCTACTTGGGTATATTAATTTTGATCAATTTATATGAAAAATAAATTAATTAATAAACATAAATTAATGAAAATTAATCTAAGTATAGATATTTTTGTGAAGCTTCCTCAAACCTTCGATGAACCTTCAATGAACGTTCCATCTGTGCTTCCTGAAAGTATTTTGAGGCGGACATTTCAACGTTCGTGGTACCTTTGACAAACGTTTGTGAATCTAAAAGTTAGCTTTCATGAACCTTCGATCCGATCTATACAGATCTAATCTGAACGTTTGCTGAAGCTTCATGTTCTCTTCGGGAAGTAATCTGCCTTTTGAACTCCATCAAACGCATTCAATACGCATTTGAATTTTGAGTAGAACTATTTAGGTTACTTCAAAAATCACTGAGAATGTTCTATACATACACGTAATTTGCTCAAATAATATCTCTCTTCACATTCTTGGCTTAGAACTTCATTGTACTCTTTATGATGATGACCTCGATTCAAGACTGGGCAGATTTATAATCTCACTCGTCAAATATAATTGACACCTCGCGTAGTGACAAACCTATGATCGCTGTGTTTTTTTCTTTCTCCTCTCCACGAAAACAAAGATCCAGGGACACCTCAATAACCGAAGACTCACCTTGGATAACTTTATTCGATTAGAAAAAAAAGAATCTAACTAACAGAAATAGGACTATCACAAAATAACGACCAGAAAGAACAATTGGATGAAAGTTTCCCCATGCAGCAACAGAATTTCAAAGTATATACGGAATAGAAGCGTTCGTAGAATGTACGAATGAGATACAAAGAACATATAATGAACGTTCATAGAATGTTCGACTGGAACTCTTTTAAATATACTTGGAACGTACATAGTACATTCGAAATGTACGATATTCATTCAATCGACGTTCACTTGACGTACCATCGTATATTCGATTACATATGTTCGATGAATACCCATACAGCACAATGTGCCACTGGAACGTTTATGGAAGGTTTATAGAACGTAGGAGAGGTTTTCAGAACGTTCAGAAAACGTCCCAGAGACACATTGTGTTGTTAGGGTATGCATAGCACGTATGATACGGTCTCATTGGAATGTGCATAGAAATTTTTCCCAATTCACCTGTCTCTGTGAGTCTCTGACACTCCTTGAATACCTCTGAAATCCTGAACCAAAAATTTAGCTGAATTAATTTCTCTCTGAATTTGTTTGACTTTCTCTGAATTACGCTGAACCTTTCCAAATTCTTCTGAATATTCCTGAAAAGCTCTACGCACATATTTCCCCTAATTCACCTGTCTCTGTGAGTCTCTGACATTCCCTGAATACTTCTGAAATCCTGAACCAAAAATTTTACTAAATTAATTCCACTCTGAATTTCTCTTAATTCCCGTGAATCTCTCTGAATTTCTCTTAATTCATGTGAATCTCTCTGAATTACTCTGAATCTTTCCAAATTCCTCTGAATATTTCTAAAAAGTTCCACGCATAATTTTTCTTAATGTATCTGTCTCTGGAAGTCTCTAAAACTTCCAGAAAGCCTCTGAAATGTAGGACCGAGATTTTACTGAATTTCCCAGAATTTCCCTGCATCTCTCTGAGTTCCTCTGAATTTTTCTGAATCCTTCTGAAAAATTCAAAGCACAAGTTCTCTCAATCCACTAGTCTCTGAAATCCTCTGAACCACGCTGAATTGCTCTGAATTTCTCTGATTCTGTCTGAATCTCTCTGAAACGTGAAATTTTCAGAGAGATTCAGAGAGATTTTTTTACCAGGGAAGAGGCTGAAAATGCTAAGAACGCGTTTGGAAAATCCTACGAACACGCTTAGAACTTCCAAATGAGACTGTTTCGAATAATTATCCCTGGTAAAAAAAACCGGATGGGAACCCGGCTCAAACCCGGATGGGAACTCGACTCACACCCCAATCAAACAAAAAGACATCTTTTAGATATCTAAAAGATATCTCGCAATTTTGAAAGATCCCAGCCAACAAAATCAAGGCAGCGCTTCTGGCAGTGGTGCTACCATTCACTTATACAGTTAAAAATCTTCTGTACATATATGGCTCCATTTATGTATGGAAATAGGAGTGACTTGGTAGTATTTTTACTAGGAGCACTACTTGGTAGCGCTTCCTGATAATACTGATAGCGCTGAGGTAGTGCTACGTTATAAATTGAATCATATATATGTTATGGCAGCATGCAGTCTCACGGTAATGGTAAAGCTACTACGTTGCTCCCACTAGCACTGCTAGTAGCGGAAACGTGAATTTAGGAGCACTTTGCTGGCTGGGATGTTTTGCAAAAAGGTCTCGAAGATGTCTTTTAGAAATCTAAGAGATGTCTTGCGCGACTGATTTCTACAAGTTCAAGATATCTCAAAAAGGTCTTGCGGAAGATATGTTTTAGACGTATTCGATCAAGTCTTAAAAATGTCTCGAAGAATTTATAAAAATAACTTAGAAAAATCTTAAATCGTGCATAAAAAAAATTGCTCCCTTCTTTTTCTCTTCTTCCTCCTTTTTTTTCTTCTGATCCCTTCCTCAGTCCTACATATTTCACTCCATTTCGGATTCTTGGGGTTGCGAGATTCGAACTTCGGACATTTCGTGACGGACCTACGCTTTAATGACTTGACCCATACAGACAATTTGATGTCGGTGCTCATAATTGTCATTATGACATAGTGAGATATAATGTCAGCGGTGTATATTTTCAGAGTAACCCCGGGTACTCATGCTAGCGACTGTCGCGCGCGACATCATTAGAAGAAAAAAGAGGAAAGATGTTTTCAACTTGGATTTTTTGTTTTTTTCCAATGATGTCGCGCGCGACAGTCGCTGGCATGAGTCTCCGGCCTAAAAGTGATCTTTTGAACAAGGTGTTTATTACGTATACAAATATAGGATAAGTTGATTGTGCTTGAAACTTGAACAGTTTAATGAATTTGGTGAAATATATCATCAAGATGATGGTTACCAATCTTTTTTAGGGTTCAATTCCATTCGGGCTTCCCGTATGGAAATATTTCGCTGAAAAATGTCTGCAAAACTATGAAAAATCTCTGAAAAAAAATGAAAAAACTCTGAGAATCTCTGAAATTTTGATGAGAAATCTAATATTTTTGGGACATTCTTTACAGACTTTTTTCAGAGTTTCTCAGAGTTTTTTCATACTTTTTCAGAGAAATAGTAACGAAATTGCACTCTGAAAAAACTCTGACAAAACTCTAATAAATTGTTGACATTTTTCTGATTATTGAAAAATCCTGAAATTCAATAAATACATTCATATGCCGTATTCAAATATCATGTGTGAAAAAGTGTTTGAAAATTTTTTAATTTTTTTCTAAAAGTCAGAAAAATGTTAGCAATCCATCAGAGTTTTGTCAGAGTTTTTTCAGAGTGCAATTTCGTTACTATTTCTCTGAAAAAGAATGAAAAAACTCTGAGAAACTCTGAAAAAAGTCTGAAAAAAGTCTGTAAAGAATGTCCCAAAAATATTAGATTTCTCATCAAAATTTCAGAGATCCTCAGAGTTTGTCAGAGTTTCTCAGAATTTTTTCATTTTTTTTTTTCAGAGATTTTTCATAGTTTTACAGACATTTTTCAGCGAAATATTTCCATACGGGTTATTCACATACGAGCCAATTGAGCCCACTGTTGCCAGGTTAAGGGGTACTAGAGTCTCTTGATTGGTCATTCTATTCAATGGAGCCAATTCATTGATAGAAATTCCCTCAGAAATCCCCCCAACCTGGCAACTACGAATGGATGGGGGCCAAATCAACGAAAAGACAAATCAACGAAATCAGTGTCAGTGATGCCAGCATTTGGTCGACCGAGTCGATTTTCCCTCTCCATCACATCTGTCTGTATAGAAATTCCACACACACAATCAAACCTCCGACAAAAGAAATTTGATTGTATACAGCGTGATGGAGGGGGAAAATCGACTCGGTCGACCAAATGCTGGCATCACTGATCAGTGTTTGAAAAGAGAGAGTGTGACGTATCTCTCTTTTCAACCAACTTTTCGTTAATTTGGCCCCCATCCCTACGAATGAGCCCTATCTATAGCTAAGTTCGTTTACCGATGTCCCAAGTTACCCCAACTCGCTCCAAGTATTTTGGATTCGCTACTTCCAGTTTGAGCAACGAAATGATTGGTTTGGTACAAGTTGGAGCAACTCAGGGCACGTAGAACGAACGAACCTCATGATTCTAGGAGCTACCAACTCTGTCCAGTGAAAACAAGGTAGTATTTCATAATACCGAATGTTGGTAGTATGCAAGAAGCCCGACTGCTTGTCATTGACTGAAAGCTGGTCATTTCTAGTTAATTCGCTAAACATTCCCAGTGATCAACCAATAGTGGTGGAGTCGAGCTTATTACCGGTCGTCGGGCTTCTTGCATACTACCCATTGAACTCAATAACATACTGGAATGAGCACTCCCCATATATTCTATAGTTTAGGCCTGTCAGACACATACTATTGTGAACAAATTTCTTCTCTCTCGAATACACGTCAGTCGATATCGCTGTCCCTACCCCTTAATCCCTTGATCTTTGTCTGGCACGTACGGCTCGAACTTCTCTCTCTGGCCGCGATAATCTAGGGAGTACTCATTCGAATATATTAGGCTGCTCTCCCATGGACCCAGGGGGCATAATCTCGAATAGAAAATTTTCAAACGGATTTCAGCGCTGCCATACGGTAGTACAGTGAACTATTTTACATGTATACACTAACACTAATTCGAAAATCGGTGTGATTTGTTCATTGTTTGTGTTAGTTGTATCTATGGCGAATAATTCACTGTACTACCGTACGGCAGCGCTGAAATCCGTTTGAGAATGTTCCATTTGAGATTATGCCCCCTGCATGGACCGGAATTTCTAGGGAACGGAACGGAATCCACAAACCCAATTGGTTCATGGATAGTAACTTACTAGAATTCCCTGCAAATCCCCCAAAAATTCCGGTCCATGGGAGAGTAGCCTAAGGCTGGCCTCCCATGGACCGGAATTCGTTCCGGCGGAATGAAAATTGAACCAATGCACAATTTTTTATAGATTTCTGATAGAACGCTCTAAAAGAAATTGTGAAAGCGATCGGTTTAAAGTCATTCCGCCGGAACGAATTCCGGTCCATGGGAGGTTAGCCTTAGGCTGGCCAGCCTCATAGAGTTTAATGATACTATCCAAATGTTCATAACACCAAATCTTTCTCATTAGCTAAAAACTAGTACTTGTTAGTAACTTTACTAAAATTACTAGTTTTCAAGCAATGAGAAAACTTCGATGTTATAAACACTCGATATTATGGTATCAGTGATGCCATAATTGACACGAAACTGATACTTAACAGATGCAACGGTACGTGCGTGTCTTCACACGTACGTATCACATGTTAACACGTACGGACTATTGCATCGGTGTGCAGTAACGGTTTCGTGTCAAATCTGGCATCATAGTATGGTATACTACCGATGCACATGTATATGTTGGCAGCCTGGTGTTTAACTAAAATGTCTGACGTATTTCATGCGGTATCGTCCGTGGTCTTAGTTTTCTGTGTTATATTGTGTACATAAAATTATTTTCAGGACATCTAAGCTTTAAACTTTTAATATTTGCAAAAACTCTTCTCTCGTGTTTTAAAAGACGCTTGTTATTTTCGCGACATTCAATATGCAAAACATTTATTTTCCAATTCCTTTCGCACACAACAAGGGATAACGATCAAAGTAAGAAAGTAAAAGTTATGAAAGATTATGTTGAAACATTCTTATATTTCACCATGTTCGTGATATTTGTTGTCAAAGGTCTTTTCTTTGCGTCTTATATCATGAAAAAGTTTCAAATTTAAGTACTGAAATCAATGTCTCCATGTTATTTAGAGCAAAAGATTATAATGCTCCTGTTTTCACCCTTCATTCTCATTACCCATGTACTTTTAAATTGAATTACTAAAATATCATCTTCAAGTGATTTCATATATTTCATATATTTTATACATGAACAATAGTGTGATATTTCTATTATATACTTTTGCACTTGTTAATAGGGGACTTGTTCCATTCATCATTGCTAAATATTATAACATTGTTCATCTTTCAACAATTCAATCAATCGAATACTGATTTAGTTTGATATTCTATTAATTCTGACAAACCAAACGTGTTACAGATCAAATTATCACATAGAGTTTCACTATTCGAGCGTAGAAAAAAAAAATGGAGTTGATATGAGTATTTGGAATCCAAATCTTTGCCAAGTCAATGATGGATAACCAGTGATTTTATGAACCTGCTCGTCATTCAACAGAAACTACTGCCATGTCTGAGATGGAAAATATTGATCAAGGTAAATTTTTGTATTTATATAAGAAAAGTCATAAATGATTTTGTTACGGTTGTAAATGTATGTATGATTTTCATCTTGATGCATTCATGACGAGTTTATTCAATTTCAATAATTTTTATCAATTCAGATTGTTTTATTATCATTGCTTTTCTCAATTATTTTCTTTCAATTCTGAGTATCCGCTTTGTCAAAGAGTTTGAATAAGAAAAACCAATATTCAAGCTTAAAATCGCATCATTTGTAATGGGTATTCGAATATCACTTGAAATCAAACTATAACAGAATGGAAGCATATGTTCCTCTGACAACTTCCAAATTAAATGGCAAATCTGAAACTGGCATGAAGCTGAAACTAACAGCCGATTGTTGTAACTTTTGATGACACGTTGTTGGAGCTTTTTTTTAAACCAGAAATCCATTGAACAGCGTTTCACTACACTCTTCAGATGCTTCAATCCTTAATAAAGATTTTTTTGTGTAAAAAGTTATAACGATCGGCTGTTAGCTTTATGGCTGCCTTTTTAAGCTTCGTGAAAATAGCCCTACTGGGATTGGAAATGGTTTTAGATGGATTTGGATAGAATTACATTCCATCCCAGTAGTTTTCAATAAGGAAGCTGATAGAATAAATTCAAATGTAATTCAATTTAATTCGATCCTATCTAGATTTCTACCAGGACGTGTACACTGTAAAAAATATTTATCTCAAATTCCCTACTCAAAATTAGAAAATCAGTTTTATGAAAGTTCTGTGTTCGGCATAGAAGAAATATATTTTTTATTCTAAAAGTCCTCTGCTCGGCATTGTAATATCACAGAATTTTGTAAATTGTTCACATTTAGCGTAGATAATGAAGGTACCTAGAGAGATCTAGAAACTATTCTGATGTGATTAGTCTATGGCATCCCCTTAAATGTATATAATTCTGTATTTATTCAAGTAATGCAGTACAGAGGAATGTTTTATATTACGTGCAATTATTCCCCAATAATTTGGTAGAAAGAATTATATTTACCTCAAATTTCATCTCAATTTTCATAATCATCGGGGTCCCGCAGCTGTGGTTTTTGATTTCTTTCTGTTAATGACAAAAAATCCTCTCAATTCAATATCATACGAGCCAATGAATTGTATCACGTTTAAATCACATTACCTGTGAACTTTGTAAAATGTATTTTTCAAGATATATATTGCCCTCTTCGATATTACTGAAACAAAAAACACAATTTTCTCGCATAGGTAAACCAATAGACAAAGAACCAGACAAAATGTCTAGTTCTATGGAAGACGCTTACGCTCCTGATGAACCTGCAATGGATGTTTCTTTATTGGATATTCAAATGCCGGAAACTCCTGAGAGTACGAAAGGCCAAATTAGTGATGGGGACTTATCGGCGAGACTTGAAAGTCCTAAAACGCTCAAACCTGTGCTTGGAAAAGTACAAGCCAAAAAGCGACTGATGGCATTTGCCAATAAATTCAATATCATGAAGAAAATTCCAACACCTAGTAAATTGGAAGTCTCGCCTCTCTCTAAGGGCAAAAAAACCTCCCACGATGGAAAATCGAAAAAAGATACTGACAAAAAATCAAAGAAAAAGACGGGTAATAAAATTTCATTGTTTTTCACACATAATGTTTGAATGACACAAACAACGAGAGTATTCAAGGTTTAACCTCTGAATGCACATTTAATATAATTTATATACTATTCATTAAGATATTCTTGAAGAAATAAATTGATCTCACAAGAATTGAGATCCAATTTGTAGGTGTAGCATATACAGTTGCGATAATTTCGTTCTATTTAAAATATCATTTGAGAAGATACCAGCAAACTTAATATTAACCAAACTTTTCGCTTCAAATTTCTCCAAAATGCTTTGAAATTCAAAAATTGCTGTATGGAGCGATATTTGAACAGCGTTGAAGTGTTTTTGAGGAACGAACACGAACGAAGGGTTTGTAAAACACGTGGAATAATAAGCATATTATCGTACCTGATTTAAGGACTTGGAAAATTCGCTCAATTCTTATTCAATCTTCTTTCCTATTTTAAGAGGTTTTTAAAGAAAGATTCGTTGAAATTGACCCAAAAAACCTCATCAAGAAAACATTTGACCTTGCAGTTATATTTTTCTCAATTTTCGATGCACACATAAATAATTTTATAAGATGAATTTACCTTTCATTTTCTCTGTCTTTGTTCTACTTCCTGTCAATATTTGACTTTCCAAGGGCAATTTTCATGTGTACATTACAATATTTATGTTTTTGTTTCCTTCTACCAATATAGAAGAGAAGATTTTAGCGATAGAAGAAATTGTAAGAGAAGAATCTAAAAGTAAGATGTTACTAGCTGCTAAGTTTGCCGGTGAGTATCGGATACTTGATAATATTTTTTATAAAAATTGTTCTTTCTTCATTGTTCGTTGTAATAAAATAATATATTATTGTAGCAAATCAAGAAGATGAAGTATCTGGAGGGAGAAGTGGAAAATATTCAAGTAGGTACAGAGACAGGAGAAGATACGACGACAGAAATTTAACACGCAAAGGAACAACTAGATCTCCCGAGCGCAGCAGGTATGATTCATCAATCATTGAAGATTCTAAAAGTATCGAAGTTCATTTTATTTCAAAGATCAGATTTTTCCAAATTTGATGAGAGATGCGCATAAATTTCTATTAACAAAAGAGTAATTTTCTCTTTCCGTTGACAAACGGGAAATTATTTGTTTTGATTTTTGTTATCATTTTTATTTATTCTTACCTAAAACCATTGAACATTCGACACTTTCACCGATTATTCAATTGTTGACAATTGATTAAAATACATTTAAGGATTATTTATTTTAAAAGGCGACGACGCAGTGAGGAAAGAAATGACCGTAAAGAATCCAATGATGGAAGCAGAAATAAGGATGAAACCAAATCTTCACAGGATCAAAAATACAGTAAAGAAAAGAAAGATGATCGAAGTAAACGGGATGATAATAAAAACGTGAATCGAGAGAGAAAGGAAGAAATTAAGGAGAAGCGAGAAATCGAAAAAGAGAAACGCGAAGAAAAGAAAGAAGAGAAGAAAGAAATTTCTCCTGAAAAGAACGAAACGAAGGAAAAAAAGGAGGATCTCAAAGAAAAGAAGGATAAAGATAGATCGAAGGATCGAGAAAAAGAGAGAGAGAAAGATCTCGTTAAATGCAACTCGTGGATAGAATTGAAAAAATCTGGTTTCACGTTAGATGATTTTATCGATCTCAAAAAACGAGATAATCAAGACAAAAGTTCAAAGAATAGGTAGAGCATTGATTTTTTGTTGATCATTATAATGTATAAAGTTTGAAGAGTTTTTATATCTCATGATCATACTCCTGAATTTCAATCGATTTTTCTGATAGCGTTGTTTTATGTTTTATCATTTAGATAATATAATTAATGTAAAACTACTTCTTCGTATTTATGAATTAATTTTCACTTACGTTTACACAAATTTATTATCAAAACATACAAAAAATCGAAGTTCCATTGTAATTACTCTGTAAACATATTCTCTGTATGTTTATGATGAAGAAATTTGTAGTTTCATTATTTTCTTAGAATAGATCTCTAATGTGTGTAACAATTATAATAGCATAATTCTCATTTTGAAGACAAAACAAAGTAATTCTTTTCAAATCTTGAATTACATTATGAATCTTTTATACGAATATTTTGTATCCACACGTATATATTTTAATTATGTATGATATTTTTTCATTGACATCTAGAAAAAACAAAAGAATTCTCAACAATGAATAAATAATGAATTATTAATAAATTTTAGAACGGTCCAAGATTATACTCGGTATTTGGAACAAATGCTGATGTTGAATGATATTCGCTTAAAACGTACGCCAGTAATCGTAGACGGTTTAGACGGACCAAAAGAATTTCATCCAGAATCTATAAAATCAACAAAACGCGCAAGAGGACCGTGCCTTCAGTACTCTGAAAATCCCCGTGTTTCTTTATTGTTGAATTCTCAACAACTCTTACAATTTGTAACAACCGAACGTCGTGAAAAAATACGTCATATTATCGAAGCAACAGCTTCAGTACAGTGAGTCGTTTTTGTTTTTTTTACTTTCCTATTCTTCTTTTTGTTTTGCAACTCGATCTTACAGACGTATTGTCAAGATGATGTGACAGAATATTGAATTGTTTATACATCGTGCGTGAAAATATTTATAATTCTTTTTAATGTGAACGGATACAAATACATTTCTCTTAAATTAATTTTTCATTAACATTCTAGAACTCCAGAAGAGGAGAAATATTATAATCAAAATCGTAATTGGTATCCTAAAGTGGGATTGATCAATGTTCTGGAGAGTCTAACAAAAACACAACCTTTGATGAGCGTGCAGTTACCAAAATCGAAATGGGATAGCGATAATGAGGATCACGTAGAAGAGATTCAATTATCTAAAAACATTAGTGAAAAAGAAAAAGAAGAAATACCACGAAATACAGTTTCCGAATCTGAACCAAGTAAGAACATTTCAAATAATTCATTCATCGAATTTTTTCATTGAATTCATGTATAATTTCGAAACATTCAGTTCCAGCATTAGCTTCGCCAGTTTATTCTTCCTCGTCTAGTACGACAGAAGAAGAAGAAGGAGAGGAAGAAGAAGAACCGTTGGTGAAAAATTTAGATATCAGTATAGACGAGGCAAACGAAGAAAATTCTACTTCTAAAAGTTCTGACAATGAAGAAACTAATCGAGATAAAGAATCCCCTATAAATTCTTTACCTTTATTACGTTCAACCAGCAATGAAAAATTGGCTTCCGAGTATGAAGAATTTATGAAGATTGTGACAAGTGAAATTCCTCTCCCAGGTGAAGACAAAACTATCGTTGAATATAATTCCCCTGAATCTGAAGGAATTTTGGAAAACAAAAAGGTTTCAAAACAAAGTGGTATCCCGCATTCTTCTAAAACACTTTCCTCGATAGAATCTTCTTGTATTTCCGTAAAATGCTTGTCCCCGTCCGCTTATCAGGAATTTGATGTCGAAATGAGTGTGCCGAAGAGGAAATTGAAATCCTCCCGCGGTAAAAATCTATCCGAACAAAGTGACAATTCTGCGGATCGGATTATTCAAGAACCTGTGGCAAAGTTACCGGGACAAGCAGACGAAGATGTTAATCACAACGATGATAACCGCATCGTTGAAAATAATGACGATGGCGAAAATGATGACGTGGATAATAATAATCATAACGCCAATGATGATAACAATAATCATAGTGACGGCCCTACCTCTAATATCGAAGAGAGAAGAGGAAATATGAATATCGAAGAAAGATCCCGATCGATACCAAGCGATTGGGAGAATGTAAGAATCAAGGTCGGATGAATGTTAATTTTTTTTATTCATTTTATCTCGAAACATGAGAATTATTTTGTTTCTCATAAATCATGCGTCAGTTGTTTCAATTTGAAACTTTTCATTTATGATTTTCAGGTGGAGCGTATGAGCGATGAGAATTCTGAATCTAAATCCATAAAGAAAAGGAAGAAAAAACGAAGGAGTAGGACATCTTCGAGCACTTCGTCCCATAGTTCAACTGCTTCAGAAACAAATCGAATTAAAAAGAAACGGAAACGAAAACGTAAAACCAAAGATTCCAGTTCCGTGGATTCTGAGAGCAGTGACAGTAGTTCTTCCAGTAGCACTGATTCTTCTAGTTCCGATGACAGAAAGAAGAAAAAGAAGAGGAGAAAGAGAAAGCGGAAAAGGAAATCAGAGAAAAAAAAGAAGCGAAGAGCAAAGAAAGTAGCAAAATCTAAGAAAAAGCGTAGAAGAAAGATGGCTCCTACGGACTCGAGCAGTAGTGATTCCGATGAGAAGAAAAAGAGAAAGAAATCGACGAAAAAGAAAAGATCCAAGGAGAAAGAATTGAACAAAAAAAAGAAGGAAATGAAGAAACCTATTCAAGAGTCCCTGGTGGACAGTAATATTTTAATCGAAGCTCATAACATTAAAGAAGAAGTGGATAGCGAGTCGATTATAGACTCACCTTTGAAAAAACATAAAATTATTGAAGATAATAATGATAAAGTGTTGTCAGGAGTTATTATAACGGAAGATCGTGTTCTAGAAAAACCAATGCAGAACTATGAAGGTGAAGAGAAATCTCACGAGGATTGGGAAATAGATTCGTTAATTACTTTGCGTAAAGACGAAGTTTCGCCATTGATTTCGAATATCGATAACACAAGAAAAATTGAAAAAAATACATCAATTGCCGATAAAGAAGTAATCGTAAAGACTCAAAGTAACGAAAAGTTGAAAGATGATGAGATAACTGTCAAAGAATCAACCAAGTCCGAAGAAGAAGTTGGACTGAAAAAAATGAAAAAGAAAGATAAAGAAGATAATAGCACAGAGTTCCTGGTAGATTGGGAAACAAAGTCTCAATTGATGGCGAAAAACAGTCAAGAAGATTCAAAAGTCTCCAAAAAACACGAAAAATCAAAGAGTGATCTGAAGAAAATGGCATGGGAGGAAACCGAGTTTGATACGTTAAATGTACCATCTTTGATGCAACTAGAAAAAGAAGTCTGTAAGAGATCGATTTTGGCAGACGATTGGGAAGTTGACAGTCTCGAAGCAGTACCAGAATCGTTGGTAGACAAAAAGAGATCCCGCCATTCCAAAAAGTTGGAAAAAGAAGTCAGATACGATAGACGAACCGATAGATATATCGCTGTCGAGAAAGAAACTTCGAGAGAGAACAAAAGAAAACAAGATCGTATTTGTTCCTTAAGAATTTGGGAGGACGAACAGGAAGAAGAAGAGAGAGAAGAAATGTTGCTCAAGGAAATAAAGACGAAACGTAAAAAGAGCGATTGGAATATTGATCCAAAACGCTTTTTATGTGACAATTCGGAACAAATTAGCGATCGCATTGAAACAAAAGATTGGTTTAAAGCGGCTGAAAATAATGAGCAAGAATGGCTCAACGATCAGAATAAAATTGAAACGGTTACCGAAGATTGGTTTCAACTCTGTAAAGATGACAAAGAATCGGTTCAAACACACAAAGATGATCCTCCTGAGGTATCGAAGCAACCGGCAAAGTGGGTACCGATTGAAGACCAACGAGATCAGGATAAAGAAAAAATCAAAACAAGCGTAAATAAAAAAAGTGAAACTTATGAAAACAATCAAGATGATTTGAAAAAATTGACAAAAGACGAAGGTCCTACGGTTCATAAGAGAATAAAGAAAAGTCGATGGGACATGGAGTCTCAGGACGGCGATAAGGCGGATGAAAAAGCAACCGTCGCATGGGAGGAAGAATGCAACGAATGGGCAAAACTTGTCGAAACCAAGCAAAAAATAGAAGAAATTGTAAAAGATCCAAAACTGAACCATGTTAACGTTGATATCATGCAAAGTAATAGTAGAAATGACGGCAGTGATTTCGTTCTTGGAAAAATGATTGAAGAAAAATTATTAAATACCGATGATTTATTACAAAGCGCGAACATTTTGAAAAAATCCAGTAAATCTTATGATACCCAAAAAGTATCCAAAAGTAAAAAAGATGTAATTGAAGAACCATGGATACCAAATGAAATTGCTATGGATTTCATATTGAAAAAGGACGTAGAGAAAAATTTGAGAAAAGAGTCTAAGCTCGATAAAGCGGATAAATTGTTGACACGTGAACAAAGGTTCCATAATAAAAGATTGAAAGAAATTCGTGAAAAAAGTACGGAACTCTACAGTCCAAGTTCGCCAGCTTCATCTCAGAAATCCGAGGTATTTTATTTTTCCGAGTTTTCATAATAGCAAAAAGAGAAATTTCATTCGATTCCTTTTGTTCCTTTTTGTCATTTTTTTTGCCTCTGTTTAACTCAAAATCCAAGCCCCGATCGCACCTTTTTTTGTAAACTTTCATTTCCCATAAACAAAAATTCATTGAAGAATATTGATTAAAAAGTGCATTCATAATAACGTAAAAATGTAATTTGAAATCCTTCAAGACTATGTATATACTTGGTTCATATTTTTTTGTTGTATCAGGAAGAATTTAATAATAACAATGCATTAATCGATGAATTTTTTATTTTCCAAGAACTCGGAGACAAGTGATAGCTCATCGAGTTCATCTAAACAAGAATCTTCCGAGAATGTTGCAAGGAACGATTCGACGAAAAGAAAACAGGAGGGCGTTCCATTGAAAATAGATCAGGATATTGCTTCTTCAAAAGATCTCATAAAAGATGCGGTTATCTCCAGGAATCTGAATGACGAACTCGAATCCAAATCCTCACACATGGATATCTTCTCGGGATTTGAATCTCCTCGACCACGTATCAAAAAAATTGTTGTCAAAACACCAGTAGTTGAACCAAAAAAAGAAGCAATCGAGAAAGAGATTTCTGTCGCAGCGAAAGAAATATCATTGCCCACGGCAAAAGAAGGACAGGGCGGTACGAAACAAGAAGAAACAGCGGAAGAAAGATCGACTCTCAAATTGATTCCCAATCAATTATTGATTCGACGTACCGAGTCAACCAGATTAAAACGTAATTTTGATTTTTCATTGCCAGATTTGAACTTGTCGCAAAAACCACAATCAACGATGCAAAAGAATGAAGAAAATGTGAGAGGATTAGACGATTTCATAGGTAAATGACGACTTCATAAGAAAATAAGACAGAAACATATTTTGTTTTTATAAATTTCTGCGTAGCAAGGATAATCAAAACAAAAACCATTTATTTACAGGTGAACTGAAGATCAAATCTGAAAAGCAATTACAAGATTCCAGGATGACTTCCGATGAGAAATTTAATCCGAAAACCACGTCGATAAACAGTATCAAAGTTGTTTCTACTCAAGATTTTGAACAACAATCGCAAATAGATGATACGAAAAAGTGTAAAATACCTGTAGGAAGCAGATCGCCTGTGAAAGATCAGAGAAAAAGGAGTCCGATCAAAGGGGAATCTGATAAAAAATATTTCAATGATCGTGGAAAGGAAAGAAAGGATACTAGAAGGGACGATGACAAAGACAAATTCGATAGGAGGAATTATGCGAGTTTCAAAGAATCCGGGGACAACAGACGAAGGTTGAGTCCGATTAGTGTTCGTGGGAGACGAAGAAGAAGCGGTAGTCCACCTTCCACTTGGGAAAGGGAAAGAAGTGCAAGTCGAAGTCGAAGTTGGAGCAGAAGTCGAAGCAGAAGCCCGAGGAGAAAGGACGAGAGTGGAACAGCACGTGACAAAGATAACAAAAGGTCGAACAAATCGGAAAGATCGAAAACTTCGTCGGAGAAGAAAGCGAGATTCCCTCCTCCACCTCGATCCGATTCTAAAGGCAAGTTGAGATTTTTCTTCGAAAAAATGGATTTTATTTTTGTCTTCAACTTTCGTTGGAACATTTCATTTTAAAAAAGCTTTGTTGATTAATCTATTAATTTTGTGCTTCCTTACAGAATTCTTATCCTTGAGTTTTGATTTTGATCTACAGTAAAGTTCTAGATATTATTTTTTTAATTCGTTATTGAGCAGAAGAATGCAAACGATAAAGCCACAATAAAAAAGAAAAAAATTTTGTGGACATTTTCTATAATAGTCGGAAACATATGTGATGATTACGAGTCATGAAAAAGAGTATTATTATGCACAAAAGAACATTAATATATTTCCATTTATATTTAGTTTTGTAATAATTTTATAATAAAAACTTCACTTACGCACCTATTTTCAAGCATTTCTCACACTTAAATGTAACTTATTCAATGTAATCGAAGATTCGAATTATCGCGTGACTATTGTACGGCACAATTGAAAAATGATTGAAGGTTCAACCCTCGGTTTTTTCATACAACTGTACTACGTCCCCTGATGTCTCCTACGTTCGACTATACATACATGGAAGTTTTCTACTTCTCCCCTTTATGAAATATACATCTCATAATATATTTACTTCTTAAAACAGAGAGCGTATAATACCTCACCAGGTGATCCTTACATTTTATTATGTTCTCCGGATAAACGAAGTTTCTTGGTTACTGACAAAAAAACCATGGCAGTGATGTATTTAATTTACCATACCTGAAGATCATATTCGAAATGTCTTCATTTTTTTCTTTTCTCAATTCAAAATGAATGATTGAGGAGTCATTTTTATCACATGTCATTTAATTCGGTCACAATTTAGGTAAGACTTTATTATAAATATAAAACAGAGTTGTAAGTTAATTTTTTATTTAATCATAGAATGACGAGGAAACTTTATCGACGAGTTCTCATTTGAATAAATTTCTTTTTTTACAGATCATTCGAAGAAACCATACAGTGGCGCAATGAATAAAGACGATCGGGAAGATTGGCCGAAACGAAAATATGATGGTACAGACAGGGATCGAGATAAAGAGTCTAGACCTTACGATCCGATGGAGATGTTGCGACAAAGACATTTGGAAAATGTACGCCAACGGGAACCGAGGTACAATTTCATTATAAAATAAGAAGAATAATCGAAACTCAGAATTCAGAGTAAAATTAATGATTTTCTGTTGCATCCAGATCACGAGTGGATGAAGATGGCAAACACAATTTTTGGCAGTATGAAACTGATTCCACCTCACGAGGAGATGGAAATGAGTCTGTAGATTCTTATAACACAGGTCAGGAATTGGAATCCGAAGGGGATAATAGATCTTATTATAGGGATAGCAGTCTAGAAAGAGACATACGTGGGACTTTTAGAACGTACGTATTTTGAACAACTCTTTTTCTTTTGATTGTGACAATTTGTTCTACGATTAATCAAACCATGTTCATTTAATTCATGTTTCTTTTCGTTGTTTTCCATTTTAGGAGGCGAGACAAAATCAGTTCCAAGAGGGATAGATTATGGAATAAAGACAGAGATTCTGTGGAAAGATATAATTCACGAAGATCCGATATATTGCCATCATCGTCATCTTCGAGACCCCCGAGAGGATCTCCTCCACGTTCGAGGCGTTCCCCAGGTCGATTCAGACGATCTTCGAGATCCCGATCAAGATCTTGGTCACGCTCACGAACAAGATCGAGAACACGTTCGAGATCCCGATCTACCTCTAGAAGTAGATCCAGAGGACGATCGAGATCCAGATCTTCGTCCAGATCAAGATTTAGGAGTCCGGAACGCGGTAGAATGTTCGACAGGTTATTGTCCAGGTAAGAATGCACGGCGTATTTTTGATGATAACTTGTATTTTTGAACTCACATTTTCATTCAAGAACTCCATCTCCCGGGCGAAATAGACCCCACGAGAAGAATTCAAAAGCAAACGAGGATGGCGAGAGAAGGTCGAATGTTTGTATCGAAAGAGGAAGACGTATAGAAACTATCGTGCAATCCGTACCCACAGTTACGAGAGTTACAGCGGACTCCACTGTTCTAGATCATCCAGAAATGCTTATGAATGGCAATCTCGATGATAATTTCCAATTTCCCAACGAATCCGAATCTAGAAATGAATATTATTATTCAGGGAATAATTTAACGTATCCTCCACGTATAGACGATTCGACAACAAGCTCTCCCAAACGATTATCTCTTGATGATCGGTAAGTGAGGATTGTATATTTATTCTTTGTTCTCTTTTCTCGAAATGCCGATATATTATTTTTCGTTTGTAGATTGGAGTTAGAATTAGGAATCAAAAAACCTACTCCCACTCCAATGGAATATAGGACAAATTTTGGTTCGAATGTACCTTTTCCGTCTCCAACGTCGCAGCAATCATCGGTGGTATATCGTCAACCTTCTACGGTTCTGCAGGTAATGAACGATCATTTGAATGATGCTTGAAAACCTAACAAGAAATGGAAAAATATATCTACATATTGAATTTCAGGTTGGGAACGTTTTACAAGTGGTGCCAACGGAGTTTAATGGAACTCCATCGGTGGCAAGGAACGAGAAAAACTCAAATAGCGGTAGCAGTACCGCTTCCGTTCGAGGATCCAGTCAAGTTGTGCGCGTCGGTAACGTTCTCCAAGTTGTTCCAACGACTTCTTTAGATTGGAACGCGACTCCAACGGCATCCGGTTCCTCTACGCCCAACACGGAACCCTCACCAAATAAAGTCATGTATTCCTCTCCGTCTTCCGTTTCAGTTCCTTTACCAATCCCACCTCGTCCTGCGCCCCTTCCCGTTCCCTTACCAACTGCAGTAACGGCACCCGTTGCTCCCGTTCCTATCACCTCTTTATCGCCACGTCCTATCCCAATTCCTGTACCCGTTCCAGTTCCTTTACCAATCCCAGCTATCACTCCTCCTATTCCTCCGATTCCTCCTATTCCTCCTATCATCAACTTCTCTCGTCCCGAATTGCCAAGTAAGTAAAAAAAACAGAAGTTGAAAATTATCGATTTATATTAATTTTAAACAGAACAAAAAAGAAGCGTTAAATTATTTGAACTTCTTACGTGTTTATTGTTACAGGGGTTGTAGTACAACCGGTTTACAATTACGAAGCTATTCTGGAGACCCGTCGAAAAGAACGAGAAGAACGCAAACGGTTGCGAGAATTGAAGAGGAAGGAGAAAGAACGTAAAAGAATAGAAAAAGTGAATCGACGGGCTCTTCGATTACTCGAGAAGAAAGCTAAAAAAGAAAGCGATCGTAAGAAAGGTGTAACTATATTAGATCGTTCTGTGATAACCGCTCTCCAAGAAGAGGAATCCATTCCCGACACGGCTACTCCGTTCGTCGATGAAAAGAAGATGGACAAAATAATACCAACACCATCTTCGACACCTTCCACCACAGCTCCCGCAGAAGCTGAAGAGGAAGATGAAGAAGAAGAAGAGGACGATGATCCTGAAGTTGAAGAAGAGGATGAAGAAGAAGAAGTTGAAGTTGAAGCCGAAGCCGAAGCCGAAGCCGAAGCCGAAGTTGAAATTGAACCTGAAGAGGACGAGGAAGAAGACGAGGAAAAGAAATCCATGAAAACTAGGGAAGAAACTATGGATGCTGCTCAATTGGAGATTGAAAAACACAATTGGCTTCCTCTACCACCTCCACCTCTCAAGGGTATTCTTGTTTCTCCCGGTTTCAGGTATGTCATTGATTCATCGAATCCCAAATCTCTAATTAACGTCTATTCAAAATTTGTTATTTCTTCGATTCTTCGTTTTAGTTACAAAAAAGATTCAATCGTCAACGGTGACATCGACGATATCGCGAAGTTGGAAGAAACGCATAATAAGAATGAAAATGAAGACGTCGAGGACGAAGATGGCAATGTCAAGGACGAGACGGTGAAATTGAAACACTTGAAGTTGAAACGTAAATCCTCTAGGAAAAAGAAATCTGTACAATTTGCGGATGGAATTAAACCAGGAGAAGGTACAAGTCCAAGTGGTGGGGAAGGTGATATGCCTTCACCCCCACCTCCCAGTTCAATTCCTCTACTAGAACCGTTACCAAATGAGAAAAAACTACGAATAAGAAAGAGCAGGAAGAAACTTAAAAGAGAAAAACAACCTAAAGCCAAGAAGAAAGTCAAGGTTTGTCAATGGATTTGTATATACATTTATAATTATAATTTATTGCATTTTCGTGATTATTTGATTTTTGTATGAAATTAGGTGAAAATCATTACCCTGAAAAAACCCTCGCGGATTCCTCCGTTGTCAACCGTAATGATGGAAGACTCGGATGAAATGGACGATCGTTCTCCGCCCCCGCCGCCGCCTGGTTCTCCACCACCTCCTCATCTCTGGCCCAGTTATTTACAAACGTACAGTACAACAACGCTTCGATCTGTAGATACAACTCTGACACCACAGCCCTCGACTGGTGTAGCTCAACCGCCGCCTACACCACTGCCTCTCTTGGTTCCTCCACCTCCGTTGAATTACTCCATACAACCTTGCAGCAAAGCGTAAAACGTTGGAAAAATCGAATTAATGAATCGTCTTATATCTTGGCATTGTCCTCAAAATTGGTAAAAAAAAACCATTAATTTCTTGGTTCTTCCGTAAGTGAATTTGGAAAACAAAATACGTGAATTGTGAATTTTTTTAAATTTTTAATGATGGATGATTATCGTATAAGAATAATAAGTTTCATTTTATCAATAACAAGGCCAAGAATTTTAAACAAAATTCTATGAAAATTGTTCTCGAATGGTGACCAGTTGGGTGACTTGTTGTTTCAATATGTACATATCTCTTGAATTCATCGCAATGGGAACAGCAGGTTTATTCAAAATTGTAATAATCTGTAACATTAGCAAAACTCTCCCATCACTTTGAATTTTTATTCTATTTGTAATAGTATATAAACAATTTCCCAAATGAATTGTGATCAGCAAAATTTGACACATCGATTGATGGAATTGGCTGTTTCTGTTGGGCAGAAACATCGTGAAATCCATTGATTTATTGATTCATCACTATTCATCTTTTCTCATAAGATTTGAAAAACGATACAACTCATAAAATGATGTTGCGAAAATCTCGAAAACGCCCTAAATTTTCAAAACAAACAAAAAGAGATATGCGAAACAATTTTCTGATGTCTTCGCGTTGTATAGGTATGCGCTTTCGCTCGTACATACAGTATACGTATACATACATGTATTTCAAACACATAATACACAAAATACTAAAAGTCATGTATATGGGACTTTGTAATTGAGTCATTGATTTCTTGTGAAAATCAAAATATCCGACTCGATTACGTTGGTTCCTCTTTCCTTGTATATACCATTATTTCTAGAATTGTATCGGAATGTAATTAGTACTTTGAGAATTATATCGATTTTTATCTTTTAAGAAATAAAAGTAATGGATTTGATGAATTTTAAATGGTTAGAAAGGAGCGATACATTATTTTCATCTTGTCAATTATTTCTTTTTTTGTAAATACAAACAAATTTGAGGAATATTATAATAATGATAATAATTAATAATAATGACAATTGTTGATCATTATAATCATCGATCGATATTAATTCTCGGATTTTATGGCACACAGGTTTTTCTTTTGCACTCTAAGTACGTGGGAGAATAATATATAGTGACAAAACAATGTACACCACATAAAACGGAAAAAAAACCAAAAGAATTTTTAAATCGTCAACCGTACTGCCAATTTCTTAGTCTTGCATGATTCTTGAATAAAATTGATAAGAATCGGTGAAAAGTTGTTGACTTTAGAATCTTTTGATATAACATCTCTGATGGTACTAATAAAGAATTACTGGACTTTTGAACTCGTTTCGAATTCCTTAGAAAAATGTCAGAATTTGAAAAATATAAACCAGTAATTCTTCTGTGCTCTTTGCGGTGATATTGTTTTGAGAATTGAAGCATTATTTATGTTTGATAATTTATCACAAATGTGTATTGATTGAATCTAGCCATTTGATAAGCCGTAATGCCGTATTTTATGTTCAATTATTATCTATGAAAATAACAAGATGGAAGGGTTTGAATTTGAATTAAGAAAACTTAAGACGATAATGTAAATACATAAGGGGGCGATAATCATTATTAATACCGCAATTAACAATAGGTGGAAAACTTACAATAAAGATTCTCAAAGACATTGTTAAGTTGAATTATTCTCATTTGATTTCATCAATTGAGTGTTATTTATTATTTTTCATTATCTCTCGTTTAATATTAACCATGAATGTAAAAACAGTGATATTCTTCTTTTTATGTTTATTTATATATTATATATATTAATTAATATCAATTGCGGATTGAATAAATAAATTCCAGTATATTTCAGTTGAATTTTTGCTGGTTTTTTCAAATTTCTAATTGAAAAAAAAACTCTCGTACTTCTCAAAGCGTTTGAAAATTCAAATTTTATTTTCATCTTCTTCATTGCTGAAAAGGGAAGTAACTCGGAGCGAATTTCAGAACAAATTCTCACGACCTATCCCAGTATCTCTTTGTACTTTGAACTGTCAATTCAATGTGGGCAATTATACGAGGTATCATTTATATTACTTTTGATGGAATTGTATTGAAATGGTGTAATTTATCCCAATTAGAACTCCCTCTGTAAATATTGTAGATAAAAATGACATCTCAGAGGATTTCGAACGGATCGTATGTTCGAAAAATATAGATTTCATCTGAACAAAACAAAAATAGAAAAAATAGTGAACAAAAGTGAATGAATAGAAAATTTCTCTGTACTTGCGAAGTTTATTTATCTTCTTATCGAGCGCTTAGTGTTCTTTTTCTTCTTTCATCCAATGAAGATCGCGATTGTGGGTGGCGGAGTGGTTGGATTGACCACTGCCTT
Organism: Gonatopus flavifemur; assembly: GCA_018340375.1. Lineage (NCBI taxonomy): Eukaryota > Metazoa > Arthropoda > Insecta > Hymenoptera > Dryinidae > Gonatopus > Gonatopus flavifemur. The sequence continues at coordinate 16,255,444 of JAFFJZ010000005.1, forward strand.
GCAGTTGAAACAAGAATTACGTAACGTCGATGTTACGGTATATGCCTTGGATTTTGAGAACACCGTCAGTCATGTTGCAGCTGGAATTTTTAGAGTTGGTTCATCTTTCATGGGACCGAATGAAACCGTGACTAGGTAAGAAATTTCATTTAGAATCGTTACGGAAGTTTGTATAATAATGGTTCGCTCTTTTTCTTCATTTTAGACAATGGATAAAAAATTCATACGAATATTATGACGAGATAAGGAAATCGTACGAAGCTCGCATTGCTGGAATCATCAGCATCTCTGGATACAGATTTGCTAATTCTTCTCCAAAGGCGGTTCAAGTACGCAATTCGTATGAACCTGCGCAGTACATCATTTCAGATCGATATATCGCAGTAATATTACAATTGCCGCGTTTTTTAATGATATAGCGACATTGCTATAATATTTCTGAGATTTGGTAACATTCTTATCATATTGAAATACCCATGCAATATTACTGTGATGCGGAGATTGCAATTTTTCAGCAATAACGTGGATACTCTTGGTAAAAACAATCTATCGAAATCCCTGTATGTTTTTGGACATTTTTCAGGGAGTTTTAGAGTAATTTCAGAGTAATTCAAAGGGAGTTAGAGATTTGCCAGATAATGATATGTTCTAAATCTCTTGAACTTCCTTTGAATCTCTCTGAATTTTTCTAACCGAGACTTAGAAATTTTCTTCTGAATTTAGGTGAATTTCTCTGAAGCTTCCTCTGAATTCTTGCATATTTGTCTGAATCTCTCTGAATCCCTCAGAATTTTATTCATCCAGGTTCTAAGTTTTCTCTGAATTTGCCCGAATCTTTAAATTTCTTTGAACTTCACTTTACAGTTCGATTCCCAATTTTTCCTACTTCACCGGGATCTTAATGGTTCGGAATCTTTGCAAATCTCTTTGAAACTCCCCTGAATCCGTTCGAAATCTTGGATTAGGAGCTTTCCGCAATTTCTTTCTTTCTTTCTGCATTCGTCTGAAAAATTCATTGCATAATTTTTCCTGATTTACATGGTTCTGAATGTCTCTAGAACTCCCATAATGAATATATATAAATAATATCTTTGAATGTCAGTCTTGAAATTGGAAGGAATTTGAAAAATTCTACTACATTTACTTTTGTCTCAACTGTCTGGAATTCGTGTGAATCCCTCTGACTTCTACTAAATGCTCCTTGAAACTTCATCGCACAATTTATGCTAATTTATCTGTCTTTGAATCTTTTTGCAACTCCCAGAATGCCTCTGAAATCTTGGACTAAAAATTGCATTCAACCTAGTTCTCTCCGAATCCTTCTGAAAAATTCAACACATGATTTTCTCTGAATCTCTCTGAAATTTTGGACTAAAAATTTTACTAAATCCAGAGCTGGGTAATATTTGTGGAAATTGTATTCCAAATACTATTTTAAATAAACCGTTTTTCAGAATTGAAATGAAATAGTATTTCAAATAAGAAAAGAAATTTCAGCAAATAAAATATTTTATTCTTATAATCTCAAGCTAAAGCATAAGATGGATACTTTATTCCCTGTCTATATCTATTTTACTGTGTTGATAAACATAAATGAGTTGAGAAAGTATTGTTCGCAGATATCATATCACATGATTTCTGATGATCGAAAATTATATCTTTTGATAAACGATTCTATGGAGAACTATACGGACTGTATATTTGTAATAAAAAGAGAAAATACTTCGCTAAACATTCCAACCTTCAGCACTGACATGTTTATTTTGAATAAAACACTGTTTGAAATACTACTTTAAATTATTTCTACAGGAAATTAAATATTTTATTCTCAAAAGTATAATTTTTCAAACGAATGAAATATTTTCTTTTGAAAAATCCATACATAACGTCAAATAAAATATTTATTTATTATTTGAGTTGGAAAATAGTATTTTACCCAGCTCTGACTGAATCTATGTTTGAATTTCTCTGAATTTTTTTGAATCTCTCTAAAAAATTCAACGCGCCATTTTTCCCGATTCACTAATCTCTGAATTCTTCTGCACAATTCCTCTAGAATTAAAAATTTTAATCAATCTATCTCTTCCTGAATTCTCTAAATTCCTCTGAACACTCCTGGACAATCCATTGCACGATTTTTCACAATTTACCTATCTCTGAATCTTTCTAAAATTCCCGAAACGCCTCTCAAATCTCGGATCAAAAATTTCACTAAATTTTCCTGGATTCCTCTGAAAAGTTCAACACACAATTTTTTTCAGTCCAAACCTGAAATTCCCAGTAAGATTCAGATAGATCTTTTTTCCTAGAGACCACAGCCCCGCAAGAGCCGTTGAGACGATATCTCGAAAAGTAATGGTTCATTAATTATCGCTAATATAATATGTTTTTATCTTACGATAGGATATATGGATAGAAAAATTAGTACCTGTATACAGAAGAGTAACGGAAGATGAATTCAAATTGGTTAATGGAAATTGGAAATATGGATCATTTTTCACAACTCTTGTCACTCAATGTTCTTTGTATCTCCCATGGGCGAGAAACAAGTAAGATATTTTCTCATTCTCATCAATCGAATTGCAAATTTCTCAACTTTTACCTATAAAAATAATAAGTCAAATAAAATTATCAATAACTTGACTTAGATTACAGGAAAGCGGAGTCTCCTTGAAAAAAAGGCATTTGAATTCACTATCCGAGCTGATTCCGGAGTATAATTCGATAATAAATTGTACCGGTTTTGGCGCTCGAGAATTATGTAACGACAATCGTCTGGTCGCGATCCGCGGTCAAGTGATCAAAGTATCTAAAACTATTTCATCCGGAATCACCCTTCAAACCTGAAACATTTCCTCATAATAATTATTCCTCTCAGGTCAGAGCACCTTGGCTAAAAACTTTCTTTTACGGAGAGCTCGACACTTACATCATCCCAAATTCCGAAGGAATCGTCACTTTAGGTGGTTCCAGAAGTTTTGACTCGGAAAATATGAATTTATGTCCACACGAATCCGCCGCTATTCGAGAAAGATGTGAAAATTTGGTTCCTTCGATTACAAAAGCAGAAACCGTCGCGGAACTTGTAGGCCTCAGACCGCACAGAGAAAACAATGTTCGAGTCGATATCGAGTGGATTTCCAAAGATACTTCGTCCTCGAAAACTATGGTTTGCTTCGTTTAATTTATTAATATTAAATATCTTCAAAATTGTATAAAACGATTGATATTTCTTATAGGTAATTCATAATTATGGACATGGAGGATACGGAGTTTGCACCGCACCGGGAACGGGTAAACACGCTGTACAATTGTTCATAGACGGACACAAGGCTAAACCAAAGTTATGAACTGCTTTTATTATTTTTACAAATTTTGTTGTGAAAAGAAATCACACGTGATGGTATAATCACTATTTTTGTAACCTTTAAGTACTGATTAACGTACTATATTGAACAAAGACACAGACAAATGATAACACAGTATTCAAAAACTGAAAACAACAGGACTGTAGTACTCGCTGTTTAAATTTCAATAAAAATTCAAATAATTTAGACAAAGAGCAGGTAGATTGGTAAAAGTACACTTTTTTTATTCACATGAAGAAGAATAAATAAGGTTGATTTGCAAAAAAAGAGTGTACCAAAGGAAGTTAATTCAAATTTTTTAGCATATCATTTGAATTGGAAACTAGATGGATGATATTTTCATAATAATACAAATCTTTCACTCATTCAGTTTAATTGTATAAAATTTTCAATAGAACTGTCCTCTGACTGCGCTTAAAACGTACTGAAATATATTTTTTCGATTGTAAGTTAAGAAGTATAAATGTGGAAACACTCCAGTTGATTTATAAAAAATGCTACAAGTAGGTTGATACATTTTCAGAAGAACAAGATCGTTAACTTCAAACATCTGCACTTCAACTGACTTATTTCATGATTTCACTTCGTATTAATGATGAACAATATTCAATCGAACCAAGAATTTTCTTTGCGTTTGTTATTTTAATGAATTGTTCTCAAATAATTTACAAAAAAACAGAATAAGAATCTTTAAAACCTAAATTTGTGATAAATTACTTTTGAATACATAAAAACTTTTTGTAAAAACTAACAGTACATTTTGAATTAAAAACATGCGAATTTTCAATATTTCAAAGACTGCGTAATCAATAATTTAGTAAACGTAAGAATATACTTATGTCACATTTTATTCGATAGTAATACTCAATGAAATTGATAATCATCGGGAACATTTGTACAATTTTATATGGACTCGAGTTGATAAAATAATTAAAAGTTTGCTTATATGAAATCACGAAACCTTACTCTTCAGCTTTGCTTCTAGAAAAGCTTTTTTAAACGTGTAACGATTGATTATGGAAATAAAAACGAATATCTTATATGAAAAATATGCGTTTCAAGACCCGGAAGTGACAAGAAATCTTCACATAGACTTTCATGATAATTTTGTTAAGGTTTGAAACCCAAAATCATAATTCATGCATCTCGGCAAATTAAGGAAAATACTATCAAGAACATATTTATGAAAATCAATCTGGAACAGAAATACGATTCGTTAGATTTAAATTGGACAAATTTGAAAAATACTTGCTTTATAAGAATACACGAGGATCTTGATCAACTCAAAATTCTATTGAAAACACTTTGTTACTTGGAGACTGTGAGAAGAAATTATTCAATCTTATTAAGAAAAGAGAAGAGGTACGAGAGATTTTGAATTTCTTCTTCTCATATTTATTACTCATAGTAAAAAATATCTTGAACCTATGAGATAAATGAAGATTTATAACTTTCAAAAAACGTCAACTTCAATCAAGTACAGTTATTTACTCTCGATACATCAAAAATTCACCCTGATTTATATGATATGTAAATGAGAGACATCATATTACACAATTTATCTTATAACTCTGATAGGAATTCAATTTCTACGTATTTACCAGAATCTCAAAACAAGTGAACCTTTCAAATTATTTTCTGTAAATTGTGCGGAATATTGATAAAAGAAATCCGCAACGTAAATGAAACTTGTGCCCTTTCGATTAAACATTGAAACGAAATTGAGTGAAAACCTCGTCACGTAGATGAAAATAGTTCTGAGTACTCTTTTATATATCGTAAAAATCGTTGAAGGATGAATTAACAAATAAATTATATTAATCGTGAAAGATGAAGGATGAATATTACTTATCTCTGAACTTTTCATAATTTTATTTATTGAAAAACTATGAGTTTCATTATACAAGGGTGAAGAATTATACCAAACTTTGGATCAATGAGTTCAATTATGGTTTCGAATGAAAAGAAAATGAAGATTGAAAATGATTATATTGAAACAAACACTGTATCAAAACTTCTCTTGTTGTTATGATGTTGTCAAGACGTTTTTAAATTAACTAACCGATACGAATTGAAAAGCTTGGTTTTCACCAACTTGTTTCAAAAGTCGTGAAAGTTTTGAATTTCAAACAAGTAGATTTCGAGTGGTTGATTTGATTCCACTTCAGAGTAGTCGGATCGAGGTGTGAGATTTGACAAACTTATCTTGTTTAAATCTAACTTAGAATTGAAAATACATAAACGTGTACTTCGAGAGTTGAACTTCTTTCTCAAGTGGAATGTTTGCCTAGATTTTCTTGACAATATTTTTCATCGTGCTATGGGAGTATTATTTTTCAATCTACAATCCCAGTCCTTACAGAATTTTAAATACAATCTTTCAAATTGTTTTAAAATTTAATAATTTCTCGAGGAGAAGAAATCATACAGACATAATATGCGAAGTATTTTCACGAATATCAATGACATTGCATCAATATTATTGTGATAAACACGTTTCAAAGAATCCAAGAATATTCGAGACCGAAACTCGTTTCTATCTTGGTTCACAAACTGTTCCATTCAGACGATTCGTTCGTCTATGATTAATCTTACTTTTTGCCTGGTTTAACATTCTTACGCGGTGGAGCACCCCATCTAAGCGCACTACTATCCACTGTGAGTCTCGGCCTCTTGTACTGACTACTTTTAATATGTTCTTCTACAAGTTTTGGAGTCACACATATCACGTGTTGTCCTTTCCAATATTTCACCATATTCATGCTTTGGAGAGTAGATATAATGTCGGTTTGTGAAATACTCGTCATTTGACTATAAATCGATGGAAAAGATGAATATTAAAATTTTTTAAATAAATTATATGTATATTTTTTGATTGATTAGAAGAAATTCATTACCTAAGATCTTTAATACTGAGAGTACCTCGAAAGTCTCGGAGTATTTCTAGAAGTATCCAACTCCAATAGCTTCTATAGGATAATTTACCAAGATCGCTAAGTGGTTTCTCAGGGCTGCCGACGGTTTGTTCGATTCTACTCAATTCGTAGCTAAAAGCGATAAGAAGTTTACCATATCCTTGACGTTGAAATGGGGGTAAAGTTAGAATACATGCTACGTTATTGCCGTCGGGAGATTCTTTCTCCTGGAAAATGAAATCAAGTTGAAAATGGAAATGGTTATTATATATATATATATTGTGAAATATACGTGTAGAAAGGTTTTCACCTTGGAAAAGTAACCAACTAGATGAGCTCCATGCTTATCTACTTCACAAAGAATGTAAAAGAGAAATGGTTCCACGTCGAAATAAAGTGTTTTGTGATCCAAGAACAGTTTTGCTAGTAAACATAGATTTTGACAGTATATTTTGTGTTCTCTACCATCGACTTCCCAGATACTTAACGTCCCTTTACGGTAAATTTCCTTTCCGACTGGTTGTCGATGAGTACATTCGCTCTGTAACAAAATTCATTGGTTTGAATTAAAAATATTAAATCAACCGAATTGTTGATAGAATAATTATAGAATATGTATTGGCTATTCGCAAGAAACGGAAATGTGTTTGCGTCATCGGCCTTCAAAGGGTTGAAAAAAAGGTTGTTATGTTTCTTACTGATGATCATTATAAAAATTCCACTCATTAAGAGGATACCAGCGTTTACCATCCAAGCATGTTGGTTAGAAAAGAACACTCCTTTAAGATAAAAAGCGAGATCTGAGGCAAGCACTATCTTTTTTTTATCTCGTTTTTGAAGACAAGGTTGATGAAACCCGGGGTATTTAAAATAATGCCACAGGGATTTTTTAATGTGAAATATCAAACCCCTAGTTTTTCAAAGTAGGATACCTGGGAAAAATTCTCACTTAAATTAACTTAAATTATAAAACAAAAGATATTCGAGCTCTTACCAATCACAAAATCGATAATAAAAGTGATAATTCTGAATGCTGGATTTTCATTTAAAAAACGTACGATTGAATTATTTTATTATACATGCTTAATCTTAATTTGATATCATGTCATTGATATTATACTCACCATATGATATCTGTATGTTTTTTCCAAACGCATGTATTTCAAACAGTACTCGCAAATCCAAAGTTTCGGTTGTTTACCATATTCTTCTGGGTAAGGACTGAAGTACCATGTGTCTATCTCATACTTCCCTGAAATGAAACTTTTCAAGATCATGAGACCCTTTTAGTATTCTAAGATTAGTATAATTTAAAAGATCTTTGATACTCACCAATTTGGATTTTATCAATGTACTTCACTTTGGTTATAGCTTCGTGTTCTTTTTCTAGAGCAGCGGTCGTTGGATCCATTTCTGCATAAGTCTATGGGGAAAACAAAATTTCATAAACAGGATTCAAGATACATTGAAAACTATTTCATCACCCTTTACTTGCATAAAAAAGAATAAATAAATAAATTAAACATAAATTAGTCCAAAATCTCTCATTTGATCATGATTTATCGTATCAAAGATTTATGTTAATGAAAATGACTAAGAAATAAGTGCTTTCAAAATTCAATTCCTAAATTTCAATTTAGAAGTTTTGATTCACAATTATATCCTTCATTGCAGTTATTCATGACTGAACCCATGATTGATTATTTCATAATTTGTAAGGCAAAGTGGAAATGAGAGAACCAAAATATTGATCAATGGATCTCAATTGATAATAAAATACCTTTTGTATGTGGTTAATTTCATCATGTCTTCTTTTTTGGTTTCTAGTTATCTTTCTATCCGAGGAGTCTGCTAATAGATCACTTCCAGAATTTCTATCTCCACTTTTCCACGTACGATCGCTCATGTCAAATCTACTGGACATGATCCTGTCGCGTGGTACCCATTCATCCAGTCGCCTGTTATGACCCTCGTAGTGAACATAATATTCATAATGATTCTCATTTTCATTGAACCGTGTTTGGATGATCTCGGCAGGATCTATCGATAACATGAATTTATATATATTAAATTGGAAATTCCAATTGTATACAGGAAAACTATAAATACAAATATTCAAATGAAAATCAAAAAATACCGATACATTACACAAAATTGCTATTTTCAGAATATAGAATTTTGGACTTTTTCGAATACGCAGGAAATGAATTTATGTGGTTTCTCATTAAACTGTTCTCAAATCATTGAAAAAAGGGGTGAAAATTGTGAAATTTTCACAGTTTTGTGAGTTATAGATTGATCAACACAATCTTGCGGTTTTCAAAAATTTCAAATCCAGCGCGAATTAATTCAATACCGGCCAAACAGAAAAATTATGAGGACTGACGAAATCAATATAGGGCGGTATTGAAAATAGAATTCATTCAGAAGGAGAAGATAATTACGCCAAGAGTCGTCGGATCTGCGAACAAGATAATGTTCCCCGATATCGAGGGGCATTTCCTCGAGGCTGTCCGCATCATCGCCGGAACCTTTCCCGCCATTCGTCAGATTCGTAATATCTCGCTTTTCTTGCTTCACCATAGCGGTTTCCTTTGACTCAGTTACATTTTCTTTAATTCTTGATTCGGATTCAGTGGACATCTTTTGCTACAATTTTTAAGCGTCACCAAGCGTCACACTGCGCAAATACTTCTGCATATTTGCTTTGAATCATAGAGAAATAAGATTAGAGGAGGGGAGCATGGAGTAATAAAGGTACTGTTTCATGCGCCATATTTTAGGCCCCTGTCGCATGAAGCTGAAAAAGAGCGGCAAGCGGTGCCACTCTATTTCATCAGTTTGAGAACACTCACAAATAAATTCCGATTGTACCTAAATAGCCCGAGACTTCTAAAAAAGCTCTATATGAATATATTGTATTCATTAGGAACTCTTTTAGAACTCTTGTGTTATCTGGGTGATCATAATATTCAATTGAAAAACTATTAAACCACATCATCGATCAATGTGAATCGTTCCTGGAATGTTTGAGTGGTTGAATTTCAATTTTTATCAAGAATTTATAAATTATGGAATGGTTTTCCACAACTCATCAAACATGGGTGGCGAAGGATTCATTACAACCGCTGTACACAGCCCATTAGGCGTATATCGTATGTCTTTTGGAACACAACTTTGAAATCATGAGAATTGAGGATTACTTCCAGTTTACGATTATTTTTCAATAAAAGATTGCAAATACTCTTGCAACATCAAGAGTGATATTCTTTCGAGTTCATTAAAAACGGTTTCCTAAAATCGCTGTGAACTTGTTCAATTCGAAGTCTTGTCTGACGAAAAATGTAATGATCGACTTACACAAAATTAACTACCGTATAAGTTTTGTATAATTTCTATGACTTAGCGTACAAGACTAATACTATTAATTCTTTCCTAGTGATTCAATGCAAGTATACTAGTCCTAGTACGGAGATGAACTATTTATCCAAATTATTCTAAAATACCCATTCTCAAGCCATAGTACGATGGAGGTTTTACTATTAACGTATTTTCTGAGTGCTTGTCAATGTTCCGTTCGATTTACTAAATCGTAAGATGGTTAGTATAAATGGTATTTTTTTTTATTTCGGTGCATCAACACATTTGTCATTTACGTTGATTAAAAATTTGTCCGCACGTTCACGCGTGAATGTATTGTCACTGTTGAAGGATCAATGCTTATATTTCCAAAAAAATTACTTTCAGCTATTCATTTTTATTCTTATTTCAGGGTGCAAATATTTCACAATTAGAAAAAGATATTGGTGCGGATCAATTTCCTCCTAATGAACATTATTTTGGTTTGGTAAATGTAAGTATTTACGTATAAATGTGATGATCAAAATTATAACGTTTCATCTTCATGAATATTTTTCTTCTTTTATTGTAGTTTGGAAATACTTGTTACAGTAATTCAGTATTACAAGCTTTATATTTCTGCCGACCATTTAGAGAAAAAGTTCTAGAATATAAGGCTAAAAATAAAAGAACTAAAGAGACTCTGCTGACATGTCTGGCGGATCTCTTTCACAGCATTGCCACGCAAAAAAAGAAAGTTGGATCCATTGCTCCAAAAAAATTCATTGCTCGACTGAGAAAGGAAAAAGGTAAATTCGAGATATTGTGTTTCAAATTCATAAATTTATTACTTCTTCACCCTGGCGGAGAACTTTTGTTGAATTTTATCCACTGTTGTCATAGCAATGTTTCAATAACATCCAATAAAATCAATGAGAGTAAAAAAATTTCATTAAAAGTTGAATTTTATTGAAGCACTGTTTTACTACAACTCATCTTAGTCAGTCGCAAAGAGGATTCGACGAGTTCATATATTTGGATTCTCTTGTCAACCCTCCCCGTGGGATGATTGCAGGTCTTCCAGGGGGATATTCTTGATACCTGTCCTTGATATCCTTTTTATCCATCCTTGGTAGTATCTGCTTCCTTTACGTGGTGGGGAGGATAAGTATCTCAGATTTGGGTCTCTTTGTCGGGTGGAATAAACTAGTCGAGAGGGAGAGTACAAACTGAGAGAAACTAAATCATCCCAACGCCAAGAAAATCGGCGAAAACGGAGGGAAAGCAAGGGGAAACTACCTTCCTTGACATCTTTTAATATTCCCGAGGAAATGAAATCTTTTTCCAAACCTAGAATTTTGAAATTTTAATTTATTGGAAAAAAAGCGACAACAATAACATGATGGTGTTCTCTCGAGTAAAATATTCCGGAGGTAAAATAGCCTTCGGATCTCCGGGTGGAGGCTGCTCGAGAGAGCTTCATCAAACAAGATAGAAAACCAAAGAAGATAGGGAAGAAAGAGAACATTCTTCGAGTCGGAGCGTGGAATGTTAGATCACTGAGACAAACAGGAAAGCTAGAAAATTTGAAATTAGAAATGAATAGGTTACGTATCGATGCAATGGGAATTAGCGAAATGAGATGGCCGCAAGAAGGAGATTTCTGGAGTGGGGATCATAGAATCATTCACACAGGATCAAAGAATGGTCAAGCAGGTGTGGGAATTATAATGCATAAAAGGGTGGGGAATAGGATAGAAAATTATTTGCAACATAGCGAACGCGTAATGATGGTCAGAGTTAGAACAAAACCGGTAGACACTGTTATAGTTCAAGTATACATGCCCACATCTGCGTACCCAGAGGAAGATATCGAAAAAACGTACGATGAAATAGAAGATAGAATATGTAAAGGGAGAAGAAAATTTGATGATTATAGGCGACTGGAATGCGGTAGTGGGGCAAGGAAAAGAGGGCAACATAACAGGAGATTTTGCGTTAGGAAAAAGAAATGAAAGAGGACAACGTTTAATCGAATTCTGTGAAAGCCATAAAATGGTTATTACCAACACATTATTTAAAAATCATCCAAGAAGGATCTATACTTGGAAAATGCCAGGAGATACAGCAAGATACCAAATTGATTACATATTGGTGAAACAAAGATTTAGAAATCAAGTGAAAAGCTGTAAAACTTATCCAGGTGCGGATATAGATAGTGATCACAATATGTTGCTCATGAAATGTTCTCTGAAATTCAAAGCTCTGAAGAAGAAAAGGAAAATGCAAAAAAGATGGAATTTGAAGAATCTCAAACAAGAACAAACACAGGAGGCATAGAAAGTGATGTTGGACGAAAAATTGGAGGATCGACAAGAGAAAGACTTGAAAATAGAGAGTAGATGGACAAATATAAAGAGGAATATAGAACAATGTGCGGATGAAATTTTGAAGAACGATGGAGTAGAACCTAAGAAACCATGGATAACAGAAGAAATTCTCGATTTGATTAATGAAAGGAGGAAATACAAGAATAAGAGTAGCGAGCATGACCAGCAGACATACAAGGCACTGAGGAATAAAATAATAAGAGAATCAAGGAAAGCAAAAGAACAATGGTTAGAGGAAAAATGTCAGGATATAGAAGTAAAATTACATTTAGGGAAAATAGATGAGGCATATAGGATTGTTGAGAGATTTTTTAGACAAATGAAATCCAGAAGCAGTAAAATTAAAAATTCACTGGGGAGACAATTGATAAGAACGGAGGAAAAAATAGAACAATGGATTAATCATTTAGCAGATCTTTATAAAGGAAGCGATAATATAGGATTTTTAGAGAGGGAGGAAGATGTCGATGAAGAAGAATTGGGAGATTCAATTTTGAGATCAGAATTCGACAGGGCTTTAAAAGAATTGAAAAATAATAAGGCACCAGGAATAGATGGCATAAGTGCGGACCTTATCAAAGCCTCCAGTCAAAGAACTCGTGACGTACTATTTGAATTGGTCAGAGACATGTACGAAAGAGGAGAGGTACCGAAAGATTTCCAGAAGAATAAAATTGTCACCATTCCGAAAAAACAAGGAGCAGGCAAATGCGAGAACTACAGAACGATTAGTTTAACTCCACATGCCTCGAAAATACTGACAAAAATTACGTACAGGAGAATAGAAGATAAAAAAGAGAGTAGATTAGCCGAAGATCAGTTTGGTTTTAGGAAAAATAGGGGAACGCGGGAAGCAATATTAGCACTCAGAACAGTCGTAGAGAAAAGTCTGTGTATATAGGTTTTGTAGATATACAAAAAGCATTCGATAATGTTGATTGGGAGAAAATGTTCACGATTTTGAAAAAGGTAGGGATTCATTTCAAGGATAGGAGAAAAATATATGAATTATATAAGAATCAAACCGCAATAAAATATCAGAAGATCAGTTTGGTTTTAGAAAAAATAGGGGAACGCGAGAAGCAATTTTAGCACTTAGGGCAGTAATAGAGAAAAGAATAGCGCTGAAGAAATCTGTGTACATAGGTTTTGTAGATATACAAAAGGCTTTCGATAATGTGAACTGGGAGAAGATTTTTGTGATCCTGAAGAAGGTGGGAATAAATTATAAAGATAGAAGAATAATATACGAATTATATAAGAATCAAAGTGCAATAATAGACATAGAGGGTCAGGAAGGGGAAGCACAAATAAGAAGAGGGGTGAGACAAGGATGCTCATTATCGCCACTGATTTTCAATTTATATATAGAAGAAGCAATGAACGAAGTGAAGGAGGAAATTCAATCGAAATTACAGATTCAGGGAGAAAATATAAGTATGTTGAGATTCGCGGATGACATAGCTATACTTGCCACGAGTAGTACTGAGTTAGAAAATATTCTCAACACTGTGAGAACAATATTATTGGAAAACTATTGTATGAATATAAATAAAGACAAAACAAAATTCATGATGTGTACAGCAGCGAAAACAGCTAGAAGAACGAAAATCAAAATAGATACCGAGACAATTGAACAGGTGAAAGAATTCAAATATCTAGGAAGCATAATTACAGAAAACGGCAAAAGCGAAAGAGATCTAAGAGCAAGGATAGCACAAAGGAAACAGGCTTTTTACCAAAAGAAACAGTTACTGTGTTCGAAGAATATCAGCTTAGCAGTAAGGAAGAAATTCTTGAAGAGTTACGTTTGGAGCACAGCATTATATGGTTGCGAAACTTGGACAATTGGAAAAACGGACCAACGAAGGCTGGAAGCTTTTGAAATGTGGTGTTATAGAAGGATGCTTAGAGTAAAGTGGATAGAGAGTGAGAAATGAAGAAGTACTTGAGAAGGTAAATGAAAAGAGAAGTCTTTCGAGACAGATCGTGAAAAGAAGAAGTAATCTGATAGGACACACATTAAGGCATGATGGCTTATTGAAAACAATATTGGAAGGAAAAATGAATGGTAAAACTCGAAAAGGTAGACCTAGATTTAGTTATATGAAGCAAATTATACAAGATAAGGGTTGTTGTAGATATGCAGAAATCAAACGGTTAGCGGATAATAGGCAGGGTTGGAGGATTTCATCAAACCAGTCATAAGACTGATTACTTCATGATGATAATGATGATGATTGTGATCAACTGGAGCATAATTGATAGTGCTGCAATTTGAGTTTTTGAGTTGTATTGAAAAAGAAAATTGTTTTTGTTACTAAGATATCGACCTCTCAAAAGATTGATCTGTTATCATTTCAACTTTTGTGTTCTGTTGAAAATTTTGATATAACTCGATTGTATTCTACATATAAACTCTCGCAACGTTAAAAGCTTGATATATAATTGCCAATTAGAAAATAAAGCAGAATACAAATGCCATATTTGAAGCAGAGAGTCGAATAATTTTAAAACTTGACATCAAATTCATATTTATTGACCTTAAAAATTTAGAAACTGACTTCAAATGTAATGGTTCCTCTGAATCCTGAATTGCGTGATCAAAGTGATCGATATACTTGAAAAATCTCAATTAAATTCTCTATCTTGAAGAGTATAATTGAAATGATGCTATTCGTGTGATTTTAATTTTACAGAAGAATTTGATAATTATATGCAACAAGATGCTCATGAATTTCTTAATTTTCTTATCAATCATATAAACGAAATTATTTTGGGTAAGTCCATTACAAATATATTTTGAATCAAACAACGATAACACGAACGTTTAAATTCACCACGCGGTTGATAAATGATTGCAGCAGAGAGAAGTCAGTGTAAGCCCGCAGGAGTAAAATGCGGTGCGGGAGATGCCGGTTCACCGCCGGAACCCACATGGGTTCATGAGATATTCCAAGGAATCTTAACTTCGGAAACTCGCTGCCTTAATTGTGAGACTGTTTCCAGCAAGGATGAGGACTTTTTTGATCTACAGGTGGATGTTGATCAAAATACTTCCATCACGCACTGCCTGAGATGTTTCTCCAACACCGAAACTCTATGTAGCGATAATAAGTTTAAATGCGATCATTGTAGCAGTTATCAAGAAGCCCAGGTGAATTTAATATCTCCATTTTTTTCAAGTTAGTCCTTTCAATCAGTGCGCTTGCAGAACAATTTTTCCTTTTATTTTTTTCACAGAAACGCATGAGAGTAAAAAAATTACCCATGATCTTGGCTCTACATTTGAAAAGATTCAAGTACGTTGAGCAATACAATCGTCACATTAAAGTTTCCCATAGAGTGGTTTTTCCTCTGGAACTTCGATTGTTCAACACCGTGAGTTCTGTAATCTAATAAATAATGAGAGAATATTCATATTGGGATATATTCAAAATGAATGATGATTTCTTTCGCAGAGCGACGACGCGGTGAATCCAGAACGTTTATACGATCTAGTAGCAGTTGTGATACACTGTGGAAGCGGGCCTAATAGAGGACATTATATTTCTATTGTAAAAAGTCATGGATTCTGGTTGCTCTTCGACGATGATATGGTTGATGTAAGTAACGATATATTTTGTGCCTCGATCGATCTAACGTTCAAACTTCAGATACCATAGAATTTGATATATTTTTTTTGTTTTACCAAATTTTAGAAGATCGACGCATCTACTATAGAAGATTTCTACGGACTCACATCGGATATTCAAAAAAGTTCAGAAACCGGTTATATTTTATTTTATCAATCGAGGGATTGCAGTTAAAAAGTATCCAATTGTGTGATCAAAATCGATCAATTAAATGATAATTCCATATTTTAACTAGGCACAATTTATACGAATTTACAAAAACTTTAATCATGGTTCGTGACAAATTCCAATAAAAGCATACCATATATATTTTTTATTAAAAAAATTTAGCTTACCATACTTTTTAATGGCATTGAAATTTTAGAAGACATTCATAGTTTGTGTTGTTATTAAGTCACATATGATTTATGTGAATACTATTTATTGTAATTATATATTTTCCGAACTAGTCCAACAGCAGAGAAAAAAAAATGAAAAAGCATATGGAAGAAACTCGGTTATTTATACTATTAGATCAATTTATGTAGCCAGGGATATTGAAGCGTTAGAAGTACTATCAAATTCTATATAAATGTCAAAAGGAGAAATGACTGAAAATAAAATCATTGTTATGAAAACGAAAGAGAGATGTTGATTTTTTTGATTGGAAAATGAAAACCTCCCAGATTTGAATTTTTGAAAAAAAAAAATTTATTCCGTTTTTAAGCTATAAATTCATATGGAATAGGTGCGAGTAAGATAGGCGCGTCTCTTCCAGAAACGATGTGAGCCTTGGATGGTTCCGCGGGTTGCCTCTTGAGTTCAACTCGAACGTTCTTCTCTTTAGCTTCTTTCCTCAATCGCTCGTTCTCCTTGACGCGTTTCAAGAAATCTTCTCTGCATTTGGAGTGCGTCAGATGCTCGATACGTACATTGATACGTTTGGCGATGATACGTCCTCTGACGCGTTTGTTGACGATCACTCCAAGAGCGTGAGGAGTTACGTTGAATACACGTCCGGTCTTTCCATGGTAGACTTTGTATGGCATTCCTTTTTGTACAGCGCCGTTACCCTTGATGTCCACTATATCTCCCACTTTGTACACTTTCATATACGTCGATAGTGGGATAGTTCCATGTTTACGGAATTTGCGAGAAAATAGATCTCTCGTACCACGACGATAACCTTTCGAGTTCGTCATTTTGTTGGCTCAATCTGGAACGAAAAATGGCAAGAGATGTTTTGATCAGAGTCAGATTTCAAAGCATGAAGTATCAATTTCTGGCTATGGTTAATTTACGTTGAAGGAATATGATTCTAGTAGCTTGTTTCCTATCGTTGCGCACTGGTTGTATTCTAGCCACACAAAAATTCACAGCAAATAAAACACGGTCTATGAGAAACACTAAATAATATAACATCCGTATGCAAATTTTTAAATTTTGTTCTTACAGTTGGATAATCGAATTGTTTATCTGATAAATCATTGGTGTAAATCTTGTCGAATTAACTCTTGGAAACTGAAAACATATTTAAAGAATGCACTGCAAGATTTTGGATCTTCGAAAGCTAAGTACTTCATTCTTCGATTATCAATTTGTTTCAATAAACGATTCAAACTTCAGCAACATCAATCTTTGTATAACAGTTCACTTGAAAATGTTCAATAAGAAAAATACTTGGAAATATTATATATCTTCAAATTTGATCAATAGGAATTGAGATTATTCATGCTATTCAACAAGACGTGTATTTTGAGTATCTACCAAAATGTCATAATGGAAAAAAATGAATTTTCAGGTTAGATTTTCGCATGGAAATTCCCGATTATTCAACAAAAATTAATACTCCAAAATGAACTACAAATTTTATTTATATAAGTGAATTTAATCAAATCTAAAATTCATTATATCTAAATTGAAGTGAATAATAAAATTTTCCAATCTCATTTGAACGTACAAAATGCACGTGTGGAACCAACGAAAAGAATCAGAATTTCAATGGATTCGGGTATGAATTCATCAATGCATATGCAAATACTGAATGAATAAACGAATAGATTTAACAGTACAAATGCAATAAAATTACCAACGAAGGTGCAAGCGAAATTAAAAACAACTTACATCTCCTTCCGTTCAGATGGAAAAGAAATTGTTGAGGTTAGAGGCGTAAAAAGAACAGCAACCACAGACTTGCGAGCCAACACGGAACCGCGACTCGAGGTCAAATGCGTGGAGGGGTACTTTTGATGAGTTGAGGAATTCTAGAAAATTTACCAATAATACAGAATGGTCCAACGGAATTAGCCACTTAAAACTCCTCAATTTTTGAATTTTCCAAACTCATTGAAAATATTTCTTCACGAATTGAATTCAAAGACCGTAATCAATAATTGATTGGTTATTCCAGTCAATGAGAATAAATAATTGATCAATTCTGTTAGATCTTAAGATTCGTTGACAATTTGTATCCAACTATTCACAAAACTTGCGTGTGTTGCGTGGACAGATCAAGAAAACAAACTGAATCTTTCTTTACAAATATCAAACTTGTCATCAAAATGACGGACATCAAAAGTGATAAAACAAAAGTAGATTTAGGATTATTAGAAGAAGATGATGAATTCGAAGAGTTCCCTGCCGAAGGTAAGAATATTCTTACACAACTTCCAAAAAGATAACCTAAATTTGCTGATTCATTGTATCCAAAAAATGGTAGAAAATTCATCAATTTCAATTTCAAATAATCAATTGCCAATTAGATTGGACAGCCAAAGATGAGGATAACGAAGATATCAGCGTCTGGGAAGATAACTGGGACGACGATGATGTGGAAGATGATTTCAATCAACAGCTGAGGTAATTGAAGTTGCATTTTTTGTTTAGTCGAATAATTTACAAGCTCAATTTCGACTTATCAATTTTTTCACTTAAATTCATTGAATTTCAGAGCTCAACTTGAAAAGCAAAAATCTCAAGGTGACACGCCTTGTGTCAAGGAGAATTAGTTAAACATAACAGTTTATATAAATTAAATTAAAAGTACTATTAGATTTACATATATTTCTATATCATTTGTGATCTTCGAATCAGTACTAATTATTGTCAAGTTATTTGTATGGTAACACGCATTTTGTATAAAAATTTTAAAACCTATGGATAAAAATTAGTCGTCCAGATCAAAAGTATGTATATACTTTGTTATTTTCCTTGATTAGGTAATTTCGAGAAAGAATTTTAGATTCGATATTCTTTCAAAAAACTAATTGAAACTGTAAACATTTTGAATATAAATACTATATTTTATTTGTTTTTACACTTGAAATGCTTTGTCACACATTTGTTGGATTCTTGATGATACATTTCAATGATATTCTCAGGTACACATTCTCAATTTACATATAAATTCTTTGTATTTCGTATCATTATGAATGAAAGTTTTCATGATTCTTTTTACATACAATCAGCAGTTGCGAAGCTAAGATATCTAATACCTGCAAGTTGAAATCAAGATTGATTTTCTTGATTTCGTAACAACTGAGTAAATACCTTAGTATTCCATGTACGGTTTCTTCTCCGAAAATCAAATTCACATCATTTGGTATTTTGTCCTTTAATATTTTCAATAGTTTTTCTTTAAGCGAATTAGTAGACTCTGCGATGATAGTTTCTTGATTGGAAGTCAAAGATGTATTACTCAAGTTATCAAATATCCAGACAACTATTCGCTAAATTGAAAAAGTAATGAAGATTGTATAAGAAGAACTCTTCTCTTTCATGTATTTCAATTAAAATAATAATGTAATTTACCTGTATAATAGGTTCCGTGATATTTCCAAAAAGTAATTTTGCCCACCTAACCACCACTTCTTGTTGCAAAGCGTTAGTACTATTTATTCCCGCTAAAGTTTCACAGATTAAATCAATAGATACGCATGTTAAATTCAAATTAGAATCCAATTCTTCTAATTCTTCTGTGGAAGAGAAGAATATCAACATTTATATATATTGAGATGCGTCATGTATGTTTTATGCGTGTACTCACCGTCGTAAGAGCTGTTAACAGTTTCCCACCAGTGAGACATCAACTCTGAATCACTACCAACTTCTGCAGAATCTACTGCTTCGTAAGCTGTATCGACGGTACAGTAATCGATTCGTTCCGAGATCAATTGTTGCAATTCGAATGTCAAACTTTTCTGTTATACAACAAAATAAGTGAATTCATCGAGTTATTTTTTTACTTTAAAAAAAAATGGATTTTGCATAGATTTACCGATTTAATGTCTTCAACGAATCTCCATCGGATATCGCATAGAGGCATTAAAGTTGGCAACGGTAATTCATCCTCTTCTTGATCCATTTCAAAACCAGGAACTACTCCTTTCAAAGTATTGAAAACTCCGCTCACCGTTTTTGCTAAGAACTTATCGAATCTAGGCGTAACTACATCAGCTTTTTTTCCAGAACTACTATTCGGTCTTAAAAAGTGACGTAATTGCTTTGGACAATCACTCGATAACCGAGTACAAAGTGCTTTTAAATAATTTTCCATTTCAATTCTACCACCGTCGGGTAAAACTAATTCTGACATAATACTGGATAACGACGGTATCTATGGAATATAAATATAAATTCAAGGGATCCACTGTTAAATCTGTTACCGAGGTATGTACTCACCTCTTCCAAACTGGAATGTAAATTCACAAAATCGGAATATTTTCTTCTAACGGTAGCAGTTGTGGTTTCGAACAGATCTACCCCATGTTGTTCTATATCGTCAAATTGAATACAATAAAGTAGCTGTTGGGAACCATCCGAGGCAGTATGAAATTCAGTCCAAGGGATAGATAAATTTGTGAATTGGTTGCCTTCGTAAATCACGTAGGATTTTTCTTCGGTATGGCTACAAATCGGAAACCAGAATTATGTATCGCTATTTGAAATTTTCTCATTATCGATGATGGTTCGTTATAATTGACTTACAGAGGGGTTGTGGCGGTAGATTTTTGTTGTAATAAATTTCTCAATCTAGCTATTGTACTAGCAAAGTCCGTAGGTTCCTCGTAAACTGGAGATATTCGATCTTCGTCCATTTCAGAATCCATTTCCAACATGCCAATATCTCCCCAGAGGCCACGATGCTCTTTAGAAGGATTATCCAAATCCAATAAAGGTTTTTCAATGATATTTTCAGAAGGAATGTCCACGGTATCGGTCCCCGGATTCGACGCGGGATTTAATTGAGGTAAACTCTTTGGTAATGGTCTTGGAATGACCGGTGCCGTAACAGACGTTATTCCATTGCTTAGACCAATCGATACGCTTCCCTAGAACAAAGTCAATTTCAAAATAAAAGAATATCGTATACAACTTACTAGACTGCTAACTATGATAATACGATTGAAAACCTACAGTAATTTGTTAAATAGTACAATCAAAACATGAATAATATTAAAACATCCAAACTTTTGTATATCTGTTTGGCTCTATTCAAATTGCTATAAATTATAGTATGTCAAGAATCTGGTGTTTTATATAAGAGTTTATAGTTTTCATATAATCACTCACATTTTCTTTCTCATACTTTGGTTGCTCTATATCCTTCATCGGCATAGATTCCAACAATCCCAATAGGAATCCAAACATCCAGTTTGGATCGCTCATCATCTCCATCGACGTTAGAAGGTTTTTAGCTAATATAGATAACAATAATTTAAAAGGTGGCGAACTCGTTAATTCCCACTGTAAAAATTCTTTTGCTAGAATAGTAACCAAACGATGAATAGTATGCTCTAAAGCGGTGGAACTGCGAGTTCCCGGATGAGAACATTTATAAGCTTCTTCGATATGATTTAAAGACTTTTTCTCAACTCTACGTAATGCTCTGTAAAATATTATAATTCTTTGAAATTACACCTTTTGATGTTAAAGAATAGACATAAAATATACATCATATTCTCATACCTTCTATATTCCTTTAAATGTACTAATAACACATCGGCAAGTTTATTAGTAATTTTTATCTTATCCACTGCAGAAATGTAATGAGAAAATTGTGTTAATAATCTTTTCAATAAACCTTTGGCCTCTTTTGGGAACATTTCATCTTCGCTAATATTTTTATACCATATTTCAATGTAATACGAATTAATTCCTCCTACTATATAATCGATATCAACATGTTTTGCAATTGGTTGTATATTATTTGTATCACTGTTATTGGGCTTATTCTCAATCGACGATTCATTACCCTCGTGGTCATTGAATTTGATCGTTGTTTTGAGAATATTTTCTAATTTAGCGTGAAACCAATCGTTGAGAAATTTTATGCGAATCGGAGCATTTGCTTTCAGAGTAACTCTAAGTAATAAGCAGCTCAGCCAAATTGATATTATGATAATGAATATGGCCCACGAAATTGAAATATATATCGGTAGAGGTGTCGAGCCAGCCCATTCTTGAATGATTAAACATAACAATGCACTTCCTATACTGAAAATTAGTAATATTTGATTTAACCAGCTCATTGGAATGACTTGATCCATGATTATTGGAAGATTTCAGAACTTGGTCTTCAAAAGTTTACATATCTTCAA
Source organism: Gonatopus flavifemur (assembly GCA_018340375.1). NCBI lineage: Eukaryota > Metazoa > Arthropoda > Insecta > Hymenoptera > Dryinidae > Gonatopus > Gonatopus flavifemur. The sequence goes on from JAFFJZ010000005.1 coordinate 16,277,669, forward strand.
TGATTTTTACCTGAAAGTGAATGGATGTGTTTATCAAAATAGTTTCATCTGATAAAGATAACTGTAAAATTAATTTACCTTTGATAAGATTCACTTACGTTTTGAACATGATGACGAATCTTTAAAGTTACAATTTTTTATTCTGATAACCTGTTACTTAACCTCAATCAATTCAATTTTGACATTTGGACTGCAGAAGTAAATTTTTATGTCATTCTTATTATCTGTTATTATCGCATGTGTTCTTCCATTAGATCTACTGGATTCACCCTATCATTGTGCACTTTGGAAAGAAATGTTGTGATCTGTGATCGTCGTGTTGTTATTGACAATACAGGACAAGGTATAGCCGCCATCTGTAAAACTAATCCTAGCCGATAACAGTTGAGCCGTTGTTTGAAAGGTTTTAAACAAAGTGTCTAGCCGAAGTAATTTACTGTAATTTGACTAATTTATTACACTGGGTGAAATACCAAAAAATAATTCACAACAGGTAATTTTGGAATCGCTATCAACGGGTGTTTACCTTTACTGGGAGGATACGTTTGCATTCACATTCACGAAATAGTTGAAGACGAGCCATTACTTGGAATCCACTTTCTGCTGAAAATTTTTCGCGCCATCCGAAGACTGAGGGAAAGGAGACGTTTTCGCAGAATTGCTGAATTGCCCGATGGAGCATCATTTTGCTTTTCTCAATGGTATTATTTTTGAAAAAGATATACGATTGGTACATTCGTTACAAATAATTCGCTATCTAGCAGTTTGGCGACTGCACATCCTTTCTTGCATGCAACATCTCTGCGGCGTGGATTGAGAACCCTGATAACACACGAATAATTATTTTTCAAAAACAAGAATAGAATTCTTCAAGAACTGTTTTCGAACTAATGAACTCATAAAAAGCTCTGGAGGAGTTCTATGTTTGGGACATTAACGAGTTCTTTGAGAGTATTAAAACAATACTTTAATACAGAATAAAAAAAAATATTTCTTATTTTTATTCATATATCAAAGTGGTAAGTACGTACGAGAATCTTATTATATAAATGTTGAAGTTTGAATCGTTCATTAAACGAATTCCAAATTACGTGTTGGAGAATCTGAACAAGATTGGGTTCTACCAAACGATTCCAACTTCAACAACATATTCACCAAATTTCTTTTGGACACTGAACTCGTTTTATGTAAATTCCTTCTGAAATTCAATTGACATTACATTATTTTTCTTCGAGTCACACATTGGTTTCCAGTAATTTTGTGAAACAAAATTCGAAATCTGCAAACTATTCTTATTGAAAAAGTTATTTGGAACCACACAAATGGTGGATAATTAAATTATATTATATTATCAATTCAAGGGTCACGGTGTTGAGGTATGATTTATTCAAATGAATAATGTCATAATAGAAATCCAATCGATGAGCAATCCACAAGATACAGGCATTTCAAAACACATGACTGGCATCGTCAAGGAAAATTTCCACTGAAATTGAAAATCCAATATCGATTCATACCTAATATGTAGAAAATGCATGTCGCTGGACTTTGAATTTCTTCTTGAAGTGAGACGATAAATCAAAACTCAAAGTCTGTATTATACGAATGATACTGGGAAAAATAACAATGTTTTCAACAACCATGATTGATATTTCGCCAAGTGAATTACAAAATTTGAATCAATGTCGCAATATAGTCATTTCTGTATTTGATTCACATAATATAGATGTTTTTAGTTTTATATCCTGCATATTGGATATAAAATACAGTAATTCGTTATTATGTTTGTCAGTTATTCAAACGGACCATTGCATTTTCATTTTGACATATGACACAGGCATCTCAAAACACATGACTGGTATCGTCAAGGAAAATTTTCACATAGCGTGCAATGCATGTTTATGCTGGTTCCACTTGCCCTGTGTACAGATAAAAAGACTTCAAGGCTTTGCACCTTGTGTAAGAAATAATATTAGGGAATAGACAATTTTGTGATGTACCTAATTTTATTTCAAATTTCATTTCCATTTTATGATTTGTTTATTGTTTATTCAAATTTGCAAGATATTTTTTATCCGAATTTATATTATGATTATTCAAGTTTAGATGTGAGAACCCCGCGACCAATGGTCACTAATTTGTATACTTGCGGAGCGAAATCGCTGTAACTCCGAAAAAAAGAATGATAGGATGATTGAATGTTTTCCAACTTGGAGAATGGTGCTAGGCTCAAGAATGTAGAACACAATGCTGTTGGGTTATTTAGATTTGAAGCAAAATCTAAAAACGCTCATATAGCTTAGGAACTAAGCCTCGGGAAATTATTGCATTTTGGCTACAGAATACACCACAGAAATTCGAATGATGAATTCTGAAACACCCTGTATGTCTAGTTTTGACCAAACTATGTCCAATTTTTTCACACGGGGAGAGCGCACGGTAGGTAAATTTTCTTCAGAATACGATTTCTATTTGAAAATTTTGTCTGGAGATCTCCGAAGTAACTGATCTATATACGTGATCCGGATCTCTTTTCAGCTTTTTTGATTTGTTGAAAAGCTGACCTAGATCAGCTACTTCGGAAGCCTCCAATGTAATTTCATGATGTTTTATATGCAATAATTGACGAAATCTTTCCAAACATAAACTATTTACTGCTTCGAACTTATCAATTTTGTGCTTTAAAATTTCATGATTTCGTTTTTGTTTGAGATACAAAAATAATATCAAAACACAGAATTGAATTGAAGACCTTCGTGAAATCTCTAATAACAGTACTGATGGGCGATCTTGAGGCAACCTAGAGTTAGCACACAAGAATCCCAAATGAATTCTGATAAGAGAATCTCTGTCAGAATATCAAGTATTCTCAAGGTTGTTTCATAGAATTTTAACGGAACTCGCAAATGTCTGACGAACCGAATTCTTTGGAAACTCTTTTATTCTAAAAGAGTTCTTTTTTCAGAATTCATTTGAGATTCCTGTGTGCTGTCTGGGAATCGATTCTTCTTTGTAGAATTATCATCGAATTTGGATCCAAATAATATAAAAGTCAGTAAAAATCTTGATAAATTTCTTATAGAAAAGAATTGATTCTGTCAAGACCGCCCATCTCCGAAAAACAAACATTCTATCTATTTCAGGAGCTTCAGTGCAAATAACAGCTAATATAAATAAAACTAGCAAACTTCTCGTCAAAGTCATTGATCTTGAACGTTGGAGTCGTTAAAGAGTTAGGAGAGAACGTACAAGGAAATTTTGCTTTGACCCGAGTTTATCTGTATTTTGACCTTCGTGGGATCACAACTCTCATGTCGGTCGAGTCGTTCAAAGCGTATGGCATGTGTTTATCACGTGTGCAGTACCATTTCGATCTACGTTATTCTTTATGGTTCTAACCATATGGTGGTATACGCGCATACAAGAAGCCGTAACTCAACACGAGCACCACGAAATCTTGGTACAAATTGAGAAGTAGCTAAAATAGAATTCTACCGTGGTTCAGCCGACAGTCCGGGATGCCGACATAATCGACCAATGACGACGTTTTGAAAACTCCTACTGCATGGCTCCTGCTCTTATCCTAGCCTTACATGGACCCACTGTGAACTGAAGTTTATTCTAAAACATCGGGAGTTAAAATTAGCTTTCGAGTACATTGAGCATCAACGATGCGCGATGATGCACACGTGTGTACAACCAATTACGTGCAATCCTACACAGTTCTTTGGCACCCAACGCTCCGATGTGCCAAAGTTCATCGTATGGGGTGGGGCGATTACTTACCATTTCACTCAATTACGATGATAATGAAAAATGTAATGTTTCTAAAATTGTTGCTGGAAATTCGTCGGCAAGACTCGAGAGAAAACACCAGAATAGAAACTGCCACATAAAGGGAAAAATGGTCATTCTAAGGGGGTTGTTGTACATTCGTTGTTCATTACGTCAAGATTACTGAATGAGAATTAGAATATCCACATTGCAAATTTGTTGCGGTTTATACACACGGTTCAATGATTTGTAGTACTGTGTGCACTGTGTACATGGAATGAAATGAAATTCACTGGTAATTCGGAGTTTTATGCTCCAGAAAATTGCGATTATATATCGAGTTAGTTTATGTATAACATTTATGTTATTATAATATTATTTTGTACTTACCCTGCTAAAAATTTCAATGTGGTTACTGAAACTGGAATTCCCAGAAAGTCACCGTGAATTCACGATAGAACTGTATCGGTTCTTATCGTTCTCTATAGGATTCAAGAGAAATTTATCTGGTTTTATCGTGAAAATCCTATACAGGAAGTATTAGTTATTTGGAGAAATGTAATGGTACTTTTTTGAATAACTGATATTCCTTCTATAGGAATTTTACGATAAAACCAGATACATTTCTCTCAAATCCTATATAAAACGATAAAAACCGATAGAGTTCTATCGTGAACTTTCCGGGAATTCCAGTTTCAGAAACCACATTGAAACCGGTAGGAAAAATTTCATCGTTTTCTATGGGAAATTTTCAGCAGGGTACAGAAAAACTAAGAATGTTCCTGAAGTTTCAATCGTTTATCAAAAATCAATTTGTAATTGAATACACAAATATATCTTTTCATTCTTAATGATATATTTCATTGTTATATAATTTCATTTGAAAGAATAATTGATTCTCGAACACTCTGATCTATCACGCTGAAAACGATTCAAACTTCGGTATAATATTCTTGACAATTTTAATTAGAATCGATTAAGGGGCACATCTAGTGTGGAATTTTGAGAAAATCTATTTTTTTTCGAAGCGCCCAGCAGGCGCTTTATGAAGGAGATGAAGATGAATTATATGGGCCTGGAATAACAGATTAGCTGTAGGTATGATTTTGATCTATTTATAACAATGGAATCAATAATTTTATCTTCACTCACAGAAATCATTTCTTGTTGTTACCATGATTTTATTCTTGATATCGATTTTCTTCTCCGAAAGCAAATAGTGTTCGACCAAAAAGCAGTTTTGTTTCAAAGTAATCATATCATGGATTGTTATAGTAGAAAAAATTATGATCCATGACTTTTGTTTAACGTAAGAATCTTTATTTCTTGTGAAAACCATCGCTTCTTGTGGTGAAAAAAATGTTCTTATGCTGAAACTAAATGAATATTCTTTAAGGCGACGCTTAACGATACGCCCCCCTCCCCTCGATTGGCAGCAGAGTAATAGAGTTTTCAAAATTGATTCCAATGTATCGTGTTGTAAAATGGAATAGCAATTATAAACTTCAAAACAGTAATAATCAAATAAAGCAGGGTACCGTGTGACAGATACCATCCCAAGCGATACAACAATATTTTATTTGAAAATAATCAATTATCGTTACCATTGAACATCACTGTAAAAAAAAACTGGAAATTTACTGTGCAACTGGACTGGAAATTTCCAGTGCTAGTACTGGAATATGGATATTCCAGTACATGTACAGAGATTTTGTTGTTACGTTACTGAAAATTTACCAAGCATAACTGAAAATTCAGTCATTGTACTGGAATTTTCAAGTTTGAGATGATGTACTGAAATTTTGCCATGATTTCGCGAAAATTTTACCGGCTCGTACTACAATTTTATAGTTCTTGTGCACCAAAAAAAAATATTCCCTCAAAAAGGACTTGAGAAAAAATTTGGAATTTAGAAAAAAAAACCTAATCGTTGGTATACTGGAATTATACAGGTTTTTAACTGCAATTCTCAGGTTTTGTGATGGAATTTTCCAGTTACTATGCAATTGAATTATACAGGTTTTGAACTGCAATTTTCAGGTCGTGTGATGGAATTTTCCAGTTGCTATGCAACGGAATTTAATCACTGTTGCACTGAAATTTTCCACTTCTATTGACTTCGTCATTTCTGGCAGGAAAATTTCAAGTCTTTATATTAAAAATTTCCTGATTGAGATTTTGAATAATAATTGTAATTGTAGCCAATGAAATTGATATATGAGGTTTTTCCAAGACTTATCCTCTTGTGTTCTAGATATGAAGCATATGTAGTAACCCAAGCTGGCCTTCCAACATGTCGCGCTATAGCTCATCGGTTAGGTCTTAGGTTTCAGTTGGTAGGCAGGTAGAAAAGTGTGGGTTCAAATCCTGTTAGGTAGACATGAGTTTCTGTCCATCCAAATGAACGATCAAAAGTTTCTCAATCATCTTGGAACACAAGGACCCTGCAAAATCACTTTGCGTGAGCAATTTTTTTTCAATTTTCATGGATATTTTCAGCATTAATTTTCCAGTACATGTCCTGGAAAAGTCCAGCTCGTGTACTGAAAAATTCCAGTACCGAGGCTCAGAAAATTTCCAGTTTTGATGCGGGAATTCCATAACGTTTGCACTGAATTTTTGCAGTACAAATGTGCTGAAATTTTCCGGTACATGTACAGGTTAATGACTTCCAGTACATGTACTGGAATTTTCCGGTGAAATTTTTTTACAGTGATTTTGTGTCTTGCGATATTTTGGTTTTAGATGTCTTGTACAACTCTGTTAGATATCTTTTGGACGAGTTTGAAACAAGAATTGATCTGGAACTTATTTAAAAGTGTTGCATAGGATATTTAAAGTCTGTCTAAAATATATCGCAAGATACAAGATGTTTATTGGGTAAGAAGAAAGATTTCATTACCTTGAATAAAAACTTCATTGCATCAAGAAAATCTCAAAGTCTTATTTGAAAAACGCTGATGGTGATCTCAGGACTATTTTTCTTGATCCAAGATTCAATATTCTAACGCCAAGATTATCAAATTTTACTTGAGGGTAGAGAATTCTTTTCTTATCAGAAGAAAAATTAGGATTGTCCCTATGTTGAGAAGAAAATGTTCTCATAATAATGAAATGTTTGTTACGATAAGAAAATCCTTCTGTGGGTGAATTCAAACGCGTTTTTCTCGAAACTACATTTTTTAACTTTGCTGGCGTTGTAACTCTAAGACAATTCATCCGATCGCTTCAATTCTTTTTTCTGCTCATTTTGTGTATGTTTCTCTATACAATGACCCTCCAGTTTTTCGATTGTAGGAAAAATGTAATTTTGGCGGGCCAAAAATCATCCAATTTTCGAGCAAAATTCGACATCTTTTTTCAAAACTCTACCATTTTCTTAAATTTCAATTTTTTTCACAGTCTGATATTATTCTTACTCTTTTTCATTTCAGCCAAGGGGAAGGCCAGAATCACCCCAGCAGGGGAGGAACTTTTTTTCTTAGTAACTTGGCAGATCGCGAATAGCTCGCTGGAAATTGAATGTTTTCATTTGAAAATTTCACTGAATATTCATGATTTATGTATCAATATATCCTACAGATTTTAAAACATTTCATGCAGTAGTTTTCTTTAAAAAAATTCCCAAAAACCACCTTTTTTTCAAGCGGTCACGCTAGGTGTTTCCGTTAAGCTCCACTATACTGATGAAGTGTAGGTGTTTTTGTACGCTGTCCAAAATGGCCTGTGATCCGTTGCATCGAATGCAAATGAAAACTGTGACCCTTGCTATTGAAATTGAATTTAAGAATGGACTTTCCCATGTGGACATTTTCAAATTTTTCCTACAAATATTACCGGGAAAATATTGATTCGAATTTCGTAATATACAGTAATACAGTAAAACCCAAATTTTTGAAATGCAGTACGCGGAGAAAAATGCAGGTCAAAAATACAGTAATCTTTGATAAAAATCTGTGAGTATTTCTTAAATTTTTAATAAAGATGAAACGGTTCACATTTTTCTGGAATTTTATTTGAAAAACACTGAAAAATGATCAATACTTGACACACAATAGAAAAGAATACCCTCACAGCACCACAGTCCCAGAAGGATTCACAAAGAACACAATCAATTCAATAAGAATTGATAAGATTGATATTGGGTTGTATAAACTTTCCAAATTTGCACATAAAATTTTACAAAGTGAATAATAAGATTTCGAAATTTTGTTATACACTTTGTAAAATTTCATGTGCAATTTTTGAAAAGTTCATATTCTTTTCTATTGTTTGTTAAGTGTGAATAATCATTCTTTAGTGTTTTTCAAATAAAATTCGAAAAAAATGTGAACCATTTCATCTTTATTAAAAATTTAAGAAATAATCTCAGATTTTTATTAAAGTTCACCATATTTTTGACTTGCATTTTTCTTCGTGGACTCATTACTGTCTAGTGAGCACTTGACTAATTTTATTACGGCCCATGTGGAAATACCAGTTCTAAGGCGACGCACAGTGGGAAATTTTGGTGTATTTATTGACAAAAATCAACCTACAACCCAATTTTCATCCGATGCTGATGAATTTCCTTTTAAAATACTCCAGAAGAGTTCTACTTCAACGTATCACTGCGGCATTTTTGTTTGGAGCAGTTCGATATTTATACAATTCAACAGAAATTCGATAAATTTTCAATGAAAAAAAAAAGATACTGCAAAATATCGCTTTTCAATAATGAAAATTCTCGAATTCTCAATAGTTAGGAGCTATATAAAGTTGTCCCAGTTTTCTTGAGTCTTTTCTGCTATCCAATAACCAACTTTGATTTTGAGGAAGTTATTTATATTCACAAAAATTCTTGATCTGTGGGTGGATTATGTAATTTCTATCAGATTTTTATAGCATTTTTGTGCTTCTCCATCACAAGTATTAGTATTTCCATGTGGAGAAATATGTTTCGTCACGTAAAACAGGAAAGACGTTTCTTTTCAGATAAATAATTCACCAAATCTTTTTCAATTTGGATTCGAATTCTCCTCTAATTCAGTTCAATATTACGGAAATGCCGCAGTGATACGTTCAAGGGGAACCCTTTCTGAGTATTCTGAAATGAAATTCATCAGCATCGGATTAAAATTGAGTTGGAGGCTGATTTTTGTCTATGAATGCACCAAAATTCCCCACTGTGCGACGGTGACGAACGCATCGGTACTGAGATGATATTAGCAATTTTATGGAGAGAGGACAAATAAATATTTTTTCCAGTGTATCAATCGTTGGTGCAACACTCGCATGGACTAGGCTCATCAGATCGGCGGCATGGGTTTGCCAGAGTTGATTCAGTATTGCAACCAATCTGATCATTCTCAAGACCCAGTGTTGCGTGATGTATGTCCCACCGAAAAAAATGATTTATTTGACCGAATGAACTGAAGTTAGTTATGAAAATTAGTTCCGAGTAATGAAAAAATAGAAGCCGATAATAAAAGCTGTAGTAAAGGCAACTTCAAATTAGTAACAGCAACTGAAGTCAGAGAAATTGTATTTGAATTTAGTTGAGCAAACGCCCGTTTTAGTTATACAAGTATTAACAACTGTATCTAGTTGCTGGAACTAATTTGGAGTAAGGGTAACTAATTATTATTTTCGGTGCACATAAATGGGATTAACCGAAAAACAGTGATGGTGCAGTAACGGCCCAATTGTGTTCACCAGAGTCTGGCAAATAAATCCCCGCCAGTATCGGACCGTTTGTTCATTCCTGGGAATTTCCAAATGGGATATTTCTTCACATAAGAGTACTAAACAATGATGGAGCAGCACACAAATATAATGCAAATCCGACTGAAATCACATAATAACACGGTGCTACACTGGTCAGGCACTTTTCGAATAACCTAGTGTAGGTTTTTGGTCTGGTCGAATTCAACACAAAACCATGTTTGAAAAATTTTCAAGTTATGGTCAAGAAACTGATTATTGGGGATTTTGTACATTTGAAAATTTCTAACTCAGCGATTTTTCCACAAATTTCGAAATTCCAAACGGGTTTTGAAAGGAGAATGTTGGCACTTCCGAGACATATATATGGTTTCGAGTATTAAATAGAACTGAGTGCAAATTTTCCCTCAAGAATTTGAAATTTTCATCTGTATTTTTCATTTTTTCTATTTCAAACGCATTTTTTTGCGACTATACTTCAAGAACCAATGATTTATCATATATAGTATTGAAGTGTGTTCAATTCTATGTGAAATGAGTCTTTGTTCATCGAAATCGATGAAGAATTGTCGGAGTTATACAATGTTTTCCAAAAAAGGAAATTTCGGTCTTATACGAAAATTGATGTGGAGTTCAATTAATAATATTCTATGCATCATATGACGTATTATGGTGTCGTATATGATGTTGACTTGTTCTATCATTACGCTGAGAAAAGAATATAGGCCAAATAGGTAGAACTCAGGCTAATATAATTATATTAATTATTATTATAAAATGATTTGAATTAATCATTGAACTCCATATCAATTTTCGTATAAGACCGAAATTTCCTTTTTTGCAAAAAATTATATAACTCCGACAATTCTTGATCGATTTCGATGAACAATGACTCATTTCACACAGAATGGAACACACTTCAATACTATATATGATAAACCATTGGTTCTTGAAGTATGGTCACAAAAAAATGAAACAAAACAGGTGAAAATTTCAAATTCTTGAGGGAAAATTTGCACTCAGTTCTATTTAATACTCAAAACCATATATATGTCTCGAACGTGCTAACATTCCCCTTTCAGAACCCGTTTGGAATTTCGAAATTGGTCGAAAAATCGCCGAGTTAGAAATTTTCAAATGTACAAAATCCCCAAAAATCAGTTTTTTGACCAGAACTTGAAAATTTGAGGGTGTAAAAAATTTTCCAAACATGGTTTTGTGCTGTATTCGATCAGACCAACAATCTACACTAGGTCATTTGAAAAGTGTCTTTAATTTTTTCTTTTTTGCAGCACTGTGTGATCCATCCAAAGATCAAGAATTTTTGTGTATAGAAATAACTTCCTCAAAATCTGAATGGTATAAACATATTTGTATACAAAATTGATTATTCGTAAAAGAAGAGACCTAAGAAAACCGTGGAAACCTCATGTAGGTCCTAACAACATTGAAAAGCTGAACATTTTCATTAGTCACAAGTAATGTTTGACAGATCGATGTTTTTTTTATTGAAAATTTATTGAATTTTTATCGAATTATGTGAATATCGAATTGCTACAAACAAAAATGCCATAGTGATACATGGCAGTAGAACTCTTCCCGAATATTTGAGAATGAAAATTCGACTCAATTGTATACGACTCAATTCTCTTTTCACTCAGAGAAGTAAACACGTATTTATCAATAGAGTTTGGTTTAGACAACCAAATTCTATTGATAAATACGAGCCGGCTAAATATTTTGTTAACGTGTGAGAATAATACGAATGCAACACCTAAGAAAGAATTCATCCATATGATTTAGTCCCTCTAACAAAATAATTTTTATGCAACAATAACATTTTTGATAATCCATTAAATGGTTTCGTTTATTCATTCAAAAGCAGGCATCCAAATATTTAGTCGAATCATAGTCGCTAATTTTTTTTCAGGGTAGACCGATTTTTGACCAAAAATGCATTGAAATTTCACACTGTGTGGTAGAATCTCTTTTTTCCAATTGTTTCCTCTTCTCAGTTAGTCCTTTGAATGTTACTATAATAGCAGAGTTGTTGGTGAAATTTGAAGGATCGGGGGACAAGTAGAAATTTTGTAAAATATTATCGTGCAATCTGTAAAAATTGTGAAAAATATCACTCTCAACTATTTAGAAATTCCCTCATTTTTACCAGCTGCACAGTAATTTTTCGAAGAATTTTTACTTGTCCTTCGATTACTGAAATTTCACGGGAATTTTCATAACAACATTCTTTCAGTGTATGTGTGACAAAATTGCATTTATCGAATACCGAAGAGAACAATGGGGCCTCCAAACCTTCAATGAACATCCAACAAACATTCGATAGACGTGTGGACATTTGAGCATTCAGAGAACCATCAACGAGCGTACGTGAGCATCCTTCGAAGTTTTGTAGATCTTGGTTTTTTTGGGGAAAATTACGTGTATCCTTAACTCTAGCTCTCTGATCGTCAAATCTAACGTTTATTCAACATGGAATTCAATTTTCCCCCCTTCCTTGCATTGAATTCGAAGAAAAACTTCATTCTTAGGAATTCCGAGCGAATGGGGGTTGTTTGATTTGAATTTTTTCTTTGAATCCTTCTTTTTGAACTCATTTGAGAAATCTAAAGGAAAAACAACTCGTATAAATTCAAGGATAGAACTGAATTTCATCTGAACAAAATTCTCATTCGTTTCGAAAAGTTATTCTTTTATAAAACAACCCTGTTGAAAAGGTCCCATAAATTCCAAATAAATCGGATTATTTCTAGAACAGAAACCGCATTAAATCTAGGACGCATACTTGATTTTATGAGGTTTTATAAGATTTTGCAAATTACTCTGATTAAATCTTATAAAATTCTCATACAGTTTTTGCATTCTTATATGAAATCATAAAAAGTTCTAAGACAGAAACCACATATAGGCTGATAAAAACTTCTCAAAATTTAAAATATACTAATAAGATTCATGTATGAGAATTTATAAGACCTTTTCAACAGAGAACCAGAAATTTTGAATAAAGGAGATAGTTTAAGATTTTTGAAGAGATACCAGCGTACCAACCGATTGAACATTTTCTCGATAAGAATTCTGCGAACTGAATTCATGAAAAGGTTTGAAATCTTCGAGTAACCTTTTGTACTTCACACAGAACCAAAATTCCAAATTTCAAAGAATATTTTTTGATTCAAATTTCACGAGAAAAACATTCTTTGAAATTCAAAATTTGGATTTCTTGTATCGCAAATAAATGAAAGTAACTACTGATGACCATTTCCATGAAATTTCAGTTCCTATATCGCATAAATTCCAGCAAAATATTTTAATAGAATTGATCTGCACTGGGAGAAATAATTACTAATATATTCTTGAATGCAGCTAATATGGTATGAAGCCAAGAGAAATTTTCTTGAACGAAGAAAATATTTTTCTCAATCCAAGAAATCTATGCTTGGTTTTAGAAAAAATTTCTCGAATCAAGAGAAAATATTTTTGAAGAAATGAATTTCTTGGAACAAGAAAATATATCGTTGATGATAGTAATTATTTCTCCCTGTGCGGCATTTTGAGCAGAGTGAAGAAGTTATCAGGTCATTTCAGGCGATTTGATTCGCTTGACGTGATCCCAGTCGCATAGAGCGTTACATATATTTTCAAAACCTGATTCAGTCATTTACAAATATAATCGTGAAGAGAGAATTATCGGCTGTTTTGTATTAGGAGTTTACAGAACAAAAATTAAAAAACCAACGTTCTATATAATAAGGTTTTATTTCCCATTGTCAATATATCGATGAAGTATAATAATAATAATAATAATCATAATAATAATCATAATAATAATAATAATAATAATTAGATGAATGATCCAGTCGGACAGCAATATGAGCCGACATCGATGAATTTAGGCCTTGTTTTTGTATATACCTCGCTTCCTTATCAAATAACTCTTACTCCTTTACTTTTTTTTTATCGTCAACGGCAAATTGCATGCACACACGATAGATCTTTCTGTTCCGTATGATTCCATACATATATATATAATAATGCGTATAGATTTTTTGTTTCTCCAAGTACGTTACACACGCCATAAAAAATGTACGATGCCCGTTTACTTTTTGCAACACACTCGAAGAAAGAAAAAAAAGAAGAGATCGCATCATACAAAGGACTCGATTCCGATGAGACGACCATGGATATTTGAAGTATATATATATTATAAAATATAATATACTATCAATAAATTATTTAACGTTAATAACAAACAGTCGTATTGTATAAACTACTACCAAGTACAATAAAAGTCTGATAAATGTGTGTAATAAAGGCACTTGAGTTGGTTTTCTTCCCTTTCCTCCTTTGTATTCCTCCCAGTCCTCAGGGTCTCACTATCCGCTATTCTTCTTCCACTTCCTGCCGATCGATTGTCATTGTGAAGTTTGTATATGTATTATATAATATATATACGTAGCAATAGAGTATGATTCGTCGTTTTCTGTGCGATGACGTTGTGAACAAAAGTGTGAGAACAAAATAAAAAGCACCAAAACAAAAAAATGGTGAAAAGAAACAAGAGGACAGATCGAGTTTCGATTTGAGTTTCTTTTTGTTCTGCTTATCTCAAGATAGAGATGCGGTATCGGAGCGTTGTATTTAGAAGCATTTGCGATGAACGATACCAGGACCGGATTCGTCGTATTCCTGTTTGGAGATCCACATCTGTTGGAAGGTGGACAAGGAGGCCAAGATGGATCCACCGATCCATACGGAGTACTTCCTCTCGGGGGGAGCGATGATCTTGATTTTGATGGTGGACGGGGCCAGAGCGGTGATTTCCTTTTGCATACGATCGGCGATACCTGGGTACATGGTGGTACCACCGGAAAGGACGGTGTTGGCGTACAAGTCCTTACGGATATCGACGTCGCACTTCATGATGGAGTTGTAGACGGTTTCGTGGATACCGCAGGATTCCATACCCAAGAAGGATGGTTGGAAGAGGGCTTCGGGGCAACGGAACCTCTCGTTACCGATGGTGATGACTTGACCGTCCGGCAATTCGTAGCTCTTCTCGAGGGAAGTGCTGGCAGCGGCGGTGGCCATTTCCTGTTCGAAGTCTAGGGCGACGTAACATAATTTCTCCTTGATGTCACGAACGATTTCTCGCTCGGCCGTGGTGGTGAAGGAGTAACCTCTCTCGGTCAAGATCTTCATGAGGTAGTCGGTCAAGTCACGTCCGGCAAGGTCGAGACGCAAGATGGCGTGAGGAAGGGCATAACCTTCGTAGATGGGTACGGTGTGAGATACACCGTCACCGGAGTCCAAGACGATACCGGTGGTACGACCGGAAGCGTACAAGGAAAGCACGGCTTGGATGGCGACGTACATGGCGGGGCTGTTGAAGGTCTCGAACATGATTTGGGTCATCTTCTCACGATTGGCTTTGGGATTGAGAGGAGCCTCCGTCAGAAGGACTGGATGTTCCTCGGGAGCAACTCGAAGTTCGTTGTAAAAGGTGTGATGCCAAATCTTCTCCATGTCATCCCAGTTAGTGATAATACCGTGTTCTATAGGGTATTTTAACGTCAGAATACCTCTTTTACTCTGAGCCTCGTCCCCCACATAACTGTCTTTTTGACCCATACCCACCATGACACCCTGGAATATGAAAATTATCCATTATATCCTTGGAAACATTCCACTTGATTGATGGATACAAATGTTTTTGTACAACAATTCAGTAATATAAGTCAACGTTTAGTCAGTCTCTCTCATATGACACATTTTCCATCTTTTGAGTTTGAATGAGTTCAATCATTTTCTCCCATTCAGAAAGTTCTTCAATCGAATGGAAAGAAATTCATTACGTTTGGAAAATGAATATTCTTGGATTTTTAATCTGCATTGTGCGTTGTCTTTGAATAACTTCATTTCATTTCTACAATAACAAGAAAAAAACAATGAACGGCTCGTATTCCCATAGAAACGCAAAGAATGTATAACTTTATCGTGACATCTTTATACACTTTCAATTAATTTTTTTCTATGCCAATATTCATTGAAGTAGACTGTAAAAAAATAATTGTGAAATTCACCCCAAAAAAATGGTAGCAGCAAAACTCATCTATGATGAGGGAATTTCTCCCATGATTTGGTAGAGTTTCCTCTTACTTTATGGAAGATTTAGCACACGAAGAGCATAATAATAATATTTCTTCAAAATGTAGGAAAAATTTTGTATTTAAAAATGATTGTTATAGGCGCATTCGTAAAATTCATTATAGTTTATCTAGTTATGCACTGTACAAAGTGAGTGGAGTTTTCCGCTGAATTTAGTGGCAGCAAAAATCTCTCATGTGGGGGGAATTCATCTCCCCTATATTTTGGAGGGATTCTCCTCCATTTTGGAAGAAAAATTATTCTTTTGAAAGAGAATTTTTCTCCAAATGAAGGAAAATTCCCCCAGAATAAGGGAAAGTGAATTTACCCCGCATTACCACCAAATTTAGAGAAGAACTCCACATTATTTAGTTTTTACAGTGTGTTTGAAACTGTTATGAACTAAATCCATTTGATCTTTGGGAATATTTTTTTTACAGTTCGTATACAGATGATTGATAACACGATTGTACAAACCTGATGACGGGGCCTTCCTACGATACTGGGGAATACCGCTCGGGGTGCATCATCACCAGCGAATCCGGCCTTGCACATACCGGATCCATTGTCCACTACTAGTGCCGCAACATCATCATCACACATCTTGAATGGGGTTTGTTAGGTTACTTTCTGTAAGGTGAGTAGAGAATTTCATTAGTAAATTTCCTGTCCAACCGCTTTATAAGAAACAGAGAAAAAATTAAAATCGCTTGGATGATCGTTCCAGTCCATTCAGAGGGCATTGAAAGATTAAAAAGTGTGTGGGTCCAATTTGCTAATTAAGGGAGCTGTCTGAATTCGTAAGCCTAAAAAATCGTTCTCAGAGAATGTTTTCAAGTACGAGAAGACTAATTGAATGAAGTGAAATTTTTGGGATATTTTCATGATTTAAGATAAATTTACATTCACCGAACACTCTCAATTAACCTTCGAATGTTCATAGCTTTATTTTTGGTTCCATGGATGTTGATGTTCTCTTGGGGATATATTTGAGAGGACTCGAGCATAAAGAGGTGGGGGAGGGGAAAGTCGAATTTTGCGCGAAATTTTTTCAGACGGTACGTAATTAATACAAATTTAAAGTCAAGAACAATAAATTACAAACTTTGAATTTTCTAATAATCTCTGAAGGGTAACCAATAAAATGGTAATACTTTAAACGGTAATAAATGTTACAATTTTATGTTTAAACCTTCAGGGATGATTGAAAAATTCAGAGTTTGCGACAATGCGCAATCCAAAGTACTCTCACTCTCCAAAAGTTTTACAGCGAGATTTTACTCTTCAACCAGCCAGAAATGAGCTCGTCGAAATTTCAAGTGAAATTTCCATTTTTTAAAAGTAATAGTTTGAGGTTGGGATCAGAGTGAGAGTGAGAGTTCACTCGAAACGAGTGAAAATCCCACTCGAAGGGGAATGGCTTACTTATTTCTGAAACTTAACGGAGTGAAACGCGTGATTTTTTACTCTTCCAGATTTCGAAAGTATGTTACTTATTATTATTGACTTTAAATTCATATTAATTACGTACCTTCTGTAAGAAGTTTGTGCAAAATTTTATTTTCTCCTCTCTCACCTCTTTCGGCTCAAATCCCTTTAAAGTTCATGAAAACAATTTTTTCCTACTTGAAATAAAAGATGAAGCACGTTTTCTCTAGTTTTCATTTTTACAATGATTATAAATTGGTGGGTGGGATTGGAATTAAAAATGAATGTCCAATCGGAAGGACACAAAGGTTATTATTTTGAGTTTTACATGATATTTTATGTGAATTGAAGAGATTTATGAAAAATTATTTTTCAAACAAGTTTTATAGCAAATTTGAGTGACTTCTTTCCTCCAAAAAGCACAGTGTCTTTCAAACCTGGAGTGAATTTTGAAGTTCGCGATTTCTTCGGATTTTTGTTAGTTTACATGGAAGAATAATGTATTATATGAAAATTGAAATCTTTCTTGATTTTTCTATTTCAATTAAGAAATATGACCTCGATATCGCACATCGATAAAAGCCTTCATTTGTGAGGCGTTTTACAAATGCGCACAACAATCTAGCGTACTGAATATTTTATGTTGGAGAAAACTTTTTTGTTCACTATAAATACAGGGAAGAGTTGATTGAACCAACCCCTTGGATGGATCACCACTTTATATTGTAAGAGGAAGAAATTTAAATTAGTTCTAATTAATGTGACATTGTCGATGTGTGATTAAAAGAAATCTAAATTCCTTCCCCTTGTGATAAAAGGTGGTGGTCCATTCAAGGCGATGGTACAATCAAGGCAACTCTCCCCTACATGAAAATATTACAAAAAGTTCGCTTTATTCAATTATTTATCTCGTGCCCAAGAAATTCTAAAAAAAATAGCTCTTTTTAGACCTTCTAATCCAGGTTCAATCTACTAAAACTAAATTGTCTTACTATCCAAATATGAACCAAATAACCTGTAATGTCACGGCTACGGATTCTTGTTGTTGCAGCTAATAAGATACTATAGCTTCAACAAGCCAAAAACTGAGATAGAAAAGTAAGAAGCTGTTACGGCGAATTCATTTTCTTGGGTAAAATAAATTAATCTGATTGAATAACGATTCAGATGAGAATTCTTTCAATCAGGGGAGGAAATCCATTTAGAACTTGCAAAAGAATCGAAAGTTCCCTATAAATTTCACGCAGAATACGATAGTGAAAATTTTAAAACAACATTCGGAGTCCTTCTATTTTATTTCGCCGTTTTCCAAAATTGGGTTCTACACTGTCAGAAGTATCTGGAAGTTTTTTTCAATTACGTACATGAAATCAGGTTCATATACATTCTGCATTGAATTGAATGTACAAAAACATGAAAAGACTATATAGATTATGCTATAGTTTACATTAAATTTCATGTGCAATTTCAAAATGTGCATGAAACTGAATTCATTTACGTACTTGAAAAAAACTTCCAGTAAAAACACACTGAGAGAAGAAATTTCCGGGAACAATAAAATATTTAGTTGATTAGTCGCCATAAAATACTTAATTGATTTGAATAAACTTTCATTGACTCGATTAAATATTCATTCGATCAAACAAATATTTAATATGCTATGAAATATCTCATCAATGGAATCAATCATTTAATTGAGTCAATGAAAATTTATTCAAATTAATTAAGTATTTTATGGCGAAAATTCAACTAAATATTTTATTGTTCCCGGAAATTTTTTCTCTCAGTGCATTGAAATTAATGCAGAAATTGTTAACAGTGTACGGTTATCGACTCGTGGTATCTTACACGGTACTGTACACAATATCCCAGGTAGGAATTTCCTCGATCGAATATCGGGTCATCCGAGGCCCTGCCTGGGCCACTCCAGCCGACTCCAACTTGGTCTCGAACGAGGCTTTGAATGAGCTAATTTTCATTTCTACCTAGAATATTGTTATTGTTCTCATAGCATTAGCATCCATGTAAACCAAAATATTCAAAAATTGCTCTTCGCAAAATATCAAATTTGTCGTAAAAAATGTTGCAAAATTGCAGTGATGTTTCAATTTTTCCAAAAAAACGCTACTGCCTATAATTGAATTGAATTTCCTTTCATGTTTTCAAATTCAAATAGATTGTACAATCATATTTCACAAGAAAATTGTCCGTGGAACTAGTTCACATCAAGGTTGGTGCTCGAAGAATGTTCGCAGTAGAACGCCTTGAATTCTTAAGCTCTTTCGATCTGCCAGTTTTTGTATCACAAACAAAACCAAAAATGGTATAGGTTTGTCTGTTTCTAGCCAACGTGTTAGGATGGTAACGCTCTCACATTCATATTCTCTTGAATGTGTTTTTGAAACTTTGTAGACGGAGAAAAATTACGATCGAAAATATAGTAATCATGAATAAAAATTTAAGAATATTACTTGAATTTTCAATGAAGATGAAACTGTTCACATTTCTGTTGAATTTTACTCGAAAAAGGATGGAAACTTGTCATTACTTAACAAACAATAGAAAGAAGTATGAATTTCATTATTTATTTTGTAAAATTCTATACGTCACTTCTGGGAAGTTGATATTTTTTTCTATTGTTTGTCAAGTATTCACAATTTTTCGTTCTTTTTCAAGTAAAATTCAACAAGAGGGTAAAACGTTTTATCTTCATTAAAAATTCAAAAAATATCAGATTTTCTATTAAAAATCATTATATTTTCGATCGTCATTTTAAAAAAATTTATAAATTCCTCATTTACGTATAAAAATAATTCATAAAAAAACCAAGGTGTTCTAAATAGATTCTCCCTTTAATCAATTATTCAGAAAAATTTCATTTGAATCAACCCACCCATGTGTGAATAAACATTGAATCAGTTTTGGACCAGACCAGTCAATCTAGAACCAAGAATGGCCTAATATTCGCGCACACATCGATGCATTTTCAAATTAATTCACAAAAGAAATGGATAAATATCGAAATGTCTCGGAATCCACTTGAATTCTTTTTTTTATAATTTTCAAAGTTCCCTAACACTCCATACACCTAAGAAAATTTATTACGCATAAAACACGCTCGTAGCAAGTACAAATTGTTCGAGAGACTTCACAAGATGTACACGGAATGTCACTTGAATGTACCAAGAACGTGCACGCGTATCGTAACCAACGCATAACCATTCATCCCCGTCATGCTATGTTCCGAAGATGTGTGCGAGGACATTTTAAGAACAATCCAAATTCACATTCCAAAAGATATATGAGACATACGTGAATTACACTTCTCCAATTGATAAAAGTTCACCAAAACCACATCTACTTTCATCAAATTATCGCATTTAAAATACAGAATTGAGTGAAGAAACGCATTCATATAGGATTCACGTTCTGTCGCTAAAAGCCGTGCGATATTCCACTGTACAAAGCGTGCGTTATTTTTCAGTGTACGCTTTGATTACATTCTCCGCACAGCCCAAGGTTCTAAAAAAAATTGCACAAGTATTCTGAATGTTTTGAGAATGCTCCAGATGTATATTGTGTTCATTGCGTTGCAATATTTCGTTACATATTGCAGATATGAGACTCAAAATCTTCAATTAATTTTCATTTCAATTTTCTTTTAGTATTTGAAAATATATTCCTGGTATTGAAGTTTATTTTTATCCAAAACAAACATCTAGCAAAACGTTAAACTGTAAACGATTGTAACGTGATTAAGTGATTCAAGTTTGTCTCCAGTTCCCTTAATGGAAAACAATTTTTCACCTTTGATTAAAGAATCTCACATTCAAGGAAAAAACAAACAAATGTATCATGTACTAATATATCATATCAAACTTTGAAAAGTAATTATTTGGTTAGACATTTTTATACGATAACTCCAAAAAAATAAATAAATATTTTTTAGAATACTTTTTTACCATCCCAGAACCTTGCAGTAGTAAATTCCAGATTGGGGTAGACAAGATATTCTCAAATTGGTTTTCACTGATGTCCCACTGAACAAAGTACAGCAGAATGTTTCTGGATAAAATGTTTGAAAATAACATTTGGTTCAGTGGGATATTGCTATTGCATTCTTTACAGCTTTTGTCTTGATTGTTAAAATTGTTTCCTATCATAAAGTGATGTATGATATACGTTTTTGCGAACAAAAATAACAGATATTCAGGATTTAAACAGCTGTTGGACAATAATAAAAAGAACTTTCTTTTTTTTTTCTTACATATTCAGCCTGGTTGAAAACGTTGATTGAATTTCATTGATTAGCACAACTAGTGTTTCATTTACCGTTACCCAGTTTGTATTAAATTTCCCTGATCAATGGCATTTGTGTATAATTCTATATATTTTATATATAATTTTCTTACAGTTATATATAAATTGTATATAATTTTGCAAATTTTTAGGAAGAAGGATATTAATATGTTCAGAGTTTAAAGACAATGAAACTTTCAATTGATTGAATAGTAATAAACCGAAGTGATAACCTTCCTCTTGTTGAACTACAGCTTGCTTCATCGAGCTATAAAAAGAGTTTATAAAGAATTCTTTTCCAACTTCTGTGCTGTGTGGGTTGGATTATGAAAACATTCAAATTCTAGCTCGATGAGATGTGATATGTATCCATTGGACGTTTCGAAACGTTTCTGCAACGTTCCAGAGACTGCTAGTTTTCTACCATTATGATGCTTCCAAATAACATCTCTGAGAATTAAACGTTATTTTGGAAGACTCCATCCAAAAAGTTACAGTGGTGAGTTCTTCAGCAGTATCAGGGATGTTCCAGGAACTAAGTTTCATCTCCACAGTTGTTATTAATAAAAATAAAAACATTGACCTCAAACTAAGCTGTATTTAAATTTGACGCTTGGCTGCGCATAGCAGTCTATGAGGAAAATATATCCTTTAGACGTTTAATACAGTTCTTATTTCTAAAAGATATCCTACCGAATGACAAGTTTCAGAACTAAGAACTGTTTTGAGACTTTGAATTATGAATTTTTATGTTTGTTTGTTCTCAATGAAATTTCAAACTTATGCTTTTTGAACCCTCATATCTTGCTCTATTTATCTCTACCTTTCATAGTACTACCTACTTTTGAGTTTATCAAACCCTATCGATTTTCGAACGATTATCCTTCGAGATGAAACCAACATCAGATGATTTGTTTTTTTAAATGAATTGCCCTGGTCTCAGGGGAACAAATATTCCACTAAGCATCACCGATATCGAATCTTTTGATTTTCAAAATACGTGAAATAAACTTTGTATAATCAATCAAAAACTCTTGAGTTGTATTTTGAAGTCTCAGCAGTAGTTTTATGATTTTCCAATGGGAAGATAATGATTTTTTCTTGTACAATAAAACCAAGAAATTTGAATTTTCTTTCACATAACACAAGATAATGACAAAACTTCTCCCTTGTTTTGTGAAGTTTCAGAACTGATTTAAATTTCAACTGCTTGGCTCAATTTATGTATAAAATTTATATAATTGTTCATTTTTTCTATAGTAGAAATTATAAAAATAGAGTAAATTCTACAAATCTAACATTTTTACAGTATTCAGGACCCCAAAATTGCTTCGAATTATTTGTCGATCAGGGTAAAATATTTGCTTTCATCGTATCGAATATTTTGTTGCTCAGAGAAAAATATTATTTAAATTTAATGTAATGAGTTCTATAAAAGGCTTTGTTTAGAGACACGCTAACCTGTCTCTAACTTTTAAATTCGAGACACGTGGATATGTCTTGAATTTTTTGACACCCGGACACGCGAAAAATTTCGCCTGGCTCGAATTTTCAATCAAATACAGGGGAAATTTCACGTGTCTCCCCTCAAATGAAAATCCCTCAAGCATTCACTGTATCCACGACAACTCGAAAACTTAACGTGTCTCGAATTTCGAAATTGGGGACAGGCTAACGTGGCTCTGGACACAAAGCCTTTCTGAAATTAAATACTTTCAACCGTACGTAAGTTACAACTGCGTGACGACAAAGCGCAGGGGTTGTTGGGCTCAAAATAGAACTTGAGGGATGAATACTCAGGTTTTTCGAGCTTTGAAACTTTTATGAGTTAATTCCTGTTTTTTTAGGATTTTCAATCCTCTATTCTTAGACAGGAAATTTTCAATTTTTATAGATTCAAAAGATAATTATAATTGATCAGAATTGATATTATATACTCTAAGCATGGAATTTAGTTGGAATGTTTGATTACGACAATTGTGATTGTAAACATATAATTTTCAACTCAATTGCATCTTTGTGATCCTTCAAATTTGATAAAAATTATTGTCACATTATATTATTCGAATAAAAAGAATTTCCCTCAAAGCATCGAGTTTGTTGATAAATTCTTCAACAACAACTTTGGAGTTAAAATAAAGTTCTCAAAGAATCCTTCAGGAATTTTGTGCTATCCGGACTTCTTCCATCTTTTCACTATCTTCCACATGTTGAAAACCACACAACTGCATTCATGTTGGTAACAATTTTCCTGAATATCTGAATCTTCTTTAAAAAATCTCCCCTCTTCGATTATTTTGAATTCCCAAAAAGGCTTGAATAATTGACGTCATATATTATCCATCATATCCCTATATTATACTCAATTTTTTACTATTCGAAATGCATTTTGCAACATTTCTTTTTCTGTGAATATTATCATCCCCATCCAATTGGGATGCCCCCAATTCACTCATATCCTAATCCTCTTATTTCCTCCTCCCATGCGTTCTTCACTTAAAACGATCGCACTTTTTATCCACTTCGTCAAGTACGAATATAAATCACTTCACAAATCATAATCGCACACAAAATCCTACGAGAGATGTGCACTGGGAATGAAAGATCGGGGTTGTTCGGTCCTCAAAGAAAAGGGATGGATGGAACTTTCAAACCTTTCGATTAACGAGTATATTCGATGATGGAACTTTGAATTACCTTTCGATTAAAAAAATATATATTTGTATATGTAAACTACGCGCACGCACTGTTGACTCGATCGAGAGTTGCGATACAAAGGGTGACGATTGGATATATAATGAAAAAGATCGGCGAAACGTCTGTTAGGGCGTTCGTCGTGCAAGAGACCGAGAGTCGAGTGGCGCAGTGCTGGCTCCGTGGGGTCCCTTTATCCATAACGGTTCGCAGCCGAAAATAGCGATCCGCCCCTTACATGGAAATCTGCCGGCAATACACGCACATACATCCACACATTATACACAAACAAAAGTTCTCACTCTCAACGCTCTTTGGTCCTTCGTCGCCCTCAAAGAGACGCCCGAAGAGGAAAAGAGACGGAAAAGAGAGACGCCGCGCGTCGCGACGACGTGGTAGCAAGAAGTCTCTCGAATCCAAATAAGGATTCGTTACGCGTCAGGGGTGTCGAGCAAGGGGCGCCAGCAACGTTTAACAACTCGCCTTCGAAGGGCCATTCACCTTCTTACAAACTTTTCAATTTCTTTGAAGTTTGGATATCATTATTTTATCTGTAACATTTTTTTAAGACTTACCTCAATCCCAGTTGGAAGTTTGCAGCGACGATACAACTCTTTTGAACGCTCCGAAAAGTATCGTAACATAACAATATGAAATGATTGGGTTTGAAATCAGAAAGTTGAATGTTTTTAAAGTTTGAATCGTTCATAGAAACGAAACGAAAATTTCAACTCACAGAATTTGATAAATCATTCCCTAACAGCACAATGTGTCTCTAGGACGTTTTCCGAATGTTCAGGAAACCTCTCCTACGTTCTATCAACCTTTCATAAACGTTCCAGTGGCATGTTGTGCTATCTGGGTTAGTGTTTATGTCCTCTGGAAATTTCGCTTGAAGGATGTACTGCAAAATTTTGGGTCTTCAACAGATGAGTATTTCGTTATTCGATTCTTAATTCGTTTCAATAAACGATTCAAACTTCAGCAACATGAAAGTTGAATATGCAGCTGTTGGTGCTTCGTATTCCACAAATATTGCTGCAATATTTTAACATAAGGATTTTTTCTTTCAAAGTTTTATCCTCCGTGATAAAAGAAAAAAATTGATATACAATATAATTAAAATTTGTTCAATGAATTGATTTAGTACAATCAGATTATTTCTTTTCACACAAAATTTGCAGTTTTTGAATTTTTGGATCAAGTCAAACATCCAAGGTCAACATATGAAGTTGGACGAAAAAAAATTTCTGTTATTGGGGTTGGATTCTACTGCGTGGTAGTGAAATTTATATCTCATTCGTCCTTCGATTTAACGAAGAAAATGAGCTATTTGCGCTATGTGATTAATTGATTCTACTCTCGCATGGCGGCTTCTCACATTCAACGCCTAGAATTGCCGTGTATTGAACATTAAATTTTAGTTTGAATAACGAGCTTCGTTCCGGATAACCGAACAAGTTTGTGCATAAAGAGATGAACTCCCCCCAAGGTTCATTTCAATATTTGGCGATAAGCCAGTTATCCATATTTTCCCTGGACTTTAAATTTCATTCATTTACTTCTCCTCGGGGGAATTCAAAAATCTTTTCTGAACAAGGGATGTCCTTTGCAGCTTTTTTCTTTCCTTTGGAGTAGCTATCTCACGGTCGAGTCAATTTCATATGAAATTTATTTGAGCTGCTACAACGTAAGCGGAGAAAATAGCTGTCACAGCCAAATTTCACTTATCAAAATTTGGATAGCAAAAAATTTTATTAGACTTTTTTTTCAAACGAAAGCTCAAATTCAGCTTCAGATCAATTAAGGAATTCTATTGTTAGATATAAAATCATATGATCGAGGTATTCTAATTATAACTCGCTCACGAATGAATGTATTAATCATTCCGGAATCGATGCCTAAAACAGAAAATTGTATAAAAACAGGAGTTATTTTAATTAATTGCGGCTAGTGCCAATTTGCTATAATTGGTAATGCACAGGGAGACTGAGCACATATGTGTTATATATCGAGCAAGCTATCCCCCACGCCTTTCTAAAACCCCTTGGCAAAACGTCGACAATATCCCCGTTTAGATCACCACGACTGAGTAGCGTCGCGACAATTTCATGATCCGCACCGTGCAGTTTTCTCTATAATCCTTTGTTCTTCACGCGCTGAGTGTTTGTTCGATTGTTCAACTAATTATTGTGTGATCGGGAGCGATGCTCAGGATATCGATTCGATTTTATTTGAATTTGTGCTATCGAATGGATATCGAAAAACCTCCGTGATGATGATGATAATGATGATGATCAAAGGTAATATGTTTTTTTTTCTTCGAGTGTATTATGTGTACGAGTGTAGCTCTTCCCTTCGTTGTGTAAAATTTTGATGAATTGTAGGTGCAGATGAAAAGGATTTTACATGGATATCACTCGATTGCGGTTCCTCGTAACAACATCGACAACGGTGAGACATCGCGAGAGAAACATTCCTGGTAACTTGGATTACAAGAACTTGCATTGTACACCCCTGTTTGTTGTATACGATCACATTGCATGATTCGTACACCAAGAGTTTGTTGAACGAATGCTGTATTTAAAATTTGTTAGAGTAGAAAACAATAAAAAACAAAATAAATATTTTAACGAAGAGTTCACTAAAGTGTTTTAGTAGATCTCTTATTTCCCTTTTCTTTGTGTCTTCCCAAACTATTTTCCAAGTGTTTTTCTTTAATTTAATGCGAGTTTTTCCCATTCCATTAATCACAGTCGATATTTCTACTTCATGAATTATGAGAAGTATGGAATTTATTTAGTGAATGAATATTCAAAAAAATTCCCTTTTGTTTCAACTAATTTAGATAATGTGATTTATAAATGTGAGATGTTTATCGTGCTTTTTAGAGTGATTTGACATTTTTTGCAATTCTACATGTCGGAGGGCCTATTTTCTTCAACGAACGATTCGTTGCGACCCCGTTTCATCCGAATGAAGTGAAAAATCTTTAAAAATCCATGCTGTGACGAAATGGGGACTGTTGTCACCATTGGGCAGAAAAAATGTCTATAAATTGGCACCCTGTACAGATAAGAAAGTTTATTAATAGTCGAGAAACGCCCATGTGTGTACAAACGGGGGGTCAACTTCATTTCATTCTCAGCTCGAGATTGGCAAGCGTGGCGCTAAATTAGGGATATCGACCATACAGAACAAGAGTTCCCGCAAAGAGCTCCCATCATGCTGAATATTTTGAATTCAAAATGAATGAATGCTCAGGGAGAACTCATATCGAGATTTCATAATGAATTCTCCGAAGATTCAATAACTTTTCATTTTGAATTCGTTGAATTCTTCACGGAAAAAACACGATGTGGTTGATATTTGGATAGCTAAAACTCAACTGTGGCAATCAAAGTTATCGCTACAGGAGCTGAAATCTAGCTTTTGCCGGAATTTTTGTCGCTATCCAAATATGAAATATACGAAACAGCGAACATAACGAATAATTTCTATCCGTGTTATTGAATTCATTATTGGTTGCATAACGGGGACTATTCGAGAAGTCTTTGGGAAGGCTTTATACATTCAAATTGATAACTTGTGCTGGACAATTAACGGAGTATCGATTACTGATGGTCAGCAAAACATATTTTTTTCCAAACAACCTGATTACGTTGTTGATTCATAAATGAAACTGTTCTGCAATGCACAAGGATATTTGGAATATTCTATGGATATCCATGAGGCGATAGAATTAAAATATTCTACGATTTCAGTGTTCAGGTTCCAGTACCGTATTTGTAATGGTGCTATATCGTACTGTAAAAATTGTACGAAGAGAAAGAATAAAAGAAGGCATTATTATACACAAAGTAGCAAATCTTTTTGTTCACCTAGCTAAAAATTCACTGCCACAGCTAACTGGATTGCTGACAGAGTAACACGATTAACCTTGTGCAGCGAATTTTTTGCTGGACCAGCGAAATGTTCTGTATTATATACAAAATAGTAAACATTTTTTATTGTCACAACTACAAAATCGTGGTCGTAGCTAAAAAAATTGCGGTGATAGCAAATAGTTTGCTCCCACAGCTAATTTCTTTTTTCTCCGTGAGGAAAGGGAGAAAAAGATGAGGAATTTTCTTGAGATTCGTCCTATTTCACAAATATCCACAGAATATTTTGAATGATCTCATGCTATTAGAGATCGCAGATTGAAATCTCTTGCGGGAAAAAAGACGTCTGTTGGATTCCATGAACCAATACAAACTTTGCAACAGTAAATAAATATTCAAACTCATTCAAACAATTCAAAACTAGGTTTTTTAAGATGTTTGAATGAATTGTATTAATCATTTATTGTTTCAAAATTTGACTCGAATTTGATTAATCAACAGAATTCAACAGATGTTGCGGATCCGGGCCGGTGAAGTAGCGTGGGCGTAGGTAAGATGTGAACCTTACAAACTTAGTTAAATGCATTCAACAAAGCTTCTCTGTACGTCGTTCCATTGTAGGTAAACCGTGTTTTAGAATGACTTCATAGAATACACATAAAATCATCCAATGACAAAGAAAGTGGAACCAATCGAAATTAAAATTAGATAGTTCTGGCTGAGGGTCAAACATCGCCAGATAACTGAGACATTTTTCAAAATATTCTATGTATACATTGGAAAAGTCTCTCCTCAAATGAAACTGAAGATTTGAAAAATTTATATACAAAGTGTGTAAAAATTATACAAAATTCTTTTTTGAAAAGAAATGAATATTGAATTTTTCAATAAAAATTTTATACAAATTGTATAAGAATTCATGCGAGGAGATACTTTTTGAATCAAGAATCGAATGAATTCTCAAGATTTTCAGTCACATTGGAACTGAGATTATGACCCTAAATCACAAGGGAATCGATATTTCTCTCTAAAAATCTCCAACTTCGTCTAAAAATTTTCGATGAATAAATATCTAAATTCTGGGTGAGATTCTTCGAGTGGGAAAATTTTTCCAAATTATATATAATTCACTAAAAATTATATATAATTCTTTGTATGAGGCATGGAATGAAAATATGGGGAAAGAGAGGAATTATGAAGATCAAATCTCACTTGCTTACATTCTTCTCCCGCATTTCTTGCACAAATGGATGGATAAAATAATCTAAGATCAGTAGGTGCATTTCAACTTTGCAGAAATATGCAAGTGCTACGTTGTAACAGATCATCGAAATTTTCCCGTACACGGTAATCGAAAAATTCCAATTATTGGATGAGAATTCAATGTCCGATACAAGTGTACGAATTCTCAAGCTTTATGGGGTCTTTGCCACCATTTCACAGTAAATTCTCGAACAGCTACGGAATACGTGTTAATTACATCACATAAATATAATAGGAATTTTCTCTTGAAAATTTTCCAAAGTGCAGGTAAAATCTAATGATTATTAATAGAAAATTTATTTATATTTGATGAATCTTCATTTATTCCACACAAAAACAGTTCATTTTTGTTTTTCAAATAAGGTTTCATAACAGTTTGAAAACATATATTTAAAATTTAACAACAGTCAATCAACTTTATTTGCAAACAAGAAGCCATATTTGTGTGGAATCCGAATGAAGTTTGATTCCCATATAAATAAATTCTTTCTTTAATTTTGAGAGGAAAACAAAAATCAAGGGACGATTTAATAATTACGCGATATAATCCCTTCGAATAAAATTTAGAGAAAAAAACGGAAAATTCCTATTAGAATGGGAAGCGAGAAAGTTAATTAATAGATGAAAGAGGCCTTCAACTTTCGAGATAAACATGCGTTTAATGTATAATCAATGGATAACGATGAACAAAATTTTGCAATATTCCTGTGGTTGAAGTAAATAGAATGTTTTCACACTTTCATTTAGATTTTGTCGCGCATAAAATTATTCTATGCTGGTTCGTGAAATATTCAATATATGATAACGAATTGAAAAACGGGTATAAGAATATAAGACTGATTTATTCCACATTAATGTAAACTTAAATACAAAAGATGACGTTCGTAGACCGATTATGACCATCGCATAGAATCATATCGACTCATCGCTACGTAATATTATACCAATTAAAGATACAAAGTACAAGTAATGACAATAACGTACGTTAGCGTTAGCCGGACGAAACGACGATAGGGATGAAGATGCGGCAGTGAAACGGTATTGTATCTTGAGAGTCGGGAAAAGTTCTGTGTTGGTGTGTACGTGTAAAATATAAGTTCCAAAGTGGGTAGATTTGGAAAACAACTGATTGTAAGAATGAGGAAACTTTTTAGAAGCACTTGCGGTGAACGATTCCAGGGCCGGATTCGTCGTATTCCTGTTTGGAGATCCACATCTGTTGGAAGGTGGACAAGGAGGCCAAGATGGATCCACCGATCCATACGGAGTACTTCCTCTCGGGGGGAGCGATGATCTTGATTTTGATGGTGGACGGGGCCAAGGCGGTGATTTCCTTTTGCATACGGTCAGCGATACCTGGGTACATGGTGGTACCACCGGACAATACGTTGTTGGCGTACAAGTCCTTACGGATATCGACGTCGCACTTCATGATGGAGTTGTAGACGGTTTCGTGGATACCGCAGGATTCCATACCCAAGAAGGATGGTTGGAAGAGGGCTTCGGGGCAACGGAACCTCTCGTTACCGATGGTGATGACTTGACCGTCGGGCAATTCGTAGCTCTTCTCGAGGGAAGTGCTGGCAGCGGCGGTGGCCATTTCCTGTTCGAAGTCTAGGGCGACGTAACATAATTTCTCCTTGATGTCACGAACGATTTCTCGCTCGGCCGTGGTGGTGAAGGAGTAACCTCTCTCGGTCAAGATCTTCATGAGGTAGTCGGTCAAGTCACGTCCGGCAAGGTCGAGACGCAAGATGGCGTGAGGAAGGGCATAACCTTCGTAGATGGGTACGGTGTGAGATACACCGTCACCGGAGTCCAAGACGATACCGGTGGTACGACCGGAAGCGTACAAGGAAAGCACGGCTTGGATGGCGACGTACATGGCGGGGCTGTTGAAGGTCTCGAACATGATTTGAGTCATCTTCTCACGATTGGCTTTGGGGTTGAGGGGAGCTTCGGTCAACAAGACTGGATGTTCCTCGGGAGCAACACGGAGTTCATTGTAGAAGGTGTGATGCCAAATCTTCTCCATGTCATCCCAGTTTGTGATAATACCGTGCTCAATGGGGTACTTGAGGGTGAGAATACCTCTTTTGCTTTGGGCTTCGTCACCGACGTAACTGTCTTTCTGACCCATACCGACCATCACACCCTGGTGACGGGGTCGACCGACGATCGAGGGGAACACGGCACGGGGTGCGTCATCCCCAGCGAATCCGGCTTTGCACATACCGGATCCATTGTCCACAACTAGAGCTGCTACCTCGTCGTCACACATTTTCGTACCTCGTTGATTCTATGTTCTGTAACAAGAATTGGAAAAGTTTTTCGTTTTATATGGTCTCGATACTTTTTACTGATTTAGATTCTAAAATGCGTATTCAAGCACTTGAAAGTCTGTGTGACTTTATGACCATCGGATGATTGTGCAATTGGAATGATTTCGGAAAATCAAAAATTCAAAAGAAGTTGCGATGAATTTTTATGAAGCTGCCTTTGTCGTGCTGCCGGGGTTCAATCGTTATTTGTACATTGGAGAAAGAAGACGAAGAAATCCACCATGTAGGAAGATTTTTCCAAAATATACTGTAAAATAATTCACATCGTCAGTAAAAAATCTAGTTCTGTCTTATAATGTGAATTATTTTACAATATATTCTGTAAAGATTTCCATATAAAGACTCGAAGCAACGCGTTGTCTTCTTACATGGTAAATTTCTCAATTGTTTTTCTTTCCATACATCTCCTAATCGTGGAGGAATTATTTTCTACCGTTGTTGAAATTTGAATCGTTTATTAAGACGTCACTCACAAAGTCTGACAAATCATCGTTATGTATCGTTTCGATTTGATTCCTTGGAACTGGAAGCATCGTTCAAAGATGTGCCGCGAGATTTTTTGGTCTCTAACAACTAAATATTGTGCTATTCGAACACTTATTCGTTCCAATAAACGATCCAAACTTCAGCAACATTATTTTCCTTCATTTTTTGGAACTATTCTACTTCTTGGGCATTGAATCTTCGAGAAAGTAATGGAAAACAACAATTTTACCGCCACTATTTTTTGGGAGATAATTCCTCAATTATTTTTCAGAGTTTCATGGAATTCATTGAGAGCTCCTAGCAAAATCTTAAACGTAGATCATATCAAATTTGGTATAAATCGCGTATTGAATTCATGAATAAAATTTCATGCCAACAATGCCAATTATTTTGTATAAAAAAAGTATTCAGGGTTTATAGTCTTGTACAAAATATTGATAAAGATTCAATATATTTTGTATACAAAAAAAATCGATTCTTTTGAAAGTTGGCATCATTAATTCGTGCTATAAATTGATTCGATAAAATGAAATCTCTTCTTTGTTCCGAACTGAATCTTTTCTCCGCATTTTTCCGGAATTCGAAGGATTTTTTTCCTGTCGCCTAATCAATCACTCAAATTCATTGAAATTCCAAATTCCGTTGAATTCCTTGTAATTTTTCTTTTCGAAAGAACGATAATGTTAAATCGAAAGCCGTAAGTTAACGAGGATTGACCCAGTTGCCTATAAAACGGCAAGCTCACACAGCTCCTGGGCGTTTGGGGTTTTCTATTTATGTTCGACGTGGACTTTAATTTTAGATATACGACGACGACGACGACGATTGAACGCACGCACGCTCTCCCTAATAAGTTCAAGCGAGGCGTCCCATTATGGTGCCGGAAGATGCCCCGACGCCGAAATCGCACGATGCTGCACGAGTAGAATTTTTTCCTCGACTTGGCGTGTATTTTAGAAATATACGCGTGCCGAAATTATGATCGGGTAACGAGAAAAGGGGATCTATAAAAATGATAAAAATCGAACAAAGTCTATCTTTTTTTTACAATTTCAGAATTCATCGATATTTTAGATTCGAATTATGATAAATTCAATAACACTCGTCTTGAGAATTATAATTTACTTGATTCTTCTTAAAAAAGCTTGAAACAAACGATTTCAGGTTTTGAAATTTATATCTCTCAAATCATACTCCACTCGTTCCGACATCGAAGAGAATAAGGTTGTGGAAGTTTATTCAGGGGATCTTTTCTTTTTATAATTATCATCAAATCCGTCACAGATAGAAACAGTTTAGAACTAGCTTCCGGAAGAAGATTTCCAGTACATCTAAATATAGATTCACTCACATAGAGAATGATGACGGGGATGAGAATATCGTGGGGAGAAAAAGGATGATGGCACGTGAACGAAAACATTTCTTGCATCCTTTTTTTTCGGAGAATTGAGATGAAAAGCAAACAAATCATTACACCAACTAGATATCCAACTATCTGGAATGATCTTTTGAAAAAGAATTCCTTCAAATCTGGTTGCCGGTAAAGAGCCGTGACTGCCTTGATGGACAAATTTCATTGAATTTTGTTGAATTTCGCACATTCGTTTTTCATTGAAAATCAGCGAAATTCAACAGAGTTCAGCAAAATTTTGGTGAAATTCGATAATTGTCCACAAAATTCATTAACTTCTGATAAAGTTCGTTGAAGTTTGAAGATTTTTATTGAATTTCATTGAAATATTGCTGGTGCCAAAAGTGAACAAATTTCAACAAAATTTCTGCCCTAGGGTGGCTCTTCAAAACGCCAACAGCAGCGTTTATTTCAATGAATTTTAAATATGATATTCATTTTCAAACGTTAATTGATGGTTATAATCGAGAAATATTGATAATTAATATCATTTCAAACGCTCTTTTCGAATACTTCATGTTAATTGATCTTAAAATATTGAAAATATATTTCATTGTAATACAGAAACGTGAATATCCGT
Source organism: Gonatopus flavifemur (assembly GCA_018340375.1). Taxonomy (NCBI): domain Eukaryota; kingdom Metazoa; phylum Arthropoda; class Insecta; order Hymenoptera; family Dryinidae; genus Gonatopus; species Gonatopus flavifemur. The sequence continues at coordinate 16,311,695 of JAFFJZ010000005.1, forward strand.
ATTCCAATTGCTTGCTCGAAATAAGATAACTTCAGAGAGTACCAAAAATAAATTACATAGCATTGTTGAAAACGATGTTTTCATATAGAAAGAAATCGTTTTCAAAACATACGGAATCTGGTTCGCATTCAAAATTTATATAATAATACCAGCACTTGTGTAACTTCTTATCTGATAATTTTGAACGGGAACCAAAACTTATGACATCCTTGAAGAAGAAATATAAATTTACTGCACTATTTTATTTCGCATTCAGAAGAATGATGATTTGGGAATATTCGTCAAACCTCGATCCAGTAAGTGGAATTTCTGACAACTGCCCTGATGGAGGGAATTTCTCTGAATTTCACTACAAATCCCATTTAAAAACTTTGAAAAATTCTGGAAAAAAAAACTTTCGCCCCGAGTACTTTTTTCCACTGGAAATTTCTCTCAATGGCTATAAAGATTTCTGAATTTTTGTGAAAATCGATGAAACTCTTCACTAAAAATCTCGGAAAATTTTCAGTGATTTTTTGTGAAAATTTTCCACCAGGATGTATAGTTTTTTTGTCTTCGTGAGGACTGAGGAATAAAATTGTTAGGAAAAATTGAAGATTTTTCTGTTCCTATGAAGGAAAATTGATTCCGTTGAATTTTTCAAAGTACAGGGCAGATTCTTCGTGATATTTTGATTAATGAGGAATCAAAATCTATCCAACATCGTAGAAATCGGATTTTTATTATTTTTTGCGGTAAAATTTGTATTCCTTAGGAAGAAAATTGCTTAATTTTCTTCTCGTTCTAACGAGTTTTGATTCTTATCTCTTGAAAGACGTACCGTGAAAAATTGATTGATCAAATTTTATTAATTTGCTATTTTAGGCTCAGCCTTTTCTTTTAGAGATTCTTGTAAATTTGACAAAGATCTTCCTATTCAAAATGCTATTCAGAATCGGATAGAAATATTCTCTCCCAACTTCGACTGGTTTTTACTGCCAAAATTGCAAACTCACAAAAATTCCCAGTTTTGATAATTTAATGGGATGTCTTTGTATATATGAATTGAAGGAACATTTTCAAAACTCTTTTCAGGATGAATAAAATAAGAAGGTGATTAAATTGCATAGGAGAAGCAGTTATTTCAGTACATGATTTCTCCTACAAGACTGATCAGAATTTTAATAATCTTTCGAGGGAAAAGGAATGATTCTATTAATGAGGGTGGTATAATCGTGATCAATCGTGAACCGATTTTCCCTGCTGCATTTCCTAATATAGGGACAGCGATGTTCCGCCAAGAATAAGAAAATTTCTCTCCGTAACAACTATACATAGGTATGGTTTACATGGCCAAATCTATACTTAGACCACTTTACATAGCTTTTGAATTTCAATTAAATTATGAAACAAATTTATCTTTTGTGCTCAGAATGTATATTTCGTACCAATTTCAATTTTAAAATATCAAATAACGTGTGATCAGTATTTTTTTTTTACAAAAAAAGATTATTGCATTGGATGAATTCTCACGAAAGGAAATTTCTTAAAAGAAATCAATTTTTCAAGCATTTGCGAGTTCTTTCAAAACCCTCGAAGAAGAATAGAATTTTTTGAAGAAACTCTTTGAATTCTGAAAGAGTTGGGAAGAAGGGATTATTTTTTTTTTAATTCATTAGTGATTCTTGTGAGTTATCCGAGAAGTTTGAAACTTGAATATTTCACACGATACTCACCAGAACATGATTGAAAAAAATAAAAGCATGAATTATCATTTCTTCTGGATTTAAAATTATTTGTCAAAAATCTCCATTTCTGAATGGAATGAGAGGAGAAAGATGACCTTCGAAGAAATGAGGAATTAAAGACAAGAATGACGAATAGCTGTGGGGTCTACCGTGTAACGTAGAAAAACTATTCACACGTTAACGGGTAATTTGATCTTGTGCCAAGGGAAGTTTGAATGAATGCTCGAAATCCTGAATCTCTTAATGAACCATTCGAGACTAATAAAAGTATCATTGAAAAATAATACCATATTCCAATTTTTTCACAGTTCTTCCCCTACCTTTTTATCTGTCATCGTTTATCAAACATTCTTATTTCAACACGTTCGTTGCCACGTGCTTTTGTATGACTAGACACGTATATGGAGAATACACTACCAAAGCCTGTGACCTTATATAGTTCTATATCACCTATCGTGGAGGGAAACAGTACAAGTGCTGTTGGTAGAAAACATCTTTGATCGACACAAACCAGGGTAAAGTGCGATTGAATTGAAAACATGAACAAAATCATGAAAAAAGTCCAATAAACTCATCGAAGACTTCCACAAATTCGAGTTCTCAATATGATTCCTCTGAAAAGTAGTTCTCTGTGGTATCACATATTTCGAACACTATCACACTGTACCCTGATTTCACTGATACCGCAATAACGAAATAACGAAAACCTACAGATAAATCTAAAGACATGGTCAATCAATCACAAAAACTTGTCACTTGAAACAATATTTTGTCGTTGTCTTCTGTTTCTTCTCAACGATCATTAACACACGAATGTTTCATTGATAGATTTGCACAGGATGGTCGTCGTGAGGAAGAGAACTTCACGTTCGAAATCTCGATTATATTATACTTTCGCGAACTGAATTGACTAATCGAGCTTGATTCATTAATTGATTGATTGATACCGGTTCACTGCGACAGCACGATCAAATCCGAAACTCGTATATTCTTCGATGGAAAACACTTCGATGAAGAAAATCGGTGTATGTGGTATGGATGTGAATTTCTTTTTTTTTTCTTTGTCAACAGTATAGTTATGATGCAACAAGTGTACGTACCGTGCACGGGACAGAGTTGGAGTGGCGTCTGTGGTTCCAGGGCGTCGCGACGTCGAATATATGCTCTCGCGATGACGCCCCCGCATATTTGTGGGATAGTGCTTGCTCGACAGGCACGAAAAAGGCTCGCGTCGCGGGCAGCGTCGCGACGCCTCGCAACTCACCGAACTAGGTGGCCCTATGCGAGATACGTATACGAAAACGCTGCCACTTTGGAAATATAACAAACCACCACCTATGATCATCGGTCGCTCCTTAATAGATATCTTTCGTCTTTTCCCAAGTTCACAGGAACATCGGTTTCATCTTGACTCGTGACTTTGTTCTTTCAGTTCTTCAAAGATGCATCTAAAGTTTTGAATTATCTGTTTTATCGTTGAAAGAATTCATATTCGTGCTTTGATTGTTCGGAAATGGAAGGATACGTCTGTTTTTAGATGAATATTAATTGTTTTCTGTTCTGGGGGCTTAGGTGTGAAAAAATCATTTTTCACTTTTTTGGCGATTTGGATGGAGTAAAATATGCTCTTTCGAATGGCGCAAACCAGAAGTTTCTAACTGGTAGGGAAGTTCGCTAAAAATATACAAAAAGAAGAGCGGAAATGATTGAACTACGTCATTTTACATAAAAATTAAAGCATTAGAAGCGAACAACTAAAGCGAAACTGATAAAATGACTTGTTTATCTTCAACAGCTGTTTTCTCGAAAACTTTTTTTCACACCTAAGCCCCCTTTTCGTGGACCAGATCACATATAAGGATTTTAATTCTCGTTCAAGACGTATGCGGAGTGAAGAGTCCAATTATATTCATCTATGAATATGTAATCTATGCTATGCTTCATTTGGGTATGAGCCGATACAGTCTCCTTCCGTTGACGTTTCGCAATATGCCGAGGGAGCTGATTCCCCTAGTTCAGAAAATCCATAGAATCTAACGAAATGAAATTGATCGGGATTTGGTCGGAACATTGCACGGAGAGAAAATGGTTCGCTACTATAGCGCCTACAAAGAAATTTGTTGTCCTCGCAAAAATATTCACCCCAGCAGCTAAGAAGTTGGTTCTGTTAACCCTCAGTTACCCCACGGGGGTCTAAAGGGAACAAGAGGTTTTCGAAAATCTGATCTTCCGTTCATAGGGGCGAAGAGGTACGATTTGAAACAAGAACAAGAATGAAGTTCGAGAGCTATATACTACATTCTTGATCATGGAAAAAAGCTTCATTTAATCGATTGCAAAGCACAACGAAAACATGCGAAAATAGGTGGGGTAACTAAGGGTCGATAAATTTGTTCATGTCAGCAAAAAAATGTAGTTGCGTCAATCATTTTTCTTGCTCTTTCAGCTAATTTTTTTTATAGGCACTATAGTAACTGACCTGCAAGATTCAATCAGAATTACATTGAAAAAATACACTCATCTGATTAAATCTCATTGAGAATGGTTGAATAGGATTTGGTCGGAACATTGTGCAAGGTTCAATGAGATTTGGCGAGAATCAATCGGTTTGTTTAACCAGGGTCCCCCGTGAGAATTCGAATTGAAACGAATGATGCATGAGAAATGTTTCAATTCCTTCCCAAATTACGCTCAGATGACCCTTCCAGATCCCTATTTATGTTTAATTTTCACTATGGTAATGGCAATCTCTCCCTCTTTCTGAAGAAATTAACTTCACCCATTTATTCGATCAGAGTATCAAGAGCCGAGGAAAAAGTATTTCATCTTATTTGACCCAAATGATGATTTGTTTCAAATTAATAAGCCTTCTTTGTCACAAAAAAATTCTTCTCTCATTGCAAAGAAAATTATGCAGACCATCAGGGTATATTATAAGGGTCAGTTCTTACCAAAAGGCTAGTTCTGAAAGAAAACGATCAGTTCTACAACCTAAAAACGGTTAGTTCTTAAAAAAGACCTAATTTTCAGTAAGATTTTTTGCTTTTTCTTTTTTTTAATCGAGTATCCAATCCAATATTGCTCTTCCTGGTTGAACGAAGCGATTGATTCTCGCCAAATCTGATTGAATCTCGCACTGAGAGCCCAATTTTTGAGATTGGAAGACATTTTTCTTTGCCCTCATTCCAGTAAATATTTTTTTCAATCAAAGAAAATTCAGTTGGAAGGAACAAGTTGTCATCAAGCTGAAACAAAGAATTTTCAAATTGAAACAAAAATATACTCCTTCTTAAATTTGAAAAAAATTACTTCAATTCAATCAAAAATTGTTTCATTGAAATGAATTATTGTTCCCATTGGAAACAAGATTGACCAGAATGAGGGCAAAGAAATTTTCTTCAAATCTAAGAAATTGGGTTCTTAGTGTGCACAATGTTCTGACCAAATCCTATTCAACCATTTTCAATGAGAGTCAATCAGGTTAGTGTATTTTCCAATGTAATTTTGATTGAACCTTGCACAATGTTCTGATTGAATCCCATGAAATTTAATTTCGTCAGATTCTATGGATTTTTTCAACAAGGGCTGTTATAGAATGAGCCTTTTGCCTCATATCAAGGGGTATTGTAGTGAATTCAGAAGCGATATTGATTCTAAAAAAATAAGACTCCATGCCAAAATTAAAATTAAGGAAGTACTTGTCACACAAATGTTCTCCTTTTTTTTAGAAATCGAGGGTCCAGCGTTTCGGTTAGTTCTTAACTTTTCTTAGAATATGCCCTGCAGACCATTGTACCATTTTCATTGGGTGCGGTGAAATTTGATAAGTTCCTCAAACCAGAATACAATAATTCTTACTATAGGGAACAGTTTATAGCGAAGTTATTGAAATCTTTGTCCAAAGTTTTCAGATAAATGAAACTGAAGAATCTATCTATGGGTTTATATAAACTTTCTATCTATTTTTATGTAGTTCTTTCCTTTTTAATCAATTTCTACCCGGCATTGCAAGCAGGAATGTGTTCGATGTGGTTTTTTTTTTATTTGAGAGCATCAGAATTTTCTTTTCTATCAGTTATATATCATGGGAATTTATATGGAATTGTCTGATAAATGTTCTCACAATTGAGATTCATCCACCTGATAAAAATAAAACGCTCCACAAAACTACAAAAATTGTGCAGACACCCAGAAAAAAGTATTTCTTTGATACAAACAAATTTGTTACTTGAATGATGGACCAAATGATGAATTCTTTGAAATGAACAAAGTACTGCCGCTGAAGTTTGAATCGTTTCTTGAAACGAATTAGCGATCGAATGACGGGATACTTGGCGGTTCAAGACCCAAACTCCTTCAGAACATTTTTTCAACAATGTTTCCAGTTTCAAGGGGTTAATTTGAGAAGATGAACAATAATGATTCATCAGATTTTGAGAGTTTTAATTTGAATTTCATGTCTATAAACGATTCAAATTTCATGAAAATACAAAGTATTCATTTCTGTGAAAGAAATATCTATTTGGATCTATTCAAATAACAATTTCTTAGATTCAAAGAAATACCCTGGTGGAAAGATTTCGTTGAATTTCGTTCCCTTTTGGCACATTCTTTTTCCATTGAAGGAAAGATTAATTAGAATGAGGGCAAAGAAAAGTTTCTTTCAGTCTAAGAAATTGGATTCCCAGTGCATTAACTTTTGATCAAATTTGTCGACTTCCATTGAAGTTCGTGGAAGTTTGAGGATTTTTATCGAATTTCATTGAAATATTGCTGTGCCAAAAATGAACAAAATTCAACAAAATTTTTCCACTAAGGACACTTTTTTCTGTGCAGGGGGAAATGCACTGTAAAAAAAAACTGGAAATTTACTGTGCAACTGGACTGGAAATTTCCAGTGCTAGTACTGGAATATGGATATTCCAGTACATGTACAGAGATTTTGTTGTTACGTTACTGAAAATTTACCAAGCATAACTGAAAATTCAGTCATTGTACTGGAATTTTCAAGTTTGAGATGATGTACTGAAATTTTGCCATGATTTCGCGAAAATTTTACCGGCTCGTACTACAATTTTATAGTTCTTGTGCACCAAAAAAAAATATTCCCTCAAAAAGGACTTGAGAAAAAATTTGGAATTTAGAAAAAAAAACCTAATCGTTGGTATACTGGAATTATACAGGTTTTTAACTGCAATTCTCAGGTTTTGTGATGGAATTTTCCAGTTACTATGCAATTGAATTATACAGGTTTTGAACTGCAATTTTCAGGTCGTGTGATGGAATTTTCCAGTTGCTATGCAACGGAATTTAATCACTGTTGCACTGAAATTTTCCACTTCTATTGGACTTCGTCATTTCTGGCAGGAAAAATTTCAAGTCTTTATATTAAAAATTTCCTGATTGAGATTTTGAATAATAATTGTAATTGTAGCCAATGAAATTGATATATGAGGTTTTTCCAAGACTTATCCTCTTGTGTTCTAGATATGAAGCATATGTAGTAACCCAAGCTGGCCTTCCAACATGTCGCGCTATAGCTCATCGGTTAGGTCTTAGGTTTCAGTTGGTAGGCAGGTAGAAAAGTGTGGGTTCAAATCCTGTTAGGTAGACATGAGTTTCTGTCCATCCAAATGAACGATCAAAAGTTTCTCAATCATCTTGGAACACAAGGACCCTGCAAAATCACTTTGCGTGAGCAATTTTTTTTCAATTTTCATGGATATTTTCAGCATTAATTTTCCAGTACATGTCCTGGAAAAGTCCAGCTCGTGTACTGAAAAATTCCAGTACCGAGGCTCAGAAAATTTCCAGTTTTGATGCGGGAATTCCATAACGTTTGCACTGAATTTTTGCAGTACAAATGTGCTGAAATTTTCCGGTACATGTACAGGTTAATGACTTCCAGTACATGCACTGGAATTTTCCGGTGAAATTTTTTTACAGTGTGGGACAGATTTACACTGTCTGCTCGCTTTTCGCACATCGTTGCACGCTTTATTCTTACAGACTCTAGTAACTCACTATATCCTGAAATTAAATTCAAATGTCCATCTTTCGCATTATTCATCATATGCTGATGAATTAAGAATAAACAATAAAAAATAAAAAGCGAGGAAAAATAAATATTGAGAAGAATAAAATGAACAAAGAAAACAAGCGGGAATGGGGATGGAAAGAATAGCGATAATCCAAATTTTCATTTCAAAACGCAAAGCAAAAGAATTTTTTTCCTCCAGGTTTGGCAATCGCACAGTCGAAAAATGAACAATAATTCCATACGACAAATCCTGGTGGTTGAATAAATAAGGAAAGGAATTTGACTCCAATTCCAATCTAAATCAGAATTCGTAGATCGAATGTCAAGATGAAATAAAAAAAGAAATTATAAAAGTTGAGGAATGAAAAAAACTAAAGAAACGAAGAGAATGGATCTGAAATAAGAAACCGAACAATTAACAAGATATCTTTTTAGGATTTTGAAAAAATTTATTAGATAAACACAAAGAACCGTGATTCTCGTTTAGACCGACTCGTGCACCGTGCCAAGGTCGAGTAACGTCAGTCCTACGCCACAACAATGAGTATTTTAAAATTTCTTCTCTACTCGTGTTATTCATAGACAAATCTGGTATCGGAACGTAACTTCGAATTGTACAAATACTAAAGCACAGTTATTCACCTAATTATTGTATAAATTCCGAAATCGTATATGTATGTTGCATAATACCGCTTTCGATGTTATATTTTACCCTCCGTTGCGTCATCAGCGGTAGCAACAGTAGCCGCATCATCATCATCATCATCATCATCATCCTCATCTCGTGAGAATGTTCGAATAGCACCTCGATATATATGGACAAATTATTATTTACAGGATATTTTCAGGATTGATTCATCGTGTCGATTGCCCTACACATCCAACAATCACGTTAATCCGGCACAATCATTGCGGTGATTCGAGTCTTTTTTTTATCATAAAGATAAAAAGATAACAGTTTTAAGATTTTGAGCTATTGAGAACAGTGGGAGGAGTAATGATTATTTCATTTTATCTTTCAATTTCATTAGAATTATTTTTTTTTTTTCTTTTGTAAATAAAAAGTTGGCGGAAGTACAAATGCCAGGAATTACGTAATTTTAACGATGAATCACGATTTTCTACGATACAGAAGAAATTTTCTGCTGAGATGTAAGTCATAATGAATCATAATAATTGGTCGTTGATTGTGGTAAATAATTCTCAAAATCTTTTATGGGTTCCTACTCATTTTCAAATGGATGATCTATCCCAGGTGAAAATTGACGATTGGCACTAGGATGGCGCAACACTGACAAAGATTGGCCGAGCCTTGGCGGTTAGCAAGGTGCAAGCTTGAAATGATAACATCGTTACAGGCTCCATTGATGTATTCTGCCAATCACGGACCAACATTGGTACGATTATGGCAGTCAAATCAGCCATCATTGGCAACCCTTGAAAAAATTTGTCGCTCGATCTAAATCCAAGATTGGATCATGCTTGTACTCATTACGAACCAAGACTGATAGACGAATTTTTTTATGGTCTGCCAATGGTCAGATGTTTTATGCATTTAAAGGAGGTACCATCATTTATTACACATAAATGATATTGACTGCTAAATTTGAGTCAATACTATAATAGTACTGAGTCAATATTCGGCCAAAATTGATTCAACGTTGCAACAATCCCGCGCCAACGTTGAGCCAATGTTGTGCCGATGTTCAACTCTATGTTGAACGATTGCAAAAATATAATAAAAATTCAGAGTCATATATTTCCGACATCGATCGCTTCCCCTCCACACATGTTAAGAAGTACAGCCCGAACCTGAAATATTTTATACAACCAGGGCCAGAAAATCTCTGTATACATTGAAACGAAGAAACTTATTTGATTAATCCAATAAAAGATGTGTTTACAAGTTTAATATAACTCAATGATTACTGGTTACCTTACAAATCAATTACATCAAGTATAATTCAAATTCTGATGTCCACGAGTCCATGGGTCTGCACAGCTAAAATCTCTCCTTCGATGAAGGACCTATGATGAAGACAAGAATTTTCAAATCAGAAGGTTATATGATGCTTATATATCAACCGCATAGTTCGTTGAGCGCTTGCGAGAAACGAACCGAGCGTTGGAAACAATACCGAAGGGTGGCGCTTTGACATTGGACGCGGGAATTTTTGTATGGAGACGTTTAATTGAGGATCGTGGCTAGCCTGAGCCAAGCTTTGACCAGGCTTGGCACTGCATTGGGTACTCATTTCTTCTGAACGTTGTCAACGTTTGGATTAATATTCAGCCGTGCTATGAAATTGTTCGTATGAAGTTAATTTCTTTTGTCCAAACGATATTGGGACAACGATGAACCATGATTGGCACAATCTTAAGCCAATGATGGATTGATCATTGGAAATTATGATTCCCAACATTGGTGCAACATTGTGCCACTTATAATTTTCCGGGATATCAATATGCACGCCGATAGCAATTCAACTTTGCGGCAAAGTTGGTTGGCAAGTTTGTGGCAAACTTGACTTAAAAGTTCCCAGTAGGGATACCGATCCTTGAACAGAATCGATACTTGTTCTGTTTTATATACAAAGGATTTAGTTTGTATAGTTTTGTATGAAATATCGATAAAAATTCGATATATTCTGTATGAAAAAGAATCGATTATCTTAAAAGTCGACATCACTAGTTCCCAGTTGACGCACAAGGGTACAAGCTTACCCCTTTCAGGACCGCTGGCCCATATTTGTGACATGAGTTTCGAAATTTTTCATGAAAAGTGTATTCGGTAAAGGTCTCTTCATTGTGGTTTATCTCAAAGAAAGGGTTCCCAGTATGCACTATGATTTTTCTGGCTGAGAAAATATATGTTTGAATGGAAAAAAAACTGAATAAATTCATCAAGTTTTGAGAATGATCATTTTATTCATATTTTTTTAGTAAGGTACTGATATAAAATGTTCTTCTCAAAAGCACCTGGAAGGAATGATTCAAATATCCTTGCACTTTTCAATTTCAGTAACAATATATGGCAGAAATCTTTTGTATTCACCTTGGAAAATCGAGGGCGAAACCTCTTCTCAGAATCATAAACATATGATCCCGTGTAGAATTTTTTTCGGGTGTCCTGTATCGAATACCGGCCCTGTACGGGCATATGTTAAGTATCCCAACATAGAACTACCTAGTCTCAGCTAGCAAAGGGCCCATTCGGGTTGCTATTATTAGCCCCGACTTTTCTAACCTTGGGTTACCCGTATACAGCCCATGTGGGGCCAAGTTGAGCTACCAATGTGTTCCCCTGTTATGAGAATCTTGGTGCGCCTAACTACAGCCCGTGTAGGACCTACCCGGGTTGCTATTATTAGCCGGCAAGTTTCTCCTGATGGGATAAAACTATCTTTTTTTCTTGTCATCTCTGTGAGTGTAATAATTTCCAAAGATTACTGCTAAAGAATATACAAAGTTGATATTGTTTTATTTTATAAACTAGTAAGGTGAACTCTGAACACTGGACAAAATGTGGCAAAACGTTTCTGGAACATTCCAGATACTGCTGATGACCTCTACCATTGCAACGTTTCGAATAAAATGTCTCAAAATAACTCGTCTGCACCGTTCTTGAAATATCAAACAGTGTTTCACAGATGTTATTTCAAAGCGTTTCATTCGAAACATTCTGGAACGTTCTAGAAACATTTCGTAACATTTGATTCAGTGTTTCAAGTTGAAGATTCCATGCATTTATATTATAAGTTTGTTTGATGTTCATGCGAAGAACTTTATCAATACTCCACACCGATTTGTTGTTATTTTTTTTTTTAATATAAATCAAAGTTAACAACGAGCAACAACGGACAAATATTCCATCAAAAATTATTATGTCCAAACTATTGGCCAACTATGTCAAAGAAAACCAAAGAAAAGTAACTTTGTGATTAATTTTAGGGCCCAATAATGCTTCTCTGGTTTTTTCATGGAGTCAGATAATGGATAAGTATAGTAATGTTGGGTGGAATATTTTCTCCGTGGAATATTCATCTTATTTAATTATTTTCGCAACAATTCATTATACCTCCCAAGGCCCTAATTTCGAAGCCTGCATTGGCCCCATCGTGGGTACCTTACATAGGCCCAAGCTGGGAATCCAGTACAGGCCCCGCAAATGGGGGCGTGACAATCCTGTTTGGGGCCTGTAATAAAGTAATGACGCCTAGTTTGGCCCTGGCTACCGCCAAGAATCAATTTTTACACGGGATAAACGATTTCTGGATCATTTTTCTCGTAGAATTGAAGAGCGTAGTCGGATTTTCAGTAAACGAAGAAAAGTGCAGGTCGAAAATGTAGTAATATTGAATTAAAATTTGAGAATGTTTCTCGAATTTGTACACTAAGAGAAAAAAAGCGTAAAAATTACAATCTATATGGACAGGACAGCCATTCAGATTCAATATCCACAACTATATAAACAGTTATGGTACACTGAAAAAAAGGTATGGCTCTCACAGCTCTACTATTCATGTGTTCTTGCTGTCAGGAGGTATAAGGATGCCAGTATAGCTCCCACAGTCGAACGCGTCGCTATCATAGCAATCTGTCGGCTGTGGGAGCTATACTGACATCCTTATACCCCCTGACAGCAAGAACACGTAAATAGTAGAGCTGTGAGAGCCATACCTTTTTATCAGTGTAACTTGTTCATAGTAATGAAAACTATTCTCAAGTAGAAATTTGATCAGGCATTCCCTCCTTATAATAAGATCCTGATCAGGTGAAAATTCGGAAACCGTAAATAAGTAAAACCTAAGAGGCCCTTACAAGGGACTGCTCTGTTTTCCCTAACAGGATTCAAATAGGGTTGTAATGTAGGGAAAACCGTAACGGAACCTGATGAGGACCTGGTAGAAAAGCAGGCATGCCTCGTCAGGCCCTGGTATTTTCCCGTCCAAAATTTCTACAAGGTTTATATACTTGCATTAATTACAAAAAGAGTTGTAAGAATTATAACTGAATAGCTGTCCTCTCACATAATTAGTACGTTCCAAATATATTTAAAACAGCCTCATTCGAGTATTTTATGTATATTCATTATACACGGGAAAGAAGTATCGTTTTCATAATGACATTGGATCACTGTCATGTTTATCTAAAAGTATAGGGGTATCAGTATCATTACTGTGACGATACAGTATCGCCACTACAACCCTAGTAGAAATGCTCTAATGATTGACAAGTTTTGTAACGCTTAACTAGCCAAAAACTAGACGCTCGCAAGTGCCTCGTAGGGTTCTGGTGAGGTACTTCCCGATTCGAAAAATTGTAATACTTTTCAAAGCCTGATCAACTCCGCAATACGCAACGATCCAGAGGTCAAAAGAAGGTTAACATCAGGTCGAATGAGAAACAAGATCAGGTTGAGAACAGGGTGAGATCAGGGTGAGAAATGAAATCAAACCTGATTTACTGCGTAATACGCCACAAATCAAAGCTAAATCAGGTTTCACTTTTTGACTCGGGAATTGCCAGTGTCTAGTATCTGCAATGGCTAGTTAAGCGTTACAAAACTCGTCAATAACTATAGCATTTCTACTTGGGAACTATCTCTCCTAACTGTACTTCAGATCGTTACAATAACTACACTTTTTTCCGTGTATGTTCTTCGTCCCGTAAAAAAGTTGTCCCTATTCATTTCCATAAACTCGCAAATTTTCCATATTTCGACTAAAGAAAGGAACAAGGAAATTTTGCAAAGACGAGGAAAACTTTCCTGAGGAGTATCTCATTCGTACATTCTACGGACGTTTCTATTTCTTATATACTTTGAATCCCTGTTGCCGCTTGGTCAATTACGAAAAGTTAAAGTCTGGGAAATTCAAGGAATACATCGAACCCCAGTCAGCAATCGAATATACTAGGTATACTTATTCTGCAAAGATTCACATTCAACGCACCAAGTGCGTTAAAAACAATCTCATTCGAACATTCTATGAACGTTCGCTAAGTGTTCTTTGTACCTCCTTCCTGCATTCTATACGTTCGAGCATTTATCGCTACTTGGGAGAACTTTGGCTAATTACCAACTCGCTGATGAGTGAAACCAACACATCTCAAATCGAATTACACTGAATCACATTCTTTTCAATAAATTACTCCATACAGAATCATAAATCTTGTGGTGTGAGAAAATGTATTTATTTCTTGTTCCTTTTGATCATGACATTGATATTGTATAACAACATAATGTATAATTTGCGTGTATAATATTTACAAAATAAATTAATGTACATGAAGATCGTATATCGGAAACACATTTGCTCTGATATAACATTACGTACGTATATCAATAATAATAATAAGGATGATAATGACGATAATAATAAAGGACTAGATTAAACACGTATCACGTATACGTTATTACAGAGACTTTTATCCGCCGGTGGATAGAATGATGTCCTCGATGACAGTGAAAAAAAGCATGGTGTTCTTCGTTGAAATGAACGGAACACGATCGAGAGTGTATTCTGCTCGAAAAATCCGCCGGTTCGATCGATTCGTTGGATACAGAGGTCAGAATGCACCTTTCGTAGACCAAAAGATACACATGACAAATTTAGTTGTAACGGGCTTTTTCGAGGTACTCGAAGATGTTCTGTTATCCAACAAACGAAAACCCTGACACGAAGATCAGACGCCACCGACTCTAATCCGTTCTTTGATATTCTCTTTCTTCTTTGTCGGGTGAAAATAACGATTCCACCCTACCGATTAATGACCAACGATGAAAATGAATATGACGATATGAATTTGTTTCATAGCAGTATCATTGTTATCACCCAAAGAGAATCGTACGAGTCTATCCTCCATGAGCTCGAACAACGAATGTGCGATTCCATTTTGTTGAGAAAACTTGTCGTTCCAACAAAGATCTTGTTTAGAAACATTTGCGGTGGACAATTCCAGGGCCGGATTCGTCGTATTCCTGTTTGGAGATCCACATCTGTTGGAAGGTGGACAAGGAGGCCAAGATGGATCCACCGATCCATACGGAGTACTTCCTCTCGGGGGGAGCGATGATCTTGATTTTGATGGTGGACGGGGCCAAGGCGGTGATTTCCTTTTGCATACGGTCAGCGATACCTGGGTACATGGTGGTACCACCGGACAATACGTTGTTGGCGTACAAGTCCTTACGGATATCGACGTCGCACTTCATGATGGAGTTGTAGACGGTTTCGTGGATACCGCAGGATTCCATACCCAAGAAGGATGGTTGGAAGAGGGCTTCGGGGCAACGGAACCTCTCGTTACCGATGGTGATGACTTGACCGTCGGGCAATTCGTAGCTCTTCTCGAGGGAAGTGCTGGCAGCGGCGGTGGCCATTTCCTGTTCGAAGTCTAGGGCGACGTAACATAATTTCTCCTTGATGTCACGAACGATTTCTCGCTCGGCCGTGGTGGTGAAGGAGTAACCTCTCTCGGTCAAGATCTTCATGAGGTAGTCGGTCAAGTCACGTCCGGCAAGGTCGAGACGCAAGATGGCGTGAGGAAGGGCATAACCTTCGTAGATGGGTACGGTGTGAGATACACCGTCACCGGAGTCCAAGACGATACCGGTGGTACGACCGGAAGCGTACAAGGAAAGCACGGCTTGGATGGCGACGTACATGGCGGGGCTGTTGAAGGTCTCGAACATGATTTGGGTCATCTTCTCACGATTGGCTTTGGGGTTGAGGGGAGCTTCGGTCAACAAGACTGGATGTTCCTCGGGAGCAACACGGAGTTCATTGTAGAAGGTGTGATGCCAAATCTTCTCCATGTCATCCCAGTTCGTGATGATACCGTGTTCGATGGGGTATTTCAAAGTAAGAATACCTCTCTTGCTTTGGGCTTCGTCACCGACGTAGCTGTCCTTTTGACCCATACCGACCATCACACCCTGGTGACGAGGTCTACCCACGATCGAGGGGAACACGGCACGGGGCGCGTCATCCCCAGCGAATCCGGCTTTGCACATACCGGATCCATTGTCTACGACAAGAGCTGCTACTTCGTCGTCGCACATGTTGTTGCTCGATTAGTGTTTCTGAAATGTCAAAAAAAATGTCGATTAGTCGAATTATCTTACACATCGTGACTGTTATTTCTGTCGAGCTCATTATTGTGGTGTAGTTTCTCAGATTCAAAATAGGAAACAGTTGGGCAAATTCTTAGTTTCAAAAATAGGCTCCACATAAAATTATCCCAGCAGGAGAAATGAATTTTACAATCTTTTACTTTGGTATCGTTGGGTATATAAATAAATCAATTTCTAAATTGATACAAAGAGAAACTAAAAATAATGAAAATTCAAATCAAGAGAAATGCAATTATGAAAATAGAAATGTGTATTCTCTGCTATCAAATTTTCCTTCATATTTGTTCTCAGAGAAACGGAGCGTGAATGCAAACGTTTCTTGGCTCCATTCCATTTTTGCATAATGATCGAGAGAAATATTTTCAAACTGTTTTATAAGAGTTACTTCGAGTTTTTAATACAAACAATTGATCATGTAATATTATGATTCAAGATTCGAAATATTTTCATCGAATCGAAACTCTGATTTATAAATACATCGTACGTGAATCAGAAATTCTACGCGATCTATATACGGAGATTCTTCCAAATTCAAATTCTGTTAATAGAATTCATTCTTCTTTCATGGGAAATATATTTAACTCATCCCACCAATAGTATTCTCACACAATATTCTCAGAATATTCTAATAAGATGTGGAGGATGTCTATACAATTTTCTTAGGAAATTCGCGTGAGATTGATCTTGAAATATTCATAGAATATTTGTAGAACATTGTAACGACATCCACAATGTTCCACAAATTATCTAATGAATAGTGCAATATTCTACGAACTTCAACAAAACATTCATAGAATATCTTTGTTTTACATAAAAAACAATAAGAGGCATAGGATCATTTATCAAAGGTTCCAAATGATTCATTTTGTATAATATTTTCGTATGTAAAACAGTTTCAAGATTATAAAACATTTATTCTTCTTAATATTATGAATAATATCATCTTGATGTTTGTTTGGAATGAATTTGAAAAAATCAAGAATTCATTTTCTCATTCATAATCAATTGTGTACATGAAGTGCTTTGTCGAATATTTTCAAGCAGCGATGAGAATTCTTCAACGGAACTCGATTCTTTTTCATAGAAAAAATATCTACTTTTTGTAGATACATATAAAATCCTCAGGGAGTATAGATCTTTCCAACGACTTTCTAAGAAGAGCATTTCAAAACTACAATGTTAGAAATTTCCGCGTGAAGCTTCAATCACATGTGATGGAAGCAATTTCCACTCACATCATAGAAAAAGTTTTGGAAATTTCAATTACATTTGAATGAAAATTCAGTTAATAAGGTGTATTATGACAGATGCTTCAATTACGTATGATTGAATTCCTAATTCAGAATTGGAAATTTCGTTTAAAAGTGTATTTGAACAATGAATGAAAGTTCAAGAAGTTTTTAACAGGGTATATCAAGATCTCCATAAACGATTATTATATTCGTCGATCGCGTTGTTGTATATTCTACACGTTTCCTCTTCTTTCATTCGAGAAGCGATAAAAATATTCAACAACAATCCTCGAACAGTAAAAATTGATCGGTTATCCAAATGAACCCTATAAGAGAACCGTAAAAATCTCTCACTGCCAAACGAATCCGTATAATAATTAATCCTTTATGCACACTTTTTCACTCGACTTTTCTGTACGTGAATTCACTCGAAGATGCACTCCTAGTACACATGGATTTGGTTCACAATAGTAGTCACCGATCAACTTTCAGTGTTCTCCAAAATGTTGAGGATAAGAGACAAACTTTTTGATATCGAAGAATTTCACTGCGTGGAGGTCAAGAAAAAAATGTTTGTTACTAACCGTGATTGTGAGTAGTGAATTGACGTGTGGTTGCGCACCGGCTGAGGTTCGAAGGCGTCGCGACGCCAGATATAACGTCCGCGACTGTGGCATCGTCGTTACCGAAGATGGGCACGCGGGAGGCCTCCAGGGCTGGCCAGCGTCTCTACCCACGCCTAAGGAGGCACCCCATTCCCCCTTCATCCTCTTTCCAAATCTCCTTTTGAGAATATCGCGAGAATGCACGAGGAAATCGACAGATAATTATAATAATTTCAAAACATTCGAAGGTAATGCAATCGGTACTCGTTGGCGATCTATTTTTTTTACGGCCCTGGTTGGGCTAAAAAAAAATACGACTAATTCATATTCGTTTGTTTGCATCGTCGACGTCGGCATCGTCATCTCTTTCATCCACAACCTTGAGTTCACGTTGGGCATCCCCGAAGACAAGAATCGATCCTCTCATCTTCGTTATCCGACATATCCAAATTCGGACATTTCACGTGGTCCCATAATGAATGATCTTGGGGAGAAATGTTTGTATAGAGAGAATTCTTTTCTTAGATAAATAAACTCATTTTTAGGGTATCTCATTGAAAGGATAGAATAAACATTCAGAATATTGAAATATCATTTTAAGGTAGATGTTGAAAGAATGCAGAAGTATTTTTGATATCTGTAACGGTTGCGGTAGATGAATATTTTCTATTTTGAGAGAGTAATTACGTGACGTGTAGAAGGAATTTATGTATACAAGCTTGCTCAACGTAATATTTTATTTCGAATGATTTTTTCAATTTAACCAATTATTTTCTTTTCGAAAAAAAGAATTCGTAACAACGAAGATCGAATGAGCACGGAAAAAATAATTTAGCTGGAGCAGCGAAGTGGCTAGCACGGACACGAACAGCCATTAAATTAGCTCCTGCAGCTAAATTTTAGCTGTTACAGCAAATAATTTAGCTACAGAGGCAAATTTTCACTTCGCTGCTCCAGCTAAATTATTTTTTCCGTGAGGGCTTTATTTTTCATTGATTCTTTGAGAATTGATTTCGAATATTCAAGTATTGTAAAAAGAGAATAGCATTTGAATATTATTTTGAATACCATGTACAACGGTAATTCAGGAAAATTACTTCAGTTCATGAATTTGGTTCGAAATTTTTGAATCTCAACAAGGTCTGGAAACATTATCTCAAACGGACTAACAATTTAAAAGGACATTTTAATGAATTCTTTGAAAATCATCCTCATGAAAATGAACTCTTACAGGGATTGTAACAAATTAATGCTCGAATCACGTGTTCAATGTTTCAATTTTTTCCTTCGGACACGATTCAATAAATATCAACATGCTTTATTTTCTCTTTCTGGTGAAAAGGAACGATAGAAACCGATTCAAGGAGCCAATGTTGTATTTATGCGGTATTCGAGCCTTTCAATCGGTTCCCCAATAGAAATCAAATTAGGGAGTGATCAGAATGTCATCAGGGCTCATAAGACCTTACGCCAACCCGAGTCGAAAAATTGAAAAGGTTTTTGTCCTCATATTCCGTTTTCAGAATGATTTTGTGCTGATTGTTGAACAATTCAGTCACTTTCTTTCGTTGAAGAAGAAATTCAGAGTAAAATCGTGGAAAAGTACTGTTTTTGTCCGCATTATTCATCAATCAGCACAAAATCAGTCTAAAAATGGAATATGAGGCCAAAAACCGTTCAAATTTTTCGACTCAGGACTCTGATCACTCCCTCCCGATTTTTTCCCAGGGTCTAGAACATTTCGAACTCTTTGGGAGACTTCGGTGCTGTATGGAATTTATCGATAAATCTAATGTACTCTCTAAATCTGAAAGAGTGAGGATTTCACTCAAACGAAAAGGTAGATTTCCTTCTGGTTCCCTGAAGAGTGAATTCTCACTCTCACGGAGAGAGAATTTCTCTCCCGGGGCAGCCAGAAGGGAACGTATCTTTCCGTTTGAATAGAATTCTCCCTCTTTCAGGTTTAGAGAGCATTTTCAACGCATTTAACCTACGAAAATTCTTTCTGGCGATAATTCATTCAAATTCGTTTTGGATAAGTTGAAATTTTTCAAATTCATAAGAGATTTGAAACATTTTTCATAATTTGGACCGTGAAGAGAAATCTAAAAGGGTCCCTACAAACAATGATTATTGGCCTTTCAATGGGCCGCTGATGGTCCGGCAATGCCGTTGAAGAGCCGTCACTGGCCCTTTGAAACGCCAGCAGTCGTGTTTAGCGAATCACGTTGTGATTGGCTAAAAGCTAAAAAATTTCAAATCGCTATAGCTCCGGAACTATCAATGATAAAATAGTTTAATCTTTTTTCCACAGATCCGCCGTTTTCCAACTTAGCGAATGGTATTAAGCCCAAGTATGTAGCATACAGCGCCTTTGAATAATTTAGATTTGAACAAAAATCTAAAAATGCTCATATCTCCAAAACTAAGCGTCAAATAAATTTTTTTCAAACGAGAAATTGTTGCATTTTGGCTGCAAAACACACCTGTAAAATCCGGTTTGCGAATTGTGGGACACCCTGTATATGGAATTTTCGCTCACTTCAGTGGGGAATTCCATCCTCTGATCGTGGGGGACTTGTTTGTTTATAAAAAATAAGCGATTTTTCCTCCACTTTGAGGGATCATTCAGGTTTTTGAGTGTTGAATCCTCCAAAAAATAAGGAAAAATTTTAATCATGAGAAAAAACCCTCATCGTGAAAAGATGTTGCTGTCGCTATTTTTTAGGGGGGAATTTTACAATTATTTTTCAAAGTATCCGATGTAAAAATTTAACGATTCCACCAATGTTGACCACGGACAATGGCTTGGGCCAAGCGTGGCAGCCGTACGTAGGGGATTTATATGGGGCCATTGTGGATTGACAATAGAGGTAATATCGTGCCTGTATCGGCAATACAAAGATGAAAAGCGTTGGAACAGTGTTGGTTCATAGGAAAAGTTTTGTATCGGCCAATCATGGCAGAACCATTGAATCAAGCCTACGCCAACATTGGCGACTTTTCACCCCCGTTGCCCCAGGCGCAAAAATTGAGGCTTGTTGAATGCTGAAACGATGTTATTCTTTCAGTCCTCAGTCAGGCTTTCTCCCAAGGCTCCGCCAATGCTCGTCAGGACTGGGTCAGCCTTGCGCCGCTAGTAAATTTTTACATGGGATGTCTATAATTCATAAATTTTCATCGAGGCATGATATTTCTAAAAGATGATAAACAGATCCGGAGCTAATGTTTAGACTGATTTTGTTCTGATTATTGAATATCGCGGATAACAACAGGACTTTTAGATCAACAAGATATTAGTCTAAATTTCTCCTCAATCATTTTTGTTTGGGGGAGGAGAAATTCAGACTAATATGTTGGACAAAGTTCTTTTTTGTATCCCCGATAAATCAAGTGTGAGGCCGAAGACCGTCCAAATTTTTCGACCCAGCCCAGACAGCACCGTAAATTCTCGAAATGTTTTGGAAACGTATCAGGCCGCGACCTATGATTGCAACAACTACGTTTTCAAAACATTTTCAACATCTGCACTGTCAAAATATGTATATGATTCGTGAAAATTCCCCATTCCGTCGGTAACCTACGCTAACCTCCGAATCATTCATTTTTAAACATATATGACATATGACTAATCCATCAAATAATAGTGAAACCACATTGTTTTTCACATAATCAAGTCATTCTCACTGAACAGCATAAGGAACTATGAAAATACACGTACTGTAGAGAGTGACGTAAAGATATTAGAATGCGTTTTGGAGTCGAAATTTGGTCCACTGAATCTAGCACTTCATAAGCTTATACATGTAATTCTTTACACACAAAATTCTGCGCAACTGTAATAAAATTATTGATTTGAAAAGACCAATTCAACACGTGCTCATAACGTTGTGTGAAAATATAAATAAAACATCCATGCGATCTTTTTAAAACCTTACAAAACGTTTCTGAAACATTTCGTTTCTACCCTGGTTAAAAGAACCCATTGATTCTGATCAATTCTCATTAAATTACAATTAAACGTGCACAATATTCTGAACAAATCTCACCGGTGATTTTTCAATGAGATTTGGTCAGAACTTTCATGTAAATCTCGTTGAATCTGGTCAAATCTCATTAAACTTGAACAATGTTCTGACCAAATCTCATTGAATTTCATTTGTCAGATTCAATGGATTTTTTTAACCAGGGTAACGAAGTAAGTTTTGTGAATGTTTACAAAACGTCTCAGTGCTGTTTGGGAGGGTATTTCAATTAACTCTGGAATGTAGCAATAGATTGTGTTCACCTCAAGGTAACGATGGGAATCCTTGAACACGATAAATCCTTCGTCATATAAAAATTATCGAATTTTTATTGAATTCTATAAATAAATATATTTTTTATATAAAAGAGAATCAATGCTTTTCAGAGATCCCCGTCACTACCCCAAGGCGATTTCAATGTTGTTGTCAAACTAATATTTTGCAATGTTTTTTTCTTGTGAAATTCATGTTTCACAATAAATATCTGCGCAAATCGAATTCGAAGGCGTGGAGTATAAAACTAATCCCATGGAATTAGTGGGACACTGCAGTATTGTGTTCAGCAGCAAAGAAAAACAAGTGTTAAGTTTTGGAGTTGACATTCAGCATTGCGAATATTAATTTTGGTCCAATTCCAAACTTTGTGTGAGACTTTTTTGCGGGTCTGAATTTGTGATGTTGATTTTCTTTTGAAAACGAATATATCGAATTCAAATGAATATTTTATTGGAACGCATGAAACCTAAATGAATTTTCTAAACAATAACACCACTATTCATTTTACAATACACTGAAAAAAGTGTTGTTTGGAACAACAAAATATTTTTTTCTGTGTATCAAATACACAGAAATAGATTATTCGATATTTCAAACGAAAAATTGAAATAATCATTGAATTTCCTTGAAAATTTTTGAAGGAAGGTGAAGGTAATCCACCCATCCAGCACAACAGTCCCCGCAAAGAATTCTCGGTACGCTAATCGATATGTATTCATTATGAATATTTTGAATTCAAAATAAAGTCTCAACTTAATGTTCAGAAAGAACTGATATCGAGATTTTATAATGAATTGTCCGGGCATTAAATACGTTTTTATTTTGAGTTCATTGCCCGCACAGCATTTCAGTTCTAAAAGATATCTCAAGCCAAATTTAAGAAGTCTTATGCAACATAAGAAGATATCTTACTTCTAAAAGATTTCTATAAGATATCTAAAAGAGATAATCTCAGAAGAGAAGTTTTAGATCTTCTAGAATAAATCTTTTAGATATAAGAACTGTTTTAGACATCTTAAAGATATCTTTTCATGTTATACAGGGTGCCCCATTTTAAATAGCCAGGGATTATATCTCCCAAAGTAATGGGGGGCTGGAAGAAAAAGTCTCGGGAGAAAGTTGCAGAGTTCTGAGGGGGACATTTGAGGTAACTTCGACCTCAGACCCCATCTTCAAGGTCATTTTAAGGTCAACTTGTGCTTTTCAAATGAGACCCCCTATTTTTGACTACATCCTTGGAATGTACGTTGAAAACCAAGAAACTTTTGTCTGAACTAGTTTCCTGAAATTTGCGAAGATGGCGCTCCAATTCAAGAAACACTCTTGTTGCTTTCTGTGCGGGACAATACTTACGTCTTAAGTTTTTTCTCCTCAACAGGGCCGTGTATGTACCGCAAATGAAGGTAACGTATTTGAGCATTTAGTCCCTAACAGCACATCCACCGATATCTACGTCGCATCTCCGTGAACTCCACGTCGATCAATGGTGGACGTGAATAGAACGTGGATGAACGGAGATCCCACGTGAAGGTAACATGTAGGCAACGTAGAAATGTCCGGTGTTGTACGGGTGAATTCCCAAAACTCACAGACACATACCTCTCTACACGGAAAGAAGAAAACAGCACTGGTTACTGTCCATAACAGCAATCACTTGAAAAACAAATGAAAACACGCTTGGATGATAGAGGTTAGCGCGATCACAGTGATGTGTACTGCAGTGAAATTCGTCTATGCAGTAATGAACGGCGTGAATTTGATTTTTCATTATTTCTCAATGAATGACTGCGATTCGCAGTAACCATTGCTGTTTTCTTTTTTCCGTGTAGTCAAAATAATCGGCCCTTTTCAGGGCCACAGTGATGTGCAAAGTCCGATTGCGCAACCTCCTCGTGGTGCACATTAGGTAACGCTAATGACGACGGCAGTTCCCCGAAGATTGGGAACCAGGGCCGAATTAAGGCAGGTGGGGGCCAATGAGGGCCATTCGCCCTTAATCCGGCCCCGTTGGGAAGAAACAACTGAAGAGGTAAGTGTCGTTTCGCACAGAAAGCGGTAAGAGTGTTTCTTGAATCTCCTTTCCTTCTTTATCGATTAGATCGCAAATTTCAGGAAACTAGTTCACATAAAAATTTCTTGGTTTTCAACGCACATTCCAAGGATGTAGTGAAAAATAGGAGGTCTCATTTGAAAAACACAAGCTGACCTTAAAATGACCTTGAAGATGGGGTCTGAGGTCGAAGTCAAGGTTACCATCAAATGTCCCCCTCAGAACTCTGCAACTTTCTCCCGAGACTTTTTCTTCCAGCCCCATTACTTTGGAAGATATAAGCCCTGGCTATTTAAAATGGGACACCCTGTATAAAACTTCTGAAACTTTTCTGAACAGTTCCCCAAGATATCTTGAAGACCAAAAGTGCTGTGTGGGTGAATTCTTATTGAGTTCATTAGTGGTTGCACACGAAGAAAAATTTGTAGCAAAGGTCCCCATAATAAAAGCAGTTTTGGAACACATGAGCGTTCACGAACATTTCTCTTTTAATTTGTGGTAATTTTTGGAAAACTTATAGTAATATGTATCAGATGCAAATTTAGTTTCACCAGAATATGATCTGGATTGCCCAGGGACTGTAACGTTATTCATTTTCGTTACTCATTCTATATAAAAAATATATAATAATATATATATTGTACACGAATGATATATTTATTGTATAGATTTTATATATAATGAGTAATGAAAGTGAATAACGTTACAGTCCCTGGGATTGCCATAATTGAAGGAAAAGTGCACATAAATGCTCATGTGTCCGAAAACTGCCATTATTATGGTAAATCGTGCTACACATTTCTTTGAAGGCTTTATAAAATTAAATTGATCTCTCATGCTGGCTGGGCATACATGGACCAAATTTCATTCTTTTAAATATTTAAAACAGTTTTCTTGCGAAAGACATGTTCAAACAAATCAAAATTTGTGTTCCATCTCCCAGGAGAATTTTTTCATCCACAAAACATAAAATATCGTATTATACAGAAAAATAAAACAGAACAAGAACAGTTAATTTTGTGCAAGAGGCTGTTTTCGCGGTAATAAGTGGATTGGTTATCCGTACGATAACATTTCGTGCACAGTTCGTTAGAATGCAGCACTGCCTTAAACATGAAAATTTCAGCGGGAAATATGAAATTCTCTACATCGTGGAAAGAATACCCTATTTCTCAAAGGAATTCTTCAATGATTCCAAACATAATGTTCGAAACTATGATAGAAATATTCGAAAAATATAAAAGTAATTCACATTAGGCAATTCTCGAAAGGTGCTGCGAATTTGAACAACAAGAAATAATTTCCTGGTTAATAGGATTGGAAGATCAGAAATTGGAGAAGGAGACTCACGATATTTGATCTGTATTGTAAATTTAGCATCATAATAACAACATTCGATAAAAGACGTGTCATTTAAAGATCTGAATAATTTGCCAATTATGAATTCTGAGCGGTGGAACGGTCTACGAAACGCGAAGAGATACAACCATGGACCTTGAGAAAATTTATGATATCCCATCGAGCCGTATGACCCTACGACAACTTTCTCCAAGGCCTTGGTCAGCTTCTTTTGTATTGTTTACTCGTCCGACCGAAACGCTTGGCATTAATAATCCTCCATATGCAGGTAAATACGTATAGGGTGACTCATAATCACAAAAACGCTTGACCCTGGTGCATGGCGTGGGATACGATTGTCTTCATCTTGAACTGATATTATATAAAAATAATAAATAACTTTATATGTAATCGTCTATGACCAGAACAGCGGTTCTTTTCGAGGTTTATCAAGTTTCTCTTTACGATTACGAAGAAGAAAACTCCACAAACAAGGTTCATCGCAGATAGGAAATTAAATTATATTTATTCGTTCAAAGCAACAAGAATCACAGATAACACACGAAGAATTCTTTTTCAAAAACAAGGATAGAATTCTTTCAGAACTCTTTTCGAACCAATGAATTCATGAAGAGTTCTGGAGGACTTCAATGTTTGGGACGTTAACGAGTTCTTTGAGAGTACTACAACAATACTTCAAGCATTTTCGAAGAACTCGTTATTGTCCCAAACATTGAACTCTTTCGAAGCTCTTTATGAATTCATTAGTTCGAAAAAAAGTTCTTGAAAAATTCTATTCTTATTTTTGAAAAAGAATTCTTCGTGTGTTAGCAGGGATACCATGAATTTCTATTATGACTTGTCATTATTTATTGATTGGGTATGAATATTTTGAAATATTATTCCATTATTTCTTGAATATTCGATCTTATCACGATGACTTATCAGAACTCATGATACAGGGTATAATCTGTATACGATGTCTGATATTGTAACTCATTCACTGAGAAAAGAAAATTTGATGTGACCGCGAAATCTGATTTTACTGGGTACTTTGTGTTGGAGCAGCAAATTTTTGTGGTCACAACAATCTTCTCTCTAAATTCATTGGAGTGAAAATACTGCAAGCCCAACGAGAGTAAGATTCCACTCCTATAAAGCGAGTTTTCACTCCATGAGAGTGAATTTTCCCTCTCTTGGAGTCAGGATTTCACTCTGATAAAAAGATGAGATTTCACTCTTTCGACCGAGTTGAATTTTCACTCTATTGGAGTGAGAATTAACTTTTATGGAATTTCACTCTCCCTGGAGTTGCAGTATTTTCACTCTTCAAGAGTGAATTTTTCACTCCCAGGAATTTAGAGGATTGTTAGCTACTACGATTCCGAAACTCGAAAATTTTCCAATTCCTTCGTAAATTACGTTTAGATGATTCTTAGCTCACGCTTTCGTCGCGCTTCAATGCTTCGATTTCAATCAGCGCCTACAGCAAAATTTGTCGGCTGTTCTGTACATCGAAAAAAATAATTAGTTGCCCTTACTTCAAATGAGTTCCAGCAACTAGATACACTTGTTGATATTTGGATAACTAAAACGGGCGTTGGCTCAACTAAATTTCAATTCAATTTCTCCGACTTTAGTTGCTGTTATTAATTCGAAGTTACCTCTACTACAGCTTTTATTGGGACTACTTTTCACAACTAACTTTAGTTCATTCGGTCAAATAAATTATTTTTTTCGGTGTACACAATACTGAAAATTCTGCCAGTCCAGCAGAAATTGTTCTGTTCGAATAACACGCCAAGGAAATCATTTTGTTGAGTGTAATCGTGTCGCTCTTTCAGCAATCCAGTTAGCTATGGCAGCGAATTTTTAGTTAAGTTGGTGGAAAAATTGGTTATTCTATTTATAAACGAAAACAAAGCGTTGGTCTAAAATTTATCTAAGAGTGTTGTTCGAGACGTCTAAAACCTACCTAAAAGATGTCACAAAACATCAAATGTGCAAGGACACACGCAAGAAATAAGATTAGTTGAAATAATTGTTCAACTTGTAGGCACGTCCCACACAGCACTCGTTGTTTAAAAGATATCTTCAGAAATAATTGAGAACAATGCAAGAAGAAGTCTTATGCAACATGAATAGACATCTTTTGGAAGTAAGAACAGTTTAAGACTTCTAAAAGATATCTATTCATGTTGCATAAGACTTCTTGCATTGTTCTTAATTATTTCTGAAGATATCTTTCAGACAATGAGTGCTATGTGGGATATGGGCCTATTTTTTTCGTTAGGATAACAAATTCATTAATTGATTTAACCAATTTAAAATAATTCACTTAAAAAATTTCTTTAAATCAACGGAAAAAAATGGGTTCATATGCGCTGACAAGTTAAATAATTATTTCAAAACTAATCTTTTTTCACCGTTCATCAACAGCCGATATCCACATGAAAAAGATATCTCCAGATAAATCCAAGATGTCCAATGCAATACCAAGAGATATCTTTGAGACGTCTGGATCATATTTTAATTCTCAAAGATGTCTAAAAGGTATCTTTCACAAGATCTAAAACTTGTCTTTCGGCAAGATGTCTTTTAGATAACGTTCAGAACTAAAAACTGTATTAGAATTCTAAAGGATCGTCTAAAGAAGGCATCACCCTGCTCAAAGAATCTCATTGAACCGATTGATTTAAAATTGGTTCTCAATGGGTTAGACTCAGTACTCTGTACCGGAATCAATGAGAATCAATCGGTTCAATGAGATTCTTCGAGCAGGGCAGACATCTTGAACTTGTCTTGAAATATCTTCAAGCTATGGATCGCTATGGAGAAGAAAAGTTTGTTGTCCTTAGGAAAATATTCACCCCAGTAGCCAAAAAACTTTTCTTCATGTCAGCCAACAAATTTAGTTGTATATCAATTATTTTTCTTGCTTCTCCAGCAATTTTTCCTGGTAAACGCTATGGCAACGGACCAGTTTATTATGTCAGCAATACTTTTCTCGCCGTGCCTATGTGGAATAACCGAAATCTCATTCCTTGAGATAACATTTTTAGTTATGTATTACAAAATAAGCATCGAATTGAGGTTGGAACCACTCAAGTTCGATTCATTTGAGTTTACGATATAGACCTTCCTCATCTGCCGACGTGAAAGATAATTATTAAAATCATGGTTTTATATTCAGTTCACATCTATGGAACATCCTATAGCATATATTTAGGTAGCGTGATTAACTACAGCGATAGATAACCAGTTTCACATTCTTCAATTGGAAGAAAGAACAAAACTTGTCCTTGTGAACGTCGTTGCTCGCAAAATGTCCTCCAGCCTCTTGTGCTTCTATATACATATATATATATATATATATAAACATAAACTTGCATATGCAGATAGAACTTATAACCCTGATTCGATATAAATTTACAATACTCGTTTGAGAATTCCTCATATTCTCATTTATATGGTGAGCAATTAGTTATTTTCATATAATATTACTTTCAAATTAAGTTAAATTGAATAAAAGAAAAATGTTTATGCTTTTAGATATCACAGGATAAAAATCAGCTAAAATATGGAAATGAAACTCGTATATTTATCGAATGTATATGATCGTTTAAAATAAAACAATCCAATTGAAAACTTTCTGAATTAATTCTTCAAAAATAAACATGTTCTGTACGTATCAAAGTATATGAGATGGAATGAGTTCTGAATCATTTATCAAATTATATTCAAGTCGCGGGTAAAATTAGAATTAAGAGATTTACCTACGCTTGCATTCTCTCGAGAATACCAATCATAATTTCTGTTCTAAATTGCGAGTGAAATGTTATTTTGAGTGTAAATCATTCAAGATGACGAGCTGAATTCATTGATTTGTGTATTGAACATCTTAGAAACATCAAATATTCTGCATTCCATTGAATCAGATTGCACTTGATTTAATCGAGTTTTAGAGGTAATACAGAGCTCACTTTATCTGAAAGATTTAGATTAAATATCCAGAAAATGGAATACATAATTCTCATTGCGAAAAGATCCCTTAGACGTGAACATCTTAAATTACACACAGTCGAACCTCTCTATCTATATGTAACTTTTGTCTGTTCCTCCTCTTCTATTTCCCTTGATATCCCAAGAGAACATGAACGTTCAACAACCCTGGCGGAAAAATTTTGTTCACTTCTGGCACAGCCATGTTTCAATAAAATTCAATAAAAATCCTCAAACTTGATCGAACTTCAATGGAAGTCAACAAATTTAATCGAAAATCATTGAATTTTGTGGACAATTATTGTACTTCACCGAAATTTTGTTGAATTCAATTGAATTTTGCTGATTTTCCATAAAAACCGAGTGTGCCAGAAGTGAACGAAATTTTTCCACCAGGGAAACGTTTGGTGAACGTAAAATGGAGCTATTGATTTTTGGATGTTCATTGAATATTCGTTGAATGTAAATTCATCCAAAATCAACCTAAAATCAATGTATTTGACCCGTGTTCTCTTGGGGTGGAAATGAGAAAGAAGTTCGACATAGAGAGTCGACATCCAATCCCGAGCAGTTCGATGTAGAGAGTTCCGACTGTAGATATACGATGAAAAAAAATGTTTTCCAACCAAATAAATAGGTTATTTGGCCTCTCTCCATAACAAATTCTTTGGAATTGATTGAATATTTAATCAAATCACATTAACTAAATAATATATCAGCCACAAGTACCTAATCAATTTTTGCATCCAGTTGAATATTTAATTTTGACAAATAAATATTTTTTCCAGTGTATATATTGAACAAAGTAAAATTCTTTTTGCGTTTCTGTTTGCGCTAAATTATAGTTTTGAGATAACTAATCACCTGGACAGAACATAATGAACCTTCGACAAACGTTCAAAATATTGGGAGTACAAATTAATTCGGTCCGTTTTTTTACAGTTGTAGATGCGTTTATTTCAGAAGAACATGAATTATCAAATTAATCCAAGTATTGTCCATCGCTGGCTATCACTTTTCGGGTAATTTTGGAATCCCGTTACGGAAAAACGTCTCGTCTTCGTATCCACGTTAGGAGCCAATTTTCGATTTCTTCGAACGAAGTGAACCGGTGGCCTGCCAAATCGTGCTGCATCTGTCGGAATAACCAGTAATCGGAAGGAGCAATGTCCGGCGAGTACGGTGGGTGCGGTAGAATATCCCACTTCAACGTTTCCAGATAATTTTTCCCTACTTTTGCGACATGAGGCCGAGAGCGTTATCGTGTAAAAGAATAACTTTGTCATATCTTTCCTTGTATTCCGGACGTTTTTCTCGTAACGCACGACTCAATCGTATCAATTGTAGCCTATACCGATCACCCGTAATAGAATCACCAGGTTTTAGCAACTCATAGTATATAACACCCTTTTGGTCCCACCAGATACACGGCATGATCTTTGAACCATGAATATTCCTCTTTGGTGTCGATGTTGAAGTCGATGGCAACGATTGACCGGGCATAGCATAGTATTTTATTTTCTTAGGGTTATCGTAGAATATCCATTTCTCATCTCCTGTCACAATCCGATGTAAGAACCCCTTCCTTCGTTGTCTTTGAATCAGCTGCTCGCAAGTGCAAAATCGCCGTTCAATGTCTCTAGGCTTGAAGTCATAAGGCACCCAATTGCCTTGCTTTTAAATCATGCCCATGGATCGTAATCGTACGGAAACTGCTTGTTGTGTAACTCCTAATGATTCCGCAAGCTCCTGTTGCGTTTGACTCGGATCTTCGTCGAGTAAAGCCTCCAATTCCTCGTTTTCGAATTTTTGTGGTTGTCCTGAGCGAGGCTTGTCTTCGACACTGAAATCGCCATTCTTAAAACGCCGAAACCATTCCCTTCATGATTTATCAGTTGAAGCATTGTCACCATAAACTTCCACGAGCATTCGATGAGCTTCAGTTGCACTTTTTTTCCAATTAAAACAGAAAACTAGCACCTCCCGCAAATGCTGCTTAGTTCAAACGAAATTTGACATACTTCACTGAGTAAAAATCGAGATTCTAGAAGGAACTCGGAGTGATATCAACTGAATATTATTCACAGGTGTCTAACCTCTCTGAAACAATTGAAATCGGTTGTGACTATGAAACATTCATGACAGCGAGAATCATCTTCTCAAACCGGACCGAACTCATTTGTACTCCCAATACCACCAATCAGGAACTGGACCATGATTTTCATATTATATCGTTAGTAATCTCTCCAACTCATCTCTGACGTTTAAAAAAGAAAATGCATTCAGAGTTTTCTCTAATGAAAAACTACGGGTACAGAAATATTGTCTTTACAAAGTCTGAAACATGAATGACCCCGACCAGAAATTCAATCGTGTTAACCCGGCATTTGATTAGGAATCGACCAAGTCTGGATCGGGTCCTCATTGGAAGGAGACTCAAAACTTTCGAGGAGAACCGACAAAACTTAATTTGACCGGTTCCGATGCAAGATTTGTTGCGTCAATGTACACTGAGAGAAAGGGTCTATTCAAATATTCGACAGCTAGGAAATTTAGTATCTGTGAATAAAAATTTAGTTGTGCTAGCTAAATTTTATTTGTCACAAGTATATTTTTTATTCCCATTGAATAAACCATTTTATTCATATTTCAAACAGCTAGCCTTTCATTTACCTCAACTAGAGTCTAGCTAGCGTAAATAAAAATCTAGCTCCAACAACTAACATTTAGTTGTCCCAACTAGGTACCTTTCTCTCAGTGTACATCTATTCGAAGAATGAGATGAAAGAGAGTTTTCAAAAATATTTTCCCGATTCTTAACTCTAAGACTTATTTAAAACTGTTGCAGTCTCGAAAAAGGTCTTGGTCTTGAGTGGAGAAAAATTGTGTTATATCCTGAATGCAATCAATTTCATCCTCTCAGACGTGTTATTTTCAACTATTCCATGCCCACACTTGACTCGATATGCAGGATTGTCTTCGAAGATTGTCAAATTGAATGATATTCATTCATCCTAATCAATCCTAATCAAATCCCGGATTAACCCGATCAAATGTGACTGAATTTTCAGTCGGGATGTTGAATGAACGGTATACGCGGGGTATGTTTTTCCTGTCCAGCATCGTCATCTATGGGGTACCTCGTCTCCACATAGAATTTACGAAGAAAAGTTGCGGTTCCGCTCCGAGTGGGGTAGGTCAACGCGCTCAGATAGTACAGCGAAGGTCACAGAAAAATACAGTTAGACCGCTCTGATCTTTATGAACTTTTAGTATATTAATTCTGGATATGTGAACAAAAATCGATGTTTTGAAAATTGTAAAGTGTGTAGACCCCTTAAACAAATCATGGGACGTCTTATAGTAGAATTGAATGATACTATACTTTACGATGTCGATACTTTATATTCAATTTTTATAAAGTTTATATCGATATTTTATAAAATTCATAATATAAACTAAAGCTGGGGCTATTATGTGGCTCAATGTGATTTTATATAAAATTTGTAACACGTTTCTATAAATTTGTGTAAAATCATCTTGAGTCACATTATAGCCCCAGCCCTAATATAAACTCGACAAAAGTTCTATAAAAAATATTGAAACAGTGAAATATCGTGTGCACGCAAAGAAATAAAATAGCTGTGGCAGCTACTCACTTTTTTAGCACCCTTTTCTCACTGCTATATCTAAAATAATTGCAGCTGTAGCTATTTACAGTAGAAAATCGTAGCTTTAACTGCACAGGTTTTATGGTTGATATTTAGATAACCAAATAATTTAGCTGTTGAATTTTTTCTGCAGCAACTACATTTCTTCCTGCTACCGCTAAGTGAGTAGCTGTGGCAGCTAAAAAGTAGCTCCGGTAGTCAATTTTGAGCTATCCAAATGATAGCTAATTATTTTTTTCCGTGTACCTTCATCTCATAGACATAGATTAGGTGACAGGAGACTATTGAACGTCTTCCAGACGTCACAAAGACTTCTATTGCAACTGAGTTGTCTGAAAAGTTTGAAAACGATCGAGCATTTCAAAAATGGTGCACATTATAGAAATTTGTAATATTGATTTTCTCGAAGATAATCACTCGAGAACCTCAACGAAACATCTTGTATATCAAACCGTTGTTGTAACATTCCATTTATCCCCTCCGAATATGCAAAATTCTAACGTGAAAGTAATAGCTAATGATTGGTTCCTACTGGTGATCGTGATTCTTTAACTGAATTAATTCTTTTTTCAATAAATATTCATATTCAAAGTTCACTGAAAATATACGCGTATTCTGTAGCCATAATGCAATAATTTCCCGCATCGAGAATTTTCTTTGAGGCTTAGTTTTTGAGATACGAACATTTTTGGATGTTTTTCCAAATCCGAATCATTCAAAAGCACTGTGTGCTACACATTTCAGCTCAACGCCATTCGCTGAGTTGGGAAACGGTGAATGTCTGGTAAAAAAATTCAACTGTCTTGGCATTCTTTGTTTGGGAGCTATGATGATTCCTAGCTGCTGGATTCTGATTTGCTGAACGGCCAAAAATTTCGAATCGCTATCACTTCGGATGAAAGAATATCAAGATACTTCAATTTTTTTTCACAGGTTCGCTATTTTCCAACTTAGCGAATGGCGTTAAGGTGATGTATTTAACAGAAAGTGCTTTCGAGTGATTTGGATTGAAAAAAAAAAAACTGAAAATACACATTATCTCACAAACTAAGGCTCAGAAAAATTTTTCAATACGACAAATTATTGCATTTTATTTTGCCAAGGTTTGAATCGTCTATCGAAACGAATTCATAATCGAATAATAAAATACCAAGTTGTTGAATTAAAATTTTGAAATACGTCCTTTAAATTATGTTTCCAGTGTCCAGGAATTAATTTTAGAAGATGAACACTGATGATTCATCCGATGTTGTGAATTTGAATTTTAGCTTTGTTTCTATAAACGATTCAAACTTCATGAACATCATTTTGGCTGCAGAATACACCTGTGAAGTATTTTCAGGGAATAAAGAAACACTCGGTTCGTAAAATATTGATAAAAATTCTCAATTATTTCTATGAAAAATAATCGATTCTTCCAAGTATCCCCATGGTTAGTTTTTATTGAAATTTTGTACGTTTAATAGAAATGGATGGGATTTCTTAACCAGAGTAGTAATAAAGTTGGACTTATCACAGGAAAGCATTTCAAATGTACAACAACAAAAAATGCGATTCTTGATACTTTCATCTCTCGTTGGAATGTTGATCAGAATCTGTTAGAAAATTACTGTCTGGCTGATGAAAGGACGCGGAGGTTCAATGCTTGACTGGCATCACTGTAAGAAAACGAATAACTGTCCGGTAAGCCAAGGAAGTAGAAGTATAAAATACGCTTGAGTGGTAATAGATTGTGTGTTTCTCAATGATTCCATACACCAAAAAATGTATACAGTGAAAATGAATGGAAGAAATATAGAAAAATCATTGATTCTGTGCATAAATGTTCATTAGCTAGCTAGCTAAGTAAAAAGAAAAGTAGCTATAACGTTATAATTTCATACAGTTATTTACGTCGTTGATTAGAATAATCGCATTCCTTTACCAGGTTTGCCAGTGGCTGCGAAAACTATTTGATAGCTGGGACAAGTACTTTTATTAAATGGTTCAAAGATCCAAGAAGTTAAATGAACACACAAAAGTGTTAAATATTCAACACTTGAATTTTAACACGTACTTCTTTTTTACACAATGATGGCATTTTTTTTACTGTGTATCTTGGATCGCCTCGAAAGACGAGACGTTTTTCCGTCACGGGATTCGAAAATTACCCGAAAGATGGGAAAAAGTGATAGCCAGCGATGGACAATACTTTGATTAATTTGATAATTCATGTTCTTCTGAAATAAACGCATCTCTAACTGTAAAAAAACGGACCGAATTAATTTGTACTCCCAATATCACGTTATCCGTTTATCCTGTCATGTTGATTGGGTCAGAGGAAAAATTCACCTAATTACATGATTTTCTTCAAAAGAAAAAAACGTGATACGGATACTATATGATTTTCACATTGCGTCAGCAGTCCCTCCAATTCATCTCTGACAACGTTTTCCCACAGCTTGTTGATAAAATCTTAGAAACTACTGAATCGATCCTTGTCGATATTTTTGCATATATCAAAAATCTTATATGTGCTATAGCCATCAACTCATTAAATCCCCAGCGTGTATCAATTTTGGCCCCACGTTGGCCCAGTGTGAGCTCCGTTGTACATA
The DNA here is from genome assembly GCA_018340375.1 of Gonatopus flavifemur. Classification (NCBI taxonomy): domain Eukaryota; kingdom Metazoa; phylum Arthropoda; class Insecta; order Hymenoptera; family Dryinidae; genus Gonatopus; species Gonatopus flavifemur. The sequence continues at coordinate 16,347,395 of JAFFJZ010000005.1, forward strand.
CATGCTAGAGATTCAACACGCAGAGAAAAATTCTTGCTGAAAAAGCGATTTCGAAAAATCTGCTTTGCTAAATTAGCAAAACGGTTGCTGTTACAGCAAAAATTCTGCTATTTTAGCAAGATATTTGCTAATTCAGCAAAATTTCCTAGTTTTCTGTACATCTACAATCTCGGATTGCTGAATGGCAAGCGCTTGTTAAAAGAGCAAGATCTTTGCTGTGACAGCAAATTATTTGCTAATTCAGCAACAAGTTTTGCCATATCAGCAAAGCAAATCTTCGAGGTTTGCTGTTTCAGCAACTTTTTTTCTCTGAGTGAAAACTGTTTGATTTTTTCTTCGAGATTCCATCAACGGTGACTTCCTCAACACGGAGAAAAAATGGTTTGCTACTATAGCACCTACCAAGAAATTTGTTGTCCTGGCAAAAATATTCACTCCAGCAGCTAAGACGTTAATTTTGTTAACAAATTGGTTCATGTCAGCAAAAAAATGTAGTTGTGTCAATCATTTTTCTTGCTCTTTCAGCTAATTTTCCTTGTAGGCGCTATAGTGACAGACCTGCTTGTTATGCCAGCAATATACTTCTTCCTCCGTGAAGATTTATGTTTTTCTTTTTACCATTTCCATGTATAAGAAGTAACTAAAATAACTAAAAATAATTTTTTTCGTGTATTTCGAAGGTGTATTTAGTCAAACAAGTTTATTCAGCAAACTTTGAAGAATTCCAATAAATATGACATTCAAAATTTGTCGATAAATGCCTACTATATACATCATGATACATTATGTAATATTATTTCACTAATTTTATACGTCATCATGATTGGAATATCTTGACACGATTAAGAGAATAAATTTTCTTTTTCCTCTTAAATACATTATTTGATATCGTTCTACATAGAATCACTCACAAGATAGAAGAAAAAATTCAATAAATCATAAAAATTTCTCATGTGTTAAACATTCAAAATCATAGAGAGACAGAAAATACTGTTTTTGTATGTTGAAATAAAAATAGAACTCATCTCAGTAATTAATTCATCCTACGTAACGTATTTGTATTCATTACTGTCATGGTCGTATCATCACGAAGGTATCATGGATCATTGTTCTACATTATTTAGATTCAATGTACGTATACACACACACAAACACACATACTATCCATAAACTGAAATCAAATTCTCGAATCCGAATTTTTTTGAATTACTTCATTGACGATGAATTAGATTGTAAAAGAATTTTTTACTGAATTATTATGCTGATTCAAATGAATTTTTGAGTATAGAAATCGAATAAAATCCGAATAGAATGGCTGTGCGGTTAATCGATGAATTTCGGTTAATCCATTAATTGATTAAATGTTGAACGATGAAGCGTAGAAATTTTTATTCAGAATCCAGTTATTGATCGATTCATCAACTATTCGACAAAAAGTTTGACCGGAATCCACCGATTGATCGTAAAAACGATGGTAAACCATAATTAAGCAATTCATTCGCATACAGCTAGTACACTGAAAAAAAAATGTATTCCAGTCAAATAAATATTTATTTGTCCTGTACCAAAGAAATATTTATTAGAAGTAACAAAATATTCTTTGGAACCAAAATAATTTATTGGAATTAAATAGATGGTTTTAATCGTTTATTTGATTCCAATAAATTATTTTGGTTCCAAAGAATATTTTGTTAATTCTAATAAATATTTCTTTGGTACAGGACAAATAAATATTTATTTGACTGGAATACATTTTTTTTTCAGTGTAACGAACCATTGTTTTTCGGGATTACTCCCGTTCGGGTCCCCTGTACTTGGAGATTATTGCACTTCGGGTTAATTATGGTTTACCAAAAACGATTGACTGGAATCTTCCGATTAATCCATCAATCATTGACAATTAACCGTTTTAATCAAATCAACGATCAGCCGCACCACCCTACCGAATAGATGTGGGATTTTATTCGATTCCACCCGACCACTAATATGAATTTTATGTCCGGATTTTATTCGGTTTGATCCGGAACCTACACGGGTATTGGGTCCTCGATATAGAATCCGCATAGAACTTGGATAGATCTTGGGTTTTCTCCAATTTTATGTAGGAACCAGTCCGGATTTTTTGTCTGAATTCTAATAAGATTCTCCCTTATTTTTCACTCGATTGATCAGCAAATTTCAGGAAAACTTCTTCGAACTTTGACAAACAATTTTGTCGCTTTAAGTTTTTCCAAATCGACCTGATGAAAACTTTTGACAATTTTAATTCACTGGTTGTCTTTGGGGACCATTACCGAAGCTGTATACCAAATTCCAACCCATTCCAATGACTTCTCACTGCGTAATTACAAAATATAATTTGAATTCTATTGATTTTGAAGAAATGAAAATTTTCACGTTTCAATTTTTATTTCGGAAACTAGGGATGATAGAAAGAAATTTTCCTTCAGGAAAATGTTTGTTTTGATGAGTTCTAACAGGCTATATCCTTCATTTTTCATTTTGACGAATTTTTTTCCTCGTTCTATCGGGCTCTTGGATCAGATGCCGGGACGTGTTCGAGCGCTCGGCGAGTTTTTTGATCCAGTCGCTTAATTGCAATCTAATTTATTGTGGTGGAAACAAAGTTTTTCGTTAGAATCCGACACTGAGAAAAAAACCGCATATGAGTTTGGATACGGCGAATCTCGCCGCACGGTCGACTCAACTGAATATCGATTGAAGTAAATGCTCATTCGGTCATTTCAATCGATATTCAATTGAGTCAACCGCGTGGAGAGATTCGCCGTATCCAAAACTCATATGCGGTTGACTCCACTATATTTTTTCTCAGTGGATTCTGTAAACATTGCAGATGATTCTTCCTACACAGATCAAAATTCAATTGGAAAGATTACCATTTAATTTGTAAACTAGAACTATTCAGAAAAATCGAACAATAACTCATAACATAACTTCTAATCATTGGCCAGCTGTGATGGGCAAAATCGAGATTAATTTGGATTCTTACCATCACAACTGGCAATGATTAGGAGTTATATTATAAATTATTGTCTGATTCTTCCAAATAGTTCTAGTTTACGAATGGAATGGTAATTTTTCCAAATACATTTTTCTCCATGTATTTCATCACCGACGAAAATCAGCTGACAATTAAATTGTTGAAATTTCACTTGACAAGGATTGAATCCAGCTGGGATTCCACGTGGATTCCAGATCCGAAATTTACCTGCGTTGCCAGCTAAGAATCCACCTGGAATCAAGAATCCCAACTGGATTCCACGTTGGAGTTGTAATTCTAGCTGGGATTTCACTTAGAAATGAGGAATCCCAACTGGAAACGCAGGTAAATTTCGGAGCTGGTATCCACGTCGAATCCCAGCTGGATTTTGTGACAGGGGAATGAATGTTATGTTGTATTATATACACGTCTTTAATTCCGTGATAAGAACGATGGTGTCTGCTCGACAAATTCCTCACACTGAGAAGAAAAAAGTAATTCAGACGAAGACACGATTTCTTGCAATAGGATCAAAGAAATATTTTGTTGATTTGATAGGGCACACATTCAAAGGACACATAGAGGAATATGCATTTGAATGAAGGGAACATTTCTTTGTCCCTATTAGAAGATATCCCAGACAGCACAAATGATGATTTTGAATTCACAAAAACTTCTGAAAGAACTTCTTGAACAGTCCCCGTTATGACAGTGAAAATAAATTCAATATCAACTCGATGAATTCAAAATGCATACATGTTGAATGCCTGAATAGGTCTTTATGAATTCGTGATGAGTCTTATGAATTCTTTCTGAAGATTAAGTTATTCATCAACAGTTCATTTTGAATTCAAAGTATTCATAATGAATTCATGTTTACAGTCATAACGGGAGCTCTTTTTGTGCTGCATGGGATGGAATTGGAATTTGTAATATATAATTTCGTTGTGTTTTTGTTATTGAATTTGAATTCGTTTCGAATGATAAAAAACAGGTAATAATTGTACACTCAAATAAGATCTTCCTGTATTGAATAAGATTCGCGGATATATAATTGGTATACTGTTTACACCGTTTGTTTTGATGCGTGGATAAATGTTGTCTTGAATAATTATTGTATAAAATAATAATAATGTTAATAATGATGTTGAATAATTATTGAATTATATTGTTGCATTAATTATTGTATAATTATCGTGACATTACATTGCACGTATGTTCATGCAAAACTCGAAAAAAAGATGTTTATTTGCGATATATGATGTGTCAGTACGGGATATTTTATCCGGGATAATTTTGGGTGTAATGATCAATTTATTTAGTCATGTAGCCCTTCGATTAGACAATCTCCTCCCTGCTTGAAGAATCTCATTGATTCCGATGCAGAAAACCGATTCAAACCCATTAAAAATTCATTCTCAATGGATTTGAATCAGTTTTCTGCATTGAAATCAATGAGAATCAATCAGTTCAATAAGATTCTTTGAGCAGCACTTGGATATATACCCCTGCTAAAAAAGAACGATTGGAAAGGATTCATCGGAATAAAAGTTTAATCCATTCCCATTCATCTCAATTGTTCCAACTTCTTTTCAATTCACAGCGAATACCAATGAGATTCATGTTAGAATATGTACATTCATAATCACTCGTTCCAATTCATTCCAATCGAGCAAAACATCGGATCCTTATCAATGAACTATTATTGATTACTGTGAAATGACAGTACTGATTTCAATCTTTCTCGATTTAAAACATTGGAACAAGAAAACTTATTCAATTGGATTCAATTTTCTCAATTCCTTTCAATCCCCCTTCTTCAATGAGAGACAATGAAATGGAATTTTCGCAAGCACATTTTACAATTTTCAACAAGATTTAACAAAATTTAATGAATTTTTCATTGAATCTCACCAAATTTCATCGACATTGAATTCGCTTGAGTCATAATATTTTACAAGATTTAATAAGCTTTCTCAGCCAAAGCCCAAGCAGCACCAGAATATACTATGAACGTTCTTAGAATATTCGAAATATGTTCTATGCACATTCGAATGAGACCGTTTCATAGGTGCTACCACATTCATCGAACGTATGTAATCGAATATACGACGATACCCCTGCTTCGAAAAACCGATTTAAACTCATTAACTCGTCAATTCGTTGAAATCAGTTTTTGGTCCGGGAATTTTTCTTCTTGATCTCATCCAAATATAATCGGCTTGAATAGGAAATTTCTACTCAATGGGATACAATCAGTAAATTCGAACGTACATGATCTGAATGTCCTGGATGTATCTCATTGAGTAAGAATGTCCTATTCGAACCGATTAGATTTGAATTAGATTAAATAGGAAAATTCCTGGACAGAAATCTGATTCATACTGATTGACCAGTTTATAGGTTTGAATCGGATTTGTTAAGCAGGGACATTAATTGAACGTCGATTGAATGAATATCGTACATTTCGAATGTACTATGTACGTTCCGAGTATATTCAAAACAGCTTCATTCGAATTTACTCATTCTTTTTATCTCATTCGTACATTCTACGAGCGTTCTTATTTCGTATATACTTTGAAATTCTGTTTCTGCTTGGGAGGAGAACAATTCCCTTGACTAAAATTCATTGGGTTTGTTTAGAAACTATTTTCTGATCGTGATGAACTCAAATACCCAAGTAGCACCAGAATATACTATGAATGTTCTTCGAATATTCGGAATATGTTCAATGCACATTCGAATGAGACTGTTTCATAGGTGCTATGCATATTCATCGAACGTATGTAATCGGATATACGACGGTACGTTAATTGAACGTCGATTGAATGAATATCGTACATTTCTAAAGTACTATGTACGCTGTAAGTATATTTAAAACAGTCTCATTCGAATATTCTATGAACGTTCATCATATATTCTTCGTATCTCATTCGTACATTCTATGAACGTTTCTATTTCGTATATACTTTGAACTTCTGTTGCTGCTTGGGATACAATTACGTCGATGCGAAACCTTGCACAGCTTCTATACATTAAATAAAACTTATCGTGGGTAAAGAGAACCCCTTGTCTGCGAATTTTATCTGAAATTTCCATAATCGTTATTTCTAAATATCAGAAATTCTTACACAAAATAACCATTATGCCATGAAATTGATTACCTAGAAAAGTATACATATACCATAGTATATCGATCCCTTTCCTTCCCCCATAAAATTCTGGTTTTATGTTACAAATTCCTGTTCGCTGATCAATATAACGACACATGTAAATTGTTTCGCTTTTCTCGCATTACGGTATCTCGATATATCCTTTGTCACGATAAAGAACACGAACGAGAGATGCATACTTCACGAACATTAACACGACACAACAGTGATCGTAAAAATCATCTGGTCGGAGAAGAGGAGAAATCACTGTATCCGTCCGGTAGGTTTAGTGGGGACGGGTTCGCATAAAAGTCTGCCTCGCTTTGAATTGTAAGACCACTTGACGGTCGTCGGTTGTTGTGTCCCCAACCGACCGCCCAAGGCAGAAAAAAACATCAACAAGTTCTTATCATAATACATTGGTTTTCGATACTAGTGATATAGATGGGAATCAAACAGTAAACAGAGGAAACAAAAGGCAAACTTGAACTCTTTGGATTCGCGAGAACGGTTAGAGTTTTGTTGTGCTTCGTCGGTCCAGAAAAATTCATTAAACGACATGCTGCGTTTGTGAGTAATTAATTTTATCCATTAAACGTTGAAGATTCGAAAGAGTGTTCAATGGTCTGGCAAAATGTTCATAATACGGCGTTCGAAGAGTGAAAATTATCTTCCTTCGTGGAAATTTTTGTTGTCCTGTCACAAATGAAATCAACTCTGGGATGAAAGATACTATTTTATTCAAATCTTTTATGCAAGGGTTGAAGGGGTTGGTGAGAATTTTGTTGTTTTTCATAAAATGTACATAATGTACACATGTAGATGACATAATATCATCTATTTCTCATTATCGTCGATTTGTTAATCTGGAATTTGAAATTAGATCAAATTGGTTCATAATGTAGGCGTTGATCAGTTTTTCCATCCAAATGTGTAGTTTAAGGACACTCGAGTATCAGGAGGAGCGGTTAAACTTTTGCGCCAACTTCTTTCATCAATTACTTCATAAAATGGAATTTCAAATCGATAATAATCAAGTACATGTCTGAGATTGGACTCTGAATATCAATTTAGGTTTCTTCATAGTTCGCAAGTATTGCAAAACAAAATTACAAACAATTTTTGACAGTTGGAGGTTAGTACTTTCGAAATCCTTTTATGCTCGCCAGAAAATCAGAAAAAGACTGAAACTTGACTTTAGAGTCTAATCCTGGTCGTGGATTTTATTATTATCCATTGAAAATTCCCGTTGAACGCATAATTTATGAAAAAAGTTGGCGCGAAATTTGGCTCGCTTTTGTCGGTACTTGAGTGTCCTTAGAGGCCGTGAAGCTCTCAAAAAACGGGCAAAATTTTGCTACATACTTTTCCAACAACTAAAGATGAATAAAATCTTCTAATGTGCAATGATGGAGCATATTATTGCCAAGGTTTGCTTCTGAATATAAATCGAAACTCCAAAATAATATCTAAAATGGAAGAAAATAATTTGTGGAAATTATGTTTATAATTCTTTGCATAATTTCCAAGAATCTTTTCCAGATTCAACCAAATATTCAAAGTCTAATAATCTTGGCAATGTGTTCCATCAATGCATATTGAAAATATTTTTTCTTAATGCTTAGTTGTTGGAAAAATATGTAGTAAAATTTTGCCCATTTTTCTGGAACTCCATGGGCCTTAACGCTGATTTTTGCGCCGAATTTTAAGGTAACTGTGGGTGTGCGTCGACCACATCGGCCCTTCCTCATTCATCCAAAATTTCAATCATTCACGATCATAATGCGATTTTTTTCTTATATTATTATAACAGAATATCCATTTAAATGACCACCAAATATGCACATATTTTTTTTCGTAATAGCCAAAATAAAAAGTTCCACGATGATGCGAATATCAGCCAGTCGCTGATCTTTCCGGTCACTATCAGATGCGGTTTTCAGTCGGCAATTTATAAACACATTTTTTATTGCGATATAATAGAATTTTCAATGCAAAATGAATTCTTTGGCTTTAAATTTCTATTTTTCATTAACATTTCAATTTTTGTAGAATTTTTGATGTGGAAAAAACATAAAAAATGATCAACGAATGTGCATAATATGAAAGAAAATGTATACCATAAATCTACAGTAATGAATGATCGAAATGTTCTTATCAATTCAAAAGAAAGACAAACGTTTCAAAGGTGAAGATATAAATAAACACGTGGCCAATACACTCAACGGGTTTGTCAGTTTTGTGAACACAAAAATTCTCTCATCACTGTGAAACCTTCTATTTTGTTAATCACAAAAAACGATTTGCAGATCACATTATGTTAACCCTCCAAGTACACACATCCTTTCACACTTTCGGAATACACACAGGTGCAAATTCGCACCACGCAACTTTACCGATTAATAACTCGGTTCCCATTCGACGAATTTGACCTTACTTTTCTTCAATTCGAAGGGAAAACTGTGCAGATTGATGTGATATAGAAGAAAATTCACAGATATTTCATTTGATCAGTGAAAAAAAACACGAGGATAAAATCCATTTTTGACGAAAAACGAGAAAAAGTTTTAAAATGGGTGGTGCGAATTTGCACCTGTGTGTACTTGAAGGGTTAAACGGCCTAACTTATTTCATCTTGTGTTGGTTTGAAAAATTGTCAAAAACGATCAGAATATCTCAATCAAAAGTACTTACTTCCTGATCTCTAGAGTTGCCCTGGTGGAAAAACTTCTCTGAAAATTTTACAAGTTTTCAGAGGGTTTCAGTGTTTTTGAGACATGTTCAGAGTTTTTGACATACATTTAGAATTTTTCAGAGATATTTAGAGTTTTTCAGAAATATTCATAGATGTTCCGAGAAATTTCCAGTGAAAAAACGTGTTCAATGAGCAAGGGTTTTTCAGAATTTTTCATAGATTTTGAGGGTTTTCAACGGAATACCAGCGTACCATCCAAGTGAAGATTTTGTCTGCAAGATTTCTCCCAACTAAATTCATGATACAGTCTGATTTTTTCAGGGAATATTCCTTGATATTTCACAAATTGCGGTACATAGCCCGAATTTCAAATTTCGAACAAAAAATTTCTTTCACTGACTGAGAAAAAAACTTTTTTTCGGATCTTGAAATTCGGGTTATGTATCGCAATTTGTCAAGTATCAAAGAATATTCCTTGAAAAAATTGTTTTATGCATTTAATTCGGAGAAATCTTGCAGACAAATCTTTACTCGAATGATACGCTGGTATCCCTTTGAAAGTTTCATAAATTTTTAGAGATTTTCAAGTTTTTTCCGATTTTTTCAGAGATTTTCAGAAATTTGTTTCACCAGGGTTAAAACCGCTTGTACTGACAAGTTTTTGTTGTTTACCCAGACAGCACAACTTGCCACCAAGACGTTTATTGAACGATTACAAAACGTAGGAGAGGTTTTCTAAACGTTCAGAAAACATCCCAGAGACACATTTTGCTGTGAGGATAGGGACGCAAGTCACCTTTCTAACAAAAACAATTTTTTATTTAAACAGGAAGATAAATCATTTATGATTGTTGATCATTTATGAGTTGTTCGTTGTGTGAAGTTTTTAGTGTTCAAGAAAAATATATGAAACCGACTTCGAGTGACCGATGTAACCCACATTTACCTTAAATATTTCTAGCCTCAACAAATTTATTGAACTCTTGTGAATCTCTTATGTAAAAATGTATTCGTTTAAGAAATCTGAAAGTTGATTGCAGATCTTTGCCAGCTTATTTGACGTGAAACATCTCGTTTTCTGCATTCGAATACCTGAATTTACACTCATTATTCTTTAACGTGTATACAATCCAGGACGAAATTTTAAGAGAAAGAAGGTCTCACTTCATTCGAACTTTTGAAAATTTAGTTCTATTCCATTATACATCTACCTAAAAGTTATAAAAACCATGTGATGATGGTCTCAACAAAATCATATGTCATGAATGAATCGAGATTTGCACTGTTAATTTCACCTTCTTATTCGGTAACACAATATGTTATTCAATCAATACCAACATAAAGTCCAAGTAGATCTCCTGGAACATAAAATTTGTCCCTATGCTGACAGTACAAAAGTTTATGAATACAACAGAGATATTGTAAAAACAACTGTATCAAATATTGCCGGCTTAGAAAAATTCATCAACTCACCAACAGAATTTTCAGAGATCTTCCCTATTGGAATCGACTTCGAATCAACGTTGAAATTTTGTTAGCCACGACCTGCAGAAAAGTAATACACGTAATATCGTTATCCAATTGACAATTAGTCATTTTAAAAAAGATACAATAAATACCATCTATAATTGACGACAATAAAAGAATCCATTATTGAGAGGAATAGGAATTGGATGATCGAACAAATTGATATAAATTGGAATGTCATTTTACCTACTTTTACGTAACAAAGTATTCGATGACAAATCAATTATACACGCACCATTGATAAATTCAATACGCAATATCATTGTCAAGACATGATCAATCGATGATTTTGCGATTGTATCGCAAAAAAGCCTGGCATGAGTGAAAGAAATAGCGAATTAGTTCAAGTTTGAAATCATTGAACATTCATATCCACATTTTTCCCCTCATGAACACAATATAAAATGATTATAGAGGATAATCGTTCGTATCCTGTATCTCTACAAACATTCACATGTACACAGAATATATTTCATTAAACTCTCTATCCCTTCTTCAACGATGCAACGATAATCACATTGTTGATTACACAGACAATTTGAAATTCCAAACCTATTCGACGCATGAATTTGAATAATGAATTCTTGAAACTTTTGCATGCGGAAGAATATAATTTTTGAACGGTTTTGAACATTTCAGAGTGTTGCTGGTGACGGTAGGGACTTTAATATCGACGTCCGAGACTGTGGGGATCCACCGTTTACGTAGGGACTCCGCCGATGACTCTGAAAAACTCCTCAAAGATGCTACAGAGCTGCTAACCCGTATCAACAACGACTACGCCAAATGGAGCAACAAGCAAAGTTTGGCGGAATGGAATTATGCTTCCAACTTGACGGAGGAGAACCTAATGGTCAAATTGAATGTCTCCACCGAAGCTGCTAGATTCAACAAACTCGCCGCGAAAGAAGTCAATGAGTTCCCTTGGCACGATATCAAGAATGAGACGATAAAAAGACAGTTCATGAAACTAGCTGTACTTGGCACTGCTGCTCTCCCCGAAGATGTGAGTTTTTCCCCTTTGTTATCCTTTTCTGAAATGATACAGTGTTATCCATCCTTTGAATCTTTATAGTTACATCAAGAATATGAAAAACTCATCGGTCAAATGGAAAACATTTACAGCAAAGCGAAGATTTGTGCTTACAAAGATAAATCAAAGTGCGATTTATCGTTGGAACCTGAAATAGTTGAGATAGTAACGAACAGTCGTGATCCACAAGAATTAAAGTACATGTGGACGGAATGGAGAAAGGTATCCGGCGAGCAAGTTAAATCTTTGTATCCTAGATACGTAGAATTGAGCAACTTAGCAGCGACTCTCAACAATTATTCGGATAATTCGGCGTACTGGTTGAAAGATTACGAAGCTGACGATTTCCCCGATCAAATTGGTAATTTGAAAAACAAAAGTTTGTTCAAATAAGTATCAATAATTGTGATTCTTATTTCGCAGAGGCTTTGTGGCAAGAGATAAAACCATTCTATTTACAATTACACGCTTACGTGAGACGAGAATTGAGAAAAAAATACGGAGAAGATGTTGTTTCGAAAGATGGCCCGATACCAGCGCATTTATTAGGTAACGTCTGGGCGCAACATTGGGAGAACATTCTTGATTTCACGATACCGTTCCCAAAGAAGAAATTCAACGATGTTTCATCTACTATGGTTGACAAAGGTTCATATATACATGAATATCAATTTTCTGTGATAGTTGTAACATTATAATTGATATAAAAATGATTCTTCAATAGGTTACAACGCTACTCACATCTTCCGTTTAGCCGAGGACTTTTTCGTGTCCATAAATTTGACTGCGATGCCTGAACTGTTCTGGAAGAATTCTATCCTGGAGAAACCAAAGGATCGAGAAATGGTTTGTCACGCGAGTGCATGGGACTTCTACGACACACAGGACTTTAGAATCAAACAATGCACTCGAGTCAACATGGATCATCTTTTAACTGCCCATCACGAAATGGGCCACGTGGAATACTATCTGCAGTACAAAGACCAACCAGTTGTATTCAGAGAAGGAGCAAATCCTGGATTCCACGAAGCTATTGGCGACGTTGTCGCGTTAAGCGCTTCCACTCCCAGTCATTTGAAAACCATTGGCCTATTGAACGATGACTCGAACGACAGAGAAATGACAATCAATCATTTATATCTCAAGAGTTTGGAGAAAATTGTATTCTTACCGTTCGCGTACATGATGGACAAATGGCGTTGGAATGTTTTCCAAGGAAAAGTCACTGCGGACAATTATAATTGCCATTGGTGAGTATATTAGATATGAATATTGAATTCAATATAATTGTTCAAACACCGTACACTGTAACAAAAAGCAAATTGCATATATATCACAGTGATTATTCTCGAATAACACAATAGTTATTATATAATATTTTTTATTAAACAATTAAACAATGACAATCATCGTTGTTACATAACATCGTCATTCTTGCACTATAAAACAAATTTTGTTCATTGAAATAATCATTTCCTGGTCTACAAACTTTGATATATTTTCTTTGCATTTTAAGGTGGATGCTAGCTGAAGAATTCCAAGGCATAGAACCTCCGGTTGACAGATCCGAAGAAGATTTTGATCCAGGCGCGAAGTATCATATCGTCGCAGACGTTGAGTATTTGAGATATTTTGTTAGTCACGTTATACAATTCCAGTTCCACAAAACTCTATGCGCGGCAGCAAAACAGTACGATCCACAAAACGTTGGAGCCAAAGGATTACACGAATGTGACATATATAACAGCAAAGATGCAGGAAATATGTTGAAGTAAGTGAATTCAATTCAATTGAATGAATCAAAATATTGATAAATTATGTATCGAATTAGATCAATGTTGCAATTGGGTTCTTCGAAACCATGGCAAGATGCGATAGAACAACTCACAGGAGAAAGACGTATGAATTCTGAGGGATTACTCGAGTATTTCAAACCTTTGCTAGACTGGCTCAAGGAAGAAAATCAAAAAACCAACGAGTATATTGGTTGGAAGTCCAGCGTTAGACGTAAGTACAGATCTTCCATTTTTTTTCCTCGAAACTGACCTCAATTCACCGCACTTTCTTCTTTGATTTCAGAATGTGTTCAAACGAGATCGGAACTTCCAGCCGACGCGCCAGTTGAATAATGTTTAGTATTAGAACTAAATACTCTTGCGACTTCATGTTTCTTCATCTCATACTATATACATCAATACGAACAATGCGAATACCAGCGCCAAGTTCTCACAGTTCCTTTTGTACTAGTTTTTAAAAACACAAAAAAACATCACTTATTTACAACACTCGATGATTAAATACTAATTCATGTCCTTAATTAAGCTTGTGATGTTCGGGTATGCTCTTATGTATGTTAAGAAGGAATGTCAGAGAATAAAATAATGAAATTTTCCTAGAATATTCTGTCTGTTGTTTTGAAGCTTTCTTTTGGATTTTGACAATTAAAAATAATCACAGAATTCTTGCAATCAAATAAAGTACTCACCTATTGCCTTCATCCTAACCAAAGAATTCACGATCACACTCTTCAAGGTTTGTATGAATAACAAAAGAGAAACAGGGAAAGAAAGATAACTAATTATTTTAATGAATCAATATTAATTATTGATATTCGAGCTTATATAATAGCTTAAAACTTTCTCATATTGTTTAAATATGGTAAAGTTTATTTAATAACATCACAGATACAATAATTATGTACACAATTGTCTCAGAAAGTAACCAGCGCGCGCAGAGCCGTACACTTTCAGCTACCTCATTGTCGATATTTAAGCACTGAAATACCGTACTTCAGAATTCCAGGTATGATGGATGCTCCAGAAGAAGAACGGATACATGATCTCAAAAAGAGAATTGTCAAGTTCGCTGTTTAAAAATCATGGGTCATCGTCTCTCTCCCTGGTGCACACGGAAGTTCAGATTCGCATTTGCTAAGTCACTACCAAATCACCAAGTCGACTTCAAGGATCGTAAATTAGCAAAGATAAAACCTGACTTTTTACGTTCTTTTTCCCTTTCTCTCTCCATCAACGAGATAGACTAAAGATTATCCTCGGACGATGATAATTTGTCGAATAAGTAAGGTTTCAATTGAGCATCGTGTCTCTGCGAAGGCGCGGCAGCGTCCAATTTGTTCATTCGCGAGGCACATGGAGGATCGTTGGTACGAGGTAACAAGGTGCGATTGAGCTCAGGCATCGAGGCAGTTGGATCCTTCAGGGGCAACGTTACTTCCCTCAACGAATCCGTAGGCGAAGGTGGAAGCACCACTTTTTCCGGAGCATTTTGAATGAATATCACTCTAAAAATATGATAACTGAGTTATAATATGTTAGTAATGCATAAAATACTCATTGAAATTGAGTGTTTAGAAAGAAATTGAATTTTACTGTGCTCGAATTTTTAATTTCTAACATAAACGAAGTGTAAATTTATATATTTCATTTCAACAATTATTACTACATGATACATGGAAATAATTTATACATAACTTTACAGACTAGTGATTGGTGAGCTTATAAATCTAATACGTTCTAATACGTCGTATCCCAGTTTTAGAGAATTTTTCAAGGGCACAGGGTGTCTATTATATCATTCATGAAGAGAAATGGATTTTTCAGAATTAGAACGTGGGTTTCGATATGCTGAGAAAAAGCAAAGTATACTCGATTACTCAAAGAGGTTGGATATTTTCAAATATAATTGGTAATTGAATCAATTCAAGCACGTAGCTTAGTCAACGACCTTGAGTTGGAACAATTATAGCGTCTCTATCGGAAATCAGATTAAAAAATCAGGGGCATTTCAAGGGCATCATCAGAATCCTTTCCAAAGAAAATCAAGGAATTGGAGTTTCAAGTTTTAATATTTGAACAAATAATAATTATAGATTATCAAAATCTGCAACCATATCAGAAAAACTTAAAAATGTTCTCGAGGAGAACAACGTTCTTTCAAATAATTCTACCAAATAAAAATAATGATCCATTTATTCTGTATCAACAAAATGTCTTATATCATATTCTCTAATTTTTTCAATTCTCTATCGTATGTAAAAATTGATTAATGTATTGTGTTTGAATCTCCTAACGCTTGTTGTCTTCTAGTTCCTATGAATTGAAGTTCATATTTTGCCTTTCTTTTGGTCTTAGTCACTTCACTTGATTTTTTTTCCTGTTTCAGAGCTTTTTCATAGGGTTTGTGATACTCCGCTCAGATAAAACATAGTCACGGACAGAATTCTGAGCTATTAACCTCTGTTCTTTCTCAATTTGCAATAAGAAATTCTTCATTGAAAGAAAAGCTTCTTTCTACGGCTGCATTTCCGTGAAACAAAATCAAAAATCTTGAAATAAAATTTATAACATCATAAAAAGTCTTTTCTGGAATGCCTATTTTCATCCAGAAGTCATCTGGTCTATAATTATTTCGATCAAAATTCCTTGAATTGTTCGATAGCATTCCTTTTGCTTATAATAGTCATGTACTCAAATTTAATACGTTCGGCTTGAGTTACGGTAATTTGATTCAAATTCATCAATAGCACGTGTAATCGTGATTTTGCAACATGAGGCACTTGCATAATGTACGACGATAAGCAGCTGACACCTCTTACAAATCAAGAAAGAAGTGGAAACTTATCGTTCAATGTTTTTTTCAGACTTTTAAATATTGCTGAAGTTTGAATGGTTCATTGAAATGGATTGGTAATTGGTAATTTATATCGGACCTGTCTTTCTATTTGAGGATTCTTGTCTCTTTCTAATCAATAATGCGAGTTACCAACGCTGGGATCGCCTTTAAGACCTACAATCTTGCAGTACATCATTTTAACGATGTTTCCAGTGCCAAGGCGTTCATTCGAGAAGATCAATACCGATGATTTTTCGTTTCGTTTCTATGAACGATTAAAACTTCAAGGATGTGATTTCTGGAGTGAAAATTTAACAATCCATTTTCAATTCCAGAGCCATTTTGAATTCCCATCCAAGTATTTACAATTTTTAAAAAACATTGAACCGGCGAATCTAATATCGACCTTCGAAGTGAGACATAAATTATTTTCATTCGATAAATCAATACAGAGTAAATCTTTAGCGTTTTTGAAACTTGAAAATGAATGTGTTTTAATGATACGGGACATTAAAGACTTGAACATAATGAACAAATCATGGCGCAGAAAGGATAATAATAGTTTATCGATTTGATCATAAACGAGAAACTTTTCTAAATCTGTAGATATTGTTATCATAAAACCTGATTTAACATCTAATGAACGGTCATGTGAAAGTTTATAAATCAGGTAAAATATTTTTTGCTTGTTATATGACCTTAGAATTTTCTGCCTATCGAATAAGGCAAAATTCCAAAGAAAATTGAATCTTGTAGGTTCTTCGTGGCACTCTTTATGTAAAAGAATGATTTAGTCATAATTTGGATTATGAAAAATTAACTATCCCCAGTTTCAAAAGTCCCATTGATCAATAAGATTCAATACGAACTTTGCAACGGTAAATCCACACTTTTCCAAACCCATTGAAACTGATTTGATACAGTTAAATTAATGAGATTCGATAGGAATTCAATAGGTTTGAATGCATTTTGTGAAATAATTTAAAATCCGCCAAAAATACTCCTATGAAGGTAAAAAAGAAAGAGTTTTATCTTAAATTGCTTCCCCCAGAACAGGATACTTCTGGTTTTGCCGAAAGAATACAATATGGCGGCATTTTGGCTCATCCTCTCTCTTGAGGGTCTCTACTTCTGTCCAGGAATTTGTCAGGGTATATGCACACTTATAAGACTTGTGGAACAGCGTACATAATCAGAGATGAAACGCTGCACAATAAATTTTCTGCACTATGTTGCATAAATTGCCCAAAATTTGTTTCGGATTTTTACTGGGAATTTTAATATTACTCGCCATTTTCTAATACCGAATTTTCACCCTCTCAATTTTCCTGAATATTTTCCACAAAAAATGGTTTGTTTCGAAAATTGTTATTTTCCTTCATTTTCATAGCCATTTCCAGTTCTAATAACATTATTATCAGATTTTGTATTAAATTTCGCTTCATAAAGTTGCTATGCTTGAAGTGATCGATAGTTGAGAGAAACGAAAATCCCAATTTGCATTCGTGTGGAGGCAGGGTGTGTTAAGTAGAGGTGTGGAGTGTCAAGTACAATTGCCCAGTACCGCAGGACTCTCTTACAAGAATTCAACTCAGTTCCAATGATTGATTCTGTTGGCACGTATTCAACCTTCTTAAGTAGTTAAGTGCACTTTCCTCATTTTCGGCATAAAAACTTGTGATATCTTTCATAAATGTATGCTAAACGAAGCTCTTCGCCACGAAATTATAATATATATTTACCTATTAAATGCTCGCCACTTCCTGCACAACGTGATATATGCCTTGCATTGAATATACATAAAAACTAATCCTCCGGTGGATCCAATAACAACGACGATCAATTTCGTCCAAAACGACCAATCCACAAAACCGCGTCTGGCTTCTTCCACGGACCGTTCAACCAATACGTACAAAGACCACGCCACGCAGAGCGCGGCCACAGCATAAAACGTAATCGCACACCATAGTTTTCGGACTTCAAGTGCAGACATTTCAAGCTTTTCCCACTAAAATTGAAAAAAAAATCAAATATATATTAAATAAGTCGCGTTCAAAGTTTTGATCTGAGATAAAAAAATAGGATAAGGATATTTGTGAATGAACAGATATATCTACACACATACAAACGATAAATCGTTTTTTCAACAGAATCTTGGAAGCATTTGGAAGTCCCAAAGGTTATTAAATTAATCTATCTATCCTGAGTGGAATGAATCAGTCTGGGAAAGGTCACTGGGCGGCGGATGTGATTCAAACTACAGAATGAGAAGGAATAGAACAGTTTCCATTAGAGATAATTAATGATATTCCATAAAATAATAGACCAATATCTCACCTCGCAAAATGGTTTCGTCTTGGCATGCATAATGAACGTGAATTTACACAATTCACAAGCCCGCGTGTCCGATGCTTTTATCCATTGTTGAAGACAAGCCTGATGTACGTAACGTAAACTGCCACTGCAGTAACAAGGTGCCAACAAAGGTGCTCCCTCTTCGCCTTCGCAATGACAAATTCTAAAGCATATTAAAAATCAAACGTTGCAGATGTACCTTGTTTTCCATTGAAGGATGAAAAATAGTACACAAAATGATACTTGAATAATTAATAATGGTAATAAATACACATCTCGTTATAGGTTTCACATTCTATTTCACGGTGGTAATAAGCGATAAATGCGAACCATCAGTCATATCGTTATGATGACAAAAACGAAGGGCAAATTGCCAACATTCGAATAATTGTTGAGGGAATTTTCAACCGAATGAATTTTAGGTGGTTAATGATGACATGAGAGAATTTGATCAGAACCAACTTGTTCTTTCATATCATGCTACAGAAAAGATAGACTTTCTTTCTTTTATGCATATTATTAAAAATTAATTTCAGTATACACACCTACAAATATCATGATTGCTCGATGATAATGTGCTAACGGAAGAGTGGCAATGTTCTGGAATAATTTTAACAACTGTGGCATAGGCTGGTTCCTGCAAAAAAAAGAAAAATTACCATAAGTGAGATCATTGTATGAGAATTTTCCAAAAAGTGTGTGAGCATTATTTTATAGTTCAACATTCGCAAATTTCATCACAATTTGTTGTACTTGAAAATGAATGAAATGATTTTTCTCTAAACAATTCCTTTATTTTCTTCTTCAATATTTTCAGTATACTTAGATAAAAATAATTCAAATAAATACTTGAACAAGTTTCAATGATCAGATTGAATAGTAGAGGAATCTAGATACGATACCGCTATTTGAAATAAAACAGAAAATAATTCATATATTGATAATCAAAATAATTTGAATTGAACTTCTCGTGTCTCTTTTTTGTTTTGTGAGTGAACAAAATACGTATAACAATATCAAAGTATTTGATTTAATCGATCAGTTGACAAAAATCACTTAATTTTTCTCAATTCAATTCATTATACCGCATATGACTTTGTTATAATATTCATAAATATACCTCATGGCATCGAGAAATAAGGGCAAAGTTTTGAAGAAGTTTCATCTCACTCGACGAATATCAAGATAACTATGTGAAATCTTATAATCGCTTGATTCCCCATCAATTTGGGTTATCTTCAAGAATGGGTACACACAATCGAGTTTGTTTATAAATTCGCACGTACACTACGAATGCTCTTGAATTGAAATTTATTCAATCGTGAATTAAACAATGTTTTCTCACGATATCATAAAAATGTATGATTATAAGTTCTTTGATTTCTTCGAGAAACTTTGGGCTATCCAGAATTTATTTATTGTATATTATAAATCAAGAAAATGGTTGAATACATTTTTTTTATTCAGAAATATTTGATATTTGATCAATATTTCATAGACAATTGATGGAAGTACGCGTATTCGAAAGAATCTTGGAAACAGCTGACACTGTCACATTTTGACCAACTTATGCTTTATGACGTGCGCAAAGATAAAAAATTCGTATAAATTAGAGATACTTGTATAAACAATGATTAAACTGTGGACGATCGAACCTGTCGAGCTCGAAAAGAATTTTCTTGTTAATATTCATAAAGGAAATATAAATGAAACAAAGGGATTTGTCATTTTTTTTTCTTCACCGATAATTTGAATAATATCAACAATTTCGTCAGAAAATTTTTTCTCAAGAATTATTCGTGTACAAAATAAGTTTCAAAAGAAATCTGACTTTTCATAGATAAATATTATCAACATTGTTTCTTTTCTCTCATAAACTTTGTCAATTCGACACTCGATCGATGGGAAATGTGAAAAACAAAAAAACAAGAATAATTTCAAAGCATTTAATAGATTCTTAATTCAATTGAATTTCGAAGATTCCAACTATTTTGAAAAGTTTAAAAGTTGAAAGAGGATGACTATATTATATTCATCAAGCGACCAAATACCGAGATCTGGTTGTAAAATAAAGATTTTAATCAAATTAATCCAAATTTAATCAAATGACGTATCTTTGGAGGTATGAAAGGAAATATTTACCCTGTTGAAAATTCTCGGTTGGATGAAATCCATGTTCACATTTAGTAGATAGTCCTACATCTCGAATAGGTCCCATGTGAATCATACGGATACGAGTTTCATGCGAGTTTGATACTGATCTGCACAGAACCAACCTGGGAATTTTCAACAAAGTATACATCTTTCAAATATCTAAAATTACATCGCATAAACTATTTGGAGAAAGAAATTTTAATGTGGTGTTCGAAGCATATTTTGAAGAACATTCGTTGAATACTTGAATGATTTGATTATGAGCACAATTTTCCTGTAACATATTCCAAATTTATGAGAGCATATACGTCTCTGTGACACTTAATTATTTTTTACATACAGGTGCAAAACTCATTGCATTAATTCAAAGTAGTTTTACTTTGACACAGAAAGGAATTTAATTTAATTTGTGATGTTGTTGAAGTTTGAATCGTTTATTGAAACGAAACGAAAATTCAAACTGACAAAATTGTTTATCTTTTCGAATTTACTCCTTGAAACTGAAAGAATCATTTAAAAAATGTACAGCAAGAGTTCAGGTCTTTAACAACTAAGTTTTCCGTTATTCAATTACGGATCCGTTCTAATAAACGATTCAAACTTCAGCAACATAATTTGTGAACCCGCTCAAGGGGAGGTTCTCATCAAGTGAATTTTTTTTCTTAAGAAGGAAGTAAATTGAGTACTCGAGTTATTTGAAACTCATTAAATGGGTCTTAGAGCACTTGAAAAAAATGTTCTCAAGTTAAAGGACTCGTATCCCGAAATTTTAAAGCCGTTTGTCTAGAAACCATGTTTTTCAAGTTTGGCTCCACGATATCTCAAAAACTACTGAACGAACCGCTTTTTCTTTCATGTTGAAGCTGATTGAATTTATTGGAGGATGAACTCGAATGGAGATGACATTTGCATTTGTTTTTTTCTTTTTATAGCACTCTAAAGAGCGAAAAAAAGGTGAAAAAATGCTACCAAAAATTTGCATGTCTGTCATTTTTTTAATCTTGGACTTTTCATTGGTTTTATTGGTACAAACTCCAACAAATATAATATATTTCATACAAATTTTTGGATTTTTGATTTCTGATCATTTTTGTAAGTGCTATAGTGGCATAGAAGTGGTATAGATCGATCATTGTTTTTTTCGGTGGTTATGTTTCAACACGTATCAACAATTCCCATGGCATTATTCTTAACTGAGAAAAATTCTTTTATGTACTTGAAGACTCAATTAACAAGTGCGAAAACCCCCGAGTTCTTTATTTACTTCCTTCAATGAAAAAAAAATCGCTAGATGAGAACCTCCCCTTAATCGAAGAACCGGTCAATTGTTTCATCATCGATACCCAATAGCGATTCATTTGAAATTCAAACGACCATCGAGTTATATAGAAATCCGTAGAATGCGTTACAATATCGATAGAGATGTCAACTTTATGCATTTGAGAGCCCGGAATTATGCCATTAAATTCAAGTTCATTATGCAGTTATTATGCGATGAGAATATCAAAATTATAAAAATCCGGCAAATAGCCCATGAATTTTTGTCACACACAGTTACCAAATCTACAAATTTTTCTCATAGATTCACGTATCAAAAGACCCTATTGAGTGCAACTGCCAATGAGGAAAACTGAAAAATCCGTAGGCTGGTGACGCTGTTGTCGCGTACCAAATGCTTTTATTTCAGAAGAATGCTTTCTTGCGATTAATACGCGATAGGTGCACTACATGCACTAGTTCCTATGTTTATGTTTTTGTTCATGATTATAATTTAATGATAACAAAAAGTACAAAAATATGATTACCAATGACCTGGCAGTCTTTACAATGGAAAATTGAAGCATTTTATGGAGTTCTTTAAGAACTAATTTGGGTGTTTTGGAAGGGCTCTCAATGTATTCAGTTTTATGAAAAAAATAATGCATTGCAATACATTCAACATTTGTTACTGGACAAAAAAAAGTTTTTGTTTTTTTTCAAACACATGATTGAATTGAAATAAGTATTTGGAATAACATTTGAATTCCAAACAAGGCTACTGCTAAAACCAGTGGTAAGCCTTTGCAACAACTGTTGGTAACATTTTGAATAATTTTCAAAGATTGTCTTCAAAAATACTTGAATACTTTCAAAATATCGTTCTATACAGCATTTCTATGGGTATTCAAGGAGTGTTGTATTTGAAAAACATTCAAGTATTTTTTAGAAATTTTATACTAAAAATTTAGCTAAGGTTCCACATCGAAAGTATTGTGACGGTTTTTGTCTTCCCGTTTAAATTTGAGACTGATTTTGTGCTCCAACAAATATCTCATTCCAAGTCTCGTTTTGTCCGTGACAGTCATAAATCAGGACAAAATCAGTCTCAAATCTAAACAGAAAGACAAAAACCGTTCAAATTTTTCCACTCAGGGTCCTGACGCTAGTATCTTCTTAAGGACCCTGGACTCCTTCGAGAAAAGGACAAAATTTTGCTATGTACTTTCTGATCAACTAGACAATAAATACACATTTAAAATCCACAATGATTAAGTAAATTAAATTGAACTTCGAAATTGGAACTGCAAATGATTGCTCGAAATTATGTAAACGATTTTAAACATATTAACCTACAAACGTCAATAATAATTTTTATAATTTGTTGTTTCATATTTAGGAATCACGTTGGGCTGTGAATTTATATTCAAAGCGTGATCCTAGCAGTAGACTTCATTGCTGCATGTTTGAAATTGTAGATCATTGCTTAGTTGTTTAAAAAATATGTAGCAAAGTTTTATCCAGCTTTTGATGCTCCTTGGACCTCGACCCTTTTCCTCATAAATTTCATGAGTTTCTGGTCAACTTTTGGCTCTGTAACTTTTCATAAGCAAATCGTAGTAGCATTTCCCATAGTTTAAAACCTCCTCTTCCGAATGCTGTAAAGATGGTTTCGAATATAATAAGACACCAATATCTCCTCTCCTTTTCATCACTTTAAAAAAATTATGCGATTATCCGATCGTATCAAATTGACATCTCTCTAAGTATCAAATCTTTGTACTCACGAATATATACGTAGAATCTTTTAATTCAAGTACTTAGATATTTTTCAAATGTTTGAAACGCACTCACCCGTTTGAACATATTATTTTGCGTGACAAAAATTATATACATATAATTTAATTTATTTATATATATTTGAATCTACGTTATTTAAATAAAAACACGTGTTGTTTTGAAACACCGTACGTGTTGATAGATCACGCATTGCGTGTCTTATTAAATATCATACCCTGTGGTGCATAAAAAGCGATAAAATGTAAATCGACGTACTGATTTAATTCCTCAAAACTCATTAAAAATTCACCATAGCGATCCTTCATTCAAATTACAGTATAGCATATATCATATACAAATAATTACGAATGAAGACTCACAACGAATGAATAATTGTATACAAATATAGGTAGCAAAAGAAATATTCCATTCGAAAAATAATCATTTTGTTTTTGTACATATATTAGAATGAATGTAACAACCTGTGTCTTGAAAATAAATGGATTGAAATTTCAATCATACGCGTGCTTGTATACAAATTTTATCCAAACCGGCTTGATCTTATCTCGATACCATTTGTCTTTTTCGTCTGTTTCGTTGGAACGAACGTTGAGTCTGTGATTCTAAAAATACAGACAATAATCATAATTTTTGCAACGGTGAATATAAATTTATGATACTATAATACAGTTAACATGCAATTCCAAGAGTAATATCAGAACGAGAAATTTCAGCTCGATACTTCAAAACCATTCAAACCAAAATTATCTTCGATAAAATATAAAATATGCGATGTGTTCAAATTTTTTATTCACTTTTTTTTAATAAACTCGTTAATCACGTTTGATATGTTCAGAATATTCCATTGCAAACATATCGATCATAATCACAACCTTTTTTCTTAAATCATCAGTCGAATATAAAGAGCACTATGTATTTGATGTAAATATGTATTTGCAATGTGCGAAAGTGAACAGTTGTGCAGAAAATCTGATTTTCTGCTTGAAATACTAGATTCTTTGCTTTGCTATCCATAAAAATATAATATCAAGAACTATAAAATATAAGAAAAAGCAAGCATTAGAAGTATTATTTGAAAGAATGTGCAATAAGTTGATAATTTTCTTTTGGAATGTATATTTTTTGTAGTATTAGGTAGAATGAGTGCGTCAGAGGATAAACAGGTACCAGAGAAGCAACTCGGGCAGGGTATCCACATTCTGGAAATTCGCGTTGAATAGAATGATCGACGAGACGCATAGAATTTCAAGGTTGTGGACACCCTGTCGGTTCGTAAAACGTATTAATAAATCATTCGAAATTAATTAATAAGAGATATCAATATTTCTCACACAATAAATTATGGCATTGGTGTCACAATGTGCACTTTCCAAGCTTATTGTTTATTCACTGTGAATTTGAACGAATATTTTTGAAAACGAGAATGGATTCACGAATACTCGTTGAGATTTATACTGCTGAAACCTTCCTCGATTCACATAGAACAAAAAAATCATCATGGGTTTTATGAAGGTTGTTTACAAAAAGTAGCAATTTACAATAACAAATCAACAGATGTATTCACTCTATTTCAATTTTTCAAATACAGTTTTTTTATTAATATGCATCGAGTTCAATTCAGTGTGAAAAAATAGAAAAGTGACAACTGTTATCTATTTCGAACAAATAGATCGTGATTTAATAATCAAATATATAATTAATCAATTTATATATTATTGAAAATTTTCAAGCATTATCCGATAAAAAGGGATTTGTGATATGCAAATGAGAAACACAATTCTTGATTAACATGCTGAACCTGTTCAAAGGATTTTCAAAGTATTTCATCAGAATGAAGAACTGTAATAGAATTTGAATCCCATTCAAGTACTTCTGAATAATTCGTTACAAACGTCTTTTGTATTCCCCAAGGGACATCCAGTATTCTCAAAAATAACTGAATAAAATCTCAAAAGCTTAGCACCTACATTTTTATCGCCCAGGAGAAAGACGCATCTGTTCATCATTTCTAATTTTATTCTTTCAGTTTTAAGAAAACTGGGAGGAAAAATTTGGCATCCATATGAATAACGAAATTGTGTGAAGTCTAATTAAAAGTTATAGTGAAATTATTTCAAATAAATAACTCGTTCAAATTGATCAAGTTAATTCTTATAAATGTTTCTTATCATTTGAAATTCGAATAATTTTGCAAATTTTTGAATAATGCTTATCAAGTACACACGTGTTAAATCTATCTATTTTATTCTAATGAAGAAGAAGGATCCATGAAAGTATGGAAATTTTATAATCTTCATAATTAATTTTTCAAGGTTCTATCAGATATATATTGATCGAATTTGACTCAATTTGATATTTTTAACAAAGACACTATTGCACCTTCAATGATATTTCATGTTCTTTGTTCCATAGAGCATTCAGATGAGAAATCACTCTTGTTATACATGTTTTTTAAACAACAGGCCAAAATCAAATTCTAAAAGTTTCCCAGATCTGAATTTGGAATGCTGCTTTTGAATTTCAAAGCACTTGCCGTTGAATAGCATTTCTCAGATGCACGCTAAACTCAAGACAGTGGATGTCAGCCTTTGCAGTGTTTTTTTCATAACAAAATAGTGATTTCTATGGAAGAAAACTTATTCAAAAAAAGTCACATTCAAATCTGATATGTTGTATTAATATAAGGATCGAATATTAATAAGTATATCACATGAAAAAAATACTGTGGTTTTGTACGTTAGCTACTATGTGGTTAATTGTGAGAAAGACCATATCTCATAAGGTATAACATATATATATATATATATTAATGATTTACCCTTGGCATCCATTCTGGTAAACCCTCATCACCTGTAGGACTGTTATGAGCGGATGGACCGTAAGAGAGAGGTGGTTGCCAATCAGGCGGATTAACGCTGATTTGATGCAGCGGCATCACTCTCCGTAGTGTACGAAGGAACAAATGATGATTAAAAAATTTCAGTCATATGCATTCTCCGATTGCCTCCTTTGACCATTATCAATACCAAAAATTAGTTCCAAGTATGACTAGCATTGCAACGACAATGCATTTGAAGCACTTTCCAGCACTTTGTATTGATATTTATTCAATGACCCGAGCCCACAATGAAGCCTGAAATATAATACTTATTATTCAATGATCGGCATTGGAGAATACATAATGCACATGTATATATATATATAGTTATTTAAATATATGTAAGTATGTGTTTAACGTATATATAATAAATAAAACCATCAAAGAATTTTAAAGAACTCCAGATAATCTCGAATAGTTGGATATTCAACCATTTATAACGAAATACAGTGAAGATTTCAAGCGATTTCTGAGCATCATTGTTGACGTTACACAGCGAATTCAATGAAAAAAAAGATAGTAAAAAACAAAGCAGTAGCGCCATTGCATATACTTTTTGATTAATTTTTCATGTTTTCTTGAGACGATGCCATCGAACGTTTAAGAACATTCGAAAATCCTTTCATCTTTCGTTATCTCGGTGACCGAGAACAAAGAATTCAGATGTTCTTGAATTAGCACAAAAGAGAAATGTCAGACGCGATGAAGAAGTGAGAAAATTTTGACAATTGTCTCGAGTTCAATAACACACACGGTGCGCAACACAGCTTTTGACGCATAACGAATCGAAAAACAGATAACTATATATTTGTTATTGAAAAGAACGATTCTATTATTCTACCTTTCTATACACGCTGACGATCGGTGTGATGTTCAAAATAATAATGACATCGAACATCATCGCGAAGCGGAGCCGTCCCTTTTTCTTTTCTTCTTTCTTTTCACGCGTAAGTAGTCGAGTGTATATGTATGCATATAAATATGTATGCGCATATATATCTACATGGTATCATTGTACAGTACATACATACGCAAGGATATTTTATTCTCTTGGAACATTGTGTCATTATCGTTGTTTCTACTTGAACGTTTATTGAATATCATTTCTTCCTTATCAATGCTTCGCTTCTTACTTTAATGATCATTAATTACAAGGATTTAAATGTAATCCTCGTTGAGCTTGGATTATTTACAAATGTACGCGAGCGCGTTTTAGTTTGGAAACTCAAACGCAAACGCGTTGAATGGTTGGTCGTGTTTTTAGACTTGAATAAGTTCTCGCTGTTTCATCACAGATGGCACTAGCAGTCCTCCGTGCTTGAAATTTCGAATGGTAACGCACTTGCGAGGAAGTACTGTATCTAACCTGAAATTTCAATGTACGATAGTTCACTTCAGTGTAAACAAAGTAATTGTTTGTTAGTTCTGAAAATGTCTACTTTTGTGCCAACTAAAGTGTATTTGCGGGGAATTTTATTGCACTACTTTATTCAAAAGAAATCTGCAGCTGAAGCATATAGAATTCTTGTTGAGACTTATGGTGACGATGTTCTGTCGGATACGATATGCAGAGACTGGTTTCGATGCTTCAGAAATCATGATTTTGAACTTGAGGATGAAGAACGTTTTGGCGCAATTAGAAGACCGATCTCGGACGCTAGGCAGAACTTGGAAAACAATTACAAGTTGATGAGTCAACTGTTTCAAAACGTTTAAAAATGTTAGGAATGATCCAGAAGCAAGGACATTGGGTGCCGTATGGATTGAAGCCAAGACACATTGAATGGCGTTTTGTCACGTGTGAACTACTGCTTCAACGGCAGAAAGGAGAAAGCTTTTTGCACCGTATCGTGACTGGCGGTGAAAAATGAATACCCTATGATAATCCAAAGCGTAGAGGATCATTGGGTAAGCCTGGCCATGCATCAACATCGTCCGCAAAACCAAATATCCATGGTTCGAAGCTTCTCTGTATTTAGTGGGATCAGCAAGGTGTAATTTATCATGAGCTGCTCAAACCGAACGAGACTATCACGGGGAATCGCTATCGACTTTAATTGACGCATTTGAGTCGAGCCCTAAAAGAAAAACGGCCGCTATACGAGAAAAGACACGACAAGGTGATTTTGGTCCATGACAAGGCCCGGCCTCATGTTGCGAAACCAGTGAAAACCTACCTGGAAACGCTTCGATGGGAAGTTCTACCCCACCCACCGTATTCACCTGACATAGCCCCTTCCGATTTTCACCTATTCCGTTCGATGACACATGGCTTAGCTGACCAGTATTTTCATTCTTACGAAGAAGCTGAAAAATGGGTCGATTCTTGGATAGCCTCAAAAGACATGTCGTTTTTCCACCGCGGAATTCATACACTGCCAGAAAGGTGGGAGAAGGTGGTATCTAGTGATGGGCAATACTTTGAATAAAACATTTTTGTTCCTTATATTTTAGATAAAGTTTTTACTTTATAAAAAAACAGCGAAAACATATTCAAGGTCCTAATATATTGCTAAAAATCAGAGAATAATGTGAAAGAATTGTAATAAATTCATTCTCAAATATTCAACTTTATCGGCATGGGGAACGTATTAAATCCACCGACTGTAGCCGGTAGACCTGTTTTATATCGAAGTTCAGTTATTCCGAAATTTTGTGCCCCGCGCGGGACCTTTCAAGATTAGGGATCCTTTAATGAGGGATCGGACAATCAACTGCTGATTACGGATTGGTCGGCCGCCATTAGTGGGATAGGTACTGATATTTATGAAAATATTCAAGATACATATTTAAAGTGAGCTTATTCATGTATAATACTTACAATTAAGTGAATCTGAAACATTCTTCGAACAAAGCATGTAAATACATTTGAGAAAAATGATTTTAATAAAATAAAATACACTATGCATGCTTAACTAAACTATAGAAAAAACCGGAAGTATCCCACTAATGGCGACTGATTGTCCGATCCCTCATTAAAGGATCCCTATTCAAGATCTCATTCGGGGTCCCTCAAGCCATGACACCTTGGACCACTCGCGTTCAGGCTTGACAAGACCCTAAGCGGCCCCGAAACAGTGGTCACAGATCCGAAATGCCGACCTTACTAATACGGGAATAACAGTACATATACATGAAGACATGTACGTATCACATCCCAGATAGCACAAGAATTCCAAAGGAGTTCTATATGAATACATTGTATTCATTATGACCGTCCCGCGTGTTGTAATATTAAAGTTGGCACAAGTGTGCGCGATAGAGTGCGCTGTAGAGCGGTAGGCGTTAACTTGGTAGCTCGTATAGAAAGAGACACATTCGATTACTAGTCGTCGTGGCGTCGTCGTTCGAAAAGTCAAAACGTTATTGTCAACGTGATTCTCAATGGGTTTGAATCAGTTTTCTGCATCGAAATCAATGAGATTCTTCAAGCAGAGAGAGCTCATGAATGAATCCGGCGGAACGAAATACGAACCCAGAGAGAACTGAGAATCCGTGTTGCCCTTTCCGCTGCATGGAATTGCACCCTCAAAGGGGGCTGGGCCAACGGGTGTTTACCGTGCAATCATTATTGGGAATCTATGTAAACCCTTTAAATTGGAAATGTTTCGAATAGTGTTTCGGACAAGACCGAGACGGAGAATCTCGGCCAGCGTTGCCAGTATTCCCTAGAAAAATCTTCAGCATCTGATGATTGGTTATTTCTTGTATAACCGGCTAATCATATTTTCAATTTAGAAATAAATGACCAATGCCAAAAAATCTGAAGATTTTTCTAGGGAATACTGGCATCACTGATCTCGACGATACCGAAACGTATATAACACTAGTTTCGAACTCTTGGGTAGGGTAGTATGCAAGAAGCCCGACTCCACTATTATTGGTTGATCACTAGGAATATTTAGTGATTCTACTGCAAATCACCAGTTTGCAGCCAATGACAAGCAGTCGGGCTTCTTGCATACTACCTTAGGTAGTATGCGAGAAGCCCGAACGCTAGTTATCGACCGGAGACTAGATATTTCTAGTAAAATGACTAAATATCACTAGCGGTCGCTCAATGACAGCGAAGTCGGGCTTATTACCAGTTGGATATGTTGCGTAATATCAACCCTTGGTTGAAAAGAACAATATATATTCGCTTAACCCAACCAAGATTTCGAAATATTCCCAATTCAAAGCTTCAACATAGATCCATTATTGATAGGGGGTGAATTCGTCGAAAAGACGTAATTTGACAATCGCTAGTCACTTTTCAGTAATCACTAGAAATGGCTAGCGACTGTCAAATCATGTCTTTTTAGTTAATTCACCCCTTACCTAATTATTCGGCTTATCGGGGTTCGATCCAAAAATTTTCGGCACATTGAGCATTCGATATATTGAACTTTTAAATTGGGGAGGTATCGGAGATTGCAAATTTCTCATTGGAAAAATTTTATTTCAATAAGAACCAATTATTTTGATGATTTCCGTTTAACAGGATGTACAACCCGTATGGAAATATTTCGCTGAAAAATGTCTGCAAAACTATGGAAAATCTCTGAAAAAAAAATGAAAAAACTCTGACAAACTCTGAGAATCTCTGAAATTTTGATGAGAAATCTAATATTTTTGGGACATTCTTTACAGACTTTTTTCAGACTTTTTTCAGAGTTTCTCAGAGTTTTTTCATACTTTTTCAGAGAAATAGTAACGAAATTGCACTCTGAAAAAACTCTGACAAAACTCTAATAAATTGTTGACATTTTTCTGATTATTGAAAATTCCTAAAATTCAATAAATACATTCATATGCCGTATTCAAATATCATGTGTGAAAAAGTGTTTGAAAATTTTTTAATTTTTTTCTAAAAGTCAGACAAATGTTAGCAATCCATCAGAGTTTTGTCAGAGTTTTTTCAGAGTGCAATTTCGTTACTATTTCTCTGAAAAAGAATGAAAAAACTCTGAGAAACTCTGAAAAAAGTCTTTAAAGAATGTCCCAAAAATATTAGATTTCTCATCAGAATTTCAGAGATTCTCAGAGTTTGTCAGAGTTTCTCAGAATTTTTTCATAGTTTTACAGACATTTTTCAGCGAAATATTTCCATACGGGAAGTCACGGACTTTGACTATGCCTCTCTTTTTATTACATACTCCCCACTTCTCTTGTTAACATCTGTGTGATACAAAGAGAGAAACAAATTTATGCATCGTGGGAACTCATTTTGAATTCACTCAATTTTTAATAATTTCCTTTTCAAATCGTTCAAAAATGCCTTACGAATTTTTCAGAAATTCAAATCAATGACACCCTGGTTAAAAGAACCCATTGATTCTGACCAATTCTCATTAAATTACAATTAAACGTGGACAATGTTCTGAACAAATCTCCTCGGTGATTTTTCAATGAGATTTGGTCAGAACTTTCACGTAAATCTCGTTGAATCTGGCCAAATCTCACTAAATTACGATTAAACTTGAACAATGTTCTGACCAAATCTCATCGAATTTCATTTGTCAGATTCAATGGATTCTTTTAACCAGGGCATGTATTTTCCGTGTATTAATATCTACTCAAATCGAATCAATTGTTTTCTTTACAAATAAAGGAAAACACTACACGCCAGTAAAAATATAAATGTTTATATAGTACTCTCTTATTACAATTGTTTTATTTTTCAAAACGACTCGATAAGGAAACTAACTTGGTTAGATATCGTAAAAGCATTATTCTTTCAATTCAGAAATTGCTAACTCATAGTTCGTAAAGCTTAGAATAAAAGTAGAATATAATTGATTCAGGGTTAGAAATCAAAGCAACTTTTAAGAAATTTGGAAACCTGTGAATTCAACGAGAAATCATTGGATTCAATTAAAACTTTATTTTAATAAACATAAACGTTCAAAGATTCATTTCTCGTTCTCATTTCCATATTTGAAAACTGATATATTCTGCAATAGAGTTATTGTCATTAATAATATAGACATTCAATTTTTTTTTTCTAAATGTGAATAATCTTTATATATATTTCTTTTAAATTTTCAATCAAAGATTTACAAACATTCAAATGAGTGTATAGGAACTTGCTTTTTCATTTCCGATAAAGAAAAGAAATTGATATTGGATTTTTAACGAAAATGAAAATTAATGAAATTCAAAATAGACATAAAACAAATTTTAATTGTATCAACGACATAGTTCTATACTTTGTTGTTCCTTCCACATAACTTAATTTATATTCATTGTAATTTGTGTGAATAAAATCCCTCTATCAAATGTAAAAATCAATAGATTTCTATATTTTCAATGTTTTCATGAAATCATTTCTACATCTCCTACCGCGGCGATCGCTTCAATTTCAACTTGCGCACCCTGTAAAGAGAATAAATAAATCATTGTGAGAAATTATGTAACTCGCATACATATCTTGGTTGATTTCCCATGTACGTACCACTGGCAATGCCGCTACTTGAAAGGTTGAACGTGCTGGATAATTCTTTGTAAAAACTAACAAAAAAATGGATTGATTGATTAAAAGTTATCACATGTTCTCCATCGCCACATCTTTTCGAAAAAATGCTTAATGAATATTACAAAAAAACGAATAAATACATTATTCAAACTCGTGATATTCTTACAAATACATTTAATGAACAATAATATGATCTCAAAATGAAAATTATTAATCTTTAATGTGCTGATATGTGATACGATTTAAATTACATGTATACTCACATTCTTTGTAAACTTCATTAACTCCTGAAAAATCTTCAATCCTGTTCAAAAAGATCGTAGTTTTGATAACTGTGGAGAAACAAAACCATTGCATAATCAATTGTGTTTTTCAGTATTATATTTTAGATACTTTGGTGAAGATTTTGAATAAATTTCCACTTCATTTGATTAAAAAACTCACCTTTTTCCATGTTGGAGTCAGCTTCTTCTAAAATGCATTTCATATTGGTAAGCGCTTGTCTCATTTCGGCAACAGCTCCCCCATCGACAAGTTTATTTGTTGTCGCGTCTACGCCAAGCACTCCAGATAAATACACAGTTCTGTCTAACACAACTGCTTGACTATAATGAAATATAAAAAACATAAATGAATGTAGAACAGGAGATTTTGCTTGTAAATTTTGACAACTCACTTGTAGGGTCCAAAAGGTTTGGGAGCTTTTGATGAACAAATTATTTTACGAATCACTTTTCTAGATGCCATGATGAAATTTGAGTTCTATATGGTTATCCAACGCGATGTTCGCTACTGTCGTGTACTTTACCATATGTCTGCGTTATTTATATTGTTCCAATGATCAGTTAGCTTCGATACCCTTTGACCTCGGAGCCTCTTCAGATTATTCAATGTCCAATATGATTTGGTCAATCAACCAATGTAAAAAAATACGCCACTTTGTATATGATCTTTAAATTATATCATATCAACTCTCATAAACCAGACGAATGTATCAGGTTCGAGTAATTAAAATTGATATACTTTGTTGAAAATTCAATAAGAAGATAATCAACCGATAGAGTTTTATCCATAAAACTATGCTGAGAGACAATGACAATCTAGAATTACAACTTTATAATAGTTTCGGGAGTATTTAATGATTTTGAAAATATGAATTATTCACAAAAGTAATGAAAGCGTGCACTAAATTCTAAATAACATCTAAAATCAAAGAGAAACATGATTTGTCACTGACATGCCGTATTCTTTTTTTATTGAGAATCATCAAAATTTGTCATTTCACATTGATATTCTAATATAATAATAATAATAATAATAATAATATAAAATAAAATAAATCATCATTTCGAGATGAACAACAATAAGAAAATCTTGAGTACTTTTAGGAAGACTCTAGTGTTGGGACTCTGATCACTTTATATTCATGATTTTGACATAAATGATCAAATAAAATCCAATAAACTGAATTTCCAGACATTCTCTGCAGTCGACAGATCATCTGGAAACAGAGTTTAATTGATTTTATGCTTTCATTTCGTAATAAACTAGCAATTACAAAATGAATTCAAGTGCCAACATTAGTACTCTCTTGATAATTTAATCTTCATCCATCGATAGTTTCATTTGTCAAAAAATTTGGTATTTTTATTACAATTTTGAAAGTAAACTAATAATACGGATATAACAGAGCAATAGATAGTGAGAAAAAAAGACAAATGACGTACATTTTTGTATAACTGAATTCAACTTATTTAGATTCTTTTCTTTTTAATTCTTATAATTTGTTCATAAAACCGAAGCTCTCTGTCTTTCTCTCTTTTACACCACAATCATACTTTTTTTTTCTTCAATTTGTATGCGTATACCTGTATTAATGCTCTCTAGGTATCACAGAATTACTTTTTTACTTCATCTTAAACAATTATATTTCATATATAATCTCAGATCAATTGAAAAGACAATGAATAAATGTCCGGTTCTTCGAAAAGATACAATTATTTGAACGAAATAAAAGAGCTGGTATGGCATATACATGATATCTAGAGACCACTAATGTGTACATATATATATATTTCTTTTTTTTTATATATATTTATATAGTGCACTTAAACGTTGTGTACCTTGATGGGCACATTGATCTAAATGTCAAGAAAAAGTTCGTGATAATCATATGGATTAAAGTTCTTATGAAAGTATAAAATCGATATTCATTTTCACGAAATTTTCAGATTCGATTGAATCAATGTACCTGTAAAGATATAGTTGATACAGGACAAACGTATAGGGTTGGATATAGTGAAAATTGATTTTAAAAAAACCAACAAAAAATTCTCCTCTAATAATTTATATGATAATATTGTATATAAATTAAAAAAAAAGAACAATCGATTCGATTTTCTATAAGGAACGAAAAAGGATGATTGAATTGAAAATGGAAGATGTAATTTTCAATTGATGTTGAATACGATTGATTTTCATGATATATATGAGTGTGTGTATATATTTATTCAACTATCCAACCCTAATATTATCCTAAAAAAGAGACACTAATCTTCTCGAGTCAAGAGCGTGGATGAATTTTATATACTCTTTTGCACGGTATTAGTGATTGTTGGCATTGTTACGCCGACCACGTCTTTTACGACCTCCTCCGCCCGTTGGACGATTCGATGTGGCCCATTGTTCATAAAATCGTTCAGCTTCTAACCATTCCTGATATTTATACCACCATTCTTCCCATTTAACATAATCATCGAGAGTTAGATCTCGTAGGTAGCCTCTCGCTTTGTAATAATCGTATCGTACGCGTACGTCGTCCCAACAATCGAGACCACGAGGTCCTTGGGATAATAACGATTCTGGATAATGTCCTGGAGGTGGGGAATCGTATCCCAATCGTGCGATTCTTTCTTCACCTTCTATTACTACTTTCATTGCATTTTCTCCATCCTTTGTGATACGCATATTTTCCATATCTCGACGATCCACGCTCCATTGAGCCATCTTACCGAATCTGCAGATATAAACGATACATTCTTGTTTATTCCTTTCTCATATATACGATCATTTTCAATTCTTCTCATCATTATATCGATTTGAGTTATTACTTTGAATGATTTGAAATACCTTCCGTAATCAATTTTTAATTTTTCAGATAACTGGAAATCTTTCTTGACATCATAAACTTTCTTCTTTCATCTTGTTTCAATTTTTTCAACAACTTGAAATTCATAAAAAAAAAACACTGATCATTTTGTGTCGTAAGGAAATTGGTATTATTTTCACGACATCTGAATTTTAATATTTCTCAACCCTATCGAATATTGTGTCCAATTGTTTGATACAATTGAAAACTTGACATAGAATTTTAGAACACTTTCTTTCTCACTCCAAATCAGTTTCTTTCTCATTCAAATTTTCGATAGAATAAAATTTGATTGATTAGGAGAGAGTGGCCCAATTCGGTCGGTGCTTCAAGCATGACTCTCTCATGTTTATGGAAGATTTCTAACTCGATCAGCTTGCTCGGGGTATCGCCGAAGGCATCATTAGGTACTGATAATATCTCAAGGGGACTAGAGTATGGGGAAGGGGTAAAGTCAAATTTGATACAAATTTAAAGTGAATAAGAATGAATTACATACTTGGGATTACGTACTGCCGCGCAATTTGAATTCCCAAATGATTTCTAAAGGCTGAAAAATAAAATTGTAAAATTTCAGCCTTTAGACCTCAACAAATTTCGCTATTTCATCTTTTAGCCTTCAGAAATCATTTGGGAATTCAATCTCAAGTATGTAATTCATTATTATTTACTTTAAATATGTATCAATTACGTACCTTTTTGAATAACTTGACGCAAAATTTAACTATTCTCCTCCCCCACGCTTTAATTCCCTTAACAGTTTGATAGATATCCGTGGTGAAACATCGAGCAAGCTGGGTCTTCAAAAAACATAAGGGGGCTTCTGGTTCAGAATACCCCACTCTCCCCTAAATAAAGTAAAGTTTCCATGGTTTGATCAGAAGAAAACAGTGATTAAAATTCAAAATGAAACAAGAATGAGTAATCGAACTTGAAAGTACAAGCAATTATGAAAATATATTAATTAGCTTATAACAATAAAAGAAATCTTTTTCAACGGATCGAATATATCGATTGAATTGAACAGAAATTGCAAGAAAAGTATCTTACTTTTCATGATGAAATATTTGTTTGATCAGATGTTATATGCAGAAAAATGAAAACAACTGAACCGGTTGATCTCTTTTGAATCGAATATTACCCTAAATTTGTGTTTACATACAAAACAAATGTCCTGGATTCTTCGTGCTAAAATTAAAATGACAATACCGAGAATTCATGTTTTAATTATGCTGTAATTATACCAGAGTTTGTATTTGGAAAGTTCAGCTTTTGCTTGCACAAGTTTCATTCCTCACACCTTTCTTCTTTTTCAACTTGCCATCGCTTAATTTCTTTGTTTTGCTCAGACCCCTCCAACTCTTATGATTTCCCGTATGAATCAATGTTGATGAATTGTCCGAAAAGTTTCAGGTAACGCTATAAAACCTTAGAAGATGTAGTTATAGCAACGTACCTACATAACCCTCATTTTTTATTCAGCAATTTTGTGGATAATGTTTTCAACTTTTGTGTTTTGCTGCGAACCAATCGAGTCAACTATTACTCCCAGTTTTCATATCCGGGGAATAAGTGGAAATGCCGACGATATATATTTTAGTCGGTTGAACTTCTGGTTATAAAAGCAAGTCTGAAGTTGCTTGGGGAGTTTTTCCACGTGCCTAAGCTTGGCAAAAAGATTCGAAGTGGAAAGGTATTACTTGAAAAACTTCTCATGTATTTTGTCAACATCATTTCGTCGAGATTGTAGGAAGAAATCATCCGCGGTATAGACGGCAATTAAATTCAAGAGTTATGTAGTTGTTAACGTAAATCGTTCCGCAATTGTGATTGCCATTCCTCACCCTACTACGTTATCTACAACTTTCTGGACAAGACTTGAACTGTTTTACACACGAGTCGAAGAGGCCTGGTTTTCTTAGGTTGCAACTCGAAAGAGAAGGATGACATGAGATTAATCAGCGTATTAAATGGAAAAATGGAAAAGAAACATAAGTTTACAAAAGTTTTTTGAACATAAATACCGTTCTGAGAGAGTCATTCGCGGGGGGCCCACGTGGGATGCATTGGAAGAACTATCACTGTCGTCGCTGGGAGAAGATTCTGGTCGAGATCTCATCATCGGAGGTGCCCCCGCTCCATGACTCGTATGCGTCTTCTCCACTTTAATGGGTTTGCGCATCTAAAAAATTGAAAATGCGAATTACCGATATTATTACTCGCAATTACGAATTTAAAACAAGAATTATAACATGGATGTATCAGATATCACTGATATTGAGAAGCAAGTTAAAAATAAATACCAATGGGATAGGATCAGGAACTCTAGGGTCTTCTGGCATCCTGTGTCTCTCTTTGCGACGAACTTTAGCTTCTTTCTCTTTGATGGCTTTATAATCTTTTTGATGTCGCGGTGGTGGTTGCGGAGCCGGCGGTGGAGTCCGAGGACGCGGCATCGGAGGCGACCGTGGTCTACTACGCGGCGGTATGGCCCGTGAACTCGAGGGTACCACTTCCTTGTGTGGTCGAGCTCGAACAGGCGTGATCGATCTCGAACGCGAACGTGACGGAGGAGCGACCCGACGTCGCTCCTTCGGCGAGCAGACAGAACATGATCTATCGGAACAAGTACTTCCGGTACTTGGACTACGCGCTGGTCTTCTAGTATGAGATCTTTCACGCTCCCGATCTCGCGGTGATCTAGGACTTCTCGTGCGGGGACTTCGTGGACGTGGACTATGAGGGCTTCGAGGTCTCGGACTTCGAGGGCTGCGGGGACTGCGAGGACTTCGAGGACTTCGGGGACTACGAGGATGTGATCTACTAGCCTCCCCACTGGTTGTACCACCGACGTACAATTCCTTATACCCGCTGTGTCTCCATCTGTTAGGATCACGTTCCTCTGCTTCCAAAAGTTTCTTGTTCCAATAACTGGATTGAGTTTCCCGAGCTTTACGCACAAAACTGTCTAATTCTCTCCGATTTCCTGACTTATCACCGTGAGGTCTCGGTTGCGATCCACTAGTATCCATCCTCATCTTGCTCGAACTGCTTCCACTGCCACCTCTTCTTCTGTCGTAATCTCGCGACATCCTTAAAGCAATTTAAGTGTTATAATTAATTATATTGATATAATTGTTAATTTATTGAACGATAAAACATTTTCTTTTGAATTTTATGCTGAAGACGTTTCGCTGGATAATCAAATAATTAAACTTCAAAATTTTTCTCCCAGTATTTATTATTTTATCTATTGAAAAACAAAGGGATAACATTTTGTATTAGAAAAAGGCGAATGATATTGCTTTAAAGCAGTGGAAAATTTTTCATGTTCGAACATTGGATATGAAATAATCATCAAGTTTAAACTCAGTTGTTCTTTGATAGTCATAAAAAGATAAAATAAGAAAAATATTGGAACCATGCCAAAGAGTATTTACTTCACAGTCCAAATGAGGTTCCGATACCTATGTATATTGTATAAAATCTACATTTTTTGTTTTGAATAGGAAAAAATGAAGTGAAAATGTGAGTTTCATTCTCATTTTGTTATGATTCAATCAGGTTCTGTTGAATGGAAAGTATAATGATTTGAAAAAAAAGGTGTACTATGCTTTTGCTATCTACGCATTTGAGTTCCACAGTTTCATGTTAAGAGTTTCCATTTTTATTCACAGTATTTTACCCAAACGTATTTTGGCATTGCCCCCCACCAATCAATCTTCCAAACCAGACGTGAGAAAATGTTTCACCATTGGAAAAGTAAAATGAATTTGTCTGTATGATTACCTGTTGATCGGATGGTACGAAGAAGGGTAAGCAGAGGCACTCAATGATTAACTGGAGCAATCCCAAAACTCCTGTGAGAGCAGTGAACACGTTAATTCTCAATGACATGACAGAACGGCCAAAAGAGGATAATAAGCTGGATATAATCGCCCATTAAAACGTTAGCAGAACCATAAAATTGTCTCTCCGTACGAGGATTGAACATTTTTGGAAACAAGAAAAAATAGAGAAAATTCTCAAAGTCACAAATTTGTGAACAAGAATCTTCTCCTAAACAAACGGAACAATAACAGAAATTTATCATTGGAAAAAAAAGTAACAAAAGATGCAATACATATCCATGTTAATATATCGTTATCACAACACCGATTACGTTATTTCATTCGAAACCACGAAACGCGCAGTAGGATTGTGTTGGTTTTTTTCGGATCGAATACCATCGCATCGCTCGTTTCGAGTCAACGAGAACAGAGAGGAACTTGGAAAAGACATTAATCGAATGCAATGTCAGGACGATGAAATCAACGCGGTAAACCGGCGACAAGGGGATTTGGCCATGCAAAAGGTTGTCGTCACCCGTTTTCGTATACACGATCGGATTTACTCCGAGCCATGCTGAAACCCGACGACCCGATATCAGCGGCTCGGGTAAGAATCACGACGACGACGAAGACGATGATAACGACGGTAATGACGATTGCGCCAAGGTCACTTGTACAAACGATCGAGGGTTTTACGCGAATGCCAAAAAGCTTAGCTTTATCCGGCATTGTTAATGATCGATCGACATTAACAACGAGAATTACCGTGACGCGGTCATTCGATGTCAAAATGTCCGAAATCGGTACTATACGCGTCGCGTACAACCTTCGCTTCGTTAAATTTCTTGTAGTTAAAGTGAAGGTCGCCATGGTACACACCTTCGCACAGTTTCTTTATTTCACAAAACTTTTTTTCTCTCCTTTACCTCTTTTGCATAGGGTTTTTTCTTTCTTTACGAATATCGAAAAAAAGATTTTCGACAAAGTACCGCGGTATTTCTCATT
The DNA here is from genome assembly GCA_018340375.1 of Gonatopus flavifemur. Taxonomy (NCBI): domain Eukaryota; kingdom Metazoa; phylum Arthropoda; class Insecta; order Hymenoptera; family Dryinidae; genus Gonatopus; species Gonatopus flavifemur. Next base: position 16,388,319 of record JAFFJZ010000005.1, read on the forward strand.
CTTCGCTCAAACAAACACCTTTGAAAATCAATCTCGTCCACTCTCCTTCCATTTCCTCTCGAGGGGTTGTGGAATGAGAATTTTCATATTCATTTCTTTTCTCTCAAGCATTCTCTTTCTCTCTTGGGATAACCAGGTTTTAAAACAACACTCACTTTTCTCACCCCGGCAACTCGGTTATTTGCATTTTCTGATTATACGATTCACTTCCGATCCCGTTTACCACGATCGAAGAAAATTATAACTTTTTTGCGGACGTAAATTTCTTCGGATCGTCAAATTCCACAGGAACCAACCGCACCAAAGAAGTTGCTACAGAAGGACACTTGTAGTAAGCAATGGTGGCGCTGTGAATCATTTCATTTTGCGAACAAATTCTCAACTCTTCGTAAGAGGTGTGTTCTAAAATGTTGCGGGAGTTTGAATCGTTCATTGGCACGAAATGGGAGTCGAATATCGGAGTAATCAACTAGAGGTGAATTGAAGAGGATACACCCCTGTTATCCCGAAATTTCCCGATTCGTTAAAAACTAGTAATTTCAAATAATTTCCCTAAAAGGTACTAGTTTTCGACGAATCAGGAAATTTCGGGCTAACAAACATTCGGGACGACCACATAATTTATGCGTTATGTGCAAATTTTGATGTAAATTCATATAGAAAAAGATTGTACTGCATAATGCATCATGTAGCGCATAATTTTCAGGAATCAGTGCATAAAAGTGCATCCCCAGACCGCACACAAGAATCTCGACTGAATTCTGAAAAAAGAACTCTTGAAGAATTCTTTCAGAATATAAAGCCGCCTTGAAAAGTTTGAAGAAGATTCAATTGGCCAGACATTTGCGAGTTTCGTTAAAACTCTATGAGACTTCTTTGAAAATTTCAACGGAACTCGCAAATGTCTGACGAATCGAATTTTTTTCAAACTCTTGTGGAACATTTTGTATTCTAAGAGTTCTTCAAGAGTTCTTTTTTCAGAATTCAGTTGAGATTTCTGTGTGCTGTGTGGGTCCAGTATACTACAAATTTTATTTAGTTATTAAAGCATGTCAAAATCTAAATAATTGAGAGAAAACTATTCTAAATAATCTGGGATTGGTTCTGTTTCTTATTCGATCGGTAACGATGCAATGTCCCGAAGGTACGGTATCAAAGGTTCGTTCGTTCTACGTGTTCTGGATTGCTCTAACTTGTAACAAACCAATCATTTCGTTCCTATAATTGGAAATAACGAACCCAAAATACTTGGAACAAGTTGGGGTAACTTGGGACACCACTCAACGAACTTAGCTGAAGAGTGCGCACTCCAGTATATGACTATGTCTTCATCAGGCGTAAATAAAACAGGATTGCAATTCAGAGATTCTTTTGGGAAAATTATACTCGTCTACTGAGTGGTCATTTCCCGTGGTTCAATCCTATTTCACTTCTGTTTCAAGTCCGATGGAGCAGAAGTCTATTATAGAGCTCAATAGCTAAGTTCGTTTACCGATGTCCCAAGTTACCCCAACTCGCTCCAAGTATTTTGGATCCGCTACTTCCAGTTTAAGCAACGAAATGATTGGTTTGGTACAAGTTGGAGCAACTCAGGGCACGTAGAACGAACGAACCTAATGTACCGTCTCGAAGTTTGATGGCCCGAAAGATCAACAGCCTGAAACAGGCCCCTCTGACTCATGCATTTTCTCCTAGAAATCCGGTTCACGTATTGACCAAGAAATCCCCAAGAAATCCAGATGGCGATCTCATCTAGTTGGTTGAATCATAACCTCAAAATATCAGCGTTGCGAAGTTTGGTTCCTTGTAAGTTCAAAGTTTATGAATATAATAGTATTATCTGTAATTATTGGTCATTTTCTCACTATTCATCTTCAATTTTTGCTATAAATGATTCATTTTACAGAATTGATAGCCCCACTGACACGCGGAGCCCTCTACAACTTTCTGATCGGTGTATGAACAAAAGTTCTAGACAGCAGGGTTGGGTTTATTACGTGATCTATTAGTTTCTTACCGTAATATACTTAGTATAAAAAACGTAATATGTGTAAGATACTTGAACCCTCCTTCCCCCCTACGGCAAGGGGGTTGGTTTTGTAGGTAAGATACGTCGTCGTCAACTATGTAAAATACTTCGAAGTATATTACGTACCAACCCTGCTAGACAGTCGGAAGGGCCTGGCCTAAAATGCGTTGATCGATCAATTCCTGGGAAGTTCTTTATAGGTTACTAGAAATAGACCAATGAGCTAATTTCGGGCTATTGACCTTCCGGGAATTGCACCGTTTTCGTTTGATCTAAGGCTTGATGCAATTGATTGGGTATTAATGACGTAAAATGATTGATCACCATTCGGTATTGTAGTATCCTACCTTGATCAATTCAGGAGCCTTTCGAAGTAGCTGATCATCTGGTCTTGATCAGCCACTTCGGAATTTCGGATTCTTCGGAAGGCTGCTCATAAAAGAAGTAACTATGACAAATTTCTTTTATGGATCGTTGATCTACTCAGGGTAGTTCACCCTGCATCAGAGAGCTCAGCTGGCTGAGCTCAATGAATACTACCTCTTTTTCCGCGGGAATCCCCTTGAAATAATTTTGATTTGAAACTTTACATACAGGCCTAGAATAACGGGTTGCTGCAAATATTCACGCACTGGGGGAAAAAATGCTAATCCAACCTGGAAAAAAGGTTGCACCAGGCCTTTCCGACTGTCTAGAACTTTTGTTCATACACCGATCAGAAAGTTGTAGAGGGCTCCGCGTGTCAGTGGGGCTATCAATTCTGTAAAATGAATCATTTATAGCAAAAATTGAAGATGAATAGTGAGAAAATGACCAATAATTACAGATAATACTATTATATTCATAAACTTTGAACTTACAAGGAACCAAACTTCGCAACGCTGATATTTTGAGGTTATGATTCAACCAACTAGATGAGATCGCCATCTGGATTTCTTGGGGATTTCTTGGTCAATACGTGAACCGGATTTCTAGGAGAAAATGCATGAGTCAGAGGGGCCTGGGTTGCACTGGCATCAATAACCAACCCAGATAACATGTCCTCACGAAGCGACGCACATGGATAAGCTTCTGCACGCAAATTGCACGCAAACCTAGGGGGGGGGGGGCTTCCAAATGTTCTCTGGGAATGTACTCAATTCTCCCTGGTGAAAATCCAAAAGTGGGGGAAGCGGATATTGAAACAAATGAAACGCGAAAATGTTTCAATTCCCTCCTAAATTGCGTTCAGGTGACTCTTTGTTACGCTTAGATGACTTTTCCCTTGCGTTTCCGTTGCGCTCCAACGCTTCATTTTCACCAGGGCTATGCTGGCGTGACATCGAACCAATGCTGAATCGACATTGGTTGTCAATGCCAACCCTGCTTAAAGAATCTAATTGATTCCGATGCAGAAAACTGAATCAAGACCATTAAAAATCAATTTTTAATGGGTTTGAATAGGTTTCTGCATCGGAATCAATGAGAATCAATCGGTTCAATGAGATTCTTCAAGCAGAAACCTCATCAACTACTTTATTTTTCCCAGTGCGCAAATTAAAAAACTTGTGTTCGTTTACATGTATTTCGCAAATGTCAAAAGTATCCACGATCATATCCCATTTTTATGCACCCGTACTTTTTCACACGCGACGTGATAATCAATTTTCAATAAATATGAAATTTGCCGATAGTCAGCAACTGTCACGGTTTTCGGGATGCACTTTTCAGAAATACATTTCAATATAAACATTGATAAACATCGAGGTTCATCAATGAATTTTTAATGAATTTTTATGTTTATATCATTTTAGTTCATACAGTTTTTGATGCTTTACCATTTCTTTAATGATTATTTTTGGAATTTTCAAGTTTTAAAGTAATTTCTTATTCACACACTGATAAAATGGAAATAATACAAACGTGCGTGACACAAAAACCATACCCCCAACCTTTAAAAAGCGTTTTATGTCCGAGCAACAAAAATAAAGTAAGAACTTTCATCCTAGATTTTAAGAATAATATATCTACGCGTTCATAACATAAGAGCAAGCATCACTACTTTATGCAATTCTCAATAAATTCCTTCAAACAATTTTCTCTCATTTCCATCTAACAAAAAGTCCTTCCATCTTCTTATATAATAATATATTATTTCATGTATAGAATTTGAAAGTATTGATTGAGATTATTGTCTTGTACTTTTCAAAATGATCACAGAGAAAGTATTCAAGTAAATTTGAGGGGATTTATGGTACTCGAGTAGATCATGCAATATATTTTGAAATATATTACTTCATTTGTAATAAAATTTTATGAAAATCAGTTCAGCATTGTACAATTTCGCTGAAAATCTATTTCTATTTGGTACTCTGAGGAGGAAAAGCAATATCTCAGGGAGTAAACTTGGGGAATGTTAGAAAATGTTGTTCTAATCCCTCTACATTTGAATCTCCCTTGAATTCTTGAAAATCTTCATGAACTAAGATAGAATCCTGACTTGGGTACATTAAGGGGATCCCATCTCTGTACCATTAACCAAATCTTTTTCGATGGATTATTCGAAAATGTAGCAATATAATCAAAATATCGCTTCATTGTTGAATTATTCGTCACAAAAGACGAAAATCGAGTACAAGGAATTAGGGCGTCATATATAAAAACTAAACTCACTTACATAGAAGAAATTTCATCTAGATACTTTTGAAAATATTTAATTTTAGATATTCAACGAATTGAAATTTTGTGTAAAATCATAATCTATGATATGAAAACAACAAAAATGTTCATTCAATAACCACAATTCAACTTTCATACAATTGACAATTATCTATTATACGCAAAATTTCTGAGTCAATCATACTTTTTTACAGTGTCTAAGAAGGTACGTACAACCACCTAGAGTCAAATCATTTGCTCCAAACAAATTCTATTGTCCTCCGTCAAAACCGTTGGAAGCTGACACGACATATCATTTGTCTTATCTGAATGTGGACAATAAAGCGTCATATTACGCTCGTTCCAAACCTATTCGACCACCCACTTCTCTTAAAACTGCTGAAGATAAATTTGCTAATGAAACGACAAACGCAATGAGTTATCAACCCATTTGGGGAGTGATCAGAAGACAACCGATTTTTCCAAAATCAAGGTACAAACGCAACCTCCAATACAGGTGGAAATATTCTAATTCTCAATATCAAAAATACATTTTTTCGATCTAGAGCATTGATAAGGCCAGGGAAAATAGAAAATGCCACCACCAATCGGCTCTCTTTCACTCCAAAATATATGCCAAAACCAGACAAGATAGTACCTTGTGGGCATATTCGTACAGGTGGAGGTCGATTGGAAGATACCACTACGACTGGTCTGTCGTATATAAATCCCGGGCCTGTACAGCCTACAGCCAGTTGCAAACCCATTAAAGTATATTGTCCACCCTCTGAACCACTGCCCAATGAAACTACTGCGAAACTAAGTTACCAACCTTTCCGTGTTCCAGAGAAAGAGAGAGTGCCTTGGGCCGAGAAGCAACCGTACAAGTACTATCCTGATTTCAAAGATTTGATTAAAATATAACCCATACTATTATACATGTATTTGATATTCAAGAAATATGAAATTTGTTGAAAAAGGAAACAATTCTCTCTAACAGAATTCCAGAGATTTCAATGTGCAAAAAGACCACTTATTCCGAAAGTTTCCTGGAAAATGAACAACCCTGTAGAGTGCAGCCAATCATTCCACTTTCGACTCCTTTACTTCCTCCTGGAGCACAATTTGCAAGCGCAACAATTTATAAAGAGAGCTTCATACCGTGCGGTGCCGAACCTGTTGGACCTATAGTTCCCTGTGGACACATTTCTATACCCGATGAAAAAATGGCTACGGATACAACAAATAAAGTATTTCATATGGAATTTCAAAAATGATATATCATATAAAACAACTTTCCTTTTTCAGTTGAGCTATCAAAAAGTCTGTGTAGAAAAACGTGGCCCGATAGTTCCGAGATCTCGGAATATGTTGGGACGGGGACCGATGCAAAGAGAAACCACAAATCGTCTCTCGTTTATCCCACAACCGATGATGTCTCGAGCAGAACCTATCGTCCCTTGTAATAACATTCAAACTTCCACACAGCCTCTTGAAGAAAAAACCACAACAGCTTTGTCGTTTATGAAACCACAGCCAATGGAACCTGTACAAAGCTTCAAACCATTTAAACCTTATTGCAAGTAAGTGAATACATATATATATATTCATAAATGATTCTCATACTACCTCGATTTCCAGACCGGAAATCAAATTAGACGCAGATACGGTGAACAAATTATCATTCCAACCTTGGACTCCAGAGCCTAAACAAGAATTGCCATGGGCTCGGAGACGTAACTTTGAGCCTCCCAAAGAGCCCATGGTCGGCGAAACGTTGTACAATCAAAGTTATCCATTGCCTGGATATTTTATCGAAGAATGTCCGTGTCCTGGAGGAAAAGGGGATTGTATCGAATTTTCCGAGCAAAAACCATGCGTGTCGGTTTGAACGTTATGTCTCGAGTTCTGAGTCAAATAATTCAGCTGAACTTTTTCGGTGAGCAAACATATATTTTTTTTTCTTTGGTGGAAAATGATAATGAGAACATATTTCTTAACATAACTTACAATTACGTACACAATATCGATAAAATAAAATATACAATGAATAATAATGAATAAATGAAGAATATTTTAGTTACATTGATACAAAATTCAAAAAAAGAAGAAAATAAAAGTTCAGTGTATTTTTATTGCACATGAAATGAATGTGCGTGTTGTGTGCGCATATATTCATACATACATACATCACAATGATGAGAATGCAACAAGCCTTTTTTTAAACTCACAAAATTGTGTATGGAAATGCATTATATATGTTCTTCCATTCTAAATAATATTATTATTTTCAGAATGGAAAAAACAAATTCAATATGGCACTTCTAACGGAGAAGAAAGAAACATTTCTATCTATTTATTTGGTAAAAACTCTTATCCGTAATCGATTTAAAATTAAATCTATGTCGTTTCGTTATTCCGAAATTTAGTTATAAAATTAAAGAAGAATCTGTGCTTTGAGTTATATTTGTAATAACATTATACAGAATGATTGTATTTTGTAAACATGATATTCTTTCGGATGACAAATTTCTGGATTCAGTAAAATTTTACTTTCGGTAACACAATATTGTTTGTATCAAAAAATTTAGATACTTTTAGAAAACATTTAGATATTGTTACATGATTTTTTACCTATTTTATTATGTATCTAATTATTTTTTAAAATATAAATTCATGAAAAGCAACTCGACCATTGGTATTATAAATTTAATAAAAATTACTCTTCAATTCAAAAATTATAAATTACTTTCATATATGTGTTGCGAGTCGCAATTGTACTTTTGATCTCAAAATTTATAGAAAGTCTGGAGTTTAAAGGATTTGAATCTTGACTCTAAACTCGGGTTTGAACAAAAAATATTTCTTCATTTCTTCTTAAAATTACAAATCAAGTTCCATGAATGGATTTCGAGATTAAGTCAACAACTACAAAAGATCACTGAAAGATGTACACTTCGTCTTGTAGATAGAAATATATTCGATTTTGTTTTTTTAATCACTGTGCCTTGAATTCTCACCTAATTTGATGTATATATGTGTATATAAACACACGTATAAAGAATGAATAAGTACAACAAACTTGTACTCAACATTTAAAATAAAAGGTTATGCTCTCGTAGAAGAAAAAGGAATTATTCAAATGGCGAATTGTAATTCATTCTATATTCATTACAGTAAATTACTTTGTTTTATTTTTAAATGCTATATAAAGATTGATGAATAACTTATACACACAATTGTTACTTCAAAAAAATGGCCTGCTCAAAGTATATTATTTGTTTTTCCATTTCGGTAAAATTACTCAAAATAATAAAATAAACTCTAAACTTTGATAAAAAAAAGATCAATAGAGAATAATATAAGCGTACATTCATAAAAGATATACACATTCGGATCTGACATCATGTAAATATAAATACAAAAGTACAACGAGGAGCGTATTTATGTTCCGAATGTAAGAACAGATTTAACATATAAGTAACGATATTTTTCCTAAACGCAAAAATCAATTGCTCTCCTTATTTTTCTTAATTGTATTAAACAGGGGAGGGAATAAAATAGTAATCAGATATAAACACGATCAACTTGACAGGTACAAGTTGTTTCAACACTTTTTTTTGTTTATACATATAATAATTTGTAATAGTGTCTAAATTCGAAGCGGAAGAGAACAATTGCGTCCACGACAATATAATTTGCATATAAAAGCAGATGGATATTTAATGTTACTTCAAATAGTCTTCTAATAGTTTGTACTTGTTCGCATGAGAAACAACAACTTTCTTCTTTTTCGGACGTTAATTTATATATTGAATATATAATTCATTCAAAAATCTTATGAGAAAGAGGGAACGAAATTAGGGAGATTAAATTAAAATTACGATGAGATAAATCTCAAATTCTTAAGGCACGTATTTAGGTCACTTTAATCACAATAATTCGTATAGGTATTGACTGAATTTTGATCTACCATCTTGAAAATATACAAGGTGTTGCGGAAAACATTCAAACCCTTTTGAGAGTGGGCTCCTTTCTGATCTGAAGCTTAGTTTCACAAGTATATTCTTTGATCATTGGAGTAGCCGATGTACTCGTCACCTGAATGTTCAACTTATTTTGTTTATAACTCAAAAACTGAGCTTCGGATCGCAAAAAAAGGTGAATAAGAAAGTTGTTTTTGTGACCCCTTCGAAGAATTCGAGTGGTTTCTGAAACACCCTGTGTACGGGTCAAATACGATGTCAGAGTTCTAGGAATGAAAATTCAAACGGAAAAGCATCTACTTTTATACAATAAAGTTTTCTGCACTCGGATACACTAAAATGTTTCTATTGTTTCATAGGTTTAAGACGGATACGAATATTTCATCGCATACTTGGGGCAATCAATGACCCTGGGGATCAAAGGCCGATTTCAAACACTAATATAAACTATTCGCTAATATATTATTCTGGAAAATACTATGATAATCGCTGCCCTTTGAATTTTGTGATAACACTTTCTTCGATATATGAATCTCAAAATCGATTGCGTTGATAATTTAAAAGTTAAAAAATCTGAATAAAGATTATATCCTAATAGCACTCATTTCGATATATATTCAAGATCAATGAGGAAAAAAAACACTTGCTGTTGTATGAAATAAGATTAATAAAAAAAAAAATCGGGAAAAATAAATATTTCATTTCAATCATTAAGGAAGATAAAAGTCAATGACTGCAAAATTTGTTATAATGCAACATCCTAAGTAGTTTTGAAGCATCTTCTCTTTGTACATGGAATCAAAGTCTATTGGTAAAAATTATTTGGAAAACATTATATACATACAACTTTGTCTTCATAAAATTAAAAGAAAAAAGGAAAAAAAGAATGGTAAAATTATTTGTTGGAAGAATGAAATGATTGGCATTTACCATTCTCGTAACTCCGGAATTGATCTTCAAATAATAACCTCGACAGTTTTCGTAATATCTTCCATTCGCAAGTCCATCAATTACTACGCACAAACTAATAATATTAAAAGAAAAAAAAAGGAATATCAAACTCAACAGAAATATCTCCTTGATATAAATGTAACATTTCTTCATAATATAGACATTTCCTACTATTTCTCGTTTCTAAATAATCAATTGCAACATATTCAGCAATTTATCGTTGCGGTATGAAAAATATATTGCACTTGTACGGTTGATATAATTAACAGATACTATATTCCTATTTCACTAACGTCATACACCTTCGATGTCGTAGAATGTTTCAAAATAATTTTGTATAACAATGAATCAAGAGGATCATTAAATTTTTCATATTAGAATCAAATAGTTTCCCTCCCCTGTTGACGCAATAATAATAACACATTGTTCTTTTTTTTAATAACATTCGTTTTCCGACCTTGTATCCGACGATAAGAATAACAGATTAAAATAATGGACAGACGATTTTAAACCATGGAGTAGATACCTCACGTTGAACCACGTATGCTTATCTTTATTGGGGCTTGATGTAAGACTGCATGAACTCCGAGAATCCAAAGTTATTTAATTGGTCCAAGTTGAGATTTTCATCGATCGAAGGAAGCTCCCCATGATTCATCAATTCGACGTAGTCCACTTCCGTGTTTGGCCGACCAACCGATTGGCCGAGACCTGGAGCGTAGCTATTACAAACAAAATCACAACCCCAATCACTGGCACGCTCAATTAACGGAACGCATACCGCGAGAGTTGATTATATTCTTTCTTTTGTTTTCTCTTTTTCTTTTCAGCTAGTCTACCATTGATACTGTATTCAAAAATTCGAAGAAAAAACGAATAGCGTGACCGATTAAGCCGGATAGCCGGTACAACACGGCAAAGGGTACGAACAACCACAAAATAGTTAACTAAAAAACAGTTAACCAAACGACTCGGATAGCACATTAATTTGTGATTGAATTTAAAAATTCTAAACTGTCAATTTGAAATTTTCAAGGTCAATGAAGATTGTGCTATTCGAGAAAGAATGGTCGTTCGATTATGTTTTCTTTATTCCAATCGAAGATTGGAACAACAATGAAACAATCTCGAATGACTCGTGATAATGAAAATAAAAAAATGAGAATTTCTCAAGACGAAAAAGGATCATGAATTTTAAAAGGATATTATTACGATGGTGATGATGATAATAATTTGATAATGCGATCATGCACAGGTGCCAGTTCAATTCTTAATAATGAGCACAGTGATTGGAGTTGCGTTCTGTACGAATGGTATCAGGAAATTATTTTGAAATTGATTCTTTCCATTGTGGTTGTACCGGCTTGCTCCAGGCCTTTGCCATTTACTTGTTTATAATATTTTTGTTTACATCTAAAAGTTCCTTTTTCGTGTTACACAGGTCATCCAGCTAGTACTTTGACATTCAGAACAAAAACTTTTTGTGTGCATACGTATAGTTGGCTGCATGTGAAAGTATTCCAATATATTTCAGAATTATCGTCTAAGTAGATATTTATCGACAAACAAATACGGTCTCTTATTAATTATTTCAAGCCATGGATAAGCCGTTCTTTTAAAAAAGCGTTCAAATTGAAATGATAATTGTTATACGAATATGAATAGAAAAATAAATATCATTGAGTTTGTATCGAGTAGACAAGAACATAATGCAAGATCTTTCAAGCATCGATAAGTAAAATAGCAAACTTTTTTCAAAAAAGTGTAAAAATTAGTTAAATTCATTCAACGCATGATTTACAAATTCGTAAACAATCGAGGATTTTAAATTTCATTAAATGGTCCCTCAAGTTACCACTGAATTATCAATTGCTAACTGTTTTTTCAGTACATCGATACATCAATTCTCCTAATGTGTCATAAGTTGATAGATACTTGTAAGATCCCGGAATTTTTTGTCTTTATAGTATTAATAACAAATTCCTATCGAGTAATACTATTTGACAAAATGTACTGAAACTAATAATAGTAGACATTTACACTAGGACTATATTATGGATAGATTATCACTTCATTAAGAATGCTGGATGAAAATATAATTTCCACTCCTCTTTTCTTCAATCGATTACCACAAGTATTGTATCGAATAACAGATATATTCATAAAAAATCCAAAACGATATAATGTTTTTGAATCAAAATAATTTGGAAGGTAATTTCTCGAAGGATACACACAATATTTTTTCGAAAAATACCAAGATCAGAGAAGATTCTTTTTGGTGGGTTATAGATTTTGCATTCTAGATCTCAAAGTTATAGTGATTAGTTCCACTTCACGAGTTTACTAAAATAGATTATTTGTAAATGAAATTCAATTCCTTTGTTGAAGAATCCTATTGTAACTTGCCAAATCTGTTTGAATCTTGTAACATGTTCTGATTGAAGCCAATTTGGTAATTTTTAATTAAATTTGGTTGAATTTAAAGAGCTATTTTTTCAATGTCAAACTTATTGAAACCTGGACAAAGATCTTGCCAAATCCTATTTGGTTTGATTTTTGTGGATTTTACAGGTTTCTACAAAGATATGCTTGTTGAGAAAGCTCTTCAAGCATGTCTGAAGCTTTTTCACCTAAACACAAGTCTCCTGGTGGAAATGATAATTTTTATATTAAATTCAAATATTTGTTCTTGAAAGTAAATAATTCTAACAAAAACTAATAAGAAATTATGAGAAATGTTGTATTGTTAGGTTTCGCTTCGAAATCGATTTGAGAAGACCAAATATTGGGACTTATCACTTCAATTTCCATTGACGATTATATTATGCGCTTACTCCTATAAAGTGAGTTTGCATTAAAAAAAAAAAAACAAAAAAGATGAACCAACAATTCATTCGAATACACAATTCTTCCAAATTATTTAAATTCCAAAACTTTAGTTTCGATGCAATTTTACTTGACTTCAATTCGAAATAATTTAATTTTCTTAAGTTAGAAACCATTTTACATTTTCTCTAACTCTCAATAAATAAACGTACATAAATTAAATAGCCCTGCTATTTTTTGGAATTAAAACAAAAAAAAAAAAAAAAAACAAACAATAATCTCAAATATCCAACACCCTCCAAAAAGTGATTCATACTCATTACACATATAATTGTAAAAATCTTACAATCCGTCGACGCGGTTTATATAAAAAAAAAGTGATATTTTTTTTTATATTCGTCGTTCACTGCTGCGCAGATTGTAAGATTGTTCCCATGATCCTCGTGCTCTGCACAGACTATTCTTTCTAAAAGTATCGCATTATTTGAGCTCAATAATGAACGAGGTTTGCGAGTTGTATGATGCAGCACTCGAGTGCTTTATCCTTCAACATCATATTTGAGCATAAGAAGTTTCTAGCGCCAATCGCATTGGCGCAAAATTTTTATATAAAAAAGTTTTCTATGAGTGTAAAAAAAATTTACAAAAATTGCCATTGAAAAATGCATGGTCACAAATACTTGTTATATTATATAGTAAAAACAAACAAAATTAATAATTAACGCATCAAAAGAATACTGACGAAGTATCTGCTTAGATAAAAATAAAGAAAATGTGGAAAGTTTCAATTTTCGAAATTTGATTGTTCTTAATCATGCAGCGATAAATTAAATTTATCACACACATATTAATATATAATTTAATCATTTTTTGGCCCAGCACTAATGCAAAATAAAATTCATCTAACGATTATTATCGTGAAATCATTTGAGATTCAGTCTCTTAAAACAATAGCGCTCGTCAACGATTTCGTCAAATCTTCATACATTTTCTCTATTCAATACCCACAACAGTCGATTGTGTGAAGTTAATTATAGTTATTAAACCATCGATGTAAGTTACATCCAAGGTACTGACCTGGATGCCACAGACGGAGTGTCCCGTGTTACCGATGGATCAGGACTGTGCGCTTGAAACATGGTGGACGGCGTGGCGGGATAACTGCCCCCAGGTCCGCTTTGACCACCACCACCCACTCCTACGATTGAAGAATGAGATGGTGTTTGTCCACCCATCCCAGGACCTCCCCAACCAGGTACGTGAGTCACTAGCAATGGTTTCACGTAACCATTTGTCGACGTGGATTGACTGTCTGTAAAGGCATTAACCAAGAAACCATTATTTCAAATACAAATCACATTGATGTAATGAAATTACAAAAGAATGTTTCATCAACTAACCTGTAAAAGGTGTGTAATACTTGGAGAAAGCTTGAGCTTTCGATATATCTGGATAAAGATACAATAAGTGATGTAAATCAGATACTCGATCAGCCAAACTTCGAATTGCAAAATCTTTGCTGGTGAAAGGTTGTAGCATAAAAACCTCTGTTTGATCTATAACAACAACAAATACCATCAATATATTGATCAATAATATTTCAAGTTGAAGTCAACACTCACCTCCCACCCAAGCGATTGTAACACCACCAAGTTCGGAATCCGAGAAACGCATGAGGAAGGTTCCTGACGCACAATTAGCTAACATCTCTTCGGCTTGCTTTTTCCTAACGAATCCTAAAATATAACCATCTATCCAGGGTCCTCTCAAATGCTCTCTAGTCAATTTCATAACCGCATAAAACCATTCCCAAAATGTGAAATTTCTGTCGGGTAGAGGTTCTTTACAGAACTGTGCCCAACTAAACAACAATCCCGAGTAATCTTGACCACCCGCGTTTCCTCCCCGAAATGCTTTTTCTGCTAAAAATCGGAGATTGTCTTCCGTTAAGGCCCGGCCAGTTGCCGATCTGAATTTAACGTTCAACGCTTCCGCGACTTGTCCCCACGGAACTTTATCCGGCACTACGAAAGGTGGTCTTCCAGGTTCAGCGAAAGCGTTGTCCCATGTGACTGTCGCCCAAGCGTGTGGTTCTTGATTTCCATGCACTATGACTACCACGGGTAAGCTCAAAGTCCAAACTTGAAACACTAATTCTCCTCCTCCAACGCTGAATTGGGATTGAAATAGCAGAGAAAATTTCTCATCCATCACAGATTCTGTTCCTTTCTTGTCCGCTCTTTTGATTTTTTTCAATTGCATATTGCGAAAACTTACTGAAAGTTGTCTTGTCGCCTTAGTATATATATGTAAAAAAAAAACCACAATGATTAATGGAGGGAATCGCCAGAATCAAATTGAATTAAATTTTCATTACTCACCTGATGATATTCCATGGTACCCGTATTATTAAGAATTTCACCACTAGCCTCTCCGTGCTTAGCCATTTTATCACTTTTCAATATGGCATTGGCTTGTAATTCGCTAATTATGCTAACTTTAACTTGCGGCGGTGTCATATGAACGTTCAATTTACCACCGACCAAAAGCCGAACAGTACTAGTAAATCGTGTATTCGTTTTCATAACTTGGGGAGGTTGTTTTTCTATGATGAAAGTACTTGTAACAAGGGAACTAAGGAGTTGCGTTATTTGGGCATTTAAAGTAGGGAAAATGTCTTGGATTCCTGGAGGATCTAAGGCAAATTTCTGTTTCCAACGTTCAGCTTCTTTTATTTGCTGTCTATTCAACCAAATTAATTCTGCAAGACTCTCGCACCATTCTTGAATAGAATCTAAATTACTGTTGAAAGGTGCGCCATTTCCGGCTAACTGCTGATCTCTCTTCCACCTGAATCAAAATTGATTAATCCAATAAAAAAAACTGAATTTCATGTATACATGATAATTATAAATTGAAGAAAAAAAAAACATACCTAATAAGTTCATCATCTAGTACTCGAGATTGTAAACTATTTATTCTGGTGATCGTATCTTTCAATTTGTCAGCCAGTGTCAAACATAATTGCATCAAGCCCGTTACTTTCTGATTTAACAATTGTTCTTGTTGTTCCTTTTGCCTATTTGAGAAGAAAAAAAAAAGAATTATAATCATGAAATTGAATTTTCAGTTTTACAAATAGAAAACGCTGCGAGATAAATTATATTTTACCTTCTAATTTTCTTTTCTACGTCTAAGCTTTGTTGATTTTGAGGTTGAGTGGCTAAATGTTGTAAATGAGCATTTAATTTGGTACACTCGTGATAGCTGATGGCAAATGCTTCTTGTTCTTGTTCCATTTTCCTTAAATCTTCTCCAGTTTCTTGTGTTCTACGCCGTAAAAATTCAACTTGTTGCGCAATTTCAGCAACCGCGTCTCCGACCATCAATCCAACCCTTCCACCTGCCATATTCATCAACGTTCCTCCTAAATTTTCCACTTGTGCTACCAATTTCATCTCCGTTGCTAAACAATGTCTGATGATTCTAAACAACGTTCCTGGGTTTTGACTGTATCTTTGCTGAAATATTAATGCGCTCTTATGAATTATTCCACACTCATTGATTATTTGAAACAAAAACATTGAATTTTTCAGAACCCCTTTTTAAAAGCTTCTCAAAAAAGCTAGTATGAAATGAAAAGACAAAGTCCTTGATGAATAAGACGTTCGGAATGTTCTTTGATATGCAGTACATTTTTATTAGCGTTATAGGGAAAATGTGAAAATATGATTTGAAACAAGAATTGGGTTTAGCATTTAGACTTTCAAGTATATATATCAACATATATAAAATTTCCATCAATAGTTTCTGAGAATACAAGGTTTAGAGTTTCACAGTAAAACAGTTGAATTTCAATGTGAAAAGTTTGGAGCATGAGATTATATGGAATTGTTGCAGAAATATTTGTGAATGGATTGTGAAGGGTAAAAGTAATATACCTTAATAGTATGAACAATTTTAGAAGAGTTGACAAATCCCATACGATATACGATATCATATATGGATGATTAAAGTCTCCTCAATAAAAATAGTACAAAAAGTATAAAATTCCAATCAGTACTAACCCGAAACATTTTGGCCGCTTCCATTAATTTCAATCTTGTTAAAAATAGATCCTCTGTGTTTAAAGAAGCTGCTTTAGATTCCAATTCTTGTATAAAGGATCCAATGAGGTTGGAGACGTACTGCTCATACTGAGGATTTTCAGGTTCTATATCAGTCCTGAAATAAATAATGAATCAAAATGTATTGTAGGAACTTCTGAACTGAAGAACGATAAATAAAAACCTCAGACAATCCACTTACCACATCTTTTCTTCGATCCATGTTGATAAAAAATGTCGGACTTCTATGGGGAAGTGCTCTCCATAAACAGACCTTACTTGTTGCAATGCCTCTTGCGGCAATTGCTGTGCTTTTGCCCAAAGAGACATTTTTATTTCTGGTTTGACTTCGTGTTCTATATAAAATTCAATAGTTTCGTTAGAAATCAGAATACACAATTAGTTCAAAATTTTTCATACAAATCATATTGATAGAAGTTTTTATACAAAATCATACAACAAATAAAGAAAATAATAACCCCAAGAAAGATATTTTCAGTCAAATAATAGATGAATAGAAACTATGAAACATGTTTTGAAAGAATTAAGGTGCAGCTTCATTGAATGTCTATCGCTGCATTAAGCGCATCTCGTATGAATAATCTACTTAATTCCATTCCAATATTTCAAAATGATAAAAGTGAATATATAGCACCATCTAGTGGTAATTTTTCTCAACATAAATTATAAAAAATTCAACACAATTGAGATTGGATTCTAAGAAAACTACATACTTTTCTTGTAATTTTGAATATAAGAAAAATTTGTGTTTTGAATTTGATTGTTATGGATCAAAATTCTACACGATATCGATTTGAATTTCTCTTTTTTCCACCTGCAACTGTGAAGTATTATTTGAAAAAGATCTGAAGATCTGTTAGTTGTTTTCTGAGAACAATAGATTGAGTTGATACAGTTTTTTTTATTTACAAAAAACATCAAGATTATCTATGAAATGATAAAAAAATTAGTACGAAATTCTATAAACCAATAATAACTGAAACAACGACAGAGTTCACTTACAGACATACAAGAAACATGCAAATCTACAATCTTTTTGAGATACAACAAACATAAACGTGTTGAGAATGAAAATACCTAACCTATGACACTATCACAATTTGTCAACTCCGTTGAACGATTCACACATTATCAATCACTATACATTAATAATCATCGAACAGGAATGGAATTTCTACAGATATGTAATTGAATCATTCTATACAGTATAGATACGGATATAATTCACTTATCACCATCGGAAAAAATAGACACGAAAGTTAGTTGTATTTAAATTGTAATAATAATAATTATATTATGAAATTACCCATTGTTAGGAGAAAAGAACAAAACAAATACGGGGATACGATCGAACGACACGCCGTTTGAAAAAGTAACGCGATCTCGGCGTAAATTATTTCAAGGCGGGCTGTACACAGATAAGCAGAAACAATCGTGATGGAATGAGCGGGGAATGAGATCTTTTCACACTCCGAGGACGATCACATCGCTCACCTGCTGTCGGCCCGAAGATACACGAGCCTGCAGAAACTGCGTCGCAATTCGTTGTTCGGAAAATTTTTACAGATTAATGAAATGAAAATAAGACAATGACCTTGAGGCTTGAAAATATTTTGTGGTGCACTATATTTTTGCCTAGCAAATACAAAGACCGGTTGTAGGCGCGATTTTCATCAATGGCAGTTAAAACTATTCCCCTCGGCCCCTTGCCGCACTCTTCTGGCCATTAGATCGCTCCCATCCAGCAACGCGGCCGCCGACAACCAGGAATTCCGAGAATTTGATACCGTAAATGGCGCGGGCTTGATGGAAGGGGTCGTCACGTGACCTCGAGCTGACATACGCATGAGCAAGGAACCTTCCACCTCAGGAGCGTAGTTATATCGAAGGTAATGTCTCGTTAATAAGTACACAAAGTTTCTGTTCTCTTTATTATATTAAATATTCTACTTAGGCATTTTTCGTACATCACAGTCATGTGTTAATCATTTATCGGAATAAAGATAATTTGTTCGTTAATGCCGAATAATATTCTCGTATTTCAATCACCACAGTTGGAAAAACGAGGGCTGAAAAAGTGGTTACTACGGTGGAAATAGATCTCCAGAGTTTATTTCCTTTTTTTTTCCATAAGCATACACTCAAATCGCAAAAAAGTTTCTGTAGAGTCCCGGTTATGTCAGCTAGGATTAATTCATAAACAACATCCCCATTGAACTTCTTGGAGAAAATGTCTTTTAATATGATCTTTTCTTCTTATTTTTCTCTGAATTATTCTGCTGTGTATGAAATTTTATATACAAAACCATGAGTTATTATAGAAAAATCACGGTTTACTATAAAACAGTGATATTTTTGAATAAAGATTCTGAATCGGTAAACCTGTAGCTTCCACCCTGAGAGAAAGGTGCCGGGCTGCGACAACCCTTAGGAAAATTTACGCCATTTAGACAACTTTGTGTCTAAAACATATTTTTCAGACACGAAATGTTTACTGGGAATGAGGCGTTTTGGTCAGAATGAAGTAAACTTCCCAAGAAAATTTCTAATTTATGATTAAAGCAGTTTACTCAATGGAAATAATGAATTTACGGTGGTAAATAAAATCCATTTGGTTCAACTGAATGCCCATTAATTTCCCTTTGTAAATTTCTTGTAGTGAAAACCCACTGCTGAAGAGTGAAAATATGAGAGTTTAATGTAATTTCAATGAATTCAAAATGAACGACCAAAAGAACTCATATCGA
The DNA here is from genome assembly GCA_018340375.1 of Gonatopus flavifemur. Lineage (NCBI taxonomy): Eukaryota > Metazoa > Arthropoda > Insecta > Hymenoptera > Dryinidae > Gonatopus > Gonatopus flavifemur. The sequence continues at coordinate 16,407,622 of JAFFJZ010000005.1, forward strand.
GACTTCATAATAAATTTTTCGAGGATTCAATATGTTTTCATTTTGAATTGATTAAATTTCATATTACGCTCCCCTAAAACCAAAATGTGTCTCTGGAACGTTTTCTGAACGTTCAGAAAACCCCCCAAACGTTTTATAAACCTTCCACAAACGTTTCAGGGGCACGTTGTGCTGTCTGGGTCATTGTTAGTCGCACAACGAAGATTATTCAAGAGGTGCTTGAGAAGTCTTCATGAATTCAAATTGATCATTCATGTTGGCTGTTGAGCTTCTAGAGAACATGATGAATGTTTGAAGTGTTGAGAGGAAAAACGGTCACTAAAGGTTGTAAAATCCTAATTCATCAAATTGAAACCTCATACTGATCGAGTATTGATTGTCAGCCTAATTGAAAATTTTTCCGTTTCTCGGAGTTGTTGTATTTGAAGAGGTTTTGCCTCCTCAGTGTAAAATAGGAGCAATATGGGAAACTACGTGTTTTTTGATTCTGAAAGCCCTACAAAATAACACAATATCCCTAATAGCACCAAGGTCCCTGGACGTTTTGAAAACGTTCTGAGAATGTGTTAAACACGTCCCAACGTTCTTGGAACGTTTCAAAAACCTCCCAGTGCTGTTAGGGATCGGCGAAGTCTGCTCACAATCCATTGAGGAATATTGGAAGAATACACCCTCCCAGATATATTTCCCCTCTCCTTGAGAGGGACCCATAAAACAAAAGTTGCTGTGTAACCGTTGTTGCTCTTACGTTGTTCATCAAGTTTACGCAAAGTTGCTGGGAATTTGCTACGCATGTGATTGAGAGTTTCATGAAACCAAGCAACTTCCTAGCAACACGATAACAACTCAAGCTAACATCCTAGATTTACAGCATATTGTCGCGCATTTGGCGACGCAACGTTCCTGCAAATTGCTTCAAACTGTTGTATGTTTTCAACAATTTGCTCAACATTTTGCTGTTAGGGGAAGAGATTTTTTCCACACGGGAGTCGTCTAATATGTTTCGTCTTTTCGAATGTTATGTACATGCAAATCCATCAATAAATCGAATCGAATTATCTATGTGGAATTAAAAATCTCTCAATTTTTCTGTAATTCTTTGAATTCACCTCCTCAAAACGCGTCAGGCCGATATAAAAAACAAATACGTGTCCCTTAAAATCATGAGTTCTACAGAATATCTCAATTTGAACCCAATCGGCGCCGGAAACGTTTCCTTGTTAGTAATCGATACCATCATTCAAAAGAAAGAACCCACAAAGCGGACCAGTTCAGAAAGAGTTCGCGAAGAGTTTGAAGATTGAGTTTGAGATTGGGGCTTGAAGAGTTCATTGTGAATTCTCAAAAATTCTTTTTCAACTTCTATGTAGTGTGGGAAACCGTGAAGTATTCTCAAATGTTATTATGATCTTCGCATTCCATTCGTACATTCTACGACCGTTTCTATTTCGTATATCCTTTGAACTTCTGTTGCTGCTTGGGACCATGCAATGGTTCCTATTCACAATAACTTTTTCTCATGATCGAGAACAACCGCTAATGCACTCACGACTGTTTGCCCCTCAAGCATGAGAAATGATTGATATAATTTGTGATTACTCTACACATTAGTAACCTTTGCTACTGTTCTATCCATCGTCATCATCATCACGAGCAGTGACTTTTGCAGTCATTTTTGCAATATTGTATTCAATTATAAGAAAGACTTAGCAATCATTTAGCTCCTCACTTGAAAATGATTTTTCCTCGTGTATACATAAGTATCCATGCAGCACAAGAACATTCTATGGATAAATGATTAATACTCCGTCAACATACATAGAATATTACGATGGAACTGTTTCAAACATCCTATGAACGTTCATAGAATATACTAGGAAAAAATATTCTACAGACTTTCCATAGGTGCTCTGTAGAACATTGTGGACTTTGTAAGAACGTTGTATGAATATTCTATGGATATTTGAAACAGTCTCACTCGAACGTTCTATGGACATTTTTTATATATACTTCACATCTTATCAGAATATTCTGAGTACGTTTGTTTTTCACATGTTATCAGAATATTCTGTGCTACATGGGTATATCCAATTTTTAAACATGAATGCAAGATTTTTTCATATACAAATTCTGCCACATACACTGAGAAAGACGTTTGGGAAATGTGTAGCACGGTTTACCATAATAATAGCAGTTTTGGGACATATGAACATTTATGTACACTTTTCCTTTAAGGGTATCCCGTAGAAGCCGAAGTTACTAGATCTCTCTACCCAAAATACTCGAAGATGACTGAATAAAATTAATTAAAACAACCAGCCAGACCTTCTGTTGATATAGAAGAAGGTCTGGCTGGTTGTTATATTCCATCCCAGACAGCACAGAAAGTTCTTTGAACGTTTTGAAAACGTGCTCTTGGTTTTGCGTGTTTTGGTCCCGCTGAAGCAAGTTTTACAAACGTTTAGAGTACATTCCCATTTGATATCCTTGAATACGTTTTAAGCACGTTCTTTTGATCTACTACCAGACGTTCTCATCATGTCTTCTAAACGTACTTTCATGAAAACTAACCTTGAAAAACCACAAAGTCACACGGGGACATAGATAGAACTAACCGAGACATTTGCATGTTCCTGGGACATGCATGCGACGTTTTTAGAACATCCTGAGACGTTATTTGCACGTTCTCTCTGAAATCAAGCACGTCTTCTGAACGTTCAAGAAACCTCCCGGTGCTGTATGGGATTCTATTGAGTCATCTTTGAGTATTTTGGGAAAAACAATCTGGTAACTTCGGCTCCTACCGGATACCCTTAATTATGGTAATCCATACCGCATTTTGGTGAAAATAACTTGGCAACTGATACGTATTACTATAAGTTTCGAAAAAATGACCACAAATTGGAAGAGGAATGTTCATAAACGCTCATGTGTCCCAAAAATACTATTATTATGGGGATCTCTGCTACAAATTTTTCTCCGTGTATGGAATATTCTTCATGCATGAATTATGTATGATTTCATGCATCTTCGATTATATATGGGTCATATATGCTTGATTTTTACCCGGGCGGTGACTCAAAAAGGTATTTTCCTGAGCAAACTTTTCTATTCATGCACTGAGAGAAGAGCGATTTGAAGGTTTAGTAAATAGTATTATATTTGATCGATAAATCTGAATATTACTGAACTTTCAGCGACGTTTCACGAAATTTCAAGAAACATTACTGAAATTTTGCTTTACATTACTCAGTGTTGTACAATCGTTATTATATAATACAATATTCACGACCAAATTCGCTGTGTGTCACTCAATTCCTAAACGTCTAGTAATTGAGTGTTACACAGCAAATTTGGTTATGAATATTGTATTCTATAATAACGATTGTACAACACTGAGTAATGTAAAGCAAAAGTTCAGTAATGTTTCTTGAAATTTCGTGAAACATCGCTGAAAGTTCAGTAATATTCAGATTAATCATTAACTGAACCTCCAAAACCTCCAAATATCATTTACTGAACCTCCAAATCGCTGTTCTCTCAGTGTGGTATAAAAATTGCATTTTGGTACATAATTTCATATAATTTATAATGGAATTTGTTTACAATTCTTATGTCTATTGTATATTCTTTGTTCGAAAATATTATATCAGTAATATAGAACTTTCCAAAACGGAATTTTGTGTAATGCTTATACAGTTTATATATACATAAATCTTTCAAATTAACAAAGGACCCCAAACATTGCCTGTTTTTGTTACCTTGGATTTGAAATTGAATTGTATGCCAAATGGTACCTTAAGATGACAAAAAACAAACAATACCATCTTATGTTGCATGCCTGCACCGAGAGATAAAGTATGCTCCAAACGCAAGGAAGCACTCCACGATTCTTACGTATTTGTCATAACGTGCGCGAAACGCATGAGTCCATGCGTTTCGAGTATGAGTCCCATGCCTTCAAAGCATGTTGCCATGCGTTAAAAGCACATTATAATAACAACGTTAGAAGGTTGAAGGGCTGCTTTGCGTTTAGAGCATGCTTTTTCTCAAGTGGATTTTATGGATGTATTTTTCAGACCAAAACAAACTTTTCCAATCACCAGTTTTTTATCTAAAGCTTTCCGAGTGGAGGAATTTTCCAAATCACATGTAATTTATATATAACTTATAGACCAACTATATTTAATTATATACAAATTATATATAATTTTGAAGATTTCCCTACTCGGGATAGGTTCCGAGTTATAAACAAAATAAGTGGACCATTCAGATGTCAAGTACACCGGCTACACTAATGATCAATAAGTATACTCATGTAACTCCTACTTGATTGTTTGAAGTCAGCTCTGAACCAAAGCTTCAGATTAACAAATGACAAATGGAAAAGCTGTTCGTTTTTGCCTGAAGAATACACCCACAAAATCTGGAACACTCTGTGTAGGAGGTCAAAATAGAATGAATGCATATGAGTTATATATGAAATGTATTGAAAATTCATACATGTTGTGTGTAAAATGAATATTATATGTATCATATCATATAAAAACAGGCGAGAAAAAGTGGTGGGCACTCTCCCGTGGGGGGATACATTTTTTACTCACTATATTTAAAACTATAGTAACTGGATACATTGAAACTTCTATCATTCTTATCATATGAGTGGAAAGACTTTGAGAATAGTTCTAAGCCTATGACGCATCAATTCGAAATAACACGTAAATATTGACAAACAAATAGCAATGTTTGGACTATCTGAATCGATGACGTCAGTGGTAGCTGGGAACAAGCCATACGAATGTGAAATAATAAAGCACGATCCATGAGGGAGCGCTTGCGCGTTGTCCTTTACCCTCCTGGGTTGTGTAAAACCAGCTGTTTGGTGGAAATTCCATAAAAATCACTTCTACCTCCAAAATCTGCCTCTCCTTCCCTTCCCTCATTCCTCTTCCACCACTCATTATAAAAGTCACCCTAAAGTACGACAAAATGCAATCGCGTGAGATAAAGTTTTTCAAGAAATCTCTCATGAATCGAACCGAAACTATCTCAATGACTTTGGAATTTCATTGTTCAACGATACCTCAATCGAGGATCATCATGGTATCGTCGTCGTGATCGTACTACGATGAAGTTCATAATCAACAACAATAACCACACCAATTCCTTTTAAAACAGCTTCATAGAAAAGAAGCTTTACTTTTTTTTATTATTCGTTTGATACTTCCAACGATGAGTGCAGTGTGTTTTCCTTTGAGTTGATCTGTTGTTTGAAAAATTGATGTTATCGTTGGATGACATATTTTTGTCATCGAATTAATATAAATTATATTCAATGCATAAATCAACGTACAACACGATGAAATTACAACTTTTTGTCATCGAAACTGATTATCGTTGGAGGAAAGCGTTGTTCAGGTAAGCGAGAATCAAAGTTATTGATTTTCATCCCATTTCATTCATTGTTTTCATGACGAATAGTTTTGTTTGGTACATTCTTCTCATGCGTATCATATTTTTTAGGTGAAGCTCTATGGAAGCTTTTGATGGGAGATAATAACATATGTTAGATCATTCATAAACAACATTCTCATAATTGACTGCTTTTTATTTCAACGTTGATATTTTTCAGATGTATATTGCAAAAGTATATAATTTTATATAAAGATGTTGATATTAATATCATGGCAATGACGTCAATGACTTTCAACTCCTATTTGCATTTCCGTGAATAAATTGGAATTTTCATAAGCACAGTTTGAGAAAAAAATCTTTGTATATAAAGCAATTTACTCAGATCACGTTTTGAATAAATCAAGAGATATCTCGTTTTATACTTCGAATAATAATTGTTGTAGAATAATGATTCCGGCATTGATATGATTCAGATACATCAGTACCCACACAGCAAAAGATCTTTTACATTTTTCTTTCATGCGGTGTTTAAATTGGAATATTTTTGACTTTTTCCTGAATGTTTCACTTCATTCATCATGGAATTCTCTTCTCAAACGATGATACGATTTTTGAATGCCTTAGAATGTCTTCGTGAAATAATTTTGAAGAAAAAAAAAGAAAAATGAAAGACTCCGGAAGGTATTTTGAAAACTCTTGTGCTGTGTGGGTGGTAATTTCTTCGTCAAAAATTGCATAATCATTGTAAATACGACGTTATATCTTCAATCTAGGAGTTATGCCTTACATATGAATTGAATAAAAGATTTGCACATTATTTCATGTTTGTTGGAGTGGAAATTGAGTCTTATATTTTTTATTTTTTGGCACAAAAGTAAGTACAATTTTTGAATAATTCAAAAATGAAAGGATTCCTGAGAATTATCATGTAATGAGTAATCATTTTATCAAATTATTCTCCTTACAGACGAGAGAAAATGAAACAATTGTTATTGAATTGAGTTATCGATATGAATGAGTCGTTTACAATTCGTATCATGCATGCATTCAGGAGAACTAAGAGGGCTCTGAAATTGGGGAAGAATACCTTTTTCTCCCTTTTTCCAGAATTAATCTTGGATTCATTTTCATCCTGGTCATTTTGAATGCACTTGTAAATTCAAAGGAAAACAACAGAAAATAATGATTGTGAATATTAAAATTGATGATGATGATTTGAAATACCGCATCAATCTGATAACACATTCTTATAGAATTGAATTTTCATGTATATACAGGGGATGTCAAAACAAACTACCCATCTCTCACCAGCGTATTCCTGAGAGAAAACTTAGAAACTTTGTCTTTAACATTTCTTCATCCGTACTTTAGTTTCAGAGCTAACTTCAATCAATTGAAAGGAAGCTATACGAGTATACTCATCGATCACACTGAAAGAAAGGTACCTGGTTGGGCCAATTGAATATTAGTTGCCGCAGCTACACGGTAAAAAATAAAACTGACTATCATCCTGAAAATTAGCTGATTTTAAGATGCAACTGAAACTAGTCCCGGTTTAATGAAAGTCAGCGCCGAAAACAAATGCTGACACAATGGAAAAGACTGAACGTCAGTCACGTTTTCAACCACATTCAGTTGAACTTTTTACCGTGTAGATTTTTATTTACGCTAGCTAGATTCTAGTTGGGGTGAATAAAAGTTTACACTGAGAAAAGAAACTTGTGAAATTTACATCTTATTGAGTAAATATATGGATGATTTAGAATTTAGTGCAAGCGACCACAATTTTAGTTGATTTTACAACAACGCATGTGAAATATACCATAGCTGAAGTGCATCTTACTTTTCCTACGGTGGAATTAGGTAAAATTGTAGTAGCTCGCGCTACACGTTCAAATCGTCCATATATTTACTTGACAAGAGGTAAAATTTACAACTTTTTTTTCTTGGTGTAGCTGTCCGAAATGCAGTAGACTCTTGTTATAAGCCTCATCTGTGTCCTTGTTCCCCTCGGTATTTAATCTTATGTGAGAAAAAGACACAGATAACTGATAACGAGGTTTATCACCAGAGTCTACTGTATGAACAAAATGATATATTCAATGGGAATACAAAATTCAGTTGTAAAAAGGAAAATTTAGCTCGCACAACTCAATTTTTATTTATAATGACTAAATTTCTTAGCTGTCGAATATTTGGATAGTCCCTTTCTCTCAGTGCAGTAAAGTAACCGATGTCAGGGTGTCCACATTCTGGAAAGTCAGGGAAAAGTCAGGGAAGTGAAAATCGGTCAGGGAAAGTCAGGGAATTATTCAAAAAAATCTAGAAAGTCAGGGAATTATTCAAAAAGTGGGAGAAGAAGCATTTTTTCTGGTAGTTTTGTATTTCAATAAAATAAAAGTTTTGATTCATATTTTTTCAACTTCAGAAGTTTGTCAAGAAATAAAATTGTGTGTTCAAGGCTGAATTCCAGATACAAAATTTATTACTACACGGAAAGAAAACTAACGAGAATCGCATGGACACTTTCCGTACACGGAAAAAATTAGTCGACCGAATTTTCGTTAACTATGTCACTTTTGGGAGGATCTCAAATTCGAGAAAAATTCGTACACTAGATTTCAATAATTCGTTGACATCGTCCATTGTTTCAACAATGGAATTCACTTGAGTAGAAAATTTCAATGTTATCGTCGAAATAATGGAAAGAGTCGACGAATTATCAAAATCCAGTATATGAATTTTTTTCGAATTTGTGCTCCGTCCAAAAGTGACATACCCAGTCAACAAAAATTTGGATTACTTATTTTTCTCCTGTACTTTGACGATGTAAAGTTATTGTATATCAAATACACGAATTTATAACTACAATACTATAAAAGCATGGATTGCAAAGCAATTGATATCATTAGCAAGTTTCACATGAAATCGATGTGATGAAATAAAAGTCAATATATTTTATAATTGCCTGGCTATTATTTTCCGAATTATCTTCATAATATCCCACACAGCACTCGTGGTCTAAAATATATCTCAAGAAATAATTAAGAACAATGCAAGAAGTCTTATGCAACATGAATAGATATCTTTTAGAAGTCTTAAACTGTTTATATTTCTGACAGATATCTTCAAGAACGTTTTCAGAAACCTTTGGGAATTATCTGAAAGATATCTTTTAGGAAATTCTGAAAGGTTTCTGAAAACGTTCTTGAAGATATCTTTTAGAAGTAAGAACAGTTTGAGACTTCTGAAAGATGTCTATTCATGTTGCATAAGACTTCTTGCATTGTTCTCAATTATTTCTTGAGATATCTTTTAGACAACGAGTGCTGCGTGGGATAGTATTGCATAATTTATTACAGGTTTTTGATCTCATAGTTAGAGAAAAAATAGAATAAGACAGACAAGAAAGGGTAAATATATCATATAATATCAATATTAGAAATAAAACATTTTGGTCAGGGAAATTGGACTTGATAGTCAGGGAAAAGTCAGGGAATTTATTTTCTCAAAGTCTGTGGACACCCTGGATGTATTTGTCACCTCCTAAATGATCAACCTATTTTGTGTATATCCCTCTGAAATTAGGTTCCAGATCAAAAAGTGGTGAAGGAAAAAGTTTATCAGTTTTCTCTCAGGAGTACACCGGCGAGGGGCAAGTTATTTGTTCTGAAACACCCTATATATACATATATACTAAATGCGTAATCTGTATAAACATCATTACGATAAGAAACGAAATTGACACAAATTAGTTGAGAGTTAGACGGTCAAATGATCGATGAAGAACAGTTCATTAAAAGTTAGGCATAACACCTGTTACTTCTTTAATAATAGAATTCATCAGGAATAATAGTTATCCCAATTTTATTTCTCATTCAGTTATATAATTCATCTAAGAATTGTTAAAAGAGTTTCGGAATATATAATAGTGCTGTGCTTACCGAGTTTTGCTATCTTTTAATCAATTAAATCACCGGAAAACGAACAAAATAAGACTTGGATGATCTCCAAAATTAATATTCACAGAATTGAAAAATTCTGATTGTCCTTGCTGAGAAAGCAATCTAGTTGCCAGTATTTGGTATTAGTGGCCAAATATTATAATTGGTAGAGAAATTATCAAAATTATGTATAATTTATATATAATTCCCGAAGAGAACATGAAGCTTCGACAAACATTTTGAATAGATCAACATAATAAATCAGGCTGAAGCTTCGTTAGAGTTCATAAACATTCGACGAAGGTCTGGAGAACGTTACAATGTCTGCTTGAGAATAATTTCAAGGAAGGCTCACGGAACATTCATTGAAGATTTACCGAAGATTCACTCGAGTTAAGAATCAGCTTGAATTTGAAACGAATTTCTATTGAATTCGATTGGATTTTCATTTATTCTTTGCTTTTTTCAAAGTGCCTATTAAAAGGTAAGAATCTGACAGATTTCTAACCTCACCTAAGAGGTTCTCTCGGTCCTTCTAGATCCAATTAAAACCTCTTGAAAACTATTTCCTGACAGTATTTGATTGGATTGTCCAAAGTCATAAATATCAGGGAGAATCGATTATGAAATTTCTATCAGTTTCCAGCTGACATCTGCATCGAGTTCCAAATTTAGAATGCCAGACAGAAGTAGATAGCTAATCTATCAGTTTTGAACCGCACTTCCCGTGACAAAAACCGGTCAGTCATATAGAAAATTTGTATCCTGCTGAAGTTTGTTCGAATCGTTTATCAAAACGAATTCAAAACAAAATGTGGACAAGATTTTATTCGGGATAGATGAGAGTGTTTCCAGATATCACACATACTGTTCGTCAATGAATCCTCTCAAAGGTCTTGAGAGGTCAAATAAAGTTCTTAAAGAATTCTTCACGAACTCCGTGTTGTCTGGTTTCCAAAATAAATTTCCTTGAATAAAATAATAAAGATTCGTCATCTCTACTGAAAATTTTGCAAGGGTTCAGGAAAAAATTAAGACAAAAACCGGCCCAAAAGGGATAAAAAATGACTGTGTTTTTCTGTTTTGTGGCAGTTTCTATTCCACTTGTTTCCGAATTTTTTCAACATCTCCAACAAGGATGTTATGAAGAAAAATGAGGATGTATATATGCTTAATTATTTTTATCAGGGACGCAACAATGAATTAACGCCTAAAGCATCTCTAGTGGAAATGTTGGATAGATTCGGATAAAAAGTTGCAAATGGGGTTAAAAATAGGATCGAAACGGATAGAAATGCAATTCAATCTTATCCTATTTTTGTATTATTTCCACTAGGGATCTAACTATCGGTGACCAAGTAGAATCAAAATTGAACTTGAATGCATTTGGCTGTTACACGGAAAGGGAAGATTTGTTGAGAAAACTATTTAATTTGGAAGCGCATATACGATGGACCCATTTTTTTCATTAGAGTAACGAATTTTTCAATTGATTTTATCAATTTTTCAATCATTTCCTTTGAAAATTAGTTAAATCGGTGAAAAAAATGAGTCCATGTGCGCCTTCCCACGTAACAATTCATGTCTTGAGATGTCTTTTCGATAAGTTCAAGATGTCTTGCGCAACACATTCAGATGTCTTTTAGACCAAAAAAGAGTTTTAGACATCTAAAAGACATCTTAAACTTATCTAAAAGACATCCCAAGACATGAATTGTTATGTGGGTTCAAATTGAACAGTTATCCCAACTAATCTTTTTTCCCGTGTATAGTTTTGTTTGTTTGGATTTTTCTTCAAACAACGAATTACAACGTTAACTTTTGTTAAGGGGATACCAGCGGCCCCTGACGATGCAACCCGAGCCAAATCTTTTCTGACAAATTATTCGAGAATAAAACAATAACAGGAAAATATCGCTCCGCACAGACCATCTTTATTGATCGAAGAAGGTCTGCACAGAGCGATATTTTTATTTTGTTCCTTCGTTTTCGAGTAATTTGTCAGAATAGTTTTGGTTGTGTCCTTTCCTAATTAATGTGTCTGGTTGCATCTTCAGGGGTCGCTGGTAAAACATTAAAGATGATCACCCTAGTAGAAAAATTTTCAAAATCATATACAACTTGTATAAAATTCAATATAGTTTATATATAATTTATATACAATTGTATATTCAGATACAATCCCTGTTACAAATAATCCGTAAAATCTCATTGACGAATGGGAAAATGAATAGCTTTCAATGAAATTCAATCATAGCCTATTAGAAATTTCACAATTTGTTATAGGGTTTATTAGAATGTTTCTACCTAGGACAGCGCTTCTACGTATTCACTTTTCCCAACGGAATCACTCAATCACGTGATCTTGTTGGTTAGAATGGCCAATCAGAAGAAGAAGAAGAAATACCCTGAGAAAAAAGCGACGTGGTCACGGAAACCATCTTTGCATGGTTAAGGACTTGTGGTTGCACTGACGTGGGATCTGGTTATGATAACTAGGAAAACAAGAGAAAACCACGTGAATCTAGTTGTGAAAAGTAGATGGAATGGTTAAAGTAAAAAATAACTACGCCACCTGCTTATGCGAATCAGATTTTTCTCTGAGTTTATTCAACCTTGAAATTATAAATCATTTTGAGAATTTGTCCACTCCTAGCATCACAATTGAGAGGGTTGGGTTGAGTCTCCCAACATAATCGAGTGCCCTGCTGAAAATGCCAAGCAGATCCTAGCAGTTCCTGTGACAAAAACCGACAGAACCAGGCAGGAAACTGACAGTTTCAACAGGGTGGGTGCCATGGCACTTTTGGACCCTCGCGTTTTTATACCTTCAATTTTTATATACTTGATCACATATTCAATCGTGTCGATAATTGATTCAAACTCCAGCAAGTTGGAATTCTCATCAGATTGTAACAGACACATTTAGCAGGGTTTTCATAGTGAGGTTTCTTGGGGTCAAGCGAATGCTAGATGCGTTCAACTACTCTTGTTTAAAATTTTCTATAGAAAACTGCAGACTTCTAGAACAAAATAATGATTGACTATAAAACATTACTAGTTTTTAATCAGTAATTCACTGTTGAACATGCAGTTTTCGATAGCAATAGGTTTCAATAGTCTTAAATAGTACAGTTTACTTTCAATAGTTCCTTATAATAAATTTTCTTCCTATCAAAAACAATTATTACAATACTTCCTAAATTCGAATCAGTGAAATCTTATTGTTGTTGCAATTAATGGTTGAAAACTGAATGGAATCATGGAGATCATACTGCATGTGATCAATGGATGGAATAGATTGTGCAGTTAAAAATACGTCATTGTAAGGACTCGTCCATGAACTACGTGGACCATAAAGGAGAGGGGGGAGGGGTAAGATGTAATGCTACGCTGGGCTACATGGGAGGGGGGGAGGGGGGGTTTGGCTTCAAGCTACGTGGTTTTTCATTCATCTTGTACTTGGAAGAAAATTCTATATGAACATCCAGAAAAATGATGAATATAGATAGAAATAGATATTTGATTGGATCGAATAAGATTCCATTTGATTCAAGGAAATATCATTTGAAATGAGAGAAATTCTATTTCAATGGAATAAATCTTTCATTTCAGTTGATGACAATTTTATTAGGGTTATATTTTGAATAAAAATTCTTCTGATTGAAATTAATTTGGTTGAACGTAAGAAACTACGTTCCCACGTGAGGAGGAGAGGAGGGTTCAGAGGAAAGCCACGTTAGAGCCACATGGAGGAAGGGGGGGGGGGAGAGGGGGGGTCACAAAGTTGCAAAAATAGGGCTAATAACCCGCATCCGTCCCTCATTTTTTCAACTAAATTTATTCCTTATGTATCAGTTGATGCATAGGTCGCCAACCTCTGGACATCGTGAGGGATTAATCTATGAACTGTTCAGTCTGTTCCTTGGTAACAAAGCACCATAATAAATTTGACTCCAAACTGAATTTCTTTCAGTGTGTGAAGCCACAAATGGACTGAAAAGAACCGTTTAACATTTGTGTTCTTGGAGTTTGGATTGCTTATAGAAACGAAATGAAAATTTAAGCTCCCAAAATCTGATGAATCATCGTTATTTATCTTCTCCAATGAATTCTTTGTAATTGTTTGCAACTGGAAACTTCAATCAAACAATGTACTGCAACATTTTGGGTCTTTAACGGCTGAGTACCCACGCAGAACCATGGAGCCAAGTTTTTTTATTGCTTGCTCGTTTAGAGGGAAGCTTTGTGATCGTTTCAAGGAGCCGAACATTTTTTTGTCTCGAAATTGAAAATCTTCTAGACCAAAATGTTTCTCAGAATTCGGGGAACAATTTTGTTACCGCGTCTGTCTGTCTGTGTGGCTGAAGTCCCCCCTAAGTTCCGTACGCGCATATCTCCCGTTCTGCTTATCCGATCGTTTCGAAATTTTTATCACAGTTGTGGACTAGGGTGATAGTAGTTCCATATAAGTTTCAACCTGATTCATTCAGAAGAATTGGGTGGATGAGAAGAACTCTGACAAAAAATGAACATTTTGCGTACGCGTGTATCTTTGCTTCCTATTATTTAAATGTTTTATGAAGTTTAGATGAACATTCGAATGTCGATTTGAAAATGATTTCAAGAAAGGCTCATAAAACGTTCATGAAAGGTTCTTTGGGAATTCATTCAAGTCTCAATTGAGCATGTTTTAGAGGGAATTTCAATTATAATGATAATTTCCCTTATCGTTCATTTTTTCGTGAAAAAAACTTATATTGAAAAATTAAAACTCCAGTGAATCTTCGGTAAATCTTCGATGAACGCTCTGTGAACCTTCCTTGAAATTATTCTTGAGCGGACGTTGTACCGTTTATCAGACCTTTGTCGAATGTTTATAAACCTAAACTCGAACTCCAACGGAACTTTAGTCTGATCTATGTTGATCTATTCTGAACGTTTGTCGGAGTTTCATGTTCCTTCCGAATAATTCATTTCAATAAACGATTCAAACTTCACGATTCATTAATTAATCCCTGGTGAAAATGAAGCGTGCAATTAAAAAGTGTAGGAAAAGTACTTGCAAAGTTCATTAAGAAAATATAACAAGTTTGGAAAGCGTATATCGGCGCTTTGGAACGTGCATCGAGGGTGACCCAATCCGTGACGCACAGTAAGCGTGCGCAAAAAATTTCCACAAAAATGTGATCCCAATTTAATTTCTAAAACGTTCACCAAGCTTGTAAATTGAAGTATGTTCAGACTTTTTATGGATAGAGGAGAGAGTCAATTGACGCGAAATCCGCTATCCGGGCGTTTTCAATACTGCAACAAGTATTTTTTGCACGCTTGGTGAACGTTATTTTTTCACCATGGAATAAGATTTATACATGAGAATTTATGGAACTTTCTCAACAGGTTAAGGGTAAATTTTGCACATAATTATTATAAATATGTAAACTTACGCGTCTTTCAAATTCTACCAACATCCATAGATCGCGGAAATCACGATATAACCAGCTTCGATATCACATCAATGAAGAAAAATAAATAACAGTTCCAAATATTATCATAAAATTGATAACTCGATAACGCTTTTTATTGAATTCCTCAAGAGATATTATCAATTCACATGTCGAACAAACAAAAAATCCATTCAAGAGATTCAATAAATATTATTCTCATGCAGAGCTCGATGTTTCGAATCGCCACCAAATTTTTTGAATTTTTGTGAAAATTTCAAAGATTTTTAAAGAAATCCGTCAATTCCAATACGCAGATTGGAACACATCGTCAATTTCAATTTGAAGTGAATTCTTATTTCAGCGTTGTTCATTCATCGCGATATAAGTTACATCATCGTTCGTGTCCTCATCACTAGATAACGAGAGTATTATATTTATTAGAATTTCTAATATCCAATGAGGATCGAAAAGATAAGAATTTCAAATCTCCCGCGAAGAGAATGATCTCAATCTGCGATAAAACCGGAACTCGATGAAACCATCGGTCGGTATTATCGTTTCCCTTCTATAAACCAATTACCAACCACTCCACCTCACACCTACAACCTACAATCCTTCTCACGATTTCTATACACGCGCATCGTGTAGTAGGCAGTTCGTTAATAGTTATTCTTCGTAGAACGAGGAATGAACTTTAGTTTTTCCCAACAATTCACGATCGGTGGTTGACTTTACAAATAACGCGCATTCGTCATCCATTCAAGTGCCTTTTTACCTCTCTCATTCTTCATTATTTGAGAAACTACTTCAGACATGAATCGCAAGTATATTTACGTGTGTAGAAAAATAAAAGAACATTTAACGAACAGCCGGCCATCGATATGGCCAAAAATGACAAAGTAATGTATCGTCTTATGAGTTTGCGTGATAGATCTAATGTCATTTCGAGTCAATTTTTAAACAATATACCATTGAATGAATTATCAAAAACAAGAAGAAACGAGAAATAATTGTGTTCGTGTCAAGTGCTTTCAACACGATTAACGTACATCGGCTGTTGATATTTCCTCTATCGTAGCCTCAACGGTAATAATAATAATAATAAATAAATAATTAATATAAAAACACTAGAATGTGAAGAAATAGACAATTTTTCTATCCCAATGTGGTTATGTCGTTAACGAGAAGGCAGTTGATCATTCTTCAATTTCGTTAAGTATTATTTTACGAGGAAGACTAAACGACCCTGTAGCTTCGCATACGCGTCAACAACAACAAGGAGGAAAAAACATGCATAAATTGAGATTACCTGTAAAGGTTGAATTACCAAGTACGTTGACAAGGTATGAGAATTATTTTCAGATGTATATTAGGTGTACCAGATGTATCAGATGGGTTCGTTTACCGTATTATTATTCGAGATTCTCACTTTTGTGCTCTGTCATCGTTTGCGAACTCTTTGATACACATGCATTTCATTTTCAATTATGATCATCCTCGTTGTAATAAAATAACCATCATTTGGTGTACAATGATTCGATAAATGGGGAAGAAAATCATATTCATTTGGCAACTATGAGAGTGGTGGCAAAAATAAAGCAGCTGTTGTACAATGAAGTTATTGCTGTTGATGCTGCCGCTACTGCTGCCGAGATAAATATAACCTCTCGTATCTCTATGTTTTCACGTGAAATCAATTTTATTCAAGACTGATGTGAAATTTTCAAATGTGAATGACAGTTATGCGAGTTATCGCGTTCTCCATCGCTGAGCTTGTTATTTTCTTTTTTCACGTCGGGAACGTAGAAATGTGTTTTAATTACAAATGTTGACATGACGTCATTACGTGACTCATTCGAGGCGCATCAAAAAACGTAATACCTTTAATTTTATATGACATCATTTGGAAGTACCTAGTTAGAATCGGCGTTTAAAATTTCAAATCTTCTTCGTAATACGGATCGCAGGTGATCATAAAGTGAATTCAACTGAACTTACTTCCATCAAAATAATTAAAAGAAAAAGTACTTATATTTTGAATTTTTTTTTTCTTTTATAATTCAAACACGATCAATCGTCCCTTCAAATGCAAATATTCTTTTCATTTTCAGACAAATTGAACTGGCTTTGAAGCATTTTTATAATAACTGGTGCTTGACGAAGTTTGATGCTTGACGCTTCACACCTAGGATGTCAAGTTTTTGAAACAGATTTTGAAGAGATTGTAAGCAAAGTGTGGTACAAAATTATCAGTATTTAGCCATTTTTAATGAGACTGGTGATATGGGTTGGATCTCTCTTTTTTAGATTCCCAACGTATGCTACGTTCAAACTAATTTTAAGAGGTTTATAAAGAAAATGAATCTCACTTTCTTCTTTACACGTTATCCATGTTTACCAGGTATACGCTAATCAGAAGGTGGAAAATAACAATGATCTTATACGTTAAATGAGAAATTTAATTACACGCGAAGAAAGAAATCTCCCTGAAATAACAATTTTTTTTAATTTTCTTTCCCGCATTAGCAAAGAATTTGTTGTCACGGCAAAGATCTTGTTGAATCAGTAAACTTCCTAACAGTTTGTATATCTACAATGCTCTATCGGATGAGTAGAATTTCTGCGTGCTTAGCAAAAAGCTTTGAAAACACATTTTTGAAAATTTTTGTTCCAGCAAAAGTTTTTCTCAGCGTGTACAAAACATAGGAGTCATGACATTCGCTCAAATTTCAATAATCATGTAGGGTGATGATTTCCCTAGTATATTTTGGTAATTTCAATGAACAATTCCAGTTCGTATGATCGGTTTTGATGGTACCCAATATCAATCTTATCGTTGAACTAAATTTGTGATGGAAAAAAAACATTAGCGCTTAATTCTAAGCCGCTACTCATTATTCTCGAGTCATACCGTATTAGATTGAATCCATGAGATTAGAATTTGATATCATTTATCGAGAGTGTAATTGATTCCTTTTTTCTGAATTTATAACTTGATATAGACGGATGATTAGATTCCTGGGGTTTGAAATATTTATGCAGAATATGGAAGAATGTTCTTTATTTAAACTCTATACTTGTCACACTGATAAAAATATCATTAACGTTGTAATATAACAAAAAACAATTGATTTTACAATATTTCTACACTTTCAAATAATTTTATAATAATTTTCCTACATAGAAAAATTCCCAGAGGAATTTTACCGAGCATGGAGTTTCGAAAACCGAAGTATCATTTGTTGGATCGATTCACTGTATTTTTAATGATACAGAAATGCAATATCATTTTGTAACGACTCGAGCGAAAAATTTCCCTTTAATTTTCAGAAAAGATATTCGATTGATAAATCTATTTAACGATACTTACATTATCACTCAATCTTCTATGATTTTTTGATAATATTATTGTGGAAGTTTTGCAAAATTTCAAATACTGAATTACAATTGACCTTTTGGAATATAAATTTTCAAGTTTTATATTATCAAACTTGGCGAGAGTTGATTCATATTACAAATTTGAATTTTTAAACAAAGCATTATCTCTGAATTTTCTGTAATTGGTAAAACAACGGGATTAATATTCCTACACACCCTGTATATCGTTTCAAAATTCAACTGAATACTGAATCAATATATCGAAAGACCTTGAAGATTTTGTTTCCAACAATCAACATTGTAAAGAATAAACGAAGGAAGTGTATCTATACATGTTACTTTGATATATGTTAATTAATCATGGCGAGGGTAGCTCACGATAAATAAATCTATATACATTGAAAAATATGTTACACGTGGTGTATAGATAAACTAATATGGATACACGCCTTTTGTTCTTTCGAATTAACTGGATCGATAACCGGGTGTAGGAAATCATTCATAAATCATATTTTTGTAGGGTTTTATTAAATTTTATGCTAGTCATTTTTCCCTTGCATACGATAATATCTTTATTCGTATTGAAACTCCAGGAATTGGAATAACGATTCCTGCATGTATTATTTTATTATCCATAAAAAAGAAATGAGACGTTTGATTTCAATAGACTGAAACTACTAGGAGAATTTAGTTGTGATCGATATAAACTTTGTTTCAATAGAATAAATCAATATTTGTTTATTCACAAACTGAGATAGTTATTGAAATTATCACTATGTAAACTAAATTTCATGTCAATCTGCAATCCTCTCAACATATTATAGTAGGTATATTTTATAAATTTTTAGCTCTATTCATTCGAAACGTCCAATTGTGCTTGCCACATTAATACCAGATCTTTTATTTTCATTGTTTGATCAATGGGATCAACGTTGAATATGTTTTTTCTTTATACATGAGAGTAATATTTAATAGCAATAAATCATACGAAAATATTTTCACATTACCGATCTCTTTTTTCCATCCATTGAAGTAGAATGAATCTAAGAATAGAGTCTATAAAATGGATGCCATTAAATCGCAACTTAGTAGCTATAGAAAAACGAGTATGTGTGAGTTGGTAGGCATTCATTCATAAATATCCCCTAATTCCAATGGTTATGGTATGCGGTATCATTTTTGTGAATGTAGGACGTGAACGTACGATTACAACCAGTTTCATCCAAATTCTATTACGAAATTGATTATATAAATAAAAGAAAAAGAGAACAATGATTATCTGATTACATTTATTTCATAGATATTTTTATTCACCTTATTCACTCGAATCGCATTTTAACCTAGATATGAAGTTCTCTTTTTTTTGTATCTTTTCTTTTGCTTTTTACTTTTTCAAGATTAGGGGCATCGATTTTTCATTCTCGTTTCAAGTCAAGAGTATTATTTGCTTCATATTATTGGTGGGAGATTGAAAGGATTCTACAGTAAGTGATTCTGTAGCAAGAAATTGTAGAATACACTTGAAACTTCAAACGAGATAATTCAAACTTACTTTTTCTATGATCGTCGTATCCTTTGAATCGAATAAGATTTCTCAACTATTGATAAATTTTATTCAAAGAACAGGGTGGTCGCATAATTTGAGATAAAGAATCACCAATCTGTTGATCTTGTTCAAAGTCACTCGGGTTTTGTCAATAAAACTCAGCTAGAAAAACCCATATTATCACCCAAAAAAAACCCAGTTTCTATTATTCGCTGACACGACGCTATAATATCAAATTAAACCTACAGTGTTTTGTTTGTTGTGCTCAATCGTTTCTATGTGGAAAAGATAGTGTACCCTTGGTGAAAATGAAGCGTTGAACCGCGACGAAAACGTAACAAACAGTCATCTATGTGTCCATTTAGGGGGGAATTAGAACATTTCCACGCTTCATTTGTTTCGATACCCGCTTCGTTCACTTTTGGATTTTCACCAGGGATATTAGGTGAATTTAGTTTGGAATGGAATTATAGCATTAATCACAAATCAAAATATTTTCACATTTCATTATACAAATCTATTCGAAAAAGTACTTATTAGTACTTTTCAATTTATTATTCCTTTTTCCAACCAAGGATTCTTGATGGTTTGAATTTTCAAATTTTTACCCACTTTTCCAAACCAAAATGTACGGCCCTGCTCTACCGAACTATCGAAAAACAATTAAAATCAGCAATGTGGATTGTTTCATCTTCGCTTGCCGCATTTCTTGCTGTTTATAGATTATTATTAATCGTGTGAAAATAGTGAATATTTTTTCCAAACTATCAAATATATCCAGTTCAATTAGGTAAAAGCAGAGATCGGCAAGAAAGAAATTTTGATTTTCTATTTTTCAATTTTTTGATAATATATAATTAACATAAATATATTATCCATTTCCGAATAATCATATTTATCTATCCATTTATTATTGATTTCTCAAAAAGTGGGCAATATACGGAATTTGATGAACCATTACTCAAAGAATACATAATGTATTTAAAAACTTAGCCATTGCTTGAACAATGGATACTGTATTTTGAGAAATTATCCATTACTTGAATAATGAATAATGTATCTAAAGAATTTATCTATTACCTGAATGATAAATGATGTATTCGAATGAATTATCCATCTAGTAATTCAAGTAATGGGTAATCAAATTCCGTACATTGCCCATGTTTTAAGCAATTAATAATGAACTGATAGATAAATATGATTATTCGGAAAATGAATCATATATCAATTTTCTTTCTTCTTAATTTGAATAACAAACATATTTGTGAAATTTAATACATGAATGTTGAATTTCAGTAATGAATTTTTGAATTCCATCACTAACATCCAATGTATGAACACTGTTAGAAATTTCTTTTTTCAAATACGTGCATGAATTGAGTCTCATACACATTTTACATGAAATTTAATGTAAACTATAGCATAATCTATATTTTTTTCATGTTTTTGTACATTAAATTTAATGTAAAATGTGTATTAACCTGAATTCATGTACGTGATTGAAAAAAACTTCCAGATATTTCTGACAGTGAATTCAATTCAATGTGAAAATGTGATATTTGATAAGGAATTTGGTATTAAATTGAAGAATTTTTCTGATAGTGTTATCATTGTGACGCAATTAATCCGAATAGATTTTATAAAGCCCAAAAAAACCCATCAATGGTTAAAATACATCAAATTTTCTACTGTGCGATTCAACCAATCTGATTTTGTTTTCGAATCTATTCGCAAATTTCAAGAACCAAATTGGCTGTTTATGAGTAATATCGTACTAGTAAAACTTTGTTATCCCCAATACTGAGAGAAGTAGAGTGTAATGTGATGATTACCATGTACAAATAGTAATTTAAAGACAGTTTTGCTACAGTAAACCCCCTCAGTAGTGCCGAATGGTATCTTCCTTGCTCTATCAAAGGAAGACTTTTCAAGTATACTTGTAAATTGAATTTTCAATTTTTGCTATATTATATTACCCATAATAGTACAGTTTTATAATTGAATTTTCATTCAAATGTCATTGAAATTTCAAGAACTTTTTCAATCACGCGAGTGGAAATTGCTTTCATTGCTTGAAGCTTCATGCAGAAATTTTTAACAGTGTGGTTATGATTCATATGAACAAGACTATCGAATAACGTAATCACTATCACCAATCTAGCGCTTTGTCACTCAACTATATAACATATATTACATTCTAAAAAATAATCATGACATTTAATCCTAAAAAATGGTGGAATCAAAGTTGTTTCATGATTCAAGAACTTTTCACCTTGATTTTGTAGAGTTTTCCCCTCACTTTTTAGAGGATTCAACACTCAAAAGGAGGAACGGTTCCTCCAAGCGAAAAATTCCGTACTTTTGATGAAATAACACATCTCCGACTAGGGCTGGAGCTATAATCTGCTTCAATGTGATTTCATATAAAATTTGTATCAAATTTTGATACAAATTTCATATAAAATCACATTGAATCAGATTATAGCTCCAGCTCTATCTCCGATGATCGAAAGACGTCTGAAAGGAACACATGATTTTCATCATACTTGAATCATCGGTAATTCAATCTTTTCGAGCCTCGTCAACACTACATAACGATATGATGAATATTTTCCATGGAATATGAAATTAATTTATTAATTTTATATCGATCTCTCTGCAATTATTTAGCGTTGCGATCAACCAAGCAGCGGTATATCTGAAACAGATTTCTAATGCTTCCATGATTCATTACAAACCGCGTATCGATATTAATTTTCAGCGTGTTTCGTAACGATTATCATAGTAACGACTCACGGTGAAAGCAATAAGCTATTCAATATTCGATAAAGAATATTATATAAATTCGAAGTTGATTCCAGAATTTGTAGTTGAGATTTTCCAACCGAGTGGAAAAAAATGGATCGATTATTACGAAAGAGGTGTGTGTATAAAATAAACCATGACAAGGAAGCGATAAGGAAGGGTGGTCGTGATAGATGTAACGAACCACCTGTACGTACGTTTCCCCAGGTACGTATGTACTCTCGACACGAGTTATAGGTTGGTTGCTTGGTAGTCAAGTACATGCGCACTCTTTAGGTCGACGTACTATCCGAGGATGCCTGAGGTTTCACCTCAATGAACAACGCTGCCTCTTTCTCTCTTTCTCTTTCTCTCCTTCTGTCTTGCCTTTCTCATACTTTAGGGGGAGGTCTAAAATTCAAACATGTAGGGAATAGTTTTGCGAATTTATCTTCGAAGTATCCGAATACGATCACACGCAAAAAAAAAATCATTCGCTATGGTAGCTGGGAATTAGCTATGGTAACACTGGGGACCCAATGTTTTAGACTGAAATTAACTTTTCTTTGTCCTCGTTCTAATAAATCTTTTTTTGGAAGGAAAAAAATTCAGTTAAATTAAAACAGAAATATAATCCTTCTTGAATTCGAAGAATTTAATTTCAATTCGATGAAAAATTTTTCCATTGAACTGTATTGTTTTTTCCATCGGAAACAAGATTTCTCAGAATGAAGGCGAAGAAATTTTCTTCAAGTTTAAGAAATTGGTTTCTCAGTGTAACTATTTCGTGTATTTGATATTTGGATGGCGAGAAAAATTGTTGCAAAAGCTAGATTTAACCTCCTGTAGCCACAGCTAATTTTTAACTACACGGAGAAAAATTTGTAGCAAAGATCCCCATAATAATAGGAGTTTTGGGACACATGAACGTTTACGAACATTTCTCTTTCAATTTGTGGTAATTTTTCTCAAACTTACGGGAATATGTATCAGATGCAAAGTTATTTTCACCAAAATGAGGTATGGATTGCCATCATTAAAGGGAAAGTACACATATGTCCCAAAACTGCCATTATTATGGTAAATCGTGCTACACATTTTCCCTACGTTTTGCTCAATGTATCCAAACATCAACCACATCATTGTTTTCCGTGCATATTGGTGAAAATTTGAGAGCATACAGCTTCGAAATGATACAGGTACTTGAGATTCATTTTGACTTCTAGATGTTGCACGGAAGAAATAATTCAACTGCGGCAGCCAAATAGGTAGCACAGACATGGATAGCCATCAAATCAGCTCTGGAACTTGAACTTTATCTGTTCCAGCGAATGGATTAGCTACAAATGCAAATTTTTCTGCTGTCATAACTGAAATGTAACTACAGGAGCTAATTTGATGATTATGCATGTGCGTGCTATCTACTCGACTGCTGCAGTTGAATTATTTTGTCCGGGTGGACTTCGAAGTTCAAGATGGAACGAAAAAGGATTAAATCTTGAAAAAATTTATATGCGAAGATTATATTGAAATTTAGACAAAATGAGCGTCTATTTGGACATTATGACTTATGAAAATTGATAATTTCAACAGCTAACTAACTGTGTCAAGCTGAGGGAACAGACACTTGAGTCGAATTTTTACACAAAATACATTTCATTGAAGTGTCGAATATTATCAAAAACATATTTTTCTTAGAAATTCGAAACACTTGCTTTTTTCTTTGCCACGGCAGAATAATTGAAAGTAAAACTACAAATTATAGCGATAAATACGAAACGTGGCAATGAATATATAAATATAATGAAGTGTTAAAAAATTGTCAATAATTCAGAGATCCATCAGGCGGATATGAAAACAACTGTTTCTTCCCCCAGAGATACTTCCTTCCGCGTATGAATCATTCATCCTTATCATATCGTATTATAAAAGACTCTTTGTGGCAATAAATATGATCGTTGATAAGGATTTTATAACATAGACTTCCAATTACAAACACTTGAGTTTGAGAAATTGAAAGTAGATACATTTCTTTTTGTTTTTTTTTACATACGTTTATTTTAGATAAAAAGAAAGTGTTGGATGCTCCATAGAAATTATCATGCAATCTCGTATTTCTGAGTTTTCAACTAGTTGGAAATGCGTGAAAGGAGGAAACTATTCTTTGCATTCTATAACTACGTTTGAATAAAATATTTGAATTTACATAAACAAAGAATAACAATGTAGATCTTATGTAAAATTTTTTAACAGAGTCCTGTTAAATGAATTCAAAAATCGCGTAAAATTTTGCCTCAATTTCTTTCATAAATTATGTGATCAATATTATACCCATTTAAAATAGTTAATAATTAAATCCATACCTGAGATTGAATATCATCATCATGTGTGGATATTGGGGAACGAAATTATGAACAGTTCTTCACATTTATAGATTACCACTTTCAAAATTCTCTTATAAACCCTGTAGACATCGGTAAAAGATTGAAATTCATCATTTAGAATCTCATCCTGTCTATGGATTATTATGATCTGCAAAAAAAAATTGATGAGAAAAATCTTACATTGCAATAGCAACCCTAGTGGAAAAAATTTGTGAATTTAGTCGAATTTCATTGAATTTTGTTCAATGTTGCTGAATTTCATTGAATTCCATGTTGAATTTCACTTTTCATGAAAAATCAACAAGAAAAGATGAATTTCAACAAATCCCCATGAAATTAAACCAAATTCATCCCGAGTCGAAAAATTGTAATACCTTTTGAAGTATTCCTGATTAACTCCGGAATACGCAACGATCCAGAGTTGAATCAAAAGGTTGAAATCAGGTTCAAAGAGAATTTTGAAAGCAAGATCAGGTCGAGAACAGGGCGAGATCGGGGCGAGAAATAAAATCCACCCTGATTCACTCTGTAATACGCAACGAATCAGAGCTAAATCAGGTTTCACTTTTTGAATCGGGATCAAACTGTGCTTATTTTCTTTGGTTTTTGTGAAGATTCTTGGATTTTTGTCAATTTTTAATGAAAAAGGTCTCTAAATTGAGAATGAAATTTAACCAAAGTTTTTTCACCAGGGAATGGTTAGCAACATTATTAATTCAAATGTGAATTTTATTTTACATACTCTCTAAATCCAAAAGAGTGAAAAATCACGTGTTTCACTCCACTAAGTCTCAGAAGTGAGCCAGTTCGCTTCGAGTGGGATTTTCACTCTTTTGGAGTGAAAAATGCACTCGAGAATTGAAGTGACTGTGAGTTCCGAACCTCAGACTGTCACTCTAAAAGAGTGCAAATTTTCACTCGCAATTTCGACAAGCTCACTTTTGGCTGGCTAAAGAGTGAAATCTCACTCTAAAAATTTTAGAGAGTACGAATTTCATCCCGCGTCCTGTTTTGGAATCATTGTAAATTGTTTTTTGCATGTATTTCATCAAATTCACAAGAATTAACAGAATTCGAACTTTTACATTGAAAGAAAAAAACATGTAAAAAGAAACAAAATAACGGACGCTCGCAAATGACATGTTTCGAAATCTGTGGAACAAAAAGAATAATAAAACATCCATAACATCATTTTACTCGGCATTGCATAAAAATCCTGACGTTAGCTCATAGATAATTATCACCTCCCTTCTTTTCGTCCAATCGCAATGCAAACAACATCATCATCGAATCAACAGATCAAATCATTGTTTCCTTTTGGACATATTCTACTATTATTCGCATAAAAATCTTATACGTTATATTTGGATTTTTCCTCCGAAAGAAGTCCTTGCACCGTTCACGATTCGGCCTTTCACTTGATCTTGACAAATCAAATCGAACGCACGGCGATGGTAGTCGCCGACCGGCTTTCTGCGTCAGCGAACGTTCGTGCAACAACTTTTCTCATGAATTCATTTCTATCAAATCGAAGCATTTAGATCCCCATAACATCAATTCATTTGATTTCAAACTAGTTTCTCTGTGCCGTTTTGTTGTTCGCGCTCGTTTGAATTCTTTGTGTGCAAGGTGTGTCCCATGCTCACGCCTGCGCGAAATATGAAACCGTTGCAAAATGTATTTTTCCTGAACGCGTGAGTGTCGTAATTACATTTACGTTATATTTCTTTTACGTTCTCGACATTTTTAAGTTCATAGTTTTTTTCTTGTGTCGAATATTCAACGAAGATTTTATGAAACAAAATGAAAAAACTCTACGCGCGATTCGCTCTTTGAAATAAGTTATTAATAATACGAATGTCGGAGAATGGTGAAATTCATTGTTTCTCGTCCTAAACTCATGAAAGATACAACAAACGCGAACAAGGAAAATGCTAGAATAAATTGCAACTTGACGACGACGTGCGCGCATTGTGACATCAATTGATACTGTGAAGAAGGAGTCATATTACATTACGTGCGACTTGAATGACTAAATAAAGAGATCAGTTCAGTTTTATGTACAACGATATAGTACATGTGTATGCGAAAAAATGGAATCAATTATTCGAATCAATATTTTATTACCAAGAATGAAAATATTATTTCGAGAGGGAGGATAAACAGGGTTTTATCATTCATCTATGGTATCGCGAGTAAGTTTTATTAGATATGAAAGTTGAGGTATGAATTTATGTTCTTTGGTTCTGCGATAGAGTTTCTATCACCATATTTTCATTTGAGCGTTTCGAAAGGTGTGAACATGGAACACTGTTGCATAATTTTCATTAAACACAGAAAAAAAGGAATAATTGTAGCAAGTTCTCTTAATGTTCTTAGAAAATACTGTTTTTGTTGTTGATGCGGATTGGGGATCATTTTAAGTTAGTGCAATAGGTGATGCGACAATCTAATTTTTCATACACTGACAGAACTACAGTGGTCGCAGTAATTTGAAATCTGGTTCGATTCACCAGGAAATGTGATTGTGATGTCCAGAAAAAGTAGTTGAAGCCAAATTTAACTACATATTCTGGTTATTACACCAAGAAAAGAATCTCGTTTTTCTCACCTGAGAAATTTAGTTAATTTTTGCTTCAACCACTTTTTCTGGACATCGCAATCACATTTCCTGGTGAATCGAACCAGATTTCAAGTTACTGCGACCACGAACGTTTCAACCAGGTCGTTTTTCTGTCAGTGTAGTACACCGAGAAAGAAAGTTGTAAATTTGATCTCTTGTTAAGTGAATATATGGACGATTTAAAAATGTAGTGCGAGCTACCACAATTTTAGATAATTCCACCGCAGGGAAAGTAAGATGCACTTTAGCTATGGTATATTTCACATGCGTTCTTGTAAAATCAACTAAAATTGTGGTTGCTTGCACTAAATTCTGAATCATCCATATACACGGAAAACCCGAGTCTATTAATATTCAGAAAGATTTGATCAACGTTTAGAAAAATCACTGTCAATTTAGGGAAAAAGAGTTACCAAAAATTCGTAGTCAAAATATTAACAGTTGATAGTTTCATTGGTATTTTTCACAGAGAAACTATCAATTGTTAATCTATCGACTACGAATTTTTAGTAGACTCACTACGAATATTTTTCAGCGATCCTCGTTTTCCCTAAATTGACAGTCATTTTTATAAATATTAATAAACCCGGTCTTTCCGTGTATTCACTCAATAAGATGTAAATTGTTTTTTTTTCTCAGTGTACAATGTCAAACTGCATAGCACACATTACTTTGAAAGATTACCACATTTCTCATTAAGTTTCACACCAATAATGACAAAAGCAGTGAATTCTAATGATACATTCTTCTCAGTGCATAATAGCCGCGTTGACTGACGTAAATACTTCATTTGTTATGAGTTAATCAAGTTGGTTAGTGCCACTATCCTATCAGTTGGATCAACCAACTGAATATTTGCCGCAACAGCTACGTAAGTAATTACTGTAATTATTCCTTATTTTCTAAATATTATTCACAAAACTTCATCAATGTATTACATGAAAAAATCTGAAGAAATATGAGTTGTGCATTTAATGTTGACAGGTGGAAATATATGTACATATAACCAAGATATTTGTAAGATAAAACTCGATAAACCCGTCTGGTATAGTTTTCTTTTTATTCAGCAGAAAAGAAACGTGTTGCTTCTTGTATAAATGTACGTATGTATCGTAAGACGACAAGTGCAAAGAAGGAGATGAAAAAGGATCTTACGTAATGTGAGGATTATTGCGTATTCCCACAACCAGATGTGGATATTTCTTTTTTTTTTCAATTTTTCATCTTTTCGGAAAGTGCCAGAAGGATTTTAATCAACGAGAAAAAAAAACCGAAAAAACCGAATCAAAAACCCACTGTAAAGAATTATGAATGGATGGGTTGGAGAACAATGAAATTAAATTTCATGAATATAATTGAAATTTTTTATTCGATGCATAATATAATAAGTGTTCCTACATAATTGATATCTTCATTTCACTATTCATTTTAATCAATAGGAGTATTATGATGTTTGCATAATTTAACCAATTTGGGAGCTTTTCCCACGCCTAATCTGTTCCTTAAATTGGACCGTAAGTGTCCAAATGTTGAGAAAACTCGTTCTAATCCTGCTGAACTAGGTGGAATACTTAATAATTGGTGACAAAATTCACAAAATCCGATTGGGAGTTCTTCTGCACTGAAAAAAAATGTATTCCAGTCAAATAAATATTTATTTGTCCTGTACCCAAGAAATATTTATAGGAATTAACAAAGTATTCTTTGGAACCAAAATAATTTATTGGAATCAAATAAACGATTAAAACCATCTATTTAATTCAAATAAATTATTTTGGTTCCAAAGAATACTTTGTTAATTCCAATAAATATTTCTTTGGTACAGGACAAATAAATATTTATTTGACTGGAATCAATTTTTTTTCCAGTGTGTAGAATTCGTCCTCGCTTTCATCAATTTCCACCATTCATTAGGAGTATTTTCATATAACTCTTTAACCTCTGCACGGAACATTGAAGCATGATATAAATTTTCATCGTGGATTTTTAATGCTATCATTGCCCCCAAAAATTCCGGTTCATGTTCCATCATCCAATCTTCAACCATTTTTTTTTGTTCCTGATTAAATTGTACGTTCTTTACAAAGGGAATCATCAAATATTCAATATAAAAAAACGGTTCTAAGGCTTCATCTCTTCGTTTTCCTATAACTGTTGTTTATCCTACTAAATTCTCCCTAGACAGCAATTCAGACCATACTTCAACAGTTGTCGATAGATTAGCTGATTCAGATTGCAATTCATCTAAAGCTTTAGCAACTTTGTTCAATTGTTCGAGTTAATTTATAGCTTCTGTATATACGCCAACGTTGTTTAATATTCGAGTTATTCTAGGATCTGCATTTTCATATTCCATTTGAATTTCAGAGTATAGGTGGACATTTTTAATGAACGTTTCGAGACAATCATTTTGAGAGTTCCGTCTTGTGTCCTTTGACAACTGAGGCATTAAAAGCCCCCTTTTTGCTTGAACAATCCCTATGAAAATAGAATGGCGTGTAATTCCAAATCTTCTTAAAAAAACATTAGTTACAATTAATTTGAAATTTTTGACCAGTTGAAAGAAATAGATCGTATTTCATGAACGCATGCATAACACTTTTGGATAAATTTGGTTTTATTTCCATCAAAATTGCCACTAATTCATTGATATGAGTAGTGTATCAGATTTTGTAACGCGATTGACTTATAATAATGTAACTTGTCATTCCCATAACATATAATGATTGATTCCCACGATAGATCCTATTCTCTAAATCGGAATCAGTAAAAAATACTGATTCGTCAGTGCTCAATCTTCCATCGGTGCAAGCCACTGGTACGATCAATGCATATACACTGACAGAATAAGTGAAATTTCGCTGATAGAGTTCTAATGAATCGGTACTGTTCGAAAATTCAGATTCATAGAGTAGCATTCATATTCTCCAATTTTTCAACTGTTTCCTCTATATATTATTCGTATCTTACGTAGTGTATGTATTATTATGTTATAATTTTGTGTTTATAAATATACAAATTTCATTAGATTTTATTCTATATGTGTTCATGAAATTTTATCATAAGGAGAGTTTCAATAATCTACATAAACGTTGGAACATACACGTCCTAATATTTCATGTTGCTGAAATTTAAATCGTTCATGGAAACGAATTAATAATATTCAGATCCAACCTCAGTTCAAGACCCAAAATCTCGCAGCACATTCTTTAAATAATGTTTTCACTCTCAACAAGTCAACTTGAGGTGATCAATAACGATAGTTCATCATATTGAGTTAAAAATAACAATAGAAAATTGAAAAAATTCGGAAAAAACCCAAGTGGGTCGGGTTTTTTCCAACAGTGAATTTAACAGCTTTTTATGAACCAAAGAAGGTCTGATAAGAAACTTGATCTTGCAACTCATAAATTCAATATTTATCCATCGCTAGGGGAGGTCTGATGTTCAAAAAAGCATAAATTGAAACATAAAACCTGTATGCATCGAATCTCACCACAAATCACGACCCATCCTTTCTATTCTCTAACTTTTTTACTAAAATCTTATTATCGAACTTTCTATTTAGCTATTAAAGTTGCTACATAAACGCGCGGTTGAATTAGAACCAACGACCAACAGCGGATTTCATCAACCTCATAAAAGTTGATTTGTCTTGATATTTCGTTGAGAAAAGAAATCCGTAAGAGTTCATTCAAGATAAAAAAATAGTTCTCTCCGAATGGACATCTATAGCCAACGCTTCGACTGCTGTCAGTTTCGTCACTTGAATTATCTAAAACCTATCTTCCTGTCAAACGCTTTTCTTTTACCACAGTATTATTATGCGATAAATAGAACAGGAAGGTAGCGGTTAGATATAATACGATTCTCACACGCAGACAACTCGTTATCAGATTAAACAATACAACATACATCATATACTTATTCTCTTTCATTTCACGTACATTTTTACTTCCAGTTGAAGCATACTTTACATCTCATAGAGGACATTCGAAGGAATGTATATCGAATCGAAGACAAGCGGATACAAATTATTCTCGAACAACCGCGATTAACGACCAAACAGTATTAAATTCTCTCTCTTTCTTATTCTCATCGAATCTAAGCTGTGCACTAATATGGCTTCCACGTTACCTCCCTTATTGGCACTAAATATTTGCACTACGGTATCCGCGGTAACGGGAACATCGCATTTTCTTTGTATCAACATCACTAAGTTGAATTGGTTCGAAAATATTTATGTGACCGAGTTTTCGAACACTGTTTCTGCGCTTTACTGGTTTCATTGTCTCTCTACTCGATGATGACGTTTCAACATAGAACATCGATAATGAAGTATGCGTTATAGGTGAAAAATTTGAATATCCATCAGCCAAATTATTCAAAAATGAAGCAATATATTCAAAATACAGAACTTCTTCAATCAATAAAAGCAATATTCCTATTGCATTGCTTAATTTTCTAATAATTTGTCAGGAAAGATTTACCTTGTGTCACGGCGTCCGTATATTTTCTTAAGGGGAGGTTCTCGTCAAGCGAATTCCGGAATAAGGTGATTTTCTTGAATTTTTTTTCTCGTGAAGGAAGTAAATTGAGAACTCGAGTTATTTGAAACTCATTGAATGGGTCTTAAAGTACATGAAAAAAATTTTCTCAAGTTAAAGGATTCGTATCCCGAAACTTGAAAGGTATTTTCCTCGAGACCATGTTTTTCAAGTTTGGCTCCACGATATCTCAAAAACTACCGAACGGATCGCTCTTTTTTTTATTTTGAAGCTGATTGAATTTATTGGAGGATGAACCTAAATGGAGATGACATTTGCCTTCTTTTTTTCTTTTCATAGCACTTGAAAGAGCGAAAAAAAGGTGAAAAAACGCTACCAGAAGTTTGAATGTCTGTCATTTTTTTAATTCTGGACTTTTCATTGGTTTTATTGATACAACCTCCAACAAATATAATATACTTCATACAAATTTTGGGATTTTTTATTCCTGATAATTTTTGTAAATGCTATAGTGGCACCCGATTGATCACTGTTTTTTTAAGGTGGTTATTATGTACTTAAAGACTGAATTAACAAGTGTGAAAACCCCCGAGTTCTTCATTTACTTCCTTCCATGAAGAAAAAATTCGAGAAAATCATCTTATTTTCAGGTCACTAGATGAGAACCTTCCCAGGATACCAGCGTTTGATTCGGACTTCTCTTTCTATCGCATAGGTCTGTCTTTTTCTAACCAACATGCTCGGATGGTAAACACTGGTATCCTCCTAAACTTGCATTTTTTTTTCCTCATGATACGTCATCAAATGGTGCTTTTGAAACGATAAGCCTCTAAAAGAACAAAACAATTTTTTATTATTATTAATTAATCGTCGAATGATTATCGAGAATAACTATAAAATTTCACACGATGATTTCTCTTTTTAATTTTTTTGGAGTTTACGGAATGAAATCGAATTCAGATCTTTGCACAAACTCTAATAAATCAGGAAAATCCATTCTTGCGGGGAACAAATATATGCGTAAGAAGTTGATGCAAAGAAATATATGGCAAGTGATAATTAACGGATAGTTCGGATCATGAATTTCAAATTCAAGGAACGTTGATGTATTCTTGTCATCAAGACAATCATAGTAAATACGTTGCTGATGGATAGGTCTCGTGCTTTACACTAGTAAAATGAAAATGGAGGAAAATAACATTATGTCGAATAGCTGTTTTGGATCTCCGTACGTGCAGATATTTCTTGCGACCTTTTACACGCACAGTACATTTAAATTGAAAGGTTAAATGAATTAAGAGAAGAATTGCGCTGAAATATTAATTCCCATTTGTGAGAGGTATATATACTCGTAAAATTTCTCAATATACATATTATATTATAACAATGTTTATCATTTTCAATTTGTACGTACAGCTAATTGCTAAATCGATTAATCCATTGACTCTCGTGTAATGGTTTAATCGATAATTTCATGATATTTATTGAGTTTGTTTACTCTGGTTGTAAATTATTGAATAGCAAGAAGAAGTAGCAATCCTTAGTCACGCGGAGAAATATTGTATTTCAAGTATATGAATTATATGGTATTGAATTCGCTGTAATGTGGAGAAATTATTATCGGAGCTTCTTAACTCGTACAAACTCTCATTTGTTTCGTCAATTAGTTATTTGAAATGCAAATGAGTTGTCATATGCCGAGTAGATTAAAGGAACTCACTCTTCTCATGAAAGATCACTGTACTACGAACTTGAGGAATTCAAGAGGAATTATACACAATTTTGATATTTTCACATGATTTATTGTCTATTCGTATAACGATTCGTTGATACGATAAATTCTTATTGAGTAATTAATTGAGGTTACTGTTTTCAATGAAAGTCTGTCACTTTTAGACTTTATGCGTTCAATGTATAGAACGTATAGAATGTATAATTTATAAAATTGGCCATTCATAATTATTATCATCATCGTATGTATGATTTAAATACTTACGTACCTTATGAATCAACTTTAACACGAGTTATGGCAATTTTTTAAAAACACATTAGTCACGTTTTGATGTTATTGAAGAGGATTTATATTGAAAAAAGAAAAAAAAGAAAAGATTCGTTGTTTTATGTGTGAAATTGGGATATTGCGAAAAAAACAGTTCAACCTTGTCTTATGTTCCACATCCTTGGAATTGTTTCATAAATTTCAATTTTTGAATATGATTACAGATTTTGAACAGCTTTCTTGCACCCATGTTGATAGTTCACTCGATTCAATGTTGAATAAAATTTTGCTATTTCAGGAAAATGCAGGTCGCAAATATAGTTATCTTCAATAAAAATTTGAGTTTTTCTTGAATGCATAATGAAGATGAAACGGTCCATTTTGTTGTGAAATTGCATTCGAAAAACAATGAACAATTATCAATACTTGATAAAAAGTAGAGAAGCATATGAACTTTCCAAAAGTCGCGTATGAAATTTTGTTATTGTCTTTGTAAAATTTTACGCGCAACTACACGGAGAGGAATTTGATGGTTGAGAGTGGTAAAATACGTAGACAATATCATTATCAAAATTGGTGAACTGGAACTATTGGGAATAGCTTGGAAATAAAATTATCACGATGGTAAACTTCACTTTGTCAAAAATTTTAAAATTTCTTCAGGAAAACTAACAAAGGTAATATTGATGATTCCAGGCAGTGCTGATACTTTTTACCATCAGCGATCGTAATGTTTCTTTACACTTCATTTCAAGATTCTCGCAAGCAAGAGCTCTAAAAATCGAAGCAAAGGCAATAATTTTCACTATCAATGATGGTAATATCATTCACTAAAATGAAAAAAAAAAATGTACTTGCAAAAACATATTTCCAGGCACATTTGTTAGTTCATGTTGTCCAACCTTCGAGTTATTACCACCATATTTATTAATTGCAATCATGTTATTTTCAATATATTCTTGAGTACAATTTATAATGAAAAATCCTAATTACGCGGAGGGGATTTGAACTTAAGAATAATGTACTTATATCTACTTATAAATCTCACAATTAAAGCCGCTTTGCTACGCTCGCACTTATGAATTCGCTGTTTTGAAGTTTCATTGAAAGACTAAACGAGGGAAACTAAACTGGACAACTCGTTGTGTGCGATGATTGTGAGAAAATCTCGAGCGCTGTTGGAAAATATTACCATCGGCGCTTGTATTATACCGACCCGTCATTGGTAATAAACGTGATTCGTGGCTTTCAACATTCAGAATAGTTGTTCAAACAAAATCTATTATTGTCAAGTGGTGATAATTTTCATTAGAAAAGATATTTATTTCGTTTGTTCATAGTTGTTATTACTGAAATATATTTTCTCACGCTGAATCTTCATTTTTACCATCGTAGCCGACGATTATTTACTACGTGCGTATAAAATAATACACTCAGGTTACAAATTACTGTCAATATTTTCCAATAATACTAGTTTACGACAAAAAATAGTAATTTTCAGAATCAAATTTTTCTCCGTGTTCATATGTTCCTCTATTTTTTTATTGAGTATTGATAATTTTCCATTGTTTTTCGAATACAATTCCACAAAAATGCGAACCATTTAAGAAATACTCTTAGATTTTAAGAAGCATTCTCCAATTTTTATTTAAGATGACTATATTTTCGATCTGCATTTTTTTCCGTGTGGATAGAAAAATGTCTCAGTATAACGACCTTACGCAGACTGTCATTTATAACAAATGAAAAACATTTTAAAAATAATATATAATAAAAGATATAAATAACAAAATATGAAAAACGTAGATGAAGCATTGTTTTATCGTCATTCAAATGAATAATATGTAAAGTATGAATGATGTTTGTTCATAAAAATCTCCTAGAAACGTCTGAATTGTAATCGGAATACAATTTTTGATACAAAAATATCCGATATCAAATCATACGAAATCCTTCGATTTCAAGTTTTGAAATTATTCCTAGTACAAGATGATCTAGTAGTATTTGTATTCGAAGAGAATCACGAACGATGTTGAATCAAAGTAGAAACAACATTGGCGAAGCTCGCTTCGATTATACGCGGTTCTCATTATTTATTGAGTACAGTTGAAATAGAAAACAAACAAAAAAAAAGGAAAAACAAACGAGCCTCGAAGCGAGTGATTGGTTTAACCTTAATTCTCATGACCTACCTTTTCATGATCACCTTCAGGAATGTTGTTTTCCTCACGATGATGAACTTTTACAATCATCCCGATATCCACATTGTTGCCAATAAATGCGTTTATTAACATTTTTCCCTATCCATATCTTGAAACGTAATGTCGAGCAAAAGGCAAAACATCGATTTCTGCTTTTAAAGTTACGAACAATAACCGTTCGTTTATTTCCATTCTTATTTTCTTGGATGAAGAAAAATATATTCATGTGTGCATATGCATAATACGATTGTTCCAATATTTCCATCGATATGAAATATGTATAAGGCCGCACATGAATGATACACACACTCGGATACTCGAATTGATAGCGATACGCCTCCCGAATACGTTCATCCTTTGTGTTTTTGTTCTTGTACTTTTAGCCAAAACAAAATATGGTAATTCGGTTGTATCATCGCTCGCGATAATTGAAGTAATCGAATAAAGAGGGAGAAGTGGAATTCTCTATTCACGGTTGATATATTTGTTTTTTGTTTTTAGTCCAAAGTTGTTGAAGAAAATTGTACAATCATTGAGTTGGAATTTTTGATTGAATACTTGGATGAGTGAGATTTTTGGATATTCTTCAATCAAAATCAATACTTATGTTTACATCGAAGAAAAAATTGATCAATCTTACTCTAAATTAATTCCGTCAATTAGTTACAGTTGCTAATGTGTAAAAAAACTACACGGGAACAATATTATCTTATAAATTACAATGTGAGAATTGTAGCGGAGGACTATATCTGCGGAATTAGTATTTCAAAATGTAACATCGTGAATTGTGCTGTTTTTCGGTTAAATCGTGTTGAATATCACGATGTTCATTCCTAAAAAAAAAAGGTTATAACAGAGATATGTGTCTCTAATATCTGACAATTCCTGCTTTTTCAAGTATGTTCCTATATGCGACGATTTTAATATCGTAATTTAAAGGATAATATTTTCTCCGTGTACGCTGTAGACAAAAAAAAACAAGAATTGGAAGTCTATTGGGACTTGGTACTGGAAAATTTTAATACATCAATTTAAATTTTATGAATTCCATACAGCAAAATTCCAATTTTCAATGTTTTTAGAGACGAAAATTTTATAAATTATCGGTGTTTATGTTTCTGAATTAACTCCTTGAAACTGGAAACATCGTTCAAAGAATTTTTTTGCAAGATTTTTCGGCTCTAAAAGTTGAGTATTTCGTTATTCGACGACCAATTCGTTTCAATAAACGATTCAAACTTCAGCAACATGATTTTTATAATGAAATTCAAGTGAGTGTGCTGGAATACTTTTACAAATGGATTGGAATTTTTAGTCCACTGCACTAAAAAAATCTGGGTTGGATGAAATTACTGCAATTTATTACACTGTAAAAAATGCGGAATGAAAACGACACCGAAAATGTTCCCAAGAAGGTTAATCCGGGCTGTGGTGTTAAAATAACTCCACTTAGAGTCGAATTGACACAATTCGGTGTTGAATTCGACACCATTTGGGTTGGACTCCATTTCACACCGCTGATTTTCTCCAGTGTAGTTTTGATGGATTATTTTTTTTCGGTGCGTGAATCTTCATACTTCCAGGAGTATTTGTTATCCTTGAAAAAAAATTATTCAGTTTTTGTTTCTCAATCGGCTTAATAGAATAACTATAATCCGACGACGGTCTTCGATTCATTCTTGTTCCTTTGAAAATCTATTTGATTTTAGCGAATCCTTTTAAACTTCTTTACTCGAAGCTCGGAAAAATATGAGCCGGGTATTGAATGACATACTTACTTAGCTTCAGCCATAATCCTTAGTTTCTACGTTGACGATATGTATAGATGCTTCTTAAACGTTTGTAGAACGTTTCTTGAACTACTTATCAATTTCAATACTTTCCAGGCAGTGATTTTAGATTTTTGATTAAATTACATGAAGATTGAACACCTCACATAGTTGAGAAATTCTGTATATTTTCAATGCTCGTAGATGTTTCAAACATTCCACTTGAAATTTCAGTTGAACATAACAAGGTCGAGTTCCCGCGTGGAAAAAAATAGGTTGCCATTAATTTGGCAGAGAAGTCTCGCAAAACCACTGCAACACGCATAAAAGAATAGGGCACAAGTACAGGGACAAGCTCGGAAAAAGTATGGGGATGTACCGGTATGAAATGAGCGTTTTTTTTTTAAATGAAACACTAATTGCGAATGGGAAAGTAAAAAAAATTTATTTAAAGTATTGACCATTGTTCTCTACACATTTGGACCACCTTTCTGGCAATTTGTGGATACCACGCACAGTTGGAAATTTTGTGTTAAATTCAACACATTTCATATGTCCCAAACGGTCCACACATATTTTTGTGTCGATATCACATAATGTATTTGCGTTAGCTAATAACTCAAGCTCGATGTAAATAATATAACACAAAAGGATGTTGATAAAATTTTGATTGGAATTTCCGATCGTGTAAATTCAACAGACAAGTACTGTCAAATGAAATCCAAAATAAGGAATGAATCAACAGTTCAAAAGTGTAATTTATGGATTTTTTTACATCAATCAAATGTGAAAATCACACTTTTTTCGTGTTGAAACAATGCATAAGAATAAATTGAAAAAAAACAGTACTTCAATGAGCATTGAACATGGATCGTTGGGACCGAATGTTGAAGTTGTATCACTCAAGCCACTGCCGGTCCTTTGATTGAGTGTACTTTCTTTGCGTATATCGACTCGCACTCTATCTTCAAATTCACATATCTAGAAAACGAATTTCCATTACAATGAAAGCTAAAACCAAAATGCATGAACAGTTCTTCCGACGACTACTAAAGTTACACGTACATAGAAGTTTCATAAAAAAATAGCTCCCACCACTGGCGATCTCCCCTTGGTAGTTGAGAACAACACAATTTTTATGTTCAATCTTGAGTTGAATAACATTTGTGTCATTTTGACACTTTTTTTCACTTGTTTGAATGATTTCACATTATAAATCAGTTGAGACCTGATTACACAAGGACTGTCTGTAGAAGTTACACGTGGTTGTGTTGAATATTTAACAGAAAATTCATGACACACGGATTTTTTAACACATTTACACAAAATTTTCAACTGTGCGCCAATGGAAATGTTCGTTTTTCGAAGCAAACCAATCAGACACCCAATTTTCGACTTCTTCGTAGAAATCGAAGTGCTGCTCAGCCAATGCGTGTCCCATCGATGAAAACAAATGTTAGTCGGAAGGGGCCAAGTCTGGTGAATACGGTGGGTGGGGTAGCAGCTCCCAGCCAAGTGCTTTGATTGCATCCTAAACCGGTTTCGCTTTGTGTGCAGGTGCATTGTCGTGTAATAAAATTACTTTGCCGTGTCTTCTGGCCGATTCTGGTCGTTTTTCGATCAATGAATGATTCGAATTGATCATTAGTTGTCTGTAGCGATTAGTATCAACAGTTTCACCAGGTTTTAGAAACTCATGATACACCACACCTTTTTGGTCCCACCAAACACAGAGCATTGCCTTCTTGGCGAATCGATCTGGTTTTGCAGTCGATGTTGATGGTTGTCCCGGATTAATCCATGACTTTCTCCGTTTAGGATTCTTGAAATAAATCAATTCGATGCAAAATTGATTTTCTCTCGTGTCTTTGAAGCAAAATGTCACAAGTGTTTTTTCGGTTTTCCATCTGTCTTTCATTCAACTCGCATGGCACCCATTTTTCACACTTTTGGATCTTTTCCATAGCTTTCAAACGGTCAGAAATTGTTTGTTGTGCAACATTTAACATTGCTGCCATTTGCTTTTGACTCAAATCTCTTCATCGAATATTGCTCGCAGTTCGGCGTCTTCAAACTTTTTTGGCGGTCTTCCACGTTCTTCATTTCTCACATCAAAATCATTATCTCTGAACCGTTGAAACCATCTTTTGAGTATTCTTGCCGAGAAAATGTTTACTCAGTCGTCAGCGGGGATCGCTGGTATCCCTTAAGTGGATACGAGCGTTCACTTCGGATCTCTTTTTCTATTGTATAAGTTTGTCTTTATCTAACCAACGTGCTCGGATGGTAAATGCTCGTATGCTCTTAAGGAAATTTTTCTCATTGCAAGAAGTTATGGTTCTCATAAGAAATCAAGACTCTCACCATAAACAAAATCGATCAATCTTTTTTTCCTACTGAGAATCCATCATATTATTGCTTTCAAACAAAACTGCTTTCCTGATAAAATACTATCCGTTTCCGGAGAATTGATACCAAGAATAACATGATATGAAAACAAGGAATCATTTTTGTGCGGGTATAATCAATCAGGTTTGAGACCTGAACCTAGTCCCAGATCCTGAGCTT
The DNA here is from genome assembly GCA_018340375.1 of Gonatopus flavifemur. NCBI lineage: Eukaryota > Metazoa > Arthropoda > Insecta > Hymenoptera > Dryinidae > Gonatopus > Gonatopus flavifemur. The sequence continues at coordinate 16,448,188 of JAFFJZ010000005.1, forward strand.
ATACATGTCCTAGGACCGGTCGACCGGTCTAAGACTTCCACCTGACTGTGGATAGCGTCTTTACTTTCTCGAAGGTATCCCATAAGTTTAAAAAATAACTTGATCTCCCTATCTATTCTATTACGCGGAAGTCAGCACGTGTTTTATTGAACTTTGAAACGTTTTAAATTTTTAGAAAGTTTTTAAAACTTCCCCAAGCGCTGTTAGAACAATTCTTCAGAAATTGTTTTTACCCTTCATGAGTACTTTTTTCGTCTACGAAAAGGTTTCAGTGTATGCGTCCGCATACGCACGGAAAAATAGGGAGAAAATCCAACGATCAAGCATTTTTGTTCGTTAAATTCGAAATATATTTATTCTTAAACAATCCAAGTGGAGATGGTCCAGTGATCGATTCGTAAAGTAACGCTGCGCTAGCCAAGAACTAGCGTCCTTCAAAGGGCCCCGCTAGTGCCTCGTCGATAGTCTAGTTTTTCCTGCACTGTCAGAAACATCTGGAAGTTTTTTTCAATTACGTACATGGAATCAAGGCGATATACATTTTGCATTAAATTTAATGTACACTGAGAAAAAGGATTCGTTGACTCAAATGAGATTTGTTCACAGTAAATAAATCGTATATTTGGATACGAGCAAAGAAATATTTACTAATATTCATTTTATCACATAGTTGTTGAATACACCACATATTTCTTTGAGTCAACTCCATACCGATTATGATTCGATAAATCTGAATTTGACGAGAATTCATATTCATTCACATTAACTTCAATCACTTTCAATCAAATGAATGATTTGGTCATAATTAATAAATATGAATTTCTTGACTCAACACAATGTTTGGTTATAATCAATATGTCTTATTTGTATGAAATGATACTTCTTGAAAATGCTCAACCAAATGCGTTGATTTGTCAGAAGGAAACCTTTTTCTCAGTGTACAAAAACATGAAAAGACTATATATTATGCTATAGTTTACATTAAATTTCATGTAAAATGTGCAAGGAACTGAATTCATGTACGTACTTGAAAAAAACTTCCAGTAAAAACATTGAAATTAATGCAGAAATTCTTAACAGTGTGGGTCGACAAATTTGAACGGCTTTTATCCTCATATTTCGTTTTTAGACTGATTGTCTCCCGATTGTTTAATAATGCAGATAAAAACAGTACTTTTTCATAATTTTGGTCTGAATTTCTCCTCCAACGAATGAAAGTGATTGAGAAAAAATTCAGATTCAAATCATGAAAAACTACTGTTTTTGTCCGCATTATTCAACAATAAGAACAAAATCAGTTTCAAAACGAAATATGAGGACAAAAACCGTCCAAATTTTTCGACTCGGGTTGGTTAGCGCAGCGTTACATTACGAGTCGATCACTAGACCATTTCTACTTGAGAATTTTTGAATGAATCGAATGCAAAAATGAGAGGAAAAACAGAACTATTGGAAAATAACACTACACGAAAAGAAAAAAGTTATCAATACTTGAATAACATTTATTAACATTTAGAAAAATCACTGTCAGTTTAGGGAAAAAGAGCACCGCTGAAAAATCTTTGCAGTAAGGTTATCAAAAATTCGTAGTGAAAATACTAAACGTTGAGGGTTTTATTGTTATTGTTTACAGTGAATTTATCAACTTTTGATGAATTTACTACGAAAATTCTTCAGCGATACTATTTTTCCCTAAATTTTCAGTCATTTTTCTAAATAATCATAACCTCTGTCTTTCCGTGTAGGTAAATGTGATGTTCAACACCAAGTTGTATTCAACAAATTAGATTAGTCGGTTCATAGTGAAACGTCAGGGTGAATTCATTCATGACATGCAGAAATATAAGCATTCAGACGAGGGTAAAATGTGCTCCCTGGACCATGCTACATTTCACATTTAGCTCTTTACTGTGGAAATTGAATGGAAAATTATATCGTTGATCTTGAGAATTGCTTTCCGAAAAAAAAACTCCCTCTGTACGTAAAGTTGAAAATTGTATGTGTGCGCATACTAGGAATCCGTGAGGGGTAAAAACTTCTGACGCCACTTCTATTTCATCCCGACCAAAATTATCTGAATTACAGTTTTCGAGATATGCAATTCTATGGTTGAACTAAAGTGGAGTCAGGGGTGATTTCTCCAGAGCTACCGGAGCAATAATAACGTCTTTGTTCTATTGAATTGCTCTCGAGTAAAATTCTGTTATTCTTGAGACTACGGAATATGAGAGTTGCATCGCATTGGCTAATATACATTTATGTACTCTGTCGTACCAGGCAAAAAAGTTGTTAACTCAATTTTTTTCGAAAATCAATCAGTTCTTTGTATCATCCGATTCCAGTAAAATCATTTTTTATTGACCTACCGGAACGAGAGAAGACATATGTTATGTACCACTTCATAATATTATAAGCTGTGTTAGTGCTCCCACAACAACAGGATCTGGGAGGACATATCAATTTCCGCAAGAAGAATTGAAAATGATCCAAAAGAAATTCTCTTCGGCGAGGAAATGAGTTTGTGAATATTGGGAAAGAGGTACGATATTCTCATTGCTACGTTGAAATAAACTGTTTTCAGAATATGTAAACATATTGATTATTTGATCATTTGTATTGAGGAAAAAAATTGCTTTCTGGACGTGCAATATTTTTGTATTCTATTGAATTAGGCCCTAGCTGTCACACTATTAGGGTGTGTGTGTGGGGGGGGGGGGGATGAATCATATCCAGGCTGCTACCGTTTTGTTGCGTTCATTTCCATAAAAAGACAAAATCAACTTGAAACAGTCAATTTTCGCACAAGGAGTCAAAAAACCATCAATTTTTTTCCAGAATCTTGTAGAGGAATCTTTCAGCTTTAATTTAAACAAAAAATCAAGTCAAAAACTTCACCGCCTCTCAATGAAAATCCAATTTGAACTTAGTGTAATTTTCATGCTAAAAAAATTTGTCAATCTGGAAATAAGAAAAAAAACATGAGCTCAAATCATATCCGAGGTTGATGTGATATTTCTTTTTTTGGAATCTATGTACTTTTCTAGATATGTGGTAAAAATTTCATAGAGATATCTCAATTAGAGACCGAGATATGAATTTTCTTTCATGAATGCTGCATCGTAGGAACTGATTCTTGGAAATTCGTTTCGAACAAATTTTCGAAATTTTCAATGTTTGATATTTCGGAAACCATAAATCTTGGGGAGCTGAAATTTGACATGGGTTGTTAACACTTGGCAATAGCAACGAATTCACCAAATTTCATCGAAATCCAAGATTGTGGGTGTCTGACCTGCCTGAATTGACGTGGATTGACCCGGAAGCAATAAGGCGCGTTTAACTGTGTTAATAGAAATTAGTTATCGCTGCTAATTTTTGCATAATAGACATTTTTCTTTCCTGCAAACGAGTTGAAAATTAGACAATCATCAGAAAAAAAGCCGTAACTTACATCAAAATGAGAAGAAGCATCAAATACGTCACCACCTTCGCCAGACGACGAGATCGTGATTCGAGTTACGGTCTTTTCGCTCGGTACAATCATGATTAGTAGAAATATAATCAGTTTTCCCTATTACTGATGAGGCACTGATGAGGAAACGCTAATCAGGGAAAACTGATCATTTACTTATTGGGAACTGATTTGTCTAATATGATTATTAAAATTCATATGAAACTGATCAAATTCTGATAAGTTATTGCCTTTATTCGCAAGAAATATTGATAGCGTAAATGTTCATAAAAAATATTCGGTTTAAAAAACATATTGATTGTTATTGAAGTGATATATTGCAATTGTGAAATTACACATATTCCCGATATGTCTTAACCAACATTTGAAGTATCTCAAAGAAATTGAATCGAATTGGTTCAGATTATTTGATCCTGGGTTTGCTCTATCAAATCGATGAAACCCAACCTCAATAATTATAAAGAGTATATGCACTGTATGCACATAACAAAGCTACCTTGGAAATTGTTAGATTTTGTAAGGTTATGGCATAAAAGGAGATGAGGTGTAATATGTATTATTCTTTCTTATTGTGAAATAATATAGTTTTGTTATTTATTATGAGTAAGTATAGTAGTAACTTGAATATTATCTCATGATTGAGGTGGAAACACCATACATATGGTTTGATATATTTTTTGTCCTTGGCCAAAACTCCTACATTTTATCTAAGAAAAAGTCTAGGAAAATTTTTCTTACGGGTTTTGCTGAAAATTTACTTTTTAATCCTTGGAAACATCCTCAACAAAAACATAAATTATTATTTGAGTGAAGAATCATCAATTTAGTGTTATAATTCCATATCTTCATCGACATAACCTGCATTTTTGTAGGTGATAAATGCTTCGTTAGTTACTCGCAAATAACTCATCAACTACCGATCAGTTCCTCATCAGTTACTCGCTCATATCTGCTCAGTTTCTCCAATCAGTTTCTGATTAGTCAGAGCGTTACACCCCTTGTCGGAAACTTGTAAGTTTCCTGATCAGTCCCTGATCAGTGAAATGGAAAACTGATCAGTGCCTCATCATTTGCTAGAGAAAATTTCTACTAGGGCAGTGAGGAGCAAATATCTTATTGTACTATTTGAAAAAAATCTCTTCTGAGGTGAGGTTTCCTTAATTTGTAAACTCCTTGAGTCCGGAGCCAAGTTACCAAGGAAGAAAACCGTAAGAAGTCCGGTCGTAGGCTTCGGCACAGTTCGGAAATGGTCGTAATAAAGATCTTATGTGCCATTATGTATGGATTTGAACCGTCTCAATCAGAAAAATCCGTAATATGCCAATGTTGACAACAGGTGCAGTACAGTGCCAGTATTGGGTCTCCAACACTTGATCAACACGTAGGGGATCAGTACTGGATACATAAAAATACAGTAATATGCCTGTACTGATAAACCAGTACTGAGAACTTAATACCGGCCAGGTACTAACCCAGTACTGGTCCTGCACTGATTGCGAATAATGGCATCAGTACTCAATTCACAGTACTGAAAAGCGTTATCATTCCAGACAAATGCCAGTACCCTGCCAGTCTTGGCTAGTACTGGTGCAGTACTGCGCCTGTTGTAAATTTCTGGTTGGGGTTAAATTAAACATAAGAAAGGCAGAGTTACACCTGATTCCACGTGAAAGAAATTCGGAATCCAATTATATGGTGATTTTCATGAACGTCGCATACCGAGTTTGACATGTTTCTTCGCTTGTAAAGCGAACTATCATAGCATAATGCTCGAGCGCTGTTGAATTGAAAAAAAAAACTGTAACTCGAGTTACAGTTCTTTTGATAGGTATTTTCGTTCACCAAACACCCTTAACTCATTTTTTCACTTGTTGTTATTAAAAATATTGATTTTCTTTTCAAAATAATTAAAAACAGCACTCCTTATTTGCTTTAATATTGTCAAAATATTAGTTACATCATACAATTTTGATGTGAAATAGTTTTTCTCAGTTTTCTCCGTTCGGAAGGTTATTGGGTTCACTTTTAACTGTCTGAAGAGTGGGAAGTCACTCTGGCGAAGTGGAATCCATTCTCCAGTCAGCCAGAAAAAAACTCGCTCTCTCACTTCTTTCCAATGAAGTGATCTTTTAAAAAAATTGGTGTAGTTTGAAATAATCTTATGTGAATGGTTTGGTCAGTGATGAAATAAAAAAAATACGCAAAGTTGATATTCGTACACACGTTGTCTTGTTTGTCTAGAAAATAAAAGCAAAAAAGTTTAGATTCAAACGCAGCTTCTGCATTCATTCGATTCAGGTCAATTTTCCAGTCGTTTTCTTTTTTCAATTTATAAAACGGTAACTAAAATTTTCTGTGTAAAACATCCAGATGTCGAAAGTGGGAATTGCATTTTCGCATGTTCAAGTGCTACTGCTATTGCGATTGTTGGTTTAGCTAGAATTATTGAGAGTATTTACGACCCACGTATAAGGAATGTAAGGTTCATTCTCACTATTCGAGAAACATAATAATCAAAACCAGCAAGTTTAAGAACGGAAGTAATAGATTATCGTTATAAAGATACATATCATTGGATAATTTCAAACAACATCGGTACATTTTAAGTACATATCCGAAGTTGTATTATATACATGTAACGTTGAAGTGATTACCGCATAGAATCGCCGTTGCCGTCTACTCAAATGAATGGCTCGCAATTTCCAAGTTTTGCCATCGACGATGCGTCAATGATGGATCATGCATCACCGATAATCTGCAATTCACGTAACACGTTATCCAATTTTATTTCTACAATCATCATTCGTTATGGCTCACGTCAATACATTTTCACGTTACGTCATGTCGATATAATTAAAAATTTCTATTCCTCTTGTTAAAAGTTCACAAATTACGTGACAGTGTATGAAAACGACACTACATGTTCGTTTGTTACCAGACCTGGGAGAAAAGAAAACGATCAATGTATTTATATATTCTTCATTGTTCGATATCATTCACCTAGTTTGTCCAAATCACCGAGATATATCCAACATCACTATCAGAAAAAACTGGGATTTTCCGTACTGTTGTACCGGAAATTTCCGATGCGTGTTCTGGAATCTTCTCAATTTGAATGTAATTTTCCAGTACGGTACTGGAAGTTTTTCGAAGTTTTTTTTTTTCACAGTGATGGTAAGACGCGATGTGTCGTATCGATGGAACGAATAGGTAAATGAACGCGTTTTGTTTGCAGAATGGTGCTGGATCCCAAGGTCAATAGCGTGCACAGTGATTATGGAAGCTTTGATAGGCCATTAGGTGGCGTTGAGGGTCGCGAGAGGGACGTCGAGGCGGCGGTAGCCGCGGAGGCGGAGGCGGAGGCGTCTGTCGTAGACGGTAACAGCTCCGGCATGGCACAGTCGAGCGATATTTATCAACGGCAACCCCTCTTACCAATCGTAGCGGCTAAAGGAAAGGATAAGTGGCCAGGAGTCACGTCTAGTGGTACGACCGACTATTACGAAGACGACGAGGACGATGACAAGATCGAGGGAATTGGTTCCAATGGGCCAGGAAGACATCATCGATCCGGTTTTTCGAACGGATCCGGAAGCGGGATCGTTAAATTGGATTTACCAACACCCTGTCGCGACGAGCCACGTTTTCCCAAAGAAAAATGGAAAACATTTCTCGGTAAGAGGATACAATCTAAATCATTCGCTTTGAATTTTCAATCATGTGATTCGAAAGTTTCACCTTCTTTCTTTTTTATTACCGTTGTTCATTTCGTATCGTGTCATATCACAACACACCTCGGTCGTTATCAAGATTCTTATCTTTGTTTGCGTACTCGTCAAGATCTCGAAAGATGTCACTTTGGACTCTTTAAAGGTTTTCACGTGTTCGATCGATCGATGATTTATTCGGTTGTTTTACAATTTATAAATTATATACCCGAACATTGCATGATGCGTTGAATTATCAAGATTCAATGAACCAAAGAAGGCCAAGAGATAAATTCATATGCTGCTACGTGTCTCAGCTGTAGTTCTGTATACACACGATGTCGATTGGGATGATTTCGAAAAATATGATTATCGTCTTGGGGAATCCAGTTGTACATGAATAATTATAACACGTTATTACTCCGCTGGTTTTTTAAAAATCACTTACGTAGTCGCGTAACGTAGAGGTATCTTCTTTCACACCCGTGTAAACATCTTTGTTACGAACAGTTGTGGCGTATGAATCATCTCGCGCTTCGGATTCACAACAAGTGAAAATTTCCGTTGCTAAAATGATGAAGAACTGTTGGATATATTATTTATTCGATTGTATTCTTTCATTCGTACCCAAAAGATAAAAGTTCTTACTCCATTTGTATGTATCTTTTGTAATTTTTTCATGTCTTGATAAATTCGTGATTACCATTGCGGTGTATTCTTCATTCTTTATATCAGTTTTTGACATATCTGTTGTATGATTAACATATAATAGATTTGAAGAGAGAAGAACCGGTTTCTCTTCCTTGGCATTCATTCAAGTATGATGCTTTTTGTTCACAGAGATTTGTGTTTACAATGACTAAGCTGGATTTGTAAAACCAAACTCTGCGGATGTGATATTTTTCTCTTTTGTTTAATTATCCACGTTGAGGAGGTACCACTCGGTTTCATCCTTTTCTCCCTTTCTCTCATTATTTTATGTAATCAGGTTTGAAAACCTTCATATGTTTGGGAATCGAGTGTAACGAAATTGATTGGATACATATCTTCTCGTAATCTAATCTTTCCTCGTGTCATAGAAATATTGTGTTTTTAAATATACATCGTAGATATTATTATTGTCTTCGTACATGAAGGTGTGAATTCGAATGATACAATGACTTCTCTTTACGTAATCAATTTTTTTGCTTGTATACAAGTGGAACAAAATTACATTTCTAATCTTTTTGGAAATTATTACAAAATTTAGTGAAAGTTGAGCATAGATGATTCAATTTCTTGACATTTTATTTTAGGTGTCGCGTATTGGATTGAAAAATTTAAACCATTTGATTTTTTGGGACTCGATTCGCGTTTCATAATACAATTTCATTGATTCGGAATAAATAAAACCCTCAACGATGATTGAATAAAAATTACTCCATTGTTCACTCCTGAATGAGAATGTATAAAAATAAATATATTTTTTGCTGTAATAGCTAAGATTCTAACGTTCCTTTACGCGCCTTGTATAAAACAATTCCACCTGTGAAGTCAAGGTCTGTTTGAATAGAACATCGTTTAAATAATGTTCGACGTTGAACACTTCGAAAGACATACATTATTGCGAAACGGTTTTTATCAAATATCAGAGTTTCCGTATCCATATGTTCTTTCTTACCACACTGAGAAAAAAGTATTCCAAATTTATTTCAATCGAATGAGGTTTATCAATTATTAACAAATCTTATTATTTTACCCAAATGATGGTTTGTTTACAATTAATGATAAGCCTTCTTTGTGTTCAAAATTTAAACCATTGATTTCGGATGAAAGTTTTTCTTGAATCTCAATAGATAGAATGAATAAGGGATAGAAAGAAATAAGGCATCGGTTATTCACAGGAACAATTCTGAAGAAGAAAGTACTGTTTTCTTTGAATTAGGATTAAAAAGAGTACATGAATTGTTTGAATTAATTCAAATATCGCTCACTTCGCTTGCATTTTGATCGAGTTCCTCTACTATTAATGTTTCACGACTACCGCTGATCATGCAATAAAGATTGAATGCATCCGCCTCATAAATCTCGACTAATTCCTTTCAATCCTCTACGTAATGCCCAAATAATTTGATCAGGTTGTCGAACTTTCATTGTTGCTAATTACATTACAATCTTCATATTAATCATCTAATGAAAATGTAAATTTTTCTATGTTCACAGCGTTTCTATTCATGGTAGTAAATTTCATACTAACCACAATGTCCCTTGCGATGGTGCACGAACGTGTTCCGGATCGTGATACCTACGGTCCTCTTCCGGATATCGTGTTAGACAATATACCAGCTCAAGATTGGGCTTTAAACGTTTCCGAAGTTATAATTATGATAATGTCTAATTCCGCGGTGGTTTTAGTCGTTTTTCATAAACATAGGTAAGATTATTATTATTATTAACAAATCTATTCCATCATGTTTGATATGTTTTGTGTGATTAGGGAGCCACAGCGAGAGCAAGGCATTCAAATCTCAATCGAAAATTTCATTCAATTGGGAATCCTGAATTCCCAATCGTAGAATGCAATAAAATGCGCAGAGTTGTCGGTCCTGTTTCTGTAAATACCGTTGCTGATACCGTGATGCAAAGTCGTGAAAAACTTCTACCCTCACAGCACCATAGTCCTAGAAGAATTCATCAAGAATTGAACTGATTGTGTTCGTTATGAATTCTTCAAGAATTCTTCTGAGGCTGTGGTGCTGTGAGGGTAACTTCGCTAAATATTTTCAGAAATCTCCAAACTTGTCGTCAAATGTATATCCTCGGGTTTGGGGAAACAATAATGATTATTTCTTCTGCATAATTTCCTTAATCACTAATTCTAGATTATGTAAGATTCACGCTGGAACCAACAACTAAAATTCTAAGATGCCACGATACTCATTCACAATTTCGAACGTTGAGCGTGTAGCGTCAAATCCTGGAAGAAATTAAAGGATCGTGTGACCAGTCTGTGCTTGTAATGTTCGTCGTTAAATGCTCGATGCTGAAAATTTTTAATGAATACGCAACATCAAATATAATTCGTGTACAGGTGTGAAACTATGGAATTAGACATCCAAAGCGTGAAAATTAATTGATTGTCAGGGAAAGCAACTCTGCTTGAGCATGATTTTATAATTTATCAGGATTTCGGTAGGGTCAAGAGAGCTAAGGAAGTAGAGAAAAGTTGTATAAATGAGATACAGAGTCAAGAAATTACGCTTAGGCTGTTCTGAAATTTCTGATTAAGACTATTTTGGATACATTTTTCAGAATTATATCATGGATATGCATAGCATATGATCATTCCATTCAGTCTCATTTGAACATTTCACGCACGGGCATAAGACTTTTCAAATACGTTCTTAGCATCTCCAACTTCTTGTGTTGCTTTAATGTAAATTCTAAAAAGTAGGGAATGAAAGCATGGGGAAGAAGTGGAGTATGTTTTATACCTCTCAGATATTTGAAAGAGTTATTTCCTTCGGAACAAAACTTTTCAGATACAGGGGAAGCTTGAGATTATGATTATTCAGAGGAATGACTGTCGATTCAAGAAAAATGTGCATCCCTGAAGAATATTCATAGTTAATTTATCATAAGTTTATAATTTACCTGTGTTCAATCATAATAAGACTATCAGCTGTCAGTATTCTTGCTACGAATTTTTGGTAAACAAGTTATGAATATTCTTCAGTGGTGCTTTTTTCCCTGAATTGACAGTGATTTCTCAGAATATCGATAATCCAGGTCTTTCCGTGTGGTTCTATATCTAATGATCTTCTCAAACTAATCCCAGACGAACTCATCTTCACCAAACTGATCCTTATAAGATTCATCCCCAGCAACTCGTATATGATACATCCTCCAATAACTTCCAGAACACAATACCAACTTATTGACTACACACACACGAAAAAAAATACTTAGTTATTATCTGTATAGCTAAAAATTAACTACGGAAGCTATATTTTTCAGCTGTCACAGCTACTCACTTAGCGTTAGCAGCGAAAATTCAACTGCTGGGTTATTTGGATATCCAAATATCAACCACGAAACCTCCGCAGTTACAGCTACGAATTTCTACTACGGTAGCTAAAAAATAGCTACGGCTGCAATTATTTAAGCTACAGCGGTGAAAAAAGGGTGCTGAAGAAGTGAGTAGCTGCCACAGCTATTTCCTTTTTTTCCGTACAAAACAAGAAATTCCAAAACAAAAAAAAAAGAAAACAAGTTGCCCTAGCGTGTTTCGCAACACACATTCGTAATGAAAACACGTCACACCTTCGGCAATTACAGAACAACACCATCACAATATTGAATAATCTGTAAATACGAAAACATCAAAATCCAGCATGATCAAAACACGGAAGACCAAATTCCTAAGTATCAAAATCGAAGATGAAAAACAAAAAGACGAAAGAGGTACCCAATTATTAGCCAAAACCAGCCATTTTTTTGTGGGACTTGTACAGAAATTGGATGTTAATGATGGTTATTGATGGTATTGAACGGTGATGTAACGCTCAATCAACCATTTCCACCACATTACGGTTAGTAAATGACCAATTGACGAGGCCGGATGATGTGTGAAATATCGTCTGGTTTTCAATACTCCGGGAGAACCAAGAGCTTTAAACGTTAGTCGAGTATTCCTTGAACTTTAAAATGTCCGTACATTTATCGAATGTTTGTTCAATGTTCATTGAACGTTTAGCTGCCATCTTATTCTCTTAGGGTAGACAAATTATGGCTGGCAATTGTATAACTCCGCTCAATGATAACCCAGTTTTCGAATCTTTATAATGGCTATTTTCGGGCCAGTTTTTACTAGTAACATTCAGCTGGTTGCAAACTACCCTGCGGCTGGGTGACATTTATCGTTTTCATAGTAGATTTTCGGAAAGGCTTTTGAGTGATTCAACTGGACAGGAATTGACTGATGGCCAGAAAATGTATACAGAGAAAAAATTGCTGTAATATATACTGCACTGGAAAAACAGTATGGTTCTTGTAACCATCTAAACGGTTTTTAAATTACAGCTAACCTCACAGATGGTCAGAGTGACGATCCGTATAGTTTTATAATCTGAATATAGGTTTCCGTATAGCTGTGACAAGCGTACGGGTGGTCACTCTGACTATCTATGAGGTTAGCTGTAATTAGAATACGTTTAGATGATTACAGGAACCATACTTTTTTTTCAGTATGAAATCCCTGTTCAATCGATCAAGGTCTTCGATAAAAATGAAAATTTGCTGCAATAGTTACAGGAAATGCGACAAATCCAATGGATATTTCAGTATAAATTACAGCAATTCAATGTTATCCCTATACATTCTGTCAAAAAAGTACCGGGAATTCTTGAATAAAACACAAAATATTTTTTATTATTCCAAATCTATTGTATCGCCTTCAAAGTAGTCCTCTCTCGAAATGATACATTGATGCCAACTAACAATCCAATCATCAAAACATTTTTTATACGCTTTTTCCGGAATTGGTTTCAGTTCTCGCCGCGAATTCTCTTTAATATCTTCTATCGATTCAAAACGGGTGCCTCGAAGTGGTAATTCAAGATTTGGAAACAGAAAAAAGTCGGCTGGAGCCAGATCAGGTGAATACGATGGCTGTTCGATGATATTTGTTGAGGTTTTGGCCAAAAATTGGTTCACAATGAGAGCCTTGTGAGATGGTGCATTATCGTGATGCAAAATCCATGAATTTTCTTTCCACAACTCTGGCCTTTTTCGACGAATTTGCTCTCTCAAACGCCGTATAACGCTTAGATGATATTCTTTATTCACGCTCTGACCCTCTGGCAAGAATTCCGAATGTACAACACCGCGATAATCAAAAAACACAGTCAACATTACCTTCACTTTTGATCGGCTTTGGCGTGGCTTTTTCGGTTTCGGCTCAGCTGGAAGCCGCCACTCCGAAGCTTGTTGACTGGTTTGCATGTCATATTCGTAAACCCATGTCTCATCACCTGTTATAATGCGTGTTATGAATGTGGGGTCGGAAATGACTCGTTCTAGCATTTCTTCAGCGACCTGTACGCGATTCAGTTTTTGGAGAAAATTCAAGTCTTTCGGAACTAATCGAGCGGCAACGCGTTTCATGCCCAAACAATCATGTAAAATAGTACGAACTCATTCGTGAGGCACAGAAAGTTCATCGGCTATCTCTCTTAAACTTGAGTGACGATTTTCAGTCACCATTTCCTTCACTTTATCGATATTAACTTCAGTTAAAGACGTCGACGGACGACCAGAGCGAGGCAAATCTTCCACCACATCTCGACCACTTTTGAATGCACTGTACCACTCATATGCACGTATTTTTGATAGAGTCAATTCATCGTAAGCCTTCTCTAACATTTTCAGTGATTCGGCACACGAAATTCCATTTGCAACGCAAAATTTAAGACAAATTCTTTGTTCAATCTTTGTATCCGTTGTAACAATCGCGGGACACACTTGAGAGAACTGAAAACATCGAGCACTGGGAACGAACCGAATGACAGATGACAGTCGAACTCTGCGTCAATATATAGGACGAATGTTGACAAACCCGTTAGCCGCACTTCTTAAGTGATCAATTCCCGGTACTTTTTTGACAGAAAATATTCATCGGAGGCATAGTAAATTTTACAGTCAATTTTCCTCCATGTAGCAAGTTTGGGCATCTTTGGGGACCCTTCCATGTAGGGTTGCCACCTCTAAAGCGGGACCCCATGTTCATTGGTTGAGTCACATGAAAATTTAAATATGATTGGCTACTCGAGAAGAATAAATCAATGAACATCGTGTTTCAAGGTAGCAACCCAACTTTCAATACAGACACCCTGGTTAGCCTGGACTTATTCTCAGTCAATAAAATTCCACCCTTACGAAGCGTTCAGATAAGTATCATTCCGTGTCAAAGAATGAGTGGTCTAAGCTACGCTCGTCCAACCAGCGTGGGTTAGAAATTGTATGTAGCCACTCATGCTTTGGCCTGAAATAATACATTTCGTGAACGCATTGTAACAACTTCCTCCTGTCACATATTATAATATATTATTCATGTTACATTGAGATATTTTGGTTACAGTAAGAAGATCAACAGATAACAAAAAGAAGTTGAGAAAACGTCAAGAAATTCGATTGCAACAATTTTGTAGATACCTTGCGTCAGGAATGATTGGATACTTTATTCAATACACAATAGTTTATTCGTTTCCACAAAAAAATGTTATTGCATTCCCGGTGAAAATACCTACACTATTCGAATAGTGTGTGAGAAGCGAGGCAGCCAGAAAAAGTCATTCAACTCTGTTGAATGGTTGATTTGCATTCATCAAGAATGTCACCGCCCAGAACTGAATCAGAATCAAAAGAAATTCAAGTTTTGAACCCCTGGTTGAGAATTTCATGGCAATGAATCAAGTGTCTTTATCGGAAATTTCTTATTGAATGAGCTGATTTCCCATCAAAATTTTCTGTGCGAATCAATTTGCGAAAGTTTTACAACGCTAAACGTACAGTTTTTTTTTTTCAATTCAATTTTACTCAAGGGAACCATTAAGGGCATCCCGTAGACCCTAGAGTTACCAGATCTCTCTATTCAAAATACTTGAAGAGGACTAAATAAAATGGGATAAAACAACCAGCCAGACCTTTTGTTTATATGCAGCAAGGTCTGGCTGGTTGTTTTATTCCATTTTATTTAGTCCTCTTCAAGTATTTTGGGTAGAAAGATCTAGTAACTCTATGGAATGCTCTTAAAAACTGAACAAAAAAACGAATAAGCATTGATATAAGCACAAACGGGATGCGCAGAGATTTGAAAGTAGACTCCACACGGAGAGAAAAGAATGGTAAATTTACCATGCTAACATAGTATTCAGTCTTATTTTATATAATATCGTGATTGTTACTATGTAAGAATATTACCAGGAAAATGGCAAAGAATTCTATTCTTGCATAGTAACAATCACGATATTATATAAAATAAAACCGAATACTATGTTAGCATGGTAAATATTACCATTCTCTTCTGCTCAGGCTCATACTATTTTACGTCTTCCTGACTAGAAATTCAATCGAGTTAACCCGACATTTGATGAGAAATCGTTTGATCATCAACGTTTGATAATCAAACGCTGGGATAATCCGATCAAATGTGACTGAATTTCTGGTTGAGTTGGTGCATTTTTGCGCCTACTCCTTTAAAGAGCTGTAAAGATTTGTCGTCTACACATTACCACGAAGTTTGCCAGGACATTTTCACTTAGTCCTGCTCGCTTGACTCACACTTTTACTGTAATCTGAATGACGCTCGCTCTGCTCGCATTTTTTTCATAATGGCTCGCTTTGCTCGCATCTTTTGGCCTGAATTACGTTCGCTCCGCTCGTGTGCCTTCATAGACGCGATAGGGCTCACTTCGATCGCAACGCTGCAAATTGATTGGCGCCAGGGTTGGGTTTATTACGCGATTTTTCAATACTTGGTTTCTGACACGTAATATATTAGGTGTACAAATAAGTTTCCGCGGTTTTTTATAAAAAATTAGGAATTTATTGTAAAGGAAAAGTACATTACGTTTTATTCAAAGTATTTTCCATCATTTGCCACTACTTTTCCCCATCTTTCTGGCAACATTTGGATACCCCGTCGAAAAAACTCTTCATCTTTTGACGCTATCCACAAATCTACCCAATTTTTGGTGTCTTCATATGATGTGAAGCGCTGCTCAGACAGACCATGTGCCATCGACCGGAACAGGTGATAATCAGAAGGGGCTAAGTCTGGTGAATACGGCGGGTGGGGTAAAACTTCCCAGTTGAGTGTTTCCAAGTATGTTTTTACCGGCGCCGCAACATGTGGACGAGCATTATCGTGTAAAAGAATAATTTTGTCGTGTCTGGAGTAGTAATGGGCGCGTTTTTCCTTAAGTGCCCGACTCAATCTCATCAATTGTGTTCGGTAGAGAGCTCCAGTAATGGTTTCGCTTGGCTTCAGCAATTCATGATACACGACACCAAGCTGATCCCACCAAATACACAGCATGAGTTTTTTTCCATGAATATTCGGCTTAGCTGTCTATGTTGATGGTTCGCCGGGCTTAACCCATGACTTTCTCTTCTTTGGATTATCGTAGTGAATCCATTTTTCGTCACCAGTGACTATACGATGCAAAAAACTCTTTTTTTTATTCCTGGCAAGCAGCATTTCACTCATGCATAATCGGCGTTCAACGTCTCTCGGCTTTAGTTCATATGGAACCCAATTTCCTTGTTTTTGAATCATTCCTAACGATTTTAAACGATGTGAAATTGCTTGTTGAGTCACTTGTAGAGTAAGTGCAAGTTCTTTTTGCGTTTGGGACGAATCTTCCTCCAATAGTACTTCTAATTCCATGTCTTCGTACACTTTCGGCCTTCCACTGCGTTCTTTGTCTTTAACGTCAAACTCACCGTTCTTAAACTTTTGAAACCATTCCTGACAACTTCTCTCACTTAAAGCAGCTTCACCATATGCTTCTAGAAGCAATCGATGCGCCTCAGCTGCAGATTTTTTCACATTAAAGAAGTAAATCAAAAGTTCCCGCAAATGATGCTTATTCGGAATAAAACTTGACATTTTTGCACGAAAAAAATTACGTGATGCTGATACGGAATCACTAGTACTTTAAGGTTATGGTGTTGCCAGATGACTAAACTTGGGATATTACGTTTTACATCTGACAATTTCTCCATAACCTTCTGGTGGGGCCATCTTTTGACAAACCGCGGAAACTTATTTGTACACCTAATATGTAAGATACTCGAACCTTCCTGTCTCCCCAAAGGCAAGGGGTTGGTTTTATGCATAAGTACTCGATATCTTAGAAGTATATTGCGTGCCAACCCTGAATGGCGCTTGCTCTGCTCGCATTTTTATAATCCAGTTGATGGCTTGCTTCGCTTGCAACTGTGTAATTTAGATTGTGCTCGATTCGATCGGAAATTTGTGACCTAAATCACGCTCGGTCCGATCGCGCCTTCACAGACTCGATAGCGCTGGCCTCGCTCGTTCACAACATCTTGTTCGATAATTATTTTGTGGAATCTGCCCATTTGAGTTCATAGGATCAACGATTAGAAATCTCCAATCGAAACCGATTAAGGTTTGATTTGATGTTTCCCGACAAACCTTATCCAAATTTTATAGTCCAGAGTGCTCTTATTGGAACCAATAAAACTTTTTCACGTATCACAATCACCTCTTCTATCTATTCTTATCCATCTTGAATAAAAAGTTGAGGATGTCTCTCAGTCTTCCCATTGGAACCTATTAAATTCGAATCGAAAACCTGTTGGTTTTTATTGGTTTCAATGATGGGACCTTTTCACCAGGGATTCAAATCAATTCTGTTTCTATATTCGACCATTCATGGAGAAGGTGGCTTTTGTGTTGAAAGTGAAATTTAATGGGATTTGGTTAGAACATTGTACAAGATTCATTGTAAAAAATACATTGATCTGATTAAATTTCATTGACAAATGCTTGAATACGATTTGGTCAGACCATTGTGCGAGATTCAATGGGTTTTTTTAACCAGGGTTAACAGTTAACCATAACTGTGAACCTAAGTTTCAGATAAAGAAATGGTAAATGAAAAAGTTGTTTATTTCCGTTTGAAGAAGACACTCACATTGCGGATACGGGTCCGCAAATTCTAGGAGGAGACCCTTTACATATCATACATTCTGGTACATGTTGCTCAAAGAAGGAGTTCCATCGGATTAAATCTCATACAATGGAAAAACAGAAAACACAGGATTCAAAACCTTCATTTAACGGTTCCGAAATATAATAACGAAATTTTTCCTCGCCAATAGCAACAATAGAAAGCATCTATCATTTTCAATCAAAAACTACTGAATTTTCAATCCAGGAAGTATTGTTTTGGAGAAATTTGCTAAACGGAGGGGTTAAAATCGCTATAGATGAATGAACAGAAAGAAAATGAATATATCAAACGTTCGCTTCTCTTGTACGTCCAACACCGACACACGTAAAACATATCAAGCATGTCCCGCTGTTCCACAGCTGTTATTATACCTTGGTACATCCACTGATCTTTGCACTTGTCGTTTCTTTCACAGATTCATAGTGTGCAGAAGAATATTTCTTTTATTGGGTTTATTGTATATGATGAGGAGCGTCACGATGTACGTGACGGTATTGCCAATTGCAAGCAAGACTTATTACTGCAGTCCAAAAGCTAATAACACCAGTCCATTTCTCATTGCAAAGAGAATACTCCAACTGATGTCTGGTTTTGGCTTATCTATTAATGGCAAACACACTTACTGCGGTGATTACGTTTACAGTGGTCACACTGTTATTCTCGTACTTAGTTATCTCATCATTAAAGAATGTAAGTACATTTGTTTATTTATTTATTCATTCATTCAATTCGATAACGTATTTTCTTCTTCGTCGTACATACAGATTTATTTAGAAAACAACGAATTTCGTTATATAATAAAACCGAAGCCACACCTTGAACACGTTGTTGTTCGTTTGAGAATTAGATTATAAATCATGTTATTTTACACACTATGTTTGAGGATCTTCGCGTTGGCTTGCATCCAAAATCATAATTATTATTTCCACTTGGAAGAAAAATATATATAATTTGTGAATAGATTTTTATTCTCCGTTCGAACATCAGGAAGTACATTGTTTCAATGTTAACGCATTTTACGATATTTGAGGAATTGTACATTCTGTGACGGATGATGAATAGGAAAATACGTATATCGAGTTTATATTGTAATAAAAGTGAGCAAAGAGGAGTGATGAAAATTATAAAATTGAATTCCAGATTCTCCAAAGAAGTGTCAACCGATGGGTTGGATAGCGTGTCTCACTGCAATTGTCGGCGTGATTATGGTTCTCATAGCTCACGGGCATTACACCGTGGATGTTCTTATAGCGTATTACGTTACCACAAGATTGTGGTACATTTATCATACCTTAGCGAATAATACATATTTAAAGGTGAGTAGTAACATGAGTTGTCATTTTCGCATTAATCGATATGAACTTCCCGTTTCCAAGGTAGGGTGCATCCCCTATCTAGAACTCTTCTACTGAATATTCCCTTTTCATCAGATATACTTCGAACCAATGCAATATCGCATGAAAATAAAATATAAATTCACAAGACTTTTCTTCTCACATTTTCTTGTATTTTTTTGCATTGATTACAGCAATACGGGCCCCATAATTTTCTGGATCGACTATGGTGGTTCCCGATTTTCAAATACTTCGAGAAAAACGTTGGTGGAACAGTGCCTCGACAATACGATTGGCCTTTGCCGTGGCCTCGACGGTTTCTCGCCAAACATCCTAACAGAGATAGTTAATATCTACCTCAACTCGATGATAAAAGTTACAAAGAAGCCGCAAGGTCTCTTACGTTGTTTTTTATTATACGTGTACGTATATACGTCTGGGAATACAACAAGTGGCAAAGAGTATATAACGAAAATCAAAAAAAGGATGAAACGCTTAATACACCGTCATGTGCATTACCTACCATTCATTCATAATGAAATTTCTTAAATTTTCTCCCTTCCCCAACTTTGATACCATTTGTACGAAGACTTTCGCGTGCGTGAAAAATCATTACTACGGTAAAACATGCATGCACATACAATTGAGCGCGCGTGTATGAATCAAAGTGAGAAATCTACAGCGAAAGAGTAGATGAATGTCAATTCGATGTATACGAATTCGCTATTCGCGTTAGCGCACAATAGATAGCCTTATGTAAATTTATATGATTGTGCGGATACGATGATATACACACGCGCGCGTATGTGTAGAGTTTGTTTTTTTTTAAACAAAAACAAAAAAAGTTTCATCGATCGAGTCGAATCACACTTTGGCAACTCGCTCCTTCTACTTTGCCAGGGGGAGTTTCATGAAAGTGAGACAAACTAAAGTGACAGCGAATGGAAGAAAATTCGAAGAACATGTGGATAAAAAGAACCCAGATTTTTAGTTGGAGAGAGTAGGGAGGTAGTGGTAGTAGAGTAATAGAAGTAGCGCAATAAGTACGATACTATGGGACCAAAAAGAAAGACTCGAAAAGATAAAATAGATACAAACTCATTGTTCTTTTTTGAATTTTTGTTCGATTGCTTTGTTTTACATTCTCCGTTCGGTTTTATTCGATCAGATTCAATTTGATTTCTTCTCCCCCTGGATATTTCGAGCATGAATTCAAGACTGGGTAATTTTATCCGTTAGTAGAATTATTGTCGTGTAATAACTTTACTTAGCTATTCGATCGAATTTTTTAAATCATATATATATATATACACACATACTAAATCTCCGGATCCTCTTTTAGCGATTCAAAAGAAAAAGTGTCAAGTTAGCGAGTATCGATGACGACATAAAGAAACAAAACGATGCAAGATGTAGTTTGGCTTGCAAATTTGTTATTCTTCAAGTTCCTCGAAACGAATTAGTCGTACGTTTATTAGACTAGCCATACTTTCGTACTACTTATCTTGCTGATCAAGATGGAATTCATTCAATTATATTTATATAAATGTTCATTAATGTATGAAGATCGAACCTTCGTCGGATCAGGTCTCTTTGTACTTTTGTCGCCGTTTTGACTTAAAAGAGAGAAAAAGAGAGAGAGAGAGAGAGAGAAAAGGCGAACATATTTGAATTATTCATCAGAGATTCTTTGAAAGTTTTTATAAAAAAGATATGTCGAATTCAAACTGTCAACATTATCAAGAAGGACAATCATTGTTATTATTCTTATTATTATCATCATTATCATGGATCACTGTATTTATTATCATCATCTCTTCTGATACCGATACTTTTTTACCTGAGCGATGATGGCTTGAATGCGTGGTAGTAACTTTGTCTAGAATTTGAATATATTATTGACCAAGTTGAAAAACTAGCGACAAAACAGATACTGCGGATAACGAGATTATTAATTTTTGAATTGTAACTTGTCATCACTTTTTATTGAAACTTTGACATGGAATGATGTGATTTTAACGTTACTCGTGGCTGAAACTAAGCTCCCAAAAAAGCTTACTCGATAAATGCGGGTAATTTTATTTCTCATAGTTTTTAAATAACCTTATGTCTGTTTATTTTATACGATTCTAGACAAAAGTGAGAGTTTTGTATGTATTTCGCTCTAAGATTTAATTTACGTTTCCAAACTTTATAACTTTGGTCATTTCAATTATCAAAGATATATGTATATTTTATTTCAATTTAAGTAAAAATTATGAAGAAAGGTCTTGAAAACAACAAATTGTTATCATTTAGAATCAAATTGAGACTTTTACCTAAAATCTATGAGTTTGTGTTTTTTGTAAAATACAGTTCGAAACCGATGAATTTTCGAAATTTACGAAAATTTTCATTCGAATGTGTAGGTTCAGAATAACCGATAGGAACTGCTTTGTAATGGAAAGAAACTGCATTCTATGTGACATTTCATTGTGGAAACCAAGATAAATCAAGTCGAACTTCGTTCTAATTAATTCATAATCTTGTAAAATTTCTTGGAATTTTTTGAGTTGCAAGAAAACACAAACTTCGAAGAACATCCAACAGATGTATTCGAGAACGTTCAGGTATATCCGATGGATGTGAGCTTCACGAAAACTCTTGTTCTTTGCAATAAAATCTAATTTTGTCCCTGATTTACTGATATTTACCTAAAATCATGTTATATTAATCAAACCAAATCTTCTTCAGAAGAATAAACATAGAGGAAGTTGTTATTATTATAAATCAACTGTCCTGGTTGAATCTATTGACTCATCTGTCAACAAAAAAAAACGAAAAATAATTTGCAAATCTAATTTGAGACGTGAGAAACATCTTCACTGGAAATAAAAGATTTGCAAGTTCTTTTTTTCAAGATAGTATACGATGGAATAAACTTTTTCTTTTCCCGAAGACTTTCATCCGAATAAAATATTGTAAGACTGTAAGAACGGAATGGTACTTAGTTATGTTTTGGATGGTAAATCAATACTCTATTTTGGTCTCGATGTTCACTTCGTTCATAAATCGAGGAAGAAATTGTAGTTGATAAATAGTTACCGATCGACAATCGCGATTATGAATTGGAATGTAATGGAATGGAGTTTGTACCAAACTAGTAGCATCGAACTTTCCGTGATTGTAATAATTGTCGATTACTTTGTACGAACCCTGTAAAACAAAAACCAGTCCAAAGTTACATCAACTAGCTGCCATATATGTTATATTATACACCCTAACGAAAGTAAATAAGAAATTCAATAACAATTAGAAGTAATGCGATGATACAAGATCATTACGTTTTCTCTCTTTCCCATTTTTCTGGTTTATGATATTTGAAAAATCATCTTTGTAGTTTAAGAGAGATGCAATTTCATCAGTTTTATTGAAAATTCAAATATCAGGGAGATGGGAAGGGAGGAAAGAAGAAATCCTTGTTCTTGGTGAACAGACGAGATGATGATGATACGATTTGAATGAACAATATTGTTCAAACATTTCTGTTTGATTTCTCAAGAATCTCATGAAATATAGAAATAGAAACAAACGCGAATGATGTTTTGTGTCTTATTGTTCACGAACTGTTGCTACCGCATGAAGATTTTTTAAAAGAGTCAATGATTTTTCGAAATACATTCTGGAGAAAAATTTAGTTTATCTGATGTAGATGTTGCTGAAGTTTGAATCGTTTATCCAAACGAATTGATAATAATAAAATACTCAGCTTTTATAGACTCCAAATCTCGCAGTGCATACTTGAAACGATGGTTTTTGTTCCAAGGAGTCAATTTGAGAAGATGAATAATGATCATTCATCAGATTTTGAGAGTTTGAACTTTCGTTTCGATTCAAACTTCATGAACATTGTTGTAGATATTTAGGATATGGGAGAACAGATGTTGCTGTAATGATTCAATGAATTTTTGGTACAGCAATCTGTATCGTTGCTATGATGATCCAATATTGCCAAATCTGCTTTCTCAACCATACATCAAATCGTGTTTCCGTATATGAAATTCAAATTCAATATATATTTTTCTTTTTGAGGATTTTAGATAAAAGAAATGTGAAGTAAAAGAAAACAGAAGACAGCCTTATAAATCTATGAGAGAGAGGAAAGATATCACGCTATACATGTATAAATACATATATATATATATATATATATATTTAAATTATAACATAGAACAAACGAAAAATATACCCATATGTAAATAGATACTGTATTGATGAGAGTAATGAATTGTAATAGATCATGTTGATGTATGAATGTATAAATAAGAATCTAGATTTTTATTTATATGAAGAAAACTGTTCAAGTTTATATAAATATATATATGAAATATGCTTCCATGAAGAATGAAATGAAAAAAAGTAAGGGAAGAACATGAATGCGAGATATTGTTATTCGAACTGCGAAATAATAGTGTTTCATAATTTTAGAAACTCTACTATTCGTGTATCTCTAACTCGTTGATTCAATGTATTTTAATATTTTTTTTTTCTCTACATTTCTGTCATATTCATACCTGAATACAATTTAGTATTGATTTATGTATATTGAAACGATAATATTAATAATGATAATATTGAATTGTTACCGCGGGGTGCTATTTAATGTCATTCTTCACACGATGTTGTGAAGGATGATGATGATCACGATCATGTAATTACGATGAAAAATTTGAAAAAATGTGACAAATAATATATAAGCATATTTGATACGCGTACACAATGGAGAACATCTGTTTTTATTAAGAGTAAATGACGTGAGAAGAGTCTCAATCGAATGTGTACAGAGAATATATGTTTATGAATCAAGTGAATCGAGTTATCGATCATACTCTTTTTCATCTCGTTATGTGTGCGAATGAGGTTGAAATTTGAGAAAATGAGAATGCAAAGGAGATGAGAAAAGCGTCTTGAAGGTATTTTTGAAAAAACTTTGAGAGATAATTGTTCTTTTGAATATTACTTTTTCAAGTCAAACAAAATACAACTAAAAAACATCCAACTATGTTTGAAGTTTTGTATTTTTTCTTTTAATGTCAGATTGTCGGAAGTGAAAGGACAATTTTTGAATTGAAATTCATTAGCCAGAAATTGTTTCAACTTTTACGTATGAATCGAAGATGATTGATCGATCGAGCGATGATTTACATGATTTATTCCTGTACGTGTATTCATATGTATATACATAAATCTGCATAAATACGCATATAAGATATATTTATGGGTAGATATTTTTTATAACAATGTCAATGTATAATATTATTGCAACAGTTAATTAATTATATACCAATAAACTTGAAATTGTAAATATGACCTATGGACTTGCAGTAGTGAACAAGTTTTCATGCTTAGTAAGTAATTACAGTGTAAGGATTTATAAGAACGAACACACCCACAAGGATATACATACACACGTACTGTGTTACAATTTTAAAATACCTGTTATATTTAATCACATAAAACGCGTTCTTAATTTTGATTTTATTTTCTCTTATATCATTCTTCGATGATTTGAAAATTGTATACAATCTCGATTTGGATAATTTATTTTTAAAAGAACACATATATATTTTGAATGCAAAAAAACGGATTCAGTTGATTTTGAAACAAAAAGAATATCATGTCAAGGGATAATGAATTTTATTATATATCCCAGAGAAAATGTTTTTCATCATTTCTGATAGTTGACAGAGAAAGTTCTTGAAAAACTCCATCAGAGGAAGTTTAACAAGAACATTTATTTTTCCCTCTGTAATAATACTCCTTGAGACCTTGAAAAATCAATTTCATACCATAGATACATTTTTTTGTTCGCATAAGCTTTCGAAAATATTGGAAAATAAATTAATCGAAATAAGAAAAAAAGATGATAAAATTGTTCAATCGAAGTACGCGTTCTAAAACGATTCTACTGTGATACACAGTGGTGAAAGAAATTTATTTTGTCAATAAAAAGTGTCTAAAATGCAATATTCAACGATAAAATGGGAAATATGGAAAATATTGGTGATGCATTTGTGTATATTTTTCAATATAAGAACTTATATGTAGGTCAAATTGACCGGTGTTTCAGTTTTACAACTTCGAAACCGTTATTTGCCTGTGAAATTATTCTGTCGAAAAGATCTAATAAATGCTGATGTGGTTTTAAAAGTTCGTACGGATTCTAATGTGAGCCTTTGTCCGATGTTTGAAATTACTAAAATCTTAGAAGAATTGGTGAAAATGCGAATAATTGATTCCATTGTTCGGAATTCAAAATAAATCAGAATTATGAATGAATTGAATTGGCTAAGTTGGAAATCGGGGAATCTCTAAGAGAAAAATTGAACTATTTTGTCATTGTTCGTTCCGGAGCTACCGGTTTCTATGATTTCTATGCCAAATTGATATAAGATTTAATATGGGTCTCTTCATAGGAACCCATACGGCAGTGCCGGCTCCAAGGCGGTGTAACCGGTGCAGCCCAAGGATGTTCTTCGGTACAATTTCGGAATTTCTGATTGGTATTTCCATTTATTTGTTTTTCTTGATTGTCATAACCCACACAGCACTCGTTGTCCGAAAGGTATCTTCAGAAATAATTAACCCTCAGCTACCCCACGGGGGACTAAAGGGAACAACAGGTTTTCGAAAATCTGATCTTCTGTTCAAAGGAATGAAGGGGTACGATTTAAAACCAGAACAAGGATCAAGTTCGAGAACCATAGTACATTTTTGATTACGGAAGAAACTTCATTTAGTTGATTGCAAACCACAACGAAAGGTTAAAGAAAACATGCGGAAATACGTGAGGTAATTGAGAGTTAAGAACAATGCAAAAAGTCTTATGCAACATGAATAGACATCTTTTAGAAGTCTCAAACTGTTCTTACTTTAAAAGATATGTTCAAGAACGTTTAAGGAAACCTTGGAAAAATTTCTGAAAGATGTTTTTTAGAAAATTCTAAAGGATTTCTGAAAGCATTCTCGAAGATATGTTTCAGAAGTAAGAACAGTTTGAGATTTCTTAAAGATGTCTACTCATGTTGCATAAGACTTTTTGCATTGTTCTTGATTATTTCTGAAGATACCTTTTAAACAACGAGTGCTGTGTGGGGAGTTGATTTAACCGAAATTGTACTGAAAAGAACATCCCTGGTGCGGCCACACTGGGCGCCAGTAGTTGGAGGGGGCGCCAAAGAATGATAACCCTGCTGA
This sequence comes from Gonatopus flavifemur, assembly GCA_018340375.1. Lineage (NCBI taxonomy): Eukaryota > Metazoa > Arthropoda > Insecta > Hymenoptera > Dryinidae > Gonatopus > Gonatopus flavifemur. The sequence goes on from JAFFJZ010000005.1 coordinate 16,474,679, forward strand.
AAATACCAGGCAGATCCAGACAAAATATAGTCGTCACCCTATTGAAAATGTCTGACAGATTCCGGTGAAAATTCTTTCTGGTTCCGTCGTAAATCATCATGCCTGGGACAAAAACCGATCAAATCCTGCACAGACTGGAGTGCCAAAAAAAACCAAACAAAATTCTGTTTGGCAGAAAATTATCTGTCGGACATTTGGAATAGGGCAGGCTTTGAACGGTCTTTGTCCCAGGAAATCTGGTCAAAAATTGACAAAATTTCCATTTGGTTTCGTCTGGAATCACTAAACATAGAATATCCTGTCAAAAACTGACGGAAAAAATTTTGTAAGGTTTCGATAGGATATTCCAATTTGGTGATTCCGGGCAAAACCAGGTATTAATTTTGTCAGTTTTTGAACGGATTTCCTGGGACAAAGGTCATTCAAAGCCTGAAAACTATTTTTTGTCCGGATCTGCCTGGAATTTTCAGCAGGGAAGAGCCCGAAATCAGTCTACTCTTATTTTTTTTCGTCATTTAGGTTGAAACGCCTATACGATATAAAGAGAGCTCTATCCTCTCAGACGCTGGTATCCTCTCAAGGGCCATGGAGCATTAGAAAACGGGCAAAATTTTGCTACGTAGTTTCTAAATAACTAAGCAATAATTAAAAATTTTGAATATATATAGCAATAAAGTGCAATACTAGGATTTGGCTCTAAATATAAATCCAAAGCCCAAAACTTATTCCCAAACATGAAAAAAACAAGTTACAGAAATTATTGACATTTGTAGATTAATATATTTATAATCGTTTGCAGGATTTTGAGGAATCATTTCCAGCCCACTGAGCATTTCCGTTAGAACCTTGCATTAACATTGCAGCGATATTGATGCGATCTTGAAAGTACTTGTCTTTCAATTTACAAATGCAATATTACAAAAGTAATTTGCAAAAATATCGTTGAAATATCACCTGACAACGTAACATTGCCGTAATCGACTTGTAATTGGATGTTGTAATATTTCTGTTGTAATTCTCATAACAGGTACTTCCAAGATCGCATTACCATCGATGCAATGTTAATGCAAGGTTCCAACGGAAATGCTCAGTGGGAGATTCAATTTCATATTCAAAGCTCAATTTCAGCAATGTACTTTATCACTGCGTATTTGAAATTTGTATTTATTGCTTAGTCGATCAGGGAGTACGTAACAAAGTTTGCCCATTCCTTGAAGGACTCCATGGTCCTTAAGGGTATCCCGTAGAAGCCGAAGTTACTGAATTGTTTTTCCCAAAATACTCAAAGATGACTCAATAGAATGGAATATAACAACCAGCCAGACCTTCTTCCATATCAACAGGAGGTCTGGCTGGTTGTTTTAATTAATTTTATTCAGTCATCTCCGAGTATTTTGGGTAGAGAGATCTAGTAACTTCGGCTTCTACGGGATACCCTTAAGGCGATTCACCACAAGCCAAATTACTAGATCTCTCCCCCCCAGTTTTCTCAGTAATCAATGAATAGAATCAATTTTAACGAGCAGATGCATCTTCTTAGGCTATTGAAAAAAATGCAGCTACCCATTATTTTTCATTTTATGTGTTCGTTTCTGAGAAAACTGGGGCGGGGGGGAAATTTGGAATCTAGCAACTTTTGCAGGGAGTAATGAATCCCCTTAAGGACCGTGGAGTCTTTCAAAGAATGAGCAAAATTTCGCTGCGTACTTTCGTACCTTCTCATCAACTAAGCAATCAATACAAATTTCAAATTCGCAGGGATGAAATATACATTGCTAAAATGAAACTTTTTATTGAAATATATGAAATTGTAACTACAAATGATTCCTAAGAATCATACAAACGATTACAAACATATAATCATATCTTAAACTGCCAATTCGTGAGGCGTCGAGCATCGAGCGTCCAATTATTTCCCTAGATTTTTTCAACGCTCCAGCGTTGAAATTTATGAAGTTGGTTTCTTCCAACTTTCATCATTTCCAACGTTAAATTTGATTTCCGTAAATACCGGGTTTTAGTCCTGGTCCTGGTTAAATTAATTCCTTTTTAGTAGTAATTTACTTTATTGCCTAATAACAGCAATGCATCAAATGAGCATATAAATTAATTCTTTTCTGGCATATGAGGTTGTGTGTCGATGTTGGAATTGGAATTTACTATTTTGATGCTCGATGCTTGACGCTCCATGAAAAGGTACCTGTGGCATTTCACAATTCAGCGTCGAAAAAATCTGGGGATAATTGGACGCTCGATGCTCGGTGCCCCGTAAATTGGCAGCTTAATGCAGTGCACTTTGTTGCTATATATTTAACATTTGTAATCATTGCTTGGTTATTCAAAAACTACGTGGAGAATTTTTTCCGTTTTCTAATGTTCCATGGCCCTGAAGAACATTAGAGAGAGAATCCAGGTGTAACTGGACTGGAGACCCGTCTCTAAGGGCGACATTGAATACCCTGTTCCAAACTCGCCTATGTTCATGTCATTTTCGGCATGACGTAACATAACATTGACATGTAACTAATAAAATTCTCAAAGAAAATTTGGAAACATGGAAAATTTATAAGTGGAAAAACACGAAATCCAACTCAAACATGAATATTTCCTCGTAAATTTCTTCATAACGTTGGGAGATAAATTATACGATGTAGCTATGAAACCTCTTCAAAATAGCCTAACCAGAAATTCAACACAGTGAGTATGATATTCGTCAGAAAAATTCTTCCAATTCTCATGATTTGGTGAAATTTATTTTTTACATCTTGTAGTTCACACATTTCATTGATTCTTGTGTCCATTCCATTCTTTAAGGGAGTGCTCTGGTCGATTTTTTCACCAAAAAACTACTAGATCGTTTCAACCATTTTATGTCAAAAATATTCAATCAATTGCATTAAACTTTGGATCAAATGATTCAGAATCAATCAAACAATCCGGGTCTGGTCTGTTTGTTGTTCAACTAACTCGTCATAAATAATTAGAACGAAATTTCGTTATCAGCCAATAAGAAACCTCTATTTATTTTTTTTTATATCATAACAAATATAATACATGTACAATTATTTTGAGACCAGAGTGGGCATCTCTGATTTATTCTGGGTTTTTTTTATCTCGAGGTCGATGTAATCAATTGAATATTAATGACGTGAAATGGTTGAAACGATCTAGTAGTTTTCTAGTGAAAAAATCGACCAGGGGACACCCTTAAGAGGATACTAGCGTTTACCATCCGAGCACGTTGGTTAGAAAAAGACGAACCTATACGATAAAAAGAGAGGTCCGAAGCAAATGCTGGTATGCTATTAAAGACTTCAAGAATCGTGAAATATTCATCAGACAGATTTTCATTTGCATAGCAATTGATTCTCAGCACTCTTCGAATCCTTTGGGAAGTGAAATAAGTAGGGCAATTCATCCCCAGATAACATTGTGTGCGCGCAAAGTTTGAGCCTCGAGAGCCGCATCTTTATGCGCGCAGTTCACCAATGTTTTGCTGGCAAATAATACTATCACTCGCCATATGCACGCAAATAGCCATCACGCTCACGTATGAGCGTGATGGCTTGCAGTTTTGTCAACAGAAAGCGACGCACATGGATCCGACTTTGCTAGCGATTCATCAACTCGATTTGCACGTGAATCGCTTACATTTGCGCGCAAAATGCTATTAGGGTAGCAATTACTTAGAATGAGACAAGAGTAATACTAAGGTAAGTGTACAGTCGGTGTAACAAGTCTGTTTACAGTTCTAACGGAAATATCTTTGAATACGTTCCCAGATAGAAAAATGTCTCAATAATGCCATCATAATGGTGATATTCACGCCAAGAAATGTTTGCATCATGGTACCAAGGTGTTTCCGCATGAAGCATTGTTCTTGGTAGCAAAACGAGGTGATGGTACCATAATGAAGACATAATGTTTACATTTTATGCATCATTGCAAGCTGAGCGAAGTTTATGACAGTATGTTAACGGCACATTATGTTACAAAATATCTAGGGCATGGTTTTCTATCTGGGTTGTTATTAATGAATTTTTTAATATTTTTCTTCGATTATATACCTTCATATATGTTTCCTCTATCATTCGGATGGATTAGAAATTCTCACATAACAGCAATAACGCATATTATATAAAGATATTTTCGTTAGAATTCAACGGACTTGTTACACCGACTGTACACAGTGAAAAATTTTGGGTATTTTTAACACACATGTATGTTCCAGGAGGTCCACTCGCATTTTATGTTCATTATTAACAGAAAAATGTTAAATTTACACTGAAAATCTGTGAATTTCAGAATTTGATATGTTGTTTTCAACACAAACCAGGATAGTAGACCTCCTGTGACACAAAATTTTTCGACGTGTACCAGCGCCTGATCCTGTAGCACACTGTAAAAAATTTCTATGGAAAAATTCCTATATATTTATGTGGAATAATTAACACATACAAGCATTAGGAATTTCTCGAAATTATCCGGAAATTTACTGTCAAATGGTGGAAAAATCCCATAAACTTTGGAATTTTTAGATAAATTTATGGGAAATTCCATACAAATATACCAGAAATTGATTTATCAATAAGTGATTATATTTTGCCGATCAATGTGTACAGGAAAATTTCGATTATTTTTCACAGTGCAGTAGCTGACCCTCTACGTGTAGATACAATTGAATAAGCCAAGTATTGATCATTTATTGAATTTCTATGCATTAAAACTTACGGAACGGTGTGAAAAATGAAGTTTTAATGAATATTTGACAAATTGATTTGAAAATCAATTTTTGGCTGATGAAATTGAATTTATACGCAAAGTGTCATACTTCGGTACACTGTAGACAATTCCTATGGGAAAATTCCTGTACATTTATGTAAAGTAATTAACACATACATGCGTTAGGAATTTTCCGATCCTGTCCGGAAATGTACTGTAAAATGTTGGGAAAAATCCCATAGAGTTTGGATTTTCCAGATAAATTCATGGAAAATTTCACGCAATTGTACCGGAAATCGATTTCTCAATCAGGGATTTGAATTTTTCAGTTGATATACACAGGAAAATTCCGATTATTTTTTACAGGGTACACTCAATCCTCTCAAGCGCTATGACGAGTGAATTATCATACACATCAATCAACATAGAAACATGCCGCCCCGATTCACAGGGGGAGCAAACAAACAAATCTTTGTATGACCCTATGGATTCCCAAATTTTGAATCTTTTCGTTTAAGAATTTCGAAATATTTATAAATTATCTTTCTCATCATTCTCTATTATGGTATTATTTAGTGAAATTCTTATGAAAGATCACCTCAAACTAATTTTTCCTACACGTTCACGGAAAAAAGTCCCATGTAAATTTTACATTGGGTGCTGTGAATTTAACATAACTGCTCACATGAATGCGATTGGCGTAAAATTTACTTTGCACTGTAAAAAAAATTTGTTGAATTCCAAACAAAAATGCTTAGAAAGTTACAAACTTGGTTTGGAAAAATAATTTCCGAACCTTTTTTGTAAATTGCCGAACAAAAGTTTGTGAATTCTCAAAAATCTTCGTGAAATCACAAAATTTTTTGAATGTTTACAAACTTTTGTTTGGTAATTTACAAAAAAAGTTTGTGTAAAAAACTGCCAAACTTCTTTGGCAGTTTAGGAAGTATATTTTTTACAGTGTGGAACCAATGTTATATTTACATTGTTACCAAAGTGAATTAGATGAAACTGAAACTGGTAGCCGTAGAGCTAGCAGCCGCTCTTCATAACTCTTTATACACAATTTTTATTAAGGATTTGAGGATCTGAAACGTTTGGTAGCATGCTACTCAATCGATTTCTGGTATAAACAAAGTTCCAATAACCTTGATTCAAAAGTTACAACAATCGGCCGCTAACTTTACGCCTGCTAGTTTCAGTTTTATGTAAATGAGAGAAGTGTTGCTGTGAATTACCTTCAATAACAATGTAAATCCAACAGGATTGTGTAGCAAATTTTACATGAAATCCACACTGTAATCGTTACCTGACTTTTCATGTAATTTTTATATGGGGATTTTTTTCCGTGTTGAGTTGAAGATTAATTGATTTTGTTTTTACAGTAAAAAATCCTTGTTCAGCACTTGAAATGAAATAGCAAAATCAACAAAAATGTCGAAAAAACCTGATGGCAAAAAACGTGACGTATCACCCAATGTCCCGTCAAAAAAAGTAAACCGTACCCTGTCGCGTTACGATTTTGGTAAACGATGGCATCGTTTTCGCATTTTAACCCCACGTTCCGCAATTTTGCGAGGGGCTTACGCCATAACGGATCAACGATTCAAATTCAGAAGTCGGGGGAAACAAGCAGCTCCTGCGTCGGTGATAGCGATTGCTTACGGTCGTTTGCTCCAACCTCAAGATTGGATGAATCAATGTCTCGATCAAATTTTGGAATACGGTGACAAACTCTACCGCATCAGTGCGGTGAGGAATCAAATTCAAGATGGAATGTACATGAGGCCCACATTAGTCTCTCCAGAATTTTATATCGGCAATTATAAAATCGCATCTTGCATCGAGAATACGGAAATTGAAGGTAAATACTAAATTCAGCTCATTAGTTTTCATTCTATCCGATCCATCTTCCAGAGGAAGACATTCTTCTGCAATAAAATACTCGAAATTTAACTCCTAACACAATCTGACATTTTTAGGGATGATTCTTCGGAATTTTATCTACGCCTGCACTGAGAATACAGTTTGTTTCAGCGCAACAAGATTTTTGTTAAAATTAAGGGGATACCAGCGTACCACACGAGTAAAGAATTCGCCTGCAAAATTTCTCCGAACTGAACTTACGAAACAGTCTGAAATTTTCAGGTTTTGATATTTGATACTTGAGGGGATACCAGCGGCGTGGCAACAGCCAAATCGTTTATAATAAACTACAGACAAACCCTTCATAAAGTAAATGGATGTTATTTCGTCAGGTCATCATAAAATTGATAAATCAAGTTCTTGTGAGCAAATTATGATTATTTTGCGGTACAAAACGTCACAGATGCATCTAATGATTATACAAAGTATACTCAATTCGTTCACAATTGCCTAATGATCAATTTTATCAATGACCCGACGAAATAATATCCAGTGACGAAGATATAGCCATTTACCTTATCAATTAAAATATCGTTCTGTACAGCACTTCTACACTCAGAAGAAAAAATATTCGGAATTACCACACCGAGAAAACTGTTTGGTTAAAACCACAAACTTTTGTTCCTTCAACCAAATTTTTGTGCTTTCAACAAAATTATTTTATTCCTAAATGTGTTGACAAAAATATTTTGTGCCTAATACCAAATGTTTTGTTGCAACAACAAAAATTTGGTTAGCATAACTACAGTTTTTGGTTGTTCACATTTCAACAAAACTTTTTTTTGGACCATTGGGATAGGACTCAACTATGACTGATAATAAGTCCCACCGCTTCGTAGTTTCAATAACAATATTGATTGTGGAAATTACTATTTAGATTAGTTACGTTCACAATGAAATAGTTAGCGAAACCATTAATCAGCTAACTATTCATAGTTAAGTCCTTTCCCAACTATTACTGTTTTCTTTTCTCTCCCCACATAGCACTAAATGTCTCAGAAATATTTCCAGAATATTACGAATGTCTGATTTGAAACATTCCAGTTGAAATGTTCCCGGAAGATGCAATGTTCCGTGGTAAATATTCTGACAATCTTCTCTTTGAAATATCGTACAATGTTATGTTCCAAATATTCTGTGAATGAAACAATTCTGAAATTTCTCAAAGCCTGCACTGAGAACACAGTTTGTTCCAGTCAAACAAAATTTTGGTTGAAATGAACGCAAAGGAACTTTTTGGTTGGCTGAAATAAAATTTATTTGGGGTGAACAAAATTTGGTTCACAATAATTAAGGGTTTCATACAGACAAATAAATTTTATTTTATTTCAACCAATCAAAAAGTTTCTTTGCGTTCATTTCAACCAAAATTTTGTTTCGCCGAAGCCAGCGTTTTCTCAGTGTGGGTTCGGGATAGTGAGAAAATTGAAGAAACATTATTTTGTTATTCATGCTTATCGATCAAACTTAATCAGAAGCGTGAATATTTGTCCATCACAAAGATGTTTTCCTCAGATGAAATTCTTCTTTCAAAGCAAATGAACAGGGTTTGTGAGAAAGGAGTTTTTCGATTTCAAACGCTCCCTGAGAAAAAACATTTGTTATTGTGAATGAAAAATTTTGATCAACAAATTTTCTTCGTCGATACAAATGCTTATCTTACAGTGAAAGGAAAATTCTTTGCGAGGGAACAAATCCTATCTTTTATCGGTAATCAAATTATTCTATTCCACTGAAAAACACATGATTGATGAAGAAAATACCTACGCAGCCCTACTATTCGGAAAAGCCTTCTTAATGAATTCTCAGAATCGTTCATCCTACGGAGACAAATTTTTGAAATTCTTATATCAATTCATTCTGGCACTTGGTAAAATTTCCAAGGGAGCTTTTCAAAAAAAGTGTCTCTCAAGTGGTATTCATTTAACATTTCAGAAGATTCTGAAGCGATTGGTCTACAGAAGCACATTTTTGAAAGTTTCTCATCAATTTGCTCCAGCACTTGGTAAATTTTGAAGGTGCACTTTTCAAGAAACGTTCCTCTCAAGTGCCATTCATTTTTTATGTCAGAAGATTCTGATTCGATTGGTCGATATTTCACAGAAACGAATCCTTAAAACTCCCGAAATCACGATGATTATAATAAATGGAACTTTGGGAGTTGTGCCGTCATCTCGAAGATTAGCTGATGTGATAGAAGCCTTGACTCTCACTCGCAAAACCCGGGCTCCATCCCCACTGGGGGAACTTCCTAATACTTGACCTCGCAGCAGGTTTTCTTCCACTCAAAGCGATTCTGACCAAGTTCGTTCAACATTCGTAGAAGGAAACTCTGAAGAAATTTTTCTTCAATGTAAAGTAATGGACATTTTCCAGAATATTACACTTTCCAAATGTACACTGAAAAAAAAATTTGTTCCGGTCAAATAAATATTTATTTGTCCTGTAGCAAAGAAATATTCATTAGAATTAACACAATATTCTTTGGGACCAAAATAATTTATTTGAATTAAATAGATGGTTTTAATCGTTTATTTGATTCCAATAAATTATTTTGGTTCCAAAGAATATTTTATTGATTCCAATAAATATTTGTTTGGTACAGGACAAATAAATATTTATTTGACTGGAATAAATTTTTTTTCAGTGTAATATTCTGACAGTATTGCTGGGACATCTGGGGTGCTATGTGAGTCAGTGTACTTGAATGAGGGAAGTGCTGTACAGCTGTACAGAGCGATATTTTGATTGAAATGGAGCGTTTGGCCGTAGTTTGTCATAAACGTTTTGGTCGCAGCCACGCCGCTAGGATCCCCTCAACAAATTGCGGTGTACAGCCTGAATTTCAAATTTCGGGAAGAACTTGTTTTTTCTCGGTCGGTAGAAGAGAATTTTTTTTCGAAGTTTCAAGTTCGAGCTATGTGCCGCGACTGGTAGAGTATAAAAGATTATACCCTGAAAATTTTACACTGTTTCGTAAGTTCAGTTTGGAGAAATCTTGTGGACAAATTCTTTACTCGGATGGTACGCTGGTATCTCCTAAACCAATGCGAAGAAACTTTTTGATTGGTTCAAATGGAATTTGTTTGAGATGAACAAAATTTGGTTCACAAAAATTCAAAATTTCATACAAACCAATAACTGTTTCCAATCAGAGATCTTTTTCTGTCGGAATAAACGTTTTTCAAGTGTGTAAACAGCTTGAATGTTGAATAATGAAACATTTTGTTTTGAAAAAAAAATTCAGTCATGAAAGCAGATGCAGAACTGTTTTAGGTGAAATACTTCTCAAACACGTTCCACAAAAATGGAACATCTTCACGTTTCATTCGTTCCAATACCCAATACTCCCTTCACTTTTGAATTCTCACCAGGGCTGTGACAGAGTGACACGGGAAATCGATAGAAACCCATTGATTCCGATGAAATTACATCTATCGGTTTCTATGAGAATTTTTCAATAGGATTCAAACCCGATACCCAGTGTTTTTTTGGAGCTGATTACGAATCTGTTGTCAAAACTTCGAAATGATGGATCCAATATGGCGGACAGAAACCGGATAATTCAGCGGATTCCCTTCAAATTTGGCCCCCAATGATTTTTGAGGTTTCCGAATACGAATGCGTTGTCAGATTTTCAGGATGCATAATGGCGGATCCAATATGGTGAACAAGAATTTGAAAATTCAACGGATTATCTTCCAAACTCGGTACCCACCCAGACAGCACAAATGATCATTTTGAATTCACAAAAACTTCTGAAAGAACTTCTTGAACAGTCCCCGTTATGGCAGTGAAAATGAATTCAATATGAACTCAATGAATTCAAAGTGCATACATGTTGAATGCCTGAATAGTTTTTTATGAATTCGTGATATGAATTCTTTCTGAAGATTAAGTTATTCATCAAGAGCTCATTTTGAATTCAAACTATTCATAATGAATTCATGTTTACTGTCACAACGGGAGCTCTTTGCGGGGACTTGTGCTGTATGGGCAGGAGTTTTGGGGTCACTGATTTTGTATCCGTAATCAAAATTTGAAAACAAAATGGCGAATCTAATATGACAGACTTGAATTAAAATTGTGCATGATATTTTGGAAGAAGCATGTGACAAGAGGGGTTTTACGGTTGAAATAGTTGGATAATAGTAAAATAAGAGTTGGAAATGATGAATTTCATGATTTCTTTTGAAGTTTTGGCAAGCTCTCACAAGATTGACTTGACTGTGGATCTCTTCAACAGTAATTCAAATGATAATTTCACTCAGTTTGACAAATTTTATCCGCCATATGGAACCTATCATTGCTAATTTGAAAATTTTTACTACACTGAGAACTCAATTTCTTAGATTTGAAGAAAATTTCTTTTCCAAAGGGAAAAATAATTCATTTCAATGAAAAAATTTTTGATTGAATTGAAGTAATTTTTTTCAAATTTAAGAAGGAGTATATTTTTGTTTCAATTTGAAAATTCTTCGTTTCAGTTTGATGACAACTTTTTCCTTCCAACTGAATTTTCTTTGATTGAAAAAAATATTTATTGGAATGAGGGCAAAGAAAAATTTCTTCCAATCTAAAAAATGGGGCTCTCGGTGTACGGATTCGTAATTAGCAACCCAAAAAACCCCCAAGTACGAAATTCACAGAAAAACCGATGAATTTCAGAATTTTGGTCTGCCATATTGGATCCATCATTTTAGGTTCGAAAAAATTCTGATAATTCGAGTTGTAATCAGCGACCCCGAAAACTCCTGGGACCAAATTTCCTAATTCTCACCAATTTTTTATGATTGTCACTAAGTCGTCTGAGAGCCAATTCCTTTACAAAACAACGGTGGAATTTCTTAAGAGCAGACACGCACAGCTGTTTTTTTTTTCATTTTGTAGGCAAGACTCCAATACACAACCATCAAGAAGTAAAGTGACCGGACCTAGTGGGATCACACAACTTTTGCCTTAAGAATCAAACAAAATCCTGAGTTATGAAAATCACATCCAATCATTGCTCCATCAGTATTGGCCACTTATCAAATTGGTATTCCACTAATTTTACGTATATTTCATATACTTTCAGCAGTAGATTTTATTTTGGAAGAGTTTGATCGGTTCACTTTTTAAGACACAACGTTTCTTTGAACATTAACGTGATTTTACTATCTCTTAGTTACGCAAATGATACCTCAAGGAAGAAGGGTATACTTCCCTGCTTAAAGAATCTTATTGAACTGATTGATTCTCAATGAAGCGTTTTGGTCAAAATGGCGTAAATTTTCCTAAAGGTTTATATACCAGTTCAAAACCCTGCTTAAAGAATCTCATTGAACCGATTGATTCTCAATGGGTTTGAATCGGTTTTCTGTATCGGAATCAACGAGAATCAATCGGTTCCATAAGATTCTTTGAGCAGGGAAGTACCCTTCTTCCGTGAGGTATCATTTGCGTAACTAAGAGATAGTGAAATCACGTTGAAAATCAATTTCAATGGGTTCGAATCGGTTTTCTGCATCGGAATCAATGAGAATCAATCGGTTCAATGAGATTCTTTAAGCACGGTTTTGAACTGGTATATAAGCTCTTAGGAAAATTTACGCCATTTCGACCAAAACGCTTCATTTTTCCCCGAGGGGCCGTTCACTCTCCAGTCAAAAAGAGTCAAATTAATGTTGAAGAATACTCAATTCCCGATTGCACAATTCAAACGACTCCATTTGATTTTCTTACGTTAAATACATTAAATGAGAAAGAGCCTGACTCGCATGATTCAATAATTTGGGATGATTCGCTCTGACTCGCATTGACTCGTTCCTTATTTGCACTGACTACCTCGACTCATTCTTTATTCCTATCAGTGGAATGATTCATTTCATTATCACACTCATTTTGTACTATTTTAAATGCACACTGTAAAAAATAATCAGAATCTTTCTGTACGAAGCAGCCGGGAAATTCCGATCATGGGATAGAAAAGCAATTTCCGGTACACGTATATGAATTCACCTTCAATTCAACTGAAAATTCCGAACTGTATAGGATTCTTACTATCATTTTCCAGTAAGTTTCTGGTGAAGTACGGAAAATTCCTAACGCGCGTATGTGTTAATTACTTCCAAACGTTTATGTCAAGTTTTCCATGGACATTTTTTACAGTGTACGCTTCATTCACCTCATGTGATACTTTGTCAATTTTGTTATTGCAAGTGCTTAATAAAATCTCACGAAAGATTCCACACAACATCCTAGTTCTTGAGGAATTCTTAAAGAGCTCTTTTCAAAGAGTTCATTATAGATTCTGTCATGAGAGTTCTTGAAGAATTCATCAAGAATACAATCAGATCCCAAAAAATTTTTAAAGCATTCTCAAAGACCTGGTACAAGAGTTCATAAGGCACTTTTCATGAATTCGCAATGTATTTGTAAAGAACCCCCCGTTCAGAATGAATCCCTGGAAGGATTTTTTTTCGTCCAAAAGAACTCGAAGAATTCTGTAAACAATTTCGAAAAAAGTCTTTAAGCATGAAAAAAGAGTTCTTGAAAGATTCTATAAGAGTTTTCAAAGTATTCCAAGAGATTTCTTGAAGAATTCGGAAAAAGTTCTTGAAAAAATCTTGGAGAACTCTGGAAATATTTTGCCATATAACAATATAATCTAACCAAGAGTTTGCCTACAAATCCTGACACAAGGTTGAATCGCTATGAAAACTGAAGTAATTCTTCAAATCTTGGGAAATAACCTCAAGATCATAGAAAATTCCAGAATCATTCTTGGAAAATTATTTTAAAATCCTTTGCAAAAACTTCAAAAGATCTTGAGGTGCGCAGTCGTTCATGTCTACGTACATTCTGATTCGCACAGATTCGTACCTGACTCACGCAGATTCTACTCGACTTACTCTTTAAACGGATGATTCGCTTTTTCCACGAGTAATTCACTCTTGTACGTGATTCTTTTCATAATAAAAATATTCCGAATAGTACCTGCAGATTTCAGTTATTGAATCAACGCATTACTTATTTCGAATCTCTGTTGAGCGTTAAGATGGTCTGACTCGAGAGTGAACGGCCCCTCGTTTTTCCCCCAAAGAATTGGCGCAAAAATGAAGTATTTTGATCGAAATGGGGTAAATTTTCCTAAGGGAGGATAAGGAGAGGGGATCATACCTCCTTATGTATAAATCTTGACCCTTAGGATATTACCTCCCTCACTCGAACAGTCAAATATCTCAAACTACAAACTTCATTCTTGGGGTTTTGGCCAGCTTTTTAATATTTGGCCCCACTGTGCCTTCCCAACAAACACGACTGCAAACATATTTAAAGGGCCAGTGATGTCTCTTCGCTGGCATTGCAAGACCAGTAGCGGCCCCCAGTCATCTTTGTTCTATGTTCGCTTTCACGACTGAGACATTTTTGAGACATTACTGAATAATCTAATCCTGTATGGATTTTGTTATCAAACTTTCTCTTGCAGGTAGTTTATTCAGCGAGACAATTGGTTGTCCGATATTCACGGATGGTTTGAATCAGTTTTTCAAAAACAACGATGCCGGAGTAGTGACCGCGCAAGGAAAATCCGTAGCGATATGGCGACATCCCCAATTGGGTTATTTTTATTTCGACCCCAACCCGTGTTCCCCCCAAGGTTTGCCAGATGTAAACGGAAGCGCTTGTCTCCTGATATTCAAACGCATAAACGATTTATGCGATCATTTTCTCAACGGAATGACCAAATCCTACGATTCTCATTATTGTATCGACAAAGTTTCTATTTTGGGTACGGTGAAGGTGGGCCAAGTAGATGTAGACAAATTTTCACCTGAACCGGACGTATTCGGCAATAAAGGTCTTTTCACTTCCGCGGAAACGGAAAAGAATAAACTGGATTGCACGAAAGAGGTTCATAAAGCCAAAGAAAATATAAATATGATCAAAATTCATAGAGAACCATTGAAAATTACAATTTCCAACGACGAAATCGATAAGACTCTAGCGACGGAAGGTTTGATAGATCAAAATGCTTTTGATACCGGGTATACTTACGAGAATGTACAAGTCAACGTACCGTCCACGTTTCGAGAACTGCCCGACAAGGTGGCCATTTTGAGGGGTTTCACTCACGAGGGTCAACCAGAGTACAAAGCTCGTGGGGCTCAGAACGTTCCCAATTGTATCGTGAGTATAGCGATGAAAAAAGTACATCCCGTCAAGACTTGGCTCAGATCAAAACTGGACGAGGTATTGAAATTGGGCGATGATTTGTACGGTGCTTTGAAATCCGAGCGACCTGATCTTCAACGAGTCACCGGTATGGACTTGCATAATAGAAAATTGAAGATCGATGGTCTTAAAATGATAGTGGAAGTAGATTATTTGACGGTGACGGGTACTCTCAGTTCAAACACGCTCAACGTTTTGAACTTGAAACGAGGATTAAGGGCATTCTTTTCGAATAACACTGAAGGTATCATCGAATCCTCGTCCATGACTACGGCGATTTGGAGTCAAGATGAATGCTATTATATTTTCAATCCTCGCGAGTGTGACGAGTTTGGGAATCCAATCGTTTATGAAACAACCACGGGTAGGGGAAGTAAAGGAAGTAAGGCGAGTAGAGGGACTAGAGGAAGCAGAGGAAGTAAAGGTGCTGCGAAAGCCGAGGAAGGGAAATGCTGTGTCGTCAGATTTTCGGATATCGATAAACTAGCGAGTCTTTATTTGAAAAGTGTGGATGCCAATAAGAAGAACGATCGATTCACGGTACGTCGAGTTGTAGTGATCCATGATGTGCCTGGAATTCGACCTTGGAATGAATTCCAACCTGCGGAAATTGGCAGAACTTGGATTCTTCGAGGTGGGATTTCGAATCGTGATGAATCTTTCGATGAGGATACTCATGGAGCACAAGGTCTTGCCATGCCTGTTGTGGCTTTGGTCAACGCGAGTGAAACTGCCCCAGAAAACTGGACCAAAGATTCGCTCGATCAAACTGTTAGAGATGGTCATTCTTATTATCTCTGGTCAAGTCCATCGGCGCGAAGAGCGAAAGCCAAAGATTCATCCGTGTTTCGGAATCCCTTATCCATCAACAATTTGAAGAGGCATTTGTATTTGAATAATTGTAAAGTCACTTTAGAGTTTCAAGACTCCGTTAGCGTAGGTGATAATACTTCTCAGTTGAAAGAATCGCTAGAAAAGTACTTCCAGGATCACAATCACGGTATCGTGGAAATCAAAAATCAAAGTTTCGCTCTGTGGAAAACGGAGGAAAGATCGGACGATGCTGATAAGACTATTGAAGTAGTTTATTACATGTTCGATCCGAATCCTCGGAATGAATTGGGCATATCGGTGACCGCGAGGAGAAGAAGAACAAACGAGAGTATAAGAACCGCTGGAAAAAGACTTTCAAAAATGAGCACCGAAGTGCAACTGGCTGTCGCTTGCGTCACTCGTACGCTAGATTTATCGGAATTGGTGAGAATTATCGAGAGCAACGTCAAAGCGGGGATCGATCAAAGCGAGGAATTTGCTATCCATAATGTAAAAAACATCTCCATCGGCGCTCCAATGACGGACGAGGAGATTGAAAAAGATAAGAAAACGATTGTTAAACCCGAAATGCATCAATATTATCCCTTAGGCGAGAATGGGGCTATACTACTCGGCACTCGCAATCAAAATGATGGTAAATTCAATCCCCGAACCAAAGGCAAACAACAGGCAGCCACCGCTCTGGTGGAATTAGGTATGACCAAGATTTATGATCCTCACTTATGGTATCCGGATATCGTAGACGATGTCTTAAAGATCGGAGACAAAATGACGGAAGAGAATCTCCGAAAACTCGACGAGTTACCGGAAAAGAAGGAAGAGAAGGGTGCAGGAGAAGGAGCTAGTTGTAAAAGAGATTACCTCATACCTAGCGATTTTGGTAATGAATTTACGATAGGGGTGAATCGATTCCAATTCAACATGAACGAGGGAGTGCTCTGCGGATCCATGAAAAATGATTTATCCAGAGCTTTAGTGAAATTCTTCGAAAACAACGATACAGGAATTTTCCGACAGAATAACGTTATTCTTCCAATCTGGAGAGAAGATGACAACGTGTACTTTCTTTTTGATCCAATGGGAAGAGACTCCGAAGGTGAATCCAAGGAGAACGGTTCCGCCGCTACGATGTGGTTCACAGATTTAGACTCCTTGGCCACAAGTATTCGAGCTGTCGCTCCGGGGGATGCTTTTCTTCTCGATAACTTGGAGAATTTCGAAAATGTCTATGATCGACGCGAGCCCAGTATCGTACCAGAGGATGAGAATCATTGGCACGAATTTTCAAAATTGAAAGATGGTGTTTGGGGCATCGACGGCGGAGTTTCTTTGAACGATTCCAAATTCGACGAATCTAATCGTAACAAACAGTCCGCGGCGGTCGCTACCGTGGCTATAGTTTTTTCCAAGATATATGAACCTCGCAGATGGACTTCTACGATTATGGATCAAGTTGTTGCAACGGGAGATAAATTGCATTCGAAATGCGTTGCTAGATTAACCGGAAACGTACCAAGAATCAATGAAATCATCACCGAATTTTTCTTGTCGGATAGACGCATCAATTTAACGCTCAGCGACTGCGTAGAAGCTGGGAAATTAAAAATCACCGCACCCAAAGTGCAGAATTTGAAGACTGGGATTGAACAATTTTTTGATAAACACCAATCCGGGGTGATAGTTTTCAACGGAGGACGGCATCACGTTGCCATTTGGAAGGTAATAACAATTTTATTCTATACAGGGTGTTTTATAATTCATTGAAAATACTTCAGAGGCGTTATTCTGCAGGCAAAATGCAATAATTTCCCGTTTGAAAACAATTTTTTGCAGGCTTAGTTTTTGAGCTATGAGCATTTTTAGATGTTTTTTCAAATCCAAATAACTCAGAAGCATTATGTTTTGCATTCCTGAGCTCAACACCATTCTCTGAGTTGGGAAACGCCGGATCACTGGAAAGAAAATTCAACTATCCTATCATTCCTTGTTTCAGAGCTATAGTAATTTAAAGTTGCTGAATTCTGAAGCCAGAAAATTTCAAATCGCTGTAGCTCTGAAATAAAGAACGATAGGATAGTTGAATTTTTTCTTCAGGGAACTGGCGTTTTCTAACTTAGAGAATGGTGTTAAGCTCAGGAATGTAGAATATAATGCTTTTGAGTTATCTGAATTTGAAGAAAAAATGTAAGAATGCTCATAGTTTAAAAACTAACCCTGTTGAGAAAACCCAGCATGGTCCAACTTGGAACCAACTTGGTCCCAGCTGGCTCAAGTTGGTTCCAGATGGACCATGATGGGTGGCCCAATAACCAACTTGGGACCAACTTCATCCTAGTTGAACCAAGTTGGTTGCACCATACAGACCATGATGGTTGGCTCAATAACCATTAATGAGACCAACTTGGTTCCAGCCGATGCCAGTTACAGACCATGGGAGCAATTGAGTCAGATTCAACGAGATTACCCCCTCCATCACGATCTATAATGAAAAAGAAATCTCGAAATGCCAGCGAGATGAAGCTCTAGTAAAATATAATGAAAATTAAAACCCCTGGGTAATTTTGCTTCATACTACTAGAATTTTGAGGATTCACTTATTGCTATCAGAGTTTATATCGAACACGGTCTGACTTATGTAGGTATTAGGTCAGTAAAGTTAGGTATAACCATTGAGGATAGTGCCGACCTAGGTAAAACCATGCTGAGTGGGACCTATCTATAGGGGACCTAGGTACGACCATGTTGGTCCGATATGGGTAGGTCCTACCCAAAATAGTCTTACCTTCCATGGTTCAACCATGTAACCAAATTCCTACTGGTCCTACCCAGCATGGTCGAACCCAGCTGGGTTTTTTCAACAGGGAACCCTCCAAAAAATTCTTTCCAAACAGGAAATTATCGCATTGTGGATGCAGAATAACGCCTGTAAAGTGTTTTCAGCGGATTATGAAACACCCGATATAGAATTCTTGCAAATTCAAATTGAAGACAACTGGGGATGCAAATTCATGGATTTCTTTCAAGGTGGATGACGTTTACTATTCCTTCGTTCCTGGATGGGATAAAGCTGAATCAACTCCTAAACTCTCACGATTTTCCAACATTCAAGTCATGGAGAAGTATTTCGTAGAGAGTATCAAAGACGATTCCTGTGATTACGAGATTACAGCGATCGGGGTGATCGTATGGGACAAGTCGCCGCCGTGGAAATTCGATCCAAGTCCCGCTGTTCGACCTTTGAACTTGCCACCTCTGAACGCGTATCGTAGGCTCGCACACGCGA
Organism: Gonatopus flavifemur; assembly: GCA_018340375.1. Classification (NCBI taxonomy): domain Eukaryota; kingdom Metazoa; phylum Arthropoda; class Insecta; order Hymenoptera; family Dryinidae; genus Gonatopus; species Gonatopus flavifemur. The sequence continues at coordinate 16,493,661 of JAFFJZ010000005.1, forward strand.
AAGCTATACTCCGAGGTAGCAATCATCAAGGAGATGAGATTTTCCCTGAAAGTTTTCGTAACAAGCAAACCGCGGCCAACTGCATCGTTGCTCTTGGAATGTCCGTGATTAGAAGCCCTGTCGTGTGGACTCGGAAAACGATGGACGAAATTTTAGTGATCGGCTGTGCGGTTTATAGGGAAACGCAAAAGATACATTCCACGAAGATCAGGGTGCATCCTAAAGATGTCATTAGAATATTTTATATAGGAGTCAATATAATAACCGCGGACGTGGAATGTCAAGTAGTGAGTGGGGTGGTTGCGATTCGGCCTCCAGATCCTGAAGAGAAGAAAGGGAAAAAACGAAGTTCCGGAAGAAGTAGCAGCAAAAGTAGAACCGATAAAAAGAAAAAAGGACAGATCACGCGGGAGAAACCTCCTCCGCCTCCACCTGTTCTCCTCGAAGAGGGTATAAAAAAGTTTTTTGAAGACAACAACGCAGGGATTCTGATCACCGATGGACGAGGTATGAATTATAAAACTATTATTATCATCGATGTGTAGGGATGTCAATTTTATGCGATCGCGTAATCGCGTAATGTTTTGAAAGTGGGGAAAAAGAGGAGGTATTGGGGGTTTATTACATTTGAGACGATTTTCATACTATTTCCAAATTGCAGCATAAATGCATTTTTCGTATCATGTCGCAAAAATTGTCCAGATTTTTATAGCGAATATTTTCCTACTTTTTTCCTGGTTTTTTTTTCATATTATTCCCTACGTTCTAAATATTTTCTAAAGAAAATTTTTTTCAAAAATTTCATCACAATAACAATTTGTTCTGCTTCACTTGCATGAACCAAAAACCAGTGATATTCGCATTCACAAAGCAACAATGTTGACATTTAGGATTTATAACTGCATCCATCGAAGTGTTGAAAAAAGGCTCTATTAATAATTTATAAATATTTTATTGAAAGGATTTGACGATATCTCAAGAAATTCCAAGGAACATTTGAGAACTCAATTTTAATGATTCAGAGAAATCTACAGAGAAAGAAACTTTGCAATCTGAATAAACGAAATTCTAAAAAATTCAGGTAGCTTTAGACTAATTCAGAGAAGTTTCTGTAAATTCAGAGGGATTCAGGGAGATTCGGACGATTTGGAAGAGGATTCTGGAATCGAATAAATGAAATTCTGAGGGATTCAGACAAATTTCGAGAAAATTTTGAGATTTGAACCCATAAGTTTTCAAGGGGTTCAGAAACATTCAGGCAAATTCAGATGAATTCATGAAAATCAAGAGGAATTTGGAGAAATTCAGACAAATTCAGAGGAAAATGTGAAATTCAAATGAATAAACTTCCAATAGATTCAGGAACATTCAGACAAATTTAGGAGAATTCAGAAAAATCCAGAAGAAATCAAAGAGATTCAGACAAATTCAAACGTTGCTGAAGTTCGAATGGTTTGATGAAACAAATAAGTAATCAAGTAACGAAATACTCAGCTGTTGAAAACCCAAAATATTGCAATACATTCTTTGATCGATCAGTTGTCAGTTGCAAAAAATGACAGAGAATTCGTTCGAGAAGAACGAAGATCATTCATCAGGCTCTGTGAGTTTGAATTTCCGTTCCGTTTTTATAAACGATTCAAACTTCAATCACATCATATTCAGAGAAAATTTTAGAATATAAATAAATCAATTTGCAAGAAATTCGGACAAATTCAAATGAATTCCGAGAAATTCAGAAAATATTAAAGTTTTGTGAATCCCTGAGATTCAGATGAATTCACGGAGATCAAGATTCAAAAAAATCCAGACAAATTTAGGCAGATTCAGAAAATTTGAGAGATAGGTTTGGAAAGTGAATGAACGAAATTCTGAGGAAGTTTTGGGATTCGAGTCAAAGCAGTTCTGAAGGATTCAGTCAGATGCACAGAGATCTAGAAGGATCCGGACAAATTCAGAGAAAACTCCAGAATCTAAATATATGAAATTCCAAAGAGTGCAAGAAAATTCAGGTTGATTCAGATGAGTTTGTAGAAAATTGAGAAAATTCGAAGAGATCTGTATGGAATTTGAAGAAATTCACAGTCTTTCGGAGGGGTTTGGGAAGTTTCAGAGAAGTGTGGAGAAATCTGAATAAATGGATTTCTGAGACACTCAGAAGGATTTAGACTAATTCTGAGAAATTCAGAGATATCCATGAAAATTCAGAAAAAACGTTGAAATTGAAATTAATTGAATTCTGAAGGATTCAGAATTTTCATTTCATCTCAGGCATTTATTATATCCTAGGACAGAGTCTTCTGAGGACAAGGTAAGAAAAAGGATTCAGATAGATCCAGCGAAATTTAGTGAGATCATTTCGGAAAGTGTTTTATGAAATTCCGTGAGATTCAAACAATTCAGAGAAATTCGAAAAATCTCGGGAGGAAGTCTTAGAATCTTAATAAATGAAATTTTGGGGAATTTTGAAGGATTCAGGGAGGTTCAGGAATATTCAGTCAAATTCTGAGGGAGTAAGAAAAATACAGAGGCATTTCAGATCGATTCAGGGAGATGTCCCAGGAATTAACTAGGAATTCATTAAAAAATTCCAAGGAATTCCTTTCTTTTTTCGACCTAAGAATTCTGAGGAATCCAAAATAATTTAGAGCTATCTTTACAAACTTAGAAAAATTTTAAGAACATTTGGTGATCCAGTTTGAATTTTCCAGAGGTATTCACAGCAATTCAGAGATTCAGATGAATTCGTAGAAAGCTTTGAATTTCGAATGGATGAAAGTGCAAAAGGTTCAGTTAGATTAAGAAAAATCCGCACAAATCCAGACGGATTCAAATCATATCGGAGAGAGTCTTATGGAATTCTGACAGATTCAGGAAAATTCAGAGGGATACAGAAGAATTTGGACAAATTTACAAAGCCTCAGACAAATTGAAAAGGAAAATTCAGAAAATTTTGAAGAAAGTTTTGAGATTCAAATGAACGAAATTCGCACAGATCTCTGAGAGATTCAGGAAAGTTTAGATAAGCTCAGAGGAATTCGGAGGAAGCTTTTCAGATCTAAATTAATCAATTCCTGAGGGATCCGGGGGAGTTACAAAGAAATTCAGAGAAATTCAAAGAAAGTTGAAGAGATTGATAATGCCCCATTATCCGATAAACGTAAGGAAAAACTCAGATTCCAGAAAGATTCAGCAAGATTTTTTACTGGGGTGTGGGATTCAGGGCCGGCGAGAAATCAACTTTACGGCCGAATACTCGGCACATCAACTTTTGTGGTGTGCCAATTTAGGTCGTGATTAGGTCCGTTTTTTGAGAGTTCCAAAACCTACTCTCTACCTCCCTTCCCTAACCCCCACCCTTTACTCGGCACATCACTAAAAACTGTTTCACCGGCCCTGGTGGGATTTCTATATTACATGAGTTGTATTTATTTCAGAGGAGGTTATTGTCCTCCTGTTCTCGTTTGAAACTGATTTTGTCTTGATTTATCGTGGACAAAATGAAACTTCCATGAGATGTTTGTTAACGACATCCCGTAGACCCTAGAGTTACTAGATTTCTCTATCCAAAACACTCAAAGGTAGATGATTTAGTCAAATGGAATAAAACAATCAGCCAGACCTTGTTCCATACGAACAGGAAGTCTGGTTGATTCATTTTTTTCATTTTATTTAATTTTCTTTCACTATTTTGGGTGGAAAAATCTAGTAACTCTCGCTTCTCCGGAATGCTGTTATAGGAGCAGTAGGAAGACAAACAGCGTCAAAATTTTGAGCGAATCAATTCAAAAAATACTGTGATATCCTCAAAGAATTCTCAGCAGTAATGATTTTGTAATTTATTGCTCATTATATGTCTAGAATCGGAATCTTCATTTTCCGCAGTTTCCATCGTAACTTACGAAAATGGAATATATCAATTTCAATGAAAACTGTGGAAAAAGAGAATTCTGATTTCAGAGATAATGACAATAAATCCCAAAATCATCATTGCCAATCTCTGTTTTCAAAGTATTCGAGAATTTTGTAGGAAAAATGTTTTAAATCATTCCAATGGGACTTACGGTTATAGAACAGTTCAATTCAATCGTGTATTTGGAAAACAAAGATTGAAATTGTTGACGTTTACAAGTTTTATAATTAAAACAAGTGTTTTTCGAATTTTCCTTATTTCAGAACTTCCTTGTTCGTCGGTAATTTATATTCCTTCTTTTCTTGTTGTAAGAAAATCATAACCTCCAGTTAATCCACCATATATAATGTTGCATAAATTTATATTTCGGAAGGTATTATTTTACCTGCATAATTTTCACATTCTTACCGCATAATGAATTCGAATTCCACGACATAATTCAAAGTTTTCAAATGCATAAAGTTGAGATCTCTAACTATATGCTTTGTGTTTATACATCATATATCAATTTCTAAACATTCCTTTTCAAATCAGGTATGATATCGATTTGGAAGGATTTGGGAATTTATTTCATGTACGATCCAAGATCCAGAAACGACAAAGGCTTACCCGAAACCAATGGAACATCTTGCGTCATGTGGTTCGCGTGCATAGAACCTTTCATACAATCCATCTCGTCGAACATCGATCCGGAAGAGAAATACTCTACATTCGAAATCTGTCGCATAACGATAAAAACCACGATTCTCGAACCGTTACCGTGTCCCATCGGTTTCCTACCGCATTTCGAATGCGCGAAAACCGACCAATTCGGCGTTAATAGGATAAATACAACGGTAGCGGTGAAAATGGTGACGAACTACAATCGCATCGACGAGGAACTTCACGTTCTACGCGGTACTGTCCACATGTCCCATCACAACTTCGATCCAAAATTCAAGGGTTATCAAAGTACGGCGATAGCCGCGGTGGCTATAGTCGTAGGTCTCGTTCACGTGCCTTCCACATGGACTCCTGAAATTGTAGATTCTATAGTTAAATACGGAGACTCCTTGCACTTGGATACCGTGCGTAAAATTCGCTGTGGTCGTAGGAATCTCTCACCCAGCGAATTACTCACTGTTTTCCTGGTAGGCGATTTTCGAGCGTCAATTGCCGTTCATGATCACATAGCGGCTGGTATTCTTCACTCTTACGATTTATCCGAAGCTTTGACGATGTTCTTTCGGCATAATTGTGCGGGGATATTACACACCTCGGTCACCTCGGTTGCGGTCATGCAACATTACGGACAATTCTATCTCTTTGATCCCAATTGCTGCGATCAAGAGGGTAAAAGAACGGAATCTGATCAAGGAGCCGCTTGTTTAATCAAATGCGGAAGTATACTCAAATTGGCCGAAACTTTTGTTCATAATTCCGGATTCAAAACTCTCAACGTCTACACTCTCAACGCGATTGAAATCCTTGGTTTACATTTCTTTTCGACAAACAATTCTCATTGTCCTTCTACCTGCGAACAATAAAGAAAAGACAAAAAAATGGAAAAAAAGATTTTGTTATTGAAAATTAAATTACTGGAATGAATTTTCAGCTGCTGCTGCAGCGAAACTCTTAGATTTATCGACAACAACGGGGAAAATGTAAATTAAAAACGAAAAGGAAAGACGGATATTAGATACATATATATTATATAAACAACATTCTCAAATTGCTAATTTTATTTATAGGTTCCTTTCTTTTTTTTTATGACACAAATCACTTTTAGCATCTACATGAGTAGGGGGTCAGGGGGTACAAGTTTATACGAGAATGAATTTGATACAGATCACTTATTTAGTGTAAATACAATGCTTCCTTCAATTACATTCTATAAACTAGATACTTAGAAAACACTGTACAACGCAGCTGAAACTGTTCAGTTTCTTGTTTTTTTACTTTACAATATGTTACAAGTCCACTTCTCGAAGCGAGACGAGCGAGCACGTCGGCCCAATTACACGTAACAATACGTTACAAGTTTGAAGAGTAATTCGCTATCTAATTGTAGGAGCTCGATCGAATTCCATTGTTTCAATTGGATTTCCGTCAATCGAGTATCTCACTCATTCTCATTCTCTCTCTTGTGTTCTCTAACAAAGCGTTGTAGGCCATGTCGAGTGATGCAATTTTCCTTCTCTCTCTCCCTCTCTCTCTTTCTCTTTCATTTTTATCATCTTTACAATATTTTTCTTAGTCTTGGTATAGCTTGTGCGAAACGAAACAGAGATAAGAACATATTTCTATATTATATACTTTCTTCTTATCTCCAATTTCTTCTCAGATACATCATCGCATTCTCTCACACACTTAATTAACAAATCACTCTCATCGTTAACAAACATTCATCACAAGCTCATAACAAGATCGTCCAAATTTTTACAAATCCTTTGTTTGTCTCTCTCTCTCTCTCTCTCTCTCTCTCTCTCTCTCTCTCTCTCTCTCTCGTTTTCTTCTTCCTTCCCTACCATTCCTAAACTCTCTCTCTCTCTCTCTCTCTCTCTCTCTCTCTCTGCCTGTCTGTCTACTGTCAGCACCTGTTCTATTATTATTATCATTATTTTTCATCATTTTCGAATAAGTATTTTGAACGATAAGTGACACACGGGGGGTGGACTTGTCCCTCGTGAGTCCACAAGTCCACCATTACCTTCGTTCAAATACTTTTTTTCATTTTTCATACTTCTGAATACTTAGTATAATATTAGATTTGCGAATCGCAAATCGCGATTCAGTCTTCCAAGGCAAATCTCAAGAGAAAAATCTAAATCTAAACGAGTGCGAGTATCACTTTCATAATAATCGAGTGCACATTTTCATTGATAACAATTTTTCATTTGTTTTTTTCCTTCATTTGCATTGTTGTCACGATAATACTGAAATTCATACACGTCTCAGAAAATTTGGCACCTAATCGTGATTAATAATGATAACAATAATAATGATATCTCTTGGAAGGGGTTCATGAATATACAGTTGTACAGAGGACGCGAATCAATCTCTACAAAATTCTAGCGATTCACAAAAATATCTATACAATTATTCTTCATAATACTGATTATTACTTCGTTATATTCATCGAACGAGTGAATGAATGACAAAAAAACAAGAACAAAAAAGAAATGCAAAAGTAAATAAAGTGATAGTACCGGTAGTAACGGTACCGAAAAGATGAACATGTACACTCATTTGATATTCAGTGACCACGCATTTATTATATTTATGACTGACAGAACGGAGGTAAATAGTGTTTTTTTTTTAAATGTAAAAAAAATATTTGTTAACAATGTTGGCATGATTTCCATGTGGTTTTCTTAATTCACTTTTTTATATTATGGCACGTTTTTTGTTGTTTAATCTATTATCATTAGATTTTGTCTCGAAACACATAATAAACAAACAATATTATGTAAGAGAAACTTCATACATCCACATACATTCAGTCGGGTCAATGGACAAGAAAAGATACAAACAAAAAGTATTCATGCGCCATTCTTATCACTATCCCGTTCACGAGTTTAGAGTCTAGCGAGGAGCTCGACGTCTAAACTCATAAACTCCAAATAAAAATGTTCACAATAATTCTATAGAAAAATTTTTATTCCTCCATTGCACTTTCCCATTCATTGCATCATTTTTCATCATTAATAATTAGGGATCCTTAAAATCAAAAGAAATTTCTCTCATTAGATCGTTCACCTCTATAGAAGATTCATTCTCAACATAAAATTGGACGGTCATCACCTAGTCTCATCTAATCGGTGAATTCGGTGGGTTCATGGATCATCTCTTTTCTTTTCTGTTCTATTCGATTTTTCATAATCTTCTACAGAGATAGACGATACCTCACACGATGCCTTTTTTTTACTTTTTAAACACAACAAAACAAATTTGAGCAACTGTCACTATGCTAAATTATTAAAATTTGATAAAAGTAATATTATCATTACAGAAATGGTACATAAGACATACAAAGTGGATAAAAAAATTTTCATTTTGAGCGGTAACGCGAGTAACGATTTGAAAAAAAAAAGTAACACAAAACAAATGAAATGAAATAATAAATGAGGGAAGGGAGGAAAAGATAAAATGGATTGAAAATACATTGTATCTCGTTTACGTAATAAATAATGTATGCGGTGATGATAATGAGAATAATATTCATATTGTCAGTCCTTGTTTCACGATATTTTAGAATATGATTTTGTTTTCTCAAAAATTGTGTCCCAGACGAATTGTAAACATACAAATTACAAAATAATTATTGTGATAATATTAATAATCTCACAAAAGTCAAAGAAAATACAATAGACGAACAACGATTGTTATAGCATATATCTTCTCAGCGATCACAACATTGTTTCTTTTTCTTCTTTTCTCTAAATCCTTTTTGCTAATGATAGATAATAAAGTGGTCAAGACTAATCGATATTATTCTGAATTATAAAAATTTGCAACGATAACCCGTATGGAAATATTTTTGCAATACTCTGAGGATCTATGGAATTTTTATGAATAATAAATTTGGAACATTTCGAACAGATTTGTAACGAAACTGTGATAAATATTCAACAAATGTTCTGATTATTGAACAACTTCTGAATTCTATAAATACATTCATATGCTGTGGAAATTTGTCAATCTTTTTGTTCAATAGTCAAAAAAGTGTTATAAATTTTGAAATTTATCAGAGTTTCGTCAGAATGTTTCAGAATGCAATTTCGTTTGTATTTATCAAAATTCCATAGTTCCAGCGAAATATTTCTATGCGGGAAAGATTTATCGAATGATTTTCAATTTCATTGACATTTTTCGAGATTCTATCGAGTCGTCAATAAAATTGAAACAAAGGGACATAAAATTTAGGATTTCGAATAGGAATAAATGCATTGAATGGTTCCCAAAAACGAAGGAATGATTGTTTCACAATAGTCTTCGATCGATGATAAGATGACAATGATGATGATTATTATCATTATGATATATTGTCAACATTTATTATACACTTTCGTTTTTTTTAATCGATTATTCGCATGTTTTTGGAAAATAAATTCATTTTTCATTCAAAACTTCGATTATCAGCCAAAAAAAAAAGTTGAAGAATCATTTGTTTTTTTTTTTTTTTACGAAGATGGCTTCATTTTGTATGTTCAAAACACAATCAAATGCGCTATTCGATCATAACGAATTCTGTTCATATTGTTTGAATATAAAAGATTGGGAAAGGAATAGAAGAAGCTTTAAAGAGTAAACTCTGATTATTTGATTTTTGTGATTTTCCACACGAAGGAGCGAAATTAGTCCTTGCATTTCATACTGAAGTGGCATTATAAATCCAAGATTTTCATTTCCCAAATTTCAATTGCTTTTTTAAAAGAGTTTCTTCCGTTGATTACTCTTTTCCAATTTTTGCATTGTTTGTGAATATGGTAAGAGAAGATATAAATAGAAATGGAAAAATAACAAAATTTCGAGAAAATATTTGCTGAATCCAATGTGAGGAAAATTTTTTACTCAAACTATTATTGTTAAATCATAGGTTTGGGAATATTATGTTACTTATGCAACTAAGCGAAACAAATGTCATTGTGCCTTGTTCTAGGCTCTTCTTTTCTTCTGATTACATGAGACGAAGGGTAAGGAAAATTATAGCGAATACTGGAAATATTCAAATAGAGCTATCGTTCTTTTTAATTGACTTGTTGAATTCACAAGAATCAGTGATTTGTAACGAATTGGTCAGAATGATTTCATTGAGGTCATCCTTTCTCATATTGAAAATCAAAATAAACAACATCCTTTTCCATATTTTATAAAAACAAAAAATACATTCATTCTTTTTATCTATTCATTTAAAACAATGTCTCGATCTATTTTTCCTCGGTCGATACTACCTTGTATAAACAAATCAACGGGACGCAAATGATATGAAAGTTCCATAAAATAAGACTTCTCAAACACTCCAATCAATGTAGATATTTCGAAAATGTTTATAAATCCGATATTACCGAGTGAAAATATTCTAATATGCTCAGTAGTTTCAAAAAAATACGACCACAGAACACAAGGATTTCTCATTCTTTCTGTATGAGCTTGAACTTCGAGAACAATTTTTGTCAAGAATTTTAAACGGAAAAATATTCCACTAAATGGCATTGACATGTTGTTACCGCTTTTGTGCATTCCTCCCACCATCAAATCTTAAAAAAAAACAACCATCACTTTGTTCATGTTCTCAACATGCTTTTGCAGAAACAGATGGATTTATATTGGAAAAAAAAATTTCTCAGCATCTTCCCCATTTTCTTCCTCACATTTTCGATATAAAACAAACAAACGAGCGAACATTGTCTTTCGGAAAAAAAAAGAATTCTCATTCATTAAAAATATTAATCAATGAATTAAAAAAAAAATAATATACATGAAGCGACTAAATAATAATCATAATAATAATAATGATAATAAAATTGTAGTAATAGTAGTAGTAATAATAATAATAATAATAATAATAATCATGCTGTTGACGATGATAAAAGTAGAAAACCTTACACTTCTAAAACGACTTAAAAAATCATCTTAAAATCTACCTAATCGCACATGTGTTGTATATAGACTTTTAAAAAAATAACAAATTACATACAGAGATTTCTTCCGGGCGCGATTTTCGGATGAGGTACGGAGAAAGAAGAAACCGCGCTTGGAAAAACAATGAGATAGGTAGATGGATAGAATAGACGAATAGCGTAATAATAATGTAACAAACGAATGAAGATTCATGTCTGCCTCTCGGTTCTTCTTCTTTTTCTTCTTCTTCCTCTTCTTCTGTTTTTTTTTATTCAACCCCATTCAACCCTTCGTCGTCTTTGTTCAAAGTTGACTTCGTCTAATGTCTGTGATAAAAATTATTTTATAGAATATAGTACCTGGCACAGGAACATGATCTTGCGATCATTGGCATCACAACGTAACAAGGACTAAGAGCTGCGTCACTGAAAATCTCCTGATTACTCATTAACCATGTATATCTTTTCAGGGTTTTTGCTTTACGTTCTCTCTGTTCTTGAAATCGGTGACTACAGCCAAACGCTTGGTCCTGAGTATTTCTTCATCATTTAATTTTATTTGTTTTTAAATTTGTTTTTCGTTTTAATTATCAATGTTATTATTATTTAATAATTATATTACCGTTATTATGATTGTAATTATTTTGCTTCACAATTGTTTTGTTCGTTGGTGGTTGTCAATCAACGTAATGAGAAAAAAAGAGAGAGAGAAAAACAACCAAGGTGATGATAATACGCGTTTGATTTTCTCAGTACGTTGTTCGGACACTGGGCTTTTTTTCGTGGTTGCTTTTTGTCTTGTTTTTCTAATCAACGGACTAATCCCGTGCTTGTTTCTTTTTTGTTTCCATCTATTCATATAAGTTCGATCGAGCATACGAATTCTCTAAAGTCTTTTTCCCATAGCGAATCGTGTAATGTCTATATCTCAACAATCGTTTATCAACAAGTAGCACTTCCAATGGTTCTCTCTCGTTGTCTGGTAGTATAAGAACGCCGATCATAGGCATAAGTATTATTATTAATATTATTATCGTTATTATTAATATTATTATTATCATCCTGATGATTGCCACTGCCCAGCAGTCGTTTGACATTGGTTCGTATAGGTAGATAGACCCCGTGAATGACACCGTGTGTTGCAACAGTTTTGTCACGTGGGGCCGCCCGGGGCTACGTAACGCTTATCGCCGGATTGGAAGGACCCGAGGGCGCAGGCACAACGACAGGTTCACTTTTTATACACTGTCCGGTGAGTTGATTAACACTAAGCGGATTGTTAATATCGTGGGGATTAGTGCCAACCGGATTCCGGTGTGGAGGTTGTTGTTGTTGTTGTTGTTGTTGTTGCTGTTGTTGTTGCTGCTGCTGTTGCGCGGATTGGTGCTGATGATGGTGGTGGTGATGATGATGAGGATGATGGTGGTGATGATGTTGTTGCGGTGTCGTCGTTGTGGTTGTTGTAGCCGTTGTCGTGGTTGTTGTTATCGTGGATTGATTTTGACAAACCAACGGTGGAGGTGGTACCGGTGGTGTCAGTGGACAGGGACAAGGACTCGCTAGGCTCGAGGGGGATGGTAACACCAAAGAGGGACTTGCTAGACTAGACAACGCTGATAAGCCCCCGGGACTGCTTAGGGACTCATCATCCTCAGGAGTACCAGCCTCCCCCACGCTGCCCAAATTATCTTCCGAGTGATCGTCATCCCCTTCGCCGTCTGCCTCGCCGTCTCCGTCTCCTCCCTCCCCCATGTACCTGATACATTTCTTCTTACGTCTGTAAAAATAAACAATCATTCGTCAATTAGTTTATCACGTTTCGTTTCTCGTATAAGAAAAATTTCTTATTCTCGTTTTCATTTCCAAATATTATTCTGAAACATCGAAGAACATCCAGGGTAATTTATACATCTAAATGTTATGATAATTATGCATATTTATATATAAATATATATATATATATATGTTTCACTACCTAAAAATAACATGCTGTATAAATAATCACTCATTCGTTATATAAGATCGGACGTGCAAAGTTTCATCAAATAAAATTTGGGTTTGGTTTTGACAGCGTGTGTAGAGCTATAATCTAATAATTACCTATAATTTCATGTTAGAAGAAATGTGAGTTGATTGTACAAATTATTGAAATTTTTGGATTTTCAACAGTATATTATGTAGTTTATCCATTACTTTCTGTAAACTCAAAAATAAATCTTTCAGCGAAATATTTTGAGTGTGAGAAGCGTAAGAAGATGCTGTATTCCCTGAATAAAAATGTTTTCGTGAAACGCGAATAATTGGAACTTTCAGTTCATAAAGAATTCACGGTGAGATGATATAGATAAAGCAGGATGGGAGGTAGATCATTGATATCTCCTGGTGAATTTGTGCTGAATTCATCGAGTGGGCGAATAAGAAGTTTTCAAACAGAAATTATTATTTTGTTGAATGGACGTACTTTTTCAATTTCTCTCAGCCCGGTTTCCATTAAAATCTCATGCTTTCAGACACTAACAATAAAAATAATAATTATTCATCATTAGTTATTCTCACAATTACTGGATTTGTCTACTCATTTAAAGACGATTCAATTTTCGCATTTTGCCTAATTATCTCTGCATTGAATGGATATAAAAAGATTATTAATCGTAAGATTCACGGAAAGTTTTCGGAAAGTTTGATTCTAGTTCGTAACTCTCTACAATTATTCAGAGACGATGAGAATTGTTCAATTCCCAGCACAAATTACTCAGGTTCTCCTAGTTTTTCACTCCTGATCCGCTACTGATGTTATTATCAGCAAATTCCTTTCTACCTTCGTAAAAACTATGCTTTCTAAAAGTTTTACAAATGTAAAGATCGTCTCTTGCGTTTTTTAAATAACATTACAACATCTTTTTTTCATTCTGAATCAGCTTGAAACAGCTTCCACGGTGAATCCTCGAGATAAACCTTCTTCTGAAGCTTCAAATTATGCATGGATCCTCTATAAATGTGTTTCAAATTCCAAAGCCTTTTCCCGAAGATATTATTTTCTAAAGTCCGGCATATTTTTATACCACGTTGGAAGAAATGAATTGGAGTTCGATCCATGAAATACTATTATTGCAACAGAATGAATAAATAAATCAATTTCATTTGATAGAATTGTTTTTTTCTTGTTGAAAATTTTAAATCTTGCTTTCACACAGGAAAATTTTATTATGGTGCCTAATTAGTTAATAACCTGCGGCCAAATTGGCTTTACAATTATAGAATATGAGATATTTATTGAAAAATAAAATCTACTGTGTGTGGCATTGATTCGTAATGGAGTGTTGTATTGATTGTTAATTTTTCATCATGGTCGGTAAAATGATACTGTTTAAAATTTGAACCGCAAAAGGAATTCATTTATGAAGTCTCTTCTATTTGTTCTAAGAGCATCCTATATTGCTTTTTATTTTCAAATTCCGATTTTGAAAAAGACAAACTTCCTCTTTAAATTATGCCCTGAATTTATTTTTACACTGTTCGTATGAAATCGATAAAACTATGGTATGTATTTTTGAAAGAACTGGAAAAAGAAATCCAATAATTCCAACACTCTGAATGGACTTCAATGAATGTAAACGGAAAAAGATACCTGACACAGACGTGTCATGATAATAATTGATTGAAATTGAGTTCGTGAAATTTTCAAGTAACAAAATTGAAATTCAATGATTTGAATGATGGGAGATTGAAACGGAAAGCTCCTAGATTAACTGCATCAACTAAATTTCAACTGCCATAGGAGAAAGTGGATTCATTTTCGCTTGTATTTAATTCAGGTGATTCAGCTAAAAAAGTTAACTTCATTGCGGTAGCTTCCAATTTGAATGATACAACGACTGATGCGAATAATGTCGATAGATCAGTAGTTATCCTGAGAAAAGAATATTTCAAAGTTTTCTCAGCATTCTTTGGAATTATCTTTACTTTTATAAAGGACCATGTACAGCATAAAGTTTATTTATAAGTTCCACCAATTCTGAATCCTCTGCCCTATAATGAGTGGCACTGAAAACTCCTCGAAACATTGATCGCATACACAACGAAATCTGTCCTATCAAATTCATTGAGGAAAGGGGTTCAGTTGAATATTAGACAGCTAAGAAATTTAGTCACTCTAAATGGAAATTCAGTTAGACAACTAGACTGTTATTGAAAACAGCTAAAATTTAGCTGAGTACCTTTTTCTTAGTGTTAAAAATAAGATTCAAACCCGCAGAACTCTAATTCGAATCCAGCAAAGTAAATTTGTCTTGTCATTTCACACAATTAGCTGTCTCAAAGCTGTTTTGAGTTTTGTATTATTTGAGTAATAACGAAATAGCACATCCATCCAGCACAGAACGTCAGAAATTGGTCTTGAAAGTATTCTGTTTGGAGTTAGTTTTTTCAAATGCTTCTATAAAACAACATATCAATCCCAATAAACCAAAATAAAAACAGTCAGTTTTTTGAGCTCTCAAAACTGACTCCACTCGAATCCACTCAAAAGACGTTTTCAAGTTTACTTTTGTCTTGGATTGATTTTTCAGATGAGAACAACCTTAGAGTTATCTTTGAACATTGGTCAGAAAAATAATTCACTGAAGTAGCTAGGAATTAGCTGTGGTAGCTGTTTCGTGTACTTGATATTTGGATAGCGAAAAAAATCGCTGCAAAAGCTAGATTTTCGCTCCTATAGCATTAACTTTCGTTGTCACAGCTAATTTTCAGCTATCCAAATATCAACCACATTATTTTTTCTCGTGCGTTCATTTCATTTCGGTTTACCGGAGTACTATCGTTATTTGTTTTTTCTGTTGAGTACTTTGATATGTCAATATTCGGTTCTCAACTACAGGAAAAGGAGAGAGATTGTACGTTTTGTGTTACGAAGGAAGCCGTTTTCTCGATCGAAGCACGAAACCCTGCCCATTTAACTGACTTCTGCTCTAAACTCTGGACTCATGACGTGTGAGGTTCAGTGTATTACGTGATTTTTTCATTTCTTACGTAATATATTTGGTTTCTGACGTGTAATATATGTAAAACACTACACCCAATTCTGTGAAAGAAAGGTTTCCTTCTGACATAAATGAAACGTCGTTTTGTCCCGCCGACAAGGAGAAATTTCTCAATATTGGCGAATGTTACTTCAATTGAGACAATTTTACTTGAATCTACAAAATTTTTTCTTGTCAGTAGGAAGAACCTTTTTGCGAGTGTATGGTGTTGAAGTTGGAATCATTTATAGAAGCGAGACGAAAATGCTAACTTATAAAACCTAATGAATCATCGTTATTCATCTTCTCGAAATAAGTTCTTGAGACTGAAAACAGTTGAAAGAATTTATTGCAAGATTTTGGGTCTTTAACAACTGAGGATTTCGTTGTTCGATTACTAATTGATTTTAACAAACGATTCAAACTTCAACAACATTGTGAAACACTTCCCTAACAGCACTCGCAGGTTTTTAAAACGTTCTAAGATCATCCGAATGTGTTGAAAACATTCTTAGAATGTTTTAAAAACGTCCTCTTTATCCCCCAAAAGGGAAAAGTTGACTCAACACGTGAGATACTCAGTTTTAAGGAGATACCCAGCAATCTCCGACGATGCAACCCAAACCAGATGTTGTCTGATAAATTTTCCGAAAATAAAGCGATAAAATCAAAATATTGCTCCATACAAACCATCTTTGTTAATCAAAAAAAGTCTGTATAAAGCGATATTATGATTTATTGCTTCATTTTGAAATAATTTATCAGGATAGTTTTAGTCGTGTCCTCTTCTAACCAATGGTTTTGGGATCACATCTTCAGGGATCGCTGGTATCACCTTAAATATTCAGGAGTATTATAGCACCCACAGGACAGTCAATTTTTCGCTGACGAAGCTAAAGATTTTGCTGCTCCAGCTGAAAAATTGCTGTTCTTCTCACAAAAATAATTCGTTCCACGTGTCAACTCTGATAACTTGCTCCGAACGAGAGAGCGGCTATGCATAGTCGAAGAAGACTCTGCTTGTCTTTTCGTCGTGAAACTGTTGACCCTTTTTCCTTCGTGGGGATCAAAGAATATCAGGTGAAAGCATAAAGGTGGTAAGGTAGAAACGAAAACTCAACTCTCAAGATTCATTTTCTTATGGGTTCAATCAATGAAAGTGTAATCCCAGAGATGAAGAGTTAATTTTACTTTTGAAAACACAACTCCCGTTGAAGTTATAAGAAAGTATGTTCCTACCTCTCCTCTCCTCGTTATTCTCCCTCCTGTTACCCTATCAAAATCATCCAGGTGGGAGCCAGGACAATTTTTGACGGGGGGTATCGTTTGCCTTTCGATACTCTGACCGTTCTAACATAACTTATCATCTCACCGTGAATTCTTCTCAACAATAATATAACATATGATAATAAAAATCTATCTCGAAGCCCACTCTTCCCAGAATCAAAAATATCAATGACGATGAGAAGATTGATGAAAATGATAATGAAGAATGTGATGATTTTTGCACGACCGATTCGATTTATTATTCCTGTGTAAGTGTGATTGATCATGCTTAAAAATCCAACACGTAAAAAGCATACCAAATAAGTTTATGTGTCAAGTACATCCGTTCAAACACAACTCTCTTGGTTTTTCATTTCTAATCGATCCTTCACGTTTAGAACGGATATACAAAAAACCATGATTATTCAAACGAAGCAATTTCAAACGATCACTCTCAATCAAATCGAAATCAAAAATAAAACAACAACATATTGTGTGTAAAATATATATATCTATGTACGTATAAACAAAGATTAATTTTGTTCGTTATTGAGAATATTGGCGAAAAGTTAAAGTGGGCCCCGAGCGGTCGCGTTGCAAGTCGATGAGATCTCTCTTTCATTTAACTGTACTTTTCCAAACGTGTTTCTCACGTCATTGAATATAAATTATTAACAAAATGTTAACATAACAAAAAAATTGATCAGCTCAAACTAGACCTCTCTTGGGTTCTTGTATTTTATGAACTTTATATGAATTTGAAAAGCAGTCGAGACGACATTCACCGCTCTGCCATTGGCTCTCATTATTCATATACTCTTTTCTGATTAGATATTTCAATTAAATTAAATATATATTCAAGTTTTTGGATTAAGTCTTTACGCAAAGAGTCAAGTATGTATATATCACACTTATATACCATATATACATACTTTATTTCCTTACAAATCTACGCACACGGCAATGTAAAGCAGCAGAGTTTGATATAATAACAATACAAATATTTTATATGATTATTGAACGATAATTTGAATTTCCCAATAACTCTTTTTGTTATTTATATTTTAATGTAAAGATCAAGTAGAGTGAGAAGTTTATGATTTGATATGATGATGATGATAGTGACGAATGGTCATATGATGATGGGAAATAAAAGATAATGAAAAAGGGGAAAAATTCACAATAATTATATTTTAGAGGTCTTGGAGTAAAGTTGTTGACTCGCGCGGCTGCCGCAAGAGTGCCTTCTTAAAAAAACAAAACAGGAGTAGTTTTATTACATTTGCACCCTATGTGATGATAAATGTTAAAAAGGAGAGAAAAAAAAGATAGAGAAAAAAAAAACACATCATTATTCATCTTACATAAAACATTGTTGTATGTATGTATCTATGTATATATGTATGTACAAACACACATATATATATATATAAAAAGAGAAATATATATGGATTATATATTATCAAAAATAGAAAAAGAAAACCAGAAAATCAATCTTCAAGAAAGAAAAAACACGTATCTGTAATAATAAAAATTATTATGAGGGAAATTGTTGGTAGAGAGGTCAAATGTGAAAAGAAAAATGATAAAGAAATCAATATCAAAAAAGAAAACCAAAAAACATGTCGATTGTACATGTACGGATTGCCATGCTCATAAACCATAAATATGATGTAATATAATATAAATCAGAAATGTACAACTCTCTAAATTCAAACTCTCTGAATAAGAAAAACCGAAGAAACAAATCTGTTATAAACATTTCATTGATATACCATGTATACACATAATAAATGTATTTGTTTCGAATACAATGGATACATGATATATATATATATATATATACATGTTACAGACCAGCCATGCTAAGGGCAACACTGATTATAAAGTTTAACTAAACCAGGATAATAAATAATAACAATAATAAGCCGTAAAGAGCCACAACAATGAGAAACAATGCGAGCATTAAGGCATCGCTATGCTCTACTGTACGCTATGCCATATCATTTTCTCGTTAGGTATGTAAATGCATCGATATTTCCAAGAATTTCCTGAAGGAAAGAATCACGCGATGATGAAATGAGAATTTGTTAGGCATTAGCGGAAGAGAGGTAGCGAAAACCCTTCGGTTTAAGTCGGGACTGACCACTGTTTAAGAAGAAGTGTTGCAGTAGAAGGGAGGCGATAGGCTTGACTAGAGATTAACATAAGTGGGTTCTTGCTGAGGCGAGGAGGCATTGGAGGCAGTGTTGGTATTCGGGGGGGCAGCCGTCGTACCCACCGTCCCTCCACCGCCTCCAGCTCCAACCCCTGGCCCTGCGCTACTTCCCACACCGTGATGGATTATGCTCGCGTGGATGCCCATCCCCGCTCCATGCTCCACTGGGCTGCCAAAACCAACCACCAGCCATTAAAGGGGCGCTCGCATCGGCATATACATAGTCTCTTAATCCCACCTTAATCTCTCACCTTTGTCATCCTCATCCACATGTTTTCATGGAATCTTTTTTTATTTACAACTCCACTGATGTAACTTCATGCACAATGATCATCAGGATATTTTCTCTGCACTTGGACTTTTAGTTTGTAATATTCTCAGAACTGCTGACAATTGGCAAAGTATGGGTTGGAGTGGTGTCTCCATTGAACATTTTTCAAGGAAAACTGCAAATTCTTCAACTTAGAACTCAGAAACATTAGAAGCAACTGAAGGTAGAATTGATTAATTCCTCAAAAAAATTGAAGTACATGGAAGATTTTTGAATGATTTTGTGATTCACATATCACAGAGTTTTATTAAATTTTCATGACTCTTCGTGTTCTTTAATCGAAGAGAGATCGTCAAAACCTGCCACATCATTGCGCATACTGTCACATCTTCGATTGAATTTACAAATCTCGTTGTTGGAATTGAAAAGGAGTTTCAATTGAGAACACAAGAGTAAACGAACCCACTCAAAAACAGGATTGAAATATGTACATATGCGAGGATTTTTCTCCAGCACTCCGATTCAACGAATTCCATTGGAAGCCATGTGGATGACGAGACAACATAGAAATCATTATTCAAAACAATAATCCTCCTCTCTTTTTTTCATATACACAAATGATAATTTTTGATTCACTCTTATCTCCATTATTAATTTATCACAATTGAAATCAAATTTTCTTTCTTTAATTCACATCATGCTTTTTAGTCGATTCTTTCAATTTTGAACGATCATTATAGTGATAAACATGTACAATAATTGTACAAATTTGTTTGAATAACGCAAGCTTATACGATAATAACGGTATAATAATAAATATTAATATACGTGCTTCGTGTGAAATATGAAAACGAATCATTGTCCTGTATAGGATTTTCCTTTCGACTAAAAATGTATGTAATATAGTAATGATGATCAAGTATTTACACGCGATTCGAATATATATGTGTGTACAATTTCAAGAAAGAAAACAAGAGAAACAAATTTTCTTTTTGTTTCGTGTTTGGAGCTACGAGCCATATGAAAAAAAAAAAAAAATAAAATCAATGACAAGAAACAAAAAACAAAAGAAATGAAGAAGTATAAGTATTTGACATGGTACACGTACCTACAAGGTTTACACCATTGGCTTTGTTGGTCTAATCCATACCTGGCGCGACATTTCTTCATGTTATTACCTATAAAATGAAATATTCAACGTTAGTGTGCGGGTTTGGAGTTTTACAATTCTTCCTCGACTATTTTATGAAAGAGAATTTATGTGAAAAGAATTGAAATGCAGTAACAATATTCGTCAACCTCTCGCCACTGTATGAGATTTTAATTTTAGGAAGGAATTAATTGAATGAAAAACAAGAAAACACGATTTTTCGTTTTTTTCTTCCCAAATCTTCATTGTTGTGATAATGAATTATAGATTCATGAGAATATTTCTTAGTTATAATCGTATGGAGGCAGAATTTCAGGTTGGGGGAACCACAAAAGAGCATTCTACAATTCTTACAATCCTAAAGGAAAATAGTCCAGGTAGAATCAGCTGAAATTCAATTGGAAAATTACATGTGATGAAATATCGGATGTACGCGAAAATAATATGTTGTTGAGGTTTTAATCGTTCATCGAAACACATTGGTAAACGAATCACAAAATCCTCAGTTGTCGAAGGCTCCGAATTTTTGCAGTACACTGTTCAAGCGATGTTTCTAGTTCCAAGAAGTTAATTGGAGAAAATAAACATCAATAATTTTTCTAATTCGATGAGATTGAATTTTCGTTGCGTTTCAGTAAACGATTCAAGCTTCAAGGACATAAAATAATGAATTTTTTTTTTCTTCGAGCTGGACTGTATTGAAACTTCAAATTTTCTCGCGTCCTTTCGTGCTGGGATGATTTCATCTTTGCGCTATAAGCATTGACAAATAATTTTTAAGGTTAACAATACGGTTAATCGAAGAACATCTTTGCCGTTGCCTTCTCTTAAATTTCAATAAGGAGAAAAAGGCAAAAGATGCCTTCAAATCGTTAATGATACAGGGATTCATTCAACAATTACCAGATGGTATAAAGAGTCTCAAAGAGTGGATGACCATGAACGCGAAGGTCGCCCAGAAAAGTGTCTAAACGACAATTTGCAAGTGTTACTTGTCAATTCAAGAAGAATCGGCAGAAGTGTTTAAAGTTGGGTTTTGTAAGGCGGCGATTTCCAGATATTTAAAAGCAATGGGGAAAAATTGCGAAGGCAGGACACGGTGGTTTCCGCAAAAAAAAACAGGAATGGATGGATACTTGTCATTCACTCCTCGTTTGACTCAGTAGAAAATCATTTCTGTGGAAAATTATAACAGGAGATGAGAAATGAATTCATTTTGATAATCCAAGGGTGAGAAATTTGATGTTGATTTCGAACTACCTACCACATCGATTCCTAAACAAAAAATCCATGCGGATAAAGTAATGCTTTGCGTGTATGCTGGAATTGAAAGGGAATCTTGTATTATAAGCTATTGCAATCGAAGGAAACAGTCACAGTGGAACTAGATTGTCCACGACTAAATCTTTTGAGCAAAGTATTGGACGAAAAGCAACCGTTTACACCCATGTAGCTGAAGCTGGCAGCCGATTGTTATAATTCCTTACACAAAATTTTTATTGAGGATTTAAGCATCTGGAACAATGAGTGGAACGTTGCTCAATCGATTTCAGATATAAAAAAGCTTTAACAACGTTTAATCAGAAACTAGCTTAACGACTGCTAGTTTCAGCTTCATTTCACAGGTCATGAATAAAGTCCAAGAAAATGCCAGACCACACCAAAACCTGTCCGTAAAACTTTGGTGTCTCTTGGTTGGGAAGTTCTGAGGCATCCAGCGTGCTCTCCAGACCTCGTGTTTTCTTATTACAATCTCTTTAGATCGATGAATAGCCCGCTTCAAGGTGTACGCTTTGGGTCATTTCAAGAGGTAAAAAATCGGATTTACAATTTTTTTGCATCGGAAAGCTAAGAATTCCTCCGCAATGGAATCCACGAATCACCGAGCTGGTGGTACAAAAAATATTGGACAAATAGTGTAGCGTTTTCTTTGTAGGATGAAATTATATTTGCATATATCCAATCAAATCTTTGTTCATTTTGAAGTTATGTGGTTTCAATGATTCCTGCAAGCTAAGCAACCAAGAGTACGAAAATAAAATCAGAAGAAATGAAATAAAGATTGATGAATTGGGAATCTCTTGGGGATTTTTTGGTTGAAATAATCCAAAACGAGATTAGATAAAAAACTTTTGTTGCCTGGACTGAAATATTAGTGGCTTTGACGAAATTATTCTAATTAGAGGAATAACTTCAAATCTGGTCCGATTCACCAGGAATTGTGAAAAAATGCTTGAAGTCAAAATCAACTAAATATTCTGGTTATCGAACGAAGAAAAACATCTGGTTCTTTCTAACCTGGAAAATGTAGTTGATTTTCGCTTCCACCACATTTCCTGGTGAATCGAACGAGATTTCAAGTCATTGCGACCACGAATGTTTCAACCAGGTCATTCTTCTGTCAGTGTGGAACGACTGAATTTTTCATCTCATGTTTGATTTTACTCAATTTTCAATGGTCGTTCTAATGTTCATAACAATGAGAAAGTTTTTTCAATGTACTTAGAGGACAAAATAAATAAACTTGTGTCAGATTCCTTTCAATTGAGAACTATGCAATATATCGGAATGTACTGACTGAAATGTAATCACGACTCACAGCAGTTAATTGAAAATAAGCAGAAACTCATGGATTGAAATTTCATCAAAATATACTGGATAGTTTGAAGGATAGAATATTTTATTACGCATCGCTTTCAAGAACTATTACGCTTGCAATATTGGCAATTGTTCCACTTGAATACACAGTTGATAAGATTTTCAGAACAATCCACGCTCTAGAGTTTTGAATAAAATATTTTGAACCGCAGCGTTCGGACAAATTTCATCTCTTGTAACTGTGAATACAATTCCGGCACAAGATCAGTGGATAGGGGGTGTGTGAATTTTAAATTTGTTCATGAGATTGAAGCTAGCAGCCCCTAGCCAGGAGTCGATTGATGTGATTTTTGATATCATTGTTTTATTCAATATTTAAATAACCATACGATATTGTTGAGAGCCCTAGAATCAATTTTTGATGTGAAAAATTAATTCCAATGAAAAGTTATTACACTAAATTTTAGATGTAGTTTTCAAATCCAACGAAACCCGGAGTGGACTTGAAAAATTCGGAACGAATTGAACCGAACTTTCCCTGCTAATCAACTTTGAATTTCAAGATTTAAACCGTTTGGATATCCCTATCCATTTGGATATTCACTGGTGACTTTTTGTACAGAAGAAGATGTCATCGATACAAGGGAAAATTTCACGATGCACAGTTCACAATTTCAGTTGGATTTTTATGAATAATAATAACGAAAAACAAAAAAAACATGACAAAACCTAAAGGTGGACTCGAGACTCTTGAGAAAAATTCAAAAATAGTAAATATCATTCAATTTTACGACCTTCGAAGACAAATTTCTACATCAAGTCCGAGTGTGGGCGTGTAATAATTGGAAATAACACGTCTGGGAGGTTGATATTGATTGCATCTAGGACATGAAGCAATTTTTCTCCACTCAAGACCAAGACAAGACAAGACAAAACCTTTTCAGACACTGCAACAGTTTTGAATAAACCTTAGTATTCAATTTCATCGATCATTTCATTCTTGAAATATTTGTACATTGACCCAACGAATTTTGCATTAGAACTGGTAAAATTAAGTTTTGTTGGTTTCACTCGAGAGTCTCGAGTTCAGCCCTAACTGAAAACCATCCAATTAATTTGAATATTATCAAATATCACAGGCGTGTTTCTCAATATGAGAAGTGAGTGAAAATCGTTTCAATTCATCAATCCTCGATTCATATTCCAGCATTAAAAACATAGGGATGATGATTATCATATTTCAGATTGATTATTCTTATCAATCAAAATGCAAAATTAATTAATTGGAACATACAGCTTGAAAAATTTCTCGCACCCCAACACGTTTCCCGTGAAATTGTATCTCCCAACAGCTGCAATACACTTTCGATCCTTCGACACTTCAAAAAATTTCACATCTTATCCCAACCACGTCCTCCCTCCTCTTTACCTTGGAATTCAACCTCCATATAATCACCCAATTTTCCCACTCAATTATAACAAAATCAAAGACCAATAATGAGAAATACCAATATCATTTATACATGAAAATATCATGCATATGTATAAGAATATAAACGACGAAACATCAATCACCCAAAGGAATTGATCGTTTATTCTCATTGTTTTTCATTCAATAAAACAGACCTAAACCCAATTTGAAACATCATCAAAGTACAGCGGGTATATATATATATTATATATAAAATATATAACATGCAGCTTCAGCGTAACAAAATCTCTTCTCGTCAAAGAACTTTCAATACACTATCGAGAGATAACGAGAAAGAAAAAACAAAACCATAAAGCTGTATAACATAATGTAATGATAATTCGAAAAAAGCACGAAGTAAGTAAAATTCTGTACGCTGTCAAAATTATATGTCGTCAATCAAAACTTGAGATCATTGCTTAAAGATTTTCATTCGAAGTGGCGAGAGATGAGAATGAAGTGAACAAAATCAAAAAAAGAGAGTTTAATACAGCAGAAATTGAAAAGAAAAACAACGAAATCAAACATTGAAACGATCAAAGGACATTGAAGATTATAATAAAAGTATGTTGTGCTTTTAAAATTTAAATCATAATGATAAAGATAGAAGAATGTGAAGGAGAAGAAATTGAGTGAAGAAAGAAGTAAATGAGAGAGAGAGAAAGAAAAAGAAGAGTGGAGAAAAGAAAAAAGAAAAATCAAACGCTTAGGATTGTCTGAATTGCGGAGTGGGTCCCTGTAAGATGGCCAGCGTCCCCAAAGTTGTACACGTAAGTTGATAATTAATAATCGATGATGTGAGACTGAGCAAATGTGCTTTGTGTATTCGCGGGATGATGATAATAATAATAATAATTATAATAATAATAATATAATAATCATAACAATAATAATAATAATAATAACAATAAATATGTGCACGTATATATATGAAAATATATATATATATATACACGTGTGTGTGTGTGTGTGTGGGTGTTTTGCGTGAGATGTGTGTGTCGTGTGTGTATTTTATAGCGTAATTTTATGGCGTTGTGTTGGCGGTATTAAATTTCAAAATATATATATATAATATATGAAATTTGTGTGTAAAATAATGTACTGATATCGACCCAAAATGCCCCAAGAGGGGGACAGAACATGCAACATAGTAATGTGGTGTAGCAACGAATTATATGTAATTATTATATAATATAGTAGTATATAAAATTTAAATATATAAATATATATAATGAAAAAAGTGAGGGGGCAGGGGCGGAGGGGGATTGTAAGAATGTGTGGAGTGAGATTGAGAGGCATTGTGGGTACCTCCAGGATCACTGTTTGTGTCTTGTTTGCGCTTCCTCTTCTTAGTTCGGTTGGTATTTGCGCGGGAAGACCAGTCAGGGTACAGCTGCATGTGCAACTGTCTCTCCCGTCGTGCCAACTCATAATACTTGGCCTGTTCCTCTCGCCCTAGCGCGTGCCACTACCGAGAGAGAGAACCAAAAACTTTTTGTAATTGCAAACAACAGAAAAACCGCTCAACTAAACAATATACTTGTTTTAATTCAATCAAAGAAGAGAAGTAAATCAACCAAATTACACTACGCTACTGCCGCCACCCTATACATATAATATATCTATAATTTAATCAATATATATATAAATATATATGTACATATGCATACGCATGTTTATATACGTACATATATATTTTTCGAGCTCGTTAAATCAAATTTGTTTTTCAAATGTGAAAAAATGTTTTTTAATTTTCGACATTGTTTCCTTGTAGCATTTCAGTAACATTCAGTAACATGGGGTCCCTACTTTCCGTTTAAAGTGCTAGAAGAACAGCCTAGATTGCACACCACCCCTCCCCCCTCCTTCGTATACTGCTATGCTTCAGATACTGCGATTCAACTTATATACAGCATTGTTATCGTTAACGGGATGTCTCGTAGAAAACTATTTATGCGCTTCTTTATCCTTCATTTTTATCGATTTGGCAAAATTGGAGATTATTTTGCTGGAATGCTTAGAGAACGTTGATGATGATACTCAAAGGCGGATTAGCAAAGGAAAATCAAATCGGAATAGAGATTATTGTTTTATTCCTCTGATCGTTAAATATCATCAAAGTTTCTGAGGGTGGGTCGTTGAACAGTTGAGTTATCAGAAATTGGGTGAAGTGATTGATATTCAATGCAATTTTTGTCTTTCAAGACCACGGAGCCCTTCAAGAAATGAACAAAATTTTGCTACGTATTTCCTAATCAAACTTCCTAAACAATAAATACGAATTTTGAATCGACAATAATGCGGTAAATTACTTGAATGAAATGCAAATGATTGCTTAAAATTATGCAAACGATTATAAACATATGACCCTACAAATGTCAATAATTTTTCAACTCATTTCCTAATGTTTAGGAATGTATTTTGAGCTTTGGATTTATATTTAGAGCCAAATCCTAGGGAGGAACTTTATTGTTATACATTAAAAATTTTTAATTATTGCTTAGTTATTTAAAAACTACGTAGCAAAATTTTGTTCGTTTTTTAATGCTCCATAAGCCCTGACATTTGGATAACAATTCCTGTAAATTTCTTGAGGAAGCAGAAACTGGAGTCTCATTCGGTTCCTCATATTACATATAAAATAATACTTTGATGATATATTTTTTAGTAAAAATTCTCCTCTTCCAAAGAGATTTAGAAATATGAATGAAAAAAAATTCCCTGTTCATACATTGATAAAAACAAAACAAAAAAACGAATAAAATCCAATCATCTCTATTCCCACTGTATATTGTACATCTTAAAATTCACAATTCTTGCAACGATCATATCATATGATCGTATTATAGTTATGCAATACTTCCACCTGAGAGAATAATTTTGAATTTGATCTGACACTGCGAAGTGACGATACCTTACACAACGACAGAGCTTCAGAGTAGTCAGTCTTCGTAATATCAATAAAAATAAGAAGACATAAGGTAACTGTGGGTAGTATCGACCCCGTTGTTCATATCGGCCACTATTTTCATATATTTTTCTTGAATACTACGAACTTCACATAACGAACTACACAACGCAGGATAACTGTTTCAAAAACATACAAGTAAAAGTTATAAATGGTTTGTATTCCTGCTTAATTAGAAGAGTGTTTTTGTCAAGAAGATGACTTGCGTCCCTAAAACATAAAAATTTGTCAACACAAGCGGTCTTAACCTCGAAGACTGGAAAGTAAGTACGTTTGAATAAGATATTATGATCGCTTTTGGCACTTTTCAAATCAACACATACGATGAAATAAGTCAGGCCGTTTAACATAATGCATTCTGCAAATCATTTTTTGTCATCGACGAGATGAAAGTTTCACATTAATGAAAAAATGTTTGATTTCGCAAAACTGACAAACCCGTTGAGTGTATCGGCCAGGTGTTGATTTACATTTTCAACTTGAAAACGTATGTTTTCTTGGCAATTAATAAAAATCAAAATGGATAATAAAACATGTATGTTTTGAAGGAAATGACATCTAAAAGATGACAATATTCTATGGACGATATTGGAGATTTAAAAAATGGATTATCCATTTCGAATCATTCAATGTTCCACGATCGACCCTACAAGATAAAAAATTTGAATGAAATTGATAGATTTTATTACGATTGAAAAAATTAAAATGCTAATGAAAAATGGATATAGACAGCCAAATAATTAATCCTGCATCAATAAATTCCATTATATTCCAATAAGAAATGTATTTATCAATTGCCGGCTGAAAACCCCATCTCATGGTGGCTGGAATGATCAGCAACCGGCCGATATTCGCATCATCGAAGAACCTTTTATTTTGGCGATTACTAAAAATAAATCTGTGTATTCGGAGTTCATTTGAATGGATATTCTGTTATAATAATGCATAAGAAATCACCCTATAATCTCGAACGATTGAAACATTCAACTGAGTATTCAAAATTCTTCATGGCCAAGGGGAAGTGTCCTTAAGTGACCGATACAACCCACAGTTACCTTAGATGGATATAAATATCATAGTATTGCTAAACACCAACAAAATATATTCTTACACCCACAATCAGATTGAAAAAAACATATACCTTTGATATCCCTCGATTCCTCCCTCTCCCTGAAAAAGTCTCAAAGACACGAACAATGAAATTGATTGAGATCATAGATAGCTCTACTAGACATCCCATCGTTTCTTTTCCTTTTCTTTTTCGTGGCAATAACATATGTGTATATATACATATACAAGAACACCCGTGTATACACAATAATTTCTCTTTTCCTTTGAAATTTTTCAACTTTTTCAGAGTCTTCGAAGTGAGACTAGGTTTGAACGAATACCGCTTCAGGGAGTTGGCCAGATAGATTATACAAATGACAATAATGAAATTGTTAAACATGGTTTCTCGAGCGCTCTGCTCTCGCGCCACATTCCACAATCCCCACAGACAATCCAATGCAATTCTTTTTTTTTCCTCTCGGACAATAATAAAAAAACAAAAAATGAGAAAACGTTTGAAAAAAAAAAAAATTTAAAAAAATATAACGAAATAGATATTCAAAGAGGATAATAATATTCAACAAAATAGATCAAAATAGTTTGACACACGTTAAGAGAAACAAAAACCATGAAAAAAAATACTATAAACAAATGAATAAATCAAAATGAAAATCGTATGTAATGTAATCGATCGAAAATGAGAAAAATTAGAATAAATGACTATTGAAATAAAACAAACAAAAAAAAAACCAAAAAAAAAGAAACAGAAACGTTATAGAGACTTTGATCGTTTCAACATCAGTGGATAATCTATTTTATTATGATTTATTAAATTATCATTATCACTATTAATTATGATTATTATTATGATTATTATTAAGCGAATGATTAATTTGATAATAAAAGGCCTGCTGTTCTAGCACTGGAAAGTGGTACCTCCGGTGGGATCTGCGGAGCGCTCTTTCTTCCTCTTCTTCTTCTTGCTGCCGTATCCGTAGTTATCCCTAGCACTCCAGCCGGGATATCGTTGCTGGTGCAGATGGCGCTCCTGCCTGGCCGCCTCATAATACCGCGCCTGCTCCTCCCGGCTTAGCGAGTGCCACTGCGTGTCATACCCCCAAATTTCAGATTTTTCAAATTCATTATGCGTATATTCGATGGGTTCCCAAAGAGTTCTCCTTTCTCTTTTTCATACTTTTGCCTTACTCTTTTCAACTTTATATAAGTATATATATACATATATTTATGTACACGTTACGTATATGATACCTTATCTCACACGTGCTCATCGTTGTACGATGTGATCTATATTCCACTTTCAAATTGAGGATTCCTTAGATCCCACCTATAATGCTCTTATTCGTACTGAGATACTAGCAGGTACCGTTAGTTAGTACTTCGAGCTACACGCAAATTTTATTTCAACAAGCTTTCGTCTCAAAGTCAGAGAAACAAAAAAAAATTTTTATATATATATATATCATGCAGTATCGGAACCAATAATATACGATATTATGGTTTTCTGTTTGTGGGCGTTAGAGCATTTATTTATTTATTTATTTATTAATTTTCTCTTTTTCACTTTGAGACCCGAACCTCAATGAATAAACGACATTGAAATAGTAATCAATAGTTTAAACGCTATGTAATTGAGATGCGCGTCTCAAAATTCACACGGAGAAAAATATAGAATAATATATATTCTTCTTCGTGGGTTTAAAAAAACAGAAAAGTAATAATAATAATAATAAAACTTCGGAAGATTTTCTTCAGACCCTCGTTTCGAGGCAAATACGAAATTGTATAAACCATCGAAGCGAGAGATAGGAACACTCCAATAATGTACTCACTCTCCTTCCCAATATTTGGTTGATCGCGGCACTCTCTTTTAAGGTACACTCTGCCACCACTTTGGCCCTCATTTCCTTCATATACAGCATAAATGCGTTCAATGGTTTTTTTATATGAGGTTTCTTTTTATCTGTTGGGAGAAAAAGTTTCACGAATTAGTCGAGCTTTGTTATTCGTTGAAATAAATATTTCATACTCACCTTGATTGTTCTGCTGCCCCGTGTCTTGCGTTTTCGAATTATCCGTAGGTAATGACGTAGAGTTTTTCTGCTCTATCGTAGACCTGTGGGAGAAAAAGAAAAGAGAAAAAAAAAGTAAATCGAATGAATTCGATAGGAACAATTTATTGACAGTATAAATTGAATATCATTGAACGAGAAGTACCGTTTGAAAAAAGTTTGTTTGTTATCGAGATTCGAAGAGACGTCACAGGGTTTGGCACATGACGAGGAATAGGTCGGGGTGGAATTATTTGGGGAATTACTGAGGGTGTCTTGAGTGGTGCTAGTCAAGTTGGCGACTTGAGGGGGTGGGGGTGGAGTATCGAAGTAAGGTTGGGGTAGTCCCAAGGGATTCCTGAGAAAATTCGGTGGTGTCGGCCAATTAATTTGCTGCCACATGCGATGTCGCGCCTCGACCATGGCGAGCAGCTGAACGAAACTGTTTTGCGAGCCATAAGGTGGCGGTGTCACGCTCCTGGGTATCTGATTCATACAGCCAGACATTTGCATGAGACTACTCATGTAGAGCGCAGTGAGGATTTTATGATCGGCAGCGGGTAGGCTGGAATAATCGCCGGCTTTGACGGCGTCTTGCAGTATAGTCATGTTATCATCTTGTATTTTCGATTCGGTTTTCTCCTCCTCCTCGTCAATCTTGACAACGATGCTTTCCTCCTCCTCCTCCTCTTCTTCCTCCTCTTCCTCCTCCTCCTCCTCCTCTTCCCCTTCCTCAATCAAACGTTGAGTCTCAAAACCTCTGCCGGTATCTTTACCCACGTCGTCTTTTTTCATCACCAAATTCAACGGTTCTAGGCACTCGGGCTCCATCGCCAGGCCCATCAAATTTATAATTATCTAATTGATTCTCTCACTCTTGCCACGAGATTAAAGTCAATATTCCCTGTCGCACTTTAACTTTCTTTGTCTCCGTGGAATTCGCGGGGAAGGAAAGCCCTTCTTACCGCCACACATATTTTTCACTGTTATCTGATTCCTCATTTCAATCAAAGATTCCAACTAGTTACGACACATTACATTTTGTTCCCACTTGTTTCGTATACGTGAAAGTTAAATCCTATATTATATACATACATCATAGTCATATCCCTTGTTTCCTCGTATAAAATCTATATTTATCGTAGATCTCACGCACTCTGTCGACACACACACACATGCCGCCACTCATGCATTTTCATTAGACCATCTTACTACGGTCTCGTCATTTTTTGACACTCGAATGAAGCTGTATGTTTTCTCTCGCGTCCAAATGCGTCTGTCCTCGCGTCGTGGAATCACCGACCGACTGTTACGACGATTGATTATCCGGGCTGGTGGGTGGCGGGTTGCATGGGAGCCATCATCGCGATTCATGGCTCCTCCGCGGCACCCTACCATCTACCGATGTATAATTCTCGTTGTGTGGGAGACGAGGAGAAAGAGGCGACTCGCTGACAGAGAAACAGAGAGAAAAAGCGAAAAGAGAAGAAGATGGGAAGCAGAGGGATGAAGATTGCAATCTCCGCTTCCTTTCCTTCCTCTTCTGTTTTATCCTTCTATTCCTTTAGGATTTTCCTTTTATGCACCCTTGTTTATGCTGTTTTTTTTTTTTCGTTTTTCCTTGTTTCCTTCTCCTTCTCTCTCTCGCTCTCGATCGTTGTTGTTTTCGTCTATTCTGTTTATCTTTTAGGCTCGATTGTCCGTAGTTTCGATATTAGTTTGGATAATTATCAAACGAGTTGACGGATTTAGCTGTGTTCCAAGGCTAATAAAGGACAACAACTTTGACGAGACCTCCCTTGAACGTGAGGTGAAAAAGAGAAAGACAAGACGTGTGGGGACGATGGTGGTGGTGGTGACGACGACGACGATGATGGTAGTGGTGGTGTTACATGCCACGCGGTTGCTGCTTTCAATGTTTACGCCATGCCGTGCCGTGCCGGGCGATCGTCCTGCGCCACTAATGCAAATAACAAATCTGTTTAAGAGGGTAATGATCAATACATAACGCGCTCTGCCAGCAGCGCAGACGCTGTACACTGTGCGGGAGGTAGGTTACATACAGACAAACAGTCAGTCAGACATAGGGATAGATATAGATATGAAGCAAGGGAGGAATTCCAAAGTACTCTGTGTTGTATTATGCGACGTGTTGTTGTCTCTTGCTACTCACACACACACACACGCGCGCGCACATTCAAGCTTGCACCCCATCCGTGTTTCATTTGATAATGTGCAGGGGCAGTAGTAGTGGCAGTGGCAGCAGCAGCAGCAGTAGTAGCAACAGTAGGGGATGCAACACTATACATTTATACGTCAACGATTCACCCCCTTACGGACATCTTTACAACTATTTTGACTATCCCAATGTATCTCTTTCTCCCTGCATCATCCATCGGCAAAGGATTTCTAGGTTATCGAATGACGGTTGATTTTTACGTTTTTCCTGCTTCTCCAATACATTTGTGCACACTTTTATCCGTTGAGAGAGACGGGCAGACACACTTGTCTCTAGTATATCCTACGGAGGGTACCTTCGTATGAAATGCAGATGAAAATAATCTTCTATGTTGTATTTCCTTTTTATCGATGAACGGTTTGTCTCTTCTTGTTAGAGGGATGATATTCTTCAAACGATACTCGCAATAGGGTTTCGAATCGGTACAGTGGATGAGATTGAAAGGAAATACGTAGGTGTAAAATACGGATTGAACATTATGAAATGCATACCTCAATGACTTTGACGATCGATACGTTGGAAATTTTTTCTTTTGCATCGGAGAAGAATTTTCATTCATTTGAATCTCACTTTTGGGGATTCACGTTCCACGGCAATAATATTTATTCTTGGTGTTTTTTCAATCTAAATTTACAGAATACCTCCGTCTTGTCATGTTGCATAGTTAAATTCGTACCACTGAACAGGGTGGAAGAATTGAGATAAAATCAATATGTGCTTCTTTTTTTGATTCAATGGTGTTGAAAAAATATAGCTGACTGCAATGGAAAGAGAGGATATTCAAGAGAGTTTTGCTTGTATCTATCGAATCAAAATCCAATTCACATATTTTTTACTTTTCCATTTATAAAAGCGATTTCTAATTTCACATCTTCAAAATTTCTAAAGAAGCAGCTACAAAAATCACATCTCTTCGGATCTTCATGGATATGAAGCTGAAACTGGCAGCTGATTGTTGTAACTCTTGATTAACCCTTGTTGAAGCTTTGTTAATGTCAGAAATCGACCAAGTGGAATTCCAGTAAACGTTTCAGATGCTCAAATCCTTGATGGACGCTTTGCGTAAAAAGTCATGACAATCGGTTGCTAGCTCTACGGCTGCCAGCTTCAGCTCCTTTTCATGGATTCATTTCAAGTTCGATTCAGCTAGAGTTGCCAGATTATTGGTAGCAGTAGTCAGAGTTGCCAGGTTAGGGGAATTTCTAAGGGAATCTACCAATGAATTGGCTCCATTAAATGGAATGACCAATGAAGGGACCCTAGTTCTCCCTAACCTGGCAACAGTGGCAGTAGCCATTGCTACAGTCTGATTAGTCCACCCAAAATCCCGAAAATTTCAAGGTTTATAGCAAAAAAAGACGTGCGATCAACACTAAACCCAAATAACCTAATATATCTTCAGTCAAATGGAAAGTTAATTTCAAGTAAACGATAATTTCACAACCTTCATATCTCCATGTGAGACTATTAGGGTGACCAGATCGTCGGGATGCAAAACCGGAACGTTCTTCAATATTTTCAAAAAGAGGAACATATTCCTATAAACCGGGACGTCTGGTCACCCTACGCGAGACTGCTAAAATACGTGTAAAACACCATGTACAAGGTGGTTCTCAACGAAGTCTCTTTTCCACCATGACGCACAGGGTAGATTCCTGTTGACCAGACAGCAAATTTTTCTGGAAGTCAATTGACCCGACAACTCGGGAGCCAACAAGGGTTTGATAGCGAATGAGGGACTTCGTTGGTAACCACTTTGTACTTCTCTCTATGGTGTTGTGAGTCCTTTATCGAGCCAATAGGGTATATTACATGGAAAAGAAGGAACACTTGCACCAGTCATTCACGTAGTTGATCTTAGACCATCCACGAAGAGGAGTTCCAGGGACTACTTAGTAGTCAAGACAAATACCACACTAGTTAGCGCGTCTACGCCATTAGTTATTTCTCTAAGTACTCAGTAGTTGTCGTAACTACTTCTCATAGATAGTCGAAAATCGACTACGTGAGTAGCTGCTGCAAGTATTGTCTTCTTTCCGTGCATGTATGGCAATTCTGAGCACATCGCGCATCATTCGATCATGCAAGAAATTCTATCGATAACGTAGATTAATTCTTTATTATATTCGAAATAAACCAGGAGCGGAAACTACATTCACTGTGAGAAATGATTGGAATTTTCCCACACGCGGCAAACGGGAAATCAATTTCTTGCACATTTATATGAAACTTCCCATAAATTTAACTGGAAATTCTAAACTTTATGGAATTTTTACTATCATTTTTCAGTAAATGCCCGATAAAATACAGAAAATTCCCACCGCGTGTATGTATTAATCATTCTCGAACATTCATGCGAAACTTCGCGTAGAAATTTTTTACAGTGTTCCAAAATTTTGTAATGCAATTCTCCTCTTTTGAACCGCCCAATCTGGCAACCCTGTATTCAGCATTCGATTGATTCTGAATTTTTCGATGTCGAGATCAATGATTAAACATCGAATGATCTCGTAGTTTTCCAGGGAAAATAACCAAACAAAGAACGAGCTCAACCATGTCGACTGTGGGAAACGCCTCAGGCTTATATGGATATTTTGAAAATTCTTCAATGCAGTTTAGGAAAACCGTCAAAGTCACTGATACAGTTAGGAGATAAAAGACATAGAAATAAATGAATTGGATACTTCATAACAAACCTATGATTGTGATCCAATGTGGAATGATCCGCTTTGGGGGCCGAAGACACCAGCGCGTGTGAAGCCAGCGCATGCGCGTGCGGACTTAAGCCTGGATGCGGAGGCATAAGACCCGTCGGTGAAAATCGGTACAGGTCACTACAAAAACAAACAATAAAAGTTAATATAGTTTTATTGAGAAAAAGGATATTCAATTATTTCTTCTTTCCTCTCGTATATGAATACTTAGCAGGAAAAAAATTGCAGTTTCTGACGCCGACTAGAGAGATCTCTCAAGTCAATTGGAATCTAGCCAGGAAAAGCCCGATGCTTTATACTTTTTAGCTGTATTCTTGAACTTTATCCATGTATTCTGGCGAATCAGGACATCTTTTCTATCGAATGTCTACAGAATATTGTTGCTTCGGAATATGGGGATGAAATTTGAGAACATAACTGTACAAATTTCGGTACATCTCTCAATTATTCTCTAGAGTATGGTGTTATGACGTGCATAATTGAGTAAAAATAGAAAATAATCAGCTGTTTTTCTCAGAAAGCTTTTTGAATTTGTGAAGAAACTTGTCAGAAATCATACAAAATAGTCTCAGTGGCGACATCTCGTTGTCGCGCCATGAATTTGGTAATCAAGCGCGTGACGAGTTCCACTGAATTCCCACTAGTAATAGTATCAGTACACGCGTTCCGCGCGACGCTTCATCGTAATGAGGGCTCAGCACGCCTTCGAGCGTGTCCGCCCTAAATTGGCCAGTTCCACTGCTACACGCCAGGCGTTGCGTGTCGCTGCCTCGCGCACAGCAATTAAAAATACATTCACCCGAATATAAGAGGAGGTGTAACATAGAGAATGGTTAAAAAATCCTATTTATTCCAGACAATCCCTGTTAAACAGAGTTTCGATTTGAATCTAATGGGTTTTAATCGATTTCTCGTTAGAATTCTGCACGTTTAACCGGAATGCATGAAATTTTTTATTCAGGGATCATATTACGGTTTTGTAGACCAATGATTTCTGTAGTCAAACGAATAATTAGTTACTCTTACTCCAAATTAGTTCCAGCAACTAGATAAGGTTGTTGATATTTGGATAATTCAAACGGCTTCTGGTCTAACTAAATTCAAATTTAATTTCTCTGACTTCAGTTACTGTTACTAATTTGAAGTTGCCTTTAATACAGCGTTTATTACCACTTTCTACTCTTTTATTATCCAGAACTAGGTTTAATAACTAATTTCAGTTCATTTGGTGGAATAAATTATTGTTTCCGGTGCGTTGGGGCCAACTTACTCACGGTTAATAAGAGCCGTATTATTAAATCCCGATAAAGCCAATGAATGACACATATTTTATTAGATATCACGGTTAGACCGAGTCAGGATGGCCAGTGGTCAAGGAAGTCCAACGGAATGTGCCAATTGCATATTTGGCTTAAACAGGATAACCAATGAGGAGATGACAAAATTCCAAGTCTGGTCACCTTGGACGGAGGCTTTCATTGTTGAGAAAACATATAATTGTTAACGTGAACCCTGCTGAAGTCTTATAAACTGATGGTTTCGTTCTGAACCGATCAGAAAGTATCTGGCATTAAAATCTAAGAGAATCACCGTAGATTCATGAAGAAAACCTTACAGATTCGCGAAACTAACTGTTTAAACCAGTTATTTTCGGTATAACACTGATTTAGTGTTAGATCTTACCCTCCGATTGGTTCATTACCGTGAAACCAGAAGTTCATTGTAAAATCACTCTAATTATTTTTCCTTCATCTTATATTTGAAAATGAAAAAACATTACGTCTATAGTGAGATAAATGTATGTTGATTTCATCCATTTTCTCATCCTCAAAGGAACTTCTAAATCCGACGAGTTAGAGGCGTTACTCGGGACTGATTATTTGATTAGGGGTGATTGAGGGTTAATATTGCCGAAGTGCTACCTGACAAACGAGATGTCCCAAATTTTTCAAGGTATCTTCAAATCATATTCAAACATTTAAAATTTGGTGTTAGAATATTTGATACTAGCTAGCTATCAATTGGAAAATTAACGATTTACGTACCTTGGTAAACTCGAGCTGGTAATAGGTAAGCTCGTAGGGTATGGACTTCGAAAACTCGCACTCGCCGGCGAAATTGGATACATACTGGGTGTGTGCCTGAAATTCATACATGAATGAATAATTCATTCGTTTTCTGTTCCATCTTCGTTCTTTCTCATTTTTATATGGATAAAAGCGTTGCAGAATAAATCACAAGAGTTTAGATATAGAATATTTCAAATGAATCTGCACCTTGAAATTGTTTAGATAGATAAAAAAGTAAATAATAAAAATCAAGATGACATAATCATGATATCATTTAGGAATCCCTCTCGATTATTTTAATCATCTGTTATTGTAAAGAGTCCGACTGAAAGTGGCTGAATCTTACTCGAAAACTTGACTGAAATTCAGCCTTTTCTATTGTGCCGGCATTTGTTTTCGGTGCTTTCTTTCAGCTGGAAGAGGGCTACTTGTGGGTGCATCTCAAAATAAGTTGATATCCAGGTTGAAAGACAGTTTTACTTCCCACTGTGTAGGGTTATACTATATTCCGTATTAGGAATTATTCTAGTTTATGGAGCTGAAACTAGCACCCGATTGTTGTAACTCTTGATTGACCCTTGTTGAAGCTTCGTTAATATCAGAAATCGACCAAGTGGAATTCCAGTAAACGTTTCAGATGTTCAAATCCTTGATAAACGTTTTTTGTAAAAAGTTATGACAATCGGCTGCTAGGTTTAACTCCATTTCTAGTTTTGCTCTACTTCTTACAAGGCGTGGTAAAACTTCGTAACAACCCAGAGATTAGCGTTGTTTTAAACCGGATCAAATTAATTCTGTACCGAACCAATCAAATCGTTTCTATAACTGGAATCAACGAATTCGAAATACTTGGAGCAAGTTGGGGTAATCCGGGGCGCACTAAATGAACTCAGCTAAGGTCACTGAATGCGATTATGTTAAGAACACTTGTTATTTTTTTGAAACCATGATATTAGTTGAAGTTTTGTAAAAGATGGAGAGAGTCAACCGATCAATGAAAAATTAAAGGTAACAATTGAATGCATTACGTAAAATGCGAATGTTTACGGGAGTAGTAAAACGAAATGAAGGGAAAAGGCAACACAGGTTATAATTGAGGAATCCGACGAAGTCTAATCATCCGTAGAAAATCTCAATTTGAGTGGGATCGGGTATAAAGCAAATAACAAGAAAAAGAAGAAGAAGAAGCAGGAGAAGAAGTAGAAGAGAAAGAGAGTGAGTAGAGGCTCGTTGTGTGCGCCGCAAAGAAGAGGGTGATATCGCTCAATGGCGATTCGATCCTAGGTAGTAGTAACAGCAACAGCAGCCGCAACGGCGTCGGTAGCGGTAGTAGGGTATATTCTGTCTAATAGACCGGAACTGAGAGGACGAATCGACCCACCAATTTTACTGACCAATTGAAATCCCTCTTCCAACGTAGTCCAGCTCTCGTCGTGGTACAGAGCTTTTACAACCGAGAGAGCAGAGATTTTCTCTCCGCGCGTTGAGAATTTGTGAATGCGAATTCATGTGGTTTTTGGCTTGTACCAAAAGGGTAATAATAATAAGGAGAAGCCAACAAACGACGTAGAAGAAAAAGCAGGCCAAAGGAGAGAAGAGAAACGAGTCTTGGTTCGTTTCTTGGCTTTTATTCCGCTACTGACTCGTATATTTCAACGAGCGCAACGAACCGGTTTCAATGGCGCGTCTATATGTTCCCGGTTAAACGGCCCATTTGCATGGAAGAAGTCGAAGAAAGGTACTTGAGGACACAAGAGGAATCAAGATGCATCTTTTAATCCTTGGAAGATCAAATCCGGGATAGTGGCCAGGGCAACCTACCTTCCATTTACTCTTCTTCCTTTTTTTCCTACTCCCTCTTCTCTCTTACTCCACAATTTTTTCAGATGTGAAGTAAGATTGAAAAAAATTACAACAAATTTCAAGGTATATTCCTACCGTTTTTCAATTAAATCATACATCCATTCAATTTCAATCTCTTTAACGAACCAATCTGATTCGCGAGGGAAAAAAAAGGAGAATGAAACAAGAGAAATGAGACCGATGAAGGGCGACAAAAGGTGATAAGGTCGATGACTCTCTCTCCTTCTAAGACGAAGAAAGGTACTTGAAAGCACAACGGAGATCGGGATGTTTTTTTTTTTTTTTGTAAATCCTTGTGAAGATCAAATTCGAGATGATAGTTGGTACAGCAACCCACTTGACATTCTTTTCTTTTCTCAACTCTCAAATCTGTTGTAAGATAAAAATGATTAGGACGAACATTTCTGAAATCAGTCATCTCGTCTCATTATGAGAAGAAAAAGTAACTGCTCATTTGCATTCTATTTCTCACGTGAGATGCATTTAAAGTGAATTATTATTTCTTATTTTCATTGAAGAGTTTCTTTTTGGAAGATATGATTTTATAATAATTTTCCATTTGAATGGATGAAATTACTCACCAAGTGGCCGCGACCTGGGTCATTTCCGGGCTGAGCATGGGGTATGGATATTGACCTGTAGAAAAAGGGTACATTGGCGCCCTCGTGAGTCCTGAAAAAGAAATCCCATTACTGCTACTGATACTATCTCGGATTCATATACATTATAAGTATTCACATTTTTGTAACGAATAAATACGAAAGAATGACGAAGTTACATATTTGAATATGATAATACGAACGCTGAGTTGATTTTGTTACTTTAAATACATATATGTGGATAATTATGTCAATAATAATAAGGGGTTGTACATTTCAACATCAGGGGGGTTTATGCTAGAGAGTACGGTGGGAAGAACACGTCGTCCACAGGGTTTGTCAATGTTTGACTGTTATTACATATCTAAAAGTATGAACGAGTTCAGAATAAACATTATTGCGGGAAGATCAAAGAAAAGCGAATTTCGATCGGACGAAAGAAGACTATGTATTTAATATCGTCGTTGGTTTGCAGTACAAATATCAAGCGAATATATCCGTGAGCGCGGACATCGATCATTGGCCGCGCCCTCGGCAAAACTCAGCACCCGACAACCACCAACCGTCCCTGATGGTACAGTATTATGTACATTGCTATGATAAACTCACGTCGTTAACGATCTCTCTTGTACCGTATGGTACAACACGTTGAAAAGTATAGTTGTAGCGTGATAAGTCGGGGAAAGAAGAGAAATATTCGAATGATAAAATTGTGAAAATAATATAGTAATTCTTTGAATAAATCAAGTCAGTAATTCTGGATATTTTGCCTTATTAATTCATCGTATAACAAAGCGGATAGTACAAAGAGAATAGAAGGGATCATTTTAACGCGATCGGTACGTGATATCGAGCCGGTTTGTCGGGTTGGTTCAACGATAAGTGTACGGGTATGCGCACGGAGAGAAGGAGGGAAATTTGCCGTTGGCAAAAACGACATATAATTGGCTTCATAAGGGTTGCTACGAGAAGAGCCACGGTATATTGGCAAATTCGAAACCGCTTGACGAGGTTAATAATACTCTCTTCTATGTCCTTACGCGCTATTTTCTCTTTTGCTCTCCAACGATTGGGAGTGGACTATTATCGTCTTCTCTTTCCTCAATCAGGGCTTCTTTCTGCGTTTCGGAAACGTGTATGCCTTCGAGGTGTGTGTACGTATCGCGGTTTCGACACTCCTCAATGGTACTTCACTTTTCGCTATAAATTTATTACGTTCATTGATCAAACTTTTGTTGGAAATATTCTCCCTATGATGAAATAAATTATTGAAAATTGATAGAAGAATAGAACACTGGATGAGAAAGTAAGCAAAATTACTGTCGTAACTAAATTTATTTGTCGAAGTAAACAACCCGTGTGGAAATTTTCTCCGGGCGTCCTGTTTTGAATATAGGCCCCGTATGGGCTTATATTGGGTGTCGAAACTTAGAATGTCCTAGCCTTAGCCGCTAAGGAGTCTCGTCGGGTTGCTGATATTCAGCCTGATTTCTCTAAATCAGGGACACCCATATAAGGCCCATATGTGGCCAAGGTGCATTACCAAGGTTTTCCCCTGTTTTCAAAATCTAGGCACACCAACTACAGCCTGTATAGGGCCTTGCCAGGCTCCCCGTATTCTTCCGAAGATCCCAATTCAAGCATAACTGTACACAACCCACGTAGGGCTGAGCTGCATTTTCAACGTTTCCCCTTGTTTTGAAAATCTGAATGCACCCGACCCTGTCCGGGCTTAAGTCGAAGTGGTCTGGGTACAGATAGGGCATTGGATAGCCCAATTTTCAATCGAGGAAGTCTCCACCTGGGATTCTCTCCTTGCAATATTTATTTAATTTGATAATATTCGGAACAATTTATGATGCTTTCAAAGGTCCTAGTTTCAGCGCCTGCATTGGCTTCATCATGGGTACCCTACACAGACTCATGTTGGGAATACTATGCAGGCCCTGAAGATGAGTGCGTGACAATCCTGTCTAGGCCTTATGAGGGTAACCAAAACAGGGTTTGAAATGAAATAGGGACGCCTAGTTTGGCCCAAACTGCTGTAAAGAATTAATTTCCACACGGGAACATTATCGTTAAAAACGGGGTGTTAGCTGATGAAGCAAACAATTTTCCCAGATACATCTAGAATTTTGTTGACAGCTACTTCTGGTTGCACATTTTTTTGTATGAAAGAATCTTATCTTACAAATTGGTACA
Source organism: Gonatopus flavifemur (assembly GCA_018340375.1). Classification (NCBI taxonomy): domain Eukaryota; kingdom Metazoa; phylum Arthropoda; class Insecta; order Hymenoptera; family Dryinidae; genus Gonatopus; species Gonatopus flavifemur. The sequence goes on from JAFFJZ010000005.1 coordinate 16,535,941, forward strand.
TAATCCGTGTCCCATTGTGAATTTACGAAGCAAAAATTATCTGGCATCAAATAGAATCGACGAGGAATCGAAGAGTTTCGAAAGATGAAAATAGAACAAATAATAAAAAAATAAATTGTAGGTGATCATTGAGGGAGTACAGAGGTTAGCGAAGGTGGTAAGGAAGAAGAAGAAGGAGGAGGAAAACGAGAGGGAGGAGGCGGTGGGTGCTCTTGATATCCTGGCAAGTCCGCAAAAGCTCTGTCATGTGTGCTTAATCACTTTCCAGTCGACTCGTCAGTCTGCAACCCCATTATCGGCGTCTCACCACCCGGAAAATTACTCTTTTATTCTCCAACAACTCGAGTCCCCGTAGTTCCTCGATATACTCTTTGTCCCTCTTTCTCTCTCCGGTCGACGACTTGGACAGTTTTCAGCTCTTTTCATGCGTCTCCTCCTCTCCCTTTTCCTTCTCCCATCATCCCTCTATATCGGTTCTATTCTCGCCCTATTAGATTCTCTCGTTAACCTTACTTCGTCCATCCTTCGGAAATAAGGAGCACCGCTTTAGGGGGATATATATATATAAAAGAGACTTTGCGAAGAGGAAACGCATATTATACTACACATACACCCCCCCCCCCTCCTCCCCCAAGCTCATTACAACAAAAATGTCGAAATTCATGAATTCCAACAACTTGAGTGGAATTTATTATTTTCCTTTGGCTTTTCTTTAATTCCACGATGACCGTGATATCTCCTTTTTTCCCTTTGAAAGGATTACATCGAATTGAACAGGGAAGGAGGGAAAAGAAAAGGGATGACGATGATGATGCGCTTTTGTATCTTGTTGGTGGTTTTCAATTTGCTACACGCTTGACGGTGAATAAATTTTCAAACGAAGAAAAATAAAAAAATAAAAATGGTGGATGAGAGAGAGAGAGAGGAGGAGGGATAGCGGGGAAGAAGATCGATAAAAGGATGATTGAGAAAATTGAAATCTGTCGAGTGAAAAACTTGGGATCGGGTATACGATTATCGATTAAGTAAGTACATTCCTGAATAACGAGAATCTCGAAATAATTGGTCTGTTGTTAACCGGTTTCCAGGGTTTTTAACAGGAATAACGACATTCGAGGTTGAAAATTTCTTCTCTTTCTTTCCCAGTTTTTGATTTTTGAGAAATCAAGAGGATCATTGTTTGATGATTTGATTCGAATCTTAACTCGGGTATGAAAAACAAATGGAATTATGAAGATGTACGTGAGAGACTCAATTCTATGCTATTTTGAAGATTTTTCAGACACCTTGTCTCATTTTAATGGAAAAAAAAAATCGCGTAGTTATTAGAGCAGAACTATTTATCAACCTGATAATCTCACGTTGGGAAAACAGTTCTTTCCAATAAAGAGCTTCATGTTCTTTCTTAAAGGGTGAACGTGATTTTGTAAAAATTCTTATCCCATACATCTGCTGGTCGAGATGAATGAAAGTTAAAATAAATGTGCAATGAACAAAGTATGTTGAAGTTTGTAACTAGGCATTTCACTTGAATAGATATTGGAATTTACGTTGTGAATTATCATTGAAAATCATCTTCAAACTTTCATAAAGCTTATTACCATTCATCACGTGTTCCAGCTTCCTGTGAATTCAGGTTTGATGGAACAGAAGAATTGAAATTAAATTAGAATAGAAGATTCCTTGATTTTGAATTAGGACTGGAATATTCAAAGTGAAATTCAGAATAAAAAATCGAACTACTCTGAGTTAGAGCTTGCAAATTTTGAGCCAGGAATGGTCGGAGAGACGAACCAAGGGTTCGACCTAAAGCATCTGGGACTTGGGAACTCATTTCTGATTGGATGAAATCTTCATTGTTTTCGCCAAAATATTGGAGAAAAATGTAGCGGTTTGGTTCGAATAAAGTAAATTTTTCTAAGAGTTGCACCTAGAAAAATGATTTATTTGAATATAAACTCATTACACATTTAATTGCATCCAATAAAATTTTACTTGACTCGAGTACTAAATTTTATTTAAAATGGATGAAAATTTTTCATTTGATCCAACTAAAACTCTACTAGGTTCATATTTAAATAGAACTTCAGTTGGGTGGTTATTTTCGACTATTGGTTTGAATAATGATTGACTTCAAACAAAAATTGCTATATAAACATTTTTTCAACGTTGAAATCACTTGTGCTTTATAGACCGGTTTTATGATTTTCACCGGAATTGTGATTTTCTTATTTTGCTATGAGAAGGGACTTTCAAGTTGTAAGAGAATGTCTTCCATGCACTGAGAAGAAGGCTGGTAACAGTTTTCAAATATATCCTTCAATATGGCCAATCAAATGTTTGAATCCTTCCTTTTAGTGTGGTGAAAATATCTATTGGGATCCATTCTTCAATGAAATTCAATACAAACTTTGAAACGGTAAATGACCATTCAAACGTATCGAATTTCCATTGGGTCTCTTCAATTTAATCGGTTCAAATGGGTTTCAAATGGTTTGAACGAGTGTAGATAGTTATTTACCGTTGCAAAGTTTGTATTAAATCTCATTAATCAATGGGATTCAATAGATTTGTTTAAACCAGTGTCGTGGAAGGCCCGAAAATTGAGACTCCCGGCGCTCCTCCTCCAGCCCTTGGCGTTGGAGGTGTGGTCTTGCAGGGAGCTTCTCATACGATGTTTCTTCTTCATCGTGCTGATCAGTAATGAAATGCTAACGAAAAGAGCTGTGAGCTTTTCATGAGGGGCTTCGCGTGAGCTGCAACGGCGGTACGTTCTCTCATGAGATTATTCAAGAGCGAACATCAGATCTTTGCTCTCTCTCTCTCCGTGAGTACTCGGACGTGAGCTGGTAACTCTATCTCAATGTGGTATCCGCTGTACGCAGAAAATGAAGCGCTAGTGAGTATTTCATCCGGCACGACCAGCTCGTATTATGAAAATGAAAGAATTCTAATACTATAACCAGTAGTGTTTGGCTTCTTGTGTTGTCATAACTCGAGCCAGTTTATCAGATAAAAGACTCTCTAATGTGTCATTTTCTCCGCGTGGACAACATTTACCCGGCGGCTGAAAGAGTTGTCCCCTTCACTGTATTTGATGCTACGACTAATTTCAACAAAACCCGGGAATTGAAGATGGAGGTTTTTTCCGAAGTCACTCTGAAAGTAAGACCTCATTCGAATACCTTGGTTGTGGTTGATAGCTTGATAGCTGGGGTGCTGAATAAGGAGGTTTCGGTGTCATTGGCTCCCACTGAATGAACCATACGTGCATGGGAAAGCTATATGCCTCTCAAGGAAAAACATGGTGTTATTGATATTTGGATTTGGATAGCTAAAAATTAGCTATGGTAGCCATTTTCTAGCTGTGGCAACAAAATTCATTGCCTTAGTAGCTAAAATTATATGGTTCCAGCAACATTTTTGACTATCCAAATGTCAAACACACGAAGTAACTATCACAGCCAATTCCTACCCTGTAAAAAAATGTGAGGAGGTTTCCATCACTGGGCAGCCTGGCTGCTTGGGTGTCTGGCCCGCTTACCCAAGAAGGAATTAAAAAGATCCCGCTGTCTCGCCTTGACCAGTGGGACACTGGAGCAAAGATAGTTGCTAAGAGGTAGATTGATATTTTGTCTTCAAATGTTTGCGACAGTACATGCACAGCGTGCATATTGCGCGAAGCGGTGCTGAATCCATTCCATCTTCTTATTTGATTGGTCCTCAACAAAAGTTTCAAATAATTGAGCACTGCTCCGTGCACTATACATCTTGGTCTCCCGTCCAAGGGAACCAGGATGGATAAACCTTCAAACAGATGCTAGCTCAGACACATTCACGGAACCGTTTTCTTTTGACAAGAATGAATAGATATTTTTGTCCTACCGGCAAAAAAAAAATTTCCTTGTTCCAAGTAATATTTCTTTAAGATCAGCAAAATTGACTTGAATCAAGAAAATTTTTCATATCAATGAGACAAGAATATGTTTTTATTTTCGTCAGACAAGAACATTTCTGTGATATGTGGGAATTTGTATCAAGTTTCTACAGATATTTTATGAAAATTTATGAAAAATTGAAACAAAATGTATATAAAAGTAACAATTATTGTTACTTTTGTACATCTCTATTCCACAATGTCTTGTGGAAAGGTTTTTAAATTGAGAGAGATCGTATCGGTTCATGGGACATTCAAGTGTCTGTGCTTCAATGCTGCAGATTGTTGCGTATCGAAGACCCTCAAGCCTAACGTTGCCGGTAAATTCTGTGATTCGTCATTTCTCTTCTATTTGCTTGTTTCTGACGTCTCGTGTTGACAGCGGTGATGTCAATAGGCGATCAGTGATCGTGCCTGCGACGCCTAGGGGAAAGCGCTATGAGCTACACATGAGAAGTTACGCGAACGTGGAAATAGTAATACACATTTTTCATGGGTTCGAATGAACAGAAACTTGGGTCCCTCCCTGCCCCTTGGTGTTCTCCGCTGTGAAGTGGCCTACTTCGTTTGATGATTCGACTAATAATACTTATGAGAATCGCCAATCAGGTCTTTTCTGTGTTATATTCGATTGCGAAAGCTGCATCGGATCTTCCAGTCGTTGTACGGCTTGGTAGCCTGGCTCGCTTAGTCAGTAGGGAATCAGAAAGGTTTCGTCCTCACCAGTACGGTCTATGAACTGGTTTTTTCGTGAAGGGGGTTTGAGTTTGTCGAGCTTATTCATGATGTAATATGAGGGAGATAGGTCCGCCAGAGGGGATGGGTTTTTGAACGGGTGCTACCCTGTTATCAAACTACAGAAGGGTTTTTAAAGCCCTTGTTCTACACTGTCCTATAAAAAACTTACCATTACGCTGTAAAATGTTGGCAGTGTTAGAAGAAGTTCTCAATAGTGTTCTTTTAACACCAAATGATATCATTCTCACACTGCACCGAGAGAAAAAATTTCCGGAAACAATAAAATATTTAATTGAATAGTCGCCATAAAATACTTAATTGATTTGAATAAACTTTCATTGACTCGATTGAATATTTAATATGCTGTGAAATATTTCATCGATGGAAACAGTTATTTAATTGAGACATTGAAAGTTTGTTCAAATCAATTAAGTATTTTATGGCGATTATTCAACTGAATATTTTATTGTTCCCGGAAATTTTTCCTTTCAGCGTGTTTGGTGTTATTTTGGCCCCGATTCTGGAGTGGATTCCTATATAATGTTCATTCTGACACCTTTCATTTTTATAGTGGCACTGATTGGTTTTTGCCCTGGATGTATTATAAAAAATGACCAATATAATCGGAATAACCCAGAAAATGAGTTGAAATCTAATAGTTCTTATGTACTGGTAATAATCAATAAAGTTAGTTACAATTCAGACATGTAGAGTAAATCGATGTGAAAATGTCAATCTCCTTCGACAATTTCATGCCTAATGCGCAGATGTTTTTGAGAATCTCATTTATTCATTTGATCGCTCGTATTCGTACAAAAAAGGTGGTCAACTTGGATTTCTTGATCTATTCAAGAAATTCATGTGAATTGAAAACACAGTATCGTGATGTACTTTCATGCTATAACTCAGAAGTAAATTCGTCGTTGGCGCTTATCACACGGAGAAAAAAAATTCGCTGTGACAGTGAAATCTGATTTTGCTAAGTACCTTTTGCTGGAGTAGCAAATTTTTTGCTGTGACAGCGACTTTTCAGTTGTAGTAGCAAAAAATATTCACTTCTCCAGCAAAATTTGTTTGTCATCCTATATATAATACCAAAATCGTTGGAGAAGCAAATATTGTTTGCTTCCACAAGTTAAAAATCCCTGTTCTCGTTAAATAAGCAAAATTAGATTTCGCGGTGGAAGTAAAATTGCTTTTTTCCCCCTTGTAATTACATTATATATACTTATATTATACACCAGTGTTACAATTTTTGCAGAATTTGTTCTACTTATTTCTATAAATTTATTAATGATTCGTTCTCATTCAAGTAATTTTGAGATGAATAAGACGTCACCTTGGATGGCTTCATCGATTTTGATTTCACTGCCTAATCATGAGAAGCAAAAAGCTATGATGCTGCGTTAAAAGAACATTAATAACTGAACTTTCGATGGGACTATATTGCTGTCTACAATACTTCAAATTCAAAGCATGTTTTGTTGGCAAATTAGCTGTGACATATCATCCCAACTTCTCTAAATCACTGTCATTCATATTTTCAATTTAAATAAAATGTGAAGATAAACTCTTAATTAGTCGCTAAGCGACACTGAGGGCCGCATTTTTTCGATTTCTGAAACAATAACAGTTGCGATAGATGAATTGTCAACTCGAGAATCGTGTACGAACTCAGTTCCTTTTTTCTTTGTTGTTTTTTCGAGTTCATTTATTCATGTTCTTACACTTTATGAAGAACAGTTTGTTCCAACCCATTTATCTTGTTTTTGCAATACTGAATTCACCATTGAGTTTCTTGTTTGTTTTACTTTTCTAGATTACTTAGTAAGCTTTCTAAATTTCAAATGAATTTAGCTATAGTCACCTAAAATAACTAATCTAAAAACCAACGGTTTCCATAAAATGAAAGAAAGCACTATGAGCTCCCTATTGGATTACTTCAAAAATCCCGTAACATGTGGCATTTAGTACCGCTTAGCACTGATTAATTAAGAGTTAATAGTAAAAATTCAAAAATTTAAATATGAAACAACATCGCCTGCGCCACCTTTTTTTGTGGAATAACAAGAGCGTCATTCTCAAGTTGTCGATTGCAGTCACTGTAACTATAAATATGGATCTGGGTTTAAACTTAGCTTCGATTCATATAACAAAATCCATAATCTGTAAGAGATATCAACTTCAAATACACGAAATGTTCCCAACAGCGTGTTTGATGGAACTGTTTAGACCCCCGCAAGAATCTCTTCAGAGACTAACGAGACTTTAGCCGCTAGCGAGGAGTTTGGAAGGACCTGGCGAGCGCCGATGTAACACTCGCTCCAGGTGATATTTTACAACCCATACAATTAGTCATATTTCATCCTTTAATTCTTTCACGTGTTGAGAGAATGACAAGTCAGTGACAGAAATTAAATCTTTTTACTCAAGACTGATCGTCGATGGTACTTCTCATTGAATTTCTGTTATCTTTCGAATATCATTTGTATGTGAAATGTCAAACAAATCGCAACGTTTTTGTAATAATCGGGTGATGAAAATTCCATGTAAGCTTCGACAGAATGCTTCCCAATGATCATCACGTAAATTATACTATAAATAAAAATATATGGGTAGTATGACAACATATGAAATCAAAAATTACCAACCGGATAGTACAGTAAACTGTTGAAATGAATTTGAAAAACGCAAATACGGCTTCATATTTTTCTTTTTTTTACCCTTATAAATGAAAATTATCTCATCTCATTTGGCGCCCCACATAGGCTGGATTAAAAAATACAAAATTAACGAACTGAAAGAAGGGGGGAAAGAGAAAAAAGAATTACGAAAAACATGTACACAAATTCAGAGGATGATGGAAAAATCTTGTTTTTTTCCCTCGAATATACTATATCCCCGTATAAATATATGTACGTGTATATATTTAAGAACGTAGGAAGGGAAAAATTAAGCGGATCAATGGTGGAACACCGACGACCGAACCCTGAGAGGGAAAAGTCTTTCTTTTCAATACAATTTTTTTCTTCCCTTTCTCCTTCTCTTTTTTTTTCTTTCTCAACTCGTTTGCCAGTGTCGTGGAGTTCTGAAATAAACACGCGACGGCGCGACACGTTGCGTTGCCTCCCGGACATCGGAAAGTGGAGCTAATTAGAAAAAAAATTCGTGGAAGTGAGAGACGAGCGAAGTCGAGACCGGTTGAGTGTAAGCGCGAGGGTGGTAGGAAATATACGATGCGAGGGATGAAATTGTAGTGCATGGGGGGCGGGAAAACTCGACGAAGGTGGTGGCTGTTAGTCGCCTGAAGCTGCGTGTAGCAGAGAGAATGATGACTAAACGTACAAAAGGGAGGAGGGAGAAGGAAAGAGAGAGGAGAGAAGGGGGTGACTATGGTAAAATGAAGGAGAACCGTAGGGATATTCCCTCTTATTCTCACTGTGAAAGGTATGAGAGACAGAGGAGGAGGAGGAGGGATTGGTGGGGTTTCCTCCCTAAAAGGGGAAACGAAATGCTCGCTCGTTTGCAAGACAAAGACCTAGAGCCGTCGTCGTATGAACTCTCGTATAGTCGTGCATAAACGCTATCAACCCCGTCTACATATTCCACAAACCTGAGAGGGAAAAAGTGCGTGAGAATAGGGACTTGCGCACATCACTCATGATTTATATTAATAGTGCAATATAAAAATTTATTCAATCTTTGAAATATCTTCTCATACCCATGTTCTTTTGTAATTATTTCAAATGTGAATTCTTTATGAATTGTGTGAGTTTGAATCTAAGATCCAGACATAGACCTTCTTGGCGCTACTCTCGTCAATTGTTGATTCCGAGGTTGATATAACTCGTAGAGAAAGGTAGACAAGCTGTTGGTAAAAAGTGGTGGATGGAAAAAAAAAACAAAAAGAAAGAGAAGCAGCGAAGAAGTGGAGAGAAAGGGGGAATTTTGAAGACCCCTTGACCCAGCATTGGATGGAAGGGAAGCTATATGCCTGGCTGATTAGCCTAATGGTGAGTCCTCCTCTTATTCTTCTACTTGACGCCAGTTCGCGAATCGCTCTTCTCTTTCTCTTCTCTCCTTCCTTCTCTCCTATACTTATACTATTCTACTTTCCCCTTCTTTACTCGACTCGAATCCACTCGTCCACCGTACTCTCTGTGTTCTTTTTCCTCCTTCTCCTTATATTCTTTTTGCCTTATTTTTCACATTGTTCTCCAATCCCGCCGCTTTCCTCGATCGTACCCCGTATCACCCTGAGAGACTCTTGACTTGATAAGAAATATCGCTGCAATTAGGATTCCACCAATAGGAATATCAATAAATATCAAGAATATACTTCATCTTGAGGTAACAAGATGGCATTTCGAATACAATGAAGCAGGCTAATTTCTTCGGTTATTACCATAAACGCGATATCGCAAAGACAAGCGCTTTATTTTACATGAGATAACAACGCGGCGGGATGAATTTCACTTGAGAACGAAGATAATGATGAGTGTTGTTTATTCACTTTCACCAAATTTTCGTTTGTGAATGATATTTTGTTTATATTATATAATAATGATTGAAATGATGATGATGATAGAAGAGGGTGAGACCTGTAAATGAATTAGTAATGATGATAAATTGTAGTTTGAAGGGGGGATAATGGATAGCAACCTCCACCTCAGCCACCACCATTAAAATATATTCCTTTTGTTCTTTTGATTTTTATACCGTTGGAAGAAATTCGGTACACATTTGTTATTCATTTTTCAAGGATATATCTGTTCGGGGAATTTGATCTTTGATCCTATTGAAAGTCAGTTTACCATCCACCTTTATATTATTTTGGTGCATAATGTTTCACCATCCGATAAACGTGATCTACATATTCCCATTTCCTTCTCTAAATTCCTTGGAGTGAGGATTTCACTCTTATAACTGAAAGGAGGCAATTTCACTCTTAAAACCGAGTTGAACCTTGACTCTGCGGGAGTTGGAATTCACTTTTATGAACTGTAAAGCCACTTTTTAGGAGTGGATTCTCACTCTTCCTGAACTTGCAGTATTTTCACTCTTCAAGAGTGGATTTTTCACTGCAAAGAATTTGGAGAGCAAGGTTCACAAAAATATACCATTTGTTCGGACTGAAGAAAACTGATGCCTCTTCGTCTGCTTCTCAAGGACATTCAACTATCAATTGAAATTCATTCTGTGCATTAATTTCTGGTGAAAATCTAGGAAGAGAAATTCGGAGAATGGATGTAACGTGAAGCGACACAGAAATGTCTCATCGGTGGTGGTGCTGAACGGGATGTATTCCATTTCACAAGATTTATGCTTTAAAAACACAAACATTGTCAGATGCACCGACTTACACGGGAAAAGAAAATTCTCCTGATTTTGCAGAGTACCTTTCGCTGGAATAGCAAATTTCTTGCTGTGACAGCAATCTATTTGCTACCACAGCAATTTTGCTAGCCGCGGCAGCGAAAAATGTTGACTTCTCCAGCAAAATTTGTTTCCAATCCTATATATAATGCTAAATTTTTCTGTAGGAACAAACATTCTTTGCTGTCACAGCTAACAAGATTGCTGTGCCAACAAATAGTTTCCCGTCATAGTAAAAAATTTGCTGCTCCAGCAAAAGGGGCCCACCAAAATTATATTTCGCTGTTATAGCAAATTTCTTTTTTCTCAGTGTAAAGAATGTATATGCTCTTCTGCATAGTAACTTTCTCGCGGAGAATAGTTATGATTGGTCCTTGTTGTTCCTAACATCTCTATTTCAAGTCTCTTACAGAATTTCAGTGATTAAAATCCAAGTTTGACATTGAGAAATAAAAATCCTTCTCGAAAGTTCAGGCAATATGACCTGAACTTCAAAACTCCGGTTCAATTTCTGTGAATTCGGCAAAAATTTTCTGAAAATTCAGAAAAACGCCGCTGTGAAAATTGCAGTTATATCCTCTGAATTCTCAGAAAGAATTTGGCAGATAAATAAGATTTTATACACTGGACGAAAAATGACCTGGTTGAAACATTCTGGTTGCAATAACTTGAAATCTGGTCCAATTCAACAGGAAACATGATTGTGACAACCAGAAAAAGTGGTTGAGGCCAAAAATAACTACACTTTTCAGGTTAAAATAACCGAATTCTTTTTCTTCGTGTAGTAACCAGAATATGTGATTAATTTTGGTTGTGACTACTTTTTTCTGTTCGTTACAATTATATTTCCTGGTAAACGTAACCAGATTTCAAGTTTTTGCAACCAGGAATGGCCTTGTGATTTCCAGCCACCTCATTTTCCTTTCAGGGTACAATATATTTTAAAAGAATCATTCAAGAACACAGTATAAATTTTAAACGAAGATAAAGAATTGGCTATGGCAGCAGCCAAGTCGAAGCAGTGAGTTTTTCGTTATTGTAGCAAATCACTGGAGCGAATTATTTTACCCTAGTGGAAAATCATTCTAGCCAATCTCCAGGCCATTACAAGGCCTTGCCAGGCTCTTATGTGAAACTTGCAAATTCCAGTAATGGCCTGGAGAATAGTTAGAGTGATTTCTACTAGGGTTATCGTTTCAAGGATCGAATTAGATGAATTCGAGGTATTATTTCCAAAATAGCTGGAAAATTTAACTCTAGTAGTTGAATTTATTTGCTATAACAGCTGAATATTTCTTGTCGTCGTAAAAGATTTGCTATCAGATCTCGCTGTCATAAGGAATGTTTGCTCTCCGTGTAACTAATTAATTTCAATATCGAATTCCCTTTAGCAAACCATACTCTCTAAATCCGAAAGAGTGAAAAATCACGTGTTTCACTCCACTCAGTCTCAGAAATGAGTCAGTCCGCTTCGAGTGAACTCTCACTTTTTTAAAGTGAAAAATCCACTCTAGAATTGGAATGGTTGTGAGTTTCTTACCTCAAACCTTAGACTGTCACTCTAAGAGAGTGGAAATTCCACCCGAAATTTCGACAAGCTCACTTTTGGCTGGCCAAAAAGTGAAATCTCACCCCAAAAATTTCAGAGAGTACGACAATAATCACCCTAAAAAATTTGTTGAACTTTTCATATATTTCAAAACGCGTCAAAACGTTTTATCTTGCACAAACTACAATCTGCAGCAAATAATTTTATTTTCTTTATTGTCACTTCTAGTGAACTGCAAGAAAACCGAGTTCAACAGAGTTTCAATTCTCGTCGATGGTAAAATGAAAAAAGAAGAGAGAGAAAAAAGGTCAGATATATCCTTTCAAGTACCGAGTTTGAATAGTTATTCGATTGCTGACGTCGTAACGAGAAATCCAATCGATTTTTTTACGACGGTGAAGAAAAAGGGGGGATTATCGAAATCGAATTTCAGATCGAAACCGGAACCGATTCAGGGAGGCTGACCTGTGGAGGCTGCTGCCGCAAGTAGTCGTTTCCAGTGGGCGGGTGCGGAGTGTGGGGGCGACTGTTGTCCACGAGTGGCTGTTGGCCAGCTGTACTCACCGGCCGCGGCGGCCGCCTTGCCTGCGTCCAGCGCTCCATACGGCGGTATTCCCATATGGGCAGGCGGTGGTTGCGTTAAATGGTCCCCGTTCGGGCAGAAGAAAGGTAACCCGCTTGGATGCGTACCAGCCAATCCCATCTTACTCGCCTGGAACAAAAGATTGTAAATCATTATTTTCCGAATCTTGGAGATTTAACGGTAATCAACAATCATATTATTGTTCAAAGATTATTTGCACTGCCCGAAGGTTTTAATTTATTCATGCTTTCAATACCCGCCACAAAAACATTGTTCAAAGAAAGTTGGTTTAATTTTTTCAAGTCATTCTCTTTCGAATTCTGTTTCTGACATGTAGTTGGAAATAAGTTTCTCTTCAGTTTTTCAACTGAAACAATAAATGTTTGGATTTTCCGTCCATCTCCGTTTACAGGAGAGTAGACTTGCAATATTTCATAGCCTTTGTTGTCATTCATCGTGTTACGGGGGAATGGAATAAAAGAAATGACCTTAGGATACTCGCCAAACACCTCTTATCGGACTCAGATTCAAGAGTTAACATTGTCCAATAATACAAAAAAAAATATTCAAAATTTTGTTCATCTTTCTGGCGCTTGAAATGCAAATATTGATAAATATTACCCTATCAAATAAATCGGCCGAGGTTTCATTAATTTGCATAACAAAACATTTGTTTTTACGACAAAAACTTTCATTGTATCAGTCAAAAATTCACTTCATGTTGTCGGAAAATTAAGGGTCAGCTGTAGGAGCTGGGATTCAATTATTGCGAGAGAACATCCATTCAATTAGCATTATATTAAGATCAGATTATTCGCGGTGAATAAATATTGAGCGGTAAGGGTTAATTCGTTAGGGAGTCGAATATAATCAAGTACAATCTGCTGCCATACAAAAATAATTTGCTTGTACGGTAACATGATTCTCACTTTGCTTTATAAAAACGAGACAATGCGATAAGGGAAATATTTCAAGGGTCATACGTCAGCGATCCACATGGAGCGAACAATCGATGTATCGAACCCATCAACTCCGACTGAGATGCTTACCATAACAGCAGCGGTATCGCGCATGGATCTCATAGTAAGCAAAATCCCCGGATCGAGAGGTTCCCTTTCCATCCATTTGAGTACCCTAGAAAGTAAGTGAACCGCTTCCTCGGCATTAGGAACATTCGTATCGGTCTCTTTATTGTCTCGTTCTTCTTCGTTATCATTCCGGCAATTCCATCTATCGTTATTATCTTCAAGTTCAATTTTAACCTGATACAATGATCTATCGTCCTGCTGTTCCGCCTCGAGAAAGGATAAGTTCTCCCCATCTACCATCCATCTATTGAACTCTTCGTCATCGACTTCGAGTCCAGCCTCGTTGGCGAGACTCCTCAACTCGTAAATGAGTAATCTATCTTCCTCTTGATCCCCCAACGTGTGTGCTCTGTTGGAAATGGTGGGACTTCCACCTATCCTCCCCGTCGTTGAATCTTGAGGATCGTTACCGCTACCGTGGTTATTATTATTACCATTGGTACCGCTCTCTCCCCCACCGTTAGGTAAAATCCAACTACGCGTAAAAGTTTCCGATCTAACGTTGAGCCAAGCTTTGTGAAGATCTGCGAATGCTTCTTTGAGGGTAAACCAACGCAGGTAAGCGTCGAGCCGATCGTTTAGTTTCATATTAGCGGAATCGATGGTATTATTTTCTTCGTGGTAATAAAAATGTCCTCCGTGTCGAGCTCTGGACAAAGTACCCGCGGCTAATCTGATTCTCAATTCACGTACAACAATTCCGGTTTCTAGGTATCCTTTAGGAACAATGAAGAGTCTAACGAGTCCATCCGCCGCCACACACTCCGCCATGGGAGGTAAATAGTGAGCATCCTCCGCCACCAGAACAGCGCCGTTCGGATGCATGGCCATTGCCGTGACTGCAAACTCCCGATGAAACCACCAGAGGAATAATTCGGACGTTAAAGAACCTCTGCCACCACCCGCATAAATCACCGGTTGACTTAGCATATTAACGTTCCTTAAGCATCGTGGTCGCCAATGACGTCCGGCTACCAACAATCGAGTTCGATGTCGTCCCTCGTGATCTGCCGCTCCAACCACCCACACTCGCTCTCTCTCTTCATCGTGATAACCATTTCTTCTATTATACCTTTTACCCGGGAGATCTCTCCAATCTAAAAAAGCCACGTGAACTAGGTAAATTCTATTACGATCGAAGTTCTCCAAAGCGCTTCTGAGATTGTCTATGGTTTCCGCGTCGGAGCCGTTTCCATTATTTTTATCGTTATTGTTCGTACGAGAAGGGGGTTGATTTGGAATTTCATGATTCTCATCGATTTTGGAAGAAGCGCAAGAGGAAAACGACGACGGAGATGAGGATATCATAACCGGTTGTAGAGGGGGAGGGTTAGGAATCTCTGTTGATTGTTGTTCCTCTTGCTGTTGTTGCTGCGTATTCATCACCCTATTCGATCTTCTCTCTTGTTTTCTTCTTTTTATCCTATCCTGATCTAATTGATTGATTTTCATTTCATCAACGTCATCGGTGGAAGTAGCACGGCGAAGGGGTGATGAAATGGGTGGAGAAGAGGAGGTGGAGGAGGAAGATGAAGAGAACGACGACGAGGAAGAGTTGGAGGAAGTCGGGGTGGACACGGAGGAGCGTCTCGAGGAAGGAGGGGACGACGAGAACACGGTAGAAGACGCCATCGAATCTTGTACATGATTATCACTCGTTAATTTTTTCTGTTGCCTCTTCAATTGTCGAGAACATCTTTTTTCGAGGTATCGAGCTGGACGGTTGTGATTTTCACGGGGCTCGATGTCGCTTTCCAGGGTTCTACGCATGCGCGTCGACCACGATCGACCCTCGCGCACCAAGTCCACAGACTTTTTGCTCGTTGTCGTTTTAGTCATCGTTGTTCTTAATCCATTCGTTTCAAGCGAGTCTACGTCGTAAACGTCGTTATCATTAGAATATCGTAGTAAAGGTGTTGTCACTACTTTGCCGACACCCACGCACTTGCCGCCCCTCGGTGACATTCCTCTTTCGATCCCTTTGGATACCGACCAACCACCCACCCCCCCTTCCCACTCTTCAATCGCGGTACCAATCGGTTCACACTTATTTTCTCCCTTCGTTCTTAAACTTTACGTATATCCATTTCCCAATGATTTTTCTTGGGATTTTTTTCCGTCTGGATAATAGATTCTCTATTCCATTCGGTTAGAAGAATCGCGATTATGAGAGAGACACGACATCGACGGCGTGACGGGTTCGCCTACCGAGCGATGACTGAGCGAGCGGCTGCGACGCAACCGTCAAAGGCCGGTGCGGGGACTAGAAGGCTTTGGCTTTGATGTACCGCCGCCGCCCGGCGCGCATAAAGCGAAAGCGGCCCCGGTTCGTTGGTTGGCATCGCACACACAGGGGCTTGAGCGGCGGGGAAAGGGGGGAAGGTGTAGAGAGCAAACTGGCAAAGGGGTGGTAAGGGGGCAAGCGCGATGAAAGAAGAACGAAGATGCGATACACGAACAGAGACAACCAGACAGATAGCGAATCAACCATGGTACAAGCTCCAAATACTTCCCTACTGTGTCAACTTATATTTATATATATATATATATATATATATGTATATATATATGTATATCCATCGGTGTGTCGTTGAAAAACAACATATCGATGGATCTCGATATTTCAAAAAGACACCAAATTGCGAATGAAATTGATGGGAAAGCGTGTATTCGTTCACATGGCACTCGATTCCCTATGCCTCGATACTCCACAACCCAACAGCAAGCATACCACATTAGATTCAAGTTCAAAATATTCTTCTTATTCGAATTCGCGTGTATTTCCGCGGCTCCATTTCTTTCGCTACATAATTTTGATATCTCTCATTTCATTAAGAATAGATAATAAATACGATTACATACGATTCCATTTATACGTTCCACGATATTGACGTTACATAATATAATTTCATAATATCAAATTACCGCAGAGTTACAGAATTTTATGATTCTAAAATATAATTTTACAGTAGAAAATTCAACAACAAAGGATGATTGAGTTTTATTTCAATTTCCCCTCGTACATTAATGCTTGCTTAAATTGTATCATTATTTTAATGCACTCTTCGTGTATTATTTTGAGATTTGTTTCAAGCAACCGTGTGGTTAAGTCGAGTGCGGTGAACCCTTTGAAGACACCTGGTTTTGTCGCGCGGTTAGTTGCGTCTAACGATTTCACGTGTGCCCGAATTGTGGCTTGAATAATAATTCCGTGTGAATTTTTAAATGACCGTATGAAGATGGAAAATTCGTACTACAATGCGCTTTGTCGTTTCCATTATTTTGAATTTGAAGAATCGAAAAACTTGAAGTTTTCAAGATAAAAGCTCACTTAGTTTTATCGTGTGGAAATAATAGGATTAGTTGAAGTTATTCTTCGATTTAAGAGTCTTGGAGATGGAAAGAGAGAATGAAGGGATAAGAAAACTAAATAGGAATAGTTTGTAGAACGTTTTTCTAAAACTATTTCTTGAATTTAGACGAACAGGGAGAATGCGAACCCTATCAAAAGAGATTCGTTATACGCTCCAGTGAGTAATGCATGGACTGCATCGATTTTTACTACCTCTTACATGCAGCACATGCTGGCAGACAGAGAAGTAATTCAAGGTGTACTAACAGTCTTTCATGGTTTGGAGTGTGAAATTTGTTTTTGGACATTATTCTTTCTCATCCTTTTATTTTCACATCGATGTGAAGGATATTTTATTCACCATATTTTGAATTTATCTCAAACTTATCGTAACACATATTTAGTACGTACACGGAGAAAATTTTGTAGTATACATTGCATAAAAAATGTGTTCAATATTATTATGTTTTTGTAAAGTTGGACCATACTGACATTACGAGGAATATTGCTATGATAATGATTTAAATTACGATAGATTATAGTAAAATTGGAAACAAAACGAAGAAAGGTTACAATGTCTCAATCGTAAAAAGGGATGCATGCAAAGCATTTCTGAATAAACGTTCAGTGATTTTAGTCAGAGTGTCAGTACACGGAAAAAAAAGTATGGCTATTATATAGCGATCTGAAGTATGGTTGAGAAGAGATAGCTGTAGCGACAATACTGAATCGCTATGGTGACGATACAGATGGCTATGTTGGCGATCTATATTGTTCCTCGGATGATTTGTATGATCATAGCAACGATACTGATAACCACTAAACTTTGGATAGTCATTACGACTATCCAGTATCGTTATGACAGTGATATTTTCTTCTCCGTGTATAGTCCAGGGTTACAAAATAATTGTAGTAATCTATACGACGAAATTCTCTCCGTGTATGTATTCGTGCCAGAGCGTTAAAATAAATGTTCCGCACGAAGAAAGAAATTTCCCGACCTAGTAAATTGAAGTATTATATGAAGAATAGCAAATAATGTCTGCTAAATTCGGTAAAATTCGTTTGCCACAGCACCTGGAGTGCTAAGAGGGCAACACAATTAACTACAGCAGCAAATTTTTCGCGGGAGAGGTAAGAATTATTTGCTGCTTCGACTCGGAAGTCGCTGTCATAGCTAATAAGATTGCTGTGATAGCCAATAGTTTGCTGTCTGTTTGCGAATGTCTTTTTTCCCCGTATGGTATAATGATGAACACAAATAATGGTGTTCTCGAGTCAATAGATTTTATAGCTCCGAAAGAAATTACGAAAATACTGACAAATCAAATTCAAAGTTTTATTATCTTCTATCAATTTGAAGGAGCGTGTTTTTAAAAGCATAGAGGAAAATATTTATAAAATACTGTTGAGATTTAAACTTTTTCTGTAAAAAGGCTATTCAACGAAAAAAAAAGTACACCGTAAAAAAAGTGGTGTCAAAACGGTATCAAAATCAACGCAGAATTAACACCACGCGGATTCTATGAAAATCCACCTCAAAATCGGGGTCAGAATAACACCATGTGGTCTTGAAAAAACATTACTTGCTGTGAATTTTTTCCAACACCCCCAATTTTTTTCTGTGTACTGCGCAGTGGATACGCAGAATTTATTATTGTAATCACAATCACAAAGCGTATTGTTTCAACCCGTAATTTCCCATGGAGTTGCAACTTTCAAAAGAATTATAACTTTCAAAGAATTGAGACTTTATGAGGAATTATGAAAAATTATGAGATCATTTTCGCCAGGATCATCTGAATTCTGAAGGAAATATTAATCCTTTCAATATTGTTCATTTTCAAGTTGATTTTTATGGATTGGGAATATACTGACAGTGTGCACGGAGAAAAAAAATAGTTCTCCCAACTAATAATTAGCTGTTCCAACTACTTTTCTAAGATGCAGGATCTACATAAAATATCAAGTATGACGATATTTGTAGGCCGATGAACTATTTTATTAATTGAGAAGAGCAATTTTCAGTGCCGGTTTTGATGTTTAAGGTTAGGATCTTCTATTATTTCTGCACGTGCTCGTCGACTCTTTGCAACATTTAACCCGTTCACTGCATCTTTTTTGCTGCTTTTACAAAAAAATTTTCCTGCATAAAACTAAAGAAAAGTCATAATTCTGAGACATTTTAACAAACTATTGGTATCAGGGAACGTTACAACAGGCTGCAATGAACTGTTCACTGCAGTGGACGATGTAGTGGTTTCCGCGTAACTTGAAAATTTTTCTCAAGTGAAAATACTGAGAAAAAATCATGTTTCCCTCCTCAAATTGATTGCAAACAATCGCAGGAACAGGAGACACCTTAAAATATCAATACGGCAATTTTCAACACTATGCTCTGTGAATGTAGATTTGATGAAGTAATGAATTTGTTGATTCGACACAACAAAATCGCCCCAAATATAGATAATAACAAACCGATTTCCGTACTACTGATATTTTCGTACTCTACAGATGTCGTTTGAAACATTTTCATCGCACCGATTAATTTGAAAGATCATTGATAATGTTTTTGGCATGATGAATTACGTGTCCACTGTAGTAGACAGATGCAGTCAACGGGTTAATTGTAAATTTCGAAAAAAAAATTTATTTTCGATTGTGATATTTGTTCAATGCATATAGATTTAGGAGGAGGTGGTTGAAACATTCAAGTTCCAATGTTAACTTACCTCGGGTTTCGAACCCCTGTCATAACCTACACTGAAAATAAAATTCTGGAACGGCTGATGTTTGGACATCAATCATCGATGTCCGTGAAAACATGAACTTGGTAACCATGGAAACATCACTGCCTCGTTTCATTCACATCAACTGTTGATGAGTTGCACAGTGGCAATTGATGTGGATGAAACGAGGCAGTTATGTTTCCATGGTTACCAAGTTCATGTTTTCACAGACATCAACGATTGATGTCCAAACATCAGCCATTCCAGAATTTTATTTTCAGTGTACCTATACGCTATACCTGAATCTACCTAACCTATGCCTTAATGATCGCAGCTAAACCGACAACGCTGATTATATCGTAAAAAAGCCTTGGATATGTTTTTGATCGTTTTGATTGTGTATTTTCATATACTCAGAGTATACACAAAGAGGATTTATGATTCTACAAATGATCAGTCATTTAATTCCGAAAACAAAATTGGACATACGAGGTTTTTGAAAATTAGTAATTTGACACGAATATGTATTGAAAATATTATAAAATGAAATATATACGCGGTAACCACGACAGGTAACCTCAATGAATAACGCGAGAGTTCACCGCGTTTCGATTGTTTTCAACAAAATTCACATTGCTGCAGGAACTACGTGCGTAACGATGGGAGCAATGAGAAGTAGCTCCACGAACTACCCTAGCAGAAATCACTCTAGTAATTCTCTAGGCCTTACGAGGCCTCACCAGACCCTTGTGAGGGACTTGCAAGGCCTCATAAGGCCTTGTGATCGCCTAGTGAATGGCTAGAATGATTTCTACTAGGGTATCTCAAAGTAAAGTAGATCAGGTAGCTATTTCTCTTATTCGATCAGCTACTTTTTCACAACTATATAATTCACTTGTGACAAATATTAGAAATAGTTGTGAGAACTCACGAACTATTATTTCAGACAGATATTTGATTTATTATCACAACTATCTCTTATACAACTACGCGAAAATAGCTCATATGCCTAAGTCCTTTTTTTCCGTGTGAATTTGCTGAATTTGTTATCGCTTCGATAAAAGGACAGTTGGGCAGTAGGGCAATGTGAAGTTAAATTATAAGTGAAGAAGTCGTGTGTCCTTCAGAATTGATCAATAAGGTTCGAGTAATGAATTAAAAATCATAGCCGTTCGTGGATCAAACTCTTCATATTTTTTTCTTTGTGATTTTGTAAATTCTTTTTCAAGAAAAAAAAAAACATATGTTTCTGTTACTTCATCACAGCTTATTCTCTTCTTTGTTCCTAAGAATTTTTTGCATAGAGTATTAAAGGGGTATTGAATTACGAGAACGACATGTGTGTTTTTGTTCTCAATATTTCCTTGAATTGTCTGTGATTTTCAAACAGCGTAGTATAGAAAACTTCGTTGTAAAATATGTACATGTTACGAGTTTTGTTCTATACAAACAATTAGAAGGGAAAAAGACGGAGAATATTAAATTTATTGTTCCTCTGATTTCATACACGGTAGAAGCGGTGAAAAAGGGGGATTGTTTGTTGTATTTCTGGTTCGACGGAATACAGAATACAGAATACATTCATACTGTGCCTAAATGGATATATAGTACACAATGACTTGGAACTTTACGTCCTCATTAATCGGGTTTTATATTATATTCCCAATTTGTCATTGCTGTTCACAATATTAGAAATTTGACCTTCCATAACAAGTTTTCGGTGTGTAAATGTGTCCATCAATTTTGTGTTAATTTTCCTGAACAGTGTATTGTAGCAAAAATTTCGACTTACTGGTGGAAATGGTTCCTATTCTACACTGTAAAAAGTTTCTATGGGGAAATTCCCATGAATTTATGTGAAGTAATTAACAACATACAAATGCGCCAGGAATTTTCCGTACTTGTCCAGAAATTCTCAAAAAGTTGAAAGTTTTCAATTGAATTCATGGGAAAAATTTTATAGAGAAACTATGAAAAATATGAGGAGTTTTTGTTCACACCAGTGGTGAATTTTATCCTCTTATCGTGGGACGAAGTTTTTTTTTTTTCATCGACAATAACGTATATTCCCTACATTTTGGAAAATAATTTCGGCTTTTGAGTGTTAAATCCTTTGGGAATCAAAAACATTCTACCAACTCATTGCGGGAAATTTCCCATTGATGCAGAAACTTTGCTGTTAGCATATTTCGGGGGAGAATTTTACAATCATTTTTTACAGTCCATTTGTTTCGGAAATTGATTTCCCATAAAATGATCGGAATTTTCTGGCTGCTGTTTACAAAACAATTCCAATCATATTTTACAGTGCGTCTGTTGTATCGTTTCTGACCTTTTAACATCCAAGGTGACAAATTCGCCTCGTTGAATGTTTTGACAATGAAAACCTTTGGGAAAAGATTTGAGATTTTTTCCTTACTGATTTTCTACCCCTGACATGACTTTCAACGCACCAAAAATGGCAAGAAGAATTATTTGCCAGTCGGATTTACATCTTGGAATTGCGAGACTTTCAATCGCTAAACAGCAAAATCAGATGAATTATGAATATTGTTACTACTGTGAATTGAATCCTCTTATGTGGATTTTGATATTTATTATATGCTCGATTGGAAACGTTGTTTCTCATTATTATCAAATTTATCACAGCTCTGTGGCGAATCTGATACCTGCAGTGCCGTGAGCTCATCACTAATATGAAAATAATGACGCTGCTTGATTCACTGCAACTTTGTTGTTGGGGTTCTGACAGCGAACACTGTTACCAAAACAGTAGCTTACTTGATGGAAGTCTGGCTATGATTCTTCAATTGTTTTATTTTATCTCATTTTTCTTTCCCATTCAACGATCCCGAAACTCTTTAAAATTCGAACTTCCGTGGAATCTATACAAGTTTTTATAAAGTTCGTATTTGGCGTTATGAAATTATACTTCGATGATGAAATTCAATTAAATTGTCGTTTTTTTTTCCGTTATAGGTGAGGAAATTAGGTTAATCGATGTTTCAATAATTTAAATCGTACGTGAGTTTAAGATTGAAAAGAATAATCATATGGAACCTGATCTCACAACTTCCCGAAGCAACGGAAAAACGGTTTGCATTATTAAGACTTTGGTCTTCAACACTGAGAGGAACAATACAATATTTAGTTGAATAGTTGCCATAAAATGCTTAATTAATTTGAATCAACTTTCATCGACTCAATGAAATATTTATTCAATTAAAATAATATTCAACATTCTATCAAATATTTTTTCCCCAATGAAAACAGATATTTCATTGTTTCAATAAAACTTTACTCAAATCAATTAAGTATTTTATGGCGAATATTCAACTGAACATTTTATTGTTCGCGGAAATTCGTTCCCTCAGTGAAGAGGAGGTAAGCGAGTTTTTTCATAATTTCAATATGAAGTTTTAGAGATGGCAGCCTCAATCCCTTTTTGTACTCAAGGGCCATGGAGTCCTTCAATGAATGAACAAAATTGTACTACGTATTTTTCGATCAACTAAGCAATAAATCCAAATTTTAAATCCACAATGATGAAGTAAATTACTCAAATTGAGCTTTGGATATGGAATTGGAACTGCGAATGATCCCTATTCCCTCATGTTTAAGAATGTGTTTTGAGCTTTGAATTTATATTGAGAGCCAAATTCTAGCGGTGAACTTTATCGCTATATATTAAAAATTTGTGATCATTGCTTAGTCATTCAAAAACTACGTAGCAAAATTTCGTCCATTTTTTAATGCTCCATGGCCCTTAAAATATCTCTTCTTGTCAAGTACTTTCAAATTTGACGTTCAAAATCTCCATTTTATAGAAATATAAAAGTACTTGAAGTACGAAAAGCAACTGAGGCTGTCCATCTCGGTGAAGTTCCACAAACACTATATTAACTATTGAATGAATATAATCAGTACATCAATAAATTTCTGGTGATCCATGATTATCAATATGGATTCACCATTCTGACTCTCTACGTTTCAACCTCTGATTGATAATCTCTTTTATAAAAATTTCTAAAAAGAACTAGTAGGTATGATTAACTCGAATTGAATTTTCCCATGTCAAACTCTTTTTTGAATCATCGATTCCAATTGATTGCATGATATAATCACAGTTAAAAAAAGTTGAACCAAGTTCCTTCCCCGTAGTGTGGAAAGTAGCAATTATATGAATTCTCTCCTTGTAAAATTCAAAATTATCAGTGCTGTGTTTTTAAATATTATTCTGAAGAAGGAAAATCTTCAATTGTTATCATCATTAAAAGTATATTGGTTGCAGAGTCAAGTTTCGTAACGAGAATATGTTTCTTAAGTAGAAAAGATCAAATATAATCAGACATACATCCAACCGTATCGTGTCTCAATCAACGTGAGTGCAATCAACTCGTACGTCAGTACGAGGAGCCAGTACCATCTACTGAATATTCTCTGTTCTTTCATCATCGAAAGAACGTTGAAGCTCTTCGTATATTTTATTAATACATTCTTTCACAGTTTCTACTTTATTGTGTCAATTGGTTTTTAATAGAACAACAATCATCAGAATCTAATAGAAAAGCAGAACAGGGGTTGATGTTTTTTTTTACTCAAAACATTGTTTCCTCAATTATTATTGTATTCAACTTACAGAGAAATGTGTTTACACGAAGAAAGAAAATCGATTCGTACACTTTCAGAAACATTTAGAAGTTTTTTTCAATCACGTACATGAATTCAGGTTCATACACATTCTACATCACACTTAATCTACAAAAACATGAAGCAAGTATTCGCATTGAATTCAATGTAAAATATGTATGAAACTGAATTCATGTATGTACTTGAACACAATTCCCAGCAAAAACAATAGGTTCGAAGTTTGAATCGTTTATTGAAACGAATCAGTGATCAAATAACGAGATACTCAGTTGTTGAAGACTGAGAATCTTTCTGCATTGTTTAAACGATGTTTCCAGTTTCAAAGAGTCAATTCGAGAAGATGAATAATAATAATAATTTATCAGATTTTGTAAGTTTGGATTTTTGTTTCGTTTTTTGAAACGATTCAAACTTCAACATCATGCAAAAACATCAAATTTAATACTCAAATTTTCAACAGTGCAGCTATGACAGCTCAGGTATTTGGATACTGTGAGTATATTTTTTCTCAGAAAAATTTGAGATTCAAAATTTGGGCTGTTTATGAACGTAAATGAAGTCTCGAAGAGTCATCCTTGAAAGATTTATGAATTCGATTTCGAGTAATTTGCTTGGATAATAATAGTCGCATTCATTTACGATCAATTGATATTTTTGAAAACTAAAACAATTGCTTAATGCGTATCAAGAATTTCCTTCTCAAATTCAATTTTATCTATTCAATATTAAAAACAAAGGAGTCATAGAATTGTATTCTAGACGATCTGAAATAAAAATTGAATAGGATTTAACCAGAGGCTAACCGTTCGCAACGCGTTTTCGATTTACTTTCTTCCACCACGGGCACTCGAGTCTTTCAAAACTTGTACGAATGTTTGGATAATTCATTCTCCAGTCCATGTACGAGGGAGTTCGAATATTTGATAAGGATAAGAGAAGCGAGAGCACAACCTACGATATTATCACGGTCTTTCCGGTTCAGTAGATGCAACTTTCCCGATCAGACATCGTCGTACGAGCTTTATAACTCCTTCATCCGACGATCAATCCAAAACAATTCAAGTAGAAAATGTGAAAACATAACCAGACATCCAGACATCATTTAAGAATCATTAAAAATAAGTTAAAACTCTAATCGTCGTATAATTAAACGAGGAATAAGTTGAGGGAAGAAAGGGGAGAGGAAAAAAAGAAGAAAGATCAGTGAATGCGTATCCCGGTTGTGTAATTAAACTCATAAAAGTGTGATATTTAATTATTAAAATCAACGTGATAGTACCGGGGGTACATGGTTGTTGAGAAGAAGAAGAATGATTTGCGAAGCCAGTTAATTCAGGTAGGAAACTACGGAGACGCAGAATTCTGATTCACCTGGCGGATTAAAAGAAGGTTCAAAAGCTATTCAACCCGCATAATGATTACACACGTTCTCTTATCTTTTACTCTCCCACGCGGGAAAATGTGTATAGGTATACATGCACGTATACGTACATGCATGTATAAATATATCGTCGGTGCGCGTGCGTCAATGTGCACGACCGAATAACGAATATTCCGTGCGCTCGTGCGGAACAGAACGTAGTCGTAACGTTTCTTCGTCTCTCCCTCTCTCTCTTGCTCTCTTTTCCTCCTGGTGTCTCGTTTGATTATTCGAGCCATCATTGGGGAATGAGTGTGCGAGAGGAGAGAAGAGAAGAGGTATGGGGGACTACGTATCTACGTCCGTCGGTCGTCTCCACCCTCGGGGCGCTTCTCAACCATCAGCCCCACTCCTATAACCACCCTCACCTCGAAGCTCGTCGAGAACCCGGATGCCCCATCGAAAACCCTTCCTCCCTGCTCTCTTCCCTACCCAGAAGCGCCTACGCCTTTCCCGCGTTGCCCCGGCAACTCAACTTGGGGTTGGCCACCGCCGCCTCCGAACACCGTGGATCCATTCACCCTATCCCCTACCCCAACTTCTCTGAGCTCTGAGTTTCACCGTTCCCTCCATTTCTCTTCTCTACTCTACTCTACTCTACTCTACTCTACTCTACACTACTGTACTCTACTCTGCTCTGCTCTGCCCTGCTCTTCTCTTCTCATTTCTTCTCTTTCTCATCCTGATATCCCCTTCGTTTCTCCTCGAGCCCCTTTCAACCCACCGAGACGCGCTGAGAGTTGTACCTTTTTTCCATTTCTCATTTTCATATGTCTCTTTCCTCTCCTTCTTCATATTCTCCTTCTTCGTGTGGAGAAAAGAAAAAAGAATAAGAAAGAGAGGAAATTGTACGAAAACCGAAACGGGAGAGAGCGTCAACTTTTCTGGTGTTAGCCAACCGGATTAACGTATCTCGAGTAATTCCCTGCATAGCTACCGTGAAAAGCAACACCAGGACCAATTTGTACTCTCTCGTTCTCTCTCTCACTCTCTTCTCGTCTTTCATCGTCATTAAGGAAATATGAGAAATATGTTTCCGGTTATTCCATTGATTTGAAAACAAACGACAATGAAATGAAATAAAATTTGGAGTGTTCATCATATTTATAGCTATCATGAACAATTTTTCCTCATCCATTTCTCAGCTCTTTATCATTCAAAATGTATTTTACATGGAAATTTTTCTCATTCTTCCCCAGAGTTTCAATGTATTTGTTTACGATATAAAAATCGAATCTTTTATTCCAATCAACCAGGTTATTGCAGAAATCGATTTTCATACTCACATCTACTATTTCCGATGATTTTCAACTTCTTCGTTTGAACTTCCACTACGAAAACTCATAGTTCGCGAAATTAATGATGCTCAAACAAGTCCTTCTTTGAATCGTTCGAGCATCGAATCTACGTATTTCACTCTATCGCATAGTTGTACTACTTGTTTCTAATCGCTTCACGGTAATGGACAGAAACCAATTTTAGACTTCTGTGACTGTAATTAAAAATTGAAAGAATTAAAGTAGTAGATGATAAAAACATCGCTAAATCGCTACACGGAGAAAATATATTGAAAAATTATTCAAAGTTGAGTAAAACGAGGACATAGGGGCATTCCCGCGAAGTTGAAAATCCAGTTGACTTAATTTTACTCGACTACAGATGGAAATCAATTCAGATGTTTTTCAACAGTATTCGACTCGTTGAAATAATGGAAACATTTGAATTTATGTTCATCTGTAGTCGAGTAAAATGAACTCGACCTGATTTTAAACTTCGCGGGAATGCCACTATGTCCCCGTTTTACTCAACTTTGAGTAATTTTTCGCCAATACATTTTCTCCGTGTATAATTTTCATAGAAAATGATTTCTCAGGTACAATTCATGTTTGAAATTCCATCCATGAATAAAAATTGTAGTGGTAGAAATATTAGGATTTTTGAGGAACATTTGTTCGCATTTTCTACCAGAATTTACGTTAAATTCACTAAACACTCGAGTAAAATGCTTCTTTATTTACATTTGAATGTTGTGTACTGTCGTTTACTTACTCGGTACATAATATTTCGTTTGGGTTCACGATCATTCGATCATTAACGTGAATTTCAGATGACATAAAAATATTTCCATGTGCACGGAGGAAAAAATTCGCTGTACCAGGGAGATCTGATTCTTCTGGGTACCTTTTTCTGTGACAAGAATTCATTTGCTATCACAGCGAAAAATTTTGTATCACAGGAGGTCCACTCATAGTTTGTGTCGAAAATAACATATCAAATTCTGAAATCCACAGATTTTCACAGTGTAAATTCAACATTTTTGTGTTGATTTGATACATTTTTTGTGTTAATATTCAACATAAATTGCGAGTGGACCTCCTGGAACATACAAGTGTGTTGAAAATACACAAAAATTTTCACCGTGTAGCTATGACAGCAATTTTCTAATTCTGGTAGCGAAAAATGTTGACTCCTCCAGTGAAATTTGTTTGCTATTTTGTATATAATACAAAAAAATTTTGCTGGTCCAGCGAATTATTTGCTGTTTTAGTTAACCCTCTACAGCAGATTACCCCGAATTTTTGGATCTCTGAGGAATCTTATCAATTTCAAGAGAGAACATGAAGTTTCCAAACATCCAGAAGACTATTGATACATTCTGTCAACCTTCAGTAAACCACTTTTAAATGTGATAATATCGTATGAGTATCTTTTACTCTCTTTATAATAACATTTGAAAGCAGAAAACTTTCTGAATCTTTAAATCATCATATTAGTCTGTGGAGGGTTAATCGCATTGCTCTCTCAGCAATCAAGTTAGCGATGGCAGCGAATTTTTAGCTTGGTTAACAAAAAAGTTTGCTATTTCATATATAATATCTCAGTCACTTCTTCTTGAATAGAAAAACTCCTTGATTCTAATATCCTTCGAATTACTGACCTTTGGTAAACTGTAAAAAATATTAGGGAATTTTCAAAGAGAAAAAGGTGGTGACAAACTTATGGATTTGTTACCAAAATTTCCTGTGAATCTCCAAACAATGTTTATAAACTACCAAAAATTGCTCGTTAATTCCATCCATTCACTGAAAAATGTTTGGTAGAAACCTTCTTAACTTTTTTTGCAAGTTTTTTTTACAGGCATCACTATTGTAATGTATTTTAAAAAATTGGCAAAGTGTTTTCGAATATTTACAGACTCGTAGACTGAGTCATCAACACGAGTTATCAAAAGTTTTATAACGAGAGATTCCAATTTTTTGGTACAAAAGTAATTCCGTGTGAAATGACATTCTATTTATAACCGAAGGTTAATGCTGTAACGTAAGCAATTTCCAGATTCCACTTTGTCGATTTTACATGAAGTTGGGAATTAATATACTGGAAATAATTACACGCGATTCTCGCGTGTGTATTCCATGTGCTTTACACGCAAATGATCGTTAATTACGCATAAATTGCATACTTTTACATGGTTTTCTCTACACTTTCTGGAGTAGGAAATCTCTTTCGATGCATTATTAACCAAACCTGATTGGAAGCATCACGTTAGCTGACGTCCAGTATTTAAGTAGAAAAAAGTTGAAAAGATCGATATCCTACATTTTCAAATGATTTCCAATTTCAATATTGCAAAATTCAGTATTTTAGTTTTGAGCGGACGAAACTTTGATGTCAGAAATGATCGAATTTCTCTTGAAAATTGGGATATCAAGACACTTTAGCGATACCTTCATTGATTCAGTTAATAAATCTGATTTAAGGGGAAAGTTAAACTGATTTACTAAAAGAATAGAGTATTCTTTTATCAATAAATCAATTCCAACAGAGGCCTCTACACGACTTTACTCTCGCCTGAGATTTATCACACATTATTTCTAAAAACATTTCAATGAAGTTGAAATTCTGCGGGGGATGTATTTCAAGATTTCATTGGAGGAATTAACTAAAATATCCTTTGGACCTCGGAATTAGTCACAGAATATGATATTACGAAAAAAATTGGAATAATTCATGATAATTATTTTGCCTTCATTCTCTAACATGAGGTTCGTGAGAAACTTCATTTCACAGTTCTTCTTTCTCAATATATTTTCAACTAAAATATCTAACTAAATATCAGACTATCTGCATCTTTGTGGAATTATTTCGTTTCATAGAAAGGTGGTGAGGTTTTGGGACATTTTTTTAGTAAACTTTCGATGCATTTTATCAATATTTACAAATAAGTTTGAGATATGATAGAAAAAGTGTTCATTATTTTTGTACTTCTTCTCTTGGAATTCAGGGAAAATTCATAAAGCCAAATTCTTCTTGAGTTTTTGAATCCTCAGATAGGTTTCTAAGTGAGTATGAACTTGTGAGGCCCACGACGGTCCAGCATCGGTTTCATCCTGCCCAATTTGATTCAAGATTGGACCGAAATAGAAAGAATTGGATACGTAGAAATGCAATTGATGATCGGAAGAGGTGCATGTTTCCTTCTAATTGCGAA
Source organism: Gonatopus flavifemur (assembly GCA_018340375.1). Classification (NCBI taxonomy): domain Eukaryota; kingdom Metazoa; phylum Arthropoda; class Insecta; order Hymenoptera; family Dryinidae; genus Gonatopus; species Gonatopus flavifemur. The sequence continues at coordinate 16,565,855 of JAFFJZ010000005.1, forward strand.
TTTTGATACTCGGTAGCTGCATCAGAGAGTTGACATTTAGGATCATCATCTTTGTAAACACAACTGTTACGACTATAGAATCTGAATCATGAATGCAATAGGAAGGGTAAAAATAATTCCTTTGTATTTTCTTCTTTCAACAAGATAAGCAATTTTACACGCTGAAATCACCAAAATCAATTCCACAATAAAAACAAAATACAGTCAGATGTTCAGTAGAATTATTAAAATTTTCTGGATTTACTCTCGTATTTGTCATGCAACTTTTTTTCCTCTTTAAAGATTTGGAAAGCGGAAGATCCTTTAAGTGCACACTTTATCTTATTCAGATCTTTTGTTCTTGAGTGAATTTGAAACACGATAGACGGATAAATTGAATTTGAGGGAAATCGTTCGCGAAGGGGGTTTACTGTACAAAAAGAGGAAGCAAGAAATGCAGTTGAATTCTGTATCGGAGGGGGAAAAAGAACGTTTCTTTTGCAAGACGGGAAAGGAATACTTTCCGAGTAATTTCTTTTAAATCAACCGATATTCTTCTTACATGAACAATTCTACAAGGTTCCATATAAAAACTCAGAATGGAATAATCAATTAGATTGAATTTCACATAACTATTCCTCAAGTGGAAAAAGGTTCAAAATTATATATAATTTATATATAAAACTTATACACAATTTTATATAAATTTTATATAAATATCGCCATTGTCGATGAAAAATTTGAGGAATAATTATAGAATTCTCCTTCAAAACATCGTGATGGAAGAATTCTTCCATCGATGGGCACGTGTTCACCATGATTTGGTGTAATTCAGCATTGAGAAGGCAGAACAGATCCTTGAAGTGAAACAAACATCCCCTATTTTTGATGAAAAAATAATCCAGCATTAAAGAGAATTGCTTTATAATATCATTTACTCGCATACTCTCTGAAAAATTACTACATTTGATAGTATAATATAGAAGGACCCCTCCATATTGTACTATCAGATGTAGGGATTTTTTAGAGTGTTTGAGTGAATGGTATTATAAAACAACTCTGCCCCGTACGTGTTAGCAATATAGTAATTCATTAAACATTCAATTCACAGGGAAATTCTTTAGATAGGGAAGAAATTAATCTTTGTGACGGTGTGTTAATATAATCAGGACTGAACTTCTGAGCGATTGATTGCTCAAAAAGAGAAGATCGTTAAGACGCGATCCGTGAGATACTCGATTGAAACGTCTCAAGTGAAAAAAATTGTCATAATTATATATAAACCATATGGAATTATATACAAATTGTATGAATTTATCGACATAACCTTCAGAAATCTCACATCAAATATTGTACGATTTCAATTCATTCCTTACAACTTGTAAACAGTTGATTTCTGTTCTTTTTCACAAGTTTCAGAGGGAAATGAACGCTGACGTTCCAATGATGAATCTCACTGATCTTTGAAGAATGTTTTCTAATGAAGGAAAGGTGAGTTTCTAAACGATTCGTATAGTAAAACCGTGAATCAAAATCAAGAAGTATGATCTTTGAAGTTTCAAAAAGAGACAATGTAGCGTATTCATGCCAAAAATATAAACAAATATATTACAAAATTTGAATCCGAAATAAGTGTCGTTGTAATATAAGATAATGAATCATTATATGCTATCTTCACACTCTTCTATAGAAATATCACAAAAATAAAATCTAAACATGTTGCTGAAGTGTGAATCGTTTATTGAAATGAATTGATAATCAAATAACGACATACTCACAAGACCAACTCCTATCAAGATCCAAAATGTTGCAGCACATTCTTCAAACGATGTTTCCAATCCCCAGGAGTCAATTCGAGTAGATGAATCAGGACGATTTATTAGATTTTGTGAATTTGAATTTGCATTTTATTCTTATGAACGATTCAAACTTCTACAACATAATCTAAACTTCATATATTAATTTCGAAAGTTATTTTTCCACTTGCATCAAATCGAAAAATTTGAATAAAGAACGTGTTATTCGTGTATTTTTATGCAATTTTTATAGATGTTATATATTCTTTGAATAAGATCATTCTCTTGGCCTACTGTATCGTATACAAGAATCATTGAATTAGAGATACAACGTTCTACGAATATTTATAAAAACATATTCTCCACACACTGTCTCATTGAATCGACAATCCCTCTGATCCCTCGTATCATTTACATGATAAAAGCGACGATATGATCGAGTATTTAATCAATCGACGACCTGGATTCGAACCCCAAACCGAAATTGAGATCTTTTGTCCGAACCCGAGTACTTTAATCGTTCAGCTATGAATTTCAAAGTTGGGAATGCGATTTAAGTGAAGTAGTAGCGGTTTACGTTGAAAAGTAGGTCAAAGTAAAATGAGGATGACTCGTTAGAGTAATTGTTATCCTTATTCTCATTCTCCTTCATGGTTTTACAAGAAAGTTAAATGAAGACAAAGAAAATATGGGTGCACGGCGTCGCACCTGTTCACATAGATAAATATATGTAGGTAAATACTCGCGTACTCGTAGTCATGTGTGTTTGAGCTAACCTGGTGAGAGTATGTGTATATATTTACGTTGAACGACCAAGTCTGTTCGGTGGACGCAGGCGCCAGTAGCCATGGCGACGATTCCTTCGGATTGGCCGCAGCTTCCACTTGAATCCCCGCCGTCGGCCACCCTTCGTCGTGTCCTCCCCATCGTTTTACTTCTACGTCACTATCCGCCACCATCGATAAAGCTCTTCGGCTCGACTCGACTTGTTTTATAGTCATCCATCCTATCCATCTGTCCATCCATACATCCATCTTGCAATATAATTTTTTTCTCTTATTTCCATACGTTACGTTCCTCCACGAGAATCATAATTCTTCATACGTCATTACTAATATTATGAAGAAAAACACATTTTTTTGATAATTTTATTCAAAAAAAGGAGAGAAACGAGAAGAAAACGATGTAGCGAATGAGAGGACTCTTCTCATAATTGTAGCCTGAAACCAGGCAGCGTTTCTTGTTCGCTCCTTATCCTAACTTTTCAAGAATAAACCATTGTATATTTTCTTTCGCCTTTTATTTTGTCTTGGATTGCGGAAAACAATGAGCGAAGGCTGAAGGGAATTGTGAAAATACAGGGGATCTTGGTCTTCGACAAAGGGGATGTTAATAACAACAACAACAACAACACCGGCTGAAATAAGAGACTGCGGTATGAACATCTTACAAGTATTATCATCTTTGCTCCCACCATTGCTGCACTTTGGGAGTTGAAATTCGGATGAATATTTGCACAACAGCCGGGTATAATAATTAGAAAATATTCTTGTGGAATGAAAAAGTAATTGAAAATTTATCAAATTATGATGTTATAGTTATGCGATTCAATAATAAAATACGAAAATAATATTACAGTACATTATTGTATGGGAAAATGGAAAATTCATGATATACGATGTCATCGAACAACGATTCATTTATATACTCGATCCCGTATTACTGTATAATTTGTTTATATACATTATAGTGGAATAAACCCTGGTTGGAAACATAATATATTCTGATACGTGTTATATCACGGTAAATTACGTGGCAACGACCTGATATGATGACCGATGAGGTGTGACGGAATAGACTGCGTGCAAACAACCACATTACATAATGCGGAATGGGATCTATGAAGACTGATAGCGTATAACAGCGTACCACTCTATTCAATCGAATCTCAAATTCATGTAAATATTGTCGTATGGTATTGCCGTATACTATTGTGTTAAATCTATTCCGACAGAGTTTACAGAATATTGTGTGCTATTAAATTTCTCTACACGATGTTCCTTGCGATTATCGATGAGTTTACACGGAAAGAAGAGAATAGTTGCAGCAACGACTCAAATAATCGATTTTCAACCATCTACTTAAGTGGTTGCTGCAACTATTTCTTTTTTTCCGTGTACGTTTGGGATTTTTCACACAGATACTTTTTTCTCAATCAAATTTCCACTCCAAGAACGGCTGCACCACAATTGATCCAGGCAAAAATATCCCCGCACGAAATGAACCCACATCAAAATATCCCCGTCCCACAATGTCAGTGAGACAAAGGAATGAAAATTACATAATACACTGAACAAATCAGTTGAACATTGTATATATTTAGAAACTTTTGTGCCAACGCACTTTTATAAATCTATAAAAAAATCTTACTACCTCACAACACAACATTGTGAGCAACACCCTTCAGATTATACGACAATACATCCATTCCATTGTAACTACTAACAACGTTTTTTAATCTCGCTTCATAATGGGAATAATATCGCCGTTTAACATTACTCACAACACGACCAGCTCGATGTTACTCAACTGTTAACTCAACGATACTCTGCTTCTCCTTTAAACAGTTGATAAACTGACCCATACTGGCATGACTGACGCGGACAGTGAATTTCATTCGAAATCAATAAACACTCATTTGGATAGAATGAACTTGTTATCAGAACGATCAAATCCTAAAAACAAATATCAAAATCTCCACACACGAAGATGGGATACAATGGTATTGGAATCTTCCAGCGGAATCAAATGACCGGGATATTTCTACCGGGAAATTCGAACGTGATACCTTCAGAGTTTTGAATAAAGTAGTACTCTTCCCTGGAGTTGCGACAAATTTTTCGCTTCCACGAAAATTACATGGGGAAAATATGAAACGAAATACCTCGATGATAACACAATCAGTTATGAAATACAAGGCCCGATAAGATGTTTCGTGCATACGAGTATCGGCTAAACAGGTACACAACACACGTACGAAACAGTTTGATAAAATGATAATACTATCAATTGCAGTACATTTATACTCGACACAAAGAAAGTATCGTGTTGGTAAATTACATCTCCGAATAACTGTGCTTGGCTTGGCGGTACACATGCATGGTCCTTTTCACTCGGATCCGCGCATCCGTGCTCTATATAATACCACCGGTTATATCAATTAATAACTCGACCTTGGCTCGGCTTCTGTTCAGCTTCATCGTTTATTCCAAGCGCTCGTGTTATCGTTCATCATTTTATACACCCTTTTTTCTTCTCGTTTTTTTTCACATTCATCATTTCATATCTCACACGCGTCTCTTTTGTCAAACGTAGTAACAAAGGAAAACACGAATCAGCACCGTTACACGATGTAATAAAATATATAATGTAAAAATCTTTAATAATTCTTCTTTCCTGTCGATAATCAAAATCCAACAATTCGACGAGAAAAAGCACAAACCCACACACAGACACACAAACACGATGTATTCGTATTACAAGCGAATACCCTCTAAACGTATTTTTTGTTTGTCTCCGTTTTTCGTGGCATCTCAAGTTGAAGTGAATGAGTGGTAGCAGGCAGAAGCAACAGCGACAGCAGCCTCGTTGGTTGTTCCTTTAGTTTTTGCTCTCATAGTCTCTCAGAGTTTAGGGAAGTATTCTAAAGTTCCCTTCTGAAGTTCTTAAAGACTTGTAGTAGTACTTGAAAAAGAGAGAATGAAAGCAGAAAAACAAAAAAATTCCCCCCCACACACACACACACACACACATTTTTATATAGACGAAAAATTTTCACATTAATTAACAAGCGAATGTTCAAACAACAGCACAAATCGATCAACGAATTAAGAGAATATTCTGATTGTATAAAGTCAAAGGGAAGAGAGAAGGGTGGAAGAAAAAACAGAAAAACATGGGGAGAGGGAGGGAAAAAGAGATTTATGTGGATTGTTCGAATTCAGGTGTGTGCATCATGCATATGCCAGATGTTAGTCAAACAAAAGAAGTTTTGTACTTCGGTTTTGTAAGTTGAAGTTCGAACGGGTGTTTAAAAAGGCGAGAAAACGTTTTACGCTCTCACGACCATGATTCCCGTTTCCGGAGGAGGGTTGTTCTTCTTTTTTTTTTCTTTCTCCTCTTTTCTTATTCTTTACACGTAAATAAGCATACTACTACTATTACTATTACTAGCACCGCGATTGTTGCTATTATCGTTGAAACGGTGATGAGAGATGATGCAGGGATTTGAAATAATGTATGATACAATCTTGTGACCTGGAAATCTTGTTGTGACTGTCGAAGAGAAAGTTATTTCATATGAAGTTTTAGTTGATGGCAATTTCGGACAAGAAGACTGGAATATCGTCGTCGTCATCGTCGTCGTCGTGGTCGTTCATGGCGCTAGGTGTGTGTGGGTGTGCCTGTTCATGTATATATATGTACAAGTGTATTTAGGTATATACATATATTACGGCTTCAAAGTGTGCCAAAGTCGAGGTCGAAGCCACAAACAACCAATGCGGGCGAAGAAAGTGAAAGAGATGGGAGAGGAGCATAAAGGAATAAGAGAATTATACAAGTTTGGAGAGTGTGAAAGATAGATGAATAGTTAGATGAGAAATAAGAGGGGAAATAGAAAGGAGAAGGAGAAGAGTGAAAAATAGATGGCGTGACCAGAGGCATAGCAAGTGGAGCGAAAATCAGATTTGCTCGTTGTCGCCTCCACCCAGGCAAGCAGGCATCCAGGCAGCCAGCCAGCCAGCCAGCCATCTACGATGGTACGAAGGGACAGAGCATGAAATAGAGAAATACCGAGAGAGAAAGAGAGATCATTTTCACTCATCCAACCCTCGTCTGGTCTGGTACAGTTTGGTCTGGTCTGGTCGGGTTTGGTCTGGTCTGTTCGCTCTGGTTCTAGCTCTCCATCCAACTTTACTTTCCTTCTTCTCTCTTTCCTTTTCTCACCCCTATCGTCTCGTCTCGTCTCTCGCTATCCTCCACCCTGAACACCCTGCTGCCTCCGTCCCTCGAAAGCTCGAACGAGCACCGCCCTTTGATCCTGCCGACAACCAACCTCCACCAACGAACGAACGAACGAACCAACCATCCACCCAACTCCAACTCCATCTCCCATGGCCTCCAGGTTTCCGAACCTAACCCAGCTACGTTTTCTCCTCTTCTTCTTCCTCCTCCTTCTCTTCGTTCTCTATTTTTCACAGTGCCCTTCATTTCCCAGTTCTCGCTATCTTTGTTTTCCTTTTCCACGTCTTTTCTTTTTTCATCATTCTCCTTTTGAAAAATTCTATTCCTATCTTGGCACGGCAATCGATAGAGGTACCACGTTGTATATTCTCCAACTCTGTTCCTTCGAACAAATCAATTCGAGAATAAAAATGCCATAGCGGAAGAGAAAAGAATTCGCTCATAGTAGTTGGGAGTTGTAATCTTCTACCTTGTCGTCTGCAATTAACCGCTTTCTTGTCACTCAAGGTTAGTTCGCGCTTCACTTCCGACCATTCATTCTCTTCTTCCACCTCTTCCTTCATCTTTTCATCTTCATTTGCGCACACTCTCTTCCCTCTCCCGCCCCCAACTCCTACTCCTCCTTCTCCTCCTTTCATGGATCGTTTTAACGAAATTTTTTTTAATCAACTTTTTCTTCGCCTAGGAAAATTTGTGAACCGGTGTACATACTTTGATCTCAAATCACGAATGTGTCAAATCGCTAACGGACCGACCCTTTTAATTTACTGCTGCTTGTGATGTATTTGAAAGACTGCGTTACTCCCTTAAATGTTTGTTTTGACACCCTTTTTCGGGGCGTGAGAGTAACCGGTAATGGGTTTGTTAAATCTTTTGAAACTTTACCATTACCACCACTTCTCCGTTTATTTTATAAACGGAAAAGGCAAAGAAGAAAAAGAAAACCAACGATGGAAAATAAAGGGCTTTGTTCGAGATGAATTGAATATTATGAATGATAAATGCTGAAAGTTGAATTGTAATAATTCATACTCTTTTTTCCTGTACGAACGTTGTAACGTTGATGATTGTGAAGAGGGAGAGGCGTATCGTAGGTGAAAGCCTGGAATTTACTGGAATGTAGTTTGGGATGAAAGAAGATGAACAAACTAGCAACAGAGATGTATAACTGCATCTGTAGTATGATAGTAATATCATCCGGCGCGTGATGCATAAGTGATTAGATGGATGAATGGACGGAAGAACTGTTACTCGGTAGACTCTCGTCATAGAATGCAGAGGTTCCCTGACAGGCATAAAGCGTGCTGTTCTTTTTGTTTTTCATTTTTTCTCGTCAATGGATAGTCAATATACATTGTGTTGTGTTTCGAATTTTAGATACCTTGAATTCCTAACTCTTCTTTGATTTTATACAATCCTACCCTGTAATTTGTAAAATTATCGTGAAATTTCATTAATCGAAGGACTAAGTGGGGATTCTTTTAAAAATTACTGTAAAATTTGTAGGAAACATCTCTCTAATCTGTTGAAAAGTTCACTGATTTCCAGAAGTTGCACAGTAATTCTTTGAATTTCCACTTGTTCTTTGGTCCCTGGAATCGTACGGTAATCTTTAAAAGAAAATTCTTTCAACGCATACCACGTTTCTCAATGTAATACACAAATTTCGTCCTATTCCAATATTTAATCCCACGTATCTGTGCGCTGAATTTCATTTACATTTATATGAAATCATTTCCATACGCGTCTTTAGAAAAAAAAATCCCGCAGAATACTACTTTAAAATTCATAATTGGGAAATTGTCAAAATATGTCCTTGTAAAGGTATCTTTTACCACGTTTGTCATTGAATCATCAATTCAACCAAAGATGAAAATCATTATAAATTTCTAAATTCATTTCAGCAGGATTCAATCATTTTCAATTAAATTCGTCCAATGCGTATGCTTTTCATGTATCATACTCAGCTTTTACAGGGCGAGAGTTTGAGATTACCATTGGTTAATAATTCCAAAGGAACATTTCAATCTGAGAACTGCGCTAGAGTTTCGTTGGTTTGGGAAAAGTCTGAGGACTTTGATTAATCGTTTTTAATCTCCTTCCCATGTCAACTATGCATTCAACTTTGAATTGTATGAAATCGAAAATGAATTCAAAGAATTGAATTCATCAAACGCGGTGAGAAGCTGAAGAGAAAAAAAAACACAATACGAAAAGTGTAATTCAGTTTAATTGGCATAATTTAATGCTGTATTCGAAGAATGTTATTGAATTTTTTCCCCTTTACACAGTAGAAATATAATATATGTCGTATGGGAAAATATTTCAATGATTTGTAAACATTCTTTTACATCGGAAGAAATATCCAAAGGGATATCGCAACATTTTGTTTTACTAAAATTCACAAGGAATACTCCAATTATTGTCCATTGATGATTTGAATCAATCGGTTCAACCTCAGTTCCAGACCTTGGATGATTCTAATGTGTTGCTTCGGGGGCTAAAAGTTGAGAATTCTTGGCAGCGGTAATTACCTTGATCTTATTTGCAAGTTCATGTGCAAAAAAGGAAGACTATACTGCAATCAATGACTACCCTGCACTACACTGTTATTTTTTTTACTCCACCTGGAAGTGCGGTGAGATCACAGTAGTCACAAAGAGTCGTACAATGGGGGCTGCTAGCTCCCGCATTATGGGATCACTGATCGAGAGGTCGAAGTAATTTAACGAATAATTTTGCAATAAAGCAGCCAATTTGAAACGATCAGCATCAATTATTAATTCATGTATCAAAATTTTTTATTCAACGATTATTCGATTAGATTGCACAGGACAACGAAAAAAATTCTTTCTTTGATGGTGACCGAGATCTGGGAACTGATTCGAAGTGGTCTCAATTTCTATTATCTTTTATACACAATTTTTATATACAATTCATATAAATGATGAACTTTATACATAAGAAATTATCAGAATTTAGCTGATTTAACGACAAAGGATGGGTTCATATGCGCTTACAAGGTAAATAGTTTTTCGTTCTATATTTGCACGATGTCAAAGGCTTTTGTAAAATTCGTATGTACAGTATCAATTTGATAACCCTGCTTAATGAATCTCATTGATTCCGATGAAGAAAACCGATTCAAACCCATCAAAAATTGTTCCTCAATGAGTTTGAATCAGTTTTCTGCATCGGAATCAATGAGAATCGATGGGTTCAATGAGATTCTTCAAGCAGGCAGGGAGTTATCATACAGAATCCTAAAGACATATCACTGTAAAAATGGTTTACACTCAACTCAAAATTCCCTAAAATTCAGTTTTTTTCATTGTGTCAGCGATTGTTTTGTTTGCGTTTGAATTCAAGACTTTCTTTTTACAATTGTTTTATTGGAATTGATCAAAATTCCATTCATTCCCCCCATCTTCCATAGGATCCGTGATTTCAAGTTTTGAATACAAAAATGAGTCGCTTCGATTATAATGATTTTTTGTTGAGTAAAAATATTTTCATACATCAAAATACGAGAATACGTGACAAGAAGCGATGTGAAGAGTAATTCATGTTGCCCATATTTTAATATAACAGAGTTCTGGGGTTTTTCTCCTCAACGCTGCTCAGTTCAAATAAATATGACAGTAATTGAAAGGTTGAATTTCCGCAGTATATATTTTACACAACCCCGACATTTCCCTTCGAAAAGTCGATACTTGGAATATCATCCAACCTTTTTTTTTTGCAATGACAAACCAGAATCCAGTAATCATAAAAAGTTTTCGAAGCATTTTCTCCAGTTCCCAGTTTCCTCAAATCGGAGTTTCTTCTCTACTCCAAAGCTCGATCGCCGTTCCACAAAGTATCAACGCAGAACTTGAGAGTTTGAAGGATTTCAGAGCGATGCATCATTTATCAATCGATTATTAAACTCACAAATTAATTTCATCGTATCGATACTGCATAGTCCAATTACTTCCATCCGAACTTAGGGGGAAAAAGAGAAAAGAATAAACAAAAGGAAAAACAGAGAACGATTGAAGAAAAAAGTCACATGATCAAAGAAGAGATAGAATGGAATCGAGTCAAGTATTCATCATTCATCAAGGGTATGTTTTTCCTCGAACTGGAGTTACGAAAAAAAAAGAGATTCGAATACGATGGTTGGTGGCCTGCATAAAGAATGGACGATATAAAAGAGAGTGGGCGAAAGAAGGAAAAAGACAGACCAAGAGGATCGATTGGATTTTCCAATCTCGACGGAAACCCATTCTTATACGTCTCTCCACCCTATTCTCTGTACGTCTCTCTACCCCTTCGCAACTGTATTTGAATTCCAGCGTTTAGAACGGACCTCTAGCAACCAAGCAACCCTGACCGAAGCTGTCGTACGAGAGAACGGCATGGCTCTTACCGCTGCCAATACCGTTGCTTCCGACTCAACGTTATCCGAGAATTGCAACTAGGATGTATACAAGATATCCACGTATAAGAATGGATCCATCAATGTTGTGTTATATGTGTGCCCTGCGTGCTTGCAAGCCACGGTTATATGATCGCGTTTATATGTGTATGTATGTACGTGTGGTACGTGGGTACTTGCGACCGGTGCTGTGATTGAATGCTAGGAATTTCATCATGAGTTGAGCTCCGTGGAGGCAAGCGGTAGCCGAAGGGAAGTTCGGGGGATGAAGATGGTTGATAGTGTAAGAGAGGAAGGATAGATATCGGACCAGGAGACGGGAAACCACCCCTTCCACGGCTCCTCCTGTATTTCTATCCCTATCTCGATTCCATCGTCCTCACAGTTGTTGGGACGTCGTCCGTTCACGACCCTATGAGCTGACGTAACGGGACCAATGGTGAGAGCTAGACCAGAGAAAGAAGGAGAGAGAAAGAGAGAGAGAGAGAGAGAGAGAGGAAGGAGAAACACCCTCGCTTGCTTACGCTTACCAGCGGCCGACCGTTCCAATCATGATTCTACCGGCTTCGCCGTTTGAAGTCTCGATTGAAAAGGGGCGGAGGTTTGACTAAAGAACGAGCACTATGCTATGTTGTATCGTGGCTATGCTATGCCATGCCATGCTATGCCATGCCCGCTATGCTATGCTTCTGTGATATCACGTGATTTGTATTCTACTCTATCCCGAAATAACTTATAAACATCGATTTTTCACTTGGAAAATGTCATTACTGATCCATCAATGCAAAGCTTATCATTTCCCTATCGAGAAGAGATCAGGAAACACCTCATTAACAAAATGGGCTTGCTCGATCGTTTCATCTCTCTCTCTCTCTACCCCTTATTGCGTTGCTCTCGTCTGGACAAAAAAAACTAGTATGAAAGAGAGAAAGAGAGCAAGAAAGTTGGAAGCTTCTCCACATCGGATTGTGTGCATATATACATTGAGAGAGAAAAAGAGAAGAAGAAAAAGAAAAATGTAATAGTAATAGCAGTAGTAGTAACATCACCATCAGTGTCGGTAGAGTAGTAGTGGTGGTAGTTGGTATATCATTGTGCAGAATCTCATCACAAAGAGTGGCGCGATAGCATCGGCCCTTGCTACTGCTGCCGTACTATGTAGATACATATACGTAGGATATATGTTCTACCTCCAACTCCTGGACCCCCTAGCTGTTCTCATGATATCCCCATACATACTGTCGTTTCTTCCTTCGCTCATTCATCCATCTCGATTCCCTTGTCATTGTAATACAGAAGATTCTACCCTGGACTTAGCTAGGCGTCTCCATTTGGAAATTATATATATCAAATAAATATATATCTTCGTATATGCATGCACATATTTTTCAGTCTGATATGAAATTATATATCATTACATTACGTTACAGTGAACGTTATTAAATATCTAATGGAAGTGCCAGGTGGTAATATCTTGATCAATTTCTTCGATAAAACGATATTCATCCAGATAAGAATCTGAATTCACGGAAGAGAGAACCCCTCGTGAAATTGCTCTATTAAACAGCGTGTAGTCGCACAGATGATATTTCTTTTACTCTCTTTCTTTCTTTCTTTTTGTTCATACGTTGTTTGAGTACGCAAAACGAAGGGGGTCAGTAATCGGTACCGGTTGACAAAGCGTTCAACAAATTAGTTCCATGGAGGACGCTAATCGGATTAGGATTTCAAATTCAAACTAATATATTTGATTTCACATTTCTGTCGTTTTGTATATTACACTGAGAGAAAGGATTAATCATTGTTACCTAAGAAAAAAAAAAAAAAAGTACAAAGAGACCAAACAATTGTTTTCGGTAAATTTACTATTTTTTTTGCTTTATAGTTGAAATTATAGAAATGTAAGTTGGACCCCTTTGGTAGAATGAACCAATTTCATTTCTTTCAATGTACCACATTTTTTAATATGAATCACTTTCCACTATTCGGAATTTTGCTTTTGTCTTTTTTGGGGCTGCGTTGAATCATCGATTCAAATTTATTGGTCGACATTATTTTTCTTGTTGAAATATTTAATAAGGAGTTTAAAATAACGTTATTCAATCTTTCAAGTGGTGTTGGTTCGTAATTTTACTTACGATTGTAGAGAAGTCATATAAATTCCGCATTCTTTGGTCTGTACTTTTATCACACTCACCTGAAACAAAAGAAAAATCAATATTATTTTCATCATTTAATTTCTGGAGGTAGGTTGTTCAAGAACGATGTTGGCGGTAAAAGTGTTTCAAATTTCAAATGAGGAATTTGAAAGTGTTCAATTATGTATTTTGAATTGCCTTACATTTTGGCGCGTGGAAAAATCAGATTCATTCCGAGAATTGAAAATTTCAATAAAGTGAAGTTTGCGGATTTAGAAGATTTTGTATAAGAATCTCGGCAGATGGTCATGTATGTCGTGGAGAATGGACAAATTAAAATAGAAAATCATTCGCACAGGATGCGTGTGAATAATTGAATAAATTCAGGTGAATTGTTCTAACACCCACTAGAAAGTTCCTTAGGTGAAATGATTTCAACAAGTTTCACATTTTTGTTGTATGGCTGAATTTCATTGAAATGAAATCAAGTACACTGTAAAAAATATTCGGGATTTTCCCATACCTGTGTAAAGGAAATTTTCTATACTTCTACGGGAAAAGCAAATTCCCGTACACGTATAGGAACTTTCACATAAAAATATATTAAAATTGCTGTTTTTATGGGATTTTTACTGTAAATTTATAGGATTTTTCCCAAAATTCACAGGAAATTTCTTATCAATGTATATGTTGAAAACTTCACATACATGTATGTGGAATTTCCCATTGAAATTTTTTACAGCAGCTAAAAGTCATTTGTTCTTTAAATTTAGATCAGTGATATCTCATTATTTCTGCAGTTGATGGTTTGAGTTAATGAACAGTTAGTAATTATGCAGTTGAAAGTGCTTCTCAGTCATCGCATAAGGGGCATTTTATTGCAAAGATCCGTTAATACACGGAAAAAAGGGAATTGTGAATTTCTTTACACGGCACAACAACTGTGCGCTTCGAGGCTCCAAACCGTAAATTTCACAAGTTCATTGTATTCTTTATAATATATATTGCATTAAAAGTAAAGTGAGCGAGAAAAATTACAATTTTCAAATATACATTCAGTAGTTCTATTATCTCATGATCAATATTACATTATAAATTGTGCAATTTTTTATTCAAAGCCCAAAAATTCTGTCATCGCAGTACAGAGTCAGTTTTCACAATTTCCTTCTTTTCGTGTAGTCATATTGATTTTGCAATACTTGACCAATCAATGATTCTTCTGGAGTTATTAACTTTTCATTCGATGATTTTATGTCTTTTTCAAATTATTTTATTACGCGCTTCTATGTAGTTCCGTCTATTCCCAAAACTACTCAATACACAGTGGAAAATTTTGTGTATTTTCAACACACGTGTATGTCTCAGGAGGTCCATTCGCAATTTATGTTAAATATAAACACAAAAATGTTAAATTTACACTGAAAATTTGTGAATTTCAGAATTTGATGTTGTTCTCGACACAAACTATGAGTGAACCTCCTGTGACACAAAATTTTTCGCTGTGTAGATAGTTGATGCACTTCTTCTCTTAGATCGACCCATCACAGCATTTCACCGAACAGAACGACTAATGAGGAGAGCTGAGAAGTTTTGAAATCGGGCGTTGTGAATTGATGCACGAAGAAAAAATACTTGTAGAAAACTATTCACGTAATCGATTTTGAACCGTCTACGGAGAGTAGTTACGGCAATGATTTATTAGTTAGGTCAAATACAGTGTTAGTTGATGCGATTAATTTGTTAGCGGTATTCTTCTCAGCTGACAAGCAATTTCCGTAACTATTTGATCCTGACATAACTATTTATCCTTAACGAAACGGTTATACACGGTTTTCACTCACTGCAAACTTATAATTAAATCATTGATCAACAACATTGTGCCACTCGCGTGTGTAGTATTGGTACAATTGTTCTTAACAACGACGTGTGTTTATCCTCGTACCATGACTGATTGATGATTTGGGAACAACGGGACAATTACAAAACAATACTGTCCCAATTGTTCTTAACCAAAATCTGTTCTTGAAACATGTGCCACAAAGCTTGGAGTTTCTATGAAGCTGAACCTAACAAACGGCATTTATATACTGAGGTTATGTAAATTAGAATTTGTTCAAAATACATGTTTCCAAAGATTACGATTCGAAAATCTCATTGGTGTCGGTTTCATCATTCTACGACAATTCTATAATGAGCTAAAATGCAAGTCTGCTAGCTCAAATCTGCTAGTTCAAGCTTCATGGATTTTCTCTAGTTTAATCAACACCCGGTTTGGGGAGAACAGAATATTCTGTTATGATAATAAAACTGTTATCAACTCGACAGAAAATTTTGTTGTTTCGATTAACAAATTGTGTCGATCACATATGAACAAAAACTCTTTGTTAAAACAACAAAACTTTTCTTTTTACCTTCTTCCTCTTGGTTTGCTGAAAAACTGAGGAAGTTTTATGTTCTCGATCTGCACTGAGAAAACGTTTGTTCCAACCAAACAAAGATTTTAGTTGAAATGAACGCAAAAAAACTTGTTGTGTGACTGAAATAAAATTTGTTTGGGACGAACAAAATTTGGTCCACAATAATCAACAGTTTCTTACAGACAAATAAATTTTATTTGCTCTGAACAAATTTTTTGTCAGCCAACCAAAAAGTTCATTTGCGTTCATTTGAACCAAAATTTTGTTTGGCTCAAATAAACTGTGATTTCAGTGATGCATTCTTCTTCGTGGACTGCAACTTGCAAGAAATGCTTAAAAACTGCAGAGGAGAAATCCTTGTTGACAAATTTTGGCCAGAACTCGTCAAATAAATCCCCACCGGTACTGGGTCGTTCCTTAATTCTCAGCAGTATTCATATGAGGAGAGTTCATTTTTTGAATTGGTGAAGTGCAAAAGAAATTGCTTGTCATTGATTGTTTCGATGATCCGCAATTCATACTAAAGCCACGCTAAAGCACCACAAGTCCCAACAATAAATCGAAAACCTTTTGCCTCATCATGATGCCAGTTGCCCATATGTGCACTAACATTGACCCAACTTCAGCCCTTTCCTGGCGCGGAATTGGCCAGCATTTGCCAAGAATGGCCTGGAATTGGCTCTATGTTGATGCACACAGAGGTGTTAGTTTTATACGTAGTCGATAACCCTTTGTTAAGGTCCTAACGGGTGCTATCAACGTACATGGCGCAGTGATGTGTCAGTATTAAACCAATTGTATTTCTCATGTTTGCATACACTGAGAGCAAAACACGTAGATGAAGTGACTGAAATTCAAGTTTCCCAGCTAAATTTGAGCTGGTATTAATAAAAACCCACACTGAGAAGAAAGGTTTGGTTTTAAAATTCAGCGGGTTCAATCAAAATTTGGTTATGTCAACCAAAAAGCTCCTATCAAATCACTTTTAGTTCAGAGAAGCAAACATAATTTGCTAAGATGATTTGTTTGGCACAGCTCAATTTCGGGGACACCTACCAAATTTTTAGCTATGCCAACAACAAATTTGCGTTGGACCGAATAATAACAAAATGTTTTAGTAGGCATAACAAAACAATTTTCTCAGTGTAGTTGTCTAGAATATGCAAACTTCAGCTGCAATAAGTAAAATTTATTATAAAGAAATCCCCTAGCTGTTTGATATTCCTCTGAGCCCTTTGTCTCGGTGTACACTGAGAGAGAGAGAGAGTATTCAATTATTCGGAAGCCAGGAAATTTAGTCACCGTAAATAAAAATTTAGTTGGGCTAGCTAGATTTTATTTGTCACAACTAAATTTTTTATTTCCATTGAATAAACCATTTTATTCATATTTCATACAGCGAGACTTTTATTTACCCCAACTAGTGTCTAGCTGCGGCAACTAACATTTTATTGTCCCAACTAGGTACCTTCCTTTCAGTGGATACTATAAATTATGTTCTTATACAATAATCTTCTAGTTCAAGCAATATTCTGAGTATGTTTCTTGAGATACTTTTGAATTATTATCTGTTTGAATAATTATTGTGTGGGTTATCGTTGATGCACTGCAGGAGAAATCATTTTACAGATTCTCCAGATTGTTACCACAAGCCTCGAGGAGATCTGATATGACTGGAATTCTTTTTCTCTGGCTACTTCTGAATAAATCGAACTCTCTAAAACTGAATCAGTGGAATTCCACTGGATCACAGTGATAAGTATACCACTGCGAACCAGTGCATATACACTGCGAATCAGTGAATATTCACTGATTTTCATAGTGAAATGTGACTAATTGTGATCCGTGAAAATAACATCCAACTGCGGAATCAGTGACTATTCACTGATTATGCAGTGGAATGCAACTGATTGAAATTAGTGGTATACTTATAACTGCGGAATCAGTGAGATTCCACTGATTCAGATTTAGAGAGAATGTTAGGTCAATTTTCTAATCTGAAGATTTCACCTTTCTTAAGTGATAGGGAAAATTGAATGTATTGTCAATTCAATCACGTAAAAACATCCCAATAAGAATGATTATAGTACCAGGTTGTTCAGCGCCTTTCAGTGCCCTTGTAGTGAAAGTCATCACTAGACAGACCTTTGACATGAACCGGAGGGTGACTAGAATCATTTCTGCTAGGGCACGTCGAGATGAACTCAGGTCCATGTATAACCCATTGTAGGGTCGGGAGGTTGAACTTCTTTCGATAATAGTTATTGATTTATAAAGGGTTCTGTAAAAAATCTTTTATCCCGTATTTTTAATACAGCTAATCATCTATTTCTTCAAGAATTGAGATCTTTCGACTTCGTCAAAAACTTGAATTCTTTCAACCTCGCATCATTAATCATACAAAAACGGAAAATTCTCTAACAGAAAAATTGTATCGTTCAACGAACAAGGCACCGCAATACTCAACGTTTGATCTAAATCTCCATCACCGGTACGTGAAAAGGATAATTTTCATATTTTACATTCAATCCCACAAATTGTACCATCTGATTTTTTAGAGTACGTTTCAAATCACCGACCGAAAGAGAGAGAATGAATTTTTCTCAAATTTCCCATGACCATTCGCCATTTTCATTATTTCACATTTGTATGTAAGGGTATTCTTATATGATGAAGGTAGCCCACACGATCCCTCTCGAGCCAATATTCGAGATAGTTGAAGCGACTAGGGAAAGAAACCTCTCTCTTTTTCCCTCTCTATCTTTTGAACGGAGAACCAACCAGTCAAGCTTACCAGGGCTTGAGAAACAACGACGGGCGAGATAGAGATAGAACCATAGAGAGAGAAGGAGAGAGAGAGATATAGAGCAGGGTTGGTGCGCTCCGGTAATGAAAAACGTCGGGAAAGCAAGGCACGGTAAGGGATGGAAAGGCTGACTGATGCGAAAAGGT
The DNA here is from genome assembly GCA_018340375.1 of Gonatopus flavifemur. Classification (NCBI taxonomy): domain Eukaryota; kingdom Metazoa; phylum Arthropoda; class Insecta; order Hymenoptera; family Dryinidae; genus Gonatopus; species Gonatopus flavifemur. Next base: position 16,584,582 of record JAFFJZ010000005.1, read on the forward strand.
AGATAGACGAGAGAACAAGAGGGTGGTAGGAGAGATTCTGCATAGGAAGGAGTATGTGTGGCATTCAGTGAACAAGGGTGCAAGAGTAGCCCAGCTCGGGTATTGTTTGAAATGCGAACACTTAGTAAAAAAGACTAAAAGAGAAAATGAAACCGACTGGTTCAGTTGAAAAAGATGGATATAGAGCAAGTAGAATAATGAGAGACAGAATAATAATAGAGAAGAAATAAGCTCGATAAAGAAAATATGAACGAAGAAAAGAAAGAAAAGAAGAGAGAAAGAGGAACAACATGCTACTGCCGCCACTGCTATACTACCGCCACTGCAATCCCCTCAAAAGTTTCAGAGTGGCTTATGAATGTGTATATCCATATACGCGGTAATTATAAGACAAAAAACAATTTATTACTTTACCCCTTTCTCGTTTGCATTTTCTTTTTCTTTCTCTTTTCGTACAAAAAAAAAAGAAAACTTTTCACGAAAAAGGGGACTTCAAAAAACATTTTCAATATTCCGTACGTACTAAAAAAAATATCAATTCCACGTGTGTGTGAGTGTGTGTGTTAAACGTCGAATATGATTCTGCAATAATTGAGGAACCTGAAAAAAGGGGGTAAAAATTGTAATATACGGATAAAGAAAAAATCGGATCCGCTTGAATTTTATCGAATTTTCTTTCGCGCTCGTTTGAAGTATCCCGCTCTATGCTTTAGAGACATCTTAAATCCCCAGGAAGCAGATCAGAACAAATCGGCTTTGCCAAGGCTTCAGCGAAGGCGTACACATTTCGTCATCTCCCCAGGATAAGGTTATTCGTAATATTTGTAAGGTTTTCATCCGCGCGAGGGGAAATCATGCACGATGAACTTTTTCTCGGAGAGAAATACGAAAATCCAGGATTAGAAACGATGGGGCGATAATGGATAAAAACTTGAATTGTTTGAAAGTACGACATCTTATATTTCAGCTTTGTTATTTTCATTCTTTGTCGATGAAAATTCTAAACGAATTTTCAATTGAATTCTAACGAAATTCTGAGGTTACAGGAGGGGGAGGGGTTTGTGATATTTGACTCGGACCTCCTCGGTTTCCCAACAAATGTTCCCTAACGTAACTTACATGTACACCGTTCGTATTTAATGCAAATTCGTAAATTGGAGAGACCAGAGTAATCAACTAACCGGCAACGGGTAACTTCTGTAAACTCATTGAAATAGTTGACAACTTTCGCGCGTTAGTCCGAGTTTCGGAAAATCAACAAGAAGGAGAGAAGAAGAAAACTTTACCGGAGAATTTCCGAACCTTTTGTTACGGGAAAAGAATATTTACGGAGCAAATTTGGATTCAATTAGTTGGAAAATTAATATTTCCATGTTGCTCGTGTTTGAAATTTTGTGTATGTGTATTTGTATGTGTAAATAATGTACACAGGTATATATGTATAAAGCTGTAAATTACGGCTAACTCGACGAAGGTTCATATAGAGCTTTGTATCGCGAGTTGAACACGGTGCGTTTGCGCGATCATGCGAACTTTGTATTACCGCTGCCATAGTCGAGCGCGTTGTAGAGTCGGTTGGAAGTTGAGAAGTCTTTGGTGTCAGCAACAGCAACTCTGTTAGCCCCATGATTCTGTCCCCTCCAATCTTCCCCTCCTACACGCCGTACCTCTTCGTCAATAAACCCGCTCGCCTGTTCACGGTAGGACCGGGTAATTAGTTACGTAGTTGTGTGCGCCTAATGATAGTGGTGGTAGTAGCAACAACAGCAGGAACAGCAACGGTGGTAGCGATAGTACATAGGGGGGTGGTGGTGGTGGTGGTGGTGATGGTGCTGCTGCTGCTGCTGCCCTAAACCTTCTATTTCATTCTATTCTGTTTGGGACGCGACGCAAGAACGGTAAACATCAACGAGGAACCTGCTACCACCGATACAAGAGGCTCCAGGATATACCGAGGCAACGGCAAATGTTTCAACACCGATTCTAGCTGTCATATCAAAAGCAGAAGCAGTTCTTTTGTTTCTAAATTTATCATGATTTAATTGAATTTAGTCGCTCGAATTTACACGAAACTCTCAAAAATCTTTCTGCCACGAGGGGGAAAAAAGAGAGAAAAGTATTTATAATTGAACATAAAAACCAATACTTATGATTGTTTGTTATAAATATATATATACATGTCGCTTTTTTTGTTGGTGTCTCCTCGGACGAGACACGACTCAACAGCGGCAGGGGCAGTAGCAGCAATAACAGCGGCACGCCACTGGGTGAGGCAGGACAAGAGTGAGAATTTAATTGGCGGTTTTCGAAAGTTCAGGATGCAATTTTGCAGAGGTGGTGATTGAAGGGGGAGAAGAGGTGAATAGTTGAGAGGAGAAGAGGGAAGGCGGGAGGGGGTGGAAGTACAGAGGGCGACAGTTGCTCTAACTGAAGCGCGGAATGGTTGGGTGCGAAAGCCAAAACCGCAGAATGGAATTACTCCTGTTCAATCGTTTATAACGGCATGATAAATGGATTGAACCGTCAGCACTCGACGTCCAGTTTATTTGTCATCCTTTCGCGGAAACGCTCGTTATTTTTTCTACAATACCGCTGCTGCTGCTGCTGCTGCTGCTGCTGCTGCTGCTGCTATTGCCATACGCGTGGAGGGAGGATGGAGGGGGTTAAAAATCGTATGATTGCGTTTGATAACGTTTCAAATTCCTAAATCAATTCATGTCACCTCGTTTCACGGTAACCAGATGTATAATTCTCATACACTGTAAAAAATATACTTCCTAAACTGCCAAAGAAGTTTGGCAGTTTTTTACACAAACTTGTTTTGTAAATTATCAAACAAAAGTTTGTAAACATTCAAAAAATTTTGTGATTTTACGAAGATTTTTGAGAATTCACAAACTTTTGTTCGGCAATTTACAAAAAAGGTTCGGAAATTATTTTTCCAAACCAAGTTTGGAAATTTCCAAGCATTTTTGTTTGGAATTCAACAAATTTTTTTTACAGTGTATTTGGTACACATTTTCATTTTCATATTTAAAAAAAATACAAAAAAACAAACACGTTTTTTTGCAATTCTCTCAATAAAATACATTACATATCTCTTTGATCGCGTTGACTTTGGAATTTGATTTTTCCACGTTCATCCTCACTTTTCCATAATTGCAGTAATTTCAGGAAAATATTTGTAACCGTATGTATATGTATGTAGGTATATACGTGGATACCCTAAGGGCTCGAAGCCTCCTTAATTTGATGATTAGGTGAAGTCCCATTCTTCCTTGTCGTTCGATTTCATGAGGTGGTTGTTCCTTTCACTGGTCGACAGTGAAAAAAAGCGGCAGAGAGAACAGAAGAAAAAGTCTTCCCGACTCCCTGACTCCTCGCAACGTTTCCTCGTCCTCACTTCACATTGTTGTCACTTTTTTTCCAACCCATGCACACGTTTTTTTCCTCCTTTCCTTTTCGTCTTTTCCCTTCAACGTCAACCACCTCCGGTCTCATCTTCTTCACCGGGCAAGTCGGTTGCAGCCTCGTTATCGTATTACCTTTACCCATCGGTGCTCCTACATCTATTTCCACCTCTACTCTCGCTTCTGATATCATAATGCTATTCAAGGTGAAATATGAATGTGCTCTCTTTCAACCAAAGTTTCCGTAAAATGTTGAAGCTATCCACAGAGAAAAAGGAGAAGAAGAAAAAGAAAGCCAACTTTTTTCTTTCCTTCTCAAATAAGACTCGTAACTTTCAACATACAATAATGGTTCTTTAATATTTCGTGATACTCGATATCGAAAGGTCTCTTATTTTCATTTAGGTATTGTGTGATATATTTTTATTACCATCATCTCATCACCGTAACCGCATAACGAATCTCCTCTTGATTCCAGCGAATTGTGAGAAAAGAAGAAAAATGAAAGGGGACGCGGAAAGATCTCCTTTTTTTTGCTCTTCTTTTGCTTCTTCTTAGCATGCCATGTAAGTGCCCTGACTGGCTGACTGGCTGCTATGCTTCCTGTTTTTTTCCCATTTTCCCTCTCCCTCACTCCTTTTTCCATCTTTATTTCATTTCTTCTTCTTCTTCTTCTTCTCCTTCTCCTCCTTCCTTTTCTCTGTTCTTAATACGCGTCATATAATGAGAAAAGCAGAAGCGCAACGCAACGCAATGCAATGCGATGCAACGCAAGGCCTATTAAAAACTTGCAATTAGCATTTAAAATATAAACCTTCTTCCACTTCAACTTCCCTCACGCACACGTACACACGCACATACACACATATATAAATACTGCAAAATGAAAATGGAAACGTTGAAGAAAAGGAAAACGATATAAGAGACAAAGTGAGATGTCTAATGAAAGGGGCCTTTTAGATTGGCTAAATGCCTTTCAGTCAGTCAGAATCAGAGCGGTGGCGTGGGCTCGGCTCAACGGTTTAAATAGAACTCACCCCTGATTGGCCGCGCTTTTCTACCATTCCTTGCTGCACCATTGCCATTATCAATACAACGCTCTACGCTACCGAGCATCCTTTTTCTCTACTCTTCAGTAATTTCGCATCCCTGTTGTATTTTCTTTCTGTATATGTATATACATATTATATGTATAGATATATACACATATATATGTATATGAGAGTCATTCAACACCGAGGAGAGCCTTACGGTGAAGAGTAAACAAGAAAAAGAAGAATAAAGGTAAAAGGGTCAAACACGCGGATCATGGATTTTGTGGCAAAATGCGGTACCTTAAGCTTCGAATTCATCTCTTGCCTCCTCTCTCTCTCGTTTTTATACGCGAAATCTGCTTCTATACTTTTATAAATCTGTCAATGAATTTGCACTTGGAAAAAGACTTCGCTAATAAATAGGTAGGTACATTGCTTCCTCGATTGGTTTCATTACATTTCGAGTTAATGTCAATTTTCGGAGATTTTTCCAATCAAATCTTAATGTTCTAACGATGCAGCTACACAGCCATATAAAGCCATTTCTTTGAATCTAAGAAATTGTTATTTGGATATGTCGAAATCAACATTCTTTGACTGGAATTAATATACTGTTGGTTTAAGAAAAATGTCTCATTTGCTCTTCATTCTGAAGCATACATTTGTTTATATCAGAAAAATATTCATTTCGACCTATCGAAATAACGATTTCTTGAATTTAAAGAAACATTTTCATTCGTGTAAATTTCATAAGAGGCTATTAGATAATTATCGCTGAAAGATGGTACAAGGCATCGAAATTATAATATAATTCTTGTAGTAGACCACTTTTCTACATTTCGATCTTCTTTTTTTTGTAGTAGCACAAAAATCAGAACGGTTGTGCTATTTTTGTGCTGTTGAATTATATATGTGAGCGGTATCCCAAGCGCATAACTCAAACAAATGGTACAGCTGCGCATGAAATAATTATGCTCCAGACATTCAATGATATTCAGAATGGGTCTCAGAATGGAATACCAATTCTATGCTATTGCTGTGCTTTTTGGAGACCTAATAGCCGATTTTTGTGCTACCGGAGATAAAGAGTTGAAGGAGATCCTATTACTAAGGAATGCGTGTGGAAGATGATTCTCTTCTTCAGTAATTCTAGCATGATTTCGCTTCACCCATAAATGATACTAGGATTTTGTGCTACTCTGGCACTGTTGAATCATTCGGATAATCTGATCGCATAAACTGAAGATCAGATGGGATTTTACATATGGAATGTGACTTCGGGTGAGATGTGCCTTCCATGTTCATCGATTGACTTCGATCATTTAGAACCAATCCCCAAGTTTTGTGCTGTTGATTTGCTGTGTAAATGCATAATCCTCGTACTGTTGGGGATTCAATGAGAAACGAGGCTCCAGGTATGAGCGATGACGATCGATACGAGATGCATATCTTCATAATCCTTTCCAACGCAACGTTCGTATCAATCTTATTCTCTCCAATCGAGATCCTTTGATTTGTTCTTTCAAATGCATCCACCACCATCCACTCATCAACAGCACATAAAAAACATGAAACTTAGTATGGCTACTGTATTTATCTAAATCGTAACATTGACCCCGGTAACTATCACAGTCCTGATTTTCCAGACATCATTGAGAGTAATCCATAATCCAGATCCATAAATAGGGAACACAAAAAGAGCACAGAATGATGCCGTAAACCCTATCCTCTTAGATAATGTAATTTCCAAGATCGTGCTAATTTCATCAGAATCTGGCGGGAAATTCGTTTTCTCGTAAACGACTGAAGCATAAGAATCGCGAATAGAACCATAAATTATTCCACTGTGCTGATTTGACTTTGCTAGCTTCCGATACGTAATGTACTGGTTAATTGCTTCCAGCTTGACATTAGGAGCCTATGTGGAAGAAATGTCCAAAACTGTATACAATTGTATACGATTTGTATACAATTTGTGTGCAATTGTATACATTTTTGGACATTTTTTCCACATGGGAGTTTTCTATAGATTTTTTTTACCACGTATAAACTTTCTTCTCCGAGGAAGTAATAACATCACGGTTGTGAGTTCATGCTAGCATGTGGTCACTTGAAATCTGATTGTGATCACCGGAACAATAACGAAAATGTAGTTGCGACTGCCAGATAGAATGCTTTAGAGCCTAAATTAGCCGCATGTGCTGGTTATTAGACTGAGATTATTTAATCGTTGAGGGAACAAGAGTATTTAATTAATTTTAGCTTCGACCATTTCATCTGGGCGTTCAAGGAGATGCAACTCTCATCAAGTTTTCGAGCAGGCACTTTCAGTCAGATTTTTTACAGTGAACACATCGGTGTAATCCTCTCCCTGGTCATCTAGCTAAAAATTCGCTGGCACAGCCAACTAGATCGCTGAGAGAGCAACATAATCAACCGAGGCAGCAAACTTTTCGCTAAACTAACAAAATTTTCAGTATTATACACAGGACAACAAATGAATTTTGCTGAAGAAGCGAACATTTTTCGCTGTCACAAGATTGTTGTGATAGCTAACAGTTTCCTACCACAGCAAAATTGTATTTCGCTGTTACAGCGAATGTCTTTTTTCTCCGTGCAAAATTGGCGGTACGCACTGTGAAATTCTTATATATTCATTGTCGTCTGAAGTAAAATATCACTCATCACGTGGACTATAAAAGAGAAAAAAGTATTGCTGGCATAACAAACAGGTCTGTTACTACTATAGCACCTACAAAAAAATGAGCTGAAAGAGCTGATTCGTTCATTCAAATTCAAATGTATGTACACTGATAGAAAAAGTTTCCAGGAACAATGGAACGTTTAATTCAATAGTCGCCATAAAAACTTCAATTAATTTTAATAAAAATATCCCAATTGAATCAATCGAATATTCATCTAATCAACGAAATATTTGATGTCCTATAAAATGGTCTTATGAAATATTCTAAAAAGAATGGATATTTACTTGAATCAACTGAATATTTTATGGCGACTGATCAATAAAATGTTTTATCGCTCTCGGAAATTTTTACTCTCAGTGTATAAAAATCAGGAAATATTCAGTAAAAGATGGAAAAGTTGAAAGCACGCTCCAGAGACGAAACTATTCTCATTCGAATTCATTTGTGTCATAACTCGATTTTTTGTTCATAAAACTAATTTTTCTACATGATTAATGAAAAATTGTATACATCAATTCAACGATCGCAAACTTTTCATTTCTGATTTTATTCTATGGTGTATGAATGATATTACTTCCCTCTCTTCGAAAAAAACTTCAACGTTTTAATTATTCTATGAATTCAACATACCTTTTAATTAATTTTCCCCATGTTACGTTGTAGTTTGGAGCAAAAAGTTTCGCATCAAACGGAGAAACTGTCACGCGGATAGTCAAAAACACGTACACTAATGGCCAATATTCAACGAAAAAACATGTTTTCGAATTGATTTTCAATGCACTAAAATCAGTTTCCAATGTTTATACCGGAGCCATCAGTTTATTGTACAAAGATGCTCCTTTGTTATACACATTGACTATCAATGTGCGGGTTTTGGTTATCTGTGTGACAACTTCTGCGTGCAGTTATGGAAGAGTATTTAGTTACGTTACTCCGGTCTCGGTGATGGACAATTACTTAGTTACGTTGTTTCGGAGTAAAAAAAAGACCTCCCCTTCTGGTTTTGTTTGGTGCATTCCTGAACAAATGTTTTCGTTGCAATAACCAAAATTTCATCACATGTAGTTCAGGTGATCGAACGTGTTTTGTTCAAACCATTTGTTCAGCGAAGCCAAATTTTGGCGATAGCCACTAAAGTTCCAAGTTTGAAAATATTTGGCTGGGTAAAAATGTTCCAATAAGCACAAACTTAATCTCCAGCGTACAAAAATACACTGAGAAAAAAAATGTTTTGAACCGATGAATTTTTCTTTCAGTCTAAGAAATGAATTCATCCAATGGTATCTGTGGAGTTATTGCATCAACTTCATGTAATATGTGATTCGCACGGAAGTGGTGGGATCATTAATTGGAATATGAGGTACTTAGGATTGATGAAAAAGTTATTGGATGGAAAATTTTGATTTTCGAATTCATGGAATATAATTTGATTCAATGAATTATGCATTTGATGGGCAGAAGCCATTTATAACACTGTAATAACCAACTGTAGTGCCAAAATGATAATTTCTCCTTTCAATGAAATATTCAATTCTTTGAATAAAAAAAGTTTTAAAATAGAAAAATATCAATATAAATATTATAAATATTTCTTGCATTCGAAATAAAATGTTTTCATGAATATGAAATGAAAATTTTCTGTAAATAAATCAATATTTGGAACAATGAATATTCTTTCCTATCTAAGAAATTATTTCATAGAATGTACAAAGAGATTTTCTAATCCTTCAGAGAACTTATTGATATAAATAAATCTTTCTCCGAATCAATGGAATTCATTTTGATTGGATGAATGATATTTTATAAAATTTCCAGAATAAAAAGAAATAAGCAGGAGTCAGAGCATTCGCGTAAGAGTAAGTGTAGTTCATTTGAAACAATTGGATTATTCGATCAGATGATTAATATGATCAAGAAGTTTGAAGAAACTGTTTTTCTTTGCGATCAAGTCATATTCGTTGATGATGTTCGATGCCGGAACCTAGAAGAAATATTTATTAGGACGGAACATTACTTACTATAGGTTTACGGTGAATTAGTTCTTCATATGCGAACTGCACTGCAGGAAGATAGCTTGTGAGAAAGTATTGCCACCTTCTGAGAAGTAAACGCAATTTGTTGAAGTGAATTCAATACATTTTTATTTTAAAAACATATTTCTTTGTTTCAATGAATTCATAAATTCGATCGATCTATCCATTTTATGGACTCGATGAAACCTTTATTCGCAAAAAGCATTGGAATTTTGCAGAATGTATACAATTTTGACCTCATCAAACGTAGTGTTGACGAGAATAATCAGGTCAGCAGTTTATTAACTAGAATCCTTCTTCAATCATCAATGAAAATTTTTAATGAGGTAATTTTTTAGATGTTGCTGAAGTTTGAATTGTTTATTGAAACTAATTAACCATCGAATAAGATAATATTCAACTATTAAAGCCCAAAAATCTTGCAGTACATTATTCAAACGATGTTTCCAGTGGCGAAGAGTTGATTCGAAAAGATATGTAACGATAATTTATCAGATTTCGTGAGTTTTAATTCTCGTTTTGTTTCTATAAACGATTCAAACTTCGAGAACACATTTATTAGCATGAATAAAATAGCTCCATTCGATTTGAATTCCCAAATCATGGGTTATAATACTTCATTTTATTGATTTCAAAACTATCCAAACTATCATTGTTCATATGAATCCTGTTCTATAAAATAGATTTCATCCAAAGAAATTGCTCTGAAGTTTGAACTGAAAAAGTATCTCATTGTGATCATGAATTTAGTTTTCTGTTGAAGAAATAGAACTCTCGGAATTAAAATCCACAACTATTCGGTACATGATTTGATTTTATTATCCGAACAAAACCACTTGTATTGAAATGAATGAGATTATTATACTCTCAACCGTACCGGTTTATGAATAACAGTATTTTTGGTCCTATAACTTCATGTTCTTGAATGTAATAATTATTACATTAACCTGATCTCGCGTTGTTTTTCTCATGATGGGAGAGGTTGATCATTTGTAAGCCATGTCTATTCATTTTATGAAATATATTTTCACTTGGAGTCAATAATTATTCTGACGAAGAAAACAATTATTATGTCAAATACTTGATTGTTAAGAATTTCAAATACTAAGTATAATCAACCTCGATTTCCGTACGAAACTTTACGTATTTCATTGATTTTCACTTTGGAATTCATCAAATGAGAGTTATAAATCGGATGAAAGATGATATCGACAAAAATAATCAGTTATTCGGTCAATAGAGTGCGTTTTTAATTTCAAAAAATAAATTTCAATGAGCTGATTTGATAGTATGAATGAAAAGACTTTTTATGGTTATGACATCATTTTAGAGCCAAGAAGACATTTATTTAATGCAATGAAATGGGAATCAATGAAATCAATTTCATTAATTCAAAGAATTTTCTTTCTCAGTGTACTCTGACGTAAATCGTGATGTTACATTTGACACCACGTTGTCACACGTTTGCATAGCTCATTGTAATGAAAAAATGTCTAAAATATTGAAACTAAAGTGGGATGAGATAACGCACTTTTCCGATTCAATACACTGAGAAAAATGGATGGTTGCAGTAACCAATTCGTTGGTTAAATACGGTCTAGCCAATTAATTGGTTGTCACAACCAATTATGTGAGTGTCACAATCAATTCTGTTGGTTATGATGACCACGTCAAAAAATGCAGTTGGAGCAACCAACGAGATTGGTTGTTACAACCACATAATTGGTCATGATAACCAATCAATTGGTTTGACCTTGTTTAACCAACGAATTGGTTTGCTGCGACCATACATTTTTCTCCGTATACAGATTGAAATAATACATAAAACCTTGTTCACTCAAGGAAGATATAAATATTCACTTACAATCTTTATATTTTCTCAAAGTGAATGAGCTTTTATCAATTATTTCATATTTCCAACGAATCATCTCATCCCAATTTACTCTATTATTTCATAAAATACTGAACTGTAATATTTTTCAAAGGGATTCTTTGCTGAGTGTAAATATTCTTTTCGAGACTTTGTGCGGTTATTATGGAAGATTTTTTTAATGCGATCGTAATGAATTGAAACCTCGATTGTCTTTTGCCTTCTCCCTTCCCATAAAAAAGAGAATCATCAGTGCACTAACACTGACATGAGATTTCAAACCGAGTAGAGAATTATAAAATTTGTCTGGATTTAGACATATACATGTTACATGATGAAATCATTTGTTACATTCGATACAACGAAATCCATTGAAACAGAGACATACCCAACGACGGGAGTCACGCGTCGTTCATTTATGTTCTGCGACGATCGTCATTTACGTGCGAGTATTACCGTATGAATGACCGTGTAAGTAGGCATATAAGTGCTTATCCATCCTACGAACGAGCTCATCATTTAAGCACATTTTGTCAACCGAAGGGATTACTACTCTCTCCGTTGTCAGTCTCCGGGCATTCCTATTACTTCCCTCGATGTATCTCACCCCTTATATATTTTCAATACCACGTATGTCGCTGTACACGACCAAACAAAGCTGAGAACATCATATGCAGGTAGGATTATAGAACAGAACTGCTGCGACCCTTTTCTTTTTTTTATGGTTTAGCAGGATGACGAAGAGCATCAACCCTCAATGATCAAGTTCATCATCGTTGTCGTCGTGGTCGCCGTCGTCATAGTCGTCCCCGATTCTTCTCAATTCTTCGGGACATATTTCTAAACCTATTTCAGAGATATTACACGATCGCGAAGGGAATCGATCACACACATTTCGAAGGATTCAAAATCGAATTTGTAGGGAAAACTAGAGAGAAACAAAAGAAAAGAAACACGGAGCAGGGGCATCACGTGAGATTTGATGACAGAAAATGAGAAAAGAAAGAGGAGACGAGTATGTATATATGCACAACTGTCGTAGTCTATTATGCGCACTTAATTAGGCTATGGCGTGTGTCGTACACACGGTCAAAAGGGGATCTTCACGTGGGGAAAAAAAACACGGTGCCACTGGTGACAGTGACCAAAGGGAAGGGGGTGCACAGATCATCCCGGTCGTAGGACAAGATACACCCTTAAAAGATTTCATGTATTCGTTCGTGTATTAGATGGCAGGCTCTCTATAGATGAATATGCAATACAAAATAGGATAGGCCGTTGCGCGCTAAAGGAAAAGAGGGACGGAGAGTTAAAAGGGGGTTAGTTTTGGCTGGGGTATGGTATCATCGGAATAGTAAAAGAGGGCAATGAGCTGCACCTCCAGGGGGTAGACAAGATTATAATCTGTCCCATTATTGTGCCATCGACGTCCCAAGGGGTTCTTTCGATGATGCTGTTACAGTTTTGTGCATTTAACATACCCTAAAGAACGATATTTCTATTCAAATATGCACATGTATCCTTTCGGTTCCATACTTTATTAGATATACACATCATTCTTTCATCGGTGATGGATTTTCAATTGATGTGAATTTCATTTTGTGTCCCACTCTGAAGGATACCTCAAACAACCTTAAGATATTTAAAAAGAATCCTTGTAATTTGGAATAAGATATTAACTCTTTGGATCCAAGTGCCCACCTCGGGCCTAGTTGAAGTGGTATATTGGGATATTGACAAGAAAACGAAGTTTTGGTGAAAGAACAGTGAATACTCTGCGAACTATTCTTCGTATCTTTCATGAGTATTACCCAGATACGCTTTGATAAATGTACCATGCTTGGTGCCAAGTTTGAGTCTATGCTAGTCAACACCGGGCCTAGCTTGGTTGCCAACATTGGCACCAAACTAGATTAATCTCTGTGATGATAACAATGTTCAATGCTTGGCTCCTGAGCTTGTTTTAATATTAAAATTCAATATCGATATTGTTACCATTATTGATATACAATACTAATTTAGTCTGAATGAGTGGGATAGATTTTTCATTGGCGTCCAAGTTTGATTGAACATTCACATTTGAGTGATGGACCAAACTTGGTGACAAGTTAGAGTCAATGCTAGTCATCACCGGGTGTAATTTGATGGCCAAGCATGTTACTAAGCTAATGAGCGAAGCTGTTATCGATGCTAGTTATCACCGGCTGTAGTCTAATTATCAACAATGTTATCAAACTGGATCGATGTTTAGGATGATAATAACGTTCTCTGCTGAGCATTCAGCTTTTATATATATCGAAAATCCAACACGCCGAAATATGGTTGGTCCTAGAATCGATGTTCAAGACGCTATCAAGGTTTGATTAACTATGACGGGCCAAGCATTGGTCAAGGCTAGGCTAACCAGATTTGTCATACCAAGCTTGACGCCGATCATTGTGCAATTGTCAGTGTTGGCATTAAGAGCCTGGGTACATTGAAAATATATTAGGAATTCTCAAAAGTGAATTTCAAGTAGCAGAAATGATGACTCTTGTTATCAAGAGGAACAAAGTTTGGTTTTGTAGTATTCATACGAACAGTTCGATAGATCTTTTCTCTTTTCCTGTATGTTTGACGTGGCAGAACGAATAAAAGCCGTTCTTGAAGACGAAAGAGGAACACAAGATGTAGGAGGAGGAGGAGCGGAAAGGGCGAACGACAAAGGGGAGAAAAGGGAAAATAAGGGCGAAAGAGAAGAGGGTACGTTGATAATTTGCACTCGGACGAGTCTATTGTCCTGTGGTAGACGCACGCGACCGTTCCAATTATAGTACTTCGCCTTGTCGAGGTTGAGACTCGCAAGCAGGTAGGAGCGGTTCTTTCCTCTCTTTCTTCATCTTGCTCATTTCTCCGCGGATACCGCCACGTCCAACTTGTTCTTTTCACCCCAAAACCTCTGAGAATTTTAATTACAATCGTAATTATCATGAAACCACCTCTAGCAGCATTTTCCCTCCACCCTTGAAGAAAGTTTTTCCTGAATAACGTGTGCGCTAACAATTCAAGAGGTTCGCATGCACGTAACAAAATATACGCGTATATTGACAACAGGATGATGAGAGTTTGAGAAGATGAAGAAAAACAACAACGACAACAACAACGGCAAACGAAAAAAAAAAAAAAAGAAAGAAGAGCGCAAGTGATTAAGGATGATCCAACATCGAAGTTATCCGGATATCCGCTCTTTTTCCTTCTTTCTACTCTCTCTCCCTTCTTCCTCGTGCGCCAACGACGGTGATGTCTGCTGGTAGTGGTAGTGCTTTTTTTGTTCACCAATGTTTTTCAATCTCATTATCCCAAGGGAAGACGGAAGTGTGAGAAAAACTTGGACAAATGCAAACGAGAATGTGAGTTTTGTGAAAACTCTGAAAAGAAGAAGTACGACGCGCTAGCGTTCACGCTTCGTAAATACACAAGTGCCGCTATTCTATCTCCAGCCTCTCGGAGTTGCTCCTTTCCTTTTGTCCTCGTCACGACGAAAAGGAGAGGGAGGGGGAGGAGGGTAAGATAGAGATAATACACTGTCACACATCGGTGATAATTCTGTCATGCAAAAAGAGTGGTAGCAGCAACAGCGGGAGCTGTAATAGCAACGCGAGTGACTCTCGTCGAGCTAAACAAGTCTCTCCCACGAATTCAAGGGACTCCTCGACGGCGGCGAAGTTTTCCATCCATCGAAGTTTCTTTTTATTTTTTATAAACTTCTTTCGTTAGAGTAAGGGTTTATATATATATGTTTGCATGCGATTATTATTTTTATTCTCATATTATTGTGAGAGAGATGTTCTCTTTTTTCTCTACTGCTTTCTTTCTTAACTCGACAAAAAAAATATATATAAATAATTACGAAGATGCAAGTTCTCGTATTTTATCAACACATTTAATTATGGTATTCCTAAATTCAAGACGTAGTTTAGAAGTACTTGACTATGAAGTGTTTATTCCCCCCCCCCCCCCTCATGCTGCTTTCTCTGAATTTTTTGCCAAATGACAGTGAATCATAAAATAAGCTTTGGTTATAGCCAATTTTCTCATGATTGATTTCTTGATATTGTGTGAAAATTGTATATAAATTCTACATAAATTTGATGTGCCCTTGTAGAAATTTGTCGGGGCGTCCCATTCACCATCCACGTACTAGATGGGACCCACGTGGGGGCAACTGGATAACACATTTCAGCCAATTTGACTGTAGTGCTCAAACATTTAGTTGATTTATATAGATCCTTTATGTGTGAACTGATCGTACAGTAGCTTTGGTAGTCAGAGGAATAAAAGGAAGCCCAAGCGTTTCAATTTGTCACTCGCACTGTAAAAAAGGTTCACCGGAAAATTCCAGTAAATGTACTGGAAGTTATCAACCTCTGTATGTACCGGAAAATGTTAGCACATTTGTACTGCAAAAATTCAGTACAAATGTTATGGAATTTCAGCATGGGAACTGGAAATTTTCTGAGCCTCGGTACTGGAATGTTTCAGTACACAAACTGGACTTTTCCAGGACATGTACTGGAAAATTAATACTGAAAATATTCATGAAATTTAAAAAAAAATTGCTTACACAAAGTCCTTGTGTTTCAAGATGATTGAGCAACTTGATCGTTCATGTGGATGGACAGAAAGTCATATCTACCTCACGGGATTCGAACCTACACTTTTCTACCTGCCTATCAACTGAAACCTAAGACCTTACTGATGAGCTATAGCGCGACATGTTGGAAGGTCAGCTTGGGTTACTATATATGCTTCATATCTAGAATACACAAAGCAATGAGTCTTCGAAAAATCTCATATATCAACTTTATTCGCTACAATTACAATTAAGGGGTAATATCACCTTGTGACTTTTTTTTTTTCACTTTTTTTTTTATTGGCTTAAACACTTCCTAAACTATCTAAGAATGATAGGAAATGTCGATTATAGGGGAGAAAATATTTTAAGTTTATAAAAATAACGATTTTTTGCGCATAGTCGAGGAGCAAAATAAGCGATAGTTAGAGAGCGCTGGGGTTTTTCGGTAAGAGTTTTGAAATTTCGTTTGTATGGAATTTACCGATAATTTCTACTTCCAAGCCTTCAATTTTGAGTAATAGATGTCTCTACTGATCTTATGTAGAGACTGAAAGAGCATTTGTTTAAACAAAATACGTTACAAAGGTCAAAAGTACGATACAGCTGTATTTCTTGCTGTTTTACATTTCAATGATGGCTACAGAGGAATTCTCAAAGTAATGGAGCAATTGGGCATCACAATTGGAGATGAATGTTATAATTTCTGCTCGGAAGCCGACGCGGTCCGTATTTCGCTTTCCGAGCGCTCCCTCACTGAAGAGGCTAAAGCTGCTCGTAAAGATGCAACTTCGTCCAGAAAAGATGAGAATCAAGAGAATCTCAATTTAGAAGGCCAATTGTATGGGGCAGGCATCGCAGATTAGAGGTAAAACCAAAATTTCACTACAAACATACTACTTGAAACTTTGAACGCGTTTATCTCAAAACCATATCTCTGGAGTTGGCCGTACCAATAACTCTGCCAATTTTCAACCGATTGCTTTGAAATTTTCACTATATCTTGAAAACATGATTATCTATAGAACATCGTAGGATTTTTTCGATATTTGGCGTTGAACCGATTTTGTAGCCGGTTTTCGATCGATTTTTTCAGAGAAAACAGGTTCTTCAACTCCAAAACGATGCCATTTTTTTTAAAATTCATTTTTCAAAAAAATTCTACGATGTTCTATAGATTTCATCATATATTTTAAGAAAATCTTTGGTTTTTTGTTCTAGATCAAAAATTGTGACCTGTAGCGGTACGGCCGAGCAGGTGTATGAAAAGAAACGGCTTTTTTTCAGTCTACTTCCAAGCCTCTATTTTTTATTTAAAAAATCGAATAAAATATGTTTCTCATATCTAAAGACTAGTACTTTCATTAGTACAAAACCTCATATTAAAAAAAATATTTTTGACTCCACAGTAGGCCTTTGAAATGAAGCTCAGTTTGTCTGGTTACAAGGTGATATTACCCCTTAATATTCAAAATCTCAATCAGGAAATTTTTAATGAAAAGATTTGAAATTTTTCCTGCCAGAAATGACGAAGTCCAATAGAAGTGGAAAATGTCAGTGCAACAGTGATTTAATTCCAGCATAACTGGAAAATCCCATCACACAACCTGAAAATTGCAGTTCAGAACCTGTATAATTTCAGTATTCCAACGATTAGGTTTTTTGTTCTGAATTCGCAATGTTTTCCAAGTCCTTATTGAGGGGATACTTTTTTCTGGCGCACAAGAACTGTAAAATTGTAGTACGAGCCAGTAAAATTTTCGCAAAATCAAGGCAGAATTTCAGTACACAATCTCAAACTTGAAAACTCCAGTGCAAGGACTGAATTTTCAGTTATGCTTGGTAAATTTTCAGTACCGTACCAACCAAATCTCTGTACATGTACTGGAATATCCATATTCCAGTACTAGCACTGGAAATTTCCAGTCCAGTTGCACAGTTTCTTACAGCGCGGGATTGTTTTATAGAAATAAATTCAAAAGCAACGTTCTCGACTTGAGATTAAATGTCAAAATACATTGTTATCTTATTCATAGGTGTGATTCTACAGCTAGAAACCAACTTTAACATCCGGGAAAACTAGCTGGAACCCATTTAATTGCCAATCATAATTTCTACCAGGCTGGAGAGATGCTTTTATAAAAGCATATCTCAGAGACGAAGGAAGAAGAGAATTAATTTCATCGGTATACTTTGTTTAAACAAGAAGTGAGCGATGGTTTCATTCCAAATACGTTGAATTCTTCTATACAAAATAATTGAGAGACGTTTAAATTTGCCGCCGTCATCGAGGGAGCTACCGTTGGAAGGGAGGACAGCTTACAAGCTAATAAATAGGCCGCTCGGTATGCACGCGATTCATTCATAAATATACTCAGCTTGGTTATATAGAAATACATCTACGTACACGTACAGGTTGGTGTAACTTACGTACACGATGATCCCGATCGTGACGGTCGAAGCAAGCAGCCGCGGCAACCTCTCTCCAATGTTGACAGAGATTCACGGTCATTATCGTCCATAGCCTTTCTCTCTATTCATCTATCATTACCGATACTCTTTTATTTTACTTCGCATCAAAAGCTAATTATAAATGTAACGCTTTTTCGATGCGAGGAAGGGAACAAAAAACCGATTGCATTGTCATTGAAAAATGATGTTATTCGTCGTTATTAATGATAAACCGTCTGACGTAACTATAAATCTTACGAACGTGAAATACAATTTTCTGTGGACCATACATCTCCCGCGTGTATTCTGAAATTGCAAGGTTTTGAAAATTGTCAGAGAAGACACAGCGCTCGTTATAAAGACCGGGTGGTAGGTCTCACTTCCCTTATAAAGCTATCGTCATCTTCTTCTTCTTCTACTGCAAAGATTCATCATTCATCGCGTCTTCGTGCGAAAAACATGGACGATTCAGTCACATAGAGTGAATAAAATTATAAATATTGGATACGGTATCGATACGACGAAGGTGTGGATAATATAATAACGAGGAGAATGACACAGTTATTAACACGGTGGATGCGATGATGAGAGATGGAACTCGCTCGTGTGAGTCTATCATCATCGTGTTTTGTGTACTTTGATACAACATACGACCGCCGATACGAGTAAACGCGTATACGCGTATCCGCGTGTACGTATATCGGTTACATATGTATGGGTAAATATCCAAAGCATAGAGGTCCGGTGGCCCTATTACACGCCGCATTACCACTGTCAACACGTATACGTACGCCCGTAATAACGGTTATTAGTTATGCCGTCCGGTTACCGAGCTTATCCTTCGTATTACCAACCACGCCGCCCATCGGACAGTCGTCAACGTATCCTTTTTCCAAGGAACGCTTTCGTTTTTCTCAAATGTTAATCGATTTTCACGCCGCCAACTTCCATCTCTCATATGCACCCCCCTATACAACGACGTCAAAAACGAATACTTCAACTCGGTATTTTTGAATTTCGTACAATTGAATATTAATCCAAACGATGTATGAAATTTGGAATATCGAATCGGCAGGGAAATGCTAGTTACGCTAAACGTAATATACAACTGCTTTATAAGTGACGAGCGGCTAACCAAGTGTGTAACAGCGAGTAAGCAAGAAACCTGTAATTATGGGCAAGCGTGCCGCAAACGCGATACGATGTGATGTGAACGGACCACCCACATTAATGTCTATTCAATATATCTTGTATCATACATCATATCGCTATCATTACTGGTACTTTTATCGAATATAAATAAAGTAATTATGTGATACGTGTGATTTATCACCGCTATTGTGTTATAAAATTATTACCATTTTTGGCTTGATTTCTACGTCAAGGGGGAACCGATCTCCGTTACGTAAAAATACGAATCATAAATTCATGAAAAATAAAAGGAAATCAGGGAAGAAGAACATCTACTATTCTCCAAGTGTAAATAATAAGTATAAGAAATCAATTAAATTGTATACATTATTTACACACGACGTAAGAATAATATCGATACGAGTATCAATTTATTATGAAATTTGTTCTGACAAGAGGCGTGCTGTGATAAATATCTGAGATAAGGTTTACAATCTTTGTCCCGTGTGTATGGTGGCATTTATACCCGTATACGTGAAAGTGGACTTGAGTAGGTATGAGTGAGACAGACCGTGCCAACGTCAGCCAGCTGTCACGGTTGTAGAAGTTTCGTATATGTATATATACGTATTCCTCCAACATTCCGGTTTTATCGGACATCATCGGGCCCACGATCAAACTTTATCCACGTTCCGGTCAGACATTTTTGATCGCACATGAGTTGAAAACCATTCGAGGTAGAAAAATTTAAATCCTCAACGAGCGAGACGTTGAACGTACGAAACGTTCAAGTGGGAGCATTACTTTTTCTGCTTCAAAATATTCAAAATGTATCTTTTACGTTAAGACAAAAATATCAAGTGGATAAACTTTTTTAATTGGTCATAACGATACGCCGTTGTACGATTGATCATTCTCATATTTAATTTTGCTAATTTCAACTGGTATCAAACTGGTGTTGGATTTTTTGGTTCAAAAAATATCTTCTGTCTCCTCCATAAATGTTCCTTGCGAGAACAAGTGTGTGGGGAAATTTTTTCTGGCCCGTGTATCTTCTTTATCGCCTATTCCACGTGTTTCCAAATTTATCTTCTGTGATTTCTTTTGTCTGAAAGCTTCCGCAAGCTTTCGCTTTGCGGCACTTTATTTTCCATGAGTATTTTCTTTGCGATTTAGATTTTCAAGTTTTTTCCTCTGTCTTCCCACGAGGAGTTTTCACTTCGACAATTCTTTTCATGTACAATAGTTTGCTTTTTCAACCTACTTCTCTCCTGGTTGTCACAACCTTCGAATTTCTTGCGTCCAATTGTGAATCACATTTCTTGTCATCAATCTGGAGACGAAAGTGTATATTTTTTTTTAATGAACTTTTCACGTCGAATACGGTGATAATTAAGGCGGATGATTTATCCTTCACACTATGATTCGATCGCTCTTCATTAATTTCTTCTAGAAACTTCATTCTTCATCAAGATTTTTTTCACAATTATTTATGTTATCTCGTGTCATCTTTCATCTCCTTCGAATCCGAATTACTCTTCTCCAGGGAGACTGTTTTTTGTTTCTCTATCAATTCATGCATCTTGTCCATGTATATTTCTTCCTACTTACATTCTTCTCTTCTCTTCCAAAGATTTTATACACGGAAATCCACAAATGGTGTTAGAATGACAAACCGACACATGCGTTTCTTCATAACCAGTTTCTCTTATATTTTATAGTTCTTTTCTTTTGTGTGCACAGACAGACCAAATTGTGGCATCCATCGAGCCTTACACGTTGAAAATTTTCTATAAACAATGATTTCTCACAAACCCAATTCTGTGTGGTCGATTGCTATGAACGCAGGAGAAATTCTGTCTTACGAGAGACCTCGAATGGTACTGCCCTTTACCTCTTTCTAATTTCATTCGAGATGATAAAAGTCAACGTGATGCAGTGGAGAAGGATACACGATCGCCCTGTGCTCTTAAATAATTCTAGATACAATCTGTATAGAAAATATACAAGAAATAATAACCAAGGATAATTTGAAGATCTCCACGTACCTCAACGTATCATTCTGAATCATTCGTTCTTTTTTATTCTCTCCCTTCAGCTTTTGTTTTATATTATCTCCACCTTTAGCCATTAAATGACAGGGCTTATAAAGTGAAAGGCAAAAAAGGAACTCGTATGATAAACGTGAAAAGAAAAGAGAAGAGAAAAGTATAGAGGCGAGAGAAGATAGGTAAAGAGTCGAAAACGCATGTAGGAGCTGGAGACGATGGAAGAGGGAGGAAGGAAGGGCTTCCAGCTCGACGGAGCCAATTCAGACCCGGAATTTATCCTATCAATTTCTGCTCGGTGGAGTGGCAAAGAGCTCGGCAGCCTCGACTGGCTCGCTGTATTAAACTCTACTCTTTCTTCTATCTTCCCCTTTCTCTCTTTCTTTTACTCTTCTCACCTTTCTTCCTTTCTTTCTGCATTTCTTTTTTTTCTCCTCCTCGTTTTTTATACTTCTCATTTTTGACTAACATTCGAGGGAGTTTTCCTCCCTCTTCTTGCTCTTATTATCGTACGGCAAGCGCATTATATTGTTGAAGATACAAAATTACACTTGTCAGGAGAAATTATTTCAAGTTCAGGAACAATTTTATGGCACATTCAGAATATTCTACTCTACGTGTGGGGTAGAAATGAATTCTTTGTGACTTACACCGTTGAATGTCCGATATTATATCTCGCTGAAGAATCATTTTCAATACGTTATCAGCTGGTCTGACGAATCGATATCATTGATCTTTATATTCTGTACTGGAAAATTCAAAAACTAAAATAGAACTGAAGCACTTTGGCGATTCGCTCTATCCTTATGCGACTATCAAACTTTATTTCATAGTAGAATAGCAAGCGTTGTTGGAATCTTCATCAAGGTGGAACAATAGAACGTATTTGTTTTGTTGCGATTGTGGGATCTATTGATATAGAATTTGTGTATCAATGCGCTTCGGACTGGTATTGATTTTCGATGAGTTGAATGGGAATTCTGATTAAATAAAGTATCCATTTCAAAGATAAAATTGCACATACCCACCTTCTTCAGTCACTGTTATTTCTTTTTGCCTGAAAAACAAAGTCAAATGGTTGGAGAGAGGCTTCGAAGCTTCCAACTAGGGATAATCGGGACTAGACAGGTCATTTGCGGACACGTATTGCGCAAATACAGTTCATTTGACATATAATATCAGCAAAAAACATCCTTTCAGTAGGGGTTTGCACGCAACAAAATGAGTTTACTTTGATGAAACTGAAACTAGCGACGACGAGCTAGCGACGGATTGATGCAACTTTTGATAGAATTGCTTTTTGAAATAATTAAGTAGCTAAATCGTATATTTGGAAATCACCCAATCAATTTTTGGCATGAAAAATATTTGAATCGAGTAAAATCAGAAGTTACATCTGCATTCCGCCACTAGCTTCAGCTTCATTTTACTGCGACAGCTGTTCACTTTTTCCGCTATCGCAGCTAAAATAATTGCAGTTATTATTCATTTACTGCTAAAATTCCTTCTCGACGACACTCTGACAGTAGCCAAACAACACTGTAAAAAGTCTGACTGAAAGTGGCTGCATCTTACTTGAAAATATGACTGAAATTCAGTATTTTCCATTGTGTCGGCATTTATTTTGGATGCTTACTTTCAGCTGAAATAGGGCTAGTTTTAGCTGCATCTTGAAATAAGCCGATATTGAGGTTGGAAGTGAGTTTGACTGTTTACTGTGAAGATCGAGATTAACACCTGACAAAATTCGAAGAATTCATTCCTTATCCGAGAGATAATTGCACAAATAACACAGGTGTACCTGTTACCGTTATCCAAATCCCAACAACGATTGACTTCAAATCTACAAAACCTTAGTGTCCATTCGTCTCCACTCATAATGTTTTTTCTCCCTGGGTATTCCCTTGGCCACGTCCTTGGAGATACGTGAGAAAATGTTGAATTTGAACTAAAGCTTCCATGAACTACGCATGTAAATTCAAACGGAACTGGAACAGCGTCTGTTTATAAAAACATGAAACAAAGTTTATTCCATGGTGACATGGTATGCGTTGACATCTTGATCAAGATAAAGCAATGAAATGTATTTGCGTTCTATGTACGCGGTGCGTGAATTCAAACACGATCGTGCAGGCACTCTCGATGAACGAATAACGTGGTGCACGTCCAAATGAGATGACGAAAATTCCAGAAACGATTGAGAAAAATCTAATCTAGATTCGCGTGAAATTATTGGCATTTTTATTGGCGTGTTATCGCTTGGGTGCCACGTCTTGAATTCTACATCGAGGAAAATGTCTCTATGTGGTAAAAGGGTACAAACATTTCTTTGAATTCAAGAGAATGGAGTACAGTTCACGACAAAAAACAATCAATAATAAATGTATGACAAATATTCTATACAGTCTCATAATATCGAATACGTAACCAATATTTATTTCCCTTCTCTTCTTTTTTTTTATTTGTATCAAAAAAGCATTAAATTGGATCCGATGATTGGTTACTTGTGTGTCAAATAAATTGATTTTTATTCGATTCTTGTTTTTCTCTGTACAAATACACATTTCATGAAGAGATGATAAATAAATTACTACAAAATTGTGTCATAATTACGACGCGCTTGCTACATAATTTTTCAACAATTCATGTGAAACTTTGATGTAGGTATTATCGAATATTTTTTCCTGTTTTTTAAAAACGCGTTTGAACCTTCGACGGTGTGCAAATATTGTTCGAGTGGAAATTATTGTAACATTTATTGTTGATTTCCAACCTCAACTTTGATTCGAATTCGTTTATATATTTAATCTGTCACTTCCTATTCTTTTCATCCTGTGATTGATCGAATCGTTATTCTGTTATTGAATTTTTATCGCAAGTTTTTAGAGTATTTTGATGTTTTTGATTGTAAATTTTATTACTGTATTCATTATCATCACCAGGTTGAATAGGTGAAAACGTTTGATGAAGTATTCGGTGTTTGACCATGATATTATAATCGCTTGATTTGATTCGAAATTGCTGTACGTTCATTTAAACTTCTCTAAAACATACTGTTCTAAATCGCACATGAAAATTGAATAACATTTAATGGTCTATGAATAAATGTATCTCGCGATGGGCTTCGCGTTGGTGAATCCGCACATGTTGTGTGTAAACGTACAACACGAGGATATATTTTTATTTCATAACATGAAATCGTAAAATATTTCAAATAAACGTGTGTAACCGTTGTGTGAAATTCCATTATCATTATAATCCATTTTGAACCAGTTAGGAATTATTCAGTCGCTGGAAAATTAGATGAAAACATCAAAATGTTGCTTGCTGACTGTTTTACAAATCCATGTTATATACGTGACGATAATCGAAGATTAAATTTTAAATACACGGAGAAAAAATATCAACTGACGCAGCAAATCGAGGTATTGTATATAGGATAGTAAATCTTTTTGCTAATCTAGCTAAAAATCCGCTCTGACAGTTAACTGAAACGCTGAAAAAACAACATGATTAATGAAGGTAATAAATGTTTGGCTGGACTAGCATTATGTTCAGTATTATGTGAAGAACAGAAAACATCTTTTGCTGCCACAGCTAAATTATTGCTGTTGTATCTAACGAGATTGTTGAGTTAGCAAATAAGAGTTGAGTTTGCCAACTCGCAAGAAAAGATGTTGCACCAGCGAAAGGGACCAAACAAAATTAGTCAAGTTTTTTTTGACTCCGGGTAAATTATACATGGAGAAAATAAATTTGCTAATGTAACAAATCGAGGTATTATATATCGAATAGCAAATCCTCTTGTTACCCAAGCTAAAAATTCGCTGCTACAGCTGACTGGATCAACTAAAACAGCAAATTTTTCAGTATTACACTGAGAAATAAGTATTGCAAATTTATTCCAATCAAATGAAGTTTGTTAATTATTAATAAATTCTCATTTGACTCGAGTGATGGTTTTTGTATAATTAATAAGCCTTATTTTTCACAAACAAACTCTTCCCTCAGTGTATGTACAGAATAGCCAACATTTTTTGTTACGAAAAAAAACTACTGTCGCACAGTGAAAAATTGGCTGCCTCAGCAAAGTCAGATTTTGTTGCCACAGCGAATTGTAATTATCAAACGTTTAAATGATAAGATCGATTTCAATTCGTTTGAAATACAAGCGTATGTTTTGAGTTTCACACCACACAACTTTATTTATTTTCTTTTACTTCTGAAAGCTTTGGACCATTTTCATCATTAGAAATGGATCCCAAGTCACAGCGGTACATAAATTAGAAGATCTTTCTTTTGTGCAGAATCTTTGAATATGCTCAAGTTTTTAGTTTTTCCATTCATGAAATATAAATTTCATGATGAGATAAAAATGGTTAATCAAGAAAATACGCTTTGTGACGAACTCAATTGAA
This sequence comes from Gonatopus flavifemur, assembly GCA_018340375.1. Taxonomy (NCBI): domain Eukaryota; kingdom Metazoa; phylum Arthropoda; class Insecta; order Hymenoptera; family Dryinidae; genus Gonatopus; species Gonatopus flavifemur. Next base: position 16,610,294 of record JAFFJZ010000005.1, read on the forward strand.
CATTTTTCTGATTGAGAAATATATTTTCTGAGTTTCAAAGTTCACTTCTCTGCGCAAATTGAATATTATCATCTTGAGAACATATTTTCTTGAGGTGAAGAGAGAAATGTTTTCCACAAAAGAAAAAATTTTCTCGACAGAGGCTATTTTTTTCTTTTCTTGAATCACATGAGAGAAAAATGGAATTGTATATTATTTTCTCTCTTTTATATCACGAGAAATAGAATGTGTCGTTTATTCTTCCAGAAAATGAATAATGGTTAATTATCCAGTATTAATCATGGCAAAATTTTCTCAATATTTTCTTCAACAAATTCTCATCACCATCTTAAATCAACATTATCGTAGTTTCAATTAATGTTCTCGATTTGATTTGATTTGATTCGAATTGATTTCTATGTTGCACATATTGCGTTGCAAAAACGAATATTGATGTTACTGAAGTTTGAATCGTACATCGAAACGAATCAATAATCGAATAACGAAATACTGAGATCCAATCTCAGTCAAAGACCCAAAATCTTCAGTTTAGAAAAGTGAATTTGAGGAGATAAATAACAATGATTCATTTTATAAACGATTCAAACTTTTATAACATTCATTGTATCTACAAGAATGTCACAATAAATGTGATTGGAATTGAAACGACAAAACAAATATTCCATTATTATAGTTGCAATGAGTTGTTGTGTTTCGATTCACGCTAGACATCGTTATATTCGCTGTATAAAGAAACTTATGAACTGGGTCAGAGTTGGATTCGAACTTGTATTCTTACGACTAGAGGGGCTCAAAGCATAAACATCAAAGCGATTCTGAGAATGTTGAAATCCCCAGACAAATGAATGACACACATCCACTCAAAAATGAATAATCTGAGTTACATTCGAAGCCGAAGAGAGATATCTCTCTATATCGCTCTATGCAGATGTGTGTTATGTGTATAGCAACGCAAGTCTCAGAGTTCGTTGCATTTATCAATATTGGAAAGTACGTACGGATTACTTCGATATTCTTCCTCTCTATACTGAAATTAAAAATCCTCTGAGATTCCAATGTATTCAAAGATTTATCAAAGTTTTGTTACCAAGGATTGAATTTTTTAAATACCTTGAACAAATTTTCATCATCGAATCCTTACGAACCGGGTGAGTCTTCTCCGAATTTCGGAATCCTTGAAGAATTCTATAAATCTTCACAATAATTCCATCGAGATTTCTTCGGAGATATTTCGTTATCTTCGAGTTTTAATCTCTGCACGCAGAGAAAAGTTACCTAGAAAATTACTACACTTTACACGGAAAGACCGGGTATATTAATATTTAGAAAAATGACTGTTAACTTAGGGAAAACAAGGATCGCTGAAAAATATTCGTAGTGAGTTTACTAAAAATTCGTAGTCGATGTATTAACAATTAATAGTTTCACTGTGAAAAATACTAATGAAACTATCAACTGTTTATATTTTGACTACGAATTTTTGGTAGACTCACTACGAATATTTTTCAGCGATCCTCTTTTTCCCTAAATTGACAATCATTATTCCAAACATTGATAAATTCTTTGTAAATAATAATAGATCCGGTCTTTCCGTGTATAGTAAAATATGGACAAAATCATGTCGTTAAAATTACTATACTTTCTAGTGAAAAATGATAGAATTCTATTATTTATTGATAGAACATATAATACATACCCCAAAATGTGACTTTGTCCCTATTTTACTATAAAGTGTAGTCACTTTTTAGGTAACCCTGGTGAAAATGGAAGCAGAAAGGAAGAGTAAACAAAGCGTATGTTGGAGGGTAACCGAAAAGATAATGAAAAGTATACGGAGCTTGAATGGGAAGGATACAAAGAGTACGTGAAGAGGGAATTGAAGCAAAGGAAGTGTATAAAATTCATGAAACCTAAATAAAAAAATCGCACACCATAGCGAGAATCGAACCAATGACTTTCACTATGGTAGACGAGGGTTTTATCCACTGAGCAATGAATCTTCGTTGGGATAAACTGCTTGAAGGTATTGTTTGAAGTCAGAATAGGTATGATTCGCATACTCTTAATGTAACTTACTATTACTTTACGTGTAGCGTGTGTGAAACGGCATCGAGAGATTATGAAGCGTATATGGAAGGTATGATTTCATCATTTTACAGCAAGCGGGCATCACATGCTTCACGAAGAGAGAATTGAAACATTTGTCGCTTGCTTCCTTTGCGCTTCGTGTATACGCTTCATTTTCACCAGGGACCTTTTCTCTGCGTGTGTTCCTATCTCTTTGAAATTCGATTTTAATCAAGTTTTATTCCCATAATTGTTGAAAATCGCGGATAAATCGAGACCTCGCTGATCGTTGTTTGAAGGTTTCTTTCAGAGAAGAATTGAAAATGAAATCTTGAGAAAATCTGATTTGTCTCGAGAGATGTCATGGCGTGCAGAAAAATTTAAAGAAAATTGAATATTCATTATATACAAGAAATAAAAATATGGATAGAACAAAGTCTGCATAATATTATTGCATAAGAAAAATAAGAAATTCACACTTATTTGAGAGAGGAAATTCTATTTTTGGCTCAAAGAATGATTGAATTCGACAGAAATGAAATTTTTTCTTTGACTTATTTCGATGACATGAATAAATAAAATTAAATGACATAAATAATCCCACCCTTCAATAGTGTTCACGATTTCCGTTATACTTTTTCCTAGACCACTGCGAATGTATGAAAATTTATTACACTACAATTTCGGACTAAACTACGTTGAATAACATAATTATTCTCGTCAACTAGTTTTCATCAGCAGAATTGTGAAGGATAATCCAATCAAAACTTGCAATAACCGTGACCAGCAGTTCCAAGCCTCGTGTAGGATTTCCACTAATATATAACAATGAAGAACTCAAGAAAATGAACTACTATACCGAATGATCGAAGCATCGAATTTCGAACAAATATGTGAATAATTTGACGCAACGAATGAAACAATTGTCGTTTGTGGGAACTGATAAAATCCGATGAGAGGAATCAAGATGAAACGAGAAGAAAGAGGAGAGAAGATCCTTTGATACGGTTGACGTTATGTTGCTTTACCCCGATCAGTTGCGATAAATTTGTCGAGATAACTGAATGGCTGCTGTCTCTGTGTTGTTGCCAACATCACAGCACATACACATTTATTCTTTCTTCTCCTCACTATCTCTCTCTCTCTCTCTCTCTCTCTCTATCACGAAGTTCAGATGAGTATCTCGTCTCGTTTCACACGTGTCTCGTTGCAACGTTGGTAAGATCGGATAACGAGGGCTACGAAGGGAAGGGCAGGGGCCCATTTGAAATACTGTTTCGATGCCCCACGGCATTTCTATATACTTGCTCGAGTACGCACTCTCCTCTACTTCATATACAAATCCTCTCATGATACGTGTACTTGTGCATACGTGTCTATCGATTATCTATCCTAGTTCATCAATGAAATCTCAAAAGTGGTACACGATGGATGTGATCAATTTTTAATTTCAAAATACATTCATCTTGAACAATTAAAACAACAACCACCAACACCACGGCAAAGAATTTGAATTCTCGTTCTGGTTAGATGAATTCGACAGCCATGACGATGATGACCAACCACCACCTGATACAATTTTTCTATCTCCAAAGGGCCGATGAAAGGAAACAAGAAATACAAAATAAAAAGAAAAAGAAAAACAAGACAAAGGAAAACTGGATAATAGATTAATAACGAACGTTCTGTCGATGACTTTGGTAATTATTCTCGTCTGTGTTCTCAAAATGAAAGGAGAGCAGGATAAACAAAAAAGAGAACACAACCGCGATAGATTGACAAGCGTCAGAAACAAAGAATGCAATATGAAATGTCCTCGTTCGCTAGTTACTCTGTTCATTCTGAAAATTTTATACTCGATTCCAAATGATGAAAAGCACGGACGTACAAAAAAAAAAAGAAGAGAGTATCTCTTCTTTTTTCTAAACAAAATTTAATCTCGTCACTTGAATAACTCTTCGCGGCGAAAGGGATATTACACACCAACGTGGAACTACACGTACACGAGGGAGTATTTTTTTCTTCTTTTTTTTTTTATGAATATTCGAACACGCGCCAATAAATTCGAATGTGAGCACGACAAAAGGGTCGCCAGACGTGAAGTGGTAGTACGTCCGCCGTCGATGGGTTTTGGTACGAGTCCTCTCTCTTTCTCTTTCTCTCCACGATACTGCAAAAGGGACCGTATCCAGAGAACGTATACACGTGCATAAACATACATACGCGAACTTCGAGTGGTGTGCATAAAAAACATGCGACATAACGCATACTACGTTAAAGTAGAGACAGGTATCGTATACCACTGCTTCCATTTCAGGTTACCCTTGCTTCTTGATCTAGAGGAAAACGAAGAGGGAGATTCTCCACCTTCGATCGTACACCAGCCATTGGAGAATTTTATCATCCACCCACGAGTTATTCAAATTTACCGCTTGAACGAAACTCCAAGCCACTTTGACGACGAAATGACGAAGGCGACGACGAGGTACACTTTTGGGACGGTATTTTGATTGCACGATCTGCTTTGAATGGATTCAAATCAAATATACATATATATATATATGTATAATATATGTGGTGAAAAAAAACCGTTTTTTGTTTAATGATTTTTTTTCCGTTCGAATATCATTCTCTTTTGTTTTTTATTTTATAATTTTTTTGTTCCTCCCAACGTTCACGCCAAAATGATTCAGAACGTGCCAAGCCACTCGTATCTTTTTGTTCGATGTTCATGTAAAGAAAACAGAAAGAAGAAGTACGAGAATGAAAAAAAAAAGGAATGACCATGGACCTGCATAGAGAATGCACACATGCGATGATTCTCAGTCCTCTCTCCCTCAGTCGTCCCGGTTTCTATTTTCTTCCTCTCGGAGAATGGGGGTTGGTTGGTTGGTTAGTTGGTTGGTTGGTTGGTTGGTTGGGATGGGAGTACATTGGGGGTGGACGGGCAGAGAACCGGTGTATGGAAAGTGAAAGAGACACACACAAGCGCCTTTCGTCGGCTAATGCAGCGCGGTGAAATATTCATCAGTCTGCCTGCCTCAGTGGCTTGGGCCAGCCCACCCTTTATATTTCGTAATTACCCTCCCCGGTCACCACCCTCTCTCGCCGACTCTCGAGCCAGCTTTCCCTCCCTCTTTCTTCCTTTCTTGTCTTTTCTCTCCTTCGTCATCTCTTCTATACAAGACCGAACCGAGAATTTGCCTCATCCCATCCTATTTCATTCATCCATCCATGCATCCATCCATCCATCTATCCATCCATCCATCCATCCATCCATTTTCGACCTACCCTGCAGCCATCATTGCCAATTCCCACCTTTTCGTCACCTACTCTTATAACATGCACATCAGCAACGAGAAAGCGTTGCAACCAATTTCCGTGCTCCCTCTCACAACCACGTCATCTTGTGAATTCTCTCGTTTATATACTTTGTGTTACCAAAAAGCACGCTCCAGTGAACTTTCGCTGTTTTGTAGTCAAAGTTATGTACATAGGTACGCGCGCATATAAGTTTCTGATAAGTAGCACCAACAGCAGCAAGAGTACGAGGAAACAAAAACCAGTTGTTAACAAGGGAAAATGTGACCTTTGTTCCGGTTTCCATACCATCATAATCATCATGATATCAACGAAGAACGCGATGTCCATGAATTTTCCCTGTCCCTGAATTCAACCAACGTTATCAGTTCTTACAACAAACATTGTTCATCATTGATATTTCACGAAACCCTGATGAGTTTCTCCGTCTCAAAAAGTATATTGCATAGAATATCATTTTCGCTTTGCTCTTCAATACGCTTATCATTATTACCGGGATTTCATTCATCCCTTCCATTCTTCTCCCTATATTATACCTCCCTTGTTGCTCTACTTTCTTTTCAATATGCTCAAATTCCATTTTTTTCACCTGCAGCATTATTTCCTGCTCCTTTTGCATCCCTCGCTGACAGATCTTCCCTTTTCACGGCGATAAATTTACCGTGCGGAATTGATATTCTCGTCCCTAAAGGTACAAATCATTCCTCCGATGATTGCCATTAGAGAACCAGAAAAGAAATCCACCGAAGAGCAGAACAATTTCTCAGATTCTTGAGTCATTTCTTCATTCAAAATCAATTTCGAGACATAAAAATTTCAAAGTGTTTGACAAAATTTCGTGTACACGGAACGATCAGGAGATGGAACAACAGTACATCGCTTCCTACAAAATGCAGATCACGATCATTATCAAAGCAGAACTTGCAATCCTACATCATCCTTTGGCGTGTATTTTTATAAAATTTCAAGATAACGGATGAAACCCGAGGGAAATACTAGTGTATGAAAATGAAACGTTCGATAAATCCGTTAATATCGTACAGGTCGATCGTCGTAGGGTGAGATGAGGCTGTGAACGTGTATCCTGGGCAACGACCGGAGAAGGCCTAAATATTTATACGCTAATGCCTATGCGTCGTTCGAACATCAAAGACTCGCTCTGAACGGGTCGATCCCCACGTTCATGTTCACCTCCTCTCTCCATAGTTCGTAAAAATAAATTCTCGTTGGCGTTCTCCTCTTTTTTCCACATACACACGTACCAAAGATACGTGTACATACGTATTTGTACCACACGAGCTTGTTAGAAGGAGAAGAAGTATTGGGGAGAGGAGAAAGAAAAAGAACCGAGGGGGATGAATCGTTCCCTTATCATTCTCTTTTACCGCAAGCCTGTGATACGCACCCGAAAACATAAGTTGTGTGCCCGGAGCAAACACTGAACACACCGTTATACAAAGGTACCGAGGAGAAGAACATTCTGGGGATAGCGTGAGGAGGAAGAGAACAGGTCTCGAGTGTAGAAGTAGAAGTAGACGTAGAATCAAGTCAGTGAGACGTTAAAGCAAACATCGAATAGTCACACACGTGGTGTGTGACGCAAAAAAAGGGATAAAAGTGACGTGTCTCAAGTTTCCTCTTATCGGGAGGAAAATATCGTACCCCAAGGTAGAGGTTTTCGAGACGAGAGGAATCAAAATATCTCATTAATATTAATATCGAGTAGGAACAACGAATGGTACAAGCATAACGCTAATAGCGTGGATAATCGAATCCTATTACTTAAATACATTACCTCTTTCTTCGAGGAAGAGCAATAGAAAGAAGAAAAGGAAGGAGGAAAGTGTTGTCGAAGAGATCTAATAACAGAGTATAGCTTGCCCTCCATCCAACCGAACATGGATGATTAAACACGCGAGGGTTTTCGACGCTTCCGTGTTGTGTGGTCAACGAAAGACTCCTAGAGAAATCTTCTCCTTTTTTGGTTCGAGGTCTGGGACGAATCGGGACAAAATCACGATGATCCCCGCTACACGCATCGTTGCCTCCACCATGAAACCTTCAACCATAGTTCTCGATACACAGAAAAAGAAACTGGTATGGCACGAGGGTACTTCTTCTTCTTCTTCTTGGCGAATATCAAAGTAAGAATAAGGGATTTTTCTTTCATTCTTTCTTTCTTGTTTTTTTGTGTATACGGTTGTACGCGGTTTATAAATCGACAGAACGCACGGTACAATGAAACGAGAAGCAACCACAAAATAATTCTGTTATCTCGCTCCGATGAACCACCACTGACCACTCTCTTATAGTTCACTTCACAATGAAATCTCCTCTCCCTCTCTCTTTTCATTCTCTATACAAAAACTTCGGGGAACAGGGAAGAAGTCTAAATATTTACCTCAAAACGTCTACACGATTTGTATTAGAATCGTCATTATTTGGAGTACAAAAGAGGAAAAAATTGATTTACTCGTTCATTTAAAATATACAATATAATATCTCATAGATATTATAGCGAGCACTTATTGAAAGTTGGTCACGAAACACATGCTGTGTAATAAAATAAGTATACCATGCGATATTGTAATATTTTGTGAAATGCATTGGGGGTTATCGCGTAGCGTGTGTACGTATATGCACCGGATAATCTTCTGGGTGGAATACGTGATGATGTACAAGTATTAAATCGTGTATTATGGGGACAAGGGAATATGGGGGAAAATTCGAGGGTTAACTCACTTCTATTGAAACAAAATAACATATCATGGTTGAGAGACGTAAATATACTGTCATTATTTTATGGTGACTTCCATATAGGGGTCAGATACCAGAGAAATAGAGGGGAAGATTTTTTCTCCTCTGATATTTAATATTCTTCAGTGACCTTCGTTTCCAGTGAAAAAATATCATCGGTGTTATCTTCTGCGTTCATTCAATTAAATTTTTTGATATTCAGAATCTGAAAGGATCTTCACGTTGACAATTATTTAACATTTTCATGGTCAGAATTTATCACATCGATATAAAATTACAGATATGAAGTCTGCAAAAGTTTAGAACACTTCATTGAATGGGCACAACAAGAACTGTATTCTGTGTTCCTAAACAACTGTGTCTTCAAATATATCTATTCTTCAAGAACTGTCTTCCTAAATAACTGTATTGTCAAAAACGGTCCTTGTAAAGAACTGTATTCTTGAATATCTGTATTCTCAAAGAACCTCATCCTTGAAAACCTGTATTCTCTAAGATCTGTATTCTTAGAAAACTATATTTTTGATGCATATATTCTGGCGAATGACTATTGATGAGTGGTTGCTGATGAGATGAAGATCAATAGTGAAGATCGCTTATTGCAACAATAATTATACTATTCAATGGCAACATTGAAGAACTTTTCAATAGTCATCCGCTTTGATGTAAATATTAAGAATACAGTTCTTGGAGAATACAGATATTTGAGAATACAGTTCTTTAAAAGGACAGTTGTTTTAACAATACAGTGAATTAGGGAGAATGTGCTTGAAGAATACAAATATTCGAGAATTGAGTTTTTTGAAGACACACTTCTTCGAGAATACCGATACACAGTAAAAAATTTTTCGTCAAATTCAACACACAAGCGAATGTTAACCATTTTTCTTCACACTCAATGTGTGTTGATTCCAGAGTGACACTTATAAAGTGTTAATTTGAACTCGAATAACATTTTAATGTGTTGAGAATGAATCGATCGAACAGCATTTGATCAGTGTGTTAAATGAACAAACAAAAGTGTTAAATATTCAACACTTGAATTTTAACACGTAGTTAAATATTCAACACTTGAATTTTGACACGTACTTCTTTTTTACACAATGACGGAAGTTTTTTTACTGTGTATGCAAGGATTAATATATTTACAAATACAGTGTTTTAAGAAGACAATTCTTTCAGAATACAGATATTGGGAGTACATTTTTTTAGGCATGCAGACATGAAGAATACAATTCTTGACTCAATCAAGGATAATTAAGTCGAAAGAAACTCATAAACATTGATCTCATGTAATATTTGTCCTGCGTGCGTAAAATTTTGTTCAATAAATTTATAAGAAATTCTCGTTGTTGAAATTCACTTAGAAAAAATGGATATTAATGAGAATAAGAAATTGAATACTGGATATTACACGGGATACAGCAAATAATGTTGACCTTTCCAGCTGAATTTGTTTGCCATTCTATGAATAATACTAAAATTTTGACTGCTTCAGCAAATAATTTGCCGTTCCAGCAAGAAATGAGACTATGAAATCCAATTTTTAATGACCAAAAGTGGGTTTTCAAAAACTTTCAACATACCTCGTTACTCATCATAACCTGGTTTAATACTCATCCAATGGACGATTATTGAAAACTAAGACAAATTTTATATAATAATATCATTTGAACAATCAATTTTTCTCCGTGCATGATTGAATTCACGTGATGCGATTCCATAGATTTTATAAGATACAGTTGAATCTCGTATTGCGAATTTTACGACTTCCCCATCTCGAAAAACAAACTTCAAAATGAAAAATCGAAGGAAAGAATATATATATATGTATATATCACACGACTAATATTTACATATTTTCATTTTGAATCCTGTTTTTTTCTTTTCTTAGAGCACATCCAACTCGTTGGATTTTATCTTTAGATTGTAGAGTAGATGTATATGACGTGTAGAAACTCGAATAAATTGTGGAATATGAAATGTTTTGAATATTTTACGCAGCGTCGCAATTACGAAAATTATTTCAATAATTTTTCAATGTTACTGCCATAATATATTTATGGAAGCAAGAAGGAAAAAAGAACTCACAAGAAGGGATAAATTGTGAAACAAATGGCTCATTCTCCGAACAACGACATATGTGATACGATTTTTGTCATTTTTTTGTGCATCTTCATTTTTATTAATCGTAATCGCGGTAGATGATGATATTTCGAAATGAATATACATCGCGGTTATTTGAGTTTCTCTCGAAAAAAACGACATATTATAAAATTCGTTCGAATTCCGCTAAGAGGTGAAAAAAGGAAATAATTATAGAAATCCTACCATGGAATATAATTTTTTTCTCAATACATGGAAACGATGTTATAATAGGAAACGATTGTGATATTTGGCTAAGAGGTTTCTTTCATTTGCTCTTCACTTCTTGATTTCGCAGAATAGTTGTGCGCTTCTACAGGAACGTACTACCGCTGTCTCTGTTGACTACTCGTATTCCCTCGTATTTTTAATCTATTGAATGGAGTTCGCTTCATCATTCGTATTTTTGCTTTTTTACTGTTTCATGGATTCATGGAACTTGCATCCGAACGCACTTGTTCCGCTCACATTTCAATTGTTTTGAATTTTATGCGCTTTACTTGTAGCTCGATCGACCTGAATGGATATTTAATGAGGAAGAAAACAGATTTGCTCGCATTTTCCCTATTGCGAATAAAACTCACTTTGCTCGTATTTCAACTGTTTCAGATGATAAACAATTGATTCGTGTTTTGCTCGCATTTCACTCGTTTCGCTATTATGTTAATTTTATCATCGATGGACCTTCCTTTACCTCGAATTTCAATTACACGATACCAAGTGATTCCCCTTTCGGATTGGAATGATCTGTAAAATCACATTACAAAATCAAACATATTTCGTTCCATTCCATTGCAAATTGCGCATGAATTTGAACTTGAGAATCTTCGAAGTCATCTAAATGTTTCATCGCTTTTCACGATAATCAGTCAAAGTTCATATTGATTCTAAATAATTTTGATGTAATCGTTAACAGGGTTTCTAAGAATTCTTCTAGAAAAATTTCCAGAAGTTTTCCAGGTATTCTAGGAGAAATAAGATAAAATTCTCAGGATTTATTCCAAACCATTGAAATAAATCATTGAATATCATTATTATGCATCGAATTATTTGTCATTTGTACACTGAATTATTAATAAATATGAATATATATCAATGAATTGATGAATACATGAAAATATGATTGTTATTCCTGAAAAAAATCATCAAATTGTATTGGAATAATTATATTTTTCAAACAAACAAAAATTTTCTCATAAGAAATCATGGATTTCCAGGATTTACAAAGAAATTCTAGAAGATTTCCAGGTTTTCAAGGATTGTAGAAACCCTGTGTTAAACACGTCAAACACCATCAATATTCGAATATAGAGAAAATCTGTCATCTTCGTATTGGGACTCGTGAATTGATTAGATAAAACAATATTATATGCAAACTACTCTGGTCTATGTACGTTTCTCGCATGATAGGAACATCCATAACGAATAGTTTACATCCACACACTTTCCAGAATTTTAAATAGAGAGGTATCCAAAAATACCTCATTGAAATCCTCAAATCTTGAACGATATACATATTCAACAATTTATATTCCAAACTCTCATTTACATATACACATCCGCGCGAAAGAACAATTGTAGGAGAGCACAGGGTGTAGGTTTTACCTATCAAATGACAAATCCTCCTGACAGCCGTTCATTCGTATTCCTAGTAAGACCCGAACGAATCAACGAAAAAAAAAAAACATATGTCACGATAGATCGTGGAATTAGTATTCTCTTACCTTGCTTTACCTATTTAATGAAACACAAACACAGATTCTCAAGAAAGATAGTAACAAGATGTGATAGCTTTTGAATTCCGATGTATCGTCGTACAGTATAGGTTGGTTCTTTCACTTTTTCCATCTTACGTTCAAACGATACTTAGAAGATTATTTTTTTCCTTATGAATACTCTCTCCCAACTAAGGCAGTAACATCTTAAGCTCAAGGAATTTCAATTTCCAACAATGTGTCTTTTCAACGATCTCTCTTCTTCATCGATATTGTCAGTGTGGGTATTTACTGGAAGAAAAAGAATCAGGATCTCTTTTTCAGACGGATTAATAAAACCAGCTCATCCTTCGAGCAAAGTCGACGACAAGGTGGAGTAGGTAGGGATTGAATTGGCATAGCTCTATCTTTTTCTCTTCTACTCTGAACCACCAATTCGATGCTGCTGCTGTCGCTGCTGCTACCACCGCTGTTACTACTTTTTGCTGATTTGGCAGAAAATGGATCGATTTTCCTCCCCTAACTGTCAGGGCTTTAGCAAATCTCTCTCTTTCTCTTGTCCCTAAATTGCCGACTTGACGCATTTTAATTTTTATATTTCATATACATATGGACTTACTAGTACGTATGTAACGTTGAATCTAGAGTGATCCATCGGATAATGACACCAGGCGGAAGAATCGAGGGAAAGAAGGACGATTAATCGGAAGATACTTTTATCCTCATAATGTCTATCGAGAGTAAATCGATTGGTTATATTCGTTCAAGGAAAATCGTATCAGGACTAGTCATTCAATAAACACAAGACAGACGGGGAGCGATAAACCACTTAAGGTTTCCTCTCGTCTTTCGTGAAACAACAAGGTGAACAAATAAGATTCCAATAGATTACAAAGAATAAATATTTTCTTTCTCCCCGTCTTTACTGAATCCTTGTAATTGTGAGCGAGATTTCCGTTGAATGATTTCGCAGGGAATGAAAAATCAATTCACGGTTAAACTTCTACAAGAAATTCATACATAAATTATATGAAATCCTTGATCAATCTGTAAACCCGAATGATAAGAATGAATGGAGAACTCGAGAATACATCCACGAAAGTGTGATCTATCACTGTTGTAATCAATTGCCTGTACGAATTAACATACCTCCTTCCTCTGTTTGAATTCATAAAAAACTAAATTTCAAGAGAGAATGAATTATTACGTCAGATGTATTATGATCTATAAATATTCGTGTAATCGTTATAATCTCGAGAAAACATCTGAGGAATAGAAATAACCGATTTAAAAAAAAAAAAAGAAGTAAATAAGTAAAAGCAAAGAGAGTTTTCTCTGTTACGAATTTTGATTGGAAAATACAAATATTCAGTCTTGAGCGAGATTGCATCTAAACTTCTAAGCAAAACACACAAAGCTGCTGTCGAAATAACAGCAATAAAAGTGTAGTTTCAACAGCAATGTTACTTTATAACGTTTCGCTGTAGAGTTTATGACAGCGCAAATGCAATAACGTTGCTCTAAAAACTTAACAGCAGGCAACTTTACTGAAGTACTTTCGTATACATATGATACACAAGAAACATTTGAAAAAAAAAAAAAAAAACACTCACCAACATCATTCCCCATAATGATTTCCCACTTCGATTAGATAAATTAACGTGAAAACTCACCTGAAACAAAAAATACACAAAAATATTATTAATTTGTTATTATATTGCAAAATATATTGAATTCAAAGTAGTTGTTCCAGTTTGAATCCCACTGCATACGATTTGAATTATTCGATTAGACTTTTGCTGCCATGTACTATACTCGAAGTGAGAACTCCCGGAACCTGTCGCGTTAAGCGAAGCAGAACAAAAGTATCATGAATTTTTTCAGAGTAACGACAACCGAAGACAAGCATTTATCCGAGAAAATCTTCACACAATTTTTTATCGACATAATAATTCATAAGAGAAGGCAAGTTTGTGGTTAAAAGATCACGATCACACTTTACGCTCGCATGTTTTCAATTTATAATCCTTCACTCCCCTTCCTTCTCTCTTCTCTAGTCTCGAAGTTCTGCGTGTTCCGATGTCTGGGCACCGTCAACGAATCGGGGCCCTAGCAAGCGGTTTACCCAACTCACGTGATCTTACCGCACTTTTGTCTCGTGGGAATGATTTTCAAGACGAATTATATCTAACGCCGATGAATTATGAACGAAGGATTCAAGAAATGATATTTTTTTCATCAGCAAAGATGAATTTTGTCTCCACTTTATCTGTACGTATCTGTTACGTTCGGCGTTGGTGTTCGTATTCGTATTCGTATTGTCACACAATCGACAGTGGACTCAAGCTGAATTGAGTGGAGTCGAGTCGAGTCGACAGCCGGTAGCAGACAGCGGATGGAATAATGACTCGCGTCCCCCAAATGACGCGAGGTGCATATTTAATGACCATCCACCTCTATACACCTACGAATCGTTGTCGACGATGTCATTCTTATTGTCTTTGTCTCTGTCGTGGACGTCGTATTATTCCTGTTTGTGCATGCGAACTAGGTACGTATATCTACATCGTACTACAAACCGTGCGTGGTCTAATGGAACAACGACTGAGGAACGATCATAAAAGGAAGAGGACAAAAAAGACAAGTTTTCATGATGATGATTTTCGTTGACTTGACTTATAAACTTATATTTTTTGTTGAAAAATACTGATATGATAGGAAAGAGTGCGTCTTTTTTATACACGTGTGTACGACGACGGACTCGCCATAGATTGTCATTGGCGTTGTAACGACTGGCTGTGCGACGGATGGGAAAAACGAATGAAGAAAAAGAGAGGAGAACGAAGGGAAAGAACGAGGAGAGACAAAATTAAAGGTGAACGATAAAGGTGTACCTCCATGTATGTTTAATCGCGATCGAGTATTCCGTTTGGAAGACACAAGAGAAGAGAGCCCTTAGACGAGGGTAGCTGAGGGAAAGGAACAGAGAAAACAGTATGCATCGAAAACGGAAGGGCATGCGGCTCGATATGCAATTTTCTTTGTACCTCATCCGAGTGCAACGTATTTTTCAATTCCTCTTTTTCATTCTCCTTCCCTGTTCTTCTATCATCTTCGTTTCCCGTTGTATACTACGCTCTGTGGATTATATTTTACAAATTGTCAAGTGGAAATTGATTATCTACTTTATCCCATGTCATTGTTAATGAAGAATCGCTGAGACAGAATTTTTTATTCATTTCAAGGTTGGAATTTGAAATTATAAGACTCGGTTGAAATCGAGGGAACGGAAAGATGATTCGAGTGCGGTTCCACGTGTATATACATACAAAAATGCCCTATTCGAAATGTCTTGAAATTCCATGTACATTGGTAAATAAACTTCGCACTGCTTCATTGTGAAAAACAAAAACTTCCAAAGGAGTTTATTTTAGTTTGTTACAAAAAATGTTTTTAGTACTTTTTCAAACTATTCTTGTCAGTAGACACACATTTTTTGGGAAATTACCGAAGTTGCTTGGAAATTTACAGGAAAATTTGTGAATTCCCAAATAATCTAGGACTCTACGAATCATACACGAAAAGAAACAAAATGGAGAAATTTACCATGTAGGTTGACGACGCGTCGCTTCGAGTCTTTAAATGGAAATTTTTACAAAATATATTGTCAAATAATTCATATCATAAGAGAAAAATCTATTTTTGTCTTATGATGTGAATTATTTGACAATATATTTTGTAAAAATTTCCATTTGAAGGCTTGAAGCGACGCGTTGTCATCCTATACGGTAAATTTCTCCATTTTCTTTTTTCCGGGTAACTTTTTCCTTATCAATATTTTTTAGAATGTGAATAATTGAAGTGAGAATTCATTAAGAGGGAACTGAAATTCCAATGCATTATTCAGCTACTCGAATAACTTTTTTCCAATCACATGCGACTGATAATTCAATTAAGAATATGTAACGATGTATCTTTCAACTTCATATCTCGTGATGCAATTTCGCATTACTTTTGCTGTCCTATCTGATAAGGGGAATCTCGTGAGTTATTATTCCTGTATTTCAATACCATTCATCGGTTTGGATTTCTAATGACTATTAAAATACAACAACCCTTATTCAGAGGAAATTTTGCACAGTATATTTTTGAAGAGAACAAAAAATATATTAGTTTTACGTGGGATTCGTGATTTGAAAACTTTTGGGACCACCGATTTTCAATTTATCATCAACATTTGGGATTTTGAAATGACAGATGAGATGTAATTCTGTGTTTGCGGATCCACCATTGAACTTTGTAGCTTAGAAAGTGGTGGATCTACTACTGAAAAATTTGTCTGAGAATGCGAACAATCACACAATTTTGTTACTATCATTAAAATATCTGGTTATAAAAAAACTGTTGTTATCACAATCAAAGATTTTCATGATCACGTTTCAACAAAAATTATTAGTTGAAACAACAAAACTTCTTTTGTCACAACAGAACATTTTTCACAGTGAATATAACCAGTGGAAATTAGAGAATTAATGAAAAATCATCATTTTATTTGAATGAATGTGTTTTTTTTAAACCATTTCGATGAGAACTGCAGATACAAAATTCAAAATTCCGATGAGGAAGAAGTTTCAATCTTTTATAGCATTTACAGATGTTCAAAATTCGGAACCTTTTACTGATTGTACTGTTTTGTTATGTTTGTTAAAACAATTTTAAACCACATACCAAACATGTAACATGTTTAATCATCTAAACTAAAAATGATTTGGTGGGATTTATTTGGTTGGCGTCATCAAATTTGGTTGAATTGACTAAAGACAGTGAAAAATTTGGTGTATTTTCCATATCTGTGTACGTCTCAAACGATCCATTCGCAACTTATGTTAAATATCAACATAAAAAATGTCAAGTTGCACTGAACATCTGTTAAAATGACAATTTTATATGTGGTTTTCCACAAAAACTGTGGGTGAACCGTTACTTTATACATTGGAATCAGTGAAAATGACTGAGAATCAGTGAATTCCACTAATAAGTCAGTGCTAAACTTTCTACTGGTTGAATCAGTGAAAGACGTAGCAATGATTTGCTGGTGAAATTCACTGATTCCGATCCATAGAGTGATTACACGAAATTTTTAGCCGTGTAAATTTCAACTATTGTTTCAAATGTTTGTGTAAAACTGGAACATTTAAGTGATTTCAAGTAACATGATGACAGTTGTACCGTTTCATGTTCATTCGCATACAAAACATATACTGTACACGGAGAGAAAAGATCTGCTAAAAAGTACCATACTTTATAGTGTTCGAGCATCAGTTTTGTGCAGATCAAATTATTTACATGAAAATATCTACAAAAGTAGTATATATCTTCAGGAAAGTCCAAGCCAGTATGGTACTTTTCAGAGGTATTGTCACGTAAGTAATTTAATATGGACAAGACTGATGCTCAGACACTATAAAGTATGGTACTTTTTAGCAGACCTTTTTTCTCCGTGTAGTCAGAGTCGATCCTGCACTGAGAAAACTGTGTATACAGTGAAAAATTTTGTGTATTTTCAACACACGTGTATGTTCCAGGAGGTCCACTCGCAATTTATGTTTAATATTGAAATGTATCAAATCAACACACAAATGTTAAATTTACACTGAAAATCTGTGAATTTCAGAATTTGATATGTGGTTTTCAACACAAACTATGAGTGGACCTCCTGTGACACAAAATTTTTCGCTGTGTAGTTGCAGTAACCAAAAACGACATCAAATAACAAATTTTAATTGCCTGAACTGAGATATTGTTTGTTTGAACAAAAATTTTTTGTTCCAACAACTAAATTTTTTATTTGATGTTGTATGTCATTAAATTTTCAGTCACAAATAAACTGTAAGAAGTTTTTATGGAAAATTTTATATGCATTTACATGAAGTAATTATTATTTGGGTAAATAAGAAAAATCCTATGGAATTGTTGGAAATTCTTGATCGATAAACAGGGAGAAAGATGTAGCTGGAAAATTATAGTAATTTTCACAAAAATCTAAGAACATTTCCTACACGGAAAAATTTGCACTGTCAATTTTACCGGACCTTCGGACACAATACGGACAGCAATGAATATCAGTCCCTCATATCGGAATTACAGGAGATACCTGTCAATTTATGAAGTCTTAGAGAGCTGTTATAGAATTTTCCTTGGTATCTAATCTCAGATGAATCTACTATTCATTCAAAAAAGCATGCAACAGTTTCCTCGCTGAATAAATTGATATTATTGAATGGATATTCGTTCAAATATATAATTTTACAATTTTGTAGCCATATCCCTAATGACCCAGGTTTACATTTAAGGAAATCTAACTGTAATTTCACATTTTGGGTCAAATAATTTTTAAAGCGTGTTTGTTTTTCAAGGACAACCTGTAGATTCTTGAGTTCCCAGATAATTTATTAAGATGGAAGAAACTCCGCCGAACTTCCTGTTGGTACAGCGTCAAATCTGTTTAGTTAATGTTCTTCATTTTATAAAATTACCTCCAAGTAATTCAATTCGAAAGATCTAGTACACTGAGAAAAAGAGCAACAGGGTCACAGAAACAATGCTCGCATGGTAAAGGATTTATGGTTACAGTGACTTAAACTTTGATCATGATAACCAGGAAAACAAAACACAATCACATAAATCTGGTTGTGACAACTATATGACATAGTCAAAGTCAAAAACATGGTTATGGGAACCAAATTTTTCTCTCAGTGTAACTATAGAGTTTACAGGAATCCTCAATTCAAAAAGGTACTACAAAATATCCAAACTCCTTCTCTAAAACTGAGAATTTCATTTCATAAGAATGCATTTTCATTCTCATGGAGTAGAATTAACTTTCATCAAAATTAGACTATTTTCACTAGTGTCACCGCGACTCATAAGTTGAACAACAACGAGCTTCAGGTTCCAGATCGACCCAGAAGAATAAGAAGTTCAATTTCTGAATTAATTCATATTCTCAAGAACTTTGAACCGGAATTGGGAGCTTGATTCAATCTTTTACTCTGAGCTTTCCATTTCATCACGTCAAGTTTCCTGCCAATTTTGATTCCACAAAAATAACTCACTTTGAACTAAATCAAGTTCGAATTTAAAGCTTATGACAACTCAATTGACGCCTCGCTGTGACACTAATTTCGATTCTTTGAGAGAAGGCTGACCGATTGGCCAGGGATTCTAGACATTTTGTATTGGTCAGTTATACGAACTGAGTTTCATTTCTCTGTGTGCAAAACTATCGGGGCAAAGTCCGGCCATAACTTTGAGCCGATGGTTATGCTTAGTAGGGTGCTTTATATGTTACAAAATATTTAGAAACTCTTCGTTAACGCATTTATTCAATAGTTTTCAAATATATTGTTCAACGCAAAATGTCTAGCGTCCCAGCATTAGTATCCGTTTAAGAGTGAATTTGCACTCCAAGAAATTTAGAGTAGATCGTATAAATTTCTTCTCACTTAGGTCATTCGCGTCTAATTTGGTCCTATTCAGGTTCTTCAGAAGTATGCCCGATTCTGAATCTAGTCGGATTGATTCGTGTTAAGAAAGAAAACCTTAGTTACAATTTTCTACCAACATTGTGTTCTCTACATATTTTATTGTGGCTGTCAATCATTAGACATTCTTGCAAAATCCTCAATTTCCGTAAACACTTTGTTTCACAGGTTTCCAAGTTCGTATTTATCACCCTTCAACGCTATGAGCGACAATGAAAAAAATTTTCCAACATTTAATCGAACTGCTTAAAAATCAATATCAAAACTAAACTGAATCCATTGTTAATTAGATCCACAATTCCCTCTCAATAATTTTTCTATGAATTCAATGAATCCTATTTCAGAACTATCCGTATAATATTGTCGCTTGTCACACCCATGATACGGAATTTATCAAAAGAAAGAGAGAAAATAAGAAAAAGAGGAAGGCGAGCAAAGAAAGCAAAGAACTGGTGTTCGTATTCTCGCATGCACGTTGCGCGTATAAGTGTGATGTTGGCGGTTGTGGCCTTGAATCGACACCTTACTGGATCGTTGCCAATCTAAAATCCACTTGGTACCCCGTACCGACAGATGTTGTACGCGGTCAGGAGCGGAGATTGCAGAAGGGAGACGTAATGGGATCGTGAGTTTGTTCGGTCGCTTGTTCGTTCAAGACTAGAATATTATGTGTGTTGTTTTCTGTTCGAGACAAGCTCAAAGAATTTGTTTCTTTTATATCCTCCTTTCCGATTAAATTGGTCACAAAAATTCATTCTGCGAATATATATACTTATATATTCTAAGATCCCTCTGTGCTTGCGCCAATGATATATACAAACTCGACTCCCTGATTCACCGCATTAACTGGCATGACTTGAAAAATGTGGTTCCTAACACCAACCACAGTCTCCCGTCGGTTTGTGCCGTCGTCCATCATCTATTCGTCCATCCTTCTATCTCGGTGGAATGACCGATGGATATATTATCGTATTATTAATGCATATTTTATTCTCAACTCTCGTATGAAAATTTTCAATTATCTCCTACCTTTAATTAATTTCAAAATTACTTTGAGGAAAAAGAAAATAGGAAATTTTGAGCTCATGAAATATTTCGAGCTTGTTAAATATCAAAGTAATATATATGATAAATATTTTTTCATACCTTTCATTAACGCGTTAAACGTGTAATTCGCGTATGTTCTTATTCTACACGTCTGGATAGATACACTTTTTTGATGTTCTAAAAACTTTACTCAAAAGTAGTCGTTTGCTCTTCCATTTTAGCTTTGGATATCCATATTTTTTCCTGTAATTAATGCGTATACATATATATATATATATATATATATATATAGTTTCAGTGGATACCTTAATGGATATCGGAGATTGAATTTGCACTGAGGAGTCTGAAGGATAATGCCTGTATTTGGTATCGTAGCTTCACTTCCACGAGCACAAAGTCGTCCCTTGTGCGCTTTGCAATATTAATGTTCCGTTCCGGATTACATCCACGATACGTGTTGTCGTCGTATATGATTTATCGATGGAAACGAGGGTTTCTTCAGAATTTTGTTAAATATAATATCTCCATCATTTCTCTCACGTTCGATTCCCGCTTTCCCGATACTTTGGTTGCAAGTGTCCTACGATTGATCCACCCTTTTGTTTTTTCTCTCGTTTAAAACAATCTTGAAAAACCTCCTTGTTAACCTTTTCTCCCGCACACGTATACCATAAAATGCATAGACAAATAAAACGGAGAACAAAATCGTTCACATATATAATGTAAGTTGTCTGAGTCTCGATTTGAAGTCTTAATAATAGGATATTCCCTCCCGATCAAGTGGTTTGAATAAAATATTCGATGGAAGAACGACATGGGAGAAGCTTTTAAATTCTAAAACGATTCTTTTGTCTGTGGTAAATGGAAGTACTCCGTCGATCGATAAAAATCCTCTCGTTCGTGTTAAAGTGGCTCCATCAGCTCTACGATCCTGATCGAGATTTTCTTCTCTTATTTCTATTTACAGACATTGTAGTATCTTAAATCATGTATATTAAATCATCCGCCGAGGATTTCAGAATTGAATGAAAGAAAAAGAAGAATGAATTGATATAAAATTGAATGTACGGTATCATCGTACGTTCGTTACTCTATCATTAAATAACTTCGTGGAGCGTGTTAGTGTTAATTTCATACATATTTTATACAGGTATTTCATTATCCCTTATTATTTTCTCTTCGAAAATTACCTCTTTTTCCTTTTTCCAGCGGAATTTCAATTACAGATTTGTACTTTGCAATACAATATAAAAAATTATGTCTTGTAATATGATAATAATAATAATTATTATAATGCGGGGATTAGAAGAAATTATTCTCGACTTATGCCATTGAGAGGTGATTCTCATTAGAAATAAATACGGGTGCTGATGAATGCTCGTACACGATATTTAATTGACTGTACACAGCAACGCCTCTTATTGTAATTAAATCAGCAGAGTATTGCGATGAGGGACGGAAACGTCGTGCGTGTTTTGAGTATGTTTGAAATGTTTTGTGTTACTATCAAGATTCTATCGTGCAATTTGTTTTTACACTTATAATTTGGTTTATTCATGAGTTTATTAAATCTTCCCGGGGAATATGATTACTCTATTCTATTCATCACGAATTTTATAATTCTAACTTTTCAAGGATTCGATAAATCCGTTTGAATTTATATTTTCTCGATGTTAATTCGAACAATGACAATTTTGCGATCATGAAATAATCATGAGAGCGCAATAATCAAAAGTGGTTCGTTTCACGTTCGATTGACCGTATGAACGCTTCTTTGTCAATTGTAAAATATAAATTGGGGCCTACCACTTGACGTGTCCAGAAGTTTCATTGACATTCAAATCGCACATCGGGCATGTTCGAGCTGAGTCGAATAAATAAAGAACGCAGTCGATAACGAATCTTTCCGTACAAAGTTGGGTGAGAGGAGTTTTGGCGTACTTAGAAGCATACAAAGCTACACAGAAGAAAAGTATTTCTTTGAATCTCAGAAATTGTTATTTCAATAGGACCGAATAGATATTCTGAAAGAATTTATTATTTGGTCCATCATTCAAATAACCATTTCTTAGATTCAAAGGAATACTTCTCTGGTGGTTGGATACTCGAAAGCTTGCAGTTCTTTTTCTCTCCAATTAGAATAAGAATGATGAACCGTCATTGATGAAATTCTTCGTTTTCCGTGATACACGAGTGTTCATAAATTTAGGTTTACAATCCCCTGGAGCTTTTTTGTTTCTCGTATACGCGTCCAAAGTCGATAAATCAATACAATTTTTCCAAACATCTTTTCCTATTTCAAACACAAAAAGGAAAGGGAAGGAAGGAGAAAAATTATCGATGACATTCCATTCAAGTACGATCGCGTACGTATGTTTTGAGAGCGTGCGCGTCCCCACAGAAGTCTGGCATTTTGACAAACTACCGCCGACAGCGAGAACCCGATTTGGAAATCAATGCGTGTACCCTATTTCTATCGCAGTCTTTCCTTGGACTGCCCTCGGTACGGTGTAACGAGGCACACAGGTGGAAGGGAGAAGGAAAAGTGAAGGGAAACCCGTTGGGCACTCGAACGAGAGACAGGGGGTTGTGTGTATATAGTTGAGTCACATATGGTGACCGTGTGGTAGTGAGACGTGGTGAAAAGAGGTAGAAAGATAGGCGAGGGATAGATAGCAGGTCGTTGAGCATAAAAGTGGGCATGAGCGAGTCACGTGTGTGGCTCATTGAGACGAATTGACGGAAACCCCCTGCGAACGAATTGCCTTCGCGTTTCCAGTAGCTCGAGCAAAAGGTATATGTAGATATTTGCTGGCTGGTAGATTTCTGGTTAACGCACTCCTCGCTCACTCGCTTTTCTTGTTCTTCTTGTTGTTGTTCTTCTTCTTCTCCTTTTGCGAAACCCCTTCAGGTTAGGCTCCCAGTAATTGCTTCCTTTGAGTAGCTCTCCGGAGGTGTAATTTACTCCCGACCAACAACCTTAACTAATTAACACTGTGAGTGGTAAGTGAAAAAACAACTCTTACTCCTTTTGACCGACTGACGACTGATCATCAACTCGGCAGCAACGAATTGTCAATAATTGATAACTCAGGTTATGCCGTTTATCAATCTTACTTATCGTAATCGCAAGAAATTTCTCTTAGAACTGTAGAAAAAGGAATTCGAAGATGCTCGTATTTAACACCTTATTACAGTGAGAAGGAGAAGAGTGTGTTAGCGTGACCAAAGCGATTGCTACGAGATGATGTCCCCTCTTTCTCTCTTTCACACGTGCATGGTTTCTGTGAGTATAGTGTGGCGTGGAAAGACCTCCAAGCCGGATCGTCTCCAAGTTCGCCAAGCCACGATACGCACGTGCGTGCGCATTTTCAATACCTGTCCTTTGGACGGTGCTCGCGTATCGTGTTCGTGTATATACCCACACAACCGAAATATATGTGAGTCCTTGTGTGATTCTAAGAGCAAGAAAGAGGAAGGAGGAAAGAGCAACGACGTCCCAGAACGGGCCCCGAGCGACAGCGTAATCACCTGAACCAACTACCACACACACCTTCTTCATCGCGCACCCGCAGTGGCGTGGGTTTTACGTGGACCTTTTCTCCATGTATCATTATTTTTTCCCTTCTTCTACCGTAACGATATCGCTTTCATTATTTTCATTTTTTCATCGAATTTCTTCAAACGACCGCATCAATTCATCCAGATATACGGATATAATTAATGTTTTGGTACCGCTTTATTCATTTACTTTATTGGGCTCGACGAACCTGTTAGAATATGTATCTGTTGACATTTCGAAACAATAAGGATTACTCAAGTCTATGTACTCAATGTGAAACGTGATGTCAATGTAATGATTGTTCTATTCATAACTCTTTGCATACAATAAAATATTGAAATTCGATCATTTGAATATCATAAATTTTCAATCTTTTGAATAAAAAGGTTCCAAAGTGATGAGAAAGTACAAGAGAAAACATCGTTCCTCCAAGTATACAGACTCATGTGAACATGAGTTTTCGCAACACGTTCGTTTTCGTGAATTCATCAAACAGCAAGAATACGACGTGATATTCCACGAATCAATTCTCTCCCGGTACATCAATCAAGTGAAACGCCGTGATGGAGCAAAGTTTCGGCATAATTGTCAACATGGACAATGTTTTATGGATACCAAGGGAAAAAGATTGGTAATTACCGAATTAAGTGTTCTTAAATATGTTGTGTTGGTATAACGATCCCTTACGTAAAAGATCCAATTTCGCTGTTCCAACGCGTACAACGAGTATTAATCAATGAAATTGATTGAGTTCACCGGGAGAGGAAAGGAGGTTTAAATAACTTCCGATGACATTTACTAATTTTTTCAAAAGCTTTGCTATGTTTTCGTAATTCTGGAAAATTCTTCAAATAGTATTGAGAATTTGGCAATTTTGTTTTCAATTGCCTGCTGAAAATATGAATTTTAACCAAACAAAAAATACCAAAATGGAACTTCAGTTGTAATTTTGTTTCAGAGAACGATTCGAACTTAACGAGGTTGTTAAATATTCATCAAGTGGATTCAAATGATGAAATGTAAAATAAAATTAATCTTTTAAAGACACGTAAGAAGATTGTAGTAGCATCGCTGATGAGGATGAATTGAATCATTAAGGTGGAAAAAAAAAACAAGCAATTGATTACAGGTATTTATGGAATAGGAAAATAAATAGATATGCACTGATTTCGAGTTGACAGATGTATCTTGTCAAAATATCATACATTATCCTCGACAATATTTTCTTCTCTAAACCAAATCAAAACAAACTTCTAATCTATATAGGATTTCCTTTTCCCTCGACCACCAAACGACACACGACACCATAAAACACAGACATTAAGTCTAAATGGATGCCCTTCATTGACTTCGTACGAAGTTATATCACGGTAGTTATTTATGAATAGGTATAATACGAGATACAAAGAAAGGAGCGAAAAGACCTATAATTTTCAATCAGAGATATGTATCCTGTGAAGCGTACAATTATGAAACACCCCTCTCTATCTCTCTTTCATCTAAAGTTGTCATACATATTTGATTTTTCCTTACGTGAAATCACATCAATAAGAGAGCACGAAGAAAAAAGAAGAAGAAGAAGAAGAAGCAGGAATATCCCAACACAGCACCCTGTAATAATAAGTCTTTCGAAATTTCAATCATCCTTCCCATCCTCCGTCTCTTATAATTCTAGAAAACTTTAGACTCAACAATTCTCAAGCGTGATATCAACTATCAGGATTTATTCTCATCTACAATCGGGAGAGACTGGCGCCAATCGTCAGCGAGAAAAAAAGCCCTGGGGGGATGGATAGGAGGAGGCAAGGTGGAGATAGTCGTTGCGAACAATGAAGCGGCTTGATTTGTTCTAGCACCTTGCCGCACCTCGCCTCACCTCGTCTCCCGTCTCGTTCTCTTGTCTCTCCGCGAAATACACTACTCTGTTCCGGATTATGCCCGGAAGTCTTCTCTTTATCTGCCTGCCGTAAAGCATGGGCGTCCGTTTCTGATTTTCTCCTCCCCGGTATATCCCACACGTGGGTTTTACTTTGGTAGCTTTAGGGCGAATCCTCACGCAGTGCATCAACAACTGCCTTGCGCTTCTCGGCTCTATATAGCGGGAGAAAAGTGTGGTAGGTGTGCGTAGTAGTTGTCGTCGTCACCGTCATCAGAACGAATGCATTGTGCACGAAGGACACAAGTCGTTTCGATTCTTCTCTCCACCGAATGACAGAGGAGCACCAAACAAAGCCTTAGGGAATATTAAAAAAGAAAAAAAACCGTTCCTTGGGAATAATGCACACGGGATGACGAATAACAACCAACCCGCGGGTTATGTGTCATTTCTCGTCTACATTTGTACACTACTTGTTTTTTCTCTCTTTCCCCGTCTCCTGTCTCCTCCGTCTTGTCCCTTTGTTTTTCTTTTCTCCACATGTGCCTCGTAAGACATCTTCGAGGACTTGTTTCAGCCTTCGCGACACTGGTCCCTGGGGAACGATAAACGCTCTAGGCAGACAGACGGGCAAGCAGAAACCAGTACTCGTGTATAGCACCCAGCCCCGATATGGACATACGTGTCTGTAAGTGACGATCCTGACACGCCAAATGCGTTTCTTTTCCATGATCCTTTTTTTCTGTTTTTGAGGGAGTGCGAAAACGCGAGTATAATACAATTTCCTTGTTTCACGTTTGAAAGTGTACAAGAGGTACGTATGCAAGCCAAGTATTAAGAGATGAAGAAAAAAAAAGAGAAAGAAAAGCAAGGCTGCTGGGTTTTAGGTAAGAAGAGTTGAAGAGAGGGAGAGAGTAGGAGAGTAGAGGAGAGAAAAAAGGAGAAGATATTTGGCCAAGAACCGCCGACGCCGCCGTGGAGGCGACGTGGCTCGACCGTGTTTTATTTACTTAAGACCAGTAGCGAACTGAGCGCAGGTAGAATTCCACAACTGGAATCTTAATAAGGGCGGGCAGGCCTGAGTTCCCCTTCGTTTTTTTTCCATCTCTTTCCATTCTCATACATCCTTTTCTTTCCAATCTATCCTCCTTTTAACTCTTCAACCGACCAACTCTCCTAACCTCTTTGCCTACTCGGGGAATACGAAACTCGAGTATCACTTGCTTTGTTCGCACGGACCTTGTGGTCTATTTTATAAGATATTTATTTAGCCGAACCTGTGTCTTTCAGTCTCAAATTGTTGTCTTTCCTCTTCTTTTTAATCGATAGAAGAAAAAACATCAGGGTGTTTGAGGAAACAATCGAGCTACGTGTAATAATACGGTATAATATTGCCCCTCGGTTGTTAGCATTTATATTTATAGACATCATGATAGGTCGTTTGGAGGTACTGTTTGCAAGAATATAGAAGAGCAAGACAGAGCACATACAAAAATCCACTTCTCTGATCCCCTTTAGCTGGATGAAGCATCGTCACGGCTAGACAATGTTCCTACTTGTGTATATATGTGTATATATATTATATATATACACATACATTTATTCGCTTCCGCATATGATGCGCGTGGATGTAGGAAGAGACAGAGCGAAGAGGGTTTCTGTGTGATACGTATAGTACTAGGGAAGAAGATGTATGTAGATCCACCTCCACCCACGGGTGATGGTGAAATTATTGTGTCCGCCTAACTAATCCATACCGCAACGCATATGCATGCAACCCTCAACCCCTGAGAACCTACGTATGAAGTGCGTGCTACAGTCAAGTGCGTCAGCCAATGTTCGGTCTTGTATACTGGGTGATGTTAGAGAGATGCTAGGTAACAGGGAAAAAAATCACGTATTGTGTTGGATATGAGCTTCGAGGAAAGTCTTCAATTCTTAGAAATGTTCACATTTTTATTTCATCGGGGAGTTATTTATTTAGCTGATCGAAGACTCTAATAGAACAAATTTTCGGTACAATTTCCATCACGAATGCCATGTTCGAGACATGACTTGAGGATATTTTGCCAAGCTTCAGCTTACTCCTTAAATCTCTTGGAGTGAGAATCCAATCTCAAAGAGTGAAGCTTCCACTCCATAAGAGTAAATCATTAGTTAACTTTTATCGCAGTTGAAGTACTTCTATTCTGTGAAAATAGATTTTTACCGCACGAAATTCAGAGAATACTAAATTTATAACGCACCAGTTCAATAAAAGTTCGAATTGGCACAGTGAAAAGAACCAACAAACGCTTCGAGATTCCGAAATCCCCACGTAGGAATCACTCTAGGTCTGGGCGAGGTCTTGTGATAATTTGGAGAATAACTAAAATGATTTCTAGTTGCCTTTATTGTACAAAACTTTGGGGAAGCTTGCTAGATTTTCTACTGAAACTGTCTCACAATCGTGGCTCCTTCAAACGATTACCTGAGCTTAGAATTCAGTATGAAAAGATCAAAACAACACGAGATTTTAATTTTCACAATTCGTAGGAAATATGCGTTACTCTCAACTCCGTTACACTCTCTAGGAAGTCACAAAGCAACAATGATATTGAAGTTTGAATTGTTAATTGAAACGAAATTATTCGACAACAAATAAAACAACATATTCTACCAAATATAGTTCAGATTTCGTTTCAATAAACATTCTTGTGGTATCCAAATTAAAATGAATCCTCCTAAAGAAAATTAATAAGAGAACTTGAAAATCGCAACACTAAAAATTACACGTCATGTAAAAGAAAATTGATTCGCGATATACGAATCTCTGAAACGTTAAACAGAGGATAAGTGAATCACGTGTAACACAGTAGGAAAGAGATTACAAGGAACTATTCGTTGCCTCGAGCAATTGGTTTTGAAACATTGTTAGAATGATATGAAATTACGTATTCTTGAACGAATTCAAGCGGTCAAGTTGCTTGTGTTGTTATCCATTACCGCGTACAGGTAGTAGTCGTAAAAAGATGTGCAACTAGCATTCTATGTTTGATCGTCTTTGAGAAGAGAAAAACAGTGAAAAGAAAAGAGAAAGGAGAAGAAAGAAACAAGGTAAAATCACGCACAAGCTTGCAATTCAGTCCTACGTTGAAACATGCAACACACGGCACGGGCATTGGCACTATAAGCAATTTAGCACGTGTGTGCATGCATGGTGCATGCGTGCGTGTCGTAGTGCATATGTATATAACACTCCCATACGCGAGGGTATGTGCAATGTAAATGAGCTCTCTTGCAATTTTATACCATAACGTAACGAGCCCTCTGTCATACATAAGCACACGTATATATGTTAAGTACAGTCTTCTTTAAAATCAATTATAAATTCGAAGTTCTTTTGTATAAGACCGTGCATATAATCCTTTCACGATTCTGTGTACTTCCGGTGACTCGATACATGAAATTTTTCATGTTTCCAATCCATCTGCGATAAAATAATAATATATCAAAGGTGATAACTTGTCTGATCGAAGTATGAAAACTTGAGAGACAGCTTCAAATTGATTCTCTTGTATTTGAAGATTCACGGAGAAAGAAGAAGTTTCACGTGACAGAGAAATTTGATTTTGCTGGGTTCATCTTGCTGGAGCAGCAAATATTTTTGTTGTTCCAGCAAACTTGTTAGCTACGACAGCAAAATGTTCTTTGTTTCAGCAAATTTTGCTGGAGAAGTCAACATTGTTTGCTGCCACAGCTAGAAAGTCGCTGCCATAACTAATAAGATTGCTGTGATAGCAAATAGATTGCTGCCGCAACAAAGGATTTGTTACTTCAGCAATAGGTATCCAAAAAAATCAGATTTCACTGTTATAACGCGCCTGAGCTTAATTATTATTTTCTGACGATATCAACACGGCACTAAATTCTCCATTTCATTTGAATTAGAATTTCAGTGTTTCCTTTGAAGAAGCTCTGAAAATTTTACACCAGCTTTACATAGTGCATGCTAGATTGGACCAGACTAAAAAATTTATCATCAGAAATCAATAAAATTATTCACAATGGGGAAAATCCTCATTTTGGTATAAAGAATAAAGGAGTAGCGCTTTTCGCTTTCATTCATACACTCAGAGAAATTAGATTGTATAAAGTCCTATTTTTGAGTTCATAAGCGAAAAACAACACATCTTTTCTAATGACTTTTACCATCAGCGATAAGGTAAATTGCTATAATTTCGTCACATTAGTGAGATGGATATTATTTCGTCAGGGTATCATAAAATTGACGAATCAAGCTCTTGCGAGCAAATTATGAATATTTTTCGGTACAAAACGTCACAAATGCATCTCATGATTACACAAAATATAGTCAATTTGTTTACAACTGCTTAATGATCAATTTTATGAATGAACTGACGAAATAATATCCAGTAACGAAGATATATCGACTTCCCTTAGTAAGAATGATTACAGAGTAGTTTTTTTGCTATCGTTAATGGTGAAAATAATGACGAATGGAGAGCAATTGTAGTCAAAATCTATGTCCTTCACTTATGAAAAAGAATGGGACGTTATGCAATTGAATTGTTCTTAGTGTATACTGAACAGACTGATCTTTTCGAATAGAAATCGGAACTCAGCACTGTCTAGTAACTGTAGATAAGGAAGAGATAGTAATGTAACGCTTATATCCTCCGAGCACTGGTGGATATGAATTGTTTAATAGCTATATTGCAAAATATGAACAGATATGGACTAGTTTCTAAGATATTCAAACTTCCAGTTAGAGAGGTCGAAAAATCTGACTACAAAAATGGAAATTTTATCTTCACCTATTTGTACTAGTGGAGACAGATCGTGCTAGGAATGAAAATCTTCGGATTTAAGGGAGATCAAAAAGAGAAAGACTTGGGAATAGAGAGGAGATGGACAAAGATGAAGGGGAATATATGAGAATGTGCGGATAAGATTTTGAAGAATAATGGAGTAGAACCTAAAAACCCATGGATAACGGGAGAAATTTTAGAATTGATAAATGAAAGAAGAAAATACAAGAATAATGATAGCCAAGAAGGCCAGCAACGATACAAATCATTGAGAAATAAAATAATAAGAGAGTCAAGGAAAGCAAAAGAACAGTGGTTAGAAGAGAAATGTCAGGAAATAGAAATAAGATTGCATTTAGGAAAAATAGATGAAGCATATAGGATTATTAGAAGTGTCTGTGAAGTTGGCATATCAATTGTCAGCATCGCACAAAAAAGCACCAGTTCTAGTCGCATCCACTATAGTTCTACAGTTCTTGATAAGTTACAACAATAGTTCCGGGTAAATTTGTGAAAAAAATCGATTTTGAAAAAATGATATGCTAAGTTCTTCTACAATATGACAGCATCACATGGAAAATGGATGGAAATGGACTGTATCTCGGAGTTCTAGGGATGATTGGGATGCGAGGATGTCAAAACAAGGGAGTTCTAATGCTAGAAGTGCTTGGGAAATTTTTCTCAGGAATTAAATGGAATGATATGCTGAGTTCTTCTACAATATGACAGCATCGCAGGGGTAATGGAAGGAAATTGACTATATCTAGGAGTTCTGAGGATGATTGGGATGCGAGGATGTCAAAACAAGGGAGTTCTGATGCAAGGAGTGCTTAAGGAATTTTTTTCGGGAATTAAATGAAAAGACATGAGGAGTTCTTCTACGATGTAGTAGCAGCGCAGGTGAAACCGCTGGAAGTGGACTATATCTCGGAGTTCTACGGCTGATTGGCATGTGAGGATGTCCAGGAACGAGAGTTCTGATGTTGGGAGTAATCAGGGAGTCAATTGGGAGTCTCAGAGAATCGGGAGTTCCGACCAGCATATCATGGAAAATCAATAGTTCTCACCAGCATATCATAGAAAATCGATAGTTCTGATCGGCATATCATAGAAAATGAATGGTTCTGACCGGCATATCATAGAAGATCGACAGTTCCGACCAGAATATCATAGAAAATCGACAGTTCTGACCAGCATATCATGGAAAATGGAGAGTTCTGACCAGCATATCATGGAAAATGGGGAGTTCTGATGAGCATATCATAGAAAATCGATAGTTCTGACCAGCATATCATAGAAAATCGATAGTTCTGACCAGCATATCATAGAAAATCGATAGTTCTGGGCAGCATATCATAGAAAATCGATGGTTCTGAGCAGCATATCATGGAAAATGGAGAGTTCTGATGAGCACATCATATAAAATCGATAGTTCTGATCGGCATACCATAGAAAATCGATGGTTCTGACCAGCATATCATAGAAAATCGATAGTCCTGACAAGCATATCATAGAAAATCGATAGTTCTGACCAGCATATCATAGAAAATCGATAGTTCTGACCAGCATATCATAGAAAATCGACAGTTCTGACCAGCATATCATAGAAAATCGATAGTTCTGACCAGCATATCATAGAAAATCGATAGTTCTGACCAGCATATCATAGAAAATCGACAGTTCTGACCAGCATATCATAGAAAATCGATAGTTCTGACCAGCATATCATAGAAAATCGATAGTTCTGACCAGCATATCATGGAAAATGGAGAGTTCTGACCAGCATATCATAGAAAATGGGGAGTTCTGATGAGCATATCAAAGAAAATTGATAGTTCTGACCAGCATATCATAGAAAATGGAGAGTTCTGACCAGCATATCATGGAAAATCGATAGTTCTGACCAGCATATCATGGGAAATGGAGAGTTCTGACCAGCATATCATGGGAAATCGATAGTTCTGTCCAGCATATTATGGAAAATCAATAGTTCTGACCAGCATATCATAGAAAATCGATAGTTCTGATCGACATATCATAGAAAATCGATAGTTCTGACCAGCATATCATAGAAAATCGATAGTTCTGGGCAGCATATCATAGAAAATCGATAGTTCTGAGCAGCATATCATGTAAAATGGAGAGTTCTGATGAGCATATCATATAAAATCGATAGTTCTGATTGGCATATCATGGAAAATCGATAGTTCTGACCAGCATATCATGGAAAATGGAGAGTTCTGACCAGCATATCATGGAAAATCGATAGTTCTGATCGGCATATCATAGAAAATCGATAGTTCTGACCAGCATATCATGGAAAATAAATAGTTCTGACCAGCATATCATAGAAAATCGATAGTTCTGATCGGCAAATCATAGAAAATCGATAGTTCTGACCAGCATATCATAGACAATGAATAGTTCTGACCAGCATATCATACGAAATGGAGAGTTCTGACCAGCATATCATAGAAAATCGACAGTTCTGACCAGCATATCATAGAAAATCGACAGTTCTGACCAGCATATCATAGAAAATCGATAGTTCTGACCAGCATATCATGGAAAATGGAGAGTTCTGACCAGCATATCATGGAAAATCGATAGTTCTGACCAGCATATCATGGAAAATCAATAGTTCTGACCAGCATATCATGGAAAATCGATAGTTCTGACCAGCATATCATGGAAAATCAATAGTTCTGACCAGCATATCATAGAAAATCGATAGTTCTGAGCAGCATATCATGGAAAATGGAGAGTTCTGATGAGCATATCATATAAAATCGATAGTTCTGATCGGCATACCATAGAAAATCGATAGTTCTGACCAGCATATCATAGAAAATCCATAGTCCTGAGCAGCATATCATAGAAAATCGATAGTTCTGACCAGCATATCATAGAAAATCGATAGTTCTGAGCAGCATATCATGGAAAATGGAGAGTTCTGACCAGCATATCATGGAAAATGGAGAGTTCTGACCAGCATATCATGGAAAATGGAGAGTTCTGACCAGCATATCATGGAAAATCGATAGTTCTGACAAGCATATCATGGAAAATCGATAGTTCTGACCAGCATATCATGGAAAATCAATAGTTCTGACCAGCATATCATAGAAAATCGATAGTTCTAAGCAGCATATCATGGAAAATGGAGAGTTCTGATGAGCATATCATATAAAATCGATAGTTCTGATCGGCATACCATAGAAAATCGATAGTTCTGACCAGCATATCATAGAAAATCCATAGTCCTGAGCAGCATATCATAGAAAATCGATAGTTCTGACCAGCATATCATAGAAAATCGATAGTTCTGAGCAGCATATCATGGAAAATGGAGAGTTCTGACCAGCATATCATGGAAAATCGATAGTTCTGACCAGCATATCATGGAAAATCAATAGTTCTGACCAGCATATCATAGAAAATCGATAGTTCTGATCGGCATATCATAGAAAATCGATAGTTCTGACCAGCATATCATAGAAAATCGATAGTTCTGACCAGCATATCATGGGAAATGGAGAGTTCTGACCAGCATATCATGGGAAATCGATAGTTCTGTCCAGCATATCATAGAAAATCGATAGTTCTGAGCAGCATATCATGGAAAATGGAGAGTTCTGACCAGCATATCATGGAAAATCGATAGTCCTGACCAGCATATCATAGAAAATCGATAGTTCTGACCAACATATCATGGAGAACCGATAGTCCTGATCAGCATATCATAGAAAATTGATAGTTCTGATCGGCATATCATAGAAAATCGACTATCGAAAAAAACTATCGATTTTCTATGATATGCTGGTCAGAACTATTGATTTTCCATGATATGCTGGTCAGAACTATCGATTTTCTATGATATGCCGATCAGAACTATCGATTTTCTATGATATGCCGATCAGAACTATCGATTATCTATGATATGCTCATCAGAACTCTCCACTTTCTATGATTTGCTGGTCGGAACTGTCGATTGCCTATGATATGCTGGTGAGAACTATCGATTTTCTATAATATGCCGATCAGAACTATCGATTCTCTATGATATGCTGGTCAGAACTATTGATTCTCCATGATATGCTGGTCAGAACTATCGATTTTCCATGATATGCTGGTCAGAACTATCGATTTTCTATGATATGCTCATCAGAACTCCCCATTCTCCATGATATGCTGGTCAGAACTCTCCATTTTCCATGATATGCCGGTCAGAACTATCGATTTTCTATGATATGCTGGTCAGAACTGTCGATTTTCTATGATATGCTGGTCAGAACTCTCCATCTTCCATTATATGCTGGTCAGAACTATCGATTTACTATGATATGCTGGTCAGAACTATCGATTTTCTATGATTTGCTGCTCAGAACTATCGATTTTCTATGATATGCTCATCAGAACTCCCCATTTTCCATGATATGCTGGTCAGAACCCTCCATTTTCCATGATATGCTGCTCAGAACTATCGATTTTCTTTGATATGCTCATCAGAACTCCCCATTTTCCATGATATGCTGGTCAGAACTCTCCATTTTCCATGATATGCTGGTCAGAACTATCGATTTTCTATGATATGCTGGTCAGAACTATCGATTTCCTATGATATGCTGGTCGGAACTATCGATTTTCCATGATATGCTGGTCAGAACTCTCCATTTTCCATGATATGCTGGTCAGAACTATCGATTTTCTATGATATGCTGGTCAGAACTATTGATTTTCCATGATATGCCGGTCAGAACTATCGATTTTCTATGATATGCTGGTCAGAACTGTCGATTTTCTATGATATGCTGGTCAGAACTCTCCATTTTCCATGATATGCTGGTCGGAACTCCTGATTCTCTGAGACTCCCAATTGACTCCCTGATTACTCCCAACATCAGAACTCTTGTTCCTTGACATCCTCACATGCCAATCAGCCGTAGAACTCCGAGATATAGTCCACTTCCAGCGGTTCCACCTGCGCTGCTACTACATCGTAGAAGAACTCCTCATGTCTTTTCATTTAATTCCCGAAAAAAATTCCTTAAGCACTCCTAGCATCAGAACTCCCTTGTTTTGACATCCTCGCATCCCAATCATCCTTAGAACTCCTAGATATAGTCAATTTCCTTCCACTACCCCTGTGATGCTGTCATATTGTAGAAGAACTCAGCATATCATTGCATTTAATTCCTGAACAAAATTTCCCAAGCACTTCTAGCATTAGAACTCCCTTGTTTTGACATCCTCGCATCCCAATCATCCCTAGAACTCCGAGATACAGTCCATTTCCATCCATTTTCCCTGCGATGCTGTCATATTGTAGAAGAACTTAGCATATCATTTTTTCAAAATCGATTTTTTTCACAAATTTACCCGGAACTATTGTTGTAACTTATCAAGAACTGTAGAACTATAGTGGATGCGACTAGAACTGGTGCTTTTTTGTGCGATGCTGACATTTGATATGCCAACTTCACAGACACTTATTAGAAGATTTTTCGGACAAATGAAATCTAGAAGCAATAAGATTAGAAACTCTCTAGGACGACAATTAATAAAAACGGAAGAAAAAATAGAACAGTGGATCAATCATTTGGAAGACTTGCATAGAGGAAACGATGATATAGCACTTTTAGATGAGAAGCAATCTTATAGGACACACATTACGGCATGAGAGTTTATTGAAAACAATATTGGAAGGGAAAATGAATGGTAAAACTGGTAAAGGTAGACCTAGATCAAGTTATATGAAGCAAATCGTACAAGACAAGGGATGTAGTAGATATGTAGAAATTAAACGTTTGGCGGATAATAGACAGGGGTGGAGGGTTTCATCAAACCAGTCGTAAGACTGATTACTTCATGATGATGTTAAGGGCCTGCCTGGGGCCATGTTGGCATAGTTTGGGTTAAGATAGGGCCTTAGATGATCCAATTGTTGAGGACAGGAATTTTTAGGTGAAATTAGGGGAAATTTGTCCATATGAAGTTCCATCGCCACAGATTGATTGATTGAAATGGGCTCACTTGAATGATGAGGTTGATACATTGTCAACTCAGCCAATTTGTCGTTGACGTTTCGTTGTTCCACTGGACAAAATATTGAGAAATGTTTCTGAAACGTTCCACAGACAGTTCAATGCTTTACCATTCCATAATGGAGACATTTTTCACAGTTGTATTTAATTTATATGAGAACTATATCGAAGTATATACAAATTATGCATAATTTTGAGAATTTGTCTGTTTGAGTTGCGACGTTTTGAATGAAATATTTCAAAATAACATCCCGGAAACCTCGTAGGAATGTTTCACGTTTCGAAAACGTTTCATAAACGTTATTTTTCAACATTTTATCAGAAACTTTTTATCTCCTATATTTTAATAATTTCTTATTTTATACATAAACTATAAAAAAATTGCTTTCTAAATTTCATATAAATTTTGTATCAATTTTCAAAACTTTTTTGACTTTTCATATGAAATTTCATGATATCTCATACAGACTTATGATTTCTCATGCACTTTGATATGATTTTTGATATATTTTGCAGTAAATTTCATGAATTCATGATAGCACTGGATTTCAAATACAAGTTAGGGCTGGGGCTACGATGTGATTCAATGTGATTTTATATATAATTTGTATCAAGTTTTTATACAAATCTATATAATCTTAATACAAATTATATATCAAATCACATTGAATCAGATTATAGCCCCAGCCCTAATACAAGTTTCAGAATTTTCATATTCATCTGATATAAGAAATTTCAGACTATCTTCTACAGTGTAGATTGTCAAGATAAAATTATGTTTTTGTTTTATTGATACTGATTAACGTCAAATGACATAAATGTATAAACAATCGCGTTGATTGTATAATTTTATAATTGTTATTCAAAGACATGGCACTCTTGATACTTCTTGGAGTGAGTATTCACTCTTATGGAATGGAATTATTACTTTCATCGGATTTACAGTATTTCTGGACAGTATATTTATGCAAACAAAGGAACATCTGAAATTTATATTAATTGTGTAGTCAATAGATGGTCATGGCTATCAATTATCGTCGTATTTTCGTACAAAAAGTTATTTACTGACCTAACCTTACTTCCTACGTTCGAATCAAATTAACCTCGCCAGGGGATAGTCGTTGACTAGTCAATAAATTACAACAATGAGGTTAGTTAACGAGCCCATTTAGTTCTCGAGTACTTTGAGAGTGATGGAGGCGCTGCTTACCAAGCACAACTTCAATGATGGCGATTTTTTTCTGTAAATGGCGGAAGGAAATTTTTCTGTAAATTCACTACAAATATTCTTTAGCGAAGCTCTTTTTCCCTAAATTCACAGTTATTTTTGAAGATATACCAACAATAATCTCGTCTTTTCCATAAAGTATTTTTTGTAATTTCTCGGAAACTGTATTGTTCCATCACCCTCCTAGTTATCTGCAACAATCGTTCAATTTAAATACAGAAACAGAGCTACATAGAAGGGAATTTGATGCATTTGGAAAATGAAGTTTTTGCATGTTCGTTTTCATTGAATTAGCTCATACACGTATACATGTATATTTAATTACTACAACGCTATAATTGAATTAATACTTGCAATATAATTATCCAATCTACCGCATAAATTCAACATCAAAAGAGATAATACATAATATGAACGAAAGATAACAGAATGTAGGGAAAAGAGGAGGGGAGCGAAACCGTAGATAAAAGCTCGTAGTAGATCTCATTCGTTTATTCTTCGACAGACTCATGAGCTTTGCAATTTGGTTATTATTAATTCATCGTATTACGACAAAATAGATTCCACGGAAGCCACTGTGAATACAAAATGCAAAATGTATGTAATGGATAATGCTTGTTACGATTATGCATACAACAAAGAATGACGGATACCATTACCTCCCGTTTGTTCCTTTCTATTTCTCCGATTGATCGATTTTATCTTGTATTCGAATAACCGCGTTGTCAACATTTTCGAGATCGTATTATTTCTTTTTGAGTAATCAATTTGAAATCTTGCATCCAAACGGAACTTGGTTTCGAGAAGGAAAAGAAGTCAAAGCATCGAGGTAAGTGTATAATGAACACGTACGAAGCATTGTCCTTCTAAATCTTTAGCTTCAAACCCTCATATACGAGAACGTATATATTCTAATCGTGAAGAGGTGTTAATTATATGATGCTCCCGTGTAATGAGATGCGGGTCTTGTCAGACTTCACCAGGGTACCAGCAGCGCCAGTGGTGTGGGGAAGATTCACAGGAGAGAAGTCCAAGTAGTCTTGGATAGCCCTTTCATCTACCACTTAAGTTTTCCTCGTTTATATTCTCTCGAAAAAAATTCACTTCACGATTAATCAAAAAAAGAGGAGGAGAAAAAACCGACTCCAATTTAAAATCGGGCAAAGAGATCTTTCAGCTGTGAAAAATTGTTTTCAGAAAGGAGTGTTTTGAAGTAGAATATAAAGTTTAAATATCAAAGACCGATGTTTCATAAATGTGAAATCAAAAGGATTTGTTAATTTGTTACTTTTCATCTACAACGTATTTTCCCCTTTATGATATTATTCGATGAATTGATAAAACTAATCCTCTATGTTATAATTAAACTATGATATAACTATGATATACTGTGTTGTTTACATGATTGAAACTGATAAAATCAACTTATTCTTACTCCATTACAGGAAACTGTAATTTTCAAAGTATTTTCTTCACGCAACTGAACACCGGTTGTCAATTTCATTTACTATAGAGAATCGCTTATTCCTTCTTTCAATTTATTTTTTTTTATTTTTTTTTTTTGAAAAGAATGTCATTGGAACCAGTCAACGATATATTAGGATACCTTGCGCACTTGTGATTCTTACAACCTGCTATACAAACCGCTGAAGCTATACACATCACCCTCTAGTATTAATATCATAACATAAACATAACTCGTACATAGAAAGTCAGCGAGTCAATAACCGGTATGAAAAAAGAAGGGAGAGGAAGAAAAGAAGGGGGAAAATAATATGTTCATATATGAAGGTGGGATACGGAAGAATAGAGTAAAGAGAAGCAAATCGTTCCGAGGTCGAATGGTTGGTTGGTTTAGCTTGGCTTGGTTTAGTTTGGTTTGGTTTTCAGGGGTCGCTTAGGAAGGAAGGAAAGAAAGAAAAAAAGAGAAAGAAAGGGAGGCGAAAGAGGGAGAAGGGGCTATTGATGCTCAGAGAAGGAAGCAAGTGGCGTGTGATGAGAAGTAGGGTTTTTGGAAATGGAGGGTGTGTTACATGCACATTATATACCAGATCCTGTTTTTGCCCTCCACTCTTTCAAAAGTCTGATCTCATATGTGAATTCTTCCTTCCCCCTTTTACCATTTCCCTTCTCAACTCTCTATGCATACAAACTATATATGTAACCAATGTTATTTATACATGCCCTTATAGGTCATTGTGCTGAGTACATTTCGGAAGACATATTGAATAATGAGATGTTTGTTTGATATTCATCATTCAATCATCTTCCAAATCGACGCTTATTACAAAAAATAGCATACCTTGTCTAAAATTCCTACATAAATTTTTATATTTTTCAGCAAGGACTGTAACGTTATTCACTTTCGTTACTCATTATATATAAAATGTATATAAAAATATACATATTGTACACAAATTATATATTTATTGTATATAATGAGTAACGAAAGTGAATAACGTTACAGTCCCTGCGTTTCAGAAGTCAAGCTTTCCAAGTGGAAAAGAAGTTCAAAATTAGATATAATGTTTATATAATTCAACATAGCTCATATGTGGATTAAATATAATTTCCATATAATTTAATATAGTACATATATAAATTATACATAATTCTGAAAATTCATTCACCGTGGTTGGAGTGAGTTGGGGATGTGCAAATTCTGTTGAATTTTGAGAGGACTTTTGAGGAGCTGTAAAGAATAGGGATAAGTGATGTTTTTTTGTATCTAGTGTTTATCGTACTTTATAAAATATAGATATGAATTAAATATTTTGTACATATAATATATTGATGTTTTTAAACTTCGTTTTTCCAAGACTCCAGACGGATTTCAATGAATTTTTGATGGGCTCGTGACAGATTTCTAACAGGCTCAGCCCGGACTTTTTATCGCTCCTTTATGTCCTTGAAAATCAAGTTTTATTTGGAAAAGTTCATCAAGAGTTCGAGAAACATGCATAGAGAGTCTTTTAAAAATCTATCAAAGATCCCCATATTCTTCCAGGACACGTAATCCTTGCAAGAATTGATCCAAAATCTGTCGAAAGTCCACCAAGACTCCATCATATTAAACTTCCCAAAAACTTTTTAGTTTTAAAAATTCCGTCAAAATACCATCAAAACTCTTTGAAAATTCTCCTTCCCCAGACTTCTCACGGACTTTTCATGCACGTTTGCATGATTTAATATTTACCTTAATTCATCAAAAATGCTCTAGAACGAAGATCTCCAAAAAAATCCACCGAAAGTCCCTCATTTTGTCTGTGCATGGAAAAATCAAGTTCAATTGCTAAAATTTCAAATGCAATGCCAAGAAAAATCAAAGTGCAGCATAGTGGTGTAAATCTTGATACAGAATTCGACCCAAACCCATACTTTCTGAGCGATTACCAGCAGATCACTGCAATACGTTTTTGTTTATACTAGGGGTAGCAAAGCTCATATTTCTAAGCCTGGATGTGAGGCATGCTAGTCTTTGTAAGAACTTTACAAGCCTG
The DNA here is from genome assembly GCA_018340375.1 of Gonatopus flavifemur. Classification (NCBI taxonomy): domain Eukaryota; kingdom Metazoa; phylum Arthropoda; class Insecta; order Hymenoptera; family Dryinidae; genus Gonatopus; species Gonatopus flavifemur. The sequence goes on from JAFFJZ010000005.1 coordinate 16,651,911, forward strand.
TTACTCTTCGTAAAAACACTCTTAGTCATATGCGATTCTTCGTATACAGTGAAAATAGAAACTCAATTTCAGTTGGAATATATGAGCTGCTTTTCAAATTTTTAGCTAACAATGCATCGGTTAGACTCGAAATAAGCTAATAGAAAATCTTCTTGAAATCACACCAAAATACAACTGGACGAAAAAGTATTTGATAAGATTCACCAACGAGGGTGGTATAATACAGCACTATTAAAATTTCAGGTAAGATTTATTAGAACTTTAGTCAAATCTACTACTGCGACAGTCATCTTAACTGCAAACATCGTAGGTTTTATTAGAAGTCTTATGAATATTACAAGAAATTTTAATACTCTCGTATTTCACCGAAGGCGTTGGTGAATTTCATGAAACATTTTTCTTCGTGTGAAATTAATCACTAGGGGATTGGAAGTAAAGTGAAATTCAAATCATAGGTATTGAGAATTCTGATAAATGTATTGTTCGATCGTCTTTTAGTGGCCTCAATTAACATTGCATTACTTATCAACGATGAAAAATGTGTGCCTGTTTTTTCTTTCCTCAATTATTGATCTCAATTACACTGACCAACAACCATTTTGGTTCTTGAATTTGGACAGTGATTATGATGTATGAATACGAAAATAGAGTCAGATTTCTTGGATTAACTCTTTTTTTGTAATTTTATAAGTATGTATAAAAGATCACAAAAAACGGAGCTAATCAAAACAAATCCAACATTCTTTTCGTATTTAGTTCAGCAAAATGAGAATGCCCGATATTTGCCAGTATCACCACCTTTGTATAAAATATGCATCTAGTTTCTATAAATTTTCGATTGAAACTTGATACATACACTGTAAAAAATATACTTCCTAAACTGCCAAAGAAGTTTGGCAGTTTTTTACACAAACTTTTTTTGTAAATTACCAAATAAAAGTTTGTAAACATTCGAAAAATTTTGTGATTTCACGAAGATTTTTTAAAATTTACAAACTTTTGTTCGGCAATTTACAAAAAAGGTTCGGAAATTATTTTTCCAAACCAAGTTTGTAAATTTTCAAGCATTTTTGTTTGGAATTCAACAAATTTCTTCTACAGTGTATTTTATACAAAAATATCGGTACCGTAAATATGCGACATCTTCACACTAAAACCAGTCTAATCATTATGAAAATCAAAGAATCCGGAGAAAAAAAATGATCTTTTTAATCTAATAGATCTATCGAAAGATTCTAACGTAGGTTCTTATTGAATCAACTCAACCTAGCTCTATGTATCTAAACATTCCTCTAGGTTTCATGTGTCCCGGTTGTAATCGGGTGATGCGATGAATCTTTGTATAACGTTATAATTATCGTTATCGTTATTCAATTTTATAATGTATGTAATGTGCAATCAAAACGAATCTTGTGAAAATTCTAGAAAAACTAAGAATCAGTGAGAATTCAGAAAACTGTAAAATTTGGAGATCATTTCAATATATATTCCAGTATTTGAGTTACAGTGGTGAATTCAAGAAATATATCAACAATAAATACAAAAATCTGAAGAATTGAAAATCAATTATGCACCTACATATTAAGAATCGTAATATTGAAAGATAAATAATTCAAACATTATTTCGAGAAGTTTTCAACTGAACTATCAATCAAAACCTGTACGATTGACAATGAGACATAGACTCGAGGATAATCAACATTTCACATACTTTGGTTTGATATAACCATCACTTATGTTCATTCCAAATTCCACTGATTTCGAGCCTCATTTGACAGTCAATTAATCATAGAATCAAGAGTCACTTTTTACCGTGAAAAATTTCGCGAGCTCTGCTACTCTTCATAAGGAAAATTTGAGTTGTGCTATTCTTCGTCAAACACATCAAAATGTCATCTGAATCTCTCCCTCAACGAAAATTCAAATTCCAAAGCTAAAATTTCGGATGAAATTTCACACCCTTCACTGAGAGAAATAATGATTAATATCAAGAATTTTAATTCATGAATACTGCCAAGAATAAAAATTCTTGATTACAGTTAATATGTTATTGGCCCAAAAGAAATTCTCTTAAATCAAGGAAATTTCTTTTGGGCTAATAACATATTAGCTATAATCAAGAATTTGTATTCTTGGCATTATTCATGAATTTAAATTTTTGATATTAATCATTATTTCTTTCAGTGTTGAAATTTTTTCATTCTACTAGAAAAATGTAAGAAATAAAGAATAACATATATCTTTCAAATTCAACTTTTTCAATTTTATTTCTCCAATTCAATCTCCATCAATTATTTTGCAAGAAACTTCAGAAAAATCAAACGATATTCATCTCAAAGTGAAGCCGTAGTTTTCTTTCGAATTTCTGGTACATGATTTACGGGTACACACACGATTCTTTTTGAACCAAAGCAATTTCAAAAAAGAAACAAGAGCGTCTCAAAGGAAAACAGGTGTATTTAGAGACAATTTTCAACGTCAATTTGTACGTACATTTGATACGGGAATTAAACACCACAAAAATATTGTTCTGAAATAGATCAAAGACCGTGCGCGTTGAAATACGACACGGTCGTTTCAAAATTCTTTCAAATAAATAACGACAATGATGAAAAATTGAAATTAGAATTCCAAAGTATGTAGCGTGAGAGAGAGAGAGAGAGAGAGAGAGAGAGAGAGAGATAGAGAGAACGAGATGCGAATAAATCTTGGGTCAGATTTAGGGGGTGCGATCGCTAGATTTTATCATTACTTTTTTCTTTGTTTTATTTTGGAAGAAAGAAAAAAAAAAGCATGATAATAAGAAGATTTTTTCCAATAATTTTCTTCTCTCCTCGTTTTACCATCGTGTATCGGGTGTATCGTGTTTTATTAATTTTACAGTATATGATATCTGGCATACATATATAAATATATATACATATATACATGTGAAGATAATGGATGTAGGGGAATACGCATAAAGTCAGACTTATAAAGACCCCACGCAAGAGAGATACGACAACGTAATGGAGGTGGAAGACATATCTTCTTTCTCTATATTTTCAACTTTCTTTCTCTTTCGTCTACCCTCGTGTTTATATATAGGAAGCAGAAGATCAAAGAGCGAAGCTTCGCTTAGCTCAGCATCAACGCCGCCTCGCTTGGGAAACCGGCCCATCGTCACCATCTAGATAGATAGGTTAGGTTGGTTCGTTGGTTGGGTGGGTGGGTATTCTGGATGAAAATATATATATATATACACATGTACCCATACACATACATATGTATGATACGTGTACGTACATCGACGCGAGTACTGGAGTTCTGGCATAGTAGAAGTAGAGTTCCCGATATAAATGTTATGCCGTTGGAAGCAAGTAGAGAGAAGAATCTCCAAGAGGATAGCGAGAGGGAGCAAATGGATGGTACGGAGCAAACAAGCGAGAAAGCAAGCAGTCGCATTGATCTAACGAGTTGCACACATCCGTTGGAAAGATCTATCTCAAAATTGAACGGGAGAAGAAAAGAACAGAAGATGGGGAGACGTGGAGGAGGTGGCATATGTTACAGGAAACAAGAATTCGATGTTTCTTCATTTTTATTTTCCCCCTTTCGATCGTATTACCGGAAATAAAACATCGCTCAGACACCGCGTAAAATTCAAAGCGTACCGCCTCAAAGTCTCTACCTAAAATCAAAATCAAATGAAAAAGAAGAAGAAGAAGAGTTAGTTAGTAGAACGATGGTGACGTTGTTCGTTGTTTAACGATATTGGCTTGCGCTCGACCACACAATGAGAATATTCCGGTGCTTCTCTCTCTTCTCCCTTTGTGGCACGCCAAATTCGGTATCGAGTTATTTTTCAGCGTGATTACATTAATTACTGACTGACGCGTCACGGCGTGATATTGTTGTAACGTTATTATTTCACATTCAACGCTCGCTCGCTCGCTCGTTTGCCGGCTTTGCCTTTTTTTCTCGCTTTTCTCTTTAAAAATGGTTCATCGAAACAAAACGAAAGCAAGGAAGAGAGAAGGAACGAGAACAACGACATAAATTTGAATCCTCGTAGCTTTGGGAAATCAATTACGATTAGCACCCACACAAACACACACACACACACACACATACACACACTAGTTATGAAAAAAAGAGTAATATTAAAAAAAAGGAAAATAAAGGCGTGTATCTTTGGATCTTGTATCCGGGTTTTGCCCTTTGGCACCGATTAGACCCGCAATTAGGCCGACATTGTTATGTTAATGGCGTTCGATGGAAAGGAAAGAAGCACGAGGGAGACGGCAAGAAAGGAAGAAAGAGAGACAGAGGAGGGATAATATTAGGGTAGGCCTTGGGGAATGATGTTATAATATTTCAACACTGCCATTCGGGGTTGAGTCGGTCGGCACAATTGATAAATCATTTCATAAGTGGCGGGGTGCGATATTATATTCATATTTGAAAAGAAGGGGGACGATGCCACCGTAACCACCGCTCATCGAACGACAGGATATCCACAACTCCCGACAGCTCGTACGCATAATTGGAGGAGCGCCCATTCACGGATCACTGTGCGCTATACGATCCGTGACCTCACGATTTCTGCCCCTAAACGAATAAGCTCTCTATAATACTTTTGAATATGTGTAGTATATTATACATATATATGAATACACATACACTTTCGATTGCTCTATTTTCCGTATCGAATGAATTCCAAAAGTATTAACTGCGCGCAGACAAATACGCGGGTATCAAAATTGTTCTAACGGGGATGAGGTGTCGAAATGTATACATTCATAACAGTTGTGAGACGATTTACCCTCGTAACACTTTATGCGTTTCACGTCGTACACGAAACAGACTGACTAGTGGTTAACATTGTGGCGAAGTTCAGAATAGAACGGACGAGGATGGGATATGAGGGAGGGAAAGGGGCAAAGAACGATAGACAACCGCATGGCGATTGATGGGGTGCAAACAGGGTCGACCACACACGCCAGTCTACCTCTCTGCCTCTCTTAACAGCCATATTACGCGGGTGTTATATTTATTTAATACTCTCCCTCGATAACGGAAACAGAAATACGTTTTCTCCGAAATGTATGAATGAACGAACAGCCATACCCGTCGGTGAATGTACAGTTTTAACTAAAGAAAAACTCAGTCGAATTTTTATGACTCATCTGGATACCGGATACCTACTCTCAAACTCTCATCATCTTTGCTTGGAGTCAACAGGAAATTTGAAAAAAAAAAAAACAATGCGATTCGTTTCATCTCTTTGTAATTGAAGGAGCAAAATATAGATTTCAATTTGATGAATTCAAATAGCAGAGCGATAAACTATCGGAGTGTTGAGCGTGGAATCTTAGATACCTGCTGCAACCTCTATATACAGTCTCAGTCTCTTATACCTTAATCCTTAACCACCCTTTGATGGTTTCTACTCATCGTCAACGAACCGACGAGTAGAAGCAAAGACACTGGTTTGCTCGAATATATAACACCGTTGAATGGGAAACTCAGTTTGGTCGATTAGAAGGTTGAGGACTCCCACTGTCGTGCAGGGCACAAGAATCCTTTTGAGCCAGTTAGTTATGGCATCTTCAAGAGAACGATATGTTTCAACGTTAATTGTAGCTCAATATTGCAATAATGAATTGTACATATTCTTCCTTTATCAGTGCAACTGTTCATCTATGTTTTCGTACGTATAATGAAAAATACACACGGAGAAAAATACCGCTCGAAAGTATAAGAATTTTTGTTATTTTTCCTAGTGAACTAAAAACAGGAAGGTTTGTAAAATGAATTTTTACACAAAAATACGGAAGATTACAAATATTGTAGAAAGTTAAATTTTATAAAGTGTATAGTAAAATTCAGTTATTCATTCGTAATGTCTCGTATTATTATGTAAAAATCCAGTTTACAAATCTTCCTGTTTCTGGTTTAGCAAGCAAAATAGGAAAAATTAGTATATTTTTTTCTCCGTGGAGAGGTTCAGAACCAGAAATTTACAACACTTTCCAAGACTGGCAGGGTAATGGCATTTTTCTGGGATGATAACGCTTTTGACTCAATACTGTCACTGTACTGCACCTGTTATCAACATTGGCATTATTCGGATGTTTCCGATTGGGTTGTAATGAGGAGAAACCTCAAATTTGGAACTTGATACTTCTTGAAATTGAATGTACGAAGCAAACAACAAATGATGGGCGGTTACAAAAACAGCATTCTGAAGAAGATTAGGGGAGGAAATAACATTTCAACCTCCTTAATTCAGTCAAATGATATGAACATTGAGCTAACAGGGGTAGACTAGCAGACCGCGTTTACAAAATGAGGTAATGTAAATTTGAATTTTGTTCAAAATACATATTTCTGGAGATTATGATTCAAAAATCTTATTGGTGTCGGTTTCATCATTCTACGACAATTCTACAATGAGCAAGTCTGAGTAGAGTGCAAGTTCGCTAGCTCAAATTTGCTAGTTTCAGTTTCATTCAGATGATCAGTTTGCTGAAAGGATTAATTTAGCATTCATGTGCATATTCTGTTTGGAATGAAAAAAAAATAAAAAATAAATGAATGAATGAATAAAATAATACAATACCAAGTAGATATCTCATCAACTTACTGGCTTTGAAATATTATGTATGTCAGTTACACGAAGCAAAAGATATATGAATTTCTTATTTTTCTTCCTAAACCAGGAACAGGAAGATTTGTAAAATTTTCATGATTTTCAACGTTCAGCGTTCAAATTTTCAATTTTATCTCTTACTTCTTCCACAATATTTGTAATTTTCCGTATTTTCATGTAAAAATTCATTTCAAAAACATTTCTGTTTCTGTGCACTAAGAAAAATGAAAAAAAAATTTATATTTTCGAGGGGCATTCTTACCCGTGTACTTGGGTTTTTTTTCTTCAAAATTCTTGGTCAACTGACTGAGTGTGAAATTGCTTAAGGTTGTTGGAAGTTGTCAAAAATTGTTGAATGCTGATTGATATTGTTGCACTTTGTGAAATAATGTTCAATACAATACACTGTGAAAGATGACTGATCCCCTAAAACATGGTGACAGCAAAGTTCCTCCGTAAATGGGGAATTTTTTACCATAATTTGGTGGACTTCTCCTCCACTTGTAGAGGATTCAACAGCGAAAAGAAAAAATCTTTCCTCAAAGTGGTGGGATAAAAAAAGTCCCTCATTTTTCATGGAAAAACAATTCTCCTACGATGAGGGAACGAAACCACCAACAGTGTGAAGAAAAACTCCCTATATTTTTTCCAGTATACTTCAATACTAAAATATTATTCAAAGTTATTGCGTTTTTTTGAATGTAGTTCAAATTCTTACTTGTGACTCACAACTAAGAGTTTCAACTACTTCACGTTCATTCACTTCTGCTGATGTTCCTTTGTAAAAAGCAGAAGAATGATTTTGATATTCACACGAAGAAAAAAACAGATTCTAAGTAGCGAAGATATAAGCGAAACATTGTCATTTTACAAAGTCCAAACATCAGATTCGAATGATATCGAAATCAACAAATTCTTTTATTTTCCTACAATTAGTCGTTGAAACATTTTTGTTTTTGAAGTTTGAATCGGTTATAAAAACGCAACGAAAATTCAAACTCACAAAATCTGATGAGTCATCGTTATTTATCTTCTTCAATGAATAATTTGTCATTTCTACAAGATTTTGGATCCTCAACAGCTGAGTATTGCGTTATTTGATTACTAATTCGTTTCAATAAACGATTCAACTTGAACAACATAAGAATCTCATAAATTCAAATTGAAAAAATAAAAGTCAATCTCTGTTCAATCTCTGTCTAATGCATTTTCGTATCTGAAGTTCCCGAATTTACGATATATATATATATATTTACATTATCCTTATATATATATATAGATATATGTGCATTTCCCAGGACGAAATGATTCAATAACTAGAGAGCACTTACATCCCTAAAAGATATTGTACATCGAAAGACTGGATAATGGACTCTTGTATGGCTTTATATGGTAAGCTCGATATAGAAGTTAGAGTAGGGTGCATTAGCCTAATCTGACAATGCTCTAGAATCATGGTAACCCGCAACGAATGAGCGAACGAGGGAAAAGAAGAAGAGTATCGTGTTCACCCCACTGAGAATCAATCGACATCCATTCGTAACCTTCTCACTGTTTAACCTTCGTGGGTGGTCGGTTACAGAAGTAGCAGTTTTCACCATCATCGTGGTAGGTTTGTAAAGCATCATCCTAACCTGTTCGGTTTCCACACTTCAACTACTCCCTCGTGCAATTACCTCCCTTTCATAAAATTATATTGCACCTGAAGATTGTAATTGAAACTGCAATTGCGATTGCATTTTATAGAAAATAGAACTACCAATATTCTACCCTCGGTAATTCTCTCATTGTTAGGGGTAATTTATTTTTGAATGTGGAAATATTTTTCTTCATAACACTGACTGAAAAAGTTGATAAATTTCTCACGTTTCAATCTTTCTTCTCTGCCCCTCGTCGGGAAGTCTCTTTCCTCAAAGGGAAAGAACAATTCTTTCCGTTACCATTCATTAAAAACAGATGAATAAAATTTATTCAATGATCTCATATATGACAAGAACGGTACCTGTTTCATAAGAAAATTTTGGCCACGTAGAACAAAATGTCACATTCACACGGTCGAGATTTCGATTAACCAACTTACCTGTAACAAAAAAGAAAAGAAAAACATAGAATTAATATTTCGATTCTGAGGTTACACGAATTTATATCAAGAGAGAATATATTCCATTTCAGGATTCGTCATAAATAATTGAACCAATGTAATTTATGTTATCAATTGAGCGGATGAGAAAAAACATACTCTCCAACGCTAAGTACCACACAGTGCAACTCTAGTTGGACTGTTATAAATCACCGCAATGCAAGTCCCTATTCAAGTTTTCTATATTAGGAGTATAGAATAAATAAGGAAAAGGCACGAAGCGTGTATGAATCTCAAAGAGATTACGACGAGACAATGTGAGAACACGTAATAAAATTACTCGCTGTGAATAAATGAAATCTATGCCCAGCCCTGTTAATGCTTATAATGCTTTATTGGTGCACCTTATCGCAATGTCTCTCGCTTTTGCATCGTTTTTCTTCTTATTATACTTGATTTCGCTGTGTTTTCTCTCTGTTCTCTCTCCGCTACATGGGAGAAAATGCACTCGCTAACTATCTTGCATCAAAGAGACCGACGAGAAAAGAGAATTAGAGGAGGAGGGTTTTATATACTTAATTTATGGACAATAATATACACAACTGCCTTTATCCAGATTACCTTTATTATTACCTGTATCAAACATTGTGTTCTGCGAGAGAGAATAAGAGGAAGACACGATGAGAAAGAAAGAGAGAGAGGAAACAACAATCTGTCGTTAGTTTTCATTTCAAACTCTTTTGGAAAGGAGTAGCGTGATCCTCTTGTTTCACAGTATATATATATATATATATACATATACATACCATATATAAATTTATAAAGCCAGCAATTTGCCGAGACGGCGCCAATTATCGACAAAACCACGGTTAGGTGGCAGAGGCCACGTGGAATCTTGGTCGTTAGGGTAGTTAACGAGTCCCTTGCCACGTGACACACTCTTCTCCTCTCATTCTATCTTTTTCTCCCATACAAATAGTGCATGCTCCATACCCGACCAATCTCAACTAAAATCTTTCCTAGTTGAAATTGGGTCTGCCTTTTTATTATTTTTTCCTTTTTGTTATACTCGAGTTCCATTGTATCGAGCTCTCGTGTAAAAATCTTACCATGCTTCGAGAATAGTTAAATATTGTATTACTGCTGGTAGAACTGGTTAATTGAGAATCACTGTATGGATGCCACGATGTGGGGACGACGTGAGGCGTATGAAAGAACAGAATAGTGGGAGAAGAAAGAGGCAGCAGAGAGGATGAGGAAGAAAGGGGATAGATGGACAACGAATGCTAAGAGAAGCAAGGGCAACTCGAAGAGAAGGAATGGTTTTGATCAGTGCTGTGCTCAAGACACAGTGCCCCTTCTATTTTGTATTTGAATCTTCCTAATATATGTGAACAAAAAAATACCCTCAATCGTGAACTAACTATATGTTTTTTGTATCACCAGACTAACATCCAGATTCAGAATTTAAATCTCTAATTCTATCCCTATCTTTGTATACCCCAACTAATTTTTTATGTTCTTTTGTTGTTGATGTTTTCTTAACGTGAACAATTGAAAAATCTGAGACAATTGTTGTTCAGAGGAAAGGTCAATTTACAAACAGAACTGTGAGCTCGTTGGAGGAATTCTTTTTCCTCGTATCTTTTTCGCACAAGATAATGTTCCTTAACAGAATGCATCGTGACACGGTGTTCTCCTCGCGAGAAGTGGTTGAGTACAATGTTGCCGCGTAGAGGCAAACGTGGCGGCATCGTTGCTCCCGGCTTCTGTCGTTTCTGTCTTGTACCAGGGACGTACTTCTTTCAGCTGATGTAGGGAGATGCTGATTCTCCCTACATCCGCACATCACTTGTCGATTTCAAGCAGCCACGTGCTCGCGTGGTACTAATTAAATACCAATCGTATACGCAAGTGCATATCGAAAGACAAAAGAAGACTCGCTTACTCGAGGAATGGATGGAATATAAGGGTTTTATTTAAAAAAAAAAAACAGTAAGTTGAAAAATGATCGAAAACTGATGTAAGACGCAAGGATGAATGAATAAACATCAATAAGAGCATCAACGGCGGCGGCAGCAGCAGCAGCAGCAGCAGTAACGACAACAACAACAACACCGTAGCAGCAGTGCATTGCTTCTGAAAGCAAAGCGACTAAATGAGTGCTTTCCACGCTCCAGGATGATGGATGAATGCCTACACGTTGCCGCCGTCGCTAGATAAGGAGGCGAATGATTGCTATACGTGTCTGGTTCGCTCTAAGCGTTGAGGAAATTGCTCTCTCCCTCTTAGGTTATTGAAAGGGAACGAGAAAGAAAGAAAGAGGGAGAGAGGAAGATATCCTGTTTTTCTCTCTTTTTAAACTATCCTTCACTATTCGCGGGTTCTTTCCCTTCTCTCTTTCTCAGACGAGCAAATGAAGTGAGGAAAAACAAGTGCATCTCTTCTTTCTTGACCACGCTGGTGCTGCTGCTGTTGCTGCTGCCGCTTGTTTCTGCTGCTGCATCCACGCGTTCTTTGTCTACCATCTCTCCTTTTGCTGCTGTAGCTGCTGCACCGAGCACGAGTACTTGGCGAGTCGTTGCTACCACTTATCGCAAAAACTGATCCAACGCAAAAGCGGTTCTGTCTCTCTCTCTCTCTCTCTCTCTCTTATTATTATTCTCTCTTATTCTGCTCTTCTATGCTAGTTTCTCTTCAAAAGCACCGAGAAACGATGCGAAGAATATCTAGAAAAAGGACAATTCGTTGTGTAAGTATGTTTAAGGATTTGCTGGCAGAACTAATCCGAGATTGATAAGGGATACGTTAGAATACTAGAAATCTCAGAAACCGAATCAGTGAATTATAAATAGACCAACCATTGTTGAATTATTGAGTTCTCTTTTATAAATGTTGAAATATATTAAAATTGTATATAAAAGCGCAATTATAATACCAATAATCCGAATCACGTGTCTTGCGGATTGTGGAAGGAGGTAAAAATAATCCCAAAGAAAGGATATATAACGAAGATAATTTCTTACAAAATTTACATTCAATGGTCTGATGAAAATAAATAATATATCAATACCGATGAGATGCGTTCATTATGATTCTGCAGTTCGAAGAAAATATCTTTATCGATATTTATCGGTATCTTCACTAAGCTTCGATTACCGGTTTAGTTTCACATATCGCGACGACAACGCAATCCTCATCGTATTACAAATTCATCTAATGTTTTGGGATGTAAATCTTTTTGTGGTATGAATTATTTTGCTCTCCTCAATTCCACGATGAATAATAAATATCCCGAATCAAAGTATATTTCTATAGAATTCTCATTTGAAATGATTGAAATTTTATGCAGTGTACATTTGAGTTATGAATATCTGCATACAAAGTATCATGAGACATTTATTTGAGTAACATATTTTAAAAGCGTTTTAACAATTACGATGACGATGACGAAATTGCTACATCCCACACGCTCTACTCGAACTATGCTTAACAATGTATGATAAACTTGTATCAACCAAGTACTTATTTCGCATGTAAATATTGACCGTTATCGTTTGTGAAATTTTTATCATACATTTTTTTGTCTCCTTTTTCTAATCGATCAATTCGATCTTCGGTGCTAATGCATTTTCATTGTAAGTCGGAACATTGCGATCATTAATATTCACGCTTGAGTTGCATGTATGGAACTGCCAACTATAACGCTTAATAACATTTAGCCATGGAGGAAGCAGTTCATGCTCTTGTGTAACTTGTCTTGTTCTATACGTGTGCGAACAACGTGGAATATAATTAAACATATTGTTCGGTAACCTTACGTTCAGCTGTGAATATTCTAATGATTTGTCTCACGTTGTTATTCTAAACTATTTGAACCGTAATTTGTGGTTTCTAATTAAGCAACAAACTACTGATGGAATTATTCTTCCAAAACTACGTTCGAGCTCATTTTTAGATGAGTTTTGAAATCGATAGATTTGTATCTGATCGTGAGACATTTAAAGCATGTTGAAGAGGTATCCTAAGACACAATATGCTCATTGCATCTTATTAACAAGTGTTCTCATTAATTTCAATCTCGATCAGTGTGTACAATATATTCAGCGTTGATAATATGAATATTTATAGAATATATCTTTGTTGTTCGTGGTATGTTTTATTGATTATTAACCTTGTAATGACACACCTATGATAGGCATCGTTAATTGATGTATACATTTCATATACGGATCTTACAACTTTGATCGAGCATACATCCGCCCCAAATTAACCAATTGTAATGGAAGTGGTTTGTATCGTATGCAGAGAAGACGAAAGAATTTCATATGTGCAGCATTTGAATAATGAAATCCTTCCAGGAGAAATATCATGGATATTGTGGAGGAATGATACTAGGGGCTGAGAATAAAAAATGTCTTCCCTTTTAAGACTATGCACGAGTGGGGAAAAAAGTGAAAATCTGCGTCCTTTCTGTAAAGGGTGAAAGGAACTATGTTTTTTCATAAAGAAAATGCACGGGGAACAAGAATTCACTGTGCCAGCGGAATCTGATTTTGCTGGATACTTTTTATTCGAACAGCAAATTTTTTCGCTGTGATTGCAAACTATTTGCTATCACAACAATCTTGTCAGCGAGGACAGCAGCTTTCTACCTGTGGCAGCAGAAAATGCAATACTGAAAACTCGCTAAAGCAGCACACATTTGTTGCTGCCACAGGTAGAAAATCGCTGTCGTAGCTGGAAATATTGCCGTGATAGCGAATAGTTTGCAGTCGCAGTAACAAATTTTCTGCTCCAGCAGCAGAAGGGCCTCGGCAAAATTAGATTTCGACGTTATAGTGGATTTCTTTTTTCTCCGTGTGAGTTTCAACGGAAGATCTGATCTTTAAATTTGAAGTAATGAAAAGTTTATAGTTTTGGTAAATGAAATTTTGAATATTCCACATTCGTGAATCAAAAGAAAATTTGCCTTAAGATTGAAAAAAATTATTTAAATTCGGATTTTAAGATCTTTAATTACAAAATTCAACTACCATGTTTTTCAAACATTTTTTCACATCGCTAACGGTAATCAAAGTCATTCTATGTTCTTGAAATCAAAATTTCTGTAAATTATTGATAATATAAAAAACTGATGAATAAATTAATGAACTCAATGAATTCCTACTTTCCATGATCATCCCCGAATCCAAGTTAGGACAAATGAAAATATTTCACAGTCTTGAAGTTTAATCGTTTATAGAAATGAATCGAAAGTCTGATAAATGATTGTTATTTGAATTGAATTTATCAACTTGAATTAACGCCTTACAACTTGAAAAATGATTTACAGAATATAATGTAAGATTTTGGGGTTTTTAATCATCGAATAGTTTATTATTCGATTACTAATTCATTTCCAATAAAATATTTTGTTCTTCATGTTTTAAGTAAATGCTTCACACTATCAAAACTCAATCCTGATCATTGGAAATTCAAGAAACTTTGGATGAAGTAACTGAATGAAAGAATTATTTCATAAAATTTTTAAATCCACAAAAGTTGTATACAAATTTCATACAAATTGAAATCATCTTATGGTGTAAAACCTTGTTAAGGGCCATAGAGTCCTCGAAAAAACGGACGAAATATTGCTACGTACTTTCTGAACAACTAAGGAATAAACACAAATTTTTAATCCGCAATGATAAAGTACATTGCTGATTTTAAATGATATCTCAAAATCATACAAGCGATTATCAACATATTACCCTACATATGTCAACAATTTTGATAACTTGTTTTGTCATGTTTAGGGCTGTGGATTTATATTCAGAGCGTATAATACTAGCAGTACAGTTTATTACTGCGTATTTAACATTTGTAATTATTGCTTAGTTGCTCAAAAACTACGCAACAAAATTTTAACCATTTTCTGATGCTCCATGGTCCTCAAGTCTTTACCTTCTTATTAATCAATATCTAAACCTTCGGCTTTGGTTACAATTCTTATACAACAATTTTTAATAAAATTTCATATGATCGGATGCTTTCGTGATACACCGTACGTTGAATGATTCATTATTCCTCAAATTCCACTATCTGAAAATTCATTTTGTCGACATTGAATAATTAGTTGAAAAAATTAATTAATCGTACACGACACAATTGATCGATGAATATAATTTCTGTAATTGAAATGGATAGTACTAATTTAACATTGAAATTAATTAAGTATTCACAGGAACTAAGCTTTCAAGCGTTTTATTATCGAATTAATCAAAATATTAATTACAGCTCGTTTAATAAATATTTTGCCGTATTGAAATCAACGAGCGTATGCATATTCATATGAGTTCATAATTAACGAGTTGTAACGTATTTATTTCTGCCACAGGGCGCGGGTTGGTCATTCATAAGGAAAAACGTTTACGAGATAGAAAATCTAGACCTTCCTGTATAATCCCGTACGGCAAGTGTGCTCGAAATGACACTTGGGTGTCATGTCAAATGTTGAATTGAACGCATTAAAAAGTTTTATTGGGTAATAAACCGTGTACCAAGGATGCGACTTTTTCAACACTCATATGGTTTTGTGAATAATCCATCTTGAGGTAAAAGAAACAAATTATGTTAACGAATGATGAAAAATAAATAAATTTTCAATTACGAATTGCCCAACCGTGAACAGTATTCAAGTTTGAATGAAAATTTTCAAATCTTTTGTTGAATTTGAAAATAATCCTCCGTTGATGAATGAACGCAGAAAAAAGAAATTCTGTGAAAACAGGAAAAAAAAAACAGGAGAGAATTCGAAGAAAAAGAGGATCACAATTTCAGTGAAACTGTGTTCGAAACTATCATGTGATATACACAACGAGGGGATATATACACAAAATACACGTATATATCTTTTCTCGCGTGGTCCTGATGGGATATACATTCATACCAAGACGAAGGCAGGAAATACAATATTTATGTTGATGCCGCGCGCGTTGGGCTCGGTATTTAAGTTGTGTAAATCCAATATAAACGCCAAACCTATAATAAATAACCTCTCGGCTAGCCAGGGGGAGAAGCGGGGGAGAGAAGAAGTAGAGGCGCGAAGGAGAAGGAAGTATGGGGAATACGAAGGGAAGAAGAGGATACGAGGATGGTAGAGGTTATATTATACCTGCCTCGAGGCCTTTTTCAGCCTTCGCCTTTTTCGAGACAGAGATGAGAAAGCGCCTACCAAGAAGAAGAAGAAGAAGAAGAAGAAGAAGAAGATGAGAAGGAGGAGGAGGAGAAGGAGGACCGATAGAGTACCTTGAGAAGAAGGTAGGGGGCGGAGGAGTTTTGACCCTTCGCTAACGGGACCCTTCTTCGCTTCTTCTTTCTCACTCGTAACGCGAATCCCTCAACTCCCAACCAAATAATAGTCTTTCAAGTTGAGTCGAGTGCGTCGGTGGTGTATGGCCAATGTAAGTCCGAGCAGTCAGCCGATCTAGAGGCCACCTATGAAAACAAGACGCTCATTTTTTCCCCTCCATATCTCACCTACTTGATCCTTTTCTTTCATCGGCACCTACTACTACCACCCTCCTCTCTTGTTCCTTCGATTTATGTGTTACGCAATTTGAAATCTCAGACATGATGATGTACAGGTGTACAGCTGTTTTCAATATTTTATGATACACATATTTATTATCTTTTTCTCCACCATTCAATGAACCATGTATCTCCGTGTATTGTCATCGAAAACACTCTCATTACAGTAATTGCGTTTCGTTCTCCAGGCTGGTAGTGATAGTTAGTTAGCCACACCTCGCTACATTGACTCTTCTTGTTTCTTAACTTCACCTTACTTTGCCTTGCTTCGCTTTCAGCTCTCTCGCCTCACCTCATAATGTTAATAGGCAGGTACATGCAGCTCGTAGGAAGAGAACTAATAAAACTAATAATCTAAGAACTAGGTTGTAAAACAGCTATGTGCTGTACCATGTACGTACATATATACGTACAAATAAAATTCAATTTTATCCAGAGTATTATATACCGAGAAAGAGAGAGAGAGAGAAAAAAAAGAAAGAATACCTTTCAAAATTTTCTCCTTTTGAGGAACTTCTTCCCTCATGTCAGTCATGCAATTATGCCTGTTAATGGTACTGTTACACAGCATTGTCATCTCGCGCACTCGAGCTACATCATGTATATAGAAAAAAATCGTAGCAGCAAGGTACCAAAGTTATAAGAGGATAAAAGGATGCATGCTCGAAGCTTTTACGAACGAACGAACAACAGGAGAATGGTCGAATGAAGTGCGAAAAGAGATAGAGAAGAGTACTACATACGCATCATTTAAATGCACGACACTCCTCTCTCCCCCCTTCTTACACATCCTATTATTTCTTTCCTGCGTATAACAACCGAAAGTTCCTGACGTACAAAAAAATCCCGTGATTGCAACTACTCATTGTAAACACATTGGCGGCGAAACCCCCACTTGATGGTAGCAAGGGAAAGAGGAGGAGGAGGAGGTAAAGAAGGCTTTGAAGAATAAAAAGAGCACCTATATCATTTTTCTACTCGACAGACGGCGAGTAATTTATCGATAAAAGCTTTTGTGAGAAACATTGTCAGTTACCACCACTTTTCAGAGAAGAGTGGCAAGGGGGCTGTGGAACAATTGCGCCTAACAATTATTATCGGAATCGAAAAATATTTTCTTCTGATTCCGAAGGAAACGACGTATCAACGACAAAACCGTCGACGATGACGAGCACTCGTTCCTCCTCCCCATGCAACATTTTATATTCTCGTGACGAAAATTGGTATTCCGAGTCATTATTCAACTAGAGTTGTTCTTATACCGATCTTATCGTGTATCGAACACATGCTCGATTGATATCGGTGTGAATAACAAATCACCACTTGTCATATGATTTCGACGCTTTGATTCGTCTGTATCACTGATCCCTCGACGTCATAATTTCCCCTTGATTTTGTCTTTTTTTGTTCTTTTTTATTCTCTCTCTCTCTCTCTCTCTCTCTCTCTCTCTCTCTCTCTCTTTCGTATTCGACTGGGATTTTTATTTGAATATTCATGAAGATGTGAGTTTAATTCAACGAGAATGCGATGGGATTGTTTGGACCACTGCACAAGGAGATATAACAAGGTCTGTCACTCAGCTATGGTTATGGTAACTGTTTAGGTATTGTTTCAGGTTTTTCAATACGTAAAGTACATGTTCTAGTTCACGAAATTTTTGCTCAAGTGTGGTACGATATTTATAAAATATATACAAACTCGATACAAATTTTATATAAATTATATAAAATTATTTTTCTTTTTAAACTCATTTTGAGGTAGTGATGGCGATTTTGGAAGAATTAGTGCTTTTTTTTTTATGAAATGTGTCTCTAATTCCGATCGATAAAAACTGGATAATTTTTTTGATAAAAAAGAATCGATTCTGTCAAGATCGCTCATTTCTACTTTGAGAGTTAATTCTTTTTTATCGAGCATGTGAGGATAATGTAGAAGAAATACTCTAGACGAGGCTAGACATTTGCAAGTGTCTCACTGAACACTGAGCGTTGAGGACCCACGAACGCCTCAAACATTTCTACTAGAAAAATTGGAACAGATGAGACTTGACATATAAGTTTTCGAGTATCCAAGGCTGTTCAATTCTTCGCCTTACAGTAAATTGAACTATAAAAGAGCCCGTACAAAACTAATGAGAAAGATTTGAGAATGGGAAGGCCTTGACGTACTAATCAAAACTCTTCACAGGTCCAAGGTCTGAAAATGATGAACCATTTTTGAGATGTGAGGGCTCGAAGGTTGTCCATAGACTGACTAATGCCGTTACTAAGCAAAAAGATGGCTAATATTCGATGCAGGACAGATTTATTGTGAGATTTATGTGTTTTCTACTAAGTGTATCCAGTTGATGAAATAGATGCAATCGCATTCTTTCATCATTTTTTTATGAGAACTGACCAGGAGAATCTACCTTATCTTTTACAATTTTCACACAATTTTGTAAGATTTGACATGGACAAATGTTTATTTGACTCATCATACAAATTGTTCTACCCATCCACGAATACCGAGAGAATTGCCAATTTTCGTATCAGGTTTTTACGGTGAATGTGTAGGATGCATATGGGAAATTTTCTAGAACATTCTCGATTGAATGAAAAAATCCTTCCTTCGAGACATTTGGTGAATTTGGTACAGTGATACACTCACCCAGAAACACATACCATATTTTAATTAAAATGAAAAAAGAAGTACGTGAAAAATTCGAGGGAGAGAATGTAGGGTATTGTCTATAGCAACTTCTTTCCTTTGTTAGATTTCAAGCTTTGATTCCATTCTTTTTCTTTTGTATGTTTTGTCGAGCATTGTCGTATATATATATACTTACATGCACGGGGACAAAGGGTCCAAAAAGAAGACTGAGAAGAAGGAAGAAGAGAAGAGGAAAAGAGGTTGAAGAAGGACAAAAAGAAGAAGAAGAAGCAGAAGAAGCAGAAGAAGAGGAAGAGGAAGAAAAAAGCAAGAGACTCGACAGTATGCAGTGAGAAGAAAGAGAAAGTATGACGGAGACAATGACACTACCAGCAATGGTAACTGGTTGACTGGCTGACTGTTGGCGAATGCAGGGGCTATGCTAGGAGAATGCAAATAACAGAGAGACGAGAGATCGAGGAGACGCTGATGTTTTCAAACCGGCTAGTAGTGGAGTCCATACCATCCCGTAGCCGTGAACGAGGAGCGTATTTCACCGATGGTTAGCGTCAAATATTTGGTGCGTGCGCGAGTTATGGCAACACCGCTTACTCTCAAAGCAATCTCCCTCCTCCTCTCTCTCCTCTTCTCCCTCCCTTCTTCGCCTCCCCCGTATTCTCATCTCTCACTCTTTTTATTTCCTTTTTTTTTTCCAACTTCATTGACGATAGACGCTGAACGCGTTGTTGATAACGTCTCGCTACCCAAACCAATTAATTACTTTCTCTCTCAACGTTCGTCGTACAAAGAACATTGTATCTAACAAAAATTACTATGCTGCGGAAATTTGAAAATCACATCCTCTTTTTTTTTTTCTTTTGCCTTCCCTTTTAAAATTTATCATCGGTGAATTATCATCATCTTCGAGTTGTTACGTGCAAGAGAATTATTCGAAAGAAAAATATCGTGAAAGAAACAAAGAAAAATTCATATCGATTACGAGGGTTCTCTTTATATTTAAATAATGTTACCGTCTTATCGCTGATCGTTGCACACGAGTGCACAATAAGAAGAGAGCGTCGAAATGATCGAAATAAACCTTAAGCACGATGAAGACCGAGGACGATTTATACTTTTCGCAGCTGGTTCGAACGTGGCGAGAATTCGGCCCGCGAGGCAGAATATCATTGGTCAATTCGACGAACGAACAACCGTAAATTAGCCCACAGCTATTCTATGCAGCTGTAACTGCTTATATTCGTTGTATCGTATAAAAATTGAAATATTTTAATATTCATTGAATGTTTCATGAAAAAAAATCCCATCGCTCTTTTGTTTCATGTACTCGGAGGGATATGATTTTTTGCGCGAGAAAAACGAGGTGTGGATTGCGCTCCACGCGGTCAATTATGCAAGTTCTGGTGAACTTTATTTCTCTCTTGAAACTCTTTTTAAGAATACAAGAATTCAAAATAAACAACATTCACGGAGAAAAGTTCCATGTAAATTCTATATCGATTGTTGTTAATTTGACATAAGTACTCACATAAATACAATTGTAGTAAAACTGACATTGTTACCGAAGTAAATAAAAGAAGATTTGCTGTAATCTTCACAATGTAAATCCAACAGGACTGTGTAGTATATTTCACATGGGTCCACATTGTACTTGTAACCTCACAATTGTCAGATAATTATTACATGTTCGATTATTTACTGCGGTGGATTGTTGTTTTATTTCCAATGAAATTTCGTTCTAAAATAAGTCACGAAAGAATAGATACGGCGCAATGAAAATTCTACATACATTTCCCTTTGGTATCTATGAATTAGAATATTCTGAGTATATGAGACCGCATATGAGAAAAACATCGCTCACTCGACCGATATTTGTTACCGCTATGCCAAAAAAACAGAGATAATCGATTCCATCAAGAGGTGACCCAAGCCTTCTTTTTTTTCCCCTACCAACAGAGTAAGCAAATTCATGTTGACAAGCACACTTGAGAAGCATACATGAATTCATTGGGACAGGTGCAAAGTTAGGCTATAAAATACACAATTTTTGTGGCTGCAAAGTTTCAGAGAACTGAGGGGAGCCTACAAAAGAATCGAAAATTCGATCGAATCAGCTCATGGAATAATTAATACGCAAATATAATACAAATCTCGTTTAGTTGAAGGATTTTGTTTGAGAGAATGTAGCTATGAAGCTTAAAATATTATTGTCTATTCGTTTTCAAGGCGACCATAGGTGAGAAATCTGATAATTTCGAGCCTAGAGAGTAAGAATATTCTGAAGTATTGATATTTGATAAATTATCTAATCCAAAGAATGTTTGAATGTAACGTTTGGAATGCTTCGAGGATGACGTAATTCTTCAGCAGCGCGGGACGCATGACCCTGACAGAACCGACATTCATTGAAGTGAATTGGATGAAAATCAAATACATGTATTTTTTTCTATCCTTCTACATGTCACGTTGGTTATTAATTAAATTTTCAATTCAGCTCAAGAGTTCTCCCTATTACTACACGAAAATTATTACCATTTGTAATTCATCTTGTTAAACAGATTTTATCAATTTTCCACGCCACTCAGAGATCTTCCTAGTCCTGTTAGGGAGAATAGGCTCATTTTCCACCAGGATTTTAGTCCACAATAAGCATTCGATTTTCTTCCGTCGGACCTCTTTTTTCAGTTCTCTTCCTTTTCATCGGTTAGAAAAAACGGTAAGGCGGAAAAAAATCTAACGCCTATAGTACATTATACTGTATTTCATCTTCACCAACATTTATTTAAATTTAATCACTATTCATTCATTGCACTAGAAACACAGAGTAAGAAATCATAATATCTTAAATGATACAATCTCAAACACGTGTCTTTTTGCTTGATAACTACATTTTTTTCTTTCATTCCTCGTTCTATTGTTTTATTCTGAACAATAGATTCTCCAAGCATATTCAAACGGTATTAACTCAAGAGAATTTAAAATACTAGCTACCACGCCAATCTCTCTCTATGACTAGTTCATGGCGCCACATTAACATTTTTTTCCAAAACCTCGTCGGTCACCGATGATCCACACGGCGCCATGGGCAAGTCGAATGCCGATCACCGGCAATTCCCGTGAAACTGATGTATGCTAACAAATGTTTCTGTCAGTTTCTTCTTCCTTGTTTCTATGAAAGTATTTTCACCATGGTGGAAATTCAAATTGGTAAACCTTGTAATTTGTTCCGTTGAATTCAATCTTCAACTTTTTGTTCTCAACATTTTTAAATTGTCAAACAATAATATTGGGAGACAAATTATAATTATTTCTCATTTCCAGATCAAAAACGTTGTTTATGAATGAAACAGACATTGCATTTAAATGAAAGATCAAAAGTGGAAAAATACAGAAATGCTAGTGATGAGAGGAGTAAACAGGAGGTAAAAACGAAACCGTAGAGACTTTATGAATATAGATCTATTTTACCCTCATTATATTATTAGGTCAAAGTTGACTGTTCACAGGTTCGATATAAACGATGAAGGGGCAAGCAAGCAGGCGGGCAGACAAGCAAGCGAGCGAGCAAGCAAGCAAGCACCACGTCTGTCTCTCGAGACTTTGATTGCCTACTCTATTCCCTGAAAGGTGCTCTTCTACACGCCGAGTAACCTTTAATGCGTTAACGACAGGAAACTGGTTGACTATGCAAGGAGAGGCCGAAGAGCTTCTTCTTCGTTTGCCGCACAGTTCGTTCGTTCCTTCGTTCGTTCGTCCGTTTATGGAGGCAAGCAGCAAATTGTCTAAGGAGGGGCACAGGAATCCCGAAGAGCCATCACGGTTACAAAGGAGTTGCGTTGCGAGAAACTCACTAGGAAATTTTTTTCTTCCCTTATCTTTCCTTTGTTTTCTCTCTTTTTCCAAGGAGGCTACAACAACACAAACTCGACATCGCATACATACAAATTGCCTGCAGGATCTTCGATTCCACGTGATTCCGTTCTAAGGTCATTAACTTTATTATCAATTGAAATGCTAGAAGAAGGTTCGCTCGTTCCTTCTTAGAAATCCTTCTCCCTTTCTCTTTCATTCTTTTCGTTCCTCCTTGTTTCATGATCTCGTTAATCTTTCCTTCCCCGATCATTACCACTTCGTCGTGGTAGCTGGTCGATTGGTCCTCTTTTCTTCTTCTTCTTCATCTTCTTTTCTTTCTTCTTCCTCCATCTCCTACGCCGTTCACCTTAAATCACCACCATCCGGATAATTGAAGGGGTCCTTGGTAGAGCTTCTCTTTTCCCCTAATATCCCCTTGCTACCCCTCTCCGCGCTACCGCTTCGCCGAGCTGCCGCCGCTGCTGCTGAGACTTCTTCTCGTTTCAGCAAGGCGCACCCCGCGCAAAATTGGGAGAACGAGCCGTGGCCGCGCCCTTGTCCCGCCCTTCCGTGCGTCGGCGCCGAGCGCTTCCGTAAATTCTGTCAGACCCAATGCTATATCAGAAGAATAAGAAAAAGAAGAAAAACATCCCGTTTCGAATCAACAAGAATATTCTCACCATTCTCGTTGAAAATGTTCAACTCCTGCGACATTGTGCGAAGAAACAGGGGAGAAGGAAGAATACAATGAGAAGAAAGAGAAAACAATCTCTCGTTCGTATATTTTTATTCCGAGTCCTAAGAGACGAAATCCTTTTCCTCTTTTGCTTGGTCTGTGGAACCTGAGAAACAATAACCGAAACCTGCCGCGCGTTCACGGTCCAGTTCTCTGAATGAATAAACCAGAGCTAAGATTGAGTTTTCTCTCTCTCTTTCTCTTTCTCTCTATTTCTCCGTCTCTCCTCTTCGTTCTCTTTTTATTTTCATTTTCTCTCTATCTTACATAGTGGCCCGAAGGATAATGTAGATTCGGTCGTAGGGCGGTTCGTTTGCCGAGGGGACGAAAGGAGAAAAGGGTGAAAGAGATAGAAGAGGTGAAGGAGGGCCTCCGTTGCCAAGGGCTATAATAATAACTAACATGAGGTTGCGTTAAACGCCGCATTAGTCACATCCGATAATGATAAAGCAGCGGTGCTGGGAAGTTCGTCATCAAGTTATACGATATACGTACCTAAACGTTACGCGGGAGGAGTCGTCAGTCGACGACCGGTGACCATCACGTATACGAACCGTTAAAATACCTCGTATACCAAGTTACAACTATGCGAATGAATGAAATTTTTTTCGTCAAAAGTATTCAGCTGGTGTTCGTCAAAAGAAAGAGAAAAATAAGAGACGAAGGAAGAACAACGAGAAGGAGAAGAAGAGGGAAGAGGAGGCTTTTTGGGCGTAGATAATAGTGAATGAGTGCCCATTAAGAACGAGAGTAAAGCAACGGGGAAAAAGCATCATGGAACAACGAAATTTCGCACCTGCCTCCACCACTACCGTCGCTCCTCTCTCCAGCCTCCAAACTCTTTGCCGAGTTTTGTCCGATTGCATATTCACTTTGCGAGATAAGCCAAAGAATGCTCAAAGACCTCTCAAAGTGAAAGATATTTATATGAAGATTACTTTTTCTCCTACTCCGCCTCATTGAATTCTATGCTTGAATTCAATTTCCAAATATTGAAAAAACATTTTCCAAATAGAATGATCTCCTCATTGAATTACAAATTCAAAATTTTGGTCATCAGTGAATGGAAGCTGAACCCATTCATCGATTCTCCTTGAGAAGATACAACATATTTAGCATTAATTAGTTTACTTGAAAATTATCATTTAAAAGTTGATGGAATCAGTTCAAAAGAATTGTTTTATACGAATACATTTTTTACTTTCGCTAACCTTTGAAATAGACTGTAGGTTTAATGCATTATTCATGATCAATCAATTGGTTCTGTCAATTTACGATTGTCTCGACATTCCAGACAAACTGATGAAGCTGAAGCTAGCAGACGTAAACTAGCAGACCACGTTTATAAACTGAGGCAATGTAAATTTGGATTTTTTCAGAACACACATTTTCAAAAATTACGATTCGGAAATCTCGTTGGTGTCGGTTTTATCATTCTACGATGAGCTAGAGTGCAAGTCTGCTAGCTCAAATTCGCTAGTTTCAACTTCATGACAAACTGGATGAAGTAGATAAGTTCTGCACCAAGTATTACAAGTATTTGATGGGCTGTAATCGTCATTCTTGGTCCACACTTGGCCCACTATTAGGCTAATATGAGTTCTATGTTATAAAAAGAGATTGGCGAGGTTTGAAATTATATTCTCATCTCCTAATGTCGCCATCTTAGAATGAGTGTTAGATCGAGTTTCGTTTCCCACTTATTCTTATTTTAACATTCTACTCAAACAAATTTGGATTTTCAAATGAACGAAAATAAAAATTGTACGTATTTTTGCATAGCGTTAAACCAAATTATCGTTCAAATTTTGGACCCTTGCAAATTCTTACTTGCAAAAGTGTTTCACCCACCGAACAGACATCCAACGTAATTATAAAATAATTACATACCAGGTGTTCCGCGTGCAAGTAAAAATTTATACATATAAATACAGTCACATACGATGTGAAAACAAAAAAGAATAAATTAATAAAATATGAAGTGAAACTGTGAACGGGAGCTTTTCACGTCAGTACATACGCGACGTTGCTGTGGTTACCGCATAACGTGGTAATCACGTAATTCACCATAGCAATTACCGAAGTTTTAATTACCGTCGGTCGTAAGCGACTCCTCAGCAATAATAGTATTAGTCTCAGTTGCTGGCAACTGTAAGACGACTGACTTTGAAACACTGGTGAAAAAAAATAAATAAATATCCGACAACCGTTATGAGATCTTGTAAAGTTTAAGAAGATGAAGAGGAATTTACTCCCTTTCGATTTGAATATAAACTGTTAAATAATAATGGTATAATCCCTGGATTTGATACTTTGTGATTGAGATAATATTAAAAGACTTCGTTTCCTCGGACTTTTCAAAATTATATGTCCCTCCAAATTGCACAGAATTATGAAATAATCTTTATAATTAGACAATTAAGAAATAACATAACTATGTAACATCATGAAATGCTTGTCAAACGTGTATCCCCCGAGGCAAGAACACAAAAATTTGGTAAACCATCTGATCTCGGAGTTGAATTTTGCCAATTAAGTGACAGCTGCAGCATTGTATCACGGAGCTTATATCACACTCGACTAGTTGAAATTCTTTTGGAGGAAAAAAGTTTCTCTCAACCACACAAAAATATTTGTATTCTCGTGCCGAAGGATACTCAAAGCACTTAATAAAATCAACCAAAAAAGAAAAAAATTGATTTCATTATCCTATATTTGTACCCTAAATCTATGAAGTATGGTGAATAATAATCTCTCGACGAAAGAATGAGAAGAATGAGAAGAAAAAGGAAGAAATAGAGAGAAAATGAGAGCAAAATGAGAAAAGAATATCTAAAAGGAACTCAATATCCCCTTCAGTGATTGCCAGTAGTGTAATATTTCTTCTAGAGAGATGCTTTTTTTCTCTTCGTTTTCATTCTTCTTCGTTGTTCATGACGGATGGAACAGTGGTAAGGAAAAAGAAACCCTCTGTTAGTAGGGTACCTCTACCCTCTCTCTTTCCATTACCAGTAAGGATATCGGTGCTGCTGCAGACGGCAATTTGGAAGAGGCAAAATGCCAAAGTATCCACGTAAAGTTCGAATCGTCCTTTCCATGAATCGAGTGGACGCTGATTTTCAACCTTCGTAAAGCAGAAGCGGTGGGAAGAAGAAAGATGAGAACCACACAACAATCACCACATTTTTACAAAACCTCCTCCTACCTCTTTCTTCTTTTTTTATATGAGGTTTTACAATTTGTAAAATTTGTACAATGCACGCATTGTACGTACGTTTCAATCCGTATTTTCCAATACCAACAAAGGAAGAGAAATATGCTGCATTGCAGGACGTACAGAATACAAATCTAATAACCTAAAGTAATTATTATTGTGATGAAACTTTCTACAACTAACTACAGTATCCTATCGTTTATTCGTTCCAGTCAAATCGGAGAGTGTAGAGAAACAATCGATGATTTGGCATTCCTGACACACGCTTTGAGTGAGATTAGAATAATTGCCGAGCGAGTGAATACAAGTGTGTTGTTCTGATGTTCGCCGAGTATGTAGATTGTAATGTATAGTTGTTTCAGCCTCCATCAAGGATTATCTCACGTCTCGGTGGCTGTCACCTTTGCACGTGGTCCATAACTTACAAAGAGAGTGCAACGTAACATACAGCAGCTTTGTATATGAACGTGACCCATTTGATCGTGTCGTAACTTGTAACTGGCTGATATATAGCAGGTAGCGTGTATCGAAACGATCTCACTTGTCGATCGGTTCGTCGATTCACCGATCGTTTAATAAATTCACAAAGCTCGCTGAAAGATAGGCGCCTGAGATATTGTACAGTAATAAGTAATTAATTCCCTGGACACGCTCGTGTCATTCCTCAGAAAGATCATAGAATTCCATCCGACCGACATTGTCCCAGATTCTCTCTCTCTCTCTCTCTCTCTCTCTCTGATTTATACATTATTATCGACGTCGATATCTTCGATTCCACGTATTATCCTATTGGAATGTCACGGAGAAACGAAAGGTGGAAACCCGTACGGAATGGTCAAAAATTTGTTCATCCGTGAATACAAAGCTGTTTGCAGAAACGAGTGATGCCTGTTTACAAAAGAGAGGAGGGCAAAAAAAGTCAGAAAGATGATCACCGTTGTCCCCTTCTTTTCTCAAACGAATCATCGTCCGGCCACACTGGTCGTCGTTGTAAACATTTCTTTCGGTTTCTTCAGGTTGGTTAGTTCTGTCCATTCTTCGATGTTCACGGCCCTATGCCTATTCTTGAGGTATTTATTCTAGCTCATTTGTGTCCCTCGGAAATTTCAACAAGGAGGAAACGCCTGCGAGGGAAATCTTTTCTTTTCTCATTCTCCTCTTCTCTTCTTTTCTCCCCACAATTGCATTCTCTTGAGTTTTGTTTATTGAAATAAATGTTGTTATTCTCTCTTCTTTCGTACTCCTTCTTCTTCTTCTTCTTCTTTTACTTCGTCTTTGCTCGTTTCTTTTTTAATCGTAATAAACCAGTCAACAGAATGGAAAGGAAACACGCATTGAGATTATCTGGTTGTGTGCTGTGTGTTGTGTGTCTGGTTGCTTCGGTAAGCAAGATTCCAGAAACCCAGCTCGTTCACCTATTATGTCAAGTGAGCACGACGAGGACAGACGGCGAAGAATCTCGTACACGATTGAAGACGATGAGATAGGAGCTTGATACTCCGTGGTGAGCTTGTACACACACGAGGGAAAGAGGAGGAGAAGGAGGAGGAGGAAATAAATTCTGTCGGGAGAACGATTTTGCTGGCAGATGTCGTCAGTACTGACGCGTGTAATGAGAGAATGGATTTGTCAAAGCGAATGAAACTACGAGGGAGGTCCCATCTGCACTTATTCTCCACTTCTCTTCTTTTCTATTCTCTAGAGAACTTGTGGTTTGAGTAGAGTAGAGGAATAGATGAGTGGGAGTCATTTTGGTGCTCGTTTGCAAGTGTAGGATGCAATGGGATTCGGATTAATATCGATTCGATTGGAGTTGCCGTGCTGTCAATTTTTTCTCTCAAATACGGATATGCGGTTTGGTGTGGTGTAAAAAAATCATTGATACCATGGGGAAAGCTACCAAAAATCGCTAGATTATCACTAGGTATTCTCAAAAATCTCCTAACTTGTCAATTATATAATACCATGAATTTTCAAATAGAAACTAAATACATTGCTTGAACTTTATATGAATCTTCAGTTTTGTGGGAACAATAATAATCATTCATTCTGCATAATTTTCCAAGCCATCAATTTTAGTTGATGCAAGATTTACGTTACAATCGAAAATTGTGATTTCAAGATGCCAACTCATTGACCACTTTGAACCTTGAGCGTCTAGCGTAAAATCCTGGAGGGAAAAAAGGGATGGTGTGACTTCTCTTTCCTTTCAATGATGTTCATCGCTAAAAGCTCGACGCTCGCAATGTTTAATGAGTACACAAATTTAAATATCGACCAATGAAAAAAATTCATATATAGATGTGAAACTATACGGAATCGAATAACTAAAGCATGAAAATTCATTTATTATATTACGTGGAAAAAATATTTCATTAATTATCACACACGCACACACACACACAGCCAGCAATTGCAATCACACAATAATTTTTCTCGAAGAAACCGACATTGCGCCTTTATCCGGTGGTATACTATAATATTTGATGAAATATTTTCTCGGTACAGAAAACGAATTAATTACCAGGAAATTCAACTTTGCTTGAGCATGATTATGAAAAGTCTCAAGACTGATTGGATACTCATTTACTATACAATAGTTTATTCGTTTTGATAAAAACATTTCACTACATTTCTGGTGAAAAAACACTATTCGAACAGTGTATGAAGAGCAAGGTCTCCAAAGAAAGTTTCTGTTTTAGTGTAACGCAGTTACACTGTGAAGACTCTCTAGACTTCTCTTGATAGACTTTCGGAATTTCATCCTGCCAAACGGTTCTTTCAACTTTTTATCCAAATCTATACGGTGATAAACTGTAATCACGATATTACCATTCACACACAGAAGCATCGATGGGTCAAAGACCTCATTGAAAGATAATCAAGTTGGTTCTCGAATTTAGAAGAGGTGTTCAAGACGTGTAACTCAAACACGTTTGTCACACGGTTTTTATCAGAAACTTATAAATTGCTTTTAAGAGAACAAAAATGTATGAATAGTTTGTATAATTTATCGAATCAGCTGAATTATGCGACATACACGGAGAAAAAAGAACAGTGAATGATTACCAGAAATAAGAGGGATCATTGCTATAAAGGGTTAGCAAATTGGTGACAACAGTTCCTCATGTGGGGAGTAGTAATAGTTCCTATCTTCAGATGAAGACCACTGCTAATTCATTTAGTTTCTATTGAAATATGAACTGAACAAACATACTGTCTATTCATCACAAAACTTAGTGTTCAATACCATCATTCAAAAGAAAGATGCCGTGAATTATCCTCAAATATTACGCGAAAAAAATTTATTCTTTTAGAATTCATACTTCCACGACGGTTTTTCGTCCCATTGATCCGGATGCAAGGCTGTGATAGAAAGAAATTTTTTTCTCAGTAATGGGGATTCGAACCTACCTACCTAACTTAACCGAAGTAACGCTTATACCGACTTAACTCAACTGCACGATTGTGATTTTCAACATACCGAAAGTTTAAGAATAATCTTAGTGATGTACGGCATACAATGCTTGAGAATCATTACGTCAACGACGTCAACACAACGTTTTAATTTCATGACGTTTTTGTAATGACCGAGGGAACCATCGCCAACTACGTTCGTCGCTGAATGCTCCACAGTATAGGCATGATTGATACAATTTTTCATTACTATACACATCAGTACCCTTTGCTATTTTTCTATTATTCATTCCTATCATCACAAGCACTCATTGCTTATTTTTCAAAAATTGGCTGCAATCCTAGGCAAGATGGTGATCATCTCTACCAATTTCAAAATCATTTCTCTCCGTGTAAAGAAACCAAGAGGAGGATATCAAAATCATGTAAAATTTGTATTTACATAATTGCCAACAGTTGATGAAATTTTTAATAACGTATCCCTTAAATGTATCAAAATGGCAAGAAGAATAAGGTGCGGACTTTGGGTTGAAGAAGTCAACGAAGTGTATTACTGTGACGGTGAACGATGAGAGAGGCGTGCCTCAGTCGCGGTAATAGCTGGTGAGCCGTGCTATTATCAACGGAGCTCACATTAGAAGAATCAAAGAATACAACGAAACGTCACGCTAAGCCACTCCTGCGGTTATGTTGAAATTGACCCTAAAAAAAGCGCATTCTGAATAAACATAACTCCATTTTTCGTTTTTGCATTCACTCGAAATCCTCAAAAACAAATGAAAAATCAATGACAAGAAATCTGAAGCGAATCAAAAGCTTCGTCGTCATCGTCGTCTAAGAAACAATCTCAGGTGTTCTTCTTTTGATTTTCTTTCTCTTCTCACTTTACAGTAGTGGGAACACACACTCGTGTGTTCATAAGGGAAGAAAAGGCAAAGAGAAGAAAAATGTAGTAGTCTACAAACCACTAACATCGCCACCACCACTACGTTCGTCGTCATCGTCATCATCATCCTCCTCATCATCGTCGTCGTCGTCGTCGTCATCATCGCTAATGCAATCCAATGACGACTGTTTAAAATCATGGAGCAGAATATTTTAATTGCAAGATCGTCTCGATTCCGTGTGCCACTGGAAAAGCTTATATAATTTTTCTCGTAATAAGGTGTGTGATATTTTTGTTTCACGTGTAGAGAATTCACACGAGGAAGGAAAGATGACGATGGAAATACATTCTTTCATTTCCTCCAACTACCAGCACTTGTAACGATTTTTCTTTTACTTGTGAAAATTCTAAGAGAAGAGAAGAACGTAGAAGGATACACGGTAATGTTGTAATGACGTCGTGCGACGCTCGTGTGATACGGTAGAAGGGAAACTTTCTATCGTAAAGTACTCTCCACGGTGAAACCGTTTCTTTTTCGTACAAGGAAATCATTTTCAAATATTTCATTTAATTCGATTTATATCCCCTCACGCTTTTTATTTCAAAGGGTATTCCCCTTCTAAGATTAGGAAGGCAAGGATTCATCTTGTTGCAAGTATATGACGCCAAGTTGACAACTTTTCTTCAAGTCTTTAATTAACCACCTCAGCCGACCAAGCTACGGCGAAGGAGGAAGGGACAAAGAAGTGGAAGAAGAAGAAGAAGAAGAAGCAAAAGGAGGGAAAACCCACAAGGCTGGAAAGGATTTCAAAGTGGGGTCGTTTCGTGGTTACATGACCTAAACCTCTCATCTCTTCCTCTATTTTATACATAACACCTTATGATTTATTCCTCCCTTTTTTTCTCTACTTAGGAAAAAGTATTTCCAAACTTTTTATTTGGTCAATAATTCAGGTGTTATCCGCATATTATTTCGCAGTCACCGATGGATTCTATGAAAAAAAACGAAAAGAAGGGAAAAAATTTCTTACAAATATACTGCGAAATATGTAACTTGAGGAGGAGAAGAAGTCAACGAACTTATTGACAAAGAGTTGACTGTTGTACCGGTTATAAGCAAACCATGAGGGCTTCGACGACGGGGTGTTGCCCGTTGCTGTGGATACTCCAGATGCTGTGAACATTAATACCGAAGAGAAGCAATTTATACAGAATCAATATTAGTAGGTGTTACGTATTTCATAGATTGCGTTGTACCTTATTCGACGACAATGATATCATTGTTTCCTTCAGTTTCGAATATTCGATTCGATAAGAGTAAAAAATCTATGGAAAGAATTTTATGATACACACACACACACACACACGTTATTATATTTCTCTTTTTGGTTCAAAACAAACATTTCCATTGATATATATATATATTTTTTGATAGTAAATAATATAATTAACTAAATTAGATTACTGTTTTTATTTCAAATAGAATCAAATGTATTTTTTTTGCTTTCATCATAAAAGTTATGTATATTCGATACACTAGCGCTTGTTCGCTGAAACATGGAGTTGGTACGATATTTTATGGACAGAATACTGGTAATTTGATCAAGCTATCACGTTATTAATACAATAGAAAACATTTTGGAGAATACACATATGATATAAATCGTATCTTCTTGATAATTTGAGACTTGACCGCTTAAATACAACTTCTCAAACACCCCCATACTTGCAGGAGATTGATAGTAACAGATTATGACACATATTAACATATGACTTTTCGCAGCATTCATGTTTTTGAATCCTACAAGAGATATCCATCGATATCGTCCAACGATATACAGTGTAGGTACATTGCCTCGAGGCCCTCTTAATGGATTAACAATACCACAGATGCGTTCTTCAAGGATTAAAACAGCGAGCATCCACACAATACTCGATTTTATCAGAATTTCGATAAGAATGGTTCTTTTTCGTAACGATTCCAACTGTTGTCCTTATAAGAGACTAAAAAGAAGACCAAGAGGAGGACGATGAAGAAGAAGAGAAAAAGAAGTAGTAAGTAAGTAGTAGTCACGATCTTCTCTACGATCCATTCTCTCTGAACGATGAAATCGAATCTCGAATCGTGGAAGGAATGCAGCAAGAGCCCAGGCACAACCAGACAGGCGACGGTTATTTTTCTCTCCTGGAAACTTGGAAGGAAGCAGTTTGAACGAGGTCGTGAACGAGTTCTCGCCACGAGTAAAGGCGACGACTACGACTACGACGACAACTATACGACCGCGTGATCCGACACCAGAATCCTCGTAGAATTTCTCAAAGTGTGCTCATGCTCATGCTGATGCTGCTGTTACTGCTACTAACTCCTACTGCAGCTCCTGCTGCTTTACTTCAATCGCAAAGTCTGCGTCGTCCGTGCATCAAGAGTGGGAAAAAATTTCATTACCGTGTGCAGGAAATAGAAGAAGAAGAAGAAGAAGAAGAAGAAAAAAGAAGAAGTAAGAACCTATTCTAAAACCGTCTGAACTTAAAAATAAATGAATTTAGAATTTAGCCACGTCAAAAACTAAGTCGTTCGACACATACCCGTGTACCCGTGTACGCCTATGCGAAAAGAGCGGTAGTAGTGGAATGGTTGGTTGGTTGGCTGGTTAGTTGTGCCGTGTTTTAATATGAGGGTTTTAGATTTCACATACATCCACCCCCAATCCTGGACCTTTTTTTTCTCCCCGCCGTCTACAACACTGCTCGTTTCCTCTATTCTCTTTCACCCTACAGCAGAAAAACCACGCTCCGATTCGTCCGTTATTTTGCAAGAACCCTGCCACCATTCGAGTTCTTTTTAATTGGTACCGTGGTACCGTGTGCAACATGAGTTTCGTTTTCCTCTATTTTCTTTCTTTGTTTTGTTTGCTTGCCTGCTTGATTTTTATTATTATTATTATTATTATTATCATTATTCTCACAATCATCATCATCATCATTCCTTTCTCATTCACAAAAATCCTTCCAAAGGATCGAACTTTTCCAAGAACAACAATGTAATATTCAAATTTTACACAGAACGTTTTTTAGGGTGAGAAATGTTACGCGCGAGTAGAGCGTTTTCTAAATAAGAGTTGGAGCGGGCGCGCATGAAGGGTCGGGTCGTCCGAGACACGCTCGTTGTCGGAAATAACAACATAATGACATGGTAGAAGATGAGTGCCCCAGGTAGGTAAATCCGAGGCAAGAGGTATGAAAAGGAAGAGTAAGAGAAAAAACAAAGATTAAGAAGAAGGGGTCGATGTTTCCTCCCTTTCTCTCCTCTCCTCTCCTCATATTTGTTCTTTGTTGTTGGATGAGGAGAAAAAAATCATCTTTGGGTAATGAAAGTTGGAAGCGGGGGAGATCCTAAACGGTTATCTTCAACTATATGTATGTGCCTGTATGTGTACGTGTACATGTAATATATATATATATAATGTATGGCGTCATTCTATATTTATCAGATACTCCAAGTGGTCTCTTAATGGGTTCACGCACTGCGTACGGAATTGCACGCAACGGACAACCGAGCAACTGAGCGAACGAAGCACCAGTAATGTAATATCTTGAAACGAAACAAGGATAAATCATGCACACGAATGTATAAATATGGAAGTATGCATTTGTACGCATAAAACATACCATGTGCGTGTGTTTGCACACATATGTGTTGGTTGTGGGCTCAGTCACTGTGACGCCACGCTCTCTTTAACGTCAAATCGGCCCAATTTTGCCCACTGTTTAACGACTCTATAGATGTTTCACCATGATTACGTTGATTAACCTACCGTCTGTTCGTCTCATCGATTTTATTACTCGCACACACCGTCGCAGAATTCGTTTTCCAAATTTGGGATTTTCGAGTCGAATACTTTTATAAAAGTACGGAGATAAAAATGATTTATGTCATTCTGCCTTAGGGTCCCTGACTGGCGAATAAAAAGATGATTTCCTTTGAACGTAGGTCCGAGGAGAAGAACCCAATTTCTCAACTTTGACAAACAAAAAACGAGCAAAAATTAGGTATGTTGAAAAATCCCAGATTTTTTCATGAATAATTTGATGCGAAAAAATGTAACAAGACAAAAAAACCGAATAGCTGGTTTATACGCTTGTATCCTCTGAAACAGTGCAATCGAATGTTCAAGTTACGACTGAAAAAATATTTTAACGGATGTGATCAATGTCGGAACGTATGGATAGAATTTTCCGTGTAAAGTCTGTCGTTTCTACTGGTAAAACGAGGAATATCTGTAAAAACTCGGGTGTTTACTGTCAAAGCATGTAAAGTTAGCTACAATCGTGTCTGAACTCATTCGCTTTGATAGGAAACATGACAGTTTTCACGGTAAATGTAACTCCGTTTAAATTCACTCGTTTCGACAGTATGTATTTTGGTTTCCATGGTTCGTCCACACCGTGGCAACGAAGATGAGAAACTTCACGCATCAAACCATCAAATTGAAATTCTTTTCATTCAACTCCCCGTTCCTTTGAATCTTTCTTCTCTCAGAATAAATTTATACACTTATCTATTGTCATTTATGATGTCTATTCAATTACACGATGTTTGAGAAATTGGGCCGATCTTTGAAATCCTTTGAAATAAATATTCTTTCAGAACAAATTAGAATGGATTGTTGAGAAGTTTGATGTAAATATAGAATGAAAAATTATTCTTTCGAAGTTCATCATATCCATTGATAAATGGAACACGATCTATGAATAATTTCTAAATAAATTTTCTTTGTTATTCAAAAGTGTTAAGATTTTTGTCTAACTTGACTTTATTTAGAAAATTTACAAACTTCATGAATCATAAAACTGCTCGATGTTGTTCAAATGAAATTCCAAGATTGATTGAATATATAAATAATGAATTATAAGGGATACTGGAAATGGTGAATCATAGTTTTGAATTTTGTACATCAATTGATATCTAATTCTTTGAATAATATATAAGCGAAATAACGCGTTGAAATTTATAGACAGATGGCGAATGAAACACTCGACGTATAATTATTCGTTTCGACGATGAACTCTTCCTTTCACACATTGTATAGATTAGATATAATCATATCTAAGACACTGAGAGGACTGAAAGAATGCTGAAGATCGTTACGAGATGTTTGTAGAGAGAAATATATATCTTCGGAACGGGTAACACGAGTCTTAATCAATTGATTCACACCAACCCGGGAAGTCGAGTTTTTATTTTGAATTATAATCGGAACCGTCGATCGGTCCATGGTGAGGAAAGTGATCATTTTTTGTTCACAATTATCTACGGGTCACAATTCAAGTTCGACTGGGGGGATTTTTTTTCTAGTATATAACCGAGAAATCAAAGTATAACAAAATAATAAGTTTGTAAAGATGAATGTTTCACACTTTTCGCTCATTCGAACGGGAAATTGTTGTGGAGATTAAACTTCACAGATATCGTGAGTATTTTTATATTAGGTATGAAGAGTTCTACGTTCTTTTTATACGGCAATAAAAAAATGAAATCAGTGGATTCAACCAAAACAATTCTAAAACTATATTTTTCTATAATATTTTCTCCTAACAATCGTTATGGTACCTAAAAAAACCTACACTGTGAGAAATAGATGTCAAATTATATGCAACAAGTTTACCAAGACTGTTCCTGTAAAATGCATTCTCCATAAACATTTGGCAGTCTTTTTACTCAGCATGTCACCTGTAAATTAACATGAACACTATGATGGTAATTTTACATGTACTGAGTACTGATAAAATGAAATTATATCCACATGTCAATGTAAAATTACCTACTCCATTGGTAATTTTACAAATACTTAGGACTGGTAAAATCGAATTACATTTACATGTCAATGTAAAATTCACTGGTGTGTGTAGTTGGTAATTTTTACATCAACATATATCATGTAATTTTACCGATACTGTATAGGTGAATCCTTTTGTCATTGACATTTGGTAATATTACCACCAAAATTTTTTACAGTGTATTACATCCACTAAAAGTAAACGCTTGGGACTTTTTTCAACTACCCTAGTGATTTACGAGGTTTGTAACACTGAGCTGGAGGAAAACTTGAAATAAACCGATTTTATTGCAAGTTTTGCTGTACCCTAGTAGAAATTATGATTATGATTTCTCTAGTAGGAATTAGATGGGCCCCAGCTAGTTTTCCTAGATGTTAGGTTGGTTTCTAGCTAGTTTTGTAACGCTGTTTTTAGCCTGTGCCCATCCAGATGTCCCAGGGAATTGCTAGGATCTTATTCAGATCGGTAATTAGAAATGTGAAATCATGTGTTTTCTGTAAAAGACAAATTTCTACCAGGGTACAGCAAAGTTAAAAATCTAGTAAATCTTCAAAAAATTTCCACTAGGGTTTAATTCTGACAAAACAACTGATTATTTTCCTCATTGTATAGTTGCTATAATTCTGAAAACATGCACTGACAGAAATTTTTCAGGTTACTGTAACTAACGCCTGAAACAAATATTCTTAATAAAAGCTGTTGGAAATTTGAAGGATTCAACCAAGAAAGTATAGTTGATACAATTAAGTGATGAATCAACTATACTCTCTTGGTTTAATCAACCAAATTTTCAGTAGCTCTCATTAGGATTGTTCAGTTGAGATGTTTGAGTTACAGCGACTATAGAAATGTCTTTCAGTGTGGAAATAGTTCTGATTTACTGATTGAATAACGATATTCATGAGATCTTTTGATTGTCTGAACTTCAGTGGGAATTAAAATTTAGTAACAAAATATTATAAAATGTAAAAAAAAAATATAATTCTATCAGAATGATTTTGTATTACAGTTTTTGTTCTTTCATCCATATTTTGTCACACTATATTGATGGAGAGTGAACCGGTTCCAATAAAATAGTATCTTTTATTGAGACACAATAATTTTTTTAGTTGTTCAATGAAAAATGTTTGGTGAACAATTGATAAACTTAGGAAATGAAAATTCGTAAATTCTCATACGCAGGGAACCCTGTAAAAGATGATAACATCATCTAACCTTTCCATGAGTTTTCATCTCGAGATTAGGTGATTTTTTATCTCGACTGCGCACCATTGCCAACCTACAGATTTCTTCCATGGATCGACGAATCATAAAACACTTTTAGATGAAATCCCCAATAAGAACATTTAAAAATTCCGTAGGTTGACAACGCTGCGACCGCGTGAAAAAACATCACAACATTGGAGAACATAAATCTCGAATCCTGTGATATTATGCCACTGTGAAGGTGGAGATCTCAAACTAAGCAGTTTTGTGATAAACTCGGTTGATTTTGTTTAACGTCAGTTATGGAATAAGAAATCACGGAAAGGTTAGGTGATGCAATACCTCGTGCGTTTCCTGCGTGCATTATTCAATCGATTCTTTGGATACCAAAATCAGTGCAACACTTTCATAACAACGACATAACAACTTTAAATAAGGAAAAATTAATGCAAAAAATATCCAACTTGGTTTATGGTTATTAAGATCATCTACCCCATACAACACAGAAGTCCAAAGAGAATTCTTGAGAATCCATAATGGATTTTTTCAAGCCCAATTGAACTCTCTATGAACTCTTTCCGAACTGGTATATTGCACGGGATGTCCGTTCCCAGTCGAATTCTTGAGAAGTTCGCCTGATTTTGGACAACTTTGTAAAATCTTCCCGAATTATCAGGTTAAGTTGATGGTTTTCAATGGGAAATTGTCTTTGAATTTGAATATTCTCATTTTCACTGAAAGAGGTGCATTGACAGATTGTCCTTCGTGATAAGGATAATTCTCTTTGAGTCGTTAATTCCGAGATGCCCATAACGATAATTTCACATACCTCACTCAACTTCTAGTTTCTCAAATCTGCTAATGAGCAATCCGTGTATATTTTCTCGTTTTTTTCCCCCATCTAAAACTCGAAACAAATCATTAGAAAGGATATTTTTCTCTCCAAAATACTTGCGGGGAATTCCCAATATCCCTTTGTTATCGTTATTTGCATCTGAAGGAGTTACCATTGTTGACATGACATGTTTTATTCTGTACACCATCATTGTTGTTCTAGACATAAAATCTCTGGAAGGAATCAAATTCGCTTCATAGATATCTTAGGTTTGCACAGCGAAAGGAAAAAGGTACTAGTTACTAGAAATGGTAGTAATCATCGGGTCAATAGCAAACGAAAACACACTTGAATAGCAAAGTTAGCGCGATCACAGTGATGAATACTGAAATTCGTCCATGCCAGCGGGGCACAGTAATGAGCACTGGGTTACGATACCCACTAGTGCACGTGAAAGGAAGATCATGGACTGATAACTGAAACTGAAGGTAAATTCTTTATACAGTCCCCAATGGACAAGGGTAATGGTCCCAATTATATACACTGAATTTTGTACGAGTACTCCAACTAGAAATGATTCGTAGCATTCCTTCGAGCTTCTCAGGGTCTGATGGATCCTGACGAGGCTTCATCGAGCCCTCGAAAAGCCCTGATAAAATCTAAGGAAATCCACGAATTGTTTCTAGCCGGGATACCAAAATAGAAACCATTACTCAACTCTGTTAGCTATTGTGTACAGAAATCTGCAATTATTACTGTAAAAAAATCCTTTCTGAAAATTCAAGTTTCTCAAAATTCAGTAAAATTTATCTGAAAATTCAGAAGTGACTGTAAAAAACTGCCGTCACGTTTTCTGAATTTATAGGAGGGAGTTTTTTCACATTGCATAGCCTTTTCTCTGTAGCGACATGAATTCCAATGAATATATATTCAACAATCGAGTTCAATGGAAACATCTCTCGTTTTTCGAGACCAACAGTGGTATTTCATTTGACGCAACAATCAGGACCCCCATAAACTGATATCAAATTTCCTCCTCGCATGTAAATGTTCAGAATTTCAATGAATCTGAATCGAAAAATGACGATGCTCCGTAACTCGTTTTGTAAAAAGATGATGAAAATTTACGATGAATCGAATGCAAGAGTATCAATTGTTCGTCACCTCCCCCGTAATCAAGAGAAATACTTGACGTGAACAGCTCCATAAACATGATTTCATAAAATTAACTCTGCAAAGGAATATATTGAAACACAACACCCACATAAACCAAGAATACTTCCAAACGATTTGGTGCTACAAAGCGCGGTCTTAAAATTCTCCACTCGTAATGTTTCCATAAAACACATTACCTAAATCTATTCCACAATTACGTCTCATAAACATTTCCTTATTCCCTCACATTCGCTTCCTTATGCTGTGTCTCCTCTATCCCTATCGTTCCTTTCCCCCTTTTTTCTCCTGAAATAAATCTTTTAATCACGAACCGGTTCGATTAGCTTTGGATTTAAATACGATAACGAGTATGAATGAAAGAATGAAATACCCACACTTACGAAAGGGATCAATAATTCTAGTACAATTTCCTAGGTGATTAATCGCACTTCGTGCTTGACTCCAAACTCGCTTGGATACCTTCTTCCCTCTCTCTTTCTTTCTCTCCAACAGTCAGTTGCTTCTGTGGTGTGCAACCAACCAACGTCGTAAATATAAATCGTGAATCCAATTTGCGAGCGCCATAAATCAATACACACGGTCAGAATCTTATGATCCAGAAGGATCGGTTGGAGTGAGAGGAGCACGAGGGGGAGGGGAAAGAGAAGGGATGGATACCCAAAGTTTCAACTCCCTAAGTGCAAATAAATGGACAAAAGTGGAAAAAAAAAAGGAAAAACATAAGAAGTCACGTTTCGAAGTGAAAGACCACACCAAACAGATTTGGTTGTAACTTATTAAAACACAAGCTATGGATAGTTTTTAAATGGAGGAGAAAAGTGAAAAAAAGAGAAAAACAACAAGACTCACCATAGAGACAGGAATCGGTCCACCGGCGCCGTTCGGGTAAGGGTACGGTGAAACCAGGTAACCCATGTTGAATGAGGAAGTATGCGGCGTTGGGTCCACTTTACCTGTTTAACAAACAATGTATCAGTCTTTCATAAGATCTCTTTGATCGTGAATGCGTATGACGTAACGATTAATTACATCTTTCTTATATTCAAATTTCAAAATCAAGTACAATGAGATGAATGACGGAGTGACATTCTTCTCTTTTGAAAATACCGATAGAAAATTGTTTAATGATTCACACCTAATGGTAAAGATAGGAAACACATTCTATTCTACATAGTATAACATAGCACCGAACGATACGTGTGTGGGTTGTTCAGGTTATTTATAGAGTCGTATAGTTGACAATTTAATCGTGTTCTTCGCTTGGTGTGCGAATTGCGTCCAAGTATTCGCGCAATTTGTGTCTTCAAGTCTTAATAACCAAGCTTCGCGTGTACTTGGAAAGGGTCAATGGTCGCTGTTGTGTGTACAACGATGATCGAGATCAAGAGAGGAAAGGAGTTGGAAAACTAAGAATTAACTCTTTCATGGTCGCAAGTCTTTCAAGAGTATTACTACTACTCCTACTTCTACTATTACTACCACTCAAACTGTATATAATGTACATAAATGTATGTACGATACAACGACCACTGGTAAATGAATAGACGCGTGCTGGAACAGATATACATTGTATATACATTAAACACTTATCAAGTGGATGATAATTCATCTACTTATTTTATTCCATGTCGTTGAATAATAGAATTCCATTACTTCCATCAGTTAGATTGATTTAATTCATTTTATTTGAAATACAATAACCTCATAACTCATTCGTTTTGGTATTTCACTTCAGTTCTTAAGAATTATCTTTCGTCAAAATCTCGCCACTTCCGAAAATTGTTTTCGATTCACGAGGATTGCTGCTTTTACAAAGCTGAATCTCGAATTTTTGTTTGGAATTGAAATTTAGTATCAAAGCGATCGTATCCGATTCCTCACTTTGAATCTTATTGTTTTCATTTCGGTTTCAAATAAGTTTCCGAGACAAGTCGACAGTAAGATTGATGAAATACAAAGAACGTTTATCCTCAAAGAATTGAAAGTAACGATATTTGATCTGAGGTGATTTTCACTGTTTGCCAAAGATACATTCTCTTTTTCGATTGAAATATACCTGATGAAGTGAGAGTTACTTTAGGAAGCGAATACTCAAATTCAAGTCAAAACTGGTAATAATTCAAAATTGAAAACTTCTTCGGGTGAATCGAGTGTTTAAAAAATGATAAGACAATTTCCCAGAGAGAGGGTTCTACTACTACTCATTCAAGATAATATTTCAAAAATTCATTGATTTTTCTTTTATTCAAGCAAAAAGACAACACAATTCATCGATTCAGATTGCACATCGTGAACCCGGGTCGAAAAATCTGAACGGTTTTGGTTCTCTTATTCCATTTTTAAGCTGATTTTGAACTGATTGTTGAATAATGCGGAGAAAAACGGTACTTCTTCATGATTTCAGTCTAAATTTCTCCTCCACCGAATAAAAGTGATTGAGAAGAGATTCAGACTAAAATCATCAAAAAGTACTGTTTTTGTCCGCATTATTCAACAATCAGGACAAAATCAGTCTAAAAAACGAAATATGAGGATGAAAACCGTCCAAATTTTTCGACAAGAAAACTCCATACTGAATGATGTTATTTTGACACTATATTTCGAGATGGACTTCTGTAACCGAGTCCAAAAATTGTAATACTCTTTAAGGGGGTATTCTGGTCTAGAATGTTGGAAAAACCTATTTTTTTTCTTTTCGCACATTTTCGCAGTTTAGACTTTTAAGAACATGTTTTCAGGAAGGTTTTGTGATGAAATGTGAGTACAATGTACCATTGTAACACTTACACTCCAAGGAGCCCCACTGAATGTCGCTGCATCTTACTTGAAAAATTTACTGCAATTCAGTCTAACTCATTGTGTTTTCAGCGCTTAGTTTCAGCTGAAACAGGGCTGGTTTCGGCTGTATCTTGAAATGCATTTATATGCAGAATCAAAGCAAGTTTCACTCTTTACTTTGGCCTGTTTGAAATTGTGCTCGAATCTTTAAACGTGTTTTTCTCGAAACTGCTTTTTTCGAAACAGTGTGCATGTTATCTCAAATTCTACACTGAGAAAAAAATAAAAGTGCCATTAACCATTACGCGTAGTTGAAGAATTTATGAATGAATCAACGAATTTTTAGTTGAAATGACTTGGAAATTGTGGACTCAACTATGCCACCTTTCATTGTCTCAAACATATCACTTGATTTTAAGAACCAATGTGTGTCAACGTCAACAAATCACAGAAGAAGTTTTATTCAAAATCTCACGTAGTTGAGTCAACCTCGCAGGCAATCAATGCTTCGTTATTTTGTGTCAAATGTAAATGGATACTTGAGGGAAACTGTTTTTCATCGTCTCAATCATTCACGTAGTTGACTCAACAGAGTCGGCCAATCTGGGGAATGATTCAATGCACCCTCTACAGTTGGTTGAACGTATTTAACCTCCTGGTATAGTTGAGTCAACTACGTTTTCG
The DNA here is from genome assembly GCA_018340375.1 of Gonatopus flavifemur. Lineage (NCBI taxonomy): Eukaryota > Metazoa > Arthropoda > Insecta > Hymenoptera > Dryinidae > Gonatopus > Gonatopus flavifemur. The sequence goes on from JAFFJZ010000005.1 coordinate 16,695,469, forward strand.
TTCAGTTCACTAATCCTTTTTCTCAACCGATTTACTTGAAATTTGGCACAGAGCTCCTTTATACATTGCAGTTTCGGGATGCTTCCGATTGCGAAAGTCCTTGGCCCCAGGGGCCATGAAAATGAACTCCCATTGGCTGATTCATGGCCCCCGGGGCCAAGGGCTTCCACAATCGGAAGCATCCTCGTACTACGAGGAATTTTTTGAGAAAGCTCTTCGTTTTTTTTTCCCTTTAAATCCCAAAGAACGGAAAAAAAATCAGGGAAAAAACGTAACTTTTTTTTTAAACCGCCGCCATTTTGGGAAAAAAAAAATTTTTTTCCAAAAGAACTCTTCGTAGTGCGATAGCTACATCCTTCTTTTTCAGGAATTTACAAAAAAAATTTTGTTCAGATCACTAGGTGGACTGGAATCCTGCACACCAGGTCACAACAATTCTTTATGAGCCTTCACTTTGCCGGTCTGCAGTTTCTTTAATTTTGATTTTTTTGATAATATTCCTAATGTTTTGAAATATTAAAATGTCAATTAATAACTAGTGAAGAAATGGATGGTAAAAACATTTATTGGCTTCTTCTTATGGCGTCCAAAAAAACACCAAAAATCTTGGTGTCTAAACCAGAATACCCCCTTAAAGCCTGATCAACTCCGTAATACGCAACAATCCAGAGCTTAATCGGGTCGAAGAAAGGTTAACATCAGGTGGAATGAGAATGTTAAAAGCAAGATCAGGTTAAAAACAGGGCGAGATCAGGGCGAAAAATGAAATCAAACTTCTGATTCATCAACCTTATTCACTCCGTAATATGCAACGAATCAGAGCCGAATCAGATTTCACTTTTTGACTCTGGTATACTGAGAGAAAGGTATCTAGCTGCGACAACTGAAATTTTGTTGTCCCAGCTAAATTTTAGTTGGCGTAAATAAAAGTCTAGTTGTCTGAAATAAGAATAAAATGATTTATTCAAGAGGAATACAAAATTTAGCTGTAACAAGTAAAATTTATTTGGTTTAACTAACTTTGTATTGACAGTGACTGAATTTCCTAGCTGTCTAATATTCAACTAAACCCTTTTTCTCAGTGTAAAGTCCATGCGTCGTTGGTTCCAACATTGCTTTCTTTCTTTCTTCCGCATATAATTTATATATAATTTTCAAAATTTTCCCACTTCTTCTGACTTCTGAAGACAGGAATGTTCATATTCACCCACGTAATTTTCTTATAGTGTATTTGATATTCAGAATTATAACTTTATTCAATGAAATCGTTTTGAAAGGCTGTAATTTCCAGCTTGAGAATACATTCTTGAATCGATAGGTTCAAGGCTTCCAAAGTACGATACTTGAATTGAAAAATCTAGCTGTAGTTAACAACTAAATCCCACCACTTCAGGGAGTTTCATGGTTCACTTGTACAGTCACGACAGCCCTGAACTTGGTTAAATATTTCGTGTGTTGAAAATTCATTGCAGGAACTTCGTCTATTTTTCCATTTTTATTAAGATTTTATGTAGATCAATACATTCCCTGAGTAGAAATGTTCTAGCTTTTCATGAATTTTGTAATACTGTACCAATGAAAAATTAAACGCTTGCAAGTTCCTCGCAAGTACTTGGTAAGGCACCTGCGTGGGTCTATTTTTCTCTAGGGCAATGTTACGAGACTCATAAAGGTCTCAAGTTATTTCTCCTAGGACTATTGCCAATTCTTATCAACAGCTTCCCCGACATTCTCGAAGTTTCTCGGAGACTTTGTCAGACTTCAAGAAGATTTCAAAACATTTTTTGATCAGCCGTTACAAAAATCTCAGTGGTTCAACATTCCTAAAATGTTGAATCTTCTCAGAACTCGAAACAATCTGAATTTCATGAGCAGAATTTTGCAATTCTCCCCTCAAATGGTAACGAATAATTCAACATTTATGGCGGCGTATCGACGTGGACGATTGTTCCCAAACGCGACCTCATCGTTTGTTTTCACCTCTTTTATCAGGTGCACAGATACGAGAAGGAAGGTAAAGGGAGAAATCAGAAGAAACGAGAGGAAACAAACATCGTCGGTCGATTCACGATTGTGATCCGAGAGGATTTTTTTATTTCTTCCCGCCTGGCCCCTCTCCCTCTCTCATCAAACGAAAATGATCTCCAAAGCAGACAATACTCTCTACTCACGAATCCTCGACTTGGCATCGAAATCAAGACCACTCGATTGGACATGCAGGCAGCACATAATAATCTCTTCATGGCTTCCGCTCTTTGCCTCACTCTTTGTTCTACTAATGGCGTGTCTTTCGAGGAATCCTGTCGCAGAGGTAGAATATCATCGTGTAACGCGGATGGCTTCCATTGTTTTAAGAACCCAATCTACCAGGAGACTTTTCTCCCAGCATCTTCTCTATTTCTCTCAATGCCTTACAAGGACAAACATACACCCAACCTCATTTTTTTTTGTCGCACATGATTTTTTTTTTTGTATGCGAGACTAAAATTGAGATCCGCTGTCATTGAAAATCATAGGTATCATCATATTTCATTCGATATCAACGGAGGAAAAAGTATCTTTCTGGTTTCAAATTTGTGTGGTCTCTCGGGTATTTACAATGAGAGTGTAAATTCTGAGATGGATTGAGAAGTTAAACAAAATGGGGGAGAAAAGAGGAATAACTTGGCAAACTTCGGTGAAGAGGAAACAGCAGACTTGTTGAGAGAAGGGAAGAAGGGAGAGACGAAGAAACGAGCTGGTAATAAACTTTGGCGCGAGGAGTGTGGCACACATGTTCACTCAGGATATGCACTGCACTGCACTACACTGTATCGCATTGCATTAAAACGACGCGGGTCGTACGAGAAGTCATCTATCTATTCGGTAACATGCAAACCAGAAATTTATTATTCGAAGTATAGGGAAAAGGGATACAGAAATTTTAGGAGAGAAGTATATATCGTTAAGAGATGAGGAGTGAATTTAAATGAAAACCAAAAAAAAAAAATATCTACGTATACGTAACGTAGTAACATCTTATACATCATACGTGTGCTAGAACGTTAATACCATTACAAGGAACTTTGTGTGTACAGCTCTTGTTGTCGGCTGGTAAATTACTATAATTGTGAAGTTCCGGCGATTTTTAGATTAGCTCTGGTCCATCAACGGTACACCTATATACAACATCGTACCTCAACTAACCAACGAACCAACCTACCTGCCGACAACAACACTGATGCATTGCCCCGGGGGTTCTCAAAGCTTCCCTCCTTATCGTATGCTACAACTTGGCATTGCAATTACAAAATTTTCATCATCTTTCCATTTCTTTTTCTCTCTCTCCCTCATCTTTCATTTCAATTCAATTCATCAGCGAATTTCACCTTTGTTGATGAAATATCCGTTATAATATATCTGCTGCCGCTACCACCACTACTACTATTATATTTATTCCCGTGTATCCCAGGAGAAAAATCAAAGGTATAGGCCGTGAGGAGGAAGAGGATGGCAAAAAAGAAAAAGAAATAGAGAGATAAGCCGAGAGAAGAGAGGTCGAGGATTATCGCACTCTGTTCGTTATTTCAGCCCAAACCAAAGATCTCGTATCTTTATACGAGGTTAAAGGATCGCCCGTACAGAATCCTGACGAGTTTGGAGGCCAAGGTCTATTGCCTCTGTCAATAGAAATCCTTGTTTGTGTCTTGTTCGTGGCCACGGAGGGGGTCCGGTCCGGCTTCTTTTCCTCCTTACAAAGAATCCAATGGGGACGGTAAAATCTATGTGAAAGCCCTCACACAATGCCCGAGGAAGATGAATTTTCTTACAAACGATTTGTGCAACAAGTGTCTAATGGAAAAGAATACTCCACAGGAATTGTATTGATTTTCTTTTAATGAGAATATACTCTCTAAATTTCTTGGAGTGAAAATCCACTCCCAAAGAGTGAGTTTCCACTCTGATAGAGGGAACCGGACTTGCAGTATTTTCACTCTTTAGGAATGAATTGTTCACCCCAAGGAATTTGGAAAGGAGATTAAATAAAACTGTCACACAGTAAACTACATTTCATCGTTTTTATTCGCCAATTCATTCCTATTATTAACATTGAGTTCACAATAAATAAATCAAACAAAAACTTGTGTATGTTATATACGTAAATATAATAAACATGTCTGAATCATCCGATGTTTTCCTTTCACAAATTCAAGGAAAACAGGAAAAAAGAATCTCGGTTGAAGTAGGGTAATACCCTGTATCGTCGTGTTTTGTTGTGTTGGGTTTTGGAAAAATGAAAACACGAAAGAGCGTTAAAATTCGTCATTTGTGGGTGACAAAAGACCGTGCGATTTCCGAGAAAATCTGTTGGTTCCAACATTCCAAAGAGACGCCATCGATGCTCAGTGGCATGACCAAGAGAGAAAACGAGATACAAGGCACTTGTTGCACAAAAGCATTCAAAAGTCCAGACAGTAAATTTTTCGGTGTCCCTTGGATGCCTTTCTGGAAGAGAAAAGAAATCCTACCTCCTAATTTCTTTTACGTAGACCTCCCGCGTCGAGGGTTTCTCCTCGCTTACACATCGACGAACATACTGTATATTTCTATTTCCTCTAAATACGTGTGTAAGCTCCGTCGGCGTTACGCCGCCGAGTGTTCAACCGGGAGCGTTTTCTTTATTATTTCATTGTTCAACTAACTCCCGTTCAATCGTTTGAATGAAAATTATCCAGCATAGAAAAATAAATGTCATCACAGCGATTTTTCCTCAAACCAGGGTGGAAACTTTACACCGTTATTCTTTAAGTTTTCAAAACTTTTTACACGAGATTGAAAATCACGAGTCTAATGTTTTTTTTTCTGTAGTTATTAATCAGTTTTATGGTTTTTTGAAATTATATATACATGTATGTACTGATAAAATCAAATACCAACCGATTGCTTTCGCATTAATTATTCATAGGTACAGCGCTCGAATTACCATTCACCTCTCAAAGTAAAATCAATTCATATTAGTCATATTCAGTGGTCCATAATTTAGAATCTTTGATTGTGCCATAACCGGTCGATGAAAACATTCCGAAAATGAGATATTACATGTACAAAATATGAGCTATTAATTATAATATTACTCCAATCATGTGTGAATTAATTAATGGCTGAGAAATATGGATTTGCAGTTTATTGATCATTTGTTGTTCATAATGTAATAAAGTTGGTAAGTGATTTATGATGTAATTTATTCTCTTTATGTTTGCAGTGCTCCCTTCAAAACCGCTTTGTTGTATATTCTTGAAAATCGACTATTTCGACTCGCGCAGAAATGGGATGAATGACGTTCTTTGTCTTTTTGCGCATCTCTGATTCGTAATTGAAATTTCTACTCTTTTATCTAAATTCCCGTGTCAAAGATGAAACGACGAAAAACGAAAATAGCAGATAAAGATGCATTCACTGAAGAAGAATTACCGATTCCGTCAATGAGATGGCAGCCAAAGTTAATTGACAACAGAGATATTACTGTATCTATATTAATAATATGAAAATACCAATAATATTGAAACAGCAATGATTCGATTTTAGGCTACCAATAATTCAGGTTTGAACCAACATTGATCGTTTGCATCCAGCTCGCGCTAGCGTTCCAGGTGTTAGATTTGAGACTGATTGATTGTTGGAACGATGTTATCGATTCGCAAGACCTAAGTTAACCTCGCGCCCCTGGTAAATATTCATACGGGGTAGTAAAACTTATTGCATCAGTTTCAAACTTCCCGTGCACGCGTACAACATACATTCGCCTAAAAGCGAACGAACCCCTCGAGAATAATTGAAATTAATCAATCGAAAGGATAGAGATCAAACCACACTTCCTGAATCGAATTCTAACACAAATATCTGGGCAAGTTATAAGGTTAGAAGGAATCCAAATGGAGAATCGACACCACGTACTTCTCTTGACCCGTTTTGATTGCTTCAATTCCCCGGTGATGTACTGTACCCTCTATTCTTTTCTTCCTCCGAGTGGCGAGCAGCGTTCTGCTCGGATTTCTGACCATGCAACAAGTATATCTATACGCGGCGTGTAATCGCACCGCATCACGGATCCAAGATCCAAGAGAGAAGTGTACGTGACAGAGTGGGCCTGGCCTCGGGGCCCGTCAGGAATCCTTCCTTTTCTCTTACTACTCTCTACGTATGTGTAATTCTCTGGCTTATGGCACGAGAGGAGAGGCTCCCATTACGAGGGAAGGTGCGCCCCTGCTTGCTCTTTTTCTTCCCCTCGCTCCTCGGCTCTTTGTGCATACTACACGTCTGTGTGTGACCTTTTTGCAAAAGGCGAGATACGTTTCTTACTTTCTTGCGTTATGCCGCCTATCTACATACGGGTATGTAGATTTTCTTCATACCCTGTGTCGTATGCGTAACTAGAAACAATTCGACGATATCCATCATCGTTCGTGTCAAAAGGAAGCCACGTGTGATACAGTTTAGACATTCTCTTGCATTTTCAGGAGAAAAAAGGAGAGATGAATCGGACGTGTTTTCCATGTTCCATCGCCTGCATGAATTCCGACGGTTTTTTTTGCTCGGTAAATACACACGGTATATCACTCGAGTTGGATCACATCGGTCTGACGCAATGCAACGACTCTCCGAGTATGGGATGTGTCGTTTTTCGAGAGAGCTCGAGTCTCGAGTCGGCATCTTAGACACGCGTATGTAAATACAATAGATGAATCTATGGAGATGCATGTGGCATAATGTATGAGGAAAAATTTTATGCCAACTCGTACGATGGTATTAGCAGGCGGATACGTCAGATGTGTTCTATTTCTTATAACAGTCCTTATGTTTATTAACCCTCGTGCTTGCTCTTGAGCGGCAACGGTCAGTAAATGATCTCGGAGCGATAATTTATGAAAGGCATATTTAAATTGCAGATTTTATACTTGAATCACAAATTTCGTATTTGTATTATCTGATACAAATATCCAATATTTGATGATTCAATGTCCATAGAAATGGTTGGATGTATTTTCGATTGGTCTGTGTTCTAAAATACAACGCAATCAGAAATAGGACCTGGATGGTTAGAGAGCGCGGAGTTCAAGACCTACTGCCGAGAGCCTCGTCAGCCAGGTACAAGCGAACGGGCGTAGTATAGAGAGGTGGTTTTGACTCGACATGAACTCTCAACACAGAACACAGCAGCACGGAACAGCAGAAGAGCAGCACGGCAGAGCCCGTAGTACGAAGGAAAGCAACAAGATAAAAGGAAGAAGACGATACTGGAGCAAGAAGAAGAGAAAGAAGAAGAAGAAGGAAAAGAGTCTTTGCCTGGGTCTACTGTGGCTGTTTGACCGCCGCCTGCTCGCCTGCCTTCCTCTCTATTGCCCAGAAAGCTGTTCTTTCCCTCTTCTTTCTCTTCATTCTCTAGCTGTTTCTTCTCTTTTACTCTTGTTTAACTCGTCTCGTCTCGTAACAAGAGACGGTGCGCGGACAATGGGTGCCATGCCAGGGCGTTCGATCAAGGCTGTTTGCTCCTTGCCTTCTTACACACGTCTACATCGAGCTTAAAAAACGCTCCCCTGCTACGAAACTACACACACGAATCGATATCGTCTAAATTTTCACTTGTTTGTCTCCTTCAATATGAATTGATATAATTCACATAATTTTTATTTTTCATTCTCATTATTAACATTCATTTTTCAGAGAAATAAATTATGAGGTTTTCTATGAAGAGGTACTGTCAGTTCTCTTAAGAACGACTCTTGAACTCTCTGAGAGATATAACCACTTGCTTCGAAGTATCTAATTTTTCTAAATTTAAGGTTGATGTAAATCATGGGTCAAAGAAAAGAAAAATATCAAGGGAATGTATTCAAAATCTATATGCTTATATGTATTGAATATTTAGAAAAGAGAAATACGAATGAACGGAAGATTGAGATCTATGCCATCGATCACTCGTGATTAAATTATGGCCCAAAGCCAATAGCTTAAAACGTAGGAGAAGAAATTGTAATATATATAGTATAGTAATGTGATTTCCAAGAAATCTTCTAATTCCCTTTACACTTGGGAAAATATTCAATTGAATATTACAGATCTGGAAATCCTGTTTGCTTCTTTTCAATTTTTTTCTTATTCCATTTCAATGGACCGTTAACTTTTTATTGAACTTTAATTTGAATATTCTTCACATCAAAATTTGATTGAGTGGTTTTAGCTAAAGATTTAATCTCCTGAAATATTTTTACAAAACTTCACATCAGTTTATCGTATTCTCCACATGCCCTCAACATCGATTTTACGTAGTATAGAAATCTTAGAAACAATTTTGAGATATCTGAATTCAGCTGGGAATTCAAGTAATGTCAATTCAGATTCAATTACCCCAAGTATAAAGAACTATATACAAGATTTATGTGTAATTTTGATATAATTCTATGAACATAGAACAAAAAAATCATCCAAACTTGCATCCAAAGTACATGAGTAAATTTTCGAAACATCTTTTCACTCTCAAAATCCTGCCGAAGATACAAGCAAAAAGTTAATAGATGATTGAAAGCAGAAATTTGATACTTCGGTGTCAACTGCTCGGAAATACAAAACGAATCTCGTGTGAAATGGATGACAACCCACATATTTTTTGTTTCGCGTTCGAAGTAAGAAAATATACGCATATTTCATGGACGAGATTCGGTTGAATTATGCGGAGTAAGGGAAATTTAATTGATGAAAACAAATCTATGACACAAGATACAACGAAGTGTTTCCTTTGAAGTGAATTCCTCTTCTCGAATGAATGAGTCGTTTTTTTCTTTTTTTTCCCACTTTTTTATGATGACGAAGAAAGACATTTCTTTGTGGTCATGAGTTTTTAGCAAAAGGTCAATGAGCGTAAACTCTTGGAATTCGATTAATCACTTGAACGGAAGAGTGATGAGTCAATATGTCATTCGTCTGGATATCGAAAATTTTCTAATTTAACGTGAATTTGATTCTCAATGACTAAGCATTATGATTATGATTATGATTATGGTTCGCGGGTGTATTAAAAATACAGTGAAAATAAAATTCTGCACTCACAAATGAACTGTATTTATTTATAATGAAAGTTGGGTTGTTTTAATTGTAAAAAAATCACATGAAATTCTACTATAGTTCGGTATTTTGCACGCTAGGCCTGAATGCACTTCGGAGATCTTTCTAGATGGAGAAACTTTAATCATTTTCTATGAGAAGTGAGATGAATTTGATATTGTAAAATATTCTCATACAACAAATGTAGCAAAAACAATCCACCTAGAACATGAAATCATGATTTCCGTGTGAATGGCACATTCGCGGTTATTTTCATCTTCCTTCCACATTTCTGCTACGTGGAAATATTTTTGAATATGCCAGGTAGATGGAAACCACGTTCCTCCGCCATATGTGCTGTATGGGTTTTATGTACTACAGCAACGTTATATGTAACAACCGCAGGATATGTCGTATGATAATAACGTTATGAACAGAGGAAAAGTTATTCTGAGCGCTTTGGACAATTTATTTTGAAAATTATTGTGCCTTTATTGACGCAAAATGAACTTTAGGACTCAAAATGAGAAGAATTTATATCAGAAAAAATTTGTAAAGTTTATATTGATGTATGAATCACACATTATTGAAAATTCATTGAGTTTTGAGAATCGATTTCGTGATAATTTTTTGAAGGTTATTCACCTGTCTCTTCTCCATCGCATTTTAAGATCATTTTTCAAGCAAACTTCAACTACTGGATGTGAATCATGTGGATACAGTCACATAATGAATTGCTGTGGCCAAGAAATACTTGTAGCATCTACACAATAAATGATTCCCCTTTTCTAAGTTCAAACAATGATATACTAGAAGAAACGATCGCAGCATCACGAATTTCATAATTCCTAGGGATATTTCAGAGAAACAGCTAGAGCAGGGGTGAGGAAGAAGGGAAAAAATTTGCTCATCAGTCAAGTACCGAAATAAGTACTGGGGGAAATCCGAGGAGAATATTAACTACTTATAGTGCGTTTAAGTAGTGATCCGTGAATGACGTCCGTGGGATTTATGCTGCCACGGTGTTTCACGTGTGTAAATGATGATTAAACGGCCTCCAAGACGTGTATTATTTAAGGTCCATGACCCATTCATAAGGTGGAGCCACAACTTGGAATCCCTCTTCTTCTACACTCTCTCTCTCTCTGGACTCAGTGGTATCGCATTAAACGAGTATTCAACACCATGTGTATGTGTGTGTACGACGTGTGTTATGTATAAAGAAAGCAAGAAAAGAGCAAAAAAAACAAGAGAAAGAAAGAGAGAGGAGAAGAAAGAGGCCGTGCCGCGTGCGTGCGTGCGCTTCAACGCCTTGTCGACGATCAGAAGAGAAGATCCGTGTCATTTGTCCCATAATGCTTACATCGTGACGGAACACCTTGGGCCAAGAAAAGTGAACGAGAAGACGAAGGAGACGAAGATGGAGCAGCAAAAGAATGAGGTAAGGTTCAACTATTTTCCTAAGGTCTCATCTAATCTTAGACTGGCAGGTATACAGCAAAGTTTTGACAGCTCTGGGAAACGATCGAATTTGTACTGTTGTGGCTGTTGTAACCTTAACCGAAACTAAAACCAATTTTTACGCTCCGTGTACTTTATTCATCATCGATCCGTATTAAAATCAAATACCAATGATATACACACAACATAATGAATTTTTCAAAAAGGAAATTATAATGGTATCTCTTTTTCTTCTCCTCCTTCTTCTTCTTCTTCTTAAGCCCTCTCGTATTATACGTTTGTGCCACTTTGTTTCACCCTCCTCTCTGTCTCTCTACATATATCACCTATGCGTGGGAGTCCCAAGTAAAAGGGCTCAACGATGTGCATCGTGGTAACTACATTTTTTTTTCATTCCCTTGCTTCTTCGAACAGAAGAACACTCATCTTTCAAAATAATTCATTGTTTTTTGTATGCGGCGAGGGCAGAAAAACAATTTAGATATCTCGAAGAGGATGGAAGTTCGTCTAGAATCTAAAAGATTCTCGCTTCGAGGGCTTCTGTACACATAGAATTACGACCCATAATAGCGTGTCGATTTTCAAATCGAGCCGCGGCACGAACCCTGAGCAGCGTACGAAGAAGCAGAAGAAACAGAAGCAGATTCGCACGGCAATAGGGTTTTCAGCGATGGTGCTGCTGCTTTTTTCTCCTTCGAGTTGTGCAATGCAAAAAAATCAGCGGATGCACTGAATGAAGGGAAGTAGGGAAATTTCAGGGATACGTGTGCGTGCGCGACTCCCTCCTATACCGGACGACAGAACAGAACAGAACCGAACGAAACGGAACGGAAGGTCGTTGGACCGAAATATCGTCTACACGTGTGCACACCCCGAGAAATTCCACGAGAGCTTCGTTTATTTCTTCCTGGAAATTATCACGAGGCGCGTTTCTGCGTTGACGCTTGAGCAAACAGCAAGGAGAAGAGTAGTAAGACATATGCATTATGTACGATATCATGTGATATGAGAGGGCTTTTGCTGCACACGCAACGTACTGTGAAATAAGATTATGTGAGAAATAATAATCAGATATGTGCTTCTTTTTTTTGCCTTTTTTTTGCCCTGATCATTTCAATTCGGATTATAATTTTCGTTTGGGTAAAATACGTTCTCATCTCATTTACATGCTCCGTCTTATCCTGGTATTTTCTTAGAAGAGGGAAACGCGCTCAAGTAGTCGGTATGCTCGAGCATGTACTGGTTTCAGATCTAAAAGAGGTTGGATGCAATCGGAAAAGATCTTCGATAAATAATTTCAAATCGAGAGCGATGGATGATAAAATTAGATACGCTGTGAAAAATAATTGTGGAATGCTCCCCTTAAAAAGAAATGAAGCTGAAACTAGCAGTCGATTGTTGTAACTCTTGATTGAACTTTGTTGAAGCTTTGTTAATATCAGGAATCGATTAAGTAGCATTCCAGTGAACGTTTCAGATGCTTGAATCCTTAATAAACGCTTTGTGTAAGAAGTTATGACAATCGGCTGCCAGTTTCAGCCCTATAAAGAAATGAAGTTGAAACTAGCAGGCGTGAAGTAAGCAGCCGGTTATTGTAACTCTTGATTGAACTTTGTTGAAGCTTTGTAATGGTCTGTCTACATAGACAGAAAAAACGGAGAACGTAAACGTAAACGGCTGCGCACAACCCATATAGTGTTTCTGCGCATCCGTTCTTACGTTTACGTTGGTTATGTAGACAGACCATTAATATTAGGAATCGATTGAGTAGCATTGCAAGTAAACGTTTCAGATGCTTAAATCTTTCATAAACGTTTTGTGCGAAAAGTTATGACAATCGGCTGCTGGCTCTACGGCTGCCAATTTCAGCTCCATTAAAAAGAATCGTGACAACAAAATTTTTTCACGAATGGGAAATTCTTTACCATTTTTAGAAAATTCAACATCCAAGAAAGGAATTCGGCATTTTTGATGAAAAACAATTTCTCCACGATTGGGAAATGAACTTCAGACCTTTAAGAAATATTGGGTTCATCTGAGGACAATTCCCGTACAAAGTTCATGAACTCTTGTAAAAATTCTTCACTGGCGGAGGGTTGACTCAACCTTGACGAATATTGACGGAGTCTTGGTCAAAGAGCCTCAACGGTGGCGAAAGATCACCATATGCTGGCTCGAGCTTGATTTAGTGGTCCCGAAATATTGGCGGATGCCAAAATTTTGCTGTGAAACCAATTTTGGTTCAAATCTGAATTAATTCTGGCACAAACTTGCGTCAATCTCAAACAGAAATTACTCTACTCAGTTTCTAAACCTTGCAAAACCTCACCACACTGAGAAAAATCTGCATTGTAGAAATCATGTTTCAATATAGTAATGTATTTGACGGATGAAAAATATACGAAATAGAGTTTATTTTCACATTTCATTTTTCTCAGTGCAGGTCTCTCCGAAGGACATGCAAGATTTGGTAAAGCCTTGTAATAACCCAAAGAATAAGTAAAAATATTTTCATTAGGGAATGCTGTTTTAACACAATTTATCTTTGTTTTACCAACTCAAGGATGATAATAACTATCTTTGTTGTCAGTCCATGTTGACAAGCCCTTGGAATCGCTAAATTTTTATATGAGAATAGTCCTATGATGGTGCCTCCTCTTTGGACTAGACATTAGTCGCATAAAACGTTAATGACGGTTATTAATGGCCCATGAAGGGTGCTGAATGATAGCATGTCTTCCGTGTACTTATTACTTGAGTGTAGCAAGACTTTGAATCTAAAGTGAACGAGTTTCCAGAACTTCGTAGAATAGATTCACCGTATCAAACTAATGGATATTACTCAAATGAATCCCCCATTCCCCAAAAGGAACGCATGAGAAATACGTGATATGAACCAAAGTTTCTTTTGATTTTGAATCAAATAAGTATCTCTTTTACTTCAAATCACCAATCAATTAACGTCCCTCAAAAGTAAGATCATTAAAATACCAGCATCGATACTTCATTCATCTCGAAAACCACGTAAATTTCAATATCACACATCACATCAAAGTAAAAAGATAAATTCCCCAATTTGAGTTCAAGTGTTGAAATAAAAAACAGACGAGAAAAAGAAACATATATTACGTTTCCTCAATATTTCCTAAATCATAAGAGGATTCTCCCCAACATCAACACCACACCCAGAGCATCGAATAAATCATCATTCAAAAGTACGATAGAAGAGAGTAAACGTGAGGTTGCATCCATCGTTGCCCGTGGAATTCGACGGAAATACGGGTGGTCGAGGATCTACTCTGTAAGTGGCAATCTTCATTAAGAGTTAACGAGCGCGCATATACACACCTGTCTCCTGCTCTTTTCTCTTTCTCCTTCCCGCACACTTTCTCTGTCTTCCTCTTTCCCGAAGAGTAGCAGCTGATTCGAACTTACGTGACGGTACATTGCCAACAGTGTACAGTGGGATCTTGCGACACGATCAATCGACTGATTGATCATAAATTTCATGTATCATTATCTACCCAATATTTAAATGGCACTCATCACGAGATAAAGATTCAAGACGTTCGAAGAAACATATAACACTTGTATTACAATACTAATAATATGCAACGCATGTAGATTTTATTTACAGTACCCGAAGCTCAAATTACGTGCTGTTTTAACAATCTTTTTGGTTTTTAACTGCTCGCTGAATCCAAAATGAGATATTAAAGTCCATTAAAATAATGCTTCCTTGATGCTTTTTATCTGCGTTTATGAATTTCTATGCGATTTTTTACTTGGACTAAAAACAAGATACTCCGATGGCATCAATTTTTCTCGTTGAAAGGAATGTGTTTTTTGTTCTTTTTATCACGATAATACGTTGAGAGGTAGATGTCGAGTTGGGGTAAATCTATCCTCTAAGAATCTAAAGAAAAAAAACATTTTACATCCGCAAAGCCTTGAAGTGAACCTCATTTTGAAAGCAGTTTGTTCAAGCGAATGGAATTTCCAAACTTATAAACTTAAACTTGCAATCGTCGGATCGACTGCACAAATTCAACGGAGAGGTGAAAATGAAATTTCCAAGTCCATTTTCGATGAGGCTGGGATAATGAATCGGACTTCGTAATAACAGGTGATTTATCAAAAACTAAAACCTTTTCCTCGTCAGACGTGAAATATTATTTCACCATCAGCCCCCTCGAATGAAAAATTTATATTTTATTTATTGAGAAATATTTCTCACTGATGTCTGTTTATAAATATGGTTCTGGATGCTGTACAAGAACTACATCACTCTTCATTACAACTGCGAGTGAAAATTTCATTCCAAACACATCACGAGAAAAAGAAGAACAAATTCAGCATGATATTAGCAGTAACTTCGCAATGAAGTTAGAGGCAGCGAAAGGGTGTGTTTGAGTCAATTTATATACTTGTTACAGTCAACTACCAAACAGTTCAATCAATTTAATGCAGTTGCCTTTAACAAGTGCATAAATTGACTCAATTACACCCTGAGTTTCGTCATAATTGACAACATCGAATCATTTTCTTCATTTTTCTTTTCAATATATATTCCCAGCAATGTGCAATCATTTTTTGCCAATTATTTGTCATGTTCTGCGAATATGACCTTACAATGATGATTATAGTAGAACAAAAAGTAAATTCACCGCTGGTTCGACTAGTAGGCATTCGGATACAGAGATCACTGAAACTTTTTGAATAATTGCTGCAATTAATTTTTTTTTTCATGTGTATATATAGCATATAAAATTTTTTTTAAAGATTATAATTTAATAAATATACCGAACTAAAACCCGATAACCCATTCATTAAAAATAATAGTGCGAAATACGAGCAACGTTAGAATTAGGGACCAATAAAGGAAAACACCTTGTAATATCAATAACTACAAAGAGTAGGCGAGATTCGAGTATTATTATTCAAGAGCTCTTACAGTGATATAGGATACGACTGTAGTGAACGCATCAAACGATGTGTCACCATTGAATAAAAGGAGACTAAGAAAATCGTCTTTAACAAACGATTTACCCCTCGATGATTTCAAAGGCTGGATTTTTATTTTCAATGCCATATCCATTTTGTTGTCCTTAGAGGTTTTCTGATTGAAAAGACATGAATCGAGGCACGTGATCAAAACTTATACATACCTTGTCTCTTCGAATGAGGATAGCCATTATCTATTTCAGATAATGACCAAATAAACAATCGCACTATTAAATTTTTCAATCGAAAATTATTTGGAAATATATATTCTTCCAGCATGAGAAAAACGAACTATTATTTTGTGGAATTGTTGGTATCATTCTTACCTCTACAATAAAAAAAAAATCACAACTTTGACAGTGGATTTATCGATTTCATGAAGATTTACTAATTAATTGTTCGTGAATTGTAGTATACCTCAGTTCAAAGTCAACTCTCGGTAAGAAAAAAAAAGATTAAGGAATGATAAGCAAATACAAGCTCAACATGATCATATTTGCGTCCCGCTGGGATTTTTTCACCAGTTTATGCTGAATTTCGAATTACAATATTTTTATACTGGACATCGATTATCCTGTTATAAAACTTCAAGCGTTGAGACAATTAATTATCATCTCCTCGCAGTATGTTCATAGTGGAATATAAAAGTGACAGTGTTTTGAATCCTAATTCAAATAATTTATCCCCTACTCGAATCCAATCCTTCCACATCAATCAACAAATATATATCAAACTCCGCTTGCTCTCATTGTACTTTGAAAAAGAATGCAAAACGAAGGTGAAATAAAACAAAATTCATCTCGGCGTTGAATCGATTAACGCAAAATACACACGTTACACTCCCAAAGTACGTGTAATTATTCTACCCCGGCTATCAAAAAGCGTCGAGGTTTTTGTCTTTTATTATTTTCATTCAAACGTATTCGTTAGGGACTGACTCATTGTCATTCATTCCGAACGGTGCTCTTTCGATTGGACTGTGAATAATTGATTGGAATATCAACGATTTTCAATTCTTCGATTATATCTAATTTCGTATACCCCGACCCCATCCAAAAAACCGGGTATAAACAATGGGTGTTCAAACAGAGAGGACTCGGCAACAGCGCTGAGTTTCTACTCACATCAGAGAGATTATACAGAAGAGGTAGGCCTAAGGCCCTCTACGTTGTTCTTGGCCTCGGGACACGGGGACGAAAGAGAAAGAGAAAGAGAGAGACGGAAAGACGGTGGATGGGGCAGAAGGGTCCACTCGAAGGGGCTCTCTCCGTGGAGGAAGAGAAGGGGCAACAAGACCCACACCACCAACCTTCTTTCTCTCTTCCATCTTTTTTCCACGGTATTCAAACAACTATCCCTTTCTTTTCTTCATCATTTTTTTTTCTTCACACGCACACAAGTCGCGGACACCACAAACATGTATGAGCATACACACGCACACGCGTATACGCACAACATTGAATTCCCTATGCGAATTCGAAGTAAGAAAATCAGTTAACGTAGGTGGTGTGAGCAAGCAGCATGGAGTTGACACACGCAAAAGTGGACGATAAAGTTTCATATTAGGCGTCTGCTACTACCACCAACTTGAATGTGAATATTAAACCACGTACGCTTTATCGACTTAGAGGAAAGAGAAAGAAAGAGAGAGATCGCACGCGCGTATACGCACTTCTTATTATTATTCGGGAAAGTCATCAACATTTGAAGCGTGTTGTTAAATTCGTCATCATCATTATTATCATCATCATCATCATCATCGTTGTGGTCGTCATGATCTTGGGGGCCCCCAACCGGTTTCAACAGAATTATACATTATGTATACGAAATCAGATTCCTTGTAATACAGAGGAGACGTGTTTGAAGAAAAGATAGATAGAAAAAGGAAAGAAAGGAAAAATAAATCTCGCTCCTTGTTTCCATAAATCAAGTTATACGTTCTTGAAGGGGGGGAGAAAAAAATTTCCAATCTTTCCTAGCGATTCTTGGCATGAAAATGATATGGCGAGTATTCATTGGGAAAAGTTGAAATTATCGGCCGTTTCGAATTGGCGCATCCGGTCGTTGAGCCATCAACAGTAATATCCTTTAGCAAGATCGACCACGTACACCTTTTATATACTTATATACGAAAGGAGAGGAGAGAAGAGATGAAGAAAGAGCATAAGCATAATCGGTCAGCGAGAAAATATTCCGATGGCGAGGCGTTTTTAGGAGAGGTATATAAGAGCAAAAAAGAAGATAGATAAAGGAAGAGGGAAAGAGAAGGAGGAAATAAAGAAAGGAGGGAAAAAAACAACAGCCAAAGGAGGCGGCCATCGACTCTTCTCTCTCTCCCAGTCGAACTCTCGCCGCTTGTAAATCATTTTTACCGCTTAACCTGACATTAGCGTGACAGGGTGCTATCCGGCCTCTTGTCATTTTTAGCATGTGGTTAGCAGATGCCACGAGATTCACCTCACGATCTTCCTTTTTTTTTTTCAATTTTTTACTTTTTATAATTAAAGCAAGCAGCCTGAGTCGACGAGCCTGAGCAGCCAAGGGACCGAGCAAACGGCCGAGCTCTGATATCTCTTTAACGGAATTTCGAATTCTATTTTGTTACAAACTTCTGATTGTAAAAAAGGAGGAACGTTGAAGGAAAAAGAAGATGAAAAGAAAAAAATGAAACCGAGAATACGTGGCTAAATTTTAAAAGTCCTCCTCCTCAACGTCGTTTTCTTCCCTCGATATTTTATTCAATGAAATTTCGATAAAATAAATCATACATTTTATAACTAAACTTGGCTCTTTTGCGTAGTCGTTAGCCGATACATAAGTTAAAACCCGAGGAGCGTGGAGGAGCACCTAAATGGCTTTAGAGCAGTGCCCAAGAGTTTCGAAAGAAAGCCGGACTAGCTGCTCTAAACAAAGAGCTTTACAGCCATATTTATAGTTGTCGTAAAACACTACACAGATTGCCAACCTTCGCTCAACTCACCAACACACACACACACACATACACAGAACTGTTACTTTGACTTTTTTGTTATTCTTCGCTCTTTCAACGGGGGTTTGTCTTTCTCATTCTGACTCTGTCGAATAGTGTCTTCTTCTTTTTATTTCTTTTTCCTCTTCTCTACACTTCTTTACCTTATATCCCTTCTCTTATTTCTTTTCAACTTAAACATACGTAAACACACACATACGTATTACATACATATACGTGTATATACCGGCAAACTTGCGCTCTTCTTCATCTTTTCTCTTTCCGTTGACTTATACTCGAGTTATAACTTTCTCTCTCAAAATTGTTTTTCCTTTTCTTACCTCATCAGTCTTCTTCAACGCAGAATCAACCTCGATCCTTTTCCACGGCGCAACACAATAATATACCACACAACACCACACCGTACCATCATCCCCGTCATCTTTTATTCTGTTAAGTCTTGAAGAGATCTTATTGCATTGCGCCGGAGCGCTTCCTTTTCCAATCTTCGGCATAAGTTATATGAGTTATACTACTGTTATAAACTGTTACGGAAGCCGGCTGATTGAAGATTCCCTCTGGATTCAATGTGTGTTTCGAGATGTGTCGAGGGTATAATTGAAAGATTAAAGGTAGAGTGTGAAGGAGATGACACCTCTTTCCTCTCGATGAATTCTTATGTTTTTTCAAGAAAACTATAATGGTATTTCACGTGTTGCGAGTCGACTGCGGCCCTCCATGCTCGAGTGATTTTTATTTGACGAAAATTGTTCGGACGGACCACGCCAACAAGGAGACAGAGAACTCGAATCTTATAACCATGTAAGACGAACACCATACCAGAAGAAACCGGTATTTTTTTCTTCAACATCACTCATTAACATATGTTCACTTTTCTTTCTCACTTTTTATCATTTTATGATCCCACCTTGTCGCTTCTTTTTTTTTTTTTATGAAACAAAAGATTATTTCTTACATTATTGAGATTAGATTGAGTGGTTTTATGTTACAATTGGATTCGAATTTATGAATTGTTGTGCCGTCGAAATCGAATCTCTAATTTCACGGTAATAGGATCTCTGATTTATGTATTGTTGTTTGTAAAATTCTTCAGCACAAAGAAATGGAATCGAATTACATTGAATAGTCAAACTGAAAATGAAAATAGCGAGAAAGGAAAGACAAGACTCACAAGGGATAGTAATAATCGCAAAATCGGTGAAAAAGAGGCACAAGTATCGACGTTGCAAAAATATTCTTCGCAACCGGAGAGATATCCAAAGCTTATCTACTGCTCTTATCGACGCATGTTTGTTGAATCAGTTGAGATTATCTTATTGTATCGGCTGAATGATAGTAGGAATTTGCGTAAAATCATTTATAACATGCGTTCATCTTTATACAAAATGTACTGTCATGATTTTGACATTTTCAAAAGACTTTTCTTTCGTGAATGAAGGAGCAGGAACAATTTCTGAATGAATTCAATCAATAATTGAGATATCGATGCCAATAATTACGAGGTGGAGCAAAGAAAAGGAACTTCATGTCCAACTCCCAAACGATTTTTCACGTCTAAGAGAGGATTGCGTAAGATTGACTCGGAGCCTTCCATTCAACATTCACTTTGATTAATGCACCCTTCAAAAGATCTATAAATGTTTACAATGTGCATGATTTTAGACTCCTAAGAACAAAATTCCGTCATCACGCAGGCAGGAAAAAACATTGATAAGTACCTCGGCAAATTGTTTTCACAGTCCACGCAATGAGAAAAATAATGTGTTTCGAATTCATGGAATCGAGTAACAATATCAAGAAGAAGAAGAAGAAGAACCACATTCGTTCAGATAATTAATCACATTGTAGCGAATAATTCTCAACGAATCTCAAAAAATTCTATAACATCGAGTGTACAAAGTATATATATTTAAGACAGGCACTCCATGATATCGGATATGAAATGGCAAAAAAACAAAAGAAAAATAATTTGTTATGTATTCGTGATGGTGGTGAGAAAGAGATACCTTCATTATGCTATATTATTTCACTTCCATATATTCCGTGCGGTGTCTATTTACTTGCACGAAACCGCATTATAATCACTGTCAAATGAAAAAACCAAGGCATCAGAAAGACAGGAAATCGTTTACGGAAATAGGTCTCAACCTAGTGTTTGTCTTCAACGTATATTTAATGAAAAGTACGAGTTGGTTTTAAGTACAAATCATAAATCCTAGTGTGTAGGATACGCGAGAAAAGTATATGGTTCTCATTGTAACTTACGTATATCTGTTTTTATGTAAGAACATATTTATATTGTACACACTTTTACACCTGCAAGATCAATTCCAGTTGGTAATTGTTATTGTTCAACGATTCGCGCACGTGGTTTTCGATTTTACGTTCTTCTAGTTCAAATAAATTTGAAAAGTTTCTGTGAATCCAATACATTTGAATGGGGGAAATGAATGTTCATCCTCCCATAACATTATTATGATTTATTTAGAAGAAGGTTGGGAAAAACCCAGAATTTCTAGCGAAAATCCAACCCACGTTGTACAACCCTAGTAGAAATGCTCTAGCGATTCATGGTTTTGTAACACTTATCCCAACGAAAAACTAGAAAACTTGCCAGTAACTTGCATATGTCTGGTTATTTCGTGGGACAAATGTTACAAAACCAATGAATCACTAGAGCATTTCTACTACACTGTGAAAAATAATCGGAATTTTCCTGTGTGCATTAACCGGAAAATTCCAAACTTTATGGGATTGTTACCAACATTTCACAGTAAATTTCCGGACAAATTGGGGAAATTCCTAACGCATGTATGTGTTAATTACTTCACATAAATATACAGGAATTGTCCGATAAAATTTTTTACAGTGTAGGGAATAGATGGTCGCAGTAACCAATTCGATCGTTGTAGTTGAATAAAGTTTAGCCAATTAATTGATTGTCACGATCAATTCTGTGTGTTATAATGTCTACGTGAAATAATGTAGTTGGTGCGACCAACGAAACTGACTGTTGTCACAACCAAACAATTGGCTAGACCATATTTAACCAACGAATTAGTTATTGCAACCATGAATTTTCCTCCGTGTACACTTTTTCTCATAATTAGGTGGTTTTTTTGGAAACTTTGCTGGCTTTTCGAGCTCCGTGTTGTTTGTAATTTAGCATTTTGATTATTCTTATTAGACTTGCAACTCAGCAGTTATTGAACGATCGAACGGAATACACGAGAAGAAATTTTTTAGCTGTATCAGCTAAACTCAAGCTTTTATAACTAAATATCTCACCACCCACAAGATAGCTAATTTCTGGGCAACGCAGCTACATAATAGAAAATTTTTTGTACTCTCAATACACATGCATGTCCCCAACCAATCCACTCAAAATTTTTGTTAAATATTGACACAGAGAATGTGAGAAATCAACACGAAAGTGTTAGAAGTTTACGTTGGAAGTCTGTCAATTCGACACTCATCTGTGTTGATTTTGACCACGAATTTTGAGTAGACCGTTTCTCAAAAGGAATTTTTTACTGTGTACACTTCCGCTGATGAAGCAAAACATTTTGCTGCAACAGCTGAAATTTACAGGGTGTCTAGTCTGGGAATTTCTTTCCCTTTTAACTGGTCATTCCGTTCAAATTGAGTTCATGAATGACGGATTCTTCCCGTTGAATAAATTGTTTTATCCATATTTTAGACAACTAGACTTTCATTTCCGCCAGCTAAAATTTAGTTATCATTTGAAATTTCACTTCCTATGTATTTATTACTTTCAGAATTCACTCATCATTTCCACAATTACAAATTTATATTTTGAATAATTAAATATGATTTCAGAAAAAATCTTCTAAGACTTTCTCTCACGGGTTTTTTAAGATGATTTCAGAAGGAATTTTCCCAAAGAAACCTAACGGGTTAAACTGGATTGGGTTATTTTGTTTAAATCTTGCTTACACTTACAAAGAATTTTATCCGAAAAATTAACGTGAAATCTAGGAAACGAGAGACAAGTGGAATTCCTTCGAACAAATCATTGTGTATTCTGTGAAACTTGCAAGAAATATTTTTCCAAGTTCTTTAGAATTCTCACAGATTGCACAGTAATTTCCTGAGAAATTTCTCTTTCAGTGTACCATAAATCATGGCAATTTTGATTATTCATCAGAATTTCTTTCACCTCTTCTCTTTATTACACAATATTCATTTTCTCAGCGACTCGAGAATAATTATATTGCGTATGCGATACGACGTTAAATTAATGAATGTGGATGTTTCTCTTCTCCAGAGCATCATTACTGTGATAAGAATGAGTAATGAACGGGATATCCTACGTCCGCATTGTGAAATTCTATTGATAGCGATTGGTATGTAATTCGTTTCTTCTGCTCATAGTAATCCTCTTCTTTCCGGTTTAAATAAAATTGGCCTTCAATCAAATAAATCACCTCACAGGTGAAATCGAAGAGAATAGTATTAGGCACTCAGACTATCGGAGGTCCGGTATTGGTCACTCCGCAGTTTCCAGGAGGTTTTATATCCTGATTGCTGTTTGGGAACGACAGTCGTTTCTCAGATTTTAATTCACGAAAAAAATCCTTTCAGATACGAAGGAATTAACATTCAGAAACCAGGGTTACACTTGTTTTTATTTCAATTTACTTTATTACTTCAGTATGGAAGATAACTATAAAATGTTATTGAAATCTAAGAAATAATAATTTTCCTATGAATAATTCAATGTTAAGAAATTTTGAAAGACAGACTCAATATTTCAGTAACAAAAGAAACCGAATTTATTTCAGATCAGGCTTCAGTATTCTCAAAGATCTCACTGGAATGAAACCTAGATGATCTTTATGTGAATCATCTTGTTTGATTTGAATCAGAATTTCTCAAGCATTATTTTATTGAGTTTCAATACCGTTTGAGATAAGGTCATCTTATCAGGTGCTCATGAAGTCGGTTAATGCACAATGAGTTTAGAAATGGTCCCAAAATACGGAATAAAGAATTATTGAAAATCAAAGAAGTCTGCACGGAACAACATACAGTTTGGAAATTTAATAATTTCCATGAAAGTTTCGAACGATTTATACTTCAAAATATGAAAGATCACGAATACGAAGTAAACAATAACAAACACGGTTGAAATTTAAAATGCTCAACAGCCAAATTTTACCATGCGCTTTATAAAATTCAACCTTCAGCATTTCAATCTTCCCCGTCATTTTTCGTATATTGTCCCTAATCTTTTGTATCTTCATGCAACAATCCATTGTTTCTGAATCTCACCGTTCTTGGTGCATAAAAAGAGTCAGGAAAAAGCCCAAGATTTGTATAAAAATTACAATATTCTCTAACTGCATATTCCTCCCTGTGTACTCTCGTACAATGAACACGACTTGTTTTGCTTTTACTCATAAAATCCACATGTAAATTGTCCACTTTTAGGTTTGAATAAAGCTTTCTTTGCTCCCATTTTGTGATACATCGTTCTTCGGCGTTACGAGGATTCATAATTCACTTTTACTTAATGCTTTTTGTGTATATTCACCGGTTGACAATCTTTCAATGCATTGGTGAATCATTGAATATATGGAATTAATTATTCAATTCTCATTTCACACACATTGTTCAATATAAAAATAAGAATGGAAATAGATAGAAACTGTTTGCTTATTCATATCGATATGCAATAATGACCGATCATACTTTCTTCATAAACAACAAGATGTTTCATGTCTTGGATATAGTGTCTCGTAAATCACAGGTAGATTTGTCATGAAATGCTAGCGAAGCGAATGCCATGAACCATTAAGAACAGTAGAAATGCGAATGAGCTTCACGTAAACTGTACGGATGCAAGCGTAATGAGCGGTATCCAAAATATCAAGGAGCCCGCGTAATGAGCATCGTTCAGGTTACAGACATGCGAGCGCAGAAAGTGCATCCGTTGCGATTATTGAAATACAAGGATGACGAATGCCGTTTACGGTGTAAGAAAGTTGAATCCTTCAATTTTCAATAATTCTTCAAACCAAATTGACTTGTAAATACAAGAATTACATTCCACCAGCTCTTTTCAACCAGAAATTTACAACAGGCGCAGTACTGCACCAGTACTAGCCAAGACTGGCAGGGTACTGGCATTTGTCTGGAATGATAACGCTTTTCAGTACTGGGGATTGAGTACTGATGCCATTATTCGCAATGAGTGCAGGGCCAGGTACTGGGTTAGTACCTG
Organism: Gonatopus flavifemur; assembly: GCA_018340375.1. Lineage (NCBI taxonomy): Eukaryota > Metazoa > Arthropoda > Insecta > Hymenoptera > Dryinidae > Gonatopus > Gonatopus flavifemur. The sequence continues at coordinate 16,720,248 of JAFFJZ010000005.1, forward strand.
GCCGGTATTAAGTTCTCAGTACTGGTTTATCAGTACAGGGATATTACTGTATTTTTATGTATCCAGTACTGATCCCGTACGTGTTGACCAAGTGTTGGAGACCCAATACTGGTACTGTACTGCACCTGTTGTCAACACTAGCATATTACGGATTTTTCTGATTGGGTTCATGTACAAATTTACCAGTAGTTCAAGACTGATCCAATCCGGACGAACATTGAGAGGAAACTTGACCTAGGCCTGGAATGATAACGCCGGATAAAGCTTGATTTAATTAATGATCACGACATTGGCCGATATAAAACTTTTGTTATAAAACCCATGTTGTTTTAATTCTGGATTAATGTCCTAACGCCATCTATGTTTGTACTATCAAAACAGACACGATGATATATTTGTTTTCAATCAACGTTGACTCAACAGAAATTTCCTACGTTCGGCGACCATTGTCGAGATCACTGAATTTTCACATGGATCCCTGTAGTGTACAGGGTCATAGGTTCCCAATCGTTTAATTTTATTTCTCGATGTCTAGATTTGAAATATTTTATCACGTCCTGTTTTGAGCAAGGTGTTTCTGACAAGGTTCGAGGTTAACCTGACTAGGTTCAAGAGATAAGTCTCTAGTCCGGTAGATGCCGATGGTTCTAGTTAAAATCAGTTACTCAACTCTGTCCTCACTTGAAACGAATCTAAAAAAACAACATCCAACATCGGTCAGTCAGTTGCAAGATACTCACCGTGAGGACCTGAAAAAACGGATTATCAAGCACCTGGAATTAAAGTCGAATGATTTTGCTTTCAATTTTTACTGAACTTCATGAGACAAAACTCAATTGGAGTCTGAAGAAAATGTCCATAATCTTTCAAGCAATTGTTACCAATGTTGCATCAGATTACTATTCGAACAAATGCTATGACCAAGAATAGATTAGATTTTAGTTAAGATACCTAATGTATCTCAGCTGATTCTTTCGAATCTCCTCTCAAACTGAAATCCAATAATTGAAGACTGGATTTCATTCCTTCGTGCTTTCAGCTTCTCTCCCTACACACGAGAGATCTCTCCAAAAGACGTAGAAACAAACCATCTTGAGAATCAGTTGTCGAAACTCTTAAGAACGAAGATTAGAACTTCCGTTCTTCTGTTTCTTCTCTTTATTAATCTTCAACTTTGTCTTTGTCTTCTCCTTCATTTGTCTTCATCATTATCTTCACCTTCTTTTTCGTCCATCTTCGTCTTCTCGCTTTCCATCTCTTTTTCTCTTTCTTGGGCAATACAAGCTCTCTCTCCGAATGTAAGGAGTCCAGCAGGTAGGCTCGTTAGCGAGCAGGTAGGTAGATAGAGGCGAGTCAGGGTAGGTGTATAATGCTGACTGTAGTCAGTGCGTCTGTACCATATACCGGGTGTGTTCATACTTCCGTACAGCGAACGCAGATTTTACGATACTCTCTACTCGATCATTTATGGACTTGATATCCATATCTTTTGCTTTGTCCTTTCAACTAAGTACGATTTGGTGCAAAGAATGAAAAATATTGTGATCATAACAAAAACTATGCACGTCATAGACAAACTCCGATGCTCTCTAAAGCTTGATACGCAATCGAGGCGAACAAAATTCATTCAAATCTGTTCGAGGGACAGAAATGTAAAACGAGACACGATAAAGTTGAGACGTTACGTGTTTGAAACGTTGGATATTTTATCCAACATTCTTATGGTGTATTACGGACACAGGGTATACGCCACTGAGCGTAAGAAATGGGTGGGTTAGAGCTCCAACAAGAGGAGACGAAGGCAGAGGGAAAAGGAAAAAACATAGAAGATCGAAAGAGAAGGAAAATAAGGGAGAAAAAGACATACGTAAGTAGGAGGAGGAGAGGAGAGAACTCGCTTGCTTGGGTGCCATGTGCATTGGTGAGCGGATACACACCGTGAGGTTCGGAGGAAAGGTATTCGGGCAAGTTCAGGGTGATGCAGTCAGCGGCTATGCCTCCGTCCTCTTCTCTTTTACACCCGTCCCATATCTTTCTTTTCCCTCTTATGCTTTCCTTTCCTTCCATTGGGCTGCTTGGTTGCTTGCTTGTTTACTTGCTTGCTTACTCGTTTCGTCTCGTCTCGTTTCGTTTTTCGTCTCTCTACTCTATACTAAGGGAAGAGGATGTGAGCTTATATACTACGAAACGATGCTCGCTGGTGCTCGCTCGAGGCTATCTAGGCGCCCGAGTCCGACAGAGAGCCTGCAACACGCCTACACGTGAACTCGTCAATTACTTGGCACAACGAGACACATCGTTACATTGGATATACAATATTTTGAGAGAAAGAGAGAGAGAGAGAGAGAAGACAAGAATAACAAAGATACAAGTAAAAAGGTTCCCAAAATGAAACTGAAAGAGTCCACTCGAATTTGGAATGATTTTTTCAAATGTTTTTTTCTTCCTTCGCAATTGGAATCTCAAATTATACTTTAATATAAGAAACACGCACAATTTGAAGCTTGCACGCCACCACCATGGTTTGCGTTTTTTTCAACGTTTATGGTTACTGGCGCATCGTTAGTGCTGTTTGGATGAAGAGAGGTAAAGAATAAGAACAAGAGTGAATCTGTATGCGTATACGTCCTACTCACACACGCGATTCTCCGCATCCAAATCGCGGAGAGTCGAACTCTCGCAGCTTATATGTAGTATATCGTGTAAAAGTTTCGAACCCCCTTTTACACACAACAACACACCACACGAAACAAGAATTGTGAATGTTCTCTCTCCACAAATACCCCTCTACATACACTCGAAAACCGAGAGTACGTGAAATACATTTCGTGTTTCCATTCCTGTTTTAACGATTATCATTTAAAATAATTACATTAATTCAAACAGAAATTCACACCCTATAATTTACGTAACTTGAGATTTTTGTGGAATGTTTTGTCGAATGGAAAGAAACAATTTTGGTTTGGAAAGGTATTCCTTCCTCCTTCTCCTCCTCCTCCAGTTGATGATGTAAAAGGGGAAATATCATTACAACGAATATAAATTGGAACGAGGCTGTGAAGTTTCGAGATATCGGGTTCGAAGAGGAACAGAAGAAGATAAGAAGCAAGACAGCTAGTTCCAAAATATATACGAAAAGGAGAACGAGAAGAGGAGAGACGATGAGAAAAAGAGAAAAACTATCAAGTAGTGAAATAATTGATGCCAAGATTAATTCTACCTCAACCTCCTTAAGCCTTCCTCGAAGCACCGTAATTAACCACTTAAGCGATTACGACGGATCTCGACGTAACATTTTGCACGTTCCCTGACAGCAGCAGCGAATGCAGCAAGCAGCAACCAACAGTGAATCTTCTTACTGCTGAGTATGTCCGTTATTTACACGCGATCAAATATCAACGAAAGTAACATTTTAACGATATTATTGTATACATGCGATGATTAATCGAGCTTTCATTCGCAAATTATACGGCTCAGAAGGAATACGGTACGAAACGTATTCTGTCTCACACCTCCTCCCGTTGAATGGTACCACATCTTATTGTCGTTCCGTCGAATTTTCTCTATACTTTTCCTTACGTTTCACTTTTTTTTCTACTTCTTTCGCTTCTTCTCTTTCCTGGCAGGCGTAACAGCACAATGACAGTATTTACGGAAGCACGACATCGATTTATCAATGACAGAAAGCTTGGAGGAGAAACATACAAGTTATACTACAAGCACTTTGTTTCATTGTATACATTACTAAACAACGTACAATTTGTTTCAGAACCTGTCGAGGAAATATCTTACCACTGTTGCCTACGGTTAATTGCCATTCATAAATCGCAGTTTATAATTTACCTTCCTCCTTCTATATAGTTTATACGCTGAAAACGTTTCTCGAATCTTTCGTGGATAGAAACTGTTCTACGAGATACGTCAAGTGTTTTCCTTTTGTTGTAGAAATGAAATTAGGATTGTTTCGGACAGTTGCAATTCTCAATTTCGTTTGATGCAATATTGCAAATTCAGTGACGGGTTGATTTTTCCTGACAGAATCTTTACGGTAGCCAAAGCACTTCAATGAAACATTATAAATTGAAACCGTTAATTTCGAGTGGACTTATAATAAAATACATAAATTATCAACAAATACGGAGTTGAAACGAGGTAGTGTTATGAATTTTATATTCCAGTATTTCGACATGAGAGGAAAACATCTGAATCCGTGCGTCACACCGACTCGAGAATGTAATATTTCAATTAAAAATTACCTGAACCACCCGCTAGTTGAGAAATTCAATCAACATTCGCTGAAACTCTCGTAAAAATATTACCAAGAATTTTATAACAGGCTGAATTTGTTTATCCATTCGTTCGTATTTTGAATTACAAAATATGTTGGCAATACTCTGATTAAAATTGTGTAATGGAAGCAACTAATGATCGAATGAAAAAAAAATCATGTGTAAATGCAGCGACTGGTGTATAAAAATAAAACTTTTCTCCGTGTCTCAATTATAATTCATTCGTGTGATTATTGAAACGAGAACAAAAATTCTGGTCTACTTTAATCATCGGATACACGAGTACAACGGATAATTATCAACACACAAGGTTGAATATACTCACACCAACGGTTGGTATTATTTTTTTTCTATCTAGACAACGTATAGCTATGTTTGTACAACTCTTACAACGTCTTTCATGATCAAAAGTCATCTAAATTACTGCAATAATTATTTGAGAGCCACGGGTTGTTCTGGAATTCTCTTGTGAAGAGTGAAATTAAATCATAAAAAATACATGCATAGAATTTCAATAATTCACCATATGTGGGAAGAAATATTCATTTATTGAATATTAAAGCTTACCAAAGACGGGACTGAGATCGGATCTCGCTGACGTTTTCGTCGTGTAGCTTCCACCCGCGAGAGATCCCTTCTCCTGTAACGATAAAATCAGAAATGGAAAATGATGAAAAACTTTGAATATGTAATATGGAGGGAAAACTTTACACAAAATATCACCAAAAACTTCGCTATTCTAATTCATATTGCGTTGCTTTTGCAGCAATCTAATTGACCGTGGGAAGAAATTTTTCCTGTTTGGTTGGCAGAGAAATTTATTCGATTTACTGTGTTAGCAAATTGTTCTCAATACCGTTGGATGATTATTCATGAAAGAGAGTTTATCAAATATCTTGAAAACGATACTTGTCAAAAATAGAGAGAAATCGAAAGGATTTGATTAAAATGAACGTACAATTTTGTACTTATGCTAAAAGGATTATTCTCATTAGTGAAACATGGAAGACACAAATCTAGGGATAGATGAAAAGAAATATAAAAATTACATTTCTGTAAATGTGCATATAAAACCCTCATTTCAATTGAAATCCTTGTCATTCGAATAAAAATTATTCGTTTTAAAAGGTTCCTTTCATTCGTAATAAACGAGTAAAAAACCAGGGCAAGAATTAAATTTTTTTTCTTTCTATTCATTTTGTCTTCGAAATTGAGACTCGAATACAAAATTTTAATCATCATTCTGAACAATTACATAACTCGCACAGTGTATAGAAAAGAATTTGATCTGCTCAAACTATACTAACATCTTGCCGTTGAATCAAAATGAATTTTTCCTACCCACTGTACAATAATCACATTTTTCATAAAGTAAGAATTCTACTGGTGGGAATTGTGGTGGTCGACAGGTTTCAATTGCACATTGATGAACGATCTGAACAAATGAATGACGCTTATTCATTGCGCAAGACGATATGCGCCCTTGCAAATACAGGATAAGAGATCTTCGAGTCCAGACAATCAGAAATGTACACCGTTCTCGATCTAAGAAGCGTCAAAGCGATATCTCGTCGGTGTTTATTTAGAAAAGCAATCAGCCTTCTTTGTCATATCCAACGTAACTTGATACACTATTGAATTCAATTGCTGATAGACGGTCGAAGTACGCACAACTTACGCTCGGAAAATCTATCTTGTTACAATTTTAGTAAAAAGAAAAACTTCTTTTTCATTGTACAAAAATTTGAAAAAAAGAAGAAACAGAAGAAAAAGACATCGGATCAAAGTTTTCGAAGAATTGTATTGTTTTCTGATGTTTCTAGAGGTATTATTTTAAATCCTCAATGCACAACACAGAAAAGTTTTCCATCTACTTCTCTTTCACCTTTGTATTCCTTAACTTCTCAGCTACATAAACTACTAAGAATTCCACTTGACCGAAAGATGATCTTGCATTTTTCTCTTTTTTGTACCAGAATAATTAAGATCTTTTTTTTCCGTTTGTTGCTGTTTTTATAAAACTCATTTCTCTTTCAACTTCGAATCATGAAATCATTGTATTATCGTTAATACGAAGCGTGAAAGTCTTCACAGCTCTATTTTGTTTGATCATGAAAACGAATGTATTGATTCTCATTCTAATCTTCATAATATCGTACATTTGATCAATTGTGTACATTGAAGAATTCTAATTTGAAAATAACCATGAAATAACCGAATAACGAGGGAATGAATGGATATTCTTGAAAAAAAATGACTATCCATTTGATAATTTCGATTCCATATATATATATATTCCCAAAAGAAGTTTCAAGATGTTCTCATCAATACACAGAGAAAAGTTTATATAAAAGATTATTAGACGACACAGTATCGTACCCGTGGGATATACTCGATTATGACGATAGGAACTATAACTTTACATTTTCTTGTTACTCCGCATATTGAATTCAAGAAGAGTTGTGGTAATTTGTCGCATACTCATGGTTCTTTCCGCCACAATAAAGTATATCCCTCGGCTACGATATAAATCTATTAATTTTTATTACAAAATTTTCTACGTGTATGATCAGAAAAACTATCGCCGAACGAGTTGGATTCCAATGCAAAAAGAAATAAGGATAAAAAATAAGTATGAAAGCTTTGTGGTCATAAGTTTCCATACCAACGGCAAAATTTCCAGAATTTCATTTGATACGTTTTACACCTTTACGTACATTTTTCTTATATTAGTCGAACAGCTGTCATGATGTCATTACTCAAATTTTATCGCTTGGTGAATGTTATTGGGAAGAAATCCATTTGTTGATCGATTTCAACTATATCTCAAAAATGAATTAGTTCGAAAGAAAGCTAAAAATATAATTCGCTTTTCGATTTCGTCCAAATGACCATCAAAATAAAGAGTGTACTGTAAAGTATTCTTTCAACAATTTCATATAAATTTATACGATGCAATTACACGGGAAAAATAAAATGAGGAAAGTTATCGTGTAGGGTGACAACGCGTCGCTTCGAGTCTTTAAATGAAAATTTTTAGGGAATATATTGTCAAATAATTCACATCATAAGACAGAAATTAATTTCTCTCTTATAATGTGAATAAATTATTTGACAATGTATGTTGTGACAATTTCCATTTAAAGGCTCAAAGCAACGCGTTGTCACCCTGTAAATTTCTCCATTTTCTTTTTCCCGTGCAATACATAAATTTCATTCAAAATTCCGATTCTTCATACAACCTCTCGGGTGAAAACTTTCTTGATTGAAAAATGGGACATGCAAGGCCCTGTCGAGGCCCAGACCACTTTACCATGTCCCCGAACGTTTCATTTCTACCCGCGATTAAATCAACTTAAATACATTCTGAAATGAATTTTATGTACTCATTTGATATTTAAATAATTTTGACAATATGTTAAAGAATCCTGAGTAACACGATTTAGAATGTGAAAATATGTGCTATAATTCAAGTTTGTGATAGAATATTTGATTAAACGTAATCAGTGGTACACAATTATCACGTAACCGTGAAATTGTATCATTGAAAGACACAGACACCCGCTGTTTGCAAAGAAACCTATTAAGCAATGTCATAAGAACAGACGTGAAAGTATGAGAGTAATTGTTATAATAAGAGATGCAACCAGAGATTATGAGGATACATGGATAAAATTTCATTTTTAATAAGAATCTACCAACGAAAGAAATATCGTTACACGACGATGTCCGAATGGCAATTATCATCCGGTTCATGAGATGTTCCATACGAAGGGCCTGATAAGCTTACACTGAACTAGACCTGACAGTCAGAAGAAATTTATTCAATTTGAATCAAGATCATCATGTATCATTTAATGAATTTTGAAGATTTTTTTGAAAATTCGTGAAAATTGCGAAAATTCTGCACCAACTCTAACGGTAATGGAATGAACTACACAATAAAAATATGGAATGCTGGATTGGACGGTGCCATAGAATTCCTTATCGGACGTTGTGAACATTATTGACACTTACAAATGCCTCTTGAGGAGTCAAATCGTTTATTCTGAACTCTTGAAACATGTTCAAATAGTTTGGAATGAACGATATGATTCGCGTTACGGCACTAAAAATTAGGAACTATTCAATCGAGTTCTGTAATGAAAACTACTCTAGTAGTTTATAGTAAAACGTTACAGCAGCTGGTTGATAGATTATAACCAATATCTCCAGAATTATGAATTCATTACAGAAACGAAACATTTTCCTGTGAACAAGGAACGTTTCCTCGACTAATGCATAACATTGCATACAAATTCGAATATTGTTGTGAGAAGTTTTTGCATATGCTCGACCTTTCGGAATACTTGAATATATTGAGAAATCGTTTATGATACGAAATTAATGATGCAAAAAAAATTGATTATTCCACTCTCATTCAAAATACATTATCTAAGATGGGAATAAGCGCAAAGCACAATGAAAATGTTACCTGTTCCAAGATAAACGACATTCATGAATTTTTAATATGCATTACCCGGTTAGGTGTTCCTAATATATAAGATGCTTGATTCTTTGATAAATACTATCCAATCAACGCACGGTCCGTTGGTATATGCGACCGAAGCGAGCACTTTTCAAACTACAGAAACACAAGCGGAGCGAATACCATTTGAACTATCAACGTGCAAGTGAGGGCTGTTTAGATTATTCATCTCTAAACCAAATGAGCTCCGTTCGAGATAAGAATGTCGAAATTTCTAGTCCATCAATGATTCTTCAAATTTTGTATTCCAGTGTAAACCAGCACGGAGAAAAAGGAATTCGCTGTGGCAGCGAAATCTACTTTTGCTGGGTTCCTTTTGCCAGAGCAGCAAATTTTTTGCTGTGACAGCAAACTATTTGCTGTTCCAGCAATCTTGTTAGCTGCGACAGCGAATTTTTAGCTGTGGCAGCAACAAATGTTTGCTATCCCAGCAAAATTTGTTTGCTATTCTGTATATAATACTAAAAATTTGCTGGCGGAGCAAACATTTTTTGCTGACACAGCTAAAAAATTGCTGTCGTAGCTAACACGATTGCTGTTATAGCAAATTTTTAGCTAGGTCAGCAAAAAATTTTGCTATTCTATATATAATACCTCGATTTGCTGCGTCAGCAAATTTTTCCTCTCCGTGAGAATTCATGATCTATTTGCAGGTTTCTCATTCAGAATCTCTCAATGAGTCTTGATTTGAACAAAGTTTTTTTTCGAGAAGGTTGGTTCTGACAATTATTTCAAATAACTCTGTAAATTTGAAATCTCACTGATTGCAGTGAACAGTCGATCATTGAGGAATAGTACTAATACACTGCAGAATCATTGAATATCAACTGATTTTGACAGTTAAACGTTACCGAATTAATTGGTGAGAAGTACTTTCGACTGTGCAATCAATGACTATACACTGATTTGTGCAGTAGGAAGTAACCAAGTACTAAAACTGAGGACAGGAAATATTTGGACAGTATTGATATTTTTTATAGAAAATTTCGCGAGTTTATATTGAATTTTATGAAATATTATAAAATATGGATCGAAATTTTATAAAAATGGTATCAAAAGCAACGATTATAGGATGTTACAATGAGATTGTTTCAAACCTTCCATGGAAGTTCTCTGAATGCACGTTTGCTCAATTTAATACGAGAGAAAATGTATGTATTGACGGAAGGTTACTCAAAGTCAGGGACTGTAACGTTATTCACTTTCGTTACTAATTTTATATAAAATATATAAAATAAATATATAATGTGTGTACAAAATATGTATATTATTATATATATATTTTATATATAATGAGTAACGAAAGTGAATAACTTTACTGTCCCTGCCCAAAGTTGAGTCAGACGGGAACCTAGTAGCGTTGCGGCGGAGTTTAAAAGCCGGTTGACTAAATTTTACTCGACTACAGATGAAAATTCCTTCAAATCTGAATGACTTTTCATCTGTAGTCGAGTAAAACGAAGGTAATTGAACTTTAAACTCCGCCAAAAAGCCACTATGTTCCCGCTTTCCTCAACGTTGGGTAATTTTTGGCGAATTTTCCGGGTAGAAATCTTCCCCATTGAGAAGCGGGCCATCCACGACCCTGTTTGTGCCCAGACTATTGAAACTTGAGCCTGGACAAGGTTCAATGGGACTTCAATGGGGCTATTTTCATTTCTACCCTGGATGTTTTGTCCGTGTAGTTTCAGCGTAACCGCACTAGAACGTTCTATGTACTCTCTAAATCTGAAAGAGTGAAAAATCACGTGTTTCCCTCCACTCAGTCTCAGAAGTGAGCCAGTCCACTTGGAGTGGGATTTTCACTCGTTTCGAGTGAACCCTCACTCTTTTAGAGTGAAAAATTGACTCTAGAATTTGAGTGGCTGTGAGTTTCTAACCTCAAATCTTAAAATATCACTCCAAAAGAGTGAAAATTTCATTCATAATTTCGACAGGCTCACTTTTGGCTGGCTGAAGAGTGAAATCTCACTCTGAAAATTTTAAAGAGTACGTTTTACATATCTTTCATATCTTATCAAAATATTCTGGTCACATTTCTTCCTTGCATGTTATCAGAATATTCCTAAAGTATTCAATAATACATGGACATATTTGTCAGAACCTTAACAGATTGAAGGTTGACCTCCCCAAGTCCAGGGGCCATGTCACGTTGATTAGTACCAGTTTTATAAAGCATTCTTATTTTTGTAATTCAACCGCACAGTTTTCTTCTTATGAAACAACGAAAAAAATGCATTCAATCTAATCCAATGTGGCGTCGATTGAATTCTGAACATTTATCGATGTTTCTACTTTTTGTAATCAAAATCAAAATCATCTGCTTTTTGCTGTATGACCATCAAATTCATCAAAAAGTGTGTAATTTTCATCAATCATGCTATCTTTAGGTACACAAAAAGCAAAATCCTCTGACAATAATTCTGATCATTCGGTATCGTACTATGTTACAATGGATGGTATTCAAACTGGTGGTCAAAATTTGACAACAAATTTTGATGTAACTTTGAACTTGAAGTATTCACATAGTTCCAAACTGGTTTACGTTCTAGTAGAATACCTAATTTAGCAATATCCAATTTAGTATGACGTCCATACTCAACGCCTATGCCCTTTCAGCCAAAACATGTGATGATAACAACGTTACAATTTGGGAAGTATGGATATAGTCGCATAAATTCAGTACCAACAATGTTACACTGTCCTTACTAGATCTTGGATTAATATTCTCCCTTTCATTATTTTTCCGATGATCGAATCAAATTGTATCCATGATGTATGGTAGAAGCTCAGTAAATTGATTTTGAAGAGTTGTTCGCATGAAGAATCTCATGATATACGTAATAAACACCAATAAAATGTTCAAAACCCTAAAGTTTCCATATAACTTTTGTACTTGAAACACAAAGACTACAAATTTTAGTCATTCGATGATCTCAAATCATGAATGCATGGAGAAAAAGATTTATTTATAGTTAACAAATATACATTTGGTTATTGCGAATTAAATATTCCTCATACTTCTCACAAATGCACGGAAAGACCGGGTCTATTAATATTTAGAAAAATGACTGTCAATGTAGGGGAAACGAGGATCGCTGAAAAATATTCGTAGTGAGTCTACTTAAAATTCGTAGTCGATGTATTAACAATTGATAGTTGCACTGTAAAAAATACCAATGAACTTATCGCCTGTTAATATTTTGACTACGAATTTTTGGTAGCTAAACTGACAGTCATTTTTACAAACGTTGATAAATTCTTTCTAAATATTGATAGATCCGGTCTTTCCGTGTATGGATTATCAATTATCAACAAACGTTTGTTCCTATAAAATACCACTTGTTTATTATCAACGGAATATATTTGATTCAAACAAACATTTATTCCGTCATAAGCGAATATACGTTTGCTAATTGTAAATAAATCTTCTGTCAGTGTGAAAACTACAACGATTTTGAATAATTTCAAAAATGACAGAACACTATATGATCTCAAAATCAGCTTGTGATTTTTTCTTCTATTACTAATAATTCGAATCCAAAAATCACAATACTTGAATCTCTGAATCATTTCAAATTGTACATCAGTAATTCAGTTTAATTTTATTCAAAAGTGTCGTTTTTCATTTGTTTATTTCATAAAAATCGATGAGCGGTGAGAAACATGACATGGCATTCTCAAAATAGCTGAATCGAATTTTTCGCGAATTAATATCTTTGTTAAAGCATTGTTCGTCAGAAACTGACGATTTTCATTTCATCAGGATTTCAGGTTCATTAAACTATAAATCCTCGGTCCGATAACATTATAAGATTTTTGTAATTGAAGCTCAACACTCTTGTTTCATCTGTGGAAACTATTATTTATCGAAAGTTGGAAATTTCACATTGCAGTTGTACAATTTTTCTGTAACAACAAAGTGTGAATTTTTGGTTTCTACGTAAATTTGAATTTTGAATTGACTTATTTCGCTTGTGATGAAACTTTCATAAAATTGTGGCGATTTAATGTTATTTGATAATTTTTTTTCGTTTTCGAATACCCAGGATTCTCGCCGGTCCTTGAATTCTAACAGAATCGATCAACCACACATATTTCTTGAATAATATGAGCAATGAGAAAACAGGAATTCAAGAACTGGAAATCCTTATACACGTTCTCATAGATTATGATTAACAGATTTGATTGGTAAAGATTTTATCATTTGATGATGATTTTACAATCCGCTGGTTTCAGCTTTATCTTTTGGAAAAAAAATTCCCTTTCGAAAAAAAAAAACAATATATTGAAAAATATTATACATTCGTCAGTATGTCAAGACTTGATTTGGAAAGTTGCTTCTTCCCAAAGTTACAACAGTACCCGAAGGTAACAGTAGTAACTGTTACATTTATATAAAATACATTGTAAAAAACACGTTCCCTGATTGCGGGGGAATCTTTGAGGAAGGATTTTGCCTTTTGGCCTTTACAAATGGAGTAAAAGTCCATCAAATCAGGATCAGAAATTTCCTCATTCATAAAGAACTTAGTTGCCACTTGCATACTCGATATGTATCAAGTTTACTTTTGCCTATTTTTAAAATCAAATTCAGATACAGGAATTCGGAAGAGGCATGTGAATACATAGTATTATAAAGCAAATCTATCTTGAACTCGCCATGCCAATGTAACCCTTTTTTCTGCTAGATTTTTTAATGCACGTGTGGAGAAAATTTGATTATTCCTCACAGACCGCAACAAAAAGAAATTTTCTCCACGAAAGATTCAAAATGAAGACCTGTCAAGTTCGTGAACCTGTCTCACATCATCACAGGGAATATTTTTGTAACAGTCATATAGCGATAAATTGATTTTCCTCCACGTGCTGTACAAATTTTATGTGAAAAATTACATCAATAATCTGTAATTTGGATGGCAATTCGTTATAGAATTTTAGTGAAATGATGTAACATTCACGAACGGAGTCTGTGGATTATACACGGTAGGGAAAAACTTGAAAAAAATCCACGTGATATGTTATGTGAAAATTATATCCAATGATATTCAAAGTGATTGTTACAACATGTCGATCAGGTTCAGGTTCAACATAATTGAATACTTCATCTCCAACATTCGATAACTTGGGCGAGAGAGAGAGAGAAAAATCTTGTCCATCACAGGATAAACAAGTATTCTCTTTTTCCATGTCTCTAATTATGAAAGCCACCAACTATCAACTATCCCAATGATAAGAGTTATTTGTGAAATTATTCAATCATTCAAAACAGATTTCTATTATATTTATGCTGTTCAACGATAAGAGTTATTTGTGAACTTATTTGATCATTCAAAGCAAATTTCTAGTATATTTATACTACTCATATCACGGGGAACTGGAAGAATCATGAAAAATGAACTAAGTCTTGTTAAAACGTCAAATACTGGGGTATTAACCTGATTGCTTCGTTGCTTATATTCCATGTTTTCTTTATCAACTAATCTTTTCTGCCTAAGAATTCTAGATGAATAATTTTCGATTACAAATTTATTTATGTGTAGCAGTAAGGTAAAGAGAACTTTAGTATTTTAAATACGCGTGGCACTTACAAGAGAAGAGAGAGAGAGAGTTACAGTGATCTGGAAATCATGCACAATAGTTTAATATTTAAAGAATCGCTCGAATCATCGGGAGATTGAATTTCGAACAGCTGACAGTTGGATTCAATTGGGATCGACGATGACTTGGACTGTTCAATTATCAGGAGAAAATCTTTACAAAACCAGTTAAAATCACTGAGAAATTTTATTCCTCCACAATTGTTCAATCTGAAATTTCTTTATGATATAAAGAAAATATCAAAACAAATTCAGAATTGGGAAAAAATATTTGTGTAAGCGCGGAGCATTTATCACACTGTTCAAAACAGTGATAACAATGATAAAAACGCTATCTCGAAAATCCTCTCAATGTTCAAAACGTCAATTCGTACGAAAAAGTACAATGCTCGTTTTGCAATTGTGAAAATGATGCAAACAGAACGCATTAAAATAAGAGCAAGCTATAGATTGGAACTATCCAACGTGACTTGTTTTGGAATGGAAAACGAAAAACGTGATTGCATTCCAGTCTCAATTTCATCAACATGTTTTGTTCTATCATTTTCCGAACGTATCAAAGATATTGCATGACTATGTCGAAATCTGTTTAATAGCACTTGAAATATCTACTATTCATGGATTATTAAATCTACCGATGTAAGGGAAAAAACGTACATATCATTTGTTTATCATGAGATTTCAACGCTTTGTTTTTTTTGACGTATTCTTGATATAACATGCGATATTATTAAACAGGTGTGACAGATGCAATTATCACAATTTCCATACGTTGAAATAAACATTTCTTCAACGGTCAGAAGTGCCGATTGAATTCGAAACCCCAGTATTTCGAGAGTAAATGAAGAAGTGGTACTTCGTCCAGGGAGCATGGAATTCTGGATCCGACGGATCACGAGCTCAAGAAAAAATGGAATGAATCGCACAAGGTCTTACCTCGGATTCCGTAAGGTCGATAAGAGAACTTTTTTCCTCCGTGAGATTTTCAGAGGAAAATCTTTTTTCGTCCTCTCCCTCATCTTTGAAAACTTTAACCTCATCCTCGCTGCCAAGATCATCACCGCCGCCGCTACTGCTCACGTGCGGCATTATTGCGGGCCGAGAGGCGGCCACCGTCGTCGTTGTTGTTGTCGTGGTTACTTTATTATTATTGTTATTCTTATTATTACTATCGATACGATGACCCTCGCTCCTCCCTTCAAAAGAATCAAATCCGAAACGTGGGGAGGAGAAAGAAAAAAAACATTGACGAACGGTAGCGAAGCCGACGAAACGAAACAATGAGAAACAATCACTGCGAGTACTCTCTTTATTGTTGTCGTTATCAATTAATTGTTGAACATAGAGAAATGGAAAATAACCAAAAGAAAAGAAGAAAAACCAACACTTGTCACTTGTTCTGTCTCACACTGAAGCCGCAACACTTGACCCGATCTTTCACGAAATCAACAACAATAAACACATAGATCGTCACTAAGCCACCGTTGCTTCTCTATCATCACCACGGAAGAGGTTAGGGGCTCGCACGGCCCGTTTGTATCGTAATTTACACGCACACACGCACGCACAAGAATCACCCACAGTCAAGCAAGCGCTCACCCGAGAGAGATAATGCTTGTTATGTTATTGCTCGTCCAAGGCTCCTGTTTCGTAGTCGTGTTAATACTCGCTCGGCTGTGACAACGATCACGCAAGTAGTAATAGTGGTACTAGTAGTAGTAGAAGTAGGTAGTAGTTGTTATTGTATTGTAATATGGATACCAAGAGAGAGAAAGAGTTTTTAGGAAAACAAATGAAAAAGAGGACAAAAGGAAGAAAGAGGTAGGTGATTAATAACAACAAGACTTGTGTTGCAATAAGTAAACAAACATTTGGATAGCGTTATGTGAGCGACGTGTATTTGTATGAATTGCTTGAGGATGATTCGGTGGTTTGTTGTTTTTATTAGTATTCATTCGCATATGTGTATACACGTGTATCTACTCGATATCCTTTCGTTTTCGTTTTCGATTTCTATACGTATGTAATTCACTTTTTTTTATTTTCTTATTGCCTGCACCAAAATTCGCGCACAGAATATTCGCGCGATGGCGGCCAGGATGTTATCACTCGACGACGCTGATCCGTTAAGAAAAGGTGAAGACGCGCGACACCGTGACGACACTTTTGTTGCGATTTTTTTTTGTAATGTTGAACGCACCGGCGGGCAGCCATCGTGCCCCCGCGATGGCGCGTTGTTATAAATTGTAGTTTGACAAAAAAAAAAGAAAAAACAGACGGGAAATAAGATTAAATGTGACTGACTTTTGTTTGTTTATTAAAATTCTTTTTTTTATTTTCTTTCGTTCGTTCCTTTCGGTTGATCGTCGAGTGGGAGTGCCGCGTGCAGAGCGAGCAAGCAAGCAAGCGTGTGTGTTTTTATCGTATGATGTTTAGTCGTCGGACGACGACGACGACTACGACGACGACGACGACGTAGATAACACACGGATACCGGTCTGTCGATGTTCTCTGCCTGGTTGCTCGGTGCCGACTGTCGGCTGTTCTCGAGCTCTCGGGCGGGCGGCTCTCCCACGCGTTGACCAATCACGATGCCGGATTCGTCGTTGGCGGCGGCGGCGGCAGCTTCCCTCGCCGTCCCTCGACGTTCCTGCCACCTCGCGCCCCCCCGCGAGGCCAGCCTTGCCACGATCCGTGCGTCGCATAGCGGCGCACCGCTTTCTCTCTCTCGCTCATCTCTCTAACCAGTGACTATCATGGCGCGAGCCGATCTTACACGAACGACAACGATCCGAACGAACTTCACCGAATCCTCACGCACATACCTCGAGTGTACCAAGTACGCAGCACCTACACCCACCAAAGCCTGAGGAAACACTTAATGTCTATTTCAAGTACATAATATTTATTTCGTCTTTATCTCGTATAAAGAATCACGTTCGAGACTACTCTTCTTCTTTTCAACTTTTTCCAACAGAGAAGAACAAAAATTTAGAGGGAAGAGAGAAGTAAAACAGGTACACGGAAAACTTGCTTAATGTTTGTAAGTATCCCTTTGAATGATTCAGATTTTTCTTTTTAGGAATGAAAAGGAAGAGGAGGAGGGAAGTTATGATGCATCGAGGTACGCGAATAATTATCAAAGTTGAAAATATCGTATGAAGAGTATTATCGTGATGACGTAAGGTAAATGCTATGTCAATATTATCGTATCATAATAGTCATCTTATCGCATGATATATCTGGATTCTGATAATACAGTGACCCTCGATCAATGCGTCGTGAGCTTAACTTCTCACCTTAGTTCATGTATGAATTTTACTGATCAATCGTTCTTGCATTGTTCCTTTCGCTGATATGCCTTCCTTCATTGAATATCCCAGTAAAAACACGAAATTCTTTATAACATGCATATTGCATTCAACTCACGTACAAAAAGTAATTCCCCGCTCATGGATATATGTTATGTGAACGTTATATTACATACATAAAACATACATTGTACATCTACATGATTATTAGAACCTTTATATACCATTCGTGATATAACCGGTTACATTCGTGAGTAGAAAATTACGCGTTGTTGAAGTTTGTGAATCGATCATTGAAACGAATTAGTAACCGAATGACGAAATACTTAGATGTTGGAGACCAAAAATTTTGCATGTTGCGGAAGTTTGAATCGTTTATTGGAACGAATTATCAATCGAATAACAAAATCTTGTAGTACATTCTTTGAATTATGTTCCCAATTCTAAGGAGTTCACTCGAGAAAATGAACATCAATAATTCAACAAATTTTGTGAATTTGAATTTTCGGCTCGTTTTCATAAACGATTCAAACTTCAAGAACGAAATTTCCCATGTGGAAAAAATGTATACAATTGTATATAAATTGTATACAAAATGTATAGAATTGTATACAAATTGTGGACAATTGTATACAGTTTTGGGCATTTTTTTCACATGGGTTTGCAGTACATTGTTCAAACAATGTTCCCAATTCCGAGGAATCAATTTGAGAAAAATAAATGACAGTGATTTATCAGATTTTGTGAGTTCCAATTTTCGTTTAGTTTTTATCAACAACTCAACCACATGAAATTACTTAATGTGTGTAAGTTACACACTGTACCTGCTTCAAGGAAATCAAACTCTAGGTAAAGTGTATTCAACCTGACATGTCGAAATTTCATACTTGAGAGAAAATTATTTCAAAAATTGCATGTTAATTTGTTAAAGAATACACCGAAAAAAAAGTTTCTCTCGCCAAATGAATAGTTTATTTGTTCTCTCTGCACAGCATATTTCTCAGAATTAATGAAACATTCATTCACATCAAATAATGAGATGCTTGCCTCGAATAAATTGGTCTCCTGAATATGAATGATTCATTCACCGCAAGTAATCAATTTTTTTACTTAATTGAATGTTTAATTTCTACAAATACATATTCTTCCTCAGTGTACTTGTGAAAACTAATGTTGAAGATGACTGCTGTATACAATAATCAAATACTACCATATTGTGATTACTGTCCAAATCCGAATTAGTCAAAAATACTAGGAATCAGTGCTAAGTCTTCCATGGAATCAATCGGTGAAACACTGGGCACTGATATTCAGCACTGCTTATTCAGATTTACGCACTAAAGCTACATTTTGCGATGACATTTGAAGGCAAATATGGAAATATGGATGAAATATCTATACATATTTGAAGTATTCAAGTTCAAAATTTTAGGATATACATACGCAAGAGATTCACAGGAGATTTGAATAACAAAATTTAACCATTTTCCAAAACATGGAACTCGGGTGGTTATGTTTGGTTTAAATCATCGGGAAAAGTTCACTCTATGTGCATTAGCTGGAAACTTCATTGTTCACTTATACAGTCCACAAAACAAATCAATTTATCTATGATCTTCACTTCGCATACTAATCGTTATCACAAGATTGGATGCTTAGTGAACGTAAGAAGCTTTCGAAGTACCCCAACAGCACAAAGCGCCTCTGGGACGTCTTCTGAGCGTTCAGAAAACCTCCCCTGCGTTCTATGAAACTTCCATAAACGTTCCATTGGCATGTTGCGCTGTTTGGATAGTTGATCAGGTGATCTTGGTCACTTTCCAACCTTTCTGATCACTTAGATTAGTTATATGTTGGAAACCCATGATAAAAATAAAGCATGCCACAATGTGCGAATCTGCCCCATTTCGCACTGTCTGCATGCTGTTCCTACCTTGTGGGTCGGTTTATTTTCACCAGGGACCTCCATAATATCCAAAACTTGTCTGAAAGTATCGCATAAGACATCTTTCAGATATTTATTACATATCTTTGAAGAGTGCGAGATTACTTGAAAAAGTCGGGTATTCGACCCGACTCGAGTATCTGGTTTGCTCTAGGTCGGGTATTGATGACTTTTCCCGGACTTTTTCGGGCTACTCGGTGATGTCGGATTATCCGTTGCGATCGAGTTACTCGGTGTTACGCAATTGGGAGGATTTAGGAGAATTTACATTGAATTCCACTTGTTTTCTTGTTTTATATAAAATTTATTTTGCTTCTTTTCAATACTATAAATAATTTAATGTTAAAATATGGAGGGTAATGGGGACAATAAACCAAAAAATAATAACATCCATAAATGTATTGAAGTTCTCGAATAAATGCAAAGTTTGCAAACATCGCAAAAATGCGAACATTCTGATTATTATGTTCTATACGAATTTTGTTGATATATTCTCACCATTTTTTGAGCTTCCCATTTCCTTGTTTGGCTAAGTAAATTCATTATAATACAATGTAAATATATTTATGACCTCGGCGATTATAGAACACAAATTATAGAACAATTAGAATCCATTGAAACGAATTTTTAATTAAATGCAACAAATATTCGACAACTTCGGGTTACCCGCTAATATTCGAGTAATCGAAAATCTCGGGTATCCGACTGGACACTCACATCAAATTACCCGACCCGCCCCGGGGAAAATCAATATTAAAAAACATTAAAATATTACAATAATAAGTAAGAGAAGTTTCAATATTTCACGAGATAATAAATAAGATTAGCTATTCAATTTCAGATGGATTTTAACTCTCATACGTTCTTTGGGTGGAATTTTACCCTGCGCTGTGAATAATTTTTATGGGAAACTTCCTACGAATTTATGTATATTAATATATACAAATGTTGGGAATTTCCCGTTCTTGCCCGGAAATTGACTGTGGAATGTGGGTGGAAATTCCATCAAGTTTGGAATTTTCCGGTAAATTCATAGGAAATTTCATACTCATGTATCGGAGATTGATTTCCCATCCAATGATTGGAATTTCCTGATGGCTGTATACAAGGAAATTCAGATCATTTTTGACAGTATGTAAGATACATCATGTTTTAATTTTTTTATGGTTCACAGTGAAAAATTTATGTAAGAAAATTCTTATATATTCATGTGAAGTGATTAACACATACATGCGTTAGGAATTTTCCTAACTTGTCCGGAAATTGACTGTGAAATGTTGGGAAAAATCCCATAAAGTTCAGAATTTCCAGATAAATTTATGGGAAATTTTGTATAAATGTACCGGAAATTGATTTCCTGATCAGTCATCAGAATTTTCCGGTTGATGCACACAGGAAAATTTCCGATTATTTCTTACAGTGTTACATATTTTAATTTTGGAGTTGAATGCATTCAATTCATGTTCAAGACTACACTGGAATACCATATATCATCGGTCGATTGTTTGTAAATTCTATTTGAATAAGATCTTATGGGCCAAATTGTATTCTTCATGTTTTGCAAAGGGTATACAAGATTAAAGTTAATGTGCATTAAATGGAATGCACTGTGAAAAATAATCGGAATTATTCTGCGTACAGCAACCGGAAAATTCCGATCATGGCATAGGAAATCAATTTTCGATATGCGCACATAAAATTTGCTATAAATTTATCTCGAAATTCCAAACTTCGTGGGATTTCCACCACCATTTTGCAGTAAATTTCTGGACATCATCATACAATAATCAGTCCTATGACTGGTTTGATGAAATCCTCTAACTCGGATTGCTATCCACCAAGCGTATGGTTTTTACATATCCATGACAGTCTTTGTCGTGTGTAATTTGCGTTACATAACTTAATCTAGGTTTCCCTCTACAAGTTCTACTATTCATTTTTCCTTCCAATATCGGTTCAATATTGTTGTAAATTTCTGGACAAGTAGGGAAATTCCCAACGCATTTATATGCACGGAAAGAAATTTAGGGTTAAATTTACTATGGTACTTTGTAACCGAGGAATAGATGGAACTTACAATTAGAGATGGGCGATCTAAAAAGGATCTGTTCTTTTCATACAATTTTTATCGAATTTCAATTGAAATTTATATAAAAATTGTTGGGCTTTTATTGATTTTTATATAATTTTGATTGAAATTCGATATAAATTGTATCACAAAGAATCGATTCTTTTCAGATCGCTCATCTCTACTTTCTATTAAAATTTACTATCAGGAGACAATAGAAGCGCGATCAAATTCACAATGTTTTACAATAAATTCCGTTGGAAGTCTGTTCTTTGGCCCCAACAATCCCAGAGTAAATTTAACTACAAATATCTTTGCGTGTGTTGATTACATCAAATAAATTTACAGAAATTTTTCACGGTGTGTAAATTGATCAAAGAAAGCTTCATTTGGGTCAGTCAAGCATTTTTTGCGACGATCCAATGAAATACTTTATCATTCTCGGAAATTTGTTCCCTCGGTGCAGTGATTAAAATTTTGTAATCTTATGTCTCTCTTTCTGGTTGCTTGTAGCCTATCGATAGGCTATCCTTCGATCCTGAAACCTGCATTTCGATGGGAAAATTTGTTCTCGTTGACAATAAAAAAAATTGTGCTCGTTGCTGATTTGCTTGTCTATCGATTTAAATACGAATATCTATACTTATTACAAATCCTTTTCAATGACTCTTGTTGATTTGGAAAACGTTTAAAAAATCTATAAAATACTGTAAATATTCATTCGATATAATTAGTTGTATTTCAAAATGAAATTTGTAGGATAGTGTTATTTCAACGCCTTTCGTGAAACACCTTACTTGTTCTAGGATTTGCCGTTCACTTTCCTCTAGACTAATATGAGCAAACAATTTACGAAAAGTAAAGATTTCGAAAGGTCTAAATACCTTTACCTGTTTTCAAATCCTTTCATACCTTCTGACACTCCGTTCGGAAAAGGGATAGCAATCTTAGCCAACCAATGTTTTGGTTCAGTACAAATAAATCGCAGTTTAGAATGTATACTGAGAGATTATAGCACTAAGAAAATTTTTTCCTGCACACAAAATGTCATATACCGAAGAATTTGAATTATTCATGAAATTCCCCGTCTATTCCTTCGAATCGCATGATTTTTCATGTTCAATTCGTGTTGTGTGTTTATGATAAAATAACGATAGCGTCGATCAATGATTTTATAGCAAACGAATAACTATTCCCACTTCCGGTCGAATCTTGAAAAACAAGCAGAACAATCCGTGAAATATATGGGAGATTGAAATCAATCAAATCGCCTCTTATTCGTGAGTGGCGAATCTCGACTACAGAAAAATCATTAATAGTATTAGAGTTCCAGTGATTGAAATTCAAAGAACACACATGTATCCAAATACAAAACTTTCTAATATTGTAAATCGAAGTTTACACACGTGCTGCTATGTAGTGATACAGTACAGAGTGAGATATATCGTGTCGATCTCTTATACGGTTTCACTTATTAAGGGTACTACGTGCGTACCTTTTCACCCAGACTCTAATTAAATACGGAAATTGACTATGAGGGACGACTGGCGGGCGCATGAATTATCATAAATTATCGTCATTTCGTGGCTATAAAGAAATCACACGTGTACACCTGCCCTAACGACTCTACTCACGATGCCATAGGCAAAGAACATACACCACACTCACACACTTTCCTTTTATTTTCGTGAAAACGAACGACGTTCGTTTGGTTTCAACGACACCTCAAGTACGATAATAAATCAAAATTCGAAAGTTTCTTTTTCCCGCTCCATCACACGCTCGGTACAAACATGCTCAGGGAGGAAGAGAGAGATATATTATCCGTGTTATTGATTTTCTCAATTGGTGTTCGATTCCCGCTGCAGGGAAAAATTATTCAGTCTCGCGATATTAGTGTGATTTCAATTCAAATTCCATGATCCAAATTCTCGTTGACTTGCATGTCACTTTTGAACGAAGCACATTTTCGAACAGAATTCGTACACTGGATTTCAATAATTTGTTGACTCCGTCCACTATTTCAACAATGGAACTCACGTTTCATTTTGGTTGTTGGAATAACGTGAAAAATCAACAAATGAGTGAAATTCAGGGTACGAATTCTTCTCGAATTAGTACTCCGTCCAAAAGTGACATACTAGTCAACGAAAATTTGTATAACTAATTTTTTTCGTGCAGATGAATTGACAAAATTCTCTATTCTGGAGGAAAAATAATAAAAAACGTTGCGCTTCCGATGAATGAAATATCAAGAAACATGTAAATTGAATAAGTCTTTCGGAAAATTGAATTTAACAGGTTGCGACAAATTTCTCTGATGCAGAATCGGGAATCGAATAAGCGAACGTTCAATCAAAAATTGAAAGGCGTAGAAAAATAATACTCGTGTACGAGAAATCAATGAAATTCCATTCAGGATGAAGAATAAATAGCTCGCTTATGAGTCTCAGAAATTCAATACGTGAAAAGCTGATTTTTCCCTCATTTTCACTCTATTCATGAAAAACGAATTTTGCAGAGAAGGCTTTTATTGTGAGAAACTACATATAAGAGGTAGTTCACAAGGACTGTAATTTTAGTAGTACTAAACTAAAGCTCAATACTGTGAAGTTTTGTATTGTATTGAAAGACTCGCCAGATAGTTAGATAAATATGCATAGAGAGGTATTCGTTCGCTTTTCGTAACAAGCCCACACGTTGTTGGAGTTTTTCCTATTTTTCTATTCTTCGTTTGGTTGCAGGTGGATTTTGTTTCCTCCTGTTCTTCTTTTTTATGTAAATTACATGAATTTCAATGATCTCGAATTTTCTCGCGTACCCAAGGCGTACAATAAATTCCATCACACACGTTGGAAATGAATGATCCAATTATTTCAATATACTTTGAATACAGAATTCGAAAATCGGAGGTCGATAGAAAAACTTTAATACCCAAAATGAACGTGGAACTGAATTCGTCCTTTATTCAAATCATATTCAGAAAATCTTTGATGTCTTCGGTGATTAAAGTGTAACTAGAGATCATTTCCTGTACTTTTGAAGTACATGCTTTGATCATCGATCGATCAATTAACCGAGGCATAATTACTTTTTTTCACACGACGCTGAATAGAAGAGAATCATAAAAGGGGTGCTTTGTAGACATTTATTAACAGTATAAAAATATTTAAGAAAGCAAAGATTGAGGAAAAAGTAACTGGAACAAAAACGTCAAGTTCTTTGAAAGTGATGCACGAGCGTATTACAAAGCACCCACAGTCTCTAAATCGTACACCCTGCAAACCCAAATGTTTCATTCGAATACTTGAAATCGATCGTGACTTTTTAAATGCGGTTGAATAAAATATCCCAGTAAAATGTTTCCTAAACTTTATTCGTATCTTGAATTAAGTTATTCGTTTTATTTCAACACCCTTTCGAACGCTTGAAACGTGATTCCCAATGTGCGGCATTGTTGAGATTTAATTTTGCAAGGCGATTGTTTCATATGCTTGCCCTTTCATGTTTCATTTCATATTTCAGTAGTTACATGAGATAAATTGCCCTGAAATACGTATTTTTATATAAAAAATGTGTATATTCTATGAAAACATCTTTTTGTCTAATAACTTTGTTATTGACTAATTGTCTTTTTGTCGTGAGAACCTTTGACGCGATTATATGCGATAATCACATCAGACTATGGAATTAATATTTGTTTACGTTGGATAAATATTTTTTTCCGATTAATTTCTAATATTTTCGAGTGAGTTGAAGAGGGTTCAATCACTGCAGGAATATTCCTTCATTTGACAATGCACGAATACAAACCTCATTGTGTCAAGAACTCCTATACACAGTCAACGTGTTTTCGATTCACTTTAGTTCTTCATCAGCAAGATACCATTCACACCTCAATAAGTTATCACCCTGATGAAAGACTAGAATAGACACGAAACATCGATTGTGTACAGAAGTTCTTTGTACAATAAAGTTTGCTCGTAAATCAAAGATAAGATGTCTGTAATATTGATAGAACATTCAAACGGTGTTGCGAGTACAATAGTTATGATATAATCATATAATGGAACGCGGAATGCGATGAATATCAAATTGCTTAAAATCTTCCGTGAGAACGATTGTTGTTCGATCGTTTCACCTGTATCAATCCTGCATTAACTTTTCGTATATCCCTTGTTTGCAGAAATCATTGTTATCAGAAATGAAATACCTTGGATACATTTGAGATTAAATTTGAAAAGTATATCAATATAATATATATCTCATACATTTTTTATAAATCTATGTTTATGTATTTTGCAATAGTGCATTTTACGTAAGTGATAAATGATCATGTGTATCGAAATTCCAAATTCAGCTTCAACTCAGTTTTATAAAATGAGCTGAATTAATCTGAATTTTGAACTCTGAATATAATACATTCGCTGTGAGATGTGTGAAGCGGCTTGAATACACCTATTGCCATCTCACGTACATTTCACGCACTATGTTTACACGCACAGAGCAATCAAGTACGTAGTTCGCAATATTATCGACTGTAATGTCAAATTTGAATTCACAAAAAATATTGATTTGCATTTATGAACTCTAAAATAAGGAGATTCTCAGTTGAAAGATGAATGTATGGAATATTCTACAACGTTTTGTGAGATATGTATGAATGAAGCATGCATTTTATACATCGACCGTGCATTGCCATATATTATTTGGGAATTATATGTAAATTATTTCATTAAAAAACAGCATGATATAACTTTTATAGAATTTTGATACAATTTTCATATAGAATTCATATAAAATACACAGGAATCATATATAATTATTAGAGACCGAATTATATGCAAATTGCATATTTTGCCCATATTCAAACTTTTGCATATTTCGCTTATTATTTGTTATAAAATGCATATTTCTCACAAATTTCCTAGGAAAAAATCGTATTTCCAACAAGAAATATTCTTGACCATAGAAAAATGATTTGTAATCAGTTAATATTTCATTAGATATACACGGAGAAAAAAAATTCGTTGGAATAGCAAGAATTTCGCTGTCTTAACGAAACTCGCTTGTTATTATATGAACAGCAAGCAAGTCCGCTGAAGTGAACGGCGATTCGTTGTTTCAGCGAATCAAGCTTCGTAAAATTAGCGAAGGATTGATAATTATAACGAATCGGTTAGTAAATACAGCGAATTAGCTCATTAACACAGTGAAATGTCATCGTTAGGTTATTCAATCCGTTCAGCGAAGAGGGATTCGTTAAAATAACGAAATCTTTTTTCTCCGTGTAGTAAAATGAATACTGACTCCACACAATTATAATTAAACCGGTGATAACTCGCTGGGGAACATGGCTAGAAGCAGCGTTGTTCTATAGTCAACATTTCGAGGCTGTTAAAAATATTGTAAATGAATTCGACAGTTCAGATGCTATGTCCACACGGAGAAGAAAGATTTCGTTATTTTAACGAATCCGTCTTCGCTGAACGGATTGAATGACCTAACGATGACATTTCACTGTGTTAATGAGCTAATTCGCTGTATTTACTAACTGATTCGTTATAATTATCAGTCCTTCGCTAATTTTACGAAGTTTGATTCGCTGAAACAACGAATTGCCGTTCACTTCAGCGGACTTGCTTGCTGTCCATATAATAACAAGCGAGTTTCGTTAAGACAGCGAAATTCTTGCTATTCCAACGAATTTTTTTTCTCCGTGCATTATTCAGAGTAAGAGAGCATTTAATGATCATTCGATCCGGGAACATCTCGCTGTAATTAATACGCACTTCTCACACGTACCTAGACTGATCAAACAGTTGGAAACTCAAAGATTATTATTGAAAACATCAATGCGATTGATGGAAGGAATGCGTACAATGCAGTCTCAACTGCCAAACAATTTTTGTGAAAATCTTCGCGGACAACTTGACAAAGTTTTGAAAAATAATCCAGGGTATGAATCATTGCAACAGATCAACAGTTTTAGATGAAGTATTCCCTGAAACAGTATCTCCTGAAAGAGCACCAAAATTTGAATACTGTCCAGTGACTTCAGTGGATGTGGAACCTTCGTTTTCTGCATTCAAACGCATTCTGAATGATAGACGACATAATTTCACTATGGAAAGTTTGGAGCAGTATATCGTAGTATACTTTTATCAAAATAATGATAAAAATGAGTAAATTGGTCATTCTGTTTTTTTATGAATAAAAACTCGTTATAATTTTTTGATATTTTGTTGCATATTTTTGACGTTTTATCTCATATTTTGATATTCTTTCATGCATATTTGCATGCATATTTCGCACTTTTTTTGTTGCATATAATCGGGTCTCTAATAATTATTCTCAAATGAAAGAAACTATATGATTTTTCGTACATTCAAACATCATAGGATACACAGAAGGAAACCTTGAAGAACTCAGAAATACAAAAAGAAACTGCACTGGGTAGGATTCTTCATTAAAAGTACTATTTTTATAAATAACCCGAGGATATACTTGAAATTGATGGGATAATTACTGTGAAAACATTTTTTTCACACCACAGGTATGATGAATTACTGCATTTTTTTCTCTATGGAATACACACATTTCTATAGTAATTCAATGAACGTTATAATGAACTGTTTGAAGCCATTAAACTCTGTTGATGAATTTTGAGCGTAAATTACTAACAATAATCAGTAATCTCTCATTTACTCGTACCCTGGTAGAAATTTGTCTGGTCGTGCCATTTACCATCCACACGGAAAAAATTAGTGATCCAAATTGTCGTAGACCAGTATGTCACTTTTGGGCAGAGCACAAATTCGAGAAGAATTTACATACTGGATTTTAATGATTCATTGGCTTTGTCCATTGTTTCAACAACGGAATTCACCTTTCATTCCGATCGTCGAAATAATGGGAAGAGTCAACGAAATATTTAAATCCAGTGTACGAATTCTTCCTGAATTTGTGCGCCGTCCAAAAGTGATATATTGGTGAACGAAAATTTGGATCACTAATTTTTTCCGTGCACGTGCTAGATGGAACGCATGTGGGGGTAACTGGATAACACATTGCAGCCAATATGAACATATGGGACATATAGCCCATATAGAATTCCATCTTAATTTCCAAAGTAAGATGGAATTAACTGAAATTCAGTATTTTTCATTGCTTACTTTCAGTTGGAATAGGCGCTACTTTTGGCTGCATTTTTAAGCTGATATTCGGGATCACTTTAAGTTTCACTTTTCACTGTGTATGATCATACATTCTTACCAGTGTATTTTAAAGTGTTTTCAATTTGAAAAAATACTGGTTTACATAATTCGGAATCATTAAATTCTGAATGACATTTGAATTTCAAATTAATTTTCAATGATAATTCTCGCTCAATGTCGTAGAAGCGCTCATCAGTTTGCAACGCTTTGGCTAGCGAGAAGTTGGACTCGCAAGCGCCTTACCAGGTACTTGCAGAACACTTATAAGTCTCTAGTTTGTAGGTAATGCAGGCGCCACGAATTCACGAATGCCCAAAGCATTTCTGCTAAAAGTTGTTGGAGAATTATGTGACCAACTTTTTGCTATCCCCTCTAAGTATACAGGGGTTTTACTGAATCTTGTTGGATCAATTGGAAAATTCCCAATGACAAAAACGTATGGGAAACATATAGCACGGTTTATCATAATAATGGTCGTTTTGGCACGGAAAAAAATAATTCGCTCTGGTAGCTGGGAATTAGCTGTGGTAGCTTTTTCGTGTATTCGATATTTGGATAGCGAAAAAAATGGCTACAAAAGCTAGATTTCAGCTCCTATAGCAAAAACATTTGTTGTCACAGCTAAAAAATAGCTACCAAGGCGAGTTTTTAGCTATCCAAATATCAACGACATCATTTTTATGCGTGTGGTTACATGAGCATTTATGTGCACTTCTCTTTCAACTGATGGCAATCCATACTTCCTTTTGGTGAAACTATCTTTGCATTTGACACACTCTCTAAATTTGAAATCGTAAAATCTCACTGATTGTAGTGAAAAGTCGACCACTGGAAATCAATGCATATACTGACAATGCACAATCAGTGAATATTCAATAACTCATTCAATCACTGATATTTTACTGATTCCATTTAGTGGTCGACTTTTAACTGCAGAAACAGTGAAATTTCACTTATTTTAATAGAAAGAAGAAGGCGTAATTGGTTAACGCACCCCAGTACCTATGGGTAGTTCCAGGTTCGACTCCTGGCCATGGCGATTTCTTTTTCAAGATTTAATTCATTTTTCAGTTCATGTGAAACTTTAATGTTTGAATCTTGAAACGAGTCCATATTCTCTCTTTAACGATGAGTTTGTTTTGTACGTATCGTACCGCTTACTCGTCATGAGAGAGAATAATTATTTGACACGTTTCGAGATATTTGGAAAAAGTTCATCTTTTTCCTTCTAACCACATACTCTGAGTAAGGAGTTGTGGTTATCAGAGACATGGATCCGTTGGTGTGTTTAAATTTGCTGTATCAGTAACACACGCATCGATTATTTTCATTGATCGATGTAAATATGTTTCTTCGCTTCTAGCAAGGCATTAATCGTATTATGATTTGAATTATCGACCGAAGCGACTACACTTGATGTATTCTAACAAAGAAGAAATATTCATAAGCGCTCATGTATCCCACAACTGCTATTATTATTGAGATTTTTGCTACAAATTTTTCCCAGTGGCTTGCCCGAATGTGGAAAAGTATAATAGTTTGAAACAGGACATATTTGATCGAAATGAAACTCACTTTTTCTAGAATTGTAATTGACTTCAAATCATTTGATTCTACAATCTCACAATTTTGGAGCCGTCTGCTTGAGAAGAGTTGATAACAATTCTAAAAATACCGACGGTGCACATAGTTTTATTTCCCTAAAGAGCCATTAAGAGCCATCTTTGGCAATATCGTTGAACCATCAGTATGCCGTTGAAATACCAGTAATTGGTGTTTATAGGGAAAAGGTTCGTACTAACATTTTGTAAGAACTTTAAGAGAAAAGGAGTACAAAAAAGAATACACAGAAGGTGCTTGGAAGAACTTTTCATTGTCTTGGCGAGGAAGTAGTGTGCGCCAAGCATGCATCGCCGCAAATTGACTCTTCTGGAAGATACCCTAGCGACACACACCCACCGATGTTTCCATCGTATTTCCTTGGACATATAATTGGGAAAAAATTAATGCCAAAGTGTTAAAAACGGTATACATGATGGGATTTGTGGAAATAATATCAACTGATATTTACATCGAAAGAAGAAAAAAACATGAGAAACCAACACTGAGAGAACTTCATCATTAAAAATTACTGATTTTCGCATGAGACGAGGGATATACCTGATATAAGATCACATGTTTATGAGAAAAACCAGTAATTTTTCATACTGAGAATGTTGAAAATCAGATCAACGAAAATTGATGTCCCAATTGGGATTGGGGAATCGTTTCAAAACAATAATTTCTCACAACGAAATTCAATGAAAAATACCCTCAATTGGTAAGATTCATATAAATAAGAACCATCGGATCTTCAAGAATGTTCTGAGGCTTCGGGGAAAGGGGCAAGTGTTGTAATCACAAACAATCATGTTTGAAGCTGGTGACGCTATCATTGTTTTCGGTTCAAATGATGTTATGAAAAGTTACTGGTGTTTCCTATCAATGTGTAATCTCATGCCAAGTATATTCACGATTCAATGACGAAAATCAATCATTTTTACTGATAAATATCTCTCAGTGAAGAAAGTATTATTGAAGTGACCGAGTCCAATTCGTGAATGGTAATCCATCTCATACAGTTCTCCATGTATTATCACACTGTTGGAAAGGTTCTTAAATTTAATACGAAATTCTTTATGAAATATCATATTTTCATATCAAATTTCATACTGATCCTTAAATTTTATATGAGTGATGAAATTTCACAATTTATTACTGAAATGTAATAATTATTCATTAAATTTCACAAAGAATTATTATTATATTTTAACAATTCGCAACAGCAATTTTTGTTCCGGAACAAACTGTGTTTCTAGTGTGCGCGTCACTGATTCAATTACCTTTGAGAAAATTAAAACAATTTTATTTGAAAAATCACCGCGAAATTTCCTCATGTGTCAACGAAAACACGGGCCGCTACTGACTCACTACTGTTGACGGAGGTGCCAGTACTGACAAATCTAGAGCGACCATTATGGGGCCTGTTGGATTGCTAGTACTGGCAGAGAAGTTGAAATGATAACACTATTTTACTTAAGGGCCAGTATAACATTTACCACCACGGCGGTAGCGATATTGGATGTGAGCCTGCTATGGTGAAACTCTGGCATTGCAACAGGATCAGTTGTTTTGCCAGAGCTAGATGAGAAATGACAAGGAATCGAAATGATGATATCCTTTGTATAAATTCAAACCCGACACAGTACTAGTACAGTACCGGTAACCGGAGTTACCAGGAGTGATCATATTTCAAGGGAAAAAACACATTAAATTTGAACTTTGAAAATCCGAATGATTCATTGTTCTCATTTTGGAAGCGATTGCTTGAAAGTTCACTGAGTGAGGATTGAACCCGGGTCCTCCGGGTAAGAAACTTAATCTCTATCAGATCAGCCGATCTCCGAGTTGACGATGAATCACTCAAATTGCCATTTATTGTAATGAGACCTTTGAGGTCATACAATTCAAAACATATTGAATGATGATACCAACTCTGGCCGAATGATATGGGGGGCTTCGGCTCACTACAACAGCCAAGTTGCTAAGATCGTGATTTTAATGTAATTCGACCACCGATTCCGTAGTCAGTCAGAGTCCTATCAATACTGACACATTGCCGTCTTTCAACATATTGAATGATCATAACAACTCTGGCTCAATGCTGGTGCGATTTCGGCTCACTACAACAGCCGAATTGCCAAGATCGTGATTTTAACGTCAGTCGCCTACCAATTTCGTAATCAGTCAGTCTTATCAATACTGGCATATTGTCATCTATCGAACATATTGAATGCTAATCATAACTTTGGCTCAATACTGGCGCAGTATTGTCTCATCAAAGTAACCGTGTTATTGGAAAGATCAGTGGAATCCCTATCCACTATCTATTCCGTATTAGAACAGCGTTGCATCGATATGTGTGTCGTATCGTCTTTTTTTCGCATTTCACCATCCAACCAACTCTGATTCGGTACTGACGCGGTTCCGTTTTTGTACGGTTTCGGTATTTTCCGAACAGTAATAATTCGATACTGGCTCAAGACCGTCTTACCACATAAGCCAGTACCGTCTGAAATCCAGCGAACATTTAGCACCAGTTGGAAAACGGTAATGATTCTGAATGGGCACAGTTGTTTTTGCCGAAGTCTAGCGAATACAACTTTGCTAGCACCGCGCCATTTGTCAACTCTGGCTATTTCCACATGGGTCAGTGATCGAGGGATTTTTTTTAAATATCATTTTCTTTAGTAATTCGTACTTTGAGTGATCAATCCCTATTGCAGGTTGACCTAAATTCTGTATCTGAATGGGTGGTCATGAATGGTTTGACATTTAACATAGATAAGTGCTCTAAAATGTGCTTTGGCAAAAACATGAATCCTATGTATGGGTATGAACCGAATGGTAATGAAATTAACGAAGTTACACTTATTAGGGATCTTGGAGTATATTTTGATTGTAACCTACTGTTCAGTCATCATATTGAGTATACTTATATGCTAGTGCTGAGAAAGATTAACTACTTTAACCCTCTGGGGATACACTTATAGTTTCCTCACACATGGGATACACTGGGTCAGTTCGACCTAAGTGTTTTTTGATCGCTCATATTTCGGCTTTAAAACATCGTTGAGTAATGTTTTTTTTTAAATTCATCGCCAAAGTCTCCAGAATACGAATCCAAAACCCGCTTTGCTCTATAGTTGATAATTTTTTCAATATTTGAAGAAATGTAAAGATACTTTTTCAGAGATATGCAACTTTTCGAAATGAAGGATGGGTCATTTTGACCCAGTGTATCCCCAGAGGGTTGAAAAGTATTCTCGGGGTTTGACTAATTTAATAACGTTTAGGCGAATATATTATGGCTATATTCATCCTCTCTTGACTTATTGTGGCAATATATGGTTCTTTATGTGGGATTACCAAATATAGTTCAGTTGTCAGAGGTTTTGAGATGACACTAAATTGAAAGTCTACGATTTTTGGTACAAAACCAGGGTTTGTACAGTACTTCAAGAAAAAAAATTGTTCTGCACTCTAGCTTATCCGGAAAATGTGGGAAAATAGTCCAGAAGTCCCGAAAAATGGGATATTTGAATTATCAGCGAAAAAAAATGAAATATCGAAAAAATGCACTAGACATAAAAATGGTCCTCACTAAATATTTCGAGGAGTGCTTCATTTTTGAGATATTTGATCATTTATGTGAAGTCATAATATAACATTCAAGGAACTTTAATATTCGATACGCACAATTCATAGCAGCGCTCGACTAAAATCTCTATAACTTCTATATTACTTGATGAAATCGCATAAACTAGCGTTCATGTTGAAGGGGAAATCTTCAAGTTTCTTTCTAAGCCGAGATATGTGAATGAAAACAATTTTTTCCTGAAAGAAATAATGTGTGATTATCGCAGATAGAACTTATTGCGCGATCAATCTTTGCGATTTATTACAATAATAACATCATGCTGAATCACCCTTTATAATTAACAGAAAAATCGGACAAACTCAACACAATGAAAATATTTGATGCGTATTGATCATATGAATCCAGACAAAAAATGCGTGTGATTTTACGTATTGCATTTTTCGAGATCATTATCCTGGTCTACATTTTTTCTATCTGGAGCGGTATAGAAGTATCAAAGATGTTTTTCTTTCGCATGAATTAGGTATAGATTTCTTGCTTAAAACACTGACTTTGAGAAGATATGCATGAAAAACATGAATTTTGCAATTTTCACACATCATTTTATAGTTTTTCATTTGAAATCAACAAAAGCGTGAAAAATATAAATAACAGTGGCAAAATTTCGCGGAGTAAAATTACGCTTTGACAAAGTAAGGAATTGTAATTGAAAAACTGCTCTTTCCGATGGTTATGATGGGTTTGTACCTAGATGTTTTGACAAAAAATGCTCTCTGTTTAAAAAGGAGTGTTAAAACAAGGTACCCGGTCTATCTGCTCGCGTTGTACATGTGCGGCCAGGTTGCGCAGTGAACACACAGGTATACCGTCACAGCTGATCAGGTTAACGTGTCAACAATGAGCTTCGAACTTCGATTACAATGAAAAAAGAACCTGCACCTACAGAATTGCTGAAATTGGTTTTTTGTAATTGCAGCACAGCATGCAATAAAAACTGTAGTTGCAAAAAAGCTGGACTTTTTTGTATAACAATATGTAAGTCTTGCCAAGTCGACAATGTTTGTAAAAACTCCCCTCCAATCCCAGAGAATGATGAGGGTGATGCATGTGATGAGATCGATGCTTATCTACAAATTTCTTTGTTTGAGGACCAAGAAAGCGAAAGCCGCGATGATAACTTTCATTGCGATACACACGGAAAAAAAGATGATGTTGGATTTACAACATTTCGTTCGATCACCATAGAAACCCCTAATGTTTCTATGGTGATCGAACGAAACATTGTAAATCCAACATCATCTTTTCTTCCGTGCAGATTGAGGATAATTTAAATTTTCCTCAATCCCTATCGTTATCGAAATTATCATCGCGACTATAATTATATTGTAATTTCTTTGACCTCAATACCTCTTTGTTAATAAATTATGTTTCCAATGAGTATTGTGATTTATTTGATTAAATTCCAGCCGAAATTAATGTATTTTTATCCATCTTCCAACTTTTCCGAATTATAAATTGAAGTAATGGGGCATGTCCCCACTGATTCAGAAATTTTGTAGGAACCTTTTTATAGGAAATTTGGTGATCTTTCACTTTTTTCACAATATTTTTATGGGAGTTTGGATAATTTTGATGATATATACGAAAAAACACTTCTTCGAACTTTTCAGCCCATTTTCCGAATTTTCCGGAGTCACTCGGGCGTAGAACATTTTTTTTCTGAAACTACATCAAGAAAACTATCATCAACTCGAATTTCATGGACTTTCAATTTTTGCCATCTTTTGGTCGATTTTTGTCTCTGACGACTGAACTATTAAATAAGTTGGAGAGACTTAAAAATATATTTTCTCGTTATGTTGTTTATTCTATTGATAGACCGATGCGTGATGATGATCATAATTATAGTCATATTTCTGATCTACTTAGGATGCCGTCGCTTGCGTTTTCTTCCGAGAAAATTGATTTATGTATGTCCTATAAAATATTCAATGATATGATTGACTGTAGCGAACTTCGATTATTATTCGGTCTTCATGTTCTTGGGAGGAATTTGAGAAATAATCGGTCTGTTTTTCGGGTTGATATTCTTCCCCGGTCTTTAGAGTTCAGATCACCAATTCATAGAATGTGTACTTTGTTAAATAGTTGTTACCTATGGATTGATATCAAGGGATCTTGAGATTCAATTTGCGGTTGATTAAGTGAATCAGGGAGATATTTTCCTTGTTAACTCGTGAACTTTAATTCTTTGACTCTTTGAATTCACACCTTTTATTTATTTTTATTTTTTATAATGTCTGTTATGTTTTCTTTGCAATGGGATTTTCCCGTGAAGCAATGAATGAATAAAGAAATATTACTGTATCGAGAAAAAAGATCATGGAATGATCACTAGAAAAGATAGTAAACTGGTGACAACTACGAATTTCTGTACACAGTCGCTAACAGAGACGAGTAATGGTTCCTATTTTGGTAAACTCAAATACAAGATAGTTAGCGACTGTGTACAGAAATCCGTAGTTGTCACCTGTTTACTATCTTTTCTAGTGATCATTCCATGATCTTTTTTCTCCGTGTGCGCATTTTGTAAAAGCTATAGAAAATATCACTAAACTGAGTATAAAGTCCTGTTGACGGGCCAGCGAAGTGGAAAAAACTCCATTCGGGCCCCTAATCCTGTACACGATGATTCTACTCAATCCGCATGCCAATGGGTCAACGATGGAGATTGACTCTCCATCGAATCTACGCTTTGTTCCCTCGAACATGCTCATAAGCTAGACGAAACGTTGAGAAGTGTGAGGAATAAAATTCATCACTTCGCTTGTTCGTCAACAGGACATTTTACTCAGTTCATTGAAAATATCACTCTCAACTGTTAAAAAATTCATTCATTTTTACAGGCTGCACAGTAATTTTCCAAAGAATTTTAATTTGCCCAAAAGCTCTCAATTACGTATACAAAACTTTTTATACAGTGCGACCTCTCAATAAGAATGCTTATTCTCTCCCTTCAACGCGAGGCAAAAAACAGTTCGAATGAGAAAAAGGGCAACGTTCTTATCGAGAGGTCACACTTTATTCTCCTAATTAACTTATCGAAAGCGCTTCTCCTGCACTCCTATTTGTACGCTTCATTTTCACCAGAGCTATGCTTCATTCTGGATAATCTCATCAAGTGCTTATGAAATATCGAGTTAACCCGATGATAACTTCTAGTCACATCTTTTCATTGACAATTTACCCATTCGTGATGAATTGATGGTGGAACAAAACACCAATTTCCGTAATATTTTGAGCAAGAAGCCCATTACTTTGAATTTTCTTTCTATCATACCCGCGCGACGGTAGTCATTGCAATGACTTGACGTCTAAGCAAAACGATTCCAGGGTACCCAAGCTGTAATGTAGAAACCAAAACACGAGTCCCAGCGCCGCCTACCGCAACTCTGCGAACCAAAAGTCACAAACACAAGTACACCATGTATACTTATATATGGTGTACTTGTGTATGTGAACTTGTGTGGGTAAACTGGTGTATAAGTATACATGGTGCATTTGTGTATGTGACCTTTGATTCGCAGAGTTGCGGTAGGCGGCGCTGGAACCTGTGTTTTAGTTTCTACATTGTAGCTTGGGTACCCTGAACGATTCCTGTTATCCTTAAGTTAACAACCCATGTGGAAATTTGAGAGCGTTGGCTCGGTAAGTGATTCGCTATCCGGTGATTCACTATTAATCTATAGTTTTGAATCGGTAATTCAATATGAATCTTGGGTTTGTAATTGTATGTGTAGTTGATAATGAGGAGGGAACTATATCGTGATAGTAATTTTACAATAGTATGAAAATCTAATTTTAAAACCTCTAGAAAATTGTTGAAAACCACCCATATGATTTAACACTATTATGATAATTTGTAATTAAATAGTCAATTTTCGACCATCTACTTAAGTGGTTGCTGCAACTACTTAACAGCCAAGACAGACAAGTGCCACGTTAGCTGTCTAAACTAACTCGATAGTTGCACTAACTAACGTAAATGCCTGGCAACTTACGAAGTATTTTAGTTAGTTGAGGCAGCTAACGTGATACTTGTGCTGATTACTAAGTAGTTGCAGCAACTATTTAAGTGGATGGTTGAAAATCGACCATTTAAGTAGTTGCTACAACTACTCCTTTTTCTCAGTGTTCCTTCCCCATGCAAAACTACACATACGATTGAAAACTACAAATCCTTATCGGATTACCGATTTGAAGCATTAACTTTGAGAAATATCCATACTTCATAACGAATCATGATTTATACGCTATACTACTTTTTCATGGAAAATTTCAAGTAGCGATCCAACGATCACCCGGAAACAACTGAAACACTGTTGCCGTTGCAAGTTCATTCCAGAATCAACTCTGATTCAATGCTTCTCTACCCTCTTTTTTTTTTCATCCATTAATCCTCTCTCCGACAATGACCAACGGGATCATCGCGCATCGAAAAAAAAATGTGATGCTTGTAAACCAGGTGAAGCCAACTTCGAACGAGTAGGTGAAGCGTTACAGGCCTGAAATGAGGAAAATACAAACGCATTATTGCGTCACTGGCTTGTATGTACATCATTTCCCGGTAAATATACATTCGCGGCATTGTTTCCAATACAAGTGGTTCTCTTTGATGCCAGTAATCCTTAATGTATGCAAACGTGTTTATCATATCACAGATACAAATCTAAAGATGTATGTTCAATTTCTTATATGAGTATCTCGCCGCTTCTCCACACTCACTTTCAACGTACATTCACGTATAATATGTGTGAAGACTTATACAATACAACTCAACACGCATACAACGTGCTCCATCAAGTGGAGAATATTGGCCTTACCTTACCGCGTTCTCTCAGGGCCAGTAGTCTACGTTTGACCAGCACGTCGGAAGGATCTTCCTATTAACCCAAACCAAGTCAGTGTTTACCATAACAATAACAACAAAAACGAATACCATGCCGAACTGTCCAAAGTGCGATAAACCTGTATATTTTGGTAAGTATATTCATATTCATTATTACATTATTTATATACAATTTTTTTCCACTTTTCAAATAAAATATCCAGGTACCGATTTCCTCACGTGGAAATTTCGATATAAATATTTCTCCAGCGTTCAAAATAATTTGAATACATTAAATTCGAAGTCAAACTTTATTCTCAGTTCATATCAAAATCTCTTGATATGTAACGAGGAACAAGGATATAAATATTTTTCTTATATTCATAAAGAAGTTATAGACAATTTAGTATGACGGCATCAATGATGTCATGTTGGTCGTCCTCGTGGGCCACCTTGGCAAACGTTACGAGCTACTTGTGTTGTCGGTGTCTCGAAGCCGACACGTAATACAAATAGAATCAAATCAAGCATTAATTCACTATCCGTGTTTATTGAAGTTCGATCGGTTATTGATTCTAATGATGATTATATCGAATTGTTATGGTCCGAAAGGTTACAGTAATATCGTGAATGAGTTCCAGTTTTTCTCAATGAGATTCATTTATTCAAATTTATGAATCATCGATGGAATCCACTTTTCCGCGTATCACGTATTTACATCGTTGATAAGGACTTGCCTGCATTCTTTTATGTTTCCTGCTTCCAACTGTAATAATTTTAAAACAATAATTATCATCATTCTTTTATTAAGATTCATTAGGATTCGATGGAACAATTTATTTAGTGTATCATTAAAAAATGCGGAATGAGAACCACATCGAAAATGTTCCCAAACAATCCAATTCGAGCTCTGATATTAAAATGACCCCATTTGGTGTGGAATTGATGTAAAATTCAATATCATTCGGGTTGAGCTTCATTTCACATCGCCGATTTTTTCTAGTTTGGATAGTTCTTGAGGAGTCTTCCAACAATCAATCTATTGTTTTAAGCTCAATTCATTTAACATTCTCTAAAATAGAATTTATAGCTCTGACACTGGACGGTGATGTTACGAAAATGTTTGTAAAAATGAGGTAGTATGAAATTTTCACACGTACAAATGGATAACAAATCAGATGAACGATCTATGATCCGCAAATTCAAGTGATCTATTTGCGTATCTTAAAGAAACCATGATGATAAAATATTTCAATATCAATGCGACAAGATCAACCTTGATGACAAAATAAATTCAATCAGATTAGAGATTCTAAAATCATATCTTCAGACACTTGTATTCAATTCATAAAATCTTAGACATCTTATGTTGTTGAATTTTGAATCGTTTATTGAAACGAAACGAAAATTCAAAATCAAAAAATTTGATGAATCATCGTTGTTTATCCTTCATTTATCTTTTGGATTTTGTAGCCTCGGAACCTGGTTAGGAATGGTTCGTCCGATGAGGCTTCGTCAAGTGCGGAATAAGCATTGAAAAGAGATAGTAAATGCCATGGATCATTTCTAGGCGAAAATAAAGACATCCAAAGCTGAAAAATTTCATTTTCAAATTTTCCAAAAATACTGTTGATTTTTCTCCAGCATCGTACGAGGACGTCTTTGAATTCAACAATGTTTTTTCATAATATTTCACGATACCTTCACCGTACGCGACATAAAAAAAATTCTTTGCGGTACACGTAACGATAATCGATTACCTTTCGCGGTGCAAAAGATGATTTGCATTTCAAATTCGTACTTGGATATACCGTTTCTATTGGTACAGATAA
This sequence comes from Gonatopus flavifemur, assembly GCA_018340375.1. Taxonomy (NCBI): domain Eukaryota; kingdom Metazoa; phylum Arthropoda; class Insecta; order Hymenoptera; family Dryinidae; genus Gonatopus; species Gonatopus flavifemur. Next base: position 16,761,126 of record JAFFJZ010000005.1, read on the forward strand.
CGTTTACCCTTTACGACCGAACAATCGTCATACACGCCCGATGTATGAAAATGCGTTTGTGCGTGATAATGCTGGGTTGTCTGAGTATAGGCGTCGGTGTTACATTTAGTCATGTCGCGATAGCTTTTAATTGCATACTTCCTCTTTCCTACTCCCTTTTTAGCGAGTTTTCAACGGTCGTTAAAGCACTATTAGCGCTAAAAGCGGTTTTTTCTGATTGCTCATCGTCATCTTGCCTTGCCCATTGCATTCCCTACAGATGAGCCTTTCCAGTGGTACGCATTACAAGATAGAAAAGCAAGATTTAAAAGCAGAGGGGTTAAATTAGAGACACGACGGTCCTCATCCTCCTCCCTTTTCTCTCTTCTTCATTCAAAAACCGTTCTGCTTGTTGATATCATCGAGACGTAAAATACTCTTCCTCTGTGTGCCCTGAAATGCATTTTTGAAAGAAAAACTATGATTTCTTAGGCAGGGCACATCTCTTTTTACACCCAACGTTTCGAGTGTTATACCAAGTATGAAGTTTTATAAAGTTTTGACGTTTTGTGTAGATATATTTCACTATTGATTCCCTCAAGACCTTATTTCAATAGTTGTTTTTTTCCCATTTAATCTTCATGAATTTAGGAGCTAGGGTTTTCAATGACATAACGTGTAGAGAAAAAGAAGAAATCATTCTTTCATTTGTCAACGCCATTACAGCGAATTCTCATCAAAAGTAACTAATTCGGTTAACCGAAAAGTCTTCGAAATCACAACACACCGAGCTGCCATTGAAATGAGAAATCTTTGCAACGATAACAATTGCGATGATAACAAAGTGTTCAGTCCGCCAGAGGACAGTTGAGCGAGTGAAAGAAATAATAAGAACAATGGGGAGAGAGATGAAACGGGTTCGTAGAATATTTTTCGGGATTTCCGCTCCCTGTTGTGGCTAGCTGTCCTCTTACGAATAAGAAAAAGACGGTGGCGCGGCCGAGGGGGTGGAGAGGAAGGAAAGGTGGAAGAGAGGGGGGTCAAGGCAGAAAGAAGGGTGTTGAAACCCGTGAAAGAAAGTAAAAAAGGATCTTTTTTTCATGGTCGGAGGCACCGAGGGGGATTGAGCACGGCTTGAAAGGAGGCTAAGCACGGTACGTTCAGTGAAAAAGAAGAGAAGAAGAGAGGGACACGGAAAGATAGTCCGGACGAATGGAAAAAAAGAAATTTGCACGGAGAAGGATAAAAGGATGGGTATAGGTATGGATGAAGCCTATGCACCGAGTGCAGATACGCCGATTGTTTCGCGCCCGCAGGCGCAACGATCTGTCTGTTTTTTCTCGCACCGATGCCAGTCCACGGCACACACACTGCACAGGAGCATCACTATTTTGCTTGACGATTATGCGCTCGTCTTTCAGCCACCAGATAATTAGGAGTTAATTAACTAATGGCCCTTTATGCTTGTCAGCCACCCTCTCGTGGCTTTTACTCTTCTGCCCTTTCAACCTTTTCTCCTTCTTTCCTCCCCTATTTACCTACCTCTTTTTCATTCTCCCAACTCCAACTACCTTTCTCCCCATCTACAGCCTTATTTCCTTTCTTTTCTTTATTTTCTGGTGTTTTTTTTCCTCCAGTTACTTCGTCTTGGTACTACTCCTTTCGCATCTCCAACTTCAGCTTCACGAGTTACCCGTCATTTTTCAATTTTCTCTTACCAGTTGTACACTATACTTATACCGTGGTGCTTTGTGTTCTCTTCTAAGATCCTCGTTGCAAAAACGTTTGAATGCAGTCAGTAGTCACTTACCTCATCGTTCCATCTGCCTTTTTGTTTTTCAGATTCTTTTTGTTCCCATCTCTCAATGCTAATATGTCTAAGGAGAGACGTATTCACCTCCGCACGTATATACATTCACGTACACCACACCTTCTTGATACAAATTTTCGACTAATTAGTATAATGTTTTTCCTTTTCTTCGTTCCTCCTTGTGTTTCTTTTCTCCTTATTTCAAATCATTGCGCACACAATGTACCAAATATTAAATATATCAATTACTCATGAAAAATCTATGGAAATGGTTGATTTGAACGTCTCTTCTCATATCCTTAACGACCAAGAACAACAACTAACTTTTCAACTTGACGCGTGGTGCGTTGATACTTATATTTTCTCATCGCCCCCTGTCATTGTGCCCGCGTACGGAAAGTTGCAACGCGTGTTCTTGGTGGTAACGCCACCAAGCGTAATCCATACATCTTCTCCACGAGAGAATTGTTCGTTTCATCTCACAAGGGAATTTCAAATGCCAATAAGAACAATGAGGAGACGGTGTCGGGACGTATTTTATCGAAGTTCTTTTCGAGCGTGTGCTAACGTATATACTTATACGTGTTCGCGTGATTTTCTTTTTTTCTTTCATTCTATTTCAAATAATCCGTACTCTATGAAAGTACTCTGATCTGCATTTGTATTATTTTTTCGTACCCAACGTGATTCCGGAGGGTGTTTCACGTTCGCGCCTTCAATGAATGAGACGATTTAATCCCCGAGGAATCCTTCATTGAAATTTATAATTACGAAATTGCTAATGGACGACGACAAGTTGGCAATGATGCCGACTCATGTCGTTTCTCTGTATACATACGTAAGAAAGAATTGCAAAGAGGGTCTTTGCTCGTTGGGATTTCAACGGAACGAGGAGAAAACACATTCTATGGGAATATTTATAAATGAACGATCTCGACGTGCATTAAAAAATCATCATCTATCTTTATTTTTTATATCTCTTGTGTGATCTAATTCTTAAATAAAACAACTTCCTAGGATTTCAAAGAAATGTTCAGTTTTTAATACCCGACGGTTGTGTAGGATGCAATAAGATATGATTATGTAATGATATCATGCGTCGTCATTATGACCATTTAGATTGAAAATTCATTGAATGGTTCGAGTAGATCGAATGGTGATACGACTATCGTATCGTGGAAATGGAGTGCGAAACCTCATGTAAATCAGATATCGGATAATATCTGTTTCCGATATCTTTGTTGCAGATATCCTCACGATAATCCATTTTAATGCGACATTATAATCCGGATGTAAAGGCTTCTCCATTGAGACCTACCGTCAACCTATGAGGGAAGGTTTCTTTGAATTAAGGCTATTTACAGATTCTTCACATCGAAATTTCAATCAATCCAATCAGAAAAATCAATAATGTGTTATTTTATAACATATTATTATAAAAACGCATATATTCGTTCTTTTAGTCTTCTCTTTGAATGAAAGTAATTCAATATCATCTTCTTACAGCTGAAAAGAAAACTTCTTTGGGTAAGGATTGGCACGGACCATGCTTGCGTTGTGAAAAATGTAATAAGACATTAACACCCGGCAGTCATGCTGAACATGATGGGAAACCTTACTGCAATCATCCATGTTATTCCGTATTATTTGGACCAGGAGGTAAGTTTTTAATACCACACGAGATAAACAATTTTCATACGGCTAAGCGTTCTTTTTTTGCGTGTTTCAGGATTTGGACGTGGTGGGGCGGAAAGTTATGTGTACAAAAAGTGAAGATAAAATTGTTATGTAACTCTACAGTGGTTCAGTAAATTCATCGGTGTATGAAAAAATGTATGAAATATATTTTCATAGTCGTCAATGTTATCAATGATAGATTGATATGATTACAGAACGAGGATAATTAGTTATTATGATAAAACATGTCATAGTATTATCTCTTGTGCCTTGAATATTGATGTATACTTTTCTTTGTACTTCTATTCATAAGAAAATACTACGTTTTATTGTTATGAATAAATGGACATTCAATTGAAGAAGGAATCTTTTTAATCGACCATGGATTTGATATCTCTGGATGGGTGGTCAAAGTAGTTACATTGGATATAACGAGATGTCACTTCATGTCGGCTATAAAACTTCCTCTTCAAATGAATACATGAAAAGCAGATGAAAATGAGGATGTCTTGTTTTTTTTTTATTGTAAAAGAGGAAGATGCAATTTTGCATCAATAAAATAGAAAGCTTCGCAAAATGACGAATCAGTAGTTCTTAGGGAGAGATGGATCCGGTGATGGAGAGAACTTTTTTGCAATTTCAAATAGTATCTAGAATTGGCAACGAGATAAAAGGTGGATATCAATTGAAATGGTAAGGTAGCATATGTCCGAAAGACCATTTACCCGAAAGTGATAAAGGTTTTGAATATTTGAGGAGGGAGAAAAGTTTCAAGTGATTGTTTTCGAATTTGCACATCACTGTCTTTCGGGTAAATGTGATTTCTAGCACCTGTCTACCTTACCAATTGAAATCCCTAGTAAAAATTTTATCAGGAAGGGACTGAATTCCTATCTGCATCTCATGGCATTTGATTCGTTTGGAAAGGAACGCATCAGATTTCATTTGATACGGATACAGATTCTGTCCGCTTTTGATAGAATTTTAACTACGGATCTACAGAAACACTAAGATTTACAAATGTTTGAAAATGAATTGAACAACTCGAAATAATTTTGAGAGAATTGTTAAAAAAAATTATATGCAATTATAAGTGATCCTAGTAAAAATGAAACATATATGTTGCACACATGACCGAACATAGTTTATATATAATTTCACAAATTCATATATGACACTTGTATAATTCATATATGCGCCATATATGATCATACACTTCCCAGATATGGCGTTTTTAGCTTATATACAGGTCATGTTTGGTATACTATATGGATCAAATGATCATACGTGAATTGAATAAGGTTCATATATGAACCATATATGAATCATTTTTACTAGGGGGATTAGAAGTCCAAACATTATAATTGCCTTATAATTTACTACAGACAATCAAAATCAAAATCTGGATTTCAAATTCCCATTGAGCGTGTAATATTGCAACAATGTGATTTTTAATCCATGGTTGGAACCTAATGAAACACATATCACATCATCAATACACTTTACAAAGCCAGATACCACGTACGATTGGGACGTGTATGGAATGTTTGAGAAACGTAGAGGAGGTTCTTTGAACGCTTTGAGACACATTCTGCTTTCAGAGAAAGACATATTTGCAAAAATAATATCCTTGCAATATTATGTGGATTGAAAATAATTGCCCAATGTGGATAAAACGATGTCATTTCGATGTCACTTTGATGTTACTAGGATATTGTCTCAACCAATTATATCAACTTCACATCAAAGTCGCATTAAGATCCACTGAATTATCAGTCATGTTAGAACGCCATTTTTCAGTCATGATGAAATAACAGGATTTTTACATTATTTTGACGGCGGTTAATCAAATTTTTGTCTTTGGGTGCTACGAGATTATTTTAGTGGGACGTACGCAATATTTAAAATGTATATTTCATATCTGGCAGGTTCAAGCTCTTGGCCATGGCACTGCAATGTATCTACGTTAATTCTTTCCATACACTGAGGAAAATGAGGAGTAACTGCTATTCCAATCGCAGGAGCTTTCACTCCAACGCCCAGTCAGTATATAGATGACTATTTTCGAAGTAGAAGTTACTACATTGGAGTACTTTTTACCAATGTTCAATAACCCTAGGAAAAAGTGAACATATATGACCCATACATGATTCATACATAATATATATATAATCCATATATTGTCCATACATGAAAACGTGTGGGATCATATATAATCCATATATATTAGGTGTGCAAGTTGAAACTCGGCTTTTTTTTGTCGAATTCAATTTTATTTAAAAAATACTTCTTTCAAGAATTATCAATTAAAATATTCGCCGTTATTATCTACAGTCTTTTGCCATTTATCGGGTAGTAGATAAATGCCTTCACGATAGACACTTGTTGGTTTTGGAACAAAATAGTTATCCAGCCATTTCCGAACATCTTCGATATTCATGAAGTGCTGCTCCTTCAAATATTGACATTGATCTGAATAAGTGATAATCAGAAGGAGCTGAATCTGATGAATATGCCGCATAAGGTACAATTTCCCAGCCTGAATTGAAGATGAGTTCCTGGGTTGGTTTTGCTGTATATGGACGTGTATTATCATGCAGCAGCATCACTTTTCGCCTTCCTTGCCCGGTAAATGGTCTTTTTTCTCCAGAGCATCACTTACTTTGATCAGCTGGGCCCGGTAACGCTCAGCTGTAATAGTTTGACCAGGTTCCAGAAGCTCGTAGTAAATGATTCCTTTACAATCCCACCAGACACAGAGTAAAACTTTGTTTGCATGAATATTCGGTTTTTCAACTGATGTAGATGGCTGGCCCGGATCAACCCATGCTTTTCTACGTTTAGGATTGTCGTAAAAAATCCATTTTTCATCACTCGTAATGATTTTATGCAGAAAATTTTTCTTCTTGAACCGAGCAAGCAAATTCATGCAAATGGCAACTCTTTGTCTTTCATTTTCTTCCGTCAGTTTACGAGGAACCCATTTTCCTTCCTTCTGTATTTTTCCCAATGCATGCAATCGAAGTAAAATTGCTTGACGAGTAACTCCTAACTGTTCTGCAAGCTCTCCTCGAGTTTGACATGGATTTTCATTCAGTAAAACTTCAAGTTCTTCATCCTCAAATTTTTCGATTGCACCTGGACGTGGATCGTCCTCAAGACTGAAATTCCCATTACGAAATCTTGTAAACCACTCTTTCACTGTTGAATGGCTCACAGAATGTTGACCCAATGTCGTATTAATCAATTCCATAGCTTGAGCGGCATTTTTATTCATTTGAAAACAGAATAGAATACAGTGGCGTAAATATTGCTCACCGAAACCGATACACAGGAAATTACTACTTGAAAATGACTGATATGACAACTGCAATGTCCACGCTACATGTATCCAAAATGGCGGACGAATTGGATGCGTTCAAATATTTTGTTTCATGCAATCAACTTGAAGCCGAGTTTCAACTTGCACACCAAATAACACATATATAATCTATATATGACCATATATGATCCATGTATAATTCATATATAATGCATGTATGGAAAATATTTCATATATGGCAGAATTTTTTTAAATATGTGAAAAAATCTCGCATTCATGGGTCATATATGGATTACATATGAACTATATATGGGTCATATATGAATTGAATATGGGTTATGTACAGATTATATATGACCATATAAGATCATATATGAATTTTATATAGATCACATATGATTTTTATATGGTCCGATATGATTCATTTTTACTAGGGAAGATCTGGTTTGTAAGGAGTAAGCCATACTGAAAATACCGTAGGTGCTACCAAAAAATGTTGACTGATTGGATAGAGTGAAATATACTCCTTTATTTTTCTTCGTGCAGCAAGTTTGATTCAAATTATCAATATATTATTCCACCAATTAAAGTCTTTCATACCGTTCAACTATAATTCCACAATTGAGAGTGTCAACAAAAACAACTGTTGGTATTTAGAGGGCTCGTTAACGAATCTCCACTGGAATCCCCTGGTAACAATAAAGCGTGCAGAATAATGTTCAAATAATGTGTAGAGGATGTTATGTCGTCCATGAGAATGTGCATGCACACTGTTCTGTGGTTTTGGAGCGACTATTTGAACATTTATCCATAATGAACATCGTAAACATGTTTTACTGACTTAAATTATGTGATTGTACACTTCTCTTGAATTGTTGAATTCATCATCGACTGCACTGATTTGACAAATTATTATATATGTTGTGTGTACGTTGTATTTCGAGGCATCCGGTAGCTTTTGTGAATGCACTTTTTGTGCAATTAATTTTTCATTTGAGAGAATTATGAATCGATTGGTCTATATCCCACGAAGACAAATTCCTAGAGATTTTCCCAGAGCTTCGAACCAGCACTTACTAAAATACAACCCTGGCAAAAATACAGTGTGGACAATGCGCAAATACAATATTTGTCTCATTTCTCACTCTTCGCACGCTGTTCGCACTTTTATTCCTGAATCTAATGATATGAAAATTATTCCCGATTTTCAATTGATTTTATGTATCTGCAAAGTTCTATGATGTTTGTCTTACATACCCTAAGTAAAAGGTTTATTGCGCTGATTACAATGAATGGCACTTTGGGAGCATTCACGTCATCTCGGAGATGATCCGCTGATATGATTGAGGCTATGTCTCTCCCTCGCAGGACCCGGGCTCAATCCTCGCTCAGCACACTCTCAATAATCTCCATTGTGATTCCGTTTCCTTCGCTAACAGGGTAGATAAAATACTCCGCAATCATTAAGAAAGCCCAAGAGTTTGATTCATTATCATTGACAAAGCATATTTTAGCAATAACCTTGTTTAAATCTTGGTCCCACAAGATGTTTATAACTGCGAATTTGGCACGTTGTCTATGTCTAAAACGGGGAAAATGAATTCCCCTATCCAATTGCCCCAGTAAAAATGATGATAGCGGTTGTCTAGCACTTTTCAAGGCACTTACAGTGAAGCTAGTCACTAGAGAGGACCTTGACATTAACTATAAGGTGGCTGGAGTCATTTTTGCTAGGGTCGACCACAATGGAGTGAGCTGTGGAAGCTGTGGGTTTTGAATCTTTGTAGCTGTACTGGTTGATCAACACTCGCCATGATAAACGTTTGATATGATAATTAGTCAGTAATGACTTTATAACTTGATAATTGATCATGTTTCAAGGCATACGACGTTGTTGTACCTTGCACGGAGAAAACGGGTATAGTAAAATATGGACGGACCAAACATTTGGTCCCCACAATCAATCGCGTAGTTATTTTGATTGAACGTATCGTTAATTTAACTAAGCGTATTGTAAATTCCATAGAATCGTTTAGTTAATTTGATTGCGCAGTTTGGTCTGTCCATATTTTACTATTCGCTTAGTGGTTTTCACCATTCCTTTTGCTCCGTGTGGAACATTTGAGATGCACCTCTTTTTTGTTTTTTCCTTCGAAAACAACAAAGGATATTTGAATTATAAGCACATAGGGCTTCCAAGGACATTCTATAGAATGGTAAAAAAATTTGTTTGAGGAAAAATATGCATTTAAATTTGCGGGGTTGAAGAAATTCCAAAAAGTGTTACAAGGTGCAACAATCTACTCTACAGGTGCACGGTAGCGTAGATTCCTCCTATTTCACTCATATATTGTTGTCAGGTTTATTCATGTACTTGACTTCGAGACGGTACCGCGTCTCTTGATATGTATCATGTTATTTATGCACTTCGCTTAGTGATTATCACTATTCCTCTTTCTCCGTGTGTAGGGGAGAATGGGTTAATTAGGAACACGTAGGCAAGATCGCAAAAAACACAAAGAAATGCGTTCAACATGGAATTTATTTCCATTGCAAATTGATGTTTAATTATCAGACTCCAAGTTCGATCGAACGATGTACTATATAGAAAATATTCAAACTGAATTAAGATTTGAGAGAAATGAAAACCCCCGACGTTAACGTAATTGAGAACAGTGTTCCAAATCATCAATGATATGTTCCCATGACATGTGAAATAGTGATTATCGATGCAGCATGTGCAATAATCATTATGATGATATCATGAAACAACCCACAAGATTTCACGGTGTAAAATTTCACTCAAACATAAAATCAGCACGCAATATCCTATTTTCACAGGATTTTCCATTTTCGTTCATAATTCAATGTTCAAAGAAGTACAAATTAACGGTAATCAATATCAGATAAAAGATATCAAAATATGGTAATATCGAGCGCTTGCATCTGCTTCATCGAGCTCATTCGTGATTATCCTACACTATTAACTACAACCACAAATGACATCAAATGGAATAAAGGGTTACAATTGAAATTGGGAATTAAGAAATGGAATCCCTATTGATGTGACGTTCTTAAACCACACTGTAAAAAATGATTGTAGACTTTTCCTTCATTTGTAGAGGATTTAATACCTCAAAAACAGAATAATTTCTCAAAGTGGGGGGAAAGTCCCTCATTTTTGATGAAAAAACAATCCCCCCACGATGAGGGACGAAATCTACCAACCGGGTGCAGGCAAACTTCCCACATCATTTACAGTGCATGTATTCAGTAAAATATAAACGGAAACGCCAAAAAAATCTATTGCTTCGTTTAATAAACCAAAGTGACATCAAACTCATACAAATATTTAATCAGTTCTCAGCTGAAAGGCCAAACTCTTCTTCTCAATTTTAATCAAGTAAAAATATTAGACATAGACTACGCAATCTTGAATTTAAAAGCGCATGGCTGTAACAGAACGGGAATATAAAGAAATGATGATGTTCCGTTATATCTCACGTTTATAATTACCTCACTCTCCCCTATGGGGTTCTGAGAATATTTTTTCGAGTGATTTAAGTGGACAGAAACTGGTTGGTTTCTGTCAGGGAGTTGGTGATGCACGGTATTTCACGATATCCATATCTTATATACAATTTATACATAGTTTTTATCAATATTCTGAAGATTCAATATAAACTCGCCATAGTTTCTGTAAGAAATATGGATATCGTGGAATATCGTGCAACCCTACAGGCGGTGGGTCGTTTAATATTCAATCGGAATTGAGATTCCACAACCCTGGACAATCCAAACATAAATAGGAGAAACACATGGTTTTTTCCCTGAATTTCAAACAGTAGAATCCCAGTGACTGCTTTGCAACATCAACCACTAAAAATTAGTGTGTATGAACTGCAAAATTAGTGAAAGTTCACTAATGTTCGCAGCTTTCCATTGCACAATTCATAGTTCACCTATTCGGTGGTCAACCTTCAGTAACAGAAATAATGAGGTTTCACTGATTTCAATTGAGACAGTTCTGAGGAATTCAATCTAGGATGAGAGGTTCCATTCGAAAAACCTTTACACTTGATACAATTGAAACATTTGGAAACGTTGCATACATAGACATGAAAAACAAACTGAGAACCATTGTATTCTAATACATAAAATCGAAGTGAAATAATTCCTCTATGAGCTTTTGAAAGATTCGGTCTAGCGGTTTTCCGAATGAAAAGAAATTGAGAAGAATTTGTTAGTAAACGCCAAGTAACACGAAAGTGTAGGTGAAGTACTGTGAAAATGCCACTCGGTTATATCCATTTGGTACAGCAAAAAACATTCCATGGCACGTTCATAGAATGTTCATTCTCGGGAACGTACTATGGAGATACTTTGAACGTATTTAGCTGTACCAAATGCATATAATAAGAATATGCTATGAATTTTCTATGTACGTGGTTGTGCTGCTTGGGCGAACACGCAATTGGTTTGTAATAAATGCTAAAAAATGATGCGAACATCCAGATACCACCGAAATATTTATTGGTAAACAATCCAGAATGAGAAAAAAATGTATGATCTTAATTATTTCGAAAGTAAAAATTTGGAAATCATCTTTTGCTCATCAACGCGTCTGACGATCTTCACCTTTTTCTACTGATCATATACCGAGTGGTGAACTCATAAGCATCAAGCCGTGCAAGCACAAATGCTGTACTTTTTCTGCATTTTAGATGAATTATGATTGATATCTTAGAAAGAAAAAGTTAAGATACTATAATTTCAAAATTCAGATAAAAAACATACTCGGACATATCTCATATATTCCTTATACATTCATTTTCATTTGGAATTGAGGCATCATCACACACACGAATTTTATGATTCTTGCATCAAACAGATATAAAATGGAAAATCGCATCTTCTCTTTATAAATCTTTGATAGCAATGAACTCTCGGAAATTTTTTATGATCATTTTCTATGGCTTCTCAGGAATAGAATACATTTGCATAGGTACTTTTATATTTTTAGTATAAAATATTCCCCTCCAATATAATTGAAATCCACTTCAAAAAGTTTCTCCATTATATGGATGTTGATTAAAAATGATTTATACGATTGTCTCTGTAGAAGACTGTACAGCAGAAAGCAGGGTTTTGAATAAATTAGATAATCAACCTCATATAAACCTCATATTTATTCAAAAAGGATGTACAGAGTTTTGTTTGGAAGTATCAACAGCGAGACTCGGCAAGAGTGGCGCACGGAACAAAGAATTATATCACACAAGGCGAATCCTCAAAAAAGAAGACAATCATTCAGCTTCACGTGTTTTTTTTTTCGTTTTTCTTCATTTTTCTCGTATTAAAAGTGCGCTCCGAAGCAGAATATGATTATTACAATTAAAAAAGAAATCTCATACTCATCACAAGTTAACAATCGGTAAATGCGGCACCTATTTTCGAATTTGTGTTGTTCGTCATATAAACGTCATCCCCTACTGATTTTCTTCCTTTCAATATCATTAATGTCCCTACGATCGATCGCTTTTTCATATCGTTTGATCTGTTTTTAATTCATCTTTCATTACCTCTCTCTCTCTCTGAGACTAAAAAGAAACGACAGCGGTATTGCTTTTTTCCTCTTCCCTCAACAGTTTCTTTGGCAAAACTTATTACACATTGGTTGTAGTTAAAATTAATAAATAATAAACATATTAAATAATATAATAATGAAGAAATAAGAATTATTGTGATGATTATTATAGTAGGGAATATCGATAATGATAATAATAGCAATAATGATAAAGCAATAATAAAAATATTGATAATAATGAAAGGAAATCAAAATTAGCGATGATAGACAAATTGAGTAATTGTTATCGTAATTACAATAATGGTAATAGATATATTAACATCGTGAAGATTTTTGTATTACGAATACGTATATATATTATATTAAAAATTGATATGATTCGACGGCGCGTTTACGCGGCGCGTTGTTCTTTTCTCGAATTCAATTCAAAAGGATATAAAAAACAAAAGAAAACAAAGTATACGTGTATCCATCGTGATTGTGCTTTCCATGCGACTCCTACGTGATCTCTAATCATACAAATACAATAATTCATTTTTCATCCTTTGTCTGATTCCACATCGCAGCTTCGCAATATTATTTGCTTCGAAATTTTCACATAAATTATCGGATTCCTCTCCCCGATGCTTTGCCTTTTTTTTCGCTTCTTTTCTGGACGATTGATTTACACAATACAATATGTACAATACGATAATGATTTTTTAATTTAATCAGGCGTGTTCCTGTGATGTAATATTACATTCATACATGTGTTGTTCCGTTTCATATTTCCTTTCGTGTCTTCCAGATAAAATATTATATTAGTCAATTGCCTTCTAATTATAACTAAACGAACAACACTGCGGTTGAAATATCATGGGAAATAATATTGCACTCATGAAACGAGATATACAATCATTATATATATATATATACGCGTGAATCTATCATATAAATTGTTTGTTTGTTAATTGAGCAAGATCCAATTCTCGAATACAAATAATAAAGATCAAACGAAAGAATTGAATGCAATTTCGAAAGTTAGAAGGCGAATGAATGAAAATGTTCGGTAGAATGATAATAATAGTGGTCATAATAAGAATAATTCTATCAAAATGTGCGATTAATTGCGAAATTAATTGTTAAATTAACGGATGGAGGAAATACATGATGAATCGTGTCGATAAATAAATAAATGATACAATGACAATGAAATCAGTCCTTACATAAAATTAAGATTAAGAAAACTTAATAAAAGAGTGAAAATAATATAATACATAACATGCGGAATAAAGAGAGATCATCTGGTATAGCAGCAGTTCGTCTAGTCATTAAAATACTGCGAATTAACTATCAACAAAATACATTTATATATATATACATATATACGTGTTTATATATATATGTATATATAAAAGAACGAAAACTGGCTCATTAATCAAGGAATATACGAGAACACATGTAATTTCTCATTAAAACCTCTGAGCCTTGACTTGACTTAATTCCAGTAGAAGTTAATCACTCTTTCGTGATGCTTTCTTCGAGAGCAATACGTTACAGCAATACGCCTATCGACGGAAAAGCCGGAAGTGACTGCTGGATTTCCGTTTCCAAGCGGAGCGGAAGGTCCTGAAGGTTTCAAATGAAATATGCGATAACCAAGATGACGTTGATAATAATAATTATCGTTATAGGATGCTGATGATAATTATGATGATGATCGGTAACAGTATTAAGGTACAATCATTAAGGAAATAACCAACCCCCGCTAACGTTATCGTTGAGACGCCTTTTAACTGTTGTTACTTTTCCTCTTTCGTCAAAATGAATTTCCTCAACTGAATACATCATTCCTTGATGAACAAAAATTTTATATCGATTATATCGATGATAATTAAAATGACAATTAAAATTCTAGCTGCTTAAAGTCGATACTAGACATTCGTATGAGATGTGACAATCGAATACACAAAAGTATAAATAATCCACCCAATTACATATATCTGACTCGTTGTCGTCTTTTATATTATTTCATCGCTTTGTAGGAAACACGCCCTTTTTCTTCCTTATCGTTGATCCAACGCTGCTCAAAAACACACGCACATTTATATACATTAATAATGATAATAATGATAATAATAATAATTCATAATAATCGCTCGTAACCGCCATAAAAACTCTGCCTCGTACGTATTCTTATAATAACTATGTGACATAATGATGTCTCCTTCGATCATCTTTTTTCTCCTCCACGTTCACGTGCATGTATTGAAATGAATTTCCCTCATGTGCGTATAAGTGTGTCCATGTATCGTGTATTATCTCGTGTACTTGTGTATGGTCTTTGGTCTCTACAAAAAATATATATAATATCCTTAACAATAATGATCGTTACGTCGATTCGTGATTTATTTGAAAATCTCAATAATGAACTTATAGATTATTTCTACTTTCATCATTTACTTGCGTTAACTATTCCGTCGTCGAAGGGAGAAGGGAAAAAATTTGACTTTCATTACACGGATATTATAACTATATTTATATATATATATATTTATATTTATATTTATATAATGTATATATGTACACGCCCAATGATCTCATCCAATAAATGCGTGTCGAATGGAAGAAAAGCATTTACTCGATCGATCATGAGCATTGTCTAATCAATTAAACTACCTACAGTCAAACTGTGTACAACTCTCAAAAGAAGAATAATATTCATGTGCATGTTCTTATTTCGGAATCCTTTCGAATACTCTGAATATATTCCGAATAAAACTCACGCTTTATCACAATATACTATCCCCTTATAAGTTTCAGTAGACCCGATGTCACGCCTACGTTATCTAAAACCTTGCCGTGTTGCTTTCACGCTTTGGTATCTTTGGATAAAGATAGGACATGCGAGGTCAGATCACATGTTTAAAAAGGGAAGGTTTGAGAGGTCGTATTTGTTCAACCGTCTAACTACAGTTACCATAATCCATCCCGTTGTTTTCAATTTAGATAGATTTTATCTCTCTCTCTCTCTCTCTTTCCATAGACCTGAATCTTGAGCATGCTGAACCTCTCAGGATTCAGAACTTCTCTCCAAGGGGAACAGAGAAGAGTCAAAAGAGAGGATACTCCGAAATAAAAAAAAAAAAACAAACAGAAGAGACCGCGAAAGAAACACGAAAGTCCAATAGGCATCGGCGTGGGTAGGTAGCTAGCTTCGTGACAACGTTCGTGACTTCATTTCGTTAAGATTTCTTCCCATATGGAACGTGAACTGATCCCCTCAGAGATATCTCGCCAAGATTTCTAGATGAGGTAAATTCTTTTTTCCTTTAATCAGTCCCTGTTTCCGTGGAATTCCAATTATCGGCTCTTGAAGCGCGAGTCCCAATAAAAACTCATTGGCGTTTCGTGAAATTTTATTCCCATCGATCCAAGTTCGATCTACCTCTTCCGTTTCTTCTTAAGCCAGATACAAATCGGTTGTGTTAGTCGTGTGGTCCGGTTTTGTACACGCGCTTCCAGTTGGAGAGGCCGCACTAGCGCCACTGCTCGCTCTGGTTGCAGCCAAAGGCGATCTGCTTGCGACATCGGCATTGTTATCCGCTCCTCCCCCGTTACAACCGTCGTTATGTTGGGAATTGTTATGGGAAGACGCCAGCGTATCCCCGTTACAGTAGTAATATGTCGAATCTGTGGAATTTCAAGAAACGTTAAGGGTTGGTTTGGAATGGGAAAGAATCAAGTTTCATATATGTGCTTGGGTTTTATTACAACTGGTTTTATGTCGTTTCATCAAAAATGTTCTACAGAAAGTGCTTCTCAAAACTGATTACTGATACATTATCCAAACTTTGATATACTTCTGTTTCATTTGTTTCGAAAAATTCAATCAAAAACTTATGGATCGTGTGATTCTTTTCGACTGGATTATTCGCATTCGCATGCTTGTTGGGATCGTTCATCAATCAATTCATCAATTATTTTAACCGGGCAAACATTTTATACCCGGCGTTTTGTTATCCAGAACACGGTTTTACCGAAACCTGCTTAACGGATCATAAATTTTATAACGTGCATGTTGCATTCACATTCTCATAAATCCTCAATGTAATGTTTCCATATCATTGAATGTGATATTACAAAATACAAGAGAGGAGTCGTAATATGCATGTTAGATGAAGTATGTTGCGTTCAGGCGGAAAAAAGAGAATTACCCAGAGCAAATAAATATATATTTGCAGTGTTCTCGAAAACACTCCACCCCTCGAGGTGTGATCTTCAACAACATCGGCTACTCCAATGAGCGACGAGTCTACTTATGTAGCATTCGCTCAATGATTGGTTGAAATCTACTTTGAAACTAAACATTTCACACCTTTGTCCCAAAGGAAAAAGTGTATTGTTTTTGTTTCAAGAATCACCCCTTGAGAGGAGAGTTTCTAGGACACCTTCTCTATACATCCATTTCTCATACATTATTTCTTCTGGGGTGAATCTGCTCCATCTGACGAATCTCGTAATTTATGTTTTGATATTGAACTTTAGAACTTATTGCACATTTTGGCGACATCGTTCGCTGTCTCAAGAAGATCCAATATAAATAAATTGCACTAACTAGATTCATTTGGTGAGTTAGTACTTTGACCCTCATCTAATCGGTACTCATACTCACTGTTTACTTACTGAGCAACCCGCTTGTCGCTGCTCCATATCCGTATCCGCTATATGGTGTACTTGAGTATTGAGGATAGGCTGCGCTGTAAGCGTAGTCGCCACCACCTGGAAAAAAAAAGAATAGTTTATGAGATTTTTTAGACCTTCAAATTCAGAACTATCTTATTCTCGAAATGAGAATTCTAATTTTTGAATGGGTTTTGCAATCTTCAACGCGCGGGAATCTTTGTTCAAACAACTTCCATTTATCTCACATATTTTTAGAACAACTGCGAATTGTATAAAAATTAGTTCAAAACCAGTCAATAATTAATGTAGGGGAACAATTTGAATCAGGATCAGCACCACCAGACTCCCAGTGATGTATCAAAACATCTCCGGGACGGAAGTAGACATAAAAATGTGTTGGATAAGTATTTGAAAACTTTCTGAGACGTTTCTATGTTCGTTCAGGTTTGTTAACTATTCACAAATCTTATTTGATCCAAAGATGGTTTGTTTATGATTAATGAGCCTTCTTTGTCACAAACAAACTCTTCTCTCAGTGTACATTACTGAAGAGCTTAGTGCTGTGTAAGTCATGAATTTTAACCAAGTTTCATTTTAAAAATTGAATCTCTGGTTGAAGAATTCCATTCATCATCCTTGTTAAACGTACAAAACTTTAGCGAATCTGATCATACTGAAATTTTCAGTATTCTGTGAGTATAATTTTAGTATGGTATACACTGAAAAAAAAATGTATTCCAGTCAAATAAATATTTATTTGTCCTGTACCAAAGAAATATTTATTAGAATTAACAAAATATTCTTTGGAACCAAAATAATTTATTTGGATTAAATAGATGGTTTTAATCGTTTATTTGATTCCAATAAATTATTTTGGTTCCAAAGAATATTTTGTTAATTCTAATAAATATTTCTTTGGTACAGGACAAATAAATATTTATTTGACTGGAATAAATTTTGTTTTCAGTGTACGATCAGTACGAATCTAGTCGTAATTCAGTAAAACACCAAATCGTGATGAAAAGTGAACTGAAAACATATCATACACTTGGGAAATTTTTATACTCAAAGTATACCGAAATATTTCCAAAAACCAAAAAAGTATCAAATTTCGGTATACTTTTGGTATAAATCAAGTTTGATTTCGGTAACCGTATTGTCTAAGTATATTTGGGGTATGGAAAATTCACAAATATACTGTATAATTTCAGAATAATCGCATTTGTTGAAGTAATTTTGATTTGAATACTGTTAGAAAAATTCAACGGAAATTTAATAATATATTATGAAACCATCTGAGTGGAGAAATTTTGAAAATTGAGAAAAACATATGTCCGAAATTTTATGAATGTATATTATTTTCAATCGACAAAACCTTGATTTTAATGATGAAATTATGAAACTTAATAATACGTTCTTGAATTTCATAATCATTCCTTGAATACGAGAATGTTCTTGAATTCAATAACCACTTTTGGGATGTCAATTCTTATATTAAAATAAAAACAAAGTTCCAACAGGGAAAGTTGCGGATGTTAATTGATGTCTATTGGAATGTTGTACGTTGAATACAAATTTTAAACAGCAAAGAAATATTACTCATGAATCTTGAAAAATAACACAGACGACGTAAATCAAAAACTTGACTCAAAAATTTAATTCCAATTCAATGAAAAATTTTTTCATTGAAAACAAGATTTATCGGAATGAGGGCAAAGAAATTTGGTTTTCCGTGTAGAAAGTTTAAAATCGACCTTAAAAATAACGAAAACCCGTGTTTTTCTACAAATTTGAGGTCAGATTGAAATTCAGCATAGCAAAATTTTCCAGAAAAATATAGTGAGATCCTTGGTTTAGAACGTCGGTCAGATTTTGTCGGCCTGTCCGATTTGTCTTGAATATTTTTAGAATTCTATAGAACTCCATAGAGTTCTTGGAGATTTTTAAAAGAATTCTATCTTACGGATATTTGCGAGTGTTTTCAAGATATTGAGAACGTTCTTCGAGAATTTTAAAGAAATTCACATATCTCTGAATGAAATGGACTATGTGGGAGAAGAATTATTGTTCAAGACTTCGTAAGAGATCGTTCTGTGCTATTTGAGATGAGTAAAATTCTTCAATCAGAAACATTAGACATAAGATAAGTATAGTGCCCCTCAGTACTAGCTACACTCGAAAAAGAGTTGCTTTGAAATACACTACAGTTTGCTACCCCATCAAGTCTCTACACGGAAAAAAAAGAATAGTTGCTGCAGCTACTTAGTAGTCAGGACAAGTAACACTTTAGCTGTCTCAACTCATTCAAAATACCTCAGGTATTTACGTTAGTTAGTGCAACTATCGAATTACTGCAGCAACTACTTAACTAGATGGTCGAAAATCGACTATTCAAGTAGTTGCAACAATTTCTTTTTTTCCGTGTAATAGGAATGTTCTGATTATTTACGAAGCTCGTAACGCTGTGCTAGACCAAAAATTTGAGATGAATTGGTTTTTCATCTTAAAAACTTGTTTTTCGCTAGAACAGCGCCAAAACAAGTCTCATGAATTACTCGAACATTTCTATTGGGGGCAATAATGAATGTTTTCAATATACTTTTTAGTGTATTGAACTACGAGACTCCTCGATTATGCAAAATAAAATGTTACAGAGAGTCTTGGTAGTTCACTATTTCTAGTAGAAATGCTCCATGGTTTCACGAGTTTCATAACGGATGATTACTAGTGCTTTGTAAGTTTCTGGTGAGGGATTTGAATATGTCTAGTTTTTTGCTTAGTCAAGTGTTACAAAACTCGCCAATCCAATCCTTAGATCATTTCCACTAGGAATCGCAATTACCGATTCCTGTAAGTTCCATCACTGAATTTGGAATTCATGCCTTATACAAATGAGAATGCGACGCAATTCGAATCATTACTCTAACAGCAAAATGCTGAGCAAATATGCAGTAAATTGTTAAAAACGTACAACAACAGTTTGAAGCAATTCGCAGGGACGATGCGTGGCCAAATGCGCAACAATATGCTGTGAATCGAGGATTTCAGCTTGAATTGTTATCGTGTTGCTAGGAAGTTGCTCGGTTTCATGAAACTCTCAATCACATGCGTGGCAAATTCCCAGCAACTTGATGAACAATGTAAGAGCAACGATTGCACAGCAACTTTTGTTGTATGGGTATTTCGTATGTCAAGAATGGCTCTGCTACGTATGTTAAGGGAGTTAAAGATTTTTAAAGGCTCTCTTTTTTCCGTGGAAACAAATTTTATACCCTCAATCTATCGCTTCTACAACAACATTTTTTTTATCACCCTCAATATGTGAGAATTCAAAGAGAAGAAACAGCCTTCTAAACATGCCAAAATTATTAACAACAAATAAGTTTCATCCTCATATACTACGATAAAATACAAAAATGAATAATCGAAAATTTTATAGAAAAAATGATGATTCTTTTAAACATTCATTTCAGAATCAACAGAGGCGTGATGAAAAAAGAATCAATAGAAACCACGGAACACTGTATACAAAAGCAACACGTCAGAAACGAGAATTCAACCCTAGCGAAAGTGTCACCATCAAGGGGTAAACATGCATCTTCGGCGGATGAACCTTGTACACCGTTTCATCCAGTCACCGGTAAGTTAGTACTCTAGCAGTACAATCGAGCATTCCCTTGATACGTATAACCAATGAGATTCACAGTGCTTACCTACCATGGGATCGTGCTTTTGTATCTAATATCAGGGAAAACTAATTTATCCACTGGTTTATTGAATTATCCCGGGAAAATAAAAAGCCCCAGGGTTATCCACTGAGAACTCAAGGTTTTGAAAATAAAACTTTGCAAAATTATCTTCAAGGATTCAATATAACAGTCAAATTATTGTGAATCGGTTGTAAGGAAGCTATATTAAAGAAAAAATCATAGTTCTTATGAAGATGATGTATGCTTTTCACAATTATTCGAAACCACCCAGATAGCATAGGGTTCGTTGATGAATTTTTGAAGAATTCTCTCAAAAGATTAGAATTCAATTGAAATTCTTGAAAGTTTTTTATCTGGGAAAGGATGAAAATGTCACTATGGCAGTAATACATAGCACAGTTGGTATAAAGATTAGGTATCATAGTCCACAAGAATACGAATTCTTTTTGAAACCATATGTCCTTAGGAAAATTTACTACAAAATTTTTCACTAAAACGCTTCATTTTTCCTCCCAAAAATTGGCGAAAAAGTGAAGTGGTTTAGTCAGAATGGAGTAAATTTTCCTAAGGTCGGATCCACTGTTGTAAGATTCCCATAAGATCGGATAGTTTTTGCAAAACCATGGAAAATCGTTTACGGGGGAAAATTCATCAAGGTTTGGATATAATTTGTTGATGTTCAACAATGAACTTAACGAGACGTTACTTGATTACTCCTTGAGTCATTAAATTGAATTGTGAGAATAGTGATCGGAAACCCAAATACTCGATCTGACACGCGTGATAATTGTATGAAATTTAGAAGACACATCGTCGCTGACGAAACAAAACGTGACAAGTGGAAGGTGAACGTCCTAGTAACCGAACATGCAGCTCTTTCCGAACAACATACAATATAATCAATTATTGAGTATCTATTCAAATTATAATCACCACTAGAACAATGAAGGAATTGTCATTTATTTTTAAGTGATGGTGATAATTTGAATAAATACTCAATAATTGATTATACTGCATGTTGTTTGAAAATAGGTGCATGTTTGGTTACTGGGACGTTTACCTCACCTGATTATCTCTTGGTTTTTTTCTCAATTCTCATTATTGTGGAATTTGGATGATCGTGCAAAATGAATCCATTAGGATAACTATGGTTCAAACTATTTGATATCAGATTTGTGAAAGATCGCGGTCGGATTTAAAAAAATATTCATTTTCCTGAAAACGGCGGACATTTGAAGTTAATGGTCGAATTTTCGATGAAAAATTTTCCTATCAAGTGTCAATTGCATTAAGAAGATACTGTTAGAATTTGGAGTGAATCGAACAAAGATTGTTGAAAAGATTTGCTAAGACCAATTGAAAAAGTAGTGTTGAGAAAAACACGTTAAAAGTTTCACATGTAAGTTTTTGTTGTTGAGAAAAAAATATTTTTGTTACTCTGACATGTGCACTAAATGTATACATAATCACTTTTTCAAATAAATAATTTTTTTATACGACAAAAAATGATGAATATGCATCGCATTTTGAGCCTTCTACAGTGACTATAATCTTTGAAATAAGAATTATTTAATCAGGAGATTTATCAGAACATGAGAAAGATTTTCTATGGTTTCACAAGAGTTTTCCGGTTTTCGTGATCACTATTGAATTCAACCACTTGAAGATAGCAATGACAATTCTGAAATAAGATGCTAATAAACACGACTGCCGGTGTTTCAAAGGGCGAGTATAGTTCTTCAATGGCATTTCAAAGCCATGAGTGGCCCACTGGAATGCCAGTGATTATTGTTTGGAGGGATCGATTCTTTTCTGTGCAAAATATATTGAATTGACATCCAATACAATCATTTATAACATTATTTTATAAAAATTCATAAGAACTACACTGTGGAAAATTTTTATGGGAAAATTCCTATAAATTTATGTGAAGTAATTAACATATGCAAGCGTTAGGAATTTTCCGTTTACTGGGAAATTTCATACACATATATCGGAAATTGATTTCCCATCCAACGGTTGGAATTTCCCGGTTGCTTTTTGCAGTGATATAATTTTTCTGCAAAAAAGAATTCATTCTCTTCGAGAAATTTCATTCCTAATCAAAGACTACTCAAGCGATGCTCTGTGAAAGTTGGTATCACACTCGAATTGTAATTGTTGGTGCATTTATGGACAAAAATCCGCCTTCGAGTCAGTTTTCTGTTTTTAAATACTCAGAAAGAGTTCCAGTTCAGGGTAAATTACATCATTCTTGTGATACTCAACTTATCCTGAGAAAAATCTGAATGAAAGTTAAGAGAAAGTCTTGGTAAATCAATAATCAGACAATATCAATGGGTTTTTATTCAAAATTTATCGAGGTTTTATTGAATTTTATAAAGTGTCCATTGCCGCAAACAAAAGTGTTGCAATGATAAAAATGAACATCAAATGAAAATTAGGTCGATGGCGGATTTTTTTTCATAAAGGTATCAACAAAATTTCCCATTTTAGAGTGGAAGAATTTTCAAAATTATGTGTAATTCAGTATAGTTTTGGATGATATCAAAATTGAGGTGAAGTTGATTTATTTGAGCTAAATTTTTATATACAGTGGCTAAATTTCCTAGGTCTCTTATATTCATCTGAGCCCTTCTTCTCTGTGCAAGGAATAATCTCGTTCAGTTGATTATTAAACATCAGACAATACTATCCAACACTTGATGAATGCGTTTCTTATGAACCGCAAATTTTATACAATCACCGATTCCTCCCACTTTCCCATAGATTTTCGGGCTCTTCGTTGTCACTATTGAATGCCGCGCTTCAAAAACTACGCAAATTTCATACTTTATTCACTTTTGCATCGACAAATGAAACTTGACACCGCCTCCGTTGATTACACTGAGAGAAATTTAAATAGTCACATCAACTATTTCAGGACAACTATTCACACTCAGTATTCACAAGTATATAAATAGTTATGGTAACTTGTTTATAGTAATTCAAACTATTTACACAGTTGGATTAACTATAAAAAGAGTTGGAAAAATTATAACTGAATAGTTATCCTCTCATATAGTTGCCATGACTATAGATTTTTCGGAGTGTAGGCTTTGACTTTATTGTCATTCCATAATAAATTCAATCATAAGAACACTCTATTCTTCGGCTAGGAATACTGTGGAGAATTTGACTTCAAATTTCTCTCAGTCTTGAAACCGCAAAATAATGAATGTTGTATCAATCAATTTCACAATAATTTCAAGCAATCAATTTTACTGCCGACTATTTTTGTTGGCTGCGGTGCGAAAGTCGATAACTGCATAATCAGTGAACATTAAATGGTCTTTGAAGTAAAATGCCTCTGATTCAAGTACTAAAAAGGACTGAAAACTTCACAATCAATAACAATTCACCAATTATGCAGTGAAATTTCCTTGATTCCGTTCGATCGTTAATCATTAACTGCAGAAATGATGAAGTTTGCTCGCATGTGGTGAAAAGTCGTTCATCGATTTTATATAATTTATTAAAAGAATCAAACAAAGAAAGATTTGCAGGTGATAATCCAATGTTATCATCATTCTAACACAAAATCAATCACACCAAAGTCATCACTGTATTTTTCCTGTTCAAAAAAAGCGTAGGGTTAATTTTTGAAATTACGTCAAAGAACTTTGGAGAATCTTAAATCATATCCTATCCGTTGCAATACACTGAGTCTATCTCAAAAGATCATTTGATTTCAAATTCGAAAGTATACAAAATGCACTCAGTATCCTGTATTGAGTAGGCTGGTGATTTCCATTCCCCTATCATCATCGCATTTTCAGTTCATTCGGCAAATCAGGAGTTTTGTACTTCAACGAATAATGAAATGCAAAACAAGAATTTATTAACATATATAATAATCCATAAAATTCATTGATTTGAAGAAGCAAAAATTTCACACGAGTTGGGCCTTGAAAAACTGAATTACGCGCAAGTTGTTGTTACGTGGGTGAAACGCAATCCAGGTGATCGATTCTCATATTGCACTTTTTTCAATTCACAATATCGCTAAATCCCTGTAAATACTTGCAACAATATTGAAAATGACTCAGAAAAACAAGGAAAGATACTATAAACGATTCTATAAAATGGAATCCTTTGAATGATTGATACTGTGAATGGAAGAATAATTTCTCACTGTGCATAACAGGAAATGGACTGATTCTCAATGAGTTTAAATCGTTTTCCATTACCTTTTTATGATGTCCACAAATTCGAACGATTCTTCTTCACAAAGCAATTGTTCGCAAACTCATCACTCGTTATATAATTGAATTTCATCGTGTAATTTATTCATTTTATAAGATTCTTCTCATTATGATTTATTGACAAATATGTTTTATTATGCACTGAAAAAAAAAATACTATTCGGCTGTTATAACCATTTGAAGTATAGGGATATCGGTATTACTACCACAAACTGAATGGATCTTTTCAGGAACGATATAGATAAGTATGCACTGAGGAAACTGAGGAAATAGTTGTGATTCAAAATTTAGTGAAATACGACATCGATTGAAAAGTTTACTTGCCGCAACAAAATATTAGTTGCTTTAACCAAAAATTTTTGTCGAAACAAACAATATTTCAATTCAGATAATTCAAATTTTTTATTTGACTTCGTTTTTGGTTACTGCAACTGAACAGTTTTCTCAGTGTGAAAAAATCTAGATCGTTATCGGAACGATTTACATATCACGACGGCAGCTATCTTACCATAACCACACATTTTTCCCAGTATACTTTCTATTACCAGATCACTGAATTGTGATGAATTAGCAGAATCTTGAAAGAATATAGCATAGATCTATGACGTATTTTACGTATAATACGTATTATCCTGCAGTGACAAGAAAAGATTTTCGTAGATCACATGAATTCCTAAAAGATACTCACCGGTAGCGTAGTGTCCAAAACTGGGAAGCATGGTAGAGTACGGTGGTATCGCAGAGGCTACCTGGGGTTGAGAAACTGGCGGCTGCAAGACCGTCAGCCCGGGATCCCCTCCGGGAGTGTTGGGGGCCGTAGGGGTAGCGTTGGTCTCGTTCTGTAACGAAATCGGGGGACTTGGCTCTCCCCCGCCGGCCCCCACTCCCACGTACGATACAGCGACGGTACTGCTCTCGGCTACGCCATGCACAACACAACACAACATTCGGGTCAAGCACTAGCTAACGATCAGCGCTTACGTTTAAAGCTATAATTTCTGTTTTGGGATGATGTTTAGGATTGGACTGTGTTGGCGTTAGGGTACTTCTTTCCATAGTTTTATTTTCTTTTTATTATTCGAAAATTAGTTTCTGAGCTCATCTTGGGATCCATCTTATCGTTATTCTTTAAAATTTTTATGAATCTTATAATGCATCAATTTACAATTTCGTATGTAAAAACGATATAAAGTGTTAGATACACGCTGAGAAAAGTTACCTAAAAAATTACTACACTTTACAGTAAAGTAGGGACAAAATCACATTTCGGGGTTATATTGTAATTAAAATTACTATACTTTATAGTAAAGAGTGACAGAATTCTGTTATTTATTGATAGAAAGTATAGTAATTTCAATGACAAAATATCATACATAACCCCGAAATGTGATTTTGTCCCTACTTTACTGTAAAGTGTAGTAATTTTTCAGGTAACTTTTCTCTGCGTGTAGTCATAATCAAATTCATTTGACTGTTTGAGCAAACAGAACCCGAATAAAACGTTGAATCTCCAATGAACCTTGTTATGTTGATATATTCAAGAACATTCGTGGTGTCCCTTATCCCTGCTTTAAAAATCCGATTCAAACCTATTAATCGTCAATCATTTTGAATCAGATTTTTGTCCGAGAATGTTCATATTTGATCATATTCAAATCTAATCGGTTTGAATAGGACCAAAATGTCAATGATCACTAAATGAGATATAATCAGAAAATTAGGATTGACACGATCCCACTGAGTAAAAATTTCTATTTTGGCCCTATTCAAACCAATTATGTTCGAATGAGATCGAATAGGAAAATTCTCGGACCAAAACCTGATTCAATCTGATTGACGAGTATAATCAGTTTAAATCGGATTAAATCGGATCTTTAAAGCATGGATCAAATAGAAATGAGAATTTTGTTGAAAAATTCAAATGGAATTCCATCCACAAATGTTTTTGGGATTTCTATCTGCGTTCAATTTTATCAACATATTGCAGTGATAATATGGAAAGAAGCTTTGATTCGGAACTTTTGAATGAGTAAAAAATTTCATAATTTGGAATGAGAAGGATGATTTTTTGATTCAGGAAGTTGGATTATTCGTCAATTATGAAAAATTACAGTTCAGTCTGTTGAAAAGTACGTATTAAATTTATGTATATGATGAACATTAGTCGGTTCTAAATCGTGTTTTAATAAGGTGTGAGGCCAGACGTTAATGAACTATTGGCCGGTTCAAAAAAACTAACAAAGAGGTGGCGAAACTCACCGGTGGTGTGGTAAGGAGACATGTTAGCCCCATCCAATGTTTGGCTCAATTTTAGCTCTTGCATCGTCAGTGGCGCGAGCGGCGTCAAAGTACCACCTGCTGTATTAAGGATCCCCATTTTTTCCATTATATTACGATTCTCGTTAAATAGCCGTAATTGCGGCAATCGAAACGGAACGTATGGGTGAAAAGATTATATCGTTCGTCATGAATTTCATTACTTAACGTTGATGTTTCAGCAAATATGTCGAATTCAATCAACGTTTAATCACATCACTTGTGATTTATGTTTTTTCAGATTATGATGTTTCGTGCAATTCGAGGTTTAGTCATTTCAATTCTGGAGTTTTAATCAAAATGCCAAACTAGGAAGGAATCATGTTGATGATTTCTTTTTTTCTTGGCAAAATAAGTCAATAACAGATGCCTGAGCAGAAATTTTGCTTGGGCTCCCTGTAAAATTCTCACTTAGCTTAAATACCCTAGTGAAACTGAGGGAATTATTTAGGTTATTACGACGCTTCAAGAATGATTAGAGTGATTTTTATATGGAAAAAAGTGTATGGGATTGATTACCATTCGCTCTGGCTCTCATCACAAGTTTGGAATACAGATGAAATCGCGATTTGATAACCGTTAGTATGTTAACCCACCATTTCTATGGTAAAGTTAACAGTTTATCGCACTCTCTCCGATATTGGATGGTACTCGTTACAATTTTGAGATGTCTGTCACAAAATTACTCTTCTTCCTAGTAATCGTTACCATACAAGTCTCTCCTTACACTCGGATAGCATTAAAATGGCAGAGATTTTTGTGGTTTCAAAGTTCCTAAATTTGTTTCAAATCTCACTTTAATGTTATATTTTATATACTACATCCTCTACGATTTAAATGTCATGAACATTTAAAATATCCTGCAATTTTGAACCAACATTTTGAATTTGGGGTTTCGACTAATTTTTTAACTTTGAATTTATACTCGAAAATTGAGAATTCAATCCATGATTTATCAATTACCATCAACCAAGATATATCATAAAATTACAATTCAACACGGAGAAAATGAAGTTTGCTAATGCAGTAGATTCAAGTATTATACGCTGTAAAAAAATCCCTTCTGAAAATTCAGAAAATGTTACCAGTGGCGTAGCGTGGCCAAATGGTACCCGGGGCGGACGCGATAGCGGACGCCTCCCCTCGCCTGGCAGTTCATCTTCTTTTGTAAAAAAAAACAAAAAAAAAACATAGAAGAAACTGTAATCCAGTAAAATTTGAATGCGAACCAAAATTTCGCACCCGGGGCGGTCCGCCTCCACCGCCCCCCCCCTCCCTTGCTACGCCACTGAATGTGACTGTCATTTTTCACAGCCATGTTCTTCTGAATTGTAAGAAACATTTTGCTGAGAATTCAGAAGGAAGTGGCAGTAAAAAATGACAGTCACATTTTCTGAATTTTCAGAAGGAATTTTTAGACAGCGTATACAGAATTTCATTTGTTTAACACAATTCTTCGAAAGTCAATTTTCCAGAACTCGTAATTTGAAGCTCCCACGATTTATCGGAAATTCAAATGTACACAAATAATTTATAAAAATCAAGTCTCTTCACGAATTAATCGATTTCTCTGGATTATCAAAAAACCAAATCCCACACAAAATTGTCCATCAAGCGATCGAAACTTGATTCGATTCGCATAAAATTATTTTCACAGAAATACATTTACATCACTCGGCTGGAATATCATATTATTTTTATTCCCAATTATATCTGCTTCACCGCGCTTCCCGAATCGAATATTTAACAATCAATTTCATGATTCCTGTTATAGAAAATCGTTGAAACACCGTTACCGTAATACGTACATAAAATGTCGGTTAAGGTTAACCCGTACAATACATTGTATTTAATATCCACAACCATTCGCGATCTTTCGATCTCATCGAACCCGCATTTCAAGACCGATTCCAAGTCGCGTTCCGTTTGAAAATCTTCCGATCGAGAATCTTTGCGATTGAATTTCATGAGATGACTCCGTCGCTGTTACACGGATCACTTCGTGTTCATTCCCATCTATGGTGGTCCGATAAAGAAAGGCAGCAGACTTTATACGAAACTTTGGCACGAGTGAACAGAGTTGTCGTATCGTCTTCTCTCGACGGTATAGTAGTCGTTACCTCCGACACGTACGAATTCAACTCGTTCCCTCAAGTTTTATTATATCGAGTATATAGATCATAATCTTTTCCACTTTTTCATCCACACGTTCCGTTTCTGATTGACCGCGCTTATAGAGGCGCGAAGAAGAGAAAGGAGACAAGGTTTATACGATATACGGGTAAAGAATATGATAATGATAATTCAAATTAAGAAAATTGAATCGATTCACAATCGGTTGTGAATTTATATTATCATTTCGATTCATTTTTCTCAATTGAGGAAGACAAAATTTGTACACCCGAGATTTACAAAGAAAAGAAAAGAAAGAATGAAAGAGAGGAAGAAGAAGAAGAAGAATGAAATGATGAGAGAAATTGAAGAAAAGAATTGGAAACAAATGATTTCTGACAAATTTACCACCAGCCACCGGGAGTTCAAATGAGGGAAAGAACACTAGGGTGGAGAAGTACGATGAAAAGAGAAAGCATTCCCCGTCACCTCTCTTATGCTACCGTTGCTGCTTTTGGTGATGTTGCTGTTGTTGCTGCTGTAGCTGCTGTACGCAGCTCATGCATTATTAAAGCCA
Organism: Gonatopus flavifemur; assembly: GCA_018340375.1. Lineage (NCBI taxonomy): Eukaryota > Metazoa > Arthropoda > Insecta > Hymenoptera > Dryinidae > Gonatopus > Gonatopus flavifemur. The sequence goes on from JAFFJZ010000005.1 coordinate 16,791,125, forward strand.
TGTATTTAGCCGATATGGATATGCAAAGCAAGGCGTAAGCCGCAATAATAAGCGTATATAAGGGAAGTGTGTGGTGAAGAGGGAGAGGGTGAAAGAGATAGAAAAGGAACTCAAAGAGGACGAAAGGGATGAAAGTATCCTCTTGTACAGGAAAATTTCATCTTTTCGTTATTAATAGTATTGAGTATGTGAGTGTAAATTAGAATACGTTATACCAAAGTTCAAATTGGATGAAAAATTTCATGTACAACGAAGAGAAAGAGATATGTGGATAAAGAGAAAGGGGATGAATATCTATATATTTACGTATATATATGAGGTAAGGTGGAAAAAGAAAATCAACGAGTGGCTTACCTATGGTGCCCCCTATGGGCGGGGTGTATAGATGAGGCGTTTGCGCTTGCGTCATGGTGCTGATGGTGCCCAGGGAGTCGTAGAGCTCGGCAGAGGTGGCTATAGCGTTCCCGGGGAAACCCCCGTGTTCGTAGTAACCACCACCACCGCCGCCGCCACCGCCACCACCGCCTCCTCCTCCACCTCCTCCACAACCACCACCTCCGCCGGCATTTCCACCGCCTGTCGTGCCGGTTCCTCCACCACCTCCACCACCCAATTCGCTCAGAAGCTTGTTCTCATCCTTGACGCTCCATTTACTCGACCACAACTGCAACACGTGTGTGTACAAATAAGTATGCATCCATCCATATTGTACTGTAGACAAGGTGCAATCCTATATCTTCACCTGCATCTTCGCATTGATCCATCAATTTTTTCCCTCTTATTCTTTAAGAATCTGACATTTCTATTCACTTTATTGACGATTTCTGTCATTCATCTAGAGATTTCGCTGAGTATTTCATTTCTACTATCATTCTCCATGGTTCTCGATGGTTTTGGATGGAATATAAGTGTTGTAAACTAATTTTGGATTCTCTTTTGTATTTATGAAATTGCATATTGATATTGCAATGTTAAAACTGTACAAATTTTGAACAATGAATTCGCTGCGGCAGTTGCTCATTTTTTTGAAACAATTGCAGCTACAGCTGTTTATTAGCTGCCGCAGCAAGATTTGGTGGTAATTATATTCGGATAACAGAGTGATTTAACTGTAGCAGCTAAATAATCGCTCTCGTACCCAAATAGAAATGCTCTAGTTATTGACGAGTTTTGTAACGCTCAACTAGCCAGATACTAGACACTTGTAAGTAACTTACCAGAACCCTACGAGGCACTTGCGAGCGTCTAGTTTTTGGCGAGTTGAGCGTTACAAAACTTGTCAATCACTAGAGCATTTCTACTAGGGGTAGCTGATTTTTCGCTATCCAAATCTTAATGAATCAGTTTTTTTTGTCATGCGAATCTAATGTTTCATAATAAACATTCGAAGACTCAATGCAAAATCAAATATTCTGAGGAAGTTTATTTTGATACTCTGAAATTCACTTTCACTTTGTAATTATGAAATTTTACACGCATTTTGTTTCATGAATGTTGATTGCGATTATCATAAATAAGAAAACTTACATTCGAATAAAGTTGATCACCGTTATAGTTATTCCTCTGTCTCTTCAAGTCTTCTTCGGAATGATCACCTAATGTTCGATTGTCATCTGTAACAAAAACACGTTGAATGCATGAATTTTGTGAAAATCAGGAGTTTTTAAAATCAGTAGTACTGAGAAATCGAAATGATTGGGACACTTTCATAACTTTTGTATCATTTTTGGTACAAAAGTTTCAAATACTTTTCAGAAGGACGACGAGATTATTTGGAAACGACGTTTATAAATGTCTACACACTCAAAATCCAAGTGTTATACTTGTGTTTTAATTCGCTGAGGGTGTTCAAATCGTGTAGTCACTTTTTAAACGCTTAGACACGTGTGAATATACTCATAAAACGGACGAAATATGTTATCATAAAACACCTAATCTGAGTTACCAACATATTTACACGTTCTTAATTGTTTAAAACGTGACTACACGATTTAAACACTCTGAGTGCGTTGGAATAAAACACTCGAATTCGCAGTGCAGCAACTGATGAGACACGTTCCTTCACAGCACCACAGTCCCAAAAGAATTCTCAATAAATTTATGGAGAACACAATCAGTTCAATTGAACTAGTAGAAATGAATCACATGAGAAGATAAGGCTGTAAACGTACATAATCTATATTGAATCCATGTATGGTCCATAAACGCAAGATTTGTTCACATATGTAAAAAAGTCTTGCCATATATGAAATATTCTCCATGCATGGATTATATATGAATTATATATGGCTTACATATGGCTCACATATGATTCCACATGTTTGAACGTATGGATCATGTATGGATTATATATGTATTATATATGGATTATGGATGGGTCATATATGTCTAATTTTGACTAGGAAATAAGAATTCTTGATGAATTTTTCTGGGACTGTGGTGCTGTGTGGGTTGCCTCCACGCCCCCCCCCCCCTGCCCCTGCGTGGATTTGGGGCAAATGGAACGTGAAGACAACGTACGTGCGACGTCATCTTCACGTTCCATCATCCGATCTTTTCGGTTAAGGTCAGGCCTTCCTTAGGTACAATGAGATACTTCATTTTTTCAAAAACGTCCCGTGAATCATAGGGTGATTTATCACGAAGTGGGAACAAAGCAAATGCCGAGAACCACCAAACGTTATGAATTTGCGAGCAAAACGAGGCACATTTAGAACAAAATGATGCAAGCGATCTTTGCATACACTGTTAAAAATTGTTTGACATTTAATAACTTTTTCAATGACATTTTTAGCTGATATTTCAAATTCTTGGTATTTGAATTGAAGATTCATTTACAAGTAATCTAATTTTCAAATTTTCACTATATTACATATTACAAGATATGATAAGATTTTCAAAAATCTTGATTTGAAATCTTTGATGAAATCCTGATGCGGACAAGGTTTTTTTGACCAAATCTTCATGGTAATTTTTGTAAGGACCTAAGCGGATTTCGAGTGAATCTAACTGGTCCAGTTTGATGTATCCACAAAGAATTCTTTATGGATCTTCATAGTTCTGAAGATATTCATTGCGGATTCATCCTGAACCGTTGTACCGTCTTGGAGGTGTGGGAAAATGATGGAGATCTCATCATCTCAAATTATAAACAATCACGAATAAATAGATTCCAGTGCCTATCGCGAACAACAATGAACTCAGTATCAGATTTTTCAAGGATATAAAAATCTAATTCGATATCTGCATTTCAAACCCATCCATCGTTGATGAAATTAGGAATGTAAATATCACTGATATCAAGATTTCCATATTTGTAGATAGTCTTGTAACACGATTTTAGAGAGGACAATTTTGAGAATATAGGTTTGAAAAAAAAGCAATCTTGTCCATACAACGCCGCAGCATTTAAAAGCGAATGACACAAAGCCACAATTCATATATTCTTGTTTGAAAGTTACACATCCTATCATACGTACGTATATATCTATACAGGTATATCGAGAGAGGCGAAAGATATTCGTATCCAACGAACCAACCCGAGTGAAATCAAAGTGTGCCTATATAGAATCTACATACGCGTAGCTGAATTTTCGTATTATAGGTAGCGCGAATCAAGACACAAATTAAACGTGGACACGAGTAACGTTGGCCGCGCGCGCGGTGCTGGGCGAGCTAAATTGAATCTGTCGGTGGCTGTTGGGTGGCAGAGAGAACGGGTTATATTCGTTGGCCGTGGTAGGTGCAGGGCATAGACGACATTGGACGTGTATGGCATTGATAGATAGAGAAACAATTTCGATTCCATTATATGTCTTTATTATCTACCGGCCATCCCAGTGTGGTTTAATATAGAAACGGGTACGCGATGTGACGTTGGAGGAGTAAGAGGGGATGGGGGATCGAGTAGTTTCATTTTAGCTTGACAGGATGAAGAGAGGAAAGAGAAGATACCATAGAGCAAAGTGAGATACGAAGAGATAGATACAAGTATAGTATACATTATAGAGTAGAAATACTGTAGCGGTTGTGTAGAGGTAGGAGGGAGTTTGGACCGGGATCCAACGTATCTCGAATAATTAAATGACCATCCGAGGGTGCATGGTCGAAAGAGGAAAAGGAAGAGAGAGAGGGGAGAGGGACAACGGGCATAGGGCTCGTTAAACCTCCCTGTCAAGTTGTGATTGTCCAGCTCCATTCCTGAACCGCTATAAAACCCTCTTTCTCCTGCTGTCCCTCCTTCTCTCTTTCCGTCCCCTTTCAAAAACCTATACACCAGACACATTTACACCGATTTCGTGTTGTTACAAACACAAACTTCGATTCGTGAACCTGCTGCTTGCATTTTACGATTCGATCGGCCGATTTAATCGCGCCACCAACTTTATATATATTGGAATCACCACCAGCAGATCACCAATGCCATTTGCTCTCCTGTATTTTCTCTTCTCTACATTTTTTCACCTTAATTCATTCGATTCTCATCATCATTTTATCCCCGTCGTGTAGAATGTTTTTCTATTCGTTGTTTAATGCTTTCGTCAAATCACGTACAAAGTGACGTACACATTGTCCCCCCTCGGGACGAAAAACATTTATTAAGAATTGATGAATTTTCTCTCGGGAGAAACATTGCGATCTATCGGGAGGCTGTTTGTTGTCGCGTTACATCTGCGCGTTTTTCAGCCCCACGTAAAATCCCGATACAAGACGACGGGACGATACAAGGCGAGGAGCTCGGATGGTATCTCTCACCCTATACACGCGTGTATTCCACGCATACACTCGCGTGAGAGTTTGATGCACAGAAGGGGATACTACTCAGGGACCAGATTCACCCCAAAGTCCATTATTACTCGTGTATTGTATTGCTTAACGTTGACTCAATTGCTTTCGAATAACGCACGTTGCCCTTGTCGTGGATCAATCGAATTATTCGATTTACTACTCTTTTTCTTTTCTCTTTTTCTTTTCTCTCTTTCATTTCTCTCGGAGCTCTCGTCATCGTCGGCCAGTTGACCTTCCTTCGTCCATACAGTCCTTCCCTCTCTCGATCCATAATTCATTTCCCGTCAAATCCGTAACGGTTCAACGATTCGCCAGAATTTACATAGAACGTAAGAAAATGAACGCGGTCATAAAATATTATACGTGAAAGACAAAAAAGGAACAGGGGAGATAAAAGAGAAATGACTTCAATGAACTTCTGTGTTGTGCCTTTGAAAATGATCATCCGACGTCAAGGATCTTATGGATTCATCTTGACGTTTGCGTTTCATGTGGACGTATAAAGAGAAAGCGACGTGAAACCATCATTGGGCTTGTTGAGATTCAGGGAACGAGGGAGCGTTGATGTACGCCAGTGATATCCCTGGAGAACAAGACAGAAAAGGATGCCGGAGAATGGAAAAGGGAGACACTCGTGTCGCGATGTGTTGTTCAGGCGTGGTAGAAGCCGACTGTACGCGACGTGACGCGAGCTGTGGTCTGTGAAGTTTATAATCTAATACCAGCTACCCTCTACACGGCCGCAAAACATTTGAGTGCTCTTGCCACGGACGCGGCCACTTTACCGACCGCATATTACCGCTCTCTCATAATCTGATTATATCAAATTACTCTTGTACATGTATATTCGTATACACATGCGTATTTAGATACCGTACGTTCAAGCGCGTTGTATGTCTTTAACGAACAAATCGATAGACGATGCGTTTCAAAATCTCCCTGTATTCTCTTCGGTGGCAGAATCAATCCAAATTTCCGCGAATTAATTATTCATTTACTTTTTCAGTTGAATTTTGTACACCGATGTGTACATTCTTTGTCACATTTCATACCTTAAATTCATTCGCTTCTGAAATTTTAGTGAAAAATGTTAATAAATACACGTTCTAAGTTATGTTCGTTGAATCTAACGAGGTCTCGTACAGTGTACGGACTACTCGCTATAGGGATGTTGATATTCCCGATTTGAGTTCTATTCCAAAGAACTTGAGTTCCTTCTTCTAAAATTCCACTCAATTGAAAGAGCACATCTCTGTGTTTCTTATCATAAAACCCCTAATAGAAATCATTCGAAACCCTCCTTCGTCTCTTACCTGGCGCTATTGAGGCAGACTCGGCGTATCCTGATTTGGGCCAGTGAACTGATTTCTACCAGGGCTTCTTATGAATTCATCAACTGATAAGGACGTCACTTAGGTATAAATTGAACAATGATCGACAAAACCTGACGTATGGAAAAAACAGCTGGAGTGAAAGTAATGGTTGCGGTAACTGCTTGCTAGTCAAGAACAATATCACGTTAGTTGGCTCAAGTATTCCTGAGCAGAAAAACTGTATGGGCAACCTCATGTTCAATATGGGCCCGATCAGGCAATGATAGGGGTCACCTCATTTTGGCACACTCGATCTGGTGAGGTCATGAATTGGCACGCCTGATTAAGATTAACCAGACCTGGTCCTGATAGGTTTGTAATTTTGCATGCCTTACCATAGTTCGTTACATCCGGCTCTGATACAATGGTTCGTTACATTCTATATCAGGGCCTGATTTGGAATAAGGCTTGCCAGATCTGGTCCTGATCGAACAACCAATATGAATTTCTACTCGAGTTACAGCAGTTGTGCTGACCAATGTAAAAACTCGTCAGTTACGAGCTATTCACGTTGGTTAGTGCAACTATCGTGTTAGTTGAGACAACTAATGGAATATAACTCTTTTTTCACATGATGAAAAATCATTTCTTTTTGGAAAGCATTTGAATTCTATGGAAGAATTCCGAACACTCATTTTAAATTAGCTTCTGTCAATAAAGTTCACTACTATGATTAAATCAGTCGAGTTACGCGAGATTACAAAGAAGTTATCGAAGAACGTTTTAATGGTTGGCGAAGAGTCAGTTGGAGACGTTAAAAAGCGATCGATTTGGTGGATCGAAAGCGAGAAAAGTTCCACTCAAGTTATAAAATGAAAAGATATTGCAAGATTCGAAGATGCAAAAGAAGACATTGACACGAGAGTTAATTTTTCGATCAATATACATAACAATCGCCAGGGAAATAAGATCAACGAGCGAAGCCGCGTGGACGCGGCACGTGGCGAAAATATTTTCGGGATGCTTTATTCACGCAACGACAGCAGAATGAATCGCGGCACGCGTCGCATGACGTTTGACCGATGATAAACTCGGGGTCTCTCCTTTGCATCGCTAATCCCGTCGGTACAGTCGAGAGAAAAATGATATCGATTGTAGTATAATATAATGAAAAGGAGAATGGTACTCACCATCATCGGTACGTTTCCTCTTAATGCTATTGCCGTTGGGATCTTGATGGTGGGCCGGGATACCAAGGATCCCGCTTATGCTGTAAGCATTGGGAGCAGCCGCCGCCGGATGACCCGCGGCCGTAGCTGGGGCATGAGCTATCACCGACACGGAACCACCTGATCCCGGTTGACCTTGCTGTTGACCTTGCTGCTGCTGCTGCGCCTGTTGTTGCTGATGCGCGTGCTTCGCCTTCTCCGCCGCCTTGTTCCTCACGATACTGCGGACAATAGGTGTACACGACACAGGTCATCGTGAGTATTTGCAACACCTGCTAAGGTAAACATTTATACCCCCGCCCCCTTAAATCTAATTTATTTTCTTAGAATCAAAATGATTTACTTATTCATTCCCCTGACAACAAACGGAATAAAGTATCAGAATAATTCGCCTTTAACGAAGCCTGTATCCGTTGGGTGAATACATATAAGCGATAGAGTTGGATGATAGAGGTGGAGGCAACGCTGCTTATTACACGTGATATATCGTGCGTGCGGTCCGAATGGTCAGCCACTCGACGTCGGTATTAATTATCCATTTCTCCTTCCCTTCTTTCCTTCCTTTCCTTCCGACGATGAATATTTACAAAAGTGCCGTTAATACAACTATTTCGTATGCTAAAGAACGAATGCATTTAATCGGACCTCGAGTGTAAGCGAATGAGTATATGTGTGTATGTATATGTATATAGATATAATGAATCAGTATCGTTGCTTTCGTTTCCGACATGGATGTGTTTGCGGGTTAGGTAATTGCGAGAGAGGGGGTGTGAGAGTAACGGCGATCAATCAGATGACACCTGTTGCCCAGCTTCCCTCGTTCGTTCGCCACCTTCGCCAATTCGTAACAATTAGCAACGATCCTTATCAAGGTTGGCTCTAGGGTGACTGGTTATCCAACGATCCTAAACCATCGAGCGATCGTGCGTGCCTACTCGATAACACTGTTCCTCTCTCCGTTTTTTTTTCCATCTTCCAATTAGACAAATATTCTTTTCTCTCGCCTTTTTCTGTGTTCTTTTTTTTTCCTCAACTGTATTCCAAGAACGATGAACATCACAGATTTTTCCAGACTTCCGCGAAAGATGGAGGAGAGTGTTCGCGCTAAAACGTACATAACGACTTCTTCGCTCGCGATATAATGAGCGTAATCGGTTGATCTAATAAGTGCAACCAGACGAACGGTGCAGAGAGAAGAACATGGAGACAAGCTTGAATAAAACAGGTGCAGATCTTATCGATGTACAGATGGTGCGAACCGTTGCAACTTCATTCTTTTGAATAATTTGTTCTTATTATTATTCAAATTTTTAACACGTATTTTTCAATACGGTCGAATGAAGATAAAACTTGACAAATCATTTTAAATATATTTATTCGAAACAAGGATACATTAATTGGATGATCGATGATTCTAAATAACTCTTCTATTCGACTCAACTTTCCTTCGATTCGATACTTTTTCTCGTCATAGAGAAATTATTGTCATTATTATAATTTGAAACAGTTCAACATTAATCACCGATAAAACTTTCTTCTTCTTTTCCTCTTTTTTTTTCTAATTTCTCGGTCGAACGAGAAGAGAGTTCCACTTTGACTATTGTCTCGAAGAAAGTACTCAAAGCGAGAGATCGTATGAGAACTGGCAAAGGGGCGACACGTCGAGGCTTTAGATGTAGTCTGAACAGTTTAGTTCAGGAGTGGCCGTTAGGGAACGATCTGATGGCGCCAGGGGAGGCATAGCTCCTTCTTCCCACGTGGCATTCTCGACACTCTCTACCCTCATAATTTTACAAAGCTCGCCTCTCGCCTCTTCTAACACCACCTCTAACTTCCTCTTCATTTCTCTCGAATCGACTTTGTACAAGGCAGAAATCTTTTTCATCTCCAGATAGAAAATCTCACTTTTGCAATTTGTAAATCAATCGAAAATGGACAAAAATAATGTACACTTCCGTGGTCGGGTTAACGAAAGTTGATCTCCATATTTTCTCTCTATTTTCCAAATCAGGATGAACCCGATAAACTATCACCATTCGGTGATCCGTACATAACGTATCGGGACATCCTACTCCCTCCAACTTTTCATATTTCTATAATCCCACCACTATAAGAAGATTTTATATCCAAACTCTTTCACGTAGCACAGAAAGATATAATAAATTTACGATTGATTTCATGAATATCCGGGAATTCATCTATTTTTCAAGCCAGAAGAAGGAGAAGAAGAAGAAGAAGAAGAAGGGAAGGAAAAAAACAAAAACACAGTAAGAAGGATGAAAACAAGGAGTAAAGAAACTACAGAAGATATTGCCATAGAGTAATAAAATCTATTCCTAGGAATAAGTCTTGGTAGGTAAATCACGGAACGGTGGCTCGTCTATATCCGGTGATTTTATGTTCTTCTTTCGATATGTATATATTATAGAGTCGTCCAATTTCGAATTCTCAAAGCTCGGGTACTAAATAATAAGGAATGAAATTGACGAAAGTACACAAATTCGCATTCGTTTTTCACAGATTAAAGTACAATGTTAATTTGGTAAGAGAGAAAAAAATAAGGGATAAGAGTTTTTATTCTTCTAAACTGCCCCATTGTCATGGATAGAAGATATACAGAACATATACTTTCTCTCAGTTCTTGCGAGAGGGAGAGGGATGAGAGAAGAGAGACTTAGTCTGGAGAACCGCAAACTTTAATGTTGGCATTACTTTTATGCGCGACTTTATGCCAAGTATCCCCATCAAATATATGACCTCGTGCGAGTGCACGCGAACACAGAAGCGAGGCTTTTCCCTAAGAGAAGCTTGCAGAAGCTCTTCAACCTCTAACACCAAAGCGTACTCGCTACGCGATGTGGTTAAATTATTGCGAATAAAACTTTATACTCAAATTACCTCTACGGTAACTTTATCGCATTTCACCATCATCGGGGTAGCAAAGGGATGTTACCATCACCATCACTCTCTCTCTTTCTCCTTTCGTCTTTCGTATTCTTGTATCTCCTTTTTGTACCCAAGTATATGAATGCATACACATACTTCATAAGTATCGGTAAGTGTGTTGTAAGTGCATGGAAATTCATTGCAGACATCGGTGTTCAATGCGAAATTTTGCGAAACAAAGAAAAAAGGAGAACAAAAAGGATTGTCGTCTCGCGTGCGTACAAGTGATAATACCGGCTTTAAGGCTATTATGCGGTATTATATCTAGTGGAAGAGAGAAGGCTTTGCGGAGAATTTCAGGGTGAGTTTATCCGAAGGATTTAGAACGGTCCCTGAGGCAGATGCTACTACCGCGTACAATCTCTCCTGGTATACATGTATATGTATGGAAGTGTGAGTGTACGGGTATATAACACTGGAACGGAACTCCTTTCTCGTTAACCTAAAGTCAAGAGAGTAGGAAAGTGTGAGGAGGAAGGGGGAAGACGGGGATGAATTAGATAGAATAAGATGTATATAGATCAAGAGGAAGAGAGATGCCAGCAGAAAGAGAAGTTATACTCATACTGTTCCTTCCTCATACTGTAGCCGTGGACACAATACGGGACTCGCTTCCATGGCTATTGTATGCCCTTCGGTAGCGCACAATAGCTGGAAAAGGTGTATTCCGCCACTTCGCTCTTCTCTCGAGAGAACTCTTCGTGTGTACGTATATAATGTGTATATTATTATCTTATTACCCACAATTATTGTAAACGATGATTAAACTTGTAATCACTTGAAATAATAATTGAAAGAAGAATAAGAGGATAAATGAGATAGATCTCCGCTCCGCGTATAGAATGCGATTTGAATTTATAATGTACATATGTAGATACGTGTAAAAGTATGTATGTGTAGTTTAGGAGTGGTAACCCCAAAGCACCCAAACAACCTCGACATCTCGCCAGTAGTCATTTTGATGAAGTACTCTACCCGTACAGGGATGAGTATATTATTATATCCGGGGACGTAGGACGTATTGTCAAACACAGCAGCTGCCGGGCTAGGATTCGTGTATATACATGCACCACAACTCCATTTTAAACGTCACACGTACGGATGTGGAAGATGACAACGTGTTTGTGTGTTTATGTGTTTGTTTGCAAATGCCGCGCGCTAGTATCGCTTGCACAAAAGGTGTGCTCCCAACAATGCTCCTACCATCGAGTCAACAGTCACGACGATTCTCTCTAAGCACAATGTAACACACGATTTATAATATAGCTGTATATATACACTTCCCTCTCTTCCTCTTCATATCTCAATTTCTAGGTCTGACTCTACCGCTCGCCATGGGAAGGGAACACTCTACTGTTCCTTCTTTTTTTCTCCTCTCTTTTTCAGTTCATGAACCTTTATAGAGTTGGTATACAACTATTTGATTTCTTTCGGATGAATGGGATGGTCGAGAGGAAATAGTAAAGTGTTGATTGCCGGTGGGACGAATCGTATATATGATATTTATACTCATTTTTTCCACCCCAAGTCGGAGATTCGAATGCTGAATTCATACGGTCTATAGAATATGGAATTCTATACGATTCGTATGAAAATTATGCATGAGTTTTGTAAACATTATGCTAAGTTTGTATATGAATGGATGCGCTTTGTTCGGTGGATACTTGATCGAATTGAAATTATGTTCTAATCAAAAACGTTTATTACGACTGAATCAAAGCACCGTCGAGTGTTTATTGGATGGGGTCCACAGGACAAATTATCATTTGGATTCTTCTGCTCACGTAAATGCGATGAGAATACATTTTACATTGTTTCCAATCCCATGTGAGGAAATTGGATACAGTTTATATGTGAATTGAGTATGTAATAGATTTCACTCGACATTCATATTGCAATCGTGACTTCAATATTCGTGCAAGGGGAGAAGAATTTAGTTATAGTTGCCAGCATTCGGTAATAGTTACCAAATCTTATAGTTGGATAAGGCGAAATAAATATTTTGTTATAATTACCGACGATGAATAAAAATTCATAACTACACAATTACATGTAATGGAAGCACAAGTTATTCACGTAACTGAAGAATTCATCGGAATTTCATTTACATTTGAATGAAGTTTCAGTTATTGAAATATATATTAATGTATGATATAATATAGCAAAAATTTAAAATTCTGTTGCGTGTAAATGAATTCTCATTTTAATCACCAAGAATTGGAAATTCCGTTGACAAATGTACATAAAAAATATATTGAATTTAAAGACATTTCTAACAGTGTAAGACCTTTATTTATAGTTACCAAACTTGAGTTATTATTACCAAATCTTGGTATTTGAAGAAACCAAATTCATTTGTTAACCATAACTGGGTTCTTTGATCAGTGTGTCCATGTACGATTGGAATATTGTACACCTTTGATAGGATTTTGCTTTCAAATCGAATTTGTTAATCCAAATTCACGATTTGTTCTATACCAACTTGATGATTAAATACAACAACGAAGAATTTTATCATCAGTGTCATATGCCTATCATCAGCCAAATGACTTGGGATCTGAATGCATGGAAGAACGAAAATACTCAATACTGTGAATCATAAACTGAACGTAGAGGTGAATGTAAATAACGTTCAACTTGAAACTTATACGAGATCAAAACCTATCAATACCAATTATAACTGTGGTAAAAATTTCATACTAATTGGATAATAAGAATATTTTTTCCCTTCGTCTTCTTTGGATTCATGCCCCATCCGTTTTTCGTGTATGAATCAATCTCAAACTTATATGGAATCACTATCCATTCGGTCCACAACGATAAAGATTTCCCACGCTTGCATCAACATTGAGCCAATTTCAGCCCATTCTTGGCACATGCTGGGCAATTTCGCGCCAGAAGGGGGCTGAAATTGGCTCAATGTTTGTGCATGCATAGGTTCATGTGAATCCGGATTTGCAATTTCTTTTTTCTCATCTAGTTTTACTTAATGAATCAGCCTCACACAGTCATATAGGACTACAGGGTGACTACCGCCTGGAAATTCTATGCGTCTCATTGCTCATTCTGTTCAACGCGAATTTGTGGTTGATTCACCCAAAAAGAATTGATATCAAAATGAGAGCATCCTTCTCATTTTGATGCAACTTCTCCTGTAATATATGGTATCAAAAGTATTCCTCTCCATTATTTGTGGTGAAGGAATTTTCATTTGTTCCAAATCGTAGAGGGATATTCTCAATTGAAGAAGAAAACAAAAGTGGAATATCTTTCTGATTGAGAAGAATTTTTCCTCTCATTTGCAGATCACTTTTCTTTTGGGTGTTGATTCCGTTAGAATTCCTAGGTAGTTGGCACCCTGGGCTACTACCACCTTGGTTTACAACCGTAACGAAAGACTACATTCGGACAATTACGATGTAAAACACCCGCGTAATAGCGGCATTTACGAAATTCCTAAATTTTCTTTGGAATTTTGATGCTTACGCTCTTCTTGCCTCAATGTAGATTTGCTTGAAATTGATATAGAATTAAGCCCTCATAATGTGACTATGCTCAGAGTTCCATGGCATTCAGCTGATACAAACATAGGAAGAGGATGTTTTCAAAATATTTTCAAAACAATTCGGAATGCATATATTCGATAAATGCATGTACTACGATATTTCAACGTGGAAAAAAACATGGCACTGTCCAACGAATGTTAGTTGTCGAGTTGTTCACGTCGATTTTTTATTACAGTCCGATAGGGAAATAGACGGCTAGAAATTGCGTTTTTATACACGGAGAATAATTTTCTGTAAAATCTACTATACCTCCGATAAATATAGGAATGACATCAACTTGCTGTAATTTGTACTGGAATATCCATTGGATTTATGTTGTTGAAGTTTGAATCGTTTATAAAAATGAAACGAAAATTCAAATCCAAAAAATCTGATGGATGATCTTCATTTGACTTTTCAAAATAACTGTTTGAAACTGAAAACTTGCTTCAACAAGGCATTGCAAAGTTTTGGGTCTTTAACAATTGAATATTTCGTTATTCGATTGTTAATTCGTTTCAATAAACGATTCAAAATTCGACAACATTTGGATTCGTCGTATCTTCTGTGACCATTGCACCAAATTTTAATTTTTATCAGATACCTTGGTTGATTGAACAAGAATTTCGGTATAAATTACAGTAATTTAATGCTATTCCTATAATTATAGCAATTTTTCCTCCGTGTAGAGTATTGCTCAAAATAATAGTCAAGAATAACCATTAAACGATGTTCTAAAAAAAGTTTTTTGGATGCATCTAAATTATGTATTTGGTAAGTGTTTACAGGGTGGTGACCAACGGGAGTTTTTTCTCCTTCCGATTGGTTATTCTGTTCAATCAAAATACATTATCGCTCAATTCCAGTCATCCCGGAATTTGCTGTTGTAAAATCAACTAAAATTGTGGTAATTTGAACGAAATTTTGACAGTTTACAATATTTATACTCTTACGCAAGTAAACTCAACAACCTTTTTTCTCCGTGCATTGATGTAAGCATGCTCACTGGAATAAATGTAACATGAATGTAACAACACACTAAAGAGCAAATCTTGAATTCAGATAGTTTCATGAGTGAACTTGAAATGCGCACAAAACAATCACCGACACAATGTAAAAAAACTGAATGTCAGTCAATATTGTAAATTAGGATGGGAACAATTTAGGTCAAATTTCTTACAGCGAAGCTTCGAATCGCGGATCAGGAGAATCTAAATCGAACGCTGAAGGAAAGGTCTATTTATAGTTGAGAAACGTGTATTTGCTTATGACGAGATGAATCTTCATTTGAATCAAACATGTTCCGTTCATAATGAACAAGTGATTTTCAGTAGGAATAAACGTTTGTTAATAGTTAATAAATCTCACTTACTCTTGAAATTTATTGGAAAGAAAATCCACTTGTAAAAAGTGAAAATACTGCAAGTCCAATAAGAGTGAATTTTCACTGCATAAGAGTGAATTTTTACTTTCTTGGAGTGAGGATTTCACTCTTATAAGAAGGTAAAATTTCACTCTTCAAACAGAGTTAAAACTTCACTTTGTTGGAGTGAGGATTCACTCTTATGGAGTGAAGATTCACTTTTTAAGAGTGGACACTCCCTCTTCCTGGACTTGCAGTATTTTCACTCTTCGAGAGTGAATCGTTCACTCCAAGGAATTCAGAGAGTATGAGAATCATGATAGATTCGCATGAAATGAATATTCATTTCGCTATAGTCAAATGAACATTTGTTAACGATAAATAAACCTCTTTGAACAAAAATTGACATGAATGTATATAAATCCGGTTAACTTGGACTGATTGATCAAAGATTGAATTTGTCAACTATATGAATAGGCTTTCCAGAGAATGAACGACTAGAGAAGTGAAGAATGATGAGCGACAAAAGATTTTATGATCGAATCATGAATTTCTAAGAAAAATGCGAGCGGAAATTCAATTTTCTGGTTGCGGGGTGGAATTGTTGGGGATATTCATGAGTTTTATGGTTGATTAAACATTCGAGTAATACAGAGAATGTTCAATCAAAAACCTACGAGAGACTAAATTGAGTATCATCAGGAATTGAGAAATGAAGCTGTCAGGTGACTTCTATGTAGGCTTTTTGAGTCTGTAATGAGGTTTTCAGAATATTGTTGGGCTTTGTAGTACGCTAAACATTGGCCCGATATGAAATGATGAGCGCAAAAATCGAGAATCATCAGAAATTCTGAAATCCAAGAATGTCAGGTGGGTCCCAAGCACTGAGAAAAAGGGTTTAGTTGAATATTAGACAGCTATAAAATTCAGTCTTTCTAAGCAAAAATTTAGTTCGGCCAAATAAATTGTATTTGTCACAACTAAATCCTTTATTTTCCATGAATAAATCGCGCTATTCATACTTCAGACAACTAGACTTTTATTCACGGCAGCTCAAATTTAGCTGGGACAACTAAAGTTACCGTAATTAGGTACCTTTCTCTCAGTGCGTGGACTTTCTGGTCCTGTGATGATGTTTTTGATAATATTCTTAGGCTTCGTGGGTGATACTGATCTACACTGAGGAAAATGCAACTCGGAGATGAAGTGATTTTGAAAAAAGTGTCAACATGCGTCTTGGTTTTTCAATAAAAATAAAATACTTCACATTTTTGTGGAATTTTCTCCAACAAGTCTTAAATATTGACGGTAATTTATTGCTCGGGTTTTGGAAAGTTGCACGGAGAAAAGGGAATACCCGGAAAAAAATGTTTCGTAAGATTTACTAACGCGTTCAGTAAAATACGGGACTATTAAAATTTCTCGTAATATTTATAAGAGTTCTAGTAAAACTTACGATGATCGTAGTTAGGATTACTATTATAGTAGTAAATTTGATTGAAGTTCTAATGAATATTAAAAGAAATTCCAATAGTGCCGTATTTTTCTACTCTCGTTGGTAAATTTCATCAAATATTTTTTTCCGTGTAGTTGCAGCAATTAACTACTCAAATAGTGAATTTTCGATTCACTGCAAATACTCAATGGTCAGGACAAGTGAGACATTAGCTGCGTGAGCATATTCGACAGTTGCATTAACTAACGTGAATACCTGGCAACTTATGAGGTATTTACGTTAATTAGTGAAACTATCAATTTAGTTAAGGCGGCTAACGTGGTATTTGTCCCGACTACTACGTAGTTGCTGCAACTTTTCCCGTTTCTCCGTGTGATATTCTCTCAAGTCTTTTGCCATATATTGATAATTTACTATCCTACACTGAAAGAAAGGCACCTAGCTGCGGCAACTAAAATTTAGTTGCCCCAGCTGAATTTTAGCTGGCGTGAATAAAAGTCTAATTGTTTGAAATACGACTACAACAGTTTATTCAATGGAAATAAAGAATTTAGCTGTGGCAAATAAAATTTATCTGGTTCAACTGAAATTTTATTCAGAGTGACTAAGTATTTCAGCTGTTGAATATTCAACTAAACCCTCTTTCTCAACGGAGTAAACAAAATTCAGCAAATATCTGAATAGTTTCATTTTCCTTGAAAGAACCTGCACGAAGAAAATATGGGGTTTACTTTATTGGGTCGAAAAAACCATGACTATGCGACAGATTACCATAATTCTACTCAAGTTTAATAATAGGAAAATTCAAAGTTGTAATTTCTATCGTCATAATCAGGTATATTTTACAAGTACAATACTTTGTCTAATAATTGTTGATACAAACGTTTCTCTGTGTATAAAATATCCTTAGATGCTCTTAAAATTTACTATATTTCTGAACTTTGTTTTTCTCTATGTAATTTCTGATCCTACAAATATGGATTCACAAAGCATTTTACACAATCATCATTCAAATCCAAAGTACAACTCCTATCAACAAAAATTCTGCAGAAACTCATGTTGCGAAGTTCCAGAACGAAATATTTCAACATCAATCAAAAAAATAGCTTTCAATTTCAATCACTCCTATCACTTTACAACGAAATACATCGTGTGCAAGGAAAAAGTTTGGATTCTAGACCAGAGGGGCATCGGTATCTCGTTGGAAGATAAATCGATTACAAAGTACATTGTATACAGAAATAACGCTTGTACACGATTACCCCCGATGGAAAATTGATTTCAAAATGACGAAAGAAAATGATCATCACGTGCTTGCGAAGTTAGAAAGTATTTTTTCTTTCATTTTAATGGTCGGATAAAAACAATATGGTGCGCTCTTGTCTTCATTTAAGCGGCCATATTTGCAGAACAAGAGGTAGAGGGATTCTCATCCTTTCTCTTTTTCTCTTGTACCTCATTCGACGGCACCCTCGGGGGTTGGGATAGAAAGGGATGCTGTGAGAGGAGGATCCTCGAATGATGCTTTACGTCGTTCGTCGACGGCGGCTGCGGCGCGTATCCATAACCGTCCTTTGTCTGGATAACGTAATTATTACCGCGTTTCATCATATACCCTCCGGTCGAAATTAGCCTCAAATGAAGTTACAATTACGAGGGCTGCTTTTCCCTCCTTCCTTCTCCCAAATTCACCGACGACAAAGTGGTGTGGAGAAAGGGAAATGCGAACGTAGAACTTTGATATCGCAAGAACAGGAGGAACAATAACAACAGCAACAACAACAACAACAACAATGACGAGACCTCCAGCCCTGGGACTGACTCGAAATCCACGTTGCCGTGGAAACGTCAGAGGACAGACGGAACCGCAATGAAACCGGATGGTCGCCTACTCTGCCAACCCATAACGCTTCGTCCCCTTTGTTCCTGGTCGAAAGAGAGTATAGTGTACGAGTATGTCGTATGTGTGTACGAGTATGTTTCTCTCTCTCTCTCTCTCTACGTATGAGAGGAAACTCGAGTACCCAAGTTGAACAACGACTACTTTACTACTTTATTACATCGATAGACTCCGATGTAGATTTTCTTTTCTTTTTCCCTTCCATTACAGCAGAAAATATTATTATATTGAAAAGTGTCATGAAAGAAATCATCTGATAGATTAGGAATTCTCTCCCTTCTCTCCCGATGGTCGATGAAATGGTAAATAAGACATCGCCGATCGCGCGATAGGCGCAGTTATTTATGGGGTTGTAATTTAATAACCGAAAGATGAGCGGGAAGATATTACTGTGGGGAAGAAGAGGAGCCAGCAGCACGGAAAAGCCGAAAGTGGCATGAAAGTAGCAACAACCAAGGATCCGATTGGTCGCCCTAAATGCGGAGAGGCGATGCTTGCTTCATCGTCGTTGGCCATATGGCTGGTTGCCTCTGGTTGCTCGAGTTGCCGCCACCTCGACTTCTCCATGGGGTGGTACGAAATGATATGGAAGTAATGGAGAGCAACCCTCTGCTTCGAATGACAGTCCTGCCTTCTTTTACCTTCCTTCACTCGAAACTGTATGCCTGTTTATGCGATATATGAAGTGCAACGAGAATAGAAAAGATTGACCTATGCGATAGACTTGGATAAAATATCCGTATGAGATCGTACGATAGTGTACAGAATAACGCGATGACAGATTGATATGATTTCGATTCAACAGAGAGAAAGAAAGAGAGAAAAAGCCCTGCGACAGATTTTCTACCAACTGTTGTTGTTCCAAACCTGTTTCTTCTTTTTTTTTCCTTTCTGATCATTAAGTCGAATTAGGGGTGCAATGAACGAAAGATGAATCATTATTCAAATTGTGTTGCATGGTGCGAGTGATGTCTGAACTTGAATACAAACTTTCTTCTATTTTTTCCAATCTACTGATTTTTTCGATCATGCGTGACAGCAGCAGCAGCGTTGTCTTGTGATTTCAAAATTTGAAACAGATTTTTAGATGAAATTTTAAAAATTCGTCTCCATTGAGTTTTGTTGATTACCATGAAGGACTTCGGGCAGGTTTATAATCCCTACTTGAAAAGTGGCCCCAACTTGAAATGTTACGCTTTTCAATCTAGGCCCCGTACCCGAGTGAAAATTTTCATTTCGGGTTCGCCAAACGGGGCTGGTGCAGGAATGTTGCGTTTTTTTGCGGTACTGTTGCGGACATCATGCACCTGCACTACATCTGCAACAGTACCGCACGAAAATGCAACAAATCTGCACCAGTTCCGTTTGGCGAACCGAAATCAACATTTTTACTCGAGTAATGGTATCAAATATCCAGGCAAAACAATGGTAGCCAACTCGGGGCCTATACGGGCTGAGGGTAGGCATACCTGGATAGAAATATTCCAGGAATATACTGGCAACCCCAACTGGGGCTCACATGGGCCGTGTGTAGGCAACCTTGTATTGGATGCCTAAGATATATTCCCCCACGGGGCCAGGGCCTACTTTAGGATGCCCAGGATTGATTTCCACACGGGAAGTACGCATATCGTAGGATACAGTATGTTCGCAGATTCCAAAAGGGATCGGAAATTTATTCAGAATCCATCACTTATTTCCATTGACGCTTTATGAACCTCGATTTGATTCAACATCCACAATTCAGATCTGAAGATATGTTTTCTTTTACAATCCCAATCGAATAGTTGCAAAAATTTGCATAGTATTCGGTAACAGAGATACAACTTTGTGGGAAAAATTGAGTTCCAAATGTTGTATGAATTTCTTGAGGAAACTAAACCGCCCAGATTCCCGCATTTGAGTTTGAATGCATGTTCAAAAATTGCAAATCAATCAAAGCTCTACCAGAAGACAGAAGGGTAATTAGGTGCAAATATCTGTTGTAGCATAATTATTGTAAATCTGTACACAGGATTTCAACGCTATTAGTATAAATGTATCGCTCTTCCTGTTCCTCCTCTCATGCGGAAGAGAGAACAGAGAAAATACACGACAGAATTGATTTTTCTCTCTTGACCCTGGTGTATCTACTTTCAAGTCTTAACAGAGATGAGGAAAGAGTGAAAGAAGATACAAGCGTGAGAGAGCGTGACGTATTATAGAAGACTGGGATAGAGTGGCGGTTGGATTCTATTCCTCTCTCGCAGGGAAACGAGAGAAGAAGGAGGTTGTGAACCGGGCGAACCTCGCTCCTTATCGATCTGCCTCCGAGACTCCTCCGCAATGGTGTAAGAAGGAAGACTGAAGAGAATAAGAGGGAGATGAGAAGGTACAGTTGTATATGAAGTGAAATGGGTGGGTATGAGTGCTTCTTGGTGGTGGCGGCAGCTTGGTTTGCTTGTGTATAGGTGAAGCGTAAGATAGACCTCAGTGGAGCGCTGTCTACTCGACCGTGACTCCGCAGCCAAAGCCGAGCCTATCAATATTTCCTCCCGAAATCCGCTCTTGGAGAAAAAGGAAGAAGGAAAGCTCTTTCCCTTCTAGTTACCACTGAACCCTCTTTCCGTATCCTCCTTTTTCCCTTTTTTCCGCTGCTCCTCTCATTGCCTTGTTTTTTCTCTCTCTTCCTTCTCAAAGACTACCATCTCTCACCCCCCACAGTCACCTTCCCTCTCTGTTTTTTACCAACCTTCGCGTATGCTGATAAATAAATTCGATCAACTTTCTCAACGTCGGGGTTTACATTCACGTTTGTAAAAACACCAATTTGCATCTTGTTCTTTTTTTCTTCTGTCCCATCTTTCTCTGTCGAATGATATCATTGTGTGGTATATAACATGATTTTGGAGAAACATTCATCTTTGTGTAATTGGTATTTCACATGATTTTCTCACGTTGTATTAGGATGTTTGATCTATCGAAACATGTTTATTGCATGTTAATACGTCCAAGAAATCCTTGAATTCTTTAGGGTTTGTATCTCTCGAATGAAGCTAGAAATTATACTGTACCTAAACAATTTTTGTTTAGAAATTCAGATAAAATTTACCGGATTTTTGGAAACTTTTCTAGAATTTCAACATTTTTGTCTGAACATGTAGAATGGAATGACTAAAAAATTACCATCACAGCTATCCCATTCTGTCATTTCATACGCCAATTGTAAATTTTCCCGTTATTACGGTGATTATTGAACTGAATTGAGAGAATTTCATTTGAAAAATTATCGTAAAATTTCAATAATCTCAGGACAAGTGCGAATTCATCAAAATGTCACTGTGCGACCTGCAAAATTCGTATAAAATATTCCTCCACACTGTTTGAACATTCACGCATTTTTATAAGCTGCACAACAGTTTTTTGAAGGATTTCCACTTGTCTCAACGTTACCAGAATTTGACTGTACTTTTCATTAGAAAAATTTTTCAGTGTGAAATCACTAGCACCGTTGCAGGTCTTTCACGAAGAATGTAACAAATGAGTAACACATTCCACACAGCCCCACAGTCCCAGAGGAATTCTTAAAGAAATCACAAAGATCAAAATCAGTTCAACTCTTAAAGAATTCTTCTGGGACTGTGGTGCTGTGTGGGATAAACTTTCCACTGATTAAAACAATTAATTGTGACTTTTCATACACTGCCCTAGTAGAAATTCGATCCGGCATTCCCTATTTTTAATAAGGTCCTCATCAGGATAGAATCCGGAAACAGTGAAAAAGGAAAATCTGATGAGGCCCTTACAAGGGACTTATCTGATTACCTTAATAGGATTCAAATAGGGTTGTGACGCAGGGGTACAATAGAGTTCGAATGAGATTTCCATAAACTCGAGCGAAATAGGGAAAACCGTAACGAAATCTGATGAAAACCTGATAGAAAATCAGCCATGTTTCGTCAGGCCCTGGTATTTTCTCATCCGAAATTTCTACTAGGGTGAGAAAAATTTCATGGTAAAAGTTAGTAGATGACTTTCTTACTATTTATGATGGTAAAAATGCTCAGAAACCGAGAGCAGTTACAGCCGGAAACTTTTAATGTCTCTGACTTACGAAGGAAAATAGGACTCTATACGATTGAATTTTTCACAGTGTATGAAATTGTATGAAAATTTGTACAGGATTATGAGTTCTCATACAGTTTTATATGAACTCTCAAGATAAAAATTTACTACTGGTTCCAGAATGGCGCAGTGTAGCTCAAAATTGGGTGACTTTTAACATGAGGAACGTGGAATTGTCAAAAGCTGATAACCTCATTTTACGCTCGTCAACTTTTGTTTTTTAATACAGAACCAATATCGGCAAAACAGTGGATCAGAGTTAGGTTGAGATTGGTAGACGCAGCTAACATTGAATCTAGTTATTATGAATGCTTGGCGCAACGTTTATCTATTTTATCCAATCTATGTTGGGCCAAGGATTGGCAATAGCTTGCCTCAGACTTGAGTAGATGCGGGATATTCGTAAATTGACGAAACTAATTTCTCAAGTGTCAATAATGTCACCGCATTTTGTCATATTTTAATTAACATTTATTTCATATGAATTGCCAATATTTGGCAATCAGTCCTGCACCAAGTTTTATTCTATTGTCAGAGTCGGTGGGAGTAAGAAATATTTATATGAGTTTGATCAATTTCGCAGTAAAATTTCATAAAATCCCTGAGTCAAAAAGTGAAACCTGATTTAGCTCTGATTCGTTGCGTATTACGGAGTGAATCAGGTTTGATTTTATTTTCCGCCCTGATCTCGCCCTGTTCTCAACCTGATCTTGCTTTTAACATTCTCATTCAACCTGCAGGTTGATGTTAACCTTTCTTGATCATGATGTTAACCTTTTTTCGACCTAATTAAACTTTGGATCGTTGCGTATCACGAAGTTGATCAGGCTTCAAAAAGTATCACAATATTTCGACTCGGGTCGTTATTCAACGAAATTGCAATAACAAACAATGAAAAAGCCAGTCTGATACTAATGGGGATTCATTTGCCGAAATCTGGCAAAAACAATGTATTCGTTATTGCTTCATCGCCATTTCTCAATTGGTGTAATCTGTCTGACAGATATCGAACAACATTGGGTCTCAAAAATCGCCAAATCACCTTGTTGGAACATTTCTGGGCGCAATAATTTGAAATCTGGTTCGATTCAACAGGAAATATGATTGTGATGTCCAGATAAACTGGTTGCAGCGACAATTACGTACTACATTCTCCAGGTTAGGAGAACCAAACCTTTTCCTAAGTGAAATAGCTAAAATGTGTGGTGGATTTTGGCTTCACTCGTTTTATCTGGATATTAAAACCAGATATCTCGGTCAATTGAGCTGAATTTCAAGTTATTCCGACTATGAATGTTCCAACTAGGTCGTTTTTCTGTCAGTGCAGAGTCGTGACAATATTGAGCCAACATTCGCTAACCCATGTGGACACAAGAACAATTTGTGTCTTTGGGATGTTAGCGGACTTTCAAAACTCTCCTCTACGGTTTGGAAATATTCTACGAACGTCGCAGGGGGACGCTTTGCTGTTTGGGCGCGGATCTGACAAACCTAAGACTATGTCAAAGTATTCACCAAGGGTGTTTCGTTCGTTACTGACCAAAAATCGAGATGATGGAAAAGGTTCACTTTAGTAGGAAACCCGAATGAGAATCTGCATAAAACTCGGCACTGAGAACGATTTAGAGTTGAATTTATTATGGGATTATAGGAATGAAGGAACATACTGAAGGAACATCGATCATCAATTATCAACTGATTTCGTTTACTAATCCCCGCATAATCAATAATTTTTGGGCAAAACCGGATACATGTCAGTTTTATGCCCAACAGGTTTCAGACGATACCCGGATAAACCCGCATACAATAATTCTTTCCACAAATTTACCCGGATACAACCCTTATAAACCTGAATACGTGTTATTTTCCTCCTTCGCAGTTCCTGGATGGCATTTAAATGAACTCGGATATATATATGTATCCAGAACGAAGCATCTTTACCGTATAAAATCCTGATGAACCCGGATACCGATCTGTTCGAGTTCGTGTCTGCCCGAGCAAGTATTGCTTCACCCTAATCAGTTCCTCGCTAGCGCTAGACTCTGGCTAGAGCGCATGGTGAGATTCTCGTGAGAGCCTAGACATTTTAGTGAATCGCGCTGCTGGGGTGGTTTCTGTCCGGGTTTGTCACCAAGACAGTACGCGAATTGCAATACTGTCTTTATTGGCATGGCTGTGGTATTTTTTCATGGCACGGTCAATGATCATAACTGGAGGAAGAGTTATAACCGCGTGTAAATGAAATTTTGAAACTTGGCCCTGATAAATACCTAACATTTAGTAATTTGATCTACTTTGACTGAATACTTTAATATGGTTTCAATTTCATTAAGCTTTGTTTACTGAATCTTTAAAAACGGAGGAAAAGGTTTCTGGATGTTCTAACAATATCCCACAGACAAATTTTACTGTTGCATCGACATGAACTCCTGAGTGTTGACACAATATCATTAGGGCCGGACTTATGCCGTGTGTGGCTCGAATTACGATATTTTTGCGGAGCCACTAAATTTAGACAAAGTGTCGCCAGACAAACATAGATAGACATAATTTTTCCAAATTAGGTTTAAAAGAACAATGCTCAGTTGGGCACAAAATCGCCTTTAGCGCCGGGTCCGATTTGGAGGAATCGATCCAATCGATTCAAAATCGGGTCTGAATATGGTCATGACTCTGGCGATTTTTGAGATCTAATGTTGTTCAATATCTATCAGACAAATCGCATCATCGCAAGTGAGAAACTTCATTATGTTTATGAACTATTCTTTTTTCTAGAGACTCAATGTTGCAAAAAAATCGAAGGAAAGTCTACTGGATGAGGGCAACAAATTTTTTACTCTTGCAAGAATTTTGATGTCACACAGGGAAACCAAAATTATTAACATTTAGAAAAATGAGTGTCATTTAGGGAAAAAGAGCATCGCTGAAGATTATGCGTAGCGAGTTTATCAAAAGTTTATAATGAAATAGTGTTCACTAAACATCGATGGCACATCGATGTGTCATCCAATAAACGGGTATCGATGTTTGACATCGCGAACATCGATGCTGCTAGAACCTGATTGGTTGTTATTTTACCAATAAAAATTTTGGGATCTAGCGCCATTTCAAATTCAGCATAATCCCATTCAATTGTTCATATTTGATGTCTTGATGTTTCAATGTTTCTTACAAAAAACATTGGAACATCAACCAGGTCGATGTTACATCGTTAAACGATGTAAAACATCGATGTCAGGCGATGTTATTATCGTCGATGTTTAGTGAACACTATAATGAAAATACAAGCAATTGGTAGTCTTATTCTTATCTCTCACAGTGAAACTATCAACTGATGATAAATTGACTACGAAGCTGTTTCAACGATGCTCTTTTTCCTTGAATTGACAGTTGCTTTTTCTAAATATCAATAACCTCGGTCATTCCGTGCATTACTATATTGAAAGGAAGCCTATTCCACGCATAATCACCTACTTTCCATTTGTTTTTATCGATCTCTTTTCTCTAATCAATAAGCATAATGATTCGATAAATTTTCGTTGTGAATCCACGTTGTGAATAGTGGATTTTCAGTTAGTTTGCTATTTCAAAACTATTCTCTCCTCATGCGAAGAAAAAAGAAAAATATGAAAAAAGTAACGGTTGGATGATACCATCAAAAACAGAACAATATATAGCAGAATGTAATATGCGAACGAACTCTAAAAATCTCGGCTCCCTACAGTTCAAGCTCACTGAATTTCCCGCCATTCATCCTCACTGAATGTATTCTCACAAACTTACGAATGACACAATTCTATTATTGCCAATAAAAGAAACAAGAAAAGAGTACGAAATACACGTATGCCTTCAGCTACGTTTGCATATATCGTGTCTGAGGTTGCCAAAACGTCTCTCCGTTGTTGTTGTTTTAAATCTTGTGATTTTTCCTTTGGGCAAAATAGTCTCTTTTATTATCCTATTCTTGTGGCATCCAAACGATGAAAGAATATCAATACACATCTTTCTCGTCTGCTTTGTAATTTACATAATTAGATGATACTTTAGTTTATAATTCCTCGCAACTTTCAATACCACGACATATTTTATAATCAATTATTTCTCAAAAACATCGGAATATACTTTTCAATTTCTTCTCGTGCACGTTATTCCAAAATTTTAGCATATTTACGTTCGAGCGACAATCCCCACCCGAGGGAATTAAAAATTCGATTGGACGTGGTCGAGTTGACGATAAATTAACCTTGATAAACGAAGTAATTATTTATTTCGTATTATTACGGGATTGTAAAAAGCTTCGCGTCCGCGTTCAAATAATTGTATCTACGAGTGTAGGGAAGATCGAAAAGAAATAAAAAAGTAATGTATATATATATATATATATATATATATATAAAAGTTGCTGAGATTTCTGGCTTTATGAACGTGTCCTGGTTTTTGTTTTTCTTTTTGCCTTCATTTTTTTTCTTGATTTCGAGTTAACTTGTGCGAGTCGAAGAAATAATGACGTCGCTAATATAATGTATTGTCCTGCTTTGCCGAAGCACTTTGAGAATCCTCGGTGGTTGTACGGAATTAGAGGGAAAGAGACAAAGAAAGAGTGATGGAGTGGATTTCGCGAAAAATACCAGTTATGTGGTTTGAGTATATATGAGACGAAATCGAGGAAAGCGGAAAAACGGTTGAAAAACAGAAGGAAGACTAGACGCTAACAGTTCCGAGCTTCTTCTTCTTCTTGCTCGGTTCAGTGCCGACGGACCGACTGACTTCCTTCCCACTTCTTATTCTCTTTTTCGCACTTCTCATCGTCACAGCAAAACTTTTCCACTTTTGTGTATTGTCGTTGATGAGGGTTGAAAGATTTCTCTCCTTTTCTTTGCCGAGGTTTTCTTTTTTTCATTCCGTGGTTTGTATTTCAGAATTCAAAATGGTACGTTTTTTAGGAGCATAAGAGAGAATAGTATTTCCACATTCATTCATTCACATCCATAGCCATAGAGGAAAAATACGTTGAGAGAAAAAGAAAGAATGTAAGAATGTAAGAAAGCAAAAAGTAGCCGAGGTAGAAAGATTGAGAGAGCGAGTTCGGTTTATACGCGAGTGGTTCAAGATAATGTTGGATATATAAGGTTTACCTACGTAGGTATATGGGTGGGTGGCAGGTTGGTTGGTTGGTTTGGTTGGTTGGTTGGTTGGTTGGTTGGTAGGTAGGTAAGTATCCACGGGGTAAGTTTTTCCAGGCGATCTGCTCTCCGGATTCAGATCAATACCCGCCATCTGGGCTTGTACACTATACTCTTTGAGAAGGAAAGGGAGAGGAAAGGAAAGAGGAGTGGAAAGAGGAGGTGAATCGCGTCGTCGATCCAAGTAAGGGAGAAAAGGCAAAGATAGAGGGATAGAGACTTGAAAAGTGGTAAGAGGAAAAAAACATAAAAAGTGAGAGAGGAAAAGAAGGTGAACGTGCTTTAAGATGGAGTCGGAAAGTTGAAGGTGGCGGAGTTAGTCGAGCAACAAGCCACTGGCGCCACCCTCTATCGCTATCCTTGTATCGCTACAATTTTTCTGTATCCTCTTTTCATGGTTAAGAAAACCTTAATTATATGGAGCTCGTTGCGTAATTTGGGATTAACTAATTTGCGTGTATTCCTATTGGAAGGAAAGAAAAGAGGGAAAATTGTATTAGTGGATTTTGCTTGCTATTCCTATCCGCAATGCTGGTGGTAGGAGCGGTGGCAATTTGATCCTATCCGACCCACATTACGCGCGATTACATTATCAAAGAAAAAAAAATTCGATGATAGAGTAAGAGAAAGAGGGATTGAGTTGTTAGATACAAGGTGAGTACAAGGGGATAAATTTGATGGGGTAGATAAGGTCTTAAGTAGCGACTGATTAAATCTCGGGACATATGTGAATCGATCAACGGTACCACCCCCTTTGCTTCTCTTCTATATTGGAGAATCATCCTATACGCTATTGTAATACTACTACTACTACTACTAATACTATCGTTGCTTCTACCATCACCACTACTATTATACAAGTCGTTCAGTTTGTGCGGTGCTGATACGCTGTAATGCCATCCCATGGGATCTCGCTCGCTTACTCCCTTACCCTCGTTCTACAGTAGAGTACATCGTATTAGTATTTCTATTTCCCCTTTCCTTTGCGCGAGATCTGATACACGCATTGCTCCTGACGTAAAAACACTTGAATTAATCGGAGCCCCATTCCCGAAGGAACCTGCTAAAGGTCAATAGGCTCTCGTGTGGAGGGTGATGGCGGTCCAAGCTAGATCGTTGGGATGTAAAAGACGAAACAAGAAACAAGGGATTCGGATAAACATATATACCCAAGTGTGATAACTAATCGTTCGAGGGCGTATGTGAAGTTCCCTTAATTCTTTGGGCCGTCCCCGAGCTGCGATAAAATTCACTCCTCTTACTCTCGTCACTTTGTCGTCTCTTAATCTATCTCAAACGATCGCTCAAACTCACCGGTTTATCGAAGAAACGGATGGCACGTTGTCCTGCGAACAAATTCCTTCGGCTAGCAACCTGTCCCTGATCTCCCACGCAAACATCGTTGGATTATCCCTTTTGTAATTTGCGATCGCATCGACTACCGGAGGTGTCGCCACTTTTGGTTTCGAACCTCCTATCACCCCAGCCTTGAAACTACCGGTTTCGTAATACCTGAAACATGTAGAAGTGCATAACTGTTAATCGTGTTACACGTTAGTTACGTATATCAAGAGTTTCTAATTTTACATCGAATCGAGTGGTGTAAAATTTCATGGATTGTTATGTAAATTGTTACTCGTGATGTGAATCTGAGAATAAATACTTTGTTCCGCATATTTGGCTCATTACCTATAAATAAAGTTAATTAACCAATCAAAAACTGCATATGACATTTCTTAACTGTTAAGGGGATACGAGCGCCGAGACTTTAGCCAGATCTTTCGTGTAAGATTTCTCCACAATACTTGAATGTTTTCAAAATATTGCTTTATACAGCATTTCTTGATTGTCTATAGAAATGCTGTATAGAGCCATATTTTGAAAATATGAAAATATATTCCGGCGCTAGTATCTCCTTAATGAACCTGATCTGAGGGTAATGAGCCATACTTATGTGTGATACGTATTTAATTCGCCGTATTCAAAACAAAACTTATTAAATACAAATAAACTCTTCTCTCAATGATGCATTTCGAGTTTTTGGAAGTAAATAAAAGATTAATATTGTTAGCATTTTTGAACAATTCAAAAACAGATCATGCTGATTCGTGTAGGCCGAAATCGTCCTCAGGTCTGTAAAATTAGAAAGTTTACCTGAATATTCAAATATATTCTGACAATTAGGAATAATACATGCAAATGTTTGAAAAATGATAAAATCATTTCACATTTCGGATGAATGCTTCTGGAAATCAAGAACATTCACTTTAAATTTTCATCTGAACTTTGAAGAAACGTGTACAAAACTTGTACCGCATATCCAACTAAATTACTCGAATTTGACTTGATAAGAAGTTTTGAAATTTCCAGGAATGATTCTTCAAAATTTTATCGACGCTTTGAAGAGTCATGATTTCGTTTTTCGTTTTCTTTCGAAGTGTTTCTTTCTCTTCAGAAATATGGGGAAGGTCTTGACGATTCATCCCTGGAAATTTCATTGTGTAAACTCAATTTTGAGCAGCTTGATCGAAAAAAAAATCCCATCAGATGGGATCATCTATGAGCTCGTATCCTCTTCAGCATTTATGTTTATAAAGTCCATCCCTGAAACTCTATTTTTCTCAGATGCACAGTGACTTGGCTGAATGAGTTGGGTTTTTTTCGTTTGTCCCATACTTTAGATTTGAACTTGGGTTATTTAGGAGAAATGCTAGAAAGTTTAGCTTGATGGGTGCACAGTTTGGTCTGCAAGTTTGAATTGTGATTTGGATTTACTAAAAAAAAACTGTAAATTGATTAATATCATCAGGAATACCACCAGTAGGCACTTTTAAGCTTCTTGAGGTCAGGTCTCAGCGAATTCTCTTACTTCTGAGAGTCTAAGCTCAACTGATATGGCCCAAGTAGCACAACAGGTTAGAAATGCTGAAGTTCTTCGAAATTCTGAGTTTATTTTATGAACATTCACAGAATCTTCGAGTGGGATTTGGTTACTACTAGGTTATGTTTTTTTCTTGATACAGCGACATCTATAACTATAATGTGCGTTTCAATAGTTGAGGAGTAGCTGTATAACAAAGACTGTACAGAAATATTAGCTAGTGACGAATCAGCGATTATGGAGAATAATTCAGTTAGCTGTGACAAGATAGTCACTAGTACATAACTCAGATAGGCTAGTTCGATTTCTACCCGGGCAGTCCTATGCCAACGTTGTTCACCAACGGTCGGCAGCTAGATCAGTCGTCAATTCTATATGAATTCTAGTGATAGCTCCTGAAATTGAGGTTCTGTTTCTTCGTTACCAGATAGCGGTAAGCTTTGTAATTGTTTCTGGGAATCGAGAATGTTTTCGTCTTCAAATTCAAAATTTCCTTCATCAAGATGCTGTTTAACAAGATAAAAGAAAGAAACTAGTGTCGTCACGAGTCGTAAAAAAACTCGTCACGCGGTTTGAATCCCCACCTTCCATATGGAACGCTTGTATATGAATTATTTCATAGACTCTGTATAAAATTTTGTATTGCAAAAATAATCTTCTAGAATGTTTGAACAGTTTCCATGCGACATTCACATCACATCTACACACTCTCAACAAATTTTATGCAACCTCTCAAATTCTACAAAACTATTTTTCAACGTACAATTCCACACTATTATAAAATAATTTGTGTATTAGTTTTCTTGTTTTATAAAACACATCGTATTTCATTTGCACATTGTATGCTTTGATAATATCAACAGCTTCATAAACACGAGAACGTTGAATAAAAAATTATATGAATTTGGGGAAGAAACAAATATCGATTATACACATATAAATCGATGATGTACTTCTCGACGAATAAAAATAATTTCTCCACAATGAATAGGTCACGAGAGAGCAGGATACACAGAATAGATGAACCCGATAAAGATTCGAGATCGAACAATTTCACCGTACGTCGTTTAGAAAATAAACACACGAGACCGAACGATGGGTTGGTTAAATTTCCAACATAAAGTACTGGTTGCGATTATACCTAGTTTACCGTAGGCCGTCGTCGGCGGACCCACATCCATCAAGGTGGCCCACAAGCGGACCATTATCGCGCGTTCTCTACTGGTAATTGAATTTAAGCACGAGCGAAGATATTATTTAACTAATTAGACACAAAGGGCGCGTTCACGTTGGGCCAATCGCGATTGCCACCAACGCCGCTCACCGAACGGAGAAAGGAAAGGGATGACACGACTGAAACGAGATCAGAGAAAGAAGAGAGAACACGACAAAGAGTAAGAGAAGAGAAGAGGAGGAGGGATGCAAAGGCCGTTTGTTTTAAAACAGCCGCTCGTTGACGCGTCGCTGGACAACGATTCATTATTCCAATGTCGGCCACCCGCCGCGGGAAAAACCATTTGTTCTCTTTTTTGCCTCCATCCTCTCTTTCATTCGGTGTTTTTTTTTGCACATTCTTCCTCAAAAAAGTCACCACAATATTTTTTTTCTCAACTTTCTTCCACAAACTTCTTCACAATCGTCGTTGTTTTTATGAATCAAATTAACGAGAAATGAAGAAATAAATAACCCTATATTAACACGCTAACACCCCCTTTTAAAATGATATGACTTACGATTATATCTGATGTCAAAGCCCATTGAATTCACGCGACCGTGCCACATGGCGATACTCACCAGTTGACATTTCGCCCCCTCTTTTGTTCCACCTCTATAACCATTCCACATTTTCATCGTACGATCATATCCCTGCCACGATTTCTCAAATAGACTCACATCTAATTTCACTAATTTCGATTTAAATGGATTAAAAGTGTTGGAAGTGTGATATATGTGTATTCGAAATAAAAAAGGGGAAAATAAAATTCCACCCCGTTTGCGGTGGAACAATGATGCAGGGTGGAAGAAAAAAGGTCACGGGGTAACACATTATTTTTTCTATGGAGAATCCAGTAAAAGAACAGATGTAAGATAAAAACAGTTTGTAACTCAAAAGTACATTGTCCCTTTACGATACAGGAAGACAGAAATCTTCATACGACATCTCGGAAAGGGTGGTATTACTGCCAACGCTTATGATTTTATGGTTATTCTATTAAGAAATATACTTTTGGCCGAAAACGAAGTGCAACTTTGTACCACGAGGAGAGTAGTAAGGAGAATAAGAAGAAACGTTGGTAACAACGACGCGTGACTGCGTAAAACTGCGTTGAGTGTTAATGGTGCACCTCGAGCCATTTTCGCCCCGTAAAATCATCTCTGCCACGACGACTTGCCACGACGGAAACGTTCTTTGATATTGGCTTTTGACTCGCTCAGCGGTGCTGGTTTTTTGTCAACAGATAAAAATCGTCTCAAATTCATATACTTGGAAATAATAACTTCTCGGTTCCAAGTTGGAAAATCGATATCATTGTCCCTTTGTGTATATTATGTATATGCGAAAATGTGCCGAGTATGACAATGATATTCGGCCAGTCGAGAAAAGTGAAGTTAGGATATATACAAGAGAGGGGAAATGAACGAGCGGTGACACTGGGACGGGGGAGGGGAACCATCAAAACGCCACGAGGCCACCCGTTATATGAGCGGAGACGAAGGAGGGTGGAAAAAAACATGGAAACCGCATATCGTCGCCCTTCTAGAGTTTTCGCGATGCCGGGTATGGGAAGCTTTCGAGGGGGTGTAGGGTGAGTTTCTTCCTTCCGGCTATGTCGTTTCGTTCTTTCCTGGCCTTAGTTCGTTCACTTTCGACATTGGTCCTAACAGAGTCTTTAATTAAATCACTCCGGACCTAAGAGCGGCAGTGGCATCTCTTTTTTGCTTTACCCCATATACTCTTCCTTCCTTCGCGATTTCTTCTCTTCTTCCACCTCTTTGCCCTTTACTCTTTTTATTTACTTTTCTTCCCCGTTTCCTCTTTTTCTGCCTTTTCGTGAGAGCCATTCCTAACTTCGTATTATACTTTGTTCCAAGGTCGATGATAGCTCATGTCCCTGGAATCTCTCCACGGAACAAAATTGATGTTCACGGAAATTAACTTAAGAGAAGATAGATTGACGAGTAAAAAATGTCTGTAACTATCGTTCGTTCATCTCCAAACGTTATTTATTGTTCAGTTATTATCATTGTATGCACGGTATAAGTATCGATACGATAGCCGAACTTGTGATATTAATTTCAAAATCGATTCCGGTAGATATGAATCGCATTTTTTAGTTTCACTTTTCGTCTAAGTATCTTCGTTGAGTTTTCAATGATAAATTCTCATATCAGTTTCTATCGAGTCATTGTGCCAAGTTTGGGTGCTTCGGATCGAATAATTTTTCAAGCTTGAAACAAACTGGTCTCTTGTCTGTCGTGAATTCCAATTCACAAAGTTTCAATTTTGGAACAAAAAAATCTCAAGAGTGCATTTTATTTTTAAATATCAAAAATAAATAATTCAATTCGTGGAGACGTTTGAATTCAATCTTTGGTAAAGAAGAAAAGAAAGCAAAAGTTTGAGAATACATGTGAACCCGATAAACATTGATATTATTCTCACGAAAGAATCGGAGATGTTGGTGTAAAAAAAATTCCTCCTCTCTGTCTTTTTGTGGATTCCTTTCTCTCAAGGGATTGCGGTTGTAACGGATACGATGTACACTAGAGTACGGTGCGGAGAGCCTTGATGGCGTTGTTCAGACTCCCTTTCTCATTCTTAGTTGTGCACGGTGTTGGTACTAACCTCGAAAGTATCTTGGATACACAGCCATGAGATACCCTGAGTTGCCTGGAAATGTCGCACGGTCGGACGCCGCTGTGCGCTAGCTCGACGATCCTCTGCCTGACTACATCCGGTAGGGGCCTTCCGTTCACAAAGACACCACCGAGCTGGTTGACTCCTCCATGGCCTGGAAAATGGAAATCGATATACAACCACGCCGTATGAAACTTTTACTTTTTCGAAGAAAATCGTTTGACTCGATTAAAGCATAAGCGTGATATATGTAACATATATTCCGTGAAACCTGTCAAGAGTTTAATACATTTTCTCGCGTTAGAACCCTCTCCCAATATCTTAATGGAGAGAGGGTGGTTCTGGACCACGACATATGTCCTTCCGTACGTGCCAGTGCACCGATTATTCGATGATCATTGCTACTATCTTTCCTACCATTTCACCCCTCTTCTGCCCTGTTTCAAGTACCCTTATTTCTCAGTACCAACTTCATCGAATTATGCGCTCGACCCCTCTTTTCGTTAAAATAAATTTCATCAACTCTCACAGACGTGAGTGAACTCGATGAAAGGATAAATCTGCTTAGCTGTTGTTTTTTTCTCTCTTTTCTCCTTCATTGACGAATATTTTCTATTAATTACGAAACAATTAAATCCATGTAACGAAATAATGTTCTCTCAACGAAGAGAGAAAGAGAATCTATAGAGAGAAGTCGATGAGAATTAAAAAGTACTTGTCCGGAAGTAGTCCGTATCAGTTCGGCGCACAGTTAGGTCACCTTATTTTGCCTCGGTGTTTTTATAATGATGATGACGACGACACCGACTGAGACGACAAAGACAACGAGACGACTAAGTTCGAGACAAATCCATTGTGAAAGAAATTTGTCGATTATTCCTGAACGAAATCCTTCGATCGAACTGTAAAATGACAGTGATATCCGAAGAATTATAAGAATAATAGAAAAAGAAACGTTCGTCGATATCTGTGCCGTAGATGACGATAATGTTGATGATGATGATTATGATGGTGGAAAGACAATGAAGAGGTCCTCCCGATCATTACTAGAAACGATACGTGTTTCCGGTCGCAAATCAATTCGCTTTCGCGTTTATGGTCGCATCCCTGTGGTGCGCTTGGACCGGTAGTCAGGGGATTTTCTCGTTGGCATCATGGTGGTATTTCCAGGGTGAAATCACCATGACTACTACTACCAATATCGATATCAGTACTACTACTACTTCTACTACTACTACTACCGTCCCTGTTGTTGCTATCGCTATGACTACTCCAACTACTATTACAGTTTTACTATACCGTAGGTATGTACTCTACGTATGTGGCATAAACGCGTATATAGATGCACTGGCCGTCACGCCTGCTGACCACCGCTAAACGAGGGTTTGGATCCAGCCAGTACCACCCTCGAATCAACGATTCTCGTATACCTACGATGCGAGCGAGAATCCTATATTAGAGTGCCTCAAGCACCACACTGCAGTCCGTTTCCATTGCGCTACAGAGAACTGTCGTTATTGCCACTTTAGTCTCTGTTGCTACAATTCCATACATATAGTTACATGTTTTTTCTTTTTAAACATTCAGTTTCATTTGGAAATTTTCTTTCTCGTTTCCAACTTCATCCTTTCGAACGAATCGACAAAGTTTCAGGAAAAAATTTTACAACTCGCTAATTTTTTGAATCCACTAACATTCAAGATTTTTGTAGATTCCTCAACATTCTTTGAGATAATATTTAAAACAAGATCTGTATTTTCAATTCTCAGCAACGTTGTATATCTTTTTCCCACGAACTCGGCCTACACATAATACAATAATGAGAAAATCAACGTTTCTTGCGAATCGAATTCTTCTGCAACTAGAAAATAAATGCAATGCGGTTTCGATGTTATTTCTTCGCTTTTGTCCTTTAGTTTTTGTCAGATTTTTTTGTCTGTCGTTGTCATTTCGCAATCGACATCTGGTACCGCTATATAGATATCGATACGGTGGTACAAATGAAGGCCATCCGAGTTCTTGTTTTCGCACTCTCGTTACTTGCCAACAACAAACGCGGATTTGTCGACTCTCGTCACGTCGTTGTCGTCGTCGTCGTAGTCGTAGTCGCCAACCGTCGCTCTACTTTACTGTCTTTTCTGTTGGTCCGTTTAATCGACGCCACCGCAACGAACTCCGATAGAAATCGATTTTTACGCCGGTCGGTGGATCTAGCGACGTTGAAAATATCTCGATAACGGTTGAGAATCGATCTCTCGCGATCACCTGTCGCGAATTCATCTCAATGAGTCAGAAGAAGAGATCGTTCATAATTTATATTCTCTCTGCGATTTTTGAGGAATAAATTTTGTAATTCTAAGATTTGTGAGAAATTTTGTTGGGAATCTTCAATACGTTTCAGGGCATTAAAAATATTGTTTCTATAACGATACTAATCACACAGCACAATACTTCAGAAACAGTTCTTGATGCATTGATTTTTGATTCTTCAAAAGAATTCATTATTAATACTTTCTGAACTGATGTAAATTTTGATATGTCAATTTTCAAGTACATGCACTGAAATTTTATGGGTTTTGTAAGGCGAAATTTCGATTTTTCCAGTAGAATTCCAAATGAATCATCACATACTTCCTTTCAGTACTCTATTGCAGACTGGAGAAACCCTTTGTGGGCTTCATTTCCCGGCCAGCACAAATGATCAATTTGAATTTATAAAGACTTCCTAAAGACCTCTTGAATAGTTCCCGTTATGTTAATCAATATCAATTCATTATGAATATTTTGAATCCAAAATGAAAACGTATTGAATGCCCGCAGAATTCTTTATGAAATCTCGATATGGATTCTTTCTGAACATTAAGTTGTTCATTGAGAGTTTATTTTGAGAGTTATTCAAAATATTCATAATTAATACATATCGATTAACATACCGGAAGCTCTTTGAAGGAACTCTTGTGCTGTATGGGTTTATTGCATACGAAATCGTCTGTCGTTTAGAGAAAAATGTGTGTTTTATTTCAAAAGTTGAGACGACTGATAAGAGAGGAAAGTTTTTTCGTGAAAAAGAAGGCTTATAAATTGTGAACAAAACCATCATTTGGGTCAAATAACATTTGTTAATAGTTAACAAACCTTATTTGATTGAAATAGATTTAGAATGCTTTTTTTTCAGTGCTGATTTATGGAAATATCATTATTTCTCTGATTGAATATTATTCATTGAATATTTTTGTTTATAAATCCATTTGGAATTTTTCAACGGATGTGTTGATTTTCTATGAATGAGAGACGGATTACCGAAAAACCAAATATACGAAAGTTTTTTTCATTAGTACGTTCTAACACAGTCAACCTAATTTTCAATCCTCTCATCAAAATTTACCAATCAACGGATTTACGGTAAGCTGGGTTTTAGGCACTTTGTCCTTCACCCTTTTCTTTCATATTTAAAGTATCGAAGTGATAAAGTGGCCTTAAAAGTTTGATACTCGATAAGACATTATTTACTTTTGCAAAAGCAAACCTGCTTCGGGATGAAATAAAATTGGAAGTAAACTATTCGAATCTCATTGGGGTTCGGAATTTCATGATAGGATCTGTGATTCATGAAATCATACTCTGCTGAAGATGCCAGATAGAGACTCGTTAAAGTGGACAAGAATGCTGTAGGAGCAAATTGAATTCGGTTTTGGTTGAAAACAAATTGTAGGTTCATCACTCTGAACAGACAAAACATTTTTTTTCTTTGTTTTTTGAGGTCTTGGAACCAATACGAAGTGATTTTGGTGTACTAAATCGTATCAAAACAATGTCCAATTTCTTGGATTAGCTCAATTTTTATATATTTATTTAATCATTATATATAATTTTTCATGTATAATGTGAATGAATCATAAATTATATAATGGTATATCAAATCACAACAAATAATTGATTTAGGAAATATGTCATTGTTTTCGTGCTGCGCACATTAACCCTGGTAGAAATTTCACAAGTTCTTCCCTATGACTGATGAGGCACTAAAGAGGAAAAACTAATCAGAAAAACCAGGCGAGGCGCTAGTTAGTAACTGATAAGTTTGATGCAATTAGCGTTGGTTGGGTGAAACTAATGAGTGATTCAACATTATTCAATAAGTTCAACTAATTAGTGTTGGTTGTGCAAAACTGGTGAGTTACTCATCAATATTTGATAAGTTGAACCAATTAATCATGATAGGGTACAACTGTCTTTAATAACTACAAGTTTTTCACTGTGGGTATACACGGAATACAGAGAGATGAACTCCTCAACCTTCAAATGAATAAAATATTATTCACGCTTGTTATCGAATGTACTAGCCCGTTTGAAAAATTTTTTTATAGACTTTCTCTTATACGTTTTCCTAGAATCTTTCTTAGACAAGTTTTTCTAAACTTTTTCCTATTATTTTTATTATTCTTTTTCTTTGATCAAATCTAGAAGTTTTTGCCAAGAACAAAAACTATATATTCACATATGCGGCGTTCTCACCTGAGAAAGAAACACTCCTGTATCGTGTTTCTATCTGGAGAAATCAGCACTGATTTGACGTATGATTTAATATGCATAAAAAAAATTCATAAGGAATGTTTATGATTAGAAAAAAAATTTGTTCCCATCTTCCCACAAAATATTTTATTGTTTCTGGAAATTTTTCACTCGTTGTAGCAAAGCCACTGCTCAGAGCCTCATCAGTTACTAATAACCACCGCGTGAGGTACTGGTCAGTGCCTCATCAGTTACTAATAAACACCATATGAGGTACTGGTAAGTGCCTGATCAGTTACTCGCCAGTGCGTGCTCAGTTTCCCTGATTAATTCCTTGTTGGTGCGAGTGTTACGTCCCTCACCAGTTACTTGTAAGTTTTCCCGATTAGTGCCTCACCAGTAAAAAGAATGAACTGATCAGTATCTCATGATTTACTAGCGGGAATTTCTACCAGGGAAAATCATTCCGAATCAGATTCAAAATCCTAAGGAACAAAATATAATTAGTGAACTGGAGAGGATTTAGAAAGAATGATGTGAATATTCGAAAAATCAAACAAATGAATAGAAATGAGTGATTCGATGGAGCAAAAGTGAAAGTAGAAAAATGTATCGTCTTAGCACGGAGCGCGTATAAGAAAGAATCGCTGATCTAAGGTCTATCTAAATGATTCTGCAGTCACAGAAAAACTTTTGTCCACACAGCTGATGTTTAAGCTGTAGGATCAAACATTTACTTCAATTGCAACAAATCTCATAGGACAAAAACAAGAAAACTCTGTCACAAGTCTTTTTTTTTCAAGCAAATTTCAGATTGCACCCTTAGAATTTGTATTTTCAATGTAGAATGGGATTTGATGATAATTTGGAACGTTAGGACCATCATTCTGTTTAAATGACGTGGTACGATAAAGAAAAATCACGAGATTCTGATCCCTTTAAATTCACGAAGAGATTAGTGGATGATGGAGTGCAATTTCAAGTGAATTTTGCACTGATTTAACGCAACGACAGATGAAATGTTTCAAAAACTCCACTCAAATATTTCTATAAATTGACCAAAAGTTATACATGTTCGATATTCAATGCACTTTTGATACAATCTTTGATGATAGAACCCATATGAAAATTATAGGAGTTGACAGACGGCCTGGTACTGGCAAAGTTGTATTTGCCACACTTTGGCAAAAAAAATTGTTTCTATTCAGGATCATTACTGTTTTCCAGCTAATACTAACTGTCCGGCGGATTTCAAACAGTATTGGTTTGCGTGAACAAACAGTCTTGGGCTAGTATCAAATCAATACCGTTTAGACGAGGGTGGAATGCCAGAGTTCTATCATGTAGGTCCGACAAAGCAGCACGGTTCTGATTGTGAAACTGGTCCTTGTATAAAATGATATTATCACTTTGACTTCTAGCCAGCTTTGACAGCTTTGGATTTACCAGTATTGTAATTTTGGCAACAGTACTGGATTTATGAGAATAATTTGGAATCGTTCATAAAAATTTAATAGACATTCAATCTCCCATGATTTGATGGATCATTATTATATATCTTTTCGAATTAATTCCTTGGACCAAAAGCATCCTTTGAAGAACGTACTGCAAGATTTTGGGGTTTCAACAGCTGAATACTTTGTCATTCGATTACTAATTCATTTCAATGAGTGATTCAAACTTCAGCAACATCGGTCTGTGTTTCTCTTTGGGACAATGGGAAATATTTTGAAAAATCTAGTGCAAATCAATCAATATATTCTGAAGAGGAATCAACCTCACGTTTAATGAGGCCCTGACTCGATACGCGAGGAAAAGTGTCTCCTTGGACAATAGTATAGTTCACTATTTAATGTAGTAATAAATATTCCTGATATGTTTTCAGTAGAATGAGCTGTGTAATTGTGTCATTGTGGCAAGAAAATATTTCTTTGAGCCAATTAAATATTATTCTAATGAATGAAATGGTTTTTGACTGCAAGAAATATTTCATCGACTGAAAAACCATTTCATTCATTAAAGTAAAATTTCATTGATCCAAAAAAATATTTTATACATACCATTGGGTGCAATATTTTTTGTTTCAAAGACTTTTTTCCCTCAGTATAGTATCCTTGTGAATCATTATGAGGAATAATCATTTTTGTCATCTGCCTTACTGAATTTTAATTTTATGCGCTAATAAATAATAATTCCTTCTGAATTTTGAGAAACTTGACTGCATTCTGAGAATACGTTCCGAAATTTCGTTGGAGTTAGAAATTCAGAAGAGAGTGGGTGTGAAAAATTACAGTTACATTTTCTGGATTCTCAGAAGGAATGTTTTTACAGTGTATGTGAGTGAACTTTACTATTTTCAAAGATATTTCTTTTTCTCCGAGTAACTCGAAATATAGCGTATTCTTTTGAATTTTCATGAGTATTAAACGTGGATTACCTGCTTCTTCAGGAATCTATTAATTCATCCTGACCTAATAACGAAGGGATTAAAATAATATTCTGCAAATTGCTACCAGTATAGAAATCCTGAGACTCTCTATGTAACATCAGGAGATCCTTCAAAGGTATTCGATGGAAATAAAAGATAGCTCGAAAAAACTATTAAAAAATAAAGCGGAATAAGCATCATTTGTGGAAATTTGTGATGCACTTCTTCAATTGGAAGGGATCTGCAGCTGAGGCCCATCGATTGCTTATAGAAGCATGTAGTGAGGTAGCTTCAAGCGAGAGGAGTAGAGTAGCCGTGAGTGATTTCAAAAATTGTAACAAGTTGCGAAATTGGAAGCATTATTGGATCAAGATTCGCGCTAAAAACAAGGAGAACTCCCACTTGCAAAAAGAGGAGCTCAACCCTCAGATTGCACACTTCAAATTGACGTATTTTTTTGCACACAAGATTTACCATAAAATTATATTTTTCCCCCTTGTTAATAAAATTGTACTAATACATCAATCCGCACTCAAGTTTCCTCCTTCAAAGATTTCGAAATTGAGACTCACATTATTGTCAAATTCCACATGTTTCGAATACTTATCGGGTCGCGCTCATCTATGTGTGCAGTCTAAGGTTCAACTAGCAATTTCACATCGATTGAAATCACTAGGATGATTCAAAAACGAGAATATTGGGTTTCATATAAACTGACGCCGATCAACTTTGAATACCAATTTTTCACACATGAACTACTACTGCTTGCCAGGCGTAAACGAAAGGGTTTTCCGCATAGTACACCGTTGAAAAAAATCAACACCGAATTGATGGACTTATATACACACACAAAGATTGGGTAGAGATTATACTAAAACTGATGTTGTTTTCCAAATTATAACACAAATCAGATACAAAATTTCAACACAGAGCCTTTCACGCTTCTAACGCTGTAACGTGCTTTCAACGCATGGCAACATGCTTAGAAGGCATGGGACTCATGCACAAAAAGCATGGGCTCATGCATTTAACGCACGTTATAACAAATGCGTTGGAAGCGTGAATTGTTCCCTTGCGTTTAGAGCATGCTTTTTCTCTCGGTATGGTCACGGTAAGCCAAATTTCCAACAGCGTACAGTCAGTAGTGATAGAAAATTTGAGGAAGAAATCATGAGGATCAGCTGCCCGACCTTCAACATCCACAGTCAAGCCGAATATTCATGG
Source organism: Gonatopus flavifemur (assembly GCA_018340375.1). Taxonomy (NCBI): domain Eukaryota; kingdom Metazoa; phylum Arthropoda; class Insecta; order Hymenoptera; family Dryinidae; genus Gonatopus; species Gonatopus flavifemur. Next base: position 16,833,856 of record JAFFJZ010000005.1, read on the forward strand.
CAACAAACTCTTGTTGCATATTTGGCGATAGCAGCTACTATTTTTCGCGTCCACTACGACTCCAGACACAACAAAGTTACTTTCTTGTAATGTTCATCCACATGTTGCAGGGCTAGGCAAAACCTATTTGGAAACACTCAAGTGGTGAGTTCGACCCCACTCGCTGTATTAACCAGACATTGCTCCGTCTGATTTTCACTCGTTTGGATCGATGACGCATCATAATGCCTGTCCAAGCAGCATTTTATATCAAGTGAAGATATTGAAAATTTGGTCAATTCGTGGATTGCCTCAAAAGACGAAGCGTCCTTCCGACGCGGTATCCTTGTGTTGCCAGAACGATGGGAAAAAATAGTGGCAAGCCAAGCACTCACACCATCATGGATCATATTTCGAATAAACCGACCGTTCCGTTCTTTTACACACGGAGACAAAAGATTTCGCTGTTTAACCAAATTCGTAATGTGTTAACAAACTCGCTAGTATTGCAGAACTTGATTCGCTACAATCAATTGCTGTTCATTTTAGTAAACTTTCTTGCAGTCCATATAATAACGAGCGAATTTCTCCCCTCCATGCAATGAATCTCCAAGTTTGATCGAACAAAAATGATGAGAAACATATTTGTACGCCTTTCTTTGTACATTGATGAAGTATTTTTTCTAATGTAGATTCATTGAAAACTGTTGAGGTTGAAAAAACCGTAGTAGAGATTTTAATACAGACAATATCAGATTCAAACACGGCACGATTGCTTCTTGTTTCGACCCCGACTTGAGTATATGATAAAACTCTAATAAAAATGCAACTCAGGTGAAGTATACGATCCTGCAAAGAGAACCCTGCAAGGTCCAGATCAGGCAAACCAAACATTTCTCAATCATGACTCAAGTCTAGAAGTCTGAAAATACGTCACTCGTGTGGGTACTCGACGGCTTTCCTTTCTATATTATGAGATAGCATCAATATCATTCAGTGTTTGCAAATCATTTTTGCTACGCTACATTTAATTGCGACGTCACGAGAAACTTCTATACGGACAAGCCACCCGCTGAGAAAGAAAAATTGATACGATAACGATGTTGGAAAACTCTGGCTGCCAGTCTGGCATGAAACCTGCGAAGGTATTGGATTCGCTTGGCAGAAATCTGGCAATAGTTGTCATTTTACAAAGTATAAGGTTTGTGACTTCTCCTTATTCTTAAGACACTTTTGAACTTTAAAATCCAAACACACCGGTGAAAAGGCTTAGAATCATTTTGCATTACTTGCCCTGTTACCAAAATCCAACTGGAATTCCACGTGGAATCCAGATCCGAAATTTATCTGCGTTGCCAGCTAAGAATCCACCTGGAGTCAAGAATCTCAACTGGATTCCATGTGGGATTTCCAATTCAACGTGGGATCAGAAATTCCAACTGAAACCCCACGTTGGAGTAGAAATTCTAGCTGGGATTCCACCTGGAAATAGGGATCCCAGCTAAGATTTCACCTGAAAATGAGGAATCCCAGCTAGAATCGCAGGTAAATTTGGAGCGGGAATCCACATCGAATCCCAGCTAGATTTTCGTGACAGGGTGCACAATGTAAAAACAGCGGAAAACATAGCGGAATAGTAGAGATCATTGAGAGTCGTGATTATTGAAATGAAGTTTTTCATTATTGCCAGAACAGTAATCAGTACAGCGAAATGTAGTACTGCATAGCATACATTTGTCTTCTCAGTGCACTGTAAAAACTTCGATTGAAAGTGTCTGCATCTTACTTGAAAACTTGACTGAAATTCAGATCTTTCCATTGTGCTGGCATTTGTAGTTGGAAGAGGGATGGCTTTGGCTGCATTTTAAAATAAGCTAATATTCAGGATGAAATCAAGTTTCATTTTTCTCTATGTGGATTATTGTGATTCACAGTAACCATTATTGCTTTCACTGAGAAAAATGGAATGTAAAAGTCACCGTTATTTCGTATATTCTTTACCCGTGAAATGATGAAAAATGAAGCCAGCCTTACGCAGGTGGAAAATACCTTTTCATACGGTGAGGGCTAGCCTATTAAACTATGGTTAACCTATTTTCCACCTTTCTTCTGGTTTTATTGAATAATCGGATGATATTTGTTTCCTTAGTTACCATGACAACCATGAAAATAATGTATATTCTACCGTGAAGTGCGTTACTATAAGAAAAGCTAATTTCCACAACACTTATTTTTCTCAGTATAGTGAAGAAGTTATGTCCGCGGAGAAAGATTTTCTTAGTAAATTCCTGATCAGGTTTTGATAGAAACGCCAAGTCAGAATTACTACGAGAGAGATCCAGTTTGGGACGTTACGAAAACCATACGTTACATTACAACATGTTGTAAGGTCCTAAACAGGATGTCGCGTCAGGACCTGATGATTATGAGGAATTATGTGTTGTCCGCAATTATCGCTTCTCTATCAAATTTCTACTAGGGTGAAAGTACAAAAACATAATCATTCCTCAATTCGTTGTTACAATCTTCAACAAAATGATGCTACCAAATTTGTATATTCATACATAAAATCACGCGATAGCCCACAGAAATTTTTGTGTACCTACATAGAGAACTGTCAATTTACACAGTGCTAATTCATCTCGAAGATTTCAATGAATGTTTTCTCATCTGATACTGGTGGAGAATATATGAGAAATTTTCGGTCCAACCAAAGCATTTTACGCTTTATCAAGATTCAGGGAGAATCTATGTCTAACTAACCAGTTCCAAGAAATGCATTTCCAATTCAGACTTCGCGATGATGAGAATATTTGAAACAATTCATCAACAGCCAATTCAAAATTCACCCCGAGTCCCACATTGTTGATCCTCCACGATCTTTTGGTAGAATTTTTATGAGGGAATTGTTCGGAGATGCTTATGAATTCCTGATGTATTTTGAAATAACAGAATACTCCTAGTAGAAATGCTTCAGGCATTCAAAAATTTGTAACGTTGTACTACACAAAAGCTAGGCGCTCGTCAGTTGTTCGCAAGTAATTGATATAACACTTTGTAAGGATCTAGCTTTTCTTTAGTGCAGCTTTACAAAACTTGTGAATAGCTAAATTAATTTCTACTAAGGATTCTAAAGCTTGTGCAAAACAATTCAAAAAGTCTCTCATAACTTCAGCAGGTCAGGAATCCTTCAAGTCTCCGGATGGAATATATGAATTTCCTTTTTGAATTCGTCAACAAGAATATTTTAACAAAACTTTTTTAGTTCAGATTGTTTTTTGATAAGTCTCTGTGCTAAAATGGGTTTTCTGGAAAATTTCACAGATGTCAAATCCCATTGATCTTGGACAGTTTGTTTTCTTCAAGAGTGAATGAATGAAAATATTCTCGGAATCGAAATAAAAGTTCCACATCTTCAATAATTCATAGATGGTTGAAAATTCTCTCATTTTGCACAAGTTTTTGATAACAAATTCAGGTGGATTGTTTTCGTTAATTGTAATAAATTTGCAATCCACATTCGAAGATCAAATTTTGATAAAGTAACAATAGCTTTTGTAACACAAAGACTGCGAATGAAAACTGATTTCGCTGTATAACAAGTGATGGAACACAAATTTTTGTCACAAACAATGCCAATAAAGATCAATCATTGACCCTCTGAAATACCTGTAATTTTATTTGCTAAAAGCGCCTGCTTTGTTAAAAAAATTATTGCTAGAAGAGCGACTTCTATCATTAATATGTATATAATTGCTCCTCTATCGGTATGTAAAACCTCATGTTAACATATGTTATACAAGAAATGAGGATCCTAGGCGTCGGACCGCGAAACCATGGTGTATCGACCAGTTCCATTCGAAGGGGTTGTTTCATTAAATCATTCGAACTCTGTGTTTACATATTTTGTAAACCATAAAGAATACTCCAATCATATTTCATCTCAAACCAGCTGCTAAAACGTGGCTAGAGCATGCAAATTTCATAAGCGTCCTAATATTCTAAATATTCTAAATCCCCTTACACGCTACACAAGCGTCTCAGTGAATTCAAGAAACTTCTGTGCTGCTCTTCCTTCATTTTGCGCAGATAAAATTTCTGTGTCTTGCACGGAAATATATCTCATTCTACATAAATTGTAGCTAAATCAACAAGAACTCTAAATTACATACAAGGTACGTAATGATTGGGTTGCCGCGATAACCGTGATAACAATCTAAATTCAACAGCATCTTTGAATAGTGCGCTCAACGTGACCATTTTTTCATTTCTGTATACTTAATTCTATGATCAAATGTAAACAGAGAAAAATGTGGGGTACGTTATTCGCTGCTATCGTCATGGGATAAAGGTGCTTAGTCAAGCGCAGCACATAAACAGATCACAACAAAGAGTAGTTACTATGACAGAACGTGTTATACACTTCATGTTTCTACTCTCCTCAGTGCTGTGAAAGAATTGATGCATCAATTTTTCCTCGTTGTTCAACAAATTTCTCTGCACTCGAAGATGTTTGATTTATAATATCAACATTCCTAAAGTATTCTTACAAATTTGAAATTTCAAAACGCAATACAATTGAGACGAAAATTTAAATATCGTCAAACTACAAATTGTTTTTCAATATTTCTTCATTGATAAAATTCTTCTTCAACTGTTCCTCAAAACCCCATAGAATTATGTAAAGAAACGAGGTTAATTGGATATTAATATACAAATGATGTTTCCTGTTTCTATTTTTTACGACTCAATTTCACTCAAATTTCACAGACGAAAGTACTTTCCCATTGTTCCCGTAAATGAGTTTTACTTCAAATTCTGAACCTATTACGCAAGCGAGTACCACAAAAATATCATTGCGTCGCTCACCGTTTCCATACCTTCGTTTTCTTCTGCATTATTTTGCATTCATTACGCAAACGAATATCACATAAATTTTGTATGTAAGCCAAATCAAATTCCCTTCTGTTTCCGTAACTCAATTTTTTCCTGAAAATTATTCTGAATTCTGCATGAAAATTTTGAGGGAATATTTTCAGGTATTTTCAAGGATTATGAAAATTTTATGTATCACGCTTCATATTCGTGAACTGTAAATATCAAGTTTCAATTACAGAATTTCAAGAATACTTTGAATTTTTTGTATTTATAAAACAAATTGTTCTTCAAACAATGGACAAGTGCTCCAAAGTTGAATGATAATTACATTGCGAAAATGCTGTTGGGTGTACGAAGATTTCTAATTAGAATCAAATGAGTTTTACGCGTAAAAGAATGTAGAGTCGCCAATGAATTGCGTTGTTCGTTATTTCCACGTTTCAACCTTGCAATAAATTACTTTGTATCTATTACGTAAACAAATAATGTTATAAAAATTTGATACATCAAGTTAGACTAATATTACGTCACTCAATGTGCTATTATATTCTAGCGATATCTCAATATCGGTATATAAATTCTATAATTTCTCTGTAGAATAATGAATTCGTCATCGAATGAAACCCTGACCCTTATACCGTGTTTTCAAACCCTGTCTCGTGTATTAATAATTTATTTTCATGATATAAATTAAATGAATTCGAATAGAAGAATGGATAATTCTACGATGAATCGAGTGGTACCGTTCGAACAATTCGAAACTTTAATTCGTGCGATAAAGAAGAAAAATGATTGTACTTGCTTACAGGTATAATATTCCATCATATTTTGATTGTAACGATAGGCTGTGCTGAGGTCCATATCGGCTCCTCAGCAGCCCGACGGCCGTCGGATGCTGTGGGAATCCAGGTGCCGAGTTCTCAAATATAAAAAGTATCACTCTTGTAGGTGATATAGGTATTTGACTTATATCCACGTATACATTGACCGGTGTACAGAAGAGAGATAAAAGGGAGGAAAAAAGAGAGAAGGAAAAAAGACTATCGATGAAGAGGTTCTTCTTTGGTTGACTCCTCGCTTGATCTCTTTCTTCACGGTCTATCGCATGGAGGGGGTACAATGACTGTCATCAGGAACGCCTTTGTGCCGGACGACGGGTGGCTTTCCAAGATTGCCATTGCCGCACTTTGACTTGGATTGCCATACTGCAGCCGGCCGTCGCTTCATCTTCCCGAGAAGAGATGACAGGGAACTCTCTTATTATATCGAAGCCGTAACTATACTCTTTTTCTTCTTCCTCTTCAATTTTCAATCAACACACACTCGCAACACTGTTCACTCTTCACCAGAATATAATCCAACGTTCTTGCGGCAACGTCACACATCGTTATCATACACGAATCGGATCACTGTTTTTTCTTGTTTGTTTGCACGTCGCCGAAGAAACGAAAGAACAAAACTTGATGTATAAAAAGAATAATAATGATCAACGAAAAATAATGAAATTAACAACGACAATAACAACAATTCACGGGCCACTTTCGATATATCACCGACAGCGGACCAGCACGAACCAGCGGTTTTTGTCCTCGTCGTCGCTGGTCCGCGAGATCATCTAAGATTAATCTTCATCATGGATGAGGACAATAGTGGTAAAATAACGAGCGGCATCCGATGGATTGGCTTCGTTGTCAAAGTCCCGAATAGAGAAAGTACCGACGCGGAAGCGCGAGGAAGGCCTCTCTTCTCTAACGACGACGCGACGTGCCAAGAGGACACGTGAGATTCCTCGATGTGCAGAGTTTTCGCGCCCCAAAATCCCCACCCCTAAAGGAAACCGAGCGACGAAGCCGGACGAACGAACGAGCGAGATTTCATCCCCCTCTCGAACATCCCCCTTTAATCCCGCCTCCTTAGCAACCCTCGATCAGCATCCGAGGACGGTCATTGGTTAACGGTGGATCACGTGGACCCTACAACCGCGAGAACTAATACGAGAAGCGATACGGTGGGACGATGGTCGCGGGGTTTCTACGGAAACGACGGCGTCGCGACGCGGGATAACGTCGTTATTCGAAATACGCTGGAGGGAGGAAGCGATAAAGATAGAGATATAGAAAAGCAGCCTGGATCAGTGTAAAACAGAGAACCAAAGGTTTTGAAATAAACGCTCTTGCCGTCTGGTACACCGCCAACAGTCCTCCCGTGCGAAATCACGCGGGCACTGCTGTTTATTCATGAGAATGTCCTCCTCTCTTTCTTACTTTTGTCTTGAAGAATTTTATCAAAATCAAGGATACGTGAGGGGCTACCTCCAAGGAAAATCTGTTCTTCCTTTGTCTTTTTCCCCTTTTTTCTCTCTTTTTCTCTGGGTGTTCATTTTATTTAACCGATTCCACCTTTCGTACGATGGAGTCATGAATTGTTTACAAGTAGATGTACATGTATCGAGAAGAGAATAGAATGAGGTGATTAACCGTGGAGCGGGTGAAACTTTTTCATCTGGATATCTGATTTTAAATGTATTTTTTTCATATGCATTGAACCGTGAACAGTTCACTTGATCGGATCTCTGCAAATGTTGATTCCTAATGTTCATTTGGATGCAACAATGGCAATGAAGATCCGCTAATGGATTTTTAGAATGCTATCACTTTTGATTGTTGAAATCAAATTGAAACTCGGTACATCTACTGTTTTAATTATTGGAATCGTGATTTGTTTGCAAATTCACTTTCAATGTTGTCAAGTTAGTCAGATATAATCGGACGTGCAGAAGAATTTTTAGGAATCTACATTTTTTCTACCTAAATATAAATGAAATACGATAATTTTGTGAAGGTTATGAAAAACCAGCTCACCCAACAAACATGAGGACATCATATGGACGTCCAGGATGTTTTGTGCTATCGGGGCAGTGCTGTTTCACAGAACATAATCTGAGTAGAATCTGGAATTAACCGAAACACTAGATACTCAATTTCGAAAGAGAAAAGAAAAACTCCAAGTGGGAAAATATTCAAAATTATATAATCCAATACAATTTATGGACAAGTTATATTAGGAGCGTGCCATCATACCAACCGTTTCGACGTTCTGGAAATAACTTTTTAGTTAGAACTGATCTCTGAATTGTGCCCTATTGCTCTGACTTATCTAAGTTCGGAGTAGTACTGGACCGGTCTCAATTTCTATCAGGGACGCCATAACTTGGTTCTTCAGTATGCAATTTTTTGTAACAAAATTCAGCGATTCCACCCATACTGACAATTGCTTGGGTCGCAAAAGATTAGTCAAGCATAGGGAATTTATGTGCAATTGACGTGGGCTAACGTTGCCTTGACCTTGTCGGTGATACAGAGATGAATCGAATTTGCGCCAACGTTGATTCAGACTTGAACCAAAAATGGTACATAGAAAGAAGAATTTCTTTGTATTAAATGCTCTCTAAAATCTTTGGAGTGAGATTTCACTCTTTAGCCAGCCAGAAGTGAGCCTGTCGAATTTTCGAGTGAAATTTCCACTCTTTTAGAGTGATATTCTAAGGTTTGAGGTTAGAAATTCACCACCACTTCGACACTAGAGTGAATTTTTCACTCTAAAAGAGTGAGAGGTCACTCGGAACGAGTGAAAAGTCCACTCGAAGCTGACAGGCTCACTTCTGACACTTAGTGGAGTGAAACGTGCGATTTTTCACTCTTATAGATTTAGAGAGTGGATATTTTTCTCGCCTTGTTGAAATGATGAATTTACTTGAAATTGAAGCGAATGTTTTTGTTTTCATTGAACAATTATTCAAATGGAATGTAATATTTATTTCGACCTATGGGAATAAGATGTTTATTTGAATCCGAAAGTATTTCGTTCTGTGGGTTGCAACAGAAGCTTCTTATCGGACCATCGTTGCCCCAGGCATCAAAATTGAAACACGATTTTGCTAGAACGATGCTATCATTTCAGACCTTGGCTGCGCCAAAGGGCTTCAGAGCTGAGCCAGGTTTGCACCAATGGTGAATTTTTACATACCGTGATTCAATTTTTATTGTTTCTAGGCCACACAGTTTTTCCTGAGAAATTGATATAATTATCAATGGCAACGATCCCATATAGCAGTCAATAATTAATGGTTGAGTACGAGATTATTTTTTTGTTTATTGTAATTTGTAGGGGAGATTGTGGTACAACTCTTCTGAATGTTTGAAAAGATTGAATATGCAGTCAACCTTCTAGGCTTCCAGAATTGCTGGATATGATGATAAACAGTTCTGAATTTGATACTAGGGGTGGGAGGTACCCGATTCCATCGGGTTTTTATTAGATTGACCGAGTGGGGACTTTCTCATTACTCAATTAAGGCTTCTGGGTACCCAATTGAAAGATCGCTAAGCCCTAGAAAAAACTTGATCGAAACAGGGTTTGAATGAACATCACGCGGATTTTATACAAGCGCACCCTAAAACTGGTGTTCAAATAACTTCCAAAGGTGTTAGAAAACCACTTTACGGTATGAGAATGATACCATGTGGTGTTAACAGTTCACTATTTGGTGTGAACTTTTTCTGACACCGCCAATTTCACTGGACAAGAGAATAGAAGTTTTTTCCGATATCCTGAGGTTTGGCAACTGATTTGGAGTGGTTTCGGTGTGCTGGATACGAGAGCAATCTCAGATTCCTTGATTTAATTCAATTTTTATAATTGTTTACATATAACTTCGATTTATTTTCCATGTAATTGATAAATTTTATGTATAAAGCGTTATAAAAAAACCCATTCAAGAAATTTGACTTTTATCTTCATGTGTTTTTGTATTATTTTACAGATTGAAAATCCTGACATCGTTTTTCAATTTTCGCTTGTCATAAATTTGCTGTAGCCGCTGCTCACTTTGTTCGCTACTGAAGCTAAGATAATTGCAGCTAATTCGTAGCTCTGACAGCACAGGATTCATGATTGATATTTGAATAGCACAAAAATTTGGACATTGCTGTAGTAACTTCATGTTTCATTAAGACAGCTAAAAAATAGCCATTTTTTGCCACCCAAATATTAATGAATTATTTTTTCCCGTAAGCATCAGAATATTTCAGTATTAGGAGCATTTGAAGCGGAGGAAGGTCATGGGTTGAATTGAAATCAGCATGCAATATTGAAAAAGTTTGAGCGATTGTTGAACAATTGTTATGGATTTGAAAACCTGGAAATGATAATTTTTACTTTGAGATCCTGATGAATGGTAATCTGATATGAGATTGTGTTTTAGATTTCATTTGAATACTTTGGTGAAAAACCGAAGGTAATGGAAGTTGGAGGTGCTGGACTCAATTAATTTTATTGAATTTGGGTAGCTCGATTGAATTCGGCTAGGCGACTCGACCTGACCTGATAAAAAAGTGATATCCGCACATCTTTATTTGGTACATTCAGAACTCGTGCGCTACACTGATTTGACTGGAAATTAAATTACCTGAACTGGATGTTGTTTGTATCTACAAAAATTTCCAATTGAAGGCACTGATATTTTGTTGAGGCGACTAGATTTTTCATTTGATGTCATATTTCATTCAATTCCTAGTTACGATGATTGAACATTTTCCTCAGTGTAAATCCTCCTCTAAATTTTTCAGAGTGAAAATCCACTCCTAAAAAGTAAAAGTACTGCAAATTCGATATCCCATAAAAGTAAATTTTAACTATATTGAAGTGAAAATTTTACTCCTGGAAAATCATTCTTATAATGAAAATTCACTCCGGGAGAGTGAAATTCATACTCTTGTCCGACTAGTAATGTTTACACTCTTCAAGAGTGGATTTTCATTCCTAGAAATGTAGAGAGTCTGATGAATCTGAAAGAACAAACAATTCATCGTTCCACTCCAAGGAGTTTCAGGAGCAAGTTTGTTCACTTCGAGTGGGACTTTCACTCTACAATCGAAGTAATTTTGAATTTTTAACATAAAACCCCAAAGTGTCACTCCGAAGGTGTGGAAAATTCACACGAAAATTCGGTCCTCAATTTTGACTAGCTGAAGAGTGAAGTTTTAAAAACACAGAAAATTTTACACATTAATATTCAAAACTATATTTTTTTCGTATATATAAAAAATGCAGCCATATTTTTGGGACCCACTAAATATTCTTTGAACGAAATTTTCATTATTGTATACTATATGTTAATATCTGCAGGATAAACAGTTCTCTCCTTGACTTTATTGAATTTTTCATCCAAGTAATCTCCACTCCGCTCTCTAAAATCGACAGGATGAGGATTATACTGTACTTGGACGTTGAAGGGAACCTACCTTCTAAATTTGAGAAGGTGGAGAATCACACGTTTCACTCTATCAAATTTGAGAAATCAGTTTATCCGCTTCGAGTGAGATTTGCACTCGTTTCGAATGGACTCTCACTCTGAACAATTTCCTCTGAAATCAAAGTGGTTATAACTCTCTAGTCTCGCACTTCAGATTATTACTCTAAAAGAGTGAAAAATTCACTCAACAATTTCACAAGCTCACTTCTGGCTGGATAAGGTGTGGAATTTTCACTCTTTTACCATAAAAAATCCACTCCAAAGCTATAACCTTGTTCATGCCTTGCACACTCTATAATTTTGTCTCTTTCGAAGTGATAATCTAAAGCCTGGGCTTGAAAATTCACAACCAATTCCATTCCAGAGTGAATTTTGCACTCTGAAAGTAAAATAATTAACTCGAAATGAGTGAAAATACAATCCGAAGCGTGCGAGTTCACTCTTGAGACTCAACAGAACGAAAGCGCTGATTTTTGACTTATTTTCAGATCGGGAAAGTAGATTTTCATTCGAAATGAGTGGAAATTCTACTCGAAATAGAGACAGAGGTCTCTTTCTGGATTCCACTTCAAAGAATTTAGAGAGCACATGCAATGGGTCGCTTGGAATCAGTATCGTTCATTTATAATATGAAGATCTTTCAATGAATGAACAGCAGTAACAGAAAAATCCCGCGTTTCACTCCATTAAATGTCAGAAGTAAGCTCCTCTGCTTCGAGTAAGATTCTCCCTTGTTTACTCTTTTAAAGTGAATTATTTTTTTAAATCCACTTCAGGATTGAAGTGATTATGGATTCTGAACCTGAAACCTCAGAGTATCGCTCTGAAAGAATGGAAATTTCACATTTCTGGCAGGTGAAATCTTACTCTAAAAATTTTAGAGAGTGGTCAAAATTCAAAAGAAAAACTGTGAAGAATCATTCAGCGTACTCTCATTTCATGCACAATATAGGTTGGAATTCGAAAATTGTGGTTTTTGAGGGAACACAAGTTACATAAAATTGCGTCATTGCGTTGTATAATTCATTGATAACTTCAGCACTTGCAAGGACTTTTGAGGCCTCGTGACAACTAACGGAATCATTCAAGTCATCTCTACTAGAATTGATTCTTCAAGAACAAAAGAATTCAATTAAGACGTTCTAATCATGTTACGAAAAAATAAATTGATTGTGGTTTCAACAATCATCCTATAATATATTGAGCACTGAATCTTGCTGCTTTGATATTGCATATTACTCGATCTATCCTACCTAATCTCTGTTTTAGTAAGAGTGGATGGAATGTGAATACAATTTCACCCTGAATTATGCACAACGGTATTCAATCATCATATATTTATTTTGCTATATTTTACTGTATTAAATTGAGAAAAAACAGCAACATGGTCACGTAAATTATACTCGCATGGTCGAGGATTCAAAGTTGCGGTAACTAGAAAATTCGATGATCATGATTAGGAAAACAAAACGAAATCACGTGAATGTAGTTGTGGCAACCATATAAAATTGTCAAAATCAAAATCACCCACGTGTTCTATTTATCTTTTGAAATATGGAAGAGTGAAAATTCCACAATAGTAGAAATTCACTTTTCAGGCAGTCGGGAGTGAAAATCTCACTCTTCCTAATCCACAGAGTAGATGAACCAGATCTTTTTCTCTGCGTTCAAAGATTTGTACAATATTTATCCTTGGCTATAAAATTTTTCTACTTAATCATCATGTCCTGGTATGAGCCTGGTGTGAAGAACAAGCTGGTTATGACTCTACTTTGAAGTTAACATCTTGGATATCTTCAAATTAGTGCTGGATCTTGAAAATTTTGTCTACTCTAATTCCTATCACGAGAATGTTTGGAAGTTCATTCATCAAAAGATCATATTCAAAGCGAAGAATTAGGTGTATGAAGAAGACTCGCTTCACGTCAAATTGTAATATATTGGATTCGAAACAAAGTATTTTATCAATAAATCAACGGGAATTTTATTCAATGTAGCTTGAAATATTTCACAGACGTGGTTTCAATAATTTTTGGAATATAAAAAAAATTCTAAAAACTTCATCGAATACGATTGCAGTTTTTTTTTATTTTAGAATACAAATTAATCCTTCAAGTTTGAAACAGGAAGAAAAATTGATGGTCGTAATAACACGAATTATCACTTAAATACGGCCTATCCAACTATAAATGCACGGATAGAATTGAATCATAAACAAAGCGATGTGAACTTGTTGCTAATTGGGCTGTCTTCATAAACATTCAACCAGCGAAATTAATTATATCGTCACTGATTGTTTTCAGTAACCAATTAGTTGGCTAGGCCGTATTTAACTGAAGAGTAGTTTATTGCAACCATGAATTTTCCTCACTGGAGTTCGAAAATTCAAACACAAGATTTAAGGGTGCTATATAGTTATTTGAATATTCATCATATCAAGAATATAATTTTAACTACCCCAGCTAGAAATGCTCTTCTCTAAAAACTGAATTTGATCAAAAGAGCTTATTTTGGCTCACACCACCTCAACTTGGCCCGAGGCTGGGCCTTAGATCCAAAGAATTGCATTTCTAGCAAGGATATTATGGAAGGTATAAACTCAAAGATGTTTGATTCTTGCTTCAATTTCTAATTCCTATCAATCTTACACTCATAGCTGTATAAACGTCCAGCTAAATCATTCCCCTTTCGATTTAATAGGAAATTTACCCATTCACGTAAATTCAAAAATATATTTCATCAGCAGCTAATAAGCTTATAAATTGTATATGAATTATCATCCATACAGTTGAAATACTTGTATCCTATCATCACTTCAGGGGGATGCCGAAGGAATACGATGGTAACACTTCTTTCAACAACCACAAAATCCGTGTCACAATAATATCGATATCACTGAGAGAAGAGATGACTTTCTCGGAACTTTGAATATCGTTCACCTTTGTTTTTCATTGAGAAAAAAGTAGTGAACATCCCGAAACCGTAGTCCATGAACGTATGTATATCAAGCTTCGACGCACCTAATTACAAGACTGATTACATCGAGACAAATCCTGTAGTCTCCTATCCTGTCCACCGTCGTGGTATGGAGGGATGGAAAAGATGAACGAGAGGGGAAAGAACTTGGTATCTGGAGACAGACCTCATGTGGTGCCAAGGAAGAGTAGAAGAGTAAAAGAGAACACGTAAAGTAGGAGATGTGTATGCGGGGGACGATGCGGGTATGTGTGCGTGTATACACCTCTACCGGTTTACGAACTCCGATACACTTTGAAAGAAGGCGCGCTCCACGATTTCCTTGGGAACTACTCACCTTCGAACATGATATCAACTTTGTGTATACAAGTCAGGCTGGGTATTTGTTTCAAAAATCAAGTTACATTACTTCCACGATCGACAGATATCGATGATACACGCAAGTTCGTTTCGCGATTAAAAAACTTTCAACAAACTTCAAACGAAAGCTCGCAAAGAGGAGGAGATTTCTATTCACCTTATGATAATAAGATCATACGCGGAGAAGAAAAAACAATGAAAAAAGTTGATGACTCGAAGTCGCATATATGAAAAATACATATATGTATGTAGAATAATATAATCTGAAGTATCGATATCGCTTGCGCAATCATCTATCGCGATCTCACGTATCTAGGTGTCAGGGGATATGAGAAAGAAGAGTGGGTGGACGGAGGAAAGAAAGAATATGGAATGAATGAAAGACACACTCGAATGTAAACCGGACCCTTGTGAGATTCGCGGCCCAACAACTGTCCCACCGAGACTCCCGCGCCGATGGCTGACCGCACCTTCCGGGCGATCCGAACAACTTCAAGATCTTTTTCTTTCATGCTCTCCCTCTTTTTTTTTCTCTCTCTCTCTCTTTCATTCTTAGAGTGGATATTGGATTTTTCTTCGATTCCGAATAAAGAAAATGAGTTATCGAGTTTGATATCGGAATAGACGTACGCATTTATAACCACATTATAAACGTATAAGTATATCATACGTATGCAGATTCCCTACTCCCCTGACAAATTTGCGCTTCACCTGTCTCGTAATCCTCGAATAGAGAGATCCATTCGTCATTACTGTGTCAGGGCTCCTAATCTCTCGAGGATCTTGCAAGATTATACCTTGGCATATCATTTAGTAGAACGAACGAACGAGCGGCTCTGCTCGTGTTGACACGCAATATGTCTCCAAGCGAATGTAGCTATCCCCAAATATGCATACACATCCACTAGCTATGCAATCTGCAGTGATTCGAGTTACTACGAGGGTGAAGATACGAGGTCACCACCGCTACTCGGGGAGCGCATCGATCACCCACAAAGACTAATCTACCTGCCAACCATATCTCATTCGTTGCCGAAATATTTTGTGAAAATGAAAATGCTACATCTCCAAGAAGAAGGAGAAGGAGGAAAAGAAAGAGAAGAAGAAGAGAAGAGAGGGGTTGGGGAGAGAGATCGAGTCAAAAGAGCGGCGATAACTTACGAGATTTGATGTAAATAGCGCACTTACTTATTCGCAAGTTAAAAATACCGAGGCCAAGGTGAGGGATGAAGAGAAGGAGAGAAGAAGAAGGGAGAGTTTTTTGCGTAATGAAAGCAATCAATTCAAGTCCCCACCCGAGGGTGGTTGGTTGGCTGTTCTCTTTCATTTACGTTATATATCCTCTTCTTTCGTTCTATCCTATCCCCTCGTGGGAAGGAAGAAAAAGGATCATCGAAACCATGGCGAACCCTCGTGTATAGTATCCTCGCGCGGTTCCTTGTAGTAGACCACTTTTCCTACTCATCATAAAATGCCCTGCGCTTTCAACTTGTTACGATTGCTCTTATTTCCTCTTCAACTCCCCCTCTTTCCATCCACTACATTTAAGAATTTACAAAATATCGTCGTCTAACGAGAGTCTCAAATCATGTAAGAATTGCAATGATTACGAGGAGAATAAAAGAAAAAAAAGATGAATTCATTTCACGACAGCGAGTATATTTTCCCACGGGAAATACTAAATATCAACCTCGCACACACATGCTTAAAATGTTGCAAAGTATATATTATGATTCTCTGTGTATTCCTCGGAGAATCAAAGGCCACGCAATATGTACTTCTACTTCTTTCTTTCAGAATTTCATTGTGGAAGAATAAGTAATCATGCGGTTTTTTACATTGTCGAAAGATAGAAAAACAAATTCTTCACTCACTTGTTATAATTTTCTCCAACGTAACGTCGCATTTGTCGTTTTCAATTTTGTTTTTCTCGCTAGAAGGGAACTTTACACTTTGCACGGCTACTGGCATGTTTATGTCGTTGAAACTACTGAATGGATTTCAATATCGTCCGTGTGATTTGTTTTTCAATAACAACGATAGCTGGTTATTCATCGTAAATTCACAATGTTTGATGATCGAATGTGGATACGTTTCTACATATCTTCGAATAACGAATTCAAAATGTTCCTTCAATTTGTTTAATTTGTGAATACGTTCTCGTTATTTTGTTTATTCAGATTTGTCATGTATAATTTTTCATTCCAATGACTTTGAATATTTTGAGATAGGGTTTTTTCTTGTCAAGTTTTCACAAAAGCTCGACATTTTTGCACCAACTTTGGCACTGATGAAACGAAACTACCTTACTTCGGTTGTATTTCATCATAAATCTCAATTCTATTTATAAGGAATTATTAAATTGATTGAATATTTATTTGTATATGAAAAAGTTTTCACCAGATGTTCAGACACATTGATATTGATTTTTTGTTTGTACAGCGAGAGCTATCGATCTTGCAAAGATGCGAGCGATTTGATTTCGTTTATTGTGGAAAAATATAAGATTTGTTGCGCGGAAAAAATCAGTAACAGATTTGGACTCAGGAGAATGAGACTACCCTTGTGTGTATGGACCAATGGGGCCCAATCATGAACTAAGCCTAGCACAAGACTTGCCGAGACTTGTCTTGAACAATTCAACAAACTCAGCCCAGGTTTGAAAATGATAAAATTTTTAGAGTGAGATTTCACTCTTTAGGCAGCCAGAAGTGAGCTTGTCGAAATTTCGGGTGAAATTCCCACTCTTTCGGAGTGGAAGTCTGAGGTTTGAGGTTATAAATTCACTGCCACTCTAATTTTAGGGTGAATTGTTCGCTTTAAAAGAGTGGAGGTCCACTCGAAACGAGTGAAAATCCCACTCGAAGCGGACTCCCTCACTTCTGAGACGCATGATTCTTCACTCTTCCAGATTTAGAGAGTACAAACAATGATTACTGGCATTTCAATGGGCCGCTGATGGTCCCGCAGTGCCAATGAAAAGTCATTACTGGCCCTTTGAAACGCTTGCAATCGTGTTTGATGGAAACGCTTCGCTCATCACAGATATTGAAATGAATAAATTAATCGATCCACGTTAAAACGATAGATTCAATGTGCCAAGACAAGCTTGGGGTTTTCCTCAGTCTTGTCAATGCTTGCACGGGCGAAAGCCTGATGGCAAATTTACAGGAATATTAAAGAGATCTGTTTCAAGTCTTTCTAATATTCTGACAAGCTCATCATCAGAGTTTCAGCCAGATTCCTTGAAGATCACTATTGTAACACACAATAAGTTGTAGTTACGTTTCTTTTACCTTTCTCCAACATAAAAACGTGTCTGTACTACATATAAAAATTTCCTAGTCGAGTGCAAGCCAAAGAGCATGATTAACATAAACTTTTCAAGGCCAATCATCCAAATTTTGTGTCAGTTCAAGAAACTGTATCATTGAAATTCTTCGGAAGCGGACACCAAACAGTGATAATAACGAGTCTGGATCGAAATGGGAAATCCTTTTGGAATCTTGATTCGAATTCGAAAAACAAAAGAAGAAGAAGAAGAAGAAGAAGAAGAAGAAGAAGAAGAGAAACGCGTGCGGCCGATACGGAGCGCTGCTCACCATTTCCCGCGACTGCCGAAACCACCCACGTAGCCCGACGCTCGTTTGTCATCCGACAAATAGCCTTTCTGCCGTTCGTTCGCTTGCATGCGTGCGTGCTTACGTTCTCTCGCGTTCGAGTACGTTCAAGCCAATGCGTGAGCGCATAACCTCGGGGAGCGTGTATTTCTTTCCTTCCCTGCTTGCCGCTGAATCGTCGACGTTGTGGATTATTATTATCTTAACGCTTTTTCAACGCAGGAAGGTGGAGGGCAGGTTTTTGCGTATGCACATATATACCCAAGTTTCAACAGTTTCGTCTTGGCCGATCCTTCGTCGATGAACACTCACTTGTGTCAGTTTAGGTAGATAGTTACACGAAAACAAGCCAGCATCTGGCGTTAAAGGAAAAAGTGCGGTGGTAAGTGATACGAGAATTCGCTGATGGATTAGTAGCTATTCGCAGAAGAGATTTCTATTTGAAACGAATCTCGTATATACCAGAAAGAAAGGAAGAAAAAATACACATCTTGGAATTAGATTTGCCGTCAAAGATAATCCATCGTTATTAGTTACGTGATACGTATACGAAATATGAACTATGTATGAAACTTGCAAATTTATTTTAATAAGATGAGGATTATTGGATCGCGGTGGACCAAGGGAAAAAGGAGAAGAAGAAGAAGAAGAATAAGAAAGGAAGACAGTTGGGGGTTAAAATCATAAAGCGTATTCGCGTGGTGAAACGAAGTAAGAGAAGAAGGTGAGTAGGTGTGAAGAAGATCAAGAAAGGACACGAGAGACTGAGAGAGGGACATGAAACGCGAGGTGAGATGAATAAATAAGAGGGTTCTGAAAGGCGCTCTCACAGTGGGCCGGGAGGTTATTACGTAGCGTCACGCGATGATGTATCCGTGCACTGGTTCAGATTGTCTCCACGAGATGGGACCACCGACCGTGAAATATGCACCAACCCCCGAGTTAAACCCCCTGGAGGCAAGGTATGGCACACCACCCGCTCTTATTCACGACCACATCACCACCTTGAGACGACGCCAGATATCTTTCTGATATAAAGAAAAAAGAGGAGAAGGAGGAGGAGAAAGAGGCGGAGAAGAAAAAGATGTGGATGGAGAAGTGATCTTGGTCACGGTGTCTACATTACGTGTACGAGCCAGCCAGTAATAGAGATATCAAGATGATATCATCGGAAGAAAAATGTATATATGTTTCCACAAAATCGATACCGAGATTCTCTAATGTTTTTAAATGTATTCCGTTGAATCGAATGAAACATTTAGACCCTGAAGGTTTCAGGATAATGTAGCAATAATTTCCATACACGTACATGAGAGAGGGGGTTGCATTGACGGCGCATAGATCACAAGGCCCCCCTGCGCCACGCGCCAACACGTGTCGATCCTGAGACTGGCTGCCTCTTTTTTCTCCGCTGTACGACTTTTGCCAACTTACTTTTTGGGGTGAAAATTCCATGGGCCTGCCACCCACCGCAAACGACAAACCACTCAAGTGCGTCCCTTTCTCTCGCACGATCACCCTTTACCGTATACGAGGTGTATATAACCCTTCTGAGAGATCCATTAACCAAACGCTATTCATTCGATGCATTACAAATCCAAGTTTTTCTCCTAAACACGTTCAATAAAATTGATCGCTAAAATAGGACACACCCATAGCATGATTTTATTGTACTTATCTTCCTCTTCATCAATATCATATTAATATTAATAATTACAGAACCTGGACTGAATAAAACATTGAACGTCGGCTAAATAAAATGAAACGACGAATACCAAAGGACTCCTTCCTACATTTTATATGAAACTCGATTATTAACGATCATTTAAATTCTTGAGCACACGCTGTGTGACTTAAAAGCTGGAAATAATGATAGACAAGGGAAGAAAAGAAAGAAGAAGAGCGAAAGAAACATATCTAACGATTGGCCGGAGGCGGAATCAGGCAGAATCGTTGGAACGGCAGTTTATTCACTCCGTTAATAACCGCCAATTAAAACGAGTTGCAACCATTGACAGATTGACGAGGTAGCCACCTTGCGAGCTATCGCGATGAGTTACCAGGTATCCTCTGGTATCCTCTCGGGGCACTTTGCTAGGTGGTTTTTCACCGAGGCCACAAAATCTATTCGTTTCTTTTTTTCTTCCGACCTTTTAGACGCCGAGTGCGATATAACAGGATAACTCGGATACTCGTTGGAATATGTGTCTTGGAGGAGCGTGTTTATGTCAACCTATAGCAAGTGGGCAGCAAGATATGAGAGATTGCCCTAACCGCTATTACGCCTCGTGCGTGTACGTACTGTAACCCTGTGTGTATATATCATGCTCTCTTCCTATGGATCTTCTCATTGGCGGCCCATAGATTACAACGTCCCGTCTCTTTCTCCGAGCCCACAAACTGCCGAGTGTGCAATGTGCGAGGAAACGAGACAGGAGTATGTCGTTCGTGTTGCGCGTGTTCCATCATGGTTTCAGAATCAGCTTCCAGAAATCAAGCACCAAGAGCGTTGGAAAATGTAGGAACAGGTTAACTCTGTATAGAGTATATGTAACCGTGTAATCTGTGAAGTATGGCTTTTCCTGATCAGCGCGAGTTGGGTGTTCGGCGAATCCTTGTTAAATATATCAAGCGATAGGATGCTCGAGCAAATAGCCTTGGAGAATCTTCGAGGATTCTTTTGAGATATATGGAAAACGGTCGATGTGTGCGAATATGCATGCACGTTTACTTATGTATATGATACCTAAGATTTCGACTTTGCGTTGAAATTTCAAATTCGTTGTGCATAGATTTGCAAGTACGTTTATGTGTGGATGCGTAATATCAAAGTGCGTACATGCGTGCGTACGCGCACGCTTTATACTGGGAGGTACATAATGTCTAATGGGGGTGATTGTGCTCGCGCGCCGTGACGGATCAATCTGCCACCCCCTTTGATTCCCCCTCAGGGCCAGAGAATCCTATACAGCGCTTGGTTCCAACCAAACCGAAACCCAAGCAAAGATCCGCGTGAATAACGTACCTATTCGTCATACGCTACACGCTATATACTTTTTACCGGATAAAGTTGTAAGTCATTTTGGGTTGAGGCTTTGTTAAACTCCAAGATTATTCTCGATGTATTGTCTTGGCGTGAGATATCGAAGAATTCTTTGATTTTTTAATGCATATATCTTAATTGAAATGATATATCATACATATATATCCTTCATTTCGTAATTACAAGTTTCCTCTTCTTCGGGGTTTCATTTCAGTTTTTGGTCTCATGAGAAAAATATCATTATAATGGAACCGTTAACACATGAAATTTCTAACCCGATAAATGAAAACAAACACTCAAATCATCATTAAATTGAATCATGAAATGTTTATTTCACAATATAACAGTAATAATTATGATACTACTTGAGAGGGTGCAATGAACGCTGAATTTTTGAGATCTATAAGCCATCTATGAACGTGTATTGAATAGAATTAATATTCATAGAATATTCATGTTCCCGAAGTTTGAATCGTTTATAGAAACGGAATGAAAGTTCAAACCCGCAAAATCATCGGTGTTCATCTTTTCGAATGAACTCCTTGCAACTGAAAATATAATTTGAAAGATAATATGCAGTATACTGTAAAAATTGGGGTCTTTAACAGTTGAGTATTTCGTTATTCGATTACCAATTCGTTTCAATAAACGATTCAAACTTCAGCAACATGAATATTCGATGGAATCGGAATAAAAACACTACTGTGGAAACCTTGAAAAATATTCCGAAACAATATATCATTGAAATATTCATGGACATTTGTACCATTTTCGCAATTCATAAGAAAAGTCTCCCTTCACTCTATTGTTGATTTTCAAATTTTCTTATAACGATGTGAAATTTTTCAACAGTCCTTTTATTGAGCATTAGTCGTGGACGACTGAAATATTCATGAAATGCTCCACGAAGCTCCGAGGAGTTCTGAAAAACTGTTAATTTTCAGAGAAGTTTGCCCCATAAACATTTTCCCAGTCTGATTCATGGATATTATAAATATTATTTTTAATATTCCATATTTTCAAAAAATTCAGGAAATGCTTATTCTTTGAATGAATTTCCCTCAATCGTTTACAATTCATCGCAAATCATTACTTATTGATCAAGTTTTCTTGTTGTATTTTTTTTTTTTCTTTAAACTTGATACATTCTATCAAAAAACCCTGAGAAACCTGAAACAAGGTAAAGAATTCCTAATGTTATTTGAAAATATTTGTTCAGAATATTCTCAACCACAAGAAATTTACATGGAATATTGAACCACAAAAATCTGAATTGCATTGTTGTGAACTACACAGGTATGAACTGCACAATTTTGAAACTACACGAATAAATATATACACTGAAAGAACTTTTATCGTAAGAATTATCGTGAAATTTCAGCAATCAAGGGACAAGTGGAAATTCTCCAAAAAATTACTGTGCAGCTTGTAAAGAAGTGTGTAAAAGTGAATTTCTGAACAGTTGAAAGTGATATTTTCCATAAGTTTTACAAAATGCTCAGTAATATTTTGAAAAATCTTTACTCGTTCCTCGATCACTGACATTGCAAGGTAATTTTGCAAATAAAATCCTCTCAGTGTAGCGATCATGGAATTTTCAAATATACAAGTGATTGAGGGTCAAAAAAATTGTTGAAATAAACCACGTCAACGCTTGCAAAAAAATTTAAACAACTTTTCAGCTTCCACCTGTATCGATAGATAGTAGATATCCCTTTGATGTAGCCCCAAACCTAGTAGTTCAAATTTAGATATTAAAATCACGACTTCAAATTCATATTTGCAGTTCAATGTGTAATTTTTGAAACTGTGTGTTTGAAATTTTTGTAGTACAACTTGGAGAAGAATATAAGATTTTTTCTTAGGTATTTAGTGAATTTCAGAAAAACTAGAAGATTCGGGAGATCAGTTTTTACGTGAGAATACGGAAATTTACAAATACTGTAGGAAAAGTAATGGGTGAAATTGAAACTTCAAACGCCGAACGATAAATTTTATAAAGCGTATCGCCAAATTTGGCTAATCAGTGTTCGAAATTTAAATTTTATCCATCACTTTTTCTACAGTATTCATCATTTCCCTTATTTTCGTGTGAAAATTAACTTTCTGAACCTTCCTGTTTCTGGCTCAGCAAAAAGTGAGACAGACATTCCATGTACACTTCGCGTAATTGAATTATTGTTTAGTATTGAAGGTTTCTCGAACATTCAGAATTTTGGTGATGATTTAGTTCGACGGCTCCAGAAAATATCACTTATTCGTTGTTGAAATTTGTTTTACTGCACTAAATGAAGAAATTTCA
This sequence comes from Gonatopus flavifemur, assembly GCA_018340375.1. NCBI lineage: Eukaryota > Metazoa > Arthropoda > Insecta > Hymenoptera > Dryinidae > Gonatopus > Gonatopus flavifemur. Next base: position 16,857,327 of record JAFFJZ010000005.1, read on the forward strand.
ATGAGGAGAGCCATAAAAAACCTCATTAAACGCCCATAAAATATCGACATATATATAAAGTATGTAGCATTCATCTATTATTTAAACCATTTATGTATATTTCATGTATATTAGCTATGCAATGGCACACTTTTTGCTAATCCAGCGAAAAGATTTGCCATGTCAGCACAGCAATTTTTTTTTCTCTCGGTGTAAGATCTGGTGATGAACGATATATTTGAAGATGTCGATATTTTGTGTGCACGGAGAAAAAAGTATGTTGAAAAATGCTAGATTTAATGGAGATTCAACATTGGTTCTGGCCCGAGTCGAATTGTTTACACGAACAAAAATTTATTCTGCGAAAGTTTGAATCGTTTATTGAAACGGATTAGAAATTGAATGACGAAATAAAAATCTTGTACTACATTGCTCAACTGATGTTTCCAATTCTAAGGAGTTCATTCGAGAATGTAAACATCAATGATTTATCAGATTTCGTGAGTTTGAATTTCGTTTCGTTTCAATAAACGATTCAAACTTCAAGAACATAAAAATCTAATAATTCTATCATAATAATTCGATTGTGCTCGTTAACAAATGCTTTTCTTAAAGAATTCCATGCCAATACGGTACTTTTAAAAATTTATTCACGTCAATAATTTTATTCTAGTCGAAATAATGAAGAATCTCCATAAAATATGGCATTTTTCAATATATCTGTCTTCTTTGTAGACAATTTACACAAAAATTGATTCGATGTTTGATGAAATACATATAATATAAACTCGATGGATTCTGTACAAAGGATGTCGATACTGTCAAACATCAACCATCCTTATCAGAAAGTAAGAAAAATGTTTGTATCAGGATCAATGTGTGTATACAATGGATTGCCGGTGTTATAGCCGCTACAAGATTTGGATTGGATTCCACGTGAAATACGATGTAAAAAACTTTACAAATGCCAATAAAAGCGATATCTCATTGGTGGAAAATGTAATTCTGTTGCATACGGAAGAAGAAAATTCAGCTGTGATACACTGTAAAAAAAGCGTTGTCAAAACGGTGTCAGAATGGCCACAGAATCACCACAACGTGGATTCTATACAAGTCCACCCAAAAATCTGTGTCAAAATGACACCAAACAGTTTTAGAATGACACTTTACGGTATGAAAATGATACCATGTGGTGTTAAAAAAACACTGTATGTTGTGAATTTTTTTCTAACGCTGCCAATTTTTTTACAGTGTAGCTAAGTCGCTTACATGGACACGGACATCTATTAAATTAGCTCATTTAGCTAAATTCAAGTTATTACAGCAAAAAAATTGCATTGTAGCTCATCTGTTTTTTGTGACAGGTATAATTGAACTGCAGAAGCTCATTCAGTATAGTTGTCCGCGTTCATGCTAGTTACTTGGCTACTGCAGCTGAAATGTTCTTTCTTTTTCTTGCAGGACTTGTGGAAATCTATTGAAACGAATTGAATCCTTTGAATGGGGATGGGAGACAAGCTTGAATCATCTCAAATCAATAGTGGAAAGTCGAACACTGCGAATCAGTACATATACAATGCACAATCAGTGAATATTAACTAGGATAGAGTGAAGAACGAAAAAGTCTCTGAATTGGATCGTAATAGCGCGGAAAAGTTTCTACTCGTCTATACAAACTCAGGGAAAGGAGTTTTTGAAATCGGATATCTTCAACTCGCGCATCGCGTGGAAAGTTTTGAAATTCAAAAACTTTTAACGCGAATGCGCGAGTTGGAGATATTATCCGACTCCAAATTTTTTTTTCCCTGAGTGTGCCTTGACGAGTAGCAATATTTCCGCGCTGATACGATCCAATTCAGAGACTTTTTTGTTTTTTCACTCCACCCCAATATTAAACTGATCTTTACGGTGGTTTTTCATTGATTCGATTAGTCAGGAACACTTCCAAATGGAGAACCAGTGAATATTCATTGTGAATTTACCATAGTACATTGTAGAAAATATGTGTGGATTTTTAAGAAAAAAAGTATGGTGAGAAATTTTAGAGGTTCGGATTATTTGGGAACTCACAAATTCTCCTGAAATTTTCAAAGATTGAAAGAAGTTGATAGTTGCTCTTTGAGAAATAACAATAACTATATCAATTTTAACTATTTTCCCTACGAATTTTTGATAAACTAACCACGAATATTCTTTAACTCTTCTTTATGTTGCTGAAGTTTGAATCGTTTATTGAAACGAGGTAGTAATCGAAAAACGTAATATTCAGGTGTTGAAGACCTGAAATCATGCAGTACTTTCTCCGAACGGTGTTCCAATTCCAAAAAGTTGAATTGAGAAGATAAATAACGATGATTTATCAGATTTTGTGATTTTGAATTGTCATTTCGTTCCTGCCTTGGTTAAAACAATCCATAGAATCCGATGACATGGATTCAAATTTAATGGGATTTGGTCTGAACATTGTACAAGATTCAATGAGATTTGGCGGGAATCAATGGTTTTTTCAATCAGGTGGAAACAATTTGAACTTCCACCCAATTTTTTTCCTTGAATTGACAATCTTTTCTCTGAATATTGATGATTTCGATTTTCGTGCGTTGAAACTATGAAAATTTTCAAAAAATTGTAAACTAATTCAAATTCCTTGATAATTTCCTTAATAAAAACCTACTTTTCACGCAACACATTTATCTCTTTATTCAAAAAAAGATGTTATTGAAATGTCATTCAATTTTTAAAGATTCTCCTCCGACCATATTTTCATTAATCCTTTGTACAAAGAATCGCAAATGGATTGTGCTCTGAAACACCAATTCTCAGATTCTTATTGTCTTATACGATGTAAGATGGAATCAATGATTCGAATGAAGAAATAACAGCAATAATGGGAGAGAAACCCTTTGTAATATCAGTTTCTATTTTACCCGCAGAGTATCCCGTAACGACCGAAGGTATTTACGCAGCTCTAGTTTCTCAATAAAAATCAATAGATGGCAGTAGAGTAACGAAATTCAAATCATATTCGACGATGAAGTAATTTCCTACCACACAAGAACATATGTTGTAATATTTTTTGTTTTATTCAACTGGAACTTATCGTCGTTTCGAATGCAATATCGTTCTATACAAGAAGATTTCGTCTTATCGAGTTCAAGTTTAGTCGTATTGAGTAGAGGTGGGTGAATCTTGACGAAGCGAATCTTTTGTATGAAAAAAGTATTTAATTTGTATCGAATTCTATAAAATTTTTATCAAAACTCGATAAGTATTTTATACAAAAGATTCGCCCACCTCTAGTATTGAGTTAAAGTCATTGTTGATATGTATTCATGCGTTGATTTTTACCCTGATGAACTTCTCCAATCATTTATCATAATGCACCATAAAATCAATTTTGACAAATCATTTTGAACAATTTCCAAAACGTTTCACATGCTTTACATTGAAACTGCATACAAACTATATAAAACAATTTTTTTCAAGTCTTTTTGACGTTAAAATCTCTCTCGATACGAGAATATTTCCAAGAGGAAAAGATCATATAACATGAAATATAAATCAATCATTTAAACGTTGAATGAAATCTTCTAAAACGAGAAGATTTGATTTTGTTAAAAAATTGTATAAAATTTATATATAATTTCTAGATTCCTTGATATAAATTTTATGTATGAATTATATATGAACTGTACACAATTATCATGTAATTGGAATCTCTAAGACTGGTACTCATGATTGAGGAAGGTTCTCAATTAGGAGACCTGAAATAGCGTTTTTCTGGGTAGGGAAGAAGCAATTGAATGAAACGAGTTTTTTGGGATATTCCTATATGATTTTCGCTTCACAAATGATGTCTCTCATCGGGGTGCAAGATAGAAGTCATATTTTCTCATCCAAAACAGAAAAACTACGAAAAACGTGGATTTTTTTATATCATTTTTCTATGTGAATTTATAGAAACCGAAGAAATCGTGAATTTCAAAATTCACTCGAAGTTTTACTTGCCATAAAAATTGTTTGAAAGTAATTTTTCACAAAATTTTGTCGCTCATATAGAAGAGGATACAAAAATAAAGATAACAAGCTTCGTTTTAATCTTTCACACTAGTTGATAATAGTTGCAAAAATGAAAACTGGATCAAACGCGCTTGTTTTTCATTATTTCACGTTGGACAAAAATTTTTTTTCGTTTATTTCAAATATACATGACATTACCCGAGAAAATTCGCTTGATTCAATTTTTTTTCATCACCTAAGAAGATTCTAAACAGAAACCACTTTCTTTAGAACTCCCAATTCAGACTCTTCTTTCAAGATTATATACAAATTATTCAAAATCCAGTATAAAGAATGAATTTTATGAAATTTTTATATAATTCAATTTAGAACAACTGATTTACAATCATTTTCCAAGAGGAGGTTTTCATATAATATACATAATGGAATCATATTTGAGAGCATAAAGAAAAACGAAAAGAAGATTAATCCAGTTTAAAGACAGAAGTTTGATCAAGCGATATGCGTTAATGAAGCTCATCCAACAAGAATACAAAGTTCAAGCAAGAGTTCATGAATTTAGATCCATGTCCCTGAATTCAAATTCATGATAATGAATTCATGTTGACTTCGATCAAAGGGAAAATATTTGAGATAGAAGAATTTAAAAATACAAGGCATTTGGCATCCTTTTTGAGGAGGGTTATTACTTTTCGTATCCCGATTAGATCTGGGGCTATAATCTAATTCAATGTGATTTTATATAAAATTTTTATTCAGTTTTTATACAAATTTATAGGAACACATAGAATTACGTACAATTACATATAATGGATTGCATGTAATTTTTATATAATCATATATCTCCCATGTATAAACTATATCAATTGATATACAATTTATATATAATTTTCAAAATATTTTCCATTCCGGATTCGTATAAAGATGTGAAATACGTCCTTTGTTCTTAATATCATCCTCTGCTCCGTCACATTGCAAAACTGCAATCACTGTACTGCTTTAGTTTGAATCATGGGCGATCAGAGAAGAATCATTTTTTTTTATCGAATTTCAATCAGAAGTATATAAAAACTTTTGAACTTGTATTGATTTTTATATAATCTCGATTGAAATTCGATGTAAATTGTAGTTGAAAAATTTATTCTCTTCAGGTCACCCATCTCTACCTAAATTCTCAAAAGTTGAAGCTACCTCAATGTCAAAACACATCTCTCTGCATAATTCCAAGAAAACTGTGTATTTTTCAGAGAAAGAACAAATTTTTTCAATAGATCCAAGTCATTCAACTCTGTGAAACTGTGCTTGATTCAGAAAACTTCTATTACTATTTCTAATTCTATTAATACTTTTCACTCAATACCAAATGTTTTTGATACCTCAAAAAATTATTTTCTGTCATAAATTTGGTACCAAAATCATTTTCTTAGAGCAACAAAAAGTTGTTTGTTTTGGCAAATTCTTTTTTCGGTGTAAGTGAGGTTGAATTTCGTCTATATTTTTCCGTTTGATAAATTTTTGTAACAAAAATTGGAATTTCGCTTCATTTCCCTGCACTGATTCAGAAGTTTGTTGAAATCACATTTGCAGACACAACATGAATTTTTTCCTCATTTTTCTGCATTCAAAATATGTTTTGGGAAGTCAAAATGGATTTTTTCCACAATTTCATACATGTTTGTGGAATCTCCATTGTGGCGAAATTTGTCCTGAATTGAAGAAATTTGAAATAACGAATGAGAAGTGAGAAACAATAGATTTTGGAATTTGAATGAATTAATTTGCTTCAAATTTGTCCACAACTCTGTGTATCTGTATATCATGTTATGGATTTCTCTGCACATTTCTGCATTACTCTACAAATTTTTGGTTTCCACTACATTAAAAGACCAGCGTTTTTCCTATAATTCTTTTTTTCTTCTGAACATATTTCTCTCTAAACCTTCGCAAAATTATTTGAATGGGCGAAATTATATGTATTAACTTCGTATTCTACTTGCTTCGACAACTTTTGAAAAATCTCATAAGAATGTGTACTGTGTTGTGAATTGTGTTCAAAAATTTCTGCAGTTTATTCAGCTGCGAAACAGTCGGGAGTTTTATGGTTATACAGAATGTAGAAATCGATGATCACAATTAAAGATACTTTACACATTTCTATAAAACTTTGCAGAACTCGTGGGAATGACTGTGGTACGGTCATTAAATCCAGAAATTCACATGATTCCACAGATTTTCAGAGAAGAAATTTAAAACAATGAAATTTCAAAATAGTAGTGAACAGAAATTTAGAGGGATGATATATAAATTTAATGAGTTACGGACAAATTTGTAGAGAAATCCATAAAATAAAACGGGAGGACAAATTATCATCTATAATTTATCAATAGTTTATTAACTGTTAATAAACCTCATCTGAGGATAATGAGTAATGTTTGCAGGTAATAAATATTTATTTCGTCGTATCCAAAACAAGATTCATTAAATACAAATAAACTCTTCTCCCAGGGTAGAATATTCATCAGCAGAAGTGAAATATTGTCAAGACCAATTATTACTTGTGCTGAAAAAATTATATTGATTCACAAGGTCAATTCATTTGAGGTGAGCACTCTATCAATTGATTCAGTGCTCTCACGATATCGATATTATTGATAGAAAATTTGTCGAGGTTATATTGAATTTTACAAAATATTGATGAAAACTATCCACAAATTGTAAATAAAGTATCAATATCGTAGAATATTATGCATCACTGAGTTAATTTGACTAAATATTTTATTAACTTTGAGGAACAAGTGCAAAGCGTCTGAAATCCAACAATTATGCAGAAAAATTTCAAGAATTTCGAAAAATTATGAAGAAAAATATTTTTATGAAGGTACCAGTCTAAAATTAACAAAGCTTTTCATTAACAATCCAAAACAGAAGCTACAGCATTCGAATGCTGGGTTAAGGAAGAATTACATTAATTCTCGAGAGCATTGAAAAAATGAATGAGAGTAATGAAAAGTTACAAACACCACAAATAATTTCGATATAAAATCCCTATAAATTCATTATTCCAACAAAGAGGGAGGAAGGAGAGAAGGAGTACGAGTACGAGTTAATCTCATTATTCGGGAGTAAAATGTTTCTCGGTAACACGAATCTCGAAACGACCACATTCATCGGTATAATACGCAGATCAGAATTATCCATGGAGAGCAGCATGGCCAAACCCGGGGGTTGCAAAAAATCTGGACTCTACACGACGGTTCCCTCTCTCTTTGCCGTTCTGTTCTTTTGCGGTCGTGTTTGGCAATAATTGAGCAGCGAACGATGCTCGATGGTGGCGATGTATCGCTTATACATACGCGCGAGATCATCCGTGAGAATGGAAAGTGTGGGTACGTGCATGTACGATCGAATAAACGTGTATATAGTAGTGATATGCGCATCAGCGAGTAGGTAGTTAAGAAGTGGCTGCAGGTTGGACGTGACGTATTACAGTTTTAACCGCAACAACGCGTAGCTGTGACCACAGAAACCCTTCACTTTGCACTTTAGATACTCCCAATGCGCGTCCTACTGTATCAGACGACCGAACCTTGGGCAGGAGTCTGCCCATAATTATTCCTCTCGATGACTATCACCGAAAATCTAAAACCCAAATTCTTTGTTTTTTCGTTTCATTATTTCTCATCATCATCGAGTTATCTTCGGAAGTAATCAGACGTGTTGCGGCATGTAAATGTGAAAGCACGCAGAAATCATTTCCGTTCTCGTCCGGTTGAACAATACCGATGTGAGTCATCTTTCGTGTTGGGATAATTGCTCACATTATTCTGAGGTTTCTTTTGTGGTACCTACGTCCATCCAGGGTGTATCGATTCGCATTCTTCGCATCGTACGCCTAAGATTCAAAACATCGAGGAGAGAAAAAATCGTTACTTCGTATCAGAGATTCGACTTGTACTATTTCCGATCCTCGCATTCTTACTCATCATCGTCCGTACCACGAGAGTTTAGTTCAAATAAGATCACGCCGAGTAAAACCATAAAATGACACGGCGCTGCAGGAGTATTCAAAGGAGTCTCGTGCACCGCAAGTAATAGATATGCCGCCGTTTCTGAACAGGCTCTATACGCCTATCAGTCTATACATAAGCGCGTATCATCTTCAGATATATAATACTTATATTCCGTCCGTGAGTTCCACTCTCTAATATTATACGAACATGTTTTTCTTTATGAAATATTTCATTTTGATTGTTTTTCTTTTTATTACGGACAAATCGCCCAACGATTATTATTACTTTGAATCTAATGAAAACCAGATACAGAAATTTTTTAAATTGTTGGAATAAGTGTGTTCTATCTTTAATTGGCAGTTTTATGATGAATAATCATTCGATCTTATACGAAACAAACTTGATTGCTTTTAATGTAGCTTTCAATATCAATACATTTTAGTTTCGATGACCGAGATTTCGAAATGCATATGTTGCGTGATCATATTTTATCATGTAGATATCAAAGAATTGTGTAATACATTCGATACGCAACTATATACGATCTAACTATCAAACGTGTCTTCGTTGAATAGTAATAGACGTGATCAATTAAAACGTTCGAATTTAACGAAAAGGCCAAAATCGTCGAAACTATAGGAAAAGTCAGAAGAGAGAGAAAAAAAAAGCGCGGGCCCCCCCACGAGATCGGGACCAGGTTGCTATCCGTGTGGTCTGCGCTACGCCTTGCGGCGACGACCTCATCCCTTCTGCCAAGCAAGACCATCCTCTTTACTCTTTCACCTTTTTCCTTCTCTCCTCTTCTTCTTCTTCTTCTTTCTCTTGATTCTCTTGCCAACTGTTCGCCCTCTTCGTTCTTATATGCTCGATGAGCATAAATCTCGGTAGGTTGCATTTATACTTGATGTTGCCAATATTCCGCTTTATTTTCCCCCTCTTCCATCGATTCACCGTCTCTATTTCTCTTGATTTCTTCCTCTTGTTTATTAGCCGAGAGACCTACCACTTGGCACAGAGCGCTCACACAGAAACTATACACACGTAGAAACGTATATACAATATGGTATCGCTGCAGGTTCGTCCTGCCCTGGTCGGTCATCCCCGGACTTGCAGGAACCTGCAGGGTGAATTTATCGTTCCTCGGTAATGGAAGGCCACGATGCCGTACGTCATCGACGTCTTTCCTCTCCCTCTCTACTCTAATACGAGAGGAAAGGTATAGAGTAGGGCTATGTGAAAGGTTACAAAGCTCATACAGGGCCCATTATGGGGCAAGCCATTGCTAACAATTTTGGTTCGTAATTTTTCCAAGTCTTCATGATTTATGTTTGCCCTCTTGACGTGATATCTTGAGATAAGAGGAAGCCGAGCGGCCTGCACACAGCGATGAAGGGATGGATCACGGTTAATAATAATTGGAAAGAGAAAATATCGGAACATAGTTATCAGATGCATGCGTTGATACGATTTGACTATACAAACGTGTAGAGAAACATACGTATGCATGTAATAATGGATATGTACATACGTGTATGTTATATCGGTTGCCATAAAGATAACCTGTCCGCACACTTTTGCATACGTAATCGAACAATGTTGCGCAATCGTGTTACGGATATCGCGTCTAATGATCCGCGTGCTCGGCCTAATGGAGTCGAGCGTTGCGACGTACGCCAAGGACCAAACAACGCGTACAAGACCTATACCTCGCACGAGCGAATCCAATCCTTAACTTTATGACGTTGACATATATTTTAATTACATTTCTTACATTTACATTTTGAATTCATGTATCAGGGAAAGGTTCTGTTTTCTCTCCCGCCTTGCCTTTCTCCTCCCTCGAACACAATCCGTTCGATCCGAACGCGTGTAGAGCAACATCACGGACCTAGCCCAAGCAAAAACACGGATGGAGCGTGCATGGATGGTATGCAATCATGTCATTACTCCGACCTGTCCATCCATCGAAGTAGAAGCAGAAGGAGAGAAGGAGGAAGAAGAAAAAGAAAAACATGAAAAAGATATTCAAAGAACTCTCCTCTTCCACGGTAGTTGTATTTATTATACCCTTATATATACATACTTACTCGAGCACATATGTACTTTATGTATACACATATAACAAATTTTTCTCCATAATTCTCACTCTTTCATCGTATTACATTAATATAAACGCCGGTTACATTTGGTTATTATTCTTCTTGTATGCCGAGACACGCCTTAACGCGTCGCATATTTCTCCGGAAGGAAAGAAAAATTTTCCTTCGATAAGGAAGAGCGAATTAATGGAGAGCATTTCGTGCGCGAGCAAAGCCATAGAAAGATATTTCTTGAAACTTATGTGTGTCAAGAGAGAGAGAAAGACCGATCGTCCCGTAGAATGGCCGAGACAGATTAATAGCGACAGAAATGTTGTTAAAGACTACCACTACTCGCTGTTATCCATATGCCGTGCTTATGCGGCGTATTTATTTGTCCCCTTCGGAAGCGGACATTCTTCCAAGCGAAACTAAAGATTAAGCAATGAAACTATCATCAATAATAATTAATGTTTGAGCATCGATGATCGGAGAAAAGGTAGGAAGCGATTTGTTCACGTTCAAACTTGTTATCGTTTTATTTTGCCTTCCTTATTCGTCATACCCTTCTTCTTCTCCTTCTTCTTTCTATTAACGATTCAAAGGTTCTGAAAAGACACGTGGAAATTCTTTGCGTGAAATTAATTTTCATTTTGTCAGGCTGTAATTTGAAATTGTTTTTTTTGTGCTTTCGCAAAGTGATAAGTAAGTCATTTGTATCTGTTCCGACGATTGTAATCTTCGCCTTGACTTCCGATGTGTCGTACGAGGGGGTTGGAATATTCCAGATTTACATAATTATGTGACATCGCTGCGGGAATTACAAGAGTTTGTAGTTTGTCGTTTAACTGCATCTCGGGAACTCACATTCTTCATTATATGAATTGAATGATGATAGATGGTACTGCTTTAGATAAAAATTTATGAATTCATGAATAATATGATGAATCAAAAGTGGTATAGGAGAGAGTTGCCTTGATTGGACCATCACTTTTCGCAAGAGGTAACGTCACATTAATGAACATTAATCATCACTGTATGATTATTAGAAAGAATTCAAGTTTCTTCCTTTTGTGATGAAAGATGGTGATCCATCCAAGGCAACTCTTCCCCTAAGTGTAGTTGATCTATATTCTCGTTTGATGATGCTTGAACCCCATTTAGTGACAACTCCAAGAGAAGGGTCACTGCTGTTCCCCATGTGGAACTAGCCAAAGTTGACAAATGACCTGGTACTGGCAAGGTTATATTCGCCAAACTTTGTCGGGAACAATTGTTCCTATCCTGGGTCTTATTATTATTCAGTTGGCACGAACTATTCGACGAATTTCAAACGTTGTTGATTCAGTGTACAGACACTCTTGGCCCAGTCTTAAATCGATACCGTTTGGACAAGGTTAGAATGCCAGGATTTTACCATAGTCGGCGCATACGAACGAACAGTACTGACACTGTTGTAAATGTTATACAGGCCCTTATGTAAAATGATGTTATGATGCCAACTTCATGCCAGTTTTGATAGCTCTGATAACTTCGGATTTGCCAGTACTGGCAACTCTGGTAACAGTACCGAGCCAGTTTTGGCCCGTGTTTCCCTTTCCCCATGGGTCGCTACCCGTGTGGAAATTTCTCCTGGGCTCAGACCTGGACCAAGTTTATAATCCTTATTTGAAAAGTAGCCCCAACTTGGAATGTTACGCTTTTCAATCTAGGCCCCGTAATGGTATCTGATATCCAGGCAAAACAATCGTAGCCAACTCGGGGCCTATGTGGGTCGTAGATAAGCAACCTCATATTGGATGCCTAAGATACTACTGTGATCAAAAAGTAAGGTGAATTTGTTTTTTAAAATGTAAATTCTTTATCGATACTTCCAAATCAATTTCATTCCCTTCAAAGTAATCCCTGTCCGATAAAACGCACTTTTGCCAACGCTTTTTCCAATCCTCGAAACAGTCGGAATAGTCTTTTTTCGGTATAACCTTCAAGACCTTCTTCGATTCGGTTTTTACCTCCTCAATCGTGTCAAAACGGCGTCCCCGCATTGGCTCTTTGAGTTTGTTGAATAGCCAGAAATCGCATGGAGCCAAATCAGGCGAATAAGGTGGCTGCGGAACGACATGAATCGAATTTTTGGCAAAACAGTTGCGAAGAACCAATGCAGGGTGAGCCGATGCATTATCGTGATGAAGGAACCAAGAGTTGTTCGCCCATAATTCCGGCCGTTTCAGACGAATAGCTTCACGCAAACGACGCATAACGGGTCTAATTGTCAATCGACAATTTTCAAGCACCAAATCTTTGATTTCTTGGACGTGGCTCTCGTCGGTATAGACGTTGATGGTCGTCCAGAGCGCGGTTCGTCTTCAACGCGTTCTCGGCCCGCTTTGAATCCGTTGTACCACTTATAAACGTTTTTTTGTGCCATATTTCGATCACCAAAGGCCTTCCGCAACATTTTCAACATGTCCGCAAACAACATTTGATGCAAGTTCTTTGTTCAACAAAATCACCCATTGTAAAAATCGAAAAATTCACTATCGGTTGTTCACAAAAACACATGTAACTCGGAGATAATTAAACCTTTTGACCAACAGATCCTTGGCCTACGGGGCCGGGGTCTCCCGGCCAGCAAAGCGCTTATTCTAAATTTGCGTTTATGCCACTAGCAGTGCCATGGTAGCAGCGTAGTAGTTTTCTCAAGATTTTGGCACTGCTTACTACCATAGCATATGAATAATGCAAACTATAACGTAGCACTACCTCAGTGTTACCAGTATTGCCAGGGAGTGCTCCTAGTAAGATACCACCAAGTCGCTCCTGTTTTCATACATCAATCGAGTACTGTATGTACAAGACGCTTTCGAATGTGTAAGTGTATGGCAGCGACGCTGCCTTAAATTTGCTGGCTGGGCTACCTTAGGATGCCCAGGATTGATTCCCACACGAGTGAGTTTGATATCTGAGAGTGAATGAAATTGCACAGAATCGGGAAAGGTTTCAGAAGAATATTTTTCTACAATAATAAAGTGGAAACATTTGATGCAACATGCGATAGAATGATAGGAATGAAGTATAAAAGTATTTGATCAACGTCGTAACAGGTACGCATAATAGTTGAATTTTCTCATGCTCAGTGGGTTAATTTCATTGTTGTACTATAAAGTGATGTAACGTACAACACACTTCTCATATTCAGCTCCATTTCTTTTGAAGTGAAACAAAGTATGTACTCGACAAAGGTTGACTATACACGTACCGTAAAACATTACATAGCAATGGGATTCTACGAAAGATTCGATTATTTTCCCGAGTGTGAGAATCGAAGTCTTAACTTTAGAGTAAAGAACAAATTGTACACTCGCACACGTATACGAGCCAACAACAACACGTGATCCGTGCACGCGCGCGCCATCTACAAGAGTTTGTCAGGGCCGTTTTTCTGTCAATCTCCACGTGATCCCTGTAATTTCCTGTCTAGAGTACCACGCCGTAGCTTTAATGCCCCATTGTCTCAGTTTGTTATCTTTTTCCTTCTCTTCTTCCCTTATGCCCACCTCGAAACTCGTTGTGCGAATGTCGACCATTCGTTGTTGTACCTTATGTATACTCCCACTATTTTGAGCTTCAACTATCCGCAGGGATTCTCATTCCAACACCGATGGAAAAAAATCTGCTGACTACTCAACGGGAAATATAGTTCTCACGACTCCTATAACCAAATCACAATACCTCGTCAACGGACTTCTCTATTCCCTACGATTTGACTTTGCGACCATCGTTACCATCAGTGCTAATGATGTTTTTGCAATATTTTTCCAACGTGTTGTTGTTCTTTTTTTTTTTGTATCAGGTAATTCAGTCAGGCGGTTGGTTGGTTCTATTGAAATTGACCTCGCCTGTTGCTCTCGTTCTTTCTTTGTCTCTCTCTTTCTCGTGATTCCAGTAACTTCCTTCTATTCGGTACCTTCGTTTCCTTCATTTCCTTCGGCGGTCGAGCTTGTTCCAGGAAACACTTTACGACGATTCTCTCAAACGCTACGTAATCGAGATTCGTCAAGACTCCGACGAATACGACACACCACAGAGGGAGAGAAGGAGGGAAAAATGACGAGGATGATGATGATTATCGTCATCGGTACCGATAACCGCAAGCCACTCTCATCGCTTCAAAGAGAAATTGAAACTTTTCGAAGGAAAAATCGGGGCTAAGTAGTTGCGGAGAAGAAACAAAGTATGGTAAAGTCAAAGTGAAGAATAGAAGGGACGATAAAGAGGGCATAAAGAGTGGGAGAAGAGGGAGGGGGCGGTGGAGCATTGTGATGCGCGGAGATCGGTCACACGATAGACCCGGTCAAGGACGGAGGGTACGTACCGCCGGGTTCCCAAGAGAACCCTACCAAATGTGTATACAATATATCATGAGTCCGTGCTTTATGCTCTCGCGTGTGTGTGGAGATTCTTCTCTATTTTGCATCATTTTACACTTCATTCTCTGTATTTCGTATAATCTGTACAAAATTTCATTTTTTGTAATCTCTTTATCTCTCATTTCCGGCGATTTGGGGTTCTTGAAAATCAATATGCTTCAACAGCATGACGGGGACCGACGTAGCGTTATTGTCGTTTTCGTTGTTGGTAATAGTGGCGATGGTGGTAGGCTGATTCTCCGGTATCTCGCGGTTCTCATCGTGGTGGCGGTGGCGACTGTGGCTGGTCGGCTAATTTGGCCCCGGTGGTTCTGTCCCTCGGGACGTTACCAGCAAAAAAACCAAAAAGAGAAAAAAAGGAAATCGACACCGACCAACCGCCAACACTTTAATATCCGCTCATACGTACACAATGAAATATAGGTTATTCTCTGAAATCTCAGAAAATTCGTTTTTGAACTCCGAATGAACAATTACTTTGTAAATTTACATTTGATTCTCTCCTTGAGAATCCTTCCAACATCGTTTGCGAAATAAATGTGATAATACATTCACGATATGTATGTAATGTACAAATGAGCATAGATTGTAAGATAATTCCGATTACTCACGGCCGGCAAACAAAAGTTAAAGACGCACGTGCGAGAGGAAACGCAATCCGCGTGTGAAATAATAATAAAAATAGAATAATCAAGATTATTATTTTGTTTTGTTTCGTTTTCTTTTTCTTCTTCCTCTTCTCTCTCCTCTAATTTGATCGAATGATTCGTGAACGGTATATCGCGTTTGAAAAATCTTTACGTATCAAGATCGTAACGAGCATTGTTTCGGAGTTGAGCAATGCTCCGTGGCGGGACATAAAATGTATCTGTCCGATCGAATGATGTATCTCGAGAGAGATCGATCGGCGAGTCGATCGCCAACGATTATTGCGCAATTTCATTTAAAATCGTGTATTATTTCACGTTGCCCATCTTCGTAAGCGAATTCGATGGTTTCTATGAAACAAGTTGTTCTTCGCTCCTCGCGAGGAATTACGTGTTGATGAGAAAAGAGGGAAAAGTATATTCCGTTCTTTTGGAAATCATGTGGAGAATATCCGAGGAGACTTGATATTTTCAAAGTATCGAGTAATAAGTTTGAACACAACTTTCCGCGTAGGAATGTGGGTACTGGAATGGTATTAGCTACCAAAAAATGTTTAACTAATCATCATTCACGAATTCTTTGCTCACGTGAGTCAGCATTGGCACAATTTTAGTTTCAGCGTTAATTTCTAACCTTGATCTGTTGTCGAATTATCTAATTGATTTGGACATAAGATTTGATGAGTTCTACAAAATGTTTCTATGGTCGAATTGAACAATTTTCCGAGCTCACAGCATTCGATTGAATTCTGGAGAACATATTCGATGAAAAAGAAATGTACATACTGGATGATTCAAAACTCACACGTGAAACCCGGATCGAAAAATTTGGACGGTTTTTGTCCTCCTATTTCATTTTTAGACTGGTTTCGTTCCGATAGTCGATTAATGCGGACAAAAACAGTACTTTTTCATGATTTTAAAGTGAATTTCTCCTCCAGCGAATAAAAGTGATTGAGGAGAAATCCAGACTAAAATCTTGAAAAAGTACTGTCTTTGTCCGCATTAATCAACCATCAGGACAAAATCAGTCTAAAAATAAAATAAGAGTACAAAAACCATTTTTCGAATCGGGAGTAGCAGAACTAGATTCTCGAGAGAAATCTTTTGACAGATTTCTATTCGAAAATTGATTTCCGAATGACGAGGGTTGAGAGTTTTGTTCCTTATGAGAAAATACTGTAAAAAATTGGCGATATTAGAAAAAGTTTACCGTAAATAATGTCCTTTTAACACCACATGGTATCATTCTCACACCGTAAAGTGTCATTCTAATACCGTGCGGTGTTATTTTGACACGGATTTCGGGGTGGACTTCTATTGAACTTGCATGGTATTAATTCTGTATCAATTCTGATACAATTTTTTTCAAATGTATCTTCGAATATATTTATTATAACATTCCCTTTTATGGCATCCGATTAGTCAGAAAATGTTGCATCAATTTCATCCCGGGTAGAAATGATTCGTCGCATTTCCTAGTTTTTTTCAAGACCTGGACAGTAGTGATGCACGATATTTCACGATATCGATACTCTATATACAATTCGTATATAGTTTGTACGAATATTTTATACAATTCAATATAAATTCGACAAAATTTCTGTAAAAAATAACGATATCGTGAAATATCGTGGATCACTACTGGACACCTCTCGTTTGGCCCTGGCCAGGCCCTGAAAAGAACTGAGGAATGCAACGAATTATATTCACTCGAGATTGCACTCACAGAAAGGATTTCTTGAAATGAGAAAACTTTTCTTGTCGCTGGGACAAAACTCACTTTTTTCTAGACTCAAGAAAAAAATGAGTTTACACATTTCTTCACTCCCTTCTTTATTTCCAAGGTTCTGGTCGTTTCCCTTCCAGGAGTCACTCTGGATATTCTGTAGTTTCTACAAACTCTTTGCGGGGCATTTGAAAGGTCTAGTACTACAGCCTTCACACGTGGATATTGATAAGTCTGGAGAAAACCCAAGCTTGTTACAGGGTTGAACGAATTTTGGTTGAGGACAATTAGGCCAGCATTGTTCCGTTGTTCCTAATAATCGGTTATAGTACATTTGTATTGTTCCGCAGACAGAGTTGCCAGATTTAGGGGCTTTCCAATTGAATCACCGAATCTAATGATCGTGTTAGAGAGAATGACCAATGGGAAGGGTTTGGTTTCTCCTTACCTGGTAACACTGATTCCAGAAAAGACTTTGCGCATGCATGACAAAAGCATGAAAAAAATCCATGATTAAGAACAATTGAGCCGATATTGTGAATTATGAATTTGAAAAGATCAAAGACTTATGCATAACCATCGCGCCAGGGCTTTGAACTGTTGAACTATCGGTTCTCAAGGTGATTCTTCTACAAAATTGATTAAAATATCACAGAAAGCAAACTTTTGAGTGAAAATACGAGCTTTGGTCTCAAGCTCGACATGTTCCCTAGTAAAAATAATTATAGCGGTTGTTTAGTACTTTTCAAGGCACTAGCAGTGAAACTAGTCACTAGAAAGGGCCTTGGCATTAACTATGAGGTGGCTAGAGTCATTTCTGCTAGGGTTTGTTTAACCCACAGCCCACCAGTAGGGTGAGCGTAACCCAGTGGGTATTTGGAACATGCGGAATTTAAAAAGAGTACGAGTTTTAACCTCACCATCTTTGAATACTTGAGTCAAACTTTGTGTTTTGTAACTTGAGTATTGACTGATAGATTGGTACCACTTTATTAACAAATGAAAAACAAGTTTCTATGTTAACTTTGTGCGGGAAAATAGATCATGTTGAAGTTTGCAGGCTGAGGAACAATCGTTTCAACATGATTCCTACAACAAATGTCCAGAATGAAAATACTTTGCAGAATCTGTTGGGAATGCAAAATTTTTCCAACAAGGTGTTTCAAATTCTCGCTTAGCCCTAATTTTGATTAGTTACAGGGATAAGAAGTTCAAAAAAGGTTTGTAAGAGTGGATAAATAGATGCTTTTTATTCACTCCACAAGTGCCTTGAAGCACAAATCCTCACAATGCATAGATTTCAAGATACTCGTGCAGATAGGAGAAAAGTGGATTAATTGTGAGACATTGACGTTGTCATTTTACAGTTTGATTGATGTCTACATGGAAAGAGAGAGAGAGAGAGAGAGAGAGAGAGAGAGAGGGGGGGGGGGAATGAATATTGCAATGTGAACATGTCGCTGATTAAATTGTTACCATGAAAAATCGCATGAAACGTAGACGTCCCTTGTTTGCGAGGTTGTCAGCACTACACTGAGAGAAAGGTACCTAGTTGGGACAACTAAATGTTACTTGCCGCGGATAGATTTTTGTTTACGCTAGCTAGACTCTAGTTGAAGTAAATAAAAGTCTAGCTGTCTGAAATATGAATTGAATAGTTTATTCACAATGACTAAATGTCCTGGTTGTCGAATATTTGAATAGACCCTTACTCTCAGTGTACGAAACATTGTAATCGTTACGATATATTCTCCTTTGAAAATTCCACATCGGAATCATTACTATTTAATTCTCTCCGTGTACCATGAACGGTCCCATACCGGCAATCGATGACATTTAAATACTGCACGGAAAAAAATGTTTAGCTGTACACTGACAAAAAATTTTCTTTCACCCAAATAAACAGTTTATGTGTCCTCTCTCCATAACATATTCCTTGAAATTGATGAAATATTTAATCAAATCACATAATAGAATGCTTGCCCTAAATAAATTGATCTTCTAAATGAATAATTCATCAGCCACAAGTAATCAATTCTTGCATCCAATTGAATATTTAGTTTCTGCAAATAAATATTTTATGGAGAGAGGATAAATAAATATTTTTGTCAGTGTACCAGCTAAATTCTAGCTGCTGCAGCGAAATATCTAGCTGATACAGCTCAACATTTTTCTCCGTGTGGGACATTCGTCAATTCCTACGAAGAATAACGAACCGAAGATTCTCGATGAACCAAAAAACAATATTCTACATCGGTTCGAGAGATTTCTGTTATGAATAGTATGCGGGGCATCAACGATTTTGCTTTTCTTGAACACAAGACAGTGAACATAGCAAAGTCGCGTAGTACATTAATGTGACTTTCCATTAAATACGTGATATCAAACTAACCCTGTTACAAATGCCCATGCTGGAGAAAAACTGAACACTCACAAGTGCCTCGCCAAATATTTGCGAAGCACTTGCAAATGTTGAATTCCTGTAGCATTTCTACCGAAGTCGTCCTCCACATCCCACATAACACTGAAAGATTTCTAATGTATCAAGTACTAGCTTGTTCTGTTTCGTTGAAGAAACTTTAGCAAGTGAATCATTACATCCAGAGAAGAATGTAGTTCTTAGTAGCTATGAAAATACCTGTGATCGTGAAAATATAGCTACTGTGACTACAAAAATGTAATTAATCCAAACCCAACATTCAACCTACTTTCCATCTACAATTACGTATTTTAGTGAAACCATTTTCAAGGTAAATGAATTATGATGGGTTACCCGGCCTATTACGATAAAACAACCCCACCTCAGAATATTTCTCATACGATCCTAGATTCAGTAACGAGTCAACGGATGAGCAAAGTGAATCACTTTCGGTGTTCTGCGTTTTACCGTGCACACGAAAGAGAGCTAGTTAAACATGTACATATATACACATAAATACATAAAATTGTACGTGCGATGTTTTCGCGGTTAAAAGAACGTATAAAAGGTAAGTCAAGAAACAATAGGGGCCGCGGGAGCAAAGACAAGGACGATCCCACGTCTGTTCTTCGTCGTCGTAGTCGTCGTTGTCGTCGTTGCCGCTGCCGTCCTGGTCTTGGTAGTCTTAGTCGTATCGTCATTCTGGCGGCTTGATTACATGTATATAACACGTCACGAAAGAGAAGGGCGCGACTTGTGTGTTTTCTTTGCCACGGATTACGCGGCTTTTATTATTATTCTCCTTCTTTTTTCTCACTCTTCATTCTCACTTTCCATAGACTTCTCGCGACTATTCACAAACTATGTAAAGGGAACATCAAGTTTTCAAGAAGAGATATAAACATGTAATTAAAATAAATGAAAACGAAACCGCTCGATCAAGAATAACAAACAAACACATTTTTACAATAGAATTTTTGATGTAATAGAGTTTTTGACGCAAAGAGGAGGAAGAAAACGATCTTCTCTCGACACGACCTTGGTCCGATCTTAAACGACTCCTACTTAATAATAATGATGATCTATTTATAGATAACATCTGAACAGCGTGGAAAAGATGTTCGCCGTTGAGTTATGCATATTCATAAAACCATACGTACATCTCTAATCACATCAATCGATAGATTTTTTATTCGAGAAATAATATCTCTCCCCGATTCAAATGCGTAGAGAATTATGATTCACGCAATAAGCGATATCCGTTACATTCGATATAATCTATATACAAATTATAATGTACGCGTTGAAAACTTCCGAACAACGAATAACGTCTTTTCCTTCTCATCCGTTTAATGAGGTTGAACGATATCATCGTTTGTCGTTGATTTGTCACGTTGTTTCAGCATTTCCCTTAAAAATTTTTTCAATCTCCAAAACCGAAGGCGGAAGAATTTATTCCGGCCGAATGAAGAATGTTTCCCAATGATATTTGCATATTTAAATATCAATTCACTTGTAAACTGGGAACAATCTTTTTTTTTCGCAATGGGCGGGCTTCGGTTGCACTTTGTCTATCCGTACTCTCCGGGGCTCGCGGTATGAATCGCCAACCGGCAGTCGTGTGGTATGGTACATGAACGATAATTCATCGCAGTGCAAGTGCGCGCGAGTCAAGCCAAGCGGTGCAAAGTCGTGCGACCCCCGATCGGTTTGACTGTTTTTTTTTTGTCTATAAAATACATTTGCATATATATATATATATATATTCATATCGGACCTATTACATCGCTCTATCACATCGAAAGAATGTTTAATTGAGAAAACTTACTCCCATACCATGAAATTCGATGAAATTACGTGGAAGCTAACGTATACGTACCTGAAACAAACAAAAAATCACATTTTGCGTAAGAATATTTCCCAAGGAAGAACATCAGAAGTTACATCAGAACATTTTGCGAGGAGATCGGATGAATAGAGTCGAAGAATAAAAGAATACAAGAGGGGGATTCTTTCTAAGCAAACGTAAAAGGAGGAAAGACGGCTTCGGCGACGGAGTTTTCACTGTGTATTTACGGAAATTACTGAGCCCGTGGGCTGCTACTCTTCTGCCGACAGTGATTCTTATACCGTACAACGGTTGGCCGCCGGAGGGTGGAGGCAAAGAAGCGGGCGATTACAGTTCTCTTGCACTTCTTAGAACCGTTGTCCCTAAGGTTTTGAGATCTTCCCGTCACGATCGAGGTGTAACATCCTGAAGTGATATATATATATAAAATCTCGAATTCAACGAAGTCAACGCAATTCAGAGTAAAAGAATAAGCAACATCGACACTAATCATAAATTTGTCCCTCGCTGTCCGAATTGACAGAAACGTGGCACGTGGATTAGAAAAGTCGTTCCATCAAGTTTATTAATAACTCTGCGGGTTCAACTTGGACTGCTCGTGTACTTCGTGTAGACATACGGTTTTCCCGAGCATCCATTACTACAACTGAACCGACAACACAACCGATGGGCGACACACTTACTCGCCGTTGGCGATTATCCGAACGCAAGCGTATACATTCGTATACGCGTACGGTTGAGAGGAAATTGAAATTGCATATACCTATCGATCGTTTGCCAATCTGCATAAATCGCGTTTAAGCTGTAACAGGGCTTGCAGTCGGGACTTGAGTTATACGGTACAAAGCGAGAAAAGCGCACTGTTACGACTTATCCTTACCCATGTGCGAGCAATACGTAATACCATTCCGTTATATGCAACGCCAACGCAGCGAGGATTTATTAACCCCGCGATTTGTCATGCGGATATTCTTTAACTCTCAAGAGAATCGAACTTTTCCTATCATCCAAAATTCTGTGCCGAGTTTGTGAAAGTTCGAACAAACGCGATAAAAATATATCCAGAACCGGTCAAAATATTTTTCATAATCCGGACCAAGGTAAAAATCAGACAAAACACGTTCGATACTTGAAAATGTTATCCGCTGGCATTCGATAAGGATTATATGGGTTAGAATTTTAGATAAGAGACACACAAGACGGTTGTTGGGGTTCTTCTAATAAGCGCCCACACATGGGGAACCTTATATCGGAGAAGTGAGCCAAATATGGGTTTCCTCGTTGTCGAAAGATTGTCGTGACTGAGAGAACGTAATACACGTAACACGCGTATTCACAATGTACACGAATCGTTAATCCAATTCAGGTACCATACGTATTTGTATATACACATGTAATTCGAAATAACAACGCGCGGAGGTATAAATCGTTGAAATGTTATATTATTTCGTACTTCTCATTGATTATTCTTCGGGAATGAAAAAGAATTCTTGTTACCGATAACGCGTTAGTAACAACAATAATTAACTTCAAGATCATACCGAGGAGCATACTTATAGAGAGGAATCGAAGGAAGAGTCAACGTTCTCTTGGTTGTTGTTAGTCCGAAGATACCGTCTCATGGCTCAAGGCTAGAACAACAGAAACCTCTTAATGATGGTGATACGTACACAGCCGCGTGCCACGGTTTATATGCTATAGTTTTCTTACATGCATACATATTTATTTATACGTACACAATATGTTCGATACGCGATTAGTTATTAGATACACACGAACAACATCGTGTCGTAGCACATCTTATAAGCGCAAGAGAATACACTCGATATGACTTGGAAAGAAGTATGATTTTATTATCGCAGTTATTGAATTGAGTCGATTATATGTAAGCAATAGTTATCTTGGGATGGGAGTATTGCCAATGCGTGTAAGTGTGTAACCTCTATCCTTATGTACATATGTAGATGTATATAATACTCGGAGCAGAGCTCTCAGACCAGACAAACCTTCTTCCGGGCTTTAAGGTTCGCTTCTATACACGAGGCAATGCCGCGCCTCTCTGTGTAGCGGATGAAGCTCGTTCCCGTTTCTAGAGTCCAGTTGTATTGCCCGCTGTAGGACTCTCGAGCTGCTGTTACGTATATATATATATATATATATATATATATATTCATACATACGTACATATCTTTTGTAATCCATAAATTCATCGTACTTATTTAACTACGCTTAACGTCATCGAATGATCATATTACGATTCTCCAACTTTTTTTTCTTCATCTAGGACAACGACTTTGATTTGATATTGTGATTAAAATACAATGAAACAATGATACGATTAATTATTTTCAGATCAATGCTGACTAGCAAAATGTTCAGTATAAGTATACTGGAAATGATACTCGAAATAATGCCCCGTTAAATCATTCGATGGAGTGATTGAATGAATAATTAAATACTCACATATTTTACATTCAAGAAGGAACCATATTTTAGGACAGGGCGATTGCATGTTTGAGAAGAAAGAGAGTACCGATAAATTTGCGAATGATTTGATTTTGCGGTGGTTTTATTATGATAAATCGATAATGAAAATCTGAGAGAGTTCATCAGCCGATGAGTGAGAGGGATTAATAGCCCGGCAAATTGACTTTCAACGCTTATTATTCTCTCACCGTATATTATTTTTTGAATGATATAACGAAGTCGATCTTTCCATAGATCAGATTCAGCAGGTACATGAAAATAAGTCGTTTATAAAAAATCGTGAGGAGAATCGAAGGATTTCACAGTCCTAGGCCGCCCTTCCTTTGCAACCAAATTGAAATTCAAGAAAAATTCAAGAAAAGACTTTTAAAAACAATCGATTCTGAAGAAATGCTACATGAATTACGAATCATCATGGATATAATAGAAGTAAAGTATGTAATCGAGGTCTTATCGTACGTAATTTCGTTCCTCTTGCGTACAAGCACGTTAAATTACAGTAGTTACTCTATAGATTTCATGTGGAAGAGGAAGGAGTTTTCAAGAAGAAATTTTATATATTCAGTCTAATAAAATTAACCTACAGACTGATTCGGGTAATCTACTTGATGATCTCTCAATACTTTTCTGAGAAATATTCCAAATCAGTCGAAGAATTCTAATAAGAACTATGAGATGGTAAAAATGTGATGAAAGAATACTACAGCTATTTTTCTTGGATTCTCGTTTGATTGAAGGAATTGAAAAGATTTTTCCAACACTTCCTCAGGACGTGTTTAACCGGATTAAACTTCCTGAGCATTATGTTGAAGTGGTTCAGATTTCTTAGTCATGACAGATTTATGAAGACTGTAAAAAATTTGGGAAGGTTTTTTCACGACAATGATGAATTTTGTTCCCTGGTTCACAGTCACAAATAAAAGGTTTTTCCCTAGTTTCGAGGAATTGTTTTACCTTTTGGATGTTGAATCTTCTATGAATAAAGAAAAAGCCTCCAAATTATCGTGAAGAACTGCCCACCCATGGAGGAACCTTTTTGGTACCATTTTTTGGGAAAAATTCCATAATTATTTTTAAAATGCACTTTAGAAATGTTGGGCAAATAATTGGATTGGATGAAAATAGGTTGAAACTGTGTTTGGGATGACACAACTGTGCAGCACATCGACTTTAAGGATTATTTGAATTGTTCACGCAGAGTAATAAGTTGCAATCTAAAAAGAAGAATTGAGATACTTTCCCCAAAAAGCTGTTGGTAGGAAAATTTTTCCATGATGGAGAACTTGTTTTTAGGATTCAGTAGGATTTTCTTTCATATTTTGGAAGATTCAACACCTAAAAAGTAGAATAATTATCCGAAGTAGAGAAAAAATTCTCTACTATCGATGACAAATCAATTCCTTCGATAGTCAAGGGGTAGAATCTGCCACTGAAGCGAGGAAAAACTTTCCATATTGCATAAACTTTACGGAGTGGACAATGTTCAAGTATGGTAAAGAAATTTACGAAGAAAGAAGATCCACGGAATGGAGTGAAAATACGCTGAAACTTCGGATATTTTTACTAGGGGTGTGCGAACCGCTCGAACCGAAATTCTACTGTTCAGTTACGTTCGGTTCAAATTTCGAACCATCACAGTTTGAATTCGGTTTGACATTTTAGAGGGCAGTTTGCGTTCAGTTGGACTTTACAAAATATATTTGAAGTTCGGTTCGGGTTTGGTTTGACTTAAAAATACAGCGTGAAAATTATGGGGAATTTTCCTTCCCCCTTAGGGGTTACAACAGTGTAACAGCCGAAAAAAAAACTATTTTCATAAATTCTTTTTGGAAATATGGTAAGGAGGGAACAAAAAACTCTTGGAGTATGTTGTTGAGCATATATTTAAGTAGAAACAAGAATTTTTTCATAAAAAAATAATTAAAAACGGCGGCTCTACAGTAATTTTCCTGAGACATCAAGCACGAGACGGTACGCACCATAACTCCATCAATTTTGCATATTTCCATACGAAATTTCATCAACATCTTTGAAACAACATTTTGAAGAGAAACACTGACGGATTTTGGAAAATATGAATTTTTGTATGTTTGGCAATTGTTTAAAGTTAAAACTCATTTTTTCGACAAAAAAAAAACATTCTTTATTTGTTTGTAAAAATGTTCTCAATCAACAAATCGAAAATTCCGTACGTGTTTCTCTTCAAAATGCTATTTCAAAGATGTGTACAAAATTTTGTATCAAAATATGCAAAATTGATGGAGTTATGGTACGTTAAATTATTTTTTTATGGAAAAAATGTTTTTCGTACTCGAATATATGCTCAACAACATGAGCTTCAAGAGTTTTTTGCTACCCCTTCACCATATTTTCAAAAAAAATTCATGAAAATAGCGTTTTTTTCGGCTGTCACACTGGTGTAACCCCTCCAGAGAGAGAATTGTTTTTGTGTTAGGAATAGGAGACTTTTCCACCACTTTGAGAGATTATTTTGCCTTGTGAGTGTTAAATTCTCCAAAAAGTGATGAAACAGTCCGGCAAATCAGGGTGAAAAGTTCTCTATTCATGATGCACACTCCTAATTTCTATACTTCTCCAACAGACTAAAAGTTTTTTTTTCATGCTAGTTGAGGCAGTTCTTATGACGAAATTCACACAACGTTTCGTAAATTTGTCTTTTCGTTGATTGCCCGCTTCCATCTGATGTAATAAAACTACTTTCTTTTATGCGATGAAGTCTAAAAAGTTGCCTAGTTCAGCTGTGCGGAAACAATATTCGCGTTTTCAAAAAGAAAGACAGAGGTATACGGAAAGAAAGATTTAAAATTCAATTTATTATGAAATCATAGAAACACACCGACTGTTCAACAGAATCCACTATAGAGCATTGTAAATTTTATCAGGGGTCAATTTTTACTTCCTGATGAATTTGTTCATAAAATCAGTCTTTTTCTTGGTTTCCGCATGGAAAAATTTTCAAAATCATATATAATTTATATACAATTTAATATAGTTTGAAGTATCATCATGAATTCAACTATAAATTTTTCTCAGTATAGAATTTAAAATATCAAATGTGAACCAGATATTGGATTCTGATGAAGAATTCTATGGTTATGGATTTGATTTCACCTAATCAAATACGAATATAGTCTATCTCGGTATAAATTTCCGCGAGATTATCAGCAGATGTTCTTGAAAATTCCTCAGGAAGCTTGATTCAAAGGGTGAAGATTCCGTAAACCTGATGAAATTGAAAGTGCCACTGAAACATATGTGAATTTTTACGTGAGAGTCCCAGGATTCTGTTGAAGAACTGTCCTTGATTGATCTATCTATTGATTTTCCCTAAAGTTGACGTTGAGCACAGGCTTCTCAAGGGAAGAATATACTTTGAATATTCCTGTGAAAAGTAAAAATGCGCAAAACATCCAAGCCGATTCCAGAATGATCAATTTTTGTAGTCTACTTTCAGTATGTTTTTAGTGAGCTCAAAATTTGGTCAGAAAATCACGAAAAATTTGATTAGTCCATGGTTTTTTTTTATCATCAACTGACTGGAACTAACGATTCAACTGTGCAACTTTTTCACCAACAAGTAGAAAAAAAATGTAGTCTGTTTTAGTTTCAGCTTCAATGAATCGTTTATAGAAACGAAACGAATATTCAAACTCACATGATCTACTAAATAAGGTATTTATCTTTTAGAATTAATTCCTTGGAACTGGACACATTGTTCAAAGGAAGGCACATTGTTCAATCACGAATCCGTTTCAATAAACGTTTCAAACTTCAGGAATATGTCTGTTTTTGAATTTTTTAAAATATATTTGAAAGTATAATAAACCCAAAAATTATTATGAAACAATCAAAATCCCACGAAATTGAGATTGGTTTCAATTTTTGTTCAAAGGAATGTCCAATAACTAAGAAAAAAAACCACAAAAGAAACTGAATTGGAAATGATAGAACCACTCTATAATTCTGAACTTGATCTTTCGGAGAGTTTTCAATATTTCAAAACAGAGGATCAATCACTACCAATCACTTCAATACTCTCCATTAAAATTACGAATGATTATAGATTCCCAACAACAGTGAATTATGAAAAGCATTCCATTTCATTCGATTATTCTAAAAAAAACCACAGGAAAAATCATTAGAAATATCATTGACATTCATCCGAAGATTGAAAAAACAGTTACATAAATCCCAGCGTGCATAGCGCATACCTCTTTTCATACCGTTTTCCTCTTTTCTTCCTTCCTTCGCAGAGCCGATAATGACTCATATACGACGATCGTATACTTAACCGTAACAAGTTCGAGTTATTCATTCGTTTCCGAACTATATATCGCATTTCAACAATCATCTTTTACATCACACATAAAATAGAAGAAAATTGTGTCATATTTTTCCATTCTCCGAAGCGCTAGTAGCTATTTTTGTCACAGTCGAAATAATCTTCAACTGTGATTTTATAATGACAGATCACGAAAATTCAGATTATACGATGCGAAGAGAGGAAGCGTACCGCCAAGTTACATCAGATCAAACAGAATTCAATAAGAGTACTTGAATAACGGAAGATCGTTCGGTAATTGGGTTATCGATGATACCTACAACTTTCTCGCAATTAAATTGATTAATAGGAAGTCCAGGATTTATTTCGAATCGAGTGAACTACTGAGAGAACTGGTAAGGTCAAAAGGATGAAGAAGAAGAATAAGAAGAAGCAGCAGCAACAGCAGCAGTACAATGAGCGATGTTGAATAAATTTTTCCTTCTCTCGAAATGAATGCTTTGAGAACGAGGAGAGTGCTCGATCGAATATCCTTGTACATCTCGTGGAGAAAGAATGCATCGTACAACTGAAGATGCAGAAGGATGAGGAAAAAAGAATCCGTTTACCGGATTCCCGGTATTTGGATTAATTAGCTCGTTTCATGAAAATAAGGGTGAAAAAGAAAATTGTTATCTCTCTTCTTTTGCATTTACTTTTACATTTAATTTATGGTACAGGGTGGTGTACACCATGTTGGGTTTGTCTCGTCCATGATCGCGACGACAGTGGTCGAGATGAAAACTCTTTCATGCTGAACAACCTTGCACTCCTACGACGACAGCTGCAACAAGGGCGAAGGAGTTTGAAAAGAAGAAACCAATTCAAATCAGGTGCCACCCGGTTCGTTTACTTACGGAACAATTTCAAAATTCAGACCTTGAGATATAGACGATGTTTGTTGTTGAATCGACGCAACGAAGCTCGTAATAACGCGTTCGCTACCAGTTGGTTCACTTCAGTATGTTGAAAAGGCGATGAATTCGCGCTCCAGTGATCTTACCGCTCAATTAACACTTTGCTCACGCCTCCGTTTACTCCCTGCTTCTCGTCTCTCGTTATATCGTTGCACAGCATCTTTTCGGTTAACGCGATGCATTAAAACCTCATCTCCCACGCATAGATCTCTGTACCTACAAGTGAGAATGAAAAGATGGAAAGAGATATTGGTTTTCTCAAGATTTTTCCTCTCGCGACGAGTCCCACGCCTATGCCTTAGAGGATATAAATGTATATAAGCAGCCTCACAGACCTTGCTGCGCCAGTTATTTCACCTCTCTCTCTCTCTCTCTCTCTCTCTCTCTCTTCTCGCTCCTCTACTATCTTCGTAGCTTCAGGAACGAAGTAGATATCGCGTTACTCGTAATTTTCTAGTGTCCGATACACACGCGGGTTCATACCGGTAGGCGACCCTCAAAGGGAGGGGCAGACACTGTACCGATATTATATTCATTGCAACTTTCAAGTCCTTCCGGTATAATAACTTTCCTATCTAATATGATTAGTTTTTATTATTGTTTCGTACAGATATCTAAGCGAATCTATCTCTCGGTCTCATAAAGAATTTCCTCGTGGAATGTAGGAAGAATGGGACGATATCGATCTACATAAATGCCGGAGATCAATACCGGTACCCTCCAGAGATCTTTACGCGTCCCTGTCCCCCGAGGCAAGGACGCCCACAGTTCCCTCACCTTCTCCAACATTTGTGTGCTCCCTGCTTGCTCCCCTGCTTCCCTACCAGTCACGGCAACAACTTCGGTCTAAAGGCTATGCTGCTGGCTGGCTCGGTGGTTGGAGCATCGCGCATTGCTACTACTTTCCGAAGAATTTCCGCGTATTCCGCTATCTACGCCGCATTACTAACAACGAGAGCAACACGATAAGTACCCGTACCACGTACGTATTAATACTATGTATATACACGCTCCTACAACTTTTTCTAGTTCAACTTTTTCTCTCCTAACCCCCATTTTCATCTCGTTCCGAAGAAGGATGGGACGACGGATAGGATATACTCGAGAAAAGTAATTAAAAAATCTGATGTACGATGTTTACTCTTGGATGAATGGCTAATCATAGACTCGCAAGGGAAAAACAAAGTAACTGAAAATCTAATAACTATGCATCTCGAATGAATGAATAAGGGGAAAAAGGTATTGATCGAAAATCACGATTTTCAGATGTGTACTTTACGTTGCGATAGGTCGTACATTGACGTAGGATGTGAAACAAATTCAGAATAAATTCTTGTAGATTTAGAATTTTCCCAGCGAAAAAAATTGGAGGATTCGACGAGAGGACGTTAGATGGGCGAGCGATAAACTGGGAAGCGTAGCAAGTCGATGCGCACCTGCGGAAGAAAACTATACCTACACGTAGACACAATGAATACGAAGATTCTATCCCGCGAGCTTGTAGGATTTATAAGCACACCCGCGGGTATCACACTACATTATAATCCGTGTTAAAATAAAGCGCGAGAATCCCTATTAAATCGCGTTTGATCTCGGTGCTGCGGATGAATCGGTTTTTGCTTCTCGAATAACATTACACAGCGCTTCCAGTTCCTGACCAGGCTCGCTCTTACACCTTATACGACATCCACCATACGTTCAGGGGGAGTTAATCGAGTCTCCAATCGAGTTCTTTATTATCCGAATCATCGGAACATAACGTAAAAACCTGTATGTAAATTGAATATAAATTAGTATAGAGTAATGAACATATATCAATCGCGTTGTTCGATTCTCGTGAATGTACCTACTACACCCTTGAGATATCTCCATCTCGAGTTTTCGCCCTCGAGCACGGTATATGTTTCCCGGAGAAATTGCATTGCAAATTGATAATTATACCTTTCTTCCCGTTTAAGGAGCAATAAAATTGTATTATACTGACAGTATCAACGAGATAATATGACCACAAGAGAGAAAGAGAGAGAAATGGGACATGCGTTAGCCTATATCCCGGGTTTAGATAATAAAAAATGGTGTAACTTTGTTCCCTACATCGGAACGGTCGAACGGCCGAACGGCCGCTATTCGTCCATGACGTTTCCGCCGTAGGTTCACCGTTTAACCGTAGGGTGATGGCTGATAAACACGGACAGGCACCGGCGTGTACCAACGTGTCGGTCGTAGTCACGCGAGAGAAGAGTGTTGCCATTTTTTTTCTCTTCTTCTCTCTTTCCATGCTTTAGCAACAAGTCGATCGGTCGTTGGTCCCTTCTTCTTATAGCATTATTCCTTTTTTCTTTTCGTCCTTCTTCTTCCGCGTGCCGATTTAGACGACTCCGCGATGAACATCCGATTTCGATCTAAACTGGATCAACGATTCGTACATTCCAATTCTTCCAACATATACACTCCGAGAGGGTCACCAGAGGAATTTCGTTGTCGAAACATATGTTTACTTACTCGCGTATTCATTATCATTATTATTCTCTTTCAATAAACCGCGAATCATACTCCACTTTGATTGGATGATCAATTGCACGCAGTCATCCGAAACGAACTCCAACTCAAATGACTCAAGCCCGAGGATATTAGAATTTGTCGCTTCGAAGAAAAGATCTCACACCATTTCTTATTTCCTTAGTTATTAGTCGGAGATCTATTTTATAAATTACCCTTGGAATATTTCCCACGAGAGAAATATCGTGGATTGATTATTTCGACAGGTTCGTCGGAGATTCGGGGAAAATGATTTCGGGTTCGATGATCCGAAGCCAATCTCATTTCGATGTTTCTTCTAGTTTCTGTGTTTCCCATGGTGTACACAGTTTTATCAACTGCAAAGCGTTAGTAGAATAACCAATAACCATCGGCTGTGACCACAGAAAACGATAGTAGATATAGTTGAGAAAGAAAGACTAGTTCCTATATATATATTCCATTGTTTTGTTTCTGTTCATCTTCCAGAAGAGTGTCCACTGAATTCTCAGCGATTGAATCTTGAGCGTGAGATCTCGAATCCATCCATGAGATTACTTTGTTACAACCAGTCTTTGTAATACAACACACGCATATATATATATATAACAGAATATTATTATTGTGATGGGAGTATTAATAGTAATTGAGTATCGATAAATCTACAGTTGGATGTATCATAAAGTTTCATATTGTAATGAAAATGAGTGGATTCTGCAGCGCTGCAGCGCTGGTATATATGTATATATTTATATACATAACTCGAATACCGTTTGTGTGTATTATTCTCCGACCGCTTGAGTATTCTCCACCTGTTACTCAAGTCACGAAGAAGTTAAAGCGGGCAAAGAGCCAAGCATCAAGCTAAGTC
The DNA here is from genome assembly GCA_018340375.1 of Gonatopus flavifemur. Lineage (NCBI taxonomy): Eukaryota > Metazoa > Arthropoda > Insecta > Hymenoptera > Dryinidae > Gonatopus > Gonatopus flavifemur. The sequence goes on from JAFFJZ010000005.1 coordinate 16,889,622, forward strand.
CGAGGCTGCGCCGAGTACGAACGAGTGGTAAATTGGATATTTACTTGGATAAACCGACCACCACATTGATACGCAACGATCTTCAGAAAATGCTTGTAACAAAACGACTTCTCCCTTCTCTTTCTATCACATATATAATTGTATCTAAACACGAGTATATACGTGGAGCCATCTTTTAAATAGTATCACAAATTCTTTGTTGGATAGAATAAGAAAAAGGAGGAATAAACACCGACTACGCGTAGAGCGAAAGACTTCGATCTATCCAACCGATTCGGATTTATCAATTTATCGAATCGTATAAGGTTTCTCCCTTGAAGATTTCCTCGTTCTTAGAGATGAGAAAGAGAGAGAGAGAGAGGGATAGTGTACTTGGAGTTCACAATGAGCACCTGCGATACACATTGATCAAACTATAGATGCAGGATCCGAACGTCGACATCGCCATCGCCGACGGGACGAAAATTATGTCCGCTCGGACGATCTTTAATCACAAAAAGTGGTATTTGATCACACGTTCTTCGTTCTTCCAAATAAACGGAGTTATTCTACTGATAAGAAAAATCCTGTCTATCTCTTTCTCAACAACAATAAATTGCTCCTACGTCCTACGACGTACGTCGTTGATCGAAGGTACTGAGTGAGACATCACTTCTCTCCTATAATTTAACATACAACTTTTTTCTCTGGTATCCCCGTATCGGTTTCTCAGATCATTTCAATACCAAATATTATTTGATTTTTTACCGCAAAGAGAATTCCTCTAGGCGCTAAAATCAGATAAGCGGAGTCTCATTTTACGCGTTCCGAGTTGTTTTATTTTCATCATCATCATCGTCGTCTCCACTTTGCGATATGATTGATCATTCGACACGGTCTATTAGCGGAGAAACGTTGTCGTGTAAACTCGCGACAAGTATTCACAAGTTTATTATTGAGATTGAGAAAAAAATCTTATAGGAGTGAAGTGAGATGAGGAGGAAGGGATCATCCTTTATCTCGATCCTTTGATACTCTATATCTAATCTATTATACTTTTTGATAGATCTATGATTAATCGACGATAAAATCACTTGAGCGGAAATTATACTTTTAGGTTGGATATTTTTATTCGTCGAGGTAGAGAACAATCGAGTGATTGTAACGAAACGTAGAAAAACGAAGGTCGAATCACCAGACGGATGGAATTGTCTCTTTGAGATGTGGAATACGTTTGCACAATATATTGGAACTGTGGAAATTTTAATGAATATTTTTTTTTCTGTTCAGAACGGTGTTGTATATATATCTGAATATTTCAATTTTTCATGAATATCTTGAGGTATTCAATTTATGTTGGAATATGAGTTCTTCTGAGTCATTCGTCGGTTCGCTTGAAATTACGTGCATGGTAAATTCGTATTTTGATCTCTTCACACAACTTTTGAGTCTTCCGAAATGCTAATTCCGGAATAAAAACTCTCATTCAACGTGTAATAGAATTATATTAACTATATATGATTGACTTCGAATCAGACAAAGATTCAGTTAAAATTTCCATTTTTAAAGTTGCCATAAGACAAGTACGGATGAAGGATATTTCAAGGTATGAATGTTCCTCATCCTATTTATTTCGTGGACTTCTCTTTTGGTAAGGATTTACGCAAATGAACCATTCAACACTGATCAGTTCACCTTGTTTTTTTTTAACTGGTGAGGCACTTATGGGGAAAACATAAGTAACTGCCGATGGGTGTAACGCTCACCAACCAACGCGTACTAACGTGGGACTCATCAAGAAAACTGAGCAACCACTAGCGAGTAATAGATAAAGCAATCACCAGTATCTCACGAGGCTTTTACTAATAGTTAATGAGGCACTGGCCGGTAAAGATCTTTGATTTATTATTCCTCGATTTGAAGCTTCCCCTGATTCAAATTTCACATGAAAAAAGAATTGAAAAAATTAAGGTACAATATTCCACGATATCGGTATTCTTCATAGAGATTTTGTCGAGTTTATATTGAATTTTATAAGAATATTCATAAAAATTGTATATAAAATATCGATATGAGCGTTTTGAATTGATAATTTAACATTTGACATAGTTTTCAATAATATATGTAATTTTGGAATACACTGGGAGAAAGATACCTAGCTGCGGCAATTGAAAGTTAGTTGTCCCAGCTAAGTTTGAGCTGGCGTAAATAAAAGTCCAGTTGTCTGAAATACGAATGAAAAAACTCATTCAAGGGAAATCAAAGATTGAGCTGTGGCAAATAAAATTTATCTGGCTCAACTAAATTTTCATTTAGGATGACTAAATTTCTTAGCTAAACTCTTTCTCTCAGTGTAATGAGAAGAAACCAATGAAAATATACTACATTCGTTTGTTCTAAAATTATTGCAGTTTTCAATAGTATCCTAATTGGATCGTGATAAAAAAAACATTTTTACATCCTATCGCTGCTTCAACAGGAATTACTCCTAGTTATTTTCTAGGCTTTGTGAGGCTTCACAAGGTTCTCGTGAAGGACATGAGAAGCCTAGGGGATGACTAGAGTTATCTCTATTAGCCCTAGTAAAAATTACTCTAGGCATCCACAAGTTTTGTAATGCTATACTACAAATAAGCTAGACCTGCACAAGTGCTTCACCAAATTTCATTAGGCTCTTGGGAGCGTCTAGTTTTGAAAAAATTCGAAAATCCGTGGAGAATTTCTACTCGGGTACACTGAGAAAGAGAAACATTAGGGGGTAGTGTCTAGGCATCAGTCTAGTCGATATCTAAGCTAGACATTCTGTACTCGCTGGCGCCTAGAACATACTCGGTGATGAAACTCACGGAAGTCAGCACCATCTGAGCGATAGCTGTTCCTGAACCGCATATGTGCAATAATACCGCGTTGAAAAAGCGAAATATGAATCTCACCGCCAGCCATACGGGAAAAAATACGATGGGGAAATTAGTGATTTCCAAAAGAAAACAGTTGAAATTTATAATGCTTAATAGAAGTTGAAAAAAGATATAAAATTTCCGAAAATACAACATGAAGTTCTATTATTTATTTTTCTAATATTTCAGTTTTCTGGAAAAAAATTCCACAAAAATGCGAACACCGTTTCAGCACACCGAGAAAGAAAAGTTGTAAAATTTACATATTGTAACCTCACCCTGATAGAAATTTTGGATGGGAAAATACCAGGGCCTGACGGGGCATGCCTGATTTCCGTTTCAGGTCCTCATCAGGTTTCGTTACGGCCTCCTAAGATTTCCCTTATTCATGGTTCCCAGATTCTGACCTGATCAGGAACTTATAAAAAATAGGGAATGCCCGATCAAATTTCTCCTAAGGCAATGTTTGGATGATTCAAAAAAATGGTTCGAGCTACCACAATCTTAGTTGATTCTACAGCTGTGGTATATCTCACTTCCGCTATGGTGAAATTAACTTGAATTGTGGTAGCTCAAACTGTTTTTGAAATCGTCCAAATATTCACTTTCCAAGATGTAAATTTTACGTCTTCTTTTTTCTCAATGCATGATTAGAAAAACTAATAAATATTCTTGAATTTTCTTGAAAATTATTTTATTTTCGAGCCACACTTTTCCTTATACTGCAAAAAACGTAGCGAAGTTAACCTCACGGCGAGTTTGAATACTGTAAAAAGGGTTACGTTGATAGTTAACGTATATCAATTTGAAATCCGACCTAATGTAGCATAACTTCAAAGACAACCTGTTGTCTTCATGTACGATGTGATACATTGATAGTTAACTGATGATCCATTGTACATAAATATGATGAGTAATCAATAAAAATATGATCGGCATTTATAATCTATTATATTAAAGGGTGATTGATCATCAGATAACTATTGATATAATATATTATGTGTAAATGAAATAGATTAACCTTAATGTCATGCTATATTAAATCAGATTTCAAACTGATATTTGTTAACTATTAATGTAACCTTTTTACAGTGGATATGGCGAATCTTGCTGCAAAGTTGACTGTGCTACTTTTTTGCACAGTATGTATATATATATATATTACAATCCCCAGCCGAAATTGAAGATTTGATTAGACCTTAACTTAATAAACCTTGAGAATCGTGGCTTTTGTTAAAAATGGCCTAAGAACATTGGTTTTTTGCAAAATTAGCGCGTTGTTTTATCAAATTTGTGATAATATTTTACTTCCCCCGGTCAGCTGTAACAGTATGGATCATATTGTACGGAACGAATACAACACTCTTTGTCATTCCGAAATAATAGTTTAATAATAAAAAACATATTAATTTTGTAGAAAATGTCGACAAAACCCAGGATTTTGAGAGTTGAAAAAAAGTTGAAACATATATGCAATATACTTCTGCAGTATCCAAAAACAATAATAAATATCCATATGCGTATATAAATGCAATGCACGCATCAACAAATCTTCGAAACTATTCAAATGAGATTCGCTTTTAAATAGCTGGCAATGGGAGTTATGTTTCGCTTGTTAAGCGCGAGATCGCTTGTGTGCGGGCTAGAAGTAGCTAGAAGTGGCTGCCGCCCAGAGAGTGCTGACTTCCGTACGTTTCATTACTGTCCAAGACATCACTGAGTATGTTCTAGACGCCAATAGTTTATGTCCAGCGAGCACAGAGTGATGTCTAGCTAGAGCTTTTTCTTTTAGACATGAGTTACTGCTGTCTGGACGTTACACATTGATGTTTCTTTTTCTCAGTGTAGGGGATTAGTTTAACTTACCACTCACCAATGTGTACATGAAGAAGAAGGGATTATGCATACAGTGTTATACAGATTTTATCTTAATCCTTGATATTCATTTATTGAGGAGTACTGAACTAGATCGATAAATAAGTCGAAAAATATGTTGAAACTGCTTAGAGGCTGGTATCTACATATAAAGGGGTATAATCCAGATATGCTTGTTCTGATGGTTAATAACAAAATATCGCCCAGTATTAGATTTTTCATACCCATTAGTACACTGTGAAACAAATTCTTGAATGGAATAGAAAATTCCATCTGAAATTTCACGGGAAAAAATGATGTAGTTGATATTTGAATAGCTAAAAATTAGCTGTAGTGGCTATTTTTAGCTGAGGCAACAAAAGTTATTGCTATAGGAGCTAAAATCTAACTTTTACAGCAATTTTTTTTTTTGCTATCCAAATATCAAATGAACAAAATAGCTCATTCCTAGCTACCTACCATAGTGGATCATTTTTTCCCGTGAAATTTCATATACGAGGCGTGTTCAAAAAATAACGAGAATTTTCGTTTTATGAAAAAAATATTTATTTATTCATCAATATCTATTTTGTCCCCTTCAAAATAATCCCCCTTGGATATAATACACTTGTGGCAACGCTTTTTCCAATCCTCGAAACACTTTTGAAACTCGATCTTTGTAATAGCTTTTAGCTCTTCCAGCGATTCGCTTCTAATGTCATCTATGCTTGTAAAACGACGGCCTTTTGATGTTCTCTTTATTTTTGAAAATAGAAAAAAGTCACATGGAGCCATATCTGGCGAATTTGGAGGCTGAGGCATCGTTACAGTTTTGTTTTCGGCCAAAAATTCACGAACAAGCAATGAAGTGTGAGCAGGTGCATTATCGTGGTGCAAAAGCCATGAATTGTTTTGCCACAAATCCGGGCGTTTTTTTCGGATTGCTGTTCGACTGATATGCCAACATCATCAGCGACTTCTCTGATTGTAATTCGGTGATCGTTCATAACCATTTCTTTCACTTTTTTCACGTTTTCATCGGTTGTTGATGTGCTTGGGCGTCCGGGACGCTTATACCACTCGTAAATCCTCGCTGTACTCATAGCAGACTCACCATATGCCTCTGTTAACATTTTACAAACTTCACTACACTTCATTTCATTTTTTACGCAAAATTGAATACAAATTCTTTGATCCATTTTTTTCACAAACGAAAATCGCCGAGCTCGAAAAACACGTCTAACGTTAGCGGCTGCCACTTAAAAAGTAAGCAATGAATATTGCTGAAAATTTTATCGTACTTCAGAGGCATGTGTATCAACATAATAAAGAAAAATTTTATACAAGCGGACTCTCCGAATCCGTGAAATTTAAAAATTCTCGTTACTTTTTGAACACACCTCGTATTGTTATTGAATTCAAGAAATTGTTACAAAATCTGAGAATTTGTTATTAAAATTCATACGTTTTGAATTCTCTACACGGAAAAAAATGCTTATATGAAAATTACATGAAGAGTCAGGTAACGATTACAGTGTGGATTCCATGTGGAATTTACTACACAATCCTGTTGGATTTACATTGTTATCAAAGTTACTTCACAGCAACACTTCTCTCATTCACTTTTGGTAACAATGTAAACATAACATTGGTTCCAAAGTAAATTGTACTTTCATTGCATTTATGTGAGCAGTTATGTTAAATTAACAACAACCAATGTAGAATTTACATGGAATTTTTTCCGTGTACTAAAAATAATATGGATCCTCAAAATTTAAGAACCCTGCATATGTCAATAATTTCATAAGATTGCTATTAAATTTCAATTGAATTTTTCCCATAGTGTATCTATTACTCTCAATGCAGCTCACTGGTTTTGCCCAACCAGTGCGAGTTGAGTTTAACTTGTTAAATCCTGCCTATTTTTTCTCCAAAAAACCTCTGATTGAAGTCTCCTTTCGATCGGGATATTCATTCTTCAGGAATAAATCAGGCTGAAATTCGAATAGGCGAATAAAAGCCATCCACATTTTTCGACCCGGGGTTGCAAGTATCGCATTACTGTAAAAAGTCTGACTGAATGTGGCTGCATCTTACTTAAAAACTTCTTATTTTCAGCTGAAACAGGTCTGGTTCTGGCTGCATTTTAATATAACCTGAATATCAAGTTAAAAGTAAGTGTTACTCTTTACGGTGATCCAATTTCAAATTGGATTGATCTTGAAATTGAAAAAGCATCGATAAAATCATCCGATCAATCGATTCGGAACAAGATAATCATTATCCGAATCTCAAGTTTAAGATGATTTCCAAGAAATCGGCTACCGTACTGAAAATGATCGTGTAACCTCCAAGAAACTTTTCTCATACAATCGTGTTCCTCATTGCCCTTCCTTCTTTCATTTCATATTTTTTTTCCCCGTAGTTATTGTCGCAGCCGCAGCTCGTAAACATAATTACGCTTCAGTTTTTATTCTTTGACTCGAGGTGTTTTTTTTTATCCTCGACGGCATCGAACGTTCGGTATTGTTACCTTTTACGATTTACTAGTACTTTTCACCATCCAGTCGTACGTATCTTACATCACCTTTACATACGGAAATCGTTTACTCTTGCTCAGTCCTTTATAGTTGTTTTTTTTTTATTCTGCTTATTCTCTATATTCATCCGTAAGTCATCTCTCGAACAAAAATGAACTTCTCATTCGAAGATAAATGAGAGATAATGCAGACGTGGAGCAGCGTATTGTAAAAATAATTCAATTGCGCAAACAATTTTTCACAGATTGGAATTTCATTTCTTAAACTCGATGGGGTCAGGTGCATTTCGATTTTACTCAAACTTTGAGAAAGGATTACCACGATATTTAAATACATTAGTAAATCATTTGATACATAAGAATTATGACGCGAAAAAGTAATTATTACGATATCTTGTGAAACGCATGATTTGCCTAGTGCAAGCTTCCCTGTAAAACAAATTTCTTCTCAAAATTTGATCATTTGCAACATTGATTTTCTTACAGCCACCCGCTTTTAAATTTTCAGATAAATTTTACTCAATTTTAAAAGGTTTTAACTACATTTTTGGAACGTGTTTTGAAAATTCAGAAGGAATTTTTCTACAGTAAAGTCTTCTGAGTTTGCATGAGAGCGTTCTATATGAGTTAAACAAAATTCACGATTTGCACTTGGAAGAAATTCTTGAAGAGTTATGTTTGGAGCACAGCATTATATGCACGGAGAAAAATTGTCTATTATACCCACTTAGCATTTCCATTAGAACCTCGTATTAATATTGTAGCAATATTAATGCGATCTTGGAAGTACCTGTTTTTCAATTTACAAATGCAATTTTACAAAAGTAACTCACAGAAATATCGTTGGAATCTCACTTGACAACGTAACATCGCTGTAATTTACTTGTAATTGAATTCTGTAATATTACTGTTGTAATTCTCATGACAGGTACTTTCAAGATCGTATCAATATCGCTGCAATATTAATGCAAGGTTCTAACAGAAATGCTCAGTGGGTAAATTACTAGACTCGTTGGTATATTGAGGATATACTTGCATTTTGGAGTTATATACCAAACATTCTCTTCAAAAGTACCAGACTTTCTGTGAGTGATTGGTGGAATAATAACATTTTATAATACAAAGTCTGATACTTTTGAAGAGAACGTTTGATATATAACCTCAAAATGCAAGTATATCCTCAATATACTAGCGACGAGTCTAGTAATTTATAATAGATAATTTTTCTCAGTGTGGTTTCGAAACTTGGACAATTGGAAAAACTGACCAACGAAGACTTGAAGCTTTTGAAATGTGGTGTTATAGAAGGATGCTCAGAATAAAATGGATAGAGAAAGTAAAAAATGAAGAAGTACTTGAGAAGGTAAATGAAAAAAGAAGTCTTTTGAAACATGTCGTGAAAAGAAGAATTCATCTGATAGGATACACATTAAGGCATGGTAGTTAATTGAAAACAATATTAGAAGGAAAAATGGATGGTAAAACTTGCGAAGGTAGACTTAAATCAACTTATATGAAGCAAATTATACAAGATAAGGGTTGTCGTAGATATGTAGAAATTAAGCGTTCAGCGGATGATAGACAGGATTGGAGGATTTCATCAAACCAGTTATAAGACTGATTACTTCATGATGATGATGATGATAACATGAGAGCGGAATGATTACTTCCTTTCATCATAATTCTCATGTATCCAATGATTTGCCGATGTATTTGAACATTGTCAAGTATCGGATGTATATCAAGAGAATCAATTACAAATGTGCATTAACATTTAGATCTTCGTAAAATGAGCGCCGTTTACAAGCAGCAATATGCATCAGCTCGGCGTGTTGACTTGGTACAAAACGAGATATTTCATTCCTCTGATAACTGCTCATAAATTGAAGAGTGATTTATTACGAAATGCGAGTAAAGCGAACCTCATTCAGATTACAGAGACACAAACGTAGCAAAGGGAAACCCGTTCATTGTACGAGAGTTAATAGATTTCTCCTATCATCAATAATTCTTCTGAATTATATGATGATGTCAAATGCATCATGTGCACTCAGAAAAATTGTACTGTGAAAAGTCTCAGCAATGTCAACAAGCTCAGGATACTCTTGGAATCTAACTGAATCCAATTTCTTAGACTTGAAGAAAATTCCTTTTCTTCTACAAGTTTCTATGAGATTCCACAAATTAGTCTGATTGAACCTAAATGACGTTCTTGTTCTTGAATCCTGAAATTAATTAACACGGACCGAATATTCAATTTTATATTTAATATTCAACTGATTTAGTGTATATTTGTTCAAGACCGTAAGAAAACTTTTTTAGTAAATTTCCAAACAACTTTCATAAGTTGACAAACATTTTTTGGAGAGTCACTAAAATTGTTGGAAAATTTATTAAAAAATTGGTGAATTCCCAGATGATTTGAAAATTTACGAACCCATATAAGTTCTTCGTCATACTATTTTTCTTGGAAATCTACAAATATTATTTACAGTGAATATTAAAAGACCTTGAAGCGTGAGATTTCATGGGTTTCCAATTGATCCAATGGGATGGATCTCTCCCTTGAATTTTACCGATAGTACAGTGATGTTTTGAAAATTATCCACTTATTTCCTCATAATTGAAATTTCACGTCCACTTTTGAAATAAAATTTTTTTAGTATTCTCGTCAATTATTCTTCGAAGTTTTTATTCTTAAATCACGTTACACAGTTCTTCAAAAATTCTCAGAAGATATTCTTTAACTGTCGAATCCAAATGCATACCTACAATTTCAAATATTAGGTTAAATTTATAATGAATAATAACCTAATAATGTACTATCAGGACAGTAAATGATCATAAAATTGAACCTACGTATACGTTCCAGTTGGGTTTTAAGAGTATCCTGAACTTGCTGCCAACGTTGGAACTTTTTACAGTACAATTTTACTTAGTGTAACCTTTCCATTTCGTAATTTTCAGAACTTTCATAATTCTGGAAACTTATTACAATGATGCACCGAAACTTTGATTCGAATCGAATAACTGTATTCTCGTCCAGACCATTCGCATTCAATCCCAGTCAGATTCACCTGATTTCGAATAATCTCATCAGCTGCTCGTATCATGAAATTTTAGAGCACCCTGATAGAGATTTCTAGTTCAATCATTTCGAACGATCCCCATTCCATAAACAAAAACTTGTTGAGCAACTTGGAAAGAATAACAATACAAAAGATCGAGATTCCACAGAGCAGAGGTGGAACTTGTCGCGTACCATACAGAACCAAGTAGTAGTGGTGGCACAAGTCTTGGTGGGTTGATTTACGTGGGGTACAAAAGTACGGGGGCGCGCGCGCGCGTACAGGTGACAATCTCGTTTACACTTGGATGATAAACTGTAGTACTGTCGTCAAGGTGAGTCTTTCGGCACGTTAACTCGTTGACAAATTATCTAAGTGAACGCATACCTCTCAAGAACGGATATAAAAATCCTCCTCCCATCAATTACTTTCCACGAATTCGCGATTCGTATCCATAAAGAATGTTCATTACTACATAAATTATCGGTTATGTAGCTCCAGAAATAAGTTGATGATCAAGCAAAGGAGAGTCGTTGAGAATCCACAACCACATGTTTCATAAATCATAATACGAAAACCCATACGACGATTCAGAATAGCGAATGTTTCTTGAGAAACAAAATTAAACAAATATTGTTCGTTCGAATCAGAAAATGAGGGAGAAAAAAAAGAACGAAATATACGTGGTTCGATGATCCTTTTCCTGATTATATTCACACGATAAAGCACTCTCGAGGGAATCGCAAACGTTTCAGGGGTTCCTCGTCAGGGTCGTTCCACCAAGGACTACCATACCAATCGAGTTTATGTACCCATCTGCCTACCTAACACGCGCATACCTCGAGTCTCGGTTTCAAGCCCGGCTTATGGTAGTAGCGCCGTCGTCCCTTTTCATATCCGCGTTAACCTCCGTGCCGTTCGGTTAATTGATCCGGAATACCACTCGAGCCTTCCTAGCCTACTCTCCTCATCTCTTTCTCACGAACGTTCTTATCATTGGTACTCGTTCTTTCTCTCTCTCTCTCTCTCTCTCTCTCTCTCTCTCTGATATTCGCAGCAACGAGGCAACAAAAAAACATACATAACGTAAAGAATATAATAAGAAATAAAAAAAAAAGGAACAGAAAGCCCCTCCTCCCGTCGTCGCAGCGGTTCGTCCTTTGACTCGAGAGCGGAATTTCCACTGAGCGATGCATATATGCGTGCATATTCAAGTGATTCCCATAGTTAATGTTAGCTCCGCGATCGAGGGAATTATAGATATACAGACTTTACGCGGATTTATCGTCATCCTCATCGAGAAAATTCAAAATAAGATACGTTCAATTATTCGCCGAGGAAAGATAAAGGAGAGGTATAGAAGAGAATATATATAAAACTTGTATATCATTACCATATCTAGATTGTGGATACCTAAGGATCACTCTCTCCTCTTTTTATATTGTCCGACTGAATTTGCGGCCGTTAACGAACCAGAGCGCATCGTAATGTCGCACAAATCCTAAAGTAGAAAGCATAACAACAAAAGCGAAAACTCTCGGATGGACACAATGCTGAATTTTCTTGAACCGGATCTGTGAGGGAATGGTCATTGAAATGCACATTTCGATAGCTTGCTACGCTTTTTGTTTTTTGTTTTGTCTTTCGAATTGAACTCCTTCGATGAATCTCTCGTATAGCGCTGTGAATCGAGCCGAGGCGAAAGGTTTTTCAAGCATCTGAACAAATTTTGGAATTTATTGGATATAAATTTGAATCAACGCTCATTATCGGTGAGAAAACTCTTCGTGAATGAAAGAATGAACGAACGCTGTGTCGATCGTCGTCACGGTCTCGTTGAGCACGTGTCCCGAAACAATCGGCCGTTACCATGCAGTGGCTAAGCGGTTGCAATCGTTCAATTATTATTCTACTCGAAATAATGATATCGCTAACTATCTGTCAGACACGAGTTACGAGAAGACAGGAGAAACCATCCTGGATTGCATCTATGCGAATGACAAGAGATACGTGGACGAAAGAGGATATTCCAATACAGCTGTTTCCTCCTGAAAATATACAAACTTAAATTCCAAGTTACCTCTCACTTTGATATAAAAGTATGGAATATGTATAAATAATTTTGCAAAAAAAGCTGTCTTGTCCAACTGTCAATCATTTGAGAAATTTATATTCTCAATCGTGCTAGAGAACTTGTTTCACGGTTATCCATTGCGGATTACGTTTTCATATATTGAAAATCATGTATTTCGATTTAGAAAACAGATCAGTCGGTGCATATACAACACGCATAACAAGTTGTGCATGCAAACATGAATTCCCTAAGCAAAAGCATTCTCTCGTGCGTTCTCACCATCCTACTATGGTATGTATACGTTTATATATTTATACATATATGTATTGCTGGAGAACAATGTATTGAGTCTACCTATCACCTACCACAGATACCAACAAAACACTGTATTCATTGTTTACTTATATTACGAATAGAATACAAGTTTCTCAATCAGCACAATCATTTTTACAATATAATCATAACTCGAGTATCATGGATTTATAAATTAATCATAGATATTTTCGATTTCATTTGAGTAAACTAACGTTTATCAGCAATACAATCGAATCGAATTTTCCTCCATTGAGGTGTTTGAAACTATCTCTGTCATTATTTTGTATGTATTATAGAAATTCAATGAATGATTGGATTGAATTATTACATTTCCAAGGGATTCGGAGGAAGCGTATATTCAATTAAAACCTCGATAAATTCTGAAAATGAAGAAATCTATGATTCAATTTAGGTTCTTCATGTATATATGCAGGTAAACGTACCACACACATAAACATATAAATATATAAATATGGGAAGCACGGAAGCTCAGCAAGTATCATGAATTTACAAGTGACCGCGTCTTTATCGAGCTAGCTTATCATGGACTTTTGTGCCGGTCTCTTATGCAAATATACGATACTCGTTCTCTCTTTCTCATCTTCTCAGTTCCCTCTGTTCTTTTGCCCTCATTGTTTTCACGGTGGAAGGAACATGGAGCACCTCCTGGCGAACATACCCTTTTCCCCCGTCCCATCCCATATTCCATTCCATCCCACCACCCTTTCGGGTAGACAACATACATTGAAAAGTGCATACGGAACTCCTCACGATTCCCCCTCGCTCCTCGTTCTTGGAGGGAAATCGTTCTGCTAGCATGATATGAGATTATGATAATTCTACAGCTGGCCCAACCAGCGAGCAACCAAGTCAGAAAGGATTTTTTCGCACCATCTACCAACGACCCGATATATCAACGTATATGCAGCGTAGTAAAATAAACTACCACTCGTGCCACTCTTGTATCTTCTCTTTATTCTTCTTCGTCTTCTTCTTATTTTGCCCTTTCATGATTGTTTCTGATATCGTATAAACCTCTCTTATCGAGCAATCCTGATGGAGAAAAAATCTATTCATCCGACTCACCAAATTTGAACATACATCGAATCTCGTCACTTACCTGGAAATAAAAAAAAAACAATAAATTCAAATGTACATCGAAGTGTAATACGAGTATATATAGTATGTACACGTATGGGGGTATGAAGATCGTGCTAAGTATTCTAGATTTATTTCTTGTTCTACAAGCGGTTCGCGTCAAAGAGGATTTATGAGTAACGACTCTCAACGAATCTCCTCTCGGTGTACTTAGACAAATTGTATAGGTTAGGAGGAAAAAATGCTGAACGCGTAAAAGCATTAAACTCCGCAATTACGGTTATTAGTTAACCGTCAATGGGTGATAAAAGTTTTATGCTTGTTTCAACTAACGCGAATGATTATAAAATGAGATTATATAATTGAGATTTTATCGTGTATATTTTTTTTATAACGTCAAAGGAGGGAGGGACTGCGGTAACGAATGTATGATTTGGGAAAATCTAAAGTGAGCAGCGGAATCGTTAAATCCACGACATGAGTTATTACGAGTTAAGGTTGTCGAACGTGAAAAGGTGAATATCAATGAATTATAGAATGAACAGTTGATGAACACATGAATATCCTAATATATCATCCACGAGATAAATTTTTTTTATAGACGAACAGTTACGTGCGTAGACTGGATGGAAAAGTATGGTACTTGAATAGATACATTGATGGATATGTATAATAACGAATACAATGATGTATAACTGCAAAAGTGAATATATGGGAGTAGAAATAAATTAATAATTGTTAAATAGTCCAACGGACAGATGCACAGATACGTTGATTAATAAAGGAATAGTTAGATGTATCAGATAGATAAACGGATTGATCGGTATCCGAGTAATTAGGCGGATAAATAGAAAGGTGGATATGTATCGCGAGAATCTGTAATGACTCGACGTAACGTATAAGCCCCTCACCTGCTGTTAGCGAAAAGAAGGAAGATAACGCTGTACGCTATGTCAAGTCTTTACAGATCTCTGATCCTTACAGTATGTAGATGTACAGATGAATGGATATATATAGATGGATAAACAGATAAGCTGTGGGCAACTTAATGGATAAATTGATAGATCGATGTATCAACGATGAATTAAAATTATAAAATTCTCAATCGAATAACAATTTCTACGTATGTTCGAGGAGAGTAATTTGAACGTATTCAACGAATTCTCCTGATGCTATTCTTTCTACATCTATTTTTTCAATATCATCAGAATCTTTTGAAAAAAACAGAAGGATTCACAAACATTCTAAGTCTCGTATTTGATTTTTAAACTGATTCTGTCATGATTTATAAATATTCCAGGCAAAAAACAAGAATTTGTATGTTGCTGAAGTTTGAATCGTTTATTGAAACAAATTGGTAATCGAACAACGAAATACTCAGCTGTCGAAGATCCAAATTCTTGCAGTACATCCTTTAAAGGTTGTATTCAGTTCCAAGCAGTTGATTCAAAAAGATAAACACCGATTATTCATCAGATTTTATGAGTTTGAATTTGCGTATCGTTTCTATAAACGATTTAAATCGATTCACTCGTGAGTCAATGAATTTTGAAACGAGCAATCATTTTACAATAACGAACTAAATCAAAGAGAGTCATCATTCAACGGTGGGAATCACATAGAAATCACTAGCGAGTCAGTGAGAGTCACTTGGCAGTCACTTAACTCCCAAGTGACTCGTACTGACTCGCATTGACTCGCAAGTGATTCCAACTACTGAATCATTGAGAGTCACTCTGTAACGCAGAAAATCATCGAATGAAATGATATGACTTCAATGCATTAGTTTTATGATTCTCAATGAATAACCCCTCGATTTAAATTTCAAAAACATGAATTTTTAAAGATTATAGCCTGAATTTTTTCTCAATCCCTTTCATTTGTTGCAGGAAGAATGCAGATTAAAGTTTTGAGAAAGTCCTGTTTTTGTCCACAATATTTTTGAACCAAGCCTAAATCAGTCTAAAAATCAAATGCGAAAACAAAAACTGTTCAAATTTGTCGACTCAAGATCAACGATTCGATTAAACTTCGTATTTTTCTGCATCTTGGAAAGTTGAGGAGTCTAGGGAAGAATTATATCTTTCAAAGCTTTTCGAGTTAGGTGACAACGCAAGTTAAATTCAGCATTCATCTTCGCAGCATTATTTTTTTAACAGCGTACTCAAATAATGAAATAATAGAACCTCGAAGATTTGCTCCCAGTGGATTATTTAGCCCTATCAACGGAATTTTATAAGCTATGGTAAAAATAAAGACTATTTATATAAAGTAGTGGGTCTAATTGAATTCATCGGAAGAATAATCTCGGCCAGCTCTGATCATTCTCAAGCCTGGGTCAAATTCAGTGAAATTGATCAAATCAGGTCTTGTCAGGTTTGGGCCAATAGTTCATTCACGAATAGGAAGTCTAAAATATATTCTGCAACAATGGAGAACGTTTGATCTCTCTAAAGACAGGTTCTTCGAACTTATTACAGCTGAGGATCTCTGAAATTTCAGCCCATTCCTGAGGATTTACTAAAATATGTGGCAAAAAAGGACTCTCCTAGTTGGAATGCTCTACCCATGTGGATAAATTTACACAATTATATATAATTGATAAACAATCATATAAAACTTACATATAAATCATGTAGAGTTTTGACAATTTTTTTACAGGAGTAGGATTTCACGAGTTTCGTTACGCAACGGGACTTGCCAGTCCCTCACCAAAAACTTACGAGGCACTAGTCAGTGTCTATTTTTTATCCTTAGAGCATTTCTATTGCACGGAAAAAAGTAGTGATGCCGCGAGACACGACAAAGTCGAGACAAGACGAGAAGGCCATGGCGAGAAACGAGACGAGGCGAGCAAGCCCCTACCCGGAAAAATTTACGGGACGAGACGAGAATGATTTCACGAGCGACAAAAATTGAGTTTGAAGGGATGAAAAAGGATATTAAATGATATTGAATGATATTTTGGCAATATCGCAAAACAAAATTTCGAAATGTCGAGACCAGACGAGATGAGACGAGTCAAGACAACGTACTACAAATTCGAGGCAAGAAACAGCTTATTCTCGTCTCGTCTCGTCTCGTCTCGTGGTGTCACTAGAAAAAAGTAAGATTAGCTGTGAGATAGACAGCCATTTTTTTAGCTACTACAGCCAAATTTTTACAGCAGCATTTTTAGCTCAATCAACTAAGTTTGAGCTAACGTTGCTGAGAAATTAGCTATCTTGTGGGTACTTAAATATTCAGCTAGCTATAGTAGCTCGAATTTAGCTGATACAGCTAAAAATTTTCCCCCGTGTGGCGTGTTGATCCACTATTTGTCAACAAATTCTGCTCATCGACCAATAATATGATTCAAGAAATCAACGAAATTCCCTTTGTAACACTGTGAAACAATTCCTTCTGAAAATTCAGAAAATGTGACTGTAATTTTTTACAGCAACTTTTTTCCTAATTTTCAGATAAATTTTGCTGAATTTTAAGAAAATTGATTGAATTTGCAGAACACTCTTGGGAGTTTAATTGAAATTCCTTACAATTTTTCCACAGTGAATCCTATTCTATTCTATTTTTGCAAAAAGAAGAAATTATCAACAACTTTTGGTGGAAAGAATCAGCCTAAAACTGAGCATTCCCCATGGAACTTGCACGCAAAAAAATGAAATAGCTGTAGCAGCTACTCGCTTTTTTAGCAACCTTCTTTCACTGCTGTAGCCCAAATAATTGCAGCTGTAGCTATTTCTAGCTACCACAGGAGGAAATGGTAGCTGTAACTGCACAGAATTGATGGTTGATATTTAGATAATCAAATAATTCAGCTGTTGAATTTTCGCTGTGGCTGCCACATTTCTGGCTGCTACCGCTAAGTGGGTAGCTGTGACAGCTAACAAATAGCTCCTGTAGCCAATTTGAGGCTATCTAAATAATAGCTAATTTTTTTTTCGTGTGCCCAGCAATTGAGTGATGATGATAAGTGTTTTTGAACTTTTATTGCCAGATATCGCACCACATTTTTGTTAGCGATTGAAAGGTGGATGATGGCGATGTTGAGAATGGTTTCACTAGACAAATTCTGGCTGGCAATCGAACAACTCTGCTCTTTGGGTCCTTATGATGGCTGTTTCTAGCCCAGTTCCAAGTCAATCATATCTTTTATAGTCAAATTGACCTACAATTGGGCAACATTCACTCTTTTCATACTCAATTGTCAAAGATAAGTTTTTATGTGATTTAATTGGACAGAAGCTGACGACTAGTCGCTTAAATGAGCTCCTACGAATAATTATCATTTGAAATTTTATGTGCATCAAACACCGAATTTGGAAGTATTCAACATCATAAAACAAACTGCACAGTTTATGATCGATATTACAGTAATACGATTACCCAACCATGAACTTGAAAGATCAACAGCGATAGTGAAAATATAGTTCAATCAAGTTCCACCTATTTCCCACAACACAGAACTAAGATGTAATTATCATAATCAATCCTCATATTACTCAATATTTCTGACTTGGCAATTACTTTTTTTTTCTCGCGATCGAGAATATACTTAGATAAACGATCAATTATCCCTACGTTGAGTGTCGAGAATTTCAATCTACATATAAAGAAGGAATACATGGTCACGTAAGGGAAGACACGAATCGTCCGATATCTTGTAACGTAAATTCAAAAAGGAACTCTAAAAGGAATGATACCAATGAATCTTGAGGTACGTACACTCCGATAATTAAGATTTCTCGTCGTTCGTTTACACTTCGGTCCGAACGATCTTGTTTAATTGAATACGTTGCATGGGACGAAAGGTCGAATCGACGAGACCACAGTTATAATGGTGGCTACTGCTCTACCAACGATTACTTGGAAAACTGTAGCCGTCGTACAGCCGAGTAGGCGGGTCTTGCTACTTTCATTTCGCAATCAAATACTACCTTCGTGTGTTCCATACGTACGTCACATGTGTAACGAGAATTATAATCAGTACTTATCCGCGTATTCATACACGAAGTTCTGGAGAAATCAATGAAATTATATAACACGCTTATAAATATTCTTAAAAAAAATCCATCGCTGCGATTCGAACCCTTATCGTCTTCATCGTACATCGTGCGTCGTTCATCGTTCATCTTTGTGTCAGTCACTTTTCATCGAGTTACAAGAACGTTGAAAAATAATGCACAGAGGAAAATGTATTTGATTTAATTGAATCCGGAAGAAGAAGAAGAAGAAGAAGAAGAAGAAGAGGGAAGAGAAAGAGAAGAAGTTTATTGAAAATTCTTGTAATGAAAGAGAAGAGAAAATCTCGAGCGAAAGGAAAGGAGAACGTGTATCGGCTAAGGTTGGATACAATACTCGTTTCATATTCGTTGAACGATGTAATGCAAGGAACACAGAGATTAATAATTTGCAGTTTCCCACCCCGGTATTATCGGGGCACGAGGCACATAGACAAGACGAATTGCGAACGTCGTATATATCGCGCGGTACAAAGAAGGGAGAAAGAAAGAGAAGAGGATGACGAAGAGGCGCGGTGTGTTCAGCAGCTCGGCTGCAGGGTCGACCGGTCACGATGGCTCCGGTAATGATAGCCTGCCCTTGCCTCATAATCAGTCCCCCATCTTAATTTATGTTTGCCCCTGCCCGTCCGTTTCTGTAGTCCATTCGTTTATATATATGTGTATGTGTAGCTACAAGACTCCTATTTCTTCGTTGTAGGTACCTGTTCGCTGCCTGCCACACCACCGCAACTCTTTACTCCTGCTAATTTACCGTAATTCGACTGCCTGACTGCCTGCGAGATATTGGCCACGTTCTTACGACTTCTTGGCAGATTTGTGGCAAACGGTCTTTCTCATACCAGAACGATTGTACCTGTTTCCTTTTTCTTTCTCTTCCTCAAGATTTATGCACGTAATTGACGATACATTACCATTATCGTTCATCATCTTTATTTACATTCACCAAATCTCCAGATTTCCGCAGTCGTTTCGATTTACCGACACTCGAAAAGTTGTTTCCCGGGTGTAGAAGTATGAAATCGGAACTTTTTTTGTGAAAATGCCACGCCAAAAAAAACCCTTCCTTTTTTGAAGCGAACCAGTTATCGAGCCATTCTCATACATTTTCATACGAATTGAAGCCTTATTCAGTGAGAGCGTGTCCCATTGACGCGAATAGATGATAATCGGGCGGAGCCAAGCCTGGAGAATAAGCCGCATGCGGTTGTCGTTTCCCTGAGCCGTTTTGCTGTGTGCGATGGGGCATTATCGTGGAGCAAGATGACTTTGTATTGTCTTTTTCCATATTCCGGTGGTTTTTCACGCAATGTGCGAGTCAAGACGATCATTTGCCGTTGGTAGTGATCAGGGTTGACGGTTCGCCCAGGCTTTAGCAGCTCATAGTAGATTACACCCTCCTGATCCCATCAAACACAGAGCATTGTTTTATGTCCAAAACGATTTGGTCTTGCAGTGGATGTCGATGATTCGCCTGGATTCACCTATGATCCATTTTTCATCACCTGTCACAATTCGATGGAGAAATTACTTTCTTTTGTATCCGTCGAACAGCATTTTACGAGTGGTTATTCGATTTTCTTGCTGTCTTTCATTCAGTTCATGCGGAACCCATTTTTCCACGTTCCGAATCTTTCTGTTTCCTGCATCACATTCAGTTGATCCGCGAGTTCTTGTTGAGTTTGAATATCATCTTCGATCAATAAGGCTTGTAATTCGTCGTCTGCGAACTTTTTCGGTGGTTTCTAACGCTCTTCTTTTCTCGCGTCAAAATCACCACTTTTAAATTTTTCGAACCACACAAAACACTGTGTTTTACCAAGGGCATGTTCACCGTAAGCTTCAACAAGCATTCGATGTGATTCTGCAGCAGTTTTCTTTAAATGATAACAAAAAATCAATGCTGTGCGCAGATCGTAATTTGTAGGCACAAAACTCTACATGTTTAAGGTTATAAAACAATTACGGGTGTACAGAACTCCTATTGTTTTGTGTTGAAAATCTTCATCAGCTGTTGGGGGAAGATGATGGTACTGAAGAAGTGGTCATAGGGTTCCTAAACTGACGGCTAGTGCCATTTATAGGGAAATTCCGGTTTCATACTTCTACACCTGGTATTCTTCAAATATACACGGAGAAAATATATTGACGAAAAATTATTCCAAGTTGAGTAAAACGAGGACATAGTGGCATTCCCGCGAAGTTGAAAATCCAGTTGACTTAATTTTACTCGACTACAGATGAAAATCAATTCAGATGTTTTTTAACAGTATTCAACTTGTTGAAATAATGAAAACATTTGAATTTATTTTCATCTGTAGTCGAGTAAAATGAACTCGACCTGATTTTAAACTTCGCGGGAATGCCACTATGTCCCCGTTTTACTCAACTTTGGGTAATTTTTCGCCAATACATTTTCTCCGTGTAATTTTATCATCGAGGAGACTAATTTTAAGGGAACAATCATTATGGTTATTGTTAGGAATCGTGTTTAAAACAACACGTATTATGCGAACATCAACATAATCTTATAAATTATCTTGACGAACTGAGAGAAAAAGTTCTGAATTGATGGTAATGTGATTAGATGTCTATAATGTGGTGAAAAAAAATAATAATTGTACATGCAACTATTATTAAAAACCAAAGAATGTGTGATTCAATCCTTGAACGGATTACACGATACATATATATAATAAATACACGTAACCAGTAACAAGGCTATTCGACTTTACATGGCTCAAGCATCTCGACATATTTTCGCAATACACACTCATTACCAGGGCATTCTCCGCTGGGTACACACTTCTTTAGTACTGAATGGTGAATGATCTGCATACGGCATCGGTAATTTCTATAAATCGTAACGATGAATAAGATAGAACGTTACCTACTTTAATATCGTTCGATTCGTTCCTTCTTATTATTACACGTTTTATCAATCGATCCTGATTTTTTTTTAATGAATTCTTTTGTGATCGGATGATGTGGTGTCAGGATTATGAGGTATTGATGTTGAGAATGAATCATACTATACCGAGGGATTAAAAAATACTGACCGATATTCGAGAACCATAAAATAGAGACACAGTGAAAAGTATTTGCAAAGATTGCAATGAATTCATAGGGTGTATTTACAACATATTATGGTACCTGAATATAATGAAAATAATTCGCAACACCAATGTGATGATAGGATAATACAGTTCCCGGGTAGAAATGTAAATCGGCCCATTCCAAGCCCCGTTCAGGTTCTGGTCAGAAAGATCCGGGTCCGGACAGGGCCTGAATCGGGCCACTTTCCAGTCGGGAAGATTTCTACCCGGGTTGATGTGATTTCCAAAAAATAATCCCATACAGCAAAAATTTTTCTTCGTCTAAAAGATTTCTTTTAAATGTCTAAAAAGACATCTTTTAGACTTCTTAAACTAAGACATCTTGAAGACAGTGAAAACTGTTGCATGAGAAATCTTTTAGACAAAGCAAAATTTTTGCTTGTATGGGATGCTGCTAGAAACGAGACATAATGCAAAAGACTTTTTGATTTGTGGAATTCACTCGTGGTAATGCAAGAGATTCCACAAATTGCTGCTAAATTGACAAACGGAAATAATACGCCAAAGAAAATCTGCATGAGAAAAATGAAGGCAAGACGTGGAATAACATTGTTAGAAAAGTTTCACAATTTCTCACTGAAATGTAATCATTATTTATTAAATTTTACAAATATGTTATTAAAATTAAGAAGAAAATTCTCAACATTAAGAATTATATTACTGAATTCAATATTTTATTATGAATTCTGTTCAATAAATTGTTTATAAAAAAAACTTCATAACTTTTCTAACAGTGAAGTTGAAATATCATTTCCAAGAGGAAGGAATTGATTTTATTTTCCCAGAAACAGAAATGAGAAAGCAGGGTGCTTAATCATTAGCAGATTATTTTTTCCAAATCCCATGCATCGCCTAAAACAATTATTTCTAAAATAAACACAAGATTCGTTTCCGTAAACGAAAGATCTGAATCATCTGATTGGAACGAATTTTCACAATTCATTGAGGATCAGTTGAATCTGGGAAATGTGTGTATTTATAGTTGTTTACACACGTAATGGGCATAGTATCGTGTGGTATTGACAGACGGGCTCTAGTTTTCCGCTTGAACTGATTACGAACTGGTTCTTGGGCATCCAAGCGTTGGATCGAAGGTGGTAGACAACGAACAAGGTGGAAGGTTTCTCCCATCATTCGGATTATTTCGTCTTTGCTCTCTTCTCTTCTCTTATATATGTCCGATTATCACATACGAGCGACATGAACGGTCGCGTGCAAACATCTGCTGTCGTCACGGAAGTGAAAAGTTGCGATCGAGCGTGTCCTCCACTACGGACAGGAGTTGAATAAATTCTCTGTGTCATTATTGTCCCTTTAGGATACTTTCGTTGCACCTTTCCACGATTTCAGATGTATCTCCTCTCGAGAACTCACTGCACGTGGGATGCGGTAGCTTGAGCTTCCATGGTATCGTTTTATTCTCGATTCTCTTTTGTTTTGTATTGACATTTAATTCAGTTATAGTTCAATATTTCGTGCAGATGTAAATGTTTGATTATCAATTTATCGTGAAGAAATACTTTGAAAAAATGAGAATTACTAGGAAGAAATGATGGGGTTTAAAATAAAATACAAGGATTTTTGATCACTTTTCGTGTATATAGAAAAAAAGACTGTGTCTAGAGACACGCTAGCCTGTCTCCAATTTGAAAATTCGAGACACGTTAAATTTCCGAATTTTCGTGGATATAGTGGATGCTTAAGGGACTTCCTGCAGACACGCGAAATTTACCGTTTATTCAGTCGAAAGTTCGAGCCAGGCGAAAATTTTCGCGTGTCCCGGCCTCAAAAAATTCGAGACACGGGAAATTTAGCCTGTTTACAGAAAACCCATGAAAGATTC
Source organism: Gonatopus flavifemur (assembly GCA_018340375.1). Taxonomy (NCBI): domain Eukaryota; kingdom Metazoa; phylum Arthropoda; class Insecta; order Hymenoptera; family Dryinidae; genus Gonatopus; species Gonatopus flavifemur. The sequence continues at coordinate 16,913,426 of JAFFJZ010000005.1, forward strand.
ACTACATCCACGAGAATCGAAAAATCTCACGTGTCTCGAAATTAAAAGTTAGAGACAGGTGAGCGTTTCTCTAGACAGAGCCTAGAAAAAATTGAGATGACAGCGATCTCGCAAAAATTTGACTGGAACTCTGACGCCAAGCTTACGCGGAGAGAATAGAATTAACTATGGCAGCGAAATCTGATATTTCTGAGTTCTTGTTGTTTCAATGACCGATTATTAACTAACTATTCTCGCAAATTAGTCATTCTGGCTATAAAATTTAGTTGCCTCAACTAAATTTTTTAGTCATTCTAATTATAAAATTTAGCTGCCTCAACTAAATTTTTTAGTCATGCTAACTATGAAATTTAGTTGCCTCACCTAAATGTTTTTCGATAGTAGCAAATATAGAAAAATAGTTCGTTCAAATGATTAGATTTAGTCATTCTAACTATAAAATTTATTTACCTCGACTGAATTTTTTTGATAGTATCAAGTATAGAAAAATAATCCGTTCAAATGAATGGATTTAGTAATTCTCACTATAAAATTTAGTTGCATCAACTAAATTTTGCTTCCTCGTTTAGAGGGAAGCTTTGTGATCGTTTCGAGGAGCCGAAAATTTTTTTGTCTCGAAATTCAAAATCTCCTTGACCAAAATGTTCCTCAGAACTCGGGGAACAATGTTGTTACCGCGTCTGTCTGTCTGTCTGTCTGTCTGTCTGTCTGTGTGGCTGTAGCCCCCCTAAGTTTCGTATGCGCATATCTCCCGTTCTGCTTATCCGATCGTTTCAAAATTTTTATCACAGTTGTGGACTAGGGTGATAGTGGTCCCATATAAGTTTCAACCTGATTCGTTCAGAAGAATTGGGTGGATGAGAAGAACTCTTACAAAAAATGAACATTTTGCGTACGCGTGTATCTTTGCTTCCTATTATCCGAATCCGATCAAACTTCAACCACGTTTCAGTCATGAACCGATAGTGGTTAATAATATAAGTTTTATCCAAATCGGTTGAAAACTGTGAAATATTTTCCTTTGGGGTCTGTATTTTTTTTTTTCAAGCATGCCTTCCCCATGTCCATATTATCCGAATGTCTTGGAACTCTAAGTATATTCGATTTACGAGATGTTAATTATATGATATAAATTTCAGGCACATTGGAATTGAGGGGAGTAAAAACAAAAGCAAATCAGGTTCCTTTTTGTTTGTCTACACTGTAAAAAATTGCTTGCTGAATTTCATAGAAATGTATGTGAAACAATTAACATATACATTTTGTATTGAATTTTCAAAACTTCTTTGGCTTTTCATATGAAATTTTATGATATCTCATACAGAATTATGATTTTTCATGCATTTTTATATGAATTTTCACACATTTTGCATTAAGTTTCATGAATTCATGATTGAACTTGATTTCAATTACAAGTTTCAGAATTTCCATATACGTATATCTTCTGTTCGTATTATTCGATCGTGATGAAATTCCCACCAGAGTCATGTGCAGTGTTTATAGTGGTTCAATATAAGTTTCAACCTCATCGTTAAAGAAGAACGGGAGGGGTGAGGAGAAATTCTTCGAAGAATCGTGAATTTACGAACGCGTATATCTGCGCTTCTATTATCCGATTGCAATCAAACTTATACCACGTTCTGGTGATGATCCTATAGTGGCCTCATATGAGTTTTATCCTAATTGATTGAAAACTGTGGAAAATTCTTGTTTCGCGATTCACAATATTTTGAAAGCATGCCTTCCCCATGTCGGTATCATCCAAATGCCATGAAACTTGTAGTATAATCAGTTTACGGGGAGTTAGTTGTATGGTGTGAATTTCAAACAAATTGGAATTGAAGGAAGAAAGTGATAAGCACTGAGCTTCGAAACAAAATTTGGAAATTTCGTAAAAATCGTTAACATGCGGATAACTTCCGTTTCTATCATCCAATTGTCATGAAATTTCCACCACAGCTTTATGCAGTGTGGATCGCAGTCCTATATAAATTTCAACCTGATTCATTAAGAAAAACGGGAGAGAGAAAGAAAACATGTATTTTTTTTTCAACGCAAACGAGGAAACCATGTGCCAATTGGCAGAGTTTTTTATATATTTGACTCAAGTGCGTTTAACGTGAAACAGCAATTTTTCATAGTCAAAAGTATAGAATGATGAACACATAGTTACCGGAGTTAGACTGAAATCATTATCCCTTGTTCACTTGAGATGACCAGCGTTTCCTTTAAATGCAAAGAGAGAACTAATGTAAACAAAGTTATTCCCAAATGGTAATTACCTTGCTCTAGAACAGAGTAGCCAAGTGTTCTCAACTTGTACCATGAATACACGAGCAGAATTCTCAACAAGAAATGGAACCTACAAAAAAAATAAGACTCTTAGCTAGGGTACTTTGTCGAGACGTAGAGAATTCCAGAAATGCGCAGCTACGCAGTTGTTAGAGTATTTTGGACTCCCAGTTGATAATTTAACACTGCTACTTGAGCATCTGACACAGACCAGTCAGAAGATCGAAGATCTAAGATCCGTTATTAAGCTACCTGTAATGATGCCACAAATTACAGGTATTAGTATTCCTTACTTTCAATGAACTATTCCCCAACTTTATCGAAGAATGAATAATGTTATGCTGATACACTATATCATCCTGATTCCATAAATTATCATGATAAAATAAAATCGGAGACAAGTTGAAATTTCTTGGATGGATAAAGTAATCGCGATGTCACCTATCCTCAAACAAGTTGTTCCACGCACATACCATGCACTCAAAAGTGTATTGGCATGTGGATCATAGGAGAACCAAATGGAAAGAAGGGAGAAAAAAAATGGCAAAAGAAATTGTTGGTAAACGACTTTATATACCGCGTCTCGTGCAGGAACGCATGCGTATAATTATAAGCGAGTAATGTGGAGACGAGACGAGATCGGCTAATTACGAGGTTCTGTGGTTGAGTCGCGTTGCCTCTGGCCAATGTCCGAGTGGAGAACATATATATGCATATATATACATACAATACTAGATATATTGGAGTCTCCGTAACAACAACACAACACCATCTGACTCCGTGTCATCGATTTGCCTCAAGAGAGTTTCTCACATTACTCATTCCGATCCTCGCGACTATCCAGATTCAGTTCATAACGGAATATAAACGTACACGTGGATGTGCCAGGAATGATGTATCATGTGTAAAAAATGCTGAAAAAAGAAAGCAAATATCTGGGATTTGCATTTCTTCGTTGAAACGTTGAAAAATGGACACTACACGATCGATCCTGCGGTCGACGATTGACTTTCTTCTTCGAGTCGTTACGAACAGCTGTTATTATTATCATCCGTAATGATATTTCAGAATTTTGAATTCGTACGACGATTTCGTAATGATAATTCTAAATGTCAGACATTGTATTATTATACCATACGTGGTGTATGTGTTTTGTGTTTGACGTATTGTACGAGTTGGCTAGTTTTCTGTCGATTCAAAACCTCGGTGCACGATCAACCGGATTACGTATATTCGTGTACGTACGCTTTACACGTGTATATATACACGCGTTGTGTACATACACTCACGCGGGAATACTTGCGCAAACAGTCGGAGGAAGTGCAATTGCGAGAGACCGGCAATGAGTGACTCTGAATGTGTAATAGAATCGTAGATTGTGTGTATCGCTATTATTGGCCCATCAACTTCTATACAGATACATACGAACGTGAGTTTCTCTATACCTACGTTCCGTACAGGAGGATACATAATAGGATCATTACAATGTGTCTACGAAATCTTGTCCGAGCATCTTTCGTGCGTGGCGAGGATCGTAACGAAAAGAACAACGGGAAATCGAGGAAGATTGAAATTTCGCATCGCTCGGTTTCGAAGGTGTGACGGAAATCCAATGTTTGGATATAGATTTTTCGTTTGAAAATCTACAACAACGTTTGAGAATTAGATTTCGATGAAATAGCATTCACCGACGATGATACCGTTGCGAACTGGAGCCACACCCTCCTTCACATACGTGTAAGCTTATAAACACATACGAAAGAGGTACAAGTATTCGCATGATTGTACACATATTACTACACAGGCCACATACCTACATTAGATACACGTATATGGATTTTATCTCGACTCCTTGCAACGTGCTTAGGGCTGAACAAAATAAAAGAAAGAAGAGGAGAGTACGAGTCTCGGGGAGTACGAGTCTCGTAGAGTACGTCTCGTAGACCGAGAGACCCGTTTTCGCGTTGTTCTCTTATTTATTTTGAAAATTTTATTATTTCGTTCTCTCATCGAGTCTTCCAAGATACGTACAAACTCCAAAGCACGAATTCCGATCGGTTTGCACGGTTAAACGTGTATTATAACTCTACCCCTCCGGTTGTCATTAAACCAGTATGCCAGACAACTAGCGCTGATTATTTAGCAATACAAATCATTCTCTATACGAGTAGTACCTACTAGAGTATCTCTTTCTCTATTTCCCCGAGAGAAAAATATTTCTCTTTCCTCTTCGTACTTCGCCAAGCGAGTTCTCGCGTGCGCGGGCGTGGTACGCATATACGTATACCTGTGCATACTCTCTCAACAACGTACCTGTATGCGTAATACCGACCAATGCAATATACATTGACGTGAAGTACATGCATCTAATGTGTGCATCGGATACCAGTCCGAAGAAACAGTTTTGTTGATTAGCAGCGGGCTCGTCGAACCAGCCCAAAGGATAATGCGTTTAGCTTCGAGTTGAAAAATATCATTCGGTTGTTCGAACTGAGCTGCGTCCGAGATAGGAAATAATATTGGACGATGTTAGAGGAGGATTTTACACGCCTTATAACCGTCCGTGATAACGCAATATTCTGTCTGACCTTAACACTTTATTACCGATTCATTCAATTTCATCCGCTGGCGGCTTGTACCACCAACACCGTGGTTCAGATGAATGTTCGTTCGTTTCCATTCGAACTATGCTTATAACGATTGTTTTCTTTGTTTTCCTTTTTTTTCCATACAGAATTCCTTTTAATGTAAGCGTAATTTTACCCACGGGGGAAGTTTTAACTGGAAGAAAGGTTAATGGATTATTAGAATATTCCTTCAGGAGGTTGTATTCAGATCGATAATTTTAAACAATGCACTTTTTGACTCTCAGAGTATCTTAGGTCAATATTGTAAGATAACTGTTCTGGTCGTAACGATGTTCATCGTTGAGGCGTTTCTCTCCTACGAAATCCGGAGTCAAAAGGTTTTCTTTTAGGAATATAGGTCGCGGGTGGAAAACCGGTAGGTTTGGTAAAGGTTTCTATTGGATTTCATGGGGAAGTCAAAATTCTATTGGTTTTTGTTCACTGTACTGAGAGAAGAGCAATTTGGAGGTTCGGTAAATGGTATTATATTTGATCGATAAATCTGAATATTACTAAACTTTCAGCGATGTTTCATGAAATTTCAAAAAAAATTAATGAAATTTTCCTCTCCGTTACTCAGTGTTCTTCAATCGTTATCATGTTATACAATATTCATACCCAAATTCGCTGTGTGTCGCTTGATTCCTAAACGTTTAGTAATTGAATGATACACAGTAAAGAGTGACCGCAAAATCCGCCTGTTTTTTTGGGACCGCGAGTTTCGGGTTGAATTGCATTCTGGGAAATACTTTATGTCGATAGAAATGTCGAAGAATGGATTCTTTTCTATAAAAAACCTATCGAGGTTTATGGATTTTTATAAAATCTTGATCAAAATTTGATACTACTTTACTTGTAGAACTAGTGTCATGCTCACCAGGAAATTGTATACGCCCGCGAATGATCAACACAGATTATGTTTTAGAATGCATTCTAACCTGAAACCCGCGGTCCCAGAAAATAGGCGGAAACTACTCTTTTTTGCGGTCACTCTTTGGTCATGGATATTGTCCCAACCAGGAATTTACAACAGGCGCAGTACTGCACCAGTACTAGCCAAGACTGGCAGGGTACTGGCATTCGTCTGAAATGATAACGCTTTTCAGCACTGGGAATTGAGTACTGATGCCATTATTCGCAATCAGTGCAGGGCCAGTACTGGGTTAGTACCTGGCCGGTATTAAGTTCTCAGTACTGGTTTATCAGTACAGACATATATGACTGTGTTTTTATGTATCCAGTACTGATCCCGTACGTGTTGACCAAGTGTTGGAGACCTAATACTAGCACTGTACTGCACCTGTTGTCAACATTGGCATATTACGGATTTTTCTGATCGGGGTGTTATATAATAAGGATTGAAGAATACTGAGTAATGTAAAACAAAATTTCAGTAATGTTTCTTGAACCCTCATGAAGCATCGCTGAAAGTTCAGTACTATTTAGATTTATCGAACAAGTATATCACTATTAACCCAACTTCCAAATCGCTCTGCTCTCAGCGTGTACAAAAAATTCCTTCTGAAAATTCAGAAAATGTGACTGTGATTTTTGAACAGCTACTTTTTTCTGAATTTTCAGGAAAATTGTGCTGAAACTTGAAAAATTAACTGAATTTTCAGAACACTTTTCGATGTTTAGTTGAAATTTCTGAAAAATCAGAAAAATTTTCAGAAGGAAAACCTCATGGATATTGATTGACAATAATTTCCTGTTGGAAAACCATGTCGTTTTGTCACAGGATCTACAGGAATCCATCAGAATATATTAGAATTCTTCAAAAAGGTGGAGAAATCGAATGATTGATGATTGAAGAATTGAAATCGAGTTGAGCTGGGGTCAACGTTTGATCAAGTATCAGTCCAACTGGGAACTGATGATTCCTTAACCCCATTGTCTTGAACGTGAAAAATTTGCTGAACTTTGACCGAAATTTACTTATCGTTGAGAGCACCCGTAGTGTTACTGGTTAATTCTACCATGGAATTTAAGTAGGTCTGTGTATGAGCACCATAGAGTAACTGCGCATTGATTCACGTTTATGTGCAGTCTGAATTTGCTAACATGCCAACCAGCACTGTTAGCGGATAAAGGACGTGTAGTGCCGTCCTCCCATCATTAATAACACAGATATACAAGATTGTATTGTTGAGCAACTAGGAGTGATTTATGAAATAATTTGCTACATGTTCTTGAAATTTGAATCGTTGATAGAAAATAAACGGAAATTGTAATTCACACACAATCTGGTGAATCATCGTCATTCATCTTCTCGAATTCATTTGTTGTAACTGGGAATGTTGTAGAATGTCCTGCAAGATTTTGAATCTTTAATAGATAAATATTCCTTTCAATGAATGATTCCAACTTGAACAACACTTTTCTACGTAGGATTCGAATCCAAAGTCAGAATTGGAGCATCGTGTTAGGATTTTGAGATATTTCAGATTATTCACTCGACAAATGGATGTTTGAGCTATTTTTGAACTTAAGTATAGGTTGCATTGGATTTTTTCGTCTTTTCCTCTGCATAATTCATTACAATAAACTATAGGTACGCGGAAAAAAATGTTTAGCTGTATCAGCTAGATTTTAGCCATCATAGCTAGATATTTCACTGCAGCAGCTAAAATTTAGCTGGTACAGCTGAACATTTTTTTCTGTGTACCGTAAAGGTATACGTGTGTTCGGAATTTTCCGTACTTGTCCGGAAATTCACTGGAAAATGATGGTGACAATCTCACAAAGTTTGGGATTTTCAGATTAATTTTGAAAGAATTCCATACATTTTACCGGAAATTGATTTCTCATCCAATAATTGAAATTTTCCGGTTACTATATGGACAGGAAAATTCCGATTATTTTTCATGGTATTGGAAACTTTCTTGTACCGAATTCTATTGAATTTTCCTACGCGGAAAAAATAAGTAATCCAAATTTTCGTTGATTAGTATGTAACTTTTGGATGGAGCACAAATTTCAGAAGAATTTGCACACTGAAGTTTAATAATTCGTTGACTCTTTCCATTGTTTTGACGATCAAATTGAAAAGTGAATTGCATTGTTCAAACAATGGACAAAGTTTCTTCTCGAGTTTGTGCGCCGTCCAAAAGTGACATACTAGTCAATGAAAATTGGGATTACTAATTTTTTCCGCGTATAATTGCCAATGAACTATATCAATCGCTTCAATGTTGCTTTCGAAAATGATGATTCCCAATCAGCTATTTTACTTTCAATGATTTCCCCTTATTCTTTTATGATTAAAAACTCACAAAGTTGGTATCAAGGGATGAGATTCGATGAGCGTATATTTGACCAGGGCTGCTTTGTACATCACAATTCTAAAGAATCAAATATCAATGCGAAAAAAAAGTCATTAAAAAGTCCATCGAAGTCATTTCAAAGTCAGTAGAGTGACAAAAAAGTCAGTCAAAGTCGTTCGAAGTGACGTTGGAAAGCGACTGAATGAAATTTTGCTTCGAAATATGCCATCACCAGAATTAAAACTTTCGGTTGAACTTGTACGGGCTTTTGAGAAACTTCGTGAAAGATGATGTTTCGCAAGAGTTTGCCGGTGACCCATGCAAAGGACTTTTGGCTGACTTTCAACAGATTTTCGAGGAGCTTTCTGAGAGGTAATTTCTCCTCAGACTCCGTCAGAAATCCGTAAGAAGTCAGCGATGATAGACTTTTGGCTGTCTTTGAAAAGACTTTTGAGGAACGTTTTGAAAGGTATCTTGTATTGAAGTTCATGAGTTATCGATAAACAGTCAGGGATCAGGAACTTTTCGCTGACTGTTTAGAGATGTATGGGGAATTTCATGGCCCGCGAGAGCCCTCGAGTATTCCCTGGAGAGTCCACCATGAGGTACTTTGGACTGAATTTTTGGAGTTCTTTGAGAGACGTGGGGTGATATTACGTCCCACGAGGGTTCGTGAGAAGTCAGCAAAGAGGGATTTTTGACTAATTCCGGGATGACTTTCTACAGACTTTTGAAGAACTTTGTGAGAGGTAGTTTCTGATTGCAGTTCATCAGAAATCTAGTGAAAATCAGCATTGAGACACTTTTTGCTTATTTTCTAGAGACTTTTGGAAAATTTTGTGGAAAATGATAACTTCTGAAAGTCCGGGATTAGTTCAAAAGTATTCAGCCATGAGAGACTTCAGACTGAGTTTCTAAAGACTTCCGGGGAGCCTTGTGACAGTGGTCGTGCTTGAAGCTTGTGGCCTGACAGCTTGTGGCTGACTTTTCTCGGATTACTCACGGACTTTCGTGAAGCATATTTGTTCACATAGTTCTTAAAGAATCTCTAGAAAGTCAGCCAAAAAATCTCTCGTCGCTGACTTTCTACGTATTTTTGGCGAACTCCAATGAGAAAGTACCTCTTAGAAAGTTCCTCAAAATTTTCTACAGAGTCAGCCGGGGGTCCTTCATCAATGACTTTTCACGGATAACTGACAACCTCTGGCGCGACAGGATTTTTTGCAAAGTTCTTCGAAAGTCTCTTTTTAGAGAAAGTCAGTCAAAAGTCCCTTGGCGCTGAATTTTCACGAATTCCTAACAAGCATGCGCGTCACATAATTTTTCGCGATTTTCCCGAAAAGTTTCAAGAAACTCAGTTGAAACTCCCCCATAGCTGGATTTTCTCAGATTACTCACGGACTTCCGCGGGTCATAATTCCGCGCGTAGTTCCTCAAAACTCTCTAGAAAGTCAACCAAAAGTCAGCCCTCACTGCGGACTTCTCATGGATCACCAACAAACTCTTGCGACTTATCATCTCTCAAAAAATTCTTCAAAAGTCCGTAACACAGCCAACCGCAAGTTCTAATTCGGGTGATAGAATATTTCCAAAAACAAACGCTCAAACTCTGAGGAAAAATACAGCCCTTCGTTCCGTCTCACACGCAGAGAAAAATTCTTGCTGAAAAAGCGATTCCGCAAATTCTGCTTTGCTGAATTAGCAAAACGGTTGCCGTTACAGCAAAAATATTGCTATTTTAGCAAGATATTCGCTGTAATAGCAAATTTTTTGCTAATTCAGCAACAAGCTTTGCCATATCAGCAAAGCGAATTTTCGAAGTTTGCTGTTTCAGCAACTTTTTTTCTCTGAGTGCATTCACTCCTTCAGTAGTCTTCCACGTCAACGTCAGCAAGATGACTTTTAAGACTGACTTTTTTGTCACTCTACCGACTACGAAATGACTTCGATGAACTCTTGAGTGACTGCTTTTTCGTACTCGAAAAAAAACACGAATGTTAGTTTCAAAAAATTCCCAAAAATCCGGAAAAACGCAAAACCACACACCTTTCATTACCAATTACAAGTTGGCCTCTGCTCTGCGGTAGGCATGATAATACATACAAGTGGGTGATATGGTAACCAAGCAGCCAAGTCAGCACTACGCGAGGCTTTCGCTCGGTCACGAAGATGCGATTTATTCTCTCTGAACGGACTCTGTACTTGAATCCCATCGTGTCCATCGTGTTATTAAAGTAAAGGGCCCAGCGGAAAAAATCAAGATCTTCTCTTCGATTGTTATTCCCTCGCACTTGGCTACGAGGGTTATTCGTTTGATTAATACACAGATGTAATTACCCCGAGTTTCGATAATCAAATTTTTCGTTCGCTCTTTGTTTTCCATTGTTATTCATCATCGTATCCTTCTATTCTCACATCCCATTCCTATTATTCCCATTCGAGAGGGAGGTGGCAACGTGACGGGGCGAGATAAAAGAAGAAAAGAGAATATTATAGATGGTTGAGTCGCATAAAAGGAACGAAAACTTGACAGATTTCATAGTGAGTTGACGTAAACAATTTGCGAATGTAAATATCTGTTGAATATTGAAACACGTTTAATGCCAAACCTCTATCTTCTTCCTCTTTTTCTTCTCCTTCTTCTACCTCTTCTTCTCAATCTTCTTCTTTTTATACTTCCACGTGTGTTTCCATTATAGCTCACACCTTAACAACCGTTTACCCTTTAAACTCGTAATTACCTATTTCACTCTCGCATCCTTTCTGATCTGCTACCACGAGGGAGTTGAGAGAATAATATCTGTATGACACATTCTTCTTTTATTCACGTGTATATAATTAAACATATGATTTTTTCAGATACCCTCGGAATGTGATAAATCGTGTATACGTAGTCGATGAAATTTCTCTTACATTTGTATAACGAGCGAGATACACGGTATAAATTTCCTGTATCTCAAGGTTATTAGAAATTCATGAGAATCTCCGCGAATGAGTATCATTGTCAGAATTTGCATGGCCGAGGAGGGTACAAGTGTATAAACGACGATAAAAGAGAGCATGTAAAGAAAATTGATAATCTCTCGTGGTCGCGATGTCGATAAGCTCTAATCAAAGGAGTGGTAACTATTGCACTTAACTTGCATTTAATTATCATTCACGATCATAACGGGTCCACCGATAACGGTCTAACTTAAAGAGTTCATCTCAACGAGCACCTTTTTAATATCTATTCGATGAAATTGTCTTTTATTTATTCATGCATCAAAATGATGATTTTATCAACAAAATGATATGTATGGTAAACATTAAAAGGAACATCAAAGCAACTCACCGTCCTGGTTCATCCCGTGGCTTCCGTCATCTGTGAGAAATAAAAATAGATTGCATCATTTACACATCGTTATCATACAGCAATTTTCATACGAAAAGTATGAATTATAAATCATAAAATGTAAGAAATAACAAGGGGAAATAAACGTAGGGATGCTATTAGGATTGTCATTGTAGTTATCTAGTTGAGATAATTGAATATATGACACAGAATTCATGACGACTCATGATGCGCCTAGCGAGCTGCAGGTCATGACGATCCGCAATGGTACAACACACAACCGACCAACCGATTTGTACTCGAGGCCGGATATATAATCGCAGCAGATCGCGCAGTGTTCCTTTATTTAACCCCATAAATAACTCGCACTATCTCGCACACCTTTGAATATCCACACACTCCAAGTCAAACACACACGTACCACGGTGCGAAATATTACGTGCTGCCAGTCAGTCTGTTACAAAGCTGCCAAGATGGAAATTCCCTCCGGTTATTCGCGTACGCGTGGCGGAATAAAAGAATAATATATAAAAAAAAATCATAATAATAATCCAAATCCAGGGAAAAAAAAAGAAACGAGGATTCGAATTTGAAATATATTATAATAACGTCCGTTCAGAATTTCAAGTATGCATGGACTCGACTTGGAAAGAGGCTGAACGAGTTGGGTGAAAGAGTGCCTTGTTTCACGTTGAACAATCGAGTTAGCTGAAATTACCACGTGGTGGAAAGAAGCGGTAGTCTGGTCGAATGCGTCGTCATTCCGTTTGGGATTTGCAGGTTAAGTGAGATCAAAGACCGCCGCTCCGACATTCTCATGGCAGTCTCGTAATCAGTGACATGGCATACGAGACGAACTACACGACGACGATGATGATCGTTAAATCTAATGATGTAGAATATTTGACAACGAGAAGAATGACACGGACCACACGTATCCCTTAACTCGATTCATCCCTCTTAATATGATTCGAAATTGCAATCAGAAATCGATGAAATATCGACAATATTTTATAGAAAATTTTGTAGTTCCTGGTCAGAAGCAAGATTTAGAAATAATCACATTTTTCCGGAACTTGACTCAGCGAATGACTTGACGACGACGACGACTTGATGTGCGTCGTCATGGTTTGAGATCGTAATAGAAGTATAAAAGATTGGTATAGCCACAGTCAGGCAGCTTGTACTCGCACGCGGACGAAGATTTATCGTGTCTTCTTCCTCGTCGCAGCACGTGCCACGACCTTTTTTGCCAATCGGAGGCTGCACATTCCTACTGATGTGTATACCTATGTATGTAGTATATAGAAAGAACGAGAGAAATAAGCGTGAGTGCTCGTATATATCTCTATGGACATGCGTTAGAGCTAAGAAGGCGAATCGAGCAAAAGAACTCGGTACATGGGTATGTGAGAGTGTAAGGTATGTGCGTGATTAGCCGTCGCTTCGTGATTCGTAGCAACTCAAGTATTCGCGATACGATGTCTTTTGTGTGGAATTCAGTAATATCGATGTACGGTATAATATTATTACATTCAAACATTGAGGAAACATCGTTCTGAAAAAATCCCTCCGAGAGATCGTAAAATTATCCTGTGCTGTGGGTATCGTGGAAATGTCTTGTTTAGAATAATTTTACGATAACGTAAAGAGAACTTGAAATAACATGAAGATATCGTTAAAAACCAAGATGTTAGATATCTTTATTATCCCTTCGAAAGATCTTTAGATACTACTGAGAAAGCTACTGACCGGTACCTAGCGATGCAAGTATTCATTGTAAGGTCAAAAGTATCTGTTGAGTTTGGAACGTAGTTTTGAAGTATCAATGAAAAATTAATATCGATATATAATGCATGGTATCTCTATGATCAACTTGGTAATCCCTCAAAGTCACGATCTTGGTATCTGGCAAATCCTTATCTCTGACTAATGAGCATTACTGTTGCAATGATAAAGCAGCATTGTAGCTACGTCCATCTAAGATATAACTCAAACACAGCTAGCGAGACAGCAGGATTTTTCATTCGTTCGCTGAAATTTTTCACTGTTTTAAAAAGGTTAAGATCTAGATTCTGAATTGTACTTTGAAGTACTGCGAAGAATGTACAGTTGCCTTAATCGCACATGGCAACAGATTTGCACCCGCATAAACTGATTTCGAGATTTCAGCGTTCAACGGAGAGACATTTTTTTGGTAATACCAACTCAATTTCAGCCGATAGAATTCATTATTCGGGATCATTATGATATATCAATCGATATGCAATTTGATCAGGTATGAGAAGTTATGTAATATACTGTGTATATTCAACTGAACTCTGTCAGAAGTTAACTTTACTGCATGCTGGTCTCAGTGCAGAAATATAACTTTGGTTTGCACGGGGCTTTGACGGAATTTTAGAGGGATTTTTAGAAAAGTTGAATTCGGTTGATGAATCAAATTCATCGAGGGAGGTGGAACGTTGGAACAGTCCCTCGTTGATGATAATCTTGACTTGGAGATTACTATAGAACAATCGACAGTTCATAAATATGACAGCTCACTTCTGTAGAGCAAAAGTTGGACCAGGAGAGAATTATTTCACGTTTAACAGAAAATTACTACAGTTTCTTTGTGGGATTTAAAAAAACCTTCAAAGTAAAAAGTGAAGAAGTAATTGAGGCTTCCCATCTCTGATTGAAAGTCGAGAATTTAATGTCATCTTCGCACTGGCGAAGATTAATTTGCTAGATTTTAGCAAAAACAAATGGGTCGTTACTACGCCATTGCCTTTTCTGGATTGGTGGAATTGAAAATCGCCGAATTTATTAGGATAAATATTGAATCAAACGTCTCAGCGGATTCGGCCGTCTCCGTGGAGTACACCGAACTTCTATCCAGACTTTCGGTGGAATATTGTTTTGCCGTGAGCCGCAAGACGAGTCGTAATGAATTTCGAATCCCAGATTATTTGAGTTGAGAGTAAACTCCCTTTTCGTGGAGAGAATTGGTTCAAAATTGAGCTTAATTGGCCCATAATTGAATTCGCAAGTTTAAATTGGTGTATATTTCTACTGAAATACGTTTTAAATCCATCTATACTCGAAGTGATTTCCCCTGTTTGCATCAACATTGAGCCGATCTCAGCCCATCTATGGCGATTGCTGGCCAATTCCGCGCCAAAAGTGGGCTAAAGTTGGCTCAATGTTTGTGCAAACATGGGTTCGAGCCGACATATGTGTTGTTGGATGTATCGATGGTTTTTGAACTCGAATTATCTAAACTATGAGTTAGTATGAACTTTTGAACCAAACTACAAGTCCATCTGATAAACTATGAGGCCAACTTTGCCTTCCAATAGTCCTATCCATACAGGAATATTGACGTAACAATTTTACAGATACGCCATATGTTTTCACAGTGAAATATCATAATACAATTACTGAGCCAAACATTAATTTCATACGTGGGGCATTATTCACCACCATTGCTGCATAGTAAACAGTTGGACTGGATTTGGCTGCATCTTACTTGAAAACTTGACTGAAATTCAGTCTTTTCCATTCCAGTTGAAAGTTGAAACAGGGCTAGTTTTCGCTGCATCTTAAAATCAGCTAATATTCAGGATGGAAAGAACTTTTACCTCTTACAGTGTAGGCCCGCGTTAACACCCAGAAGTTAACTATTGGTGAGCCATTAATTGGGGTCATCATTTTGCGATGAATGTCGCGTATGGTCTAGTAATGTGCTATTATTGGGCCGAATAATAAACCCTGTATAGATAACTGAAACAGGTTGAAGTCAAAAGCTCGTTACAACTCATTTTGTTGCTCACGATAACACGAGTTGGTGGAGAAATGGGAACCGTAGAAATAAAGGAAAAATCAAAATCAGTCTCAGTTGATGCAGTGAAGAGACGACGAGGATTCGAAATGGCTACCTCTCTTCAAAACAAGTACAAAATCAGAAATTGTGATTTAAAAAATATTATACTACATGAATGCATTCAAACCAAGTAAACTTTCTCCTTATTTCTGCAAATTCGATTTCTCCTTTCAACATTTCATCTGTATTGCATTAAAATCTTAGGTTAAAGACCGATGAGTTGCACTGTTCAGGCGCCGATCTTGCCAGCCACTTGTTTCAAATTGATGTTACAAAAAAAAACCCGGAATTGCGTTGCTGGCAGTGTTTCTGTGATAATCAATTTTGGCCAAATTCAATTCAAATTTCCTGAGCTGTTCAATTTTAGCGGGCAATTTGTGCCAACATTCTCATCTGAAACTCTGCGCTGAGAGAAAAAAAGCGTGAAAATCACAATCTTTATTAACAGATTGAAGACAATGCGGATCAAAGAAGATAATCGCTCCACATTAGTTCAATAAATGACTATTTAGATAGTTATTTTGTTTCTTCAAAATCTATGAATCTTCAATATCTATTAATAAAAATTGTAATTTTTACGCTTTCTTTTCTCTCGGTGTGTGAGCATTGTTTGCATTCTATCAAAGTGGGACTAGCGTTGATATTGGACCTCAATTTCCATCGTATACTAGACCTGTGTTCTTCTAACCCATGTGCTCGAATGGTAACGCTAGTAACTCTCGAATCATAGACAAATTTTGATGGGGTTTTTGAACAAAAGATGCGAATTTGAGATCCAATCCTGTGATGCATTTTTGAATGAAGGAAAACAGAGCCAAGTTTTTGAAACAGTGAGAGTTGTAGAAATTATAATCGAGTGGATTTCGTATTTTTGGGAGGAGCGCAATTCAGACGAGCTAAGGTAACCAACCGTTAACTCGAAAGTCTATTAGATAGAAATTTCCTGACTCCTTGAAAACTAGTACTTCTTAGAAAAATTACAAAAAGTACTAGTTTTGGGGAAGCCAAGATTGGTAGTGATTGGAACTATGAGGGTCTATTTCCTTTTGGACTGATCTTCCAGGTTCCAGACAGGTAATGCTTTTCATTGCACCAGGTCTCGATAAGATTCGACTGATGAAACTTAGAGAAATAAATTACTGGTCCATTGGGCTGAAGATTGGGCTATAGTTCGTCCAAACATTATCTGACCCGCATGGAAGTCAACGTTTTAATCTTCTTTTCTAGAAGATATAGATAAGAAGGGCATTCCAACTTGCTCACTCTCTTTTCCTCTCAATTCCTAATCTTTTAGGGTAATAACCTCATTTTAGAATTGGAGTGGTTGTGAGTTTCTGAACTCAAATTTTAGGCTGACGATCTAAAAGAGTGGGTATTTCACTTGAGAATTCAACAAGGTCACTACTGCCTGACTGAAAAGTGAAATCTCACTCTAAAAATAGCGTGAGGCGAAGAGATCATTGGGATCATAACTAAAATGCGTTTGCACACGGAGAAAAAAGGAGTTCGCTGTGACAGTGAAATCTAATTTTGCTGGATCCTTTTTCCGGGGCAGCAAATTTATTGCTGCACAACAAACTACTTACCTCCACAGTAATCTTGTCAATTACGACAGCGATTTTTCAGTTGTACAAAATTTGTTCACTATTCTGTATACAACACTGAAAATTCTGCTACCCAGCGAAAAATTTGCTACTTGAGTTCATCATGTTGCTCTCTGAGCAATCCAGTGAGTCGTGGCAGTTCATTCCTATCGAGAGTAGCGAAGAGGTTCGTTATTCCGTATATAATATCTCGATTTGCTGCGTCAGCAAATTTTCTTTTTCCATGCATCACAACTCCTGAAAATTGCTAAGATGTCATTCCCACAAATATCAAAGAAATCATCGAATTTTATTCTGAATATTTGATCTGGATTATCAAATCTTGATTATCAACAATTACCCTGATAATTTTCCATTCCTGAAGAATGAAAATTGGAATCAAGAAGATATCTCATGGTTCTATATCTCCGGTATATAAAGTTTTCTCTGCATTATCTATCTTTAACCTTCCCTACTATGAATCAACTATAATTCCCTACTATAAGTCAACCTCTTTGGATCTGAGGCTCTGCCTTGATCCAAGTTGAAGTGTTCTAGACCGAGATAGGAAATTCACTGAGAGAAATTAACTGTAACCATTACTATGCGGAAATGGTAGTTGAATGACACAACCTCTAAGTTGATGATGGCGACTACGTAATTTGGTATCAATTTTCGTGTAAATGGTAACCATTCCCATGTGCATGAACATTTCTACGATTCTCCATAGTATCCGAAACCAAATTCGCGAAGCTGTCCCCCAATTACTATTCGTACATGGTAATCATTACATTCCACTCCCCTCAGGGTTCCCAGCTGGATTTTTGCGAACCTCCAATGTTATTCTAATTCTCCACATTTCCATTGAATCGAAAAAATGTGGAAATATTTGACGAAAAGTGAAAAGGAGCTGATAAAATAATGTCCCGTATGGATCGTGTCGAATCGTCAATCTTCCGTTGCACAACAAAACGAAGCAAAACAAAAATAGAACCGAAACCATAATGAAATTTGCGAATAATGGTTATTATCATCTCGCAAAAAACATCCTCAAGGTATCCCACAAACGATGATCAACGGCACTTTAATGGCCTGCTAATTGCTCACCAAAGCTAGTAAAGGGCTGTTAACGGATCGTTAAAGCACCAGTAGTAGTTTTATTTATTGGATAATCAAAGGCTTTGTTCATAGCTCACCGTGTCAATAAAGGATTCAAATACGTTATTCATAGATTTGTCTACGTGGTACTTTTTCAATTTCCTGCGACTTGAGAATGGTTGAAATTTAATGAAGGCCTAGCCAGGGGAACAACAGGATCTAGAGTGGCAAACTGGAATTATTGCAAGCGCAGAGCTATGTTTTGCAAATATAAAAAAAAAAGCCATCAAAGTAAGGATTTAAATGTAGAAGGAACTACTGGAATATAATCTCAATTCAATCCAGCACCTCTATTCTAATAAATACACAATATTAACAATGAAGAGTGTGAACCCTGATTAGAAGAAGAAATAGTTTTTGGCGTCCAGAAACGTACGCGGAGAGATCGAGTTCATCAATATTCAGAAGAATGACGGTCAATTTAAGGAGAAAGAGGATCATTGAAGAATATTCGTAATAAATTTACCATAAGTTGATAGTTCCACTATGAGAAATAACAATAAGACGATCAACCTTTGATATTTTCACTACGAATTTTCGGTGAACTCACTACGAATATTTTTCAGCGATCCTTTTTTTTTCCTAAATTGACAGTCATTTTTCTGAACATTGAAGATAAACTGTTAATTAATAATAAACTCGGTCGTTCCGTGTACCCGAATGGTACAATAAAAATCTTGTGAATCAAAATTTTCTCGGAGACTGAGTAATCATTCTTTCTGTCATAAAATTTGATAAACTCAGAAGACTCCGACTATTTTCCAACAGAGTAATACAAAAAGATAGAGAAAGTAAGTTGATTTCGACTGATCGAATGAATGGATGTATAATCGAACTTCTGACAGTAAAACCCCAATGTCGTTAACGTAAGATAAATCGAAACATGCGAACGATGGAGCAAAAAAGAAGACAAACGATACCCAGATCTATTCGATCTGACTGAAAATTATATAAAAGAAATAAGAGGAACGTTGGCCACATCGGTTCTTCCGTTTCCATTCATAAATTAACCATCACGAATTTTGGAATATTATGAAAATGGATTCGTAAGAAGAAACATACGTTTTTTCTTGGAGTCCTCATGCATACCTCCAGGTGTCGTAGATCCGTGATTATGATGATGCAGGGCCAAAGGGTCTTGAGGATGCGGATGGATGGCGACCAGGGTACCTCCGGCCGGATCACCCGGGTTGACCCCAACACCGACCCCCACCCCTATATGAAGGGTCCCGTGTTGGCTGGTCGAGTGTGCTGGAAGCTCCATGCTGATCATAGCACGCCACCCTTCTTCCAGCCCCCTCCTCCCTCCACCCCCCTCTTCCACTTCGGACAACACCTCGCCGGTTGGGACGACGAGGCCTTTGGACGACTCCCTTCTCTAATTCCTGAGAAACACACAAAACAAGAATAAATAATTAGTATTACATCCACAAAACATACACGATAGGAATTTGAAAAACTTCCACATTCGTCGGTTAATGCGGTTGCCACGGGGAATAATGAGACAGGTGTCGGTCAATGACTCGTACGTGCTCGACTGAATTTATCGAATATCTATCTGAGTCCTTCTATCCGAGTAGATCATGGGTAACCCGAGTAAAAAGAGGAGAAGAGACGGGGAGTAGCATATACAAAAATGAATCTCGGTGGTCCGGTATAGTGGAATCGCTTTTGCCACGCTTTTTATCCCTACCGAAGTGGATAATTTCTTCGTTCCTCTTCCTACGTAATGGGCCCCCAGACCAATCTTTTTTGCTTGTTACCGCGTTGTTGCGATAGACGACCGCCGACGATGTGGTACCGGCATAGCAACCTCCTCCTCCTCTCTTTCAGCATATTTTTGAATCCTTTTGAATGAACGAAAATATGAATGAGGTGAGAAGAAAAGTTACGTTTTCTCTTATATTCTTTATTTCTAGTACATGTATAGCTCAGTCAGGACGGTCAGTTAAAATTGCCGCTTCATTACCCTTGTTGATTCGTGAGAATCATTGAGAGTCTGTTTCCGCAAGGGTACGTGAGAAACGATACATTGATAACCCAGCGTTCCTGACGCGGAATATCATTTATATTACGATACAGTCGAGGGAAATTCTTTGAAGAATTTTTCGAAGAATCTTCGTTCGTTTACGAACCGAGAAGTTGCATAATGTATCACAATTTCGCGTGAGACCCGAGGATCCATGTACACCTCCTCCTACGATTCCACTCTGTGAAGTATACAGTAGTGTTTCTCGCTCGAGCAACTTCACAGCGCGCTTCATATTGTCACGCGTTGTTAAGTTTCAGCGGTTCCACTACAATGTTACTACTGTATCGAATATGAATAAATAACTTTCATAACGTTGATCGATTTCATCATTTCGCTCGAGGAACAAGAACAAGAGGAAAAGAATTCTTCGTCGTATTTTCAAAGTTGTTGTAGAGAAATGGTAACGTGGTAACAGCACCAAGAACAACAATGGAAATGATAGTTAGTAAAGTACCTATACTAGTCCTTTACTACGGTGGGCTTTCAAGGATTCATAAACAATGCTTTAACTCGTAAATACGCGAGTATCGTACGTACATAGCCACCCTACGTACTATATGTACATACCCTAACCGCATTGCCTCTAGACAAACTCCCACGGTACAAAGGGAGCGTGTAGAAAAGAGTAAGAGGTAAGAGTTAGGGCAGAATACTTTACTTTTACTCGAACCGACCATGGTTCACCCATTTTGCTTCACTTAAAGTCCTACACATTTAAGTTTCCTGGTCATGAGTAGTAAGTATAACCTCATAAGAAGCCTGTTTGCCCGTTTCTTTTCCATCTTCTTCTTCTTCTTCGTTACCAGTCATCATATCGCGTAGACACAAACGATCTCTCCGAGAGGTTGTGTAAAACCAAAGCTGAGCAACTGAGCTTTTACACATCAACTCTGTGCATTCCAGTCCCCATTAGAGAATCCTCCTCACAATGGTACGCGGTGATGATTCTTTAAACTTCAACTCCCGAAGAGGTTCTCAAAGATACACATACCTCCTATTCCTTTCCTATTATCCTTCGAAATCCTAGCAAGAGGTTCATAAATTTACCACAACTTCCTCTCGCTCTTCGAGACGAGAATTCTATTTTGCTCTTCCTTCTCAAACATCGACAAATTTCGATATTTATTTTACGAAGGATAAACGAGAGAAATAACTTGAACATCGGTAGAGAGAAATACAATGCACTTTGGTAATCGTCGCCCTTAAGTTACCTCGTAAAATACCAGGAAAGCAATCTTTACCCTTTCAATTTTCCACATTTTTGCAGCCTCGGTGAAGTGCGAAAATGATCCTCCGAGATCTCGAGGTGACGAAAATGAGAAAGAAAACGACTATAGTTGTACTCATTTTCATTCCTTCACTTCAGAGCCAGGCACTAACTCCAGCTATTACGTTATTCTTGTATCTCTGGTTTTCTCTGAGAACCAAATCACGTGGATAAAGCTGTACGTACACAAGGTACACAAGGTATACAACAGTTCCTATCCTTTGCATCGATTTAATAATATGACAGGGAAGGTTTTGATATTGAAATGAATTTCCGTGCGCGAAAGAGAAAGATCGATCGCCAGAACTTGGAAGAATGGACCGTGGAGGATGCCGTTAGCAGATGGTCGTGCCCTTGTTGTTGTTGTTGTTGTTGTTGCTCATCGATGCACGCACGATATGGTACGATGCACCTTCGTTACCTGTTACCTGTTACCTGTTAGTAAACGTTGCACGATGGGGACGAGAGACCGAAGCAAGAAGCATCCTGGGATTAGTCCATCGGTGGCACGTGCCACGGCCACAGGTGGCTCTTTAAAACTCACTTATACGCCACCGCCTCCTCCTTTACAACTACTTCTACTACTACTACTCCTACTGCTGCTGCTGCTTCTCTTTCTTCGTTCCTTCCACCGATCCTTCGCTGAAGCAAAACCGGAATTGGATGTACTCGACCCTTTCAAAACGGAGGTCAATCGATTAAGAACGGAACATCTTTGATCGAGTACTTCCCTTTGAGATGTAAAAGAAAGAGATCTATTCATCGGAGATTCTCGTACAGGCTGTCGTTGAAACAGTGAAAAAAAAAGAGACTTCGTGTATTTATAATACCACTCATTATCATAATTATCAATTCCAATGAGTTAGAGCGGTGATACGTTCAACGGCTTGCACGGAGATACCGTTTGATGAATTTCATCCTCGTGTGTTTTTATGAAAGTGTGTGTATATATTGGATACATACGATTCTCATTGTGGATTCGCGACGACAAGGATTAACTGGATGGTATCATCGGGCCACGTAATATCGAACCATTAGAAGCGTTAATGATTGCTTAGCCCGAAGCGAGTCATACAAGTGCACGCACCTTCGCATACGCCGATCAATCAGACGGCGAGGCTTAATCGACCGCCATTAGATAATTATAAAGTCAATTGCTTATTTTGCCTCGTAATGATTCATTCCGAGAGATAGAAGAAAGCTTCTGAATTGAAGATGTACGGACAAATTGAAATACAATGAGATTAGTGTCAAGGGTCGTTCGAAATTCATTGTTCATTTAATATATAATCGATTCCACGTATGTTCACATTTTTATGTGGATTTCATTTTTAATGCAAAACTGCATTCATTTGTTGATGAATGTTCATTCAATTTCACATTAATCGTTTAATTTGAGACAAAATAATAAGGAATGTGCTGCAATTTTATTCTACTACTTGCTCGTATTTTTATTCTACTTCGCGTCAAAATCTTATCTTCTAACTGAATCCAATTCAAATTTAATTAGATTTGATAGAATTCATTTACCCTTTCCTTCCTCAAATTAAAATGTTAATTTTAGCTCGGTTTGTCTGGCTGGAAGATAAAATCAGACTGGAATAAAGAGTGATTTGGTCCCGTTCTTTGAGAATTACAGACGAAAATGGGATAAAAAATTGGTTAAAGAGTTGGATTAATTCCAACATCAAATGCCGATGAATTTTCAAGGAAAAACAATGCATGGGGATAAGATAATTCATTTATATGTACACTTATGAAACAAAACTTGCAGTCAAATCGGAACGAATCACGCAACACTGTATTTTGTAGCAACATAAGCGCAACGTTTCTCCGAGATGATAACGGTAAAAGTGGCCTCACGTCGATAAATTCACAACCCAACGCCTCGATCGCGCGACAACAATAAACCTCGAGGACTCGGGGAATTGTTCTCGATCAGGTGGATAATCGGTGGAACTCCATAACTGTAACATCGCGCAAGTGAACTCTCTTGATATCCTTTCTCCATTTTCGTCGTACTTTGTTGTCTTCGTTTCTTTACGGTAAAGATTGAAACGTGTATACAAATAAAAAGGAAATAAAGAGGAACGGTATGGAGCAGGGATATGCATGAAAGCCTGGTGAACTATACATGAGTCTATATAGTGCACTCGTGCGTACAATGTATGTCGCACAGTATATGTGAGTATTTCAATGTTAAGGTTGGTCTGCCAATAGACGTTTCATTAGACGTAATATCACTTCAAATGCATGCAATGTACGCAATTCCAGATGTACGGATCCAGAAAGAAAATAAAATTAACTTGACTTATTTGGAAATTTTTTTGTAGATCTTTCAATTAGAATGTAGTACCTATGTACTTGGGATATCGATAATTAGATTTCAGAGATTTCTCCGAAAGGATGAATTTATGTAAGAACACGGGGATTGTTTTTCGATAAACCAACAATGCAACGTAATTCTCTGCAGTACGATGCAAAGCAATGCGTTTCACAGTGTCTAGTTTAGTCAAGTCGTTAAAGTCGATTGGTTGGTTCGCGACCGGTGTCGAAGATCGTGAAAGTGTAAGAAACTGCATGCAACGCAGATCCACGTCTCCGTCCAGCCTCTTATCGACCGGTAGAATCGATAAAAATGCAAGGTGGCACGCGGCCCGGACCTTCACTGACTCCACAAGCAGCGGCCTACCTCTACAGACATAGATACAACAGGGTGGGCGGACTAGAGAGACTAGAGAAGGCAACTGAACTGGACTGGACTCTCTCGACTTGATTCAACTCAACTACTCTACTCCACTCGACCGGACTAGACTGGCAACGTACAACCCACATGTACACATAGCAAACAGCATACCTATTTACGCGTGGTAAAGTAAATGCACCACCATTATACGCCGTGATAGTAAACTTTATCCACACGTACCTACAACGATTCGAATACAGTATTGACAGGATACAGTGCCGTTTATTAATGCATGTACTCGCTAATATCCTATCTCTTGATTTTTTTTTTTTTATTCATCTTGTCCCCAGAGAACGAAATCTCAGCATTTTTCAGAACATATTTTGTCTTTTTCTTTTTAAAATTGGAGTGAGCAACCGGTACGACGATGTCGCCGATAACTCACTTAGATACCAGCGAGTTTATACATTGACTCCAACACATTCGTACGGGAACAAGTCCTAATGCGTTGTCTGTATATATATATATATATAAACATTAATCTCACCGACGTAGATTGCACCGTATTAATGAATAGAGTGGCACATCACGTACACATGTCCGTACACGATTGATCTTACCAGGCGCCACACAAGCAGTGTAAAAGAAAAGAAAAGAAAAAAACATTCGCCAACTATTTCAGAATGCTCGTCACGCGTGAACCGTAACACAGCTGGATCACACTTTGCTTTCTTCCAAAGCCACTCGGGTAATCGAGATTAGCTGAAACAGTCGGTTTTTCTCTTGACAAATGCGTTCCAGTACATTTTCAATTGTTGAAATTTTATACCAGACTAGTACTCAATTTATTTTTTGATAACCTCGAAACCTAAACATAACCTGGTAGAAATTTGTCTGGGCCATTTGTTTGTCCTATTTACCATCCACGTACTAGATGGGACCCACATGGGGGCAACTGGATAACACATTTCAGTCAATTTGACTTTAGTGCCCAAACATTCAGTTGGTTTATGTAGATTTTTCACGCGTCAACTGATCGTACAGTAACATTGATAGTCAGAGGGATAAAAGAGGAAGCCCAATTTGTCACTCGGGATTATTTTATAGCAATCAATTCAAAAGCAACATTCTTCACTTGAGATTACATTTCGAAATACATTGTCACCTTATTCATAGATGTGATTTTACAAAAAACTAGCAATTCTAGCAATTCCCTGGGCACAGGCTAGAAAGTGAGTCACGAAACTAGCTAGAAAATAACTCAACATCTAGGAAAATTGGCTAGGGTAGGAGCCTGAGTTACGTTGCATTATTCGCTGAATTGAATGATGAACTGTGCTGTTTTACAAAGATATACACATCCCCGTTCTAAATATATCTTTCCCTATCCAAGAATATTGATCCTCCTGTCCAACGTGAATCCGAGGACAGAATAAATGGAAAGGAAGAAAAATGGCAAAAACGAGCAAGTGACGACGAAGAAGAACCTGCGTCGATGAGTGAAGAAATAGAGAAATACAGTAGTCGAGAAAGAGGAACGGCAAAAGGGGCAGAAGGGAGTGGGAAAAGAAAGAAAGAGAATAGCGTGTACAATTGATTGGTCCTGGAACATCCTGCCCCGCATCCTCCACCCTCCGTTCATGGGAAAGTCGTCCACCGCAGGCCTCGATCACTTTTTGTGGCCATCCACGGCAACCATGATCGACCTTCTCTCACTTTTTCCACCTCTATTTCTGTCAGCCACAGACCTCGAGACCTCTTGAAATTTCGCGTTAAAAGAAACGAGGATACCAATATACGAGAAGATAGAAACATATAACACGACTTCGATATACAAATCAAATCCATTTCCAACGTCTAGGGTCTCTTCCCACTCTCCCGTGGGACGTGTTCTTTCTTTTTTTACGATATACAACAGGATGAAATATATCTCTGAAGATATCATTTTCTAAAGTTACACATAACGTATAAATAATCTATATCGAATTTAATTACAAAGTCCGAGAGGTTGTTCCTATATCCCACGTCGCGAGTCGGGCCCATGGAATGTGGAATGAAAATAATAAACACGCATTACACAAATGCGTACATTTACGTATCAATTTCTACCTGTACGTACACGATATTATATATACACAAATAAAATCGATCGATGGTGGATCAGCGGTCCACAACCGAGATCGATGCGTCGGATCGATACCGACCGCCAATGATCAAAGGGAAGAAGAACGAAACGAAGAACGAGAAAAAATGTACGTAGGAGAAAAAGGGATAGATAGACCGTAACCAATCCGGACTCGGTAGGTCCCTCCTATCCGTGAAACGTCTCATTTATGAATGAGAGCCGAGAGATATATCTGACGCTGGATGTAACGTGTACCGACCGAGTGGGAGGGAAGAAAGTGTCACATATTTACGTGGCTGGGCGAGATCGGTAATCGCTGTGCTCGAGATAATACATCATTCGTGTGTATGTTTTATAGTTTTATGTACTTTTTTCCCCTTGCATCCAATCGATCGGACAAAGACGAATCGATTGTGTGCGCGAGCGGTACCTGCGCGCCGCCAAGAAGATAACTGGATTCGTTCGATGATGATGACCGACTTCGTGCCTAACAAATGTATATATACGCGTATTACGTACACACCATCCTGCCACCATGATTTCCGATGCTTTCCTCTTAGCCTCGGGGGGAGTTCTAGATTTGTATGTGTTTGCAATGGACAGCAGGTACGAATGATTCCTATTATTTCACGATTTACCACACTCGCGAACGTTTGAAAATTCAATTTCGACGACGGAATTTCATCGGAGAAAAATCCTCGGTGGCCACGCCTGTTGTCGTCGATGGGGTTTTTTTTTTGCTCAAGAGTCATTGTCATACCGATCCGTGGAAGTATAGATATATATAAGAACGGTGTACGGTAAAGGATCAATTGAACCGCTCATTCCAACGAGGCAATTTATCCAACGGAAATACGATGGAAGCAAAACCTGTGATGATCGGTCACGAGAACTAGACTGCCTTCGTTCGCTCGCTCGAAATCTTCGTGAGATGTTAATTCGTAAAATGATAAGAAAAAAAAGCGTAAGAATGAGAAGAACGAGCGAACGATGGTTGATATATCCTTGTTTTTTTTTTTAGTATGATTTTCCATGTACACGGAGAAAAATGCAGATCGAAAATATAGTAATTTGTGATAAAAACTGGAGGATATTTCTTAAAATCTAAGAGTATGTCTTGAATGCATAATAAGGATAAAACGGTTCACATTTTTGTGGAATTGTATTCGAAAAACAATGAAAAATTAGAAATACTTAATAAAAAATAGAAAAACATATGAAGTTCCCAAAAGTCGCGCGTGAAATTTTATCAAAGACAATAACAAAATTTCAATATTCTACTGTTCACTTTGTGAAATTTCATACGCGACTTTTGGAAAGTTCATATGTTTTTCTATTTTTTATTAAGTATTTCTAATTTTTCATTGTTTTTCGAATAGAATTCCACAAAAAAGTGGAGTATTTGATCTTTATCATGCATTCAAGGAATATTCTAAAATTTTTATTAAAGATTACTATATTTTTGACCTGCATTTTTCTCTATGTATCTTATTTAAATAATACAAGGTTTTTATGAAATTTCCCCAAAATGTGCACGAATCTAGAGCCAGTTTTCGTTCGATATTGATTGGAGATTTTCAGGAACACCTTGCCATAATAAGGATTCTGTCGAATCATGGGAAATTTACGATCAAGGACTGGCACGATTTCGTACAACAAACGTCTTGCATTTCTTTTTTATCTTCATGATCCAGGTATACCTACTTCGATGTTTACTTCGCGTGCATTTTTGTGATCGGCATGGTGCTCACTTCGCTCACATGTAGAGATAAATCACTCGTCAATTTTATAGCCTTTATGAGAAAAATCAAGCATCTCGCTGTGTAAAAGAGAAGAGAGTAACCGGATAATGTATATGGATGTTTATGTGTTTACCCGAATGAAAAATTTGAGTTCAGCAGTCACGAATGATTGATCACTCATTCACGAGTCAATTACGATAGAACGATCAATCAATTCTCACTCAAATGGAAGAGTCGGATTCCTGATCGATAATCTATTGAATCATCCGCAAGTAAGTTTCGCTGAATTATTGGAATGATTAGTTGAGACGCACAAGCTACTAAACTATCGATTTACAGAATTTATCAAGAAATTTCAAATGAACTCTTATGTGTGAATCATCACAAAGAATATATATATATATATATATATATGAATTTTGTGTTGAAAGTTTTATTAAAATCTATGAAAATTTAATATCCTTTTTTATATAAAATTCTGTTCCAAGATTTGCATCAAAACCTTCAGCGATTGAAAATGACAGGAATAATCAACCACGAAGGATTTCTAGGGAACTTGTGAAGAGCTCCTCTTCAATCCTAGAACTGTATACATATTTGTTTACTCCTCCTACTGTATACATGGGTCCACGGGACCCGACTGACAAAATATGCTGTAATTCTCGACGATAGGGGTTAAAATCGAAACACCAAACTGTAAACTACATACTCAGATTAATGAAAGTAGAACCTTAGTAGAAATATAATCAGTTTTCCCTATTACTGATGAGGCACTGATGAGGAAACGCTAATCAGGGAAAACTGATGATTCACTTATTGGGAACTGATTTGTCTAATATGATTATTAAAATTCATATGAAACTGATCAAATTCTGACAAGTTATTGCCTTTATTCGCAAGAAATATTGATAGCGTAAATGTTCATGAAAAATATTCGGTTTAAAAAACATATTGATTGTTATTAAAGTGATATATTGCAATTGTGAAATTACACATATTCCCGATATGTCTTAACCAACATTTGAAGTATCTCAAAGAAATTGAATCGAATTGGTTCAGATTATTTGATCCTGGGTTTGCTCTATCAAATCGATGAAACCTAACCTCAATAATTATAAAGAGTATATGCACTGTATGCACATAACAAAGCTACCTTGGAAATTGTTAGATTTTGTAAGGTTATGGCATAAAAGGAGATGAGGTGTAATATGTATTATTCTTTCTTATTGTGAAATAATATAGTTTTGTTATTTATTATGAGTAAGTATAGTAGTAACTTGAATATTATCTCATGATTGAGGTGGGAACACCATACATATGGTTTGATATATTTTTTGTCCTTGGCCAAAACTCCTACATTTTATCTAAGAAAAAGTCTAGGAAAATTTTTGTTACGGGTTTTGCTGAAAATTTACTTTTTAATCCTTGGAAACATCCTCAACAAAAACATAAATTATTATTTGAGTGAAGAATCATCAATTTAGTGTTATAATTCCATATCTTCATCGACATAACCTGCATTTTTGTGGGTGATAAATGCTTCGTTAGTTACTCGCAAATAACTCATCAACTACCGATCAGTTCCTCATCAGTTACTCACTCATATCTGCTCAGTTTCTCCAATCAGTTTCTGATTAGTCAGAGCGTTACACCCCTTGTCGGAAACTTGTAAGTTTCCTGATCAGTCCCTGATCAGTGAAATGGAAAACTGATCAGTGCCTCATCATTTGCTAGAGAAAATTTCTACTAGGGTAATTCAATCCCACGAAAGTTTTTCTTCAACCATGTTTGCGGTAGCGAAAAAACCGCGCAGTGCAAAACGACATGAATTGGGGAAAACGCTAGATCCATGTATACAGTTCTAGGGTTAAAATTATGAATTACTCAAAAATACACAGGAAGTCAAGATCAGATATTTCTGATAGATTTTGAAGAGATATCTAGCGAGTTTTTCCAAAAAAGAGAAGGATCCTTGATGTAATTTTCCCCTGGGCCACCTAATATTCCGGAAAGTTCACCGGAAGGCTGTAGAGAGTAATAAAAACCTTCTATCTTCAACGTAACATGGACTGAAAGAATGCTCTGAGAAATTGGAATATGATTCTGCATAGAGCTTTGAGTCATCTGAATTGAGAGACAAAAAAACACAGTCGCAGTGACTTGAAATTCGGTTGTAATCACCGGAATGACAACAGAATGTAGTCGCGATGAACAGATGAAATGGTTGAAGCCGAAATGAGTCATATTTTCCAGTTAATAGATTCAGATTTTCCACTATATATTTTCTATTGTTGTGCTAGTAACAATGACTAGACTTCGAGGCATAGCAAGGAAGATATCTCCTCAATCAAGTGAATAAATATATTTCTTACTATCATCACTGTGGGAAGAAATTCAACGAGATTCGTTGGGAAGCAATTAACCCGTTCACAGTACTGCCGTGCTGAGCCAAAAAACCGTAATTCACAGGAATTTTCCCCGTTTCTTACATATTCAAATTCGGATCAATTTTTTATATGTACTATCTGAATTTCTTGGAGTGAAAATCCACTTCCGAAGGGTAAAAATACTGCAAGTCCAACAAGAGTGAGATTCCACTCCTGTAGAGTGAGTTTTTACTCCATAAGAATGAACTTGCACTCTCTTGGAGTGAGGATCTCACTCTTATAAGAAGATGAAATTCCACTCTTCAAACCGAGTTGAACCTTCACTCTGTTGGAGTGAGAATTCACTCATATGGAATGAAAAGTCACTCTTTAGGAGTGGAATCTCACTCTCCCTGGACTTGCAGTATTTTCACTCTTCGAGAGAGAATTTTTCACTCTAAGGAATTTAGAGAGTATTGTGATTCAAAAATTTTTCATTCATTATTGAGAATGACTGAAAAAAACTTGATATCGATATCACAAAACTTCAAAATTTTGACATACAGTCTTTTGGCTCAGGACGACGGAGTGGGTAATAATTCCTCAAAATTTGATAACTTCATCGCATTTTTCGGAGAAATCACCAAAAAATTGGTGTTTTCATTACATTTGCCGATACAATTACCAAAATCCTGTGACACTAAGAAAAAAGCAACGTGGTTACAGGAACCATGTTCGCATGGTCAAAGATTCACGGTTGCAGTGACGTAGAATTTGGTTCTGATGACAAGGAAAACAAGACAAAATCACATGAATGTAGTTGTAGCAACTACATAAGATGGTCAAGGCAAAAATCAACGACGTGCTGTGGTTGTGCCGACCAGATTTTTCTCTGAGTGTAATCTTCCCGTAATTTTCTGAGTAAATTTACCGACTGTTTTACAATGATGCTGTTTTTATTTTCCGAAAGTTGATCAGAAGATAAAATCCCACTCAATTTCGACTTTCCGTGGAGTACGTATGTATTTTTGGACCACTCGAGTGGATACTAGTGCCGGGACGCTAGCCATTTCGTATTGGCCAGTTTATTCAAAAACTATTGAATAAATTCATCCAAACTGAGTTTCTAAAGATTCTGCAAGCCATGAGGAATCTTTAGAAACTTAGTTTGTACGAATTGATTCAGTGCTTTTTGAATAAACTGGCCAATACGAAATGGCTAGTGTCCCGGCACTAGTATCCCCTTAAGAAGTTGAAAAGTTCGCCAAAGGACTCATCACAAACTTTTCACGTAACTTTTCCATTATGTCTTAAAATAGTGCTCTCGTTTTTGACTGGTTTGGCATAGCTAATGTTTTTTAAAAATATTTGTCTCCTACGTTTGTTCATAATACGTCTTGTTATGAGCTACTGAGTGACTTTTTGCAGAATTTAATTGATAATATTGTCCTTTAGGAATATCAGGATTTTGTAAAACTTCTAAACTTGAAGATGAGATAAGAATTAGTTATGTTAGTTGGATAACCCACATCCAGCAGATAATAATGTTTCAGTGATATTGAAATATCGCAGTAATATTGCAGCGATACCACTGCGATGTTCGTGCTGAGGGTGCATTCTTTCCACTTCATTGAATTATGTCTCTAATCTGTCTATTTGTAGTAGGATTTTCCCTGCTGATTGGAAAGTTTGTTCTGGTATTCCTGTTTCCAAATCTAGTGTTCAAGCTACACTGAAAAAAAGGTATGGCTCTCACAGCTCTACTATTCATGGGTTCTCGCTGTCAGGAGGTATAAAGATGCCAGTATAGCTCCTGACAGCGAGAACACATAAATAGTAGAGCTGTAAGAGCCATACCTTTTTTTCAGTGTAATATTAGGAATTCTCGGTGGATTTCCTTACTCTTGCTAAAATTTTGGATAATTTGTTTACTCTTAAACTTTATGATACAGTTTTCTGAATTCACAAAAAAATTTGCAATATTTTAACATGAACATTCTCTCTGAGATTTCCAAACAGAATTTTGAGAAAATCAAGTTTTGGTCGCCCCACTAAACTGTGTGATTTCTTCCAAATTTTGTTCGAAAATCCACTAAAAGATATGTTCGTGTGAAAAAAGGTCAAATTTGTTTATGAATCCATAAGAAAACTTTGTACAATGTACGGTGTATTATTGTACAAGATTGTTTATTTCTATATTCGCCTATAGTGTTTTGTATTGCGAAAATATTATGATTGCTTCACTTCTGCTTATTATCACATTTATGATCCACATGTTGGTGTCGTTTTTATCTTTGTATTTTCCTATGCAAAAAATTCTTCACTGTAAAAAAATTTCTTCTAAAAATTCACCGAATTTTAGGAAATTTCAATTGAATTTCGGAAAGTATTCTGAAAATTCAATCAATTTCTTCAAAATTCAGCAAGATTTTTCTGAAATTTCAGAAAAAAGTGGCTGTGAAAAATTACAGTCACATTTTCTGGATTTTCAGAAGGAAGTTTTTTACAGTGTTTCCCATTTATTGAATAAATAATAATAATTTTGATTTCCCTAAGATCTTGAAAAGTCCACCAGAAACCCCCCATATTTGACATTCCAGGTACTTTCGCGTATTGTAAAATCCCGAATAATCCAACAGAAGTTCACTGAGACTCTTGATCTCAAAAACCCAGAGTTATATAATTAGGAGTGGAGAAATTTCACAAATCACAAATCCCACTCCACTCCATCGTAACCTTGAATGATTTTGAAAACTGTATTAAAACTCAATCAGATTTTCAGATGTGATTTTCATGATTTCAAATGTACAGAATATCAGTGCAAACAGCAGGCATATGAGACACAATTATTGGAACATAAAATATGAAAGAAATAATTATAAACTATTCACAAACATGAGAATTAATTCATAACACTCTGACACAAAATGAACTTGGCTCGAGTACCCTCTGTATTCTCCAACCTGCCTTTGTCACGCAAACCTGACACCCATCGATGATTGCGTTACCCCTATCACCTCAATTTTAATCCACGGAAACCAAGGGGAGAATATTTTTCAACACTGAACGTGCGGATATAATACGGAAGTTAATCAGAATATTTACGTTCCCAACCAACTGGAAGTTATAAATATCCTACCGTGTAATTAACTCTTCAAATCCGTACGATTTCATTTAACTATACGAATGATACCATTTGTACCCTACGATTTCATAAAATGCGCTTACGTGGCGTTCAAACAATCAGGCGATAGATTTTCCACACGGAAAAAACATTCCATATGGATTCTCTATAGGTTGTTATTAACTTGACATAACCGCTCACGTAAATATGACTGAAATAAAATTTATATTAGAACAAATGTTATGTGCGAATTGCTCCTGCAGTTAACGGGAGTAATGTTGCTATGGTCGCCATGATAACCACGTGAATTCAACAAAAGACTCTGTAGTAGGTTTTATATCAGACTAATACAGACCAATTTTGTAATCGTAACCTTACTACTCATAGAATTTTTACTTTCAACGACGTTTTTTTATGCAAATATGACCAGTATTTACCTAATAAACATTTCGTGTCTGAACGACATCTTTTAGAGATGAAATGTATCTAAAAGATATCCATTTGTAAAAGATCCCATAAAAACTGATACGTGGAATCTATGAGACTTAATGAGATGTTTAATGAACACTTGTCCAAGGATTCATGAGGTTTTACACCCAGAAAACGGTATGCTTGAAATAAACAAGGGATTTGTTTCAAGTATTATTATGTTTGGTATATGTGTAATATGCTTATTATAAGGATTCAAACATAGAGTATACTTGATTTCAGCATAAGAACCCCTCAATATGAGCATAATGTACGCTCGAAACATAAACATATTAACTTACAAATTTATAATAATTTTTATAACATGTCTTCTGATATTTAGGAATTACTTTGGGCTTTGAATTTATATTTAGAACGTAATACTTGCAGATTTAACATTCTGTATCGTTGCTTATTTGTTTGAAAAACACGTAGTTTCATCGATCCTTTGATGCTCCAAGATCGTTAAAATAAACAAATTGTTTGGAAAAATTCTCATTAATATTTGAAAAAAATGGGGTTTTTTGAAACAAGAGAATTTGAGAATATAAAAATCACGCTATAAATTATCTTTCTCCTTGTTTCAATTTTTATCCAGTCTTGTCCGGTTTCGTTCGACATTTTTAGCAGAGTATCTTTGATTCAATAATTTCATTATTAAAATAATAATTCGAGTAATGCATTCACTCGACAGGGCACCACTGTTTCAATGCTGTCAACTCAATCGTTTATAACTCAAACTTCCATTTCATCAGATTGAAAATAAACCATCATCAATACAGTCTATGTTTTGTTCTAATTCCATCAAGATTAGCACGTGAAAAGAATTAAATTTGAACATTGACAGTTAATTGACTATAACGTAAACAGCATTCGTTTCCCTTCGAATCTATAATTTGAATTCCTTCTGATTTGAAAAACTTTATGAGACATGTGTAACGACACGACAACATATTACAAACTAATATAAAAAGGAAATATCAACGACAATAGTTATTGAGACAAGCTAATACCGAAGGACATGTGAAACAAATTATGCAGGATAAGGGATGCGATAAATATGTACAGATTAAATGAGCGCCTGATAAAAGACAGGACTGAAAGATTTCATCAAACCAGTTGTGAGACTTGACGGTGATGATTTTAATCGAAGCACTGAATCAATTTACGTGCAGCCAAATTCGCTATCACGAATCGAGAATTTATATACGTTAATATTTTAATTCTCTAAATACTCAATGGATCGAATGAATCGAATATCCAAAGATTATACACAAATTTGAAAACAGGTGTTCCTGTTCCTTATGCAAATTTAGACTGGTGATTCAAAAACTGTTTCAAATATTTGGCTTTTATTTTAAAATTGTAAATTGACAATTTTACAATATTTAATCGCTCGTGAGGTAACAGAACTTCTGTATTTACGTTCTGAAAGAATTTTATTGTAAAAATTACCGTGAAATTTCAGTAATCGAAGGACAAGTGAAAATTCTCTTAAAAAATTACTGCGCAGCTTGTAAAAGTGAGTGAATTTCTCAACAGCTGAAAGTGATATTTTCTACAAATTTTACAGGACGTACAGTACAATTTTGAAAAATTTCTACTTGTCCCTCGATCACTGAAATTTCAAGGTAATTTTTCAACCAAAATTCTTTCAATGGGATAAAAATTTGAGAATATTTCTTGAATTTTTGATATAAAACGGTTCACATTTTTCTGGAATTTGATTTGAAAAACACTGAAGAATTATCAATACTCAACAAACAATACAAAAAAAATATGAACTTTCCAAAACTTTGCATATTTTTTTCCATTGTTTGTCAAGTATTGATAATTTTTCAGTGTTCTTTTTAATAAAATTCCAAAAAAATGTGAACCGTCTTATCTTTATTGCAAATTTAAGAAAAAATACTCTCATATTTAAAAAAATATTCTCAAAGTTTTCTTAAAGATTAGTATATTCTTCACCTGCATTTTTCTCCATATGGAACCTTCAATATTTCTCCCTCTCTTTGCTTTCGGTGTAACATATGCTATAAGAAATACAACGAACTTGTGAAATCCATAATTCGAAGCCTCGAAAAACGCACCATTGTTCAACTGTAAAGAGAAGTTCTACCATTTTCTTTCGTCCTTGTACGAATACGATATCGTAGCCGCAAAGAGAACAAAGTGAATTCACGATATTCAAAACTCAATTTCAAATTATTGTGAAAAAAGTAAGAAATAATGCTACCAGGGATGTTTCACCCGAACCAATTCCACCTTTTTTTCCATTAAAGAATTCTATTTTTATATCTCCTCGAACGTTACAACGTTATTAGAGTTTTGTGAGATACCGATCCAGTAGTCTCAAGTCAGCGGGTACTGGCCATCGTGACGACACGCGTAATGAGGCGACCTTGAGCGAAGGCGGGTGGCACAGGAAGTCGACAAGGTTTTTATCGGTCGGTGCCGAGGCTCGAGTCTTCTTATATCGTTGTTATACTAACATTAACGATATTACGACAAAATTTAGGCCGGCTCTTAATCGCTCTTTTCGCAACACACGCACACGTGATCGTTAAAAAAAACCCACCATCCTTCTCGCAAATCACGGAATTCCAATACCAATTTCAATTTCCAGAGATTACAGAATTCTTGAATAATTAGATCAATCGACTGAGCGATGAGAAGAAAATCAAGAAGTTAAGATTTGTGAGGATGATCGTAAAATGATTCCCCCGAGAAGCAACTTGTGACGTTTATAACGTATCTGGTTAGAATATACGCAGATACGGTTACGAGAAATGCTGTTGCTTTCGTTGTTGTTTTTGTCTTTTTATCTGCGTACAAGATCGTAAGTTCGAGTTATACGTTCGTAGTATATATGCTATACTAGGAGAGCAGTAATATCGCTGAATTATGACTGGATATATTCTCTTCTTCTCTATTTCTCCAAGCCTAATTGACATCTCGAAGTTTCTTACATCGGATAGTTGGAGATAAAAGCAAAATCTATTCGAGTCAATTCTATTGTTTGAAAAATTTGGTCTGTACTTTTGTCGTGGCGAGTGGTGGGTGGTTTATGCGGACAGATTTCACGAGCATGAAAATTCATTTCCCATAAAAGCTTGAAGCGACACGATCGAATACCTAGTTGGAAACACAATGCCGATCTGGATAGTTGCTCAAAGACTCCGCGGAGAGAGATTCGAATCTGATAGCCAATCTGATCACGATACTCTCGAGTCACAAATAATGATTGTTAGAGCGGACGGCTCGTTGCTTCGCGACGATATATCGTTAAGCGAGGCGAGAACTATTTTATCGTTTTGATGGAAACATGACTCATTTTCCGGGGATTTGAATTTAAAAGGGGGAAAAAATCGTATTTGTATACAAATATATTTAGTGCACCTGATACCACGGTACGTGTACAACAACGTACGTACCTGTTGCACTTGCACAAGGCATACGTCGCGCTTTTAGTAACGCTCGTGAGCATTTCCGGTTTCCCCCGAATTTAATTATTCGAAAAGGAAGCACGTCCGACGCGCGTAATTATCCGCATTTTATACGGCTAGTATTCGAAAGGGTGTTGAACGTACGATCAACCGATATCGCTACGTAAAATCAAACTCTCCCCGCAGTTTGATATATAGATTTTTTGTCCCCGTCCTTCCCCTCCCCGGGTATTTACATTCACGGTTTATCATTGAAATTCAAATAAGTTGGGAAAAAAGGACGATATCGTGTCGATATTTCTACGGTTATTATTTTAACACTTGTTGCACGCACCATTAATAATCCTTACATTTCCTATACACACCCCCTTCGCTGCGACCTAGCCGACATGAGAATATCCGGACCATTTATAGGGGTGCCCACCTGTTTGCATACGAACAAGTGTATTAAATTCAAAGTCATCAATTCAAAGCATCTATCGAGCTCAACTGCTTTTTTTCATTTATAAAAAGAATGAGAGTTTGATTACAGAAACGTGTACGATGTTCGATGATTGTTAAAAGCGTAAGTGCGTGAGGGTAACCTAAGAGATGGACGCATCGAGTGCTAAAGCATCGAGTAAAGTGCAAGACGGTGTATGGAATACATTGTGACGTGCGCGTCACATTGCACCTGATACCACTGACTCGTTCACTCATATATGTAGTACAAGAGTCGCGCCGGCATTTTACTCTTACACTCGTCACATACGTACAACGCTCAATGCTTTCCCACGGAAATTTCCGGCGATTTGCGAAACGTTCCCTACACGAGGTGCCAAGGTCGTACCTTGCATACAGCTACACATACGGTTTGTCTCGCTATTACGTTTCCTTGAAACGCATCATCAACACGTTCTCAACAATTACACTACTCGCGTCTATATACTATTGAGAAATTCACATTCCCCCTTTTGCTTATTTTTCAACAGAAGACATTTTTTTGGTCTCAAATTATCTCTTCTTATTGAGAGAAAAAGAACAACGATCAAATGTTCCTCCGACAAAATTCTACGATTCAATCTAGAAAGCAGAAGTTTCTTGAACGATACCATTGCACACACGCAACACGTGGTATACGCAGAATGAGTTTAAATCACAATTACTATCCCACAGCATCATATTTTCTCATTAGAAGAGAGTCGAGTTTCCGATGGAGCGATTATGAAGTCATTAAAATGAAAATATTCGCTTGACAATCGTTCTTGATTGCCACAACGTTTATTTATATTTGTATTAACTTAACCAAATTACCTGGATTGAATCTTTGATTGATACAGATGGCTACATTAGGTTGATGTACAAGCAGTTTGGTATACTAGGAAATGTGTTGAAACAGGTTCGCGAGGATGATATCTTATCCCTTTGGGCTAATATGAGGATAAAAAGGATTGAATTCTCACCGATAACGTCCAACGTGAGTAATTCCCTCTCAACACTCGTGCTAGAGTTGACAACGTAATACTAAACTCTAACCATATTTATTGACTCGCACCCAGAGGATGATGAATGCAATTTTCATGCTTTACGAATGATTCATGTGACCTTTTTTGTTGAAATCGTTTACAAAGTGTGTTTCAAATATTCCCTATTAGAAGAAGAAAATCAATTAAAATTCTCTTGCGGACCATGCAAACCACTCGATACCTCGATTTGCCTCTGTATACCTGTTGCTTTCGTTGCTCGTGTTACCACAAGAACAATTGCAGAGATTGAGCAATTATCATTTTATTACCGGCAATTTAGGTTACAAGGTGTTATTTTTATATGAAAATGCTGAGAATAGAATTGATCGTAAATCGAAATCGTCGGCTCGCGCAAATGCACGTGATAATTTAGCACGGAAAACTTGACCGATGATGTGGCTGAACATTATCACAGCTGGACATCATCTACGTAATTTTTTACCGTTACACACTCCATAGAATGTATTCTATATTTTGATTGTAAGAAAATGGAATATCAATATAACTTTATTATGAGGGAATAATTGAACTTTCTTTCAAAGTGTGTATCCTAGAGCGAAACCATACAATAGGCAATTTTTTTAGCTGCTAAACGAGGTATATATTCTGTACCAACAGAACTGTGAGCTCAATCTACGTAGCAAAACCTTGGGTTTCGCCGAGTCATCGACCAATGTTTTATTCTCAATAGTAGACAGTAGCAATTGGAGAAACTTGAAAAAGAAATCAATTCCACCGTGGTATTCGTGAAAGAACAAAACTAATTCCTCGAAAATTCGAGTCGATCCCCAGCCTGTGGCGGTTACCAAAGACGAACACGATATCATGGGGAATGCAAAACAATCATACTTTGGAATACAAAATGAAGTTACCGATCTCTATAAATAGAATCAAGTTACTCGCAATGTTTATACGATAGTAAAAGCAGATGCAAATAATACAGACGCAATGCGGTACGACACCTCATGCGGAGATCAAATATAGTTAAGGAGCCAGTAGTGGTATAGGTAGGCAAGAAGGAAAATGCGATACTCGATGAACGCTAACCCGGTTAACTGTACACACAACCGACAACCGAACGCACTCTTCTACTTCTTCTTCTTGTTCCTCTCCTTCCAGCAGCAGCAACAGCAACAGCAACAGCCACCGGTGAGGCCACACCGCAATTAACCATCGGACAACTTGCATAGCCGACCGATAAAAGAAAAAGGAAAGGGTAAATGTGCGGCACCCGCGTCGCATCCTTGACATGGCCGCGATGAGATCGCCCGTGCACCACCTCCTAGACCACATTCCAAACTGAGCGTGACAACAACAAGCATGCATGCGTGTACACGGGGGTTATCTCCTCGATGGATTCTTAGATAACTACTCTTTCTCTCTTCCTCCTTCTGTGTGTGATTGCAACAAAACATTGATGAGCTGAAAAGTTGTTTGACCGTTACACCAACTCGAGTTTTATAAATAAAAAAGGCATAAATATATTTTGCAAATTTTGTATTCTGTTTCTCTCTTGAAAACGTTGAGTTTGCGGAACAGCGTTTGCAGGGAATTAGAAATTAGCTGTCGTACATTTGCATACCGAGCAGGTGGCCGACTCTTTACTGCCACCACCGTTCTGGTACTGGTGAGCGGTATTTTCAGAACTAAACAAGTTTCAGGGAGATTTTCAACGCGAAAACCGGTGCAACCAAGAGAGTTATTGATCATTCTCTCGCGATCTATAACAGATGTATTTAATGAAAGAAATTTTTATATTTCATATGATCTTCGAAGCTGTAAGCTTTACTCGGTGTATCAATGCAAATACTGCTGATATTGCTACTATCATCTACTGGCTACTAGCATCGGTTTAAGAGCATTCAAACATTTCTGTATCTTAATGGGACTTGTATTAATTATTCCACATACTTGATCGCTCGTTTATTCCCCCTCCAGGCTGGGTGAAAATAACTGAGTATCGTCAAGTATTCATACTTTGGATATCAGAATTGAGTATTGAATCTTCTGAGACTCGAAGCTTGAAAACGACAAGGGAAATTGAATAACGATGTATCAAGCTTTGGAATTTCTTGATTAAACCGAAGAAAGTATTTAGTAGAGTACGATACAGGGATCCATTCTGTGGAATGAAAAAAAAAAGTAATAATGTCGGCAACGACTTTTGACTACACGACCATCTTTAACGACTACCACCTGACGCAGCAACTGCCCCTTAAATTGAAAGATAGCAGTTGTCTTGGAGGAGTGCGCGAGAAGGGTGCAATACACGTAAGGGTACAACGGGAAGGGTGGAAAAAGCAGATGCCGTTACCCATGTTACTTCTGTTGCCGTTGTTTTATTCGCGATTAGAAACGAACTTTCTTTCCTCCTTTCCCAAATAATAATAGCCTCGACGGTTGACCACTCGATTCACCACCGTTCGTCTACCTCTTATCTCTCGAATCTCTCAAAAACTTTCACACTCTCATTTAAAAGAATGATCCCCATTATTATATTAGGAAGATAAAACGGGATGAAGTATGCATTGTTTATCCTGTTGTAGATTTTGAGGAAGATAAAAAGATAGTTTATACACGTATCTTTGCAACGATTTGAAAATACGACCTCAGAATGGATGAGCAAGTATAAATGTCTGCTTCGATCGACTTGTTCGCTCTTGTATCCACGGTTTCAAGTAGCTCGTACGGTTGTGCAATTACATCGAATCGACGGTGGTACACGTACACGTGGATTTTATGGCTCATGAAGGAAGATTACCAGTTCAACCGACAAAAAAGAACCTTTGACGATACATGCATGTATATGAGAATAACTTAAATCGTCCTCGCAAGCATCGGGTGCAATTTTATGTCCTTCTTCGATATCGAGAATCGAGAATGGATTCAACGATAAAATAATGTAAAAAGAATTCAAGCTTGATGGAAGGATTCCAAGTGGAATGAATACTAATAATGGACATTAATATTTCAGAAAGAAAAAACAAAATCTCTCATACTATTTTCGCGTATGGATTCAAAAATTCAAATTAATTCACGTTAATGATAGCGAAATATTCCATTTAAGTAATCCGCTATTGGAACTGTGAAATTTTATTCCATTGCTGAAATATCTTGTCGAATATATATCTATATATACATATATTTCCACACCCATGTTGTACGTTGATCGCTCTCCGCCGACGCCGCGGTCATTAACCACACGCCAGATCTGTCATTATTTTCTACAAGTATCCATCTCTATCCATATTTGATGAATACACGTCTACACATATGAAAACTATATGCATCGCGTATATTAAAACACTGTAGGTGTGTAACTTCAAATCAATTTTCAACTTTCACATTATTCCTTTTTCATCATACCCACTATATTCATATTTATTAATTAAAAACAGAAAACATAAATTAAAAAGAAGATAATTGAGTACACAGAGATTAATTAAGAAAAAATATACATCTTTGGTTCATATTTGAGTGTAATTTTTTAATTTTTTTCCCCTCATTTTAAACGCGGAGTTACGAAAATGAGAAAAAATTGTTCAATAAGCTGAGATAAAGCGTACTCGAAAGAAGAAACTTGGAAATTGTTTCGCAGCAAGTTTCTTGAAGAATCTTCACTTGTCCTTGGATTATTAGAATAATAATTCTAAGAACGAGTTGAAAATTCACTGTTCCCCGCTAGTTATTCAATGCATATTGAATCAAGTTTGTTATAAAGATTCCCATAACATGGAACATAAATCAATTATTCAAGCAGTTTTATCTCATAAACACTGTTTTATGATAGCCCGTCTCATACTCTTCATCGAGTATCCACTTTTATTTGCGTGGTTATGTTTCAATTCCGCGCCATCGTAGCTTGTTTCACCTCTTTCAAGGATAATAAATCAGAAGCATATCGAGTCCTTTCATCTCATACATCAATTTCGCAAAACTCCTGTCAAGACATTGTATTACTTGATTTTATTCTCAGCATTGATCAAAGAAACAGTCAAATCCATTCTTAAGCTTCAAAAGACTTTTTAGTGCTCCAATAACGGGATGAAAATCGCTTCTGTTTTACTCTGGTCACGAAAATTATAATATTCAACCAAACGTGCGGAATCACACAAAGAGAACGAGGATTTTGTGTTTTACAAAGAAAATATTATATCAATTCTACACCCGTGTGGTATAAGAATACATTTTTCTGCGATATCTAAGGCGTCATCTATCAACAATATCTAGTATGTTTCTCTCAATGTAGGTTTATGAAACTAATTTACTTTCAAACTTCTCTCATGTTTAATCATATTCAGATTCAAAGAACTGATATGATTATCCGTTCGTATTTATTTATCTTTTTTTTTTAGCGTTGCACTAAGAGAAAGTATCGTTTATCGTGTATATTTGTACTAAAATTCCACAATATTTCTTAATTATTTTCAGGAATCCAGGGAACGATCAACATTCAGGATCGAGTAACTTCGGTGAAGAGGACTGAAGTCTGACGATGAATGATGAAATACAAGAATTTTGATTTATCAAAGCAAGGAATGAAAAGCGGTACGTGGAATTATGAAGGTTGGTGGATTTTTCATTGTTTTTTTTATAGAAAAACAATAAATTATGATAGATGTGAACAGAAAAATGAAATTTTTAGGGAGACACGGTATTCCCACTTTGAAAAAATTTGGAAATTATATATAATTGTTATATAATATTATATAAATTATATATAATTCTAAAATTTTTTACATAGGCAAATTGTTTTGATTTACGTCTTTGAGATGAATTATATTTGAATCGATATCCTGAATTCTCTGAGAAAGATTACTGCTGCCGATGGTTCAACTCAACAAATCATGTTCTTGAAGATATTGTAGGAGTTTGAAAACATTGTTTGAAAAATGTGCTGTAAGATTTTGGGTCTTCGATTAAGGTTGGATCTGAGTATTTCGTTATTCGATTATTAATTCGTTCCAATAAACGGTTCATAAACATTCTTGAAGTTTGAATCGTTTAAAGAAACGAAACGAAAATTCAAACTCAAAAAATCTGATGAATTATTTTGATTAATTTTCTCGAATTAATTCCTTGAAACTGCAAAAAGCGTTCAAAACGTGTACTGCCAGATTTCGAGCCTCTACCGGTTGAGTATTTTTTTATCTAATTACTAATTCGTTTCAATGAACGATTCAAACTTCAGCAACATCCATTATCGACCTCTTAAAACGGCTAAAATTGTGTTTTCTGGGCATTCTTTTTATGTTATTCAGAAAATCAAAGCATGTACACTTAACCGAGACTACGACAAAGATCAGTCTCGAATCTAGAAGCGTATATTGGTTCATTTTGTTGATAAATTCATTTCGCCATATCAGTTGATGATATTTCATGCAGAAACTGAAAATAACGAATATTATCGATCTCTGGAATTTTTGACAATAATTTCTTGTACAGTTCCATTTGAAACAAGAAAATAACAAAGACAACTTCTATTTCCGTACTCTTCTATATATTTTTACATCTTCAACCAATGTCAAGGCTCAAATA
Source organism: Gonatopus flavifemur (assembly GCA_018340375.1). Lineage (NCBI taxonomy): Eukaryota > Metazoa > Arthropoda > Insecta > Hymenoptera > Dryinidae > Gonatopus > Gonatopus flavifemur. The sequence continues at coordinate 16,957,853 of JAFFJZ010000005.1, forward strand.
TTGCGTAAACGAGCGTACAGAAATATCAAAAATATTACAAAGTTGAACTTACAGCCTTGTTCCGACTGGAAGAAAACACCAGAAACAAATTCCGACATCATGGAAAATGCTGTGAATTTTGGTCGATTTTTTCAAGTAACATACAGCCGAACTTTTTACAGTGAAACGAAATTTCCATTTGTCTCGTCTTTTCCATTGTGTTGGCATTCATTTTCGGTGCTTACATATACTTTCTGTTGAAAAAACGCTAGTTTTGTTTGCATCTTAAAATAAGTTGATATACAGAATACAAATAAGTTTTGCGTTTTTAACGAAAGACATAGCAATACCAAACGATTGCAGCAACTTGCTATCTGAATATCAAACATCGATCAGTCTCTGCAACACAGAGAAGAGAAGTGAAACTTGCTACCTGAATATGAACTTATTTTAGGATGCAGTCAAAATAGCCCTGTTTCGTTTGAAAGTAAGCACCGAAAACAAATGCTGAAGCAATTGAAAAGACACTGAATCTTAGTCAGTTTCTCGAGTAAGATCCAGTGAAATTCAGCCAAACTCTTCACAGTGGAACCGACTTCTGGTTGCTGTAATAAATTATTCTTGTCGAATACCTATTAAAAATTACTTTCACACATGTTACATACGTTTTACACAAAAACATATGCACAAATAATATACAATGACCGTGGTAAAAATATCACAAGAGTTGTTTTCTATGATCGATGATGCGCCACACGGAGAAAAAATATGATAACCATCTTCATACAATTCATTATGACGATAAATGACAGTCGGTATATGACAATTCATCATAATTCTCGTAACAGTTACTATATTTCTGCTAAACACTGATAGATGTAGGCATGAATTATGTCCTTCGATTACTATACTTTGTCTGATAACCATTATCATATTCTATTAGCGCAGTGTTAGTCAGTAATTGATATTGAATAGACAAAACTGATAAGCTATTCATCAGGGAATGATAAGTTAAACTAATTAGTGATATCACGATGAAATGCATACAAAAAAATCGCGAGGAATATTTTTTCATCACAGTCAAATTGAAAAAAATTGTTAGAAGGATTCTTAAATTTCATGAGTTATCAGAATTCAAGAACATCCTTGAATTTGAAGATTTGTTATTGAAATTCAGAAGTGTGTCATAAGATTTGATAAATCTTTCATTAGATTCTTAAAATTTGAGAACTGTTGCTCATGTGAATAGTTCCATAAAATGTTATTAAATTTCAGTTCGATTGTCCTAACAATGTATTATTAAAAACTGCAATAATTTTAGAACAAAAGGATATGGTTTATCACTCCTAACCCTACTGGAAATGGAACTTTTCAGATCCAAAGCCATGGATTGGGCCAAATTGGGGTGATCTGAACCAAAATAGGATAGAAGATGGTCGAATTTTCAGAAAAGCAATTTTCTAGCCGGGATTAATCACATGATTGGGGATATGACTTCATTGGACATCTTTTCTAGATGAAGCTGAAACTAGCAGACATAAAGCTAGCAGCCGGTTGTTGTAACTCTTGATTGAACCTTGTTGAAGCTTTGTTAATATCAGAAATCGATCAAGTTGCATTCCAGTAAACGTTATGACAATCGGCTGCTAGTTTCAGTTTCATCTTTTCTAGGTGATCCTATTCACCCTGAAATGATCTTTTTCATCCCGTTTTACGGTATTTCAAAATCACGCATCCCAAATCACAATACTGGAAATTCAAGTAATTTATTTTCAAATACTCAGAGTGTATGGATCATGTAGTCACTTTTCGAATTCTCAAAAGCGTGTATATTTTAAACGTTCAAAACATGTCCCATGTCCATAAAAAAATCCAACAGATGATTCTTAGACGTAATAAGATATGTTTCAGACCTCTAAAAGATATCTAAACACATTGCATAAGGCATCTTAAGACCAAAATTATGATGAGGGATGTCATTGAGAACTATATTCACGATTTGGAACGCTCGCTAGTGTTTGTAGAAATGAATCAAACAAACTCTTCACTGGTCAGTACCTCTGTGGTTACTCGCTAGTATCCGCTCAGTTTTGCTCACGAATTCAATTCCTCCCCAATTCAAAGTTTTTCCTACGCCATGAATGCTTCACCAATGAAAAGAGTAGAAAGACTTGTACCTAGTAGTTTCCTAGAGGAAACTTTAACCAGAGCATTTTTTGTTCAAAATTGTTGATGTACGCAGCATGAAAATTTTTCTTGAGAATTTAATCACTGAAATTTCTTTTTTCTATATTTGTTCCAACAAGGTTTGATGATTTTTCGCATATGTTTTCATGTTATTCGAAACAGTTTATTCAAATCTAATAATAATGTTTGTCTGAACTGATGATTGAAATTTTCATACATTCTCTTTGGATTTATTTAAAAATGAGAAAGTTAGCATAAAAACATAGCATAAAAATTATGTGGCGATGACATAATTTGAGAAATAAATCCATCAAAATATAATTTGAAAATTCTTCTTATGTTTATGACTTATGTTTTTCATTTTAAAAAGTTCAGATGCAATTACAATTTTTATATCAAGCGTAAACAGAATCGTATGAAATCACGAGAAGAATATGATTTAGGAGTACAAATCGGGACAAATGAAATCTAATCTTTCACTATCATTAAATATGAGATTCATTCTGCTATGTCAGTCAAGAATCAATACGCAAGATTAAAACGAAACGTATTCACCGACTTGAGAAGAAATTCAAAAAAGTAATATTAATATCGTAGAATATTCTTACATTCTGTATTCGAAGGCTTGGTATTCCAAACCGACATTTAGTCGTTCACTTAATCAAATTTCCAACATTGTAAAGTTTCACACGTCTCAATTAACATCAAGTCAGTTCTTATCAGGTGACTTTGAATTATGTATGCGAAGACTACTATCTTCATATTCAAATTATATTATAGCAGCAATATATTCTTCGTGAATTCACTTGGTTCAAAAAAATGAAATCCTTTGCTTCTCTTATTCGTAACTTCCATGGATTAGGAGGGAAATGTTCCACAAAAACAATTTTTCCTGACTCGAAACCTACTTGGTGTGAAAAATGTCATCAACCCCGACGGAATCACAGACATTTGTTAAACACAATAAGTCAGAAAAACATCTCCCTGGGTGAATTTTTATTTAACTGCGAGGAAATTGAAGATTATAAGAAAATTTATGTAGAAGCTATACGTGATTTCATTTTGAATAATGACGTTATAAAATTTACATTGAATTTGTATGCAATTCGTATATAAATTATACAACATAATATTTCAAGCCAGAATTGTATATAATTTATATATATTTTTTTTATATTTCTTCAAAATATCTGGAAAATTTTTGATTGAAAATATCATTGGAAGATAGAAATTGAAATAAGAATCAAAGACATTGCTTACATCTAACGAATCTGTTACAATCAGTGAATTTAATTTATATTTTATAGTTATGGTAACTTTATGGAGTAAATAATACGAGTAAAAATATATAAACGATTTAAAAAAAATTGAACATTGAAGCTTTCCAGAGAATCCCAATAAATTTATTCCACATGAAAAAATACTTGTTCTTTGATTGAAATTAACGAGTCGAATCGAAGAAATTCTACTTTCGATCTTTTTTACGAATATTTAGAATCAAGAATCATATTTATTCATATTCTCATTCGTCATTGAGCCTCTACAACTCCAAACAAACTCGCCGTCGGAATGGCCACTTGACAAATCAAAACCTTCACATCGCACAAAAATGATAATGATACTGTTATTGGCGTCTCCTGTTGTTTTATAAACTGAATATTGGAAAATTCAGTTCATAATATGATACGATTCCTCAAATTACTTTACATCCGCGAAATATGATAATACGAAAAATTCAATAATTATCCTTCAAATATTCATATATCGTGAAAAAATGATCACAGAATATATTCACAGAAATTGTAAAAGAAACTGTCCAATATATTAGTTAAACAATTCAATTAATCGACACTCTGTACCTATAATTTTCAATTCCGCTTTCTATAAGTGTTGTTGAAAATTAACACATAATTTACCCTCCATCAATGTTGCAGGATATTCCAAGATATCGATATTTTTCAAACTTTATCATCAAGAATATTTCACGATGTACAACAAATTGAGTGCATAACATAACATAAATATAGTTTGAAGGGATATCACGAAGAATAATTTCCCATCTCATAAATAACCAATAATAAAAAATCCTTACCCAGCCTCTTACAATTTGTCCAAAATGTCTTCCGCAATCGTGTTTTTATCTAACAATTGTCCCTTCGAATACGTTCTTGTCCTTTTCTTCGTTCTCCTGATTTGAATTTCTCCAAACGCAAGGCAGGATAGCGCCCTGTTTCTAGTCACGCGTTGAAGTCTCTCACTGAACACACCGCGTGTTTCCAACTGAACCACTTATTTTCACTCTACTATAATCCCTAACAACGTCGTGTACCTCGTTGTCGCTATTATCGTGTTATCCCGATTCGATTGGTCACTCGAAAAACCTTCAGACTAGTCTCTGTATCATAATCCCGGCACAACAAGAACCACTTTCAAGGGTTTCAACCCTCTCTACGAGTATATCGATAAATTCACAAGAAAAATGATATCACTCTTAATCATTGTAATATCATTCATTGGCATGAAATATCTTCGAAGGAACACTATTTTTCACAAAAGATACGAGAAGGAGCGATGAGAGTCTTCCCACTTATCACAGACAAATAACATTTATACAACTCGGTCACTTAAAGGACACTTATTATCGATCAATATTAAAAAAAGGAGGAACAGTGATTATTAGCGAGATGGAAGTTGAGTTAACAGAGTAGATTAAAGGATGTTTAGAACAACGAAGACGGTATCAAGATTTGAGATTAATTTTTGTTTTTTGACATTCTCGTAGGGTCAATGCAATTCTCGTAAGTGTCAATAATATATCGCAACACTGATGAAATGATTGATTCGTTCCCGAAATCGATGGGAGGACAAAAGATACGATATATCCAACCTGCCGTGCCCGATGTCAACGTATATGAGTTTACATTTACGTTTACGTTTTAGACGTCTTGTCTCGTCTTGTCGTTCTACCTCGTGGAGCGTGCAGCAGGAGGCGTGCTGTCCCGGACTGGACTAGTCTGGGCCCCAGGAGTAGAGAGGGCCGGTCGCGCTTCACCTCCGCTATACTGACCCCCTTCCACTCTCTCGTACCCCCTCTTTCTGGATCTTTATATCCTTCTTCCTTGCAACTCACTCTTCAACTTATCCGTTTTTCTCATCCGCTCTTGTATGCCTTGTCTTTAAGAGTATAACACCGCGCGCGTTTATCTGTCTGTTTGTTTCCCCCTGTTCCTCCCTCCCAACAACAGCTCCCTTTTCGCGGATGTATCGGTGAACCGATCGATCGCGTTAAGAGATCGATCCAATATTGACAGAGGTCAGGGGTGAGAAGAGAAGAGTAGGTACTCTTCTTCGGTACAAAACTTTATAGTTCTTTTGAACTCCCTGTATCGTGATAGCAGGATAGTTTATTGAAATCTAAATTACAATCCATGGGCTGATAACATCTAGTTTGATTCATCCAATTTTTGTGAATTCAAATCAAATTCAATCTGCGATAAGGTATGGTAGAGTGCAATTCAATAGGTGGGTAAATCCGGTGAGTGGTCTACAAGATCCAGAATTCACGGTCAAATATGGAGAATTCTTCCTCACCGCAGTGATGGATTCTATCCATTGATCTTAAGGAAATTGCTGTTTTTTCAACAAAAATCCTTAAGATGTGCATACGATGGGGTCTACATTGGTTCAGTATGGTCCAGACTGCACGAAGAAAAAGGTATCTTGAAAAATACCATAATTTATGGATTTTTACGTGAAGATACCTCTAAAAGTACCATCATGGCTGGGACTTTTATGAGGAAGGAACCATACTCCTTTATAAAAGTCCAAGACATTATGGGAATTTTAGAGGTTCGTTGGCGTAAATATTTTGACTCGGGTCAGACCAACGCCAAAAATCCATAAATTATGGTATTTTTCAAGATATCTGTTTTTTCAGGGTGGGCCAAAGTTGGACCAAAATAATGAAGGACAACTATGACCATAATAGAAGATTTTTGCTGCCACAATTCCACCATTATTTTTTAGAGCGTTATAGAACTTGAAGTACAGTCTGAACTTTACTGTAACGCTGTATTCTTTTCCTTCTAGGTTGCAACAATTCTTCCCACTTCTTCGAAATCATTTCAATAGGAAAGCATGTTTATCAACGCATGAAGGGATATAAAAAAGTTTGGTACCCACGAAGTTGACAGTTAGACCAGGTCTAGAGAAGTAAATGAGAATCCATTCATCTCTTCTCTCTCGAGCAGAGATCGGTATCCACCCTGTAAAGAAATTCTTTTTGAGAATTCAGAAATTGACTGCAACGTTTCACAGCCATCTTTTTCAAAATTTTCAGAATACGTTTCGGAATTTAGTTGAAGTTTCGTCAAGTTCAGTTAAATTTATCCAACAATTCAGAAGAAAGTGACTGTAACAAACTGTAGTCATTTTTTTACAAGGACTTTTTTACAGTGAGCTGTTTTCACGCATCACCTTAAATCAGAAGGTTCTACATGGTTCAGATAATACACGAGAAGATTTATCAATGATACTTTTTTGGGGAGCCCTGTCCTGTGTGAGAATTGCCAAATAATCTACTGCTGAGGTAGTTTTGTTGCCAAAGTTGCTAGCCCCTGATGAATACAATTCGACCTCAATTTGACTGAAAATGACCGGTAATTTTTAATGATACTTAGATGAATTTTCGATTTCAGTTGGTTTTATAGTTTGTTTTAAACTCCCTGCAGCTGGAAGATAACAAAAACTTCTTTTAAATTTACTCTATTTAAATGAAGATTGAGTTTTAAGTCAACGTTCGTTCGGTACTTGGTTTTGTTTTGATCAAAAACTGATTAATTGGAAAACTGTTATCCTACAATCATTTTTCGGTTTGAACACATCCTGAACCAATCATTTCATGAAGATTGTGTTTTTATTACAGTGTTGTAGAAACCATGAAAACAACTGATGTTTAAAGAAAATTTCTATCGACCGGAAAATAAACATAAATCACTGGAAAAGTGGATTCCAAAATTGAGAGTTCAAAAACAGTTAACTAAATACACTGAAGAAAATATGTGGTTATATCAACTATTTGAAGTATGATTGGGATAGAAAACTGCAGTGGCGAACCTTTCGTCGTTCTGAAACGATACAAATTGCTGTCTTACACCGAGAGAATAATTCATCACTTTTTCATGTAAAATACAATATTCTTGACTGTGTATTGATTACTTCATATCAACGCCAGACCGAGTTTTCATTTTCATGAAGATTTATATTTCCACACAGTAAAATAGTTCCCCATAAGGATTATATGAACGTTTTCCAATTTCCACGGTAAAAATTCCTGTAATGAAATTCAGAATCAATTGTTTCAGCGATGGTTCGCTGGATGTTTTTTCGCGACTTTTAAGAAGATACAGATTTTGAGCTTCCGGAGTGGAGCCGCGTCTGGAATCGGTTTGTTGCCGACGTTTCGCCATCATTGCAGCTGGATACCGCCTTGAAGAAGCCAGCTGCAATGATGGCGAAACGTCGGCAACAAACCGCTTCCAGACGCGGCTCCACTCCGGAAGCTCAAAATCTGTATGAAATTCAGAAGTTCATGGATTTTGATGAAAATTTCTTATTCAGTAAATATTGTACTGGACACCATTGTCAATTACTGTGGAGTTTTCCGGAATTAGATGAAAATACCATAATTTTTCTCATCAATTCCAATCTGGTCCATAGACAGTGATTTACCACAGTAATTTCAACTGTTCCTTTGTCCCCGTGTAGCGATCGGTGTCGTTCCTAAAATGATCCGTTTGGCTGTGATAGCCGAACCATCGTCCCTCCACTCCAGATAGCTGGTTCAAGTAAACTATAATGTTATGAGACCAATACATTTTTTTCAGTGTAGATCTGCTGGCATGGAATTGCATTCAGACAAGAAAGTTGTAGAATTTACATCTTGTGGAGTCAATATTTGGACGATTCAAGTTGATTTGACAACAGCAAAAGTGAGATATAACTCTCAGCTTCGAAATCAACTAAAATTGTGGTGAATAGCTTCTTTTTCCTCAGGATACCAGCAATTCCCAAATGACACAAAACTGTCATTCGCTGAATAAGTCTAGCCCACACTGTAAAAGATAAGTGGAATTTTCCCCCGGCAGCAAATCTCCCTCACGTGGGGGAAATTCATCTCCCCTATATTTTAGAGGAATTCTCCTCCATTTGGAAGAAAATTCTTTCTTTTTTAAGGGAATTTCTCTCCAAATGAGGAAAAATTCCCCCAAAATATGGGGAAATGAATGTCGCCCACGTGAGGGAGATTTGCTACCACCAAATTCGGGTGAAAATTCCAACATAATTTGTTACAGTGCAGTACTAGATTTATTTTCCCTACCTAAAACAAACTTATCGCCTACACTGAGACCCCAATTTCTTAGATTGAAAGAAACTTTCCTTTGCCCTCATTCTAATAAATGTTTTTTTCAATGGAAAAAAATTCAGTTAAATAGAAAAAGTTTTCATCAGATTGAACCGAGAAATTCTCAAATTGAAACAAAAATATAATCCTTCTTGAATTCGAAGAATGTGATTTCAATTAAATGAAAAATTTACCCATTGAAATGAATCATTTTTTCCATCGGAAACAAGATTTACCAGAATGAGGGCGAAGAAATTTTCTTCAAGTTTAAGAGATTGAGTTCTCAGTGTATGAAATTTGTTTAGAGTTAGACTTACCATCAATTCCTGAATGAGAAAATATTATATAAATATTGGCACAGTATTATGGCCTACTCTCTGGAATTTTTGGAGTGAGATTTCACGCTTTAGCTAACCAAAAGTGGTTTGAAATTAGAAACTCACACAAATTCCAATTCTAAAGTGAATTTCACATTATAAACGAGTGAAAGTTCACTCAAAGCGCGTGGAACTTCTACTTGGAACGGACTGGCGCACTCAGACTTTCTGGACGGACTGGTCACTTCCAGACTCAGAGAATCATGCTCTTATTGCATACTGGCGCAGTGATGCTTACCTAGAATTTGAATTTTCTCCGTACGGTGTTTAGAAATGTTTGTTCAATTCTATCAATACCTTCTGAAATCCGTTTGACAATAGAGAAACAGTAATGCCCTTGCATGGAAAAGAATAATTAGCTATTATTTGGATAGCTAAAAGTCAGCTACGGGGAGCTAACGATTTTTTAGCTGTCACAGCCACTCACTTAGCGGTAGCAGCAACAACTAAATTATTTGGCTATTCAAATATCAACCACAAAACCTGCCCAGTTACAGCTACGACTTGCTATTGCGGTAGCTAAAAAATAGCTACAGCTGCAATTATTTTCGCAACATCGGTGGAAAAAGGGTGCTAAACAGTGGGTAGCTACCACAGCTATTTCTTTTTTCCCGTAAGGATAGAGATGATAACTTCTTCCTTAAGACAAGTAGTGTATGCAGACATAATGCTACTTTCTGCTGTTTTTTCGAATTTGATTCTAAAAAGAACACGCTACAGTAACGCATCATTAAAATATTCTCCGTTATTGTCCTTTATCTTTTGTCGATTCATGTATTCCTTCGCGAAAGAATCCTTGACTTCTCAGTACAAAGAAATTGTCAACCCATTTCCGCACTTCTTCGCAATGATTGGAAGCGTACACCTTGAAGCGCGCTATTCATCGATCCAAAAAGATGATAATCGGAAGGCGTGAGATCTGGGGAGTACGCTGAATGCCTCAGAACTTCCCAACCAAGAGACATCAAGGTTTCACGGACTGGTTTTTCTATGTGTGGTCTAGCATTATCGTGTAAAAATTTCCCTGGACGTTGTCCCTGCTAGTTACTGTGGTAACACAAAACAGCAGGGTTGAAATGATTTTTCTTCCATAACACGAGCCTGTCGTGTTGGCTACATCACTCTATATTGTAGGATTTTCTCCGTGTGATCAGTAAACGGGTATTTTCTGCCAATACTTCACTCAAACGGTTTAATCGTGAACAATACAGTTCCGCTGTGATTGTCTGCAAGATTCCTTCCCAATCCCCCCCCCCACGCGAAACATTACTTAATCTGCATACATCTTTTGTTTAGGAATCGATGTGGAAGGTAGTCCAACAATCAACATAAGATTTTCCACGTTTTAGATTATTGAAATAAATCCATTTGTCATCTCCTGTTACATTTTTTCAGAAAAATGAGGAGAGAATGGCAACTATCCATTCGTAAATTTTGGTTTGCTTCGCGTAGTTCGTACGAAACCCATCGTCCTGTCTTTGCAATTTTTTCCATTGCTTTGAAATGTTTGAAAATCGTTGCCTGATCAATTTCAAACACTTCTGCCACTTCTTTTCGAATTCGGTACGGGTTTTCGTCCAGCAACTCTTGCAAATCGTCGTTCAAGGACTATTCTGGGCGACCTTCGCGTCTATAGTCATCCAAACTGTAATTTCCCTCTTTGAAATGTTTGTAACATCTGGTAATAATTGAATAACTCCCTGTATCATCACCAAAGACGACACGGAGAAAACTGCAGGTCGAAAATATAGTAATCTTTAACAGAAATTTGAGAATATCTCCCAAAATCTGAGAGTATTTCTTAAATGTATAATAAAGATAAAACGGTTCACGCTTCTTATGAATTTTATTCGAAAAAAATGGAAAATCATCAATCATCAGAAGTGTAATCCGTTTTATCTTTATTATACATTTAAGAAATACTCTCAGATTTTGAGAGATATTCTCAAATTTCTGTTGAAGATTACTATATTTTCGACCTGCATTTTTCTCCGTGTAACGTATTGATTTTCAAGGGTTCTTTTGCCTCTCCCCCTGGTTGAAATTCATAAATAAGGCAATGGTAAAATTGTTCCTCGCTTAGCGACATTATCAACTTTATTCTTTTACACGATGTGAACAACCGAATATTGAATAATTTGTCAATTACTATAGCACGAAGATTGAGCCACAACAGCATAAAAGTATGTGGTGAAATCTCAAATTGAAATACAGTTTTCAGCTCGAAGGAAAAAAGTTGAATTAATTCTTGCATACACCCAATACAATCATGCCAGTACTGAACCTTTCAATAATTCTATATAAAAGGAAAATGAATTTATAATTCAAAATGCAAAATCGTCTCAAAAGTCAAAACGAATTCGTATACTTTTGTTCGATCAACGCAGTTCACAATCGAGGGAGAAAAACGCAAATAGGGGAAGAGGTTATTGACAACGTAAGATTATAATGTTTCCGAACAATGAAAAAAGAAGAGAAAAAAGGCTGTACACCCTTAAATGACTAAAGATACATATATCTAAGTATATTGTGTATATAATAAGGGCGGTAACAGGTCGCATTGCGACACGCAGAAACGTTGCACCTTACACAACCACCAGCTAAGGAACAGGTGCCACAGATGTTTCCGACAAGTGTAGGAACGGTATAGTCGAGCATAGAATGAAAAGCAATGACCAAGGATAGAAAGAGATATCCACGTATAGCGAACAAGTGGACAGACGTGCACGAATTGAAAGAAAGGGTGCATAACTATCCCAAGAAAGTATTCCTTTGCACTGAAAACTTTTCTCATATACTCGCTGCTTTTTTTTGCATCCAGACCGTTGAACCAACTCTTCCTAAGTATCCGCAGATGCTTATTAACATATTCTTATTCGTGGAATACTCGTTTATAATACAAATGAGATGTTGAGGTGAACGATGTTATAATCGTGAACATATCGCAACTAATATATGAAATTAATTTTAATGATGTTGAATTTGGTGTGTTCCGATGAAATGTGAATCTCCCCTTCGTGCAATTATCTACATACATTGTGATTCGGATGGAGAGGAGAACACGTCAACTTTTTTGAAATTGGAACCAGTTGGATAGAGTGATATCTGTATCGATCCACTTTTCGATACTTCCATGAACAATGTGTTATTCTTGTTTTTGTCCTTGCGAATATTATTTCTATACCGACTCGTTACACCCCAAACAGAAATTTACAACAGGTGCGGTACTGCACCAGTACTGACCAAGACTGGCAGGGTACTGGCATTTGTCTCGGATGATAACGCTTTTCTGTAATGGGGATTGAATACTAATATTATTATTCGCAATCAGTGCAGTACCTGTACTGGATCAGTACTTGGCGGACGTGAACCTCTCACACCAAAAAAAATAATTTATTTAACCAAATGGATTGAAGTTAGTTGTGAAAATTAGTTCCGAATAATAAAAGAATAGAAGCTGGTAATAAAAGGCAACTTCAAATTAGTAACAGCAACTAAAGTCAGAGAAATTGAATTTGAATTCAGTTGAGCCAACGCCCGTTTTAGTTATCCAAATACCAACAACTGTATCCAGTTGTTGGAAGTAATTTACAGTACGGGTAACTAATTATTTCAACTAATTATACTGTATTTCTATGTATCCAGTACTGATCCCGTACGTGTGAGCCGAGTGTTGAAGACCCAATACTGGCACTCTACTGCACCTGTTGCCAACATTTGCATAATTCGGGTTTTCTGATTGGGACCGAGGTATATTTAAATAGGGAAAAACATAGCGAAATTCTCCTTCATCTAAAATCTGTATCTAGAAAACAATACTAAAGATAAAATTGCTTGGAAAAGAAAATTAGAATACGAAGACTATAGAGTTCTATAACAATTATTTGCGATGAAAACTGATACCAAGAGATAACGTTGCGGGAAGAAGGTATTGCAATTTTCCACGGTAAAATCTGAACCACATGAATTCCGTTATTTATTTACTTTATAAACGCATGTTTAATTTGATGTTCTTCTCTCGATCCCCGAGAACAGATACAATAGAGAAATGTTTAACTCGAGGCTCATTGAGAAAATTTATGTTCCAGCAGAAATTTCAATGTATTCCCCCATGGACATAGAAGAGGATATGTACATGTTTAATATATATCATCGGATGTAAAGGGATCGTTAACTTCCTAGTGGATACTCAACCGGTCTACTCTTCTCTTTTCTTCTCTTTAATTCTTCATCCAAACGCACTCTTTGCCTAGAGCTGTGTTTACCGAGGACAGTTACGAGTGGTGATACAACTAGCACGATATCTTTGAACGAGACATAAATAAGCACTTTATGAAATTGCCTTTAACAAACTTCACTCTCCGTTATGTCATACCTTAGCCGGTCAAACCTAATCGTATCATCCGATTTTATTGCTCATATTTCCCTTTTGCTCTTTATAATAAGTGTTTTGTGTTGCAAAACGAAATCGTATTTGATTTGTGAAACTTTGATTTTGTATCTCTATTCCATCTGATACATAATATTTTTTAGACAAGAAAATGAAAGTAATGGAATACGATTTCTTGATTTCTTTCTTTTATCATCGAAAGGCTTTTGCCGAAAATCTCCAAAGGGGACCAAAGATCCACCAAGTTCACACCGTCACCGTTATGGGCGGACCAAGCGGAACCACGGTTCCTGAACAGAACTCAACTTCCCTCCCTGTTCCACAGGTAAATTGGAGTTTTGGTAAGAGGCAAAGTTTATTATTATATGCTCGACTATAAATCAACGCCGAGTATTCCTGTCGAATTATAGCAGCCAAGTACTTTTACGTAGATACGTGTGGATTGGGTGTGTGTGAAACGCATCAACCGGAAGGATACGAGTTTTCCAAAATGGATTCATCATTCTTGAAGTCAACGTAATGAACAATAACAGAACAATACTTTGAATACTCTCCATTGTCATCATAGAAGAGTATTGTGTCACGTGAAAGAGATTACAGTTATTTTCACGATACCATGTGGATTTGATATTGAAAAAAATGGTAAAAAAAGAACACATGTTTGCTCAACTCATTTATCATATTTCGTAAATTCATATTAATGAACAAACAAATTAATTCTCCCCTTTGATCTTAGATCTTGGGATAGAGAAGAAGGGAAAAAAAAAGAGTTGAAAGAGCCCTTTTAAATCGAAATTGATCGAGTGATGGATTGAAAAAATGCGCGGGAAACACATGTCCGAGTAAAATGTGAAAAGATCAGCTGGTGTTCGCCGGCGAGACCTAAAAATGTGCACTATCCAACCGTTAAACGTCCTTTCGCCCTTCTATCTTCGCGCACATGGTTCTCTATGTGAAATAGAAGGGGAAGTATCAAACTTGTATGCGTCCGTACATGTTTCTTAAAGACACGCACGTGGTTCTTCTTTCTTTGGTATTCCCTTATTAATGGCATACATTATTATCGCTGGTATATGGAGTAGAGGGTAGTGTAACGGCCGCGTCAACGGTTCCAGACACCTGACATCTTAACGAGCAACGAGGGCTTGAAGTAGGACCCATTCCGTACCAAGGACTGGTGTCTTTAGTCGTCCGTCACGATCGTGTCGTCGAGTAATACGTGAATTATCCTTTCACCCACTACGGATTATATTGCCCACGTTGTCGTAGTCGTCAGCATCGGTAGCCCACAACGAGACACGAAGTTGATGACCTTCGGTCCTCTATTATGATCTTATGTATCGAGAATTCAAAGATATATCCATTGTATGTCCGTAGGGGAGAAAATATATTGTACTGGAACTTATATTGTTGTCGTAATAAGATCATTCAGCCTCGGAGCATAAATATTTGTTAAATTTCAATAATTCAATTGGACTGTTATCGGTGCATCGAGAAAATTTTATACTTGGATTCATTTGGATTGACTGAATTTCTATTTGAATATGAACCTATTGGAGTTTTAGTCGAATAAAATTTTAAATAAAGTTTATTCAAATCAAGTAAAAATTTACTGGATGCAACGTAATGTCTAGTAAATCCATATTCGAGTAAATCATTTTTCTGGGTGTGTTCTTGTTTTCATTCACTTGGCTATCAAGAATTTTTCTCAACATCGTTTATGATGTTGAAGACCTTCGATTTTACATATTTGAGCATTGGAAATAGTTATGATGTTTGAAAGTGAGCGTTGACTTTCACATCTCTTTTTTTTTTAATCCGTTTGCGTTACCACGGCTCACATATTCTCAAGAATTTGCATAAATTTCCTAAAATGTTCGTTGCGCGAAACAGATGTCAAACGGGGTTAAAAACTCGATACGAAAATCTCATTCTATTTTGTAATATCTCGATAGAAGCTTAGGTTTTGATCAAACACGCCCTCAGTTATAGATGATCTGAATGATTGTACCGTCGATGCAAAAGTCGATGCTAGATACTGGAAGTACATTTTTAATAAATATAAAAGGAAAATTCTCCCACTTACGTTGTACTTTGATCAACGGAGATATTCGAAAACTGGTTTACCACTTAAGAAAAATTGGTGATACCTGTTTCTCTGCGACTGAAATTAATAACCTAACTGACTTTAGCGAGCAGACCGTTATCAACGGAGCTTCTTCATAATATTTATATCATTAATGGAGTCAGTGGCTTTGATAACGCCTGTTAACGAGGTCCCTGACACGCGACAACGTATTTTCATGACAGAATCGTTGAATTTTAACAAATCACCGAAAGAATGATATTTTGAAATAAGACTGTCCTTTGAGACGTATTGAATTCAAAACTGATATCAAGAATATATTCTTTCTTCCAAAAAATTCAAAATGTTTTCTCAATGTGAGAAGAATACATGAAAATGAAGGAGAAATTTTTTTAGACTCCGAAATCCTTGGCACTAAAGTTAGAATGTCGCGCATCCAGTGCCTAATCGAAGTCCTCCGAGATCGTCATATCAGAGTTACTGACACTGCACGAAGAAAAACAAATTTGCTGCCACAGCAAACTGGATTGCTGAGAGAGCAACATCATCAATTCAAGCAGCCAAATTTTTAGTATTAAATACAAAGGAGCAAAAGGATTAGCGAGTAAAATTGCTGTGATAGCAAATAGTTTACTGCCACGCGAAAGATTTGCTGCTTCAGCAAAATTAGGTTTTGCTGTAACACCAAATTTTTTGTTCTCTGTATGGATGCGACAAAACTGCTTCAATTCATCACGTCAGAATGCATACTGAAAAAAAATACAGCAAGATTTTCCGGATTATCTGCCCTAGCGTGTATGCATTTTGCCCAGTCTTGGCCCCATTTAGGCAGGATGGGGCCCACGCTGGTCCAGTGTAGGCCCTACAGTACATACTTTTATCATGAATAATGACGATATTGGAAGATTTTTATTATCTTTGTTATTGTACAGGTTATACTGCTGATCTGTTGCTTCATGATCACTTACCTTCAAATCGTTCAACAAAATTTTCCAGGTTCCACGCGGTTAATATTCCCTGAATAAATGCACCCATTACAATAAAACATATCTTGATATAAATAAATATCAATTAGTTGAAAGTTAAACAGAAAACGCCGTAAAACTTGGATACAGATGATCAGGCAATTATTACCTGATCATAAAAGCGAATGCTATTGATTTTTTTTTCAATGCAGCAAGGTTGTCAGAAACTGGCAGTTCTTTAACAATTTTATCAAGGAAACATTATTTTTGGCAACTTTTCAATTTTTGTGTGCTGACTTTGTTCACTTTTGCAAAGAACTGGAATTCCCGAATTGAAAAAAATAATAACCCCAAAGTCTCGCAGGCAACAAAGAGGAAAAGGCATATAGCGATTTTGGCGACTTCTGATATTCAGATGGTGAAAAATTCTATCTGGGATCTGGCAACTATGAAATGCAGACCAGGCGGATAAATTTTGAAGAGATATTAGCAGATTTTTTCTCTAATAATTCGAAGATTTGTGAAAGAACAGGGAATTTGTTTCGAATTTCAAACACTTTCGCAATCCTACTATGAGAAAAAGACACCAAACTACTCAAATTTAGTTATCCGATCAGTCAAGAATAGTAATAATCAATGAATTTCACTGCCGAATCAGTGCTGAGTCTTCAACTAGTTTAGGACACTTTACTTTACTTTACACTGTACTTTAGTCAGTGGATGTTATCTCAAACAGTCCATTCGCACCCTGAGAAAAAGGATTTCTTCTGACAAATCAACGCATTTGATTGAACATTTTTGAGAGATATCGTGTCATACAAATAAGACTTATTCATCATCACCAAAAATTGTGTTGAGTCAAGAAATTCATATTTATTAATTATAACCAAATCATTCATTTGATTCAAACTGATCGAGTTGATTCGAATGAAGATGACTTCTTAAATTTAGATTTATCGAATCATTGGAATGGATCGGTATGAAGTTGACTCAAAGAAATATGTGCTGTATTTATCAACTATGGGGTGAAATAAATAATAATAAATTTTTCTTTGGCCGTATCCAACTATACGATTTATTTACCATAAACAAATCTTATGTGAGTCAACAAATTTTTTTTCTCAGTGCAATGGATTTTGAATATTAATACAGAAAATGTATCAAACCAACACAAAAATTTGCTAATTTCACAATTTTATACGTTGATTTTCAAGAAAAATTCAAAGAAGAACGTTTTAAACACAAAATTTTTTGCTGTGACAAATGAAATTCGTCTGATTGAACTAAATTTGTACTTAGAGTAACTAAGTTACTCAACTGTCAAATATTCAATTCTTGACCCTTCTTCTCAATGTACATGCATTTGATGTGACCCAGTGAACACACGCACGTTTTAAAAACGTGAAAAACAGTCGATAATCACACGTTGTGAATTAGTAATATTCTGGCGTTGATTCAACGTAAAAATGTCGCGGCAGATCACGTGTTTTTCAACCATAAAATAACGTCATATCAACGGTTCGAACATCGTTCAAAAGACGTCAAATATTGACGTGGCCCCAATGATGGTTCTAAAACGTGAATTGAATCCAACAAATTATTTTGAAAACTTTTCATTCAATATCGAGAACAATAGTATTTCTGAGCATGACAGAATTTGGAAAGTACGCCACACTATTTACTATCTCGCTCTTTGTTGAAATTTCAACCATTGTTCGGTTTCGTTCGACATTTTTAGCAGAATATCTTCAAATGAAGTTCGAACACAAGGTGTTATGAACACATTTTAAACGCTTGACTCAAACCCGTTCAAAACACGTTTTTTGAGGACGTCGTTTGATGGTTTCTTTTGAATATTAGTTTGAATTACGCATCATCAAAACGTAATTCCTGGTCGTCTATTTATTCGAATTCAAACTAAAAATCAACGACTGACGTTCGTTTGACAGTATAATGTTCTTTAAACGTTGAAATAACGTGTGTGTGTTTATTGGGGAAGAATTTGTTCAAATTCACTAGATAATTCCTCAAACTTTTGATAATTTCCATTTAAACTGTGACTTTTTTTCTTTTTTTCCTTCTTTTTTTAAGAGGAACAGTGAAGAAGATCTTGCATGGAACTCAGAAAAACTTATTTTTTTACTTTTTAACGATTGAAAAACGGGAATATATAATTTTCAAATACATTCATTAAACATATCTTGAGATTCCATCTGTTTGATACATTGTTTGCTGATCATAGGATATTTTAATCTCAGCATGTGGTCTAGGCTTGAAATGATCATCGAGTTGACGCGACATTTCATAATGCCTCGACCAGGCGATCGGAACTGAAGCGTACCGTTCACGGACTTGCCTAGGACTCAACACGGATGACCCAGATACGGATTTGTCCGATCAGTTTTATGAAACAGCTTTGGAAATGATGCGCGAACTTTTCAGTTGAAATAAAGATGGATCGAATACTGCAGGCAGGAATATCTCCAGGAGAAGTTATAGAATGGAGGCTATTACACCGATAGAAGAACATTATTTATCATAGAGGAACTTATTTTATTTGGCAGTTCTATAAAAAACGGAGAAATATGATGTGTTAAACTAGTATTTTTCGATCAAGTACCGTCACGAGTTCTTGACGGCTTCGAAAGCTTTCTCATAGAATGTAGTAAAAATTATTGGAGGTTGTGATACTTCATTCCACATTTGAGGAGTACTTCACGAGTAATGAGACATCATAGATGTTGTGGAAGTTTGAATCGTTTATAGAAACGAAACGAAAATTCAAACTCACAAAATTTGATAAATCACCGTCATTTATCTTTTCGATTTGGCTCCACGGAACTGTAAATATCGTTCGAAGATGCAATGCAAGATTTTTTTATCTCTAACAGCTGAATATTGTATTATTCGAGTATTAATTCGTTCCAATGAAGGATCCCAACTTCAGCAGAATACATAATGGTACCTACACTGAGAGAATTTTATTTGAAAAATTACCGTGAAATTTCAGTGATCGAGGGACAAGTAGGAATTTTTAAACATATTACCGTGCATTTTGTAAAACTGATGGAAAATATCACTTCCAACTGTTTAAAAACTCACACATTTTTACAGGCTGCACAGTAATTTTTTGGAGAATTTTTCCTTCTCCTTCGAGTACTGGATTTTCATGGTAATTCTTTCGGTGTACTAATTCACTAGAGAATGTTGTAATTTTTATCGTATTATTTTTCTCCGTGTACGAATTTTTGCTGGTAAACTATGAGGTATTAATCAGTTCATTCTTCTTCACTGGTGAGTGACTAATCGGGAAAACGTAAAAGTAATTGGAGAGGGTTGTATGTCCAGCTCTCACTCACAAGGGACTAATCAGGAACATCAAGCACAAGATATAATAAGTGAAAAATTCTTTGTATTTTCAACACGCGCGCATGTCCCAAACGATCCACTCAAAGTTTGCGTTAAACATTGACACAAAGAATGTATCCAACTAACACAAAAGTGCCAAATTTACATCGAAAATTTGTCAATTTAATAACTTTTCGTGTTAATTTTCAACACAAATTCTAAGCGAACTGTTTCTAACGAAAAATTGTTTACTGCACAGGCACTAGCGAGGAACCGATGAGGACCTGTAATTAGCGAAAAATTTATTACACCGAGAGAAAACATTTCCGAGAAGTATAAAATATTTAGCTGAATTTTTTCACCGTGTTGCGGAAGTTTGAATCGTTTATAGAAACGAAACGAAACTTCAAACCCACAAAATAGGAGTACTGCAAAATTTTGGGTCTTTAACAGTGAAGTATTTCGTCATTCGATTTCTAACTTGTTGCAATAAACGATTCGAACTTCAGCAACATTTTTTCACAAAAATATTTGGTTAGTTTTGATAAAGTTCCATTCTGATCCTGATGATGCAACCCACCCCAGATTTTTTCTGACAAATTATTCGAAAATAAAACAATAAAATCAAAATATCGCACCATACAGACCATCTTTATAGATTGAAAAAGGTCTGTATAGAACGATATTCTGATTTTATTGCTTCATTTTCGAATAATTTATCAGAATAATTTTGGTTGTGTCATTTGCTAACTAATGGGTCGCTGGTATCACCTTACCGTACCATGAAATATTTTGTCCATGAAAATGGTCTTGACAAAACTTTACTCAAATTAACTAATTATTTCATTGCAACTATTCAATTGTATATTCCATTTTCCCGGGGAATTGTTTCTCCCAGTTCAGTAACAACTACAACTCCCCATTCGAAACATAGGTGAAATGGAGAAAAATTAACTTTTCAATATTGTTCACGTTTGTTATTGCATAAGCTAGTATGTTGTTGGTTGATCCGTACTTAGAAGTGGAAAGTGGATCCAGGAACAACCCTGGCGTATTCAATAACCAGGGCGAATAATATTTTATCTATTTCAAGATTCAATACGAAGGAAACAAAATTTGCTCGGGAATCATAATATAATTTGGCTGTCATAATTGTTACTGGAGCAGCGAATTTCTTGTAACCAATAAGAAACATAACCAATGAAATGCTGCATCAACTAAATAATTAGCTATATAGGCGAATTATTGACTCATATAGAATGGCGAACGACTTAAGCTGGGAAAGTCAAATTTTTGTGCTGTTGCAGTCAAAAAATCGCTTTTATAGCTAACAAGATTGCTATGATGGCTCATCAACTGCTGTCATGGCAAAAAATTTATTGTTCCGGCAAAAAATGTCGAGCGGAATCAGATTCCGCGGTCACAGCAAGTGTGTTTTTTTCTGTGAAACTTCACTTTTCCACACCTGATCTATGTTCTGGGTACTTATTTGTGATCATTAAAAACAGTTTCATTCTATCAATATATTGAGTTAAAATTGATGTGTGACATTCCATAGTTCTAGTCAGAACCTGTTATACACAGAAAATAACAATTATTAACCAATAACCCGAGTGCAAAATCATATATACACTTCAATATAGCTTATATGTAAGTCATATATAATTATATATAATCTTGAAGAATTTCCAGTCAAGGATGAATGTGAAGTTGAAGAGGTCTTCGTAACAAGAGATATTCATTTTATTGGAATTATATCCAACCTTACATTTACTATTTATTGAAAATAAATTTTTCTATCAGTGCAGGTTCTTATTTTTAATCCACCGAAACCACACTATGATCCCATGTGAATTTTCGATCAAATCCTTTACAACACACAGAGAAAAATTCTTGTTGACAATGCAATTTTCATGCAAGGTACTTGCTGATCCGGGAAACCTCCTAGCAGTTTATATGTCCACAATGTCAAATTGCTGGATCAACAAGCGCGTGCTAAAAGAGCAAGATTTTTTACTATGATAGCAAACTCTTTGCTGATTCAGCCAACAGATTTGTTACATCGGCAAAACAAGTTTTTTTTTCTCTTTGAGTGAAGGAATCAAAGGAGACAGGTGTTAAGATTTCACAAATAATTGTTATTCACGGTGTTTATACTCTTATTCGACTGTTTTGGAATAATTGTTTAAAAATTGTACATAATGGGAAGATTTTTGCACAATCCTTATGTAATAATTCTGTTCTGAAAAATGATTTCATGGATTTCACGTATATTTGAAGTGACTTTTTTTCCAAGGCAGAAATTTAGATAATTTTCATAGAGCTTATATATAAATTCTGCAGAATGAATTTCACGTGATACTTGTTTGAGCCACTTTACAGTATATCATATGGAGTTCGTATAGAAAATAAATAGTACGGTTCTAAATTTTGCGAGCATATATCCCAGCCAACCATGGATTGGTTCCAATCATTAGTCAATTTGATTGATTTCAATGACATTTGCTAATAATTGATCAATTATTCGGGAATTATGTAGGATCTTTATGCGCAGGTCCATTCATTGGATAATGATTGATCAAAAATTGATCATTTTTGAAGGGCCAATTGTTGGTCGCTGATGCGGACATAGATCAGGACAATTATCGATCAATCTCGTGGTCCATAGAATTGACCAAAAATTGATTATTCAACATACTTAGTCGATAATCGAAAATCTGGAAATGTAAAATATCACTTATTTTCTATCGGTATTATGGGATTTTGCATTGGTCATGCCATGTTGATAGGATAGAATTATTTATTATGTATTGTTTATTACAAAAAATTGTTGTGATTTATCGATTCTTTCATCCCCGTCGTATCAGTGATCGCAACTTCTTCGAATTTTATATTATTCATGGCGCGGTAAAATTGTCGCGATGAATTGAGGTTATTCATAACTTCGATTTTGGTTTGAATTTCAATTTCGGAGTATGGATGCAAATTTCTATTATTATTATAACTGAGTGAACCGATTGAACTCCAATCTAATCAAAAAGTGTGGTTTCGGGTTTCAATTTCTATTTCAATACGCAAATTGTGGATAATTATATAATATAATGTTCAATGAACGGATTTTACGCTGAAGTTATTATATTAGTATTTTGAAGTGATTCAAAGTTTTATAATATATATCAATCAATAATTGCCAAATTATGGGTCACATTATTTCACAGCTGATGGCAGCACCTATGCCCATGCCATTGACCAAAAATTGCCCTGCAGTTGGGAAATCCAATGGTCCACTGAAATTGATCAATTATTGGTCGCCAATGCGGACACAAAAATGAACAATCATTGATCAATCCCACCCAATCTCATTGGGTAATAATTGACCAGTTATTTATCAGTTTCGGTTAGCTGGATAGTATTTCAAAACGGCTCTCAAGAAAATCAAATCTCCGTAATGAAAAATATCCAAAATTCCTACAAACGAATGATAATTTTCCATAGCATTCTCTTCAATCAGCATGAAATATCATTTATCTATGTACGTATTTCACACAAGCGTCCATTCTGAGAAAATCATTCCAGATAACCACGGACAATCGATTGATTTATCACATTGTTCGTATTGCATAACAAATTCATTCTGAAATGATTCTCGCGAACGTGAATGTGACAATACGTGAGACAATAAAAATAAGGAAGAAACCGTGAAAAAGTGATTGAAGTGAACGTATTAAAGATTACGTGGAAAAAGTTGCATAAATTATCAAGGATAGTTTACGTAATGACAACACAGTTCTTGTCCGTGGCATATTTCTAAAATACGTGTAAAGCAACACCTTGGTATCTCACTTGGAGAAACTATGTATCGAGTACATCGTAAAGACGGAAAACAATGTATCATAGTTTAATTGGAAATAGAATGAGTGAAATATCGGTGGTACGATGATTTTAACTCTAATAAGTTTTACTTCAACCTCTTGCGCTGTTGCCTCGTTGAGAGGACACCCGAAAGAGGACTGCACAAGCAATGAGACACCAAGTATCAAAAGGGAGCCCCTCTCCTGAATCATCGCGTCAAAGAGAATGGGTATTCGCGGGAGTAGAGGGGGATGAAATAGAAGATGTGTTACCCCTCTTTTCATTTGAAAGGCTGAAGCAACGGCAAGAGCAACGGGCAAGCGGCAGCGGCAAGTGGCACTAGCACGGCCGCGGGTGATTACGTCGCCTGTCGACGCGGAACTGTCTCCTCCTACCTAAGGCACAAATCGAGCTCCCATTGGTTGGGCCTACCCTCAGGGGGCCTCTTTGTAACGTTATCCGGTAACGAAGAACGAACCGACTACTACTCACTCGACTCTCTTTCTGTTTCGTTTAACCTTATTCTTTCCTTCTCTATCTTTTCTTTCTTCTCTCCCAACTTCCTCTTCTTCTCCCGCGTTTGTATTCCCCTTCCCCGGGATTCTTTCTTTTTTTCCCTCTACTCTTGGTTTCCGCCCTCTCGGAATCTTTCATACAACGTATTCCCCCCTTCTTTTTTTTTAGGCCCACTGCATTTATACACATTTCCTCTTTCCCTATTTCGTTGTTACCCATCTTTCTCTTTTTTTCCACTCTCCTTAGATGAACAACGATCGGGTCTCTCGTCTCGGCGTTTCTTCGATATATTTTACGCATCGACGTGAATATTATTTATTTATGAATCGAAATAATTGATGGAGAAATTCGGGGCGAATTCGTGGTGAAAAAGTACTGGGATTTCCAAGGTTCCAGAAGAGACGAACTTTCCAGGACTGCAGCTTTTACGTGCAACCATTTTTATGTCGCAGAAGAGGATCCGAGATTTGAATTCAAATTTCAGGCTTAATCGAACGAGAACATCGTTTTTGGTGTGACAAATCATTTGAGAGGGGTCAAAAGAACAAAATTAATGATAGATGTGAGCTTAGAATAATACTTGAATGCATTTTCGCTCGAAAGTCTTCATCGTATGACTTATAATGTGATAAATCCATCCTGTTTCATGGTTTGAAATATGCTCGAATGTTGTGAAAAAATTCTATACAAAATATATGAAATTCGTAATTTTTATATAGAAACGGTAAGATGTCTACAGAATTTATGTATATAAATCACATATAAACCCCATAAAATCGTTTCCCATAGCAGAAAATGTTATGAAAAAATATTTTGCTAATCCACCGTGTGAATATCTACACCTTGCCTTAGGAAACTTTTGAATTCATCTCTATCTCCTAATTCTAGACGTATACACGGAAAAGAATGATTAGCTTACACTGTGAAAAATTTCTATCGCAAACTTCACATCAATTTTCGGGAGTTTCAAATTTTCAGTTAAATTTATGGGAAATTTCATACACATTTACCGGAAATTGATTATAGGAAAATTCCGTTTATTTTTTACATTGTATTATTTGAATGGCTAGAAATTAGCTACGGGAGCTATTTTTCAGCTGTCACAGCTACTCACTTAGCGGTAGTAGCAAGAAATGTACCTGTGGCAGCGAAAATCCAACAGCTAAATTATTTGGCTATCCAAATATCAACCACAAAACCCGTGCAGTTACAGCTACAATTTCCCACTGCGGTAGCTAACAAATAGCTATACCTGCAATTATTTTAGCTACAGCGGTGAAAAAAGGATGCTGAAAAAGTATGTAACTAACCACAGCTAGTTTCTTTTTTTTGCGTATATTTTGAAGAAGTGCAGACGTTGGAGAAGCAATTAGAAATTCAAGAGCAACAAAAATTTAAATATCGAGTAACCTTAGGGAACAAACTGTGAAAATCATTCACTTTGGATTTTATGTGAAATATCGAAGGTAATTTTCATATAAATTTAATCAAAACATTTGCTGTATTGATATTCCATAATGATGCACGATATTTCACGTTATCGATATTCTTTACAGCAATTTTGTCAAGTTTATATTGAATTATATAAAGTATTGATGAAACTTATATACAAATTGTATATAAAATTCCGATATCGTGAAATATCGTGCATTTCTAATATTTCAATACATAATTGCACATAATTGATAAACGAGCTGACGTATTTTTCCAATACTAAATGGCAATTCAAAATCTTACCACAAAGAAGGTTTTGCATTGTATTCCTGAAATTTGTGAATCCTAAAAAAAGTATGTTCTTGAAGTTTGAATCGTTTGTACAAACGAAAATTCAAACTCAAAAAATCTGATGAATCATCGTTACTGATCTTCTCGAATGAATTCTTCGTAATTTATTGCAACTGAAAACATCTATCAAAGGAAGTACTTCAGCAACATCAAAACAGTTCGAATTCTTGATGAACGATTGAGAAAACTACGGATAAAATTTGGATAAAGAAAAGTGAGCTCAAAGAAAACCAATTCCTTTCGAATTTTAAATTAAATTATATGCCAAATGATATCCTGCAATGAGAGAAAGATCAATTACCATTTTATCTGGAGCATACGATTGGTTTTAGTGACACAAACAGTTCAAATAGAATCAATGAATATATATTCATATATAAAATAAGTGAAAAATATATAATATATTTATAAATGCATAAACACGCAGAAGAAAAAACTAATTTTGGGTTCACTCTTTCGAAACGAAATTCCTCGCTTTCTGAGAAAGTTTAGGATAAAGCAAGATTTAATGAGATACTTGATGCGAGGACCCCGCGTATGCGCGTACATTTTACACGATTTGGTCAGTAGTATAAACCAAATGGTTTCATATAAAAAGAAGTGTTTACGTAATCGATCGTTGCCTTCAAAGATCGCGATATCTTGCAACCACGAATAACGATTGGAGAAATCTACAGAATGAACGGATTACATAAATTAAAAACCGACAAAGAAATTTTGACGAATGTAAGTGAGATTTTTTTCTTTTTTTTTATTTTTCAATTACCAAATGCTTCGATACGACAAGTATATATATATTCTGTTTCGAAATTTTCCCAATTTGGTGTTATGTAATTATGTACGAGGAAAATTTGTGTTGAAATTTATTGTAGTTGATTGTACGTTATGGAATATTGTGATCAGGGAAGGACCAGGATTCCGATTAATTATTCATCTCGAATTGGAATGATTTGACGCAATGAATATTCGGAGGAACATGCGAGGAAATAATGTATCTACGTTTAAAAAATCAAGGTATAAGACTCTGTTATATAGACAAAGGAATTTTTCAAAAAAATTACATCAATTCTCCTTCATTTTACAGTGAAAATAGTTGAATGAACAGGGTAGCGATATCAACATGTTGGTTCCGATGTTGCGTAACTGATACCACAATTTAAACCTTGAAATCAATTAAGAAATTTCGGAATTAGTAGCTACTACTATTTTCATAAAGCCATGTTCACTGTAATACACTGTTAGAAATTTCTGCATGAAGCTTCAATCACATGTGATGAAAGCAATTTCCACGCACGTGATTGAAAAACTTCTTGGAATTTCAATCACATTTGGATTGAAATCCAGTTAATAAACTGTACTATTATAATGTAATATAAAATAGCAAAAATAAAAAAATTCCTTGACATGTGGTTGAAATCCTGATTCAATCGCCATGGATTGGAAATTTAATTTACGAGTGTACTTGAAAAACGAATGAAAATTCAAGGAATTTTTAACAGTGCAGGTAACTTAGCGGCAGCTACAAAATTCTATCTACTCAGTAAACACACACACGTTTTAAAAAACGTCAAAAACAGTCAATAACCACACGTTGTGAATTAGTAATGTTCTCGCGTTGATTCAACGTAAAAATGTCGCGGCAGATCACGTGTTTTTCAACCATAAAATAACGTCATATCAACGGTTTGAACATCGTTTAAAAGACGTCAAATATTGACGTGTCCTAATGATGGTTCTAAAACGTGAATTGAAGCCAACAAATTATTTTGACAACTTCTCATTTAATATCGAGAAGAATAGTATTTCTGAGTATGACAGAATTTAGAAAGTATGCCACACTATTTACTATTTTGCTCTTTGTTGAAATTTTAACCATATCTTCAATTGAAGTTCAAACACAAGGTGCTATAAACACATTTTAAACGCGTGATTCAAACCCGTTCAAAACACGTTTTTTGAGGACGTCGTTTGATGGTTATTTTTGAATATTAGTTTAAATTACACGTCATAAAAACGTCATCCCTGCTCGTCTATTTCCCTATCAAATTTCAACTAAAAATCAATGACTGACGTCCGTTTGACAGTCCAACGTTTTTTCAACGTTGAAATAACGTGGGTGTGTGTTTATTGGATATAAACTTATTTACAGGATTACCATTCATTGATCTGAATTTAAATGGGATTCAAGATAGAGCATCGATAGTTGGGCTATGCTCATTACCAATTTGAAGATGAATTCATAATTTCTAATCAAAATCTGCGAATAGTTGTTGAAAATCGGTTCTACACTGAGTGAACTCTTGAAGTTGCCTGAACTAGAATATTGTTCGTTGAAGGGACTATAACTATACTAATATTCAAGTGAGGCAACTAAATCTTTAGTTGAGGTCTTATTTCACTAAAATTTTTAGTCACGACAACTAAACCGTTTTGCAGTGTACTTGATAATTGAAAACAATCTGAAGTCCTTCAACAGGGTTTATGAACTCCCGCGTTTGCTCTATAGTATTAATTCGAAAATCAACTGAAAAAAATGATGAAAGGAGTTCGTTGCTCTATTGTTGAACGAAGAAGAGGTGTTGGTTATTTCAGAATTCCTAGGAATCGCTATTTGTGTATAGATTTTTAATAATCAAATCTAATGCTTTTTAATTAGCATGTAGTGTTAAAATTACTTGCACTGAGCTCTATGCACACCAGAGTTTCAAGTTTTTTCACCAGTACATTTATACATATTCAATTCAGAAATTCAAATAACAAATTGCAATTACAAACTGAAGGGTCGACCCCTAATTGCTTCGCTTCGCTCATTTTGAAAAGATCGTATACAACACGCACTTGCGTCGTTCGCAATCAAAAGTACGATGACAATCGTCCTTGGGAAGTATTACACAATTTAAATATCCGGGACTATATAAAACTCATTAATTTTTCGGAACACTGGAAAAGTTTTAAGGCAATATTTTAACAGGTTTAAACACAAATGTCCACCTTGAAGATAATTACTTAAGAGCAAGTTCTCATCAAGCAAATCCTGAAACACAGTTATTATCTTGAAGTTTTTTTGGATTTTGGAAATCTGACGCTGGATTCGTTGTCAGTGACCTCAAGAACCCCAGTATACCGATTTTCATCCATCTTCGAGAGTTTTCTCGAATTTTCGTCCGCCATCTTGAATTTCGGAAATCTGATGCTGAATTCGTAATCAGAGACCTCAAAAACCTCAGCATACCGCTTCTCATCCATTTTCAAGGCCTTTTTTTACTTTTCGTCCGCCATCTTGGATCCACCATTTTGAATTTTCAGAATCTGATGCCGGATTCGTTGTCAGTGACCTCAAAAAGCCCAGTATACCGATTCTCATCCATCTTCGAGAGTTTTCTCGAATTTTCGTCCACCATCTTGGGTCCGCCATCTTGAATTCTGGAAATCTAATGCTGAATTCGTAATCAGCGACCTCAATAACCTCGGTGGATCGATTTCAATCCATCTCCGAGGCTTTTTTTGACTTTTCATCCACCATCTTAGGTCCGCCATTTTGAATTTTGAAAATCTGATAATGGATCCGTAATCAGGAACCTCAAAAACCTAAGCATACCGATTTTCTCCCATTTTCGAGGCTTTTTCTGACTTTTCGTCCGCCATCTTTGATCCGTCATTTTGAATTTTGAAAATCTGATGTTTGATTCGTAGTCAGCGACCTCAAAAACCTCCGGGTACTTCTCTTGAAGAATACTGAACGAATAAAATTATATATTCTGTCAATTTTCTCTAGATTCTCAGAATTGCGAGTTATTTTGGTGAATATATGGTAAATTGAGAGAGGTTAGGTCTCCTTCAAGTCTGGGAAAAAATTCTATCGTGAAGTTGAGATATTTTGTGCACCCTTGGTTGATGTTTTGAATAATTTTGAGTGCATTTTCAACCCGGGAAAAATCACAAAGTCAAATATCCTCCAACTTTTTGTCGACTTTTTATTTTAAATCGGCCATATCGGTATTCCAGTGCCATCTGAAGGTAATTTTGACCTCAGCAACCGAAAGAGCAACCTCGAAAATAGTGGGTAAGGTATTTTTGCCATGAGTTTTCAATGATTTATATATTATTTGCAACGTTTGAAATTACAGTTGAAATCCTGCATTTCCCGGACTTAATGGGTTAATCAAACTGAAACTTTGTAAGTTCGTTAACATAATATTACAGGATGTGAATAATTTTTTTAGTCATTTTTCATCGCAAAATGGTGGCTGTGGGATGGCTTAAAGATAACCCATGAATGCTGTGGATGGAAAGTGAGAAATTTTCATCGGATGTGGAGTTCGCTTCGAAGTGAGCACACTATTTTTCCACACCTGCAAAGCAAGTGTGCAACATGTCAATATTTTCCGTCATAAACTTTACACTCTCACTCTACCGAAAGTGAGCACTTCCGTCCCTAGGGCAGGAAGAGAGTTGTTGGAGATTGAGTTCATCAGATATTTATTTTACCGATTCGAGCCGGATACTTTACAAATCGGACGATAGTTCACGACGGGATTCTTTGGTTTGATTTAGCGGACTGTAATTTGTTAATGGATAGAGGGAATCCATATATGGTCTATAAATGAAGTTATGAGCACTAGAATAATTGTATGAGAACAATTTTAATAGTTATCAACGGACAAGACCGTGTAGATGCTTGATAGGAAAAAGTGAGAGACGAAACTCTTTCACAAAAGCTTATACACGGAAAAAAATAATTCGCTATGACAGCTAGGGATTAGCTGTGGTAACTATTTCGTGTATTCGATATTTGGATAGCGAAAAAAAATGCTGCAAAAGTTAGATTTTAGCTCTTATGGCAACAACTTTTGTTGCCACAACTGAAAAACAGCTACCACAGCTAACTTTTAGCTATCCAAACATCGACCACATCATTTTTTTCCATGTAGAAGCGTTCCTTCCTTCTTCCTCATATGACAATGTACGAAAATTGTACATGCGTACATTAAGGATTGATACGGTACAAAATTTAAATATCGATTTCTAATATATATAACATCTTAACTTTCAATCTTTGCTCCCTAACAAGAATACTTTCCTTCCTCTGCAGAAGGTAAAAGTTCGCTTCATTTTCGCTTCTAGAACAGTATCTACACGGAGAAAAAAGATCTCACTATGGTAGCTAATTCGTGTATTCCATATTTGGATAGCGGAAAATATTACTGTCATAGCTAAATTTTAGTTACTATAGCGATATCTTCTGCTACTACAGCTCAAAAATAGCTGAAATAACTAGGTTTCAGCTATTCAAATATCAACAACAGGATTTTTTCCGCGCACGAGTTTTCTTCCGCACGGAGAAGTATGTCACTCACACATATAATAGTTTTGATGAAAATCTTTTTTGGTAGAAACTTTTTCTTGGTTTTTTAAATAACCAGAAATAGATTTTCACTAAAAAATATGAAAGATTATGAATACAAAAATAAAAAGAAAAACCACGGTTGAAATTCAAAATACTGAAAAGCCGGATTTTACTATACGTTTTATAAAATTCAAAGTTCAGCGTTTCAAATTTCAATCACACTTGTTAATTTTCGGACAATGTTCGTAATCTTCCGTGTTTTCATGTAAAAATCCATTTCCGGAACCTCATCATGCGGTCTGGTGCATTTGCCTAGAACCCATTACTTTCTTCCTCAAAAATAAGTCTAATAACAAGAACTTTTCCAAAGATTAGAACATACGGATCTTCCTCCTCGGTGTGTGATGTTGTTAAACATTAATATGCATCTGCCGGTTAAGCCTTTTTCATACGGATATAAGATATTTTATAGCTTCGAAAACGTGTTGTAAATGGAAGTGCGGTTTATCGCGAAATCCGAGCGCCATTTACATCATAAGGATCTAAATGGATACAGGATGGAAAAAGATAAGCGTCGCTCGATTCGCAAAGATGCAAGCTTCATTTGGATTATATACTTGCGAGCGCTATCTAGATTATAAAGATGCGAGCTAGGAGGCACAATTTAGATCATCAAAATGCAAGCAAAGCGAGCACTGTGTAGTGTACGAAAGTGTGAAATTTCTTGATTGTGAATAATTTTTGTAACACTTCATATCAAATTTTGTAGCCAAGTGCAATCCAGGGTGCGTAATCTATATTCTATCAGTTTCGCGCGATTTTATCAAATACGAGGAATACTATGGACGTGCTGAGTACGTCTTCTCGAAGACTTGGGATACGTACAAAATGTTCTAGGTTGTTAACATGGACGCGTCCATGCTCACTGATGTTTTATTAAATGGTTTATAAATCGTTTATTGGAATATTTACTAAGAAAAATGTGTTTTGTCCCTAGTAGAAATCATTCTTCGCCCGTTATTTGGCGTTATTGAGACAGACTACACGGGAAAAATAATTTAGTTGCAGCAGCTCAGTAGCTAGCACGGACACGGATAGCCATTAAATTGGCTCCTGCAGCTAAATTTTAGCTATGACAGCAAAAAAATTTGCATTTGTGGTTAATTTATTTGCGGTAACAGCTAAAATTTAACTGCAGGAGCTAATTGAATGGCTGTCCGTGTCCGTGCTAGCTACTTAGCTGCTACAGCTAAATTATTTTTTCCGTGTAGGCGTATCCCTGACCCTGAAATGCGCCAGTGTACTGCCAAATATGATTTCTACCAGGAATAGTACTAGCAATAACAGGATTGTTGACATTTTATTGTTGAATATCCAACAATTTTTGTTCTCATAATAACAAATAGTTGGCTTTTTGACAATAAAATTGCCAATTCAGCAATCATAACCGATATTTTTACGATGTTATTGTGGGTTGACATATGACAATTCGAATTATTGTATACCAACCCACAATTATCATCGTGAAGGTAAGACCGTTAACACTGTTCAATTGACAATCCGATTGTTAACAAGACAACTATATGTTGCTATAAAAACAAAAATCATTGTATATCCAACAATAAAACGTCAACAATTCTCTTCCGATTAGTTCTACGAAACACATTTTTTTCAGTGTTCAGAGTACAATGTACATTGTAAAAAATATGGAAAGTTTGTCTTCATACTGTTGGTGAATTTCATTCCCGCATCGTGGGGGAATTGTTTTCCCATCAAAAATGAAGTATTTTTCCACCACTTGGAGGAATTCTTTTGTCTTTTGGGTGTTGAATCCTCTACAAATAGAGGAGAAATGTACGAAATTATGGTGAAAAATTCTCTATTCATGAAAAAACTTTCCTGCCACCATTTTTTGAAGAAAAATTCCACAATTATTTTTTACAGTGTACGAATGATCAAACTTGTATGAGGTGTTTCAATATTTTCAAATTGAAGGTGACGAAGGTGACCTGCAGCCAAGACTCTCGCTGGAAATGTGTATCCGCTACAACGGGTGACAAAGATGTTGCTTGACTTTGATGCCGTCAAGAATTTTTTATCTGTTTTAGTTTGTCATTCCAAATTTGAAAACCCTCATTAGAAACCGACAAAATTCTCGATTCTGTTTCATATTCCCAACTCGGAAAAAAAGCAGTTAGAATCGTTGAGGAATACGTGAAAAATCTGTGAGATTGTAATACAAACGTAATACAAATGTGTACAGATTTTACACGATTACAATTGAAGTATCCTATCATTTCTCAATCCAAAGTTGCAGCAATTTGGAATTTTTTGGCTTTCAGCCAGTCAGAATTCAGTAACTTTGAATTATTTTTGCTCCAGAAGCAAAAATGACAGGGTAGTTCAATTTCTTTTCAGAGATCCACGGTTTTCCAACTCAGCCGATAGTGTTAAGCTGAAGTTTGTAGCACTCAATTCTGTTGAGTTATTTGGATTTTTTTTTTAATCTAAGAATCCTGATATCTCAAATACTGAGCCTTGAAAAACATTGGTCAATACGGGGAATCATTACATTTTTGCTGCAGAATATATCCGTAAAATCCGGGCCGCGAGTTCTGGGCACCCTATATGCAGAGTTCCCGGCGCCAGGACAGGTCCTGCTCAGGACACAAATGGGATTGGCCTATATCCCAGGTAAACTCGATGGACCCATTCATTTCCCGGACTGGATCATCATAAGACCCATGTGGTGCTGCTTCAATCCCAAGCGGAAATATCCAACAGGCATCAACATTTTCCATCTCCCGAATGAGTCTAGTGTGGGACTATGACGGATTCAGTGGAGGACTCGGGTGGTCTAATGTGGGATCTCGGTCAGTTTAGTGTGTGATCCAAGTGGACTTGTGCACACTGAGAGAAATTCTTCATTAAAAATTACTGGTTTTCCCATTAGACGGGGAATATACTTGACATACAGTTTGATATACTTGGCATGAGATCAGAAATCAAATACTACGAAGTTTGAAAATTAAAACCAGTGGGAATTCATGTTGAAAAACAGTAATTTCTTATGACCCAATGTAGAAAACAAGAACTCTCAATTGGTGAGATTGATATAAATTGGAAAACATAACATTTTCAAGAATGTTCCGTGGCTTCGGGGAAAGAAGCAAGGATCGTGATCACAAACAATCATGTTCGACGCTGATAACGATAAAAGTTTTTTTTCTCGGTTATTATAACGCTAGGAAAAATTACTGGTATTTCCCATCAGTTTGTAATCACATGTCAAGTATATCCCTCGCTTACTGACAAAAATCAGTAATTTTTAATGATACATTCCTCTCAGTGCAGGATCTATCAACATTCCCCGTGTACCGGACGAGTATGGTGTGAGACCCGAGTGGATCCAGTATGGAATTTGAGTGAGCCCTTGCGACATGTATCAACAACCTTCGTCTCCCGCACGGAAAGACCAAGTCTATTAATATTCAGAAAAATTACTGTCAATTTAGGGAAAACGAGGACCGCTGGAAAATATTCGTAGTGAGTCTACTAAAAATTCGTAGTCAATGTATCAAAAATTGATAGTTTCACTGTGAAAAATACCAATGAAACTATCAACTGTTAATATTTTGACTACGAATTTTCGGTAAACTCGCTAAGAATGTTTTTCAGCGATCCTCTTTTTCCCTAAATTGACAGTCATTTTTCTAAACGTTGATGAATTCTTTCTAAATATTAATAGACCCGGTCTTTTCGTGTACTTTTTCTGAATTTTATTCTAATTTGTAGTGAAAATAATGAATATTGTGGTTGAATGGATAGATTCTTTCTTCCCGTATATGAATTAATATCATTTAATCAGACACTCTCTAAAAATTACTATATTTGACAGTACCTAATG
The DNA here is from genome assembly GCA_018340375.1 of Gonatopus flavifemur. NCBI lineage: Eukaryota > Metazoa > Arthropoda > Insecta > Hymenoptera > Dryinidae > Gonatopus > Gonatopus flavifemur. The sequence goes on from JAFFJZ010000005.1 coordinate 16,992,995, forward strand.
AGAAAATTCATCCATATTGTACTATCGAATATAGTAATTCTTATAAAGTGTCTGACTAAATGATATCATATAGACAAGCTGTCCCGTACGTGTTAGCAAAATAGTAATTTATAATATAACTTTTCTCTCCGTGTGCAAACTTTGCAGCGGTAAATAACCACTAATATTTGTCCCAACCCATTGAAATCCATTCAAATTGCTGGAATTGACGGAATTCAATAAGAATTTGATAAGTTTGAATGTTCAGTTTCCGTTGCGAAGTGTGCATTAAATCCTTATCGATTAATGCACGGAGAGAAAAAATTTGCTGACGCAGCAAATCGAGGTATTATATATAGAATAGCAAAATTTTTTGCTGACCTAGCTAAAAATTTGCTATAACAGCAATCGTGTTAGCTACGACAGCAATTTTTTAGCTGTGGCAGCAAAAAGTGTTTGCTCCGCCAGCAAATTTTCAGTATTATATACAGAATAGCAAACAAATCTTGCTGGGATAGCAAACAGTTTTTGCTGCCACAGCTAAAAATTCACTGTCGCAGCTAACAAGATTGCTGGAATAGCAAATAGTTTGCTGTCACAGCAAAAAATTTGCTGCTCTGGCAAAAGGAATCCAGCAAAAGTGGATTTCGCTGCCACAGCGAATTCCTGTTTCTCCGTGTGAACATCGAAAGACTTCTAGTACCAAACGACAATATTTTATGAAAATGGATTTCTTTTTTATTACAAAGCATGGACATTAACGAAATTCAAACAGTAATCGCTCTCGATTCTTGATGATTTTTACTATGATGAAACTCATCAGCAGCCAAGAGTAATTACGATTGAAATCTTTCAATTTTCCCAGCTAAAGCACAAAAATAGGACTCAACACGATCATTTGTCTCTCAGTGTAACTAATTTCATTAGACAAACCTACCCCAGGAAATCTATGGAGTTATTCCCGCTAGGTAATTTCATGATAATTTTGGCAGCAATTATTCCATCAATTACACAGTTCCATTCCTCGCCCACAATTAATAATTACTACTCGAGTACACAAGAAATTAATATATTTCTGTATATAATTTCCATTCGAACGGTTGAGGATTTGAATAAAAAGATTCATAAACCACATGTATGTAACCCCAACCTGCTTGATGGACACAGCGCTCGTGCACTCGTGTATTGTGTATATGGAAGATTTATCGGTCTCGCATATCGCGGCTCTTAGCACGCGATTTCGCTGGTATGTATACAACATGTGCACAGGGAATTTCACTCCCGTAACGAAGTGAAAATTGCATGGCCGCCAGCACTCACGAATCTTTTAACGTGTTTATAAACGTATATGTGTATTCTTGTCCCAGTGTATCATCCTACTTTCATTTCATATCATTCTCCGCTCGAGTGTATGAAATGAACAACACACATTGACCATCCTATGGTACTTCAGATGCTATCCGATATTATACAACTCGTACGAATAGCAGGTATATAATACCGAACGACGAGAAAATGCATTCCATTCCTGACAATCAATTATCTAATTTTTGTAAACCTGAAAATTTTAATCCCCTCATCGTTTATTTATTTTGTTTTTTTTTTTTGGGTGTCGAATCCTCTACAAATAGAAGAAAAGTCCATCGAATTATGGTGAAAAATTCCCCATCTACGAAGGAACTTTGCTGCCACCATTTTTTGGGGGATAATTCCACAATCATTTTTTACAGTGTACTCTGTATACACTTTTTTTTCAAACACTTTGTTGGTATACAATGTAACGTACGCGTGTTTTAGTGAAATTTTGCATTTTCTCGCAACAATGGTGCACGACAATTTTCTTCCAAACGAAATCAATCTTCGACATTCAAGTTTTCTCGTTCGTGACGAGAGCGCTCGTGACTGTTTGAGGTTTTTGAACTGATCTATGAGAGAAGAGAAAAAAAATACGAGTCATCGTTTCCTGACGTCAGTAAAACGCCGGATACGGTTGAGCGCGCTTCCACCGGTAGTCAACCGACTTTGCGTGCCACGATCGTAAACCAGGGTTTTAATTATCCAAATCGTGCAACAATCTGGTAACTCGTATCAAATGTATAGTATTGAGTAATCGAACAACCATATAGTTACTTCTAAGTTTGATTCGTACCAGCTATTCTCCCTTCGAATCTTCCTCCATCTCCTCTCCTGAGCAATTTTCATTTTCTCTCAATAGAAAATACGCTGAATGAGTTTTGAATTGTCATGGACGACGAGGGATGATGATTTCTGAAAAAATACAGAGTCACGTAGAGAGGTATTCTATTGAAAATATGAAAAATTTTTCGGGAAAAATGTGATTTGATCCTTGAAATGAGATTCCGAGGTATCTTTTCATCGAGCAGTACCAATTTCATCGGGCGTTAAACGTTTTCTTGGTCAAGTGAGCGTGACAACCACCCGCCTTGCTTATCCACCGACCAGACCAGATCAGAGAGTAGACCAGACACCGGCTGCCTGTTTGTCTGTCAATGACGACTACTACGAGGACAACGATGCTGAAAGCGAAACGATTCTTTTACCCGCAATGATTGCTTCTCTCGTGGTGATCCAAATCGAACGACTCTCCCACGATAATGATCTGTATATAAACGATGGCATGACCAATGCTTGAATACGATTAGATACGGATAGGATAAATTAGGAATAAACAAAGACTTCTCAATCGCTTATTCTCTCCGAGAGAAAGAAATCTTTCTCTCTTTCCCAAAAAATTCCTTTTCCATCCATTCGAATGATTTCGAATTACACAGTTGGTCTTTCGATTCGTTATTAATTGGTCGTTTGTCTACAAAACGATACATCTCGGATTACCCGATGTTAGATAAATTATCGAGATATATGCACCTAATAACGTATTATATTATCAACACCCATTCGACACTCGATATCCCATGATTATAAATGAGAATTTACGTACATCAATCAAAGGATAGGTGCGCGTACACATAATAAGACCCACTTCATTCTGCCTTGGGCAATGAAATTCATATACATACGTGTATAAACGTACGAAGGTGTCGGTACACTAAAGTACGGGAAGACGATACGCGTGATATGTCGCCGCGGGTCATGCCTATGTTAATAGCCATATCCTACCGAGACTCGAAACTCATTCATAAGACACAATTCTTATATGAATGAACGTGAAGTCCCCTACGATGATTACAATAGCGAATGCGGACTAACGATGACGAACATTGTATCATATCATGCAACGAGATCGATGAAAATAATAATTAACCCTTTCTGACCTGACGTATGGACGTCAATGGGCATAGAATTTTGCAGATTATCAAAATCCTTCCACAAATCAGAGCAGTTTGAAACCCATGATATCGTCAAGATAAAGTTGTCAATTGACGATAAGAAAATTATTCAAAATTATATTTTTGGTATGGTATATTTTTAAACGAAACTAATGCGATGAGAATTTCGAAATTTTTCATACTGAAATTTCCATTACTTGAACGAATTTCACTGATTCTACAGGATGCAGTTTGAATATTCACAAAAAATATGTTCAACCGAACTTCTACTGTTCGGTTCGGTTCGAACTTCGAACTTGATTAGCAGAAAAAGTTCGGTTCGGTTCGAATTTCGGACTTGGATAACAGAAACAGTTCGGTTCGGTTCAAATTTCGAACTGCATTCATTGAAAACGTTCGGCTCGAGATTCGATTTGTCACGGTTTGCTTCGAACTTTAGACTCAAAACCCGAAAAAATTCGACTACGCTGGAAAAAAAAGACGATGTTGAATCGACCTCTCATCAAGTTGATCTGATATCGATGCCAAATTCACGTGATGGAGAACACACATACAGGCGTTCCCATGTTGTTTTTGCTTGTAAACACGCAGAAACAACTTGTTTCCAAGTCGAATTGACATGATATTGGGTACTTGATAGACGCAAGTTGATTGAATCTGTGATTTTTCCTGGTGCAGTTTCGAGTCTCAAACTTGAATAATTGAAAAAGTTCATATTTCGGATAACCTTGTTGACAATACTGAAGAGATTAGATGAAATTAAATTTATTCATAATGAATTCTATTCGCAGCCTCGTTATTTTGCCTCCTCAGATGCGCGGGATATATATAATGAACCCATAAGTTCTGCGTGATTAGACTATAAAGATATTATACTAGGAGGACGAGTCAGTAAACATGGGGTTTACACAAATAAAAAGAGACAGTTGCAAACAAAAGAAAGAGAGAAAAATGCAGTGAGGTGAGTGTCCTTGTCTTTTATGCAAAGAGGTTTATAATCAACGCTACCACAAACCTCAAAATAGTGTTGATTCATCACCATTTTTTTTTTAATAGTAGAGTAATCATTCTTGGTAACAGAGTGGTTTCTAATGTGAGTTAATCATGTTCCAAATATTGCATGAGGATATAAATAATTATATTAGGAGGAAATTTTACTTTGTGATTATTGAAATTTATGATAAAAGTGTTCTGCACCCAATTTCAAATTCATCTAGATACGTGGGATATGTTAAACTTACATAAAAAACCACTCTGTTACCAAGAGGAACAACCCTGTTATTCCAGAAATATGGTAATAAATCAACACTAGATTACACTATGGACACTTTTCTGTGATTTATTGAAGAATTGAAGTGTTCTTCGTTACTTGCCTCAAATTTGCGACCATTTTATCAATATTTAAATACTAGTCGCTGCAATTGAACATTCGGAAACAGAGAAAAATTTATCTGCACTCAATTTTAAATTGACCCATAGAATATTCTCCGAACGTTTCTAAATTACCCAAACGTTTAATAAACATTCTCAAAATGTTTTACGTACTTTTGGTGCTACTAGGGTAGACTGTTTTATTACTGCAACATGCTGCATATGAAACGTCACTTTAAAAAATGAATTCATGATGGATTCTGTTTTCATAAATGTATTTCTAATTTAGTTTTGGCTTTGCGATTAGACGTTTTGGAAGTTGGAAGTAGGTTCGGAATTACAAAGTTCCGTTCAACTTGAAAAATATATTTGCAGTTCGGTTCGGTTCGACTGGGAAAATTTGGAGTTCGGTTCGAGTTCGGTTCGACTTTTCAAAGTTCGGTTCGGTTCGATTTGAAAAATATATTTGAAGTTCGGTTCGCTTCGACTGAAAAATTCAAGGTTCGCACACCCCTAGTTTTGAGTACCAAAAAGCGTCTTTAATTTTTTAAAGTATTTCAATACACAGCTATATTATGAAACAACATAACATGTAATGTGTCCATTACAATAGACACTGGATGCCTGTTGGCAAAATTCATCTACAACAAGGTAACCAGTGTACATTCAAAAAGATAGAATACTAACCTGAAAAAAGGCTGGTAACGGTTGTCAAATATATTCTTAAAATATGACTAATCGAATATTCAATAACACTCATAAAATAATTGATGACAATTATTACATTTCATGTACGTGCTCATAATGATTGAGTATTTTATGAATATTTGATGGGTCATATTTAAGAAAATATATTTGATAACTGTTACATCCGGTGGATTTAATCCGTTCCCTGCAAATCCCATCGTTCCCATCAACTTAAGAACACCCACCATTAAATCCCGATTGTAACCATAATATTTGAATTCGAAACTTCTGAACGATCTCATCGATCTACATGAATCATTTCTCGAGTGTTTAGGAGTTTGGAATTCAATTTTCATCAAAAATTTGTGAATTATGACATAGTTTTCCACGACTCATAAAAAGTAACAGGGAACCGATTAAATCCACCCGACGCACAGTGGGCCGAGAGGCATACAAAAGCGGACAAAATTCGGAATTTCATTCAATCTTGATGAAACTTGAGATCTCAGAGTTTTGAAGGTCGCTGATAACGAATCTCATGTTGAAAAATCAAAATTCAAAATGCCGGATCCAAGACAGAGTTTTTCGAGTTCATAAACTTTTCAAGTTTTTTCAGAGTTTTTCAGAGAATCTGACTCCAGATTTGGATTTAGCAACCCCGAAAACCCCCGGATGACATGTTTTAAATAGATTAGGATGACTTCAAGATTTTTCTCTGTCATATTGGATCCATCATTTCAAATTCTGTAGATTGGTCCGGCAGCCATTTTTCATAATTTCTTTTACAATAAAAGTATTCTGTGAGGAGAAATTTAGTATACATATTCCCCATAAAATCATCGTATATATAATGGTGTACTTCATCATCTCGTCAATGAATTTTTTATTGAATTGTTTAAACTATAACCATGCGAACAATCTATTATTTTCTTCTAAATCTTTTCTTAGCCGTTGATAAGTCATGCCTATTATCGATAAATCCATGAATTTAATATCCAGACATGAAAAATATGATCTATATGGTGAAATACTAAATGACCCTTCAAGGACTATTCGCTATTTCAATGGGATACCTAGGATAGTTCCTGCTCACCAAAGAAAAAACGCTTAATCGACCCTTTGGTGTATTATCAGAATGTTCGTGGCTTGAGAACTAAACTTGATCAACTTCATTGCTCTGTTGCTATATCAGATCCATGTTATGATATTATTATCTTATCTGAAACCTGGCTGCGCGAGGATATTCTATCTTCTGAAATTGGTTTACATGGCTATGCAGTTTATCGTATGGATAGAAACGGACTCACCAGTCAATTTTCACGGGGAGGTGGTGTCTTAATCGCCGTTAAGGATACCCATCGGAGCTGTGTCGTCTCATCTTATTATTCCAAAGTTGAACATCTTTACGTCAAAGTTTATTTTGGTTCTTTGTCGTTGTTGTTTGGGGCTGTCTACATTCCACCTTCTTCGGATTCTTCAATATACTTGGACCATTGTAAAAGCGTTGGCGAAATCCTTCTCAAGGAGAACTTTAACTCCTTATACTTATACGGGGATTACAATTTACCTCATATTTCCTGGAGCAATATTGATTCCAAATTATCTTTCTCAGTGTTACCTGGTTCGACTCTCAATGAAATGACTTCTGCGCAATATGTTCTCGAATATTTCAATGAATTGAATTTGTTTCAACTTAATACTTTCAGAAATTCTCATGGTAACATACTTGATCTTATTTTTTCTGATAACGATCGTATTGATGTCAATATTGCTCTGGATCCTTTTCTCGCGTGTGACAACTTTCATCCTTCTCTTGTATCTAAGCTCAACCTACGTGATAGTGTTTTACTGGTCCCCAATAAAATCATCAAATATAATTTTAATAAGGCGAATTACAGTGCAATTTGTGAATATTTAGGTTCTATCAACTGGGACGATGAATTGCGTAATCTTAATGTTATTGAAGCTGTTGATTTTTTGTATCTTCATTTATATAATGCAGTTGATTCATTCGTACCCAAGTATGTATCAAGGAATAGTTCTTATCCAAAATGGTTTTCTTCGGAATTAATTAAACTTATTCGTCAAAAGAAAATTGCTCACAATAGGTACAAAGAGTCAAATTGCTTTGAAGATTACCAAATCTTTAGTCACTTACGAGCTCAATGTAAAGTTTTGACTCGCCAATGTTACTTGTCTCATCTTCATTACGTTCAAGGGTCCATTCCTACAAATGTCGAAAGCTTTTGGAACTTTGTTAATAGTAAGCGGAATCAGAACGGTATACCCCTGGTGATGCATTTAGACGGTACTATTGGCAATACTGGTATTGCTATTTCGAACTTATTTGCATCTTATTTCAGATCAGTCTATCAAAATTATCCCGTTGTTCCTTGTAATTTACCAGAATCTACTTTCAATGTCAATCTTTCCGATTTATCCATCAATATCGGTGAAGTGTTCAATAAAATCTCATCCTTGAAAGCTTCTTCCGGTCCTGGTGATGATGGTATTCCTCCTAATTTTCTAAAATCTTGCAAGTTCGTCATTTCTCGGCCTTTGTGGTTGATCTTCAACAGCTCTTTATCCTCTGGAATATTTCCTTCTCAATGGAAATCCAGCTTAATTACTCCTATCTTCAAATCTGGGGACCGTTCTGACGTGAGAAATTATAGACCGATTAGTATCATGAATGTTATGCCGAAAATTTTTGAAGATATAGTTACTGATAAAATAACACCACTGTTTTCTGATAATATTTCTGATTTCCAGCATGGCTTCACTTCTGGCAAATCTACCGTAACTAACTTGTCTATTTTTTCTCATGTTGTGTCCTCTGCGCTTGATCAAAATGCCCAAGTGGATACTATATATACAGACTTCTCAAAGGCTTTTGACAGAGTTGATCATAATATATTGTTAAATAAATTAAGTAATTTAGGTATTCGAAGCAATTTTTTGTCGTGGTTACAGAGTTATATTCTGAATCGTACGCAATCAGTTCGTGTCTCTCAATATTTCTCTGATTCATTTTTTGTATCCTCAGGTGTACCGCAAGGCTCACATCTAGGTCCTTTATTATTTATTATTTTCATTAATGATATCTCTACGATTTTCAAGTACTGCAAACATCTTCTTTTTGCTGATGACCTGAAACTGTTTATGATTATAAGAACTTACAGAGATGCTCAAAATCTGCAATCTGATTTGGATCGGTTACAATCTTGGTGTGTGCTATCTAATATGTCATTAAATCTCACTAAATGCCATGTGATGAGATTTCATAGAGGTAAAAATGCTATTTATTTTCCTTATAACTTGTCTCATTCTCTGTTATCACCCATAAATACTGTTCGTGATCTTGGAGTTTCATTTGACTCTCGTTTTAACTTCTCAGATCATTACAATCACATAGTTGGTACTTCCATGAAATCTCTCGGATTCATCAAGCGCGTTTGTAAAGATTTTCGTTATCCTGTTGCACTTCGAACACTGTATTGTACTTTAGTTAGACCTCATCTTGAGTATGCGTCTCAAATTTGGAGTCCTCATCTAATTCGGGATTGTACAGACTTGGAAAGAGTTCAGCATAAGTTTCTGCGTTTTGCTGCCTATCAGATAGGCCGTCCGTTGAGCGTCACTTGTCATGATTACTCATTGATTATGGCTCTACTCAACTTGCCTCCCTTGGAATCACGTCGTTTGTTCAATGATTTTTCATTTTTGTATAAAATTGTTAATGGGAAAATTCGCTGCCCTCAACTGCTTGGACTTGTACGTTTTAATGTCCCTTCTCGTTTATTGAGGCGCCCTAAATTGTTCAATCCAATTTCTTATAAATCGAGACACGGTTATTCTGATCCGGTAAATCGGATATCTATCCTAGCAAATTCTTACAGTGATGTGCTTGAATTATTTTCATCTCATTCTGATCTTAGGAATTCTCTTTCTCTGATTTGTCAAATTTAATATCTAATTGTCCTTTTCACCTATAATTATACACGTTAACTATTGTTGTAATATAAGATGCATGTAGTCGAACTTAACATGATGCTTAATGCTTTGATGTATGATATATATAATGTGGTTCAAATAATGTATATTCTATGTACCAAAGGGTCTTTTATACCCGTATAAACAAAAATAAATAAATAAATACGATACATATGGTGAAACATCCATCTGTATTCATGGGGAAACTCAAAATGGGCAAACTGGATTTGATGTACATTTCATTCTGAACATTTTCCACTTTTACTTTTTACTCTACCTGGTGGTATTTAGCAGTAATGATAAACGACAGCAAACGTATGTTGAAAACTTGCCTTTTCATTACAATATTGCTCCTAATTTAGGAACAATAGGGTTAAATTTAGAAAACTGATGGATTTAGAAAGATAAAATTAGTTCCAAGTCAACACAGCACATGCAAAATTTCTTGGTGATTTTCACTTTCAAAATACTATAGAGGCTTTAATATTCCATCGATTTCCATAAAATTTTACCAAAAGTTACTTCAATTACCATAAAATTTTACCAAAAGTTACTTCAATTACCATACATTATGACTACGATTTTCAAATAACTCAATTGTGAAGTTGGGTTTTGTCCGCTTTTGTATGCCTCTCGGCCCACTGTACAGCGTACCAATCCTTTCTTTCAGTGAAGATGAACGAAAATTAACACGAACAAAATTCTTACGGTTAGCCGACGTATAAAAATGACTAGAAATCAATAATCATGTTCCAATGGATTTCAAGATAAAAATCCGTTACAAGAAAGTTGCGACTCTCTTATAACATTGGAGTTTTTAGTGGTATCACTGCAGGATGTCCAGCCTCGGAGAATTCTAATGGAATCGACCGGTCATAAAATCAGGTTGAACGAAATGATCAATGAAACAAATTGAAAATTCCCGAACTGGACTCCTTGCACCGATACTACTTTGCATGTGGCGCAAATATGCTACATAGGTTGGAGTTGAAAATAGAAATAAAATATAAGCTGATACTCTGTCTTGTTTCTAAACACTCATCAACAGTCTGTATTTAAAATTAATGGATATTTCTTTTGGAAAATTACCTATTTCGTTGGAATTCTTTGTAATTTTCGTTTGATATATTCAATCATTCAAATTTAATAAAGATTTATTACGAATAATCATATACAAATGTTTCAAATTTTTCCTCCTATGTTCTAGTCATAGACGCCCTGTGTTCATTGGAATGGATTACATATCAGTAATTTTTAATCTACGTTATTAAAAATTCTGTAAAAATTCAGAATTCATACTAAGAGCTATAGAAACTATTGCCTATTGAAAAAAAATGTTTATCATTATCAGAATTAAGCCAGGTCGGAAAGGGTTAATGCGTTAACGACTAGTCTTTTACCAATTGCATTAGAATTTTTCTGGACTGGATGAGTACGGTGTAACATCTCTTTTCTCAGGATATCATATACGAAGAAAGAAAATATAGAATTCAACGTATATATCCATGAAAACAGTTTCGCACTTGGGATTGTTGGTTTAAATAGAGACAAGTTTTCACGAGAAGAACGGACGTACGGACAAGTGCGTCGTGGCCACGACGTATCGTATCTTAGACAAAGCAGGATTATTTTTCGCGATGTCGAGGGAAGGATGGTATTATTGTACCAGCTTGGTTGAACGTCGTAACAACAATGCCTCTTTTTTTGCCTTCCCGTCCTTCGTTCGTGTTACACTGGTTTGACTAGTCTTCTAGAAGAACAGTTTCTACGTACAAAAATGAAAGAATGTGAAATAATCATACACCTGCATTTTTATTGAATATTCTCCTCTCTCGACGATAAGTTATAGTTGAATTCGGATAGATTTCTGTTCAGACTTGCTCGACCTAATTTACCGATTTGTCACGCCTCTTATTCCACACGTAGCCCCAGCTTTCACTGTGGCACATCTCATCATGGGAGGGCAGATACCAGAAGCTATTACTTTTGTACAAAGCTATACCGAAGTATTATCCAAAAGAAAGAAAGAAAATAAAAGGAAGAGAAAGAACAAAGGGGGAAAGAAAAGGAGCGTAGATGGTAGCATTCTTCTTAGCGGTTTGCCGTTCGTAAAAAGAAACCATTGAAAGTAGCCAAGAGAAAGAAGCAGAAGGTTATTATCACGATGAGGAAAGAGAAAAAAGTTAGATGACCAGTTTACAGAAGAATGAGAAATAATATCTTCCCTGTCAATGGGATACTCTATGTGCGTATAGTATGCGTATAACACAATAATTCGAGGCACGCACTTACGCATGGCGTATACGTGTTCTTTCCAACGTCGTCGAGCGATTATCTATATCAAGCAAAGCTCTACGAACATTTGATTATGTCCGATAGTTCAGCTCTGATTCGTGTCTCAGCAGCCACAGCAGGAACAACAGCGGTGGTACCACCAACAGCAACAATAGTTACATAGCTCTTATATGCGTGGTCATTCGTATACTTTCTCTTTATTTATAATATCAACATATAAATAAAGTCTTGCAGATAACTGTACCAGAACAAACAGGGCCGAAATACACCTACCAGTTTATACATCTTATATATCTTCCAATGGGTACAAAAGAGGTACCAAAGCGAGAGGTAGTTGATCTATTTATACGTGTATATGTGTATATATATATACATATATATATATTTCTTTTTCATCGTCGAGAATCGAATAGAATCAAAACACAATTACCATCAATTTTTTTCCCTCCTCCTCACGGTCCATTCTCTCATAACATGTTTCCGGTCTCGGCGATGATCAGTGCACGTGACTTCAATCCTCTTCGGTTCATTTCTCTTTGGACAGCTACCTGTCCCAATTTAATCTATCCCTTGTATGTTGTAGCTTGTGGTAGGTATACGTAAACCGATTACCCCTCATTTTTAAAAGTGTGGATGTATGACCGCAAATTTACCTTTAACCGAAAAATCCCCCCAACTTTTGGATCTCTCTTTACGATCAGCGCGTGTAAATAATACACCTGCAAATGATAATGACGCGAATAAGTCTGATGCTCCGATGATTCTTACACCTCGAAACGACGTGGCACAGGATATGGTGTAAGGCCAGGGTCCGATCCACGGGTCGTCTTCTCGTAATGAGTCTTCTTGGACGATCCTCTCACACGTGAAATCGTTTTCGGCCGGATTCGTGACTCGATCAAATTTCAACCCGCATCTGATCGATCTCGGGGTATACGCTACTACTTTTTTCCACGTCTCCCCCGATCCATTATCAAATATTACAATTGGCTACAAACGATCCGAGATTTGATTTGATTTACCAAAAAGGTGTGAATGCGAGAGACGATGAGATACAGTCGATCACATCGGAGCATTTGGAGAACAATCAATTATGATGAATGTAACAAGATTGACTTTTGATGGGATTTCAAATTTTTGAATCGAAGAAGGTTTGTTTTTCGAGAATGGAATATAAAAGTGTGTAATTATGTTGTCTCCTGGAGGATCGGACGTGAAAACGGAATTTTTCAATTGATAAAATAGAGTAACGGTGATTGATAGAGATAACTATCTATCGTGTCAAAAGGGTCCAAAGATACGCTGGAAGAGGTTGGAGAGTGCGTGCCAGGCAGGAGAACCGTACAGAACCGATACTGAGGTTCGCCACTTTAACCAGCGGTTCATCGTCGCCTCCGGGCGCCTGCCTCGTTACCACGACTTAATGGCCACGGGGCGTTGCAAGCACGATGTATAATATTATTACCGGGTACCGTATGTCGGCAGGCGCTACACGAATGAATTAATAATCTCGTAAGATGCCCGGCCAACATCATGCCTCACGACCACCGATGCACACACGCACGCATCCCTCCACCTAGCCATGAAAAAGCAGTCAATAAAATAACACCGCCGCGCCGTCCGCGTTACAGGTGAAAGAGTATCTCTAATCTATTGTTATCATTCTTTGCAAACTTGGATACCGATCGATTTCTCTTCGCCGAGTGATATTGAGTCACACTCTTGCTTTTTACCTTCTTCTTCGTCGTCGTCGTCGTCGTTGACTCGATTATTCGAAAGTCAATCATTGGTGTGATTTCTCGCGGAGTTGTGTAGAAAACATCGTTTTCTATACACAATGCCAGAAAATCGTTCTTTGAAACTTTGAGTTCAAGGATCCACCGCCGAGAGCATTGAAGCGCCGACCGAGAGAAATGAAATCAATGAAATTCAGAGAGATACACGAAGTTTAAAGATACTCAATAATAACAAAATTGCACGTCATGAGAGAAGTAAAGAGAGATGTGCTTTTATCGTATCGTCATGTGATCGGTTTATAACATGCGAAAAGAATGAAAAGACGTGGAGTGTTCGAAAAACGAATGAGAGAGAAGAAGAGAGATAAAGAAAGGTTATAATGTAAAATCGTGAGCCAGAGACGCCAGAGTAATCTATCTTATCGATCTTCGATTCCGAGGGGAAACTGAGGGGAACGGCTAGCTGACTAGCTGACCAGCCAGCAAGCCAACCAACCAACCACCCCTGTAATCTTGGACCCGGACAACTCTGTTCTTTTCTGGACGTCGCCTGGTGCGATACTTGGCACCGATCATTGTGTATCACACGAGGACCATAATAGAACACGTCGACTTCAATCGTCGTTTCTTCAACTCTGATGACACGAGAATAAAAGCGACGGAACAGAATTTATTCCTGAATTGCTCTTTGCCTCTTTCATTTCATCTTTGCTCTGGATGGTGTCATATCTCTTTGCATTGTTACCGAGAAATCCTTCCTTCTCTTCTTCTTGTTTTATTCTTTTTTTCTTGTTTCCTTTCTTGAGTGCAAAACGTACAAGTAAGAGATACATACACGCACACGTAATGTACTTGATATTGTATATATAGTACGTGTGTGTTTCTGGAAAGAAACTCTGGAAAGGAACAACGAAACGTTGCTGAAATATGAATAACAAATTTATTACAAATTCCTAACCCATTCTCGTCTACAAGTATACCTGATGTAATGATCGCGATGTGCCTACGTAATATTAAAACACATGTATGAGAATAATGCTCGACGAATGAGAGAAAGAGAAAGCCGAGAAAGCGCGTTACGATGGTGAAAATAAATATGGGTTTAGGGATTTTCTTTGGAAGACCATTAATATTGTTAGCGATGTGTTGTAAGGGTCTGGCTTTAACTATAAATGCGTGTACGTACGAATACGAACCTGGTGGATAAGGCAGCGGCAGGATGTTCGGATAATAGACATTACATAGTCTAAACCATTATTACATACAGTTCATTCGAATATGCGCAATGCACGCCGGAAGGCCGTAGACTTTTGCGCACGTCTGCTTTCTTGCATGAATGAAATATAATTTCAACTTGCTCGAGTACCTATATTTTCATTCATAACACCAAAGGAACAATGTATAATCAAATTCCATTAAAAACACAATACGGAGGTTTGTTTCGTATCGAGTGGTCGACGGTACTTCTGTTATTTCTTTCCTACGTTGAATGGGAATTGAAATTCATTAACTGGAATCTTGTGTTCCGTGAATCGAATCATATCCATTGATCCACGAGAGGTAAACAATTTCATTACACTTTTTTTCTTGACTTCAATGGTGAATTCCAATTCCCAACCTCCCACTTCGACAAACTATTCCACTTTTTGAGTAGCGATTCCTCTAGAAAATGGAAGGAAATTCAATCGAATCACGGTGAAAGTCCATACAGCAACGAAGACTTCACGAAGATTGCAGAAATCAAACGTTTGAAGTATTGAAACATTTTTTTGTTATTGTTTTATGTCACACTAAGCTTTCAAAGTCCCTTCAGAAATATTGCAATGTCCGCTAATCTTAAATTTTGATACAATGGTTCTAAATCTTTTTTTTTCAAAATATTTCATTGTATGTTGCTGAAGTTTGAATCGTTTATTGAAACGAATAAGTGCTCGAATGATACAATATTCAGGTACTAGGGAACAAAAATCTTCCCGAGCAGAAATTTGGTGAGGCCAACGTCAGGGCCTTACGATGTAAGCCATCTGCCACATCAGGGCCCGACGTTTACCCTACCAAATTTCTATTCGGGTTGCAATACATTCTTTAAATAATGTTTTCCAGTTCCAAGGAGTTAATTCGAAGGAGAAAATAACGATTGTTCATCAGATTTTGTGAGTTTCAAATTCCAAACCATTCAAATTTCAAAAGCATTTCATCGCAATATTTTTCTTGTAATATGGCTCAGGCATTATAAATAGGTACCTACCCTGCTGAATATGCCAGGCAGATCCGGATAAAAAATAGTTGTCAGGCTTCGAACGGTTTTTATCCCAGGAAATCCGGTCAAAAACTGAGAAAATTTGTACCTGGGTGTGTCCGGAATCACCAAATTGGAATATCCTATCGAAACCTGACAACATTTTTTCTGACAGTTTTTGACCATGTTTAGTGGTTCCGGACGGAACCAGGGAGAAATTTTGTCAATTTTGTGTCCGGATCTGCCTGGCATTTTCAACAAGGTAACATTTCAATTAACAGATTTTGGACATGGAAGGATATCAGAATGTAATGAAGGTGAAAAATTGTAAGGTAATTGAGGAATTACTGACATCTATGGAAGATATGTATGGAAGATTCCCGAACCATGGGAGAACTTTGCTATCACCAGGTTTTGAAGGGAGAGGGAGAAATTTTACAATTATTTTTTGTAGTGTACGAAATAAACGAAAATTATACATGAAGAAGAAAAAAATCCACTCTGACTTACTTTTCAGCAGTGACAGCAAAAAATGTCGATTCGTCCAGTTAAATTTGTTCCTTAAAATATAGTCAGCTTCCTCTCCCCAAAGAGCACATGAAGACTGCCAAACATTGAATCAACATCCAATAAACGTACACATATTTCAACGTTCAATAAACTTTCAAAGAACAAACAGCTGAACGTTTCTCGGAGGTTTTAAAACGTCTGTTCTCTTCGAGAGGAGCACGGACAAAAAAGGATGATTCACTCTGGTAGCTAGGACATAGCTGTGGCAGTGATCTCGTGTATTTGACATTTGGATAGCAAGAAAAATCCTGCAACAGCTAGATTTTAGCTGCTATAGTTATGATTTTTGTAGCCATAGCTAGAAATAGCTCCCACGGAGAAAAAAGTCTTGCTGGCATAACAAACAGGTCTGTTACTATAGCACCTACAAAAAAAATTAGCTGAAAGAGCAAGAAAAATCATTGACGCAACTACACTTTGTTGCTGACATAACCAAATTTGTCAACAGAACTAACGTTTTAGCTGCTGGAGTGAATATTTTTGCAAAGACATCAAATTTCTTTGTAGGTGCTATGGTAGCAAACCATTTTTTCTCCGTGTATCCAAATATTAACCGTATCATTCTTTTCCGTATGACAGCGAAATCTGATTTTGTTGGGTACCTTTGGCTGTGCCAGCAATCTATTTCAAACCCAAGTTGGAGTTGTATGGGCCTGGACAGGGCTTAGAATGGCCCACTTTTCAATTGAGAAAATTTCTACCCTACTCTGCTCTACTATTTCCTCTTTGGAAATCTTCAAACTTGTTTTTGGTGCCAGCAAATTCTTGTTCTCGTTATATCTAAAGAAAAAAACAAAATCTTGCCGAACAATTGAGTAAAAATATTCATCGAAACTGTGAATTGAAACTCTTGAGCTTCTGAAATATACAATTTTCAAATTCCATCTTGAGAAACATGTCTTGACTTTGAAAGTAATTCAAGTTAGGAGCCAATTCTCGTTTTCTGCGAAAACAGTGAACCGGGGACCTGCGAAATCGTGCTGCATCTGTTGGAACAAGCAGTAATCGGAAAGAGCAATGTCCGGCGAATACGGCGGGTGAGGTCAAATATCCCACTTGAGCGTTTCCAAATGATTTTCTACGACATCAGGCCGAGCATTCCCAAGAAGCACAAGAGTCTCTGCGACTAATAATGAATTCCAAATCAAGTCTTAATGAACAACTCCATGTTCAGAAAGAACTTATATCGAGACTTCATAATAAATTCTTGGGACATTCAATACGTTTCTATTTTGAATTCATTGTGAGTCCCGTAACGGAAACTATTCAAGAGGTATTTAAGAAATCTCCATGAATTTGAATTAAGCATTTATGCTGACTGGGTTATCATGCGAAAGAACAAATCTCAAGTCTGGTAGAACATCTCTTAGAAAAGTCTTCGAAAGGTTGTGGAATAGTCGTTGAACAGTCTTCCAGCGATACTCGACCTAATCTTAATAGATTGAAAAAAGATTTCACATTCCATGTAAAGAACCAGACAACACAAAGCTCTGAAAGATAATATATATGTTACACTGTAAAAAGAAAGTCTTAAATTCAGCTCATTTCCTGGCTGAATCTATGATGCAAACAAATTAAGCCGAAAAAACAATCGCCGACACAATGGGAAAAGCATTGTCTGAAATTAAGATGCAAACAGATTAAGACTTCCTTTTTACAGTGTATCTTTAAGAGCTTTGCGTTGTCTGGGGAACTATCTATAATATTCTAGAAGCTCAAACCCCGCTCTCAGAAGGAAGTTTATAAGTTGAGAACAATGATAAAACCCAAAGCCCCATGTAGCAAAAATTTCCAAAAATGTATACAATTGTGCACAATTTGTATACAAATGGATACGATTTATATACAATTTGTGTACAATTTTATACGTTTTTGGACATTTTTCCCACATGGGGCAGTTCGTCCAAAAATATCAAGTGTCATTTCAAATCCAATTCATCCAAACTGAACTGAAAGGAGTGACCATAATTTTTTTCAATAGCGACTTCCGTATCTAAGGAGATATTCTTGAAGATTTTTTACTATTCCATTCCTACACAGCCCCCCCCCCCCACCCTTCCAGACAGCACAAATGACCATTTTGAATTCATATAAACTTCTCAAAGAATTCTTGAACAGTTCCGTTTATGTCAGTAAACATGAATTCAATATGAATTCAATGAACTCAAAATGAATACATATTGGATGCCTGAATAGTTCTTGATGAATTCACGAGATGACCCCTTTCTTGAGTTGTTAATCAAGAATTCAAATTGAATTCAAAGTATTCATGATCAATACATCTTCACTGTCATAACGGGAGCTCTTTGAAGGGACTCTTGTGCTGTATGGACACAATTTAGAAAGAGTTTTTAATGCATTCATTTTGAATTATTTCAGTTATGAATTCTTTCTGAACTCATATGGTGTATGGGATTGGTTCATAGTCCTGCAAGAATTCAGATACTGAGTAAGAGATAAAATCCTATGTTCCCATGCAGGTATTGCCAAAACTGAAAAAAAATCCAAGCTTGTCCCAAAGTTGGCACATGTGTCAGAAACAAACCTCCGTGAAGAATAATTGACTCAATATTGTTCCATGATTGTCCCGTTGTTCCCAATGGATAGTCAGTCATGGTACATTTGTTAAGATTTTTGAAATGGTCACTGCATTTGGTACAATCTTGGCACAAGTGTAAAAACCGAGCATTCGTTGAGAACAATTGAGCCAATATTGCCCACATGAGTGGCACAATGTTTATAAATATATATTTGCTTGCCCCGGAGCAAGCTTGGGCGAAGGCTGCCCACTCTGGCGCAGGCTCGGGCCAGGTCTGGGCCGATAGTTATGCTCACTTGGGATGATATAAACGTGAAGATAAACCATCAGTTTTTCGGGGGGCTCGGGGGATTCCAATGTTGGATTCCGTACGGGATCAGATCATTATGAGATTTATGTTATGGTATTTCAGTAAGATCTTATTAGTTTAGTTTGAGCATAATTCAACGACGGAATCAAAATTGATTGAAATATCAAAGAACGCAAATTTTCCAATGATCATACAAGCTTGTCCCAGTCTTGTCACATTTTTTCTATCGTTTCAAGATAATTCATGTACGGTATTCTGAGGGAGAAAGTCATGAACTGAAATACGAATCAATTAATTTTTTCATCCATATCTGCGATCAAAGAAGCATTGGTTGATGCTTGGTAAATGAATTGGACCGTGCCTGGCAAAAGCTTGTCCTGATCTTGTCATTTCCAAGCCTGGGCCAAGTTTGGTAAATTTTTCAAGACAAGTCTTGGCAGGTCTTGTGCCAGGCTTTGTTCAGCATTGGACCATTGGTCCATACACACATGGGTTATTTGAACAAGGAAAAATAGCACTCTGGAAGCACGCTTTAGAGTCAAGTTACAGAATTTGGGTTTCAAGAGGATTTTTTTATTTATTTATTTGTTTATTTGGAACAAAACTTTGCGACGGTGCAAAGAAAATACGTCATCACTGTATTTAAAAACCGTATGACGATGAGTGTCTTAAGCCGTGCTCACTTTGAGGAACCGGCCATATTTTACATGACGCTGTTTATGGTTTCCCTTCTTTATCTCACTCATCGTATCTGGAGTTGGCGCGACAAGGACTGATATAAAAAAATTGTTGAGTGATTTATGGACGGTCCCCAAACAATCACATCGGAGGATAAGGAACATATTTTTCTTTGTTTTCTGACATTCGAAGACTGATTTATAATAATTGTGGTGTGCTGAACACGGAAACAATGTCAACTCTTTTGCGATGGCTCCATCTGCTCCATCATTTGCATCCGTATAATGAATGATGAATTCGATACTTGAAAGGTTATAAAAATACAGATAATCTTACAAATCTGTCATCATTTTCGTATTCAATACTCAAAAATTACTCCGAATCAATTCTCAAATCTTCGCTGTTGACCAGTGTAACTGAGAGTAATAATTCAGTGATTCCACAAAGTTGACCACGGGCAATGGCTTGGGCCAAGCGTGGCAGCGAAGCGTAGGGGATCCATATTGGGCCAACGTTGATTGACGATAGAGGTCATATCGTGCATAGGTCAGCGATACAAAAATGAAAAGTGTTAACACAGTGTTGGCGCAAGTTTGTGCCAGCGTTGGTTCAGAATTAAACCAACATTGGTTTTATAGCGAAAGTTTTGTATCGGCTAATATGGGCGATCTTTCACCACCGTTGCCCCAGACGTCAAATTTGAGGCTCGTTGATTGCTGAAACGATGTTATCATTTCAGTCCCCAGTCATGCTTTCTCCAAAGGCTCCGCCAATGCTCGTCAGGGTTGGGTCAGCTATGCGCCGCTGGTAAATTCTTACATTAGTTAGTAGCAGCAGAATATTGTTTACCTCTGCTATGAATATTCGAGTGCTACTCGAGTAGCAGAAAAATTCCTCCATAAATGAGGAATTTTTTTACCATATGTTGGTGAATAGAGATCAATGAGAACAGCTTGTCAAAATATTTGACTAACAATTGATGAAACATTTTGGCTGACTCGTGCTCATTCTTTTCTATTTATTGTGGAAAACTTCAATTCCCAACGGACAGAATGGTCCCTCAAAGTGGGAACCAAATCTTTCATTCTTGATGAAAAAGCAACTCCCCTAACAAGGAACAGAATCCATCATAGAGGAGAAGGAAAACTCTTCATAGTTTTTTATATTGTGCGTAAATTCGACCACTCATCATCATCGTGGAGTAATCAGTCTTATGACTGGTTTGATGGAATCCTCCAACCCTGTTTATTATCCACTCAACGTTCAATTTCTCCATATCTACGTCAACCCATATCTTGTATAATTTGCTTTATATAAGTTGATATAGGTCTACCTTTGCAAGTTTTACCATTAATTTTTCCTTCTAATATTGTTGTCAATAAACTATCATGCCTCAATGTGCGTCCTATCAGATTACTTCTTCTTTTCACGACATGTTTCAAAAGACTTTTTTTTCATTTACCTTCTCAAGTACTTCTTCATTTTTTACTTTCTGTATCCACTTTATTCTAAGAATCCTTCTATGACACCACATTTCAAAAGCTTCAAGTCTTCATTGGTCCATTTTTCCAATTGTCCGAGCTTCGCAACCATATAATGCTGTGCTCCAAACGTAACTCTTCAAGAATTTTTTCCTTACCGCTAAGCTAATATTCTTTGAGCATAGTAACTGTTCCTTTTGTTTGAAAAGCCTGTTGATTACTACATTTTACATTCTCATTGCGTGTTAGGATAATAATATGTGTTGATATAAAAATTAATCTTAAATATAGATTAATTGGTACTGTTCCAATTCGAAAGATGTATAAAAAGCAAGTACAAAATGATCCTATTATCATATTTTCTATTGGAATGAAGGTGTTGTATTGAATAAAATTTTGAACCAAATTTCCCAAATTATACATCTTATAGAACATTCATCAAGGTTATATCAAGTCATCCGATACTATAAACACAGTCAAGAAAATCTTGTCTATATATATATATATATATGGAGACGGGTATATTATCTTTAACGTAAAAAATATAATGAAACATAAATGAGGGGGTGATAGCGACGGAGAGCATAAAAGGGGGTAAAAATCGGAGAACGGAATCATGGCTGGATGCGCTCCCTCCCTATATTCACGCACTTTTACCGTCGGCCAGCATCGGTACTCTCTCTATATATTTGTCGAGGTGAAATAAACGACCTGTTGAATGTCTCGGTGCCAATGAGAATTAAAAGTCGAAACACGCATCATCTATATCGCGTGATTGCCAACCCTGTATTAAAAGACGAGAAATCTTCTTCCTGTTTGGTTTCTTTTTATAGACAAATGTTTTGAATGGTTCGTTATTATACTTTGAAATCCCAAGCGGAAGTTGACATCAACATTAATCCAATCATGATAACCCATATCAAAATTTTTAGGTACAGCCTTTTAGGTACTGACAATAGAATATAGCTTGGCGCAATGTTGACAGGCAAGGCTTGGCAATCTATGAATATTCAATCTTGATTAACAACAAATATAATGTTGCACCGATGTCGGTGTTCAACGAATTTTGGTTGTCAGCCTACCATTGATTCACAATTCCGCCAGGGTTGGCGCTTGCTAGGCTCATCCTTGATCCAACATCTTAGCTGAATTTAGCTGAATTTTTTCGAGAAATCTAATCGAGTCGATGTATTCGAATAACTGAGGTATGGCATGTTAGATATGATTCTTACAGAAGATATCTAAAAAACATAAGTTGCATAGTACGTCTTTTAGATACTCCTGGTTGGAAAATACTGTTCATTCCGATTAATTCCTATTAAACCTAGAACAAGCACGTGAAAAACACAGAAAATTTCAAATCGCTGTATCTTATTTAGAACCTGATGGATTTGAATTCACTATGGATGGTTTTTGTTCGTCGGGATTCAAAGTTCAAAAATATTTATCTTGATAACTATTCTCAATAAAGAGATGCTTAACCGCTGGGAACAAAGAAAAAAATGACTACGTAAAATCACATGAAAAATGAGGTAACGATTACAATTGGATCTTATGAAACATTCACTACACAGTCCTGTTAGATTTACATTCTTACCATCCCAGATAGCAATTTAACCTTGCTGCAATGTTTTCAGGCAAGCTTGTGACAAGGTTGATATAAGCCTCCTAGTTGACACACGACAAGGGTACAAGCTTACAAAACCCTTGCAGCAGGGCTGTAGCAACATTACACTGACAAGGTTGTGAATGACAAGCCAAAAACAATCGAATGACAAGTGTGAGAGGGTTATGACAAGCCTACATGTTATCTGGGATAGTTACTTCGCAGTAACACTATCCCCAATTACTTCAATAACAGTGTCAATACAACATTAGTTCCAATGTAAATTTTACTCCAATTGCATTTATGTGAAATATAGAATTTCAAAGACCCCATACGCCCGTTCTAGGGTTGAATGTGCAGAATTCCGCTTTCAAGTCTAATAGGTATTGATTAGTTCCAATTGAAATTCCGCACTTTGAATCGAAATCAATTAAATTTTCGAATGAGGAATCTTTTAGAGTGAGCTAAAAAGTGAATTCAAAAACGTCTACTGGAACTTGAGGTGTGCTGAAATAAGAACTTTCCCAGACAACATTGAGAGTTCTAACAGAATCCGCAAAGAATTCTCGGATGTTCGAAAGAATTCTCCAGGAGCACCGAAAGTAATCGGAAGAATTCTGGTAGAATATATTCAGAACTCTGAAATGTCCAACCAATAGAGCATTCTTGGTGTTCTTTTTCCATCACATTAGAATTAATTATGCACTCACCAGAGAATTCTTTGAGAACATTGAAAGTATAAGTGAAAAGCTTATTAAGACTTTTCAAGAAACTCGTTTCTTTAATAAAAGGAGTTATTTTGAATTCCAAATGTATCTGTCAATTGGAGAGTTTCATAAATTAGATAATATAAAATTAGTTTACATTGGGTACATTGAAATCAATAAACAGTTTCATCCAAGTATTTAAATGACTTTTTATTCGTTTGTTATTAAATATTTTTTCCTGCCTGCGCATAAGAAGAATTTATATTCGACATTGTAATTTGTGAGAATTCAACGTACATTCTGATGCACAAGAGTTTAGTTTTGAATTTGGACAAATTTTTGTTTCAAAATTATTCTTCAAAGAAGTGTAATTGTAATCCCTATAAAACTATCGTCGATTTTAGATGTCAGTTATTTTCGAAATGTTAATATTTTAAATAACACAAATCTCTATAGAGAACATTTCAGTATCTCTAAGTATACCGAAGGAATCACCCCCCGGAACGTTTTATTTGAGGTTTTTTAATATTTATTCAATTTTTCGTATCGATAACGATTATTTATTACAATTCTTCATAAAAGCATGAATATTAGCGTGATAAGAGAACATAAATTATTACTTGAATCTTAGGATGAAAAAAAGAAATTCCAAAAAGATATTTAAAACTTCCGCCAATAAGTTGGTTTAGCATGTACGAACTGAAAAACATATGATCTTATTAGCGCCACTACATTTTCAACGAATCCACAAATAATTCTTTCGAATAGAATAGAGAACACCGCACGAGTCAATGTCATTGGACATTTCAGAGTTCTTAAATCGCATTTTAACAGTTGTTTTCGAACATTTTACAAACTCCCTAAATCATTCAGAAGAATTGCCTGAGAACCCCATACGTTCTAAATGAATTCTGAAAAAATCAATGCCGAGAGTTCTTGAGAAGTTCATGTTAAGAAGTCATATGACATTCTGTCGAAACTGTCTTGCTGTCTGGGTTATATTCGTGTTGATTGTTTTTTTTTTTCAAATATTTAATTATAATTAAATATCAATCATAAAATCTCCTGACATGATGAATCGTGTTTTCCAGCTCATAATATCACCGCAATATTACAGCAATATCGAAATATTGGAATAATATTGCAGCAATATTCCTGCAATAATTGTGCTGAATGGGATTTTTCCAATTTCGAGCTTTTATGAGCGATAAGTTACATAAAATCATCATTTCGTGGAGAAATTTCTGATTCAAAGAATCGTTTGAAAAGTTTTTTTGAATCAAATTCGATGTATCGTTTGGTTTATTTTTTAATTCACCTTCATTGAGAAAACAGTGTGATCGACTTGATTTTGGAACCTCGTCGGACCTTGGATATCACTCTTTTTAGACTCTGCAGATCATACATTAGATACACCTCACTTCAACTTTTACATTCTAAAACACGATGCTGTGCGAATGTTGACATAAATACAGATATAAATATATTGCTTTGTCTACTTTCATTCGAAGAGAAGGAAAGAAAAAAAAATGAGAGCATCAAAAAAGTGAAGAAAACCGATATTTTGCCGTAAACTTATCAAGTACGGTACGGAGGAGCGTGTACACAGGTATAGGTTGGATGCAATGTAGTTCATGACTTGGCACGGTGGCTGGGTACGTCGTTGTAGTCAGTTCTTTGGCGGTTGAAGTTGTCGGAACAATGCCGCATTGTTTCGTCGTTGTAGCTATCTAGTCGGCACGTTAGCGGTCCCCAAGCAATGTTTATTATCCTGTTGTACAACAAAACAATATGCCCCTCCAGTCCCTTATGTGTGTTATATTATCCTGTGGGCTCGTGTACAGGCCGAATCAGTTTTTTTTCCTCCTCGTATCCTTCCCTATATAAAATCCAGGAAGCAGGAGAAACCCCTTTCTCTGCATCATCATATTTTTCCTTGGAGAACACGCGAATCCAGCACGTGATATCTATAAGCTTTTATCAAAATGACCATACCTCAAATGCTGTAATTTTATCAAATACATACCATTATACGAACTCTCTGCGTACAGAGAGCACACACGCAAAAAAGAAAATTCTCCGAAAGATGCGAGGATTCATGATCATTCATCCGCAATTTATACCAACCCTCCAAGTTTACAGGAAATTATAACTATTTCGCGATAACGAGGAGGGGACCGAAGTGGATCGAAGTGAAATTTCTATTGATTATTCCTCGATCGGAAACCAGATGCTTTTCTTATATGCGTTACCATGAAAATTCAATTTAGCGATTTCAGCGACAATGGCATTCCGGTATTTTAAATGCAAATTTACGAAAGGAAAAACCGTAAGGGCATTATAATTTATATTACTACATGTGGCAGTGGCACTTCCGGCGAGAAAGCATAGGCGCAGTTCCGGTCAGCTCGAGTCGGAGAGATCCTACATCGCCAGATTATGAGCCCATGCCGCCACTTTTACAATGAATCGTCTGCCTGAGTCATACGTCAGCGAGAATAATTCTGGTTGCTACAATCGTGTCTTGCTACAGTCGAAATGAGAGAAATAAAAAAAAACAAGCAGAACAAAAAGGAAAAAAGTTTATACAGTTATTCTATTTATAGATGATGAAGATAGAGAATAAAAATCCAACTATTGCAAACTGAGAGGAGTACACCGAATATGAAAAAGTATTTATGTAGAATTATTATCATTTCTTATACATGATGAAAGTATCACACAAATTGACCGCTCTTGGTGTAATCGATGATTTTTCGTACAAGATCTTGGAATCGGAAGAAAGTACGTCTCGCGTCGGTGGTGGATCCCGATTCAACGATCGCTTTCATGTACGCGTACGTCAATTCGGATACCAAATATTGAGCGTGTTGTGCAGCAGCTTCGATCGATCCCTCAGGAGTTTTTATCCTGTACGCGGTTTCTGCTATTTCCTTCTTAATAAGCTCGAAGAGTTTCGCATCGTCGATCGTATTAGACTTTCCATCGGCGATTTTATCGAAGACACTCTTCATCGAGGTATACGATCGATCTTAATCAAATAAAAATTCTTTATCACGTTGAGTCGAAGCAGATTCTCACATCCTTCAAAGTTTGCATTTTCTGATCTTTCAATTTGAAACAATGGAATCTCCTTGAGGGCTGTGAATTCCCTGCTAAAAATATCCCATAAAAAACAATAGAATTTTTTCTATCGGTTTCTGGAATAGCAATTCACGATGCTATATCGTGAATTTACGATAAAACTCTTTCAATTCTTATTGTCTTCTATAGGATTTGAGAGAAATGTATATGGTTTTATCGTGAAATTTCTATGGGAAAAGTACACTGAGAACCCAATTTCTCAAACTTGAAGAAAATTTCTTTGCCCTCATTATTCTGATAAATCTTGTTTCCAATGGAAAAAATAATTCATTCATATGGACAAGTTTTTCATTGAATTGGAATCACATTCTTCGAATTCAAGAAGGAATATATTTCTGTTTCAATTTGAGAATTTTTAGTTTCAATCTGATGAAAACATCTTCCATTTAACTGAATTTTTTTCTATTGAAAAACAGATTTATTAGAATGAGGATATAGGAAAATTTGTTTCAGTCCAAGATATTGGGTCCTCAATTGTATTAATTATTTGGGAAAATATAACCGGGTTTTTTCAAATAACTACACTGTAAAAAAAATCGGTAAATTTACCGAATTTTCCTTCGGGAATCGTCCAAAACTGGTTCGGTAAAGAGTTTTACCGAAGATAGTTCGGTAAAACTCAGGTACCATGATTTTACCGATGTTGTTCGGGAAAATTTTTGTCCATGATATGTGGAGTTAGAAAAAATTCCGAGGTGAAAAAAAACTACTCGTAATGACAGGTTTTTTAATCATTTCAGAAGATTTGGAATCAAATGGATCATACGAGGAAAACATTTTTTTCATGTTCCCATACAGGAAACCCCGATAATGTAAACACAGCCAATAATCGGCCCATGTATGGCCACCATTGAATGGCCAACAATGGATTCACATCATTGGCGCAAGTGTGGCTCACCACTGGCTGATAAGAAAGGCCAGCAATGCAAACAGCCAATAATCAGCCGATGTACGGCTATGGTAAACGGCCAACAATTGATTCCCCGTTACTGGCTGAAATATGGTCTATTACTAAGTGAACTGGATTTCAAAGTTGAATATATTGTATTCGTAATCACCCGTGAAAAAAGTTTGTTTTGGCCTTATTTCTATTACGCTGAATAAATAATTCACATCCATCAAATACGTTTTACATGATTCAAATGAATTCTTATTTATATAGATAATCAATTACTTTCTCATGTGAATAACAAAAAATTTGAAGGAATAAGCAACTGAATTCAACTGATTTATCGAGAGTGCTTTTGACTCGTATCATTTTACATTTCAGATTGTGGAAATATCGGGCATGCAAATCTATTTAGAAAAAAAAACATCTATTTCTGATCTTGTGAAAACTGGAATGACAAATTTCCCTAAAACAAAAACAAACAAGTGTTTTGGGTCACACTTAACCACTCATTTGAACTAATACTGGACCGATTATTCTGGAACGCAGTCGTATCACCATTGGATATCATTATCATTATACCCCAGTAATCTGCCATTGATGGCTGACATTCGAACATGATCCCGAAATTTCTGGCCATAAATCGGGATCATTTAGCCCCATTACTGGGCCAATCAATAATTTTATACATGGCCCATTATTAATTGCCATTACTGGACCCACGTTATCATCCAGCAATTAACCATTGATGAGCCATTAATGGGCGCCATTGACGGGCGAAGAACGCCGTTTGTGGTCCAGTAACGTGCCATTATTGGGCCAATTGATGAACCCTGTATGGGTTTCGCTTTATCTTAAACCAGGACTTATAGAAAAAATTCCGAGTTTTGAAAAAAAAACGTACTGGTAGAAACAAGTTTCTTATCCGATTCAACAGATTTGTAATCGAATGGTCCATATGGGAAAAACAATTTATTTTTCAATTCTCCCTTTATTCCGAACCAGGACTTGGAAAAAATTTCCAGGTGGATTTTCTTCAAACAACTTCGGTAAATTTACCGAAGTTTTTGGGAGAAGTTTTTGTAATCCATGAGAGGACTTGGAAGAAATTCCGAGTTTTGAAAAAAAATACGTACTAGCAGAAACAAGTTTCTTATCCGATTCAACAGATTTGGAATCGAATGGTCCATATGGGAAAAACCATTTTTTTTCACTTCTCCCTTTATTTCGAATCAGGACTTGGAAAAAATTTCCAGGTGGAGTTTGTCCAAACAACTTCGGTAAATTTACCGAAGTTTGTGGGAAAAGTTTTAGTAATCTATGAGATTTCCATGGACTTGGAAAAAATTTCGAGTTTTTAAAAAAAACGTACTGGCGGGGACAATTTTGTTAGCACGGTCCTGAAAATTTACCAAAAGTAACTGAAAATTCACACCTCGTCTATCTTTTTGTGTATTCTAAATATGAAACATATGTAGACTTCCAAGGTGGCTATCCAGCATGTCGCGCCATAGCTCAGCGGTTAGGTCTTAGGTTTCAGTCGGTAGGTAGGTAGGAATGTAGGTTCGAACCCCGCTAGGTAGGTATGATTTTCTCTTCATCTAGATGGAGTGATCAAGTTCCTCAGTGATCTTTGAAACACAAGGAATATGCGCATCAGTTCGCGTAATAAAATTTTTTTTCAATTTTCATGAATATTTTGAGCAATAATTTTCCAGTACATGTAAATTGTGATACAAAACTGCAGAAAATTCACGAATCTCGGTAATTTCATCATACTATTTCGGCAATTTTGAGCCATTCGATTCCATATTTTTCCCGAGGATAACCCGTAAAATTACCATCCCATTTCGGTAATTTCAAGTTACTCGAGTTCATATCATTCCCGAAAGTAATCGGTAAAATCATCGGATACATTCAAAATTATTCCCGATACCAATTGGAAATTTTACCGAAAGTTCGGGTTAATTGCTTCCCGAATATTTTCGGTAAATTTACCGAAATTTTTTTTACAGTGTAGTATTTCTTCTATAGGCATTCCACAATAAAATCAAATACATTTCTCCCAAATTCTATAGAATGTGATAAGAATCGATAAAGTGCTGTCGTAAGTTCACGATAAAGCATCGTGAATTCCAGTTTCTGAAACCGATAAGAAAAATTCTATTATTTTTTATGGGAAATTTTTAGCAGGGATCAGTGAATGTACACCAGAGATCAACAGTAATGATCTTTTCATTCATGATTTTGTGATTTATCGCTCATTATCTTTAGAATGAAAATTCCCATTTTCCATACTTTCTATCGTGAGTTACGAAAATAGAAAATATTGATTTCAATTAAAATTCCCTTGTAGCACAAAACGTGCGTCAAACATTCTGAGAATGTTTGCAGGACATTTAAATATTCTAAGAACGTTCGAGGAATATTTGACGTACATTGGTGTTACTTGGGTTGTGGAAAAAGAAAGATTCCAGAGATAATGACAATGAATCTCGAAATCATTATTACCGATCTCTGATATACACTGCGAAATCGAGGAATAGTAACCCTTAGCTGCCACCGTGAAGTCAAATGAACCCCTCCGAATTCAGTCTTGAATTACGATTCGAAACCTTGATAATTCAAATTCCTGCATCTGGTGTCAATTTAGAACCTCCTCTGTCTCATTTCAGTCTTGTGTGACATAAATTTTTCTTTGAAAAAATCAATTTTGATTGAGAAAAAGAATTAAGAATTAAGATTGAGAAAAGAAGTACAAATAACTTGTGCTTGATGAAAATTTTACAACTGTGTTATACAGTAAACCCTCTTCATAGTGCCGCAGAGCTTCTTCCTCATTCAAATGTATTTCTTTGACAGAGGAAAGGAGACACTTTTCGCCACTATTGAGAAGGTTGACTGTACTGGAGAAACTGATATCTTATTCTAAGATACTTTTGTAGTGACTTTTCAAACATTTCGAAATGTTACTGTAATCATATTCAAAACACAAAACTACGTCTTCATTCAAGGCATGACGTCTTTGATTAGCAAACAAAAATGTTCCAAAGCTGTATGTATGTAGAAACATAACCTCGGATTACTATAACGTCGACGTCAAAGTGAAGAGCAGGAACAATGTATTCCAAATGTATATTGTGCTATTTTGAAGCAAAACTAAACGAGATTCTCAACAACCATATGATTAGAAATCATTAATATAATCCATCTCTTCAAGTTAAATGTGATAAATCACACTTCTCTCATCTGCTTTGAAAACAAACGTATTTAAACGTCAGTGTCGCGAAATAAGATACTGATGTTCCCCAGTTAAAACAGGCAAGGGTTTGATTTGAATTATCAAACATATCGTGTCTTATTTTAAGACATATCATCGACGGCAATTTTTGCAGTGTGTATTGCAGAAATATAGCAGCTATGGGTGAACCAATCTTTGCAGCCCATAGTCACTGATTCGGTTAGTGCTCTCTAAAATTTTTAGAGTCAGATCTCACTCTTTAGCCAGCCAAAAGTGAGCTTGTCGAAATTTCGAGTGAAATTTCCACTCTTTTAAGGTAACAGTCTAAAGTTTGCGGTTAGAAACTCACAGCCACTCCAATTCTAGAGTGAATTTTCCACTCCAAAAGAGTGAAGGTTCACTCGAAGCGGACTGGCTCACTTCTGAAACTTAGTGGAGTGAAACACGTGATTTTTCACTCTTTCGGATTTAGAGAGTAAGAAGCACTTTCAACTGCACAACCAGGGACTATTCACCGATTATGAAGTGAGATGTCACTGAGTAATCAGCAATTAACTGTGAAAACAGTGAGATTCCACTGATTCAAATCAAAGGCATGAAACACTACTTTCTGATGGACCGACTTACCTAATTCGTTAATTGATCGAGTTTGTCTTTTGTGTTGCGTTGACCACGAGATAACGTTACTGTCGAATGTTCTTTCGAGAATAGGGATCGCAATAATTATTGAAAATAATGATATTGTAACGAAACACGTATAAAAATGTCTCAAAGACATCTTTGACAAGAATTTGTTCGAATGTGACTGACAATGCTTTGCGTTATGACTCTCTCTTTTTATATGAAGACGATCACGACAATACGATTGATCGATGCAAATGAGTAGGGAAATGTTATGTAAAACAGTACAGTTTCTATTGCAACATACTTTTCGTGTTGGCGATAGTTCAATTATTATTATAATAAATGGTTTTTTCTTTACAAAACTACGTGTTTCAGGAAAGAAATATATATCTATAAAACGAGGGAAGGTGGAAATAAGAGACACATTTGATCGGAAGGTATACACGGAAAGACCGGGTCTATTAATATTTAGAAAGAATTTATCAACGTTTAGAAAAATGACTGTTAATTTAGAGAAAACGAGAATCGCTGAAAAATATTCGTAGTGAGTCTACCAAAAATTCGTAGTCAAAATATCAACAATTGATAGTTTCTTTGGTATTTTTCACAGTCAAACTATCAATTGTTAATACATCGACTACACAGAAAGAATATTATATTAGAGATTACCATATTTATATTGTACTTTTGGGATATATTTGATTATGTCGTTATGAACCACAAGTATATGAGAGTTCACCATACTCTCTCGCGGAGAGAAGAATAAATATGTTGGAATTTGGAATAAATATGATTCTGAGCCTCATAATAAAGTATATCCCAAGAGTACCATACGAATATAGTAATCTTTAATATAAAACTTTTCTCCGTGTACGAGTTTTCAGTAGACTCACTAAGAATATTTTTCAGCGATCCTCGTTTTCTCTAAATTGACAGTCATTTTCCTGAATATTAACAAACCTGGTGTTTTCGCACACTGGAGCACATTCATACAAAATCTCTACAAGTGCTTTCATGAATTTTTGGAGCACATTTGTGAATGACATTCTCGTTTTCTGGCAATTGGATTCAAAATTTATTTAACAATTTTACATTGTAAAGAAAAAACTGGAAGTCCATTGAGTCTGTGAACTAGGAAATTTCAGTTTATTCATTTTCCATTAGTTCATCCAACTAATTTCGCATATTTACTGAAGTTTCAAAGATCTTGGTATACAAAATTCAAATTTTTGCAGAGACTCCCGAATAGAAATTCAATTTACGGATTCGGTCAGGACCAGATCTGGATAACCTTATCTTTAATCGGGTCCTGATATGGGATATAACGCACCATTGCATCAGAGCCCGATGTAACAAACTGTGACAGGGCATGCCAAATTATGAACCTATCAGGATTAGATCTGGTTAACTCTAATCAAGCGTGGCAAATTATAGGGCTGAATCTGGTTGATCAAAATGAGGTGTGCCCCCTCACTAACCGATCGAACATGAGGCTGGCCACGAAATTTTTCTGCTTGGGGAAATTTCAGTGAATGTGCTGAAATACTTTTGCAAATGCATCAGAATTATCAATCCAATGAACAGTTCAATTATTTTCAATAAAATAATGGAAAAGTGACACTCAAATTGCTGTCAAGGGATCGTATATATATTACGTAACGCTGTTTACTATTCCCTTCTCTATTTCACTCATCAGTAATTTATGGACGATCCCCAAGCAAAAACAGGACAGGAACTTTCAAGAGCAAGAATGGAACATCAAAAGTTCCGAGCAAAAGCGATACAACTAGAGTTCGGAACAAAAGAGCAACCACAGAAATCTCCAGGCAAAAATGAAACACTGAAGAGCTCGAACAGAAACGAACAACGCACAACCCAATTTTGTATTTATGCGCTGGTTCGGTTTTGCTCCGGCTCTTAAGTATTTCATTTTTGCCCGGAGATTTCTGTGGTTGCTCTTTTGTTCCGAATGATAGGTATATCGCTTTTGCTCGGAACTTTTGACGTCCCATTCTTGCTTTCGGAAGCTCTTTGCTGGGAACTTTGCTCTTAGCGTATCATTTTTCGTAGTATAATGTCACTCTCGGCGCTTACACTGAAAAAATGTGTGGTCTTGGTAACGATCTGAAATATGGTTATGACAGATAGCTGCAGTGACGATACGTAGATCGTTCCTGGATCGATCCATTCAGATTCACAGTGAAAAGTAAATCTTAATTCCATGATCGACTGATTTTCAGATGAGGCTTAAAATCAGCAATGTTACGATTTCAGCCGTAATATGGGATGAAAAAGAGTTATGGCCGTACTAAATTGGATCAAATCGGGCAATGTGCTGATTATCAGCAATGCATATCTTATAATCAGTCATGTAGACTTTGATGGATAATTCAGCCAGAAATATCTGAAAATGAGATTAGAATTCTTTCATTTTCAGTATTACAATTGGTTATACATACATATATATATAAATATGTGCATTTAATTAATTAAAGTTTCAATTCAATCGAATTATTTCAGGTTTTTTATTAATTATTCAAGGTGTCTAACAAATTCAGTAACAATTTGTAATACCAACTTCGTAAAAGCTTGTTATTGGATTTTCCGCACTGTGGATGGATTCTTTATTTCGACACTTCCACTTCAACATTACAACACAAATTGGAATTCATTCAAACTTTCGGGGGTATTCACATTTTCACTACTTCTCAGTTCCCGTAAAATGTTTTCCAAATTTATCTTTGACTTCACACAACACATGCTATCAAATCATATTATTATGAAATGATTTATCACACCCGTCGATCGAAACGGTACCATAGCGAAGTGGTTAAACGCAAAGGACTAGAACAGGTGGTTATTACAGCAACAACGTGACTTCGAATCTCCCGATGAGAGTCGAAGATGTTCAATCCTCAAAAACGACGATCACGATATAATTGAACAGTCAACAAGTGAAGTGCATAAATTTACACAACATAAAATTTTTTTTTGTACACAGTAAAAAGTAAAACTTAAAGTGATCCCAAATATCAGCTTAAAAATGCAGCCAAAAGTAGCGCCTATTCCAACTGAAAGCAAGCAATGAAAAAGACTGAATTTCAGTTAAATCCATCTTACTTTGGAAATTAAGATGGAATTCTATCTTAATTTCCAAAGTAAGATGGATTCAACTGAAATTCAGTCTTTTTCATTGCTTGCTTTCAGTTGGAATAGGCGCTACTTTTGGCTGCATTTTTAAGCTGATATTTGGGATCACTTTAAGTTTCACTTTTTACTGTGTATCCTTCGCATAAACACAAACATATTTCTCATCGTCGATAGGTAACGCCATGTTGAGTAGAACAAAACCAAAAACAATTGACGAACCTATTCATCAAGAACAATTCTCTTTGAGTTTCAGTTCAAAATTAGTTTTAATCTCAGTTGAATAGAGATTAATGTAAGCTGTATTCTTGTTTGAGTTTGAAAAGGTTTTCCAGTGGCTGGCTTTAAGTCAACCGAGTCTTCTTTTGGTTGCATCTTGAATTCAGCTCATATTCTAACTGAAATTAAGTTTTTCTTTCTACTAGCTAAACAATATTGTTACGAAAGCAATATTTTTTCTCCAGTGTAGCATTCAATATTTGAAATGATGGCTCCCTCTGCTCGCAACTTTACTGCTCTAGTGACGGTGGCAACGGTGTGCTCGTCGTTTGGTATTTCAAATGTATGAAAAATATAAGGCAACATCATGTGAAACTTTGTGCCAAAGATATCGTTTTTTCTGCAAAAATGTTGAGAAACAGTTGAGATAAAAAATTGGCCAGATGAGGACTCATCTGGTGCATTTTTTATTTCAAGAGTTTCCAAACATTTTTGTAAAACAATGATCATTTTGGCAAAAATTTGGACTTGATGTCAACTTCTTGTTTCCATTGGGTGATTTTGGGTGTGCTCGCATGTTCATAATCCGGATACTCCCTCCGCTCGTGTTTCCCCAGTCCGTAGGGTTTACATTACTCGCTCCGCTCACACTATGAAGATCCCAGTAACGCTCGCTCTGCTCGCAATCGGTGGTCGGATATCTTAACCGAGTACACGGAGAGAAGTATACGGTAACGGTTACGATGAAGAATAGTAATTTGGTGAAAGATATTTCAAAATTGTAATAAGTGCCATGTGAAATCGAATTGAGTACGATAAACTGTTTACGTTGCCATGGAAACAATAGATTAACATCGTAATGATCACCAAATCGCGAGCCATCACTCACTTCCTATTCTAAAGTCGCGATGAGAACTAAGGCGAATGGTAATCAATCCCATATACTCTTCTCCGTGTACGCAACTCACATAATGCAAGCGGAATGTTTGTATATCCTAGCTTCGTCCGTGCGACGAACTCACAATCGTTGGTAATGGCATGCTTTCCTCCCTTGATACGTAATGTACTATTTCTCCATACTTGCACGGAAAATTCCCATTTTCAGACCTATTCTGAGAGGAGAAAGTGATGGATTCCAAGCGAATGTACCAGAGCGGAACAAAAATATTGACTTTCTGCCGAAAATTGGCGAAAATACTTACTTCCACCCCACTACAATGGAAACAAATCTATCTTAGTAGAAATTATGATTGGGAATTGGATGGGCCACAGCTAGTTTTCCGAGATGTCGAATTAGTTTCTAGCTAGTCTTGTAGTGAACTTTCTAGCCTGTGCCCACCCAGATGTCCTAAAAAATTGCTAGAATGTAGTTTAAACTGCTGATTAGAAATATGAAATCATGTTTTCTCAGTAGAATCTCACCTTTGGAAAAGGTAACAATGTATTTTGAAATGTAATTCATTTCCATAAAATAATCCTTTCTTTTATTCCTCTCTGACCGTATTCATGGACTTATCAATGTTACTGCACGATCCCATACAGCACACTTGGATATGGCATCCATCAGATATCCAATAGATATCCAAATGTCCGTCCAATATCCATTTGACGTCCATTAGATCTCCATTGGATATCCCAAATATCCTGGATATCTAATGGATATCTGTGTGCTGTATGGGATCAGTTGGAACATGGAAAATCTGCATAAATTAACTGAATGTTCGAACACTACTGGGTCCAATCTAGTACATGGATGGTAAGTGGGACGCCCAGGAAAATTTCTGCCAGGGTATCTGTGCTGAAATATACACTGAGAGAAATTTAGAGGCCAATTTACTATGGAATTGTAGGAATGGGGGGAACATACTGAATCCTAATGAAATTGACTATTTTCTATTATTATGCTATAGTAAACTTCATTATATTATAGTAAATTCCATTGGGAAGACAGTATCTTCCTCCGTTCCTATGATTCCAGAGCAAATTTAACCCTAAATTTCTCTCAGTGTATGAAATTCAAGTTTATGGCAAAAATCGTGATCCACTTATCAAAAATTTTACGTAGGAGAGAATAGTTGGATTACCACTTTATATTGCAAGAGGAAGAAATTTACATTTGTTTCAATCATACAGTGATAATGACACATTAATACACATTATCAATACACAGTATGATTTGAACAAACCTACATTCTTTCCTCTTTCGATATAAGATAGTGGTCCATTCAAAGTATTTCTCCTTTATATGCAAACATTGTACATTTTCCTTGCATGAGAGGGGAAACTCAGTGTTTCCATCTCAGTGGGAAAAAGCAATTTCCACTCGTATGATTGCTTCCCCTCGACTTCGACTCGAGGAAACAAACTTGACACTCGGTAGAAATTGCCAACTCTCCTCCCCCTTGGTGAACAATATATTATATTTCTTCATTAGAGTGTAACACAATACAATAGAAACACAAATTCATACTCTTCTACGTGTTTTATTATATTAAGTATATCCCTGTCAATTTAAATACAACAAAACGTATGTGTTTCTTGAATATTCATTTGATATTAGTGTGATAGAATGAAAATCACATTAATAAAATGAATGAGCATCATATTTAAATTACACCATACTTCCAAGGATATCCCAGTGAGCACAGTTACGTAAATGTTACATCAAAGTTACATAACGTTAAGTAACCAGTTACGTAACTTGGGAGTCACATGTGAGTCACATGTGACTCACAATTTCCTACTCAATTACATAACTATGTGAGGAGCAATGTTACATCACAGTTACGTAAATAAATAGATTTTTCACGTGACCAGTGCATAAGTGTAACGTGATGGCGATGTCATGTCAATACTAAAGAATCATATAATCATCACATAAAAATTCCAATTCTTTCCTGATCACATCCCAGCAAATACTGCAGTATTTTACGTTCATGAACGTAACATTGATGTAACTACCACGTACCCAAGTAACAACACAGCATATTGAAGCGCTTTGAAAGCGCCTTGCTACTTGGATTAGCTATGAAACATATGGTAATAGGTTACTTTCGATATTCGCTAGATATGTACCTGAAGAAAAAAACTCTTCTGCACACCCAACTATACAGAAATAGTTTGACATTTCCCAACTTACCCGATACTCCCCTAACTAATGCATAACTTAAGAATGGCAAGTTATGTTTTCTTAAAGTCACTTGCTTATGTAACTGATACGTAACATAGAAGTAACAAATTGCTACGAAATATAAGCATCAAATATTATATAATTGTTACATCACATATACGTAACAGAGTTACGTCACTTGTGATTTCTGTGTTATGTAAAATTTACATATAGTGTTCACTGGGATATATAACCATTCATGATTCAAAACAAAATTATAAAACTTAGCTTTTTCACATCAAATTTTTAAACTCAACAAAAATATGACTCTTATCATCAGAGACTAGATAGCAATCCATAATTTGGGTATAATAACCTATATAAAAATTTTTAGGCTGCGCCAATGCTGACAATGAAATATAGCTTGGCACAATGTTGATAGGCAAGGCTTGGCAATCTATAAATATTCAATCTTGATCAACAACAAATATAATGTTGCACCGATATCGGTGTTCAACAAATTTCGGTTGTCAGCTCACCATTGATTCACAATTCCGCCAGGATTGGCGCTTGCTAGGCTCATCCTTGATCCAACATTGACTGAACGATAGATTCCATCGAGAGTGAAGATCATTTGAAACGTGGTTCAATAACCTTTAAATTGCTCTTCTCTCAGTGTACATCGCGCCATGCTAGCGCCAATTGTGAATTTCTGTATAGGAATGAATTCGAAGATTTGAAAACTTCGGCAGGATTGATTGAATTTGTTTTATCATAATATACGTAGGATCAATTCAATTAAATCAGAGTTGCGTCTCAAATTGCAAATTCACTCGTACATTTCTACGTCGTCTCTACGTTGCGTCTTCGTAACATCTTCGTTCATCCACCATTCATCTACGTAGAGACCACGGAGATGCAACGTGGAAATCGGTGGTTATGATTTTATTCACACTGAAAAAAATGTTTTGTCATGGTAACAAAATTTGTGTTGTTTTAACAAAAGGTTTTTGTTGAAATGTGATCAACAAAACTCTTTGGTTACAACCACAAAATCTGCACTGTCACATCTACGAGTACATCATTCTGGCTGCAGCAGCGCAAAAAGCGAGGTAAAAAGTGAGCTGCTGCCACAACGAACTCATTTTGCTGCGTGTAATTTCTGAGCCTCTACTATAATCTGAAGAGATTCATCTTTTGTATACAGTAAAAATTAAAACTTACTTCCAACCTTAATATTGGCTTTCCATGCAGGTATTGACAGGACTTGAAAAAAAACCCAAGCTTGTCCTGCCAGGATTGGCAGGTGTATCAGGAACAAACCTCCGTTAAGAATAATTTGACCCATGATGATTGGTTCCATGATTGTCCCGCTGTTTCCAATGGATAGTTAGTCATGGGACATTTATTCGTATCTTTGGAATGGCCAAAAACTGCACTTGGTACAAGCTTGGCACAAGTGTGAAAATCAAGCTAAGGTTAAGATGATTATTTAAGCCGATGTTGTCCACATAGGTGGCACAGTGTTTTCAATTAGTGATCAAATTCCGATTCTGCATAACTATCGGGCCAAGACCAGTCCAATCTCCTCCCCATGGTTGGTCCCACACTCCAGTTTCACACACTAAGATAGATATATTTGATCTAAATAAGGATAAAACTTGACTCAATGTTAATAGGCTACTTGCAAATGTGATCATACACGGAAATCAACTGATCTTGAAGCACTCTCTACAGGATTTCAAGATGTCTTTCCCATGCAGGGATTAACAAGACTGGGAAAACCCCAAGCTCGCCCCAGTCTCGGTACATTTAATCTATCGTTTTAAGATGATTCATGTACGGTATTCCGAGGGAGAACTTTGGGCTGAAATATGGATCAAATTACTCTTCTCATCGACATCTGTGATGAAAGAAGCATCGATTGAGGCTTGGCGAATCATTTGGACTAGGCTGAAACGAACCATTGGTCCAAGCTTGTCCTTATCTTATCATTCCCAAGCCTGGGCCAAGTTTATCGAATCGTTCAAGACAAGTCTCGGCAGGTCTTGTGCCAGGCTTGGTCCATGATTGGACCATTGTTCCATCCACACATGGGTTGTTCTAAGATGCAGCCAAAACTAGCCCGATTTCAGCTGAGAGTAAGTATCTAAAACAAATGCCAAAACAATGGAAAAGACTGAATTTCAGTCAAGTTTTCAATTAAGCTGCAACCACTTTCAGTCAGGCTTTTTACAATATGTTAAAATAGCTTGTCATCCGAGTGATTCGAAGACATCTTAACAATATCTAAGAATAACCTCCCTACGCTTTATTTCGACAACATTACGAGTATTCGAATACACAAGTACAAATGAGCCTTATCGAATGAAATGAAGATCCTCCTTCCCCTTTCGAATCATCATCGAGGAGTGTCGATAGAGGAAGGACTTTGCCCGCTGGATGTTTGTACGTCGATTGTTCTACGAAGTATGGACGAGCCAGGGAAATCTTCGTGTAAGAACAAAAAGCCTTCTCAAGATATACCTACAGACATAAATAAATGGTCGGTAGGTGTGGTCGGTAGGCCGCACACATGGCATCGTCGTGACCCGTCGTCTCTCTTTTATCTCCGTGAGTGCAATGTTTGCCCAAGTTATGCCCCGCGGAATGCCGCTCCTGTTGTCGTTATTGTTCCCGTTCGAATTCAATATTACAGCTACTTCTCTCTTAATTACACTAAAAAATCATCATCTTTCATACGGACGAACATCAAAATGTATATCATCCACTCCATCGTACAAAAATCCTTTGGACATGCGTCGCACGTAAGTCCTCGACGATATACCGAGAGGAATCGTGAGGACGATGGCGTGGATAAACTTTTATTCCAAAGATGCCGAGAGGAGCGAGTGGTTTCAATTGAACGTCAACTCAGAATTTCAGTGGCCTGTTTTGAGATCTTCTCGTCGTGGGAATCGAGTGAAATTCCCGAAACGTAGCTTTTTTTAATCTCCCTCCTCGATCTTTGTTTGTTTTTTGTTTCATATGTAGTCCTGAAAATTCATATTCAATGTCGTCAATCGCGGTAACCGCTTTGAAAGATTTTCAAGAGGGATTACAAGTCACGCGCGTAGCTCGTATCATCTTTTCTTCCTTTTAATTCGCGCTCACGTGCGTCTTTATATCATTTTGATCGCGGTGTGTTGCGCTGCGGTGCGGTGCGGTGCGCTTTTTAAATAACTATAATGAGGGCAATTATCGTGCGCGCGGGCAAGCAGAGTGTGACGAGTCTCGTTGTTACACATCGCGGGCACGGAGAGGAGAGGATCGTCGTTCGAAGATTGAGAAGAGACGAAAGAAGTAGGAAGCGCGTGGCAGCTAAAAGAAAAATACTCAATCGCTCCCATCTTCTTATGAATTCCTTTTCTCGTTGGATTTTATTTGCGATTATCTTATCTTCGCTTTTTCGTTTATGTATAACACGGGGAATAGCATCAACATATTTCCACTGTTCTCAATGGAGAATCTATGAGAGAATATATCTCTTCTACGAATGTGAAATATGATAATGGTAACGGATTTTATTCTGGAGAGATCACGAGAAGATGCACACAACTTTAAATCGATTTTTAAACGACTTCCTTCTTGGAAAACCTCTATACGTGATGTTTAGTTTCAGAGCTATAATCGGGAACAGTTAATTATTTTTGCAGTACATACACAAGCTAGTTAAATACGAGCTTTTATCGCAATCTTGATGTCTCTTCTTCGTCGCAGAGTAGAATATCATCCTCTTCCGCCCACTCGAGAAACGCACACAAATTACGTGAATACCTCATTTACGGGGAGAAGGGGTTTAGAGTTCCCTTGTTCCATTGTTGAAATTACCGCGCAACAACGCAGAGAATGAATATCAGATAGTTGGAAAATGCTTATATATAATTTATG
This sequence comes from Gonatopus flavifemur, assembly GCA_018340375.1. Lineage (NCBI taxonomy): Eukaryota > Metazoa > Arthropoda > Insecta > Hymenoptera > Dryinidae > Gonatopus > Gonatopus flavifemur. The sequence goes on from JAFFJZ010000005.1 coordinate 17,034,797, forward strand.
TAGAATCTCTCACGTCAACACCAATCATAACTTCGACTTATTGGTCAGTGGTTTCCGGCTTTTCGGAAACAGTATTCCAGAGAAAATACTTTCTCAAATATAAAATGATAATCGTTCGGATCTTTTGCCATTTCTTCGTGTTCTTCCATTGTTTCAATTCCTTCTTTGCTTTCTCTTCTTGTCTTTCGTTTTCTCTGGGTAGTAATTATACCATGTAAACAATTCTAATGATAATTCTACTCACACGGAGAAAACAAAATTCGCTGGGATAGCAAAATGTGATTTTCCCATCTCACTTTTTGTTGGCGTAGAAAATTATTCAATTATTTTGCCACAGTAGCGAATTATTTGTTGAAGCAGCAAAATTTCCAGTATTATATAACAAATAGCAAACGGATTCAGCTGGGGGCGTCGACATTTTTTATTATCACAGCTAACAACTCGCTGGCATAATAAACAAGATTGTTATGACAACTGATAGATCGTTGACACAGCCGGAGACACCCAGCAAAACTAGATTACAAGATATACGAATGAATTGAATCATCCTTGCACTGAGAGAATTCCTTCAATCAAAATGACTGATTTTCCCATCAGACGGGGGATATAATTGACATAAAGTTTGATATACTTGCCATGAGATCACGAATTGATGTGACAAAACAATAATCTTTCATACTACGAACTTTGAAAATTAAAACCAGTTAGAATTCATGTTGAAAAACAGTAATTTCTTATGACGCATATTAGAAAACCAGAACTCTCAATTGTCGAGATCGATACCCAAGTAGGAATTAACAATTGGCCCGATCTTGGCCCAATTATGACTTATATTGGGCCAGAATTCATGAGAAAAAATGGCCCAAGCTTGGTGAAAGATTGGGCCAGAATAAAATGCCAAGCATGGCCCAATGTCTCATGATATATGTATTATGAGTATTTTGGAGCTTGGCTCATACGATTAAACCGGACCTGGCCCAAGTTGTGTATATCAACTTTTGCCATGCTTCAACCTAATTCTTCAAACATACTTCTTGGAGAAAAAAAATGACGTCATTTTTCATGCCATTCCTGCTAAAAATTTTCCATAGAAAACGATAAGATTTTTAGCAAGGATATCGGTACAACTCTGTAAAAATCACAAACATGCAGATGTGGCATAGGTTCTCAAATAAACATTGGTTGTACATTGGCCCAATATTGGTTCACCATGCTTGACAGTTTAATGTTTTGCCAAGCTTCAACCACTCGTTGTAATGACATTCCCTACGAAACGTGGTATAGATTCTCAAATGACAAATGGTTTAATGTTGGGCCGATATTGGTTCGCCATGCTTGGCAGCTTAATGTTTTGCCAATCTTGAACCACTTGTTGTATAGGCTTTCCTTATGAAACATGGTGTGGGTTCTCAAATAACAAACGGTTTTGTATTGGATTGATATTGGTTTGCCAAGTTTGGCTGCCCAATATTTTGCCAAGCTTGCACCAGTTGTCATATTGGCATTTCCTATGAAACCCGGTATGGTTTCTAGAATGAACAACGGTTGTATATTGCACCAATATTGGTTAGCGATGCTTGGCAGCCCAGTGTTTTGTCAACCATAACGTTCTTAAGAATGTTCCGTGGTATCGGGGAAAAAAGCAAAGATCGTTTTTTTGCGGTTAAAATAATGTTATGAAATTACTGATATTTCCCATCAATTCATAATCACATGTCAAGTATATCCCTTGTTTATTGACAAAAATCAGTAATTTTTAATGATACATTTCTCTTAGTGTACAGAACGAAAAATGCGAATGCAATTTTTTAATATGCAAGTACCTTAGGTTTTTCGCTGAATGTAATAGAATCTCTTCATTCCAAGTTCAAGCTCGACTACCTCGGCCTAGCGACAAATCGGATTGAGTCCAACATTCGTGCAAACATTCCCGGTTAAAATATCCTATCCATTACGATTAATTTCCATTGAACATGCAAAATTCCGACTCAAATCTAATCGGTATTAATCGGTTTCAATGGGAATTCTATATATTCAATCGGAATGAATAGGATTTTATAATCATTTTACGTCAACTAAAAGAATTTTATTGTAAAAATTCCAGTGAAATTCTAATAATCGGCGGATAAGTAAAAATTCTTCAAAAAATTACTGTGTATTTGTCCTTGGATCTCTGAAATTTCACGGTAATTTTTCAAATGAAATTCTCTCAATGTAATTGCGTGTTATTGAGTGAAGCTGGAGTGGTTCAGTTGTATCGCGTGAGTAAATACACGTGAAATATGAAACTATACCGAAAGTGACCATTCTTGACTCGATTGATGAAGATGCGTTGTTGCCATCGAAAGGAAAATTATGGTTCCAGACGACGTGTTCAGCGGGAAGTTCAATTTTGCGCACCAATTTACGTGCGTGAAATACAAGATTACCATATAGCTTGTGAAAGTGTACGGACATCTAGTCCATTTTACAAATAAATCAGGGTGAGAAATCTAATTTGAAAACAAAAGCATATGGAACTTGTGCGCGTTGATCTTCGCACTCGCGTAATTGTAAATAAACTTCAAATTCGTTTGGAAATCACTAACTTCGCGCGCTTGTTGCACAAGTGAATGTATCATATATCTTCAAATAGAATAGAACTCGCGCGCTTAGTGTCTCACTCAAAAAAAACTTGATATCAAAATAAGAGTATTCCTCTCGTTTTAAGGGGAGGTTCTAGTCAAAATTGAAAAAAAAATCTTTTTTTTTTTGCTTTATTTTCATCCTTGGGGTCTTGAGAATGTGTAGCCAAAAGGATATTCCCCTATATAATTTATTTTAAGAGTTATAGCGTTTTAGATGAGAGAATGCGTCGGCCGAAAAACAGCGATGAACACGTGCTCGGAGCGGCTTCGAGAGAGGCGCAGTTTTCACCGCCAAAGCGGTGTATTTACTACAGGAACCTTCTCTTTGAAGATGCGGAAGGGTCCTTGTATGGTGCTGGAATAGCTGATTAGATGAAAGTGTCGAAAAACAAAAATTACTCATGGTTTTTTCCTTCCTGAAACTTTAGACGCGTTTTTCTCGAAACAACTTTTTTTGCGCGCGGTACACGATTCAGCTTCAACGATTCGACCGATTTCGATGTTTGATGGCTCAAATTGAAGCTTATTCAATTTAGGGGGCCATATGAAGGCGTTTTTTTTTAAATTGTTTCTGATTTTTTTTTCAAAGTTGAAGCAAAGCAAAAAAAAAAAACGGTGAAAAAAGGTTTTTTTTCTATAAACGGCTGTCATTTTTTTTTAAAAGGGTTTTTCAAAAATCGGAATTTCATATGGCCCCCCAAATTTCATCTATTTTGAGAATATTTTTGGTTTCTTTGTTTCAGATCATTTGGCAGGGCTGTAGAGTGTTCCGCGCACATTGGTACTCGTCGCTCGTTATCAATCGTTATATCTCAAAACATAGACCTTTGAGTAACAATGAAGAATTTTTCACAAAAACATTGGCAATAGCCTAAAAAAAAATCATGAAATGACGTTAATTTTCGGCCCTTTCGACTAGAACCTCCCCTTAATGCAACTTCTGTTCAGATACATGGTATCAAAAGTATGCCTCTCCATTTGAGTGGATTAGTCTTTGTGGTGAAAGAATTTTCATTTATTCCAAATCGTAGAGGGATATTCTCAATTGAACAAGCAAACAAGAGTGAAATATCTTTCCTGATTTAGAGAGATTTGTCAACCAATTTCTGGATTACTTTTTTTTGGTTACTTACATGTTTTGGAAGAGTTTCAACAGCATATAACAGTCGAAACTTCATTCGAATCTTGGCGGTGATCCGACCCGAGAAAAATCAATACTCGTGCACCCTTAATATACAGAATAGCAAATCTTTCTTCCAAGGTTGGAAGCTGAAATTTCGCCGCCATAGCTAACTGGATTGCTAAAAAGGCAATGCGATTAACTGGAACAGAAAATTTTTCGCTGAACTAGCGAAGTTTCCAGTATTATATACAGAAAGTGAACAAATTTTGCGGGAGGAATCGACATTTTCTGTTGCCACAGTTGAAAACTCGCTGTCATCGCTGTCTACGAATTTGCTGTGATAGCAAACAAATTGCTGTCACATCAAAAAAATTGGCCCCTGCAGCAAAAAGTGGGAGAGATCGATTTCAATTGCGCGCAGAAAAATTAATTGTTTTATTTACGACAATTTGGAACAAAATTTGCGACAAAGACAATTTGGGGTAGAATTTACTTCAATTGCCATGTTTCAAACGCTACTGTAAATTGTGTCTGTCCCGAAAATTACTGCAAATTTTGGTCCGCGTGAAACAGTTTTTACAAAATATTCTCGTTGCTGCTTAATATTGATTATTTTTAACTGATTTGTCTTCAAACCTTATTTAAATGTCTTTGAATTAGTTCCACTTCAATGTTCTGGAAAGAATGCTCAGTATTGCTATCGAAAATCCGAATACGATAAAATCCAAGCTCGGTCTTCATTGTCTCAGAAATATTATGGTATAACTCTCAAGAAAAAATGTATTTTCCAGTGGATAGTATAACAAACTTTTTTTCCATATCGACTCCTTAATAAAATCAACTCATATTCTTGAACAACAGAAGGAGTTAGGAAAATCATCACTTTCTACAAACATTTTCTCAAGAACAAGTATCCAAATCGAATAAATAAAAAGTTACGGATTCTCAGAAAACAATGTCTTTAATACTTCATCTATCGCGGCACTCTCTAAATTCCTTGGAGTGAAAAATGCACTCTCGAAGATTGAAAATACTACAAGTCCAGGAAGAGTGAGATTCCACTCTTAAAGACTAACTTTTCACTCCATAAAAGTGAATTCTCACTCCAACTGAGTGAAGTTTCAACTCAGTTCAAAGAGTAAAATTTCACCTTCTTTCAAGAGTGGAATCCTCACTCCAAGAGAGTGAAAACTCACTCTTTAGGAGTGAAATCTCACTCTTGTTGGACTTGCAGTATTTTCACTTCAATAAATTAACAGAGCACACAGCCCAAATTTTAAATTTCAAGAGTTAATTGTTTTCTTCAAAAGTTTGGAAAGGAATAGTTTTTCAAATTCCAAATTTTGCTCCATTCCGCGATAGATAAAGTACTAAATGAAAAAGTGGAAAAACGTTCGCTCAGTAAGTACACTGGTATCCTCTCAGCAATTCGTTCGTCACACTGTCAGAAATATCTGGAAGTTTTTTTCAATCACGTACATGAATTCAGGTTCGCACACTTTCTACACTACATTGAATGTACAACAAACATAAAACAACTAAAGATTATGATATAGTTTACATCAAATTCAATGTTAAATGTGTATGAAATTGAATTGATGCACGTACTTGACAAAACTCCCAGTAAAAACATTAAAATTAATGCAGAAATTTATAACAGTGTAGATTTTCTGAGAACCTTATTCTTGTGCATATTTTTACTGCGTTTTTCAAAATCTAATTTAAGATTTCGTTTCGCAATTGTTATGACAATCTTCTTTCTCCTACTTTGAGTTATTAAATTTTGAAAACAATATTGAAAACATGAGAATTAGTTATAATTGACATCGGTTCATTTGTTACAAATGACATCGAAGAGAATTTAATATAAAGACATAAAGATTCTGATTTACGAATCATAATTTTTCAATTCTAGATTAGATTACATGAGGGCTAAAACAAGAGAGTTTCACATGCCAATTATCAATAATCGTGATAGTGTGGAAACAAAACGAAGACATAATGAAAGATATGTTCTACGTCCAGAAAAATGGTTTACATGAATATGAACCTACTAGACATTTCATTGCATCCAATGAATTTTTACTTTACTCAAGTAAATTTTATTTGAAATGAGGAAAAGTTTATCTGGATGAAATAAATGTTTTATTCGATCCAACTCAAACTCTATTAGGTTCATATTCAAATGGAAATTTAATTCAATCAATCCAAATGAATTCGAATATAAACGTTCATGGGTATAATTTCTCTATCTAATTTTGATGAAGTTCAATATAAACTCAACAGATTTTCTATAAGAAATATCGATATTGTTAACAATCGTTAATGCCTGGGTGTTTCCGATTTTGTCCAAATGATTGATTAGTCTTTTGTAACTAATTTTACTATTGGCTGGGGGAAAATGTATTTACCATTCAATGTACAGTTTACAAAGGACTGATGGATCCTTTGGACACTATCGAAACACCCAACACCTCACGTCTCAGTACAGTAGAACCTCGATTATCCGAGGTAATGTGGGGAGAGCTCACCTCGGATAATACAGAAAATATATATTTTCTGAGAAATTTTAATCCCTCAAGCGTTTGAAATCTTCATTGTGCAGTTTGAATATATTACATAAATATTATTCAACATATTCCTGATTTATTTCTATTTTATAATCTTCATAACATCAAAATATGAATGTGAAAAGAGAATAAATATGTCTTAATCTTTGGTACATCATTTGTACAAACATGCATTACTACAAATTTGTTTTTATTTTCAAAAATCAGTGATTTTATTATTTATGATATATTTTATGGTTCATATTATCCGAGGATCCAGCTCGGTTGATCCGAAGCGGTCCAGGCCTCGGATAACGCGGGGCGTCGGTTGATCGCAGCTCGGATAATCCAGGTTCTACTGTACTTGATACGCGAATGGGGATTAAAGGAGACAATACAAGCAAATGTACAAAAAAATGTTTTTTTTGAGAATTTATTACAATTTATTGGTTAAAGATAAAATAATGAAATTGGGCACATCTGAAATATACGTTCAAAACTATCTTTACAATTTTTTAGAGACAAAAATATTTCAAAATGGCGGAGCTACAAGTTGGTATTTCGTTTTTGCGCCGTGCAGCCTACAGGTCTCAATTTTCATCTAAAATCAAAAAACCAAAATTCTATCGTTCAAATATATCAAAACGCACAACTTGACGGGGAGAAATACAAAAAATAGAATTTATTTACATTGCTTTTTCCAATTTTTAGATTACAAACAAAAGTATATTTTTTTTCAAAACGCTTCTGAATTTTCAATTTTCCATTTTCATTCGTTTTGACTCCGTCAAGTTGTGCGTTGTCACATATGCTAACGATAGAATTGTGTTTTCTAGATTTTAGAGAAAAATTGAGCCCTGTACCCGGAGAAAAACGTATGGGAAATGTGTAGCACGGTTTACCATAATAATGGCAGTTTTGGGACACATGAGCATTTATGTGCACTCCTCCTTCGATTATTATGATAATCCATACCCCATTTTGGTGAAAATTACTTTGCAACTGACACATATTACTATAAGTTTGAAAAAAATTACTATAAATTAAAGGAGAAATGTTCGTAAACGGTCATGTGTTCCAAAACTGCTACACGGAGAAAAAGGTATTTTAAAAAGTACCATAATTTATGGATTTTTAGCGTTGGTCTGACCCGAGTCTCAATATTTACCTGGACAAACCTCTAAAAGTACCATAATATCTGGGACTTTTATAAGGAAGGTACCATACTTATTCTGAAAAGTCCAAGAAATTATGGTACTTTTAGATATTCGTACAAGTAAATATTCCGACTCGGGTCAGACCAGCGCTGAAAATCCATAAATTATGGTAATTTTCAGGATATCTGTTTTCTCAGTGTATTATTATGGGGATCTCTGCTACAAATTTTTCTCCGTGTAGGCTGCACGCCGCAAAAACGTGGGACCAACTTCTAGCAGCTGTAGCTCCGCCATTTTGGAATATCTTTGTTTCAACAAAATGATTTTATAAAGATAGTTCAAAACGTAGATTTCAAGATGTACATTATTTCATTGATAGATCTTCAGCCAATTTTTCGTAATAAATTCCTAGAAAACGGTACGTTTACATGTATTTCCCGCCTTAATTGTTTAAAATCAAACTTCTCAAACCTATGGCTATGAACAATATACTTCCGACACATATTTCGCATAATCAAACGATACAAGATCCCTCCAATTAATTTAAATTTTCACTTTGATTTATAAAAATCTCATTGGAAAACAACAAGTTACAGATGCTGCTCAATAATTTCCTCAAAATTCTAGGGATTTTCGCATAAAACCTACACGGAGGAAAAATATTAACAGTAATTTGTAACTCAAGTGTATTATTTTATACGCACGTAGTAAATAATCGTCAGCTACGATGGTAAAAATGAAGATTCAGCGTAAGAAAATATATTTCAGTAATAACAACTATGAACAAACGAAATAAAATACCTTTTCTAATGAAAATTATCACTACTTGACAATAATAGATTTTGTTTGAACAACTATTCTGAATTTTGATAGTCACGAATCACATTTACTACCAATGACGGGTCGGTATAATACAAGCGCCGATGGTAATATTTTCCAACAGCGCTCGAGATTTTCTCACAATTATCGCACACAACGAGTCGTCCAGTTTAGGTTCCCTCGTTTAGTCTTTCAATGAAACTTCAAAACAGCGAATTCATAAGTGCGAGCGTAGTAAAGCGGCTTTAATTGTAAGATTTATAAGTAGATATAAGTACATTATTCTTAAGTTCAAATCCCCTCCGCGTAATTAGGATTTTTCATCAAAAACTGTACTCAAGAATATATTAAAAATAACATGATTGCAATCAACAAATATGGTGGTAATAACTCGAAGGTTGGACAACATGAACTAACAAATGTGCCTGGAAATATGTTTTTGCAAGTACATTTTTTTTTTTTCATTTTAGTGAATGATATTACCATCACTGTTGGTGAAAATTATTGCCTTTGCTTCGATTTTTAGAGCTCTTGCTTGCGAGAATCTTAAATTAAAGTGTAGAGAAACATTACGATCGCTGATAGTAAAAAGTATTAGCACTGCCTGGAATCATCAATATCACCTTTGTTAGTTTTCCTGAAGAAATTTTGAAATTTGTGACAAAGTAAAGTTTACCATCGTGATAATTTTATTTCCAAGCTATTCCCAATAGTTTCAGTTGACCAATTTTGATGATGATATTACTTACGTATTTTACCACTTTCAACCATCAAATTTCTCTCCGTGTATATTAAACGTGTAAAAGTTCTATAAAAATACCGGAGAAACATTTTCTCGACAGAATTTTATATAATTCTTCAATGTAGATCAGTTTCAAATTGATCTCAGATACAAAAAGAATGGTGTTGAGAAAAAATGTTGGCGTAATAAACCGAAACTCTCTACCGACTTATCTACTGTTACAAAATCACGTACTGCTTTAAAATTTACCTTATGCTTTCTCTAATTATACATGGAACATCCGTGTTCATTTTTTTCCTGCTCGAATCAAAAGAAACATATACATGCCAACTATTCATACCGATATATATGTTATTGATCAATGCTATTTTTCCTACTATTCGAAACAATAAATCACAACGTTAGGTCTAATTTGTTGTTTGGATACTTATATTTAATATCTTTGGTACTCCTTATACGCATGTTGAACGTCGACTGCTGCTGTTTCCCCGCAATAAAGATTGCCTACAACCACTACTATTACAAGTATTCTGTACTACCACATTATCATGCCTCCTCGTGAGAGGAACTGCGGGTCAGAGACTCCAAGGCATATTCGTCTCGCAGCTATATAGGTATATATGCTCTTACTTGTGGCTCGTGCCTAGAGATCCATAGGCGCCCGACTGCACCATATCCTCTTATTTGAAATCTCAAAAGAAAGAAAATCTCAATTCGTCATTTCGCTGACAAATTTCTCTGATTATTCATCAGGGTATAAAAGAGAAGTGAAGAGTAATCGAGAAAAATATTGCAATTTTTGAATGAAGTATCTTATAAACTACTCTCTAGAATTTTTAGAGTGAGATTTCACTCTTTAGCCAGCCAAAAAATGAGCCTGTCTTTCGGAAAATTTCTTTTGAGTGGAATTTCCAATCTTTTAGAGTGATATTCTAAGGTTTGATATTAGAAACTAACAGCCACTCAAATTCTACAGTCAATTTTTCATTCTGAAAGAATTGAGGGTTCACTCGAAAAGAGTGAAAATCCCACTCGAAGCGAACTGGCTCACTTCTGAGACGTAGTGGAGGAAAACACGTGATTTTTCACTCTTTCAGATTTAGAGAGTACGATGTTGAAATCGCGGCACACAGGGCCACACTTCGAGAACAAAGAATCGCCCGGATGTTTTAAACATGTATTCCTGTTGTATTCTTCCCTCGTAGGAGTCAATATCGTGATATTCCACGTGTTTTAGTCGAGAAACAGCGGAATTCATGATGTTAGAATTTGAATAGACTGATTTTGCAGGTATAGTCCTTTGCTAGGATTCTCGCATCGTAATATATGAGATAATATTTTTTCCGTGTACCAACCCATGTGATTTAACGTTAGATATACGACATTCAATGTACTAGGGCGACGCCGATGCACCCATAATATATAACGAGAAACGTGCCGCGGCCGTGTCTTGTATATGTACGCGTTGTACGAAAGATAGGAGCTCGAAGTAGTAGAGCCTTAGCTTATGGTCCGATGGTGCCCGAGGAGCATAACAGTTCGCGGAGCATGACGCCACGAGCCATCATATCTTCCTTCCAGAGACCCTCTCCGGAGGTGTTCCTCCTTTTCCTCCCTCGCAAACTCTTTTTCAGCCTCTTCACTGTTCGTCCAAAAGCATCGAATACGCACATGCCGTAAATGTACATACATCGCACATGTACACCTCGCACACATTGGCAACTTTCTCCCTTCCGCTGCACTCTCCAACTCCTCTTTTTTTTATTCCTTTTTATCACGTGCGTGTCGTGCAGGTAAAATACAGATGTATACTTGTGTTTGGTATATGTTTTCCTTGCGCTTCCGCAAAACAGATCACCGGACAGATATTAAGAAGCGTGCTACGTTCGCTATCACGGCAAGTGTTGCTATTACAACTGGTGATGATGGCGATGGTGGTGGTAGTGCTATAACGTTATGGTTATGGGCATTTTCGCAGTCAACAGTCAGAATGTTCTTTTTCAAGCGCACTACTGCTACACGCTCATGAAAAAAAAAATCAAGCGAACGATCATTGCCAAGGTGCGGAGCGTGAAAATAATATCAAAATCCCCCGAATCGGCGATTACGGCGAGAGAACCGTCGTCGATGAAGGGGAATGAAGGAAAATACTATTTGTTTGATCTCGAGGAAATAAATAAAGAAAGAACAACAGATTTCTCTCTTTTGAAAGTTTCAACTCGCGAGTCGATTTGTCAGTTAGCGCTGGCTTCTTTCTGTTCACTGCGTTATTACTGGTGCAATTATCGCGCTACACCTTCAGCCGCACAATAGGCGTCCGTAGTTTCCCTGCGATTATCGTACCGAAAATCTCTCGGCCAATGACGTCGTTGACTTCCTGCCTTCTTTTTGCTAAAGATGGACAATGAGTATTTGTCGCAACGATGCGTATACGTACGTCTAAATCACCGTCCTACAATTTTTTATGTATCATCTATTTTTGAAACGAAAACAAGCTCGTGAGTTTTGTACATTGTTCTACAGGATGAAGATATTGTTATAAGGATAGTAGTCAGAGTGGAATACTTGCATATCTTACTAGTTCCGTACAGTATTTCATTCTATAAATACGTTGGATTGTGATCAAGACTGAAATTGCATTTCTTCTTCTTTTTCATCTTATCTGATTTAGTTCTTTGAACTCCTCAATTGCTTGCTTTATTCTTGAAAATTGGATTGGATTAAATGAACACGGAGAAAAAGGAATAGTTTTTCGACTATCGACTTAAATAGTTGCTGCAACTACTGAGTAGTCAGGACTAGGGATGCCAAACCGGCTATAACCGAAACCGGTTAACCGGTTTTTAGGGTAGATTTTGAAATAACCGAAAACCGGTTAATCAATTGGGTAACCGGTTATCTAGGACCAAGTTTTCAAAAGTTCGAAAAACTCACGTTTGTATGTGCCTGAATGATAAAAGACTAATCAAACTGTAGTGATTTTGGTCTCTATAATAATAAAAAATCAGCTAAATGAACCTTTTTGAATTTTAACCTTTTGAGAGCCTTGGAATAAGCTCATCTCACAATTTCGTAACCCACTCGAATCATCGTTGGAGATGTATAAAAACCTTTTAGTACATTTTTGAATTCCCACAGAAGGTTCTCAAGACATCCACAAAGTGATCAACTTTTGATCAAAGTTGTTATGTAAGTGTTGTACGCACATGTGTAGCATATATGAGCATATGTTGAGAATATTTCTTCGAAAAACAAGTTTGATATGTAATTGATTATTTTTCGCAAGTTACTTGAGGTTCATTAAAAATCTTCGACATGAAATCCCTCAACGAATCTCATTCCATCACTGTATGCGCGAATTGAAATCAATGTAATATCATTTGTTGAGGGAATGGATGTTAAAATTCAAATATTTTTTTTCTTCGAAATAATTTATTATTTATTAAATGGATGTGTTTGAATAAAGAGATATATGACTATTTGTTTTTATAATTACTTATATTTGTTTGTATGATATTTATTTATATAAATACAACAATTTTCAGTCAAAATCTAGTAGTTTATTATTTAGTTCTTCATATAAGTAAAATAACCAGCGGTTATTTACGGGGAAAATAACCGAATGACCGGTTATTGAAAATTCCCGGTCATTTGACATCCCTACACAGTAAAAAAAATTCCGTCATTGTGTAAAAAAGAAGTGTCAAAATTCAAGTGTTGAATATTTAACACTTTTGTGTGTTCATTTAACACACTGATCAAATGCTGTTCGATCGATTCATTTTCAACACATTAAAATGTTATTCGAGTTCAAATTAACACTTTATAAGTGTCACTCTGAAATCAACACACGTTGAGTGTGAAGAAAAATGGTTAACATTCGCTTGTGTGTTGAATTTGACGAAAAATTTTTTACTGTGTAGTCAGGACAAGTATCACGTTAGCTGCCTCAATTAACTAAAATACTTCGTAAGTTGCCAGGTATTGACGTTAGTTAGTGCAACTATCGAGTTAGTTGAGGCAGCTAACGTGATTACTTGTCTACTAAGTAGTTGCAGCAACTATTCCTTTTTCTCCATGAAGGATTTAGATTTGAAGGTTTAAATTGATTGAAAGAAATTCTTTTCCAAACCTGTAGAAGAAGCTTTTTTGTTTTCTGACCTATTTTTTAGGACTCAATCCCACACTCAAAGAAAAAAAGTTGCTGAAACAGCAAACCTCGAAGATTTGCTTTGCTGATATGGCAAAACTTGTTGCTGAATTAGCAAATAATTTGCTGTCACAACAAAAATCTTGCTCTTTTAACAAGCGCTTGCCATTCAGCAATCCGAGATTGTAGATATACAGACAACTAGGAAATTCTGCTGAATTAGCAAATATCTTGCTAAAATAGCAGAATTTTTGCTGTAACAGCAACCGTTTTGCTAATTTAGCAAAGCAGATTTTTCGAAATCGCTTTTTCAGCAAGAATTTTTCTCTGCGTGCAGATAAACGTTCGAAAACGGGACAAAAATACTCAATTTCCCTCTGCTGGCTAACTCTGAAACATGCGAAAGGAGTGTTAAATATTCGTTACCAACAGGAAAAGGGATTTGTGTGGATCTAAAACATTGTCACTTGAATTGGTCGGAATAAATTTTCTGTTTTGATGCATGGAAAAAAAGAGCGAGTATATATAAAATATTCATTTCTGGCGAAAAAATCTTCATCGGGACCTATTCAAATAATAATTTATTAAGCACTGTAAAAGAATTTCACCGGAAAATTCCAGTACAGGTACTGGAAGCAATTAACCTGTACATGGACCGGAAAATTTTAGCACATTTGTACTGCAACAATTCAGTACAAATGCTATGAAATTTCAGCATCAAAACTGGAAATTTTCTAAGCCTCAGTACTGGAATTTGTCAGTACACGAAGTAGACTTTTCCAGGACATGTATTGGAAAATTAATGCTGAAAATATTCACGAAAATTGAAGAAAAATTGCTCACACAAAGTGATTTTGCACGGTTCTTGTGTTTCAAGATGATTGAGAAACTTGATCGTTCATGTGGATGGACAGAAAGTCAAATCTACCTCACGGGATTCGAACCTACACTTTTCTACCTGCCTACCAACTGAAACCTAAGACCTAATCGATGAACTATAGCGCGACATGCTGGAAGGCCAGCTTAGGTTACTACTCATGCTTCATATTTAGAATACACAAAGGAATAAGTCTTCGAAAAACCTCATATATCAATTTTATTTACTAGAATTACAATTATCATTCAAAATCTCAATCAGGAAATTTTTAATATAAAGACTGGGAATTTTTCCTGCCAGAAATGACGAAGTCCAATAGAAGTGAAAAATTTCAGTACAACAGTGATCAAATTCCAGCATAACTGGAAAATTCCATCACACAACCTGAAAATTGCAATTCAGAGACTGTATAATTCAATTGCATAGTAACTGGAAAATTCTATCACACAACCTGAAAATTGTAGTTCAAAACCTGTATAATTCCAGTATACCAACAATTAGGTTTTTTTTCTGAATTTGAAATTTTTTCCGAGTCCTTATTGAGGGGATACTTTTTTCTGGTGCAATCTCAAACTTGAAAATTCCAGTACAAGGACTGAATTTTCAGTTATGCTTGGTGAATTTTCAGTACCGTACCAACAAAATCTCTGTACATGTACTGGAATATCCATATTCCAGTACTAACACTGGAAATCCCTGGTGAAAAGGGATCGTCCATAAACCACGTGGCCTTTTTATTTGTTGCATTCCTTGTTGCACCAACTTCAGACATAAAGAGTGCGATAGAGAAGGAAATGAAAAGAAGACCACGTGGTTTATGGACGATCCCAAATGAAGCGTATACACAAAGCGAGAAGGGAACGTATATGGAGCGAAAAACGTTTCAACTCCCTCTTTCTGGAGCGTATGATACCCGCTTGCTGGAAAGTCATCAAATCATACGTTCTGTATACGTTTCATAAACTTCCGATCTCGTTTCGCATATGTTTCATGGAACGTAATAGAAGGTTATATGGAGCGTATGCGAGTCATACCTATTCTGACTTCAAATAATATCTTTTAGCAATCGATGTCAATGACGATCCATGGCTCAGTGGATAAGACCCTACCATAGTGAAAGTCACCGGTTCGATTCTCACCACAGGGTTCAATTTTTTTGTCTAGATTTCTTGAATTTTTCCCGCTTTCTTTGTTTCAATTTCCGTTTCACATACTCTTTGTATCCTTTCCATTCGAGCCTCATATACTTTCCATTAACGTTTCTGTTACCCCAGATAGCATTTTAACCTTGCTGCAATGTTGTCAGGCAAGCTTGTGACAAGGTTGACATAAGCCTCCTAGTTGACACATGACAAGGGTACAAGCTTACAAAACCCCTGCAGCAAAGTTGTAGCAGGCTTACACTGACAAGGTTGTCAATAACAAGTCAAGAACAATCGAATGACAAGGCTGACAAGCCTATGACAAGCTTACATGTTATCTGGGACCCTTCAGCATACGCTTCGTTTACTCTTTCTTCTCGCTCCCATTTCCACCAGGGATTTCCAGTTTTTTTACAGTGAGGGTACTCGAGCATCAAGAGGAGCGGATGAAATTTTGCGCCAACTTTTTCATGAATGATTTGATAAAATTAAATTGGAAATCGATAATAATTAAGTGCATACCTGAGATTGGACTCTGAATATCAATTTGGGTTTCTTCATAGTTGGCAAGTATTAGAAACAAAATTATAAAAAATTTTTGACAGTTGGAGGTTATTGCTGTTAAAATCCTTTTATACTCGCCAAAAAATCAGAAAAATACTAAAACTCACACTCAGGAAAAAGAAGTTGTGAAATTTACTTCTCGTGGAGTCAATATTTGGACGATTTCAAAAAATAGTTCGAGCTACCAAAATTGAAGTTGATTTTACAACAGCGGAGGTGAGATATACTACAGGTGATGTAAATCTCACATTTCCAGCTATAAAATCAACTAAAATTGTGGTAGCTCGAACCATTTTTTGAAATCGTTCAAAGGTTGACTCCGCAAGATATAAATTTTACAACTTTTTCTTTCTGGGTGTAACTTTGGAGTCTAATCCTGGTCGTGGATTTTATTATTATCTATTGAAAATTTCCTTTGAACGCATAATTTATGAGAAAAGTTGGCGCAAAATGTGGCTCGCTTTTTTTCTTGATACTCGAGTGTGCCCTTAAATTTAAAGGAAGAATGTTTCTGTATACGTTGTAACATACACTTTCTTTGCAAGTGGGGACAAAAATAGTATGTTCACCTCGAGAAGAAGTGGAAAATTCCCACTCGTGTGAAATGTTACCCTGGTTAGAACAAAAATCCATCAATGGTGGTCAAATTTCATCGACTCATGAGTCTGTCATCAAATTCGATCCGACCTTTGTCCATGCATAACGACGATTGAATCCCAGAACATAGCTGAATTGAGCGAGTGTCATTCATAAAAGAAAAACGAACAGCATATATGACTGGAATTGTTCGGAAAATACAATAGAATTCAATCGACTTAAACTACTGAATTTTGTAGAATTCAATGAGTAACCATAATACAAAACTTTGATTCAAGCGGAACCTTATATTCAACGGTCTAAATGGAAAACTCGGCGATGAAATTCGTTGAGAATAAGAACGTGATTTAACGTGCAATGGTGTTAGATCTAAGAGGTGGTCCCTGGACACTCTGAATGGGATCATTCCCACATGGATCACTGGGTTCAAGGAAGCAGTAGCACACTGAGAATCAATTGGCACGCTGATGACTGATTCGAATGGTATCAATAGGGACCGTGAAGATGAGATGAAGTGAGAATGACTTCGTATTCTGAAGGGCATTTGGTTTGGAATTTGGATTGGATTCTGAGCAGGAATTGCACAAGGGGAAAGAGGAGTATGTGGAAAAAAGAAAACAGTACAGGTTACTGTGAATGACAGCTATTGATTGAAAAACAAATAAAAACACGCTTGGATAATCAAGATTATTGCGAGCACAGTTATCAGTACTGTAATGAAATTCGTCAATGCTGGGTAGACAGTAGGGAGTAGTGGGGAACACAGTACTGCATCAAATAAATTTGAGTTTCAATGTATTCTAGTGATTCCCAGCGACCATTCCTGTTTTCTTCTTTCCGTGTAACGATAATCACTAAGCGAATAGTAAATGAACTGGTAGAAATCATATTAGGCAATTCACTGGCCTGAACATCTGAATTGAGATATCCTTACGACACATCTCAAAGATCTCTTTTACGGATCTTAAAGTTGGGAAGATGTAAAGTTCGGAAGATATCTATTTCATAACTTCAAGATTTCTAGAAGAGATCTTCGAGATGTGTCCTGAAGATATCTCAATTAGGATGTTTTCAAGACATCTTGTATCCATCTTAAATTCGACATCCTCATTTCATTTCTGCAAATTATCCTTAAGGTATCATTACGACTAGATTGCGGAAGTTTATGCAAATATACATTTTTCATGTTACATATCTTTTGTATATTTCACATCAATCGCATGAAACAGTACGTTGCATACTTGCTTTCCAAATGAAAAGATACTTGATGTTAATTCATATCGTTTACGTAAAATCTATAGAGAATATGTAACATGAAAAATCTATATTTGCATAAACTTCCGCAGTCTATTTACCACACATCCTTGAGATATCTTTGTGAAGATATCTCAAATGTATATTCAAGAAATTTATGTTTATTAGCATTACAATCGGATCACCACACGGAGAAAAAAAATTCGTTGGAATAGCAAGAATTTCGCTGTCTTAACGAAACTCGCTTGTTATTATATGGACAGCAAGCAAGTCCGCTGAAGTGAACGGCGATTCGTTGTTTCAGCGAATCAAGCTTCGTAAAATTAGCGAAGGACTGATAATTATAACGAATTAATTAGTAAATACAGCGAATTAGCTCATTAACACAGTGAAATGTCATCGTTAGGTTATTCAATCCGTTCAGCGAAGACGGATTCGTTAAAATAACGAAATCTTTTTTCTCTGTGCAGAAACGCAAATACGAGAGATCGCAAAATTACAATTTTCGATAACATATTTCCTTCCCCCTTTCCGTTCTTTTTGAAGGATCAGGTTGACACTCGTACGATGCCACTACCGAAATTGTATATACCTGTCGTAAAAATTTAATAACGATTGGATTATGAAAACGGAAGATATCCACATAATAGCAGCATTTACGAAATTTCGAAATTTTCTTCTGAAGTTTAGTACTCAACCTTTTCTTCCCTCAATTACGATTTGTCTGAAACTTATATACCTCATGATTAACATTTGATGGATCGACTATGCTCAGAGTTCTATGGCATTCGGATGACACAAAAACAGGGAAGACATGCTTTCAAAATATCGTCAAATGATGCGAATCGCAAAAAAAAATGTCCACATTTCTCCACCGATTGGGATGAAATTTACGTGGAAACATTATCGGATCACAACTAGAACGTGGTATAAATTTCATCCCAATCGAATAACAAGGAGCGAAGATATACGCGATCGCATAATCATAATGTTTCAAACAATATTCCGCAATATTTTCAAATCGCGTTATCCGATCGAAACCGAAATCAAAAGGCCCCGACGACATATGGGAGAAAAATTATTCCAATCGGTGAATTCTGAGGAGAGTTATCGTGCGCCAAAGAATCAGATGTGTACACACATACACACACATAGGCATTTCTGGGAATCGGATTTTTTCGACGTTCTGATGCGTTTGGCTAAGACAAAATATCCCATTCTGCGTCATGGATTTTTGACACTAGCACAATACTTCCCTTTCCTTATATACAAGGAACATGGAAGTAAAATTATTCTGATTCTTAGGGTTGCACACGATACGATACGATACGATATTTGGACCAATATCGTATCGATATCGATTATCTCAATATCAGTATCGTATCGTAAATATCGTAAATTGATTTCGAATTTTTCAATCCTCATTTATAATTAGAAGATTGGTTCTTTCTGAGAGCATTTAATCCCTATAATCTCGTTCTTCAAAACTAATTCATTTTGAATATATATACTAGTACACTGAAAGAATTTTATTTTAAAAATTACCATGAAATTCCGGTAATGGGTGGACAAGTAGAAATTCTTCAAAAAATTCCTGTACATTCTGTAAACTTCAACGACTTTCTCAACAATTGAAAGGGATTTTTCCTATGAATTTCACCGACTGCACAGTAATTTTTTGGAGATTATTCACTTGTCCTCTCGTTACCGGAATTTCACGGTCATTTTTTAAGTGAAATTCTTTCAGTGTAGTTACCGAAAATGAAAACTGCTCATAACTCCGCGGGAAAACTTCAAATAAAAAAATGCCGGAAGAAAGAATATCCTGTATTTCTATCAGCACGAAAAAAAAAATTTAGCTGTAGCAGCTAAGTGCTTATCACGGAAACGGACGGTGATTGAATTGGCTGCAGGAGCTAATTTAATGGCTGTCCGTGTCCATGCTAAACACTTAGCTGCTACAGCAAAATTTTTTTCCCCCGTTAGGAGTTTCCCTCCTCGAGAAAGTTACGTTGTGTTTGATTACCGCATATAACGCAGTTTCAACATCCCACATAGCACTAAGACTTCTAGAAGATATCTTGCAAATAGGCATTCTCAAAGATATCTTATAATATTCTAAAAAATGTCTTATGCAACTCAATCAGAAACATTTGAGAACTCCGTTGTTTTTCAAAAATAACGGAATTCTCAAATTGTACTGATTTTTTTGCGTAAGATATCCCTTAGAATGCTTTTTTTGCCAGAACATTGGCGCTGCATGGGATCTCAATATGGATTAAAACCCATTCTTATTTTACCAGTGAATGTATAGTACTTTTCAGTATACGTATTGATTTTTTTTTAATATCAGTGCTCTGCATGAAGAAAAATACCTGGAGAAAAGTGCCGCTCGAAAATATAAACCTTTTTCTTATTTTTCTGAGTAAACCAAAAACAGGAAAGTTTGTGAAATTAATTTTTACATATTAAGAAAACACGAAACATTACGAATACTGTAGAAGAAGTAATGGGTAAGATTCAAATTTTATAAAGCGTATGGTAAAATAGTAAAGTAGAGAAAAAAAGAATATCTTATATTTTCGGGCGGCATTTTTCTCCGTGTGACCGTTACATTCTAGTATCCGAAAAGTAAAAACAGTGCCCACGGTTATTTTGAATACAACATGCTTGTAAAATATCGGCGATATTCTCGAATATCGAAACCTTGATCTCGAATATCGTATCGTAATATCATGCATCCCTACTGATTCTGAAACATCAATGATATTTCAACAATAAAGTGTGAAAATAAGGAAATTCTAAAGCCAACACTGAAAAAAGAAGCTAGTTATAGTTACCAAATTGATTTTGTTGCCTCAAATATGTGATTGGTTTATTATTACCAAGATTTGGTAACTATTACCAGGATTTGGTGATAATAACTAAAGTTTGGTAACTATAACCAAAGGTCTTAGTTGTGAATCTGGATGTCGGTAATTATAACTAAATATTTATTTCGCTGTATCCAACTATGAGATTTGGTAACTATTACCAAATGCTGGTAACTATAACTAAATCCTTCTCTCAATGAAATTGTTAATCAACACATATAATTTGTTTTTAGCATTGTTGTTCACACTTTATTGGTAAATTACTGTTGATGTTTCAAAATCCAAATTGATCAGCATTATTTTGAAGGTTACCTCGATTCAATACGATTAATGGGCCACCGTGCTAGTTGACTTGTTCCTAATTAAAATGTGGTTCAAGGTCATCCTATAGAGCTGAACCCAGATAACATGTAGGCTTGTCATAACCCTGTCACACTTGTCATTCGATTGTTTTTGGCTTGTTATTGACAACCTTGTCAGTGTAAGGTTGCTACAGCCCTGCTGCAAGGGTTTTGTAAGCTTGTACCCTTGTCGTGTGTCAACTAGGAGGCTTATATCAACCTTGTCACAAGCTTGCCTGACAACATTGCAGCAAGGTTAAATTGCTATCTGGGAAGTCCCCTGGTGTAAAATGTGTCCACCCTTGCTGTATGAGTTTCAGCCAAATCGAGTGACAAGTAATGAAAATGTTGTTTCTTCGTAATCAAGGATTTAAGCAATCTTCTGAGGACCTTGTTTTCTTATGTTCTAATAATGCTAATGTTATGTAACTATGTTCAAATATAATTACCGGAGAGGTAAATGTCTCGTATTGAGATCCACAATAGTCCCGCATCAGTTTCAGGTGAATTTAAGATAAGAAATGATTATTTCCAAGTTTTCCCAAAACAAATATGGAAACGATGTGCTCATTATCAGAGTTTCTTTTTTTCAATTGAATCGTGCATATTAAACTTGTCACATGTTTGGGATACAATGGATACAGGTGTTCGAATTGATTCGTTCTTATTATAACGCCTACGATAATAGCTAGATTCAAGGTCCGTTTTTCGACTAGGCCAATCTAGGCCGTGACCTAGGAATGGCAGATCTAAGGGACGATTTTTTTCTATACCATTATATAGAACTTATGCATGAACTATATCGAATTCTATATAAATTACATAGAATTTGGACAATTTTTCCACTCGGAAAGTGGTACATTTTGTGTTATATAACTCAATCACATGTTTTTTCGATTTTCGAGGTGATGTTTACGTACTATATTGAACGAGTTATATAATGTTTGTAATGGTGACGCGCATAAGAATATTTCATATGATAGATAGTAAGAATGGAAGAACCAATAGACTTCAAATATAAAAGCTTCGAGGTGATCGGGATATCGTTAAATTGCGTTATCGAGTTGTCCTTCGTTGAACGTCGATTGTTGAAGATATAAAATGAAAACTTTTACAATTTTGTATATTGTGCTGATGGCGGTTATTCTGGGTCCTTCGGTAACTGAATCAACTTGTTAATTCGCTTGAATGTATCTCTATAAATCTTATCTATCTTATCTCTATAAATATTAGTGTATCACTTTTACAGGGCTCTGGTGAACATTCATAATTAAGGATTATTGAGAATGTGAAGTGAATGTTTGGAAATCACGCGAGATAATTTCTCATAGGGCTGGGGCTATGATCTGATTTAATATGATTTTATATATACTTTGTATCAAGTTTTTATATAAATTTATAGAATCTTAATACAAATTATATATAAAATCACATGGAATCAGATTATAGCCCCAACCCTAATTTCTCATGGGAATATTGTAACTGAATAACAACAACAATATTCAGGGTTGGCAAAAAACCAGATCTTGTCACTATTGCCCAAGCCATTGAATAACAGTGGTTTTAACCTGTTAAAACATTACATCTATCAAATTCCATTGATCGAGTTCATCCCTGGTGAGAGAAAAAGATAGAAACCAATGGAAATAGTCATCAAACACTACACAGAAACAGACTGGAATGGAAAGATTTCAAATGCAGTTTTTGATTTTTGTGAAATTTGTTGAAATATTGTGGAAAAAAAAGCTGAGAAAATCCATTGGAATTAAACGAGAATAACTTTTATTCCACAAATTTGGATTTTTTTCAACAAACTTCGACGCATTTCCAGAAAATTCAACATTTGGCACGATAATTCCTCGAAATTTCTTTGAATTGTTTTGTTATACTTTTCTGAAACTCAACGAACACTGATTGAGATTTTATGTGAATACTACGAGGTTTGATGAATTTCGATGAATTTTAATGAGATCTAACGAATGATATCGATTTTTATTGGAATTATTGTTGAAAATTGCTGAAAATTTGAGAAATGATGAATATTTTGAATTTTATTGGAATACATTGGATATCAGTGAAATTTGTGGAAAAATACTCAAAACAATTCGTGGATTGTAGTGGAAATAATTGATGGGCGTAAATGACGGAACGTTGAATTACATCGAAATATGATTCATACTGTTAAAGTTCGATACAATTTTTGACAATTCGTAAGGTTTCATTGACTATGATTGACGATGTTAAGCGGAAAGGATTGATAAATCAGAGTGTTGCAAATATACTGAATTTTATTGTGTTTCCACGAAATTTGTGGGACAATATTGAAATACATTGATGAATTTTGGCGAAAATAATTGATGCCAAGGAATTGGGAAAGATTGAAATGCGTTGAAATATGATTCGTGTTGTTGAAATTTGATTGAATTTGTTACATTTGGTGGAATATGGTTTACTACGATGAATGAAGCTTGACGAATAAGATGGATCAACACTGGTATTCGGAATGTGGAATGGCGTTGAAAAAATTTTCGTCAAAATTTCTCACATTTTCAAAGGTCTGCAACGAATTTCGACGGAATTTTGATGAATTTTGTGCAGTTTTGGGACAACTCTTCATGAAAAATCAATGACACTGAATAAATGTCAACATTATTCACCGAAAGATTTCAATAAATATTAATATACTTAATTGAAAGGTTATGACGAATTTTGTTGGATTATTTTGTCATTCGTTGAATTTTGTTGATCTTTTATGAAAAGTTGTCCCAAATCCGAACAAAATCTGACAAAAATCATAATATTCAACAAATTTCAACGAGATTTTTTCACTAGGGATGAAAATCAATGTTTATACATTAATTACTCTCACCATTTGGACCAAAACTTTTATACAGAAAACCTAGCTGGCAAAAATTGGTTAACACCAAGGGGGTGCAACTCACCTAATCACCTTCAAATGTTTTGCGAAACGTTTTCTCACCACAGTAAACTTCACTTGAAGTCCGTGAACGGCACTGTCTGCAGCTAAGTCAAAATCACGTGATGTTTTTTTTGTACACTACGTACGTGATACGAGTGTCAGTAGCGTCATTATCATATTTGGTTATGTGACATATTCAAGAATTGTATGTATATATCAACACCATTATTGATATGATTTGTCAAGCGATTTCAAATGCAAAATTAGGCGCCGAAAAATTATCGTATCACGTGACTTTTTCTGATAGTACAATCAGCGCCTCTTGCGGACAGTTTGGGAAATATCGAATGGTGACAAAACGTTACGTATAGTTTTTATCGAGTTGCACCCCCCTGGTTAAAACCGTAATGAAAACCAGAAACTGGCTAAAGATGAGCCAACCCTAACAACATTCTTCTGTTTCAATGCGAATCTTGATTTTAGTGGATTCTATCAACCGTTAGAACCCAAAAGGAATCATTTTAAACGTCACTTTGACACCAGGATCTTCTGCTAAAAATGCCAGGCAAAACCGGACAGAAAATTGTTGTCAGGTTTTGAACGGTTTTTTTCACAGGTAATCCAAGCAAAAACTGCAAAATTTTCTGCCCCATTTGGTCCGAAATCACTAACTTGTAACATCCTGTCAAAACCTGACAGGAAAATTTTGGTCCGTTTTCGACTGGATATAACAATCTGTGAATTCCAAACAAAACCGTCCCGAAAAATTTCTGTCAGTTTTTGACAGGATATTTCGAGTTGGTAATTTCGGACTAAATCGGGTAGAAAGTTTATCAGTTTTTGACAACAATTTTCTGTCTAGTTCCGCCTGGCATTTTTAGCAGGCTGGACCTCAATACAGTGTTAAGGCCTTACATCACCTTGGAGACCTGAAAAATGACTTTTTTTTTTGGGAATGTTTTTTTCGAAAACTATTGGATAGATTCATATGAGACTTTGAGGCTTTATTTGATATTTGTTCTAGTATAGAAATGAATTTTTTCATAGTTTTTAAGTACAAAATGGCCTCGTGGTACTACGCTATTGGCGCATATGTTTTTTTTCGAGAAGAGAAACGGTGTGCACTCTAACTCGTTCCGTACTGTACCTGGGATAAAAAAAATTCGCGGTTAATCAGCATGAGTTTATCTTTGGAAATACCTGAGCTGTTTAAGATTAATAAATCAAAAGTGGATTTTTTCGCCAAAAAATGAAAAAAAAACTCAAACTACCGCCATTTTGCGAGTTTTCAAAAAAAGAAAACCAATCCAGGTCATTTTCCAGGTCTCCAAGGTGATGTAAGGCCTTAAATGTTCTCGTATTTGCCAAAATGGGTCAAAATGATTTCTACTAGAGTATTTGAAACCCAAGTACACTAAAGGGAAAAATATAATGGTAATAGCAACACTGTTAGAGAAAATTCTTAAATTCAATACGAAATTCTTTATGAAATTCATATTTCCATATTAAATTTAATAATAGTTCTTAAATTTGATTTATTAATGATATCATTTCAAAATTTTCTTCCGACATGTAACAATTGTCGATTAAATTTCATGAATATGTCATTGAAATTAAGAAGAAAATTCTCAACATTAAGAATTATATTATCAAATTCAATATTTTATCATGAAATTTAATGAACTATTTATGTAAAAAACTTCATAATATTCTCACAAAGTTTCAGGCAGATTTTTCTAACAATCAACGGGATTGCTCTCAAAAACCCAAGTTGAGGTTATAACAAAGTATCACAACCCAACTTCCAGTTGTAATCTGTATCCCACCAAACACAGTTTGTCACCGTATATCATCGGTGTAATGCAATTTCAAAATCACATGCGATGTAACCTGCTTGTTGCATGCAATGGACAGGTAACTTGTAATTTCACACTCAAGAAAAGTAGCCGCTACGTCACTATATAACAAAACATTTTTTGTGTTGGTTACATGGCGGTTACATGCAATTGTGATGACCTTTCTATTTTGGAAGATATGCATCGTAGACACTTTTTGACCTTATATTCGAGGTCACCCGCATATATATGCATATATATATATATGTGTTTTCAACCTCAAAACTGGCGTGAAAAAAATATATCGGGTTTAATAGTATAACTTATAACAGATCGATGAAACCACGATATTGCTAAAATGAAACATGTCATATTGTGGTTACATTGTAGCAACTTTTGATGAGTGTGAAATTACAAGTTACCAGCCCATTGCATGTAACGACCAGGTGGTATTGCGTGTGATCTTAAGTTACATTGTAGTTATGATATACAGTAACAAATTGTGTTTGGTGGGACAATATTGTTATCAGCGAAATACATTTTTTCAGCCTATGAATGCTCTAAGCATTCACAAGTTTTATAACTTTGTACTAGATGAAAACCAAACCCTCGCCAGGGTTTTGCAAGTTTCTGATGAAGACAGTTGAGTGGGTCTGGTTTATTTCTAAGGCTTCGCACGAGAATCTCGTCTCAAATTGAAAAATTATCTATTCTATGTACTGTTCTAAGCCCTGTCTGAAAAGTCCAATACTCAGATAGAAAACCATGCCCTAAATATTTCGTTACACAATGTGCCGTAAACATACTATCATAAACTCCGCTCAGCTTGCAATGATGCACAAAATGTGAACATTATGTCTTCATTATGGTACCATCACCTCGTTTTGCTACCAATAACAATGCTTTATGCGGAAACACCTTGGTACCATAATGCAAACATTTCTTGGCGTGCATGTCATCGTTATGATGGCATTATTGAGACATTTTTCTATCTGGGTAGATTCCCATGAATCCTCATAGATGCTGTGACACTAACCACTATTGAAACTGATAGGATGTTTTATTCCTATCAGTATTTATCAGGTTTTGCTGATCATACCGATAGAAACCCATAGAACATCCGATTCCCCATAGAATCTTATAGAAATCCTCAAGTCCTGTGACACTAGCCACTATTGACACTGATAGGAAATCATGGATTCCAATAGAATTTGGCCTATCGGTTTCTATTGGTCTTTTCGCACAGGGAGAATTTAAGACATAAAAATTCTGAACGGAATCAAGCTTCTACCTAAGGTGTAATAAAATTACATTACTCATCTTACACCTCTGCTGATTTTGTTCGAGGAATCAAGGTTCCACCCCATTCCGTGGATTTGATTTGTAATTATCTTGATATTACAAGAGATTGGAATAATTATTGGTGACTATTTTATCTTTCTTTGACGCGAGTCTCGTGCGAAGCCCTATTTATTTCCAACTAGCTGACCCGTCGCGCGTTGCTGCGATTTTGAGAGGAATATAATTTTAAGAAAACTCGATATGAGAAATTATATTTGAATCAGTTTTATTGAAATCAGATTTATTCCAATTTTCTTTCCGATTCTTTTTATTCATTCGAGTGCTTATCTACTTATCAGAAAATGAAATAAATCAGCACTGATGCGCGCCACCTATCGGACAACAGTAGTACTATGTCAAGAAACTTTCAGTTTTATATATATATATATAGATTGGGCCTATATTTGAAGTTCCACTAAAATTGAGGGAGCCTCAGTGGAATATTTTAACATGACTGATTTTATTTCCACTAATTACGCTACATACAAAACATTAGGTTGATCTACCATAGTTGATTCAAATGTTATAAGCGCCCGGGCCTGTAACATGTTTAATCCTAAAATATTAGCCCCCCTGTTAAAATTTCTCAGGAATTTTCTGAGTCAGAAACCTTCGCCGATGTACACACAACATATTCTCAAAGTTTCATCCCGATCTAAGTAGTTCTAAGTAGTTCTGAAATGCCTATGGAACATCCATACAGTCAGACATTCAGTTTTATATATGTAGATGTAACATTACAAAACTGGAATCAATTTCTGTTAGAAGGAGGATTTGATCGAATGAGTCTATGTGAAACGCGCTCCCTATTGCCTAGAAAATATTTCTTCCACTGGCGTTCCTTTGATTTTTGTTACCAAGGAATAAAAATTAATCTGGGGCTAACGTGAGTTCAATCGTACATGCTCCGATTCCTACTCATGGGAATGGACGTGCAAAATGTATTGATACTCTATAGTACACAGTAAAAAATTTTTCGTCATTGTGTAAAGTGTTAACATTTGTGTGTAAAATATTCAACATTTTCGAGTGTTGATTCAACACAATCGTTGTGTTAAAACAAACGAACGATTCACGACACGGCACGACACGACAGGATTGAGTTGAATCAACACTCTGGAATGTTAAATATTCTACACACAAATTTTAACACTTTACACAATGACGAAAAATTTTCTACTGTGTAAATGGTATACCATGATGGACAGCCCCGAGTACTTTTATGCTGCTTAAGTATTCTCAGAGAGGAGTAATTTTCATCTTGTATCCCCACATCTTTACATGTGGTTAAGAAAAAATATTCCTTACTCAAAATACTCCCCGGCTGGCCATCCCTGATGACCCATATTGCATTGGATTTATGAGTCTTTACCGATAATCGAAATTTTTCTCTCCAGAAAGCACAATTTCATGCAGCATCGAGCGAGCTTGACAAATCTGATCCAAAGTACCTCAACTGGACCGTGGAGGCTCTGAAACAAGTTATGGAACCGCGTGATACTGATATCATCAAGAGTAATATAGAAATTACCAAGGTGAATTTTCGCGTGATTACTGGATCGCGTTACCAAATCTTCTTGAAGTACGGCAGGAAACCTTGTAGAAGGACTTCATCTGATCGTTATGGTGCATTAATAGACAACAGACAACTATGTATCGTTAATGTAATACACCCGGCATATCCTAAGACACGGTCTCAGATGACAGCTGTATGTCAAAAGACTTGATAATCATCTTTTTGAAATAAAACTAACGATCGGCTTTGTAATACCGCACTCCTCTGCCAAAACTAATATAATCAACGAAATAGAGACTCGGGTGAAAACCAATTGTACTTTTTATACGCGTCAATATATGCCCAATACAGCCTCAAAGTCTTTTCTTATCTGTACCTCACTCCTTTAAACCAAAAATAAAGACAAATTAGGCACTTAAAAATGATCAATTACCGTGGTGTCCTCTCTCAAGTGATCTTATATTTACTCCTTTAGTTTCATCAGCAAAGGTTCCTCCAAAAAAACCCTTTTGTCAGTTAAGCAAAGAAAATATGATGTATTATAAACGCCAATAGTACAACCCGTATGCAAAAATTTCTGAAAATCTCTGTAAAATCTCTGCAAAATTCTGAGATTTCGATGAAAAATCTCATATATTTGGGACATAGTTCTCCGAGTTTTTCCAGAGTTTGTCAGACTTTTTTCGTACGATTATGAATTTATTCCTGATAAAACTCTGAAAAAAGTTTGATATATGTCCGTGTTTTCTACGAGAGCTATGAAAACATCATGAAATATGAGTAATCGTCAGAATTTTCTCGGATCTTCTTCCGAGTTTATCAGAGATTTTTCATCGGAAGCTCAGTTCGACGATTCTGAATTTATTCCTAACAAAACTCTGAAAAAAATGTTAAAACCATCAATAGCGAGAAATGCTTGGAACTTTTTTCGTAACTTCTCAGTTGGAACTAGCAGTCGTAAGTCTAGCAGACGATTGTTCTGACTCTATATTAAATTGCGTCCAATGTCACTCATGTTTCATGGTTTTTTTTTATACTTCTCGGAGGAAACACGGACACTCATCATACTTTCTTCAGAGTTTTATCAGGAATAAATTCATAATCATCTACCTAAAGTTCCAATGAAAAATCTCTGATAAACTCCGAAAATAGTCTGACAAACTCTGAAAAAACTTTGAAAACAATGTCCCAAAAATATTAGATTTTCCATCGCAATTTCAGAGTTTTTCAGAATCTTCAGCGAAATATTTTCGTACGGGGAGAATAGTTGAAACTTCACAAATATCAAGATGGTTGTGATATTCTTTTCAACAAGAAGATGTGTTATTTAAAATTGATACTAATTGATACGCGTACAGGACAATCACGTCGCCTCTCCGTGGAATCCGGAGAGACAAAAAGAATTGATGGATACAGCGTGATACGACGAAAAAGCAGCTTAGGGGCAACGGAGAATTGTGCAGGCCGGTTTTTTGGGCGTTTTGAAGTGCCCGGATGAAACCCCGGAAGGTTCCATCCGGATACCCACCTCAATTTTTTCACCAGGGCTAGAGCAAATCGCATTGCATAATTCAATGGCTTTTTTCATTGTTGAAACTCGTAGAGAACGCAGTGTCGAATGTGCTGCTTATCGCCCTCGCAGCATAGAAAATTTCTCAATTTTGGCCTGGATTAGCTGGGCATTTTTAGCAAGGATTTTTTCATTGTTCTTACTCAGCAACTTGTAAGATTTCGAGGTCAAAAAAACCTCCCCACACAGCACTAAAGTCCCAGAAGAATTCTTAAAGAATTCATAAAGAACACAATCAGTTCCATGAGAATTCTTTATGAATCCTTCTGAGACTGTAGTGGTGTGTGAGCGGTTGCTGTCTTACATACTACTCTTATCCGAGGTTATACAGCACTTGCAAATATAATATCCCGATAAACAAGAACACATACTTTTTGAATTCATTTTTGAAATCATACTGAATTATTTTGCATGAAAAGAAGATTTTCTTCAGTTTATCATTCTACACTTTCATAACGGGACAAGGCTAAGAACTCTTCTGGAATGTATTCGGATGAGTTTAGGCATTCATAAGACATTAATTGCGATATAAAAAGAATTCATTATGAATTCTTTCCGAACTGTTTGCGCTGTCTCGGATTATACATAGTTTGTTGAGTACAAAAGAGTTGACTGTACTCCTCCTGACATTGACATTGACAAATCTGATTTCAATGAAAATCTCGAATGTTACCTCAATATATCTATAGCTATTAGTTCCGGATCCTGTTCTGCAGATCTGGCTGTCACGGTCCCTGGCTTTCTGTCGAGTGGATAACAAACGT
Organism: Gonatopus flavifemur; assembly: GCA_018340375.1. Taxonomy (NCBI): domain Eukaryota; kingdom Metazoa; phylum Arthropoda; class Insecta; order Hymenoptera; family Dryinidae; genus Gonatopus; species Gonatopus flavifemur. Next base: position 17,065,558 of record JAFFJZ010000005.1, read on the forward strand.
ACCAAAACCTGGCGACCAACCGCTGTAACTCCAGATTAAATTGTGTTAGATATTTATTCAACTATTATGATTAACTGAGTCTCGATTGCGATAACGGGTTTTAAAGTTCATTATCAATTGATGATAGAGAGCCCACCTTAGCCATTCTTCTGAATTCTTGAACAAATTCTAATTTACTATACAAGAAATTTGATATAGTTAAACACTCGTGCAGCTCAATCGAGTTTGTCAATAAATTCTGGAAGAGTGTTTTTGAAAACTTTAGAGTTCGAATGAAATTTTCAAAGGATTCCTTTTAAGATAGTTCTTCGGGAGAATTCAGGATCAAATTAGGGAAACTATTGTCAAGCAGAGCACCAAGGTCGAAGGGATTCGATAATCATATTCGTTGGGACTTATATTCTTATTTATGACAAAAAAAGAACCAACTTATAAATAAACAACCTTGTAACAACAACGCGAAATTCGACATGGTTTTTGTCTTCAAAACTTTTTATTTTTGATCCGTTTATGACTTATGAGGGCTCATTTTGTTCCTTGTGAGATTTAAAAAACCTTTACCATGGGAATTTTTTAATATGAGTCATCATGATACTGTTACACGCTATTGTTTATAGGAATGTATTTTACTATTAATAAACAATTTTATTTGAAAAACAATGAAAAATTATCAATAATTAATCATTTCCCAAAAATCGCGAATGCAATTTTATAAAGTGGATAACAAAATTTCGAAATCTTATTATTCACTTGATAAAATTTCATGGGCGACTTTTGGGAAATTCTTATCATTTTCTATGGTTTGTTAATTATTGATAATTTTCCATTGTTTTCAAATAAAATTCGACAGAAATGTGAATTATACATTTAAGAAATACTCTCAGATTTTAAGAAATATTCTCAAATTTTTATCAAAGATTACTACATTTTCGACCAGCATTTTTCTCTATGCATAAAACACAAACGTTCTTCTGTATCCCTTTACTGCACACAGAATGCTAAATGCTAACGCTAAGAAACGTTTCATCTATTGTCATACCAAACTTCAAGGATTTTGCATTTTGTAAATTCCCAAACAGATTTCAGCTGGGGAAGGTATTGGAGACATGGTTCTGAATCAAATGCGCGTTTCTTTCGGAATTTTATCGATGAATCATCAATCATTTTGTGCTCCTCCTATCGTACTCATCCGATAATGAAACAAAACGATATATTTCCGACATCGTTACGATATATGCGATAAAATATCCGATATAAAATTCGTCCAGCCATCCGATGATTTCCCGATGAATATCTATGTTGCATTCATGTTGGATATCCATCGTATACATCGTAACAATGTCGAGAACATGTCGTTTCAATTCATTATCGAACGAGAGCGATAAGCACGCACAATGATTAATGATTTCCCGAAGAAATTCAAACAACATGTGAGTATCAGAAGTTTTTATGAGGGTTGTCGTACGATATCGCGCTTTGAAGAGGGTTCCGATTGAATCAAACGTTCAAATGCTGAGAATGTAAAATATTGAATGATTTTAAATTGGTCACCGCCACGTCTGAAGGAAAGTACATTCATGAGTGAATTCTCAATTTCTATCTCCCTTACAAAGGTTGGATGCATACCTTCTGATCAAAAAGTACCCGGAATTTCTCAATGAAACGAAAACGGTTCAATTATTCATCGATATTCACTTTATTTCCTTCGAAGTAATCTCCATTGCAAGCAATACGCATATTCCAACGCTTCTTCGAATCTTCAAAACATTTTGCATAGGCCGATTTCGGAATCGCCTTCGGTTTCTTCCACGAATTGTACTTTATTGCCTCAATCGTCTCAAAAGGCTTTCCGCGAAGTGGTAACTTGAGTCGTGGGAATAGGAAAAAATCACAAGCAGCCATATCAGGTGAATACGGAGCTCGAGGAACTGTATGAACATTGTTTTTAGTCAAATAATCGCGTAGAAGATGAGATGTGTGTGCCGGTGGGTTATCGTCATGAAGAAACCACGAGTTATCTCTTCACAATTCTGGTCTCTTGCGACGAATGTTTTCCCTCAAACGCTTCAATACGCTCACCTAATATTCCTTATTCCCTGTCCGACCTGGTGGGAGAAATTCGGAGAGGACCACACCACGGCAATCAAAGAAAACAGTCAACAAAACCTTGATTTTAGATCGACTCTGTCGCGATTTTTTAGGTTTTGACTCGTCTGAAAAGCGCCATTCCGATGATCGTTGGTTAGTTTCGATGTCATATTCATAGACCCATGTTTCGTCACCGGTAATAATGCCTAAGAAAGCATTTCTTTAGCAACATCGATGCGATGCTGTTTCTGCAACAAATTCAACACTCTCGGCACAAGCCGTGCTTCGACTCGTCTCATGGCCAAAATATTGTGCATAACGTTCTGCACCGATCCGAACGAGATACCAAGATCGGATGCTATCTCCCTAATGCCCACACGAAGATTTGCGAGGACGATTTCTTTGATTTTATCAATATTTTCGTCAGTTATACTGGTGGATGGACGACCGGAACGAGGTAAATCATCAACCACGATACGACCTGCTTTAAACTCTTTGTACCACTCGTACGCTTGTGTTTTCGACATCGTCGAGTCCCCGTAGGTTTCTGTTAACATCTTCAACGCTCCCGCACATGAAATTTTGTTAAAAACACAAAATTTTAGACAAACTCTTTGCTCAACCAAATTCGACATTGCGAAATTCGCAGAACACAACAAACACTAGTCAGTCGTTTACAAGGCAACACGCACTAACTTCTGACGAATGAGGCGCAAACAGACATTTGAACGCTAAATAACAGATGAAATAACATGGAAAACAAAAGTTTCCGACAATATCTCAAGCGCGGTTTGTTTGAATAGAGAATTCCGGGTACTTTTTGATCAGAAGGTAATTCTAGTTAACCATCTAAGAGCTATCAACTGAAATTTCCGGTAATAATCAATCGAAGGCTTGAGGAATTATCAATGAAGAATTTCTATAAATGTTCGATTGTTCTTGAAATTTGTGAAAAAATATTCAACCGCCGTACACAATCTGATTCGCTAATATTTCTTTACATCGCATCAATTTGGAAACATTCAACTTCTTTCTTTTGTGTTGACCGAAGATCCTTCAGGGTAATACGACGAAAGGATGGAAAGATAATAGGACGAACAAAAGTAAATGAATGAGCGAGTGGATCCAAGTGAAGTGGGAGTTAGAAAGAGAAGAATCGTCAAGGCGGCACCTGACCGGAAAGCGTCACAGTCACCGCGTTCAGCCTCGTTCTCTTCTTTCCTCTACCTTTCCCCTTCTTGCTTCCACCTCATTTTCTTCCCTCCCGCGTTTCCTGCTCGAAAGGGTAGCAGCTCGCCATTCCTATACATTACTCTACAAAACTCTTTCTTTTATTCCCCACACATAGCATACTCAAATCGCAAACCATATTGTCTTGCTCGAAGAAAATGTAAGGAAAAGAAAAGATGATGTATTTTCTCAATACCGAACGAACGATGGAATAAAAAAAGATTGTACAGATTCCATTGGACGGAACAAGTAAAAGAGAGAAAGAAAGGACGAAAAGGTAAGGTATAAGGACACATAATAGCAGGATATTACAACGCCCGTGTCCGGTACATAAGTATCTGGTTTCATAAATGAAAGTGTCTTCATTCATAGATACATATTTCCATACAATTGCTGCTATTGGTTCGTATCTTACGTTATCGGCACATGTGCCTCAACCACAACGCATTACATATGTACATATAACACTATTATATACAAATTCTTAGTAATGCAGCGTTACTGCTGTATTAATGATAAAGTTGTTTAGATATCCCCACGATATTGCACGCGGTCACGCATGAGGCTTCGTACAAAAATCGCACAAGAGATCGAGAAAATGATATAATGGAATCTGATATTAATTAGAGTGTAGGAACAAATAAATATATATATATATATATGCTATATCGTAGGTATAGAATTTTATTTCTGGATATATGAATTCATCGTCATCCATTAGACGCGCCCTGTATGACGTACACGTCTATGTGTAAAACGTAAGCCATCCGTCCATCCATCCTTACTACGGCACCGAGTGTGTCCAGACAGGAAATCTCAGACGCACCCACCGAAACACATCCCGCCCCCGTTGTCGTATAGGAGGCGATTTAATGTTTCGTTTCCTCTACAACAATAAGGGGCTTAACATTTTTATACGAGCAACATCAAGCCCCCGTACACGAAACCCTTGTCGGATGAAGAATTTCAACGGGTATCCAAATTAAACCCTGTACGAGTAAAAATGATAATTGATGAGAGATGATACTTTTAAAATACCTGAGATAGGAAGGGAAAGGAAGGATGTATACTTGCGATTCGCGTACACACCGCATCACCACCAGGATAGTAAATTTTATAAAATAATATTCCACCTTATATGGCTACATATTCATTTTTCCGGAGGGTCTTCAGCCCCAGCCGGTAGTAACCCCAGACCTCACCAAGTATTCTAGGAGTCGTCCATAACCAAGGGCTACCTACATATGTATGAGCTTGTGGTGGACGATGCAGTGTATTACGGTGGTATCGTCATGCCTCGGCGAACCAAGAGCTTTCTACCCTTTATTTTTATTACCAACCTGCCGGCGTGCCACTTCCGCGAACGAATATATAAACAATAATACACTGTCCACAGTAAGGAAAAAAACATTGAAAATTAAAGCACGAATGGTAAGGAAGGAGGGTACAAAAAATATCATAAAATAAACTAAATCAGATGATCAGCGCGCTTCCTTCCGAACTACTACGCTACTAATTACGATGAATAATTATCAGATTTTGTATTTTCTTTTAAAAACAATCCTCCCTTTTCACTTCATCTTTCCCCTTCATATTTTCTGACGAATTTCACAAATGAAATGATACCAACGATATGGAATTATACTTTCCCTTTTGCATTATACAGGTTGTCCACAGGATTCTCCATAAAACTCTCCCTGACATTTCGATCTGGTATTCTGATAAGATTTTAAGTGAATGAAAATGAATTAATCGAATTTCAGTATTGCGTGGAATCAAAAGGACATGAATACATCTTGGAGAAATATTTGCTCAATATAGAATCACAAACATACCTCAGCATTTTGATGAAGACATCTCTTCAACATTGCACTTTATATACTTCAGGAATCCTTAATGAATCCTACTTGGATGAATCCATCCTGTTGTACCAATTCAAAATGAATTCCAACGTATATCAATCGTCTTCAAATGCAAGTTGATTCAAACATAATTTCTGACAGAAAATGGGATATCATTCAGAAATAAAAACATATCTTTCAAACTTTAGCAACTTATTCCCAATTTGTTAAAACTCATCAAACTAATAATTCCACTCTATGTACTCCCTAGTTACCCGGGTTAAAAGAATCCATTGAATCTGACAAATTAAATTTCATGAGAACATTGTCCGAAATTCGATAAAATTTGCCAAGATTTAATCAGATTTAGATTGAAAAAATTCATTTTTCTGACCAAATCTCATTGAAAAATCTTCGGATGAGATTTGGTCGGAACATTGTTGGAGATTCAATGAAATTTGCCGAGAATCAATGGATTCTTTTAACCAGAGTGATATAACATAATTTTGATATATAAATATATATTGGATATGTCATGTATTGAATTTCACATTATTATTTTATCATCCCGTACTACAATATTCATTATTTCACATGGTGAATTATACGTATCCCTAACAACTTTAATCTCTTGATAACCTTTTATATATATTTTATATATTTTGTAACATTCTGGAGACGTTGTACTATTGGGAGTACAAATTAGTTCGGTTCGGTTTGAAAAGATGACTCTCGCTCTCATGAATGTTTCATAGTCACAACCGATTTCAATTGTTTCAGAGAGTTTAGACACCTGTGAATATTATTCAGTTGATATCACTCCGAGTTCCTTCTAGAATCCCAATTTTCACTCAGTGAAGTATGTCAAATTTCGTTTTAACTAAGCAGCATTTGCGGGAGGTACTGGTTTTCTGTTTTAATTGAAAAAAAAGTGCAGCTGAAGCCCATCGAATGCTTGTGGAAGTTTATGGTGACAATGCTCCAACTGATAAATCATGTAGGGAATGGTTTCGACGTTTGAAGAATGGCGATTTCAGTGTCGAAGACAAGCCTCGCTCAGGACAACCACAAAAATTCGAAAACGAGGAATTGGAGGCTTTACTCGACGAAGATCCGAGTCAAACGCAACAGGAGCTTGCGGAATCATTAGGAGTTACGCAACAAGCAGTTTCCGTACGATTACGATCCATGGGCATGATTCAAAAGCAAGGCAGTTGGGTGCCTTATGACTTAAAACCTAGACACATTGAACGGCGAGTTTTTACTTGCGAGCAGCTGATTCAAAGACAACGAAGAAAGGGGTTCTTACATCGGATTGTGACAGGAGATGAGAAATGGATATTCTACGATAACCCCGAGAAAAGAAAATACTATGCTATGCCCGGTCAATCGTTGCCATCGACTTCAACATCGACACCAAAGAGGAATATTCGTGGTTCAAAGATCATGCTGTGTATCTGGTGGGACCAAAAGGGTGTTATATACTATGAGTTGCTAAAACCTGGTGATTCCATTACGGGTGATCGGTATAGGCTACAATTGATTCGTTTGAGTCGTGCGTTACGAGAAAAAAGTCCGGAATACAAGGAGAGACATGACAAAGTTATTCTTTTACACGATAACGCTCGGCCTCGTGTCGCAAAAGTAGTGAAAAATTATCTGGAAACGTTGAAGCGGGATATCCTACCGCACCCGCCGTACTCGACGGACATTGCTCCTTCCGATTACTGGTTATTCCGACAGATGCAGCACGATTTGGCAGGCCACCGGTTCACTTCGTTCGAAGAAATCGAAAATTGGCTCCTAACTTGGATCGCCTCGAAAGACGAGACGTTTTTCCGTAACAGCGATGGACAATACTTTGATTAATTTGATAATTCATGTTCTTCTGAAATAAACGCATCTTCAACTGTAAAAAAAACGGACCGAATTAATTTGTACTCCCAATATTTCCAGAATATTTTGAGAATATGACTCTCTAGCGATGAAACACAATGTTTAAAAGTTGTCAAGAAATGCTGCATAAGACGTCTTTCGGATATCCATTAGATATTTTTTAGACGATGATCTGAAAGATATTTATCAGGTAATTAAAAGACTTCTTATGCAACATTTTCCATCAAGTTTTAGACGCTGTGTTTGTTGGGTTTATTTACATTATTGTAAATAAAACAAAATCTTACTGGAATCACATAAACTCGGATCGTTTGATATGAAAACTGGAGCAAAATTCCACATATGGGTATCAAACATCAATGCGAAACTGAAATCCTGTATGATCTGTATCATGTAATGCAATTGAATGTCAAAAAACGCTCTTCATAGAGCATCTGAATTTCTCTTTCCGCGTTGATCAAGTTTTCTTCGCCCTTTGCTTCTTCTTTTCAGCAGAAGTTGGAACATTTTCATCATTTTGGTTTCCTGACTCAAACACTGATACACTCGCTCCCGGAGCAACATCTGATCCAGTCCTTCCTCTCATTATCACCCTATGTGGCTGATCAAAATCACACCACACCGTTGATCAAAGTTACCCCGTGCACAAAATCTTTTAACCCCGAGTACACATTGGGGAGTACAAATTTGAGTTTTGATTTATAGTATCTTCAAAAAACTGATCCATCACATATTGCAATCCTAGATTCATTGAAATTTAGGGGATGAAATTAGTGATAAAGTTTTCCGATATTATGAATTCAATAAAAAATTACACTTACGTCTATACTATTTTTCTCACATTCATTTGCGATACAGATTGTTACATTACTCGCAGAATTATTTAGGGGTCTTCTGTGCTGCTGACCAGTGAAGAAAAAATTAAAAATTGAATCTCATCTGCGCTTAAAATATTCTTTTATGTACAAACAAAGTGGTTATCAAAGTAACCCCATTCTACGGTACATAAAGTATTCCCCCCTTCATTATATATCGAATCAATGTAAATGAATTTACATTCGAGTCGTGCAACACAAGCACCATATGAGGTGAATGATTGAAATAAAAACAGAATGATCACAGCAATCAGGCCTCCATGGCTCAATCTGTTCTTCTATTAGACTCGTGTAACTCACGAACGAATCGTTCGAAAGAACGGCTCACTTGACTGAGCCGAATGAAGTCATTCGGATATTCATGAAGATATATCTCCAATAGTTCACACTAGATCTTTTCGTACATTTGTACCACTGATTTCTACTAAACAAAAATTCCCACGATTTATTCGCACCTATCAACCTTCGGGGTTATTTTGATTCGGTATTATTATTATTCCCTTAGCACGTGCGACAGTCATAGGAAAGTTTCTATAACATGTTCATTCACTATGGATTTTAAGTTATACATGTAGAGTGAAGGAAATGGTGTCAAAACAAGCTCATGGAGAAGTCATTGAAATGCTAGGTTCAGTTTGGGAAATGTGAATAAATCCATTATACTCATGTTTTATGTAACGAAATTTCTGGTTTTTAATGAATGAATGCAACGATGAATCAGAAGGATGAAATTTGGGAGATGATATTTTGGCAACATCGTTGACTAGACTCTGTTGAAGAGACTTGATTCTCTATGCCTTTATCACTTTACATGGATCATTATGTGAGAGAACAAAGAAAACAAAAAAAACATCCTCACATAATTGATGGGTATTTCCTAATTCTTGACTAGATTATTCTTCACCAGATTAATTGAACTATTTGACTCAATTGAACCATATCTCTGAACTAGTTTAATTTGATGAACAAGATACACTGAACTACTTCAGTGAACCAAACTAGAATGCCCAAGTCTATCTTCTATATATTCTTCCAACATTTTGATTAAGAAAATCTCATTTTTACAAGATGTTGTAAAAAAAAAATCAGTTAATTTTACATGTTCAGCACCTTTTAGAATTATTCATCTGATTATAAATTAATGAAAAAAGCGTTTTCTCGAATGTAGATTGATAATATTTAATTGAAATTGCGGGGAAAAAATTTTTCCTTAGTATATGAGAAAAATTCTCTGACTTTCCAGACTGAATTCATAATTCATTATATCAGTTTTCTCTTCCTTAATTCTCACTTCACAGCGATTTTACCAACAAATTTCCCTAGATCTATTCTTCGAATCCAGACATCTCCCATCGATGATGGATGATTCATCCGAATAGAAACTTTTCAAAATCGAAGAGTATCGGGAGTGTCGGTTTGCTTCCCTTTCAAGTGGAATCCATCTGTGGTGTAAACTACGGCAAAGGAAGGCAATCAAATCGATTTTCCACTAGAAAATACCAAGAACCAAGAACCAAGAGAGTTATGACAAAGCAGGAGAGAGAAATGTCTTAAAAGGAACCTATAGGGCTTGATATGTTTTTACATCGAATATGTAAACCTACGATTCGGGTTCAAAGCGAAGTATGAAATATACAATATCGCGGTCCGTTTGAACCGCGGAATCTTTGTACGAACAAGTTATAGACGTCGATGTTGTAAAATCACCACAAATCGATCAGTGTAAAGCGAAGAAACCGGCATTCGTTTTATGGGAAGCAGACATACCAATAACTTTTATCTTCGCATCGACCGCATAATAATCGGTAACGTTTCTACGTACGTATAGTATATTCCTTAGAAAGGGAAAAAAATTGAAAACAAAAATCTCGGTAGTACCAATGATCGGTTCCCCTCATCGGACGGTATCATTGTATTCTTCCTCTTCCCAATCGTTAGATTTAACGATACCCCAGCAGCATCAGCACCAGCACCAACGAAAGCGATGTTTTTTCAGTCGCTACTGTAACTAAAAATCACTTGATTTTTATGTATTGGAATATTTTTCCCCCTGCTTTTATACGCACGTGCGACGAGCAACACGTATTACGTGGATATACCTACATGTGAAATGCATGGTTCGTTTAAACGTATTTTATGCTGGCGTAACTTCCATGAAAATCCCATGGAATGAGCTTCCTTTGTAAGTCTAAAGACTTTTACACTCCACGTATGTTTCTTGATCTAAGGAAAGAGACAATTATCATTAGTATTTGTTGGAAATGAAAATTACGAACTTTGATTTGACTTTTATTATAGAAAAGGAAAAAAGATTGAAATCCTCGTTAAAATCGATGTATAAATATGTATAAATTTCAACATACATGTGGTGGCTCGCGGTTACCAATTACCGTCTGGTGGTCGTTGGTTAATTAAGGATTGGGGCAATGAGGCCCAGCGATAGTTTCTGCGATAATGATTATTTGCGACGGTAATTGAGCGAGCGGTCGGCACAGAAGAAAGAAGAGGAGGAAAAAATGGAAAGAAGCACAGCAAAACTGTGAGGGAGAACATATATACGAAAGAGAGTTGGTAGGAGGATATTGGATAGTCGAAGACCCTTCTCTTTCAGCTAAGACTCACGACAAGTATATTGTGGTGGGTAAGATTATGATTCCTGACGTAAAGGTATTGTACTTATACATGCCTGCATGCATGTGTGTGAAATTATTATGTGCACAGATAGGTGCAAGAAAGCAAAAAAAAAACAACAAGAAGAAGAAAGAATATACTCGCGTGTATCTGCTATGTTAGCTTTCGAGAATGAAGTAGGCGAATGAAGAAGGTGGGAAATAAGTATGGCATATAACCGTGTATGCGAGAACGTATATGTATCCTCACAAATATACATGCATCAGAGAACGAATGTAAGGTAAGGGTGGCACGCGCGGCCCGCTTCTATCGCTTCCGGGCATCAGCGTGCTCGCAAGCCGCGGCTAATTGCTCTTTAATGCAAGCAGGCACGTTGCTTTTCTCCACAGAAGTAACATCTAGTCGAGAATTCTCTATATATGAGGTTTTTTTCTTTCAATATTCTATCCTTGTCGATAATGTTGATTGAAATGTATTGTAATTTTATTTCTATGCTTCGTCGAAAAAAACAGGATTCTATGCGTATAAGGTGTACAAAATACTTCCACTACGTTTCAAACGTGTTCTCACGTTATTTATCTCCAAATCCAATGTTCTTTGTTTTATAAGAAAAAATAATAGATCAAAACAAATCTTCCTTTGCCCTGATAAATATTCAAGTATAAATTGTTTGCAGTAAGGGCTGTTGTTGATTCCTTAACGGTAATCGAAGGACCATAAACATCAAGGAACAGAATTGGCGAGTACTCGAAAGGAAAATACATTGAGAAAGCATTTGATTCCTTACACAATGTCTGTTTCTTTATTAACATTTCTATGATAAAAATATATTCTAATTATATAATATTCACATATATCCATTCATCTATTCGTCCAACATTCATTCTACTGAATTTAACTTTGTTTCGAATAGAAACTAATGTAATTCTAATGAATTCGATTAAAATTACTTTATACGTTATATGTAATGTTAAACATTACAACGTTCGAAAGTACAATCTATGAATTATATAGAAACTTATATTCCGTTGCACAATAGAATGACTTAGAATTCATTCATCAGATTGAGATACTGTATTTTGTTGAATTTGGAACAAGTCTTCATGCTCCTCAAAATTTGTTATATATTTCTGTACGTATATAATAAATAATCTGTTACTTTCTCTTTTGTTTCATAATGTGTACACGCATATACATATACATATATATATATATACATATATAATTCTAGTCATATAACTTGTATCTTTTATTCATCAACGTCGTTTGAACAGAATCTGTTACCAGAAAACCGCAACTTTAATCAGATCTTTCGTGTGATAAAAATATGTATCTGAATTGCAATTTTGAATACTACAAAATATAAAAAAAGGGATATTTTATATAATCGAATCGGTTAGCATCGTTGGAAGAAATCTCAGATCTGAAAATTTTTTAATCAATATATGCCAATGCCAATGCAGATTCAGAAAGAAGGTTTGATTTTTGAATACGAGGGATGTTTTTTTCAACTGTTATTATTCAAATAAAATCATTATCTAGGTATGGTAAAGTTGAATATGAAGGACTAGGCGATAAGAGCTTAGGACGTGTGCGTTTTCTTAAAGTATGATTTTCTTTCTAGTATGATTTAATAAAAATGAGTATTTTTTCCAATTGAATTCCAAGTTACGATACGATAATAAGATAAAATTGAAATTATTAAAACAACTACCACTATTATTTGCACGATGTCAGTTTGATGTATATCCTGAGAATACTAATTTTGTTACAAATTGTTGATCTTTCGTGAAAAAAAAAATCAAAAAAGACGATTCGAATTATAATATCATATTCAACAGCACCTCATCGTTCGCAAACCTGTGCGATTGAATGAAAGAAAAAAAACATAGTGGATAAATTTATATATATTCTATAAAATAAATTAAATGGGGTACTTGGATTCTGAAGAACCAAGATCTTGATCTCCAGGAACATCCTCAGCGGCTAAAGCGAGGACTTCTTCGCAAACACGTTTGTAAACCCAAGCGTCGCCCTTTAATCTCGTCCTTCGAATACCAACTAGAGGCTTGTCACTTGAAATACCTTCTAATAAACACACCTCGAGCTCGAACGAACATGCGTTTCGAGAGGAAAAAGGCCTGGAATTGTCTTTATCATTTTCCGATATGAAATCTTCGGTTTCCCCTTGGAGAACGAATCTGCAAAAAAAAAAGAATATCACTTTTCTTCTGTTTCCTCGTTGGAGGGAAGCTTTGTGATCGTTTCGAGAGACTGACAATTTTTCTAGCTGCAAAATAAAGAATTTTTCCGAACTCGGGAAAAAATTTTCATTCCGTGCGTGCATAGCCATCTGTCTGTCAACAAATTGAGAACACGAATATGTTCCGTTCTATTTATCCGATCATAGTCGTATGTCGAAGGGATGGTGGTCTCCCATATGAATTTCAGCCTAATTAATCCAAAGCAATTGAACGAAAACAATTGCGTTTTTTTTCTACGAACGCATGTATCTTATCTTCTGCTCTTCCGATTCTCATGAAACTCATAGTACGTTTCAACGATTGTTCCATTTCAGTTGAATCAATTGAAAGGGGACAACCTTTTTTTCCGGAATGGACGTTCTTAGAAATGTTTTGAAACCATGCCCTGGTTATATTTCGATGATCCAAATATCATGTAACTTCACTCGAATGCGACTACCGAAGAGATAAATGCTCCATACGAATTTCAAATAAATCTGTTCGAAGAATCAGAGATAGGCTGCATTGATGTGTCAATATTTTCGGTTTTTCTCGTGTATTCATTTTGCAAACGCGCGTATCTTATCTTCTATTCGTCCGATTCTAATGAGATTCATACCAGATTTCAGCAATTACCTATAATCGGTTCAAAAAATGATAAAAATTATGTTGCTCAAGTTTGAAACGAATTAGTAATCAAATAACAAAATACTCAGCTATTGAGAACCCAAAATCTCGCAAAACATTCTTTGATCGATGTAATCGGTTGCAAAGAATTAAAAAGAATTCATTCCTTTGATTCATCAAATTTTGTGAATTTGAATTTTCATTTCGTTTTCGATTCAAACTTCAAGAACATTGAAAATTTGGTTTTTTCGAAATCGCTGATTTGAGTAATTTTCTGATTGTCTTGTTTGGTTATGTTCTGATGATGTGTCTTAAAGTCATGTGACTACGACAAATGTGATCATACCGAAGTGGTGAACGTCTGATATTCAGAATCATGATAGTCTCGTATGAGTTTTAGGTGCATTGGTTAGGAGATGAATCAATGATGAAGAATAATTCTTCTCAAGTGTTTTTTCAACACAAACGAAGAAGTCATATGCTAATTAGCAGAATTTTTCATTCTAGATTGAAGATTCTTACCCTTTTTGATAACACATGACACCTTTACGGCGAAGCGCCCGACGTAATTGAGAGAGAACATATTTTGGATCATCGCTGGATGTTGAAGAAACATTACACAAACCCTAAAATATATTATTCGATATTAAGAGAGAAATTTCAAAAATAAAGAGGGGCTGTATAGATTCGAACCTTGCCGGTAAGTATCGCAGGTTGATCAGGATTGATGTTTTCATTTTTCAAACGTCTTTTAGGGGTAAGTACACATCTAACTTTATTCAATCCTCTTTCTAAACCCATCATCACTTTTCGAGCACTCCCAGGTGTTGAAGATTGTGAATTCCTGAAAAAAAATCAATCGATACATCATCTTATTTTATAATTTTCTATCATCATCTTCATCATCTTTTTACCTTGAATCTGGAGTTACCGCTGCGTTAGTGGGCGTTGTTGATATTAATTTACCCTTGTCATTAACTTTTTTTGATGGAACTAGAAAAAAATATGTTCAGTTGGAATTTTCTAAAGTTTCCTTATGTTCTCTTATGCTGTTACTATATCAGTCTAGAAGATACAAGTTTAGAGAAAAGGAGAGTTGTGAAAGGGCGTAACAAGCATCTTTAGGACCTTAAATTCAAATTGTCTTTGTATTCGTTCAGAAGCTCTCTTCACAGTAATTAGCTACTGTGCATTAGATCACGATAATTTATGAGGCCCGGCTACGGGCGCTACCCCTGAATGATGGCAACACTATGCAAGGGGGGAAAGAAACACGACTGCGTACTATGGAGAAGGAGTTCTCTCAAACTTACTTTAATTAAAGTTCCCAACTGGATAACTATAGTAATTATAGAAGTGGTGAACTTAATACGTAAGCAATGAGAAATTAAAGTCCTAAAGTGTCATTGAAATATTTTATAACCAAATTTTTATAATCAAAGTTACCTGGTGATGAGCTGTCTTCCGGTTCTCTACTCCTCAATCTTTTCCTACCGGGAACGTATGGTTCCGTAAAATTATTTGTTGTACGATCTGAAACATATTTTTAAATGGAACTGTTAGTTTTAAAAAAAATGTTACCTAATTAATTTTTCCTTGATTTTCAATATTTATCCCTAGAACACGCACAACGGTCTGTCAGACCCCAGGAGGTTTTTGTCTCTCTCAGCTTTTGGTGTAACTCCGCATTGAAGATAGTTTTTAATCTAAATATTTTCAAACTGTACACCTTGGAGAACAAAAACCATCCATAGTGAGTTCAAATCCGTTTAGGTTCAAATAAGTTACAGACATTTGGAATTTTCTGGTTTTTCTTTGCGTGCGTGTTCTGAGGTCAATTCTCTCGACATTTTGGCATTTTATCATTCCTCTGAGTTTTACATGCGATTATAGACTCAATTTGTTGATCAATTCTGAGATATTCTTGATATAAAAATTCAAACTTCGATGAATAACCGTATCCCAAAAGAGAACAAGCCAGATAGATTAATTTATATCCAATAAACGTTCAATAAACTCTGGTGGAAAAAATTTCACTGAAAAACTCTGGAAAAATCTGAAACATTCTTAAAAACTGTTGCTTATGGAATAACGTTTTTCCACTGAAAATTTCTCTGAATATGTATAAATATCTCTGAAAAACTCTGAATTTGTCCGAAAATTACTTGAACCTTCTGAAAAACTGTGCACTAAACATCTCTGAAGATTCCACAAATTTTCAGTGAAATTTGTCCAATAGGGACCCTTTTGTAACCCTCAGCCTCCACACCTCATTCACGCAACCACTACCTCCAAAGGATTGCGAATTTGGCTTTCCAATTCTCATCCTGTGTAATTTCGTGAAAATAAATCAGGATGCAGGTGAAAATTACATGAATTCAGGGGGAAATTATCGGAGAAATTCATTGATGGTAATAGGTAAAAGAGAAGGTAATGTATTCTGTCTTAAAATTCAATGTGAAAGCAATGTATTATGTAAAAAGTTACTGGTTATTGAACTTTTGGTGGTGCGAATTCGCACCCGTGTGGAGGCTGAGGGTTAATTGATCAAAATAAAATAATGAGAGAAAAAGTGAATGGAGAGAGAAAATCACTGATAAAATGCTGCAAATAAGTGGAAGATGAAAAAACATCTATTCATATGACAGCCCAAGTGATAATTTCACAACATTGAACATTGTTTCTTCATCAATGTTGATAAAATACTGTTTTTTCCACATTTAAACTTGCTTTTTGACATTTAATATCGATATAACTTTTGAATTTTGGTCCACTTAGGTGGAAAAAACATACCAAATATTGTAAATCATCACTCAGGTTATCAGAAAAATCACTATCCGTTCATATTCCAATTCTTCACATTATTTTACTGATGATTTTCACTGTTTATGAACTTTTACATCATCAAAATTATGTTTCAAAATCTCATTGTAAATGTACACAATTTTGATTGTAACCCATATTTCTTTATGAAAAAATTTTATTGAATCTTGAATATCTAAATTATTTTTTAGACAGATATTCATTGTTGGAAATTATTGGGTAAAATGATTTCAAAATCTTTGCGACACTTTTGACAGTAATATCCGTTCAATCCTATAAAAATTAATTTTCTTACCACTACTCGGAGTTCTGGAGTCAACATTCTGAACATGAGGTGCAGGTGATTTTCTGTTCAGATGACTTTTAGGTGAATTATCCAATTGTGTTATAAACTTATTCATTTCTTCTGTAGGTAACAATCGATTCACATCCGGCTGTAATGTTGAAATAATAATTTTATTATTCGAAATATTGTTAGAAACTCTTGATTTTCTTTTCAAAACTTACTGTAGCTTGTTTGAAATGAGATCTAGTGGCTGAAGAAATTTTCAAAGATAAGCCTTTGAGTTTTCTATGGAGCAGTAACAAATATGTTGCGGTATGATAATCAGTTCTATCGCTTTTCAATAGTTTCTTCCATATAGTTGCGCTGTTTTCCCCACAAATTGCAGACATGGTATTCAAAACATCCTCATCTTTTTCAAACTAATTGAATTTCAATAAGAATCAATATAAAATGAAAACTATACATATTTCTTTATGGAAGAACAAAGAAGAATGTGTACAATCATGTGTACAAGTAATAGAAGAAAAATTTCTTACGTTAACTTTCCTATCAAATGTGACAGGATTTAAAAATCCTGATGTAATCCATGGATGGTTGCACAATTCTTGAATAGTGATTCTCTTTTTGGGATCAGTTTGTAGCATTGCTTTGATAAGTCTCTTACTGCTGCTCGACAACCAACTAGGCTCATCGTACTTTCCACTCTACAAATAAACTAGGATAAAATATACTCATTTTCGATAGATATTTTTTGAAACAGAGAAAGCAAACTCACAAGAATTTTTCTGTATAAGTTTTCTATGCTATCATCGTCGAAAGGTAGAAACCCGCATAGTAAAGCATAAAGAAGAACACCCATACTCCATATATCCACTTCTGAACCTGTAAGTTTACATCGATTGAGGAACAAAATTGAAAATTGTCATCCAAAAATAATGTACCTAGATATTCTTTTCCTAATATGAGTTCTGGGGCAGCATAAGTAGGAGATCCACAAGACGTATAAAGATGTGCTTGCATTCCTCCTTTGGGTTTAGCGCATAAACCAAAATCTATCAACTTCAAATTTTCATCTCTATCCAGCAGAACATTTTCCTGGAAAGTAATCAAGGAAATTAGTACGACGAGAAGAGTACCAAGAGATTTTCTATACTCACAGGTTTTAAATCACGATGGGCATAACCTAAACTATGTAAATATGCAACCGCCGATACTATTTGTCTGAAGAATTTACGTGATTCTGTTTCTGTGAGTCTATTCCTTTCGACTGTAAGAAAAAATAAATGAGTTAAAAATAATGCGATATTATTATCAATTATACATGAATGTGTAATTTACCTATATGATCGAACAATTCTCCTCCAGAGCAGTATTCAATGACCATAAAGTAATGATTGTCCGTTTCTATCACTTGATATAGTCTACATATGTGTTGATGTAACATCGTCTTCAATGCTTCTATTTCTAATTTCACTCTTGGTAAATCATCCTGAAACGTTGACAAATTTTTTCTCATTCATGTCAAATACTAGAATTGAAGGGTGTTTGATTAATGTTTCACTTACACCCAGGGCGGTTTTGTCCATAATTTTTATAGCTACTTTTTCACCAGTTGCAACGTGTGTTGCGAGTTTAACTTTAGCGAAACCACCGCATCCAATTGTTTTCTCCAACTCGTACAATCCTTTCAAGGCATTATATCGTACCATGATTATAGAATTATCAAGCGATATTGTAAGATTGATGAAAAATCACAGAAAACTCCACAATACTTTCACAACATCAACAAAGCCGCTCAGCGCATGAGGCGCATCACTTTTCAAACTTTTGTTTTAACGTCAAAAACTTGGATAGCCAATTAAATTCCAATGTTAAATTGCGTTCTTAAATATCATAGACTATGTTCAGGTTATGTTCCATAGCCTCAACCAGGGGGCATAAACTCAAATGGACATTTTTCAGGTCACTTTTTAGGGAAATCACTAAAAAGTCCTAGTTTTCAACGAATCAGAAAATTTCAGGCAAACACACTTTCGGGACAATCGCGGTCTACCCTGACAGTTTGTCGTTCAGTTTCAGTATGCACCAACAAAAGTTTTGGTAGTTAATGTGTTGGTATCAGATTCATATTAGAAGTTTAAATAATTTTGTGTCATAAATTCTGTTAGGAATATCAATATCCTCCAATATAAATTTGTAAAACAATTTTTCGGAAACTTTCTATAGATCATAACTATGGGGCTGAAATGTGCAGTTCCGAATTGGGCAAATTATTATCAAAGTGGGAGTGATATACACTTTTTCATGTAAGACTTATTCATTTTTTTCCATGTTTATTTATGATACCATGTACTAGTTATAATTATAATGAATATTAACAAACTAAATTATAATATTATGTATTAACAATTTTCGTTTTGTTACCTCCAAGAGTTGCACAATAAATTTTCAAAACATATCTGATAAACCTCAGTCGAAGAACTTAACTGTTACAGATTTCCAATGAAAAATACAAAAATATGTGCACAATGGATGAAATTTGTAGGGAATGAGAACTGGTATCCATCTAAATATACTTCGATCTGCAGTCAGCATTTCACAAGTGATGATTATCGTGATCATCCTGGAATATACGTCATATGATTGAAACCAGATGCAATCCCTTTAATACTACCAATATGTTCGTGTGCTCAAAAGATGACGTGATGGATCGTCCAGTAAATTTGATTGTCCGAATGTAAATCCATCGATATCAATACGTAAGTAATTTTAAATAGTAGAACATAAAGTAATTCACATTGTATCCCACATTGACATTTCATTCAGAATTCTTATATTTACATGGAGAAAACAGTGCAGTAATGGTTACTTTGCTACAGCACTTGTTTTTTCCATCACGATAAAAATTACTGTGCTGAATGAAGCAAGTGCTGTAGTAAAGTAACCATTACTGTACTGTTTTCTCTGTGTAATGTGTATTTATATATGTATTAGATGGGAATGATGATTCTAAATCTGAGAAAACGATCGAGATTGATGTAGCACAGAAGAGGAAATTCTATGGTGACATCAGAATCAACAGGTAAGTGATTCAATGTGTATCACGGGTCTTCAATGTTTTCAAGTGCAGTCTTTGATCCTAAGCGAGTGGAGAATATTCTAAATGTAAAGAATTCGAATAGTGTCATTAACAGAACAGAATCTTTATTTAATATATTGCCTATCCTTACAGACAACAAATGAAAATATTTTCATCCACTCGCTTTTTCAACCCATTCGCTATGCAAATTCGTTCATGGTTAAAGTATATATACATCTGCAGTAGCGGAACAGTTAATCATGTAATGTAGGTTTGTGTACATACTGGAAACATTTACAGGTCCTTCTAACCATGTGGCAAACTCGAAATATAATGAATCAAGTGAATGTTTGGAGACTACAACTAACAACAACGATCCAATTTATACCTCAGAAAAATCTGATACTTACGTAAACAGGTATACATATTCATTTTTATTTAGTTCATATTTATATATTGCTTATATGTTCATATGCTTGCATACTTAATATAGTTATATGCAGGTACATGTATATTTGTAAACATTCAATCTTTCCAGTATGCGATATTTAAGAATTTATTGATGCGTTCCATTTCATGTAATACATCTGATAATAATTTTACCAATATAAATTTTTGTTTTCAGACCCGAATGATTTGATTTCATCGCCAGGTACACCTCCAAACCCAAGCTGTTTCATGGTATTGCCTTCGATACTCCACCACAAAATAAAAGAAAGCACGAAACGAACCATAATAATGAACATGTGCACAAGAAAGCTTTCATTGACACCCCAAGCAAAAGGACAATGTAAAGAAAAATCAAAAACCTTCAGTAGAAAACCAGGCGTCGAAAAACAAAAATTAAAACCATAGCTAATCTTTCAAAACATTTAAAATAGCAGGAATTACTGGATAAAAGATCCTATGATATTACTGCAGGAACAATTTCAACGTCTACCTCTTGAAATATTTCAAAATATAATGATGAATAAGAATAAATGTTCTCGAGGACAACATTATGGAATGCAGATCAAAGAATTTGCTCTGACTTTGCACTATTATTCGCCCTTATGACTATTGCAGGTGCGCATGTTTGAAATTTTTCCCTGGATAAGAATTTCAGATGCAAGCATATCAGCCCTAACAGCACATCCATCGATTTTCACATCGCATCTCCGTGGACTCCATGTGGATAAATCGTGGACGTGGATAGAACGTGGATGAACGAAGATTCCACGTGGAGGCAACGTGGAAATGTCATTATTTTCTATAACTGTTGAAATTGTTGAATAATTTTGGTTCTCAATATTTTACTTGTGCAAAAACAATCGGAATATCTCTTAGAAATTGCAGTTTTATGAAAAATTAGTATTGGCTCGAAATCGTAAACGTCTTCACTGCATTTTGATTATTATATAGGGATACACGGATGTAAGAAGAATACTGAATTGCTTGTTTTGTACATAATGTACAAATATGTAATATGTTTCTATCTGAAATTGTTTACACTTTATACATTCTTTTTCTTTTTCCTCAGAAAATAAAATGATGATGATAATGAATTCTGGAAGCAATTTGACATACATGATTGTATTTATCAAGTGTTCCATAATAATTTCAATTCTGCAGGAGAAATATATGGCAACATTTTCATCAAACACGTAAGAAAAGTTTTGAACGTATGAACACTTCTCATATATCATATAGATTTATTCAAAGTTTCATATTTCTCTATTGAAAATTCCCAATAGGAATCCTTCACTGTGCATGTATGTTTGATTGTACTCGCTGAAAGGTTTGAGTTACGCAAACTATCTTCAAGAGATTTTGATATTCGAATATGTATGTTCACACCTGTAGAAAAGTTTTCTCCGTCCATTTCCACATACTCGCAGAAATTCCATATTTTTTTGCATATTTTCAGAGCAAAACGGAGAAAAAAATACAGAAAACTCTTCTGAGGGAATAATAGTGCTGTGACACATTGCATTGATCATTACTTGGCATTGAACTTCCATTAAATTAGAATCGTTAGAATAGATACGTTCGATCAACGTTTTTTGGCTGTTGAATTATAAACACTTCAGATCTACGTTTACTGAACGCTACCCAGAAAGCACAAGAGTTTCAAAAGAGTTCTATATGAATACGTTTCATTATTTATGACCTCATAAATCACTTTTTGGTGATAGTAATGAGTTCTGTCCGTGTACAACATCCCTCTAACCTGGGAACTCTGATAAATTAACCAAACACTTATCTTTGCTTACATATACATTTATTTTCTTCTGTATTTTAGGCATATACAAATGCATTAAATTCAACAATTACTCACATTGATGCTTGTATTAGTATGCTGTGGTAGATTCAATTAACAATATAATATACCGTGAGAATCTGCAAACCCAATAAACATTTCATGTTTTGCGATATCTTTTAGAGAAGTTTGAAACCATTTATTTTCTGAAACTCGTCTGAAACTTGTAGGAAATTCTTGGACGAAGAGTATAAAACAAGTCCAAAAATTATCGCAAGACATCCCTGGGGGAAAAATTTCGCTGAAAATCACTTAAATTTTCAGAGATTCTCAGTAAAGAGTTTTTCAAAGATATTCATAAATATTCAGAAAAATTTTCAGTAGAAAAACGTGCCCGATAAGTGAGAGTTTTTCAGTTTTTCAAGATTTGAAAAAATTTTCATAGGTTTTCAAAGCTTTTCAATTAGATTCAGAGATTTTCAGAGAAACTTTCTTCACCGGGGATAAAACGTTTGGTGGAAAATCACGGTAAAATATATTTATTTTGTACTTTTGTTTCCATTTCAAGAAAAGTAAGTAAAACATAATACATGACACAGTATGTCGATTGTATAGTATATGTTTATGCAACAGTTCAATTTGACTTGGTTGATTCTCATTCAATATATACTATTGCTCCAGGTGTATCCTTAAATTACCTCATCGTTCGTCTTTGAGGAAATGGATACAGGATATCAACGCGGAGCCCAGATTTCAGATGGACGTACTACACTGTAAAAACTGTGGGGAGTCTTTCCGCACATTGTTGGTGGATTGTGTCCCCTCATCGTGGGGGAATTGTTTTTCCGTCAGAAATGAGGGATTTTTCCACTACTTTGAGGAACTATTCTGTTTTTTGAGTGCTGAATCATCTACAAATGAAGGCAAAATCTATCAAGTTATGGTGGAAAATTTGCTGCCACTATTTTTTCGGGGAAAATTCCACACTTATTTTTTACAGTGTAGAACTGCATACTGCCAGTGGAAGACAAAAACTGTAACCTGATTTTTGATAGTATGTCTATCAGCAAGCAATTGAGTTGAAATCAACATGTACATAAATTTGAAGGATATTGCGATTATGGAAACAATCTATCTATTGAAGGAAAAGAAGCCATAGCAACGGAAACTCTTGTTTTTACGCTGGTAAATTCAAAAGCAAAATGGAAATGACCAAATGGATATTTCCTGATCGGTAAAATTGATTCTGGTGTTCAAATACAATTACTCTCCCATGCGCTAAATTTATTAGCTGACGTTGGAATTGGAATTCGGAATATCACGTGTGATGGCACCATTACAAATATTACAACATTGGATGCATTAGGATGTAATTTGAGTGTAAATAAATTTGATAAAATGCAAACTCCTTTCTCTCATCCGACGAGAAATTATACAATACACGTTTCGTTGGATCCAGCCCATATGCTAAAATTGGCACGCAGTGCTTCAGCCGTGTATGAAAAATTTAAATCTGTGGGAGGGATTATTAAATAGGAGTATATAATAAGCCTGCATGTATCAAGAACAAATTGAAACTCTTCTGGTGGGAATTGGCAGTTGAATAAAATGAAAGTGAAATGTGCGGCACACACTTTCAGTGCGTTTGCTGCTGATGCCTTAGGTCGGAGACTCACGCTAGCGGCTGTTGCACGCGACACCATAAGAAAAAAAGGGAGGGAAGGTGTTTTCAACTAGGATTTCTTTTTTCTTCTAATGATCTTCAGGGTTGGGTTTATTACGTGATTTTTGAATTTATTACGTATCATACTTGGTTTCTCACACGTAATATATGTAAGATACTTGAACCCTCCTGCCCCCCCAAAGGCAGTTGGGTTTATGCGTAAGATAGTCGGTTTCTTACGTGTCGTAAACTATGTGAAATACTTAGAAGTATTTTACGTGCCAATCCTGATGATATCGCGCACGACAGTCGCTGTCATGAATCTCCGGCCTTGAAGTTTCCAAAGAATGAAAATATTGAACAATTTCAAGAGTATGAAGCAACAATTGAATTTATCAAGAACATAGAGGGTACAGAAATAAACGTGCAATATAATGTTGTTTGCTCAAAAATCCCTAGAAACCTTGATTCATAAAAATCTGAATTCACGTTCGTCTTATTGGATTCATTTTTATTTCCGTGTTCCTTATAAGAAACGGAAGTATTGTGATAGGGTCAAAAATCCATTATGCAAAAGGGGGTATTTCGTCTTTATCAAACGCTTCAGAACGTCAAAAACATTCAATTCCCAAAAATCTGTCTGTCAGTCTGTTGCTTGACTTTTAGACTTTTTGAATCACGATCACTCTTCATAGGATGCACCGATTCGAATGAATGTTTTTGCAATTTGTTAGTCTTATTGCGGAAACGATAGAGATTGCCTATTGATAGAGATAGGAACTTTCTGCTTTTTTGAAGAGCGATTTATGCTTGCAAAATTCAGTAATTTATGCTTCAATTATGCTCTTTGTTTTTCGAAATTCTGCTCATATTTGCTGCAAAAATGTTTTATTTATATTTCCTTATTGATTATCAAATCGCTTTTCCTGTTAATTTTAGATTGCTTATGTAAATCAATGTGACGCAAAATACACATAAACAATGGATTTTTAATCTTTGAACATACGTAATTCTTAAATTGAATAACTGAAATATGAAGTTTCATCATTTTAGTCAATTTGGAGGCTGATATTCTGAAACCAAAATTCGCATGAATGGATCATGGCTTCTGTTTGTGCTAGCTACACTTTTCTACGATGTCAAAGGAACTCGGAGAATGAATCAACCCTCATATAAATTATCACTCATTCCCATCACTATATTCGTCACTGATAATTAGACATCGGATTAAATGCGAATTTCGGTTTTTATTCCTCTTTATTCTCATTCAATCCCTCACAGGACAGCTACGTCGCTTCTCCGTGGAATTCAGAGAGAAAAAAGGGATCGGTGGATACAACGTGGTACGACGAAGAAGCAGCGTAGAGGCAACGGAGAAATGTCCGCCCGAAAAAACGGCTCGGACATTTCTCCGTTGCCTCTACGTTGCTTCTCCGTCGTACCACGTTATATCCGCCGCTCCCTTTCTTCTCCCTTAATTCTACGGAGATGCGACGTAATTATTCTTTGGCGACTGTCCTGTATGGGATACTCGATAATTCATCTTTTATTGAAAATATGTATATTATATGATTCTATACAGTCACAATCATATAAAATATTCAATAGTCAAGTTCATTATGGGCGCCCCAAGATCCCCCAATTCGCTCCAAGTATTTCAGATTCGCTGTTTTCAGTGATGAAAACAAATCGATTGTTTTGCAGTGGGCAATTTTGGTGAATTCGTAGAGAAAAATCTGCCTTTGACTTCTTCCTCTCATGAGATGAATTTTTAATAATGCATTTATTACCGTACAGAGTCCAAATTTCGAGGAAAATTTTTCAACGAAATTTCAGGGAAAAAATTGTTTTCAATAAAGTTTTGGGGAAAAATTTTGTTGGAAATTTGAAATTTGCGATTTTTTTTAATGATTATGCAGCAAATATGCTGAAACTCTCTCATCCTGCTCCGAGTGGGGAATTATGCTTTATTATATGCTTACGAATAACGAATTAATCGGGCTAAATTCAATTGCATAGTCCAGTACAATAGAAATTGCTTTTATGTTCCTAGCATAAAGTTCCTATCTCTACCTATTGATTTTCATACGAATCGGATAACGCGTCATAAAAAATTGTGATTTTGCGATCTTTGCTTTCTGTTATCCGGTTGTAATGAAATTTATAACACGCTTCAGTTAAGGTCCCGTAATGGTCCCATGTAAGTTCCATCCCAAACAGTTAAGAAATGTGGAAAAATGATCTTTAGCAATCTGCATTGTTTGATGAGATTTTGAGAGCGTGCCCTCCGTGTGTTTGTATTATCCAAATGCCATGGAACTCTGAACATCGTTCATACATAAGATGCTCATTGTGTGATATGGATTTCAGGTGAATTGAAATTGCGGGAAGAAAAAAGTAAGCACTGAATTTCAGAAGAACATTTGGAAATTTCGTAAATTCTGCAATCAGACGTATATCTTCCATTCTTATCATTCGATGGTTGCCCCAAGAGAACATGAAGGTTCAGGGAACGTTCAATAGAGGTCTATTCAACGTCCAGACATTTGCAGCAGTGATGCGAGAAATTTTGAGATCCCATGGCCTACATCCAACCAAATACTCCTGTTAATCGGAATGACCGATGTATTCCGTTCTCGGCGCTCTTGTTCCTTTGTTACTGGCAACACAGATTTGAAGGTCCACTGGACATTCAGAAGGTTTGTGCTCCCTTGGGGTATGAAATTTTTACCACAGTGGCTTGTGGATTTTGATCCAATTCCACCCATTTAAATTCTTGTACTTGCAGAATTTATATAAACTGATTGAATTGAAATTTTACCACAGTTTATATGTGGTATTCTAGACGAATTCCAACCCGATTCTGACAGGAGAACGTGAAGGGGAAAGGAAACATGTTATGGAAAATTGTGATTTTGCGACCGGTCTTATTTCCGTTTCTGGTAGGGCTTCGCACGAGACTCTCGTCTTAAATTGAAAAATGATCTACATTTACTGTTCTGAAAATTCAAGACATAAAACTTTTGAACAGAATCGAGCTTCTACTTAAGGTGTAACAGAATCACATGGAATTCCGATTTCATCGCAGATAGAAAATAACGAAGGTATTCTCTCAGTCCCGGAACTGGTCTCTGTATCGGTCTCGGTGCAGGTCTCGTTGCATATTTCGACATATATCTCTGCTAATTTTGTTTGAATTATCAAGGTTGCATCCCATTCCGTGGATTCCATTTGTACTCTCAAATTATCTTGATCATCTTGATATTTCAAGAAATTGGAATAATTATTGGTGAATATTTTATCTTTCTTTGATACGAGTCTCGTGCGAAGCCCTAGTTTCTGGTCATTCCATTGCGGTGAAGTTTACACCATGAATCGAATGATGTGGATAAGGATTCTTGTAGATATACACGGATAGATAAAAGAATACGTTTTTTGGAATTTCGATTCAACATAAAATTTTTGCTCGATGGAAAAATTACTAGTAACATGGGAGTAATTATGGTTCTCCACGCCGATTTTTTTCATCCTCACATCATTTCTCACGTTTTCCAACTTCCTGAGCCGACTTTTGGGATGGAAAAAAAAGACAAACAAAAAATATGCAAAGGAGAGAGTATTGGAATCAGGCTTTGAACGGTTTTTGTCGCAGTAAATCCAATCAAAATCTGACGAAATTCCTACACGGAAAGACCGGGTCCATTAATATTTAGAAAGAGTTTGTCAACGTTTGGAAAAATGACTGTCAATTCAGGGAAAAAGAGGATCGCTGGAAAATATTCGTAGTAAGTCTACCAAAACTTCGTGGTTAAAATATTAACAGTTGATAGTTTCATCGGTATTTTTCACAGTGAAACTATCAATTGTTAATACATCGACTACGAATTTTTAGTAGACTCACTACGAGTATTTTTCACCGATCTTCGTTTTCCCTAAATTGACAGTCATTTTTCTGAATATTAATAGACCCGGTCTTTCCGTGTACTTCGTTTCACCCGGAATCATCAAACATGGGAAAATCCTGTCAAAAACTAGCAGGAAAAATTCCTGACAATGAGGACTGGATATTCCATGTTTCGTAATTCCGGATAAAATCAGGTAAAAATGTTGTTAGTTTTGACCGGATTTCCTGCGACAAAAGCGTTCGAAACCTGACAATTATATTTTGTCTGGAACTGCCCGGCATTTTTACACTGTAAAAAAAATTTCGGTAAATTTACCGAAAATATTCGGGAAGCAATTAACCCGAACTTTCGGTAAAATTTCGAATTGGTATCGGGAATAATTTTAAATGTATTCGATAATTTTACCGATTACTTTCGGGAATGATATGAACTCGAGTAAATTGAAATTACCGAAATAGGATGGTAATTTTACCGGTTATCCTCGGGAAAAATATGGAATCGAGTGGCTCAAAATTGCCGAAATAGTATGGTGAAATTACCGAAATTCGTGAATTTTCTGCAGTTTTGTATCACAATTTACATGTACTGGAAAATTATTGCTCAAAATATTCATAAAAATTGAACAAAAATTTCATCACGCGAACTGATTTCGCATATTCCTTGTGTTTCAAGATCACTGAGGAACTTGATCACTCATCTAGATGAAGAGAAAATCATACCCACCTAGCGGGATTCGAACCCACATTCCTACCTGCCTACCGACCGAAACCTAAGACCTAACCGCTGAACTATGGCGCAACATGCTGGATGGACACCTTGGAAGTCCACATATGTTTCATATTTAGAATATACAAAAAGATAGACGGGGTGTGAATTTTCAGTTGAATTTGGTAAATTTTCAGGACCGTGCTAACAAAATTGTCCCTGCCAGTACGTTTTTTTTCAAAACTCGGAATTTTTTCCAAGTCCATGGAAATCTCACGGAGTACAAAAACTTTTCCCACAAACTTCGGTAAATTTACCGAAGTTCTTTGGAGAAAATCCACCTGGAAATTTTTTCCAAGTCCTGATCCGAAATAAAGGGAGAAGTGAAAAAAAAATTGTTTTCCTCGTATGATCCATTTGATTCCAAATCTTCTGAAATGATCAAAAATCCTGTCATTACGAGTAGTTTTTTCTCACCTCGAAATTTTTTTTAATTCCACATATCATGGGCAAAAATTTTCCCGAACAACATCGGTAAAATCATGGTAACTGAGTTTTACCGAACTATCTTCGGTAAAACTCTTTACCGAACCAGTTTTGGACGATTCCCGAAGGAAAGTTCGGTAAATTTACCGATTTTTTTTACAGTGTAGCAGAAAATATTATTTAAAACCAATCAATGATTATATATTTCCGCGTGCGATATTTCTCCGTGTACAATTGTTTCCACTGAGGACAAGTCTGCCCGTACAAGTTAAAAAGACACTTCAGTCACTTTTTTTACGATAATGAGATTTTGATATCAATCGATTTGGAAGAGAATTCTGAATCTATCTGTCGAAACGAAAATCAGGAAAGATGAATAGTTTTTGTGTTATTGCAAGTTTTATGCGACGAAAATTCGTTCATCCCTGATGAAAAAAGACCTGAGTCTTGAAAAAGTTGTATTTGGCGTGAGAAAACGCTCGTTCATCATCAATTTACAACTAAGAGCGAACCTAAGTCGACTTAGGTTTTTCTTGATTTGCAAAAGTGTCGAGGATTCGCTTGTGAGGCGAACACGACACGGGCGCTTTTATAAGTAAAATATATCCCAGATAACACAAGAAATTCTTGAAGAGGTCCTGAAGAACTCGGCATTTGTAAAAAGCATTCATCGAGAATTCTAAAGTAATCGACAAGTGTTCTTCTCAATTACCCCAAGAAGTCGTTAATGTCCTGTTGATAGAACTCTTGACGAGCTCGGTCCATTAATTGACAGAAGTCGTTGCGAACTCTTGACATGAGTTTATTAAATATAAAAATCATTCTAACATATTATGTGTATATGGATAATTAATCAATGATTGATTCGTCTGATCTTCTACGTTCATCAAGCTTTTATTTATCGAACTATCATTCAATTAACAGAAAATATTGAAGTTCAGGCACTTTTTAAAAATATAACCTAGAAAATTGATCATACCAAATCAATCATTGAAATTTTTAGTATCGATGAATGCCAAAATGTTTGTAATTTACACGAGTAAAAAACAAAATACATATGATTAGTTTTTTTGTTCTCATTCAATATTACTAATTACATATTTCTTAATTTTATGAACTCGAACCAACCATCATCATTGATCATTCTTACTAAACGCTTTTTCTCGATCATAAAAATCTGCGGGAATTCAACATGTACATTGAATTCGTAGGAAGTTCTTCTTTAGAAGGGACAGAGCTTCATAAGAGTTCTAACAAGCGGACATTGAAGAGTCCTTCAAGTCATCTCAAAGTGTTCTTTCAATACTGTTAGAGAATACCCAAGGGATTCATTATAGAGCTGTCAAATAATTCTTTTAGAATTCAAAGAACTCCAAGAAGTGCTGTTTTCCCTTGTATTGTTCTAAATGAACAAACGCATATTGTCGTTTTTCTCAGTGCCAATAACAAAAAAGTTAGAATTTTTTTACGGAATCGGAAAGAGAATGATCATTTTACGTTAAAAAAGCCATAACATTTATTGAAATGATATTTTCCAATATTTTTTCGTAAAAAAATCTTTTTCGTCGATTATCTCCGTTCGAGGCTGAACAGACTTGAGTGTTTTTTTAACTTGTACGGCAAAAAGCATGTGTTCCTTATCTCAGATATAGAAGAATGTTGAATATGCATATATTGGGAACAAAGTTGTTTTACAAATTAAAAAATGATGGCAAAACTCTATGTACCCTTCGAACCCCTCAAAATTTCAAACATTTATTATATAGTCTCTAAATGATATTCGAAATTTCTCTGATGCGTAGATTTCGGAAATGTTTTTGATGTCTCCTTTAAGATTTCCGAAATCGATGTATCGGAGAACTTTCTTATATCATTCAGAGAATATAATAAAGATTTCAAATGTTGAGGAGAAAAATGTTCACTGGGTAGTTACACGTGGATCACGCTCAATGCGAAATTCACGAAATATCATGCAAGATAAAAATTCTCATGATCGGTGATATGGCTCGATCTTCAATTTTACGTAAAAACATCGTGACGAAGATTGAAGATCAGAAATAGAATTTTTGTTTTAACTCTTCGTGTGATTTTTTTCAATCATGCCTTATGCAAAATGCTAGCGAGAAAGATTCTAATGAATTTGTGGACCTTCGTAAGGCGTCGAAAAGGGTCAAAGATCTCTATTGATTTCGAGTAATTGATGATTTCCCTCAGAAAATTTCTCTAAAATTGAAATTAATAAAGACTGCATTGAAAATCTATCTTTCTATGCTGTTTTGTCCCTTTTTAATCAGTTTCAATTTGAAATTGAGAGCTAGGGTTATAATCTGACTCAATGTGATTTTTATGTGAAACTTATATCAAATTTCTATGAATTTGTATCAAATACCGATTGAAACTTGATACGAATTTTACATAAAAATTATATTCAGTCAGATTATAGCCCCGCTCCTACTGACATTGTAAGCAGGATTATCGTCAAGACATGCACGAAAAAAAAGAATAGTTGCAGCAACCTGTTCCTTCCCTGTTCAAAGAGTCCGATAGATTCCAATAAATTCTAATAGGTGCTGTAACAAAAATCGCATAGAAACCGATAAGTTATTTTGTTCCTATAAGTATTTATCGCAAGAAATTAGCGTTTAGCGAATGATTGACATTGAATTTCACATAGAATCTCATATAGACCATTAATTATTGTGACAAAAACAACACAGAAACCAATAAGATATCATTAATTCTGATAGGATTTGCCCTACACGGAAAGACCGGGTCTATTAATATTTAGAAAGAATTTGTCAACGTTTGGAAAAATGACTGTCAATTCAGGGAAAAAGAGGATCGCTGGAAAATATTCGTAGTAAGTCGACCAAAAATTCGTGGTCAAAATATTAACAGTTGATAGTTTCATCGGTATTTTTCACAGTGAAACTATCAATTGTTAATACATCGACTACGAATTTTTAGTAGACTCACTACGAATATTTTTCAGCGATCCTCGTTTCCCCTAAATTGACAGTCATTTTTCTAAATATTAATAGACCCGGTCTTTCCGTGTATCGGTTTGTATTGGTTCTTTTAGACAGGGTTCCCAAATAACACACGAAGAATTCTTTTTCAAGAGCAAGAATAGAACTCTCCAAGAACTCTTTTCGAAATAATGAATTCATATAGAGCTCTGGAGGAGTTCAATCTGTCGGACATTAACAAGTTCTTTGAGAGTACTCAAACAATACTTCTGATATTCTTAAAGAGCTTGTTAATGTCCGACAGATTGAACTCTTCCAGAGCTCTATATGAATTCATTAGTTCGAAAAGAATTCTCGAAGAGTTCTATTCTTGCTCTTGAAAAAGAATTCTCCGTGTGTTATCTGGGTTAGCAGTCAGGACAAGTACCACGTTAGCTGCCTCAACTAACTCGACAGTTGCACTAACTAACGTAAATATTTGGCAACTTGCGAGGTATTTGCCTTATTTAGTGCAACTATCGAGTTAGTGTAGGCGCAGCTAACGTTCAAGATAACATACGAAGGATTCTTTTTCAGAAACAAGAATACACGCGGAAAACAGATGTGTTGAAAAGTCCCATAATTTATTGAAGATCGGCCCCAGTCTGTGACAGATAGAGTTTTGATTTCAGTTTACTTTTAAAACCTTCCATAATTAGATGTATTTCTAGAAGAAATTATGGTACTTTTAAAAATATATTTTTCTGCGTGTAGGATTCTTCAAGAACTCTTGTCGAACTAATGAATTCATAAAGAGCTCTGGAGGAGTTCAATGTTTAGGAGATTACCGAGTTCTTTGAGAGTACTAAAACAATACTCTCAGCATTCTCAAAGAACTCGTCAATGTCCTAAACATTGAACTCCTCCAGAGCTCTTCATGAATTCATTAGTTCGAAAAGAATTCTTGAAGAGTTCTATTCTTGCTCTTGAAAAAGAATTCTCCGTGTGTTATCACAGATAGTTCGCCGGCGGTAGTTTTTTGTTTCATGATGCCCCTGTTAGTAAACTCCTCAATTTTAATGCAAGAATTGATATGAAATTTCATAAGTACAGTCGAACCTCTCTATATGCAACTTCTCTCTGTTCTTCCTCTTTTATTTGCCTTGATGGGAATGAGAAAGAAGTTTCTTTCTTAAAGTAAGAAACTTTACAAATTGATCATAAACTTGCCGTTCTGTGTTTAGCCAATTGGTAATAATGTTCTAAGATTAGATCTAATGAGATCTATGTAGATCTCTTGAGATATATGTGGATCTCTTCAGATCTAAATTTCGGCAAAAATTTCAACAGATCTCATGATATCCACTTATATCTAAAGATTTCCATTTTGCAAGAGATCCGAAAAGATTTCCAAACATCTCCAGAATTCTTTTTGAATCTTCCTATACCTTCTTGGATTCCTTTCAAAATTGAAATCTTTAGGTGTAGGTAGACATCGGAAAATCTCAGAAATTTTCGCCAAAGGTGAAATCTTCGAATATAAATAGATGGATCTCATTAGATCTAATCTTTTTTCTCGGACAGTTTGTAATCATGTCATTCCCAGACACGATAATAAACGGACCCATTCTGAGAACAGCAAATTTACCACACAGAGAGAAATTTATAATAAAAATAGGGACAGCGACAATTATTTAATAAAACCTATGAGATATATAATGAAGATTATTATACAGATTGTACCCTTACTATATAATATTATGAATTTTATCGAACGCGTAATATAACCTCAATTAGATGTCTAATATAGTTTATTATATATTATAGCTGTCCCTATTTGTATTATACATATAATAAAAATTTCTCTCAGTGCAGCACTGTTGAAATCAATAATCCCCATCAAATTGCGTTTCTGAAAACAAATTTATGATTCAACGCGTAAAGACGCAGTGCTGCGAATATGAAAAATGATGAAGACGATGGCAATTTTTGTATGAAGATTCCCATCCCGAATGATAATGAATTTATACACCCTGTTGGAACATACATAGGTCAGTAGAGCATAGAACCAATGATATAAAGAGGGCATCCAAATGTTCGCTTCAAACACGTACTAGAGTTACATTATATGGCTTTTATACATAATTTCTATATCACATGTATATTAAAAGTCGTGTGATGTAACTGCTCCCTATTTGAAGGGGACATTTGGATGCTTTTGTTACATCATTGGTACACAGAAAAAAAAACTATCTTGTATCAAGAAAATATTGTTTTCGTTATATATGAAACATGGATTGTTTCAGTTCAATGCAATTTGCTTTGAATCAAACACAGGAAAAAACAAAATTCTTGATGAGACAATCCGTGTTTCATGTATAACAAAAACAACATTGTCTTGATACAAGATAATTTTTTTTTCTGGGGATGTTTGATTCTAATAGGGCAACGTCTAGCATTTTTACGTTACAAAATGTGAAATTGATGTTCCAAAACTCAGTCTCATTATTATCGCTCCTGGAAATAACAATTTTACGCAAGAGACTTTTTACAGTGCGGTATTAAATTTATGTTGAAGTACCCCCACAGCGTTTTATTAACTCTATTGCGAATCATTCTTCGTGGACGTGCGTGGTTTGTTACGAAGTTTATCACATTTTCCGGGTTTCCTCCGAGTATATAAAGAGCTCACGATCACATGGGGTTTTGTAGTACATTTTATAGTTCAATATTGAAATGGCAGCAATCAAGTTCTGTTTCTTTTTGGTGATGCTCGCTTTTGTGGCGAGCATCATCCCGACAATATTGGCAGAAGCTGATCCAGCCCCTGAAGCTGATCCGGAGCCACAACTTGTCGTAAGCTATAATATTTGAACATTGTTTGAAGAAAAAATTAAAATTTTCTGTACCGTGAGACTGAAAGATTTCTTCTCTTATTCTGGAATTTCCTATATTTTTTCTCGAAACTTCATGTTTTTTACTTCAATTTTCCATAAATACAATAGCGTTAGGGTGTGCGAGAAACACTTTTTATCGGGCCGGGAACAATTGTTGCTCTCAAATAGGGTACTTGAATTTTTTAAGAACCCGAGTACTTTTCGGGTTCCCGATTTCAGTCGGGATTTTTTATTTCAATTATATTACACAAAATCTTTTGGAATTTTCATTTCATTCGGTTTACTCGGAATATTTTTAGTTCTCGAAATATTCCCAGAATTTTCACAGTATTCATTGAAATCCTCAAGTTCCCTGACTTGACTATATTATTTGGAAATTTTATGTACCAATCAATCAAGTCTGATAATAGATTTTTTATGAGTGGTTTTGTGATTATTTGTATCACATATTACGTTCCACTGACTCTGCCACAATTGAAATACAAATCAGTGGTATTCCATCGAAATATCCCCCAGATAGGACACGAAGAATTCTTTTTCAAAGACAAGAATAGGATTCTTCGATAACTCTTTTCGGACTAATTAATTCATATAGAGCTCTGGAGGAGTTCAATGTTTGGGACATTAACGAGTTCTTTGAGGGTACTGACAATATTGTTTTAGTACTCCCAAATACTTGTTAATGTCCCAAACATTGAACTCCTCCTGAGCTCTATATGAATTAATCAGTTTGAAAAGAGTTCTTAAAGAATTCTATTCGGTAACACGACAAAATATCCGAAAACCGAAACATCCATGGATTGGTAGAATGGTTATAAATAGACATCGGATTATATGCATTTGCAGATGTGCATATGCAAAACGCATATAATGACTTTGCATACAATGATATTTTAGTGTAAAATGTCAAGAGTTTCCGAAATTGGAGGAATGAATAGTGGATTTGAACGATGAACGGAATTTTCAACTTTGAGGTGTCAACATATTCTCTGCCTAAGAGATTCTTCATAGTTGTGTTCTGGAAACTTTACTGTCAGACCCCAAGTTTTCAATGCAGCAGGATCTTTAACTGAATTATCGGAATGAAAATAATGGAAGAAGTTGGACAATTGATACGCGCACTTCCAGAATCATTCTCGATTGAAATCCCTTATAAATTAGACACTGTGTTTTCAAAAAATCCTAGTTTCAGAGTGCTCGAACGAGTGAATTCTTATATTAACGGAACAAATCAAATTCTGCCTGAAATGATTTCTATAATTCTACAACTAACAATTGAGGCCGCGGATGCAATAACAGCCTCAGCGCTCGAACGCATTTCAAAGTTGATTCAAGCGACCAGTGGAATAATAAAAAAAAAGTTCGTCAAAATGGAAAATAAAAAATACAGCCTTTCAGAGCTCATCAAACCACACATTTTTCCTATGCACAATTTTTTTTTCTACCATCAATAGTTTATAAGATAAAAATTGAAAAGTGAATATTGTATATTTTGCACATTTTTCACTCGATTGATCTGAGAATTGAAGGAAAACTTATTTAAACATTGACGAACAACTTTGTCGCTTTGAGTTTTTCCAAATCGGAAATTCCCTCGATACTTTTTTTCATGGAAACTTACAAGCGCGCGTTTTCAACAGTATTTGTTTATTATTAAATATTCATTGGATAATGAAATATTTTAACATATGGAACTGACTAGGCATCTTCGGGGATCAATGATAAAGCCGTGTACCAAATTTCAAGTCAATCCGGTGACTTTTCGTTGAGTAATCGCAAAATATGTTTTGAATTTAATTGATTTTGAAGAAATGAAAATTTTCACTTTTCAATTTTTATCTGATAAACTATTGATGGTAGAAAAAAATTGTTCATAGGAAAAATGTGTGATTTGATGAGCTCTAAAAGGCTGTATTTTTTATTTTCCATTTTGACGAACTTTTTTTTTTATTATTCCACTGGTCGCTTGAATCAACTTTGAAATGCGTTCGAGCGCTGAGGCTGTTATATTGCATCCGCGGCCTCAATCGTTAGTTGTCACGGGAAAATATTTATGCTACTATTAACTGAATTTTTGTATTTCAAATAAATAGACGTCAAATTATTGTTTTTGCTACTGCAAACAAATTTTCATTTATATCAAATAAAGATTCATTCAGATCAACTAAAAGATTATTAACTAAAGTATTTTCGCTCACGCAACTAAGCGATTTCTCTCAGTGTGGTAATTATCCTCGAATCCACGAATCATTGTTCTTCGGGTAAATATATATTCGAGCATTTGCTACTTTACCAGCCTCCTATACACAGTAAAAAGTGAAACTCAAAGTAATCCCGAATATCCGCTTAAAAATGCAGCCACAAGTGGCGCCTATTCCAACTGAAAGCAAGCAATGGAAAAGACTGAATTTCAGTTGGAATAGGCGCTACTTTTGGCTGCATTTTTAAGCTGATATTCGGGATCACTTCAAGTTTTACTGTTTACTGTGAAAAGAGGCCTGCCCTGGGCCATGACCCGGTTGGTGCACAGGATAATCCGCCTCTGTCTTTTAGACCTCTTGTGCTATCTGAGATATACTCACTCATTAAGTGGATACGAGCGTTCACTTCGGACCTGTTTTTCTATTGTATAAGTATGTCTTTTTCTAACCAACGTGCTCGGATGGTAAACACTCGTATCCTCTCAAGGGGATACCAGCGTACCGACTGAGTAAACATTTTCTCGGTAAGAATTCTCTGCACTGAATTGATAAATTGAAATTCGAAATTTGGGGGATGTACCGCAATACCCTAGGAGCATCAGAATGTTGTATATATACTATGCACGTTCATAGTATATCTAGATATACTATGAACGTTCACAGTACATATACAACGTTCGGTTGCTACTTGGGTAGATTAAGCACTGAAGATTATTTCCTGAGAATTTCAGATCTTTCAATAAACTCAGTATGGAGAATTCTTACCGTGAAAATGTTTACTCAGTCGGTACGCTGGTATCCCCTTAACGGGCTACTAGCGTCGGTAACTCACGTCATTGGTTAGAAAGGGACAGACTCATATGATAGAAAGAGAGGTCCGTTACCGACGCTAGTGTCCCGTTAATTGTTAACGGGACACTAGCGTCGGTAACGAACCTCTCTTTCTATCATATGATTCTGTCTCTTTCTAACCAATGACGTAAGTTACCGACGCTTGTGTCCCGTTAAAGAATATACAATCGAATTATCTATGTATTTGAGCACTTCATTTGCTGTATTTGGTCCTTTTTTTCATACCAGGCTCTTGACTATCTCCACAAAAAATGGCGCGCATACCGTCAACAACAACAACAAGGATAGGATCACGTCATCGTGAAAAGTACGGTTGGTTGTAAATATTATTGATTCGTATTGAAGAGATACTAGCATCGGCATCGTGTCTGCGTCTTTCGATCTTACATACAATTTTGTCTCTGTCCAACTAATGCAGTAAGTTACCAACGCTAGTATCGACTCAAGGAGATACCCAAGGAGCAAAAGAATTTCAAAGTATATACGGAATAGAAAAGTTCGTAGAATGTACGAATGAGATACGAAGAATATATAATGAATGTTCATAGAATATCCGAATGAAACTGTTTTGAATATACTTAGGACGTACATAGTACATTCGAAATGTACGATATTCGTTCAATCGACGTTCGATGGACGTGCCGTCGTATATTCGATTACATACGTTCGATGGATATGCATAGCATCTATAAAACGGTCTCATTGGAATTTACATAGAATGTTACATGTTTCGAATATTCGAAGAACGTTCATAGTACATCCTGGTACAGCTTGGGTATCAGCGTACCGACTGAGTAAACATTTTCTCAGTAAGAATTTTCCGAACTGGATTTATGAAAAGGTTTGAAATTTTCAGGGAATAATCTTTGGTACTCGATCTTGGGGAAAAAATATTTCTCGAAATACGAAATTCGGGCTCTGTACCACAATAAATAAAGTACTGAAGATGAATTCCTGAAAATTCCATACCTTTTCACGAATTCAATTCGGAAAATTCTTACTGAGAATATTTATTTAGTCAGTACGATGGTATCTCTTTTAGGGTATCCCGTAGACCCTAGAGTTACTGGATCTCTCTACCGAAAATACTCAACGATAGCTCATCAAAATGGAATAAAATAACCAGCTAGATCTTGTTCCATACAAATAGAAGCTCTTTGAGTATTTCCCAACCCAGACAGCACAGAAAGTTCTCTGGATGTTCTATAAACATATTCTTGGTTCCGCGTGTGTTGGTGCCCAAGGCACATATTTTCCAAATGTTTAGAGTACCTTCGCTTTTGATGCACATGAATACGTACCGAGCACGTTCTTTTCATATACTATGGGACGTTCTTTTCACGTTTTCTAAACGTGCTTTCATGAAAACTAACCTTTTAAAGACGTGCAACGTTAACAGATGTGCAACGCCGCGGAACGTTGTGAAAACCTTTCCTCGAATACGTCCCAAGAGTATTGCAAGAAGACATGAATAGAACTAAACGGGACATTTGCATGTTCCTGCGACATACATGTGACGTTTTTAGAACATCATGAGACGTTATTTGCACGTTCTCTGTGTAACCAAGCACGTTTTCGGAACGTCCAGAAAACCTCCCGGTGCTGTATGGGACCACAAGAAGTAACACAAGAACATTTCAAACATTCTGCGTTAATTCTGAGATCATACATAGAATGTGCAGGTGAGACTGTTTTGGATAAATTCGAAAAATACATTCTAAGAATATGCATAGAATATACTTATCCGCAACAGTCCCATTCGAAGATTCTATGAATGTTCATAAAATATACTCAGAACTTCAAAGAACCTTCTTAGCGTTTCTAACCTGTTGTGCTACTTGGGTTTGGGTAGAGAGATCTAGTAACTCTAGGTTTTACAGGATACTTTTGAGGGCTTTTTTCATGGCAGCTTCAGCATCAAGCGTCAACATTGGAAGAAAAGAGAACCTGTCGGACCATTTGTTTCTTCCAATGATGACGCTTGGTGCTGAGCTACCATGAAAGAGGCCCTTCAAGGAACGGAGGGCTGCGCAGACAGTGTTGCCGGAGCACCTTGATCAAATATTACCAAATGTAGATTAGAAAAAAGTTACGTTTCCAGTTCAAAAGTTACATGATATTTTGCGGCAATATTCAGCCTTGCATTCTTGCGTTAAAGTTTGACGTTTGAGACGTTGACGTTTAAAAAAATGTGACATCCATGTTACATGAGAGGGTCGAAGGTTACGTGAAATGTAACAAATATCACCTTCAGGCAACACTGTGCGCATATCTCATATACAGTTTTCGCGTATTCGTTCTTACGTTCAAGCAGAGAGAGCTGAGCTGGGAGAGACTGCTACCGCTATGGTGAAATCATGGAATGATCAACTTTTGTTTCCTTTCAAAAGTGCATTCTGATTGGTGAAATTATTACATGGAGAAAAAAGATCATGGAATGATCACTAGAAAAGATAGTAAACTGGTGACGACTACGAATTTCTGTATACAGTTGCTAACAGAGACGAGTAATGGTTCCTATTTTGGCATACTATATTCGTAGTTGTCACCACCCTAACAGCAAAATGCTGAACAAATATGCAGCAAATTGTTGAAAACGTACAACAACAGTTTAAAGCAATTTGCAGGGACGTTGCGTCGCCAAATGCGCAACAATATGCTGTAAATCTAAGATTTTAGTTTGAGTTGTTGTCATGTTGCTAAGAAGTTGCTTGGTTTCATGAAGCTCTCAATTCCCAGCAACTTTACGCAAACTTGATAAACAACATAAGAGCAACGATTGAACAGCAACTTTTGTTGTATGGGCAGTTTACTATCTTCTCTAGCGATCATGCCATGATCTTTTTTCTCCGTGTATGTTTGATTTGACTAGAGCAATCAGAAGAATTGATTGAAAAGAAAATATCAAACTCATCACTCAGAATCTTTCCAAACTCATCTTTGCTTTAGGTAGCTCTAGTGTCTAGGCCTTGAAATCAATGCAGGAATTCCTGACAGGGTGGCAACCCTGACAGCTCGACGAGGTTTTCTAAAACGTTCTAAAATCGTTCGAATGTGTTTGGAAAATTTTCAGAACGTTCCAAAAACCTCCAAGGAACTTGGCGCTGTTTGGGAAGGAGAACCCATTTGAATTTTGCTCCTTCAGATTCGTTTTTTCTTTTATACAAAGCAGCTCAGATGATTTTCTTGTTCCTGTTGTCCATATTTTTTCAACTTTTACTGCTTTTAATTTCAGGTGAACCGGTCAATTAACGCAGGATAATGTCAATACCTTCTGAGAAACGTGAATTGAATAATATTGTATGATAAACAGAATAAACTGTAAATCAATATACATACGAAGTGCGTCTATTTACTTTGTACCTGCCTTCAAAAAGATTCTGTTCTTTTTTTTTTACGTATATAATTCAAGAAACTGATATAACATTTCTCCATAATATATAACTCTTTATTCAAAACCTTTCAAGGTCAGGTTGTCGTCTACCTAATGAACATGAACATCTCCAAAATATTTGAAAGATGTCTTTTGAAAGACATCTACAAGACGACCCAGACAGCACACAAGAATTTCAAATGAATTCTGAAAACAGAACTTTTGAAGAACTCTTTCGAAATACAGCGTGCTTCAAAAGAGTTTCAAAGAATTCGATTCGTCAGACATTTACAAGTTCCATTAAAATTCTATGAGACTTCTTTGAGAATTCTAACAGAACTCGCGAATGTCTGACGAATCGAATTCTTTGAAACTCTTTTGAAGCACGCTGTATTTCGAAAGAGTTCTTCAAAAGTTCTGTTTTCAGAATTCATTTGAGATTCTTGTGGACTGTCTAGAGACATATCAACAAGGTACTTTAAAAGTCCCTTTGGAAAGAGTTCTCAAACGTGTCGACAATTGATTATCAATATCTTAAGGGGATACTAGCGCTGTCCCTAGTGAGAATGAGAAGCGACGCGAAAGAGTAAATGAAACAGTATCTCAGCGCGAAAAAAGCGCATACATTCCGATAATCCTCGACTGTCTTCGGCTGAACTCGGAAATATTTCGTTCAGATAACTATGAATAAACTCTGAAAAATCTCGCATTTTGTTTGCAGAAACTCTGAGGAATATTTTGTACATACTTTTTTCAGACTTCATCACGGTTTTTTCATTCTTCTTTCAGATGAATAGGAACGGAATTGCGCTTGGGAAAATTCTAATAAAACTCAGATAAATTTCTGACGTTTGAAAAATTTTTATATTTCATGAGTAGATTCATATGCTACATCCGAATATCATATGTGAAAAAGTGCTTGAAAATTGACATTTTTTTTCAATAATCAGAGAAATGTTGGAAATTTATTGGAGTTTTTTCAGAACTTTTTCAGAGTGCAATTCCATTTCTATTCGTCTAAAAAAATTAATGGAGAACTGTTATAAAATTTGGAAAAAATCTGAAAAAAGTCTGTACAGAATGTTTCAAATTGATTAGATTTTTCTTCAAAATTTCACCGTTTGTCAGAGTTTTTACAGAGAAAATGCGATGTCTCTCAGAGATTATTCATACTTATTTCAGCGAAATATTTCCGCCCGAGTTTCATAAAGCACACGCATAATGTGATAAGAAATACTAAAGTAATGGACTGTATTACAAGCTCATCCTGGTTATAACTAGCTTTTTCCTAACCAGGAAAGAATAATTTTGTATATGATTACATGTGACCATTGCCCCCTGAATTTTGGATTTAATCCGTATGATCAAATGTATGATCAAATGAAATCACACAAAATGATTTCTTTTCGGGATAATTTATGATTATAAGAACTTACAGAGATGCTCAAAATCTGCAATCTGATTTGGATCGGTTACAATCTTGATGTGTGCTATCTAATATGTCATTAAATCTCACTAAATGCCATGTGATGAGATTTCATAGAGGTAAAAATGCTATTTATTTTCCTTATAACTTGTCTCATTCTCTGTTATCACCTATAAATACTGTTCGTGATCTTGGAGTTTCATTTGACTCTCGTTTTAACTTCTCAGATCATTACAATCACATAGTTGGTACTTCCATGAAATCTCTCGGATTCATCAAGCGCGTTTGTAAAGATTTTCGTGATCCTGTTGCACTTCGAACACTGTATTGTACTTTAGTTAGACCTCATCTTGAGTATGCGTCTCAAATTTGGAATCCTCATCTAATTCGGGATTGTACAGACTTGGAAAGAGTTCAGCATAAGTTTCTGCGTTTTGCTGCCTATCAGATAGGCCGTCCGTTGAGCGTCACTTGTCATGATTACTCATTGATTATGGCTCTACTTAACTTGCCTCCCTTGGAATCACGTCGTTTGTTCAATGATTTTTCATTTTTGTATAAAATTGTTAATGGGAAAATTCGCTGCCCTCAACTCCTTGGACTTGTACGTTTTAATGTCCCTTCTCGTTTATTGAGGCGCCCTAAATTGTTCAATCCAATTTCTTATAAATCGAGACACGGTTATTCTGATCCGGTAAATCGGATATCTATCCTAGCAAATTCTCACAGTGATGTGCTTGAATTATTTTCATCTCATTCTGATCTTAGGAATTCTCTTTCTCTTATTTGTCAAATTTAATATCTAATTGTCCTTTTCACCTATAATTATACACGTTAACTGTTGTTGTAATATAAGATGCATGTAGTCGAGCTTAACATGATGCTTAATGCTTTGATGTATGATATATATAATGTGGTTCAAATAATGTATATTCTATGTACCAAAGGGTCTTTTATACCCGTATAAACAAAATAAATAAATAAATAAATAAATAATGATTGTAGTGTTGCCGCGATATTATCGTCGAAATTCAGAAATAATCGATTATCTTAATTTTGACAGGTTTTCATGGAACTTTTAACGCGTAGATCTTCGACTGTGGACGAAATAAAACGAGATAGTGGATCATCTTGGTCTTTTAAACAAAATGAATCAAAATATTCTTACATTATCGTAACGATAATTATCGATATATCGTAACGATAAATGGAAGCATATCTTGGTTTATTTTGTGTACAAGTCTGGGATTATTCATTATTCCGTTTCATTATGAGCATAATCGAAGATTCGTGGATTATATATTCCATAGGAACGTGTAAGAATTGAGATAATCGATTATTCCTCAATTATCGACGATAATATCGCGGCAACACTAAATGATTGGTGTAATTCTTCAGTAATTGAATGATGTTAGTTGTAATATATTATAAAGGTATCAAAGTATAGGT
This sequence comes from Gonatopus flavifemur, assembly GCA_018340375.1. Lineage (NCBI taxonomy): Eukaryota > Metazoa > Arthropoda > Insecta > Hymenoptera > Dryinidae > Gonatopus > Gonatopus flavifemur. The sequence continues at coordinate 17,109,321 of JAFFJZ010000005.1, forward strand.
TATCTGTTGATGAATGAACATTTTCAATAAAAATTCATCGAAAACTATCAAATGAACCTGTTACAATTTGCAAGCAATTTCACAAATTTCCTATAGAAGGAATTCACTTTTTTCGACAGAGTATGCTCTTTGCAATAAGCACTGGTTTATTTTTAAAATCTTTAATCTAAAATCAAGATCATTGGAAGGGGATGTACTTAGGTAGTTTCTTCCGTTGTACGGTACTGTGATCTCGAGCGCTTATACTTGGAAAAAAGCCGCAAGTGACTTTGCAGCTTTTTTCACTAGTATTTTAGAGAAAAAGAAAACCTTAAGTCCATTATTTTTACTACATAGTTATCGTTAGAAATGTTAATTTTTCTCTGCAAAATTGAACAGAACGCATCCGGTTTTCTATAAAAAGAATGTTACATTTATAAAAACTTCATCCTATGACAGAATTATGAAGCAAAATAGTAAATGTCGATTTTCTCAGTTTCGATCCAATTGCACTTAACAAGGTTTCTCCGTTGTACGACAGAATACACAGTTAAAATGATATTTCAAACATTGAAAGTTTTTCATTTCTTTCATCAAATTGAATATTTAGCATATGAATATACACGCAAACCTTTCGTTATATTATACCAAGGATTGAATAAAATTTATAAGAAAGACTGTAAAGAAGAAGGAAACCAGTCTCTACCGAGAGATTCTGTGCAAGAATAAGCGAGAAGACTGAACCAAAACCTTCCTTCTTCCCATGAAATACACATACATACATACATATGTTATGTTCATAAACACAAGCAGAGTGCCAGGTGTTTTATTCTGAACCGTGGGATCTCTTCAAGTTTTAGGGGGATGCTTGCACTATATATATATATATATATATATACATGCGTGTCTCCTACCAAAGATATATATATGAAAAACAGGATTCATTTTCTATATGCGTCCCTACTATATTATTGTGTTTCCTTATTCGATCGAACGTAAAGTAAACCCCCGTACCTCCCGTTTTCTTCTTCTTCTTCTCTTCCTTTTTCTTTTCCCTTCCCAATACTAGGGTATTTAAGCACATACAGAGTTCTTTTGATCAGGTTTTTTCTCTTTCTTTTTCACTTCTTTGTATAACATTGGTAGTACGAGACGAATTAGAATGGTGGAACTTGCTCCAACTACTATGCATATACAGATCTACACGGAGAGGTCCTGTTAAGAGAAAAATCCATCCAGGTATATGAACGGGGGTCCAAATCCGTGGGGAGGAGGTAACAAAGGAAGGGAGACAAAGAAGTATATAAGTATATATATATAAAACTGTATACGTCCGTATACACATATACACACACTATATCCAATATTCATTATTTCTTTTCACGCCTCGAGCAGCAACCCGGCGACTCGGTAAACCCGAATCTCTAAACTCTTACACACGTGATCGCGAATTTGTGGTGGAACGTGATTCAAAATAAGGGAACGGTTTCCACACGGTATTTTGTTCTCCTCTTTTTTTTTTTTGTATTTCCTTTCCCTCGTCCTTCTTCATTCTTCCTTAAACCGGAGCAGCGATCGTTTCGAGGAACGGTTATATACCAATAAAACACAAAGGGATATGCGCGTCTCTCTATTTCAAAATAAGATAAAGAGATAGAGACTTGTGTTTCCATTTTACCTACTTTTCTCTCCCCAATGAATGTTCGTTACTATAAATTCTAATTGAAACTGACATTCGAATTGAATAATTCAAACACCGATCGGTATGATATTTTATGTCCCGTGGAAGAGATGAAAAATGAAATTTGATTCGAATAGGTATTGATAGCGGTCACGTAATCGGGTATGCCGAACCAAGAGCGGTGAACAAAGAACTCATCGTTTCAACACACGTGGCACCGAAAGGAAGAAGAAAGAGACAGACATCGTCACGTGTTGTTGTACATGTTGCGTCTTTCAATCTCATACGTTTCTTTCTTTTCTACGTTTCTTATATCCTAGAAGAATTTCAATACGATAGCTTCCGATGGAGTATCGACGAAGTATCGAGTCGATCCAGCAGGCCGGGACGAGTGCAATTTGATAAAATCATACAAATAATGCCCTTGTCCCTACCTACCGGCATCCTCGAAATATATTTTCCTGTAGACGTGTTTTCCTCTTCCTTTGTTTTCCGTTGATCGGAGGACCTCAATGCATTTGGATAGGCCGGGACAAGTGCAATATTGAGAATAATGTGATAACGAAACATTGTCACGAATCTCGACCTATCTATGATGCAAATTTTGTTAGTGAGCCTCCTCTGTTTCCTTGTACTCCGTTTCGTGTTTTACGAATAAAGTGGTTGATGATCGGTCGTAACGATGAGACAGAAGTAGTAACTTTGAGAGAAGAGAAATAGAGAGGGATGTCCTCTTTCTCTCTTTTTTTTTCTCTCTCATTCCGCTCCAATTTGCGATCCAGGGTCATATAAGCAGAGTCAGGGCTGAATAACGGTTCAAAGAGGCCCCCGGTCGACGTGAACTTGAATTCAAACACGTTCGGTCAACCTCACCGCGAGATCCAATGTCCAATCGATGATACCGAGAACACCAGTTGTATCTGTGAACAATTTATCCTCGTTAATACATTTTCTATTCTTCATTTACGGAATGCAATTGATAACGAGATGAATATTTATCTATATATATATATACACGATTATAGTTACAAAATCATCGATGAATATACATTTCATATTTCAAGAGATTCTTGTGAAAGAGATAAAAGGGAAAGAATGTTGTCGGAGAGATGCATTGTGAAACTGTTGAAAGAAAAACTCTCTACAAATGATAATCGTGTCGAATATCTGTCGATCTCGAAGATCGTTTGTGCAGATCTATCAAACCTGACCTTGGGTCGGTCCTCGAAATACAAGTAGGAAAATATTTCTTAAACCTATAATAATCCTCTTGTATAAATGATGTGTGAAGATACTAAACACGCCCAACTACGAGAGTATTGTATATTCCATATATTTCCGATGAATATATTTCAATCGAATCTTTGAATATTCATGTTTCATTCATCGACAATCTTTTCTTATACTATTCTATGTGTGAAGACAATTTTCTCGGAATTAACCGTTAGTTCTCACTATGTTGAGAATTTGAATAATTTCTGTGGGAAATTTTGTATATGTTTCTCGAGTGTCGTAACTTTGTGATTAAAGTCTTTTCTTCGACGTAATAACGAATTCTATATAAATTAAATATAATTTCGAAAAAATTGGTCGAGTAGGCAGGCAGTTTCTATGCATAAATTATATGAAATTTTATATAGAAAAATAAAAATAGAATTTATATATACTATATATAATTTCTGGAGGGTTCTCCCCACGTGGAATGGGTTTTTTTTTATTCATTGTATCGTGGGAAAATGATTTCATGGGGTGTGGAGTAATTGGAAAATTGTTCTCATGTTTATAATTTGAGAAAGTGTTCCCTGCTCTGCGGGAGGTTCGCCGCAAGGAAGGGGAGATTCCTTTGAAATGAGAAAAACTCATCCAAATCGTGTAGAAAAAATGTCTCTTCGAATAGAGGAACTTTTTTGTCATAAAAGTTCTTATAGCGTACACATTGAGACATTCGTGTAATCCCGGACTGGGTCTCCATTAATGAGACATAGGAGAATGAATGGTCTGCGCTGCATCCGTTTACCGACATCTCTTCTAATCACGCATTCATTTACTCTGGCATTCCCTCACTTCAGCTGGAATAATTTTCTCCGATATAGCTTTCAACAAACTCCAGAATTTCTGATGAATCTATTCGATGGAATAAACATAGAATAAGATCTTACAGAGAGCAACAGGTGTCAAGACTGATTTTCTCTCAATTATTCTGTTACAAGGAGGAAGCTTTGAAATATTCACATAAATGAACTCAACACGAAATACTCAGTAACTTTATTAGCATCTGTGTTTGCAGGTACGTAATAACACCGAGATATGTTGTGTATATAAGTGAGCAAAGCTTATACACTCGTGAATACTAATGTACCTTTTCCACACCATTCGAGATAAAGTACAAGGTGGTGTATCTTTATTTCTCCCAACATGTTATTCCGTGTATGTATGATCCTCGATTTTATCACATTCTCTGCTTGTAATTTGTACTTTTTCTCCTACTTCTTCTAAATCCTGAGTTTCTGTGTCAACATACTCCACAAGCTGAGCATACAAATATTTCAATGAGAAATCTATCTTATTGATTTTATCGTCGTCGATATCTTTTTGTGCATTAAATCCTTGTTCTGAGGTGTGTTGAGAATTTTCAATTGATTGATTATGTCATTTACTATAAATTGCTCGAGTGGTACCCAGACGATTCAGACGTATCGCCGATGTGCATACAATATGCGATTAGGTAGGAAATTGTGTAGTATATCGCATTTCTTTCAATAAAACCTAATAAGAGCCAAGAAAGGATAACTAGAGAGAAATCTTATAGATCCTAGTCTCATGAGATCCTACTATCGGTTTTTTCAATCGTAAAAACGGCAAAAAATCCGTATTTTGAGGTTGTGGAAACATTTTTGTGTTGTCGAACCACTCAAATTTATAATGAAAATATTGCAATATTCGCGAAGGTAATTTTATACATTACAGTGATATTGCAGCGATATTTGTGCTGAGTGAGAGTTTCTTTTTCTGGCTAGTAAACAATGAAAACTCGAGAAATATATAAAGTCCCACGTGAAAATTTAACCCTGACTTGAAGAATTTGGGCCAGTACTGGCCCGGTTGAAATTTCATTTTGGAATTAAATCCGAAGTTTCATTTCAAATTAAGAAATGTCTTCAATCAAATCCACAATAAACTCACTTTCTTTGTTTCCTGTAAAACATTGAAAATTTGTCCAACAACACATTTCAAAAAAAAAATGTATGTGGCTCGAGGCAAACACTGGCCTGAGATTGCAAATAATTGAAAATAATACGAAAAATAGAAATCTCTTGATAACGTATTTTAATATTGCGAATTAAGGGGGGCACATTAGGGTGGTTCTTATTTTATATATAAAAAGTGTGTTCTGAATCTTTTGTTGTCAATAAACAAGTTTTCTGTACGGCTGACCCTCTAATTTTGTTCTACATCATGAAGGAGTGCTACAACAGGCGTTTCAAAACGCCGTGAGCGACCCCCAAATCTCTTTTGAAAATTATATAAAAAATATTGTAGCACTCCTCAATGATGTAGAGCAAAATTAGAAGGTCAGCCGTACAGAAAGCTTGTTTGTTGACAACAAACAAATCAGAAAACACTTTTTATATATAAAATAAGAACCACCCTAAGGTACATACATTTGAAATGATGAAAAAATCGAGCTACATGAGCAGAACAGATATCTGATATCGCGGATTGATCTGTAACTAAATTTGATTATCAAGTTTTCGTTTAAATTTTGCGGAAATGTTATCAACATAATTGCTTTCAAAGGTTGTCAATAAAAAGATAGATCATTAAAAGGATTATTAAAAAGATAATTGGATTAGCACTGGAATTAACATTTTTTTTTCATTTTCAAATCCCAAAAACTCGAGTTAAAAATCATTTTTCAATTTTTAATCCCAACATTTGAAATAAATAAAAATCCAATTGTTAATTCACAATTTTTGAATTAAAGAACTTCACAACCCGGTTACTTTCTAACTGAATTAAGTTTTTTATCCTTCTTAAATCAACTGAACAAAAAAAAATGTATAAAATTCAAACCCATGCTGATTTAGCTTGAATGGATTAAATTTTATTCTTCAAAACATAGTATCATTTTGTGGAATATTATAGTGATAACATCATAAAGACATTCACACTTCAGTTTTATGTTTATGTAACGTGAAAATATTTGTCAGTAAGCTGATACCGTTATCACGATACTTTATCACGAGTATTCCCAGACAGAAGCCTTCGTCAATGAACCCTTAGCTGTCTGGAATAAATAAAAGGTATATATAAACACTAATACTAATGAGATTACTAAGTACTTCCTATCAAGCCAATTCATATGAATCTTATGGCATGTTCGTAACGTACATTTCAAGCGTAACAACTTCTCACGAACACTTTCTTCTGATTTAAAATAGTTTTCCAATCAAGAACATTCAAATATCTTTAATCATTTTTGTAAACAGGTACAAGGATATTCGCAAGAACTCTATTTTGGGTATTTTTTATGTACCGTTATATGTTTGCTACTTCCAAATAATTGTAAAATAAGTGAAGAAAAATTCGCTGTATGAAATATGCTGGTACCTTGCAATCATCAAAGACGTTACTCGAATTTTATGATGGACAAATTGATTGTTCATTCGACAAACATGTTCCGATCATCGCGGTTATAATTATCTTATGATTTTTTTACTTATATCCTCCATCCTCCCTTCCCAGACAGCACACAAGAATCCCAAATGCATCCTGAAAAAAGAACTCTTGAAGAACTCTTTTAGGATACAAAGTGCACCGAGAAGAAAAAGTTGTGAAATTTACAACGTGAGAAGTCAATATTTGGACGATTTCAATAAATAGTTCGAGTTACCATAATTTTAGTTGATTTTACAGGGGGGCAATGTAAGATTCACATCAGCTGTAATATATCTCACATTCGCAGTTGTGAAATTAACTCAAATTGTGGTAGCTCGAACTACTTTTGAAGTCGTCCAAATATTGACTTTGCAAGATGTAAACTTTACATTTGCGATTTCCGTTAAAATTCTATGAAACTTCTTTGAGAATTTTGAAACTCTTTCGGAACACTTTATATTCTAAAAGGATTCTTCGAGAGTTCCTTTTTCAGAATTCTCTCCAAATTTAAATAAGTGAAATCTCACTATTTCTGCAGTTAATCAGTGAGATAACAGTGAATAGTCCCTGGTTATGCAGTTGAAGTTCGTCCTCACGGATTAAATCAGTGGCATTCCACTGCAGGGATTAGTGGATATTCACTGATTTTGCACTGCACACGAACTGATTCGCAGTGGTCGACTTTTCACTGCAATCAGTGAGATTCCACTGTTTTCAATTTAGAGAGTTCATTTGAGATGTTTTTGGCTAGTACAACTATCACGTATTGTTGAATTCATTTCAAATTATGCATACTATAATTTGATTCTTTTCCATCGGATGCAAGATTTTCTCGAATATGCAAATCTGGTGGCACATTCTATCGAAGAGCAACGGCTGTTCCCATACCGAGAGAAATTTGATCGTATAAGATCCTATTTTTATTCGTAAACCAGAAACATTAGTAGATTCCCACGATAAGTGTTCTCGATTCTTGGTCATTTTTGCCACCAGCGGAGGTGAAAGTTGTTAGAATGTAGCTTCATTTACTATTGCCGATGGTAAAAATGATCAGAAATCAAAACCAGAAGTTATAGTCGGAATCTTTGAATGTTCGTAGCTGACGATGGACGAAATAAGCCCTTGCGTGATGAAATTCTTTTCAATGCCGGACTTTCAAGCATAGCTGTGAACAATGTTACGGTCTTCGTAAAAACTTTGAGAGCTCTACTATTCTTCGTAAGAGACCTCCGACGATGCCAAGTGCTCTCAGTTGTATTAAAGTGTCGATAACATGGTTAAAAAATCCCATTGAACCGATTGATTTCTATCAATTTTGTTGCAGAAACACAATTCAAACCCATAACGAAAAAATTCAATGAATGGGTTTGAATTATGTTTCTGCATTGGAATTCTTGAAGAGTTACTTGAAGGAAACTTGGAGATTGGGAAAAACTGACCAACGAAGACTTGAAGCGTTTGAAATGTGGTGTTATAGAAGGATGCTCAGGATAAAATGAATAGAGAGAGTCAAGAATGAGGGAGTACTTGAAGAAATAAATGAAAAAAAAAATATCTTTTGAAATATGTCGTTAAAAGCAGAAGAAGTAATCTGATAGGAAACGCGTTAAGGCGTGATGGTTTATTTCAAACAATATTAGAAGGAAAAATGAAAGGTCACACTTGTAAAGGTAGACCTAGATTAAGTTGTATGAAACAAATTAAATAAGACAAGGGAAGTCATACACGGAGAAAACTGAATAGTGATATCAATCAAACCAATGGTATCTCGTGCTCAACGATTTAGTGAGATATGGACAGACCAAATGTTTAGTATTAGAAACCGAATGCACATACAGTTCATGTCACCATAACAAGTCAAATTAATTTGACTAAACTTGTATTTCATTCGATTACCCAAGCATTGTTATTCGTACCAAACAGTGAATGGTCGCATAATTGATTCCACCACACAAATCATCTATTCCGCGGAATGGGCATGATAATTTTTACTAAACAACAATATGAATTCGATTCAACAATAAAAAAGTTTTTGTTATATTATGAAGGTTGTTAATGTTGTCTTTAGAAATCATTTCCCAAAGCAGCAACAATTTTGATTGCTTGACATTCATTACTGTTTAGTTGAGCGTGAAGTTGTAGCATCGAACATCGATTGCACATGACATTCAGGGTGCTGAAAGCGGGAATCGAACCTCAACATCCTACCTACCTACCTACCTACACCTAACGCGTATACCACTTGAGCTAAACTGAACATATAATTTTCCTAGCTTTGCGTATCTCTTATAAGTGTTTGGAGAACTTATGATTAGAGGATACTAAATAAATTAATTTTGTGAAGTGTTGATTATTAAGACGAGAATCATGATAGGCATATTCCATACACGAGTGATCATCAACTCCTTTCCTGTCATTAACACATTTATGAGAAAAAAAAATCGTTTATAAACAAAACAGTGTCGGTAAGCGAGGAGAGTTCGTATGGTTCGTATATTCGGTTATATTCGACTCGTTTCGGTTCACTCCGCTCGAGCGCGAATAAAATAGTTATTATTACTAAACAGCGTAGTAAAGGCAATTGAGTCAGTCAAACTAACTATACCATCCGTAATATTGATCATACATGGACTACTGTACCATTTTGTTGAAATCACGAATCTTTACTGAATTATATTTAGTAGAATAAAATGATTGCTTAGTGCTTTCAACGAAACAAGGTTCTACTAAACGATAATGGTGACTTATCGAGTTCCACTATTCCAGTTTTCTCCGGGTAAAACTGATGACTTCATGATGATGCATCGGAATTAAAAAGGAATCAATCGGTTCAATGACATTTTTTAACCAGGGTATTTATAATGTTTTGAATTAATGGGATTTTCTCCTTCGTTTCCTTCATTCGCCTCAAATCCACCTACAAGGCAACGTAAAGAAGCGGCTTGTTTCATCAGTGAAGTAGCTGTACGGGAAATATCTAACGACCGAGACACCACAACAATTCACGATGAGTCCATGATAGTGCGGCCTCGATATACACCAAATGCTCATTGTAACGAAAGTTCATGTTCCGAACGCTGATGGATCGAAGGATTATTATGTCGAATGTATTTGATTGGTTGAAAACTGCAATTTCTTGTGGATTCTTCAAGAATGAGGAACCTGATTGCTTTCGGTGTATTAGTCCTTCACCCCTGCTAAAAATTCCCAATGAAGAACGATTCAAAACGATAAGAATTCTCTATAGTTTTGAATGAGGTCCTTGAATACGGAATTTACAATGTTATACCGTTCTTCAACGATAGAACTCTATCGTTCCTTATAGTATTCTATGGAATTTAACGTAAAACCTATGTGACTTTATCGTAAAATTCTTATAGAAACAGGACACATGACTATTTTTTTTCGAATAACTGGTACTTTTTCTATACGAATTTCACTATAAAACCACATACATCCTGTTACATTTCATACAATACGATAAGGAACGATACCGTTCTATCGTTGAAGAACGATATAACATTGTAAATTCCGTGTTCAAAAACCTCATTCAAAACTATAGAGAAATCTTATCGTTTTGAATCGTTCTTTATTGGGAATTTTTAGCAGGGACCCCTTCGAAGTACACACAAGTGCAAATTCGCACCACGCAACTTTACCGATTGATAACTCGGTTCCTGTTCGCCAATTTCACCTGTCTTTTTTTCAATTTAAAGGCAAAACTGTGCAGATCAACGTGCTTTGGAAGAAAATCCACAAATATTCCATTCAATTAGCGAAAAAAAAAACACAAAAATAAAATCAATTATTGATGAGAAACGAAAAATATCAAAATGGTTGGTGCGAATTTGCACCTGTGTGTACTCGAAGAGTTAGCTTTCGGAGTATGGACTTTCGGTTCAACACTGGTTCAAATCCAACACCGTAACATCGAATTTCATGGGGTGTTAACTCTATCACCGCTTTTTTTTTACAGTAAACGACCACATATGGTGCGAATAAAATTCGATGTATTGGGAGCCCACTTCAGGAACCATCAAAATGCGTAGAAAATTTTTCATGGCTTTATACCACACGAAACTCGAGTGATAAATAAAGAAAAATTCCAAATAATCACCTCCTTTTTCTCGGTCCTCTTACAAGTATACGATTCTGATGCGTAACGGAAGAATAAACACAACTGCGTAGATCTTTCGCGCGAAACCTTCGTGAAGACAGCAATCCTTCGTGTACTCTTCGAACACTGGTTACTTACAGGCCTGAAAAAGACAGAGAATGTTTATCGTTAATTCAAAATTCAATTCATCTCATATAATCGTGGTAAATAAAGGCTAATGTATACGTGTGAAATGATTCAGCTATGGATTTTCAATAATAATTTGAAGGAAATGATTTCGGAATGAATAATTTTGAATCTTTTCCAAGACTCAAATGACAAGAATCGACAAGAAGTGTTGATGGAAAAATTTTGAATTTTTTACAGGAAGTGAAGCAACTGATTTTAGTGATATATTCTCAAATTTGATTTCCCTTCTTCTAAAAAAAATATATCGAATACCTGAAAGACGATCCCCACACAGCACCACAGTTCGAGAAGAATTCATATAGAATTCTTATTGAACCGATAGTGTTCTTTATGAACTCCTTAAGAATTCTTCTGGGACTGTGGTGTTGTGTGGGAAGAGTGAATTTTTGTTTCCAGTTAGTTGTTCTCGAATAAAAGTAATAAAACTGAATTTTTATTTCTCAACAATGGAGATGGGAGGCGATTGAAGGGAACATCCTAGAATACATTTCGATGAATCCATGGATGAAATAATTATCAAGAACAATTTTATTTGAAAAAAATATATACACTGAGAGAAAAAATTTCCGGGAACAATGAAATATTTAGTTGAATAGTCGCCATAAAATACTTAATTGATTTGAATAAACTTTCATTGACTCGATTAAATAACTGTTTCAATTGATGAAATATTGCATAGCATATTAAATATTTGTTTGATTGAATGAATATTTAATCGAGTCAATGGAAGTTTATTCAAATCAATTAAGTATTTTATGGCGACTATTCAACTAAATATTTCATTGTTCCCGGAAATTTTTTCTCTCAGTGTATGAGTTCAAAAAATCGAGTGCCTTGGGCTACAATGTCCTCGGCTGCGTTTGGACTCGATATTTTCTATTTTTTGTTAAGTTTTGTAAAGGGGAAACACATTTATACGAGGATCAATCGGAACAAACAATCGAAGTCGTGAAGAATACCACTTTTCCCAACAAATCACGTTCCTGATACTCTAAAAATGTAGTTTTCTGTCCATTAAATGTTTAACTCATGAAAAATCAACGCTGAACTAATTTGAAGTTCATAAAAAACAACTCTGGTCATTTTTGCACCATTCTAAACAATATTATGTAGACAAATAGTTCATTTTTGTGTTTATTTTTAATGATGTTGAGGTGCATAGAAAATGTTGACCCACTCTCTAAATTCGAAACAGTGAAACCTCACTGATTGCAGTGAAAAGTTGCATTTCCCAGTTATTTATAGCACCTGTTGAGGGCCTGATCAGGCCCTGAACACACTGAGAAAAAGGATTCGTTGAATCAATTAAGATTTGTTTATATTGAATCAATCGTATTAGTTGGATACGGCCAAAGTTATATTCATTGATATTTATTTCATCATATGGTTGATAAACACAGCACATATTTCTTCGTGTCAACTTCATACCGATTATGACATAAGAAATCTAAATTTGATAACAATTCATATTCATTTAAATGAATTTCGATCAGCTTGGATCAAATAAATGATTTGGTTATAGTTAATAAATATGAATTTCTTGATTCAACGCAATGTTCGGTTATGATGAATAAGTCTCATTTGTATGAAACAATACCTCTTGAAAATGTACAAACAAATGCTTTGATTTGTCAGAAGAAAACCTTTTTTTCAGTGCAGAGCTGGGGAATGCCACGATTCATTATTACCCGGGAGTGCTGCATATGCAATGTACAATCTGTGAATAATAACTGATCTTTGCAGTGAAATAACTGCATAACCAGTGAATATTCACTGAAAGTGAGTTTAGTGAACGTAGCAAATTGGCAACGTGTGTAGCTAGAGGGTTATGCAGTGAAATTTCACTGATTTCAACCAGTGGTATTAACTATCAACCAGAAATAGTGAAATTGTTGTACTGATTCAAATGTAGGGAGCAAAGCATTCGCCAAATAGGATGCCTTGACCAAAATGACAACTAATTTTCAAGTTAAATTTGAAGACATACATTTTTTGAAAATCCCAAACAGAAAGAATTTTATTTTTCGATTCTTCATTGCTCCCTAACAAACAAATAAATAGGAAATGAAAACTTCTTCAAGGGTACCGACTCTCCTCTACTATATTAATTGAGAATAATGTTATTTCTCAATTCATAAAATGTTATTTTCACAATATTCATATGTTTCAGAACAAGAATGGCAGTAGAAAGATGGATCAAACTTGGAACATATCGCACCAAAACAGCAATTAATGTTTCTAAGAATATTTTACGCTCCTCGAAACGCAAATGAGACAAAATGAGTTCATTTTGAGTACAATTTTTGAATATGAACAATAGACAGTTTCAAAAAAATCGAAATTTTTTTGTTCTTCGAAACTAAAAACTTTCGAGGAGGTGTGAAAAGACACCTGTGAAAAGCAGAGCTCTTAATATTAAGATTTGGAGGTCGCGCATCGCACTTTTTCATTTCCCATTTAAATAACACAGAGAAAAATGTTTTTAAAGTTTAGAATTTTTCAACTCCTCGACGATTCACTGAACTGCTAGGACTATAACATATTCTTATCCTACTCCTTCAAAAGTTATTCACGGTCGAAGTTGAAACTACAAAGGAATTCATGACTTTTTCCACATTTTGGCAGATCCACCAAAAAATCTATCTATCTTCCTGCAAAATGTAGCTTTGATTAATATTTTTCGAAGTATTTTTGTAGTTCTGAGATTATTTCAAGTCTACTACTCATTAAAAAACATTAAATTTTTACAACCTCATCTTGAGTCTGCACATTTGACTGGAAGTGTGGGAATTTTGTAAGTTTTCTACATTCAAAAGATTGAAATATTGAATATAGCCTTGAATTTCTTTGCAGGTTCAACTTTGACCTTGAATAGAATTTCGTAGGGACCTTTTTTGTAGAGCGTTTAATTCTCTATAAGAATATGTTATAGTCTTAGCAGTTCAGTGAATCGTTGAGGAGTTGAAAAATTCTAAACTTTAAAAATATTCTTCCCGTTTTATCTAAAAGGGAAATGAAAAAGTGCGATGCGCGACCTCTAAATATTAATATATTAAGAGATATGCTTTTCACAGGTGTCTTTTCACACCTCCTGGAAAGTTTGTATGTACGGGTTTCGAAGAAAAAAAAATTTCCATTTTTTCGAAACAGTCTAATGAACAATTCTGCTATGACTAAAAACATCGATGATTGAATAGATACTATACTTGAACAAGTTCATTCTCTCGGTGATGATACTGTTTGTTCGATGACCATTAAAACATCGATGAAACGGAGCTTACGAAATTTACAACTTCCGTTCTTCGAAATTTAATATTTACACTTTTTTCACACAAGGAAGAATATCCATACCCGCAGTATCGGCAAAAGAACTGTACTTGTATGTCCAAAGATTCATGGGTGTAATTATTCGAATTATGAGGAGGAGTGGAAGAATATGAATGAAGTGGTTACAACTAAAATTTATTACTTATATACTGCAAAAATTTCCACTTGAACATTCCAGTTATTGTACTGGAAGTCATTACCCAGTACACGTTGAACCGAAAATTCCAATTCATTTGCAAAAGTATTCCACCATATTCACTTATTACTCTCACACATTGTTCACATACCATAAAGGAAGGCTTATTCGTTGTAAACAAATCATCATTTGGGTCGAATTAGATTTGTTATTAGTTAATAAATCTTATTTGATTGAAATCAATTTGGAATACTTTTTTCTCGGGGTAGACTTCAATTTTGACGCGAATTTGAAAATTTGTTCTGGCTCAATTATTGTTATTTTGCGTCATTCTGTGCACTGAAAGAATTCTGTTACAAAAATTACCGTGAAATTTCAGGGATCGAAGGACAAGTGAAAAATTACTATGCAGCTTGTAAAAATGAGTGAATCTTTACATAGTTGAAAGTGATATTTTCTACAAATTTTACAGAATGCACAGCAATATTGGGAAAATTTTCCACTCGTCCCTCGATCATTGGAATTTCACTATAATTTTGCAAATAAAATTCTTTCAGTGTGTAGTTCGGCAAAGTAATTCTGAATTAAATGGCATATAGTTCTGCGTTAAATTATTTCTATCAGGATTTCAGACGTACTGTGGCGTAAATATATTTTCCCGATGATATTTCAGGTTGGAGAACAGCGTTTAATTGAATTTTTTACTTCTATTTGTACGTACTTGTACCATATATCAGTCTATTATTTATTCCAATCTTTACATATACATACATTAAAATTGTAGAAATATACGAAATTATGTTTTTTTACGCTCAAGTATTGCTCATTACGCCTCATCGCTATGCTCATTTACGTCAAAATATGATCTTTTGCATCATAATTTTACATGGTCGTCTAAGAAAACAAGTAGATGAAATTATATAAGATATATAACCATCAATTATGCACAGTTGTGTTTACGGTAGTTTGGTGTACAAAGAAGTAATTCGAATTGGTATATCGGTTTCTGCTTTCAATATAAATGAGTCTAAACATGAGTAATTTAGCATTAAATTAGTTAAATATGAATAGCGTGGGGTAGGAGCACACGAAAATACGCAAGATCAAGTAAAACCCCGGGCATTCGTACCTGGGAGTACGGTGTGCTACCCTGGATTATCAAAAACAAGCTTAGCAATGCGTAAAAGGGGATAGAAAGAGTGACCGCAAAATCCGCCTGTTTTTTTGGGACCGCAAGTTTCAGGTTGAATTGTATTCTGAAAAATACCTTATGTCGATCATTTGCGAGGGAATACCATTTCCCGGTGAGACGGAATCGATAGATTCTTGACAAAATGGATTCTTTCTTATAAAAAAAACCTACCGAGGTTTATTGATTTTTACTAAATCTTGATCAAAATTTGATACTACTTTACCTGTAAAACCAGTCTTATGCTCACCAGGAAATTGTATACCCTCGCAAATGATCAACACAGGGTCAGTTTCTAGAATGCATTCTAACCTGAAACCCGCGGTCCCGGAAAATAGGCGGAATACTCTTTTCAGCTGTAATGCAATTGGTTCGTATCCTGAACAAAGTATTCCAATCCCCTCGCTGTAATTTTGCATAGCTTAGGAACAAAACTATACAATTTTATGCGCAATAATGTAACTTAGATCGATATAATTCCTGGTAGTTTGCGTTGCAATTTGGCGTAGGAATGTTTCCACGTTGGGAGCATATACGCTGCTTTTAGTAAGGAGGATGGAGAATATGCACCATTTGAACTGGATCTTCTCAGGGAACGTTCAAACATTTTTTAGAATCATTATATATATTTATAATTATGCAATTGTTCAAGAGTAGTCGACTACTATCAAACAGAAGGCTTTTGCATCGATTTTCCAATATTTACAACGTTTTGGTACTCGCAATCGTAAATTTCCAGGGTGCCTGGAAGTTCTATGCGTCTCATTGGGCATTCTATTCAATGCGAATTCCTGATTGATCAATTCCGTTAGAATTTCCAGATTGTGGGCACCCACTGATTCGATACACGCAAAGAATCGAAATTTTCAAACATCGCTATCTGAAAACCACTAAAATTTCACATACAATAGTTTTATCTCCACTTTCTTCTATAATCAATATATTCTTCGTGGATTCTTTCCATCACCGTTAAGGAGATACCAGCGCCGGGTAAGGTTTCAGCAAAATACTTTCATATTTTCAAAATATCGCTCTATACAGAATTTTTATAGACATTCAAGAAATGCTGTATAGAGCGATATTTTGAAAGTATTGAAGAGAAATCTTATACGAAAGATTTGGCTCATATCCCGGCGTTAGTATCCCCTTAAACGATCAACTCTGTTTCGTTATTCCGTATACAATTTCCCATTCGATGACATTCAAAGCTGACCCTGAATCTCCCAACAACAAGGTGAACATTTTTCCTCTCACCTTTTCTAATTCATTGTTAAGTACATATTCTAATATGGAAATTCGATGTACCGTACACTTTTACCTGCTCTAGAACTCGAACGCGTGTGTTTTTTCCCGCATTGCCACATGGTAAATTGAATGGGTAGTGTTTAACACAGTAATGACTTTGTATAACCATTTAATCGATAAATCTAAATGAAACCGCAGATACAAGTCGAATCATGGAGTTTTAAGAAAGACCTAGATGTTTATAATTATAAACTTGAAATCATTTCACGATTCGAGATTTTCCATACATTTGAAAACATTTGTTTTCATTCCTCCTCACGGAGAAAAATGAAGGTCGGAAATATAGTAATCTTTAATAAAAATTTGAGAATATTTCTTTGAGAGTTTTTCTTAAATGCATAATAAAGACAAAACGGTCCACTTTTTTGTGGAATTTTATTCGAAAAACAATGAAAAATTATCAATACTTGATAAAGAATAGAGAAACATATGAACTTTCCCAAAAGTCGCGCTTGAAATTTTACAAAAATAGTAACAAAATTTAAATATCCTACTATTCACTTTGTGAAATTTCGTATGCGACTTTTGGAAAGTTCATATGTTTCTCTATTCTTTATTAAGTATTGATAATTTTTCATTGTTTTTCATATACAATTCCACAAAAAAGTACACCGTTTTGTCTTGATTATGCATTTAAGAAAAATTCTCAGATTTTAAGAAATATTCTCAAATTTTTATCAAAGATTACAATATTTTCGACCTGCATTTTTCTCCGTGCATTTCATTAATCATCAGTTTACAAAAATCAAGAGAAAAACTTTTTATTTAGATATTCCATTTATGCAACATTGAAACCTTTGATTATTTCCCATAAAATCCACGAGTCATAATTATTTCCTGTTTTCTTCGACCATCGTATGCAAAGAGATTGTATAATCTCTGCAAATTGTTCATCGTTTTTATTTAACCCAGATACATTCCAGAATATTATTTCATTCCCCTCAAGTGGAAACTCTTTACGCTATATAATGGCTCGACGCGTATCTTGTCTCTTTTCTCTGTTTTTTTATTGCTAACATTGGATTCGTACTTCTTTTTGTATTCCTCGCGTAGCAAGGTGAATTTGAATTTCCCTCCCTCTTGTCTTCTTTCTTTGTTTGTTTGACTCTCCTTCTGTCGTCAAATCAATGCATCGATCCAATTTAAATTTCTAATCTTTGATCTGTGTACATAAACGATCCTGGAATAATATCTTAATTCGAGCATAAAGGAAGCATTTGATTTATTGCATTGAGATTATTGAAATTTATTCCCAGAATAGTGTATCGTGCGAGTCATTGGATAAAGTCAAAATCGAGAAGAGACAAACTCGCGATCGGAGAGATAGTACATTTTCCTTCGATGAACTACGAGCAAGGGAATAACTGTAGTTACAAACAAACTTTCATCGATAGTCACAGTATTTTTATTAAGTACGTTTTGCATCCGTTATTTGCGGGTAAGTGCCCGCTATTCCCATCCAAGCTGCGAGCATATAACAGAACTATGTGAGTTATCTCATTATTGCATTCTGTTAGTTTGAAATGCAGCAAAAACACCTTACATTGTGAATCAATAATTCAGTACACATAAATCTACTGTAATTTGAATACAAGATACTCGTTCGGATTCTCCAACAGTATCTATTGCGTAATTTATAGCAGTTATCCGCTACTGTAAATTTCTCGTATGAATGTCAAGAAATCTAATTCTTTTCCATCCAAATCAGGAATATACTGAGCGCAGTCTTTCAAAAATCTCTTTCCGGAGAAAGTTAGAATGTAGATTCCAAAATTGTGCTAAAAAAAGTATAGGTGAAATAGATATTCGATGTTCAAGGCTAGTGTTCAGTACCTCGCCACAGGTGCGTTTAGTGACATCCGCAATTTTGGAAAAAAAATCCCTTTGACATGAAGCTGAAACTAGCGGCCAAAAGCTGACAGTCAATTGTTTGAACTTTTGATAGAATCATTTTATCAAGTATTGTGGTAGCAAAATCGCTTAACTACAAGCCGCTCAATTGATCTGCTAGCTTTTGGCCGCTAGTTTCAGTTTCATGCCTTTGACCCCTGCTTTAGCCAATCCCAAAATAATTTTTGAGAAACAATTTGTTTGTTTTTGTAAAATCATTTAGTTATTGTGATCATTTTAACCCTTTGCCGCTGGGACAGCGCGAAACAGCGCCTTCCTAATTTTCCCTAGTTTGAGGAACCCATTGATTCTCGCCAAATGATTGATCAATCAGACCTTTGCCCAATTTATGAGATTTGGCGGGTATCAATAGATTTCTTCAACCAGGGGCTCTTCGGGTAAATGGTGGGGAAAAATTCCAACAACAAAGGGTTAAAGTATTTTCGGACATGGATTATACATTTTCGAATAAGATCATAGCTGCACGGAAAGACCGGGTCTATTAATATTTAGAAAGAATTTATCAACGTTTGAAAAGATGACTCTCAATCTAGGGAAAAACAGGATCGCTGAAAAATATTTGTAGTCAAAATATTGAGAGCTGATAGTTCCATTGTTATTTTTCACAGTGAAACTATCAATTTTTAATACATCGTTTACGAATTTTTAGTAGACTTTCTACGAATATTTTTCAGCAATCCTCGTTTTCTCTAAATTGACAGTCATTTTTCTAAATATAAATAGACCCGGTCTTTCCGTGTGTAAGAAATGCTGCCGAAATTTATCCATTTCTTTTACGTGGCAACGTAGTTGCCGTAGCGATTGCTTTTGATTATTTTCAAAAATTAATTGTATTTACTTTTCAATCAGTAGATTCAAAATATAACATGAAGCTGAAACTAGCAGCCGATTGTTGTAACCTTCGAATCAAGGTTATTAGAGCTTTGTTTATACAAGAAATCGATTAAGTAGCATCCTACCAAACGTTTTAGATGCTCAAATCCTTAATAAAAATTGTGTATAAAGAGTTATGAAAAGCGGTTGCTAGCTCTACGGCTGCCAGTTTCAGCTTCATAAATAAAACTCTTCCCCTTTGAAAACCTATCCTACATCTTCTTTGAACTCACTTTAAACACCCAATATAATTTTTTGAAAAATTTTCCTTCAATTTCTGGTGTTTTCTGTTTGAATAAACAATGCCGTCCTCATTTTTCAAGGGAATTAATAATACTTCATTGGAAATTATTTATTGTAGTTACAATATTAAAGACGAAACCCAACCCCTTGTTCAGTCAAATAGAATGCTGGAGAACACCTTGGCCATTGCAGATTAATAAACAATGATATGATGAATGAGAGTGAATTAATCCTGAATGTGATACACTCAGGGTTTCGTATATTACGTGCAACATTTTTAGCAAGATAGTGCTCGAGGCGTCCAAGTTGAATACAGTGATGACGTGCTATCCCTTGGGTGAGTAAACAAAAGGTTCTCAATAGACTGATCGACAAAATAAAACTTGACCTTGCATCGTGCCGACTTTACCACTTTACAACCTTAGAAATAACTAGGATTACTTTTCTATAGTTTGCGTGACTGCTCCAATTTTCGTAACTCAAAATATAACCCTCGAAATTGAATGAGAATCCTTGCCTTTTTTGACATTGAAAGGTTGGTACAAGTTTGAAACTAATTTACCATCCTTGGCATTGCTTCAAATTTCAATATTCTCACTTTTTCTAGTTATTACACTGAAAAAAGAATCTACCCTGTTACAAATATTCTATAAAATCTCATTGACGAATGGGAAAATTGATAGGTTTCAATCAAATTCAATGATACTGAATCAGCAATCTCACCATTCGTAATGGGATTCAATAGAACATTTCTACCAGGGTAGTTATTGTTACCAAATTGATTTGGTTGCCTCAAATATGTGATTAATTTATTCAATAATAAAAATGTTGATTTTGCCTATA
This sequence comes from Gonatopus flavifemur, assembly GCA_018340375.1. Classification (NCBI taxonomy): domain Eukaryota; kingdom Metazoa; phylum Arthropoda; class Insecta; order Hymenoptera; family Dryinidae; genus Gonatopus; species Gonatopus flavifemur. Next base: position 17,129,773 of record JAFFJZ010000005.1, read on the forward strand.
TACTATACTATAACTGTAACTAAATCCTTTTCTCAGTGCAGTGTCGATAAAGTACATCAAAGTTACTTCTCTTTCTCTTATCTGCTTGTTCAAAACTCCACAATTTAAATTAAATCCATTATAAACATTTGAAAGCTTTTTCAAGTTCAAGCTATTCCAGGCTCTAAATTCAAGTCCACTTCAGGAGAGGTTTATTTGAAAAATAAAGAAGAATATTTCCTTTTCTAAACCCATTATCAACCTAATATCCACGACTCTAATTTAATTTTGATTAAACCTTGAGTTGTTCATCACACTCACATGGACCGATGGATGGTTCCCATTGCATTGTGAGAACTAGATAAGTTAACCGAACCAACTGGATGAGTCTTAAAATAGATCTAAGATCTCCACGAAACGATTTAAGAAGATTTTTAAGAACGTCCAGGATTCAAAACAAATAATAAATACACGATTTTCTAAATAGTGTGTGTACACATAGATTTGTATATGCATGAATGCACGACGAGAGAAACAAAAAGAACCTTAAACCACGTGAGAGTATCCCACAAGAGTATGTGTGTTCATGCATTCATGCGTGTGGACGTTCCTCCGCTTTGGCCTTGGCGGTCAGTCTCCAAATCGGAGAACTCTTCTAGCATCTACTTCGAATCACAAATCATAGCCCGAGGTCACGTGGACCCGATGATTGTGTTGTGAGAACTAATACTAATACTAATGTTAAATACTAATATATACCAATACCATCGTTGAGATTTGTCGAGAGACGGATGAGCGAGCTCGACCAACTGAACTGAAGAGAAAAGGAGCCCCTTTTTATGCTTGTATATACAACCGATGGAATTTCTGTGAAACGCAAAACCGACGACGGGTTCAGAGGGAACTATAGTAAAAAGGAAAAAGGGGCAAGGGACGAAGAAAGGAAGAGGCAACCGGCGCCCTTTGCCAATTCAATCGTTACAAATGCTATAGCGCGTTGTAACTCGATCCTTCACTCCACGGAATAACAACAGCGACGACGTTGCCGCGTAATTGAACTCTATCTCTCTTTCATTCTCCTTCCCCATTTCCTACATCTTACGGGTTTCTAAGCGTTTTTTCTCTCTTTTCGCGGCGATAAGATTTTCCCATGTGAATATGTCATTCGAGTGTGACACTATAATCCGGATATATGCATATATCTGTGTTTTCTCAAAATTTTATCCGAAAATACCCGTTTGAAGACAACCCTAATCTTCAGGAATGCTCATTGAATGTTCTTTGAATGTTTCTGGGGCGGAATTTTGATATACATAATTGTTATGGAATGAGACTAGGCCTGACAAGAGGGGGGGCGGGGCTGCCAGGGTGTTTCCTCCCGGGCCCGGAGTTTTCTGGGGGTTTTCTGTTTTTTCCTAAGTGCTTTATCTCCTTCCGTTTTTGTCAAACGGTTTCCAACTCAAATGAAACGAAGGATATATGATGAGGTATATATTTTTGATTCTGAAGTCAAGGAACTTTGTATTATTCTTTTGTGAGAATACAGTTTTTCAACTCAATTTCAAGAAAATTGGGGCCCGTAAGTCGCTTCCCCCCGGGCCCAGATTTTCTCTCCACGGCCCTGAATGAAACTCTTCTAATTGGTGTACAATATTTTGTATAGAATCCTTTTAACTACCCAAGTTCTAATGGGAAGCATTTTCGCGGATTCTGCCTTTGGGAAGATTTCATGCAACTCGATATGATTAAGGGTTTGAGAAAGGAAAGAGTAAAAGTGCTGCTATAGGAGTCATGAAGCTGAACCTAGCAGCAAAGTTTTGTAACCTCTGATTGAAAGTTTTTAAGGTTTGTTGATGTCAAACATCGATCAAGTAGCATCCCATTGAACGTTTCAGATTCTCAAGGGTATCCCGTAGAAGCCGAAGTTACTAGATCTCCCTGCCCAAAATACTCGAAGATGACTGAATAAAATTAATTAAAATAACCAGCCAGACCTTCTGTTGATATGGAAGGAATCTGGTTGGTTGTTATATTCCATTATATTGAGTCATCTTTGAGTATTTTGGGAAAAACAATCTAGTAACTTCGGCTTCTACGGGATACCCTTAAGGGGATTCATTACTCCCTGCAAAAGTTACTAGATTCCAAATTTCTCCCCCCAGTTTTCTCAGAAACGAACACATAAAATGAAAAATAATGAGTAGCTGCATTTTTTCAATAGCCTAAGAAGATGCACCTGCTCATTAAAATTGATTCTATTCATTGATTACTCAGAAAACTGGGGGGAGAGATCTAGTAACTTGGCTTGTGGTGAATCGCCTTGAGGGGCCTTTCTGAAAAAATTTTTTTCTCCAAACATTTGTTTCTCATAGAAAAAATTGAGATATCGTTTTGAAAATTTGTAAGTACACTGTCAGAAATATTATGAAGTTTTTTTCAATACCGTACATTAATTCAGGTTAATATACATTTTACATTAAATTTAATGTACCAAAACATTGAAAAAATATAGATTTTGCTATAGTTTACATTAAATTTAATGTAAAATGTGTATGAAACTCAATTCATGCGCGTATTTGAAAAAAACTTCCAGCAAATACATTAAAATTAATGCAGAAATTTCTAACAGTGTATATTTATTAAACATTCAATATTACAAAAATATTTTTTTCAGATTTAAACAAATGTTCTTTTTCGTTACACTAATTTAAACAACAAATAAACTAAAAAATGACGGTGGGAGTGATTTGGGGCGACCGGATGATCTGAAAAAAAAAAAAACAAAAAGGATCTCTTCTCTCTGAACCAGGATCTCTTCGATTGGTCAAAAATTCTCCGATTTCTATCCGATTTTCCACCCTCGAAAATCGATTTTTTCGAAAAATGGCCGCCATTTTGTTATTTTTTGATGGAAAAGAAATATTCTAGTTCATGCGATAGCCACTTCAACAAGGAATAATTTGCCATGTTCTTTTCCTTTTTCAGATCATCCGGTCGCCCCAAATCACTCCCACCGTCATTTTTTAGTGTTTTTTTTTTGTTCAAATTAGTAGAACGATAAAAAAAAAATTGTTTGAATCTGAAAAAAACATTTTTTGTAATATTTAATGTTCAATAAACGTACCTATAAATTTTCAAAACGATATCTCAATTCTTTCTATGAGAAAAAAATGTTTGAAAAACAAAATTTTCTTTGAAAATCTGAAAATACAGTTGAATTGATTGATGTGAAAATCTGTACACATATTGAGATACATTTTAACTGTGTTTTGACATTTTTTATTTATAAAAATGATAATTTTGAGAGCTGTTATCATAGCTGATCTCCAGAAGCTCCTCCAAACCAAAGCGCTCTGCGGTACCACGATATTTTAGATTTTTCAACAAAATTTTGGCCTTAAATTGTTAAAAAAAAAAAAAAATATTCATCGATAAGAAGAAACCTTCGATTAATTACTAAAAAATATAGTCAACAAGCTTGTGTTGAAATTTGAGACCGGTCGGTGCAGCCGTTTTCGAGAAATCTTGGTCACCGACTTTGAAAACACAGTTTGTAGAAAAACGCATTCAAAATTTCAAAAGCACTTGACATAGAGTAAACAAATTTTACAAATATGCGTGTAACTTGGACAATAATCGCCGAATTTACTTGTAATTTTCTGTGTTTGTATACATAAATGTATATACATTACGAAAATGAAATTAAAAAAAATCGATGTTTTGAAAATTTTAACTTACATCTTCAATAGACGTGAAAAATTTGATGTAAAAAATTGCCACTAGCTTTACGGCTGTCAGTTTCAGCTTCACATAGGAGTCTTAATAAAAGCTAGAATCTGTGTTGAATGTAGGGATAGGCGATACTTTGAAAGTAGTATCGATATTTCTTGATAGAAAATTTCGCGAGTTGATATTGAATTTTATGCAATATAGATCGAAATTTTATTCAAATTGTATGAAAATATCTTTGCCAAACTTCTTTGTCAAATTTATCCCACATTCAGAATGAAATTGATGTATTTAATAAAAAAATTAAGAAATTTCCAATTTCTTATAGAATTTGCGACTTGAAAAACTTTGGAGGTTAATTATTGATCTCACATTTATTCTACTCGAATGAACTTGAACAGGTAATTATAACGATAATTATCGATCTGAATAAATGCAGATGGATCCTGTAGAAACCCAGCAGGGGCAGTTCAGTACTTCGAACGATTCTATACTCTTCTTTGACGTAACTAAAACACCTGCCTGATGTGCGCTCAACACCTGCTGATGTAACGCCAAATTCCAACTTAACTCAGCCGTACAAAGGATCGTAATTTTCATGACATAATTTTATACATTAAAATTCTAAATAGCACCGAATGATATGAGAATAAATATTTATATGACAATATCTGGAACATATGAATTCGTATGAATGGACTCCAAACTTTCAATCAATTATCGATTGAGAAGCTATGAAAATGCTACTTTTGTGACATATTTGAAAAAGTTCTATTCGAATATTCTATGAATATTGATAGAACATTTATAAAGCGTTCTACTAATTTAGGGGACGGTTGGCAGCCTTGAGAGATTTTTCATTTTCTATTTGTTTTGGTTAGTAAACAATGAAGAAACAAGAAATGCATGAAGTGGTGTCATCAAAGTATAACTCTTTGATTTCATTGTGAAATATTTTCCGTTTGGTTTCTCGAAAAATGTATGTGCATGAATTTGACTTGAAAATTAGTTGTCGTTTGGCTCAAGGTATCCTCTGTGGCGAATGCCATGAGTCACAATTTTTAAGGCACGTGAGCATCATAAAAAATAACAGAAATGGACCATTATTGTAGCCAATATTGTTTAGACTGGTGTGACAATGTTCAAAGTTGTTGTTTATCAACTTCAAATTAGTTTGGCATTAATTTTTCATGGGTAAAAAATTGATTCACGAAGAAACTGAATTTTTGAAATTGTGGGAACGTGATTTGTTGGAAAAATCGATATTATCCATGACTTTAATTGCCTGTTCCGATTGATTCTCATATAAATATTTGTTTCCCATAAAAGGTTTATAAAAAATAGCAAACAATCTTTTTATCGGACTACGACGAGTCCTTTCGACAACTCTGGGAATTTCATGATGGAAAACAGATATATCTGAAATATTGTCTACTTCCCACACCAAAAATGTTTGTTGGATAATGAAATTTCAGTATATTCTTTACATAGGTATGGGAAAGTCCCGAATATTTTTAAGGAATATTCCAATGAAAATAGTAGAATATTCCAGTTTGTCTATAGTAATTTTACCAAACGTGCTTAATTTCCCACATTTCCAATGGAACTATACTATGCAACATCGCGAGTTGCAAACGAATGTTAACGTTTTGGACCCATTCGATAGATCGGAAGTTAACAAAATGGAAATTTCATTCGAAATGTTTCGATTTAGATTGAACATCACGTTTACTATTTCCTGTTGAAAAGGTTCGATACATTCTGACCCAATAACGATCACTTATGAAACGTTTTACATAAATCAGGTTGTCCATACGTGATCAACATCACAACAATGTAACAACCAAACCCCCAAATTCTTTGTCCCAAATTTTATTTTCCCTCGTGCCAAAAGATATTTAATGGAACCCAGTATCAGAATAAAATTATACGAATCATAATTAAATAGAAAAAAAAATCCATGTTATTCTTATTCTAAATTTCGGTTCGGAACAAACGAGTGTGTCCAAGAATTTTTCTAACGGTGTCCCATGGCCCAAAGTCTTGTCTCTCTCTCGCTCTTGCTGACCTTTAATATGAGCGAGAGTGATCGACCTACAAAATTCATGTTACCGTTAGAGAAAAACTGCTGTTATAAGTTCTCACGAAATGGAATTTATCTTACGTTTTATAATACGATGATTTTGATTGAACCTCTTGTCGAGTTCTTTTTTTCTTCATTTTCTCTTCATGAAGGATTAATTTTTTCAAAATTCAATTATAATTCTCCATATAGGTTGGTGTGAGATATTTCATTACTCATTACCGGATATGGAAAATTTGAACATGAAAATAATTCTTCACAGGTGTTTTTAATAATGCCAACTCAAATGCAGACTTGTCATCGTTTACGATATCCAGCTATTCATAGTATGTAGAGATTTCTCTTTGAGATTAATACTTTTATACATTGTTGAAAATCATCGAGTTGGATTCAGAATTAAATATTGAAATGAAATTATGGAATCATAGAGTTATTTGATGGTATTGGGTTGGGTTTAATGACGAAATTATGAGGGATTTATAGAGGAAATCGAATTTTAATAAAAGATACTTGAAAAATGTTTTGTCCAGAGTATCTTGTATATTCTACAGTTACTACATCTCTTTACCCGGAATACTCCAACGTGACTTGATAAAATGTAAGAAATCAACCAGCTTGACCTTCTATTGATTTGGAAGAAGGTTTTGCTGAATTTTCTATTTTATTGAATTACTTTAGAACATTTTTTTCCGAAAATGGACAGACTAAATAAAAAATGATGAACCCCTGCGCAGTTTCCTCCTAAGCCAAAAGGGTACATGTCAGAAATCAAAGCTCCCCATGTATGAATAAATGAAAAGTAAGACATTTATGTTGTTAGATTTAAAGAAAATTTTATTGCCCTCATTCTGATAAATCTTGTTTTCAATGGAAAAGATAGTTCATTCCAATGAGAGAATTTTTCATTGAATTGAAATTATATTCTTCGAATTCAAGAAGGAATATATTTCTGTCTCAATTTGAACATTTTTTGTTTCAATCTGATGAAGAATTGTTCCATTGAAAAAAATATTTATTAGAATAAGGGCAAAAAAAATTTCCTTTCAATCTAAAGAATTGGGTTCTCAGTACAGGAGGCATTCATTATTCTCTACTCGATTCATCGATTCTAGGACAAAATTGTAAACCATGTAATAACTTCGAGAATTTTCGAGATATTCTAGTTGAAGAGGTCCATTGAAACCCATGAGCTAATGAAATTCGATTCAAATCTAATGAATATTCCAATTGAATCTCATTGATTCAACCGGTTCCGATAGGTTTCAACAAATTTGAATAAGCATTAATGGTTATTTACCGTTGCATAGTTTGTTTTAAATCTCATTAATCGATGAGATTCAATTGGCTTATTTTTGTCCCCGGGTATTCAAATCGAAGACGAGATATCCACAACTAGATTTTCTCTCACCGCAAATAAAATTATTTGAGCAACCAACGATAACACAGATCAACAACAACGAAATTTTTTCTCTGATGCCCGAAGCCTGGTAATTGATTCGGAGTGCGTTTGATGTGTTGCCTGCGAAACGAATATCAGATTCCTTGGATTACCTCACTTTCTATTATCTTTAATACATAATTGATGAATTTTATATATAAAAAATTATAAAAAACAAGCTGATCCAACATATCTGATGTTTTTCCCGTATTCAGTACTCCAAAAATACTCCACATCAGTCCTCAAACCTTAGGCGCCAAAACTGCTGTTAACTCATTCAAATCAAACATACATGATATAATTATTTCATTGTTCTCATTTCTCCAAAATCAATTAGTTTTTATGTACATTATTTTTCAGCGACTCATTGTATTCTTCCACTTTTATTTTCGTGAGTAACATTCATAGGGGATCGTTTCCATATTACGTGGTGATATTTATTATCTCGTTATTTGTCATACTGAGATATGTGTATTTTTGTACGATAAAAAGTCAAACAATGGATGGCATGACGTAATATGTTAATGATCTTTAAATAACACATGACAAATTCACATCTTTCAATTTCGTGGTATGTACTCTGTGGTTGTAAAAAGTACAAGAATATCATCCAATTCTTCTGATCTTGAACTACATCATCATGAACGAAGAACCAACAACGTAGAGACTTCATCGTCAACCAAGAACAAATCACAGGGATTGATTTCTGATGAGAAAAAGATACTGATTAATGTTGAAAATGAATGCAAATTACACAGGTCAGCAAAAAAAATGGTTTTCTTTGGTACCCCAGGTTTGATAACCGATTCGGAGTGCTTGTGGTGTGTTAAATGCTAAACGAATATCAGATTTCTCGGATCAGCTCACTCTCTCCTACCTTTTATACATAATTTGCATACATAATCTATGAATTTTATATATAAAAAATTATAAAAAACGAGCTAACCCAACAAATCTGATGTTATTTTCGTGTTCAGTGCTCTGAAACTACTCAGGCACCAAAATGGCTGTTGACCAGTGTTATCTTTGGAGGATTGAGATATCACTTTGTTTGTGGAAATCATTGTTTAGATGATACGTCAATACAAAGCACAATTCGATCGAATAGGAAAACATGAACCCAAAAAAAATTAATATCAAAAGCATTCCTCTCCATTCGAGAGGATTAGTCTTCGTGATGAGGGAATTTTCATTTGTTCAAAATACCCTCAATCGTAGAGGCATATTCTCAATTGAAAAATCAAAAAACAAAAGTGAAATATCTTTTCTGATTGACAGGGATTTTCCCTCTCATTCTCAGATTACTTTTTTGTCGGCTAGAAGATCAGGTTTCTTCTAATTTCAGCAATTTTTCTAAAATTCAAAAGAAAGTGGCTGCAAAAAATTAGAGTCACATTTTCTGACTCCTCGGAAAAAATTTGTTCCCAACAGGTATAACAGAAAAATTTCTTATGCTATGAATACTTCTTTCTTCATTCGATCGTCTCTAAATGAGAAGTGAAGTGAGTGCTGAAAGCGAATGAAAGTTCAAGCTCTTGACATATCGCAGATGTGAACCGATATCAAAATATTGGACTTCGATGCATGAATCTAATTTCCAAGAAGGCGTTAATGATTCGAGGAAATAAATTTGTAAACGATTTGAATGATTTCTAATTGGATTCCTCAAAATCAATTCAGGGGAAAAGGGGATCGCTGGAAAGTGTTTGCAGGGAGTTTACCGGAAATTCGTAGTGAAAGAATCAAAGGTTGGTCGTCGTATTGTTATTTCTCAGTGGAACTATCAACTTAGGGGCCATCCATAAGCTACGTAGCCCTGTTTTTGCAACTTTTTGATCCCCCTCCCCCTCATATAGCTCTACGGTGATTTTTCTTTGACCCCCCCCCCCCCCACGTAGGAACGTAGTTTTTCACGTTCAATCAAACAAATTTTTATTCAAATATGAACTTGATGAAATTTTAATTAACTAAAATGAAAGATTTATTTTATTGGGATAAAATTTCTCTCATTTCAAATGAAATTTACTTGAATCGAGAATAATCTTATTTGATCCAATCAAATATATATCTGGGTTATATTCAAATGGATCATTTTTCGGGATATTGATACTTACAAGATAAATAAAAAACCACGTAGCTTGGAACCGAACCCCCCCCCCCTCCCCCATGTAGCCCAATTATTGGCCATGTAGTTTATGGACGACCCCTCACAGTAAATTTACTACGAATATTCTTCATCGGTTCTCCTTTTTCCTAAATTGACAGTCATTTTTCTAAGTATTAACAAACTCGGTCTTTCCGTGTAACATACTGATATGAGCACTCCCCAGATATTCTATAGTTTAGGCCGGTCAGCCACATACTGTTGTGAGAAGATGTCTTCCCTCTCGAATACAGGTCAGTCGATATTGTTTCCTCTACCAACAGGATACCCTTATCTTTGTCTGGACGTGAGACTCAAACTTCTCTCTCTCCCTCTGGCCGCGATAATCTAGGGAGTATTCTTCATTCCAGTATATTACAGAGTTCAATGGTATCTTATAGTACTGAAGTTACTAGATTTCTCTTCCCAACGCCATCTTCATACTACCAGAAAGGCTTTTTTTTCTACTTTATCACATCAATCTGGGGTACGTTCCTTTATCTTTATTCGGGTAATGTAGTGAAATCCAGTGTCATTGGATCATCGATACAGAAAAGATATATTATATAGTAGAATAGTTGACGATTTCACAACTCCCCATGGTTTTTCTTTCCAAGCTTTTTGAAGACGGTAAAAAAACAGTGAGGAGTTGCGAAGTTGTCTACATATTTCACTTTATAATATCTCTTTCTCCATAGATGGCCCAATAAAAATGAATTTCACTACATTCACCGGGTAAAGATAAAAGAACGTACCCCTGAGTGATGTGGATAACAAGATTTAGTAACTTTAGAATCCACGGAATGTCCTCGAGGAAAAAACCATATTAGAAGGCTTATTCTTATACATTTTTGGGAATTTTTTTCAAGGGAAACAAATGATTGGGATTCATTCGAACAGCAAGGTCATTTTATTTACATTTCAAAGTGCATCTCAGAATTTTTTCAGATATTTATTCATTGAAATCTCGAAGTTCCAAGCTGCGTTCATACAGGACCGTTGTGAATTCGCGTGCACTGTAACTCAGAGAATCATTGACCGATTTTTTAGAAACCAAAATTCTAATTATTTGTTATCGAATCATCTGTCAATTGAAGTCAATTTTGGAAAAATATAATAATTTTGAAATTGACAATTTTTTAAAACGCCTCTCGATTTTTCAATTTTTGGTATTTTTAGTTTAATTGATCAGAATGGCCAGACCTGGAATTTTTTCAACTCCTCATTGGTTATTTTTTTCCCAATACGCAAATGGCTCATTTCGTTATACTTCCCCGATCGCTGACCACCCCTCCCCCCCCACCCCTGTTAATGAAAAAGCATGCCAATAATACAAAAGAATTCTATTCATTGCTTTTAGGTGAAATTTAGGACCTAATACACTTTGCACGCGAAAAGTGGACTCTGACAATAGACTTCTGAAAACAGCAGCTTATAACTCCCGAAGATAAACATGAAGCTTCAGCGAACGTTCAGTTCAGATCTGTATAGATCGCGTCGAAGGTTCATGAAAGCTAACGTTTAGATTCACAAAGGTTCTACGAACGTTGAAATGTCCGCCTCGAAACACTTTCATGAAACATAGAAGGAACGTTCGCTGAAGGTTCATCGAAGATTTGACGAAGCTTCACGAAAATATCTATTCTTAAATTAATTCAAAATAATTTATGTTTTCATATAAATCGATGTATAGATTAATATAAGCATAGAAATTTTTGTGAAGCTTCGTCAAACCTTCGATAAACCTTCACTGTAAAAAAAATTTGTTGAATTCCAAACAAAAATGCTTGGAAATTTACAAACTTGGTTTGAAAAAATAATTTCCGAACCTTTTTTGTAAATTGCCGAACAAAAGTTTGTGAATTCTCAAAAATCTTCGTGAAATCACAAAATTTTTTGAATGTTTACAAACTTTTGTTTGGTAATTTACAAGAAAAGTTTTGTGTAAAAAACTGCCAAACTTCTTTGGCAGTTTAGAAAGTCTATTTTTTACAGTGTTCAGCATACGTTCCATCTATATTTCCTGAAAGTGTTTTGAGGCAGATATTTCAACGTTCGTAGTACCTTCGTCGAACGTTTGTGAACTTAAAAGTTAGCTCCCAAGAACTTTTGACCCGATTTATAATGATTTAATCGGAACGTTCGCCAAAGTTTCCTGTTCTCTTCGAGCTTTGAAATCTCCGATGACAAATATTTGAAAAATTCTTATAAGTAGTTTGAAATATGAATAAAATAATATCTCGCGGTTTAAATTCATTCCCATAACTTCTGCCCCTTCGAAGAAAATTTGAAAAAAAGGTATACAAATAAGCTTCTTCGTGTGGTTTTCCCTTATTATGATTCTTAAACATAATAAGAGCTTGCATCCAAGGAAATAAACACGAAACTTGACCGATTTCGTACCATCGTATACTGCCTCCCCTAACAGCACATCCACCGACTTCCACGTCGCATCCCCGTGGACTCCACGTGGATAGAACGTGGATGAACGGAGATTCCACGCGGAGGCAATGTAGTAGTCCGGTGCTGTACGGGTTTACGTACATTTTGAGATTTTTGATGATGCTTTTCTACACTGAGAACCCGATTTCTTACACTCAAAGAAAATTTCTTTGCCCTCATTCTGATAAATCTTGTTTTCAATGGAAAAAATAATTTATCTTATTGAAGAAATTTGTCATAGAATTGAAATCATATTCTTCGAATTTAAGAAAGAGTATATTTTTGTTTCAATTTGAAAATTTTTTGTTCCAGTTTGATGAAACTTTTTTCCACTGAACTGAATTTTTGTCCATTGGAAAAAAGATTTATCAGAATGAGGGTAAAGCAAATTTTCTTTGAATCTAAGAAATTGGGCTCTCAGTGTATCAATCTTGAACATTTTCAAGCGAATTAGATATTAATTTTGAACAAAAAATGTTTCTGATTCATTCAACAAAACAAAAAACTGATGACAAATTTGCAAGAAACTTGTTTAGAAGATTTGAATAATACAAAATCGATTAACAAAGAATCGAATGAGAATTATAAGTTTCAAAATAATTAATCCCTCGTTGTATTATTCAATCGAGATCGGTCGCTGAAAATCCAATGTAATAATTCGATAAAAACAAGAGGGTAACAAACAAATAAATATCTTGTATCAAAACGAGAGCATAATTACCCGGGAAAAAATATTTATTTGTAGAAATTGAATATTCAATTAGATGCAAGAACTGATTACTTGTAGCGAATGAATTATTGATTTAGAAGATCAATTTATTTGGGGCAAGCATTCCATTATTCGATTCGATGAAATATTCCATAAATCCCAAGAAATATTTTATGGAGAGAGAACAAATAAACTATTTATTTTGTTGGAGGACATTTTTTTTTCAGTGTAGTGGTTTCATACACAGAAGATTAAAATTGCCAACAGTACTGTATGGATATGTGCATATTTGATAATATCTTTTGAAAATTTTGATTTTACAGCTGAAAAATTCAACAGTTGTGCATAAACCGGTATTTTATTATGAATATTACAAACCCAGATAGAAAAATTTCTCAATAGTGGCATCATAATAGTGACACAAATAGTGTTTCCGCATAAAGCATTGTTATTGGTGGCAAACCGAGGTGATGACACCATATTGAGCACATCATGTTTACATTCCATGCATTATCGCAAGCTGAGCGAACTTCATGCCAGTATTTTTACGGGACGTTATTTGCTCTAAAATTTTTAGAGTGAGATTGCACTCTTCAGCCAGCCAAAAGTGAGCCTGCCGAAATTTTGAGTGAAATTTCCACTCTTTCAGAGTGTTATTCTAAGGTTTGAGGTTAGAAACTCACAGCCACTCAAATTTTCACTCCAAAAGAGTGATGGTTCACTCGGAACGAGTGCAAAATCCCACTCGAAGCGGACTGGCTCACTTCTGAGACTCAGTGGAGTGAAACACGTGATTTTTCACTCTTTCCGATTTAGAGAGTAGGAAGATACTTTCGCCCAGATTTTGCCGAACATGACGAACCTCAAAGACAAAAAATTGTTATTTTGGCAACACGGTTTGTTAAAATATTCCAAACTTGATAATCTAACGCATGGGCCACTCTAACAAAAAAGTGAGTTCCACAAGAAAACAGTTATTGGTCCATCAAAATTTACCCGATTTTCAATTTCTTTGTTCAGCCCTGGTACAAACGCGGATGGAAATATGAAAATTTCCGAATTTATCAACATTTTATACCAGGAAGCAAGTCAGATAAATTGAGCGGAATAAAAGGTCAAAAATTCCCGGTTAAATATTTCTTTTATTCCTGTGTTTGTTTTTCTAGTTCTAAACTAGTTTCAAATTTCACTTAGAATATGTCATGCGATAATCGATATTGAAAATTTAAAATACTCCGCCATTTTTTTCATCCTAATTGACAACATGCATCTTGAAAAGTATTCGTAATTCTGTGAAAATTTGTTAATTAAATTTAATAATTCTAAATTCGTTTTAATGAATTTTGATATATTTCGACACGTAGATCAAACGTAATGATAAATAAATTGAAAAACTTGTTATCGAGAGATATTAGCAATAACATAATTTTCATACCATTGTATATTTAATTCGATTCACAACAAAGAGAGATAATTATCCAATCAAATTCATCTCTAGAAGTTTGCTCCAATTTTTATCAACAACTTGAATCGAATTCTTTGTTACCACGTATTATGTATACGTATATATAAGATTCGTAATCGGATGATGTCATTCCGTGATGAAGTATCGAGTAGAAGCACGTGTTGTTCGCGGAAGTTACTTTCTTTGCATTGGAATAAAATAACGTTCATGAATGGTCTAGTACACAATGCACGAATATTTCATTTAGTCTCGAGTTTATAATATTTTGAACTTGAAATTCGAAGAAATGAACCCAAGACAAGTTTTTATATTCACTTTTATGTCTAACAAAAAAACAAAAAATGAAATTTTTCTATATTTTGCATGCAATTAAATTCATTTACAATCGTATGATTGAAAAAACTTGTAGCGATTGATATGCTCGAATTTTCTTTGAAATCTTTGATCGTTAACCAACCTTACGAAACAATGTGTCTACTTTGTTTTTCACATTGTGTGCGTAAAACACGTGTATGCAGTGTGCGAATGAGAACTAAAAAAAGGAATACTAAATTTGTTTACTTACGAACAATGTGTCCAAAAGATTGTTCCGTATAAATCACAACGTTGAAACTCGGCGCACGAAAATTTTCAATACATAAACGCAAAGGAGCAGTATTTTGTTTGTTTGTTTGTTTGTTTTATTTTAAGCATCACCGAAAAACACCAGACGAAGATAGAGGGACAGTCTTTGGAATGTGTAGTTCCAAAACACTCTTGCGAGAGTACGGTACAACGATCGTTATGATATTCAATGTCTCAACACGACATCCACTGATTCGATTACGATGATCATACGACGACGACGACGACGACGACGATGATACGAACACTTTGAAAAACACTGATGATGATGATGATGATGATGATGATGATTGTGTATTCATTTGATTCCTTTCACAAAATTGTTCTTGATGGATAATTAATATTATATTTATAGTAAATATTCTTGTTCGTAGCTCCTGCGTCGTAGCTGCTGCTGCTGCTGCCGCTGTGTGCTTTTCCCAACGTCCGACCGGTAGAGCATATAGTCATCGAGTGAAATACAAGCGAGAAGAAGAAAGCAGAAGAAAGGAGAGAAAGAAGGGAAACATGGGAAGGAAGCAAAATACGTCTCACGCTGATGGCGTTCTCGAGCAAACTGCTGCCCATGGCCAGGTGTCTCGGCTCTTTATTCCTTTTGGGCCCCAAGTACATGAAAGCTCCTGTGGCTATATAGGTGTCCCGTGGTCTCGGTGGTGGGGACTTATTCTTATTTAACACAGCCAGCAGGAATAGCAGCAACAACCAAGGCATCACCAGCAGCAACAGCAGCAGCGGCGGCAGCAAGCACCAGCACCAGCGGCAGGAGGAACAACGAAGTATGGGTCTCTCCCTTTTTGTCGTGTCCCTTTTCTTCTCTGGGCTCTTTGTCAACTTTTGTCTCTCTTTTTCCTCTTTCTCTTTATTCTTGTTCCTCTTCCTTTGTCATGTATGGGACCGGAGGAGCCCGCCAAAATTGTATCAGCTGTCCTGGATTTTGCTTCGCTACCTTTTTTACCCGATGCACATCATTTTCCTTCTTTCCCTCTGGTCTCTCCCAGCCAGGTAGAATACACATATGTATATAGAAGAACCTCTCCTTGGGGAGAGGGATGACATATCTCAACAGGAACGATGACGCACACATACATATACATTTTGGACGATTATAATAATTAACGCGGTGATGCATTACCGCATCGTTGTCGGTTGTTATATGTGCGTTACAGGTTATTGTCGCGCGTAACCTCGTTTGATTTACGAACTTTCAAAAAGACCATTCAAGTAGCAAGAACTCCATAGACAAGCCACTACCACTCTTACTCTCATAGCTTCTGCTTTTTCTTCTTCTTCTTTTTTTCCTCGTATATTTTCCTTGTGGCTCTGTGAATTATTTGATGTTACCGTTGAATAATACGACAACAGTCTATGGGGTTTTAAATCAAAATTTCTTCTTCTTTTTTTCTTCAAGTGCTTCCTCGAACGGATGAAATATCTTGAAATGGATGTAATTGTTGTTCGACTGTAACGAGGGGAGAAGGCTTTTTCCTACCTGATAGTACGGAATATTTATCGTCAATGCAAATCTTGAGAAAAAGTAGTTCTCCGCTTGTTACGTTCGATCGTACGTTGTAAACGTTCAGGTACGCACTCTATGGTTCAAATTTTCATAACATACCCACTTATGAGAGGAAGACCTCCATCTAAGAATGCTATCATTTTTCTGCAATCTCAGAAAAAAATCCTCTTGAAGGGGAGTTCGTTTGGATAACATTCTGGCAATCTCTCATTTTCCTCAGAAATCCCCGACTGGAAACTTATCCTATGGAACAGATCAGGCAACCCTTGATTCCGCCTATAGGTCCTGATAAGGTAACCTTACAAGTCATGTCACGCTTCACTATTATAAAGACCGTATCAGGAAAGACTAATTCAGATTTGATGAGGAATTCCATACCAAAACCTTCAAAGTGAATCAAAATTATAATATGAGCGTGAAGTACAAGACAAAACCAAGGATAAAAGAGATCCCAGGCAGCAAAAATAACCCGTTTGAATTCTTGAAGACTCCTTAATGAGTTCTTGGAACAGTCCCCGTTATGTCAGTGAAAATGAATTCAAAACGAATACATGTTGAATGCCTGGAGAATTCTTCATGGACTCGCGAGATGAATTCTTTCTGAACGGTAAGTTGTTCATCAAAAATTCAATTTGAATTCAAAGTATTCATAATGAATTCATGTTTACTGTCATAACGGGAGCTCTTCGTGGGGACTCTTGTGCTATATGGGGATTCAACGTACACGGAGAGAAATGTATGGTAATATTTACCATGCTAACATAGTATTCGTTCTTATTTTATTGAAAATCGTAAATGTTACTATGTGAGAATAGAATCCTTCACCATTTCTCTGGCGATGATTACTATACTACATAGAAATCAGACAAATAGAACTCAAAGCAATGTAAAATGGTACTGATTACCATGTTACAATAGCTGTCATTCCAGTTAATGAAAATATGCACACTGTGGGCAATATCGACACGACGTGTATAAACATACATATATTATACGTATTATTACGGTAGTCAGCCCACTATTAATAATCAAGTAAAAACACAGTCATTATTTAGAAGACTGATATAATTTGTTTCTGACTGTGTGTTCCCTTTTCTTTCTATTAACCATTTCATAACCTAATTTCTTTATTTATAACCTCATTCACTGAAAAGCCTTGTGTGTTTATACATGTCAAGAGTTTAATTTAGGTTATAATCAATGAAAAAATCATGGTCAATATTACTTTATAGCATTGGATTCATGTTTAGTTGCATAGTATTGTCTCCAATGTAACATGGTAATCATTACTATGTTAACAGGGCTAACGTTACCACATAAAATCGGGAGCATCACCCTGTCAAGTGACTCGCACCATCTAAAAATTTTCGTCACCATGTAACATAGTAATCATTCCCATGCTACATTGAGAATATAACTATTCTTTTCTCTCCGTGTAGTTGAAATTGACTAGATCAAATCAGTTTTATTCACATCAAGTAACCGTTTCCCTTTTTTATATACTTTATTCCTTTCTTCTTGTGTTCGGAGGCTTAGTGACTATTTGTTCGTATCGGATAATCGTTTTCCAGTTCTAAGTACATTTACAAAGATTTAATTATATGTAATGCATTGAATGTTAAAGTATCTGATCATCAGAATAGTCAACAGCACTGAAAAATAGCTTATTTGGCATAAATCGATCTAATTAAAAACATATGTACAGTCGAAATCCGTTTAGAAATATTATCTAGTCCAAGAAAGATTTATTTGATTAAAGAATATTTAATTTAAAATCAAGACTTTACATTTTTGTATTTTCTCCATTTAACTACGTTTGTCATCTTCAGAAGATGGACTAACAAGGTCCTGATGAGGATACGGTGAGGAAAACCTACTTCAACGCTTTAGGATAATTTTAGGGAATCCTGATTAGGACCAAATAAGCTCATCCCTACATGTGTGATCCATACCTAACCCTAATTAGGACCTTAAAAGCTATACCTCATTTCGGATGACCCTGCTACCCAGTGAACGTCATATGTAAATGTTACATAACACAGTAATCACAAGTTACTAAACTCTGTTATATATATGTGATGTAATAATTATATAATATTTTACGCTCATGTTACGTAACAATTTGTTACTTCTGTGTTATGTATTAATTACATAGGCAATTTACCTTCAGAAAATATGACTTGGAATTTTTGTTATGTATTAGTTACGTAGTACCGTATGTAAATATTACAGAACATAGAAACCAGAAGTTACATACTTTTGTTATGTATTCGGAATGTAGCGATGATATAACATTCTACGCTCATATGACGTTACAATTTGTTATTTCTATGTTACGCTGTAGTTACATATGCAAGTGACCTGGAGAAAACAATAAAACCAGAAGAACACTGAGTCCGTGAGTGTTGGCACAATGTTGATTTAATCTCTGTTCGAAATATGAGTATAAAATCAAGAAAGTATTTTTTTTCAGCTACATACGCAGGGACCACCGAAAGTAACATTGATTGAACTATATTACTGCATGTTACGCAGCTTATCCAGGTAGAAACACGCATTCAAAGCTCTGTTCTCAAAATAATTATACACGACTCTGATAGCAATTTGAAGCTTTCCTCTCGGCTCGCGTGCAATTTGCGTGCAAAAGCTTATCCATGTTCGTCGCTTTTTGAGAGCATGTTATCTGGGGAGTTATATTTGTTATAATAATAAAAAAACTAACTGAAGGTTTCTAATTTCGCTGATAACGAAATTTCGCTCCAATTAATTATAATGATTTAGTTCAACAGCAAACAGACCGGATTGTTTGATTAATTCTCAATGTTTTGTTCCAAAGTTTGATGTATATTTAATTGAATATTGATGGCGAAACACGGTTGAATTCTATTCTGAATTTTTTTATCTAAAGATCATTGTCATCAATTGAATATTAATGATGTAAAACGGTTGAAACAATCTGGTAGTTTTCTGGGGGGGGGGGGGATGAACCAGGGGACGCCCTTAAACGATAAAACTCCATCGTTCCTTATCGTATTCTACAGAACTTATCATAAAATGTATGTAGTAACAAATGACTATGTAAAACCACATATATTCTGTCGAATAATTCTATAGAATACGATAGAAAACGAAAGAGTTCTATACCGTCTGATAACTAAACAACATTGCGAAATCCGTATTCAGAAACCTCATCGGAAGAGAAGAAAGGAATGTGTAGTTTTTTATCGTTTTGTATTCAGAACTTTCAACACGGAGGATTTTGAAATGAATTTGAGATCAAAATGTGCATAAAATATACAAATTCAAAGAAAAATTTATTTGATTCCTACTTTTGACAACAAAAATCTCAAAAAAATCTTTCAAGATACCTGAAAATAACCATTATTTCAAATTGTTTGTGAAGTTGTGGCATTTCAGTCACTGGGCCAACATTCGTTAATGAATAAATTAGGAGTTGATGGGAAAAAAATCTGATTTCTTGACCGTCAATATATTTTTTTCGGCTCACGGGCTGTGGTACGTTACAATTGAATACCGTTACCCACACGGCATTTTTGGTCTTCAAGATATCTTGAGGAACAGTTCAGAAAAGTTGAAGAAGTCTTATATGCAACATGAAAAGATATCCTTAAGATGTCTAAAACACTTCTTACCTCTAAAACTTCTCTTCCCAGATTATATCTTTTAAACATCTTATAGAAATATTTCAGAAATAAGAACTGTTTTAGATCTCTTAAAGATATCTTTTCATGTTGCATAAGACTTCTTAAATTTGGCTTGAAATATCTTTTAGGAACTGAAATGCTGTATGGGAATGCTGTTGAGTTACTTGGATTAAAAAAAAAAAATCCTGATAACTCAGAAACTAAGCCTCAAAAGAAAATTTTTCAATACGGAAAATTATTACATTTTGGCTGCAGAATGCACCTGTATAATCCAGTCCGCGAATTCTGGACCACCCTGTATAGGCGATCCGCATTTACTTTTGAAGGAATAAATTTATATTCCCTGAATAGTCCACGTGTATTAATTACAGCTCATAAGTAGATCATATACAGTTCGATTATAGGTTTCATAAGAATTCCATACGAGACTTGTATGGTTTGTAAATTCAGTATATATACACATGAGGCATGTGCGGCTTATAGATGAATCACTTTTGTTGAAGTTATTCAAATACATCTGCCTGATTAATGGTATCGTGGTCGCATGGAATTTTATCAATCCATTCAATCTCTATATCAAGAAAAATTGAATCTGAGGGAACATTCTCTGTTATGGGGAAGATCATTACTTTGATATGAAAAAAAGTAGAACAGCTTTCAAAATCTATGAGGACGATTACGATAAATAGCAATTTTTTTAATAAGATTCTTAAGTGGTATATATTTCTTTTCGTTATGATCGTTAATAATTTCTCTTTGTACATTCGGTAATGTTTGGTAATGTTAATTACTTATTGAATCATGTGCTAAACATGCGAAAAGTTATGTGGTATCTTTGAATAATATTTTATGAGTTGATATAGTTTCAGAAATTTGGAAAACTCCCAACTTTTATGAGACCAATAAACTGCAATACAATTAACAAAGTCCAAATGAATGTAAAAACTCCAGAAAAATTCATTGACCTTCATTACATTCAGTTTCCTCAAATGGTTCTCAAATCCAACTGGTGGATAGTGAAAATCAAACGTATAGTTCGGTTTTACTGTTAGAGAAAAAAATAGTTGGAATTACATTGGAATAATTGGAAAAGGATTCAACTATGACTGATAATAAGTCTTACTACTCCATAGCCTGAATAACAATATTAATTGTGCAAATTACTATTTAAATTAGTTACGTTCACAAGGAAATAGCGAGTGTAACCAAAAATCATCTAACTATTTATATTTGGGTCCTTTCTCAATTATTACTAATTTACAATTTTTTTTCTCTCGGTGTACAGAGGTGTGAAAATTATTAGAATAATTGTGATTTCCAAAACTGTTCCAACTTTCCTCTAAGGGAATGCAATCATTAATGGAGTACTGGTTTTATTTTTTCTTGATATAAATGGTTCTTAAGCCCTCCATTTTTGAACGAAGGAATATTCCATGATTATTATCTAACAATCTCATTTGTACAAAGTTCTTTTGCATTATGAGCATCTTCATATGTCTTCAAATAACTAACAATGTGCAATATTTCGATATTAAGAACTGGTGTTTCATTGTATAAAATTTTGTATACGCGACAAGGAATGATAGTTGAGTTACGATGAGCGGGTATCTATCGTCACATACTGTTTAGTTTGAGATCGAGGTGTTGAGATCATTGGGGTGAAAAAAAGATTGGAAAGGAAAATTGTTGATGAAAAACTATTATATCAACAAGACAAAATAGTACTCCACAGATAAATGCATAATCTGAGGCAAAGTTGGAGTTATTTTGGAAATAACAATTACTCTCCAATTACGCTCCCGCGTGTGAAGCCCGATTTCTATGAAATTGGTGTTTCTTCCCATACGCTTCGCACACTTCAAATATACGTTCGAACTACTCTTAATGTCCCACTTGACGCTCGGTATACGCTCAAATCCACGTTCCAAATACTTTCAAACTACGTTTCTGACACTTCCTAATACACGCTTCCCTTTCACCAGGGATGGATTCTTATTAATTATTGAAACTATGAAAATTGATCCAGGTTTTCACAGATCGACTCACTCAATTTGGATCTCGATTCATTTGTTTTCCATTTGTCCAGATTTGTGAAAATTAATTTCTCAATTACTACTATTTTTTTTGTTACTGTTTTGTGTCCCTCAATGTACTCAATAAATCGTATTAGGGAAAACTAGTACTCCCTCAGAAATATATTCCTTGAAAGGAATTGAGAAACAATATGTAGTTTGTATATTTGACGATTCTAGACATCGAACCCTCCCAGTGCGCACTAAAAAATGGTACCTTATCGATCCACACATGGGTCATTCATATTTAGCCATTATTTAAGGTATTCAAAGTGGTTAAAAAAATCTGCCGAAATTCATGAACGTACTATCAAGTGTGTAGAACAAACTCATGCACTGAGAATTAGGCAACGATTAGATTTTATATGGTTTAGAAATTAAAAATGTACCGGAAAATTGGTATTGAAATAAATCACCTGGGCAAAAATGACCCTTTCAATCCTAATGTTTTCCAATTCCTCCTCGAAGATTCAAAATCTCGTTTGTGAATTGTTTTCAATAATAAATTCCTCCGAAATTCTTCCGAACCATTGAAATTTGCGCATTTCAATTCCTGTCAAATCCTAATCTCTTTTACGACTTGATTGGAATTGTATTTCGTATTACACAATTTTTATACGATTGATTGAAACAGTTATATTATTTGGAATGTAAATTACTAAATCCCTTGATTCGCACGAATACAAGAATCTTTCAAATTACATTTTCAGTTGAGACAGCTAATTCAAAAAATTAATTTCTATTTCTCAATTCCCTCGAATGGATAATTTTTTACAGGGCTACTAAGAGAAGTTTCATAAAATGGGACAAACAAAAGTTGCTACAACAGCAAAATATAATTCAATTGGCTGTCACAATTTTTCCTGGAACAGCGAATTTTTTGTCAACGTGGCAATTAATTTGTCAGGTCAGCTAATTATTTATATAATAAATATTTTCAGTATTATATATGGAATCGCAAACAATATTAGCTGGGTCATGGCTGACAAGATCGCTGTGATAACGAATAAATTGCTCTCTCAGTGAATTTTTGTTCTCTTCGTGAACTTTTCAAAAAAGGATCTGAGGACATCAATTATTGTTATATGGGCCATAGAAACAGCTAGCTGACATGCACACATATATAGACAAATGGGCTATTTTGGTAACTTGAGATTTCCCAATTAACCGCATAAAATGCAACCTCTCGAATTATCGAATTTAGCCCCTACCAAACTGGTTCTCCTTGTCACCAGCCGACGAGAAATTCATCCCTTGGACATTGAAAGGTGCGCACCATTTCAAATAACCTTGTTAGGTCTTTATGAAATGTCGGGTTAATCTGATGATCCCTAGTCGAGAATTTATTGAAACTAGTTTCACCTCCTCAAAACTAGTACTCACGAGGAACGAGTTTTAACGGTAACAAATCTACTACAATAGATACACGTGGATTCACCCAGATACCACAGGACGACTCCGCATATCCAATGAACGTCCATTGAATGTCCTTGCATTCAATGAGTGCTTGAACATAACAAACCATTCGGTTATAAAATCTTCGTGAATTGACTGACATTCTTCCAGGTCTAACCAGATGCCTTCAATTCTGAATAGTCATTTTGCTCTATATCTACTTACATATACTCCAACTTCAGGACATTTATTGGAATCAAATTATCCATTGGGTTTGCGAATCCCCTTGAATGATTTTCAAATCTCATTAGATTTTAGGAGAGTGATTCAGACGTGGGTAGAATTTTCAAATATAAGCACTGAGAAAACCAATTTCTTAAACTCGAAGATAATTTCTTTGCTCTCATTCTGATAAATCTTGTTCCTGATGGAAAAAATGATTCAATTCAATTGAAATCACATTCTTCGAATTCAAGAAGGAATATAGTTCTGTTTCAATCTGATAAAAACTTCTTCCATTCAACTGATTTTTTTTCCAATAAAAACAAAAGGTTTATTAGAATGAGGGCAAAGAAAAATTTCTTTCAGTCTAAGAAATTGGGTTATTTATCTTTGAATTATCAATGAATTCAAGAGCCCCGGTGGAAATTGTATGACAGGATATGTCTGATGATGACGACAGAATTTAACAACATCTGACAGAATCCGACGAAACCTGTCAGAATCCGATAATACGCAACAGAATTTGAAGGAATCTGATATAGTCTGATAGATTATGTCGTATACTGGAAATTACAATATATCAGACCTCACCATCTGCGGTTGGATGAAATCACTGATAAAAAGTAACGTATTATCCCTGGTGAAGAGAAAAATGTATCAAAAATCTCTGGAAATTTCTCTGAATAACTCTGAGAAAAAGTCTGAAAAAAGCTGAAAGAATTTGAAAGCCTCTAAGAAACTATGAAAATTTTGTTCAACTCTGGAAAACTCTGGAAACCTCTTGTTTATTGAACACATTTTTTCATTGAAAATTTCTTTGAATTTCTATGAATATTTCTGTTATTGAACTAAGTTATTGAAATTATTTGAAAAACCATGAAAGCCTCTGAAATCTTCTGCGAAATTCGTTACTTGAAATTTTTCTGCTAAGGATGTCACGCATTGTCAGAAAATGTCGATGAATGACAATGAAATGTCAGGTTTTTGTTCAAAATCTGACAACAATAAATTCTCAAACATGAAAACAGATCATATCAAAATCTTACATAATATGTCGAAATTTTTCATGATATGTCACATCATCTGTGAATGAAATTGAACATTTTTTCTGACAAATCAATCACAAAAATTACAAATAAATCCTGACATAATATGTGACATCCTGACAAAATTCCAGAATCTGAAAAATTCTGTCAAAAAATCACAATTTCCAGCGTACGTAATTTATAACAATCTGTTAAAATCTGTGAAATAATTTCAAATTATTTTTGATAATTCCTGACATGATATGTCATGATGCTTCAATTACCGATCACAAAATCTGACAATATGTCTCTGGCATTTGGCCAGGTTCATCAGAATCTGTCATATTTTCTCAGAATTTGACATACACACTGAGAGGAGAGTTCGTTTGTGACAAAGAAGGCTTATTAATTATAAAAAAACCATCATTCGCGTCAACCAAGATTTTTTAACAATTAACAAATTTTATTCGATTGGAACAAATTTGCAATACTTTTTTCTCTGTGCAATTTTGCCAGAATATGTGACAGCAAAAAATTTGTTGCTCCAGCAAAACCTAACCACACTGGAAAAAAGTGTCTCCCAGCCAAATAAATGAATATTAATCCCGTACCAAAGAAATATTTATCAGAATCAACAGAATATTCTTTGGAACCAAAATAATTCATTCGAATCAAATAAATGATTATAACCGTTTATTTGATTCAAACGAATTCAAATTTTAGTTTCAAAGAATATTCTGTTGATCCTGATAAATATTTCTTTGGTACAGGACAAGTACCCATTTATTTGGCTAGATGAAATTTTTGTTTTTCATTACAGCAAAATCAGATTTTGCTGTTACTGCAATTTGTTTCCCTCTGTAGCACCAAGATGGTAGCCGAACGTTCAATTATTGAAAAATGGCC
The DNA here is from genome assembly GCA_018340375.1 of Gonatopus flavifemur. Taxonomy (NCBI): domain Eukaryota; kingdom Metazoa; phylum Arthropoda; class Insecta; order Hymenoptera; family Dryinidae; genus Gonatopus; species Gonatopus flavifemur. The sequence goes on from JAFFJZ010000005.1 coordinate 17,155,186, forward strand.
AAGGAATTTCGTATGTAAAATTCAGTTAGCATTACGCCGCTTGTTTGTTTTTATAAATCTATCGGACACCTGTCCATCTATTGCTCAGTCTTTCTATCTTTTTCCGACTTCTTCGCAAGATATGTATCTACCTTTGTTTGTCTGTTGGTATATCTGTCCATTTACCTGTCCGCCCATTCGTTTGTTTGTTTCTGTCAGTCAATCTGTCCACCCGTTTGTCCGTCCTTCCGTCTATTCCTTTCTCGTGGGTCTGTCACCGTCTGTCATGCTTTCACACTGTCCGTCCACTTCCATGTCTACACATCTGCTTCGGTCATAAGATCATGATCATCCGAATCAATTTTGCAGAAGATTAAGTATATCTCCTGGTGCACACGACTTTTATCTCACAAAAATGAGATTTTGGGTCTTTAAATCGATGTATCAGTTTGAGTAAAAGGTCCCCAAATAGCACATAAGAACCCCAAATGAATTCTCAAAAAAGAACACTTCAAGAGTTCTTCTAGAATACAAACAGCTCTTGAAGAGTTTGAAAAAGAATTCGATTCGTCAGACATTTCTGAGTTCGGTTGAAATTCTATGAGATTTCTTAATTTAAGATTTTTCGATGGAATTCTATGCAATCAAACAGTCATTTTTCTCGAAGGAACCGACGTGGTACCCTGATCCGTTGGTAAACTGTGATATTTACTCTGTAAAATTCTTGGAGTGAAAATCCACTCCTGAAGAGTGAGTTTTCACTCTCAAGAGAAGGTGAAATTTCGTTCTTCACTCTGCAAGACTGCAATCTCACTCTCCCTGGACTCGCAGTATTTTCACTCTTCGAGAGTTAATTTTTCACTCCAAGGCATTCAGAGAGTAATGAAATATTATTCCCGTGCATAAATTTTTCAAAAAAACTGAACGGGAAAATTTTCATAATGAAGCCAGAAAAGGCATATTCTGATACTACTTTATGAATTCTTTCATTCTTTATTGTTTATTAGACTGAGAAAAAAGATAGTGGACTCAACTACGCACGACAGTTGGATACGTTCAAATGTAACCCTTTGTCAATTCAATTTGAATACAAGGTTTATTCAAATACGCGTAGTTGAGTCAACTACGAACCTAATCAAGTTGAACAAATATTGCATTTAAACGTATCCAACTGTCGCCCGTAGTTGACACCACTGTTTTTCTCCTCAGGCTACCCCCCAAAGAAATAGGAAATGAAAAATAGTCCAAGGTTACCGACTACCTTCTGCAATGGGGTACGGTAAAATAATAAAATAACTCCACTGCAAGAACTAATGTCTTCCCGAGACGAAAAATTTGTACGGTTTTTGTCCTCATATTTCGTTTTTAGACTGATTTTGTCGTGATTGTTGAATAATGCGGACAAAAACAGTACTTTTGTGAAATTTTAGTCTGAATTTCTTCTCAATTGCTTCCATTCGTTGGGGGAGAAATTCAGACTAAAATCATGAAAAAGTACTGTTTTTATCCGCATAATTCAACAATCAGGACAAAATCAACCTAAAAATGAAATAAGAGGACAAAACCCGTGTAAAATTTTCCAACCCGGGTTATTTTGGGACATTTCTGTATTTACTTCAGAACGTTTTGTTTGAAATTCAAACGAAATGTTTCAAAAATTGATACAGAAACGCCTGAGAATAAGACATTAGTTTCACGAATCGTTTTCTTACCACAACCTGTAATTAATTCTCAATCTTTCTGATACGATTTTTTAATTATTATAAAAATATAATCTTCTTCATCCTCATTCTATGCATGAAGTCCCTGTACATTATTGAATCAAGCATATCTCTTAAATTTTGCTGCTTAAAGAATTGTGAAAAATATATTTATCCTCAATGGAAAACAAATGCAGAATTCCACAGAATTTGATAAGATTTTTGCAGAATTTTTATTAACAGAAAAAACGTTCCATGTCCTTGGTGAAAATTGCAATTTTGAGAGTTTTTCAGAAATGCTCAGAATATTTTCAGAATTATTCTGAATTTTATAAAGACTTGCAGAGATTTACAGAGAATCTTCGAATTTTAAAAGTTTTTTCAAAGCACACAATCCAACTGGTGAAGTATTAAAAACAAATTGTCTAATTTCTGTGATGCCTGTTCCATATTATTCTCTCGAACCCAGCGTGCACAGAAAAACACTAACAAAAATACAGTTCGTCGTCATAATGGAACTTGTATCCCCCGACTATCATACTGTCTGTTGATCCCTATTATATTCTTTTCTCAATATGGGTACGCCACTGTGCCATGACATTAGTACCCCCTTAACTGGTGTATTTTCGTATAAAATTCTAGGCCACCCTTTGTGTCTACGTGCACATGCATTCTCTAACGCGTTACAGAAACTTGTTGACATGCCTGCGTGAAACTTTATGACGCAACAAAATATCCATGCATCTGTCAGGTTTCACTCGTAAAATAATATTTTATAAATTGTTCCGTTTGTTATTTAATTTGTGTAAACAAAAACTGAGATATAGAGGTAACTAAAAATTTGGCACAAAGAAAAATATCATGCGCTATAAATCCAATTGAAAAAAAATTGTCTACCCCTGGTAGAAATTTGTCTGGGCCTCCATGTACTAGATGGAACTACTCATGTGGGGACGACTAGATGGTATAATTTAGCCAATTTGACGTTGATCTGCAAACATTCAATCGGTATATGCAGATTTTTCATGCTTCAAATGATCCTACAGTTATGCGAATTGTCAAAAAATACGATCAGAGGGATAAATGGGAACCCAATCGTTCACTTTGTTGCTCGAGATTATTTGATGAGAATAAATTCAAGAGTAACGTATGGATTGGAATTTTATTTCAAGACACATCTTTATCTTATTTATGAGTGGGATTTCACTAGACAACAACATGATTTTGCATTTCTGATTAGCAATTTAAACTACAATCCCAGTAGTTTTCTGGGACATCTATGTGGGCACTAGGGTATTTTTGTTTTCTTTGTCCTACCAGAGAATTTAGTATTTTCCAGAGGAAAAAATATATTCCCGTTGGAGAAAAACTTCCAGGTGAATAAGAGGCTTAGCTCGTCCAAAAATTCAGTTTCCCGTTTAAATAACACAGGGAACTCATGAACTTTGGTTTCAACTTGGTTTTTCGGCGTTGGACAAGATTTTTTCGAAAAAATGAATATGATGGGCTTTTAGGGCATAAAATTTACTACAAAACAGTTTCCATGAAATAAAACTGTACGACCAATAGTTTTGGGAGTGAACTTTAACAAAAATCAACATCAAAGCTCTTATAATTTTGTATTTATCGATCTTACATTAACGGAATTAACTTATAATACACTTCACGAGGCTCTAAAGTTTATAATATTAGGAACAACTTATTCAACTACAATAATTGAACGTAAATTTTTGAATGAGCCTCTAATTCACTTGGAATTTTTTTTCCTACGAGAATATTTTTTATTCGCCTTGAAATATCAAATTTTCAGGTAGGGCAGAGAAAGAAAAAATATCGCCCGAAAATGAAACACCCTAAGGGGCACAGGCTAGAAAGTGCGTCACAAAACCCGCTGGAAACTAGCTCAACATCTGGTAGGACTGGCCGGGGCCCGTCCAATTCCCCAAGATCATAATATCTACTAGGGTCTTGAAACATTCAAGAATTTCTGTACAAATTACCATTTGCGAATAATTATGTGGGTGGTTTTTAGTTTTCACACATTTCCATGAGAAATTGAGAATGACACGTGGATGCGATGTGTATCTTTCAAAAGGATATTGCTGAAGTTTGAAACGAATTAGTAATCGAATAATGAAATACCAAGTTGTTGAAGACCCAAAATCTTGCAGTGCATTGTTTGATCGATGTTTTCAGTTGCAAAAAACTAGAAATAATTCATTCAAGAAGATAAGTAACGACTTTTCTTCTCTGGTTAAAGAAACCTATTCATTCCCATTGAAAGTGTAGATTTCCTATTAAATTTCAATGGGTTTGAATCGGTTTGAATAAGAAATCTGCACATTCAACTTTGTTTTCTGAATAATCGATACAATGATAATATGTTACATATTTAAAAACAACAATATTCTAAATTTGGAAAAACACATTCAAAGTACACGGAGAAAAATTTGAGGTAAATTCAGAGATGGGGAGAATTTCTATTGCCATTTAAATTGTTCTTAAACAATGAATTCGAAGAGAAGTAAAGGTTGAACAAAGTAATCTTATCGAAATAAAAAAAGTGTAACTTTAAAAGAAGTTATTATACCAATTGTAAATTTAGTCAGGCCTGTACAATGATTTTTTTCTCCTGAAGTTTCTCGATGGCATCGTCTTCACCTGGGACAGCTGAAAGCCACGCTGACCATGTGTACTTATATCGTTAAAACGTAATTCCACTATAGCAGGTTGGGAGATGGTACAACGGTGTTTTCTCGTATCATACTTCGACGTCTGTTCTTCAAACTCCGATTGAACAATGAAAAGGAAAATCGAATGAAAGATTACATCGGAAAATTCTGTCACTGAATTCATGAGAAAAAAGAAAAAAGTTCCATCATTCTTAACTTTCTTTGTTCACCACGCTGTTTTTCTTCTTCTTCTTCTCTCGACGTTCGAACGTGTGCGGATTATACACGTACATTGATCTTTGTCCAAAACTGGCAAATCTGAAGAGAGAATGGAAAATAATGCCCTGATTTTTCTGTTAATCCGATGGCACCAGAAAAGCATAGGACGTAACACACGCGACAGTAAGCTTGCTACGCAAATGGGAAAAGTAAGCGTGAACGATGTTTTGTCGACACGGGTGCATGCAGCTTTTCCCTCCCCGAACGCTATATATGTTGGTATATATGTGTATGTTTTCCACGTGTACGATGAAAACGATGATTCCTTTGTGAAAGGAAGAAACGACGCAGTATGTGGACCTACATGCGTGCAACCGTTTCAAGGGGAAAAAGAAAATTGAGAAAAGGGGATGATTGAGAACCACTTGTAGGAGGACAGCTGCGCTATGAGCGCATCTGCTGTCGGTTGCACGGGCACGCGCGCTTACATACACTCATGCTTATTGCCCACGTCGATGGTGTGTATCATCTTGTGCGTGTGTACCGCGCGTTTTGTCGGCTGCTCTCATCGTCTTAAAAGAGTCTATCCACTTCCTAGCCCGGTAGAAAAATCATCTTTCTTTTCTCACCATTGTTGACAAATTTTACACAGAATTTCATTTTGGGTGATGGATTTTCTATGATGACCATTGAATCGAGGATAAATTTAACGTACCTTCTGCGATGACCGTACTTTGATTTAGTTATTTTCTCAAGGGCCTTTTTTTTTAAATAGCCCTGTTACAAATAATCTATAAAATCTCATTGACGAATGAGAAAATGAATGGGTTTCAATGAAATTCAATGATATTTGATCAGAAATTCCACCATTCGTACGAGAATTCAATACAATATTCCTATCTGAGAGTACATCGGTTAGATTATATTATTCTTGCAATGTTATAATCATGGCTATGATTTTATTCATCTCAGATATATTGATGGAAAAACATTGCCAAATTCAAACTCGGCTACATCCTTGGTTGAATGAAAAAGGATTCGAAGAATATTCGAACGAAAATTCGAGATGAAGGAAGCGTGTGAGGATCATCGACGCTTCATGAAATAGATAACCCATGCAATACAGAATATTTAGATAACCCTCAGCCTACAAATTCCAAATTGACCTACATTTTGGTCCACACATTGTCCCAGCAAATGCATTTTTAACTTATCAATGAAGTGGTACTGATCCATGAATTCACGCTCAAGTTGCCCCCCTCAAATGATAGCCTCGGGCCCAATTTTAGGGAGAAAATTAATGCAAAAAGGTCTGAAGGACATCCCTTCCTCCCGCTTTTTACCTTGAGGGGCACCTCGAATTGTTTCATAGCTCCGGGTCTCAACATCCCTTAATCCGGCCCTGATTGAACTCACAATATTTTAACATTCTATACCCATATGGAAATTGCCAGAGTTGACAAATGGCGCGGTATTGGCAAGGTTGTATTTGCCAGACTTCGGCACAAACAACCGTGTCTATTCAGAATCGTCAGTGTTTTTCAACTCGCGCCAAATATTCGACGAATTTCAGACGGTATTGGTTTACGTGATAGACGGTCTTAGGCCAGTATCGAATCGAAACTGTTTGCGAAATATCCAGATCGCAGAGGAACAAAACCACGCCAGTACTGAATCAGAGTTGATTAAATATGGTTAAATGCGAAAAAAACGATACCGCACCATTGTTTTAATACGAAATCGGTAGTGCATTAGAATTCCACTGATCTTCCGAACAACACAGTCAATTTACTGAGACAATACTACGCCAGGGTTGAGCCACATTTGAGATGATCATTCAATGTATTGAATCGACGATAATGTGCCAGTGATACAAAAATTCATCATCGGAATTCATTCAGAAGTTTCAATCGGCATGCATTCCAGATTTATCTAGATGCGATCTGAAAAAGTTTTCGAAGAATGGTTTCATATACAGATTTGTCCGGGCTGCTACTCGTTAAGTACACCGCTTAAAGCAGTTATATGCTCGGCTTTATCCGGGTTCTATCTGGAAAAGTCAATTACTCCCGGACGAACCCGGATACGTATCCACTGTGAGCTTCAAAGTTCCAGTGCACAATCCGGATAGACCTGTATAAAAAACCATGTGTCTGAGACTGCCCCAGATAAAACCCGGAAAGCCCCGGAATGACTCCCGATTGAGACTTATAAATGAATTTCGGTGAATCATTCCCGTATCACTCCTGGATCAGCCCGGATACGTATCCGTCTCAAGCTTCAGAGTTCCCAACTAGTATCTGGATAGACTCGAACACGGAACGGCTTCCCGAAAATTTTCCCGGATAGGACCCGGATTAACCCGGAATGAATCCCCATTGAAACTTATGAATTAATTTCGGTGACAAATTCCCGTATTACTCCCGGATTAATCCGGATACATATCCATTTTCGGCTTCGCAGTTCCCGGCTACTACCCGGATAGACCCGTATACAAACCCTATTCCTGAAAATTTTCCCAGATAGGAGCCGAATGAACCCGGATTCATGTCCGAATCCCACTTCGCAGTCCCGGTACTGCACCCGTATAGACCCGTATATATACCCGAAATGGAAAACCTTCCCCGTATAAAACCCGTATGCACCCGGATATCAATCCGTTCCGGGGCTAGTCTTTATCCGGTTTTTATCCGGTTTTTCTCGTGCAGATTTCGTAATCAGCGACCCAAAATACTCTATATAGAATATCGGGTTTCAAGAAAATCCGCTGAATTTTAGATCTGTGGCAGCCATTTTGAATTTTGAAATTTTCACAACGAATTCGTAAACAGCAACCTCAGAAACCATTGGGTATTGAGTTTGAAGAAAATCCGATGAATTTCGGGATATTTGTCCGCTATATTTGATTTGCCACTTTGAATTTTGACAATTTTGCAACGGATTCCTAATCAGCGATTCCAAAAACCTCCTGAGTACCGGATTCTCAGCAATTTTGAGAACTCCTTATAAGTGTTTCCAACCTCTCACTATTTGGCCTTACTGTGAGTCGTTTGAATAACCGATGTAAACTTTAACAACATGTTTCTACATTTCCTTGGCCATCTTTGGAGGAACTTGGTATCTGGTAATTCTACTAGAGAGGTGCAGGATGCCCTCAAGCCTTGATTTTACTACATTCAAGAGTGTTGCTGAGTTCCAAACGATCGTAAAAACGATAAAATTTTGGTATAAATTGTATATCTAGACAATGGCGTCTCGAGCAAGCGAAGGGAGCGGCTTGCTTCTGATACCAATCCCAAAAGGACACCAAATGTTGCATCAAATCCAAATTCTCTTACTTCAACCTCTCCTTATGATCAACAAGATTCAATCAATCGATTACCCAGCAGCCTTTGTAAGGAAAGATATTATATATGCTCTAAATAGAATTACTTATACTCTTTGTCGATATATCATGAGGTTGAGACTTTGTTCACAAATATTCTTGTCCCAGTTAATTCGTTTAAGGATGTAGCAACTTGAGGCAGAATTTTCAGACGATCTTGAGACAAGATTGATCTAAATTTGTATCCAAATTACCCATGTGGAGGAATTTTCATAATTATATATAATTTTTGTATAATTTTCCGTACGATTATATATAATTCTGAAAATTTTCTTCACATGCAATGTTATCACTATTGGCAAGCTAAAAGCGATCGAATACAGAAGAAGCTGATGAGACGCGTACCCATGCGGGTATTGACAAGACTGAATATGGTAATGGGAATCCTTGTGAAAGATCGATCCTTTTTATTACAAAAACCATCAAATTTTTATTGAAATCGATCAAAATTATATATTTTTCATATGCAAAAGAATCGATCTTTTTCGAAGATCCTTATCAATAACTGAAAACCCCCAGTTTGTCTCAGAATTGGTACATGCGCCAGGAACAAATTTTGACGAACAAAGAAATATTCCCAACCCACTGTCTTTCATTTTATTGAAATTTAAATACATTGTAATTTATCGAACAATATCATATACTCATTGTTTTTTATCTGCGGAAAATGCCATTTTAGAGGGCAGAAACCAACCTCGAATGTGACCCCCAGAAACAGTTTCACAGCAATTTCTTAGCCTCCAGAGACGAAACCCATACGATCGTATTGCTCCTTTTTGTACAGAATTTTTTCTATTGTGTTTCATTAAGGAAAATTGTTTAAAACCGAAGATATTGCTATGAAATTGTTTTTGAGGCTGGTCTTCACCCTCAGAATGGCTTTTTTCACCGATAGAAAAAGTACGTGTCTCTTATTTTTTAATAAACATCATATTTAGTGGAGTCGATCCTGGGTGAGGATCGGATCGATTCTAAAACCAGAGCTATTTCGACTCTGTGACTCGCAAAACAGATTGATGCTTCTGGAACGATCTTGTGGCATTCTTGAGGATCAATTTGGAAAGAATAATTAAACTTAGCAAACTCCAATGAAATTAAGCCCAGAGTATCAATATATAATTTTTTCCCTTTTCAACACATCATTCAAATAAAATGTGAAATAACATATTTGTATAACAAAATCAAAATTCATTGATTTATCTGAATATTTTCTCATTCTCAACACTGTTAGAAAAGTTTTCAAACTTTATAGATATTTGAATAAATTTTTTTGCTTCCGGAATGGAGCCACGGAAGACCGCACAGCGAATCTTCGCTGAAGCAACTAAATATTGATAGATATTCAATATTTTTTATAACTTTATGAAAGAATGATTTATTAAATTTACATACATATATCCTCAAAATTAATATCATATCATAAAATTCAATAGATTGTGTTATATAAAAAGTTTCTTAACATTTTTATGGAACTGAAGGTACACTTTTTCCACAGTGAATCTATGAATTATTTCAATTGTGATGGATTTAGAAGATACAGTTCAAATAAATTTATGAGTTTCGTTTCTAAAAATTTGTTTAATACAATTCCGTATGAGAATGGTGGTTGCAAACACAATTCATGATCAAATAAAATTGCGTCAACAAACTTTGAAATGAAACAAGAATCGATCGATTCGATTCAATGAAAAGATCGATCAAAGGATCGAAATCGCTACAACATATCTAAATTTCAGCAAAATCGGCGGCGAAAGGTTGGGAATATTCCTTTGTGAGAAAAATTGTGCCGATACTGTCCCGTTGTTTCCAATGATTAGTCATTATTCGGTCATGTTACAGTTGTATTGTTCCAAGAAACTGTATCCACTGTATTTGGCGCAAGCTCCCCTGGTGAAAGTCACAGCGTGCGTGAAGCATGCATGGCCGCCAATTCACTCTTTCCAAGTTGTCTATCTTTTTCTGACGGCACATTTAAAGAAAGATGGAAACTTTGTGAAGAATGATGTGTTTTTCACCAGGGTTGGCACGAGCGTAGAAACCAGCTGCAATAGAACAAGATATAAGCTCGTCTCAAACTTAGCGCTGTTGTTCTATGATTTTAAAATAATTTCCACACAGTATTTCCAGAAAGAAGCTCATTAACTCAAATATAGATCAATTTCTCTTTTTATCACAACACTGCGCTGTAAAAAGTGTTGGAATTTTGTCCCCACTTTGAGGGATTATCTACTTTTTTGGGTATTGAATCCTCTGAAAATGGAAAAAAAGTTCCCCAATTGAGAGTAGAAAAATTCCCCATCTGTGGAGGAACTTTGCTGCGACCATTTTTTGGGGAAAAATTCCGCAATTATTTCTTGCAGTGTGGTGATTGAAGAAGCATTGGTTTATTATGCTTCGTGGATCAGTTAGATCACGTCTGGCGAAACAATTGACCCAAGCCTCATGAAATTAATTAAACCAAGCCCTGGCAGTTCTTGTGCCAAGCTGAGTCCACGATTGGACCGATAGTTTCAGAATACTGAATTTTTCTTGTTACGATCAAACTAATTCCTACTCGTTCCAATGTAAATAATTATTTCCAAACCCGTTCCTATTCCTTTTATTGGAACATCAATTGAAATGACAGGATCATAAAAGACAAAAGATCACAAGTCAAAACAGTGTAGTTTTATCAATGATTTTAGTCAAAACCGGTTAGAAAATGAGCAGCATATATTACATCCTCCAACGTACCGAATGATTTGGTTTGCATAAGCAGGTTGCATCTGATGACATTTTGATCCCAGTCAAGACTGATGCAAAAATGACCAACACCTTACATCTCTGGTACTTATTTATGTAGATTGGACGGAACATTTTGATCCGTGATCCTAGTTAGAACCGGTTGGAAAATATATGATATCTTACTTTTCCCTGATATACTCAGCGGTAATTTTTTTTTATCAAATCTAACCCGTATAACTGGAATTGGGGAGAAAAAAAGAGGATGTCATTTTGAAATTTGATATTCGAGTGCATATATATTGATTTCGATTGTGATATTGCAATATTTATTTCTGAACCTTCCATTGAATTATATTCGTAAATTACACCCAAAAAAATAATTTATTTAACAGCAACTAAAGTCAGAGAAATGAAATTTGGATTCAGTTGAGCCAACGCTCGTTTCAGTTATGAAAATATCAACAACTGTATCTAGTTACTGGAACTAATTTGTAAATCGAATTGTTATTCTATTAACATCTCCGACCAAAGCAAGTGAAGATAGCTAGAATGATTGCAAAGTCCACAAATAATCGACAGAGTGTTTCGTCATTTTCAGAGTATATCCCAAATATACCAGCAATGATGGGAAATTGTACAAGAAAATTTTTTCAGTGTATAAAAACTGGTCAATATTTTCAAACCATCACTAAGAGCAAGCTACCCTTGTGAAAATATATGTACGCCCAATTATGCCGAAGAGTACAGCAAAACTATGCCTAAAACTACGCCTAAGCACGCGGTTTCGAATACGTCTGTAGAAAGGCGTGAAAAGCTACGTATTTTCAAGCCACTCTAGTGGAAATGTCGGATAGATTCAAATAAAAAGTTGCAAATGGATATACAAACAGGATCGAAACGGATAGGAATGCAATCCAATTTTATCCTATCTTTGTATCATTCCCACTACGGCAAATCACATATACCTACGCCAAATGATGTCTAAAGTGCGGCAAACTTACTTCTATTGTTAAGTACACGGTCTCAAATATTTTTGTACAAAAAACTTGGAAATTCATGGCGATGGATCCGATATCCCGTCCGTTGAGCTAAAACTTTCGATATATTTCGCTTGGGTAATTAAACCTGAACAGTGTGGCGTGAGAAGAGGTACGCCGAAGTACGATTTATCTCGCTAAGTTGTCAAAAGCTACCTATGAACATTCATAGCCTTTCATAGAACTTCATAGTATTCGACTTACTTCTACGGTAAAGTACGCCATTTCACGGCCAATGATGCAACCCAGCCGCTTCCACTAAAAAAGATGTAGCAAATACGTACTTTTATGAATAACTACGCTAAAATGGGATGTTGACATGTCACAATCCGTAGAAATTATTGAATTTTATACAATTCTCCATGATAAAATAATTATTATTTTGGCATAAAACTACATAATTTTATTTACGCCTAATTACGTAATTCTGTGCCAAGTAGCATGGTCTAAATTGGCGTAATTTCTCGTACTTTTTGGCATAGTGTAGCATAGAAATATTTTCACAAGGGTATGTCTCCAGGACGTCTTCAAAACATTCAAAAACCTTCTGACCCTCATATTTTTTTCTTCAACATTCCATCCCATAAACGTTCAGTGGCACTTGTACAAGTTTGTCTAGTAAAATAAAGTCTATGGAAACTCGCTCACCAAATACAGTTTGTCACCGTGTCATAATTAAAATGTAATTTCAGAATCACATGTAATGTAACTTGCTTGTTACATGCGATGGACAGGTAACGTGTAATCTCACACTCATGAAAACTAGTTGCAACGTTACTGTAACATATCATTTTTTGTGTTGGTTACATGGCGGTTGCATGCAATTGTTATGACATTTTTATTGTTCAGACCGAAAACTGGCGTTGAAAAATTTATCGGATTCAACCACGATGTTGCTCAAATGAAACATGTTATACTGTGGTTACATTGCAGTAACTTTTGATGAGTGTGAAATTACAAGGTACCAGTCCATTGCATGCAACCTACAGTTGATATGGCATGTGATCTTGAGTTATATTGTAGTTATGATATGGTAACAAACTATGTTTGGTCGGCATCGATCGATGAAATTCAATACAAACTTTGCAACGGTAAATGACCATCCAAATCCATTGAATTCCCATTGAATCTCATTAATCTCCCCGGTTCCCACGGGTTCCAATGGATTTAAACAAGGGTGACTAGTTATTTACCGTTGGGAAGTTTGTATTGAACCTCATAAATCAATGGGATTCAACAGACTGTCTGATCTAGGGCTCGGATTAGTGCTGAATCTTGACGAAAAGAAGGTTACAGAGAAAGATACAAGACACAGAATTCGATAGAATTTTTTCTGCAATAAACTCTAGTTTCCTATAGAAAATTTCGAACAGGATTGTAACAGAGGTTTGGAAAAATGATGAAGAATCGTCTGATCCATTTTTGCCGAACATTTACACTTACCTGGAGAAATACCATAAAGATTGTGGAAAGAACGTTGTCGTAATTCCAATATTGTTCTACCTTCGATGCACGTGGTACAAGTCGTATGATAATTTGTGGTCATAATTGACTTGAAGACACGAGCAGGTCATTGTAGCAAATAAACAGCATCATAAATGTCCTTGATATTTCTAGTAGGGATATTGCAGTAAATTTACAACTTCTTGTTATAAGATTCTTTCCGGAGTTTTTGTGTTGACAGTCTTCTCAAATGAAGACACAGGTCAATGGAGAACAGACCTAACGGATTCTGTTGGAAAAAACCTCGAGTAGAGTACAAAAGATTTGATTATAAGGGTCGCTGGTAACTCACGATCTCTCACTCATTCATGTGTTTTTTTCACTGTTACATTTAAGTCGATCACTCGAATTACACTAACGAATGAGTTCAACATTCAAAAACAAAAGCACAATTTTACATACTCGAATTAAAAATAACGAAACTCTGTTCAATTATCGAATAAAAACACGAAATTTGCAAGCAATATATCAACTCGTACACACATTCATTCATTTATTTTGTCCATTACCTGCTGACAAAATACTTTCCGCGATAGTAATTCAGTCACGTTTGTTGTATATTCATGACTCGATTCAGAAATATTTTTCCTTTGAAATGTAGATTAATTCCACAAAAGCACCGTAGAAAAATAATTTTCTTATGGGAAAAAATACATGTGAGGAGACATACGCACGCGTATTTTACGAACGAGTCTTCTGTCTTCTTATTTTCACCGTCTGTCTCCTTCACCTTGTCGTCTCCTTTCCTCCCTTTTCTCAATGTATACTCTCTAAATCACCCTTCTTCTTTTCTGTCTCATCTTGTGCCGATCTTTCCCTCCTTTTAACACCGGTTTCTTTTACCCTGGTCCGCTTTTCCGCCCGGACCTCCTTTCCCCTACGCTTCGCCGGTACTTGGATCTACAGCCTGTTTCGTGAATCTACTCTCTTAAAAAAAAAAGAAGGAAAAAAAAGAAAAGAGAAGAAAGGAATAAGAAGAAAGCACACCACGAGTTTTCAAACAATGCATTTCAAATTTTATATGATGAATGACGGGAAGGGGGAGAGAAAAGAAGAAAGGAGGAGAGAGATATTATAATATGAATCAATTGACACTCACTTCGTTACACACGAAATACAACGTCGATTAACTTGGCATTTCAAATCGACATCGTTTCCGTTCTCATTATTTCTAGGTTATAGGGTTTCAATATTGAATAACGACACTTCATTGTTAAATATCAAAAAAACTTTAGGTTTGGATTATTTGTATAAATTGCACTGTTATTAAAATAGACATTTAATAAAATTACTGTATCGTAAATTATATTGAAAACGATGGAGCCCATGTAGGAATGTTCTATTGAATCCTATTACGAATGGTGGAATTTCTGATTGAATGTCATTGGAATCTATTCATTTTTCCTTTCGTCAATGAGGTTGTATAGATTACTTGCAACAGGGAGTCAAGATCGCGGCACAGGACTATATTTGCAAGAGCAGGAATTGTCAGATATTTGAGACGTATATTGCTGTTCCCTGGTTAAAAGAATCCATTGAATCTGACAAATGAAATTCAATCAGATTTGGTCAGAACATTGTCCAAGTTTAATCGTAATTTAGTGAGATTTGGCCAGATTCAACGCGATTCACATGAAAGTTCTGACGAAATCTCATTGAAAAATCATCGGTGAGATTTGGTCAGAACATGGAAACGGTTAGTTCTTAAAAAATTACCCAATTTTTAGTGAAATGTTTTCCTTTTTATTTTTTTAAATAATGAGCTTTTCGCCTCGTATCAAGGGGTATATTGAGTTCAATAGTGATATTCATCCTAAAAAAATAAGACTTTATGCCAAAAGTAAAATTAAGGAAGTATCAAATAATTCAAGAAATACTTGTCACGCAAATGCTTTCTTTTTCTTCTTTCCAAGAAATCGAGTGTCCACCGTTTCGGCTAGTCCTTAAATTTCCTTAGAATATGCCCTGAAAACAACCATCAGTTGTTGGAGGAATCCTGGTAAGAAAATGATGTTCCTCAAGGAATAAAGAAAATATCCTGACAGCGTGATCTACGCTAATTGTCTCTTTCTGGCAGAAAGTGCGATAACGCACACTGAGGAAAGTGTATGGGATTGATTACCATTCGCTCTAGTTCTCGTAGCGACTTTAGGATAGGAATTGAGTGCTGACTCGCGATTTGGCGATCGTTCCTATGTTAACCTATCTTTCCCATGATAAAGTAAACAGTTTATCGCACTCACTTCGATATTGAATGGTACTTATCACAATTTTGGAATATGTCACCGAATTTCTTTTCTTCCTAGTAATGGTTACCGTATACTTTCCTCCGTGCAAGAATTCGATCACCCTTGGTGCACGCTTTAAAGTGCCGAATGACGCTTTCGAACCTTCTTAGAATTCTCTCAATTTACTCTGTGAGCGCTTTTCCTACACCTTTAGTTGAATGCTTGAGAGCATAGATTCCGTAAACCCTAGAGTTACTAGATCTCTCTACCCAAAGAACCTGAAGAGGACTAAATAAGATGGAATAAAACGATCTTGTTCCATACAAATAGAAGGTCTGGTTGGTCGTTCCATCCCATTTTATTTAGTCCTCTTCAAGTATTTTGGATAGAGGAGATGTAGTAACTTTCAGATCTACCGGATGCCCTTAAATTTAATCGTATTTACCAGATATAAATTTTACGATAAAGTTTTGATCGTTGAATCACCGTAAGAATGGTGAAACTTCATAAAAAACGATAGGATAGATATTATCTATCGTTTTCAATTCGAAAATTTCAGCAGAGCGTGTAATAATATTATTATTTAGAATTCCGATACTATACCATGATATAGTACGTTCAAGTGCATTGGAAGTGATGAATGCAAGACATACTTCTCCCTACCCTCGTAGAAGGGTATTTCAAAGAATGAAAGAAGGGGTAAAAAGTGTAACCTTGAAAAGTGCATGCATCATGTGAACAGGGGTGAATCTAGAACAGTTGCTCAGGAGGGATGATGTCTTTAAAAGAATACATTTACGCAGGGTGTTTTAGAACTGGTAGATAGGATTTCAAGGACATGTTTCTGAGGCAAAAGAAGAAAACAATATTCTTCTTCTGAAAAAAATGGTTCATATCTTGAGCTTCTGATTTATTCTTTACAAATCACTCAATTAGAAAAATAAAGTTCCTCGATGTAGAACATCTTTAAGAGTTTTTATTAATGTTTTTAACGTTCGCTGTTGTTTATCCTTTGTATGTCTCGTAGTGAATATATAACTTCCAATTTCATTTTGAATTCATTCAGCAAAAAGGGCGAAAAATCTGTTCAAAAGGATCATTTTTATCCTTTATCCCTTCATGCTCGTACCCTTCCACTGCTGTGATATCAAATCAAAAAAGGCCACTTTTGTATTGCAATCCGGTATCGCATCGCACATCCACGACCGGATTTGAACACGCACCAAGAAAACCTGTTTTTTTCTGCTGTTATTCAATAAATATCGATTCTTCTTTCAAATTATTCACTTTGTTCGGAATTGAGAGGGAAAAGGTATACATTTTCAACGAGGGAAGATTGAATAAAATCTTGAGAACGATCTTAATAATTTGAAAAAAAGAACGTCACTGCATCCACGCGATAAATAAAATATGAAAAACTGGTGAATTGAATGACATGGAACGAGAACAGAAGAAAGAATATGAATTTCGAGTAACGAATAGTTTGGAATTATTTCTTCGTTTTTAATCTATTATCCGCACTTTGTTATTTTCCTCAAAGTGATAACAACAGGGTCATGAATTCAGGTTCATACATATTCTATATTCCATTCAATGTGCAAAAACTTGAAACAAGTATAGATAATGCTATAGTCCACAATTAATTTAATGTAAAATGTGTATGGAACTGAATCCATGTGCGTACTTTACTGTAAAAAAATTCCTTCTGAAAATTTAGAAAATATGATTATAATTTTTTACAGCCACTTTCAGAGAAATTTCGCTGAAAGAGAATTAACTGAATTCTCAGAACACTTTCCGGAAATTTCTTAAAAATCAGAAAAATTTGAAAAAAGTGACTGTAAAAAATTACAGTCACATTTTCTGAATTTTCAGGAGGAACTCTTTTGCAGTGTTGGAAATAACTTGCACGCTGAGAGAAAGATACCTAGCTACGGCAACTAAAATTGAGCTGTCCCAGTTGAATTTTAACTGCCCTAAATGAAAACGTAGTTGTCTGAAATATGAACAAAACAATTGATTCAAAAACTAATGAACCAATCGACTTGAAAATTTCACCATATATTCTTCAACTCAATGACAATCGAATGAATTTGAAAAATGTATGTATTGAGTGTGGTTATTAGCACATTGTTTATAAAAAGAAAGTGACTTCCCTGGTAAAAAACCGAATATGAAACCGGATGATAATCCTGATGGTAATCTGGATGATAATCCGACTCAAACCCCGATGGAATTTCCGGGATTCCATCCGAGTGTATCCAGGCGCGTATATGGGTTTTGCGGTGATTCTTTGTCCGGTTCCATCCGGATCCTATCCGGGTTTTGGGACAAGATATTTTTTGGAATCCGAAATCAAACCCGAACAAGGAAATGAATGAATTCTATCCAAATTTCGTGTGGAATTTCGAAAAATATTCAGTATTAAAATCCGGATGAAACCGGATAAAAAATCATCGCAAAAACCGTATACGCGCCTGGATACACCCGGATGGGATCCCGGAGATTCCATCCAGATTTGAGATCGGGTTCCCAACCGGCTTTGTTACCAGGGTTCTATAAAAAGTCTTGAAATTTTCAAGTATATTTTGTTTTTCATTAAATTTAGGTTGTTCTGAAACGGAGTGACTTATTTCAATGAAAAAATTTGGTTTCGTTGGATTTTGGTGATTACAAGGACCCGGGCATTCCCCGGCGCAGGCGCAGAATCAAGCAGCTCACTTCGAACAGCTGCAGTATCGCAATTTTGTTTTTTCATTATTAGAAAAATTGTGTCGTACACCTTCAAATTTGAAAAATATAATGTACCTTCAATCGATGCGATGACTCCTCTCAGTTTTTTGTAATAAATGATTGAAAAATAGATCATTTACGTGAACCCCCCCCCCCCCTTTGTTAAGGTGATACTAGCGGCGTGGCAGCAGCCAAATCGTTCATAACAATCTGTTCATGTAAACGATCTGTTTTTCAGTCATTTATTAAAAAAAACTGAGAGAAGTCATCGCGTCGATTAAAGGTACATTATATTTTTCAAATTTAAAAGTATACAACACAATTTTGTTTTTTGATTTGCTGGTATCCCCTTAAGGAGATACTAGCGCCGGGACATTAGCCTAATTTTTCGTGCAAGATTTCTCCAAAATACCTCCATATTTCCAAAATATCGCTCTATATTCAAGGTATGCTGTATAGAGTGATATTTTGAAAACATTCAAGTATTGCGGAGAAATCTGACACGAAAAATCCGGCTAAAGTTCCGGCGCTAATATGTCTGATTCTCTTCCCAAATTGCTCTCGATTTTCGACACAATGAGAAAAATTAGTAGCAGGGATCCCCACAATAATGACAGTTTTGGCACACATGAGCGTTCATAAATATTTCTCCTGCAATTTGTGGTAATTTTTTGAAGATTTATAGTGATATGTGTCAGATGTACAGTTATTTCCACCAAAAGAAGGTATGGATTGCCATAATTGAAGGAAAAATGCTCATACATGCTCATGTGTCCCAAAATTGCCCTTATTATGGTAAACCGTGCTACACATTTCCCATACGTTATTCTCAGTGTGCAGCTGGCGATGAACATCACTGATGTTACAAACTGTTGTTGTCTGCATTTTCCGAATCGTTGTAGTCTACTAATGGAATGATGATATTTCCAATCAAATCTCTTTCTAGATAAACAAACTGAAAAATCTTCGATCAATTCGAAGATGTAAGTATTGAAAGTTATTGGAGATTTTCAAGAATTTGTATAGAATGTGTATGAAGATTCGATACATTCTTTATGAAACAGAATAATCGATTCCGTCAAAAATCAACAACATTTACGGTTTTTCGGTTAAGAGATTTTGGATAGATTCGGAGAAGAAGAAGGAAAGAACTGTATCAAACCGGTTGAAAACAGAACAGATCGTGTTGAATTTTTATCCGATTTAGTACGTTCTTCGCAGGGTAATCAGGACCGGATTCAGAGTTGTGGAGGCCCCACACAGTAGACAATTTTGTGTATTTTTAACACACGTGCATGTCCCAAACGATCCACTCAAAATTTGTGTTGAATATTGACACAGAGGATGTGAAAAATTAACACAAAAGTGTTAAATTTACATCGAAAATCTGTCAATTTGACACTCATATGTTTTGATTTTCAACACGATCGAAGTTTGAGTGGACCGTTTCTAACACGAAATTTTTCACTGTGCAGGGCTGGGAGTTGTGGGACCCATCATCCATGGTGAATCGAATTTTACTGTTGAATCAACTTCCTCAGTATTATATATAACTTGAATAAAAACTATATTAAAAAAATTACGAAGCTTCAGATTGTGGGGGTCCTTATTAAGTGTATGGAGGCTCCAGTGATTGAAGGCCCTGAGGGTAGTTACCAAATTTTTGTAGTAATAAACAAATCACATGCTTGAGCCAGCCAAATCAATTTAACAACTAATAACTACGTTCTTTTTTTCTCTGAAGGTTCCGGAAACACATTTTACTGTGAAGGCTTCACCGAATTATCCTCGATTATTGACGAATCCCGACTGAATTTTTTCAGCTTTAGATTATTTGATTATCTGTGTTTAGAAGTGGATCACGTTTTATGGTATCTTATAAGGTTTATGGATTTCAATAGGATTTGATCCGGCAACGTTTACTCATCTCATCAAATTCTATAGAAATAGATGGAACGCATCCGCTCGTATGGTTCCATCTGTACACTCGAAATCGGGTTTGAGATTTTAAACGAGACGATAGAAATTTTACAATCAGAGGGTTGTCAAACGAGTCTTGCATATCAACCATTGCAGTCTTTCAACTAAATAACAGTTATATGTGATACATGGTGTAGTGATAAAACATTTTGTCACTGTAATGTAATAATTGAGTTCTAGAAGTATCTGAAATAAAGAAAACAATAATATAGTAAAACAACGATATTGTTCAACAATCGTTCATTCACCAGGAAATTATTCGAATCGCCATAAAGTTTTTTTGAATCATTTTAGACAGAAAATTTGATGAATGCTTTATGAAAGATAATAATCGAAGTAGTGGATGAGAGTATATTAAATAAAAAGAAAACCCATACGAGTCTTCCCATCGCCATCTACAGACCAATAAATCTAGAATTATTGTTACATGCGATAACGAACCGGCAGAAACAACACCTGATGTATGTTTTTATTCTTCGTGGTGAATCGTGAGCAGGAAACAACAAGATATAGGAACTCGAATCGACACGGATGATACTCATAATCGAATATTTCATGGGAAGTGTTGCGCGTTGCTGCTTTGTTAACTGCGTATGGAAGTTTTGGAAGTCATGGAAGTTAAATTCACAGGACATTTAAGGAATAACGCCCGAGAAGAGTGGTATAACTAACTACGTCGAACAACAACGAGAGAGCAGGTGGCACGAGCGTGTATATGTATATCCACGTGTGTGTTTGTGCATTGGTGTATCGCGGTTAAAATTTGAGCAAGGGACCGAACCGCTTGCCATCTGGGCCTTTCTATGCTATACTTCGGGCCTTACGGAGAGCTATATGCGCTTGTAGTTTAAGACGCATAAGGTATGTTGATGATGATCGTACCGACACACTGTTCTTCTTCCTCTCAAATAAAGCATTATAGAGCACCAATACTACCACCGCCTTTTACTATTAATGTACATTCTACGTTATTCTACACACCGGCATATGTACACATGTTTTGAGATTTCCGAAGACTTACTTTGAAAATGGGACAATCAAAAATGATGCTCGTGAACGGAACGAAGGAGAAGGAAAAGAGGAAGGAGATGGAGACGAACAAGAAGGAGGAGAAGAAAAAAGAGAGGAAGAAAAAACACATTGATCTACTGATTATATTCTGACGGGCAGATGTGCACCACCGTTCTTATAATCCTACTCGCACGTGTGTCTCAGTAGTTGAGATTTTCTCAGGATAACAGACATTATATTATAATCGAATCGATATTTTCTTTTTTCAATGAATTTTCCGTTCGAGGTTTTCATTGTTCCTTCAGACGTGCGTTTCGTTATGAAATTTCCATTTTTTCTGCCCAAAATCCTTGTGCTCACCCATGTAGCACAGAATATCCTGGGAATATTCTGATAACATGTGAAAAACAAATGTACCCAGGATATTCTGATAAGATGCGAAGTATCCCGGGTATCCTGTATTGAATATAGGCCCCGTATGGGCTTATATTGGGTATCCAAACTTAGGATGTCCTAACCTCAGCCACTAAGGGGCCTAGTCGGTTTGCTGATATTCAGCCTGATTTCTCTAAATCAGGGACACCCATGTAAAGTCCATATGGGGCCTCGCTGCACTTACTGTTGCCGCGATCCGAGCTAATTCGAGTTTTGAGCATGAGCTCGGCTTGGCTCTTGTTTTTGACAAATAGGCTCGGCTCGCAAATCGGATCGATAGATCCACTGCTCGGATCGAAGATCGTCGAGCTAGATCGAAGATCTCACGATCCTACTTCGTTCGAAACAAACGCGAATAAAAATTCTTGCATCCAGGGGCTCCTTGGAATAGAGCATACATTACAAGCCATAAGTTTGAATTAACCTAAAGAAATTTAACATTTTCACATTTTCGCTGTTCGAAATTGATTTAATTCATATAAACTACATAAATAATCATCAAAAACTGTCTAAACAATATAAAATACAATGAACTTATGTAAATAAAGTAACTTGATTTCCCGAAACAACACATCAACTGAAAAAATTGTTTTTCCTTTGAGTTTATTCAAATTTTTGGCCTGTACTGTATTTCTGAAGCTCTTGAAGTTTAAGTATAAAACAACGTTTTCTCAAAATTTTTATGACTCGACAAATCAAATTCCATAAATGTTAGTTATAAAAACTTCATGAATGCATCTTCCAATGAATAAATAGACAAATACATCATTAAATCTATCTTCAGAGGATTGGCGATAAAGAAAAATCCACTTTATAAACATATTTCCTTAATATCGACTCTGCTACTAATTAAACATTAAACACAATATTGTTTCATAAACCGAATCTGAAAAATGAAATTTCATGAGATTTCATCAGAACATTGTCCAAGATTCAATGAGATTTGGCGAGAATCAATGGTTTTTCTTAACCAGGGTCCTTCGTCTGATAGGAAATTTTCCTCGTCGATCTCATCATTCTGGCTTAGCTCGAAACTCGAATCGACTGAAATTTTTTCAGCTCTGCTCGAAGATCGGATCGTTTGAAATTATTGAGATTGGCTCGAAGATCGCGGAAACACTACGCTACACTATCAATTTTTTCCCCGGTTTTAAAGATCTAGGCACACCAACCACAGCCTTAATAGGACCTCGCAAGGCCCCCCGTATTCTCCCGAAGATCTTGATTTAAGCACACTTCAATACAATCCATGTAGGACCAAGCTGTATTTCCAACGTTTTCCCCGTTTTGAAAATCTGGATGCATCCAACCATAACCTGCATAAGACCTTGTCCTTATATTAATTCTTTTTTTTGAATATAAAGCTACTTTAAAGAGCAAATTTACTGGAATCGTATTGATAATTTCGACTTTTCGCGGTGTATGCCTCCAAAAAAATATTTCATCCGTGATTACTGTGTTCACACTATCGCTGAACAATGTCGAAAAATCGGAAAGAACATATCACTGTATGGTTAATTCCAAGACTGAATGAGGCTGTTCTGTTTTTTGATACAGTCCGATAATGTATGAACAAAGTAATGTTGGGTGGAATACCCGAATATAAATTGGAATCGGCTCGTTCCAGGCCCTGTCTGAACTCAAGTCGAGGTGGTCTGGGTACAGATAGGGCCTTGGATAGCCCAATTTTCAATCGAGGAAGTTTCCTCCTTGCAATATTTATTCAATTTGATGATATTCGCAACAATTTATTATTCTCATATAGGCCCAAGTTGGGAATATTATGCAGGCTCTGAAGATGAGTGCGGGACAATCCTGTCTAGGGCCTGAAATAAAACGAGGACGCCTAGTTTGGCCCAAACTGCCGCCAAGAATGAGTTTCCACACGGGGTATATAAAAAATGTCCATAGAACGTTCGAGTGAGACTGTTTCAAATATCCATACAATATCCATCGAACGTTCTCACAATGTCCACAATTTTCTACAGAGCATTTATGGAAGGTCTTTAAAATATTCTTCTTTAGTATATTCCACGAACGTTCATAGGGTGTTTGAAACAGTTTCATCGTAATATTCTATTTATGTTGACAGAATATTCATGAAATATCCATAGAATGTTCTTGTGCCACATGGGCAGTAATTATAACTGAATCCTGATAATGGATTGTTATAAAATAAAGTATTTAACCTACCCTGATATAACATACAGATTTGAGCACAGAAGAAGATGTACATACGGGTTTCAACTGCACGGAAAGACAAAGTTTATTAATATTTGATACGCTAAGAGCAAAAGTGACAAACAAATTGATTGTTGTCAAGCAAAATCAGGGAAGAAACTTTTGAGAGCAAGAATTGGATGTCAAAAGCTCCGGGCAAAAGTGAGACACCTAAAATTTGGAACGAAGAGCAACCACTGAAAGCTCTACGCAAAAATGAAACACTGAAAAGCTCGAGCAATAACAAACCAACGCACAACTCACCCTAGTACACGGAAAAAATCAGTGATCCAAATTTTCGTTGACTAGTATGTCACTTCTGGACGGAGCACAATTTGGAGAAGAATTCGTACACTGGATTTTAATAATTCATTGATTTTTTCCATTATTTCGATGATGAAAATAAAAAGTGGATCCCATTGTTCGAATAGTGAACACGGTGTACGAATTATTGAAATCCAGTATACAAATTCTTTTCAAACTTGTGCTCCGTCCAAAATTGGCATCCTACACGGAGAGAAAAAATTTGCTGACGCAGCAGATCGAGGTATTATATATAGAATAGCAAAATTTTTTGCTGACCTAGCTAAAAATTTGCTATAACAGCAATCGTGTTAGCTACGACAGCAATTTTTTAGCTGTGGCAGCAAAAAATGTTTGCTCCGCCAGCAAATTTTCAGTATTATATATAGAATAGCAAACAAATTTTGCTGGGATAGCAAACATTTTTTGCTGTCACAGCAAAAAATTTGCTGCTCTGGCAAAAGGAACCCAGCAAAAGTAGATTTCGCTGCCACAGCGAATTCCTTTTTCTCCGTGTAGTCAACGAAAATTTGGACTACTTATTTTTTCCGTGTAGAAATTTTGGATAGATTGCCTGATCAGGTTTCGTTACGGTTTTCCCCATCTCGCTCGAGTTTATGGAAATCTCATCCGAACCCTACACTGTAGAAAATTGGAGGAGTTAGAAAAAATTCACACCAAATAGTGTCTTTTTAACACCACATGGTGTCATTTTCACACCGTGAAATGTCATTCCAGCACTGTTTGGAGTGATTTTTACACCGATTTTGGGGTAGACTTGTATAGAATTCATGTTGTGTTAATTCTGTGTTAATTCTGACACCATTTTGACACCGCTTTTTTTACAGTGTATTGTGCCGCTACGTGACAACCCTATTTGAATCCGATTAGGGAAATCAGATAAGTCCATTGTAAGGGCCTCATAAGATGTTCCTTATTCACGGTTTCCGAATTCTAACCTGATCAGGACCCTATCAAAAATAGGGAATGTCTGATCGAATTTCCACTAGGGCACATTTAGTTCCGAATTTTAGGTGTATCCCTTTTGCTCGGAACTTTTAACACTCCTTCCCAGTGTCGGACTGGCCCGCCCCGGCTCCCCGGCGATTAGGACTTCGCACGAGACTCGCGTCAAAGAAAAATAAAGTAGTTACCAATAATTATTCCGATCTCTTGAAATATCAAGATGAACAAGATAATTTGAGAGTACAGCTGGAATCCACGGAATGGGGTGAAACCTCGATCATTCAAACGAAATTAGCAGAGATAAATGTCGAAATATGCAACGAGACCGATACCGAGACTAGTTCCGAGATCAAGAGAATATCTTCGTTATCCTCTGCGATGAAATCGGAATTTCATGTGATTTTGTTACACCTTAAGTAGAGGTTTGATTTCCGTCCAAAAATGTAGATCATTTTTCAATTTAAGACGAGAGTCTCGTGCGAAGGCCTACACCGACGATCACCGGGGACCCATTCAGTTTTCAGTTTTCTTTTTTTTTGTAGGAATTATGATGAAATCTTGATTTTTCCAAGAGTGTACCCTGTCTAGGGGGCCCGAAATAATTCCCAGCCGGGGACCTTGATACAAGCCAGTCCAACACTGCTCCTTCCATACAGCACAAGAGTCCCTTCAAAGAGCTCCTGTTATGACAACAAACATGAATTCATCATGAATACGTTGAATTCAATTTAAATTCTTGATGAACAACTCAGTTGTTCAGTAACAGTTCATCTCGTAAATTCATCAAGAACTATTCAGGCATCCAATATGTATTCATTTCAAGCTAATCGGATTCATATTGAATTCATGTTTCCTGAAATAACGGGAACTGTTCGAGGATTCTTCCAGAAGTTTATATGAATCCAAAATGATCATTTGTGCTGTCTGGGCTTCCTTACTCTGAAAAGTTTCTAAAATTATCTGTCCTGATTTTCCTTGACAACAGTTTGAGTATCACTTTTGCTATTATTTAAGAAACGATTGTCAGTTGAAGGAAAAAGAAGGGTGAGTGTGAAAGATTTGAAATTCACCCCAAAAAATTTTAGGGACGAATACTCGAAGTGAATTTGTTAAAAATAGTCCCTTCACACTGCTTCCCAGTCCCAGAAGGATTTATAAAACATTCTTATTGAACTGATTGTATTGTTGCTGATGAATTCTTCAAGAATTCTTCTGTGACTGTGGTGCTGTGTGGATCATGACATGAATCAATAGTGAAATTGATTCAACAAACCTACAAATTTGCAGCACTCACCCTCGTAAAATACATCAACGATGCATTTTTGTTCACTGTAAAAAAAAACTGGAAATTTACTGTGCAACTGGACTGGAAATTTCCAGTGCTAGTACTGGAATATGGATATTCCAGTACATGTACAGAGATTTTGTTGTTACGTTACTGAAAATTTACCAAGCATAACTGAAAATTCAGTCATTGTACTGGAATTTTCAAGTTTGAGATGATGTACTGAAATTTTGCCATGATTTCGCGAAAATTTTACCGGCTCGTACTACAATTTTATAGTTCTTGTGCACCAAAAAAAAATATTCCCTCAAAAAGGACTTGAGAAAAAATTTGGAATTTAGAAAAAAAAACCTAATCGTTGGTATACTGGAATTATACAGGTTTTTAACTGCAATTCTCAGGTTTTGTGATGGAATTTTCCAGTTACTATGCAATTGAATTATACAGGTTTTGAACTGCAATTTTCAGGTCGTGTGATGGAATTTTCCAGTTGCTATGCAACGGAATTTAATCACTGTTGCACTGAAATTTTCCACTTCTATTGGACTTCGTCATTTCTGGCAGGAAAAATTTCAAGTCTTTATATTAAAAATTTCCTGATTGAGATTTTGAATAATAATTGTAATTGTAGCCAATGAAATTGATATATGAGGTTTTTCCAAGACTTATCCTCTTGTGTTCTAGATATGAAGCATATGTAGTAACCCAAGCTGGCCTTCCAACATGTCGCGCTATAGCTCATCGGTTAGGTCTTAGGTTTCAGTTGGTAGGCAGGTAGAAAAGAGTGGGTTCAAATCCTGTTAGGTAGACATGAGTTTCTGTCCATCCAAATGAACGATCAAAAGTTTCTCAATCATCTTGGAACACAAGGACCCTGCAAAATCACTTTGCGTGAGCAATTTTTTTTCAATTTTCATGGATATTTTCAGCATTAATTTTCCAGTACATGTCCTGGAAAAGTCCAGCTCGTGTACTGAAAAATTCCAGTACCGAGGCTCAGAAAATTTCCAGTTTTGATGCGGAAATTCCATAACGTTTGCACTGAATTTTTGCAGTACAAATGTGCTGAAATTTTCCGGTACATGTACAGGTTAATGACTTCCAGTACATGTACTGGAATTTTCCGGTGAAATTTTTTTACAGTGTTCTCTCAATTTTTCTAAACAATACTTGCTTTCGTTTTTCCGTGTATCGAATGAACATTTTCTTAGAAAAAGTAATTAAAATATTTCTCCGAGACGAGAAAGTGCGTAATTGGGAAAAGTCATTTTTTCTCAAGAATGAGTCATAAATCTGAAGTTCGGGTATAAGCTGATACGCAGTATTTAACGTGCGTGAAATGCATATGGTTACCCTTGATACGCAACCACATACATCGCCATATGTGAACTACATTGATTAGCATAGGTAAACTGTGTATAACTCCGTATGAATTTCAAACACATTCATTCACATGCCGTTTCAAATGAGTGATTTCGATAATCATCAGCGTTGAGTTGAATAGAGACAACTTTCGAGTAAGTAAAACAATTTTATGTCTTCTTTGTGAATGATTTAAAATCGTTATACCGATGAAAAGAAAATATTGATTTTATAACAATAATGGTCAGCTGTTATAGCTATAGCTAAAGATATATCTGAAGAGTATAGTGATATCGGTACTGCTGTCACGACGACTTAACCCAGTCAGAAATCAAATGTCGAATATACGATATCGAATTGTTATATTTTATTTTAGAGATCAATTTGATATAAAATGATGAAGAGAAGAACATGAAGCTTCGGTGAACGCTCAGGTGAGTTCTAGATAGATCGAACCAAAACTTCATGAGGGTTGACTGAGAATTGCCAAAAATGATTTTGATTAATCATATGGAAATAATTAATACTCGTACAGTCCCGAATACAAATAAAATAATGTGTCAGAGACGTCTCCGTTACAAAAGCGGACATAGAAACTTGTTTAGAAGGTATTTTTGTAACGGATACGTTTCTGATACATAACTGAGGTGTTTGGTGCTCTATGGGTAGCAATTTGTGTGCATCAACTGCCTATTTCCTCCATTTTCAGATCGTTTCTGAGAATTGAGTATTTAAAAAACAAATGAGATCTCCATAGCTCTAAACAGATCGAGTCGATTTTGATTTTTCCATTTTTTGAATCTACCTCATTCATTTAGCCCTAAATTAATTTTTCCCGGGTTCTTTTATAGAATTGTTCAAACCTGCATACTTGGAAATAATTTCGCCGTACTTTTTGGTATAGTTTGGCATCAAAATATATCCACAAAGATTCTCTCCATTCTTTTTTATGAAGTTTTTGAATCTAGAATTTTCGAGATCGTATAACGATTGTCATTAAACTATAGAAACTCTATATTTAGAGATGGGTACTTTCTGCTTTTTTGGAGAGCGATTGATGCTTGCAAAAATCAATAATTTATGCTTCAGTTATGCTCTTTGTTTTTCAAAATTCTGCTCATATTTGCTGCCAAAATGATTGATTTATATTTCCTTATTGATTATCAAAATGCTTTCCTGTTCATTTTGAGTAACTCATGTGGGTCGATGTGACGCCAAATACCCATAAACATAGAATTTTCAGTCTTTGAACATACGTAATTTAGAGTTTAATAACTGGAGTGTGAAGTTCCATCATTTGGAAGCTGATATTCTAAAACTAAAATTCACATAAATGAATCATGACCTCTGTTTGTGCTAACTAAAATTTTCTACAACTTAAAGGGAACCAAAAGAATGAACCCAAACTAAATTATCACTCATCTCCACCGCTATATTCATCACGGATAATTAGACATCAGATTATATGCTAATTTTTATTTTTATTTCTTTTTATTCTCATTCAATACTTGATAATTCATCTTGTATTGAATATATGTATATTATATTATATTTCCCATAAAGTCATAATCATATAAAATATTCAATAGTTGAGTTCATTGGGTGCCCCCAAAGACCCCCTAAATCGCTCCAAGTATTTCGGATTCGCTGTTTTCGGTGATAAAAACAAATCGATTGTTTTGCAGGGGGAAATTTTGGTGAATTCATAGACAAAAATCCACCTTCGACTTAATTCTCATCCGATGTAAATTAATTTTGTTTTTGAGTACCCTGGTTAAAAGAACCCATTGATTCTGACCAATTCTCATTAAATTACGATTAAACGTGGACAATGTTCCGACCAAATCTCACCGGTGATTTTTCAGTGAGATTTGGTCAGAACTTTCATGTGAATCTCGTTGAATCTAGCCAAATCTCACTAAATTACGATTAAACTTGGACAACGTTCTGACCAAATCTCATTGAATTTCATTTGTCAGATTCAATGGATTCTTTTAACCAGGGTATTCAGAAAGAGTTCCAGTTTAATGTATCACTGTAGCATTTTTGTAATACTCCACTCATCCCGAGGAAAATTTGAATCAAGGTTAAAACAAAGGTCTTGATATTGTGACGGGAATAGGGTATAAAGGAGATGGAAGGGGAAAACGGACCACCATCGCAGAACTCCCAATCGATGAGAGACACACGTTATCGAACCTTGATAGACACAAGACGAATCAATATATATAGTACCGATCGTCATCGAAAACCCAAAGAAAGAACGAAATATCTCGATATCCGCATTGGACGGCAATACGAACCCGTATTGAAAGTATATGGACCGAAGGGTTTAGTGGACGCACTATATTGAAATCCGTATCGTATTAAAAAACACATTGATAATAGTAAAGCGTCGATATAGTAAATAGTCGTCCAACTCTTCCATCTCCATTCGTAGGGTATGTTCAATAACTTATTTTAATAATCTCCATTCAAATGCAGCTAATTAATTAGATTCTCTCATTTTCACATCATATCATATTTCATTTTATGAGATGATTTAAAAGAAAATCATCAAAATATTGAATTGAATTAATGAATTTTGATTAATTCGTTTATCGCGGTACAGAGTCAAAATTTCAAGGAAGATTTTTTTCCAATTTTAGAAACAAAATTTTTTTTTCAATAAAGTTTCAAGAAAATATTTGTTGGAAATTTGAAATTCGCAATTTTTCAAATGATTATGCAGCAAATATGCTGAATTCTCTTATGCTGCTTCGAATGGGAAATTATGCTTTATTATGCTTGCGAATTTCAAACTAATTTCAATTACATAGTCCAGTATCATAAAAATATTAAGCTTAAATCGCATTATCTGAATTTCTGCTTTTATGCTCCTAGCATAAAGTTCCTATCTTTATCTATATTATTTCTCATTGCATCTATCGTATCCTAATAAGATAGATAATACGTAAAGTGTGAAACACGAAGATTTCATGAACATACATCGAACCTGGAATAAACGTTCAGACATTCGAAAATGCGTTTAACATTTATTGAGTTGAAAATTCATCATTGAGTCATAAATTCGTCTGAAATCAACCTTTCAAACTGATCCATTCCGCTTCTGTTTTCTTGAGGACAAAAACGTTCACTTCCAGCTTTACAACCAGTGGAATTTTAAAACACGCAGGCTCCTACTTGAATGAATATCCAGTCACATTTTTGTAAATGTGAATGCTTGTGCATCACGTTTGACCGAGTACTCGAAACCCGAGTGGCCGGTGGCATTCCCCGCACTTGAGTTCAGTCCCTGAATCAACGTAAGAAGAAAGTGGTGTGATGGCGTAGATCAAAGCATTTTTGAAATGCAGGTTCTTGAAAGTTCTTGTGAGCTTCAAAAATGATACTTGGAAAGTTTCAATTGTTTGTCGAAACGAATTGATGAATGAAAACAACAAACCGAGTATCTGCGATGAATGACATAAATGATACGAATGCAATTTGGTTGAATGAACCAAATTGGTGGTATTCGGAAATAACGGGAAACTAACGAAAAATGACTTTTGATGTGGATTTTCCGAATTCAAACTTTCGAAACCTTCAAAATTCGCCCAATATTTCTTCAAATTAAAACCTGTAATTATGCAATGAAACAAATATATATCCTTGGGAAAAAATCATTTTCTTTCGCAATTTCTGAATTCCTTGGAATTCTTCTGACCGAGATTGAAAAATTTCTCGGGATTCCTCGGAATCTTCCTGAATTTCTCAGAATTTAATTCATTCAGATTTCAAAGCTTTTGCTGCATTCCTTTGAATTTTCTTGAAGAAGGTGAATTAAAAATTTCAGAGATTTCCAGAGAAGAATTTTTCAAAGAATTTCAGAGGTCTGCACAGTTTTCCAAAGAGTTTCAGTGGTTTTGAAAAAAATTCAGAGTTCTTCAGAGATATTCGTGGATATTCAAAGAAATTTCCAGTGAAAAAAATATTGCTGAAATTTGAATCGTTTATTCAAACGAATTAGTAATTGAATAACGAAATACTCAAATTTTACAGTACTTTTCTCAAGCGATGTTGTGAGTTCCAAAGAGTTCATTTGAAAAGTTCAATCAGATTTTGTGAGTTGGAATTTTCATTTTGTTTCTATATACGAATCAAACTTCAGAAACATGTGAAAAAACATCTCTACCCTGGTTAAACAAACTCTCCTTGATTCTCGCCAAATCTAATTGAATTTTGCACAATGTTTTGATCACATCCTATTCAACCATTTTCGATGAGGTTTAATCAGATGAGTGTATTGTTTCAATGTGATCCTGACTGAATCTTGCACAATGTTCTAACCAAATCCTATTGAATTTTATTTCATCTACAGATTCTATGGATTTTTTTTAGCAAGGGTGATAAGCAAGAGTTCACGCAAGAAAAATTTGCGATAAATCCTGGGACAATTACAACTTCTCTACTACCATTGAAAACAAATTGTGGTAATTCTAACTAAATCGGAGTAGGTTAAATGGCAGGTGTAGTAAATTATACTTCAAAATTGTCCCTGTCCCAAATATCATTCCAAATTGTGGTGAATATGACAAATAATTTTATCGCGTGTTTTTGAGAATTTTTCAGATATTTTTAGAGTTTAACAAAGTCTTGATAGATTCTTAGAGTCTCTCGGGTTTTTTCAAATTCTTCAGAGATTTTTAGAGCCATTTTTTCACCGGGATTGCGATACAATTTGAAAAAAAATGATTTCTTTTACATGACATTGATTTGATTCCGAAATAAATCGCAGTTATACGTTCTGATAGAACGGAACCGTCTGTACATCGCTCGATTACAACTTTCCGGACGAAATTCCAAACATGAAAAGAGCATGAATCATATATAATTGAAATGTGTGTAAGCCTTATACAGTTCACATATGTTCTTTTCGACTATAAAATGGATTTCCAAATAACGAAGCATTATTTTTATCAGAATGCAGAGTCATTTGAGGAAAATTTCCTGAGCAAATTGTCATGTCAGAGACTTTATATCTTCCGCGCCCACCTGGAATAACATCTGTCGAACTTCGTTCCAAGTGATTTAGAATGAATTGACACCTATATTTGGCAAATTTTTCAAAAATAATGTCTGTGAAACATAACCTATTTCGATATAGTTCTTATTCAAAAGCCAGATCCTACAATACGTTTGAATGTCCTCACTATTCTTCCCAGGCTTGGTTTAGCCCTTTTCAAGGACCCTTCTCCCTGACTTCGAGTTTCCAACATCAAACATGGGAGGGAAAGAGTAAAATGATAGCCAGCCCTTGTTATTCTTGTGCTGTATCTTTTTTGCATTCACGTTTAAGAGTTTTACGACCATCAAAAGAAATCTTAATTCCTTTATTCAACGATTTATACAGTTCTCATTGCTACTCAAAAACATCTGATCGAAAACGATCTTCGCAATTCAACGCGTTCCCTACGATTTGTTCATTCCAATCGTTGCGATTTGTTACAGATTGTTCATGAAATATTCTAATGTATGTATTGAAATATGTAAATCAACTTTTCGAAGCAAAGATGGAGATTCAATTGTTTTTGTTTTGTTGGGGTGGTTTCTTGAATTAGACCACAGGAAAAAATTTTGCGTCGTTTTTAACGCAGTACATATGATTGTGTGAAATGTTTTACAGTTTTGTGTGTTAATTTGACACAATTGTGACAAATTAATACACAAGAGTGTTGAGTATTCTACACAAAAATGTGTATGATGGAAAAATGACGCAAAATCTTTGAATGCGGAGGTTCCAAAACAGCGTTATTTTTTCATGATTGTTTTTAGAAGGCACCTTCGAAATATATTTTTGTATATATTCGAAACATATAAAGTGATTTTTTTTTTAATGTGGAATAATGAATTACGGCAGATTTACAAGCCTATTTCATGAGGCTTTTGCCGTTGCAGTCTTCCATCGGCGGTGAAGATCCACACTGCAAACTGAACTGTGTTCTTGTAGTGAATTTTAACACACTCCAGTTTGCAGTGCAGTTTGTCTGAAAACTAAAAAAAAAATCGTTCAATTAAAACTTTTTTCGGATTGAAAAAGACGGTTTTTTCTTTCAACAAAAACACACTTTACAATGCTATAAAAATTATTTACAGAGAAATCTGATTCTTCTGAGTACCTTCTGATTGAAGTAGCAAATTTTGTTAGCTGCGAGAACAACTATTTAACCGAGGTAGCAAAGAATGTTGACTCCTCCAGCAAAATTGGTTGATTATTTTGGATATATGAAAAATTTGTTGTTCGAATTAATAATTTTGCTGTCTCCGCAATCCAGTTGCCAGAACAGCAAATTTTTAGCTAGATTAGCAAGACAATTCATTATTTTACATATGATACCTCAATTTGCTACGTCAACAAATTTTTGTATGCACTTTAAATATATACAAAAAGATATCTCAAGATTCAATGGGTCAATTCCTCTTCTTCTCTTCCCAAAAAAAATCACGAAAAACCGCTATCTTTGAACGCTTTCTAATTCAAGACATCTCAGTCGAATTAATAGAACTTTATCATTCCGAGAAAAGAATATCTCACAATTTTAAGACGTAAACAGAATTTTCTCTTTGATTTTTTTCTTCCTTTCTCCCCGAAGAACAGTAGTATTGAATGTCAAATGCAAAGGAGGAAATAAATCTTCTCTCATTGCACGCACGCAAATTCCGGAACAATCGCATCTTTGCAACGGTTTTATTGACGGGTTCGTTCGTTTCGGTTGGGTCGAGAGAACGACACAATATGCATTCGAGTACGAATAAAGAGACAAAGCAACTGTCGAGAGGAAAAGAGACGGAATCGACCGAAAAATCCATTCGAGGTAGGCAAAATTTCGGAAATTTCTAGGAATAGTTGAATCTGTGTCTGGCAGAAGTAGCTCCTCGGTAACGCTGGAAATCCCATGAACAATGACAATCAGGACAAAGAGAGTTCCCGGGGACTTATGTACACATGTATATATATACATATACACAGGGACCCTACATAAAAGACTTGGTAAGGATTTTCGTCGCGCCAAACTGTCAGGAAGTAATACCGTGTCCCTCATAATCTCATATCTGGTAGATGAAATCGAACAAAGAATACAGAACTGCACTGGAAATGAACTCTCATACCAACGCGATGTTCTTTTTGCTTTTTTTTTTTAGTTACAATGATATTTAGACTCTTTAAATGAAAATTATAAAAATGTTGCGCGTTGAAATGAGATGAAAAGTGCATCATCTTTCTGTGTCTTCTCTTTGTTTCTTCCTGCTCTTTCACACGCGATATTCAAACCTTGTTCTCCACGTGTATTGTGTGGATCCTCCGAGTCTTCGAGGACAATTTTAAAAATACAATTCTCTTCTAGTAGTCACCCTTCTTCCTTTCTTCCTTTTTTTTTCGTTTTCACCTTTGATTCCTCTTCCTTTCCCCGCCTCGCATTTATTCCGATCCGCAGCCTGCTCGAATTCTGTTTTCTACTATGCGCGCGTGCCCTCTTTCTCCCTTTACCTCGCCCACCCCCTTTCGCTGTATTTAGGGGGCTTCGAAGACGAACTGTCTTCTCATTCCCTTCAACATATCACCCTTACCGTTGAACTACGTAGTTTAACGGTAGGGGTGATGAGTTCTACGTAGTTCAACTATTGCGTCGTGTACGACGCAATACTTGAACTACGTAGGACATTTGATTGGGGTTTCATAGGGTACGATGGTTGGTTACGGCCGGATGAGTGGGTACGCACGCTTTTTTCGATAACCTCGTGTTTTGTATATAATATAATGAATATTACATGTTATTCCTTTCAAACAGGATGTTTCAGGTATGATTCACAATCAGAATTAGAAAATTGTATGTAGAGTGAGATTGATTTATTGAAGACGTGTCACGTTTTATTATCGAATGGAAAATTATTGGGTATTTTAGGTCAGGGGGAGAATTACAGTTCCAGTGGGAATGATGTATCGGAGAAATTCAACTCGAGGGGAGTTGTTGCGTGTACACCGTGGAAAGTTTATTTATAATTAACGGACGCATGTTTGAGTATGGTGGAATACATTTTTATTTCATAGAAATTCATCTGAACTCTCTGAAGCATGATGTGTTAATTGTTAACATATCTTTTTCAGACCCATATAACACTTATGTGTACAGGATATTTGTCGAACATTCCTTACGCGCTCCCATGTTCCACATGGAAAATAGAAAATTGGAAAAAATTAACTGTGTAGTGCGAGAATGGAGCGCTTCGGGCCTTTAAATTGAAAATTTCAACTGTTCCACAGTTGTTTATAAGTTTATTCTTAGAATGATATATGATTTTTATAGAATCACCCAAGTGTGTATTAACGGCGGGCCCAATCTACACCCAGGGTGGGTGTCCATGCTGCCCAACGTAAGGCCAAGCTGGGCAGACCAATGGGGCCAACCTTGAGATGATAACATCGTTCCCAGCTTGGCTGTATTGCTTTGCCCGAGGATTGGTAACACCATGGGCCCAGCATGAATCCAGACTAGGCAATCATTGATGACTGCCCCTTCCTTTTTTTTTAAATTGGAAAATTGCTTTGAATTCTACCCCAATGGGCATGAATTTCAGCCCCACTTAGGCCCAGTCTTGGGTCTAGTGTTGAGCCACATCGTGCCTATACGGGGCCAAGACTGGACCAAAGTGGGACCAAAATTCATACATGCTGAGGATTGTACACACATGCTCGGGATATCAATTCACCCCAATCTTGGCCTAATGCTGGTCCAAATTGGGCTCAAGTTCAAATGTGCCCGCACTAAGATTCATTATTTCCATTTTCTACCAACTATAATTGTATGAGAAAGCACACCAAGGCCAATATTGAGCCAACATCGGCCCCATCGTCATTCCCCAATACTGGGTTAAAGAGGATGGACCTAGTCTGGGGCCCATTGTCATTATAGGCAATATACGCTTGGGTAAGTATAACTTATGTATAAAGAATATAAAACGATGAATTATTTTGACAGTTTTCCCACTCGGATATAACTATTGGCTGACCCGAATGAAAACAAAGTGGTCTGGCAGAGACCACTGAACAATCGTCCAGCATGGATGTACCATGGGCCCCACCCCGGCTCAGCGTGGCCCCGAAACTGGGCCAGAGTGGGCCAGAATTCATACACGCTGGAGATATATCAATGAGACAATTCCCATACGTCACACCCAGAAAATAGTTTCCTCGAATATGAACTTACCAGACAGCTCGTTACATCCAATAAAATTTTACTCGATTCGAGTAAATTTTATTTGAAATGAATAAAAGTTTATTTGGATGGAATAAATTTTTCATTTGATTCAACTAAAACTCTATTAGGTTCATATTTAAATAGAAATTCAGTTGATTCAAACAGAGTTTAGTCAAACCAAATAAATCCAAATATAAATTCCTCTCAATGCAGCCACACTGTAAAAAAAATGTCCAAAAAACGTTTGTCAGTTCACAAACATTCTTTGGAAAGTCACGAAAAATTTGTGGATTCCCAAATAATCTGAAAATTTACAAATCCATCAGTTTTTCACCATATTTCTCTTTTTGGAAAGTGACAGTTATTTTTTACAGTGCAGACAGAGACACTACCTCGCATAAATAATAATAAATGGCCCGGAAAGGCAAACGTGTGAAGCGTGTAGCAAGAGTATATATAAAGTTGAGGGAACGTGTATTGAACGTAAACTGAAACATTTCCAGCGTAGACTTGTTCTGGATGACGCTCCCTATACACGCTGTCATTGTCACCAATAAGGTACTCGAATAATTTATCACTTGGTGATTTTTGTCAGACCGCCTTGTGTTCACTCAGTTTTAGGTTTGGAAACTGCAATTTTTCTGACTCACTTTACTTTTGGAGTAATATATGCTGTAATAAAGACAATGAACTTATAAAATTTACAATTTAGAACTCCGAAGCGCACTGTCGTCACACTGAGAATCCAATTCCTTAGACTTGAAGAAAATTTATTTGCCCTCATTCTGATAAATCTTGTTTCCGATGGAAAGAATAATTCATTTCAATGGAAAAATTTTTCATTGAATTGAAATCACATTCGTCGAATTCAAAAAAGAATATATTTCTCTTTCAATTTGAGGATTTTTCGTTTCAATTTGATGACAACTTTCCCATTTAACTGAATTTCTTTCCATTGAAAAAAAGATTCATTCCCAGATAGCAATTTAACCTTGCCTTAATGTTGTCAGGCAAGCTTGTGACAAGATTGATATAAGCCTCCTAGGTGACACACGACAAGGGCACAAGCTTACAAAACCCTTGCAGCAGGGCTGTAGCAGCCTTACACTGACAAGGTTGTCAATAACAAGCCAAAAACAGTCGAATGACAAGTGTGACAGGGTTATGACGAGCCGACATGTTATCTGGGTTAGAATGGGGACAAAGAAAATTGTCTTTCAATCTAGGAAATTGGGTTCTCAGTGCAGGGTTCCCACGCGTCCTTGAATTCCAACGGAATGAACCAATCAGAGATTTCTGTCGAATAATATGGCCAATCTGAGAAAAAGAAATTCCAGGACGTGGGAACCCTGATCTTTAACCCTTAGCTGCCACACTGGGGTCAGACTGACCCCAACATGATTCAATCTTGAATTCCCTGGTGAAAAATTCCGCTCGTGGAAAGCGAATTTTGCAACACATGAAGCGAATGTTGAAACGAATGAAGCGTAAAAACGGTTCAATATCCGCTTCTTTCCCGCTTAGATGCTGCTTCTTTGACTCTCCCATGTCGCTCCATATGCTGATTTTGACTAGGGTTACCATCAAGAAATTCAATAATTCGAACTCTTCGCGCAATCTCGCGCCACTTCAGAGTTTCTTCAGCTCACTCCAACCTAGTGTGACATGATTGTCCATGTTTCATATAATTCTTTTCCATCCCAAGCGTGTATTGCCTATAATGACAATGGGCCCCAGGGTGGGTCCATCCTCTTGAACCCAGTATTGGGGAATGACGATGGGGCCCATGTTGGCTCAATCTTGACCCTGTTGTGCTTCCCCATACAATTATAGTTGAAAAAAAATGGAGATACACAGAAAAAAAAACTGTCTTGTATCAAGAAAATATTGTTTTCGTTATATATGAAACACGTATTGTCTCAGTTCAATGCAATTTGCTTTGAGTCAAGAATTTTGTTTTTTCCTGTTTTTGATTCAAAGCAAATTGCATTGAACTGAGACAATCCGTGTTTCATATATAACGAAAACAATATTGTCTTGATACAAGATAGTTTTTTTTTCTGTGTAATGAATCTTAGTGCGGGCACATTTGAAATTGGCCCCAATTTGGACCAGCGTTAGGCCAAGATTGGGGTGAATTTATATCTCGAGCATGTGTGTACAATCCTCAGCGTGTAAGAATTTTGGTCCCACTCTGGCCCAGTCTTGGGCCCATATTGGCAGGATGGGGCCCATGCTGGCCCGGGGTGGGCCCCATGGTATATACATGCTAGGGATTTTCCAATTTCAAAACAAAAAGGAAGGGGCAGTATTGATTGCTTAGTCTGGGTTCATGCTGGGCCAATTCTCGGGCAAATCAATACGGCCAAGCTGGGAACGATTTTATCATCCCAGGGTTGATCCCACGTTGGGTAGCATGGGCACCCACCCTGGGCATAGATGGGGCCCGCCGTAAATACACACTTGGGATGATACAGTGATAATTTCATTTAGAAGCGAAAACATACCCTTCGATCGATGAAAACAAGCGATGCATGTGTGCTGCACACAATTTTTTCACAAATTCGAAATTAATTTCCCTTTAGGGAAATTATTTGACTGAAAATGGGAATAGTTTTAGTACTCTCTAAAATTTTTCCAAGACATACGTACGCATAGCTTGGCTTTGGTGTACATTTACAGTCGGGGTCATAATCGACGCCAGTGTGGCAGCTAAGGGTTAAAGAATATTCCATTTTTTTCCTGCCATAAACATTCACATTCTGCTTTGTTTTTACACATTCTGTGATATATGGAGATTGTACATTACGGGGAATCAGAACTAAGTAAAGATGAGACACGTGAGGTTGATAAGCATATTTTTAGATACAAACACGCTCATATGTTCAGGAAAACTCCGATTGAATTTCCGTTGATCGGTGTTGATGGTTTTCTTCATAAATTCTTTTGAACAGAATAAGATTACATTTTGAATTCGAATTTTTAACCCTTTTGATCCTTTGAATAATTATATATAGAACATATGTATTTATGAAATTTTGATAAAAAATCTAATAAAATTGGAAAATTCTTTTGAAAATTATTAAGAGTTGTTACTTTCTTTTTCAAACGAATAGGCATAAAATTGCGCTCTGGAAAAATTCTGACGAAACTCTAATAAATTTTCAACATTTTTTTGACTATTGGAACAAAGATTAAGAAATTTGCAAACACTTTTTCACGTATGATATTGGAAAATAGCATATTTATAAAATTCCAAAACTTTTCAATAATCAGAAAAATATCAAATATTCATCACAGTTTTCTCAGAATTCTTTCCCATCCTAATTTTATTCCTATTGATCTAAAAAAACCTGGAAAATTTCTTGTATGCTCTGACAACAGTCTGTACAAAATATTCCAAATTGATTAGATGTTGCATCAAAATTTCATAATTGAGCGGCTGAATCGAAAAACTCGCCGAGCGCTCGAACATGGGGAAAAGTATTGTCCAAGCCGTGACGTCACACGTCGAAATCCAAAGTTGGAATTTTGAAAATTAAAAAATACTGGGCGATAGGTCTTGAAAAATCAATGTGAGTATCCTTTTACGATTTTTTTCCTTGATCAATGGTTTTCGAAATAAAAACTGAAAATTACACATTTTTTTGTATAGAAAATCAATGTTTTTCAATATTAAACTCGCTCTAATTCAGTCATTTTTCAAGATATCAAGGAAAACTTGATGAATTCTTCTTCGCAAGACCTGTCCGAAGACGATGATGTGCATAAAATTTGTAACAGTTAATAATAAATTAATAAATTTTTAATCCAAAGTGAAAACCGTGTTCTTGATGCTTTGGATTAAAAAAGAGGTGGAGAAAGTATGAGCAACGAAAAACTTCCAGCGACAATGTTGTTCTACAATGTATGAACTAACTTTGT
Source organism: Gonatopus flavifemur (assembly GCA_018340375.1). Taxonomy (NCBI): domain Eukaryota; kingdom Metazoa; phylum Arthropoda; class Insecta; order Hymenoptera; family Dryinidae; genus Gonatopus; species Gonatopus flavifemur. Next base: position 17,196,088 of record JAFFJZ010000005.1, read on the forward strand.
GGAAAATTTCAGATCGATTGGATTATTAATTGGTGAGATATAGCAATTTGTTTATTAGCGCGTAACGGAAATTTGTCATGAGTTCGCGTGGTTTATCGAATGAATGTCAGCGTCCGCAGCAAATGATGTAACTATTGATACTGGGAGAAAATCATTCGGGCAAAGAATAAATGAGAAACGTTCTTTGCTCGAATGATTTTCTCCCAATATCAATAATTGAATACCCTAACATTCATTCATTCCTCACAAAATGAAAAACTTTCTTTGCCCCAATGATTTTCTCCCAGTATCAATAGTTACATCATTTGCTGCGGACGCTGACATTCATTCGATAAACGACGCGAACTCATGACAAATGTCCGTTACGCGCTAAAAAACAAATTGCTATATCTCAATAACTAATAGTCCAATCGATCTGAAATTTTCCACAAAGTTAGTTCATACATTGTAGAACAACTTTGTCGCTGGAAGTTTTTCGTTGCTCATACTTTCTCTACCTCTTTTTTAATCCAAAGCATCAAGAACACGGTTTTCACTTTGGATTACAAATTTATCAATTTATTATTAACTTTTACAAATTTCATGGACATCATCATCTTCGGACAGAACTTCCCGTGTGGAAATATTTCGCTGAAAAATGTCTGCAAAACTATGAAAAATCTCTGAAAAAAAATGAAAAAACTCTGAGAAACTCTGAAATTTTGATGAGAAATCTAATGTTTTTGGGACATTCTTTACAGACTTTTTCCAGACTTTTTTCAGAGTTTCTCAGAGTTTTTTCATTCTTTTTCAGAGAAATGGTAACGAAATTGCACTCTGAAAAAACTCTGACAAAACTCTGATGGATTGCTAACATTTTTCTGACTTTTAGAAAAAAATTAAAAAATTTTCAAACACTTTTTCACACATGATATTTGAATACGGCATATGAATGTATTTATTGAATTTCAGGATTTTTCAATAATCAGAAAAATGTCAACAATTTATTAGAGTTTCGTCAGAGTTTTTTCAGAGTGCAATTTCGTTACTATTTCTCTGAAAAAGAATGAAAAAACTCTGAGAAATTCTGAAAAAAGTCTGAAAAAAGTCTGTAAAGAAATTCCCAAAAATATTAGATTTCTCATCAAAATTTCAGAGATTCTCAGAGTTTGTCGGAGTTTCTCAGAGTTTTTTCATATTTTTTCAGAGATTTTTCATAGTTTTGCAGACATTTTTCAGCGAAATATTTCCACACAGGTTACGAAGAAGAATTGATCAAATGTTCCTTGATATCTTGAAAAATGACTGAATTAGAACGAGTTTAATATTGAAAAACATTGATTTTCGAGACAAAAAAATGTGTAATTTTCATTTTTTATTTCGAAAAACCATTGATCAAGGAAAAAAATCGTAAAAGGATACTCACATTGATTTTTCAAGGCCTATCACCCAGTATATTTTTTCATTTCAGAAATTCCAACTTTTGATTTTGGCGTGTGACGTCACGGCTTTGACAATACTTTTCCCCTTACAGCACCACAGTCCCAAAAGAATTCAGAAAGAATTCTTATTGAACTGATAGTATTCTTTATGATTTCTTTAAGAATTCTTCTGGGACTGTGATGCTGTGAGGGTCTCCACGAGCGCTCGGCGAGTTTTTCGATCCAGCCGCTCAATTCTTCAAAGTTTGTCAATTTTTTAGATCTTTGCAAAGAAAATGCGATATTTTCAGAGATTATTCATGCTTTTCCAGAAATGTTTTAACAAAATATCTCTATATGGGAGGAGGTTGGCGTGTGAAAAATAGACTTTAACAACAACATAGTAATTCAATCCAACCGAAATTGAAAATGAATGAATATAATTTTATAATCATTAAGGAGTGAGCACTTTACATGAGTTATAAAGTAAATCAGCAATAAGTGGGGAGGAATAATAATAATAAGAAGATCTAAGGATCGATTCCAATTGAGGGATGTGGTGGGTCATTGTTTTTCTCAGTACATATCTGATGTTGTACGATTCTTATTTTTGGGATATTGCAGTAATAATGTTATGTGTTTTGAATCATGTAAAACATCACAAATGAAGCATTGGTTTAAAATCGAGCAGTCTTGGATTGGAAGTTTTATTGAGAAAATTCAATATAGTTATTACCGACAACAGTCAGAATCTAACAAAAATTAAAATTCACTGGACCAAGACCCAAAATTATATATTTACATTTCTGAGAAAATTCAGTTGGATTGATGAAGGACGTCAATGTTGTCTGTCTATGTTGGAGAGAATGAATCAACTGTTAATCGGTACGGCATTTTAATAATTGAATTCAGACTTTAATGATTCACAAAATAATCTCACATGAAGTCTAATGTAATATTTTAAGGGGAGTAGCATCCGTAAATTTGACGAGTTTTCAAGTTTTTTTTTTATTTTTAATGAAAATAATAAATAATAGTATTTAAACTTGACAGATATGTTGAATAATAACTTAAAAAGTATACAAAAATATTATTCTTCGAGAGAAAAAATTTTCTAATTGCACGGAACGACCAGGTCTATTATAATATTTAGAAAAATGACTGTCAATTTAAGGAAAACGAGGATGGCTGAAAAATATTCGTAGTAAGTCTACTAAAAATTTGTAGTCGATGTATTAACAATTTATTGATAGTTTCATTGTGAAAAATACCAATGGACCTATCAACTGTTAATATTTTGACTACAAATTTTTGGTAGACTCACTACGAATATTTTTCAGCGATCCTCTTTTTCCTTAAATTGTTGATAAATGCTTTCTAAATAACAATAGACCCGGTCTTTCCGTGTGGTTTAAAAATGATGTCGAAGTTGCCCTCCTCAAAAAAATGGACCTGTCTGGTGTTGTAAGTTTGACCTCTTTCACTTATTTGAAAACGAAAAGCCAAATAAATCCTTGATCAGTATATGAGCGTGGTTATCGCTAGAATTATCATGAAGGAAAAATTCAAAAATTGACAAAATGGCGCGTCGTTGACATTTATTTTCCGAAAACAGACCATTTTTCCATCATTTTTTGTATGTAAAAAATAAGATGTATTCAACGTAAAAACTTTATTCTAGTTCATGCGATAGCCACTGGTGTACTGAATAACATACTAAAATTTGGAACGAATCGGTCGTGTAGTTTTTTTTTGTACAACACCGTGCAGAAAAAAGTAGTTTCGAGATAAATGAGTTTGAACAAATTGAAAAAGTTTTCTTTCTTGAAGAATAATATTTTTGTATACTTTTGGAGTAATTTTACATATCTGCCGAGTTTAAATGAGTTTGAAGTTATTGTTTATCATTTTCATTAAAAAAAAAAACCTGAAAACTCGTCAAATTTACGGATGCTACACCACCGGGTCCCTTTAACATAATAGTTTCATTGTTTTTCAAATTAATATCACATTATGAAATTTGATAGATTGTGTTATGTCAAAAGTTTTTAAATATTTTTATGAAACACAATGCCAACAATGTTTTGTTGCGGCAAAAAAATCCTTGTTGGTTTAGCAAAGAGTTTTTGTTGAAATATGATCAACAAAATCCATTGATTGAAACAATAAAAGTTTTGTTCAGTTGATTATGAACTGTGAGTGAATTCTGCGTGCTGTGTGAGTAAATAATGTATAGGTGAGGTTTAAAACATGTTTTGAAAACGTCGTTGTTGGATAATTAAAGGCTAAAAAACAACGGACACGTTTCTAAAACATTTCAAGAACTTACGTTGCTATCTTGGGTTCTTTCTTACTCTCCCATATCAACTTCGATAAACATCAATAGGTGTAATTTTATCGGAAACAACGAATTTCTATCGATTTTCCGTATCGATTCTATTAGTAATGTGGATCTTTGAAGGAGATCTATCTTTTTTTATAGAATAAGTATCGAATTTTTATTTAAATCTATAAAAATTGTATATATTTTATATTAAAAAAGGACCGATTCTTTTCAAAGATCCCCATCACCACTCCCAGGATCTATATCACTAGTTACTATTGAATTATGTATGGAAGTCAATAATGTATTTATTTTGACTGGTACCAGCGATAAAGTCTCATAAGCCTTTCATTTTATCGATGCCCAAACAGACACAAAGATATCTTTTAGAATTCTAAAAGATATCTTTCAAAAGTACAAGAAGTCTTGAAAAATCTTCTAAAAGATATCTTTTCGTATTCGAAAAGATTCTTTATGCAACATGAAAAGATTTCTACAAGATCTCTCGGAGCCTTCTCAAAGATATCTTTAAGAAGAAATTGAGAAATCTAAAAGAATTCTTGAAGATTCCTCAAAGATGTCTTGGAAGGGGCTTGAATTTATTCACAACAAATTCTAACCCCTTCTTTTCCCTTCTCCTCCCTGTTTGTCTTTATCGCTCTCACCCTCTTATGAAGTTTACTTCATCTGGATCCTTGAGGTTGCGGGAATCGAACCCGCAGATCTTTCGATGTACTTACGCTTCAGTGACCTGAGCTATACAGACAGTTTGATTTCGATGCTTATAATTGTCAATATGACATAGTGAAATAGTGTCAGTAGTGGTGTACATTTTCAGAATAAAAATGATCTTTTGAAAAAAACTGTTATTATATAAATAAATGTCAGATAAGTTGGCCGTGGATACCACGGATTCTTCTTAAATTATTTCTACCTCGTCGTTATTGAAGAATAATTTATTAATAAGTATAAATGAGAATGTTTTTGAATTTACTTGAAGGTTGTACATAAAATTGAGCGTAAAAAGTTCAGTAATTTGTGAAATATTTGTGTCTTGGAGATTCGTTAATTCTAGCGCGGGTTTTCAAAGTTTACAAAATCGTACTTTTTGCAGAATTATATAGATTTTTCAAACTTTTGATTTATGAACGAATTTATCACAACTGTAATTTGATTATAATGAAAGGCACATTCCAAGTGTTATTCATGTCAATTCATATGATCAGGTATTCATAACCTAAACCTGTTGACAATCTATCTTCTTAAACATATCTTGTTAAAGTCTTCCAAGAAGGTATCTTTCAACCACTTCTAAAAGATATCTGGCATGGTCGTCTTGGAGATGTCTTGAATCAAGACATCTTTTGGAAATGTCTTTCCAACACTTCTGGAAGATATCTTTGAGAACTCTTCAAGAACGTTCTTAAAGATCTCTTAATTGAGTACTCTTTTAGAAATCTTCAAGAACCGCGTGCTATGTGGGTGAAAAGAAGAAATTTCAATTGGGAAATCATGTCATTTTGTCACAGGATCTATGGGAAAATATGTTGGAATACATTGGACTTTTGCAGTAGTAAAATTATTTTTACGGTGTAACACACTTCGAACTGGAAATTCAGTAAAAGTTTCTGTCATTTCCAGAGTTTTGACAAACTCTTCTGAAGCTTCCCAATTATTTTTTTAATTTTCTGTCAACAATGTTTTAACAGTTCCAAAAATTGGAAATTTGGTTAAATAATTTCAACAGTAAATAATTTACAGTTATTCTCCGATGAAAATATGGAGTAAGGTCGCGCAAAGAAGTGCCATTCAATATAAATTTGCTTTCCATTTCCGCGACACACCGTTGCATTGTTAGCGCTTCATTTTCGCCAGGGTCAAGCTGAAAACTGCACTTTACTCTTCTTCGAATACTACTCGTGTACCAATCATGTCTCATGTCTTGAGATAAATTTCAGACAAAAACTGTTACGCATTATGAAACAAGAACTTAGAACCCATACATTAATCCCCGAACATTGTCTTATTTTGTACAATTGTGGAGATTTAATTATACGCCGCGGCAAATGTATTTTAACAATTGATGTTTTTTTTCTCCTATCACATAGAAACTCACATCATTTTTTGAATATAATAAATTTATGAGTGAATACGTAAGCGTATGAGCGTAACACAAGCATCATCTGCTAAAATTCTTTCAGGATATAAAGAAAAGAATTGGAAGAAAGTATTGAATTGCAGCACGTTTGAAAAACGATCATTCAAGCCGACGTTACAGTTTGGGACGGGTTTCAAAAGATCTTTGTTCGTTGAGGATGTGGGTCTGCTCTGTTGCTGCTGCTGCTGCTGCTGCTCCTGCTGCAAACGGTACAAACGTATTCCACCAAGAGAACACGATATATAGTTCCCGCTTTATACAGTCCGGAAGTCGAAATACACACATAATGTTGCTGGGTGTGCCTGTTTGAGCTATTTTTCGCTTCACTGACAAATAAAAACAATATAATGATCAGCCACAACGTTGTAGCAATGATCGTTCGAACAATTTTTTTTTTCTTATATTTTCTTCCTTCGGTTTGCAACTTGTATTATATTTATACAACTAAGATTCCTTCTTTTGGATATCTTGATGAAATATCCACTTCTGAGGATTTTCTAATTGTTTTAGGTTGCAAAATTTTTAATTTATAGAATCTTTTTTCAGAGACTTTGTGGAGAAAGTTGTTTTTTATATTTATTTACAACTCATCGTCAATGTTCATTGTTCGCAAAGACAGATGCAACCTCATAGTTTTTTCTTCAAATGTACAGTAAAAACACAAAGAGCGCAAGGAAAATTTAGAAAGGTATCTACTATATCGGTAACATTATGCCACGGAAAAGTGGTGGCATCTGGCAGTGAATTGATTTCAAATAAGCATAGCATTTTACCATCATCAGAAAATTACTGTGACATCCGCAACAGCTGTCGTATATCTCTGGACACCAACCTGTTACAAAAACATTACTCCACGAGATGGAATGTTCTTCTTACCCACCCTGGTGGAGAAATTTTGTTGAATTTTGTTCGCTTCTGGCACATTTAGTTTGTTTTGCAATAACTTTTAGTAAAGTTTGTTATATAACTTCCATTGAAGTTCATTGAAGTTCGAGGATGTCTATTGAATTTTATTGAAATATCGATGTGCGAAAAGTGAACGAAATTCAACAAAATTATTCCCCCAGGGCAGGTAGCATTGAAAATCCTCAAAATCCTTAACAGCACATCCACCGATTTCTACGTCGCATCTCCGTGAACTCTACGTGGATAGAACGTGGAAAAAACGTAGAAATGTCCGGTGCTGTACGGGATATTTTGAATGCATTACTCTTGATTTTTGGGAATCTTTATTCTTGATGATATATTTGATATATTTTTATATTTAATACATTGTTCAAATGGTATTCACGCGAATTGCATACACTGTACAAAATTCTGCTAAAACTGTTAGTTCCAGGAGCGTTAACACTGGTCAAGAGCTATTTTGGTGCCTGAGGTTTGAAAAATGATTCGAAATAGTTTTAGGGCCCTGAAAACGAAAATGACATCAAATTTGTTGGATCAGCTCGTTTTTTATATATAAAATTCATCAATTGCATAGCTTATATATACAAATTATGTATAAAAGAGAAGAAAGAGTGAGCTGATCCAAGAAATCTGATATTCGTTTCGCATTCAACACACCACAAGCACACCGAATCAATTACCAGACCTCGGGCACCAGAGAAAGAGATTTTTTTTGTTGACCTGTGTAATAATGGGACCCAGTTTTAGAACTCTAATTTCACGTTTTAGAACGGAAGAATGCCAAACGCTGTATAAATTCATTACAACCCAAAAAAAACACCGAAGATCTTAAAGACGTTCACAAGATATCTTTAGGAAGTCAGCTTTTAGATACATCGAAAAGATGTCTTTCAGATATCAGTGGGAAATTTTGTTGCATTTGTGGACAAAAATCTGCCTACAGCTCAATTTTCATCCGATGCTGATGAATTCTCCTCTTAAAATACTCAGAAAGACTTCCACTTTAAGATATCACTGCGGCATTTTTGTAATTCTCAACTCAACCTGAGAAAAATTTCAATCAAAATTGAGAAAGAAAACTTAGCGAATCAATGGATCCCTACACGCAGAGAAAAATTCTTGCTGAAAAAGCGATTCCGAAAATTCTGCTTTGCTAAATTAGCAAAACGGTTGCCGTTACAGCAAAAATATTGCTATTTTAGCAAGATATTTGCTAATTCAGCATAATTTTCTAGCCGTCTGTATATCTACAATTCCGGATTGCTGAATGGCAAGCGCTTGTTGAAAGAGCAAGATATTCGCTGTAATAGCAAATTTTTTGCTAATTCAGCAACAAGCTTTGCCATATCAGCAAAGCGAATTTTCGAAGTTTGCTGTTTCAGCAACTTTTTTTCTCTGAGTGTATTTTCCTGAAAAGAAACGTTTACGCTCTGTTTTACGTTACGAAGCATATTTCTTTACACAAGATTACTAAACTTGCGATGGAGAAGCACAAAAATATTATGAAAATCTGGCTGAAATCACATAATCCATCCAAAGATCAAGAATTTTTGTTTATCGAAATAACTTCCTCAAAATCTGGATGAAATAGAAGGATTCGTATACAAAGTAAATTGCTCATAACAGAAAAGACCTAAGAGAAACCGTGGAAATCTCATATAGCTTCCAACAATGTTCGAAAAAACGAGAATTCAATTAGTAACAAGTGATGTTTGACAGTATCGATGTTTTTTTATTGAAAATTCATCGACTTTTTATCGAATTGTTACAAACAAAAATGCTGCAGTGAAACATGGGAGTAGAACTCTTTTCGAACATTTGAGAACGAAATTGATTGGCATAGAACGAAAATTGAGTTGTAGACTGATTTTTGTCCATGAACGCATAGGAATTTTCCACTGTGCGACTTCACAAAAGAGACATCTTCAAAATACATATATCGAGACGGTATCTTTTAAACATCTTCAAGAAATGTCAGAAACATGTCTTTGAGGTATCTCTGAAAGACATCTTTCAGATGTAGAATCAGCATAGTCTAAAAGATATCTTGAAAGAGTTTCTGAATGATATCTGTTACACATCTTGATAATTGTCCAAGTAAGAAGAGCAAAAGTCACCCCATGTTCCTCTTTTCAAAACTCATGAGTGATCCTTTTGTGCTGTCAGGATGTCCTCATGATTTCAAAAAGACATCTTGAAAACATCACTTGAAAGCATCTTGGAAAAATCTACAACGTATCTCAAAAGGATCAAAAGCATACCTTGAGGAATCTAAAAGATGTCTTCCACATCTCTAAAACAAATCTTCGTCAGCGTGTCTAAAACATACTTTTTGCAAGACCTCTTTGAGATATCTAAAACTTGTTGAAATTTGTTGCATGAGACCTCTTTTAGATACCAATAGATATCTTTTTGTTTGTTGGGAAGCCCACTTTAAAAATGGTATTCGAAATGGTGATCATAATATGAAAACTGTCACCGTTTTCATGACTTCGTATTCGCAGTACTGCAAATTCACGCGTAGAATCATGAATTTGCTGTCAGAAATACAATTTGATAAATATTATTAATTTTAACAGGGCTGATAAACTTGCTGTTCTCGGAATAAGCCCGATTATTGCCGCGCCTTGGCATGCGAATATTCCAAACTGATGACAAACTTTGAAAAAGATTATAAAATCGCTCAATGGAGAATGGCAAATTTATGATAAGCTTGTAAAATTAGTATGCTAAGGCTGCTGTCCAAAGCGAGGAGACCGCGGTAAGTCACATTTTTGACGAAAATGAGGTTTTCATATCATTTTAATCGTGAAAAAATTCTGCATTCTACTGTGTTTTTCATTTTGAAAAAAACTTATTACAGTAAACCCTCTCTATAGTGCCGCAGTACTTCTCTCTTGCTCAGATGTCTTGCTTTGATAGAGTGAGGAAGACACCATTCGGCACTATTGAGAGGGTTTGTTGTACTTTTCGATTAACAGCGGTTCGGAATACGAAGGAATTGATCAAATTTGAAACGTTTATGGAAAAAAAGCGAAACTAATACAAAAATGGGAAGTCTATAATACTTCAATAGTCTATAAACTTCAATGGCAATCCATTTCTAGGGTATCATATATGAAAAATGATTTGTTGTATTGATTTTAAAAGGAAACAGTTTCTCGAATGCAGGCCATTCGAAGGACCATTGACGGTCCTTCACCGGCATCGCAGGACCATCAGCGGCCCATCGAAACGCCAGTAATCATTGTTTGTAGGGCACTTATACGGTCTCCTTGCTCTGGACGGCAGAAGTACAGTGAAATATTCCTAACAAATCTGATAGCCGCTAACACACTTATTTGAGGATTTTCACAGTGTAACACTAGTAATGCCACGAGACGAGACGAAAATAGGCTTTTTTTCGTCTCGTATGAATTTTTCTACATTTATTATAATATTATTGTCATTTATGAAAATGTTCAATAAAAATTCTATTCAAATACCCCTATCATGTTAAGGGGTAACACCACAGTGGAATTTAAAAAAAAATTTATTTTTGGCTTAAAGTACTCTTTGAGGACCCGAAAATGATATACCGTGAACTACAAACATAGGTCCGACTAAACACGCACGACTCAACTGTTACAAAAACTTTAAACGCGTTTATTTCAAAACAGTATGTCGAAAGTCGGTGGGAGCTCTAGCTCCGCCAATTTTCAATCAATCACCTCGGGGTTTTTTGATTGTATTCGCGATATGATTATCTAGTGAAATACGTACGGGTTTTTCGAAATATTGATATTTGCGTTTTTTATTCAACATTAAGTAACGAAATTTGGGGTGAAAATTCTACTTTTTTCTTCAAACCGATGCCATTTCGTGAAAAATGCACATTTTTCAAAACGGATACGTATTTTACTAGCTTTTGTATTACAGAAAATAATTATTTTTGGTTCTGCGTTCTACGTCAATTCTGGACTGAGTTATTTATCCCACCGCACGACCATGAATTTTCCAGTCATTCACCTGTCAAGCCGTCATTTTTCACAATAAAATTCCACAAAAAAATTATTTTTTATTTTAATAGTAGCGGAACACCTTCATGTAGTTCAATTTGAATAGGAACTTTCTAATTTTCGAAAAAAAAATCTGAAAAAGCGGTATTTTTGGAGAGGTCACTGTGGTGTTACCCCTTAAATCAATTAAATTTTTTTGGCAATATCATTTTTTACTTCTTCGTCATTTTCGTCTCGTTTCGTAAATTTCTCGGGTAGAATCTTTCTCGTCTCGATTTTCTAGTTTCTCGCGGGATCTCTGTATCAAAAATGTTGCTGAAGTTTGAATCGTTTATTGAAACTAATTAGTAATCGAATAACAAAACACTCAGTTATTAAAGGCCCAAAATCTTGCAGTATATTCTTCTAACGACATTTCCAGTTCTACACGGAGAGAAAAATACAGTTGAAATTACTGTGGTAGCTCACTATCCACGGACCAGATTGAAATTAATTAGAAAAATTATGATAATTCCATCTAATTCTAGACAACTCCACAGTAATTTATAATGATGTCCAGTGCAATATTTACTGAGTAAGAAATTTTCCTGGAAATCCATGAATTTCTGAATTTCATCATAGGAATTTTTACTGTGCGAATTGGAAAACGTACATATGATCCTTATAGGGAACTATTTTACTATGTGGAAATATAAATTTTCATCTCAATCAAAACTCGGTCTGGCGTTGTTATGGAGCACAGTGAAAAATATTGTGTTTTACATGAAAAAGTAATGGATTATTCTCTCCGTGTAAGAAGTCAATTTGACAAGATTAATAACGATAATTCATCAGAATTTGAGTTTGACTTTTCGTTTCGTTTCTATAAACAATTCAAACTTCAGCAGCATTATAAAACGTTGAAAATCTTCCCTCTCGGGGCGCAAATCATGGAAAATATTAGTAGTTCTGACCCGCATCCCTATACGGTACTGAACAGACAGACACGAAACCAAAAATTTTCTCCGAGTTTGGAGGAACATCTTGGCTTAAGAGATTTTTAGTTTAGAGACAATAAAATTGTCGGTCCCTGGAACTATCACAAAGCTTCCCTCTAACGAAGAAGCAAAATAATTTGAAATAATAATGAATTACTATTGTGACGCACAAAGACTACTCTGAGAAAAGAAATATAACTTTTGCCCATCAAATCCAAAAAATTGATCACGGACACTACCCAGACAGCACAAATGATCATTTTAAATTCACAAAAACTTCTGCAAGAACTTCTTGAACAGTCCCCGTTATGACAGTAAAAATGAATTCAATGAATTCAAAATGCATGCATGTTGAATGCCTGAATAGTTCTTTATGAATTCGTGATATGAATTCTTTCTGAAGATTAAGTTATTCATCAAAAGTTCATTTTTAATTCAAACTATTCACAATGAATTCATGTTTACCGTCATAACGGGAGCTCTTTGCGGGGACTTTTGTGCTGTATAGGTATTTTTGTGGTCCCTGAACGATCTTCTGTCATTAAAAATACAATTTGAACTATATTATATTGAAGTGGAAAATTGATTGAACGAACGTTTATATAAACACGGGAAGAAAAAAATTATCAATATTTGAATAACATTTATTAACATTCAGAAAAATAACTGTCAGTTTAGGGAAAAAGAGAACCGCTGAAAAATCCCAGATAACACACGGAGAATTCTTTTTCAAGTGAAAGAATAGAACCCTTCAAGAACTCTTTTCGAACTAATGAATCCATATAGAGCTCTGGAGGAGTTCAATCTGTCGGACATTAACAAGTTCTTTGAGAGTACTCAAACAATACTTCTGATATTCTCAAAGAGTTCTTTCTATTCTATTCTTGCTCTTGAAAAAGAATTCTTCGTGTGTTATTTGGGATCTTTGCAGTGAGGTTATCAAAACTTTGTAATGAAAATACTAAACGTTGATAGTTTTAAGGTGAAATTACATGCGTGCGTTTGTCGCATGCGATATCATTAGATGAAAAGAGAAGTCCTAGGGAAAAACAAACAGTTTGCCACTCCTTTCATCTAATGATGTCGCATGCGACAAACGCATGCATGTAATAGAAGCTTTATTGTTATTGTTTATAGTAAATTTATCAACTTTTGATGAATTTACTACGAAAATTCTTCAGCGATACTCTTTAATTTTCCCTAAATTGTCAGTCATTTCTCTAAATAATCATAACCTCTGTCTTTCCGTGAATACGTGAAATGTATTCGCAGAAAATGTATTGATATAATTCAAATTTGCCACCAATAATGCGGTATTTCGCTCACAGGAGAATGGCGACTTCCGGCAATTTCCAGCATTCTCTTCATCACAAGGATTTTGACCGATCCCCGGAACCGTGTCAAGGTACCGCGGCCAAGGAGTATCAGGAGGGAACATAACGGTGAAAGAGGTAGAAATTATTGAAACGGAAACTCATACTCTCAAAACCAACTTTCTTATGGCTCCAACCAACGGAAGTTCTGTTTCCAAAAGTATAATTCACTTATTACTTTTAGAATTGGGCTCTTATTGATTGGACTCATCAGAAAGTAGATCTTGGGGGTGTGAGTTTCCGTTTCGTCTTTACCACCGTCATGTTCCCTCCTGATACTCCTTGGTACCGGCGGGAGACAGTCACCGGGGGCCTCAAACTCTCAGAATTATATATCATTTTTATATAAACAATATTGAATGATATATAAATTATATATAATTCTGAAACTCTTTTAATCCTATGAGGTTCAGGTTGCAAATATGCCGAGGGCCGTAATGAGCCTTAAAACGACCCTGCCGATCCCCTATCCAGTGATAGAAAAATTTGAGATAACTTGTATCATACATATTTATATAGTCATAGGATTGCAACTGTATATTATACTGGAATAACACTCCCCACCCAGATAACACAAGTGTTCTAATAGAGTTCTTTATTCATTATGAACTCTTTTAGAACTCTTGTGCTATCTGGGTAGATCGGCGCGGTCAGAGTGGTACAGTTGATTACATGAGCAAAAGAGAGTGAAACTTTCCCAATTTTTTTCCTTTCTCCGTTTAAACTGTGTGTATTAGAAAGAGATGTCTTGCCCCAATTTTTTGGATCTCTCTCTCACTCTCCTGTTTTCTGACCGGACCATACTGTAGAAAATCCAGGAAGTGCACATTTCAATATGCCATAGAATTCATTGAAAGATTGAAATATTTCGGTGTCCCTCTATTATTTATGAATCAAAATTATTTGATTTGAGCACATTGGTTAGAAAAAGACATGCCTATAAGACAGAAAGAGAGATTCGAAAAACCGCTCGTATCATCACCTGAAAAAAGAAAATAATTCAAAAACAAAAGGATTCACATGTCAGGTGCATGTCATGCGCATTCTTTTTAAAATACTCGTGTATAATATTCTACATACCCTGGTCCAGCCACGTGTAGCGGCCCGGCAAAATCTTTTATCTCTTTTTAGAAGGTGATGTCATTGACGTTCAGTATGGAAGAAGAATTAGAAAGTGTTCCCATTTCATCCAATTCCAACTTTCAGAAATGTGGCTGATGTGTTCATCCGTCAAGTAACGTCACATCCACAACATTATGAATTTTTAGTTTTTTGAATTCAAGTTTACATACTATACAAAGTGCAATGTTGAATATAACAAAATCCTAACAATCAATCCATCCAATAATGAAGTATTAAAATTATGAAACTATTGTAGTGAAGTATTAAACCACAAATGCATATATTGTAAATAAATAAAATGGGAAAATCAAGTCAAAATACCGATGGCGAGCGTACAGTGCATGTTGTGTTTATCTCCTTGTTGTTGGATTTACTTGCATTTACAATGATATTACCGCTCCTCCCAGCGTTACTGGATCATTATAAGGAGATAGAAAATGGTCAAGGATTATATTCAACAATTTTACATTATGTCAAAAATTTACAAATTTTCCTTGATGCTCCTGAAAGAGTCAGCACTGTATTGTATGGAGGTTTGTGAACACAATTTATAGAATAACAATTCGAGTTATGGAAATCTTGAAAATATATTTTTACAGGTTTTCTTGGTTCTATGTATTCTTTCCTCCAATTTTTGGGTTCCCCAATTTTGGGTGCTTTATCCGACACCTATGGTCGTAAACCAATGATGTTATTATGTTTAAGCGGAATTGCAATGTCGTACCTACTTTGGGCATTTTCCAAAAATTTTGCCTTATTCGTATTGGCGAGATTCGTCGGAGGTATCAGTAAAGGGAATATCAGTTTATCGATGGCAATTATCACAGATGTGACATCTCCGCAAACAAGGGGCAAAGCAATGGTAAGCAAAATATACTTCAATTTTGTTTTCTTCAACCAAAGTTTACTTATCGATATCTATTTTCAGGCTCTAGTGGGAATAGCTTTTTCTATAGGTTTTATTATAGGACCTGTAATAGGGGCATTTTTCGCATGGATGTCTAGCGGCAATAGGCAAGGCTCGTGGTACATCATGCCTGCTCTTTTTGCTTTATTTCTCGCAGCCAGTGATTTATTATACGTTACCTACAATTTAACCGAAAGTTTGCCAATCAAGTATAGAGCGCCAAATTTTATTACTGGAATATCTCGAGCCATGACATATATCAATCCAATAGATTTATTCCAATTCAAGGGAGTTAGAGGATTGAGTATTAAAGGTATAATGGCAATAATAGGTGGTTATCAGAGTATTAAATGTATAAAAATCTCTAAAAATGTGTACGATTTTTCATTTTAGATCAAAAAAATTTGAAATTATTAGGTTACGTATATTTTGTGTACTTATTCATCTATAGTGGATTGGAATTCACTTTAACGTTCTTAACCCATCATTCGTTTGGTTTCACAAGTATGAAGCAAGGATGGATGTTCCTTTGGATTGGATTAACTATGGCCATTCTGCAAGGGAGTTGGATCAGACGCATACCCCAGAACAAAACAAAATCTGTTGCCGAGATGGTAAGGGTTGTATATGAAAGATTACTGTTAATCGAAGAGTAATCATCTTTTGTTTGAATTTTAGGGCTTATGGTTGATAATTCCAGCTTTTGTATGCATCGGTATAGCAAGAGAAACACACATTTTGTATCTTGGCATATTTCTTTTTGCCGTTTGTAAGTATTCAATATTTTTTGATATCGCAACTTCCTTGTTATACGTTATTCTTGCTGATAGAGAAACCAGGGGAGTGGAATATTAATTCTGAACTAGAACTGCCGGGAACATTTTTGTCCCGTTTCAAATTTTGAATCCTTATACTTTTCAGAAACTTTAAACCTGAAGGTATCAGATTGCTCTCAAACGTAAATGATGTGAAAAAATTATAGAAAATGTGAGTGAAGGTATAGGATGAAGATAAGCTTTCAACATCATTATGATTTTATATTGATGAATGCTCATATTTTCTTTACTATATTTGTACATCAATAATAATATACAAAACGCACACTGTTAATTCCATTCTCTTTGTTTTTCTCTTTCTAACGGATAAGAATCTCTATTTCATAATAATTTTTGTATCGGAGAACAAAAATGTAGAAATTAAAAGGTGCCACAATTTTAGACTTGAGTTTTCATACGCAGCGGCTCTTCGTTTATCGCATTTTAACATTTTATCTTATTTTAGCCACTGCGATGGTTGTGACTTGTATGATGACTTTGGTAACTCATATCGGACCAGAAAATCAAAAGGGTACTATAACTGGTATATTCCGTTCTCTTGGAGCTTTAGCGCGGGCTGGTGGACCTATTTTAGCTTCAGCAGGTGAATTTGAACATTCCCATACTTAATACCATTAAAAATCAATCATGTCAAATGGAGGCAAAACTATAATTTCTCTGGTATTGAGTGATATTTTGATTTTATCAAAGTCTCTTTGAACGATCTTTTACAAAAGATGTGGGTAGCGTTTCACACCTTTGGTATTCAGTTAGAGAAGTGCTTTGATCGATTTTTCCACCAACGGATCACTGCATCGTTTCAACTATTTCAATTATCAATAATATTGAACAATCTGGTTTCGGTCTATTTGTCGTCGACAATCATTTAAATCAAATTTCAGCAGAATTATTTGATTGATCGATCCTAAAATATTTCTAACGTAAAATGATTGAAACGATTTAGTAATATCCCAATGCAAAAATTAACCAGAGGATTTTTTCAAGTATGTAAAGAAAAAAAAAGAAAATTCATTACATCGCATTAATCGAACGCTGGTATCCTCTCAAACTCATCTTACAAAAAATGTATCATTGCACAATCCATTACAATAACTACCTCTTTGCAAACTCGAAACTTATTTCACACTGTTAATCAATATTACTTTTTCATAACATAATATTTCATTACAATCATTTTCAACCAAACCTATTCATATTTTGTAGCTTTTTGGAGTATTGGCAGTTCAACAACGTATTTAATCGGCGCCTTTTTTCTAACGATTCCACCTCTCTTACTCCATACTATGTGTTCCTCTTAGACTTTTACACATAAATATATTGAAAACAACATATTTTATATAATAACTTTTATGCAACAATCAATCAGTATTTTTATATACTTTTTTTATAAGTGCCTCGATGTTATTTTTTGATACTATATATTTAATATTTAAAATATCAAATGTTTCATGTGAGATGTACACTGATATAAAATCGTTTTTTAATATATATATATATATATATACACAAAACAAATTAAGTTTTAAATGTACCGTTACCGTTCAATACATAACTTTGAAGAATTTCATTTATTCATTCATTTGTTTTCTCAACTCAAATGTATTTCGTCGGTTACAAATTAGGGTCACTAGAAAATTGAATATGAAATATAAAAAAATATTCCATGTAGCAACCTTGGTGTACTTTGGATCATTCTTCGAATATAGAAAATATTACATTTTTAATTCGGTATATATATACATACGCTATAAAAAAATGTATAGCGAGATAAAAGTCGTAAGAAATGATGTCGTGTGACAAATTTCCATCCATTTGAACATTTATAAAATGAAATGAATTCTCATTACGTTCGATGCGATATTCATAACTTCTCATGAAGTATATATAAAGAAATAATCTGTTTGTCGTTACCAACAAACACTCGAAACGAATCAATTTGAGGAATCAAAATAGAAGTTTTGAAACCACCGAGTTTAATTAGAAATGAATTTATTTCATTGTTAACTTCCTTTTACAGGAAAAAAATATCATTTATTTGTCTGATTGCATTCGCTTAAGACATAGAACGCAGGGGAAAAACTGGATACGTATGATGATGAATACACGTACATGTACATGCATATGCACGCACATGTACACATATATGCACGCACACGCTATAAAACTACAAAGATACTGTGTTCGATATCAAGAGATAGAAGTTTGTTGTAAATAGACTAGATCCCACCGATTAAGATGAATGATTGGTCGCCATATGTCCATTCAATGCAGCTTTATGGGTAAATTTTCGAAAACATATTAGACATTCATGATTTTTCTCATTAACATGGACCGATAAATGCTTTTTCAATGTCGCTCTATCTTTGAATGTTTTTTGACAAGCTGTACACTCGTAAGATCTGTCCCCCGCGTGTACCATTATATGGCTATTTAAAGTACTTTTTTGGGTGAACGCTTTGTGACAAACGTAACATTCGTACGGCCTCTCACCCGTATGACTGAGCATATGCTTCCTCAACGCTGATTTTTCTTTAAAAGTCTTTTGACAAATGTGGCAGGCGTGTCGTTTATCACCTGTGTGTATCAGCATATGAGAATTAAGTCTTGTTTTTTCTCTAAACGCCATTTCGCACATATCACAGGCGTAAGGCTTCTCGCCGGTATGAATCAAAGTATGTCTGTTCAGATCGGATTTTCGAGTGAAAATTTTTTCACAAACCGTGCAATCGTATTGTCCGCCGGTATGCAACAACATATGACTATTCAAATCTGATTTTCTCGCGCATGCTTTGTGACAAATATGACATTCGTGTGGTTTTTCTCCCGTATGAACGAGCATATGTGAATTTAATTTAGCTTTTTCCCTAAAAGTCATCAAACATTCTTTACATTCGTACGGTCTTTCGCCGGTATGAACCATGGTATGTCTGATCAATTCCGACTTTCTTTTGTATGTTTTTTCGCAAATATTACACGCGTGAGGTTTCTCTCCGCTGTGAGCGAGCATGTGATTGTTCAAAGCTGCTTTCTGCGCGAACGATCTATGACACATAGTGCATTTGAATTGTTTCATTTGAACCCCCGCGTGGATAGACATGTGTCCATTCAATTTTGATTTTTCTCTAAATGCCGCGAAACAAATTTCACATTTATAAGGTCTCTCTCCGCTGTGGATTAACATGTGTTTATTGAGGATTCCCTTATCTCTGAACATGGAGTGACAAACGTCGCATTCGAAAGATCTTTCCTCCGTGGGTACCAATTGGTCGGTCAGTTCTGGTCTTTTGGAGAATGCTTGTTGTAGAGTATCACATTCGTATGGTTTATCTAGTATATGCATTTGCATGTGATTCCTCAAACACCATTTATACGCAAATCTTTTTTGACAAATATTGCACTCTAAAGGACTCATTCCGACATGCGTCAACATGTGGGCATGCAAACTAGAATTGTCTTGGAAATTTTGTTGACAGACTTCGCACTGACTTCCGTTACAATGCATCCTCAAGTGAGTTACCATCGAATCGTTATTGAGAAACCATTTCTTACAGATGGAACATTGAATTTTATAAAATTTCGGCTGTTGCCCATTTGTGGATAGTTTGTCATCTTGTAACTGCATAAAATCTGCACCAATTAAACATCTTTGCATCACTCCATACTCTTTATCACAGAAATTGGTGCTAGCGATTTGCACAGCCCAATTTTGATGACTACCCGCCTCACCTTCTAGCTCTAACTTCACCTGCAAGTATAAGGATTTAAATACAAATATCCTTTTGTATTTGTTCTTTTGGAGAAACATTGATTCGCTTACGGCACGTAAATGAACAGTTTTGCGGAAATTAAAGAATACAAATTTGTTCAAAGTATGCAGGTATTTACCATTTCGTTGGGGAAGTCCACATCACTGTTTTCGATAGGTAAGAATACCTTAGGGTCAAAAGTCCCAGAACAAATATCCTCCATGTAGCCAGAGTGCAGTCTATCGCTAGATTCTTCCTTAAGCACAACGCTTACAATGCTCTCATCCTTAAAGTAATGTTCAAGTTAGATTCCATGAAGAATCATCGAGTGGAATCGCGTTGCAGTTTCATACAAAACGTTTACCATAACCTGACAGTCTACATCTAATGCATCCATCGAATCATCTTTCATCTGAAAATCTTCCATTTCCTATATTTAACTCTGAAATTGAAATATTACATATTCATTCCAGTGTATTTGAATCAGGGTGAAATAAGGAAACAAAAAATTAAACAATAATTCCAACATAAAAAATATTGGATATGGTTTGATCGATGGGTGCAATAAAAGTTAATTGCTTCTAACCTTAAAATAAAACAAAAAGAGAAAAAGACTATTCAATAACAAATCAGTCATCATCGCCAAGCGATATGCTTCCAATGTTTCGTGTGGCTTCAAATTATTTCAAATTCCATTAGAAAAGTATTTTAGAGTTTACGATCATTCATTGATACTTACAATGAAGGTTACATGTCTTGTTCTTGTTCATTAAAAACGTATCATATAAATCGTAATAATGTAATTGTAACATGCAATGGTATATGTTTTTCTTTGGTTTTTCTTGTTTCTTTTTTGCCATGAAACAAGGAATATGAAGAATGATAAAGTCAACAAAAGGGGGTACAATAGTGAACGACTGTAAAATTTGATAAGATTCAACTACTGTGTTACATCGATAAAAAAGAGATATCCGATTGTTCGTCTTTTTTCAACCAATTCTACATTGATAAATCCTATTATAATTTCCTGTTAGATGTCGCTATCTTTGAATTTGCACGATTTGCAAAACAAGAGGTGCGCATGTATCGTAATTAAGTTTCTGCGCACTCTTTCTCATCCCCGCTTCACTAATATCTTCCTGTTTATACTTTTGAAAAAACATTTCATATCTGACCATCTGACGGTTTCGTCGTGTGATTTGCAATATTTACTGAATTGGGATCGTTATATTTTCCTACATTTTCAAATTTAAACATATAAAATTGCTCAAGTTTAGAAAAACAAAAGTATTCTTTGTATCGGTAGACAATGCAAAGACGGTACGTAATCTTATCAATGCGAATCAAGTTTTCTCGATTTATCTATAAACGTTTATTCAAAACAAAACAAAAATTTCAATATGATACGTTTTTGCACGTTTTCATTATTTTCAAACAATTGACGGATCAATATAACGAATTATTTCACACCCAATTATTATTTTCATTTGATTTTATATTCAAATGTAATATAATCAAAAGAATTCAATGATTCAACTTTTACAGGTTACAAAAAGCAAATTTGCAAAAAAAGAAAAATTTCCGAAGGCGTAAAAATGAGGAAGAAAGTTTTATGGAGCATCTGTTGATGTACTCGTTAGAATCTGCTCTCAAATCCGATTTTGCTGCATGCCCTTGTAAATGTGATTGTGATTGTTCCGATAACAGTACAGACTTTGAATCCGATTCAAATGAAGATGAACCAAAAGAGAAACTGGCAGCTGAAGGTGAGTATTCATAATTTTCCTTTGTTTTATGAAAGGAATCGATGGACGATTAAGAGATTCATTGATACGTTTGAAGTTCTAGATTACAATACTATAGTATTAAGCTGAATCTTGGATGAGAGTCATGAAAAGAAACCTAAAAATAGTTATATTGTAAACCATATATCAACCACAACAGTAGAATTTTCACGATAAGTCTTAATTTGAATATAAGATACATTCAATTTTCATCAAATGTTTTTAAGGGCCTTGCGTTCTAATTTGTTTTTAATCTACAAGAATCAGAGGAGCTGATTCGGAATTAAATTTTCAGAATTTTGTGATTTCATTAAAGAATGAAAGATTATCATTCATTATTGCATTGTTTTACAAGAGCTTTTGTTTCAGCAATCGAAAATTCAACTCGAAGCAATGCTCCGTCGAGCAACCCTAGTGAATCTCCAGTGCCCAATAAAAATGTAGATCCTTCTAAAAAGTCAGATCAAAAACCAGTGAATCAAAGCACTGACAAAGCGCTCAAAAAAGATATTCCCAAAAGTGAAGTTAAAAACAATTCAACCGTTCCAAATAAAAACACAGTAAAAAATAACATTCTCACTAATAATTTATCTAATAATGTTAATGATACGAAAATTCGAGAAGATGAAACCCCAAAAATAGTGAAAACCAAAGAAAATGCAATATCGGATAGTCTCGCGGGAAAGGAGAATATAAAGTCAAGAGACAGTTCTTGCGTTAGTTGTAACGACGATGGAAAGGCAGAAAAAAAAAGAATGAAAAAACAAAGGCAAAGAGAGAAGAAAGCAGTTCAGAAGCTCCAAGCTGAAGAATGTTCTAAAAAAAATCAGGAGATTGAACAAATTTTGAAGGAACCAAAGGATATTTCCGAAAATTTTATAAATTTTCTACAAAATGATGAAATAGAATACATTGAGGACAAAAGTCCTAAAAAATCATCTGATGATTCATCCTTTGAAATCAATGAAAATCATTCCGAGGTCCCTTTGCAAGTGCCTGAAAATGATGAACTCGAGGAGAACGGTATTTGTGAAGAAAGTACTTTGGATAGCCACTCAGCTTTTATGCAAAGTCTGATTAAAAAACACAAAGACGGAGGAACTCTCACTTCAAACAAACCTCCCACCTCGACGGTAAAGAAAAATAATGTTGATGAAGCAGATTCCAACATGAATTTCATGCTTGATGATAATTTGTACAATGAGGAGTTTACGATTGTTAAAGTATAACTTAGAATTATTTTTACGCTTCATCGGATTGCAATACCGGTGTTTGAACGATTTATTTATATTGTTGCAGAGCAAACGAGTTAAACAGTCCTCTCTGTTCTTAAAAAATTCACAAATTTTCGCTACCCAAGGAATTCAACTGATATTGAAGAATCATTTGGATGCAGCAATACGGTGTTTTTCCAAAGCGATTAGCTTAGATTCAAACGATGCTCGCCATTACGCGAATAGAAGTTTTTGCCATCTGAGATTAGGACAATATTCTCAGTGAGTAACGTTGTAAAAAAAAAAACAAAACGCTCTCATTTTTTCGTTGAATTTACATAATCGTTGAATGATTCGAAATTGAGAGAAATTTTTTACATTCTTCTAGAGCTCTCAAAGATTCAGAAATGGCCATCAAATTATCCGATGATATTATAATATTGGCTAAAACTAAATGTAGACTGGGACAAATTTTGTACTATATGAAGGTAATTCGATTTATGAATAATTGATCATCGGAATCGACAAGAATGCGATATTTCAAATTCAACATCAAATTATGAATAATTGTTGTCAAGAAAATATGGGCGGTCGTTTCCAGGGATGGGTTCTGTGCGCGTGCGATAAGTAATATGCATCAACTATGCGCAGATTATGCATAAAACATGTACAATACGCAGAAAATGCAGAAAACATTGTAAAATTAATTTCAACTTGAAATTCAAAATTCAGAAGATATGAAATAAATATTTATGAGTGTTAAAATGGTAAACAATTCATAGTTTTAAAATTATAACCCAACTTGAGCATAAAAAAAGACGATGCGGAAAACCCCCTTTAGTTATCTGCATTATCTGCATGAGTTTTATGCGCACATTATTCCTTGCATAAAACCTACCGTGGAGCTTTCCGAAGTGTTTGACTCGAGGCGTCTGGGGCGTGAACTACGGATTCCCATTGGTTCATTCCACGCCCCTGATGCCCCGGGTCACACACTTCGGAAAGCTCCCGTATTATGCGTACCTAGCCCTGGTCGTTTCGGATTTCTCTTTCTATCTTATAAGAGTGTCCTTTTCTAACCAACGTGCTCGGATGATAAACAGTTCATGTATGAGAAAATGAACGTGAAATTTTTCGGAATACAAATTTCATTCGTCCGCGACACTAGTTGGACCTTCGGATGCAATAACGACACTTGCGCTCAAAAACGCAAGTATTCGCCGAAGTATTGTGTAAGCTGTGACGTCAAGGGTCGGAAAAAAAATGAAAACCGCACATATTTTTGTCCCAAAAATTGATGTTTTTCAACATCAAATTCGTTCAAACTTTTTCATTTGTCGATGTATTGGCATAAATCTTGAAAAATCTGATTTTTAAGACTTTATCCAAAGCAAAGCATGTTTTTCGATCTATGTACTAAAAAAACTCAGGGCTGCGCTGTAAAAAGCGCTGTCAGAATTAACACTGCGCGGATTCTATAAGAGTCTACTCCGAAATTCGGTGTAATAAGAACTCCAAATGGTGTTGAAACAACACCAGGGTTGGGAACTGATGTGTCATAAAAGATTTTTGACATTAATTTACATGTAAAATACACATGTAGATTACACGAAGTAAATTACTTGCCCATATGAAGCTGAAACTGGCAGCCGTAAAGCTAGCAGCCGATTGTCATAATTTTTTACATTCAACATTTATTGGAGATTTAAGGATATGAAACGTTTAATGGCATGCTATTTGATCGATTTGTGGTATGAATAAAGCTTCAACAACGTTTAATCAAAAGTTATAAGAACTGGTTACTGGTTTCAGCTCCATCTTGCCCAGCCCTGAATAACACCATTTGGGGTGGACTTTTTCCGATTTTTTTACAGTGTGTGCTTTTGATTAATTAATCGGTTATTTGATCAATTGATTACCGACGAACGAACCGTAAAAATGATTCCCTGACATCTACGTGTTAATCGATTCACCGATTAATCGAAAAAACCATCAACTACCAACCAGAATCCTCCGAATAATTGTCAACAATTAATCGTTTCGGTCGATTACCTGCACAGCCCTAGTTTGAGAGAGAACACAAACCCTGGCGGAAAAATGTTGAATTTTGTTCACTTTTGGCACAGCAATATTTCAATAAAATTCAATAAAAATCGTCAAACTTCGACGAATTTTACTAAAAATTATTGAATTTTGTGAACAATTATTGAATCTTACCAGAATTTTGTTGAATTGAGTTGAATTTAGCTAATTTTCAATGAAAACCAAATGTACCAAAAGTGAAAAAAATTCAACGAAATTTTTCCACCAGAGAAATGTTTGAAAACAAGATTCTGTCACATTTTTACAAATCAACACGGAAAAAAATGCGGTCAGAAAATGAAGTAATTTTTAAAAAAAGACTTCTTAGTTTGGTAATAATGTTGAAACGGTTCGCATTTTTGTGGAATTTTCTTCAACGCAAATGATACGTTAGAAAAAATTGAAAAGTCAAATTCTATGATCGACTTTCAGAGAGTTCATATTTTTTTTAACTTTTGTTATGTATTAATGATTTTGAATTTCTCATGAACCGTTTTACTCCTCCGTTTACTAAAAGAACTACGAAACATTTTTAGATTCTCTTGAAAATTCCTGAATTCCCAGCCGCATTTTTCTCCGTGAGCCAAGAAGTTGCAATACTTACATCAAGATTTGATTATTCTATTGCTTTCAGAACTACGAAATGGCAGAAAAGAGTTTCAAGGAAAGTTTAAATTTGATTCCTCAACAAATAGGTCTTATGAGAGAAATAATGAGAGTCAAGATCGATCGTTTATCGGAAATGGGATTCAACGAATACAGTTCAATAATCGCTCTTCAGAACAGTCCCAATGTTTCGGTACATATATTGGTATATTGATAAACGTAAATATACCTCATTATTAGTTTATATAAGTATATAAAATTTACATGAGTATGCATATTTTATCCAGGATGCGATTCAATTGTTACTCGATAAAGTCGAAGATAATATGAATTGTAACAAGGATTTGATACATGATTTTATCTACGAAGAAGATATATTTAATACTAATGAAACAATAGACATTCCATGTCATACAGATTTGATATCCGCGATAGTGAACGATCAGTTGAAACAGCAAGGCATTTTACCCGTTCTCGTTCGTAAAGAGGCGAAGAAAAAAATAATCAAACCTAATAATAAGATTATAAAAAATCCAGTTAATAAAAACATGAAAATTTCTGACAAAAACATTCAGACGGAAACAATTTGGGTCGGGAACTTACCATCCAAAATCACAGAATCTGTGTTGAAAAAACACTACTCAAGGTAATTCGCAATGACTTTTGGATATCATAGTGATAGATGATATTCTAAAAAAGTGTATTTTTGGTTTTATAGGTATGGAAAGGTCACGGATGTGATCATTCCCCCAGCCACTTCATACGCTTTCGTTAATTTTTCTCATTCTCAAGAGGCGTTGAAAGCTCTTGCCGCTGGACCTCCGAAAATCATGGGGACTAAGCTGCTGGTTAAAACAGCCAAGAAGCCTTAACGCCTTATTTGTTATTGTTTTGAAAAGAAACAAACGCAAACAGATGTACCATATCAAGTCAACAGTGCCATGTACAAACTCTTATTTATTGATTATTGCACTCATGAGATATGTTTCAGATATGTTTCATGTTCCATTGTCGTTTGCATTTTTGTTGTTTCCCCAATTGTGAAGTTATGTGTTTCTATTTACCAAGGCGAAAAAGTTTCGAAATGTATCCTATTTTATTGAAAATATGCTTTGAATACAAAGAATAAATGGCAGAATTATTTTTGGAATAGCATTTCGAGTTATTTTTCAAAGATTGAGTTTTCAAAAACTTTGTCGAAGGGCAGATTTTTGAAGTATAGTGACCATTCAAGTTTTTGTCTACTAAAAATTCATCTATTCAAAATATTGAATTCATGCGTTGATCGGATAAATTTTCAGCCCTGTGAAGTAAGGCATTATTACATATACAATAATAACGTCATTTGCTCTAACGTCAAATTTTACAAACTGGTTTTAAATTTTAGTCCCATTTATTTCTTATATAATAGAATTATATTTTTTTTAAATCTATAAATAAAAAATTTGTCCCGTTTAAAAATATGTGTAAGTTGAATGATTTAATATAGTTTCGTAATGAATATTTACATACGAATCGATGAATTATATTTCCCTTCAGTCCAATCACCAGCGAAGTATCGTAAATTGGAGCTTATTTTAAAAAATGAAGTACCAACGCAGTCCGAGATCAAAAAGCGATTGGGTATCGCCTTAGCTGAGTTGCTCTTTCAACACAGTCATGCGGAAATAAAAGAATTATTAGGATTGACTTCACCGTTGGAAGGTCCAAGAAAACCACTTTGGATTGCCCCAAAGGATCATTTAAATGCAAGAAATGTGTTAACTTCAGTTCCGAAGAGCGATACCATCAAAACTTTTTCCCACCAAACGATATTAGGTGTCTTTTTCAAATTGTTGTGTAATTTATTCGCGATGTGTGTTGTAATATTTTTTACGTATCGAAATAATATTTTTCGATTAGGTATAGGAGATATTTTCGTCAAAAAACTTCAAATGGAAACTGAAGAGAAAATGAGAGAATCCGAAGAGATGCGATTGACGGAGGAACGTTTCATGATGGAAGCTGCGAAACGTAAAGCTATTGAATCGTGTTTGGAGGAAGCTTACAACAGATTTGATGAATATTTAGAAAACTTGAGAGAAGATTTTCAAACTCTATTGGAGGTAATTTAGCTAGTATTTTGCAGATAAAATTCCGGAAAGACTTTCAAAAAGTATCCAACCTTCAGGAATAACGTTGTGGAATAAGGTCCATGGAGCATCGGAAAACGGATTAAATTTTGCTACAGGGTTTTTAAGCAACTACCAATCAATGATTTCAAATTGTAAATATACAGTTATGAAGTGCACTGCTAGGATTACGTTCTGAATATAAATGCAAAGTTCAAAACATATTTCTAAACATGAGAAACCGCCCGTACAGCACCGGACATTTCTACGTTGCCTCTACGTGAAATCTTCGTTCTATCCACGTGGAGTCCACGGAGATGCGACGTGGAAGTCGGTGGATGTGCCGTTACAGCGAGTTATCAAAATTATTGACATTTGTTGGTTAATATGTTGATAATCGTTTGCATGAATTTGAGGAATCTTTTGCAGTTATAATTCAATATTCAAAGCTCAATATTTTAGTGATGTACTTTATCAGCGCAGATTTTAAATTAGTGTTTATTGCTTAGTTGTTCAGAAAGTACGTAGCAAAATTTCGTCCATATCTTCAAGGACTCCATGGCCCTCGATGTGATAAAATGATCTTATTTTCAAAGAGAGATGAACCCTGGTAAAAATAAAGCGTACAGATTGTTCTCAACATCCCTGGTTAAACGGAACCATTGATTCTCGTCAAATCTCATTGAATCTTGTACAATGTTCTGACCAAATCCTATTCAAACATTTGTCAATGAGATTTAATCAGATGAATGTATTTTTTCAATGTGATTCTGATTGAATCTTGGACAATGTTCTGACCAAATCCTATTAAAACTCACTTCATCAGGTTTTATGGATGTTTTAACCAGGGGTTGGAAACGTTAATTCCTTATGAAAAGTTGCATAAGATATCTTTAAGAAGGATTTTCAGAATCTCGTCTGTAAAATTTTGTTTGTGAAGTAACTGATAATCATTGAAAGTCATGATATTTTCATTCGATAGAAAGAATTGATGGACCACAGTTTGAAGTATAAAAAAGAAATGCAAAAAGCTGTTGTCGAAGAACGCATGAAATTGACTAGAAAATTATTAATAAAAATGAGAGAAGAGGTAGAATTGATCGTCACGTCGTTGTTTAATGAATTTGAACTAGAGAAACGAGCTCAAAAGGAACAAATGATAGCGGATTTTAATGAAATTATGAGGTATATATTATTGATTACACATTTTATATTCAAATGAAAATAGATTGATGTAATAAAGAAATCTATGATAGGAGACATCATGTCAAATTACATGAAGAGATTGAAAAATGTCGTAACACAAACTCAGAAGCTCTACAAATTCAAAAGCAGGAAATTGAAGATCAAGGTATAATGAATGTACTGAACGTCATGTGTCTTGAAAAATTACAATGTGATGTAGAAAAACATTCAATTAAAGAAAATTTCAAGGTATGTTGTTCCCTATGATGATCCCAAAGATATGAAATTTTTACTTAAAATTGATTGTTTTCATGGATATTTCTTAATTTGAATCATGAATTGTTTTCCAGAACAAAATCGCCGTCCTTCAAAATCTGATAATAGATTTGAATGAAATAATGAATGCGATGAGAGAAGAAATCTTAAACAATTATAAAGACAAAAAATTCTTGGAAAACGAGATCCGCGCGATCGTTTATGAATTTCAAAAATTTATTAACTTCACTTTTAATTCGGTACCAGGACAAGCGGAATTTCTCTTACCCAACATTCCGACGCTACTAAAAATATAGATTTCTTTACAAAATATTTTATGTAAGATAATAAATGCGATAACAATGAAGGGTTTTTATTTGAGGGTATCCGTAATACGCCAACCGTAAGTCCAATTTGCACTTTCAGGATAATAATAACGTTCTTGCGGACTCTGTTTCCACCTGTGCGTGCGATCATTTGAATTTGAATATTAATAAAACGACATTTGATATGGCAAATGAAAATTTACAAAACCGAACCGTTCTCGTAGATAATTTTCCGTTGTTATGAAACTTCTTGTTTTTTCTTCGTAAAGAATAGCCCTTATTTTGGGATTAATTGGTCTCATTCTATCTAAATTAATAGAATAATCTGGATTTCGAGGTTGCCAGGAAGATACCGGAGCTTTGCACTGTAAAATTATCAAGGTGAAAATAAAATTTCTGTTTTTTTTTTTTTTTTCATATGAGTTCATTTGAATAAAACATACGGGAACTCGCGAGTCAGGTGACGGCTGCTGTTTTTCTTTTTCTTTAGCGGATAATATCTTTTTGGCTCGGTTTATGAACTTTTCATCCTTTAAATTTTCGATCAATTTTTCTTTATGCTTGATGAACCATTTCATACGTGCTGCATTTTCATGGTTTATAACTGTAGCGTAAAATCTATGACATCGAGTGTCGCAAACTCTGTTTGATTTAGCCATATTTTATGAATAATTTTTCTTCAATTTTGGGGTTGTGAATATTTTTCAATTATGATTCTAAAATGTGTGATATTCGATTGTTTTATGATTTTTATTTATTTTTTTCTTTTTACTATAGATTTTTAGGAGAATTTCAACCCTTCCTTTATGGACATGGAAAAACAACATTTTGGGCTTACGTAACTTGGATGAGTCTTCCAGATAGCTTCCAAAGGGTTCAATTTAACAATCGCTATCCTAGTGATTTCTAAAAACAACTAGCGATTATTAGATTATGTTAATTCAGCCAAAAGACTCCCTACAAATTCGCAACAACTTCCCAACAATATGATAACAATTCCGACGATTTCGACGTTCACAGATTACATGTTGCTACGCATTTGGCGACGCACAGTGGTCAAAATGCTCAATCTAGGTGGACATTTGGTGAAAATTTAATGTTGACATATCTATGGAATGATACTGTTATCAGGGACAACTGACAATTTGAAAACTGCACCGATATTGTTTTTCAACAACACTCGTTTATACCTTCGACTCTCCCCGATGTCCCAAACGCTTACTATAATACGCAATATCAGTTCTTTATTTTTCGAAGGTCTTCGTGGAAGAAAGTACAAGAAATTTTAGCGATTCAAAACTCGTGAAAAGTTTCAGATACACTTGAATCTATCAGCGTTTTTACTAGGGAACCTTTTTTCAGAGTTTATAAACATTTTTTCATTTCTTATTTCTCACAAATAAGAACGAAATTGCACTCCGGCAAAGTTTGACGGAATTCTGATGAATTTTCTAGATTTTTCTGACCATTGTAAAATTGAATAATTTCATGAATGAATTCACGTGCTTTATTGAAATATCATATGTGAAAAAGTATTTGAAAATGATAAAAATAGCGCGATTTCGTTTCTGCCCATACAGGACAGTCGCTGATGGAACTACGTCGTGTCTCCGCAGAATTAAGAGAGAAAAAAGGCCGCGGTCGATATAACGTTGCTTTTCCGTCGTACCACGCTACATCCACCGACCCCTTTTTTCTTGCTGAATTTCACGGAGAGGCGACGTAGGTATCCTGTATAGCTAGTTGTTTGGGAGAAAAATGAAAAAAACTCTGATAAACTCTGAAAAAGGGTTGTACAAAATGTTCATCAAGATTTCAGACTTTCTCAGAGTTTGTCACCCTGATAGCACAACCACTGATGCAAGCGGAGACGAGGTGGATAAAAGGTGTAGGAACGGAGAAAAGTCCGGTGATCGGTGGTTGTAATGTACGGCTCAAAGTTTTGCAGAGAAAATATGGTACTTCTCAGAGATTATTCATGGTTATTTCAGCGGAATATTTCTATACGGGCTCAATAAGAATGTTCCATCGTGGAAAGTTTCGCATTCAAAATTCAAATAAAACCTCAGTATTTTCAAGTTATATATGATTGAATATTTCTCTTTTTTTTTACGCATGGATTTTGATACTATTCAAGTATTTGAAACAAAAATTCCAAAATCAAATAAATGTGAATGTAAAATTTTTATTAATAATTATTGATATGTATATTCAAAGATTTTCATACAAAACATTATAAGCTGAAGTAATGGGATAAATATTTTGGTCTTCTTCAAAATCATTCTGAACTGCGATTCTTGAAGGATATATTCGAGTGAAGAAGGATTGTGTATATTAGGCATAACAGGAATGACTTCTGGAGCTGAAGCAAAAATTTCGACTCTTCAGGTTCCTTTTTAAAGAATATATTTAATGTACACATTATTGATTGATTGTTTTCAATAAAAAGCTATTTTTGTAATCAATATGTATTGTCGGTTCAGCGCAACAAAGAGTGTT
Source organism: Gonatopus flavifemur (assembly GCA_018340375.1). Lineage (NCBI taxonomy): Eukaryota > Metazoa > Arthropoda > Insecta > Hymenoptera > Dryinidae > Gonatopus > Gonatopus flavifemur. Next base: position 17,227,899 of record JAFFJZ010000005.1, read on the forward strand.
TTCGTGAGTAAAGGCAAGAAAGAGTATTTTCTAACATGTGAGGGATGAAAACCTATACAGTACAAATGATTAATTTCAATCCATGAAGACATCTCAAAAACTTTTTGAACAGTCTCCATTATGCGACCAAAAATGCGACGTGTACAATGTCCGAAAATCTCTCTTCATGACGTGGCAATATGAATTCTTTCTGATCATTGAGTTGCTTATCGAGGATTCATTTTGCAATGAATGCATATTGATTAGCATTATGAGAGTTTTTCGCCGGGACTCTTATTGTGTCGTATATGAAAAAATCCTCTTTATTTCGGTAACCCGACGGTACACAAATGTATATCAATATCAAGACTTCACCTGCTTCGATCGTCTTTGTGCAGTTTAGCATTGCTTTATCATCGATTTGTTCTTACGAGATGAAAATTGCGTATTAGTGACATCAATATTCACTAAAAAATTTATATTACAGTGTTTCCATTCCGGATAATCTGTCGTTCGGTGATTGATCGTTCTAATCAATAGTTGAGCGCAAGTGGCTGATTCTGATGGATTCCGGATCCTCGCGACAACACTGCTATATGATCAGTCGATTACATACAGTCATCTACCTGAGTTGCATGTCTTCCATCTCTATTGGCCATACAGTTTACCAACAATTGTAAATTGTGGTCGCATTCATCTCATCCCATGTATCAGTGATCCAAAAAATGACCTTGCGTGAGTTCACTATTTTGAAAAAATTAATCAAATGAATACTTTTTTTATCTTGAGCTTCGATAATTGCATTGACAAGATTTTTTTCATAGTGCAATTTTATTGATTGAATTATTCTTTGATTCGTGGGCTGCATGACAGGCGTACGTCGGAGAAAAAAAATGTATTTCAATATCTTTTATCTTGATATATTAGAATGAAATTCGGATCGCATTGGATAGACTTTTCACTTATTTTGGAGTAAACCTCATATAAATGCATTCGAATGGATTCCATTTGATAAAATTCCAATTCTCCATTTTTACTAGGATTTTTCGATTTTTCAATAGAAATCAATGGCAATTTACATGATTCATCATCATTACAACATGACCCGATACTTACATGTAGTCTCTGGGAATGAACATTCTTTCCGGAGTACTCTTAGACAGCAATCCAAATTCATCCATGTTCAAAATTTGCGTCTTGTCGAGCCCTTTCAAATGTACCAGGTCACTAAATTTGTCCTTATAAGAATGAGCTGCCACCTCATCAGCTGAAAATTTTTCATCTTTTTTGAAAGAAAATATATTTTATAAGATTCAATCCAGGAATTCAATTTACTAGATTACAAATTTGAATTGGATCTCAGATATTTTGCATTGCATTTTGATTTCAACACATAAAACCAATAAGTTTCAATTAATAACAATTGACAGGCGCTAAAGATACATATTTCAAGGATCAAAGAGTGGAACTTGAATTTTTTCACTCTATCAATATTTTCTACTGAACTCCTTTGTTTATTTGAATAATAGTTCGTTTCACAAGTAAAGAGGATTAAAATCGACAATTCTGATTAAGTGTAATTTAGAATTGAAGAATTTCTTAATTTTATACTTTACGTAAGAGAAATTACAATTACGTAAGGTAAATTGTAATTTAGCATTTTTCTACTCATCGAAAAATTTACTTTTCAAAGATATTTTACGGGTAAACATAGAAAATGGATTACAGTAACAAAGAGTTGATTTTTTTTACCAGTTATTCTCAAACTTTTGATCTTCATTCGTTTTTTCCATCTGTCTATCCAGCCATGACTAGCTTTAAAGTCTTTCGAGCCACCAATCTTACTGTTGATGATTAAAGCTTGTTTACACAACATTGGTCCAGAAACTGGAAAACCATTCAATCTGCAATCAGATAACCAGTTAAATAGTTCGGTATCGAGTTCTTCTGTTGTAGAAATTTTTTTCTTATCTCTCGTGCGATTTGTCTCTGCTGCATTCTTTATGGTATCACTATTATTTTTCCATTTACGAATAAGACAAGGATTCAAATTATATTTTTCGCTTATTTGTTGACAGGTTAAGTTTTTTGATTCTTCTAAAATTTTTTGTTTATCCTCAAATGTATATCGATTGCGTTTTTTTACTGCAGGTTCCTTGACTGAATCACTGCTTCCCCTTTTATTTTTGGCATCACTAGCATCTGATTGAACTGTAGCATTTACGCCTTTGTACTTTTTAATTGCGTCCGACATTATTGATGTGATAACGGAAACTGTACATACAATTTTCTGTATAAATAACACAACACTCGTCTACTCGTGCCAGCTGAGCGTTGAAACAATTGATGCGCCGCCACTCGGGTAACTAGCGCAAACGTCTGTCTACAATGGGTGTTTCCGATAACACCTGTACGGTGTGCACAGTGCACGAAGCGGTGCTCAATCGTTTGAAATTTTTATTCTGGACCAATCAGATCAGAGCATGAAATGAATTGAGCACCGCTTCGTGCACTGTACACACCATTGAATTGTATAATATACTGGAATGAGCACCATTCACAAAATTTTCGTCAAAGAGACAGTCGAGTACACTGTGCGAGAAAAAGAAACAGATACCCTTTACACTCATCATCCCTTTCTAATATGCATGTATTGAAAAGAAACAACGCTATTTCATCTTGCATTTCACACTGACGAAAGATCTCTTCTTCCATCCTATAGGAAATTTCGCCAGTGCTCTTTCCAGTATGTTATATAGTTCAATGCAGTTCAATGGTGCACACTGTGCAGGTGCTGTCGGAAACACCCAGTGGGTGCATAGCAGGGGGCATAAACTCAATTAGAAATTTTCAGACTTATTTCAGCGCTGCCGTACGGAAGAACACTTGAACTAATTTTACATGGATATATTAATGCTACTTCAAGATCTCCTACGATTTGTTTATTGTTTGTGTTAGTGCATTCATGTGAAAATAATTCAAGTGTTCTTCCGTACGGCAGCGCTGGAATAATTCTAGAAATTTTCCAATTGAGCTTATTCCCCCTGGAACGCAGTTGATGCAGTTCACTTCACCGATGAATTCGGTTATATTTTGATGAGTTTAGTAACACATTATGACGTAATATCGTCTGATTCTTATTCTAACTCTGATTGGTGGGTTGAAAGATCGAATGTTCATTTGTAATTTGTTATTATTGCGTTTGACATCTTTCGTGTTGTTCGAATAAAATATTTTGAGGAAAAAAATGGTATGATAAAATAAATTAATAATTCGGAAAACAAAATGACAGATCCTGGCGGGTGGAATTCCACCCAACAATCGGAATTTTCCAGTTTTCCACCAAATGACAATTTTAATTTAATGGAAGTGTCTGGTATAGATGGTACGTATTCTTGGAAATGAAATTTATAATTTATTGATCTGTTTAATTCACTGCAAATGGGAACAGTGATGAACCCTCAAAGAAAATATATTTTAAAAATACCTAAGAATATCTTTATCACAATCACCACACTATATGAAATTACAGAAATGTACTTACAACGCTGCTAACATTCCATTTCTGTTTTCAGTAAACTAACATCGCATTGAATGTATTCAATTGGATCTTTTTAGTCTGTAAATCTAATAAATACTCGATCCAAAACCTACAAATTCACTGAAAGCGAGGATAGAGAAAGATCTGAATTATGGTTTTAATATCAATCAATTATCATTGACAGCGTTGTTCTAAATCTTGTGTATAAACATAATATCATTTTGCGTTCTCGGTAATAGTACATTAGCAATAATTTATGTTCGGGAGAGTACATAAGTTCTTTGAATATGTATGAAACAATACCAAAGTGTACGTCATTTGCTTCTCTCAATTTTTAAATGTGATCAACAGAATACTATAATTTCGTAACTTCTTATCTTTTAATGCGTTCAATTCTTCGTGTAGATAATTTAAATGATAATATCAAGTCGGACTTGCTTCAAAATAAATCTTGACATTTGGTATTGAAGTTACATTTCTAGTTACAGAACCATTAATCATTATGTTATGAGATATCAATACAGTTTCATTGAAATCAACTTCAAAACATTTCTCAATATCAAACATCGATTGACACAAAATTACTCATTTAGTAATATCGTTAGTATCAAACTGTAATAATTTTAAACCATGAATATGGATGTGGAATTAGGATAATTCCTCAAGGCCTCCCTGATTCTTCATTTTATCTGAAATAGGTGTCTGCTCGCATCATGAATAGTGTTTTTGTTCAAATTATTAAGAAAATCTCAAATCTCACTTCCAATCCAGTTCCATTTGCTTTTAAATTTTTATTTCCATTGAAACATTACCTTTCAAAACTATTGTTCTAATATGAAAATTATTCAATCTCCTGACTTTCAGATCTTCTTACCAACTGTGAGAGTGAATTGTTGAAGAATGAAAATCTATTTGGCGATGAAACTTTGTTATCCGAATTGGAAGAACCGATTCCTATGGATGGCGATGCGTTTGATTTCCTGGACTTGAATACAAACGATGATTTTAAAGATTTCAAGGATTCAAACATCGTAACTCCAATTTCCAACGAAAATGTGATATTACCGCATCTCCCTTCGGAAAATGGCCCTCGAACTCTATGCGTTCAAGAAGATATTTCACCTGTCCAAGGTGTCACTCCAAAAATATCCGTGGCATCCAACCCAACTGTATTCAGTTCTCAATACACTTTGCCCCAGAATTTGAACTTCAATGTTCAACCACCGGTAGTAACTTTGGCGCCGATGGGACAGCAAGGACAATTATTATTGCCAGCTAAGCTCATTAAATCAGAATCTGTCGTTTATTCGAGAGGATCACAGGCGATCAACTCTACCCCAGTATCACACAGGATACATACCCTTGTAAATACGGCTAATGGAACTGTTCTAACAACAGGTAGATATTTAGAGTTGTATTACTTCCTACATATCCTTAATCAATTCATTTCAACAATAGAAATAAATGTACACCTTGTGGATCTTTCCTTCCTTTGAAAAATGAGATTGAATTTTCTTCAAAACATTGTTACATCGATAGTATGAAATTGAAATTAATCAACATATTTTTTTTCGAGTTCCAGGAATTCCAGTGGTTTTAGACACGGATAAAGTTCAAATTAATCGTCTGAATACAAACACGCACGTAAACGTTCCTAGGGTAAGAGAAGTTAAACGTAGCGCGCATAACGCTATCGAACGACGATATAGAACGTCGATCAACGATAAAATCATTGAATTGAAAAACATCATCGTCGGTGTGGACGCAAAATTGAATAAATCCGCGATCCTTAGAAAGACGATTGATTACATTAGGTATTTATTATTATCCTTACGTTTCGAACGACAATTAAATTTCATAAGTTTACAATCAATTCACGGTTTTTCAGATTCCTTCAAAATTCAAATGCTAAACTAAAAGCGGAAAATATGTCATTGAAGATGGCCGCTCAGCGGCAAAATTTGCGTGATTTGTTGGTATGCGGAGAATTGACTCCTCCCCGCTCGGATTCTAGCGAACCATCGCTATCCCCGGTATCAGCCCCGTTGTCACCTCCTTCCCCGTCGTCTATCAAAGATGATCCTGATATATTACAAAATCATCAGTTGAAACCAGCTTCGTCTCCGGCGAGCGGAGGGATGAGAGACCACACTCGCTTGACGTTATGTGCCTTTATGGTCATGCTGGTGGTATTCAATCCCTTCCGTATCCTCTTAAATAAAGCTGGGGATTTCAATTACGACTACCTTAATACAAAAGTAGATGGACGTACTATTTTAAATTATCCAGGTAACGATACTTCCATTTTACAATAAGACTTATTTTACCGTATTTCATTGTCCCTCGAATAACTTTTCAAATGTTGATTTTTCTTCAACAGAACAATCCGAATCGGAAACCAGAATCTGGAGCAACGTTATTTTATGGATCATAAATTTCATTCTTCTAGCCAGTGGTTTATGTAAATTATTATTATACGGCGATCCTGTTCTGCCCTCCGACAGTAAAATATTTCTTGAACTCCGTCGTTGGAGACGCCAGGCTGAATTCAATATATCCAGACAAGACCACGCTCAAGCTTATTGCGATTTACAACAATGTTTACAATATTTTGGACGAACGCTTCCTTTATCGCGAACAGAAATTTATCTTGCAACCACATGGCAAATCGTTAGACAGATACTCCATAAATTGTGGCTTGGCAAATGGGTTTTATTCGTCAGTAAATGGTTCACCGAAAAGTCGGAACGACAACAAGCAGAAATGTCGGCGATGGAAATAGCGGTAGTTTACCAACACATGCTTTGTCTTCGTTTATCGGAGGGTTCAGCGGATACCACGTTATATTTCGCTCTTTCCGCTATAAATTATGCGGAAGTGGCTGGAGATAGCATGCCAAAACCCCTTCTAGCCGAAATATACATCAATTCCGCTTTATGTTTTAAACAGTCCCTTTTTCCATTCATTCATAAATATTACTTGGGTAAAGCACGTATGATATTATCCTCTTGCGTCGTTCCATCGAAGTTGAAATGGGTAATGACTTCCGAGGGGGCTAAATTCTTGGCCTCTCATAAATGGCAATACGGAGAACAGCCGGATAGAGAATTTACGTCTCAAAGCAGTAAAGCCGATCCTTTGTCTTACGCGTCTTGCGCTTACAGAGAGTATCTAATCGGTTATTGTTTACGTTTGCTAACTGGTACAGCGGGAGATTTTCATGCATCCGCTGTTCTCGAGTACGCAAGGACCGTTATGGCTTCAGCGCAAGTCGATGCCTGTTTTTTGAGTACAGATAAAATTAGTGTAGCAAGTAAGTATATGCAAATTAAATACAATATTGAAATTTTGTAAACAGACTTTATTTTATTTACTCATTTTAGTCGAGGATGTTTGTATCATATCGAATGTTTTTCACCAGGTTGCGAGGATGAAATTGGATTATGGTGGGGAGCGGTAATGTGTGCCGCTGCGAGTTGGAGACTAGGGGAAAATGATTCAACCGCTTGGAGTATAGTAGAAAGCAGGTGTCCGTACGAAAGGAACTATGAATCTTGTAATGATAAAAACAGTAGTAGTCCTTTGCCTTATGCAGTTCTTAATGCTTTACAAGCGGCCAAGCATTCTTCAAAAATCGTCGCAATGCATCATATCGATCAAGCAGGAACTTTGCTTGAACATTCTATGGTTTATTACAATTGTAAGCAACGTTCATCCCAGAACGTATTGGTACGTCATTTTCTGTATTCGTCATGATTTATACTGTGATTTTTACCTATGTTATCGAAGACCGATATCGTACTGAATTTCAAAAATTTTTGTCGGTGATGATATGTACGATACACGGTTACAACAGATATATCCCGGGAAATTCCGAAAAGTAGAATGTATTATGTTTCTCAAAGGCGAGGAATGCAAAAAGTATAATTTGTGCTACTGCTTACCTGTCACGAGTGTGCATTGTAGTTGCATTGCGTGAAATATATAACTATGCAATTCTTCGACAGTGCAACTCCTGTGGCAGGTCACGGCACCATATAACATATGTAAATAGAAACAATTTGAGGATAATTTTATCGCAATTGTGCATAGTACTTGAATTTGGATCTTATTTCATTTTAAAGCTCACTCAATTATGGATTTGCGACTGGTTACTTGAGATGCGTACTACGTTTTGGCAAGAGTTGAACGGTGAATGGGAAAAATCAACCGCAAACTTGTATCTCGCCAATTTCCAACGTGATCTGGCATGCTTGAGACAGTTATGCCAACACATTCCAGTAAGTTGAATGCTTTTTTATTTCATATACAGAGTCCAGAGATATTTAGTGAATCAATTGATAAAGGATAGCGAAGAACAGATCCTTAGTTTGTGCAGCATCCAATGAATAAGACTGAATAAACCATTGTAAATGTCATACAAATTTCAATTTTTTATTGTATTCTCAATAGATTGTTCAGTTCTATTCATTGGATGACACGCAAATTGACCCCTATCCCATTGATAGTGGCAAATAAACAACTTCCTTAGTCCTAAATTTTTGCAGCAAGTGTTTGCCCTGTCCAGTGGACGACCATAGGATGTTTCTGTGCTTATTGGGTGACCTTGCGTTTCATATTAAACATGAAATCCATGCACATTAAATGTGCAAAATTCCAGAATATTATAAAGAGAGTTTCAAAATTAAATTTTGTGATTAGAATCGGGATTTATTTTGGATTTCCTTAGTGAAAAACATTTCTCTGAAAACACAGGTCGACAAAAATTTCACCCAGAATATAATTGTGGGTCAAAGGTTTCTGGAGCGTTGAATCCGAGTCCGAGGTTCAAATCTCTCGATTGGCTCTCTAAAAGTGCAAAAATAGCGATGTTGGCCGATATTTGAGATTATATTCCAGTAAACGCGAAGGAAAAGAGCCCTCTTTAAGGTTCTTATAGCTGACCAATGTCCAACCAAAAAATATCTTGAAAGATCACTTCATGAGAAAGCTCTTCTCCTTTGTGTTTACGGGATATCATTGAACTTTTTTCCACTCAAAAAACTTCGAATATGATTCTTAAGTAAAAGCCTTGCCCTTCAAAATGCCGTTGAATTTGCTGAAATATTTCTTTCATTCACTATGATATCGCATTTTGAAATTTTCAACCTCACTGGGTTTCCAGATATTCCAAAATGCAATATCACAGCAGATAAAAAGGAGACTGGAGCAAACTCAACGGCATTTGAAAGGACAAGGCTTATACTTCAAAGTGGTTTTCATGGTTTTTTGAGTGAAAGTGACGCTTTGAACTGGATAAAATACAACCCCAAATTTGCATTCGTGCTTGAATACTGCTGGATACAGTCTGGAGTCTACTTGGGTAGAAATTCCAACCTATATTTAATTTCAAAATTTGGATAAACTCCGAAATGAACCAAATGAAGAGTTACCGGGAAACCCAAATTCACACCCGGATTCCGACCCGTATCTATATGCGGGTGTTATCGAGATCCCAATATCCAAATGCGGATATGATGCTGATTGAACCGGATGTTTAGACCGATATTTAGTACCAAAACGCGGATACAGGGTGGTGACTGACCTGGAATTCCATCAAAATTGATTAACCCTCATTCACGCAACCACTACCTCCACACGAGTGCGAATTTGACTTTCCAATTTTTATCCCGTGTGATTTCGTGAAAATTACATGAATTCAGGGTGAAATTTTCCGAGAAATCCATTGATGGTAATAGGTAAAAGAGAAGATAATGTACTCTGTGTCAAAATTCAATGTGAAAAGTTACTGGTTATTGAATTTTTGGTGGTGCGAATTCGCACTCGTGTGGAGGCTGAGGGTTAATAATGTATCTCTATTGAAGAAAATAATCAATCGGAAAGAGAAAAATTCCCGGTGGTCGCCATTCTGGGATAGAATTCGGATTGAACCCAATAAATCATTCGATACAATTCTGGGTCGATATTATCCGGATTCTTATCCGTTTTAGTATCGTAGTATAATAATTATTCTATCAAAACGATATTTTAATGAATATTTCGATTTAATTGAATTCTTCAGTCTATATTGGCCCGAGTATTTTTATACGAGGCCACAGCACGGATCATGGCTGGAGCAGCACCCGTGAAGACCCAAAACTTATTGGATCGAAGTTTACACCATAGAAATTCCCGATCTTCGATCATCTGTGGGAAAGATCGATCTCAAGAACAAAGCAGCGGAGAAAGGGAACACGCTGTTGCATTGTGTTTGGCGTGTCGACATCTACCTTCTTTATTACTGGCTTCTCCTGGAGAGCGTGCTGGAATGCTCGCGGAAGCGGCTAAAACTTTGGAAAGAATTGGAGATAGAAAACAACTTCAAGAATGTTATAAACTGATGCGACAATTGGGTCCGGCTATTTCAGTCAATTGAACAACATATACATATACTCCTTTTCCTTGATTCTTAAGTTACATGAAATTGTATAATTTATCATATTTTCTTTTGAATAATAATAGTATAAAATAGCAAATCCTTACATAATTCGTTCCGCTATTTATGTAGAAAAATACAAACTCAGGTGTTGAGAGATTTGTGTAGGAATATCTTAATTTCATCTCTGTAAAAAACTATGTGTATCACAAATCTTTCTGATCGAGGAAACTGAAGGGAGATCAGAGAAAAGTTCGTTAATCCTCGACTTTTCATAAATTGCGATGTTTCGATCTCCTCTGTCATGATTCAACCTTGAGCGGGGGAGATACGTGACAGTCGAATATTCATGCAAAATAGAATTTTATAGTCAAGTTGAAGAATTAATGGATTAATTTGAAAAATTTTAATTTAACAATAAACCTGGTTGAGATAAAATATTTGCAATGTTTTATGGAAATTATCAAGATATATAAGTAAACCAGTGAGAGATTCGGTATACTCGTCATTTAAAATACTAATTTCAAATTGATATCTTTGAAGAACTTCAATTGAAATAAACAACTTCGCGGTTGTTGTATAATCGATTTGTCATAATGCCAGTGGAAAGTATTTTCAAATTGTATACAATAATAATAAATTACTCATAAATGAGTACTTAATTTTCTTATTTCTAAATATTCGCTGATAATTTACTTGGATAAATGTTTATTTGTTCAACTTGTTAAAATCTGATCGACTTTCATAAAATATCATCTTTGTAGAACCTGAATTATCAGACTGTTGTAATATATTCATTCGATATTTTTGTATCTGTATTTTGTTTTATAAAATATAAAAAATTTCAATACGATCAGACATGTTTTTTTTTACCGAAAAACTTTGATTACAGTGCGTTTACGAATCCTATTATTACGATAGCTGGGAGAAATATTTAATAAAAATTATTGAAAACATATAGAAGCATTTTAAAAAGATTTTGTTTTTCATCATTTCTGGGAATTTTTAAACATTCTGAAATTATTCACCCTGAATCTGTAATAATTGGAGGTATAAATTAAGAGAAACACTAATGAAAAAAACCAAAAACGAATTTTCAAAGATTTGGAATTATTCACGGGTTGAGATAAGACGTTTGGAATATATTATCATGTGTAATCGGCTTTTCTCCGGTGTGTATTCTGTTTCCCCTATTGACCTATGTACGTAAATGCGTGATATGATGCGATAACATTATACAACGTTGACTTCGTGTGTCGCAGGGATGAATTATACGTATTTTTCAAGTACATTTCATCAATGTTGTCATCAGTTTTATACATGGCAACTTTGTTACAGGGAAACTCAACGTTTGTTTCTACTGCTTTTCTAGTTGAACGTAGATAACACATTCGTTTTTTCATACACGTGGAAATGCAAAGGCAGTCCGCTGATCACGCGGAGCATGTGGAAAATTACACATGGGCCAGTCTTCTGTTTTTAGATTTTGAGTCGTTATATCTCAGGCAGTGTCTTTTTCATTTCCCAAGAACCGAACGAAGAGCAGTGGAACTCGAAAATATAATAATTGTTGTAGAAATCTGAGATTTTTTCTTAGTTTTTAAAAATGTTTCTCAGTTTTCTAGTCAATGGATTTTTAATAGAAAATATAAAAAATTATGGATACGAAGTGAAAAGTCACAAACATCCGAATTTTAGCATACGCTTTGAATACATTCAACGTTCAGCATTTGAAATTTCAATCATACTTGTTATCTTTTGTACAGTTCTTATATAATCTTCCGTATTTTCAAGTGAAAATCCATTTTCTAGACGACATCGTTAATAATTCGTCGTTTTGTGAATTTTTTTTTCTTCCCAAAAAAACTTTTATATTTTTGCAATTTGCAGCGTTTATTATTCGCACATTAGAGAGTTGAAATTGAACAACCCTGGTGAAAAAAGTTTTTCTGAACATCTGTAAAAATTTCTCTGAATTCCACTGCGGAACTCTAAATCTCATTGAAAAACTCTGGAAAACACTAAAAAGACCTAAAGAAATCTGAAAAGCTTTGAAAACCTATGAAAATTTCTGAAAAATTCTCACTTATCGGGCGAGTTTTTCCACTGAAAATGTTTCTGAATATTTATGAATGTCCCTGAAAAATTCTGAATTTTTCTGAAAATCACTGAGATTCTTTGAAAAACTATGAACACCCCTAAAATTCTCTGAAAATCTCTGGAAATTTCACTGATTTTTAGCGAAATTTTTCTACCAGGTAAAGTACTACGACGAATATAAAAATTTTGTTGTTACACGGTGTGAAGGGTAGTTGAAAAAATTCTTGATGGATTATAATGACTTGTTCCCGTATGGAAATATTTCGCTGAAAAATGTCTGCAAAACTATGAAAAATCTCTGAAAAAAAATGAAAAAACTCTGAGAAACTCTGAGAATCTCTGAAATTTTGATGAGAAATCTAATATTTTTGGGGCATTCTTTACAGACTTTTTTCATACTTTTTCAGAGAAATAGTAACGAAATTGCACTCTGAAAAAACTCTGACAAAACTCTAATAAATTGTTGAGATTTTTCTGATTATTGAAAAATCCTGAAATTCAATAAATACATTCATATGCCGTATTCAAATATCATGTGTGAAAAAGTGTTTGAAAATTTTTTAATTTTTTTCTAAAAGTCAGAAAAATGTTAGCAATCCATCAGAGTTTTGTCAGAGTTTTTTCAGAGTGCAATTTCGTTACCATTTCTCTGAAAAAGAAAGAAAAAACTCTGAGAAACTCTGAAAAAAGTCTGAAAAAAGTCTGAAAAAAGTCTGTAAAGAATGTCCCAAAAATATTAGATTTCTCATCAAAATTTCAGAGATTCTCAGAGTTTGTCAGAGTTTCTCAGAATTTTTTCATTTTTTTTCAGAGATTTTTCATAGTTTTACAGACATTTCTCAGCGAAATATTCCCATACGGGTCCTGAATTAAAAATACATTGAATCTGCTATAAATTTGCAACATTTTTTCCTGACTATTGAACAATTTTGAAATTGTATAACATTTTTACATTCATATCGTATTTGAACAAGTGTTTAAAAATTGAAAAATGTGTTTTCAATACTCAGAAAAATGTTGAAAATTCACCACAATTTTTTCAAAACGCAAGTTAGTTTTTATTTATCTCAGAGAATATGAAAAATTTTTATAAAGTCTGAAAAAAAATTGGTACCCAATGTTTCAAATTTATTAGATTTTTCGTCAAAATTTCATACGCGGAGAAAAAAGTACAGATCTAAAATACAGTAATTTTCAATAAAAATTTGAGAATATTTCTTGAATTTGTAATAAAGATAAAATAGTTCAAAGCTGTGTTGAATTTTACTTGAAATTGAATTTGCGTATAATATTTTACGAAGTGAATAATAAAATTTCGAAATGTTGTTATTCTCAAATTTTTTATTAAAGGTTCCTATATGTATATTCGATTTGTATTTTTTTCCCGTGTAGGTTCTCAGAGTTGGTCAGAGTTTTTCAGAGAGAAGAGTTGCAGAGAAAATCCGATCTTTTTCAGAAATTATTCACACATTGAAAAAATACTTCCACACGGGAGGGAGTTGCAATCCTTTTTGAAATATTTTGGCCGGAGACAGCGTGAAAAACATTTATGAACTTCTGAACTTCTACATGAAATATCGTGAAATTATTATTATCCTTGGTTAAAAAAACCATTGATTCTGGTCAAATCTCATCAACGCGTGACTCTGTCAAATTCGACCAGACCTTTGTCCATGCATTATAACGATTGAATTTAACGAGATAGCTAATCGGGCGAATATAATTCATACACGGAGAAAAAAGACGTTCTAGATATTACTACATTTTTCACTAAAGTAGCAGCATAAGTGACATGGTATAATTTTCAAAACACAGCGTAGTAAAAATTATTGCTTGATGATTTGAAAAATCGGTCAATTTGTCGCAACTTCGTATCATAAAGCATGAATTTTTACTATACTTCGTTGTGAAAATTATACTAGGGGGCGTCCATTAATTACGTGAGGCATTTTTGACTCCCCCTGGTGAGATTTCGTAAGATTTTCCGCAACTACCTCCCCCCTGCGCCCAATGTCACGTGAGATTTTTCAAAAATTTGTGTTTTGGGTGCAAGAATTTTTCTACTTGAAGTACTTTTCTATTCCCATAAAATAGAGCTTTTGAACATCAAATTAAAAAGTACTTTAAGTACAATAAGTAATTGAGGCTGCCCATATGGGCTATCCTTGTTTGGGTGTATAAATGCGTTGGATTACTTGTTTAAATTTGTTCTATTACTTTTATTTAAGACTAGCAAAGATACTAGTATTTGAGAATATTACCGTAATTTAGAATCACAGTGTGGAAATGAAATTTTTCAAAATAATTGCACACAATTTTACACCATTTGCTGCTAGAAAAAAAATCACGTGATATTTGCTAAGAGCCCCCCCCCCCTCCCTCTCCCCCAAGTGAGATTTGGAAAGATCTAGCTTGATCCCCCCCTCGAACACCTCACGTAATTAATGGACGCCCCCTATATCACTTATGATGCTAAATTAGTACAAAATGTAGTAATATTCCCGCAAAAAAATGAAATAGCTGTGGCAGTTACTCACTTTTTTAGCACCCTTTTTCACTGCTATAGCTAAAATAATTGCAGCTGTAGCTATTTTTCAACTACCACAGTAGGGAATCGTAGCTGTAGATGCACAGGTTTTGTGATTGATATTTGAATAGCCAAATAATTAAAGCTGTTGAATTTTCGCTGCGGCAGCTACATTTCTTGCTGCGACCGCTAATTGACCCAGATAGAAAAATGTCTCAATAATGCCATCATAATGGTGACTTGCACGCCGAAAAATGTTTGCATCATGGTACCAAGGTGTTTCCGCATAAAGCATTGTTATTGGTAGCAAAACGAGGTGATGGTACCATCCCTGTCCGAAAAGTCCCATAGATTCCCATGGATTCCCATAGGTACTGTGACAATAACCGCATAGAAACCGATAAGCTATTTTATTCCTATCAGAATTAATCAGGTTTTGCCGATCATGCTGATAGAAACCCATGGAACATCAGATTCCACTTAGAATCTCATAGAAACCCTTGGGTCCTGTGACAATAACCGCACAGAAACCGATAGGATATCATTGATTCCATTAGGATTCCGCCTATCGGTTTCTATTGGTTTTTTCGCACAGGGATAATGAAGATATAATGTTTACATTTTGTGCATCATTGCAAACTGAGCAAAGTTTATGATAGTATGTTTACGGCACATTATGTTACAAAACATTGAGGGCATGGTTTTCTATCTTGGTGAGTAGCTGTGACAGCTCAAAATGAGCTCCCGTAGCTAACTTTTAGCTATCCAAATAATAGCTAATTATTTTTTTCTGTGTTTAAAACCAAATTTCTCTCCGTGTAAGAGAGAAACAAACGGTATTTTACTGAATGATTTTTTCCATAGAACTAATCGGTTCAAAAAGAATGAATGAAGGGTCCAATTGAGGTTCAAAGAATTCCTCATGGATTCTTGAAAACAGGAACGTGTCCAAATGGGTGCTGAGAATGCTGCAGCACTCCCTCCACCCGAAATTTTGGGAATCAAAATTTCTTTTTGTTGAAGTTTGATGTACCATCCCTGGTGAAAAACATCCCATTAAACTTATTAGTTTCTATTGATTCCGATGCAGGAACACAATTCAAACCCATCTTAATCATTCTTTTCGACGGTTTGAATTGGGTTTCTGCATCGGAATCAATAAGAATCAATCAAATTTTTTTAACCAGGGATATCGCTACCCAAGTAGCACCAGAATATACTATGAACGTTCTTAGAATATTCGAAATATGTACTATGTACATTCCAAGAGACCGTTTCATAGGTGCTATGCATATTCATCGAACGTATGTAATCGAATATACGACGGTACGTCAATCGAACGTCGATTGAATGAATATCGTACATTTCGGATGTACTATGTACGTTCTAAGTATATTTAAAACAGTCTCATTCGAATATTCCATGAACTTCCATCATATGTTCTTCGTATCTCATTCGTACATTCTACGAACGTTTCTATTTCGTATATACTTTGCACTTCTGTTGCTGCTTGGGTAAGTGTGACAATTTATGTCAAGTAATAATCTTGAATATATCTAACATTTAGTAATTTATGCATTGGGAATAAAATTACTTTGGGCAAAGCAATCAATCTTTTCAGAAGTGAAAGATATGTTATTGTTCCGATAGACTTTTAATCGCTGTGATCAGAGGTGCAATAACGGAAGTCTAAAGGTCCCAAGGTATCTACTCAATTATGATGAGCACCTCGTCAATTGTGATGCCAGAGTGGAAAAGTTAAAAAAATTATATTCAATTTATATAAATTAAATATGATTTTGGAAAATTTTCCACAAAACATAGAAAACAAAATTCAAACAAGTTGAACTGCAGCAGTTAAACGCGTTGATGTTTATTTTCCTAGATGCTTTGGGCACCCATTCACAGCGCGAGGTTGTTGCGCTTCTGGCAGTGATATCTACTCATTCTGATATTTACGGCCCGCCCATGCAAAAAAATTTCCCATACTTTTTCTTCCCTGCTGAAAATGCCAAGCAGATTCTAACAGTTCCTGGGACAAAAATCGACAGAACCAGGCAGGAACCTGTCAAGATTTTTTTCAAGATTTTAGTCGGAGTTCCCTGATAAAAATGATTTCTCTGAAAACGTCCGAAATCTTTTCATTTCTCTTCATTTCTGTCAGATTTCGGACAATCAGAAAAATGCGGAGAAATGCAGAGATTTATTTTTATTGGGGTTTCTACTCAATCACTTTTGTTTATTAGATGAGAAATTCAGACTAAACTCTAGAGTTGTATAAAAACTTAATACAAAGGTTATATAAAATCACATTGAATCAGATTATAGCTCCAGCTTTACTAAACTCTTGAAAAAGTTCTGTTTGAACGGTTTTTGTCACAGCAAATACTGTCGCAAACTGAAAAACTTTCTACTCAATTTTATCCGGAATTACCAAATTCGTACCTGATAGCAAAATTTTTGTCAGTCTTTGACAGGATGTTCCAATTCCGGATAAAATCAAGTAGAAATTTTGTAAGTTTTTCACCAGGTTTGTTGTGGTTTTTACCCGCTCCTGCTTGGCATTTTGAGCAGCCATTGGAAAAGTTTTTCTCATCCACACAAAATTTCTTTATTTTTTTGCCAATTTTCTTCTCGAAATGCGAAATTTTGCAATTTTATGGAAATGGACAGGGACAACTTCTCTACGGAAGGGGCCGTTTATTCCCCCTGTATATTACTCGTTCACAAAAACTGCTCCACTGACCCACTTCGATCAACGCTCAATTGTCACCCGTACAGCCCCGAACATTGATTCCCCGTCATTTGATGAGATTTGGCCAGAAGCATTGAGTTTTTCCAAAGATGGCTCGTACAATCAATACAATAAAAATAAATTAAATCTTTCATACCGATTATAAAAGATTTTATTCACATAAAAAAATATACAATAGAATAGGAAGACTGGTGGAATTTTTCAAAATGCAAACCTTGTGCGTGATAATATCACAATCTTATATTTTGTATATAAAAGACAGTCAGTTTCGATAGAGGCACTTTAAGAGACCAAAGTGAAATTCCTTTACATAACTCTGTTTCTACCATATTTTCAAACTTTACGATGTGCTTTGAGGCTATACGAGTCGGTCGGTCTATTCGAAACATCTCAATTAAAAGTTTGAAAGGTCGGAATTTGAATTGACAACATAAAATATGATTACAAATAATTATTTCAAAGAGTTAATGATGAAACAGAAAATTAGTTAAATTACATTTACGCAACCAGTTTAATTTGATTATATGGTTTATCGCCTCAACTGCAAATCCACCAATTTTTCCGTCGCATCTCTGTGGAGTCTAGGCGGAGACACCAGAAACATCAATGGGTTTGCTGTTAAAACGGATTCAACACGCACCTTCACACTTTCGTCTTCGGTTATGACACTCACGAGACCAATCACCAATTTCATGAAAAACAATGTGCCTTGTTTAAAATATTCCATAAAATCTCATTGCCGAATACAAAATTAAAAACAGCTTTCAATGGAATTTCATGGCAATCAATCAGAACTTTTAACACATTCAATGTGATTTTATGAAATATTTCTACTACGGTGACATGAAAAATTCTATATTACAATCGAGAATATGATGTATTATTTCCCAGAATAGAGTTTCATTATCAATTAATAAATACCGTATCGTATTGTTTCTACTTTTTTCAAATGATTGTGACTTCCAATGGATGAAGCTGAAACTTAGCACGTCTATGAAAGATTTAAGGATCTGAAACGTTGAATGGGATACTATAGTTGATCGATTTTTCATATAAACGAAGCTTCAACAACGTTTAATAAAAAGTTACAAAAATTGGCTGCTAGTTTCAACTGCATTTCCAATCGGCATTTTAATATAATTTTCCTGTTTGACCAATCAATTCACTTTTTAACATCTTAACATGGCTAAAAGAAAAATGAACAGCGATACTATTTCACAAAATTATACAAAATAACAATAGTTAACAATGACGTGTCGTGCGCGATTGAAAACAAAAATTTGACTGAGAAAATAATTATTGTATGAATTCATGGTTCATCAGAAGTATAATCTCAGAACTCCAGTGTGAACAATGAACAAATCACTTATTATTTTTATTCGTCAATTTACCATCACTCCGAATCTTCATAACATATTAATTAATATCATAAGAATAATGAAGTTTTGAAATTTGCTATCCTCAATTACAACCTATTACATTAGATATGTACATAAAAAAA
This sequence comes from Gonatopus flavifemur, assembly GCA_018340375.1. Classification (NCBI taxonomy): domain Eukaryota; kingdom Metazoa; phylum Arthropoda; class Insecta; order Hymenoptera; family Dryinidae; genus Gonatopus; species Gonatopus flavifemur. The sequence goes on from JAFFJZ010000005.1 coordinate 17,246,717, forward strand.
CTGAGAGTATTCAGAGTGATAAAATTACGCGAATATTGTTCAAATGGTAGAATTACAAAAACAAAATGTTGCTCAAGTTTGAATCGTTTATTGAAACGGATTAATAAGAGAATGACGAAATATTCAGCTGTTAAAGACCTGAACTCTTGCTCTAATTTGAAAGAATAAACAACGATGATTTATTAGATTTTATGAGTTTGAATTTTCGTTTTGTTTTCTTTTTTGAACGATTCAAACTTCAAGAACATCGAAAAGAATGATCGACAGTGTAATCGATCTTATAAAATAATACTTATAAAAATATAAATTTCCAACAGGGTTGCGATGATACTTTATCTCTTATTTATACAAATATGTATTTTTTAATCATAAGACGAGTTTCCACTTAAATTAAAACTTTGGCTCTATCAGTAACTCTTAACATCTCACTAGGGACTTTTGTTTTATCGTCAGCCCAACCCTGAGTATATTAATTTTTTACATTATACTTGAGCATATCTCAGAGGCAATAAACTTCTTTGCGAGTGAATACAAATATCCTTTACACGAGGTACCGTTTGATTTATGACGACATAATCAAGGCAATTATTTCTTCTTTCGATTAACTGTGAATCAGTTAAATACTTTTGAGCACATTTCGTTGTTCTTTTTATTTAAAAGATACGATCTTGCCGGCGACAAAATTTTCGACCTGCGAGTTTTTCTCAATCTATGCCTACTTCCTGCTATTCTTTCGATCTTGTAAACCTGATACTTAATAATAGTTTCCGGTTGACTGAGTCTCATACAAAGCGCAACGTTTCCGGCAAAATCAACATCCGTCGCTAATTCTAGTTTTGGTTCTAAAGTTAAAGAAAAATCAGCTTGACTTTGAACGAACGACGAACGAGTTTTGATACTACCGAGAACGGCAATTCCCGCTGCCAAATCTACCAACGATTGCGCGTTCCTCGACCAGAGACTCAACTGAATTTGTCCAGCCAAATCAAAACTCAGCGCACCTTGTAGACCGATATCCGCAATGAAACCGGAAGCCAAAGGAATTATTTGTTTATGATTATGAAGACTGGACAGTAGTTGGAAAGCTGGAGTACGTTCCGATGCCGTTCCGGACCAGACGTGACTCATGAGTTCCCCCTGACCGGAGAAAAAAGTGAATGGCCTGATCCCTACTCCCAAAAGATCGATTTCCATCCCGGCTGTGGCTACTTCGTCGTCGATTTCATTGTCTTGATCCGAAGATATGAAACTACTCAAACCTCCGGCGAATAGACCCAGAGAAAACAAGACTTCCTCGTGATCGTTGGTTTCTAGAACAACATCGACCACCCCGCGTTTCAATAATCCACCGTTGACTTCTTGAATGGTGATCAGAGATCCGTTACTTCCACGAGATTCAAGAAACTTCCTACTAAATGCGGTGCTTAATCCTTTTTGCGCGAGTACATTGTAATTGTTGACTTCTCTTGACGCATCTCGAAACGCCTGTTTCAAGTATTTGGAAAATGCTGGATTCTTTTCAGAAAGTTGATCCATTCTTTGACCTAGATACTTACGAACTTCGTAAGCGGAATCGAAGCTAGCGAAATAATATACCAAATCTTGGAGATCTTCTTTGCAAGAGCAAGTCTCTAAAAGAATATTCAAAGCCACCGTACGTACGCTGCTGTCTCTTTTCTGACCCCCTAATTGCAAGAAAACACGTTTAGCGGCAGTTTTTACTGTATCATCGATGTACGGGCGAGGAAGCGTGGATAAAGCTTTCCAAGCCGTTAAACTAACCAATTTGGTTCCATGAATCGCGTAATGAAGCAACGTTGGCACGGATTTCTCGCTCCTGAGATTTCTCAAGGCACGTAAAAATTTCATTCTACATTCGTCGCCGGTACAACTCTCCAAGCCTTTTGTTAAACTGATTCTAGCAGTTTCAATGATCGTCGGGGAACCGTGATGATTCGCCATAGCCGCCGCGGTTAGAGCCAGGGTTTCTGATACTTTATCGTTCTGTAATACTTCTTCCGAACGATCGAGAACATCTTGAATTATAGATTCGTGAGGTTTTGGAGATATGGACAGACTCCAAAGATATCTTTCCATTTCGTTTCCGGTTTCGTCTTGTCGAAGGATCTTCATAGCGGCCTGGTGAGCGACAGGCGTCGAAGCTGCTCCAAAAATATCAACCAGTTGAATTCTCAAGGGTTTGTTTCGAGGACTTTTCAAAGTTTTTGCCAGATCTTCGAATTTCGATGTTTCTTTGACCAATGGTAAAACTTTCAAAAACGCTAAAGCCGATTTAACGGTACCTATAGCCGTGTTATCCAACGCATCTTTGTTCTCTTCGATTACCTCTTCCATAGTCTGACAACCGGATTCGGGGCACGAAACCGGTTCTGGTTGTAACTCGAGACCAGATTTTTTATGCTTCGAATACGAGCGATTTAGAACTTCTTCCAACGACGCACCCTCGATGACTTCCGATTTTCCTACCCCACCCGTAATTTCTTCGATCGTTCTTCGCGATGACACCGTAGTCCCGACTTCTGGTCTCGACTTCAAAGTCATTTCGTGCTTCTCCTCCTCGTTTATCGTTTTTGGCATTAGATTGTACGACAACTCGTAAGTAGAATCTCTAGTACTAACAACATCTACGTCGAGGATAGGATCGATATGCTTTTCCAATGGTAAATTGTCCCCTTCGCAAAGATACTTTCGTTTAATAATATGTCTGGGTCCGAGAGAACTGTAACTGACGTTACACCAACCCGACGCATCATGTTCACGAATTTCTCCATCCAATGTACGATAATAGAATAAACTGATCAAACCGCGTTTCAAATTTGCGGAAGACACACTGTCGGATTGGTGCAAATATATTTCTTGCACCTCGCCGTGTCTCCATACGGCCAAAGCTGGATGGGAAGCACTTTCGTCCACTCTCGATGAATGTTCTACGAAACCCTCTGGTTCTGGGGCTTTTCGAGATTTGATCCATAATTGTGGAGAGAGAAGATCGAATTTCAATAGAACTCTATCGTAATCCGAGGGATCTCTCCAAATGGCACTTACTCGTGACGAGCCGGTCAATCGGAAACCGACGTCACCTCCTAATTTCGTCGAACCGACTTCTCTGAACAAAACTGTCGTTGAAAATGTATATGTGTGGCTACTTCCTGTATCCCATCCTTTGGTCAACAACCCTTTGCCAGCCACAACTGAAAATACGACACACAGAACCCAACCGGTAAACATATTTCCACATAAATAAACCACGTTCATAACATAATAACCTTGGAAAAAGAATCAAAACGATTATTCGATATTAAAAGATTACAAAAATCTGTGCACAATTATGTATGCATGTATGTAAACATAAGTATGTATATATATGTATGTAATGCATGTATACAGTTATCTATTCACATAACTGTAGATAAACTACGAAAAATGGCACCGTGAGTGAACGATCTGGACTAATTCCGAGTCGCGTGTCAACTGATTCACGTCCAGCAATCTCCATAATTACCATGGATGCAATTGTCAAATTACCAGTATCCCCTCCGATGAATCTCAGCATTCATTGAACTTTATAGCGGGGGGGCATGAGAACCGGGTAAGACAATTCTTAAGGTTTCTTTACACATCTTATTTAAACGTAAGACTGATTTACATGCAGGGTACGGTGCAATGTCCCGAAAGCAGAGATCCCAAATTACAGCACACCTCGCTGGTTGGTCAACTCTCATAGAATTGAAGATATGATTGGTTAATCTAAAAGAACTACATTGATAACATTTTGGAATTTTGCATAATCTCTAGTATACACTTGTTATGTACGGAAATTTCATATCAAACATGAAATTTACATATTCCACGCTTCTATTGAATGGTAGGGTCCAGCAATATCGAATACTTTTGAATCCCAAATAGAATAGGTAGATCCGAATGAAGTTTAGGAATTTTTCACGTGCTTGGTAGTTGACTAGTAACTCATAGTGGTTATTCGGGATTGAGAGTATTCAGTTCAATATTGCTGGACCCTACCCTATTGAATGTACAAAATTTTAAAATGTAAGGATGATAACTGTAATAATCAATATATAATAACTATAAATGTAATTCGTTTTTGAAGGAATATTTATGAACTTTTAATATAAAAGTTTTTGATGTTCTCTTTAGTGTGCACCACAGTAGATAAAATACATGTCCTTAAAATTTTAAAATACCACATTTGATGTGAAATCAATAATAAGTTCCTTGCATATTTCAACTTCGAAGACACAGGGCATTCATTCATCCGCTATAATAAAGAGCTAAAATTCTAAACTCCTTGAAACTAATTCATCCCAAATAAAGCAAAAAGAGTTCATTTTTCTTTTGCTTTCGCGAACAGAAGAATAAGTAGCACAACTGATTGTTGGGAAAAATGGTTCATTCATCATAATACTATAATAATATATAATACTATCGATAGATTGTATTAAAATAATCCAAGCGTTTTATAGGTAAAAAATATTTCTTCACCTTCATAATATATTACATCCTTCAAGTATGTTTGTCAAGGGCCGATTTCATCAATTCTGTTCAAAACTTGAATAAAATTCTACTCACTGAATTCTACTTAGAATTTGAAATTTGAATTCCGTTCAAATTTTGAACCGAGTTGGTGGGATTGGATCTTAAGAGGATACGAACGTTACCATCCAAGCATGTTGTTCAGACAAAGACATACCCAGATGATGGAAAGAGAATTCGTATCTTCTTAAGAGATTGCCAAGGCCAGAATTGCACGCATATCTCCCGTCTTAGATTATCTGGAAATCCGTTTTGAAAATGTCATTTTATATTACAGTAATTTTTGTTCTGTTGAAGGAATACTGTTTTTTCTTTCTCTTTCGTACAAATCTCACACGGAAAGTTTGGCTGACGTTTCGATGTTGGTATCCTATCAACGCTTCATTCTCATCGCAAACTAACTTGTGCAGTTTTTATATACAATTTCTGGCAAAAGTCTCAAATTTATATACTCTAAATGTACTAAAAAAATATAAGAAACAATTATTGTTCTTTGTTATGTGTATTTTTTCTATGAATGTGAACAAACTAAGTCTCTTGAAATTTGAACTCTGCGTACTGGAATGAAAACTGTCGATGAATATATTTCATTGTTCGGTCTCATCATCCACTGGAAGGATAAGTTGATCTTTTATCAATATAGGACTGTTCATTATTTTTCTTTGATGATGGGAATTCCAACTATTACTCATTCCGATATAATAGAGTTCAATGGGGTAAATTAATTGGCCCGTATGTGAATAAGCCTCGAAAGATAGTTGATCCTAAAAATCATGATCTTTAACGTTGATTAAAGTTTTGTCTCGTCTACTTTTCTTTCAGATTTATTCATATCCGAACCAACCAACTCTTTCTGGAAGATCCTTCTCCCAGGAGTGTCAAAGTACGTTAAGGAAATACCAGCAAACGTGACGCTAGTCAAATTCAAATGATCTGTAAGTAACGATTCGATTAGAATCACGGCGGTGGTATCTCCTTGGAACATTTAAAAATCATAAATGAATTTATACAGAATATCTAGAAGCAAAAAATGAATGTAAGAAAAATTGAGCGCTTTGTTGTATATACTTTGATTGCACCATGCCTATGTTTTTACCATACCGTTCTGTAATAGGAGCGCAATCATATTCAATATTATAAAAGAAAACTCTTCACGCTCTTTCAATTGCTTTGCAATAATTTGATAATCTCTTCTATTTCAATCCAGTGCGGTAAAAACATAGTTTCGCAAATAAAACGTTTTATACCCCGAAAGGTATAAACATTTTTATCAAATTTTATCCAAAGGTGTGTGTTTATCGATAGTTGTTGTTTTCGGCACGTGACTGTACATAAAAATAGAACAAATAACAAGAGAAGCTCCTAAAGAAAATTGGAAAGTTAACGTAAAATCGAATATGTATATAGAAGCTACACAAGAAATTATGATTGCAAGAGATGTAGCGAAACCCTTAAGAATATTATCGGCGTGCTTTACAACCATAGCGACTATAAGTCCTCCTCCTGCTTGGAGCACCACTAAGTACCAAACGAAAATGTCGTAGCCATAGAAAAAACCCTGTTTGTTTATAATACTGCCGTCTTGAAGATAACATGTCAATAAACCAATGGGCAGTGATAGTAAACTTAATTGAACGTTTCTCATCCACACGGATATATCCGAGCCTTTCAAGATTTTTTCAAAATATATTCCAGCAAAACCGGATAAGAAACATGCGCTCAAAGCCGCAGAGAATCCAAGAAAACGATTTTGTTCTCGGCCAGAAGGTACTTTGACTTCCGTACTTTGAGCCAACTGTACTAAAATTACTCCTATAACCAAGATCACTAATGCGCTCCATTGAGTATTTCTCAGAGATCTGCGAAGAATCACTACAGCGAAAAAGGCGGTTGTTAGAATTTTCAGTTGATATGTAACCTAAATTGAAAGAAAGGATCATTTTAGTGAAATTATTATAGATACAAATTAATGTTGTTTGAGAATCACATCTCTTACTTGATAAGTCGCTGCATCGAGATTAGATGCAGATACATACAGCAGATTATTCTGAATGATGTATAAAAAGGATGGCACACTGACTTTCAAAGTGTCAATAGGTTGTTTAATAATTGTCAGTCTTATGGCATTAAGAAACTTCTGGTAATTTCCTTCCTCGGCAAATACCAGAACCAAACAAGTGATCAATTTGACGACTTCGGCCATGACAACAGCTAAAATTCAATTCGTTCAGTTCATCGATCGATGCATAGAATTAAAATCCTTACCTGTGGACGAAAGGAACATATCCCCCGATCTGGTCCGCGAATAACGCATACTTAATCCAACTAACGCATTCTGAATGGTGAGAGTCACCAAGCTTATATATTTAAGAGCTTGGAAATTTTCTGAAAAACAAAAGAAAATTAAGTTATTTGTTTCGAAATGTAATTGCAATATGTTCGATTATGACAGTAATTTTATTTATGAGTATGCTTACTTTGCTGTGGCTTATTCATCGTAATGTGTTGAATGGAACTTTGAAATACTGATTTATGTCAACTTTGTATACACCTCTTCTGTAAGGAACATTTATTTATAAAATACAAGACTTGAAAATTTCAGGTCCGTGCTTAATGAGTTTTGAAAAAGAAAATCATTGATATTTTTCTATGTATTGGTATTTTTACCTGTACCCAGGGTGTTCGGATATTTATTGAAGGATGGTATTAAAAATGGGGCTGTATAAAAGTATTACAGAAATTTGGAGTGTTTTGAAATTAACTTTGCAGCATGTAAAGTCTGAGCTAGCTGCGCACAACAACTGTCATGCTCATACTATGAGAATTCGAGACAAACCAATTTCTGGACTATCAAAATTCAATGAAAGTTTATGAATTACAAAAACTGTGATAAAATCAATGGCTGTTACCATTACTGCTACTACCAATACGACTGCGATTTGTCAATGAAGTGTTGATTTTTTCTTTAAAAGGAATTGGGTGGATTAAAAAAAAAAACAAAATAAATACTCACTGTAAAAAGAACTTTCGGAATAGCTGAGCATAGGAATAAAAATTACCTACGCTCAGCATGGGAAATTCCCAGCATTGTATTACCTACGCTGAGCATGACATTTTTACAACTTCATGTAAAATTTCTAAACTGAGCATAGAATAAATATAATTTTATACGTTTGGAACTGTAATTCCACTATGCTTAGCGTAGTAATATTACAAAAATTTCCTCTGTAATAATACAATCTGAATTTGTAAAGTTCGTTCAATTTTTTACAGTGCTGAATACAGAATCACGGGAACTGATAGAACATTCATCATTGATTTTTTTTCTTTTTTCAAATAAATAAAATCTATGAGAATTTGGTCGTTTATTAGTTTTAGTACGTTGAAACATATGTTCAAAGTTAGTTCAAGTACCGGTGAAAAGTTGATTCGTGTTTGTAAACGATTTTATTTCTTTTTTATTCATGTATAGTGCTATTATGAAGTATAAACTTTTGTTTATGAAAGGTTCACTTTTGAAACAACTTAATCAATGAATAAAATCAAATAGATACCTTCATCGTTGAGCGAAAATGGTTTTTAAAATGTTTTTGCAGTAAACTTTCATCGAAAACCATGAATTTTTCAAATTAACCTTAGAAGTTATATTTGAATTTTTTTACTCTGTACATTAATCATTTCTGTCATATGATGAATTACACCTAATATAGAGTAATTATTTGCTTGTTTGGACAAAATAGATGAAAAACGGGAATGAATATACTATTTTTTAATTTTTTCCTACAATTCTAAGAAATTTCACTGAATTTCACTGGTCAACTGACACGTATAGGTTATAATTATGATGATAGAGGCCATTGAAGATTTCGATCCAGCTGTGTTCTGTACTGCCCCCTGATGGGCTGGTGATCAGTGGTTCATGAGCGTATAAACCTTATTTCTGTGTCGTTTATGGAATATAACCTGAACAAATTGGAAGTTCAATTCAATGTTTATACTTCAGTAGATCAACAAAAACAACAAAAATCAAATAAATAATGAGTCCAAAAGTTAGTTACAACGTCAAGTATATCAAAAGTCGTAACACACAATATATTTCTTGTATAAATCATATAGATACTTTGTGTTATTACGTATTTATAATTCAGACTGTTTCAACATAAATTCACGATGTTTTTTTTTCCAATATTCCATCATTTAATACAACAATCTTTGAATTTTCAGTTGAAAATCAAAACGACTGCTGAAGAAATTGCTTATCGCAGAAAATATTACCATGGTAAGAGATGCATGACACCATCTGATTTTCCCTTGTAAAATCAACATTGAATCTTGAAAAAGGATTCCAGTATCAAATGAAGTACATCCAATTTGGCGCCAATTTTTCTACAAAGTACTCGATGAATATATATTTGAAATGAATAATCAGAAATTGCACACCTGAGATTACGTATTGCCAGAAACTTTGAACTTCTAATGATTTCTCAATGGTAGGAAATAAAATTTCAAAATTGTAACCTCCAAATGACAATAAAATAATTTTTCTAAGGCTTTGTCTACACGGAGAAAATCCTACAATACCGAGTACCGTAGCCGACACGACTGGCTCGTGTTATGGAAAAAAATCATTTCAACACTGCTGTTCACTGTAGTAACACGAACCAGTCGTGTCCCCGCAGTAGAGAGTCGTTTTTCTACATCATTCTCTACTGCGGAGACACGACTGATTCGTGTTACTACAGTAACCAGCAGTGTTGAAGTAATTTTTTCCCATGACAGGAGCCAGTCGTGTCGGCTACAGTACTCAGTATTGTAGGATTTCCTCCGTGTAGAGGCATGAGACCCATGTCCCTGAAGCCTTCTTCTCATGGGTGTTCAGACAATTGTTAGAAAGTCCAAATTTCTCTGCAATCTATAATCCCGAGTATGCAATTCATTACAATTTGATATCTTATTCAAACGTATTTTGTTTCATCAAGGGCATAAAATTGATGAATGCTGCGATATTATCAAAATGTGGATCAATGCCAGATTTAAGTCCAAGCGTACAAACGTGTAATCATAAATCATCGTGTTTGATGTGTTATGCTTATTAAGATCGACTGCATAAGCTTTTATGGTTTTATGCATCACATTTACGCATTTGGATACTCTTGCCATTTTATCAGAATCTTACGATACAGAATGAATATTCAAAATTCCATGTTTTACCATTAATTTAAGAACTGTAACAATTAAAAATTTTCAAGGAACGAATGTTATAACTAGAATTGAGACTTTTCTTGAATTTCTTAGGCTATTTTATTCCAAACTTCCTCAGTTCTCTTTTCATGTTCTGTTAAATGACAAATGGATATTTTTCTATATATCCAAAAATTCCAAGTCACAATTGATAACTTTCATTGCAGATATTAAGGCTGTGGAGGATGAGCAGATAACATGTGCTTCCTGTAGAAAACTTTTGGACATTGACTCTGATAGTATTTCAGTTCATCCATTCTTAGAAGTATTACAATGCAAGGTATGATGAAATTTTAATAAAAATCAAAAATGCTTCTTGTTTCTATAATATTTAAATTTCTTAATAATTCTTCTACATGGAAGATTAGTAACATCACTTTCAAAACAAATATTCTTTTTCAGAAATGCTATGAATATATTCGAAATAAGCTTTACATAGATAAGCAAGAGAATTATTGTTACATGTGTGGGAGTAGCAATCATCTTCAGAAATGCAAAAGTGCTGATTGTTTGAATAAATTTTGTAAAGTAAGTGTATTTTGAATTTTATGTTTTTATATTCTTTCGAAAGATTGAACATCGTATATGTTACATAAAAAACCGGTTTTGATCAAATTAGCTGGTTAGACAGAGGAATTTTTGCGTATAGTGAACTTTCGATTTTGATTGATATGTTTTTATTAATTCTACCCAGAAAAGTCTTGCGAAAGCTCTCACAATAATCACAAAAATCCTGAAAATTATTTCTAATTTTTGAGGCAAAAAACCAGACACTTCTCTTCAGTAAAATATTTTAAAATTCTCTGTTTCGAAATCATGAGTATCAAGTATGTTTAAAATGTTAAAATGAGTATTAAATTGTTTAAAATCAGTAGATTATTTTCTAGGACACTATGTATATTTATTTTCTATACTTCGACTTTTCATTCAATTCCATTGAATTCAGTTCGTGAAAAGTTTTATAAAATAATCTTATTTGGAATCTTTGTTGTGTACAGAACTGTGTATTGAAACATATGGACTTGTCATTAAAAGATCTGAAGTCTGAAAAATGGCGATGTTTTATCTGTAGTATCAAATCACTTTGGCAGTTACGAGCTATTTGTAATGCAGTTATGGAAGCGATGCCCAAGTAAGTGCAAAACAATAATTTTATTCGATACTCTGATTAATGTAGTGCATGAATAATAATATATTCACTTTGCGTTCATAATTTAGCGTTGAAATTATATTTAAATAATTATGTTGATTATTTTGCAAGAACTTATGGACGTGGATTGAAAATATGTATACACAGATAAATTTGAATAATACTTGGTTTACATTTACAACACTTTACATTGGATTTTGGCATCTTTTGTTTCAGGCATTTAAAAAAAACTGCCATGTCGTGTCATACACCTAAAAGGAACAATTTATTACCTTCTGTAAGAGAACGATTATCTAAGGCGGAAAAAATACACAAATCGTTGAGGATGCTCTGCGATGACGAAGAAGAATACGATCCTTCTCCAAGAACTTTCTTTTTAAGTCTCGATAGAACGGAAACTCGAAAGCGTGGATTTGAAATCAAAAAACAGAATGAAGGGAGGTTGAATAAAAATCAAACATTTTATTCTAATAGTTCGAGTGAAAGTGATAGTATGCGAAATAAAAAGAAAATTCAAGCACGTGAGAAGCAAAGTGTTGGAAATTCTTCCAAAAAGTACGGTTCTCGAAAATCCCCCATTTTCGATAATGAAATCGAGAATAAATCAAATAAATCTTTCAAATCAAAAAATCACTTCAAATCTTCGAATAATGTAAGTAATTGATAGCATTTTTTTTCAATTAATTTTAATCAGATATTTACATAATATACACTCTCGTTAAGAAAGACATGCTCTATCATGATTTTTAAACAAAAGAAAGGAGTAGGAATGTTGTTTTTTATAGGAAGTTGGAAATTTGGTTTATCTTCAGTAGTTTTCTACGCACTTAATATTCACATTATTATAAATACGATTGAAAAGTATAGATCAATAGTAAATTCTTGATTCCAAAGACTCATTAAGGCGATTCACCACAAGCCAAGTTACTAGATCCCTCCCCCCAGTTTTCTCAGTAATCAATGAATAGAATGAATTTTAATGAGCAGGTGCATCTTCTTAGGCTATTGAAAAAAATGCAGCTACTCATTATTTTTCATTTTATGTGTTCGTTTCTGAGAAAACTGGGGGAGAAATTTGGAATCTAGTAACTTTTGCAGGGAGTAACGAATCCCCTTAAGAACTATCTCTTCTTTTTTAACTGATTTTCATAAACAATTTTGAGCAGGGTAGTCGAAATTTATCAGAATAGAATTTTAGTTTATTTCATACAATATTTAAAGTTTTTAAACTTCACGTGACATTCAATTTATATCAGATTTCTTTGAAAATATCAAATCCCTCAAATGACGAATCCCTAAGAATTCATAAACATAAGTGAATTGACTTTTTGATTTTATGAAGTCTAAAAACAAAATTTAATCATCATTTTCAGGAAAAACGCACTGAAGATATCGTAGAAGAAACTAGTGATCATTCTGATTCTTCGATTCCAGATATGACATTAAAAAATCATTCTCTCAAAGTTACAAATCACAGAGAAAATTATACAAGCTCTCATAAAATTTTCAAACTGCAACGAAAATTAGATAGAAATTCAGAAACCAGTGAAGGCGAAAGTGATCAATTCCTACCACGAAAATTCACATCTATGCCTAAATGTACTTCGAGAAATAAGAAAAATTATGTTTCAAGATTTTCATCCAATCACAAACACGTTAGTGACAGTAATTCCTCTGATTCTGAAGCAGCATCATTGATGAAATTGAAATCATCGCCACGACGTAGTCCTTCAATCGCAAAAACTTACACCAAATTCGAGATAATCAAAAGAAAAGAATTGAAAAAAACCCCGGAAAAGTATCTCGAATCTCAAAGATGTCAACTTCGGAGCGAATTGGAGGAAGATTGTCGACATTTCGCATTAAATCTCAATCGTCTCGAGCAAAATGAGAAGAGATTTGGAAAGTCAGCGAACGAACGATATCATATTAAAAAATTGAAAAGGGTTATCGAAGAATTACAGGATACGCTCTCAACGTATCATAAAAGATTGATGATTCTCGATTACATGTGGCATGCTCTTCGCCGAGAACCACAAGCACGACATAGAAAAGAATCGAGCGAACAAAGTGAGAGTGAAAGTTTAGCAGAGAACGATGAAAGAACTCAGACTGGAGATAAAAATAATCATTGTCATTTGAAGACTGAACGTGTGTCTGAATGCGATAGCGATGACATATTTTCCGATGACACTAGATTAATTTCAACATCACTCCATACGAAGAAGAATAAAAATGCTTCACATAATCTGTCTCCATCTTCCGAAAACGAGACATTATGTAACGTAGATAATCGTGAAAAAGAAATGTCTTTGGTTAAAAATTTTGCCAACAAAAGTAGTGATCGTGTGTTGAATGGATCGATTGGAAGTATGGAGGGTGACCAAACGAATGATTCTACCCAAGATATATTCGATGAAAAAGATGATTCGCACAATGTGGAATCTGATTCTAATAAATTTCCATCTACCTCCATTGATAAAAATGCAAATATTTCTCAAGATCAATCGAAAAATACAAGTACTAAAAATATGAATACGAATGAAGAAAATTATGTGACTGACTGTGAGAAGTCTTCAATTCAGAGAAAGACTAAGTTGACCGAAGCGATAGATGATAGTACAAAACAAATAAAAAAAACTGAACAAAAAAATGAAAATGAACTGATTCTCGAAAAAGATCACGATGAATCTTGTATTCAAAATCATGATTATAATTCTCAAAAATCTTCCGAAGATAATCGACATTCCGATCTCATTGAGGAACAAGCAAAACGAGCGATGTTAGAATCAAGCGCCAACAGTTCGAGCGATGAATCTATTTCCGAAAATACAACTAGTTCAAAACGAAAAGAATTGATAAATGCGAGAAGAAAATCCCCCGAAACGTGTACTAAACGTGAGAAAGATCAAAATGATTCTTTGGTTGACAAAGAAATTGAATTAAAGCAACTCGAAAGCTCTGAAGAACAAGCCAAGAAAGCGATGTTGGAATCTAGTACGGATAGCGATGAATCTAATTGTGGAGAAACTTCCAAACCTCTTAAAAACAACGAAAAAGACAAAATATCGCCCGAACGAAACAATAACAGATCAACTGTGATTAAAGAGAATGGAGAGTTGATGAAAAACGTGAATAAAACTATGGAAGAAGAAGAAAAAAAAAGTGAAGAGAGTGAAGAAGCTGAGGAATCCTTAGCGAAAATTGCTTTATTACAATCGGAGAGTTCGAGCGAAGAATCCAATGTTCGTAACGATTCTGCAACAGTGTCACAAAATATAGAAAATTCTTCCAAAACGCGATCAATGAAATCGAATGATGGTGCAGTTGGAGCGAATGAAAGGATTGCTAAAATGAATATCGATTCGAAATCTGACGATTCAGGCGATGATGATATACAAGAAAAAAATACAAATTTTGATGACAAAAAAGAAATGTCATCTGACAGTGCGGATAAAGAACAATCTATTAAGAGGGCTCTCTTGAATTCAGATTCGAATGATGATAGCGACACGCCATGTGCGAAAGCTCTTCCAATATCCTCATCTAACGATGAACTTGATTCAAATGATGAACGCGTGTCGTTAAAAGATAATAGAGAAACTTCAATCAATAATAAACGAATTCGTGATACCGAATCCGATGCATCCTCACGTTCCAAGCACAAAAAGAAAAAATTCAAATCGCAAGCAAATATTCATTATAGGTCTGATGGAAAATTAAGAATGAACTGTAAAGTGATGGTGAACAGACTTCCACAACGGGTCCTCGATCGACACAAGCGTGCCTTAGAAAAATCCAAATCATATCTGGAGAACAAAAAATTTCACAGGTATTCAAATATTTTTTATCATTTTTGTTTCTGTCCTGTGTATTTGAGCTTTTTATTCTTGCAAGGACTGAATGTTAAAATCAAAAGCGCTTTTTTGTTCTTCTTTTTTCGATAAAAATGTAATTTAGGAAATTATGTATTTCGCAGTCTCGTTAATTTGGAGAACCTCGAGAAGAAATGTAGAAAATATGTGAGCGACGATGACAGTTCGAATAGTGAATCTTGGTCGAACAAACTGAGAAGAAAAAAGAAATCGATGCACGATGACGACAACGAAACTTTACTAGATTATTTAAGAAAAGTGGAGAACGGGGAGATCCAAGATTACCAAGAACAAAACCAGGATGAAGATTCCGACTTCACTCCAAATTCTGTATCTAAAGTGATATCTGCTTCGAAAACCAAAGCAGATCTTGCATTAGAAGCGGATCAGATTGCCAAAGACCTTCTCCTGAATTCTTCTGATTCTGATATAGGTAATTAACTGTTTTTTATATTTATGATAAAAAATGTAAGATCGATGATGGGGTATGAATGATAATTCATACTTGCTTTTTCCTCAGAGGCTGCAGTGTCGGACAATGCTGAAGACAGTGAGTCCCTTGCTCCGGATGAACAAAAGGAAAAGAAAATGAGTGCGAAAGGATCAAAGGCCAGAAAGAGCGAGGTACATTAATCAAAAGTTCAAATATCACAGCTGGATAAATATTTTTGGACACAGTTTTTAACTTGTTTTGTTCATTTAACACTAAGGAGAACCAAGAGATATCAGAAAAAAATAGATGGAGACGTGATAAACTACTAACCATGCGATTGTCAGATTCGGATTCGGAAAAGGAAAAAAATAAATGGAATAAATCTCTAGAAAAAAAACAAACCAAACGAGAAATTCACAGCGAGTAAGCGCCGATTTAGTAGATCGTCTGATTGATATTTCTTATTTCATAAAAATTGTATATTTCAGATCGAATTCGGATATCGAGATGGTGATGACAAAGAAGAAAAAAGTCAGTAAAATAAGAGTCTTGAGTTCTGATTCAGATATAAAACTTACCGACTGTGATTCAAGCTCCGACTCGTCTATCATTTCATCCGATAAGGAAAAGGATTCGAGTAATGATAAAAAAAACAAAAGAAAGACTCGAAATTCTCGTAAATCTCCTGATTCCGAATCTTCCCTCGACGTTAAAAGGTTGAAATTAATATTAGATATCATTATTATATCGGTTGATGATGATAATATTGATTCATGATAATATATATATTTTGTTCAGACCCAAGCCAAAACGGAAACGTATGAAAAATAGTAGTGGCAGTGACAGCGATGTGATGATAAATTCTCAAAGTTCTCCAAATAAATTTGGACGGAAGAATATTAGGAAAGTATTAAAAGACAAACAGGTGGCAGAAAATACTCAACAGGCTGCCAAAGAAGAAGAAGAGAGACTGAAACGTATCGCGGAACGTCAAAAAATGGTACGTGACACATCGATGATATACCATATAGAAAAAACTTTATCCAATCAATCGCTTTTTGTTTTTGCAGTATAATTTGATGTACGAGAAGAGATTGGCAGGAGAAAAGAAAGTAGAGAGTTTAGTTTTGGATTTCGATCCAGAAACGAAGGAAGAATTAATTAGCGTGGACAAGGATTTGGTGAAACGTTTGAAACCACATCAAGCCGAAGGGATCAAATTCATGTGGGACGCGTGTTTTGAATCATTGGAAAGAATTAAAACTTCCAAAGGTTCAGGATGTATCATTGCTCATTGTATGGGCCTTGGAAAAACTCTCCAAGTGATCACGCTCACGCATACAATATTGAATCATGAGGAAACAGGTATCAAGACCGTCATGATAGTTTGTCCCTTAAGCACGGTACTCAATTGGATGAATGAATTCAAAACGTGGTTAAAAGGCGTTAAGAATGGAGACGACATTGAGATATACGAGTTAACTAAGTGAGTAAAATCTTGTAGAATCAAAATTTGATGTGAAAAATTAATGGAATTATAAATATTCTCAGATTCAAGAAAAACTTTGAAAGGCAATATGTATTGCAAAATTGGCAAAGAACAGGCGGAGTATTGATCATCGGTTATGAAATGTTTCGCAATTTATCAAATGGAGGGAAAAATATGCGTAAAAAAATGAAGGAAACTATTTCGGAATGTTTAATCGATCCAGGCCCTGATCTCATAGTTTGCGATGAAGGTCATTTATTGAAAAATGAAGAGACTGCGTTGAGTAAAGTTATGAAACGAGTTAAAACGCTGAGAAGGATTGTACTTACCGGAACACCTCTACAAAACAATTTGATAGAATGTAAGTCAATTAATTTAATCAACGACAACTAGTTTATAGAACTTGAATTTTTCAGATCACTGTATGGTTCAATTTGTCAAGCCAAATTTATTAGGTACTCGTAAAGAATTCTTAAACAGATTCGTCAATCCTATCAATAACGGCCAGTACGACGATTCGACCGAATACGATGTCAAATTAATGAAAAAACGTGCTCACGTATTGCATAAAATGTTAGAAGGAAGCGTTCAAAGATTTGATTATTCAGTGTTGAGACCGTTTTTACCTCCAAAACAAGAGTATGTGATTTTCGTTAAGCTGACGGATGTCCAAATTAAAATGTATCAACATTATTTAGATAATTTTGCAAGGTAAATGAATATTCTATCGAGAATGATGAATAAAATTGAAATTCAATATTTGGAACACTGTATATCGAACAATGTTTTGAGTCAGAAAGCAACATCGAGGCGCCGGAGGAGCTCTTTTCGCGGACTTTCAAGGACTGCAAAGAATTTGGACTCATCCGATAGTCGTACAATGGAATTCGGAAAAACATGAGAAAATCAATAATAGAAGAAATTCTTCTAGCGATTCCGAAGGTTCTCTTAAAGACTTTATCAATGACGATACTGTTAGTGGAAGTTCGAACGATGACAGTGATTCTAGTGTAAATGTTGACAATACAACGAAACGAGCAACAAAAAGTAACCCAATTGGTAAGCGAAAAACTACTACTAACGGTTTATGAATTAACGATAAAAGTGATGGATCGATTTAAAAATTCTTGAGCTTCAGGAGGAATGAGTGAAACTTTGCTACGGACTTTTCGAACGACTCATGGAAGTATCGTGACCATTGGATTTATATTTAGAGCGTACTTGAAATGTCCAACCATTGCTCGGTTCTTGGGAACACGAAATGCAAAAAGTTTGTTTGAGTTGTTCAAAAAGTATGTAACGAAGTTTTATGCGTTTCTTTTGATGCTCTAGAGTTGTGGAAAAAAACTGTTTTTTCACATATCTAGTCGTGGAAGAAGGCCAAGAAGAATCAACAACGGAAAATACAGAATGGTGGGCACAATTCGTCGAGTCGCAACATTTGGAAGATCTGAGAATATCGGCCAAATTAACACTCTTGTTTGCTATTTTGAAAGAATGTGAACAAATTGGTGACAAAGTGTGAGTGATCACTGATCTTTAATGTGACTAAGCAACATATATCGTTAGTTATGAAATGTTTTTATTACAGACTTGTCTTCTCGCAATCTTTATATTCTTTGACCTTAATCGAGGAGTTCTTGAGGAAAATTGATGAAAATGCGATACATTCGGAGTACCTTAACGGACATTCTGGAAGTTGGTCCTTGGGCTTGGATTATTTCAGATTAGATGGTCAAACCTCTGCAGAGAACAGAAGCCAATGGTGTAAATTATTCAATCGACCCAGTAATACAAGAGCGAGATTATTCCTTATTTCAACCCGTGCCGGAGGCCTTGGAATCAATTTAACCGCGGCCAATAGAGTTATTATATTTGATGCTAGTTGGAATCCTTCCCACGACGTACAAAGTATTTTTAGAATATACAGGTAAATTATATATCGTTGAATTCTTCTGTATGGGAACTTCAAATGATTATATGAATTCATTTGGTCATATTCAGATTTGGTCAAAAGAAACCATGTTACGTGTATCGGTTTCTCGCAGCTGGGACAATGGAAGAAAAAATCTATAACCGTCAAGTGACCAAACTTTCGCTGTCATGTCGAGTTGTCGATGAACAACAAATAGAACGTCATTACAGTAACAACGATCTCAATGAATTGTACAGATTCGAACCAGAACCTACAAAAGAATCTACTTTAAGTTTACCAAGCGATCGATTATTAGCAGAAATCTTTTCGCGGTACAAAGATTTGGTTGTAAACTGCCACGAACATGATTCTTTGTTAGAAAATAAAGTAAGGATTCGATTTTTTATTGCAATATTTGAATTCCGATAAGGAAGTTATATAATGTTTATATTTTTCGCAGGCTGATGAAGAATTAGATGAGGAAGAACGAAAACAGGCTTGGCGGGAGTACGAGGAGGAGAAGCAAGGAAAGATCAGACCAACCGTTTCTTTTTTACCGGGTTACGCAAATAATATTCAAAATGCATTACAAATGCAACAACAGCTCAATGTGATGATGAATCCAAGTACCAATCCAACTGTATTCAACAATATACTGTCATCTATAGCGCTTGATTATGACAGCTTGAAGGAACTTTTGCGCAAAGATGTTAGTGTATATTTTATTAATTTTAATATCAATTTTTAATTCTTCAGCAAAGAATTGTAATACAATTTTAACAATATTGAAAATCATTTGATGTATTTTTACATTCTTTTTTGGAATTTACAGTACCCTAATGCTACTCCCGCGGCATTGGATCAACTCACGCAACGTAAAATGATGGAAATGTATAATTATACCGAACAACGTTATATCAAAAACATGAGAGCGCTTGTGAGTATAACTCGAAATTTGCTTGCTCAAGATACTCCTAGCCATTTATTTGAAAACTGATTGATTTTATTGTTTAAAAGGAGAGAAAAATCAAAGTACCTTCCTCTAGTGATTTTTCTTTCAACATGTTCCAATATTTCAGGATATGGCGCTTTGAATAGTAATTTTCATTCCATAATGATTCTGAAGTAGTATGGAATAAATCAAAAAATCTTTTGACAGTTTATGATCTGAATTCAACGATTTTGTATTCCTTAAAAAAAAGTTTATATGCTTTGGTTGTCGCTTGAAGGTCTTCAATGAAGTATAAATTAATTTTTTAATATTAAAATTACAGGGAAGTCTAGTGACGGGAGCACAATCTCCAAAACATCACAATGCAACCTACGCTGGAGAAGGATCCCATTCATCTCCATCTCAGATGTACTCTAATCGACAGTTACCTAGGAATCCCATAGCCACGAGAGTCAATATCAGTTCTGACGATGATATAATAGAGGTAAAAATACTTTATTCGATTAGTCATTCTTCTGTGTCTTTTGTTTTCATAAATTATATACATTACGATGAATTGACAGGTACCAAATTCCTCTACTACTAACTTACCAGCTGTGCGGTCGTCGAGTACAATAATAGATAATCAGGATTACGAAGAATAATCATTTAAGAAGTTTACTTTTTGTTTACATCAAATATCGTAAGTCATTTGTATATTTTTTTAACTGAAATTCGTATCGCGACATCGCGTATATCACATCACTCTGAGGGAATACAAGCGGGATGGCCTTGGCCATTTTTTTAATCATTTTATCATTGATTAATTTGATAAGAAATTATTTTGTTCTTTTTTGTTTTTCTATAAATATCATATAATTGTAAAAAAAATCTTTAGTTATGAATTCCTGAAGTAAATTCATAAACAAGCAACATGAGAGAAATATAAGGCAAACGATGGAAACATTGTTACGGGTTGTATATAATAGTAATTCGATAAATTTGTATAAATGTTATGTTAGTTAAATACGTATTAATATTTGATTGCATATTAGATTGAAATTTTGAGATTTCTTATTTATTTTAGTAAATTTACATAATCATCAAAGGTTCATCATAGTTTTGTAATCAGTATTATGCATTCTTTCAAACAAATGTGTTCCATAATAGCTAAGAATAGTCTTTTGTTATTCTTGTAAAGCTGTTGGATAATAATTTTGTATATAATTCTTTAGATTTAAAAAATGTACATTTATATGGATAGGTCCTTTCTGATTAAATTTATAATTATTGAATATAATTATTTTTATTCATAGAAACTGAATGAAAATGAAATTCAAATGTCATTATAAACATTCGTGAGATTAATGATTTCTGAATTTATCTAGTTGAATTAACAAATTGAAAATATACCTCTTACACCACAGTAACATTCGTAGAATTTTGAAATTTTGGTAACGCGTGTCTCCAACCCCGTTTCAATAATCTTCTCAAACGAAGTTTGATTTTCACCAAGTTTGAATCATCAGCTAAATTGAATTCTTCTTTGGTATCATTCTCGTGATCGTACAGTTCTTCTGCTTTTAAATTTGACCAATTCGGTTTTTTGGTATCGTGTGAAAATTCGACCCATGCTGTATATCGATAACGTTCGGTTTTTAAAGTATATCCCATGATATTGATTTCGTTTAATCTAGGTTCATCGCTATTTGGATGTGAAGTGGGTTGTATGTTTGGTCTTGGATACTGACTGAATGCTGCTTTCTTCCAAGATATAATCTATGAAAATGTTAATACGAGGATGAAAGTGAAACAATAGTCGTTAGAATATCACAAATCAATCTTAGAGAAGTGAAAATACTTACCTGAGATTTGATAGTAGTGTTGATAATAGGTAAGAGACTGATACCTTCTCCACAGAGTTTCGTATCTGTAGAAATGGTAGGGTTGCTATCATTTTCTGGACCTCTTTTCTCACCTACACCACACATGGGTATGGGAATTTCTGCGAGTTCGGCAATCGTCGGAAATATATCCACTAATTCCACTAAAGCATTCGTTGATAACATGCAGGAAGATTTGTTTGAAGATCTCTCATATTTGTTTCGACAATTCTAAAAGCAAAATCTCAAAGAAAAAAGAAAGGGATGAACGTTTATAAAGCTATTGTAGCCGTTTGATCATTACATACACATTGTTCAATAATCGAATCATCAAATCTTTTCATTGTCCAGGATTTTATTTCAAGTGCAGATTCATTCTTGGAAGACTGTTGATTCTTTTTGTGTCCGAGGTATCCATTTTTCTCTTCAGCATTTTGTTTGCCTGAATATTCGTTGTAAGTATCACAATATCGACTATCTTTGAGCTTACGTCTGAGTTGAGGAAGAGAGATGATTAATGGCACACGAACTGCAACATCAAAGTTGCTATACTTTGACCATTCACCGTGTTCTCCCAGAGACCAGCCTGCAAAATCAATCGAAAAGCTTTAGTTTGAAAAATCAAAACAATGAGCAACAAGCGTAGTATTGAATCCATAAGTAGTAGTAGTCAGTACATACCATGATCAGACATTAGGATAATAATGGTATTGTTTTTCATTTTCCTGGTATTCAGTTCTCTCATGATTTGCCCAATCAGATCATCAATGTAAGATACAGATGCATAATATGATTGCATTATTAATTTCCCGAATTCAACTGCATTGTTAAAAAAACAATATATGTATATCTATATACCGGGTGTTTCATAATTCGCTGAAAACACTTCAGAAGTGTTATTCTGCACCCAAAATGCAATAATTTCCAGTTTGGAAAAAATTTGTTGGATGCTTAGTTTTTGAGCTATGAATATTTTTAAATTTTTTTCAAATTCGAATAACTCAAAAGCATTATATTCTACATTTTTGAGCTTAACGCCATTCTCTCAGTTGGAAAACGCCGGTTCTCTGAGGGAAAAATTCAACTATCCTATCATTCTTTGTTTCAGAGCTACAGCGATTTGAAATGTTCTGGCGTTTAGCCAATCAGAATTCAGCAACTTTAAATTACTATACCTCCAAAACAAAGAATGATAAGATATTGGAATTTTTTTCCAGAGATCCGGCGTTTTCCAACTTACAGAATGGTGTCGAGCTCGAGAATGTAGAACATGATGCTTCTAAGTTATTTGGATTTGAAAAAAAATCTACAAATGCTCATAGCTCAAAAACCAAGCCTCCAAAAAAACATTTTCCAAACGGGAAATTATTGCATTTTGGCTGCAAAATAACGCCTCCGAAGTATTTTCAGTGAATTATGAAACACCCTGTATTAAGAAAATACGAGCTCAACGACCGAACACGGTTTTTTTTTATCAAATTACTCGAAACTGAATTTACGAAATGATCTGAAATTTTCATTATCCCTGAAAAGTTTACATTATTTCGTGGATTTAGTTTCAAGTAATTTGGTTAAAAAAATCCATGCTCGGTTGGTAAGCTTGTATCCTCTCAAAGGTAGAGAATCAAAGATTTTTCATTGAAATGAATTTCAATTCATACATAAATTTCATACTCGGAATCTTTTCCCATGGAAATTTCAAGCCAAGGGCTTCCACATCTTCTCGTTTTCTCAAATCAATCCATGGATTATAAACAACATCGCTGAGTTTTTCAGGCCACATGTAAGGAATTGGCAAACTGAATTTATCTAAAGGGTGGTATTCTAAAACAGAAAAGTTTGATGAATTTCAACAAGATATTTTATTAAAAAACACGTTCCCAAGACTTAACTGGATTTTAAGGGGAATTGAGAAAAAAAATTTCTCCGAATTATCAAATAGGTTTCTCAAAATGAGTTAACTTTCATAAAACCTTGGTCAAAATTATCTGGAAATTCAGAGGAAATTGACTGGAAAAACTCACAGGCTTGTATTTTTTTTTGAAAATTATTCATACTGTTATTTTATTTCATTTGATTTTTGTTTAACGCTGGCCCGAATGTATTTCCAACAAAAGAAGGGAAAAAACGGAAAAATCCAATCCTGAGAATTATAAATTCAGGATCGACAAGGATTCGACAATTTTCCAAGGTATTCAGAACCATGATACGTACTCAAATATTTTCTTGGATACTTCAAAGGAATATGTGGTTTCTGAAATCCAACGGCCAAAAAAAATGGCTTAGATTCTTCCTTGTATTCGCGAATAAAATTCTTGGCTTCCTTCGTTATTTCTAAGTCTGGCAATGTTTTATTGGGCATGGAGGAAATATGAACTGGGCAAACCTGTAACAATATGAATTCTCATTATATCATCATAGAAATGCGTTTTCTGAATTCTTCTAACAATCGTTTTTTCAAGAGATCATCATACATGGAAGATTTATTTCTAGTTTCTTTTCGAAGATATCTCATACATTCCAGAGCAGCTCTATCCGACTCTCCGACTAAACTGTAGGAAAGACTTGTTTTCAGCCTGATTACAAGAATTCATTGAATTTGACAAAATCTGAAATTTCATGAGATTTCGTCAGAACATTGTCCGAGATTCAATGAAATTTGACGGGGATTAATGGATTCTTTTAACCAGGGTAAGCTGAGATTTCATGTTGGCATTTTTGACGCAGAGGCACAACAGTTGAAAGAAGAGATCCTACACGGAAAAAATAATTTAGCTGCAGCAGCTAAGTAGCTAGCACGGACACGGACAGCCATTAAATTAGCTCCTGCAGCTAAATTTTAGCTGTTATAGCAAAAAAATTTGCATTTGTAGTTAATTTATTTGCGGTAACAGCTAAGATTTAGCTGCAGGAGCTAATTTAATGGCTATCCGTGTCCGTGCTAGCTACTTAGCTGCTGCAGCTAAATTATTTTTTCCGTGTATCATTTTTCCTGTATTATCCAATGATTGACGCGTCAAAATGTGAGTATGAAATTTTATCTTTATTCTCGCCAAAAACCTTCAATCAGTAGATAGTGCTAGTTGTTCTGGTGGACTGTTGCTTTTAATTTGATTGCATGACTGAGCAATCGGTGTATTTTATGCAGCATATTAGCGGGAGGTCGCGAATTAATTCAAGGGGGGACATTAAGGGGTCTCTCTGGTTGAGATTTTTCAAGAACAATTTTTTCCTAAACATTTGTTTTTCATAGAAAGAACGGAGATATCGTTTTGACAATTTGTTGGTACGTTTATTGAAGAACAAATATTACAAAAAAATTGTTTCTCTTGACACACTGATTTTGTTTTTGAATATAACAACAAAAAATGACAGTGAGCATGATTTTGGGCGACTGGATGATCTGAATAAAACAGAAAACAATGACAAATTATTCCTCGTTGAAGTAGCTATATCGCGTGAACTAGAATCGTTTTGATTGAACAAAAAGTCTCTGATTTTTACCCGATTTTCCACCCTACAATATCGTTTTTTTTGTTCAAAAAATAGCTATCAATTTGGTATTTTTTCACACAAAAAAATCATTCTATTTCATGTCATAGGCACTTCAACAAGGAATAATTCCCCATTTTTTTCAGATCATCCAAATTTTCAGTGGTTTTTTTTGTGAAAAAATCAGCAAATCGAAAAGAAATTGTTTTTAAATCTAGAAAAATGTATTCCAAATATGGTACCTTCAATAAATATACTCACAAATCTTCAAAACGATATCTCTATTTCTTCTATGAAAAGAAAAATGTTGGAGAGCAAAATTTTTTCTGACAATCTTGACCAGAAAGATCCCCCGCCACTCTCCTCAAGAAACTTCAACAGAGGGGCAGTTGGAGAAAGCTATCCCAGAGTTTCCATAAATATGCCCAGGGCACGGTCGTTTATACACGGAGAAAATATTGTGTTACAAATTACTATGAAAAATGGTAACGAAAGACCATATCGCATAAAGGTGAGAAAGAATGTGAAATTAGCTATAACTAGATATCGGTTTACATGCATTTGCATAATTATAATTACTGTTCCTTCAAATTTTGCATGTAATGATATTTTTCCGGTGATGATGCATATTTTACTGTAAATTTTCTAAAACTTTCCAAAAATTGAGACATAAACATCGGTTTTTTAGCCAAACAACATAATTTTTGAAGTCACTTCGACGTACCATTAAATTCATTCCCTACGAAATTCTCCATAGTTGTATTCTGAAAACTCTACTGATTGGAAACAAATAATTGTATTGTTTAGTTTTCATTTTCAAAGAATATTGTGCAATTTGCAAAGATCTATATTTGATTCATAAAAATTGGATTTAATATCCAAATAATAAAATGTTAATTTCAAATGAGATTGTAACTTGTTTATTATTGCATATTGTGTGCATATTAATATGCAAAATTTTGTTCTCCTTCTTCGCATATTTGCATGCATACTTTGGCATTTTGATGGTGCATATAATCCGATGTCCAGCTATGACATACCGTGATCATGTTCGTTAGTGCTAAGATTGATGCTTGTTTTGAAATTGGTTACAGTAAACCAACCTTAGATGGCATCCCTATTGAAAATGCCAGGCAGATCCGGATAAAAAATAGTTGTCAGGTTTTAAACGGTCTTTGTCCTAGGAAATCCGGTCAAAAACTGATAAAATTTCTACCTGGTTTTGTCTGGAATTACCAAATTGGAATATCCAACCTATCAAAACCTGAAAACATTTTTTCTGTCAGTTTTTGACAGGATATTCCATGTTTTGTGATCCCGGACGAAACTAGGTAAAAATTTTGTCAGTTTTCGACTGGATTTCCTGGAACAAAAACCGTTCAAAGCCCGACAACTATTTTTTGTCCGGCATTTTCAGCAGGGATGATTTTGTCTCATGTCGCCAGTCTGGTTCCTCGTTGATATGTTTTTCATAGTAATTTTAAATATAATATCCTCTCCGTGTACAGGTCTGGAAACTCATCCAAATTTGAATGGTCGTTCAGACGGTGAATTGAATGTTCGCTTGTAGAGCGATAAAGAGAAGTGAACAGGAGATATTTCCGTTTCTCGTGCACAACAGTGAACTATTACACAGTACAAAAAATTCCGTCATTGTGTAAAAAAAAAGTACGTGTCAAAATTCAAGTGTTGAATATTTAACTACGTGTTAAAATTCAAGTGTTGAATATTTAACACTTTTGTGTGTTCATTTAACACACTGATCAAATGCTGTTCGATCGATTCATTTTCAACACATTAAAATGTTATTCGAGCTCAAATTAACACTTTATAAGTGTCACTCTGGAATCAACACACATTGAGTGTGAAGAAAAATGCACAGAGAAAAAGGTATCTTAAAAAGTACCATAATTTATGGATTTTTAGCGCTGGTCTGACCCGAGTCTCAATATTTACCTGAACAAACCTCTAAAAGTACCATAGTGGCTGGGACTTTTATAAGGAAGGTACCATACTTATTCTGAAAAGTCCAAGAAATTATGATACTTTTAGATATTCGTGCAAGTAAATATTCCGACTCGGGTCAGACCAGCGCTGAAAATCCATAAATTATGGTAATTTTCAGGATATCTGTTTTCTCAGTGTGGTTACCATTCGCTTGTGTGTTGAATTTGATGAAAAATTTTTCACTGTGTACAATTCAATTACAGCGCTGCTACAAGTTCTATTAAAAAAAAGCGTAATCATTGGGGAACTATTCCCATTCTAGGAGTTTCTAGACTTGTATATAAGATCGTGGCCCAGGGTAGTGGAATTATATCGCCAGTTTGAATGTTCTGAATAGAGATCTGATAACTCTAAAATTTACAGAATCCCCTTAAGATAAAAGTGTTCTTTCTTCTAGGATTGCATATACAGGTATGAAACTCACTAAATTTCTCTTTCTCTGAGTTCCATCGGAAGATCTACAAACTGGAGAATCTTTGAATCGATTGGTATAAGGATGGAAAGGTTCTTCGCTCCAAGAATAAGGGCTGTCATCGGAACCGTTAGAGCTGGGTCCTAAACACCGATATAAACATGATCAACAAATATTTCAAGCATTCAAAATGGCTATGTAATTTACCTGGGTGGAATACTTTTCCCATAGACATCGTAGTGTATCCATTATTCTTCAAATGTTCTGGTAAGGTCGTATAATTTCCCACAGTATCGCGCCAATAGCTGTAGAAGTCATAAAGCTGAAGACTGTCGGGTCGTCTACTAGTGAGAAATGAATTCCGACTGGGTGCGCAAAGAGCTTGCTGCTCGAAAGAAAAGAAAGAACGTACTGGATTGTACTTTTAATCTTCGAAAAATCCAGATTGCATTTCTGGCTCTGCTTAAAAAATCTGATTAAAGTCGATACAAAACGATTCGATTCCGATGTAAATTTCTGACGAATGAAGTAATCGGACGCTTGAAACTTCTCATTCACAATGAATAAGAATCAATAAGGATAGATCAGAACCAGACGAGTTTGAATCTAAAACATCGAAATTAGGTGTCCCCAGAATTAACCCTCCGTGAGTCACCCTCAAAACAGAGAGAATCTTTTATCATTACTCATCAAAGCTACAGCAGACTTATAAATACGCAACTTTTGATTTTCGAAGAAGGAATAAGTGAAGTTTATAACGCACAAAACCGCAAGTTCCAAATGTTGAAGGTGCAGGAGTGACAATTTGTTTGAAAAAAAAGTCATGTGCTTTATTTCTTGTCCTGGTGACCGACCGAGGGTTAAAAGAATTGGTGATGTTGAATGAAAATTGGATTAAATAAAACCCGGAATTATTCTTAATAAATTTTGTCAATCGATGGTGATGAGATTTTTGAAGCAGATGTTGTTTTAATTATGGTTGCCATCTACAAATTCATCAAACCAGGACAAGGACCTCAAAACACGGATGATGTTGAAAACCTCGCCCGGACGTTCTATGGGCTCCCTAAAAACTAGGACAAATCCGGGGAATTCCGGACGGTTGGCAGCCCTAGTACTTCCATACTTTCAAGGCATTGATTCCTTTACCAACATATTTGACCTTTCTCCCCGCAAAATTCCAAGTTAATTAGGGTGAAAACCAGCAGATCCCATACAGCACGAGAATTCCTACAAAGAGCTCCTGTTATGCTAATCAATGTGTATTCATTATGAATGAAATTTAATGGGATCTGGTCAGAACATTGTATAAGATTCAATCAGATTTGGCAAGATTTTATCAGAATCACATTGAAAAAATACGTTCATCTGAATTGATCTTATTGGGAAATGCTTGAATAGGATTTGGTCAGAACATTGTATAAGATTCAATCAGAATCACATTGAAAAAATACCCCAACAGCAAAGCCCTAAGTGAATATGCGGCAAATTTTTGAAGACACTCAGCAACAGTTTAAAGCAATTTGCAGAGACTTTGCGTCGCCAAATGCGCAGCAATATGCTGTGAATCTGGGATTTTGGGTTGAGTTGTTGTGAAGTTGTGTTGCTGGGAAGTTGCTCGGTTTCATGAAACTCTTAATCACATGCGTAGCGAATTCCCCGCAACTTCGCGTAAATTTAAGGAACAACATAAGAGCAATGGTTGAAGAGCAACTTTTGTTGTATGGGTATATTCATCTGGTTAAATCCCATTGACAAATGCTTGAATAGGATTTGGTCAGAGTATTGTACGAGAATCAATGGTTTCGTTTAACCAGGGGTTATTGACCCTCCTTATTTCCCTTATTGGAACGCCTGCCGTGTTTGCTGTGCTTGTTTGTTTTCTCATAAGATTAAAGGGTTTTTTTTCACGAAGGATAATAAAGAATTCTTGAAGAATCATCATTGGAGAACAAATGATTTATGTTTTGTAAGTAAACACCTTCAAACATATTCACCTGAGCGAAAGCTTGAGTAAATGTTATGCCTTTGCGAGCAATTTTGTCTATGTTTGGGGTATACGCAAGATTGTCACCGTAACAGCCTAAATTGGGTCTTAAATCGTCTACGATTATCAGAAGGAAATTCGGTCGATGATCGGTACTGTGAGAGATACACCATAACATAGTCGATAAGAAATACAATTTAAGTGTAGTAATTTCCATTGTTCCTGATTTTTTCAATTTAGATACGAGAATTCTATGAAAGAATAGTGTTTTCCCATCTCTAACCCTCTCAGGGTGCTCCGTCATGGCACTGAAATTGAATTGGAACGGAGCAGGGATTTCAGTACTCATTCCGTTCCGTTCAACCCAAATAGCGCTGCTCTCCCATGCAGTGCTGCCAGAAATGAAGGAGCTCCAGCGTTTTACCCCCTCCATGTACCATCGCAGAGCACGCACGCTATAACTATATATATGACATCTATAGTTATAGCGTGCGTGCTTTGCAATGGTATATGGAGAGGGTAAAACGCTGGAGCTCCTTCATTTCTGGCAGCACTGCTCCCATGGTTCGGAATCATTCCAGCCGTAACAACTTTAAATAGAATGATAGAATGTATTGGCTATTCCTCATAAAGGTTAATTTTCCATTGGAATGTATTCCGGTTCATGGGAGAAAAAGGCACCCGTTTTTGACGCAACGGAAGGTGAAATGTTCCGTTCCGGTTGGATAATTCATCGCATGGGAGAGCACCCTTTGAATTGTGTCAAACTGTACATACACAGAAAAAAAAACTATCTTGTATCAAGAAAATATTGTTTTCGTTATATATGAAACACGGATTGTCTCAGTTCAATGCAACTTGCTTTGAATCAAGAATTTTGTTTTGTCCTGTGTTTGATTCAAAACAAATTGCATTGAACTGAGACAATCCGTGTTTCATATATAACGAAAACAATATTGTCTTGATACAAGATAGTTTTTTTTCTGTGTATACACGAACATTGAGTTCTTAAAGGAGACTTCTTTTGAAAACATAGAATCCCTGGAGCCTTCCGAAGTAGCTGATCCAAGTGATCCGGATCACTTTCCAACCAATCCAAATGCTTGAAGAGTGATCCGGATCACTTGGATCAGCTACTTCGGAAGGCTCCCTTGAAAAGTTTTGAAAACATTTTTTTTTCTTCATGGACAGTCCTCAGTTTTTCTTGATTCTTCTGAAAGGGATACCAGCGTTGATCAATACCTCTCTTTCTAATGTTTCAGATAGCACACAAGAATCCTAAATGAATTCTGAAAAGAGCTTTTTGAACTTCTTTAGGAGCTGTTTTAGAATACAAAAAGTCCAAAAAAAATTCAATTTGTCGGGCATCTATGAGTTCCATTAAAATGCTGAAAGCCGAGATAACACACGAACAATTCTTCTTCAAAAACAAGAATAGAATTCTTCAAGAACTCTTTTCGAACTAATGAATTCATGAAGAGCTCTGGAGGAGTTCAATGTTTGGGACATCGAGGGGTCTTTTGGGAGTACTGAAACAATACTTTCAGCATTCTCAAAGAACTCCAAAGCTCTTTATGAACTCATTAGTTCGAAAAGAGTTCTCGACGAATTCTAATCTTGTTTTTGAAAAAGAATTCTTCGTGTGTTATCTGGGAGAAATCTTATAAAATTTGAAGAGAACTCGTAAAAATCTGACGAATCGAATTCTTTTTCAAGCCTTTCAAGAACTCTTTGTATTCTGAAAGAATTCTTAGAGAGTTCTTTTTTTCAGAATTTATTTGGGATTCTAGTGAGCCATCTGAAAAATATAGCCGTGAAATCAGCCCGAAGCACAAGTGACCCGAATGAAATTATGCTCGAAAAAACATCACGTGTTACCAGGCATAACCGAGTCGTCGTTATAATTACCGATTCCTTTCCAAGTCCAATTTCATTCGGGTCAGATGCACTTCGGGCTTATTTCCATTCGGGTCTATTGACCCCAACCCCCATTCACACCCAGGGGGCATAATCTCAAATGCAACATTCTCAAACGGATTTCAGCGCTGCCGTACGGTAGTACAGTGAATTATTCGCCATAGATACAACTAACACAAACAATGAACAAATCACACCGATTTTCGAATTAGTGTTAGTGTATACATGTAAAATAATTCACTGTACTACCGTATGGCGACGCTAAAATCCGTTTGAAAATTTTCTATTCGAGATTATGCCCCCTGTTCACACCAAATCGCATGGTAGAGTATCGTAAGCCCTGAAATCATATGTCCGAATTTCAGAAGCCCGAAAGGCTATATGCCCGAATATCCGTGACCCCGAATACAAAATTATGAAATCCAATAATAGGTTCGTTCGTTCTACGTGCCCTGAGTTGCTCCAACTTGTACCAAACCAATCATTTCGTTGCTTAAACTGGAAGTAGCGAATCCAAAATACTTGGAGCGAGTTGGGGTAACTTGGGACATCGGTAAACGAACTTAGCTATAAATCAATTATTAGAAATTTTTAAACAATTGAAAGTGAAATATGCTTCTGTTGATGGTTTATCGATGCTTTCAATCATATAAAAGTATCTAATAATTCATTTATACTAAAATTCATAATTTTTCATTCGGGCTCACGGATGTTCGGGTATATAGCCTTTCGGGCTTCTGAAATTCGGGCATATGATTTTAGGGTTTATGATACTCTACCACCCAAACGCAACCCCCTCTCGTTAAACGCGATAGACCGCGATTGTCCCGAAAGCGTGTTGGCCCGAAATTTCCTGATTCGTTGAAAACTAGTACTTTTTAAGAAAACTACTGAAAAGTACCAGTTAACCGCGGTCTACCGTTGAACGCGATTGCCGCGCCCCCTCCAGTATGTATGTATCGACTATCGAGCTCGATGACTGCGACCCTCTTCATCCAGATAGCGAAACGTTCTGTCTATTATGTGATAACCCTGCTTTCATGGTCTCTGCCGTCTATTTGAGCCCATAAGAAATGGCAGCTCTGGTACCAAAACATACTTTTTTCATTACCAGTAAGTGCTTTTCATTACATCGTCCGCCGATTTTAGTCTTCCAATTACAAAAATACGAAGTTTGCACCCTGCTATAACAAGACCGTGATGACTTTTCGTTCCATTTGAATAAAGAAAACGTGAAGACTGTCACGTACATCGATGTTTTGATTCCAAAAATTAAAGAACGTCTCACAATTCCATATTCAATTCTACTATCCATGATACCAAATCAATTTCAATTTAAATTCAAAACATTGAGTGTCAATTTATTATCAAACTTAGCTCGTACAAGGTGTGCAATGTGTTCTAATATAATTATATAATCAACGTTATTGTGTATTAGGCAAACAAATAATATGTGCTGGAACTACCGTGGTACCGACTTGTCATTATTCTTCGTATCCTCGGGTCATAGAAAATCCGACTACAGCTTCTCTGAGTAGGGGTACAGGAGGGCGTAGTTCATTCAACGGTATCGTCTGTACTATTTTTGGTGCTTCAGGATTCGTAGGATCATACCTTTGCAATCGTCTTGGAAAAGTAGGAACTCAGGTGAATCATAAATTCTTTGAGTTTGTATTTCAAAGAAATTTCATCTTGTATCATAATTCATTGAAACTTCCTTTTATTCTGTATACTAAAAGTAAAACAACAAATTGGAAACATTCTCAAAATCTTCAAACAAGACTATTCCGGAAAAGTATATACTATGCACGTTTATAGAATGTCTTTCTCAAATTCATTCAAAACAGTTTTTTCAGCGCATTCTATACACGATCACAGAATGAGTGCAGAATGTTTGAAAAGTTGTTGCGCTACTTGTATCGTATATATTCTCAAATTTTATATTTGGATTACATTTCAATTCAGATATAATTGTTGTTCATTGCAATTGAATAAATTGTATTCTTATGTACATCCTATTCCAAGAAAATTCTCAATCCAAATCGTTTATGTTGGTTAAATACCATTTGATCATTAAATATTAATTTGATTAAGGCCTATGGGGTTGCACGGGGCATGCAAAATTTCGCTGTTTACTTCTCAAACGAGTAAGCGATGAATAAAAATGTTCATTTTGCAGTGATAAAGCATTTTGTCAAAATTGAACTCTGAATATCAAATTGAAACTGCAAATGATATCTGGAAAAATAGAAACCTACAAGTATTAATAATTTTTGTGACTCATTTTCTTGTGTTAAAAAAATACTTTGAATTCTCAACTTATATCTGGATACCGTATATTCAAAATTTTCATCCATCTCTAGTTGTTCATAAAGGACATAGCACAGTTTCATCTGTTTCTTTTGAGGCTTCAAGCTCGTCGATACATCCCATTCTACTTCATTTTTTTTTTTTGGGGTTATTCATATTACGGACATTGAGACATTTGAGGGAATGATTACTCCTGAATTGCAAAATAATATGAGATGTTCTGTCAGAGTAATGCATGATGCAATTGTTCTTCGGTTAATATTTTTATAAAAATAATTTTGCTTGATGAATACACGATTTCAAATAATTTCATTAAAAATATTTTGCCATGTGTTTAACGAGATTGAATACATTTCAGCTTGTTATCCCATACAGAGGAGATTTATACAAAAGTTTTCCTTTGAAACTCTGTGGTGATCTTGGACAAGTGCTTTTTCATCCATACCATTTAAAAGATGAAGAATCCATTGCGAGATCCATCAAGTATTCAAATGTTGTAGTCAATTTAATAGGACAAAATTATGAAACTAGGAACTTCAGTTTCCATCAAGTACACGTCGAAGGTGCGCAAAGGATTGCTAGATTATGTAAACAAGCAAATGTGAAGCGTTTGATTCATTTCTCAAGCTTAAATGCAAGCCCGAATCCTCAGGTAAGTGTCTATTATAGTTATATTAGGTCGTAATTAAATCTTCTTTACAATTAGGATCTTGTTTGAAAAATCAGCAAGTTAGGAATTAGTTTCTTCGTATACTCTCATTCATTTATAAATGTCCAGACACCAATCCAATATGAATATTCAATATGAATTAAACTTACAAAAATCTTTTGTGATTCTTCATATGAATCATCGATTCCTCAAAATTCTAATGTTACATAATTACAATAGGTTGGAAAATTACGTGATTTAGAACAAATTGTAACATACTTACCTTCAAATCTTTTATTTTTCGAATAATTTAGTATAATTGTTTTTTGAAGCCAATACTATCGGGTGGTTCCAAATTTCTCAAAAGCAAATGGGAAGGGGAACAAGCAGTACGAAAAGAATTCCCTGAAGCGACAATTATCAGATGTGCTGATATATACGGCGAGGAAGATCGATTTTTAAAATACTACGGAAATGAACAAAGACACTTCCTTGGGTAAAAATTCAGACCACGATTTTATTCCATAACTGTGTTCATTTGATGATTTTCATTATTTCTTTTGAACAACTCATATGATTAATATATTTTAGAGGATTGCCACTTTGGAAGCGTGGCGAGGCCACAGAAAAACAGCCTGTATCAGTTTACGATGTTGTATTCGGCGTAAGGGAAATTGCAAAAAATCCTGACACAGCTGGTAAAACTTATCAATTTGTTGGGTATGTAAATGAAGAATCTGTGAGAACGCATTTGCAAGATCTCTTTTTTTTATTTAATTTGAATTATACATTATTACTTTCCAGCCCAAAAAGATATAAATTCTCTGATATAATAGATCATATCGCAGCGTGCACTGGGAATAATCAAATTTCTAACAGAGTTGATTTAGAGTATAATTACCTATTTCACGCCAAAATATTTTTGAGTGAAAAGTTCGGTGAATTTTCTTCTCACGGTATTTTACATTGGGAAGGGATTGAGAGGGTGAGTCAAAATTGTCGTGTCCAATACTTTTTAATATTAACATCATGTGACATACATAAAATAAATTGATCCATTACAGGAATCTGTCAGTGACAAGGTTTTCAAAAATCTACCAACCCTTGAAGATCTTGGGGTCCCCCTTACGAAAATGGAAGATCGAGCTTTTTGGGAATTGAGAGCTCTACAAGCAGTCCACAGCTTGTGGTTCAGAAATGTGAGAGAGATTCCATCAGCCCCAAACAATGTCCCTTTGCAATTTGCTGAATCGAATTGAGCAACATGAGCAACTTTAACCTTACTCGTCAGTCTTACGAATATGACTTAGTATTCAGTATAATTTATTGCATCCGCGTACGAGCAGATATCGGTTCAATATGTAAACAAATTTCATGAAGGAACATCAATATTCTATCGGATTACGTTGAAATAAAAAAATAGAAAATCATGAATCGCATTTTTGTTGTTCCAATCATATGAGGGAAGAGATGGAGAAAAATGTATATTTATTATAGATAAGGATAAACAAATTATGTTCCACAATTCATTCTTTTTTAGCCAAACAAAGTCATTTATTGAATAATTCAAATTACATTATAATATAATAACATGTTATATGCAAAAATATATATAATAAATAGAAACGTTTGAAGTTTTTACTTTATGAACATGTTCGATAATCATCTTAGAAAAATCATATACATATATGTACAATAAGAGAAACTTAATTGATTACAATAATCAGTGCCGAGAATTCAGTTTGAAACTGAACATATAATGTTTCGTGAAATTTTTTATATCATTTAAGAAATATTTTGAGCATAAGAGAATTTTTATGATTTTTTAAATTGACATTAAATCGTCAACGCAACGGGGAGAAAAGCTGCAGAAATTGTTATGAAATCTTTCATGATTTTGTTTATATTTCGCTGCATGGACATATTAAATCTTCAACGGGTTTACCAATGGCGTGACTTTAGTTCATTTCTTTCTACCGGGTAATGATGACACGAAGTTGAGACATCTGAATCTAATTCTATCCTTCAGTTTGCAAAGAACGAATGTACAATAAAATATTCGGATTATTATATTTCATTGTTATTACAAGTTGTACAGAAAAACATCAACTAACTCGGAGCCATTGGCATCTCCTTAATTCTAAGTACATAATTATATATATTACTTCTTATATTTGAAATATCGGTAAAAAATATAAGCTAATTTGGTCCTCGGTTATTATGCTGACCGAAGGCCAAGCAAATCTCCCAAGTAGCACAACATTCATCGAGCATTTTGTAAATAATGGTAGAACACTCATGTTCTTCTGGTAAACAAGTGTTTATGAATTTTCGTGTGCTACCCAGGTTTATATGATTAGCAGCGAGTAACCTTTGACTTCTTCTCAATTAAGATTATAATAGTACTTTCTCATTTTGATATTGAATGTAATGATATGGATTTTAAATATTTTAATTTATTTGAGGGATGAACATTTTTCACTTTCTTCCCTTCAAACATTTCATTCTTTTATAATTTCAAGATTCTTTCTTCTATTTATCCTTAATAATTTATTATTTATAAATGTTGAATGAAATTTCTCTGATCTAGGTGGAAATTGAAGCTGGTTAGTAAAAAAAGAACAAATAATAATTCACGTTCTCGCACAGCGCAAGAAGTTCCCGAGAATTCTTATAGAACTCATTATGGATTTTCTTTTCAGAGTTCATAAAGAAATTCTTTAAGGGCGTTCAAATGAGTAGGGACCCAAATAGCATGAAGTTCGTCAATGAATTCTCAAAGGAATTCTTGAAGAATTCTTCAGAAACTCTATGCGATCTGGGGGGTGCAGGAAAAACCTGAATTCTGAAATCCCGAATAGATAACATCTGAATGAAAGTTCTGGTAATATCTCATCTCATTCGCACATGACTAGTAACATCTATTTATATTTCGAGATTTCAGAATTAATCCGGGCCAACGGGTGTTTACCTCTAAATTCTAACGGAATAATTAGAATGTCCAATGCGAAGCTAAGGGATTTCCCGCATTGGTAACACTGATAAGTCATATTGGAATTTTGTTTTCAGGTCCGTACTGGAATTTATTCAATATTCTTATTTTTTCATGTGCAGCATGCTTTCAGCAGCGAGCATAAGAAAGAAAAGGTAAAATGACAGGTCTTCTTGTCTTCCTCATTGATTTTTTTTTGTTTATCCCTCTTGCTCTCATGGTTGTTGCTGGCAGAATGCTGACTATGAAAAAGTACCTCTAATAAGTTCGTAGAGTATTTGATAAGAACTTCCGATGTTGTCAATTCAGAATGGACCTTTGGAAAAATTCTTTTTCCGTTCAGAAACGATTTTATTGAACTATCTTACATAGCACATGGAGAGTTGTAAGAGTACAACGTGTTTGAAACTCTTTACGAATCCATTCGGTCGAAAAGAATTCCATTCGCGATTGTATTCTATCGCTACTCTCCCATGGACCGGAATTCGTTCCGGCGGAATGACTTTGAACCAATCGCTTCCACAATTTCTTTTAGAGCGTTCTATCAGAAATCTATAAAAAATTGTGCATTGGTTCAATTTTCATTCCGCCGGAACGAATTCCGGTCCATGGGAGGCCAGCCTTAGTGTGCGATCAAGGACCCCAGATAACACACCAGCCGAGTGTTCAACATCTTAGGTTGCGCTCCCATGGACCGGAATTTCTAGGGAACGGAACGGAATCCGCAGACCCAATTGGTTCATGGATAGTAACTTACTAGAACTCCCTGCAAATCCCCCAAAAATTCCGGTCCATGGGAGAGTAGCCTAAGGCTGGCCTCCCATGGACCGGAATTCGTTCCGGCGGAATGACTTTAAACCAATCGCTTTCACAATTTCTTTCAGAGCGTTCTATCAGAAATCTATAAAAAATTGTGCATTGGTTCAATTTTCATTCCGCCGGAACGAATTCCGGTCCATGGGAGGCCAGCCTAAGAACTCTAGTAATAATGTTTATTGACAACCAAACAAAAAAATTTGTGGCTAGTTGGTTCTGGAACACCCCAAATATTCTTACATAATTGATCCTTAGATAAGAAAATTCAGAAATTGGTTCTGGTCTCAAAATAATTGTATGTGGGTTATGTTTGTTATAATATCAAAAAAACTGAATTTTGGTTCAAATTATTTATGACGATTTAGTTGAATTACGAACTAACGGGCTTTCAGACCAACGGGTGTTCATGACTACCCCACGGGATTCATTTTGAATTGACATCTCGAGAGCTGTTTGAGGATTCTTTTTGTATTCTTTTAAACGAGTTATGGTGTTTTGTTGATAATTTTTTGCGAATTGACATGAATTCTCAAAGAATTCTTTATATTCTTGCTCCCACACAGCACCATAATCCCAGAAGAATTCTCAAAGAATTCATAGAGAACACAATCAGTTCGATAAGAATTCTATATAAATTCTTCTAGGACTGTAGAGCTGTGTGGGCTGTAACGGAATCTGTTGGTGGGTTCTCAACAACCCGAATCGTCTTTGCATCGAATGCTCATTCTTCTATATTTCACAGGAAGTTGCGTTTCCATCCAATCAAATACATTCGGTATAATAATCCTCCGGTCTATCAGCTTTCAGGACATGAATATCCGATGCAAAAATAATTCAGTCTATTGAGGGCCCACCGAATCTGTTCAAACTGTATTTTTAACCACGAACACTCATCCTCATGCACCTGTCGCACCTAACACCATTAGAAGAAAGGAGAGGGAAGATGCTTTCAACAACACGTCTCTTCTCAAGCGGGTCCTCAATACACCGAATGGTAGTCCTATTATATCCAGTGGCACTGATCTATGATATACACTGGATAGTGCATAGCATAGCCTTCCCGTACGCGAGCTTGGTTTCCATCAAGGCACACCGCCATGAAGGGGCAATTCCATCGCCTTTCTGATCAACAGCCGCGCAGAATTGGTTGATTCTATTAAATTTCGTTGGATAGGGGCAATTCCACCGATATATATAGGGTAGACCTCCAATAGCCCGATCGCCCGTTGGTCCGAAGTGCTGTTGTCCCGACTTTTGATATCCCGACCGAAGAAAACTCCGACTCATGGAGCATTCTCCAATCTCATTTATCTCTGCCTCTTCCTCAATCTTATAGCAATGATAACTTGAAGATGCATCATAAGTCGGGGTTCTCTTCAGTCGGGATATTAAAAGTCGGGACAACAGCACTTCGGACCAACGGGCGGTCGGGCTATTGGAGGTCTACCATATATAGCTTTCTAAATGGAACACGTTTGGCGAACTATGCGCTATCCAGGATGCTTCCGATGATCATAGACCATTTTGAATTCAAACTATTCATAATGAATTCACGTTTACTGTCATAACGGGAGCTCTTTGCGGGGACTTTTGTGCTGTATGAGTTTGAAAATGAACTCCCATTGGCTAATTCATGGCCCCTGGGGCCAAGGGCTCTCGCAATCGGAAGCATCCTCTTTTGTTTTCTAATATTGAGGCTTGATGCTGAAGCTCCCGTGAAATCGGCCTCTAAAGTTGTAATTTCACACGAGCGTCGTGCGTTGAGTGACGAGCGATTTTCCCAGGTAATAGATTTTAGCGTCAAAGCTTCATGATGTTTCTCGACGCTCAATTTGAGAATTAAAAGTTGTCTTTTAACTATTCTCTGTGCGGAAGGAAGAATATTAAACATATATGAATATATATTGTTTGAGCTGAAGTGCCTTCTTCATCCTGCACTATTGAGAATGATTGAATAATTATGGATTGTGCTGAAACTCAATTATGGATTAGAACGGCGTCAAAGCTAAACACTGTTTAGCTTTCACGCTGAATCCCAGAAAATGTGAAAACCGCTCGACGCTGGACGTTTGATGCTCGTATGAAATTACACCGTAAGAGCTCTCAAGAGAGACTTTTTCCATTTGTGTTAACTGAGGTGATGAGCAAATCTTCATAAAGAGCCAAACACATAAGCGAACAACCCCAGATAACACACAAGAATCCAAAATGAATTCTGGAAAAAGAACTCTCTAGGAGCTCTTTTAGAACACAAAGAGCTCTTATAGAATTTCAGGAAGAATTCGATTCGTCAGACATTTATGAGTTGTTGTGGAATTTTGATGAATTGAACTCTTTTTGACCCTCTCAAAGAACTCTCTGTATTCTAAAAGAGCTTTTAAAGAGTTCTTTTCCAAGAATTTATTTGTAATTCTTGTGTGCTATTTGGGAAGCGAATAACATAATCACAAGTGAGATGCGCAGGGCCTACTTTTAGGTTTTTGCGCGTTCCACTTATTTTATTCGCTTATGTGTTCAGTTTCCTAAAAGTATAACAACGTTACACCTTGTAAAGGCCTAAACACATAAATGAATAAGCATTTGACATAAGCACAAGTCGGATGCGCAGAACCTTAGAAATAGATTCTGCGCATCACGTTATGCTTATGCTTATGCTATTTTCCGTCTTGGTGCATTTGTGTGCTTATTCCTTAACTATGCATTTCTGTGTTCAAGATTTTAGAAGCCCATCCATTCCCACCCGACTTGTCGGAAAGTCCCGAATTCCAACGGAATCAACCAATCACGCTTTTGCATTCATCGGAATGACATTAATGAGGGAATAAGCAATTCTCCGCATTGGCAACACTGATTTCCACATTAAAGCGTCCTCGGCAAAATTGTTTCTCCTGTGAATCATCTCTTATAAAAATTTCCCTGATTTTCACACTTCCATTCGATAGGGATGAACCGCGATAGAGTTGAATCGACTCGAAGTATTTGTGAATAAAAATCCGAACCTAACAGTGATAATTATTTATACGGTAACATGGATTAAAAAAAAACCATAAATTAGACCGATATAATTGATGTAATGGGGGTTGAAACCGTTTTGTCCTGATCCTAAATTATCTTGAACAACGTTATCGTGACATTTGGCGACCGCATCGAAATCGACAAATATCATTGGCTTTCCATTATACTCTATCGGCGAGATGCAATAATTCCGCGTTTGGAATTCTGTCACGTTGCCCCGGGCCAAATCACTTTCAAGAATGTTGTGCGCTTGACAATCACATGGGAAGTGATTGTCGATAGCACTGATCGAATCTACCTCGAGGACCAAATCCTTGGCACGCCGCGGTGCCTCCAATATATGATTCCCGTGGAACCGTACCGTTCGGATCTGGTTTTCGCGTACAAGGTGTAATTGTTCGATGAAATCCACTTTGTTTTTAAGAATATTCAAATGTTCTACCTTAGTCAAACTGTCGAAAGCATCCCTACATACAACTCCGAGATCGCTTTCTTGGATATTGAGATCACGCACTTGGCTCAA
This sequence comes from Gonatopus flavifemur, assembly GCA_018340375.1. Taxonomy (NCBI): domain Eukaryota; kingdom Metazoa; phylum Arthropoda; class Insecta; order Hymenoptera; family Dryinidae; genus Gonatopus; species Gonatopus flavifemur. Next base: position 17,288,326 of record JAFFJZ010000005.1, read on the forward strand.
TCCTCGAAAAGTGTAAGGTTGGAGCGTCGCAAGATCCATGAACATCAATTTCAATAGTCCAACGTGCTGCAAATTTGTGAACGCATCTTGTTCGATTCGACGTATACCCGAAGGTAAGATTAAGCTATCGACATTACTTAAACCCGAAAAAGCGTTGCTATTGATACTTAAAAGAGGATTATTACTGAGCATTATGTATTTTATGTCGGACGTTCCGGCGAAGGAGTAACCTTCGATATAACGTATTTTGTTGTAGGTCAATAGCAATACGCTTACATTTTGTAATGTCGCGAAGGAAAATTTTTCTATGCAAGGTAAAGATGTGTGTTGGATCGATAACTCGTTTAACTTACTTAAACCTCTAAACGCGAATGGACGTATCGAGGTTATATTGTTACTGTCCAAAACCAACTTTCTTAAACTCTTCAATCCTGCAAACGCATCGCCGTTTATGGATGGGAAGTTATTTTTCGTTAGAGTCAACTCCTCCACCGTCGTGGGCAGTTGTGGGCTGGGTATGTTTTTTAAACCTCCTGTGTTGCAAAATATCTACAAAAGACAAGAAGAAATCCACATTGATCATTTATGTCGAGTAACACCCCAAATTACATTCCCACACAGCGCATCCCTGTTGTAAATATTCCCGTAAAACCGCATAGGTTGGTTTTATAGGTATCGATTCAGGTTTATCAGTTTTCACGAGGTTTCCCAGACAGCACACAAGAATCTCAAATGAATTCTGAAAAAAAAGAACTCTTGAAGAGCTCTTCTAGAATACAAAGTGTTCCAAAAGAGTTATGTTGCTGAAGTTCGAATCGTTTATAGAAACGAAACGAAAATTCAAACTCACAAGATCTAATGAATGATCGTTATCTAACTTTTTGAATTAAGTCTTTGGAACTGCAAACATCGTTTGAAAAAAGTACTGCAAAATTTTGGGTCTTCAACAGTTGAGTATTTTGTTATTCGATTTCTAATTCGTTTCAATAAACGATTCAAACTTCAGCAACATAAAGAGTTTCAAAAGAATTCAATTCGTCAGACGTTCGCGAGTTCCGTTACAATTCGATGAGACTTCTTTGAGAATTCTTACGGAACTCGCAAATGTCTGACAAATTCAATTCTTTTCTTCAAGGGTCCTTTTTTCAGAATTCATTTGGGATTCTTGTGTGTCGTCTGGGTTGATATGTGTATTTGAAACAGCATCTATGGGATTTTATGAGATTTAACAAGATTCATGAGTTTTTATGGGATTTCAACTTTCCCCATAAAATCCCATCGAAACAGATAAAACCGAGAAGTTTATGCGGTTTGATATGCGTATTTGGAAAATGATCGATGAGGTTTTACCTGCGCCCGAAGAGAACATCGAGCTCCGACAAACGTTCAAAATAGATCAACATAGATCAACCTGAAGCTCCGTTGGAGCCAACTTTTAGGTTCTTAAACGTTTCACGAAGTTTAGATGAACATTGGAATATCCGTTTGGAAATGGTCTTAAGGAAGGTTCATAAAACATTTATTAATGGTTCTCAGAAGATTCATTCGAGTTTCAATTCAGCATGCTTTAGAGGGAATTTTAATTGTGATTATAATTTCCTCCGTCATTCATTTTCTCGTTAAAAAAGCGTAACTGAAAAAAACTTATATTAAAAAATTTCAACTCCAATGAATCTTCGATGAATCTTCAATGAACGTTCTGTGAACCTTCCTTTAAATTATTCTCAAGCGGACATAGCTAGTAACGTTCATCAGACCTTCATCGAATATTCATGAACCTGAACTTGAGCTCCAACGGATGGGGCGGCAAGCAGCTGCCACTTTCGCAGCCGCCACTTTTGATACTTTCGACTCAGGCTGTACCCTGCTAGAATTTTGGGGGAAAAAAGGTAAAAACTAAACGACATCAATAGATTCATGTTGTTAAACTCTATCAAGGTACAGTCTCTTTTAAATTTCTCAAAGTGGCGGTTGCTTGCCGCCCCATCTCCAACGGAGCTTTAATCGTTTGGTTTAAAAAAAACCAAATCGGTCTGGGTCGTACTCGGATCAGGAATCAGAAATTAGAAAGGTAGTCCGATGTGCCGAGCAAGTAGTCTTTGACATTTTTCAGCTTAGTGTCTCCGTAGGAATCCATTAGTGGGCAAAGGGTGTAAAGGGCCCCTGCTCACTATAACGAAGTTACCTTTCCACGTTTCAAATTGGATTCTAGTGACCGTCTTGTTAGCGGTTTCAAGGAATTCGTGGAAGTAATCTTCCCTGATAAAAATGTACACGTAAAAGAACGAAACCGCGAATAATTGGAATAAATAAATAAATAAACACGGATCACATAGCAACGGAAACACAAACTAGAAGACGAATACATGAGAATATTCAGAATATTCAGAAAGAAAAAATATCAAAGTATGAGATCAGTCTTTGATACACTGAGAAAACAGATATCTTGAAAAATACCATAATTTATGGATTTTCAGCGCTGGTCTGACCCGAGTCGGAATATTCACTTGCATGAATCTCTAAAAGTACCATAATTTCTTGGACTTTTTGAAATAAGTATGGTACCTTCCGTATAAAAGTCCAAGACATTATGGTACTTTTAGAGGTTTTTTCAGGTCAATATTATTATAGACTCGGTCAGACCAGCGCAGAAAATCCATAAATTATGGTACTTTTTAAGATACCTTTTTCTCCGTGTAGTTGAACGACGATCCATGTTAATCTATTCTGAACGTTTATTGGAGCTTCATTGTTCTCTTCGGGCATTGATTAGTATTTTACAGCAGGGACGATATTGCTGCAATTATTGCAATATCGACAGCATATTACAAATCATAATATGATATTGTGGCAATATTGTGATACCACAAATCCAAATGTAATATTCCAGCAGAATTATAAAAATGTTAATTCTTGGGAAAAAGAGTTTCCCTCAACTAGTTTTTCGTTGCAAGAGAATAGTTTTTGTTTTCAAATTATAAAAATACGGACAATCATCTTTCGATCAGTTTTTCTCCAAACTTCCCTAACCCGAAAATATATTCTAATTTTCGAATTGATTATCCAATCTTCAATTATACTTGAATTATCTCATTCGTGAATGTCATTTATTATAAAGAAATTTCTATGGTTGAACAATTTTATGTTATTCCGTAATATGTTTTTGTGAAAAATTCTACCCAAATCAAATTTCTAACAATCGATCATAATATATGGCGATTTAAGTGCTCTATTGTTATCTCGAACCCCTGGTGAAAAACCAAAAGTGGAGGAAGCGGGTATTAAAACAAATGGAACATGAAAATGTTCCAACTCCCTCCTCAATTACGCTTAGGTGACTCTTTGTTACGCTCAGATGACTCTTCGCTTGCGTTTTCGTTACGCTTTAACGTAATAGAGATACCAGAAATGGGCTTCCTATTGGGAATACAAACTGTCAAAAGTTTCATCAACTCTATTTGAATATAAAATATCAAATGGGTATATTTATATTCTACAATTAAATAAGTGTAAAAAATCTATCTCAAAAACTTCTGTACCGATCTAATTCATGTTGAACATAGCTTTCCAAATACATTTTACACTGAAGGAAAAAAGTCATTGAGGCAAGAAAATATTTCATCCAATGGTATCTATAAAATATTCCTTTTGAACCGATTCAATATTATTCCAATGAATGAAATGGTTCTTCACCGCATGCAGTGTTTCATCAAGTGGAAAACCATTTTATCCATTAAAGCAAAATCTCATTGATCTACTCTCTAAATCTGAAAGAGTGAAAAATCGCACGTACGTTTCACTCCACTAAGTGTCAGAAGTGAGCCTGTCCGCTTCGAGTGGAATTTTCACTCGTTTCGAGTGACCTCTCACTCTTTTAGAGTGAAAAATTCACTCTAGCGTCGAAGTGGTTGTGAATTTCTAACCTCAAACCTTAGAATATCACTCTAAAAGAGTGGAAATTTCACTCGAAAATTCGACAGGCTCACTTCTGGCTAGCTAAAGAGTGAAATCTCACTTCAAAGATTTCAGAGAGTAAAAAAATATTTTACAGATATCATTGGATGCAATATTTTTTTGTCTCAGTGTACTAGATTACAACGATTTTCTCCTTTTTTTTCGCTTGAGACCGATTTTACAGCTACGAAACGTTGTCATTCTTAGGGTAAATATCGTGACTTTTACTTCAACCAACCGCGAAAAATTAAAAAAAAAACATTGTAAAATAAAAGAACATCGTTGTGACCTAGATTCACTTCCAAAATAAATCACAAAATTTCCAGCTACTTGTATTTCGGATGGTTTTGTGACGAGCCACAGTAGACACCGCGAAAACGAAAACAATTCTCAATTTGTCTTCAAATGTTATTCAACTATGTACAAACGAACAACTTTAACAAAATCACTCTGATAGTCTCTTGGAAAAACATTCGTAAAACAAAATACTTCTTTTAAAGCCCGCTTTTAATTACCTGGTACCCTTACCCGCCCCTTAATCAATCATTATGAAATGTGAATTACCTGTTTGGGTGAAGGACAGATGCATTCTGGAGGACAATTGAGGTACTCGGTTGTAGTGTAATTCTCTTGATTTGTATAATGTGCGAGACTTCCCGCAAACACGCATATTGCGTGGTAAGTCAAAATCTGTGAACACAAAATGTATATAATTGCACATTAATCGTTGATTCTATAAATTTGTTTTGATTTAAATACATCTGCCCCAGTTGAAAAAGTGTATTGAACTGTCCCAGGTGTAGAAGTAAAAAACTGGAATTTCCCTATAAATAGCACTTAGCCATCTGTTTAGGGACCCTAAGACCACTTCTTCAGCACCATCATTTTCCCCTAACAGCTGATGAAGATTTTTAACACAAAACAATAGAAGTTCTGTACACCCGTAATTGTTTCGTAACCATAAACATGTAGAGTTTTGTGCCTACAAACTATGATCTACGGACAGCATTGGTTTTTTGTTATCATTCGAAGAAAATTGCTGCAGAATCACATCGAATGCTTGTCGGAGCTTATACAGTGAACATGCCCTTGGTAGAACACAGTATTTCGAGTGGTTCAACACTCACAGAAATGATTGCTTGTTGTTACCATCATTTTATTCTTGATATCAATTTTCTTCACCGAAAACAAATAGTGTTCGACCAAAAAGCAGTTTTGTTTCAAAGTAATCATATCATGGATTGTTAGTAGAAAAAATTATGATCCATGACTTTTGTTTCACGTAAGAATCTTTATTTCTTGTGAAAACCATCGCTTCTTGTGGTGAGAAAAATGTTCTTATGCTGAAACTAGATGAATATTCTTTAAGGCGACGCTTAACGATACGCTCCCCTTCCCTCGATTGGCAGCAGAGTAATAGAGTTTTCAAAATTCATTCCAATGTATCGTGTGGTAAAATGGAATAGCAATTATAAACTTTAAAACAGTAATAATCAAATAAAGCAGTGTACCGTGTGCCAGATACCATCCCAAGCGATACACCAATATTTTATTTGAAAATAATCAATTATCGTTACCATTGAACATTTTGTGTCTTGCGATATTTTGGTTTCAGATGTCTCGTACAACTCTGTTAGATATCTTTCAGACGAGTTTGAAACAAGAATTGATCTGGAACTTATTTAAAAGTGTTGCATAGGATATTTAAAGTCTGTCTAAAATATATCGCAAGATACAAATTGTTTATCGGGTAAGAAGAAAGATTTCATTACCTTGAATAAAAACTGCATTGCATCAAGAAAATCTCCAAGTCTTATTTGAAAAACGCTTATGGTGATCTTAGGACTATTTTTCTTGATCCAAGATTCAATATTCTAACGCCAAGATCATCAATTTTACTTGAGGGGAGAGAATTTTTTTCTTATCAGAAGAAAATTAGGATTGTCTCTATGCTGAGAAAGAAATTTTCTCATAATAATGAAATTCTTGTTACGATAAGAAAACCTTTCTGTGGGTGAAAAAATTAAAAAATGGTGATTTTGACGTGAGAAACGAAGAGCGTGGGAAACCACCGAAAAAGTTCGCAGGGGACGAACTACAAGCCTTATTGTCATCTAACCAAGGGCTAGAAACAGTCTAGTGGTTAGTGGGACACTTGTCAGGCCTCAGCGAGTGCTGATATAACGCTTGCTTGCGGAGAGACAAGTGGAACTTCTTCAAAAAATTACCGAACCTGTAAAAATAAGTAAATTTTCCAACAATTTGGAGAGATATTTGCTACAAACTTTGAAGATTGCCGAGTAATTTTTTGAAGAATTCTCACTTGTCCCTCGATCACTGGAATCTCACAGTAATTTTTCAAATAAAATTCTTTCGGTGTACTCAGCTTATTGGTGAATTCGCTGCTCTTCGTTACAATATTTTGGGAGCTGAAGGGCCGTATTTATGTCTACGCTGCTGAAGCTGAAGCCTCGAGAAATATGCCTTAAAGGGGCGGCACATAAGTGTCATGCGATTTTTGAGATATGAAAAAAGAATTTCATTTATTCGTTGATGTAATTGTCCAATTCAATTATCTTTCTTTTTACTGTTTATTCGGCGGATTAAGGGCGAAGAAGTGAGCCAGTCCGCTTCGAGTGAGATTTTCACTCGTTTCGAGTGAACCCTCACTCTTTTAGAGTGAAAAATTGACTCTAGAATTCGAGTGGATGTGAGTTTCTAACCTCAAACCTTAGAATATCACTCTAAAAGGCTGGAAATTCCCCTCAAAATTTCGGCAGGCTCACTTTTGGCTGGCTAAAGAGTGAAATCTCACTCTAAAAATTTTAGAGAGCAAAAGAGTCTCATTCGAATATTGTACACTGAGAGGAGTGGAATATAATGCCACACACGGTAAACACCCGTTGGACCGAAAGCCCGTTAGGCCGAAACACCGTTGGACCGAAATTTATTTGACCGAATTACAATAATCCGAAAAAGTCTTGGTGACATTTTGTCTTATTCGCACACGACTAGTAACGTATAGTAAGATTTCGGATTATTGTCATTCGGTAAAATAAATTTCGGTCCAACGGTCTTTCGGCCTAACGGGCTTTCGGTCCAAAGGGTGTTCACCGCCACACACATAACAAGAACCGTCGCCATTTTGTTGATTTTTAGTAAAATAAAATAATTGAGGTACGGACAAAAGGGCGACAACATAGATCAAGAAACTTCTTAGATTTCCTGTTTCAGATCACAAGGAGGCTGGAATCATCCCCGCAGACAGAATTTCCTTTTTTCAACACTCTTCTTCTATATTGTAAGTACATGAATAAATATTTTTCATGACAAAAAAAATATTTTCTCAACTCTCCTTGATCACACCTTTAAGAAACAAAAAGTTTATTCGATTAGGTTCAATAATTCCCAAGGAAAAAAATCTTGAAAATACGCTTTTTTTCTGACGTTCACATTGGAATATGCCCTTATGCAGATGGGAATAGTTGCTATTTTTGTGAATATGGATACCATATATAACTTCCATAGTCACCATCATCAGTTGAACGATTCTCTCACTCGACTACCATTTTCGCTTCCTAATTGTTACATTCCCTTTTTCTCAGTATATAAAGTTCACTATATGTTAGCAGATTATTAGATGTTTCATCCTACGGCAAAAGGGACTATGAATCATTGACGTCACTTTTTCGATACTATATTCTCATTTACACTCATCCAAAGCTCTCTTTCCGTATTCATAGTTCCATCCCCTTTGATCGAATACTCGAGTAATTCTATTTTCCTTGAAAAATATTTTTTCCAGTTGGGTATGAGATGATTTTAAAAGAACTGTGAGAGTTCTTCAAAGTTTTCATTCATTGGAATAAGTTTGAGTCGAGGTAGAAACATTTTCTACATTGACGGTTATTGAAATTTTTCCTCAAGGGAAGAATTTAAGAGTTAGATATCTTATCAACCCCTTGAATTAAATAACCTTAGGTATAACTTTCAACTGAAATTAAGGAAGTTTTTTGTTCTACTATCGATATTTCTTCTCTCATCTGCACTATGAAAATTTTCTATAGAACACTTCAGATAAATATTATGAAGTAATTAACACGTAGGTGCGTTAGGAATTTCCTGTATTCTACCGGAAATTTATTTTAAAATGATGGTAAAAATCCTATAAAGTTTGAAATTTTCGATTACGACCCTAGTAGAAATTTGACAGGGAATTCCCTATTAGAAGCATGGCCCTCGTAAGGCTGCAATAGGGAACTGCTAATTATGGAAAATTTTTAATTACCTTATCAGGTCCTGACATGGCATCCTGTTTAGGACCTTGCAACAATGTAACGCGAGGTTGTTGACAGGTCCCAGTCAGATTTTCCCTTTCAGTAACTCAGACATGGTATACCTATCAGAACCTGATCAGGATTGCCTTGACTCATCCGTATTTCAATCATGTGATAACCGACAAGACAGCCGAATCAGGACCTGATCAATTTAGAACGATGAATGTATCAAACTATTCAGAATTTTCATAGGCCCCATTAGAAATTTACCTGTCTTTGTTAAATGTTCAACTGAGGTCTATTTGGATCATCAGTAGAATTTTGCTTCCTCGTTAGAGGTAAGCTTTGTGATCGTTTCCGGGGGCCGAAAATTTTTTTGTCTTCAAACTCAAAATCTCTTAGGCCAAAATGTTGCTCCAAACTCGAGGAAAATTTTTGGTTTTGTGTCTGTCTGTCGGTCTGTCTGTGCGTATGTATGTGTGTATGTATGTATGTATGTATGTGAACAGAATTGCGACCGCGCATATCTTCGGTTCCTATTGTCCGATTGTGATGAAATTTTCACCACGGGTAGATGTAGTGTCGATAGTGGTCCCATATAAGTTTCAACCGTATTCTTACAGAAGGCCGGTAGGGGTGAAAAAAAATGTGGAAAAAAAATTGTGATTTTGCGACCGTCCATATCTCCACTCCCCATTATCCGATTGCAATGAAACTTATACCACGTTCTGATTATGATTCGCCAGTGGTCCCATATAAGTTTCATCCCAATCGGTTGAAAATTGTAGAAAATTGTTTTTGTGCGATGCTTATTGTTTGACAATATTTCGAAAGCATGCCTTCCCTATGTTCGTATCATCCGAATGCCTTGGAACTTGGAGCATATTCATTTCACGAAGTGCTATTTGTACGTTCGAGATTCCAAGCAAATCGGAATTGAGGGGAGAAAATGGTAAGCACTAAGCTTCGAAACAAAATTTGTAAATCTCGAAAATGCCATTGTCATGGGGATATCTTTCGTTCCTATCATCCAATCGTTGAGAAATTTCTACCACAGTTTCATGCAGTGCTGATAGTGGTCTCATACGAGTTTCAACCTGATCTTCACAAGGAAACGGAAGACGGAAAAGAAACATGTTATCAATAATTGTGATTTTGGGTCAAGGGCATGTTTTCGCTTCCTGTTATCCGATTGCAATGAAATTTATACCACGGTTCAGTTATGATCCCATAGTGGTCCCATGTAAGTTTCATTACAATCGGTTGAGAAAAGTGGAAGAAGAGTCTTTAGCAATCTGCATTGTTTAACTATATTTTCAAAAGTCCAATCATAATAGATTGATTAAGAACGAGGAAGCCGTGTGCCAATTGGCAGAGTTTTTTTAGTTGCCGCAACTAAATTTTTCAGTTGCCGCAACTAAATTTTTTTAGTTGCCACAACTAAATTTTTTTAGTTACCACAACTAAAAATTTTTAGTTGCCACAACTAAATTTTTTTAGTTGCCACAACTAAATTTTTTTAGTTGCCACAACTAAATTTTTTTAGTTGCCACAACTAAAAATTTTTAGTTGCCACAACTAAATTTTTTTAGTTGCCAGAACTAAAAATTTTTAGTTGCCACAACTAAATTTTTTTAGTTGCCAGAACTAAAAATTTTTAGTTGCCACAACTAAATTTTTTTAGTTGCCACAACTAAAAATTTTTAGTTGCCACAACTAAATTTTTTTAGTTGCCACAACTAAATTTTTTTAGTTGCCACAACTAAAAATTTTTAGTTGCCACAACTAAATTTTTTTAGTTGCCACAACTAAATTTTTTTAGTTGCCACAACTAAATTTTTGTAGTTGCCCGAACTCAATTTTCTTAGTTGCCCTAACTAAATTTTCTAGTTGCCTTCAATGAACTCAGAATTCCAAGACATCCGGATAATATGGACAAGGGGGGTGGCATGCTTACAAAAAAATACAGATCCCGAAGAAAAATTTTTCACAGTTTTCAACCGATTTGGATAAAACTCATATGGGACCACTATCACCCTAGTCCACAACTAGAAAAGTAGTACGTTCAAATGAATGGATTCAGTCATTCTAACTATAAAATTTAGTTGCCCCAACTAAATTTTTTTAGTTGCTACAACTAAAAATTTTTAGTTGCCACAACTAAATTTTTTTAGTTGCCACAACTAAATTTTTTTAGTTGCCACAACTAAATTTTTTTAGTTGCCACAACTAAATTTTTTTAGTTGTCACAACTAAATTTTTTTAGTTGCCACAACTAAATTTTTTTAGTTGCCACAACTAAAAATTTTTAGTTGCCACAACTAAATTTTTTTAGTTGCCACAACTAAATTTTTTTAGTTGCCACAACTAAATATTTTTAGTTGCCACAACTAAAAATTTTTAGTTGCCACAACTAAAAATTTTTAGTTGCCACAACTAAATTTTTTTAGTTGCCACAACTAAATTTTTTTAGTTGCCACAACTAAATTTTTGTAGTTGCCCGAACTCAATTTTCTTAGTTGCCCTAACTAAATTTTCTAGTTGCCTTCAATGAACTCAGAATTCCAAGACATCCGGATAATATGGACAAGGGGGGTGGCATGCTTACAAAAAAATACAGATCCCGAAGAAAAATTTTTCACAGTTTTCAACCGATTTGGATAAAACTCATATGGGACCACTATCACCCTAGTCCACAACTGTGATAAACATTTCGAAACGATCGGATAAGCAGAACGGGAGATATGCGCGTACGAAACCTAGGGGGGGCTACAGCCACACACACACACACACACACACACACACAGACAGACAGACAGACACGGTAACAACATTGTTCCCCGAGTTCTGAGGAACATTTTGGTCTAGAAGATTTTGAATTTCGAGACAAAAAAATTTTCGGCTCCTCGAAACGATCACAACGCCTCCCTCTAAACGAGGAAGCAAAATTTAGTTGAGGCAACTGAATTTCATAGTTGGAATTACGAAATCCATTCATTTGGACGGACCATTTTTCTATATTTGCTACTATCAAAAAAATTTGGTTGAGACAACTAAATTTTATAGTTAGAAGGACGTATTTTATCAACACATGTTTCAAATTTTCATTTCTTTCGCACTTTATGAATTGTGAACGAAAAAGTAATTATTTGAGTGGTTTTTTTTCATTCATTTTTAGATAGTGACAAATATAGAAAAGTAGTACGTTCAAATGAATGGATTCAGTCATTCTAACTATAAAATTTAGTTGCCCCAACTAAATTTTTTTAGTTGCTACAACTAAAAATTTTTAGTTGCCACAACTAAAAATTTTTAGTTGCCACAACTAAATTTTTTTAGTTGCCACAACTAAAAATTTTTAGTTGCCACAACTAAATTTTTTTAGTTGCCACAACTAAATTCTTTTAGTTGCCACAACTAAATTCTTTTAGTTGCCACAACTAAAAATTTTTAGTTGCCACAACTAAATTTTTTTAGTTGCCACAACTAAATATTATTAGTTGTTACAACTAAATATTTTTAGTTGCCACAACTAAATTTTTTTAGTTGCCCCAACTAAATTTTTCTAGTTGCCACAACTAAATATTATTAGTTGTTACAACTAAATATTTTTAGTTGCCACAACTAAATATTTTTAGTTGCCACAACTAAAAATTTTTAGTTTGCACAACTGAGGAGAAATTTTTCGAAGAATCGTGATTTTGCAAACGCGTATATCTCCACTTCCTATTATCCGATTGCAATCAAACTTATACCACGTTCTGGTTATGATCCTACAGTGGCCCCGTATGAGTTTCATTCTGATCGATTGCAAACTGTGAAAAATTTTTATTTCGCGATTCACATTATTTAACAATATTTTGAAAGCATGCCTCCCCCATGTCGGTATCATCCAAATGCCATGAACCTTGTAGTATAATCAGTTTACGGGGGGTTAGTTGTATGGTGTGAATTTCAAACAAATCGGAATTGAGGGAAGGAAGTGGTAAGTACTGAGCTTCGAAACAAAATTTGGAAATTTCATAAACATCGTTAACTTGCGGATAACTTCCGTTCCCATCAACCAATTTTCATGAATTTTCTACCACAGCTTTACGCAGTGTTGATCGCAGTCCTATATAAATTTCAACCTGATTCTTCAAGAAAAACGGGAGAGAGAAAAAAAACATGTATTTTTTTTCAACACAAACGAGGAAGCCATGTGCCAATTGGCAGAGTTTCTTCTGTTGGGGGAGTTTCAAAAAATTTTATGAAAAGTGAATTCCATGAAAATTAAATTGAATGTTAGAATATAGATTAGATGAGGTCGTGATTGGAAATTCCGTTACCACCCGGATCAGGTCCTGATTGGGAATTCAATTACTACCCTGATCAGATTCTGATTGGGAAACGTTTGGTTTGTGTCTCTTTCCTGCGTTACATTTTTGTCAGGGCCTTATTAGATACTCAAGTCAGGCGCTGAACGGAAATCAGGCATACCTGATCTGGACCTGATGTTTTCCATATCAAAATTTCTACTAGGGGAGCGTTCTTCAATAAGTCCTCAGAAAATCCAAGAAATGGCGGTTGTAGCATCAGAAATGGTTTGTTCTTAACCAACGTCATTACTTTCTAGGAATCTCTCGAAGTTTCAGTCATATCTACACGGGTGAATTGTCACACAGATAATCAAAAGTCCGCACATTGATAGCCAATGTGCAACAAAAAAATATTCTTTTTGCATTAATTTTCAATGCGCTAACGTAAGTGTTCAATGTTAATACATCAGCTATCGGTGTATTTTACTCTGAAAATCTATGTGAAGAAGATATTTTTTTGTTCTACATTGAACATCAATGTGTGGGTTTTGGTTATCCGTGTCACAATCTCCCCGTGCAGGGTTCCAAAATTTCAGAAGAAATGAATTTTAGAAAAAAACCCACGGAAAAAAACGATTTTTTCCGAAACAAATGTTTGAAATCAATTATGTTGTCAAATTTTTTGTTGTAGCAGATTTTGGAAAATTGATTTTCAATTCATACTCGTGGTAGGGTTGCAAACACTTCACGTGCATTATATTGCTGAATCGTTTATTGAAACAAAATTTAAATTGAGAATAGAAAAACATGTTGTATCATGATCACTGCTTCGCAGAATTCATGTTTCCAGATAAAACATGTGTTCTCTACATAACTTCTTTTTGAATCGTCAACAACACACTTTATGATTTATTGAATGTGTCAACATGTGTGGCGAATATTGTGTTTTCGCGAGGAATTTTATTCCATCGCTTTGATATGAACAAAAGTGCTGTTGGAACTAAATGAAACTATAATTTGGGATCGCTACGGACTACAATTGATGCGCTTGAGACGTGTATTGGAAAGAAAACGGTTAAAATACTTTACAAGACACGACAAAGTCATTTTTGTTTCTGCACAACAATGGTCGTCTATAAGTCGCAAATCCGGCACAAACAAAGCTGGAAACCCTTGAATGGGAAGTCCTACCACACCACCGTAGTTTCCAGATGTTGAGCCTTTCGATTATCATTTGTCTCGTTCGATCGCTCATAGTCTGTTTGAGTAGAAGTTCACTTCTTACGAAGATTGTTAAAAATAGGTCAATTTGTGGATTGCATCTGAAGACAAAGCGTTCTTCCGACACGGTATTCTTTCTTTGCCCTCAAGTGTCTTTTTGGTTAAAATTTACAAGAAAAATTTTTCGTTTAAGCATTTTTCTCTCATAGAAAAAATTGAGATATCGTTTTGAAAATTTGTACGTATGTTTATTAAACATCAAATATTACAAAACATTTTTTTTCAGATTAGAAAAATTTTTTTTCTTGTTATACAAACAAATTTCAACAAAAAAACACCAAAAAATGACGGTGGGAATGATTTAGGGCGACCGAATGATCTGAAAAAAAAAACCAACAAAAATGGCAAATCATTCTTCGTTGAAGTGCCTATCGCATGAACTAGCATATTTCTTTTCGTCAAAAAATAACAAAATGGCGGTCATTTTTCGAAAAAATGAATTTTTGAAATTGGAAAATTGGATGCAAAGTGAACAATTTTACACCAATCAAAAAGAGCCTAGTTCATGGGACAAACGTACCGTGCTTGTCGCCAAGCTTGAGTCAATGCTAGTCAACACCGGGCCCAGTTTGGTTGCTAACATTGACATCAAACTAGATTAATGTCTGGAATGATAACAATTAAAATTCAATACTGGTTCCATGCTTGCAATCGATATTGTTGCCATTATTGATATACAATACTAATTTCAGCTGAATGAGTAGGATAAATTTTTCATTGGCAGCGCCGTCTTTCGTCGTCACGGGGCCCGAAGCGCAAAATGCTTGGAGGCCCATGTAAGGAATTCATTTTCACGGACGTTAGTTGAATGATATGACTTTTGAAATTTCCATCGCGTAGTATATTCATAAATATATATACATATATCTTCTTCGATACGTCTACCTAAATCTATCTCAAACAGTTCTAAGTATTACGAGAATATTTCACCTATAAATCTTGTAATAGTTCATGAATATATATTCCAAAATATGTCAGAATTATATGTACCTGCAAAATCTCAATTATTCATGACGGAAATTTGAATAATTTATCATAAATAAAATTTGAATCAGTTCATGTTATAATATTAACGCCATCTATCATTAATCCTGATTGTCTTCTACCCAAGAAGATGATGAATTGATGTGTAGGTATTGATTCAAATGTTCAAAACTGAAGAAGGATAATACATAAATAAAATTGTTCTGTCAATAGATTGACACATGCACAGAAAAACCGATTTTATTATTACATAGAAAATGTAGAATCATAATGAAAGTGAAGAATTGTATTGACTCAAACAAATCTATAGCAATTGATTCAACGAAACCATCTATAACGATTTAGAAGAAAAAAGTTATGGGAATCTTATTTACGTTTTGAATTTGCATTGTAAAAATCTGAAATCATTATTTTTGACATGGCATGAGGGGCCCCAAGCGCTCGCTTCTGGAGCTTGTGCCTAAAGACGGCATTGTTCATTGGCGTCCAAGTTTGAACATTCACATTTGAGTAATTAACGAAACTTGGTGACAGGTTCGAGTCAATGCTAGTCATCACCGGGTGTAGCTTGATGGCCAACCATGTTACTAAGCTAATGAGCCAAACTAATTGCCAACAATGTTATCAAGCTAAGTCAATGTTTAGGATGATAATAACGTTCTCTGCTGAGCATTCAGCTTTTTCATGTATCGGAAATCCAACACGGCAAAACATGCTTGGTCCTAGCATTGATGTTCAAGACGCTATCAAGGTTTACTTAGCTATGACGGGCCAAGCATTGGTCAAAACTTGGTTGACGAGAATTAAATCAAACACAGCAAATATGCTTGGTCCTAACATTGTTGTCCAAGACTCTATCAACGCTTAGTCAGCTATGGTGGGCTACGCACCGGCCAAGGCTAGGCTAACCAGACTTGGCATACCAAGCTTGAGGCCGATCATAGTGCAATTGTCAGTCTTGGCATTACGAGCCTGGGAAGGAATAATTTGCCATTTTTTTTGTTTTTCTCAAGTCATCAAGATCCGGTCGTCCCAAATCACTCCCACCGTCATTTTTTTAGTGTTCTTTGTTGGTTAAATTGGTATAACGGAAAAAAAATTTGTTTGTAGCTGAAAAAATTTTGTTGGTCATATTCAAGGTCTAATAAACATACTTACAAATTTTCAAAACCATATCTCAATCTCTTCTATGAAAAAAAAATATTTGAAAAAAAAACATTTTCCTTGAAAATCCTCGCCAGGAAGACCCTTCAAGAGTGATAATAAGCGATAGCGAATACTTTGATTGTTGTATTCTTAATTTTCATTCAAAATTAATAATTTTTTTTCATTGGCATAACGGACTACTTAATTTTACCAATTAATTTAAATTCCTAATATAACTCGTGAGATGGATCCCGACTAAGACCCGAATATGACCTTATCGGGATCTATAGGCTTAAAATGGATTTCGGAATGAATTCACAGTACTCAGCCGAGTTTCAATCCCAATTTTTGATGTAATTTCCGAGCGAGACTTGGATGGAATTGAATGAAACCTAAACATAGAAACCAGATCGGTCGCCTTACAGTGAGGCCAAATGACAAAAAGTTGGAAACAGTTACAAGGAGTTCTCGAAATTGCTTGAAATTCTGTATCCGACAATTCCCGGAGTCGCTGATTCCGATCCCGTTGTTGAAATCTCAAAATTCGAAATCGCGAGTAAAAATCCGAAAATTTATCGAATTTTCTTTAAACTTGGGACTTAGTGGTTTTTGGGGTTGTTGAGCATGAATCCGTTGCCTAAAATTCAAAATAGCGGGTTCAATATTGCGGATAAAAATTCCAAAATTCAACCGATTCCCTTCAAACTCCGGTACCTAGGGGCTTTTGAAGTCGCTGATTACGAATCCGTAGTTGAAATTCCAAAATCCAAGATGGCGGATCTTATATGGCGGACAAAAGTTTCAACAGGGTGTCTAGCAGTCGAAAATTCCGGGAAAAGTCGGGAAAAGTCGGGAAAACGTCAGAAAATGAAAAAAATTCCGGGAAATTTTCAATTATATTTTTATTTTTGTGTGTGCAGAATTTTCAAACTTAGAAAAATTTTCCCCATCGCCGAATAATTGATTATTTTAAATCTTAATTCAAATGAATATTGATTATATCAAATATTGATATTTTTTGCTATAATTTTGAGAGTTATGCAAAGATTCTCAGATATTTTCAGAATAATTTCTTTAGCCAGGTCTAGACAGCGATCAATGATTCACTAAAGAATTCTCGAAAAAAAATTCTTTTTGAATTCTTATAGAATTCCAGAAACTTTACACAACTCAAGAAGTCCTATTTCACGGCCCTGTTACAAATAGTCTATAAAATCTCATTGACGAATGGGAAAATGAATAGGTTTCAATGGAATTCAATGATATTTAATCAGAAATCTCAACATTTGTAATAGGATTCAATAGAATATTTCTCCCTGGGGAAGATTTGAGAGTTGTGTCAAATATTCTCTCAGAGCCCGTATGGAAATATTTCGCTGAAAAATGTCCGTAAAACTATGAAAAATCTCTGAAAAAAAATGAAAAAACTCTGAGAAACTCTGAGAATCTCTGAAATTTTGATGAGAAATCTAATATTTTTGGGACATTCTTTACAGACTATTTTCAGACTTTTTTCAGAGTTTCTCAGAGTTTTTTCATTCTTTTTCAGAGGAATAGTAACGAAATTGCACTCTGAAAAAACTCTGATGGATTGCTCACATTTTTCTGACTTTTAGAAAAAAATTAAAAAATTTTCCAACACTTTTTCACACATGATATTTGAATACGGCATATGAATGTATTTATTGAATTTCAGGATTTTTCAATAATCAGAAAAATGTCAACAATTTATTAGAGTTTTGTCAGAGTTTTTTCAGAGTGCAATTTCGTTACTATTTCTCTGAAAAAGTATGAAAAAACTCTGAGAAACTCTGAAATATGTCTGAAAAAAGTCTGTAAAGAATGTTCCAAAAATATTAGATTTCTCATCAAAATTTCAGAAATTCTCAGAGTTTGTCAGAGTTTCTCAGAGTTTTTTCATTTTTTTTCAGAGATTTTTCATAGTTTTGCAGACATTTTTCAGCGAAATATTTCCATACGGGAGGTCTTGCGACTGTTTCAAGAATTTTCGAAAGAATTCCCAAATGTTCGTGAAATAGTGTGTTTCTGACTTCTTTAAGATGTCCTTAATATACTCGATTTTATTTTCAAAACGCATTATAATTAAATGAAGTCGAGTTGCAATATGAATGAAAACAGGTCCGTTTGAAATGATCAATATTTGAATATTCCAATTCGAATTCATTTTTCTTATTAGATTATATTATGCCATCGAAAATGTTATTTGAAATTGATGTGTGTGCATTTTATTTTCGATCCGGGAATTTCCCAAAAAATCCTGGAAAAAGTCAGGGATTCCAAAATCATATTTTGCCAGACACCCTGTTTTAAGCTTTATCGTATTCCGTGAGTCGGATTGTACTCTGTTGAACCAAGTTTTTGAGTATTATACATCCCTTATAGAAAAACTTTCCAGAAGAATCACGGCGTTACGAATTTTGGGGGTCCCCTATGATGTGGAGGCGTTGGAGCGGAAGCTCTTGAACCTCCTGGCTAAACACATAATTCAAAGTTACTTGACATTGATAAAAACATGCCATTGAAAATTCGTACTTTCGTCATTAATGCGGGGATATAATTAATATTGGTGTGATAATTGATGTGCCAAATACACACAGAAAAGTGCCTTTTTGGAAAATAGCAGAGTTTACTATTTTTAATGTAGCAATACATGTCCCTGTTAAAAAAGCCGGATGGGAACCCGACCTCAAACCTGGATGGAATCTCCGGGATCCCATCCGGGTGTATCCAGGCGCGTATACGGTTTTTGTGATGATTCTTTATCCGGATTCATCCGGACCCTATCCGTATTTTAATACTGAATATTTTTCGAAATCCCACACGAAATTTGGATTTAATTCATTCGTCCCCTTGTTCAGGTTTTATTTGGGATTCCAAAAAATATCTTTTCCCAAAACCCGGATAGGATCCGGATCAAAAATCACCGCGGGACCCGTATATACGCGCCCGGATACACCTGGATGGAATCCCGGAAATTTCATCCGGATTTGAGTTGGATTATCACGTTTTCAGTAGAATGAGCTATGTGATTTACTGATCATGTGATGTAAAGTATTACCAAGTGTAATGCCACGTAGTATCTTTGTGAATCACTATGAGGATTAGCAATTTCTGTGATTTCCGTTGCTGAATTTAAATTTTATTTGCCTACAAATCAAAATGCGACGTGGTATAATTTACTATTTCACATTTCGGGGGCGGCTGTGCTACGTATCACAGCGAATTTTACTAGTTTTTGAAGATCTCTTTTCTCCATGTGGTAATCTTTTTGGTAACAAGTCATAATTCACGCCGTTCGCATCAATTCTTACACTAATTTCGAGTATATCTTCACGTTGCCTTAAAAAGAACACGAAGGTTCAAGGAATTCTCGATAGAGCTGCATTGAACGTTTTGGCCATTCGAAGGTCCATTGAACATTCCATGAACGTAAATTTACGTACAATGAACTTACATTTGACCTAAAAGGTCTATGTTTTCTCGAGGTCATCACAAAAACAAACATATTTTATCAAAATTAATATAAAAGATTTTAGTCTCCTGCTAGTTTTCAGTCACTAGTAGTTTCAACTTCGTCGAAGTTTGATCGAGCCTATGTGAAAAATGGTAAAATCTTGTCTCTCGAATTCTAAACAGCAGCAGTTTACATTAAAATTTGAATCCAATCGATTGAAAACAATTGATAAAGTTTTTTCATACAACATTTATGGATTCAGAAAATTACATTGGCATTGACTGAGAATGTATATTCATGTATGATCATAACTCAAGCAATACAATGTTTGTTTATTTCATGAAGTAATATCTGTTTCATCAAACCCAACGTAAAAGCTGAACAAACCCATGCGAGAGGTTGTTACCCATGTTGAATTGAACATGAAACGCGGTCATCTCTTTAATTACGTTTATCTTTGAATTGAAATAAATTAGGAACCATGTAGTTCATTAAACAACTGAAATTATTTAAAAATAATAAAATCCAATAAAATCCAATGGTCGAATAAAAATTTCCTTGATGAGAAATCCACATTCTAAATTATGCGACACTATGTTGATTTTAATGACGCCTGTTTTGAACATATCGACACCTACGAGCACGAACAACAACGATGACAAAATGAGAACTAATGAATTTACATCTAAGTACTCCAGTGCAACACTTTTTAATGAAAAGAGAAAATATCACGATGCCAATTATTATTTCAACAACATCAAAGAATATTTATGAAAGCATGATTTTTCATTTATGAAAAATAAAATATAGTACCGTTATTTCCTTACGAATATTGTAATTTGGAGTCTTCCCTCTTTCTTTTTATTATGAATATTTGCTAACCAAAACAATGGATTCAATTATTCGTATCTCATAAATGAAAAAAAGTTGACGATATGTAATTTCATACCTGCGCCTTGCGATACATCAATCCCAGAATTTTCACCACGCATGCCTCACAGCATCCAAGAGTAAAAAATGTCAGAAGTGCCGAATATCGGTGCTTCGATTTTGAAATTTCGGCTTCGTTGTTACGTTTCCCTCAAAGCTTCGGCGGTCAACGATACGAACAAATAATTCTCATTACACCCTGTGTCACATATTGTCGCAGTACGGTAACTGGAAACAAACCCATGCGTCCGCTCGTGTCCGTTTTTTCGTAATATTCGAGGTTTACGATAAAGTATTGTGAATTGAAACTCACACGATTAGAGATCCATGTCAATGATCGTATATTATTCCCGAGAGATCTTCACTTTCAACACGTTGAATTCAAATGAAAAGCGAAATAAGTACCCAGCCAACGTAGCAGTACATTCGTCGGCCGGGCTCTCCGTACTTTATTTTTCCTTATCCAAGCTACAAGCTACCCCCAACATCCGAGGGATAGGGTGGTTTTGGGGAAGTAGGATGAGACGAGGATCGTTCCGCGCAAGCTCATAATTATTCTCTCCGTACGCGTTTCAGGCAATGAGACTTATTAGCGAGATCGTACAGACTGTTCTTCCAATTCCGCACCCTACCCTTTCCTCGTCTCGTCGCCAAGGTCCATCAACGGAATCTCGATAATTGTAACTTACGTGATGTGCGATCCAATGCCACGTTGCATTTAAATGCTTCTCTTCGACGTTGTCATACGTACAACCGGTGCGGATTATACCTTCCTCTTGGATCGTTGAATAGAGCCTGCGAAAGGATGATATCCCTGTATAATTCACGAGCCGAGAAAGCGAAAATTTGAAATCCTTCAATTTCGTACCATTGTTTTGCATTGGCATGTATCGTTGCGGTGAGCTTTCGGGTGATAAGGTTTAAGAAATTCGTTTAATATTGAATTTAATGTGAAGCGAATGAATGGGAATCCGAAAGGTCGTCGACTGCCATGCTAAGTGTTATGTATATGAATTCACATCATCTCCTTCCGTATCAACCTTTTCAGAGTGTATTCCAATTTTTTATTTTCTTTTCATCACAATACACTGTATATCAATCAACTCTCAAAATTCAAATCAGTGAAATCCCACTATTTTTTGCAGTTAAAAGTCGACCACCGAATAGAATCAGTGAAATATCAGTGGATAGTCACTGGTTATGCAGTTGGAAGTGGTTCTGACTAATTGGATCAGTGAGATTCACCCCAATAAACACACACACGTTATTTCAACGTTGAAAGAACGTTAGACTGTCGAACGGACGTCAGTCGTTGATTTCATAACGTTGATTTTTAGTTGAAATTTGATAGGGAAATAGACGACCAGGAATTACGTTTTGATGACGTGTAATTTAAACTAATATTCAAAAATAACCATCAAACGACGTCCTCAAAAAACCTGTTTTGCACGGGTTCGGATCACGCGTTTAAAATGTGTTTATAACACCTTGTGTTTGAACTTCAATTGAAGATATTCTGCTAAAAATGTCGAACGAAATCGAACAATGGTTAAAATGTCAACAAAGAGCAAGATAGTAAATAGTGTGGCATACTTTCCAAATTCTGTCATACTCAGAGATACTATTGTTCTCGATATTGAATGAAAAGTTTTCAAAATAATTTGTTGGATTCAATTCACGTTTTAGAGCCATCATTAGGACACGTCAATATTTGACGTCCTCTAAACGATGTTCAAACCGTTGATGTAACGTTATTTTATGGTTGAAAAACACGTGATCTGCCGCGACATTTTTACGTTGAATCAACGCAAGAATATCACTAATCCACAACGTGTGGTTATTGACTGTTTTTGACGTTTGTAAAACGTGTGTGTGTTTACTGAGATATTAACTGATTGCACATTGTACATGCACTAATTCGCGATGGTTGACTTTTCACTGCAATCACTGAGCCCTAGTGGCAAAACGTGTCTCAGGGACGTTTCCTGAACGTTCAGAAAACCTCCCCTACGGTTTATAAACCTCCTATAAACGTTCCAGTGGCACGTTTTGCTATTTGGGAGATTCCACTGTTTCGAATTTAATGAGAACACATCCTGATATTGCCGTTCAATAAGGTGAAACAAAAGTCATTCCTAGCATTTATTCTCGGAAATAAATAGTTCTATTAAGCTATCTGAGCATTTCCATCCAACTGCAATCGTTTTTGATAACCCAAACAGCGCCGAAAGTTCTCAAAACGTTTTAACAACGTGTCCAAAGTCCCACAGATGTTGGTTTCCAAAAGCACATTTTCCAAGCGTCTTAGGAACATTCATTCAATGTGTGGGGGAGCACGTTCTGGGGACATTGCACTGTTAGAAATTTCTGCATTAATTTTAATGCATTTGCTGGAAGTTTTTTTCAAATACGTGCATGAATTGAGTTTCATACACATTTTACATGAAATTTAATTTAAACTATAGCATAATCTATATTTTTTTCATGTTTTTGTACATTAAATTTAATATAAGATGTGTATTCACCTGAATTCATGTACGTGATTGAAAAAAACTTCCAAATATTTCTGACAGTGTGTTTACACATGCTATGGTACGTTTTCAGAACGTTTTCGAGATGTTATATGAAAACCAAGTATTTTATCTCTAACCTATGTTACCTATATACAAATGTATATTGATAGTTTTACTAGGGACAAAAGTACCGAACAACCATAAAAATATGTTTTGTATTGAATATTTGGAAAGATTCCATTCCAGAAGTTCAAAACTATTGGTAGAATGTAAGTTATCAACCCTAACAGCACATCCACCGACTTCCACGTCGGATCCTCGTGGACTCCACGTGGATAAATGGTGGACGTGCATAGAACGTGGATGAACGGAGATTCCACGCGGAGGCAACGTAGAGGCAACGTAGAAATGTCCGGTACTGTACGGGAAGAATTAAGTCAATATATTAAGATTCACATGACCTCAAAATTGACGCGATACAAAATTTCACTACCTGCAATGTATTAAAGAGATGCAAATGTAATATATCAAATCTACAGGCTTCACCGCAATTCATTTGCATCCCCTCGAAATGGAGAATATTAGAAGATTTGGCACAAGTTTGATCTTGAACAAATTCTCATTTAACATCCCCAATAGTAAAATGCTGAACAAATATGCAGCAAATTGTTGAAAACGTACAATAACAGTTTGAAGCAATTTGCAGGGACGTTGCGTCGCCAAATGCGCAACAATATGCTGTAAATCTAGGATTTGAACTTGAGTTGTTATCGTGTTGCTGGAAAGTTGATTGGTTTCATGAAACTCTCAATCATATGCGTAGCAAATTCCTAGCAACTTTACGTAAACTTCATAAACAACGTAAGAGCAACGATTGCACAGCAACTTTTGTTGTATGGGATGTTTCATAAACGTTCCATGGAAACCTAAATCAGATTATACCGGACATTTGTACATCCCTGGAATGTCTATGCGACGTTTTTAAAACGTCCTGGAACATTTTCTGAACGTTTCTCTTGTGACCAAGTACGTTTTCTGAACGTCCGAAGAACGTCCCAGTGCTGTCTGGGAATTTGCCGTAAGAATTGAGCTATTTAGAAATCAGGAGAATGGCATGCAGGAGACGTTGTGAGGAAAAAAGATTCACATGAGATTTTGTTGCTGGTTTTTTTTGTTATCAGATAGCATATACAGGGTTTCCCAGAAAACCCTACCCACCTTTCACCAGTGTATTCCTGAGAAGAAACTGAACAACTTTTCCACATACCATTTTTTGGATCTGAGGCTCAGTTTCAGAGTTATAAAAAAATAAGTTGACCATTCAGGTGGCTAGTTTATCGGCTGCTCCAATGATCAATGAGTAGACTTGTGAAGCTTCTACTTGATTGGTTAAAGTCAACTCCGAAACTAAGCCTCAGATTAAAAAAATGGTGAATGCAAAGTTGTTCAGTTTTCTCTCAGGAATACGCTGGCGAACGGCGGGTAGTGTTTTCTGCACCGAGAGAAAGGGTCTATTCAAATATTCGACAGCTAGGAAATTCAGTAACTGTGAATGAAAATTTAGTTGTGCTAGCTAAATTTTATTTGTCACAACTATATTTTTTATTCCCATTGAATAAACCATTTTATTCATATTTCAGACAGCTAGCTTTTTATTTATCCCAACTAGAGTCTAGCTAGCGTAAATAAAAATCTAGCCGCGGCAACTAACATTTAGTTTTCCCAACTTGAATATATTTTTTCCATAACGCAAAATTGTCTTTCAATTGCCTAGGAATTTTTTTGAAATTTACTGTTTACGCGATAGTAGAGTCCAGGAGATTCTGGATGATCAGGACAATGGATAAATTGATCGGATCTGTGGTAATGATTGCTCTAACTGAGCTTCAGGTACTGCGGAGAGAAAAAATTACATGTGTCCAGATTTACGCGGTTTCTATCCGGGTAAACTTTTGAAAATAGGTTTTTTTGTACGGGTTTATACGGGTAGCATCCGGGAACTGTTTAAGCATAAAACGGACGTACGCCCAGGTTCATTCAGAGATTTGAATTCCATCCTTTTGTTAATTGGTTTTCGTCTTTAATTGAAATAGGAAAAATTATCTGAAATGTATATAAAGTCGGATTATAACACAAAATTTTTCCATTACAATAACGTGGATCAAAATTTTTCAGATGGACCCCGCATAAGACCCGGATAGAATCTGATTAGAACCCGGATTGATTCCCAGATGGAGCCGGGCGTGCTTCTGAAACGTACCCACGTTCTATTCAGGTTTCAGCTCTATAATTCGTGAGATGCGTCCCGAGAAAAACCCTCCCAGGTGGAAATATTCTGTTGAATCTTATTACGGATGGTGAAATTTCTGTTTGAATATCATTGAGTTTCATTGAAACCTATAAATTTTCCCATTCGTTAATGAGATCTTATAGATTATTTGTAACAGGGCTGATAGACAGGGCAAATCTTTTGTCTAAAAGATTTCTTATGCAACAGTTTTCACTGTCTTTGAGATGTATTAGTTTGAGGAATCTAAAAGATGCCTCAAGACAGTGAAAACTGTTGCATAAGAAATCTTTTAGACAAAGCAGACCCACATAGCAACAGAGGTTATGTCGTTCCAAAAGTATTCTAAAAGATATCTTGAAGATGTCTTATGCAACATGAAAAGAACGATTTAGGAAAGATCCTTTCTCAAGAACAAATCTTTCTTAAATCGTTCTTTTCATGTTGCATAAGACATCTTAAAGATATCTTTTAGAATACTTTTGGAACGACATAACCTCTGTTGCTATGTGGGGAATTTTCGCTTGTATGGGATAACCTCAAGGATCGAGATGCAATGAGATCTATGGGAGCGCGAGAACGGTGATGAGAGGAAGAAAAGAAGACAGAGGGGAGACTTTAAGAGTTGTGAACGAATTCAAGATGTTTCCAAGACATTTTTATGAATCCTCCAAAACATTTCTAAGGAATTTTGAATATGTCTTGAAGATATCTTTTGAAAATCTTCGAGAACACTTCTAGATATCTTGATTTCTTCTTAAAGATATCTTTGAGAAGTCTCCGAGACGTCTTTCAGATATCTGTTAATGTTACATAAGACATCTTTTTGAATACGAAAAGATATCTTTTAGAAAATTCTTCAAGATTTCTCGTAATTTTGGAAGATCTGTTTTAGAATTCCAAAAGATATCTTTGGGTCTGTTTGGGAAGTGATAGGCGGCAGCCTAGTATTCATTTTCTGTTACACGTTTATTGAAGACGAAAACAACATCTCAAAATCCGGCGCTGTTGATAGACTCGTGTGAAACTCAGACACAAAAACTGGATTTGTCGCATGAAGTTGAAACTATCGGCAACGAGCTAGCGGCGGATTGATGTAACTTTTGATAGAAGTGTTCTTTGAAATATTTGAGTAGCTAAATTGCATATTTGCAAGCCATGCAATCAATTTTTGGTATCAGAAATTATTTATTCGGGTGCAATTGAAAGTTATATCAGTTCACCGCTATTAATATATTAATCGCCATACAGATCCGGATGAAATTCTGATGTCTATTTGGATCTTATTCTGGGTTTTTAAGCAGGTGTCCAAGAAATATAAGTGATGGAGGAGGAATTCAGACTAAAATTTTGAAAAAGTCCTGCTTTTGTCCGCAATATACACAAATCAGTACAAAATCAGTCTGAAAATTGAGTAGGAGAACAAGAAAGAATCAACCTACACAACACTTTTGGTCTTCAAGATATCTTGAGGAACAGTTCAGAAAAGCTTAAGAAGTCTTATGCAACATGAAAAGATATCCTCAAGATGTCTGAAACAGTTCTTACTTCCAAAAGACATCTAAAAGATATCTTTCAGAAGATCTAAAACTCTTCTTCAGAGATTATATCTTTTAGACATCTTATAGAAATCTTTTAGAAGTAAGAACTGTTTGAGATTTCTTAAAGATCTCTTTTCATGTTGCATAAGACTTCTTAAATTTGGGTTGAGATATCTTTTAGAACCGAAATGCTGTGTGGGAACTCTTCAAGACGTTCCTTGAAAGACTTCTGTCGATATTATTATGTTACTATCTAAATGGTGTATCATTTTTCTGAGATTTCAGAAGACTTCTGATAATACTCTGCACTGTTAAAAATTGCTTGAAATTTCATGTACTTTTCATGTACATATGTGAATGAAAATTCAATTTTTGTGAACTGAAATAGGAGTTCAAATACATGTTATTGAATTTTCAAGTTATCGTGCATGAAAATTGAAATTAATGTACAGGTGATTGAAAAAACTTAGAAAAATTTAATCCAGTATAATAACGTAATAATATCATTAGAATTATAATCAAATCATGGCTCTAATGGCATCCAACTGAAAATAACAAAAATGATCCAAGTGTGTTTGGATTTGAAAAAAAATCTAAAAATGCTCATATCTCAAAAACTAACCTTCAAAAAAACGGGAAATTCTTGCATTATGGCTGCAGAATACGCCCTTGAAATACAATTTTTCTGACTATGGATCACCCTGTATACTAACGCTTTGACGAAGTCATCCGCGTATCCACTTCAACTATGTACTAGTTAGATCACACGGTTTGTTCAGTGTTTCTACATTACAAGTACATCTTGATTCACAAGTTTGGAGAATTAACGCAAGGTCATATAAGCAGAAAAATGCTCCCTTCCACATAAGTGGCAGCGGCTTGAGTGACAGAGCTTTGGCGTCCGACTTGGACGTCTCACGTTCACATCTTGTGGAGGTGATTTTTTTTTTTCAACGATCATGAACATGTGCATGAAATTTAAAGAACTTGTTATTGAATTTTCAATCATGATTTCTCTCAACAATCAAGAACATATGCATGAAATTTAAAGAATTGGTTCTTGAATTTTCAAGTACAGTGCGAATTATTTTTCAATTACGTGAGTGGAAGTTGCTTCCATTACATGTAATTGAAAATTCAATCAGAAATTTCTAACAGTGTGATATCTTCATGTTGATTTTCTGAAAAGACCTGTCTGAGCTCTCACACTGAGAAAAAAAACTTGTAAAATTTACATCTTATCGAGTGAATATATGGATGATTTAGAATTTAGTGCGAGCGACCACAATTTTAGTTGATTTTACAAAAACGCATGTAAAATATACCACAGCTGATGTGAAATATACCATAGCTGAAGTGCATCTTACTTTTCCTGCAGTGGAATTAGCTGAAATTGTAGTAGCTCGCGCTACATTTTCAAATCGTCCATATATTGACTTGACAAGAGGTAAAATTCACAACTTTTTGTTTCTCGGTGATAACATATTGTTCACTGGATCCCACGAATTTGGAATCTTCCCTCGTTTCGAAATCGAATGAAGAACTTTTGTATTTTACTATCAGAACTCACCTATGTTGCTGAAGTTTGAATCGTTGATTCAAACGAATTAGTAATCGAATAACAAAACACTCACCTCTTGAGGACCAAAAATCTTGCAGAACATCTTTCAAGCGATGTTTCCAGTTTCAAGAAGAAACCAATTTGAGAAGACCAACAATGATCATCCATCAGATTTTGAGAGTCTGAATATTCGTTTCTTTTCTATAAACGATTCAAACTTCACGAACGTACTAAACTAAAATTCTCCCCTCACACGGGAAAGGTGAAACATTTTGTCAAATAAATAACGATTTTTAGTCGGACAATATCTGTATATATATATATATTTTTTTTTAATAACAAACTTGCACAATATTTTATAAATGAAACGTATTCGTACAGAGTGGGCAAACTCATTCGGTTCCTACCGTCTGTATGGTAGAAATACACATTTATAATTGTAATTATTCATATGAATCTGCGGTTGTACACACGTGCATCACGATGTAAAAAACATGTCTGTGCGTTTATAACGTAATAAAATCAGTCTTACAAATAATACAACGTTTGTTGTTAAGGCATCTCTCGTTTCATATATAATATTTTATTTACATAGAATAAAGAAAATACTTAACTGAAGTTAATATTTTTCTATCTTCTTTCATATATATGCTAATCATAGTACAGGATTGAAATTTCAACGTATTTCGTGGTTCGTAATCCGAGGATATCCTTAAAAATGTCCATATCTTAAACGAATACAAATAGATAGCCATATTCAAATATTATCTAACCTTATCTTATTACATTTTCTTTTTTCTCCGCATAGCTTATGGGGAAAAAGGCGCAGGGGCTAGGCCAAACAAAATTTTTTTTTTCAAGAAAAATATTCCTTACAACCAGTTTTCCATTATCATTATCGTTACGCTTATTATAATTTATCATTAATAATCGTATTAAACAATCCGTAGTGTATTTTTTATTCACCATTTACTTCGAAAAAGTCTCAAGTTCTTTGACGAATTCAATCAAATAGTTCAATAGTTTGGGAGATCAAATCGAAGCTGTAGGATCGTTTTACTTGTTCATCCGTATCGGAGGTAATTATGTATCAGGGGGATCAGTTTTTCAATCTTACAATATAAAATTATATTCATTGTTACAAAATAACGTAAGAGTAAAAATGAAACTTGGGGCATTTGTTTTGTGATAAAAATCCAAAAGTAAGTACACGAATACGAATATTCTAGAATTTTTTTTCGTTATTCATACATAAAATTTGAAGAGCTGAGACTTTTGTTTCTCAATCAATATTTTTCATCATTCAAAAATAAAATACATTAATCTAAGAGAGTAACGTATGTGGTTGCACGAGAAGGTACTCTCAGGTTTATTCATACGTTTAAACACCGAATGAATCGATACGTAGAAACTTATATTGAGATCTTTCAGAGGACACGTTCAATATTATTATTTTTATCATTATCATTATTATTATTATAATTATTATTTATCTTTTGAGGTAGAAGAAGTAACGAATCACGCATACAGGTACTACATATTGTCATGAACTATTCCTATATTTGTTCAATAATGTTCTACTGGAGGATATATCCATATTTTTTTCTCATTTGAAACAACGATATTGTAAAACCCTTTGGTTTCAAGGTAACTGGATTTCTCGCATCGAGTATTTGAATCAATAACGATTCATTAAAAGGAAAACAAAAACAAGTAATACAATATTATACTAAATTAAAACTTCAGGTAACTATTTGTACTCAGTTGTTACTCCTTGATTATATTATTCTTACAGGACTGTTGACAATTTTTCTATTCTCAATATTTTTATTGTACATTTATGTATGATGAGAAAAATGATATTTGATCACCGGAATAGGGTCAAAAGATAATCTTCCAATACGTTTGTTTTCCTTCGTGTATGCAAAAGAGACTAAGGTAGGAGAATTATAAAATATGAGATTGAAGGACGTTCATAAGCCTCGCATTACGCATTATTATTTTCAAAATATGGTTTTTCCAAGGTGTAAAAGAGGAGTATGAATACGAACGTATGCTTCGATAATTTGAAAATATTATTCAATTCCATACAGTTCAAGGGAAACCTTTACAAAAAATGTTTCTCCACGAATTATAACTTATGAAAATTCCTCAGCTATCTTGATTGTATTTTCATTAAGCATCAAAGCACTGGAGAAGCAATGTTCACTAATTTTGAAGACTAGGCAGTCGGTTTTACTTTCTTTATTGGGAAAATATCTATTCAGTTTTTTGCTAGTTCATATGCATTCCTGAGTGAATTTGATATGAAAATTTCCAACAGCCCTGTAAAAATAAGATAAAATGATGATGTTCGCTATTTTCTCAATTTGTTAAAAAAAACCGATATCGAAAACATCGATTAAAATTTACCAGACGAGCTATTCGATTCACAACTATTGGCATTGGATAATCCAAAATATTACATCATTATTTTGCGTGCATACATAATTGTAAAATTTGTCCCCATTGTTAATAGCCAAATATGAACGTGTATAGGGTGAATACATAAAACTTTTTCATAAACTTATAAACTAAAACACGCTTAATACTATATTTTATATTATAATAATAACCGATCGTCATCAAGTTATACAACGTTTGCAATATTTCAATGAACATTTAAACAACGCGTATCTAGGAAATATTATGTTTTTGATTTGAATCGTATGTACGAGTGAGTACATCTTTTGTTTCGGATAAACTTTCCTTTACACGATCGAATAATTTATCTTTCAATTAAAAATACCGATATCTCTCAGTCTGATATGAATTCATTATTTAAACATTAGGTTTCTCGAATTCTATATTAAGAGGAAAGATAAAACTACCTAAATCAGACAAAGAAGGGAGGAAAGAAATGATCTAATTTAGAAAATTTCAGTTTAATTGAATCGATTGAATTGCACAAAAATCCTGTAGATTCGTCCGTCAAACTTATATTTTTGTCTGATTCGGGCAATCCATCTTTTTCCGTGTTACAAATGTAATTTGTCTCTGGGAAAAAAAAAAACATATAATCTGATTTTATAAGTGTTTTTGTCAATCAATAACGATAATAAAGTCTTTGAAATTCCTCTTTGGAAGAGGACGGTTTACCTTTTTTAAAAATCGCGATTTTACTTTTAGAAAGCATGGCTCGCCATGATCTATTTCTCTTTTTTTTTGGCTCTTTTTCTTTTCTTATTAATATCGCCCTAACTGGATATTGCCGATTTTATAAATAAAAACCATGTGTTATTTTATGATAAAAATTGTTATCCATTCCTAACTGAATGTGTAGGTATAGAATTTTATGAATTAGTAATAACCACCGAAAGTTGTACGAAATTTGCACTGTGGTTAATATATTCAATCCTGAGCTAAAATGATAAATCCAGGGATAATCAACATGGAAAGAATGATGTTGTTGATATTTGGATAGCTAAAAATTTATTATTATTTATTATTATTATTATAGTAGCTCTACCCAGTGAGCATTTTTTCCCTCGACATTTCAAACATTCGTTATGTTCTCTGAATGCTAACAGAAAGTTCACTTGGATTACATTTTGATCACTTCCAGATCTCATAAGAGAGGCATCTGAAAAAGATTTCCAA
Organism: Gonatopus flavifemur; assembly: GCA_018340375.1. Taxonomy (NCBI): domain Eukaryota; kingdom Metazoa; phylum Arthropoda; class Insecta; order Hymenoptera; family Dryinidae; genus Gonatopus; species Gonatopus flavifemur. The sequence goes on from JAFFJZ010000005.1 coordinate 17,320,212, forward strand.
AATCGACGCATCAGAGAACTCCCTGATATCATTTAGAGAACCTAATGAATGATGTTTGAAACGTTGAGGGGAAAAATGTTTCAACTGAGTAAAATTCAATTGCTGCAAGAATATTTTTAGCTATCCAAATATCGAGTACACAAAATCGTAGCTAATTCCTAGCTACCATAGTGAATTATTTTTTCCCGTGCACATCCTTGGAAATATAGTGCACGATGATGTTCTTTTAAATTCTCGGAATCAATGAAAAGAAGCAAGATACTTTTACACGGAGAAAAACGTATAGGTGCGCCAGTTGAATCGTCAATCAAATACGGTTTAGTCGATCAACAAATTCTATGGATTTCACAACGAATTGAAGAGGTGTCTTGAATTGGAAGATCTCAAGAATTGTTTTGTTGTTTCCAATGATAATCATCTGTGATTAAATTAAACAAGTCTTTGGACTCTGACTTTGAATGTGCATCTTCTCGTGTTGGAGAAATATGGTCGAAAAACTAAATTGAGCTTAACAATAGAAAGGAAACTGATTTAAACTGATCAGAAGACTAATTCGGAAATGACTGGAGCAAAGTTTTGATATATATTTTTTTGTAACCTGAATTGTGGTTTATACCGTACTGGAGTATATTTTTATGCCATAAGTTTTTTTGCCTGATGAATCCATGTTTACAATATTGGAAGAAAGCAGCATTGATTGAAAGAAAACTTTGTTGATGAAGAATTCTAATCCCAATGTGTAGCACAAAGAATTAAATATTCTACTGAAGTGATGGTGCATCAATGCAAAAAAGTCCTTGTACACGGGTTATTACCACAACTGAGAAACTTGAGAAAGTGCAATTTGTTGAGAAGATTTCATATGAGAAGGATATGAAAATCTTGTCATGGCCTGGAAATGGCTTAGATAGATATGGACCGCACGAATCAAATATGAACTTTTGGTTTAGCGTGAAGAGGAAAATTGGCATTACAATCAAGGAAGGTCTTATATCGGAATTTACTGAAACCACCACGGTGATGATATTGAAAACTCGTGGAGGGAAATTTATGGAAAACAAGCCACAACGTGGTCAGTCTCTTTTGAAGAAAGAGAAAGTGCATACGAAATACTAAATCTAGCACAAAAATCATTCTTCTAATTCAGGACACCTCACCTTCAATTTACAACAAAACATTGTATTTATTGAACCAATCAACGGGTTGGTTGGTAGAATCGCGTAGTAATTTTTCTGTGTTTCCCTAAGAATCCTTCTAAGTCATCGATGGGAGGAAAACAACCTTAATGATAGGTCGTGATATTCCAATCTTTATAATACTTGCGTTTAAATGAATTGTATATTTCCTTTTTTATATAAAGATATGTAAAAGTTTTTATACATATAGATATTTGTGATATTACAATCAACATTTGTGATGAAAACTATTTTTGATTCATCAGTCTTTCGTTGCATCATCAAGAAATAAATCCTTGCGTAATGAGGTAGTTTATTCGCACACCAATAAAAATGTGTCTAGTTATTGGGGTGATTATTAGAGTGATATGAAGATTTGTTGACTCGGCAAGAGCCGCTTATTGTTGTTTCTTTTGGCTCCAAACTGGGAATGAAAGAGAAAACGACGCTACGTCTTTTATCTAAAATTGAGAGATTCTTCGGAAAAGGGATGATGATTCGTCGTAATTATCAATGCTACGTGTGCTCAACTGTGTGTATGTTTTCTTTTCCATACAATTCTACTACCACGAATTTTCCCGAAGAACGGATATTTTCCCTCGTTTATTCGGATAAACAAAAACACATTTTCCTCGGTGTACGCAATTGTCTTTCTCTTATTTCCTTTTTCCCTCTCGAATGAAATGTCTCAACGGCGAAAGTTTATATAGGAAGTTCTCGTTCGTCAAACAAAAAGAGGACATATAAAACAAAAAAATAATTATACATTCCCCGTGATTAATTAAAAATCTAAAATACACATTTTTCGTACCGGTTACGATTCATCTTCAATGTAGAATAATGAAATTTTCTCAATTATGAATGTATATATGTATACATACGTATGCGATCGTTTACATATACATATACACCGGGCAATATATTGCAGCTGTATCCCAGGGCCATCGTCGGTAACGAATACGTAAGCTTAAAATTACTAACAAAAGTTAACAGCAATATCTCGGATATTAACGAAATTATTTCCCAGTGAAATACAAAATTCTCAGCTATATTTATATACAATAAAATAATATGATGTTCCCTACGAAGAGCATTTAATGCTATATAGGAATATTTTTCTCTTCTTTTTTTTTTTCCAAACACGAAAATAATATCCGTATATAATCATTTATCGTATTACTTATGTAAATAAAAAGCAACGTTTTCTCTTCACTCGTTTGAAAAAAGGCAGAAAAACGATTGCAAATGATAAAAGAGTGCAATCACAACGATAAAGAATAAACTTATGCGTAGATATACTGTGTATGTATACATACACACATAATATATAACATATATACGTATATATGTTTGCGTATATACGTGTGTCGTATGTGTACATATGATACACACTTTGTATTATAATATTTAGTAAAAAATAAACATGCTAGAAGATCCAAAAATGTTTGAAGCTTAACACGTGTGACAATGAACAAGCATTTTCTTTCCATTATATAGATTAATTTGAAAAATGTTTTAACACCAAATATGATAAATCGAAACATAATTTTGTAAATCACTTATATTACACGAGAGAACGAATTTTTGTCTCATTATTAAACTACCGATACCACTATTATTATAATTATGATTATTTTTTTTTTCATTAATATCATTATTATGCAAATTATATACCACGACTGATTTTTGAAAAACTTCTTTTCCACGTCTTTGCTCTGTATAGACCACACAAAAACACACAATCTGTCCAAATTCAGCGGACTAAGCTTCAATAATTTTGGACCATAAGTGTTGGTTACGCTCAGTCTCTTGTATACTTAGGACGCATGTATTCAGTCTTTTATTGGGCACTTGAATACCGAGTTAGAACGATCATTAATTTTTGCGTGCCTCGAAAACTATTTGTCATTTACGCGTTTGTTTTTTTGAACTTTTAGTACAAGACGAAAAATAAATCAGATTTTTTCGCCTGGTCACGACGACGCTGGGAGAGAAAATCGGCTTTCGAGTCGATTCTCAAAAAGGATGTTTTTTTTTTTTTTAGCACCACTTCGATGATTCTTCGCGGAATCGAATTTTCAATCTTCCGGATGTATTTTTCATTCGTCGCGGGAAAGTATCATCGGAAAAGGTCAGAAGGGTAATCCTGCCGCCCTCTTGCCATAATATCGAGTTTCGTTAACATCTCGCGTTCCTCGAGAATTCGCAAAAATTCACTTTTTCCAGACTATTTCTAATAATAGGTACAAAATTCAAACGAGTAGATAATTTTTAAGGATATCATATGGTGTTTGCAAATGAAAATTAAGCATTAGACATAGAATGTGATTGAAACTGAAGGCTGTGCGCGATTCTATTTCAGATATGGAAGTGAAAATTGAATAACATGAATGTCCAAGAGCTCTAAAACTAATGGGCAGATATGATGATTTTTGATATGTAATTACCGCAATACTAATTCTTTTGCTCTACAGTCAATTTTCTATTTTGTGTCAATGAAAATTTGTACTTTGTTATCTTTTGAATAACTGGAATAAGCGGATTCTACGGGGAAAAAACCACTTTTCCTTCGCCGTGAGAAGGGCAGTAACTTCATCACCGTCTTATCAAACGTCACCACACGTGAGGCGCCAATTTAATAAACTTTGGAACATTTAACATTAATGACATAATATGTATAATATGAGATCAATTCGTACTTCCGTTTGTACGACGTTACGATTGAGTTGGTATCCCCTAAGTTCTTTTTCATGAAGTTCAATTACCTTTCAAAGTTGGAAGTTCGAATTTCGCCAAAGGGAAGAAACGAAGAAAACTTTTGACAGCGCATGAACGGTTCAGGGGAAAACGTATAAAACGCTTCTAAATTGAAATACGTTCAACGATCGTGAGAATTTTGTTTACACGTAAAACGCGATGATTAGTACGTCAATATGAATTTTATAACATTATCTATCGTATACTACGATCATCACAAGTAAAAAATAAAACAAAAAACAAATTATTATAGTTTAAGACTCAATTCTCGAGTTTTTTTCGACATTAACTCTACTAATCGTATTTTTAATTTTGCACAACAAATCAACACTATATTACGTAGATGGAACAATTTTATGCCAACTCACGTAAAAACAACCTTTTTCCATTTTTTCCTTCTGCATTTTTTCTTCAATCTCACGAAAGAATGATCGAACAATGAAAATTATTTATCGTTGTTGTTGTTGTTGTTTTGCGTATGAATTCGAAAGAGATGGTTTGTCGTTCCGCGCAACCACGATTGGCAAAAATTAAATTTTTGACCCTGTCTCGTATCAACGCGGAATCTTATATAAATACTTTACAATTCGTTATGAATTTTATCGAGTGTGAGAGTGGGAACAAATATTCGAAAGTGCAATCGAACGCATCCAAACAACGAGTAGTCCACGATAGTAGTTCGCCGATAGGTCTTGAGGGAAATTTTTCGAAACGATATCAATTGCAGTTAGATTTCTCTCCGCTTATGTCGCTTTCCTCTTTGATCGCCAACGCGGGGGGCACTATTATCCTTATATCCGACCTACGACTCACCGACAAATCCTCTACTTCATCCTCGACGCTTGTATCGTCTTGCAACTGTTGTTGTTGCGGTTGCGGTTGTTGCTGCATCTGACGCAATAATTGCGATTGTTGTTGTTGAGGCTGCTGCTGTTTCGGGGTTGAATGTATGACCGGACTCGCGCTACATTTTGCCACGTTGTTATCCGTTTCTCTGTCTTGTTCTATTTTCACGTATCCCCCTGACGCAGTGGTATCAGTTTCTAAGCCCGAAACAGAATGATCGACCGTCATGGATTTTGAATCAATGTCGTTTTCGCTCTCGGAAAGTGCTCTACCACGGGTATTTGATATATAAATGTTACCGTTAATATTAGCCCCGATTCCAACGGGAAACGAAGCGCTACCGCTGCTGTTTCCTCCGCAGCCTCGTTTAAACGGACGGGGCGTACTTATGCCAAGTTTTTTCACTTTATCGTAAAGGGTACGCGATGGCACTCCAAACGTACGAGCCGCCCTCAGAGCGCTCGTTCCCCTTCTTACGGCTTCTATCGCCGATAAAATATCCTGCCTCGTGTACTGTTTGTAACGTTTCCATTCGGGTTTAGGTGTCGCCGTTGAATAATTGAGTATACCTGGAATACATAACAAATTTTCATTGAATAAAAATTGAAATAAGGCTTTCTTTGGGAGGATTTTGAATTTTGCGGAAGCTGGAGACAAATCATTCTGTTGAATTTATGGAAAATCCTCTCATATCTGCAGGATTTTTGGTTGGTTCGTGCCGCTATGAGGCTGAAACTGTCAGCCGAAATTATTTTTAAGCTCTCCCATAGACGAGAAAAGCGCAACGCGGGTTGGTCTAGATTCATTAATTACTAGTTTTATTCTAAAATAGGGATGAACAATCGAGAAAGTTCCGCAAAGTTGCATTTTGCCGCTGGAACATCAACAGACTTCAAATTAACGGAACGGAATACGAATCCGCAGAAAATTTGATTAAGATTCTGTGTTGTGCTTTTTTCCACATGGGACGGCACCCTAAATCTAGCGGCCGAATATCATAAAATTGTATACAAAACACTGTTAAAAATTTCTGGACAAAACTTCAAATACACGTAACGGAAGCAATTTCCAATCGCGTAACTGAAAAATTAAGTTACATTTGTATGAAATTTCAGTTACGAAAATATACATAAATCCGTAATAAAATGTAGTAAAAATTTGAAAATTCAATCACGTGTAAATGAATTTTCAATTCAAATACCAAGAATTGGAAATTTCAGTTACGGATGTAATTGGAAAAGTGATGAAATTTCAAAACATTTTTAACAGTGAAGTTTTATCTAGGATTCAAATGACTGAATCGTTTAATAATATAATTGAATGCTATTGGATCAATTTCTGGAATGACCACCCTAATAGAAATTTTCTCTAGCAAATGATGAGGCACTGATCAGTTTTCCATTTTGCTGATCAGGAACTGATCAGCAAACTTACAAGTTTCCGACAAGGGGTGTAACGCTCTGACTAATGAAAAACTGATTGGAAAAACTGAGCAGATATGAGCGAGGCGCTGATCGGTAGTTGATGAGGTATTTGTGAGTAACTAACGAAGCATTTATTACCCACAAAAATGCAGGTTATATCGATGAATATGTGGAATTATGATAATAAATTCATGATTTTCCACTCAAATGATAATTTATGTTTTTGTTCAAGATGTTTCCAAGGATTAAAAAGTACATTTTTAGCAAAAACCCGTGGGAAAAAATTTCCTAGACTTCTTCTTAAATAAAATCTAGGAGTTTTTGCCAAGGACAAAAAATATATAAAACCACGTGTATGGTGTTTCCACCTCAATCATCTCTATTCCAAATGTCCGACAGATAATTTTCTGTCAGGATTTGGTCGGTTTTTGTCCCAGACATGATGATTTCCGACTAAACCAGACAGAATTTTGGCCGGAATCTGTCAGGATTTGTCGGACAATTTCAATAGGGATGAGATAATATTCGAGTTACAATACTTACTTATAATAAATAACAAAACTATATTATTTCACAACAGGAAATAAGAATGTATACATATCACATCCCATCTCCTTTTATACCATAACCTCACAAAATCTAATAATTTCGAAGGTAACTTTGTCATGTGCATATATATACTTTTTATAATTATTGAGGTTAGGTTCCATTGATTTGATACAGCAAAACCAGGATAAAATACTTCGAATTTTGGTCAAGACATATATTTAAAATAGATGTACTTTTTCAATTGAAACATATCACTTCAAAAACGATCAATATGTTCTTAAAACTGAATATTTTTCATAAACATTTACGCTATTAATGTTTCTTATGAATAAAGGCAATTCAATAACTTGTCAGAATTTAATCAGTTTTATATGAATTTTAATAATCATATTTGTCAAATCAGTTCCCAATAATTTAGTGATCAGTTTTCCCTGATTAGTTTTTCCTCATCAGTGCCTCATCAGTAATAGGGAAAACTGATAGCGCTTTTACAACGTATGATCCAGAGTTACATCAATCAAATCCTAGCTTAAGGGGATACCAGCGGCTCCTGACGATACAGCTTGAGCGAAATCTATTTTGACAAATTATTCGAAAATAAAGCAATAAAAGGAAAATGTCGCTCTTTACAGACCATCTTTATTGATCGAATTATGTCCTTTTCCAACCAAGGTTCGCTGGTATCACCTTAATGGTAGTTAGTTTTAGTTTCATAGAAATTTGAAACTTTCTTTTACTCTTCAGCTAGCCGCAAGTGAGTTTGTACAATTTGAGAGCAATAGTCTTTAATTCTAGAGTGACAATAAAACATGCTTGAATAAATTCAACAGGATTTCACATAGATTCCGCGGGAGAATTGAAACTATATAATCCGTTTTCAAGCTTACCCGATTTAGAATCCCCGCCAAAAGATTGAGGCGATGCCAGCCTTTCGTCTTCCTCCAGAACAACGTTATCGGACGAATTATAAGCCGGGCTGCGGTCGTTTTCTCTTATCGTGGGAAGAGGGGCTTCCGTGCTGCTACGTCGATCCTGTTCGTTGGTAACAGAACCGTTGCTGTTACTACGCAAAGAAGGCTCTTGACTATCCGGGTACAGCAACGAACTGTCGGCGCGTTGTTGACTCAGAACACCCCTTAAAATCGGAGTAACTCGATTCATCAAAACACTGGACGTTTTCTTACGTTTCAAAGGCGATGTTTCAAAACCGTTATTGTAGGAGCCTCCAAGCAAAGACGAAGAAGGCTGTTGCAACAAGGACGAGGGTTGCAAATGTAGAGAAGGGGATGGAGGCTGAGGGGGAGGAAGATGTGAAAGATGGCTGGAGGTTTGCTGTTGATGAGCAGCTAAATTCAACCCTCCGAATGACCATAGCGGCAAAGGTGGAGGAGGTGCACCTCTCTCGTACGATGCTCTATCGTAAGGATGATAGGAACCCCCGCTAGGACCAGCCGCGACGATCCCCGCCGATATAGGTATCTGAGGCGAAGGCAAAGGCGGCGGAGGTGATACATGACTGCTGCTGTGGGCGGCTACGCTACTGGTCGTACTCGCGCTTATTCCCGGAGGCGACGAAGCCGATCTGTCGTCCAAGAGAAGTTCCTCGCTCCGTCTTCGATTGGTATCGGTATGAGAATGATTATCGTTTACGAGTCCCTTCACTTTCAATACTTCGGCTACCCTCAAAAGCCCGGCCAATTGCTCTTGACCCACGTTCACTTCTCCCCGATACATGTACTCCAATATCGCTTTGATTTCCGAATACTTGACGTCCTTGAGCACGACTATGGTTTGTTGTTCCCACGGTAAGTCGATAAACAAATTTTGAAAATACATCGAACATGCGGCCAGCACCATTTTGTGACATTTGATCGAAGCTCCTCCTTCAACCGCCAGAGTGACATCGGTGAAGGCTTCGTTCTGCAACAACTCGTCGAATACCGTCAGTAAATTGGAACGATGGCTGTTCCAACGCAGACAATATTCTTGCGATTGAGAAGCACTCCCCATTTCGTTCGTTCGTTCGTTCGTTCGTGTGATCGTTCGTTTGCCCTCCTCTTCACTTCTCTCCCGATTTTTCCAAATTTCTCTACATCAAGAAATCCTGAAAAACCAATGAAAAATAATCAATATTGTCTGTGTGATTCTGATGTTCATAGAAATTTTTATAAAAGTAAAAATAACAGGTAACTTGATACGAGATACATTGTAGTTGTAGATATTTTTAACACTCATTGACGAGTCGATTTGTAACGCTGATTGTTTATCGATCGTGTAGCAAAGCACCATGAATTACTCGCGTGACAATCAAATAATGACGCACAATGTGGATTTGAAATGTGAACCTCACAGACTTTTCTCGTAAATTATTTGGTTAAGAAAACCTATGCTGGTTGTGTACCAGCGGATAATGAATTGAAAATGTTGACAACAGTCAAATATCGAGATATCTCTGTAACGTACACTGTAAAAAATTTTATCGGAGAATTCCTATATATTTATGTGAAGTAATTAACACATATATGCGGATTTTCTCAACTTGTCCGGAAATTTACTGTGAAATGTATGGGAAATTTCATATAAATGTACCGGAAATTGATTTCCTAATCAGTGATTGGAATTTTCCGGTTGATGTACACAGGAAAATTTCGATTATTTTTTACAGTGTATTTTGAATGTTTCAGTGTGGGTTTTCGTATCGTGGAACGATTTTGAAATACATCGAATGTTCTCATCTCAACTGAGTACTTTGCAACGTACAATTTTGATTGTGATTCGTGAGATTTTATTACATAGTGATGAATTTTTTTGGTATTTTTCTTCTTGAACGGGGAAAAATCTGTTGATCAGATAAAGGTCACCACATGTATCGAGGCACAAATATTTATTTTTCGATAAAAACAAAGAATCAACAAATGGTGGCACCCGGCCGCTGTCAAAAACACGTGTTTTTGAGAAATGATTGCAGAGCTCGTAAAAAATCTGGAGTAATTTTAATTCTATGGATTTTCGGCTTGTTGAAAAAATGGCGAGATTTCAGTGATGGGCAGCCCCAATCACTTCTTTGTAGGTACTAAGAGTACATTTTCTTGTCAAGTACTTTCTAATTTGACGTTCAAAATCTTTATCTTGCGGAAATAAAAAAAGTACTTCAAGTACAAAAAGTAATTGAGGCTGCCCATCTCTGCGACATTTTCAATAACAAATCGATTTTTTTCGCAAATAAGTGACACTGTTTTTTGGAAATACACGGAGGAAAATAATACAATGAAAATTACAACATTTTCTAGTGAATTAAGGGGGTACCAGTGATTCCCGCGGATGCAACACGCCGTACAAGCGTACCGACTGAATAAACATTTCCTCGGCAAGAATACTCTGAACTGAATTCATGAAGAAGGATGAAATTTTCAGGAATCAATCTTCAATTCCTTCATCTAATACTGTACATCGCCCGAATTTTGAACTACGAAAAAAAAGTTTGTGTTACCTACTGAAAAACACATGTTTTCTCGAAACTCACAATTCGGGCAATGTACCGTGATAGATGAAGGATTGAGGTTGATTCCTGAAAATTTCATACTTCTCTATGAATTCAGTTCACAGTATTCTTGCCGAGAAAATGTTTACTTAGTCGGTACGCTTGTATGGATGGTTGCATCAGTAGGGATCGCTGGTATCCCCTTGATACTATTAGGTTTCATCTCTTGAGAAGTACCCCTCAAATTTTCAAATAGAACTTTTTACAACTGTAATAATTTTTACTACATTCGGTAAGAAAGCCTCTGAGACCGTCGTTTTAGAAACGAAACGAAAATCTAAACCTACGAAATCTGATGAATGATTCTTATTTAACTTTGCAAATGGACTTGTTAGAACTGATAACATCACTTAAAATATCACTGCAGAATTTAGGATCCCCAACAGTTTAACCGTAGAACGGGCATGTGGGGTCTTTTATGACCCCAGGACATTCTTTTCTACCCCAGCATCTGAGCCTCTCTTTATCTCTGTAGTTTGGTCACCCAAATATTTTCAAAGTATACATCCTGACGAACAAAAACCGCCCATGTTGAGTTGAAATCCGTTTAGTTTCAAACGAGTTACAGCCATTCGAAATTTCCTGTGTTTTTCACGTGCCCGTTCTAGGGTTAATATACCGTTTTCCCATCACTGATTCGTTTCAATGAACGATTCAAACTTCAGCAAAATAATTGTGACAACATTTGACAAAATAATACTATCCTACTTCATTGTTCTTCTCCGTGTAGCTTTTATGATTTTCGATATTTAGCAAAATCTGTACGATATTCTCTGCGAAATTTGATTGAGGGATTAAATCTAACTATTGTTGAAATGGGAACCTATTCAAATAAAAATTGAGGGAACTATATTCTGAAGGCCAATTTGAAGAACATAGTGGAACAAGAATTTGGAAATGCTTGGATGTGCACTTGATTTGTTGAAGTCCGCTCTGAAACTAAGCATTTTTTCAAGCTGTTTTTCCAGAGGAAAATCTTTCTTGTTTATGCCTCAGAAATCGCGCCTCGGAAGGGACAGAGGGACTCTCCACGTGCAAAATTTCAAGTCAATTTTCAAATCAAATTGACTGAGCATTGATAAAATTATTGGTATAAAATTAGCAAACATACGTTGAAAAATTGTTTAAAAAATCCTATACCAACGATTCAATAATGAGTACCCGGGGAAAAAAGTTGAGATCTGAAAAACTGCAATTTTAGCTCATATTTTTCAACACACGTGTTCAAATTTAAATTCATACATGGGAAAATATCAGAAAATGTTTGTTCATTGAACAATCAATTGCTGATCAAGATTAAATGTGATTTTGAATTCGGATCTAACCAGATCTACACACCCCAGCAACGTCATCCATGGAACTGTCTAGGGCCTCGCGAGAATCTAGCCAAGGGCTAGAAAGAGTCTAGTGGCTAGCGGGGAACTTGTAAGGGCCTAGCGAGTGCTGATATAACGCTTGCTCGGGCAGATCTAACCAGATCTGTCCACATCTAGTCAGATCCATGGAGATCTGAATAGATCTGAATCAGATCTTGTCGGCCAAAATTTGGATCTAATCAGATCTGATGAGATCTGATTAGATCTCAACTTTTTTCCCCGGGTACTGTGTCGCTTTTGTCTCTTTATTCTCCATTTCCTACAATAATATACCCAAGTTTGAAAGAAATTCGTGTCGAACGACTCTTAAAGGTCCTTCATCGAATTTTAAAAGGTGATTAAATAGTTTTCACTGAATGAACGTGTGGAGGATAAAACACATTTTGTGAACAATCGTCCGATGATTGTAACTTGTACGAACATAGCCCACGTGCGTTGATTCACTTATCGGAAACAATCGGGAATTCAATGGTAATGGTATTTAAAGGCATACTTATAACGAACTGTTTTATAACGTACGTCACTTTTGATTCTTCAACAACATCCTTTGTTGTGTTGTCTCAGCCTCGAGGCGTTTGACATCTGTGCGAGATTGGACGATTAGATATGACCGCGTACGCACATCGCGCACGTTCGAACCATCAAAATTATATTTAGAAATTATTTTTCGCAGAGAATTTATGTTGACTCGACACGAGTTCTACGAGTCACACAGATTAAGCATGGTTTTCGAGTAATACTCGGAAAAGCATTCAGTAATTTCAATGTGGCATAGAAAATGTATGTGATTCGCATTTATCGGGTCTTAGTGGCGGACATCGTTGGTTTTTTTTCCAATTCAACAATTTTTCGTCAAAAGATCGAATAAATTCAGCATTTCAACTTTCATTTTGATTCTTTTTATTTGGTGAAGATTGGTTCACGGGTCGTGATTACTATTGCTATATTTAGTAGTAATATACTACTAATTCTTTCAACAACGTTCATGACACTTCCACGAGTTGATGTATCGGGATGTTATAATATTTGTATGTAATAGAAACGCCGGGTAAGCATGAAAGTAAACGTGAATTGAATACAAATGATTTTTTGTGGTTCTCAATAATGGAATAATAAGTTAACTCAACGGCTAAAAAAATATCTTGACCCTTTCATTCTTTAATGACAAACTCTCTTCGTGGAGTTGGTCAACACTGTAAAAAATATACTTCTTAAACTGCCAAAGAAGTTTGGCAGTTTTTTACACAAACTTTTTTTGTAAATTACCAAACAAAAGTTTGTAAACATTCAAAAAATTTTGTGATTTCACGAAGATTTTTGAGAATTCACCAACTTTTGTTCGGCAATTTACAAAAAAGGTTCGGACATTATTTTTCTAAACCAAGTTTGTAAATTTCCAAGCATTTTTGTTTGGAATTCAACAAATTTTTTTTACAGTGAAGTTTTTGAAGTGAATCTTATTTTGCCGTGATGTGAAATAATTTAAAAATGAAAACATGAATTTTATTCGTATTACATCATGGGAGTAACAGGACTGGATCTCAAATTTCCAAATGATCTGTGCACAGAATGGGTTAAAAGAACCCATTGATTCTAACCAATTCTCATTGAATTACAATTAAACGTGGACAATGTTCTGACCAAATCTCATCGGTGATTTTTCAATGAGATTTGGTCAGAACTTTCATGTGAATCTCGTTGAATCTAGCCAAATCTCACTAAATTACGATTAAACTCGGACAATGTTCTGACCACATCTCATTGAATTTCATTTGTCAGATTCAATGGATTCTTTCAACCAGGGTGACGAATTGTGATTTCAATTGATGGAATATACATTATTGCTGCTCCGTAAATCTACACGGAGAAAAATTCATCATAGTTAAATTTACTATGGGACTTTGTAACCGAGGAACAGACAATAAAAATATGATCAAATTCACTATGTTTTACAGTAAATGACATTGAGAAGCCAGTCTGTTCCTCGGGCACAATGATCAAATAGTAAATTTAACTAAGAATTTCTCTCCGTGTGGTTGTTATTTCTACATTAAAAATTACAGTGTAGACAATATTTTTTCGCGTTTTCAAGGACTCGGCTGGTTTTTACATTCGGTCGCTCAATGATATTCGCTATATTTTTTTTTAATACGGCGAATGAGAGGAATTCACCACTCGGGAAAAGCCAATTTCTTCGAATTTTTCTCATAGGTTGTTCCGATTGTACACATTTTTGTGAGTAAGTGTGCAAAATTTCACATCATTTGGACAACTTTTTCACATAAAATGAACAATATTTCGTGACTTTGAATCCTGATTCCCGTAATTTCGGTTTTTCGTGTTTATAAACACATGAATTCAAATAACTTTTACATCAGTAGACCTAAAGTCTTCTAATTTTTACCATTATATGTTTGGTGTATGTAGAAGATTTGCATGTATCAAGAATTTTCTAGCTTGAGAAACATAAAGGAATAAAAATAAAAATGTAAATATGTAGGTATTAATATTTGTATTGACTGGAAGTTTTAGAAATTTGTATCTTATTCTCTAGCTGTGTGGGGCTTTGTTTTCCATGCGGAGAAAATTAATGCACTTCATTGAGTACAAGAAAGAGAAAAAGATTCATTCAAATTGGTTAAAAAATGAAAAACTTTTTGAAAATTGAAAAAAACGTGTAAAAATATTACTAAAAATTCAAATTTTTCACTTGGAAGATATATGGAAGGGGCTCAAAATTTGTTCTCTTTCCGAAAACATCTTCTTTGAGGGGTATCAAGTAGTATAATAATCTTTTCAAACATTGGTACCCTGAAACATAAAAATGCAAATTCTCTGCGGCGGATTCCCTCAAATATTTTTTCAATCAAATAACATTTCATCTCAAGTAACCCATATTTATTGTTCTGAATCAATGAAAATTGCATTTATATGCTAATCAAGGTTGACTCCACCACCCAAGTTCAAATCGTGAATCTTGAATTTTCGTTGGTTAATTTTAGATTTTAACCCAATTTAAACAGAGTTGATGGGATTCAAAAAATCGATTTTTTCAAGTTTCAATTCCGTAATGTTCACATATTCAAGTTTTTTCACACAAAATTTTATATCAATCTGACAAATATTTTTGAAGTAACACGCACATTTGTAACAAATTTTGTATTCTCTCAAAATTGTGTTCTGGATGTTGATGGCCATAATTCCTCGGAAATGGCTCAATCGATTGGTCTCAAACTTATATAAAAAGTTTATAAATATGTTTTTTTTCAGTAATTGATCGAAGGTTTTGTCTCATCAATGAATATTCTCCATTTTACAAACAATTGAAGGCGAAAATTTCCGTCGAAAATCAAAATTTTATTCTTTGGAAGCCGCGATTTTGTTCAAAATTCAAATTTTGCTCATTCGTTCGATTAAATACTGGGTTTAAATACTGACGACATTTTTTTGATTTTAGGGATATTGTAATTATCGTAAGACGCCCTCTATTACAGGAGCTTCCGGAGATGCCAGAGTGGAGAAGTTTTCAAAATTATATACAACTTATATAGAATTATGTATAAATTATATATTCACTATATTGAATTATATATAATTTATACATAATTTTGAAAATTTTGATACTCAGGTGAGTACAACAAAGGTTGTTGTTTTAATTCATTCAACACAAAAAACATCCAAATAAGTTGAACTGTAGCAGCCAAATGTGTTCAAGTTCATTTCTTTGTTAGTCATCTAGTCAAAAAATCTTTGATGCAAAGTTGGATGATTTCTATATCTTTTCGTGAGTGATTCAGGGACGCGGAGTATTGATTTGTCGAACCCGATCGTATTGTACACATTCTTGCGTTCCTTGCGTTTTTATTTGCGTAGGGTGTGTAGACCAAGGAGTATCAGGAGAGAACATAACCATGGAAAAAGGGTAGAAATTATCAAAACGGAAACTGACATCCTCAAGACCAACTTTATTATGACTCCAACCAACGGAAGTTCTGTTTCCAAAAGTAAAATTCACTTATTACTTTTGGAATTGTGCTCTCATTGATTGGATCTATCGGAAAGTAGATCTTGAGGGTGTGGGTTTCCGTTTCATCCCTACCACCGCTATGTTCTCTTTTGATACTCCTTGGTGTAGACAGACCATAAAGGTCTAGCTACACAAGTTTCGTAAAGACAAACGTAAACGTAAACGGCTGCGCACAGGGCCAATTTTCCGTATCGCTCCATCTTTCCGTTCTTTACGTTCACGTTTACGTACTTGTGTAGCTAGACCTTAAAGGTCTGTCTACACAGTTTACGCAAACGCAAGAAAGCAATGCGCAGAAACTGTATACAAGACCGACGCATTGCATTTTCGCGTTTGCGTAAGCTGTATAGACAGACCTTAAAGCACTGTCTTCACAGCTCACGTAGATATGAACGTAAGGAACGCAAAGATGCGCAGATTTCATATATAATTTCTGCGCATTGCGTTCTTACGTTTGCCTAAGTTGTGTAGATAGACCTCGAGGCCTTAAAAGTGAATTTTTACTGCGTGCGCGCATGCTTACTTTGATCAGTATCGTTTGTATGCCACGTTGTTCCTAATTTCAAACGCTTTTTCGAGGACCAACATAAAAAATGAGGGATTTTTCCAACACTTGGTAGAATTATTTTGTTTTTTGGGTGTTGAATCCTCCACAAATGAAGGAAAAGTCCATCAAATTATTTTGAAAAATTCCCTATCTGTGGATTAACTTTGCTGCCACCATTTTTTGGGGGAAAATTCCACAATCATTTTTTACAGTGTTGCTTATATTATTTATTGTAATGAGGAGTTATGATTCCTTGTTTAAGATTCCTATTGGAAAAAAATTCATAAACCGCATAAAAATATGTAGAAATAAGGTCAATTTCTGAACTTTTTTTGGACTTCATTCTTTCTAACAACAATTTTCAACATGGTTTTTGTATATGATGTTGCAACTACGAATTATACATATAATAACCTGATTAAATACTTCTGCAACACATCTGATTTGTTTTCATTCTTAATACACGAATACCCTGCTCTCTAAAATTGTTGGAGTGAGAAATCACTCTTTAGCTAGCCAAAAGTGAGCCTGTCGAAATTTCGAGTGATATTTTCATTTATAGAGTGATGGTCCAAGGTTTGAGGTTCTAAACTCATAGCCACTCCAATTTTAAAGTGAATTTTCCAATCTAAAAGAGTGGAAGTTCACTCGAAAGGAGTGAAACGCGTGATTTTTCACACTGGAAAAAATATTTATTCGTAGGAATTAAATATCCGAATAGATGCAAAAACTGATTACTTGTGGCGAATAAATTATTCGTTTAGAAGTCCAAATAATTTGGGGCAAGCATTTCATTATTGGATTCGATCAAATATTTCATTAATCCTAAGAAATATTTTATGGAGAGAGGACAAATCAACTATTTATTTGGTTGGAAGAAATTTTGTTCCCAGTGCCTTCTTCCAGATTTAGAGAGTGAAGGAAAATTATTCCATTTCAATTTATGTTAATTTGTTTTATACCAAAATATCAAAATGAATATTTATTAGAATCATTAGATATTCATTGAAACCGAAACGATTCATTTAAATCACACAAATGGTACAAATAAGTACTTGTTAAATTTGCATAAACGTAAAGGTGGTTGTTTGATCAAAATAAATATTTATTCCAATAGAATGGAGTAAATAATTCCTTTTGAGGTACAATTGAATTCATGATTTATTTCATCAGGATGAATATTGAAGATTCTTATTTCACGTGTACAACTATTCGAAGAAACTTCTTAATCAAATTCCTTTGAACTCTTTCAGCACATTTGTGCGGTATGGGGGCTGCAAATAAACTATGTTTTATGATCTCCCTGGTTGAAAGATTTTGACAGTGAAGAATTTTTCAAAGCATTTCAGTGGTTTTCAGACAGATTCGGAGTTTCCCAGAGATACTCATAGAGTTTCAGTTCTTCAGTGAAATTTGGAGATATTTTTAGAGATTTTCAGATCAATTTTTGTCACCAGGGTTGGCTGATGTGACACGGAATGACCCCTTGAAGCTGAACCAAAATATAAATCCACGGGAAGAAGGAAACCGTTGCAGCAACTACGCATATCAAAATTTTTAGGTTCCGCCAATGCTGGCAATAGAATATAGCTTGGCGCAACGTTGACAGCCAAGGCTTGGCAATCTATTTTAATAAACAATTTTAATGTTGCACTCATATCGGTGTTCAACGAATTTAGGTTGTCAGCCTACCATTGATTCACAATTCCGCCAGGCTTGGCGTTTGCTAGGCTCATCCTTGGTCCAACATTGACCGAACGATAGATTCTAAGAAAGAAAGTGAGGATATTTTGGAACGTAGTTGAATATTGCCACAAACTTTGGTCTAGTCTGGATAAAAATTACTTCCCAATGTAGCGTCGATCATTGGTAATAGCATGGCTCAATATTGGCATGTTCTTTAATTCTAACTTTTGATGGTTGAATTGCTCGATATATAAGACTCAAATAGTTCTCTGGGAGAACAGTCGATCGTTCTTTGTTATAGGTTACACCAGAGGGCTCCCTATCGCTAATCCATATTGTGTATACTTAAGCGACAAAAAAACACCGAGTTGTTTACAGATGAATGAGGAAAACACGAGACTGTCCCAAATAACATATATTGGAAATTGTGAAATGCGCATACTTTTTATATATTCTTGGATTAATTATTTTTTACAGTTTTATCATTGGCGTAACATTGATAAACAATTTTTTCTATTGTTCGCCAATGATGGTTTATTTAATTGCCATTTCTGCACCAATGATGGGGATTCATTGGAAAAACACATTGATAAATCATGAAATGATGTTATCATTTTAGTGTTGCGCCATGCTTTGGTTGCCAAGCCTCGGCCGTACTTCATCTACATTGCGCCATGCTAGCGTCAATTGTGAATTTTTGTATGGGTACTCGAGAGGTCTACCCTAATTAGAATTTTCAAAAAATCGATGTTTGTTTTTTACATTTTTCGTAAGTATCAGAATGAACATTATGAAAAAACTTTAAACGCATTTTTCGCAACACAACGTTTTCCGATGCCTTGTTCATAAAATCTCCGAAACTACTCAACCGATCCTTATGAAATTTTTACCACATATTCTGGACTACTACAGCTACAGTTCATATCGAGGGTTTTTTAGAATTTTGATTTCAACTCTTTTTCTTTTGCCAGAAACAGTGAAAAAAACGTGATTTTTTTTTTCGAAAAATGTCCGCCATTTTGTCAATTTTCAAAAAATAAAAAATCGTTCGATATGCGTTATAGCTATTAACATACTGAATCTAACGCCGTTCAATTAGATTTCATCAACAGCGCAGACAAACCTTTTATTTAGGACTTTTTTTGAACTATCATTTTCATGTATAAAAACTTACTAAAATGTAGACAAAAAATTTTTTCTATGTATTTCGATAGTGTATTAATACAGTATAATAACTTTTATATGAATATTTATATTACAAAACTGTTGAAAAAATTCTGAAAAACTGTCTTTTTTTGAAAATTCTAATTAGGGTAGACCCCTCGAATAGTCGATTTTCGATCATCTACGTAGCGGTCAGGACAAGTAACACGACTAACTCGATAGAACCACTAACTAACTGATTTTACTTGAGGGATTTTGAGTTAGTTGAGGCAGCTAACGTGTTAATAATTGTCCTGACTGCTAAGTGGCTGCAATTATTCCTTTTTTTCCGTGTGGATATATAACTTTCGAAGCCACCTTGAATGAAAATCAATGAATTTTCAATTTTGTCGAGGCATTTTTATTTGTTTTTAGGTTCAATTTTCTCAAAATCAAGCACGCTACTCCTTTGAGCGCACAATTATTGTTCCTTATAGAATCATTTATATTAAAAAATTCAAAAACAAATAAACTAAACGCTGTTTATTCGACTTTCTTCACACGAAGCAACGGCTACTAAGGTAATCGTGCTAAATTCCACATAAAATGGAAAACACCGTCAGTTTCCACGTTGTTGCGGCCTATACGAAGTTAGAATGAAATCCACATGATCGGTATTCGACATTGAAGGAAAAAAAAATCAAGGAACAAAAAACAAACAAAGAGAAAAAAAACATTTCCTATTACTTAACACATTCGAAGATATGCCGAGTACTAATTTTCTGATCAAAGACTGATACATCGTTAAGGAATGATAATCGTGAAAAATTGAGACTCGATGTAATAATTTTGAAAATAACTCTCGAACGGACAAAATGTTAGGACAGAGGAAAAAAGAAAAGAAAGAATTTGTTTTTCACATTGGAGGTTCCGGCACGTGTGTATGCGTGATCCTCTTGCGTAGCAAGAGTACGTTCAAGGTTCAGAGGGCTCTGCCTTCTCTTTTCTTCCACTTGGCACGCGGTACTATTGCGCACGAAGATACCATGGATTTGCACGTGTACCTCCTCTTATCGTTCAAACTTTAATAATTGATTGAGTAACGATTATTTTCCCTCTAACCTTTTTTTCTTCTTTCTCTCATTCACCATTTCGGGGGAAAGAAAAATATGACAAATGCATTATCGTAACGTTGATATCCTTGGCGCACGCGTACATGGATTTCCACATTTTACGTATAGTTTCCACTTTACCCAAACCACGCTTCGCTTTCGGTTTCGAATCGAATAATATGATACGGTGTAAACAAGCCGACCAGATGTTCTTTTATGTTTTTCGTTCTCATAAAATATCATTGCATAAGAACCCGAGTGTGTTGGAATATATATCGTACGCTTCGATATTTTTACATGATGAATAAATGAGTGATCCGAGAACGATCTTCGTCATTTTGCCATCATTCTTCAAAAACACTTGAATTTTCTTTCAGATTATTAAACTTGCTTTTTTCAATCGAACATTCTTTCGAACGGGGAAAGACGTATTCGAATATCCCTTTTCGACGTTGACATTTTTGTTTTGAATCTATCGCAATCTATCTTTGGACTTCTCCCTCTAGATTCAAAGAATTTCACAGCAAACCCTTTTCCATCGTCATCGTCATACGTCTTTTCATTACCTTCAGCGTGAAAAACATGTTTGAGCGAAGAGACGATGATCTTCCAGTTAGCTCTTACATCCTTCGATCTTTGTCACAATAACACCAATTTTCAGCAACAAAACTCCATCGTTCGATCACGTAACTTGGGTAATTTTTCAAAATATCATTCGAAACAAGATTGAAAGGGATGAGGTAAAACAACGGTGCGCTTTTTACTACTCCGATGTCATAGTTGTCAAGTTTGTTTAGCCGTCAATATACGAACACACGATGTCACAACAACGATGTTGATGGCCAAAAAATCAGTTATAATTACGTGCACTTGCACCGGGATGCAAATATTCGTCATTTTTTAACCCGAGGAAACACAAAACGTAACGAATCCAAATTTTATTCTCTAACGCACAACATAATCTATCCAAAAATGACTGGATACATAAATACATTACATGAATATTATATATAAATGTATGATAGATATAAATTTATACACGCAACTGTAAAGAATCTAACGACCAACAATTTCGGACAAACATATACATTGTGTAGTTACCAAAAGACTCGTGTAGAGCCGGGTTTAAGATTCGAATCGAATGACTCATTTTCCACTTCCCTCCTGCCACGGTACATCGTACGTTCCTCTGTTCCTAATGCTATCAAGGCTACAACGTATTTGTAAGCGCCAATATTTTCTTGCGTATGCAGAGATCGATAAGATAGTTAGAGCGTAAACACGGAAGTTACAATCGAATCATTCTGTTCCGAGTTGCAATCGGCTGCTGCTGCTGCTGTTACTACTATGTTTTTATTCGGCTGAATGTGAGCTATTTTGATTCCGCGCATTGTTTTAGACGTTGTTTCATTGATTTTCAACTATCACCCTTCTTGGTACAACGATAAACCAGTTTAGAACTCTCGCTCCAAGTTTGTTCTCAGGAAACAGAACCGAAATTGGGGTTTTTGTGGTTCCAATTGGAGACGATTGGAAAGTGTGGTTTTCCGTTGCCCCGATCCTTCCCCGAAACCGATTGATAAAAATATTTGAAATCAGGGTTTTTACTACTCGTTCATTGTTTAAACAGGAAGAAAACAACTTCAGCTCTTTCGCGAAATTGGCCAGTATTTACCAAGAGTGGCCTGAAATTGGCTCTATGCTCATGCACACAGGGGTTGCTACATGTATCATAGTTTTAAAGTGGCATTTACATTTGTATCTGCTGCTGTTTTTACAGCAAACTTTAATTGAGGCTGAGAAAAATTCAAAATTCATTGACTATGTAACATGCGCAACGATATTCTAATCAAACATCATTACATCATTCAAAACTGACGACAGCGATAATGTAAGCGTGGTTTATTCCAAAAGTCTGGAACAAATGGCAATTTTCGATCATCTCAAACGAAACTTCGGAGTTTTATATCGGAATATCGTGAAAATGCATGTTCTCGAAGTTTGAATCGTTTATATAGAAACAAAACGAAAATTGAAACTCACGGATTCTGATAAATCATCGTTTGAATGATGTACTGCAAGATTTTTGGGCTTCGATAGTTGAATATTATGTCATTCGATTGTTGATTAGTTTCAATGAACGATTCAAACTTCAGCAACATATTTTATAATAAAAAAGTTGAATATATTTCTATAAAAATGAATCGACCCTTCCCTTTTGCGAATCGGAGGGAATTATTCTTCGTCTCGTTTTGAATTTTTGTTATCGATAAATGATATTAACGATGTTGAAATCTCTCACCGGAATGAATTCCTAATCGAAGATAAACAAACCAAGTATTAGAGTGACGCGACGAAAATGAACTCAATTCATTTAACAACAGCAATACACCAATGAAACCGTTTTTAACTCACATTTTACAATGTTCGGTTATCGATTCGTTTTGATAAATAATCCACAATTCAACAACATCGATGATTGAGGAGTTTTACGAAAAGATTTTCGAAGAAAGAAGCGTTCTTTTGTGTTGTGAAATTATTCCACCACGTGTTTTGGTTGATTAAAACCACTCAGTGGCAGAACCCACTGAAGGCAATTAAAATTCCTGAGCCCCTGGTAGCGAATTCTCTTTAAGGATTATGAAATTATCTGATCTGCGTCCTAGGTTCCTTTCACGACCACCCTCAAAACAAATTTTTCTGAAAAAAAAAAGGAGAAAAAAATAATTCGCTCACATTTGGATAGCTGAAACAGCTATACGGAGAGAAAAAATTTGCTGACGCAGCAAATCGAGTTATTATATATAGAATAGCAAAATTTTTTGCTGACCTAGCTAAAAATTTGCTATAACAGCAATCGTGTTAGCTACGACAGCAATTCTTTAGCTGTGGCAGCAAAAAATGTTTGCTCCGCCAGCAAATTTTCAGTATTATATACAGAATAGCAAACAAATTTTGCTGGGATAGCAAACATTTTTTGCTGCCACAGCTAAAAATTCGCTGTCGCAGCCAACAAGATTGCTGGAACAGCAAAAAATTTGCTGCTTTGGCAAAAGGAACCCAGCAAAAGTAGATTTCGCTGCCACAGCGAATTCCTTTTTCTCCGTGTATTTTTTAGTTGCGACAGTAGCTTTTCATTCAGCTGTGACATTGAGAAATGTAGACGCCGAAGCTAAATTATTTTATTACAATCAAACATCAATCGCTGCTGCATGCACCTGTGCTATCACAATTACGAATTCTTGGTGTGGTAACTAATAAATGAGTAGCTTTATAGCTGAGATCATTTCAGTTGCAGCGATTCATTCTTTCACGTGTATAGCACAGATCTGCAAAAAGAATACACATCCCTGCTTCAAGAATCCGATTGAAACTTATCAACTCGTCAATCAGTTTGAATCAGATTTTTGTCCGTGAATTTTCCTATTTAATCTCATTCAAATATAATCGGTTTGGATAGGAAATTTCTTCTCGATGGGATATAATCATTAAATTCGAATTCTCTGATTATATCATATTGAGTAAAAATTTCCTATTCAAACCGATTAGATTTGAATAAGATCGAATAGGAAAATTCCTGGACAAAAATCTGATTCACAATGATTCACCAGTTAATAGGTTTGAATCGGATCTTTTGAGCAGGGATGTGCTGGGATTTACCTTGTTATGAAATTCTGATCAATCCGGATAAAATCTCATAGATGCTGTTTCAAATTCGCACACCAAATCTCATCAAAATTGATAACTCTGAATCAAAACCCACACGAAACAGAAAACAAAATTCGCTGGGGCAGTACATTTTTTGCTAACATAATAAATAATTTGTGACGTCGACTACTTCTTCTCAGGCGTAGCAGCGACTCATTTGCTAAGGCAACAAAATTTTCAGTATTAAGGTGATGATAGTACTCGAGGTTGCGCCATCAAAAACGGAAGTACCCGAGTAGAAATTGATATTGGGTGTTCGATCAGGACCAGATCTGGAAAGCCTCATTTCAAATCGGGTCCTGATATGGAAAGTACTAAGGGATCAGAGGCTGAATGTAACGCACCGTTGCATCAGGGCCCGATGTGGCAAACCATATCTGGCCCATACATGGCTTACCGGATGTGGACCATACATGGCATGCCATAAGAGTGCCAAGTGTTGTAATTTCAAAATGTTGAAAAACAATATTTTTTGGAATTTGAAATTTGGACCTCGTACCGCATTAGATAAAGCACTGAAGAATTATATTTTCATGAATTCAGTTCGGAGTAATCTGAGCGAGAGAATATTCACTCCACCGGTACACTAGTATCCTTGAAGACTCTAAGGGTTTCCAGATCTAATCTCAATTGAATGCTCAATACAAATATCTGCATAGTCTATGATAAATGTGCGCATAGTTATCGACAAAAAGGATCAAAATTCAATTGCAAATTGACCAAAACTCAGCCGACCAACCCACTCTTGACAAATAGCACTACTTGACGAAGAATCAGTCACGTGACTAAACTGTGATTTCCCAGCTCATCGAATAATCGAACACTGCATCAGAGTGATTTTCATCAGGAACGGATGATAGGGCGTGCCAAATTACAAACCCATCAGGCCCCGATCTGATCAGCCTTATACGACGTGGCAGGGCATGCCAAATTACAAACCCATCAGGACCAGATCTGGCCAATTCTATTCAGGCGTGCCAAATGAGGGCCTCACTGAGGTCAGATCTGGGGTGTCAAAATAAGGTGTGCCCTATTACTACCTGATTGGGCCCATATCGAACATGAGGCCGTCCATACAATTTTTCTGCTCGGGTAAACGTAGTCCGAAATTCGAGAAGAGAAAGTTTTAATGTACTCCAACCCCAGCAACGTCATCCATGGAACTGTCTAGGTCCTCGCGAGAATCTAGCCAAGGGCTAGAAAGAGTCTAGTGGCTAGCGGGGAACTTGTAAGGGCCTAGCGAGTGCTGATATAACGCTTGCTCGGGAACGTTTCGCCTGGTTTCCAGGCTTTTTCAAGGATTATTAATACATCGCAAAGGAGAGGAGTTTTCCTGCTCCATCGTCATAGACCCGTGTTCGGGAGGATAGGATGAAATCAAATATTAAGATGATGATAGTACTCGAGGTTGTGCAATCAAAAACGGAAGTAAACGTAGTCGGAAATTCGAGTAGAGTTTTAATGTACTCCAACGTAGAGCAGGAAAACTCCTCGCCTTTGCGATGTATTTACAATCCTTGAAAAAGCCTGGAAATCAGACGAAACGTTGGGGTACATTAACCCTCAGTTACCCCACGTACACTGAGAGAAAGGTACCTAGTTGGGATAACTAAATGTTAGTTGCCGCAGCTAGATTTTTATTTACGCTAGCTAGACTCTAGTTGGGGTAAATAAAAGGCTAGCTGTCTGAAACATGAATAAAATGGTTTATTCAATGGGAAAAAAAATATAGTCGTGACAAATAAAATTTAGCTAGCACAACTAAATTTTTATTTACAGTTATTAAATTTCCTAGCTGTCGAATATTTGAATAGACCCTTCCTCTCAGTGTATTTTCGCATGCTTGCATTGATCTTTTGTTGTGATTTGCAATCAACTAAATGAAGTTCTTTCCATGATTGAAAATGTATTATGGTTCTTGAACTTGATCCTTGTTCTGGTTTTAAATCGTACCTCTTCCCCCCTATGAACAGAAGACCAGATTTTCGAAAACCTCTCGTTCCCTTTTGATCTTCGTGGGGTAACTGAAGGTTAAAACTCTCTCTACTCGAATTTCGGACTATGTTTACTCCCGTTTCAAGATTTTCAGTATTTTATATACAATAGCGAACACATTCGGTTAGCAGGTAGATAATATTTTTCGCTAACACAGCTAAAAAAAACAAGACTGTTGTGATAGAAAACTGCTGAAATCTGATTTCGCGATCACAATGAAATTTTTTCTCTCGCATAAAACCGATGTATGTGGTTTTTGTGAGAATTTGAAAACAGGAGAGACTTTTATGACTTTATTGAATTGTATCCTGATAACTGTTGAAAACAGGGTTGCGAAAAATTCATATGGAAAAAATGATTCGCTATGGTAGCTATTTGATATTTGGATACAGTAAACTCTCTCTTATAAATAGTGCCGCAGAACTTCTCTCTGGCTCAAATGTCTTTCTTTGGTAGGGTGAAGAAGACACCATTCGGCACTGTTGAGGGGGTTTACTGTAGTTAAATTTTAGCTACTTCAGCGATAACTTTTGTTGTTTTTTCAAACCGAAAAATATTTACCATAGCTGTTTTCTAGTTACCTAAATATCAACATTCTTTGTTTTTCGTGTAGAACTTCGACCCGGCTTTTTTAGATTTGATCGGGGTTTGAAAAATTTATTCCAATTGGTTGGGTCAGAATGACAATAATTGCATAGAGATGAAAAAAAATGATCAATTTTATCAATTGTGATAGTGAATTTTTAGCAGTTAAGGTAAAATACCCTATACCCGATCGGTCCTTATATTCTAGGTTTTGGTGGTTTAGTTGTGCAAAAACTCTTCAACCAAAACATTTTTTGTAATCAATGAATCGAAAATTAAGTTTTTCATTTGAAACTTCTAGCTATATTACTTCGTAAATTCATGTAATAATGAAAATGATCGGATTCTAGTCCCCGATCGGGTATAGGATCTCTTACCTTACAGCAAAAAATTTGCTAAGCCAACGAATAATTTTCTGCTTCAGCACAATTACAGTTGAATTCTATACTACACAGTTGAACAACTTTGTTGTGAAAGATTTTTCTATGTTTAGTTGTCAACCTCAGAGTTAATTCATTTGTTCACTGCGTAAAATTTAAATACTTTCTATATACGAATACGGAAATCGTTTTAACAAAATTAGATCTCTCCCAAGATAACCTGCTGATGTATCATCAAGCATAACTAGTATCATGTACATTCAAATGAAGAGGATTGTTGAAATACGGCAAGATTAACAAACTTGAAAAAATTCGATCATTTGAAATGTTTTCGATATTTTTCCAACGATGAAATTTATTCGAAATATTTCTCAATTCCCCGATTCCACGCTTATCGGAGAATTATAGGACAGAGAAATATTTTAATTATACTTTTCGATGTTTTAATGAACTTGCGGAGACCTTCAGAAAAATGCATGGACCCTTTTATCCTCTCGAATGGTAAACATCATTCCGAAACTGATGGCGATTACAGCATTTTATTCATTTGCATTTAGAAAATGTTCAACTTGAGAATCGATGAAGACGCTTTCATCAGTGATGCTCGGTTTATCCGTTCGCCAAGATTTTCTTTCTCAATTTCAGGAACGATTAGTTCAATGAGGAAATAATTTGTGAATTAAGACAGTAATTATTGTTATTGCAGGATAATGCATGCCTTCTTGTCTACAGTGGGTGGCCAAATTATTAGGCCACAATTGAGATTATTGAGATTACTCCAAAGTTGAATATCTCAGTGAAAAATTATCGTAAGGAAACAAATCAATACGCAATTTCAAGGGCAAAGTCTACTCTTTGAGCATCATTTGACCTCTTTGGTCTATCATGTTTGCCCGACAACCTACATCGCATTAAGTATAAGCATTTTGCTCGATATTTCCTCAGTTTTTCAAACAGAAGGAGCTCGCAGGAAGATTAAAACATGGAAACACGAAAATAAACATTTTGTAGAGAATTTCCTCAGCTCCAAAACGCTTTTTTTATTTTCCTGGTAGAGTCATTTTCAGCGGAGTTATGTCATGTTTTATGACTTGTAATTTTGAGACGGTTAAGGAACAAAAATTTCCTTGGAGGAAAAGTTTTGTTTTAAGATGTATTATACGCAGAAAATACTTTTGAAAGCAATCAAAACCTCTCGAAGTATTTTTTTTTCGTATAATACATAGCAAAACTAAACTTTTTCCTCCAAGGAAATTTTTTGTTCCCTTAACCGTCTCAAAATTACAAGTCATAAAACATGACATAACTCCGCTGAAAATGACTCTACCAGGAAAATAAAAAAAGCGTTTTGGAGCTGAGGAAATTCTCTACAAAATGTTTATTTTCGTGTTTTCATGTTTTAATCTTCCTGCGAGCTCCTTCTGTTTGAAAAACTGAGGAAATATCGAGCAAAATGCTCATACTTAATGCGATGTAGGTTGTCGGGCAAACATGATAGACCAAAGAGGTCAAATGATGCTCAAAGAGTAGACTTTGCCCTTGAAATTGCGTATTCATTTGTTTCCTTACGATAATTTTTTACTGAGATATTCAACTTTGGAGTAATCTCAATAATCTCAATGGTGGCCTAATAATTTGGCCACCCACTGTAGTTTCTCGGATGATTCGCCTATAATATACATATCTTCGTAACGTTTGATGTCTCAAACGAAAACTGAAAATAATTTGTTTATAAAACAGTTACACATGATCTATAAATTATTAAAACATTCATCTAAGCGCCATCATAGCTGGCACGCACATGCATAGTTAGTTACGAAGTTCATTTCTAGTCGTTCCAAAATTTCGGACGCGTCATGTTGAATACCTATTTTTATAAATGAATAAGCTCAATTAGTAATGTTTGAACTAATGAATATTCTTTTTCGAATTGTGTGTACCGATTCACCACAAAATCTGCAGCTGATCGTGTATTTCTTAGATAATATGTTTTCTTCTTCGCGCGACTAATGTAGTGTTAATAAATTCCAAAAAATGTTGGAACAATGGGTGGTATACTGCGAATCGAGTAAAAGCAATGTTCCCCAGTGATTTTGGAAGTCGAATGTGACCAATGAGTTGACATATGCTGCATTGATTCTATCAACGGAATCAATTTTTTCAAAAAAATTGCTTTAAAATGTTAATAATTTGTTAGTGCGGGCTCCAAACTCGATTGAGTGTTCCAGTGAGCATAAAAAGGTTTCCATTCGCGCAGGTTTCATTGGAATTCTCAGATCCATTTCCTGATAATTGGATGATGGAATTTTTTTTCAATCATTATAAAAAAACAACGAATTGAAAAATCAATCTGTCAACCATGCAAACTTTGAAAGAATACGTCCACAGATATTGCATTAAAGAAAGCCTGGTAACAGTTATCAAATATATATTCTCGCAAATATTCAATGATATTCATAAAATAATTGATGAAAATTATCAAATATATTATGAATATTAATTCCAAAAATTATGTTACATTTTATAATGAACAACTTTTTCGCAATCCAAGGTAAAAGTCCAAACAATTGCTTTGCGCAATATCTAAAAATCAGCCGATCCACTTTCTTTTCTGCGCTCAAACTTATCCTCAGACTTCATGATGGACATTCGAAAATCATATTTTTTTGAATCACCATGATTCTGGCATAACTAAAATCTCGTGGTCCTAACGATATTTTAGCTATTCAAACTGGAAGGTTAACCATGTGTGCACAAACATTGAGCCAACTTCAGCCCTCTCCTGGCGCGAAATTGACCAGTATTTGCCAAAAATGGGCTGAAATTGACTCTATGTTGATGCACATAAGGGTAGCCGTCGGAAATATAAGTGAAGAAGTTTGTGAATTTAGTAAACAATTTACCCTGGACAATTGAATTTCGTTTGGTGTGGTGCAATTTCTATTCGACGGAACTAAACGGTTTTTCGCTATGTAAGGTATTAGTACCTATTAGCGGGTTCAAATTTTTTGGAATTCCATTTTTCGAATCCTTGAAGTATCAAAAATCACACCTTAAAATTTCAAGGTCAATCAATTGAAGGTAATCAAATTCCACGTGTTACGAGAAATATGGAGAAGAATATGCAAACAACTTTGAACGCGTTTTTCTCAAAACGACTTTTCTTCGCATGGCGGATAGTTAATCTCCGAATTTACTGGATCAATCATCACCAGGTTTTTTTCACTTGTTTATTTAAGTGTTCTGCGCAGGAATCCACCACTTTCTTGCAAAAAAAGTTGGCAACACAGGACAGATAAAATAAAGGTATTTTTTTGCACTTTTTTCTTCAAGCATAAGCCATTTTTTTACTTTTTGGCATATTTGTGCTGAATTCCTGTGTAAAAGACTATCCTCCTTAACGTGCTTTTTCTCGATTTTGTTTCAGACCTCTCAATCCGGAGATTATCTGTCCGCCGTGGGACTACTTTTTTTTTCGAGGACCGTACTTTGGCGCCCTCTACCAATCACGGACAACACGACCAGTCAAGGACTCGGGTTTTTCTTCATTCTCCATAAAATGCCTAATGTTTAAAAGAAAGAATATAGTGATAGCTAATAAAGAAGCTGAGATAATCTTATATGAGAATATGTTTTTTTTTGGCCTTCTAATAGGTGCCAGTACCTTAATATCCTATTAGATTAAGATTTCATGGGGAAAAGAAATTTTTACAATATATAATGTGATATTGTTCATAAGATAATAGAACTACTAGATTGATTATGCACGGAGAAAAGAAAATGGAGAAATTTACCTTGCAGGATGGCTATGCGTCGCTTCGAGTCTTTAAATGAAAATTTTGTCAAATAATTCACATTACGAGACAAAAATGGATTTTTCTCTAATGATGTGGATCATTTGACAATATATTTTGCCAAAATTTCCATTTAAAGATTCGAAGCAGCGCGTTGTCATCCTACAAGGTAAATTTCTCCATTTCCTTTTTTCCGTGTAGAATTTTAATTTAAATTTTATGGAAAATTTGTACACGGAGAAATATAGTGATATAAAGGTCGAAAATATAGTAATCTTTGATAAAAATTTAATTTTGTGTCACAGGAGGTCCACTCTTAGTTTGTGTTGAAAACAACATATCAAATTCTGAAATTCACAGATTTTCCGTGTGAATTTAACATTTTTGTGTTGATTTGAAACATTTTTTGGGTTAATATTTTTATCATAAATTGCGAGTGGACCTCCTGGAACATGCACGTGTGTTAAAAATACACCAAATTTTTCACTGTGTATATTTCAAATCTGGGAGTATTTCTTAAATGTATAATAAAGATAGAACGGTTCACATTTCGGTTAAATGTTATTTGAAAAACAACGAAAAATTATCAATCATCAATTAACAAACAATAGAAAATAATAAGAATTTCCCAAAAGTCATGCATGAAATTTTATCAAGTGAATAACAAGATATCGAAATTTTGTTATCCACTTTATAAAATTTCATTTTTGGGAAATTCTCATTGTTTTCTATTGTTTGTTAATTATTGATATTTTTTCATTGTTTTTCAAATAAAATCCAACAAAAATGTGAACCGTTGAGAAATACTCTCCGATTTTAAGAGATATTCTCAAATTTTTGTTAAAGATTACTATATTTTCGACCTGCATTTTTCTCTGTGTAGATCATTATAATTGTTTGATATTATAAATAAATTGTATAAACAAATGAGTAATCTGAGCGATCATTAGCAAAACGAAATCAACAAAAACAAACTAATTATGTGAATAAAAAATCGCAAAATCACAAACATGAATGGATCGATTCTTTGTTAATATAATTCGTTTTCTATAATTCGTTCATTTTTGTGGATATATTGTGATTCATAAAGAATATCGGAGGGAGAATTTCCATCAATCAAAATCATCCACGATACAACTGAGAGTGAATTTAGAGAAAAAAAAAATGATTTCCTCTACCAGTAATTGTTTAGACTACAAATTTGTTCTAAGAATATAAAATAATAACGGATAATGAACTTTGATGTATAAATACATCATGAATAATATAATTCAAAGTCAATGATGATTTTCGTCGTCATATAATTTGTTGATAAAATTCATCACGAATATCGGGTATCTAATTTCGATAATGTACATTTGTTTGAGAGACAACAAACAATGATGTTCCCTCAATAATTGCACAAAACGCCAATTTATTATTAATAGTATCAATAAATTATAATGATTCACAAATTTTCATGATCAAATAACCCTTCCACAAAACAATAAAGCTATTTGAATCGGAAAATATTTTTCACTTGTGAAAAATCACACGCAACGAAAAAATACGATCTTTTTCCGTATCTTGAGGTTTTGGGAACTGATTCAGGGTGGTTTCGATGTGTTAAATACGAAAACCATGTCCGTCGTCTTGAATCAGCTCCATTTTCTATAATTATTTATATATCATTTTTATATAAAATCACAAATTCGCTTGGTTTTTGGCGCATGCGAATTTTTGAGAAATTTAACACTATGATCATATTCCAAACAAATTCCACTCAGAATCAGCACAAAATGAAGTGATGAATTTATTCGACTTCCATCGAATACTACAAGTAGGTTTTATTGAGCAAACTGGAGAGAAAAACCATCTTGAACAGTCAAATCACATGAAATTTCCTCCTAAAAAAGTCAAATTTGCATTAATGGATCCTCAGTGGAATGTGCTTTTTGAATTCTAATTGCATTTATCGCAGAAAGACAACCTCTCACCTCGCACCGAGACCAACAAAGATGACGAATTCTCATAACAACGAGAGTTTCAGGGCACCTGAGTGGACACTTGTGTACATTTCTTATTTGAATTCCGATAGGCTCTGCATTGTCCTAGCAAAACTGACTTCAGGCCAGCACGTGTTGCTAAGAGTTCCAAGAAAATTACCA
The DNA here is from genome assembly GCA_018340375.1 of Gonatopus flavifemur. NCBI lineage: Eukaryota > Metazoa > Arthropoda > Insecta > Hymenoptera > Dryinidae > Gonatopus > Gonatopus flavifemur. Next base: position 17,353,004 of record JAFFJZ010000005.1, read on the forward strand.
CAAGTTAGAAGAGAGATATTCATAAATGCCTATGTGTCCCTCACCTCCTTCCTATGACTATACACGTAGAAAAAATTTTGCTGACGTAGCAAATCGAGGTATTATACATGGAATAACAAATCTTTCTTCTAACCAACAAGAATTTTCAATATTATATACAGAATAGCGAACAAATTTTGCTGGAGTTAACATTTTTTTGCTGTCATGGTTGAAAAATCGCTGTGGATTTTCACTCTTTTGGAATAAGAATTTCAGTCTCTGAAGCGAATTGAAATTTTACTCCACACAGAGAAAAATTTACCTCATGTCCGATAAATATAGGGATAACATTTTCATTTTCATCGAAGACTTTGGTCGATCGAACAGGAATTTAATGCTGTCCCTATAATTACAGCAATTTTCTTTCCGTGCAAGAAGGTGAAAATTTATTTTCGTGGAGTGGAATTCTCATTCTTGTCGGACTCGCAGTATTTTTTCTCTGTAATTATGGATTTCCATTACAAAAAAAAATTAGAAAGTAAGTGTTTTCAACTTTCCTTCGTGTTCAAGGTTACCAAAACTGAAGTGGTTCTAATTATAGTTATAAGAGGGTGAAATAACTCGATTGAAATTAATGAAAATTTTCTAAAAATGGGTTTCAATGCACGATCAGGACATGATCTGTAGTTTTACAACTGGAAGTATAATAGTTCTCATCGATCGAAGTGTGGGCATATTTTACTGAGGGAAACCATCGAATACATTCCAATGTGCATTACTAGGATACTCGAAACTCCGAACTAATGACATTCCCTTGATTCAAATTGCATGAGTTGTCGTCTGCAAAGGGCTTTTTATCAATATCAGCAGAGATCTCCTTTAATTTGTGATAATCTTTGGAAAACTTATAGCAATATGTGTTAGATGCAAAATTATTTTAACCAAAAGGAGGTATGGATTGCCATAATTAACCCTCTGGGGATACACTGGGTCAAAATGACCCATCCTCCATTTCGAAAAGTTGTATATCTCTGAAAAAGTCTCTTTACATTTCTTTAGATATCGAGGAAACTATCAATTGTAGAGCAAAGCGATGAATTTCAAAAGAAAACATTGTTCCACGATGTTTCAAAGCCGAGATATGAGCGATCAAAGAACATTTGGGTCAAACTGACCCAGGATTAAAGGAAAAGTGCACATAAATCCTCGTGTGTCTCAGACTGCCATTATTACGGTATGTGCGAACAATTGATAATGCATTATTTGTGAATTGTCTCTTCTTGTTCGTGTTCATTATTTTCAACGCACGTGCACGGAAAGAAAAATTAGCTTCGGGAGCTATTGTTTCAGTTGCAACAGTGAGGAATGTAGATGTCACAGCAAAAATTTCCTCATCCAAATATCAAGCAATCCAGAATCCTGCTTGCCGTAGCAGGTTACCAATAGCTACGATTGTCCTTCAATTGGTATCGTTGTTTTAGTGAAAATTTTTCAAATTTGAATACCTCATTTATTGACTCGGACGAAGACGTAGTAAATGCAGAGATTCATGGCTGCAAAATGTCCTTGAATGCAGTTGGATGGAAGATTTGAGGCATTGAAACGTCTTCCTCAGCGGTATCACAGACCGCGATACCAATTGAGGGTCATTTGAAGGAATTAATGTTTGTTGAATTGTTACTGTTACTTACAAGGAAACATTCAGTGACGTGCCTCTCTTCTCATTCAGCAACGATGGAGATCAGTTGGATGAAAAGCCAATATTATGACGCAAGGTAATTAATTAATCAGTCAGTTAGTCAGTCAATTAATAGAGAAAGAAATGAGTAAGTTACTAAGTAAGTAAGTCAGTCAGTCAGTCGGTTAGGTCGGTCGGTCAGTCAGTCAGTCAGTCAGCCAGTCAGTCAGTCAGGCTGTGAGAGAGTCAGCTCTAGCTGTCATAGGCTCAGACGCGCACACTCACATTCATGGTGTGGATTTGTTTTCTTCTTTACGCACTCGCACTTTTTTTTTCTTCCTTTCTCCTGATCACCATAGTACATCCTTTCTCCCTCCCCCATCGACCAATTATTCAACCAACTTTGACGTACAATATCACGTTGATCTTTGTTCAATGTTTTGAAACTGAGATGAAAACGATCTGAATGGAAATGAACATACAACTAAAACGAAGGTAAAAATGAAAGAACGAACGAAAGTGAAAAAACTTCTCCACGGCCTGCTCGGCGACCACTGACGACGATGACTATGATACACGCGTAGAACGAAAGCGTTCTATGCCTTTACTTTGGGTTTTTCTTTTTTTCCTTCTTGCCTCTATCTCTCTTCCTTTTTCCACGTTATTCGAGCCTCATAGGGGTGGCGCTATAGTAGTAGGAGCAGCGCACTGTACCCGGACTCGCTCCGGGTGTGGGTGCGTGTGCGTGTGCGTGTGTGCCGGTAACGCAGTGGCGTAACCTTCTAGAAGGCCACGGCCGTGACCGCTTGGCTTCGTTACTTCCAACTCCGGGGCGGAGTCTGATTTAGAATTTGGAACGGAATACCGCAACAAACTTCTTTTTACGGAATGCACATGGACAAAAAGAACACAAAAAAATGATAATTATGAAAAGAAACAAACAAGACATTGTCAGGCTCTTTGACCGATACTCCTGCACTTGATCGCACTGTTTTGTTCAATAATATATCCTTGGATGCAGCACCATAGATTGCAGTAATCCCTGTTGAAAAAGTCCCATCAATTCTCATATATAAATCTTATCAGTTTATATGAATTTTAACAAGTTTTTATCACTCTATATGCGGTTTCTGTCCTAGAACTTATGGGTTTTATACGATTTCATATGAGAATGCAACAATTATATAAGCACTTTATGAGATTCAATTAGAACCATTTGCAAAGACTCATAAAACCGTATAAAATCGAGTGTGTGTACTAGATTTCATGCGGTTTCTGTCCTAGAAATGACTAGAATTCATTAGAATTTATGAGATCTTTTCAACAGCACCCACAGAAAGATTTTCTTATCGTAACAAAAATTTCATTATTATGAGAACATTTTTTCCTCAACATAGGGACAATCCTAATTTTTCTTTTGATAAGAGAAAAATTCTCTCCCCTCAAGTAAAATTTAATAATCTTGGCGTTAGAATATTGAATCTTGGATCAAGAAAAATAGTCCTGAGATCACCATAAGCGTTTTTTAAATAAGACTTGGAGATTTTCTTGATGCAATGAAGTTTTTATTCAAGGTAATGAAATCTTTCTTCTCACCCAATGAACATTTTGTATCTTGCGATATATTTTAGACAGACTTTAAATATCCTGTGCAACACTTTTAAATAAGTTCCAGATCAATTCTTGTTTCAAACTCGTCTGAAAGATATCTAACAGAGTTGTACAAGACATCTAAAACCAAAATATCGCAAGACACAAAATGTTCAATGGTAACGATAATTGATTATTTTCAAATAAAATATTGGTGTATCGCTTGGGATGGTATCTGGCACACGGTACACTGCTTTATTTGATTATTACTGTTTCAAAGTTTATAATTGCTATTCCATTTTACAACACGATACATTGGAATCAATTTTGAAAACTCTATTACTCTGCTGCCAATCGAGGGAAGGGGAGCGTATCGTTAAGCGTCGCCTTTAAGAATATTCATCTAGTTTCAGCATAAGAACATTTTTCTCACCACAAGAAGCGATGGTTTTCACAAGAAATAAAGATTCTTACGTTAAACAAAAGTCATGGATCATAATTTTCTCTACTGACAATCCATGATATGATTACTTTGAAACAAAACTGCTTTTTGGTCGAACACTATTTGTTTTCGGAGAAGAAAATCGATATCGAGAATAAAATGATGGTAACAACAAGAAATCATTTCTGTGAGTGAGGGATGTCTCAATTACATTCCAATGTTCCATCTTCATTACATTTCGATATCCTTCCACAGGAATGTGTCAAAGATCTAAACTCTCTAAATCTGGATGAGTGAAAAAAAGTTGCATTCCACTCCACTAAGTCTCAGAAGTGAGCCAATCCCCTTCGAGTGGGATTTTCACTCGTTTCGAGTGAAGTCTCATTCTTTTGGAGTGAAAATGTCACTTCTAGCTGCCTAAAGAGGGAAATCTCACCCTAAGAATTTTAGAGAGTATCAATCGAAATGTCACCTATCTGCAATGTCTCAGATATATTACAAAAGAAACATTACAATGAAATATTTCATAAGTATTCTGGGAATATTTCAGAAATATTGTATAACAATGTAAGCTCCGGAGTCGAAAAATTGTAATACTTTTTAAAGCCTGATCAACTCCATAATACGCAACGAATCAGAGCTAAATCAGGTTTGACTTTTTGACTCGAGAGATTAGCGGACATTGCAATGTTTCTGAAGGAACTTTAAAACCTCAGTTTGAAACATACAGCGCACGGAGAAAAACGTATGGGAAATGTGTAGCAGGGTTTACCATAATAATGGCAGTTTTGGGACACATGAGCATTCCTCCTTCAATTATGGTAATCTATACCTCATTTTGGTGAAAATAACCAATTGATTCTAATGAGGTTTCCCTTAGATTATCCTAGAAGGTTGAAATAGGTTTTCCTCGCTGTAATCTCATCAATACCTTCCCTGGTGAGAATTTCCGCTCGCCGGAAGCGAACTTTGAAACAAATGAAGCGTAAAATGTTTCAACTTCCACTTCTTTCGCGCTTAGATACTGTTTCATTTACTCTCCCAGGTCGCTTCACACCCTTCTTACGCTCCCATTTTCACTAGGGTTGTTAGGTTATCCTGAGATTATGAACATATATGTTTATAAAGTATAGTTTAATGAAGTGAATGCAAAAATGTCTTAATTTTAGATTGTATACTCCTTGGTGAAATAAATTTTCTCTAAATTAGGAAAATATTTCTGAACAAATGTTAATATCTTCCAAGTTAGATCTCTCCATGCCGAATACAACATTTTTGGATTGTGAATTTCTTATTCATATCCTAATTGCAATTTATTCTGGAGGTTTTGGTATGGGATTCCGCATCAAATCCTTATTAGTCTTGCCTCAGTAAAGCGTGACATGACTTGTCAGGTTCTGACGAGGTTGCCTTACCAGGACCTGGGCTGAATCAAAGTTGACCTGATCTGGTCCATGGGGTAAATTTCTAGTCGGGGTGTTCCAAAACTGCTATTATTATGGGGATCTCTGCTACATCACAGGAATATTTCAATACTTCAAGCGTTAGATTTCTGCAATCCTCATGAAATCTTCGTCGCTGTATGGGATTTCATACACCCGCATACTTTGAATTGAATTTCAGTAACTGATGTATGTCATGCATCGTCGAATACGTAAAATGTGAAAGGGGGTTGAACATTCTCAGCCAATATTCACGAAAGAATTCAAGTTCTCTCTCTCTCGGGTATTCTTGAACTTGCGAATCACATTCGAAGGATCATTGCCATCATCTATCATGCGTGGAAACAGTTCTATGTGAATGTCAAGAATTGATTCCAGTGTTCAAGTTCGTAAAAATGAAAGCGGGAGTTCGCTTCAACCACGTCCCTATACCTGAGAAATCTGCGACGCAAATTCCAGATAAACGAATCGGTGGTGATGAGAAGGAATTGGACGCCCAAAATTTCTTATTTACGATGAATAAGAATCAATAGGAATGAATCGGATGCGCATTTTGAAACAGACTGGTTTGGAAATATCTGAATAAAAAGTTCCCCTGGAATAGAAAATCGAATGATATTATCGAATAAGAATGTGGTTAATGAGAAATTTCCGATGCAAAATCCGGATACATTCCGATTGAATTTTGTGAATCGGTTAACGCAAAAGCACCGGTTTCCGACTACCATTTCCACTATCCGATCGTCTGATAATTTTGCGAATAATCATTTGAATACTTATGTGAATGGATCAAATTCACTTGCAATTTATACATTAAAATGTTCATCTACTTACCCTTATTCATTCAATATAAATGCGTGCAATCAATTTTTCTGAAAATACAAAATGGACGGATTTAGGAGAGTGGTCAGAAACCGGTGCTGTTGCGTTATAATGAGAATTTTTAAGCAAGGCTGTGATATCACACAACAAAAGGTTGTTTATCAAGTTGACGCGAAGTTGCTGGGAATTTCCTACGCGTGTGATTGAGAGGTTCATGTATCCGAGCAACTTCCTAGCAACACGAGCTAAAATCCTAGATTTATAGCAAATTCCTGCAAACTGTTGTTGTACGTTTTCAACACTTCGCTGCACATTTGCTTAGCATTTTGCTGTTAGGGATGGAAGCAATTTTTCATTCACGTACTTGCAAAATTCATTGAAATTTTAATGACGTATGCATGAACATTTATTCAAGATACACATCAGCTGATGTATACCATCATTCGTCGCTGCAAAAGCCACTAAAGTTTTGGTAGCTAGAACTAAATTTTGAGGGTTGGGAGTATTTTTACTCTTCAACATGTAAACTGAATAACATATTTTCCTTCGTGTAGAGAGGGAGAGAGAGTTAAAAAGTATTAGAAGCATTTCGAAAGAGTCATTTGACGGGTGTGCAGTGTGCATCAGAGCGTTCTACTGCGATTATAGGGGATGGTGACAAAGGGTTGTGCAAACGACTTGAAAGCGTACTCTTGCGTTTTACAATTTCCACAAAAAGTGCCACTTGTGCGTGTTTTTTAAATTCAAGAAAACGTGTTTCGGTTTGTTTCAAAAGCGTTGTGAGAGTGTTTGCTTTTTCTTCTGGGCTCCCACAAAATTATCCACTTTCTTAAACAAATGAAAAAAAAAAACTTTGAGGTATAATGTTCAATATGAACATATACTTCAAATCCAACACTGTAAAAAAAAAACTTCAGAACACTTCCAGTTCCGTACTGGAAGCAATTAACCTCTACACTTGTACTAAAAAATTACATTCAAATCATGACAATTCCAGTGCATGCATCAGAAAATTCTTGTGTTTATACTGGAAAATTGAAGTAAAAAACATGAAATTTCATGTAAAATACGGAAAAATTTCGGTACAACAGGAATTTTCTTGTCCGTAAACTGAAAAATTCGTCATGAACAGAAATTTCCCAGTTCCTGGGTACCGGAAAATTCCAGTTGTTTTTAACAGTGAAGAATAGGGGAACAAATAATCTTGAAAATCTCCTAATATTATTAAACAAAGAATTATGAATACTTGATTTTCATCCAAAAACGCATCAAATTCGATTTGAGATATTCTATCGATGCGAAATTTTACATGAAATTAAAACAATTTTGTAAATTCAACGTTCACGAATCAATACCAATATTACACAGATCAATATAAGAAAATTTTTTTTTTTTGGTGCCCGAGGTCTGATCACTCATTCGGAATGCTTTTGGTGTATTGAATGCAAAACGAATATCAGATTTCTTAGATCAGCTCACTTTCCATCATCTTTTATACATAATTTTCATATATAATCTATATAATTGAGGAATTTTATATATAAACAAATTATCAAAAACGGGCTGATCCAACGAATCTGATGGTGTTTTCGTATTCAGTTCCCTAAAAATACTTCGACCCAGTTCTCAAATCCTCAAGCACTGAAATAGCTGTGAACCAGTGTTGTATGTCATTATTACATGTGCAAAATAATCCAATGATCTTGCACATGTCAAACATAAATTTATAGTTCGATGATTCAGAAGAAACATGTGTTGTTCAGGAATTGATATCCCAGTCAGCAAAACGCTCCCAAATCTGTGTTTTTGCTACTAGCAGAGTGCTGCTACCATAAAATATATATATTTCATAACACATATAGCACTGCTTCTGCACTCCCAATGTTACCAGGGAGTGCTACCTAGTAGTAGTCCTGGGAAAATACTACTAAGTCGGTCCCATTCCAACACATAAATCAAATCATATATCTCTACAAACTCTTGAATGTATAAGTGCATGGTAGCATCGCTGCCAGAGGTGTTGCCTTGATTTTGTTCGCTGGAATTCTTGATTGTATCTTTCATATGAATAAAATTTTTTAGCTCAACAAGTGGTATCAAAGGAATACAATAATTTCTAAATATTCTAACCTCAAAATAACATGATTTTTTCAATCAATCAAAACTAATGCACAAAAGAAGTCGTATCCCAGATAACAATTTGATCTTGCTGCAATCCCTGCTTGAAGAATCTCATTGGTTCCGATGCAGAAAACCGATTCAAATCCATTGAATCAATCGGTTCAATGAGATTCTTTAAGCAGGGATGTTGTCAGGCAAGCTTGTGACAAGGTTGATATAAGCTTCCTAGTTGAAACAAGACAAGGGTACAAGTTTACAAAACCTTTGCAGCAGAATTGCAGCGACCTTACACTGGCAAGGTTATCAATGACAAGTTTGGAACAATCGAGTGACGAGTCTGATTCTCAGACTCTGAGAAGCTTATGACAAGCTCACATGTTATCTGGGATGAATGTTTCGACAACGTGCATTAACGAAACATCATAAACGCATGAACGTCAGAAAAGAGTTATCGACAAATCGAAGGAGAGTAATTTTCTAAATTTGCCAATGCATTGGGCCATTTATTGTACACTTTGACAGCCATTTTAAGCACGTTTGATTTTCATCAGAGAAGTACATCACTGCGAATCAATGCAAATACACTGTGCATCAGTGAAAATTCACAAGGGAAAAAATAATGTTGTTGATGTTTGAATGAATAAAAATTAGTGATCCTCCACCTGTGGCACACGAAAAGACAGAGGTTATTAAGATTTAGAGAAATGACTGACAATTTAGGGAAAAAGAGTAGGTACCGCTAAAGAATATTCGTAGTGAATTTACCAATAAATGATAGTTTCACTATGAATTTTTGGTAAACTCACTGCAAACATTCTTCAGCGACCGACCCTCTTTTTTTCTGGATTGAAAATCATTTTCCTAAATGTTGATAAATGATTTTCAAATATTGATCGCTTATGCAGCAATATTTCTGGCCATCCAAATATCAAATACACGAAGCAGCTATCACAGCTCATTCTTATCCACTATGGCGAATTATTTTTTTTCCGAGCACTGATTTTCACACTGAAAGAAAACATCTAATCGCAAAAGCAGTTACAATCCACTGATTATGTAGTAGAATTCAACTAATTGAAATCAGTGGTAAACTTATGAATGTGGAATCAGTAACATTCTATCGATTCCAATCAAGAGAGAACATAAAAACGTGCTTGACCAGAGAATAAAGCAACGAATAATTTGATTCAATACATATATAATAATTGAAGTTGATATAACTATGGTTGGAATCCATAGAAAGACATACATGGTTATATATGGGGCTATGTATAAAAAATTGAAATATTGTATATAATAAAAAACCTGTATCGGAAAATTCCTATATATTTATGTGAAATAATCAACACACAGATGCGTTGGGAATTGTCCCAACTTGTCCGGAAATTTACTGTGAAATGTTTGGAAAAATCCCATAGAGTTTGGAATTTTCAGGTGAATGTATGGGAAATTTCATATAAATGTACCAGAAATTGATTTCCTAATCAGTGATTGGACTTTTCCGGTTGATGAACACAGGAAAATTTCGATTATTTTTTACAGTGTCGTAAAAGAGGATCATACATATATTCCCTATACACAATTATTGAATTTCATATAAGTATCGCTGGAATTCATATATAGTCATATATAGTTATATATGTGACTATATATGACTAATATATGAATTTCAATAATACTTATATAGAATTCGGTAATTATATATAGGGCACATATACCCCTTACCTACAAGGGCATATATCGTTATCTCAAATTCCATATATAGCACTATATAAACTGCAATAGTTATATATATAGTATATATAATTCTTTTTTACTAAGCCTACCCTAGTACAAAGGGATTATATATGGTCTATATATAATTATTGAAGTATATATAAGTATTATTAAGATTTATATAAGCACATATATAGTTATATATGGAGCTATGTATAAAAACTTGAATTGTTATATATAGTAAAAAATCTGAATAATCCTTTTCCTATATAATTACCTCAAATTCCATATATACCACTATATATAACTATATATGTGCATATATGAATTTCAATAATACTTATACAAACTTCAATAATTATATATAGACCATATATAATCCTTCTTTACTAAGCCTAGTGAAGAAGGGTTATAAATGTCCTATATGAAATTATCTGATTTTATATAAGTATTATGGGAATTCATATATAGTTATATATGAAACTATATATAAAGTCGGAAGTGACTATATATAATGAAAATAACTTTTCATATATAGGCACTTATAGAACTATATATTACTATATATGAATTTCAATAATACTTATATAACATCCGATAATTATATATAGGGCATATATAAACCATTTTTACTAGGGATAAGTATTGTCGGAATTCATATAAGAACATATACATATGTCGTTGGTCACACGATGAAACGTAACAAGTCACGTTTTTGAATAATTGTTGTTTTTATGATAACTAATGTTTCTGATTCCGATCTCTCACAAATCTGGTATTAAATTGTTTGTCTAAACCTTAGCTATCCAGATGAATTAATTTCGAACGATTATTCAACTTCTAGAATGATGAAAATTCAGTAAAAATGAAGAAATTATAAAGTGATTTGTTACGTTTTGTTTAAGATCTAATTGTATTCTTTCGGAATCACCAGACGAATATCTAAAATGTCAGCGAAATGAAGTCCTTGGAGTCTTGGAGAAATTAGCTTTTATCATACTATATATACTGATATATATATAGTATGGTAAGAGCCAATTTGAATTCTCCAAAGAATCTATTCTACTGCCATTTCAGGTATTCATTTAGTGATGCCGAAAGAATACAATTAATCTTATTTCAGGAGCTTTCGATACCTGGGATATGATATAAGATGTAAATTGATTATTCGACGCTTTGATCACTTATCAATTGATAGAGGAAATTTTGTATCAATTGAGTGTGTTTTTTTTATATTTTATAGTACACTCTACTTAAAAAACCTAGGATAAGATCCGGATATACAGCAAAACTTTATCCGGTTCTGTATGGTAACTAATCCGGTTCTTGTATCTAAAAACCTTCTTACTCTGATCCACCCGAGTTTAGTTCGGAATTCATCTTATTGGTTGGAGTTGAAACCCTTACAAAACCCGCATAAACGTCGGGAATTTACTAGGGTCTATCTGGGTCATTTCCTTACAATTTAAAACCTACACACAAAGAAAAATTCTTGCTGAAAAAGCGATTCCGAAAAATCTGCTTTGCTAAATCAACAAAACGGTTGTTGTTACAGCAAAAGAATTGCTATTTTAGTAAGATATTTGCTAATTCAGCGGAATTTTTTAGCCGTCTGTATATCTACAATTCCGGATTGCTGAATGGCAAGCGATTGTTACGAAAGCAACGTAAAAATGTTTATGGGAAATTTCAGATACATCTATGTGAAGTAATCAACACATACATGGATAGGAAACTTTCCGTTAATTTTGGGGATAATCCTATAAATTTACAGTAAAAATCCCATAAAAACAGCAATTTTTATATATTTTTATGTGAAAATTGCTATACGTGTACGGGAATTCGCTTTTCCCGTACAAGTATAGGAAATTTGCTTTACATATAATAGGTATTGGAAAATCTCGAATACTTTTCACAGTGAACAAGATTTTTGCTGCCATAGCAAATTCTTTACTAATTAAGCAACAAGTTTTGCCATATCGGCAAAGCAAATTTTCGAGGTTTGTTGTTTCAGTAACTTTTTTTCTCTGAGTGTAATCAAAAATGTGGAATCCATAATTTGATTTTGGTTTACACCCAGAGCATAATCTAAGTAAATTGTAAAATTGACCGAAACATTGGATAATCAATTTTTAAAAAGAAGAGAAAAATTTTTTAAGTTATATATAATGCATATATAATTCAATATAAATTTATATACGAGTTATATTGGAAATATACCATTGTACTAACTGTTTTCGACGTTTCAAAATTGACTTTTTGGTTAGAACTGACCCTTGATTTATGCTCTATTTGCACCATTACATAACCTTCATAGTAATTTCCTAAATTCAGTTGATTTGGAGTGTACGCGGAGGTATGTGAGTTCTTGAATGGATGAATAATAGATATAAAATATCGTTATCAATGTATACGAAGAAAATGCACGGAGAGTAAAAATTTGCTGAGGCAACAAATGCAGGTATTATATAAAGAATGGCGAACTTTTTTGCGAACCTAGCTAAAAATTCGCTGCCACAGCTAACTGAATTGCTAAGACAGCAAAATCATTGACTAAAACAGCAGATTTTTTGCTGGGCTAGCAAAATTTTCAGTATTATATATAGAATAGCAAACAAAATTTTGCTGGAGGAGCAAAAATGTTATGCTTCCACAGATAAAGAATTGCAGTTGTAGCTAACAAGATTGCTATGATAGCAAATAGTTCGTTGTCACAGCAAAACATTCGCTCCTCCAGCAAAACCTGATTTTGCTGTCACAGCAAATTCCTTTTTCTCCGTGTGAGTCATCTGAATTCTCGTTATATCATTTTTTGATAGAAAATAAATGGGGGAGGATGCAGAGTTGAATTCACAATCACAACGAGATTAGAGCAATGGAGGAACATACGTACCGACTACCCCATGAAATTTAATTTACAATTTTTCAATTGGTTACAATCCTGCGGGAAATGAAATTCTTTTGATCTAAGGCCCTGTCTTGAGCCAAGTTGGGGTAGTCTGGGCCAAGATAAAGCTTGAAGGCTTCAAATGTTTCAATTTCCATAACAGGAAATCTCTGGCCAGGAAATTGCCATACACTCACAGAAATGATTTCTTGTTGTTACAATCATTTTATTCTTGATATCGATTTTCTCCTCAGAAAACAAATAGTGTTCGACCAAAAAGCAGTTTTGTTTCAAAGTAATCATATCATGGATTGTCAGTAGAGAAAATTATGATCCATGACTTTTGTTTCACGTAAGAATCTTTATTTCTTGTGAAAACCATCGCTTCTTGTGGTGAGAAAAATGTTCTTATGCTGAAACTAGATGAATATTCTTAAAGGCGACGCTTAACGATACGCTCCCCTTCCCTCGATTGGCAGCAGAGTAATAGAGTTTTCAAAATTGATTCCAATGTATCGTGTTGTAAAATGGAATAGCAATTATAAACTTTAAAACAGTAATAATCAAATAAAGCAGTGTACCGTGTGCCAGATACCATCCCAAGCGATACACCAATATTTTATTTGAAAATAATCAATTATCGTTACCATTGAACATTTTGTGTCTTGCGATATTTTGGTTTTAGATGTCTTGTACAACTCTGTTAGATATCTTTCAGACGAGTTTGAAACAAGAATTGATCTGGAACTTATTGAAAAGTGTTGCATAGGATATTTAAAGTCTGTCTAAAATATATCGCAAGATACAAAATGTTTATTGGGTGAGAAGAAAGATTTCATTATCTTCAATAAAAACTTCATTGCATCAAGAAAATCTCCAAGTCTTATTTGAAAAACGCTTATGGTGATCTCAGGACTATTTTTCTTGATCCAAGATTCAATATTCTAACGCCAAGATTATCAAATTTTACTTGAGGGGAGAGAATGTTTTTCTTATCAGAAGAAAAATTAGGATTGTTCCTATGTTGAGAAAAAAATTTCTGTCGGTGTACTTGGGTACTTTCTACACGGAAAAAAATTTTCAGCTGTACCAGCTTGATTTGAGCTGCTGCAGCGAAATATCTAGCTATGATAGCCAAAATCTAGCTGATACAACTAAACATTTTTTTCCGTGTATTAACGGAATGATGAAAAAGTTAACGAATTCTATTCGAATTCATCCCCCGTCTGAAAGTGAGTTTATATTAATAGCACGGAGAAAAATAAATTGTACAAATCGTATTGTATTAGGGATACAAATTTTGTCCTAGTCTCTGATATCTATTCATTGAGGAATATTAAATCAGACTATAATGAATAATAAAATATATTGAGAGTTATTAAAGGCTATTATCTACATATCAAAGGTTATAATCTAGATACTCGTCCTCATATATATTTTGATTGAAAAGGTAGTAATCCAGGGTTAGATTTCTTATAGTCATTAGTATATATTTTCCTCCATGAGCGAATAAAAATTTGGATGAATTTTTCGTTTTCATGTACCATCCCGGTGGGGTCGATTTCAATAATAATCGTGCCCCACTTGCATGAAATAATCATGATTGCCATAAAATATCTGTAGCATGGGAATTGACAAATGCAAAATGGAAATTGCGCCTTAGTTTATACTCAATAAGCAGTAAAAAATAGAATCTCGATTTCCACGTGGACGATACTATGCCCACGTCAATTTGCCAAAGGGAGAGGAATGAGGATTGAATTTTAATCGGAAAATAAGCAAAACTGGGATTACCACAATTACGCGTATACGTATAAAAATAGAAAATTGATGGAAAATATGTATTTTTACGCCACTGAAGATAGCACGCACACTCACAAGCGCACGAGGCCGGGCGTAAATACACATACGAAGACGCACATATGCACGTACACATGTTATGCGGTACTACCATCTCTTTTTCAACTGTGCGATCGGCCAATGAGGCAACTCCTAGGCCAATATCCTCCAAGGAATATACCATGGCGATACGTGAACGCACTCATCCACGTGTGTGCAATGTTCATTCGTGTGCGTGTATCTTTGTTGCATATACACGAACTCACACAGGTAGACTTTTTTTTCGAGCGTGGAAACCATGCCACTTCTTCTTCTTCTAGCACCCACATCGTTTTTCCGTGCACCGTAGTACACGATGGGGGAAAGACAGAGAAAGAGAGAGCGAGAGAGAGAGAGAGAGAGAGAGAGGGAGAGAGAGGGAGGAGGGTCAAACGACGAAAAGGAAAGATAGGGCCTTGTTCTTCGTTCTCATAAATACGAAGAAGGCTCTCTCTAAAATGTGTGCGCAACAGGGTGTGCGTGTGCATACGTGTTGACGAAATTGCCACCACGCCCAATTTCTCTACGATGCACTCTCTGGCTCTTCTATTTTTCTACGCCACGTAGTCCCCGTGTGCGCGCTCGCGCGCATCCACACACACTCACGCGCATAGGAAGACACGTATGAAACGTATTTTTCTTCTACACGTGTACTTGGTCGTCATTTTGGGTATACAAGGAGGGATGATGGTGAGTTTACCATGCGGGGGATGACGGAGGTTCGCTCGCATACTCAAGGATCGTGAGAACATTGCGAAACGAATCGTAAAGGTTCTCGTTGGAAGGGAAACTTCTATTTTCAGATCGAAAAGATGAATCAAGGAAGGAATAAAAAGCGACATACTTATTTCCCTTTTACACACGTCTTCGGATTTCTCTCTACGAATTATAAATTATGGAAGAAAATGTATTATAAACTGCTGTTGTTCAAGATAAACGTGGGTGGTCCGAGTCAAAGGTGATTCTTCGGACGATGCAGATACACAAAGAAATATTTTTATCAGTTTTCCAAAATATCGAGGTTTAGATTTCACAAATGTGCTTGCGATCTTTCAAATTAGTTTCGAAGAGAAAATCAAACTGTGTATAGGGTGTACCGTGAAAAGGACTTGTACGGTATTCGACTGAAAATAGTGGCTGCGAAATATTCATTCGTACAAGGGGAATTTTTCACCCTAATTTGGCGGTGATTGTCATTATTATTAGGAAAATCTGATACCCAAAAGACAACTGATTTTTCAAAATTTTCACAATATGCTCAACCCTCTGGGGATACACTGGGTCAAAATCACCCATCCTTCGTTTCGAAGAGTTGTATATCGCTGAAAAAGTACCTTTACATTTCTTTAAATATTGAAAAAACTATCAACTGTGGAGCAAAGTGAGTTTCGGATACGTATTCTGCAGACTTCGGCGATGAATTTCAAAAAAAAAAAAAAACATTGCTCCACAATATTTTAAAGTTGAGTTTCAAACTGACCCAATGTATCCCATGTGTGAGGAAACTATAATTGTTTCCCCAGAGGGTAAATATCCAGATACATTTTTTTGTTCGTGTCGAAATATCGAAATATTCAAAAAGAATTCTTAATGAATTCTCGAAAAATAATTTGAAAAAATTGAAGACTTCATTTCACCGGAATAATCTTCTCTTGAACCATTCGAGAAAAACTGTGAAGAAACGTGGAAGCTATTTTCCATAGTTTTGAAATCACGTGGCATAGAGCGCATCACGAATAAATGGGAAACCACTGTACTTTCTTCTCTTACTCTACACGCGGATGTTCAGTGGTATGCTGGAAAAAAATGTGCGCTTACAATCTTATCTGAATCAATGGGCGCTTGAGAAATAGAAAAAACTCAATCGACTTTGATAAATTCAAAAGAGTCTGACTGGGTATCGCTGCTTTAAGGGCAACCACCGTTAATGCAGTATGGTAAATAACACGCACACATTCTTTCATTTCTCGATTTTATGTGTACTTCAGTTTAAAACACTACTGTGTATAAAAAAATCTAAGATGAATTTAAAATCAAAGTATCGTGTTGAGTGGTATTCATTTGGAATTTTATATAATTTTTCATTTGTATCGCTGGAAATGCATAGTCGAGCTAAAGTGGATTGTAACTTTCGGAGGATTTTCAATACTGTACAATTATTGAAGTACGGGAAAGTGATTTAAAATACCGAACTACACGAATAAATGTGTTTACTGCACCAATTTGAATTGCACACCGAGAGGAAAAAAATTTAAAAATTACAATATTTATTCTCTTTAAATATGAAAGAGTGAAAATTTCATTCAAACGAAATGATAGGTTCCCTACTGGTTGCCTGAGGAGTGAAATTCCACTACCTTGGAGTGAGAATTCACTCTTCAAGCAGCCAGAAGGGAACCCATCTCTCCGTTCGAGTAGAATTTTCACTCTTCCGAATTTGGAGAGTTAACAGATTGACGACGTCGCCAATCATAGAAAATAGTCGCTCAACATTGTTCGAATAAATTACTATTCAAATTGATAAAAGTTGTTGTTCAAATGGTCATTTGTGGAACTCATTTTGAGCGATTATCTTCTATTGCCCGCGATGTCTTCAATCTGTTAACAAATATTGCCATTTTTACGCGTCTTTTTCTCTCAGTGCACAATAATTGAACTAAACATTTCTGAACTACATAGTTTCAGATTACACCGTTGTGCACGACACGAAAATTTCGATTAAACAATTGAATGTACACTGTAAAAAAATACTTCTAAAACTGCCAGAGAAACCCTGGTAGAAATTTTCGCTAGTGAATAATGAGGCACTTACGAGTTTATCTCTTCTACTCATGAGGCACTAGGGAGGAAAACTCACAAAGCACTCCCTAGAATGTAACACTCCAACTAACTAGATTCCATTTATCAAAACTAGTGAAACAGTAATCATTATCTAACGAGGGGCTTATTGGAAACTAACATGGCACTTGTGAGAATAATTAGCGTAAAAACTTAATACTGAATTGATATAATTGATTCAGATAAGTTCTTAGCTTGAACGAATTTGCTTCGACTCAGAGAATTTTGTTTTCTGGTAGCCACATTGTTTTCTTGCATCAAAAGAACACTGTCTGGAGAGGATTCTATTTTCAGAATGAAGAGACATGTTTTCAATTTGATTAATTACAGTCATCCAGAAACATTAAATAATCCAAATATGAATCTAATAAATATTTGGCGAATCTAATGAATAATATGGATCTGATAAATAAAACTGCTTACAAATTATTTTAGTTAATAATGTATAAACTTAATCTTAGTAACGTTAGGATTAACCTTGCAAGAAATTCACAAGTTTTATCCAAACATCACTAGTCAGATAAGGTTTACAAGTGATTCATTAGTCGCTCACTAGTTTTATTTTGATAAGTTTTTCCCTGCGAATAAGCCACGAGAAAGAACTTGAGATATTTCTACTAGAGAAGTTTCAAAAACTTGGAGATTTTCAAAACTCACCAACCTTTTGTTTGTCAATCCACAAAGAAAATTCGAAACCTATTTTTTCGAAACAAGTTTGTCAAATTCCAAGCATTCTTATTTGGAATTCAACAACTGTTGTTTACAGTTTACGATGCTTGTGTCCATACTGCACAAATCTGAACTACACATTTATAAACTCTTCTCAACTCCACCGTTCCAAACGCTACAGAAATTTTGACTACATAATTGAATATACGATGCTCGTATTCATACTACACAATTATCGAATTGTATGGAGGGCACATTAAAAATCAAACTACATAAATCTAAACTAAACAAAATTCATAGTACATAATTAAATGTACAGCAATTATTTCCCCACTCTCTAAATCTGAATCAGTAAAAAACCACTGATTCACAGTGAAATTTCACTGATTCCATCAGTCCTCAGGCGTCCACTGAGAATCAGTTAAAAATTACTGCTTCAATCAGTGCGAACCACTGGTTTAATCAGTGAAACCAGTGACCTGATCAGAAAAGAAAAATATCATGGTAAACAAAATTATCTTTTTTGAGACCCGAACCCAGACCCGCAGCGTCACTGTCGCTCATCATAACAGCTCAGCTACCGAATCTCACTTGGAAAAGGTAGAATTATAGATGTACTTGAAGAACGTCAGATCTTTGAAATACTTATATCTCAAAAACGGTTGCTTATGTGGATCTGTATTGTTTATAATTATTTCAAACACCTTGTACAAGCGACTACTTGCATATTATTTCTCTTATATGAGTGTTGGCATTATAATTTGAAGATGTATTTTTTCAGAGTATATATAACGTAATAATGTAATTCTTAATTAAAATGTACACATTTCAAAGAATTTTATTCACATACCACAAAGTTTCATTTTATTTTTCGAATATACTTTGAAAGAAACTGCAATTCATCTGCGCACTGATCAATCGGTGAAATGACATCTCACTGATTATGTCAGTAGTTATTTTACCGATTCTCAGTGCTTTTCACTATCAAACCAGTGAAATATACTGAAATCTCAGTGGTTACAAAAATCACTGATTCAAACAGTGGTTTTTTCACTGATTCAGATTTAGAGAGCACACAAATCTAAACTACAACGTTCCAAACTGCAGCGTGTTTTCCACGGAGAGAAAAGAATGGTAATATTTTTACCATGTCAACATAATATTCGGTTTTATTTTATATAAAATCGTGATTCTCACATAGTAACAATCACGATTTTATATAAAATAAGACCGAACACTATCTTAGCATGCATGGAAAAAAATAATTCGGTGTGGTAGCTATTTCATGCCCTAGAAGAAATTTTGCACGGGACAATACCAAGGCCTGACGAGGTATGCCTGATTTCCTATCAGGTCCTCATCAGGTTTTGTTACGGTTTTCCCTATTTCCCTCGATTTTATGGAAATCTCATGCAAACCCTACTGTAACTCTGCGTTCCAACCCTATTCGAATCCTATTAGGGAAATCAAATGAGTCCCTTGTAAGGGTGTCATAAGATTTCCCTTATTCACGGTTTCCGGATTCTAACCTGATCAGGACCTTATCAAAAATAGGGAATGCCTGATCCAATTTCTACTAGGGTGTATTTAATATTTGGATGGCGAAAAAAATGACTTCAGAAGCTGGATTTTAACTCCTATAGCAATAACTTTGGTTGATATAGCTAAAAAATAGCTACCACAGCCAGTTTCTAGCTATCCAAATATCAATCACATCGTTTTTTCCCGTGTGGTGAATATTACCATTCTCTTCTCTTCGGGCGGAGCACACAGCCCCAAGTTACATTGATCTGAACTACATCATTCCGAACTACACCGTTCCGACCTAGAGCGGGAAATGTGAAAAATTCGACGGAAAAAATTGATTTTTCGAATCAACAATTCATTATATAAATATACAAAAATTGAATTTTATATACATGCAAAGAAACATTCTTGCTGAAATAGTAGATTTTTGGAAAATCTGCTTTGCTGGTACAGCAAAAATATTACTATTTTAGCAATAATTCAGTACATTTTCTGTTAATTTACACTATTAAGAAAAACTGGAATTTTCCGGTACCCAGGAACTGGAACATTTCTGTCCATGAGGAATTTTTCAGATTACGTATAACAAAATTCCTGTTGTACCGGAATTTTTCCGTATTTTACATGAAATTCCATATTTTTTCAATATAAATACAAGAATTTTCTGATACGTGTACTGGAATTTTCATGATTTGAATGTAATTTTTCAGTACAGGTTAATCGCTTCCAGTACGGTACTGGAATTTTCCCGAAGTCTTTTTCTACAGTGTATATTCACACTGGGAAAAAGGTTTATTCATAGTTAATAACCGCATATTTGCTTATGGGAAGATGAATATTCGTTTGAATCAAATACATGCTGTTAATAATAAACAAGTGATATTCAGTAGAAATAAATGTTTGTTAATAGTTAATGAATCATATTTGACAGAATCATGATAGATTTGCATGAAATAAATATTTATTTCCCCATAAGCAAATGTACGTTTGTTAACTATCAATGAACCTTTTTCTCAGTGTACAATGCCGAATTGCTAAGAGAGTAATATTTTTGGTATGACAGCAAATTTTTCACTTACTCCCTGGAAAGATTTGTCACATCGGCAAAGCTAGATTTTCAGGTTTCTTGTTTCAAGAAATTTTTGTTCCCCAAGTGTGGACATTTTTCTGAGAAGAAATTGATTCCCAATGAGACCCTCGATAACTGGGTGGGAAAATTGATTATAGTAGAACCTTGTTTATCCAAGGTGACGCCAGCAGAGCCTACCTTGGATAATATGGAAATATGAAACTTCCTTATTATAAAATTACATCATAATTTAAATTCGCAATGGAATGTTGAATGGAACAAATGGTTTTGAATGGACAGATTTGTTTTTGAATTTAAAAATGATCTCCGACTGAAGAATTTATTTTTAAGGAGAAAATTTTATTTTCGAAGGAAACCAGATTTTTTTTGAGTGAGAATGAGATTTTTATTGCAAACTAAAAAATAGTTTGACGAAGGACAATTGGTTATTAACGAGGAAAAAATGAATTCGCAAGTGAAGAAATAATTTCTTCCATTCCAAACCATGTCTCTCATTCAGATTGATTTTTGCTATCCAAAAACGATTTTTCTCACCAGAAAATCAAACTTTTTTTCCGCTCAAAAATTACCTTCTGCATCCGAAAATTCATTTTTTCACTCTAAGCCCAAGTTGTTCGTCCAGCACCATTTTTTTATCAGATTAAATTGTTCTTCCGAGAATCAAATTTTCCGATTGGAAAATCATCTTGTGCCTATAAAATCATATTTCCGTTGGTGTAGTTTGGAGCGGTATGGTGCGGAATAGTGCAGTTCGACTCAATGTAGTTTAGATGAGCGTGGTTTGGGGCAGTGTGGTTCAAAACGGTACAGTTTGGAGCGGTGCAATTCAAATTTGGCTAGTAACAGAAGCTTGACGCTTTCTCTGTAAATTCCTTGGGGTTTAAAATTCACTCTTGAAGAGTGAAAATACTGCAAGTCCGGGAAAAGTGAGATTCCACTCCTAAAGAGTGACTTTTCACTCCATAAGAGCAGTGTCGGACTGGCTTGCACCAAGGCCCCCCGGCTGGGAAATACATTGGGCTCCCTATACTGAAAACAAAATTTCTTCTCACCAAATAAATAGTTCATTTGTCCTCTCTCCATAGCATATTCCTTGAGATTAATGAAATATTCAATCGAATAAAATGATGGAATGCTTACCCTAAATAATTTGGTCTTGTAGATAAATAATATATTCGCCACAAGTAATCAATTTTGGCACTACAAATAAATATTTCATGAGAAAGGATGAATACATATTTTTTTTTGCACTGTAGATGGAACACATTCTCAGGAAAATTAAAATTTTATCATCATTCATAAACAAAAAAAAAGAAAAACTGAGAATTGAGGCGATCGCCGGGGAGCCAGGCAGGCCAGTTCGACACTGCATAAGAGTGAATTCTCATTCCAACAGAGTGAAGGTTCGACTTGGTTTAAAGAGTGAAATTGCACCTTTTTATAAGAGTCAAATCCTCACTCCAAAAGAGTGAAAATTCACTCTTGTGGGGGTGAAAACTTACTCTATACTATATAGGAGTGATATTTTACTCTTGTTGGACTTGCAGGATTTTCAACCAAGGCCGTGTTTGAGCCCAGACAACCGCAACTTGTACCTGAACGGGTCATCGAGTGCGTCGATTTTCATTCCCAAACGGGTGCTTAGATCAGAGTTTGTGCAGTCCAGACTTTTGTAGTGAAATAATCGGTGTATATTTATTTGAGTAGTTCAAATTCTGTGTACTTTGATTTTCCATGTAACCTCCGTACAGTTCGATAATTTTGTAGTTCAGATTTTTTATAGCACTGAAATAATTGCTTCACATTTGCTTTACGTGTAGTCCATAACAATCGGCAACTCAAATTTATGTAGTTCAGAAGACCAGTCGTCATTTTCACGAGAAATCATGGAAATCCTTCCATTTTCATTAGCCAAATTTACCAGATATTGTATTTTTTTCGTATTCGATTTATTCGTCGGAATAATTTGTCACTTCTTTTTGTAACTTCGTATGCGATTAATTGATAATAATTGAAAATTCTTAGAATATATTTGAAACTTCATATACGGGTTGAATCATATTGTACGTTGTTGAATTTTATTCACGGCCTTTTTTGTTTCAGGTAAGGCGTTTCGTTGGAGTGAGTAAGAAACACTAATGATGTGTCTAAGAATGAATTGTATTGAAAGAGAATAATGTATTTCATACTTAACAAGAAAGTACTACTAAATACTTCACTGATGAATGAGCAAATCGATCAATAATTTCGTGAAACTATACACTGTTAAAAATTTCTTGAATTTTAATGCACTCTTAATGTACCAGTGTACATGAAATTTCAACTTAAAGGTACATGAAATGATATTCGAGTATTATTACATTAATTTTCAAATCATGTGGAATTCAATTACAATTTCAGGTATCAGTACATTAAAAATTAACTTAGACTAAATCGATGGAGATTTGAGAAAATAACATAACCATCAATAATGTTTGAAATTGAGTGAATAAATTGAATAATTATAATCTTTTTGTGATTATAAATTTTGAAATTATTATTCTCAATCGCATGAGGTTACACTCTACGAGTCTTGTCGTTGAGAGTGCTTGAACGACACTGAACCTCAACAGAACCTGAAATTTGTGTACGTCCAGGAAACCAGGTATTTGGACGTTTCCTGGACGTACACAAATTTTAGGTTCTGTTGGGGAAGGGTACGAAATTTTGCGCGAAATATTTTCGTGAACCACGTGAGAAATAAAAATTTCATGAATACGATGATAAAATACATACTTGGGGTTGAGGATTTTACTTTCATAGTGGTACTGAAACATTATGGGATCGATGGAAAATTCTTACGATTGAAGGTTATAATTCAGAAAATTTGGCTTCCTATATTTCAAAACCAATATGGAATGAGAATTTGCATTCACAGTGCGCAATCCCATGCATGTATTTTATTATCACATATTTGAAAATTGTAATTCTTACATATTTTATGAGGAAGGATGCGAAAAATATCATACGTTTCGTCTGTCGCTTGAAGGTCCTTAATGAGTTTCCAAGAAAATTTACTGGAAGTTTTTTTCTGGAACGTGAATGAAAATTCATATACAAATTTCATGTATTCATATATTAAATTTCAAATCCATGTACATTGAATTTAATGTATGTAGACTTGAAATTTGTGGAACCTGTACATTCCATGAATTTTCAGTTACGTACTTGAAAAAAACTTCCAGTAGATTTACATTAAAATTCATGCGAAAATTTTCAACAGTGCAAAGTTAATTCTCATTAGAATATGCGTATTAGTAATTATTTAATAAAATTTTACGAACGACGTGAAAATTCATTCTGCACCAAGGGGCAAGTTATATTTATTCAAGAAGGAAAATTCTCGAAAGAATCTGAAAAGGTTTCATCGGGCCCTCACCTTAATCGGACCTAAGGAACGTCACAAATCTTTTCTAACTGGGCTAATGCACCTTACGGATCTCCAATTTCTTAGAGAGTGCAGTCATGATTTATATTATAAGATTTTACGCTGTGTCACGACTCCTCGTTCGAGTTTGGAATTTCGAACGAGCAAATAAAAAAATCTTTCTCGGTAATAATCCTTCTAAAAACTATAATTAACGCAACGAATGAGTTATTATCCTCGAAGCATATTTCTCGATATTTTAAATATACGCATGAAAAAAATAATTCATGCTAATAACACGAATAATTTTGATAATTGAGTTTTCAGCGCATTTATTACATTTCTCGATCGACTTCTCTTTCTATATCTTCAGTTCTCTCGTGTTTTTTTTTTTCTTAGGGATTTCCTTTCTGGCGTGATCGGATAATAAATTTAATGACGTAACTTCGCGTATATTAGATATTTTTTTCAAGTTGACACGTAGAAGCGTACACGCGTTTTATATATTGTGTAATATACTAGAATCAACCCCCTTAAAAAAAAAATTTAAAACACTGTTAATGGATTAAGACAAAATGCAATGTTGAAAGGAAGAGTAAAAAATGGAGAAAAAAAAGATTGAAAGGTTTTGTAGAGTCTTTCCTCGTTCCGTGGGAGCCTAATTATCGAGTTATCGTTCACGTGCATACAATCGCAGCGGTGAAAAACGATCGGCCATTTCTGTCTTTCCTCCGAGCGGATAAGAAGTATAAAGGTAGTGTTGGAAAAGAAAAAGATGGATCGAAGGGAAAGGCGAAGAGGGAGGAATGCGACGGTGGCAAGGTGAATCTTTGTCCCGTTGCGCCATCGAAAAATTCCGTATCGCCTTCCTTGTGTGATGTGTCCAACTATAAAGGCAGATGTATAGGTAAAGGTACGCCAATCTCCGGTTATATCCATCCACAGGTCCCTGGCTTTTGAAACTCGTGTATGCGTGCACCACGTGTATACAGCTGTGCGTATATGTGGTTCGCGTGTACGTCCGTGTGAGTTTGTATCGGTGTAAGCAACGCAGCATCTTGCGCGTTAATTCGATGATTTATATATCCATGAATCCATATATTAGTGACGTCAAATCATTCCCTTTCTTCGAATTACGCAACTCGCCGTTGCGATAAGGGAATGAATAACAAAAATATAAACATTCTAATGATACTTTTTCCTAACAGTTTCAACTTTCAGGGGTTCATTCTCATTCTCTTTGTCTGAGCCACCAAATTTCAACCATGTGTGGAAAAATTGTGGGTCATTTAACAAACTTTGTTAAATCTGAAATGATTAATCATTTCGACACCAAAATTCGATTATAATCTCACATAATTGTGATTCTATGAATATTTAAGGGAATATTCGAACTACACCATTCGCTTGGAAATATGGTAGTGAAAGATTCTATTTGGTGCAGCTGAATCAGTTAGCTAGACTCTGTGGTCAAATTTTTTAATCAACCCTTGTGGAAATAATTCTCTGGAAAACTCTTGAGAAGTCTTGAAAACTCTGAAGGACGACTGTTTTTTCAAGAATTTTTTATGGAAAACTGAAAGCATTTATTGGAATTCGGAAAAGTACATGATATTATTGATATTATGAAGTATTGATAACTTTTTTTTGAAGTAAGAAAAAAAACAAAATGGCGGCTCTGCAGCCCTTCAAAGTTGACGCCTCGAGTTTGCGCCGTGCAATGCCCATGTCCAGGAAATTATCTGTAATCAAAAGGGACAATGTTTTCCATTAAAATATTTTGGTACGCTTTGCATGAACCTAAATTCAGTGGAAAAAAAAGTGAAAAATGAAAATTACAGACCAAAAGAAACGGAGAACACAATTCTTTTTTATAAACAAATACTTAAAAAGAATATTTATTGTAAGAATTATATTGAATTTTGAGGTTTTTTTTTACTTCAAAAAAATTGTATCAATACTTCATAATGTCAATAATATCATGTACTTTTCCGAATTTCAATGAATGCTTTCAGTTTTCCAAAGAAAAATTATTGAGAAAACAGTCGTCCAGAGGGATTTGCCCCCTTAATATTCCTAACTATTTTGAGAAAAGCGTAGTTCTGTAAAACTTTTGGGAAGTCTTATTTTCCCTGGAATTTCGGACTTTCCGCAAGAGTTATTAAGAGTTAATAAGACTTATTCAGAATTTTACAGGGAAAAAAATATAAGATATATATTTACTTACATGTATAAACTGATGATCTGTACGAATAATTTCGATGTTTTCTTTACCTTGGTTTAAAAAATCGATTGATTCTCATTGAATTTCGGACAATGTTCTGATTGAATCTCATCCTGCGATTTTTCAATGAGATTTGGTCAGAAAAATGAATTCTTTCAATATAAATCTGATTGAATCTCGCCAAATCTCATTGAATCTCGGACGAATTTCTGACCAAATCTCATGAAATTTCATTCCTCGGATTCAATGGATTCTTTTGACCAGGATAAACTCCACTTTCATTTTTGAGTTATACTTTGTTCCAGAAAAATATTCTGCTTTAAAATAATAATCGAATTTGTTATTCAAGCATTCCTTACAAATTTAACTATTATTACTTTATGCACACTCACAGGAATGATTTCTTGTTGTTACCATCATTTTGTTTTTGATATCGATTTTCTCCTCCGAAAACAAATAGTGTTCGACCAAAAAGCAGTTTTGTTCCAAAGTAATCGCATATCATGGATTGTTAGTAGAAAAAATTATGATCCATGACTTTTGTTTAACGTAAGAATCTTTATTTCTTGTGAAAATCATCGCTTCTTGTGGTGAGAAAAATGGTCTTATGTTGAAACTAGATGAATATTCTTTGAGGCGACGCTCAACGATACGTTCCCCTTCCCTCGATTGGCAGCAGAGTAATAGAGTTTTCAAAATTGATTCCAATGTATCGTGTTGTAAAATGGAATAGCAATTATAAACTTTGAAACAGTAATAATCAAATAAAGCAGTGTACCGTGTGCCAGATACCATCCCAAGCGATACACCAATATTTTATTTGAAAATAATCAATTATCGTTACACTCGAACATTTTGTGTCTTGCGATATTTTGGTTTTAGATGTCTTGTACAACTCTGTTAGATATCTTTCAGACGAGTTTGAAACAAGAATTGATCTGGAACTTATTTGAAAGTGTTGCATAGGATATTTAAAGTCTGTCTAAAATATATCGCAAGATACAAAATGTTTATTGGGTGAGAAGAAAGATTTCATTACCTTGAATAAAAACTTCATTGCATCAAGAAAATCTCCAAGTCTTATTTGAAAAAAGCTTATGGTGATCTCAGGACTATTTTTCTTGATCCAAGATTCAATATTCTAACGCGAAGATTATCAAATTTTACCTGAGGGGAGAAAATTTTTTTCTTATCACACGGAGAGACCGGGTCTATTAATATTTAGAAAAATGACTGTCAATTTAGGGAGAACGAGGATCGCTGAAAAATATTCGCAGTAAGTCTACTAAAAATTCGTAGTCGATGTATTAACAATTGATAGTTTCACTGTGAAAGATACCAATGAAACTATCAACTATTAATATTTTGACTACGAATTTTTGGTAGACTCACTACGAATATTTTTCAACGATCCTCTTTTTCCTTCAATTGACAGTCATTTTTCCAAACGTTGATAAATTCTTTCTAAATATTAACAGACCCGGTCTTTCCGTGCAGAAGAAAAATTAGAATTGTCCCTATTCTCAGACAAAAATTTCCTCATAATCATGAAATTTTTGTTACGAGAAGAAAACCTTTCTGTGGGTGTGAGTCTTTTTGAACCTTCAAAACTCTCATAGAGTAATTGTTTTCTCTGTAAAACTCTGAATAAGTATTATTAACTCTTAATAACTCTTGCGGAAAATCCGAAATTTCAAGAAAAATAAGACTTTTCAAGAGTTTACAGAGTTACCAAGACTTATTCACGCTTTTTTTGACATAGTTAGGGATATGAAGACTTTTAGAATGTTTTATTCAGAGTTCTGAAGACTTTTAAAGAGTTTTTCAGTGAATTATTTCCACAAGGGAACGTATAAGTATTCCAGCTGTTGAAACTATATTTCATTAGCAATAAAATTCATTTGCTGCATTTTATTTTCTGTCCCAACGAAATCCAGAGGAACCATTTAGCTGCATGTGAAAACAAATGAATTAACTATAGCAGCTACTCACGTTTCTACTTCATTCTTTTGCCGCTATAGCTAAAATAATTGGAACTGCAGCTGATTATTAGAGATTGTTTCAAATCATAGCTGTGGTCGCACACACTGAGAACCCGATTTCTTAGATTTAAAGAAAATTTCTTTACCCTCATTCTGATAAATCTTGCTTCCAATGGAAAAGATAATTCATTCCAATGAGAGAATTTTTCATTGAATTGAAATTATATTCTTCGAATTCAAGAAGGAATATATTCCTGTCTCAATTTGAAAATTTTTTGTTTCAATCTGATGAAGAATTCTTCCATTGAAAAAAATGTTTATTAGAATGAGGGCAAAGAATATTTTCTTTCGATCTAAAAAATTGGGTTCTCAGTGCAGGTTTTGTGGTTGATATTCGAATGGCCAAATAATTAAGCTGTGATAACTGCAAAGTAATAGTGAATTACTTTTTACAGGACCCAAATATTTTCTTCTGTGAGCCAACAATTTTTTATGCCAACCAGGAATATAAAACTTGAATAATTTTTCTCTTCTCACGAATTATTCGACATGAAATTTCTATTCGTGAAGACTGTGTCTTTTTTCAACGTTGTGCATCGAAACGGTAATGGCGGCAATGTTCTGCATTATCGCAAGTAAATAGTTACCAGAATGGTACATCGGGTTGTTTACTCGTCGTTTCTACCGATAGAGATTAAATTCTACGATTGTATGGGAATATCTTCCCTTTTGTACATAAAAGTACACAGAGCAGTGTGATAAGAGCAACGTACGATTAAGGTTTTCAAATCTTCAAACGCAGCCAATGGTAGATTTTTGATTTGTGCATATAGTTCGTAAACTCGTTAGTGTTTGCATTCTACGAGACACGCTATCTTCGTCTGTACATGGAGAAAAAAGTGGCTCGAAAATAAAGTAAATCTTATGAGAATCTAATAATTTTTTTGAGTTTTTGGGCCGATGATCGAATGGTTTGGACTTTGGTGGAAGTTCACGCAACAAGACTGAAATATCAGGGGAACCTGATGAATTTTACAAAATAAACAGGAAAATTATGTGCTCCACTTTTGAAAATTTTATATTCTCCAAAGCTTTCCTTGCGTAGAACATCATATAGAATCCGATTCAAAATCAACCGGATTGAGCGGGAATAGATTTTTTTTAGATTTCATTAGACAAACGAAAGTTTCCGTCCTTGGTAGAAAGACCGAATGGAACCTGATGGACCCATCAGGGTTTAAGATTTTCCGTATCAGGTATGTACACGGGAAAAAAATCAGCGACCATGACTCGGCTAAATATTCGGTTGCCTGCTTTGGAATTAATAAAAAAAGCAAATCAATGGGTTATAAAAAAATGTTGTTGTTGTATAAAAATTATTTTGTTGGAGGAACTAAGTCATATGGATGAATTTTTGTTAGGTGTTCGAACTTCGAACTCTGGTGCTTTGCTCAGGTGAAAAACCTAGGACAAGAACTGAATAAAATCCGAGTGAAAATCCGGAAAGACCCATCCAAGTGTACAACCACGTCGACGAGTTTTGCAGTGTTTCTTTATCCAGTTTTATTCGGATCCTATTCAGGTTCCGGGACTGAATATTGTTCGGAGTCCTGGATGACACCCGAAAAAGGAAGCGGATAAGATCTATTATAAATTTCATATTGGATTCGGCATTTGGAATTTCGGACTTTTCACCACGAATTTGTAATTAGCGACCTCCAAAAGCCTTCGAGAACCGGGTTTCGAACAAGTTTAAGACCTCCGCATATATGGAGAAAAATACAGATCGAAAATATAGAAATCTTTAATTGAAAATCGAACAATATTTCTCAAAATCTTAGAATATTACTTAAATTCGTAATAAACATAGAACGGTTCACATTATTGTTGAATTTTACTTGAAAAAGAATAAAAAATTATCAATACTCAACAAACAATAGAAAGAAGTATGAATTTTCTGAAAGTCGCGCATTCAATTTTACGAAATGAATAACAAAATTTCTAAATTTTATTACTTATTTTATAAAATTTCATGCGCGACTTTTGGAAAGCTGATATTCTTTTCTATTATTCGTCAAGTATCGATAGGTTCTCGTTTTTTTCCAAGCGAAATTCAAACAAAATGTGAACCGTTCCATGTTAAACTTAAGAAATATTCTCCGATTTTCTATTGAAAATTACTATATTTTGGAACCGCATTTTTCTTCGTGTAGTTTTATCCAAATTTTTGACATTTGGCCCCCACGGTGAGACGTCCGCCATATTGAATTTTCCAAAACTACTGATGTCATCCCAAAGTACAACTGAAAATTCCACCCGTTCCAGAGTTTGAAGTGGCTATAAGTCCGCTGACCTAATTTAATTCACGGCTGATCAACATGAAATTAGCAAATTTCCAGGTTCTTACGGGAAAAAGCCGCCATACTGGACAAACCAAAACAGATGAGGATAAAATATCTACAAATTCGAAAAGCGCCTAAAAAAGTGTTCCCGAATATGTATATTTATCAAGATCCTTCAACGAATTTGATCAACACTGATAGGCTGAAAAAAAAGAGAAAATTTATGCCGTCCGAGGACTTTACGGGTTAATATTACCCTCCTCCCCTCACATATTCTAGAATCGTTCATTGACGCAGAGCCGGATCTAGGAAATTTATTAACAGGGACACAATTCAATAACAGCGCTCCCTTGATTGGGAAAATTCACTAACTCATATATAGTTTTATATAAAATCATATATAATTCTGAAAATTTTCACACTCAAGTACTTTGATTTATTTCAAAATGACCTGGAGGAACCCTCGCCAAATGAATTGTTGCTTAATATAATCGACAGTAAAATGCAACCATATCTTGTCATCAAATATTCATCCTTCATCTGTGCAATAAATAAGGTTTCAGTTCATCAGAATGTGAATGTATGATTTTGCGAACTGTACCGAGAGCGCCCGGGGCACATACCCCCTTTTGCTCCCCCTTAGATCCAGCTCTCCATTGACGGTATAATAATTTTTCACATACTTTATGACATAAGAGAGATGTTGCTTAATTAATCTGACCCTAGTAAAAATGAATCATATATCTGGCATATATGACATAGTTTTTGAGATACGAGCATTTTTAGATTCTTTCAAAAATCCAAATAACTCAAAAACATTGTGTGCTATCGTAAACTGGGGTGGAGCCGATCTTTTGGATACAGCATTTTTTTGGGGGATAAATGTCGATTGGAGCATTGAAAATGGAAAGGAAAATTGAACTATCCAGTCATTCTTTGTTTCGCAGCTATGAAAATTCAAAGTTGCTGAATTTTGATTGGTTGAAAGTCAAAAAATTTCAAATCGCTATTAACTTTGAATTGAAAGGTGACAGAGTAGTTGAATTTTTTTCCAGAGATCCGCTGTTTTCCAACTTAGCCGATGGTATTAAGTTGAAGTTTGTAACATACAATGCTTTTGAGTTATTCGGATTTTTAAAAAAAATCTCAAAATGCTCGTATCTCAAGGACTGAGCTTCGAAAAAATTCTTTTTATACAGGAAATTATTGCATTTTGACTGAAGAATATGCCTTTGAAGTACGGTGAGTGAGTTCTGAATTACTCTGTACGACTCCCATATAATTCATATATGGGCCATACATGACCATACACATCCTAAATATGGCGTTTTAAACCTACATATGTGGGTCATGTTTGTTGTAGTGATGGCCGATCTTGGAAGAATCGATTCTTTTCTGTAAGAATTTATCAAGTTTTCATTAAATTTTATATAATTCCGATCAAAATCGTATAAAAATTCTATTAAAAAGAATCGATTCTTTCAAGACCGAACATCACTTGTTTGGTTTGAATTTTATATGGTCATATATATGCCGTACATGAATCATATATGAGTTATATATGACCATATATAATGTTTACAGAGTTTATATATGAATTTAGTATGGTTTATATATGGACCATATATGAATCATTTTCACTAGGGGAGTGGAAAATTTTAAAAAATCAAATATAATTCACATGTAATTTTATACAGAGTGTATACAATTTTGAAAATTTTCAATGAAGAATTTTAAAATGTTTCAGAATAGGTTTTCACTTCCATGGAATGTTGCTGAAGTTTGAATCGTTCATTGAAACGAATTGGTTAGTGAATAACGAAATCCTCAGCTGTCGAAGACCCACAATCTTGCGATATATTCTCCAAACAATGTTTCCAAGGAGTTCATTCAAGAACATGAACACTGATAATTTCTCAGATTTAGCGAGTTTGAATTTTCGTTTCGTTTCTCTGAACAAAAGAAAATTTTTTAAATTACTTCTGTAGTACAATAAAGTATTTAGAGCCTTGAAGTGAAAATCACACAATACACACACACAGTTTTTTCCGACAGGAATGAAACGTAGTGTTGTTCCACTAACAAGAAGAAATGCTGTGGATTCAAATAAAATTCTCTCAATCGAAGTATCATTTGCTAATCTTAAAAAAATTTTACTCGAATCAAGGACATTTTTTCCTTATTGGCGGGATAAAACTATGTTTTATTCTCGTCAGAAGAAAACCTTTCTGTGGATGTTTATGATAAAATTGCAATATCCTGTACTCATCCTACTACAATATATTATCTATAAAATTTTGAATTGAAAAATTCGGAGCTCACTCGCCTTCAAAAATATTTCTCATCGTTTTTAAATCTTGAGCGTGTGGAATCGTTTGACAATTGCACTTTCCACACATTCGTTATCTCATGAAACAACTGCCAAGAGAGTAGAATTTCCTGGTCCGACAATAAATTATATAAAATATTATGTTTCCTGAACGATACTCCGTATCACCATCGATAATCGATGATGAATGATAAAATAGACAACGATGAAACAAGAAATCTTTTCCAGAAATTTTTTTATCAAAACAAAGCGTTCCCGCTTTGAAGAAATTTCCCATTAAATTTTTCTTCGTCTTTGCCTACTTCAAAGATGCTTCTATCGACGTAAACGGATGGAAAAGGAGAAGGCCTACGATGACGAAGATGACGACGATGATACGACGGTGGAAACCTTTATTGAGAAAAACAGGTTCCTCTCAAGCCCCTAGAACCGCCTTGTATCGCACGAATAACTTTTGGGGTTCTCTTTCTAAGCCAAGCTAAATGGCGTCAAGTCTTCGAATAGAGAAAAAACCTTGCTCTCGTGTTCACGTATACACACACAAACGCACGGTCGCACACACGATAGTCCACTCAGTAGAACAGTATAGAGCGAAGAAAATAAATTCGAATGACTTATTCTTTCGTTTATCGGATACGTGTGTAAAATGAAATTTTCATTGCAGCAAAATATTCCATTTTTGGGAAAAGAAATGAGAGTTCACGGAGAAAAGAGATCCATTTGACCCACAAAAATCATCGAATCGATGGTCGACTGTGCGATGGAATAAAAAAAAAGGTTGTCTCAATTCCGAAGAACGAACCCAGAAAATTTTTTGCTTT
Source organism: Gonatopus flavifemur (assembly GCA_018340375.1). Taxonomy (NCBI): domain Eukaryota; kingdom Metazoa; phylum Arthropoda; class Insecta; order Hymenoptera; family Dryinidae; genus Gonatopus; species Gonatopus flavifemur. The sequence goes on from JAFFJZ010000005.1 coordinate 17,386,787, forward strand.
CGGGGACTTCTTATCTTTATTCAAGGAAAACAATCTCCCTCTAAACGCTGAAATAGATATTTAAACGAAAATCAATGAACCCTACTGTGCCACTTTCCAACAATTTGAGGGCACATTGTGACTAGAATCCCGGCGCCAGTATCCTTTTCAAGACACAAATCCAGAAAATCATTAACCGAATAAGCATGCGGGGTAACTAACCTTGCCTCTTCGGAAAATGAGAAAACAAAGAAAAGCAAATGTGAATTCTTTGGATCTTCGTTAAGTTTCATAGGGTTGAACAATGAAATCTTAATATTAGCATTTTGGACCTCAAACTTTTACATTTTCTTGATGCAACTTTGAATATATTATGTATTTCCAAGTACTTTCCAAGGAGGAAAGGAATGATTTCTCTCAAAGTTCTCTTAAAGCCCCCGATGATGATTCATTGGGAGAGAATTTTTATATAATACTCGGCGTTTGAAATCAATCATAATAAAAAATGTGTTCATATATCTACACGTATACACATAATATATCCTATATGCACACGTAATAAAAGATACCCTGTGAGAACATCGTGATCCTTTGGGGCATCGCAAGGCCATTGACCGTGCTAGCATTTCTATGGATCGTTGATCGGCTACCTGCTGATACATTGTTGCTCGAATAATGGGAAAAGCATCCTATCCGTGCGATAGATACTTTTACCTTGCGACATTTACCCTATTTCGTTTCTTTCTCTTTCCCTCTCTTCTCCCGTTTTGTTGTATCCCAACGAGCATCAAGTGCAATTATTCCTTCTAGTCGAAAGCGTTCAACCGCACCAACGAGAATCACTCTTTTGCCTTTCAGAGTTTTTGACCGCTGACCACTAAAAACCACTACGTATCTCATCTTCTCCCTGCCCTTGGTTTTCCAACAAACAGGTGGATGCAGGTGTTCGCGGTGTACGTGAATAGTTCAAATACGTGATCCGATGTTGGGGATTATTACGCAAATGATGAAATCTAAATGACAATGATAAATTTTGATACTTCTCACTATTGTACATATATATATATATTCGCTTTGTAATCGATAAAAATGTCATTCTTTCTTGTACGATAACTGTAAGAAAGATTGAAATTACACACAAAAATCTCTATTAAATTCTAAAACAAAAAAAAGAACTCCTTCTGAACGATATTTGCGAGTTTTTTTAGTTTTAGGAATTCTTCGAGTTCAGGAAGAGTTATTATTATTATTTTTTTTTAGAATTTATCAGTGATTTTTATGTGATCTTGAAGATTTATGAAAATGCTTTCCAAATTTGGGATAGCAAACCGGTTAATTTTCGGTGGTTCAGTTTATATCAAGATTATATCATATCCCTTGATAGTAAATGAGAAAAATTCTTTTTCGAAAGCATGAATAGAATTGTCTTGAAATTGTTTTCGAACTACACTGTAGAACATGCATGTCCCAAATAAACTCCCAATGGAGCTGAAACTGGCACTCATAAACCTAGCAGCCAATTGTCATAAATTTCTACATAAAACTTTTATCGAGAACTTAATCACCTTGAACGTCTAGTGAAATGCAATGTAGTAATCGGTCCATGGTATGAACAAGGCTTAGACAACGTTCAATTAAAAGTTACAACAATCGACTGCTAGCTTAAGGAGGGGGGGGGGGGGAGAGGTACGGTCTGTACGGTGGAAAAAGACACTTTTTCAAACATTTATTCATAAGATACGGTAGAGTCTTATCAGATACAAATATCACAGTATTATAAAACAACTTTTCAAGAAAATTTTGTGAAAATTTGAGTACAAAATATTCAAAACTCAGCCGTTAGCAGCAAATCTGCCTAGACGTCTGAAAAACATAGTTTTGCGGTGGTCGCTATAACTCATGACCCAATCATTTGCAGATGAAAAATCATGAAACACAAAAAACCAAGGGGATTTTATTAGTGTATGAGTTTCCCCAGGTAACAACGTCGAGTTTTTTCAAAGTTTGTTGTTATTTTTTGAGGCGAAAATCACGTTCAATCGACAAATCAATTCAAAAAAAAAACTTTTTTGTTTCAGATGATCGAGTCATGAGTCTAGGCAGATTTGCTGCTAATGGCTGAGTTTTCAATATTTTGTACTCAAATTTTTGCTCAAAATATGCTTGAAAAGTTGTTTCATAATACTGTGATATTTGTATTTGATAAGAATCAACCGTATCTTATTAATAAATGTTTGAAAAAGTGTTTTTTTTCCACCGTACAGACCGTACCCCCCCCCCCCCCCCCTCCCTCCCTCCCCCCGCTTAAAAGCTGTTAGTTTCAGCTGCATAATTCCCGTTATGTCAATTTCGAATGAATCCATAATAAATTCTCGAGAATTCCTTTTGAATACTCAGGATTCATTAAGGACTCATTCTTAACTGTCATACGGGCACTGTTAAAGACCCACACAACACACGAAGTCTCAATAATACAGTCAGAATATCACGATGCCTCACTCGGAACAATCTGGGTGAAATATTTCTACGAAGTTCCATGGATATTGCGGATAAAATATTCTGCGATGTTCTGGCAATCTATGATCCCACACAGCACACTAGTTCAGAAAGAGTTCGCAAAGAATTCAATTGGGGTCGGAAGAATTCAATATGAATTCTTGAGAATTCTTTCTGAACTACTGTGCTGTGTGGGATGGGAGGACGTTCAGTTTGTCACAATTGAAATACGATAGAAAAAATTTCAATAGCAATATTATATATAACATCGAAACATTTTATCGTCCTCAATCGGAACTTGATAAAATTTGCTAGTGGGAAGTGAAAAAATACAGAAGTACATTATTGAACGTGAAAAATTACGAAGCCGTCGGGCATTCTAATGGTAATCTGACTCAGCACTTGGTAAAATTTTTAACTGCAGTTTTTGAGAAACATCCTTTTCAAGTGCTATTCATTTTTCATTTCATAAGATTTTAAATCGATTGGTCTAAATTCCACGAAGACGAATTTTTGAAATCCCCCCCCCCCCCCGCCCCCATTTGGTTTAGCGTTTAGTGAAATTTGGAGACGCGCTTTTTGAAGAACCTCCCTCTCAAGTGCTATTGATTTTTCATCTCAAAAGATTCTAAATCGATTCATTTATATCTCTCGGAAACAAATTTTTGACATTTTTTCATCGATTTGCTCCAACACTTGGTAAAATTTGGAGGTGCACTTTTGAAAAATCCCTGTCGAGTGTTATTCATTTTTCATTTCAGAAGATTTTGATTTGATTGGTCTACATCCCATGGAGACAAATTTTCGAAATCCCTGCTAAAAATGCCAGGCGGAATCGGACGGAAAATTGTTCTCAGCTTTTGAACGGTTTCTTTCCCAGGTAACCCACACGGAGACAAATAAAATTTAGAAAATTACTACGTTCCTACTAAATTGGCAAGATACGAGCAAACATGACTGTAATTGTTACACAGTGTAGTAAAAATCTGTACTTGATCATCTGTAACGTTGCATGCTTATGCTAAAGAGTGTCAGGCAAATGATCCATTTTTACTACATTGTCTATCAATAAAAGTAGTATTTTCTCGTATCTTGCCAAATTGGTAGAAAATGTAGTAATCTTCTAAACTTTATTTTTCTCCGTGCAGGCAAAAACTGACAAACTTTTGTTTCGCTCGGAATTCACAGACTGTGATATCCAGTCAAAAACTGACGAACATTTTCCTACCAGGTTTTGACAAGATGTTACAATTTGGGTAGAAAATTAGTCACGTTTTGCCTGGGATTTTTTCATCGATCTTACTCAGCACTTCGTGAAATTTCGAGGTCAAAAAAACCTCCCCACGCAGTACCACAGTCCCAGGAGAATTTTTAAAGAATTCATGAAGAACACAATTTAAATTCAGTTCAAAAAGAGCTTTCTATGAATTCTTCCGGGACTGTGGTGCTGTGTGGGCTCTATCCCACCTCTACTCATTTTTTGTTTCAGAAGATTTTGAATCGATTGGTTCATATTCAATAGAAACAAATTTTCCAAACTCCCATCTCGATGATTACCATGAATGGCACTTTGAGAGTGGTGTCGTCATCTCGGAGATTCGCTGATGTGATAGAAGCTTTGATTCTCCCTCGCAGGACCCGGGTTCAATCCCCATTGCGGGAACTTCCTAATCAATGACTTTCAATGCAAGGTGTCTTCCATTCAAAGTCATCTTGGTCAAGCTCATTCAACATTTATAGAAGTGAACTTTGGAAACATTTTTTTCAACCCAAAGTAATATTTTGTAAATTTTGCAATATATGTGATCGTCACATGTTTTCCGTACTGAATATCGCTGAAATGACTTCGGCCATATTTCGAAATGTTTTCAGAATGTTACCTCAATGATTTCAAAATATCTCTAGAATGTTACAAAGATGGTGACATGAGATATCCTGGAGACACTCTGATAATTTTCTTGCGACGTAGGATTTTTTCGATATGTTGAAATTTAAGTCTAAAAAAAGCACTATTTTGAGGATTTTCTCTTGAAAAACTATCAAAGTGACTCTACCCATATACAAATTTTTAGGTTCCGCCAATGCTGACAATAGAGAATATAGCTTGGCGCAATGTTGACGGGCAAAGCTTGGCAAGCTATAAATATTCAATTTCGATTAACAACAAATATAATGTTGCACCGATATCGGTGTTCAACGGATTTCGGTTGTCAGCCTACCATTGATTCACAATTTCACCAGGCTTGACGCTTGCTAGCCTCATCTTTGGTTCAACATTGATCGAACGATGGATTCTATTGAAAGTGAGGATCATTTGAAACGTGGTTAAATATTGCAACAAACTTCCGTCTAGTCTGAATAAAAATTAGTTTGCAATGTAGTGCCGATCATTGGTAATAGTATGGCTCAATATTGGCATGCTCCTTAATTTCGAACTTTTGATGGCTGAATTGCTAGCCATGACGAGAGAATAGAAGCTGAATCAAATTTACAATGTTTTACAGTCAATTCTATCAGAAATTCAATCTGTTCCTCGCTATCAATAATCCCATAGTAAATTCAACTACAGATTTTTTTCAGTGCAGAATCAAAATGGATTCATTCCTTGGGGAAATTGATCAAATTTAAATTGAAATTCGAGAATTAAAGAGCTGTGTGTGCATTTAAGGGTTGCTTCGAGAGAGAACCATTTCATTACAGATCGTTCAAATGTTTTCTAACAATTTTTCTAGCTATATGAGATCCATCGAGTGTCTTTTTACGTATCCTCGAATATCTAAATCGTGTGATAGTTATGAAGAACGATTGATATATCTCTCTCTGAAATGCGAGCGAAACGAGCGTAAATATCATGTGAAGCGAATTTCAAAGGGAGTCGAGCTGTTGAGAGCGAAGCCCTCTGGTTTGAAGTTTATCAGTACAAGTTACATCATAATATTGTACATTTTTCAGTGGTCGCGAGCTGTACGAGTGCCCGGGTTTCCCCTTGAATTCTAACTTTCTGCATGAAATAAAAATGACTGAAGGAAATTCTTACGTTATTTACGTAGGGACGAATGAACGAATCTTAAAATTCGTATATCGTTAGAAACCGGTTGGGAAAATGGAAATTTAAGAATGAATAACTAATATATGCTGAAACAAAACCCCCGAAAAAAGATTTGGAAAGAATTGTAAAAAGAACAGAAGAGATACGAATCGGTCTACCGGAAGAGCGGAGGAGAACGTGTTGCGGTTACGTATCGCGTGATACGTATATACATGGAAGATCCACGTTGAAGCATATATGCAGGGGCGGGTGTCCTCTAATGCGTGGATGCAGTTTTAAGAAATCATCCCACATACACGTGGCAACATCGCATCTCTGCTACATTCCATTTGATCCAGACCGGTTTGCGGGTTGTCGTCCTACTATAACGCTCTTCTAATGCAGATAAACACATACACGCATACTACTCCCTATGTGTGGAATATACCACACTTTTTCTTTCCCCCATTTCCTTTTCAGTTTTCATTGCCACTCTCAAAGTCGTGTTAAAAAATGACCTGTACGCTTGCAACGGAACGACCGCGTATCATAATATCACTCTTAAAATGTTGTTCTTAATGAACTTATTATGGGTCAAAAATCATCGATATCCTTCTTTTTTCTCCCTATTTAATCAGTTTTTCCTTTGTATCCTACTTATAATACAAATCATACATGATGAAATACAGAAGTTGTTACTTATAAAAAGTACACACTTCCTTCGAGAGTTACACCCAATTTCAAAATTTTTCTTCATATAGATCGATTTCAAATAAATCTGCGTATAATTCATAAATTCCTTATTTATCCTTATACGAAAATTTGAAAATAACGTGCATAATATACAAAAAGGAATACAGGGTCTGTATCAGAGTGTAGCCACTTCATTAGAGTAGGGCGTGGTTTTCCTTCTCCCTCATTTTGTGCCTGAAGAGGATTGCAACAGTCAGTTTCAACCCTTTCCTCCCCTTCAATTCTCTCGAAATTATTTTTGTATTGACAAGTATATTGACGAGAGTTCTCTGATTGAAAAATCCAGACAAATAATACATCCTGTCGGAATGAATTGAGGTTTTGCATCCAAAAATTTCGATTGATACGGCAGAACAAAAACTCTGTTCTGAAATAAGTCTATTCCCAAATATGACCAATCATAAATATCTCTATTCTTTCATATGTAAAACAAAAAACATCTATATACGAGAGAAAAGAGATTTGTGGGAATAGAGTTATTTAGGATTAGTTACGATTTGCACGCAAAGAAAAATTCTTGCTGAAAAAGCGATTCCGAAAAATCTGCATCGCTAAATCAGCAAAACGGTTGCTGTTACAGTAAAAATATTGCTATTTTAGATGTTGCAGAAGTTTGAATCGTTTATTGAAACGAATTGATGATCGAGTAATAGAATACTCAGCTGTTATAAAAGCTTTGTGTCTTTACGAAGACCCAAAATCTTGGGGTACATTTTTTAAACTATGTTTCCATTCCCTGGGAGTTAATTTGAGAATATAAGCATCGATGATTCATCGGATTTTGTGAGTTTGAATTTTCGTTTCGTTTTTATAAACGATTCAAACTTCAAGTACATTATTTTAGCAAGATATTTGCTAACTCAGCGAAATCTTCCACACGGAGAAAAAAACTAACAATAATATTGCTGAATTGACAATGAAATATTGTTATATACCAACCCACAATAAATATCGTAAAAATATGACCTTCGCTATTGCTAAACTGGCAACAATATTATATTGTCAACATTATTAACAATTCAAGTATTCAATTTTGCAATATCAATGTGTTTTGTTATATCAATAATTTATATTTACCTATGTAAAAAACATTACTTTCGACCGAGGAAAAGAATTTCTCATGCGAATTTATCCCTACAAACATTCTATTGCGATATGATTTGATTCATATGCAAAGAAAAGGCGATTGTAAGTTCCAATGTTGGAAAGTTGCCTTAGCGAGATTCGAACCTGGGTCCTCCAAGGGGGAAACAAAGCATTCATCACATCAGCAGATCTCCAAGATAACAACTGAGTACTTGAATTGCCATTTATGGGAATCCTCGACTTTGTTCAGAGTTAACGATGAAAATATATTCAAGACAAACATAAAATTGTGCACATTGAATAAATTCCCGAGTTGAAAAATTTGGACAGTTTTTGTCCTCTTATTTCATTTTTAGACTGATCTTGGCCTGATGCTTGATTATTGCGGACAAAAACAGTAATTTTTCAAGATTTTAGTCTGAAATTTTCTTCCAGCGAGTAAAAGTGATTGAGGACAAATTCAGACTAAAATCCTAAAAAAGTACTGTTTTTGTCTACATTAATCAACCATCAGGACAAAATCAGTCTAAGAATGAAGCAAGAGGACAAAACCGTCAAAATTTTTCGATCCGGGGTTGAATTAGGATTTGAACTACAGGAATTTTTTCAGGAACGAATGAAACTCGTTAAATTTGTTTGTTAAACTCATGTAAGGTCTGTTAATCAATCAGAAATTGGGATTGATTTTTATGTTTGTGAATTCAAGAAAAACTTCAATCAAGAAGGGTTTGTGGAAGGATTTATATCACTTGGATATTATTTTTGACTGTCTCCTGAAGTGGATCCAAAAATTTCTCACGGGAATAATTATACCGCTTCATACGTTCAGAATATATAGCTGTTTTGACAATAAATGGATTTTGTTATGACAATTTTTTTGGTTAATTCTGTGATACTTATTGTTGTCGCTGCCTAATATTGTTTTGTCAAATCAACAATGTTTATTGTGAGTTGGAATGGCACCTCATATTGTCAATTTTAATCACTTATTTTCAGCAATACAATTCTTGTTGACGAAACAATCTGCTGTTGCTGTACAAACAACAACTTATTGCATAACCAGCAATAAAATGTTGACAATTCTTGTATTGCTGAATGGCAAGCGCTTGTTGAAAGAGCAAGATTTTTGCTATAATAGCAAATTTTTTGCTAATTCAGGAACAAGTTGTGCCATATCAGCAGAGCAAATTTTCGCGGTTTGCTGCTTCAGCAACTTTCTTCCTTTGAGCGTAGGAACAGACTTATTTGAGAATAGAGAAATGAAGGATAGAGTTATTGTTTTGCCAATTGTTGATACCAATAAAAAATCTTCTGATAGGAATATCGTATAAGTTCAAATCTTTTCTCGAACCAAAATTACCACTGAATTTTGAGATATGAATTTAATAATCGATATTTACAGTTTAGTAGAAGAATTTCCAATAAGAATGATTCGAATTCCTTGATATTTCTTGATAATTGGATTGAATTAGTTTGTTATCAGTAATGAAAATGCCGATTGAATCCGATGAGAGTATTTTTATCGGGAAGAATTATATATCTGCAACGGAAATTTCCTATCGAACCGATTAAAATTCTTAGAATTTTCAATCGAAAACAATCATCGGAAATCGCGAGTTGAGTAACAAACAACAGCACTCGTTTTCATTCGATACATTTTTTTTGGTAACAGGTTTCTATCGAATCAACGGAATCCTCGTGAGAGGAATCCTGTACACAGGATAACACGATTATTACCCACCTCATCCCTGTTGAACATGCCGGAAATGTTTGAAAGGATTAAAATTATGGACATCAATTACCCATGTGGAAAAATTTTCAAAATTATATAAAAATTATACATAACTTATGTATAAACTATATTGAATTATATATAAATCATAAATAAATTTTCACAATTTTTCAACTTGGGTATGTTCTTCTTTCCTTTTAGTTGGCAGTGCTGATACCGTGTTGGATTATTTTTTTCTGAATGATATTGTTACGCAGAAAAATGAATATCAGACCCCAAATTGTGAATGCCAATGCACCCTCGGCACCCATGGTGGGCACGCTCATGCAACCGGAACGAAAACTGCTAGTAAACGGAAATCAAACAGCTGTTTTTTCTATTTTGTGGCTGTTTATGTCCCACTTTCTTCCTGATATTTCCCACATCCTCAGCAGGATCGCAAAAATTCGAATGATTCAACCAATGTTGAATCAAAACCTTCCGATTTATCGCGAAATCTTCCGATTTCCATCCTTGTTTCCCGAAATGCTAGTCTCAGACTGAATTTTAACAGTTTCATAATCAATTAAACGAAATCTACCGTTTTTTGCCCCATTCATAAATCATTCGTTTTTTTCCGCAGACATATCGAATTTGAAAGATCCTATTAAACGTTATTTCTATTGAATGCCGATTGTATCAAGATTTGAAATTGCAGAGATCACATGGAAATACTAAATCCATCAATACTGCACTGTAAAAAATATTCGAGATTTTCCCATAACTATGCAAAGAAAATTTCCTATACTGGTACGAGAAAAGCAAATTCCCGTACACGTATAAGAATTTTCACATAAAAATATATTAAAATTGCTGTTTTTATGGGATTTTTACTGGAAATTTATAGGATTTTTCCCAAAATTTACGGGAAATTTCCTATCCATATATGTGTTAATTACTTTACATACATGTATGTGAAATTTCCCATAAAAATTTTTTACAGTGTGCTTACTACTTCATGAATTTTTTTGAGTTCTCCTCTCTTCCAGACTATTGCGATTTGGAATGTTAGAATGACGAGTGGAGCGACCGTTCTCAGATTTCAAAAGTGCGAGCGAAGCACCCGTATGGAAATATTTTGCTGAAAAATTTCTACAAAACCATGAATAATTTCTGAAGAACATCGCATTTTCTCTGTAAAATTCTGATGAATTCTAAGAATCTTTGAAATTTTTATGAGAACTCTATTAAATTTGATACATTTTTTTTCCAAGACAAATGAGAACGAAATCTCAAGAAATTCTGACAAAACTCTAATAGATTGTCAACATTCCTCTGATTGTTGATAATACAGCATACGAGCTCCCGTTATGCTAATCGATATATATTCATTATGAATATTTTGAATTCAAAATGAACTCTTAATGAACAACTTAATATTCAGAAAGGACTAATATCGAGATTTCATCATGAATTGTCCGGGAATTCAATATGTTTTCATTTTGGATGCATTGATTTCTTATTGAATTCATCATTGGTCGCATAACGGAAACTATTCAAGAAATCTTTGAGAATGCCTTATGAATTCGGATTGACCTTTTGTGCTGGCTGGGCATTCATGTGCTATGTTTGAATATCATATGTGAAAAATTTCAGCAGTCAGAAAAATTCTAACAATCCATCAGAGCTTCGTTGGAATTTTTGAAGAGTGCCATTTCGTTCCAGAGTCCACAAATTTTGACGGTTCTTGGCCTCATATTCCGTTTTTAGACTGTTCTTGTCCTGATTGTTGAGTAATGCGGACAAAAACAGTATTTTTTCATGATTTCAGTCTGAATTTCTCCTCAATCACTGTCCTTCGTTGGAGGACAAAATCAGTCTAAAAACGAAATATGAGGGCAAAAACCGTTCCAATTTTTCGACTCGGGAATTCCTATTTGTCTGCAGAAAATGAAAAATTTCTGGAAAACTGTAACAAAAGTCTGTAAAGAATGTCCCAAATTTATTGGGTTTTTCATAAAAATTTCAGAGATTCTCAGAGTTTCCCAGAGTTTTCCAGATTTGTGCCAAGAAAATGCGATGTTTTTCAGAGATCATTCAAGGTTTTGTGAAATTTTTCAGCAACATATTTCCCTATGGGCGAGCGTCCTTTGGACCATTCAAAAGCGGGTGGAGCGAGAACAATTCTAATTGCAGAAGTCCATGTGTAGCAAATGTCAATCTTCAGACTAGTGTTGCGAAATCTACCGTGTAAGAAGGCCATCTTGTAACGCACGATGTCAGAAAAAAACCTGCCTTTTTACACTGTAAGAAAAATGTCCGAAAAAAGTTTGAAAGTTTTTCTACCAAACATGCTTTATTAAATTCTCAAACAATTCTGGTAAAATTTAGAAAAATGTTTATCAGTTGACAAACATTTTTTCAGAAGTTGACATAAACGGTTTATCAAATTCCATAATAAAATATTGAATTCAATAATATAGTACTTAAGAATAAGAACAATTTGTTGCTGAATGTCAAGGATTTTTCTTCTTGATTTTTCATAACATATCTGTGAAATTTATTTAATAATTGTTACATTTCTGTGAGAAATTACGAAATTTCATCACTGATATTAAATCTCAGAACTATTATTGAATTTAATTTGGGACTATGATATTTCATCAAGAATTTTGTATTCAATTCGAGAATTTTCCAAATAGCGCATGGAAGAAACTTTCAATTTCATCGACTATGTGCATTTGCATAAATTAACATCATGGCATCACGATTTTCACCGCGATCTGAAAATTTTAATAGAAAGTGATCCCTGTTTTTTGAGGATTTTAATATGAAAAATTTGATAAACAGTGATAAACAGTTCATTTTTAATATTTAGAAAAATGACTGTCAATTTAGGGAAAAAGAGGTTTGCTGAAAAATATTCTTAGTGAGTTGTTTATCGAAAATCCGGAGTGAAAATATCAAAGGTTGATTGTCTTATTGTTATTTCTCACAGTGAAACTATCAACTTATTGTCAATTCACACTAATATTCTCCAGTGATCCTCTTTTTCCCTAAATTGACAGTAATTTTTCTAAATTTTAAGTAATTCCGTCTTTCCGTTGAACATGCACTGAGGAACCAATTCCTTAGACTTGTAGAAAATTTCTGTACCCTCATTCTGATAAATCTTGTTTCCAATGGAAAAAATAATTAATTTCAATGGAAACACTTTTCATTGAATTGAAATCACATTCTTCGGAATTGAGAAGGAATATATTTCTGTTTCAATTTGAGAATTTTTCTTTTCAATCTGATGAAAACTCTCTTCATTCAACTGAATTTTTTTCCATTGGAAAAAAGATTTATTAGAATGAGGGCAAAGAAAATTTCCTTCCAGTTTGAGAAATTGGGTTCTCAGTGTGGAAAATGGCGATTTGTAGGTAAAAATCGTGGCATCCCAAGTATGCGTTAACAAATGTACCAAGCTTGGTGCCAAGTCTGAGCCAATGCTAGTCAACATCGGGCCTAGCATGGTTACCAACATTGGCACCAAATTAGATTGATGTTTGGGATGATAACAATGTTCAACGCTCGGCATCCAAGCTTGGTTCGATATCAAGATTCAATATTGGTTTTATGTTTTGAATCGATATTGGTGCCATGATTGATATACAATCAACCTGAACGAATAGGATAGTTTAATTATTGGCACCCAAGCTTGCAAATTCCGACACATGAAATTTCGGAATATTGGATTTTGACACACTCACTTTAGTCTAGATAGCACAAGAGTGCTAAAAGAGTTCAGAATTAATGAAATGGATTCATAAGAACTATAGAAATAGAAGAAAGAAATATCAACGCTTAGTCAGCTACGGTGGGCCAAGCATTGGCTAAGACTAGGCTAACGAGACTTGGCGTACCAAGCTTGACGCCAGTCATGGTCCAATTGTCAGTCTTGGTATTACTTGCCTGGGATGGATGCCCAGCATCCACACGAGCTCTCAGAGGGGCACCAAAATTGGGGGAAAAAACAACTCTTATCGTTCGAAAATCGAAAAAAATTCATAAGAAACGTTTCAAGGGCGGAATCGAAGGTATCTGCGCCCACATTAGACGGACCCTGGTTCCTAAGCTTAAGTGAAAAAAACAAAAGTATTGAAACAAGAAACAGAAGCGAAGCGTGAAAAAAGTTCCAATACTCTCTTTGTTACGCTTAGATGACTCTTAGCTTTTGCCTTTACGCTTTCGTCTCGCTTCAACGCTTCATTTTCACTAGGGTTGCTGCAAGCACTAAATTGTGACGTCATTTCATATGAATTAATTCGGATCTTATTTTCATCATGGAATATGATAGTTATCATACAATTATGAGCACATTGAAATATAAAAATATGAAAATGATGTTGAAAAGACATAATCTTTGATGAAACATTTCCTTCACATGCTTGTGTGCAATGTTACTTGTGATTGAAATTTACGCACTTCCTCAACCAACAAATGTTAACGTCAAAACTGAGTAATTTCTAATGAAAATTTTGACGGTAACTGATATGTGACCGACTACTCGGACTCATGGCAGATTGATATAAGATGTCGACATGAGATTCGACCTGAAACCATACTTTCTGAGCGATCATTTGCAAATCCCTAGTAAAAAAACACTGGACGAGAATCCGAATAAACCCCAAGCAAAATGCAATGAAATTTCAAGTTTGGTGGACTTGATATCGGATCGAACGCGCTCAAAATTTCGATGAGTTTTCGACGTCGACGTCGATTTGATATCAGAGTCATGTCCGATTCAGATCGATGGTAAAAAACTATTCTACTTGTTATCATGACCATCCAAAATATCGCCAAAAGTGTATCATTGATACAATGAATAGGATTGACATGTTTTGACCTGGAGATATCATTGTGTTGAACAACATGCAGTATGTTTATCACCTTTCTTCGGCAAGCACATTGTGCCTGGCTATGGTACACCCACAGAAAGGTTTTCTTATCGTAACAAAAATTTCATTATTATGAGAAAATGTTTTTCTCAACATAGAGACGATCCTAATTTTTCTTCTGATAAGAAAAAAATTCTCTCCCCTCAAGTGAAATTTGATAATCTTGGCGTTAGAATATTGAATCTTGGATCAAGAAAAATAGTCCTGAGATCACCAAAAGCGTTTTTCAAATAAGACTTGGAGATTTTCTTGATGCAATGAAGTTTTTATTCAAGGTGAAGAAATTTTTCTTCTTACCCAACAAACTTTTGTATCTTGCGATATATTTTAGACAGACTTTAAATATCCTATGCAACACTTTTAAATAAGTTCCAGATCAATTCTTGTTTCAAACTCGTCTGAAAGATATCTAACAGAGTTGTACAAGACATCTAAAACCAAAATATCGCAAGACACGAAATGTTCGATGGTAACGATAATTGATTATTTTCAAATAAAATATTGGTGTATCGCTTGGGATGGTATCTGGCACACGGTACACTGCTTTATTTGATTATTACTGTTTTAAAGTTTATAATTGCTATTCTATTTTACAACACGATACATTGGAATCAATTTTGAAAACTCTATTACTCTGCTGCCAATCGAGGGAAGGGGAGCGTATCGTTAAGCGTCGCCTTTAAAAATATTCATCTAGTTTCAGCATAAGAACATTTTTCTCACCACAAGAAGCGATGGTTTTCACAAGAAATAAAGATTCTTACGTTAAACAAAAGTCATGGATCATAATTCTCTCTACTAACAATCCATGATATGATTACTTTGAAACAAAACTGCTTTTTGGTCGAACACTATTTGTTTTCGGAGAAGAAAATCGATATCAAGAATAAAATGATGGTAACAACAAGACATCATTTCTGTGAGTGTAATGAAACTGGAAAGTGATGATAACAATATTTTTTTCCGCTTAAGACTGTATGCGGGCGTCTGTATGATTTTTGCTCAACTTTTTAGGACATTCCAACGTTTCAGAAAACATTATAAGGATGTTGATTGCACTTCCCGGTCCTGCATGTGATCGTATCTCCTCAAGTTGCACGGAAAGACCGGGTATATTATAATAATATTCAGAAAAATGACTATCAATTTAAGGAAAACGAGGATCACTGAAAAATATTCGTAGTGAGTCTACTAAAAATTCATAGTCAATGTATTAACGATTGATAGTTTCACTGTGAAAAATACCAATGAAACTATCAACTGTTAATATTTTGACTACGAATGTTTTTCAACGATCCTCTTCTTCCCTAAATTGATAGTCATTTTTCTAAACATTGATAAATTCTTCCTAAATATTAATAGACCCGGTCTTTCCGTCATGATTTATTCCGTTTCCATTCCCAACAATTTGAGAAAACTTTGAAGGATTTGGTGATAACGAATTCAGAGATTTTCAGGGAATTCATAATTTTATGGAGAAAACAAAATTTCAGAGTGTTTCAGAGATCTGCAAAGAATAACTGAAAGTTAGTTTTTCAAAGAAAATACATGTTCGATTAGGAAAAGTTTTTTACAATTTCCGACGACTCTCTCAGATATATTCAATTTTCTTCTCTCTGGAGACTTTCAAAGAACAAAATATGAAACTTACCTCAATTCTTGGCCCGTCTATTTCAAGGCTCAAAATCACCGTTCAAAAACTTCCATATTCAATTTGTGACATGGGAGTTAATACCAAGGACGAAAAAAATCATAAAACCAACTGCACATGCGGGTGAATACATCGAGCCTTATACGTGCTTGAATCAATCACAATGTACAGTTAATTCAATTTACCCCTCGATCGTGGTAACCAACCGAAATCACTCCAAAGAAGATACGTTCTACTTTATTTTTGACTGGTTGGAACGACGAAGAATCCACTTCGGTCCTGCTATAACAATCATTTAAGCAGTTGACTCTGTTATATTCTTTCTATCAAGGTAATATTCTTGTATATTTTCGAAATATTTTTACGAAAATTCACATACAGAAGACGTTTATTTTCTACTCTTTGCTAGAATATTTTCAAGACACTCTGGAATGGACACGGATGGAAGATGTTGGATTTTTTTTTAATTTTTTCACAAAGATGACGCGCAGGAATTCCCTTCGCATTATATTTTTCTTATGAAAATATAAACTAATGTTCATAAATCCATCCCATTAACATGATTGTTTTCTTTTTTTCTTTTTTTTTTCATTAAATGAAACCGCGGAACGATCACACAATTCAATTAATCTTATCTGAGGATTTACATCGAATAAGCGTCGTTCAGGCGCGGATTCAGACCACACTTTTTCAAAAGAGTTGCTAAGTATCTGAATATATTATCCCCTATTTGTACTTGAATTCACGTTGAATAATGTTAATTGTGAGATACGAAAAAATTCATGTGTTTTCTTTGGATGGGAATATTTTATTCCATCCAACTGCGATCAGGACATCCTGGAATATTTTCTCTTTTAATCTTTCAATTCAATAAACCTCACGAAATAAAAAAAAAAAAAGATCAAATCAATGCCATGGAATAATGATTTTCTTAATCATTCGTTGATCGAAGCTAATGCACACAGAGAAGTGTATATTTTTCCTTTTGATCAATATTGTAAAAGGAAACAATAAAAGCAGCATGAAATCAGGATAACAGGTGTCCTATGTAACACAATTATGCCGTTGGTTATTGTCGGCTGAGAGGGCTTGCTTACCGTTATAAAACCCTTTTAACTCATCTCGAGTCGAATGAACGTAAAAAAGGGCGTAGAAATAGAGAAAGGACGACCTTGGGTAGCAGGGCTGTTCAGTGCACACAAGATTCAAAGGCGCACAAATACCGATGAACGACACACATTGAGGAATTAAATTCTTTTTGAGTCCTTCTTCCTGTTACTTCTTGGGTTTTGTTTTCTTCTTTTCTTTTTTGCGTGAATTTTCTAAGATGAATTATGATTTTTTGTGTGTTTTCACTAGAATTGTTCAAGCGACACGTGGTGAAGTGAGTATCACGCGAGTTCTGTTTCGAACCCTCTTACGTTAAAAAAGCTTACGTGACGATTTGATGTAACAATGATGAAATTGTGTGCTATATGAATTATTTTCACACCGAATTGTCTTTTGTGAAATCTTTGTTGCAAAAATTTCGAGGGGCGGGGGGGGGGGGGGGAAAGTATAGAATAACGGGTCTGAAAAAGCACTTTCTTTAAGAGACTATTAAGGGGATATACCAGCGTACCATCCGAGTAAACATTTTGTCTATAAGATTTTTCCGAATTGAACGTATGAAGAAACAGTGTTAAGTTTGTGGAGTATAATCTTTGATACTTGACAAATTGCTGTACAGGGCTCAAATTTCGAAAAAAATTCTTTTTTACCGACTGAGAAAGAAAATTTTCTTTTTCACAATTCAAAATTGCACTTGAAAATTTTAGACAGTTCCCTGAGTTCACACGGAAAAAATAATTTAGCTGCAGCAGCTAAGTAGCTAGCACGGACACGGACAGCCATTAAATTAGCTCCTGCAGCTAAATTTTAGCTGTTACCGCAAATAAATTCACTACAAATGCAAATTTTTTTGCTGTAATAGCTAAAATTTAGCTGCAGGAGCTAATTTAATGGCTGTCCGTGTCCGTGCTAGCTACTTAGCTGCTGCAGCTAAATTATTTTTTCTGTGCAGTTCGGAGAAATCTTGCAGGCAAAATCTTGACTCGGATGATACACTGGTATCCCCTTGAAGTAACTTTGTTGAAACTTTTTATCGTTGAAAAATATTTATAAATAAGCTGGTGTGACAGTGACTTAATGAAAGCCGTTTGAAAAACTTTAAAAAAAAAATAGATCCCGCGTCCACCATAATGTCCACCATAACTCTTCACAAAATCATCTGAAATACAAATACTTGAAAGAAATGATGGATTCAGACATAAATCTAAGTTCAAACGATGTTCTTTTATTAAAAAATTATTTTTTTCTCAAGTTTTGGTGGTCGAGTGAAGTGAACATCACGATATTAATTCTAAAAAATAGCGCGATTTTGTCGCTATAGAACCGATCTTGAGCGAAAAAAAAGGAAGATCGTGGTACAGAAGTAGTTTTTGAAATATCGTGGACACCAATTTCAAAAAACGCGTTCAAAGTTTCAAACTGTGAAAGTGTTGGACGAAAAACAACTTTTTCCCAAACTTACACTGAATCGTCGACATCAGCACCACGAAGTGAAGTCTTTGCTTCACTCGCAATGTCCAAGACTTCCTTTTGCAGGAAAAACCCTAGTAGCGCAAGGATGTTTGGAGTATTTTATAGATATCCTAGGGTGCTTCAAAAAACACAATTTGTTTTTCTCAAATCGATTGTCTCACCCCCCACAAAGTTTGCCCTTGGCATGAAATGAAAGTCTCCAAAAGCTGGGTTCAATGCGATAAAGTTCACCCGATCCAAAAAAACCTCAAGGGATCCCACATGGGAACTCATGTAAAATCCTACATGAAGTGTTTCCGAATCGCTTCATCCTGAATACTTATATCAAATCCCCCAATAAGAACTTCGATGATTGAAAAGACTATTTTGATCAGTACGAACAATGGTAAACGAATATTGTTTGGAGCAGTGGACTAGTGATCTCTTTTGATATGAAACTATTCCCCAAAAATGTGTTATATTAGTTTACCAATAATTGATACCTTTTTGATAGCTTAGAATTGCGATTTTCTTAAGTTAGATTTGATTTTTCAACATAGCGAAACATTGTATGGATGGAAGAGAATCCATCCAATTCTCGTCAAGAATTTTTTGTGCCAAATTCCCAGGGGAATCCTTATGGGATCCCTTGAGGTTTTTTTTGATCGAGCAGAGATCAGGCATCCACTTCGAAGTTTCAATTTTCATGTCTCATCTATACTTCTCTACCTGGAACTCAGTGGATTATTGAAAATTGTATGGACATTAAATGTGATGTTATTGATGTTTTTGTTTAATATTTTATCATATCCACTGTTGCCAATTTTAGGGGAGTGGCGGTACAAAAGTTCTCATAATTCAGAAAAAAAGAACATGAAAATTACCGCTGCGAGAAATCATTACCCATACAGCACAAAAGTCCCCGCAAAGAGCTCCCGTTATGACATTAAACATGACAAATTCATTATGAATAGTTTGAATTCAAAATGAACTCTTGATGAATAACTTAATCTTCAGAAAGAATTCATATCACGAATTCATAAAGAACTATTCAGGCATTCATTTTTACTGTCATAACGGGGAGAGAAGTTCTTTCAGAAGTTTTTATGAATTCAAAATGATCATTTGTGCTGTCCGATGGGTATTCCCTAGTTTTTCGTTGTCCATTATAGCTAAATTTCTACCTTCTCTGATGGTTTAGAAGAATACCTACATACGGAACCACAAAAAGTGTTTTTTGAAACACCTTAACCCAAGTAGCACAAGAACATTTCAAACATTCTGCGTTCATTCCGTGATCATGCATAGCATGTGCAAATGAGATTGTTTTGGATAAATTCGAAAAATACGTTCTGAGAATGTGCACAGAATATACTTATTCGAAACAGTCTCATTCGAAGATTCTAAGAATGTTCATAAAACATGCTCAGAACTTCCAACAACCTTCTTAGCATTTCTAACCTGTTGTGCTACTTGGGAATATCCATAGAACATTCGAACATTCGAAAGTATTCTATGGATGTTCATAGAGCATTCAAAACATATCAATATATTATGTGAATGTTCATAAAATATTCCAAATATTTTTGTGCTACTTGGGAAGGATTTTTCAAAGTGGTTATGACATACCCCCTTCGGCTCCCTTCATACACAAAAAAGAACTCAAAATGTAACTTGTGTGATATTTTTCCTCCGCTATGTGTTGTTTGAGTAGTTTCAGAATTCATTTTTATCATTCGCAATATCGACGTCAGTTCCATAAACTCAAACCGAAAACCTTCCTTTTCGTCGTTCATTCATTTTTTATGAGCTTTACACATTCACATTCTGTTGAACCAACAGTGAGTCCTGTTGACTTTGCTGCTATATTAACAGCATGTTGTATATTATACGTACGTGATCATACTATGGACAATTCTTTGAATTTTACAAGAGAGTCATTATGGTCATTGTGGCCATTGTCTTGATAAAAACTGATAAATGCGTACCGCTCAAGCGTGTGATTTTTATTTGCAGAGTTGAATAAATTGAAAAATGTATTTCCATTCGAATGATTATTTTATCAATTAAGGTGATACACGCGGTGCGGCAGCAGCCAAATAGTTTATAACAGGCTACGAGCAAACGCTTCGTATTAATCAAAATATCGCTCTGTACAGGACTTTTAATTGAATCAAAGAAGTGCTGTACAGAGCGATATTTTGATTAAAATGCAGCGCTTGGCCGCGGTTTGTCATAAACGATTTAACTGCTGCCACGCTGCTATAGTATTCTCTTAAGGAAATACTAGCACTGGGACATTAGCCAAATTTTTCGTGTAAGATTTCTCCAAAATATTCAAGCATTGTGGAGAAATATTACACGAAAGACTAGTATCCCCTCAAAGTTTCTTCTCAGGCGAAAAGAACACTCCATCAACGATTCTTCAAAAAGAATCCAATTAAGTATCGATTTGAATAAAATATTCAACAAATGGAAGCAGGTACATGACAAATAGTTGTCGATTCGAATTGAAGTGATTATTTTGATAAAACTGTTGAGCATGAATCAATAATTCCTCTATTTCATTAGAAATTATATTCATCTTAATAAATATCCATCAGGGAGAGAACGAATACATTTTTTTCGTAGTGAAAAAGTTGTCAAAGGATTTTAATTTCTCTTCTCTCCTATGAGTTTCTCCATTGAAAAATTGATGTGAAAGGTCTCTAAAGGTGAAAAAAAATGTTTCTTTCAAGAATAACGACACCTCATCGCGGGTTCATTGTCATATAATGTAATTTTATTTTCGCAAATTTGGTATTTGTATCCGCAGAATTTCCAACACAGAGTTTACGACGGTACTATTTCAAAGAGTAAACAAAATATTGGGCGAAAATACGTTTTTACGATCTTAACCGGTTGTACGAAACTTCAATTTTCACGAGTTTACCTCTTTGTAAATGAAAATGTTGGATTCAACCGTTTCTCTTGACGGATTATCCCAACCATAAAGACTCCGATACCTCGAGAGTAAATTTACACGAATGGTTATTCTTTTATTTTCAACGTCTTCGCAAATTACTGGGTTATTTGGATGGATCATTCGAAACTCGCAATGCAACTTACTGTGAAAAAATAAGACTGAGTTTGCTAGGGCTGTGTACGAAAAACAATATTGAAACACTAAAGAGTGAACAGATTTTCGATGAAATTGTTATAAAATAACCATGAATAATATCTTAAAAACATCGCATTGTCTCTGCAAAAACTCTGAGAATCACTGAAATTTGTATGAAAAATCTCATACATTTAGAACATTTTGTACATACTTTTTTTAGATTATTTTCCAAGTTCATAAGAGTTTTTTTTTCAGACAAATAAGATCGAAATTGCGCTTTGATGAAAGTCTGATGAAAGTCTGATGAAACTGTGATAAATTTTCAACATTTTTCTGACTATTGGAAGATTGCAAAAAATCTATAAATACATTCACGTGATTTATTCAAATATCATGTTCCTTTCAATAGTCAGAGAAATGTTGGAAATTCATCAGACTGTTTTCAGAGTGCAATTTCGTTTTTAGTTGTCTGAAAAAAGTTTATACATAATATTCCAAATTTATTCGATTTTCAGAGTTTGTCAGAGTTTCTACATAGAAAATGCAATATTTTTCAGAGATTATTCATGGCATTCAATTTATGCAAGATGATTTCTAGAGTAGGAATTATTTGTAATATTTTCCAGAGAATCTACTCTACAAAAGTAACAAACTTAACAAAAAGCATAAATATTCACTTGAACAGGGTGAAAGTGTCACAGTTATGTAAGATTTGTTACATATATTCAAGACAAAAATGACCATTTGTAAAAATACTTTACAGTACGAATTTTATTCAAAATTTTAAATACAATTTCATCACTAAATTCATTATAAAGACAAAATAAATTCATCTTTTAATGCTGATCTAAGGTGAAATAATGCAAAAATTCCATGATGCTTTTCTCGCATTGATAATAACTTGATGACGCTAAAACTCATATGCACATTTTTTCATTATAAATGTTCTTAGCCATCGTTAATACCAACATTACCAGAATATAAATATTTTACTAAAATTCACTTGAAGCGATATCGTACTCGATAGCCGAATCATTCGAACATCACGCTCAAAATTATTCTGTTTGAACAGTTTTATCTTCTATGGAAGGTTCTTTCACGATAGATCCATATTTATTGGCGATATTGATTACTTCTCGTAAAACTTTGTTCTCTTCTTTCAAACGGTGTAACAGTTCTTTGTCCTTCAATTCATTTTCTTCGTCTAGCGAGGCAGCAGTCCGCATTACAGCCGCCATTTCATTAATTTTTTCCGCTTGACTCGTGATTATCTATCATTAAAATTCACGTTAAGATCCATGGTCAATCATAGGGATAAATAAACGCTGATTTTATCTTTAATAATTGTTTCTTGGAGAACGAAGAGTCAATAAATTGCTTCCCAGTCCTCTAAATTCCGCTTTTTTGGAATTAAAGAAATATCAACACCGAAATTCGGACGTTACTTTATCGATTGATTTATCAAACAAAAAAATAACGATTGAATTTTTTAATATTTTGAAGATTTCTATATTTTTGAATGAAATTATTAGAATTAAAGAATTCAAACATTTGAAAAAGATTGGAGAGATTGTTCCAAACGTTATCACAAGAAATTAATAATAGCTCAGAGCATAGTCGGAATTATGTTGAAAACGTAAATTTCAAAATGAATTTGACTGTTTACCGGAAGCACATAAATCTTCTTGATAATTTTTTTCTATCTCTTCTAGAGAAAAATTCTCCTCTATCGATGGTTTAATAATGAAAATTAGAAAATGTTTTACTCACATCGGTGTACTTGTTGTTATGCAACGAAGTTAAATCAATTTTATTGAGTTTCAACAGAGAACTCTTCTGCTGCCTATATTTTGTCATTATCATTTCCAATGCTTCTCGATGTTCTTCCAATGCATTTTGTAACTCTTTATTTTCCGCTTGTATTTGTTGTCTATGCCAATTCTCTCTCTGTATATCCGCAATCAATTGTAAATGAGGTCTTTGTTTTGCTTGCACGTTCAAAATTTCCACTTCTTCTTGATACTTGTAAATGAAATCAATAATTAAAATAATTTATTTTGTTGAGAGGAATTTTGTGCTTTTAAAAGGACACAAGAATCAAGATCGCATTAAATTTTCTCCAACTCATGATACAATACATCTGAACTCATCGACAGAGATAAAAAGTATAATCATGTTCAATCAGGAAGTCAAAGAAAAAACCATTATGCTTGGTATTTTTGTTGTTCTGTCTTTTCTAACTAGAGATTTACAATGAAGTTCTACGAGAAGACTTATAATTGACACTTACAAGCCTGCTTGGAGCAAATTCTACAGTGTTGAGTACTTTATATCACATGACTGGCATGTGTTATGGAGGAGGAGGAAATCTAATAGCACTGGTTATTGTATTACAGGGATAGGCAGGTCAGAATACATTTGTAACATGAATACTTTTGAATGAGTATTTTGTTTATTTGATAAAAATAACCAATTTTGTTAAAATTGATGTTAGTGAAATGCAACTTCAATAGATCATCCAGTAATGAATCATCGCTATCAAAGAAAAAGTGGAAATACTCAAATGAAAAAATATATTCACACCTGCCCATTCCTGTTGTATCGACATGAATCAGTCATGTCTCCGCATTAGAGTCTACTGTGAGGACATGACTAATTTTTGCTGATACTGTAACCACAGTTATAGTTGTGCTGTTAGACTTTTCTTGTTTTTATGATACCAATGTAGCGATATGAAGCATTCGTTACTGTAGGATTTTTCCCATGTAAATGTCTTTGTGTACAGTTTTGAGTACGGTCAATGGGTTCGATTGATCCGTTCCCTTCCTTCTAGTAGATTTTTGTTGCCAATTCATTGTCAATCGATCAAGAACATTTTCAAGTGCATAAATATGTAGAGAATAATGTTTTGAATATGGAAAACTGATCATAAATGTTCTAAGTAGATGTAAACGATAAATTGCCAACAAGGATCTATTGGAAAGAAGATGGATTTTAAATAGACAATTATACAAATAATTAGAATCGACTTTGTATGTCATACACGTCGGTGCAAGATAAATTTCAATGTTGTTGTTGAATTTGTTCAACAGTTGTTTCACACTGTACTTAGAAATTCAATCTGCCATAATACTCATGATTTTGTAATGATATCTTTTGTCATATGTACCTGTTTCATGTTATCGATTTGAGAACAAACAGCTTCGATTTCATTTATCAAATGATCAGCCGTATTTTCATAATCCGATATTCGTATAACCAATTTTTTAGCATCCAGTATGATTTCTTGAACCGTCAGAGACATCTAAAAGCATTCGGTACATATAGATTTTCAAACAAATTGACATGGATATGATTTCTCATGATTTACTTGAATGAATTGAACAGAATATGAAAACAGAAAATGTCACTTTGACAAGAGAGCAAAGGCAGGAATGTATTATTGAATATTTAAAAGGAATATTTACATTTACCTTATTATACTAAAGGTACTGTTGGTGAATACTTTTAAGGGTTCAAAATAATTATAAATACTTCATATATGTCTTGTTCCCACAAAATTATTTTTATTCAATCTATGCAGTATGAATTGGATGTTTTTGTTTGTTCTCCTTTCATTTGGCCACGAAATATTATTTGGAGAGGATTGTTTAGACTATTTACCAATACTGTGCTGGATGAGAGAAGAAACGAAATAAGATTATCCAATCGTATTCTATTTGAACGAAAAACATTTCATATTCCTTTCATCCCTCTACAATTATAGGCTATGTTTACGCCAGCCCTATCCTGCGTTATCCGACTCTTTGACCAAACTATAGCAAACGAGATTTTTGCTGTCGCCAAGAACATCAAACCAGTAGATAGCGCTGGCTGTACTGGTGGGCTGTTCCTCCTAATTTGATTGGATGATTGAGCGATAGGTATATTTTATGCAGTCCACCAGAACGCTTAGCGCTGCGCTGCGGATTAGTTCAAATGGCGACAGTTAGAAACCTCGGAAGCAGGGTTGGGAATGTATTATACATAGTATAATATTCCTACTTTTATACAAGTATTATACATTTATAATACAGTGTATATTACTGATAAGGTTTTATACAAGTTTAATACATCATAATGGCGCCCTTAGGAACCAAATGTGATTGATCCATCAAAAAATCCACTAGAAATTACCAACAATTACCTTTTATACGTATAATCAGAGAGAAAATGAGGCTGGCCTCCCATGGACCGGAATTCGTTCCGGCGGAATGAAAATTGAGCCAATGCACAATTTTTCATAGATTTCTGATAGAACGCTCTAAAAGAAATTGTGAAAGCGATTGGTTTAAAGTCATTCCGCCGGAACGAATTCCGGTCCATGGGAGGTTAGCCTGAGAGGGCTCACGGGCACCTTTTCACTGATAGTGAAAGTTCCACCGGCCCTCTGACGGTTGGATCATGGAAGTTGACACACTGCAATTTTATTTTTCAATACTACAAAATCGCGCATTTCTTTTGTATACTTTTCCATACGTATTTGATTAAAATGATTTTATGTATCGATGTTGAATGCACATAATTCTTCATCATCATGAATAAGAAAAATGAAAAATGAGAGAGGGGGTTGATGGACCAGGTTCCGTGTTCCATCCGATAAGAGGGCGCTTCAGTGTTTACTATCGATGGAACCCCGGCCGTGAGCTCTCTCATCTTCTCTTTGGTATAATATATGTATTATACAGGATATGGATTGGGCTAACCTCCCATGGACCGGAATTCGTTCCGGCGGAATGACTTTAAACCAATCGCTTTCACAATTTCTTTTAGAGCGTTCTATCAGAAATCTATAAAAAATTGTACATTGGTTCAATTTTCATTCCGCCGGAACGAATTCCGGTCCATGGGAGGCCAGCCTGAAGCTGACATCTCATGGGGCGTCGAGCGGCAGCGTCAACATTGGAAGAAAAAAGAGAACCGATCGGACCTCCCTTTTCTTCCAATGTTGACGCTGCCGCTCGACGCCTCATGAAATGTCAACTTATACGTCAGAAATCTCACTCGACATGTCATATTCCCAACCCTGCTCGGAAGTGGGGGAGTCGGATAGGGCTGGTTTACGCCATAGAGGAAGAAATATCAGCTAAGTTCGTTCAGTACAGAGCATTGAACTCTATATTATACTGAAATGGGCACTCCCTAGAATCCCCATCATCAGAGAGAGAGAGAGAGAGAGAGAGAGAGAGAGAG
The DNA here is from genome assembly GCA_018340375.1 of Gonatopus flavifemur. Taxonomy (NCBI): domain Eukaryota; kingdom Metazoa; phylum Arthropoda; class Insecta; order Hymenoptera; family Dryinidae; genus Gonatopus; species Gonatopus flavifemur. Next base: position 17,413,328 of record JAFFJZ010000005.1, read on the forward strand.
AGAGAGAGAGAGAGTCGAGAGTCATATATTGAAAAAAGATAGACCCATTCTTCCAGTTGAGAAAGAAATATTGAATTGTGTATGTCCAAAAGGGGAGAGAACATCCCGGTACGATAGCACGTGGCTGACGGGACTAAACAATAGAATATCTAGGGAGTGCTCATTCAGTATATACAGGGTGTCTCGGAACAAAGTACCGATATTTCACCAACGTGTTCCTTAGAGAAAACTGAGCAACTTTTCCATTTTACATTTTTCGATCCGGAGCTTATTTTCCGAATTATAAACAAAATAAGTTGACCATTCACGTGGTAAGGACATCGGCCAGTCCAATGATCGGAGAGTATACTTGTGTAGCATCCACTTGATTCGTTGAAATCAACTCTGAAACAAAGCCTCGGATCTAGAGAGCCTCAAGGAAGAGAGTCGCCAACTTGCTGTGCTCTGATTGGCGTAATCGCGAACAACTCTGTACGGAGTCGCCATATTGAAAATTTGACGTCACCGCAGTGCTGTAGTTTACAATTTGTTTTAGGCTGTCATAACCATAACATCAGCAATCAGTCATACCGATGTTATTCAACTTTGAATGTGAAGAGTTGACCACAACCACCGATCCTCCACCTCGGACTTCGGTGGACCGGAGGTGGAGAATTGGTGGAGAAATGGGAGCCGTGGAAATAAGGGGGAAATAAGGGAGAGTCTCCGTTGAGGCAACGGAGAGGCGACGGAGAAATGTCCGCCCCCTGTATTTTCGGAATAATTCTTATTGGTGCATTTACGTAACCAAATCTGAATGTATGAATTCACGAATTTAAGTTTTACTGAAAATACATGGGGCGGACATTTCTCCGTCGCCTCTCCGTTGCCTCAACGGAGACTCTCCCTTATTTCTCCCTTATTTCCACGGCTCCTATTTCTCCACCTCTGGTCCACCGAAGTCTCAGGTAGAGGATCGGTGGTTGTGCTGTACGGGGAGTCGCTACCATTTTCACACATAAATCAAGTCACATATGTACAAGAGACTTTTAAATATATATGTGGATGGTAGCATCATTGCAAGAAGCGCTGCCTTGATTTGGTGGACTGGGTATCCCGTACAGCACAACCACCGATCCTCCACCTAGGACTTCGGTGGACTGGAGGTGGAGAATTGGTGGAGAAATGGGAGCCGTGGAAATAAGGGAGAAATAAGGGAGAGTCTCCGTTGAGGCAACGGAGAGACGACGGAGAAATATCCGCCCCTTGTATTTTCAGTGAAACTTGAATCCGTGAATTCATACATTCAGATTTGGTTACTTAAATGCACCAATAAGACTTATATTGAAAATACAGGGGGCGGACATTTCTCCGTCGCCTCTCCGTTGCCTCAACGGAGACTCTCCCTTATTTCTCCCTTATTTCCACGGCTCCCATTTCTCCACCAATTCTCCACCTCCAGTCCACCGAAGTCCTAGGTGGAGGATCGGTGGTTGTGCTGTACGGGATGTTTCATCATTTGAACCTGTAATCATTAAATTGATGAATTTTATTATCAATTTGATATACTGTGTAAGTACTTCGATTTTTTTACGTATAGAAGGATATCATTCTCACCTTGTGTTTTTTATAGGTGTAATTTTCTTGATGAGGATTGCAAAGCCAGTTGGAATGTTGGAATATTCAGTTTGAACTAGACATTAGGTGAGCCTCATTAATCATATTAATCATTGTACTGGGAAGCTAAGCGACTTGTGTTTTCTCTCATATTCTTACCCAAGCGAGCGACTACTTTATACATTGATTCCCTCACGGTGACCTATTAACTATAATGATTAACTATTTGTTTACGTATTCATTTATGAAGAACAGCTTGATTCAACAACTTTATGAGCTGCTCCTTCGATTATTTTTGTTGTGGAAAAAATGTCAACATGGTAAATTTTTCCTGCGAGTGTTAATATATATGAAATATGTAACATAAGGTAATTTTTGAATTTCCACTGAAATATACAATACTTGTTGCACACAAACTTGTGTTAATATCACTGATTTTTACAATACTAAAGGATTAAAGTTTGAAGATTTCAAGTTGAGGTTATGATAAATTTTATTCTTCAACATTCAGAGATATTGATTCCAATACTGATAAGAATGAGAAAAATCTTCATAATCAATATATGATTTGTCAGCACGTGAACTACATATGAATCACTAATTTGTGTTCAATTTATGAACCAAGAATATCATATCCAACAGAATTTCTTATTCACTGATTTTTGAATAAATACCATACATAATCACTGCATTAATAATTTCCGAGGGATATTATTTATTCTCTCAACATTCACACAATGCAATATTGCAATTATTCAAGAAATATTTTCTATCATATTATGTAAATAATTGGAAAGGTGTTCAAATTTCCCGCTCATATTCGCGACGAAACCTCCAGCGCCCTCGGGACAAGTTGTAGACAGGTGAAACATGGGGTTGTCAGGGGCCTGCTCGAGAGTTCTTTACATTCGGGCGAATCGAGAGGTTCAGTAATTTGAATTTCAAACAGTGTGAGGCTGGCCTCCCATGGACCGGAATTCGTTCCGGCGGAATGAAAATTGAACCAATGCACAATTTTTTATAGATTTCTGATAGAACGCTCTAAAAGAAATTGTGAAAGCGATTGGTTCAATTTTCATTCCGCCGGAACGAATTCCGGTCCATGGGAGACCAGCCTTACTTCCTTAATCAATTCAATTCCATAGAAATTACGTGATATGGAATGAAATTCCGAAAAATGAAATGATATCGATCAAGCCAATTCAAACACTCATTGCAAAGATAATACGCCCAGGGAACGTTACCCTGATGGAAAAATTTCACTGAAAATCTCTGAACATTCCACGGATTTTCACAGAAGAGTTTTTAAGAGGATTCAGAGGTGTTCATAGTTTTTCAAACAAATCTAGAGTTCTTCGCATTAAGAGAACGCCAGGTTTGGGTTGTTGGTAGCTACAGGAAAAATCACTGACTTCATGTCAAACATAGCGTTTTCTGAGTGTATTCAGAAGTATCACGCGAAGAGTTCTTTTTCAAGAGCAAGAATAGAACTCTTCAAGAACTCTTTTCGAACTAATGAATTCATATAGAGCTCTGGAGGAGTTCAATGTTTGAGTACTCTCAAATAACTCGCTGATGTTCCAAACATTGAACTCCAAAGCTCTTGATGTTTTCATCAGTTCGGAAAGAGTTCTTAAAGCATTCTGTTCTTGTTTTTGAAACACAACTGTAAGAGTTTATTTCTTTCGTATAACAGTCCTTTCCCAGATAGCACAGAGTTCGTCGATGAATTCTTGAAGAACTTTTTCAGAGCTCTAGAGTTCAAATGATGTTCTTGAAGAATTCTTCACGAACTTTGTGCTACTACCTGGGTTGGACCCATTCACTGTGGGGACAATTGACCCCTACCTTCGTGAAGAAGATTTCAAGAATTTCATTCGAGTTCCAAAACTTCGAAACATTTCCTGAAGAATTCTATTAACGAAATCTGCGCTATCTGGGTCGTGAGTTTCTCAACACCGACCAACGACGTGGCTCCGTTGATCGGAAGAATCCAATGATCGTTCGGCCGAGCTACTTGTCCGGTAGATTCCCCGTGAAATTCCTGTCTCACCGGTTCCACCACCGTTCGTCCCATCGAGCGCGCTTGCGCATCCATTTGGTACCAGAGATAATACACACGTTTCAGTGTGTATTTACGGCGACGGTATACAATGTAGCACATCGGACTACATTATTTTACCCTCGTATATGCGTGTGCGCGTGTGTATGATCTTCCTCAGCTTGACAGCTCGATCACATAGCGTGCAAATAACGTACGGTTACCATCCAATACGTTCTTCATTTTTTTTCAATTCGATTGAAAAGGGGGGAAACATCTTAGGTACTGATATTGGCGACGCATAGAATGCCCTTGCCGATTAGTGGTTGCGTCTTGATCGAGGGTCGAACATGGAGATACTCAACCGCAGTGATTTTAAACGGAAAAGCATTGTGATGTATCCGAAGAGAGTCGTTCAATCGCGTAATATGATTTTCCATGTCACGTACGCGCGAGGCTAAATTTTTGTCAAGAAGAAGAAGAAGAAGAAGAAGCAGCAGAACCGGCTTAAGTGATCGTGCATCGTCTTTCTTTCTCCAAAGAGGAAACGGCGGCAGATCAATGTGTCACTTGTGATGGGAGTGCCTGCGCGAGGAGCACTCGCGGCGATCGTGGCTTTAACCGCGTTCGTCGTTTATTTAAACAGTCTAAGCTGTGGTTTCGTCTTTGACGACATTTCGGCCATCAAGGATAATCGAGATCTTAGACCTCATACGCCCCTCAAAAATGTATTTTACAATGATTTTTGGGGCACCCCGATGCACAAGGTGAGAAAGCAAGATAGAGGGAGAGTAAGAAAGAGATAGAGAGCGAGGCTGAGGGAAAGATAGAAAGAGAGAAAAATAATTCACCCTCCGCGAATAAGCGCGCACCCCTTTGCTTTTTCTCGTTTCACCGACCGGCATCCGTCCCTTACCCTCTTACATACTCGACGAGTATTGATCCAGGAAACCGTTTCCGTCCATTTCATTCCGATCCAATTCATTTATTTTCTTCTGTACCATCTCTTTTCGTAACAAATATTTTTCACGCGATCATGAAATATTTGTTTTTCTTATTCTTTGATAGATTTTTCTCTATGAAGCGTATCGAAGGTGCAGGTGCCAAACTTGCATTTATCCACGTAGTATTGTGAGACAACAATGAATATTTTTCCACTTATCGCAAAGATGAAAAGTCATTTCAAAAATCACAATTTTTCGGACAAATTATTGGAACATGGTTCATTTTTTTCATACACGATGGTTCACTGAAAACTTTCATCCCTGAAAAAACAAAAGAAAGTACGAGAAGCACACATCAATCAACAATAAATTAATGTGACAGTTTAAAATATTCCGAAAACTAGATTGAAAGTTTTGGTGAAGATTCTGGCAATCTGAATCCTCCATGGACTATTCTAAATTAGCAAAATCAGTCAGATTCTACTTAGCTTTTTGAGAAATGATGTAATTTTTTCAAAGAGGTGATGAAACACGTTGAAACTTTTAGAACCAAGTTTTCAGGATAATTGTATCGAAAGAGAGAGTGTCTGTTTAATTCATCTTGTATCAAAATCAGGAATAATCTCGAAAGCAGAAAACTACCCTGATAAAAAAAGTCTATTGAAAGCCATTACCCACGCAAGACAGATAAATTTACGATATCTCGCAAAAAAGACATTGTTTTGATTCTGATATCACAAAGTTTCATCCAAAATACCTCTAATTGCGCTCGTACGGAATTCCTGAGGGTCAAATTGTGACGTATTTCAGAGACGGAAATTTTATGTCAATGAAGCAACTTTGGCATGTCATGTTGTGCCGTAGAGACATCTTTTAGATATCTTTTGGAGATCTCATTGACACAAATTTTGCCACGGTATTGTGTCACGTTCAATTAAACAGCTCCAGTATCGAATCTATCGATTTACGAGCATAGTTTCAAAAAAAATTGACAATTGAATTTCTCAAATCCGTGTGGGATGAGAATAATCCCAGCACATTTACTGGATCAGAATAACTACATTTTGAGATTTATAAGGAATTGGATTGAACAATTTCGGTCGTCTTGAAAATCATGTGGAAACATTAAAACATACAATTTCAAAATTTATACAAAAATAAAAGGTCGTTGAACAGACGAGGCGATTCCAAAAAAGGGAAATTCAGTTGAGACATGATTAAAGAGTAGTCATGACAGATGACGCTCAATGGACCTTCAATCCGATAGGGAGCCAAACGCAAAAATTCGTGCTGAACTCTTTCCAAGTGTGTACAATTTTCGATTAAGTGAGAACCTCAAATCTAAGACTCATGCTCCAGATGAGGTCTGATTCGAGTACAGAAGAGTGTTTGAAGTGCTACAGTGCTTTAATTCCAGTTGAACATTCCCGGACGCATAGGATCACGAAATTAGCGTACGGACTCGGATTTCCACCCCCTGTCAGTCGGTTTCCTATCCAAGACCTGTGCTATCCTTCCAGGTTCCCGAGTGGAACCTTCCGGGTTTCAGCTTGACGGGAGCATGAGAAGTTGCGAGCGGGAATCTAAGGGACCCTAGACAAGATCTTCAAGGATTCCACGCAGGTCCTGGATGGTTACTCGACTGGTCCCGGGTAGAAATTTCAGTCCGCATGGGAATTCTGCGATCCTGTACATCCGGGAATTTTCAACTGGGATAACTCGACAAAATTCTCCGCTACACTGTAAAAAATCTTACTGAAAGTGACATTTGTTTTGGATGCTTACTTTCAACTGAAATAGGGCTAGTTTTGGCTGCATCTTAAAATAAGCCGATATTAAGGTTGGAAGTAAGTTTTACTTTTTACTGTGTGAATTAGCAGAAAGTTTGCTATTGTTGCAAAAATCCTATTCTTTTAGAAAGCGCTTCTGTAGCGAGAAAACGCTCAGTAAATACACAAAGAAAAGAGATCTTTGAAAAATAGTAAAGTTCGTTGTTATGCGTAGCACAGCTGCCCCCGATATGTGAAATAGTAAATTATATTACGTCGCGTTTTGATTTGTAGCACATCAAATGGAAATGACAGAAATTGCTAATCTTCATAGTGATTCACAAAGATATTACGTGGCATTGCACTTTGTAATACTTTACATCACAACATCGGTAAATTACATAGCTCATTTTACTGAAAACATATTGGAAACATGTGTCGCTATATTGAATACTGAACTCTGCTATTTTCCAAAAAGGTGGTTTTTTCTGCGTATATGTGGCAAATTGTTGAAAAAACTCCGTTACCAAATACGCAACAATATGTTGTAAACTTGGAATTGTAGCTTAGATTGTTCGTCGTATTGTTCCCAACAAGTTTTAGTCGTTGTGTTTGTTGGAGTTCTTGGGTTCATGAAACTTCCAGTCACATTCGTAGCAAATCTCCGTCAAATTTTAGGAAGGACATAAGAGCATCGCTTGCAAAGCAACTTTTGTCTTTTAGGTTGTTGATCCAGCAATCCGGCATTGCAGGTATAGCAAGCTTTCGATTATAGACATTTATAGCCCCTAGAGCAGGGGTATGACCAGAGAGAAGATGAGAGCGCTCACGGCCGGGGTTCCATTGCTAGTAAGTGGATCACGTGAAACAGACCCACCAACCCCCTCTCTCATTTTTTCCTTTTTCAATTCATGATCATAAAGAATCATATCCATTCAGTATCGGTACATGATTAAATTTTGATTGAGTACGTATTGAAAAGTATTCAAAAGAAATGCGTAATTTTTGGTTATTAAAAAATAAAATCGCTGTAGGTCTACTTCCATGATCCAACCGCCAGGAGGCCAGTGGAACTTTTACTAGCGGCGCATAGGTGCCCGTGAGCGCTCTCATCTTCTCTCTGGTATGACACTCCGTTGAAAAATGTGTTCTTAATTCGATGTAATCCCCCCCCCCCCCCTCGCACCTCTCACCCCCGCTCCGATAGGTGGCAGCACTCGTTTTCGTCAGCAGTTGAATAGGCTAACCGATCATAACCTATATTTCTGCATGTTTTTGATCCAATTTTGACAACAAACTTCGCTGCTGACGAAGTTTAGTGGCGCCACCTTGCCGCGCGGGTGAGTGGGGATCGGCGAGGGGGATACAAATTGCGACCCTCATTTTCATACGGTGAGCATAGGAAGTGTCATACCCCTGCCCTAGAGCTTGGAACATGAATCCTATTGGCTAATTTTTATCTAACATTTTACACTGACAAAAAAACGACCTGGTTGCCACATTCGTGGTTGTAATCAGTTGAAATCTGGTTTGATCCATCAGGAAATGTGATTGTGGCGGCCGGAAAAAGTGGTTGAAGTAAAAATTAACCACATATTCTGGTTATTATCCCAAGACGAAAATTTGGTTCTCCTAACCTGAAAAATGTAGTCAATTTTGGCATCAACCACTTCTTCTGGACATCACAACTATATTTTCTGATGAATAGCACCAGCATTTCAAGTTATTGTAACCACGAATGTTCCAACCAGGTTGTTCTTCTGTCAGTGTACTGAAATGGCAAGGTGTTTGTTGTAACGACAAATGTGTTGCTAATCCAGCAAAGCAAATTTTCACATATCACTGTTTCAGCGTGATTTTTTTCTCTAGGTGTGAGACATTAAAGAGTCGATCACACGTTTTGAAGAACTCAAACACGCGGGGACAGTTATTATTGGAGAAGTTTTTGATCAACGTTTTGCGGTATGAGTCGAAATCAAGTGTAAGATAGAGGAATGTATCAAGAGAATACTGGCGTCCGGACACCAAACAAATTTTTCGTATGAAATTTCTCAAAAATATTTTCATGTATGCAAAATATCACTCTACCTTGATCAATATGTTCAAATGCTTGTATTATATGAAGACTTGATATTGCTGAGCCAGTTGATTATCTTTCTAAAGGAAAACTAGTGTTGGAATTGTTCACTGTTTGTACTGTACTCTATTCAGAATTGATATCTTTATACATGGAATTGGAGAGTTCGTATTGCGATGTGTGAGTGAAAAAATGGAAGCTGAAATTGAAATCTAACGTAGAAGTAAATAGGGTAAGATTTTTGTCAAAGATTTCACGGGTATTTCGGGAGTTTCAGAGAGATTCAGAGAAATTCAAAGACAAGTGAATTAGAACAAACCATCTGATGAACTTCCTGCAGGATTTAGAAAAATTCGGAAAAAAGTAAATCGAGTAAACTTTTTGGTCCAAGAATTCTGGGGAATTTTGGGAGTTTCAGAAAAAATCTTCGGAGCTTTGAATTGAAAAATTGTCCCTCAATTAACCCGAATCTTTCAGAATGCCTCTGGATTTCGTTCGTTCCAAAGTTTTATTCGATTTCACTTGTATTCCTCAGAATTTTCCTCGATATCTGAAAACCATGAATTTTTATAAATTCCCGCAAATTTCAAGGCTTCTTCCAAATTCGTGTAAACTTGAAAATTTCCTTTTCAATCAGTCAAACTCAGTCTCAAAAATTCCCTTCTCATTTCTTAAAATTTTTTGGAATGTTCCCTCAATTTTTGTGAATCTCTCGAAATTTAACTCATTCATAATTTAAATTCGGCTGAAAATTAGAAAAATATTCTACCAAAACGTTATTATTATACAACTTTGAATTGTAAATATTTATGATCTACGAAGATGATTGATTCGAAATTTGAAAAATAAATGAGTCATTATTTGAAATTTTGAGGAATTCCAGACAAATTTTGGAAACAGTTTAAATGATGCAGATGAACTCATATGAATTTGAAAAGTCTTCAGAGTTATTCGCAGAGCACGCTGCAATCTAAATAAATGAAATGCTAGACAGATTTACAGAAGTTCAGGAGGATTCAGAGAAATTCGGACAAATTCAAAGACAGTTTCGGAATCTTAATGAATGAAATTCTAAGGGATTCAGAGAGGTTCAGAGATTCTGACAAATTCAGAGAAAGCTTTGGAACTCGAATACAGAAAATTTCGAAAGATTCAGAGAGATTTCGAGGGCTTGAAAAGAATATAGAGGAATTCAGTGAAAGCTTTGAACTCCAAATAAATGAGAACCTAAAGCTACGAAAGGGTGTCCAAAGCATCCAACTATCGGTGCCCATGTGGAAATTTAAACCGAGCTAGTACTGGCCCGGTTTAAATTCCCACATGGGTGGTTAGAAAAAACAGAAATGAAGCTTTTTGGAAGATTCGTCTGATTGTGTGGGAAAATTTTCAAAATCGTGTACAATTTATGTATAATTCTATATAAATCGGATAGAGTATTGAAAATTTTTCCATTCGGGTAACATGATTGAGGGAATGCTCATCATAATTGAGTGAGTACCCTGGCATTCTTGGGATCTTCTTTAATAAAACTGATACATCACAAGAAATTGATAAATTTCAGAAAGTAAATGGTAGAACTCATAATTTTTTCACTTCTTATGAGTGAAATTCAAGAAAAATCTAATACCGGTTCATTCCTACATCCTTCTCTGTGTAGAAAAGTAGCTTGGATAGGTATTTTTTCACCATTTGAATGTCCAAGAATTTATTTTCTCATGTTTATCAATCAATATGTCTTCTAAATATTTTTCTTCCTCACGTGCTTCTCGTATTTTTATTGCAATCCACATACAAGAGCATTATTATTAATAGACTTTACTCATTTCATGAAATAAATTTCATCGATAATTAGAAATACAACATTTATCGTTTATATTACGTTTCATGTTGTTGAAAATCGAATTGTTCATTAGAACAAACTTTTAATTCAATTAAAAAATGCTGAAGCGTGTATATATTTTCTGTCTGTTCCGATAAACGATCCCAAACTTCAGCGATATTCCATTCCGCATAGTTTCGTGTTTTGGACATATGCGATGAAATTGTGGGAAATTTCGTTGTTCCAACCATGAAACGGTAACAAGTTGCTTTGGATTCGAGAATAATTACGAAGAAGAATTTCAAGAGAATTCTATTTATCGATTAACTGTTCCATTTCTCATTGGAAATAATGAAACGAGTTTCGAAAATGATCGTGAGGCAATAAAGTTATATTGTTTCGTTACCAAAGTATCTCCAGAAATATTGTTCGCGTCTCAATTGGAAAACTTCTCACTTCTTTTTAAAATCAATTTCTCAAAATCTAGTGGCGAATTTTGTTCATTCTGGTCAAAACGCCTTTCATATCTTCCCTACAAAAAAAGGGAAAAACATGGGATCATTATGAAATAAAATACTAAGACTTATTATCAGTCATACTTGAGTCCTTTCCCAACTATTCCAATGGTAAATCCGATGATTTTTCCCTCTGAGTGTGGATTTCAAAGTTTTGCTTGTCCAAACCCTGAGAAAAGTTTTTCTCGTCTATGCAAATTTTCCTTATCGTTCTCTCCATTTTTACCTTGAAATATGGAAAATACGATGGAAATTTTTCAAGTTTGTGGAAATTGACAGGGAAAACTTTTCTACTGGAAAAATAGTCTCAAATTTGTTGGGCAGGTTTTCAAACACCCCAGAATTTCTCTGTCCTATCTTGAGTGTCTCAATGCCGAGTCTTCATAGAGAAAAATTAAATGTTCATTCCATCAGAGCTTCGGTTACCATGTGCATAGTACGAAATATCTGTCATTTATACCGGGTTCTTTTGTTTGTTAAATTAACCAAATTTCCTGTAAATTTAACAAGAATTCCAATAATGCTGATATCTTTCAGATATCTAACACACTGAAATATCCGGAGGTTTTTTTTCCAATCACGTACATGAATTTAGGTTCATACACATTCTACATTACATTTAATGTACAAAAAAATGAAAAAAATATATATCATGCTATAGTTTACATTAAATTGATTGTAAATTGTGCACGTACATGAAAACAACTTCCAGCAAAAACATTCAAATGAATGCAGACATTTCTAACACTGCAGACTGGTAGCACATCTTAATATCCTGATCACAATATCCTAAGTCAAAATAAACCACTTTCAAAGCATTGTTTAGAAGATATATTATTGGATATCTGAAGAGTATGTTACGCGACACTCTTGAACAAATTTCGAATATTAAGTTTATTGTAAAAGCTTCGGGATGCTCAAGGAATCTAAATAAAATAGATTTTTAGAGTTCCATTAATGTCGAAGGGTGAATTGTGTACACGGAAAAAAGTATATGGAATTGATTACTAATCGCTCCCCATACAGCACACCAATTCAGGAATAATTCATGAAGAGTTCATTTGTGGTTCAAAGAATTAATTATGAGTTTTTTCCGTGTAGTCCGTTCTATCTTCCCGTCCAAGTAAATTATTTGTAGAACTTAATTTTTAAAATATATGAATATAATTATCAGTTTTATATTTTCCATCAACAGGAACAATCGCACAAATCGTATAGACCATTATGCGTTCTCACATTTCGATGGAATTACTTGATCCACCAACTGGATCCTGTGGGTTATCACTTACTCAATGTAATTTTACACGTGGGAGTATGTTTGTTATATTTCAGGTCAGTGTTATTCTTTGAACAAATTTAATTCAAAGTATAATATACACAATTATCGTTACGTAGAAATTTATTATAGAATAATTGAATAATCCCATCCAGCACAGAAATTTCAATTACGTTTTTGCAATGTTTCTAAAACACTACAAAGTTACAGGAACATTTCGGAATGTGTTGTTCGTATCTTTCCTTGAGGTTCTTGGAGATGTTCCTGGGAAGAGTGATTTAGATCTATGCAGATGAAAATTTTACTTGCATAATACGTACATTGAAAGAATTGTATTTGAAAATTTAAATTCTTACAGGTTTCACAGTAATTTTTTGATCAATTTTTACTTGTCCTTCGATTACTGGAATTTCACGACAATTTTTACAACGAAATTGTTTCAGTTTAGATTCTGCATTTCATTAGATTTACTGGGTGACTCAAAATTGCTGTACACTTTTCTGAGAGCAGATTCTTGATGAAATTTTGAAAAGGTTTTGGTCTGGAATATTCAGATCTGATTCTTAGATCCGGAGATATGAGCATTTTTTAATTTTTTGAAAAATCCAAATACATCGGAAGTACCATATTTCTGACTTTTGAATCCAACGCCATTCTCTAAGTTAGATCACGGGATGTCCCTAGAAAAAAATAAATCTATTAGGTGTACAAATAAGTTTCCGCGGTTTTTTATAAAAAGTTAGGAATTTATTGTAAAGGAAAAGTACATTACGTTTTATTCAAAGTATTTTCCATCATTTGCCACTACTTTTCCCCATCTTTCTGGCAACATTCGGATACCCCGTCGAAAAAACTCTTCATCTTTTGACGCTATCCACAAATCTAGCCAATTTTTGGTGTCTTCATATGATGTGAAGCGCTGCTCAGACAGACCATGTGCCATTGACCGGAACAGGTGATAATCAGAAGGGGCTAAGTCTGGTGAATACGGCGGGTGGGGTAAAACTTCCCAGTTGAGTGTTTCCAAGTATGTTTTTACCGGCGCCGCAACATGTGGACGAGCATTATCGTGTAAAAGAATAATTTTGTCGTGTCTGGAGTAGTAATGGGCGCGTTTTTCCTTAAGTGCCCGACTCAATCTCATCAATTGTGTTCGGTAGAGAGCTCCAGTAATGGTTTCGCTTGGTTTCAGCAATTCATAATACACGACACCAAGCTGATCCCACCAAATACACAGCATGAGTTTTTTTCCATGAATATTCGGCTTAGCTGTCGATGTTGATGGTTCGCCGGGCTTAACCCATGACTTTCTCTTCTTTGGATTATCGTAGTGAATCCATTTTTCGTCACCAGTGACTATACGATGCACAAAACTCTTTTTTTTATTCCTGGCAAGCAGCATTTCACTCATGCATAATCGGCGTTCAACGTCTCTCGGCTTTAGTTCATATGGAACCCAATTTCCTTGTTTTTGAATCATTCCTAACGATTTTAAACGATGTGAAATTGCCTGTTGAGTCACTTGTAGAGTAAGTGCAAGTTCTTTTTGCGTTTGGGACGAATCTTCCTCCAATAGTACTTCTAATTCCATGTCTTCGTACACTTTCGGCCTTCCACTGCGTTCTTTGTCTTTAACGTCAAACTCACCGTTCTTAAACTTTTGAAACCATTCCTGACAACTTCTCTCACTTAAAGCAGCTTCACCATATGCTTCTAGAAGCAATCGATGCGCCTCAGCTGCAGATTTTTTCACATTAAAGAAGTAAATCAAAAGTTCCCGCAAATGATGCTTATTCGGAATAAAACTTGACATTTTTGCACGAAAAAAATTACGTGATGCTGATACGGAATCACTAGTACTTTAAGGTTATGGTGTTGCCAGATGACTAAACTTGGGATATTACGTTTTACATCTGACAATTTCTCCATAACCTTCTGGTGGGGCCATCTTTTGACAAACCGCGGAAACTTATTTGTACACCTAATAATTTCTCAGCTTCCTTCGTTGTGGAGTTATAGCGGTTTGAAATTTTTTGCAGCCCAGCCAATCAGAATTCAACAACTTGAAATGGCTACAACTCGACAACGAAGGAAGCTAAATTAGATTAATTTTTTTCCAGGGATACCCCGTGATCTGACTTAGAGAATGGCGTTGGATTCAAAAGTTAGAAATATGGTACTTCCAAGGTATTTGGATTTTTCAAAAATTAAAAAATGCTCATATCTCCGGATCTAAGGATCAGATCTGCATATTCCGGACCGAAATGTTTTCAAAATTTCATCAAAAATCTGCTCTCAGAGAAGCGTACGGCAATCACCCAGGATAATTCCATTTTTCTTTATAAAATCCGATCAGAGGTGAAGAAATACAGATCCGCGTGAATCTACTGAAATCCAAATCATTCTTTTCCAGGATCTATACTAATGTGTCTGAAAAGTAAAACCAGTTTTGAATTTAAATTGCGCGAGTTACAGCTAATCTCAGAAATATATTTTTTCTGAGTTAGTAGTACGGTGATAGATGTTTGTGCCAAAATTTACGTCATATTTTTAATTAATGTTGAACTTACTTGGTTTTATACATTGCAAAAAGTGATTTCGGCATTAAATTTTGTTCACGAAATGGGATTCCTGCTACGGAAACGTTTAGAATGATACAGAAAAGCTTTTGGTGAACAGACTTTGTGGCTCCTTAAATTCAAATCAGTGAAATCTCACTATTTTTGCAGTTAATAGTCGACCATTGAATGGAATCAGTGAGATTTCACCGCATAATCAATGAATAGTAATTGGTTATGCAAGTGGAAGCTGTCCTCACTGATTGAATCAGTGACATTTCACTGGTTAATATTCACTGATTGTGCACTGCATATGCACCAATTCGCAGTCATAGGAGTTTCACTTCGACCAGTGAGACTTCACTGTTTCAAATTTAGAGAGCGGAATGAAATTTTTATAAACTGTTCAAAAAAGACCAAGAACGAGTTGAAGACGCAAAGTGTCCGGATGACCATCAAGCTCTACCTAAATGAAAGTCACATCCAACCTGATGCTCAAACTAGGGGCGGATTGATGTAACTTTTGATTGGACTTGATTCGAATTCATTTTTCATACCAAAACTCGATTGGGTGGCTTTCAAATAAACGATTCAGCTATTCAAAAATTAAAAAACCATTCTATCAAAAGTTACCTGAAACCACCGCTAGTTTCACCTTCGTACGTCTAAAAAATCCAAGATTGGGACTCCACAACCGTCGATCAACAATTAGAGACTTCGCTGATGATGTTGGCATTTCAAAAGGATCAGTCAACTTCATTTGAAAAGATATTTTGTGGCCTCGGACACGTCAAATCTCGATTGGCACTGAAATCACTCAATTTTTTTTTTGGAAAAAAACCGTCAAAATCAGTTTTTGCCTCATAATAATGCGCCAGTTCACACTTTATTGGTTCTTCGTGAGTTTTCTCAAAGGGATACCAGCGTTCCCTGGCGATGCAACCCAACCCATGCAGAAAATGCCGACTTCCAACCAACCATAACAATCGAAACAGTACTGGTACAACACTGATTACCAGGGTTGGTTGCCAACGTTGTAACGTGGTTGAAGTAACAACCAGTACAATGTTGTTGTAACGCCGATAGTCAATGCTGATTTGCCAACGTTGATTTAAAACTCGTTCAACGTTGTCCATTATGTGTGGTTTAATACGGCAAAATTTTGAAGAAATTATTATTCATGTTCTCGAATTGACTTCTTCACATGTTTTCGGATTATTCATTCGTTTCAAGAAACGAATCAAACTTCAGCAACACACGAACAGATGTGTTATATTTTTTACTTCCGATATAACCATGGACATTAGCTGAAAATATATAATTATTTTCATTAGCTACGTACAAAGGCTTAAATGGATTACCATCACCGGTTGAAAATCAATTGTCAATGTTGGTATACAATGAAAACCCATTACTGATTCAGGGTTGATGTTAACGTTGACCCAGTATTGCTGAACAACGCCGTATCAGTGTTGATCAGCGTTATCATTCCGGGTTTATTCCACACTGAGAAAAATGTGATTCGTAGAACTAGCAATAAGAGCATTGCTGACATTTTATTGTTGAATATACAATAATTCTTGTTCTTATAGCAATATATAGTTGTCTTATTAACAATGAAATTGTCAATTCAGCAATTTTATTGCTGGTTGATATGTGACAATTCAGCATTGTCATATGTCAACCTACAATAAAAATCGTAAAAATATGACCGTTAACATTGCTGAATTGACAATTCTATTGTTAACAAGACAACATGTATTGCTATAAGAACAAAAATTATTGTATTTCCAACAATAAAATGCCAACAATTCTGTGATTGCTAGTTCTACGAAACACATTTTTCTCAGTGCAACGTTGTTTGCCAACAGTTGGCAGTTGGCAAATAACGTTATTCCAGTACTGGATCGTTCGTCAATTCCTGCATGGGAACCCATATCTTTTCTGATCAACTACTCGAAAATAGACCATCTTTCTTGATTGAAGAAGGTCTGTACAGAGCGATATTCTCGAGTAATTTGTCAGAATAGTTTTAGTTGTGTCTTTCTCTAACCAATGGGTCTGGTTGCATCTTCAGGGGTCGCTGGTATCACCTTAAAAAATTCAACTAATATCGCTGAATCTGGACTGATGTCCAGAACTACTGTATTCGTCTGATTTGGCACCATGTGGAGCCTTCCGAAGTAGCTGACTTGATCATCTGGTCATAACCACATCACTTCTCAACCAATCAAAGTTGATCTGGTCAGCTACTTCGGAAGGCTCTTCTGACTTCTGGCTACGTCCTAAACTCAAAACATCACTCTGGGATCCCGTTTTGAGCCGATTCAAGAGATTTAACGTGAATTTGGCATGCTTCGAAGACTGGAAAAAAAGTTGGCTTATAAATGTGTCGAACCCGGTGGGGAGAGGTCAGGGGGAGATTGTTTTGAAGATGATGAAATAGATTTGGAAGAATAACTAAAGTTTTTTTTGAAAAAAATAAAAACTGGTCTTACCGTTTGGACACTGTACAGGGAGAAAAAAATTCACTGACATAACAAATCGAAGTATTATACTCAGAATAGCAAATCTTTTTGTTAACCTAGCTAAAAATTCGCTGCTGCAGCTAACTGCATTGCCGAACGATCAACTGGAGCAGCGAATTTCTCGCTGGACAAGTGAAATTTTCACTATTCTATACAGAATAGCAAACAGATTTTCCTAAAGTTATAAACCTTTTTTGCTGCCATAGCTGAAGAATCGTTGGTGCAGCTAACAAGGATGCTGTGATAGCAAACCATTGGTTGCCTCAGCAAAATTGGATTTTGCTGTCACAGCGAATTCCTTTTTTCTCCGTGTAGTAAAATTCAAATAATTCCTCGTAACGAGATGTTTATTCACTTCTTTAATGTGTATTTACCAAAATTCATCTTTCACAGAACGTGTTTGATGTTTTTACCTGATCCAGCGAGTTTTGTATCTTCGTTATTATTCGCTGTGCATCCCATACATACGGAAGCTGTAAGTTGATTTTATTCTTGCATTCAATAATTATGCAATCAATTTTTGGTAAATTGAGGTGAAAAATGCTCGCTCGATTACAAAGAATCAAATTCATAAGTTCTTTATAAGTTTGATTAGACATTCGCTTTTGTTTCTTTTTTATATTCTCAATGTTTATGTGGTTGAGCAAAAAATAAAGTAGATTCCAAAAACAAGCGAATCGATGAAACCAATGCTTTTTCCTGTAGAAACTTATGTTGTGTTCAATTATTTCGAAATTCGATGTGAATTAGCTACGAGTTCATATGATCGTAGGTCACTGGCGTAGTTGGAAGAGCTGAAACTTTGTCTTCTTTATTTTACCTGGCGGCCCTGATTACGTACACCAAATGTTGCAAGAATAAAAAATCAACAGGTACACAAGGGAAAATTGTATACATTATTCATCAACGTTATTGAAATATGTATAAATAATCAATCATGCATTTCAGGTTGGAGATATTTACTACTTTCCATGTTCTTCGTTTTCACCGCCATGTTATGTAAGGAACAAGGAATAACGGCCACCGCGGTTTGCGTTTTATATGAAATTTTTGTCGTACAAAAGGTAAAAAAAAGCCTCATATTATTATATTATCTTGGAATTTAAATACGTGCAAAGGAAGAGTTGCAGTGAAAGCAATGAGGTATGAAACGTTAATGAAACACTACCACTTTGCTCGTTATAAATTCTGCTAACGTAGCAACAAGTTTCACAGAGTTTGAACTGTTTAGATTTGATTTCCTTTTTGATCCAGTAATCTCTTCTGCTCATCCCTGTGATGATTCTTTATTAAAAATTCCAAGCGAGGGAAACCAGTAAACATGTGGGGATGGTTTCATAGTATTTTCATATTCAGGCTAATTTGTTACAATTTGGATTCATGTCGTCTGATATAGGATGGGATGGATTTGTTCCATCTAACCACGCTTTCTTTATCACTTCAATGTGTTCCTTCTAGAAATTCATAAAATTCAACTGTAATTCGTTAGTCACTTGTTTTTGGAATTTTCAGAAAAATTTGGCTGAGTCTTGAAAAACTTGACTACATCTTCAGAATACGTTCTGTCAATTTAGTTGAGATTTCTTAAGATTAAGATGAGTTTTTATAAAAATTTAGAAGAAAATGATTGTAAAAAAATGACAGTCACATTTTGT
Organism: Gonatopus flavifemur; assembly: GCA_018340375.1. Taxonomy (NCBI): domain Eukaryota; kingdom Metazoa; phylum Arthropoda; class Insecta; order Hymenoptera; family Dryinidae; genus Gonatopus; species Gonatopus flavifemur. The sequence goes on from JAFFJZ010000005.1 coordinate 17,432,106, forward strand.
GAATCCCCAGAAGGAATGTTTTTACAGTGATGTTAAACCAACTTGGTTTGAGTCAGACCAAGTGAATTTGATTAAAAAAGCACCAGCTTTAAATTTTTATCAATTCCACTCAGCTGGTTCTTTTTCAGTAGGGCAAATCAACGTCGTACCTTAGAGACAAAGAGCAAATGAGATCTCTCGAGAAGTTTTGTACATTTCCAAGTGCTATATGAATCATCCAATCCTCAATAACATTCGTTAAATAATTTTCTTGAAATTTGAATCGTTTATATTAGGTGTATAACTTTGCTTCCGCCGTTTTTTTCCGAAATTCGAGGCTTCATTGTAAAAAACTGGTTATACATTTATGATTCAAAGTATTGTCCATCGCTGGCCCCTACTTTCTCCCATCTTTCGGGCAGCATACGAATCCCGCGTTGAAAAAACTGGTCATATTTTGAAGCGATCCACGAATCGATTGAATTTTTTACTTCTTCATAAGACCGGAAGTGCTGGTCAGCTAGGCCGTGTGCCATTGATCGAAACAAGTGATAGTCCAAGGGAGCAACGTCTGGAAATACGGCGGGTGGGGTAGGACTTCCCATTTCAAAGATTCCAAGTATGTCTTGACCACTTTCGCAACATGGGGTCGAGCATTGTCATGCTGTAAAATCACTTTATCATGTCTCTCGTTGTATCGCGGCCGTTTTTCCTCCAATGCTCGGCTCAAACGCATTAATTGCGTTCGATAACGATCGCCTGTGATTGTTTCAGTCGGTTTTAACAACTTATAATACACTACGCCAAGCTGGTCCCACCAAATACCGAGCATAACCTTGGAACCGTGAATATTCGGTTTGGCCGTCGACGTAAAAGCATGGCCGGGATATCCCCATGATTTTCTGCGCTTGAGATTATCGTAATGAACCCATTTTTCGTCCCCAGTCATAATGCGATGCAAAAATCCCTTCCGTCTTTGCCTTGCAAGCAGCTGTTCACAAACACACAAACGCCGTTCAACATCTCTCGGCTTCAACTCGTACGGCACCCAATTTTCTTGTTTCTGAATCATTCCCATGACTTTCAGGCGTTTTGAAATGGCTGGTTGCGTCACTCCCAATGATCCTGCCAATTCTTGTTGCGTTTGACACGAGTCTTGATCAAGTAATGCCTCCAATTCTGCATCTTCGAAAACCTTCTCTCTCCCACCGCCATGCTAGTCTTCGACGTTAAAATCACCGTTCTTGAAGCGTTGAAACCACTCTCGGCACGTTCTTTCACTAATAGCGGCCTCGCCATAGGTATTTGAGAGCATTAGATGAGCCTCAGTCGCAGATTTCTTCATATTAAAGCAGAAAATTAAAACCTCCCGCAAATGAGGAGAATTTGGCTCGTAAGCTGACATGTTTAATCGAGAATAACTTTATGATGCAGACACAAATCGACTAATATTTCGATGGCGTTATGTTTACAAATACCTAAGCTTATTGTATGACATCTATGATCTATTTATTTCAACTACCACTTACCGCTACAGCCATCTATTGCAAAACGGCGGAAGCAAAGTTATACACCTAATATAAACGAACCGAAATTTTAAACTTACAAAACCTGATGAACAATCATTACTTCTTACTCCGAACTAACTCCTTGGAACTGGAAAAATCGTTTAAAGGTTGTACCGTAAGTTTTTTGGTCTCTACTAGCTAGATATTGTGTTATTCGAGTACTAATTCATTTCAATAAACGATTCAAACTTGAGCAACATGTTGAATATTAATCCATTTTGAAGAAGTAAATATCAGTAACATTTAACGGTATTTGACAAACTATTTAGAATATATTTACCATACACTGAGAAAACAGATATCTTGAAAAATACCATAATTTATGGATTTCTGGCGTTGGTCTGACCCGAGTCAAAATATTTACGTGAACGAACCTCTAAAAGTCCCATAATTTCTTGGACTTTCATAAAGAAGTATGGTACCTTTCCCATAAAAGTCCCAGCTATTATGGTATTAGGTGTACAAATAAGTTTCCGCGGTTTGTCAAAAGATGGCCCCACCAGAAGGTTATGGAGAAATTGTCAGATGTAAAACGTAATATCCCAAGTTTAGTCATCTGGCAACACCATAACCTTAAAGTACTAGTGATTCCGTATCAGCATCACGTAATTTTTTTCGTGCAAAAATGTCAAGTTTTATTCCGAATAAGCATCATTTGCGGGAACTTTTGATTTACTTCTTTAATGTGAAAAAATCTGCAGCTGAGGCGCATCGATTGCTTCTAGAAGCATATGGTGAAGCTGCTTTAAGTGAGAGAAGTTGTCAGGAATGGTTTCAAAAGTTTAAGAACGGTGAGTTTGACGTTAAAGACAAAGAACGCAGTGGAAGGCCGAAAGTGTACGAAGACATGGAATTAGAAGTACTATTGGAGGAAGATTCGTCCCAAACGCAAAAAGAACTTGCACTTACTCTACAAGTGACTCAACAAGCAATTTCACATCGTTTAAAATCGTTAGGAATGATTCAAAAACAAGGAAATTGGGTTCCATATGAACTAAAGCCAAGAGACGTTGAACGCCGATTATGCATGAGTGAAATGCTGCTTGCCAGGAATAAAAAAAAGAGTTTTGTGCATCGTATAGTCACTGGTGACGAAAAATGGATTCACTACGATAATCCAAAGAAGAGAAAGTCATGGGTTAAGCCCGGCGAACCATCAACATCGACAGCTAAGCCGAATATTCATGGAAAAAAACTCATGCTGTGTATTTGGTGGGATCAGCTTGGTGTCGTGTATTATGAATTGCTGAAACCAAGCGAAACCATTACTGGGGCTCTCTACCGAACACAATTGATGAGATTGAGTCGGGCACTTAAGGAAAAACGCGCCCATTACTACTCCAGACACGACAAAATTATTCTTTTACACGATAATGCTCGTCCACATGTTGCGGCGCCGGTAAAAACATACTTGGAAACACTCAACTGGGAAGTTTTACCCCAACCGCCGTATTCACCAGACTTAGCCCCTTCTGATTATCACCTGTTCCGGTCGATGGCACATGGTCTGTCTGAGCAGCGCTTCACATCATATGAAGACACCAAAAATTGGGTAGATTTGTGGATAGCGTCAAAAGATGAAGAGTTTTTTCGACGGGGTATCCGAATGTTGCCAGAAAGATGGGGAAAAGTAGTGGCAAATGATGGAAAATACTTTGAATAAAACGTAATGTACTTTTCCTTTACAATAAATTCCTAATTTTTTATAAAAAACCGCGGAAACTTATTTGTACACCTAATACTTTTAGAGGTATCCTGATGTAAATATTTTGACTCGGGTGAGACCAACGCCAAAAATCCATAAATTATGGTACTTTTCAAGATACCTTTTTCTTCTTGTATTAACAAATTTCGATAGTAAATCTAAGATATGAAAGATCATTTTAGATCAAAAAAGAATGTTTCCAATACCGGATTTTAATGAGACTAAGAATCAACAAATTTCAAAATTCTCTCATTGCTTTTGAACTCTTTCCACCACTCATGATGTTTACCATAACGTTAAATCTATACCTTTACTGTATTTCAGGTTAGAGCAATGGATATTTTTTTAGCCATAAAATCAACGTTTGGAGGAAAAAAAATCTCCCCTACATGGTCGGTCGAAGGAACAAAACGTTTGACCGCCTTAACGTTAGTTACTTTTGGCCTATTAATCTTACGATTACACGTCATGGGCTCAAAATTACCTGTATTTACCAGGTATAGTAAAATTACACTAAACTTAACATACCCCACGGAATTTGAAATTTTTTCGAGCATAGAAACATTTGCAGCATTTCCCTACAGATTCATGTCCTTTCCAGATAGAGAACGTGAGTTCATTTGTATTGTTAAGATGATCCCAGCGATCCTTGACGATCCAACCCGAGCTAAATCTCTTCTGACAAATTATTTCTTCATTTTCGAATGATTTGTTGAAATTTTTGAAGACATTTGGTTGGTGCCATAGCGCTGGTATCCCTTATTGAGAAATAATGATTTATTTTTTAATAAGAATTTTTCTGAAGTTGAGAAAACAATCAAAAAGCAAACTCATCTTCTTTTTCTGATGAAAATTTGGACAGAACGAGAAGTGTATTCTTCATTTCTATATTTCTTAAGAACTGTATCCTTGAATGTCTGTATTCTCAAAGAATTGTCCTCTCAAAAATCTGTATGTTTTATTATCTCCATCCGTGAATACCTGTATTATCAAAAAACTGTGTTTTTAAGGGACTCTGTTCTTAACCCTCCGTGGATCACCCTCAAAACAGAGGTAATTTTTTATCATTATTCATGGAAGCTATAGCAGACTTATGAATACGCAACTTTTGATTTTCGAAGGAGAAATAAGTGAAGTTTATAACGCACAAAACCGCAAGTTCCAAATGTTGAAGGTGCAGGGGTGACAATTTTTTTAAGAAACAAGTGATGTGCCTTTTTTGCCCTGGTAACCGACCGAGGGTTAAATATCTCCATTTCCAAATATCTGTATTCTCCAAGAACTGTCTTCCTAAAGCACTGTATACTCAGTGCTCATATTCAGTCGAGTTGATATTGAGGGAGTGATGTTGATACCCACAAAGCATACAATGTCTCAGCAATATTCTCAGAATATCACAAATGTCTCATTTGAAATATTCTGTTTGAAATATTTCTACGATATTATATGAATATTGTGTGTACAATATTTCGTATAACATATTCTGACAATCTTCCAATTGAAACATTGTGTATTTGATATTTTGCCATGTTCTCAGAATGTGCGATAAGAAATGTGTAAACTTCGTCGCAAATGAAATATTGTGAGAATATTCTGATAGTATATCCTTCATTTAACCCATTAATGCTCATTGCGAGACTGCTCGACCCACGGAAAAAGTAACTATTGGGAATAGGATATCTAGTTGGAGGATAAACATCCACATTAAAAAACAATTTTTCACAATTTGTTTGAACAATTTGTTGGAAATATCGATTTACGTGAACGAAAACCCCAGAATCGTATTCTGCAGAAAATTTCATACAAAAAACCATGGTTCGGAAAATTTTCAGCCATCGCAATTGTTTTAAATAAAAATCATAAACAATTTTGAATTCTTTATTAAACCCGGGTTCAATTCTCACTGGGGGGACTGACTTTCTCATAATCCACTTTCAATGTAGGTTTTCTTCTACAAAAAGTCGTCCTGGTCAAGTTCACTCAACATTTGTAGAGACAAACTCTGAAGAAATTTTTTTCCGACTCAAAGTATTATTTTGTGAATTTGTTAATATACGTAATTCTTGAATTTTTTTCGGTACAGCATACCGCTGAAATGATCTCAGCAATATTTCAGAATATTGCAAAGTAGGTGACCTGAGACATTGTGGAGATATTCTGACAATATCTCTGAGATGATCTGCAAAATATTGCAAATTCCAAATGTCATATTCTGGAGATATTGCTAGAATATTGTGTGCTATGTGGGATAATATTTAAATCCATAATAAAGATCACTTGTTGCAACAATAATTATATAGTTCAATGGCAACAGTTAACTTCCGAATAGTTATCCGCTTGAACGTACCCTGTGAAAAAGGACAGAAAATTTACTGCGTTTTGAAACTGGAAAATTTCAATAAATGCATTTTTCACTACCTGTGCTGAAATTTTGCGGATTTTGTACTGCAAGATTCCAATGTTCATAGTAAAATTTCACCAAATATGCTGGAATTTCTAGTCTACTTCATTGGTTAATAACTTTCTGTGAAAATACTGAAATTTTCCAGTAAACATTTTTGACAGGGTGAGTATTCAGAATACAGTTCTTCAAAAGTATACATATTTAATAATAGAATTCTTCAAGAGGCCAGTTCTTTGAGAACACAGATATTTGAGGATACAGTCGTTCACGATTACAGGAGTGCAGAAGATAGTTCCAGGGCATATTATAAGGGTCAGTTCTGAAAGAAAACGATCAGCTCTAAAACGTAGAAACGGTTAGTTCTTAAAAAATGACTTTCTTCTTCATTTTTTCAATCAAGTATCCAATATTGCCCTTCCTGCTTAAACGAACCGATTGATTCTCGCCAAATCTGTTTGAATCTTGCACAATGTTCTGGCCAAATCCTATTCAACCATTTTCAATGAGATTCAATCAGGTTAGTGTATTTCCTCAATGTAATTTTGATTGAACCTTGCACAATGTTCTGACTGGATGCCTTTCAATTTCCCTGCTTGAAGAATCTCATTGAACTGATCGATTCTCATTAATTCCGATGCAAAAAACCGATTCGAACCCATTAAAAATTGATTCTCAATGAGATTATTTAAGCAGGGTTAATTTCCCCTGGTTGAAAGAATCCATTGAATCTGACAAATGAAATTCAATGAAATTTGGTCAGAACATTGTCCAAGTTCAATTTTAATTTAATGAGGATTGTCCAGCGTTTCGGTTAGTTCTTAAATTTTCTTAGAATATGTGCTGGATAGTTCTTCAACAATACAGTTCTTGGAGAATACAGGTATTTAAAGATGAAGATATTCAAGAATACAGTTCTCCTGGATGACAGTTCTTTGATAATACTGATATTAAAAAATACAATTCTTGAGGAATACAGATATGTAAGGATACAGTTCTTTACGAATACAGGAATAAAGAATACAGTCCTTGTTCTTTCTCAAGAATCAGGCATTTTTTGTGAGATTTGTCCAGAAATTGAATAATAACGATGGCTTACAACAAAAGATTTTATAAAACAGATTCCTAAGTCCTAATGCATGAATATTTGAATTATATTCAAAGTAAATAAATTTTACAGATTTGACAATCCAGCATCCGTGGCGGTTACCCCAACGAGGCAACTTACGTACAATTATTTAGCAGCAGTGAATTTGAGACTGTTATTTCTTCCTATTGATTTATGCTGTGATTGGACAATGGGCACGATACCATTGATAGAAAGTTTGTTTGATTTCCGTAATTTAGCCACGATAACTGCTCACTCGGTTATTCTAGGACTTCTCGTAACTGCAGTAACGACGAGATACAGACAAACGTCCGTCATCTTGATTATGGTTGGTTTCTTTTTCTCAATGGTGTTTTATAATATAAAAATACAAACCACAAAATATTAAATCAATTGATGAAATTTTCAAAAAATGTATATATTTACAGAGTTTAGCAATGATGATTCTTCCTTTTTTACCTGCTTCGAATCTTTTTTTCCCCGTTGGATTCGTAATAGCCGAGAGGGTTTTATACGCCCCTTCCATGGGTTTTTGCATGCTCGTTGGATACGGCTGGAGCATCTTATCCGATAAAAGGTACAAACGTTGTCTCATCTGTTTCCGCATGTTGAGCGCATGCTCAACTCAGTTTAATCCTTCTCTTTTCAAGGTTCAAAAAATTAAATTTTGTGTTGCTGATCACCCTATTGGCCGCTCACACGACAAAAACGTTTATGAGAAACTATGATTGGCTGGACGAATATTCTATATTCATGTCGGGCCTCAAAGTAAACGATCGTAACGCCAAATTGTTCAACAACGTTGGCCACGCTTTGGAAAGTCAAGGTCGATTCAAAGAAGCATTGAATTTTTTCAACATGGCAGTACAGGTTCAAGGGGACGATATTGGAGCTCATATTAACGTCGGGAGGACTTATAATCATCTTAAAATGTTCAAAGAAGCCGAGGATGCGTATCTAAAGGTTGTTATCATAATACCTTCTTCGTTACTCGAATCCATTGTCGTGAATCGTTCATTTCTTATATTTTTCTAGGCCAAGTCGTTACTTCCCAAAGCGAAACCTGGCGAATCTTATCAAGCGCGCATCGCTCCCAATCATTTGAACGTTTTTGTCAACTTAGCCAATTTGATAGCTAAAAACGCAACAAGACTGGAAGAAGCGGATTTATTGTATAGACAAGCGATCAGTATGCGAGCGGATTATACGCAAGCGTATATCAATCGCGGAGATGTATTAATTAAACTTAATCGTACAAAGGAAGCCCAAGAGGTCTATGAACGCGCACTGTTCTATGACAGTAATAATCCAGATATTTATTATAACGTGAGTATTGTCAAGCCAAGAAGGATAAATGTTGTAATTTTCATTGTATATGACGACCCAATGGACAGAACCCAATTAGAACAATCCGAATTATGCCAATGTTGACAACAGGTGCGGTACAGTGCCGGTATTGGGTCTCCGAAACTTGACTAACCCGTACGGGATCAGTACTGGATACATAGAAATACAGTACCACGCCTGTACTGATTGCGAATAATAGTATTAGTACTAAATCCCCAGTACAGAAAAGCGTTATCATCCCTGACAAATGCCAGTACTGGGGTACAGTTCTGCACCTGTTGTAAATTTCTGGTTGGGGAATTGTATAAAACACGAATTACAATTTACAGCTCGGTGTGGTATTTTTGGAACAAGGAAAAGCGTCCCAAGCTCTAGCGTATTTGGATAAAGCTTTGGAATTCGATCCCGAACATGAACAAGCTTTATTAAATTCCGCTATACTGCTGCAAGAATTAGGCCGGGCGGAATTGAGAAAAGTGGCTAGAGAAAGATTATTGAAGCTGTTGAGAAAGGTAAGGAAATAGAATTTTATTCGTTTGAAGGGGAGTTGGAATAATCATTGACGTTGATAGGATTCGAACAACGAGCGAGTACATTTCAATCTTGGGATGTTGGCTATGGACGACCACGACAGTGGAAGCGCCGAACGATGGTTCCGAAACGCGGTAGCTTTGAAAGAGGATTTTAGATCAGCTCTCTTCAATTTGGCTTTATTGTTGGCGGATGAGCAACGCCCGCTCGAGGCTGCACCATTTTTAAATCAGTTAGTCAGATTTCATCCGGATCATGTCAAGGGTTTGATACTGCTGGGAGATATTTATATAAATAATATTAAAGATTTGGACGCCGCGGAAAATGTGAGTAAGATTGATTCTCCGAGAAAAGACTACACGTATATCGTAATCTCACCGATTCGGGGTCTTTGATTTCAGTGCTATCGTAGGATACTTCAATTGGATCCAACCAACATTCAAGGACTGCATAATTTATGCGTTGTCATGGTGGAACGAGGAAAACTGGGACTGGCGGCTCAGTGTTTGGAGCGCGCTGCGACTCTCGCGCCTCAACAAGACTACGTACATCGGCATCTCGCTATAGTCAAAGCTCGAATCAATCGTTTACCTCCAGAACAAATCGATAACGAAGTGTTTGACGATTCATTTTGGAACAACGACGCGAAAGATAGAAATTTGAACAGTGATACATCCAGTGGACAGTTCTTGGGGAAAACGGATTCAGTGTTTTTGAATCACGCGATAGTTCACAATCATATAGGAAACAAACAAAATAACGCTAATTCCGTAAATAATGACGTCATACACTTCAAAGGTTCGTCCTCGTCCTCTTCGTCTTCGTCCCCGTCCTCACCTCCCTCCTCCCCTTCCTCCTCGCTCTCATCGTCTTCGTCCGACCGAAAATCGAACGATAAGAGAATAGGCGAGAAAGATGTACGCGCCGCGACGTCTCCTTCCACCGAAACTGTATCTAAATTAACAGAAATTGTGGAACCTACCGCGAACAGGGTTTTCGATAAAATTATAAGCGCCGATGTCACTGAATTCGAAATCACGCAGAAGCAACGTGCCACGGGGCCTAATGCAACAAATTCCAAATCTCGTAATCCAAGTGCAACCACGTTGTCCGGCGATAAGCAAACGAGAACTGTGCAACAAGCGAAAGATACTGCACTGTCATAAGGCCACCTTCCAAGCCGAATATTGTAAATTCATTATATACAAATTAAAACATATTAATACAAATATATATTTGTAAATATATGAATATATATATGTATACATATGCAAAGACAATGGTTCATGATGGTACAGTCGTATAGAGCTGATGTGTGAATATAACATGAATACAGAGTATTGTTTTATATGCTGTATAAATAGAATGTTTTATAAAATATATTTAAAACATGTTACGTGTATTTATTTTCCCGAATGAGAATGTTTTCAACATTGTTTTCCAAATATTTCAATGTCTACATAATCAAGATTGCAACAAACCAATTTTTTGTACAAAAAACCCAAAAACAGGTTTTTTTAGTGTCAACTTGGTGTTTTGGGTTTGAAATAGTTTTTTTTGTTTTAGTTTCACTCCAACATTTTGGATTTGAAACATTTCTGGAGATTTGTTTCAGCTGTAAATTGCATTTCTCATTCATCCATCCATCGATTCTGCGCTCAAATTCTATGTCGAGGCGCCAAATTCATCAGTGGATGTTTTGTCCGAGATCAGAATGACCAATCAGAAAAACATAAGAATCCGCAGTTGGGGTGACGCAGAGACCAGAACGTAACGGAACAACATAGCCAAATACTATTATGTAGTTATGTTTCTTAGCAACGAGAACACAATTCGATTTCAATGATTGTTTCTGTTCTCAACTCACGTTTGGGAACAAAATATATCGCTAATAACGTTATTGCAGAGCATATTATAAGGGTCAGTTCTTACCAAAAAGTTAGTTCTAAAACAAAACGATCGGTTCTAAAACGTAAAAACGGTTCCCTGTGCGCAAAAACCAATAGAAACCGATAGGCGAAATCCTAATGGAATCAATGATATCCTATCGGTTTCTGTGCGGTTATTGTCACAGGACCCAAGGGTTTCTATGAGATTCTGAGTGGAATCTGATGTTCCATGGGTTTCTATCAGCATGATCGGCAAAACCTGATTAATTCTGATATGAATAAAATAGCTTATCGGTTTCTATGCGGTTATTGTCACAGTACCTATGGGAATCCATGGGAATCTATAGGACTTTTCGGACAGGGTTAGTTCTTAAAAAATTACCCAAATTCTAGTGACATTTTTTCTCCTTTCTTTTTCTTTTTTGAATCGAGTATCCAATATTGCCCTGTTATTCAATGAACCTTTCGCCTCATATCAAGGAGTATATTGAGTTCAGTAGTGATATTCATTCTGAGAAAATAAGACTTCATGCTAAAAAGGAAGTATCAAATAATTCAAAAAATAAGGTAAAGTGGGGTGAGACGACGCACTTTTTCAGTCATCTACAGCATAAATTAATACGTCAAACCTAGTTCACTTAAGAGAAATATGAACATTCAATCACAATCTTGAGATCTTCCTTGAGTAAATGAAGTTTTATACATTATCTTATGCTGTAGAGGAGCGGGGAAGTGCGTCATCTTACCCTGATTCACTCCCGTTGCGGTTAGTTTTTAAATTCCCTTAGAATATGCTCTGCGTTATTGAGGAAATAACATTAGGGATCTGAACTTAGCAAGATGATATGACAAATGTCTCTAAGTTTTTCGGCAACAGTAACGGAAATCAATCTTGAATGATCTTGAATTCCGTTTCTGTTTCTGAGCAACTGGGAGGAATGGAATGCAACATCGATAATGTTATTGAGATAATAACATAATGAAATCTGCATGAAACAAAACGAAAATGAAATTTTTTTTTCCATTTTGATCATCTGCCATAGAACTGGAATTGCTACGCATTTCTTTCCAATGAAAGATTGAAAGAGCATTACCTATATAAAGAAATGTATGACAAGAATGATGGAACAAATTGACAAATCTGTTGTTTTGATTTGTTTGTTCACCACACTCAGAGAAATAGTGTATGGGTAGAAAAAGGTTAACTCAGCAATCACCCAAAAAACATAACATCTAAAAGGAGTTTAAAATTAAGTGTCTCATACACGGAGAAAAATGCAGCTCGAAAAGATAGTAATCTTTAATAGAAAATTGGAGAATATTTCTTAAAATCTGAGAATATTTCTTAAAATCTAAGAATTTTCCTTAAGTTCGTAATAAACATAAAACGGTTCAGATGTCTCTTGAATATTGCTCGAAAAACAATGAGAAATTATCAATACTTAACAAATCATAAGAACAAATATGAAGTTTCCAAAAGTCGCGCATGAAATTTTACAAAGTCAATAACAAAATTTTGAAATCTTATTTTCATATTACAGAATTTTGTTATTCAATTTGTAAAATTTCATTCGCGACTTTTGCAAACTTCATATTTGTTTTTATGGTTTGTTAAGTATTGATAATTTTTCATTGTTTTTCGAGCAATATACAAGAGAAATCTGAACCGTTTTATGTTTATTACGAACTTGAGAAAAATTCTTAGATTTTAAGAAATATTCTCCAACTTTCTATTAAAGATTACTATCTTTTCGAGCTGCATTTTTCTCCGTGTAAGACATGTTTTGAATATCTATTAGGAATCTTGTGGAGCATTGTCTAGAAGAATAAAGTACATTGTTACAGAGGTGTGAAAATTATTAAAATAATTGTGATTTCCAAAACTGTTCCGACTTTTCTTCTAGGTAATGCAATGATTCATGAAGTACTGATTTTATTTGTTGATATAAGCCGTTTATGGGTCCTCAATTCTTGAATGAAGAGATATTTCATTGTTGCTATATAACAATCGTATTTTTATGAAGTTATTTTTTATTATAAACATGTTGATATGCCTGTAAATAACTAACAGCGTTCATTATTGGCATCTCAAGAACTATTGTTTCGTTGTGCTCCTTTGTAGGTATGAACAGCTGTTTCTTCTACAGCTTCATTTCTGTAGTGTATTTCCTTCTGAAATTTTCTGGCGACATCTTTTTTGAAGGAACATTCCAATGTGAACGTCAGAAAAACAGCATATTCTCAACAATTTGTTTTCTCGGGAACTATTGAACATAATTGGATAAACTTTTTTTTCCCTGAAAGGTTTGATCAAGGAGAGTGGGAAAAAATTTATGTTGGTCATAGAAAATATTTATTCATGTACTCATAATGTAAAATACAAGTATTAGGAAACAAAATGTTTCCTGATTGCGGGGCCGATTTCCACCCTCCTGCCTAATGATCGGCAACAGAGGATGACACTTTAGTTATAATGATTTTCATAATCATTGAAAATTTTGGTTACATTTTGTTACTGTTTATTGTGAATATTCAGCAGTTCTACCATCACATACTGTTCAGTTTGAGACAGAGGTATCCAATTCATTGGAGTGAAAAAGAAGATCATCATAATAATTGAAATCAGCACTTCATTCAGGAAATTCAGGAATCAAAAACTACTTATATCAACATGGAAAAAAATAGTACTCCATGGATAACTGCCCAGATAGAAAAATGTCTCCATAATGCCATCATAATGGTGACATGCACGCCAAGAAATGTTCGCATCATGGCGCCAAGGTGTTTCCGCATAAAGCATTGTTATTGGTAGCAAAACGAGGTGATGGCACCATAATTGAAACATAATGTTTACATTCTATGCATCATTGCAAGCTGAGCGGAGTTCATGATAGTATGTTTACGGCACGTTATGTTACAAAACATTCAGAGCATGCTTTTCTATCTGGGTGCATAACCTGAAGCGAGGGTTGGAACAGTTTTGAAAATCACAATTATTCTAATAATTTTCACACCTCTGTACAATTGAGCCTCGAATATCATATTTGACCTGAAAATTATTCCTCAAAAGCATACAAACGATTATATACACATCTTAACCTACAGATGTCAATAACTTTCATAACTTGTTTTCTCATATTTAAGAATTACTTTGGGCTTTGAATTTATATTCGTGGCCTAATCCTAACAAAGTAATTTATTGCTGCACCTTTAAGATTTGCGATTATCGCTTAGTTATTTCAAAAATCCGTACCAAACTTTCATCCGTCTTCTGACGCTCCAAAGCCGTTGAGTTTATTATTCTCAAACTAACATTCATTTCATTTCGTCACGTTTCTTAATACCAAACGAACGCATACGATGCATTTCGTTTTTGTTCTTGGGTAACGAAATAAAATAAAAATAAAAGTTTAGTTATTTCCATGGGAACAGAGTGATTTTTTTATTCTTCAAATAACGTTATTCATGATATATTGCATTTCATTACGTTACTTAGTAACAGGTACGAAAATATATAATAGACGCCCTAGTAAAAAAATCTCTCTCTGAATCTCTCTGAAAATTTCACGTTTCAGAGAGATTCAGAAAGAATCAGAGAAATTCAGAGCAATTCAGCGTGGTTCAGAGGATTTCAGAGACTAGTGGATTGAGAAAACTTGTGCTCTGAATTTTTCAGAAGGATTCAGAAAAATTCAGAGGAACTCAGAGAGATGCGAGGAAATTCTGAGAAATTCAGAGGAACTCAGAGAGATGCGAGGAAATTCTGAGAAATTCAGAGAGGAACGAATTCAGTAAAATTCTTGGTCCTGCATTTCAGAGGCGTTCGAGGAGTGTCAGACACTTTCAGAGATAGATGAATTCAGAAAGATTGTACGTGGAACTTTTCAGAAATGATCAGAGGAATTTAGAAAGATTCAGAGTAATTCAGAGAGGAATCAATTCAGCTAAATTTTTGGTTCAGGATTTCAGAGGTATTCAGGGAGTGTCAGAGACTCACAGAAACAGGTGAATTAGGAAAAATTGTGCATGGGATTTCTCAGAAAATTCAGAGATTCAGAAGAATTTAGAAAGATCCGGGGGGGTCTGGGAAATTCAGAGAGGAATGAATTCGGTTCAATTCTTGGTCCTGCATTTCAGAGGCTTTCTGGAAGTTTCAGAGACTTCCAGAGGAAGATAAATTAAGGAAAATTGTGCGTGGAATTTTTTAGAAATATTCAGAGTAATCCAGAGAGATCCAGAGAAATTCAGGGAAATTCAAAGGAATTCAGAGGAAGCTTTGAAATCTGAATACATTAAATTCCGGGATATTTAGAGGAATTCAGAGAGGTTCAGAGTAAATCAGAGAGATTCAGAGGAATTCAGAGGAAGCTTTGAAATCTGAATACATTGAATTCCCGGAGATTTAGAGGAATTCAGAGAGATTCAGAGAAATTCAGAGGAATTCAGAGGAAGCTTTGAAATCTGAATACATTAGATTCCGGGAGATTTAGAGGAATTTAGAGATATTCAGGTAAATTCAGAGGGAGAAATTCAAATATATAAAATTCTGAGGGATTCAGTGATATGCGGAAAGATTCAGAGAAATTATTTTTACCAGGGTGGAGATTTAGTTTTTGAGAAAGAAAAAAAAATGGAATCATAAGTTTTGTTTTTCCATGGAAACGGAAGGAAACGGAACAAGACTTTCGTTTTCATCACTGGGGGTTTCATTTACCCGAGAAACAATGATTTTTAAGTCCGAGGAAAATGACCAGAACCCTAGTAAAAATGAATCATATAAGAACATATAAAAATCATATGTGTTCCATATAAAATTCATATATGGTCATATCCCGTACAGCACCGGACATTTCTACGTTGCCTCTATGTTGCCTCCACGTGGAATCTCCGTTCATCCACATTCTATCCACGTCCCACATTGATCCACGTGGAGTCCACGGAGATGCAACGTAGAAATCGGTGGATGTGCTGTTAGGGATATAATCTATATTGAATCCATTTATGGCCCATATATGACCCATATATGACCCATATATGACCCATATATGATTCATATGTAATCCATATATCACCCATGAATGCATGATTTTTTCACATACGAGGGTGGATTGATAAGTTTCCGGCCTGACCAAGAAAAACAACGTTTTTAAGATTTTTTTTCTTTTTATTTCTCAACATAATCTCCTCCAAGGCTGATACATTTCTCATAGCGGTGTTCTAGTCTAGTAATGCCATCTCTATAGACTGATTCGTCAAGCTCCTCAAAATACCCATTTACAGCTTCGATTACTTCTTCATTGTCCGCAAATCTCTTACCGCCAAGCCATTTTTTGAGGTTAGGAAACAGATAATAGTCACTCGGGGCTAGGTCTGGAGAGTAGGGAGGGTGCGGCATTAATTCAAACTTCAGATCGTTGATTTTAGCCATCGCAACGATTGACGTGTGCGCTGGTGCGTTATCGTGATGAAACAAGATTTTTTTCTTCGCCAGATGAGGTCGTTTAATTTTCACTTCGTGGCTCAAACGTTGCAATAAGTCTGCGTAGTATTGACCAGTGATAGTTTTACCCTTTTCAAGGTAATCAATGTATATAATACCTCTTGCATCCCAAAAAACAGTAGCCATAACCTTGTTCGCCGAAAAAATTGTTTTTGCCTTCTTTGGAGTTGGTTCCCTGGTTCAATCCACTGTTTAGACTGTTCTTTGGTTTCAGGAGTGTAGTGGTGGACCCAAGTTTCGTCAACGGTTACGAATCGACGCAAAAATTCGCTTGGATTACGCTTATACAACGCCAAATTGGCGGTAGAAATGTTCTTTCGAATCAATTTTTGGTCGACTGTTAGCAAACGCGGCACCCATCTTGCACAGAGCTTTTCCATATACAAATGTTGGTGCAAAATATTTTGTACACGTTCATATGACATCTTACAGGTCTCAGCTATCTCACGAACTTTTAATCTGCGATCTTTCAGCACTATTTGATGGATTTTTCGATCATATCTGGAGTTGTGACCTCAATGGGGCGTCCTGAGCGAGGCTCATCAGAGGTGCTCACACGACCCTTTTTAAACTCGGAAACCCACTGCTTAACGGTTGAATATGATGGGGAGGATGTCCCCAGTGTTGAGTCCATCTCTTCTTTAATTTCCTTCGGCGTTAACCCCTTCAAATAAAAGTATTTGATGACAGCACGATTTTCCAGCTTTTCCATTTTTACGAAAAACACAGAGGCGTCTTGGTCAGCGTGCTCTCAAAACTAAACTAACATGGCGATCGGACTGAAACTATAGCTACAAGCTATCTAAGGATGGTACTATAGAACGCCACCTCAAGGTAGGCCTAGTGGCGCCATCTCTTGGTCAGGCCGGAAACTTATCAATCCACCCTCGTATGTGAAAAAATTCTGCCATATATGAAATATTCTTCATACATGGGTCATGTATGCATTATATATGGGTCATATATGGTTATATATGGATTATATATAATGATTCCACACGATTTTGATAAACGATTGTTGCTCGTCCGAAAAACGAGGTGGAGGCAACGAAGAAAAGTCCGGCCTTGATATCCGCGCGGACTTCTTTTTCGTTGCCTCCATGTCGCTTCTCCGACGAACAACAACCCAGATAGCAATTCAAACTTGCTTCAACGTTGTCAGGCAAGCTTGTGACAAGGTTAACATAAGTTTTCTAATCGACGCACGATAATGGTGCAAGCTTACAAAACCCTTGCAGCAGACAAGCTTATGACAAGCCTACATGTTATCTGGGAACCGTTCATCCACCGATTCTCCACCTAAATTCTTCGCCGGAACAACGGAGCCGTTTTATGTGTTATTATGACTATGCATCTTCTCTATAAATTTCTTGGAGTGAAAATTCACTCCCAAAGAGTGGAAATACTGCAAGTCCAGAAAGAGTGGGATTCCACTCCCACACCCGGAAAAATGGTATACCTGGATTGATTTGATCCAACGAAAATTTGTTTGAATCAACTAAAATTTATTTGACTCAACTACAATGTCTATTTATATATGAGCCTACTAGAGTTTCAGTTGGATCAAATGAATAATTCATTTCATCCGAATAAATTTTTATTAATTTCAAATAAAATTTACTTGGGTCAAATAAAATTTTATTGGATACAATTAAATCTCTAGTAGGTTAATATTCAAGTGAACCATTTCTCTGTGTGTATACACGGAGAAAATTCTACACTAGTGGTTACTGTAGCCCACACGGCTGGCTCGTGTTATGCAAAAAAATCATTTCAACACTACTGGTTACTGTGGTAACACGAATCAGTCGTGTCTCCACAGTAGAGAATAGTGTAGAGAAACGACTCTCTAGTACGCAGACACGACTGACTCGTGTTACCACAGTAACCAGTAGTGTTGTAATGATTTTTTTGCATAACACGAGCCAGTCGTGTGGGCTACAGTAATCACTAGTGTAGAATTTTCTCCGTGTAGAGTAAGTTTTCACTCCTTAAGAGTCAATGTTCACTCTCTTGGAGTGAGGATGTCACTCTTATGAAAAAGTAAAATTTCACTCTGTTGGAGCGAGAAAACACTCGTACGGAGTGAAAAGCCACTCTTTAGGAGTGAAATCTCACTCTCCCTGGGCTTGCAGTATTTTTACTCTTCAAGAGTGAATTTTTCCCTCCAAGGAATTTAGAGAGTTTCATATCTGTTTCATTTCTATAACGATCCTGTATCGCGAGTCAAGCGATCTCCATTCCTATATCCCTCATCTACTTTGATCATACTTTGATCATACGTATTCATCACAAGTAGTGTTGCCGCGAGCCGCATAACGAGCCGTAACGAATTTTAGATCTCAAATTATCTGGATTAAAAGTGAACTCTTTTTTAGTCAACCAAATTGGTTTGAATTCCAGTTCAATAGACCCTCAACTGAATTTCCAGGTTTGATTTGGAATATAACTTTATGGACCTATACTGTTTGATGTATGAATCGGTTGAAAATTCAAATCCACGGAACTGTGCATTATTATGAACTTCCAAACCAAAGTATAGGAACATTCAACCAAGTATTGAGACAATTTTTACTTCTTATAGTCCTAACTAAATCCAGTGGAAGTCTAAAGCTCGTTACAGCTCGTTTTGCGGCTCGCGGCAACACTAATCACAAGCATAAATCTTCCTCCATAGACGGACGGAAAAATGAATGATATATACGTTATTTCCAGTAAAATGTGCAATGAAGCGAAGAATATATTTTCAGGTACAAAAACCAAGACATACATTTTGCATAGTGGAAATTTTCATGGTGTCTATCGTGAATGTGCTTTTACTTATAATTCATAAATTTTCATTGAGATAATAAGAACAACGATATCAATATTTATACGCTCTCATTATCCGGACTGATAGATTCTATTAAAAATCATTCATACCACGTCATACTTTTTTCTTCCGCGAACAAGAATAATAATCCACGTAAAGGGCGTCATGAGGAAAAAAGAAAGCAATCAATATAACATTTCAGTTTAATTTGAAAGGGAAATCAAAGCAACGTTGATCATCGTTGTGCCTTAATAATATCATAATGAGTAAAAAAAAAAAATAAGAGGTACTAGGAACAGCATTCACGCTTCATCACTCTTTGTACTTTATCGCGCGAATGGACGTTTCGTTGGAAAACCAGATAAAGATGTTGAATAAAATCGACGGATGCTTCCGTCAAATGCTTTTAACGATCAAGATTATCTTTGGTATTGAATATTTTAATAGCTGCCGCTGGGTATTTAAAGGAAACAACTTGAGCCATTCTTTTTAATCAAAAGTCCGATCGTGATCCCGGGATAATCAACGTAATCTCATTTGTGCTTGTGAATTGAACTATTGTGGATAATATATAAGTAGTAAGCAAAAAAATTCATTTTTCCTAATTCGAAAGAGAAGTTGGGAGTTCAAAAAAGGTTCACTGTAAAAAATAATCGGAATTTTCCTATACGCAGTAATTTGACTGAAAATTCCACACTTTATGGTTGCCTGCTGTGAATGTGACGAGTAAATGCCCTTGGATTGAAATTCAATTTCTTTTCATCATAATGAATTACGTTAATTGTTATCATTTATAGGGGAAGTGCACCAGTGGATGAATGAATAAGCATTTGTCATTTCAAATTGTTATTTCTTTAAAATCACTCATTTTTCTGTCTTGTATGGACTGCCCTGTAAGAAGTTTCTATGGGAAACTTCACATAAATGTTCGGAAGTGATTACCACATACCTGCGTCAGAAATTTTTCGTATTTTACCGGAAATTCCCTGGAAAATGATAGTAAAAATCTAGGGCTGGTAAAAATCGAGACTCTCGAGTAAAACAAACAAAACTCAATTTTACCAGTTTTAATGCAAAATTCGTTGGGTCGATGTACAAATATGTAAAGAATGAAATGGGAGAAAATTTTTGGAAATGTTCACCCACAGTAAGGTTTTCTTATCGTAACAAAAATTTCATTATTATGAGAAAATTTTTGTCTCCAAATAGGGACAATCCTAATTTTCCTTCTGATAAGAGAAAAATTCTCTCCCCTGAAGTAAAATTTGATAATCTTGGCGTTAGAATATTGAATCTTGGATCAAGAAAAATAGTCCTGAGATCACCATAAGCGTTTTTCAAATAAGACTTGGAGATTTTCTTGATGCAATGGAGTTTTTATTCAAGGTGAAGAAATCTTTCTTCTTACCCAATAAACATTTTGTATCTTGCGATATATTTTAGACAGACTTTAAATATCCTGTGCAACACTTTTAAATAAGTTCCAGATCAATGCTTGTTTCAAACTCGTCTGAAAGATATCTAACAGAGTTGTACAAGACATCTAAAACCAAAATATCACAAGACACAAAATGTTCGAGTGTAACGATAATTGATTATTTTCAAATAAAATATTGGTGTATCGCTTGGGATGGTATCTGGCACACGGTACACTGCTTTATTTGATTATTACCGTTTTAAAGTTTATAATTGTTATTCCATTTTACAACACGATACATTGGAATCAATTTTGAAAACTCTATTACTCTGCTGCCAATTGAGGGAAGGGGAGCGTATCGTTAAGCATCGTCTTTAAGAATATTCATCTACTTTCAGCATAAGAACATTTTTCTCACCACAAGAAGCGATGGTTTTCACAAGAAATAAAGATTCTTACGTTAAACAAAAGTCATGGATCATAATTTTTTCTACTAACAATCCATGATATGATTACTTTGAAATAAAACTGCTTTTTGATCGAACACTATTTGTTTTCGGAGAAGAAAATCGATATCAAGAATAAAATTATGGTAACAACAAGAAATCATGTCTGTGAGTGTTATTTTAATTTTGAACACTAAGGTTTATTCAAAACTGTTGCAGTCTCGGAAAAGGTCTTGTCTTGTCTTGTCTTGGTCTTGAGTGGAAAAAAATTCCTTTATGACCTCAATGCAATCAATTCCATCCTCCCAGACGTGTAATTCCCAATTATTACATGCCCGAACTTGGGCTTGATTTAGAAATTTGTCTCCAACGATCGTAAAATTGAATGATATTTACTATTTTCAAATTTTGCTCAAGAGTTTCGAGTCTACCTCTATAAAAATCCCATGAAGTTCGAAATTTTCAGTCAAGTTTATAGGAAATTTCATGTGCACCGAGAGAAATAATTACTGTCATCAACAATATATTTCCTTGTTCCAAGGAATTCATTTGTTCAAAAATATTTTCTCTTGGTACAAGAAAATTTCTCTTGGCTCCACCCCATATTAGCTGCATTCAAGAATATATTTTCTCGGTCTTAGTAATTATTTCTCTCAGTGTACATGTAGGGGGAATCGATTTCCCATCCTAGGACCGGAATTTTCTGGTTGCTGCGTATGGGAAAATTGCGATTATTTCTCACAGTGTGATCGAGGAACCTCCTAGACAGCACAAAGCTTTGAAAAATAACATGTACGTTATCTTTGAGAGCTAGTTGCTATAAAAGATATCATATATGTTATCTTTAAGAGCTTTGCGTTGTCTGGGCTTCCAGTATTTGAAATTTTCAGTAATGAATGAACAGCTTGAAAAATACATATCGCCAAACTCTGAAGTTATAATTTATTGTGTAACAAAAATCAATATCTCTCATACTACTATTCGATGGTATTGAATCGTTTTGAATTATTCTTCAATACTTTCTTACGAACAGCGTTCATTCATGCACGGGTGCACGGAGAAAAAGGTATCTTAAAAAGTACCATAATTTATGGATTTTCTGCGCTGGTCTGACCGAGTCTATAATAATATTGACCTGAAAAAACCTCTAAAAGTACCATAATGTCTTGGACTTTTATACGGAAGGTACCATACTTATTTCAAAAAGTCCAAGAAATTATGGTACTTTTAGAGATTCATGCAAGTGAATATTCCGACTCGGGTCAGACCAGCGCTGAAAATCCATGAATTATGGTATTTTTCAAGATATCTGTTTTCTCAGTGTGCCGGTTCACTCCCCGATGCACTCACTTTATTCAATTATCAACCTCCCTGGTTCACTGTGAAAAGAAAGTCTCAATCTGTTTGCATCTTAATTTCAGCCGATGGTTTTTCCATTGTGTCGGCGATTGTTTTTTTGGATCAATTTGCTTGAATCATAGATTCAGTCATAAATTGAGCTGAATTTGAGACTTTCTTTTCACAATGTTAGAGGAACCTATTCATTTTGATTGAACGTGCAGAATTCCGAATCGATATCAATAGGTTCAATTGATTCCGATTAATACGAATGACATTTGAATCGAAATCTTGCACGTTTGATCGGAATGAATGGGTTCTATTAAACAGAATTGTCTCGCTATCTTGCTAAAAATACTAGATGGAAATTGATTGAATCCAAGTCCATTTCAATCAGTTTTTATTTACAATTGTTAACCAGGTGTTCTTTCTGCTCATTTCAATCCACCGATGTTTCAGATTCTCATGTATCGTCTAAACGTATTAAAGTCCTTAGTATTCTTTGCGGCAATATTCATCCTCTTTCTACCAGGAAATTCGCAATCCGATAACGATTATGAGTACGGTGAACAAAAACGTGGCATGTTTAGTTCAGTACAAAAATATTGTGGCAGAAATCTTTCGGAAGCTCTAAGACTGATCTGCAACGGCGTCTACAATCAAATGTTCAAAAAAAGTTTTGAAGGTATGGAAATATATTCATTATAAATATTCAACTTCCTGAAAATGGCAGGGTAATCCACACAGTTGGAAATTTTGTGTTAAATTCAACACATTTCACATGTCCCAAACGGTCCACACATATTTTTGTGTCGATATCACATAATGTATTTGTGTTAGCTAATAACTCAAGCTCGATGTAAATAATATAACACAAAAGGATGTTGATAAAATTTTGATTGGAATTTCCGATCGTGTAAATTCAACAGATAAGTACTGTCAAATGAAATCCAAAATAAGGAATGAATCAACAGTTCAAAAGTGTAATTTATGGATTTTTTTACATCAATCAAATGTGAAAATCACACTTTTTTCGGGTTGAAACAATGCATAAGAATAAATTGAAAAAAAACAGTACTTCAATGAGCATTGAACATGGATCGTCGGGACCGAATGTTGAAGCTGTATCACTCAAGTCACTGTCGGTCCTTTGATTGAGTGTACTTTCTTTGCGTATATCGACTCGCACTCTATCTTCAAATTCACATATCTAGAAAACGAATTTCCATTACAATGAAAGCTAAAACCAAAATGCATGAACAGTTCTTCCGACGACTACTAAAGTTACACGTACATAGAAGTTTCATAAAAAAATAGCTCCCACCACTGGCGATCTCCCCTTGGTAGTTGAGAACAACACAATTTTTATGTTCAATCTTGAGTTGAATAACATTTGTGTCATTTTGACACTTTTTTCACTTGTTTGAATGATTTCACATTATAAATCAGTTGAGACCTGATTACACAAGGACTGTCTGTAGAAGTTACACGTGGTTGTGTTGAATATTTAACAGAAAATTCATGACACACGGATTTTTTAACACATTTACACAAAATTTTCAACTGTGCAGGCAGGCGAAGAATAATTGAACATTGTCAGGCTTTGAACGATTTACGTTCCTGGAAGTCTGGTCAAAAACTGACCAAATTTCTATTCGATTTTATCAGGGATTACCAGATTGGAACATCTTGTCAAAGAATGACAGTAATTTTTTGAAACAGTTCCAAAATATATTCATAGAATATTTAATAAGCACTCTCTAAATTTCAAAGAGTGGGAATTCCCACTCCCAATTTAGGGTGGATTGTGCTGTCACTCTTTAAGAGTGATAAAATCACTCTAATGAAGTGAATCTCTTCACTTTTCCAACTAGAGTGAAAAGTGTCACTCGTAATTAAAGAGTGATTTATACTTCACCCGTTTGAAGATTGAAATACCATCTTTCTTAGAGTGAAATATCCAAGTTTATTTATATTCAATCGACGCTTCAAAATTATTTGAAAACTCAACGTCTTTTGAGTGACGACGTGAGAAATATATAATTCAAATTAAAAAATTCCTTCTCTCCCACTGCGGGTTGAATTCTTCACATTCCGTATACACGCAATTCAACAGTATTGAGGTTAGAAAATTACATAGGTTGAAAATTTTTCAAAGTCAAACTTGAATTCTACTCACAGGGATTTTATTGATCAAATATTCAATATTTTCCACATTCATTACTGATGTTAGATTGATTCAAACATTCATTAGGTCTCATTTGGTCATTATTCTCCCCGTGTAGAAATATTTCGCTGAAAAATGTCTGCAAAACTATGAAAAATCTCTGAGAAAAAATGAAAAAACTCTGAGAAACTCTGAGAATCTCTGAAATTTGGATGAGAAATCTAATATTTTTGGGATATTCTTTACAGACTTCTTTCAGACTTTTTTCAGAGTTTCTCAGAGTTTTTTCATACTTTTTCAGAGAAATAGTAACGAAATTGCACTCTGAAAAAACTCTGACAAAACTCTAATAAATTGTTGACATTTTTCTGATTATTGAAAAATCCTGAAATTCAATAAATACATTCATATGCCGTATTCAAATATCATGTGTGAAAAAGTGTTTGAAGATTTTTCAATTTTTTTCTAAAAGTCAGAAAAATGTTAGCAATCCATCAGAGTTTTGTCAGAGTTTTTTCAGAGTGCAATTTCGTTACTATTTCTCTGAAATAGAATGAAAAAACTCTGAGAAACTCTGAAAAAAGCCCGAAAAAAGTCCGTAAAGAATGTCCCAAAAATATTAGATTTCTCAGCCAAATTTCAGAGATTCTCAGAGTTTGTCAGAGTTTCTCAGAGTTTTTTCATTTCTTCTCAGAGATTTTTCATAGTTTTACAGACATTTTTCAGCGAAATATTTCCATACGGGTCACAAACTGGTCCATATGGAATCAAACAAGGTACCCCACATATACACTTGTTACAACAATGGGTTATGTAGGTCAGAATATAGGTAGGTTCTCTAGCGGTTCGATTCCCTCAAAGGTGGTGCATAATTTCTCTCACTGCAATAAGTGATTCAGAAACATGCGGAGTTCAAAAATATAGCGAGATACACACAAATTCTTTTTTTTTTATCCTCTCCACAAAAGTAATAAAAATTCGTAACAGATTTCACCTGAAAGACATATTACAAAACCACTCGCATTTGGAGTGAGACTTTTCACTCTTAGATATGCGGTGAATATGGTCAATCTAATTCAGAGTTGATGAAATCACTCTTTCCAGAGTGAAAAATAACCCCAACATAGAGATATGTAATATCACTTTTCACAACAGTGAAGTTTCACTCTGATAGGACATAGGCTCACTTCTGGTTGGCTAATGCAGTGATCCCTGGTGAAAGGGGAGCGTGTCATAAAGAGTAACAGAAGCGTAAGCATGTTTCAGATTACTTTCCTAATACTTCTCATATGCTTCCTATCCACTCTCTAAATCTGAAAGAGTAAAAAATCGCACGTTTCACTCCGCTAAGTGTCAGAAGTGAGCCTGTCCGCTCCGAGTGAAATTTTCAATCGTTCTGAGTGACCTCTCACTCTTTTAGAGTGAAAAATCCACTCTAGCGCCGAAGTGGTTGTGAATTTCCAACCTCAAACCTTAGAATATCACTCTAAAAGAGTGGAAATTTCACTCGAAAATTCAACAGGCTCACTTCTGGCTGGTTAAAGAGTGAAATCTCACTCCAAAGGTTTTAGAGAGCACTCTTTGATTACGCTTCCATGCGTAAAGCCCGGTTTCTATGAAACTGGGGTTTCTTCCCATACGCTTCGCACATCAAATATACGTTCGAACCACTCTTAATGTTCCACTCTACGTTCCTGACACTTTCTATTACACGCTTCCCTTTCACCAGGGATAGTTCACTCTTAAAGAGTGAAATTTCACTGCAAGAAATTTAGAGAGCAGGGAACAGTAATATAGTTGGTTGCTTCAGCGAAGATCCGCTGTGCGGTCTTCCGCGGCTTGCAAAATTAAATAAATTTTGAGCTTCCGGAGTGGAGCCGCGTCTTGTATCGGTTGGTTGCCGACGTTTCGCCATCATTGCAGCTGGCTTCTTCGTACCGCCCTGCTCTCTAAATCCGAAAGAGTGAAAAATCACGTGTTTCACTCCACTAAGTCTCAGAAGTGAGCCTGTCCGCTTCGAGTAGAATTTTCACTCGTTTCGAGTGACCTCTCACTCTTTTAGAGTGAAAAATTCACTCTAGCGTCGAAGTGGTTGTGAATTTCTAACCCCAAACCTTAGAATATCACTCTAAAAGAGTGGAAATTTCATTCGAAATTCGACAAGCTCACTTTTGGCTGGCTAAAGAGGGAAATTTCACTCTAAAAATTTTAGAGAGTGAAGAAGCTTGCTGCAATGATGGCGAAACGTCGGCAATCGACCGATACAAGACGCGGCTCCACTCTGGAAGCTCAAAATTTATTTAGTAATATAGTTGGTTCAACGGTAGAATAACGCTGGATATGTCAAACTGAAACTCACTGTTCACTCAACTACATGCAGTTGAATCGACTGCGATTTATGTCAGTTTGACAGTATATTCTTCAACTTGACTATGGTATTTATTTGTTTTAAAGAAAACCCCTACCAACAAAATGTGATTGATTTTTGACGGAATTTTTTTTTCAGTGTATAGGATTCTCTGGTTAAAAAAATCTATAGAATCTGATGAAATGAAATTTAATGAGATTTAGTCAGAACATTGTGCAAGTTTCGATGAGATTTCGCGAGAATCAATCGGCTTTTTCAACCAGGGTTTACATTTTTTTTTTTTTAATTGAGAGAAGAAAAATAGAAAAATAAAGAGAATGTAAACTATGATTTTTACAGACAATCGAGTGGATGATTCTTCGTCGGATTACCAACCTTATCCATTTTCATTCAAATCCAAAGCCATGTCAACGATGGTGCGTAATTTGGCAGCTCAACGATTTTGGAGACCACGCCGAGGAATTCATGACGAATGTTGCGTAAAACCGTGCTCGATAGAAGAACTTAGTTCATATTGCGGACGTTGAACGAATTTTGAAAAATAGAGAAGAAAAATCGAGATTTCTCAAGTTGCAACTTTGATTTGAATATGATTTTTTTTTCCACTGATCTCACAATGAATTTGTAATTCATTCGCAATAAAATGCCTCGAAAAAACCCCTTTCTGCTCTCTGGAATTTATTTGTTCACCCAGCGGTTTCAAAATTACAGACTTCTTTGCTTTTTGAAAAACGATTTTGTCAGAAACAAAGTCCGATAACTCGGCGAGTTAAAAATTTTGAGTAAACAAAGAATGTGGATATTTTTCACCAGGAAGAAATAGTTGCGACTTGGAAAATCAAAATACAATAAAAAAAAGTTCAATCCATTTTGAAGATCATATTGTTTTTTATAAAACGCTCTTCTCATTTTTTCTCTCTACTACAATTTTTGGTCGAGTCATGATATTTCAAACCTCCCACTGTTTTTTCAAAAGTATTTCGAATTCTTTGGGAGTTAGCATATGGTGTATTGTATACATGTTTCATTTTGTAATATTTACTTAGGAAATATGCTGTTGAATTATTGTGTGAATGTAGTTGAATTTTAGACATTTCTTTTCCAAAGAATTCTCAGCAAGATTGGTTATCATGCGAAAGACCTGTTCCGTTTTATGTAGTTCACATATGAGAATTATTTTCAAATCTGTTCTTTCTCTATGAGAAATTTAACAAGTTCTCCGAAGTTGTCTCTCTTTAAACCTACACCGAGACAAAAAAACTTGTAAAATTTACATTTCATTGAGTAAATATATGGATGATTTACAACAACGAATAATCACCCTTAGCTGCCGCACTTCGCCAGTGTCACATATAGCTGCCACCCTGGGGCCGATTATGACCCCAACTGTAAACATACACCAAAGTCACGCTATGCGTATTACATATTTCTTGAAAAAATGTTAGAGAGTACTCAAACTATCCTCATTTTCAATCAAATAATTTCCCTCAAGGAAAATTCATTTGTGAGAAAATTATTTCTGCAACACACATGCATCGCTTGTTTTGATCGATCGATGGGTATATTTTCGCTTCTAAATGACATTATCTCTGTATCATGGACAATCATGTCCCGCTAGGGTGGAGTGAGGTGAAGAAACTCTAAAGTGACACCAGATTGCGCGGAGAGTTTGAATTACCGAGTTTCTTGATGGTAATTCAAGATTGAATCATGTTGGGGTCAGTCTGATCCCAGTGTGGCAGCTAAGCGTTGAATATATCACAGCTGATGCGCATATTACATTCCCTGCGGTAAAATCAACTAAAATTGTAGTAGCTCGAATTATATTTTTTAATCGTCCATATATTCACTTAGCAAGAGGTAAATTTGACAACTTTTTTTCCTCGGTGTAGACATTTTTATGACCAGATTTTGATGCATTTGGGAGAAAGTAGTAACACACTTTCCTTCGACCCTAATGTATCATTTCCAAATGAATTGACCGATACGGAGTGGCTGAAGTTCTGGCGTTAATATCCTCTTATGAGAATTCATTTTCGATTATCATTATTCTAAAATTCGTCGATGTAATGAAAAAACAAAGTAACTTTTAATAAAAACTCCAATACAACAATATGTGATATAATTTTCAATATTTTACCCTTCTATCTATCCATATAGTATTTGCTTCGTAAATCAAATCGATATTTGCAAATCCCCATTTTTTCAACCGATTTCCGAATCGCGTGTCTAGTATAATTTGCGAATATCAACATGAGTAAACGCATGCACGGGAAAACAAAGTTCATTAATAATTAGGGAACGATTGTAGATTCCCACACAGCACTCGTTGTCTAAAAAATGTCTCCGGAAATAATTAAGAACAATGCAAGAAGTCTTATGCAACATGAATAGACATCTTTTAGGAGTCTTCAACTGTTCTTGCTTCCAAAAGGACGTTTTCAGATACTATTTAGAATTTTCTAAACGATATCTTTCAGGATCTTCTCAAACATCCACGGAAAGGTTTTCTTATCGTAACAAAAATTTCATTATTATAAGAAAATTTTTTTGTCAACATAGCGATAATCCTAATTTTTAATCTGATGAGGAAAAAATCCTCTCCCCTCAAGTAAAATTTGATAATCTTTGGCGTTGGAATATTGAATCTTGGATCAAGAAAAATAGTTCTGAGATCACCATAAGCGTTTTTCAAATAAGACTTGGAGATTTTCTTGATGCAATGAAGTTTTTATTCAAGGTAATGAAATCTTTCTTCTCACCCGATAAACATTTTGTATCTTGCGATATATTTTAGACAGACTTTAAATATCCTATGCAACACTTTTCAATAAGTTCCAGATCAATTCTTGTTTCAAACTCGTCTGAAAGATATCTAACAGAGTTGTACAAGACATCTAAAACCAAAATATCGCAAGACACAAAATGTTCAATGGTAACGATAATTGATTATTTTCAAATCAAATATTGGTGTATCGCTTGGGATGGTATCTGGCACACGGTACACTGCTTTATTTGATTATTACTGTTATGAAGTTTATAATTGCTATTCCATTTTACAACACGATACATTGGAATCAATTTTGAAAACTCTATTACTCTGCTGCCAATCGAGGGAAGGGGAGCGTATCGTTAAGCATCGTCTTTAAGAATATTCATCTACTTTCAGCATAAGAACATTTTTCTCACCACAAGAAGCGACGGTTTTCACAAGAAATAACGATTCTTACGTCAAACAAAAGTCGTGGATCATAATTTTTTCTACTAACAATCCATGATATGCGATTACTTTGGAACAAAACTGCTTTTTGGTCGAACACTATTTGTTTTCGGGGAAGGAAATCGATATCAAGACTAAAATTATGGTAACAACAAGAAATCATTCCTGTGAGTGTTAATTGTTATCGCGGTCTGTGGATACCGCTGAGAAATGAGAGTTTCAATGCCTTGAATCTTCGATCTAACTGGATTTGAAGACATTCCCTAGCCATAAATCTCTGCATTTGGAACGTCTCCGTTTGGCTCAAGTGGGAATAACACCGTGAAATGAACAATAACCGAAGTATTCGAAGTTGAAAAATGTTCACAAAAATAACGATATCAGTTAAAGGTTAATACGATAATCGTTTTGTCAGGTTTTGACAAGATGTTCCAATTTAGTGATTTCGAACACAACCGGGTAGAAATTTTGTCAGTTTTTGACCGGATTTACTTGGGACAAAAACCGTTCAAAACCTGGAAACCATTTTTTGCCTAATTTTGCCTGGCATTTTCCACAGCGTAGTAAAAAAAATAGTGTGTTGGACGTTCACGGAAAAGTGATAGAGTCATTTGTAAGTCAAAACTTCACCACAACCGCTCTTTTCACGTTCAATTTTCATCAGGATACAGCACCAGTCTTGCTTGGAAAGTATTATAATGTGTATTTCATGTTTTGTACGTTCAACGTATACAGATAATTTCCTAGGTTAGTTGTAAAAACGATAATCGAATGTTAAAAAATCATCACGATAAATTTGTATGTACCTCGATCGATCTGACCGAGGCGTAAAAGTATTACCACCTCTTTTTTCGCTTCCCAGGTACCGAGTGTGGTCGTTCGGTGAAAAACGTGCACGCGAAGGATGTCCACGTCATTATATATATCATCCGTCTCCCGTTTACGGGAATTCGATTTTCTCAGGGCAAGAAGTTTTATAAAATCTAAAATGATTTTGAAGCCCTTCGAGGGATTTTATTAGGAAAAATAAAAGTGAGGATATTTATAAACAAAAACTGAACATGAAGTATCTTAAATTTGACTTAAGGTATCTTTGAAATATAGAAAATTTATTACTTGAAAAATCTAGCTATGATTAGGAATATTCTTCTGAAATATGAGGCAAACTCATATGTACTCTTCTCAGCTTTGAAGGATTAATATAGGAATTCCTGTGAATATCAGAGAAACTTTTCACTGTTTATATTGAGAATAGTACACTAGGAGAAAGGCACTTAACCGCAGAAACTAACATTCAATTGTCCCAGCTCAATTTGCACAGAATTTTATAAATCATTAGAAAAAATGTTGGGACACTCACAGAAATGATTTCTTGTTGTTACCATCATTTTATTCTCGATCTCGATTTTCTTCTCCAAAAACAAAAGTGTTCGACCAAAAAGCAGTTTTGTTTCAAAGTAATCATATCATGGATTGTTAGTAGAAAAAATTATGATCCATGACTTTTGTTTAACGTAAGAATCTTTATTTCTTGTGAAAACCGTCGCTTCTTGTGGTGAAAAAAATGTTCTTATGCTGGAACTAGATGAATATTCTTAAAGGCGACGCTTAACGATACGCTCCCCTTCCCTCGATTGGCAGCAGAGTAATAGAGTTTTCAAAATTGATTCCAATGTATCGTGTTGTAAAATGGAATAGCAATTATAAACTTTAAAACAGTAATAATCGACTAAAGCAGTGTACCGTGTGCCAGATACCATCCCAAGCGATACACCAATATTTTATTTGAAAATAATCAATTATCGTTACCATTGAACATTTTGTGTCATGCGATATTTTGGTTTTAGATGTCTTGTACAACTCTGTTAGATATCTTTCAGACGAGTTTGAAACAAGAATTGATCTGGAACTTATTTAAAAGTGTTGCATAGGATATTTAAAGTCTGTCTAAAATATATCGCAAGATACAAAATGTTTATTGGGTAAAAAGAAAGATTTCTTCACCTTGAATAAAAACTCCATTGCATCAAGAAAATCTCCAAGTCTTATTTGAAAAACGCTTATGGTGATCTCAGGACTATTTTTCTTGATCCAAGATTCAATATTCTGACGCCAAGATTATCAAATTTTACTTGAGGGGAGAGGATTTTTTCCTCATCAGATTAAAAATTAAGATTGTCTCTATGTTGAGAAAAAAATTTTCTCATAATAATTAAATTTTTGTTAGGATAAGAAAACCCTTCTGTGGGTGGAGTTTTTCTTCACATTGTTGGTGGATTTCGTCCCCTCATCGTGGGGGAATTGTTTTTCCATAAAAAATGAGGGATCTTTCCACCACTTTGAGGAATTATTTTGTTTTTCGGGTGTTGAATCCTCCACAAATGAAGAAAATGTCCACCAAATTATGGTGAAAAATTCCCCATCTATGGAGGAACTGTCACAATCATTTTTTACAGTGTAGATTTCACAAGAAAGAGAAACTGTTATTTTCACAAGTGCTTTTTTGTGGATTAAACATGATTCTATTTGCATGAAGAATAATCCCATACCATACCCCAGTTCAGGAACAGTTCATGAAGAATTACATTGAGATTCAAAGAATGTATTATGCGTTCTTACGAATTCTTTCTAAACTTCCATGCTGTGACTTTAGTAGAATTTTTGGACGGGCAAATATCAGGGCCTGATGAGGCCTATTTCCCTCGATTTTATGGAAATCTTATCCGAGCCCTGTTGTACCCTTGCGTTACAACCCTATTTGAATTCTGTTAGGGAAATCAAGTGAGGCTCTTGTAAGGGCCTCATAAGATTCTCCTTATTCACGGTTTCCGGATTCTAACCTGATCAGGACCTTATTGAAAATAGGGAATGCCTGATCAAATTTCTACTAGGGGAGCGACGTATTTCAGCGCAACTTGGCTTGTATTCACTGCACGGAGAAAAATGCAGCTCGAAAGGATAGTAATCTTTAATAGAAAATTGGAGAATATTTCTTAAAATCTAAGAATTTTTCTTAAGTTTGTAATAAACATAAAACGGTTCAGATTTCTCTTGAATATTGCTCGAAAAACAATGAAAAATTATCAATACTTAACAAATCATAAGAACGAATATCAAGTTTCCAAAAGTCGCGCATGAAATTTTACAAAGTCAATAACAAAATTTTGAAATCTTATTTTCATATTACAGAATTTTGTTATTCACTTTGTAAAATTTCATTCGCGACTTTTGGAAACTTCATATTTGTTTTTATGGTTTGTTAAGTATTGATAATTTTCCATTGTTTTTCGAGCAATATCCAAGAGAAATCTGGACCGTTTTATGTTTATTACGAACTTAAGAAACATTCTTAGATTTTAAGAAATATTCTCTAACTTTCTATTAAAGATTACTATCTTTTCGAGCTGCATTTTTCTCCGTGTGTAAAAAATGAATGGAGTTTTCCGCCAAATTTGGTGCCAGCAGGAATCCCTCATGTGGGGAAAATTCATCTCCCCTATATTTCGGAGGGATTCTGCGCCATTTTTGAAGAAAATTTCTTCTTTTTGAAGGGAATCTTCCTCCAAATGAAGGAAAATTGTCCCAGAATAAGGGGATATGAATTTATGGGGAAAAACTCCACTTACTCCATTTACTTTTTGCAGTATTCCTCACGGTAGAGATGGGCGATACGTATCGATATCGATACGTTTCTATAAAATTTATAATTAGTTTTTATATATTTCAATGAAATTTTGATAAACGCTCGATACGTATTTTGTACATGGAAGGAAGTCCCATGTAAATTCTACATTGGTGGTTTTTGATTTAACATAACTGATCACATAAATAAAATTGGAGTAAAATTTGTCACCAACAGTTAATCAACCCTATATATTTGAGCAAAATAAACAATGTTTCTACAAAGACGTATTAAATAAAAATAAATGATTTTCTTTGATGAAATGTGCGAATTCAATTCGAATGAGTCAATATAAAATGATGTAACGACTAAAATTGATCGAAAAAGAGTATCATGAAAACGAGTCGAAGACGACTGATAATTGTATAAGTGACGTCACGAACTTTGTCGCTACCCTTATTTTTTTTTCTTTTTCATTTCTATGTCGAAGCGACAGGATGATCGTTCAAGAGTTTCAATGTTTCAGTATCGATTCGCCTGGCTACCAGTCACAGTCGTGGACGACAACTTCCGGACGTTTGATGATCGACGATAAATAGATCTACTCGCCATATTTCACGTATACAATTATATGTATAATAAGTTACTTATTCGAATTCACTCGACGAATTTATACAGGGAGAATCTGTTTGTGCGAGAAAACGTTTCCTGTATGGCACGTGTGGAATCATTGTTAACATATTTTTTCATTGAAATCACTTACAAAGTGAAATTGAGTACATATTTCAAATCGGTGAACTATATTCATGTATTCGATACCCATGAAGAATGATCGGACGATCGGTCAATTCAACGTGAGACATTTTATACTCGCTCAGACAGCTGTCCCAATCTGATTTTCTCATGTGATTTTTTATTCTACAACGTCTTATACTGAAAAGTCTCGGTTACGATCTCAGCTGTACGGATTAAATCGCAGAATGAGAGGTGGACTCGAGATTTTTAAGCAAAATTCAAAAATAGTGAATATCATTCAATTTTACGATCTTCGAAGACGAATTTCTACATCGAGTCAAGTTGAGGGCATGGAATAGTTGGCAATAACATGTCTGAGAAGATAAAATTGATTGCATCCAGGACAAAAAGCAATTTTTCTACACTCGAGACCAAGACAAGACCTTTTTCGAGACTTTCATTGTCATTCTTCAAATATTGGTACATCGATCCAACGAATCTTGCATTAGAACTGGTGAAATTTGAATGGAATTTCGTACATTCCTTGTGACAACCCTGGGGGAAATAATATCTCTGGAAATGTCTGAAATTTCCAGACTTTTCCAGCGTTCTCCAGAGAATTCAGTAGTTTTCAGTTATCTGAAGGAATTTAGAGAAATTTTCAACCGGAAAATGATGAGACTTTTTCAGAGTTTTCTTGTGTGTTGATTACACGAAGTCCTCATTAATTCTCCAGAAAAAAGATTATCAGCAATCAAAGAACAGACATATTAAGAGTTTTTTAGGGATAAGATGATTCAATTTTTCGAAGGAATACTAATGTACGTCTAATAAGTACTACACGGAAAAAAAACAGCAATGAACCTGCTTACTGTGAATCACAAAAATACATTGAAACTCAAATTCATTACATGCAGTACTGCATGCGTTTCCCAGTTCTCATTACTGTCCAGTCAGCATTGACGAATTTCATTACAACACCTATCCCTGTGATCGAGCTAATCCTCCCTATCCAAGCGTGTTTTCATTTGTTTTCAACCGATCGCTGTTATTCACAGTAACCAGTAGTGTTTTCTTTTTTCCGTGTAGCCAAACTCTCCCATTCAAATTGACAGTCCCAGATAGAAAAGCATGCTCTGAATGTTTTGTAACATAACGTGCCGTAAACATACTATCATAAACTCCGCTCAGCTTGCAATGATGCATAGAATGTAAACATTATGTTTCAATTATGGTGCCATCACCTCGTTTTGCTACCAATAACAATGCTTTATGCGGAAACACCTTGGCGCCATGAAGCGAACATTTCTTGGCGTGCATGTCACCATTATGATGGCATTATGGAGACATTTTTCTATCTGGGAGTGTATCGCGATGTCAATTGCGCATATAATTTCGAATGGTCAGAATCCCGAATCGTCAATAACAAAGAATTTTAATTTCAATATAAATCGAGTACTTGTCCACTCTCATGGTAGAAGATCAATGGTTCCCGCTGATGATGCGCTGACCATTTTTTTCATTAAAGGGGCTAATTACTTGATTTATATTCAAATCGGCTTTTTTTTTTATTCAGGACTGTGAGCATTCGGGACTCATTCATTTCATTCCCTTTCTGGAAAATTTCAGAAAAATTTTAAGCGTTCTGTGATAATGGGTTCAAAGATTTTTGAGAAAATCTATAGTTCTATACGGGAAGCAAAATGTGTCAGAAAAATTCAGTGTTTCATATAAAAAGGTATTCAAAATTCATCAGAGATTTTCGGAGAATAACTGGGAATTATTCGCAGTTTTCCAGGGAAACAACATGTTCGATAAGCAAGAGTTCTTTAGAACTTTTGAAGACCCTTTCAGATGTATTGCGGTTTTTTTTAGAGATATTCCAAAGTTTTTCAATCTTGCTAAAATCTGAATCGTTCATTGAAACGAATTAGTAATCAAATAACACAATATTCGGCTGTTGAGGACCAAAAATCTTGTAATACATTCTTCGAACGAAGTTTCCAGTTCCAAGGAGTTAATTCGAGAATATGAATAACGATAATTCATCAAATTTGGTGAATTTGAATTTTTGTTTCGTTTCTAGCACCGAGTTCAAAATTCAAGAAATTCATAGTTTTTCAGTGAAATTAAGAAAAATGTTTCCACAAGGGCAAAATTTCCGCACGCATCATTTTCTTTCGATATAAATAAGTCGTATCATCCTTCCCTGTAAACAATTTTTTGGAAATTCACACTGATTCTGTGATTTTACCGCAATAAATTTGAATTATCAGAAAGTTCTCCTCAATATTCTGATCTATTTTGAAAATTAACAGTAACATGTACAAATTTTGAGAATACATCTGCAAATCCAGATGAATTTCATGACGATTCAGATCTGGTTTGAATTTTTAGAAAATATTTCACAATGTTTAGGGGAGACAGGGGCTCTCTGTCTACGGGGGCTATCTGTCACAGTATCGATATCTCAGGAACTGTTACAAATAATCTATAAAATCTCATTGACGAATGGGAGAATGAATAGGTTTCAATGAGATTCAATAATATTTAATCAGAAATTGCATCATTCGTAATAGGATTTAATAACATATTTCTACTTGGGTATCTATGGCCTATGGCTACCCATGTGGAATCTGACGAACGGCCCAGTACTGGTTCAGTACCGCTGCCATGGCTGCCAGTGCTGTCGAATTTGTAATGTCATTACTGGCCCAGGTCGTTTGACAGTATTGAACCAATACTGGGATGATAACAATGTCTTACATGAGGCCCATTATTGGCGTTCAATTTTGCCCGTACTGGCATTCAAACCTAGACAGTACTGTCATTTCAACCTAGCTAAAACTGATATTTCCATATTACCCGTATTGATATTTCAATTGTACCTGAATCGGAATTTCAATCTTGCCTGTACCGGAATTCCAATCCAGCCAACATTGGGATTTGGACCTTCAATGCATTCCACGGGGATTCTCCATGGCGTACTATTGAGACTTTGAATGGCAAGGTTATTGATCCCATCTAGACTCCACGCAGCCAAACTGCATGTGCTGTGAAATGTTGCGTCAACTTTTTCCATAAATTATTTGATAAATTTTAATTTAAAATAGATAATAATCAAACTATTCTCTTAGTGTAGCCATGTTGCCGCGAAGGTGAGTTGACACCCAATCCACAATCGCTTTCGTAGTGAAACACTGTTGAAACATCAATGCCGGCACAGTATCGTCTTTTCGTAAAATTTCAAAAGATTACCAACTGTGGGTCAGTAATGGCGCAGTATTTGCTCACCAAAGTAGCCATATTTCAGCAGAAATGGGTTGACCCTCGACTCACTAACAATTCTGTCGTGAAACAAGGTGGCGTCGATGCTGGCGCAGTACCGTCTCTGTGTAACGCTTCAAAATATTACCAACTCTGGCTCAGTACTGGCACGGTTTCGTTTTTCCACAACCTAGGTGTTCTCCAATCAGTGTTGATTCGGTACTGATCCAAGACTATCTGCCCAAGGAAACCAATACTGTTTGAGAACCGTCGAACGATTGGTGTCAGTTGGAAAAGAGTAATGCCACTGTACGGGGGGCAGTTGTTTTGGCCGAAGTATGACAAATACAAACCTGCCAGTACTGGGCCATTCGTCAAGTCCGGCAATTTCCACATGGGTACCGTTCTGAAGGGATATTTGGATAACTACAAATAACACATTCACCAGCTTTCGCTGTCCTGCGATGCCCTGATCATAAGTTATACGTGATTGAATGATGAGTGAAGATTTTATTGAATCATTCCAGCGTCTTAAAAATTCCTCTTCCACGGGGAAAAATGTAGGTCAAAAATATGGTAATCTGTAATAAAAATTTGAGGATATTCCTTATAATTTGAGAGTTTTTCTTAAATGCATAATAAAGATAAAACGGTCCACTTTTTGTGGAATTTTATTCGAAAAACAATAAAAAATTATCATTACTTAATAAAAAATGGAGAAACATATGAACTTTCCAAAAATCGCGTATGAAATTTCATAAAGTGAATAGTAGGATATTGAAATTTTGTCATTGTCTTTGTAAAATTTCATGCGCGACTTTTGGAAACTTCATATGTTTCTCTATTTTTTATTAAGTATTGATAATTTTTCATTGTATTTCGAATAAAATTTCACAAAAATGTGAACCGTTTTATCTTCATTATACATTTAAGAAATACTCTTAGATTTTAAGAAATATTCTCCATTTTTCATTGAAGATTACTATATTTTCGACCTGGATTTTTCTCTGTGTACAACGATATTTGGATTGCAATCGGAGTGAATAACTCACACTTCTATCGTTCAATATGAACTTATCAGATGTATGAATTATGAAATTTCAATTCCACTCGACCTGTAATTCGCATCGTGCCAAGTTTTCAGACACATGATGGGGGTTACCTGTCTTACTTAGAAAAAAAAACAAACAAACAAACAGAGAGTTGCTGATGTGAAGAAATGGATTGAAAGAATGAAAGAACTCAAAGAAATGAGGAGACCGACCGAACTGTTGGTAAAAGAGGTTCAAAATTAATTTGGTACCACGGAAAGCCAAAACAAAATCTTGCGAGAAAATCAAAAGAAAACATTCACTGTTATTATGAATCTGATGAATAAACATTTATATCAATATCTCAAAATAACAATGGATGGAATGTTCGAAAAATATTATAATTAATATAAACAATGTGTTTTTCATTATTTAGACACACGATCCCACGAACAGAGTCATTTGTGTACGCTTGACTTTTCTACTTCGAAAATTCAAATCTTCTAAACGTTGAGAGATTGAAAATTCTAATGACACTCCTTTTCAAGAGTGTCCCCCATCGAGGGGTCGATTTTTCCCCCAGGAAACTACGAGATCGTTTCAACCGTTTTACATCATTAATATTCAATTAATTACAATCATCTTTAGATAAAAAAATTCAGAATGAATCAGAGAAGCCGACTCTGGTCTCAAACTAATTCCACACGAGTTATATTTATTATACCATCAAAAAAAACTTAAATGGAGGTTTCTAATGGGCTGATAAGGAAATTTCGCTCTCGATAATTACAATGATTTAGTTCAACAACAAACAGACCAGACCCGAATTGTTCAATTTATTCTGAATGTTTTCATCCAAAGTTTGATGTATTCAACGGCATTCACCACCTTCCCAAAAAGTTACTAGATTCCAAAATCGCCCCCCCCCCCAGTTTTCTCAGAAACGAACAAATAAAATGAAAAATGAAGAGTAGCTGCATTTTCTTTGATATGCTAAGAAGATGCACCTGCTCATTAAAATCGATTATATTCATTGATCGTTGAGAAAACTGGGGGGAGAGATCTAGTAACTTTGCCTCTGATGAATGCCCTTAAGCGGTTGAAACGATCTAGTAGTTTTCTAGTGGAAAAATTGACCAGAGGGCATCCCGTAGACCCTATACTGACAGAAAAACGACTCGGTTGAAACATTCGTAGTCGCAGTAACTTGAAATCTGGTTCGATTCACCAGGGAATGTGATTGTGATGTCCAGAAAAAGTGGTTGAAGCCAAAATTAACTACATATTCTGGTTATTACACCAAAAAAAGAATCTGGTTTTTCTAACCCTGAAAAATGTAGTTAATTTTTGCTTCAACCACTTTTTCTGGACATCAAAATCACATTTCCTGGTGAATCGAACCAAATCTCAAGTTATTGCGGCCACGAATATTTCAACTAGGTCGTTTTTCTGTCAGTGTAGAGTTACTAGATCTCTCTATCCAAAATACTTGAAAAGGACTCAATAAAGTGGGACAAAACAGCCAGCCAGACCTTCTATTTGTATGGAAAAAGCTCTGGCTGGTTGTTTTATACCATTTAGTCCTTTTCAAGTATTTTGGGTAGAGAGATCTAGTAACTCTAGGATCTATGGAATGCTGTTATGAGAAGATTGGAAGATTGTATCATGAAAATTTCAGATGAATATTCTCATCAGTCTTTGAGCAAATTTAAAAGAAGCCTGAATCGTCGACAGATAACCCCGGTCTCCCCTATCCGAACGATGCGAATGCTCTCTACCTGCAAGTTGGGCAGGAAACAAACGATTTTTGATGAACACAGGATAGCTGTTCAAGGAAAACACAATTAAACGCCTTTTCTTGTGTTGAATGTAGAAATGACCGAACGATTCGCTAGATCGTCTACACAATCGAGGAAAAAATGTAATCGTGGTGGTATAGGAGAAATAGTCACGCGCAAGGATGCGGGAATTGTTTTTCGAGGCGATGATACTTGTTCTATTATGGTGCGCTCGTTGCGAAGTTGCCGAGGACGCAGGTACGAATAAAAACATTTTTGAAATTACTCCTAAAGATGGAGCTCAATTTTATTAATCAAACTGCACCTAGAAAACAATTGAGTTGAAGTTACACCAGTATTTCAAAACAGTTACCAAGGCAGTTGTTACAGTTAGTTAGTATTACCAACTTCTGATAATGTTTTCCAAATCTGGATAATGATAAATCAATAACATCACTGTGAAAAGAAAGTTTTGCAGTCAGATTGTGTCATGGTTGAATTCAAGACGCAGCCAAAAGAAGCCTGTTTTGGGTGTAAAGTTAGCACAAAAAATAATCGGCGACACAATGGAAGAGGCTGGATTTTAGTCCATTTTCAAATTACGACGCAGCCAATTGAAGCCACACTTTTTACGATGATGTGATGTTTTAGCGAAGTAAATGAATTTTATAAATGTCCTAGGCTCTTGTTGGAGTATTAACTCGATTTCTTGCTCTACATTCCCTGCACTGGAAAAAACTGTTTAGTTGTAGCAACTAAAAACGACATGAAGGAGGAAATTTAAGTTGCCTAAAAAATTTGTAGTGGAAAGGACTATAATTGTACTAATATTTAATTGAGGCAACAGAATTTCCAGGTGAGATCGTATTTCACTAAAATTTGCAGTCACAACAACTAAACAGTTCTTCTCAGTGTGGCAAAAATGAAACGTCAACAATGCAATCGAATGTTGCAGAAGCTGGAAGCGAATGTACACTGAGAGTCATTTCGCGCTTTTTGAGTGTAGAAGTGCCACACTTTCTTGCGCGAACTTACACTTTATTTTGACTAGGATCCAGTTGAGAATGCCCGGATGGATGGGATCGCGAAATTCGCATGCGGAGTCGGATTCCCATCCGGGACCAGTCGGGTTTCCATGTTGAACCCGTGTTGTTCTTGCAGGTCCTGC
Organism: Gonatopus flavifemur; assembly: GCA_018340375.1. Lineage (NCBI taxonomy): Eukaryota > Metazoa > Arthropoda > Insecta > Hymenoptera > Dryinidae > Gonatopus > Gonatopus flavifemur. The sequence continues at coordinate 17,473,503 of JAFFJZ010000005.1, forward strand.
TCGGAATCCTTCAGGGTGTCGTTCAGGATCCCTCAGGTTGCAGAACAGGACAATTCGGCTTCCCACTTGACAGGAGCCTGAGTGGTCTCGGCCGAGAACTTGAAGGACCTTGAACGTGACCCTGAAGAGTGCCACGCAGGTTCTCGCGAACCCGTCCATTCGGAAATTTTCAGCCAGGCTCAATGTCGATGATAAGATCCGATCCTCCACAACTCTGTGATAAATATTTCGTTTCTTTCCAAGGTGATAAACATTTGACAACGATTCCCGCTCTACCGAGTAACCTCAAAGTGACAACATGGCAGGTGAGTATGGAAATATGGCTCGTACGATTGAAATCAGGGTTCAGCAGCTCTTCAGAGCGGTGCATCCACTAAAAAATTTGTCCTATCCTATCCTACTACAATCATTGAATGTTCACAAATTGCTGAAATTTCAGAACCAACAACGAATCACTGAATTCTGAAGCTTTTATATCACAAGAGAAAATTGTGAGAATTTCAAATGAATGTGAGACAAGAGAAATAAAATTAATTGTAGTTGGATGGTTACTTTCACGCGATGCGTGTCATAGCTCTTCTCGATAATGTGCATCGCGTGTCGGCATATCGCGAGTGCAAAGTGAGTAGTTGTTTCATAGAGGGTAACAAGTTGAATACGATGGACAGATCGAGAATAAAATATTAACATTATCGTGAAGCGTTGGATCATAGACTTGTGAGAATCTCCGGAATTTATACAGCACACTTGTCGCATATCGAGTGTATTATTCAATTCGATGCCTGAATCGATCGTCATTCGTTATGTCATCGGTCGTTATACAAACGTACAAGAGGATCCTCGATAATTTTAATAATATAATATCGTTCAACGGATAGACAAGATAAGGTAATTCCCTAACCCCTGGGATTCGATATGTGAATGAGCAAAAATTTGCGTGTCGCGGGTGGATCGTTTGTGATAAATCGGAATCACGAAAAATTCAAATCTGAACATCAACTATCAAGCTTTCCCATATAGGAATTCACAATTGGCGCTAGCATGGTGCAACGTAGATAAAGTATGGCCGAAGCTTGGCAACCAAGCATGGCGCAAACCTGGAATGATAGCATCATTTTATGATTTACCTATGTGCTTTTCCAATTAAATCCCATCATCGATGAAACAATGGTAATGAAATATACCATCATTGGCAAACAATTGGGAATTTTGTTTGTCAATGCTGCGCCAATGATCAAAGTAAAAAATATTTGACCCAGAAATATATAAAAAGTATGCGAATTTCGCAATTTCTGACATATGTTGTTTGGAGTCTCATTGTTTTCCCTTCGTTTGTTTGTGAACAACTCGGCGTCTTTTATCGGTAAATTTTGCCATGAGAAGTAGACACAATGTATTTTAGCTCAGCGGTAGGAGCCCTCTAGTTGTGATTCATAGTAAAGAGCGATTGACTGTTCTTCCAAAGACTTACTTAAGCCTTATATATTCTTCGTATACGCGTTTCACCCCTCGCGAGAAACACTCGACTAGTGACGTAGCTAAAATATTATATAGGCTGCCAATATTGAGCCATGCTATTACCAATGATCGGCGCTACATTGAAAGCTAATTTCTACCAAAACTAGGCCAAAGTTTGGGGCAATATTGAACCACATTTTAAATGATCCTGGCGTTGAATGGAATCTATCGTTTAGTCAATGTTGGGCCAAGGATGAGCCAAGCTTGGCGCAATTGTGCCACAATAATAGGCTGACAAACGAAATCCGTCGAGCACCGACATCGATGCAACATTGAAGATTTATAGATTGCCAAGCCTTGTCTGTCAACATTTCGCCAAGCTATATTTTATTGTCAGCCTTGGCGAAGCCCAAAAATTTTTGTATGGGTTGTTGGAAATTTTGACAAGTCGTTTCTTCTCGAGATTTTCATTTTGAAAAAATAAAATAATGCACTGAATATTGCTGAAGGTTGATGTTTTTTATTTCTCAGGTAATTCGGAAAAGCGATTGATGAACATAAGTCTATGTATCCCAGAGGTCAGGGTCCTTTGAAATGTCCGAATGAAGTATTACATGGCACACTTCCTAATTCTCCAACCGATTTTTCCATCTCTCCGATTGTAGATTGCTCGGAAGTTTGGGCTACTGGTCCCTCTATAAATTATCTCATTACAAGGCTCGTAAATTTTTCCCGATCTGGTCCTTGGGATTCCTAAAAGCTTTACAATCGGGAACTCTTCCTAACTTTCTTCCCAACTTTTTCCCTAATCCTACATAGAGGTGGACTCGAGACTCTTGAGCAAAATTTAAGAATCATAAATATCATCCAGTTTTACGATCTTCGAAGACAAATCTGGGTATCAAGTCACGTATGGACATGGAATGATTGAAAATAACACGTCTGAGAGGATGAAATTGATTGCATCCAGGACATGGAACAATTTTCCTCCACTCAAGACCAAGACAAGACGAGACAAGACCTTTTTCGAGACTGCAAAAGTTTTGAATTAACCTTGGAGTTCAAAATCGAAAAAATATTTTTCAAAATTCTCTTCCATTTCATTCTTCGAATAGCTATATATTGACGCAACGAATCTTGCATCAGTACTGGTAAAATTAAGTTTTGTCGGTTTTCCTCGACAGTCTCGAGTCCACCTCTAATCCTACACTCAAAGAAGTTCATACTCATGGCAAACCTGGTTGAAAGAATCCATTACTTCTGACAAATGAAATGAAATGAGATTTGGCCAGAACATTGTCCGAGAATCAATGAGATTAGGCCAGATTCAGTGAGATTTGGCGAGAATCGACTGTTCTTTCTGACCAAATCTCATTGACATTTGCTGGATGAGATTCGGCCAGAACATTGTCCAAGTTCAACTGTAATTTAGTGAGATTTGGCGAGAATCAATGGTTTTTTAAAACCAGGGAACTATGTGAAAGGACAACTATTTAATTATTGTTTTTCCAACTCTTTTTATGGTTAAGGCAACTATGTAAATAGTTTTCATTACTATAAACAAGTTACCATGACTGTTTACATAGTTGTGGATACTGGATATGAATGGTTGTCCTCAAATAGTTGATGTGACTATTTAAATTTCTCTCGGTATACTTGTGGACGTCGGCACATTCATTCTTTTGTACATGGTTACATTATTAGGCTGTATAAAATCCGTTATCGACTCACCTCTTTTGTTCATGTCCTTGCTTTCCGGTTGGCAGTGTCCACTCTGCCCCTTTTTTGTCTTCTCCTGATTGTTAATTCCAGTCAATAAGGTGGCGTGATTGGAAGATTCCGTAAGGGAAAGGAGAAAGTGGAAACGGTGCCCATTGAATGTGGTGATCATTGGCGTCGCATCCTATCGCCAGTCGCTTGCCCTATGTTCTGGATCACCTCCGGTGGTGATTCTTCCTCCTCGTATGGCATGTATCCAAAGCTGCATGACTACGAATGTAGCAAAATATACTCTTTTGTCCTCAAACCACCAACCTCGTCTCTTGTAAGTCAAAGTTTACGAGCAAGCATCAAATCTTCCGTGCCTGCCTTACCTTCGTCGTTTTGGCTCTTGGTTGGAAAAACGGTCCTCCAACTTTGCGTCTTTTTACTGCAAACTCATCTTCTTCTGGAATGACTGAGCATTCGAATGAGCTTTGTTAGCTTTTTTGAATGCTGTCAGAGTTTTGTTCCGATGCCTTTCCGTCATTCCCTAATCGCTATAGCGAGCTAGACTATGTTGTCTTTGAATAAAAAGGTTAATTCCCTCTAGCTGGAATAAGGTACTCTCACGGCCTCTTTTGCTCACCTGAATGGTAGTCTAAGTAGTACGGTAGTCAGGCCCCTCTGACTCGAGCTTCTACGTGTTCACATAATGTCCAAAAAGTTGTAGATGGCTCCAAACGACTGTTGGCCAGAACTTCGATTCAATTTAAGTTACCGAATGAAAGAAAACAAGTTTATTGGCTCATACACCAGTTCGTCTTGAAAATGTGCAAAATTAAACTTTTTGGTTATGTTTATCGATTGTTTCGGACTACTAGATCGTTCGCCACCTGGATTTTGATGGACATTATGCGAAAACAAGGAGTATTGAAAAATGTGTCAGTCGGAGGGGCCTGGTCTAAGTCTCACGAAAGCTAAGTGGTCCGCTATCAACTCCAAGGACGATGGTAAGCCCCTCCTCCATAATCCGAATGGGGCTCGACTATTTCCCAAGGACTGGCAGGATTGACCATTTCTGAGTTACCACTTGGGGTGAATCTGTTAATATCGCTCCTTTCTATAATTCGATCCAATTATGTCCGATTTCCTTATCCGCGGTTGTTACCAGCCCCGCATTTCATTGAATCCTCGCTTCTTCCTCTATTTTAATTCATTCGTCGATCCACAATTTATTTTTACAGGACATCCCTTATTCGGGTGTATCAAACGTAAATGGCACTCTCGTTGGGACCGGCTATGCATTCTACTTATTCGATCTAATCAAATCAAAACTTAACTTCAGCTACACTATCGTCTTGCCCGAACGTCAAATCTTGGGAGATGAAAATACAGGGATTTTGGGATTGTTACATAAAAAGGTAATGCCCTTTTTCCTCATGGGTAAGTGTCAATGCGTTAGTTGCTCATGCTACGTTGTATTCATGATACTTCAATTCAGTTCTTCACACCACTCTTAGAAGAATCAAATGACTTATCCAGATTGCACTTTATTCAAATCTCGCCTTCAACGAATGAAAATTCTACGAGTTTTGAGCAGGAGAGCAAACTCACTATTGGGACGTAAGATTTCATTTGATGAGGTAAATCTAAGGTTTGAGGTTGGGAATTCACAACCACCTTAATCCTAGACTGAATTTTTTATTCTGAAAGAGGGAGAGTTCATTCGAAAGAAGTGAAAATATTATATAGTTAAAGCGAATAGACTGACTTCTGCGATTTAATAGAGTGCAACGAGGGTGTGATTTTCTTTTTTTTTGTGAATTGGTTAAACATTTGATGTTTCTCTGTTCCAAGCAGTTACCCGAAGCACCCAGATTGAATCAATTGTTTTCAGAATTATTTTTATAATTAATTTTAAACAGGAAGTGGACGTGGCTGTGGCTTTTCTTCCACAATTGATCGAAATGCGCAAATTTTGTTCCTTCGGCAATACTTTGGATGAAAGTTTATTGACGGTATTCATGAGGAGACCTCCAGATTCTGCTACCGGAACGGGCCTCCTCGCACCTTTTCATCAAAACGTTTGGGTCCTGGTGTTGATTTCGGTGATCGCGATGGGACCTATAATCTATCTTTATGCTTGGATCAGGTCATTATACCTTCGTTTATTCTTTCTTTGTAATTTTAAACGTCAACGTGTTCAATCTGTTGAGGTCACACAGGATTTTTAGGACCCCAAACAAGAGAAACAGATTTCCGTTCACACAATCTCTCGAATATTGTTGCAAAGAGCTCGGTAAAATTTACATCTCGGTGGTTCGAATCCACAATATGCGCTCCAAGTTCAAGAGCCACAGAATTTCCGTGGTGTCTTTTGAACCCCCAATGACCTCAACGGGTTAATGAATACCTTGGTGGGAAAATTTTGCCGAAAATCACTGAAATTTTCAGATCCCTTCGGTGAAGAGTTTTTCAGGGGATTTCAGAGGTGTTCAGTGATTTTCAGAAGAATTCAGAGTTTTTCAGTGAGATTTAGACTTTTGGAGTGAAGTTCAGGGAAATTTTTAGAGATTTTCAGAGAAACTTCTTTCGCCAGGGTACTCACGAAGCGATTTGATACAATGTTTGTAAATATGTTTGTAAATAAACCAGAGATCGGCAGTAATGATTTTGAGATTTATTCTTCATTATCTCCAGAATCAGAATTTCCACGTTCCGCAGTTTCCATCGTAACCTAAATGGAAAATATTGATTCAAATGCAAACTGTAGAAAAACAAAATTCTGATTCAGGAGATAATGTTGATAAATCCCGAAATCATTGCTGAGAAAAATCATTATTGCCGATCCCTGGAATACCATAAACTCAGGAAACATAGAAAGAATCGAAGACAATGTTCCTTACATTATACAAACGAGTATATATACATGAATATTTTCAGAACCAAATTATGGAAAAACGAACAACCCGAGGATTACGGTTTGGGAACTTGCGCATGGTTTGTTTATGGAGCTTTATTGAAGCAGGGAACAACGATGAATCCATCTTCGGGTGTAGTATTATTCACCTTTGTTATACTTCCTTATATCTCATACACTGAAAAAAAATAACGCGTACTCTGAAATTTTCAAAGTAAGATTCCACTCTCTAGCCAGCCAAAAGTGAGTTTGTAGAAATTTCGAGTGAAATTTTCACTCTTTTAGAGTGATAGTCCGAGGTTTGAGGGTAGAAATTCATAGTCACTCCGATTCTAGAGAGATCTCTTCACTCGAAAAGAGTGAAAATTCCACTTGAAGCGGACTGGCCCACTTTTGAGACTTAGTAAAGTGAAATGCGTGATTTTTCACTGTGCCAGATTTGAAGAGTGGTCACCCCTGGTGGAAAAACCGGATAGAAAACCGGAATAAAACTGGATAATGATTTGGATAAAACCCGGATGATAATCCGAATCAAATCCGGATGGAACTTCCTATCCGGATACATCCGGGTTACAATACGGATTTTGCGGTAATTCTTCATCCCGTTCCATCCGGTTCCTATCCGGCTTCTTGGACTAGATATTTTTCGAAATCCCAAATGAAACTCAAAAGAAAAATCGAATGAGTTTTATCCAAATTTTATGTGGGATCCCGAAAAATATTTAGTATTGAATCCGGATAGAACCGAATGAAGAATCACCGCAACATCCGTATAGGAACTCGGATGCACCCGGATGAAGTCCCGGAAAGCCTTACTCGGGTTTGAATCGAATTTCTATCCGGTTTTTCTACTAGGGATAGAGCCATCCTTGCATGGTTAAGGACCATGGAATGCTTCAAGAAATGGACAACATGATGAATCAAATTACTTCAATTGAGCTTTGAATATGAAATTGGAGTTCCAAATAATTGCTTAAAATTATGCAAACTATTATAAACATATTAACCTACAAATGTCAATAATTTTTAACCTATTTTCTCATGTTTAGGAATGTGTTTTGAGCTTTGGATTTGTATTTAGAGCTAAATCTTATCAGGGAACTTTATTGCTATACATTTCAAATTTGTTATTATTGCTTAGTTATTTAAAAACTACGTAACGAAATTTTGTTCGTTTTTCAATGCTCCATGGCCCTCAAAGCCTTATGGTTGCAGTTACAGAACGAGAACTGAATTCTTTATTTATGTATTCGTAAACAGAGAAAAAAGATTCCGCTATTTTAGCGAATCCGACTTTGCTAAGTAGATTGAATAACCTAACGATGATAATTCGCTGTGCCAACGAGCTGATTAGTTATAACCATTCATTCTTCGCTAAAAGAAATTAATTGTCATTCATTTTAGTAAACTTGCTTGCTCTCCATATAATAACAAGAGAATTTCACTGAAACAACGAATCTTTTGCTATTTCAGCGAATTTTTTTCTCCGTGTAAAGAAGTGTATTCTTGAAGAATTGTATTCCTAAATATCCCTAGCATGTACGTACTATGGGGCCTACACCGGCCCAGCATGGGCCCCATCCTGCTCAAGACTGGGCCAGAGTGCGGTCAGAGTTCATTCACACTAGGGATTTAACACGAAAAAAATTTCATTCCTCAACATCTTCACCCTGTTAGAAATTTCTTGTCAGAAAATGGAAGCAATTTCTATTCACGTTATTGAAAAATTTTTTGAAATTTCAACCAAATATGGATGAGAACTTAATTACTCAACCACTATTAAAGCTGATATTATATATACAAAATTGAAAATTCAATCACGTGTAATTGTGTAAAACAATTTTCATACCAAATTTGATTTAGATTCTCATCAAATTTATAATAAATTTCAAACACAAATATACGTGTTATTTGCTTCCAAGTTTTATCTATTGAATTCACAAAGGTTTTCAAAATTTGTCATGAATTCATCAGTTCTACAAGACTTCATGTTCTTGAAAAAAAATTCTTTGTGTGCTATAAAGGAAATAAAGCAGAATACCAAATTTTCCACAATATACATTCAAATTCACGCATAAACTATTCATCTGTTCAGATTCAACTAGACTATTGTTTGCGACATGGTGGATTTTCATAACCATCCTGACGTCTTTCTACACAGCAAATTTAACTGCCTTTCTTACTAAACCACAATTCACTTTGGGGATCCACTCCATCAACGACATTGTTCGCAAAGGCGCGAAGTGGACCGTACGACCAGGGCGAACGATGGAATATCTTCTGACCAGTGTAAGATACAACAAAACAACTCCATTACCTCTGCACTTCATAGACAAATACGATGGAGTTGGCCAAAATTATTCAAAATTTTATTCAACGCTCTATAACGAATATTCGATGTATATCCAGCTTGCATGGAGATACGCTAAATTTAGATTGCCACACGCAAAGAATTTTGTTGTAAAAATCACCGTGAAATTCCAGTAATCGAAGGATAAGTAAACATTTTTCAACAAAATCACTGCGCAGGCTGTAAAAATGAGTGAGTTCTTAAATAGTTGAAAGTGATATTTTCTATAAGTTTTACAAAATGCACATGATTATTCGAAGAAATTCCTATTTGTCTCTTTGTGGAAATCAATCTCGCGCATCCTAACCCAATGAACATTATGAAGACGAGGACTTGGAGACAACTGGAGGAGCTCTTATGAGATCTTAATGTCATCCAATGTGTCGATTTAGGAGATCTTACAGAGCTCTTGTTTAAGACCACTTTATGTTATCTTTATGTTATAAATGTTCTCTTTAAGATAACATAAAGTGATCTAAAACAAGACCTCCACAGGATCTCTTTGAGAGCTCCTCCAGTTGTCTTCACGTCCTCGTCCTCATAATGTTCATTGGGAAGGTAGACCCTGGCCCCATAGGAGCTCTATTAAAAAGACAGATTCCGATCAAAATTCTGTCTGGTTCCGTCGGAAATCATCATGCCTGGGACAAAAATCAATCAAATTCTGTACAGACTGGAATGCCGGACGAAGCCAAACAAAACCTGACGGATTCCGGTCCAAATTCTGTCTGGTTCTGTCAGAAATCATCATGTCTGGGACAAAAACCGACCAAATCCTGACAGAAAATTATCTGTCGGACATTTGGAATAGGGGGTATATCTTAGACATCCGATACAAGGTTGCCTACCCACGGCCCATGTGGGCCCCAGTTGGAGTTGCCAGTATATTCCAGGAGTACCCACCCACGGCCCATATAAACCCCGAGTTGGCTACCATTGTTTTGCCTGGATATTTGATACCATTACGGGGCCTGCACCACAATTGATCCCGGACTAAAATATCCCGATACAAAAATATCTGCGCAGACAATAATCCCACATTGAACATCTCCATTCTATAGTGTCAAAAAAAAAGGAACAAAAATCACAAAATAGACCTAAAAATCAGTTGCAAATATATACTTATAAACTCTTATGGCAATGCAAAATTACAAAAATAATAAAACAAAACCACTTTACAACACAACATTATGCGCAGCACCCTTCAAGTACGACAATTTATCCATCCAATCATACCCACCAACAACATTTTTCAATCTTGCCTCGTAACTTAAATATTTTCGGCGTTTAACAGTGTTCACAATACGACCAGCTCGATGCTGCTCAACCGTCAACTCTGCCACACAACATAACGATGACATACTACATTCCGATGATAATATACAAACTTGTACACAGTTCACAATATAATTACACGTGGAAAATAGTATACTTGAATATGAAACTGCCAGAAATTCCAGTACACCCAACAAAATTCTATTCCTGACAAGTCCATTCCACTTGAAAAATACGAAAAAAAACAGAAAAAAATTATCATCTGGTCCACCTGCAACTTCACTAGCTCAATATTTGGATAGAAATACCATTCGAAATAGAACCATTAACCATCAATAAAACCATTCAAAATCACAATACAATCGAATCCTGACAATACAAAACAAAAACAATTCAAAAATTGAAAATGGGATACAATGGTATGGGGATCTTCCAGTTATGGGATATTTTCGTACGGGGATATTCAACTATGGGATCAAATGACCGGGATATTTGAACGTGATACCAGATTGAAGAGCATAACATTCCAAGTTGGGCCACTTTTCAAGTAGGGATTATAAACCTCAGTGCTGGATTAATGGTTATCGGGGTCCCTGGGCGCTTGAGCATATGAGGCTCTTTGTAAGGAATTTTTTTTAACTTTGAAAAATTTGAGGCCCCCCCAGGAGCTCGAGGACCCTGGCCCAGGCCCATCTAGGCCCATACATTAATCCAGCACTGATAAAAATGAGAAAATTTTTCTTGTCGCTGGGACAGAACTCACTTTTTTCTTGAGTCTAGAAAATTTTACTTGGATCAAGGAAAGTTCGTTTTGATTCCAAAAGAACTTTTCTCGATTCAAGTAAAATTTTTTGGGCTCAAGAAAAAAATGAGTTTTGTCCCAGCAACAAGAAAAATTTTCTCATTTTAAGAAATCCTCTCAGTGAGTGCAGGTCTGATGAGCCCAGGAGAAATTTTCACACGGTTCACTGCAATTTCACAGTAATTTTTCAAATAAAATTCTTTCAGTGCGGTATACGCTAAATGGTATTTCTATGTGTGAAAAAAATATACCGGTAATGTAATTATACCGCACCTAAGTTTTAAAACGGCCGCGAACATGAGCTGAATCTTTGAGCAATTCGAAAAGAACTTTCTATTAGAAATTAGGGGGTGAATGTCTATCAAGCGTGTAATAACATTTCATGTCGCCTGAGGTTGACTGGTTGGCGATCGTCAAAAGCCCCAAGAATTTCAAAACTGCATGGGAAGAAAAAAAATTCACTGGGACAGCAAAATGTGATGTAGCTGCCTCACTTTTGGCTGGAACAGCGAATTTTTTGCCAACTAGTCAAACAGTTTGCTACGTCAGTTAATTATTTAGCCATAACAGCGACTGATTTGCTGAGGCAGAAACATTTTCAGTAATGAACATAGAATAACAAACAAATTTAGCCGGGGAAGTCGATTTCTATGATAGAAAATAGATTGCTGCCACGGTAAAAGGTACCCAACGATATCAAATTGCACAGTCACAGTGAATTATTTTTTCTTTTATAGTAAGAAAAGGGTTTCAGAAGAGTCGAAGAATGGGAGGGAGGGACTTCCCACACTGAAAATAAAATTCTGGAAAGGCTGATGTTTGGACATCAATTGTCGATGTCTGTGAAAACATCTCGTTTCATTCACATCAACTGCCAATATGCAACTCATCAACAGTTGATGGTAATGAAACGAGGCAGTGATGTTTCCATGGCTACTAAGTTCATGTTTTCACAGACATCGACCATTGATGTCCAAACATTAGCCGTTCCAGAATTTTATTTTCAGTGCATACAGCATCGAAGATTTCATCAAGATTGCAGAAATCTAACATCTGAAACCTTGAAATATTTCTATAACATTGCTGTATGTAACACCAAGGTTTCAAAGTCCCTTCAGAAATATTACAATATCCGCTGATCTTACATTTTAATCCAATATTCCTGAATTATTTCTGCAATGTTTCAAGAATATTTATGAAATATTTCATTGTGGTGTTGCTCTCGTAATATATCTGAGACATTGCAAGTAGGTAAGATTTCAATTGAAAGTTTTTTGGTATATTTCTGTGAAAGTATACTGAAATGTAATGAGAGTGAAAGATTGAAATGTAACATTGAGACATTACTGGAATATGTGTTGCTGTATAAGTTGAGAGGGAACCTTCATAAACTTCACTGTTAAAAAAACACTGGAATTTTCCAATACCCAGGAACTGGAAAATTTCTGTTCATGACAAATTTTTCAGCTTACGTATACACTCACAGAAATGATTTCTTGTTGTTACCATCATTTTATTCTCGATCTCGATTTTCTTCTCCGAAAACAAATAATGTTCGACCAAAAAGCAGTTTTGTTTCAAAGTAATCATATCATGGATTGTTAGTAGAAAAAATTATGATCCATGGCTTTTGTTTAACGTAAGAATCTTTATTTCTTGTGAAAACCATCGCTTCTTGTGGTGAGAAAAATGTTCTTATGCTGAAACTAGATGAATATTTTTAAAGGCAACGCTCAACGATACGCTCCCCTTCCCTCGATTGGCAGCAGAGTAATAGAGTTTTCAAAATTGATTCCAATGTATCGTGTGGTGAAATGGAATAGCAATTATCAACTTTAAAACAGTAATAATCAAATAAAGCAGTGTACCGTGTGCCAGATACCATCCCAAGCGATACACCAATGTTTTATTTGAAAATAATCAATTATCGTTACCATTGAACATTTTGTGTCTTGCGATATTTTGGTTTTAGATGTCTTGTACAAGTCTGTTAGATATCTTTCAGACGAGTTTGAAACAAGAATTGATCTGGAACTTATTTAAAAGTGTTGCATAGGATATTTAAAGTCTGTCTAAAATATATCGCAAGATACAAAATGTTTATTGGGTAAGAAGAAAGATTTCATTACCTTGAATAAAAACTTCATTGCATCAAGAAAATCTCCAAGTCTTATTTGAAAAACGCTTATGGTGATCTCAGGACTATTTTTCTTGATCCAAGATTCAATATTCTAACGCCAAGATTATCAAATTTTACTTGAGGGGAGAGAATTTTTTTCTTATCAGAAGAAAAATTAGGATTGTCCCTATGTTGAGAACAAAATTTTCTCATAATAATGACATTTTTGTTACGATAAGAAAACCTTTCTGTGGATGTACAAGAAAATTCCTGTTGTACTGGAATTTCTCTGTTCTTTACAAGAAATCTAATGTTTTTTACTTCAATTTTCCAGTATATATACAAGAATTTTCATGATTTGAATGTAATTTTCCAGTACGATACTGGAAGTTTTCCGAAGTTTTCTTGTACAGTGTTCTTACAGCCGAGAGCAACCAAAATCGATTACTAGTCCGCCCCAGACGGTTATTCTCACGGTTCGCAAAAGTTTCTGCAGGATATTCCAGAGATTTACACGATAATTTTTCATAACAACTCAATTCCAGTGGAATATTGTTATTCAAATTGAGTAACGAAGCGTGTTTTCGAGCCTCGTCGATGCGTATACTACCTCACCAAAAATATTTTGGAAAAATTAATGGGATTGTTGTTCCATTTGAATTCATATCCTTTCATTATTTTCTAGACCAACAGCGTAGAAGTCGAATTACTAAAGGCATCAAAAGCCCAAAAATATCATCGATATATGAGTACGCGTGGATCGATAAAAGAAGATATATTGAATGCAGTCAACAAAGGTAATATTATATTTATATCGTAACTGCACTGTGAGAAATAGATGTAAAATTACATGCAACAAGTTTACCAAGACTGTTCCTGTAAAATGCATCCTCCATAAACATTTGGCAGTCTTTTTACTCAACATGTCACCTGTAAATTCACATGAACACTATGATGGTAATTTTACAAGTACTACACTGAGAAAAAAAAGTCATTACATCGAAGAAATACATTTTTTCGAATCTGGCCCTCATTGAACTGAATACATGTCCTTTCAAACAATGATGATTCAATAGAAATAATGAATTCTTTCGTTAAATGAAAGATATTATTTTATTGAATTCAGTTTCCTCCAATCCAAGAAACATTTTATTGACACAAAGATTAATTCTTTGGTTTAGTCAGACCGCGAAGTGCAAGGCATGATTCTAATTTCATTCAAAAACGATTGAAAATTCAATAACTTATTTCTTCAATTTTATTACGTCACGTTTTGTAGGAAAAGCTCGAATTTTCAATTCAAGGTGTACAAATTTGTTAATAACAACGTTTTCGAATCAATACTATACAGCTTGGAATGAAAGTAATATTTGGTAAGCATGATTTTGTATTTCTTCAAATCCACAGAATAATTTTTATATTCAAATGATTTCATTCATCGATATGAAAGTATGTGCAATTGATTCTAAAGAAAATTCAGTAAGATAAAGAAATGGATTTTCGAAATCACGTTACGTTTTAGTTACTTAGACGACTTTCGGTTGGTTCTCGCAAGGTGTAGTCACTTTCTCACAAGTTCTCTTTCGACAGTATGGTTTGTATATAAAGAATTAATCACTCTGTCTTCTTAGTAAGTATTACTTCATCCAAATAAATATTTCTTTCAGATTATGGCATTGAATTACAGGTCCCGCATGGAGTGATAGGCACTATTCGCCTAGCAGACGGCATGACTGAACGATCAATGAAGTCTCATTTGATCCAAAGTGCTCAGAATTCCCGGTTATCAGCAGATTAAAGGAACACCAGAGTGGACTATGAAAGCTTTACAAGTGTGATAATTTTTTTTTACAGAAAAAATCTGATATTGTGCTCAATGACTTCTGAAACATCATTTATTGAATCAGGATGGAATTCACGAAGTCAAAAAAGAACATCTTGAAGTTGATGATTTATTTCGATGGATTGAAAATTTTCCTAATTGATTCAAAAACTTTCTTTTTTGAATGTTTGAGTGGTTTCATTCCTCCGAAGAAATAATGAATTGAATCAGAGTAGGTTTATTTTCACTGAAGGAAGGGTGTTTGATTCAAAGAAATGTTTCTTCAGGCTCAAGAATTTCAGATTTGAATACATTGTTTGCATGAATACTCAGATTGATAAGTCCCATGAAATGATTTCATTGTCACTATTGGATGAATTCGTTTCCTTGGCCGGAAGAAATATTCATTACGGTCATGACTGTTTTTCTCAGTGTAAGTACTGGTGAAATGAAATTATATCCACATGTCAATGTAAAATTACCTACTTTATTGGTAATTTTACAAATACTTAAGACTGGTAAAATCGAATTACATGTACACGCCAATGTAAAATTACTTGCATTCTGGTAAAATTACAGTTAACATGTATGTGTAAATTTACCTTGGGTGGATGTGTGAATTCACTGGTGTGTGTAGTTGGTAATTTTTACATTAACATATATCATGTAATTTTACCAATACTGTATAGATGAATCCTTTTGTCATTCACATTTGGTAATATTACCACGAAAAATTTTTTACAGTGTGTGTCACGACGTCAATGTAATTGCGTCGGACGTAGGATTGTAATTAGGATTCAAGGGTATTTCTGAAACCTTACAATTAATTTTACAAAATTCGAATAATCAATTATCTTTTCACATTTAGATATATTATTCATCGGAGATGGTCATTTGATCGAAACGATATTGTTTGAAGACTACATTAACAAAACTCAACAAATGTTGGAGCACTCAAAACGATGTACGTACGTCGTCATGCCTGGCAGCTTGTTCGTCAAAAACCGAGCATTTGCGTATCCACGAAATTCCACTATCAAGGAGCATATCGATAAACAGTGAGCGAATGATTAATTTTCTTTTATAATTGAATCTTGCCAAGCGTTTGGCAAATAACTTTTGATCAGAAAATCGACCTATTCCGATTTGCTTCCAACTCTACACAATCATTATCCTATACAAAAGAAATATATTATGATCATCGAAGAAGAAAAATTTTGTTGAATTTTGTTCACTTTTGGCACAACAATATTTCAATAAAATTCAGTAAAAATCCTCAAACTTCAACAAACTTCACTAAAAGTTATCGAAATTTGTGGACAATAATTGAATTTTGCTGATTTTCAATGAAAACCGAATGTGCCAAAAGTGAACGAAATTCAACGGAATTTTTCCACCAGGGAGGGACGGGGTATGGGATAACAGGTCTGAAAAACACTTTACTGAGGATCTTTTTCAAGGTTGGCATCTGTGGGTCCAACCCAATTGGACCCAGTGGGTTTTTTCGGGTGGGTACGGATTGAAAAAACCCTCAAAAACCCAGTCAAAAACCCACATGGTGCTCAATTGAATGGTTATTTAATACAATGTATTTTTCCATGTTGTTCTTCTTTCTAAATTTGCATCAGTAGAATTTCATTGATTCTACAGTTATAAGTATCCCACTGGATAGAATTGGATGAATTTTACTACGTTATGAATTAATACTCACTATTCAGTGAGTGAAAGCTTACCTAAAGCTCGAAATGATGATTGATCGAAATGAGTCATATTTCATTGGGAAACTCAACACCGAAAAAACTAATTTATTTGATCGAATGAACTGAAGTTAGTTGTGAAAATGAGTTCCGAGTAATAAAAGAATAGAAGCCGGTCATAAAAGCTGTAGTTAAGGCAACTTCAGATTAGTAACAGCAACTAAAGTCAGAGAAATTAAATTTGAATTCAGTTGAGCCAACGCCCGTTTTAGTTATCCAAATGTCAACAACTGTATCTAGTTGCTGGAACTAATTTGGAGTAAGGGTAACTAATAATTTTTTTCGGTGAGTGGATACTCACCAGTGCAGTGCATTGGAGTGAAATACTAATAATCGCGATCCAGTGGAATTCCACTGATCTAAATACGGGAAGTTATTTAATTGAGATTTGTTCAAATGTTGCTCGAATACCGTTGAAAGACTTGTTCATTGAAGTGTGATTTTTTTTATGAAAACGAATCCGTGAAAATTGCCCAGAACTTTTCATGCATATGTGGTACGACTAGCCATTGTTTTGGATCGTCGTTTCGTATTCTCGAAACCTTCCAAAGCATTGCCTAGCCAGATTATAAACGCTTGAGGAATGTTGAAAAATTTCAAAAAACACGTTTCCACTAAAAACCACACCTCCACTTATTTGTCAATAGAATGTGATAACTTCCTTCAAGTATAGAAAAATATGGGAGATAAACATTAATAATTGAAAATGAATTCAATGGAAAACAATTTGTACAATGTAGATTTTGATTATGACGAGACAGCATTTAATATGATTCAATAAAATAGCATAAAATCATAATTTGAATATGAATGTTCATATTTCGGTACAAATACAATGGTACATATTCATTCTTAATATTTACATAATGGATGAGTTTGATAACTCTGTTTATTTTTCATACACTGAGGGAAGAAATTCATTGGGACAAAAAAATATTACATCCAATGGTATCTATAAAATATTTCTTGAGATCAATGAAATTTTACTCCAATGGATGAAATGGTTTTTCAGTTGATGAAATACTTCATGCGGTCAAAAACCATTTCATTCATTCGAATAATATTCAATTGGTTCAAAGAAATATTTTATAGTTACCATTGGATGAAATATTTTCTTGCCTCAATGACTTTTTTCCCTCAGTGTACTTATATGGGGTTTTTGTATTTTTTTTATTCAAAAAAAATATCATAATAAAAATGAGGGTGAACTACCGAGTAAATGAACGGTGGCCTAATGGAATAAAGATTCATAAAAGAAGTAACTATTAAAAATTTCTACTACGTTAAAATAATTCGGTTTTTTTCAAAATAGTAACAACTTCTTATGAAAACAATCAAATTACTTTAATGTAGCAGAAATTTTTAATAATTACTTCTTTTATAAATCGTTGATCTACTGGGTAGTGCACCCTATTTTAGAAAGTCTTAGTTGTAGTTAATCATCGTGTTGTTCATTTTGATAAAATTTATATAGTTTAACTAATTTAGTGCCCCTTTCTGGAACTAGTCTATTCCTCAGACTATTCTAAATATGCCCGAATGAGGAAAAAATTCTTTCAATCCCAGCACTGCTAGGTGGACACCTTAACAATTTGGCAAGAAACATGCAAAACCACTTGGTAGATTGTTTTGATGTGCAGTGTGGTCTTGCATCAAAAGTAGAATGGACACAAAATACAAGGATTTGTAACGTCCAATTTGAATTGTGGCGATGCTGATCGAATTGCAGTAAAGTGCGTTAACGGTTGGAGTAAATTGCACTTGGAAATTTCACTAGTTTCAAACTTGATTTCAGCTCATGTAAACACAAATCTTGGTCCAATTTCAATCTGATCGAGGCCCAACCTTGAAAGCTCAGGCCAAAGTCGAACAAAAATTTATCCCAGATTGGTGCTCACATGAGAGATTAGATGAAAAGTAACTTTTTAGTTTATTCGGTATTTCCTGGTGACAATATAAAGTAGAATGGAATATGGTAGGGAGTCTTTTGGCAGAATCGACATGATTTGACAATCACTAGTCGCTTTCAGAGAACACTAGGGAATGACTAGCGGTGGTCGAATCATGTTCATTCGGCCAAAAGATCCCTTACCATGGAATATACATATGTAAATGTATTATTCTATATCATCATATACGGAAAATGATAACATAGTACGATAAAAATGAAGATTAGTAGGTCATACTAAGAATCATCAGAGGAAACCAATGCCAATCAGCATTGCCAGTATTCCCTAGAAAAATCTTCAGCATCTAATGATTGGTCATTTCTTGTACAACTGGCCAATCATATTTTCAATTTGGGAAGAAATGACCAATGACAGAAAATCTGAAGATTTCTCTAGGAAATACTGGCATCACTGATGCCAATTTGATAAAACCCGAAAAAACCCGAAAAAACCCGAAAAAACCTGATTGTACCCAGTGGGGCGGGTTTTGAAGAAAAAACCCGGGTTTTTTCCAACCCTGATCTTTTTCCAGCAGGCTATTAAAGTGATTTCACTAAAGTTGTTTGCACATGATTTAACCACATTCTAAAAACATTTAGAATTTTCTTTGTTAAAAAATAAATAAGCCGGTGACAGTGAATTGATGGAATCCATTTCAAAGAAATAGGTTCCGTGATGTCCACCATAACTCGTCGCGAAATCATCTAAAACACAAATACTTGGAAAAAGTAGTAAATCTAGGTCGCAACTATTTTCTTCTGTATAAAAATTTGTTCTTTCCATTTTTGACGGTTGGTTGACGTAAGAATCACAATATTTACCCTAAAAGTGGTGCCATTTCGTAGCTGTGGGATCGGTCTCAAGCGGAAAAAAAGAAGATCGTTGCGATCTAGTGAAATACCCACATAGCAAAAATGTCTCAGTAATATCTCCAGGATATTCTGACGATATTACAATGTGTCTCCAGAATGGTGCAGAATATTCTGCAGATATTACTGACCCGAGAAAAAAAGATTAGATCCAAAGAGATCTTAGTAGATCTCATCAGATCTGAGTTTTGCCAAAAATCTCTACAAACTTTTTCATATCTATTTCAATCTGAACATCTCAACTTAGGCAACAGTCTTTGGAGTTTTCTGATATCCACTCAATCCCAAAGATTTCAATTTTGCAAGGAATCCAAAAAAAATATAGAAAAATCCAAAAAGATTTAGATCTGAAGAGATCTACATATATCTCAAGAGATCTGCCTGGATCTCAGTTGTGCTATGCGGATATGCATTATAAAACTATGTTCGATATGAACCGAATCGGTACAGAAGTTTTTGAGATACCCTGGTGAGAATGAATGAAACGAGTTGAGCGCACAGATAAAACCGTTTTGTTGAATGAAATAAATTTTGAGTTATTCAAATAAATATGTTATTTCAATAGAGCGAAATGAATACATTTATTCGTTTCGCATTTACACGCAGAAAAGTGCCGTGTTAGAAAATAGAAGAGTTCACTATTTAATACAGCAACAAATGTTTCTAATATGCTTCCAGTAGAATGAGCTATGTAATTCACTGATTGTGTCATGTAAAGTGTCACAAAGTGCGATGCCACGTAATTTCTTTGTGAATCACTATGAGAATTAGCAATTTCTGTCATTTCTATCGCTGAATTTGAATTTTGTGTGACTGAAAATCAGAATGCAATGTGATATAATTTACTATTTCACATATCGGGGGCTGCTTGAGAGCATGAAAGATTTATTCAGAAAGCCGCATTGTTGCATTCACGTGAAACATATCTTGGTTTTCAACCAAATAAATATTATTTCGATCGAAAGATACTATTTGCTTCATTTCAACGTAAAAAGAGGGGATGTGAAAAATGTCAAGTTTTGCCAATTGATGCAAAAGTGAATGGAGTGTGATTTTTTCAAGTTTTTGAGACGTGAATTTCGATAGTGACAATGAGAAGCTTAAAAATCCATGGGGAAATGGGAGAAACTTGTGATGATCGTATCGAGTTCATATTTTACGTCACTGTGGAGCGTTCCATACTGCCCTGGACAGAACATCGCTCGTAGCTTAGGGTACACGGAAAAAAGTCTCATGTGAGTTCTACATGGGTTGAGGTTAATTAAACATAACTGCTCACATAAATGCAATTGGAGTGAAATTTACATTGGAACCGATGTTATATTTACATTATTATCGTAGTAAATGGGAGCAGTGTTGCTGTGAAGTAACTATGATAACAATGCAAACCCAACAGGACTGTGTAGTAAATTTTACATGAGATCCACGCTGTAATCGTTATCTCACTTTTCATGTAATTCTTACTTGGGTAGTTTTTTTCCTGTAGCTGAATTTGATAGTGGATTTTATATAGCCAGAAGTAAACACCACGCTGACACACAAGATTTAGTGCATATGTATCCTGTCAAGTTTTCCCACTTTCAGTATAAATTTTCAGGTTTCTTGCTGTCACTGATTGTCTAATTCAGCGCCTCAAAAACTGTAAAAATCCACACTCCATTCACTTTTGCATCATTGGGCAAAATCGATACTTTTTACACTGTTTTCTTCGGTTAGAAAAGACGAAACGCTTTTCTCTACTCAAAAAATTTTATTTGAGGCATAATTCTCGAGTAAAAATGTTAATTTCGGTTCGCCAAACGGGACTGGTGCAGACGTGTTGCATTTTTCTGCGGTACTGTTGCAGATCCAGGGCGGGCACATCACGTCCGCAACAGGACCGCAGAAAAATGCAACACGCCTGCACCAGTCCTGTTTGGCGAACCCGAAATGAAAATTTTTACTTGGGTTGCCAAGACACGAATGTTCCAAAAAATGTTTTCAAACTGAATTCTTCAAAATTTCAAACATATGCATATTTATACACATTCGAATAGGTAGAAAAGAGCCCATCCATGTAATCACTCATAAACTATTCTAAAATTTGTGGTTATCAAATTAGAATTCAATTTATGCAGTTTCAGTCGATAGAATTCCTTCGTTGAAAATCGTGGTCATTTATAAATCGAAAATCTAGAATAGCTTATGCACAGAGACGACGATGTGCTTTTTCCTGGCTCAATGAAGTACAAATGACTGACGAGAACCATGACGCGATACACAATGATGGATGGTTTTTGATTGAACTTATAATTGTTTGAAGTGAATAGTTCTTGAAATCATCCAAACAAATATTCACTTGACTCAAGGTGAAACTTCGAAATCCACATAATATGTTTCCAATTCTCTTAATTCAAAATATTATTCATTCAACGATAAAATATTGAATTGTTTAAATCAAAATATTTGAATACAAATTTTTTGACAACTTCGATTACTTGACACAAAAAAGTAATATTTGACTGAAAGAAAATTCATTTGATTCAAATAAATCGAAATCAAATAATTGTAAATTCTAGAATCGAAGAAACAGTTTTTATCTGTGCGTGACCAGATCAAATGTGACTGAATTTCCGATCGGATTAGCTCCATCCTACACATGGCATGAAGCATAGTGTTATTCAAATATTCAATACAAAGTGTCATAGCACGTAGACGGAAAAAATAATTTGGCTACAGCAACCAAGTGGCTACACAGGAAAAAGTATTTTTTTCAATAGGTTCGAATAAACATTCCTCTGGAGAGAATAAATGTTGTTTTTGAAAGAAGGATCGAATAACAAAATATTTATTCCTGTGGGAGATGTATTTATTTGGACTTATCCAAATAACAATTTCTTGAATTCAAAGAAATACTTTTTTCTGTGTAGCACGACCGCGGATAGCCATTAAATTAGCTCCCGCAGCTAAATTCCCATTTGCAGTAATGATAGGTGATATCTTTATACAATTTGTATAAAATTTTGATCGATATTTGATAAAATTCAATACAAAACCCACAAAATTATCTATAAAAATATCGCCTATCCCCATTAGCTGCTGCAGCTAAATTTTTGTTCTCCGTGTGAACTGGAAATATGGGAATGAGGGAATATTGTTGAAGTTTGAATCGTTTTTAGACACGAAACGAACATTCAAAATCACAAAAATCGGATGAATCATCGTTATTTATCTTCTTGAATGGACTTCTAGGGACTCGAAACATCATTATTTGCAGAATGTATTGCAAGATTCTGGGTCTTAAACAGCAGAATATTATGTTATTCGATTACTAATTCGTTCCAATAAACGATTCAAACTTCAGATGACATGATTAGGGAAAAGAGAGAATTAGAGAATACACAAATTTGATACGAATGTTTTTTTCAGTATGTTGAAATTGATCGAAGCGGGTGTCGTGAATCATGTGAAAAATATCGATTTACCGATGGCAGAGGTGTGTCCAGTGGATCTTCATTCATCCGAGAGACAATTGAGTAATTCGGATCTATCTTTGACTTATAAAGTTGTCATCGCCGGATACGTCTTAGCCATGATCTCTTTCGTTGGCGAAGTCATCAGTAAATTTCTACAAAGAGCTTACAAAAAACGCGAGGAGAAAAAATCCTCGATTACAAACGATGTTGGAAATGAATCCAACAGCAGCTTCTGTTCTTTATTCTGCGGCAATTTTTGTGGTCACCGTCCTATCGCTATAACACCTGAAAAAGTAACATATCGTTTTGAAGAATCACCACCCTCGTACAAATTCACCCAGGATGTTCGTGAGGAATTCAAGAATAGTCCTCCGCCGTTATATCATAGCGTCCAACCTAAAATTCTTCTCCCAGTTGGGAAAAAGCAATGTATCAACGGACGTGATTATTACATCGTGACTGAACGTAACGGCGATCAAAGATTGATACCTGTGAGAACTCCATCGGCATTTCTTTTTCAATACAATGCATAACGAACTTCGTCATACACTCAGAATCAGAGAACAAAAGTCGCTGTTCTTGAAAATCTTGTTCTCTTCTTGTGACACAATGTATGATATCATTGCAATCTATCACTAAGCATTGCTTAGTGAACACTTCAAAGCCACTGTACATTTTGCAGCAAATACAGCATCGCCTTGCAAATCGTTTTTATATAAACATTTCTAACCCTGATAAAAATTCCCAATAAAGAACGATTCAAAACAATAAGATTTCTCTATAGTTTTGAATGAGGTTTTTGAATACGGAATTTACAATGTTATATCGTTCTTAAACGATAGAACCCTATCGTTCCTTATCGTGTTGTATAAAATGTAACAGGATGTATGTGGTTTTATAGTGAAATTCGTACCAGTTATTCGAAAAAAAAATAGTCATGTGTTTCAAAATAAGTGGTCCTTTTTCTATAAGAATGTTACGATAAACTCACATAGGTTTTACGTTAAATTCTATAAAATACTATCAGGAACGATAGAGTTCTATCTTTGAAGAATGGTATAACACTGTGAATTCCGTATTCAAAAACCTCATTCAAAACTATACAGAATTCTTATCGTTTTGAATCGTTCTTTATTGGGAATTTTTAGATTTTTAATGTTAGAGCACCATAGAAGTTTGTAAAAACCTCCCAAGTCCTAAGTCACCTGTAAGTCACTTCCTTTCACCCCCAGAAGGAAGTTGAAGCATTGGAATCCTAGAACATGCATCTTGAAAACACCATTTAAGAATGATATTTTTCACCAAATTTACAAATTTTCAACACGTTTGGTACAGTAAAAGAAATTGACTGACTGAATCGCACTTTTTCATCCTGAATACCGATGGTGGAAGGCACCTTTTCCGCACTATCGGATATTTCAATTCGAACATTGACTAAATTCGCTCCACCCTATTATTTATCCTGTACCAAAGAAATATTCATTAGTATCAATAAAATACTCTTCGAAACTAAAATAATTGAATTGAATCAAATAAATGATTACACCGAGAAAATTGTATACTTGGATTTACTTGGATTGACTAAATTTTACTTGAATCAACCAAATTTTCATTTAAATATGAACCTACTAGAGTTTCAGTTGGATCGAATGAAACATTTATTTCATCCAAATAAGTTTTTAGCCATTACAAATCAAATTTACTCAAAACAAGTGAAAATTTACTGGATACAATGAAATGTCTAGTAAGTTCATATTCGAGTAGATAATTTTTCTAGATGTAAAACCGTTCATTTGGTTCGAATAAATTATTTTGGTTTCGAAGAATATTTTGTTGATACCAATAAATATTTCTTTGGTACAGGACAAATAACCATTCATTTGGCTAGAAGGAATTTGTTTTTCAGTGTAAGAAAACCTGGATAATCTTGCTGTAAATTGTGATACACATTTTAGATATTCTCATTAGTTTCACCATCGATTTATCAACGAATCTTTCGTTCAAAAAAGAAAGGATCTGGTTTTCGTTGTTAGAGATCGTAATTGTTTGACGATTATCAAAATATGTAAAATGTGGATAAATACAGGGGAGAATCGCCAGTTGTGGGACACGTTTTGTTACACGTTTACAATTTTTTTTCTGACTATTTGAAAGGTGGACTCTGTATCCAAACTTTCTCAGAAGACTTGCTTCGATCTCGTTGATGAGGAAAATTTTTACAACCGTTTTTGTAGAATGTACCACAATGAGCAAACAGGGTGCAAACAATGTGAATCTGGCCCATTTCCCATTCTCTGTTCGCTGTTCCTACATTGTGGCAAGTTTTTACTAGGATTATGTGACATCCACGAAAATTGGCATATATTGCCATAAAATTAGCTGTGAATGGAAAAATGTAAAGCAAAACTATTGAAAATCCAACAATTATCAATCTTAATTTGTGATCATTTCATAATGGGTCAAAATTTACAAACTGTGACAAAAATTCTAAGACGTTGCGAGGCGTTTGTTGATTTATATTTATATGAATTTTTATTGTATCTCGGGTTTTTTGAGTCACTGATTTACACTCCGGGGACAGATTTGGGATGGATTCCGGGGTGGACTTCTATAGAATCCGCGTGGTGTTGATTCTGTGAGTGAACACTTTTTTTACAGTGTATGTATATTGAATTTTTCGTCACCCTGGTTAAAAGAATCCATTGAATCTGACAATGAAATTCCATGAGATTTGGCCGGATATTGTCCGAAATTCAATCAGATCTGGCGAGAATCAATGGATTCTTTTAACCAGGACATCGTTTCATTCGCTTGAAATAACAGCAGCACCGTTTTAAATACTCGAAATCGTTTTCTTCTTCTTCTTCTTTTTGATTTCGACGCGCTATTAACCCTCCGTCTGTAAACTAGGCTCATCTGTGTCCAGCCATTGTTTAGCCAATTTAAAATGATTTTAAAAAATCTGCAAAAATTCATCCTGCCCTTTAAAAAACCTTCAACTTGACATATCAATTAAATTATTGTTCAAAATTGAATATTTGCTTATATTTTTGTTTAAAAGGAACCAAGCAAGAATTGACCAAAATCGTTTGGGCCGGGACATGAAATACCCTTGTTTACAGACGAAGGGTTAATAAAAAAAGTGTATGCCTACGTTGATGGACTTCAATTCCATGTCAAAAACTTGTTTATGATGGAAGAAGAATTTCACACTTCAAACATTCTGAATTTCGTCACGAAATGTCAGAGTAAACCAACTATCCCACAACCGAAGATGTCACGTAACCCTCGACTCTCCCTTAACGAAAGAAAGCTATTTAGATTGATACAATGATTGCAGCAGTGATAATTTCTGAATCTCTGCAATAATGATCAACATATTTTGACCTCCAAATCAAAAGCATCATAAAACTCCAGGTCATGTAATACTTGTGAAAAATGATTGTCTCTTCTTACAATAGAAAAAACAAAAACAAATGTATATATATATATATATATATATATATATATATATATTTATAAAAGTGAAAAAAAGTATTTTCAAAAATAAAAAAATACTGATCGATTGTATATTGCCGAATCTGTATATTTGAGAAAAAAAAAATGAAAAAAAAAGAAAATTAGTTTATGTATTCGTTCAATTTCGTTCAAATTTTCCAACCCCAATGAAATACAAAATTGTCATAGAGTTTCATAGTCTAAGATGTTTTCATACAGTGAACAGGAAGTATAATGATCAAGGTTTGAAGGACCCCAGATAGTACAAAAGTTATAAAAGAGCTCATAACGAATACAGTGTATTTAGAAAGAATTCTTCTAGAACTGTTGTGTTTTGTGTTATCTCAGACTTCTCTTCTCTGTTGGGTATTCATTTGAAATCGTCAATAAAGTTGTAAAGTTTCTCAATTATTCGCATGAGTATAATATGTATATCTACCCTGTGTAATGTTATTTTACTCTTTAAATCTGGAAGAGTGAAAAATCACGCGTCTCACTCCAATAAATTTCAGAAGCGAGTCAGTCCGCTTCGAGTGGGATTTTCACTCTTTTAGAGTAAAAAGTTGACTCCGGGATCGGAGTGCCTGTAAATTTCTAACCTGGAACCTTGGACTATCACTCTGAAACAGTGAAAATTTCGACAAGCTCACTTTTGGCTGGCTACACTGTTAGAAATGTCTTTGAATTTTTAAAATATTTTTCATGCACATTTGTAAATGAAATTTTTGTGATTGAAATGAGAATTCATTTACACGCAACAGAATTTTTAATTTCTGCTATATTATATCATACATTAATATATATTTTCGTAACTGAAATTTCATTCACGTGAATGACTCAATCAGAAATTCCTAACAGTGTAAAGAGTGAAATCTCACTCTGAAAATTTGAGAGAGTAAGCGATCGAGAGGGAACGGATAAATCTCTTGAAAAGTTATCAAACTTTTGTCACTTTGTGATTCAAGTTGTTGACACGATACGCTAAAATGTTGCAAGCAAACTCATCTAGTAGAAATTTGACAGGGAATTCTCTATTAGAAGCATGGCCCTCGTAAGGCTGGAATGGGGAACTCCTAATTAAGGAAAACTTTCAATTACCTTATCAGGTCCTAACATGGCATCCTGTTTAAGACCTTACAACATTGTAACGCAAGGTTGTTGACAGGTCCCAGTCAGATTTTCCCTTCCAGTGACTCAGACGTGGTATTCCTATCAGAACCTGATCAGGATTGCCTTGGCTCATCCGTATTTCAATCATGTGATCACCGACAAGACCGCCGAATCAGGAATGTTAGAATATAGCTACCACCCGGATCAGGTCCTGATTGGGAATTCAATTACTAACCTGATCAGATCCTAATTGGAAAACGTTTGGTTTTCCTGATCAGGACCTTGTCTTTTCCCTGCGTTACATTTTTCTCAGGGCCTTATCAGAAATCAGGCATGCCTGATCTGGACCTGATGTTTTCCATATCAAAATTTCTACTAGGGGGCAATCTTGAATTTTTCAAGCCAACGACATTCACAATTTCTACTCGATTAATCTTATTCTAATAAAATAATTATTCACAGCGTACTTATATAAAATATGAGAAAATCTTTATTCTATCTACATAAATGTCGTATAATATGTATTCTGTACACTTCATTTGAACAGTTCACATTCGCCAAAAACAAGCTTGTGAATTAATTTTGTGTTTTACCAGAATTTGCCAGAAGTATTATTCAGAAGTTACAAGAAATATATATTGAATCGAATGCAACATATAATCCACAATGTCTATCTATCTATAATTTTGAGAAATCTATTGAAGTAAGAACGATACCCAAT
Source organism: Gonatopus flavifemur (assembly GCA_018340375.1). Lineage (NCBI taxonomy): Eukaryota > Metazoa > Arthropoda > Insecta > Hymenoptera > Dryinidae > Gonatopus > Gonatopus flavifemur. The sequence goes on from JAFFJZ010000005.1 coordinate 17,501,309, forward strand.
TCACCTTCTGTACTACCGCATTCGTTGTTTAAACGAATTTATAACCAAATATTGGGAAATGTACATCAAAATAGGTGATCCCGTTGGTTTTATATTGTTCGAATTCTCATTATTCATGTTCAGAATCAGAATCTCACCAACATGAATCATTTTCAAATGATCTTTTAAGCAAATTCTCCTATCTTCGAATGGAGAGAATATTTTTTATATTTCAAATTCCTATGGATGGGGGAAAGGGATTAATATCCAGTGTGTATAATATCTTGATTAACACAAAAAGGTGTGAACATAAATATGAAATTAGAATTTTCGTAGCTTGTGCGAATGAAATATACAATATTCGTTCAATAATTGACGTACTGTTTGAAGAGAATACGAAGCTCTTCGGCAAACGTTCAGATTAGATCTGCTTAATTGTTGAGTTCTCAAACGTTTGACAAAGGTTCTACAAACGTTGAAATCCCCGCCTTGGAATGCTTTTAGAAAACATAAATGGAACTTTCATTGAAGGTTCATCGAAGGTTTCCCGTATGAAAATATTTTGCTGAAAAACTTCTACAAAACCATGAACGATTTCTGCAGAAATCTGCAAAACTATATAAATTCCAGACATTCTGAACAGGATTTTTTCTTTTCTTTTGCAGACAAATAGGAACAAAATGCAAACGCTTTTTCACATTTGGATATAGCACATGAATGTATTTATAGGATATTTCAAAATTTTTTAACAATTTATCACAGTTTTGTGAGAATTCTTTCAGAGCGTAATTTCGTTCCTATCTGGTTGAAAGAAAATGAAAGAACTCTGAAAAACTATTTTGTTGAAATTCGAATCGTTTACAAAAATTAAACGGAAATCCAAACTCACAAAATCTGAGAAATCATCAATATTCATCTTCTCGAATTAACTCCTGGGAACTGGAAACATCGTTTGAAAAATGTATCACAAAATTTTGAGTCTTCAACAGCAGAGGATTGTCATTCAAACTTCAGCAACATGAAAAACTCTGAAAACCGTCTCCGCAGGGTGTCTCAAATTTAATAGATTTCTCAGAATTTATTAGAGTTTTTCAGATTTTTACAGAGAAAATGCAGTTCAGGGAACTATTTCCATATCGGTTGATTAAGCTTCGCCAAAATATTGGTTGGACAGATTGATTCAGACCAACGTTTCTTGAATCCATAAACCTTAGATAAACTTTCAATGAACGTTTCATCTATCTGTTGCGGAAGCATCTCGAGGGAGACATTTCAATGTTCGTCTGAACATCCCAGTTTACCTTGATAACGTTAATCGCTGTAGAGGTGATCTAAGAGAATACTTTGGAAATGTTTGAAAAGATTTTTAATATCGTAGAATGTGATTAAGTTTGAACAATTATGAAAATAATCGATATTCTCAAGCTATCTTCACGATCCCTCGTTTTCATGGTCATTTTAAACATAATATCTTTCCCATGCGTAAAATGGCTTGGGTTTCATCAGAAATTGTCTAAAATGGAGAAAGTTAGGAATGAGGGACACATTTCGATTGAATTTTATCAAAGCTCTGCTTCCGTAGATCAAACTGACTCTTCTATTGCACTCAACATTGATTGTTTATATTAAAATATATACATCATAAATGACAAATATGTTATATTTATTCTCATAACGGATTTCATAAAATATCAAAAAAGTGAAATAAATATTGACCTATGATGAAAATTTGATTCATGAAGATCCAACATTCGAATAATACAAACATCACACATCATTGAAATCTGAATCGTTCATGGAAATAAATTCATCATTGAATTTCACAAAATTGTATTATTTCAATATTCTATTCAAAAATAGGTCAATTCTAAAACGTTGATATCAACTGTTCATTGAATTTGCTTCGAAAAACGATTCAAATTTCAAAGACATAAAATAACTACGAAAAATACTCGGAAAGATTTTACATAAAGTTTAGGTAACTCTGACTTACATGGTACTGTATTTTGGATGTATTTGAGACGTTTTACAATACAGCATCCTAACTGAAATCACTCTAATAATTTTCTAGGTCATTACGAGACCTTACTAGGCCTAGCAAGTCTCTCGCAAGGACCTGGAGAATGACAAGAGTAACTTCTACCAGGACATAAAGAATGAGAATTATTTTTCAAATAAGATAAAACAAAATGAATAATATTAGGCAAAGAAGATCATCAAAATCCATCTATGTTATGCTAACAAGGTTAATAACGAGACCCTAAAAATTATTATCTGAATATCGCGGATAAGGGTGATGCGTTTGGAAAACACTTGACGAAGAAACTGATAAAAGGATACACAGGCTATTTTAACGATAATATTGTGAGAAGTAAGAAGAATACTGATAATTTCTTCTGAAAAATGTACAAAACAACTAATTAATATTCCACTAATGAAATCTATTAATGAACCAATAAAATTATTGAACACTTCTTTCTTCACTTTCGATATAAAAGAGAAGATATGTGCAACCAACGATGGGTGCAAGCGATACATATTTAAAACTTGCAATGAGAATTCTAGGTTCGATTTCCAGTAAATGTTGAAAAATTTTGAACTTTTACTGTTCGAAGATTATTTTGTTTCCATAAATTGACAGCTCAGCTTGAAATAAAATCTAATTGATCTGTATTTTGTGATATAGACTTGTTGAAAAAACCTTTTTCAGAGTGAGTAGTTTATTCTTCGATCAATGAAAATATTTTATGATGAATTATGGAGCTTCATGAAATATTATCAGAAATTCTTTTATCAAGGTATAAAAAATGACAAGGCAGTGGAGTAAGTAATACTTGATTGTTCAGTCTACGGTATAATGTGGTCTCGAAGTGATTCGTGAGATTATAAGTGAATATTTTATGAGACGTCACATTGGCACATTGTTGGCTCCCTTCATAAACATTTCAATTTTGATTGAATATTTGAGTTTACACGTCAAAAAAGAAGTACATTTTCAAAGACACGAAAAACAATCTGAACCACAAGGGACTGTTGAAGATGAAAACAAATATGTTACAATTGTTCGAAGTAGCGTCAAATTTGGAATTTTTAATATCTTGCACAGAGATAAACAGCCACAATTGCTTTTTCTCATCAAATTTTGATTTCAAAAGAGAATTTGGAGTACAATTTTATGATATTTAATAATGAAAAAATTTAGGGTATCAAAATATCCTAGGACCGACAGTGTTTCAAACAATCATACGTATACATCATTCTAAAAGATTTTGAATTCAATGGAAATGAATAAAACAGTTATTCTCAATTGGTCCCTTAGAATTTTCAAGGATTCAAGATTTTGTATTTTCAAACAGAGAATAAAAAACCATGAAGTCTTTGAATCCTTGGAAATGTTTCGAATGAAAATGAATAGAATCATTTGAAAGATAGTGAAATCTGAAATAATGTTTCAAGTGCTGATAAAATTGAGATAAGTGAGAAAAGGTTCAAAAGTATCTGATAACAATTTTTTTGAAACTAAACAGTAAATTTACATTACAAAAAAAGTTCTTATAAATTGCAATAAAAGAGCATATAAGATGATAAATAAAATTATTTACACGTGTGTAGTGTTTTATATTCTCATACATACCCACACACACTCACTCACATTGTTTATTGACAATGGTAAAAATTTGTTTCAATTTGTCAATTAGACATTATTATAAAACAAATGTCGCAAGATGATACAACTTCATCGCGAAGTTTGCAAAATATGATTTCTGGAATTGAGGTGCATGAAAATGTGTTCATTTCGATATAATTTAACATAGACAAAATAATTAAAACAACACTTTCTGATATTCTGAAAAAGCGATGATCGGTGACGGTTAAAAAATTATATACAATAATTCGAACACATTTTTCTTACTTCGTGAAGATTCTTTTATAAAATTGAGACTAAATGGTTGTGGAGTAATTTATGAAAGTCCAAATACAATCATGTCGTTGAATGAACAGAAAATATCATACCACGAATGGAACAAAAGCTTCGATTCTCGATTCGAAAGAGTTGGATTTTCAGCAATCACATATATGTATGTATATTTCATTTGAATTTGTGTCAAACATTAAAAAAAAGATGCCTTAAATTCATTGAACTGAAATTTCTAACGCATAGAGCACTGCGACATTGATAATCGATAAGGTGAAATCAAGTAGATTTGTGATAACTCTCTCACTTCCTAAATGCCAGAGTATACCTGAACTACACAGACGTGAATAAAAATGTCTTGAATGTAATATCTTTTTGTCCTGTAAATTTTGGCAGAACTCAATATTCGGTCATCCATGGAATTTCAAAGATTACATCGCGTCCATTGTAAATATTGAAGAATAAAAATCAATCAACCATTTTATACCAAACCTTAACATCGTTGAAACTCTCGATTCGATATCCCAATCCGCCATCCAAAGTCATATATTCCTTGTAATCGAATTTATAAATGAATAGGAAATCAAATATCCTACTATTTTTTCATTTTTTTTTTCAATAGAGCTTTACGTTTCTTTTCCATAGCTTCCATGCGGATATCTTCTAAATCTTCCATGATTCCTGAAACGAAAATTCGTCCTTCAATATCTACATTTCATGATAAACGATTCAAGTATTATTTGATTAAATAATCATGCTCATGGCATTTATTCTCAACTTTTTTCCAAATCCAAAAGGAAAGAGAATTCTCAAACATTATTGGATCATTTATATTTTAGAATCGAATACAAATTGAGTTGACGTGCGGACAAAATTCTCACATGTTTTGTTTGTCCTCCACATCGTTATTTAATTATGAAGTATTCAACACATTCAACTGATAAGATAAGTTCAGGGAAATATTCTTGGCAGAGATGATACACGGGCTGAATAAAATTAATCATTCAACAAGGTAGGCAAATAGACCTTTGAAGGCGAGGAGAAAATGAGAATTCGTTTATACTCGTATCAAACACGAGGATCTTTCTGTGATATGAAAAAAGATATGAACGAAGATGTTTTTTTTTTTTTTTTAAATAGTTGGAATTCTGCTACTGAGAAATTATATTAATTTTTATTGTCCGTATACTGTGAACTGACCTATTTTCGTAGATACATATTCTTCTTTCAATTGTTGCGCGAAGTTACTTTCCATTGCCACGTCGTCGTCGTCGTCCATATTCCTATATTTACTTTTATCGTAACCGAATATTTCACTAATGTATTTACTATAATCTTCGCATTCTCCTTCAGGACCATCATCTATGAAATCATCCAGTTCCGGATCGTATTCGTCTTCGTCGTCGTAAATGCGACCTACAATCAAGATTACCTTTAGCATCGAAGAATAGAATTGAAGAAAATGATTATGTAACTACTACTTACGTTTGTGAGACGAGGGTTTTTTCATCATTTGTTTGGCGGAAGATTCCTTGGATTTGAAAGGTTTCAAATCGGGTGGCGGAAATTGTTTGGGGGCGATATTATCCGTTGGTATCTTTCTTTTAACATCCGCCGGAGGGAACTGTTTTGGTTTGTTGTCCTTCACCGATAATTGTTTAACCGTTTCTTTCGACTTTACAGAATCTTTACTCGAAGATTTTCCTTGAATTCTCATATCTTCCATCTTCTTATTTTTACACTGTAATAATTTTCTCTTCTCCTCTTCGATAGCTCGACGCATTTCTTCTAATTTTCTTTTTTCCGCTTCTATTTTTTTACGCTCTTCCAATAATTCATCTTTACCAGAGGGTTTAACAGAATTACTTTTATCGTTCGTCGGACATCTTTCGCTGGATTTCTCATCTGATTTTTTGTTAACTACAGGTACGGACTTGACGGATCCTTTGCTCGGTGCAACAGAATGTGATGTAGATTTTTCATCCGTTTTCGAACTAGTTTTACCACTGGTTTGTTTGGATACTTTGTTCGGTTCGGGAGGAGTGGGATTACTAGGTTTCTTTGTACTCGGTTGATTTCGTTCACGCTCTTTTTTCTCACGCCATTCCTTCTCTTTTTGATATTCTCTCATTTGTTTCTTCGTCATTAATCTTTCTTCTTCAACTTTTGGTTTAACTTCTATAAGAATTGGTTCGTGCTGTTTCTTTTCCGCAAGTTTCAATAATGCTCCAAAATCCATTGGAGGAGGCATTGGTTTTTTTTTTGGTTTTGGTTTCTCTTCTTTCTCATTTTCCTTCAGATATTTTTCATTCGCATTTTTATCCACTTTTTCTTCTACGTTACTTCTCTCGGATTCAGTTTCTTTTTGATTTACTTGGGATGACGATTTTCTCTTCCTTCTATGTCCCAAAGCTTCTTCTATTTCGTGTTGTTTTAAAGCTTGTTTGACTCTATCCTGAGAAACAGAATTGAAAGAACAAGAGTCGTTTTTGAATTTGTTGTTCATCGCGGGAAGAGAATAATGTATTGCGAATCAAATGTAGCTCTCTCCTTACCTTGGTAGATGCGATGTCTTTGACCGTCTTCTTCCCGCTCTCGCTAAACAGAGGTTTTTCTGCAGGTAAATTATTGTACTTGTTCATCAATTGATTATAAAATGCGGAGGCCTCTTGCGATACATATCCGTAATCATCCTCGTCTGGTTGAGATGGACCTACGTGACAAATTTCAACATGAAAATTCCAATGTTTCGACATTGTATTCGAAGCATGGTTGTGGTAAACATTCATATTACCTGCCATGGTTACAGCTGTGTTTTCATTGTCAACGGCATCTTCCAAAACAGATTTGTTTGCAGCTTTACATACTTTTAAATGTTTATTTATACGACTTTGTGCCTTATGATCTCTCAATGATAGTAAATTCTGTCGAACAAAAAATCAATTGAATTCAAGTGAAATACATTATTCATTCGGAATTCTTATTTGTCGGATAATGTATGGAAAAAGCAGAAATCTATTGTACCGGCGAATAATGATTATCATCTTTCTCTTCCCGCTGTTCTCTCATAGTGAACCAATTGACAAAAATTTACAGCTGATTTTGTCAACTGATGCGATTCTAAATATTATATCACTGTGCATTACTGATACATTATATCGTATATTCATAATCAGCTTTAGCTGCGTATTGATAACTTTGCAAAGAAAATTTATAAAGAAAACACAAGGAAGAATAAGACGATGTATTATACTGTTTCGGAATTTGAGAATATGTAACATACGAAGGTTACGTTATTCCAATAAGTATAATTAACTAAGTTGAATGTTTATGGATCGAATCCAAAGTAGGTAATTGAATTTGAATCACATGATTTGACTTCAACTGAAAAATCTTTCAACATTGAATGTCTGTATATTCGTTACTTCTCATTCATAATATTGATCTACAGAAATTTTGCAAATTCCATACGGTACTCACGAATCATAGCACAATATGTTGAATTTTACAAAAAAATACCTTTGCGATCTCAATATCGTACCTCTCTTTTTTTCTTTTCTTCTAAAGCTTTTTTACGCTCTTCCTCTTCCTTCTTTGCCAGGAATTTTTTAATGTTGTCCGATAATGTTTTTGCTTGCTTAGTTTGTTTTTTAGGAGGTGTAAATTTAGTTTGATAACAAGCGATACGCTGTAAAGTGAAACAAAATGCAAAGATGCGATCTTGAATTGTTACACAATTGAAAACATAAAAACATCTGTCATGAAATTTTACTATTATTGAATGATTCTAAAGATCTTACTAACCTGTTTGTTGCTCTCATTTTTTTGAGCGACACTCAACAGAGTTCCAAAATCCATTTTTCTTAACCTCACGTTAAAAAAGATGAAACATGAAGTAATTACAGAAGATTTTCATTATTTATTGGAAATACGCGTATTTCCTCGTCGATAAAGCTAATACATTGTGATAATCTGTTAGATTCAACGAGAGTTATTGCAAAATTCAGACAATTACAGTGCTTCTAACTGAATCGTCAATCGCAGTTACTCATTCACATTCTCTCTCAAGATCAGCTTGGAATCAGCTGTTGACATATAGCGTTAAAGTAGCGAACTCTATATGGGTAACTAAAACGTCCATACTCGGTCAATAAAATCGGATCTGTATGTTATCTGAAAGCAAGCATACCGACTGAGTCAACATTTTCTCGGCAAGAATACTCTGAATTGAATTCATAAAGAAGTGTGAAATTTTCAGGAATCAATCTTCGATTCTTTATCTATCGCGGTACATCACCCGAATTTTAAATTTCGAAGGAAAGTTTTGCTCTCAGTCGGTAATACAAACTTTTTTTTCGAAATTCAAAAGTCGGGCGATGTATCGCGATGGATAAAGGATTGAAGATTGATTCCTGAAAATTTCATCCTTTCCCATGAATTCAGTTCAGAGTACTTTTGCCAAGAAAATGTTTACTCAGTCGGTACACTTGTATGGCGCATTGCTTGTATCTGGGGGGATCTCAGCAGAATTGTTTGAATACAATTAATTGTTTGGTGTGGAATAACTCAGTGCTGTTTCTAGTATATGGAATGGATGAATTTGAATGTTGCTCTATTGTACTTTATACTTTCAAGACGAATAGATTTTTGAAAACCAATGAACTAGTTTGAATACAGTTCAGACACATTGGAGTTACAATATATTAAAAATCGTTTGAATAACATGCGGATAATCAAAAGTACCCTGGTAAAAAAAATCTCTCTGAATCTCTTTGAAATCTCTCTGAATTTCTCTGAATCTCTCTATATTTTGGGACAAATTTCAGAGAGATTCAGAGTAATTCCGAGGAAGTTAGAGACTTTTCCGATAGTGATACGTTCTGAATTCTCCAACTTTCTCTGAATCGCTCCGCATATCACTGAATCCCTCAGAATTTTATATACTTAAATTTCAAACCTCCCTCTGAATTCACCTGAATTTCTCTGAATCTCCCGGAATCTAATGTATTCAGATTTCAAAGCTTCCTCTGAATTTCTCTGAATTTCTCTGAATTTCTCTGGATCTCTCTGAGTTCCTCTAAATCTCCGGGAATTTAATGTATTCAGTTTCCAAAGCTTCCTCTGAATACTTCTGAATCTATCTGATTTTCTCTGAATCTCTCTGAATTCCTTTAAATATTCCGGAATTTAATGTATTCAGATTTCAAAGCTTCCTCCGAATTCCTGTGAATCTCTCTGAATTTCTCTGAATCTCTCCGGATTACTCTGCATCTCCCTAAATTCCTCTGAATACTTCTCAAAAATTCCACGCACAATTTTTCTTAATTTATCTTCCTCTGGAAGTCTCTGAAACTTCCAGAAAGCCTCTGAAATGCAGGACCAAGAATTGAACTGAATTCATTCCTTTCTGAATTTCCCAGACCCCCCCCCGGATCTTTCTAAATTCCTCTGAATCTCTCTGAATTTTTCTGAGAAATCCCATGCACAATTTTTCCTAATTCACCTGTCTCTGTGAGTCTCTGACACTCCCTGAACACCTCTGAAATCCTGAACCAAAAATTTAGCTGAATTGATTCCTCTCTGAATTCCTCTGAATTACTCTGAACCTTTCCAAATTCTTCTGAATATTCCTGAAAAGCTCTACGCACATATTTTCCCTGATTCACCTGTCTCTGTGAGTATCTGACATTCCCTGGATACTTCTGAAATCCTGAACCAAAAATTTTACTGAATTATGTCCTCTCTGAATTTCTCTGAATTCCTATGAATCTCTCTGAATTACTCTGAATCTTTCTAAATTCCCCTGAATATTTCTAAAAAGTTCCACGCACAATTTTTCTTAATGTATCTGTCTCTGGAAGTCTCTAAAACTTTCAGAAAGCCTCTGAAATGCAGGACCAAGAATTTTACTGAATTTGTTCCTCTCTGAATTTCCCAGAATTTCCCTGCATCTCTCTGAATTCCGCTGAATCTCTCTGAATCTTTCTGAAAAATCCCACGCACAATTCTTACTAATTCATCTGTTTCTGTGAGTCTCTGACACTCCCTGAATACCTCATGTTGCTGAAGTTTGAATCGTTTATTGAAACGAATCGGTAATCGAATCACGAAATACTCAGCTGTTAGAGCCCACAAATCTTGCAAAACATTCTTGAAACGATGTTTCCAGTTCCAAGGTGTCAATTCAGGGACATGAACACCGATAATTTATCAAATTTTATGAGTTTGAGTTATCGTTTTGTTTCTGAAAACGATTCAAACTTCAGGAACATGAATACCTCTGGAATCCTGAACCACAAATTTAGCTGAATTAATTCCTCTCTGAATGTCTCTGAATTCCTCTGAATCTCTCTGAATTACTCTGAATCTCTCTAAATTCCTCTGAATATTTCTGAAAAGTTCTACGCACAATCATTCTGAATTCATCTATCTCTGAAAGTGTCTGACACTCCTTGAACGCCTCTGAAATGCAGGACCAAGAATTTTACTGGATTTGTTCCTCTCTGAGTTTCTCTGAATTTTTCTGAATCCTTCTGAAAAATTCAAAGCACTAGTTCTCTTAACCCACTAATGGCCTCTGAAATCCTCTGAACCACGCTGAATTGCTCTGAACTTCTCTGATTCCTTCTGAATCTCTCTGAAACGTGAAATTTTCAGAGAGATTCAGAGAGATTTTTTTACCAGGGAAAGCATTAAAAAAGTCAGGGACAGGAAACAATTAGATCAAAAACACACACCCTAATACAAAATGTCAATACGTAGAGGAGACAAATAAAATACATGAATAAAAAACACGCGCACATACACAACAGAATTGTAAAGAAAAAAGACACATAACGGAAACACTTGTGGAGTAGAAAATGCACACATACGCAACACACAATTGAGAAACAGAACAAGAGCATGCACAAACACATCAATCAAAATAAACTAGGAATTGAAAACGAATAAAGCATTAAAAGATAGGAAATAAGGTGAACAAACAATAATTATACGATGAAGGAAAATTGAAAAATAAATAAGAAGGGTATTAAACAATGGGAGAAGAAAACTAGAAATGAGTACATACAAACAGGGGGACAAAGGGGTAAGGTGGTGAACCAAAGACAAGATACACGACAAAAAACAAAAAACTGAGGAACAGATGGAAAAACAGTAAAGAGAAAACAAGACACACGTCATAAAGAAGAAAGAGAGAGACTACGAACCAAAGAGAAGGGATAACAAGTTTGAAATTTTGGGGTTCAAAGCTGACGTTTCTTCCCAATTTGAGAGTGAGAAATGTGACGGAAGCGTCACAACACCGTTCAAAGTCAGGGTCAAGGATGGAAGCGTGACCACGCCGCAAGGGGCATACGCACAGCAGGAGAAGAAAGCGGGGCTGTTCCCCCAAGACTGCATCAGAAGACGAGTGCGCTCGGTGATAAAAGAAGAAGTCACCTGCGTGAAATATAGAAAAGAACCAGTGCTTTAGGGTAACGTGCGGTTTATAGAGCAACTTTGAGTTATAATTTATTTAGTGGTCCTACACGGACAAAAAGGAATATTCGCGGCAGCTACTCACGTAGTCGATTTTCGACCATCTACGAAAAGTAGTTACGCTGAGACAAATACCACGCTACACTGTAAAAAATATACTTCCTAAACTGCCAAAAAAGTTTGGCAGTTTTTTACACAAACTTTTTTTGTAAATTACCAAACAAAAGTTTGTAAACATTCAAAAAATTTTGTGATTTCACGAAGACTTTTGAAAATTCACAAACTTTTGTTTGGCAATTTACAAAAAAGGTTCGGAAATTATTTTTCCAAATCAAGTTTGGAAATTTCCAAGCATTTTTGTTTGGAATTCAACAAATTTTTTTTACAGTGTAGTGAGTGCGACTACTCTGTTAGTTGCCTCAACTAACTTGGTATTTGCCCTAATTACTAAATAGTTGCCGTAACTAATTTTCGTAGATGGTCGAAAATCGACTACACTGTAAAAAATTTTATCGGAAAATTCCTATATATTGATGTGAAGTAATTAACACATACATGCGTCAGGAATTTTCCCAACTTGTCCGGAAATTTACTGTGAAATGTTGGGAAAAATCACATAAATGTATGGGAAATTTTATATAAATGTACCAGAAATTGATTTCCTAATCAGTGATTGGAATTTTCCGGTTGATGTACACAGGAAAATTCCGATTATTTTTTACAGTGTACGTGAGTAGCTGCTGCAAGTATTATTTATGTTCCTGAAGTTTGAAAACAGTGCAAACTCGCAAAATTTGATAAATTATTGGTGTTTATCTTCTCGAATTAACTCTTTGCAACTATAAATATCGTTTAAAAAATATACTGCAAGAGTTTCCCTGGTGAAAGGGAAGCGTGTCATAAAGAGTAACGGAAGTGTCAGAATGTTTCAGATTACTTTTCTAATACTTCTTACATGTTTTTTATCCACTCTTCAATTATGCTTTCGTGCGTGAAGCCCGATTTCTATAAAATTGGTGATTCTTCGGATACGCTTCATATACTTCAAATATACGTTCGAACTACTCTCAATGTTCCACTTGACGCTCGGCATACGCTTAAATCCACGTTCCAAATACTTTTCAACTACGTTCCTGACACTTTCTAATACACGCTTCCGTTTCACCAGGGTTGGGTGTTTGACAGCTGAGTATTTCGTTATTCGATTACCAATTCGTTTCAATAAACGATCCAAACTTCAGCAACGTGTGTGATTTCTTTTCCATGCAGCAAACACGACTGCAGGTGTTTCAAAAGACCAATAGTGGCTCTTCATTGGCATTGCGGGGCCATCAGCGGTCCATTGAAACTTTTGGTGCATTCGAAAATAACTCGATCACAAAACGGATATTTCCAAAACCCAAAATATTGTATTTTTATATCCAAATTGATTTCTAGAACATATTAACATATCACACTTTATTATTTCAAGTTCGAGTTCAAATTACTTTAATGTGAATATAACCAATATATGATATTACACTGTAAATTTCTTGGAGTGAAAATCCATTCCCAAAGAGTGGAAATACTGCAAGTCCAACAAAGAGTGAATGTTCACTCTCATGGAGGAAGAATTTAATCTCTATGAAAAGGTGAAATTTCACTCTTCAAACCGAGTTGAACCTTCACTCTGTTGGAGTGAGAATTCACTCTTATGGAATGAAAAGTCACTCTTTAGGAGTGTAATCTCACTTTCCCTGGACTTGCAGTATTTTCACTCTTCAAGAGTGAATTTTTCACTACAAGGAATTTAGGGAGTAACGAAACCGAAAGAATTTCGTTTGAAACACTACCGTGAATTCTAGAATACTCAGTCTGTCGGCTGTTTCAAGGGGGTCCCTGCAAACAATGATCACTGGCGCTTCAATGGGCTGCTGATGGTCCTGCGATGCTGGCGAAGAACCTTCACTGGCCCCTTGAAACACCAGCAGTCGTGTTACTCGTGTTTGCTGGGGTATTCTAGTGTAGAAGCAAGAATTTCGGACGTTTTTTCGAGCTTTGTACAAATAAAACAAAGAATATTTTTACTATTCATTATTTCAACATTTGTTTATTAGTCTTTTGAGAATACAAAAAAAAATTAATTGGGAAAAAAATATTCAAAAACAATCAAGTTATGATTTGGTAAAGTGGGGGTTCCAAACTCGAAAAAAGTAGTTCCGAGAAAAACGCGTTTAAAGTTTGGAGTCAAGATTCCAGGCATTTTACTCATTGAATAGTGTACTATACTTACATCCCACATAGCACAAATGTCTCAGTAATATCTCCAGAATATTCTGACAATATTACTGAGACATTTGTGCTATGTGGGATATTGTTAATCGGCGATTCCTGCTCCATATAATGTACCTTCCTCAACTTCAAAACTCTCATTCTCCGAAGTTCGTTTGACAGTATGTCAGATCCTGACAAAACCCGACTGGAAATTGTCATCAGGTTAACCCAACATATGATGAGGACCTGACAAGGTCATCCGAAATAAGGAATACCCGTTACGGTCCTGATCGGGATTAGGTGTGGATGACTCACGTATGGATGACCTCATTTGGTCCTAGTCAGGATTTCCTCAAATTATCCTGAAAAGGTCGAAGTAGGTTTTCCTCGCTGTATCCGCATCAGGACCTCGTTCGGTCATCCTAAGATCATGGACATAGTTTGATAAACTGAATACAAGAATGTACAGACTTGATTTCAGATTGTACACTCTTTGATTAAACAAATTTTCCTTCAATAAGAAGAACATGTTTGAACGATTTTTAACTGTGCCTGTTTTTAAATTCAATCCCTTCATTCCGAACACATTACCTACTTCTGAAAACTGTTGAACAATTTGTTCAATCTATTCTCAATGTGAATTGAAAACTAACTATTTGGGTTTTAATTAGGCGGAACTTATGAAAATTTCACAAGATTTTCCACGTTATGCATACAGCGAAAAAAACTTAGCAAACGTTCAACCATCACCAGCGAAATAAGTATTTCATTTAATTTATCACAATTCTCATAAGGTTGATTCATTGACTATTCAGCATCATTTTTCTTTCCTACACATCACATCATCTGAGTATTATTCAAAGAGTATATATGAACTGAATGAATATGTGTTTCGTCATAATCAAATATAAGTTTCGAACAAGTACTCTTCTTTCGTTATTTCTTGATTAATACGCATAAAAAAATCTGTTATTGAGTGCAAAATGAATTATTGAATCAGTTATCACTGCTGTAATATGTAAAAAATCATAAGTTGCTGATGTGGTGACAATTAATTCTATTCAAATATACGATAATATCAACAACGACAATATCTATATCAATATTAATTTACATCAGTATTTCTCGGAAAAAACTCAGAAATCCCAATCATTTTGTAATAATAAAGGTCATGAAGAACTCATTCGATCAAAAATATTTCAAGCGAATGTTCAAAATGAAATGCAAAAACTTGAATTATTCACTTTCAGCTCGACGGATGGTTTTACTTTTCAAATTAAAGAGTACTCTTGCAGTTGAAATTTGTTAATTTCAGAAAAAAGCCTCATTTTCTGGGTTGAATTTGTTGTTAGGGTGATGATAAACTTGTAAGAAGAGTTTGAAAGTTGAGTGGAATCTATATTGATCAGGAAAGTTCAAATCGTGTGGCAAAAGTTAGAAAATCTGTCAACTTAGCTCACGGCGCATGGGCTTTTCTTCACTAAACCAAATGCTAGCAGGAGAAATTCATCAAAATATAGTGGATTCAAAGTGATGTGAAGTAAGAGAGGACCGAAATATTCATTAGATTTTATTCGTTCTTATAAACGTTCTAAAAAATAAGAAAAGACTATAGAAGATCCAAAGTGTCATCTTCCCATATTTTTGTTCCAATAATGTTGTGTCATGTTCCTACAAATAAATGTTATTATATTTATGAAACAGGTTCAATACACATGTTTTCTCAACCTAACACTAGTTACTGGTGAAAAGATACGAAAATGCACACTCAAAAATGCAAATCATTGAAACAAAAATATTGAGAGACGATACATTGAGTCATACATAGCCTTACCATATTTATCAACATTTTTATAATAACTAATAAAATTCAATGCATGTATCTGTCCTCTCTTACTTCACATCACTTTGAATTCACTATATTTTGATGAATTTCTCCTGCCAGCATTTGGTTTAGTAAAGAAAAGCTGATAGAATACCCATGCGCTGTCAGCTAAGTTGACAGATTTTCTAACTTTTGCCACACGATTTGGACTTTCCTGATCAATATAGATTCCACTCAACTTTCAAACTCTTCCTACAAGTTTATTATCACCCTAACAACAAATTCAACTCAGAAGATAAGGCTTTGTTCTCAAATTTGAAAATGTCAACTCCAAGAGTGCTCTTCAATTTGAAAAATAAAACCATCCGACGAGCTGCAAGTGAATAATCCAAGTTTTTTGTTATTCATTTTGAACATTCTTTTGACATATTTTTGATCAAATGAGTTCTTCATGACTCATATTTCTTACAAAATCAATATGATCTCTGAGTTTTTGCCTAGAAGTGCTGATCTAAGTATTTGAAGAAAATTCATTTTCACTGCATCAACAAATTACGATTTTTTGACACGTTACAACAGCTATGACTGATTCACTTAATCATTTTGCACTCACTAACAGACTTTTTGATACACATTATTCAAGAAATAACCACCACACATTTCACAAAAATAATTCATCCATTTGTTGATCACATAAATTTAACCTCACATCTGTCAACCGAACTGCAATTTTCACACAGGCTCATAGATTAGTTTTGATTTATTTTTGAGGTGTCAGTAAGGAATTGTTCACAAAATCCTAATTAGTCTTTCCTGATGGGGTCCTCATAATAGTGCAGCGTGACATGACTTGTTAGGTCCTGATGAGGTTGCCTTATCAGGACCTGATCTGGATCAAGGTTTACCTGATCTGGTCCATGGGGTAAATTTCTAGTCGGGAATCTGACGGGTTTTTGGAACAATATGTGGTATTATTTTTCCGGTCGTACCAGATTAGATGCCACGTCAGTAAAATGGCTATAACTCTGTAAATAATGAGAATTTCAAAAACTCCTTCCAGGGGCATATTCTTGAATGTCTAAACTTCAAAAATATGAAAAAAAAGTGTCGATTTTTTTAAATTTCTAGACTAGAATACCTCCTTAATATTCATCTTCACATCTTTATTTCCATTGAGATTTGCGTCAAACCAATGACATAACACACTTCAGTCAATGACGGAATTTGATTGCCAACCCTCGCATGAATGCCGTATGGAAATCATCATGTCGAGTTGTAACGGAAAATTCAGAGATTTTAGTTTAAAAACCAACGGTCTTCGATGAATGAGACTAATCAGTGATATTGATTCATGAAATTATCCGATACTTTTCGATTATCTCTCACGATTTTTAGACAACAGGAAGATGTTTTGTAACATTCATTGATCAATAGCAAAATGATTCTTATATTCGATACCAGAAAGTATGAGACAATCAAATATTCAAGGAAAATCGTTCCACTCAAGACGGCAAAGCGAATAACAAAATTCCATTGTGATAGGTTTCCGAGTTTCTTATCGAATAGAATCTTATCGCTCTACTGTTCTGTTATGCTTATTATGAAAGTGGTAGATTACAGATTTTTTCTCTGTCATGTTTACATTTATATAAATCAGCCTGTATATCGCAGGTGATTAATTACAATGATGGGCAAAGCGCACAGATGTGTTCTTTTGATCCTCCTCCTGAGGACCTTCGTCTTGGGAGAAATCAAAAACAAAGGATGGTGGAAGAACACGGTGTTCTATCAAATATATCCCCGTAGTTTCATGGATTCGGATAATGATGGCATTGGAGATTTGAAAGGTGGGTACCATGTGCTGTTGTTGTTTTTGATTCATGACATTTTCGCACGGAAAAAAAATACAAAGTCAGTAGTATTTCAAGATTATTTTGTTGCCAGATGTTCAAACTTACTATATGCCGTTGTACATCTGACAATTTATTCCACTCCGAAAAACATCGGTAAATTTACCGAGAAATTCATCAATAATTCAGGTATAGCACTTGATCCAAAGAAAAAGTCGAAAATGTTACCGAAATTTTGGTAATTATACACTGAGAGGAATGTATGATTAAAAATTACTGATTTTTGTCAGTAAGCGAGGGATATACTTGACATGTGATTACAAACTGATGGGAAATACCAGTAATTTTTCCTAGCGTTATAATAACCGAGAAAAAAAACTTTTATCGTTACCAGCGTCGAACATGATTGTTTGTGATCACGATCCTTGCTTCTTTCCCCGAAGCCACGGAACATTCTTGAAAATGTTATGGTTTCCAATTTATATCAATCTCACCAATTGAGAGTTCTTGTTTTCTACATTGGGTCATAAGAAATTACTGTTTTTCAACATGAATTCCCACTGGTTTCAATTTTCAAACTTCGTAGTATGAGAAATTACTGTTTCGTCTCATTGATTTCTGATCTCATGCCAAGTATATCAAACTGTATGTCAAGTATATCCCCCGTCTAATGGGAAAACCAGTAATTTTTAATGAAGAATTTCTCTCAGTGTACCAAAACATGTGGTGAACATACCAGTTTTTCTTAGCAATTCTACCGGAAAATGCGATAAATTTATAAAAGATTTTGAAAATTTTACCCCCTGTGATCGGGTCAATTTT
Source organism: Gonatopus flavifemur (assembly GCA_018340375.1). Taxonomy (NCBI): domain Eukaryota; kingdom Metazoa; phylum Arthropoda; class Insecta; order Hymenoptera; family Dryinidae; genus Gonatopus; species Gonatopus flavifemur. The sequence goes on from JAFFJZ010000005.1 coordinate 17,519,433, forward strand.
TCCCCGAAAAACAATAATAACATAGCAAATTTGATATGAGATGAATTCATTTTGAACACAGGTATAACATCTAAACTAGAACACTTCGTGGATGCTGGCATCGGGGCTATTTGGTTATCCCCGATTTTCGCTAGCCCCATGGTAGATTTCGGTTACGATATATCCGATTTCAAAGACATCGATCCCAATTTTGGTACAATGAGGGATTTCGAAGCATTAACCGCTCGGGCACGGAAACTTGGTATCAAGGTAAATTCAAAAACTTTCATCCGCACCTCCAATCCCTCTAGAATGTTGATAATTTCAAAAAATATCCCGATTTCCTACTCAGGTCATCCTGGATCTGGTACCAAACCACACATCGGATAAACACTATTGGTTCCAACAGAGTGTTGCCGGAAAGGGCAAATACAAAGATTATTACGTATGGAGAGCAGGTAAAACTCCAAACGATAAAGTTCCGCCCAATAACTGGATAAGCGTTTTCAGTGGTCCAGCTTGGACTTTCGATAATCAACGCGGTCAATGGTACTTTCATCAATTCGAATACAGACAACCTGATTTGAATTACAGTAATCCTCACGTACGAGAAGAAATGGAGGTAGATTTGAAACTTGTCAATTCTAATAGTTCATCATTTCTGATAATACGATGAAAATGAATGGTATATTTCAACTTTCCAGAGTGTAATTACATTCTGGCTAGGTAAAGGCGTTGATGGATTCCGCATCGATGCTGTCCCTCATATATTTGAAGATCCTCAACTACGGGACGAGCCAAGAACTTACGCTCCCGATGCAACCCCGCGTGACTACACGTATTTAAATCATATATATACAAAAGACGATCAACGTACATACGAACTGATGCAGAGCTGGAGAAAACTACTGGATGATTTTGCAGATTATCGTAACGAAGATGAAAAGGTGAGCTTCCTTGGTGACAAATCTGGATAGAGAAATCGGATGAAACTTCCCGGGGCGAATATGGGTTTTCAGGCGATTCTTCATCCGAATCCTATCCGGGTTTTGGAACTACTCTCTAAAATTGCTAGAGTGGTATTTCACTGTTTAGCCAGCCAAAAATGAGCCTGTCGAAATTTCGAGTGAAATTTCCACTCTTTTAGAATGATAATCCAAGGTTCGAGGTTATAAACTCACAGCCATTCCAATTCTAGAGTGAATTTGTCAGTCCACTCGAAGCGGACTGGCTCACTTCTGAGACTTGGTGGAGTGAAACGAGTGATTTTTTACTCTTCCAGATTTAGAATGAAACCGAATAAAGTATCACCGCAAAACCCGTTAGATCTGGATTTTTTTACGAGAGATATTTCCTATTCTGCCAAACCAAAATCAATCCTTCTGTTCCGATATTCTTCAGGTAATCATGACAGAAGCGTATACCGATTTGAAACATACCACCAAATATTATCAATACGGATCTCATATTCCGTTCAATTTTAAATTCATAATGGACGTCAACTCGTCGTCCGACGCCTCGGAATTTGTTAAAATCATCAATGATTGGATATCCAATACCCCCAAGGATGGTGTAGGTAATTGGGTGGTGAGTACACGATTGTTTTCGTTGTATACCGATGATGTATCGTACATCAACTGATCGTTCGTTTCTTCAACACAGATGGGTAATCATGATCGAAGCCGCACCGCTTCCAGGTATCCCGGAAGAGCTGATCAAATGACAATGTTGGCCATGATATTACCAGGTGTTGCTGTGACTTACAACGGAGAAGAAATTGGTATGTTGGATAAGAGGGACATCTCATGGGAAGATACGCAAGATCCGCAAGCTTGTAATGCTGGAAAAGATAAATATCAAGAACGATCGCGAGATCCTAATCGAACGCCATTCCAATGGGATGGTTCCAAAAATGCTGGTAGGTATATTCAAACACAATTATGAACAATCCTAGGAGAAATTCCTCTAGTAATTCTCCAGTTGTAACACCCACTCCAACGAAAAACTAGGAACCCAAATCAATCAATTTCGAGTTGCTAGTCAAATTAGTAACTCATAAGTAAGCAAATAGGGTCTCTGGTTTATTGTTGGGATAAGTGTTACAATTAGAGAATTACTAGACAAATTTCTACTGCACTCAGAGGAAAAAAGTTGCTGAAACAGCAAACCTCGGCAAAACTTGTTGCTGAATTAGCAAAAAATCTTGCTCATTCAACAAGCGCTTGCCATTCAGCAATCCGGAATTGTAGATATACAGACGGTTAGAAAATTTTGCTGAATCAACAAATATCTTGCTAAAATAGCGACATTTTTGCTGTAACAGCAACCGTTTTGCTACACGGAGAAAAAAAATCATGGAATGATCACTAGAAAAAATAGTAAACTGGTGACAACTACGAATTTCTATACACAGTCGCTAACAGAGACGAGTAATGATTCCTACTTTGGTATACTATATTGTATTTTAATATACCAAAATAGGAACCATTACTCGTCTCTGTTAGCGACTGTGTACAGAAATTCGTAGTTGTTACCAGTTTACTATCTTCTCATTCCATGATCTTTTTTCACCGTGTAATTTAGCAAAGTAGAGTTTTCGGAATCGCTTTTACAGCAAGAATTTTTCTCTACACGGAAAAAATAAAACAGCAATGGTTACTGTGAATCACAAAAATACATTGAAACTCAAATTCATTCTATGCAGTACTGCGTTACCCAGTCCTCATTACTGTCCAGTCAGCGTTGAGGCATTTTATTACAATACCCATCACTGTGATCGCGCTAATCCTCATTATCCAAGTATGTTTTCATTTGTTTTTCAACCGATCGCTGTCATTCACAGTAACCAGTATTGTTTTCTTTTTCCCGTGTGTGTGTGTGTGGGGAGAATCAATCTCAGATTCGATCAAATTCGATAAAATAATCAATTCATAAAACAACCAAAAATAATCAGGTTTCAGTAAAGCGCAAAGTACTTGGTTGCCCGTACACTCCAATTATAAGGACCTGAATTTAGCCAAGCAAAAGAACTCGACGGAATCGCATTACAAAATTTATCAAACTTTAACGAAGTTGAGGAAAACTTCGAGTGCTCTGAAACAAGGAAGTTTGAAGACTTTGTTGTTGAATAATCAGAAAGTTTTGGGTATAATTCGAGAAGCTAAGGATCAAACTGTTGTTCTTCTCATCAATTTCTTGGATAAAGCGTCTCAGATGGTCAAGTTAACGGGTCAAGCGAATTTCTTCAACAAAACTATTGTTCAAACGGCCAGTTTGGGTTCCGGTTTGAAAGCAGGGTAAGCAGGGTTTTACCACTGATCTTGATTCCCATTTCTATATCATGATTTCAGATTTAAACTTCACGTTGAATTTGATTTTTCAGCACCGTGGTACAACCAACTGCAATTCACTTACCTCCCAAAGCCTCTGTAGTTCTGATCTCGAGTGCAAAGTAAAACATCACATCTAAATTCCTGATGATCAATCAATTGGTACATAATTGTATGGTATCTATTAAATCATGAGATAGTTTGTGTAATATTTTGCAGCATAAACACCATTTCTGTTGTTAACGGATAAAATAAACCAGAAGAAAAAGTCCAAATTGCGGGCAATGGTTTTAACTTTTTATTAAAATAATGGCCAATATCAAGGAATCTCACAAAATATCATAAAAGCGACGGAGTTGGCTGTTCCATCGTCGTAAACCCGTTGACCAGAGGACAGGGTAGATATCAATTATCTTGGTGTAGGAATGAAGTGATTAGCGTAAAAACTCCAAACGATACGAGAATTCTACGCTATTTACTTCATTCGTACACCAAGATAATTAAGGGGCTATACCACTGTGAACGCTTCAAACTTAGGTGGTTTTTCGGAATTTTTTGAAAAAAAGTATTCCGTCGAATGTTCTGAAACTTTGAGGATATATTTACTTATAACTCAACTATATTATATAATTTTTTGGTACAAAAATATCGACATACGAGCGACTTATGCGCTGCCTTCGCAGGCGTAAAAAAAAATTACCCAACTGCTGCCACCATACCGGTCGCTTAAGTGGCTGAAATGAAAAAAAACAAAAATGACGTTAAACTAGAAAGTATACTCCATACAGTGAATCAGGATTTTTGAAAAATATCGAAATCTGACAAAATGGCAGTGTTTTGAAAAAGAAACTATGTTTTTTTGCCTAAAAAATGGTCGTTTGTCCGATGTCAAGTCGACAATTATTATATTATCCAATCAAAAAGATCGTGGTTCACCGTAGAATAAATACACCCGAGAACACTCAGTTAAAATTTCAAGTCGATCGGTTGATTGCTCTTCGAGTTATGATGTCAGCAAATTTGAAAAACTCCTTAACGAATAAAATGTTGCACCGATGTCGGTGTTCAACGAATTTCGTTTATCAGCCTACCATTAATTCACAATTCCGCCAGGCTTGATTCTTGCTTGGCTCATCCTTGGCCCAACATCGACTGAACGATAGATTTTACTCAAAGTGAGGATCATTTAAAATGTGGTTGCATATTGTCACGAACTTTGACCAAGTCTCGATAAGAATTAGTTTTCAATGTAGCGCCGATCATTGATAATAGTGAACCAGAACTTATAACACTGCGGAAGACACGAAAAGACAACATTCTGCCAATACCGATGCAACGTTGTCTTAGCACATCCAGGGGAAATGTTGGATAAATTCGGATAAAAAGTTGCAAATGGATACAAAAATAGACCCGAAACGAAGAATTTCCCCAAGGGACCCCTGGTAGAAAAAGATTTTCGAATTTGGTTGAATTTTATTAAGTTTTGTTAAATGTTACTGAATTTCTTTGAACTCCATGTTGAATTTTACTCACAAATTGCACTCTCTTTTCATGAAAAATCAACAAGAAAATGCGAATTTCAACAATTTTCCATGAAATTAAATCAAATTCATTAAACTTTGTCAATTTTCTGTGATTTTTGTGAAGATTCGTGGGTTTTGTCAATTTTTAAGGAGGGCGCACAGTGGGCCAGAAATCTAGTTGCGTGGTCAAAAACGATTCTTTTTCAAATTGATTGAAATTAAATATAAACATCATAATTTGTTTCCATATACTTTGACACACTGAATCACAAAATATTGTTACCTTTGGTAGCTTAGGTCCCTCATAAAGGACATTTTTATTTCAAATTTATGTTGAAAAATGAATGCATTGTCATTGAGTTTATACATGCTCCGAACTCAATATCATTTCTCTAGACATTGCAGCAGTGCATATTTATCTTGTAATTGCATAATTCTAATGATATTTGTAAAGAAATAACATTTTCCATGCTATATTTTTAGTCTAATCATTTCAGTTTGTCTCATTTCATTAGGTTTTACTGCACTTCTGTACCTTTGAATTGAACCTTCCCCGAGCTTCCACTTCCAAATGGACAGAATGATATACCAAACTTTTCGTGAAAGAGTTCTCAACACTGTGGATATGCCCCTTTTTGCCCGTTCTCATTCAGAAGTCAGAAAAATCGTATTTAATGTGAATGAAAACTCGTTACGTCAATGGGACAAATATTTGAACAAGTGGTAAAAATTGAAAATTTCATTAGAACCGTCTGGATTCTGGTGTACAGAGGTTTTTAGGGTTGCTGATTATGAATCTGAGGTCAGATTTTGCAAATTCAAGATGGCGGATCCAATATGGCGGAATAAAATTTGAAAATTCATCAAATTTTCTTAACCCCATAAACACCAATTGTTGCCGTTTTAATGGACCATCAATGGTCCAACGATGCTGATAGCGGCCCTTTAATGGTCCTTTGAAACGCCAGTATTTGTGTGTGTTGGGAAGGTTCTTCGCTAGTGTTGCCGTGAGCCGCAAAACGAGCCGTAACGAGCTTTAGATTTCAACTGGATTCAAATAGGACTATGAGACGTGAAAATTGTCTGAATACTTGGTTGGATGGTCCTATAGTCTCATTCAAAAGTTCATATAAACTCGTAGTTCTGTAATTTGAATTTGCAACCGATTTCTACATCCAACAGCATAGGTCCAGCTCGAGTATAGATTGATTTAAAACTTTTTTCAATAAAGATATATCACAATTTGAACCTTCAAATTCAGTTGAAGGTCTGATAAATTGGATTTTGGGGCAATTTCGTTGACTAAAGAGCAGGTCACTTTGGATTCAGATAATTTAAAACCTGGAATTCGTTACGGCTTATTTTGCGGCTCGCGGCAACATTACTCTTCGCTTATGATTCTGATGCGTTATATGCTATACAAAGATTATCGGAGAAGTTCGGTTAATGGCACTTAGTTTATCACATGAACCTCATCTTTCAGGATAAAGTGAGCATTTCATCAATATTCAGTCTTTTTCATTTTTGTAAGAGTCGATTCAATTTATAGCAGCTGGTGAATGTGAAAGTTTCGTTTCATGTGCATAAAATGAAATTCACCAAAAGAGAAATTCTTGAGTTGCTTTCAAATTCACCAAAAAAAGATTCAGTTATTACATACATATTAAATAAGCTCAATAAAAACGTAAGTGATTTTGATAAAAAAAAATATAGATTGTCTTAAGCTTGCATTATCAACTATCAAAAGAAAACGGGATATAAAATTTGAGCATTTAAACTCGCCATATCAAATCCGTCATGTTGAATTCCCGAAATCTGGTAACAGATCCGTGATCAGCGACCCTGGAAACCCCTGGAAAAGAATTTTCAACGAATTCGGAGAATTTCAACATTTGAGCCCGCCATATTGGATTCGCCATGTTGAATTTTCCCAATCTGACTGTAGATTCGGAATCAGCGACCTCAAAAACTCTTATATGCCAGGTTTAGAACAATTCCGACGACATTTTTAATTTTGGCCACTTTTCCAGCTACCTGGCCCACTGTGGGGCGTAACGTTGAGGTGGGAAATACAATTAGAACGACGAAAAAAAGGCATTTTTCATGATTTTTTTTTCACCTAGAAGTTTATATTTGAATAGAATAAGCTTTTGTAGTGTCATTGGTATACTATTCAGGTATATCGAGGTAATTTTTTTTCCATTTTTTTCCACAAAATGGCGACCGTACACAGGGTTCGAGTAACACCTAGTCCGTTGACAGCGGGAGTTCTGTTGACTGTCATTTTTATCTGAGGAAAAAGACCAACAGGAATTACCTCCGGTACACTCATAATTCGTAGTTGAACCAAAAAAAAAACGGAAAAAATATCAAATTCGCGATTTGGCAGCACGGAGAGAAATGGATTCTAAGGGGTATAAGAAATATTATAAAGACAAGAATATTTTATACTAAGCATGAGGACAAGGATCTAGATTCTAACCACAAGTATATATTTATTATAAAGATGTTTACTTCGAGGTAGTAAATGTATTTTTTACCCAGTAATATACTATTTCATTGAAGGCAAGAAAAAAGGTTAGTTCCTATTATAATATAGGATTCTCACAACTACTATCTCCGGATGCTTACAGTCAGGAAACAATATTATGAAAAAAAAAAAAACATTATTTCGCTGGATGTAAATTCGGGCTCACAACGTCATAGTCGGTCACTTTGACCGCTCAGCTACCGACGCTCGCTCGAGTACATAAGAATTGTAGCTGTACTTGAAGTACATCAGATCTTCAAACGATGTAAATTTCAAGAAACTTATGGTTCGCACTTGATTTTCCTTGAAAAGGGAGATTATAATGATTAATGAAAGATGGTTATTCATCGTAACTATATATTTTGTTGGTCCTTATGATACTATTGATGAAATATCCATTTGATCACTGCAAGTAACCGAGATTCTTATGGATAAAATATGGATTCTAATGATGACTATATATTTTGTTGGTCAATATAATACTATTTTTAAAATCTGCATTTCATTACTGTAAATAACAGAGATTCTTACGATTAAAATACAGATTTCAACGGTAAGTATATTACTTTTATAATCAACATATTTTGACCGTAAGAATCTTGTATTTTAGGACTAAAGAAATAGTTAATACCTCTAAGCATACAGATATTAACAGTTAGTATCCACATTTCTATAATACGATTTGTATAATCCATTTCTCTCCGTGAGAGCAAAATAGGCAAAAATCGATAATTCACCCATTTTTGCAATAAAAAAGTACTTTATTTTCCAAAAGTACCAAATTTTTTCGGTTCAACTAGAAGCTAATATAATAACGAAGATGTCCCCAAAACCTCATCCCGATCGGATCATTAGTTTTTCAGTTATCACCCCCGCCAACTCGGTAAAACATGTTTCGAGAAAAACGCATTGAAAGTTCTCGTTACTGAAAAAATAACAAACAAGAAAAATACCTCGATATACTTCAATAACGTATTATTAACACTGCAAAATTCAAGAATTTTACGCAAAAATTATGAGCAAATATGAAAATCTTATGAAAATCTTATGAGAAAATTATGATCCTCAATAATAATATACAGGGTGGGGCATTTAAAGTGTCGCGGGCGTTTCTTCCAAAAATGAAGTGAGATACGAGAAAATTCTTCGGACAAAAGTTGTAGGGTACCGAGGGGGACATCCGATGGTGGCCTTGGCTTTGACCTCAAATCTCATCTTCAAGGGCATTCTGAGATCAACTCTTGTTTTTTAAATAGCATCTCATATTTTTTACTGCAGATTTGGATTCTAGGTCAAAAACCAAGAAACTTTTGTCTGAACCATTTTCCTGAAATCCGCAAAAATGGCGCTCTAATCGATATTGTTCCATTTTGAATCTGACTTCCGAATAACTCGAAAACGAAGGGTCTTGCAAAAGAATGTTTCGTACAAAAGTTGTCAATACACAACACATTTCAATTGTCTACATTACCACCATTCAGAGCTCACGCGATGTAAACAAACGACGGGGTTCAGTGAAAATTCACGATTTTGAAAGTCAGTTTGTCAGTTACATTTGATTATTACTTGGTTTATGACAAATTGAAAATCATGGATATCCGATACACGGTTTCTGAAAAGATCGATATGATCTACATTTACGGTGAAGTGCATAAGAACCCCAGACAAGCATATGACTTGTATGCAGAACGATTTCCTGAAAGAACAACGCCATCCATTAGGTATTTTCAACGCATTACAAAATTATTCTCAGAAACGGGAAGTGTTACAAGGGAAAAACGACATCGAATGAGAACTGTTAGCGGAGAAAATGCGGAAGTTAATGTACTAGCTGCAGTAGCCAATAATCCACACGTGAGCTCTCGTGAAATTGAACTCCATTCGGGAATTTCTCGAAGAAGTGTTCTTCGAATACTGAAACGTCACAAATTCCATCCGTATCACATTTGTTTGCATCAAGACCTTCACGGTGATGATTTCGAAAATCGTGTACAGTTTTGTCGATGGGGTCTAGCGCAAATGCACAATAACAACTTCATCAACATATTATTTTCTGATAAGTCGACGTTCACCAATCTTGGTCAAGTAAACCGACATAATATGCATTACTGGGCGACAGAAAATCCAAGATGGTTACGTCAAGTAGAGCATCAAAGACAATGGGCTGTGAATGTTTGGTGTGGTATTTTTCGATCTCGAGTAATTGGACCGTACTTCATTGCAGATACGCTAAATGGAGAGAAGTACAGACATTTCTTAGATCAAGTACTTCCAACATTACTTGAAGACATACCTATTCAGGAACGATTGAATATGTGGTGTCAACACGATGGTTGTCCATCCCATTATGCAGTCACAGCTCGAGAAATATTGGACAGAGATTATCCTGGACGATGGATAGGACGTCGTGGACCAGTTCATTGGCCTGCCCGTTCTCCGGATCTTACTTCTCCAGATTTTTTTTTATGGGGATACATAAAAGATACAGTTTATCAACAAGCACCGACTACACCTGAGAATATGCGTCAACGAATCATCAATGCATGCGCGAGCATCAATGAAGATATTTTAGCACGAGTTCAGCAATCTTTTGTAAAACGTTTTGAAATGTGTATTGAAGTCGAAAGCCATCATTTTGAGCATCTACTGCATTAAAATTATCCAAGTGATGTAGACGATTGAAATGTGTTGTGTTTTGTCTGTTATACCCCATCACCTCCGTTTCAGTTCAAGGGGTCCTCCTTGGAATCAGACAACTTTTGTCCGAAACATTCTCCTCCAAGACCCTTCGTTTTCGAGTTATTCTAATGTCAGATTCAGTATGGAACAATATCGATTAGAGCGCCATCTTTGCGGATTTCAGGAAAATGGTTCAGACAAAAGTTTCTTGGTTTTTGACCTAGAATCCAAATCTGCAGTGAAAAATATGAGATGCTATTTAAAAAACAAGAGTTGACCTCAGAATGCCCTTGAAGATGAGATTTGAGGTCAAAGCCAAGGCCACCATCGGATGTCCCCCTCAATACCCTACAATTTTTGTCCGAAAAATTTTCTCGTATCTCATTTTATTTTTGGAAAAAACGCCCGCGACACTTTAAATGCCCCACCCTGTATATTATCTAATATAATATAATATCCCAAATAGCAAAAGTTCCAAAAACTAGATCTCATTGAATCCTTTCGGAATTACAAAATGAACTACTAAAATGTTAGCAGAATAGAGTCCTTGGAGAATCCAATTTCCCTTTTCCCATACTATATATTGTACTGTATATAGTATGACAAAAGACAAATTGAATTCTCCAAGGATTCTATCCTGCTGACATTTTAGTAGTTCATTTTGTAATTCCGAAAGGATTCAATGAGATCTAGTTTTGGGAACTTTTACGATTTGGGTATGTTCCCCAACAGAACCAAAATCTGCGTACGTCCAGGGAACGTCCAAATACGTCTCTCAAACGCCCCTCGGAGGTTCAAACGGACATTTGGAGCTCCAAAGGACTTCTGAGAGACGTATCTGGACGTTTTCTGGACGTACACGGATTTTAGGTTCTGTTGGGGTTCCATTAATTTAATGATCGTTGGATAAATAAAAACTTGATGAACGAAGAAGATGAGATGAACCAATTATTCGATAATTATCCACATATACCTAATATTTTAAAATGATTTTCAAATTTAGAAAACACATGAGTTCCGTGAGAGTTCTTCATTCATTCATTCCAAGAGTTCGCAACGACTTTTGTCAACTAACGGATCGATCTCTTCAAAAGTTCTAATAATGTGACATTAACGATTTCTTGGCGTAATTTAAAACAGCACTTGTCGTTTACTTCAGAGTTCTTGAAGAATGCTTTTTACAAGTGCTGACTTCTTCAGGAACTCTTGGAAAATTTCTCGTGTCATTTGGGCTGGTATCAAATTGTTCTTCTGAACCATAGCTATGACTTGTTACGTTTTGTCATGTGACCGACGAAATACTGAATTTCAGTTTTGAACTTCATGATTCACATTCCGCCAGTTCATAGCAAATCTTGCTTCTTTTACTCTGTCAAGAAGTTTTTTGAGCCAGGTTAGATGATCTTCAAACGTTCCCATTGATACCGCATAACGTCGTCAAGGTACCCGAAAACATGGGGTTCTGAACTGGGTCCGATTCACATATCCATTAAACGTTGAAAAGTAACGGGAGAAAGTAGCATTGATTGCGTCGTATCTCAGAAAGCACAAATGATCATTTTGAATTCAAAAAAACTTCTGAAAGAACTTCTCGAACAGTCCCCGTTATGACAGTGAAAATGAATTCAATATGAACTCAATGAATTCAAAATGCCTACATGTTGAATGCCTGAGTAGTTCTTTATGAATTCTTTCTGAGGATTAAGTTATTCATCAAGAGTTCATTTTGAATTCAAACTATTCATAATGAATTCATGTTTACTGCCATAACGGGAGCTCTTTGCGGGGACTTTTGTGCCGTATGCAGGATGTCATGCAGGTAGATTGCAGAAAAATTCACGAATTCAGTGCTTACAACGGGAATCTATTGTGAAAATGTAGTGGGCTCATTGTGAATAGGGCTGGGGCTATAATCTGATTCAATGTGATTTTATATATAATTTGTATCAAAATTCTATAAATTTGTATAAAAACTTGATACAAATTATATATAAAATCACATTGAATCAGATTATAGCCCCAGCCAGCGTTGCCCGCCTCCTGCTTTTTTCCGATGGATCAGCGTATCACGTACAGCTGTTGAATGGAACGGCCAATGACGGAAGTAGAAAAAAGCAGGAGCTGGCATCCCTGGTCCCAGCCCTAATTGTGAAAAATAATTAAATACAACTTGTATAAAATTTGTATACAAAACATATGTAAAATCTATTGAAAGTATATATAAATTCTACAAAATCATTTGTTCCTTCAAATCCAAGTGATCAATTTATATTTTATCGATTCTTGGTCATTTATTTTAAAGCGATTTTAAAAATTTCATTCATTAAAAAGCAATGCTGAAATTTTCACTAATTTCTTAACCGCACAAACGTGCTGAAGATGCCAAGCAGATCCTAGCAGTTCCTGGGACAAAAACCGACAGAACCAGGCAGATCTCTCTAGTGGAAATTCCAATTTTAAGAGTTTTTCAAAAATGCTCAGAATATTCTCAGAGTTTCCTAGAATTATTCTGAATTTTATAGAGACTTACAGAGATTTACAAAGAATGTTCGAATTTTGAGAGTTTTTCAGAGATTCTCAAAGAAATATTTCCACCAGGGCTGCCCGGTGTTTGTCCCAGGAACTGCTAAGATTTCATCCGACTTTGTCTGGCATTTTCAACGGGGAACAAACAAATCTCACCAAAATAATGACCTACGGTCGATGCATTACTATTCACGAATAAACCACGTACCAACGCGTTTTATCTACCGTCGCTTGATAAGAGTGCTAATTGTATTGATCGTAGAAAACGCATGCGTGTTGTCATTAATCCGATCACGTGTTTAAAAAAGTAATACGAATTGGAGGGGAAATACGTCGACAGCTGCCGCGATTCTCGTCACTGTAAAAGAACCCCAAGTGGAAAAGGTCTTTAGTGGTTGGACACTTGTGTTTATGTTATTTCTCTTCCAAAGTTTTCTCCTTCTCGTTATCATTTAGTGTATCATGAACATATCATGACGATCAAACCTATCAATCACCGAATTTCATTCTAAGTGCCGAAAAACAAAACTTCTCGCAACTATCGTTTCGGAGTGAGTAAACAATTGTATTTCCTATTCCTACTTATGTATATTTCGAATGATAAACTTTGGAAGAACATTCACAAAACTCATGAAAATTTCTTCAATCAAATATGTGAAAACAGAATAAATATCCTTTGCATAATAATTGAGCAATCGATTGACGAGTCGTGTGACTGGAATTCGTAAATAACACACGAGTTCAACACGTCGCTTTGCATGGCCTCAATTGTTAAATAAAGCTCTTGGTACCCCTATATCGCGGAACCTTAACATTCAGCTGCAATGCAGTTGCAATCGCGTTGACGTATTCTGTAATACTTTAGTCTCCACGCACGTTTGACATTTCCATATTCCGAACAATGCTGACGAAGCATATACAGTAGATTGCATCGAAGATGCAAATTAAACCGTCAAAATATCATCAACGGTACATTTTCATCATACGGAGACACGATTGTCGTTCTCGAATTTGCATTGAACTCGACGACTCGGTCGTTGAAGAACATATAGTTATTATGATCTGAGAATTATCGATAGGGAAATTCAAGGGGAGTGTTTGCGACACGTTCGCAAGTTTACGTAGGGTAGATTGCACGGGGGTTGGTACAGTTGTGACGTGGGGGAAGAAACTGAACGTGATTGATACTCACGTGTAAACCTGAAGCACCCCCGAGTGATGCGGATACGTTGCTACCGTGTTTATTTGATCTTGCGCACGCGATGCGATCGAGGCTTAGGCACGTTTGGGTTGAATCCGGATCGTGTCTCAACAACAATCATCTTATTTGAACAGCTGACGATACAACGCTCATTTTTATTAACGACATTGAAACGACTGAACTTGAATTTCTGTTCACCGAGCATTATTGTTTTTCCTTTCATACTTTTATTTCGCACGTTCCACAAACATTCAAACAATCGGGAGATTTTGCGTTTAGATCTTGTGCACTGTTAAAAATCTTTGTGAATTTAATATACGTTCATAGAAAAAAGTACATTAATTTTTAAGGGCGCTATATGAATTGTATTCCACATTTGGATGTTGAAAAATCAATCACATATTTCATGAACTTCAAACAAAAGTTTTGAAATTCATAACTGTAGATATTGAATTTCTGTATTTATTTGGATATTGGAAAATCAATCACATATTTCTCAAATTTCAAACAAAGATTCTGATATTCACCACAGTTTATGAAAATTCATATCCCGATATATGCGATTATCCCGAAAGTGTGTGAACCTGAAATTCCCCGATCTGTTGAAAACTAGTAGATTTTGAGAAATGACTAGAAAGTACTAGTTTTCAATAAATCAGGAAATTTCGGGACAGCCGTGGTCTACCCTTTCGATGTGAATTTTTGTAGGGAAAATTACTTGTTGTAAAATCAACATCACTAATTGTGAAATCAAATCACGCTGTTCTAATAATTCGCTCATATATATATTTTCATTTTCAAGATTTTTTGTATTAATTTTGTAACAAAACATGATGAAGTATTCAGGAGGGATTTTTAAAATTAAATAATGTGGTGTTGAAAATTCATCGTAAAATCAAATCACGCGATTCTAATAATTCATTCATATATGTATTTTGATTTTCAGAATTTTTTGTATTAATTTCACACCATAACATGATGAAACATTTGGGAGGAATTTTGGAAATTCAGTGAGATAGTGTTGAAAATTCATGAATTTTTTTACATCGATTTTTATAATGTTGTGGCTTGAATTTCAAAATTCTGTCTATTATTTTGGGGATATCAAAATGTTTGACAATTAATACACAATTGTGTGTGTTAATTGCTTCCAAACTTTTTACATTAAATTCCGAACAGATTTTTCTAACAGTGTGGGGAATTGATAGTTTCTGTGAAATTGATATATCGAGAATGAGATTGGAACAAAACTTGTCCTGCCATGGTATGTGGATTGCCACACGGATAAAAAAACATTCGCTAACGCAGCAAATCGAGGTGTTATATATAGAATAGCAAATTTTTTTCGCTAACCTGGCTAAAAATTGCTACTGCGGCTAACTGAATTGCCGAGAGAGCAAGATGATTGACTTAAACAGCAAATTTTTTGCTGGAATAGCTGGAATTTTCAGTATCATCTACAGAAGAGCAAACAAAATTTTGCTAGGGGAGCAAAAATTTCTTGCTACCACAACTAAAAAATCGCTATCGTAGCTAACAGGATTGCTGTAACAGCAAAAAGTTTGCAGCTCCGGCAAAAGGTACCCGACAAGATCAGGTTTCGCTGTCATAGCGAATTCTTTTTTCTCCGTGCATGTTTTTATCATTGAACCCACTTCGCGTGTATCGCATAACTATGCTGAAAAATAATTGAAGTGGAATTGACGAGGGATTTTGAGAATATGATTGGAAAAGAAAGGAAGATATGAAACAAAAGGGGAAGAATTGCGTCATTCGGATGAGTGAACAGGAAAAAAAGTATTCACTGGGAAATAGATATATGACAATTCTTATTGAATTGTTAGAAACAATGCAGTGGGGATTAGGAACAATAAAATTGAAGAGCTTTGGATTATAGGGGAGAGTTGCCTTGAATGGACCAACACCTTTCATTGCAAGAGGGAAAAATTTAGATTTCTTTTCAATCATACAGCGATAATGTCATATCAATGAACATTATCACTATATGATTTGCAAACGAATCTGAATTTCTTTATTTTACAATATTTATCAATATAAGGTGGTGGTCCAATCAAGGCAACTCTCCCTTAAGGGGAGGTTCTCATCTAGCGACCTCAAAATAAGGAGATTTTCTCAAATTTTTTTTTCATGGAAGGAAGTAAATGAAGAACTTGGAGATTTCCACACTTGTTAATTGAGTCTTCAAGTACACTGTAAAAAATGTTGGAACTTTTTCCTCACATTGTTGGTGGATTCCGACACCTTGTCGTGGGGAAATTGTTTTTCCACAAAAAATGAGGGATTTTTGCACCATTTTGAGGTATTATTTTGTTTTTTGGGTGTCAAATCCTCCACAAATGAGGGAAAATTTTACAAAATTATGGTGAAAAATTTCCCACTTATGGAGGGACTTTGCTGCCACCATATTTTAGGGGGAAAATTCCACAATCATTTCTCACAGTGTACATAAAAACATTTTTTTCAGTATAAAATAATGCCATGGGGATTGTTGATACGTGTTGAAACATAACCACCTAAAAAAACAGTGATCAATCGGGCGCCACTATAGCACTCACAAAAATGATCAGAAATCCAAAATCCAAAAGGCTTTATGCAATATATTATATTTGTCGGAGGTTGTACCAATAAAACCAATGAAAAGTCCAAAATTAAAAAAATGACAGGCATACAAACTTTTGGTAACGTTTTCTCACCTTTTTTTCGCTCTTTAGAGTGCTATAAAAAGAAAAAAAAAGGCAAATGTCATCTCCATTTAGGTTCATCCTCCAATAAATTCGATCAGCTTCAAAATAAAAAAAAAACAAGAGCGATCCGTTCAGTAATTTTGGAGATATCGTTGAGCCAATCTTGAGAAAACATGGTTTCGAGAAAAACGCCTTTAAAGTGCCGGGAAAGAATCCTTTAACTTGAGAGAGAATTTTTTTCATGTATTTCGAGACCCATTCAATGAGTTTCAAATAACTCGAGTTCTAAATTGACTTCCTTCTTAAAAAAAAAATTCGAGAAAATCACCTTATTCCGAAGTTCGCTTGATGAGAACCTCAAAATAAAAGTAACGGACGATCAGAATATTAAAACGTTAACCGTTTCATAATAAGAACATCATTCAATTTTCAACAATATCTACCAAGAATAATATAAATTTCCACAACAGTCTACTCAGCTTCGTATTCTCTTTCTCCGCTGATTGCACCCTTATTCCGATGATCTAATAATCTGCGGAGTAAGAAACCCTCGAGTTCATTATAGAAACTTCCAACTCGAATAACGGAAGGAATCTGTTTTTGAGAATTCACCGTAATTTAATGAACATAAATTATCCACAAAGGGAGAGCAAAATATCAATTTGACATTGCTGACTATAATATTGCATTGAAAACTTTAAGGGATTCATTAAAACGAGATAGATCATGCTTTGGAATTTATTCGTTCATTTATAAAAGAAATAAAAGAAGTTCATTCAATGATAATTCACTGAACAACTAAATTGACTTTGGGAAATGTATTCATCTCAAGTAGAATTACGTCGGCGAGAAAAGCATTATAAACTTTGAATACTGTACCGTTCTTTTTTTTCCTTCATTTGTCTCTTCTCGAACGACATTTTATTTTCATTTTGTATTTCCTGCACATAATACGGTTCTCCCTATCGCTGTTTATCGACACGTGGATACGTCAAGGCGTAGGTAGTGGTTACTTTGACCTATATACATTGGCAATGCTTTTATATATTCCTTATCATTGCTCGTTACCTTCACAAGTACCGAAGGCGGATGGAAAAAGAGAGCTCTTTCAAAGTTCCCACATAGGAACAGAGGCTATGTCGTTGCGAAAGTATTCTAAAAGATATCTTCAAGATGTCTTATACAACATAAAGAGAAGAATTTAAGAAAGATCCTTTCTCAAGAACAAATCTTTCTTAAATCGTTCTTTTCATGTTGCATAAGACATCTCAAAGATATCTTTTAAAATACTTTTGGAACGACATAACCTCTGTTGCTATGTGGGTTATATGTATATAGAAGGATTTTTGTTACTGACAAGGAAGAAATATAAGAGATGGGAGTTTGATATTACGATAATCGTATCCCATTCATCGATTCAATTGCCGTGGACGAATGATGAAAGCGATATTTTCATTTGATAAATGGTCCTTTTTTTAATATTTTGGCAGGTTTTACGTAATAGTAGATAGAAGAGTTGGAATTGATACATAAATTTACCCAGACAGCACTGTAGGTGCTCGGAATGTTTTAGAAACGTCCCCGTGATTTCGCGACCTCTGATTCCAACAATTACGTTTGCAAAACATTTTTAATTCATGAAAATTCCTCATTGCGTCGCTAACCTACGCCAACCTACAAATCATTCATATTCAAAGTTTATTCATATTTTTTTGCACATAGTCAACTGATTGTCACTGCACAACATAAAAAATCATGGAAAATCGTTCAGGTTTGATTATGCTTGTTCAGGCCTAATCATGGATACTTTGCGGCACAATTATTCGTGTTCAATACTGACTGCACGTGAGTGAGCCTGATTACACCTGGTCGTTCATTTTTGAGCTTTGTCATCACTTCAAAGGCTTCAATTTTGTATCCACGTGGAAACCCGTGATCAAGCTTAACCACCAGTGATCATGCCTGACAAACCAATCTCGCTTGTGATCATGCAAAATCTCATCAACTGAGAAATATTCATACAGAATGACTCTGTGTTGATTTTTCTATCACAAATATACATACAGCTTGATCATGCTGAATCGGTCCCAAACGCAGGCGCGTACGCCTGATCACGCATGATCATGCCTGAAAACTAGAAAATGGGAGCTGCATAAGCACAATAAATAGAAATGATTGACAATAAATTAGTGTTTGATAACATTATCATAGTTTCATTCCTTACAAAAAACTTATTGATTTTGTGGGAATTTCTCATGTATAATGGAGCATAATCAAGCGTGATTGGGCGTAATTGGGCATGATTAATCCTCATCGCGTGCATACAAAATTGAGGCCTGATCACGCCTGATCAGGCTTCAGTCATCAGCCCTGATCAAGCGTGAGCAAGCGTGAACAATTTTTTCACGGGGTTGTAAAGAGTAAAACAAATATATTAAAAAGCGCTTTAGAGAAGAGATGTTATCAATTTGATGATTTATAAATCAACAAATTATGATTATGATTTAAATTTGATGATTTATGATTTCTATATAAAGACCCCTGGCGAAAAATTTTTACATAATTTCTCATATGTTTCAGTATTTTTTCATATTTCTTATAATTTCTCATAAATTTTCATAAATCTCATAAATTCTCATAATTTCTCAAGGAATTGGAACATCTAGTATGAGAAATGTTTTCTCATAATAAGCCATAATTTCTGACCAAAAAAGTTACAATTATTCATAAATAAAAATGTATCATCATATAATTTTCTAATTTCTCAAAAAAGCTGCATATATGTCTTAATTTCTTGAAAATTTCATACAGTTTCTTCTCGCATCCGTAAAGACGAGAAGGATAATATGAAATATCAACACATATGAAAACATAGGAGCCCGCTGAAGTAACTGATCCAAGTGATCCGGATCAATTTTCAAGCTTTTTGATTGGTTGAAAAGTGATCCGGATCACTTGGATTAGCTACTTGGGAGGTTCCATAGCGTCTTATCAAAAAAATAAATGATAAATCTTATGTGACTTTATGAACGTATGTTTTGGAGAGATTACAAAAAGTTTGGAAATTTTAGAAGGGAATTGTTTTTTTTTTATGACAGCACCTCTTTTTTTGGAAAATGGTGAGATTTTATTCAAAATTTATGAGAATTTATGAAAAATTCTGCGAAATTATCAAATAGTATGAGGGTTATGAAAAAGTATGAAGAATTATGAGAAATGCATTTCTTATAAAAGTGTTCAAACTCCTTCAGGAATTATGGAATTTTATGCAACAATTATGAAAACATTATATCTCATAATGATGTTCCAAATCCTTGAGAAATTATGGGATTTTATGAGAAAATTATGAAAGAAAATGATGGAAAAATATGAGAAATTTTTTCGCCAGGGACAAATTCAACATATGCTAATCACGTTTTGTGAGAATGTAAATAAGAGAAACCAGGACATTTTCATGTTTTGAAACCATACATGCGACCTTTTTAAAACGTCACAAAACGTTTCTGAAACATTTCGTTTGTAACGAGGTACATTTTGTGAATGTTTACAAAACGTCACAGTGCTGTCTGGAAAATAACGCATTGAATCACTCCTCCCCACCGTCTGCTTTCGTAGAGAATCCCACATATTTTTTTTTCTCTCGTAATAACGACCGTTGGATCAGATGAAGTAAAAATTTCGAAATGTTTTTCCGAATAGATCGATATCATGGTCGACGTAACAACCCCTCTAACATCCACCGGTGGCGGATCTTTAATTGGCCGTACGAGAGGAGCATTGAAATCCATGAGATCGGCCTTGGGTGGGAGCGGAGAATATCTCCAAGGTCTGGGGAACAGGATTGGAACGGCTCTTAGCAACAGTTTAGAAGAAAGCAGTGAATTAACAACGCCATCGTCTCCTCAATCGTTCTCTCCGGTCACATGCACGGTGAATACCGCGACAACCACGGTACCGCCGATCGATAAATCAGATGAACAATTGCCGCGAAGGAAATTACGATTGCCAAGGTAAGCGTGATATGGGTTTCGTTGGAGAAACAGTTTCCAAAATTAATCTGTCTGGATAGTACTTGTAGCTTGGGATTCTATAAATATGAGAGTGGGAGTGTAATTCCTGACTTATATACTTGTTTTTGGACTTTTTACACTCCCACATTTCTAGCATCCCAAGCTACAACTACTATCCAGACAGATCGCACGGAAAAAAATAATTTATTCGACCGAATGAACTCAAGTTAGTTTTGAAAATTAGTTCCGAGTAATAAAAGAATAGAAGCCGGTAATAGAAGCTGTAGTAGAGGCAACTTCAAATTAGTAACAGCAACTCAAGTCAGAGAAATTATAAATTTGAATTTAGTTGAGGCAACGCCCGATTTAGTTATCCAAATATCAACAAGTGTATTTAGTTGCTGGAACTAATTTGGAGCGAGGGTAACTAATTATTCTTTTCGGTGTGGTTTTGTACCCGCTCCGGTTCAATGGGTCCGAACGAGTCTAAAGATAACTCGATATTTTTCTTACTACGATTAAAATCCTTGATAAAGCTCAGCATCTAAACGAAACGTCAGGAAGGAAGGTTTAATAAAAATTCCTGACTTACATACTCGTTCTTGGACTTTTTACACTCCTACGAGTTTCCAAAATTGATGAATGTGTTTCAGGCCGGGTATAGGATTGACTTACGAAGACTACGAAGCGATCGCTCGTCACAGTAAAAAGGAACGTCAAGCTCCTCCCAAAGAATGTGAAAAATATCCTCCGGGAATGACGTACGAGGAAATAACTTCATCGCAAACGATACAGAAGAAGGACACCAATTCGGAATCAAAAGACGAAGGCGAGGATGCGAACGACGATCGAGACAGCCAGGATAGCGTGGAACCGGTTCAGGATACAACAGATACCAAATCCTCTGGACGCGAGCTCTACGAAAAAATAAATCACAGAGTGGGTAAGGAAAAATGATTCGGAATCATGGAAATGAATGTTATAACCACAAACGTATAGATTTTGTCTGTCACTCAAATTAATAACATACCTTTTTTTTCTTTTTTCTTTCTTTCTACAAAGTGAGGGCTCCGAATCGCTATGAGACGGTTGTTTTTCGTTTAGGTAAATAGATATCAATGTCAATTGTTTTTTATATTCTTGGAATTCGTCTCATCTGATCTTTTTTTGTTTCTCATCTATTTTTGCCCCCTTTCATTGCTTGAATTCAATGGGAATACGGTATGATTTTTCATCGTTTGCGTTGCCTAAAAATGTGGAGAGAAGTTTGAATTTAAAAATCCGCTAAAGCGTGGATGGAATCGTGGGAAAGTTTATATTCTCTCTTCATTATTTTCCTTCACAAGGCTCAGGTAGAGTACTCAGATTTTTAGAAATTAAACAGCTAGGATGTGGAAAAAGTACAAAAAATCCTTGAAAGATAACAGACTTCAATGGGTTTCTATAGCGAAACGGGGAACCAAAATTCTCTGTCGAAAATAGAATTCGAATCCCTAAGAAGTGCAAAACTCGTCGGTTGAATTGAACCCGAGTGGATCTGATATTTTATCCTGTTTCATTCAGGAGTCAATATTGATTTTTTATCGGAATTTCGTCCAGTTTCAGCCCTTGACGTCAAAGATGTCCTCCTAATAGATACCGAATAAAATCCAGATGGGGACCAAATAGATATCAAATTTCATCCGGGTCCCAATTAGATCTTATCTAGGTCTAATTCGGGATCCATCTCAAGGATTACAGGTTATTTCCTCTATTCTTTTGACGAAGTACCACCAACTTTGAATTGCGAGTGAAAAATTGCCACCTTCACCGCGAAAGCGGATCTCATTTATTTTCGATATCCTGTTGAGTTCTTAACTTTGTTTAGAATTTACGACGGGTATAGATTTTATCGATACATGTCTGTTTCATGCTCCGCAATATCCGAACCAATTTTTGTGGTTTCATTACGGGGACTTTTAGGTGAGCTGAACATTTGGTCAAGAAATGTCTACCCATATGGGTTTTTACCATACAATGACCGAGAAATAATGGTTCATTAGAACAAATTTGCAACCAAAAAGTCACCCAAAGATGTGGTCCATTTCAGAAATCTTTTCGATATTTTTGAGGTAAACACCAGTAAAACAACCCAAAAAATGATTAAGGAATAACTGATAAATCATTAAATTGAAAACATTTTAATTTTGTTAGAAAAGATGTTTCCAATGACCATCAAGTTACCAAAATGTAACCAAAAGAAAACCACAGTTTTTGGTCACTATTTGATTCACCGAGATCCGCTAAGAATTTTCCAAAATTTTGTCAGTCTTTTTTCCTCCTCTGGTGAGTTGTACGTCGACCTGGCGCATTTTACATTATAACTCGTGAAAATGAGTTTAGATAATAAACTTTAATCCCAGTCTCAAATTTACCTTTGGATCAATTGATTGCGGACAATGAAAACAAATAACATTAAATTGGAAAGAATTAATTTATGATTTCAAAGATATGCCCACCTTGGTTAAAAAATCCTATTCATTTCTATTAATTCCTATTAAATTTGCAGAATTAATATTTCAATCCAAACTCTGGTTGAAAACATCCATAGAATCCGATAAAATTACATTTAATGGAATTTGGTCGGAACATTGTGCAAGATTCAATCAGATTTGGCGAGAATCAATGGGCTCGTTTAACCAGGGATGGGTAACCATCGATTTCAATCTAATTTATTCCCTCTGATTGAAATCAAATCAGAGGTAGATTCCAAATGAAAGAGTTACAAGAGCTTTCGCCAAATTTTTCCAGAATTACTTCAAAACTGGTGAAAATTTATACAAATAATATATATCCCATCCTTTTCGAACGAAATTCAATCTTCGTTACTTTCAAAAATCGATAATTATATAAAAACATCATTCATATACATTCCCTGTATCGGAATTAATAACAAAATACACTTGGGGTTGAAAAACGGACACTTGTCTATTTTCATACACCGTTGCCTTGGAAACTTATACAAGCATATAATTTTGTCTACAAATTCTTTTACCCTTTCGTTAGAAATACTCACTTCACCCATATTGTGAATAAAAACATACTTTGACATCATTCATATGCTATGGTAGAAGATTACCGTGTTGCACGTAATGAATGCAAATTATTCGATTACACATATTTCTCAAGAGTTTGCATGGTTCGATTGATGGATAAACCAACTGGAAATTCATCTCATTCAAGGTCACAATCCGTTGCAAATCCTTCGTCATTTTTTCCAACATTTTCCGATCTAATTATTATTTTACACAGTACTTGGAACCGCTCAAACGTAGCGATAATTGAGCCTGATTACACAGGTCTACAATGATTTTGGTGCCGCTAAAACTAAAGCAGATTGTGAGTATATTCGATACCCTGACTCTGGAAATATACTTATTTTTTTAATGCTACGTGTAGTTTTCAAGAAATCGCAGGTGTAAAATAAAATGAAAATGCACGATTTTGAAACGTTTTATTCAATTATTCCACACGTTAACAACATTTTATCAAATTATTCTTCAAATTATCTCAAAATATGAGTCATTCTCTTCCAAATGTGATTAAGTTTGTTCAAATATCTTTTTTTTTCTCTGAGATACGACAGTTTGAAAATTGTGTTATTTCACCTATTCACTAAATCCATGAACACACAAATTTCAAATTGTCGTGTCACAGTAAAAAAAAAGATATTCGAGCAAACTCAACGGCATTCGAAAGGGGATGGATTATATTTTGAGGTGCATCTACTAGTTTCATGAGAAAAAATTACATTCTGACGTCACGTAATCTTGAGATATGTCGAAAAACGGTGTTTTTCACACTTTGAGATTAAAATATCTCCAAAACCACACGTAATAATGCAATTTTGAAGCCAGATTCGGATTCAGCGCGCCAAAATACTTCGGAAAAGTTTGATACAGTTGTTGCACCAAACAAAAAGTTCAATTTTGTAGGCCTGTGTTATCGTTGGAAAACACAAAAATTCGTTCGATTCGGAAAAATTTTGATTAGCTTCGAAAATGCAATCTGTGCAGAAAAGATCGCTGAACCTATCAATAATTGATTTCACTTCAAAAATCAAGGGCAAGTACACTGAGAAAGATTTAGAGTTAAATTCACTATGGAATCATTGGAATGGAGGAAAATACTGACTCCAGGACCGGATTTAGGCCAGGTGCCGCCCAACGCTGGAACACAAGGTGCCACCCCTAACCCTTCAAACGAATAAAAAAAAGAAAGTCATCAAATTGGGCGAATGAAATCCCGAGTAGGAAAATTCTCAAAATTACATATAATTTATATATAATTCGAGATGGGTTATAAATAAATTGAATATAATTGTATATACACATATTAAATTTCATACGAAATTTTGTATGAAATATCATATTTCCATATTAAATTTAATAATTTATTGTAAATTTAATAATCAATTATTAAATTAATAATAAATTATTAAATTTAATATGGAAATATGATATTTCATACAAAATTTCGTATGAAATTTAATAAAATTATTATGTAAAAAACTTCATAATATTCTTGTGAAATTTAAGACAGATTTTTCTAACAGTGTAAATAATGTATAATTTGAGAATTTCATGAAACCTACGTGCCGCCCCATGCTCCAGCCTCGGCAGCTTAGGGCTAAATATGGTCCTGACTGACTCCCCAATGAAATTTACTATAATATAGGGAAATTTACTATGGCATAAAAATAGAAATCTGATCAAATTCACAGTGTTTTACAGTGAATTCCATCAAAAGTCAGTGTTCCCTTATTCCTATGATTCCATAGGAAATTTAACTCTAAATTTCTCTCAATGTTGATTAAAACATACAGAATCCCCAATTTTCAATATAAAATCGAATTGAATGGTAGATTCTGAGTATCCTCATTAGCCTTCCAATGGGGTTTTCATTTTACTGCATAGAAAATTCCTCTTATATCTCTCACTTCCAAACTTTCCACAAATATCGAGTCAAGCTTGGGCTTGACTAGCACCAATTGTGCCATTTTTGGAGCACAGTCGAATCATCTTTGGGCTGACAATTGCGCACATCAGGGTGATCTCATCAGTTTCATCTTCACAAACACCACAATTTCTGGTTATCTAATTGCTGTCCAGGGTAAGATTTACGGAGAATTATCCCTTTCTTCGCTAATGAATTGTGGAAACAGGAGATTCTCCTCCACATTTTTGGGAGAACGGAAGAAAATTGTTGAACTATTTTTTTAATTATATTTAATATTTATCGAAATCTAATCTTGATAGTAGTTTAACAAACCACACACGAAACAAACAAATAATCTTTAGTACTCGGCCGAGTAAAAATTTGAATTTCGGGTTTGCCAAACAGGACCGGTGCGGGCGTGTTGCGTTTCTGTTGCGCCCGCGCTATGTCTGCAACAACACCGCACAAAAATGCAACACGCCCGCACCAGTCCTGTTTGGCGAACCCGAAATTCAAATTTTTACTAGGGTAGTGTATAGATTTTAGTTCAGGCTTTCAAATCACACGTTATAGTGAATCGTTGTCAACGCTTCTGGATAAAAAATTAGAAAAAGAAATTGAATATCCGAAAGTTTGTCAATACCTTTAGAAAAATTGTCTCCAACTGTGTAGGATTAGATCTACTGAGATCTAGGTAGATTTCTTGAAATACATGTAGATCTCAATTTTGGCAAAAAAAATATCTGCGGAGATCCACAGAGATCTCCAGAGATCTTCAGAAATCTTTTTGAATTTTCCTATATTTTTTTGGATTCCTTAAAAAATTGGAATCTTTGAAAGTGAGTGGATATCAGGAGACTCCAAAGATTGTTGCCAAAGTTGAGATGTTCAGACGTACCCAGACAGCATTGAAAGTCCTCTGGAAGTTTTAGAAATATATCCTTAGTTCTGCGCGTTTCGTATTCGGGGAGTACACGGACAAAAAAGAATAGTTGCAGCAACTACTTAAATAGTCGATTTTCGACCATCTACTTGAGTGGTTGCTGCAGCTACTTAGTAGTCAGGACAAGTAACACGTTAGCTGTCTCAACTAATTCAGAATACCTCAAGTATCGTCCTGACTACTACCCACCCAACACGTCACAGTCTTTGTAACGAGAACGTTGCTGCAACAAGCTGGTTGCGAGTAATTTCCCACTCAAGGTTCACGCAGAAAAGTGCCTCTTTGGGAAATAGCAGAGTTCACTATTTGACATCGCAATAAATATTTTTAATATATTCTCAGCAGAATGAGCTACATAATTTACTGATTATGTGATGCGAAGGATTAAAAAGTGTAATGCCAGGTAGTATTTTTGTGGATCACTATGTGGATTAGCAAGTTCTGTGATTTCCATCCCTGGATTTAAATTTTATGTGCCTACAAATCAAAATGCGACGTGACATAATTTACTATTCCAGATATCGGAGGCGACTGGGCTACGTATGACAGCGAACTTTACTATTTTTCGAAGATCTCTTTTCTCCGTGTTGTAACAGTTACATTGAATGGGTTACATCAATATTCTGTGGTGACTATATCACAGGTGTAGACGCAATATTATATTAATATAACAGATGTAATGTAACCTGTTACATGCTTGAGTGAGAAATTACTCGCAACCAGTTTGTTGCAGCAACGTTCTCGTTACAAAGACTATGATGTGTTGGATGGGTAATTAGCTGCAGCAACTACTTAAGTAGATTGTCGAAAATCGACTATTTTAATAGTTGCTGCAACTGTTTTTTTTCTTCGTGTAGGTTTAAATACGTTCAGAGAACGTTCATTTTTGATCCACCTGCACGGAGAAAAAGGTATTGCTGGCATAACAAGCAGGTCTGTTATTATAGCGCCTACAAGAAAAATTAGCTGAGAAAGCAAGAAAAATGATTGACACAACTAAATGTTTGTGCCGACATAAACAAATTTGTTAACAGAACTAACGTCTTAGTAACTGCTGGAGTAAATATTTTTGCAAGGACAACAAATTTCCTAGTACGTCTTTTTCATGTACTACGGGACGTTCTCGTTACATTTCCCAAACGTACACAGAGAAAAAAGGTCTGCAAAGAAGGACCATACTTGATAGTGTTTGAGCATCAGTCCTGTCCAGATCAAATTATTTACGTGAAAATACCTGCAAAAGT
The DNA here is from genome assembly GCA_018340375.1 of Gonatopus flavifemur. Taxonomy (NCBI): domain Eukaryota; kingdom Metazoa; phylum Arthropoda; class Insecta; order Hymenoptera; family Dryinidae; genus Gonatopus; species Gonatopus flavifemur. The sequence goes on from JAFFJZ010000005.1 coordinate 17,547,079, forward strand.
ACCATACTGGCTTGGACTTGCCTAAAGAAGTATGTTACTTTTGTAGATATTTTCATGTAAATAATTTGATCTGGACAAGACTGATGCTCGAACACTATCAAGTATGGTACTTTTTAGCAGATCTTTTTGCGTAATATCGCAGAACGTCATTGACATCTTTATTGAACACGTCCCCAGAGCGTCGCATGGTGGATATGAATTGAACATCACAGAACATTTGTATGTCCCTGGGACGTACATGCGACGTTTTTAGAACGTCCTTGGATTTTATTCGAACATTTTCTGTGAGAGCAAGTACGTTTTCTGAACGTTTAGAAAACCTCCCGATGCTACCCGGGGAAGTAGATATGAACAAATTGGTAGAGATTTTTGCCAAAATTTAGATCTGATGAGGAATTCACTTCATTTTGATACAAATTTTACTTGTGTCAAGTAACATTTATTTAATCTACCTGAATTTTATTGCGGTTTAGTACTCAACTAAACAAGTTCAACTGCAAATCAACAATATCCCAACTGCGTGGGTTGGGAATTACAATTTCATCAGCAAGAATTTGAATAATGAATTCCAAGTGGTTTCAAGGGATTATTTCTCCACAAATATTTGTAACATGCAGAAATTAATTCTTCCTACTCTGCTTGGAATGTTCTATATACGATCAGCCCTTGAATTATTCTATCGTATAGAAAGTGATAGAATTACCTAATTTTCGAGATTTCAACGATCGTTCATTTCAAATCATTGAAAAAACCCTCAAGGGACCTTTTTTACGTAACATATCTGTGACCACTAGAACGTGGTGAAGAAAAGTTCAAACAGTCGTTTCGCCCTTGATTTTACGAAAAGCATGATTAATGCACGCTTGAGATTATGATGACGTATTTAATCATTTCTTTTTTCTTTTTCATATCAACACACACACACACCCACGAATGAGACTTTAAATCCATGCATGAAGTGAACTACTTCCTCTGATTTCATCGCTTTTATTCGTAAATGTGTATGATCTTGCATCTTTATTATTCTCCAATTTTCGATTGATAATTAATTATTCGATGTTTTCAAAATGAAGATAAACGCGAAGTTGGAATAAATATATGCTAAGAAACCCAAATTATGAAAATAGTTATTAATATGTACATATCGTGCATATCAAAAAGAGAATAGATAACACACAACAATTTTACTATATGAGGCAGTGAATAGAAATGAAGATCATCAGAATCTTAGAACAATGGTAGAGAAATGATCGCGATGCCTGATTCCCATGCTCCGCACTGTTGGACGTTTCTTCAAATTCTATGTATTCTTCAAGGATATTTATAAATTGAGTTTCTAATTCAAGGAGAAAACAAAATTCCCTGCCACAGCAGAAAATGATGTCGCTGTATGTTGCTGAAGTTTGAATCGTTTATTGAAATGAAGGGATAATCGAATAACGGAATATGGAGATCCATCCTCGGTTAAAGCCCCAAAATCTTGCAGCACATTCTTTCAACGATGTTTTCAATTCAAAGGAGTCAATTTGAGGAGATAAATAACGATAACTCATCATACTTTGTGAGTTTGGATTTTCGTTTCGGTTTTATAAGCGATTCAAACTTCTACAACATTTCGCTGTCACATTTTTTGTTGGAACAGTGAAGTTTTTGGTAACGTTAGCTGATTATTCAGAGAATTATTTGCCGAGGCAGCTCAATTTCCAGTATCGCATGTAGGAATGGCGGACGAATTTAGCTGGAGAAGTTGGCATTGTTTGCTGTAAGAGCTACAAAATCGCTGTCTCAACTAAGAAAATTACTATCACAGTGAATTTCTCTTCGTGGATGTAAGTGAATTCTGAATCATTGCTACATATTATCACACATCGAAGAATATTCTCGTCACACTTGAATTTCATTCGGATGTAATTGGATGGTAAATGAATTTTTCAGTCACGTCAATAACTCTTGCTTTCATCAAGTGTAATTGAAAATTCCATCAGAAATCTCCAACAGTGTAGGAAAGGAATGTATTTCCTATACGAGTACGATTGAACCTCTATTGTACTGCCTAAACCTCATTCTCAAAGCGATGAGATAATTCTATGTGTAGTAATGAGGAGCCGAGGGTTTTCATAAGTCACTGATTAACTCTTCTATTATACAATATGAAATATGGAATGATTTCCACGCTTACCTTCGATAACTGTGGAAGGAAATAAAGTCATAATTAATGAATTAGGGAACGAAGTATCGTAAGAATTATTTGAGAGATTGAAAGAATTCACTGGAGAGCAAGAAAATTATGAAGAACTAGGAAAAATTATTGAGGACATTAATAACATAGGCCTGCGAGGGTTTCCCCCCTTGGAACTGGTGACCACTTCCCGGAGTAATTTGCTGCGTAGAATCCGAATCCGGAGTCAGAATTGGGCTATCACGTCAGGATTTTGAGATATCTAAGGGTATATACTGGGAAAATGCATTTTTTTGCTACTTTTGAGGTTATGTACAGGACGCATAAAATTTTCTTGATCTCTTTCCTCAATTGTATCAATTTATACTACTCTTCCCATTTAAAATGAGCTATTGAACGGTCATGTATGATTTTTTCTCGCTAAGTTACGACCATTCTAAGTTGTGTAATATGTCCCAACAACATCCCACACAGCACATCCACCGATGTCCACGTCGCATCTCCGTGGAGGCGAGGTGGAAGAAAGGGAGACGTGGATACAAGGTGGAAAGAACGGAGAAGCGACGTGGAGGCGACGGAGTGCTGTATATCCGCGTGCTGTACGGGATAATTAGCATTCACATTTATTACACCCCGTACAGCACAACCACCGATCCTCCACCCAAGACTTCGGTGGACCAGAGGTGGAGAATTGGTGGAGAAATAGGAGCCGTGGAAATAAGGGAGAAATAAAGGAGAGTCTCCGTTGAGGCAACGGAGAGGCGACGGAGAAATGTCCTCCCCCTGTATTGTCAGTAAAACTTAAATGCGGGAATTCATACATTCAGATTTGGTTACGTAAATGCACCAATAAGAATTATATCGAAAATACAGGGGGCGGACATTTCTCCGTCGCCTCTCCGTTGCCTCAACGGAGACTCTCCCTTATTTCTCCCTTATTTCCACGGCTCCCATTTCTCCACCAATTCTCCACCTCCGGTCCACCGAAGTCCTGGGTGGAGGATCGGTGGTTGTGCTGTACGGGACTGATCGGCAATGAAATTCTCATTTCTGAAGTAATTTGCTGCACTGAATCCGAATATGGCTCCAGAATTGCTACATCACGTCAGATTTTTGGGATATTTCGGCCTAAAAATGTGGAAAACACTATTTTTTGACATATTTGAGGTTACGTAAAGTCGAAGGGTAATTTTTTTCACAAAACTAATAGTTCCACCTCAAAGTATAATTATACTTAATTAGACTTAAGTCATCTTCTTCCAAACTCCGTTGAGTTTGTTCGAATATCTTTTTTTTTTCATTGAGATACGACAATTTGAAATTTGTGCGCTCATGTATTCAATAAATAGGTGGAGACACAATTTTCAAACTGTCGTATCTCAATGAAAAAAGAAGATATTTGAGCAAACTCAACGGCATTTGGAAGAGGATGACTTATACTTTGAGGTACATCTGTTAGTTTTGTGAAAAAAAATACCCTTCGACTTTACGTAACCCCAAATATGTCGAAAAACAGTGTTTTTCGAATTTTTAGGTCGAAATATCTCAAAAACCTGACATGATAGAGCAATTCTGCAGCCAGATTCGGATTCAGCGCATCAGAATGCTTCGGAAAAAGACATTATTGTTCGAGGGGGGAATAAAAAGTCATATTTCGCAGGCCTGTGTAATTCACATAATTAAAATAAATACAAGATAATTGATAAGGGATAATTGGGAAATGTATATTTCAAAAGATGTAATGCATGGGCGTATCCAGCTCCCCAGACAGCACCGAAAGTTCTCAAAACGTTTCAAAAACGTGTCCATAGTCCCACAGATGTTGGTTCCCAAAAGTATATTTCCTAAACATTTTGAGAAAATTCATTCAATGTGCTGGAAAACACGTTTTGGGGACATTGTTGACAAATGCTGTGGTACTTTTTTAGAACGTTCTCGAAACGTCATATGAAAACTAAGTATTTTATCTCTAACCTATACAAATTTATATTTATAGTTTTACTAAAGACAAAAGCATTGAACAACAATAAAACCCTTGTAAAAATCATTCATATATGGCCCATATATAAACTGTATTTGATTCATATATGGATTTGGTACGAATCATATATGGTCATATATAAATCATATGTAATTCATATATGTGGCATATATGACCATATAAAATTCGTATACGATTGTTCAATCCATATAATGACCAAACATGACCCATATATAGCCCTACAAACAATGATTACTGGCGTTTCAATGAGCCGCTGATGGTCAGGCAATGCCGTTGAAGACCCGTCACTGGTCCTTTGAAACGCCAGCATTCGTGTTTGCTGGGAGGACACATAACGCCATATATGAAATGTATATGGCCCATATATGAATTATATAGGGGTCATATATGAATCTGTGAAATCATATATGTACCATGTGTGGTCATATATGCCGCGTATATGATTCATTTTCACAAGGGAAGTATGTTTTGTATCGAATGTTTGAAAATATTTCATTTCAGCAGTTCGAAACTATTGACAAAATATAAATTATCAAGAATTAAGTCAATCTTTTGAGATTCACATGACCTTAAAATTGGCGCGGAACAAAATTTTATTATATGCGATGTATTAAAAGGATGCAAATGTAATTTGTCAGATCCATCGATACACCCTGCTTAAAATGTCATATAGAATCGTATAGAATATCATAAAATATGATTCAAAAACATGATAGAAACTGTGAATCTTATCATGTTTTTGAATCATAACCCTGGTGAAAATGGAGCGTTCTGCGAAGAGTTACAAAGACGTTATTAGAGAGTCCTATAAGAGTAATCGAAGGGTCAATTCAAAGTATCAGAAGCGTTTCGGAGGAGTCATTTGGCGGATGTGAAGCGTGCATGAAAGTGAGCCCAAAGAAAGTAAAAAAAAAAGAATTTGCAAAGGGGAATCGAACTAAGACCTTCTGAACTCGGGAGAAAGTCCTTTACCGCTAGGCTAACATCGGTGATTGAAAAATTGGAACTTTATTTCCCTGATGAACTGTGTCATGTGCTTTAAATTCAATCTTTCTCAGTGAATTAAAATGATTTTTCATCCTGAAAGTTTACAAATCAATTTCAATATCCCATGTGTAATCATTAAATGTGCAAAAGAATTTAATTAACTTGCACATATCAAACATCATCTAATTACAGTTCGATAATTCGAAACAATTGTTGTTTAGTAATTATATTGGTAAATGTATCTTGAATACGAATAAAATTTTTTAGCTTAACGACTGGTATAAAAGTTAAAGAATACCCTCTGAACATTCCAACCTCAAAATCATATAATTCTCAATCAATCAAAACATATACACAAAGGAAGTCCTATAAGCGTGTTGAAAACCTTCACTACCGAAACATCGTCAACATCAGGAAAGAGTTATTGAAGAGTTGGAGAAGAGTGTTCAGTAAGAAGGGTGCGTTGGACGTTCAATGAAATGTGATAGCACGCTCAACCAAATTTGCCTTAGAGTCATTTGGCGGTCGAAACTTTTCACAAACGCTTCTGTCACTTTATTGCACGCTTTGACGGTGTTTCAAGCACGTTCGATTTTTACCAGGGAATCTATGATATTCTACACGATTCTATATGACACTTTAAGCAGGGCAGGCTCCACCGCAGTTCATTTGCATCGGCCCCAAATGGAGAATATTGGAAGATTTGACAAAAGTTTGAACATTAACAAATTCTCAATTTCAATGTCTCGTAAACGTTTTATGGAAACCTAAATAAAACTATACCAGACATTCGTACATCCCTGGTATATATATGCGATGTTTCTTGAACGTCCCGAAACATTTTCAGAACATTCCAATGTTTCAGAAGACGTTTCGAGGATGTTGATAGAACCTCCCGGTGCTGTATGGGATCAGAACTCGAGGTGGGGCAAACTGTTTGATTTCAAATTTTCCAAAACTTTTTTATTTATATATTTATTCATTGAATTAAAAAACATTTATCCTATTTCGCAAACGGGGACAACTTTCCTCCCTCACACCCCCCTGGATACGCCAATGGTGTGATATACTTGCTAATGGGTATAGCAGAGAAAGAGGGGTAACAAAGTAACACATGTGGAAATTTGAACCGGGGCAGTACTGGCCCTGACTTAAAGAATCTGGGCCAGTACTGGCCCGGTTTAAATTTCCACTTGGGGAGGAACTATCACAGCGAATTCATTTTTCGCGTGCACCCAGACAGCACGAATTTTCTTATTATCTCAAAGATTTCCCCTGGATGTCTTAACTCTAGAACACAACACTTATTTTCTTTTTTATTGAACACAACACTGGGGTATTTTTACATCCCACGCCTTTGAATGCGATTACGCAAATATTCGTTATGAAAAATGAATTTTGCAACACATGTTTTTTTTCAGTTTTTCGAAGACGAAAACAATAGTATGAATTCCAATGCAAAAATGTTATGAAAAAATTGCGAAATATTAGTTTACGGGAGTGCTCTGGTCGATTTTTTCACCAAAAAACTATTAGATCGTTTCAACCATTAAACTTTGGATCAAATGATTCAGAATCAATGAAACAATCCGGATCTGGTCTGTTTATTGTTCAACTAACTCCTCATAAATAATTAGAACGAAATTTCGTTATCAGCCAATAAGAAACCTCTATTCAGTTTTTTTGATATTATAATAAATATAATCCATGTACAATTATTTTGAGACCAGAGCCGGCATCTCTGATTTATTCTGGATTTTTTTATCTCAAGGTCGATGTAATTAATTGAATATTAATGACGTGAAATGGTTGAAACGATCTAGTAGTTTTCTAGTGAAAAAATCGACCAGGGGACACCCTTAAATCGAAAATAAATCACAAAAAATGGCATTTGACATGTTTCCAACAAATGACCGTAATTTTGCGAATTTCTATGCGGTTTTGATTAACCGAGAACATTTGGGAACTCGAAACAATTATCTAGAACACGGATAAAACAGAATTTTTATTCCTTTTTCAAAGTACATTTATTTGAGGACGCGAAAGTTGAAAAGTTCAAGATCCTCAAAAAAGGACGAAAGTTAATGTAAACGTTACGGAAGCATTTATTCATATGGAAATATAATGTTTTACGATTGTCACTGGTGGAATAATACCGAGAAATGTAGAGAAAACATTTTTCAATTTATTTTTGTCCACATTTACCGCATAAATATACACTGAGAAAATTTTATGGCAAACTCCATAAGACTAGTATCGTAATTGCGACATATACTTCCACTATGAGGTCAGGCACTATACTTATGTTCATTGTTATCATAAGTATATGAAGTATTCACATGAAGTAGGAAAAATCAGTTGCATTCCCAATAAACACACACACGTTATTTCAACGTTAAAAGAACGTTAAACTGTCAAACGGACGTCAGTCGTTGATTTCATAACGTTGATTTTTAGTTGAAATTTGATAGGGAGTTAGACGACCAGGAATTTACGTTTTGATGACGTGTAATTTAAACTAATATTCAAAAATAACCATCAAACGGAGTCCTCAAAAAACGTGCTTTGAACGGATTTGAATCACGCGTTTAAAATGTGTTTATAACACCTTGTGTTTGAACTTCAATTGAAGATGTTCCGCTAAAAATGTCGAGCGAACCCGAACAATGGTTAAAATTTCAACAAAGAGCAAGATAGTAAATAGTCTGGTATACTTTCCAAATTCTGTCATACTCATTGTTCTCGATATTGAATGAAAAGTTTTCAAAATAATTTGTTGGATTCAATTCACGTTTTAGATCCATCATTAGGACACGTCAATATTCGACGTCATTTAAACGATGTTCAAACCGTTGATATGACGTTATTTTATGGTTGAAAAACACGTGATCTGCCGCGACATTTTTACGTTGAATCAACGCAAGAATATTACTAATCCACAACGTGTGGTTATCGATTGTTTTTGACGTTTTTAAAACGTGCGTGTGCTTACTGGGTTGGTAACGAAATTAATTCATTTTTTTTTCCAACATGAAAACCCTGCGAATAATGACAGGAAACTCAAATTCTTGTGAAACCCAAGATTTTCCTTCGAATTTGAAAATATGGATTTTCACACAACCACACCAAGTATCGACGTTATCTCAGCACTGGTGTAATTTCGTACCCCACGCTCACTTCGCGGTGTTATCATTCGCAATCAAAAGGCAAATTAACGCTTCTAATCAACTCTTCCCTCTTTTGGAACTCTAAAGTGAATTATGGTCAGGATCCTGGATCGATATGTAACAATACCTACTTCACCTACAACTTTCAAACCGGCTTGGGGTACAAAAATACCCCAGTGTTGTGTTCTAGGGTTAAAGATGTCTTATGCAACCATTTTTACTGTCTGTAAGATATCTTCGGTTAAGGAATCTAAAAGATGTCTTCAGATCTCTTAGAGACGTCTTTTGGATTACTTACTAAAGATATCTTGGAGACAATCAAAACTGTTGCACAAGACATCTTCAAGATATCCAGTGAAAATCTTTTAAACAGTGACAAATGTTTGCTTGTCTGGACACTTCCTCACATTCTTTTACCCAAAACTGAGATACACATGAAATAACATTGTAATCAAAAAGAATCATAGCGTGACGTATAGGGTTCTCTCTATCAATACGTTTATTTTCCACTGATAAGAATTCCATTACAATTGATATCCGTCCGGTCGTTCTATATATAGAACAAATCAAAATGACTTTAATGACCTTGCATTATTTTTTCTATGCTCTTTATAATCGGTTTGTAACTGTAGGTGTGTTGCGGTCTCCTTGATAAGAGGAGAAAAGACTGATAGTAATAAGTATGATTAGCTCCCATTTTAATATAATCACATGAAAGTGATGAGATTTTCATGAATGTTGATTTTTTTTCTCATGAACAATGATATATTATCGGATCTTTTTTTTTTTTCATGTACAATTGTATATACAGGGTAAAGCGAGTTGATTATATTTTAAGGGCATAGGAATTTGCAGGTAACATGCGGAAAAAAAGGAATTCCACCATCCACTTTCCGCATCGCGAAATACAGATTGGAAATCAGTTTGACAGAATGTGGTGCAAAATGCGGAAATGTGGTATATCTGGGAACACTCATTTCTAATAGGTGTTTCGGTTAATGATGTCGATTTCGGTAAGAGACGATATTACTGATACGTTTGTTGGTACAAAAAATGACGTCTATGCCGTTTTGAAGGTTAGAAATATAGCTTTTTATAGCTTTGAGAATGTCGAATTACGTACCAGAAAAAGCCGTCTTGCGGGGAAGTTTAATAACCTTCTTTCATTTGAAGAAAACGGCTGCTGAAAGTTATCGATTGTTGATTGAAGCTTATGGTGAACATGTTATAACCCAAAAAACGTGTGAACGATGGTTTCAATGGTTTAAAAATGTCAAAGACAAGGAGCGTCCAGGTCAGCCAAAAGAGTTTGAAGATGCAGATTTGCAAGCTTTATCGGATGAAGACTCTAGTCAAACGTTGAAGCAATTGGGAAATGCATTAAATGTTGTACAATCCACCGTTTCTGAACCGCTACACGCATTGGGAAAGATCCAAAAGGTAGGGAAATGGGTTCCATATCAATTGAAAGACGAAAAACCATTTGTGAAATTCTGCTTGCCAGGCAGAAAAGAAAAGGTTTTTTGCATCGAGTCATCACCGGTGATGAAAAGTGGATCTATTTTGATAACCCAAAGCGACAAAAATCATGGGTAGACCCAGGCCAGCCTTCAATATCACAACCAGTACGTAATATACATGGAAAGAAGGCTTTGCTTTGTATTTGATGGGATAATAGGGGAGCTGTGTATTACGAACTGCTGTAACCTGCACTGTAAAAAAATTTCACCGGAAAATTCCAGTACATGTACTGGAAGTCATTAACCTGTACATGTACCGGAAAATTTCAGCATATTTGTACTGCAAAAATTCAGTGCAAACGTTATGGAATTCCCGCATCAAAACTGGAAATTTTCTGAGCCTCGGTACTGGAATTTTTCAGTACACGAGCTGGACTTTTCCAGGACATGTACTGGAAAATTAATGCTGAAAATATCCATGAAAATTGAAAAAAAATTGCTCACGCAAAGTGATTTTGCAGGGTCCTTGTGTTCCAAGATGATTGAGAAACTTTTGATCGTTCATTTGGATGGACAGAAACTCATGTCTACCTAACAGGATTTGAACCCACACTTTTCTACCTGCCTACCAACTGAAACCTAAGACCTAACCGATGAGCTATAGCGCGACATGTTGGAAGGCCAGCTTGGGTTACTACATATGCTTCATATCTAGAACACAAGAGGATAAGTCTTGGAAAAACCTCATATATCAATTTCATTGGCTACAATTACAATTATTATTCAAAATCTCAATCAGGAAATTTTTAATATAAAGACTTGAAATTTTTCCTGCCAGAAATGACGAAGTCCAATAGAAGTGGAAAATTTCAGTGCAACAGTGATTAAATTCCGTTGCATAGCAACTGGAAAATTCCATCACACGACCTGAAAATTGCAGTTCAAAACCTGTATAATTCAATTGCATAGTAACTGGAAAATTCCATCACAAAACCTGAGAATTGCAGTTAAAAACCTGTATAATTCCAGTATACCAACGATTAGGTTTTTTTTTCTAAATTCCAAATTTTTTCTCAAGTCCTTTTTGAGGGAATATTTTTTTTTGGTGCACAAGAACTATAAAATTGTAGTACGAGCCGGTAAAATTTTCGCGAAATCATGGCAAAATTTCAGTACATCATCTCAAACTTGAAAATTCCAGTACAATGACTGAATTTTCAGTTATGCTTGGTAAATTTTCAGTAACGTAACAACAAAATCTCTGTACATGTACTGGAATATCCATATTCCAGTACTAGCACTGGAAATTTCCAGTCCAGTTGCACAGTAAATTTCCAGTTTTTTTTTACAGTGTGGTGAAACGATCACTGGCGATCGGTACCGGCAGCAATTAATAAAATTGAACAGAGCTTTGAAAGAAAAACGACCAGAATACGCACAAAGATACGACAAAGTTGTTTTTCAACATGATAATGTTCGGCCGCATGTTGCGAAAAGTGTGAAAAACTATTTGGAAAACGTTAGATGGGATGGCCCAACCCCATCCGCCGTATTCGCCGGACTTGGCCCCGGTTGGCCTCAAAAAATGAACAATTCTTTTGGCAAGGAATCCATGCTTTGCCAGAAAGATGGGAGAAAGTCATAGCAAACGATGGCCAATACTTTGATTATTAAGATAATTCATATTGTTTCGTAAATAAACGCCCAAATTCTGCAAAAAATCGACATTATTAACCAAAACACCTATTATTTATCTAAAATTTGTGAAAAGTTGATCAGAAACCCGTCGAAAATCCCTTGAGAGCTCTCTAATGGTTCACCAGAACTTCATTTCTCTTGACTTCCTACGCAGAGTAAAGTTTATATGAAGGATTACTATATTTTTATGCACTGAAAAAAATAATTAGTTACCCTCACTCCAAATTGGTTTCAGAAACTAGATACTCATTTTCATTGTTTTTCGAGTAATATTCAAGAGAAATCTTGAGCGTTTTATGTTTACTACAAACTTAAGAAAAATTCTTAGATTTTAAGAAATATTCTCCAATTTTCTATTAAAGATTACTATCCTTTCGAGCTGCATTCTTCTCCGTGTATCTTAACAGAGTCCCGAGTTGAATTTCAATCATATTTGATTGAAAAAAGTCTAAACCCAACCATAAAATTAATGAAATCGTGACTTCTCTAAAATACAGCCAAAAACAAAGAATTTCTCTTTCTCTCTCTCTCTCTCTCTCTCTATGTTTTGATCTTTGTTTGAACAGCATCCATTAGGAATTTACACATAATATATACACGTCTCTAGTTCAAAATTTTCAAAGAGTCCACTATATCCTTCCTGTAACTCACCGGAGCGAATATATTCCTTGAAAACTCTGAGCTAGAAATTCCACACTTTGTTTTTATGGTCGAAGGCTTTCAAGTTGACCATAGAAACTACTTCTTTTAATCGTTACATTCTGTTTTATTCCTCAACATTATTTGTACATTATATACCTACACAATGATCGTTTTCTCTGATGTTTCATGATTTCGTATAGATTATTGATACAATCTCAAATAAAATCGCATCCTGATGTAATTCTAATCGTTCATGACATGTTTCGAATTGCTTTCGAATGATTTTGAATTCCTAAAATTAAAAACTTTCTTCAAAAATCAAAAGCATCTCTCTTCTAATTTGAGACATCATTCAAAAATTGGTAAAATTCTTCATAAATTCTAAACAATCGTTTACGAAATTTTTCAGATATTCCTTGCAGCAGTGATTCCATTAGTGATTTAGACGCTTATGGACCAAGCACGAGCGTTGACTCAAACATGAGTGGACATAGATTATGGCAAAGATCAGGTACGATTCTTCATTGTTCTTTTGTTCTTTTGAAAAAAAATTTTGCATTATGAGCGTAGACGAAATTGGCCGAACTTGGCCAAGTTTTGACGTTTTCTTCACGAGACCTTGATTATTTACTTCTCTTTAGGCCTTAGGTAGAGAATCGCAAAGCAAAATTGTCAATTCATCAAGTTTTTCTGATGGACCAACCTATAACGAACGATATTTGATGATAAATACCAAAAAGAAATTTCAAAAACGTAATAGATTGACAACCATGTCACAGGGGGACAAACTCTCCAAATATGGCTAATAAAACAATCCCATACTTTCTAAAACTGAATCACCCTGTTCAAAAGAATCCATTGAATCTGACAATGAAATTCCATGAGATTTGGTCAGAATATTGTCCGAGATTCAATCAGATTCATTCATCTGACCGATCTCATCTCAATCGGAACATCGTCCAAGATTCAATGAGATTTGACGAAGATTAATGGCCCTGGATTGTAAGGATAAATTTGCAACTGCAAATCAATGAATATATTCCCTGATTTTCGTAGTAGAATTTGGCTACTTGTAATCAATGAAAAAATATCCAACTGTGAAACCAGGGATTATTTCCTGATTATGCAGTGGAATTCGAGTAAACTAGTAGGGACCAAATGTTCATTGAATTCATCAAAGTGTTGACTCACTTTCAATTTCCACGTCCGCGAAAACAACGTCGTGTTCATTCAATGCAAACCTAAATTTCGAATGGACCGAATCAAATATGCATTTGCAAACGTCAAATTTGAGCCAAGTTCAGCTAATGTTAAGTAATGACTGATTAAGCATCAATAACATGGTACTGTGACCATTGAATGAAAGAAACATATTTATTTAGTTGACTCCTGGAAAAAACTAAGTTTGGAACTATACGGAAAAAATAATTCGCTGTGGTAGCTATTTTGTGCTAAAATGGCTACAAAATCTAGATTTCAGCTCCTGTAGCAATAACTTTTGTTGCCACAAAAATAGTTACCACAGCTAGTTTTTAGCGACCCAAATATCAACCGCATCATTTTTTACCATGTAATGCAAAAGATCGAAGGATATAAAACTATCATATTAATTTGGATAATTTTTGATATGTATAATCAATGATATTTTAATTTTACAGGCTCTTCTGGGTCCGTTCAATCATGGGGTTCTAGTTTTTCAGCGGATAGTCAATCGGATGAAATAGCAGCCGATTTCATGAAATCCTTCGTCCCCCTGTTATTCGATGCTCCAAATACGATAGACCAAGAACAAAAAGCGAATTTTGGAAAACTGGTTTTGGTGAGAACTATGACCTATAACGTTGTGATACGGAAATACAAGTTTTTACCTGCTTTAATTCCCCTGCTCAATAGAGATGGGCAAGAGTAACAGTAATCATCGCTCTTTTATCAAATTTGTATCAAGTTTCTATCAAAGTTTTACGAAAAGATTGATGGAAACTTGATACAAAATCTGTATAAAAGTACCGATTACTGTTCCAAAAATGATTGAATCGCATTGGATTTTAATTGTCAGATTCAATCAGATTCATAAGTTGTCCATATCTGGCTGGACAAAACTGAAATCCGATAGGTTCAAATGGATAAGATATGAACCTGGCCACATCTATTAATTCCATTTTGATTGGATCCAATCAGATCAGTGAACGGCCATTTTTTCAAGATTCATTCTCTCAGAAACGAAAATCCAATCAAATCGTCATCCCACACTCACAGAAAGGATTTCTTGAAATGAAAAAATTTTTCTTGAATGAAGAAAAGTTCGTTTTGATTCCAAAAGAAATTTTGTCGATTCAAGTAAAATTTTCTAGGCTCAAGAAAAAAGATGAGTTTTGTCCCAGCGACAAGAAAAATTTTCTCTCTTCAAGAAATCCTTCCTGTGAGTGCAATAAAACGCAGAAACTTCAAAAAGATATTTTTCAACTCTTTTGAATCACTTATAATCAACAATTCCATTTTTCCAAAAAAAGATGGACATTAATATTCCTCTAATCTACCATTCGAATGATATAGACGGAAGCTGGAAGAATATGGTTCGCGAGAGTCGTGAACGCGAGGAGAGCACATCCATGCGTCACAGAGGCCTCGTTTTATTCTCTGGCCCAACATTTTGCCGTAGCTCTTTTCGAATGTCACGAAGCCGATGATTTTGCTCCAGCAAAAAGCCTTATGAACATGTGCTTCACATTTTATCATGAAGGTACGTTCAACATTCATACACAGACAAGATATCGTAGCCATGTGGGAATGGTCAGAATTGAGAAATAAAATACTTCCACAACTGCCAAAGAAAGTTTTTCCAGTTTTTTACACAAACTTTCTTTGCAAATTATTATCGTAGAAAAGGTTGCGAATGTCCAAAAAGTTTTATGATTTGACGAAGATTTTTGAGACTCCTTAAACTTTTGTTTGTCGATCCACAAAGAAAGTCCGAAAATGATTTTTCCAAAACAAGGTTGTGAATTTTTAAGCGTTTTGTTTGGAATTCAACAACTTTTTTACAGTGGGCCCAATATTGACAAAATTGTATTTGCCAAATTTCGGAACAAACCCCAATTTTTCTCTTCTGGATGATCATTGTTCTTCAATTGGGACTAATCAGGATTTGATGGATTTTACGCATCGTTGATCTTTTTGGACATCTTTTTGGTCGTTGAATTGTTTTTTAGCTCAAATACTGGGCCTTAATAATTTTTGAATCGCCAGCATTAGCAATCCTGACAAAGATACTGAACGGGTAAAGGACGATTCTGCAATTTTTACATGGAAGCGATATCTACTATGCCAATAGTTATATTTAGGGACTATCGAGATAATTTAGTGAATCATGAAACTTAGAAATATCTTATTCAAAGTCTTCCCGCAGTACTAATTGGTTTGCTTTTGCTAATATAGTGGAAGTGCCAGGATTAGAACCTTACAGAGAATACTTGTACACGCATTTAAGAGTTCAACCAATTTGGAGTTCAATGAGATTTTGGACTGCCGCTTTCTTTGACGCTGTCCAGTGCGAAAGAGCATCGAGACCTGTCCCTCCCAGACCAAAATCTCTCGATCAGCAAGCAATTGCAGCGGAAGATCGAAAGTTTCAAGCTAACATCGTTTTTGGGCAATTAGGGTAAGATCGGTACCAATGGTTCTTCAACTCGTAGCATCTTATAATATCAAAAATCAACTTCTCAATGTCATTCCAGAACATTCACCTGCAATATGCACGCCTTTGGATTATCAAGATCCCTATGTTTAGAATTCCTCAGAAAACAATGTGTAATCGCAAATCTGACACCAGGTATGATTAAATAGTATATCACGTATCAAGGGAGGAAAGGACGCCACTACCAACTTTCCTGCCGAGATATGTATATTAGTTTTCATAATACTCACGCGGGAAGCTCACGCAATTCAGGCAAGACAACGCAAGAAACAGGAAAAGTGCGCAGAGACCGTTTATAAGATCAACGCAATGGTTATCCTCACACTGAGAGAAGAGCAATTTGCAGGTTCGATAAATAGTAATACATTTGTTTCATAAATTTAAAAAGTATTGAACTCTCAGCTATGTTTCATGAAATTTCAAGAAGGATTACTGGAATTTTGCTTCACATTGCTCAGTGTTCTTCAATCGCTATCACACTGAAAAAAAATGTAGTGGAGTCAACCTCGCGGTGAGTTTAAATACGGCGAATCTCGCCGCGAAGTTGAGTCAACTCAATATTGATTGACCCGGGGTAAGTACGCGCGCGGAGTGTTTGAGGCACCCCAATGTTTCTCGTTAAGAATTGTTTTCTCATGAAATAGCAAAATGTAATTTCCTTTTTTATTTTTCATTGTTAACGTCTTCGAATTTTATCAAATGCAATCAAGGGGTAATATCCCCTTATGTCCACGAAATTTTTTGCCGTTTTCTGAGACTTACCACAAACGGTAGAAACATTTTTGTGCATATGAAAGTACTAGTCTTTGAGTCCCAGCAACACATTTTATCATATTTTTACAATACAAAATGGCGGTATATCAGCACATTCAAAATAAGTCTGTTAACTCACATGGGCGTACCACTACAGGTCACAAATCTTAATGTGGAACAAAAAGCCAAGAAGCTTCTCAAAATATAGTCCAAAATCTAGCGAACATCGTAGGATTGTTTCGATAAATTGAATATGACAGATTTTATGAGGAGTTTTCGATCGGTTTGACAAAGAAAAAACCGAAAAAAAAAATTCTAATCAATGCCATTTTCTTTAAAATCAGTTTTTCGGAAAAATCCTACGATGTTCGCTAGGTTTTGGACTTAATTTTGAGAAATTCTTAAGTTTTTTGTTCTCCATTTATAAATGTGACCTGTAGCGGTACGTCCATGTAAATTAACAGACTTAGTTTGAATGTGCTGGTATACGGCCATTTTGTATTGTAAAGATATGATAAAATGTGTTTCTGGTACTCAAAGACTACACGGAAAAAAGAAAACACTACTGGTTACTGTGAATGACAGCGATCGGTTGAAAAACAAATGAAAACACGCCTGAATAATGAGGATTAGCGCGATTACAGTGATGAGTATTGTAATACAATGCCTCAACGCTGACTGGGGACAGTAACGAGGACTGGGAAACGCAGTACTGCGTAGAATGAATTTCACTTTCAATGTATTTTTGTGACTCACAGTAACCATTGCTGTTTTCTTTTTTCCGTGTAGTACTTTCATGTGCACAAAACCCCATATTTCAAAAATGTTTCGATCGTTTGTGGTAAGTCTTAGAAAATGGCAACAAATTTTGTGGACACTAGGGGTGTGCGGGTACCCGAGTCATCGGGTTTTTATCGGGTCGGATCGGGTCGGGTTTTTCAATTACCCGAGTTTTTCGGGTACCCGATTACATTCGGGTAATTCAAATATAGCAAACGTTTTCCTCAGCAGGAAATATTGTGACAGCATCTCGATCAAGATTGCTGACAAAACATGTCGAAGAGTTGTGCTTCCTCCATTCAAATTTAAAAATATGAAAAAAGAATGATATTTATAAGAAGAATATTCATTTTCATTGATGTTCAAGATTCTATATTGTGGTTACTAAATACGAAAATAGATAATATATTATTTATGAGATATAAATGTGATTATATTCTTTAATTGAATTAAAAAATAAATATAAACATTCCTCGAGCAATTTGGAGATTTCTTAATGCGCTGCATAATCAATTACATGGAGTAACAACCCTAATAGACTTGTAGTGAATATGGCATTCTTCATATTAGAATTGAATTCATATGAAATCCCCTTATTCCTACAATCGCTCAAGACAATTTGTCCTTAAAATATCAACGGCAATGGCAACTTCGAATAGAAGTTGAAAATATTAAATTCAAGCGATTTTATTATATTCGGGTACCCGACTTGGAAAACCCGATTTAATCGGGTACCCGACCCGACCCGACCCGAAAAGAAATACAAATACCCGAACCCGACCCGATAAAAAGTGCTACCCGCACACCCCTAGGGACACAAGGTGATATTACCCCTTAATGAATTTAAAAGAAGTTGAGGTAGAGTATAAGGAAGAATTTTAAACTGTTCAGAATTATGAAAATTTCTATTCTTTCTGACGAATCATTTATTGGAGCGTCTGAGACAACCCCGTGCGCGTACTGACGGGTTCGATTGGCCGAATAAGCAATTACTTCAATCGATATTCGGTTGACTCAACTTCGCGGCGAGATTCGCCGTATTTCAACTCACCGCGAGGTTGGCTCCACTACATTTTTTTTCAGTGCATATAATATATAATATTCATGATGACTAGGTGTGTGCGAGTACTCGAAACTTTCGAGTATTCTCGAGTCGAGTCTTCGAGTAATTTGTCGATTCTCTTAGAATTATTATGAATTATCATTTGCAAAGGGTAGAATATTGTTAGAAAACCCAAGGGATCGTTATCCACTATCACACACAGAAAAAAAAAATTTGTGTATCAAGAAAACATGGTTGTCTTCTTTATACAGGGTGTCCCATTTTAATCTGTCACTTAGAATATCTCGAAAACGAAGAGATTCAGAAGAAAATGTTCCGGGAAAAAAATGTAAGAATCTGAGGGGGACATCCGATGGTGAACTTAGCTTTGACCTCAGATCCCACTTTCAAGGTCATTCTGAGGTCAACTCATGTTATTTAAATGGAATCTCCTATTTTTTTTACTACCGGTTTAGAGTCTACTCTAAAAACCAAGGAACTTTTGTCTCAAACGTGTTTTCGAAATCCCCATAGATGGCGCTCTAATTGATGAGAAAATGAGAATTCTCAAACCCTCGGATTGTATTCTGTCTAACATAATGCTCAACTCTTGAGTGTTTCTCATCTCCCGGAAATTGCCGTCGGTTGTGTTTTGTTTTGGTTTTGTTCTTGGAAATTGTTATTGTTCTGATTCACGTGTGAATACCTTAGAAATTTAGCATTCCCAAACTGCTCAGTTCTCTGTTATCATTCGGAGGAAACACATTTCTAAATATCATGCCTGATTACGCGCCAAACGATATTGTTGACGTTTTGTTGTGTCTTGGTGAAGCGCGGGGAAATTATGTTGAAGCTGTGAGAACGTTTCAACGTCGTTTTCCGGATCGGAGGTGTCCAAATCGCATTACGATCCGATTTCTTGAACAACGTGCTCGTCAAGGTCTCCACCATTTCCTCATATTGAGGAAATGACCGGGATTTCTCGATCCACAGCTCAGCATATCTTGAAATCGTTGGATTATCATCCGTACCATATCACTTTGGTGCAATCTCTAACAGCTGAGGATTTCATAACAAGATTGAACTTCTGCACGTGGGCCCAACGGAGAATTGAAGAAGATCCTACTTTCTCTCATCACGTTATGTTCTCTGATGAGGCAATATTTCACAATGTTGGAATTCTCAATAGGCACAATTGCCATTATTGGAGTGCTCAGAATCCTTACTGGGTCCGTACAATTAATCATCAACACCGTTGGAGTGTGAACGTTTGGTGCGGAATTGTAGATTCCAGGATCATAGGGCCGTATTTTTTTGAAGGAAACCTGACTGGCGCGGAGTATCTTCGTTTTTTGCATTTTGAACTCCCTGCTCTTATGGAAGACGTAAGTCTTGACGTGAGATCAAGGATGTGGTTCCAACAGGATGGAGCACCTCCTCGTTACATGCGAATTGTTCGAAAATTTTTGGACGAGAAGTTTCCCAGAAGGTGAATTGGCCGTGGAGGACCTGTGCGATGGCCACCTAGGTCGCCAGATCTGACGTCGCCTGATTTTTTCTTGTGGGGTTACATAAAAAATGTTGTATTCCGTGAACCTCCAACAACACGCGATGACATGAAAGATCGAATAAGAAGAGCATGCACAGCAATAACACCTGCTACGTTGCAAGCAACTGTAGAAAACTTTCATAAAAGAATCGCGCTTTGTCAAAGGCAAAACGGCGCTCATTTTGAGCATCTTTTGAATGCCTAATGCGTCCCCGAAGATACACCTCCAGTTCAGACAATCGGCCCTTTTCAGGGCCACAATGATGTGTAAAGTCCGAACGCGCAACCTCCTCGTGGTGCACATTGGGTAACGCTGATGTCAACGGCAATTTCCGGGAGATGAGAAACACTCAAGAGTTGAGCATTATGTTAGACAGAATACAATCCGAGGGTTTGAGAATTCTCATTTTCTCATCAATTAGAGCGCCATCTATGGGGATTTCGAAAAAACGTTTGAGACAAAAGTTCCTTGGTTTTTAGAGTAGAATCTAAACCGGTAGTAAAAAATAGGGGATTCCATTTAAAAAACATGAGTTGACCTCAGAATGACCTTGAAAGTGGGATCCGAGGTCAAAGCCAAGTTCACCATCGGATGTCCCCCTCAGATTCTTACATTTTTTTCCCGGAACATTTTCTTCTGAATCTATTCGTTTTCGAGATATTCTAAGTGACAGATTAAAATGGGGCACCCTGTATATGAAACACGGATGGTCTCAGTTCAATGCAATTCGTGTTTCATATATAACGAAGACAACCATGTTTTCTTGATACAAGAATTTTGTTTTCTTTGCATATAGATTATATGCATATTCATATACACTGAGAAAAGTGTATGGGATTGATTACTATTCGCTCTAGTTCTCATCGCGACTTTAGGATAAGAATTGAGTGCTGACTCGCGATTTGGTGATCATTACGATGTTAACCTATCGTTCCCATGGTAACGTAAACATTTTATCGCACTCACTTCGATTTTGAATAGTACTTATTACAATTTTGGAATATCTGTCACCGAATTCCTATTCTTCCTAGTAATGGTTACCGCATACTTCTCTCCGTGTATATATTATATACTTTTCAAGTACTCGAAAATCTACCAGATACTCGAAAAATTTTGGAGTACTCGGTGAATCTCGAGTACTTGGCTCGACTCAACTCGAAACTTCAATTACTCGATTCGACTCGAAAAAATCACTACTCGCCCACCCCTAATGATAACGATTGAACAACGTTGAAAGTTCAGTACTATTTAGGTTTATCAAACAAGTATATCACTATTTACCGAACCTCTAAATCGCTCTTCTCTCAGTGCACAGCAGAATATTAAATTCATCTATATTCTCCCTATAATTTGTATTATACAAGAATTGGCCCTGTATCACAAATAAATGATCAATAATTCACCTATCTTTGTTCCCTCCCTGGAATCGATGAATCAAAGTTGCTCACTTTTCCATCCTAAGGAGGGAAAACGTGCTCTCCTCCCGCTCTACACTCAGAAAAAAATCTGGTTCTCATAACCAGGTGACATATATAGTTAATTTCGGCTTTGACTATTTCATCTAGTTGCCACAATCAGAATCACGTGATTTTGTTTTGTTTTCCTGCTTATCATAACCAGATTTCAGGTTAATAATTCCTTAAGGTAGTTCTCCGGGAAAATTCAGGATCAAATTAGAAAAATGATTGTCAAGCAGAGCACCAAGGTCGAAGGAATTCGATAATCATATTCGTTGGGACTTATATTCTTATTTATGACAAAAAAAGAACCAACTCGAAGTATAAATAAACAACCTTGTAACAACAACGCGAAATTTGACATGGTTTTTTTCTTAAAAAATTTTTATTAGGTGTACAAATAAGTTTCCGCGGTTTTTTATAAAAAATTAGGAATTTATTGTAAAGGAAAAGTACATTACGTTTTATTCAAAGTATTTTCCATCATTTGCCACTACTTTTCCCCATCTTTCTGGCAACATTCGGATACCCCGTCGAAAAAACTCTTCATCTTTTGACGCTATCCACAAATCTACCCAATTTTTGGTGTCTTCGTATGATGTGAAGCGCTGCTCAGACAGACCATGTGCCATCGACCGGAACAGGTGATAATCAGAAGGGGCTAAGCCTGGTGAATACGGCGGGTGGGGTAAAACTTCCCAGTTGAGTGTTTCCAAGTATGTTTTTACCGGCGCCGCAACATCCCGACTAGAAATTTACCCCATGGACCAGATCAGGTAAACCTTGATCCAGATCAGGTCCTGATAAGGAAACCTCATCAGGACCTAACAAGTCATGTCACGCTGCACTATTATGAGGACCCCATCAGGAAAGACTAATTAGGATTTTGTGAGGAATTCCTTACTAAAACCTCAAAAATAAATCAAAACTAATCTATGAGCCTGTGTGAAAATTGCAGTTCGGTTGACAGATGTGAGGTTAAATTTATGTGATCAACAAATGGACGAATTATTTTTGTGAAATGTGTGGTGGTTATTTCTTGAATAATGTGTATCAAAAAGTCTGTTAGTAAGTGCAAAATGATTAAGTAAATAAGTCATAGCTGTTGTAACGTGTCAAAAAATCGTAATTTGTTGATGCAGTGAAAATGAATTTTCTTCAAATACTTACATCAGCACTTCTAGGCAAAAACTCAGGGATCATATTGATTTTGTAAGAAATATGAGTCATGAAGAACTCATTTGATCAAAAATATGTCAAAAGAATGTTCAAAATGAATAACAAAAAACTTGAATTATTCACTTGCAGCTCGTCGGATGGTTTTATTTTTCAAATTGAAGAGCACTCTTGGAGTTGAAATTTTCAAATTTGAGAAAAAAGCCTTATCTTCTGAGTTGAGTTTGTTGTTAGGGTGATAATAAACTTGTAGGAAGAGTTTGAAAGTTGAGTGGAATCTATATTGATCAGGAAAGTCCAAATCGTGTGGCAAAAGTTAGAAAATCTGTCAACTTAGCTGACAGCGCATGGGTATTCTATCAGCTTTTCTTTACTAAACCAAATGCTGGCAGGAGAAATTCATCAAAATATAGTGAGTTCAAAGTGATGTGAAGTAAGAGAGGACAGATACATGCATTGAATTTTATTAGTTATTATAAAAATGTTGATAAATATGGTAAGGCTATGTATGACTCAATGTATCGTCTCTCAATATTTTTGTTTCAATGATTTGCATTTTTGAGTGTGCATTTTCGTATCTTTCCACCAGTAACTAGTGTTAGGTTGAGAAAACATGTGTATTGAACCTGTTTCATAAATATAATAACATTTATTTGTAGGAACATGATACAACATTATTGGAACAAAAAGATGGGAAGACGACACTTTGGATCTTCTATAGTCTTTTCTTATTTTTTAGAACTTTTATAAGAACGAATAAAATCTAATGAATATTTTGGTCCTCTCTTACTTCACATCACTTTGAATCCACTATATTTTGATGAATTTCTCCTGCCAGCATTTGTTTTAGTGAAGAAAAGCCCATGCGCCGTGAGCTAAGTTGACAGATTTTCTAACTTTTGCCACACGATTTGGACTTTCCTGATCAATATAGATTCCACTCAGCTTTCAAACTCTTCTTACAAGTTTATCATCACCCTAACAACAAATTCAACTCAGAAAATGAGGCTTTTTTCTGAAATTAACAAATTTCAACTTCAAGGGTACTCTTTAATTTGAAAACTAAAACCATCCGTCGAGCTGAAAGTGAATAATTCAAGTTTTTTGCATTTCATTTTGAACATTCGCTTGAAATATTTTTGATCGAATGAGTTCTTCATGACCTTTATTATTACAAAATGATTGGGATTTCTGAGTTTTTTCCGAGAAATACTGATGTGAATTAATATTGATATAGATATTGTCGTTGTTGATATTATCGTATATTTGAATAGAATTAATTGTCACCACATCAGCAACTTATGATTTTTTACATATTACAGCAGTGATAAGTGATTCAATAATTCATTTTGCACTCAATAACAGATTTTTTTTATGCGTATTAATCAAGAAATAACGAAAGAAGAGTACTTGTTCGAAATTTGTATTTGATTATGACGAAACACATATTCATTCAGTTCATATATACTCTTTGAATAATACTCAGATGATGTGATGTGTAGGAAAGAAAAATGATGCTGAATAGTCAATAAATCAACCTTATGAGAATTGTGATCAGTTAAATGAAATACTTATTTCGCTGGTGATGGTTGAACGTTTGCTA
This sequence comes from Gonatopus flavifemur, assembly GCA_018340375.1. Lineage (NCBI taxonomy): Eukaryota > Metazoa > Arthropoda > Insecta > Hymenoptera > Dryinidae > Gonatopus > Gonatopus flavifemur. The sequence goes on from JAFFJZ010000005.1 coordinate 17,571,269, forward strand.
ATTTTTTTCGCTGTATGCATAACGTGGAAAATCTTGTGAAATTTTCATAAGTTCCGCCTAATTAAAACCCAAATAGTTAGTTTTCAATTCACATTGAGAATAGATTGAACAAATTGTTCAACAGTTTTCAGAAGTAGGTAATGTGTTCGGAATGAAGGGATTGAATTTAAAAACAGGCACAGTTGAAAATCGTTCAAACATGTTGTTCTTATTGAAGGAAAATTTGTTTAATCAAAGAGTGTACAATCTGAAATCAAGTCTGTACATTCTTGTATTCAGTTTATCAAACTATGTCCATGATCTTAGGATGACCGAACGAGGTCCTGATGCGGATACAGCGAGGAAAACCTACTTCGACCTTTTCAGGATAATTTGAGGAAATCCTGACTAGGACCAAATGAGGTCATCCATACGTAAGTCATCCACACCTAATCCCGATCAGGACCGTAACGGGTATTCCTTATTTCGGATGACCTTGTCAGGTCCTCATCATATGTTGGGTTAACCTGATGACAATTTCCAGTCGGGATGTGGACGAGCATTATCGTGTAAAAGAATAATTTTGTCGTGTCTGGAGTAGTAATGGGCGCGTTTTTCCTTAAGTGCCCGACTCAATCTCATCAATTGTGTTCGGTAGAGAGCTCCAATAATGGTTTCGCTTGGTTTCAGCAATTCATAATACACGACACCAAGCTGATCCCACCAAATACACAGCATGAGTTTTTTTCCATGAATATTCGGCTTAGCTGTCGATGTTGATGGTTCGCCGGGCTTAACCAATGACTTTCTCTTCTTTGGATTATCGTAGTGAATCCATTTTTCGTCACCAGTGACTATACGATGCAAAAAACTCTTTTTTTTATTCCTGGCAAGCAGCATTTCACTCATGCATAATCGGCGTTCAACGTCTCTCGGCTTTAGTTCATATGGAACCCAATTTCCTTGTTTTTGAATCATTCCTAACGATTTTAAACGATGTGAAATTGCTTGTTGAGTCACTTGTAGAGTAAGTGCAAGTTCTTTTTGCGTTTGGGACGAATCTTCCTCCAATAGTACTTCTAATTCCATGTCTTCGTACACTTTCGGCCTTCCACTGCGTTCTTTGTCTTTAACGTCAAACTCACCGTTCTTAAACTTTTGAAACCATTCCTGACAACTTCTCTCACTTAAAGCAGCTTCACCATATGCTTCTAGAAGCAATCGATGCGCCTCAGCTGCAGATTTTTTCACATTAAAGAAGTCAATCAAAAGTTCCCGCAAATGATGCTTATTCGGAATAAAACTTGACATTTTTGCACGAAAAAAATTACGTGATGCTGATACGGAATCACTAGTACTTTAAGGTTATGGTGTTGCCAGATGACTAAACTTGGGATATTACGTTTTACATCTGACAATTTCTCCATAACCTTCTGGTGGGGCCATCTTTTGACAAACCGCGGAAACTTATTTGTACACCTAATATTTTTGATCCGTTTATGACTTATGAGGGCTCATTTTGTTCCTTGTGAGATTTAAAAAACCTTTACCATGGGGATTTTTTTATATGAGTCATCATGACACTGTCACACGCTTTTGTTTATTAATAGTAAAATACATTCCCATAAACAAAAGCGTGTGACAGTGTCATGATGACTCATATAAAAAAATCCCCATGGTAAAGGTTTTTTAAATCTCACAAGGAACAAAATGAGCCCTCATAAGTCATAAACGGATCAAAAATGAAAATTTTTCAAGAAAAAAACCATGTCAAATTGCGCGTGGTTGTTACAAGGTTGTTTATTTATACTTCGAGTTGGTTCTTTTTTTGTCATAAATAAGAATATAAGTCCCAACGAATATGATTATCGAATCCCTTCGACTTGGGTGCTCTGCTTGACAATAATTTTTCTAATTCGATCCTAAATTCTCCCGGAGCACTACCTTAACCATGCGAGGATGGTGTCTATGACCATGTCGCTCTTTTCTCAGTGTACAGGCATCGGGAATGGCATTTTCTGCGCGAGTGTTATGAAAAAAAAAAACTAATGATGACAATCTCTCTTTTATTCGACTCGAATTTTCGTATTTGCCTCATTGAACTGCTGTTCCAGAACAAGAAAAAATGCTACGGGATAACATCGATCGAATGTTCGACGAAACCGAGCCCTGGCGGTAGTCGAATTCGTACAACAAAATCAACAATTCCAAGTACCTTTTGTTGAACAAATATGAATGAATGAATGAATGCGAATGTTTAGAAAATCAATTGTCATAATTTGTGTACGCGAGGTGTGTTGAAATTTATCAGTTGCATTTAGAAAATAGAATTTCTATCAATTCTAACTGATATATATTCCCAACATCTTGTATTCCGAGTACTAGTACTTATTATGTGACTCCAAAAAACAAATTTGATAAACAGTATATATCTCGATACTATGTTGAAAAATCCTCAAAATGAATGTGAATGTTCTGCATACATATATACCAAACTGATACACGTTTAACAGCTTGATATCGTGCTTTGTACATAAGTCAACCAGTGTCCTTCCAAATTGTACATAACGTTAATACATAAATCGTATAAAATTTATCCATCGAGGCTCATATCATACATACGCTTATCGAATTATCCGAACTTGAAGCTTCCTTTCAACTTTGTACATCTAATAACTTTTTATGAGAAAATGAAAGCATCAAAATGTGATCTTGTTGAAATTTGCATAAAAATCATACTGTTTCTTGTATATACTCGAAACTTTCGATAATTGTGATTGAAAAATGAGCTTCGAACGCTGATTCATTGATAATTAAGAGATTAACGATCATAGCAAGTTCCTGAAAGGTTTTTTAAAATGAAAATCAGGTAAGAATATTTAAATAAACTATAAACACGTGCTTTTGCATTCAAGTCAATTATTATAATTCCATTGAATATGCTCAAAGGAGAACGTAAAGAGAATGAAATAATAGAGTGTTGATAGTAAAAATTCTTCTTCATTCGACTGCACGGAACACTGTGAAATGAGCTTCAGTTCCTGAACCATTTTGTATTATAGTAATATGTACTACTGCAGAAACTTCAATTCAATTCGAGTTCTACAAATATGTTGTGTACTTTGACCAGAGGTGGACTGTATATAGGAAGAGAAAAGCGGAAAAATGTAGGACATTAAGGACGTCCTAGTAGCAGTTTTGGACGAGAAAATACCAGGACCTGACGAGGCATGCCTGTTTTCCTATCAAGTTTCCCTATTTCGCTCGATTTTATGGAAATCTCATCCGAACCCTATTTGAATCCTATCAAGGAAAGTAGATCGATCCCTTGTAAGGGCCTCTTAGGTTTTCCTTATTTATGGTTTCCGGATTCTGACCTGATCAGAACCTTATTATAAACAGGGAATGCCTGATCAAATCCCTACTAGGGCGTTCTTAGTTTTTGTATTTCAGTCAGAAGTATTCAAGAGGCGTCGATAAGCGAGAGCCTACCCACACAACACTCGTCGTCTAAAAGATATCTTCAGAAATAATTAAGAACAATGCACTGACAGGAAAACGACCTGGTTGAACCATTCGTGTTCGCATTAACTTGAAATCTGGTTCGATTCACCAGAAAATGTGATTGTGATGTCCAAAAAATGTGGTTGAAGCAAAAATTAACTACATTCTTGAGGTTAGAAACACCAGATTCTTTTCTTAGTGTAATAACCTGAAAAATGTAGTTAATTTTGGCTTCAACCACTTCTTCTGGACACCACAATCACATTTCCTGGTGAATCGAACCAGATTTCAAATTAATGCGACCACGAATGTTTCAACCAGGTCGTTTTTCTGTCAGTGTGCAAGAAGATATATACTAGAAGACTTCTTGCATTGTTCTTGATTATTTCTGAAGATATCTTTTACACAACGAGTGCTGTGTGGGTAACGAGCCAGTTCACCTGTGCGTGATGTCGCTTCCGCGGTGCATCCCGTGGATTTTAAATGGATAGGGAGTAGAGACGCCAGAAAAATGTGGATATGTTTCCTCAAATCCAACAAGTGCAACGTGGAGGCGACCTGTGTCCGAATAGAAACGCTCTAGTCATTGACAAGTTCTGTAACACTTGAATAGCCAGAAACTAGACACTGGCAAGTATCTCACCAGCACCCTTCGAGGCACTTGCAAGCGTCCAGTTTGTAGCTAGTTGAGTGTTACAAAACTCTTCAATGACTAGACCATGCCTGCTAGGGTGATGAGTGGCGGTGCTCTTAGCATCCTTTCATGGATTTGTCTAAAGACTTCGAATTTTCGCCAAGACTTCATGTGAAAGAAATTATGTGGAGTAATTTAAGACATACAGGATCAAATTTTATGTAGCATAAGATGATATAAATCTTGAATCCAAAGCACTGACCTTGCTGAAAATGCCAAGTAGAACCTGACAGAACATTGTTGTCAGACTTTGAACGGTTTCTTTCCCAGGAAAATGACAAAATTTCTACCAGATTTTGTCCGAAATCACCAAATTGTAACATCCTGTCACAATCTAGCAGGGAAGTTTTTGTCAATTTTTGATTGGATATCGCAGTCTGTGAATTCCAAACAGAACCTTCCCGAAACATTGTGGTCAGTTTTTGCCTGGATGACCTAGGAAAGAAACCATTCGAACTTTGAGAACAATTTTCTGTGCGGTCAAGCCTGGCATTTTTAACAGGGAAGTTAATCAGCAGCATTTTCCGATTGCGGATGCTCTGTGTTTCTTTCGCGACTGTGCTCCAGAACTACCCAATAAACTATTCTTCAGCCAACATCCTGGAAACTGTCATAATCTTATTTGAAAGATAAGATAAGTCGGAATGATCTCTATTGTGCCGATTTTCTGTCCTTTGTTTCATGTTTTCTCAAGAATTCTAAATGCTATCGAAAAGATCTCACGAATAACTTTTAGATAGCATTCAGAACAGGTCTTTCGACGTCTTGTAGACGACATTATGTAAATCTCGAAAGAAAATCTCAGAATATTTACTGGGTATAGTCTTAGCTCTTGAATTATAGGTGTGGAGACGGATTTTTTCATTGTTTTTTCCAATATCCTTCATCTCTGAAAAACTTCCAAACAAAGTGACAAATTAAGAAAATTTTCAATAAAGAATAATTCTAGCTTCTTACCGAAATAAAACGCTTTGTTTTTAGAACGTGTGCTGAGAAACCAAGTGACCTATTTATCATGGAATTATTACGAAACTACGAATTAGTTTCGTGCTCCCCAAATTTTAATACAAAACACTCATACTTATATATATATATATATATATATATAGAGCAGTACTTTGAAGCCTTCCCAGAAAAATGTACTAAACTTGATTCCTATATATGCACGGAGAAAAAAGTATTGCTGGCATAACAAGCAGGTCTGTTACTATAGCACCTACAAAGAAAATTAGCTAAAAGAGCAAGGAAAATGATTGACACAAGTACACCTTTTTGCTGACATAAACAAATTTCTTTGTAGGCGCTATGGTAGCAAACCATTTTTTCTCCGTACATGATTGTTTCAAATTGTACTTTCCAGCCGCATGAACAGAGAAAATCAAATTAAAAAAGCTCTCTTGTTTCCTTTAGACACCCCTCAATGAATATTTCGTGTTCAAAAGATATCTTTTAGGCAATGTTCATAGAGCCGCGGCCGTGCATGGAAAAAATTAGTGCTCCATAATTCGAAAAGAATTCGTTGGCTTTGTCTATTGTTTCAACAATGGAATTCACTTTATAATTTGATCGTCGAAACAATGAACAGAGTCAACGAATTATTAAAATCCAGTATACGAATTCTTCTCGAATTTGTGCTCCATCCAAAAGTGACACACTAGTGAACGAAAATTTGGATCACTGATTTTTTCCGTGTGGGATAACTGAAGGTTAGAATGGAACATTCATGGAACATCTGGCTGTGCATCGATTTTATTCTGAAATCATGGATGACATTTTGAACTGAAATCAAATACGGTCTTGAGAACGCGAGAAACAAATTCATTCTCGATGAGTTTATCGGCACCTGCAGATTTTTGGGAAAAAAATGTAAGTGAAAATCGGAGGAATGATCTTTGTTTGGAATAGAATATATGAGATGGTATAGAAAGATATCATCAATTTCACAGAAGAAGAGTGATGATAGAATTACGTATGTACATAGTGAAGAAAAGCATATGTATTTATATAAATATAATGATTGTAATGATATGATTTGTAACTAATTTGTCTCTGAGAATATTTATTTTGATTAAAGATTGTCTTTATGTACGTGCAAATGATATTCTAATTATGGAAGCAACAATAATGACAATAAAATCTATGAATTAAAGATGTTCCGATGTACTTTGATCGATAAAATAATCAAAAGATTACTGCACGCTTGGCGAATATGAAAAATTGAGAAGAAAAAGTACATGTGGGTCATTCCATGAGAAATTTACATTAATTTTTCTCATCATTCTACATGGAAAAATATTCAGCACGTGGCTCCCCATTTTTTTTATGGAACTTCCCGTAATTTGTAAAATATCAAAGATTATACCCTGAAAATTTCAGACTGTTTCGTAAGTCCAGTTCAGAGAAATCTTGCAGACAAATTCTTTACTCGGATGGTACGCTGGTATTGCCTTAAGACATCCTCATAATTCTCAAGAGAACCCGAAGGTTCCCACATAGGACCGGATGGTCCAGCAATATTGTCAAAATATTACATTTGGAATGTGTAATATTCTGGAAAATGTCTCAAGAAGATTGTCAGAATGTCTGCAGGATGTCCTATGTCACCATCTTTGTAACATTCCGGGGATGTTCTGAAACATTGCTGAAATCATTGAGATAATATTCTGGAGACATTCTGAAATATTACTGTGATCATTTCAGAGATATTCTGTACGGAAAAAATTGTAACGATCACATATATTAAAAAGCTTGAAAAATATTACTTTGGGTGAAAAAAAATTTCTACAAATGTGGAACGAGCTTGGCTAGAATCACTTTGAGTGAAAGGAAACCTGCTTCGAAGTCGATTATTAGGGAGTTCCCCCAGTGGGGATTGAACCCAGGTTCTGCGAGTGAGGATCAAGGCTTCTAACACACCAGCAAATCTCCGAGATGATCACAGCAATCTCAAAATGCCATTTATTGTAATCATCGTGATGGGAGTTTGAAGAATTCGTTTGCGTGGAATATCGACTAATCTATTCAGAATCTTCTGACATAAAAAATGAGTTGATCGTGGGAGAGAGGTTTTTTTTGACCTAGACTTTGAAATTTTACAAAGCGCTGAGTGAGATCAGTGGAAAAACTTCGATTCAGAATCTTCTGAAATGGAAAATGAATGGCACTTGAGAGGAACGTTTTTTTTATAAATTCACTTCCAAAATTTACCAAGTGCTGGAGCAAATTGATTAAAAACTTTCAAAAATTGGTTTCCGTGAGATATAGACGAGAAATCGATTCAGAATCTTCTGAAATGTCAAATGAATACCACTTGAGAGACACTTTTTTTGAGAAGCCGATTTGCAAATTTCACCAAGCGACAGAATGAATGGATATAAGAATTTCAAAAATTCATCTCCACAGGATGAACGATTCTGAGAATACATTGAGAAGGACTTTTTGAATAGTTGGGCTGCGTATGTATTTTCTTCGTCAATCATGTGTTTTTCAGCGGTATGAAATAATTTGATTACCGGTAAAAAATGGGATTTGTTCCCAAGCAAACAATCTCCCTTCTATTGTAAGATAAGCATTTGTATGGACAAAGAAAATTTCTTGATCAAAATGTTTCATTCACGATAACAAATGCTTTTTCTCAGTGAGCGTTTGAAATCGAGAAAATCCTCTCTCACAAACTCTATTCATTTTTCTTTAAAGAAAGAATTCCATCTGAGGAAAACATATTTGCAATGGACAAGTATTCACACTTCTGATTAAGTTTGAATCGATTAGCATGGATAACAAAATAATGTTTCTTGAAACTTTCTAACTATCCCGAACCCAGACTTTGAAAAATTTCAAAATTGTTTTATTCACAGAATATTTTAATCATAACATTGTCGGAACATTTCAAAATGTAATATATGCGATATTTCAAAGAGAAGATTGTCAGAATATTGACCATGAAACATTGTATACGTAATATTCATGCAATCTTCTGGGAACATTTCAACTGGAATGTTTCACATGAGACATTCGTAGAGATGGGAACTTTATGCTTTTTTGAAGGATGATTTATGCTTTCAAAATACAGTCTTTTATGCCCCAATTATGCTCTTGGTTGTCTAAAATTATACTCATACTTGCTCTGTAATTTTTAATCACAATGGTATTTCCATTTCCATTCTATGGTATTCAAACGATGGTGTAATTTTCAGTTATACCAATATACAGATTGTCACGGCATATCATCACCTATTTCATTCACCCCCAACTTTACTTTGTTTGGACCTTTCCAGGCAAAAGGCTGATATTAATGTCAAAGAAAGAAAATCTTCCTGAATCTCTTTGGAATTTTTTTGAGAGATTCAGAGTAACTTCAAGTAATTCAGAAAAATTTAGTCTTGTCAGGTATTCTGATTCTCTCTGAATTTATGATCAGATTCAAAAATTCCTCGGAATCCTTTGGAATCTTTCTAAACCTCTCTAAATTGCTCAGAATTTAAATTATTTCGATTCCAAAGATTTCTCCGAATTTGTCCGAATCCTCCTGAATTTCTTCGAATCCATCCAAGCACCTCAGAATTTGATTTATTTAGAGTCCAAAGCACTCTTCGAATCCATTTGAGTCTCTTCGAATCTTTTTGAATTTCCCTAAATCTCTTTAAATCGGTCCGAACCCTTCAGAATTTCATTTTGTTCAAATTCTCAAGATTCTTATCTTCCCGAATTCCTGTGAGTTTCTTTCAATCATTCAAACTGTATAAGTTGCTCAAATTTTCCTGGGATTTCTCTTAATCTCCTTGCATGCCTTTCCAGAAATCAACTCACAATTTTCCCTGATTTACTTATCTGTGAATCATACTGATTCTCCCTAAATCCCTTCGGCATTCCTGATGGAAAAATCTCCCTGAATTTCTCGATATTTCAGGACATTGTTTTGAGAGATTTAGAGTGCGTCAGAGGAAGTTAAAGGCTTGTCACATAGTCGTGAATGCTGAACCTCTATTCCTCAAACTTTCTTTGAATTTTTCTCAATCCCTTGCAATTTTTCTCATTAAGATTTGAGGATTTGTTTTGGAATTCCTCGTAATCTGTGTAAATTATTCTGAATCTCTCAAAATTTAAAGTAAGGATTCAAAGCTTTCTTTGGATTCGTCTGAGTTTCTGTAGATTCCTCTGAATGGCTCAGAATTCTGTTTATACAAATTTCACAGTTTTCTCTGAATTTGCCTGAATCTCCTCACATTCCTCCGAATTTTTCTGAATTTCCCTGCCTCTCTCAGAATTTCATCCATTTAGACTTTGAAGCTCTCTGAATTTGTCTAAACTCCTTTCACTTTTTCTAAATCAGTCGAACTGAGTTCCAAAAAGTTCCCAGAAATTCCTCTGAGATTCTCGAAGTATCTCTAGACCACTACTTTGAATTCCTCAACATTTCCAAGAATTCAAAGAGAAAAGATTTCACTCGAATTTTTCCTCTTTGAATTTTCTTGAATTCTTTTCAATCCCTTTGGAAATTTCAACGCACAATCTTCTCCAAATGTGGAAATTGCCGGAGTTGACAAATCGCCCAGTACTGGAAAGGTTGTATTTGCCAGACTTCGGCAAAAACAACTGTTCCTGTTCAGGCCCATTACTGTTTTTCAACTGGTTGTACATGTTCGACGGAGTTGAGACGGTATTGGTTGGCGTGGACGGACAGTGTTGGGCCAGTGATGAATCAATACTGGCCGGAAAATACACGGATCGTAGTGTAACGGAGCCGCGCCAGTACTGTACACTGTAAAAAAATTTCACCGGAAAATTCCAGTACATGTACTGGAAGTCATTAACCTGTACATGTACCGGAAAATTTCAGCACATTTGTACTGCAAAAATTCAGTGCAAACGTTATGGAATTCCCGCATCAAAACTGGAAATTTTCTGAGCCTCGGTACTGGAATTTTTCAGTACACGAGCTGGACTTTTCCAGGACATGTACTGGAAAATTAATGCTGAAAATATCCATGAAAATTGAAAAAAAATTGCTCACGCAAAGTGATTTTGCAGGGTCCTTGTGTTCCAAGATGATTGAGAAACTTTTGATCGTTCATTTGGATGGACAGAAACTCATGTCTACCTAACAGGATTTGAACCCACACTTTTCTACCTGCCTACCAACTGAAACCTAAGACCTAACCGATGAGCTATAGCGCGACATGTTGGAAGGCCAGCTTGGGTTACTACATATGCTTCATATCTAGAACACAAGAGGATAAGTCTTGGAAAAACCTCATATATCAATTTCATTGGCTACAATTACAATTATTATTCAAAATCTCAATCAGGAAATTTTTAATATAAAGACTTGAAATTTTTCCTGCCAGAAATGACGAAGTCCAATAGAAGTGGAAAATTTCAGTGCAACAGTGATTAAATTCCGTTGCATAGCAACTGGAAAATTCCATCACACGACCTGAAAATTGCAGTTCAAAACCTGTATAATTCAATTGCATAGTAACTGGAAAATTCCATCACAAAACCTGAGAATTGCAGTTAAAAACCTGTATAATTCCAGTATACCAACGATTAGGTTTTTTTTTCTAAATTCCAAATTTTTTCTCAAGTCCTTTTTGAGGGAATATTTTTTTTTGGTGCACAAGAACTATAAAATTGTAGTACGAGCCGGTAAAATTTTCGCGAAATCATGGCAAAATTTCAGTACATCATCTCAAACTTGAAAATTCCAATACAATGACTGAATTTTCAGTTATGCTTGGTAAATTTTCAGTAACGTAACAACAAAATCTCTGTACATGTACTGGAATATCCATATTCCAGTACTAGCACTAGAAATTTCCAGTTCAGTTGCACAGTAAATTTCCAGTTTTTTTTTACAGTGTACCAGAGTTGGGATAACCATTCAATATATCCAATAGGCGATCGAGTGCCAAGATCGGTAGGGCAATGGCTAACTACAAAATCGGTAGTCAAACTACGTTAAAATTATGTCCATGGAAATCCGGCTGTTATGGTAAACCAAAGCGGCGCCAGTACTGAGCCAGAGTGCGGGTTACTATTTCATAGATTTGATAGCCGACTATATGCCAGTGTCAATATGGCACTGGCTGACTACGAAATCGATGTTGTATTGTCGTTGAAATCAATTCATTATGACAAATGGCGTGGTACTGGCGAGGTTGTATTTGCCAAAGTTCGGCAAAAACAACTGTGCCTGTTCAGAATCATTACCGTTTTTCAACTGTCGGCGAACATTCGCAAAATTTCAGCCGGTATTGGCTCGCGTGGACAGACGGTATAGGGTCAGTATCGAATAAATACTGTCTGGACAATACCCAGGATTTTGAGAAACGGTACCGCGCCAGTATTCAGCCAGAGTCGGTATTATCATTCCATATGTACAACAGACGGCAATATGCCAGTAATGATATGACTCTGGCTGACTACAAAATCGATAGTCGATTAATGTTGCAATTATGATCTTGGCAACTCGGCTGTTGTGGTCAGCCGGAGTCGCGCCAGTATTGAGCCAGAGTTGGTATTATGATTCAATATGTTCGATAGACGACATGGTACCAGTATTGGTGGGACTCTGGTTGACTACGGAATCGGTAGTCGATTGACATTCAAAATCACGATCTTGGCAACTTGATTTTTGTAGTGAGCCGGAGTCGCGCCAGTATCAAGACAGAGTTGGTATGATCATTCAATACGTTCGATAGAGAACAATGAACCAGTATTGGTAGAATCTTGTTTCACTACGGAGTCTATGGTAAATTGCGTGACTTCAAGGGAATTGGTGCAATAAATGGGAATTTAAGTGGTCCGTTGTCAACTCAGAGATTAGCTGATGTGATAGAGACTCTGTTTCTCACTCGCAGGTCCCGGGTTCAATCCTTGCCCAGTGAACTTTCATGAAACCACTTCCAAAGCGCCTTTCTCAGATAACGGTGATGAGAAAAATAGATTCACAAAGTTTTGAAAGTTCAAATTCAATGTATTTTTTTTTTACTCGAAATATAACTCCGGGGATCTCTAATTACCAGCACTGTGTCAGTACTGGGTCGGGTCTGAATTCCTACGTAGGATGTATTATTTTGACCCTCTACCACTTCTCATCCAGTACTGGCCGAACAATTGATTCTGTTGCAATGCCAGAGTTCCACCATAGTAGGCACACAGCAAATATCGCTACCGACGTGGTGGTAAATGTTTTACTGGCCCTTATGTAAAATGATGTTATCATTCCGACTCCTTGCCAGTACCGTCCAAACCACTGGCCCCATAAGGGCAAGGTTGGATTTGCCAGTACTGGCAACTCTGGCAACAGTAACGCGCCAGTAGCGGCCCGTGTGTACATTTCCACATGGGTATAAACAATTCCTAATTGCTGAAAAATATGACAAAATTCTTTAAATTATATGATGAACTAAAAATTGCAAAATTTTGCGACCCTTTTGCCACTTTCCAGATGATGATGCAGCATATATGCTGAAAGTACATTATGCTGCTTCGAGTCGGAAATTATACTTTATTATGCTTGCGAATTTCGGTCTCAATTTAATTGCATAGTCCAAGATAATAGCAATATTCAGCCGCAATCGCATTACCTGAATTTATGCTTTTATGCATCGAGCATAAAGTTCCTATCTCTAGACATTCGTAATATTCTGGGAATATTTCTGAGACATTTAGTGCTATGTGGGTGGGTCCTCACTAAATTCGTCTCAACGAACATTTTCTTTCAATACTTATATTTCTCTTGATACAAAAAGTCTTAATACACAATTTTAAAACTATAACACTTGTTATTAACTGACATATATATTTTTATATTTTTGTGTTCTTTAAAAATACCTCTATTTCGAATATGTGTATTCACCATAACTCTTCGCGCGGAATTCCTCGTGCATGATACATCAGAATCATTCCCCACTTCCCACATGACAGTGCCGAAACTGCTGATATGACGGCGCTATTTGAAACTGGTTGAATTGCTGTGGACGAAGAACAAGGAAAACATTATAGAGAATGTATATTTTGAAATATCAATCACGTATCGTTTGTAAAATCATTTAGATATTTGAAAGATGTCTTTTTGTGTGATTGGGAAGATATCTTCAAATATATCTCCGAAGATATGTTGAAAGACTTCTCTTAGAGGTTTTTTAGGTATCTATTAGACTAAAGAAGAGTTTTAGACATCTGCAAGAAAACTGGAGCTCATAAATATGAATTAATCCACTTTGATGTTCTTTTGCACACAGTTAAGTTGGTGCTCAAATCAAGTTACTAAATATCATGTCCAGACATCACTGGTTTGGTGAACAAAGATTTCTGTTCGATTCATTTACTTGGATATATGTAGGTATATCAAGTACATTTTGATTTATTTACATAAATGTTCAACATTTCCTCAAAAAAACTCATGAAGTTCTGATTTTAAGCTTTTATACTGCACTCAGAGAAAAAAAAGTTGCTAAAACAGCAAACCTCGAGAATTTGCTTTGCTGATATGGCAAAACTGGTTGCTGAATCAGCAAAAATGTTGCTCTTTTAACAATCGCTTGCCATTCGGCAATTCGGAATATTGTTGCTGTAACAGCAACCGTTTTGCTAATTTAGCAAAGCAGATTTTTTGGAATCGTTTTTTCAGCAAGATTGTTCCTCTGCGGGTGGGTATATCGAGCATTGAAATTGAAGTAATAATCAGCTGAATGATGAATCATCAAGTTATTGTTATTCTACTCACGAATGTCATAATGGAACGCAAGGAAGAGGTACCAAATCATAGCTGCAATGCCAGTAACAGCTCCAATGAAGCCTAAGAAGTGTAACCTGTTCATTACTCTCTCAGTGAGCCATATTACTGGTTCTCCGCGGTCGAGCCAAGCTAGGCGCAAACATATTACGGACAAACAAACTGCAAATATAACGACATGTGGATTTACTTTTTTCTAGAGACGAAGCCATTAAAAATAGTAGAGTGTAGGAATTCATGAAACAAACAACTTTATATAGAAAACAAAGTAAATTGGCTCCAAGTAGAACTTGGCGAGATTCAATCAGGACATTTGGATATGGTACCTATAAGTTATTCAATGGATACCCAAATGTCCGTTTAACATTCATTTAACGTCTATTGGATCTTTATTGGATATCTCCAATGTTCTGGACAGTCAATGGTTATCTAACCCAGAGGAAAATTAATTCATATCCAATGGGTATGAGATCTACATGGATCTGAAAGAAAGGAAAATTAATGCTTTTCGGATCAACTGACATTTATTTACATCTGTAGAGATCTAATTTTTTCCAAAGTAATTAATGCTCAGAAGCCATCTAAAAATGGAGGGAATAGGCAATTGATGCGGGAAAATTGAAATTCATTAACGTTAAATTTTTGTTTATTCAGATCTCACCCACAGAAAGGTTTTCTTATCGTAACGGAAATTTCATTATTATGAGAAAATTTTTTACTGAACATAGGGACAATCCTAATTTTTCTTTTGATAAGAAAAAAATTCTCTCCCCTCAAGTAAAATTTAAGAGAATTGTATCATGGTGTGTGTGGCATAAATAAAGTTTGTAATTCTGAAATTGGGTATTCTTGCGATGGGGTGTGTTTGCCATCGGATATTTTTGCAATTGGATATTTTTGTATTGGATATTTTTGGGTAGTCCCGGCCCTGGTTAAAAGAATTCATTGAATCTGACAAATGAAATTCAATGAGATTTGGTCAGAACATTGTCCAAGTTTAATCGTAATTTAGTGAGACTTGGCCAGATTCAATGAGATTCACATGAAAGTTCTGACCAAATCTCATTGAAAAATCACCGGTGAGACTTGATCAGAACATTGTTCACGTTGAATTGTAATTAAATGAGAATTGGTCAAAATCAATGGATTCTTTTCACCAGGGGGGATGTCGTTTTCGAAGGAATCGATTCTCTTTTATACAGAATGTATCAAATTTTTATCGATATTTTGTAGAAATCTATAAAGACTAAATACTTTTTCTATGAGAGAGAATCGATTCTCTTCAAGAATCGGCATCACTACCCAGGCGCCTGTGTCTACTTCCAGCACGTCTCGCGTGTATGCACGGCAAGCCCCTGGCAACAGGATAATTCATTCATAACTATCATCATATGACGAATCAACGGATCTTGGCGAATATCACTGGTTGAATAACTGTCTGAACAACAGTGAAGAATCACTATTCTATCTCGTCCGAATGAAAGACTGAATTATGTGACTACTGAATTCACTCGGTACCACATTGGATTTACAGTGCTTCTGTTCCACATATAAACTTTTTGTTCACAAAAATATTTACTAACCTGTAAAAACGGACCAAAATCCAACGTCATAATTTCCATAAATTAAGAAAAGTACGTTGAATGCAAGAATTCCGATAAACACACCAAAACCGCTCAGTAGTACATGTATGAGACGGGTACGAGACATTTTAAAATCCTTTGATCATCAATATTAACCTCTATGCCTACTCAAAAATGCACAGTGACAACGAATTGTACGAAAACTTCGGCATGAGGCCAATGCTAATACGTATACCGGTGTTTTTTCTTCTACGCACAGCTGGGTTTTGTTGATCGTTATGAATTAACGACGTACTCGATTTCCACACAGCCACAAATGAATTCGGTATTCTTCTCACAAGTTATCTTGAATCGGAAGAAGTGAACCGTATAGAAATATTTCGCTGAAATATTTATGCATAACCATGAATCATCACTGAAACATGTAGCACTTTTTTTTTATTTTATAAGCTTTTTAATTTTTTTTTTCAGGATAATAGGGATGAAATTGCGCTTTAAGAAAGTTATGACGAAAGTGTGATGATAAATTGTTGACATTTTTCTGAGTATTGAAAAGAAAAATTCAAAAATTCTCAAACCCTTTTTCATATACGATATTGAAATATTAAATATAAATACATTTACAGGATTCAAAAGTTTTTCAATCATCAGAGAAATTTCAACAACCTTTATAGAATTTTTCGAATTCTGCATGTATTCGCAATGTATGTAAATTTCACATTAAACATGAAATTTCCCGTACAGCGCACCTCCGTGGCCTCCACGGAGAACGAAGGGGAATCCTCCACGTGAGCAACGTGGAGACACCATAGCCCCCCCCCCCCCGGGTAGAAATTTCCTCGGTTGGAAAGTGGGCCATGTCAGGCCCTGTTCAGGCCCAGACCACTCCGACCAGAGCTTGATAGGAGCCTGGAATGGACTGATTCACATTTCTACTAGGGCGTTAGGTGGGAAACACGTAGACTCTCCGTAGAGGCTTCCGATGCGTACATCTTTGTTCCACCTTTCCTCTCCGTTGCGTTCACCTTTATTCTTCCTTGCCACTTCGTCCCTTCCACTTTCAATCCATGTCGTGGCAACGTTGCGAGGGGCGAACATTTCTCCGACGCCTCTACGGAGACTACGTGTTTTTCACCTAACAGCTACGGAGTCTCCACGTTGCTGACGTGGAGGATCCACCTTTGTTCTCCGTGGAGGCCACGGAGGTGTCCTGTACGGATATATTCCCGTACAGCACAACCACCGATCCTTCACCTAAGACTTCGGTGGACTGAAGGTGGAGAATTGGTGGAGAGATAGGAGCTGTGGAAATAAGGGAGAAATCGGGGAGAATTTCCGTTGAGGCGATAAAGAAATGTCCGCCCCCTATATTTTCGATAAAATTCATATTGGTGCATTCGCATAACCAAATCTGAATGTATAAATTCACGAATCTAAGTTTTATTGGAAATACAGGGGGCACGGAAAAAATAATTTAGCTGCAGTAGCTAAGTAGCTAGCACGGACACGGACAACCATTAAATTTAGCTGCAAGAGCTAATTTAATGGCTGTCCGTGTCCGTGCTAGCTACTTAGCTGCTGCAGCTGAATTATTTTTTCCGTGGGCGGACATTTCTCTGTCGCCTCAACGGAGACTCTCCCTGATTTCTCCCTTATTTCCACGGCTGCCATTTCTCCACCGAAGTCCTAGGTCGAGAATCGGTGGTTGTGCTGTACGAGATATTATACAGGGTGACCCAAGTCGGATAGATTATATTTGGGCAGCATATTCTGCAGCCAGAATGCAACAACTTTTGTATTTGGCAAACTTTTTTCGAGATATAAGCATTTTTAGATTTTGTTTCAAATCCAAATCACTCAAAAACACGATATGCTACGTACTTAGGCTTGAGACCATTCGCTAAGTTGGAAAACGACGGTTCCCTGGAAAAAAATTTCAACTATCCCATCATTGTTTGTTCCGGAGCTATAGCGATTTGAAATTTTTTAGCTTCTAGTTCATCGGAAAACTGAACGGTAGTATGCAAGAAGCCCGACTCCACTATGATTGGTTGATCACTAAAAATATTTAGTGATTTTACTAGAGATCACCAATTTTCAGCCAATGCCGAGCAGTCGGCCTTCTTGCATATTACCAACTGAACAACTTTTCCATTTACCATTTTTTGATCCGAGGCTTAGTTTCAGAGTTAATTTCACCAAATAAACTGGATGCTACATAAGGATACTCTTCGATCATTGGCCTAGCCGATGTCCTTACTACGTGAATGGTCAACTTATTTTGCTTATAATTCAAAAATTAAGCTTCGGATCGGAAAATGTAAAATGGAGAAGTTGTTCAGTTTTCTCGGTTTTCTCTTAAGGGCATTCATCAGAGGCAAAGTTACTAGATCTCTCCCCCCAGTTTTCTCAACGATTAAAGAATATAATCGATTTTAATGAGCAGGTGCATCTTCATAGCATGTCAAAGAAAGTGCAGCTACTTTTTATTTCTCATTTTATTTGTTCGTTTCTGAGAAAACTGGGGGGGGGGCGATTTTGGAATCTAGTAACTTTTTGGGAAGGTGGTGAATGCCGTTAAGAATACGCTGGTGAAATATTGATAGTTTGTTCTGGGACACCCTGTGTTATAGAGTTCAATAGATTTGACGGAATTTTGTTGGCAACACTGCATACCAATCGAATTCGCTGTTAGGTTATGTTATGTTTATTTTGGATCTACGTATATCCAAACCGCATCTTAACCATACTTGTGAAAAGACAACGTTCAAAGATTTTATATTGCACTTTAATTAACATGTATTGAATTTACAACAAATTAAATACTCGAAATTCAACAAATAAAAATGTATAACTTCATAATTATTCCAAAACCAAGTAATGGTATTTTATCTCAATGTTTACAACTGAATGGGAAGTTAATAATTCGAAAAACACAAAATGATACTAAGAAAAAGTATACGGACACTGTCTTACTTCCTCGTACAACTTTTCCTGCTCGTTTAGGTGGCAAAAAGCGAGTGGAAATGGATGCACTTTTATATAAGGTACTCCGTCTTCTAACAAAGTTTTGTACAACAATGGGTCTTGCGTTACAAACGACAGTTATTTACATTTCATTCAACGTGACTTCACATTTTTTCCTTAAATCTCGACATTATGCTTTCGAATAATCATTCAAGTTCATTCAATCATGTCGATTTATTGATGAAGAAATATGAATATTATGTTGGCAAAGACAACCGTTCCTTTTACAGTGCTTTTGCTTGAGCCCTCAATGATATTTCAGCAATCATAAGACAACCACTGGTGAGATGCATTGCCTTCACATAGAATTTAGGAGGAAAATTGGTGGAGGGACGGTTGCTCGAGGGAAATACGATGTGGGGATACATCTTTCACATCACAATTTTCCACCTAAATTCTATGTAGAGGCGACAGATTTCATCGGTGGTTGTCTTGTACGGGTTGTAAAAAGTTGAAATATGAATAAATGAATTAGATCAGTACGCTTAATGAATTATTTTCATTTCATTCATTTCGAACATACTTCTTCTCTCGATATAAAAAATATTACATTTGATTCAAAATCATCACACATCACTTCCCATTCAATTTCAATCCCTATTACTGAAATAAAATAAAATATTATACTAACCCCAATTATCTCAATAACAAAATATGATGATTCCAAATTATCATCACAAATATATTTAATGAAACATCCATCATATCATCGAAAGGATATTTCACTCGTTCGCTCAGCATTCCCAAAACAAACTCCAACAAAATTGAAATCCATGGAATTTTATAATAAATAAATAATTATACAACAGCAAGATAGTTAAGGAAATGTTGTAAAACCTTGGCAAAGCAATACTCTGCGTCCTCTTCCCACAGAAACAAAAATATCAATTTTTTTCCATATAGTTAGTTTGTGATATCCAAGACTCTGCCATAAGATATTTCATTTAAAGACTTGTGTATCTCGTTCTCTTGCTATGTTGAAAACTAGAACAACTAAATAGAATAAAAAGTATCGTCTTGTGGAAACCACACAATTTTGAAAATTCTATTGCAGTATTCTATGCTTTCTTCTGACAGAAATGTGGCTTTTCGGAACTCTATTCCTGGCAGAGGAATAATCTCCTGGATCCAGAATTTATTCTTCACGATGGACCTCCATACGCGAATGGAGTACTCCACATGGGTCATGCGATTAATAAGGTATCAAGCCTTTTCCTCTGACATTTTTATTGTCGTCTGTAGACTGTGGTCAGAAAATCTCTTTTTGCACGTAACAAAATCTACTTTGGAGAATTTTTTGAATTATCGATGTACATTAATTTAAAATCCACCTAAAATTAATCTTTTCATCCGAGTTTTCTTTCAGAATTGAATCTAATTATCATAAAATTCTCATCAAATCGAATTCAAATCATAATACACCCTTCTATTCTAGATACTCAAAGATATCACATTAAGGCATAAAATCATGAGAGGTCAGAAAGTCCATTACATCCCTGGATGGGATTGTCATGGTTTACCAATCGAACTCAAAGCATTAAACAATCTAAAAACTGATATAAAAGATTTAAACCCATTGGAAATTCGCAACAGAGGTAACCAAATCATTGTCTTCCAATCTATATCAAAAACTACATCATAAGTTCAATAATTTCATTCATTTATTTGTAGCTAGAAAGTACGCTAATGAAGCGATACTTCAACAAATGGAAGGATTTTCTTCATGGGGTATTTTAGCCGACTGGAATAAATCCAATTGTTATTTCACGAATCAACCTTCGTATATGATAAATCAATTACATCAATTCATCAAACTTTACGAGAAAGGTCTCTTATTTAGGGATTTCAAACCTGTATATTGGTCGCCTTCCACGAGGTGAGACTTCGGAGACAAGAATTTCTAGAGATTAATACTCGCTAATATCTTCACCACGTGGACTTAGAAATATTTTTTGCTTAGAACAGCACTTGCAGAAGCTGAATTAAAGTACAACGAAAAACACCAAAGTAAATGCGTGACGGTACGGTTGAAATTAATCGATTTACCAAAGAAATTGAATGCATTGGAAAATCGAACGGTATATGCTCTTACCTGGACAACGACTCCATGGACGCTAGTGGCGAATCAAGCATTGGCATATTCTTCAGAATCCATGTACAGTATCGTTGAAGATACCGTTGGAAATTTGTACATCGTGGCTGAAGATCTTGTAACGAACAATGAACAGAAAATTGGTCCATTCGAGCACATGATGTCAATTAAAGGTGACTGAATTGTTGGATTCCTAAAAAAAACACATAAATGTATCATACACAATTTTGAATAGAAATTTCATGCGAACAGGAGATGAACTCAATGGTGCTACCTACGCGCATCCCATCACCAAAGAAGTTATGCCATTTTTGCATGCGGATCACGTTACGACGAAAATGGGAACAGGTTTAGTGCATACCGCTCCAGCGCATGGTCCTGAAGATTTCCTCGTTGGATTGGAAAATAAAATCCCAGTGGTAATACCTATTTTATATAAGAAAAACAAAAACAAAAGATTGTTTACAAATCATTTGTAGTTATCTATGGTAGATGAAGAAGGTAAATATACCGAGTCAGCTGGCAAAGAATTTCATGGATTAGAAGTTCTAAACGAGGGCACAGAAAAAGTTTTGCAGCACATAGCGTCTGATATATTACATCACGAAGTCATGGTACACAGTTACCCTTACGATTGGCGTACAAATAAACCTGTAATAATACGAGCTAGTCATCAATGGTTCATAGATATAAATTCTATCAAAGAAGAAACAATCGTAAGTTGTATAGTTGAAAATAAACATATTCTAATTTCACATTACACTTATCTTGTAATTGCAGGAATGTTTGAAAAAAGTGAAGATATATCCCGAACTGAAACGAGCTTCATTCGAAACTTCTTTTCTCAATCAAATCCAAACTCGACCATACTGGTGTATTTCAAGACAACGTTGCTGGGGTACACCTATACCAGTATTTTATCATAAAACTACCAAACAAATGTTCATTACTAGGTAATTATTATTAAATACAAAATTTGTTATTCAATCAATTCATGATGATTTTATTTTTTTGGGTTTCCAGAAAATTCATCGATAGATTAAGTGATTTGATAAAACAACATGGTTCTGATTGTTGGTGGGAATTGTCAAACGAAGAATTAGTTGGAAATCAAATTTGTGACGAATGGAACGTTAGGATAGATGATCTAGAGAGAGGGAAAGTGAGTTTTCAAATTATCATTAAAGAATCTAAATTTGGATATTAATGAATAATCCTCATTTTTATAGGACATTATGGATATATGGTTCGATAGTGGCATATCCTGGTCATCGGTTTTACCAGAAGGAAAGGCCGATCTTTATTTGGAAGGAATAGATCAAATAAGAGGATGGTTCCAATCCTCTCTCTTAACATCCGTCGCTTTACAAAACCGATCTCCTTATAGGTAATTAAAAATTTTCATACAAAATAATCTGGGAAAATACTAACGTTTCAATGTCTGGTTTTATATCAGCACTTTATTCATACATGGTTTTGCGGTGGATGAAAATGATTTGAAAATGTCAAAATCGGAAGGAAACGTTATCAATCCTGACGACATTATTAGGGGTAAACAAGATTTGAAAAAACATCCAGCTTACGGGATCGATACTTTAAGGTGAGATTGAAATATGTGGAGAAATTTAGAGAAATTATTTGACATCCATCTCTCTTACAGATGGTGGGTGAGTGGTCATGGATGTCAACACAGTCAAGTACCAGTCACGCAAGATTTATTAAACAGTTCTTTAGAATCTATTAACAAATTACGCTTGGTATTACGTTTTCTCTTAGGAAGTCTATATCCATATCTAGATAGTAGAACGACCATCGAACCAAAGTATTTACATATCGATAAATACATGTTACATAGAATTTTTCATTACAACAATCAGGTAAGGTCTGAAAATATACACTCATTATCAAATAAATTTTCCTTTATATACCGATTTTGTATAGATTCAAGATTTGTACGAAACATACCAATATCATCATGTACATAAAACGATACTGAATTTTGTGGCAAACGATGTGTCTTCTATTTACTGTCATCTCATCAAAGACAGACTGTACTGCGAGGATAAGGAATCGCCATACCGCGTTGCGGTGACTAGAGTAATTAATCAAGTTTTGATCGTTCTCGCTCGAACGATTGCTCCCATTATGCCACATCTAGCTGAAGAAGTTTGGTTAAATCATCCAGAAAATTTCGGTAAATTCAATTTTTATATTATGCATATTCATAAAATTAATATGAAAAAATGTTTTAGATCACGTACCTTTTCATCAAACAACGCATACAGTATCGGAATCTTGGAATCAACCGCGAATAGAAGAATTATTCAACAAAGCTTTGAATTTGAGACTGGAAGTATGCAAACAGGCCAAAATGAATACATGGGAATTGGCAGTCATCGTAAAATCTCCTGAATCTGATTACAATTTACTTTCGGTTAGTATGAAGTGATTGAAATTCATCTCTGTGAATGTGCGGGTTTTGAAAAATATATTTTTCTCTAGATTTTTCAACCTGAAGAACAATCTTCAACGTCTGAATTAACAGATATTTTACAAGTTTCATCTATAAGATTACTGAAACACGACGTTGCTGAGACAAAAATAGAATTGCAACCTATCGACCGAACTCTGTGCGGTCGTTGTAGAAGATATCCTGAAACTCAAACGGATGGATTATGTGAACGTTGTTTTAAAATACTTAATCCTAAAGTACGAGCGGCGATGTGAGTTTTAAACTACAACTATTTAAACAAAGCACCTTGTTTATGAGTCTTCAACTATTCTCTCGATAAGTAATCGAAACACAAAAAGTTACTATGTTTTTTTTTAAAAAAAAAGCTTGATAAATATATTTACAATGAAGTTATAATTTGTACATACAGTGGACGACTTGTTTCTTCAATAAAACCAACAAATCAATATATACAACTGAAACAATCTTTCTCATTGCCTTACGAATAAATAATAATTAGTTTTGATATTGTGCTTTGAAGAGTTATTAATTGGTCAACTTACGTAGATATATACTCGTAGATGTACAAAAACAAGCAAGGCATCAAAATATCGAGGCACTAATACTATTCACTAAATCTCAATTGGAAAAATATCCATTCGAATCTATTCAAAAAGTAACAAAACAAATAACATCGACTTGAATAAATGTATCACATTTTTATAATTTAATATCAACCGATTCAGAACTGTGGACAAAGCTTGTACCACGAGAGTCTTGACAGCAACTCAAAGAGGCTATTTTATCATCCTTTTTGAATTGAAAAAGAGAAACAAACTGTTCCATGATAATTCAGCCAACAGATCAACGATTTTTAACTGTTAAATCATAAAGATGATTTATGTTGAGCGCATCAAAAAAGTGCATCAAGTGAGGCTGATACCCGCTAGTAGCTAATTTTTTAACCATGTAGGCCAAATACGTTCTCAGTTCACAAAAATTCTCATATAAATGGTCCAAGACTTTGAAATTCGGATGAACGTAACCCTTGGATCGACTTATCCAAGTGTGAGACCGCAAACGATTGTGAAATTTCAATATAACTTTGAAAATATCATTCAAACAACCGTATATTTTCTCTCCACGAACGTTCAGCATACATCTAAAACAATAGGAAACATTAATATATACTTTATGTGCTTCGAAAAACAACATTTCTCAACTTTTCTCTGTTTTTATATAAATTTTTGGTTCTTTCCTAAGTGTTTTCTTTACAATATACTCTATGAATTAGCAAAAAGTACTGAGAATCAGTGTTAAATCATCATCACCAAAAGAAATTTCTCTTTTTTCCACCCCTCTGAGGTAAAAACAAAATTTTGTATGGCTCTTTCAGTGTTGAATTCTTACCTCGATAAAATCTGTTTAATGTAGTTGACGTGCGATAAGTAAATCTCATCCAACGTCAAGCAATTTTTCAATTCTTTTTCGAATTTTGCCCAACTTGCGTGTAACACACTGCAAGTGATATAATTGTGCAAAGCATGCATAAATTGAGTCATGGAATATCGATAAAGTTGCAACTGTGAACAAACAAATAAATATGAGATGCATAAAACCGAACGTTTATGGTACTAGAAGAGTGAATTACTTTATGATACTGTTCCGATGTTGCTGCTTTCTTCTCATGTTTCATGATATTAAAGTCTTCTTGTAGCACCCACGATACCCTACCGATGGTTATCAAGTATTTGAAGACCTTGCTATACTGAAGCATCACGACTTCGTCGAAAATGATATTCAGAGGCCATGAGATTTTGTAATTTAAACATAAACAATTAAGAGCATGCGGATCGGAGATCTGGAATATAAAAATCTTTGAAAATATTTCATATGTTATTGATATTTTTATGTATGAAAATTTGCAACTTACGTGTAATTGGGCAGGAACGTCTACCGCGGAGAGACTCAGAAGCTCCGAATGGTTCTTACTATAAGAATTGATCACAGCTCTCTCGAAAAGATTCGTCAGAGCAGCCGAATTGAAAAGTTCAATCGGTACAGATATTTTATACAAACGACTATACAGAGAATCCATGAGATTTTTTGCGAATTCTCCATTCAAAAGAAAATAATACCTCCGTAAATTGTGCATATGCGACAACATGTTGTGCTCGGTTAAAAGCAATTTTATAATCGCTTTGTTAACTAGTTGACTTTGAATTTGTAGCGGAATGATGATTGATTTTTCCAAATACACCTTTAAAATACATCAAGATAAACATATTTTCATCGAAACACTTCATTGAGTCACTCACCTGAAGAGATGTGTTATCGATCATCTCAACATCGGCTATCGTCAAATTTGATGAAACGGGAGTGGTGACGTTCGAGCTGAAGCCCATAAGATTCGAAGATGAGTATTCTTTATCGAACAATTCCAAGTGGAGTCCCGTCGACGAAGGCTTTGTGGCGTTAGAAGAAATCGTGATAAGATCGTTACACAGTTCGGTCGGAGATATATCGTCACAAGTTTGAAAATTCGACGTGGAACTTGTCGATGGAACAAAATTGTCGGTCGTGCAGGACATCGGGGTTTCGATATTTCCATTTTGACGAGAATTCGACGATATTCCGAACGGAAAGATATTATCCGTTGTGCAAGACATAGGTGTCTCTATATCATTCTCCGTAGCCCCATCGGGAAATCGATCTTCAATTTTGTTCTCTTCTTTTTCCGGAATGGGAATTCTGTTCTCGATTCCAGTTTGATTTTCAGTGGTGGAAAACATTTGTAATTCATTGTTGTTGGGTGTCATACCATACTCGTGAGATAAAACTTTCATTTTGTTGCGTTGAGCGTCAGTCAAGTTGTCGAATTTCAAAAAGTTTGGTCGATTGATCAATGGCTCGGTGCGTAAAGTTTTCAAAATTTCATCGCAATCCATTCGATTTATTTCATTGAAATTTAAGGTTTTCTTTGCCAGAGCTGTTTCTTTGATAGTTTCATCCCTTAAAAAGTCTTGCAAAGTGCTTCTCTCGTTGTTCCTCCTGTTAACGTAATTCAAAGGTAATTCCAATGTTTTTGATTCAACAGTTGGTTCTGTTGTTAACGGTTTTTCTTTCTTTTCAGTATCAATAATGTCAGCTTTATCTTCTTCTTTGGAATCAACTTTCGAAGTTTGTGAAATTTCATGCGATACTTCTTGAGGTTTTGGTTCTACTTCAGTTTCGATTAATACTGGATCTGGTATGATTTCATCCATGATGTTACGATTTTCATCTTCAGGCGCTGTATCGGGGATGTTTATAACAGGACCTTCAGTGACGTTCTGTTTATTATCTAATAAATCTTGATCCGTTGTTGCGTGTTGAGACTTTTCTATCTCTTCGGAATAGTTTGTTTTTGTTTCCAATAGAATTTGTATTCTTTGCTCGTGCAAATTCATCCTCCGTTTACGCCATTCAGCACGAATCGATCGATTTTCTATTTCAGCAGCCAAATCGTTATAATGATTGATGAGATTTGTTCTGAAAATATTAATAATTCAAAATAAAATATA
This sequence comes from Gonatopus flavifemur, assembly GCA_018340375.1. Lineage (NCBI taxonomy): Eukaryota > Metazoa > Arthropoda > Insecta > Hymenoptera > Dryinidae > Gonatopus > Gonatopus flavifemur. The sequence continues at coordinate 17,597,905 of JAFFJZ010000005.1, forward strand.
AATATAAAAATCAGTTGTATGTGTCTTCTCACCTCTTCTCTCGTTCTAATTCTGCTGCTTCTTTTTCTTCTTGCTCGATGGCCTGCAAGAACAACAAATCCGCCAACAGGGAATTCTCTTTCTCTTTTTCTCGAAACAAAGCAGCCTCGGTTGCTTGATCTTTCAATTCTTGCAAGAGTTGTCGTTTCCTCAGACATTCATTCTTTATGAGCTCTTCTTGCTGTTCTGTTGAAAGAAATAAAACCGTCAATTTCAGGAGTAAAAGAATACACGTTTGTGTACTCACTTTTTAATCTCAATAATGTGTTTTGTTGTGCACGAACAACCAGTTCAGCCCTTTGTTGTTCTGCCTCTTTTTCAGCGTTAATCGCCGACGAAAATGTTACAATTTCTCCTAACGCTTGTATGCCTTTCCTTTCGTACTCTTGACATTTCAATAATTGTTGGCGTAGCATCGTCACGCTTAAACATACCTTCAATTCTGGCTTACACGTTGCGGATACATCGTACAATGAATTCTAATTGAAATATAAAAAAATACTTGCAATTACTTGTAGTTACTTATACAACGAATCTTATTAATCATTACCTTGGGATCACATATCTTTAGAAGTCTCACTGCCTTTCCACATTGAACGATAGCATCTTTCAAACCATTTAAAAATCCTGGCACTGAATTGGTATTGACGGAAAAACTTTTAGCCCAAAACTTACGGCCTCGATTACGTAAATACTGAGGTTGAACTTTGATCATGAATTCTCCGTATTCGTCATCGCATACCCCTTCGAATAACCATTTCTCTAAAAATCTGTGAACAGTTTTTAATTTACGGGGCAGATTCAAAGACATGTAATAACATATCGGTAATAATAATACTACTTACCGAAAATAAACTTCCGAGCAAGACTTCAAAATTGAATAAAATATCAAAGCTACTCGAGGATTTGTTATTTCTGTCACTTCTTTGTAAATAAAAGTCAATATCCCTGTTCCTTCATCTAAATTTGATTGACCTTCCGTGTTACATCGGCATAACCTGGCAAGCTCTGTAACGAGTAGAGCTAAAGATTCTACCTTGTTGACTAACTTCAACAGCCCAACAGATTGATCGGATTGAGCGGAGATCCGAAGAATCGAGGCTTGATAAAAAAGGAGTACTTCTTTGATACCATTACACATAGCCTGTTATAACATAAACATATAATATTGATATCACATTATACTTTTCACGTTATCCAATTTTTGTTCACAGTTTGTACCTGGAATATGAGACCTTGTTGTAAATTTTCGATTTGTGAATCTGACGTTACGAGACAAGACAGAGATTTAAAACAATTGCCCCAGATTATCATCTGTTGACAAATTTTTGTCAATGTTTCAGGACTCGTCCCAGCGATAGTTATATTCTTTCTCATGGAAAATCCAACCTTATGCATTAAAAAAATAAATATTAAACAATTTGTATTTGATATTTAACATTCTAAACAATGTTAACGTTCAAATGATTCTCATACAATTTTATTGTACACGAAAGATGACGATTCCATTCCCAATAACAAAGAATGTAGATCCTTTATAAACTGTTCTATAGGCACTTCTTCTATCAAAGGCACAGTATCGATTATCTGTAACATTATTGATAATTAATCATATAACAGAATACAATACTTGAACTTCACAATATATTTTCAAAATAATAAAAGTACCTTTTTAGAAAGAAGACACGAGATATTCATTTGTTTTACTCTCGACAAGTGTATCATCGAATCTTTTGTATCCGTTAAAAACATGAGTTCCTTAGGGGAATCTTTATTGCCCAGATTTTCCCACGTACAATGATTTGCGCTACACGATTTAAAATCGCTATCCGTCCATACATCATACAAGTCATCGGGTTTGTCATCGGATTTTATATAAATGCTATTGGTGGGGACATTCCAAGTACAAGCAACGCTCTCCGTATCTACTTGCATTTGTTCGACAGGTCTCCAGGATAAAGTTAAATTGATTGCGTAATCTTCCCAAGCTTGAGGATCGCATTCTTTAAGCTCATCTACACTCTAAAATAAAGAATAGATAATAGACCTTTTAAGAAAAATGTCTTGCGGTGTAATCAGCGCTGCCAGCCTCCTGCTTTCTCCTCATGAAGGAACATATCACGTATAGTGGTTGAATGGAACGTCCAAGTTGAAAAAGCAGAAGCCTGGCATACCTGGTTATACTAAATTATATATTCACGATAATTACCGTAAGAGATGGTAAGAAATATAAGGGCTTATTGAAATTTTTTGCAGTAAAATTGGATATACAAGTTGATGTACGAGAAACCATGGCAATAGCATTTCCATATCTAAACAGAATATGAATTATCAACTTCAATGTGTGATATATAACATTTCTTACAATATACTATACGTAAAACAATATTACCCTACTGATTCGTCTTTATTTGATGCCGCATATTGAATTTGATCGACAAAAGATGTTGCGCTGATAGACTCCTGAATTCTGGTATTCGTATTTGTGTGATATCCATTTCTGAGCATGGTTTCAAACTTATGAGGTACGATAAAAGATTCTATTGGATAGGTTTGAAATAACATAACTTCTTTCTGGTTTTGTGGGATTCCTGGTAAATCAGGATTCGGTTGACCATAATGGAAAATATCCTGAGAATTCATCAAAAGATTATGAAATTTAATTAAAAAGTTTTATAAATTAATTGTTCCTTACCAATTCGAGTTGATCAGAGGAGAAACTTTTCAACTCCGCTAGTAACACTAGTACTGAGAATACAGTTGTATGGGATTGAAGATCTTGATCCATTAAATTCTCCAATAACTGTTCCAAATCTTTAGCTTTAGTGAGATGACGGTTCATCAGCTTGAGGGTGAATATGTAATTGAGTATGTCAATTATCGGGTCCTCAACATTCTTCTTTTCTTCAACTGTTGAAGAGATTCAATGAAAGAATTGTTACATCCTTGATGCGTAAAATTTTTGTTTCATGTGAACACAAGAAGATTATTTGATTATTTCACATCTAATATTCAGGGGACATCGATGTCCTCTAAATTTCAAGTTAAAAATTGAGTAAGAGGGAAATATAATAATTTCCAGTCAAGCGAAGTTGGAGATTTAAATTTCATACGGGTTCAAGGAGAATCAGAATTGATATAAAAATGAATTCATGGTACGATAAGAAGTCAAAGATGACAAAAAATCAAATTACGAATAAGAGGAATTGAAACACTCAATGCTTTGAACTGTAGGAAAAAGTGCTATTGAGATTTAATATTATGGAAGAATGTTTAGAATAGAGTGAATAGATAGAATTAGTAATGGAGAATTTTTTACCATTTGTAAAGCAGAATAGTTTTTTGAGCTAACAAGAAATTTTACTCAATGAGAAATACTATATCACAAGTTTCTACAAACTTTTTTCAAATGTTTATATGTAATTCTTCTACTACTAAACTACTTTATTTATTCTTTTCCTAAGTTAAATGAGATTAAAATGAATTTTTGTCTGTTTCATACATCTTTGCTGTTTCATTACGCATTGTCAAATTGTTGATATATCGTTTTCATTGAAAGTTAAATTCTGGTGTTCAACGAAAACAGATATCACGCTGTAATTCGTTACAGATATCCACATTTCCTGACAAGCATAGAAAACAATAATAATAAATATATATGAAAATATCAGAATATACAATTCATAGACGCTCTTAGATGGACAAAGTATAAAAAATGTAACCTACCTCGGTGATATGCAAAATTGCTTTTACCCAACAATATCTCAAAAGCTTTTGATCTCAACTTCTTTATTAGATTGTCATTGTTTCTTTTTGGTGAATAAGGATTATCGTTAGACGGAGAATTTTTGTCTATCAAATGTTCACATAGTTGTGTTACAAGAGTATAGACGTCTAAATTCTCAATTGTGCCATCCACAAAAACAGACATTTCATTCGATAACATTTTTTTATACATTCAATGTACTGATATTTCAACAAAATTATTAATTTATGTGATCATTGATTTGATTTTGAGAATTTTGAAATTTGTTGTCAGTGAGTAGCACCTAAACATTTTCAATCATTGAATTTTTTTTGGTAGACTCTACAGTGCTGAAGGCGCGCACATGAAATACTGTAATCCTTGTTCAGGGGGAGGGGTTGTAATACTTCTATCCTTTTTTGAAAGATAACGATAATAAATGATGGATATATTATTTTCCAATGTGTTGCCAGGGTGGGAGAACTATAGACGCTTCTCATTGGTCATTCTATTCAACACAATTATCAGATTGGTTGATTCCCTCAGAACATCGCCCTAACTTGGCAACACTCCAGATCTCAAGATATTATCACAACTCAATGAATGCAACTCAATGTGACATTGTGACTCAATGCACCGAGTGGATAGATAAAAACAATGTGTGATTTAATAGAAACATAAAAATGTCTAATTCTCTAGTACGTAAAAGTCTTGAATTAGTAGGTTACAAGCATGATACAAAATCAGGTACGTAACAATTATGTTTTTGTTTTGTTATTCATGATTGAAGTACAGAAAAGCGATTCAACCTATTTCGAATCTAACCTTGAAAACTACATTCAAGTGTTTTCTATTCTTCTTGCAGATCCAAAGAAACGGAAGAAAAAGTACAAAGGTACCTTAGATTTAATTCCACCCAAACATAGGATAATCTCAAAACGTGACAAATCAGGTAACTAGTCATAACACCTCATGTATTCCGTATAAGCACGTTGAATGCCACAATGAATTTTCTGTTACACGATACATATAATGTTTAATAATTGTTTATTATGGAATGTTTTCTAATGCATTTATCAACCCTTCAAGTAAACACAGGTGCAAATTCCCACCAACCATTTCAAGACTTTTCATTTTTCGTCAAAAATTGATTTTATTCTCGTGTTTTTTTCACTGATCAAATGAAATATTTGTGAATTTTCTTCCATGCCACGTTAATCTGCACAGTTTTCCCTTCAAATTGAAAAAAAGTAAGATTAAATTGGTCGAACAGGAACCGAGTTATTAATCGGTAAAGTTGCGTGGTGCGAATTTGCACCTATGTATACTCCGAAGGTGTAAAAAGACGTGTGTACTTGGAGGGTTCATTACATCAGTCTCAACCCTAATGAAATTCTAGTAAATGTGTTTACAAAGAAAATATCAGAAAACATTGCCTCAAATTTGGACAGGCGTTAGAAAGGATCAATTCAAAGGATTCAACTTCTACATGTTTTTTTCTCTTTTTTTAGATATCGGAGATATTCCGATCGGTGTTCATAGTCGAACTATTAATAAGGTGCGAGTAAAACGGACAGATCCTACAGAAGAAAATGTACAAAGACTATTATTATTGAGCAGTAAACAGTACAAGATAACTAATCCTGAACAGGTATAAAAAACTTCAATTTCATCATTGAATTGATCTCGGACAGCGCAACAGTTCAGTATAAGTTCATAACGAGTACCTTAAGAACCATGAGAATTCATAAAGAATTCCTTATGAATGGATCAGGAACTGTGGGGCTTTCTGAGAATATTTAAGAAGAAGATATTTTATTCGATTATCAAATTCTGTGAACAGGCAAATGAGATAATTTGTTTATTTGCATTTGTTTGGTAATTATATTGATTGAATTATCAAATGATGAAAAATCAGACGATGAATAATTCTTGACGAATAAATCGGGACTGCGGTGCTATCTCGGTTATTGGATATTCAATGTGACTCTGGTACTGGCTTGACTCTCCCCCACGTTCTCAACTAATTCGTCAGAGGAGCTAAACCTTTTCCAATTTCGAAGAAAATAATTGACCAATTCTATTCTTTTCTAGAAATTCCACAAATTTTTACTTACACTAGAAAAATTGTTACCCCAGCCCCCCTAATAAATCTGATAAGTGTTGATATATTTCATAGGAAACTTTGATTTCATACGCCTTTTCCACGACCCTGCTGGACAAGGAGAATTAAAATGAATTGAAAAAATTCAATCGAATTCAATGTGTTTTCTTGTTCCAATGTTTTGAATTGAGAAGGATTGAAATCAGTACTGTTATTTCGCTTGAATTCATACGTATTCGATGTTGTATTCAATTGGAATGAATGAGAGCGAATTGATATGAATACACACATTCAAACATGAATCTCATCGGAAAGGATGAATTACAATCCGTAGACGAGTTGGAAGAATTGAGATGAATTGGAATGGATTAAATTGTCATTCTAATAAATCCTTTTCAATCATTCTTCTTTAGCATAAAAGAAGCCTCCGTTTTGAACCGTTGTTGGCCAATTTTTCACAATGTTGCCAAGAATTTGCTGTTTCGGCTGTAGAAAAAAACCTGAAAAAGCCCAAATGATGGCTACAAAAAAAGAGCCAAGCTTCTTTGGATAATTTGGAAGGATAATTCAGGAAACTTAGAGATGTTAATAAAGAAATACCCTAATGTTCAAGAAATGTTTGTGCGTTCGTTTTGTTACGGTGGTATGATTACACGGTAAAACATTTGGTGTATTTTCAACACACGTGCAGGTCCCAAATGGTCCACTCAAAGTTTGCGTTGAATATTGACAGAAAAAATGTGTGAAATCAACACGAAAGTATTAAGAAGGCTTCCGAAGTGGCTGATCTAGGTGATCTGGATCATTTTTCAATCTTTTTGATCGGTTGAGAAGCTGATCCGATTACCTAGATCAACTACTTTCTATCCAAATGAGAATTAAATTAATTTCAACGCTAATTATTCTCTACTTCGATTATTGTTGCTTACTTCTCACTGATATTTCCGAATTGGACAGTAATCGTCTTCAGCGTAGACTCTACGCTTGCGTGAGGTTTATTTTCAATCTTAGGAAAGAAGTTCACATCTTTTCTTTGTTCACACGCCTTGGCTGGCTCAAACTTGCTGAGCGACGAAAATTCTTCCTGGGGTCGTGGTTGTATCTTCCATTCACCTTTAAGAATCCTCCTTTTCTTTACGATCTCTTTAAATTTGGAAGTTCAGACACGATTCGCTGTACTAGATCGAATAGGAGGGTCCTTAGAATACCGTTGCATCGTACTACCACATATCAAAAATCTTTCCTCATAACAGGTAGTCAATTGTGGAGCTCGATCCCAGATAATATTAAGGGTAGCTCTTCCCATACTGTCTTCAAGAAGAGATCTCATGATTTCTTGCTAACTTCCTCTCTTTCTCGCCTTTAGTTATGTATATACGCATACTCCACGTCATGTCCATTTCATGCTTTCATACTTATCATGCTCTTACTTTCATTTTGCACAGTCATAAATACTGTAGGGGAAAATCGGGACCTTTCGTACGCGGGGCACATTCATACAGTAGTTATCAAATACGAATGAAAAGTTGTGTTAACATGAGTGTTCGTACACGTGCAAGTTGAGTAATCACCATGATATCTATGCAGTTTTAGGTCATTCGTAGCAGTGAGAGTGAAGTTATATAGGTAGCATTGCATTTTTGCATTTCGTGAGTAATTTCTTCATCGATGTTTCCAGCTATGTTTACTTTGGTTATGTTATGTTTTTCTAAACTATATGTTCTCAGTAACGAAGATACATTCCTGAAACATGATTTTAATAATCAATTGTTTTGGTTTGCATATCAATATAGTGGGAAAGTCATGTATCATTGTTGTTTCGTTAATGGGGCACATTCGTACAGAACCAGGAAGGGCACATTCAGACACAATAGGTGAACGGTAAATTGCTAACGGTTGATTTTGTGTCTCATTGATGACAAACCAATGTTTCTATATTTTTATCCTGCTATATTGATCATTTATTTATCAAAATTTTTTTAAGAGGAGCATGGGACGCAATTACACAACAAAGAACACGTAACAAAGTTGTGGATATTCAATAATTGTAGTATTCCATTGCATTAATTAATGTAAATGTTAGTTTTATTGTCAAATGAAAATTTTTCATGATTTATTTGTAGTTTGAATTCATTGTACAATATTATTCCATAGTGTCCGAAAGTACCCCATAAGTGGGGAACATTCATACGAATTTCGAATTGACTTCAGGTTGTTATTAATTAATAAATATGAGATGTAATCAAGTGGTAATTTTTTCGCATTGAACCTAGATACATGTACTATTGATAAATACAATCACTTGAATTTTCGATCAAATAATTGATTCAAAAACATGAAAAATATAAAAACCGTACGAAGGGTCCCTACTTTCCCTTATCTATATCTTATATATGTAATTTTCATTTTTCGCACCTGTGTAATTTCATTCTCACTTTCATTTTCATTCCATCTTTACTTTTATAAGTCATAGCATGTGCTTTATTTCTCTCCTCCCAAACAGCGCACCAGTCCGGAAAGAGTTCTCAAAGAATTCAACTGGGGATCTTAGAATTCATCAAGAATTCTTAAGAATTCTTTTTGAATTTCTGTGCTGTGTGGGATTGCTCTATACGTATAAGTATCACCTATGTTTTTATATATCTTTTGTATCTTGATTGTTTTATAGGGTCAACCCCTAGAACGTAATAAATGCATCTATCTACTTCGGAAGGCTCCTAAGTTTACATTGAAAATCTGTCGATTTGATAATGTGCTGTGTTAAATTTCAACACGATTTCGAGTGGACTGTTTCTAACGCAAATGTTTTTTACTGCGTTCGAGATCTCATCGTCGCAAAATGGGAGACAAACTTTGAATATTAGGTTTTTGTCGAAGCAAACGGCCAATCGCCCATATAATTTTGTTCAATGACGATTTTTTAGACAGTTTTTTTCCTTCTTTTTTCCATGAATTTCAATGATTTAAGAGAATTGAACACGAAAATCTAAACTCGGTAGATTCGATAAACTGTTGAGTAGACTATGATTGTTTTGAACCTATTTCCTACTTTTTCTCACAAAATTTGATGGATCACCGTTGTTCATCTCCTCGAATGAATTATTTGTAATTTTCTTCAACTGAAAACTACGATCCAAGAATGCACTACAAGATTTTGGATCTTTGACAGCTGATTATATCGTTATTTGGTTACTGATTCGTTTCGATAAACGATACAAATTTCAGCAACATTATTGAGTTTGCCAAATTTGCACGAATGTCGGAAGCATTCGTGATCAGCCTAGAGAGTATACGAACTCAAAGAATCTTATGGAAGTTTGCATCTTTTATTGAAATTAATTTATAATCAAATATTCAACAATCTGCGTAGAGTAAATCAGGGTAAGATGACGCACTTTCGCTGCAGAACGGAATAATAAATGAAACCTTATCCACTTAAGGAAGATATTAAGTTTTTAAGCGAATCTTCATATCTTTTTTGAATGAACGAAATTTTATGTATTATTTCAAGTTGTACCGAAGCGGGAAAATGCGTCATCTCACCCCACTTTATTCTACATCTCTGCTGTAGAAACGAGAATAATATCATAGAATTGATTTAGATAAAATTACAATCCTTCTCAATAGTTTTCAAATCCAATTCTGTCTAGGTTACTAGCAGGGATCAAAACCTCAAGATAACAAAAACCTTCCACATTAAATTTCCAATGTAATGGAATGTTCAATCGACTTTCAAATGTCCGGACGTTGAATATACCTCTATGGAACCTTTTCTTTCAACCGTGTTCTCTCGAGGAAGCGATTTAATTATAGGCTTTGTCTAGAGACACGCTAACCTGTCTCCAAGTTTTAAATTCGAGACACGTGAAATTCTCAAATTATCGTGGATATAGTCAATCTTCAAGGGATTATCTACAGACGGGCGAAATTTCCCTTGTATAGAATTTTTTAAGATCGATACACGCGAAATTTCTCGCCTGGCTCGAATTTTCAACTCGATACACGGGAAATTTCGCCTGTCTGTAGTTAATCCCTCAAGGATTCACTATATCACGTGTCTTGAATTTAAAAGTTAAACACAGGTTAACGTGTCTCTAGACAGAGCCTTAATTATAATCAAGGAGTATTATTTATGTTATTCGAATATTTTGTTCACCCCCAATCTCCAGTTTGTTTCATTAAAACCTTTTTAAAAAAATAATTCCAACTCTTCAAACATGAAAACTGAAGGCAATGTTTGAATAAACATTCATGAATTCTTGCCAAGGGAATAACTTCTTTCATTGTTTATGATGTAAACTATTAGCACAGAAATTTTCTTAAGGATAATCGTATGATATGAGTCTATTGATTTTATGACCTTGTATTCCCCCCTAAGCTCTATACACTAACACTTGGTTAGTGATGCTAGGAAACACTGCAAATACTATGAAAGCTTCGTGTATGCGCGTGAATCACACGTATACAGCAGAAGTTTCATCGTGTGAACAGTAGAGGGGCTGATTTTTCGGTCCGCGCCGTCTTTTCTGGCATCACTGCACCTGGTCAGTAGCCAAATCTCATTGCTTTTCCCATCGAGTAATTAATAGGTACGCAAAATACGCAACTTTAAATCGAATCACATATGAAAAATGTTGAATGTTTATCGGACTGTGATATCAAAGTATTAAATTTTAGTCTCACGTGGAATGACAATTGAATCTTGCTTATTATAATTTTCATAGATCTTTCCAACATCTAAATATCGAAAGAATGTTCGTTAAACGTTTTCGAGCATTTTATTCTATTGAAAGAGTTGATGCACGTGTTTATGGATATTAAACTCACGAAAATCTTGTTCTTGCAACTAATAAAACATTTTTTTCATTCATCTTCAGCATAGATGAAAAATCATGTATCGTTTGATATTTATGGACAGATTGAGATGTTTGTTCTAACGTTTATGATGATTAAAACATGGTAAATTAATGTCGGTATTAAATACTAAACTTTGTTCTTGTTTTTAATGAAAATATTTTCGAAATATACACTTCAACGAACAAAAGCCATTCATATTGAGTTCAAATCCATTTAATTTCAAATGAGTCACAACCATTTGAAATTATCTGGAATTGAATAATAATTTCAGTATTTATATAAGACAAATGTTGAATCGTTCTACGAATAAACCAAGGTGACTTTGAAAAAGCATCCAACTGTTAGATAATGTTCAGAACATAGAAAAAACGTAGAGTTTGAGTATAAAAAGCAAGATAAAATGATTTATATCCATAGTCGGTAAGAGAAATAGAAAAGAAGGGAACTAGTAGGCTCGAAGTTTCGCGCACTAACCTTCATTGCAGTATTGACGTTAGCATGGTACATAATGAGTATCTTGTACTTTTTTACACGATATAGACTTTGAGATGATTGCATAAACGTGGAATTGAAAATCATAGGAGCAGTATGTAATAAAATAATAGATCGGTCAAATCAGTGATATAGAATTAATTGAAGAACCTCGATCGAGTTACATAAATTTTCATCTTTTCAGATATTGAAACGCGCACGAGGAAGAGAACCAGCTCCCAAACGCAAGGAAGAACCAACTACTAAAGAAACTACAGTATTTACGGAAGAAGATTTCAAGAAGTTCGAAAAAGAATATACAGAATAAAGTTCGACCGAGAGTTATGAGTGATAGTCAAAATGGAAAAATCATCCTAATCCTCACGTCCGTGCTTTTCCTCTACTATACAGTTTGGATATTCATTCCACCGCTCATAGATGACGATAGATTTCAAATTTTCTTCTTTTCTCAAAATCTTGCTCTGATAATACCCGCTATTGCCGGATTGTGTTTCATCGGTGGCTTGATACTGTTTACGGTGTATCACGTAAAGCCGTTCCTCCCTGCGAGCAAATTAAAAGTGAAAACGAAAAAAGCATGAACAAGGAATGGGTGGTGATTGGCATCTCCGGAGCAACTTGTAGCGGAAAGACGACTTTAGCTCGCGAAATTCATAAAAATCTTCCACATTCCGTATTGATAGAACAAGATCAGTATTTTCTACCTGCCGATGATCCACGGCATGTACACGTCCCGGAAGTGAATCATCATAATTGGGAACTTTTATCCAGTTTGGATATGGACAAAATGATTTCTGATGTCAAAAAAATCATGTCGAAATCAATAGAAAGCCAAAACAATGTTTTGATAATCGAAGGGTTTATGCTTTTCAAATGTCGAGAGCTGATGGATTTGTGTGATCTCAAATACTTCTTGAGTTTAACCGAAGAACAGTGTTGGAAAAGGAGGAAAACTAGAGTTTACGAACCCCCCGATGTTCCTGGATACTTTGAAAAAGTTGTATGGCCTGAATACGTGAAATACGAAACTGAGATCTCGAAAGATAAAGGTTTATGCGACTCGATAACGTTCATCGACGGCACAAAAAGTAAAGAGGAAACCTTTGAAACGGTCTTTGCACAAATTCTTCGATTCACAAAGATGTTGAATTCATCGTATCAAAATCAAATAATATAAATTTTTCATCTTTTATTGATATAATAAAGAAATTTTGATGCAGAAAGTTTGTAATTGTTTGAATTCTTGTTCCTCGAACAAATTGATGATGAAAACTATAATATCCACAGCACATAAAACTGTTGAATCAAAAATGCCAGTCTTATATAATTCAAATCTCATGATTTTGGATTTCATTGTATTCTTGATATTCTAATTAATTGTGAGACAGTCTGAGTAAAGCGCAAAATTGTCTTATTCATCATCTTCTAACCCTCAAAGGACGATTGGATTCATATAAAGTCAGTAAATCATGTAATTGCAATTATCTCGTCTTCTAAGGATTAAAAAACTTCTTTGAAAAGTATGTTTATTCAACTCATCAAATGTGAACAAAACAAAACAAAACCTTGAAGAAAACGTATGTGAATTAGCTCTTATGATTTCTTAGCAAAGAGCAATGTTTTAATGATAATCTTAAAAGATTTGACTAGTGTTAAAACATAGAAAATCTATGATTATATTGAACAAAATAATTGAATCATAATTCAAATAAACGTTGATATAGGAAGGATTTATACAAACAATGCCTTACGTAAATGTAGAATGGAAAATTAAGGTAATCGTTATTCTTTTTCGAAAAATGTACTAAACACATGAGCATTCTCATAAAATCAATTCATAAATTCCTCTGCAAGATGACGAGTATATTTCAAATGGAGTGCAGAAGAGACCCAGACGAGATTGACGCTACCCAACTGGTTCCAAATGTATGTTTCTTTATAATCAATCCATTTACCACATAACGATGCGCTGTATAGAGTTTTCATTTGATATCGAAGATGATGGAATAATAAATTTTGTTTGAATTGAAAATACTGTTATATATGGATCTTAAAGAGGCTTCTTCATTAAAAATTTGTTCATAAATGTTACATAGAGTATGTATTATGTTTTGGTTGACCTTGACCCGCATTTGTGACACTCGTTGGTGGGGTCGCTTGATCGTCCTGATCGCTTTGCGTGCATGCCTTACGAACGTATTGTGGGGTTACAACGACTTCCTCTTCCATTTCCAAAACTCTTTTATCCAATTCACAACACGTTGCCATCTCTTTTTCTAATTTAGCTAACATTTTTAACGAATTATACTTTTCGGGATCGTCGTGAAAAACAACCATACCATCCTTTTGATTTATCGTGGCAAAAATCTCTCCATCCTCGATCTAATAACGAATGATAATGTTAAATGATATTGAAATATCAAAGATCGTAATTGTGAGATGAAATTCAACGTACCATATTCAAAATATACTTTTCCGCATCAGCCGGCCCAGATAACTGAACTCTACTCGCGACGTCGGTGAGACTAAGCGTTAAAAACGTTTTGGTTAGCCTTTGTATATTTTTTTTATATAAGAACCCAAGCACTTGTTTCACCAATCCCATGTTGTGATCTCTGGTGAATAGTTCTTGAAATTTGTTGATAACGTTATTAACCTCTTCACAGCTGTTCGTCGAATAGGCCGTGGCCAATTCCTGGTACGGTTGACTTAACGATTTGATGTATCTATTTACCACTTGGCTGACGTACCTTGGGAAATTTAAAACCTTCCCGTGTAATATCAGCGATACAAGAACATATTTTTTATGAGCTTCTAGCATAATGTGACTAACTGCCATTGCAGGAATTGTGACGCAGACTTCGAAAAAGTATAATGCCCTATCGTAATTTTTTAAAGCTGTATAAATCATGCCACCGTAATAATAATATAATAAAAAATATTTGGAATCGAATTGCCCTCCTTCTTGACTTATATCCGTGACGTCGATGTCCAAAAATTCCAGAGCGGGTTTTAAACATTTGGATAAAAGACATAGTTGACACAGGTCGGCGTGTATCGAGGTCAACTGACTGTCGAATAACTGAATTTTACGTATAGCTCTGCGCAATAATTCAATTCCACGTATCGGTGCTTGTTGTTCCACCAAAGTTTGGGTTAAGCGATGACATAGTTCTGCATCTGTGGATATAAATAAAATATAAGAGACGTCATTGTTACCGCTATGGCTGGAGAATAATTGATCGCTTCGACGGATAAGACCCTAATCCAAATTATCATTGGTTTGAATTATAAATATCAGCTGATATATATATATATATATGTTGATCAATCTGTGCAAGTAATATCCAATGCAAAAATGTCAAGAGTAGAAGAATCTAATCTATGGTTGTTGAATGAAACACATACACGAGTCTGGAGCAAATCGAACTTGTTCTCCGTTACATCCAATGATAAATTCTTGAACTTGATTGAAGAGAGGCCTATAAGCTTCAGTCAAATTATTAGTGGTACCATTCGGATTTGGGAATGAGAACTTTACACAAAGTACAGCCATTATACCAAGTGAATGTTCTTGAAGATCCAATGTCTCCAAGACATTGTCCAAGTGTTGGCTATTTTTCATCAACACATCTGTACTTTTATTTATAATGTCGCATAATTCTCGAAAATTACCTAAAAGAAAATACGCACATTTGATTTTTTCCTAGAAATTATCGACACGTAATAAGTTTCATTGACATATATACATATATTTTTCATGTTTTGAATATTCTAGGTTAGGTATCCTAGAACAATTGGCATGTCTTTTTCGTTTTTCGGAGATAATTACCTTGTTTCGAAAGTGTTCGAACGTTATTTACAAATTGTTCCAAAGCGGATGCCATTATTTCCTAAATAATAAAGCTTTACATCACCATCCGTTCAGTGATTGATGTTGAATTATTTTCTAGTTATGTTAAATAAATACAAAAAGATATATTTTTCTATGTTGCTAGAACGACGTTTTGAAACTGCCAGTCTCTGGTATACAGGGTGTTCTGAAACTTGACGTGTCATTGACCGTCAACCGGTATGTTCAAAAATGAGGGTTCTCTGGATAAGACTCGTGCGAAAGTTTACAAAGAATGATCAATGAATTCCTTGAATGTTTTTTGAGCGCTTGCCAGTTGAAAATGGTAGCACAGATGAGTTGGAGGGATTGTTAACCCAGATCGCTATCTAGCCCACAAGAATCCCAAATGAACTCTGAAAAAAGAACTCCTTAAGAACTGTTTTGAAATACACTGTTTGTGGAGAGTTTCAAAAAGAATTAGATTCGTCAGACATTTGCGAGTTCCCTTGAAATTTTCAAAGGAGTCTCATAAGATTCAAAAACAAACTCGTAAATGTCCGACGAATCGAATTCTTCTTGAAACTCCTTGGGGGGGGGGGGGGGATATCAGCGTACCGACTGAGTAAACATTTTCTTGGTAAGGATTCTCCCGATCTTTACCGACTGAAAAAAAAAGTTTTTTTCCAAAATTCGAAATTTGGGCGATATAGCGCAATAAATAAAGTACTGAAGATTATTTCCTGAGAATTTCAGATCTGTTCATGAATTCAGTGCGGGGAATTCTTACTGAGAAAATGTTTACTCAGTCGGTATGCTGGTATCCTCTGAACAGAGTTACCAGGTTAGGGAGATTTCTAAGGGAATGTACCAATAAATTGACCCGTTGAATGGAATGACCAATGAAGAGATCCTAGTACCCCCTAACCTGGCAAGCATGCCTCTGAAATACGCTTTCTATTCTAAAAGACCCTGGTGAAAATGGAGCGCTGAGGCATGACGGAAAGCTCCTAAGAGTCGTCTAGGCGTAATTTAGGAGTGAGTTGGAACATTCTCACGTTTGAAAGAGTATCATAATGCTGGAAGTTCATAATTTCGACGGTGGCATAGTTCCAAAGTATCGTAATCCCGAAATGGCATAATCCCGAAAGGTCATAGTTCCAAACAACAAAATTTATAGAATTAGATATATATGAAGTATTTGGCCACTGTTATCATGGAAAATGTTTCGTTCCCACATAGTATACATGAAAAACAAATTTTTAATGATTAAAGTGGCCAAATATGGGCCTACTGACAATCGCACCTTCAATCCTTTTCTCTCCCATTTTTGGGTTTTGGAAAACTATGTCATGATTCACAAATTCTTGATGAGAATTAAAGGTGGACCCCTCCTGTCTCGAATGCTTGTTTGCCGAGAATTTCTCGATTGATTGAAGACTAGTACTTTTTAGGGATTTCTCTGAAGAGTACTAGGTCTTGACCGATGAAGATAATTCGGGACATCAGGGATCAAACAAAATTGAATTCCAAACCAGAGCTGCCAGATGAGCTCCGACGCTAAGGGGAAATGTACCCCCACCATCACCTCATGTATGTATGTGTTGTAAGTGTTACCAGAGATGAGTGGAGAGATTGCTAACGTAATACTGAAATCGTTGTATGGTTTTTGGACTAGCGACATCATGCGGCAATGATACCAACTAAAAAGTGGAACCACACTGATTGGTTAATTTCTTTGGATTTCAGGAATTCCGTTCGATCTGCGCAATCATCAAATATTTATTCGTTAGTTGGTATCATTGCCGCGTGATGTCGCTAGTCCAAAAACCATACTACGATTTCAGTATTACGTTAGCAATCTCTCCACTCATCTCTGACTCTACTCTTAACGGGATACTAGCGTCGGTAACGGATCTCTCTTTCTATCATATGATTCTGTCCCTTTCTAACCAATGACGTGAGTTACCGACGCTAGTAGCCCGTTAACGGGATACTAGCGATGGTACCAAACCTCTCTTTCTATCGTATCCAACGTGCTCTGTTGGTGAGCGCTAGTAACCCCTTAAGGAAATACCAGCACACCGACTAAGTAAAAATGTTCACGTCCAGAATTTTCCCAACTGAATTCATAAAACGGTTTAAATTTTCAGCAAATAATTTTGAGTACTTCTTCTATTGCGATAAAGAACCCGAGTTGTGGATTTTGAAAAAAAAATTTGTTATCAGTCGGTAAGAGGAAATTGTTTCCCCCGAAATTCGGGCTCTATACCATAATAGAAAAAGTACTCAAAATTATCTCCTGAAAATGACAGATCTCCTGATAAATTCAGTGCAGAGAATTCTTACTGAAAAAATGTTTACTCAGTCGGTACGCTGGTATCTCCGTAACGGGGTCTGCAAGATTTCTCTGAACTGAATCCATGGAACAGATGAAACTTCCAGGAAATAATCTCGAGTACTTTTCCTATTATGTTACAGAGCTCAAATTTAAAATTTTGAACAAAAAAGTTCTTTCTCAGTCGATGAGAAAGAATTTTGAATCTCAAAAAATAATTTGAAAACCAAATTCTTTGCGGGCTTTCCCTGGTTCAAAAAATCCATAGAATCTGACGAAATGAATCTTAATGGAATTTGGTCAGAACATTGTGCAAGATTCAATGAGATTCGGCGAAAATCAATGGGTTTTTCAAGGGGATACCAGCGATCCCCGCGGATGCAACCCGCCATACAAGCGTACCGACTGGTAAACATTTTCTCGGCAAGAATACTCTGAACTGAATTCATGAAGGAGCTTGAAATTTTCAGGAATAAATCTTCTATCCTTTCTCAGTCGGCAACACAAAAGTTTTTTTCGAAATTCAAAATTCGGGCGATGTACCGCGATAGATAAAGGGCTGAAGACTCATTCCTGAAAATTTCATGCTTCTTCATGAATTCAATTCAGAGCATTCTTGCCGAGAAAATGTTTACTCAGTCGGTACCCTTGTATGGCGGGTTGCATCCGCGAGGATCGCTGGTCTCTCCTTAACCACCCTAGTAGAAATTTGATCAGGCATATCCAATTCTCAATAAGGTCTTGATCAGGTTACAATCCGTAAATAAGGAAAATCTTCCCAGATAACACACGGAGAATTCTTTTTCCAGAGCAAGAATTGAACCCTTCAAGAATTCTTTTCGAACTAATGAATCCACATAGAGCTTTGGAGGAGTTCAATCTGTCGGCCATTAACAAGCTCTTTGAGAATATCAAAAGTATTGTTTGAGTAATCTGAAAGAACTTGTTAATGTCCGACAGATTGAACTCCTCCAGAGCTCTATATGGATTCATTAGTTCGAAAAGAGTTCTTGAAGAGTTCTATGCTTGCTCTTGAAAAAGAATTCTTCGTGTGTTGTCTGGGTTAAGAGGCCCTTACTTGATTCCCGTAATTGGGTTCAAATAGGGTTGTGACACAAGGGTACAATACTCTGCTGAAAATTTTTAATAGAAAACTATTGAAAAAAGCAATAGTTCTCAATGAGCGTTTTGAATCGGTAATTCACTATTTATTCATAGTTTTCAATCGGTAAGTCTATGTGGATTTGTAGTTTTGTATCGTACGTATAGTTTTGAATAAGTAAGAAACTATATCATAACAATCGTTCGTAATAGTGTAAAAATTCACTATGAAAAAACTATTGAAAAAAACCATATTATAGAACACTATTAAGAACTGTTGCTATCGTAAAGTTATATTCCTATTCACAACGGCACAAACCATCGAAAACTACAGATTCATATTGATTTACCGATTGAAAACTCTACGTTATTAGTGAATTATTACCTATTCAAAACGCTCATTCGAAACTATTCATATTCTATAGTAAACTATAGATTTTTCTATAGTAACCTGTAGTTTTCTATAGAAAATTTTCAGCAGGGTAGGGTTCGGATAAGATTTCCATTAAATCGAGCAAAAAAGGGAACCCGTAACGAAACCTGATGAGGACCTGACAGGAAATCAGGCATGCCTCATTAGACCCTCGTATTTTCCTTTTCAAAATTTGTACTAGAGCAGGGTTTTGAGGATTCTGTTGAGCGGAAACTAGCGGGAACCTTCTATACATAGCGCCGGCGCTATGCAGTGTAAACCTATACTGAAGAAAAACTGTTTAGTTATCGTGATCAAAAATTTTAGTGAAATACGACTTCAACTAAATATTAGTATAGTTATAGTCCATTCAATCGAAAATTTTTGTTGCAACCCCTGGTTAAAAGAACCCATTGATTCTGACCAATTCTCATTAAATTACAATGAAACGTGGACAATGTTCTGACCAAATCTCACCGGTGTTTTTCCAATGAGATTTGGTCAGAACTTTCATGTGAATCTCGTTGAATCTGGCTAAATCTCGCTAAATTACGATTAAACTTAGACAATGTTCTGACCAAATCTCATTAAATTTCATTTGTCAGATTCAATGGATTCTTTTAACCAGGGACAAACAATATTTTAGATCAGACAACTTGAAGTTCCTACTTGATGACGTTTTTAGTCACTAGAACTAAAGACTTTTCTCAGTGCACAAAAAACTTTGTTCTCCTTGCAAAAATATTCACCCCAGCAGCTAAGATGTTAGTTCTGATAACAACTTTGTTTATGCTCGCAAAAAAATCTCGTTTGACAATCATTTTTCTTGTTCCTTCAACGAATTATCTTTGTAGGTGCTATAATAACAGACCGATTTCTTATGCTAGCTATACATTTTTCTCAATGTACTACACAGGAATCATTTAAATAAAGAAAAACATTAAATCTAATGAAAACTTTCAATACACTCCAATTGAAATATTGTGACATTATTAAATTTCCAGCACATATCCTCTGTTCCCCTATCCTTGTGATATCGATCCTACGATTGAAACTCTGCTTCAATTCGTTACCAAGTTACGATGTTCAACAAAATCCTCCGTGATCGGCGTGCACTTGTTTTGCGCTTGAAATTTTCACACAGCAGTTTTCATTGACCGTAACAAGTGCAAAGACGGGACAAAGCAATAAACATGTCGAATGTCACGTACAATGAACTATGGAAAGACGCGCAAATGATTTTAGAGGAATTGGTACAAACGGATACAACGTTGCAGAGTGCGAAACCGCAAAAGGACCGCAACAAAGCTAAAAAATTAGTCTCGGAATTATATGTCAAATATATTGTTGTCTGTAACAAATTAGAACAGTGTTACGATCAAATGTTACAACCACAAAAACGAATTCTGATCAAGAAATTGCTAGACGCCGCCATAGGAAGGGTATTGGAATTGAAACATGAATTAGTCGAAATTGATCTTTCGGAATACAATTACTACGACGATATTATCATTAATTGTCATTTGAACCCATACGAGGCTGAAGTTCGCGTCCCTACGTATTATAGGAGAGATCGTTTGGACGAAATTGAAAAGAGACGTAAATTTATGGAAGACACTTTGAGAAGTATGGGAGCACTCGATGAAGTGATCGAACCTAAGAAAATGTCTGAAACCGAGGCCATTCGATTGATTCAGGTTGAACATTTTCTTCTCAGTTGAATAATATTTTCGTTTCTTAATCTTCTAAAGAATTCGATTGTTTTTCACGTTCGAATCTGCCCGTCTTTGCTTAGACCCAATTGGAGCTGATCGGATCCAATCAAATTTGCTCTGGTAAAAACGCGGATAGATTCGGATGAAAATTTGCCGATGGATACAAAAATAGGATTGAAACGAATAAAAGTGGATCTGCAAATTTTTATCCGAATCTATCCGCGTTTTTACCAGGGTGAATTATCCACTCAGCACAAATATCGCAGTAATATTGCTGCAATATTACTGCGATATTGCAATACTTCTGTAATATTGCTGTAATATCGCTGGGATATTTGTGCTGGGTGGGTAATGGAACATATTATTTATCAGGAGCGCAACATCTTACCACTGTAAATGGGTCCACTATCGGTGACTAAAAAAATGAACTTGAACATTTTTCATTTTTTAATGGAAATCCCAGGTGCGCAATAACATACAAAATTTCAGGAATTTCGGGTACCAATACTAGGGTTAATTGTTATAGTTGAGCTTGGTTGGATGTTTTTTCTGTTTTGTGGAAAAATCTTCAAAATTATATATAATTCACGTATAATTGAATATAATTTATATATAATTAACTATGAATTAAATTAAACTTTTCCTCTCAGGCATCACAATTGAAAGGTGCTTATCATAATTGCCCGAAGAGAACATGAAGCTTCAACGAACGTTCAGATTAGATCTGCATAGATCGGGCGTTGAAATGTCCGCCTCAAAATACTTTCAGGAAACATAGATGGAAGGGTCGTTGAAGGTTCATCGGAGGGTTGATGAAGCTTCACAAAAATATCTATGCTCATATCAATTTTTATCAATGTGAACGAATAATCAATTAATTATTAAACATCAATTAATATAAGTATAGATATTTTTGTGAAGCTTCATCAACCCTTCGATGAACCTTCAACAATCGTTCCATTTATGTTCCCTGGAAGTATTTTGAGGCGGACATTTCAACGTTCGTAGAACCTTTGTCGACCGTTTGTGAATCTAAAAGTTAGCTTTCATGAACCTTCGGCCCGGTCTATACAGATCTTATCTGAACGTTCGCTGAAGCTTCATGTTCTTTTCGGGTGAGTAGGTGCTTTCGCACCCTTGGATTCCTCGTTGTTGCGCTTGTGCTATTTCCCGGTAAACACTCATGAGAGGAAGAGCTCTTTAAGAGATCTTTTGAAAGACATCTGTCGATGGTATCATATTGATATCTGAATCCCAGATAGCACAGGAGTTCTAAAAGAGCTCGTAACCAATGCAATCAATTCATAAAGAACTCTTTTAGAACTCTCGTGCTATCTGGGATGGTATCATTGTTCTGAGATCTCGAAAAAAAAATCTTCTCACAGAATTCGTTTGGATAACATTTTGGCAATCTCTTATCTTCCTCAGAAATTGACGCATCTGAGCATATTCTGATATCCTTATTAAACCTTTTGAAAGGTCAATCTGACAATCTTGTTCACTGGGTTATACTTTTAGAATAATTCTTCATGATTTCTCCAAAAAGTTTTGTCCTGTGGATATCTTTCAAAGTCTGAATAAGTACTTTCAATTGCAATATCATATGAGATTTCGTTTATTGGAATTTGATCAGATTTGATTGAATCTGACCAGACCAAAGTACGTCTAATCAGATCTAGTTGGATCTGAGACGAGATTTTGTAGAATCAAGTTCATATTCTACCAGATCCGACCAGATTTGTAATTGGAGCCAATTGGATCCAATCAGATCCGATCATTTTCCCCGGGTCCCAGTATCTACCAGTGAAAATTATAAGTTGTATAAAACTTGTCGTTGAATATCACACATTTTATACACATTTTATATAAAAATTGTATACAAATTCATTTTCAAGTAGAATTTGCTCACACGAATGCTAACTCATCAACTAAAAGCGAGAGTTGATTATCAATTGAAGAATCGAATGAAATTCGATACATACCTCGTATAGATCCAAATTTGATTCTTGATTGGGCGCAATTGATTCTCAGGCTCACGAACGAGCACGACAGGGTCGTTCGAGGTTTCAGTTTATGAAAGAAGTTCGCGAAATGAAGGAAAGATCAACGATTAAATCCGAACAAGAGGAAGAAAGATTGAAGAGCGACAGTGCCCTGGCAGCATTAAGGATACAAAAATTATGGAGAGGATACACTACGAGGCGAAGGATTCGCAGGAAAAGGCTCGAAGAAATGTTGTTAATTGGTGAGATCTATAAAAAAAAAAATATTTGCCGATACAGCACTCGAAGAATTTTTTTTCAATAACAAGCATAGAATTCTTCAAGAATTCTTTTCGAACTCATGAATTCCTTAAGAGTTCTGAAGGAATTCAATTCTTGGGACATCGACGAGTCCTGCAAGAATATTAAAACAACCCATACAGCACAAATGATCAGTTTGAATTCACAGAAACTTCTCAAAGAATTCTTAAACAGTTCCAGTTACAACAGGAAACATGAATTCAAAATGAATACATGTTGGATGCCTGAACAGTTCTTGATGAATTCACGATATAAATGCTTCCTGAAAAACCGAGTTGTTCATCAAGAATTCAAATTGAATTTAAAGTATTCATAATGTTACTCATTTTTACTGTCATAACAGGAGCTCTTTGAAAGCACTCTTGTGCTGTATGGGAATTCTTTCAGTATTCTCAAAAAAACTGGTCGATGTATCCGAAGAATTGAATACTCTTAGAGCTCTTTAAAAATCCATCAGTTCGAAAAAAGTTCTTAAAGAATTCTATTCTCGTTCTTGAAAAAGGATTCTTCGAGTGCTATACGAGTGCTGCTCAATGTAGACTCACCTCGAATGTCTTCTTTAAATCAGATCTCATTTGTTCTCATAATTTTAAGATATGCTCCAACCTAGTCAAGTCATTACGGAAAATGCTCGTAAATCGGAAGAGATTACATCGCATAGATACGAAAAGCAAAAGGATTTCCAACAACAGTACGAAAAATTATTATTGGAATCAAAAGAATGGATTCGACGGGAGAAAAGTGCTATTATGGAAGAGAATATGAGACATGAAATACGTAACTGGATCAATTCGTTTTTTCAACAAACTGGAAAAATTCCTGATTTACCATCCGCGGAGAACGGTGGATCTCGAATCATGTTTAGTAGACAGGTAATTGATTTCTTCTTTGAAAAATTATTACATTTTCTCGTGAATGTTTTACAATTTTATAAATTAGATATATTCCACCATCAAATGAAGAACTTTCCCAGACAGCAAAAATCACCCGTTTGAATTCTTGAAGACTCCTTAATGAGTTCTTGGAACAGTCCCCGTTATGTCAGTGAAAATGAATTCAATGAATTCAAAACGAATACATGTTGAATGCTTGGAGAATTCTTCGTGAACTCACAACATGAATTCTTTCTGAACAGTAAGTTGTTCATCAAGAATTCAATTTGAATTCAAAGTATTCATAATGAATTCATGTTCACTGTCATAACGGGAGCTCTTCGTAGGGACTCTTTTGCTGTATGGGAGATTGTGTGCTCATTTATGACTCATTTGTATAACATGTATAAAAATAAAGGGTACAGAGAGTACCTTCAGCAAATCAACAGGAACATCGTCCAAGGAATCAAAGAGATCGAAAAAATCCCGGGGCAAAAAGGACAGTGAACCTGAACAATCGGAGGATGAGACCGAATTAGGGTTCAAATCGATGCCTTCGAATTTTCTCCCTACCTTGGCGCTAGGTTGTCAAGAGTATCAAGACGTTTGGAAAAACAAAGATGAATCGATGAATCCTCACCAAGAACCCTATGCCGACATGGTCGAGGCTGACAAAACCAGAGAAGTTGAGGATGAAATTCGTGTGGGAGTCGACGAAGCTTTAAGAGGTTTTTTTCTCAACATTGTTCTTTGATTTCAATTTTGTTGCCGTTTTCGCATGAAAAATTTCATATATATTCTCTATGAAAGCTGAATACAGTTCCGAAAATAGTCCATTATCCAACAAGGGCAGAAAGTGATGGTTCCCGTACAATGAACGTTGTTGCCCGAACGGAGGAATGACCACGAGTTGCACAAACCCAGTGAATACAAATCAGGACGGTCTCTTTTTAAAACTCTCAAAGCTGACCAATATCCAACTTAAAGACATCGTTGAGCTTGTTTTGATTGTCATCACATTGTAAGAAATTTTTATGGGAAACTTCACAAAACTGTTCGGAAGTAATTAACACTTTAAGAATTACACGCGTTAAGAATTTAGCGTATTTTAGCGGAAATTCACTGGAAAATGATAGTAAAAATCCCGCAAAGTTTGAAATGTTCAGTTAGATTTATGGGAAATTTTATATACGTGTACCGAGAATTGATTTCCTATCTCATGATCGGAATTTTCCGGTCGCTGCGTATAGGAAAATTCCGATGATTCTTTACAGTGCACCCCCTGTTGAAAAATTCCAATAGATTCCCGTAGATCCTGTAACAAAACGAAATGGTTTTGCAATTGAAAATTATTTTCCATCGGCATTCAAGAGGTTTTACCGATGGTACCAGTACAAACCAATGGAATTTTGATTCTCACATGGAATCCGATAGAAACCTATAGCGTCTGCGACAAAACGACACGGAAAATCGATAGAAACCCATGGATTCCGATAAAATTACACCTATTGGTTTCTATTGGAATTTTTCAAAAGGGCCCGTACAGCGCTAGACATTTCTACGTTGCCTCTACGTGGAATCTCTGTTCATCCACTTTGTATCCATGTCCACCATTTATCCACACTGTAAAAACGAAACTTCGGAAAACTTCCAGTACCGTGCTGGAAAATTACATTCAAATCATGAAAATTCCAGTACACCTATCAGAAAATTCTTGTATTTATACGAGCAAATTAGAGTAAAAAACATGAAATTTCATGTAAAATACGGAAAACTTCCGGTACAACAGGAATTTTCGGAAAATTCCAGTTTTTTCTTAACAGTGCAAGTAGAGTTCATGGAGATGCAAAGTGAATATCGCTGGTTGTGTTGTTGGGACACTTAAGGACAGAAGTAAGCTCAAAGATGTCTTTTTGTTGGACGTTGATCAGCTCTGCAGTTCATAAGCACTCTGAAAAGAGGTTTCTTTTTAATTTGTGTTTATTGGGTTCTATTTTTCTTAAGATAGAGCGCAGAATCTGTCTTTTTATACAAATTTCTGTATTATATATAGAATGGGAAACATATTTTTGTGGAGAAATTAACCCAGTTTTTGCTGACACAGCTAAAAAATCGCTGTCGTAGCTAACAAGATCGCTATGATAGCAAATAGTTGGCTGTGACGGTAAAAAATTTACCCTGCAGCAAAAGGGATCTCGCAAAATCAGATTTGACTGTCGAATTTCTTTTTTCTCCGTGCTGAATTATTATGAAAAAAAGACAACGAATGAAAATGTTTCATAAAAATACACCTTATCGATACATTCATGACGCTCAGAAATTTCTTCCTTCGTTTTTCATGACTTATTCGTATAAAGTTCACTATCTTGCATGATAATTTTCGTTTGATGCTGGAATGAATTCTCATACCTCTGGGACATAGTAACATCAGGGTTGCCAGGAGAAGTCGCCCAACTCTGTTGATTCGTTGATTCTCATACACCCCATCAATCATGTTCTTGATTCTGAAAGCAAGAACCATCCCTAACAGCACTCGGAGGTTTTTACAACGTTCCGGGAACGTCCGAATGTGTTGAAAACATCCTCAAAACGTTCTAAGGGGTCGTCCATAAATTACGTAAGACGTTTAAGGGGAGGAGGGGGTTCATGGAATTCTTACCAGATCTTACAAGGGGGGAGGGGGAGGGGTTGCGCCAAAATCTTACGTAAGATGGATGTAACTAAATATTAAGAAATTCAATTTCAACTGATTTCGAAAAACACATATTTCCTTCAACTTTTTCAAAGATTTTACAAAGATGATGTTCTGTAATCAAGTATCCTTGGATAGTCAATTTTAGTAAGTTAATAATCATCAATGTTATACCATAATTGAGTCATTTATAATTTCTGTACACTTCTGTATTATATTACCTTACCACATGGGGGAGGGGGAGGGGTTTAATGAAATCTTACGATGTCTTACAAGGGGGAGGGAGGGGGGTGAAAAAATGCCAAAATTGTCTTACGTAATTCATGGACGGCCCCTCAAACCATCTCAGAAACATGATTCTGTTATAGAGATGGAATAACAGCTCGGCGACTCTCTTTAGAGCCTTACAATTGAAAATTGTCGCGACTCCGGCAAAGTTTGAAAATCAAAGTATCTAAGTCCAACAGTTTGACATCGGCAAGATTTCGAATAATTCAATTTTGCAGCTGATATCGAGGCCCTCCAGGCCGCATTGGATCGCGATAAAGGTTTGAAACCTAAACGTGCGAAGAAGTCTCAAAAACGAGTCAGACGCAGTGGAAAGAAGAACAAGAAAAAAAAGGAGAAAGATCTCACCCCCGATCGTACCACAGAATCGCTTTTCGAAGAACTCCTTCAACAAGGCATCATTAAATTGAATCCAGAAGTGTCTCTGAACGACTATAAGGGAGAAAAATCGTTCGCCAATTACAATTTATATTTGAAAGATCCGAAACAAAATCTAATACCGGCTCTTGGTAAGAAATTTGTTTTTTAATTGTTAAACAAATTTATAGTACTTCCATTTGGAACATTTACTTGAAAAAGCAACTATTTAGATACACGCAAGTTCTCCCGATTTGAAATTTTTTGCAGAACTCGAAAAGATTGGACACAAAAGTTTGAAGAAATAATATTGATTTGACAATCAGGGTACACGTGAAATACAGAATGAAAGAACTTACGAACATTTGAAGGTTTATTAAGGGGAGGTTTACCTTTTTATTGACCAAAACAACGGTTTTTTCTTGATTTTTGTTTCATAGAAGGAAATAAGTAATCAACTTAAAATTTTGGCTACTCGTTTGATACATCAAAGACTACAAAAAAATATTGTTTTTATTAAAAAATAGCGTGACTGTGTCCGATGACGCGTCCCGTAAAGTGACCGTTATCTCAGAAAAAAGTGGTCTACTGTTGGCCACTCTAGCACCTGCAAAAATGATCAGAAATTGAAAAATGAAAAATTTTCATGAAATATATGAGTGAAGTTGGAGCCTGAACTACAATCATCGCTGAAAATCAAAAATTAAGAAAATGGTGGGCATTTGAATATTTTTTTTCTATTTTTTCTTGCTTTTTTTCGTTCTCTAAAGTTCTGTAAGAAAAAAAATTTATGCATATATCATCTTGATTGTAGTTCAGGCTCCAATAAATCTAATAAGCTTTGAAACAAAAAAAAAGGTGATCCGTCGAGTAATTTTTGAGTAATCGTGGCCAACAGTTCAGAAAACATGGTTTCGAGAAAAACGCATTTGAAGATTTAAAGCACTTTTTAATTTTTGGGAATCATGGCTCATTTATCGACATTTGGTGGTCCATATGGTGCCTCTGCTCACTATGGTACGAATATATGGGCGCCCAATTCAAAAATATTTATGTAAAATACACTTCGCTCGAATTACCCCATGTGCGAAAAAACCAACAGAAACCGATAGGCGAAATCCTAATGGAATCAATGATATCCTATCGGTTTTTATGCGGTTATTGTCACAGGACCCAAGGGTTTCTATGAGATTCTAAGTGGAATCTGATCTTCCATGGGTTTCTATCAGCATGATCGGCAAAACCTGATTAATTCTGATAGGAATAAAATAGCCTATCGGTTTCTATGCGGTTATTGTCACAGTACCTACGGGAATCCATGGGAATCTATGGGACTTTTCGGACAGGGCTCATACAGCACCGGGAGGTTTCTCAAAGGTTCAAAAGACGTGGTTAATTTCACAGTGAACGTGCAAATAACGTCTCAGGATGTTCTAAAAACGTCGCATGTATGTCCCAGGGACATGCAAATGTCTCGGTTAGTTCTATCTATGTCCCCGTGTGACTTTGTGGTTTTTCAAGGTTAGTTTTCATGAAAGTACGTTTAGAAGACATGATGAGAACGTCTGGTAGTAGATCAAAAGAACGTGCCGAGAACGTATTCAAGGATATCAAATGGGAAGGTACTCTAAACGTTTGTAAAACTTGCTTCAGCGGGACCAAAACACGCAAAACCAAGAGCACGTTTTCAAAACGTTCAAAGCACTTTCTGTGCTGTCTGGGTACCGTTCGATTTCAATTTTCGAGACGGAAGATAGGTCTCGTTTTTGTTCTATAACTTTGAAAAGAAAAATATTCGACCAAACGGTTTTGGTAATGTATTCTACACATAATTTACTACAACAAAATGCAAAAAAAAATGGTTTTTTTGGTCGAGAAAAAGGTAAACCTCCCCTTGATGTAAAACATGACCGCTTTTTGGAGCCTAATGACAAAATTCTTCTTTGGAAAGAATCGTATAAGAGAATTAAGGGACACACCTAGTGTGACCGCCTGGAAAAAAAGTGATGTTTGGGAATTTTTTAAAAGAAAACTACTGCATGTTTCACTACTGCAATATCATCAAACTAGAAGGTATTGCATATACAATGGCCATCGACTGTGAAAAAAGATTGAAATTCAACAAAATGGCAGGGTTTTGAAAACAAATGTCGAATTTTGCTCGAAAAGTGGACCATTTTTGGCCCGTCAAAATTACATTTTTTATACAATCGAAGAACTGGAGGGTCAGTGTACAAGGAAACATATACAACCCAGATAACACGTAAGCTTGTCATAAGCTTGTCAGACTTGTTATTCGATTTTTTCGGACTTGCTATTGACAATCTTGTCAGGGTAAGGTTGCTACAACTCTGCTGCAAGGGTTTTGTAAGCTTGTACCCTTGTCGTGTGTCAACTAGGAGGCTTATGTCAACCTTGCCACAAGCTTCCCTGACAACATCGAAGCAAGGCTGGATTGCTATCTGGAAAAATAAGCAGAAAAAAAAATCAGAGCAATCGGATGATTTGTCTTAGAGTTACAATGCCAGCGAATTTAGATAAAATGATTGATTTCATTGTTATAAATAGATCAAAATCATACTCACAGCTAATCTGCTATTCCAGGTCCATATAATTCACCTTCATCTTCTTCATCAAGAGCCTGCTGGGCTGTTGAAGCCCAAACAATACAATAAATGGTACAATAAATGTATCTAGCTCCGAAATGTGACTTTCTAGACCCTAAGCAGCTACTCTTTAAAAGACTGTAACTTGAAAACTATTTGAGATATTCATTTGAAATTTTAATATGTTATTTTTGAAGGTACAGACTATCGAAATATGCGAAAAAATCGATTTTGTCAAAATGTCGCACTAGGTGTGCTTCTTAATAATCCAGAAAGTCCTCAAACGTGTTGCTCATAGAAATTTCCACTAAGATTGAAGAAGTTTATCCCTAGTAAGGTCATTCACATGTAATCCTGATTAAGTTGAATAACTTTTTGGATACCAACAAACCATTAGGTCTAGTTGGAAACAGTCATTGTTGCTGCATTGTATACAATTTAGCTCAGATAATTGAAACTCTAAAATGCCTTATTCCATCAAACTAAGCAATCCGTACAGCTACGCCATGGATGAGGTACGGCACCTCCACGTAGAATTTAGGTGGAGAATTGGGGGGATATGAGCTGAGTCGGTGGAAGAACATGCTTCTCCATCGAGCCATTGTTCCTTCACCCAAATCCTACGTGGAAGCGACATATCTCATCCGTGGCGATGTTGTACGTAAATTAATTATGGAATGAAATTTGCAAATTTGAAATGTATTCATGTTTGACAGGAGAAGTAAAACAACTCGTGGCAGAATATTGCATTTTGCCGTTAGGCAATGAAACGATCAGAGAGTTAACACCTCTCGTGAGATCGGTTTTAATCGCTGGTCCTCACGGTAGTGGAAAACGGATGCTCGTCAATGCTATTTGTACGGAGCTTGGCGCAACTCTTTTTGACATAACACCAGCCAATATAGCCGGAAAATATCCAGGAAAATCAGGCTTGATCATGCTTTTACATTTAATATCCAAAGTAAGTTGTGAAGCTTGATAATTAAGGTATTTTTAAGGGGAGGTTCTCATCTAGCGACCCTAAAATACAGTGATTTTCTCGAATTTTTTTTCCATTGAAGGAAGTACATAAAGAACTCAGGGGGGTTCACACTTGTTATTTGAGTCTTTAAGTACATAAAAAAATAATGTCATGGAAATTGTTGATACGTGTTCAAACATGGCCACCTTAAAAAACAGTGATCAATCGGGCGCCACTATAGCACTTACAAAAATTATCAGAAATCAAAAATCTCAAAATTTGTATGAAATATATTATATTTGTTGGAGGCTGTACCAATAAAACCAATGAAAAGTACGAAATTAGAAAAATGACAGACATGCAAACTTTTGGTAGCGTTTTTTCCCTTTTTTTCGCTCTTTAGAGTGCTATAAAAAGAAACAAGAAAGGCAGATGTCATCTCCATTCGGGTTCATCCTCCAACAAATTCAATCAGCTTCAAAATAAAAATAAAAAGACAGCGATCCGTTTAGTAGTTTTTGAAATATCGTGGAGCCAAACTTGAAAAACATGTTTTCGAGAAAAACGTCTTTAAGGTTTCGGGTACGAATCCTTTACCTTGAGAAAATTTTGTTCATGTATTTTAAGACCCATTCGATGAGTTTCGAATAACTCGAGTTCTTAATTTACCTCCTTCTTAAGAAAAAAAATTCGAGAAAGTCATCTTATTTCGGAATTCGCTCGATGAGAACCTCCCCTTAAAAAAACGTATTTTTGCTACCACATCTAAAAAAATCTACGTCGTAGCCAACAAAATTCCTGTCACAGGAAATTGTTTTTCTCTGTATCTTTCTGATACAAGCGATTCGGTTCGTCGAGATTCGTACATCTCTGTTTGAAATGAAATACTTATATCTGTATTTTCAAATACTTGTTCTCATCTATTCCTTATTTTTTTTTTTTGGGTGGAAGGAGTATTCATTTTTTCACACAAACCACCATCATCACTATTGACATCACTAGTCGAAGAATTTAGATGGTTTCTGTCCTCGTATTTGGTTATTTTCAGACTGAATTTGTCCCAATTGTTAAAAGATACGGACAAAAAACAGTACTTTTTCAAAATTTTACACAGTAAAAAAAATTTCGTCGTTGTGTAAAAAAGAAGTACGTGTCAAAATTCAAGTGTTGAATATTTAACACTTTTGTGTGTTCGTTCAACACGCTGATCAAATGCTGTTCGATCGATTCATTTTCAACACATTAAAATGTTATTTGAGTTCAAATTAACACTTTATAAGTGTCACTCTGGAATCAACACACATTGAGTGTGAAGAAAAATGGTTAACATTCGCTTGTGTGTTGAATTTGACGAAAAATTTTTTACTGTGTAGTCTGGATTTCTCCTTCAACGGAAAAAAAGTGATTGAAGAGAAATTGAGGCTAAAATCTTGAAATAGACCTATTTTTATCCGTATCATTCAACAATCGGGATAAATTTAGTCTGGGAACAAAATATAAGGACAAAAAA
This sequence comes from Gonatopus flavifemur, assembly GCA_018340375.1. NCBI lineage: Eukaryota > Metazoa > Arthropoda > Insecta > Hymenoptera > Dryinidae > Gonatopus > Gonatopus flavifemur. Next base: position 17,630,129 of record JAFFJZ010000005.1, read on the forward strand.
CGTACAAATTTTTCGACTCGGCACTGGAATAATTGATCACACAATTTTTCAAAACAACAAACTGTTTGATTGACTGACGTGGTGGAATCTTCAAATAATATTCTTTGAAACTGAATTCTGCAGAAAAAAATATGAGCACAAAAACTCGATCTAAAAATACAGAATGTTCAAAAAAGTAGAAAAATTCTTTGTTCAAAATTATTATATCTGAATGAGAAATTTTCGGCTTCATAAGTTTTATTCTCGATGATAATTTTATTTGTTTTCATTTTCATGTCATGTTATAAAGAGCCTGTTCATTTGAACGTGCGTTATGCTCTGAGAATACAAAACTATTATTTCAGCCCCCCCCCCCCCCGATTAATCAGAATTATAACAATAATTTCTAATGTCTAATTTCTTTCTCAATTACGTTCGGTAGAAATTTTGAAAATTCACAAGTGGGATAAATCAATTTATATACACATTATTATTAATTGTTAGATAAATTTTATAATTTTCAAACACGTTTTTGTTTGTGTAGAAATTAATTCAAATGCATTTACTTACGTCAGAACTCACACTGTAAAAAGTGTGGCTTAAATTAGCTGCGTCTTAAATTCAGTCATGATGGAATTTGAATTAAAAACTTTCTTTTCACAGTGCATATGAATATTTATATAAATTTTTCTTCTAAACGATTATGTGATTTCATTTGTTTCCAAATTAATGGTTTTTTATATGAAAATAAATTAAGTCTATTCAAAATCATTCATCGAGGCTAATCAACGAAAAATTATTCAATAACTTTGAGCAATTTTTACAGTCATTTATGAAACACTGAAGAATATTTTTGAAGAGGAGAACGCGAAGTATATGTACTCTATCTATATCTGTAAAACCAAATGTTTACCCGAAACTTCCCGAAGCGAGAACCGAAACGCTTCAAGGTTCGATGATGGATATCTTAATGAATAGAATCTTGACGAGCAGTAATCATATCACCTTGCGGAGCCCTAACATAGTGAAAGGCCTGCCTTTGCTTCAGTTAGGTAGCCTTTTCTGAATACAAAAAATGTACTGAAAAACTGAGTGATCTATCTTTGCTGTCAATATTTTTGTTGTAACTATGAGTTGATAGATCAGCTGATGCGTGTATCGTTATATTTATCATTTCAACTATCAGATAAAAATTGCGATTTCAACTCGTCATTCGAAGGTATAACGAATAACAATTATTTTCTGAGATTTTTAAGAATATATGTGTAGAAATCTATTTTGAAACCTTCTTATCTAAGGATCTACTTATAGAAAACAGAACAGTGACATGAATGAAAGCAAAAGTAACTGCTGCCGCTACTGTTATCGTTGAGACGATTTAAGAAAATATAGACAAATCGAATGATATATTAATCGATAGGGTTCACTCAAAGAAATTATTTCTTGTTGTTACCATCATTTTATTCTTGATATCGATTTTCTTCTCCGAAAACAAATAGTGTTCGACCAAAAAGCAGTTTTGTTTCAAAGTAATCATATCATGGATTGTTAGTAGAAAAAATTATGACCCACGACTTATGTTTAACGTAAGAATCTTTATTTCTTGTGAAAACCATCGCTTCTTGTGGTGAGAAAAATGCTCTTAAGCTGAAACTAGATGAATATTCTTTAAGGCGACGCTTAATGATACGCTCCCCTTCCCTCGATTGGCAGCAGAGTAATAGAGTTTTCAAAATTGATTCCAATGTATCGTGTGGTAAAATGGAATAGCAATTATAAACTTTAAAACAGTAATAATCAAATGAAGCAGTGTACCGTGTGCCAGATACCATCCCAAGCGATACACCAATATTTTATTTGAAAATAATCAATTATCGTTACCATTGAACATTTTGTGTCTTGCAATATTTTGGTTTTAGATGTCTCGTACAACTCTGTTAGATATCTTTCAGACGAGTTTGAAACAAGAATTGATCTGGAACTTATTCAAAAGTGTTGCATAGGATATTTAAAGTCTGTCTAAAATATATCGCAAGATACAAAATGTTTATTGGGTAAAAAGAAAGATTTCATTACCTTGAATAAAAACTTCATTGCATCAAGAAAATCTCCAAGTCTTATTTGAGTTATGTTAAACTCACAGCGGTCAATATAGAATTTACATGGGATTTTTTTCCGTGCATCTAGCCGTACTGATATTGGATACCCTCACTTTGTCCCTATCAACCCAGACAGCACAACGTGCTACTGGAACGTTTATGGAAGGTTTATAGAACGTAAGAGAGGTTTTTTGAACGTTCAGAAACCGTTCTAGAGTCACATCGTGCTGTTAGGGAAATTTTGATCACGGAAAAAAATGCAGGTCGGAAATATATTAATCTTTAATGAAAATTTCAGAACATTTATTGAAATCTGAAAGTTTTTCTTGAATGTACAATAAAGATAAAACGGCCCACTTTTTTGTGAAATCGTATTCAAAAAACAATGGAAAATTATCAATACTTGATAAAAAATAGAGAAACATATGAACTTTCCAAAAGTCGCGTATGAAATTTCACAAAGTGAATAGTAGGATATGGAAATTTTGTTATTGTCTTTGTAAAATTTCACGCGTGACTTTTGGAAACTTCATATGTTTCTCTATTTTTTATTAAGTATTGATAATTTTTCATTGTTTTTCGAATACAATTCTACAGATATGTGAACAGTTTTATCTTCATTATGCATTGAAGAAATACTCTCGGATTTTAAAAAATATCCTCCAATTTTGATTAAAGATTACTATGTTTTCGACCTGCATTTTTCTACGTGATGTTAATTTCTGGTCGAAATACAGTATCTTTCAGATATCCACAGGAGAGTTGGATAACCCTGTAAAGTAAAACGGTTTTCTACCATCGATCTGAATTCGACATGATTCTAACGTCGAATCACAATTTTGATATGTTCTGCATGGGTACAGAGAGATATTTTGAAATTGTCCTATGAATATTCAAGAAATTTTGTACAAAATATTTGGCTGGAGCAACACACTGATCCCCTCAAGTACATTTTAACCTCGTCTTTGCCTGTTCTAAATCCACGACTCATAAGTCCATTTCTGAAAGAAATTAAAATCCTGTGTGTTTATACTTTTGAATCCGCTTCACGATTAGCTAGAATTTATGAATCTATCGTGGAAATGTATTCTCGGTTAAACTACATGAACTCTTTAAATTTTCGTGGTTGATCCGATGAAGTCAAAAGTAACTCAATAAAATATGATAATCTACTATGTTTCTTCAGGTATCCAAACTTCTACAACCGTCGGTGATTCTTATGAATGACGCGGAAAAACCTTATACCAAAAAAGTATCAAAAACCGATAAGACTGATCCAAAACGTTTGAAGAAAGATCTACCTAAATTGATCAAAAATATAACCAATGAGGATAGAGTTATATTCATCGGAACTACAAATTGTCCGTGGGATTGCGATCAGAAACTTTTGTACCAGACTTATGATAAAGTTATTTATATCCCGAAACCTGATTATGGGACTGTCTCGTTATTATGGAGAGATCTTTTATACAAGGTAATGATCATTTCAAATCAGTGATGGGCGATATCTCACAATATCGACATTTTATATGAAATTTATATGAAGTTTTTATCGATATTTTATAAAATTCAATATAAAATCGACAAAAATTTTATGAAAAATAGATATATATATATATATACGTTTTGAATATAATTTAATCGAGTGTTTCCGTACTTGGAAAAACAATATTCAATTCAAGAAGACGTATCAAATGTGTAATTTATTAATAAGAGCATATGGAACAGTGGTTTCGTTCCGCGATGGGCGATATTTGACAATATCAATAGTTTTTGTAGAAAATTTGTTAATTTTCTATTGAATTTTATAAAATAAAAATTTTATCATTATTGATATTTGATCACAAATATTAAAAAATTAATTTTTTAAACAGGATGTTATAAGCTGAATTTTAAACGCATGTTGAATTTCTACCAATGCAGCATCAAGACTGATGATATTGAATAATCAAACTCCCGAGAGAAAGAATTTCCAGAATTATATATAAATTGTATATAATTTCGAAAAAATGTTCACACTTGGATTAATATCAATCTCAATAGATATTTTTGTAACACTTCCAGGCGCCATAGTTTCTGAAATATGAAATCTAATTAACGTGTACATCATTGAACCCATCTCCTGCACTGGAGAAAATGATTATTTGTCCTCCTCCATGAAATATTCATTTGTCGAAATTAAGTATTCAATTAGATGCAAAAAGTGATAACTTGTGGCGAATAAATTATTAATTTAGAAGACCAATTTATTTGGGGCAAGCATTCCATCATTCCTGAGAAATATTTTATGGAGAGAGGAAAAATAAACTATTCATTTGGTCGGAAGAAATTTTTTTTTCAGTATCTTACTTCTCGAATATCATTCAATCATCAATGATAACATGTTTTCCCATGAAGAAAACATATGCATTTTCTATTAATTCTTATTAAGTTTCGATCCAACCTTGATATACTTGTTATAAAAAATCATCGATCCCATGTAAAATCACTATGACACATGGAATTTCACATTTATGACAAAATATGAAAGAAAAAAAAACCACTGCATCGCTCAAAATTAACCCTTAGCTGTTACATTGGGGTAAGCCTGACCTCAACACGATTCAATCCTGAATTACCATCAAGAAACTCGGTAATTCGAACTCTCCTCGCAATTTGGTGCCACTTTAGAGTTTCTTCACCTCACTCCACCCTACCGTGACATGATTGTCCATGTTTCATATAATCCTTTTTCATGATACAGTGATAATGTCATTTAGAAGGGAAAAATATACCCCTCGATCGATGAGAGTTTACAGTTGGGGTCATAATCGACCCGAGTGTGGCAACTATGTTACATTGGCGAAGTGTGGCAGCTGAGGGTTAACTCAAGTCTGAAGAGAATGCAGGTTTTCCCTGGTATAGACTTATCTTCAGTTAAAAAATTTACTATGGGACTTTATAACCGAGAAACAAACTGAACTTACGATGAAATTTACTATAACGAAACAATAGAAACATGATAGAATTCACTATGTTTTACAGTAAATGCCATTGGAGAGTCAGTCTATTCCTCGGGCACATTAATCACATAGTAAATTTAACTGAAAGTTTCTTTCCGTGCAGTAACAAAACCCATTTGAGAGAATTCTTCGTCCACCAAGATTGTTTTTCAATTTGAGAATTATGTTCACAGTATTCGGGAATCGGTAGACAATTCGATATATCCGCGATGACTAAAGCTTGTGATGGATTCACCGTGGGTGCCATTCTAGAAGCGATTAACGATGTATGATAATTATCAATCGATTAGTAGAAATAATGAAATTTTTGAGTCAATTCGATGACATTGATCAGCCATGATTGAGTTTATTCTATTTTATGTAGGTAATGACCACCAAACGTATGGTACAGTTAAGGACGCAACCATTAACGCATGTGGAATTGGTGAACGCCCTGAGTGCTAGAGATCCAATATATCTTGAGGAGGAGGAAACATTCTTAGGTATGTGTTTTTTTCATATGATAAAAAAATTACTATCAATGATAAATCCTCTCGCGTACAAACTTTGTTCGAATAACACTATTCAGACTTTTGCTTAGTTAACAAATCCGAACCCAGATGGCACAAATTATCGATTTGAATTCATCAAGACTTGCTGAAGATTTGTTAAATAGTCTCCGTTATACGGATAAAAATGAGTTCAATGTATAATAAATACATACAGTAAACTCTCTCAATAGCAGCAAACGGTGTCTTCTTCGCTCTATCAAAGAATATAACATTTAAGCCAGAGAGAAGTCCTGTGGCACTATAGACAGGGTTTACTGTATGGGGCAAAGGAAGGTAATTTGGTGACATTCTGTGTTTGATTGTAAATAACTTCCGTAATAACAGTTGGCGCGAGATTGACGCAACGTTGAATCAATTTTGGTCGAATATTACTCAGTCCTATGATAGTATTGACTCAAATTTAGCAGTCAACATCATTTATGTGTAATAAATAATGGTACCTCCTTTAAATGCGTAAAACATCTGACCATTGGCAGACCATAAAAAAATTTGTCTATCAGTCTTGGTTTGTAATGAGTACAAGCATGATCCAATCTTGGATTTAGATCGAGCGACAAATTTTTTCATGGGTTACCAATGATGGCTGATTTGACTGCCATAATCGTACCAATGTTGGTCCGTAATGGGCAGAATACATAAATGGAGCTTCTAACGATGTTATCATTTCAAGCTTGCACCTTGCTAACCACCAAGCCTCGGCCAATCTTTGTCAATGTTGCGCCATCCTAGTGCCAATCGTCAATTTTCACCTGGGATTGTTTGTAATGAAAATTCTATACTACCATCACCAATATACCTACATCACCAAATTTCATTCCTTTACCCTATAAAAAATATATATTTCTAAATGACAATTTTATATTTTTCTTGTGTTTCTCATACCCGAAACTTCACATACGAATTTATAGTATTTTGATAGTAGTCAGCTGAGTAGTAATTATGAAAAAATTGACAACAAACTGCGAACGGGAGATATTGTTTGATTTGAATTTTTTTTTAATTCTCTCCAGCTCGACGAAAACACACTTCACCGAGGTGCCGCGATCGAAAATTGCCCGAGAAAATTGTTTTTTCAGCCCACCCTAGTAAACAGTATTATTGTGAAAGTTATAATTTTTTTCTCAGTTTAGTAAATTAGAAGTTATCGTGAATAGAAATTTTTTAGATTCGCTTAGTTTTCTTGACAAGAGACGTTGAAACTCTCTCAAACAAAAAAATATCTTACGAGTAAAGAAAGGACTTTCGAATTTTTATTTTCCTGTGATCTCAAGAAAATAATAAAGCATATCTTTCATAATAACTGTAATATTATGTGTAGTAAATAAATAAAAAACTGTGAAATTCTTTTTCAGCATGGTATTCCAAAACCCCAACTTGTCGAAAGAAACAACGTGCCATTGAATTGGAACAGCAGAGATTGGAAGAAGCCAATGAAAAGATGAAAAAGAAAGGGAAAAAATAAAAAAATGTTCATCGATACCTCTTTGTTCCCTTCAGGGCCAGATTTATCTCTCGGTCGACTGGATCGCACTTTAGGCGTACGGGCTCAAGGAACACCGAGAGCGGCAGGCATGATCACATAATTCAATATCATAGACCGTGCGAGGAGAAGGGATGCTTAGAAAAATTGACCTACAGTCCTATAAAATCCAGCGCTAGCTTCTTTTATTCCCTTCCTGAAAGATCAACCCCGCAGATCGTATACCGATCAATTCAAAAACGTTTAATACGCATGAAGGAATTTTTTCCGTACCCTATCATGGAATTAGGATCTTTTTCTAAATGCGAATAGAAATAAGATGGGTAACGGTATAGGTGCCCACGTAGAAATTGACGGATGGTCCAGTACCGGCTCGATACAGGCTGCCAGGGTGCAACCGTTGGCGGCCGGTGTCGGTCGGACTACGGAATGATAACGCCAAATAACTCTGATCCGGTACCGGTTACCAACATCAATTCAGTACTGGAAATTAGTGTGGTTCCGACATTGACAACTAATACTATTAGTATTGATGGCTATTCAAGTACCAACGACTGTTACTCAACCGTTATTTGCGCTGTTGTAACTTTGGAAGGTTTTGAACGAATTATCAAAATTTCTGCCCTCCAACGGTTGCAAACTGGCAGCCTGTATCAAGCCAGTACTGAACCATTCGTCAATTTCTACGTGGCCAATCAAGTCTTCTCTCAAAGTACACGAGATATTTATTCACATTGGTTCGGTACCGTACTAAAATTGTGCCGTTGTTGATTTAACATTGGTGGAAAAGTGGTCAATAACAGTTGGTCCAAATATCGAACCAGTACCGACACGAACCTAAAATGAAGTCGGTTAAGTACCGATCCGCAATCGGCAGATAACCGTTGGTGGCCCATACCTTTTCAGTAACGATCCGTTCGTCACCATCGGCTGAGTACCGGAATTTCTACGTGGGTGAATACGACACATTGCGTGAATTTGAGCTGGAACTCGTACAGCACAACCACCGATCTTCCACCTAGGACTCCGATGGAATGGATATGGAGAATTGGTGGAGAAGTGGGAGCTGTAAAAAAATTTCACCGGAAAATTCCAGTACATGTACTGGAAGTCATTAACCTGTACATGTACCGGAAAATTTCAGCACATTTGTACTGCAAAAATTCAGTGCAAACGTTATGGAATTTCCGCATCAAAACTGGAAATTTTCTGAGCCTCGGTACTGGAATTTTTCAGTACACGAGCTGGACTTTTCCAGGACATGTACTGGAAAATTAATGCTGAAAATATCCATGAAAATTGAAAAAAAATTGCTCACGCAAAGTGATTTTGCAGGGTCCTTGTGTTCCAAGATGATTGAGAAACTTTTGATCGTTCATTTGGATGGACAGAAACTCATGTCTATCTAACAGGATTTGAACCCACACTTTTCTACCTGCCTACCAACTGAAACCTAAGACCTAACCGATGAGCTATAGCGCGACATGTTGGAAGGCCAGCTTGGGTTACTACATATGCTTTATATCTAGAACACAAGAGGATAAGTCTTGGAAAAACCTCATATATCAATTTCATTGGCTACAATTACAATTATTATTCAAAATCTCAATCAGGAAATTTTTAATATAAAGACTTGAAATTTTTCCTGCCAGAAATGACGAAGTCCAATAGAAGTGGAAAATTTCAGTGCAACAGTGATTAAATTCCGTTGCATAGCAACTGGAAAATTCCATCACACGACCTGAAAATTGCAGTTCAAAACCTGTATAATTCAATTGCATAGTAACTGGAAAATTCCATCACAAAACCTGAGAATTGCAGTTAAAAACCTGTATAATTCCAGTATACCAACGATTAGGTTTTTTTTTCTAAATTCCAAATTTTTTCTCAAGTCCTTTTTGAGGGAATATTTTTTTTTGGTGCACAAGAACTATAAAATTGTAGTACGAGCCGGTAAAATTTTCGCGAAATCATGGCAAAATTTCAGTACATCATCTCAAACTTGAAAATTCCAGTACAATGACTGAATTTTCAGTTATGCTTGGTAAATTTTCAGTAACGTAACAACAAAATCTCTGTACATGTACTGGAATATCCATATTCCAGTACTAGCACTGGAAATTTCCAGTTTTTTTTTACAGTGTGGACCATGGTGAAAACACGGATAGATTTGGATAAAAATTTGCAGATGGATACAAAAAAGATAGGATTGAAACGGATCGAAATACAACCCACTTTTATTCGTTTCAATCCTATTTTTTTATCCATCAGCAAATTTTTATCCGAATCTATTCGTGTTTTTACCAGAGGAAGTGAGGGAGAAATGAGGGAGAGTTTCCGTTGAGGCAACGGAGAGGTGACGGAGAAATATCCGCCCCCTGTATTTTCAATAAAATATATCAGAAGGTTATATACTTTCTGATCAAAAAGTACCCGGAATTTCATAATGAAACGAAAACGGTTCAATTATTCATCGATATTCACTTGATTTCCTTCGAAGTAATTCATTGCAAGCAATACACATATTCCAACGCTTCTTCCAATCTTCAAAACATTTTGCATGGGTCGATTTCGGAATCGCCTTCAGTGACTATTACAGCCCTTACAGTTCCTGTTACAGCCTTACTCCTGTTACAACTAGCCCCTCGCTCCCCTACTTTTTGAATAATTGGTGGATACTGTTATTTTTTAGTGGTAGTGGTATATATTGTGCGGACGACCCTGGAGTGTTAGACGTTAATATTGTAAAATGGCGGAGTAGGGAATTGTTTTGCAATTTTTCCTGAATTTTGACTTATATGAGCAGTTTTTAGAACGCCATCTATAAATTAACCAAGTTGAACCATTAGAAATATTGAAGAACTAGTCAACGAACGTGACACAATCAGTTAAAAGGCTCAAAACATCTACACATCTTGTCCGACCGGGTTGTTCAGCGTGGGGTAATGAGTTCCCACGTAACCAAAAAAACTTTTAAAATGTATTTTAAATGCATCGGATGAATTTAAAATCGTTTTTGGAATAAAGGATTTTTCGTAAAAGATTTCAAATGCATTTCAAAAGTATTGTTGAGAAAAGGTTTTTTTGAAATACTTTTTGAAATATATTTTGAAAACTTTTGTGAAAATGTATTTATCAGAATGTGAATAAAATACATTGAAAATGTTTTTTTTTAATTTGATATTATCATCATAATACTTCAAATGAATTTGGGAAGAAAATATGATTGATGTATTCAAACAAATAGAAATTTGAAATCAAGCACTTGATGGGGCTTTAATCGAGATTTGTAAGTAAAATACATCCTGGATGGTTTGAAAAATATTTCATACAAATTGCAATTCATGGCATCAAAATCATTCTTCATCTTTGAAGATTGTTCTACAGCATGTGAAATAAATGTAATTCGGTTTTCTATCATCCACCATATGTAGACAGACAAAATTTTTGAGGTATCAAAAAGATTGTTTATAAATTTCTAAGAAAAAATTGGATACAACAGTTCTCATAGTTCGAAAAATATCCCAAGTGAAATTTCCAAACTTTTTCTCAATAATATATACATATATATGTTGTTACTATTTGAGATATCTTTTAAACTTTGAAAACTGATGCATTTGTTTTCTTTAGGAATCTGAAAATAATTTTTGCGATGTCTCAAGAACTGTGCCATTTGGAGTTTCACTTTGATGTACCCAATAATTTTGCATTCTCCTCTTAAAAATGTGGAAGTGATGATACAAGAAACGATTGATGTAACTGAGAATATATTTTATGAAGTTTCATCCTGTTTATTTGAGGTGATTCAAATACAATAATTCCATAACGTACAGACTTATAAAATTCCGTAAATAATAATCAATTTTATGTTAACACCTCCCAATGATTCGGCGGAACACAAGCTACATGAACTGGGAGGTGATTACAATGCATAAACACAACTTTCGTTCAAATTTCCCAAACTGAAATAGCACTTAGAGGCTCAATATCTTTTTTCAAACAATAGAAATGTACAGGATTCATTTGAGTGCTAGAACTAAACTTATATGACTTCTTTGGAAATTTGGAACCAAATTTTCGTATAGAATATTCGAAAAACAAACTTAATGCTCTTCTAGATCAATTCACAAGGTATTACAAACTCCAAAAAAATGCATTCCAAGTATAAATCGAGTGGTTTTGATAAATGTAAATTTTGTTAATCTAATTGCAAAATTAATACTTTTATAGAATCAGTTTTAAGCTTCAAAAGAGTATTTCCCATGCATTTAAAGTCAATTTTCAATGCATATGGTATATGAATCCAATGTTATAATTAATAGTTTTGAAATGCATTTATAGGTGTATTCACTATGCATTTTAAGCGTCCCATAATAGTCCTATTTGACGATCTTATTAAAAGAATTTGAAATGCATTTTGACAAATGCATTTGAAATACATTACGTACATTTAAAATGTATTTGAATACATTAAATGAATGCATTGAAAATATATTTCAAATGCTTTGGTAAAATGCATTTCAAAAGCGTTTTTGGTTACGTGGGTTACCCCATGTGTCGTTACGTGGCCTGGATGAGGTGTGGCCGTTGAGGGTTAGGAAAAATTTTTTTTCTTATAGTTAAAAAGTTGATAAAAAATGTGAAATCAACAATATAACTTTCTTTTACTGCATGAACTTTATAGTAATTTTTAAAATTCAAGGGTATATGAATTCTCAATTCAGAGTTTCTTCTAATAAAGGATCAACACTCAAACGAGATTTTCAATTAACTATTCCCATTCCTTGAGATTTGAACTGCCACCATGTTCAAATGCATATTCGTTGAATTATTGTCACTTTGAATATCTTCACGTCGAATTCTCCATTGACAACAATAAATATCAATAAAAGAGACATTATTGCTAGAATGTATAATAAATTTTATAAGAAAATGTATTCAAATGTGATGACTCAAAGATAATAAAATGTTTTATACTTATTCCAATGGTCTTATAAATCTTATAAACGGTATACTCATAATTCACGTACGAATAATTTCGAAATATGCGAACGAAACCGCTCTATTCGATTCGTTCTCGAATGAACACCAATTATACGCGTATGTGAACGAAGATTGGAATGTCTAATGTCGATTCACGTTGCTATCGTAACGAGAATTGACACTTTCACGTGATTATTCGCGATAAGTCAATTTCTTCCACAGAAAAAAAAGAAAATCTTATTGAATTCGTTTCGTATCTATGTTCCTTATTCGCATGACGCACAAAACTGTTGACGTATTTTATTCACATACGTATACGTCAAATTCTTTCTTCTGTTCAATTTCCACTGCACAATTATTTGGAGAATCGTTTTAAAAATTTGAAATTCAAAAATTATGACGTCACCAATGCACGCTCTCGAGGTTTATCGTTTTCATTAATTGTCATACGAGATATCTTAATGAAATCGGAATGGAAAATTTCTGTTGATATTGCAACTGATTTGACGAAGACGAGCGTTATCAACGTTTGCATGGATTCGGACACACGGAATTGGATGAACCCTTCAACCACCCGTGAGAAAATATGTCGGTGAAAAATGGTTGTAAAACCATGAATGATTTCTGAAACACTGAAGATCTTTGAAATTTTGATGAAAAATCTAATAAATTCAGGACACTCTTTACAGATTGTTTTCATACTTTCTCAGAGGGTTTTTCATTTTTGTCAGAGAGAGACAGATAGGAATGAAATTGCGCTCTGAAAAAACTATGACAAAACTCTAATAAATTGTCAACAACATTTTTCTGATTATTGAAAAATTCTGGAATTCAATAAGTACAGTCATATGCTATATTCAAATGTCATATGAAAATTTCTGGATTTCTTTCAAATAGTCAGGAAAAAGTTAACAATTCAGAGTTCCTTCAGAATTTTTTTGGAGCGTATTTTCGTTCGACACTCTGAGAAATTCTGAAAAAAGTCTGTAAAGAATGTCCCAAAATTCATTAGATTTTTCATCAAAATTTCGAAAATTTTCACAGTTTGTCAGAATTATACAGAGAAAGTGCAATGTTTTTAGAGTTTTTGCTCGAGAAACTCGATAAAACTTTCTTTTTAAATGTTGCTGAAGTTCGAATCGTTTATTGACACGAATTAATAATAATCGAATAACGAGATACTCCGACTCAACCCCATTCAAAGACCCAAAATCTTGCAGCAAATTCTTTAAACGATGTTTTCAATTTCAAAGAGTTGATTCGAGAAGACAAATAACAATGGTTTTCAAACACCTTTTTAAGAATTTCTCGAGAAGACTTTCAATTCTCGATTTCTCGTCTCACGAGGAATCCTTGAAAAAAAGTATCTCATTTCTTGAGCAGAAACCCCAAATGTTTGTGAGAGATTATTCATGGTTTTGCAGACATTTTTCAGCACTGGGAGAAGAGGCATTTGGAAGTTGAGTTTCAGGAAGTTAAGCGTTTAGGAATTAAATGACATCTCGCGAATTCGGGCATCAATATTTTTGTATTATATGACAACGGTTGCAGAAAACTCAGTCATTAAAAACAGAATTTCTGTAATGTTTCTTGAATTTTCATGAAAGATCGCTGAAAGTTCAATAATATTCAGATTTATCGAACAAATATAGTACTGTTTACTGAACTTCCAAATGCCTCTTCTCTCAGTGAGCACAACATTTCCACACAGGCACCCAAGAACAAAAATATTGTCAATTGTATATAATGTTCATAGAATTTGATATAAATCATACATGAATTTAGTTGAACACTCATCGTATGATTATATGTGACATGTGATATGTCAATATTTCTTAATCCCTTCCCACTCGGGCTGAGAACGTTCCGCCAGGCCTGAACACAACAGCGTACCGACTGAGTAAACATTTTCTTGGTCAAAATCATAGAATCATAGAATTCGAACTTTAGTACTTTGAAAAAATATTTTTTGAATATTATTATTTCATTTTCATGAATCTAGTTCAGAGAATTCTTAGCGTGAAAATGTTTATTCAGAGCATACACTGGTAAGTATCCCCTCGACAAACAAAAAGAAAACAGTGTATGCAGATTGTATTGAGCAAGTTTTTCCTCTTTGTATACTTTTTTGCGATCGTAAATCTCCGTATCTCGACTCTGAAACGACACCGACAAGATCAGGTCAAGTTGAAAATTTCTCGCCTCTTGTGTCATTCTATTGATAATAAACAAAGTAGTTAATCAGTAATTTTGATATTATTCTTATTCGATCAGATCAATCGAGTTAGAATGAAAGCGTTAATTCTTTATCATTGCGATCTGCATAACTGAAGTTTCAAAAATGTATCAATCGAAGTACCAAACTGTATCCGAGAATAATAATTTCGTTCGAGGCCTATTCAAAATGATATCCCACGAGAATTAGTTTCTTTTTAAACGGAATAGGAAATTTAATGTTTACAGTATTCAGTTATCTTCACGTGTTTATCATCAGGCGATAGAGTCAATGCTTCGTGAATGAAGAATGATAAGATCAAGATCACGTCATGCGTGAAGCATTCATTATTAGAAAGAACTCACAGTTAATCAATGAATAGCCAATCAATGAGGTAATGTGAATACATGTTCTTCAATGCTAGATAAAACATCAAAATCTCCATAGTAGAATGTGACCGTGAAATGAATTTGACATTCCTTTGATTTTCTATTGAATTTCTCATGTTCATTGTGCATGGAAACTAAAATTGTCTTGATTCGACACTCGCCGTTGTGTCAGATATAACGGTAGCAATGTTTTTCTTATTCCAAATGAACTCGCTGTACGTTTAGAAAATATTGTTCCAGTTCAGATTTGAGTCTTCCCAAATCTTGGTAACAAGCACAAACCAAATATCGTTTTACTTCGTTCACTCAGAGAATTTTATTATAAAGATTACCGTGAAATTTCAGTAGTCGAAAGACAAGTATAAATTCTTCGAAAAATTACTGTGCAGCTTGCAAAAATGAGTGAATTTCTAAACAGTTGAAAGTGATATTTTCTACAAGTTTTACAGGATGCACAGTAATTTCTACTTGTCCCTCGATCACTGGAATTTCAAGGTAATTTTTCTAATAAGATTCTTTCAATGTACGAATGGTTTTAGAAGTTTAAATTGTTGAAGTGGATTAAGGGGTGACACCCCAAACAGTAACATAAGTTCAAAGGATATACGAGGTACAGAGAGATCCGACTTTTGGGCAGTTGTCTTCGTTTTTATCGAATGAAGTTCAAACAGAGATAGAACTGCCTAAAAGTCGGAACTCTCATTCTATCTTTAATTTGAACTGACCCCACTTCTCTGCAGCCTTTTTTCGCCCCAGTAGTATATGATCTAAGGAGCACAAGATGATGAGATATTTTAAATTTTATTGAAATACATTGGATGTTACCCATACAACAAAAAGTTGTTGTGTAATCGTTGCTCTTGTGTTGTTTATGTGATTGAGAGTTCCATGAAACCAAGCATAACTTCCTGACAACACAATAAGAATTCAAGCTAAAATCCTAGATTCACAGCATATTGTTGTGCATTTGGCGACGCAACGTCCCTGCAAATTGCTTCAAACTGTTATTATATGTTTTCAACAATTTGCTGCATATTTGCTCGGCATTTTGTTGTTAGGGTAGTGAAATTTGTGAAAAAATAAGTAATTGAAAACAATTAATGAATTGTAGTGAAAATAATTGATGGGCGTAAATGAGGAGATGCTGAATTATATTGAAATATGATTCATATTCCCCCAAGAGAACACAAACCTTCAGGAACGTTCATTAAACGTTCGCGAACGTCCAGGAACATTCAATGAACGTTCCTGAAGGTTTGTGTTCTCTTGGGGTGTTGAAGTTTGATACAACTTCTTGAAATTCGTGAGATTTCACTGACTATGATTAACGATATTCAGCGCAAAAGATTGATAAACCAGGGTATTAAACATGTGGAATGGTGTTGAAATATACACCTACAGAAGGGTTTCCTTATCGTAACAAAAATTTCATTATTATGAGAAAATTTTTTTCTCAGCATAGGGACAATCCTAATTTTTCTTCCGATGAGGAAAAAATTCTCTCCCCGCAAGTAAAATTTGATAATCTTGGCGTTAGAATATTGAATCTTGGATCAAGAAAAATAGTCCTGAGATCACCATAAGCGTTTTTCAAATAAGACTTGGAGATTTTCTTGATGCAATCAAGTTTTTATTAAAGATAATGAAATCTTTCTTTTTACCCAATAAACATTTTGTATCTTGCGATATATTTTAGACAGACTTTAAATATCCTATGCAACACTTTTAAATAAGTTCCAGATCAATTCTTGTTTCAAACTCGTCTGAAAGATATCTAACAGAGTTGTACGAGACATCTAAAACCAAAATATTGCAAGACACAAAATGTTCAATGGTAACGATAATTGATTATTTTCAAATAAAATATTGGTGTATCGCTTGGGATGGTATCTGGCACACGGTACACTGCTTTATTTGATTATTACTGTTTTAAAGTTTATAATTGCTATTCCATTTTACAACACGATACATTGGAATCAATTTTGAAAACTCTATTACTCTGCTGCCAATCGAGGGAAAGGGAGCGTATCGTTAAGCGTCGCCTCAAAGAATATTCATCTAGTTTCAACATAAGAACATTTTTCTCACCACAAGAAGCGATGATTTTCACAAGAAATAAAGATTCTTACGTTAAACAAAAGTCATGGTTCATAATTTTTTCTACTAACAATCCATGATATGATTACTTTGCAACAAAAGTGCTTTTTGGTCGAACACTATTTGTTTTCGGAGAAGAAAATCGATATCAAGAATAAAATGATGGTAACAACAAGAATTCATTTCTGTGAGGGTACTGAATTTGTCACTATAATTTGGTGGACTTTCCCTTCAACATCCAAAAAACAAAATTATTCCTCAAAGTGGTGGGAGAAATTCCTGATTTTTGATGGAAAAACAATTCCCTCACGATGAGGGGACGAAATCTACCAACGGTGTGAAGAAAAACTCCTCACATTTTTTACTTATAGAGAAATCAACATTTATTCTACACAAATCTATCATAATTCTGTCGGATATTGTTGAAAATGTGTACCTACGTGATTACATTCTCTGGTATATATATGTGTATCTTTATTATTGTGTGAGTGTGTGTGGTGTGTTTTGATTCCGTGCGCGCTTTCTTTTATTCAAACTGTATTGAATTATTGTATATAACGCTTAGTAGGAGTTTGGCCAGCAACACGGTACCACTTGTCATATCTCGTATCACGAATAAAATGAATGTCTCTCGTTCACACGTTTGAGTGATTAACTTATCATTTGAGTCCTTGTAATTCCTGGCGATTCCAAAGTGATATGTGATCCATATAAAATTCATACATGGTCATAAGTTGAGCGAAATAATTACTAATACCAAGAAAACGTATTCTCGAATATTTTTAAGAATACATATTCTTGATGACAGCTGATATGTTGTAAACTCAAGTGAAATTTCCTTGAATCAAGGAAAACATCCTTAGATCCAAGAAAATTTCCTTGTATCAATAATACAGATTTATTAAGAAATGGATTTCTTGGAACATCACAATATGTTATTGGTGATACTTATTATTTCTCTCAGTGTATATGGCCATATATAATCCGTACATAATCCATATTGCATCCATGTATGACCTACGTATGGCCCATATATAATCCATATGTAATTAATATATGACCCATGAATGCGAGATTTTTTCACATAAGTAAAAAATTCTGCCATGTATGAAATATTCTCCATACATGGGTTATGTATGAATTGTATATGGATTATATATGAATCATATATGATTCCACACGTTTTCACGTATGGACAATATATGGATTATATATGAATTATGTATGGGTCATATATGTTTACTTTGTACTGGGGTTTACTTTCGGTTATTATTTGGTTTGGTCAAAATTTGGTCAGAAAATGGTGACCTAGATGGTTTTTACCATATAATGACTTATTCGTCACCGAAAACTAATGGTTGCTTTGAACAAATCTGCCACCGAGAGGTAACCAAAAACTGTGGTCCGTTTTTGGAATCTTTTTGGTATTTTTGAGGTAAAAATCCAGAAAATTACCACTAAATGATCGAAAAATCACCAAATTGAGATTGATTGAATTTTGGTTGGATTTTGATCAATATTTCTTGAAGAAAAATGTCCCAAACGACCTGCAAGTTACCATAAACAAGATTTTTCATCAAAATGTGAGCGGAATTTTTGGTCGCTTGTCGGTTCACCCAGATCTGCTAAGGATGTAACAAATATGATTTATCAACTATTCACAAATATGCATTTCTACTAAATATGACTTGTTCATTGTTAACAGAATATATTCAATTCGAACGAATATTTATTTCCCCACAAGCAAATACACCCGGGGAAGAAAGTTGAGATCTATTTAGATCTCACCAGATCTCATTTGATCTGACTAGATCTTGACAGATCTGGTTAGATCTGTGTAGATCTCGTTAGATCTGAACTGAAAATCAGAATTAATCTTGATCCTTGTTGAAAAAATTCAATATATTCCAACAGATCCGGTAACAAAACGACATGGTTTTTCAATGGGAAATTATTTCCCATCAGTATTCATGAGGGTTTACCGATTGTACCAATAAAAACCAATAGAATATCGACTTCCACATGAAATCCAATAGAAACCTGTACCGACTGTGATAAAACGACACGGAAAATCGATAGAAATCCTTAGGTTCCAATAAAATTACACCTATCGGTTTCTATTGGAATTTTTTAATAGGATTGAGCAATTGATTGTTCAATTACTGAGAATTTCCTGATATTTTCGCATATACCCAAGCAGCAACAGAAGTTTGAAGTATATACGAAACAGTAACGTTCATACAATGTACGAATGAGATACGAAAAACATATAATGAATGTTCATAGAATATTCTGATGAGATTGTTCTGAATATACTTAGAACGTACATAGTACATTCAAATGTACGATATTCATTCAATCGACGTTCGATTGGAGTACCATCGTATATTCGATTACATACGTTCGATGAATATGCATAGCACCTATGAAACGGTCTCATTCGAATATGCATACAACATACTTCGAATATTCGAAGAACGTTCATAGTATATTCTGGTGCTGCTTGGGTATGAATTCAAATTTGAAGATGTGCGTTGACAAATACAAGCTAAAATTGCAGTTTTTCAGATCTGGTCAGATCTAAACTTTTTTCCACGGGTACGTTAATCCACTATGAATAAACCGTTTTCCCAGTGTGTGGTCAAAATGGAGTAAAGAACGTTCATATAATGTTCGGAACAGTTTCGTGGTGATATATTGTAAATGTTGACAGAATATCCATAGAATATCCATAAAATGTTCTTCTGTCACATGGATAATCGAGACTTATCCCGTACAGCACATGAAGTGTCAGGGCTCGTGAGATGAACGTATTTTTGGAAACATAGGAGCCTCCCAGATAACATGCACTCAAAAAGCGACGCACATGGATAAGGATTTGCGCGCAATATGCTTATACGCTCACGAAGCGACGCACATGGATAAGCTTTTTGCACGCAAATTGCACGTGAACCTAGGGGGGAGCTTCAAAATGTTATCTGGAATGCGATACATGTGTGAATTCCAGGCACACCCAGACGGCACAAATGATCATTTTGAATTCATAAAAACTTCTGAAAGAACTCCTCGAACAGTCCCCGTTATAACAGTAAAAATGAATTCAAAATGCATACATTCTGAATAGTTCATTTTGAATTCAAACCATTCATAATGAATTCATGTTTACTGTCGTAACGGGAGCTCTTTGCGAGGAGTTTTGTGCTGTATGGGTATTGGAGACCGATACGCATAAGAAATTTGTTGATACAAAAGAGGTTATGCGTACTCTCAAAGGACTTCTGATCAACATATTCAAAATATCCAATTGGTCCTCGAACAACACAACATTCAGCTGTTAGAGACCAAAAATCTTGCAGTACATTCTTCAAACGATGTTTTCAGCTCCAAAGAGTTAATTCGAAGTAAAAAATAACGAGAGGTCATCAGATTTTGTTAGTTTAAAATTTCGGTTCGTTTCTATAAACGATTCAAACTTCAAGAACATCAATGCAGCATCAAAAGCATAATTTAATCACAATTGTTCCCGAAAGAAGAATCATTGTTCAATAGCTTTGTTCACATCCCGTATGAAAATATTTCGCTGAAAAATGTCTGCAAAACTATGGAAAATCTCTGAAAAAAAATGAAAAAACTCTGAGAAACTCTGACAAACTCTGAGAATCTCTGAAATTTTGATGAGAAATCTAATATCTTTGGGACATTCTTTACAGACTTTTTTCAGACTTTTTTCAGAGTTTCTCAGAGTTTTTTCATACTTTTTCAGAGAAATAGTAACGAAATTGCACTCTGAAAAAACTCTGACAAAACTCTAATAAATTGTTGAGATTTTTCTGATTATTGAAAAATCCTGAAATTCAATAAATACATTCATATGCCGTATTCAAATATCATGTGTGAAAAGGTGTTTGAAAATTTTTTAATTTTTTTCTAAAAGTCAGAAAAATGTTAGCAATCCATCAGAGTTTTGTCAGAGTTTTTTCAGAGTGCAATTTCGTTACTATTTCTCTGAAAAAGAATGAAAAAACTCTGAGAAACTCTGAAAAAAAATTTGAAAAAAGTCTGTAAAGAATGTCCCAAAAATATTAGATTTCTCATCAAAATTTCAGAGATTCTCAGAGAGTTTCTCAGAATTTTTTGTTTTTTTTTCAGAGATTTTTCATAGTTTTACAGACATTTTTCAGCGAAATATTTCCATACGGGATTGCATTAAATAACATCTTCCAAAAATGTTTCGCAACTGCATAACCTCTAAAATTGTGTCGACTCATAATAACTGACAAAAACCACTCCATGGCACTATAATTGAAGTTTCATGAATATCAACTGTATCAAGTTTTGCCTCATAACAATCGATTTTCAACATTATCCCTAGAAATAAGCGACACCTTGCTGTAGATGAAATCTCAAAATTTTCTATTGTATGATCTTACAACTATAATATTCCGTAAATGCACACTGCCCCTTCGTGATTTGGATATAAATCCGATAAATCAATCTAAACTAGGCCGACATGATTTTATACAAGTTCGAAGACGGTACACAAATTCGTAAAAAGAAGCATCACCATTTCATTCCGACTGGCGTACACAACAGAATGAATTTATCGGTTATTTGCGAATGAGAGGTTTTAGTTTACTGAGTTCGTGAAAATCTTCCTGCCACGTGAATCGAATATAATTTTCACAATATTACCACATGTTGTGAAATGATGTTTGCCAGGAATACGTTGTTTAGAATATTCCGTTGTTTCATGAGATTAAGCATTTTTCACATGCCGAATACATGTTTGACACATCATGTGCTGTACGGGATCTCTCACTCGCAGGGCCTGAATTCAATTCTTACTGGGAGTACTTTTCACCCAGGTAAAAATATTCTATTAAATCCTATTACGAATGATGGAATTTCTGATTGGATATCATTGAATTCCAATGGAATCTATTCATTTTCCCATTCGTCAATAAGATTTTATAGATTTTTTGTAACCGGGTATAATAATCGAACTCAAATTTGAGTTTTTTCCAGGAGATAATCAAGGTCTACTTCTACCAATGCAACAACATTGGTAGAAGTAGACTTTGGAGGATTTTTTTCACTCGCAAGTAATGATTATAAGGCTTCGTCTAGAAGCACGGGACCTGTGTTTTGAAATGTTTTTTTTTGGAGACCTGGATCCCGTGTCTACAGCTCAGCGTCATAAGGAGTGTCTAGAGACACGGGACCAGGGTCTCCAACAAAAAAATTTCCAAACACGGATCCCGTCATAGGCGTGCTCCGGTTAGCCAAATTGTGGGTGCCTGTTCCATCCTGTTGTCAGTAACCTTTGTTTTTGTCAAGTTAGCATTTCCTATGCTGTATTGTTTCTTCTAGATAATATTGTTGTGGGAAGGAATAGATATTAGACTCTGTATTGTGTGTGCCAGCCCTGCTCAAAGAATCTCATTGATTCCGATGCAGAAAACTGATGTAAACCCATCAAAAATTGATTCTCATTGTGGTTGAATCAGTTTTCTACATCGGAATCAATGAGAACCGATCAGATTCTTTAAGCAGGCAGTGCACCCACGGTGCGCACGCCTATGAGTCCCAATGGAAATTAATAGATATCATTGTCTGTATCGTGGGTGCCAGCCCTGCTTAAAGAATCTCATTGACTTGGATGCAGAAAACTGATTCAAACCCATTGAGAATCAATTTTTGATGGGTTTACATCAGTTTTCTGCATCGGAATCAATGAGAATCAATCGGCTCAATGAGATTCTTTGAGCAGACGGTGCACCCACGGCACCCACGGTAGGCACGCCCCTCTCCCATCCCGTGCCCCTAGACAAAGTCTAATTATAAAACACGTTGTTAATTTATTCTTCGCACGCAAAATATAAAAAAACATCTCTCGGATGTTGAAAAGTTTATGACAATATTCTTGAGACATTTTCTTTAAAATCACATATTTCAAATGTAATATTCTGACAATGCCACAACTGAGACATTCGATGATCCGTGTGTTTGTGGATATGCACGCAAATATGCACTCACGTGGAACATGAATGAATATCTTTGTATTCTACGATGAAAATACAAAGCTCTCTTGATTCACGTCCTCGCATAATATTTTACTCATAGATATATATCTACGATTTTCGGATTTTGAGGTTGGCCTCAACCAAATATGCTTAGTAAAAGCTACTGAAAATTTGATTGATTTAAACAAGAAAATACAGTTGATATAACTAAATGATGAATCAACTATACTTTCTTAGTTGAATGAACCAAATTTTTGGTAGTTCTCATTATCCAGACAGAAACACATGCTCTGAATATTTTGTAACATAATGTGCCGTAAACATACTATCATCAACTTTGCTCAGCTTGCAATAATGCATAAAATGTCAACATTATATCTTCATTATGGTGCCATAACCTCGTTTTTCTACCAAGAACAATGCTTTATGCGGAAACACCTTGGTACCATTTCTTCTCTTCATGCCAACATTTTTTGGAGTGCGTGTTACCATTATGATGGCATCATTGAGAATAGAAATTTCTCTCAGTGTAGAGTATCGTCAGCCTTGAAGAGCATACGCCCAAAGTTCAGAAACCCAAAAGACCATGTGCTCGTAAGCCCGAAGTTGCATAACCCCGAATGAAAATCAATTATTAGATACTTTTATACGATTCAAAACATCGACGAACCATCATCAGAAGCATATTTCACTTTTGAATTGTATGAAAGTATCTAACAATTGATTTATACTAAAATTTCAAATTTTTTATTCGGCTTTCTGAAATTCGGGCGTATGATTTTTAGAGCTCACGATACCCTACCGATCTTCGGCATCCTTCGTCGCACGAGTAAAAACATTTCACATTGGAACATATGAGTTCTCAATCAATGATGATAGATATACACGTGTGAGTGTCTCATCGACAGTAAATTTGATGATGAAAGAAGAAAAGATGATTAGATATATCAAAAGAAGCGTTAGAATAAATATCTTCCTCTTCCTTCAGGCTGGCTAACCTTCCCGCGCACGTACAAGGTACGAGACACGGCAAAACCAATCGGTGTTGCAAGGGAAATAGATAATGCAATGGTACGAAAATTGGCATTGAGGTACGAGGGAAAAAAAAAGGAAAAGAAAAAATAGTTTTCCATTAATATAAAAAAGTAGTATAAAGAGGTATACGACTGGAGCGAGCGAAGGCTTCGGAGAAGTGTGCGGTCAGTTTGAATTAAAGATAGAACGAGAGTTCCAACTTTTAGGCAGTGCTATCACTGTTTGAATTTCATTGGATAAAAAGAAAGACAACTGCCTAAAAGTCGGATCTCTCTCTTTCTCTGATAATTCGACCACATGTATTTGTATTGAAGTCATATAGGCAATGCTCGCTCCAGTAGAGTGTGTGTGCTCTAAGGGTACGGAGGAGGAAAAAAAAAGTACAATTTTCGTACTTAGAAGTCAGATCTGGCAACACTGGAACCAATAGTTACCAAAGAACAATGCCTGTTGCCTATGGTGTGCGCGTGCGCGAGATTAGACTAAATTCCCATTGGTTGCCGCCACATGGTCCGATGTGAGACCACGGGGCCGGTCCAATTCAATAATAACGAGATGCGAGCTAGCGGGACGCCACAGGCAGTCCTTTTCGACAAGTACGACCGTTCCGACAATTTACAGTCATACTGCTGAAGTTACGGGACAATGTTGTGAGAAGACTCTCCATCGAAGAGAAAAAAATAACAAAAAAGTATACTTCCTGTATCGAAACTCCCTTGTCCCACGCGATACTCGAACGGTTGCAATTTTTCCTCGGTGTGATAAACTATCACCAGTGTTTTGTTTTTTTCTCCTTTTTTATTTATATACATACATATACATATATATATATATTCACAATAATTTGTAGAATTTGTGAATTATTCTTCTTTCCCCTTAAATCTGTACACCTGAAACAACACATCATCTAGGATTATATACGCCGGTTACGTGATAGGTGAGTGATTCTTCAATCAAAACACTTTAATCGATAGATAATTCATGATATCATCGAAACACGTTATCGAATTCTTCAAATGCTGTTACAATAGTTTATACTTTCAATGTCACGTTTTGAGAATCAATGAGAGATATCGTGGAGATTGAACGAGTGAAGTTTATTCAAAGTTGTTGCAACAACAGGGATAATCCGAGCAAATCTAACGTATGAAATTTCTCAATCGAATTTGATTAACGCGATCAGAGGTGACGGTTTTTTTCTCTTATAACATTTCATACGTGAACGTGCTTTGTAAACATCGCGTATCGATCCT
Source organism: Gonatopus flavifemur (assembly GCA_018340375.1). Taxonomy (NCBI): domain Eukaryota; kingdom Metazoa; phylum Arthropoda; class Insecta; order Hymenoptera; family Dryinidae; genus Gonatopus; species Gonatopus flavifemur. Next base: position 17,655,235 of record JAFFJZ010000005.1, read on the forward strand.
ATGTTGAAACCGTTGAACGTAGAAGAGCAACGGTACGTGTTACGTATCGGAGGAAATCAACTTGTATCGAAGGAAATTCACATTCATTTTTTGTCCTAATAATAATTATTCCTGTCAATCTTATACCGGATATTTAGACATCTTTTCATCAAATTTGGAAGAAGTTTTATCGTATGCATTACATCGTGAAGTGACTGCGACAACCTGAATTGATTTTGTTGAAATGGTGTGTAAAATATGTGTTTTGAACTCGAAATGATTGAACTAAATCCATTTTCACTTAGTGAAAATGAAGGGGGACGGTTGAGCAGTTGATTTTCAGTCATAACATCTGCCGCATACGGTTTACGTTCGATATTGTACAGTAGGTCAGACAGCATGCATTCGATCGAAGACTCCCAATTTCAGGACATCAGCCTTATTTTCGCATTCAAAATCAGTTTTGGGACAGAAATCCGCCCGTGGAAGACATTTTCAAAATTTATATATAATCTGCATACAAATTATATTGAACTATACAAAAATTGTATATAATTTATATATAAATTGTAATGCATTACACAAAAATTATCCCTCAAGATGCAAACGGTTTTTAAACACCCTAATCCTGCAAACCATTCCAAAAAATCTGAAAAAATGTATGACACCTTTTCAAACATTCTATTTGAAATATCAATAGCGATGTTACCCGAACAATAGGATAACTGGTCAGTTAGGAACGAAAACCATGTTCGCTTGGACACGAAAAACCCTGGTTTTCAGGGTAAGGGTTAAACATAATTTTCTATATAAATTGTATTGAACTATACAAATATTATATATAATTTTGAAAATTTTTCCACAAATATCACAATAAATTCAAAAAAAGAAAAGAGAATCGACATCATCGATTCGAATAATGCAGTTTGAATTTCCTTTTATTCAGAAAAATGTATGTTATCGAAGGTGTTTGCTTATCATCAAAACAAAAATGTTCTCTTTCATGTGTTCACGTGACAACTATGTCGCTGAAGTTTGAATCGTTGATTGAAAATAATTCATTACCGAATAACGAAATCCTTAAGAGTTCAAGACCCAAATTCTTGTGATAAATTCTTTAAACGGTGTTTTCAGTTCAGAGGAGTTACTTCGAGAAGATAAACATTGACGATTTCATTTCATAAATGATCATTCGATAAACATTTACAATTAGCGTTATAATGAATGAGATAGAATTGATTGCTAGATTATAACCGATGTAAACATGCAGAATGATCTCCGTAAGTTGAATTGGTTGAAAACATCGATAGAAACTAGATATCTTTTTGTTTTTTCACAATATCGCATATCTCGATCCCACAATGTTTTTGTTCCCGGCTTCTAAGATATTCTTCTATCACTCGGAACGAATTTCCACAACTAACTTCAATTCATTAGTCGAAATAAATTTTTCTTCGATGTTGTGTATCACACGGAGAAAAATGCCGCTCGAAAATATAAGAATTTTTGTTATTTTTCTCAGTGAACTACACGGAGGAAATCCTACACTAGTGGTTACTGTAGCTCACACGATTGGCTCGTGTTATGCAATAAAATCATTTTAACACTACTGGTTACTTCTAAAGAAATTTAAAAACTAACCGAAACGGTGGACACTCGATTTCTAAAAACAAAAGCAAAAGGAAAACATTTGTGTGACAGCGGGTATTTCTTGAATTATTTGATACTTCCTTGCTATCTGGGCTTATTTTTTTCAGAATTAATATCACTACTGGACTCCCTATACCCCTTGATATGAGGCGAAAGGCTCATTTTGTAACAGGGCAATATTGAATATTTGACTAAAAATTAGGTAATTTTTCAAGCACTAATCGTTTTTACGTTTTAAAACTGATTGTTTTCTTTTGGAACTAACTTTTTGGTAAGAACTGACCCTTATAATATGCCCCGAATCAGTCGTGTCTCCACAGTAGAGAATAGTGTAGAAAAATGACTCTTTGCTGCGGAGACACGACCCGATTCGTGTTACTACGGTAACCAGTAGTGTTGAAATCATTTTTTCTTGCACAACACGAGCCAGTCGTATGAGCTACAGTCATCATTAGTGTAGGATTTTTTCCGTGTAGAAACAGGAAGGTTCGTAAAATGAAGTTTCACACAAAAATACGGAAGTTATGAATATTGTACAAAAAATAGTTGGTAGTGAAATTTTAAACACTGGATGTTCAATTTTATAAAGCGTATAGTAAAATTCAGTTATTCATTCGTAGTCTCCTGTATTTTTATGTCAAAATCCATTTCATAAACCTTCCTGTTTTTGGTTTACACCGTAGAAAGGGTTAATAGTTGACATATATCAATTTGAAATCCGACCTAATGTAGCATAACTTCAAAGATGATCCATTGTACATTCTACATAAATATGATGAGTAATTAATAAAAATATAATATAATATATTATGTGTGAATAAAGTAGATTGATCTCAATGTCATGCTATATTAAGTCGGATTTCCAACTGATATTTGTCAACTATTAACGTAACCTTTTTACAGTGTAACCAGCAAAATAGGAAAAAGTAGGGGAGAAGCATGCAGGGTGAATCGGCATGCAGGTTAGGCCAGGGAGTTTTTTGTATTTTTAACCGTTGGCAACTCTGATTTCATGACGATTGAAGTCGAGTCTTATCATATGTTAACTTTTCATGTGCATAGAATGCAAAAACAGACACCTCTTATGAGTATTCCAGAAGGCAATTGGAAAAACGTGCAGAAAAGTTTCATTCCAATTGATTTCATTTCGTAGAAAAAGGATAGTGTTGATCGATTGATGAAGGTAAATCAATCTATTATGTTTTTTTTTCTGAATTTCTTCGAATCGCACAAAACATATTTCGATCATATTGTGAAATTAGAATAATGCTCTTGCAGTGCAAAGTTGCATTGAATATGTAGATTGGGTCACTAGTTTTCCTTGTCGTATAAGTATTCGAACACCATTTCGATCATCTTTGATGATCAGAATAGTGTTTACATTGGATGTAATCTCAAGTATTCGGTGATTTTTCTATTTTAGAATGGCATGCCGAAGGGAGAGAAAGACAGACCATGGAATCAGTGATTATGATTTCATTGTTAGTGATATTTCATTATTCCAATGTTAAAACTATTTGAAATAAATAAATATCGGCTACAAATTCCATACCTGATGTATAGAATGCATTTCTCTACCTTTTCAGCGAATTTTCCGAAGTGGTCCAACTTGCGTGCTTACTTTTTTTTGTACCCAATTTTTTCCAACTTCAGAAAATCGCTTGTATTCCGCAATATTTCAAAGCAAACAAGAAGCCTTCTATCACGAAATATAGCTGAAGGTTGTCACTTTTCAGTGATATATAGATATTGATGAAATAATTTCCTGTTCTAATCTTATAAGTCAAGGACAAAACACGGTCCAACCTGCATGCCTCTCCCCTAGTATATTGTTTTCTCCGTGCTATAAAGTTTGGCCTCTCCCAGCCAAGATCTATGGATCTCTCCAAATTATTTTCTCTCAAAGAAAATGTTATTCCATGGACATGAATAAAAAAAGGTATTGTGAAAAAGTGTATTGGCCTCCCTGTCACTCGATTGATGGAACGTTCACATCATTTGTACGAAGCTTCGAATGTAGGTGAAGTATGAATGTAAATATTAATCTTCCATAAAGGTTTGGACAATATTTGATGGAATAAACATTCTTCCCAAGCAATATTGGAGAACAAAAAATTGGTAGATTGTTTGCAAAGAACTCGATGATGGATAGTAAATCGATCGATAATTACGTGAAGTAATTTATCGCATAAGATGAAGTGATATATCCATCCTCCAGTCGTGACACAGAATTTCTCTTATTATGAATCTTTCAGGATTGAAAATACGCGGTGCTTGAAACTTACGAAGATATCCTTTCAAATCCAATTGCAATCAAATCATTTTTCATTGTAAATTTATATATTTTGATTATCCAGACGAGGAAAATGATCGGATCGAACTCTCGAAGACTTCTCAGAAAATCCCTGTTACGACAGTGAAAATGAATTCGATGTAAACACATGTTGGATGCCTATGAAGCTGAAACTAGCTGCCAATTCAGGTAGTTTCGGACTTATTCAGAGAAGTTTATGTAAATTCAGAAGGATTCAGGGAGATTCGGATAGTATTTGGAAGAGGATTCTGGAAATAAATGAATGAAATTCTCGCAAATTCAGAGGAAATTGTGAAATTCAAATTAAGAAACTTTCAAGGGATTCAGAAACATTCAGGCAAATTCAGAGAAATTCACAGAGATTCAGACGATTTCAGAGGGAATTTTGAAATTCAAATAAATAAACTTCCAATGGATTAAGAAACATTCAGGCAAATTTAGATGAATTCAGAAAAATCCAGTGAATATCAAAGAGATCCAGACAAATTTGAATGTTGCTGAAGTTTGAATCGAAAGGAATTGACAATCGAATAACGATATGCTCACCTTTTGAAGACGCAAAATCTTTCAATACATCCTTCAAACGATGCTGATCAAATTTTGCAAGTTTGAATTTTCCTGTCGTATCTAGAAAACGATTCAAACTTTAAGAATATGTAGTTTTTGATTAAACGTTGTTGAAGCTTTTTTCATACCAGAAACCGATGAAGCAGCGTTCCACTGAATGTTTCAGATGCTCAAATTCTGGATACAAGTTTTGTGTCAAAAGTCATAAGAATCGGCTGCTAGCTTCACGGCTGTGAGTTTCAGCTTCGTTAGATGTCTTGAGAACCGTTTATGGAGTTGCGATATTGATTCTCTCTGAACAATCTAGTTGCAGGGATGCACGATATTTTATAAAACTCCGTATGAATTCTACCAAATTTCTATAAAAACTATCGATATCGTAGAATATCGTGCATCACGATAGAATATCTAGTTCTTCACCATCAAGGGGTCATTTCAAATTCGGAATATTCTTTTGCTGTTGGATCAGATTATTCGCAATCATTGACTGGAATATCTTAATATTGTTGTAAAATCATTCGCGATTGTATTCAATTTGAGAATTTAGATTTACAATACGTTTGAGTAAAAATTGAATGATAAGTTTTGAATTTTTATGGATAAATATTACCATCTTCTACGTTCTTTCATGCAGTTTTTTAATTTCATCATTCTGGTCAAAAGAGAAGAGAAAATACGTTGTGAGGGAAATATTAAACATCAAACCCGGTGTCCGGTATCGGATAATTATGTTATCCAGTTGAATACCGCAAATTATAATTTCAATAGCATGAAGCGACCACGTGTCTCGTCATATCGGTGATATGAAAATAACATTATTTTATATTCCCTCATGAATTGTAATTTTTCTCCATTCATAGCGTGAAAAATTCAATAACTCAAAGCGCTCTGTTGTCATTGAATATGACCAATTCCACCAACTTCTTTTTCTATGTACGAAAGAAGTATAATACATAAAAAAAAAATCACTGAAAGGAGATACGCGGTGAAAAATTTTGGTGCATTTATAGACCAAAATCCGCCTACTGTTCAATTTTTGTCCGATGAATTTTCTTTGAAAACGCTCAACGAGAGAGTTCCACTCGAACTGATCATTGCATCATTTCTGTAATACTCAACTCAACCTGAGGAGAATTCCAATCCAAAGTGAGAGAGAGAATTTTTGTGACGGAGAAGCATGAAAACACTATGAAAATTCAATAAAAATCACAAATTCCATCCAAACATCAGGAATTTTTGGGTATCAAAATTACTTCCTCAAAATCTGAATGAAATAAAAGGAAACCGTAAAAACCTCGTACAGCTCTCAAAAAATGCTGAGAAGTCGAGAATTTTTATTAGTAACAAATGATGTTTGACAGTATCGATATCTTTTGATTGAAAATTTACGAAGTTTTTGTTGAATTATGTAAATATATCGAATTGTTTCAAACAAAAATGCTGCAGTGAGACATGAAAGCAGAAGAAGTAATTGATTAATACCGGATAATAATTGAATTGTGGGCTGATATTTGTCCACAAATGTATCAAAATTCTTTCCTGCGAGACGTTCTGACTTTGACATTTTGTATCGTTTCGTAACATTTCGGAAATTATTGTTCCGGGAAACCCAAATCTCATTATGGCATTTGTCTGAGACATCGATACGTTATCTTTTGATACGCATTGTACTGATAAATCATTCTGATTTCAATAAAATAAAAAAAACATGAATATTTCCTTTTTGATTCTATGAAATGGAGAGCATTTTTGTTCGGTATAGGATGGTTCGATACCTTGACGTAAAAAGGTAAATTTTAATGCGTGAGATGTCACGTTTCAAAAGAATTCGAGAAAGAATATTCAAAATCTCTTTTCGGATACAATAAAATCTACGAAAAACTTCACTTATATATTCGGAGAGAAGATGCTTTAGTATCTTTGTACACAGTAGAAAATTTGGTGTATTCTTAACACACGTGCACTTAAAATTTGTGTTAAAGATTGACACAAGGGATGTGAGAAGATAACAAAAAAGTGTTGTTTAAATTGAAAATCTGTCAATTTGACACTCATCTGTGTTGATCTTCAACATGAATTTAGAGTGGATCGTTTCTAACACGACATTTTTTACTACGTATAATCGGTGTAAGATAGTCGGTTAACGATTCTAACGGAAATATCTTTGAATAAGTTTTTATTGACGAATTTCAAATATTTTCCACTCATAAAATACCATCATAAATGTTTCTTTTATCATTCTGATGAGTTAAAAATTCTCAAATGACAACAGTAACATATTATATAAAGATATTTCTGTTAGAAACGTTAATGGACTTTTTATATCGTGAACTTATGTTTCTTTAGCAATATTACGGAAACCCCATGAACGAATTTTCTGTTGAATAATTTACAATGAGTGATATTCGCAGTTTTTTTTTAATGCACATTCCAAGTGAGCTAGATCGATGAATGGTATAAAAATTGCAAACAATAAGGAGAGTTATGTAAAATTTCATGAGATTCATTTGAAATTTTTATATTTTCGTATGAAATTCTACAAAGATGGCATAAAATAACAAAATATACAGAAAAAATTTGTATAAAAATTGTAGATAAATTCTATGACATTCTTTTTCCAGACACGATTTTGGATCATTTTCGTATACTTTATGTATGAATTCTCCAAATGGAGGGAGAGGAGCAGGTTTTTTCAAAGATTTTCGTAGGTACGAACAAAGTAATTGAAATGTAAACGAATGAAATATACCCGAGTTGAAAAATTTCAACGGTTTTTATCCTCATATTTCGTTTTTGGACTGATTTTGTCCCGATTGTCGACTAATGCGAATAAAGGCAGTACTCTTCCATGATTTTATCCGCATTGTTCAACAATCAGGACCAAATCAATCTAAAAACGAAATATGAGGCCAAAAACTGGAGTGCAAGATTGCAAAAAAAAAAACTAGACATCCAATTGAAACGAACCAAAGTTTGTTATTTTCAGTTTTGTATTCTCTCCTCTATGTGAACTACAAGAATTTCTGAAAAATTATTTTCAAACAGTTCTCATAACAAGTTCAAGTAATATTTTTTCTCCAAAAAGCACGTTGGTTTTTTTTTCCAACCGCGAGTAAATTTTGAATTCCACAACATATTTCTTTGGATCTTTATTGGTTCACATTGAAAAATGATCTATAAAAATTCAAATTTGTCTCGGTTTCTCTATTTTACATAGCAATGGGAGACTTCGTTTGCGATGCGCTCTACAAATGTCAACATAATTATGATGAAAAAAATCTCAATCAAACGCTTTTCTCGACCTTGTAATTGAGAATCCCCTTTAAATTCTCCGGGTAAAAATAAGCCTCTAACTCACTGTTCCGGAAGGAATGTTTCACGTTGATCAATGATTTTTATATTGAGAAGAAAGATAGAACTACGCGCATATGAACCGATACTTGAAATTCTGATGTATCGATAGGTTAAAAATTTTTCATTCATACCTCCCTGATGACATTGAGCAATTAACGGTACGAGATCGCCCTTAAATTACGGAAGCTTATTCGAATGAAGTTTTTTCATATTGTATAATCTTTTGCATATTTTACGCGAATGACGTGATGAAAGATATGTTAGATATCTTTTTCTAAGGGAAATATGTCATATGTATCATTGATATCAATCATGTAGAGTCTAAAGAAGATAAGTAATATGGAAAGTCTGCATTTGCATAAACTTCCGCAGTGAAGTAAAAAATTGAACATTCTCGTTTGAAATGAAAATCGACCGGAGTATGCAATTTGCATGTAATGAGTTAGGTAAATTGCTGTCAAATAAATATGAAATGTTATTTTATCTCTTCTGAACTGCATTGAATCGGGAAATTCGATTACCGCTCTATTTGCTGTGTACTTCTTGTCGAAAAATAACATAATTTTTCGCTGTGAAAATGTACTATCATGACCAATGAATTTGCTGCAGTCATGATAAAAATTCGCCAACTCAGCCAGAGATACACAGCGAAATCAAAGTTTTTTTCCTCCTTCAGAATCTGTCAAAATTATGTACAATTCGTATACAATTTATCATAGTTTATATATAATTCTATATAAATAATATATAATTTTGAAAATTTGTCTACTTAGTAGTACGTAACAACGGTAAACACTCGTCTATTACTTGAAGCGTATATTGTTGATTCCAATAATTATTCGGAAAATAATTAAATAATAAATAGCTTCGCATTATCTCACTTTTGAGGATGGAGAGGAGAAAGGAAACAAATATACTCGTTATTTTCCTAACGGTGGCTAATAATTTATACCCTTAATCTTTCCCATTTGCATCGAAACGTAACTATATCCAGGAAGACAGATTTATAGATTACGGTTGAGAGATTTATTACCGGCACCTCATGAGTTATCCAATCCAATACTGCATTTTTCACCCGAATGTTTCATTAATCACGACAATGTTGTCCTAATGATATCAGATAAAAGTCAATTCATCGAGTATGAGATTGTTAAAATTCATAAAATTCTTAAATTCAAATTTCATAAATTCCAGAAATCTAATTATTCAAAGCACAAAGAGAACAAAAAAAAAAGAATGTAATTTTCCTTTATGTCAGATTGCAGAGAAAAAAAAAGTCTTTTACCAACCGTTTTTTCAATATAAATTCTTTATAAATTTACAGAGAATCTGTTGAGTCCCAAATAATCGGAAAATTCAATAATCCGTAAGTTTTTCACCATACTTTTCTCCTCAGAAATTCACAAATATTTTTTACATTACGCAGATCGTTGGCAAATTTCATTATTTTTTGATACATTCAGAGATTTTCTTGCGGTTTTTTTATTCCACCAAACCCGAATCGTTCAGTCTCACTAAAAACAAAAAAAAATCCTCAAAATCACAGAAAGCAGGCGAAAAATCAGGAATTTTATAGGAATTTAAAATCTTTGTAGATTTCCCTGAAGTCCATAGTTTCCTTTTTAATCCATCGTGAGTCAAGTATCACTGTACAAAATGTATTCATCATCTTTCTACAGTGTATTACATTCTCTCGGATCTTAGTTTGAACAATGAAACCTTGCTTCTTTATCAGATGAATCTCTCTTTACCACGTACTATGCTACAAATAACCATCAGAATGAGGTTAATTCGAAGATAACGCATTTGAATAGAATTATACGAAACGTAAAAACCCTAGTCAATGAAAAATTCAATATATAAAATTTAAATACTTCATGTTATAATTATTCAAGATCATGCCCCAGTTTGAAAAGTCTTTTGAAATCGATTGACTAATGAGAATTAATACAAACTTTGGAACGATAAATAATCATTCATACTTGTTCAAACTCGTTGAAACCTATCGACACCACTGAAATCAATGGGATTCAATAGGAATTCAATATGCTTGAGTAGCAATTCGCCGTTGCAACGTTTGTATCAAGGGTAGGTTCTCAAGATAAGGTGATTTTCTCGAATTTCTTTTTCATGCAAGGAAGTAAACTCGGAGGTTTTCACATTTGTTAATTGAGTCTTCAAGTACATAAAAAAATAATGCCATGGGAATTGTTGATACGTGTTGAAACATAACCACCTAAAAAAACAGTGATCAATCGGGCGCCACTGACAGCACTTACAAAAATGATGAGAAATCAAAAACCCAAGAATTTTATATGAAATATATTATATTTGTTGGAGATTGTACCAATAAAACCAATGAGAAGTAGAAAATTAAGAAAATGACAGATATGCAAACTTTTGGTAGCGTTTTTTTACTTTTTTTCGCTCTTTCAAGTGCTATAAAATGAAAATCGAAGACAAATGTCATCTCCATTTAAGTTCATCCTCCGATAAATTCAATCAGTTTCAAAATAAGAAAAATTTTTTTCATGTACTTCAAGACCCATTTGATGAGTTCTAAATAACTCGAGTTCTTAATTTGCTTCCTTCTAAAGGAAAACAAATTCGAGAAAATCACCTTATTTCGGAATTCGTTTGATGAGAAACTCCCCTTAAATTTTATTAATCAATACGTCTCCACAGGTTTTTTTGTACTAGGGTGTTGAATATGAAACATTGTATGTTTCACATGATCGTTCAAGACCTCGTAGAACATGGAATTGGAACAAAAAACGGTTGATCAAAAAGCATGTATAGTGTATAGTTTTAAACGATGCAAACATGATCATGAATTCTTCGTTCAAGTTGATATATTATTTTTTCTCCCGGGTTAAACTGAGCACTCCAGATATCGAAAGAAAATTCATAACTACTACTCGCGATTCACACCTTGTAAAGAATAATAATGGAATCTTCCCCTAAAAATCTTGACAAGAGAGTTCCTCGGGAATGAACGGGGAAGATTCAACGATCCTTCATTTTCGATAAAAAAGGAACGAAATCTATCACCAGGGTGAAGAAAAAACACCCAATACTTCGTACCAAGGGTCAAGGTATTGATCAATCCCGTTAGATCTTGAGAACAATCTGAAAGTTTTCTTTTCTTCGATGTGGATAGAAGAATAAACGAAATGGCAAGCAACGCTCGGGAGAAATTGATTGAAAAAACTAATATGAATAATCAATTTGCAAGGAGATTCGATGATGCAATTATAATACAGATATTCATTATTCGTATTGTGGTTTTGTATCATGCAAGAAAGATATTCCGATCACATGCTAAGCACGCATGCAGCGCAGTGAGTCACGGCCGGGGTAGGGAAGAGAAAATCATGCGTCGAATCGTGGAGTAGTAGAGGACCGTTCAAGCCAGACAAATGATCCAACTCAATTATCGGTTGCCAATTAAGTAAGAGATCGTTCACTTTTTTTTTTCTTTATATACATTTTATCGATCGAACCACCAGACGTCTTCGAATTGTGTGCATTTAATTAAATACTTATTAAAGTTACATGCTAAATTCATCATACTAATTGCTGATTACTCAGAAGGAAAGTCAAGAAAAAAGAATTTGTCTACGTAGCATTATTGCGAGTAATCGTTGAAATCAATGGTCATCAAATTACCGTTGGGGCTTTGATACGTGTCGATCGATTCAAATATTTTTTTGATCGTTTGTGCACCGAAATCACAAATTTATTTGACCGAATGAACTGAAGTTAGTTGTGAGAATTAGTTCCGAGTAATAAAAGCTGTGGTGAAGGCAACCTCAAATTAGTAACAGCAACTAAAATCAGAGAAATTGAGTTTGAATTTAGTTGAGTCAACGCTCGTTTTAGTTATCCAAATATCAACAACTGTATGTAGTTGCTGGAACTAATTTGGAGTAAGGGTGACTAAATCGATTTCAATTCGTATTATTTTTTACCCCTGTGAAAATTATGAAGAGTTTTAGCAGTGTTCAGTGGGGGAGCATTTCATCATTCAATCGTAAGAGAATTCTTTCATTTTTCCCCTACTCTGAATAACTGTTTCGCTTGCCAAATTGTGGTTGGTTTCCAAGAATTTTTCCAACTAAATTTGTTTGCTATTCTATACATAATATCGAGAATTTTGCTATCTCAGCAGTTGATAATTCGCATTTCGCTGTTCGAGGGAAAAATCATCGATGAAAAAAAAAAAATCTGTAAAATCGAAGTTTCCGATGCACCGTTAATTGAAAACAACAGTAAAAAGAGAAAAAGAACAATGATTCCTGTTCTCGGAACACGCGTCGATCACATGAGCTTTTTTTTCCAATGCATAAAATAAGATACAACGTATCAGCGAAATGAGCTTGGAGCTATGTAAATTTCGAATCAAAACAATTATCGTATCGGCAATAGAATACATCTTTTTTATTCTGGTTCTCGAAACACGTGACGATCACACCAGCTTTTTCTTTTCACCGCAGCAAAGAGATATAACGTAACAATAATGTGAGATTAGATTCTCAAATCACTACCCATTGTACTGGTTCGATATTCAAATATCGTAGTATAATCACACTATTCTTATGTTTATGTTTCATTCCGAAGATACGAATACATCTCGGATCATTGCCGCGATGATAATTTTCCACAAGAGTAGATGTTTTTTTTTTTAATCATACGAGTGCAATGATGATCAAAGAGTCACCAACTTCTAGACCTTCGAATCAAGCGAGATTAATGGAATTTTACATGAATGTGTCCAAAAGCGTGGAAATTCCACGTGAAGTTGAAAAACTGTATCGAAGAGAATATTTTATCTACTTGATACCAGAGTATGCATTCGTAATGTTTATAATTGTCATTATTGTCCGAGTTATTTTCCACTAGAACGAATTCTTGAACATCGGTTTCACCGTTTGACTTTCTCTACCGAGGAAGTTGAATCATCTCTCTCTCTGACTTTCGTACACTATGGAATCAAAACAAATATTCTAATCCACCTGGGAATAGTTTCAAAATTATGTATAATTTATATTCAGATTACAATGAGGTGTGCAGCGAGTTGAAAAAATTGATTCTGAAATATATTTCATTGAAATTTTAATTAACGATTCAAACATCAACGTAATCGAGCATGTCTAATCGTTGAATGAAACCCAAACGTTTCCGGATTACATCATATTTCGTGATATTACAAGACACTTTTTGTTCCTCATATTTTCAAAACTAGAAACAAAAAGAGACTCGTGGAGATTCGAAAACAGGTTTCTTCAAATATGAAACAGCGTAATACACGGAATGAAGAAAATATTGATAAATTTACGATGACAACGCGTTGCTTCGAGTCTTTGAATGGGAATTTTTACAACAAATATTGTTAAATAATTCCCATTATAAGACAGAGATAGATTTTTCTCTCACGATGAGAATCATTTGACGATATATATTGTGAGAATGTCTATTTAAAGACTCGAAGCGACGCGTTGTCATCGATAATTTTTTCCATGTACAAGATTCGTGTGATTGACGATAATGAAAAGAGGAAGAAAACATCAAGGTTGTGATATTTGCTCGATAGGTAACTGACCTTAGAAACGTAAGAGGATTTTACGAGCCTTCAAACTTCCTTCAAACGTTCCACATATACAACTGTTGTTTTGTTCCCGATGTGCATACAACATCTGATGAAAAACGATAAAAATTCATCACACGTTATCTTGAATCAAATTGTGCACAACAAGTTTTTTTCCTTTCTCTACGTGTCGCATTCGTACAGACTTAATTACACCGTTCATTCAAAATCGTAGACACGAAAAGAGAATCAATCAATTCCAATAATGACTAGAAATTTTCTATGAAAATCTCAAAAACACTTTTGTTAAAAAACGACAATGGCTTTGTTTCGAATCACGTAATTTGTTGTTTTTTCCTTTGGATTGAATTTTTCAATTTATCTAGTGAATTGTCCAGTTAATTCGATGCGCGCCTCAGCTGTCAAAGAGAGCGAGAAAAAAAGAAAAAACGATGAAACTTTTTTGATGTTGATTTCGTAATCCCGGGATGTTCGGTGTATATTTATATCATAGGATATCTTATGAGGATTTGTTGTGGAATATTTCAGAACTTTTGTCGTCTGGAGATAAGTTCCGCTGGTAATAATTGATAATGGGTTAGATAAATACCACATCAAGAGGATATCAATCTTTTGTTTCTTTCTTCGATATAGAAATACAAAAAATGTGATGAATAACAGAACGAATCGCATAAATCATTCCTTTGATCGATGATTCAGAATATATCAATCGATCTGGACTTGGTGTCGTGTTTTATCGAAGAATGTTATAGTCATTTTAGTATCGAATGAAATCGAATAGTCACATTCCATTGGAAGGTTACCAAAGTTTTTTGACAGTTATAGTTATGAGGTGTTGCATAATCGTTGAAGACGAACCGTCAGCGTTTCAAGAACATCGTTAGAGTTAGTTGCTTTATCATACGCTATTCAAATATTCTTATATCATTGATGAATGAATTTAGATGAGGTTTCCTCACTTCAATCATGTATTCACTCTCCTGATCATTTTTTTTCAATATTGAATCAAAATAGAGGATTATTCTGTTTTTCGATCGTGTGTTCAATATCTGTAAAAACAATGGATTTCTAATAATAATATTTGGAGTGTTCCAAAATCAACTATAAGCGTCGGTTGTTTTTTTATCAGGATTCGTAGATGTTGAACACACGGTGGCTGTTGAATCCTCTGAAAAGTCCAACAGATCATGCTGAAAATGTACGGTGAATTCGCACAAGAAACCCGGATAGAAATGATTCGGATATTTCTTAGTTACTTTCAGCGCCTGAACAGAGTTGGGGAATGCCCACGATTCGTTTCTACCCGGGGAAGTATCACTTTCATGGTTAAAAAGCACGATATGACTTTTAGTATGCATTTGCTTCCAATTTCTCTAACACTTCGATCACTTTTGCCAGGGCTGTCCACGAAAGAATTTGACTGCCACCATCTTTGGGAGAAAATTGCACAATTGTTTCTTAGTGCGTATAGGTGTGTGTTGCCACGGAATCAGACACATTTATCGAACGCATAAATTATTCTCCATAGAAAAATGAAAGAGAATATTCAAAGTATGAGAAATTTAAAAGGGAAAAGAAAAAACATGCACCAGATAAATAATTTTTAAATCGTCCCGTAAAAAATGACGGACGCAAACTTTCACAACGGATATGTCATTTTCATATTACTTTTTTCAAAATTCAAACCCTACAAGATGGAATAGCTATCAAAGTGAGGGAAACTCCCTTATTTTCCCATGGAAAAATAATTCTCCTACGATTGATTAACATAGATGAGCGTAATAATTACACTGAGAGAATTTTATTTGAAAAAATTACCGTGAAATTCTAGTGATCGAGGGACAAGTAGGAATTTTTGAAAATTATCGAAAATATCACTTTCAACTGTTTAAAAACTCCCTCACTTTTACAGGCTGCACAGTAATTTTTTTGAAAAATTTTCACTTGTCCTTCGAGTACTGAAATTTCACGATAATTTTTACAAAGTAATTCTTTTAATCGTTAAAAAAATCCCAATTTGGCATAGTATATAATACTTTGATGTAATAATACGTAATTTTTATTCAATTTAGCTCAACTTAACTTTCTTACGTCTTTGTTTTTCCTACACGGAGAAAAAGGAATTCGCTGTGGCAGCGAAATCTACTTTCGCTGGGTTCCTTTTGCCGGAGCAGCAAATTTTTTGCTGTGACAGCAAACTATTGGCTGTTCCAGCAATCTTGTTAGCTGCGGCAGCGAATTTTTAGCTGTGGCAGCAAAAAATGTTTGCTATCCCAGCAAAATTTGTTTGCCATTCTATATATAATACTGAAAATTTGCTGGCGGAGCAAACATTTTTTGCCGCCACAGTTAAAAAATTGCTATCGTAGCTAACACGATTGCTGTTATAGCAAATTTTTAGCTAGTTCAGCAAAAAATTTTGCTATTCCATATATGATACCTCGATTTGCTGCGTCAGCAAATTTTTTCTCTCCGTGATAAATAGTTCGAAACACCGTCTTTGGACGTATTAGGTGTACAAATAAGTTTCCGCGGTTTTTTATAAAAAATTAGGAATTTATTGTAAAGGAAAAGTACATTACGTTTTATTCAAAGTATTTTCCATCATTTGCCACTACTTTTCCCCATCTTTCTGGCAACATTCGGATACCCCGTCGAAAAAACTCTTCATCTTTTGACGCTATCCACAAATCTACCCAATTTTTGGTGTCTTCATATGATGTGAAGCGCTGCTCAGACAGACCATGTGCCATCGACCGGAACAGGTGATAATCAGAAGGGGCTAAGTCTGGTGAATACGGCGGGTGGGGTAAAACTTCCCAGTTGAGTGTTTCCAAGTATGTTTTTACCGGCGCCGCAACATGTGGACGAGCATTATCGTGTAAAAGAATAATTTTGTCGTGTCTGGAGTAGTAATGGGCGCGTTTTTCCTTAGGTGCCCGACTCAATCTCATCAATTGTGTTCGGTAGAGAGCTCCAGTAATGGTTTTGCTTGGTTTCAGCAATTCATAATACACGACACCAAGTTGATCCCACCAAATACACAGCATGAGTTTTTTTCCATGAATATTCGGCTTAGCTGTCGATGTTGATGGTTCGCCGGGCTTAACCAATGACTTTCTCTTCTTTGGATTATCGTAGTGCATCCATTTTTCGTCACCAGTGACTATACGATGCAAAAAACTCTTTTTTTTATTCCTGGCAAGCAGCATTTCACTCATGCATAATCGGCGTTCAACTTCTCCCGGCTTTAGTTCATATGGAACCCAATTTCCTTGTTTCTGAATCATTCCTAACGATTTTAAACGATGTGAAATTGCCTGTTGAGTCACTTGTAGAGTAAGTGCAAGTTCTTTTTGCGTTTGGGACGAATCTTCCTCCAATAGTACTTCTAATTCCATGTCTTCGTACACTTTCGGCCTTCCACTGCGTTCTTTGTCTTTAACGTCAAACTCACCGTTCTTAAACTTTTGAAACCATTCCTGACAACTTCTCTCACTTAAAGCAGCTTCACCATATGCTTCTAGAAGCAATCGATGCGCCTCAGCTGCAGATTTTTTCACATTAAAGAAGTAAATCAAAAGTTCCCGCAAATGATGCTTATTCGGAATAAAACTTGACATTTTTGCACGAAAAAAATTACGTGATGCTGATACGGAATCACTAGTACTTTAAGGTTATGGTGTTGCCAGATGACTAAACTTGGGATATTACGTTTTACATCTGACAATTTCTCCATAACCTTCTGGTGGGGCCATCTTTTGACAAACCGCGGAAACTTATTTGTACACCTAATAGTTTGGGACGGAATTTGGCGTAGAAATATTTTCATAAGGCAATACAAAAATTGCTGACATATCTAATATAGATCTTCAGACTCGCATATTATTATTCCAAAACGAAATTAAAATTGAATAAAAATTATGCAAGCGTTTTATTCCTCATTAAAAATATCTCTTTTTCCTTTCAATTTATATCTACAATCCGATAAGTCAACTGCAATTTATTGAGAATTTGAATCACGAGTCCGCAACGTACCATCGTACGATCATCATCTCATCCGATACTCCGATATGACAGCGATAAAAGAGATATCGAGAATCATACGAGGAATATTCAAATTTTTATCGCCTTGTTTGAATTATTAATCGAACCACCTTTGTTGATGATTAGAAATTGTGATTCTATTCTGCATAAGCGAGAAGTCCTTTCTTCGGAAATCAAAATTATTGCAAAGAGAAGAACCCGTTTAATTTGCAAATTCTTTTCACGATACTTCGATCGAGCGACGAATCACTCTTTTTTGCTTGTTTAATTACACGAAGAAGATAAAATTAGCTGTTACTAAAATTAGCGAAATCTCATCTTGTTGTGTATATATGAACTTTTTGCTGGCTTAGCAAGCACTTGTCCACTACAACAAACTTGTTGAGCAGCTGTTCATTCCTGAAATAAAAATAAGACACTATTTTCTTTAGTTTTGAAGTTATAAATAGGAATAAGTTGATCATTCGAGTACAAGTACACTGGCTTTTCCAATAATTGATAAGCTATGTAGATTCATTTGAGTAATTACAAAAAATGAATCCATAAACCTATTCTCGACAGAAATTTTCTTACATTTAAAATTTTGATGCAATACAACAGGATATGCTACATCTGAGAAAACAGATGTGAAATCAATATGAGCTGCCAAGTACATTTTTTTGTATATTGTAACTTCAATATTTTTCAATTCTATTCAAAGTGATTTATGATCTTTGAAAAACATCATTGTATTAAAAATGAATATAAAGTGGAATGGAAGAAAAATTAGGTTCAATCATTTGGCATACTAGAAACAACTCTGACTTATTTTGAACCAAACGTGTTCCTCGTTTCTGAACAGCTTTGAAATTCATGTCCATACGAAACACTTAACGTAGCTAGTAGAAAATTTTGAATTCTCTTATTATTAAACACTTTTATCATAAAATCTGTACTTGGCAGCTTATACTGATTTCACATCTTTTTTTTCAGATGAAGCATACCCTGCTGTATTGCATCAAAATTTGAAATGTAATAAAATGTCTGTTGAGAATAGATTTATAGATTGATTTTTTGTAAATATTGATCGCATTTCCATGTGCTTGGCGTTATTTTTTTACTTTTTTGGAGTTGAGTGACTGGAGTCAACCCTAAAATTGAACAGTTTACAGCTTTGTTTCAAAGCGAAGGGTACATTGTTTTTGCTTTGAGCAGGTCGGTGTGTTTTCTGAAAGTAGCAAACAAATTTATTATGTGAACTTTTTCGCTGCCTTGAAGAAAAATATGTATCAGTTAAAAACATCATCCCTGGTGAGTGAACGAAACAGCGTCTTAACACAAAAGGAGCGGAAATTGAAACGTTTTTCAATCATCAAAAATTCGTTATCTTAGTAAAAGGTACGGAACGAAATCAAATGACCCTGTCTTCTTCATGTATATCTAACTAGGAGGAATATATATCCCATTCTAATGATACAAGGTTCAACATGAAACTTCAAGGTTTATTTGTTTCGCATATTACCATTGAGTTCAGATTTGATGGTTCATTCGTTCTTTATTGATTCTTCATTAGCTTAAATGACGCACTTATGCTCAACGAGCATTCTTCATTTTAATGAATTCCGTGAAAACTTGAGATCTTCCTTTTGAAAAATTTTTCAATTTGCCGTATGGGCATATATCGTATGATATGGAAATAAATCACTCAATGTTTAAGAAAACAATCTCTCATGCAACCCAGGAATTAAAAACAGAGAGAAACTTTAGTTGTATCCAATATTCTTTGGAGTTTGAATTCTCAGAAAAGCGTGCTCTTAATATTTCGTAACATAACGCGCGATGAGCGTTATCATGATGCATAGAATGTAAACATCATGTTTGAATTATGGTACCACCACCTCGTTTTGCCACCAATAACAATGCTTCATGCGGAAACACCTTGGCGTCATGATGCGAACATTTCTTGGCATGCGTCACCATTATGATGGCATCATGGAAAGGGGGCGTCCAATAATTACGCAAGGTGTTCAAAGGGGGGGGGATCGAGCTAAATCTTTCCAAATCTCACTTGGGGCAGGAGAAGTCTTAGCAAATATCACGTAATTTTTTTTCTAGCAGCAAATTGCGTGAAATTCTTTTGAGAAACTTCTGTAAAATTCAATTTCATCACTATATTCTCAAATACTAGTCATTCCTACTCTTGAATACAAGGAACAGAACAAATTGTGTTTTTATTTTTTACACCCGAAACACGAATTTTTAAAAATCTCACGTAAGATCCCACGTAAGGAGGGGTTGCAGAAAATCTTACGAAATCTCACCAGGGGAGAGGGGAGTCTTAAAAAATCCTAAAAAATGCCTCACGTAATTAATAGACGCTCCCAAACATTGTTCTATTCGGGTCCAGAGTTGGGTAATATTTGTGGAAATTTTATTTCGAATACTATTTTGAATAAAGCATTCTTCAGAATTGAAATAAAATAGTATTTCGAATGAGTAGAGAAATTTCAGCTAATAAAATATTTTATTTTGATAGTAAAAAATGTAAAATAGAATATTTTATTCTTATAATCTGTATGAATATATTATATTCATAATGAGCTCTTTTAGAACTCTTGTGCGATCTGGAAAGCTAAAGCATAAGATGAATACTTTATTCCCTGTCTATATCTATTTTACTGTGTTGATAAACATGAATGAATTGAGAAAGTATTGTTCACAACTATTATATCAGATGATTTCTGATGATCGAAAATTATATCTTTTTATAAACGATTTTATGAAGAACTATATGAACTGTATATTTGTAATGAAGAGAAACAAATACTTCGCTAAACATTCAAATCTTCAGCACTGACATGTTTATTTTAAATAAAACACTGTTTGAAATACTATTTTGAATTATTTCTACAGTAAATAGGTATAATTTTTCAAACGAATGAAATATTTTATTTTGACAAATCCATACATAACGTGGAATAAAATATTTATTTATTATTTGAGTTGGAAGATAGTATTTTACCCAGCTCTGTCTGGGTCGTTTATTGAAACAAACGCCAATTGAATGCCGACGAAACGTTTGCGAACGTTGATGATTTTTCAATACACTGAGGGAAGTAAAGTGTGAAAATTACAATCTTTATCAACAGATTGAAGACATTGCAGATCATAGAAGATAATCGCTCAATATTAGTTCGATAAATTACTATTTAAATAGTAATTTATTGAATGAATGTGGAGCAATTATCTTCTATGATCCGCGATATCTTCAATCTGTTAATAAAGATTGTAGTTTTTACGCTCCCTTTTCTCTCAGTGTACTATGGTCAACTGAAATGTTCAAAATTATGATATAATAGTGCAACACAATTCCTCATTTTTAGATAATATTTTGCTTGAAGGAATTCTTTCCGATGATAATTTCCAGTCGAAATAATGCACTGAAAATCAAATTTCTGAGGCTGAAAGGAAATTTTCTTTGGTCTCATTCTGATCAATCTTTTCCGCAATGGGAAGAAAAATTCAAATTTTCAAATTCAAAAACAGAAATATATTCCTTCCTGAATTCGAAGAATGTAATTTCAATTCAATGAGAAATTTTCCCATTGAAATGAATAATTCGTTTTCATTGGAAATAAAATTTATCAAAACGAGGGCAAAAAGATTTTCTTTGAGTCTGAAAAATTGGATTCTCAGAGTGCACCGATCAAAATTTCTTGGATTTTTATTCATTTTTCAAGTACATTTGTTTGAATCAAATTTCAAATTCGTAGGAATTGAATTGATAATTCAATTATCACATATACACTGAGAATCCAATTTCTCAGATTGAAAGAAAATTCTCTTCGCCCTCATTCTAATAAATCTTTTTTTCAATGGACAAAAATTCAGTTCCATCAAATTAAAAGCAAGAATTTTCAAATTGGAACAAGAATATATTCTTTCCTAAATTCGAAGAGTATGATTTCAATTCAATGGCAAATTTTTTCATTTTAATGAAAACAAGAAAGAGGGCAAAGAAATTTTCTTTGAATTTAAGAAATCGGGTCCTCAGTGTAATTAAGTTTTCAAGTTTTGCGATATTATATTCCCCACAATAGTACAGTTTGTTGAATGAATCTTCATTTTTATGTAATTGAAATTTGAAGACATTTTCCAAGCACATGAGTGCTGAAAATTGCTTCCATCATAAGTGATTGAGGCTTCAGGCAGGAATTTCTAACATTGTGGCATTAAAATGTGAAAAATTACTTTCAACTGTAAAAATATTTCATAAATTGGAATGATGGGATATACTCGAGACATGACACTGACTAACTTCGGTTGTTCATTGTTGAGAAATATGCATCATGTTTTACATACGACATGACGATAAAATGGTATAACAGAAGGAGCGCGAACCGTTGTGATCATTCTATCCGATCGCACGGTAGCGTGCGGATCTCTGCGAAAACAACCAAAATTCAGTAGAATTATAAAGTGTATGTGAAATAGTTGAACTTTTATTCATTTGTTTATTTTTTTTTTTTTCATAAAAGTGAACATTAAAGTGAATTATTTATTGTTTTCTCACTTCCTTGCACATTGTTGCATGTTCGAAGTACTCGTGTGTTGGAAATCAGATTTTATTTGTGGATACCGACGAAGTTGAGGAGAGGTCTGGTTATTTCATCATTGAAACTAATCTAACGATCAGCGGTGAATTTTATCGGGGAGCTTTGGATTTTCCAAATATGGTATTTTCCATTCGAATATATATATTTGATATTTGTGATATATTCATTTTTTGAATTATATATAACGTTGCTTCGTTGGGAACATCGATCTTTCGTTTTCAATTAATCAATGAACAATGTTTGATGCACTCAGAGAAAAAAATAGTCGGAATTACCATTGGAATAGTATGTTGCTGAAGTTTGAATTGTTTATTGAAACGAATTAGTAATCAAATAACGAAATACACAGCTGTCGAATACAAAAAATCTCGCAGTGCTTTTTTTTTTGATAGATGTTTTCAGGTGCAAAAAATTACAAAGAATTCATTCGAGAAGATCAATAACGATGATTCATCAGGTTTTTTGAGTTTCAATTTTCGTTTCGTTTCTATAAACGATTTAAACTTCAAGAACATTGGAATAGTTGGGGAAAGGACTCAACTATGACTGATAATAAATTTTACTACTCCGCAATATTGAATAACGATACTGATTGTAGACATTACTATTTGGATTAGTTGAGTTTATAATGAAATAGTTGGTGTAATTATTAAACAGCTATGACTATTAATTTACTATCTTCTTTTCTCTCAATGTGAACATATTCTTGAACATCAAAAGTGCGAAAATTTCAATCGATCTACAAAGCGTGTGTGCTAAACAATTGTTTTTTGTAGTCATATTTCATTGTACAAGATGCCTAACATCTGATGAAAATTCGAGTCACGAATTTCAAGACACCCAGTAGATATGTAGTAGATTTTTCAAATTCAAACACCTTGGAAATGATCGTGGTTCGTGTGTAACAGATACCAAGTCGAGAACTATCAAATTACACTTGTCATGATAATGAAGGTTATCATTTTCAAGAATTCAAACGACTTGATAATGAATGTGTTTATTTATAATGGAAGTGATTAGTATTGACAGGTTGAAGACTGGAGCAATCGCGTGATTTTAAAATATTTCAAATGGATTCGATATGATTGAATTATTCGTTAAGGACTTCCTTACGTGGAAAAAATAAATCCTCCAAATCGTTTTCGTTGATTAATATATTATTTTTGAATTGAGCACAAATTTGACAAAAATTTGTATACTGATTCTTCTCAAGTTTGCGCTCCGTCGAAAAAGTCATATATCCCAGCGATAGGATTTCTCGAATAGATTTTGATGTTTTCTACAGAGAATGAACTTTATACTTTTTTTTACAAGAAAATAACATCAGTAGACGAAAATGTTAATCGAGAGGAAACTTTACTCGTAAAACTGTGAAATTATTCATGCAAATGAAAATTGAAATATAACACAAATGTCAACACATGTTTTGTAAAAATGCAGTGGTCCTCTTTGAACTTTCGTTTTCTTTTTATGAAATTTTGCCGCTGAGATAAGAAACTTCGAAGATTTAGGTTTTTTCGAACTAGGTGATTTCAAACTTTAGGTCGACAGTGTATCATTAGAAACAATAAAAAATGTGAAAACAATACGAGACGTTAAATGCCAATCCAAATGAAATTCAAATAATGTGTAGAATCAAGAGTGTATTCCAAATGGTTTATTAATTTTGAACTGAAAAGTCTTCGTTTTGGGATTATAAAGGAGAACGGAGTGAAAATTATTTTCAGATGTGGCAGCGAAAACTGTTTGGTCTTCTAACGAACTTTCTTTCCTATTCTCTCCACTGTGAGAAAATATTACACTGTAAAAAGATTGCATTGATAGTTAACAAATATCAGTTTAAAATCCGACCTATAGGTCGCCCAGCAAAAATTATCGGATTGAAATTCCAGAATTCGAATTCAAATTTTGAAGTTATGGGATTGATTTTACAGATATTCTATTCACCTCCGTTCTACAGTCAAATCGTCTTCCAAATCTGAAATTCAAATTCAATTTTGCCTATGTAAAATTTAGAGTAACAACTTCTATGTAGTCAATGAATTACTTTTACGATATTGAATAGAAGATTTTCAGTTCTGTTGGGAGAATTCAATACAGAATAGCAACTGGAATTCATACATGATATTGAAATCTAAATATTTCAATTTCTTTCTATTGATATGTATTCTTTTCTTGGAGAATTCGAATTGAAAAGAATAAGAAATTCCTATTCTTTTCTATTCCAGATTTTTTACTGGGATAATATAGCATCACATTAAGGTTAATCTATTTTATTCACACATAATACAATATATGAATAGTTAATTGATAATTCACCACAGATTCGTATAATAGATTATGAATTACATCATATTTTTATCAATTACTCATCATATTCTTGTATAATGGATCATCAGTTAAGTATTAATATTTTAGAGGGGTATTCTGGCTTAGACGCCCAGATTTTTAGTGTTTTTTCGAACACCATAAAAAGAATCCAATAAATATTTTCACTATCCATCTCTTCACTAGTTATTTATTGACATTTTAAGAACTCAAAACATTAGGAAGATTATCAAAAAAATCAAAATTCAAAAAACTGCAGACCGGCAAAGTGAGAGCTCGTGAAAAATTGTCGTGATTTGGTGTGCAGGATTCCAGTTCACCTAGTGATCTGAACAAGATTTTGTTTTGTGGATTCCTGAAGAAGAAGGATGTAGCTATCGCACTACGAAGAGTTTTTTTGGGAAAAAAATTGTTTTACAAAATGTGAGCCGTTTAAAAACAACAGTCACGTTTTTTCCCTGACTTTTTTCCCCTTTTGGGATTTGAAGGAAAAAGGAAACGAAGAAATTTATCAAAAAAATTCCTTGTAATACGATACCGCGATGTATAAAGCAGCTCTGTGCCAAATTTCAAGTAAATCGGTTGAGTAAAACTTGAGATATCATGCACACCGTCTCGAAAAAAAGTAGTTTCGAGAACAACGTGTTTGAAGATTCGAGCACAATAATTTCAAACAGTCTACACAGTGAAGAGTAAAACTTGCTTTGATTCTGCATATAAGTTCATTTCAAGATGCAGCCAAAACTAGCCCTGTTCCATCTGGAACTAAGCCCTGAAAACAAATGCTGACAGAATGGCATTCAGTCGGACTTCTTACAGCGTAATTGTTGCCCAGATAAAAACCAGAACAGTCGGTGATTGGATAATTCTTATGTCCCTAACCATTCATATTCCAGATTCTAAAAGACTGAACCAATCACCAAACTGTTCTGGTTTTTATCTAGCAACCCTAAAAAAGCAAAAAATGGGGTTTTCCAAAATTCTAGATCTCCTCAAATTAGGTATTAAGATGATAGATTATCTCCAATGTTATGCTACATTAGGTCGGATTTCAAATCGATATATGTCCACTATCGATGTAACTCTTTTGACAGTGTAGTCACTGTCAGCCAAGAAAAATAGTATGAAAAGACTCAACCATGTTTTTAGTAAATCAACTACTTTTTAGTTACCATTACCATTTCTTGGTAACCACAATAATTTTTCTTTGAGAACCATGTGGCTATCAAAATGTAGTTAAGTCCCTTTGGTAGAATTAATTAATTTTATTTCTCTCAGTGTGCATAGAATACTGCATGAAAATTTTATAACTCGTGCGAAAAATTTGCCGCTTTAGTTAACCATGTTGCTCTCTCAGCAATCGACCATAATAAAAATGATTCCCACATTTCTCTCTACATTTCTCTGGAAACGTCCGAAATCTGACAGAATCTGTTCATTTCGGTCAGATTTTGAACAATTAGGAAAATGCGAAGAAATGCAGAGGTTAATTTTTATGAGGGCAGTTAACTATGATGGTGAATTTTTAGCTAGGTTAGCAAAAAGATTTGCTATTCTTTACATAATACCTCGATTTGTTGTGTCAGAAAATTTTTTCTTTCTGACTGAGTTTACTCTGTACACAGAGAGAAAGATGCTGTAATTATAAGGACAGCATTAAATTGCTGTAAAATATACCGAAATTCCTGTTCGATCGACCAAAGTCTCCGATAAAAATGGAAAATTCGCTACAGTGCTGACATAAATTGCGATAAATCTTACAGATATTGCGGTATAAATTACAGTAATTTAATGTTATCCCTATATTTATCGGACATAAGGTAAATTTTACAGCAAATTTTTCTGTGTGTAAATGGCATCTCAGAAAGTGGATGAGGTTTAATATGGAATAATTCTTATTTCGTGCTTTCATGATTCCAAAAATTTTATCCGTTTTGAAAAAATGTTTAGAGATATCTTCCGAATGAATCGACCAAAATAACTGAAAGCAATGCATAAACATATATTCAAAGATCATCCCACTAAAAGCGAACTAAAACAATTCTATCAAAAGGAAAGATGCTGGGAATTATTATTTGATTTAAAAAACTGTATACTTAGTACTCTGTTCGAGGCCGTCGAGTCTCATTCAAATGGAAATGTCCAAGTTATTAAAATAAATCGACAAATTCTTCTCGTTCATACATAACAAACGCCCGGTGCATCAAGTTTTTCAACTCCGAAATTTCATAGTGAATGAAAGATAATGAATCAAAATGAGTAACTTTTGTCGGTACACATCCGACTTGTATGGAAACCATAAATCATGCGATTGTTCGTGACAGTAGTCGACTCAATAAGATAATCATCGTATCTATCCATTAGTCGCTTTTTTTCTCCTATCAATAACAAGTCGGTGTCAATGAATTCCTAGCGAAATAAAAACCTCGTTACTCGAGAATGAGCTTATAAAATTCCATATTTTTTCTTTCGATGAAGAAAACAGGAACAGAAATATATATATATATGTGTTCGATAAGATGGAGAATTTGGAAGAAGTTCAACAAAAATCATATCGATAAATTTTTCCCCGAGTCGTTAATAATTATTCTTGTCATTTGTAAATCGATGAATGATTTGTCAAATTAAACGGTAGATGAATTTTCAATTGGATCGAAAACATGTCAGGTAATGGATGTTCCAATTCGATATGCGGAATGTTAAATGAGATGTTTCATCGCCGCGAGTGGATTTGCATATCTTTGCATACCGTACGTCCAACTTATTGTTAATCAAAATACAATAAATACGTCGTTTGACAAATTGATTTAGAATTGCTCAGTTCCTTACATCGCTTTCATGTTTCTCCTCTTTGCTTCGCATGATGTCAATCGATTCAATACCCGTATTACGAGTGTGTACACTGTGAAAAATAAGCGGAATTTTCCTATACGTCGCAATTTCGATCATGGAATAGGAAATCTGTATGAAATGTTCTCATAAATTTAAATGAAAATTCCAAACTTTGTAGGATTTTTGCACGATTAATGCCTGTATGTGTTAATTACTTTCGAAAATTGATGTCAAGTTTCCCATAGAAATACGCAAGCGCGAAATGTAATAATGGCGTGACATTCTGTGCCGTATGTGGGCCTAAGCATACAAGTCACGTAAACGTGAATGTAAGGGACGGAAACCTGTGCAGATCTCGTATATATGTTTTCTACGCATCCGTTTTTACGTTTACGTAGGCCTTATGTCAGTCGTGACCATCGTGGCCGGTAGTGCACGGCCAAGGTTATCGATAAGCATAATTTTCTCATATTTTCATAACATCAATGGTTTGCATCAGTCATTAACACCTAGAGTCACAGTTGTGAGTGCGATGCGAATGTTCTCCAATGAAATGCGATGCATGAGAGGAGAAAAAACGTGGAGAGATAAAACGAAAGATGTCATTGAGATTTGAATCGTTTATTTAAACAAATTATGATTTTTCAATATCATCTCCACATAACATGTTTTATCTGGAAACATGAATTATTCTGCGAAACAGTGTTCACGATACAACATGTTTTCCGATCCACAATTTAAATTTCGTTTCAATAAATGATCGAAAATTCAGCGATTTAAACTTCAATAACGAACATTCACTTACGAATGAATTAATTTCTTTTCAATTTATCACTAAAAACAACTACGGACAAATGTGTTTTCTTTTTCTGTTCTATCGATTTAAACAGCCGAACAATCTGTAATTTTGTTTTTTCAAAACATACTTCTATAAAATTTATATAAAAATTGTATATAAACTTTATCAAATTGTTTTTCCAAGATAATTTAAATATGTATATAAATTCTTCAAAGCAAATTTCACGTGAAGAGATACTTTTTAGCCCACTCCACTAACCCCTTTTTTATACCGTTATCAAATACTGATAGATAAATTGTCACTCGAATTGATTTTTTGTTGTTCGATTTTGTGTATCAAACGCTGGGTCCTGAGCAATTATAAAAATTATAAACATAATTTTTATCTTAATTGTCAGTATGGTCGAGTAAAAGATGAAGATAACGAAGATGTTGAGCGGTACAGAAGCGAAGGATATTGACACCACAATGAAATTCTGTGTTTTTGCGAAATGATTTGGAAAGAAATTTTGTTATTATGACGATACCATCGTATGAGGAAGTTGATAAGACCAAAATAAATCATTCAATTGCTTTTAGTATGTCAGGTTTATCTTTTAAACGAAGAATTTTTGAGGTCATTGAAAGTTCAATGGCATCCAGAGTGGGATGATATCATAAAAACTAATGTTTTGATACCAAAGTCAAGTAAAAATAATAATGACAACAGGGAGAATATTAGAAAGAAATATGTACGATTTTTTATGCATGGAAAATCTTTTGTCAGGATATATATATATATATATTTATGTATAACCCCTTGGAATCAATTGAAGTCCTGGGATTTTATTATTTGAAATTCGTGTTCATGATATCTTATAATTGGAATGTAATATATTTGAATTGTACGTTTCTGCACGAAGAAAATAAATGAAATTAAGTACGTGCATGAAAATGAAAATGGCTGACCTGGTAGGAATTTGTCTGGGCGTTCTATTTACCATCCACGTACTAGATGGGACCCACGTGGGGGCAACTGGATAACACATTTCAGCCAATTAGACTTTAGTGCTCAAACATTATAGTAACATTGATAGTCCATCAACACGATCAGAGGAATAAAAGGAAGCCCCAACGTTTCAATTTGTCACTCGGGATTATTTTATAGACATTACTTCAAAAGCAACGTTCTTGACTGGAGATTACATGTCAAAAGACATTGTTACCTTATTTATAGGTGTTATTGTACAGAAAACACATGATTTCACATTTCCAATTACCGATTTGAACAACATTCTAGCGATTCCCTGGGACATCTGGATGGGCACAGGCTAGAAAGTGCGTTACAAAACTAGCTAGAAACCTTTTCACCTCACCTTCTTTTCGCAGCTGCAGTTATAGCTATTTATTCCACAAAATCGTATTAAAAGTGTTCAAAGTTCTGATTGAATACCATTAAATCCCATTGAAACCCATTCGATTTCTCATTCGTCAATGAGATTTTATGGGATATTTTCAACAGGGAAGGTTTTGTGTTTGATCAGCTAAGTGAGCAACGATGATAGTTAAAAAATATAGCTCCCACAGCTAATTCTTAGCTATCCAAATAATGGGGAATCACTTTCTTCTGTTTATTGTGTTACGAATTACTATGAAAAAATCGTAACAAAGGACCATACCGCCTAAAAAAGAAAATAAATTGTACAATTTTGTTTCACACACTATACATCTGTTTCCTATTTGGTATGTTTTCATACTTGAATTCGGAATACAATATTCCCTCCGTGTAAAATGAATGGGAATTATTGATTCGCCACATTTCGATGAACTTGGGAGAACAAAGTAGGAACATTCGACAAGATAATACAGAGAACAGATCGTGTGAAAGAACATGAAAATGTACATCTTCATCATTGCCACATCACACGAGATGGAATTAATGAAACGAACAAGACATGTTGTTGAAGTTATTCGAAAAAACGTGTTAACGAATTGCAATAAGTAAACATTATCCTCAACGACAAGACACGTAAAAAATGCGAAAAATATTCATATCACGTAATGAGATTATAAATGACCATTTCTCCTTCATCGTGTTTGTGAATATTCATATACCGTCTGCACGTGGATTTCTTATTCAAAAGAATTCCAATTGACTCATATTCGATTTCAATGTTGCTGAAGTTTG
This sequence comes from Gonatopus flavifemur, assembly GCA_018340375.1. NCBI lineage: Eukaryota > Metazoa > Arthropoda > Insecta > Hymenoptera > Dryinidae > Gonatopus > Gonatopus flavifemur. Next base: position 17,685,474 of record JAFFJZ010000005.1, read on the forward strand.
AATGGTTAATTGAAACTCATTAACAATCGAATCGCATAATATTCAACTATTGAAGCCCAAAAATCTTAAGTGGTGTTTCCAGTGGCAAAGAGTTGATTCGAGAAGATAATGTTATGTAACTATAACTCGTTTTGTTTCCAGGGTTTGAATGAAATAACCCAGCCCAGTTTTATCCAAAAAAAACCCTCTTGGAATAACCCCAAAAAAACCCTTTCAATTACAATGAATTATTCAAAACTGACCTTTATAATTGTGGACATGGAAAATTACTTCTGAATGAAGCAAATGCGAGTGAAGTGAAATCCAAAGGATAACCAATAAGTGTAAGAACTGAATCATAGTGGAATAAAAGACATTTCCAATCAATCTTATAGTTCGGAAACAGAATATATAATTAATGTTTAGTATCAACATATTTCGAGATCATTTAAAGAACAATATCAAATTGAAATGTAAAGTATAATTGTAGAATTTCAATTACGTATTTCACTTGTCATATCAAATGTACGTGATATAAACCGCAATGTATCCCATATGACACACAAAAAATTCTTTTTCAACTCTTTTCAAACTGACGAATTCATCAAGAACTCTGAAAGTGCGAACTCTATCTTACTTACATTAACGAGTTCTTTGAGAGCAATGAAACGATCTGAAAAGCAAGAATTCTTCATGAATTCATAACTTCGAAAAGAGTCCCGCAAGAATTCTATCCATATTTTTGAGAAAGAATTCTTCGTGTGTTATATGGGATGTGGGACCGTGATATGAACGGACGGTTAATTCGGATTTCAAATCAACAGAGCTACAAATTTAATTAAAACTATAAAAAACATGAATCTAATATTAATAACCAAAATGCCAAATTATAAAAAAGACATAAAACCCGCCCCAAAAATCCATTTAATTGTAAAAAAAACTGAAAAAACCGGCCTGGGTCGGGTTTTTTCAAACCCTGTTTGTTTCGACGTGGATTCCAGCTCTGAAATTCACCTGTGTTCCCAGCTGGGATTTCTCATTTCCAGGTGAAATCCCAGCTAGAATTTCAACTTCAATGTGGGATTTCAGTTTGAATTTCTGATCCCAGTTGAATTGGAAATCCCACATGGAATCCAGTTGGGATTCTTGATGCCAGGTGGGGTCTTAGCTGGCAACGCAGGTAAATTTCGGGTCTGGAATCCACGTGGAATCCCAGCTGGATTTTTGTAACAGGGTAGAGGACAAATAATCATTTATTTGATAGGGAGTTAAAAGTTCCAAAAACTTGTTAGGTCCACAAGACTTTTTGTCCAATAGTTCTTCACGGAAAAAATAATTTAGCTGCAGCAGTTAAGTAGCTAGCACGGACACGGACAGCCATTAAATTAGCTCCTGCAGCAAAATTTTAGCTGTTACCGCAAATAAATTAACTACAAATGCAAATTTTTTGCTGTAACAGCTAAAATTTAGCTGCAGGAGCTAATTTAATGGCTGTCCGTGTCCGTGCTAGCTACTTAGCTGCTGCAACTAAATTATTTTTTCCGTCTTGGTTCCACTTGAATTTTGTTCACATTATAGAATTTTGGGTCGCAGTATCCTTGGCAACGAGTCAGCATGATATAAACATTAAACAATACAACGCTGTGCACCAGAAGCTGTCAAGAACGAATAACGTGTCTGAGGGATGGCATAATCGTTTCTAAATCGTTGTAGGGCCTTATTATCCAAGTTTATATAATTTTTTAACTGAATTACAAAAAGAGCAAGCAGATAGTGAGAGTATGTTGCGACAACTGGGCCTCGGCCAGAAAATAAAGAAGGCTCTTGCACCTACTCGACAAAAAACAGAAGAACGAATTTTCAGCATAGTTTCTGATTATGAAGAATATGTTGAAAAAGATGAGGTCATTGTCTATTTAAGAACGATTGGATATAATTTGCATTTCTGACTGCTATATGTTGGGGAATATGTACTTTTGTAGAAATATATCATCGGAACTATTGTTTATTGGAACTTTTTCCTTGGAACTATGGGGTTGGATCAAATATTTTGGAAGTTTTGTACCCCAATCATTTATTTGGCTGGAAGAAATTTTGTTTTCAGTGTAAGAACTATCCACTGTTAAAAATTCATTGCTCCGATGTAAGAAAAATCCAATAAAAACCCATTAATTCAATTTGATTCAATGGATTTTCATTCAACATTCACAGCTCACAAAACCAATACATTATTCCCATTGCTTTGTTTCTAGAAAATTTCAACAACAACCGAATAATTTTATCGGCTTTTTGTTTATTTTCCAAACTATTTTGGACAACGGCGATTGATCCTCATAGAAAATTCTAATGGGGAATCAACTCATTGGATTCCCATTGGATTTTTTCAATGGGAATGGATGGGAATTTCTAACCTGGATTTGTTAGCCTATTAGATATTGTATAGATTTCTATAAATATTTCAAAACAGTTTCATACGAATTTTCTATAGAAATTTTCTAATATATTTGACGCATAATGCGGGGTGTAAAATTTGTTATCATTCGTAAACATTAGGCAAAGATTTGTAAATATTCATTCTATAAGCTTTTCAACTGTGGAATAATTGAATAATATAACAGAAGAAAGAGAGGAGACACTCAAATAATTCATCAAATCCAACAATTATGTATGCATATAATTGTACTCGTTCATTCGAAGTGTAAAAGAAATTGTAAATAGTGTCCCGCGCGGACAATCATTGCGAAATTGATTTATATTCGAGTGAAGAAGTCAATTGAGATTATTCAATTAAGTTCTGTCGCACTGGGGGTTCCTCTGTGCGTCAATTTGATGCAATTAGAGGCTGCGATCAACCGAGGGCACATGTTTTACACTACACCGCCACATGATTTATTGCTCGAGAAGAATTTTATAATTACACCACGAGGTGGATTCATTTCTGAAAGAATCATGAAAATTGATTGCTTTTCTTCGTGAATTACACAATATATATTCCAACAAACTGATTAAGAGCTGTTGTTACATTTTTTTAAGCGATTGTGAATTTTTGTTTCAGCCTATCTGTCCACTGGGCTTCAACATCATTCTGGCGTACAGAACATAGAATAAAAAAACAAGGAGAATAAGTCTGATCCTAAACACAAAATGCCTGCCCAATTCGAAGGTGTAAATTCCCCCATAGTGCGGGAGCAGATCATCCCCAACGGTGGCTCGTACTCCCACGAAGATGACATCGTCATCTCTGGTTTTTCGGGTAATTATCGTTGCATTGTTCATTTCAAAAGAATATGTTTTTCTTTCAATTCTATTATCAAGTGAAATATAGTCTCACGAAATCACGTTATATAATATCCAAGTAAATTGAGGAATCGTGCTTGTTCGTTTGATGTCATCGCATGTGAGAAAATTACGTTCTCAATTGCCGTTGATTAGGAAATGATACTCCTTATTCGCGTACTTGATGAATTTTATCCATGTTATGAAAAATGATTCGAAATATTGCTGACTTTTGTCCTCAGGTCGGTTGCCGGAGTCCTCAAACATAGAAGAATTCAAACAAGCGTTATTAGAGGGCATAGATTTAGTCACAGACGATGAACGCAGGTGGCCGTCGGGTCTCTATGGTTTACCAACCAGAACGGGCAAGATCAAAGACCTCTCGTCGTTCGATGCCACGTTTTTCGGTGTCCACGCGAAACAGGCCCACGTAATGGATCCACAATTACGATTGCTTTTGGAATCAACGTATGAAGCGATAGTCGACGCTGGTATCAATCCAAACGAAATCAGAGGATCAAGAACTGGAGTATTCGTTGGAGTTTCTTCCTCCGAATCAGATGAATTCTGGACAAGCGATCCGGATCTCGTGAATGGTAGGTTTTATTTTTCTCTCTCTTTTTCCTTCTGAATAATATAATGAATATTAATTTTTTCGGAATAAAATGTTTCGCAGGTTACGGATTGACGGGTTGTTGTCGAGCTATGTTTCCAAACAGAATCTCCTACACTTTTGACTTCAATGGTCCAAGTTACGCTGTAGATACCGCGTGTTCTTCGTCTCTCTACGCTATGCATCAAGCTGTAGCAGCTATGCGTTCCGGTCAATGTGACGCAGCGATCGTCGGGGGTGTGAATTTATTGTTGAAACCTACGGCGTCGCTTCAATTTCACAGATTGAGTATGTTATCCCCCGACGGCTCTTGCAAAGCTTTCGATTCCTCGGGTAACGGATACGTAAGAGCGGAAGCCGTGGTTGCAATTTATCTACAAAAGTCCAAAGATGCGCGTAGAGTGTACGCCACTGTAGTTAATTCAAAAACCAATACCGACGGCAACAAGTCTCAAGGAATCACATTCCCCAGTGGAGCTATGCAAAATAAACTGATGCGAGAGGTCTACAAGGAAGCGGGAGTCAATCCAGCTGATGTTGTTTACGTGGAAGCTCATGGTACCGGTACCAAAGTTGGCGATCCTCAAGAAGTCAATTCCATAGCAGATCTATTCTGCAAAGACAGAAAAGGACCTTTGTTGCTGGGTTCCGTTAAATCCAACATGGGTCATTCGGAACCTGCCAGTGGTCTCTGTTCGATCGCCAAATTACTCATCGCCATGGAATGTGGTATAATTCCACCAAATTTGCATTTCAAAAACCCCAATGCTGATATTCCTGCGTTGCACGATGGTAGATTAAAAGTAGTCGATCGTAAACTTCCTTGGAAAGGAGGGTTGGTGGGAATTAATTCGTTTGGTTTTGGTGGAGCTAATGCTCATATCATTCTTCGTAGTAATCCGAAACCAAAATTATCCCCAGTCTTGGAAACCAAAGTGCCTAAAGTGGTGGGGCTTTCTGGCAGAACCGAGGAAGCTGTGAACTTTTTGTTAGACAAAGTCGAAGAGTATGAAAAAGACGACGAGTTTATCTCTTTGATTCACGATATTCATAACAGCAACATCACAGGACACGGTGTGAGAGGTTATCAGATTTTGGGAGATACCAAAATCCGAGAAATAGGCCACTATAACGGAGAAAAACGACCTATTTGGTATGTATTTTCCGGTATGGGAGCTCAATGGGCCGGTATGGGTCAGCAACTCTTTTGCATCGATCCTTTCCGACAAAGTTTACAACGTTGCGCGGATGCTCTGAAACCAGAAGGCGTTGACTTGATGGATCTCATTCAAAATGGGACGGATGAGAGTTTCGAGAATGTTTTGAATTGCTTCATAACGATAGCCGCCATCCAAGTGGCGTTGGTCGATCTTTTGAGTCTTCTGGGAATTCACCCCGATGGAATCGTAGGTCACTCCGTAGGAGAATTGGGCTGCGCGTATGCGGATGGAACCTTCACCCCTGAACAAACGGTTTTGGCAGCTTATTGGCGTGGAAAATCGATCAAAGAATCCAATTTACCTGCAGGTAGCATGGCTGCTGTCGGTTTGAGTTGGGAAGAGACTAAAAAGCGTATTCCAAACGACGTGTGCTTAGCTTGTCATAACTCAGCTGATTCGGTCACTATTTCCGGACCTGTTGAATCGATCAAAAAAGTCGTTGAAGAATTAAAGAAGCAGGAAATATTCGCCAAGATGGTCAACAGTTCTGGTTTTGCGTTCCACAGTGTATATATTGCTTCCGCAGGACCGAAATTGAGATCCGTTCTCGAGAGAATCATTCCTAATCCTAAACAACGTTCTCCCAGATGGATATCCAGTTCAATCCCAGAATCCGGTTGGAATACCCCTGTAGCGCAGTTCAGCTCCGCTGCGTATCACGTGAACAATCTACTATCACCTGTTTTGTTCCACGAGGCATTAACTCATGTACCTGAAAATGCTATAGTCATCGAAATCGCTCCTCATTGTCTACTCCAAGCAGTTTTACGTAGATCTCTTCCACCCACGGTAACCAATTTAGGTTTACACAAAAGAGATCATGCGGATAACGTAAACTTCCTTTTATCCAATTTGGGTAAATTATACAACGCAGGCGCGAATCCAAAAATATCTAAACTCTACCCTCCAGTGAATTATCCTGTAGGTTGTGGCACTCCTATGATCAATTCCTGCGTCAAATGGGATCATTCCACAGAATGGAACATCGCTAATTTCGCTTCAAAACAAGGACGTTCGGGTGAAAGCGTCGTGGAGATAGATTTGTCCAAAGAAACGGATGCATATTTGGCCGGCCACACGATCGATGGGAGAATATTATTCCCAGCTACCGGTTATCTAACTCTTGTTTGGAGAACATTAGCTAAACTACGAGGACAAGATTTTGAAAAATTCCCTGTAGTTTTCGAAGACGTTCAGTTCTTAAGAGCTACCATAATGCCGAAAGAAGGTGCCGTCAAGTTCTTCATCAATATATTCGAGGGTACAAATGCTTTTGAAATTTGTGAAAGCGGTGCCGTGGTTGTGACTGGAAAAGTCAAAGCTTCGGAGAATATTGAGAAAGATCAATTGAATCTTCCACCTTCATCTACAAAAGATAAATCCCAATGGTTAGACTTGAATACCAAAGATATTTACAAATCTTTGAGATTACGTGGATACGATTACAGTGGTATTTTCCAAGGTATCAAATCTTCGGACAATCAAGGTATTTCTGGGAAATTATCATGGTCGAACGATTGGATCTCCTACATCGATACAATGCTGCAATTCAGTATTCTCAAAATGAATTCGAAACATCTCTTTTTACCAACTCGTTTACAGTACGCTGCTATCAATCCTACGCTCCACAAAGAGTTGGTCAGCAATTTAGGAGAAGACGAAGCGATACCGGTGTACAGCTATCCGAATGTCAATATCATCAAATCCGGAGGCATAGAATTAAGGGGAATGAAAGCCTCCCTTGCACCGAGAAGACAACAATCCCAAGCCCCTCCTAAACTAGAAAAATACACTTTCGTACCTTACGACAATTCTCAAGTCCTCGTAGAAGATCCCGATAAAGCCAAAATACATGCTCTCACGGTTCTTCTACAAACCATCATAGAGAACGTAGGGGGTTTGAAAGTGAAAGCCGTCGAAGTGGCTGGAGAAAGATCTGGAGAAGCTCTCATGGCTCCGTTTGTACTAGAAGCTATCTACGGAGAACCTCAAATGAGTGCTGATCTACAACTCGCTGTTACATCTTCGGAACCGTACAATGCATTGGCTGAACAACTAAACGTCAAGACTGTGGTACTAGACATAAACAGTGCACCTGCGGGACAGGATTTGCACCTCGTATTAGCAGCTGATGTATTCACAAATAAATGTTTGAATGCTCTTAAAAATCTAGCGGCAAGCGTAAAACCTGGAGGTTTCGTCATCCTAGAGGAAACCGGTAAAATAGAGTTACTCATATTGAAAGGAACTGATCTGATTTACGTTGGAAGGCAAGTTGTCGCGGGTAAAGTTTACGTTCTTCTGAAAAGAAGAGAAGACAAATCCGAACCGATAATCATACAAATCACAGAGAGAAATTTCTCTTGGCTCGAAGGCGTAAAAGCTGCCCTCAAGAAATCTGAGACTGAAAAACAAGAAGTACTGTTGGTCAGCCAAGGTGAAGAATTGCTAGGTATGATCGGTCTCATGACGTGCATACGTCGAGAAGCTGGAGGAGCTAACGCCCGTTACGTTTTCATCCAAGACAAAAATACACCGAAATTTGCTCTGAATGCTCCATTTTACGCGGACCAACTCAATAAACAACTAGTCGCAAACGTATTCAAAGGTAATCAGTGGGGAAGTTACAGACATCTACGTCTGGATCAGCAACCCGACGTATCTTCTCTTCAAGTCGAACACGCGTATATCAATACTTTGGTGAGAGGTGATTTAACCAGTCTGCGATGGATCGAAAGTCCATTGAGTTTCCATCAACCGGAGAAAGCGACGAATACCGAATTATGCAGCGTGTACTACGCACCTTTGAATTTCAGAGATATTATGTTGGCGACGGGAAAACTACCTCCCGATGCATTACCGGGAGATCTCGCTAGTCAAGATTGTATATTAGGTCTTGAATTCGCTGGCCGTGACAGTAAAGGTCACCGAGTCATGGGAATGGTCGCCGCTCGAGGCCTAGCCACAACAGTTTTGGCAGATCCTGGTTTTCTCTGGGAGGTTCCCGAAAAATGGAGCTTGGAAGAAGCCGCTACCATTCCAGTCGTATATGCCACCAGTTACTACGCTCTCTTCGTTCGAGGACGTCTACAACCAGGACAAAGTGTATTGATCCACGCTGGTACCGGAGGAGTTGGTCAAGCCAGTATCGCCATAGCTCTACACGCAGGTTGCAAAGTTTTCACTACAGTTGGGTCTCAAGAGAAGAGAGAATTCCTCAAGAAAACATTCCCTCAATTAACCGATAGGAACATCGGTAATTCCCGAGATACCAGTTTTGAACAATTGATTCTCACAGAAACTTGCGGTCGAGGAGTGGATGTGGTTTTGAATTCCCTATCGGAAGAAAAATTACAAGCCAGCGTGAGATGTTTAGCTAAAGACGGTAGATTCCTTGAAATTGGAAAATTCGATCTGTCCAACAACACACCTCTGGGTATGGCATTCTTCCTCAAAAATACCACTTTCCATGGTATACTATTGGATGCTTTATTCGATTCCGATTGTCCCGAAAAACGCGAAGTCGTGAATCTTGTCAACATGGGAATAAAGAACGGAGCTGTTCGGCCTCTTCCAAAAACAGTTTTCAGTGAACAACAAATCGAACAAGGTTTCAGATTTATGGCAACGGGAAAACATATTGGTAAAGTCTTGTTGAAGATTCGTGACGAGGAACCTCGAAAGATCACCGCGCCAACTGCGAAGACCGTAGCTGCGGTTCCACGTACTTACATGAATCCTGAGAAATCTTATATCCTCGTGGGAGGTCTGGGAGGTTTTGGATTAGAATTAGCCGACTGGATGATCACTCGCGGAGCGAAGCACATTGTTCTTACGTCCAGATCCGGTATCCGTACCGGATATCAAGCTCTGTGCATCAGACAATGGACAGAGATAGGTACGTATGTGATTCAAAAATCGAATTCTACGAATTTCTATTCCCATTATTATCATTTCAGGTGTTAACGTAAAAATTTCAACCGCCGATGTTACAACTTTGGCCGGAGCCGAGCAACTCATCAAAGAGAGCAACGAATCAGCACCCGTTGGTGGAATTTTCAATTTAGCTGCTGTTTTGAATGATGCTCTTATCGAGGATTTGGAAGAAAGTCATTTCAAAGCCGTAGCCCTTCCCAAGATCAACGGAACGAAGAACTTGGATGAAGCTTCGAGAACATCATGTCCCGCGTTAGATTATTTCGTGGTATTTTCATCGGTGTCGTGTGGAAGAGGTAATATCGGTCAAACGAATTACGGATTGGCTAATTCCGCGATGGAAAGGATAGTAGAGAAACGTCAAGCCAGTGGACTCCCAGGTCTTGCGATTCAATGGGGAGCTATCGGTGATGTTGGTCTCATTCTAGGTAAAATTTCTCACTCTCTCGGCTGTTTTATACCTGAAATATAATACGAAAATCATATTTCATATAATTCTTTATTCTTATCTTTAGAAACAATGGGTAATAACGATACCGAAGTCGGCGGAACTCTTCCCCAACGTATGCAGAGTTGTTTAGCAACGTTGGATACGTTCTTACAACAACCGCACCCAGTTTTGGCATCGATGGTTCTCGCTGAAAAACACAAACCGTCCGACAGCACGAGCCAAATGAGCTTAGTCGAGGCTATAGGAAATATTTTGGGAATCAAAGATGTGAAGACTGTCAACGTCAATATAACTCTCGCCGATTTGGGAATGGATTCTCTGATGGGTACAGAAATCAAACAAACTCTCGAAAGAAATTATGATCTGGTCTTATCCGCACAAGAAATTCGCAATCTTACTTTCGCTAAGTTACTCGCATTCTCTTCGGGAGCAGCCGAAGCAGGAACGACGGAAACCCCTGCCACCGCGATTTCGAATGGAACTAACAACAACAATACCGAAGAACCAGATAATTTGCTCTTCCAATGTTCTGGAGCGGAAATCGTACCAAAAGATTTCCTCGTACCTTTGAAGACGAAAGGTACGAACGGTAGTCCTGTATTCCTAATTCATGCCATCGAAGGAATGATTTCCTCTTTGGTAACCTTAGCCAACGAATTAAATCGGCCCGTTTGGGGACTCCAATGTACAGCCGATGCTCCCATCGAAACTATTCCCGATTTGGCCGCATTCTATATCAAGGCTATCAAAAAAGTACAAAGTAAAGGGCCGTATTGTATAGTTGGGTATTCGTTCGGTGCTTGCGTGGCTTTCGAAATGGCAATTCAATTCGAGAAAGCGGGAGACAAATTAGAACTGATACTCCTCGATGGATCGCCAGAATACATCAGACATCACAGTCAAACGATCGGCAAACACGCCAAAAACCAAACGAGCAACGATTTGATAACCGACGGATTGAGGAAGGCTCTAGCGTTCTTTATCACCCAAATGAATCCTCAAATTAACTTCGTTCAGGTACTTTGCTTGAAATTTCGTGTGTTGGAAGATGATAAATGATAAATTGTATGAAATATTTGATTAAACAAAAATGATATTTTTCAGGCATACACGGTATTGATCAAGGCTAAAGAAGAAGAAGAAATATTGAATAAGATGTTAGATCTGATCGGTACGACTCCTTTCCAACCAAAAGATGTGAAAATTGCTGGAATTTTGTTTTACAAAAAATTATTAGCAGCTAATTTGTACAAACCAACCACCAAATTCAATGGACAAGTGAAATTAATTAAGGCTAAAGATAATTTCCTCTCTTTGAATAAGGATTACAATCTATCCGAGGTGATTATCAATCAATACATATAAATTAAGCGTGTGTATTATTTCACAGGTTTGACTCATATCATTATTTTATTTTCACAGATCTGTAGGCAGAATATTCACATCGAAGAATTAGCGGGAAATCACAGGACTATCTTGACCGGAGATAGCGTTAGAAAGATCGCACAAATGTTACGAATATAAGAGACGTAATTCTTGAATCGTTCAATTTGTGGCTGTGTGGTTAACTTTGATGAAGTGGCCTTTGTTCGTCGACTAAAAAGAACAAGTTCCTTTTGTACAAATGTTTCTCCTCTTCTTTCTTATTAGATATATTCGATAAATTCGTTTCACAATTCTACTCTCATTACTTTATGAAAATTTATTCTCGCGGAGAGAGCACATTTCCTGTGTTTTTTTTTTTTAATATTTGTATATTAAGTGTAATTTAAATAGATTTCTAGGAAAATTATGAGTCTTTTCAATGGTATTCAGTGGACAGATTACCAGGGATGAGTTTCATAATTCTCATATGTAGGTATTTATTTCGTTTAATTCATTATAAGAAAATATATATGAATATATATATATATATACAGTGTTTATATTCTGTTCATGGTTGTAGAACGTTTAATGGAAACAATGAAGGAAAAACCATGACATTTCAATGAAAAAGCAATCACAATAGATATCTGTAACCTGAAATCTTGAAAAGAATAGGGAAAAAATGATACTGTATATGATATTGTACGTTAACGAATCATATTTTCATTGCTCTTAATTTTTTCGAGTACGTTACCAAAGGTGATTAAAGAATTTTTACATTCCTATAGGTATATTTATAGTTAGCGTTTAATTTTATCTAATCAAAAGCGTTTAATAAATAAAGAAAGAATGTTTATTAAAATCAACCTAATATTAGTGTATTATTCTCATTCAACACCCAATTCATACACATATTCACAGATCCATTGTAAAAAGAAAAATTTGTACTAATTCAAGTCAATTGCTTTATCGTTCAATTTGATTTCAATCTGTTATCGTAACTTGGATCCTTGATAGCTGCACTTATATCACAGGTAAACGATACCGTTAAAGCATAACGGGTGCCAGATGTTACCCTCTCGACTGCATGAACGTTTTCACGTCCTGATGTGAACATCAATACTCTCCCTGAAAAACATTATATTTTCAAGAAATCGTCAGTGTCGAATCTGATATTTGGGACATCTCTTTTGTTGTATTTTGAAAACAATTTATATATTAGTAAAACGTTGAGCGATTCAAAATAAAAAAATCATGACGTATAGATAAAATTGATGCATGAATCAACAAACGCTATTCAACAAAACATCATCTCAAAAAGGCATCAGTTTGTTCATGAATTCTCACATTTCTAATTCTCCATATTTATTGAAAGAAGAAAGGTGCATCAAATGAAGTAGGGGAAATTTTGCACCACAGTTTTTCATAAAACATCTCAATAGATACAAATTTAAACAGAAAAAGTGATAATTAAAATCGGACACTGAATATGAGTTTTTTTTCCAGTGTATCGCTGAAATTTCTTACAGATTCCCAGGAAATATTTATAATTGGTTGTTCAACTTCTAAGATATAAATTCAAATCTCAAAAGAATGTTTTGATGTTCTGGGAAATTTAATTTCCATCGTGAACACACATTGGAAGAAAAAAAAATTCAATTTCTCACCCTTCCGAGGTTCTACCGTGGAATTTACATCATTCTTGTCAATGAATATGAAACGACCTCCTTCAAAATCACGACTATAATCATTCAAATATAACAATGACGTGTAATGAAACGTTTCATATGTTTCCTACAAAAATAAAATCATGATTCATCTCTTTATGGAGAAATTACAAATAAACTTATTCATCCAGTTACATTTACCTTGTCCACGTGAGAATGCCAGTACTCGTCGTGAATGGTCTTAGCTGGAGCATTAGTCATTTGTGAGAAAAATGTAGGTTTAGTTAGGTATATTTTATCCGCATTTACTCCAAAGTTATGAGCTATAGCATGTTGAATTTTGGTTTTGACAACTCTAAAACAGAATAGATTGATTATAACGAATCGTATATGTATAACATAAAATAATGATTGAGAATTAAAATTATTGTACTTGTAAATAGCAAAATCCACATTGTTGAAGATGTTTTTGCCTTCCGGTAGAGCAAAGATATTAACAAAATTTCGACCTTTACTCAAAGCCCCTGAATGTAGATCTAGAATACTGGCACCTCCGTCGGATCCTGCCAAACTGAATCCACTTTTAGCTATTTTCAATAAAACATCCGTTTCCGTCGAAGATACTAATTTATCCGTAACCACTCTGGCACATTTTTCTGGAATGCAATCAGAATACTTATCGAGTTCTTTTCTGTACTCCTCGGAGCATTCAACATCCTGTATACGATTGACGAGTACATCCTTTTGCCTTGCCAAAGAAATTTCTTTATTTTGTTTACTATTATACCACACTATAAGTAACACACCCAGAATTAAAATACCCCGAGACCATATTCTTTGATACTGGAATGTCACTAGAGGTCCATATTTTCTAAAAGGTAAAGAAATTTTGATAGATTTCATAGAAAATACTTGTAGGGAAACATGTAAAGTATAGATTAATTGATATCCTTACGGTTCGATAGGTGCTTTTTCAGCGTTGCTAGATTCATCCTTTTCTTTAGGTACAGTTTCTTCTTTCTTCGTGTCTGTTCCTTTCGTGACTTTGCTGGTATCCGACATTATTGTTATTTTATATTAATGTGATAACAAATTCATAAATGTTTGAACACCGATTATATCGAAAGTTATTATTTGATTCTCAAAGAATCCTGCGCAGAAATAATCTGAAAATCAACACGGTACACACTACGATGTGTATCAATCGATAACCTCAATCGTAGTTCAGGATCAACAAGTTTCGTACTTGACGAGTTGAAGCGATGGAACGTGGGACTCGTTTTACGTGCAATTCTCTGTCAAAGTGTACTTGAAATAACGAGAAATCTACACGTCAAATTCAAGTCAAGTGGAGGACTTGAAAATATTGACAATTGTGACAATTGTGCCGGCCGGGGAGCCATCTATACATTATAGAATATTATTATTTGTGGTGCTTTTGAATTTTGCTGCCACCTAGTTGCATCCCAATCGAATTACAACTTTTACCAGCTGCTGGTTCTAGTTTATATTTTCCATTCGCTGCACTGAGTGTCGCTGGGATTTATTCTTGAAATTTTGTCAGTCTCCCAGGTAGGAATATTTTATTAAATCCCTGGTAAAAAAATCTCTCCGAATCTCTCTGAAAATTCCACGTTTCAGAGAGATTCAGAAAGAATCAGAGAAATTCAGCGTGGTTCAGAGGATTTCAGAGACTAGTGGATTGAGAGAACTTGTGCTTTGAATTTTTCAGAAGGATTCAGGAAAATTCAGAAGGAACTCAGAGAAATTCAGAGGAAGTCAGAGGAAGCTTTGAAATCTGAATACATTAAATTCCCGTAGATTTAGAGGAATTCAGAGAGATTCAGAGAAATTCAGAGGAAGCTTTGAAATCTGAATACATCAGATCCCGGGAGATTTAGAGAAATTTAGGGATATTCAGGTGAATTCAGAGGGAGCTTTGAAATTTAAATATATAAAATTCTGAGGGATTCAGTGATATGCGGAGAGATTCGGAGAAAGTTGAAGAATTCAGAACGTATCACTATCGGAAAAGTCTCTAACTTCCTCTGAATTACTCTGGAATCACTCTGAATCTCTCTGAAATTTGTCCCAAAATATAGAGAGATTCAGAAAAATTCAGAGAGATTTCATAGAGACATTCAGAAAGATTTTTTTTACCAGGGAATCACGAATGGTGGGATTTTCAATTGAATTTCATTGAAACCTATTCATTTTCCCGTTCGTCGATGAGATTTTATAGATTATTTGTGCCAGGGCTTGTAGATGAAATAAAGGATCAGAATATTTCAGTGCGAATTGAATGCACTCAGTACAATGAAATGGGAAACGCTGTCGGAGAAACTTTTATTCGTTCTCAAATGGCATATGCCACTTTAGATATTTTAACGTTGTACAGAGCCTGAATTGAAGACTCCTCAAGGCCCCCGGCCGAGGGGCTATTCACTCGTGGGTCAATGAATTTCCACACGAGCAATCATTTTCGAATAAAGAACTGAATCAAAGAGAGTCATCATTCAACGGTGGGAGTCACACAGAAACCACTAGTGAATCAGTGGGAATCACTTGGCAGTCATTTGAGGGGATGCCAGCGATCCCCGCGAATGCAACCCGCCGTACAAGCGTACCGACTGAGTAAACATTTTCTCGGCAAAAATACTCTGAATTGAATTCATGAAGAAGTGTGAAATTTTCGGGAATCAATCTTCAATCCTTGATCTATCGCGGTACTTCGCCCGAATTTTGAATTTCGGAGAAACATTTTTTTCTTAGTCGGTAACAAACTTTTTTCCGAAATTCAGAATTCGCGCGATGTACCGCGATAGATAAAAGATGGAAAATTGATTCCTAAAAATTTCACACTTTTTCATGAACTCAGTTCAGGGTATTCTGGCCGAGAAAATGTTTACTCAGTCGGTACGTTTGTATGGCGGGTTGCATTCACGGGATTCGCTGGTATCCCTTTTAAATTTTATAAAAGTATCCAATAATTGATTCATACTAGAATTCATAATTTTTTATTCGGAGTTATGCAACTCCGGGCTTACGGACACCCTGGGAAATAGCCTTTCGGGTTTCTGAAATTATATGATTTTTAGGGCTTATGAATTTTGGGATTCATGATACTCTATCGCACGAAGCAGCTTTATCGAACCATTTTCGCTCCCAGAAATGCATGGGTTTGAATAAGACAATCTGTTACTAAAAAAGTTAATAAAAAATATAAAACAAAAGAATTTGTGGATGACAATTGGCGAAAAAAAGTTTCGTACCATTTTCGAGCATGGAATTTCTGTATGAAACGCACTTCGAATCAGCCCTGGCAATCCACATCTACACCCCGGGTTTTTTCATACGTAAATGCATTCGTAACCGATTTCATTTTAGGTTTGTGCATATCCAGACTGCAACGTATCATCCTTGTACTGGCAATTTTGAATCAATTCGGACGAACTTTATGAGATACTGTTTTCCAAAAAACCATATTCAATCCTACAATGTTGTGTCATGGATCACTGTAAAAAAAAACTGGAAATTTACTGTGCAACTGGACTGGAAATTTCCAGTGCTAGTACTGGAATATGGATATTCCAGTACATGTACAGAGATTTTGTTGTTACGTTACTGAAAATTTACCAAGCATAACTGAAAATTCAGTCATTGTACTGGAATTTTCAAGTTTGAGATGATGTACTGAAATTTTGCCATGATTTCGCGAAAATTTTACCGGCTCGTACTACAATTTTATAGTTCTTGTGCACCAAAAAAAAATATTCCCTCAAAAAGGACTTGAGAAAAAATTTGGAATTTAGAAAAAAAAACCTAATCGTTGGTATACTGGAATTATACAGGTTTTTAACTGCAATTCTCAGGCTTTGTGATGGAATTTTCCAGTTACTATGCAATTGAATTATACAGGTTTTGAACTGCAATTTTCAGGTCGTGTGATGGAATTTTCCAGTTGCTATGCAACGGAATTTAATCACTGTTGCACTGAAATTTTCCACTTCTATTGGACTTCGTCATTTCTGGCAGGAAAAATTTCAAGTCTTTATATTAAAAATTTCCTGATTGAGATTTTGAATAATAATTGTAATTGTAGCCAATGAAATTGATATATGAGGTTTTTCCAAGACTTATCCTCTTGTGTTCTAGATATGAAGCATATGTAGTAACCCAAGCTGGCCTTCCAACATGTCGCGCTATAGCTGATCGGTTAGGTCTTAGGTTTCAGTTGGTAGGCAGGTAGAAAAGTGTGGGTTCAAATCCTGTTAGGTAGACATGAGTTTCTGTCCATCCAAATGAACGATCAAAAGTTTCTCAATCATCTTGGAACACAAGGACCCTGCAAAATCACTTTGCGTGAGCAATTTTTTTTCAATTTTCATGGATATTTTCAGCATTAATTTTCCAGTACATGTCCTGGAAAAGTCCAGCTCGTGTACTGAAAAATTCCAGTACCGAGGCTCAGAAAATTTCCAGTTTTGATGCGGGAATTCCATAACGTTTGCACTGAATTTTTGCAGTACAAATGTGCTGAAATTTTCCGGTACATGTACAGGTTAATGACTTCCAGTACATGTACTGGAATTTTCCGGTGAAATGTTTTTACAGTGTATATCAGATCCGGATGAAAACCATCAAAATGTCTATCTGGAATGGCCCATACACTGTAAAAAAAAAAAAACTGGAAATTTACTGTGCAACTGGACTGGAAATTCCCAGTGTTAATACTGGGATATGGATATTCCAGTACATGTACAGAGATTTTATTGGTACGGTAATGAAAATTTACCAAGCATAACTAAAAATTCAGTCCTTGTACTAGAATTTTTAAGTTTGGGATTGTGTACTGAAATTTTGCCATGATTTCGTAAAAATTTTATTGACTCGTACTACAATTTTACATTTCTTGTGCACCGGAAAAAAGTATCCCCTCAATAAAGACTTGGAAAAAATGTGGAATTTAGAAAAAAAACCCTAATCGTTGGTATACTGGAATTATACAGGTTCCCTAACAGCGCACCCACCGATGTCCACGTCGCATCTCTGTGGAAACGAGGTGGAGAAAAGGGAGACGTGGATACAAGGTGAATGGACGGAGACGCGACGGAGAAATGTCCGGGGATCGGTGGTTGTGCTGTACGGGTTTTGAACTGCAATTTTCAAGTTGTGTGATGGAATTTTCCAGTTGCTATGGAATTGAATTATACAGGTTTTGAACTGCAATTTTCAGGTCGTGTGATGGAATTTGCCAGTTATGCTGGAATTTAATCACTGTTGCACTGAAATTCTCCACTTCTATTGGACTTTGTCATTTTTGGCAGGAAAAATTTCAAGTCTGTATATTCAAAATTTCCTGATTGAGATTTTGAATAATAATTGTAATTGTAGCAAATAGAATTGATATAAGAGCTTTTTCGAAGACAGTGTAGGGTAAGTGTGCCAATATTGCACCACTTAAGAACCTGACTTCATTTCTTGGTATAAAAAATTGATAAAATAAAAATCTCATGCACATAAAATTCCTCTTAACTTATACAATAATACTTCCATAACGAGACAGGGAGAAAATGGAAGGCGAACTTGATATTAAATAAATAAATAATGGACAATCTTTTCCTAAATTGCATTTTGGGTGCTTAAATTGCACCATATACATTTAATACATCTGTGTACGCCTCCAGATTAATTTTGGATTAAGAGGAATGTGTCTGATTGAAAGTTAAGACATTTTATTACTAAGATCAACTACTTTAAGAACATATCCTTAGAGTTTCCCTTGTCGTATAGAGAAATATAAACTTGACGTTTTATCAACACAAGAAATTAACCTGAAAACAGACAAGTTTACAAAATTCGCTGTAACAAAAGTAAAATGCGCATCAGCAAATCAAAACTCAGTGAGGTAACTGGATTGGAGTTCAAGTTCATGTTTTACTCGCGTAAAGGATTGTGTGCATCTCCGTTTCACCGATACGCCAGTGGTGCAATTTAAGCAATGGTGGGAATTAGGCGCACTTCCCCTATTCTGGATATGAAGCATATGATACGCTAAGAGCAAAAGTGACCCCAATTGTTGTCAAGCGAAAACAGGGCAGGAACTTTCGAGAGCAAGAAAGGAACATTCAAAGTTCCAAGCAAAAGCGATACACTTATAATTTGGAATAAAAGAGCAACCACGGCAATCTTCGGGCAAAAACGAAACACTGAAAAGTTCGAGCAAAAACGAACCAGCGCATAAATACAAAATTGGGTTGTTAGTTGGTAGGCGGGTAGACAATTGTAGGCAGGGCCGTCTTTCATTGCTTCAAGGCCCTGGGCCGACTTAGAGTGCAGGCCCATGTAAGGAGATGTAAAATCTTGAAGTTTTTCAAAAACCACTCTAACGTTAATCATTATGATTTTTCTTTAAAATAAGTATTGACTGAATTTCCACTTGTTCGTATATCTAGAATTAGTTTTATTTTAAAAATAACTTGATTTCATTTTGTTCCAGTAACCTTTTTAGGAAAATATGTAAAAATCTTATCGATTCTCTACGAAGAGGCCCCGCCTTTTGCAGGAGGCCCTGGGCTCGGGCCCGGTGTGCCCTGCCTTAAAGACGGCCCTGATTGTAGATTCAAATCCCGTTAGGGTAGACATGCCTTTCTGTCCATCCACATGAACGATCAAGTTTCTCAATCATCTTGAAACACAAGGACCGTGCAAAATCACTTTGTATGAGCAATTTTTTTTTTAATTTTCATGAATATTTTCAGCATTAATTTTCCAGTTCACGTACTGAAAAATTCCAGTACTGAGACTCAGAAAATTTCCAGTTTTGATGCTGAAATTCCATAACATTTGTACTGAATTTTTACAGTACAAACGTGTTAAAATTTTCCGGTACATGCACAGGTTAACAACTTCCAGTACATTTACTGGAATTTTCCGGTGAACCTTTTTTACAGTGTAGATACTGAAGAATTCCAGACGAATTAGAATTCCGCGCAGATAGCTATTCAATTTGTACCCGTAAATTCAGTTGAATTTGTTGGTTCGGAAAATACGTACGTTGTCGTATCCATTCTTAATACGCCAAAAATTAAGCATGGAATTCCAGATCCAACCGTTCTCAACCGTATAGTTACCATTCAAAAATGCAGTCGGTTGCGTCCGGCATTTTCAGCAGGGATAGTACTCTGTTCTTAGCAATAATATAGTGGTGGGAATGAAAGGGTAGTTTGAATCACGAGCTCATTGATGACGTTATGTTGGTTCCGTAGCCATTGGTAACCATTATGGCCGATGTCTGCTACAATAGTTCACCAGTGACAGCTGTGCAAGAACCTACTCGCGATCTATTGTGGTGCTATTTTCGTATAGCTCGTTTCAAGTACTCTACGTAAACGCAATCGCGAAAAAAAATGTTGTAATTATGAAATTCCGTACGATATCGATGCAAGCGTGGATGTGAAAATCAAAGTGAATAAAAAAAAAAAAACGAGAACACCTGCTACTATATTTTTCAAATAAAAACTTCGCTACTCAGTTGGTGAGCAGAAAAATAAAATGAAATTTTATTAAGAAGTTTTGTTGTTGACAAGGGAAGAAAACGTTGATAAACAGGCTGTTTTATATGCTATTGACATACATCGTATTCACTCGTTTCATTTTATTGGAAATGTATTTTACGAAGATTTGATTTAGAAATGAAAATTTAACTGTTTAACCTTGAACCTGTGGTGTAAAATAACAGTAAGCTGATGGGTTATGATCAATATTATATTATATGTTCACCGTGAATATGGGGAGATCATGATAATAAATAACAAATACATAGCTCTGCTCTGATCAAAATATGAATGAATTATCTAATGAATACAACGTTTAGGCCGAATAAATGTACAAAACTTTTGTATGAATGACAGTAGTGTATTTCAAACTCTTTATATCGTGGGAGATGTGAATTCACGTTGACAACGATAATTTTATCAGGAAGCTATTCTAGGAAATTGATTGTTTTGATGTAAAAAATAATTCTGAACTATTGTGGCTGTTGAAAAAGTGTTCGTGATTTTTCATCAAACGACGTACCAGTGACTAATTCAGAACTTTGGGAAAAAATCAAAGGTCTATTCATATTTTCGCATAATCGAAGTAAAAAAGTTTCAAAAGCTTCTCTAAATCTTCAAAATCCCTGAAAGTTTAGTACAACTCGCTCAAAAATTTCAGAGGAAAGTAAAATGATTTGAGTTCGTTACAGTTCTGCTATCTTTTGGAGCAGCGGATTCTTATTGATCCATGATTCCGCCGATGATGTCAACAACCGTTCCATTTATAATCTTTTTCCAATCATCCTCACATCCTTCCTTGCAAGAGCTTTCAGATGTAATGTACTGCAAGATTCATTTTTGATTTCATTTCTCTTACTCATTCGATTTTTTTAATGAATTTTTCACTCTGCACGGAAAAAATAATTTAGCTGCAGCAGCTGAGTGCCTAGCACGGACACGGACAGCCATTAAATTAGCTCCTGCAGCTAAATTTTAGCTGTTACCGCAAATAAATGAACTACAAATGCAAATTTTTTTGCTGTAACAGCTAAAATTTAGCTGCAGGAGCCAATTTAATGGCTGTCCGTGTCCGTGCTAGCTACTTAGCTGCCGCAGCTAAATGATTTTTTCCGTGTGTTCTAGTTTTTGCAAAAATTTTTTGCATGATTCAGGAACTGTTTGAAAGATTTAGGATTTTTTTGCAATGAAATTTTCCAATTTTCAGAAAAAAATAAGCAAAAACGTTTTGGAAATTTGATAATTAAATGAAGGTTTTTGATTGCTTGGAGATCAGTTAAACGCATATCTAACGCAACAGTTTTTAACTTCTCTTGAATATTGTGTACTCTTCTTCGCTTGATTCGGAAATAAACTATCTTATGCTAATTTGTGCCGTAAAATCTTTGATGTTGATACAATTCTCTCTTCCAATCTCTCTCAAATATCTGTCATTTCACTGAATATTTCCATAATTCAGGACATTTTCCCAGGTATTTCAAAATAGATTCTGAGAGATTCAAGGGAGATTAGAGATTCACAGACCTCAAGGATCTCAACGTCCAATGAATTTTCAAATACCCATATAAAAATCTTCAGGCTCCGCCAATGCTGACGACGGAATATAGCTAGACGCAAGGCTGCCAGCCAAAGCTGGGCAATCTATGTAGGGACAAGGATGGTTGACAATGATCTAAACATTGTACCAATATGGGAAGTCATAAATCGACTTCGTTGATCCATCATTGATCATTGGCTGCGCCACGCTTGGCCCATCCTTCAACCAATATTGCTTGAAGGAAAACGCATGCTTTCAACAGAGGCTCTCTAGGGCTTGGCGGGACACTGCTCCAAGCATTAGGCAACTCTGAATGACAATGGATTCTCATGTTGCACCAAGCATGGGTCGTAGCTTGGTCCAGCTTGGGCAATAGCTTGGCTCAGCTTGGGCGATGGCCTCGCTCAGTTTAGGCGTTAGCTTGACTCGACTTGAGTAATAGCTTGGCTAAGAGTGAAACTTCCTTCTCAAACAGCAAATTACAATAACTCTCACCAGAGTGATGCTTGTTTCCTGCGAGTGGCGAACCAAGCATTCAATCAATATATAAGTCTCCTTTGAAGATTCCATGACAGAAATAATTCTCCATCTGTTTCCAGACCCGCCTACTTCTACGCCAGGACCACCGGATTTACGTCATTCATCAGTTTAAACTAATCAGAAAAATTACATGTTGAAATTCTCCGACATTCATTTCGTTCAATCGAAATGATAGAATAGATTTTTTATCTTATTTTCAATTACAATAAAAAATAAAAGTGACCATTGGCATGAGATGGGCGCAACCCTGCCGCAAGATTGCTACAGCGTTGGCTCATCCTTGGCGAACAAATTTTTGTATGGTCTGCCATTGACGGCATATGCTATCACAACCCTGTTTCCAGTGTTGGGTCTTGATTGTGGAAACAAATGGGCTGAAGCTGAAATGATGTTATCATTTCAGAGTTGCGCCATGCCTGGTAGCCTAAGCTCGGCCCATCTTGGTGAGCCTTGCGGCAACCTAGCGCCCATGGTCAATTTTTACCTGGGTAGCTTCCATAGCTTCATTTTAGGTTCAAAAACCGTTAGTTGAGGGTTCCCTTTCTCTTTGGAATATTTTTTTAATTCTTCTTTCAGGTGGAACCACCTGAATTATTCAGTATCCGTCAGATTTCATTTTCGAGTTTTTCCCAACATTCTCAAAAATCTCCGGAAAATACTTGGAATTCCAGCAACCATTTCTAACAAGTTTCTCTAAATATCTCAAAAATGAATAAAATTCCTGCAAATCTTCTTGAAATCACCTGAATTCTCCCCATTTCTTCTATTGTCCTTTTTATAGTGTTTCTAAATTTCATTGAATTATCATAAATCTGTTTTTTGGGAAAATTTTTCGAACTTTTCCGATGAAAAAAATTGATAAATTATTGTTATATATGTTGATTGTTAATCTTCATATATGTTGGCGAATAATTATTCATGCACATACTGTACAAGATACTTTTATTGATTTCAATACAAAAGTTTGGAAGCAATTAAGACGCATATTTTTGTATTGGATTTCCCATACTTTGATTGAAATTTAAACACAACATTATCTTGGAATGGTTTTCATACCAAACTTGGTTTTGATCCCATAAAAACTGCGGTGGATTCAGTACACAAAAGTATGTATTAATTGTTTCCAAATTTTGTGTGCGACATTTACAAGTTTGTTTAAACAGTGCACACATCAATATCCCCATTGAAAAACTCGAATAAGAATCGGTAGATGTAATTTGATCGGAATCAACGGGTCTCTATCGATTTTCCGTGTCTTTTTGTCATAGCCACTATAGCTTTCTATTGGATTCCATGTGGAAGTCTATATTCTATTGGTTTTTTATTGGTACTAGGGTTCCGCACAAGCCGAGACAAGACGAGATCGGCGTGACTCTCGTCTTGTCCTCGTCAAAGACAGAAAAAAATGTCTCAGTATTGTCTCAATAGCGTATAAATATTTTTCCTTCAAAAAAGCAATACCCACGTTCCAAATCATAATACCCAGTATATACCCAGATAGAAATATTTCTCAATAATGGCATCATGATAGTGACACGCATGCAAAGAAATGTTCGCATCATGTTGTCAAGGTGTTCCCGTATAAAGCATTGTTCTTGGTGGCGAGCCGAGGTGATGAATCATATTGAACACATTGTGTTTACCTTCTATGCATCATCGCGAGCTGAGCGAACTTCATGATAGTATGTTTACAGGGCGTTATGTTACAGAATATTCAAAGCATGTTTTTCTATTTGGATGTATAGAGGCAAATTCAGAGCTGGTGGTGGCTTTTAGCTAATCTGATGAGGAGAAATGTAGTTCTTACTCATAATTTCAAAAAACAAATGTCTTGCTTGTGCCCAGGGCTGGTGGAAGAATTTTTAGTGGTGTGCCGAGTAAAAGATGGGGGTAGGGGTGGAAAGTACGAGGTAGGGTACACTGAAAAAAAGTCTAGTGCTTACGAAGACGCGATATGATAGATACAAGTATTCGAAAGAGACAGTAAACGGCAACGCTGTGACAACCCAGCCAGCAAAATTAAGGAAGTGCTTCTAGCAGCGTCGCTACCATTGCACTTACACATTCAAAAGCGTCTTGTACATACAGTACCTAATTTATGTATGAAAGTGGGAGCGACTTGGTAGTATCTTACTAGAAGCACTACTTCACTGAGAAAACAGATATCCTGAAAATTACCATAATTTATGGATTTTCAGCGCTGGTCTGACCCGAGTCGGAATATTTACTTGCACGAATATCTAAAAGTACCATAATTTCTTGGACTTTTCAGAATAAGTATGGTACCTTCCTTATAAAAGTCCCAGATATTATGGTACTTTTAGAGGTTTGTTCAGGTAAATATTGAGACTCGGGTCAGACCAGCGCTAAAAATCCATAAATTATGGTACTTTTTAAGATACCTTTTTCTCCGTGTTGGTAGCACTCCCTGGTAATACTGGTAGCACTGAGGTAGTGCTACGTTATAGTTATTTGCATTATATATATGCTATGGTAGTAAGCAGTGCCAAAATCTGGGGAAAGCTCTACTACGTTGCTACCGGGGTACACAGTAAAAAGTAAAACTTAAAATCATCCCGAATATCAGCTTAAAAATGCAGCCAAAAGTAGCGCCTATTCCAACTGAAAGTAAGCAACGAAAAAGACTGAATTTCAGTCAATTCCATCTTACTTTGAAAATTAAGATGGAATTCTATCTTAATTCCAAAGTAAAATGGAATTGACTGAAATTCAATCTTTTTCATTGCTTACTTTCAGTTGGAATAGGTGCTACTTTTGGCTGCAGTTTTAAGCTGATATTCCGGATGATTTTAAGTTTCACTTTTTACTGTGTACTGCTGGTAGGATAAACGCAAATTTAGGAGCACTTTGCTGGCCGGGAACTGTAATATAGTTGGTAGAGCGATCTGGTATCCGCCCTACAACGATACGCATCTTTTTTCTATCCATACACGCAGAAAACAGATGTGTTGAAGAGTCTCATAATTTATTGAGGATCAGCGCCAGTCTCTGACAGATACACGGAGAAAAAAAATTCGTTTGAATAGCAAAAATTTCGCTGTCTTAAAGAAAATCGCTTGTTATTATATGGACAGCAAGTAAGTCCACTGAAGTGAACGGCGATTCGTTGTTTCAGCGAATCAAGCTTCGTAAAATTAGCGAAGGACTGATAATTGTAACGAATCAGTTAGTAAATACAGCGAATTAGCTCATTAACACAGTGAAATGTCATCGTTAGGTTATTCAATCCGTTCAGCGAAGACGGATTCGTTAAAATAACGAAATCTTTTTTCTTCGTGTAGAGTTTCCACTTGAATTTACTTCTAAAAAGTCCCATAATTAGACGTATTTCTACAAGAAATTATGGTACTTTTGAACCTATATTCAGGTAAATAATTCCATTCATTACAGACTGGCGCTGATCCTCAATAAATTATGGGAATTTTGAAAATATATTTTTCTGCGTGTACAGCTCGTTGTATTAAATATGCTTTTCGCTGCCACAGCAATGGGTTGCGAATAGCATACAGTTTCGTGGTAAGAAGGATAATTTTTTTCTCAGTGTAGGGAAGTTCTAGAAAACGGACCACGTCCGAAATCGAACATCAAAAAACTTGATCTGCCGAGTAATCGACCGTAGGGTCGACCTTTCGCAGAAGCTTGTGCTTCATTTGTGTCATAGTAGGAGCTAGAATGTTTTCTACCAGCGAAATTGCATGAAACACCTTTCAGATTGACCCAAAAGGAGGAATCCAAAAGCATTTATCAGGTTTTGAGTACAATGGCCTTTGATATGCGGAGTAATAAATTCCCTTTCAATGAGGTCATAATTTTTGATACGTAAATTCTAAATTGAACTGCAAAATTATCAGTGATCTGTAGTTCGTGTAGGAAAGTACGATACTTCGATGTCCTACATATGCCACTTCACACGAGAAGATTTTTTACACGATTTTATGAAGGTTCTTACACCTAGCACAAATCTACTTGGAGAAAAGCCAATTTTTCCCCCAATGTACTCAGTTCATACACGATACGTGGCCATTGTGTACTACATGATTGCATTAAAGATCACATAAATGGCATCTTCTCATCTTCTCAGAAACAAAATTACTAATAAAATCGAGATCAAGTAAAATCAACAATTGAAAAGATGTAGAAAAATTCTGTTTACGTGGAAGAAATTCAAAATGGGAGAGCAACAAATGTTCTTGAATTGATTTCTGAAATTTGTGCCGAGCAACTGTAAAAAGTCGGACCTTCTTCGATAAAATATGATCATTTGCAGTATGAACGAAAATTTGGAAGGAGAGTTCATCTTCTAATGGAATCAAATACACCGATTCAACAACGTAGTTTTCTGGTGTACCTGTGAATTTTTCACACCATAATTGCCACCAGAAAAATACTAAAAGCCGATTTCACCCGTTTTACACACCCCGCGATCACCCTATTCCAAATGTCCCACAGATAATTTTCTGTCAGGATTTGGTCGGTTCTTGTCCCAGGCATGATGATTTCCGACGGAACCAGACAGAATTTTGACCGTAATCTGTGAGGATCTGTCGGACATTTCTAATAGGGCACCCCACTGGAAGACCGAGTCGATTAATATTCAGAAATATACCGGTCAATTTAAGGAAAAAAAGGATCATTGAAGAATATTCGTAGTGAATTTACCATAAGTTGACAGCTCAACTGTGAGAAATAACAATAAGACGATCGACTTTCGATACTTCTACTACGAATTTTCAGTGAACTCCCTACGAATATTTTTCAACGATCCTCTTTTTTCCCAAATTGACAGTCATTTTTCTAGATATTCAAAATAAACTGCCCATATAGCACCGGAGATTCCATCAAGACTGTAAAAACCTCCGCAATGAAACATTGAAATATGTCTGCAATACTGCTGTATGTCACACTAAAATTTCAAAGTCTCTTCAGAAATGTTGCAATGTCCGCCAATCTTACATTGCATACAATATTTCCAAATTATTTCTGGAATATGTCATTGTAATATTTCTCTCTCCTAGCATGCATGTATGTACCACGGGGCCCACCCTGGTCCAGTATGGGCCACATCCTGCCAATATGGGTCCAAGACTGGGCCAGAGTTCATACACGCTAGGGTTGTGATGTATCTGAAACATTGCAAACAGCATTTTAGTTGATACATTTCTGACATATTCCCATGAATGAATATTGGAACGTAATGGAGGTGGAAGACTGAAATGTAATTGAGATATCACTGGAATCTATGGTGCTGTATCCCGTACAGCACAACCACCGATCCTCCACCTAGGACTTCGGTGCAGTGATGCACCGTGACATTTCCCCTGCGGTCCTTTTCTGGCACGTACATAATCAAATTGTGTGTACGTTTATGTAACGGAGAGAGGGTAGCCTCGACGGTCCTCTCTCTCAATTCTGGCATCACTGCTTCGGTGGACTGGATGTGGAGAATTGGTGGAGAAATGGGAGCCGTGGAAATAAAAGCGAAATAACACATGGGCCGAAGAATCCCAGGCCTAACACATAGATGGCGGGAATTTCACTGCATTCACCTGTTTTTCAGTTAGTACTAACCTTCAAAAGATAGTTGTCAAAATTTCATGATATTCTATTCATTAGTTTGTGAGTTATTGTACTAAGAGTGACGCTACTTTTGTTATTTTCAAAACAATGGATCAAAAACAATGTCGTGTTTTAATTTTACACTGCTTCTTGATGGGAAAAAATACCGTTCGAGCGAAGCAATGGGTTGAAAAGTGTTATGGGGACTCCGCTCCATCAGGAACCACAATAAAACGTTGGTTTGCTGACTTCCAATGTGAACGTAGAGACACCGATGATGCAGAACGCAGGGGACGTCCAAATGAGGCGGTAACACCAGAAAACATAGAAAAATCCACAAAATCGTTTTGAATGATCGAAAAGTGAAGTTGCGTGAGTTAGCTGACATCGTAAAAATATCAAAAGAACGTGTTGGCTTTATATTGCAGGAGCATTCAACTATGAGAAAGCTCTGTTCAAAGTGGGTGCCGCATTTGCTCCCTGTTGATCAAAAACAAGAACGCGTTGATGCTTCTGAGCAGTGTTTGGCCATGTTTAAACGTAACAAGCCGGAATTTTTGCGTCGATATGTTACAATGGATGAAACATGGATTCATCACTTCACTCCGGAATCAAAATCATCCGAGTGGACAGCCCCTGGTGAACCTCGTTCAAAGCGCCCGTAAGCACAACAATCGGCTGGAAAGGTTATGGCCCCGGTATTTTGAGATGTGCGTGGTATTCATCGACTATCTTGAGAAGGGAAACACCATCAACGGTGAATATTATATCGCATTATTGGAGCGTTTGAAGGCCGAAATTGCAAAGAAACGACCGCATATGGCAAAGAAAAAAATTTTATTTCATCAAGACAACGTACCATGTCACAAGTCAATCAAAACAATGGCAGAACTACATGAATTGAACTTCGAATTGCTTCTACATCCACCGTATTCGCCAGATTTGGCTCCTAGCGACTACTGCTGTTCGCAGACCTAAAAGAAATGCTCGCCGGTAAGAAATTTCGCTCGAATGAAGGGGTTATCGCTGAAACTGAGGCCTATTTCGAGACAAAAGATGAATCGTTTTACAAAAGTGGTATTGAAATGTTAGAGCGGCGCTGGAATGATTGCGTTGTTCTTGACGGAGATTACGTTGATGAATAAAGCTAATTTTGAACAAAAACAAACGCGTTTTCTTTGTCAGGCCCGGGACTTTTCAGCCCATGTGTTAACCCGCATCCGTCCCTCATTTTTTCAACTAAATTTATTTTTTATGTATGAATTGATGCATAGGTCGCCAACCTCTGGACATTGTGAAAGATTAATCTATGAACTGTTTTTTGTATTATACTTGGATAGTATCATGATTGGATGAACAGAATCGTTGGTATAGATATCAACAAAATTGCATTTTGTATCAAATTGATACGAGGGACGGATGCGGGTTAAGGAAGAGTCTCCGTTGAGGCAACAGAGAGGCGACGGAGAAATGTCCGTCCATAACCAAATCTGAATGTATGAATTCACGAATTTACTAAGTACTAAGAATTTAGGAAGTTTTATTGATTGAATATACAGGGGGTGGATATTTCTCCGTTTTTACTTCGAATTGATAGCGATATGGGACAGTGGGAAAACTCACAAGAGCGGTGGAAATTCTCATCTGTTACAACTACTTAGGATCACTTAGCTAGACTGTGTAGCCAACCTAGCTCTTAGAATTGAAGTGGATGGGGGACCAATCAACGAAATCATTATTCAGAAGTAAAGGGTATGATGTTACATTTTTTCTAACCAACGGATTCGTTGATGTGGTCTTTCGTTGACTTGGTTCCCATCGATGAAAGTAGCTACACAGAGAAAAAAATATACTATTCTTTCTGAATTTGCTTGCTAAACCAGAAACGGGAAGGTTTGCAAAATGGATTTTTACATAAAAATACGGGCCCGAGTCGAAAAATTTGGACGGTTTTTGGCCTCATATTCCGTTTTTAGACTGATTTTGTCCTGATTGTTGAATAATGCGGATAAAAACAGTACTTTTTCATGATTCTAGTCTGAATTCCTCCTCAATCACTTTCATTCGTTGGAGGAGAAATTCAGACTAAAATCATAGAAAAGTACTGTTTTTATCCGCATTATTCAACAATCGGGACAAAATCAGTCTAAAAACGGAATATGAGGACAAAAACCGTTTAAAATTTTCGACCCGGGGGAGATTACGAATGGAAATCCGAATTTTACTATACGCTTTAAGAAATTTGACGTTCTATGTTTAAAATTTCAATCCTACCTATTAATTTTGCTACAATATGCGTAATTTTCCGTATCTTCATGTCAAAGTTCATTTTACAAACCTTCCTGTTTCTTCTGGCTTACTGAGAAAAATTGCAAAAATTCTTATATTTTCGAGCGACATTTTTCTCCGTGCATGAACATCATCGATAGGTTGCAATTACAATAATGTACTGTGTTCTCTCCTGATTCCTACTGTATTTTCTTCTTCGCGCACTCCAATAATCGTATTTTAACTTGAAACGCCGATATGAATTCTTCGGAATTCAGAAAAGTATATCCTCGTTTTTCAATCAAAACAATTTCCTCCGATTCGAATTATGGAAGATGGAGAAAATCGGTTCGAAATAATTATTGCGCATAAGTATACAATAATGATAATCTGGGGCATTGAAGGGATATACGACACAAAATCACGGTTGCAAAATTAGTATTCCCTTATATGGGCATGCTAAACCACATTGAGACATGCAAGAATATGGATTTTCTTAGAGCTCATAATTCACGAACGAAGACAACCATCTTTGCCAAAGGATTTCACCAACTGATGGCTTCGTCGTTATATCTAAGGTTCTTTCTTATTCCATCGAATCTTTCTAGAATAAACACAAAAACTCGGCGTAAAAAAATAGTGATAAACACTACTATCTTTTGATTCTAAATTAAAAAATCACGTTTCGAAATTAATATTTCTGAAAATTTTCATCTTTCACGAACACCAAACTGTGTTTAATTTTCAATGAGTAATTTCTGAAAAAAATGTCCATAAATTCTTGAGAATTGAAAGATACATGAGAGAAGACATTCAAAAAGGATAGAATTCTTCAAGAACTCTTTTCGAACTAATGAATTCATAAAGAGCTCTTCGAGGGTACTAAAACAATACTTTAAGCATTCTCAAAGAACTCGTTAATGTCCCAAACATTGAACTCCTTCATAGCTCTTTATGACTTCATTAGTTCGAAAAGAATTCTTCGTCTGTTATCTGGGATTATCAAGGTGTCGATGTCATGTGAATGAAATTCGTAATTTTCATCTGCTCCCTGAGGAATAAATTTGAATTACCATATTTACTTATTCGAAAAGTATAGAGTTGTTGAAACCATGTAGAAAAGTGACATTTTTCACATGTTTCTCCAGCAAACTTCATATGAAGTGAATTTTTCATGAGAATTCCATACACTCAGCGCTTGGACGATTCAGTCAATGGAACATGAATAATACACGCCACTGGTCTCGAATCAATTAATTCACATACTTTGTTCGCGGTTTCGTTGAAGAATTGCGAGCAAAGTATGTAAATGCATTGTTTCATTGCACATGTGTTTCTCATCCCATTCAATGTCTCTAATGCGGGTACATGAAACTTTAACGAAGCGTAAACCCGTCATGAAGTGCCTTCGACTATCTGGAATGAAATTCAAAACTTACATACACGAGGGCGTACAAGGTCATCGATATTCCACGAACCCTTCCTTTTCATTCCCCGTGTCTCTGTCCGAGTAAGAATAATTGCAAAAATACCATGAGTGTGAACAATTACATTCATTATTCCTAATTTCATTCAGTCTTCTTCTTCCTAATTTGAATACTTTCTAAAGAAAAAACAAACAAACGAATGGCAATCGATAAACTGTTGCACGTTAATTACAGGGATACAGAAGGGACATGCGATCACCGTGCGTTACACGAACATCGACACGATGACAATGACAATGGAAAAGGATATTATGAACAATCGGATGGAGTAAAACGAGATCTTTTTGCCTTCTTTTTTTTCATTTCTCTCATTCTTTATTCTACTTTGAGTTTTTTATTTTTTTTTAATTTTGATGATCGGCAACTCCGAAAAGGGAAATCAAATGAAGATGAATCGATATATAACTTTGAACGAACTGGGAGATGGTACTTTCGGTTCGGTGGTGCTTGGAGAACGTATCGATACGGGGGAAAAAGTGGCGATCAAGAGGATGAAGAGGAAATATTACTCTTGGGAAGAAGCGATGAATCTTCGGGAAGTCAAGGTAAGGCGAGAGAACATCAGCAATCAAGTTTCGCTGTGTTACAATGAATTGTGTTTTTTGTGTTCTTCACGGTTTTTGATCAATTGTTTGGCGAAATGCCGCCCGAGTCTTGAAAGTACAATTTCTACAAAGTTATACTATATTGTCAAATAATTCACATTATAAGAGAAAGATAGATTTTTTTCTTATGATCTGAGTTATTTGTAGGGATGCACGATACTGTTGTATTTGGAGTCGAGACGGTACCGAGACAGGATATTCGATACTCGAGAATATCGTCGATACTGGGGGTGCATAGAAGCACAAGACTAATATCGGTATCGTTTTGGAATTGTCCCGAAATTGAGAATAAAGATCTACCCTAGCAGAAATCACTCTAGTAATTCTCTAGGCCTTGCGAGGCCTCACCAGGCCCTTGTGAGGGACTTGCAAGGCCTCGTGAGGCTTTGTAATCGCCTAGAGAATGACTAGAGTGATTTCCACTAGGGTAATATTCGGACATATCATAAATAGTGTTGATTTTTTTCAATATGGAAATAATAGGAAAGGAGTGTTTTAAAATGATACATGTGACAAAATTCCTCTTCAAAGAGAGCCGTATATCTCTCTCAAATTATAATATATGTATATGGTCTTATTTTGAAAATTGCCTGCTGGACAAATTTCACTGGGAATCTCTGAAAATCTCAAAGACTTTCAGTGCGGTTTTTCAGAGGTGTTCATAGTTTTTCGAAGATGTTCATAGATATTCTGAGGAATTTTCAGTGGAAAAACACAGTGTTTCCAGATGTCAAGACTGATGGGAAAATTAATTATACACTCATATTGAATTTAAACTTCAATTGATTGATATTAATACAAAAATAATAGTTCATTTGAATATTTATTCGGCTGTACACAATAATATCCCACGAAAATTGTGAATAATATTCCAGTAATATCATATGAATATCATCAGTTGTTAGAACAAATTCAACATAGGACTTAAGGAGGTACACGGAGAAAAAAATATACTCCTCTTTTTCCTTTAGCTTGCCAAACCAGAAACAGGAAGGTTTGTAAAATGGATTTTTACATAAAAAATAAGGGCAATTACGAATCAATAACTGAATTTTATTATATGCTTTATAAAATTCAACGTTCAGGGCTTAAAACTTCAATCCTACCTATGAATTTTTCTACGATATTCGTAATCTTCCGTATTTTTATGTAAAAATTCATATTACAAATATTATATTACTGGTTGTAGTTCCCTAAGAAAAATAACAAGAATTCTTATATTCTCGAGAGGCATTTTTCTCCTTATACCAGCGTTAAAAACATTTTGTCTGTGAGACTTCTCTGTACTGAATTCATGGACCAGTCTACAATTTTCAAAGAATATTCTTCGATAGCGCAATACATGGAGTATCAAATATTATTTCCTGAAAATTTCAGACTGTTCCTGGTGAAAAATGTTGAAGCACATGAAGCGTAAAAACCTTTCAATTTCCGCTTCTTTTGAGCTTAGATACTGTTACGTTTACTCTTCCGCGTCGCTTCATTTTCACCAAGGGTTTCATAAATTCCGTTCGGAGAAATCTTACAATAAATTGTTCATTCGGATGATACGCTGGTATCCCCTTAATGAACTCTGATAAAATGTTTCTATTAGAGAATTCACTTTCAACTTGAAAATTTCTCGAAATTG
The DNA here is from genome assembly GCA_018340375.1 of Gonatopus flavifemur. Classification (NCBI taxonomy): domain Eukaryota; kingdom Metazoa; phylum Arthropoda; class Insecta; order Hymenoptera; family Dryinidae; genus Gonatopus; species Gonatopus flavifemur. The sequence goes on from JAFFJZ010000005.1 coordinate 17,719,181, forward strand.
TATACCATTCTGGAGGAATTTGAGAGTTCCTCGCTGAGATGAAGACCCCACTGCTGAATAAAGTGATTATACACAACTAGGCTTGTGTTCCAAAACTTTGCTCCCGTACTCTGAAATATCGGTTTTCTATGTCTTTCCGATCAACTGAACAAAGCTGTGCTGTTTGTTTGACCAGCTGATACTGCTACACTGATATTCAGAGTATAATGCTGGAGTATCGCATCTGATAGTATTTCTCGACACCGAGACGAGACTTTCAAAGTATCGTCAAGAATCTCGTCTCGTGCACCCCTAGTTATTTGACAATATACTTTGTAAAGATTTCCATTCAAAGACTCGAAGCAACGCGTTGTCATCCTACATGGTAAATTTATTCATGTTCTTCGTTCTGTGTATAGCAGAACAATTTAGTACTCTATTTATAATACCTCCATCTGTTGCACCAGCAAATTTTTATCTGCCCATATGTTACTTCAATCACAGTACAAAGCAAAAAATAATTATCATCCTGTTTAAATTTTTGTGCCTGACTCACACGCTGTAAAAAATATGGAGAGTTTTTCCTCATTTCAGTGGTGAATTCCATTCCTTGATCGTGAAAAAATTGCGTTTCCAGCAAAAGTATGCGACTTGTCGTCCATTTTCAGGAATTTCGAAGAACCATTCCGCTTTTTGGTTGTTGCATTCTCCAGAAAGTGAAGGAAAACTCCACTGAATTAAGAGGAAAAGTTGCCTTCAAGAAGGATTTTTGCTATTACCATTTTGTGGAGGCAAATTTCACCATTATCTCTTAAAGTGAAGGTCTCACACAGCGAAAAATTTGCTTTGTCTAAGAGATTTCTTTTAGATGTCTAAAAGATTTCTCACGCAACAGTTTTCACTGTCTTTAAGATGTCTTAGTTTAAGAAATCTTTTAGACAAAGCAAAATTTTTGCTTATATGGGTTTCCACTGCTCAAACGAATTATGCAAATTAAATATTGTACCAGGATAAGAAAATTTCGAGAATTCAATTGAAAAATCTAAAGAAATATATTCATTCATTTGATTCCAGTCTTTGAAGAAACTCAGTCACGCGAATGTAGTCAAATTGAAAGAAGTCATTCGAGAAAATGACGTCCTTTATTTTGTCTTCGAATACATGAAGGAGAATCTTTACCAGCTCATGAAAGAAAGGTAAGAATGACAACAACTCGACGCATTATAGGAATTTGAATGCCATTAAAATGTGTTGAGACATGTCATGAGGCATTTATATAATTGAATGTGAAAGTGTTTTAATACTGAATTAGTCGCGCGAAGAACATAACATTTTTGCTCGCGCCGTATCTGTGATATACTCGATTAGCTTTCCACGGAAAAGAATATTCATTAGTTCCCGTACAGCACAACCACCGATCCTCCACCTAGGACTTCGGTGGACCGGAGGTGGAGAATTGGTGGAGAAATGGGAGCCGTGGAAATAAGGGAGAAATAAGGGAGAGTCTCCGTTGAGGCAACGGAGAGGCGACGGAGAAATGTCCGCCCCCTGTATTTTCGATATAATTCTTATTGATGCATTTACGTAACCAAATCTGAATGTATGAATTCACGAATTTAAGTTTTACTGAAAATACAGGGGGCGGACATTTCTCCGTCGCCTCTTCGTTGCCTCAACGGAGACTCTCCCTTATTTCTCCCGTATTCCCACGGCTCCCATTTCTCCACCAATTCTCCACCTCTGGTCCACCAAAGTCTTAGGTGGAGGATCGGTGGTTGTGCTGTACGGGTTCAAACATTACCCATTGAACTTATTTATTTATAAGAATAGGTATTTCACATGACAGCCTATGCATACGCAGTATTTCCCATACACAGTTGGAAACTTGGTGTAAATCTGTTAGAAAATCCGTGTGTCATGAATTTTCTGTTAAATATTCAACACAAACATGTGTAACTTCTACAGACGCTACTTGCGTAATCAGATCTCAACTGATTTATAATGTAAAATCATTCAAACAAGTGGAGAGAAGTGTCAAAATGACACAAATTTTATTCAACTCAAGATTAAACATGCAAATTGTGTTAATCTCAACTACCAAGGGGAGATCGCCAGTGTTGGGTGCTAATTTTCGATGAAAGATCTATATACGCGTAACTTTGGTACTCGTCATTCATTTTTATTTCGGCTTCCATTCTAATGGGGCTTAGTTTTCTAGATATGCAAATCTGAAGATCGAGTGCAAGTTGATATACGCAAAGAAAGTACCCCCATCCAAGCTTCAACTTCTGGTCTTGATGATCCGTCTTCAATTCTCATTGAAGACTATTTTTTTCAATTTATTCTTATGCATTGATTGAACATAAACAAAAGTGCGATTTTCACATTTAATTTACGTAAAAAAATCCATAAATTACACTTTGCAACTGTTAATTCAGTACTTATCTTGAACTTCATTTGACAGTACTTATGTGTTGAATTTACACGATCGAAAATTCCAATCAAAACTAAATCAGTATCCTTTTGTGTCATATTATTTACATCAAGCTTCAGTTACTAGCTAATAAACACACATTATGTTGAATTGACACAAAAATTTGCGAGGACAAACAAAAACAGCATTTTCCATACAAAATGCAAAATACATTCAAAAATATGTGATGAAATACAAAATACGGAATATGTCATCTTCAGGGAAATTTTTTTTAAAAGAAAACTACAAAAACAAACACTAAATGTGCAGAAATGGGGAAAAACATCAAAATTTCTTGGCAATATCAAATTTTCGCTAAAAAGTATTTCAAATGCTTTCACATCCCTGGTGAAAATGGACACTGAAATGAAGCGCAGGAGAAAAGTATAATGGAGCGTAACAGAAACGTTAATGAAAATTAAACAAAGAGTAAATGGAACGGTTTCGAAGAGTACTTCAAGCGAAGTTTAGGACAAAGGAAGTGTATAAAAATCAACGTTCCATGAAGAGTATGAACAATATAAGAGGATAAAAATTTTAACCACTTGGCGAGATTCGAACCCATGATTTTCATCATTGCAATCCAGCGTCTTACCTATTCATCCATGAAATGCTATGATTCCTGACAGTTTAGAACCGATACTCAAAGTCTGTATGGAATGATTCGCATTACCTTTCATGAAACGTAACAGTACTCTTCCCAAAACAGCATCCCGAGCAGAAATTCATATTGGGTGTTCGATCAGGACCTGATCTGGAAAGCCTTATTTCAAATCAGGCCCTCATATGGAATGTAACGTACCGTTGTATCAAAGCCCGATGTAACGAACTAAGGTAGGGTATGCCAAATTACGAACCTATCAGGACCAGGTCTGGTTAACCCTAATCAGGCGGACCAAATCGTGGCCTCACCAGGACCAGATCAGGTATGCCAAAGAAAGGTGAGCCCAATCACTGCCCGATCGGGCCCATATGGAACATGAGGCTGGCCACACATTTTTTCTGCTCGGGATTGAACGTTTATAAAGCGGATTGACAACGTATGATTTCAATCCTCTACAACAAGCAATTATTATACGCTTCGGCGAAAGAAGATTGGAACCTTTTCACGTTTCTGGTCAGCTTCGAGTGCGCTTACTACGAGCGTATATTTTCACCAGGGATCTCTGATTATTGTTACGATTGAAGGACAAATTTTCCATGAATGAAAAAGATCAAAGTGCTCTTCCATCAAGACAATGCACTATCCAGAGATGGGTAAACCGGCAATATTTCTGTATTCCTGAAATATTCACAGGAAGGAATACTCCTTGTTGATTCCACGACATACAAAGTATTCTTTCGGATTGCTTCAATACCCTCGATCACCACTGGCTGTTCGTAGACTCCAAAAGAATGCTCTAGGGATGAAGATTTGACTTCAATGAAGAAGTTATATCGAAAATTGAGGTGTATTTTAAAACCAAAAACAGATCGTTTGCCAAAAAAAAGCATCGAAGCAATGTTAGAGAAACCTTGGAACTGGTGTATCATCCTAAAAGGAGACTATGTTGATGAAAACCGTCGAATTTTGCTGAGAAGTTGTTATTTTATTAGTCAGACCCAGGACCACTGTTGTCAGTAAATCTCTAGATTTAACAGAATTCATCAATCACGTATTCTCATTGATTAGAATGACCAATCAGAAAAAAATGAAAACCTCTACACTGTGAGAAATTTTTATGGGAAACTTCACATAAATGTTCGGAAGTGATTAGCACATACATGCGTTAGAAATTCCCCGTATTTTACCGGAAATTTACTGCAAAATGATAGTAAAAATCTCACCAAGTTCGAAATTTTCAGTTAAATTTATGGGAAATTTCAAAAACATGTATCGGAAATTGATTTCCTACACTGTTGAAAATTTCTTGAATTTTCATTCATTTTTCAAGTACACTGGTATGAAAATTGAATTCTCAATTTTTGCTATATTATATTACCCATAAGAGTACAGTTTAATCATTGAATTTTCATTCGAATGTCATTGAGATTTCAAGCACTTTTTCAATCACGTGAGTGGAAATTGCTTCCACCGCATGTTATTGAAGCTTCATGCAGAAATTTCTAACAGTATATCCCATGACCGGAATTTTCCCTTAGATGCGTGGAGGGAAAATCCGATTATTTTTTACAGTGTAGTTGGCAACCCAGACCAAAATTCCCGGGTGGGATTCCCAAATGCGCATGTGGACTCAGGTTCCTGGCCAGGTTCTGCCCAGGACGAGCCAGGTCCTGCCTGGAACCCCTCTGGTTCCCGCTCGGGGCCAGCCAGGTGGTGACTCGAGCAGGAACCTGACCCGGCTACCGGGTCCCGGGCGGGAACCTGACAGGTCCTGTAACGACTGTATTACAACAATGATTATGAGAATCATGAAAAATTAGGAGAACATGAATTAAAAATAAATATAAAAGGAAATATGAAATTATCTCATCAATAATTTTAATTAGTATTAGTCAACAATGATGAGGTCAAGTTATACAATATGTACTCGATGACAAATGCGACGTTCAGATAACATCATAAATCACTTATGAATATACATTTTTTATAGGAAGAGAAGGAGAGAGATTACAAATAAATATAAATAGTAATTATTGCTTATCTTGGCAACGGAGAACCGCCGTGATGGTGGTAAGGAATCCTCCTTTTAACTTCCTTTTTAGTGAGGCCGGAAATCTTTTATCCAATTCTTCTTCTAGGGCCTTTTCTCCCAACTCTCCAAGAACGCCGTCGTACAACTTCAATTTGTATACTGTATGATTGCAATCAACGTCCTTAGATATAGATATATATTATATCGTGTCGAGGGCAACTCTCAAAATTCGTGTGCACACGTTAACGGCTGGTACCAGAGAGAGAGCTTTCTTACTTGGCTTCCCAGTCTCTTCTCCTCATCCCCTTCTCCTTCTGGCCCCTCTCCCCTTTCTCTCATACTTAAATCTCTCTCTCTCTCCGCACTTATTATCACTTTTCTTATATTCATGTGTTACAGTCCCAAGCAGGAACCAGAGGGTTTCCAGGCAGGACCTGGCTGATCTCGGGCAGGAACCTGAGTCCACATGCGAATTTGGGAATCCCGCCCACCCGGGAATTTTTGTCTGAGAATAGACTTGTTGAGTGATGTGTTGACTCTTTTCTCTAAAGCCAAGGCGGGAGTTCATATGATTTTCCTTAGCAATTATTCCCTCGCAATCTTCTCAATTGCAGGATATAATTTTTCTAATGCACAGATTAAACAGCGTTGTATTAACCCGCGCGTAGAGATTTTTAGAACATTAGAATTGAATATAATTTATATATAATCATATCAAAGTTATACACCAATTATATCGAATTATATACAAATTATATATTATTCTGAAATTTTTCCCACATGAATTGGAATAATAATATATTTCAGTAGTTTATTCTAAATCCGCGTTTATCATTCTTCCGAATGATGAAAAATACGATCAGGAAAGGACTTTGTACTCCAAGAACTCTCGAATTTTCAAAGAAAAATATCCGACGAATGTTCCAATCAGCCTCTCAATCAAATTTCACATCAATAAGGTCACAGAACTTTAACCCCCTTCTTATTTTTTACACATTCATTACATGTCAATTTTATATTTTACTGATTTGTTTTGATCGAGAAAATCCTCTTCTATCCAAGAAATAATTTCCACTCTGAAACTGAATAATTGATCGCACGACGTAATGTTCATTGAATCAAATTAGATAGGTATAAGGTCAGATCGATATCGAAACCATTCCGATACCTTTATTCGTACTCGTGAAACAAAGTAGATCGAGGTATTTATACCATTCGCCACTCGGTTGAAAATTTGGTATCGAGAAGATGAACAATCTACTCAAAATCACCATTAAATATCGACGTGGTTGTGAAAAATTTATAGACACTGATGATTCTGTTTTGTTTTTATTTTATTCTTATTTATTACTCGAATAAAAAACGCATTATGGAATTATTTTTAATTTTACTCCACACTGACGTTCCTTATCGTGGAAATTCTTGATAATCGAAGTCAAAGTTGAGAAATCTGTTTTTAGTCGATTGAATTGTGTCGAATGCATTGTCATTTTATAGACATTGATGCAATGTTTCTCGGTCATCGTCAGAATCTTTACACTGTTTGACAGACATGTTTATGTCTGTACTGCGAACATTATGTATGATATCTTGATAATAATTGTTATAATTCGAAGTGACTGTTGACCGATTGTCAAAGCAGCCTTTATGTAACTTTATTTAGATAATTGTGTAATTTCTAAAGATCGATATTTATACACAGCGGAGATATTTTAAGGGGGTCAATACAATTAGACAAGCCAAAAAAACGCATTTGAAACACATTTTTTTTTCATCAGGAACTTATTATTCGATCACAATGAAATTTTGTGGGTTTGTTGATATAACATTCAAACATATATGAATACATTTTTTTGATAATTTTTCATCGTGGCAGTGGGGTGACTTGAGAATAACCGATAAGAAACTCAACGGGCAAGCTGGTGGCTAGAGTGTTCATCTGAAAAATTTCAACCAAGTATAATTTTGTAAAAAATAGAGACAATTTGTCTGTAAACCTAAAGAAAATGAAAAACCAAAAAAAATTCGACGACTGGTGGAGGTTTTTAGACAACATCGATCCTTACTGGTTGTCGATTTTGTCGAAAACTTGCCCGTCGATTTTTTTTATCGGTTATTCTGAAGTCACCCTACTGCCACGATAAAAAATTATCAAAATAATTTATTCATATATTTGAATTTTATGTTAACAAACCCACAAAGTTTCATTGTGATTGAATGAAAAGTTGCTGATTGAAAAAAATGTTGTCCAAAGTCCAAATGCGTCTTTTTGGCTTCCCAATTAGAAATTGACGAATGGCTCAGTACCGGTTCGATACAGGCTGCCAGTGTACAACCGTTGGCAGCCAACGTTGGTCGAACTGCGGAATGATAACGCAAAATAACTCCCCCTAGAGTTGGATACCGACCATCAAACCGTCGCTAACCACCGGTTACCCACATCAATTCAATATTTGAAACCAATGTTTTTTCAAAATTTAGGACCTTCGTGTGTACATTCGTAGGAGAGAGTGGCCCAATTCGGACCCCCTTTTATTTTTATTGCATCAAACTCTCCGGTGTTGACCAATCGGCTTGCGTTGTATGCCGTTGGTAAGATTTTTTAATTCCTCAAATTTGTCCCAAAAGCTTTTGACATATCTCTTATCGTTTCTGAGTTGTGGCTGGAAATAAAAAATGGCGATGAATCGTCTGAATAGAAACAATGGTTCCAACTCGGACCGCCCATTTCTTGAGCTTTTTATTGCAAATTTCGAACTTTTGAAAGTATGCGTGTGGTTTTTTTTTTAATAATCCACAGACAGCAGTGATTTGTGATGAAAAAAGAATCAAGTTTTATTGCACATGTTGGGCACAATTCCTACTAAGAAAAATAATATACATCATCGTCGAAATAGAGAGGAAACTGACATTCAACAAGAAAAAACTGGTGAGAAAAATTATTCTGAATCCGATGACTTATGATATGAAACTGGAACCCTAATACGGGCCGATCGTCTGCCTTTGCTCGTGCTTGGTTGATTTTTAGTGGTTCTAAATGTTGGTTTTTCCGCTATGTGCCTTTTTATCAATTTTTTGAAGGTTTTGGATGCTTCTCTTTTCTTGGCTTCCATCGCAATCTCGCTCATCGAAAATGTCGAAAAAATTCATAAAGAAACTGGGATAAAAATCGCCTCGAAATGGACAGAACAGTCGGTTCTTCCCGTTTTGTGGTGGTTTTCGTCCTACTTTTTTCCGAATTTTTCCAAAATTTTCAACAGAAAAGGTCAATTTCACTAGATAGTCTAACACTTAAACTTCTAGAGCATTCTCGACTATTGATGCTCTCACCTTAACACATTTGCGTTTTGATATGATGAAAAATGCGAAAAGGTCCGAGTTGGAACAGAAGTTCTCTTCGAATTTTGCATCAAATATCACTCGACTTACGAGATGAATCACTAAAATGAATATATCCCCAAAACGAGTGATGAGCACTGATCTGAAAACATTCAATACTCTATTCGAATCGATAATAAAAAACACAATTTTTCGCAGCAATGCTGAAAACACATTATTGTTTGTAAAAAAATCGTAATATGAATTGATATTCGTCAACTTGCGGACAAACGATCAGTACCAAATAATGTATCTAGGGATGCATCGGGCAAGCTGATTGAGTTTGAAGTCTCCAAGAAACATAAGGGGGTCCGACTTAGACCACCCTCTCCTATGAACTCAGATATTCAGGCACATACGTAATATATAGATCCTGACACGAAAACTATTATATCGAGTTACATAGGATACATTTCTCCATTAAAAAAGAATTCTTCTGAACTTCAATGCATTTGTTGTAAGTCCTTAGTGCGTCGGGGATCAATCGATGCTCATGAACTCATGGTGATATCTAACGAAAAACGTATTAAGGAAGATTGTCAGCTACTCACGTAGTTCATAATTTCGTCAATAAATAATTATGCTATTTTCTACGAAATTATTTTATATCCTAATATTTTTCGGAGTTCAACCGTGCATCGAACAATATAGGATTATCACATTATGCAAATCAACAGTGTTATATGATAAAATTTCTAAAAATCATCCAATCTTTTGTCCAAGTGCCGAACATATTTGTTCACCTTGGTTTGGAATCCATTCAGGATTGGAGACCAACGCTTGGTCATTCAAATTGTGCCGTTGTTGATTCAACATTGGTGGGAAATTTGTCGACAACGGTTAGTTTAATCATCAAACCAGTACCGATTAGAACATGAAATTACGTCGTTCCAGTAACGACTCGGAATCGGCAGACAATCGTTGTTAGCCAATACCATCTCAATATCGATGCGTTCGTCACCATCGCCTCGAAACTGGCATTTCTACGTGGGTTCTCTAATTGTATTGACCCCTTCAACTTGAAACAATCGGTACTCGGTTATCAAATATCTTTTAGAGCGTGAATTAATCGCAGGTTATCTACAAGGAGAAAATTTGTCGACGAAGTATTATCCAAAGTTAAATGAAACTAGGACATTTCGAAGAATTCAAAAAGTTCATTCAACCGTCTTTCGATTAAACTCCACCGCTCTCGTTTTTAGTACAATCAAGTGGATTTTAAAATTCCCTGAAATGTCGCTACGTCCTCGTTCTACTCAACTTCGGGTAATCTTTCATCAATCCATTTTCTCCTTGTCCGCATGTAAATCTCACCATTTCCACGTGAGTCATATACGGCGTATGTGTATATCTTGAAAAAAATGAATCAAAGTCGTTTCTCGATGAAAAACATGATACTCATTTTGACAAAGCGCATATCGATCTCGTTCTCCAATCTAATACTGTTTTTTTCCAACGCTCAGAGACAAGCTCTTCCCCGAGCCGGTAATTAGAAATATGGTGTATCAAGTGTTACAAGGCCTTGCATTCATGCATAAACATGGATTCTTTCATCGTGACATGAAACCTGAAAATCTTTTATGCATGGGTCCGGAATTGGTAAAAATTGCTGACTTTGGATTAGCGAGAGAAATACGTTCTAGGCCACCTTACACCGACTATGTTTCAACAAGATGGTAATTAACCATTGGTTCTCTCATCATTCTAGCAATCTTATCATACAATATTGATTAATTTGGTTCATTTGTTGGTCCTTCCTCATATAGGTACAGAGCGCCTGAAGTTCTTTTACACTCCACTAATTATAATAGTCCAATCGATATTTGGGCGGTTGGGTGTATCATGGCCGAATTGTACACGTTCAGACCATTGTTTCCTGGGAAGAGTGAAATCGACGAGATATTCAAGATATGCTCTGTGATAGGAACACCGGATAAAGACGATTGGCCGGAGGGTTATCAATTGGCCGCGGCAATGAATTTCAAATTTCCTAATTTTTCACGCACATCGTTGAGCGTTTTGATACCAAACGCCAGCGCGGAAGCTGTTACTCTGATGGAGGACATGTTACAGTGGAATCCAATGAAGAGACCAACCGCTCAACAATCTCTAAGGTTTTGAATTTGCGCTTTTCCTTAATCAAACTTTCAGAAAATTCATTCGAGAAGATTTGTAGTTAACTGTTGAAAGAAGAGTTTAAATTGTTCATTCGACTTCTAGCTGGGAGACTTCAGGGCATTCAAACACCAAAAGAAACGAAGTCAATCAGCTTCCAACGGAAGTTTTCAGTCAACAATTATGCAATCCAAGACTAGGATTAGACTCTAAATATAAATTTCAGTCTTCTACCGTTTTCCTGGCGAATATAAAAGGACTTCAAAAGTAATAACCTCCAACCATCAATAATTTTTTGTAATTGGGAAAATGGGGGAAACTCAAATTTGTATTTAGAATCCAATTTCAGGTATATACTCAATTATTATCGATTTCAAATTTGAGTTTATCAAGTAACCCATGAAAAAAGTTGGCGCAAAATTCCACCCGCTTCTTCTGATGTTTGAGTGCCCTTGAAATAAAACATTTCTCAAATTTAGGCAACTTCTGATAGGGAAGTCCTGATAAAAGGATTTCTTTGAAGAATTACAACAATTTATCTATAAAACTGTAACATCGCAGTTTCCAGAGGAAGAAAGAATCCTCTGAACAGATTTATTTTACAGAACTCTGTGAAATTTTGTGTAATTCTGAAAATTTGTTTTGATCGAAGGCTTCTGGAGGATGTAGACTAGAATGAATTGAAATATATTCTTATTTGCCAAGACAACTATAGCAAATTTTCGAATAATTGGAAGAGAATACGAATAAATAAATTGAATTTCACATTGAGATAATTGAATAGTAAACATAATGATGTGAACATATGACGTTGATTCGGTTGTTGTCACAAACAATCGCATTCAACGGAGACATTACCCGACTGGAAATTCAGGGATATTTCATCAAGTTAACCTGGCGTTTGAATTTCTAGTCGTGTACTTATTTTTGGAATAGTCAACACGACAAAACTTCTTTGAATATATAACATAGAAATAATTACTCTCAATCTGCATCAAAATTCTCATTGTTTATGATCCCCTCTTCTCCAGCGAATGTATTATATTTTTCAATCTTCCCATAGCGCAACCTATTTATTTTCTCAGGTATCCATATTTCCAAGTGGGTGGTCAACGAATAGTCAGCAGTAAAAAGATTGGAGTCGCATCTCAAAGAGAACTTATCTTGAACAAAGTCAATTTACCACCCCCGAACACCAAACAATACACCAATCATTCTCAATCGTAAGTCGAATGTTATCTGTGATTCAATAATTTCATCTCCGAAAAGCATAAATGAGATCAAATTTATATTAAATCATTCATTATTGAATTCAGAAATTTCTTGCAACTGAAATATAAAATTTGAGGCAGAGGAAACATGAGGTCTTCAAATGAGGATTCTGATCAAATACGACTTGACAACCGCGGAAGACCTTAACTTATGGTAATTTTCTTAACCCTCTCAGTGGGAAGTATCGAAATTTAGTATTTGATTTTACCACCAAAAGACAAGAATTACTATAAGTTACAGGAGAAACTTGCATTACATAATAAGTTCTAAGTTCTAAAGCTATTATCGTTGTCAGTGTTCGTTCTACACGGTTTCATTGCGTTTTTTTCCAAATCGAATTCAACAAAGAAGTAAATAATAACATACTTTTTCCATAAATGTTGTCACTCTTCGAATCTAAAAGCACCTCAAGTTCCTTCCATGAGTACCCTGGAGGAAAAAATGTTGTTGAATTTCATTCACTTTTCGTACAAAGTTTCAATAAAATTCATTAAAATTCCACAAACTTCAATAGAAGTCAATAAATTGTAATGAAAGTTATTGAATTTCACCGCAATTTTGTTAAATTGAGTTGAATTCTGTTGATTTTCAATGAAAACCAAATGTACGAAAAGTGAATCATATTCAATAAAATTCAACGAAATTTTTCCACCAGGGAAAAAGAGAGAAATCCAGATTCATACTTGATCATTTTCAGGAGTCGAAGCACGCCAAATCCATTCAACCGGTATCAATCTCAGCAACCTCATCAAGAACAGCTACAGCAAAAGCCATCCCATCAACCCGTATTGCCATTACTGAACCACAATAGTCGTAAACGAGAAAGCAGTCCACCTAAATTCGATGAAGATGAATTCACGAATCTTTTAGGGTATGTAAGGGAATTATTTCTCTCATCGAATACGAAGGATCAGGAGAGAAACTTTCTTACTTTCGTCAACGTTGATAATATCCAGCATACACAACTGCAGGCGTTTCAATGGGCCGTAACGGCTATTCACTTATGGTATTGCATGGCCATTAGCCGCCTATTGAAACGCCATTAATCATTGGTTGCAGGGAGATTATAGCTGAGTGCAAGGCTGACTTCTAACCCTGCAGAAAATGCCAGGCAGATCCAAACAAAAAATAGTTGTCAGGCTTTGAACGGTCTTTGTCCCAAGAAATCCGGTCAGAAATTGACGAAATTTCTACCTGGTTTCGTCCGGAGTCACTAAACATGGAATATCCTGTCAAAAACTGGCAGGAAAAATGTTGTCAGTTCAAAGCCTGACAACTATTTTTCGTCCGGATCTGCCTGGCATTTTCAGCAGGGAAGTCTTTCAGCACTCTATGTGGCGTCAATGTTGAGCAAAGCATGAAAAAATGATGGAGCAGCATCGATAATTATTGAACTGCACTGTAAAAACTGATTGGGGAATTTTCCCACAAAAAATGGTGGCAGCAAAGTTCCTCCACAGATGGGGAATTTTTCGCCATAATTTGGTGAACTTTTCCTACATTTGTGGAGGATTCGATATCCAAAAAACAGAACAATTCCTCAAAGTGGTAGGAAAATCCCTCATTTTTGATGGAAAAACAATTCTTCTATGATGAGGGGACGAAATCCACCGACACTGCAAGAAAAATTCTCTACATTTTTTACAGTGTGGTGTCGTCAATCTACGATTGTTTCGGCATCCATTCAAGCTTATGGCAAGCTATCACCAATTTACGGCTCAATATGAATTAGATAAAATAAAAAAGTGTTGCCACAAGCTTATCTGTGGCCGTCAGTTTTTAGCTCCCAACCAGAAATTATCACCTGGCGCAGTACTGCATCAGTACTGGGCAAGAATGGCAAGGTACTGGCATTTGTTTGGGATGCTAACGCTTTTCAGTACTGGGGATTCAGTACTAATACTATTATTCGCAATCAGTGCGGTGCCTGTACTGGATCAGTACCTGGCCGGCATTAAGATCTCAGTTCAGGCATAGTACTGTATTTCTATGTATCCAGTACTGATCCCGTAGGTGTTGGCCGAGTGTTGAAGACCCAATACTGACACTGTACTGCACCTGTCGTCAACATTGGCATAATTCGGATTTTTCTGATTGGGCTGTTTTACCAGTGTTGGTTCTATTTTGAAGAAAAAGATTGGCGGAGTATAAAATGATGTGATCAATCCACAATCGCTCAATTTCAGGCTACGTTGCGCCACCCTAAAACCAATGCTCATACAAAACAACAACCATGTCACCTCAACGTAGAATTTTAGCGGAGAATCGGTGGATTGAACGACGCACCGATTCTCTCCATCGTTGGGTTTTTTGTGCAAGTGGAAAAAGATGAATCATTCCATCCATCAATTTTTCACCCCCAAACTTGGACTTCTTTTTCACCTCACAATTAGTGCATTGTTTCATGTCGCTCACGTCAGAAGCAGAATCGTGTCAGGTAATCCAGATTCCAAGCTCCACGAGGACCGCGTGTACAAGGAAAATCGTGCCAATTGGAATCTCGTAGGGAATTACAACAACAACAACAGCGTAGTTGTGGAAGTAACACCGAAGAAACAACAAACAAGTGCCAAATGGTCGTTACCCGTCTGGCACGAGCCAATGACGAATCTTCAACCAGAACCTCTGCAGCGACAACCATCCTCGACCATGCCGAATTGGAACCCAAAGAACCATCATCCCCGCAAAGTATCGGCGAAACAACATTATCTCAGCGTGGCTCGGTACGTCGCTGGCCAGAGCACAGTTTTGTCATCACAGTCCAGGTACCGATACCGCTTCCTTCGAAGTCTCCTCCTCGAACGAATCCCGCTCTTAATAATTGGCTCTTACCTCTTATTCCAAATAATCTTTGAAACAACATTTCGAGATGAATTGCATGTACATTTCGTATACAACGAGCCACCGGGAACGGATTTGATCAATTCCGACAGTCCATTCTACTGGTTAGAGGCTGAACTTTTCCATTTGAAAACCTCGATCCTACGAAGCGTCCTTTATTGTACTTCTCCAATTCTGAAAATTCCCTATCACGGTTTGAGGTTTGTGTATTTGAGTACCATGCTTTTCGCGAGGTTCGTTTTATTGATCGTGTTCTGGTGTTTGATACATTTCATTATGGTTTTAGAAAATATTTGTGTGCTCACTGTTAATTTTTTGAATTTTTTTGACGAGCTTGTACGGTTGGTCGAAGATCCTTGAATCATGCAATTGGATTATTCTTTTCTCATGTACTTTTCGAACAACAATAACAACAGGAACTCAATAAAAGCTCTGATTTATGCCTTGATTTATTTTGATTTATTGAATTGATTTATCGAGAGTGGTTTCGATGTGGGGTGTACGTGATTGGATTTTTCATGGATTTCTTTTGGTTTTTCTTGTTTTTCTTTCCAAGAAACGGAGACGCGGATCCACATCGACGATCCAGACTGTTCTTCAACGGAGTTAGCGGCGGCGGCGGTGGTGGAGGATACTCGCCTGTAGATAAATACGACGATTTTCCAGATTCGTTTTGGGAATCGAGAGACAGTGGAGTACGAAATCGTTACGCGGGGGAGCAGAATGGAAGATTATCGTATCCTAGCGTCTATGGTGCACAAAATATCAGTGAGTATCGGGTGATAGATTTTATTATTCGCTTTTAGGGAAATTGTTTTATTCCATTGAGTTTTGTTTCTAACAGATTTTGAATCATTATCTTTTTATTTTCATAAAATCTAGAAATTGCTTTGTCGGATACAGCGTAGATTTGATGATTATCGAAAATTTAGACTGTTTCTTAAGGCTACGCCGAATAAATCCCCTAAAGCAACAATCCTTGATTGCAGAAAGGACAAAGACTTTTGGGATCCCTAAATCTGAACTTTGAAGTAAAAATTGCAAGATTTTGAATCGGTTCGATGGATTTTGATTCCTTTGAAAATTTTGGAGTTGTTGAATGATTGGATACAATGAAAGCTGCAGATTGTGCATTCGAAAAAAAATTCTTAGAAATTTCGGCGAGGTTGCCGGACAATAAATCAAATGTTTCGCCATCTAGATATCCAGAATCGCCGAACTCGTTATATCCCTTCTCTTTTTTGTACCCCAAACATGCGAGTGAATTTTCTTCTCAAATTTGGAATTTCGCCTCCTCGAAGAACATCCCTAATAGGATACAAAGGATTCTTTTCCACAAATCTGAATAGAATTCTTTTCGCACTAACGGACCCTTAGGAAAATCTACCTCATTCTTACCGAAACGTCTAATTCTTTTCTCACAAAATTAGAGAAAGCATGCCCTAGTAGAAATTTCCCAAGTTCTTCCCTGTGATTGATGAGGCGCTGGAGAGAAAAAACTAATTAGGAAGAAATCGCGAGGCGCTAGTCAAGAATTGATGGATTTATCAATCTTGGAATGAATAAAACATTATTGGCACGTGTTTCTGTCGAAATAAATACAAATCGAGCAACAGTACTGGCACATTCGATAACAAGCAGTGCTGGACTAATGTATGGGCCTGGGCCAGGGGCCTCGAGCTCCTGGGGGAGCCTCAAAGTTGGAAAAAAAAGAAAATACCCTAAAAAAATCTCCTTACAAGGGGCCTCATATGCTCAAGCACCCAGGGGCCTCGATAACCATTAATCCGGCCCTGATAACAAGTACGAATAACATTTGTTCCATTCCAAGAGTAGAAAGTTAATTTTTCTTCGTTTCATCTATACTCCAAGTGAAGACTTACAGTTATTACGGTAGTCTAGTATTTGTGATAACAAATGTCTCATCAGTTACTGGTCAATGCCTCAACAGCTGCTCGCTAGTGGCAGCTTAGTTTTCCTGATCAGTCCCTGGTTAGTGAGAGCGTTACCCTTACCAGTTACTTGCAGGTTTCCCTGATTAGTCCCTTGCCAGTAAAAGGGATGAACTGATTAGTGTCTCATGGTTTACTAGCGAAAATTTCTACCAGGGTGATATCGCCAAACCGGAATGCTTCTGGAACTTCATACTGAAAACACGCTTTGTTCCAGTGTAACAAATTTGGAACGCAATGAAACTTTTTGGTTGGCTCAAATAAAATTTCCTCAGTAGAAATTTTGAATGGAAAAATACCAGAGCCGGACGAGGCATGCCTGATTTTCTACCAGGTCCTCATCAGGTTTCGTTACGGTTTACCCTATTTCGCTCAATTCTATAGAAATCTCATCCGAACCCTATTGTACCCCTGCGTTACAACCCTATTTCAATCCTAACAGGGAAATCAGATAAGTCCCTTGTAAGGGCCTCATAAGATTTTCCTTATTCACGGCATTCGGATTCTAACCTGATCAGGACCTGATTAAAAATACGGAATGCCTGATCAAATTTCTACTAGGGTTGTTTGCGAGGAACAAAATTTTGTTAAACCCAAACAAATTTGATCCCAGCCAAGTAAAAAATTGATTTGCATTCTAAATTTGTTATGCTGGAACAAATCGTATTTCCACTTTACATATGCGAATTCAATACCGACTAGGAATTCACCCCATGGACCGGATCAGGTCAACTTTGATCCAGTTCAGGTCCTAGTAAGGCGACCTCGTCAGGACCTGACAAGTCATGTCACGCCCCACTAATATCAGGACCTTATGAGGCAAGACTAATAAGGATTTGATGCGGAATCCCATAGTAAAACTTCTAGAATGAATTGAAATTAGGATATGAACAGGGAATCCACCACACAAAAATGTTGTATTCGGCATGGAGAGATCTAACTTGAAAGACACACAGAAATATTTCCCTAATGTAGAGAAACTTGATTTCACCAAGGAGTATACCATTTACAATTTTTTTGCATTCACTTTATTGAACTATACTTTATAAACATATATGTTCATAATCTCAGGATAACCTAACAACCTAAGTAACGCAAGAACATTTCAAACATTCTGCGTTAATTCTGGGATCATGCATAGGATGTGCAAGTGAGACTGTTTTGGATAAATTCGAAGAATAAATTCTAAGAATATGCATAGAATATACTTATCCGCAACAGTGAATGTTCATACAATATACTCAGAACTTCAAAGAACCTTCTTAGCATGTTTCTAACCTGTTGTGCTACTTGGGAAGGTCGTGATGAGATTACAGCCAGGAAAACCTATTTCAACCTTCTAGGATAATTTAAGGGAAACCTAATTAAGATCAAATGAACTTATCCCTACGTGGGGTATCCACATCTAATCCTGATTAGGATTTCAGCAGGTATGCCGTATTCCAGATGACCTTGTTAGGTCCTCACCATATGTCAGGTTAACCCTATGATAATTTCCAGTCGGGATAATTCACAAAGGATTTCAATAGAATTCTATTCACGTTTTTGGGAGATAATCTTCCGTGTCCTATTTGAAAATTTCCAACTTCTCATAGATCTTTTTTCCAAATGAACACAGTCAACAAACAAAAAATTCACCCTTGAAAAGTTAAGTGTTTTTTGACACCTTTGAAAGGTGAACATGGGTCGTCCGTGTTCGGTGCTTTAAAAAGTCCCTAAAAGTGCTGAAAAAAATCTGAAAAAATTAATGGTGTTTCATTAACTATCCTAGTATCAGAACCAATCGTTACATTGATGATTTATCAATTTGTTTGAACAATATAACACAATGAACGAATGAAAACGTGGATGGAGGTGTTCGGGACAAAGTTTCACCAGGGCACGAGTGACCCATGTTTACCTTTTAAGGGTATCCCGTAGAAGCCGAAGTTACTAGATCTCTCTACCCAAAATACTCGAAGATGACTGAATAAAATGAATTAAAACAACCAGCCAGACCTTCTGTTGATATGCAAGAAGGTCTGG
Organism: Gonatopus flavifemur; assembly: GCA_018340375.1. Taxonomy (NCBI): domain Eukaryota; kingdom Metazoa; phylum Arthropoda; class Insecta; order Hymenoptera; family Dryinidae; genus Gonatopus; species Gonatopus flavifemur. The sequence continues at coordinate 17,737,852 of JAFFJZ010000005.1, forward strand.
CTGGTTGTTATATTTCATTCTATTGAGTCATCTTTGAGTATTTTGGGAAAAACAATCTAGTAACTTCGGCTTCTACGGAATACCCTTAACGGCATTCACTACCTTCCCAAAAAGTTACTAGATTTCAAAATCGCCCCCCCAGTTTTCTCAGAAACGAACAAATAAAATGAAAAATAAAGAGTAGCTGCACTTTCTTTGATATGCTAAGAATATGCACCTGCTCATTAAAATCGATTATATTCATTAATCGTTGAGAAAACTGGGGGGAGAGATCTAGTAACTTTGCCTCTGATGAATGCCCTTAAGAGAATACCAGCGCATAGGTGGCTCCATCTGGTGACATTTTTGTTTCGACCAAAATACTCGAAACTGGATTTATAGAAAGGTCTAAAATTTTTAGGGATAAATCTTCAAAGGTTAATCTAGGTCTATTTCGAAAAAAAATTTTCTTTCCTCAGTCGTTAGAAAAAATATTCTCTTCGAAATTCAAATTCTGGTTCTTTACAGACCTAGATTAACCTTTGAAGATTGATTCCTAAAAATTTTAGTCCTTTTTATGAGTCCAGTTTCGTGTATTTTAGTCAAAACAAAAATACCACCAGATGGAGCCACCTATGCGCTGGTATCCTCTTAAGGGTTACAAATCACCCACAATATCGCCACGCCATTATAATTCCTTTTCCGTTTTAACAGAATAAAGAACCGCCAACTTGGCGCTGAATTTTTAAACAACGTTTTATTTTACAGAACAACCCAGTAAATCAGCTCTTCAGTCGAATATTTTTGGAAATGCGTTGAGTGCCAGAGAAGGAGGTGGTCTTCACGGAAGAACGGATTGGGCGGCAAAATATCTGAAATGATTGTACTGAAAAATGATCGTATTGGTTCATCGGTGTCAAGTTGACGTGCATTATTTGTGTTCATATTCACTTAAACGCGAGACGATACATCCTGAACTGTGATAAAGTATTCCAGTCGCGGTTTGTTGAGGTGTGAAGAAGAAAGAAACAACTCTGTACGTCATTGTGCATCAAGTATTTCCATATCACCCAAGGCACGGGGTGGAGTTAATTCGAGTCTTGGGTTGTTATTGTAAACATAATTCACCCAATCTTCCAAGATCTTTGTATTTAAATATCTGAACATATTAAGCTCAGAAATATTCGTTAAGTTTTATCTTTTAAGATGAAGAAATCTCTCTCGTCCATCCATATCCTTATTGTTCCAAACATTTTTATGTTAATTTAATTACGTATTCAAGGGTCTGGGAAACCGAAAAAAAAAACAGGAAATGGGGTAAAATATTGTAGATCCTGATTTTCAACTTGACAATCGATCCGGAAAAATCATCAATTTTTTAGTATAGGACAATTGTTTTATTATTAAATGAAATCAGGATATAGTGATCCATACCTTCTGATTAGATTATGTAAATATACATTGTCTCAGTGTAATATCCAACTGTCGAACGAACTTGTGCTAATTGACGAGTTTATCAAGTTTAATGTGAAGAGATTCCTGTAAGATAATTTAATTCGTGGTGAAATTTATTATTCTCTGGACTTGGTCCGGTTGAGAAGAAATAGTATATGGATTTTTCCTCAATAAACTGCATTTCTAAAAACAATATTTTGATGAGTATTCAAAATTCTTAGGCCTGTAATGACTGAATGAATGGTGTGTTAAAAAAGGAATTTGATAGAAAGATTGTGAGAGCATTACGAATATTGGATTTGAACAATCTCTGATTGTTTAAAAGAGTACTCAAATACCAACAAAAGCGAGCGAAATTTAGCGCCAACTTTTTTCATAAATCATGCGTTAAACGGAAATTTTCAATGGATGATAATAAAATAAATCCATGACCAGGACAGGACCAACTGTCAAGAATTTTTTATAATTTTGTTTTGTAATACTTGCAAACTATTAAGAGACCTGGATTTGAGCGAGACATTGTAATATTCTAGAGATATTACTGAGACATTCGGTGCTGTGTGGGGTTTGCCAGGATAGCGGAACAGGTTCTTACGAAAAGTGACTTGATAATCAATCAAAAAATAATCCAATAATTCTATGTATGTGTACGTAATATTAATTTATATTCAATAGTATAACAACAATGTGATAATATCAATGTTTTGTGTACATTCATAGAATGTTTTGAATTTGCTAACGTTTCGGGAGTTACACAACGCCACATCGCGTCACATCGTAATTCGTAATAATCACAATGTAAAGAAAGAAACAACAGAAAAGAAACGGAAGAATACAAGGTTTTAATTCGATTGAAACATTTACAGTGGTATATCAGAGGTGATAGATATTTTCAATACAAGAGTATAACAAATAATTTTCCTCTGTCCAAAGGCCATTATTCAAAGTAGCCAACATTTAGCCATCATTCTCAATAATTACAATTATCATAATGAGCGATAGTTGGAGATGAAAGAAAATATATGAAAATATATATTCGGAGGAACGAAATCCGTTTCTTACGTAAAATACAAACTTACGTTAGGATGATTATTATTACTATCTTATTATCATACATGTATATGTAGATTCATTATTTGTACATATCGATAAATGTTCATTATAGGTGATCTATCGTATCCGATCACAGTTTCGTATATGAATCCAACGTTATCGAGTCTTGATGCATATCATGTACGCAATGAATCCCACTGTACCAAAATTATTTACTGAGACTTCAGAAAAAATCCATGTCATTTTATATAGCAACTTTATTTCTTAATTTTCAAACAATTTTTACATAGTTCGTAGAGAAAGTTTCTAAAATGCTAGTAAAATTTGTTGGGAAGTTGAGAAAAAAGGTTGTTAGAATTTGCAGGCATTTATTCAGAATTTCTTATAAAAATTTGTCCACATTGTTTTTAAAAACCGATTTATTGCCTGTTGTGAAATTTATACAGTTCTTTTAAAATTTCATTCAATTATACTCCACGAATTCAAACTCTATCAAAACTCTGATTTTATGAAAATTTCATAGCTAGGATTGTAGAATTAATTCCCCGAGTCGTAAAATTTGGGCGGTTTGTGTCCTCATATCTCGTTTTTAGACTGATTTTGTCCTGATTGTTGAATAATGCGGACATTTTGTCATGATTTTAGTCTGGATTTCATTCATTGGAAGAGGAATTGAGACTAAAATCATAAGAAAAGTACTGTCTTCATCCGCATTATTTAACAATCAGAACAACATCGGCCTGACCAAGAAAAAAGAGGACAAAAACCGTTGAAATTTTTCGTCCCGGGTATTTGTACAAATTTTGATTGAGCGCAGTTCATCGGTGCTACACGTTGAAACCCTGAACTCAACATCCAATCTGATTCTGAATGGAATGTAAATGAAAAACATAATGCTTCCATATGAATACTCTAAGAGTTCTCTAGCGAAGTCCAGTTGATTCCGGAGGAAGTGCTCGTGCATGCATGTGAATCCTATCCAATGCAATGTAAAAAGATTTCTTCTGAAAATTCTGAAATTTAGTCAGTGTGTTGTTAATTTCTGCAAAAAATGTGGAAAAATTTTTCAAATTATATATAACTTGTAGGTAATTCAATATAAATTATATACAATTTTGAACATTTTTTCCACCCGGAATGTTCTCTGGTGATAACATTAATTCCGCTCTCACTCGTTGCGTTGTGGAATGAGAATTGATACGAAAATGCCTGCATTTTTCTGATATCTGCAAGCGTTAAGTCCTGCAGAAAAACCTTCCCGAGTTCTACATGAGGATATTTTCATAGCAATCCTGACTGAATGCGGTATTTTCTCCTCGAATTTCATGTTTTTTATGAATGAAAGTGTCATTCCAGTAACAGTTCAAGCATTTCTCAACACAAAAACATTTTACTCAATATTATTTTGATTCCAGAATAAATAAATAAATAAGTATGAGAATTATATGTACTGCACTTTTTAGTCGTGAGAACAAATTTGAAACCTCAGAAACAAATGATAAAAGTTGCGAAAAGTGACAACTTTACCACTGGTTTTTTTCCTAAAATTTCTGTCGATATTTCTCATAGTGATTCGTTTTTTTTTTTACTATTTATTTTCATATTTGAATGAAGTTATTTATCGTTCGGTATGTTTCATTATATCAAGAGGATTTAAGGCTGTGAGGATACAGATAAGACCAAGATATATGTGTTCTGATTTTGAATGCAACGAATCAAAGTATGATTACAACGGTAAGTGTCTTTGATCATTCTTTCGCTACACGGTAATGATTTAAACACCTTGTAGAAATATTTTACAGCGTAAACGAAGGGTTCACGTCTGACAAAATCTGAAAAATTGTCATAAAATTCGTGGCTAATGTGTTATTGAATTCCAAATGGATTCTGTGATTTATATCGGTACATTCGAAAGGCCCGAACAGAACATGAAGCTTCACCAAACGTTCAAATCAGATATGTATAGATCTGGCCGAAGGTTCATTAGAACTATAACTTGTAGATTCACAAACGTTTGACAAAGGTTCTACGGACGTTGAAATGTCCGCCTCGAAATACGTTCAGGAAACATAGATGGAACGTTCGCTGAAGGTTCATCGAAGGTTTGACGAAGCTTCCCAAAAATATCTATACTTATATTGATTTTGATCAATTTATATGAAAAATGAATTAATTAATAAACATAAATCATTATAAATCAATCTAAGTATAGATATTTTTGTGAAGCTTCCTTAAACCTTCGATGAACCTTCAATGAACGTTCCATCTATGTTTCCTGAAAGTGTTTTAAGGCAGACATTTCAACTTCCGTAGTACCTTTTACAAACGTTTGTGAATCTAAAAGTTAGCTTCCATGAACCTTCAATCCGATCTATATAGATCTAATCTGAACGTTCGCTGAAGCTTCATGTTCTCTTCGGGGGGAAGTGAGTTCCTGGAGTAAAATTCAACCTTTGGCCAGGAATCTCAAATTCCGCCTGGTTCGTTATAACTTCCAATGACTTATTCAATATTGAAAAGTATTGTAACTCAGTCCAACCCTCCCTTTGGAATGTTTTCTAAATATTTTTATCGATCCACATCGCACAAATGTGTGTGTAATGAGTTCACAATGTTTTGGTAATATCACAATATCCCCAGAATATTCTGGAGACATTTTTGAGACATTTGTGATATATGGGGAGAGATCTCGTATGGAACAACCACCTAACATCAGGCATTTCAACGCTATTTTAACGTTTCTCCACCTCGTCTCCACATCTTCTAATTATTCCCCTTGCCTTCAAGAAGATGCAAAGTGGATATCCGTGGGTTTTCTGTGCGGAATTTTACGTAAAAGTGAGTGAATGAATTGTATGGGAACCAGTTGAGACATCAAAAAATCATGAACTGATAGCTGATCGGGATATCCTCTCAACGTAACTGGTACGATCCTCACCAGGAGCGGACTATGGCGTGTGCCAATGGCACCATGCTACAGGGGCGGCAGGCCGTGAAAGGGCGGGAATCGGGTCGAAGAAAATATTTTTTAATTTCAATAATTTAAACATAATTTTTAGGAGAATAATGAATTCTAAGCAATGAAACAAAATTTTTTGGTAATGAATATTTTCGTGAAGAATTCATTTTTGCTGCCATATGAGGGATGGCAAGCTAGATGGCGCAGGGGCGGCAAAAACCAAAGTCCGCCTCTGATCTTTACCTTTGCTGAAACGGTTTGATATATGCGAGACCAGCCAAGTGCACAGGCAGTGGAGCGGCCGTTTCAGGGCCACGCAACTCCAATGAAAATACTTGGGACGTGTTTGCGCGCCCTCTTAAAGGTTGACTATCATGCGAACTGAAATCAAAATGGCGGCTTGGTAGAGCGACCTAACCTAAAAATTATTCTGATTCTGAAATATGAATAATATTTCCACAATAAAGTGTGACGGTGAGGAAATTCTAAAGCCAAATTATATCCCACATAGCACAAATGTCTCAGTAATATCTTCAGAATATTCTGCAACATCCTGGAGACATTGTAACATCGTGGGAATATCCTGGAGATATTACTGAGACATTTGTGCTATGTCCCACACAGTATTCTAAAAGATATCCTCCAGATGTCTTATGCAACATAAAAAGAAGAATTTAAGAAAGATCCTTTCTCGAGAACAAATCTTTCTTAAATCGTGTTCTTTTCATGTTGCATAAGACATCTCAAAGATATCTTTTAGAATACTTTTGGAACGACATAACCTCTGTTGCTATGTGGGGTGGGATATTAACACATATGATTTATTTTTAGAATTGTTGTTCACACTTTATTGTTGAATTACTATTGATGTTTCAAAATCCAAATTGAACAGCATTATTTTAGAGGTTACCTCGATCCAATGTGATTGAAGCGCCACCGCGCACCGTGCTAGTTGACTTGTCCCTAATTAAAATTTGTTTTGGGGACGTCCTATACAGTTGAAGCCCCCTGGGCCGCTTCAGGCCCCGGGTCAGAAATAGGGAACGAAATAACTTGGTCAGGTACTTCCTCAACAGGATTGGACGTAATCCAATCAAAACTTAATTCAATGGGTGTTCAACTAACAATTGAAATTTTTCCCAAATAACAATTCAAATTCAAATCTTTTTCAATCAACAATTAGATTCAATTCTTGATTAAAATTCTTGTCGATTAACAAATGAATTGAATTGATTCAAAATAAAGCAATAATCGAGTGATTTTCTGATGTTTTTTTTCAATTTTTTTCAGGGATTGTACCCAGGTAGCACACGCACGTTCTGAGAATGTTCTGAGAATATACGTTAAGGGTATTCGAATATTCTATGGAAATTCTTATTACGTGCGAATATATTCTACGCACATTCTCAAAATTTTTGAATGAGACTGTTTCAAACATTCTCAGAATATGATGCCAAGAATATTGTGGGGATATTGGAAAAAAATGCTGTTGAAATGAAAATTTCCGTCAATGTAAACTTCTGAATGTCACCGAAAACTACTCCACAATCAATTTTTGGATCATTAAACATCATAAATTGTTAGCAATATTTTGGATTCACATGGATGGATGAGATACTTATGATCGCAACAGGTAATCGTAATATATACGGCATTTCTTAATATTTTATTACACTTTTGAGGATTATTTTTCTACGCATCGCACTCTCAGAGAACCTTCGCCATATTAAAATGCATCTTTCATAAATTTATTATTCCCCAAATACAAATTAAAATAATATATTAACCAAGGGTCTGTGTAGCCTGTCAACAACATTATCCGTCATTACTGAATTCATGTCATCACGATACTTGCGCATGCGCTGCTCATCAATCTCCTTACAAACTTTGTACGCATATTGTACGAACGTTTCTGGAATATTCGAAGCAGTCTCATTCAAATATTCTAAGAATGTTCTATGAATATTAACGAATCTTCTACGCTTTTTGTGAGAATATTTGATCAAGTACATTTTACGGATGTTGTGAGAATATTCTCAGAATATTCTGTGTTACATGGGTAACGTTATTCACTTCCGTTACAATTCCCTAGTTTTTTCTCAATTAACCCTTTGAGACCCAATGTCCATCCCAATGGACATAGAATTTAGAAAATTATCAAAACAGTTTCACAGATCAGAACCGTTTCAAACCTATGATATCGTTAAGATACGGGTATAAGTTGATGATAAAAAATTATACAGAGTCATATTTTCATCATGGTATGTTTTTAGAAGGAACTAAAGTAATGAAAATTTCGAGAGTTTATGTACTGTAATTTTCATGATTTTAGGGAATTTTACTGATCCTACAGGATGCAATTTGGATATTCCAAAAAATATTTTCAACTTCAGAGAGGTGTCAAGTACCAAAAAATATTTTTGGTATTTTAAAATATGTAAATACAAAACTATATTGTGCAACAATATCATATGTCCATTGCAATGGACACTGGGCTTCTGTTAGCAAAATCCATCTACAATAAGATAACCTGTGTGAATTCAAAAGGGTAAAATAATACTTTGAAAAAAACACTCGTAACAGTTATCAAATGTATTCCTGAATATGATCCATCGAATATTCAGTAATATCCAGAAAATACTTGATGACAATTATTACATATAATATAAATATTTATATCCATTAAATATTCGATGAATTTTATAGATGTTTGATGAATTTTATCGAGTATTTGATGAGTCATAGAACATATCCTTCAGTATGTATTCACAATGGGCCTTACATTGGTTCAGCATGGGCCTCATCTCAAAGACTGGGCCAAAGTGGAGCAAAATTTTGTATACGCTGGGGTAACTGTTACCAATTTTTTCTTTCAGTGAAGATGAACGAAAATTAACTTGAACGAAATTCTTATGGTTGGTCAACGCATAAAAGTTACTAGAAGTTACTAGAATATGACGATAAAACAGAAGTCACACGATGCAAGCACCGTTTGGATTAAAAGACTCACGTGTATTGTGTGAAATGTCATGTGTATTTGTGTTTTTTAAAAAGAAGGAATTGCTTTTCTGGCTTCCATAATCAATAAAATGATCAATAAATAATTCGTAGATAAATAATAAAAGAATTATATATTCAATGAATATTTCTGTTGGAAAATAAATGATTTTTTCTCGAAATGCTTTATAATTGTGCTTGGATTTTTTGATTCATTAGAATTTGATGAAGATTCATTAGGAACAGTTATTTCAAATTTTTCTCCCATATTTTAGTCATAGAAGCCCAGTGTCCATTGCAATGGACATATCAGTAACTTCAAATATACGTCACTAAAAATTCTGAAAAAATTCACAGTGAATACTAGGAGCCTCAGAAACCAGTAGCTATCGAAAAAAAATTTTTGTCTCCATCAGAATTAAATCAGGTCTGAAAGGGTTAACAAATACAGAAGAACAAAAAAATGCCATCAATTATTGCTTGATTTGAATCAATTCAATTTATTTGTCAATTGGAAAGAATTTTAATCAAGAATTGAATTTTAATTGTTAATTGAAAGACATTTCATTGGGAATTGAATTTAATTGTTAGTTTAAAAAAATCTTAATGAAGAATTGAATTTTAATTGTTAATTGTGTCCTCCGTCAATCACCTAATATACAATCCTGTTCCTAAATCCCTTGGAGTTAAATTGCAGTAATCAGTTTTTGATTGAAGTGAGATTCCTACTTCAATACACCGAGGAAAATTACGTTTTGTGAAAACAATATTTAAACGATGTCAAAAAATAGTTTGAGCTACCATAATTCTAGTGGATTTTACAGCTGAGAATGTCAGACTTACTGTAAGCTGTGGTATATCTCACATTCGCGGTTGTAAAATCAACTTCATTTGTGTTAGCTCGAACTATTTTTGGAATTGTCCAAATATTGACTTCACAAGATGTATTTCAATTTTACATCTTCAATTCTTTCAATCTTTGGAAGTCTTTGAAGATTTGAATTCTTAACGAATTTTGATTATTCGTTGTTTCGTAAATACTCGTACTGGGATTTCTGAGGATTTTTTTCGGCTATCGGAGCCCATCGAGATCCTCTGCAGCTGAATTTTAATGGATTTGCGTGCAGTAATGCCAGATTTCAGTTTGTGGGGACTAATGAGACTTATAATGATTATAAGTATATTGTAGTTACGACAGGAAATGTTCAAATCGATGGAAGCTTCCAAGTGCTGCAGGTCGTGGAACAGCTGGCCCGTCTGCTCTTAGCCAAAACTGGTACTCACCGAGGAAAGAGTTTATTTGTATTTAATATAAGCTTACTTTGGATACGGCTTACACTGTGAATGAAGTTTATTGATTGTTAAAAAACCTCATCTGAGGATAATCAGTCATGTTTGTATGTAATCAATATTTATTTCGCCTTATCCAAAACAAGATTTATTGAATACACATAAATTCTTCTCTCAGTGCTGATTCTGACCCCAGCATGTAAGTACCATGGGCCCCATCCTGCGAATATGGGCCCAAGACTGTGCCAGGGTGGGGCCAGAGTGGGCCAGAGTTCATACACGCTAAGGAATCTCAGACAGATTAAGCAGTTGCCAGAAGGCTCGCATTGTGTACTGAAAACTAAATTTTAATTGGCGTGAATGAGAATCCAGTTGTTTGGAATATGAATAACACAAAATATTGAAATATTTATGCCAGGACAACAATTTTTTTTGCAGCCGCGGAAGTATAACAAACAATTCGTGTCCATGTAAACACTGGGGTGTGCAAAATCTAATGTGCAGGAGGACTAGTCCGAATAAACACAAGGATATCCGGTGAACATCCACGGTACATCCGTTCTGGACATTTCATCGAACGTCCGATTCACAAGCGACGGACTTCTTATGGACGTCCAGGAATATTCCGAAGGACGTCCTGCAGTGGACATTATGGACCTTTTATGGATTATTATTACCCAAGGATTCTGAATGTCCGGATACCTCCTACATGAATGCTACACTGTATAATTGTTTGATCCCGTGTAACAAAAATTCCAACATTAAAAATTTCACGTACACTGAAAGAAATAATTACTAATACCAAGGAAATATATTCTTGAATCAAGAAAATATTTTTGGAGGAATGAATTTCTTGGAACAAGAAAATATATTGTTGATGATAGTAATTATTTCTCTCTGTGTATTATTATACGTAAATTATGCATAAAAAATTCCCGGGAACAATAAAATATTTAGTTGAATAGTCTCCGTACAATACTTAATTGATTTGAATAAATTTTCATTGACTCGATGAAATATTTATTCAATCAAACAAATATTTAATATGCTATAGAATATTTCATCAATGGAAAAATTTATTCAAATCAATTGAATATTTTATGGCGACTATTCAACTAAATATTTTACTGTTTTCGGAAATTTTTCCTCTCTGTGTACATAAACTTGGGACTTTTCACATGGAGTACTCTGAATTCTGATATCAACAAATATCCAGAGATAGAAGAAACAAAACGGACGTCCAGTGCCCACATAACTCGTAACATACTCCGTATCTTGCGATATCTTTTAGACGAGTTCAAGATGTCGTATGCAACGTATTTAGGCATCTAATAGATATCGCAAGACAACTCATGTGGAAAAATCCTCAGAACTATCTATAATTTATAAATAATTATATGAAAACTGTATATGAACTATATTGAATTACAAATACAAATGAAATCCAATTCTGAAAATCTTCACATGGAATGAATTGTTTTGTGGATGGTCTTCAGTTTCAATATTTTAATGGATGTCGATTAATGGACATCCAACCCAAGTAACACAAGAACTTCTCAAATGTGCTATAATGATACAGTGAATGTGAAAAGAATGTGCAAATGAGACTATTATGAATAAATTCGTCAAGCGCGTTCATAGAATTTTACAAACACGTTCCAAGCATTTTTAACCTCCTATGTTGCTTGGGCAATGGATGTTCGAATTATGTCCACGGATGTCCAGGACATGGTATGAATTCAGAAGGATTTAGGGAGGTTTGGAATCCACTTGTTTCACTTCACTAAGTCTCAGAAGTGAGCCAGTCCGCTTTGAGTGGGATTTTAGAGTGAAAAATTGACTCTAAAATTCGAGTGGCTGTGAGTTTCTAACCTCAAACTTTAGAATATCACTCTAAAAGAGTGGAAATTTCACTCCAAATTTCGACAGGTTTACTTTTGGCTAGCTGAAGAGTGGAATCTCATTCCAAAAATTTTAGAGAGCCAATCGATAAAATTCTGAAGGATTCAGAGCAATTCAGAATCTCATCACAAAAATTCAGAGTGATTCAAAGAAATTTGGAGAGATTCAGGATGTATCACCATCTGACATGTCTCTAACTTCCTCTGAATTACACTGAAAAATGTCCCAAAATATAGAGAGATTGAGAGAGATTTTTTTACCAGGGGCAGCAAAAAATTCGACGTTTCAGCAAAAGATGCAAAGCAAATTATTCTTCTCCGTTCACTTGCTATGCTCACATGTTTAGAATCTGTTGCTTTTTTTTCTTATTGTCAATAACTCTTCCAACTTCTAAGAGGATACGAACGTTACCATCCAAGCAGGTTGGTTAGAAGTGTTTTCTCTCAACATCACATTTTGTGGAAGTTTTCAATCCAGCATCTGATATTTTTATAACATAATTTATTCTATCAACATCAAAGATTCAGTTCGATGAAGTTCTCACTCAAATTATCCTCATTTCATACAAGTCATATTTTTTAAAAGTAGGATACCCAAATTTGGACACCCCCCCTCAGGTTCTTACAAAATATGAAATCAACACTGTGAAAAAGTTGCGGAGTTTTCCTTCACACTGTTGGTGGATTTCGTCCCCTGATCGTAGAGGAATTCTTTTTGCATTAAAAATGAGAGATTTTTCCACCACTTTGGGGAATTATTTTGTTTTTTGGGTGTTGAATCCTCTACACTCTCTAAATCTGGGAAAGTGAAAAATCACGCGTTTCACTCCTCTAAGTCTCAGAAGTGAGCCAGTCTGCTTCGAGTGAATTCTCACTCTGAAATTGGAGTCGCTGTGTGTTAACCGCAAACCTTAGACTTTCACTTTGAAAGGAAGTGAACTTTCACACCAAAGTGTTGAGTTTACATTGAAAATCTGTCAGTTTGACACTCATCTGTGTTGATTTTCAACTCGAATTTTGCGTGGACCGTTTCGAACACAAAATTTTTCACTGTGTACAAATTTTAGAGAGCAAATGGAGGGAAAGTCCACCAAATTATGATGAAAAATTCTTCATCTATGGAGGAACTTTGCTGCCACCATTTTTTGGAGGAAAATTCTACAATCATTTTTTACAGTGAACCTGATAATAATTTCTAGTCGAGCATGTTTTACATACGTAGCATATACATGATACATGAATCACAAATAAACACAACGCAACACTCATTTCCTCGGGGTAAATGAACCACGTATAGAGTATGAATCACACATTGATCATGATTCATTTCCATTGTTTCAATTATGCTATGTATATGGTGTACAGATTCAAATATGCACCAAACAAAAATTGAATATCTAGCTTCAATATACAAATAGTCATCTTAAAATAAGAAACAACGATTGAAAGGACTGTAATTTATTATGCATAGTTTCTGCGTTCGATTATCATTCATCGTCGTCTCCCTCGTTCCATTCCTATACAAAATTCAACTATAATTTCTCGGATATGTTTTTCCTTCCATTCTGGATATAATAATGATATCTTGAAACCAGAAAAACGTTATTATATCATCAAAAAATATTATCATATAAATTCAACAATAATATACGATATGGAAAACATCATCTACATATTTCGTGATGTACCTTCCATCGCTACGCACTTCGCTTTTATCCCGCGAAATTAACTCATATATGTAATCGACCGTTCAAAAGGCACAATACATAATAAATCTTTTTCAAAAATAACAGGGAGAAATGTCATCGTTACATCTCAAATGATATGAATTCGAAGGAACTATCAATGAAAACTTCGTCCTTCTTTTTCAATCTCTCCATTTGAAAAATTATTGTCGTCGAAAATATCGGAAATCCATGACGATTCAAAATAATGCATGTACGATTCGTTTTTCGTTCAAGATTATCGTACTTATTCGACTGTCGAATTTATTAACCGTCCGATAAAGTTTCGATCCTTCGTCGCTGGAAATTTCTCCAGGCATTTACTTTTTATGCGGGAGGACTCTTGCCAAATCTCATTGAAGTTGAACAAAGGTCTGATTTATCAACCCAGATCTTTGTTCAATTTGAGTGAAATCAATGCGAGAATCAATGAGTTTCCTGGTGAAAGGGAAGGGTGTTATAAAGAGTAACGGGAGCGTGAGAATGTTTCAGATTACTTCACCGATACTTCTCACGTGCTTCCTATCCACTCTTCAATTACACTTCCGTGCGTGAAGCCCGGTTTTTTTATGAAATTGGTTTTCCTTCGGTACGCTTCACACACTTCAAATATACGTTCGAATTACCCTCAATGTTCCACTGTACCCTCGGTATATGGTTAAACCCACGTTCCAAATACTTTCCAACTACCTTCCTGATACTTTCTAATCCACGCTTCCCTTTCACCAGGGTTTCTTGATTCAGGGAAAACCTATCCTAGCGTGTATAAACTCTGCCCTACCCTGGCCCAGTCTTGGGCCCATACAGGACTGGGGCTATAAATCTGATTCAATGTGATTTTATATATAATTTGTATCAAGTTTTCATACAAATTTATAGAATCTTGATACAAATTGAATATGTATATTGGCAGGATCCCTAGTAGAAATTTTGGACGGGAATATACGAGGGCCTGATGAGGCATGCCTGATTTCCTATCAGGTCCTCGTCAGGTTTCGTTACGGTTTTCCCTTTTTCGCTCGATTTTATGGAAATCTTATCCGGACCCTATTGTACCTATTTGAATCCTATTAGGGAAATTAGGGAAGGCTCTTGCGAGGGCCTCATGAGATTTTCCTTATTCACGGTTTCCGGATTCTAACCTGATTTGATTTCAGGACCATATTGAAAATAGGGAATGCCTAATCAAATTTCTACTAGGGATGGGGCCCATGATGGGCTAGAGTTGGCTCCATGGTACATACATGCTAGGGTAGAGACGTGCTGTTTCGTGCTGTTCCAGTGGCAACGGATTGATTTCAACATAATATGAAATTGAGAAAAGAAGCGCCGCGGTAACGGTCATTGAACGAGTTATCGAACGACAGCTGTATTATTCATCATCGGATCACGCTTCCTCGAGTTCGAGATTGTTTAAAAATGGATAAAAAGAAGATCTTGTCTTTGAAATCTCAAGATGAAATGGATTCTAGAAGTTACAGAAATTCTGATATTTTTTCATTCGTTAACGAACAAGATTGATATGATATAATAAATGAGGAATAGATTTAGTTTCTAGTCCATTGTTCTAGAAGTTAAAATGTTCTATATATGAGCTGAAAGAAGAATTTCTTCGAGTCGATGGGATGCGAAGAATTCGCAATAACAGCAATGAGTGCTCACTTATTGTTTTTCACTTTCAGCTATTCATTAGCGAATATAGTTGCAAATCTTTAAGCTCCACCAATGTCGACAGTATAGAGTATAGCTGGGCGCAAGGCTGACAATCTTACCATAGGCTCTTTAAACAATGTTGCCTGAAGGAGAAAAACTGATTCCTCTCGAGGATCTCCAGTGCATGACAGGATCCTGCCCCCAGCATTACCCTGCTCCAGCAATCCGATCTAAACTGATTAACTCGTTAATCAGTTTCAATCAGATTTTTGTCCGGGAATTTTCCTATTTGATCTTATTCGAATTTAATCGGTTTGAATAGGAAATTTCTGCTCAATAGAATATAATCAGTAAACTCGAATTTCCTGATTATATCCCATCGCGGAAAAATGTTCTATTCGAACCGATTAGATTGGAATAAGATCAAATAGGAAAATTCCTGGACAAAAATCTGATTCATACTGATTGACCAGTTGATAGGTTTGAATCGGATCTTTTAAGCAGGGTAGGTAACCCTGGATAACAGAGGATTCTCATGTTGCACTAATCATGGATGGCACACTGAGAAAAATGTGTTTCGTAGGACTAGCAATGAGTGAATTGTTGAAATTTTATTGTTGAATATACAATACCTTTCGTTCTTCTAACAACACATAGTTGTCTTGTTGACAATAAAATTGCCAATTCAACAATCTTCCCAGACAAAAATTCCCAGACTCAGGTTCCTGGCCGGGACCCGCCAGGTCCTGCCTTGAACCCCTCTGGTTCCCGCTCGGGGCCGGTCAGGTTCCCACCCGGGACCAGCCAGGTGGTGACTCGAACCTGGCTGATCTCGGGTAGGACCTGGCGGGTCCCGGCCAGGAACCTGAGTCCACATGCGAATTTGGGAATCCCGCCCGCCCGGGAATTTTTGTCTGGGTTAAACGATATTGTCACGATTTCATTATGGATTGATATATAACAATATTTTATTGTCGATTCAGCAATATTATTGCTAGTTTTTTCCTCCGTGCAGATTGGCTCAACCTCAATATCCATAAGGTAGATGTGCCAGTGTTTGACCCTGTACCAGTAGCTGACACTCTATATGTGAATACAATTTAATGAGCCAAGGATCAATTATTTGCTCAAATTCTATGCATGAGAAATTGCGGAACGTTTTAAAACATGAAATTTCAATGAATATTGGATAAATAATAAATTTTTGGCTCATTCAAATTGAATGAATACACAAAGGGTCAGCTACTCGGGCAGGATCAGGCTTCGATACACTAACCTTAGTCAATTTTTACCTGGGCGAATTTAGTTGTCACAGTACCCCAACCTCGTGGGGAAAAAAACGGTTGCTGTTATAGCGAATTCATGTTTTTCCATATTCCTTCCATAGAATCGAACAACGCATTTGTTCTTTTCGAAGAAATTCGTTCTTAGCGTGGAGTACATTACAGAGCAGTATTCAATCGATTTATCATAGCGAATATAAGAAAAGTTACCGATCATCTAGATTGAACCACTAATGAGACATACACGAGTAGATTCAGGGGACTTGGAGTAATGAATGGATATTGAAATATGATACATGCATTCGACGCATTCATATCTAATAGAACACGTTATGATTTCCAAAAATAAATACTCCTCGAATTCTCAATGAATACTCGCTACAACAAATGAGTTCTTGGTGCATCTATTTGGAATTATTCTTCTTATCAAAGATATCACACAGTTCAAGCAAACAAAATTAAACTCTTAGTCGCCACAGTCGAACCTTCGATGAGAGCAAACCTGTACGGGACAATCACTGATCCTCTACTTTGGGCTTCAGTGGGCTTTGATGGAAAAATACTCGATGTTGAAGTAACGAAAATACCACAAAGAAATGTGAATTCCATACAAAATAAGACCGTATCTCCGTTATTTTAACGTCGAATCTCTTCCCGAGTCGAAAGATTGTAATACCTTTGAAAGCCTAATCAACTCCGTAATACGCAAAGATCCAGAGTTTGATCTGGTCGGAAAAAGGTTAACATCGGGTCGAATGAGAATGTTAAAAGCAAAATCAGGTTGAGAACAGAGCGAGATCAGGGCGAAAAATGAAATCAAACCTGATTCACTCCGTAATACGCAACGAATCAGGTTCCACTTTTTGTATCAGGCTTTCACGTCTACTATATTGATCCCTTGGATTCCCAGTTGAAGAATCAGTTATTGCCTTGCACAACAGTTCCACTCTTTTAATCTTTCATACAGGATTCTACATTCATTCCAGTTTTCATGTATCGCTTTACAATGAAATTTCAATCCAACTGCAAGGGAATACAATGCACTCGATTCATTAAAACCTAAACACTCTGGAATATGCAATTTTTGCCCCTTATGAATTAGGTGTGTGAGAAAAATAATGACATAGCGTGATGTAATCGTGCCATACATCACTAACGCATACCGAGTTACAATATTTGTAGCAAAATCGATTCGTACATGAGTTACATATGCCTCAAAGTTGGATTTTCAAGGCTCATATATAATTCGTATACAATTCTCGTATGGTGCGATAAAGCTTCATTTGAGCAAGCTCACTCGTCATTCTTCGCTCGACTATTATTTTCTACAGAGCAAATTCAAAAATAAACTCATGTTTCTGGTTTTGCATTACAATGTACAGACCAGTAGAAAACGAACAATTTGGTCAATATTTCAATATTGTTGTGACTGAAGTGAGTGTTGTGGGAATTCCAATGATATTAAACTGGAATAGATTTACAGCGATGAGCTAGTAAATGCATGCACGGAGAAAAAAAATTCACTGACGCAGCAAATCGAGGTATTATATATAGAATAGCAACAGTTTTTGCTGACCTAGCTAAAAATTTTCTATAACAGCAATCGTGTTAGCTACGACAGCAATTTTTTTAGCTGTGGCAGCAAAAAATGTTTGCTCCGCCAGCAAATTTTCAATATTATATACAGAATAGCAAACAAATTTTGCTGGGATAGCAAACATTTTTTGCTGCCACAGCTAAAAATTCGCTGTCGCAGCTAACAAGATTGCTGGAACAGCGAATAATTTGCTGTCACAGCAAAAAATTTGCTGCTCTGGCAAAAGGAACCCAGCTGCCACAGCGAATTCCTTTTTCTCCGTGTGTCAGAAATTCAGTTGATCCACTCCTTGAGAGGCCTGAATTGATTGATGGATTCACGGAGAAAAAAATTCGTTGTGACAGCCGAATCTGATTTTGCTGGGTATCTTTTGCTGCACTGAGAAAAATCTGCATTGTAGAAATCATGTTTCAATACACTGTAAAAAAATTTCACCGGAAAATTCCAGTACATGTACTGGAAGTCATTAACCTGTACATGTACCGGAAAATTTCAGCACATTTGTACTGCAAAAATTCAGTGCAAACGTTATGGAATTCCCGCATCAAAACTGGAAATTTTCTGAGCCTCGGTACTGGAATTTTTCAGTACACGAGCTGGACTTTTCCAGGACATGTACTGGAAAATTAATGCTGAAAATATCCATGAAAATTGAAAAAAAATTGCTCACGCAAAGTGATTTTGCAGGGTCCTTGTGTTCCAAGATGATTGAGAAACTTTTGATCGTTCATTTGGATGGACAGAAACTCATGTCTACCTAACAGGATTTGAACCCACACTTTTCTACCTGCCTACCAACTGAAACCTAAGACCTAACCGATGAGCTATAGCGCGACATGTTGGAAGGCCAGCTTGGGTTACTACATATGCTTCATATCTAGAACACAAGAGGATAAGTCTTGGAAAAACCTCATATATCAATTTCATTGGCTACAATTACAATTATTATTCAAAATCTCAATCAGGAAATTTTTAATATAAAGACTTGAAATTTTTCCTGCCAGAAATGACGAAGTCCAATAGAAGTGGAAAATTTCAGTGCAACAGTGATTAAATTCCGTTGCATAGCAACTGGAAAATTCCATCACACGACCTGAAAATTGCAGTTCAAAACCTGTATAATTCAATTGCATAGTAACTGGAAAATTCCATCACAAAACCTGAGAATTGCAGTTAAAAACCTGTATAATTCCAGTATACCAACGATTAGGTTTTTTTTTCTAAATTCCAAATTTTTTCTCAAGTCCTTTTTGAGGGAATATTTTTTTTTGGTGCACAAGAACTATAAAATTGTAGTACGAGCCGGTAAAATTTTCGCGAAATCATGGCAAAATTTCAGTACATCATCTCAAACTTGAAAATTCCAGTACAATGACTGAATTTTCAGTTATGCTTGGTAAATTTTCAGTAACGTAACAACAAAATCTCTGTACATGTACTGGAATATCCATATTCCAGTACTAGCACTGGAAATTTCCAGTCCAGTTGCACAGTAAATTTCCAGTTTTTTTTTACAGTGTATAGTAATGTATTTGACGGTGAAAAATACATTATTTTGGTTATTATTACCATGAACTAGGTGATAAGTACCATCTTTTTGGTGAATCAAACCGAATGTACGGTGAAATTCAACATTGAAAAGGTACTTTTCACTTTTGAAAGGCTGGCTTCAGCTTTCATTATTTGACGGGTGAAAAATATGCGAAATAGAGGCTATTTCACATTTCATTTTTCTCGGTGTGTGATAGCAATCTTCTTAGTTACGACAGCAACTTCTTAGCTGCGATAGCGAAAAATCTTAACTTCTGCAGCAAAATTTGTTTGCTATTCTATACATAATACCAAAATCTGCTGGAGCAGCGAACATTTATTGATGCCACGGCTGAAAAATCGCTGTTGTAACTGAACGGAGAAAAATGCAGATCAGAAATACAGTAATCTTTGATAAAAATCTGAGAGGTTTTCTTAAATGCATAATAAAGATAAAACGGTCCACTTTTTGTGGATTTGTATTCGAAAAACAATAAAAAATTGTCAATACTTAATAAAAAATAGAGAAACATATGAACTTTCCAAAAGTCGCGTGTGAAATATCACAAAGTCAATAGTAGGATATTGAAATTTTGTTATTGTCTTCGTAAAATTTCACGCGCGATTTTTGGAAACTTCATATATGTTTCTTTATTTTTTATCAAGTATTGATAATTTTTCATTGTTTTCCGAATACAATTCTACAAGAATGTGAACAGTTTTATCTCCATTATGCATTTAAGGAGAGGTTCTCAACGAGCGAATTCCTGAATAAGGTGATTTCCTCGAATTTTTGTTCTTAAGAAGGAAGTAAATTAAGAACTCCAGTTATTTGAAACTCATTGAATGGGTCTTGAAAAAGTACATGAAAAAAATTTTCTCAAGTTGAAAGATTCGTATTCCGAAACCTTTTTAAGGCGTTTTTCTCGAAACCATGTTCTCCAAGTTTGACTCCACGATATCTCAAAAACTACTGAACGGATCGCTCTTTGGTTTTTTATTTTGAATTCATTATGATTGAATTTATTGGAGGATGACCCTAGATGGAGATGACATTTGCCTTCTTTTTCTTTTCATAGCACTTTGAAGAGCGGAAAAAAAGGTGAAAAAACGCTCCCAAAAGTTTGCGTGTCTGTCATTTCTTTTAATTTTGGACTTCTCATTGGTTTTACTGGTAAATAAATATAATATATTTCATTGAAATTTTTGGATTTTCGATTTCCAATGATGTCTGTAATAGTGGCGCCCGATTGATCACTGTTCTTTCTAGGTGGTTATGTTTCAACACGTATCAACAATTCCCATGGCATTATTTTTTACTGAAAAAAATCTTCTTATGTACTTGAAGACTCAATCAACAAGTGTGAAAACCCCCGAATTCTTTATTTATTTCCTTCCATGGAAAAAAATTCGAGAAAATCACCTTATTTTGGGGTCGCAGATGAGAACCTCCCCTTGAGAAATACTTTTTATCAAAGATTACTATATTTTCGACCTGTATCTTTCTCCGCGTGACGAGCACAAAACTTACAAAAATGACAGCAAAACTTTTTTCTCCATATTCATCTAATCGAAATTCGCATAAATACACAGAGAAAAGAAAATTCATTGTGTAACAGCACTCTATTTGTTATGATAGCAATCTCGCCAGTTATGATATAACGACTTGATACCTGTCACAGTTATTCGCTCATAGAGCGAAATAATTAGTTGACGTAACAAATTCGCTGTTCCAACAAACAGGACTGCTAAATCACATCTCAGTATCCCAGGGAATTCTATTTGCTCCGTGTCCGTTCTCCAAGCACTCAATTGCACATTCAAGTTCATGAAAAGCGATTCCCCATGTCTCTAAGCTCCATGATCATAAATTAAACTGTTTCCATAATCAACTATGTATTCTCCCCCGTATATGATGCATAGTAGAATATATTCCTATGGATATTAATATTATATGGATAGAAGATAACATACAATGGAAAATGTCGTTAGTGATCTAGAAAATGTCGTTTTTACACAATTGGATTCGGAAAAATTGGAAACATTTGTCACAAGACACGATATTGTCCTCCAAAGAAAAGACATTTACAATATAACAGTAATGATCTTTCGAATTTATTGAAAAGCTAAACTCCGCAATATGTCTTATATTCTAAAAACATAATGAAAATAAGGGAAGGTATGATATTTGATTCTTTATACACGCGGTAGAATGTCGAAATTCCCGGACAAAAATCCAAATTACTCATTCTTCAATTATCGACGACTATCATCGTTAACATAAACAACACTCATTTTCATAACGAGGGTGTGTTTCATCTCTTCCCTTTGTACGTCGTACACCTATGACATGAAAATAATCCTTCAAACCCTCGTTATAACAAAGTTAATCTTCTTGTGCTCATTGAAACTCAACTCCCGAACTCTATAGAATGCTAATGCTATAGCCTTAAGTTCATTTCTAAACAAATGCATCTTCTTTACCCCTTTAATGTTGTAAAATTGAATTCCCAATCGACTGAGTTGTCGCGTTGAGCCAAGTTTTAGGCAGAGACGTCGATAGAATATGATTTATCAAAGTAACGTTTGATACGAATGAAGTAGGAGATGAGGTTGATAAAAGTGAGACCGTTGACTTTAATTTGGGTATTGTCGTGGTCGCTGTATCGATTAGGCTTGGTAAAGTGGAAGACAGTATGGTATTCGTAAATACGTTCGCTGTAGTTGAGTTGTTGAACGATCTCATCGTTGGCTCCAGTACTTTGGGACATATATCGCTCACGTTCGGCGCTGGGCCTAAAATCAGCTCTATCGAGTAAGCAACTATCGAGCCTACCGTCAATCCTGTGATGTACGATAGAGTCATGATATTCCCTGTAATTATAAAATTTAATCTTCAGATAATCGTATCGTTCGTTCAGGTGAAATTCCAGGCAAATCCGGATGAAAGCCAACAAGTTCAGTGACGAGTATAGTTGCTCCATTGCAAAAATCTAGGTGGGAATCCAGGTACCCTGGTCAAACAAACCCATTCATTCTCGCCAAATCTCATTGAATCTTGCACAATGTTCTAACCAAATCCCATTAAATTTTATTTCGTCAGATTCTATGGATTTTGTTAACCAGGGTATTCATTCGAAATTTCCATAGGAAGCTTGCAAATTCAACTGGAACTCCTGGGAAATTTCCCGTCCCATGGATTCGCTTGAGTCCTATGAGCAAATCATCCAAACTCCCCGTAGGGGAACATGAGAGTTCATCTGAATTTTTTCAATGGCGTGTCCAAGCCTTGCACGGATCGCTCTGTCGAATTCATCCGGCCTTGTCTCCCTGGTTTAAAAACTCTATCGAATCTCATTGATTAACGAGATTCGATACCTCAAGAGAACTCAATAAAATTCAATAAAAATCCTCAAACTTCAACAACTTTAATGAAAGTCGACAAGTTTTACTACAAGTTATGGAATTGAATTTGACCAAAATTTTGTTGAACTCAGTTGAGCTTTGAAAACCGATTGCGCCAAAAGTGAGCAAAATCCAACGAAATTTTCCCGGCAGAGGATTCAATGAACGTTCCTGAAGGTTTGTGTTCTCTTGGGGTGCAAACTTTGCAACGATAAATACTCATTTACACTTTCTCAAATCTATTGGAACTGACTGAAACCGATTAAATTAATGTGATTCAATGGAAATTCTATAGGGTTGAATGGGCATTCCCCGTTATGAAGTTTGCATTGAATGTCATTAACTAATGGGTCTCAATAGGTTTTTTTACCAGGGGTGGCATTTTCCACAAAGATCCCTGGTGAAAATGGAAGCGGGAAAGAGGAGTAAACGAAGCGTATGCTGGCAGGTAACAGAAACGTTAATAAAGAGTACGCAGAGCTTGAATGGAAGGGATACAAAGAGTATGTGAAGCGGGAGTTGAAATTCAAGAAGCCTAATTTAAAAAATTAAACCCCATAGCAAGTATCGAAAGATATTACTTGAAATCAGAATAGGTATGATTCGCACACGTTACTGGCGTTTCAATGGACCGCTGATGGTCCTGCAACACTGGTGAAGAGCCATTACTGGTGCTTTAAGACGCCAGCAAACGTGTTTGTTGGGTATGAAGCGTATAAGGAACGCCCTGGTGAAAGGGAAGCGTGTATTAAGAAGTGTCAGAAACGTAGTTGGAAAGTATTTGGAACGTGTATTTAAGCGTATACCGAGCGTCAAGTGGGAAGCGTATGGGATGAAACACCAATTTCATAGAAACCGGGCTTTACACACGGAAGCGTAATTGAAGAGTGGACACAGTAAAAAGTAAAACTTCAAGTGATCCCGAATATCAGCTTAAAAATGCAGCCAAAAGTAGCGCTTATTCCAACTGGAAGTGAGCAATGAAAAAGACTGAATTTCACTCAATTCCATCTTACTTTGGAAATTAAGATGGAATTCTATCATTTTTAATCTGATATTCGGGATCACTTCAGGTTTCACTTGTTACTGTGGATAGGAAGCATGTAAAAAGTATTAGAAAAGTCATCTGAAACATTCTTACGCTTCCGTTACTAGGGCGGGCATTACACGTTTCATGAAGAGGAAATTGACACATTTTTCGCTTCGTATACGCTTCTCCCGCGCCGTGTGTATCCGCTTCATTTTCACCAAGGGTTAGATCGCAAAAGTACAGTACCTGCCAATTCACGATGTTCCTCTTGCACTTTGCTAGGTGCTTGAATTATCGGTATACTCCCGACTATGCCATTCGAAAGACCAAGTATCAGAGATAACGTGAAAGCGATGTGCTCGTTGGAAAATATCGGATCTCCTCGAGGTATAGCGCAGAACAAGAACAGAGGAATCAGAATGATTCTAGCGGTAGAGAAATATAATAGATGTTTACGTTTCCATTCGTACGGAAGTAAAGCTACCAACTGAAATATACGTAAGAATTTTAGTATCTGAATATTCTGTATTTGAAACACTCGAGCAGGATTCACGGAGTCGAAAATACCTTGCCACACAAATCAGCAGCGTTGAAGGTGTGCATGAGAATAACGGGCATCCAGGATTTTAATTTGCAGGAGATTATCTCTGACATGATACCTGGGTATAAGCATAGAGTCACAAAATAAGCCATTCCAATGCTCGACATGTAAGGAGCAATCGATTTTGCCACCTCCAATCTTGCCAAAAGACCCTCTGAAAATGTGTCAATTAAATATCATAATAATCATCGATGAAGATATATTTTTAAATATCTTACTTTTGACATTCGACCAAGGCTTGCTGCCCTGATTTCCATAAGTTCCTCTCATTATAACGACATCCTCAACTTTATATGTCGGACCTGCGCTACCTGGTGGATTTCCCGATGGTGCTCCAGGCTCGTACACTGGATTGCTGAACGAGAACGCTGAGCATTGTCCAGCACCTGATAACCATATCAAATTGACGTTAATTTGTATTTTCAACCGATCGGATTGATCGAATGATACGGTCCCGAGTAGAAATGATCTAGTCATTCACGAGTTTTTTCAACCTCCGCACTAACGAAAAACTAGAGACTGGTGAGTGCCTTGTAAGTATTCAGCGAGTTGGCTAGTTTTTCGTTAGTTCAAGCGTTACAAACTCGCGAATGACGAGATTATTCTACTAGGGGTGTTCATTGTTACCATTGAAGTCTGCACTTCCGCAATTAGAATCCGCTCCCAACGGACTCGTCTGTAACTTCAGCACGCCATATTGGCCCTTGGTAGGATCACCAACTTGGTCCAATGGGTCCATCTGACGTGAAAGTCTATTAACAACTATGTCCTAGAAGCGATTCGATCGAAAACACGATAGACTGTGTAATAATAATTCACGTATCATTAATGTGGAATAATAATGTAATACGCACCAAGCCAACATCCTCCGTAGGCTCCAGAGTTATACGATTCCTCTCTTGACACAAATTTATATAAAATTGTACGAATTCCGTTTTCCTGACGATTTGATGTAACAGGAAGCAAATCAGGATTGTGATGTTTGAGGATGCAAAGAAAACAGATGTATTGCTGCGTTCGTCGGATAATAGAAATTTCGTTAATATGCGATTGAATGAAACACAGAAACCAGCGAGACCTGTGAACGAGAGAAGTTCATTTTTAGGTACCGTTGTCGGCCTATTCATGTCGAACAGATAGATCAAAAAAACGTCATTTGAAGTCATCAAAAAACGTCTAAATGGTGTACACCTGCAAGCACTAAATTGTGACGTCATTTCATGTGAGTTGGTCCGGGTCATATTTTTATCTTCCCTAGTACAAATGCGGATGGATTCGGATAAAAATATGGAAATGGATACAAAATAGAATCGAGACAGATAGAATTGAATTGCATTTCTATTTGTTTCAATCCTATTTTTGTATCCATCTTCAAATTTTTATCCGAATCCATCCGAGTCTATCCACATTTTTTGAAAGGGTTAGAATACATTATATATTATACAAATTATTATCACAATGAAAATATAAAAAATATGAAAATGATGTTAAGAAGACATAGTTCTAATGGAACGTCCATTTCTTTCTAAATATGCAATAAAACTGAAGATTTTCTCTCACATGGTTGTATGCGATCCCTAGTGAAAATAAATCATATAAGAACATACATAAAGCATATAGAAACCGTATATGATCATATATGGCCCATACAGAATCCATATATGACCCTTCGATGCAAGACTTTCCCATACATGTGAAACAATTCTGTCACATATGAAATATTTTTCGTATATGGATTTTATATGGATTATATATGAGTCATATATGATCATATATGGATCACATATGGATTAAATATGGATTGTATATGATTCTATGCATTTTCATATATGAATCATATATGAATTTTATATGTATTATGTATGGATTATGTATAGGTCATATATGTTCGTTTTTTACTAGGGATGTTATTTGTCGATGTAATTTACGCATTTTCTGGATTAAAAAATTCAAACTCATCAGATTGAAGGGATTATCGATGTTCCCTGCTAAAAATTTCCCATAGAAAACGATGGAATTTGACAGTATTTTAGCCTCTTTTCTATCGTTTTATCAGGGCATAATATAAGGGCGAGTTCTTACCAAAAAGTTAGTTCTAAAAGAAAACGATCAGTTCTAAAACGTACAAACGGTTGGTTCTTAAAAATTGCCCAATTTTCAGTTGAATGTTTTCCTTTTTATTTTTATTTTTTCAAATCGAGTATCCAATACTGCCCTGTTACAAAATAAGCCTTTCACCTCATATCGAGGGATATCATTAATTCAGTAGTGATATTCATTCTAAAAAAATAAATCTTGATGCCAAAAATAAAATCAACCAAGCATCAAATAATTCAAGAAATACTTGTCACACAATAAATTCCTCACTTCACATTGGAAGGGTTTTCTCTCGTACCAGAAAGACTATTTCTTTTTTTTTCAGCTGATGTTCTCACAGCATAGTTTATAAAAAAGGAATCTTGATTAGATGAAACGTAATGAGATAGATATATCATTTACAGGGCCGTCTTTAAGGCGGGGCACACCGGGCCCGAGCCCAGGGCCTCCTGCAAAAGGGGGAGCCTCTTCGTAGAGAATCGATAAGATTTTTACATATTTTCTTAAAAAGGTTACTTGAACAAAATGAAATCAAGTTATTTTTAAAACAAAACTAATTCTAGATATACGAACAAGTGGAAATTCAGTCAATACTTATTTTAAAGAAAAATCATAATGATTAACGTTAGAGTGGTTTTTGAAAAATTTCAAGATTTTACGTCTCCTTACATGGGCCTCCACTCTAAGTCGGCCCAGGGCCTTGAAGCAATGAAAGACGGCCCTGATCATTTATTGAATGCATAAATAGATATTAAATTTATTAATTATATACCGTTTTATTAATTCATAAAGAATAATTCATAATTCATCAAAAATTCATCATTTCCTTACATTATGCTCTGCGTTTTATATAGGGTGTATCGTGATATCAGATTGAGCCGATAAAGAAATTTGTCCCAATGGGGTTCTATAGTGATAAACCGATACAACGCGAATGGGTCTTTATCGGATTTCTATGGGTTGTATCGTTTCTTTTCAGTTATGCACTATAAATTGTTCTCACCTTCTGCAGTTCTATATGGTTTAATCGGAAGTTTCCCATACATTTGATACCATTTTTTGCTTATACGAGTTATATCGTAATATATGGGAAAGGCACGGAAGGATACCTATAGTTCCCTATTGCAAAAATCCAGGTGGGAATCCAGGTACCCAACCGAAATCCCCATAGGAAGCTTGAAAATCCAGTTGGAACTCCTGGGAATCCATGATAAAAATTTTCCATGTGAGAAACCAGGTGGGAATTCACGTAGGAAACCATGGGATTCAAGCAAATTCATAGGAAACCATCCGAACTTCCTACAGGAGAACATGGGAGTCCATCTGGATTCCTGTATGGATTCCCACCTGGATTTTTTCAATAGGGTTGTCTATCGTGGAATTCCTTTAAATAATTACCTTGTTTTCACCAGCGAATTGAATTTAAGAAATGTATCGGTATTTATCGTGTTTTCACGATACACATCATGTCAATAACTTCAAATATGATTCTCATCATTTTATATGGGGGAACACACGAGTTTTTTACACAAACGTTTCCTCTAGTGGATTTTCAAACAAAGTTCCTCAGCCGAAACTTTGATTTTCTTGTTCTTGTGTAAAAAGAAACTAGCAATTTTTCTGCGAATCCATAAAAAAATTTTCCACGGTCATTCACTCTCTAAATCTGGGAGAGTGAAAAATCGCACGTTTCACTCCACTAAGTGCTAGAAGTGAGCCTGTCCGCTTCGAGTGGAATTTTCACTCGTTTCGAGTGACCTCTCACTCTTTTAGAGTGAAAAATTCACTCTAACATCGGAGTGGTTGTGAATTTCTAACCTCAAACCTTAGAATATCACTCTAAAAGAGTGGAAATTTCACTCGAAAATTCGACTGGCTCACTTCTGGCTGGCTAAAGAGTGAAATCTCACTCCAAAGATTTTAGAGAGTGCACAGTTGGATCGCGAATGATCTACACAACTACGGAAATTCCAGATTCAGGAATCCCGTAGCAAGTAATAGGAAAAAATCTCTACTAATTTTTTAGTAGCAACTGTTATCGTGAAACTACAATAGAACCCTATAAACAGGAGTACAATTCTTCTATCGTGAATGACCTATGGAACAACGGGAATTCCAGTTTCGGAAACCATATACAAAAAAAACCATAGAAAAATTTTTCCATCAGATTCTATGGGAAATTTTTAGTGGCGGTTGCTATCGTGAAAATACGATAAAACTCTATACACAGCCGTAAAGTTCTGTTATCGTGAATTACCTACGGAATATCGGAAATTCCAGTTTCAGAAACCACATACAAAACGATAGAAAAATTTTTCTATCGGATTCTATGGGAAATTTTTAGCAGGGTTTATCTTCTCCAATTGATTCCTTGGAACTGGGAACATCGTTGAAACATGTTCTGCAAAATTTTGTGTGTTTTCCAGCTAAGGGTTTTGTGATAACCCTCACAGCACCACAATCCCAGGAGAATTCTCAAAGAATTCATAAAGAACACAACCAGTTCACTGAGAATTCTTCATGAATTCTTCTGGAACTGTGGGGCTGTGTGGGAAGCTTACGAATTCGTTTTAATAAACGATTCAAACTTCAGCAACATAATTTCTGATGAAAATGTTGACGGTGACCAATATGTGACGGTGTTTTTTTGTCAAAATGACATAAAAATGACGTTGTTTTCCTACCAATGTGTTCTACTTGGGTAATAATGGACTCAGTTTCGCGTGTACACGAGGAGGGGGGGGGGGGGCTACTGATATCTACTGATGAAATATTCTCGAGTATAAATGCAACTTACTTTCTCCAATCATTACTGCTTGCGTGTACTTGATGGGAAGCATTGATGTGTACCCATAAAAACTCGATTGTTGAACTGAAACCCAAAGTACGTTCATTTTGATCAATATTTTGGAAAATTCCCTGGCGGGAAGAAATATTGTTGGATTTTGTTCACTTTTGGCATAAAAATATTTCAATGAAATTCAATAAGAATGATCGAAATTCAACAAACTTCAATGAAAGTCAACGAATTTCACTCAAATTTATTGAATTTTGTGGACAATTGAAGGCCCGGATGCAATAAGGGGACTAACGCTCGAAATTCATGTTTCTTGGGTCGAAGAATACAAATATCGAAGAATTTTTGTGAAAATCGTTATTAATTTTTTTGTTATAAACAATTTGATCGCAAAATAGATAAATGAACAATTGGATGACGAATTTCACAAAAATTCTTCGATATTTGGATTATCCGACCCAAAAAACATAAACCCACGATGAGAAATCCGGTGAATACATTTTTTCCCACGAATTTCAATACTTAACCTGTAAACGACGCAAAAGCATGAAAAGTTTTTGTTCCGCTTTAATGAACAAACCGCTGTATTTTACGAACCAATAGTCCAATCGATCTAAAAATTTCCACAAAGTTTGTCCATATACTAGCGAACAACTTTGTCGCTGGAAGTTTTTTGTAGCTCATACTTCCCCCGACACTTTTTTGAAGCAAAGCATGGAAAACGTGATTTTCACTTCGAATTAAAAATTTATTCACTTGTTCTTAATTTTTACAAACTTTCACGATATTGTTGTCTTCAGAAAAGTCTTACGAATCGAAATTCGCAAGGTTCATTCCGATGCATCGAAAAATGACCGAGTTAGAACGAGTTTAATATTGAAAAACATTGATTCTTGGTGCGAAAAAATAGGAAGTTTCTATTTTTTTTCTCGAAAACTATGGATCCTCGAAAAAAATGGTAGACAGATACGTGCATTCATTTTTCAAGCCCTATCACCCAGTATTTTTCAATTTTCGAAATTCCGACTTTTGATTTTGGCGTGTGACGTCATGGCTTGGACAATAGTTTTCCGTGTTTTCGAGCGGTAGTCCCCTTATTGCATCCGGGCCTTCAATTATTCACTTATATTTTGGAACAGAAATTGAGTTGTGTAACATGCGTTGTAGAATACACTGTTGGCGCATGCGAATTTGATAGCGAACGAGGCTAAAAGTAAAAAGCGCGAATTTATGAAGAAGTATGAAATTTTTTTGGAATCAATCTTCAATCCTTCATCTACCCGATCGAAAAAAACCTCAAGGAATTCCATAAGGGTTCCCCTGGGAATTTGGCACAAAAATTATGATCAAAACCCATCTGGGAAGCCTTATGGGAACACACGTGGGAGCTCATGTAAGATCCTTCATGAAGTGTTTTTGAACCGTTTCATTCCAAGTAATCATATCAAATCTCCCCCAATAAGAACTTAGATGATTGAAAATATGATTTTGATCAGTATAAACAATGGTGGATGAATACTATTTGCAACAGTGGCCCAGTGATCTCTTTTGATGCTGAAATATTCTCCAAAAATGTGTTACATCAGTTTACCAATAATTGATATCTTTTGGATAGCTCTGGCAACTATTTTTTGAGTGGATCTGACAGCAGAATAATTCATGTTCATGTTTCAATCTGTCTAATTTTTCTGATGTTGATGTGAATACAATTTGAAATGTGTAAAATTCAATGGTACAGCTTAACATACATTTTCATTTAACGTACTTTCGTATTGTAAAAACAAATACTTGAAATTAAATATGTTGATAAATATAAAATATATATTTGTAATTTTAATTCGAAAAAATACAGTTTGATTATAAGGATTGAATAAAAATTGCAATGACTTGACATTATCGATATTGATTTCACCTGGTGTCAACTCTAATATCATAACGCTGCCCTGAATTTTGATGATGAAAATATTTAATACCTTTCCCCTATGAAAATAGAGAAACTAGAGATACCCCTCATATTTGAATGGGATTATAATTTCAAAGATGAATAATTGCACGTACTTTCTCATAATTCGTTCATTTTAATATTTTAGAAATCCTAAGTTCAATTATATATAAATTATAATTTCATTCACAGTTAGGTGAATTGAAAATTTATTTCACAAGTATATACGGAAAGCATGAAATTTCAAAAACTTTTGACCAGTTATAAGATTTTATGTTGAATACAATGTCTTATATAAAGTCCCACAAGGGTTCCCAGATGGGTCCCAGGCAAAATATGTTTGTGCCAAATTCCCAGGGGACCCTTATGGGATCCCTTGAGGTTTTTTTTGATCGGGTATCGCGGTACATCACCCGAATTTCAAATTTCGGATGAACATTTGTTTTCTCAGTCAGTTACACAAACTTTTATTCGAAATCCAGAATTCGAGCAATGTACCGCGATGGATGAAGAATTGAAGATTGATGTCTGAAAATTTCATACTTCTTCATGAATTCAGTTCGGAGTATTCTTGCCGAGAAAATGTTTACTCAGCCGGTACGCTTGTATGGCAGGTTGCATCAGCGGGGATCGCTGGTATCCCCTTAAATACACCAAATTATTAATTTGTCGAGGCAACATAATTATAATTTTCGGGAAACGACCAATAAATTATTGAACATTCGACGCGCAAATTAATTAACCAATTCAGTTATACACCCGTATATTCTTTGATCCCAGTGCAAGAAAATTTAAAAACCTAAATTTGAACCGAAACAATATTTTCTTAATTCGAAGCGAATGTATTATTGTTTTCGTTATATATAAAACAATGGGTGTAGAATCAAGACAACTTTTTTTTCTGTGTATTTTCCAACAGTATTTGACTGGTTATCCACACTGAAAAAAAAATTTATTCCAGTCAAATGAATATTTATTTGTCCTGCACCAAAGAAATATTCATTAGAATTCACAAAATATTCTTTGGGACAAAAACAATTTATTGGAATCAAATGAACGATTCAAATAAATTGTTTTTGTTCCAAAGAATATTTTGTTAATTCTAATAAATATTTCTTTGGTACAGGACAAATAAATATTGATTTGACTGGAATGAATTTTTTTTTCCAGTGCAGGATATCACTTATAATATATTTGAAATCAGTTCCTGTTGCCAAAGTTGCCTGTATTCAAAATCAAGAAATACTGGATAAATTGAAAAATGATCAAACATCAATTTAGAAAAAAATTCTCTCCTTTATTCCTATAAAAACAGATCGAATTAAACTTTTTTTGCCTATAAATTTGAAGGCAGATCAGTGAAAATATTTCATGGATAGATTTATTCCCTTTGGAATGAAATTAATCATGTATTCTCGAATTTTTACATTAAAGTGCATAACATGGAACATAATTTTTATTACGTACCCGTGCAGCCAAGAGATACAATCGCGACCGCGATCAAATTGATGTTGTAAGAAGTAGCCACACCAAATAATTCCCACCATATCTCACATATTAACACGAAATTTAGGGTCACGAAGGAAACAAGGTAACCTGAAATCAAAGTCATTTAAATAAAATCGGATGTAAAATACCCCGAATAAAAACATTTTCAGAACCATATTTAACCCTCCGTGGGTCACCCTCAAAACAGAGGCAATTTTTTATCATTATTCATCGAGATTATTGAAGGAGAGATGCGTAAAATTGATGATGCACAAAACCACAGGTTCCCAATGTTCCAAAGTGCAGGAATGACAATTTGTTGAAGAAAAAAGTCATGTGTCTTTTTTGCCCTAGTGACCAACCGAGGGTTAATTTGAATAGAATTATATACAAACTGTATATGAACTATATTGAATTATATATAAATTATATATAATTTGGGAGTTTTTTACACTCAAAACATTCTCATCAGATTCACAGTTTCAATTGAAGATTATTCTGATGGCGGTTAATGTATCATTTGGATGTAATTTCACACTCAATATTATTGAGATAACACAACGGCTTTGATTGTCACGCAATTTAACAGTGGATGATACGATTCCCCTTACTGCTACAATCTCCCTGATATTGGGATATTCATTTGACGTTTTTCAAATGACGCGGTATATCATTTCTCATTAGATACACCGAGGAAAACAATAAATTCACTGCAGCAGCAAAACTTCATTTGAGGGGAGAACCTGAATTAGGACAAGCGTTTGTTGAAGATTTGTTTATACTTCAATCGAATGAACTTTTTGCAATACCTTCACGTATGTTTCAAGTTGAAGAAGAAAATGTTTTCCAACGTGAAATGATCCCCTCAGGAAAATTGACTCCTTTTCAGCCAAAACATTTCATTTTTTCTACAAAGAATTGGATTAAGAATGACGTATTTTCGTGAGAATGGAGTAAATTTTCCTACACTGAGAGAAAGGTCCCCAGCTGCGGCAACTAAAATTCAGTTGTCCGAGCTCAATTTTAGTTGACGTAAATAAAAGTATAGTTGTCTGAAATATGAATAAAACAGTTTATTCAATGTGAATAATGAATTTAGCTATGACAAATAAAATTCATTCGGTTTACTTAGAGTGGATAAATTTCCTAGTTGTCTAATATTTAACTAAACCCTTTCTCTCAGTGTAAAGGAATATATACTAAATTTATAAATGCGTTTGTATCGTATATTTTATCCAAAACAGAAAAACCCTGAGAAATCATGAAATTCAAAATTTACTCGAAGTTGGGGAAAAACGTGTTCTTTAGAAAACAAAATTATGTTAACTCTTTATAAAAATTCTTCGCAAATAATTTCCCATAATTCTTCATAATTCGCGTAGTGAATTTCGTTTTAATCGAACGTTTAATGTTTGTTTGTAATCTTGCGCACCTGTTTTTAATAATTCTAAAAATTAACACTGGAGAAAATGCACTTTACCTTACACTGTAAATAATTTTATCGAAAAATTCCTACATATTTATGTGAAGTAATTAACACATACATGCGTTAGTAATTTTCCCAACTTGTCCGGAAATGTACTGTCAAATGTTGGGAAAAATCCCAAAAAGTTTGGAATTTTCAGATAAATGTATGGGAAATGTCATATATCATAAATGTACCGGAAATTGATTTACTAATCAGTGATTGGAATGTTCCGGTTGATGTGAATAGGAAAATTCCGACTATTTTTCACAGTGTAGTATTTATTTTGTTTGTAAACTTGAAATATACATGGAAATAAACTAAAAAGCTCATTTGATTCGATTACTTTTTTGGTATCTAAGGAAATTCCCCAAAATACAGATGCTGCCTTCAACTATTTACCTTTTGCTTGAACAGTGAATTTTTGCAGTCATTCTATCGATCACTGTAAAAAGAAAGTCTTAATCTGTTTGCATCCTCATTTCAGACAATGCTTTTTCCATTGTGTCGGCGGTTGTTTTTTCGGCTTAATTTCCCAGATAGAAAAATGTCTCAATAATGCCATCATAATGGTGACATGCACGCCAAGAAATGTTTGCATTAAAGTACCAAGGTGTTTCCGCATAAAGCATTGTTATTGGTAGCAAAACGAGGTGATGGTACCATAATGAAGACAATGTCTACATTTTATGCATCATTGCAATCTGAGCGAAGTTTATGATAGTATGTTTACGGCACATTATGTTACAAAATATCTAGGGCATGGTTTTCTATCTGGGTTTGTTTGCATCATAGATTCAGCCATGAAATGAGCTTTCTTTTTACAGTGATTATAACAATGAATTTTTTTCGCTATCCTATTCATAATCTTTTGAATTTAGATGCATTCACAATCATTCACAGCTTCAGCTAATTCAATAGCTGAAACAGGGAAATCATTCGTTGAGATAGTGAGAATTATTTCTTAAACTTGCAAAACATTCTCAGTAAAAAGAAATGTCCCTGTCACGGCCAATTGTCTCCTCTATTGGATATCTTTCAAAACTTGAGTCCACGCGAAAAACAACCCGACTGGAAATTTACCCCATGGACCTGATCAGGTAAACCTTGATCCAGCTCAGGTCCTGATAAGGCAACCTTATCAGGACCTGACAAGTCATGTCACGCTTCACTATTATAAGGACCTCATCAGGAGAGACTAATCGGGCTTTCATGAGGAATTCCATACAGAAACCTCCAAAATAACTCGAAATTAGGATATGAACAGGAAATCCAAAGCAAAGTCAAAAGATTAAAGAGACATCAAACAGATTGAACATCAGTGAATTGATTCGATAAAATTTGGTTTCAATACGTTAGGGATAGATTGAACAAAATAGTCAACAGTGTTGAGAAGTAGGTAATGTATTTGGAATGAACAGATTGAATTTAAAAATAGGCACACTCAGCTAGAAACGTGACATTTTGTCTTCTCAGGCCCTGCTTTGGGCCAACTTGGCGCGATCTGGGTCAAGTTAGGGCCTTTGATGGTTCAATTTGGAGGAAGGGCCATTTTTAGCAAGGCAGTTGAGAATCCTTCGAGATTTACCTTCTAATTTGAGGAAAATGTGTTGAATCAAAGAGTGTACAGTCTACAATCAAGACTGTACATTTTTTTATTCAGTTTATTAAACTATCTTCATGATCTGAGGATGAACTAACGAGGTCCCAATGAGGATACAGCGAGGAAAACCCACTTCAGCCTTTTAGGATAATCTGAGGAAATCTTGACTAGGACCAAATGAGCTTATTTATACGTGGGGCATCCACACCTAATCCTGATCAGGACTGTAGCAGGTATGCCTCATTTCGGATGACCTTGTTAGGTCCTTATCATATGTTGGGTCAACCCGATGACAATTTCCAGTCAGGAAGTGATCAGCTATAAGATAGCTAGCCAGTCTTTTAGCCACAATAGCTGAATTTTGGCTGCTGCAGCAAAATTTTCTAGTCTCATCATTTAAACTTTGCTAAGAATTCCTGCCAGCTATCCTGCGGGTTCTAAAATATGTAGCTATAATAGCTCAAACTCAATTGATACAGCAAAAAAATGTCTTCCCATGCGAAAGATATCGTATATGCATACATTTTTTGGACAAGTATCTCATTCCATAGACAATCCACCCTAGTAAAATTACACTGTAAAAAAATATTCGAGATCTCCCCATACCTATGTAAAGGAAATCTCCTATACTTGTACGGAAAAAGCGAATTCCCGTACACGTATAGGAATTTTCTCATAAAAATGTATTAAAATTGCTGTTTTTATGGGATTTTCACTGTAAATCTATAGGATTTTTTCCAAAATTTACGGGAAATTTCCTATCCATGTATGTATTAATTACTTCACATACACGTATGTGAAATTTCCCATAAACATTCTTTACAGGGTATACAAACATATTCAAACATATAATTTGTGGTTCCGAATGTTCAATCTTCCGCCATATCAACAATATATTCCATTAATATTATCAAGAACAATAAAAGTCTCTATCCTCACCGAACGTGATTCTCGTATTCAGAGACAGAGTTTCGACCAAAATATTGTTCGCGAATACCGCGAAAAAAGCCATGATAATGTACACCAGCGACATGTCGAAAATCACTGTAGTTCCCGGATACCTCGCTTGAAAGTAATCGACCGCTATAATAAAGCTGTAAAACGATAAAATTCACATAGCGTACATTCGATATAACAAAGAACGATAAAGAAGAAAGTGAAAAAAAAATACAAACAAAACAAAAGCTAATACGCATGAGAGTTATGAATGAACCTGTTGTAAGGAAGCAGAAATCCAATACCGCCGAGTATAAAAGCCATATGGATGAACTGATATTTATCCGCCGGGGGTGAAAGATGATTGATTCCATTTGAAAATTTGAACTCGTTGATCCCCCTCGCTTTTCCAAGCTGTACATAGCCCCGGCTTAAATTTTCGTCCATATTGTTGTTAATTGGATAGATTGGTTTTGGAAAAGTACACCCTCTTGCACGTCTTTACTTGGCATTCATCGCGAGAGATCGATACGTCGCTCGTGTTACTGAACCTCTCGAAGACACATCGTTTCTTATTTCAATTCAAACACGATCGGAAGATACGAAATATCGCTTTATTGTTATTCTTCACTTCTATCGTTTTCGACACGTGAAAATTGATCAAATGTTGTCTTTGACCCTTAAATTACTCGGGCGCAGGCCTTGAAGTTACCGGCATTGATTTCTGCGCGCGCAAGTCTTGAAATCAACGGGATTTCCCGTCTTGTTCTTACGTGGGTGATTCGAATTTTTGTCCAATGGAAATTGCATTTTGGCTAAGAAAAAGTTGATAAATTCGTGAGCCCAGTAGAAAATCTGGAATAGAAAAGAATAGGAAAAAATTTGAAATATCTAGATTTCAACATCATGTATGAATTCCAGTTGCTATTCTGTATTGAATTCTCCCAACAGAAATGAAAATCTTTTATTCGATATCGTGAAGGTGATTCATTGACTATATAGAAGTTGTTATTCTAAATTTGACATTGGAAAAATTGAATTTGAATTCCAGATTTGGAATACGATTTCACTGTAGAATAGGTTAGAATGGAGGTGAATAGAATTTCTGCAAAATCAATTCCATAACTCCAAAATTTGAAATCAAATTCTTGAATTTCAATCCGATATTTTTTGCTGGGTAATTATACGAGGGAGAAAAATATGAAAATAAAAATGAATCCAAAAGTGGAGGAAGTGGATATTGGAACAAATGAACCGGGAAAAATGTTCCAATTCCCTCCTAAATTACGCTTAGGTGACTCTTTGTTACCCTCAGATGACTCTTCGCTTGCGTTTTCGTTGCGCCTCAACGCTTCATTTTCACCAACGTTCGTTCGAAATCTGACAGAAATTAACAGAATTGAAAAGAGTTCTGTCAAATTTTAGACTTTTCCAGAGAAATGTAGAGGAATGAAGAGATCATCTTTATTAGGGAATCGTCATCGTACTTGTGAGTTCTTATATTATTCTTGAAGACTAACAAATCCGAGGACACCGTTCCGGTGGATTCCATGAGATACGCGAAATAAGATTCATCGAAACTGATAAACCATACTAATTTGATTCTATTCAATGACTTTATGAAAAAAGTGCAGAGTGTCCAGACATGAAATTTCTTCGTCTCCTCATCGATTTGTTCGATTTGGTTGGTTGGTTTTTATTTATTCATTTCTTTACAAATGTTAGTGTTTATGTCGTTTTTTTAAATTTCTGTTATATAGAACAGTATTTTAGTGAAAGTGTTGAACTAACCGCTAAACCACACACCCAGTTAGGAATTTCCTTTTCCGAATATTGGATTATTTGAGACCCTATCTTGGCTAAGACCACCCCAAATTGGCCCAAAGCAGGGCCTTAGATCCAAAGAGTTTCATTTCTGGATGAGAAGTAGCGTAGCGATAAGTAACTTGTCCTCAAGAACGCTAAAATTTGGATTTCTCGAATGAGGCATGGAACGAAATGATTCGCTATGATGGCTAGGAATTAACTCTGGTAGCTACTTTGTGTATTTGATACCCAAGCAGCACAACCACGTAGAGGAAAGGGTCCAAAAATGGGCTATGGTCCGAATATGGGCAATCGAAGTTGTAGGCTTGTATGGCGCTGCCGTTTGGTGGTGACCGATTCAACATGTTCTCTATCACCGACCAATTGCGTGCACAGCAGTTGGCGATTACAGTACAACGTGTTTTTTCTACAAGTGAATTTATATTTTTCGGTGTCTTTCAAAACTTTTTCAGGTATGCGATGTTTTCAATATTATTCCTAGTCATCCGTTCCATTGTATCTGACACGATATGTAGCTTATTCGGGAAGTATAGAAATGTAAATCAACGGGAGAATGAATTGATATCATAACAGTTTCGCCAAAAACCCCAGCTGCCAACGGTTTCAACAAAATTTTACGGGTAGCCCATTTCAAAAATCACAGTTTTTACGTTTTCTAGAAAACATTTTATCACCTCTTCAATCATTGGAAATAAAATATATTGCACAAACACACACCTCTGGTAATAGTTGTAGGTTCTTGCTGTCATTCTTATTTGGATTTTTTGCGCGAGGACTGGCCAGTATGAGATGAAATCAAAGTGGTAGCTCATTTTCGGACCCTTTCCTCTACTCAGGAGATTCATAGAATATTCTTATAACATACATTTGGTACAGCTAAATACGTTCAAATTATCTTCATAGTACGTTCACGAAAATGAACGTTGTATGAACGTGCCATGGAATGTGTTTTGCTGTACCAAATGAATATAACCAAGTGGCATGTCCACAGTACTCCACCAGCACTCTCGTGTTACTTGGGTATTTGGATAACTGAAAATGTTGCCGCAACATCTAAGTTTCAAATCTATGACAAGAATTTTTATTGTCACAGCTAAAAAAATACCTACCATAGCCCATTTTCAGCTATTCGAATATCAGCAACATCATTTTTTTCTATACAAACCTAGGGAAAAAGAACCCTTAAATCCTATTTACTCGTAAAATCACCCGCGTGAAAATATTTTCAAAATTATACATAATTTATATATAATTCAAACAGTTTATATATAAATTGTATATAATTATGTACAAATTATGTATAATTTTGACCATCTTTTCCACCCGGGCAATTGGAAATTGTAGGGCATCAATTTAAAAAGTTCTATCACTGCCCTGCTGAAAATACCGGACAAATCTGAATGAAACTAGCAGATTTCCCGACTGGAAATTGTCATCGGGTTGACCCAACATATGATAAGGACCTAACAAGGTCATCCGAAATGAGGCATACCTGTTACAGTCCTGATCAGGATTAGGTGTGGATGCCCCACGTATAAATAAGCTCATTTGGTCCTAGTCAGGATTTCCTCAGATTATCCTAAAAGGCTGAAGTGGGTTTTCCTCGCTGTATCCTCATTGGGACCTCGTTAGTTCATCCTCAGATCATGAAGATAGTTTAATAAACTGAATAAAAAAATGTACAGTCTTGATTGTAGACTGTACATTCTCAACTGCCTTGCTAAAAATGGCCCTTCCTCCAAATTGGACCATCAAAGGCCCTAACTTGACCCAGATCGCGCCAAGTTGGCCCAAAGCAGGGCCTGAGAAGACAAAATGTCACGTTTCTAGCTGAGTGTGCCTATTTTTAAATTCAATCTGTTCATTCCAAATACATTACCTACTTCTCAACACTGTTGACTATTTTGTTCAATCTATCCCTAACGTATTGAAACCAAATTTTATCGAATCAATTCACTGATGTTCAATCTGTTTGATGTCTCTTTAATCTTTTGACTTTGCTTTGGATTTCCTGTTCATATCCTAATTTCGAGTTATTTTGGAGGTTTCTGTATGGAATTCCTCATGAAAGCCCGATTAGTCTCTCCTGATGAGGTCCTTATAATAGTGAAGCGTGACATGACTTGTCAGGTCCTGATAAGGTTGCCTTATCAGGACCTGAGCTGGATCAAGGTTTACCTGATCAGGTCCATGGGGTAAATTTCCAGTCGGGTTTGTCCAATGTATACTACCCTCTATTGAATTCTATTAAATCACAAATGAAACCAGATTTTTTCATATCATTTTTACTTCCATGTTCCTTCCCAAGCGTGTATTGCCTATAATGAGAATGGGCTCCAGACTGGGGCCATCCTCTTTAACCCAGTATCAGGGAATGACGATGGGGCCCATGTTGCCTCAATCTTGGCCCTGTTGTGCTTTTCCATACAATTATGGTTGGTAGAAAATGGAAGTAGAGATGAGGGTAGATATATGGGCCCCCACTTTCTTTATTTGTAATAACTTCTTCTATTTTCAGTATAAAAATCTGAAATGAATCACGATTCTTCTGTGAACTACCCAACACTAATTGCATGAAGTCCTGTTTCATTCTTCGCAGCCATTGGAGGAATATAATTGTTTTTCTGAAGTTTCCCATTTTTTCATCACCAACATTTGTGCGGGTAATTTTGGTAATTCAAGAACAATGTTCATTCACTCATAAATTTATGCTTTTTCCAAGCCCATTTTTTCTCCTTAATCGCTCTAATAGCTTCGGCCATTAGCTTTGGACTTTTTAAAGGGCACCAGATTTTTTCGAAACATCTGCAACATATCGGTATATATAATAAAACCACCCAAGTAACATCAATATGCGTAAAATATTCTCCGAATGTTCGTAGAATCGGGGTCCGGAATACCCGCAGTGCAGAGAGTCCGTATATCCACCCTGACCATCTTGGAGAATAACATTTTTCTACCCTCGACTTTATAAATAAATTGACATTACTTGATGTGACATCACGCGATCTTTATAGCATACTAAATACATACCCAAACTCGGTTTCACCAGTTGGAATGAAAAAAACTGTAGTAATATTAGGTCAAACTCTTACTTTTCAAACTTTTGATAACGAGCACAAAATTCATTGCTTGATGTATCATCATCAACCATAACAGCTGAGCGATCAGCGCGATATACAGTGTCGTTTGGGAACTAGTTCCAGTAGGCTGAGTGTTCAGAGCTAGAATTCGTGGCTTACATAATCAGATACAGAGGGAGCCCATATTACCAGCAGGAGCCCATTATTCCACCTTTGCCTCTAATGAATCTTACTGCGGGCACATTTGAACTTGGCCCCCAATTGGAC
This sequence comes from Gonatopus flavifemur, assembly GCA_018340375.1. Classification (NCBI taxonomy): domain Eukaryota; kingdom Metazoa; phylum Arthropoda; class Insecta; order Hymenoptera; family Dryinidae; genus Gonatopus; species Gonatopus flavifemur. Next base: position 17,779,814 of record JAFFJZ010000005.1, read on the forward strand.
CAGAATTTTGGTCCCACTTTGGTCCAGTCTTGGGCCCATACAGGCACGATGGGGCTCAACACTAGGCCTAAGACTGGGCCAAAGTGAAGCTGAAATTCATGCCCGCTGGGGTAGAATTCAAAGCAATTTTCCAATTTCAAAAAAAAAGGAAGGGGCAGTATTGATTGCCTAGTCTGGATTCATGCTGGGCCCATGGTATAACCAGTGCCGTCTTTCTGCATAGGCTTTGTAGGCTCGGGCCTAGGGTCCCACGCTGATGGGGGCCCCCGACTCCTTGAACCACCATTTTCTTTAAATCCTACAAGAAAAGAATTTTTAATAATGAAAGAAGTAAAACTATGAGCTATGGATATCAAAATTGCACAGCCAAACGAACTTGATATCTTTATAATTGATTAAACTTTCCAAAAAGATATTGCTATGTATAAGTCAAAAAATTCCCTTACATGGGGCCCCCAAGCATTCTGAGCCTAGGACCCCTTAGCTATGGAAGACGGCACTGGGTATAACCAATTCTCGGGCAAAGCAATACAGCCAAGCTGGGAAAGATGTTATCATCTCAAGGTTGGCCCCATTTGTCGGCCCAGCTTGGCCCCACATTGGGCAGCATGGACACGCACCCTGGGCTTAGATTGGCCGTTAATACACACTTGGGTTATATATAAGGAAACGGAAGTATTGTATTAGGGTCAAGAATCGATGACGCAGAAGGGGGTATTCCCCCAATAAACATGAACATTTTGAAGATATCTTGAAGATATCTTTTGACAGACATCTTGAAGATGTCTTTCAAAAGATATGTTTGAGATGTTTTGCCAAATGTATCTGTAAGATCAGCAGTTTTGAGGTTATAAGTGCATATGAATAACACTTCAAATGCCTTTGTTCACAATCAAATTGCAAAGAAGGTAAATTCGTTCATAAATTAAAAGCTTGAATAATCTATGTAAATACTAACAAATTCTGTGAAAAGTACGATTTTGTCACCTTGCAGTGCTAGCGCTGAAAGTAACGAATCTCCATGTCACAATATTTTGCGAATTATCGAACTTCTTACGCTGAATTTTACGTACGGCCTTCGTGTACGGTGATTTTATCAAATTCTCATTCACACTTACTAATAAGTTGTTTTTCAATAACAGTGAGAAAAAAATAATTTAACGGTATCTATCACGGAGAAAAAATGGTTTGCTACCATACACGGGAAAAATATTATGTTTTTTTTTCTAATTTTGACATCGTAATTTTGGAAACAAAATATCGTAGCTGTGGACCATACTTGCACCCAAGCGTGTATTGCCTATGATGACAATGGGCCCCAGGCTGGGTCCATCCTCTTTAACCCAGTATTGGGGAATGACGATGGGGCCCATGTTGGCTCAATCTTGGCCCTGTTGTGCTTTCCCATACAATTATAGTTGAAAAAACATGGAGATAATGAATCTTAGTGCGGGCACATTTGAACTCGGCCCCAATTTGGACCAGCGTTAGGCCAAGATTGGGGTGAATTTATATCCCGAGCATGCGTGTACAATCCTCAGCGTGTAAGAATTTTGGTCCCACTCTGGCCCAGTCTTGGGCCCATATCGGCAGGATGGGGCCCATGCTGACCCGGGGTGGGCCCCATGGTATATACATGCTAGGGATTTTACAATTTCAAAACAAAAAGGAAGGGGCAGTATTGATTGCCTAGTCTGGGTTCATGCTGGGCCCGTGGTGTTACCAATTCTCGGGCAAAGCAATACGGCCAAGCTGGGAACAATGTTATCATCCCAGGGTTGGTCCCACGTTGGGTAGCATGGGCACCCACCCTGGGCGTAGATGGGGCCCGCCGTCAATACACACTTGGGCAATGTTATTTTATCTCTAACCTTACATCGTAAAATTTAGGCTGAACTCTTTGAAATTCAAACTGTTGGAACTATTGCTTTTTAACATCGTGAAATTAAAAAATTAATAAATAACAAACAAAGAAGTAACAAATTACTGTATTGAATAGCAGGAACTGATGTAGATAAGCAGAAATGTTATTAAAAACAAACATAGATTTGTTCATATTATATGAAAAAAAAAAATATCTCTCCTTCCCCTAAGAATAGAATCAATTCCAGCTGGGACAGACAAGGTGAATTGGAGAACGAACTTCAGGTCTGGTAATTGCGAGTTAAAAATCTCGGCACATGGAATTTAGTAAATTATTTCAAATAAGACTCACCACTCCACTGAAATAGCTGCATGAATTTGAGGATTATATGTTAATTTTTGAGTGAATTTTGGAAAAAATTATCATTGGAAAAAAGATGTGGTACAAATTTCAATATAAGTCTTTCTGATTGAAAAACAGAACACGCAAACTGAATATATGAAAGTAGTAAATGTTGAAAAAGTTTTGAAGATGTCTCAACCAACATTGAAACCGTTAAACATGGTTATAAAGTAAAAAAACCTATCCAGCATGGGATGAGCTTGTTTGTGAATAATGGTTAGAATGACATCAATAAAAATTCACTCATCACTTGTGCTACATTTTCACACTAAAAAATTCGCAATCTAAACAGCACTTTCACAAGTAACACATTATTCTTTATTCAAAAATAATTCTTACTGGTATTAAACTCCAATAATTAGAACACTTTCATTCTATAACTTCAACTCCCTGTCTAAAAGAAAGATGCTTTCAAGAAACAAAAGAATGAGAATACAACGTGATGATGTTCTATCATTTGGGTACACTGTAAAAAATATACTTCCTAAACTGCCAAAGAAGTTTGGCAGTTTTTTACACAAACTTTTTTTGTAAATTACCAAACAAAAGTTTGTAAACATTCAAAAAATTTTGTGATTTCACGAAGATTTTTGAAAATTCACAAACTTTTGTTCGGCAATTTACAAGAAAGGTTCGGAAATTATTTTTCCAAACCAAGTTTGTAAATTTCCAAGCATTTTTGTTTGGAATTCAACAAATTTTTTTTACAGTGTAGTATTTGTAAAGACAATTGCCGTTTATCATTATTGAGATGTAACATCGTAATTTACCAACTTTCTTAAGTATAATAAATACAGAGCCGGCATTGCTTTGAATACTGTATTCATATGTAACAAAAATGAAACATCATTAATTTATATCGCATACATGTGGTTTGATATTTTTACGTAGTAAAATCGTAAAATTGGTAAGAAAATCGTATTTATCTTTGAGGATTCTCGTTAAAATAAGATTGAATCATATGAACTTTCACTCTTCCACAACATAAGAAATGAACACTGATTTAATTACGATCAATATCTGCGGATTTGCGATGGGAACCTGTAAAAGAACAAATTTTTAACAATAACATCGCATATCAAATGTCAGAAAGGTCCTGCTAATACAAGTATGGTCCTCTGTTACGATTGTAACGTCGTAATTTATAAGGGAATATTTTTTCCGTGTAGCGCCTACAAAGAAATTTGTTGTCTTTGCAAAAATATTCACTCCAGCAGCTAAGACGTTGGTTCTGTTAACAAATTTGGTTATGTCAGCAACAAAGTGTAGTTGTGTCAATGATTTTTCTTGCTCTTTCAGCTAATTTTTTTTGTAGGCGCTATAGTAACAGACCTGTTTGTTATGCCAGCAAGACTTTTTTCTCCGTGATGATATTCATCAGACACTAACGATCACTGGATCATGTACTTCAATATATTTCACCAAATTCATTAAACTGTTCAAGTTTTAAACACAATGAACTTTTCTCATATTTGTATATGTATTAAACACCTTGTTCAAAAGATCACTTTTACTCTGAAAATATAAACCGCTCACATTATATCTCACTATGTCATATCGACAATTATAACCCTGGTGAAAATAAAGCGTGCATTTGGAGCGTCGCATAGGCGTGTTATTACCGTCACATGAGAGTGTATTAAGAGTCAATTGGCGCAGTTGAGCGTGGATCGAGCGTGACGAAAAGCGTTCATGCACGCTGTACTCACGCTTATATTGAAGTAAGCGTGCATTGAACGTATATTTTGTTCAGAATCACGTTATTGGTACGCTGTTTGAACTTTATGTGCACGCCGTCATTTCGCCAGGGAAGCACCGTCATCAAATTGTCCATATGGCTCAGGTCATTGAAGCGTACACTGTTAGAAATTTCTGCATTAATTTTAATGCATTTGCTGGAAGTTTTTTTCAAATACGTGCATGAATTGAGTTTCATACACATTTGACATGAAATTTAATGTAAACTATAGCATAATCTATATTTTTTTCATGTTTTTGTACATTAAATTTAATTTAAAATGTGTATTAACCTGAATTCATGTACGTGATTGAAAAAAACTTCCAGATATTTCTGACAGTGTAGGTACGTCGTGAAATGTCCGGGTTCGAATCTTGCAACCTCAAGAATCCAAAATGAAGTGAAATTGGTAGGACCGAGAGGGGGATCTAAAGAAAAGAAAGGAGGAAGAAGAAAAAACAGAGGGGAGAATTTTTTTTTATGCACGATCCAAGATTTTCCTAAGATATTTTTATGAATTCTTCAAGACATTTTTAAGACTTGATCGAATACGTCTAAAACATATCTTCCGCAAGACCTTTTTGAGATATCTTAAACTTGTCGAAATCAGTCGCGTAAGACATCTTCTTTCAAAATTGCGAAATATCTCTTAGATATCTAAAAGATGTCTTTTTGTTTGATTGGGACATCTTTGCCAAGCGGTTCAGAACGTCGAGAAAATGCGATCCCCGAAAATGTCTGTGCGCGCGCGCGCGCGCGTGTGTGTGTGTGCACTCTTTGGCGTACGATAACTCTCCTTAGAATGCACCGATCATGATGATTCTTTTTTCAATATTTTCGTCTCAGAGGCGCATTGAGGCCTATTGATTCTGGTCCCGATCGGATAACACGTTTCGAAAATATTGCGGAATACGTTTTTGAAAATCCTGATTCTGCGGCCGCTCATATTTCCACTTCCTATACTTCCATACGAGTTTCATCCCACTTGGGTGAAAACTGTAGAAAAAATGTTTTTGAGGTCCACATTATTGGACGATGTTTTGGAAGCGTGCGTTTTCTGTGTTCGTATCGTCCGAATTTCGTGGAATTTTGGGCATACTCGATTCGCGGGGTGGTGATTCGGTGATGTAAGTTTCAAGCAAATCGGAACGAAGGGAATAGAAAGGTGAGCACTAAAGTTTGGAACAACTTTCGAAAATTTCGTGAATACCGCGCTCATGCAGATATCTTCCGTTCCTATCCTCCGATTTTTATAAAATTTTTACCTCGGTTTCGTGCAGTGCCAATTGCGATTTCTCGTAAGTCTCAATCAGATCCCCAGGTAAAAATTGACCATGGGCGCTAGGTTGCCGCAAGGCTCACCAAGATGGGCCGAGCCTAGGCTACCAGGCATGGCGCAACTCTGAAATGATAACATCATTTCAGCCTCAGCCCATTTGTTTCCACAATCAAGACCCAACACTGGAAACAGGGTTGTGATAGCATATGCCGTCAATGGCAGACCATACAAAAATTTGTTCGCCAAGGATGAGCCAGCGCTGTAGCAATCTTGCGACAGGGTTGCGCCCATCCCATGCCAATGGTCACTTTTATTTTTTATTGTAATTGAAAATAAAATAAAAAATCCATTCTATCATTTCGATTGAACGAAATGAATGTCGGAGAATTTCAACATGTAATTTTTCTGATTAGTTTAAACTGATGAATGGCGTAAATCCGGTGGTCCTGGCGTAGAAGTAGGCGGGTCTGGAAACAGATGAAGAATTATTTCTGTCATGGAATCTTCAAAGGAGACTTATATATTGATGCTTGGTTCGCCACTCGCAGGAAACAAGCATCACTCTGGTGAGAGTTATTGTAATTTGCTGTTTGAGAAGGAAGTTTCACTCTTAGCCAAGCTATTACTCAAGTCGAGTCAAGCTAACGCCTAAACTGAGCGAGGCCATCGCCCAAGCTGAGCCAAGCTATTGCCCAAGCTGGACCAAGCTACGACCCATGCTTGGTGCAACATGAGAATCCATTGTCATTCAGAGTTGCCTAATGCTTGGAGCAGTGTCCCGCCAAGCCCTAGAGAGCCTCTGTTGAAAGCATGCTTTTTCCTTCAAGCAATATTGGTTGAAGGATGGGCCAAGCGTGGCGCAGCCAATGATCAATGATGGATCAATCAAGTCGATTTATGACTTCCCATATTGATACAATGTTTAGACCATTGTCAACCATCCTTGTCCCTACATAGATTGCCCAGCTTTGGCTGGCAGCCTTGCGTCTAGCTATATTCCGTCGTCAGCATTGGCGGAGCCTGAAGATTTTTATATGGTTTCTTATTACAGAAGAACGGGAGAAGGAAAGGACAAATTTTGTCGAAAATTAGGATTTCGCGACTACACGTATATTCGTTTCTGGTTATTCGATTGCAATGAAATTTATACCACGTTTTAGTTACGAACACGTTTATACGAGTTTGAATTGCTTATTCAAAATTGTTTGAGGCTTAGTTTCCGAAGTATGAGTGTTTTCAAATTTCTTTCAAGTTCAAATAATTTAAAACCATTGTATGCTACATACTTGAGCTTGACACCATTCGCTATGTTGCATAGCGGTGGATTTATGGGAAAGAGATTTGACAAACTTTGATATTGCAAATGGGAATTGCAAACCTAGTATTAAAAATTAGGATGCAAATTGAAATTCAACAACTGAAAACGTGCAATAAACATGTATTTTCATTTTCATTGAGAACATGGAAATACTGTATGGTTCTCCATGTTGACGAAGGCTGTGATTTTCATCCCATGCACGAAAAATCCCAAATTTCAAGTCTGTTGCAGTGCTGAGTAAATTATAAGAGCTCAATAAAACAATAAGATACAAGAAAATTATGAAGTTCATTAAGTATAAATTATCGGTACGAAGAAAAACAGAGTGATTGATCATTTCATTACGTCTCTTGTCATAATTATATTGATAGACAGAATAAAAACAGAACTAATATTTCATTGAGTTCATGGATGAATTCTCCGCACTAAAATATATCATATCACATTTATGAATATTGAAAACCCCAAGGCACATGTTTTATGTTTTTAAGATTACGAGACGTCATGAATATTCTATAAGAAATTTAATATTCTTCGATAATGTGAGTGTTCATTGACAATCAACGTGAAAAACATTGTGCTCCCACATTGTATTCGACGACGAACAAAAGGAAGACATTTTATTCACATAAAGTGTAAAACTTTTAGGAAGATTTGAAAATTAGAACAAAATATAATTAAGAAATCTATGATAAAAATGTTTTTATTGTTATTTTTCATTGAATCAATATAAACCGGAAGTTTATAATCTTCTTTATGATTCATCAACGAGTAGGTGTAGAAGTAGATTGTACGTGCATATATAAACAACTGAAAACATACAAATGTCATTTTCCTCGTAAGCATCATCGGTTTATCGGAAGAACCGTGGGTCAAGGGTCGAGATATAAAATGTCTAAGAGTTTGCAAAAGGAACTGGTCAATGAAAGATCTGTCAAATCGGTTGCCATTGTCGGAGAATCCGATCAGTATGAGAAACGTGGCGGCGTTGAAAGCGTGCGTGACGATTTCATAAAGATTGCGGCAAATAATCCTAAAGTCATTATGTTCCTCCTTGGTGGTTTCACGTTCTCTTTGATCTTTTTCACAGTTACTACAGCCAAACAGTTATGGAATTCGGATAGTATGGAGAATTATATCGAAACACCGCAACAAAATCTGGTAAATACATGTGCGACAGAACAACACTCGGTCTCAGAAGAGTTTTCTATGAAATGTGAGATGTGAGTTATAAGAGAAAGAATGCATAATGAATGTGAACGTGCAAGTGTGAAGTAACGATTATGTGATATGCGTGACATGTGATTTCTGCGTTACTTAATTCCCATCACATTTTCTTTTCACCGACTAATAATATTTCCATTCTCTACAATCGTATAAGTTATCGGATGAATCTTGAGAATTTAGATATCAGTTGATTTTCAATCAACTCCCTGTTTAAAACATCGTATTCGCATTTTGAAGGAAAATAATCTGCATAATCATTCGTTGGATTTTTTGATAGTATCAACTGAATGTTCTTTCGGAATACGAATTGGAGCGGTACGTGTTTCCTAAAAATATGACCAGAAGCGAGGAATCGATTGAAGAAGCGATGAAGGATGAGGACACTGTGATTTATAGAATAAGATCTGGACCGAAATCTCCAAAGGCTGATGGAAAACCTGCCGTTTTGATCGAACATGGGATTCTTTGCGACACGGATCCATGCGTCATGAATAAACCACAGCTGGCTATTGGTAATACGATTATCGATAGATTAGATAAAAATAAGAATTCCGTAATCCTCAATTTGAATTAATCTCCCTAATTCTCAATAAGATTCTCAAATTATATATTTCACCTACTTATTAGATATCTTTTGGACACTGAATCTGAAATATATCTAATAGAATTTGATAGATGTCTGATGCAACATTTGTAAATGGTATCAATGTTCACTCGATAACATTGCATGAAACAAAACAAAATATTTACATATTTATATAGAATGAATCTTCTGAAAGATGATATTCTGAGAATTTGATTATCGTTCAAAACAAGTGATATATTCTTCAACTGCAATGCAATATACACTTTAAAAAATGTGGGAAGTTTTTCTTCACACTATTGGTGGAGTTCGTCCCTTCATCGTGGGGGGAATTGTTTTTCACCAAAAATGAAGGATTTTTCCACCACTTTACAAAATTATTTCGTTCGATGATTGTTGAATTCTGTACAAACGAACGAAAAATCGATCACATTATGGTGAAGAATTTCCCATTTATGAGGGAACTTTGCTGCCACCATTTTTTGGGGGGAAATTCCACAATCATTTTTCACAGTGTATCTTTGTATTTTCCATTGCTAAAAACATCAATGATCGACAATTTTCAAAATGATCAATTGATTCAGATTATCAAAAATATATAAATAATTACACGGAGAGAAATTTTTAGTTAAATTTACTATGTGATTATTGTGCTCGAGGCCCACATAGCGCACAATGTCTCAATAATATTCTCAGGATATCACAAATATCTCACTCGAAACATTCTATGTTAAATATTTCTACGAGATTCCATAGATATTGCGGATAGAATATTTCATTACAAATATTCTGAGAATCTTGTGAATGAAATATTGCAGATATGATATCTTGCAATGTTCTGGGAATCTACGATGAGGGATATCTCATGTTTGTCGCGAATGAAATATTCTGAGAATATTTCAGTAGCGATATTTTATGTAGCAGTAAGAATTTTTATTCATCAGACCCGCTACTCACTCGTTCGTAAAATTTACAAGTAGAGGGCGAAAGAAACCTATTCAATTTCAGTTTCAGAGGATTCTGAATTGATTCGTCTATATCCCACGGAAGTGAATTTATCAGAAACACATCATTATGATGACGAAGAATGACACTTTGAGGGCATTGAAGTCATTTCAGTGATTAGCTGAGGTGATAGAGGCTTTGTCTATGACTCGGAGAACTGGGGTTCGATCCTCACTGAGGGAACTGTCCTAATAATCGATTTTCAATGTGAATTTCTCTTACAAAGCCATCCAAATCATATTCTATACAACATTTTTAAAAGAATTCACTCCAAAGAGAATTTTTTTTCTACCAAAAGCAGTTTTTGTACCATTGTTGATACGCGTAATGTTTTGACGGAATTTTTTCCTGTATAAAATATCCCTGAGATGATCTCAGCAATATTTCAGAATGTCTCCAAAATATTACGACAATCATCTCAATGGTATTGCAGAATGTTTCCAGAATGTCACAAAGATGGTGGCATAAGACATTCTGACAATATTCTTGAGATGTTCGCCAGAATATTGCATATTTCAAATATAACATTCTGGCAATGTCATTGAGACATTCTGAGCTATGTAGGGGAACAAACTGACTTTTCAATGGTATTAACTGTAAAAGATAGTGAATTTGACCATGTTTCTATTGTCTCGTCATAGTAAATTTCATCGTAAGTTCAGTCTGTTCCTTGGTTACAAAGTAAATTGAACTATAAATTTTTGTTCGTGTAACAATTATCACATTTTTTCACTGAAAAAACGTATCCTACGGACAAAATTAAACACTTTTTCTATTTTTTTTTTTTCACCAGCATTTCCCTACACTGAGAAAACAGATATCTTGAAAAATACCATAATTTATGGATTTTCAGCGCTGGTCTGACCCGAGTCGGAATATTCACTTGCATGGATCTCTAAAAGTACCATAATTTCTTGGACTTTTGGAAATAAGTATGGTACCTTCCGTATAAAAGTCCAAGACATTATGGTACTTTTAGAGGGTTTTTCAAGTAAATATTTAGTATGTAAGAATAGAAAAGTTGGTTCGTTTTGCCCATACAGCACACTAGATCAGAAAAGAATTCATGGACAACTCAACCAGAGCTTGATGAATTCAATATGAGTTCTGGAGAATTCTTTGTGAATTTCTGTGCTGTGTGGGTGGTCACAGAACATACCTGTACAGTAGGCCACCGATTCTTTTGATCCAAAATTGTATGAAATCTCATACAAAATTCTAATTTTGCATGCATTTTTATATAATTTTAATTTCAATACACATTTTGCAACAAATTCGATGAACTTATGATTGATTCCAATTACAAATTCTAGAATTTTCATATTCATTCGATATTCCAATTTTCAGACCACTTTTACTGTGCATACAATATGTACATCATATTTTTCATCTGAATATATATGCTTTCGAGTTGTTCCTTCTCGCTGTTGCTGGTACAGACCAAACTAATGTGTAACTGATTATTATCGAAGTTGATTTCAATTCAATGCCTTGTCGCGCATGATAATCGATTCGAACGTCGAGCTGCTGCATGCGTTTAACATTTTTTCTGTAACATTCTGAGTATCTCAAATTTCCAACTGTTCCAACAATCCCCGTTGAGGGGATTATATGGGTTTCAGAGGCCAAAACAAGCTAATCTTCTCGATTTTTTTGCATATTATTAAATAACTTTTGAACAAGATTTTAAAAACTTCTGATGAGAAAATATGACAAATTGAATTGATGGCGGTCGATTTTCGAAGGTGCCTCGACAAAAGCGTAGTTTGCGGTAGTCAAAATTACTTGCGACTGCTTCATCTGAAAAATAAAAAAAAAATATTTTCTTTTAGTTTTAGAGTAAAACTAGTCCCTGAACGAAGGACTTGAAAAAAAAAAATGAAAATTCAATTTTTAGCAATGGTTTGAACGAGAGTGTCACTTCTTCGGTAAAATGTTCGGTATTCATTACGTTTTCAAATTTTTTGTAGTCGAAGGAAGAAAAAATCCTTCGTTCAGAGACTAAAAAATGATATTTCAAAGAAGTATTTCAAATTTGGGCGAGATCAAACGATTAGTTTCCGAGAAATTTTGACTACCGATTTCGAAAAGTGTGTTTCGAGGAAAACGCGTTTAAGGCACTTTTTTTTATCATTTCGGGGAATTTTAGATTTCATCATATTGCGAAAAGAAAACATTAAAATGCTTGTGTACAAGCTATTGTTCACACTGGAAGCAATTAACCTGTACCGGAAGATTTTAGCACATTTGTACTGCAAAATTTCACTCCAAATGTTATGGAATTTCACCTTCAAAACTGGAAATTTTCTGAGCCTCAGTACTGGGATTTTCCAGTACACGAACTGGACTTCTCCAGGACACGCGCTGGAAAATTAATGCTGAAAATATTCATGAAAATTGAAAAAAAATTGCTCCCACAAAATGATTTAGCACGGCCCAAATTTTGGCATGTGGATGGACAGAAAGTCATGTCTACCTAATGGGATTTGAACCTACACTTTTCTACTTGCCTACCAACCGGAACCTAAGACCGAACCGATGAGCTATAGCGCGACATGTTGAAAGGCTACACTGTAAAAAAATTTCACCGGAAAATTCCAGTACATGTACTGGAAGTCATTAACCTGTACATGTACCGGAAAATTTCAGCACATTTGTACTGCAAAAATTCAGTGCAAACGTTATGGAATTCCCGCATCAAAACTGGAAATTTTCTGAGCCTCGGTACTGGAATTTTTCAGTACACGAGCTGGACTTTTCCAGGACATGTACTGGAAAATTAATGCTGAAAATATCCATGAAAATTGAAAAAAAATTGCTCACGCAAAGTGATTTTGCAGGGTCCTTGTGTTCCAAGATGATTGAGAAACTTTTGATCGTTCATTGTGATGGACAGAAACTCATGTCTACCTAACAGGATTTGAACCCACACTTTTCTACCTGCCTACCAACTGAAACCTAAGACCTAACCGATGAGCTATAGCGCGACATGTTGGAAGGCCAGCTTGGGTTACTACATATGCTTCATATCTAGAACACAAGAGGATAAGTCTTGGAAAAACCTCATATATCAATTTCATTGGCTACAATTACAATTATTATTCAAAATCTCAATCAGGAAATTTTTAATATAAAGACTTGAAATTTTTCCTGCCAGAAATGACGAAGTCCAATAGAAGTGGAAAATTTCAGTGCAACAGTGATTAAATTCCGTTGCATAGCAACTGGAAAATTCCATCACACGACCTGAAAATTGCAGTTCAAAACCTGTATAATTCAATTGCATAGTAACTGGAAAATTCCATCACAAAACCTGAGAATTGCAGTTAAAAACCTGTATAATTCCAGTATACCAACGATTAGGTTTTTTTTTCTAAATTCCAAATTTTTTCTCAAGTCCTTTTTGAGGGAATATTTTTTTTTGGTGCACAAGAACTATAAAATTGTAGTACGAGCCGGTAAAATTTTCGCGAAATCATGGCAAAATTTCAGTACATCATCTCAAACTTGAAAATTCCAGTACAATGACTGAATTTTCAGTTATGCTTGGTAAATTTTCAGTAACGTAACAACAAAATCTCTGTACATGTACTGGAATATCCATATTCCAGTACTAGCACTGGAAATTTCCAGTCCAGTTGCACAGTAAATTTCCAGTTTTTTTTTACAGTGTAGCTGGGGTTATTACATATGCTTCATAGGATACACAGAGGAATAAGCCCTCGAAAAACCTCATATATCAATTTTATTTGTTACAATTACAATTATTATTATTCAAATCTCAATCAGGAAATTTTTAATATGAAGACTTGAAATTTTTCCTGCCAGAGATGACGAAGTCCAATAGAAGTAGGAAATTTCAGTACAATAGTGATTAAATTCCAGGCATAACTGGGAAATTCCGTTGCATAGCAACTGGAAAGTTCCATCACACGACCTGAAAATTCCAGTTCAAAATCTGTATAATTCAATTGCATAGCAACTGGAAATTTCCATCACACAACCTGAAAATTGCAGTTCAAAACTCCAGTATACTAACGATTAGGTTTTTTTTTCTAAATTCAAAATTTTTTCCAGGTCCTTATTGAGGGGATACTTTTTTCTGGTGCACAAGAACTGTAAAATTGTAGTGCAAGCCAGTAAAATTTTCGCGAAATCATGGCAAAATTCCAGTACACAATCTCAAACTTGAAAATTCCAGTACAAGGATTTTCAGTACCGTACCAACAAAATCTCTGTACATTTACTGGAATATCCATATTTCAGTACTAGCGCTGGAAATTTCCAGTTCAGTTGCACAGTAAATTTCCATTTTTTTTTACAATGTGCAGCGTTTGCGAGTCATTGGAATTTTTTGGAAACCCTAATTCTTTATGTCTGAAAAGCTAAGCCTCGAATAAAACTTTTCTCAGTAGAAAAGTTCATCACGGTGTACCAGTTCTGGGGACCTCGTATGTCGGTTGGGTTTTTGAAACATTGATGAGATGAAGCCTTTAGAAAACTCCAATAATGCTGTTACTGAACAATGCCTGTTAGGAGTAGTTCTCATTTTTTTCAATTCAAATTAGTACATTAATATCAATTATCTTATCAAATAAAATCCTTTCTTGATATTAATGTATCGAATTCTTCGTAGCTTACATCCTAGTGGACCAGGGATATGATGTATGGTTGGGGATAAGCAATTCGAGTATGGCTGAAAATTTCGAATCGTAAGTAATACGTATCGTTAATGATAAATATAATATGACCTTCTTGAAACTCGAATTATCTTGAATGGTGGATTACACACACTATGAAAAAATCGCAAATCTCTTGCGTTTTGCAACTGCAAAATTTCAGTACAGTAAGATCCCGCAATAAGAAACTGAAAGCCCCCAAGGGGAAGAGTTTTTCCATCAATCAGGGTCTCCTCACTACTTCTACATTGCCAACACTCCTGGCTCTTTCTACCTTCCTCTCGCATTTTCATCGACGACCCCGCATTAAGAAACTTTGCTTCAGCCGTTCGAGCTGTGGTCGCGCGTCATTCATTTTAACACTAATACTTATTTACAAAATATAAGTAGAAGAAAAAATTAATCTCCAATATGCTCATTACAGATGGGTCGAGGTGTGTGAAAGTTTTCATTCATTTCCAAAAGTCAACTGCGTTACTCCCAATGAATATACTATTTCTCCGGATGAGTGCATCCTTCATCAATACCAGTTTCATCTTATTACAGTTGGAAAAAATTTCCAACAAGATTCAGAATCTTTCCCAATCACTACGGCTTTTGATGTTCTATATGAAGATCTTTGAATGAATTTATTTCAATTTTTAACAAATCCTATGTTCATTATTTCTAAGGATAACGTGAACTTTTGTTTAATATTTATATAATATTAATTTCATTGCGAATGAAAAAAATTGAGTGATAAATAAATATCCACTGTTAGAAAAATCTGCCTGAAACTTCAGAAGAATATTATTACATTTCATATTAAAATATTGAATTCAATAATATAATTCTTAATGTTAAGAATTTTTTCTCAATGTTGACAATTTTGTTCTTAATTGTAATAATATATTTGTGAAATTTAATAAACAACTCTTACATTTCAGAAAGAAATTGTGAAATTTCATCATCAATATTAAATTTAAGAACTATTATTGAATTCAGTATGAAAATATAGTATTTCATCAAGAATTTCTCATTAAATTTAAGAATTTTTCCAACAATGTCACTAAGACTTCGTTTCAAAATGACTTCCAAAACTCCCAAAACTTGACCCATTGAGTCCCAAAATTACATTTTTTCGTTGCGTTTTTCAACGCTTCTACTTTCTGAGGAAAAAACACCTGAAAAATTCTGGCAATTGTGAAAATCAACGTGGAAACCATCAAAATGGCGGTTCAAACGCGGAACAAACGTCAGAAACTTCAAAGATTTTTCATTCAAAAACGATGGACTTTAGAGAAAAATGTTACTGAACAAAAAGTTCTTAGAACTGATCAAAGAACACGCTGGAATTTTTTCCGACACTTTTAACGACTTCTTTGAATTTTCAAAATCGTCAAATTTAAAAAATTTTTAAAAGTCGTTAAAAAATTCTGAAAAAATTTCAGTATATTCTTCGATCAATTTTTAGAACTTTTTGTTCAGTAAAGATGTTTTCCAAAGTCCATTTCTTTCTAATTCAGAATCTTTGAATTTTTCGTCTCATATTCGTGGTTTTCTTTTATAGTTTGTTATTTCCCAATATTTAAATAATGCATCATACATTTAATCAATAAGAACATATTGAATGGAACAGGTCCACTAAGAATAACGTGGTATATCCTATGTGAACTAGATTATGAATGGAGTATTGGAAAATAACAAACTATAAAAGAAAACCACGAATATGAGACGAAAAATTCAAAGATTTTTAATTAGAAAGAAATCGACTTTGGAAAACATCTTTACTGAACGAAAAGTTCTAAAAATTGATCGAAGAATATGCTGAAATTTTTTCAGGATTTTTTAACGACTTTTAAAAATTTTTTAAATTCGACGATTTTCAAAATTCAAAAAAATCGTTCAAAAATCCTGAAAAAATTTCAGCATATTCTTCGATCGATTTTTAGAACTTTTTGTTCAGTAACATTTTTCTCTGAAGTCTATCGTTTTTGAATGAAAAATCTTTGAAGTTTCTGACGTTTGTTCCGCGTTTGAACCGCCATTTTGAGGTTTCCACATTGATTTTCACAATTGTCAAGAGCATAAATTGAAATTTGAGATAAATTGACGTGGTTTCTGTAGTGACAACAAGAATTCTGAAATGATTCAATGTGAAAACGTGAGACAAAGAAAAAAAAACGTTTGAAAATTCGCCTTTTTTCGGAAAAAAAACCCAGATATCTCGCCACAGGGACATTTTCTGGAAAAATCGATGGCAGATTCTGAGAGATGAGTCAATTTTACATCGACAATGCTTATTCTAGGATTTTTCAGGAGTTTATTTCTCAGAAAGTACAAGCGCTGAAAAACGCAACGAAAAAATGTAATTTCGGGACTTAATGGGTTAATGTTCTTATTGCGGGGTTGCGCGGAATCGGTAGGCGGAAAGGGGAAAGACTCGCGAGCGAGAAACTGGTGAAGTTTCTTATTGCGGGGTTTTACTGTACAGTTATCGAAATTTTATGGATTTTGTACTGTAAAATTCCAATGAAGGTGCTGGAATATTCCAGCAAATGTACTGGAATTTCCAGTCCAATGTACTTGTTAATGACTCCCACTAAAAATACTAAAATTTGCCAGCAAACATTTTTTACAGTACATTTGAAAGTCATGTTCTACCATATATATGACGTTTCATGTCCGACTATAGCGGGTTTGAACAGAATCGATTGTTTTGTTTCAAAAGTACATCAAGTTTCAATCAAAAAGTTCATAAAAATCTATAGAAACTAGATATGTGGTTTATGAAGAAAAATCAACGTTGAGGAAGTTTGAATCGTTTATAAAAACGAAACGAAAATTCAAACTCACAAAATATGATGAATCATCGTTATTTATCTTTCAAATTAACTCCTTGAAATTGAAAACATCGTTTGAAGAGTGTGCTGCAAGATTCCAGGTTTTTAAGCAGGATTGAGTCTGAGTATTTCGTTATTCGTGTATTGATTTGTTTCAACAAGCGATTCGAACTTCAACAACATAAAAAATCGTTACTATTATAGATCGTCCTGTGCGAAGAAAATGAAATAGCTGTAGCAGCTACTCACTTCTGTAGCTCCCTTTTTCCACGGCTATAATTAAAATAATTGCATCTATAGCTATTCATTGGCTACCATATTAGAAAATCTTAGCTGTGTCTGCACAGGTTTTATCCCAGCCAGCAAAGTGCTTCCAAATTCACATTTCCGCTACTATAGCAGTGCTAGTGGTAGCAACGTAGTAGCTTTTCCATTACCGTGAGACTGCATGCTACCATAACATATATATGATTCAATTTATAACGTAGCACTACTTCAGCGCTACCAAGTAGTGCTCCTAGTAAAAATACTACCAAGTCGCTCCTATTTCCATACATAGATGAAGCCATATACGTACAGAAGATTTTTAACTGTATAAGTGAATGGTAGCACCACTGCCAGAAGCACTGCCTTGATTTTGTTGGCTGGGATGGTTGATCTTTGGATAGCCAAATAATTCAGCTGTGAAGTTTTTGCTATGGCAGCTACATTCCTCCCCTTGTAGGAATGCTTTAGTCGTTGACAAGTTTTGTAACCCTCAACTAACCAAAAACTATAGACGCTTGCAAGTGTCTAGTATTTGGCTAGTTGAGCGGTACAAAACTTGTCGATAACTAGAGCATTTCTACTTGGGTTGCCGTTACCGTTAAGTAAGTAGCTGTGACAGCTCAAAAATAGCTCCCGTAATAGTTACTCCCCTAGTAGAAATGCTCTAGCGATTCATTGGATTTGTAACACTTATCCCAACGAAAAACTAGAAAACTTGCCAGTAACTTGCAAGTTATTAGCAACTGTCTGGTTATTCCGTGGGAGAAGTGTTAAAAAACCAATGAATTGCTAGAGCATTTCTACTAGGGTCCTTCAGTGTGCAATCAGTGATAAATTTTTCACTCGTTGAATCAAAACAAGAACATGGAATTGGAATACAGAAACAAATGAAACAATAGTATTGTGTGAAGGATTTTTGATGATTGTGTCAGATTGCGGTATCTGCTTTACAGGGATGAGAAAGAGGAAAGGAACCGTATTGAAAAACTAGCCCATTACATCCTCCTCTCCACGGATAAGGAAGAACTATCTGTCATGGGTAATGTGAATGGAACTATGAAATTCTTTGCCATAACCGCCTCGTCCCCTGCAAAACAGGTATTTCAAAACTCATTCTCATAACTCGACGTTACAATGCATTCAACGTTCTCGTGAATTCCATTATATACATTAAAAGAATTACTTATCCTCCATAATTGCAGACAAACTTATCTAAATGGATCAATGCAATACCCGGCGTTGCGTTTGTCAAAAACCTATACCAAAGAGGAAGGAATTACATCTCAAGTAAGAACTACACAAAACTCACTGTTATAAATTTGTTATAATCTAGGGATATACACGTGGAAAATATAGAAATCTTCAATGAAAATTGGCGAATATTTCTTAAGGGGTCTTTTTGGTTAACATTTGCAAGGAAAATTTTTTTTTGCGAACATGTGTTTTTCATAGGAAACATTGAGATATCGCACAGTGGGAAATTTTGGTACTTTTGTTGACAAAAATCTGTCTACAGCGCAATTTTCATCCGATTTTGATGATGTTTTTTTTTCTTTGAAATACTCGGAAAGAGTCCCACTTTGACGTGTCACTGCCGTATTCTCACGATTTTTAACCTAACCTAAAAAAAACTCCAATCAAAGTTGAAAAAGAGTATTGGGTAAATCCACAGATCACTACCTTTTGAAAAACAAGTGTTTTTCACCCGTGTAACGTTGAGAAATATGTTGATTTACGTGATAAAGATGAATTTGTGATGGGGGAACATGAACATTTCATGAAAATTCAATAAAAATCTCATAAAAATGATAAAAATCAGAAAATATGAGTATCTCAACTCCTTTCCTGATTTCTGGATGAAATCAACGGAGTTGCATACAAAATGGATGATTCACAGTGTAGGGAATCTGAAAAAATCACAAAACCCCCATGAGGTCTCTCAGGGGCAGACCAGGAACGAATGGGGGGGGGGGGTCATGAATGCGTGTTTATTATTTAATGACCTTCTTTTTGGAATCTGTTCAGGACAGATTTGGATCCTTCTGAAAATCAATCCAATAAACAAGAAGATATCGTGGAGATATCTTTAAGATATCTGAATGTATGTTGACATTTTTTCGTATAGTTATCGTATAGTTATTTTGTAATATTTAGTGTTTAATAAACATACCTACAGAATTTCAAAACGATATCTCGAGTTTTTCTATGAGAAAAAAGTTTTTCTTGAAAATCATAACCAGAAAGACACCTTAAATTCATAATAAAGATAGAACGGTTCACACTTTATTGAGTTTCACTTAAAAAAGAATCAAAAAGTACTTGACAAACAATTTTTCATTCTTCTTCGAGTGAAATTCAATAAGAATGTGCAACGTTTCATCTTTATTACAAATTTCAGAAATATCCTCAGAAGGAATATTCTTAAATTTTTATTAAAGATCACTATATTTTCGACTTGAATTTTTCTGGTGAAATTTGTCAAAATGTTAATGAAGTTACTCTCTAAAATCTTTGGAGTGAGATTTCACTCTTTAGCCAGCCAGAAGTGAGCCTGTCGAATTTTCGAGTGAAATTTCCACTCTTTTAGAGTGATATTCTAAGGTTTGAGGTTAGAAATTCACAACCACTTCGACGCTAGAGTGAATTTTTCACTCCAAAAGAGTGCGAGGTCACTCGAAACGAGTGAAAATTCCACTCGAAGCGGACAGGCTCACTTCTGACACTTAGTGGAGTGAAACGTGCGATTTTTCACTCTTTCAGGATTAGAGAGTACAACAGATGTACTGCGAATAGCTGCTCTAGTAGAAATAATTGAAGTCATGATCCAGCACCTTCAAGACTCTTACCGTGAAGCTGATTACTAGAAGCAGCTTCACTAGGGACTAAATGGTGACTGGAAACGTTTCTGCGGAGATTAACCCTCAGTTACCCCACGGGGGTCTAAAGGGAAGAAACGGTTTTTGAAATTCAATCTCCAATTCACAGCGGTGAAGAGGTACGATTTGGGACAAGAATAGGGATCAAGTTCAGGGACCAAAGTACATTTCTGATCACTGAAAAAGTTTAATTCAGTTGACTGCAACGCTCAATGGAAAATTAACAAAAATACGCGAAGATACGTGGGGTAACTGAGGGTTAATTAAAATGAAGCTAACCCACAGGGTACTCTCTAAATTCTTTGGAGTGAATATTCACTCTTCAAAGAGTCAAAATACTGCAACTCTAGAACGGAGTGGGAGCTCAACTCTTGAAGAGTGAAATTTCACTCTTCAAGAGTCAATATTCACTCTTTTTCCTAAGAGTGAGTTTTTCACTCCAAACACCAGAGTTGATTTCCACTCTTATAGAGTGAAAATTCACTCTTTAAGGGTGAAATTTTTCACTCTTTCGGAGTTGCAGTATTTTCACTCGGCAAAAGTGAATTTTCACTCCAAGGAATTTAGAGAGTACTAAATTCATCAAATTAAATCATTTCTATCAGTGATTTTGACAAAAATTCAACTCATTGAATTGGCTCATTTGGCTTTTTCAGACAAAATGGCCCCCAAAATCCTACTTGCATCTTCGCAATGTGGCAAGGTACCTCCACTCTCTCCACACTGTTCTTACGAACACTTTGTTTCAGATTTAGAACATTTCAAAAATTCGGTACTAATCACAAAACACTGTTTTCTTCCTCCCTGGTTGAAAAAATCCATAGAATCTGATGACATGAAATTCAATGGGATTTGGTCAGAACATTGTACAAGATTCAATCAGAATCACATTGAAAAAGTACATTGATCTGATTAAATCTCATTGACAAATGCTCCAATGGAATTTGGTTAGAACATTGTACAAGATTCAATGAGAGTTGGCAAGAATCAATGGTTTTGTTTAACGACCAAGACTGCCATTCAATAAACACAACATAAATCATTGCTAACCTTCATGACTATTATTTTCATTATTATTCCAGATAGCTACAATAGAGTGGTAGAAAGCATCGATTCCTTCGGGAAAAAAATAGACTACATCGCAGATAATCCATCAATAAGAAATTTGAAGGTCAGTGATTTTTATGATTATTCTACGCTTTCGTAATCCCTAACACACATTTGAAATTTTCACAAGGAATAAGTTGGTCGGAATTGAAAATTGAATGACATCTCAAAAACAATCTTTCGTTCAGTTTAGTTATTCGATTCATCGAAATTCTTCGTTGACTATCACTGAATTTTTTAGGTCAAATTTAACTTCAACCCGAGTTGAAGAATATTAATGCCTTTTAAAACCTGATTAACTCCGTAATACGCAATGATCCAGAGTTGAATCAGGTCGAAGAAAGGTTAACATCAAGTTCAATGAGAATTTTTGAAGCAAGATCAGGTTAAGAACAGGGCGAAAACTAAAATCCACCCTGATTCACTCCGTAATATGCAACGAATCAGTGCTGAATCAGGTTTCACTTTTTGACTCGGCAATGTTCCGCTGAATTCAGATAATCGCTGTATAGTTTTCACAAGTCTCGCTGCAAGACTCGACTTCTGCTGGGTATTTTACATGATTTACATTTGCACAAAAAGCGCTGTTGATCGAACATCAACTGCTGCAAAGTCATAACAAAATTACGCAACATTTCTTTCCATGTACCCTCCAGTTCGATGAGTCTAGCGTATCAGTGTTCAAAACCAGGAAAAAATCATTAGATCTATTCAGATCTAAATAGATCTGAGTAGGTCTGATTTTTGATCAGATCTGGTTCAAAAGATCAGATTAGATCTGTTCAGATCTCGGTAGATTTGATCAGATCTTGGCACATCTGGTTAGATCTGAATTGAATATTAGATTAAATCTTAATGAGCAATTGGTGGTTCAATTGTCAGAAATTTTGTGATATCTGTCTGTATATGAATTTGATTTTGCACATATATTGTGACAAACACAAGTCAAAATCGCAGTTTTTCAGATCTTAATAGATCTGTTTAGATCTGACCAAAATTTAGATCTGCACTGTAAAAAATATTCGTGAATTTCCAAGCAGAAAAGTATGGTGAAAAACTTACAGATTGGTAAATTTAAGGTAGATGCCCCCATTTACGAACGTGACCCCTTTAATGAACGTTTTGGTTTTTGATTCATAGTACTTTTCATTTAGTGCTTTAATTTCATCCAAGCATGACTGACTGGATACTAAATCAACCGCTGTTATGTAAATAAATTCAGAATAATATGCCATAGGAAAGATATAATAGATAAACGATTGTTCGCTAATGGGGGTTAAGGTGTTCATTAATGGGGCCTGTCACCTTACAAATTGTTTGGAAACTCACAAAGTTTCAGTAAATGTCCAAACAATTTTTGTGATTTCCCAGAAAAGATTTGTCAATTGACAAAAATTGTTTGTGATTTCACCCCCTATGTTTGTCAACTTACCAAAAAATGTTGAGTAAAAAACTTCCAAACCTTTTTTTGGAAGTTTTTTTACAGTGTGGTCAGATCTGATCATTTTTTCCCGGGAAGTACGATACTCGCGACGGCTCTCTCAAATGCGGCTTTTGGATCCAATTAAAAGAACAATGACTTCACGTAAAACCTCAACCACACTTCGTGTATATGCGAAATGCCTTCATGCCCAACTCGTTTCATCTTGTTATCTAACCGATTACGCGCTTTCTTTCTGGATGCACACTTTCGCCAGAAACTTACTTCCGTGTGGGTTACCGAGATTGGAATCTTAGACAACAAATTTTCTTATTCCGCACTCACATAGAACGAGATCGGCAGACCATAAGCTGAAAACTGATGGAAACCACTGTAGCGTACGATAGAAAAATCCGAACTCCGAACATTTTCCTTTCGTAATACGACGTAATCAATACAGAAGAGCAAGCTCATTAACTCGTAAATTTGTATTCTCAGTAAACAACATTAACATTATTCGATTATTTTCAGCACAGCGTATTGAAAGCATGGGGTATCATGACAACGATGATCATTCCCACCTTGACCATTCAAGATTTCTCCAACATGATAAATCATCCAGACGTATACTTGGATACGGTAATCCAGTATTTCATTGTTTTCCTTATTCCTGCGAGCCCTGGTGAAAATAAAGCGTGCAGTTGAACGTGCCAGAAGAGTGTCTCTTATAGAGTTGATTGAAGGTTGATAAAAAGTAAATGAAACGTAACAACAACGTGTAAAAAGAGTAAATTGGCGCTTCAGAGCGTGCATTAGAGAGTTATGAGAGCGTGCAATGGAGGGGACTCAATTTTCTAACATGACGTGTGAAGAGCGTGCATAGAGCTTTTTCAATTTCGCGCATTCAACGTATCAGAATTTTTATCCCTATAGAACACAACACTTATTTTTTTTTATGCTATTGAACACAACACTAGGGTATTTTCGTACCCCACGCCTTTGAACGCGATTTACGCAAATATTATTCATCATCGCAAATGAATTTTGCAACACATGATTTTCTTCGTTCTTTCAAGACGAAGACAATACACAGAGAAAATTTATTGACGAAAGATTACCCAAAGTTGAGTAAAACGAGGACATAGTGGCGTTTCGGTGAAGTTTGAAAGCCGGTTATTGACTTCGTTTTACTCGACTACAGATGAAAATTCATTCAAATGTTTTCGTTATGTTCACTAGTTGAGTGTTGTAAGAAAACATTTGACTGAATGTTCATAGGTAGTCGAGTAAAACGAAGTCAACTGGCTTTGAAACCTCGCCAAAATGCCACTATGTCCTCGTTTTACTCAACTTTGGGTAATCTTTCGTCGATACATTTTCTCCGTGTAGTATGAATTTCAATGCAAAAATGTTATGAAAAAATGGCAAGTTATCAGTTTGAAGCGAAAATAAATCGCAAAAAATCACCGTAACTTCTTGAATTTCCGTCCGATTTTGAATGTCCAAGAAAATTTGGAAACTTGGAACAATTGTGTAGAACATAGATGAAACAGAATTTTGATTTTTCATTTTCAAAGTATATTTATTTGAGAACGTGAAAGTTGAAAAATTGATGATGCTCAAAAAAGGACGAAAGTCAATGTAAATGTTATGAGAACATGTATTCATGTGAAAATATAATTTTTTACGATCGTCATTGGTAGAATAATACTAAGAAATGTAGAGAAAACATTTTTCAATTTCTTTCTTCGCATAAATAGGAAAAATCAGTTACATTGGTAACAAAATTAATTTATAATTTTTTTTAACTTGGAAATACTGCGAATAATGACAGAGAATTTCAATTCTGCAAAAACTGCTGCAAGACCCTAACTTTCCCTTCAAATTTTCGAGTATGAATCGACGTTGCCACAACACTGGGGTAATTTCGTACCCCACGCTCACTTCGCGTTGTTCTCAGTCGCAATCAAAAGGCAAATTGATACTACTAATCGACTCTTCCCTCTTTTAGAACTCTAAACTGAATTATGGTCAGGATCCTGGGTCGATATGAAGCAATATCTCTTTCCCCCACAGCTTTCGAAACCCCTTGGAGTACAAAAACACCCCCGTGTTGTGTTCTAGGGTTATTCTTGGTTGTAATTTGCATTTCATGGTTGTGGTTAAAAAGCACATCAATTCTATTTCATGTTATGCAGCATTTCTTTAATATTGAAATCTTTGTATTTAGAAGATTTTCAAGTTATCTTGGGATAAGTTGAATCAAGTCGTTCGAGTATTTTAAACAAATATCAAAAATGTTATTTCCTGCTGTTGAAACGTGTAAGAAATTTTACTATCCATGCTCTGGAAAAATGTTCATTATATATAATATATACATTTTCGTCACGTTTGTATGTTACTTTCAAAGTTCAAATGATAAAATATTGAAGCATGATACGTGCATTGATTGACTTTTTCATGCTGAAAACATTGACCCTAACAGGACACTTCTTCGCATCTCCGTGGTCTCCACGTAGATACCACCTATCTCCGTGGAGACCACGGAGATGCGACGGAGTGTCCTGTTAGGGGAGTTATAACTAGATTAGATTTACACAACTCCTTTTCTATCATGGTTCTCATAAATTCATTTATTTTTAGATTATTAGTAATATAGATTATAAGATTGGGTAGAATAAATTTATGGATCCTGTCAAAATATTACCAAATTCAAATACTATTTTCTTGTATTATGAATAAATGTAACACATATAGGATTTTTTTTCAACCGTGCAGAAAACGTTCATTTCCAGTCGAAGAAAGCAGAAGTGAATAAAAAATCTCAGAAACGTGCGTTGAACGTGCAGTGTAAAGCGTGAACCCACGTTCTATGGAAGCTTATCCCTATGAATTGGCCGCACAGTGAGACTAATCGAGAATTCTTGTATCAAAATCTTAGAACTCTTGATAGAAGAATGATTGGGACTTGATATTTTTTTTTAAACAAAGGACAGACATTCCAGATTTGAGGAAAAATATCCAGAAAGTCCGATGAGCCCGTTTATACCTTGAGAAAATTCATGGAAGATGAGATTTTTGAGCAAAAATACGGATTTTTCATGATTCAAGAGAGTAAAAAATTTTCAGTCAATGTGTTATGCATCATTGCTTACGTATTTTGATGTGCTGAATCCAAATCTGGGAACAGAATATGTTTATCTTTCTAGGTCCTTCCGGAAAATGCAGCTGAGGTGGGAAGAATTCGAATTAAACATCGAGTGGAACATTGTCTCCTCTACAAACTCTATAAATACAGTAGCGCTCAAGTTAATTGGAACACCACCCTAGCAGAAATTAGCACCGAATCAACGTTGTTTCGAGCTTAGATACCTCGGAACAACGTTGATCCGATGTTGATTTCTACTAGGGCAGGGAAATTACTACAATTTTTACATGACACACAGTTTATCAACCAAAAAAGTTACAAACAGTATCCTAATAATTAATATGTCCTCCTTCTGTTCTCGAAAACCCAGGTAGCAGTGGTGCCAACTGTCGTACAGCAGAAAGAGCACAACTCATCTGGTGTTCCAATTAATTTGAGCGCTACTGTAATAGTGAAATGCACATTCCATCGGATTCCTTCACTTGAACCAATTTTTCCAGCAAAACCTGGTAAGATAGACGAATTCTGTTTTCAGAATTGGATTCAGCGTACACTGAAAAACAAATTTCTTTCAATCAAATGAATAGTTTGTTTGTCCTCTCTCCATGAAATATTTCTTAGGATTAATGGAATATTTAATCGAATCAAATAATGAAATGCTTGCCTCAAATAAATTGGTCTTCTAAATAAACAATTTATTCGCCACCAGTTCAAATCAGTTTTTGCATCTAATTGAATATTTAATTTCTACAAATAAATATTTCATGGAGAGAGGACAAATAAATATTTGTTCCAGTGTATCGAAACCCATGTGTAAGGATGTATAATCCATCGATCAAACTATCTTCTCCTCTTTGAATCATATAAATAACCGTAAAAACCGTATTTTCATACTTTAACTGCGTTTTCCGGAGAAACTTGATGAGCTAAACTTGATGAGCTTCCAGATTTGGATTCAGCACATCAAAATACGTAAGAAATGACGCATAACACATTGATTAAAAATCTTTTACCCTCTTAAATCATGAAAAATTCGTATTTTCCATGAATTTTCTCAAGGTATAAACGGGCTCATCGTACTTTCTAGATATTTTTCCTCAAATCTAGAATGTCTGCCCTCCATTCAAATAGAAAAATCAAGTCCCCATCATTCTTCTATCAAGAGTTCTACGATTTTGACACAACAATTCTCGATTAGTCCCAGGTTGTTTTAACTTCATTGTGGCGTTTATCGCACGCTGTTTCTTTCACCAGGGAATTGATGTAATTCATCGATGTAATTAAAATTATTCTTCGACGTTTCAGGTCCAACTGATAAGAAAATATGGTTATGTCGCGGAAACGCACGAGATTGAAACTAAAGATGGTTATTTGTTGAAGATACATAGAATTCCCGGTGGTCAAAAACATCCTCCTCGTAAGGGTAAACCAGTTATCCTATTGCAACACGGTATTCTCGCAAGCTCGGCAGATTGGATAATGATGGGTCCTACACATTCCTTAGGTATAATTAACAGTAATCGAAAAAAAATGCGGTAAGTTGAACTCTAATGAATTTCTTGGTATTCTGAAAAATTGATCTTCTCTGTTCCTGTAGGTTATTTATTGGCGGACCAAGGATACGACGTGTGGCTTGGGAATTCAAGAGGAAATACTTATTCCAAGTCTCATGTTTCGTTAACATTGGATAAGAGTGAATTTTGGAATTTCTCGTGGCACGAAATGGGAATTTATGATTTGCCAGCTACAATTGATTATATTTTAGAAACAACGGGAAATCAAAAACTTGATTATATCGCACATTCTCAAGGAACGACTATTATGTTCGTTCTATTGTCCGAAAATCCAGAATACAACGATAAAGTCTCACAGATGATCGCTTTCGCGCCGATTGCGTATTGTGGGCATATGAGAAGTCCGATCGTCAAACTTGCCGCTTCGTTTTCAACACCTATTTATGTACGTAGATTTGTTGCGATGGGTTTAAATTAAATGTGAATTATATATAATAATTCGTATGAATTATATCAAATTTTTCCACTTAGATATCATTAAGTGATCTTCAAAGTTGAGTTTCTATCGAATTTTATTGAAAACGTATCGATCGAAACTTGATACAGATTTTAATCTTTGTAAAATTAATACTGTTAAAAATCTCTCATCATCAACAGAGACCATATGGTTGTGGGAACAACTACCCTAGCATGTACAGTATTAAGCGAATTAATAGAATCATAGGCTGTTTTAATGAAAAAACAGTTTATTTAGTAAAACATTATATTTTGACAAAACTATAAAGGTAACCCTATAACAGCAAAATACTGAGCAAATGTGCAGCAAATTGTTGAGAACGTACAACAACAGTTTGAAGCAATTTTTAAGGACGTTGCGTCGCCAAATGCGCAACGTCCCAATCTACGGCCAGGGTGGGTGCCCATGCTGCCCAACGTGGGGCCAAGCTGGGAAGACAAATGGGGCCAACCCTGAGAAGATAACATCGTTCCCAGCTTGGCTGTATTGCTTTGCCCAAGCATTGGTAACACCATGGGCCCACCATGAACCCAGACTAGGCAATCAATACTGCCCCTTCCGTTCTTTTGGAAATTGGAAAATTGCTTTGAATTCTACCCCAGCAGGCATGAATTTCAGCCCCACTTTGGCCTAGTGTTGAGCCCCATCGTGCCTATATGGGCCCAAGACTGGACCAAAGTGGGACCAAAATTCATACACGCTGAGGATTGTACGCACATGCTCGGGATATTAACTCACCCAATCTTGGCCTAACGCTGGTCCAAATTGGGGCCACGTTCAAATGTGCCCGCACTAAGATTCATTATTTTCATTTTCTACCAACCATAATTGGATGGGAAAGCACAACAGGGCCAAGATTGAGCCAACATGGGCCTCATCGTCATTCCCCAATACTGGGTTGAAGAGGATGGACCCAGCTTAGAGCCCATTGTCATTATAGGCAATACACGCTTGGGTGTAAATCTAAGATTCTAACTTGAGTCGTTATTGTGTTGCTAGGAAATTGCTCGGTTTCATGAAACTCTCTTTGCATCAACTTGATGAACAACGTAAGAGCAACGGTTGCACAGCAACTTTTGTTGTATGGGAAACTTATGGTGAGGTTATGTTTCCAATGTTTAGACAGCTGTCAAATGTGTGGATAGTGTTGCCAACTGCGAATATTGACAAATTTCACAATGATTCCATCAATTCGCACAATACTGTATGTACCATGGAGCCCACCCCGGCCGAGCATGCGGCCCATCCTGCCAATATGGGTCCCAGACTGGGCCAGAGTAGGACCAGAGTGGGCCAGATTCCATACACGCTAGGGTATAGTTTGATATATGATCAATAAAATCGGATCGATCGATCTTCTATAATAAAAGTATCTAATTTCTATAAGTTTGTATGAAATGTTGATGAAAATTCAATACATTTTTTATAAACTAGAACTAATCCTGTCAAGAAACTCTATCACTAGCTATTTTGTACGAATCTTATGAGATTTCAATATGAAAGAACATTCAAAGTTTATTCTGTGGGTTTCAGTATGTAACGAAGATGATTGGTTACCACGAATTTCTACCAACCAACGCTCTTTTAACAAAACTTGGCAGAGATGCTTGTGAAGCTCGAGCTTTATATCAAGTTCTTTGTACCAATACCATCTTCCTTTTAACTGGATACGATACCGAGCAGATGAATCGGGTGATTAACTCTGTTGTTATAATACTTTATCAAAAGAAATTGTCTCAGAAGTAATCACCCAGAGAGCACGGGAAGTTGTCAACATCCTTTGATTTCACAGGTTTTATTTCCCAGGAAAACGTCTTGCAAATATTTGAAACAAGCTTGTGTATTCACTTCTCATTGCGAGCTTATAGTTTTCTTGAAAAATTCCAATTGAATATTTATGGGCATTAGGGTGCTTCGAAAACAAAAATTTCACTTATTTTTCTGGCCCTTACCCTCTCAAATGTTTCTATTTGATATAAAAAAAATTCTCACCAAAGATGGGCGCTGTAGCTCAACTCTAAGCATTTGTTATTTTAATTTTAGTTTCCTATTTAATTAACATGGGAAACATTTTTTTATTATTAAAATTGAATTTACACATGATCAGTTATAGCCATTTGGGAATTGCTAAATTTAGCTAAATCGCTGAATCTTTTAATCATGATAATCATACTTTGTTACTGAGTTTTGGAAAGCTCGGAGAGTCAACATGGAGAATATACAATGCACTGAGAAAAATGTGTTTCGTAGAACTAGCAATCATAGAATTGTTGGAAATACAATAATTTTTGTTCTTATAGCAATACATGTTGTCTTGTTAACAATAGAATTGTCAATTCAGCAATGTTAACGGTCATATTTTTACGATTTTTATTGTAGGTTGACATATGACAATGCTGAATTGTCACATATCAACCAGCAATAAAATTGCTGAATTGACAATTTTATTGTTAATAAGACAACTATATATTGCTATAAGAACAAGAATTATTGTATATTCAACAATAAAATGTCAGCAATGCTCTTATTGCTAGTTCTACGAAACACATTTTTCTCAGTGTGGTTATTTGTAAAAAATTGAGTTAATCATGTGTCGATTCAATTTTATCAAAAAAAATCTTTCCCATGTTAATCAAATAAGAAACTAAAATTAAAATAGCGACCTCTCAGAGTTGAGCTACAGCGCCCATCTTTGGTGAGAATTTTTTTTATATCAAATAGAGCATTTTTCAAGCACCCTAATGGGCATTCTCAATTTCTTCATGGAGAAAAAAATTCGCTGCGACAGCGAAATCTGATTTTCCTGGGTACTTTTTGCTCGAGCAGCAGGTTTTTTGATGTGACAGCAATCTATTTGCTATCATAGCAATCTTGGTCGCTATGACAGCGAATTTTCAGCTGTTGCATCAACAAATGTGGACTTTTCTTGTCGACACAGTAGAAAATTTTGTATATTTTTAACACATCTGCATGTCCCAAACGGTCCATTTCAAGTTTGTATTGAATATTGACACAAAAGTGTTCAGTTCACATTGAAAATCTGTCAATTTGATATTCATCTGTATTGATTTTCCACGCGAATTTTAAGTAGAGCAAGTATTCTTTCCTACCACAGCTAAAAACATCACTGTGGAAGCTAACAAGATTGCTGTGGTGGTGAATAGTTTGTTGCTCCAGCAAAATAGGGGAAACAGCACAATTAGATTCCGCTGTTACAGCAAGTTTCTTTTTTCTCCGTGTTAATACGTTTTCGGGAAATTTTGTGAATCTTTCAGAACCTTATGCGATATTTGCAAAACATTCTCAAGTTACTTGAAAACCTCACCTGGATGTTGCGAAAACATCCGTGTGCTGTCTGGGTAAACTCGTATGCGTGTTATACGTGAATTATATATTGTATGGATATATTATAGACAATGATTCCTGTTATTCTTGGGCATATCCCTGCTGGCAGTTCTACGAAACAATTCCTGCATTACGGACAGCTACATAAATCTGGTGAGATGTCTTGAAATTACAGAAGGATTCATATAGCACTGGTTAACAGCCATTTTAGTGCCTGAAGTTTGAGAACTGAATACGAAAACAATATCAGATTTATTGGATCAGCTCGTTTTTTATAATCTCTTATACATAAAATTCATCAATTATATAGATTATAAGTATATGGAAGTTATGTATAAAAAATAACAGGAAGTAAGCTGATCCAAAAAATCAAATATTCGTTTCGCATTCGACGCACCTAAAGCACTCCGAATCAGTTACCAAACCTCGGGCACCAGAGGAAAAATTTTTTTTTCGTTAACCTGTATAATCATTACGTAATTACTCATAAATTATATTGAGCAAGATTTCCGCATTAAATCCTCATATGAATATTATAGCGATGTACTATTTGTCATAGGTATTCCAATGGCAAAATTAGCCCTTTCACTGCGTAGTTGGTTATTTGCATTTAGATGATTCCTTTTAAGGCGAATTTCTCGATACATTTTTTATTTCTAAACTTTATGAGATCTAAAAGTTCATCTAATTCTCAGTACATGGAGTTGTTCTGCATACTTATAAGTATCCCAGATAACACACGAAGAATTCTTCTACAAAAACAAGAATAGAATTCTTCAAGAACAGCAGGTTTCTCGAAATGAAGGAAAATTTCTCCTACTTTGGATGGAAAAGCAATACCCTCGCGATCAGGGAATGAAATCCACCGCAGGGAAGTGAGAAAAAGACTCCCCATATTTTCTACAATGCACAGATCCCTTCCCAATATTCTTCCTTAGTGTTCAATTGTACCCACCAATAATTTATGAAATGTATAAATGATTTTTTATAGGTAAATTCCGACCGTTTCAATATTATTTCGCCGCTTCGAACCTCAAAGCCTATGGACAATCAGAACCACCGGAGTATAATTTGAATAATGTAAAAATCCCTGTCTCACTATTTTACGCGAGCAACGATTTTCTTTCGGATATAAAAGTAAGTAAATTCCAAAGACATTCTTAATCCAATAATCTGTTCATAATGTTTCATCAAATTTATCATCATAGGATGTGGAGATACTGAGCCAACATCTGCCGAATGTCAAATTAATGTACAAAGTACCTGCGGAACATTTCAATCACATTGATTACCATTTCGCTAAAAATGCACCTGAATTAATATTCAAAAAGACATTTGAGTGTCTGCGGAATTCTACAACAATATAACGCAGAGGAAAACCGAATCTACACTCATCTTGTATTTGTATCACAGAAAATATTAATTAATATTGTTTAATTGTACTTATTGGTGGAAAGAAAAACGAAAGTAACGCATTGTCTATCAATGTATATTAAATTATTGATATTTATTTCAGTTTTGTACATACCATTTGAAACTTGAATTCAGCGTACCTTGTATCGAAAAACCAAAATGTGACATATATGTTCGGATTAAATAAAATTTTCTTCAAGTATTCCGAATTCTTATCTTAAGATCATTAAATTCACGGGCCGTTTGAAAAATTGTTTAATTCGCCGTCTGCGCATTTCATACCTTTGGTCACTTTTTTTCCACACAGGAATATTCTCAGAATATTACATTTTGAATTCGTAATATTCTGGCAAACATCTCAAGAATATTGTCAGAATGTCTCCGGAATATTTCATGTCCACCCTTGTTCAATATTCTGGAGACATTTCGAAATATTGCTTCAAACTTCAGGTTGACACCATTGGTTAAGTCGGAAAACAGCGGATTTCTGGAAAACAATTGAATTATTCTATTATTGTTTGTTCCGAAGCGATCTGAAATTTTTGAGTTTCCAGCCAATTAGAGTTCAGCGACTCTAAATTATTATAGCTTCAAAACGAAGAATGATAGAATAGTTCCAATTTTTCCCCAGAGATCCGCCGTCGTCCAAATTAACCAATAATGTCGAGCTGAAGTTTGTAACACGCAATGCTTTTGAATTACTTGAATTTGAAACAAAATCTGGAACTCAATTCAAAAGTTCAAAATACAGTACTTCCGAGATATCCGGATTTTTCTTCTCAAAAAATTTAAACATATTCAAATTTCGAAATGTAAAACACGGATCAAAATTTGGCGCCGCAATAAACATTTCAAATTTCATGAAGAATCCGCGTAGAGAACATTGCACGGACGTTTTCAAACGCCATAATACATAATGTTGTTACACAATTTTGAAAATTTATGTCCATGAGATCTCTCGTTATAAATTTTATCTGGGTCAATAACGGTGCATTTGAAATCATGTGTTGGTAATTCACTTACTGCCGACTGTTTGCACCCATTTATAGAATTACGAACCACGTGCTTCATTAACACGTGACTGCCACGATGATTCGTTAACCACGTGATTTTTATGCACCTGATGGTCACCGATGACCCCCACAGGTAGTCAACGTGTCAACTTCCTTCACTGGAAATTTCAATCGATAGCTGTACGTGATGAATTATTCCTTGAGAATGGAGCAGAAGATTGATATGTGAGCCAAAAACATGCTAAAAGAATTATGTTTGATCGAGGAATTGAACATCGGAATCCCAAAACATGTTATCCTCATTTTAAACCGGAGTCAGCACTTATTGTCGAGGAATGAAGAGAGTGCGGATCAAAAATCCCAAACCTGCTCAAAAATGGTAAGACTCTCTATTATGGCAGACAGAAACTTGACGAAATTTTTTCCTCATCTAAGCCTCTCCTGGCAGCGGTGAAGGAAAAGCGTGCAAACAGTGGAAAATCCTGAAGGGATTAGACTCGACTCTCGGATCTTTCACACCCGAATCTTTCACTCACCCGGACCTTTTACTGCAGTTCTCTCGAACCTTTTACTTTAGGTACAGCCCCTTCAACCCCCACCTTGCTGTTCACTTGACCAATTATTTCAAACATAACCCCACCTCTTCTGGATAAATGTTTAAACAAAACACGAAACAAACTGAATTCGAATCATAGTCGAAACTGGTTAACTTACAGGGACCAAAATGTTGCTGAACCATTGAGTTTATGAATTATAAAGGTTTTTGAATAATTAAAAGATCTGACGAAGGTTCGAAACAGCAAAGTTCCAAAGGTACAGCAAGGCTGTATTAATGTTGCAACCCATAATTTCCAATCACAGAAATCTTTATTGAACATGAATTGAATGAACATTATGAATGACAAGCATATTACCACATCAAGTTTATTTCTGATGTAATATATATGTTATATCTTGTTATTGTTTAGGTTTATGAAAAATAATTACGGATGTAATATAACACTTTAGTTTTACGATTACAGCCTCTCGTATCACAGCTTTTTCTTCATGTTTGTATTTTATTTGAATAATACTAATTCCAGATAATTCTACAGAAATATTTATTTAGTACTTTCAATTTTTTCAAGCAACGCAACGCTTTCAACAAAATTTTCTATCGCAGATAGGGAATTCAAGATTTCTTTTGGAGGATTTTCTTGACTTGAGGGCCAGGTAAATAATTTCCTACATAATTCCTAATTTCGGGAACACTCATTGTTTTGATGATAATATCTCACACGTAATTAAATAACCTTATTTAATGACATTCTCTAAATTGAAGCTATCGCATGTAATCCAAAGAAAATTCTGAATTCATTTGTTTAAAAAACATCTCATGGGAAGGGTTGGAAATAAGAGCCATTCATAACGCGTGGTGGGCGTAGTCTTTTTCAGTAAAAGACTCGAGTGACTCTGGTCCCAAAGTTGTAAAAGGATCGAGAGTCCAGTGTAGCACAAAGAGTTCGTCAAATGTTCTCAGAATGTTTGCAGAACGTTGGAATATTCTAGGAACATTCGAAGAATATTTTACGCATATTGGTTTTACTTGGGTGAAGCTTCAACGAACGTTCAAATTAGATCTGTACAGATTGAGCCAGAGGTTCATGAAAGCTAACTTTTAGATTCAC
Organism: Gonatopus flavifemur; assembly: GCA_018340375.1. NCBI lineage: Eukaryota > Metazoa > Arthropoda > Insecta > Hymenoptera > Dryinidae > Gonatopus > Gonatopus flavifemur. Next base: position 17,815,018 of record JAFFJZ010000005.1, read on the forward strand.
AAACGTTTGATAAAGGTTCTACGAACGTTGAAATGTCCGTCTCAAAATACTTTCAGAAAATGTAGATGGAAGAAGTTCGTTGAAGGTTTATCGAAGGTTTGATGAAGCTTCATAAAAATATCTATACAGGTTGGTTGAAAAGTTCCTGCGCTCACCAAGAGATAGCACTGCTAGCTCAAAACTTTTTTTTTCTCAAGTTGGTATATCTGTCCTGAGAACACATGCAAAGTTACAAGTCATTCTGTCAATTCATTCTTTGTTTACAAGCCATTTGAAGTTGACGTGTCATTGATTTTTCTTAATATGAAAAAAAATTGAATATCGTGCAGTCATTAGATTCTTTGTTTTGAAGGGTTTGAAAGCAAAGGAAATTTATGAACAATTGTTAGAAGTGTATAAGGAGTCCTCACCTTCAAAACGCACCGTTGAATTTTGGGCTTGTGAATTTAAACGTGGTCGTACTAGCCTTGAAGACGATCCACGCGAAGGACAACCAAAAACTGCAACCACAGCAGAAATCATTGAGCATGTACATAATATGGTTAGTGAAGATCCAAGTTTGACTAAGCGTGAAATTGCTAATGCCATAGGCATCTCAGACGAACGAGTACTCCATATTTTACATGAAGAATTACGTATGAAAAAACTGTTTGGAAAGTTAGTGCCGCACACGTTAACAATTCAACAAAAACTGGATCGAAGACAAATTTCTCAGCGTAATTTGGAGCGTTTTAAGCAGAATAAAACCGACTTCTTGCGTCGTTTTATAACTATGGATGAGACTTGGATCTACCACCATGATCCTAAATTGAAACAAGAACGTTTACAGTGGACTGAAGCTGGTTGTTCAGCTCCAAAGCAGGTGAAGTCACAACGATCAGCAAAGAAGGTTATGGCATCAGTTTTTTGGGATGCAAAAGGAATTTTGTTCATTGATTATCTTCAGAAAGGTAAAACAATCAACTCCGAATATTACTGCAGCCTTTTGGATCAGCTGGATGAAAAAATTCGTGAGAAAAGACCTGGTTTGAAGAAGAAAAAAATCATTTTTCATCAAGATAATGCACCTGCTCACAAAAGTGTTTTGACGATGGCTAAATTCAAAGAACTCAAGTACGAATTGCTTGAACATCCACCGTATTCGCCAGATTTGGCTCCTAGCGACTACTATCTCTTCAGAAATCTCAAACAATTCCTTCGTGGAAAGCATTTTTCGTCGAATGAAGAGGCCATAGCAGCCGTAGACGGTTATTATGCAGAGCTTCCGGAAAACCATTATAATGATGGGATAAAATTATTGGAAGATCATTGGAACAAGTGTATTGAGCTTCTAGGAGATTATATTGAATAAAAAAATATATTTCGTAGCAAAAACAGTATTCTTTCATTTCGAGCGCAGAAACTTTTCAACCAACTTGTACTTATATTCACTTTTATCAATTTATATGAATAATCCCTACAAACAATGATTCCTGGCGTTTCAATGGGCCGCTAATGGTCCTGCAATGCCGTTGAAGAGCCGTTACTGGCCCTTTGAAACGCCCGCAGTTGTGTTTGCTGGGATCAATTAATCGATACACATAAACTGATATAAGTATAGATATTTCACCCCTAGCAAAAATAAATCATATGTGGACCTATATAAACCGTATATGGCCCATATATGGCCTCTACATAATTCATATACACTGAAAAAAATTAGGGCTGGGGCTATAATCTGATTCAATGTGATTTTATATATAATTTGTATCAAGATTCTATAAATTTGTATAACAACTTCATACAAATTATACATAAAATCACATTGAATCAGATTATAGCCCGAGCCCTAAAAAAAATATTGTGTTGAAATGCGATCAACAAAAGAATGTTTTTTATTATGAATTTTTTTTAAATAAAAGATGTTATTGTTCCAACAGAAGAATTTTATTGACACAACAACAACATTATGAGCATTCACATTATTAACCATTCTTGAAACATGTACACATGTATAGTATGATTATGTGATGATAGGGTTGATAATGTGAATGCTCATGATATTGTTGGGGCATGTTCCATAACTCAGAATGTTTGTAATTTTGCCAGAACGAATCGTAATTGATCGATCAATAGCTCATTTTGAAGGGGAAGAATGGTATTGAATTATAAAATCGGAAAAAAATATTCAAAAAATGTTTTATGCCAGAAAAGATGAAAAATCCAAGGTTGAAAGTAGAAAAAATCCCTTTTCTGAGTAAATTACCTAAAATATCTCAAAACGCTGACCTGATGGCCCACTTCGGGCTTCAGATTCAGATTCTACGCAGAAAATCACTTCGAAAATGACCCTCGGTTATCGAAGAGCGATCAAACCTCATTTTTTGCAGACCAATGATATTTTGATAAAATAAAAAACCTTCAAAGCCATTGCGCCATCTCTAAATAATTTTCTCAGCGTGCAGGTTGCGAGAGGATTTGTTTTAACTACATTCTGAAAGTTTTTCAGGTGGGAGCGAAGGAAAAAAAATATCGATTCAAAATGAAACACCCTAAGGCTCATATATGGGTTATATAGGAGACATATATGAATTATATAGGGGGTATATATGATTTATGTAGGTTTCATTTCTACTGGGGATGTTCTCTTCGGGTGAGTAGGTGCTCTCGCACCCTTGGATTCCCCATTGTTGCGCCTTTACAATTTTAGAAGAATCCTTCATGATTTCTTCAAAAAGTTTGGTCCTGTGTGAATCTTTCAAAGTCTGGATAAGTACTTTCAATTTAAATATCATATGAGGTTTGGTTTATTAGAATTTGATCAGATCTGATCGAATGTGACCAGACCAAAGTACATCTAATCAGATCTAGTTGGGTCTGAGACGAGATCGTGTGAAATCAAATTCATATTCTATCAGATCTGACCGGATCTGATCGGACAAAGTGGCGCATCTAATCGAATATAAGCAGATGTAATTGGATTCAATGAGATCCCATCATTTTTCCCGGGTCCCAATATCTACCAGTAAAAAGTATAGGTCGTGTAAAATTTGTCTTTGAATATCACACATTTTATACATATTTTATATAAAAATTGTATAGAAATTCCCTTCGGGATGCGACAAATTTACTCTATTTATTGGCCTGGTTAATTCTCATGCATGATCGCGAATAAGACAACCCTATTAAAAATGCCAATAACATTGAAAACAGTTTGGAAAGAAACCACCCCGACACGAAAAAAACACGATCATTTTTTACCCCAGTATATATCTTTAGAATATCTTCTAGAGTGTTCTGGAAGAGCTCCATCCGAATATATTGTTCACATCCCCAAGAGAACACGAGCTAAATAAATGAATTTTAGTTTGATTCTAGATGAATTTATATTCAAAAAACTTTCCATGAACGTTCAAATTTCCATAGTTTTATTCTGGATTTAACAAACATGATCATTCTTTTGATCATTCCCGTTCTCTTGAGGATAATTTATTACATTCCCATCTATTCCACCTTTTGTTATAAAGTAACAATCCCCTGCCCTTCAGTGGTCTGTAAATATCCCAATATACTCAACATTATGTAAATTTTTTGCATCCTTCAAAACAGTATTAGTACTACACAGGAAAATATACGATATACCTAATGAAATTATTTGCATGCGTTTAAGTTTGCTTCTCCCACGCACAATCCTTCAAATACCGGTTAATTCGATTTGGATAATAGAAGAAAATACTTCAAGGTTTCGAATGATCTGAATCAGTGGATAATCTTAGTCACGTGCTACGTAAATTGTGTCCACGTGTGACAATGCAGCACATTTCATGTATACGCATTGGCGTCTCGACGTCCGTTACGGTGGCGTCGAGACGCCTTATCGATGTCTCACCCCGAATTCATGGGGCGCTTTTAGTTCTAATATTAATTTCACACTTTCAATCAAATTATGTTCTTTCTGAGAAATTTTCTCAATATATTTTCAAATCAAAACCGATGTATCTTAAATATTTGCATAACTTCATGAATACAGCGGGCAATCATTTTCAAGTTGAATCATTCAAACGGCTGTTCTCTGCAATAACTACTTCTTTCGATTGATATTTTGCTAGATTTTGTGGAAACAAAAATTATTTATTATTCCCTTGGAATTGTTTTGTTTTCGAAATTGATTTTTATCCAGTTCGCATATCAATTCCAGGAAATATTATTCACGCCGTCAAAGGGGAATCAATGTGACGCTCTTCGCCGCCGAACGGCCGCCGGTGACCCGGCGGTTCACGGTAAGCCGCCGACAGCGGCAACCGATCGTCGGCGGCTCCCTACAAAATGAGCTACCACAAATTTGTAGAATCTAGTCCGGTCTTGGGTGTGTCGAACATTAAATCGAGAAGTCGATCGAGCAAGGAGCCTTTCGTGAAATACAAACACGTAGAATAATTCAGTGATGTTGAAGTTTACCGAAACATGGTGAAACTCTTTTCAAAGTTCGTTTTTTCATTTATAATACTCAACGTGGAGTTTATTTTTGTTGCTTTGACGTTTATCCCGGGTACTCCGGATTTACGACGTCCACGCGTCTCTTGTATTTTTCTTATACAAAAGTTTGGCAAAAAAAATAAGTTTTTCAAAACACCACTAAAGACCTTTTTTGTTTTTATAATTTGTTAAAAATCTCTTTGAAATCCCAGAGATTCAGGGGACAAACTTCGTCCGGAAAATTCAATCATTTATAAAAGAATCTGAGAATATTTTGTAATTTTTCTTTTTACAATTCATCGATTCTTCCTAATATTTCAGTTTTGTTGAAGAAAATCTCACAAAAATCCCCACACAGTACTTTTGGTCTTCAAGATATCTTGAGGAACTGTTCGAAACAGTTTAAAAAGTCTTATGCAACATGAAAAGATATCCTTAAGATCTCTAAAACAGTTCTTACTTCTAAAAGACATCTGAAAAATATCTTTTAGAAGATCTAAAACTTTTCTTCCGAGATTATGTCTTTTAGAAATCTTTTAGAAATAAGAACTGTTTGAGATCTCTCAAAGATACCTTTTTATGTTCCATAAGACTTCTTAAATTTGGCTCGAGATATCTTTTAGAACTAGAATGCTGTGTGGGCTGTTTTAAAATTAGTCGCATTCTCCTTCGTGTAGATGCTTGATTTTTCAAGTATCTGGAATATATTTTTGTAAAAAGAGAAGGATTCAATGATGTGGTATTGCATAAAATTCTTTGAACTTCATTTCCCTGAACGAAGCTAAACTTTCAGAAACCTTGAACGGATGTTCGCCAACGTCTGAGAAAATCCATCGAACATTCATGAAAGTTTACGTTCTTCCGGGGTAGATGTTCTATCGAAATATTGAAAAAAAATATTCTTCCCATTTGAATTTTTTCAAACCTGGCACGTTTGTTAAATAAAGTTGTTATATTGAAAAATTAAAAAAGTTGATAGTATAAATTCATGGAAACGTACAAAACATCTATGAAATCTAAAATTACTCTTTCCAGTGTTCTAGGGATAAGTGATGTTTGCAAACATCTATGTTTTATAACTGGTTTTCATCGAATTTTACACAATATCGATATAAACTAGATATTTTTTCTTGTACGGCACATCGATTTTTCAAACATCGCTCATCTTTACAGTGTTCATCCGGGAAATTTGAAACATATTGCAAGATTTTTACTTCGAAATATTGAAAAAATATTTCGAAGATCTCTCTCCAAGTGGAGAAACGCTGCAAATTATACATAATTTGCATAAAATTTAAAAACTGATTCCACAAGAGTGCTAGATCTTTTTTGATGCTTCTCAATTTTTCAAAAAGTTATGAAGCATTCAAAAACCAGAGTACAATTAATCAAAATTCTCAAATGTTGTTGATATTCCATTATATTTGAAAATTTCTTATGTAAAGTGGTGAAATATGAATCTCCAGAATTGAGGGAAAAGGTGAAGAGAAGATGGCGGTCGAAAAAGACTATAAAGAAAATGAAAGAAAGATACCTTAGATCGCAGCTGCAGAATTGCAATCGATAACTGTTGTCGGATAGTCTCCTCCTTTGAATTACCCGTGCATCTTCTGGAAGAAATCATTCTGGGAATACTCTCGACGCAATAGTGGGGCTCAGAGTCGAAAAAACAAGAGCTAGAATGATTTTTACCAGAGATGTATGGAAAAGGGATATGTGAGTATATTATATTCAATTCAAATAATACCAACATTGCTTCAAGTTAAACAAAATTATCATTATTATTTTAAATAAATCCAATTGGACTGCATCCAATTAAATTCATTCCCTCAATCAAATTTTGCCGGCAAATTACTTTTTCAATCGTCCGATTCAAGAATATTTTCTGGATCGAATGGTACAAGAATCTCATTTTGAATACCGAAACCAGACGTCTCAAAAACGAAATAATAATTTAACATTACCTGTCCCCGACTATCCTCAATTTCCTGGAAATAGGAAGTTCATGGAATTTCCATGAAATTCATGAAAAATAAAATCAATCATTCAGCTCAATTCAATCATTTTCTACGCTTCCCATGAACCCATTCACAAGTTGAGTTTTGTGGGACTTTCGCGATGGCTTAGTGATAGAAGGAAAAATGGGTTTTCCTGGCATCCGAGAGTAACCAAAATCCAATCGATCCAATCTAACCACGCCTTCGACCCTGAAAATTCCATCCTCTCGATAAACTGAACGAGGGGCGACAAAACGGGTGTAAAGCTGTGGAGCACTTCACACCTGCCGAGGAAATAAGTGTGGAATTTTTAGCCCGCGGATTGAAATTTGTTGAAATCCACATCTGTCGGGGTGAAATTGAAGGGCTGGATCGAATAATCGGTTGTGCACGTGACCTTTCGTCTATTGCACCTGAAAGCAGGCAACCTCCGCTATTCCCGTTGGAGGACGTTGATGATATAAGAAAGTAAGATATTTGTGATACTAAAAAAAGTTCCAGCGGAAAAGTTGTTGTGAATATATATTCCAAAACACTTTGACAAATTTTGAGACAATTCCGTACTATAGGTTAAAGATTATCACAGATTTAATGGAAAAAGATCATATAGAGTTGAGAGTCGGATAAAACCGGGTAGGTGGGTCAAACCGGGTACCTCAATATCTCCCTGATTAGTGCTTCTTTCTGACAACAAACGCTTGGACTATTAGCAGTAGATAATTTGAGCAGTTGGAAAGAACAACAGCATCGATGCAACGCTCTTTCTCACTTAGAAGCTTGTTTAAAGTTTTCTGCGAAAAAATTGTCAAAGTTCTTGCATTTTCGTAGTGAGTTTCAAGTGCCTCACCACTCTCTCAAGAAAAAGCCACGTACATACTTCAATTGAGCATGTTTTCCTGCGTATTTTCATTTTTTAATAACTCGCCTAGGGCAACGCATAATCTATCTAAGCCATATTGACCTCAACAAGTTACTGTGGGGTCAAACCGGGTACTTGAGATTTTATCTTTCAATTTATGAAATTTCACAAAATTTGTGTTTTTATTCTAAAATAGTCATCAAAGCATGGTCATTCTTAAAGAGCCCTTTGTGTATGCTTGCGACTTTTGTTCTCAACTGAGTTGGCCGCAAAAAAATTCTTTCTCTGAACAATTTTTCTTAGTTGGTCCAAATATATCAGTTTTCAAACCTGACTCATGTCTGTTCTCGGAATTTTTATAGAATTCAACAGTTGGTGCTAAAAATTTCACAATTCAGAAGTGTTTTGCACATTGATTTAAACGAGTACCCGGTTTTACCCTACCCATGGAAATGGAACCTGGTTTTTGTACCTTTCGATTAGAACGAATATAGAAAAAATTGTATTAAGTTTACAGCAATACACGAATAGTATGTTGTTAATGAATGAATAAGGAAACTGAAAAGCTTTGGTTGATTAATCCATTGCTAATAGGAACTTCTCTATAACCGATTGAAGTTATGGTACCCGGTTTTATCCGACCTTCCCCTACATCGATTAAATTGATTCGTTTTTCATTGAGTCTGTGATCATTTTTAACCTACAGAACGGAATTGTCTTAAAATTTGTCGACATGTTGTTGAATATATTTGCAACAACTTTTTTCTCATTTTTTTTTGTTATAAAAGATCTCCAACGGGATTAGCGGTTGCCTGCTTTCAAGTGCACTAGACGAAAGGTCCCGCGCATAACCGATTATTCGATACGACCTTTCAATTTTGCTACCCCTGAGTTGAAAACAGGCCCGGCGAAACGTTCTCAGTCCGAGTGGGTATGAGACCAGGGGGAGGGGGGGGGCATGAGAAATACTTGCCCCAACAAATTTTTTAATCAGACTGGCCTTCAGACTGTGGCATAGTCCGATCATTGGAAAATAAAATATTCACAATTCCGTGTGGGGGTTGCTCCCCACTGAACCCACATTATTCGCCGGGCCTGGTTGAAAAATCTTCGGGAACTAATTCGTACCCATACAACATCGAACTCTTTAGTAATGTAGCAGAAACGTGCCCGTTACGAAAGCGGACATAGAAACGTCCCAGGCGGTATCACAGCCCCTGATGTATTCCTAAAGATTTCTTTATGAATTTTTATGATATCCAATGATATGAGTGTTTGAGAGGTATTTGAAGCCGCTTCGCAATGTTTCCATGTCCGTTTTCGTAACCGAGACATTTCTGATACATTACTGAAGAATTCGGTGTTTTATGGGTAGAGGAGACTGGATACTCTTAAAACAGGAGGATCAGTTGAAACATCGCGGATAACTAACGATTAGCTCCCAATAGCTCGGATCGCTTAAGGGGATACCAGCGATCCCTGACGATGCAATTCGAGCCAAATTTTTTCTGACAAATTATTCGAAAATGAAGAAATGAAATCAAAACATCGCTCTGTGCAGACCATCCTTATTGATCCTTATTGAAAGTCTCTGTACAGAGCGATATTTTGATTTTATCGCTTCATTTTCGAATAATTTGTCAGAACAGTTTTGGTCGTGTCCTTTTCTAATCAATGGTTCTAGTTGCATCTTCAGGGTTCGCTGGTATCACCTTGAAGGGAGCGGAGCGCTCCTCATCGTCAGTTATTCGCGTGTTTCATCCGTACCCAGTCTCCCCCACCCCTGAAAGCAAAAATTCCAATGCAACTGTTGCTTCAGTATTGCTTTACCAGTTCGAATTTTATTGTTGGAGGATTGTTCGATCTTACGTGCCATAGTTCCATGTATCCAAACATCTTCGCAGCATCATGACAACGTTCTTTCAAGTTTGCTGCATGTTGCTGCACATTTAGCGACGCAACCTCTCAGCAACTTTTCCACAACGGTTGTTCCTTATTGTTGGAAAGTTGTTGCGAATTTTTCTAGCAATTTGCTGTCTGGACCATGAACATTAGAAATGATCTAGGCATTGACAAAGCACGTGTCACTGAACTAAAGAAAAACTAGAGGACTCGCAAGGCACTTGTGAGGCACTGGCAAGCTGTCTAGTTTTTGTCTAGTCAGCGTTAAACGTCTTGTCAATGCCTACCCAAACGTGTATTTACTACGAGCCCAAAGTGGCTGCCCATGATACTTAACGTGGGACCAACTCTGGGATGATAACATCGTTTCCAGCCTGGCTGCATTGCTTTGCCCGAGGACTAGGTGATACAATGGGTCCTGACCTAAGCCGATCTTGGCTCAACTTAGGGCCAGGCCCACACCAAAGTTCAATATTTCCATTTTCCACGAACTATAATTGTATGGGAACAAACAATAGGGCTAAAATTAGTCCAAGATGGGTCCCATTGTCATTTCCCAATACTGGGTTCAAACAAATGGACCCTGCTGGGGCCCATTGTCAATATCGGCGATACACACTTGGGTAGTGAATTTCTGCTAGGATATATAAAAGAAACCTCGTTTTGTAGAGGTTTTCGTGTTTCCCTTATTTTCCGAATCTTCCCAACATTTTTAACAGAAATATGAGCATGCTCGGTTCCCGGCTAAGTATTTTCATTCAAAGTCTATGCTTTACATGATCTTGAATGATCATACACTGAGAACCCAATTTTTTGAATCGAAAGAAAATTTTCTTTGCCCTCATTCTAATAAATATTTTTTTCAATGGAACAATTCTTCATCAGATTGAAACAAAACATTTTCAAATGGAAACAGAAATATATTCCTCCTTGAATTTGAAGAATATAATTTCAATTCAATAAAAAATTCTCTCATTGGAATGAACTATCTTTTCCATTGAAAACAAGATTATCAGAATGAGGGCAAAGAAATTTTCTTTAAATCTAAAAAATCGAGTTCTCAGTGTATATGCGATGGGAAAAATGATCAGATCTGGTCAGATCTGAAGAGATCAGTCTAGATCCAAAGACTGACATGGATACAAATAACAGAATTTGTGATGATTAAACGGAGATCCGAAGAGATCTACAGAGATCTAACCGGATCCGTCCAAATTTGATCAGATTCATTGAGATCTAAATAAAAGATCTAATTTACTTAAGTACTCTTCGATTCGAGTTAGTACGTTCTTTCAACATTGGGAGCAAAAGTTTCCAAGGATAATAAAATATATTTCATTGAATAGTCGCAACAAAATACTCAATTGATTTGAATAAAGTTTCATTAAAAACATACATGTGAAAAAAATAAACACATGAAAAAATACAATAAAAATAAAATATAAAATATACATAATGGCATATTGAATATTTGATTCAATAAACGTTCAGTTGAAATAATAAATAAAAGTGGATTCAAATTAATTAAGTATTTTGTTGCAGCTATCGAATCAAATATCTGATTGTTTTCAGACATTTTTTTCCTCAATTAAATCAACAAAAATCTTTTTCTCTGGTTCATCAAATTTGAAAACTGATTGGGTGTGGTTTTGGTGTGCTGAATATGGAAACGATGACAGATTTTTTGGATTGGCTCAATTTGTAGATGTTCATTTTACATACAATCTACATAATTTATAAATTTTATATTGAAAAAATTACAAAAATAGAAATAGTTTGAGAAATCTGACATCATCATCGAATTCAACACATGATATATGATAATCATTTAGAATCAGTATCCAAAGCTCAGCAAATGAAATGGATATTGATTTGATGAATCTACGTAAGAAGTTCATTATTCGAAAAAAAATTTTGATCACGCGATCAAAAAAAGAAAAAGAAGGCTTTCATATTGAGAGAAGAATATTCCAAACTTGGATAAACTTCCTATCATAACGAATCAAATGATAAAGCATGAAATCTGAGTGCTGTTTTGAGAATCTAATATAACATGTTGTAAAAGTTTGAATCGTTTATGAAAATGAAACGAAAATATGATAAATCATGGTTATTTACCTCCTCAAATTGAGTTCTAGAAATTGAAAACATCGTTTGAAGAATGTGCCGCAAGATTTTGGATTTTCAACTGAGTTCGAGACTGAGTGTTTCGGTATTCGATTATTAATTCGTTTCAATAAACGATTCAAACTTGATGAATATAATATAACGTGATTCGAGCATTGATTCGAGCACTTCAAAAAGAATCAACAATCGAAGTGTTGTGAACCTCTTCATAGCACCATTATTTTCTGGTTAAGGAACGTTCATTGTATTTCATTAGTGACGAGGATCCTTCAGAAGGATCGATCCTCTTTTATTTCAAATTTATCGAATTCTTATTGAAATGTATAAAAGTTATATATTTTTTATATGAAAAACGATCGATCCCTTCCAAAGATCCCCATCACTACACTGAAAAAAAAATTTATTCCAGTCAAATAAATATTGATTTGTCCTGTACCAAAGAAATATTTATTAGAATTAACAAAATATTCTTTGGAACCAAAATAATTTATTTGAATTAAATAGATGGTTTTAATCGTTTATTTGATTCCAATAAATTATTTTGGTTCCAGAGAATATTTTGTTAATTCTAATAAATATTTCTTTGATACAGGACAAATAAATATTTATTTGACTGGAATAAATTTTTTTTTTCAGTGTATATTCCATCAACTTATCCAAGCTCCACAACGATAAATGATCATTCAAACCCATTTCAAACATCGGTAAATTGGTTTTCAGTAGCTTCGAAAGGATTTGAATGCACAAAATTACCGTTGCGAAATTTGTATCGGTTAACGGGATCAGGGTATATGTACAAAAATAAGTTGAAGCGATATTTTCGAATGAAACTAAATTCGCGCATCAATTACGTTTATTCATTGCCAATTTTTTTTTTCAGTACATTAGGACGATGAGACTGCAAGTGATGATTATTTTGGCTATGACGATGGGACTGTTAACCATCGTGGACTCCATCTCGGTGCACAGCTACGCTCATCATTTCGTGCAACATCGGACGAAACCACGCGAAATACGCGGCTATAAACCAGAATCCATGCATACTGCGATTGGTTTTGGGAAACGCGAAGAAACTTTGGGAGATTCCAAACTCAACAAGCGTGAAAGAATTTTGATGACACTGTTAAGAAATTTTTCTTGCGGGTAAACGGACTTGTGTCGACGATTTATTTCATAAGGATTCCTGCATAAAATTTCACTTATAAAAATGTTTTGGAAATTAAACCAATAAATATGTTGAGAATATTCTGGAAATTTTTCTTTGAACAAATTGGGAACAGCGATTATTGGGGTACCAAAAAAATAAAGCTGGAAGAAAGCGTAAACGTAAACGATGATTGCATAAAAATTCATTGGAATTTTTCTTGGTTTTGCAAGTTTACGTTACCGCTCTTCACTTTGATCCTGCAATGTTGATTTATAATAAATTAATACTACTATAAGGATGGAAACTTTATGGAAATTATTGATAACATTTGACGTGAACATTTAATGTTTTTCCAAAGGCATTTTTGACTAAAATTTTGTAGTTTTAACCGACTCAGCATTTGTAAACGAAGGTAAAAAAATTATACATCCTTCTAGTGATGATAAAATTCGAACAAAGTGGTATGTATTTCGGATTGTTTTTGGTTGGTTTCCCTTTTTTTTCGTCGAAACTTGCTATTCATTTGTGAAATTTCGTTTTCTACAATCTTTTCTGTAGAGGAGAGATGGTTGTATTATGCCAGACAGCACAGAAAGTTCTCTGAACGTTTTGGTCTCCGGGAAGTAGGTTCTCCAAACGTTCAGAGTACCTGCATTTTGGATGCCCCTGAATACGTTTGCAACACATTCTTTTCATCTGCTACGCGCCGTTCCCATAATATTTTCCCAACGTACTTTAATTAAAACTAACGTTTAAAAACATGCGTGCAGCTTCGCACAACGTTACACTCACAGAAATGATTTCTTGCTGTTACCATCATTTTATTCTTGATATCGATTTTCTTCTCCAAAAACAAATAGTCTTCGATCAAAAAGCGGTTTCGTTTAAAAGTAACGATATCACGGATTGTCAGTAGAAAAAATTATGATCCATGACTTTTGTTTAACGTAAGAATCTTTATTTCTTGTGAAAATCATCGCTTCTTGTGGTGAGAAAAATGTTCTTATGTTGGAACTAGATGAATATTTTTTGAGGCGACGCTTAACGATACGCTCCCCTTCCCTCGATTGACAGCAGAGTAATAGAGTTTTCAAAATCGATTCCAATGTATCGTGTTGTAAAATGGAATAGCAATTATAAACTTTAAAACAGTAATAATCAAATAAAGCAGTGTACCGTGTGCCAGATACCATCCCAAGCGATACACCAATATTTTATTTGAAAATAATCAATTATCGTTAACATTGAACATTTTGTGTCTTGCGATATTTTGGTTTTAGATGTCTTGTACAACTCTGTTAGATATCTTTCAGACGAGTTTGAAACAAGAATTGATCTGGAACTTATTCAAAAGTGTTGCATAGGATATTTAAAGTCTGTCTAAAATATATCGCAAGATACAAAATGTTTATTGGGTAAGAAGAAAGATTTCATTATCTTTAATAAAAACTTCATTGCATCAAGAAAATCTCCAAGTCTTATTTGAAAAACGCTTATGGTGATCTCAGGACTATTTTTCTTGATCCAAGATTCAATATTCTAACGCCAAGATTATCAAATTTTACTTGAGGGGAGAGGATTTTTTTCTTATCAGAAGAAAAATTAGGATTGTCCCTATGTTGAGAAACAAATTTTCTCATAATAATGAAATTTTTGTTACGATAAAAAAACCTTTCTGTGGGTGTAGCCATCACGCTCAGGTATGGAAACCCTTCCCGCGAATTCCCTCAACACCTCCCGATTCTCAATTCTGAATCCATCCGCGCCCTCCCATACCAATAGCAGTCCCTTAATATATATGTCCTACATCCTCTACCCCGTACCCGCACATCTCTGTATCCGCCAACCCCCTCCGAAACAAGAACCCGTTCAGATTTCAACCCCATTACCCCATGCACCCATCCCTCCTCGCCCAAAAACCCCTTCGTTACTCTACCCACCGTTCCCGTCCTCCATCTCTCAACCTACATCCCTACTATCCACTCCCAGACATACGCCTCCTGACTCCTCTTATCACCCAAACCCCCACCACGCCCTCCCTCATCCACCACTCCATCCCATTCACCCTTAAACCCTTCCTTGACCCATATATAATCCCCGTCCCCATAACCTCCAAATCTGACGGCAATCGTCCTAAAAACACACAACGAAGCTAACATCATGACCCTCTGTATCCTATTAATTTCTTCCACGTACATCACCTTTCTCATTTTCCCAGCCTAAGCCCAAATTATCTGTCTGATTCCCAGGAAGCAAGCTGACCGGCCTGTAGAATCCCGAGGAACTTCTCGGTTTGTCCAGCGCCTTGAGAAGACACAAGACCCGCGCCCTTGTCCACACCCTCGAAAACACCTGATTCCTGCGACGGTGATCAAAAACATCAGCCCCTCCTCCATAGACACCCCAGCATTCCCATCTCCACCCTATCCCACCCCGACGCTGCCGCTCTCCTCATCCTGCTCGAGGTCCCCGTGTATCTCCTCTATCCCCCATTACTCTTCCTCGCAATCCCTCGGCTCCCGATCAGTGATGCCAGGTTCAGGACCAAAACCGTATTAACTCTCTCCATCGACCGCTTCCCCTTTCTCCCACCATGCGGAGTAAGTCGAGCGAGCGAGATAGAAAGAGTAACAATCACTCTCCCGCTCGCTCGACTTGATCCGCATGGTGGGAGAAAGCGGAAGGGGTCGATGGAGAGGGTGAAAACGGTCTCAGCCTCGAATCTGGCATCACTGCTCCTGATCAGTGATCCCAGATGAGCTCCGAACTGAGGGGAAGAGTATCCCCCACCACTATGCCATATATTTACGAACATATATAGTGGTGCACCAACACATACGTTACATGTATATATGGCATAGTGGTGGGGGATACTCTTCCCCTCAGTCAGTGATGCCAGGAGAAACGGTGCGGACCGAAAAATCAGCCCCTTCATTGTTCACACAATGACACGTTCGTATACGTGTGACTCACATGTATACGAAAGTTTCATCGTGTGCACGGTAGAGGGGCTAATTTTTCGGTCCACACCGTCTTTCCTGGCATCACTGCCCTCAGTTCAGAGCTCATCTGGAATCACTGCTCCCGATAAGGGGTGCACGCAGAAGATTCGAAACCTTGGATGGAAAAACAAGTCAGATGCCGTGTCTCTTTTCAACTAGGGTTTCGAATCTTCTGTATGCACCCCCGATCACCCCCAGCCCCCCCTCCCCCAACCCATGCTCACCCAACTGCTCATTTCCCGAGAAGACAGCCTCCAACACCCTCCCCATAGTGTCCTCTCACGAAGGGAATTTTGGAGAACCAGAGAGAAACGAAACGGTTGGATAGTCTATCTTTTTCTACAACCTCTGTTTCGTTGGAATCAACAAGATCGCGGCACTGAGCGACGCCATCTTGTAAATCTCAACCAATGAAAGGTTATAGAAAAGCTTAGACTACCCTACCGTTTCGTTTCTCTGGATGCTTCCGACATTTGTACAAACTTCAATATTCATGTCCTTTTTCTTCTCACTAGATTTGCAAAATTTACACAAACGTCGGAAGCATCTTCTGTTGTCCTCCAAAATTTGCATGGCTGGGCTCACTCCGGTATGTATTCTGAGAGCTCAATGGGGGTAGACCTCAATAGACCCAAAAGACAATTGGTCCGATGCAGGATACACTCGAAGACAAGCGTGCCGAAAGTCAGTTGACCCGAAAATTGGAACCTTATGGTGTGCTTCCATATTAGGTTAGTTCGTTCTACGTGCTCTGAGTTGCTCCAACTTGTACCAAACCAATCATTTCGTTGCTTAAACTGGAAGTAGCGAATCCAAAATACTTGGAGCGAGTTGGGGTAACTTGGGACATCGGTAAACGAACTTAGCTATTATTGCGTCTGAAAGATGAACAAAGATAGTGATATGGTTATGGGGGTGAAAATCCACCATGAGGTTTCGGTTTTGCGGGTTAACTGACTTTTGGGACGCTCATCTTCGGGTATATCGTGCATCGGGCTAATTTTCTTTCGGATCTATTGGGGTCTACCGTCAACGTGTGGGGTCACCAGATGAGTACTACTTCCCTAGTGAATCTGAGCCCTGATAACACACGAAGAATTCTTTTTCAAAAACAAGAATAGAATTCTTCAAGAACTCTTTTCGAAGTAATGAATTCATAAAGAGCTCTGGAGGAATTCAATGTTTGGGACATTGGCGAGTTCTTTGAGAATGCTGAAAGTATTATTTTAGTACTGTCAAAGAACTCGTTAATGTCTCACACATTGAGCTCCTCCAGAGCTCTTAATGAATTCATTACTTCGAAAAGAGTTCTTGGAGAATTCTATTCTTGTTTTTGAAAAAGAATTCTTCGTGTGCTATCTGGGGGTGAACTGACAAGCGACCAAAAATTTCGGTGACATTTTGGTGAAAAATCTTGGTTTTGGTAACTTGTTGGTCGTTTGGGACATTTTTCCAACAAAAATTGACCAAAATCCAACCAAAATTCAACCATTCTCAATTTGGGTGATTTTCCGGTTATTTTGTGGTAATTTTTTGGGTCTTCACCTCAAAAATACCAAAAAGATTCCAAAAACGGACTACATTTTTTGATTACCTTTTGGTGGCAGATTTGTTCTAAGCAGGCATTAGTTTTCGGTCACAAATAGGTCGTTATATGGTAAAAACCATCTGGGTAACCATTTTCTGACCAAATTTTCACCAAACCAAAAAATAACCGAAAGTAAACCATAAAAATTGGTCACTTTGGAATCGCCAGGGTTTTAAAGGAATTGACTAATCATAATCTTGCGTTCCAAAGAATAGCCAATTGGAAGCGAACGTTCATCATTACTTTGACGACCCTGTCAATGGGTTATTCCAATCAATAAGGATACGTAATTGATCAATTCTGTTAGATCCAGAGGAGGTTTTCCTGTCAACAGTGATCTGGCATCATCGCAGCTGTAGAGCCTTAATTTAACAACAATCGATAACCCCTTGTACTGCCTATATTTCTTTTATATCCATTTTTATCATCGTGAAGTGGAAAGTTGATTATTCCTTGAATAGGACAGTTCAGTTAATACAAGAGCCTCTTTCATACATATTGTAATCATCTCGAAGGATTCTAAGTATCGAATGATATACGCAGTTTTGCCACAATAAAGCTCCGAGTTCGTTACTGAATCATATCTCTCGCAAACGCGAGTAGTCAAGTGAACTATATAATAAGAAACATAAAATCGTGATACATCAAAGTGATAATTTAGTTTTAATAAAAGTTTTACATTGAGGAAAAGGAGAAAGAAAAAGCGATCAAAAATGAATTCCCATGAAAATAGCATGACTAGTAATAGTGGCATCGAACACAACAACGATGATGTCGGAGATGCCTTTGGATGCTCAAGGTATTTTTTCTCACTTTTATAAATCCTTTTTATTTATCAAAATTGTATTGTGTCAAAAATATGTTTTGATTCTTGTATATTTGAATACATACATCGAAGTACAATCACAGAGTATCGCATAGTCTGTTGCATAGCATTATTCTTTGAAGTGCTAACATGAATATGTTGAATAAAACTATTTTATTTATTTAAATAAAATTCAAGTGTATCTGAATGTTGATTGACATTTTTACAGCAATAGCATCAGTCCTGCCATTGGGCCATTACAAACTTCACCTACGGATCGTTATGCCACGCATTATAGTATGAATCACCCAAAACGTGGTTTAGCTATCATCCTCAATCATGAATTTTTCACTATTAATCATTTAAAACCAAGAAGCGGAACTAACGTAGACTGTGAAAATCTGGTGAATACATTAAAAACTCTTGGCTTTGATGTCAATGATTATCATAATTTAACTCACAGAGATATCTTAAAAAATTTGGAAAGAGGTATGTATTCCGAGGTTCAAACGCTAAAAACATATTAGCAAATAGCTGCAGTCATCCAGTTTAATCAATTTACCTGTATTTTACGTACACTGTGAAAAATGTGGGGAATTTTCCTTCGCACTGTTGGTGGATTTTACCCCCTTGTGATGGGAGAATTGTTTTTTCATCACTTTGAGGTGTTAAATCCTTTACAAATGAAGGAAAATTCCACCAAATTATGGTGAAAAATTGCCCATCTATGGTGGAACTTTGCTGCCACAATTTTTTAAAGGAAAATTCCACAGTTATTTTTTACAGTGTATCTCAGAGAATAGTATTGGTATCGAGGAAGATGACAAGTGAAATTTTGATACTTCTCTCATTATGCAATTCTCTTTTTTTCTACGAAACTTGGTCTGTTCTCTGAAGAGAAGATGTTGCACAATATTGTAATTATATGCAAGTATTTGTAAGTGATGTCGTCCCAAAGATTCAACCCTTCATGCTTTCACAATTGTTTAAAACGATACCAATTAGGGCTGGGTTGAGAGAAAATTTTGGCTTGAAAGTTTAGAACTATTTCTGATTTAAGAAGTATCAGTACGATAAAGTAATGATACATTATGTACAGTGCTGCCGGACATACCTGGAATCCAACGGAATCCACAAATAAAAAATTCACATCAATTGAATGACCTAAGATAGAAAGACGATTGCCCGCATTAATAGCACTGATCGTGCATCGAGTGGAAGGAAGTTGAAATTCCCGACGAGTGTGGAGTTTGTGGAACCACACTAGTCGAGAATTTTCGTCTCCCATGAGGTGTATTGTTGGTGTAAGAAGCCCGTTAACAGTTCTAACAGAAATATCTTTATATAATATGTTATTGTTGTTACTTGGAACTTTGTAACTTATCAGAATGATAGAGAATACGATAAGATTGTAGATGACATGGTATAAAGTCGAAGAAAAACGTTTGAAAATCGTCGATAACAACGTATTCAAAGATATTTCCGTTAGAACTGTTAACGGACTTCTTACACCGACTATACATACTATTTTCTTTGAATAAGTGCGATTTCAGAGACTTCTTCTTCCGCCATAAGCCAAAACGCCGTAAGATGTATTCCAAACGTCTTCCACTAGAAAATATTCATAATTTGTCCATATTGCCTTGATTTATCAATTTTATAACAACTCTGATGAAATAAAATCCAGCAACAAAGATACTTCTATTCAAATTCCTATTTTAACGATAGATTTTTATCATTTTGGAAATTTACGCAAACGAGAATATTTTTGTTACAGTTGCAGAAATGGATCATTCTCAACACGATTGTTTGGTAATTGCTGTTTTAAGTCATGGAGAACTTGGGTTACTTTACGCTCATGACACTCCATACAAAGCCGAATCCATTTGGTCACCCTTTACATCCGACAGATGTCCTACTCTCGCTGGCAAACCAAAATTGTTTTTCATCCAAGCTTGTCGGGGAGATAAGTTGGATTCTGGCACAACTTTGAAAGAACGCACGGAAACCGATGGCCAACCTGCCAACACCTTCCGAATACCTAGTCAAGCTGATTTCCTAATAGCATATTCCACCATTCCTGGTAAGAAAATTTTTCTACATAATTAACAGGGTGCTTACTATTCCTTAAATATCCTTGAATCCTGGAAATATCCTGGGATCAGTTGTTTTATCCTGGAAAAGTTGAAATTGCATTTTTGATTAAAAACTGCGATATTCATATTTTGATTGAATACCTGGAGTTTAAAACTTGATCGAATATGTTGTCCAAATGCAAAATGAAACATATCTGTTACCAATATTTATCGAAAGAAGCATTTTCTTTAAGTTAAAATTTTATTCCACGACTATTACTCGAGGAAATGAAAATTAATAAGTGAAAATTTCGTCCCTTTTGAAATAGATTTCTTATAAAACATATATGACGATTACTTGGCGAAATCTGATTGAAATATTATAAGACTTTGGATCTAGTTTCGTTGGGCGTTGCAGAAGTCAAAAATATGATTCGAATGATCGAAAAATTCCATCGATAGATAATATTTAATTACAAGTTGATATCAGAATCCGAGCTGGTCGAACTTTGAAGAGAAAATTTATCGAAGAAGGTTTGAAGTTGAAAATTTATTCCTCCGATACGTGAAGATACGTGAAAGCAATGAAAAATCGGGAATACTTCTCATATTATTAGATTTAGAGAATAAAAGATGATATGGAATAATATTCGAACAACCTGCGAACAGTGAAAAATAAGACAGATAAGACTTCACTTGCAAATTTTACCAAGTGCTGGAGCAAATTGATGAAAAACTTGCGAAAATTCGTCTCCGTGGGATGTAGATCAATCGATTAGGAATTTTATGAAACGAAAAATAAAGAGGACTTTGGAAGAACCTTTCTTCAAAAGTGCACTTGCAAATTTGCAACCCTGTGTACACATTGATGTGTCTCTATCTCTTTATTCGACGTCTAACGAGCTCATCTCATCCTTGAAGATGCATAATGAAACAAAATTATCACAGTCCTAGAACTTTTCAATCGATTGTCCTGGAATCGAATTTTTCGATAACAGTAGACACCCTGAATTAATTATTTACTTCAAATTGACAAATTTGCAAATTATAATTGAAACGATAATTATATTTCATTTAGGTTACTATTCGTGGAGAAACACCACTCGGGGATCATGGTTTATGCAAGCCTTGTGCATGGAGTTGCGAGAAAACGGTACTCGTTATGATCTGTTAACTCTGTTGACTTTCGTTTCACAACGCGTCGCGTTGGATTTTGAATCCAACACTCCAGACAACATTACTATGCACCAACAGAAACAAATTCCATGCATCACCTCCATGTTAACTCGATTAGTGAGATTCACGCCACCTAAAAACGGTCATCTATAGTCTTATAGATCTAATGAAATTCAATTATTTCCTGATTAGGTTTGTTTGTTTTTTTTTTCCGTGACCACTCAATGTATCCATAAGTTTGTTCCATTTTATATACCTTGTATATTGTATTTAACTTATCGTACATTAATCAGTTACCTAATCACTATGACAATCGAGTAATCACATTTTTTTATATAGCAAATAGAATTGCACAGAGAGTGCTGCTAAGTCGTTGAAAGGTAACATGATCTTTCAGTCAGTGTTTATTTACATTCCTTTAACGAAATCCATATAAGAAAATGAGGTACCGCATTGAATTATCGACAGAATGATACTTTTTTTACTTGCTTTTCAGAATTTCAACGACTGAATTAATGATATCGTGTGATATCCATTGCATTTAAATGATCGCATTTATTTTTTGAATATTCTTTTCACCTAATAAGATTGTCATACATTTTCTATAAAAAGTATAAACTGACTGTTTATATCGCGTGATATATATATTGCATTTATTTTTTGAATATTCTTTTTACTTATTAAAATTGTCATACATTTTCTATGAAAGGGAAAATGCGCTCAAATTGCTCACGATTTTTTTTTAATACACAATATAATATAAATGTAATTAAGTACAAACGGTATGGAACAAACAACGCGTTTCTATGGAAATTATTTTGTATTTATTTTTATATAGAATACTTGGAATGATAATACATTCGTATTCACAATTATTTACTCTGGGTAATTGTTATTGTATGCGTGTATGCAGTTCGAATCAATGCATAAACATTGAATATTATTTTTTTTATGAAATTCCATCAAGTTCATTCTTTCATTCAGGCTCTACACTGTAAAAAATATTGTCTGTAGATTCCCTGTATCAAAAGTGGAAAATCACAGTTTGTTATAAAATTACTACTCTCAGCGCAGGAGAAATACATTCACTTGTAAAAGTCCTGCGCTCAATATTGTAATATCACAACGATTTTGTAAATTGTTCATGCTCAGCGTAGACAATTTACCTCACCTATAATAAGTAATGTTCCTACGCTGAGCGTGAACAATTCACACAATCGTTGTGATATTACAATATTGAGCGTAGGACTTTCACAAGCGAATGCATTTCTCCTGCGCTGAGAGTAGTAATTTTACAACAAACTGTGATTTTCCACTTTTGATATAAGTAATCTACAGAACAATTTTTTTGAAATTTACCACTTTCAAAGTGGTAAAGAATATTATCTACTTTCAAAGGGACGTTTTTCCATCAATATGAATGTGAATTCACTACTATGAGTGTAAAATTCATACCAAAACAAATATGAATTCCCTTCATTCGGTATGGCGATTTTATCAAAAATCTGTAATTTTACAACTGTCTGTGAATACGTCACTTTCAGTGTAGGGAACTTTATTACCTACTTTGAAAGTGAAGTTATTATCGATTCTACGATAAGTTGACACTTATTCGTCAAAAGTTTACGAATGTACTGTAATATGCCAATATTCAGAGTAGTGTATTTACAAAATTCTTGTAAAAATCCAACTTTATCACAAATTTTCTCAAATTAGATTTACAATTAGGAACGGGAAATCTCGTTTTCGATTTTTTACAGTGTATTAAATGCGTGCATTTGTTGCATGCGACATCATTATTATATGAAAAAAGAGGTGGAGTGTTTTTTTTTTCTAGGATCTCTCTTTTCATCCAATGACATCGCATGCAACAAACCCAGGGATGTAATTTCTTCTTCAAGCGTGTAAACATTCAAGGAAATTCGTTACCGAAAATATGTTTCATTTATCGGAAAAATAGATTTTATGTTGAAAATATTCAAGAACTGCATTGAGGGTTTAAGTCAAAGCATACAAAACCTTGTGCTAATTTTTTCTTTTCTATAAAATATCTAATAACGAAAGGTTTCAAATATGTAACGATGAAATACATACTTGCGCTCTGGGTAAAAGTTTTTGTCCCATAGCGATTCTGAAATCTCGAAAGACAAATTTTGTCAATTATAAACCTTCAACCGTTGACATTTTCCAGATATTTTGTTGAATTCCATACATTGCTAATTCCATATTCAGTGCGCAATAATCTTGAACATGTATTTCTTCATTGTCATCATATATTCAAAATTTTTATTTCCTACGTGTTTTACAAAAAAAGTTCACATCAAATTTCGCACGCTTGTCGGTTATCCCTTGAATGAGTTTTAATATTATTATATACAAAAATTTTGTATCTTTAGTTTTGAAAAATTCTTTTCATCATTTCATCTCACTATTTTGTATTACACATACAACAAAAAGCTGCCGCGAGAAAAATTGATTTTGTATGTAGTTAGAATTTAAATTACGCATAGAAAAGAACAAAAAATATTTCATGCAATTTTTTGCTGGGCTTTTCTCTTCTCTCGTTCTTTATCTGAACCAGAATCGCCTTTAGGGACGAGCTCCGAGGTATCCCTACAGAGATTTCTACATAATACCTACAACTGGACTACGAATTTTCAGAAGATTGAGGCAAAATTTCTTTCACATTAATTCACAAGTAATTTACTTCATGTAATCTACATGCGTATTTTTTACATGCAAGAAAATTACTGTCAAGACTTTTGGTGACACGTCAAATCTCAACCCTGATCGAAGGGTAAAATACTGTAGCGTGTTCGCAGTCTAGTATGTTGTATAGAAATCTGTGTCTTCGAGGGTGACATTTCATAAATTTTAAATACTTAATTATATATAGAAAATGTAATAGAATTCTAGTACTAAGGTTCTAATCTGAGAATATTCCATTTCAACTTTTGTATTTTTCTTTTTTTTTTCCTCTTAAAATTTAGTTCGTAGTTTTATTATTTGAATGATTACGTATTATATTCAAAGGATTGCTCATCCGCCTAAGGAGACACTGGGGGCTCTCTAGCCAAATTGTTTCTTTCGAATTAGTATCCGAAACTTGAGCAATAAAACCAACCAAATTTCATTTAGCTCTTTTACTATCCGTGCTAACATAGAGCTTTGAATGAAAATTACTACATCTTATCGTGGCACCTTCAAACGAATCGAATCAAATAGTTTGTCTTGGCCCTAGTATTCTTATTGAGCGCAACGGCACAAGTGCCGCAAAAATCTTTCTGTAAACGCCTGCTCTCCTTCAACATATATAGTCGAATTTTTTTAATGTAAACTAATTCTCTCAACTCTGTAAGTTATGAGGATCTCGCGGGTACCCTTGTATCCTTTAGAATGTCAATATACAAGTTTGAGAATAAGATCATTCATAAGACGATTTACCAAGTGGTGTGAAAGATAATAATAGCACTGCCCTGTCAAAAATAATTCATTCGAGCCAAAAGTGAAAAATCTAATCCGCTACGAATGATGAAGTAATATAAAACCAACACTTGCCGCCAATCGACAGAGAGAAAGAGAGAAGAGTAGAAATAAAGATTTACAGAATGTTACATAAAGTATGAATTCCATAAGTAAATATGAAATATTAATGTTATATTTTCAAATGTAAAATGAACAAAAACTTAATTGATGTTTATAGTGTGGGAATGTGATATGTACTGTCTTTCATGATAAAAAAAAGGAAAAAAATATACATACATATATATATATATATATACATACGTATACAGGGTATTTCAGAAAACACTCTGTAGTCCCTCTCATGATTTTTGAGACAAAAGCAAAATACTGATTAAGGGGTAATATTCACCAAATGCTCAAAAAAACAAGGCTTTTTTCATGATTTTTTTCAAAGGACATTTAAGATGGAAGGTATATAAATAACATATCATTGGATTAAGCAACTCTTGGAGAATAGAAAAAAGTTTTTATTATTATTTTTCGTACAAAATGGCGGCTGTGCAGCGATTGCCGTGAACCGCTTTTTTAAAAAGGTCCTCCGCGGCAAGCAGTAGAAGTCGTGCCCAACTCCACCTATAACAAAAAAAAAATTTTTTCATTATCTACATGAGTGTCGCTAGTGAAGTACGCATCATTATATTTTTAGAATTTTTTTTCGCAAAATGGCGACGGTTTGAAAAAAACTTTTTTTTTTGACAAAAAAAATCGACTTTAATTGTTTATAACTTTTTTTGTTGTTAACCAATCGCTAAAATCGTGTGTACTTCACTAGATAATCTAATGAAGAAGCTACAGTTAAAATTTCAAGTCAATCGGATGTAAACTTTTTCAGTTCTACTGCTTGCCGATTTTGAAAACATGGTTTCGAGAAAAACGCGTTTAAAGTTTCCAAATGCTATAAATCTTAAGAATCGCAATAATATAGTCCTTAATAATTTTTTACCTTCAGTCTGCTATCCCTGCACCATAAAGTTGTCCTTCCAGGGCCTTATTTTGCTCTTCTTCCTTTTTTTTGTCTGGTGTGATGCTGCGCCTAGCCGTTTTTGCGATATCGGACATACGATGCTCAGCGACTTTGACGCAATTGGCGTCCGATCCCACGCAAAACTCGTACGTGTTAGGTCCAACGGTTAATCCAAGAGCATCATAAACGGCAAATAGACCCGACAAGCCTTCGTTGAAGGTAATAACGGCTACATCAGCTGCGATATCAACTATAGTCTTGCCGCTAGACATCGTTTTTGGAGCAATTGACCACACCACAGCGTTGAAGGACTCATTACTATTTTGAGAATATGCACCCAAGCAGCGTGACAGAAGGTTATCGGAGCTGAGTTCTTTGTAAATAGGTTGTACTGCCTTAAAAACATCCTCATGCATTGGACTCTTGTGCTCGTATGTTGCAAGAGTACCAAGCGCTTTACTGCGCTGCCAAGAACACCAAGAGTCTACTCCAATGGAACACTTCTCGTGCTGTGGATTCTCGTCCGTCGACATTTTATGATATAACGTAGACCAAATCTCATTCCGCATTTTTTCGACTGAATCTGAGTTTCTCCTAATTGAAAGTCCATAGTAAATTGTGAGTTCATCTATTAATTTTCCTGTCAATTTTCCTCGTCCGCCAAGACCTTTCGTATTTTTTTTCAAATTGCGCAGCCGCGTTCCCATACGCTTTTGCACATGACCGACGCACTCTTTTTCCTCAACGATGACATCTTCATACGGTTTCGAATCTACTATAGCTTTGTACGTCTTTGAATCTCCATCGCCGATGTATTTCAAGTATTTGATATTATGAAGTTCTTCGGACCGTTTGAACATTTCTATGACGGCGTCGACTTCCATTTTTCCAGCACTACCTTCATGATTGGCATCACAACTCTCTTTGTGCGAAGAGTACACCTCCTCGTACTCAGCAGTACCTTCTTTTTTTTGCCAATATTCGCACACTTTACAGTACTTTGATTTGACACACACGTCTAATACCTTGCCAGTGTGCCAACCAATCAAAGTCACTAATCCAAACAAAGATGAAAACCCTCTTTTCCGCCAAGATCCATCACCTGACACCGTAAGACCGCCTTCTTCACCTCGTTCAATAGAACGTTCTTTCTCTTCAATAGCTGATTTTTGCATAGAAATAATTTTAACAGATGAAGTGGCAGTGGCGATATTGTAAACAATCATACTGTAAGTTGTTTGAAAAACAGGCTTTGCGAGGTCCATCATCGCACAGAACTTTTTTATACCGTTAATGCCTATCCCAATGACGCGCATAGCAAAAATAATACGGCAATTAATCTCGTAAGCACGATCATGTATAAGAGGACAGTTAAAAATGTCGGCATCACCGCAATTCGAACAAGACACAACAATTTTGAAGCCTAGTCCACGTTTGCTCGACTGCGAAAACTGCACATCACTTTTACATTTTTTACACACTAGTAATTGAGAAAGAGCAGTAAATACAGCGAAAAAGTGTATGAAACAGTAGCCGAAATCCCTATCAACATCGCGATCACGGTTCAAATCAGAAGTTTTTAATTTCTTCGCCGAGGTACTAACGTACTCCGAATCGCCTTCGGACGCATGGCGGTTAGGCGGGTGGCGGTTACTAATTTTACTCCGGATTGTTGTGGTACATCTTGTTTTACTGCCTTTGCGGCCACTGTACAGCTTGTCACTCATAATTAAGTACTTTTTAATATAATTCACAGTTAAAAAATGTAGCAAAACTCAAACTAAGAACGTACACAACGAGAACGGCTGATCGACTAAACAAAAAGAAATTGTGAGTAAACACGTGCTGTACAGACGCTGTAACGGTCGAAATTTGATGCAGCGACCTCTATACTTCAAATTCAAAACACGATATCGATCATAGCTAACTTCTACTAATTTAAAAAGCCGCGAAATTAAAAAAAACGAGCATCGCTAAAATAAGCGAAAAATGTGCTTTTCGAGCATAAAAGTTGTTCGGTAAAAAATTGATTTAAACAAATTTTAAGTTTAGATCAGTACTTGGGCGTTGTAGATTTTGATTCTAGGATAGTTTTAGCATGAGTTAAGTAATGAGTGGATATTACCCCTTAAATGTTTCTTTTAAATGTTTTCATCCGGAAAAAAACTATAAAATTCTTGATTTCAGAGTTGATTAATCAATCGACTGGATGCTACATGAATGTACTTGTCGATCATTAGCGTAACCGATGGAATGTATTTTGCTATAACTTCGAAACTACTTAATCATTTCAATACATTTTACTATAGGAGAATAGGTTTTGTTTTTACATTATGAATCACCGTTGGAAGAAGTAGGAATGTTTTCTGAGACATCCCTTCACCAGCGTATTCTTCAGAGAGCAACTTAGCTAAGCAACTTTTTTTCCTTCCATCATTTTTCGATCTGAAGCTTAATTTTTGAGATATAAAAATAAAATAAGTCTACCATTCGGATGGTGAATACATCGACTACTCAAACGATCACAAATTATAATTATGTAGCATCTGCTTAATTGGTTGAAGTAGACTCTGAAAGAAGCTGGGTGAAAGGTTGAGAGTTTGTTCTGAGACACCCTGTATATTAAATATATGCCTTAGAGTTAATCATGAATTTTATTGAAACAAAAAATCAAACCTTTGAAAATTTGCAATGTGAAAGAATATTAAGTGAAATTCTTTTTAAGAGAATTGATGATATAAATCGAAAAATAACGATTATACTTTTTGAATCGTATTTGCGATATATCAAATTTTTACATGTTGAAAATGATATAGTTGAGCTTTTTGTAAAAAACAAAATAGATATCTACAGTATTTATAATCAGCGCAGGATAAGATATATAAGTTGATACTAGTGAATGATTTTCATTCATTTTGTACGTGACGATTATTTGATGTACTTTGAACTTCATCGGATAATTTCAGAACAAGAAGTTCAACTTTGTATCACATTGCTTCATGCATTTTACAAAAATTGCATATTTTTGTAAAAACAAAAAAAGAAAACAGGACTTTGCCTGTAACAAAGACACCAGTTTATATCACTTTATATCAACAATTTGAATGAAAATTTATGTGTACGTATATTATTAAATTTTACATGACTTTATATACACTTGCCATATAAAATGAAGAATAAAAAAATACATAGTACGAGATAACAGATTTGATTGTTTATGTTTGTATTATTCAACCTTTAGAGAATAAAATGCCTCCAAAATTTTGTTTATCATTTTTCCTGTATTCAGCATATCAAATGGCTTTTGAAAAAATATTGAAAAAATGTCGTTTCCCAGGATGGTCCCTCCCTTTTGTTCATCCGATCTGAGAATTTTCAAATGATATGTGGCAAAATTACTGAATTTAATCGGATCACCCATAAAATCTAAGGAAACTGAAATAATGCGATGGAAGTGGAAATTTTCCAATGTAGCGATGAGTTATTCACTGAAAAAAGAGTTTGTTTGTGACAAAGGTGGCTTATTAATTATAAACAAACTATCTTTAGGTCAAATAAAAGACATATAAGATTTGTTAATAGTTAAGAAACTTCATTTGATTGCAATAAATTTGAAATACTTTTTTCTCAGTGTTCAACTATTTCTTATTCCAATCGACATGCCATTCATTGGCATATCGTCATATATTCAACGTTTTTTCAAACACATATTTCTGCCAACGTGGATGAGAATCTCTGAGACTCCTTCGAGGGTGGTTCTTCAAGACGTCGAAGGAATGATTTTCAGCGTTTTTAAACAATCTTCCAACCCTCTTCGTACTATCTGGGAACTTTTAAAGAGATTTGCATATGACTGAGAGCCACGAGTCAAATAAATTCCCGCTTTCATCACTTTCTTTCAGTTCCCTTGAATTTTGTGAATTATCTAATTGAATTGAATAATTTTGCCACGTGCCATTCAAAAACTTACATTTTTCTGTGCATTGGAGGATTATTTTTGGATGATTCCCGGATCGGACAAACAATTAGCAGCACAGGTGTACTTAAACAAAATTTCCCTCATTACACGTGTGTTGCTTCCTCGTTGGAGACAAGCTTTGCGA
The DNA here is from genome assembly GCA_018340375.1 of Gonatopus flavifemur. Classification (NCBI taxonomy): domain Eukaryota; kingdom Metazoa; phylum Arthropoda; class Insecta; order Hymenoptera; family Dryinidae; genus Gonatopus; species Gonatopus flavifemur. The sequence continues at coordinate 17,844,743 of JAFFJZ010000005.1, forward strand.
TCGTTTGGAGGGACAAAACTTTTTTTGTCTCCAAATTCAAAATTTCTTGAACCAAAATGTTTCTCCAAACTCGGAGAAAATGTATGTTCTTGAAGTTTGGATCGTTTATAAAAACGAAGAGAAAATTCAAGCTCACTAAATCTGATGAACCACCGTTATTTTTTACCTCAAATCAGCTCTTTGGAACTGAAAACATCGTTTTAAGAATGTACTGCAAGATTTTTGGTTTCCAACAATTGAATATTGTGTTGTTCGAGCACTAATTCGTTTCAATAAACGATTCAAACTTCAGTAAAATTTTTGGTCCCGTATCTGGCTGTTGTGTGCGAACAGGCATAACTCACATTCTAATTATCCGATCTTCATGAAATTTTTATCACAGTTGTGGACAGGGGTAATGGTGGTCCCATATAAGTGTTTCTTTAATGTACGTAATATATAAATAATACCATAATCATCCCAACCAAAATAAATGAAGGCTTTGCCTTTTAGAAGGTTAAAAATAAATCCTATGATTTGGACGGACGAAGAAAGGCACAAATTTATTTATTCCCTTTATTTTAGGTGATTCAACTTTTTTTCTCCTCTTACAAAAGTATATAAATTTGTTTCGATCAGTCGAAAAATTTGATGAAAATCATCTGAAATGATACATCGAATACTTATTTATATGTATCCTAAGAGATAAAACTGTGCCAAAATATATATAAAATATGAAATTTATTCTTTACATTATTCTTCATGTTCAAAATAATAAAAATTAATTATCATACATTTCTCAAAATCAAAAACCCAAGTATACATATGTATGTCTTTTGAGCAATGATATGTACTGTGATTGTTTTTTCAATAAATTCTGCAATATAATAAATAATTGATTAAACAGTAAGTTTATAGAATATTCTACCAAAGATAAATTGGAATATATTGCTAATTCACGTACAAAACTTGGGAAAATTTTCCTCCGACTTTCTGGACACAAAGAAATCTTTGTAAAATAACGGGCAAAATTTTGCTACATATTTTTTCAATGACTAAGCGATGAATAAAATTCTTTAATATGCAATGATGGAGCATATTGCCAAGGTTTGACTTTGAATATAAATTGAAACTGTAAAGTAATATCTAAACATGAAAGAAAATAATTTGTGGGAATTTATTGACATTTGTAAGTTATTAGGTTTATAATTCTTTGCATAATTTTCAGGAATTTTTTCCAGATTCAATCAAACATTCAAAGTCTAATCTTGGCAATATTTTCCATCACTGCATATTAAGAATCTTTATTTAATGCTTAGTCGTTGGAAAAGTACGTAGCAAAATTTTGCCCATTTTTCTGGAGCTCCATGGACCTTAAATCACTTTTTCAGTGAATCAACGGCAGTAAACCAATCGTATAGAAATAGTGGAACCTCCCAATTAAAAATCAACATACGTTTTTCGTGCATCATTAGTCATCTCTTCCAACTCATCTCCGATTTTACTTATACTTGTTTTCACGTTGCAATTAGTCTCAAGTGTATTTGAAAGGAATTTATTATAGATCTATTGATGTGAAAACACATTGACTAGTCAAATAAATTACTGTAAGATTGTACAACTATGGAGAAAAAACTTTAAATTATTTGAAACAAAACAATATAGTAAAATAATTCATACTTGATGAAATTCCTCATTGGGGTTACGTTATTTTTTGTCGTTCTTCTTGTATCATTACTCTCTTCTGGCATAATTCCAGACGATCATCTTTATTCATTTATATTCAATCTTTCAACTAAATTTCCCTGGCATGAAATTTACAAACTTTTCGTGTGGTTGTTGCAATGATCGTTACAGAACTTGTCCAGGAATATTTTGAATTGTCATTCTTTTGTTCCCTAATCTTTGTAAATTTTCTGGCGCCGTGTGAGGCCTAGTTGGTTTTTCATAAAAATATTCTAATGTTCTGGAAGGATTTGATATTGTAGCGATCGGTGGTTGAACTTGGAAAATTCTTGTACTGGATAATTCTCTGTTTTGCGTCGGCACTTCACGCTGTTCTAATTCTGTAATCGAGCTACCCACTTGGAGGGGAGCTGTTTTATTTTTTCGATGCGAAAAAATGTTCTTCAACTTTCTTCCAGAAGTAATACCTACTAAGAAAAATTGTAATATTCATTATTCGAAGCAAAGAACCGTCTCCTTAAAACCATGATCAGAATAAAAGTTCTATACTCTACCGTTTTGAGAATTAACGGTCGAGGTAGCAGGTTCTTCCTAAATGAAAAAGAAAATGAAAACATGAAATATTGAGGTACATCATATTTCACTTATTCCATTGAAGCTTCTTACTTTTTTCGTGAGTAGTTCTTTGATAGGTTTAAAAGGATTGGACCCAATTGACAACCTGGACGGAGTATTTAACGAACTTGAATCGAATAATCTTCTTCGTTTTTTAGGAGTTTGAGAATCTTTAATTCTACTGTTCAAAGTGGTATAATTTTTAGAAATTGTATCTAATAACCACCTGCAAAAGTGATAAACATTCATGACAATGTGTACAATTTTCAATTAAATATATTTATTCACCTGTATCCATTCATAATACCAAAAGTACCACTTTTCGATTGTTCTCTTTCATAATAATAAGAACAAGTTTCAACCCTGGTAGGACATCGCATGGCATTCGCTACTTCTTCTACATTCAAACTTTCCACGAGGTCTAACTCGTCGATAGCTTCGCTCAAATCTTGTTTGTTTGCGAGTCTGAAAAAGAATTAATTTATCCATATTTTATGAAGAGAAATGCATTTCGCATAGAGATGATTATAAATGTAACATCGAGCGAATAGGAATGATTGATTTTGAATGTAAATCGTACGATAAACGTGAGAATTGATTTCAAGTATCAAAAGAGGACTATAATTTTAAATATCCATTTTATCTCCAAATCAAACATATTTTGCATTCTTCTCAAAATTGTTCGATATTCGATCAACAAATTGGATACGTAAATGAACACAGAATAGAAAATAGAATAATCAAAATTGGAAAGAGAAATGACTTTGAAATTGAATATTTCTTACAATAATACTGGTTTTCCTGAAACATGTTCGTGTGAGATCAATTCCGCAAACGTAACTTTATTTTCTTCTAAACGGGAACAATCGTTTGCGTCTACTACGTATATTAGACCGTGTATCTATAATAAAAACAACATTTTGTCTTTCTTTTATACTCTCTTACAAGGAGAAATTTTTTTCTCTATATAAAACTTACGTCGTTGTAATATTTTGACCATAGCGATCTAATTTGAGAACTGCCACCCAGATCATACAGTTTTACCGAATATGATTTATACTTTGAGGTTAGCATTCGAAATCCCATAGTTGGTAATACATTTTTTTCTGGATCTAGAAAGAAAGAGTTTTCAGTAATATATTACATGGAGGGAAGATTCATGTATTATGTGCTTGAAATATACCATGCTTCTAAAGTAAGCCACCTATCGAACGCTATATGTACAAATTCATTATATCTTGCTTTAGAGAAATAATGGGAAATGCGACGCTAGCTAAATTGCCTATATTCTGCACTATTGAATATAAAGAGGCTTTGATAAAATTAAATATTGCTGTGTACGAAAATTCTGTAAACCCTTAAGAATTGCTGCACAGAACGATATTCAAATTGGATCAAAGCGTTTTTTAATAGTTCGGAATACATTATTTAACTTGTATCATGGTGGCAGGGTCCCTCAGAAACAAGGAGTTGAAACTTTCAATTCGAAGGCTCTGTACTATTTGAGCATGAATAAATTTGAACTCCAACATTCATCGATCTTCATACACAAGATGTATGAATTTTATTCCACGTATATTGTAAGTTCTTGCAGGATTTCAAACGGTAAGGAGTGGAGAAATCAATGCATCTAAACATATATTAATGCTCTATATAAAATACGTACATACCACCAGCTATGTAATTCGAAATCGACGTTTTTCCAGCATTATCCAGACCAACGATTAGCAATATTATAGTCCTGAAACACATTTCTTCAGTTATTACAAAGTATTCTTGAAATTATTGACGAGTCAACTGTTTTGAGAAAAATACAAAATATTTCATTACTTTTCGTTAACTTGTCTCTTTGGTAACCTTGTTCTTAATAATAATGTTCTACGTAGACAGTTGCCCATTGCACTGTACAATGATTATAACATTGAATAAATAAATAGATAAATGTCAGCACCGTTTCATCTTATATACAATACTTGAACAATTCAGTCAATTTATCGAATGTATAGAATTTACATTCATTCTCCAATACTTGAACATTTTGGAGAGAGGTTATGTTTGAATACACTCGAGAAACGTCAGATGACGTCAGATATAAATAATGCAATATGGACACTTTTGTTGGAATAATCATGGAAACGAAACACTAAACATTAAAATGATACGAGCGTTAACTTCCAGGGTTTGAAACAGGAACTCCTAGGATCGTACACGATGTTTATTGGTCAATTCTCATAGAACAACCAACTATGTGGAAAGAATGTCCAAAACTGTATACAATTGCACACAATTTGTATACAAATGTATACGATTTATATACAATTTTCGAACAATGGTATACATTTTTGGACATTTTATCCACATGGGCAACCGGTAGGGATATAAGAATAGAGGAAGGAAGTCAGGCAAAATCTGTTGGTGGAAAAGTAACACTGGATAAAAAAGAGAGTAATATAGGAGTTCTCTGGCCAATTCTTCTGACCAATCAGTGAGGTTGTCACAGAACTCCTGTATTTCTCTCTCTTTTTACACGGTGGTACAGTCGGCCCTGGTGGAAATTCCAATTTCGAATATTTTCAGAGATTCTGAATCTTATTGAGACTTGCAGAGATTTACAGAGAATGTTCGAATCTTGGGAGTTTTTCAAATGTTCTCAGAAATTCTCAGAAAAATATTTCCATTAGGGAGCCTTACCCAGATAACACAAGAAATTCTTGAAGAGTTCCTGAAGAACTCGGCGTTTGTAAAAAGCATTCATTAAGAATTCTAAAATAATCGACAAGTGTTCTTCTCAATTACCCTAAGAAGTCGTTAATGTCCTGTTGATAAAACTTTTGACGACCTCGGTCCATTAATTGACAGAAGTCGTTGCGAACTCTTGACATGAATGATTAAAGAACTCTCACGGAACTCATGTGTTTATCAAATATAAAAATCATTCTAACATATTATGTGTATATGGATAATTATTCAACGATTGATTCATCTGATCTTCTACGTTCATCAAGCTTTTATTTATCGAACGATCATTCAATTAACAGAAAATATTGAAGTTCGGGCACTTTTTAAAAATATCACCTACAAAATTGATCATACCAAGTCAATCATTGAGATTTTTAGTATCGATGGATGCCAAAATGTTTGTAATTTACACAAGTGAAAAACAAAATATATATTTCTTGATTTTATGGACTCGAACCAAACATCTCCTCACAGCACCACAGTCCCAGAAAAATTCTTAAAGAATTCATAAAGAACGCAAGCAGTTCGATCAGAATTGTTGAAGCCATGGCCGCAGTACACGTTCCCAAAAGCCACCATAACGTGAAAACTCGGCTGAGGCCCCCGAAAGCGGTGCGGTGAGGTGAGGTTCACAGAACCGGAAGAGAAAGAGGGGAGTCGTTATCGTGGCACCGAATTGATCAGGGGGGTGTAACTCAACGTTATAAAAGTAAAATAAATTTGGACTGATTTCTGCGCCCTCTTAAACGAGTTCTTTGATGTGAACTAAAAATCAATATGGCGACCTCGTGTAGCAGGGTAACCTCAAAATTATTCTGATTTTGAAACATCAATAGTATTTCAACAATAAAGTCCGAAAATCAGAAAATTCTAAAGCCCAATTATATATTAAAAAATCTCATTCGTTTTTAGAATTGCTGTTCACACTTTGTTGTTGAAATACTGTTGATGCTTCACAATTAAAATTGATCGGCATAATTTTGAGGTTACCTCGATTCAATACGATCGAAGCGCCATCACGCTAGGGAACTTGTCCTGAATTAAAATGTGATTTGGGGTCATCCTATAGAGTTGAAGCCCCCTACAATTGATCGGACGTATCGATCCGAAAGAAAACAAAAAGAAATGGTCGTGCCGACAACGTGGCAATTAGAAAACGCGGTCGATGAAAGTTACGCATTGTAACTAAGTGTTCTACTGCGATTTTGAGAGTTCTACGACTGACTGTGAAAAAAAATTTCGCACTACACTGGCGCGAGAAGTAGTGAGATGTGAGGAGAATCTACCCTAAGGGGGAAGTCTAACGTGTCTTAAAAGTCAGGCGTGGATTTGTGAAAATCATTCGAGTGAAAAGAGCCTATGTGTTTTCGTAAAAGTTTTGGCTCGGTGGTGAACTATTGATTCTTTTTTCTAGAATCCATGTTTTCTTCTCTTTCAATTTATATATGTGTATATCTATGTTTTGAGAAATTTACCTCACATCGTTTTCGTTCTACTGTGAATATGTGAATTTTTGAAATATATCTGTGAGATATCTCAATTTGAGCTCATGTGCACAAAAAAAGGATCACAGGCATTTTGGTGTGTGTTGAATTTCGATAACTACCCCGTTCACCTACCATAAGAAATCCTAAATCCTGAACGCGAACATCTATCAACAGTTATCGTTTACGAGGGATACTTCGAAAGAATCGAAGTTTCTAACAGAATTCTTAATGGATTCTTCTAGGACTGCGGTGCTATGTGGGTCATCACTTAATCATTCTTACTAAACGCTTTTCCACAATCATAGAAATCTGCGGGAATTCAATATGTACATTGAATTCGTAGGGCCTTCTTCTTTGGCAGGGACAGAGCTTCATAAGAGTTCTAACAAGCGGACATTGAAGAGTCCTTCAAGTCATCTCAAAGTGTTCTTTCAATACTCTTATAGAACACTCAAGGGATTTATTTTAGAGTTGTCCAATAATTCTTTTAGAATTCAAAGAACTCTATGAGAACTCGTCAAGAGTTCGGAAAAATAATTCTTCCAGAATTTAGTTCAAAAACTCTTTTGGAACGGCTCACGAAGTATTGTGTTATCTGGGTTCCGAAGTAGCTGATCCAAGTGATCCGGATCACTTTTCAAGCATTTCGATTGGTTGGAAAGTGATCACTTGGATGAGCTACTTCGGAAGGCCCCCCCCCCTCCCACCCTAACATCACTCAGAGGTTTTTGAAACGTTCTAATAACGTCCGGACGTGTTTTAAACGTTCTCAGAATGTTTTAAAAACGTCCAACGAACTTGGTGCTGTATGGGCAGGGAGTGGATTTAATCTGTTCCCTGCAAATTTCATGAACTTGAGAACACCCACAATTAAATTCCAATTGTAACCATAATATTTGATTTTGAAACTTTTGAACGATCTCATCGATGAACATGAATCATTCCTCTAATGTCTATTAGAGGAAATTCTATAAAATTCTATGAGACTTCTTTGAGAATTTTATCGGAACACGCAAATGTCTGACAAATCGAATTCTTTTCGAACTCTTTTGGAACACTTTGTATTCTAAAAGCATTCTTCAAGAGTTCTTGTTTCAGAATTCGTTTGGGATTCTTGTGTGCTGTCTGGGGTGTGGAGTTTACTGGTAACACCGCTACCACTGTTAAGCTAAATGCATGAAAACCTAGCCTCATATCTCTATGGTGAGTATACGCTCTAAGGTGAGGATTCAGTCAATTGAAAAGCTACCTTTAATAGGAGCCATAAGTTGATAATTGTTGATAATGGCAATGTACTTAGTAGTGGCCCATTTGTATAATAAATGATCATATCATTATTATTTAAAACAGAAGTTATGAACATTCAACACGATCCCATAAGATTTTAAGGATTATGATTATACCTGCAATGGATGCAGAGCTTATAGAAAATATCAAAACCCTTCTTTGGGGCTCAACTGTCAAAAAGGATGTTTTCGAACGATGGACTCAAGGTATCGGGATCAATTAATATTCGTATCTTATTGATGCATGTCGTATTTCAAGAAAATTTATCATTCCATAGTAATTTATTAAATGTCTAGCAACTTTCTAATCATTTCCCTTTCATATCGAAAGAATTTGATTAAAAATAAGTATTCATTTGATCTCATAAGTTTTGCATAAAAATTTGGTTATTTTGCAAATTGTTTTCATTTTGTCCATTCAACACAAAATTACTATGTATAATATAAAATAAATCAATTTCACAACATAACGCGTAATCCGTCCTTGAGAATATATGAAAATGTTATTTTATTATCAATTACATTCGGATTAAAATTCATATGCATTTTTGTAGTGGAATTTGTATGATGCGAATTCAAACTGAATTTTTAACTGTGAAATTATATAATAATAATCTTGTAGGAATCTTGTTTTCCAAATCCATTGTGATATTGCAACATCCTTGAATATCACATGTCATTCTCCTACGATTCATAAGAATATATATATATATTGAATTGTTATAATATTCTACACTGTGCAAGATGAAAATGAATTTTACAAACTCTAATTTCATTATTACAGAGTTAATTGTTGTGCTATTACTACACTGAGCATAACGGTATTACATTTTCAAGGGTGTAAAATTGTACAAAATTTGTACACGAGCATTCACGAATTGTACTCGTTCTATGCTTAGCGTAGAAATTTTACATGGAGTTGTAAAAATGTTGAGCGGTAAAATTAAAATCTTCAATAATCTTGCAAAGTTGAATATTTCATGCTGAGCGTAGATAATTTTGTTCCTGCACTCAACACGATATCAAGCTGAAACTAGCAGCCAGTTTTTGTAACTTGTGAATAAACATTTTTTAAGATTCGTTCATACCAAAAATCGATCAAGTATCATCCCATTGAACGTTTCAAATTTTTGAATCTTCAATCAACGTTTAATGTAAAAAATTATCACGATCGGCTGTTAGTTTTACAGCTGCCAGTTTCAGCTTCATCAGCACGATAATATTTCACAAGATTTTTTGAAGTTTTGAACCTAGACAGCAGCTTCTGCGTTGTAAGAGTTACATTTGAAAATATGAGGATGTACAGTACAGTGTATGTTACAAAGCTACTTGAAGAATAGTAATACTAAGAGAGAGAAAAAGAGACAAGTTCATCAAATTTTGCTCCAAGTTTGCATAAAATGCATATAAATTTGAAGTCACTAATAATGAAATATATATCTTTGGGATTGCGTAATGACAAACACTGGATTCCTTCAAGGTATTTGAATGATAGGCAATGAAATCACCAGAGCTCTTTATGTTCCAAGGTTATCGCTGCAACACATATGTTCATAATGAAAACAAATGACAAAGAAAGACTCAAATTTGGACTCGACCCAAGTGAATCGATTCTCTACACCGCAAAGTTCTTGAAGTGGGATTTTTCTTTTATTTTAATTACATTATTTCATCCAGGCCTGTTAGACTTGGCTTGAAATTGAGTAAAATTACCCTGTTGAGAATTTTGGATATAACTATCGTTATGAAAAATGAGCTTCGTTATGTAATCTGCGTCAAATCAACAGAGTGTCTCTCATCGAGAAAAACCTTGCAAAAACATTTGTATAGAATAATTTTAGCAATCCTATGCACCAAAACACGTTCTATTCAAAACAATATTGCACTAAACACGTTTATATACTAGTTTTCTGCGAATCCTCATCAGCTCGTTTAAATATAAATAAATTGACAGTAACTGTAATGACAATTTTGAAAATGATAGCATTTTTTTGCAGGATTTTTTTTCAGTCCAGATGAAAACACGGCATTGGTACAGACAGAGGGAGGGCCTTGCGCTGTCATTGCTCCGGTCCAAGCTTTTATCTTGAAACAGTTATTCAAGCTTGATTGGGACAGCATATGTTTTCAAGCTGACGTAGAATCATGGAAAGAAATCCCACCTTACAAACGCGATCGAATACTTATGTTTGCGATACTTGATATCTTGACGCAGCCTCTTAGTAATACAGATCCAAAATATCATGTAGTATACTTGGCAGAATCAAATTCTCCTGCAACGACAAATGAGCACGATATGAAAACAAATGACGAACAGCCTTCGGTGGATGGAGAAACTCCTGAAACCGTTAACGAAAATCACGAAGAAAATACAGTTATGACGGAAACAGCGGAAATTTCTCACTTTGATGCATTTCATTCTCAATTGAGGTGATCTATTTCCCTTGAATAAATTTCTGACAACGGTTTTAACATTTTGTTTTTGCTTAACGTTATTATTATGTATTTTAAGGATATTCACCACTTATACCATCGAAGAAATGAAGGAATTTGTGTTAGATAAAATGGAATCGATGAAAGGCAAATATGGGGTATTACTGATGCTCTATACAATGATTTGTAACAAAGGAGTGCCTACGATAAGGGCAGAAATGTCGGATCCTGTTGAGCCAATGATCGATTCGATTTATGGTCACGGAAGTCAAAGTTTAATCAATTTGATGCTCACCGGACGAGCGGTCAGTCACGTCTGGGATCACGATCAAGATATCGGTGGACTCAGTGAGTCCAAATATAAATTCAAGTATCTTTAAACGATATCCAGTTTTGGATACACGTTTCGATCTCTAAAAAAAAACACCTCTAATTGCATGAACTTTTATCTTTCATTTCTTAGAAATAAATGAAATTTCCATTCTTTGAAAGTTTTATCCAACTCAATTTATAGTCGTATGCTATCATGAATAGTTGTAAAATGTGGAAACAAATTTGAAACGAAGGAGGGAAGTTTGGCAAAGAAAAGTACGAATGGTACATTATAAAATACCCTGCAATTGATTTTTCACAAAGAATGGAATATCATTTGTACAATTTCACAACGTTCTTTCATAAATGCAGTTCGTAAAATGAATATATCGTTCAACAGAACTCCGTGGAATCGACAAACAAAATGAGGTTGGATTTCTCACCCTTTTGGAGCACTTGCGATACTGCGAGGTAGGAAACTTCTTGAAATCGCCCAAATTTCCTATTTGGGTATTGGGATCGGAAACCCATCTCACCGTGCTTTTTACACCGGATCGACGAATGGTGAGCGCCGAAACTGCCGCGGAAAAAGCTAGAAGAATCTTTAAGCAATTCGATCCCGAGGGCAACAATTTTATTTCGGCGAATCAACTTCAAGTTGTTTTAGCCAAATTAGGTCTCTTCGCTGACAAGGAATAGTGAGTTCTAATAACATTTAAATTCTCGCATATTCAAGATACATTTTTTTATATAATTCTTTTTCTTTATTATTATTATTACAGCGTTGGAATAATGAGGAGAAAATTAGACAGTGAAAATCTAGGTATAATACTTCTAAGTTCTTTCATGGATGAATTCTTTCCGGAGGAGGCATGTAGAGGACCAGATACGTTTACTTTATTCCATTACAACGGTTTACCGCGAAGTAATCCAGGAAACAAAGTAGCGTATCATAAGGGCCAAGCGGTGCAATTAGAATGTAACGTTAAGAGTATTTTGGAGAGCAATCCAATGTTGACGGTATTACAAACGAAATGGCCGAGAATCGAAGTACAGTGGGATATAGGACAAAATCCAAGTTTAAATTGAAAATTTTTATTCAAGAAGATGAAGAGGTTACCGAACTTTCCGTCGAGATACGTAGAAGAATGCGTATGCGGGTCCGATTGCAAGACTCGCATGATGACATATCTTACGTTCAATGCGATACGCCAACTTGAATTAATCGATGATTACTCACGACGTAAGTTCGTCTTGAAGCTCTCGACTGAATCATTATACCTCGATGTTTATGGAAAATCTTTTATATGACAATCTGTTTTATAATGTAACTAGTATAAAGATGAGTTGGAGAGTCGAGATGATTCATTCCGGAGCTTCCAAATGAATTTATTGTTAAAACAAAATAGTCATTATGATTCCAAAATTAAAACAAGTCTGCTGGAATTTATTGAAGATTATAAAAGAGAATATTGAATTTCACAAACATGTGAAGCACATATTTATTTGTAGATTATAAAATAATAATTTTAGCGTTCGATTAGCGTTAAATTACCTTATAGTTCGATTATAACTTTGTACATTCTTTACTTCTTCCCTGTTCTCCACAACTATTTTTCATATGTGACGTTCAATAACGTCAGCATAATAGAAAGCAAAACAAACAATTTTTAAAAGTAAATGTAATATATACTCGCTAATATGAAAAGTACCATATATCATATATTTATGGTATGAAAACTTCATGTTTTTTTTTTTTTAACTTGTTTGATATCTTGGATAAAATGACTTCTCAATAGTTGTGATTTATTCAGTACCTCGACTGTTTAATGCGTTAGTTGTTCGCTTCGGCTTAATAATAATACATTGTAATATTTGCTATCGATCATAAAAATATTCTTATTGTACTTTTGATTAATGTTTATTATTTATGAATTATCATTACCATTATTCATTAATTTTTCTCAAAGAATTATCAAGATGTGGAAGTTTGGTTATTAATAATGATTGATTATTAATAAATAATTATGTACAGTATTAATAAATCTATATTTATATTTCGTTACCAAAATGTTTTCAAATCAATATGGAAGTGACTAAGTATTATTTAACAGTCTCCATGTGCCTTAATAATTAATTGCGACTTTATGCGCGTTTCTAGTTTTTTTATTCAAACAAAATTCAAGTATTTTTTTTTCTTTTCTTCATAAACATGATGAGCAAAAATTGTGTACCTTTTCTATGTTTATTAACCAAAATTTTGAATATTCAAGTTCTTTAACGAAATCATTCTTTTCTTATCAAAGCAATTGATAAAATACACATATTACTCATACAAAAATTAGTTTTAGTACTATTCTATAAATTTCTTTTTTTTATCTCATGAAAAATAAGTAGATAGAAAATCTTTATTTATATCTACATAACTTTTTTTTTATGAAAAATAAAAGGATTCGTCACACTTATAAATGACATTTCATCTTCTAAAAGTGATGAATTTTACAAAAGGTATTCAGTTTCAAAAAAGGTGTTGAGGACTCGATATTGCACAAATCGATTGATACGAATTTAAATTAATAAATATTTCTAAACTCTAGATTTTATTGCTCCTTCGGTACCACCTCTTTTACATTTCTTTCTTATTCGAAACAACCTGTTTCGCTTGTTCTTGACAATTTAATTATATTAATGATCATTGTGATTTCTAATACAGCGCAATAAATTAAAATATATACATATACAAAAAAAACTACATCAAACTACGAGTGTAACAATTTTTCATAATTTTTCCCATCTCTAATTGATCAACTGTTTTGTAATATAAAATCTAAAACAATAAAATTCAACGAATACATGCACTTTCGATCTTCATGGAACCATCATTCATATCCATGGGAAACTTGAATTCCGTTCTGTCGTATGTTATCAAGTAGTTTTATTTCAATAAATACAATCTCCGCAATAGAATAGTTTTTAAAATTAACTGTAAATAAAATCTGCATGATCAATGTATATCAGAACGTCTTCTTAATGTATATTTCTAACATAATAATGGCACTTATTAGTTCTTGCTTAAATAACATATAATTCAATTATTTTGTAATCCATATAGTTTTACGTATCACATCGTACACTGTGTTGTTGAACAGCAAATTACATATAGCGTCTGAACGGAGTATCAGCAACACAAGTGGTATCATCCGATCGCGGTATCACCTTAACACTTCGATTTGGTCGAGATACCAAACGTATATCGTTTATATTATTGGTATAACGTACATTTATAAAAATAATACTGTGCGCAAAAAGTTTGAAAACAAAAGAGGAAAACAAATTACATAAAAAGCGATAAGAATCTTGTATTATTATTAATAAAGTTATTATCAAGTAGGTTATTTAAAACGAATTTTTCAACATACTTGGTCAACAATTACCAATTATTCGATCAGTCTATACATTAATTCTGTAAAATCAACATTTATCAACATCTTATTGGAATACCTTCTACCAAATAATTTGATCAATCCACGAACCAACTCACCTAATTGCGGTATACAGGAGATTATGAATACCATTGAAATAAATTTTTTTCAATTTATCGAAGAGAGCAATTGGAATACTTCTAATATCTTTAAAAAATGTTGAGACTAATTTCTATATATTATCCTCGCCGACCATTGAACCGACCATCGGGGAATCGACGAGTCATTTTTGGAATTGATTAAAAGCATTTAGGACGGTACGCGTTAAGCTAAAGGTCTCATTTGACGGACAAGTTCTATTCCAGTCATCTTCGTTGAGGGAAAGTATCATTGCTCCTCCAAAACCATTGGCCAATATCCATTCCGCCTGTAAACAATCAATTATGGAAATACATTCCTTATTTGAATTGCGTGTGAAGAAATAATGAAATAAACTTGACCTTGTAATCAACGCTATCCACGTCATCGTAGGAGATCCATTCGTCGCCTTTGTAAGCGTAAGGTACTCTGCTTTCCTTATCGAATACGCGTTTCGCCCCCATTTGAAGAAATCGACAAACTTCCGAATAAGCTACAAAACCACCAGACCCAAAACGGCCGAAACCATTGGCCGGGGCTTGAATGCCGTGGTTCAAAGGACTGTCCAGTTTATAAGAGTGACCGTACGACGGTATTCCAACAATGATTTTTTCTCGTGGCATGCCTTTAGATACCCAATAATAGGCACTAAAATTCATGTTCAACGTTGAAAAGTAACCCATCTCGGTAGATCGTGCAAAAAGTGGAGCGTTAAGGCCGGTTACAGGAAAGTACCATACATAAAAATGGTAATCGTACGACATAAGGTTCACGAAATCAACGTATCTAAAAATATACAGGTATTTACAATTGAGGAAGATATGGTACACGAGATTTTAAATACAAAACAAAAAATTTACGGTGCGATTTCTGGTACGTTGTAGCTTTGATCGATGATGGCTTGAGGAGCTGCAACTGCAATCGATAAAAGTAATTTACGTCCACTGCGATCAAACTCGTTACGTAATTCTTGGACGAGCTGAACAAAATGTATTCTTTGACGATCGTCTGCACTTAACCACGCTGGAAATTCCCAATCTAAATCCAATCCATCCAAATTGAGAGTTTTCATGATATCCAGAACTGATTTTATAAACCTAAACGATACAACGAATAATATTTTTATCAATACATTCTTGTCAAAAACTTAATTAATTATTTGATTCCGTGAATTTGGATAATTTCCTATAGAAAATGACAGATTATTTCTATCCTTTCTTTTTGAATAACTTTGACGTTTTTTTATGGAACATTTATGATAAAACCCCTCCAAAGGACCACCTAACGTTTGGAAAAATTTGTCGTTTACAATAGAAAATTTTGAGCAGATTCGTCGAACCCAATTTTATTTCTTATGGAAAACAGATTTTGAATACTTTTTCCTGTTGGTGTGATTTTGGACCATCTCGGGAAACCCATGATGCACCTCGTTTATACCTCCGGCGCTGATCATGACTTTTAAATTGGATTGTCGATTCTTAAGTGCCACGACTTTTTCATAAATCGCGGTACTTTCGCCCACGTAGAGAGTAGAATTAACCACACTTGCGAAACCCACGATGATATGAGTACACAAATGAAGCTCGATGTTCGATGGATTCAAGTCTCGTGGAGTGCTCAAATTGTTTGGTATGGTATAGTAACAAACGAGGATTTGTCTACAAGATATAATCAAACGAATAAAATACTTTCCAAGATATTTCCTATCATTCATTTCCAAGCAGTTGTCTTCTTATTCATAAAGATAATTTATTAAACGAATAATACCTCGGGGTATTGAGATTGTGCGGAGGAGCTGTTTCCACGCTAGTGTTCCAATCGGCATTCTGGTTTGCTTTGGTAGATTCCGCATACATTCTAGCTCTCCGTAACCACATTGAAATTCGGAAATTATCGATTTGTTCGTCAAGATATATCGTTTGTTCGACATGTTTTAAGAAATTGATGTTGAGCCAAGTACAAGAGAAAAATAAAATGATGAATACTAAAAAGCTCAACAACAGACAAATGCCTTGCGTTCTCCAACGTGGCCTGTAAGAATTAAAAACATACAATTTCCACAGTTGAGAATGAAATGTAAGAAATCATGATGAGTCATTGAGATTCATTAATGGAAAAATACTCCTTTTGAGTAACTCTATTGTTTTCAATTGCAATACTTTGTTGCTGATTCATGTTTTAATGCAATTTTAATTATTCGTATATTCGATTGTTGATTATTTCTCTCAATCGATTCATGAGTAATGAAGTTGAAACTATTCTACATCGTTAAATTCTTCTTTGTACCAGAAATCGATGTGGTAGCATTTTCCTTGACGTTTCAAATGTTTGAACACTCGATAAGAATTCTTTATGACAAGGTTATGACAATCGACTGATAGTTTTAGTCTCGTTTACGAGTTGGATTCATTCTTCAAAAGCATTATTTATCGATATTCAAAATGCTACATGAGAATTGATTATTTATACATCTCTTGATATCCTTTTTGATGAAAAATAGTAAAAACTACACAGAAATAAGTGTGAATGAATAGACTTGGGAACCAATTTTGATGTTTCAGTCTATTCCAATCTTGCATTGTAAACATAAATTTTATGATTTAATAAATTTAAAAAAAAATTGTGGTGAAATCAATTTTGGATGGAAATTTTGTTGAGGAATTGAATTTATTCATTATATAAGCTGCCAGGTTTTAATTTATTGCATATTCATTATGGAATGTTTAATTAGACAATAACTATTATTGATCATTAGAAATTGTTTTTATTATGCATGCAGTTTGTAAAAAATCCATTACACTTACTGGCGTATGTCAGTCAATAATTCATATTTCGCCCGAGGCACTGGAATTTGATTAACCATTGAATGATTGATAAATTCTTCAATTGATATAAATTAAAAATTGTCTTAGGAAAATTTGATGACAACAAGGTTTATTTCAAACATGGAACTCAATTACTGTATTATCATACGGAAACACACTCACACTTTCTTGCTTTCTGTCGTTCAACTGTATTTATACATACAGCGATATACAGGGTGTCTCAGAAGGTCTCAGGCTGGCTTCGCATGGTTCGTGTACACAATTTTGATTGATCACTTCTCATAAAATGTTGAACGAGGTTGGTTGCTCTATAAGAATTGACTAATGAACAACATCGTGTACGATCCTAGGAGTTTCAAACCCTGCATGGACCGGAATCAGGGATGAAAATCTACTACGTGTCATGAAAAGTTTTCGACACCAGCTGCTGGCAGTGCTGGCACATGAAAAAGTACCTTTACAATTACGAATGAAAATTTTGTTTTCGTTTTATCCTGTGACATGGTTCCTGGCAAGAGGGTATTTCAAATCTCGTGATCCACGAATCCACGTAAATACAGGTTGAAATCTGAATGGTAAGAAATAAAATAAATTTCAGGCCTCTGTGAAAATTGTTCAAATTTTTGTTATTTTTCTATTACAGTGATATAAAATATTTATTGGAATCATTGGATAACGAGATAATAAATTCACTTACAATGGATTTACACGAGAAATATACAAAATCTGCAACAATAGATTTATCCGTTATGGAAATATTTGAAATTACATTTAAAGATGATCCATTTAAAGTATTAGATAGTATGATAAAATTTTATAGTACCAAAATAATCCAAGAGAAGAGTGCTGATTCGAAGAGATTACGAACTTTCCATACGGTATTATGTTATTATTATCAACTGGCATTTGAAAATCATGGAACATATATTCCATCGAATTCAAGCGATTTATACGATCCAAGGATCAATGAGATGTTATTCCAAGAGCAATTCAATTTAGAACTATCGTGTGATATCATTATTTTACAATCGGTACTCTTCTGCAACGATCCACAAGATTTTACAAAAAATTTGAAAGAATTTCGTAAGTCTATGAACGATCAAATTGTTGCCAACGAAAAATCACGATCGTTGTATATGAAAACTATGGAATGTTTCGCCCAAGTTCTGCGTATGAAAAATTTCCATAAAAGTTGTTTAGATACTAAAGCATTGGAAGAAACAAATCATCTATATCTCGAAGACTTGAGAATATGGTTGAAATCAAAAGAAGATACGGAATGGAGAACTTTCGCTTCCATACTCCCAAAGTTAATCGATGTTTTTGGAATAGATCATCTATTTCTCCCCATTTGGAATTATATTTTGAAAGAAGTTTCAAACTCCAAAGATTCTTTTCCAGCCTTATGCGTACTTATGGATGCATGTTATTCTCCTATTACAGAAAATATTGCAAGTTATTACAAACAATTATTCCACGACGATGAATTTTGGATCCTGATAACAAAGGGTTTAACATCAAATGTGAAAACTTATAGAAAGCAGTCATTATTTTTAATGCAAAAAGCGATTGATTCTATGGAAAAATTGAAGAATGTGTCGGATGATAATATACCTTTTGTATGTAAAGAATCTTCCATGAAGAATATCGCGCAAGATTTTTATTTGATTCTCCAAGCTTTGGAAGAGAAACAGAACCACTTGGTGTTACCACCTCTGGCGCGCTTATCCAATTTAATAGAAGCGAATAAGAAACATAAAGTTTGTGGAAATTGTTTCAATATCAAATGGCTTTGTTGTATTTTAGAAAGAATGTTTCAACATGAAAATACTACTGTAGTGAGATTAGGAATATCATATGCTTGCGCATTGGACGACGATGCGTATAACGATGAATTTCTCACGTTATTTGTAAATACTCTCAATCACACTTATCTTTACAAATGTGAATTTGGTACAACGATGGAAGACCAAGAACCGAAAATCGTACAAGAACTCGAAAATATGTTTGTGAGAATGGAAGAAAAGAATAATAATTTTTTGAAGAGATTCTTAACGCAATTGAATAAAATATCCTGGGGTCCAGTCGCAATATTTTACATAACTCGAAGTTTACAAATGACTTCGCATAAAACTCTGCAACGATATCACAATTGGGGCCACGACGAGTTGTCGGCGATCAGAAGTTTGATACTCACTAATCTGAATATGCATTCGCAAATTCTAAGAGTTGCTTCTCAAATAGAGATTTTAAAAACAATTTGCGTGTACGTTCAGGAAGTTCCAGATTTAATATCGTTGACGAATACGTTATCCGCTTTTCCTAGAAGAGAAGCTCTTTCCAGAAATTCACCTTGCTGGGAAATGATTACCGAATGGTTGAAACAAGTATTACTAGAAACCGATATTACGAGTTTTATAAATAAAATTAGTAATGAATATCTTCAAGGTTCTAAACGCGACATAAATAGTGAATCTTTTGCTATCATAATCTTACTTCTCTATGACGCTCAATTGATATTATACGATAAGCATTGTACTACTAGATATATGTTGAATAATTTATTAAATTCGTTGATTGGTATAGATACTAGACCTTACATCGATATTCTCTCGCATATGCGTGTTATAGAATTCATATCCCACTTGTTGAAATTATCTGGAAAAAGAAATTGCGATCAAATCAAACAATTACTTTCTCCGTACTTCCACGACGTTTTGAAATTCTTGTTGAAAAATATTCGCAAAGCAGCCTCTTCGTTGAGTTACGAAGATTTAAATATATATTTAGATATTATCCAATGTTGTCTCGTTAATGCAGATCTTCTGATCTCCGACAAAAGAGAAATATCAAATTATGTGGAAAAATTCGCGAAGGAAAGCACGAATCTTTTCATGAACAGTGGAATTTATAACGACGATATTTCTTCTTATTTCACTGGATTGAGTATTTTATATCACTGTCAAAGTATGTATTCTTCGAATACGAATGACTTGTTTTACATCACCTCCTCTCTCGACGAATCTGTCAAGCGTGCGTTCCAAAAATGCGATGGGAGCCCTTCGAAAGGGAAATTGATATCAGATTGTTACGTACTTTTGACAAAATTCACTCATCGATATATGCTTCGAGTTCCCACGCAACGTTGGCCAAAACCAGAGAATATGAATTGGTTATCGAGAATTTCAACTTATTTCGAAATCGGAGGAAACGAAGTAGGGCCAGCGGTCACTGGTATACTAAAACTAGCTGTGACGAAGAACGTTGTGACGACTCCCAATGATACCGTATCGTTCAAATGTCTTCTGGAGAGATGCTGGAAATATAATTTTTTGAATAAAAGAAATCATCTGTTTTGGATTTGTATAGAAAATCTTGTCGGAGTTATTTTGAATCCAAATTTCTTGAGATTATACGGTATCGAATATGCGATGGAAGAAGTAAAATATTTTATACTTTAATCATAAAATTTACAAAATTTGAAATCGGAAGCATTGAAAAAGAAGACAAAATAATTTGTTTTAGTACATTAATGAATTGTTGGACGAAGGGAATAATATGCCTGGCTTGAAAAGTATTTTACTAAAAGAAATGGAAAATTTCGATGCAGCACATTTAGCGGATTTCCATAAACCTCTTTTGGAGTGTCTTATTCACGGATACGCGGTCAGACGAGATAAAAAGATCGAAAATCAAGCTTTTTCGTATATTTCGAATAATTTGAAAAACTTTTATCCAAACAACATCTCAATTATGTAAGTAATTTTTTTTTCTTCATTTTTTTTCCTGTCATTCATCTAATTTCGAAAATTTCATTTTTTTTGTTTCTTACTCAGAGATCATAACAGTGATATAAACGTAAGAGCACGTGCTACCGTATTATTTCATCGAATGATCAACGATCAAATGGAATACGGATCTACTTTTTTGCATTTGGTGCTTAGCGAACTTGAAAAAAATAAGAGCAAAAGGTATTTCAATGATTCACAGCTACACAGGGTGAAGCATAGATTAATGCAAATACTTCTAATGTTAGAACCGATTTTAGAAAAGGTATTTTGTTTTTAATGTTATTTTTCATCATCGATACCTTATAAAAATCTCAAACTATCGACTGAGCATTTCCGTTAGAATCTCGCATTAACATTGTAACTTTACAAAAGTTGTTTTAATTACAAAAATAACCTGCAGAAATATCACTTGACAATGTAACATCCTTGCAATGTACTTGTAATTGTATTTTGTAATATCGATGTTCTAATTCTGATATTGTATCGATATCACTGCAATGTTGATACAACAAGGTTTTATCGGAAATGTTCAATGGACATAACATGTGCTCACGATACACAAAATCAAATTTTATAGACTGATATAGCGATACTTCAAGAAACTATGTGCCATTTGTTACTGCTGGAGAGTAATCAACCTAGCGTGAAATTAATGCAAGAATGGTTATTAATCAAAATTTTTATAAAACACGAAGATCTGCATATTAAATTATGGGAAACTTTTCAAGAGGTATGATTTTTTTTCTTTCTTTGAAGCAACATCAAAATTGTTTCAATAACTAATTGTTATTGTTGAATTCCAAAATGAAAACAGCTTTCAAAATGAAATATGTGTAATTTATATATAAATTTATACAAAATTTTGAAAAAGTTTCCTCTCGGGTTCAGATTTGGAATAAAAAATGTTTGAAACGACAAGTTGAACGTAGGAAACGAAACTTCTGTTTGATACAATCAAGCAGGATAAATTTTCTTGTAAAAATTATACCCGGTATTATTCCAATGGGGATGCCATGAAACTTATTAGCACGATCTCATTGTGCAAATCCCATTATCGTAGCCACAGTGTGGCAATGTGACTGAGAGTTCGAATCTACCCGATACAGTACAGGGTTCTCCCAGAATTTGAAGAGTCATTTCCCCCGACTTGTCCTGACTTTCATTGACCATGTTCAAAATTTTCCCTGACTCTCATCAAATAAGTATAGCAAGCACACGCAGAATTCTTCTTCAAGAACAGGCACAGAATTCCTCAAGAACTCCTTTTCGAACTGATGAACTCATCAACAACTCTGGAAGAGTTCAATGTTTCCATACATTCAAGAATACAGAATGCTTTCTTAGGATCTTAAAACTCTTTTACAATCCGATCCTACTGGAATTTATTGAATCTTTTATCGTCAAATACAACCAGAGGTTTTGTACACTGAGAAAAAAATGCTTCGTTATTTTGTGTCAAATGTATATGGATACTTAACGGAAACTATTTTTCATTGTCCCAATCATTCGCGTAGTTGACACAACAGAGTCGGCTAACCTGGGGAATGATTCGATGCAACCTCCAGAGTTGGTTGAACGTATTTAACCTCCTGGCGTAGTTGAGTCAACTACGTTTTCGTTCAGTTCACTAATCCCTTTTCTCAGTGTATGTTCATATTAATATTGACATACAAAATATACATAAAAAAATAAATATATCAACTCCAATTTTGTTTATTGACAAACTCTCTTGAACTTCTATTAACACTTGAGTAAACAAAAAAACCGTTTTATAAATTATACCAAATCTAATTATTCACTTACGATCATCTACATTGATTTGAACGATTATTCAAATAGTTTCAGTCAAAAAATAAATAAATTAATATTTTTTAATCACATTTCTAAGATTGAGAAATCAAATGAACAGCTGTAAAACTTTATCGAGGTGCAGATAAACAAAATTTTTTTTCGAAATTCAAAAATCTGGCTCTGTACAGGTCTAGATAAACCTTCGAAGATTCATCCTTGAAAATTTCAGACTTTTGATGCGTTCAGTTTTGAGTATTTTGTGTGAAAAACAATGTCACCAGATGGAGCCACCTATGCGCTCGTATCCACTTAAGGTTTTTACGGCAATGCGCAATCCTAGGCGTGTAATTTATTATTAATCAAGGTGGTGAATTTTTGGATACGTCCTTGAATGGTATTGCACTTTTGAAGCATTTGAAGGTGATCCTCAAATTATTTTTAGGAAGCCTCAGAATAGTGTTTTTTGTTTTGAGAATTTTTTGAGGGACCTAGAAAATAATTTTATCCAACGAACTCTCCAGAGTATTTTCATATATTTTTCAAGTGAATAAAAAAGATGGTGGGAAAAGATACAGGTCGTATTTCTCGTCTAAAACAGAAAAACTGAACTGCATTTCAATTTTCGTACATCATTCTTCTATGTGAACTAAGAAAACCTGGAAAAAATCGTAGAATTCAAAATTTACTCGGGGTTTAAACAAAAAAACAGCTCTTTTTGGAGGAAGAATAATCACTTAAACTTGCTATTAAAGGTGCTTAGACATAATTTTCCATCAACTTTTCAGGTTCAAATAGAAGAGGATACAAAACTGAAGATAACAAGCTTTGATTGATTTCAATCGGACGTCTAGT
The DNA here is from genome assembly GCA_018340375.1 of Gonatopus flavifemur. Lineage (NCBI taxonomy): Eukaryota > Metazoa > Arthropoda > Insecta > Hymenoptera > Dryinidae > Gonatopus > Gonatopus flavifemur. The sequence goes on from JAFFJZ010000005.1 coordinate 17,868,099, forward strand.
TTGTTTGCAATCACTTCCACCAATTTATAATGTATCCCTGGTAAAAGAGCCGGATAGCAACCCGGACTGAACCCGGATAGGATTCTCGGGTCTTCATCCGGGTGTATCCGGATTTTGCGGTGGTTCTTAATCCGGTTCTATCCGGATCCCATCCGGATTTCGGTACTGGATATTTTCGCAAATGCCCCATGAAATTTGGATAGAATTCATTCGGCTGTTTGTTCGAGTTTCATTTCGGATTTTGAAAAATATCTGTTCCAAAAACCTGGATAGGATCCGGATAAAGAATCACCGCAAAATCCGTATACGCACCTGGATACACCCGGATGGAATCCCAGAAGTTCCGTACGGGTTTGATCCGGTTCTCTATCCGGTTTTTCTACCAGGGTTGTGAAAATGAAAACTGGAGAAAACACACTTTCCTTCATTATTCCTCATTGGAGAAAATTTGTTTATCAACTTGAAACATACACGAATACACTCCAAGAAGTTCGTTTTATTCAATTATTTTTTTCGTATCTAAAAAAATTCTCCAAAAAAAGACTTTTCCGAGGCCACCTAAAGCAGGATCCCCCCTCAATTGATCAATTGTGAATACTTATTCTTCTGAAATCGCGTTTTGAACCAAACCAACGGAACGGTATTCGCAAACAAAATCGCAAGGAAATTCGATGAAATTTATACTTCAACCATACAGCACAAGAGTTCCCGTCATGCTCATGAATATGTATTTATCATGCACACATACTTTGAATTCAAAACGAACTTTTAATGAGGTTGAGATTTCATAATGAATTCTGCGGGCAGTCAATACGTTTTCATCTTGAATTCATTATTGGTCGCATAACGGGGACTATTCAAAAGGTCTTTGGGAAGTCTTTATGAATTCAAATTGATCATTTGTGTTGGCTGGATAAAAAATACACAAGTGGACATTACTCCTTGAAAATTTTCTGTTGAAATCAAATGTTTTGATTGTCCCTGACGTTTTATAAATTTGAATGGATTTCCCTGACTTTTAATGTCTGGGGGACCCTGTGGAATGTAAATTTGAAATATCGCATGGGTCAGTTTTAGGTAACTTTGTTGTCATGATTTCTAAAGTACATGAATGTTTCACGATATTTCATATACAATTTTTATAAATTTTTTTTATCAATATTCCATCAAATTCGATATCAACTCGACAAATTTCCTATAAAAAAATATCGATACCACGAAACATCGTGCATCTCTATTTCATGTTTTAAACGCAGATTTTAAAAATCTTATAATTTTAACTTTTTCTTATTGTATCTATATTCCCGTACTACTGTAAACACTTTCTGTAACGTTTTAATGCCACAAATGATCGAAAACTGCAATACAATTAATTCCACATTTTGAAAATTTACAGGGTATTGTAAATCGGCCGGGATGTGCGACTTCTTTGGCCACTATTGTTTATCACGTTGCCAAACTTTTAAGCTCTGGAAGTCAATGTGATTTTATTAAAGCGAGTTTACCTTACATAAACTGCTGTTGCTTAGGTCAACAATTCAACATGCGTTTGTATAATCAGGTAAATTTGAACGAAACTTTTTGAGTATATTTTTGTATCCTCACAGTCCCCAGATTTCTTGACCTATTTCACCGCTCTAGAAAATACGGAAAGAACAGGGTTTGTTTGAATGTTTTATACTAAAATGTCATAATTTCAAAATCTTCCGATTTGAGGCTTGCCCTATTAAAAATGTCCGACAGATTCCGGTCAAAATTCTGCCTGGTTCATCATGCCTGGAACAAATACCGACTAAATCCTGACAGAAAATTATCTGTCGGATATTTGGAATAGGGTGGAGCTTTTGTTTTTGGTCCTTTTTGGAAAGAAATTATTTCAATTCTTAAGAGGATACTGGCGGCCGAGACATCAACTACATCTTGCGTGAAAAATTCAACGAACATTCTTCAAGAATTAGAATAAATTGTTCTGTAAGGCACTTCTGCGGGTATTGTAGAAATACTGTACGAAGGAGCCCCACGCGGAAATATTATATGTAATTTTGAAAGTTTATCGACATGGGGGCGATATTGTAAGAATATTAAAAGACATCCTGGCGCTAGTACTCCCTTGGAGTGAGTAGAAAAATTACGAAAGATTATCATGAACTTTGATTTCCCTATAAAAATTCATCTAATGTTCCGTTTGTAAAGAGTGCTCAATGGGATACTGGCGCTTGGACTTTAGCCAAATCTTTCGTGTAAGATTTCTTCACAATACTTGAATATTTTCAAAATATTGCTCTATACAGCATCTCTTGAATGTTTATAGAAATGCTGTATAGAGCGATATTTTGGAGAAATCTTACACGAAAAAGTTGGCTAATGTTCCAGCGCTAGTATCTCTTTAATTAATAACAAACATTCATTTATGTATTGAAAATTTTATAATGTTTGAAGATTTAATGTAGGATAAAAATGGGATGACTCAACTTGAAATGAAGGTTTAAATAGGTGAAATAGGAACAAATTACCCTACACTAAGAACTATGATGAGGACCACAGCAATACTCTTTATCACGATTTATTTTCCTATACAGATTGTATTGAAGAAATTATATGAATTATCGAAAGAATTGAACATAACGGATATCTTAACGAGTTATAAAGAATTATACCACGCAGTTAATGAAAGTTTGAAACAAGGAAACTCGCTTAAAAATTGTCAAAAAGTTGAAAATGATTTTTATCTTTTTGTTTTCCATCCCACGAATGATTGCAGTCTACAGGTAATAGGAATAAAAGAAAAGGTTGAGGAAGATAACAAATGAAATAACAATTATTTCATAAGATCATTTACATCATTTACAGACTATTTATTACGAATTACCACGATTATGCAACGTCGATTCATACGAATGGATCAAACCAGAAGTTTTCGAATTTTTCAATTTTCAAGAGAAATCGATAAAAATCTACAACAGGGACGAATTATTGTCAAAATGTGAACCATCGAAATCTCCAACAGGTGAAGTTCCATAAATGTACCAAAAACAGAATTTATCCTTTACATAGTTTTGTAAGGATTGTAAGTTTTTTTCTTTTTAATCCAGAACAACCGCTCATTGAGGTGATCGAATGTAATGGTTCGTATAACGTGCAAAAAAAAATTATTCCCTACAATGATCAAATCATGGAAGAATATGGATTACCGATGTCAGATAAAAAAATCAATTCTAAGGAAATAGGTCTTATAGTAGTGGCTTCGCTCATCGATCGTCTACCAAATCTAGGTGGACTAGCTAGGACTTGTGAAATATTTGGGGTGAAAGAATTGGTTTTGGCAAATCTCAATGATATTAAAGATAAAGAGTTTCAAAATCTTAGCGTGTCGGCAGAAAAGTGGTTGAATATATCAGAGGTAATAATATATACAAATATTTATACATATATATATATTTGTACTTATACATTTTTGGTGTATGTTTTATGTGCAGATAAAGCCACATTTATTGAAAGAATATTTATTATCGAAAAAACTTAGTGGCTGGTCTTTGGTAGGAGCTGAACAAACAGCCGATAGCACAAATATTTTACAAACGAGATTTCATGAGAAAACTATTCTCGTATTGGGGTGAGATATTCAAATGATAATTTTAATTATAAAATACTCTTTCAATTTAAGGGAGGAGTCTGGCGAAGAAACAAGGTTTTTTCAATTCTTTTTTTTTTCTCAAAATAAGAAATATATTTCAATGAGAAGCTTTTCGCACATGGAAATGTAAATATTCTTCTATGAACAACAATATTTTTGTTCTAATCAGTTTTATACACAAGATGGCGGATTTAGAAAAACCTTTTATTATATAACTCGGGAACAGGTAATCTGAAATAAAAAAGAACAAACGATTCTTTAATCTGTATTGTTATGGCTATGATCCATACCAAAATCAATCATTTTTTTCTTTAAAACAACAAAATGGTAGCAATTTGAATTTTTAATCATTTTTTTGCAACTCAAATTGTTTATAACATCGCTAAATGACGTTGAATTTTCATACAATACAGATTGATTCATTTCAGATCACCAGTTATCTCGTTCCCGAGTTATGAACCCCGCCAGGAAAAAAAAGATTTTTTTTCAAATCCACCATCTTGTGCATAAAACTGATTTAAAAAAAAAGATTAAACAATCGTTTTTCATAGTTAAATATTTAAATTTCCATATGCGAAAAGCTTTTCATTGAAATACATTTCTTATTTTAAGAAGAACAAAATCATTGAAAAAACCCTGTTTTTTACCAGACTTTCTCCTTTAAATTCGTGCAATCTCCCTGTTTCTGCAATTAAGGGGATACCAGCCGCGTGATAGCGGCCAAATCGTTCAGGAGAAACTACCACCAAACGCTTCATTTTAATTAACATGAAATGTTTGCCTGTAGCTTCTCATAAGCGATTTGGCTGCTGCCACGCTGCTGGTATCATCTTAAAGAGTGACCATTGAATGAAATTAATGATATTTCCCTGAATAATTAGAGGATAATCCCTGATTGTACCGTTGTAAGCATTGAACTCTGTACCATTCTGGAATAAGCCCTCACGTTAGAAAAGCATTGGAGACGTTGAGTGACATGAGATTTGCGATAGCAAATCGCGGGGCTAGGTAACTCATTCTAATCAATAGAACAAAACACGAGACGGAATGAGAATGGCGGAGGGTCGCATCTTTGTTCGATGAATGAAGCTGATTTTGTGCCAGCGCTCGGTCCAGTTTGGTGTAGAGTTGAATGATTGAAAATGCTCGACTCTGATCAAATCAGAGACATTTCATCGGAAAAATAATATTCACGGTATCTAGATTCATTCGCAGTGGTTGACTTTTCACTGTAATCAGGGAGATTTTCATTTTTTCTAATTAAGAAAGTAGAGCCATAGAGCTAGCAGCCGATTGTTATAACTTTCCACACAGAATTTTTATGAAAGATTTAAGCATCTGAAAAGTGTAGTGGAAGGCTGCTCAATCGATTTCTGATATAAAAAAAAGCTTGAACAACGGTCAATCAAAAGTTACAACAATCGGCTGCTAGTTTCAGTTTCATTAAGAAAGTAAATTAAGAATAATAATAATAATGTTCAATGTTGATTATAGAAATGAAAAAGATGGAATGCCTGCTAATCTCATACCTATTTTCGACACGTGTGTGGAAATTCCTCAAAACGGTGTGATACGTTCTTTAAATGTTCACGTTACCGGAGCTATCTGTATTTGGCATTACATTAATCAACATGTTTTTACATCTTGAAATATCAAATGTAAAAGAATTTAATAAAGAGAAATTGCAAAATCTTCCAGTAATTTATTCTTTGTATTTAGATTATTGACTATACATAAAAATGTCTATGTGAGACGAAGTTCATGATAATTTATATTATTATTTATACGTTATAACCAACAATATGTCGCTTTCCGATACATTCCCCAACGTAAAACCAACATATCACCTCTATTGCAACCAGAGTATTGAGCCATGCTTCTTTTACCGTGAGCTCTTTGTAACGTCCGGATTTCGCCGCGTGAATGATCTTATTGATACCGTTTTTCGCAGCAGGAATATCGGAAAGAGTCGGTGGAGCTAGTTCCACTCGGGCGTATCGTTGAATGATATTCAAATGCGGTTTCGCTTCTGTCATTAGAGCTGTAAAAAATTTCAAGCCATAATCAATCAAAAGATTTCATTATATAGATTGATGAAAATGAATATCTACGCTACATCAGAATGTATGCTATACATTAGTTTTTTCATTATTATTAAGGGGATACCAGCGCCGTGACACTAGACAAATCCTTTCTGACAAATTATGTGAAAATAAAGCAACATAATCGAAATATCGCTCTGTACAGACCTTCTTCAATCAATAAAGATGGTCTGTACAGAGCGATATTTTAATTACATTGCTTAATTTTTGCATAATTTGTCAGAAAAGATTGGGTTAGTGCCACACCACTGGTATCCCCTCAACACTAGTCAAGGAAAGAATAACGATGTTCTTAATGAGCATTAATGAAGAAACTGAATTTTACATGAATAATCTGTATTTTAAATGATATATTTCAAATATTTATTACTTCGTTTTATGACTAGAGTAAAATTTCATCATGCCATTTCATCTTGTTTATTATACCATTATGATCATGCAGATTTGTTTGTTTTTCTTGTATTCATTTATTAAGTTTGAGAAATGAATTGTAGTTTTCAAAAAAGTACTGACATTGGAGATTATTTTGCTGTAATTTTTGTTGAATACCGTGATATGGTGGTTAGAAAATGACTATAAGACATAGTAAAAGTGAGGCTATATCTGAAGCCATGTTTTACATAACTATGTACAGCTTAAAAATCAAGGAGATACCAGCGCTGTGGTGCGAATCATTCATTGCGTACTATTAAAAAGTGGCTAAATGAAATGAAAATATCGCCGTATACAGCAAATTCTTTAGAGCATACAAAGTTGCTGTACATAACGATATTTTGATTCTATCGAACCACTTGGAAATAGTTTCAGAATAATCAACATGGCTCATACCACGTATTCCTTCAACAAACTTGGAAGAATAGAATGGCAGGAAGAATATGTTCTTGAAGTTTGAATCGTTTATAGAAACGGAACGAAAATTCAAATTCATAAAATCTGCAAAATCATTGGTGTCTATCTTTTTGGATCAACTTCTTGGAAGTGGAAACATCGTTTGAAGAATATACTGCAAGATTTGGAGTCTTCGATTCAAACTTCAGCAACATGAGAGAATAGCGGATTGATATAGAATGTTAAAAAAAAAATATATAATAAAACTCTAGAACTTGAATGTGGGGGATTTTGTTCACTATAAAGTTTGGGATTCATGACAGAAAATTGTTCAACGTATAAGCGATTGTTCAAATTGCTATCGAAGTGAAACTTTGACCACTCCAATCAATATAATTGATGAAAAATTTGAATATGTTCAATCTCTCATATTGAATTCTAGTTCTTTGGAGAAACGGAAAGGAAATGTCAACATGAAAGTGATCAATTTGAATTATTGAATGTAATTTTATATAACCTTGAAATTGTGCGTTAGCTGTATTTGATGGGGCAACATTATTCATGCGATTGATCGATTTATATTGAGTAATTTATGAATTCGTGGAATAATGTTGAATATCAATTCTGAGTGGAATTGGAAACAAATTATTATGTAACCAGTACTTCGTTACAATTGTAAGTTCTTACTTATTAATAAATATGAAGAATTTGACTACAAGATGATAGAAAAGGCACTGAAAATACGTACTTTTCATTAACGCCGTAGCTTTTGTAACAATTGCCATGTTGATGGTATTTATTTTTGTTCAAATAATAGTAAAGCAGAGGCCACGGTAACACCACCCAGGGACCAAATGCTGCTGAAGGATGGAACAGGTTTTAGGTTATACAAGAATGATCAAGGAGCTGCTGCAACCATAGACCAGTGCTGCCAGAAATTTTGAGATCCAGAATTCTGAAAAAAGAACTCTTGAAGAATACAAAGTGTTCCAAAAGAGTTTCAAAAGAATTCGATTCGTCAGATATTTGCCAGTCCCGTAAAAATTCTATGAGACTTCTTTGAGAATTTTAATGGACTCGCAAATGTCTGACCAATCGAATTCTTTTCAAACTCTTTTGAAACACTTTGTATTCTGAAAGAGTTCTTGAAGAGTTCTTGAAGAGTTCTTTTTTCAACATGCATTGAGATTCTTGTGTGCTGACTGCCCTGATTAAAAGAATCCGTTGAATCTGATCAATGAAATTCAATGAGATTTGGTCAGAACATTGTCCACATTTAATTGTAATTTAATGAGAATTGGTCAGAACCAATGGGTTCTTTTAACCAGGGTGGGTAATCTCATTTTCGTCTCCGTAAGACTCGATCAATCAGCAAAATCTAGTAGAATTTTGCTTACGAGTGAAATATCCCTATATGCAACCTCTTTGTATCCTAGACAGCACAAAAGAATCTCAAATGGATCTGAAAAAAGAACTCTTGAAGAACTCTTGGAGAATACAAAGTGTTGCAAAAGAGTTTCAAAAGAATTCGATTCGTCATACATTTTCGAGTTTTTTTCAAGAACACTTTGTATTCTGAAAGAGTTCTTCAAGAGTTCTTTTTTCAGAATTCATTTGGGATTATTGTGCGCTGTCTGGAATGGTAGTATGCAACATGCCCGACTGGTAATAAGCCTGACTCCGATAGACTCCTGTTGGCCCGAAATTAAAAATCCCGAACGAGATTGATCCTGAAATCTCACCATACGTTACTAGTCATATGCGAATAAGATAAAATGTCACTATAAATTTTTCGAAATTACTCTCGTTCGGGATTTCAGATTTCGGGGCAATGGTGCTTCGGGATAATAGACTTTCGAGTCAACGGAACTGTGAACTTTCGGTATTATGATACTCCTCTACCGCTCTGAGTTACTCCAAGTCGTACCAAACCAATCTTTTCGTTCCTATAACTGGAAATAGCGAATCCAAAATACTTGCAGGAAGTTGGGGGTTAACTTGGGACCACTTGGGACCTAGGAATCCTTCAATGAGAGATCAGCTTTTTTCTTGCCGCCATTAATGGGATAGGGGTTAGTTAGATTGAATAGTCGATTAAAAACATAACGAAACAATGGGGTTTATATTATGTTCTCAATGGATTACTCAGTTTTATTCATTAGATGATGCATAAATGAGGTATCCATTTTTTGCTTATCCCATTAATGGCGGCCGTTGTCTTATCCCTTACTGGAGGATCCCTACTTGGGACCAGGGTTCGGAACTCCTAGGATCGTACACGATGTTCACTGGTCAATTCTCATAGAGCAACCAATCACGTCCAACATTCCATGAGGAGTGATCAATCAAAATCGTGTACGATCCTAGGAGTTCCGAACCCTACTTGGGACACTGGGACACCAGTAAACGAACTTAGCTGATTGGGAGCTCCAGGAAGAAAGACACGTGACTGACGTTTCGTGTGTGTTTTATGTTGATTCAAAATATCAATGACTTTTTGTTGTGTTTGGGACAAAAACAGTTCAAATGTCAATATGTGACAAAGTAACAAACAGAGAAATAAAATGGTGAAATCGTGTTGTATCAAGTCCTGCAGAGCTCAATGGCTGCCAGGAACACCCTTATCTTTTTTTGCGTAAATATCCACATCCATACAATTTTTGTAAAAGAAACAAAACATAACCTTGAAAATTATTCAAATATTTCAATAAGAATCGGATGTTATTCCATTAAACTCAATCAATTGATTGAACAGATATCTCAATAAATTCAACAAATTATATCTCAATGTTTCATATATTATTGAGGAGATCAAAAAAGTCAATCGACTAAGGAGGTTTTCGAAGTAACTATTCAAATATTTTCAGTTTTCCAATCAAAAAGTCCGAATTATACGATAGATGGATTGAAGCATTGCCAGATGGTAATAAAGCAACAAAATCGTCGAAAATTTGTAGCCAACATTTTGCCGTCAGTTGCTTTGAGACCATCTGTGGTCATAAATTAACCAAGAGAGTATTGAAAAAAGATGCCGTTCCAAGTATTTTTCATCCAGATGAATCTAACAAGTACCAAAGAGCTGTTAGTATTAATCAACAAATGATGAACATTTTTCAAATTATATCATTAACGTTTGAATCATTTATCGAAACAAATCAACTAGAGGAATATGAAAACCCCCAATTTTAAATTGCTTCTATATTTGAATACCGGTCAAACATAGTCCAGAAAAAGTCAAAGCACGTATGTTCTCAGTATTTTTGACGTTTGATTCTAATTTTGTTTCAATAAACTATTCAAACTTCAACAACCATTTGAAATCTATGTCACTACCTTCTGGAGTTCTTTTTAAAAACATGTTTCATTTTTACATTTCAGAATGGAGATTTTAATAGCTACCTCAGACACAAAGCGTTTCTAAGGGTTTGTCATCTACATCAATTATTTATATATTTTGAAGATTTTACATATATGTATACACTACTTCAACGCAAGAAAGAAACCACTCGAAGGAGAGCTATGGTATTGCGAGATTGCATTGTATATATATATGTATATTCTGCTCTTTGCTATTTCTGTTCAATTATCCGAGAAAACAATTCATAACCTTCATCATTTCTCATAACAGGATTTAGAATTAGATACTTCTGATCATCTGGACTCGGATTCAAATGATCCTGACCAAAATGTTACAACTTATATAAAAGAAGAATGTCTCGATTTGGATACGGATACGCATGACGTTAAATTGGATGTACGTATGCATCGACGAGAGGAAGAGGAATTTCCAGGAGTAGACACCCTGAAAACTCTTGCTTAAAATTAATATAAACTTTTTCCTCTTATTTATCGATATAAACTCTTTTTCAGATCAAAGAATTGAGAAAACGGCACCTAAAAGCTTTAGTGAACGAAGATATAGCCGTACAAACAGACGAAATGTTATTTAATTTGAGAGAAAGAGAGTTAGAGAGAAAAGTGAAAGTTTTACAACAACGACTGAGAAGAGCGGAAAGAAAAATAAGTGACTTGAGTGATTTAGTTAGCAGGTTGAAACCAAATAAGAAAAATACTGATACTTTAGAAGAAATTTTAGTACAACATTTCAATGGCTTTGCATTAGAACTTCTGATCAACGAACTTAAAAACAACAGAGTGAATCAAGGACTGAAAACTTATTCGCAAGAGATTATGAAATTTGCTTTATCTTTGTATTGTGTTAGCCCAAAGGCATATGATATAGTTCGTAACAAACTGACTTTACCTCAACATCGTACCTTGAACCATTATAGAAATATCACAACAGATTCTACAGACCATTAAATGAAATCGGTATCGAAGATGAAAATGTCTTTTGGTACAAATGCCAGGAAAGTAATTACCTTCGAATTGATTTCAGAAACAATAGAGAAGAACAGATTGCACGGATGAGTACAACACTTTGCAACTAACTTCCCTGTAAAAACAATGGAATGGTGCAGATCTTGTATCTGTTGCATGATTTTTAAATCATTTGTTATAAAAGGCAATAATAAAAGATTCTAATTTAATGCTGTGAACAGCCCTTATAACATTTTCAAATTTCGCATCTTCAATTTAGGCACAATGTACATATATTCAGGGTTGATAGGTCTTGAATTTCTTTTGTTTCTCATTGTTCATCCTTTTCAACAAAAATGTGTGATTAATAAATTCTGTTGAAATTTAAAGACTGCTAATAACCCTGATATTTCATGTTTAGTGTGAAATTTGCATACATTACAAACATACGGAATGTACAAAATTTGAAAATATGAGGAGTGAGACCTGGACCATTTTATCGGTTTGAATGATTTCGTTTTCACAGGGTTGAAAAGATACTAACGGTTACAACGATCTCCCGATCGAAGACATTGGTTCAAAAAAGGCACGCGCTTTTGCATTAAAGAGAGAAGTATCGATCAAACCTCCCTCGTAGTATTCCCTTGATAAAATCAAAATAAAATAAAAGCACCTTCGAATAGTTTAAAATCAACGATTTGGTTGAGGCAATTTTTTAGAACTTTCTTTTTATCTTATATACGTGTCTTTTTTTAACCAACGTGCTTGAATTGTGGCGCTTGTACTCTCTTGAAAAATATCAAGTTCGTACAAAATGAAAATGTGTTAATATATGTTAATTCTATATTTTGTTATACTTTTCATAACTGTTCTGATATCAATGCTCACTCGCTAATCATTAATATTGATCATTAGAGACCGAATTATCTGTAGAATCAGTATTTTCATTTGCATTTCTTTTCCTCATTATTGAAACGATTTAGTTCGAATTGAATGCACAGTCGAACCCTTTGTATGCAACTTCTGGCTGTTTCTCCTCTTCTATGCCTCTTGAAAGGAATCAGAAAGAAGTTCGATATAAAGAGATCTGACTGTACATACTTATTTTCATGTAATCTGGTCCTCATTGATAAAACTGAGTTGATGTAATTTAAACAGAAAAAATGCATGTGAGAAATTGATTTTGCATATAATCTGGTGATCTCTGTTGATCATGAATATCTGCTTATTCGTTTATTTCATGTTTTTCATTTCATAAAGTTTGATTTACCCTTATAACATTTTCAAATTTTTCACACATGTGAATTTAACATACATTGAACATGAAATGTTTATACGTTGCACCTGCATTGAATGTGCAGAATCGAAAAATGTTATAAGGGTAGTATTATATGAAAGTTGAATTCGATTACTTGATGGATGTACACGGAAAAAAAGATGATGTTGGATTTACAACATTTCGTTCGATCACCATAGAAACCCCTAATATTTCTATGGTGATCGAACGAAACATTGTAAATCCAACATCATCTTTTTTTCCGTGTAATGATAATAATTGTTCTTAAGGGTATCCTGGGAGAAATAAGTAAAATTTTGCAATAACTTTGTACAGCATCTGTTCGACAATTGCAAATACGAATTGTACATTATTTAATATAAATGAATGTTCATAATGAAGATTTAATTTAAAATACTAATTCAAGTCTTTTACTGATTCGTAGGTATTGTACAAGTCTAAAAACAATAATCTCTGAATTGAGTGAGCCCAAAAACCACTTTATTTTTATTGGTTTTGATTTTATATTTATTGCACAATTCATAACATAAGTTGTCACGAAATTTCTCATTGCTTCTGTTACGGTAGTTTTTAAGGAAATCTCGTAAATCCTAAAGGTACTACCCTGCTGAAAATGCCAGACAGATCCGGACGAAAAGTAGTTGTCAGGCTTTGAACGGTTTTTGTCCCAGGAGATCCAGTCAAAAACTGACACAAAAAATTTTGTCAGGTTTTGATAGGATATTCCAATTTGGTGATTCCAGACAAAACCAGGTAGGAATTTTGTCAGTTTTTGACCGGATTTCTTGGGACAAAGACCGTTCAAAGCCTGACAACTATTTTTTGTCCGCATCTGCCTGGCATTTTCGATAGGGTAGGTCTCTATTCAAAATACTCAACGACAATTTGATAAAATGGAGAAAAAAACTAATCACCCACACCTTACATTGATACACAACAAAGTGTGATTGATTAATTCTTTGTATTTTTTATGTATTGAATTATCTTTATTTACTATGAATGGTAATTCTGGAATCTCCGAGATTCCTTAAAGAGAATACCAGCGTTTGCCTCAGACCTCTCTTTCTATCGTATAGGTTTGTCTTTTTCTAACCAACGTACTGGGATGATAGCCCAGATAGCACAAGAATTATATAAGAACCCATAATGAATACAATGTATTCATACAGAATTCTCTTAGAACTCTTGTGCTACCTGGGAAACGCTGGTATCCCCTTAAGTAGATACGAGCGCATAGGTGGTTCCATCTGGTGGCATTCTTTTTCGACCAAAATACTCGAAATCGGACGCATAAAAAATTCTGAAATTTTCAGGGATGAATCTCCGAAGGTTTATCTGGGTCTGTGCAGAGCCAGAATTTTGAATTTCGAATGGAATAGACCACACGGAGAAAATCCTATAATACTGAGTTCTTTAGTCCACACGAATAGTTTGTGTTATAAAACAATAATACGCAAACAATCCTGGGTACTGTAGTAAATATGAATCAGTCGTGTCTCTACATTACAGAGTCGTTTTTTTACACGACTGGCAGCTCTGCTGATCTTCAGATCTATAGAAACTAAATTTTTTCTACAAAACAGGTGTTTACTCCCATACAGGGCAGTCGTCGATCAATGACGTTGCATCTCCGTAGAATTAAGGGGATATTAGTGCCGGGACAAAGCAAACAATTCTGAACTAAACTCCATGGTGATGAATCATACAACTGTTGATCAATTCTTACTTGTACAATAAACAAAATACCCGTTGGAAAATAAAATATAAAACATAAATCAAGTTTGTGATATATAAAATACAACGATCAACTGTGAACGATGAAATGAATGTCCTTATTCTCAATGTCCAGCAAAACCGGACAGATAATTTTCTGTCAGGATTTGGTCGGTTTTTGTCCCTAGCTTGGCGAATTCCCAGAAGATTAGACATAATTTTTTGACCCCGGATTCGACAGGTTCTGTTTGGCTTTGTCTGGCAGTTCCATGAATTCTTAAACTGATGTACAAACCAAACAACTTTATACAAAACCTGACGGATCCTGCTCAAAATGTTGTCCGGTTCTGTTAGACATTCTTAATGGGGATAGGTAATGAGAAGTGTTGTATTTCATAAACGTGATAAACGTGATTTGTGTCTTCCCGTACAGCGCAACCACCGATCCTCCACCGACAACTTCGGTGGAATGGAGGTGGAGAAATGGGAGCCGTAGAAATAAGGGAGGAATCAGGAAGAGTCTCCGTTGAGGCAACGGAAAGGCAACGAGAGAAATGTCCGTCTTCTATATTTTCAATACAATTCATGTTGGTGGATTAATACATTCAGATTTGGTTATGTAAATGCACTATTGTGAATTTTATTGAAAATACAGAGGGCGGATATTTCTCCGTCACCTCTCCGTTGCCTCGACGAAGACTCTCCCTGATTTTTCCCTTATTTCCACGGCTCCCGATTCTCCAACTCCATTTCACCGAAGTTCTACGCTGGAAAAAATATTTATTTGTCCTCTCTCCATAAAATGTTCATTTGTAGAAATTAAATATTCAATTATATGCAAAAACTGATTACTTGTGGCGAATAAATTATTTATTTAGAAGACCAATTTATTTGGGGCAAGCATGCCGTTGTTCGATTCGATTCAATATTTCATCAATCCTAAGGAATATTTTATGGAGAGAGGACAAATGAACTATCTATTTGGTTGGAAAAAATTTTGTTTTCAGTGTCGGTTGAGGATCGGTGGTTGTGCTGTAAGGGTTATATCTTATTTTCTAATGAGCATTCTGTTTATATGCAAATAAAAATTCATTTACGGTTTTCTGTCAAAACGAAATTAAACTTCTAATTAGTTTTCCGATGGTTTAATGATTGTAAATAAGTGAATAATTTTTAATCAGAGGTTTACCCGATCAATCGGTTTGAACAAGCAAATTATTCAGGATTTTCATTCAGAGGATGTCTGCCATTGCTGTATAATATCTCGAGTGGAAAAATTTTCCAAATTATATATCATTTGTACATAAACTTTACTGAATTATATATAAATTATATACAATTTTGAAAATTTCTTCATTTGGGATTGAATAAAAAAAAGGCTACATCCGTAAGAGTAATTTAATAGACAAATACTTATCTATGCTTGCCGCCTCATATTTTGATTCATAACTTTAAAACTTGAATTAAGATGATTTGTCATGATTAATTTATAATATAAATTATAAATTAACGTGGGAATTACTATAAGAGCAGTTTCCGCTCTGTTTAATAACCACCATTGGTGTGATTCAAGATATTCCCCGATATCGAGGTTTTTTTTCAAAAACTTTGTTGATTTTATATCGAATTTTATAAAATTTCGATGAAAATTACATACAAATTGTATATACAATATCGATATCGTAAAATATCGTGTATCATTAGCTATCTAAACGAATAGATGTCATCGGAACAATGAAATATCTTCCACTTTTTGAAAGATTGGTTTCTTTATCTGAAATACCCTTGTGAAAATATTTCTATGGCAAATTATGCCAAAAACTACGCCTAAATATTGCATTTCGGACACCTCCGTAAAAAAACGTAGAAAATTCTACGCACTTCTACGTTAAAGTAAGCCAATCTCTAACCAAGAGTTTTACCCGTATACTGTGGCGTAAAAAGGTGTAGAAATACGTAGAATGGCATACACTCCTGAACTTTATACGCCAAATTTACATATTTCTACTCCCCTGCTTCAATTTCGCGTATTTTCGGCACAAATATTCATATTTTTGTCTATGCCTAATCACGTAAAACTATGTCAAGCTGTGGGACGTAGATTGACGTAATGTTTCGTAGTTTTTGGCGTAATTTGGCGTAGAAATATTTTCAAAAGGGTAATTTTATCTCCAGGGTACAAATCACCTATATTTCTTCATCTTCGTAATTCTTACATGAATTTAATGTATCCACTCTCTCTAAATATAAATATTTCTTACTAAAAATTTGAATGAACTGTAATTAGACGCGTTGGTAGAAAATTCCATTTGTCTACAAATGGTTCTAAAGTATGCTCTAATGTTCTTCATTATTCTAATACATCGGAAAAGGTGTGAATATGGATGTGATGGATAATGCAAAATTCACACCCTGAGAAAACTGTAAAGCTGTCGTGACTAAACATTTAGTGAAATACGAGATCAAATAAAAAATTCACTTTTCGCAACAAAATATTGGTTGCTTCAACCAAAAATTATTGTTGAAACAAACAACTTAAATTTTTTACTTGATGTCGTTTTTTTGGCGTAGACACAATAATGTCTCAAAGTTGTGATTTTTTTATGTTTGTATTCTGAAAATTATAAAAATTTTTGTTCAGCTACTCCTAAAGAAGTAGTTTTTTCTGTACTGAGTATGAACAATGGAGTACTAGTTGTCGTGGATATCACTACTCCGAGGGTAGGACTTTTGTAAGTTTTAATGCGTTTCCTCTATGTGATTTTCTATTCTCGGACAGAAAATTTATATTAAATTCTTTTTACAGTGTACATGGACGATACCAGTATTGTTGTTTTTTCAAATAATCGATTCTGTCCTAAAATTGGCATCACTGGACCATCCCTGGTAAAAATTTCAAAATAGATACAAAAATAGGATTGAAACGATTAGAAATGCGATCCAGTTTTATTCGTCTCGATCCTATTTTTGTATCTATTTCCATATTTTTATCCGAATCCATCCGCGTTTGTACTAGGGATACTTTGCAAACAGTGCAACACCCGTTAATTGTAGCTACGGGCCATTCGTGTCTTGCGTATTTCAAACTACCTCAATATACTCGAAAGAATTTGCAAAAATTCTTAGAGGTGATCAGAGGCGGACTGGCTCCAAAATTTTGATGTGGAAAAGATGGAAAGCGGCCCGCGATGAGGAGAAGAAAAAGCTTCCCCTTGCGTTATACTTGGTAAAAAAAAACAGCATTAGCAAAAACGGCCCAAAATATGAAAATATGACCCGCTCATGTGGAATTTTCCACATTCCCCACATGGCCAGTTCGCCCCTGGAGGTAATTTAAATAGACTAATTTGAAGGACCACGATTCAAATTGATGAAGCTGGTAGATTCAAGCCAGCAGATTTGAATTCTAGCTCATCGTACACCGAGAGAAAAAGCATGCTCTGAACGCAAGCGAGCACTTCACACTTCTAACGCATTTGTTATAACGTGCGTTAAACGTATGAGCCCATGCTTTTTGAGTATGCGTCCCGTGCCTTCTAAGCTTGTTGCCATGGGTTAAGGTGATACCAGCGCCGGGACATTAGCCAAATTTATTCTGACATTTTATTCAAAAATGAAGCAAAAACCTCAAAATATCGCTCTATACAGACCAACTTTATCAATTCAAGGAAGTCTGTATAGAGCGATATTTTGATTTTATTGCTTCATTTTCGAATCAAATGTTAGAATAAATTTGGCTAATGTCCCGGCGCTGGTATCAACTTAGAAGCGTGTTATAACAACAACGTTCGAAGCGTGGGGGCTCCCTTGCGTTTAGAGCACGCTTTTTCTCTCGGTGTACACTGAGAAAAAGTATTAGTTGCCATTATCTGAAAAAATTAGTAAAATAACGTCTCAACTATTTTTTTTCAGTATCACTTACTAATTTGTATGGTACGATGTAACCGTAACCGAAGTTTGGGATCGAAATGACTTGATTTTTAGTAAACACGACTATTTTTTATGTTGTTGAAGTTTGAATCGTTTATAAAAATGAAACGAAAATTCAAATCCAAAAAATCTGATGGATGATCTTCATTTGACTTTTCAAGATAACTATTTGAAACTGAAAACTTGCTTCAACAAGGCATTGCAAAGTTTTGGGTCTTTAACAATTGAATATTTCGTTATTCGATTGTTAATTCGTTTCAATAAACGATTCAAAATTCGACAACATTATTTTTCACAAGTACTTTTTAATAGTAAGCTACATTATAATAGAATAATTTATAAATTCTGGTTAAAATGACTTGTAAATGTGTACAAAATAATAACCTAGATAACAATCTACGAAAATCATATGACAAAGGTTGAAAAAATGACACTAGGGTTCATTTTCGTGTTGTTCTTGAACATTTTATTTTATCCACTCTTATCGCAATGTCGACCAGGGAAACTATATCGTTCGATTCCAATTTATAACCTATATCAATACTTGTTACTACGTTTGTACATATAAGGGTGAAGAATGCCTTGTGAAGATACCACTCCCATTGTAGAGAAAAATACGCATTGAAAATCAATTCAGCCTTTAGACCCCCGACAATCTAAATTACACAATTTAAAGTAGCAATTTTGACAACTTTGACTCACGCGTCCTATACGTTTGAAAGGAAGGAAAGTGTCCAAAGACAATTGAATACGAAAACAAGCTTGATTATATTGACTATAATTTCTTAGTTGAATCATTCAAATTTTTAGTAGCTGTCATTGAAAATATTTAGTTGAGACGTTTTAGTTACAGTCACTATAAGAATTTCTCTCAGTGTAGAGTGATAAAATTGGCACCAATGAGATTTTTGAATCACCATCTCTGAAAATATGTACCTATTAGAAAAAAAATTGTAATTCACATTGGCTCAGTTTATAAACGAGGTCTGCTAGTCGAAGTCTGCTACACGGAAAAACCGGGTTTATTGATATTTAGAAAAATGACTGTCAATTTAGGGCAAACGAGGATTGCTGAAAAATATTCCTAGTGAGTCTACTAAAAATTCATAGTCTATGTATGAACAATTGATAGTTTCACTGTGAAAAATACCAATAAAATTATCAACTCTTAATATTTTGACTACGAATTTTTGGTAGACTCACTACGAATATTTTTCAGCGATCCTCTTTTTCCCTAAATTGACAGTCATTTTTCTAAATATTAATAGACCTGGTCTTTCCGTGTAGCTTCAGCTTCATTTCAAATTTAAAGGAAAAAGAAATTATTTAAATATCTGTTTTTCAACCTTTTTAACACAAAACGTAAGACAAATTTTGTTACGATTTATTCAAATATTAGAAAATTTTCAAGAAAATACAATAGGTCATGGTTTCTAAGGGAAAAGAGACTACACTCTCTAAAGAAAAAACCAAATTACGCTAAGAGAAATATAATTAGGTACTCATACCAAGAGTATGTATTTTCGAATATTTTTAATTACAGCTGATATCTTTTAGGCCAAAGAGAACCCTACTTATTACGGTGTCGGATATGAAGCTGAAACTAGCAGCTGATTGTTGTAACTCTTGATTGAACCTCGTTGAAGCTTTGTTAATATCAGGAATCGATTGAATAGCAATTTTTCTCAAAAATGAGTTTTTTCATGTCATTCGATTCAGGGAAGCAAGTCGCATTTGACTGTGTTAATACCCAGGCATGCTTTGACAAACGTACCGTGCTTGGTGCCAAGCTTGAGCCAATGCTAGTCAACACCGGGCCTAGCTTGGTTGCTAACATTGGCACCAAACTAGATTAATGTCTGGGATGATAACAATGTTCAATGCTTGGCATTCGAGCTTGGTTCAATATTGAAATTCAATATTGGTTCCATATTTGCAATCGATATTGTTGCCATTATTGATATGCAATACTAATTTGAGCTGGATGAGCAGCATAGATTTTTCATTAGCGTCCAAGTTTGATCGAACATCCACATTTGAGCGATTGACCAAACTTGGTGATAGGTTAAAGTCAATGCTAGTCATCACCGGGTGTAACTCGGTGGCCAAACATGTTACTAAGCTAATGAGCTAAACTGTTATCAATGCTTGTTATTACCAGGTGTAGCCTAATTACCAATAATGTTATCAAGCTAGGTCAATGTTGAGGAAGATAATAACGTTCTCTGCTGAGCATTTATCCTTGATTATATATCGGAAATCCATGTTTGGTCCTAGTATTGATGTTCAAGACGCTATCAAGGTTTGGTTAGCTATGACGAGCCAATTATTGGTCAAGGCTTGGTTCACGAAAATTGAATCAAACACGACAAAATATGGTTGGTCCTAACATTGGTGTCCAAGACTCTATCAACACTTAGTCAGCTATGACGGGCCACGCATCGGTCAAGGGTAGGCTACCCAGACTTGGCATACCAAGCTTGACGCCGATCATGGTGCAATTTTCAGTCTTGGCATTACGAGCCTGGGTATAAATTAGTTATCCTTCCTAATTTTTGCGTGATAAACATTCTTCTTCTCTTGAAACGAGTTGAAAATTAGACAATTATCAGAAAAAAGCCGTAACTCACATCAAAGTGAAAAGAACCATCGGATACGTCACCACTTTGTCAGACGAAAAGATCGTAATTTGAGTTACGGTTCTTTTGATAGGTATTTTCGTTCACCAAACAATCTTAACTCATTTTCTCATGTGTTGTGTTATTAAAAATATTGATTTGTTTTCTAAATAATCAAAAACAGCACCCCTTATTTGCCTTAGAACCGCTTCAATAGTGTTAAAATATTAGTTACATCATACAATTTTGATGTGCAACAGTTTTTCTCGGTTTTCTCCGTTCGAACGAATTTGAAGTTGACAACTTTTTTGCCTGGGACGGCAGCATTCCAGTAAACGCTTCAGATGCTTAAATCCTTAATAAACGTTTTGTATGAAACGTTATGACAATCGGCTGCCAGCTTCAGCCTCATGTGTCAGATAGAAACAGATAGACTTTGAATGGGGTTTTTGTCCTTTCAATCAGTTTCTATCTGGATATCGAAACAGGGTATCGAAAATGTTTTTGAATCTAAGAAATATTTCTTTAATCAATGAATTGCGTTCTCAATTCCAGAAAATGTTTCTTTTGTATTTTACGCGAGGGAGGTGCGGAAAGGCTAGTTTCTGTAATCTTCGTATCACCGTTCCTTAAACATGGTTGGAAAAAAGCCGGCCTGTGTTACTTTTGTCCTAGCCATTGGATAAAAGTGGTTTAAACCGGTTAAAATGGTCAAAATTGGCGAAAATGGTCAAGATGCTGTAAAAATAATGCAAAAGCACCGTTTTCTGACTATACCTCAACTATTCGGCCGCCTGATGCGTTTTCAAATGATTATTTGAGTACTCATGTTCATGAACATGAGTACTCCCTTGCAGTGTGCAAACTAGATGTTTATCTGCTCAACCTCGTTCATTAAAATGCAAATGAGTGTGATCAAGTTTTCTCAAAATATAAAATGGTCGGAGACCGGTGCACGGAAAAAAATGAACTGTTAATTTTACCAGAATTCCGGTTACTATATGGACAGCAAGGAATATCTGTGACTTTTACTGGAATTCTTGTTAAATTTACCGGAGCCCTTGTTAAATTTGCCGGAGACTTGATTCATTTAACTAGAATTCCGGTTAAAATAGCAGTAATTCTTGCTGTCCATATATTAACCGGAGTATTTTTTTCAGTGTGCCGTTGCATTATCTATTGTGCGATATTGGTACAGGGTTTCACAGACTGCCCAATAATGAATCATCGCTGAGCCATTGCTATAATTGAACAGCCGATAATTGGTGGTCATTAATGGCCTATCAGTGGTTGACCGCTACATGATAATTCGGGCCCAGTAAATGGCAACCAATGATAGGCCCTCTAAAAATGAATGATCGGCTCAATAATGGCACATCTAACCCCAGCCAGCACCAAATGATCAATTTGAATTCATAAAAGATCATGGAGACTTCTCGAAGACTTCTCAAACAGTCCCCGTTATGCGACTAACAATGAGTTCAAATGAACTCCTAATGAACAACTTAATGATCAGAAAGAATTCATATCGAGACTACATAATGGATTCTTTCCGAACATTATGTTCTTCATCAAGAGTTCATTTTGAATGCACTGTATTCATATTGAACTCGTTGTTAGTCGCATAACGGGAGCTCTTTGCGGGAGCTTTGGTGCTGTCTGGGACATCACTGGTGCATGAATATCATCAATCGCAAGTTTGTAACTATCATTCATGCACGGTAAAAATTTTATATTAGATATTAGCATATTCATATTGTACTTTTGGGATATACTTGATTATGTCGTTATGAACCACAAGTGTAAGAGCATTCGCCATACTCTCTCGTGAGGATGAAGATAAATATGTTATAATTTGAAATAAATATAGTTCTGAGCCTCATAATAAAGTATATCCCACGAGTACCATAAAAATATAGTAAATCTTTAATATAAACTTTTCTCTGTGTGGTTGATCTAGACTATGGTCTGAAAGATATCTATATTGGATATCCAAAAGCTGTCGTATGCAACAATTTCAGACCAGTTCGAAAGGTTATGATTATTCATTAAATTTTTATGGTTTTATAATGAAAAAAATTCAGTTTTTACGGATATATATGCGAATGTAATCGACAGCAGCGATTTTTCAACAGAGGTTGAGAACAGCTTAGCGCTGAAACTTGAAATAAATCTTCTACACATTTTATTATAACATAGTTGAGGTCTTTTCAAATACCTCTCCACACAGTAAAAATTTCATATTAGATATTACCATATTTATATTGTACTTTTGGAATATACTTGATTATGACGTTATGAACCACAAGTATACGAGCATTCGCCATACTCTCTCGTGAGGATGAAGATAAAGTATGTTATAATTTGAAATAAATATAGTTCTGAGCCTCATAATAAAGTATATCCTACGAGTACCATAAAAATATAGTAATCTTTAATATAAACTTTTCTCTGTGCATGTAGTGCAATTGACACATATTGAACGGTTATTGTACACAATTATTGTTCAATTATCACCAAGTGATTTGGAGTTGAATCATATAAAAAATTTGACAAGAAATTGAAGCGGAAATCACTTTGATTGGAGAGTAAAAAACAATGTGTACATATTGAGCATTTTGACCATTTTGAGCAAAATTTTGAAAAAAAACCAGGCCGGCTAAAAGTGGTTAAAACCATAATAAAAACCGGGAGTGGCTAAAACTAGGCCAACCCTGTCCTTAAAAAAGTTTCAATCCACCGCTGTGAGAAGTTTTCCCCTATCGAATAACTAAAAGATATCCTTGAGAAAGAAAGAACTCTGAAGTTTCATAGATCTGAAATTCCTGTGTGGGACTATAGCATAAAATTTGTGATAAATTTCTCTCCTTCGATGGAAAATGGTCATATCTTGAATTATGCGCAAAGATGAATGTAACCACCACACATGCGATTACATGCAACACCATACACGTTCTGCTCCGTTCCTCACATATTTGATCTTTCGAACACGAACGTCCTTTCCCCAGAAAATTTTCTATCCTCAAAACCGGTCTCATCAATTTTCAAACTCTGTTATCGCTCCACGTATTCCAAGCACAACAATAATCCACTTCTCTGTGCATCCGAATGAAAACTTTAAACTTTACTCCAACATTATGTACCAGTCACTCATAACAGTCGTTTGCTCTTTCATTCTCTTACGCCGTTCGTTCGAGCGTCAAACCGATTCTCTCTTGGCTCGCCAAGAACAGTCGTGGCCGTTCAGGCAGCGTGAGAAGATCATTTGGTGTCGTACGAAAGAACTTTTAGATCTCGAAGGAAAACAATACGATCGCTATCGCGTTGGATATAAAGTGAATACAATTACGACGACCACGGGGCCACGAGGAGGGGTAGTTTCCAAGTACAGTGTGATCATCTTTTCTTCAGTGCATATATTTCTTCAGTGGATGCAAAAATTACCGATCGATTGCTTCGAGGATGCATTTTATCTGTTGGAGAACGTGCTGGTGTATATTATAATAAAAAAAAGTGTTTTGGTTCCTTCGAATTTGTATTTTAACGACGTGTTCTTTTCCGTTTGGTTTTTCTCAACTTCGGACTTGTTTTTCATCGGCAATTCGGTGAGATTACGAATCAAGTTTTTGAATAATTTTCATCCATTTATATTCTTCCTGAGAAAAGATGTGAGGAGATGTCCGAGTTAGAAGTTCAATATACTCCGCGAAATAGATAAACGTCAATTTGTATGCGATAAAAAAGATGATAAATATACTTGGTACTGTAACGCGATATGAGATAATACAGTGGTCTATAAACAAATAAGTTTCGAATACTTTGTAAGTTTGTGTGGTTTTTCGTCATGCCAGAGACTAAGTTTATTGCCACAGTCAAATATTCTACCAAATTGGCAGGATATAAAAGTGTGAGAATGAACTACATTGAGTTTCTATACAAAATATATATAATCCATTTATAGATATTTACGATTATATACAATTTTTATATAGTTTTTTTTTCATAGAAACTGTGTGCGATGGTAATATATACAACGTTCTTTGAATTTTGTTAAATGTCATGAATTTAATTTATTTGAAATGAAAGAAAATTTCGATGTCAAATATGAAATTCAACAGTTTCTCATTTTTTGAGATATTCATTGGCGTTTCATCGAATTTCTCTCAATTGATACTTCATTTGCTTGAATTTTGTAAAAAAATACAAAATTGTGGGACACTTTCAAATTCCCATAAATTTTTTCATCAGCTATCTTCGGTTTAAGCCCTTACGGAACAACCCGATATCGGAATTCCACCCTGGCGAAAATGATTTCTCATAAAAGTCCCAATTCCTGTAGAAATGATGATAAAGTCAAGTATTTTTATATCGAACTCGTCCGATAATGAAACAACACGACGGATTTCCGATATTGTTACGATACTGTATTAGATTCACATCCGGTAAAAATACAATGTAACTAACGATTTAACGATGAAATTCCTATATCAGGGTTTTTCCATAAGGGATATTTGAATCACGAAACATTTCGTTCTTTATAAGAGTTGAAACGAGTTAAAACACCTCAAGGATGTGTATTAACGTGAGAACAAATAATTTGACGGTGATTTCACTTGCATCACGTACCTGAAATAATAACAAGAACTATTTATCGATCGGATCACGACGTAAACCAACTCTATTGTCCTTATAATAATTATTCATACATCGATGATAATGATAGTTTGGTTTCATGGTCATTCGATAGTCTTAATCATTCACTAATTAACCGTGGCTAAAACCGGTGTGCAGGTGCAAGGTGTACATTGAACAAGGTGCGCACATCTCACGCGGAGTTCCGATCACACAAACATGAAAAACAATCCTTGACGGCTTGGATGGTTTATCCGAGAGACCAGATCCCTTCTCGACGACAGAGTAGAAGATGACAAGCATTTAGAGAAAATTGAATGAGGTAATGACAAATCTTATGCACGGTTTTTTTTATTTCTATTTTCAAATCATTCGCAGGTGTGGGATTTGATCTTTATGGGATAACACAATTTTATCCAAGCTTCGATTCGAAACTTTTCAATTGATTTCTTCGAAACGACTTATCGGTTCACCTTACAAAATTTTTTACTCAGGTTTTTGTTACTGAGAAAGAATTTATTTTCAACCGAAGAAGAACGAGGCTAAAATCTAAAGATTGTGACAGATCGTCTTGCGGATCGTGGTAACGGTAGTCAACGATGCAACGGAGTGTTGCAGAAATTAAAAACGAAGGAATACTGCGAGTAACTTTGCACTTTTCGAATGTAATTCCCAGCGTGGTATTCAACTTACATCATATTTTTATTGGGACTTCTATATGAATATCGGCTGAGTAAACATTTTCTCGGTGAGAGAATTCTCCGCATTGAACTCACAAAAAGGGTCTGTAATTTTTAGGAACTTCATCTATTGCGAAAACAAGTTTTTCTTCAAAATTCGAAATTTGGGCGATGTACCGCAATGGATAAAGTACTAAAGATTATTTCCTGAGAATTTCAGACCTCTCCATGAATTCAGTGCGGAGAATTCTTATCGAGATTCTCATTAATTCCGATGCAGAAAAACGATTCGAATCTATTAAAAATTGATTTTCGATGGGTTTGAATCAGTTTTTTCGCATGGGAATCAATGAGATTCTTCAAGCAGGGTTTCTAAATCACAGAGAATCTTTAATTTCGGCATTGAAATGTAGGGAATTATTTTACATAGTCGCGCAAATTCTCTTCGACGGAGCATAATTATTGCTTTCGCGAAAGAGATTATTCTCAGAAACGCGATCGGTTCAGAGACGATGATGATGATAAAAGGAATTGTCTCCCAACACAAGATTTTTCGTGAGAATCGGTACGTGCATCACATTATACGCGAGCTCGTGACGAAATAGGGTTAAATCTCGACGCCTCGTGTTTTGCTCGCCTTGCAATAACGAACAAAGCGAATCCACATTTGCATTACGAAGCAAGATTTTGTCCGCATATGAATGTATTTTTAAATACTCTTAATTTCATAAAAAAATAAGTTTAAACACAAAAGCGTGAATGGAGAGAAAGTGTGCAAAATGAGATACCTACTGAATTATTTTGAACCGTGTCTCCCCGACGCCGGTGTTGTTATCAATATTTTCCTCAAACAGGTCTGGTTAAAACTAGGCCTCCTTGCAGGAAGAGAACTTATCATCGATAATGCATACGTATGTATACATACGTACGTACGCTATCCAAGCGTTGCGTATCCGTATTTGCATGCGTTCGCTCGAATCAACGGTTTATTCGATTGACGGGAAATTTATGAAAATTAGATTCCGTGGGCTTTTGGGCGTTTGGGAAATTCATGTATCGTATTTGAAGTCGATTAATTTTATTTTCAAAGATTCACTTGAGCAACCGGTATTATCCCCGTCTTCCAGTATCACTCGATTACGCAACACAAAAACTGAAAGAAACAAGAACAACATACTCTTTCACCGAGTGCATGGATTTCATATACGATTATTATATTACATCCAGATGTGAAATAAATGGTACCTGAAATAAATAAAGCGTATTCGATATATTATTGTGTTTATGATTCCATTTTCGATTGAAAAATTTGACAATTTTTATTGAGGTTGGAAACAAAGTCATGATATTGAGGGCACTCGAGTACCGAATTTTGCGCCAACTTTCTTCATAAATTATCCCGCTGAGCATTTCCGTTAGAACCTTGCATTAACATGGCAGCGATATTGATGCGATCTTGAAAGTACTTGTCTTTCAATTTACAAATGCAATATTACAAAAGTAACTTGCAAAAATATCGTTGAAATATCACCTGACAACGTAACATTGCTGCAATTTACTTGTAATTGGATGTTGTAATATTACTGTTGCAGTTCTCATAACAGGTACTTTCAAGATCGCATCAACATCGATGCAATGTTAATGCAAGGTTTTAACGGAAATGCTCAGTGGGATGTGTTCAACGGAAATTTTCAGTTGATAATAATAAAATCCACGACCAGGATTAGACTCTACACTGACGGAAAAACGACCTGGTTGGAACATTCGTGGTTACAATAACTTGAAATCTGGTGCTACATTTTTCAGGTTAGGAGACTAAAGTTTGTCTTGGTATAATAACCAGAATATGTGGTTAATTTTGGTTTCAACCACTTTTTCCGGCCACCACAATCACATTTCCTGGTGGATCGCACCAGATTTCAACTGATTACAACCACGAATGTTTCAACGAGGTCGTTTTTTTGTCAGTGTAAATATAAGTTTCAGTCTTTTACTGGTTTTCTGACGAGTTTAAAAGGATTTTGAAAGTACTAACCTCTGTCAAAAATTCAAATACTTGCTTATTATCGATTTTAAATTTAATTTTATCAAGTAATTGATGAACAAAGTTGGCGCAAAATTTTACCCGCTTCTCCTAATGCTTGAGTGTCCTTAAAAGCGAAGGTTCTGAACTAACAGCACATCGAAAAAAATAATTAGTTACCCGTACTGCAAATTAGTTCCAGCAACTAGAAACAGTTGTTGATATTTGGATAACTAAAACGGGCGTTGGCTCAAATAAATTCAAATTTAATTTCTTTGACTTTAGTTGCTGTTACTAATTGGGAGTTGCCTTTACTACAGCTTTTATTACCGACTTCTTCTATTCTTTTATTACTCCGAACTAATTTTCACAACTAACTTCAGCTCATTCCGTCAAATAAATAATTTTTTTCGGTGCAAATAGAAGCTTTCTTTGCAATTTCGAATTCGAATTCCGCACGAAATTCGTTGAAAAAAGCTTTCTGGATGAGCAAATCAATTGGAACGAACGACATGAAACAAGCGCATGCGAAACGTTCTACAATTGAATCATCAAACTCATGAAGTCATTCAAATAAAGTCTCATTCCGGATCCAACGACCGTATGAATGAATTAACGTCAAAAGTAATGCTTCTCGCGTTGTATTCAATGAATATATATTCATCTCTTGGAATCGATCGCATTACTGAATCAATAATTCTGACTTTATCGCGTCTACAAATGGCATCAGAATGTAGAAGTAAACGGGTTTCGTATAGGAACAGTACCAGGACACGATTGTTCGAGATTATTTCTAGAAAATAATTATACTGATCTCTCGAATCAATGTAGCTCGTTCAATAATAACCTATGCGCGCGTACACTGGAATACAAGATGTCCATTTCTATTGTACGAGATTGATCGATAACTGCGAACATGGGGTGTGAAAAATATGCCTTTACGCCTTACATAGAAAGCATATACAATGTACAAGAATGGACAATACCGATATGAATACTTCGCTTCTGAGCAGATTTACTCAATACTATCCGCGTAACGAGATACATTTAGGTACCGTGGAAGTTTCAATAACGATTCTTCCCAGAAAGGTAACGTGACGCGCTTAATATGGAAATAAACCTCGTTACTTTGCATACTTTATATGGATAGATAATTGAAATTCAAATATCTAATAATGACTTCATCGATATTTCACAACTCCAAAATCGTTCTTGGATTTGTTAACGTGTGAACATACGCGAGCGTGAATTCTCCTTGAAATATAGAAATATCGATAGTTTCATCGATATCGTGTATTTAGCTTCAAAGCGCTTCTAGTTTGTTGCATACGTTGTGTTTGAGCATACTTCTGAGAGTCACATTCGAGAGTTATTGTCATTTTTGCTGGATATTATGATGATTTTGCTACGAATTGCGAGTGCAAGGGATATAGGGTAATGACGTAAAATTGCGATTGTCGACAATGCGATTGAAAACACGTGTGCAATAATCTTGGTTTCATGATGATACATTGGAATGGGATTTGTTAGAGTTGAACTTACTGTGGTATTTTGTAGCCTAGGGATGGATTGATCTTAGGATAAGGCAGGTCAACACGAATATCAAATTTCTTGGATTAGCGCACTTTCATATATATTATATATAATTGATGAATTTTATATATAAAAAAATGATAAAAGAACAAGCTAATCCAACAAAGGTGATGTTGTTTTCCTGTTCAGTGCCCTAAAACTACTCCGAATCAGTTCTCAAACCTCAGGCACCAAAATGGCTGTTGACTAGAATAAAATTTCTTGAGAAATGACCGTAAAGTTTTGATCAAATTAAGAATGTTTTATAGTAAATTCTATTGGACGGGCAGTACCCTGGTTGAACAAACCGATTGATTCTCCATGAATTTCATTGAATCTTGCACACAGAAAAAAAAATTAGCTATTATTTGGATAGCCAAGAATTAGCTACGGGAGCTATTTTTTAGCTGCCACAACTACTCACGCTGAGAACCCAATTTCTCGAACTCGAAGAGATTTTCTTTGCCCTCATTCTGATAAATCTTGCTTCCGATGGAAAAAATAATTCATTTCAATGGACAAATTTTTCATTGAATTGAAATCATATTCTTCGAATTCAAGAAGTATTATATTTCTCTTTCAAATTTAGAATTTTTCGTTTCAATCTGATGAAAACTTTTTCCATTTAACTGAATTTCTTTCCATTGCAATGATTGAACAAAAGATTTATTAGAATAAGGGCAAAGAAAAATTTCTTTCAAAGTAAGAAATTGGGTTCTCAGTGCACTTAGCGGTAGCAACGAGAAATTGAACTGCTGCAGCGAAAATTCAACAGCTAAATTATCTAGCTATCATTCAATTTTATGATCTTCAAAGACAAATTTCTACATCAAGTCCAAGTGTGGGCATGTAATAATTGGAAATAACACGTCTGGGAGGCTGATATTGATTGCATCCAGTACATGAAGCAATTTTTTTCCACTCAAGACCAAAACAAGACAAGACAAGACCTTTTTCGAGACCGCAACAGTTTTGAATGAAACCATTTCATTCTTGAAATATTCGTACATTTACTCAACGCATTTTGCATTAGAACTGGTAAAATTGAGTTTTGTTGGTTTGACTCGAGAATCTCGAGTCTAGCCCTAGTCTACGTTATAGATATATATGAAAAAAAATATGAAATCGGGAGAGGGATTCGTGCCCCGTAGATTCCTCCCCTGGAGGAGCCTCTTGCTCACACAAATATTCTATGAAAATGGATATTCCAAAAGAATTGGTAAATTCATATTACCAGGAATCATATTTCACTTGAACAAATCCAATTTAGCGCTAATTGATATATTAGTTAGTCGGTGGGAATAACTCGATACTATCTACTGGTTTTTCATAATAAGTTCTCAGTCAGTGACCCAGAACAATTAATGTGCACGAGGGGGGAGACTCTGCGTTTACGTAGGGGAAATAGCCGATTGACGGAAGTGTAATATAAACTTGAACGACCCGACAGGAAAGGGTGAATTTGCTGTGATTTCTTGGCCCCTGCCACGATTAGGATGGTCGATGAACCAGTTGTGTACGTTGATTTAGTTTATTTTACTTCCGAATGATCACATGATCCTCAATGAATTACCCTAATGAATGCGATCTATTTCAATAATTATAATTAGGGTTATCAATTCCCGAGTGGACCATTTTTTAAAATGATATATAACTTGTATATAAACTATATCAAATTATATATAAATTATATAGAATTTGGTAATTTTTCATTTTGGGTTCTTCAAATTGTCCTGATCCATACAACATCCATAGAAGCTTTTATAAATTTCAATGATTTCTTCGATCAAAGTATTTCAGAATTTCATGTACAATTGAGTCACAGATGAAAAAGGCGTACTGAAGAAAGAGCGATTCCGAAAAATCTACTGTGCTAAATTAGTAGTGTTAATTCAGCAACAAATTTTGCCATTTCAGCAAAGCAAATTTTCGAGGTTTGCTGTTTCAGTAACTTTTTTTCTCTGAGTGCATAGTTTATAGAGTTCGAGGGCCACTCATGCCCTAACGAAATCATTCTGAAACGAATCTCTGAAAATAACATTTTTTCTTGAACTATTCTAAGTTAGTATAGAACTGTTGATGGATTGTTCAGGTAAATAATTTTACTTTCTTCTCGCATCGAGAATAAGGACATACACGAAGAAAACAATTCGAGGTATTATGTGTACACGGAAAAAAAAGAATAGTTGCAACAACTACTTAAATAGTCGATTTTTGACCATCTACTTAAGTAGTTGCTGTAGCTATTTAGTAGTCAGGACAAGTAACACGTTGGCTGCCTCAACTAATCCAAAATACCTCAGGTATTTACGTTAGTCAGTGCAACTATTGAGTTACTTGTCCTGACTGCTAAGTAGCTGCAGCAACTACTTAAGCAGATGGTCGAAAATCGACTGTTCAAGTAGTTGCTGCAACTATTTCTTTTTTTCCGTGTAGAATGGCAAATTTTTTTGATGTCTCAGCGAAATATTTGCTGTTTCAGCAATGCAGTTAGTTGTAATAACAAATTTGTAACTAGGCTAGCGAAGAATTTGCTTTTCTGCACATAATATCTTGATATTCCGCGTCAGCAAACTTGTTGTCTTCTTGTGATACGTCACGTTTTTCACATTTCAAGCCATTAACTGAACTCGATTTGTTATTTGAAAGAAAAATGTTCGAGCTGCAAATGGTGTAATAACAATCAACGTTGAATCGATGAAACAGTTTTAACATTGAGACAATGGCATAGCATGGCGGGCCGCAAACGATTGTCACCTTTTTTTAGGACTTTTAATTAAATGCGCTTGATGCGACGCACACGGCATCTCCCACCGATGGAATACATCACCCTCGCGGAGAATTCAAGTGGAGGGTCGGTGGATGATGTAAAACAATGGAAGAATGGTATACTGAAAATCAAATTCTGAAACGGTTAACGTTTGGACATCAACTGCAGTTGATGTCCGGGGAAAAATTAAATTGGTAACCACGGAAATATTACTGGCTCATTTCATTCACATCAACTGTTGATGCGCGACCAATTAACCGGTTATGTACCAGTGAGTACACTGAGAAAAAAATTTGCTTAACCCATTAACGCCCAAGCGCCTCGATTTTGTGTCAACTTTTCGACGCGATTATTCGTAATGTTATCGTCTTTGAAAAAATTCAGTTTTCACATATTTTGGCGTAAAATTTTATGCTCTTTCAGGATCCGTGGTCAAAATTATGATTAGACTCCTAGGAAAAAAAATATGGCCGATTTGAACTCAAAAAACGTGAAAATTGAAAAAAAAAACATTTTTTTTTTCATAATGTTATCGCCAATAATTCGTGCTCTAATTATGGACGAAGGTGGACGAAATGCTTCAGGTTTAAGAGGAGATTTTTGTTATCGGAATGAAATCGCTTTTTGTTTTACAAAATGGCGGCAATAACGTAAAAATTTCATGAAAAACATTACTCATGTTTTTGCTCGAAAACTATGGACTCAATCGAAAAATTCAAAAGAACAAAAATGTCTTATAATTAGTCAAGGAATACTCAAAAATTTTTTCAAATATTTTTGACACGTCTTGAGAAATCAGATTTTCCAAATTTTCAAAAAAATCTAAATTGTCTAAAAAAATTCTAAAGAAATTTGTGAGCGTTCCTTGACTGAATCTAAGACACTTTTGTTCTCATAAACTTTTCGATAAAATCTAGTTTTCGAGCAAAAACATGAGTAATGTTTTTCATGAAATTTTTACGTTATTGCCGCCATTTTGTAAAAAAAAAAGCGATTTCATTCCGATAACAAAAATCTCCTCTTGAACCTGAAGCATTTTGTCCACCTTCGTCCATAATTAGAGCACAAATTATTGGCGATAACATTATGAAAAAAAAAAAAAGAAAATTTTTTTCTCAATTTTCACGCTTTTTGAGTTTAAATCGGCCATATCTTTTTTCCTAGAAGTCTCATCATAATTTTGACCACGGATCCTGAAAGAGCATAAAATTTCACGCCAAAATATGTGAAAACTGAATTTTTTCAAAGACGATAACATTACAAATAATCGCGTCGAAAAGTTGACACAAAATCGAGGCGCTTGGGCATTAATGGGTCAATTATAAGAACATATTTTCTTGTGCTAAGAATATATTTATTTCCTTATCTGAAGAAGATGTGTACTTGGGGTAAGAAAATTTTCTTCACATCAAACTGGTATAATTTTGAACCAAGAAAATGTTTTCTCCCTTCAAAGAAAATTTGCTTGAATCAAGAAAATATCGGATTGGACTCGATCAATCCAATATTTTCTTGGTTGAAGAGTTTGTTCTCTCAGTTTGATACACTGAGAGAAATATCCATAGTTGCGGCAACTAAACAGGGACACCCATTTTAATTTTGTTTTTGGAACTATGTTTTTATAGTTGCTGTGACTATGTGTGGATCGTTCGGTTGGGTGGTAAGAGTTCAAAGTAGACAATTCCTTTGTAATCCCACTAAACTGATAACAAAACCTTCTTTTGATGAATATCAGCTTTTGCCGTTGTTCGAGTTAGTTCACCTGGCCTGCTCCACGATCTTTTCCGCTTGATATTGTTGTACACAACCCATTTTTCATCGCCAGTTATCAGTCGTTTTAAAAATGGATCATTTTCATTACGTTTCTTTAGCAAATCGCAGATGTTAATGCGTTGAGTTAAATGCGTTTCTTTCAGTTCGTGAGGAACCCATGTATCGAGTTTTTGAACATAGCCAAGTTGTTTTAAGTGATTTTCAATGCATGTATGTGATACATGAAGTTTCTCTGCAATCTCACGTGTTGTACTGTGACGATCCGAATCGATTATTGCTTTGATTAGGGCGTCATCAACGTCAACTAGACGACCAGAGCGTTTTTCATCTTTGAGTGAAAAATCACCAGAACGAAATTTGGCAAACCAATTTTGACACTGCCCTTCTTTTAAGGCTTCGTCACCATAAACAGCACATAACTTTCTATGAGCTTGCGATGCGTTTTTCCCTTTGCGGAAATAAAAAAGCAAAATATGACGAAAATGTTCCTTTTGATTTTCCATTTTTCAACGAACGCCAAACGAAAACTACGCAAACGATCAAAAAACTTTTGTTACTGATTGACAGCTGAATTGCCAACTATCAAATAACAGGATGTGTTTTACATTCGTACTATGTCTGCAAACCTAAAAATTCAACTGACACCATCTATGAGTGAAATCCGCAATTACTTAATTGCCAACCTGATATGAACGATTTCAAAAAATAGTTCGAGCTTCTACAATTTTAGTTGATTTTACAGCGCGGAATGTAAGATTTACATCAGATGTGGTATCTCTCACATTCGTTGTTGTAAAATCAACTTGAATCATGGTAGCTGCAACTATTTTTCAAATCGTCCAAACATTAACTTCGCAAAATGTAAATTTTACAACTTCTTTTTTCTCAGTGTACGTCCGCGATTCTCCACCTGAATTTTTCATGGAGGTAACGTGTCCCATATACTTGATTGCCACGAAAGTATATCACAAGTATAATTTCACAATTTAGTGCATTGATTTTGAACATAAAGTTCAAGTACAGAGGTGTGAAAATTATTAGAATAATCGTTATTTCCAAAATAACTGCAACTTTTGCCTCAGATTATGCCTTTATCTATGGAGTACTATTTTGTCTTGTTGATATAATAGTTTTTCATCAACAATTTTCCTTTCCAATTTTTTTTTCACTCCAATGATCTCAACACCTCGATCTCAAGCTAAACAGTATGTGACGATAGATACCCGCTGGGAATTTAGAATAGTTAACAACAAATTCCGACCGGGATTTTTATTGGTTTCATCGTAACTCAACTATCATTCCTTGTCGCGTATATAAATTTTATACAATGAAACACCAGTTCTTAATATCAAAATATTGCACATTGTTAGTTATTTAAAGACATATGAAGATACCCATAATGAAAAAGAACTTTGTACAAATGAGATTGTTATATAGTAATTATGGAATATTCCTTCGTTCAAAAATGGAGGGCTTGAAAAGTATTTATATGAAGAAATAAAACCAGTACTCGATAAATGATTGCATTCCCTTAAAGGAAAGTTGGAAGAATTTTGTAAATCACAATTATTCTAATAATTTTCACGCCTCTGTAGATTGTTTCTAACCGAATTTCCAACGCTTGAAAACTAATACGTCCCCGTACAACGGATGTTTCATCTCCCCACCACATTCTTGCTACATGGAAATATTTTTGAATATGCCAGGTAGGTAGAAACCATGATTTTTCGTTATTCAGCTCGTTATGGATCCATGCAGGTTTCTGAAAAGGTGTGTATCAGAAAAGTTGAAATATGGAATAGGAAAGAATTTGTAAGAGAATCCATGAAAACTAATGATGCAATTACATCGAGAAAGTTTCATAGAGTATAAAATCATTGAATTTCAACACGACTGATCATCGATGAAAGTTCGAACTGAATTTGTCGTTGTTCGAGTTCTGATTTCCGCATAACCAAGCCTACCAAGTCATACACGATTCAGTGCATCTTTGAATCTAATCACGATTTCGATCGAAGACGATGATGTAACAGGCAACTTTCGATATCGATTTTCGTGAACTTCTTCGTTGAACCGTATCAATCGCTTGACATTGAAAGGGGTACAACGTAAACGAGACAACTGTGAGAATCCAACAATTCTGTTTTGGCGGCGACAACGGTACAAACATCAACACCGTCGATACAGTATTCTGTCCCTATTATATTGTACGTGAAAGAAAGAAAGAAAAGAAAGCAAGAAAGAAAGATACAGAATATTTAGCAATAATAATCGTTGAGTTGATGAGTTGACTGAAGCAGCTGACTGAAAGTTCAATTGCGAAACATGGTATCAGCCTTGGTCTATGAAGTATCTCTTCTTCTGCACCCATCATCCTCGAATCATTGTTGCATCCATGATTTAAAATGATAATTATTATTTTTTCGTCTCATTTTTTTCTCAAATTTTCAAGGCTTCGGGTGACAGGTTTGTTTTTTATGTTTCTCGTCAATGGGCATTCATCGGCAAAACGATGATGTGAAACATTCAAGAAAAAATGTTGATAAAAAAAGAACAAGAAGGGAGTATCGCACGGTATCATATACTTTTAGAAATTTCGGATTTTTCTCAGGGCAATCCAGATGAGAGAAAGAAGGATGAAAAGTTTTTGTCAAGGTTAGATAGATTTAAATATGTGAAATCGTGAAGTCACGTTTTTCCATACCATTACATATCTACATATTGTCATTTCCATTAGAAACGTGCGTGAGAATGAAAATAGCAGCTCAAGGGACTTTCCGAAAAGAAAAATAAATTGGGATATAAATCCCGAACCAGCAGATGATTGCTCAACCTTCAAACCACTTATTACCGGATACCGAGTGAGCCGGTTTAACTACACACGCGTTATCAAGGGATAGTTTCTGTGTCAGTAAAGCTGAGATATTCTACTTTTTTTTGTTACCGAAGATAGTGGAATTTGAATACATTTCATTCCATGAGTCGGTCGCGTAATTCATTTTTCATCAAGGGACATGAGCATGAGTTTGAGCAATTATTCAAAAAGATTTGCATGTGAGATGAAAAATCCAAGAAATCCGCGAATTGAATATAACCCATGGCATAATGTACAAAGAGCGCATTCGAGTGCATGAAATCGTTCTTCGCCCTGACCTACATGTTTGTTAAGTCTCGTAAGAAAGGTTCGCCAATAAGTAGCATGAACGTAAATAGATGGAAAAATTGATCCCATTTCACGTAACGATCTTGAGATGATTCCTCGATATAAAAATTCATACGCGCGATTGAACGAGGATGACCGTTAATCTCTCAAATTGAAATCTTCAGAGAAAATGCAGAGCCATTTGATTGGAAATACATCTTTCGAATTCATCGAACAAAAATTTACAAAAAAAACGTTGCAAATTTTAATTTTCCGGAAAATTTATATACATACATTGTTGAAGTTTGAATCGTTTACTGAACCGAATTGGTATTACTGAATAACACAATCCTCAGCTTTTGAAGACCCAAAATCTTACGGTACATTCTTCAAACGATATCGATTAATCGAACATATGTTTTCAGTTCCAATAAGTTAATTCGAGAAGATCAACACCGATGATTTCTCAGATTTTGTGGGTTTGAATTTCTGTAAACGATTCAAATTTCAACAACATGTGTATACTCACCTTTGAGAAAATCGAAAATTTTCTATGTATTTTATCGTTCTTGTATAGCACGTGAACAACAATAAATCATTAGATTCCATAATAAACAAACATTTCATCAAATTCAATGAAGAATAAAATCATATGAAAAACAATGTAACGTGGTATTGAATATCATTCAAAATGCACACATTGGTTTATTGAATTGTGCAAGAAGACGTATTTCCTCGAGATTTGTTGACTCAAATATACGTGTTATAATGTTAATAAGATTAACGGTTTGTGATTACTTAATGTTATAAGATGTGCTTTAATGGCACGAGGACGTCATCGATAATGAATAAGGCCTTCTTTAATGATGGTGATTTATGCACAAATAGACCAAAGAAAAAAAGAGAACAAGATTGACATTGAATAAAAATATGTTGTCATAATAGAAAAAACAAAAGAATCAGAGCAAAACGATTATACTTCACACAAATGAATCAGAAACTAAATAACATATTCGGTGAATTGGAAAATTGAACCTCTGCAGGTTGAATATGCAGTTGAAATAATAGAAAATAGAGAAAACACGTGCTTCGTGGTATAGATTTTAAAATAATTCGATATTTCACAACATGCGTAATTTTCCTATATTTCTTTGGTTTTCTTGCAAAATTGGGATCTTTAGGAGTGAGTGGGTATCAGAAAACTCCAAAGATTGTCGCCTAAATTGAGATATTCAAATGTCAGTAGATATGAACAGATTTATAGAGATTTTTGCCAAAATTTAGATCTCATTAGATCTAATCTTTTTTTCTCAGGCTCTCAGTGTATAGAGTGAGTTTTCGCTTCATGAGAATGAATTTTCACCCTCTTACAGTGTTAGAAATATCTGTGTTACATTTCGTGTACCAGATTCGGAAGTTTTTTTCATATAAATTTGTACATTGAATCTGAACATCTGCAGATGTTCATGAATGTCGATTATGCCAATTGCATTGTCGATCAGTGTACAAATGTACAGTGAAGTTGGATTTATATACAGCTACCCACATAGACAAAAAGATATCTTTTCGAAATCTAAAAGATGTCTTACAAACTGTTCTAAAAGATATCTAAAAGAAGTCTAAAAGATGTCTTAGGCGACAGTTTTAGACATCCAAAACATGTCTTAAATAAGACATCTTTTAGAACTCTTACTAGATATCTAGAAGATATCTTTTAGACTTCTTCAAGACGAGTTTTAGATATCCCAATAAACACATACACGTTATTTCAACGTTGAAAGAACGTTAGACTGTCAAACGGACGTCAGTCGTTGATTTCATAACGTTGATTTTTAGTTGAAATTTGATAGGGAAATAGACGACCAGAAATTACGTTTTGATGACGTGTAATTTAAACTAATATTCAAAAATAAACATCAAACGACGTCCTCAAAAAACGTGTTCTGACCGGGTTTGAATCACGCGTTTAAAATGTGTTTATAACACCTTGTGATTGAACTTCAATTGAAGATATTCTGCTAAAAATGTCGAACGAAACCGAACAATGGTTAAAATTTCAACAAAGAGCAAGATAGTAAATAGTGTGGCATACTTTCCAAATTCTGTCATATTCAGAAATACTATTGTTCTCGATATTGAATGAAAAGTTTTCAAAATAAGTTGTTGGATTCAATTCACGTTTTAGAACTATCATTAGGACACGTCAATATTTGACGTCTTTTAAACGATGTTCAAACCGTTGATATGACGTTATTTTATGGTTGAAAAACACGTGATCTGCCGCGACATTTTTACGTGGAATCAACGCAAGAATATCACTAATTCACAACGTGTGGTTATTGACTGTTTTTGACGTTTTTAAAACGTGCGCGTGTTTACTGGGATGATGCAAATTTTTCTTAGGACCTCTTCCCTGATTGATCAAAAACCCATTTATTCCTATCAAACGTGCAGAATTCGAATTTTAATGTGAATTTATTACATTCAATAAGAATGAATAGGTTTTATTAACCACGGTTGAAGCACACTTTCAGATGATCTGAAAATGTCTTGCGAATTATATATTCCATCCCTGTAACTTCCCCAAGACACAGATCTTTTAGGTGAAATTCACGTTCATTATACGTACATTTATGTTCAAGGAATGTTCGGACCATCCAATGTCCGGACATTCAATGCCCCTCCACTGAAGATTCTTTGTATCTTCGTGTTTTTTTGGAATTACAAACTATGACCGTAGAATTTTCTTGTACGCCTGTTCAAAATATCTCATTGAACCCACTGATTCCGATGCAGATTCTATTGGTTCAATAAAATTCTTTAAGCAGGAGTACTTGAACGAATTAAGTTTTCAATCCGTGCAACATCAATTGTGGTCCGACGTGATCCAATTTGGTCAGTAGAAACAATGCAGAGATTATAAAAATGTTTATAATGAAAGTCACCAATTATTTGATTTTATATCAAAATTGATATTTTTTTTAATTCAGGCCTATAATCATTATCGGTATATTATTAATATTGTGATTTTGATATTCAAGATATCTAAAAGATGTCTTTTATTGAATCTTTAAAGACATCTTTGAAATAAAATCTATTAGACATCTTTAAGATAACTTCAAGAGACTTCTTAGAAATGTCTTCAGTGGAACATCTAAAAGAAGTCTATAAGTCGTCTTTTAGATGTCTTTAAGATTTGTATGTTTATTGGGTATTCAATTTGATGTACAAATGTTTGAGGATAGTTATGCAATCCACAAACATTTCTACCAGTGTGGAGTGAGGATCTCAGTCTCATAAAAATGTGAAATTTCACTTCTTAAACCGAGTTGAACCTTCACTTGTGGAGTGGGAGTGAGAATTAACTCTTATGGAGTGAAAAGTCCCTAGAGTTTCACTCTTCAAGAGTAAATTTTTCACTCCAAGGAATTTAGAGAGTACAAGTTTTTATATCATACATTACACGATTACTCGTGACATTTGCTGTAACGTTGTATCGAGCGGAATCCTTCACCATCGCCACCAAAAGAAGCGACGAATTATGCATCTCTTTCGAGCACATTGCATCGTATCTCGACGAAGTACGGAGAATGCGTTGTTATTTTTCTCAAGCGGGAGCCGACGTTGAGTGTTGTTAGTTGCACCATACCAATAAAATTGTAGGGGGGATACTGGGTTCTCTAAAAACGACTACGTGGATCGACAATTAACGGGTGAAAATATATCTTATATACTTCATAAGATTTGAATTTCAAAACACAGTTTTCTATGACATTACTGTATACCATCATCGTACAAATATTGCATACATAATGCAATCCAGCGTTTGCAACCTTTGAGACAAACGTTGCATTGAAATCCAAGCACGAGGCTAGATCGCGAGGTCGTTGAATGTATCTTGAATATCACGTGTCAACTTCTTTATCACGTGTGAATTCAACGGCTAGCCGTTGAGATTATAACGGGGAAAGGTCTAAATGTTTTTCTTGTGATGGGACGTTTTGTTCTTCCATTATTCTCCACAATAATGTTCGTACTACAGTGTATGCTGCGTATACGTGATGCAAAAGTGCATCGTATTGATTGAAAAAATTTCACTCAAATAGAAATAAGAGAATTATTGGCAGAACAAGAACTCTATTCTTTATTTCTCTATTCTCGAATATGACTGATCCCAGATATCTCTATTCTTTCCCAGTAAACACACGCACGTTTCAAAAACGTCAAAAACAGTCAATAACTACACGTTGTGAATAGTGTTGCCGCGATATTATCGTCGATAATTGAGGAATAATCGATTATCTCAATTCTCACACGTTCCTATGGAATATATAATCCACGAATCTCCGATATGCTCATAATGAAACGGAATAATGAATAATCCCAGACTTGTACACAAAATAAACCAAGATATGCTCCCATTTATCGTTACGATATATCGATAATTATCGTTACGATAATGTAAGAATATTTTGATTCATTTTGTTTAAAAGACCAAGATGATTCATTATCCCGTTTCATTTCGTGCACAGTCGAAGATCTACGTGTTAAAAGTTCCATGAAAACCTGTCAAAATTAAGATAATCGATTATTTCTGAATTTCGACGATAACATCGCGGCGACACTAGTTGTGAATTAGTAATATTCTTGCGTTGATTTAACGTAAAAATGTCGCGGCAGATCACGTGTTTTTCAACCATAAAATAACGTCATATCAACGGTTCAAATATCGTTTAAAAAACGTTGAATATTGACGTGTCTTATTGATGGTTCTAGAACGTGAATTAAATCCAACAAATTATTTTGAAAACTTCTCAATCAATATCGAGAAGAATAATATTTCTGAGTATGACAGAATTTGAAAAGTATGCCACACTATTTACTATCTTGCTCTTTGTTGAAATTTTAACCATTGTTCGGTTTCGTTCGACATTTTCAGCAGAATATCTTCAATTGAAGTTCGAACGCAAGGTGTTATAAACACATTTTAAACGCGTGGTTCAAATTCATTTAACACACGTTTTGTGAAGACGTCGTTTGACAGTTTAACGTTCTTTCAACGTTGGAATAACGTGTGTGTGTTTACTGGGTTTATATATAAAACAAAAAACATCTTTATCTAATCAATATTGGAAAGAATAGAGATTTGTAAGTTATTTGAGAATAGAAAAATAAAGAATAGAGTTCTTGTTCTGCCGAATTAATCAAAATTTCGGAACACCCCGCCCAAAATGTTGTACGAAAATGGACAAAAATTTAATACTTTTGAATCTGTGTTTTTTTGGTTTTTGTTCTTATTTTGGTCGAATCTGTCCCGCATATTTGTTACATGGCAACTACGCCACGAGGCTCCAATTACGGATCCGCGGCGCGTTAACAACATTATTCGTCGTTCGTTTCAAACAAATTCTACACGGTGTTTAAACACAAGTTTTTATATATTTTTCTCTCTAATTTGATCGTATGGAGAATCCGAAGACGAAATATTTCATTTCTATCCTATAATCTAATTGTTTGTCTATCGAAACACAAAATTACACGAAGAAAAGAACTCTCGAGGAACTATTTCAGAATACAAAATGTCCTCAAAGAGTTTGAAAAGAATTCGATTCGTCAGACATTTGCGAGTTCCGTTAAAATTCTATGAGACTTCTTTTCAAACTCTTTTGGAACACTTTGTATTCTAAAAGACTTCTTCAAGAGTTCTCCTTCCAGAATCCGCTTGAGATTCTTGTGTGCTGTTTGGGGTTTACAGTACTAGTTACAAGGAAAAATACAGTCGAATCTAGTTACCAGCCTCGCTTAGGGGCTGCAGAGAAAGAACACTGAGAAAAATGTGTTTCGTAGAACTAGCAATAAGAGCATTGCTGACATTTTATTGTTGAATATACAATAATTCTTGTTCTTGTAGCAATATATAGTTGTCTTATGAACAATAAAATTCTCAATTCAGCAATTTTATTGCTGGTTGATATGTGACAATTCAGCATTGTCATATGTCAACCTACAATAAAAATCGTAAAAATATGACCGTTAACATTGCTGAATTGACAATTCTATTGTTAACAAGACAACATGTATTGCTATAAGAACAAAAATTATTGTATTTCCAACAATAAAATGCCAACAATTCTGTGATTGCTAGTTCTACGAAACACATTTTTCTCAGTGAAAGTAGGGAGGAACCGACGTCCGCTCCAGGGTCCCCAAGCTACAATAGATAGAAAAGTTTCATATTCGCCATCCGAGATTGTAGGGGGCGATACTATGGTCACTGACACATGCCCCTTTTCACATTCATGTGTTGGTGGTTATATTATCGCCTCCTACAATCTCAGATGGTGAACATGAAATTCTCCCATGTGGAAATAGCCAGAGTTGACAAATGGCGCGGTACTGGCCAAGTTGCACTTGCCAGACTTCGGCAGAAATAACTGTGCCCATTCAGAATCATTACCGTTATTCAACTGGCGCCAAATGTTTGCCGGATTTCAGACAGTACTGGCTTGCGCGCTCAGACGGTCTTGAGCCCGTATCGAATTAATAACGAGAATACCCAGACTATACAAAAACGGAACCGTGCCAGCACCGAAAAAAAGACGATACTGCACCAGTATCGATGCAACGTTGTTCTAATACGGAATAGATAGTGGATAAGAATTCCACTGATCTTTCCAATAACACGGTTACTTTGATGAGACAATACTGCACCAGTACTGAGCCAGAGTTAGTATGAGCATTCCAAATGTTCCATAGACAACAATGTGCCAGTAT
Organism: Gonatopus flavifemur; assembly: GCA_018340375.1. Classification (NCBI taxonomy): domain Eukaryota; kingdom Metazoa; phylum Arthropoda; class Insecta; order Hymenoptera; family Dryinidae; genus Gonatopus; species Gonatopus flavifemur. Next base: position 17,911,907 of record JAFFJZ010000005.1, read on the forward strand.
TGATTAGACTCTGACTGATTACGAAATCGGTAGTCGACTGGCGTTAAAATCACGATCTTAGCAACTTGGCTGTTGTAGTACTCTCAATATCATCCAGATTCAAATCGGAAACAGGGGGATAAATTCCGTCCAATACGTTACCATGGAAACTATGAGTCAATATAATAACGATCACCTGATTGCAAAGTCATCATTCAATTCCTAAAATGGCGATCAGAGCCAGAGTGAATGGTAATCAATTCCATGCACTGTTCTCCGAACAGTATCTGCGAATTTTCCTAGATAACATCGGAAGTCTTCTGGACGTTTTAGCAACATAACCGACCCAGCAAACACAGCTGCGGGCGTTTCAAAGGGCCAGTAACGGCTCTTCAACGGCATTGCAGGACCATTAGCGGCCCATTGAAACGTCAGTAATCATTGTTTGTTGGGGAAGTTCTGCGCGTCTTGGTCTCCCAGGAGTAGGTTTTGATATGTTTAGAGAACCTTTATTTTTAGTACACCCGAATACGTTTCCGGTACGTTCTTTTCATCTGACACGGAACGTTCTTATTCAGTTTTCCAAACGTACTGTCATGGAAATTAACCTTTACAAACATACGTGTAGCATCGGAGAACGTTATTGACACCTTTATTGAACACGTGCCCAATTTAACAAATATTACGGAACATTTTTATGTCCCTGGGACATACATGCGACGTTCTTAGAACGTCCTGGGATCTCATTTGAACGTTCTCTGTGTGAGCGAGTACGTTTAGAAAACCTCCATCCATGCTATCCGGGGTCAAGGGTGCCAGAAACCAAGTTTTGCCCCCTCCATCTATCACCATCTGTATAGAAATTCCACGCACACAACGAAGCCACCGACAAATGGAAGTTGATTGTGTAGAGGCAAAATGTCTTGATGGAGGGGGCCAAAGTTGGCGAAAGTTGGAATTTCTGGCATCACTGTCCGGGGCTGACAACATGGACCCACAATTTCCTCGATTGGTTTGATTAAATTACAAAATATACACAGATATGAAACGAAATTTCTTCCTTGAGCTGTACTAAGAATCAGTGAATCTTATTGTTTACTTTTAGTTATGAAAATGTATATTTGAGTTTCAATTCCAATTCAGTATTAATTTTCTAAGAAAAATTGTTGCAAAATGCGTGCTGTCGCACGTTCTTTCCATTCTTCTAAAGTTTTCTACATGAATTCTTTAAAATATATTTTTTGTCGTATAATCTTTTATACAACAACGCTTTTCATCGCGTATCATCGAAATTCATTCGTTTCAACGCGTTTTGCCATTGCGTTGCTCGAGTACGTAAACTAAATCGCATAACGGGATCATATTACTCGACACGGCCAATAATCAAATGGATAACACTTCGCTCGTCCCATCAAAAGCAATGACACGCACGACGTGCCACTGTTAAGAAAGTCAATGTACCGAGGAATAATAATAAATGGCTGTTGTAGATTACTCTGAACGCGTACAAGATTGGATGTTTTTTCTTCATTGATCTGAATCATATCAGCAGAGATGATTAATGTAAAAAAAGAGTCGATAATCGTGAAGATATAATGAGGGAACATAAAAATAATTTTATCAAGAATTCATTCTTCATCGTGCACTGTTGAGCATTTTTTAAAATGTCATATATACTTTTCAATGACATTTGTATTTTAGAAATTCAACTCCTTTTGATCGAACGTAGAATTATTTTACATGTGAGTTTGTATTGTATCATACACGGAGAAAAAAGCGAACCGAAAGTAAAGGAATTTTTATGAAAATTTAAGAATATTTCTTAGTTTTTTTAACAAAGTTGAAATGGTTCGTCTCTTTGTGGATGTTTCCCCAACAAAACTGAAATATTAGAAGAAATTCATGAATTTTAGAAAGTAAATAATCAAATTCCGGTCTCCATATTCGAAAGGTTCATACTGCTTCCTCGTTTTATTTTTTTTTTTGTCACTTTTGTTATGAGTTAATAATTTCTCATTTTTCTCACAGCACCATAGTCCCAAAAGGCTTCTTAAAAAATTCATGAAGAACACATTCAGTTCGAAAAGAACTCCTTATGTTAAAGTTCTTATTGAATTCTTCTGGAACTGTGGTGCTGTGTGGGTTCTTATTAGGGAAATCTCACAAACATTTGAATTAATTCAGGGCATATTATAAGGGTCAGTTCTTACCAAAAAGCTAGTTCTAAAAAAAGCTGTTTTCCTTGTTCTGTTTATTTTTTTGAATCGTGTATCCAATATTGCCCTGTTACCGAATGAGCCTTCTTTCACCTCATATCAAGGGGTATAGTGAGTTCAGTAGTGATATTCATTCTGAAAAACTAAGACTTTATGCCCAAAGTAAAATTAAGGAAGTATCGAAGAATTCAAAAAATACTTGTCACACAAATGTTTTCCTTTTTTCTTTGGAAATCGAGTGTCCACCGTTTCGGTTAGTTCTGAAATTTCCTTAGAATATGCCCTGAATTGATTCATGTTGACTAAGAAATTATGAAACATTCCTAGATTCTCTTGAAAATTACTATATTTTCCAGCCGCATATTTCTCCATGTCGTACGTAATTTAAATTCTTTTCATTACTTTGAAATACTGCAAACACGAAGAATATAATAAATTTATTAGGTAGAAGTCAGTATCGCGTATTATTTATTTCAAATCATTATCAAGGTTGAAGAATTTGCTGAATGCTGAAATATTTTTTCGTACACGTGTACAATTTGTGTATATATAATCTCGTTGATTTTTGTACAGAAGACCTGACAATAAGACGCTAAATTGTGGCCAATAATGTGGTTCAAGTCGATTAATCTTTTTGTTAAATCCCTTTTATCTTTGCAGGCTTGCACCCAGAAAAATAGTTCACTTGAATATGAATTTACTAGACATTTCATTGCATCAGAGTTTAGTCAATCCAAATAAATCCAAATATAAATTTCTCTTGGTGTGAAAACACTACCAATCCAGATTGTAAGGTAAACGTCCTGGTAACCAAACATGCGCCTATTTTCGAACAACTTATAATGAAATCAATTATTGCGTATTAATTCAAATTATAACCATCACTCCAAATTTCATCACAGTTCCTTCATTATCCTAGTGGTGGTCATAACTTGAATAATCCTGGTAGAAATTTTCGCTAGTGAATAATGAGGCACATATGTGCAGTTTATGTCTTCTACTCATGAGGCACTAATGAGGAAAACTCACAAGGCACGCACTAGACATGTAACACTCCAACTAACTGGATTCCATTTATCAAAACTAGTGAAACAGTCATTATTATCTAACGAGGAACTTATTAGAAACTAACATAGCACTTGTGAGAATAATTAGGGTAAAAATAAAAACTTATTATCGAATTTATAATTGATTCAGATATGTTCTTAGTTTGAACAAATTTGCTTCAACTCAGAGAATTTTGTTTTCTGGTAGTAACATTGTTTTCTTGCATCAAAAGAACACTTTCTGGAGAGGATTCTATTTTCAGAATAAAGAGACATGTTTTCAATTCGATTAATTATTTTTTTTAGTGTTAATGCATGAAACATTCTTTTACCAGTCATCCAGAAAAATTGATTAATCCAAATATGAATCTAATCAATATTCATTAATAAATAAAACTGCTTATTAATGATTTTAGTTAAGAATGTATAAATCTAATCTTGGTAATGTTTGGATTAACCTTCCAAGAAATTCACAAGTTTTATCCAAAGATTTACAAGTGATTCATTAGTCGCTTAATAGTTTTATTTTAATAAGTTTTTCCTTGCGAATAACTCATGAGTTATAAGGAAGAACTTGTGATATTTCTACTATGGAAGTACTCAATGATTGATCATATCACATGTTGTTCAAAAATAGGTGCATGTTTGGCTACCGGGACGTTTACCTCGAGGGGCCTAAAGAATAGGAAAGTGGGGAAGAGCAAAATTCAAATTTTGCGCCAACTTTTCTCAAAAGGTACGTAATTATTAAAAATTTAAATTGAATAATAATAAATTACGTAATTGGGATTATGCATCATCGCCCCCTTTGAATTTCCCAATGATTTTTGAAGGCTGAAAAATAAAATTGTAGAATTTTAACCTCTAAACGGCAACAAATTCTATTTTTTAGCCTTCAGAAATCATTGGGAAATTCAAAGGGGGCGACAATGCGCAATCCTAAGTACGTAATTCATTATTATTCAATTCAGATTTGTATTGATTACGTACCTTTTGAGAAAAGTTACCCATACCCTAGTCCCCTTGAATGTATCATACCCATTGAGGATTTCCCTCGAAATTTTGTATTCACATTGCAGCAATATTGATGAACCTTTATCGATCAATCTCCAACGTCAATAAATTTTACAATTCTATTCTTTAGCTTTTAGAGATCATTACATTGGAAAAAACACTGTAGCTAAAAACGAGCCCGAGTACAGTTTTTTGTCGCAGTAGCTATATTTTCACTATCACAGCGATTTTCATCGCTACTTCACAAAGGAAAATATGGCTACTGAGACTACAAAAATGGACTTGGGCTCGTTTTCAGCTACAGTTGTTTTCTCAGTGTAGAAAATTCACAGTTTGCAGCAATGCGCAATCTCAAGAATGCTATTTATTATTACTCCCTTTAAAATGTTGCTGAAGTTTGAATCGTTCATAGAAATAGAACGGAAACTCCAGTTCGTAAAATCTGATGAATTATTGTTATTCAACTTTTCGAATCAACTCTTCACAATTGGAATCATCAACCAAAATAAGTACTGCAAAATTTTGGGTCTTTAACAGTTGAGTATTTCGTTATTCAATTACTAATTCGTTTCGATGGGAACTTCAGCAACATCACTTTAAATTTGTATCAATTACGATCTCTTAAATCCGCAGTGATGAAGTACATTGATAAAATTGAGCTTTAAATATGAAATGAAAACTCCCAGTGAACAATATGTCTTGAAGATCACCCAAATATGTGTGAGAGGTCAGATAGACCTTTCAGAAGGTTAACATAAAGGTATCAGAATGTTATCAGATGCGTCGATTTCTGTGGAAAATCAGAGATTGTCAGAATGTTCTCCAAACGAACTCTTTGAGAGGATTTTTTTCTGAGATCTCAGGGAAAAGATACCATTCGGATATCAGTATGATAACATCACCAGAGCTCTTGTGGAAGATCTCTTAAAGAGCTCGTCCTCTGCAAATGAATGTCAATAATTTTTAGGCTCTGTCTAAAGACATGCTAACCTGTCTCTACACTGAGAACCCAATTTCTTAGACTCGAAGAAAATTTCTTTGCCCTCATTCTGATAAATCTTGTTTCCGATGGGAAAAATAATTAATTTGATTGGGAAAATTCTTCATTGAGTTGAAACCACGTTCTTCGAATTCAAGGAGGAATATATTTTTGTTTTAGTAGAGATTTATTAGAATGACAGCAAAGAAAATTTTCTTTCAATCTAAGAAATTAGCATCTCAGTGTAACTTTTAGATCCGAGACACATGAGATTTTCTAATCCTCGTGGATATAGTGAATCCTTGAGGAGTTTTCTACAACCAGGCGAAATTTCCCATGTCTCGAATTTTTTGAGACCGAGACACGCGAAAATTTTCGCAAACTGAATATACGGGAAATTTTGCGTGTCTATAGAAAGTCCCTTAAGTCTTTATTATATCCACGAGAATTCGAAAATTCAACGTGTCTCGAATTTTTAAATTGGAGACAGGGTAGCGTGTCTCTACACACAGCCTAATTTTTATAACTTATTCTCTCATGTTTGGGAATATGCTTTGGGCTTTGGATTTATATTTAAAGCCGAATCCTAGCAGTGCGCTTTTTTGCTATATATTTGAAATTTGTAATCGTTGCTTTGTTGTTTAAAAACTACGAAGCAAAATCGTGTCCATTTTCTGATGCGCCATGGCCCTTAAGGGCACTCAAGCATCAGGAGAAGCGGGTAGAATTTTGCGACAATTTTTGTCCTAATTTACTTGATGGATTTGAATTTGGAATCGATAATATAATTGAGTACATACCTGAGATTGGACTCAAAATACAAATTTGGGTTTCTTCAAGGTTTATTGTAGCCCAACCAGAAATTCACAACAGGCGTAGTATTGCACCAGTATTAGCCAAGACTGGCAGGGTACTGGCATTTGTCTGGAATGATAACGCTCTTCAGTACTGGGGGTTGAGTACTAATACCATTATTCGCAATCTGTGCAGGGCCAGTACTGGGTTAGTACCTAGCCGGTATTAAGTTCTCAGTACTGGTTTATCAGTACAGGCATAGTACTGTATTTTTATGTATCCAGTACTGATCCCGTACGTGTTGACCAAGTATTGGAGACCCAATACTGGCACTGTATTGCACCTGTTGTCAACATTGGCATATTTCGGATTTTTCTGATTGGGAGATGTTGGAAAATGAAATTACCAAGAATTATGGACAGTTGCAGGTGATTACTCTTAAAATCCTCTTATACTCGCCAGAAAATCAGAAAGAGACTGATACTTAGAGTCTAATCCTAGTTATGGATTCTATCATCATTCCCTAGAAATTTCCATTGAACGTTTATACACGGAGAAAAATGCCGCTCGAAAATATAAGAATTTTTGTAATTTTTCCTCAGTAAATCAGAAACAGGAAGATTTGGGAAATAAATGTTGACATAAAAATACGAAAGATTACAAATATTGTGGAAAAAGTGATAGGTAGGATTGAAAGCGTATAGTAAAATTCAGGTATTCATTCGTAATCTCCCGTATTTTTAAGTAAAAATCCATTCTACAAACCTTTCCGTTTTTGGTTTAGCAAGCAAATTGAGAAGAAGTAGTATATTTCTTTCTCCGTGTAATTTATGGAAAAAGTTGGCGTAAAATTTGAGTCGCTCCTTTTGATGCTTGAATGCCCTCAAACATAAATTTGGGTTCCTTCATGATGTGTAGATAACTATTGACAAAGCAAATTATGAAAATTTTTTGACACTCAGAGGTTATCATTTACAAAGATGTTTTTATAAGCACAGGGCATCGGTAAAACACGGAAATTCATATTTGAAGTGAATCCTGGTTACGGACTTCGTTATTATATATGAATTATGACAATTTTCGGTTAACGTATGATTTAGCAAAGAAGTTGGCGCAAGATTTCTCAAACTCCTTAACTTCATCTCAAGACAAAAGAATATGAAAAATCGAGAGCCTTGTTCAAAACAAATTCATTTCACATACAAGTCTATCTGTACAATATTTCCCCATTCTTTTGAAATATAGTTTTCGTTATACCTTCGCGTTGCTTTTACTTCTTCCACGCTTTTTTATAACCTAGTCACGATTGAACAGCTCTTAACGAATAAAAAAGATCCATTCGAGTTTTCACGTATTTCTGTCTGTCTCTTAAACAGTATATCACATACACGTATGCGACTTCAAGGTTCGGATATAAACTTTTTCAAGGATATAGAAACAACCGATCGCAGATTTTTCTACCAACCTGAACGAATAAAGTTTCCGAGTTGTTCACAGCAACCATGGTGAACGATTCTGCAATCCAGACGGATCGATGGTAATTTGAATATAAACATTTTATTTCCATCAAATGTTCAGGATTTGTTGAACGTTATGAATTGTGAAAAATGAATCCCGAATATACAGGGAAAATTCAACGATTCAACCGTCGATTAGTTATGATGATTTATCCGCGGTGTCAATCATTCCCTAAAAAAAGATTTTGAATTCCGTTTGCAAGTGTTTTTCCGAATGATCGGAATTCATTTTTTACGATTCAGCAAAATGATTCGCAAAAAACGGACATGTTTACTGTCAGAAATTATCGCCTTTCCAATACTTCCAACAAAAATGTTGTTATTATAATTGTGAAGGTAATTGAACCACTTCCAATCTACCAAAATCCTAGGTGGAGGATTAGTGGTTCTGCTGTACGGATGCGCACTATAAATGTGCACATTATACACGCAACATTCTGATGCTACTAAAGCAACAGTTATGCGCCTTGTTGTCCGCGTAGGTGATGACGACGTCGTGCCACAAATACAAATTTAACTTTTATATCCCAAGTAGAAACGAACCCATTCGGGTCTAACTTGGAGTGATCTGGGTCCAGATAGGCTCGACCAGAATTTCAGTCACATTTCATCGCGTTGGCCCGATTGAATTTCTAGTTGCGCTGAAAAAATCGTATACTAGAATTGAGAATATTCTTCTAAAATATGAGGCTAGTACATAACCTTCTTATTTTTAGGGGATTGATGTGGGTTTAACGTTCCTCTGAACGTTAGAAGAATGAACACTGATATTGAGAGGAAGATGTACTAGGCTCATATTATAGAGTACACTGTAAAGAATGATTGGGGAATTTTCCCTCATGGGCAAATGGTGGCAGCAAAGTTCCTCCATAGATGGGGAATTTTTCACCATAATTTGATGGACTTTCCCTTCATTTGTACACTGAGAATCCGATTCCTTAGACTTGAAAATTTCAGATCTTTTCGTGAATTCAGTTTCGAGTATTTGATTGCAAAAAAACTTGCTCCGATGGTAACTCTGGTATCCTCTGAACAAAACGAATTGGTACTGGAATAACGAAATACTCAGAGAAGATCCAAAATCTTACAGGATGTTATTTGAAAAATATTTCCAGTTCTGAACAGTCAATTCGAAGATGTAAACAACAATGATTTATCAGATTTGATGATTTTGATTTTTCATCTTATTTCTATCAATGGATTCCAAACTACCATTCAAAGCTCGATAATATCGAAAATTATCAAGATCAAAAGAAAAGCAGGAGGGGCCTTTTTCGTTTTTGAACAGGGGAGCGACAAAGGCTAAGAACTATAACCCCCGGTGAAGTTGGGGTTGGTTCGGTTTGGTTGAAGGCCGATCGCAAGTAAGAAGAGAGACACTCTCTTTAATACTCGCAAAACGAACCTTTTCTAAGTTAACACGGAACGGCTATGCACCCTTAAGGGCGCTTTCCCAGTTCCAACTAAGCCTCCAGCTCTACTTCCCTCTGCTTTATGAATTATATATATTCGCACGAAATGATCCAACCCCACTCGCGGAAAAATTGATTTCCATGCGATCCTATATTCAAGATCCCGAACCAAGAATTTCGATCTCGAGTTTCTGAGTCTCTGATTCGACCGCCCTCTTTACCCTCTGAAACTATCATTTCTGTAGAGAAGGTAGAGAATGACAGATACCAACGGAAAATTTGCGTCAAATTCGAGTTTCATAATAATCCATCGATTCAAGCCAAAATAACGAATATTCAAAGACTGCGGAGAAAATGACATATAAATATATATATATATATATATATATATATATATATATATATGTACACTGAGAGAAGAGTTTGTTTCTGACAAAGAAGGCTCATTGATTACAAACGAACCATCTTTGGATCAAATAAAATTAGTTAATAGTTAACAAACCTCATTTGATTGAAATAAATTTGGAATACTTTTTTCTCGGTGTATACAGCGGAGACAATTTTGAGAATGCAAACAAACGGAAAACATTTGGAAGTAAAATCTCTCCAAAAGTTTATGTTCGTAAAATAATGGAAACTTTTGAAACCGATTCACTTCCGAACGTTTTCCGTTTATTTCTATTTTCCAACTAGGATTGGTGTGAATGTTATTTTACAGGAATTAATTTGCGTAAAATTTTCATCAAAGAGAATAATCCGTAATACACATATGTCCATGAGGAAAACAAAATAAATTCTCATTATTCAATTTGTTGGAATGGATGAATCATCGAAACAAAACGAATCTCATCACATTGTTCCGCGTTTATTACCTATGCCTATGATAAGAAACAACTCTCACACTTGAAATCTCAATAAGGGAAAGTGGATCTAGTTTCTTCCCTCTATACTAATTTGGAAACTCCTTTTATCGTTTATTTTCTGCGCGTAGAAGGATCATTCCGTTGAAGAGAGTTACATTTGAAGCCCATAATATGAGCGGCAAGAAAACTTATTTGAATCATTTCAACTTTGAAGAAGTTTCGATCGCTCGTTGAAACGAATTTTCAATTAGGCATGAAACTTTTCTTCAAAATCGATAGAATTTATAAAAATTGACTGTGTTGAAGAAAATATAATTCCCGAGTATTCTATAAACAAGTGTGAAGACTTGAACGTTCTCATTCTTCTGAATCTGGCTATGAAATGGTTTTTCGTGAACGATTTAAACTTCGTAAACATCCCTTCCATTCAATGTTTACACTGAAAAAACGGCTAGTAAAAGTTATCAAATATATCCTTAAATATGACCAATCCAATACTCAATGATATTCATAAAATAATTTATGACAATTATTGAATATATTATATATGTTCATAATTATCGAATATTGTATGAATATTATTGATATTTGATCAATGTTATCGAATATTTGATTGGTCATATTTAAGAATATATTTCATAACTGTTACCAATTCTTTTTTTCAGTGTAGATGATTGACATATTATGGCCAACGATGATATTGCGCATGTTCTATGTTATATGTCAGTTTTGATGGATTCATTTGAATTCAAAAATTTGCGCTATGAAGAATCCCAGGTAAAAATTGACCATGGGCACTAGGTTGCCGCAAGGCTCACCAAGATGGGCCGAGCCTAGGCTACCAGGCATGGCGCAACTCTGAAATGATAACATCATTTCAGCCTCAGCCCATTTGTTTCCACAATCAAGACCCAACACTGGAAACAGGGTTGTGATAGCATATGCCGTCAATGGCAGACCATACAAAAATTTGTTCGCCAAGGATGAGCCAACGCTGTAGCAATCTTACGGCAGGGTTGCGCCCATCTCATGCCAATGGTCACTTTTATTTTTTATTGTAATTGAAAATAAAATAAAAAATCCATTCTATCATTTCGATTGAACGAAATGAATGTCGGAGAATTTGAACATGTAATTTTTCTGATTAGTTTAAACTGATGAATGACGTAAATCCGGTGGTCCTGGCGTAGAAGTAGGCGGGTCTGGAAACAGATGAAGAATTATTTCTGTCATGGAATCTTCAAAGGAGACTTATATATTGATTGAATGCTTGGTTCGCCACTCGCAGGAAACAAGCATCACTCTGGTGAGAGTTATTGTAATTTGCTGTTTGAGAAGGAAGTTTCACTCTTAGCCAAGCTATTACTCAAGTCGAGTCAAGCTAACGCCTAAACTGAGCGAGGCCATCGCCCAAGCTGAGCCAAGCTATTGCCCAAGCTGGACCAAGCTACGACCCATGCTTGGTGCAACATGAGAATCCATTGTCATTCAGAGTTGCCTAATGCTTGGAGCAGTGTCCCGCCAAGCCCTAGAGAGCCTCTGTTGAAAGCATGCGTTTTCCTTCAAGCAATATTGGTTGAAGGATGGGCCAAGCGTGGCGCAGCCAATGATCAATGATGGATCAACGAAGTCGATTTATGACTTCCCATATTGGTACAATGTTTAGACCATTGTCAACCATCCTTGTCCCTACATAGATTGCCCAGCTTTGGCTGGCAGCCTTGCGTCTAGCTATATTCCGTCGTCAGCATTGGCGGAGCCTGAAGATTTTTATATATTGCTTCCCAAATTTCATATACGTTTCTATGAAGCAAATTCAAACGTAAATTTTGTGTTCATTTTGAGAATTTTCCTCGACTTTTCATATGAAATTGTATGTCTAGACATCTCATACAGAATAATGATTTTTCAGACAGGGTATGATTTATGCATGTAAGAATCATACACGTATTGATTGTACACGAAAAATAAAACCCAAAAGTATTTACACTAACAATTTAATTTTTTTTTAATACCTCATATTTAACACATAAGTTTTGGTGCACGTAAAATTATTTGATAAGAAAATTGTACACTAAATATTTGTCATGCTTGAAAAAAAAAAAGTGATTCACAAAAATCGTACACATGTTTTTATGCACGGACAAAAAATGTAATTAATTAGTGTATAATTATTGCACAGCTAATGATATTCATATGAGAGATTTTTTTCGTTTTATTGAATAATTACTATGAATGAGATTAGGAGGACAATAATTATACACTGATTAATTTTATTTTCTGATCGTGCATAAACAATATGTGCATAATTTTTGTGGATTACATTTTTAAAGCTTGTAAAATATTTCGTGCACAATTTCTATGTCAATCAATTAAACGTGCACAAATAATCATTGCATAAAATATTATGTGGTAGACAAAAATTATTTACAATTAATACGTGTATGATTCTTACGTGCATATGAATTATAATTTCATCCAAGTTTTAAAATTTTCATATTCTTTTGATATACACGGAGCAGAATTCAGGTGGAAAATATAGTAATCTTTGATAAAAATTTGAGAATATTTCGTAAAATCTGAAAGTATATTTCTTGAATTTGTAATAAAGATACGGTTGATATTTTTCTGGAATTTCATTTGAAGAACACTGGAAACTTATCAATACTCAACAAACAATAGAAAAGAATATGAACTTTCCAAAAGTTGCACATAAAATTTGTTATACACTTTTGGAAAGTTTATATTCTTTGTTATTTTTTGTCAAGTATTGATAATTCTTCAGTGTTCCTCAAATAAAATCTCAGAAAAATGTGAACCGTTTTATCTTCATTACACATCAAAGAAATATTCTCAAATTTTTATTAAAGATTACTATATTTTTCACCCGCATTTTTCTCCGTGTAGGAAATCTCGAACTATTTTTTACAGCGTACTCGCTCCGAAAAGAATAACTTCCTGGTTATAAAGGATCATTTTTCTCCTAGTTCAATGATCAGCACCTGTGATTTATAATTAAAAGAAAAGAATCTTGGAAAAAAGAACTGTTTGAAATGCGTAAATTGCAAGAGACACTCTTTGCCAATATTTCAGACGAGATATGATGATTTCACAAATTGCGTGTATGGTATTTCATCAAGAGACGGAATTTATAATACACCTATACGTGAAATATTGTCGACCAATGAAGGGAGATTTAAAGGAATGAAATTTGCCTATATATTAATTCGACGATTAAAGTTGAATCTCGTTATTACGTCAGGGTGGTCAGGGAGTGTTAGGACTCAAATTATACTAGTGATCTTGTATTTGATTTTAAATAAAATCAATGCCAGTTTGAAGTTCATCTGAGAGAAAGTAATATCACGATGTTGCACAAGGCAATGCTTTAGCCTCGGGTCTCGTGCGTATAGCTGAAATGACTATGACTAGGACTATGACGAGTCGTTAGTATCTTCCCTCGTACTGGGACAAAAAAACATAATGTAGAACACGAACAACGAGATTAGATTGAAAAAAGAAATAGAAGATGACCATAGGATGGATTATTACTCGTTTGGAATTATTATGATCGCTGCTCGGAATAAATAACATTGTCATAATTTGATATTGTAATAAAACCTTCGGTATCGATTTCGTACGACATTTGAAAATCGTTTTTCGACATTCTAAGATTTTGTAAGTTGAATGTTTTATTGCGACATGATTCAATGAAGGAAAGAATTGAGAATATTTAGTCCTTCGCATAATGAAATTGTGTATTCATTCCTGGCAAGATTTCTTATGTTTTTTTTACACACAGAAGAAAAGGTTACTCCGAAAATCACTACACATTACACTCTATTGAAGAAATTCAATTTCGCGATAACAGAAAATGGTTTACCAATCGAAATTTGATTTTCATCAGTATTTATGAGGTTTCATCGATTCTATCAATAAAAATCAACAGGTTATTGACTTTCATACAGAATCCAAAAAAATTCCTATACACGGAAAAAATTGGTGATCCAAATTTTCATTTACTAGTATGTCATTTTTGAACGGAACACAAATCCGAAAAGAATTCGTACACTGGATTTTAATAATTCGTTGACTCTTTTCATTGTTTTGACAATGGCATCACATTTTCATTTTGATCGTCAAAATAATGGAAAGAGTCCACAAATACGCATTCTTCTCGAATTTGTGCTCCGTCCAAAAGTTGACACACTAGTCAACGAAAATTTAGATTACTCATTTTTTCCGTGTAGTGGCTGTGACCCTAAAATACGGTAAACCGATAGAAACCAATTGATTTCGATAGAATTACACTTATCGGTTTCTATCATGTACCATATATTGCCTTGAAGATTGATATATATTTTCAGTAATAATTGATTAGTAACAAACTTCTGTTACTCTTCATTGAAAATACAATAGTTATAGTAACGTGGAGGGAGAGTAAACATAGGGGAGGTTTTATGAACGTTCAGAAGACGTCTTAGAAACTCATTTTGCTGTCAGAGGGTTCACCGTGAAATGGAGTGAATGGGAACATGGCGGCTCTGCACGCAAAAAAATTTGCGGTAAATTCTGAGACACACGGAGAAAGAAAATTTGCTGACGCAGCAAATCGAGGTATTATATATAGAATAGCAAATCTTTTTACTAAACTAGCTAAAAATTTGTTACCACAGTTAACTGAATTGCTGAGAGAGCAACATGATTGACTTGATTAAAACTTTTAGTATTATATACAGAATAGCAAACGAAATTTCGCTGGAGGAGCAGACATTTTTTGCTGCCACACCTAGAAAAATCGCTGTCATAACTAATGTTTGTTGCTACAGCAAAATCAGGTTTCGTTGTCATAGCGAATTCTTTTTTCTCCGTGCAGAGACAATTTCCATTACCATTCAAAACAAACTGTGGTAATTCTAACTAAATTGGAGTAGATTTAATGGCAATTGCAGTAAATTATATTCCAAAATTGTTTCTGTCCCAAATTTTATTCCAAATTGTGGTAAATATGACAAGGAATTTTTTTTGGCGTGTAATGAAAATAAATCTCCGTATTCCTCCGTATTTTTCCGATTGTCCGAAATCTGACAGCAATGAAGAGATTTCTCTCGGATGTCAGACGTTTTTAGGGAAATGTCGAGAAATGCAGAGATTTTTTTTGTTTATCAGAGGGGTGAACAGGAACAACCTTAGAATGATCATTCTCTACTAGTTTTCACTTTCCAAGGGTGTTTTTATTCACCCCATTTTATGGCAATGAAAATATATTTTGTGCGTTTTCTAAATATATTTCAGACGCTTTTTGTGTTAGGAAGATGATTGCAGTTCAGTCACTGCATAGTATTCAATTAGTTCCAGTAAATAAAAATAAAATGGCGCAGATTTTTGTTAAATTTCACTCGAAGAGAAATAAAAAATTAAAACACAATGAACTTTCCAAATGTTGAACTGTCAGAAATATCTGGATGTTTTTTTCAATCACGTACATGAATTCAGGTCTATATATGCATTGTACATTACATTGAATATACAAAAATTATGAAACAACTATAGATAATGCTATGATTCACCCTCAATTCGATGTGAAATGTGTATGAAATTGAATTCATGCACATGTTTGAAAACAACTTCCAGCAAAAACATTGAAATTAAAGCAGAAACCCCTAAGTGTATCTGATCTTTGAAATTCATCAAATTTTTTGGACTTTCATTTCATTAGAATATTTCTGAGTTGACCTTTCACTTTATTATGGTCTGTACAAATTCACATGAATTGAGAATCAATAGTTGCCATCGATATTCGTACAATGAAAAAAACGAAAGAAAGAGAGGAATTGAAAGAACTGTAGCTTTGAAAAGAGCAATGCTGAAATGAAAGAGTTAGTGACCTTGACGTCAGGGATAACTCCAACTGGAGAATGACGAGGATTCTAACAAAACCGTTCACCTGCATTCCTCCTCCGAATACCCACAGTAATCGTGTCTGTTCTATTACCGATGATAAGGTTACACCTTTTATTGAAGGCGTGAAGCAAATTCGTTCTCCTTGCGACAACCTTCCTCAAACCAATCATCTTTCACGAAGAGGACATATAATCCATGATCCTTCGAATTTACAACTCCGTTAAGAAGATACCAACCAAATTAATATTTTCTCGGTGAAAATTCTTCAAATTGAATCAATAAAAAAAGGTTTGAGACTTACAAAAATAAAAATCCTCAGTGGTAAAATAACTAAAAAGTGTTATAAATATACAGTTGTTGCTGTAAAAAGCCCAAATGTCGGATTTAAAAACATATTCCTTTCCAAAATTTTCAAAAAAAGAATAGTTCTTCACTGAGAGAAAAAATTTCCAGGACCAATAAGATATTCAGCCGAATAGTCGCATTAAAATACTTGATTGATTTGAATAAACTTTCATTGAGCCAATTAAATAACTATTTCCATTGATGAAATATTTCATAGCATATTAACCCTTTGCCACTGGAATAGTACGAAACAGCGACTCCCTAGTTCTTCCTAATTTAAGAAACACATGAATTTTCGTCAAATTTCATTTGGATTGGACGAAGATCGGCTTGATCAATCAGACTTTCGTCCAATTTCAATGAGATTTGATGAGCATCAATATAAAAAGTATATGGTGGGGAAAATTTCCAGCGGCAAAGGGTTAAATGTTTGTTTAATTGAATAAATCATCAATCTACGCACTGAAAATTGTTTCAAATCAATTAAGTATTTTATGGCGACTATTCGACTAAATATTTTATTTATTGTTCCCGGAAACTTTTTCTCTCAGCGTTGAAATCCGAAATTTGGACCTCGTAACGCGATAGATAAAGCACTAGATTATTTCCTAAAAATCTCAGACCTTCTCATGGATCCAGTTCGGAGAATTCTTACCGAGAGAATATAGTATGTTTACTCACAGGATACGTTATTGGTATTGTCATAACAGATAAATCTTATTCTTCTTTCTCATTAGAACTTTGAGAATTTATAAATATTTACACTGTAAAAAAAATCTCCCTTAAGGGGATACTAGCGACCCCTGACGATGCAACACGAACCAAATCTTTTCTGACAAATTATTTAAAAGTGAAGTAATAAAACCTTCTTTATTGATTGAAGAAGATCTGTACAGAGCAATATTCCCTTTTCATTCCTTCGTTTTCGAGTGATAATTTGTCAAAATAGTTTTCGTCATGTCCTTCTTTAACCAATACTTCTGGTTGTGTCTTCAGGGGTCACTGGTATCACTTCAAGTTTCAAAAACATATTATGAAACTTTTCACATAACATTAATATTAATTTTAATAATATAATTCTCAATTTTGAGAGTTTTTATCTTAATTTTATTAAGAAATTCTGGAATTTCATAACTCATATCAAATTCAAAAACTTTGGTGAATTTTGTATGGGAATATTGAATTTCAAAAGAAATTTCCATTAAATGTAAGGATTTCTCTAACAGTTTATAGATATTCTTGAATTGGGATCGTTATTTTTGTGAAAATCTTTTATTATCTCCACTCCAAAGAGACGGAGACGTATTCTCTAAATTTAAAACAGTGAAATTTCACTGATTGCAGTGGAAATTCGACCACTGCGAATCAGTGCATGTACAATGCACAATTAGTGAATATGACCTGATCTCTGCAGTTAAATCTCACTAATTCAATTAGTCAGAAACACTTCCAACTGCATAAACAGTGACTATTCACTAATATTTCACAGGTTCCATTCAGTGGTTGACTTTTAACTGCAGAAATAGTGAGATTCCACTTATTTCAATTTGGAGAGTACTAAATGCGAAGATTTATGGGTGCACGATGTTCTTGAATCCAGTTAGATAGAAGATTTGAGGTATTGAAACTTTTTTCTCCGCGGTATCACACACTGCGATACTAATTAAGGGATATGCATAGAAGACTTTATGTATACACATATACACACACGATAAAAAAAGTTGGTAGAATCCATTGCGTCGAATTTAGGGCTGTGCGATTAATCGGTTGATCGATTAAAACGGTTAATTGTCAACGATTCATCAATTAATTGGAAAATTTCGGTTAATCATCTTTACGATTGATCGGTTAATCGATTAATCAATGGATTCCGGTTAATCGTTTTGTCGATCAATCGGTTAATCGATTCTGTGTTGACCGATGAGTTGTATGTAAAAAATGTGTGCTCAGAAATCCATCGATTAATCCAATCACCGATTAATCGCAATCCTCCGATTCATCGGTTAATCGATTAACCGGACTCTTCCGATTAATCGATTAATCGTTCATGATTAGTTAGCTGTTTTGATCGATCAATCGATTAACCGCACAGCCCTAGTCGGATTATGACAATTGACCCAGGCCGAAAAATTTGTACGGTTTTTGTCTTCATATTTGATTTTTAGATTGATTTTGTCCTCATTTAATGTTCTTGAAATTTGAATCGTTTATAGAAACGAACCGAAATTTTAAACTCACAAAATCTGATGACCTCTCGTTATTTTCTACTTCGAATTAACTCTTTGGAACTGAAAACATCGTTTGAAGAATGTACTGCAAGATTTTTGGTCTCTAACAGCTGAATGTTGTGTTGTTCGAGGACCAATTCGTTTCAATAAACGATTCAAACTTCAGCGACATCTCATTTATGGATACTGCGGACCAAAAAATGACACAATCAGTCTAAAAATCAAATATGAGGACGAACGCCGTTCAAATTTTCCGATCCGGGAAACGCATTGAGGTATCGATTGTAGATTTCATGTTTTTTCACAATTTTGTTTTCATGTGAACAAATCTTATGAAGTCGAAGCTAGCAGACGTGAACT
This sequence comes from Gonatopus flavifemur, assembly GCA_018340375.1. Taxonomy (NCBI): domain Eukaryota; kingdom Metazoa; phylum Arthropoda; class Insecta; order Hymenoptera; family Dryinidae; genus Gonatopus; species Gonatopus flavifemur. The sequence continues at coordinate 17,930,565 of JAFFJZ010000005.1, forward strand.
AGCAGATCACATTTATGAACTAAGCCAATGGGAATTTGAATTTTTTGAAAATACATATTTTCAAAGATTACGATTCACAAATGTCTGTGGTGTCGGTTTCATCATTCTAAGACAATTCTACGATGAACTAGAGTGCACGGAGAGAAATTTATTTGGAAAGATTACCATTTTATTCGTAAACTAGAACTATTCGTAAAAATCAGACAATAATTTATAGCATAAATCCTAATCATTGCCAGCTGTGATGGTAAAAATCCAAATTAATCTCGATTTTTACCATCACAACTGGCAATGATTGGGAGTTATATTATAAATTATTGTCTGATTTTTCCGAATAGTTCTAGTTTACGAATAAAATGGTAATTTTTCCAAATACATTTCTCTCCGTGTGCGAATCTGCTACAGGAGAAAAATAATATCCTATAAATTACGATGTGAGAATTGTAGCGGAGGACTCATCATCATCATGAAGTAATCAGTCTTACGACTGGTTTGATGAAACCCTCCACCCCTGTCTATTATCCGCCAAACGTTTAATTTCTACATATCTACTACATCCCTTGTCTTGTACGATTTGTTTCATATAACTTGCTCTAGGTCTACCTTTACCAGTTTTACCATTCATTTTCCCTTCCAATATTGTTTTCAATAAACTCTCATGCCGTAATGTGTGTCCTATAAGATTGCTTCTCCTTTTCACGATGTGTTTCAAAAGATTTCTTTCTTCATTTATCTGCTCGAGTACTTCTTCATTTTTGACTTTGTCTATCCATTTTATTCTGAGCATCCTCCTATAACACCACATTTCAAAAGCTTCAAGTCTTCGTTGATCAGTTTTCCCCATTGTCCAAGTTTCGCAACCATATAATGCTGTGCTCCAAACGTAACTTTTCAAGAATTTCTTCCTCACTTCCAAGCTTATATTTTTTGAGCATAATAACTGTCTCTTTTGATAAAAAGCCTGTTTCCCTTGTGCTATTCTTGCTCTGATATCTCTTTCGCTTTTGCCGTTCTCTGTAATTATGCTTCCTAGATATTTGAATTCTTTCACCTGTTCAATTGTCTCGGTATCTATTTTGATTCTCGTTCTTCTAGCTGTTTTCGCTGCTGTACACATCATGAATTTTGTTTTGTCTTTATTTATATTCATACAATAGTTTTCCAATAATATTGTTCTCATGGTGTTGAGAATATTTTCTAACTCAGTACTACTCGTGGCCAATATAGCTATGTCATCCGCGAATCTCAACATACTTATATTTTCTCCTGAATCTGTAATTTCGATTGAATTTCCTCCTTCACTTCGTTCATTGCTTCTTCTATATATAAATTGAACATCAGTGGCGATAATGAGCATCCTTGTCTCACCCCTCTTCTTATTTGTGCTTCCCCTTCCTGACCCTCTATGTCTATTATTGCACTTTGATTCTTATATAATTCGTATATTATTCTTCTATCTTTATAATTTATTCCCACCTTCTTCAGGATCGCAAACATCTTCTCCCAGTCCACATTATCGAAAGCCTTTTGTATATCTACAAAACCTATGTACACAGATTTCTTCAGCGCTATCCTTTTCTCTATTACTGCCCTGAGTGCTAAGATTGCTTCTCGCGTTCACCTATTTATTATGAAACCAAACTGATCCTCTGCCAATCTACTCTCTATTTTATTTTCCATCCTCCTGTATATAATTTTGGTCAGTATTTTCGAAGCATGTGAAGTTAAACTGATCGTTCTGTAGTTCTCGCATTTGTCTGCCCCTTGTTTTTTCGGGATAGCGACAATTTTATTCTTTTGGAAATCTTTCGGTACTTCTCCTTTTTCGTACATATCTCTAATCAATTCAAACAGTGCGTCGCGAGTTCCTTCACTGGAGGCTTTTATAAGGTCCGCACTTATGCCATCTATGCCTGGCGCTTTATTATTTTTCAATTCTTTCAAAGCCTTGTCGAATTCTGATCTCAATATCGAATCTCCCAATTCTTCCTCATCTACATCCTCCTCCTTCTCTAATAGTGCTATATCATCGTTTCCTCTATACAAGTCTTCCAAATGATTGATCCACTGTTCTATTTTCTCTTCCGTTTTTATCAATTGTCGTCCTAGAGAGTTTCTAATCTTATTGCTTCTAGATTTCATTTGTCCGAAAAATCTTTTAATAATCCTATATGCTTCATCTATTTTTCCTAAATGCAATCTTATTTCTATTTCCTGACATTTCTCTTCTAACCACTGTTCTTTTGCTTTCCTTGATTCTCTTATTATTTTATTTCTCAATGATTTGTATCGTTGCTGGCCTTCTTGGCTATCATTATTCTTGTATTTTCTTCTTTCATTCATCAATTCTAAAATTTCTCCCGTTATCCATGGGTTTTTAGCTTCTACTCCATCATTCTTCAAAATCTTATCCGCACATTCTCTTATATTCCCCTTCATCTTTGTCCATCTCCTCTCTATTCCCAAGTCTTTCTCTTTTGATCTCCCAATTTTTCATCCAACATTTTCTCGAATGCCTCATGTGTTTGTTTTTGCTTGAGGTTCTTCAAATTCCATCTTTTCTGCATTTTCCTTTTCTTCTTCAGAGATTTGAATTTCAGAGAACATTTCATCATCAACATATTATGATCACTATCTATATCTGCACCGGGATAAGTTTTACAGTTTTTCACTTGGTTTCTAAATCTTTGTTTCACTAATATGTAATCAATTTGGTATCTTGCTGTATCTCCTGGCATTTTCCAAGTGTAGATTCTTCTTGGATGATTTTCGAATAAAGTGTTTGTGATAACCATCTTATGATTTTCACAAAATTCGACTAAACGTTGTCCTCTATCGTTCCTCCTCCCTAACGCGAAATCTCCTATAATGTTGTCCTCTTTTCCTTGTCCTACTACCGCATTCCAATCCCCCATCACTATCAAATTCTCTTCTCCCTTTACATATTCTATCACTTCTTCTATTTCTTCGTACGTTTTTTCAATATCTTCCTCCGAATATGCAGATGTGGGCATGTATACTTGGACTATGACTGTGTCTACCGGTTTTGTTCTGATTCTAACCATCATCACACGTTCATTATGTTGCAAATAATTTTCTATTCTATTTCCTACTCTTTTATGCATTACAATTCCTACACCTGCTTGACCGTTCTTTGATCCTGTATGAATTATTCTATAATCCCCACTCCAGAAATCGCCCTCTTGTGGCCATCTCATTTCGCTAATCCCCATTACGTCTATATTCAACCTATTCATTTCTAATTTCAAATTTTCTAATTTTCCCGCTTGCCTCAGTGATCTAACATTCCACGCTCCGACTCGAAGAATGTTGTTTCTTTTCCCTATCCTATTCTTCGGTTTTCGTTCCTTGCTGATGAAGCTTCCTCGAGGAATTAGCGGAGGACTATATCTGCAAAATTAATCTATTTAAAATGTACACTGAGAGAAAAGAAAATAATAAATTAATGGTAATGGTTGGGAAAGGACTCAACTATGAACAGTGAGCTGTTCAATGGTTACACCAACTATTTCATTGTAAACGTAACTCATCCAAATAGTAATTCCAACAATCAATATTGTTATTTAAACTACGAAATGGTAAAACTTATTATCAGTCATAGTTGAGTCCTTTCTCAACTATCCCAATGGTAATTCCGACTATTTTTCTCTCTGATTGTAACTTCGAATATTACAATGTTAATAATTATTCCTACAAAAGAAGGTTAGGTTGCTTTTTCAAGTGTGGTCCTGTGCTACGATTTTACCATCGTAATTCCAAAGATAATATTTTTCCGTGTTACACACAGAGAATTTTGTAGTATCGATGACTATGATTCTTTTGTAATGTTGGACTATACTGACACTGTGACCGAAATCACTGAACATTGATTTTTAAATACTTCGCGAGCATCTCTTTCCACGGAAGGAAAATTGTAATTCTTCTTCGTTTGTGTCCAACTTTACTGCATTGTACCGTAATTTCAATCATTATCATAGCAATATTCATCGTCATGTCAGTATGGTCCAACTTTACAAAAACATAGTAATATTCAATACATTTTTGTTACAATTTATATCACAAAATTTTCTCCGTGTAGCTCAAATCTGTTAGTTTCAGCTTCATACAAATCTTGTAGAAATTAACGCCGCAGCAACGTTGTTGTGAGCTGAGATGACTCGGGACAACGTTGATTCGGTGTTAATTTCTACCATTATATATATAGATATTGTAAAAATATCAATTCAAAAACGAGCAATTCATTGTCACGTGTTCCTGTGAATTTTAAAATAACTCAAAGCGATGTACTGTCGTGTTTTGCTGAGACAAATTTTTTTTCTGTGTATCATACAATGTATCTGATGATGTGGGAGGATTGAATGATTCCAAGAAAAAGTATGAATCAATTCAGAAGATTCATAGAATTATTTGCAAATTTCTTATTATCATCTCAAAGAACAAACCAATAAGGAACTTCTTACAACCTGCATACGTGAGATTGCAGATTATGATAATCCGGATCAGGGGAATCACGCTTCATGCCACTCGCTTGAAAAGAAACCGAACGAAGAAGATCGATATTCTCTAACTTTGATTCCTGAAAGACCAGATAGTCAAACGATATTAGCGTTATTAGTGGTGTGACGTGATTATACATATATCTAACTTTAATCCAATCGCTTATGGCCAGTTTGAGATATATACTGTGAAAACTCATTTAAATTTCCATACATCATATATCGATAGGGTGTTTGCGAATATGATGAGAATTGTTGGAGTTAAGAATGAATCCATTCTTCAAATCATATTATTACTACTTGTGAACATAACTTTCTGAATTGGTATGAAATTATATTAATCAATCGATTATTAATCATTATCAACCAGCAGATATCAATATCAAGCATGGAAAGAAATTTTCAGCTGTATCAGCTGAATTTTAGCTGCGATAGAAATATTGCTGATGAAGCTAAAAAAAATGGCTGTCCACTCTGCAGCTAATCAATTTTTTCCGCAAAGATTATAAGATTATGAAGATTATTATACCGATTCACGTGTAATCTTGCGCGAATTCAGTCAATTATTTTTGAAGGGTGACATAGGTTGCAAATCTTAAAAAAATTGATTCTTTAATCTTTTTTTTTGATCTGATAATATTCCTATAAATGAACTGGAATAGAAACAAATAAGTAGGATTTCATCGAAATCAACGGTTTTGTCACAGTCTTTACAACCGCTAAATTAAGAAAAAAATAGTATTTCAATAGTAATTTATTGAACTAATGTTGAGCGATTATCTTCTATCATCCGCGATGTCTTCAACCTTTCAATAAAGATTGAAATTTTTCCGCTTTTTTCTGTTGGTGCACAAACCATAAGGAAACCCAAAGTTATATCTAGTCTAATCTCAATCATGCATTTAATTATTATTTATTTTAAATTTGTATTGATGACGTAATTCGTGAAAAATATTGGCGCGAAATTTTACATGTTTTATCGGATACTTGAATGGATACCAGCGTACCATCCGAGTGAAGAGAAAATTGTCTCTTAAGGGGTTATATCTCCCAAACGCTCTAAAAAAGAAAAGCTGTTTTCAATAATTGTTTTTGAGCATTCCTTTATACAATAATAATCATGAACAATCAATACACCAATTGATTAAGCAACTCTACAGGAGTGAGAAAAAATTTTTTTATTGAAAATTTGTTGCAAAATGGTGGCTGTAGGAGCGTTTTTTTGGAAACTATGGTTTGAAATTGGCGAGCAGCAGAACTCGAAAAGTTTTCATTCGATCGACTCGAAAATTGAACTGTAACTTTATCGTGTGATTATCTAGTGAAGTACACACGATTTTTACAATTGGTCAACAGGATTTCTTCTCATGAACAATCAGAGTCGATTTTTTTGTTCGAAAATTCGAATGTTTTGTTCAAGGTCTCGACAGTTTGCGAAAAAATTCTTAAATTTTTGGTACATCGGACCTTCGGAAAAATGATGAAGCTGAAACTAGCAGCCGATTATTGTAACTTTTGATTAAACGTTGTTGACGCTTTGTTCACATCAGGAACCGATTAAGCAGCTTTTCACTAAATGTTTCAAATCTTCTAATTCTCAATAAAAATTTTGTGTAAAAAGTTATAACAATCGGCTGCTAGCTTTACAGCTGCCAGTAAAAAGATACCTCTGTAAAATAGAAAAAGAGATCCGAGGCAAACGCTCGTATCTTCTCAAGTGTTGTTAATAATATCTGCAATGTATACAAAAAAAAACAATTCTTCATAGTAAACTGTAAAAAATTATGGTGGAATTTTCACCCAAATTTGGTGGCAGCAAAAATTCCTCACGCGAGGGAAATTCATATTTTCGGAGGATTTTTCTTCATTTGGAGAGAAATTTCCTTAAAAAAGAAAGAATTTTCTTCAAAAAACATAGGAGAGATGAATTTCCTCCATGTGAGGGATTTTTGCTGCCGGGGGAAAATTACACTTACTTTTTACAGTGTATTGAACTGAAGTTCATTGTAGAAGGCAGTGGCGTAACGGAGATTCTGGGGCCTTCCACAAGTCCTGGAGATAGATCCAAAGAAAAACTGATTGGTGAAAAAATTTTCAAATTTATATGATTTATATATAATTTATATGTAATTATATATAAATTTGAAAATTTTTTCACATGGTTGGGGGCCCCTAGTGACCCTGGTCTTCCCCGCGTTGCGGGTGCTGCAGGGGCTTCCTCTATACCACTGTTGGAAGGTAGTTCCGAGCAATTGAAAAATACAGAAGCTCCATTGATAAAAACTGCAATGAAGGCAGCTTCGAATGGATAACAGCAGCGAGAGTCAGTCAAAGTGAATTTGAAGTCAGGTGATTCAACACTGATTTTAGTTATCCATGTATTAACAACTGTATTTACTTGTCAAAAGTAATTGATTATTTTTTCCGGACACTTTCGTTACTTTTTCCATAATTGTTTTATGCACAATTATTGCGACTATAAGTGGAGATGAAGGTCGAAGCGAAAACCCTGTTTGTTTTAATCGTCTCGGGCAACATACACACCTAGACCTGGATATAAGATATTGAATAAATTATTGCTACCGCAAACTCGTTGAATGCCATTAGTGTACAATTACGAGGCTCAAATGAGAATTTGTTTCATCCACAAGACTCCTGGTTGTTGTAGTTTGTTTGCAGGTTGTCTCCGTCTTCGGATAGATAACGTTGAGGTCGGAGTAAAAGAGTTTATGGTAACTCTAATTTTGCGGTCAACGTTCGGATGATTAAAAAACTATGCTGTTATTTCTTCTTCTCTGATTAAAAAATATTTACACAACTCGTACAGTACCGCTACCGGTGAGGTCCGCCACCCGCATGTAAAACTTAAGAACAGAATTGGTGAATGAGGTAAATCGGTAGACGAACGGTGACTCCGAAATGGTTCTCTACCCTGTGAAAAAAAGAATTGAATACGATTAATCACGATTGATCAACTGTTTTTCCAATCAAAAATAGGATTGGGAATTGATTTTTCCAATCGTTTCAATCGAATTTTTTTGTACAGAGTATCGACCCATCGTTTCCCCCCTGATTTACCTCACCAATTACCTACCTAAATTCTACTTTGTTTTTAGATTCTGAAATATCCTCTCAAATGCCTGTCTTGCATGGAAAAAGAGGAGATTTTGTTCACCTCTGGAGCTGAAATAATTGCAACTATAGCTACTTTTCAGCTATCGCGGTAGAAAATCGTAGCTGTACCTGCACAGGTTTCGTGGTTGATATTTGGATAGCCAAATAATGCAGCTGTTGAATTTTTTCCACCTAACACTAAGTGAGTAGCTGTGACAGCTGAAAAATAGCTCCCGTAGCTAATTTGTAGCTATCCAAATAATAGCTAATTATTCTTTTCCCTGTGGGAAAGGTACAATCTCTTTCCATGCACTGAGAACCCAATTCCTTAGATTCGAAGAAAATTTCTTTGCCTTCATTCTGATAAATCTTGTTTTCAATGAAAAACATTATTCATTGAAATGGAAATCCTTTTCATTGAATTGAAACCATATTCTTCGAATTCAGGAAAGAATAGATTTTTGTTTCAATTTGAAAATTCTTGGTTTTAGTTTGATGAAATTTTTCTCCATTGAACTGAATTTTCGTCCATTGAAAAAAAGATTCATTAGAATGAGGGCGAAGAAAATTTTCTTTTGATTCTAACACGGAGAGAAAAAATTTGCTGACGCAGCAAATCGAGGTATTATATATAGAATAGCGAAATTTTTTGCTGACCTAGCTAAAAATTTGCTATAACAGCAATCGTGTTAGCTACGACAGCAATTTTTTAGCTGTGGCAGCAAAAAATGTTTGCCCAGCCAGCAAATTTTCAGTATTATATACAGAATAGCAAACAAATTTTGCTGGGATAGCAAACATTTGTTGCTGCCACAGCTAAAAATTCGCTGTCGCAGCTAACAAGATTGCTGGAACAGCAAATAGTTTGCTGTCACAGCAAATAGTTTGCTGTCACAGCAAAAAATTTGCTGCTCTGGCAAAAGGAACCCAGCAAAAGTAGATTTCGCTGCCACAGCGAATTCCTTTTTCTCCGTGAAGACATTGAGTTCTCAGTGTGTATCTACACGATGAAAATTTGTACACGAGGGATTGAAGATCGACGATCATATACCGTGAAAAAGAATTTAGTTAGATATTAAAGACAGCTAGAAAATGTAGTTACTATAAATGAAAATTTAGTCGAACCAAATGAATTCACTGTAGAAAAAGTCCTGAAAATTCAGAAAATGTGGCTACAATTTTTTACAGTCACTCTTTCCTGAACTTCTAGATAAATTTTGCTGGAATTTGAGAAAGTTGACTGATTTTTCAGAATGCGCTCCGAAATTCAGTTGAAATTCCTGAAAATCCAATAAAATTGATCTGAAAGTTCAGAAAAAAATGGCTGCGAAAAATCACAGTCAAATTCTCTGAATTTTCAGAAGGAATTTTTTCACAATGTTGAATCCCATCCAATAAACCGAGTTTAGTTGAGACAACTAAATTTGAATTACCCCCTGCTAGGGACTGTTCTTGGAATGTATCAAATATTCTAGAACAATCTTATTATATGTTTTATTTTATTCCTCATTCCTACGAAACCTGCCTGATTCAGTGACTTTTCATGCCCGCTTGACCATCCGAGCAAATTTGGGGCCCGCCTCCACAAATTACTTACATTGAAGCAATTGTTTTAATCAAAATTATTCCCGGTGATCCACTAAACGTAGTATGTAGCATATGCCACTTAATTTGACATTTTGAGCTCTCGAAATTACTGCCAAGCATTGTCCCTGCATGATTCGAAATATTCCATATACGGTGCTTGAACATTTTGTTGAATTTGTTGATAATTAATAGCTTATGTGTAGCTGCTTGATAAAAAAAATGACTTTCAGCTTACTTTTTCGACATCAAACATTATAAAACGATGAATCAAAGGTGAATCATTCGAGATATTAGGACTATTCGAGAATTTAGAATAATTTTCTAACTCCAAATGGGGTTAGAATGATATCATGCGATTTCTCAAAATGGCACCATTTATATACGTTATAACATATATATGATCGGTGCATGGCTTTCGTGTACACTGAGAGAAAAATTAGCTTGAACCTAAGAACATATTTTCTTGGTCTGAGAATATACATTTTTTCCTTATCCAAAGAAGATATGTACTTGGGATAAGAAAATTGTCTCCATATCACGTTGTAATAGCTTCAAACTGAGTAAATGTTTTCTTCGTTCGAAGAAAGTTTTCTAGATTTAAGAAAATATCGGATTGGACTCGACCAATCCAATATTTCCTATGTTCAAGATTTTGTTCTCTCAGTGTATTTTTAAATTCCATACTGGTTAATTTTTTGTCTTCAATTATAAAACAGTTTTCACATCCCTTCATTAAAAAATACTTTCGCATTATGTTCTAAACATATATACATATTTTGTATTCTCCGTAATATACCATCGTAACCGTTTCGTACTAAAAATACACGCGATGATTTACACGAATAATTATTACTAGATAATTATCCTCTTTATGCAATCGTTGTAAAAATATATTGCTGTTAACATTTCTGTACCTACGACGCGCAGATCGTAAACACTCCGAGATCAATTGTAATTCATAATTGTCTTCAGATTTTCTTCAGTTCAATCATAATTGTAAAGTAGCTAATTCAAATCCGCGTTATGGGAGAGATAATGATGTATGAAAATTAGCACTTCTCGTAAATGCGAAGCCGAGCTCAAGTATGATGATCGCAACGACGGCAGCATTATTCTGATATGTTAACGGTCGATCGCGATACTTACCGTGCGCTCGTGTAACGAACCTAATCTGCATACTCGACGGTTTTCAAAGACGACAAGCGGATGTAACATGATGCTGCAGTTCCACAAGGCTAAGTCGTACGACATTTTAACAGTTGTGCGCGAAAGATTTTGCGGCAACGTGTTATCCCTGAATCACAAAGTCTCAAGAATCGAACGACTTCGATTTCTTTCCAATAAGTGCGTAGGGTAAAGTGGGGTGAGATGACGCACTTCCTCGGTCCTCTACAGCATTAATTAATACACCAAATCTTGTTCATTCGAGAGAAACATGAAGATTCCATTACGACAAATGTGTTCCGTAGGACTAGCAATAAGTAAATTGTTGAAATTTCATTCTTGGATATACAATAATTTTTGTTCTTCTAACAACACATAGTTGTCTTGTTGACAATAAAATTGCCAATTCCACAATCTTAAACGATATTTTTACGATTTTATTGTGGGTTGATATATATGACAAAGTTTTATTGTCGATTCAGCAATATTATTGCTAGTTTTTTTCTCCGTGTGAATAAGGTTTTATGTACGCTGTTAGAAATTTCTAATTGAACTTCCAATTACATTCAATTAAAGCAAAATTTATGCACATAATTGAAAAATTGATTGAAATTTCAATAAACATTTGAATGATATAATATTAGGGTGGTTCTTATTTCACTCAAAACAGTTTGTTTTAGTTTGTTTTCATTTTCTGTGGTTGACAAAAAGTTTTTTTTTGTACGGGGCACCCTCTAATTTTGTTCTACATTATGAAGAAGTCCTACAATATTTTTCACATAATTTTCAATAGACATTCAGGGGTCGCTACCGACGTTTGGGATAGGGATCAAAAATGCCTATTGAAAACGTCGGTAGCGACCCCTAAATCTTTTTTGAAAATTATGTAAAAAATATTGTAGGACTTCTTCATAATCTAGAACAAAATTTCAGGGTGCCCCATACAAAAAAAACCTTTTTTGTTGACAATAGAAAATGAAAACAAACTGACCCAGATAGAAAAATGTCTCCATAATGCCATCATAATGGTGACATGCACGCCAAGAAATGTTCGCATAATGGCGCCAAGGTGTTTCCGCATAAAGCATTGTTATTGGTAGCAAAACGAGGTGATGGCACCATAATTGAAACATAATGTTTACATTCTATGCATCATTGCAAGCTGAGCGGAGTTCATGATAGTATGTTTACGGCACGTTATGTTACAAAACATTCAGAGCATGCTTTTCTATCTGGGTGAAAGAAACTTTTTTGAGTCAAATAAGAACCCTCACAATATAATATAGCAAAAGTTTTAAATTCAGTTGCGTGTAAATGAATTCTCATTCACGGAAAAAAAAGAATAGTTGCAGCAACTACTTTTAAATAGTCGATTTTCGACCATCTACTTGAGTAGTTGTTGCAGCTACTTAGTAGTCAGAACAAGTAACACGTTAGCTGTCTGAACTAATTCAAAATCCCTCAGGTATTCACGTTAGTTAGTACAACTATTGAGTTACTTTTCCTGACTACTAAGTAGCTGCAGCAACTACTCAAGTAGATGGTCGAAAATCGACTATTTAAGTAGTTGCTGCAACCATTTCTTTTTTCCGTGTTTCAATCACCGAGAATTGGAAATTTCATTCACATATGTACATGAAAAATATATTGTTTTATGCTGTAGAGGAGCGAGAAAATACGACATCTTACCCTGAATATTTACCCTACATGATATCTTTATTTTTAGAAATCCAAACAATGATCTCCAATTGACTCTCGTATTGATAATCTGTGGATTTTCAGGTGTAGGTGACGTACATTTCTGCAAACAAAACGTGAAGTTTGAGCTGATTCTCCAGTGTGACAGATATTTTTTGCTTTCCATATATTAACCAAAGTTGCGGTTGAATTTTATTCCCCGTAGGAGTTGATTAGGAAAAAATATCACATTGAAATAGCTCCCACTTTGCTATCTCAAACGCTTGCCAAAAGTGAGACCGTTAGGGGCAAAGTATGGGCACCCTGTTCAAAATATTTCATAAAAACTCATTGACGAATGGGAAATTGAATGGGTTACAATGAAAGTTAACCCTTTCCAACACTTGGTCCATATATGGGACGATGTTTTTTTGATGCGTTTGTAACTGTGGAATATGAATTAATCATTTTCAGTAGCTTCACCCCTGAAAAAATTCTAGTAAATGCATTAAGCAAATGGGAAAAATGGTGCCAATTGAATTACTTCGCCTCTAAAGTACTGTAAAAGGTCTTAGAACACATCATCTCGAATAAAGACTGGTGTCGGAAAGGGTTAATGATATTCAATCAGAATTCTGAACATTTGTCATCAGATTTTATGGAATATTCTTACCAGGGCAGAATTTCGACGCAGATTACCAATTTTTCCCTCAACGAGCCTCTAACGTACCTAAAACATATTTCTTCTGGAAGTTCATAATCAACTGCAGTTTGATCCATTCAGAGAACATAAACAATCCTTGAGGATTGATGATTCGTGAAATTAAAATCGTTCGTGGTTCTAGTTTCTAAAATTGAAAGAATTCAAAACATTCATCTTTTTCTTATGCTTCAATCTGAAGAAAAACGAAGTTACGCCGAATCCTTCACTGACAGAAAAACGACCTGCCCGACTGGAAATTGTCATCGGGTTGACCCAACATATGATAAGGATCTAACAAGGTCATCCGAAATGAGGCATACCTGCTACAGTCCTGATCAGGATTAGGTGTGGATGCCCCACGTATAAATAAGCTCATTTGGTCCTAGTCAGGATTTCCTCAGATTATCCTAAAAGGCTGAAGTGGGTTTTCCTCGCTGTATCCTCATTGGGACCTCGTTAGTTCATCCTCAGATCATGAAGATAGTTTAATAAACTGAATAAAAAAATGTACAGTCTTGATTGTAGACTGTACACTCTTTGATTCAACACATTTTCCTCAAATTAGAAGGTAAATCTCGAAGGATTCTCAACTGCCTTGCTAAAAATGGCCCTTCCTCCAAATTGGACCATCAAAGGCCCTAACTTGACCCAGATCGCGCCAAGTTGGCCCAAAGCAGGGCCTGAGAAGACAAAATGTCACGTTTCTAGCTGAGTGTGCCTATTTTTAAATTCAATCTGTTCATTCCAAATACATTACCTACTTCTCAAAACTGTTGACTATTTTGTTCAATCTATCCCTAACGTATTGAAACCAAATTTTATCGAATCAATTCACTGATGTTCAATCTGTTTGATATCTCTTTAATCTTTTGATTTTGCTTTGGATTTCCTGTTCATATCCTAATTTTGAGTTATTTTGGAGGTTTCTGTATGGAATTCCTCATGAAAGCCCGATTAGTCTCTCCTGATGAGGTCCTTATAATAGTGAAGCGTGACATGACTTGTCCTGATAAGGCAACCTTATCAGGACCTGAGCTGGATCAAGGTTTACCTGATCAGGTCCATGGGGTAAATTTCCAGTCGGGTGGTTGAAACATTCGTGGTCGCAGTAACTTGAAATCTGGTTCGATTGACCAGGAAATGTGATTGTTATATTCAGAAAAAGTGGTTGAAGCCAAAATTAACTACATATTCTGGTTATTACACCAAGAAAAGAATCTCGTTTTTCTAACCTGAAAAATTTAGTTAATTTTTGTTTCAACCACTTTTTCTGGACATCACAATCACATTTCCTGGTGAATCGAACCAGATTTCAAGTTATTGCGGCCACGAAAGTTTCAACCAGGTCGTTTTTCTGTCAGTGTCGAAGTTGTTCATTTGGGACACCTTAAGGAAATCTAATCCCGTGTGGAAATTAATTCTTGGCGACAGTTTGGGCCAAACTAGGCGTTCTCGTTTTATTTCAGGCCCTGTTTTGGTTACCCTTATAGGGCCTAGACAGGATTGTTTCGCACTCATCTTGAGTGCCTGCATAGTATTCCCAACTTGCGCCTACGTAGGACACCCATGATGAAGCTAATGTAGGCGATGAAACTAGGACCTTTGAAAGAATAATAAATTGTTGCGAATATCATCAAATTGAATAAATATTGCAAGGAGGGAACTTCTTCGATTGAAAATTGGGCTATCCAAGGCCCTATCCGTACCCAGACCACTTCGACTTAAGTCCATAGAGGGCCTGGAATGAGTCGATTCCAATTTCTATTCGGGTATTCCATCCAACATTACTTTGTTCATACATTATCGGACTGTATCAAAAAACAGAACAGCCTCATTCAGTCTTGGAATTAACCATACAATGATGTCTTTTCCGATTTTTTGACATTGTTCACCGATAGTGTGAACACAGTATACATGGATAAAATATATTTTTTTGGGGGCATACACCGCAAAAAGTCGAAATTACCAATACGATTTCAATAAACTTGCTTTTTAAAGTAGGTTTATATTCAAAAAAGGAATTAATATAAGGGCAAGGCTCTATGCAGGCTGTAGTTGGATGCATTCAGATTTTCAAAACGGGGAAAACCAGGGCCGTTTTTAAGGCAGGGCACACCGGGCCCGAGCCCAGGGCCTCCTCCAAAAGGGGGGCCTCTTCGTAGAGAATCGTTAAGATTTTTATATTTTTTTAAAGTTTACTTAAACAAAATGAAATCAAGTTATTTTAAAAATGAAACTAATAAATACATATATATATATATATATATATATATGTTTTGAAATTCATTTTTCACTTTGATTGAACAGTTTTTTACGACATTTTTGAGCCCAAAAGGCATTAATCAAATCACTGAACTCTATTTCTTTTTTAATAAATCTGATTCGATGCACATAATAGATAAATTGTTTAGCCTTGACTCGGTCATTGAATTTCTTATATCGTTTTTCACAAATTTCAAGATTTTACGTCTCCTTACATAGGCCTTCACTCTAAGTAGGCCCAGCGCCTTCAAGCAATGAAAGACATGGGTTGTATACAGGTATGCTTGAATCAAGATCTTCGGGAGGAAATGGGAAGCCTTGCAAGGCCCTATTAAGGCTGTAGTTGATGTGCCTAGATTTTTAAAACCGGGGGAAAAATTGGTAATGTAGCGTGGCCCCATATGGGCTTTATACGGGTGTCCCTGACTTAGAGAGATCAGGCTGAATATCAGCAACCCGACTAGGCCTCTTAGTGGCTAAGGTTAGGACATCCCAAGTTTGGATACCCAAAATAAGTCCATACGGGGCCTATATTCAATACAGGACGCCCGGAAAAATTTCCACACGGGATCAGTGTCTGTACCTGTTACGTAATGTTCGAAACCTCATTTCATAAATTTAGAAGAAAGTCGACAATTAATAACAGCCATTACAATCGACTATAAATCAATGATCAAATAATAAAGTGAATCGCTGTAAGGTCTGGCTGGTGTTGTACAGCTATAGGTATATAATTCAACTCTTTCACGTTACACGTGCTCCTACATTTATACGAGGGACTGAATAATTATGAAGGCTACTTTACATAACATGAAAAGCGGCTACATGCATTTGTGTGTCTATTCACATTTCCATACGTGAAAACACACACGTATGAGTCCACGCTATAAAAAATTGTACAAAGTAATAATTTCCTTAAGACAAGTCAACTAAATATAAAATGCATGTTATTGCGTTGACCTCTGTATTGAATATGCTTTCATACTTGTCTTGTCAACTAAACGATCAATCCACACCTGCCATCGACATGATTGTTATACTTCTCGATTCTTGCAGGAAAATAATACTCTTCCGTTCAATACTTTCCATTGTATTTTCATAAAAAATCCATTTGTCAATTTGTTCTTGTACACGGGAGAATATACGTTAATTCGATGATCGATACGTATTTACAGTGTGAAAAATAGTTTTTTTCTTTAAGGCGACCGAAAAATTCTGATCCGACACATGTTTATGACATTTACTATGAATTTAACTCATGAAAGTTCCGGAAGTACGGAAAATTCCTGCACGGAGAAAAAAGCAGGGTAATGGTTACTTTGCAGCAGAGCAGCGACACATGTTCGCGTGGAAAGTTTGTCTCGCAGAGTAGAGTAAAAATTACTTCGCAGACACGAGCCTACTCTTTCGGCATAGCAATCATTGCTGCGTAGCAGAGTAATGGGAAACAAAGCGTTCATTACTCTTCGCGGAGCACTGGTTACTTTGCGCGCGCGATTTCCGTTCTTCAGCTGTATTCTCGACATTCTGCATTTGTTTATTGTGTCGTTGTCAACAAAAGTAACCAGTGCTCCGCAAAGAGTAATGAACGCTTTGTTTCCCATTACTCTGCCACGCAGCAATGATTGCTATACCGAAATGGTAGGCTCGTGTCTGGGGAGTAATTTTTTTACTCTGCTGAGAGGAACGGGTGCTCTGCGAGACAAACTTTCCACGCGAACATGTGTCGCTGTTCTGCTGCAAAGTAACCATTACCCTGCTTTTTTCTCCGTGTAACGCGTGGATTTATCAATCGCTTTGTAGTATTTATACGAAGTTTCCTATAGACATTTTTCACAGCGTAACCACTGGAAAATGCGATGTTCTATACGAATAAGTAACTCCAAAAATCACCTGTTTTTCAGAAGGCGCAAAACTACTGATCTTAGGGTCAATCTTTTCGGATATCGCGAGAGAAATGATCTATTTATACTATGTTTGATATATAACACGAAGCTCTAAGCTAAAAAATCTTCCCTCTTCTGTACAGTTGTAATCCGGGCACGGTTCGGGGGCAACAGCCACGAGAGATGCGGTCATCACCACTGTGGCGGTTTTACCTGACGGCAGCAGTGATTCTGGCGCTGATAACACCCTCTGCCAGAACACAAATACCGCGCCTCGGTGGTGCTATAAACATTTTCAGCCGTTACGGTTATCTCAGCATCAGCATGCGGGTTGTACCGCGAAACGATACCGACACCTGGATCTTTCGTGAACCGACCTTGGACGTCTTTAGAAATCCTATCTCCTTGTCAACGATCAGACAACAACACTCTTCGAAAGATGATACCACATCGACCACGGCCCCCGTCGCCGTATTCGACGGGGACTTTCATATGGAATTTTGCGACAATATCAGACAACTTTTGCAGGCTTATTTCCGTGATTTCACAATCGAGAGACTCGAAAGACCGTGGCACGCATTCACAGCCAGTTGGTCTAAGGCCGCGATAGCTCGACATCTTGGTATCAATGCGACCTTCATCACCGGTGACCACTGTTACGTTCTGGTGCGAGTCGCGCGATTTCGCGACAATCAAAAACTGGCTGCCGCCGCGGACAGCATGGTCCTTGACGAGGCTGTATTGAGGGAGACTGAAAACATAACCGTTGGCGACGCTAGCAGTGTGATACGATTCATCAGGAACTTTGGCTCTCATTATATTGCT
The DNA here is from genome assembly GCA_018340375.1 of Gonatopus flavifemur. Taxonomy (NCBI): domain Eukaryota; kingdom Metazoa; phylum Arthropoda; class Insecta; order Hymenoptera; family Dryinidae; genus Gonatopus; species Gonatopus flavifemur. The sequence goes on from JAFFJZ010000005.1 coordinate 17,948,300, forward strand.
TCTTATATTACCGGAAATTCTCTCTATCAGGTAATTGAAGTTTGATAATCTCAAAGTATACACGTCAAGATTACCATATTGGTTGTAATAATCGGTCGAACAAGATTATCAATCAATTCTAAATGAATAATATTTGGTGTGTCTTTGAGTTAAAATCATTAACAGCTATCAAGAATTTAATGCCTTATTGGATATAACAATAGAAAGTTTATCATTCAATTCTCGACAGCGCCTAATTATGTAACGACATTGTAATACAAAAAAGTAAAAACAAGCTGCATTCATTTCTTCACACTTAATTACATTTATTCTCAACTGTATAAAATCATATATACATATTCGTGAAGTATATCAAATTTAATCTAGAAAAGAAACGTATGTACGTATACATACTTATACATTTTAATTGGTGAATTTTTAAGTTCACGTTCACTCATACGTTTATGTTATTCTTTATGCTACCCAACAGTACCCAGTTTCCATTAATAGTTTGCATAATCGTGTCTAAAGTAGGCAAGAGTGAAGTTGCACAACTTTTTCTGCTTGAAATACGCGGTGCTGTAATGTAGGAACCAGTCGTCCTGTTCTTCAGTTTAGACCCGATGTAGAGGTATTCATATCCTACTCGAAATAAACAGCTTCAAACATTACTGATATTGCGAAAAGTATCTCTGTTATCATCCGTCATCTGGTAGATAGAATTTTATCAAAGTGTATTACACTTTCAGAGAAAAAAACTGATCTCAAAATGCAAAGTGACATTTCTTTGGAAGAAGTGAAAGGTCAACGATCTATCTTCCAGAGATTCAATAATGAAAGAACGAATGGCATCGTAAAAATTATCATATGTAGTCTTCATTTGGTTAGATTAAAATTGACCTTGGCACTAAAAACTTCTTTATAGCTTTTTTTTTTATTCATATCCATCATCTTATTACGTAACATTCTGAAAGTAACAGCTATCGGTTGTTTGGATGAATTTTTTAGTATATAAAATATAAATATAGAAGTTGTGAGATATCGTTTCAAAGTACACAATTCACAATTCAAATCACTTTGGATGCAATAAGAGAATCACATATAAATGAGACAAATTGTTTTCAGGTGTTCGTCTATACTCCACAAGTCTATTTACGTATAAAGGATCGTTTGAAGACAAGAGGAGTAGCTAAACTCTCGAATTTAGAATTGAGCAATTACTTTTCGCCGTGGTACGCGGAACATATGGGTGCTATTCAATCTGCGAGCGGAAACCGTTCTGTGGAAGCATGGGCAGTCGACCGTCTTCGAGTTCAATATTATATATTCACCTACGCGAGTCTTTTGAAGCTTCACGATGATGCTGTGTTATTGAAACAATTAAATGTATTGTTGGGCAACGAGGCACTTCTACAACTGCATTTGCGTACCCTGGCACCGATATTCAAAGATTCCAAACAACATCAATGGTTCCTCGAAGTCATGGATAATTATTTCAAATTGTGGGAAGTCAATATGTGAGAATAGTTGTTCTTTTAAGGATTAAGATAATGCGTCCGAAGTATCGCCATCATTGACAGTAATGACAGTTCCTAAGATTGATTTTAAACATGAGGAAGCAGCAGCAGTTAACACAGATAATCAAAGAAGTGTTACGTTGTTCTTCTTATCGAATTAAAAAAAAAACATTCTTATAATAACGATAATTTATAATGATACGCCGTTGTTGTTATAAATAAGTATTTATTATTATTATTATTACTTTTATCAATCGTTAATAGAAACCATTTTTATACAAATGTTTATCAATATATCACAAGCAGTGTTCATAAAATTTTTTAATTCGATCAAAGCAAATGCATGACATGTATCTCACTTATACGAGAAAAAATTCTTGCCTTAAGGAGATACGAGCGGTTAATACGTATTTAAGATATCTCCCTGTATAGCATTCCTCGAGGCACTCGAAAAGAGCTCTACAAAGAAATATTTTGAATTAATGTACGTAATTTTTCTTGTACTTTGTCTCGGAAAGACAACCGTACCGCTCGTATCACGTTAAACTGTTGGAACAATGTAATTATAGTTATCTATCTTATATGTATTTTAAATGATCATAAAGAAATTGTTATAAATTTTTGAAAGCAACATTTTACAATAAATTCAATCGTGGATTACACACATTCGAAACGAATCATAATGAAATGCAACAATTAGAATTATTTTTAAGAGGGTGAATTTGCAATTCTTGATATCCAGAAGTTAGCATTTTGAAAACATTTTCATGATGGATACAAATCATCGAAAAAAAATACCAAACATTTGTATGCATATTCATAAAATGTATTCAAAATGATCTCATGTGACTTGGGAATCTCGATGCATCGCATAATTCTGGATTTTATCTATTATTACACGTTCAAGACTAGATTAGTTTGTATAAAATTTGACAAGTAAGTCTTGATCCTCGATGCTTCTCAATTGAGAATTGAGAAATTTTGACAATACAATTGTAAAAGAAGAATTACCGCAATTAAATTGTTCAACATATTCTTTTTTTCGATACGTTTGAGTTTGAAAAAATAAATAGATGAATACTCGTTCATATCGATGTGATTTTTCGTAGAAAATTTTACAATCTAATTTAAAAAACTGTTTATTATTAATTACTACTATCTCGATGATACATGAATTCTTGTGCGTACGAAATGTTGGCTATTTCAATTGGTACAAAGGATGGCTGATGCAATGAGAATGAAACAAGTTTTCATTTTTAAACAAAATAGCATTCCACAAAGGAGCTTTTTATAAAGTTATCTCTGTAACATAACACGGTTGGAAACATAAAATTGCAATAAATAACATGACACGATGTTTGTAATGAGAATACTTCTGGTATTTAAGTCCCTGTAATTCAAATGTGATACGATGACGAATCCCTCGAATCTATTGAATAAGGTTTTTGATCACACGACTTTTCATTATTATATCTGTTTGAGAAAATAATGACAAACGTTTTTTCTATTGATATGTATAAAATAGGAGAAAAATTCAATAGAAATATATGTATATCCTATGTAAATAATCAAAGGTAAGAATAAGTATTTTTAGATGAATAAACAATTAATTTCTTACATTGAATCATTTGTTTCTTCTGTTATTTCATGTAAAGAACATTCATGTGAAAATATAAAATATAACTTATAGTCGTTTTTAAATATTATTACGATTCAAATAGCGAAAAAGCTCAAAGTTAATACGTTAATCGCAGATAATGACTTTCATAATTTGTGAAACTTGCTATCTACAGTACAATTCTGTTAGAATCTTCTACAAGCATCACATAATATATATAGAAAAAAATGCTACAGTTTACAATAGAATATAAAATTTCTCTTTCCATTTATATATTGTACTTGCGATCATGTTGCGACAGCTTCGAATGTTCAGAGCAATTAACCGAATCAACGATTGATGGAAAAAATGTTTTTGGAGAGAACAGAAACGAATTAATCTGAATCATATAGAAGTTTTGAAGAATCCTGTGAATTCCGAAACGCTGTAAGAATATTCTTAAGGTATGTAAAAATCAGCTGATTGAGAAATGAATAATATTTTTTATAGAAAAATAACAGCAATGTATTTGTTCTTCTACATGTTAATTATACAATCCTTCATTATTATATGAAATTAGACAAAAATGACTCATGGAATGCACGACATAATTTGTCAGTAGTACGAGGATTGTCTGATTATTTACATTTTTCGTATAAAAACACTTGTAGACAAAATATTAGGAAAGAAAAATGTATAAGAATTCTAGAAGCAGAACTGGAAATTTCAAATTTTCATCACTCTTCTCGTTCGATGAATGAATTCTGAAATTTCGTTGTAGATATCAAGTTTGTATTCATGCAAAATGATATAGAAAACTTATATCGAAAAACAGATCTTAAAGCTGGTTTTTTTTTGCATAGGGTAGATCTTATTCTATCAAAATAATTTTACCGCTCTTTGTTCCGCTCGAGAAGTTCTGAGAAATTTGTCTTGTTCCCAAAATAAGGAAAAAATGAATACTTGAAAACTTTCGGCACAGATTTACGGAAGAAAAACCAGTTTCGATAATATCGAATATTTTATCCACCTTCGATAGATACTTCAATCCGATTTTGTGAAAGTTTGCAATTTTGCGCTAGCTTGGAGTTCCATTCCTATTTTTTTTCCATTAACGACAAGCACCATTGGAGTCTCAACGCGTATAGACTTGAAATCGAATACCTAAAAGAGAAATATGCATATTCCAATGATAATTGTGAATTGGAATTTTTAACAGATTCTAAAAAATACTAACATTATCCTTGTAAGAAAAATTATGATGAGTGACAAAAGGTTCGGGTATTGCCACAGAATCCCCAACCGACACACCTCGACCCTGCACCAAATTGTACACCGTAACAGCTATACAAGTCTTCTCTTTATCAACAAGACAAAATGCACTGAATAAGGAAAATTCAGAATATTATAAACCCATTGTTCATGTATAAAAGGAAAATTTGAATAATTCATACTTACAAAGGAACACAATCGGAATCTTGTACCCAACACACCACTTTACCAAATATCACTTTTTCTAAATTAATTCCAAGGCTCAAATCTTTTATAGGTATCAAATCTAATTTCACAGATTTCTCTCCAGATGTGTACGAACCACCTTTGTACGGTCCTAAATGTTTAACGTCCAATGCCTGTTTCAGGGCGGAAAATTTCATCTATTAATCAAATTGCGTAATTGGTTTAATGTTCTAAGTATCTAATTTGCAATTTTTGCCAAAAATCTAATAAATTGAGCCATAAGAGAGGCATAAGAACTGCTAAACTATTCAACTACATTGATATTTTAGACGTTTTCCACATGAATTTCCGTGAGGCCTGTAGAAAGCCTTGATTTACTAAATCTCAATGTAAGTTCTTGACAAGTATATTTATACTCAATGATTTTGTATTGAGAATACCAAATACCATTCATGATTTGATTTATACTTCGGTGAGATAGGACCTCAGGATAATAAAGATAATATTGTAAGATACGAAAGCTCTAAATACCCGGATCATTTGATACAAGCGCTTGAGTTTCATCTTTCCATTACTATTAATTGAATTTTGTACGTCTTTGAGATACTGCAGAAGCTCGTCAAGTTTATTGCAAGGAGTTTCCCAAGTAGGATCTAACAATATTGCTTTTTCAAACGATTTCAATGCTTCTTCGTATTCCTCTTGATATTTCAAAGCCTAAAATAAAGCGTTCTATATATTTTCTTATTCGAACACTGTATGTATTCTATGATTTTTACTTACAACAGCTTTGTTATAGTATAAATCTGGATTACTTTTCGCTACAACATCTCTTTCCTAAAATTAAACACATTTCATCGATGGTTTGTGGAACTAGTAATTTGTTTTTGTATAAGTTGAATATACATGTACAAGCCACTCACTGCTTGCGCGTAAGCTGCCATACAAAGGCGTAAGGTGTTGGGACGTTGAGATGCCATGAAGAAGGAGGATAGATAGGCATTTCCTAAAATCGCCCAAGATGTGCCATCGTTCGTATCGAGACTCACAGCCTCTTTGGCATATTCCATGCCTTGTTGAATATTTTTGATACATTGGTCGTTGTTTATGGTAGGTTCTTGTCTAAGTACCATGGATAAATTACGTAGAGATATTTTGTTCTTTCCCTACAACATAAAAACTGATTTTATATAACTTCCAATGATTTCAACGATTTCAACGACCTAGGGGAATATTAGGGCTCCATATATTAGTTGACGCTATGTATCATTTCATTCCTATTGAAATGAATTATAAACTATATAACGCATTGACGTAATTGGTATTAATTTAGCAGGAATCAAGACAAAACCTAAATTCGAGGTCACAACCCTGTCCATGCATTTTATTACGACACATTCAGAATCGTCAGTTTTACAGTCGGATGAAAATAATGTATGTACGACTTTGTATATAATAAACTGGATAGTAATGCAACATACGTGTGGCAAAGCTCCTAAAAAACAATTCTTGGCCTGTTGAATATCATCATTTTTCCAATAGCATTCACCCAATTCGTTCCAAGCTTCTGTCAACTTAGGTTCCAATTTCACCGCTTTGCTCAACAACTCTTCCGCTTGAGGCACATAACGGTCCACCACGTTCAAGGCTTTACCTTTCAAATAATAATATTTTGCTCTCGATCCATCGATTTCGTACCCTTTACACTCATCAAATTTACTCAAAGTATCTTTCAGTTCCTTTTCAACGTCATGGTTTTTTTTAATAGCCTCCTCGATAGGGTGATTTTCAAAATAATGATCTCGAAAGAAATATAGTGCTCGAACTCTTTCCTAAATGGATTGGAGATATAGAGAAAGTTTGGAAAAAAAAATCAAAACAAAATACCCACTGTCAAAGCTATAATGGGATCTTCTTTTACGATATTCGAAGATTTCGCTCCGGCAACCACTTTATCATCTATGATAGTGGACATAATTTGCGGGGCACTGGATATTACAAATTTTCAAAAACATATCATTATATATTGAAAACATCAAAAATGATATCGTGGATTTCAACATCCATAGTTATTCTTGCGAAATGTCAAAATAATACTCCACCGAGAATATTGTAAAGGTTATGTCCATGAATTTTATATTATGAAGGATGATAAACGTATGTAACATTCTGGTTGTGTTGTATTCGTTCAACAAAATATAATACCGAGTTTTCATGTAATTTTCCTACCTTTTTTGTTGTAATAATTCTGCGACAAGAGTAGGACACGATAAAGGAAATCAAAAACTCTGCAAACGATAACACGAGCGTTGAAGTTTGTTTGTTTTCACATCAATCATTGTATTGTTTACAAACGAAAGTAACATACTCGATCATGTGATCGATGTTATTCAAAAAAAACTCGATTATAGAAATCATGAATGAACAATCTCTTTAAATGAATTGAGAATCGCTAGAGGGCACCAAAAGAATTAATTGGTGGGTGGGTAAATTTCCCGATCAGCTCTGCAATAGTTGGTTGACGCTGGATGTTTTTTGCGACTAAGCTGTATTTTTTTTTCATTCCAAAATGTGCAGATTTTCAAAATAAATCCTATTTTATATTAATCTTCAATTTACTGGAAAAAACTTTGAAAGAATTTAAAAAGAAAATGGAGAAACGTGGTTCGCGAAGATTGGTGGTGGCGCTACCGTCAATTTTCAAAACAGATCGAATATGGAAGGAATTGCGATAGAGTGCGGTAATCTCTTTGAAAGTCAGGTTGTTCGTGGCAGGAGCGTTCCTGTGAAGGTTGCATCGTTCAGAAACGCCATTTTATGTGTTTGGCTCTGACACTGGGACACAGTGGGTGCGTGAAGACGGGAGGATAATATACATCATTTGGGTATCGAGCCAACGGTGCATCATTCCGAAGATGTTGGTGAAATACTATGCACCCGACATGTACAAGTAACGGCGGGTTTCTTCGTTAAAAAAAGTGAGAGTGATCGGGCTTTGAAAGCTCGAATCGAAATGGTGTAGTGAGAGAGCTTTGTGTGCGTGAGTGTGTTTTCATCGGGTATAGTGCGTCGCACTTTTGGCCTTTTTAACAACACCATCACCAGTTTTGCCGATTATATTTGTGTGTCATTTAAGTAATTGGCGTTTGGTCAAGCTACGGACGGCCTCCGGATTCCTCGACACCCTTTGTGCTCTGTTTTTACGATGAGTTCGCGCAACATACCCTCAGATAAGGTGAGTTTCCGTCGTTTATCAGCTCTCGTCCGATATAATATGTCAACCGCACCCTGGATTCTCGTCCTCCTTAAAATAACTAGCTTTCGTACCTTTATGCATGTATATGCCTCAACTATTCACGTCGAATCGATTTCTCGTAAATATATCTTACACGAGAAACCCTTTGCGGATGTTTTCTGAAACACGATGATGACGTTTCGCCATCTCTTTCTTTCATTGTTGAATGTTCACACAAATTTCGAAGGACAATGGGTTTTTATGTTAGATACATTTCAAGAATGTAGCAGGTTCAATCAAGTTGAGAAATAAATCTGTCATTGTACGTTTGTACATTCATTCAACGAACTCTATAGATCACATTTGTGTGATGATTTTCAGTATATAAATCAGTATAATTTTGAATTTACGATCATTCATGAATCTGATCTTTCTATCGTTTGAAAGTGACGTCCAAGAAAATAAAGACAAACAATCTGTTATGTCCTTCTATCTATCCTTATTTTCTTTTCATGTCATATTGGCACAATTTTCAACTGGGAACAAATAGTCGTTGTTGATCCTTGGAAAAAATCAAAGACGGTGTTGTTGATAGCTATGAGATGTTTCGTTAAGATTAATCGTAACAAAGTAAAGTTTATGGCATAAGTCGAGGCGTGTTGTATATACTTCCTCTTTCGCACTCTTTCTTCTGGGTAGCAAAAGAACGAGCAAGTGAGCTCGCAGCGCGGCAACATGGAGAATAGGGATTCGCCCCGCAGCGTTGCCGCATCATCGTCATCCTCGTTCTTAGGACTTACTCATCCAATGTTTTTATTGCATTGCTTTGTATGGATTAACAGCATTCGAACAAATCATTTAGATTCTGCTTTCGTCATAAAAATAATTCAACAATAGTTGAATATTCAAAAACATAACGCACTTGACTTTACCATACCTTTCTATTCCATTTATGTCGCAACGATGGCTGAATATTTTGTTTTCTCCGCATAATAATTTTGCATATGTCAAATAATTGGATGTAGCTTCGATTTGTTTTCGCTTCAAGTCGGAGGCTTTATATCAAATGCAGAATCGAATCCTTTGTAAATACAATGAAAATTATACTCTAAATCAATGTTTTTGAAGTTTGAATCGTTTATTGAAACGAAACGAAAATTCAAACTCCTCCAGTTGACTCATTGGAATTGGAAAGATCGTTTGAAAAACGGACTGCAAGATTTTGGGTCTTCGACAGCTGAAAATTTGGTTATTTGTTTATCAATTCGTTTCAAAATAATCGATTCAAACTTCAGCAGTGGTTTAAATCAATGTTCTTGAAGTTTGAATCGTTTATAGAAATCGTTTATATTACCAATCCGTTTTGATAAACGATTCAAACTTCGGCAACATTTAAATCAAGATGAATGCATATCTATAAACTCGACGATTTGATTATTTGAAAATAATTGATTTTTATCAAATGGGGATATCATTATTCTTCAACGTATGAAATAGAGTTCAACTTTCAAACGTAATGAAAAGGTATTGTGAAATGAATTTCAGTAGAAGTAACTTACGACATACTATACTATGGGAAGAAATATTGTTTTCGTAACAATATTGTCTCATTATTACAAGTATCTAACGCATGGCAGTACAGGTATTGTTGCAATAATAACGATCTAGTATTTCTAATTCAGCTACTTTTATTCTCATTGCAGTTAAGCACCTTAATAATTACGTTTCAGATTGTCACAGAGACTGTCAATTTTTCAACAGAGGGATGTTATTTTTCGATTTGAATGGATTCTTAACGTTTCTCATTTAAAAAATTCATTCAGTGCCTTCCAATTATACGGTTTGACTACTTAAATATTGAATAAAATAATTCTATCGAAAGTTACATTAATCCGCTGCTAGCTTCATTCTCATATTTCACAGGGAAGTGAGGACGAATTTCTATTGTGAATGAACATATCTGTCCAATAAGAATCACCATAGTTTTTTCTAATCTACAATAGAATTCTCAGAAAGTACAGTAATTTCAATGATTATACATGGTTCACCATCTCACAATGTAAATTGGTCCCCAATTTATAGTAAAGTAAATTTTTAGATAACTGTTTTGTTCGTGTAGTTTTGCAGCTGTTATTTAAAGGGAGGTTCTCATCAAGCGAATTCCGAAATAAGGTGATTTTCTCGAAATTCTTTTCTCAAGAAGGAAGTAAATTAAGAACTCGAGTTATTTGAAACTCATCAAATGGGTCTCAAAGTACATGAAAAGAATTTTTTCAAGACAAAGGATTCTTATCCCAAAACTCTAAAGGCGTTTTTCTCGAAACCATGTGTTTCAAGTTTGGCTTTACGATATTTCAAAAACTACTGAACGGATCGCTCTCTTTTTATTTTTATTTTGAAGCTGATTGAATTTATTGGAGGATGAACCTGAATGGAGATGACATTTGCCTTTCTTGTTTCATTTTATAGCACTTTCAAGAGCGAAAACAAGGTGAAAAAACACTACCAAAAGTTTGCATGTCTGTGATTTTTGTAATTTGGGACTGTTCATTGGTTTTATTGGTACAACCTCCAACAAATATATGATATATTTCATAAAAATTTGGGGAATTTTAATGTCTGATAATTTTTTTGCTGGAAACAAATTGTTCATGTAGTCAAAGACTCAATTAACAAGTGTGAGAACCCCCGAATTGTTAATTTACTTCCTTCCGTGAAAGAAAAAAATCGAGAAAATCAGTTTATTTTGGGACTGCTACATGAGAACCTTCCCTCAACAAACTTTATGTCGAAAAATATTCGAAAATAAGGTCACAGAAGTCGACTGTTGGTTTGAACTTTATCGATACACATCATTCACGACAAACATAATTCAACTTTCTTTGTCTCCTGAGTCTATTCTGCATTACTAATACAAATTACGCAGAATGAATGATTCAGAGGCGATGTACTTGTTATCTAATAATTTGATTCTTTCTTATCTTCACAACGATTCTCAATTAAATCAAATTAATGTATTTTATTTGATTTTTTCTTCAATTGTTTTCGGTAATTCAACCGTTAACATAAATATTTGATTTTTCTTTAATCACGACATGCAAAAATGATTAACTCAAATGTTTATTCAATCGTATGAATCATGAATTCATAATAATTCTTATTGATAACAATTTGACAACACACCAGTGTGTCTCGCGATTTATTATTCTTATCGTGTGTTGTTTTTCTCTTTCATCGTTTTGCATCGTTTACCATTCACAATGCTTGCTGATTCATTTTAATTGTCATAGAGCCTTATTGGAAGAAGACTGAATTCGGTTAATAATTCCGTTGATGAATTTCATTCAGGTATTGCCTCTGTAACGAATCTTGCAATATATTTTGTGTTTCGACAATTCCAAATAATCATTTTCATTATATTCACGAAAATTTTTATTTCCATTTATGGTAGTCGTCGTGATGTGTTTGATTTTAAAATAGATATTGATTTTTTGTAATTTCCAATATATTTTTAAACTACAAGTATTAAAATATAGTAAGTAGGTTAAGGTAAATTATTGCATAGATGTATATTTATATCAAAATATGTTCGTTAATTTGTGTTTACTACAAGGACATTCAGTTTTATATAACGGTATCGTTCACATTTTCACTATCTACTGATCTATTTTTTGTGGTCTCACTGTTCTATTTATATTTCATGATCTTATCTTTTCGTGATATATCTAATTTTTCACGAATTTGATTTCCGTTATCGGTACCAATCTTGTAAGCATTTTTCAGTACACTGTAAAAAGTAAATGTGGAGTTTTCCCTCAAATTTGGTGGCAGCAAGAATCCTCCATGTGGGGTAATGTCAGTTTCCCTTATTACGGGGCAATTTTCCTTCATTTGGAGAAGAATTCCCTTCGAAGAGAAGAAATTTTCTTCCAAAATGGAGGAAAATCCCTCCAAGATATAGGGGAGATGAATTTCCCCCACATCAAGGATTTCTACTGCCAATAAATTTGGGGAACAACTCCTCTCACTTTTTACAGTGTAGTTATGATATTATTATATATTGAGAAAAGCTTGGAAACGGTTATATTATAATTTAAATATGATGCTGAAATTTGTAATTTGTATGTTATTCATCTCTTCAGTTCCCAAATACATGCTTTGAATTTTAGTTCTCGCAAAGATGATGAATTTATACGTGCAATCCATGTTTTCATTAATTACTTGTAAATACTTACGCTAAGGTGAACTGATCTCATCATCTCGGTAAAAATCAAGTATCTTAGAAGAAACGAGGAATAAGGTTCTTTTCTTTTTTTGTTCCATTTTCAAGTAAAATCTAGTCTTCTTGACACGGTTTCCCTTTCAAGCTCAGGGTAAGGAAGAAGAGATATTTGGAGAGATTGGATTTCGTCTTTTAATTGAATCCAACCAGGGCTTAATGAATCCGCTGTTTCGTCATTTGTATTCAGGATTTTTCTTCTTTCTTTTTCTTCTCCGATATTTCGCTCGTTTCCATGTTGCTTTTTTGTACAGGAAACAGTTGGAATTTATGATGAATTATGTAAGAGTGATTAATGGTGTGAATTATAAAAAGTCCGACAATGATTATTTATTACAATACCTAACACTTTAGGATTGAGACATAAAAATAGTCGTTGTTTCGCGTTTGTATTTTTTCATAGATTTGTTGACAGATTTTTGTCAATATTTGATTTTGAAAACAAGGTTTGATGATCGAACGGGTTGAATTATTTTGTTGTTCGATATACTTTCATTTAACCTGCATCCGTCCCTTGTGTGAATTTGATGCGAGTTCAAATTTTGTTCGCATTTTTATCAACGAATCTGTTGATTCAAGTATGATACCATCCAAACATGATACAGAAAATACTTGATAGATTGATTTTTCACAGTGTCGAGAGGTTTTAGTTAACCACATCGCTTTGTATACATAAAGACACGATGTAAGAAGAATAGATGATTCATATTTTGTATATGTCTTGTGAAATTTTCCTGACATAATCCTTGATTTTGCCACTACGAAATTCAAGTGTTGGGAGCCAAAGAAAGCGGCAAATTCAAATTAGATATCGAAAATACAAGTCCAAAGTAATGAAGAAGGAAATTACAATCGTATTATAAGACATAACATTAACAGATGGAAGTTATTTTTCATTTGAACTTAATTTGAATAAAAAAATTGAAATTTATCTGGCCTCAACGATATTTCCGCCAACTGGTGGCATAAATTGAAATTATGACAACAACTGCATCAAAAATATCTCCCACCTATTCTCCTTACATCGTGCATAAAGATTGTCAAAGACTTTGATTATATAAGTATGGACTGCTAGTTAACAACTTCAGACTGATCTCACAAATATTGTCGCGTTACAGCGCCTCTACTTTCCACGAACTAAAATTTTTAAATTGGCAAGTAGTAAATAAATAAATTCTAATTGTGAAAGCAAGTTATTTGTTTAGGTTATTTCACTTCAAGTTTCACATAGAAGTAGTATTTCAAAATATTTAGTGATTATAAGTGCAAACCTCATAAACTGAATGCAATGAATTGTATTTACTCGATTTAAGTTTTTGAATTCCCGTCTTTTTGGTCTCCCAGTAATCGAAAGATCTCGCTAGATCTTGGAGACAGGAGACTAACGGTGTTTCATAGGAGAGAGGGGTTGACTGGCAGTCCATACTTAATATAGTCAAAGGTCAAAGAAGTTTTTTCAAGGAGATACCAGCGCTGGGACATTAACCAAAATATCTGCAGTATCTGCGGCGAAAAATTACTCAAAGTTGGGTAAAACGAGGACACAGTGGCATTCCTGCGAGGTTTAAAATCCGATTGACTTCATTTTACTCGACTACAGATGAAGATAAATTCGAATGTTTTTATTATTTCCGCAAGTTGAACACCGTTGAAAAACTTCTAGATGAATGTTCATCTGTAGTCGGGTAAAATGGAATCAACTGAATTTCAAACTTCGCGGGAATGCTACTATGTCCCCCTTTTACTCAACTTTGTATAATATTTCGTCAGAATATTCTCTCCGTGTATGCATCCAGAAAACCGAGTGTTCGGAATAGCTCCAAAGATGAATCAAAATATGCTCAAAAAGAAATGAGTGAATTTAAAACCTAATCATACATACCAACTCTATCGCAAGGCGATGGAAGTGAATGCGTAGGTGCAAAATTATTGAAATTATTTGATCCCCGCTGAAGGTGAAAGAAACTAATTGAAAGAGGATAACTGCTGTGCTCAAACAAGATTGAAGTAACTCGATAGCTATTTGAAGCCTTTCCAAGGTAAAGAAGTTGAATCAAGGAGGTTCTAGATTCCGAAAGTAAATCGAGATACTTGAATTTTACACTGCGCAGATTTCGTATTTGATAAATCTTTATTTTGGTACGGTGGAATAAATATTCACTTCCCTCAGATGACATTTATCAAAGTTTAAGGAAAAAGCATAAGCGATAATATATAAATTCATATACACCCTTTAAGAAACAAAATTTCTTTCTTTGTTCTCATATCTGATTTTTAGACTGATTTTGATATGATTTATAACGCGATTGGAAAAATTTGGACGATTTTTGTCCTGATGGTTGAATAATGCGGACAACAGCAGGAACAGTACTTTTTCAAGATTTTAGTCTGGATTTTTCGTCGATCACTTTTATTCGTTAGAGGAGAAAATAGTTTCTGTTCGCATTATTCAACAATCAGGACAAAATCAGTCTGAAAATGAAGTAAAAGGACAAAAACCGTGCAAATTTTTCGACCCGGGAACAAAATTGTGGTCGAATGATTCATGGAAATAAAATTATTAGTTAACGAAGCAATATTTGTTTCGAGCAAAGAAAATTCGATTCACCGTATCATACTTATTTTATTTATTCATTTATTTATACGGGTGAAAACCCTTTGGTAAATCCATCATGTATCGAACAAAAATTTCATTAAAGTCGAGCAAATTTGATTTCAGTTGAACAATTTTGTTTTGCACTCTATTCAATCAAATGTTAATTCTGCCGCAACAAACTTCCTTTTAAGGATATAGTTCATTGAACGAGAACTTTCATTATATATCCCGAGAAGAACGAATACGACTGATCTCCATAAATGACGACAGGAGTTTTGGGACGTCCAGGAATTTATGAAACATTTCTCTTCTAACTTATAGTAATCTTTTGGAAGTTCATAGTAGCATATGCCGGGCACAGAGTGAGTTTTGCTAAGATAAGGCAGGGATTACCATAATTCGAAGGAGGCATGTACATAAGTGCCCGTGTGTCATATAACTCTTGTTATTATGAGAATTCATCCTATTCATTTTCTTAACTGAAGTGGATAACGCAAAGGCTCCGGTTTCCGTCCAAGCATACCAACTTTCCGACCACCTGATACTTTTTCGAATAATTATTTAAATATTTATGTAGATGAATCAAATTTGCTTGTGCAACGTGCAGGCTGCACGTTTATTTACTTACTCTTCTTCATTAAATAAAAACACCTGCGATCAGTTTTTCTTAAAATATGAAATAGTCGGATTTGGAAGGATGGTCGCGAACCGTCGCGGTTGCGTTGAATCAAAGATGTTATAAATGTGTGATGTTTATTTTCACACTGCAAATTTGCAGCTTTTATCTCAAGGCACTTGAAGTATTTGAATTTTACAGTGATTTCATACACTGAGAGAACAAATTTCTCTTGGCTCGATTAAATACTTATTCGAACAAACAAATATTTAATATGCTATGAAATATTTTATCAATGGAAATAGTTATTTAATTGAGTCAATGAAAGTTCATTCAAATCAATGAAGTATTTTATTGTTCTCGGAAATTTTTTCTCTCAGTGTATCGTTTCAAAATGTATCAATAATCTTCAGTACTTCATCTATTGCGGTACATCGCCCGAATGTCGAATTTCGGAAGAAAACTTTTTTTCTTGGTCGGTAAAAAAAACTTGTTCTCCGAAATTCGAAATTTGGGCGATGTACCACAATAGATGAAGGACTAAAGAATATTTCCTGAAAATTTCAGACTTCTTTATTAATTCAATGCGGAGAATTCTTATCGAGAAAATGTTTACTCAGTCGGTACGCTGGTATCCCCTTAACGAATCCGTCTTCGCTGAGTGGAATGGATAATTCAACGATGACAATTCGCTGTGTTTACGAATTAATTCCTTATTATTATCAGTCATTCGCTGAAACAATGAATTGCGGTTTATTTTAACAAATAATAACGAACAAATGTCGTTAAAATAGCGAAATTCTTGCTATTCCAACGAATTTTTCTTTCTCCATGTAATCAAATACAAAAATATGGAAATATATGATGCTCTCCACTTGTTCTAGACCATAAAAGTTAACCAGTATTTGTTATTGAGAAGAAATAAATTTGAACATCGTAATGAATTTGAAATTAGATTTGTTCATATTTTGCTGTCAATCCGGTTGAATAAGTGATTCAAATTTGAACCGCTGGTGTCTACTCCTTGAAAATTCCTTTTCCTCTCATTGGTCAGTCTATTCAATAAAAACGTATGATTAATCAATTCCGTTGAATCTCAAGGACCGGTAGACACTGTGTTCAATGATACAATCGAGCCACCTCCTACGACCTTGTACTTCAGAATCTAATAACGATTTACCGTTATCGTATTGCATTTAAAATTATTCCCAAAGTCATAGTTTGTTATATTCAAAGCTGAATTATTATCTCAACTATTCAGAATAATGTAAATTGAATGAAACGCATTTTTGAACGATGTAAAAGGCGCCATTTGATTGTTGCAGCAGAATACTCAAATCTGAAGGGTGCCGTTAGTACCCTTCCGAGAAGTATCTCTGATTTATGCAAAATTATTCATCCATGTTAACACGTATCCACTTTTAGTAATTTTGAAGTGCAAATTTCATATGACATTTCTCGAGTGCGTCAATAAACCTCATCTGAGAGTAAAGAGTCATGTTCATATGTAATAAATATTTATTTAGACGTATCCAAAACAAGTTTCATTAAATACAGATAAACTTCTCTTTCAGTGTAATACGATCAGGACATCGCAGACTCAACTCAACGAGGTCGCACCTTTTTGAACACACAATGGCCTATACGATCAAATGATACTCTCTAAATTTCTTCTAAAAATTCTCATTTCATCGCAATGAAGATTCACTTCTAAGAAGTGTCTTATCGTCATCGAAGTTGCAATATTTTCACTCTTCGTGAGTGGATTCTTACTCCAAAAAATGTTTCTCTGATATTTTCTTAATAAGTATAGTAATTTTGGAAATGGATCTGATTAACTTTCCGGAGTAAGTCTTCCCTATACAAATTACTCTCTGAATCTGCACGGAGAGAAATTTAATTGGAAAGATTACCATTTTATTCGCAAACTAGAACTATTCGGAAAAGTTGAACAGTGACTTATGTTACAAGTTATTGTCCAATTTTCCCGCATAGTTCTAGTTTACGAATAAAATGGTAATCTTTCCAATTAAATTGCTCTCCGCGTGGAAGAGTGAAAAATCACACGTTTCACTCCTGGTTTACTAGTACAAGGAGAGGTAAGAAAGTGTAACCCACCAATTTTAATGAAACTTTGCATATTTGTAGGTAGATCATTGAAAAATAATCGACACGTATTTCTTTTATTTCGGTAGTAGCGTGGGTTCAAGGGTTATGACGACCCTTTGACTGTCAGAGATGGGCTCCAAGTAAGATAAATGGCTGTATTTTTGTCACTGAATATGACTTCGTCAGGGCGTTTTAAAATTGATTTTTCGGTACAAAAGGTTAACAATGAATCTAATGATTGTACGAAATATACTCAATTTAATCAAAATTGCTGGATTATTGATTTTATCAACATTCGGACGAGATAATATCCAGTGACGAAGACATAGCCATTTACCTGATAGACAAGAAACAGTCATTTAATTTACAAGAACAAATACTTCCAGAAGAGTTTTAGCGCAGGTGATTCAGAATCTCATATAAAAATTACAAAATTCAAAATAACGAATCCAATATGATGACTACAATTACAAAAATTCTTCTGCTTTCTAAAATGTTTTTCAAAGTGAGATTTGACTCTTCAGGCAGCCAGAAGTGAGCTTTTCGAAATCTCGAGTGGAATTCCCACTCTTTTAGAGTGGAAGTCTAAGGTTTGAGGTTAAAAACTCACAGCCACACGGAGAAAGAATGGTTTGCTACTATAGCGCCTACAAAGAAATTTGTTGTCCTTGCAAGAATATTCACTACAGCAGCTAAGACGTTGGTTCTATTAACAAATCTGTTCAAGTCAGCAAAAAAATGTAGTTGTGTCAATCATTCTTCTTGCTCTTACAGCTAATTTTTTTTGTAGGCGCTATAGTAACAGACCTGCTTGTTACGCCAGCAATACTTTTCTCTCCGTGCACTCTAAAAGAGTGAGAGTTTACTCGAAACGAGTGGGAAACTTACTCCAAGCGGACTGGCTCCCTTCTGAGACTTAGCGGAGTGATACGCGTGATTTTTCAATTTCCCAAATTCAGAGAGTGGTCCGAAATTTTCTGCAGTTAGCCCACAAAAGTTATAGTTTTCAATCTTGCCTGCGAGAAAATTACATACATACTTCAATAGGGCGCTCATTCATAGGGAGTATATATTACACGGAGAGAAATTTGTAGTTAAATTCACTTAGGGATTATTGCGGCCGAGGAATAGACTGAATTTTTAATGGAAATCACTGTAAAATATTGTAAATTTGATCAAGCTTCTATTGTCTCGTCATAATAAATTCCATTGTAAGTTCAGTCTGTTCTTCGGTTATAGAGTACCATAGTAAATTCAACTCTAAATTTCTCTCTGTGTATAATACTTCTGAATGTATTATAGTGATGAAATCATTACAGTTAATGGTATGTTTTTCAGATTCACTAAAACCCCTCTGAACGTATTTTTTCTTCAAACTTGAATCATTGGTTTCTGTTTATGCTATTGTTGTCCCTAACGTTCAAAGGATGATTTCTTTCATTAAATCTACCCCATTGTCCAAATAAAAAGATACACGTCGATTATTATTCGATGTTGTACAAGTATACAAAGTTTCATTAAAATCAGGGAGTTACAGTTCCGTAAGTCTTCTCGTCAGGGTATGCCTCATTTCTGTGGACGTTCAAAGCATCCTGTATAGAGTAGTATTTTAAGAATATCAAAGTATTTTTCATCAATTTTACACGATAGATGTGGCTAGCCTTCTGACGCTAGTATTTCTTCGAAAGAATCCCGTCGCCCCCCGAAATAACCAGATCTTTCCCCATAAAATACTCAAAAGATAATTTGATAGGATGAAAAACAATCAACCAGCCAGCCACACCTCGTTCCGTTCCAACAAAGGGTCTCTACCTAGCAGAAAGTAGGTATATCTGGCTGGTTGATTTTCTCTATTTTACTAAATCATTTTTAAATGAAGTGGAAGCTGTCGGCCGTTACTATAGGAACCGATTGTTTTAACTTTTGATTAAACGTTGCTTAAGCTTGGTCGACACTAGGAATTGATTAAGCAGCGTTGCTCTAAACGTTTCAGATTCTCAAATCCGTGATAAAAGTTTTCTGTAAGAAGTTATGACTATTGGCCGACAGTTCCTACTTCATCATTTTTAAGTATTTTGGGGAAGAAGATCTAGTAAACTTGGGGTCTACGGGATGCCCTTAATCGTTTGGCGTCACAAATACTGTCAATAATAATCATTGTAACCGCACTTTGTATTAGTATTTCATTTCATAATAATTTTCTTCTCTTTGATACATCTTCCATTTCCATCTATCTTCTATAAATGTTCCTTTACACGAAAAAGAAAAGATTAGTTGAAACGACTATTCAACTCGTAAGCACGGTAGAACAAGCACTCCATTCCTAAATATCTCTATTCTTACAAATCTCTATTCTTGTCAATATTGATCAGATGTAGATGTTTTTTGTTTTATATATAAAAAAATAGAGATTTATAAGACTATACTGAGAAAACAGATATCTTGAAAAATACCATAATTTGTGGATTTTCAACGTTGGTCTGACCCGAGTCAAAATATTTACGTGAACGAACCTCTGAAAGTTCCATAATTTCATGGACTTTTATAAAGAAGTATGGTACCTCCCTCATAAGAGTCCCAGCCATTATGGTACTTCACGTAAATATTTTGACTAGGATTAGTCATATTTAAGAATAGAGATATGTAGGAATAGAGTTCTTGATATGCCGTAAGCACATATGGGCCCATTTTTCTCAGTGAGAATAACAAATTTGTCCATTAATTTCACCGATGTTCAATAATTTTTTGTAAAAATTAATGTTGTTGAAGTTTGAATCGTTCATTGAAACGAAACGAAAATTCAAACTCACAAAGTTTGATGAATCATCGTTGTTTATCTTTTCAAATTAACTCTTTGGAACTGGAAACATTATTTAAAGAAAGTACAACAAGATTTCAGGCCTTTAACAGCTGAGTACTCCGTTATTCGGTTATCCATTCGTTTCAATAAATAATTCAAACTTCAGCAACATAGAAATTAGTTGAAACAATGAAAAACATTGTTATTCATTCTAACGAAAATGAAAAAAAAAAAACGGATTTATATGCGCTTGCAAGTTGAATAGTTATTTCAACAAATTTTGTTTTTCCGTGAATGAAGGAAGTTTACAGCTCTTCTAGCACAGTTACTAAACCCCAAGTAAGTCTCTCCTCCCAATTTTCTCAGCGATTAATAGAATCGATTTCAATTGGTAGACGAACCTTCTTGGTATATCGTAAAAAATGCGGTTATTCATTTTCTTTTTATCTAACCCAATCCATCTTGGCAAAAGTTACACAAAGAGATTTGGGACCTGGTAACTTTGCTAGGGAAGTATACCCATAGGTAATGAGGAATACCCTACGAGGTACACTGTAAAAAATATACTTCCTAAACTGCCAAAGAAGTTCGACAGTTTTTTACACAAACTTTTTTTGTAAATTACCAAACAAAAGTTTGTAAACATTCAAAAAATTTTGTAATTTCACGAAGATTTTTGAAAATTCACAAACTTTTGTTCGGCAATTTACAAAAAAGGTTCGGAAATTATTTTTCCAAACCAAGTTTGTAAATTTCCAAGTATATTTGTTTGGAATTGAACAAATTTTTTTTACAGTGTATTCTTCTTGTAAGGATGGATTCTACATTGGAAAAACGCTACTGTTTTGGCACTTTTTCTGAAGAAAACAGTGAATCATTTTTGTTGCAAATTTTCCAGTGATTTATTCAACGTTTGAAAACTTGAAAAGTATGGTTCTTCACATCCAACGAGTTTCATAAAATAAAAATGTTGAACATCAAATTTGACTGTACATAAAGAGAAGAAATATGAAAAGTAATGGAGGCTGCTTATTTCTGGGCTTGAAAGGTTTTTCCAAACCATTATTTCGTTGAGTTTGAAATTATCTTTTGCGCTCTTAAATAATCAGGACATAACATACAAATTAGAGATAAGAGAATGAGAGAACATAAGATAGGCGAAAATCACGCGGGAAGTGTGTTTTTATGATCTCAACTAAGAAAGTCACCTTTTTCTCACAGTTCTTCCCATTCTTTCACGTGGGCTGTCTAAAATGAGAGAGAGAGAGAGAGAGAGAGAGGAGGGGGGGTGGAGGGTGGAGAAAGGATTGTCGCTTACGCCCGTCAGTTTTCTAGGTCGACCTGTATTTTTCGCCTTGTCCTAAATATCAGAGCAGCAGCCCGAGTTTCATCTCGACTCCGATCGATTCCCCCTTCCCGACTGTTTATACGTCAACTATATAATTTATGGGTTCCTATATATTTCATTTATCAGAAGAAATGTATAGAAGAGTTCTTTGATTTCTAACGAAATCGATAAGGATCGATCGAACAACAAGATTTATTCGCCAGATTAATCAATTTTAGAAATCAGTTTGATTGAGGGTGATTGGAGTGCTCAGAAAGCTAATGGATTGGGATTTTAAATTGTGCCCAAAAGAAATGAGGAGAATCATTTACATTTTATTGTTGCACCTCCCCCATGAGTCACCCTGGACTTGTCACGGAAAAAATAAAACAGTCTCACGTAAATTTCTGGGTCAACAAATTTTCAAAACTGTTTTCATTCTCATATTTCAGGCTGGTTTTTTTAGACTGATTTCGTTCCGATTTATGAATATTGCGGCGAAAAGCAAGATTTTTTCAAGATTCCAGTCTCGATTCGGATTGGCATGGATTGAATCGAATTGGTTGTTTTTTTGTTTTGACCTGGAGATATCGTTGCTTTAAACAACATGCAGTGTGTTATAACCTCTCTTCGTTTAGCATATTGTGTATTGCTATGGTAACGAGACTGGAAAGTGATGATTTCTTTTTCACGTGTGAATTTCTTCTCAAACAAATGAAAATGATCGTGGTGAAGACTAAAATCTTGGAAAAGTCATTGGAGTGAAGCTAGCAGCCGATTGATGTAACTTTTGATAGAATTGTTTCATTCAATGTCCAAGTAGCCAAGCTGTGTGGTTGGAAGCCACTGAATCAATTTTTGATACGGAAGACAATAAAATTGATGTGAATCTAAAAGTTATATCAATCGCCTGCTAGCTTCACTTTCACAAAAGTCCTATTTTTGTCCTGTTTTGTATTGTTGAATCGAAACAAAATTTGTATAGCAATCAAATATGCGAAAAAAATCAATTGGATGAAGCTGAAACTAGCAGCCAGTTCTTGTAACTTTCGATGAAACATTCATTGCAAACTGAATTGTGTTAAAATTGACTACAAAAACACGGATAAATAGTGTTATTATACACGGTTTATCCGTGTTAAACACACCCCAAGTAGAAATACTCTAGTTATTGACGAGTTTTGTAACGCTCAACTAGCCAAATACTAGACACTCGCAAGTACCTCACCAGAACCCTACGAGGCACTTGCAAGTGTCTAGTTTCTGGCTAGTTAAGCGTTACAAAACTCGTCAATTACTAGAGCATTTCTACTAGGGACATTATCCGTGTTCTTGTAGTTAATTTTAACACACTTCAGTTTGCATTGTTGTTAGAGCTTTGTTCATACCAGAAATCGAGTAAGTAGCATTCCACTAAACGAATCCAATCCTTAAATCTTCAATAAACATTTTATGTGAAAAATTATGAGAATCGACTGCTAGCTTCCCGAGCAGAAATTTATATCGGGGCCACATAAGGACCTGATGTGGAATGCCTGACTTCCTATCAGGCTCTGATGTGGCATCCACACATATGGTCCCGATGAGGGATGTAACGCGCCGTGTAATGTGAGCCTGAGGTGACTATCCATATTTGGACCAGAGATGGAATGACCATATTTGCCTCTGACGTACGTTCACAAAAATTCTGTGCTATAAATTTCTAGAATTCGTGGAGAATGAAGGTCGTACATAGATTTTGAAGATAATGCCCAACTGACTTCATAAAAATACCAGACTTTTTATTTGGATATCGAATATTTCATTATCAAACAAAATCTAGTATTTATGTGAAAGGGGGCGAGCACATAACCTCAAAATAATGGTATATCATCAACAGCCTTTGCGCATTGTTGAAGTTAGCAATAAAGTCAAGTATAAATATATCAATTCGAGATAATCTATGTTTATTGGATTGCGATAAATATTAGATTCAAGAATTGAATCAGACTCCGTAGATATAGGACTTGTATCTATGTCTCTTTTATGATCTCGCACATCTCCAGAGTTTGGTTTACGAATTTTTCGAAATCTTTGTACACGTAAGCGAGAGTACGTGCGTTTCCTCTCCTTTTTAGCGCCATCCATAATTCACACATGAATAACTCAACACATGATTTACTTAATAGTCCGGACACATGAACAATTATCAAAAATGTTTCTTGATAACATGCGAAAACCGTCAACAGATGCCACAATACTTGTAGAATATTCATTCTACAACCAAACTCATACGAACTTGTGAAGACAGGAGAGGTTATGGTTGCGTGCGCAGCTTACCATGCTTTCTCCGTTATGGCGAATTTGGCTAACTGCACTGGGGCAAACTCGGGATATCTCTGTCCTTTGTTATCATCGTTACCCAGTGAACATTTTTCCCCTCAACATTTGAAACATTCATTATGTTCTCTAAATGATATCAGAAAGTTCTCTAATGCGTTGATTTCGGAAAACTTTTAGATGACTTTCATATGAGCTCTAGAAGTTGTCAGAAAGTCATCTGAGTTAACTTTCTGATAACTTCTAGAGCTCATATGAAAGTCATCTGAAAGCTTTCCGAAATCGACGCATTAGAGAACTTTCTGATATCATTTAGAGAACATAATGAATGTTTCAAATGTTGAGGGGAAAAATGTTCACTGGGTAATAAATAAGAGATTTATCAACGATGATGACAAAGGACAGAGATATCCCGAGTTCGCTCCAACAAGTCAGGATCAACTATATTATGCCCTTCTCAGGGCCATATCTGGGAAACCCAAATATGGCAAGCCTCATTTCAGACCGATGTGGCCCACATAGGACCTCGGGATTTCCATAAGATTTTTCTGCTCGGGTTTACAGCTGCCAGTTCCAGCTTCATATCAATTGGATTTATGATGCAAGAGTGGTGCGAATGCGGATTGAAAATTTATTCACAAGCAAACGACTTCTAATACCAACAAGTGATTATAGAAGTGTCTTTTCTAATTATAGTTGGATTTAAAAATTTTATTGTAATCTTCCAATTTATTATAAATTAGTTTTTTTCATCATGTACATCGTCATTAATATTCCGTATATAATTTTCTGCTTGAGATTTTACAAAGCGTTGACAAATCAAATATGATTGCCAACATATGTACTCGCCACGTAAAACAAAGTAAGGAGAATATTTTATGACGAGATAGGAAATAGGAGAATAAATTGGATTCCACCCTTGTTATTATTTGAATTTCTACAACGTGTGGAAAAGAAATTGCCTCGAATGAGTGGCGTTGAAAAAATACTACCATTAAGAGCACTATTACCATCGTCACCGTATCCAACTTACTACTATAGTTACTGAGAACGTCAGTTGGCGAGTCTTTGTTTCAGATTTCATCTTCCTTTCACCCCCCCCCCCTCCCCCGCCCCGACATCACCACCGCCGCTAGTATTTCCTTCACTTTCCTTATTTAGTTGCTGTTTTGTTTACAACAACGTTCTCGGATTCCTCATCGTTATCATCATTGTTTTCCCTTTGTTTTCATATTCTTTTCTATCTTGCATTTCATATTATTTTTTTTATAAGAGCCATGTGGAGAATAAAATTGAAAGTTGATAAATAAAAACATATTTGCCTTACGATCTGACGAAAAATCGATAACACCAAATTAGTTCGGCACTTCATAAATTGTGAATGACGAAATGAGCCCGTTATACGGTTCATCGATTAATTTGGAGGTGAAGCCCTTAACGATGAGAGAGAATGACAAATGTTCCCACGTCATGTAATAATAATCGTATATCGTGCTGATATATCGTGTGGGTTGTTAGCTGTTAGGTTCAATTTTTTTCTCGATTTTGCGTCTCAGTATTTCACGAAGATCGTTCGAGGACCTTCTAAGGGACATTTAATTATACTTCAATTTATTTTATTTACGATATGTTGCACAAAGAGAACGTACCGAGGAATAAATTATTGTCACTTTCCCAACGTGATGTGTATTACAATTTATTCAGTGGTCACTGATTTGTGATCCTACGAAACCTATTTGTAGAGATTAAACAGGTGAAGGGACCATCATGCGATGTATAAAACTTCAATAAGCGCAACAGTTACTTTTGTAATTACTTTTAAAATTCCGTAAAGTGATTTTTTAGTTCCCTGGTTATATGTTTTTCGATGTAAGACAGAATATAGGTGCGAGGCTTACATAATTATATTAAGTTGTTGGAATTATAACGAAGACCTATACTTATGAAAGTTCGATTAACGGTTGATTTATCCCTGGCAGGGTTCTTTGGAGTGTCTATAATTTGATCTTCGTCAAATTCAAGTGGGATGTTTGTTTTATAAGGATTTCATATCGATGATTTGACGTCACAGCACATTCTTTTGTAGTGACTTATAGTTTCAGAGGTATATAATCGTTCCTGTCTTGGAGTGAATTTGATTATTGTCAACGAAATTGCTAAAGCCAAACCATTCCTCGCCTTTCCTTTTTCTCTTTCAACTTCTCTTATTATACCGCACACATCATTTAACTATAAATCAATAAAATTGATGGATATATTTTGTTCCCTTCATCTTTTTTCTGATCGATCAAGAATATGTGAATAGACGTGATATTTTTGATGAAGCCGAAACTAGCGGCCAAAAGTTAGCAGCCGATTGTTATAACTTTTGTTTGAACTCGATTCGAATATTTTTCATATCAGGAATCAATTGAGCGGCTGGAATACTTGATAAAATGATTCTATCAAAGGTTGAAACAATTCGCTGCCGAGTTTTGGCCGCTAGTTTCAGCTTCATATATTTTTGAGCATCCGGGAAATTAATTAATTCATAAAAAAAGTGAAGTTTGTCCCATACGTTGTTATTGAAAAAAAGAACAGGTACGTAATTGATGAGTGATCACTTTGAAAAATACTAAATTTATTTTAAAAAAGGTAGTTATTAGCAGGATTCCTTTACAGATAGGTTTTTCCTTTTCATTCGTAGAATTTCACCTTTAAAGGCCATGGAGCATTAAAAAACGAACAAAATTTTTCTACGTAGTTTGTAAGTAACTAAGTTCCCTGTTAGGATTTGGTTCTAAATATAAATCCAAAGCTCAAAACACATTCCTAAACATGAGGAAATAAGGTCAAAAATTATTGACATCTGTAGGTTAATATGTTCATAATCGTTTGCATAATTTTAAGCAACTACTTGCAGTTCCAATTTCATATTAAAAGCTCAATTTGAGTAATTCACTTTATCATTGTGGATTTAAAATTTGTATTTATTGTTCAGTTGGTCAAAAAGTGAGTACGTAGCAAAATTTTGTCTATTTCTTGAAGGATTCGATGGTTCTTAAGAGGAGAAGCTACAATATTTCAAAACTTTCTGATCAAAATGACCAGAGATTGGGATCCCCGGTTAATATGCTGAACTATGCTCCATAAGTTTTACAAAATAATTTTGAATTTCATGTAAGTTGATGAATGAATAAGTTAAATATTCATCACAGTTGATATTACCGAGACCGATATCACATTAGTTTCATGGAAATACGAGTCTAAAATTGTTTTTTTTTTCTTCACACTTTCTTGTAAGTACATACATCCAACTGTGACTTGAAGAGAAAGTGCATTTGAGCCACTTGTGTTATTCTTGTGAAATCGCAATCCTTGTTCCTCGCGACTCTCCGTCGATTGCTGCATTGTACGTTTAAAATATCGAACCTCGCAAGACTCTCGGCATCGATGTCAAATATGACATTCAGGGACAAAACGGCACATATTTCAAACTCAGAGAGAAATTTTAAGGATGATATCAGTTTTTGATAAACATTACAGTATAAATGTGCTTTTTATTGAGGGGTTATATCTGTTTGAAATTGTTTTGCCTATTTTTTTTTATTGGCTTAAATGATGTAAAAACGTCTCAAGAATAATATCGAGCAACATTTATTGATGAAAACATTCTGTGAAAACTCCTAAAATGAAAATTTGTGAAGCAACTCTGGGCGCTTCGAAATGAAAAATTCTGATTTCTTCAATCATGTATAGCGATTTTGAATTTTTCCGAAAATTGCTAAATCGTCCAAGAAAGGGGTGGAAATGAGTTATTTGAACTTAAAACGGCTGTTATAGGGTGCCTGGATAGCAGACTAAAGGTGAAAAAATCAGCAAACCTCTATTTTAAGAATTTTTGATGGTGAACTCACTCTTAAACTTCAAACGCGCTTTTCTCGGAACCACGTTTCCAAAATCCGATTGACTTGAAAGTTTAACTGTAGCTTCTGAGATGAATTATCTACTGAAGTACATAGGATTTTTATGATCGATAAACAATTACGATTTGTATAAATAAATTAAGGTCGATTTTTTCGTCGAAAATTCGATATTTTAGTTTCAAATCGATGCCAAAATTGCAAAAATTGATATTTTTCAATGAACCTATGTACTTTACTAGCAACATTCAACTTTGCTAATCCAGTTAAAAATTTGCTGCCACAGTTAACTGGATTTTTGCTGCACAGAGAAAAGTGTTTATTTATAGTTAATGAATAATTGTATATTTGTTTATGGCGAAATAAATATTTATTTCAAATTTAAATCAAAAAAGTTTAATTCTATTCAATGTCACTTGTTTATCGTTAAGGGGATACTAGTGGCGTGGCAACAGTCAAATCGTTCATGACAAACTACGGCCAAATGCTTCATTTTAATCAAAATATCGCTCTTTACAGTACTTCTCTGATTCAAGTAGCAATGCTGTACAGAGCGGCGATGTTTTAATTAATATAAAGTGTTTGATCGTAGTTTGTTATGAACGATTTGCCTGCTGCCATGCCGATATTATCACCTTCATGGAATATATTTGATTCAAATGAATAGTCATTTTGCCATAAGCAAATATACGTTTTTCGCAGTCTAAGAGAGAGAGCTACATGATGACCTGAAACGACAACATTTTCAGTATTATATATGGCTGGTGGAGCAAACATTTTTTGCTACCACAGCTGAAGAATTCCTTCAAGAGCAAAAAATTGTTTTCATCTCCTTGTTCTCTCATTTTGAGGAGCTATTCCGCCTAAAAGGTGTTGAAACCTTCTCAAAGTGAAAAACAAATTCCCTCACTTGTGGAGAAATGTTGTTGTCATCAAGTTTCGGCAGAAAATTTCATGATTTTTAGAATGTGTTTTATTTTGTCAATCATTATTGAATCGATTGAAATCATTGCCATTTCACAGAAAAAAGTGAAACTCATTCCTAACCTTAATATCGGCGTATTTTAAAATGCAGCCAAAACTAGCCCTATTTCAGCTGAAAGTAAACATCCAAAACAAATGCCGACACAATGAAGAAGACTGAATTTCAGTCAAGTTTTCAAGTAAGATGCAGCCACTTTCGGTCAGACTTTTTACAGTGTTGTGGAAAATAGTACTGGGTTTCATACATTTTTTTTTTCTGTGGACTGAATTTTGCAAGAATGTTTTCTTCTTTTTATTGGGAAATTTTATAAAATTCGAGTTTTCTTTTTTCAATCCTGCAAAACCAGTTTTTATGCCTAAATAAGACAGAATTATGTCAGGCTCCGTGCATGATATTCAAGGGAAGTTGATTTCAGTTACCACAGTTTAGGATACTCGTTTTAAGCCGATACCAAGAGTCGTATACCTAAACTTGTCCAATCCCAAACTCGTGAACCAACAGATGGGAACGGTACCGGCTAATTACACGCACGCTACTACTCTAAATTCGACTTTTCGAATAAATACATTGAGTGATGCGCATCTTTTCGTTTTTAACATATCGAAACAGAAAAGTTCGACTAACCTCCTTTCCTCAACGCTCATCTTTTTTCCCTTTTGTTCCCTTGAAATGAATTCATGACATTCCTTTGATTTATCACGAATTACATTGTCATTTTTATGAAAAAAAAAAAAATGGAATAAAAAGTAGGACAAAACTAAATGGATTACCACAGGAGTGGGATAAAACAGTTGGCGAGAATATGTTAATACTTGCTTAGCTGGTGTACTTCTAACGCTTCTAACGTGACATATGATGCACTGCTTCGAGCCTTTTATAGATCACGGACGTTGCATGAGAAGAAAAAAAAGGAAAAGAAAAACAGGTCTGCCACAATTATGTAAGAGAGGGAGAGAGAGAGAGAGAGAGAATCGATTGGTGGGTATAACGTTTCTATCAAATCGTTCAATTCATTCAGCTTTATTTTCTTGTTTTGTTTTGTTGGTTTTATGCCTATGTAAACACCTAGCTGAAGTCATGTTTCGTAATACGAAAAATCAATTGCAAAAAGAACAGAGGTATCCATTTTCCATCGAAACGGTACACAAACGATACATCGAATCGAATGATCTCATCGTTTTTCTTTTATTTTTCTCGTTCTCCGTATGAATACGGTGTATCACGTGATGTATATGATGCAACTGAAAGATTACAACAATCGTTTTGAGATTTCTTAACACGGGGATCGAATGAAAACTGATGCACATCGTGCATTCGTGTGTGTGCGTGTGAAAAAGAAAATGCGTTTTCTAATTATTATATTCGTTGTATAAGTTTCTAGGACAGATCCTAGAGATACATATTTGAAGCACAATTTCCACACTGTTCCGTTTCGAGTTCTTCCATAAGAAGCAGTTTGATGGTTCTTTCGTTGAAACGTATCGAAAAACCATTGTCATTTCCTTGCTTCCAATTTCCTGCCGTTCCCCAAATTGTTGAGAGAACTTCGATTGCATAAAAGAAAGTGAACAATTCTTTTTGAAATGTTTCTTCCGATGATTCGAGATCCAAGTCAAATACAATTGCACGTATGCAAGACCCTACGTACTCGAAAAACGAATAACATAATGTTGATTTGTACCCAGGAACTGGAAAAGTTCTGTTCATAACCAGTGATACCAGAAATTTTGAGATCCAACGACTTACATCCAATCAAATGCTTCTGTTAATTGGCATGACCAATATATCCCGGTCTTAGCTCTCTTGTTCTTTTGTTTTTGGCAGCACAGTTCATAACGAATTTTTCAATTTTTCAGTATAAATACAAGATTTTTTTGAAACGTGTATTGGAATTTTCTTGATTTGTAAATGAATAATTTATTTATTCATTTGATGATTTGTAAATGAATGTAATTTTTCAATACAAATATACAGGGTAATTGCTTCCAGTACAGTACTGAAAGTTTTCCGAAGGTTTTTTCCACAGTATATCCCGAATGTTATTGATGGTTTTGATACGGCACTTTCTACTTACTGGCGTGCGTGAACACCTTCCACAATCGTCGTGATAATAAATTCACATCGCATATCGTTATATTGTTCTGAATTTTTTAAGAATACCTTTTTCCTCTTGTGCGTAGGTATACAATGAAATTTTATTGTCTTTCAGAATGAATTTGAAATTTAACTTGTCAACTTTGTGCAATATGGGTTTCACCTTTCATAATGATATTTATTATCTTCCGTTTGCATCAAATGTGCAACGGAAACTTTTCAATACAAAGAATCATTGAGACGTTATTCTTTATACACGTATTCTGAAAAATAATTGTAAAATTTTATCCCAAATTATGATGGGATCAATGTTTCTCCAAAAATTCGTGTTGAAAATCAAAACATATGAGTGTCAAATTGACATATTTTCAATCTAAATTTAACACTTTTATGTTGATTTCTCACATCCTTTGTGCCAATATTGAACACAAGTTTTGAGTGGACCGTTTGAAATATGTGCATGTGTGTTAATAATACACAAAATTTTTTACTATGCATGAATAGAAAACTCCCACGTTTTGGCGGACTTTGCCTTTACTTTTCGGATGATTTGACATTCAAAAGCAAAATAGTGGAGTGGAGTAGGGGCTCAAAGTGGAAGAAAAGTCGTTTAATTTTGATGAAAATGTGATTATCTCACAGTCGGGGGACCACCGAATCCACCATGGAAATATAGAGAAATTCCCCACAATTTTTACAATGCGGAAAAAACAATACATTATCGATTACTGCATTGGTTATAATACATTGAGTACAGACTTGGACGAGGAAGTTGCAGCTTTTCAAAGTTACAACAGTACAAATAAAAATTTACCCTTGTTCCTAGGGTGACGTAGCGTAGCACAAGATTGGGCGATCTTCGACATCAAAATGACGCAACTCTGAAATGTTTATTAGGTAGTTCATCGTTGGGATTTCACTTGATAATTCTTCTAGTTTCCATCAATATATTTTATAAAACTCAATAGAAATGAGAGATTTCATCCAAGATTTATTCATTCACGTAACTAAAACATTCATTGAAATTCCAATGACATCTTGATGAAATTCCAGTGATCAAAATATACATTGATGAGTATGGAATACAAGGAAATACACTAAGAAAACGTTTGTTCCAACCAAACAAAATTTTGGTTGAAATGAACGCAAAGAAACTCTTTGCACTGGAAAAAAAAACTGTAGCTGGAAACGAGCCCAACTACATTTTTGCAGTTACAGTAGCTACATTTTTCATTGGAATAGCTATGGAAATCGCTGTAATAGTGAAAAAATAGCTACTGTGACTGAAAACTGTACTTGGGCTCATTTTCAGCTACAGTTTTTTCTCTCAGAGTGGTCGGCTGAAATAAAATTTATTTGGGATGAACAAAATCTAGTGCACAATAATTTAAAATTTCTTCCAGACAAATAAACTCGATTTGTCCTCAACAGATTTTATTTCAGCCAACCAAAAAGTTTCTTTGCGTACATGTCAACCAAAATTTTGTTCCGCTGGAACAAACTGTGTTTTCAGTGTAGTTGTGGCAGCTACTCATTCTTTTAGCACCCGTTTTTCACCGCTGTAACTAAAATAATTGCAGCTGTAGCTATTTTTTAGCTACCACAGTAGGGAATCGTGGCAGTAACTGCACGAGTTTTGTGGTTGATATTTGGATAGCCAAATTTCGCTGCGGCAGCTACATTTCTTACTGTTGCCGCTAAGTGAGTTAGCCATGACGGCTAAAAAATAACTCCCGTAGCTAATTTTTAGCTATCCAAATAATAGCTAATTATTTTTGTCCGTGTGTGATATAGCAAAAATTCAAAATTCAGTTAGCGTAAATGAATTCTCGATTCAATTACCAAGCGTTGATCGTTTTATTTACGAATGTACTTGAAAAACACGTGAAATTTGAAGAATGCGTTCGAACAGGTAAGAATAGTTCAAATCCTACAAATAATCGAGATCCATCAATATCTTTGAATTCGAAAGAAGAAGGAGAATTTCGTTTCATAAACCTAAACTCGTTGTATCATTTCTTCTGGTTTAAAAATTATAAAACGAATCTTTTCTTTCTCCGTTCACGAATCACGAACATTGAAAATTCGCCTTCGCGTGTGTACCTTTTTGCCTTTGCCATCATTTTGATCAACCATCGAATTAAATTTGCAAACGCGACAATTACAAGTTGATTCAATATTTAGAAAAGAATTTAATCCACTTATTCGTATGGGGAAGAGAGAGAATATTTGTACTTGATTTTTGCTTCGCAATTCGCATAGTAAGGATGTGACGTATTTTTCACATTCATCGTTTGTGAATTCACAGTTTGTGGATGATTGAATCTTAATCATTTTTAACTGACACTCCGAAGAGGATCTTTCATGTGCGGGAGATCATATACATACTCAATTATGAGCTTTAATTAAAATCTACTTTCAAAATATTCATGTCCTACATTTCATATTTGTTTTAACCTGGATCATTTCCAAGAATTCCTCCCGATACAACTTTGTGAGGATAAATTCGTCGTCCGGAATCCATGTACTTTGGTCCGAAAGTGTACGATATTAACTCTCCGATTAGGTCTCAAATAGTTTGGAACAAAAGAGAAGAAAAAAAGAAGAGGGGGACGGAGAAGGATACTTTGAAATTGTAAATTTTATTGAAAAGTATATTGTGAGTTCAAACCTTTTTGATGGTCTCGAGTACGTTCCGTGTTGATATAGGGTCGGGTTTGTCCGTTTGAATTTTGGAAAACCCCCAAAAAAATGAGTACAGTAAGGCGTTCGATTTTCTTCCGTTTGACTCCTCTTTCTAACCGGTGGTGGAGAAGAGAATCGAAAAGATAGGTTAGACGGAAGAAAATCCCTCGTTCTATTAAGCCTCATCTGAAAGTCAGTTGACCGTGAAATTCCATGCCAAAAAATTAAATATAACTTCGCCTAAACTGTGTATGTTATTTGTGAATTCTTCACGGAAAAAATAATTGAGCTACAGCACCTAAGTCGCTCGCAACCACATGGACAGCCATTAAATTAGCTCTTGCAGCTAAATTTTAGCTGTCACAGAAAAAAAATTTGCATTTGTAGTGAATTTATTTGAGGTAACAGCTAAAATTTAGCTGCAAGAGCTAATTTAATGGCTGTCCGTGTCCGTGCTAGCTCATTTGCTGCTGCAGCTGAATTATTTTTTCTGTGTTTCCTCAAACGAGTGATTTAAGCGTAAATAGTATTCCTAAGCCCATTCCCACAATGGATTATGTCTAGTTTAAACACAGTTGTATCTAATTTTGTTTACATGGAATTTATTTTTTACTGTTGAATAGAATATGGAGATACAATGGCGGCTCGAGAAATTCTTCTTCCTTCTTCAATCGACGTGTACAAAGTACAACCGAGAAGCGATCGCCTGTCGGCTCTCCTTTGTTACACGTCGATCGAAGAAACAGGAAGAATTTCTCGAGCCGCTACTGCAGAGATATTGATAATGCACTGAAAAAAGATTCAGTTATAGTGACAGACTAGCTTCACTGCAACACACTATGGTAGCTAGGAAATAGTTGTAGTATAGCTATTTCGTGTATTTGATATTTGGATAGCGACAAAAATTGCTGCAAAAGCTAGATTTTAGCTCCTATAGCGATAACTTTTGTTGCCAAAGCTGAAAAATAGCTACCACAGCTAATTTTTAGCTATCCAAATATCAATCACATCATTTTTTTCCGTGAAGCGCCTTGAAAGGTGCTAGAAAACCGCGATAATTATTTTTACTAGGGAAATCTAAGTTGAATATATATAAAACAATCACGTATTTGAGACAACAAATCGATTCGATGACTATAAATGGGCCATTTTTTCAGTGTAGCTGTCGCAACTTGTTGCAACTCAAGAGAATTGTCATGGATTGAGGTTTCTCAGCCGTGACCCTGCAACGAAAAATCTGGCATAATTTTATGTGGGTGGGACCGTTAAATTTCAACTTGATTGTATGTATCTGTACACTTCCTCATTTCCTCCTCCCCCCTACATGTGTAATTATTTTTTACTACGAAAAATGACAATCTACCAGTCTTACATTAGATATAAATCCTAAACCAGCGTCACATGAGTTCCACGTTAACCTATTGTTTCGAGAGACATGAAATACAGACTAATTCGTTGAATGCGAGCATAGAATTCACACTTCGATGACAACGACGACGACGACGACGACGACGACGACGACGAAAAACGAAAGAAAAAAAAAAAGAGAACGAAGAATCTCGTTGATGTTATCGAGAGTCTGGTGAATTGGATGAGTTTCAAGGGTGACATGTTTCTTGCTTGTTATATCGCGTTCGTCTCTTGAACTGTGTCATGATCTCAGGTGAAATTATGGAAATGGAACGTCCAATGGGTTTTGAATCCTTCGAAATGATATGTTTCCATCCTTCGAGATTGGATTCCTTGTGGATTTTTTTTTCACTTCGGATTCTCGCGTGCGGAGAAACGTAATGAATGTGTAAATCGAAGGAGGTAGAGGGAAACAAAAGGAGGGTTGATGATTCGCAAATAGGTGTACGTTGTAGGGGAACATTTGAAAATTCTGTATTAGAAGAGAAACATAGTAGAAATAATGATAATAATTCACTTTATTTGCTTCATTATACGTAAATTAATTTGTCTCTTCGGTGTGTAATTTGTACACTACAAAAACTGGTCTTTAACAAGTGTTTTAAAATGAAACTTTAGTGTCTTGAAATATGTAATCAGTATCTGATTAGAAGATATTAATTGTGGTAAAGTAAGTCGTTGATGTTTCATACTCAGATATTGATGTCTTATTTTCAAACATTTGTTACGAATCAGTTTTTGCAGTGTAGCAACAGATCTATTTCACATGCTGGGAAATTTTGATATTCCAAACGCGAAGTTATAATCAATCATCGTTCAATAGATTTTTACTTTTGGTATTGAAATTATTAAATACTTTAAATTTACTCCGGAAAAAGGAAAGAAAATCCAATGCAGCTTGCAAATATGATAACGTTTATACAAATTCGAGACTTTTGTTATTAGATTTTCAGTAAACTAGAAACGGTAAACTAACCTGGTTAGAATATTCGTGGCCGCAGTCACTTCAAATCTGGTTCTATTCACCAGAAAATATGATTGCGATGTCCAGGTAAAGTGGTCGAAGCCAAGATTCACTAGGTTTTCCAAGTTGGTGACATTAACCAGCAAATTGTCATGAAAAATTCCTAGAATTAGAAATTTTCATATAAATCCAAGGTAAGTAATTCCTTATCCATGTATTGGAAATTGATTTTTCATGTGGCTGATAGAAAATTTTCGGTGACTGAATATAGGAAAATTCGGATTATTTTTTAAAATGTACCGTTGCTTTGTGTAACGACGAGTAAAGTGCTCCTTCAAATAATAACTGTTCTGCTTGATCTTCCGTGAGAAAAAGTGTTGCCTCATAATCCAGTTGGACATTCACAATTCAAGTGGAACGAATTAATCAAATTATTTTCGGCAGAGACCAAATTGAAGTCAAAGAAAAAGAAAGAATACATATATATTCTTTCTTATATTCTGAATCCGTCAAATTTACTGTAGAAAAAAAAAACAATATTTACCGGGTTCCGTTTGAATCTTGACTTTGTATACATAATTTTAATTATATATAGAAACCATGCGAAAAAAGTGTAAATTGTTCTGGTCCAAAAATATTCATTGAGGTGATGTTGAGGATAACGGTTTGCAGAGAAATTTGAATAACACGTGACTTACACGTGTCGTTTCATCTCTTTTGCATGACATTCAACTCGATTAAGACTTCCCTTCGATGTGATGCAAATTAGAGTATGGCATAAGATCATCTACGTTCCGTATTCTCAGACATCAATGGACTTATCCTTGTGTGTACGAGAGTATGAGTTGCCAGCGGACATTCAATGTAACTGGTCTGCTTAATTGGAGAGTTATGATAATGATGTTCTTGATTTTTTCCCCCCCATAACTTCGACTCGAAAATACACAAAGACAAGTTCTAGGAATGATATGGGGTTTCAATGAATCCAGGGAGTCACATCAGGGATTCAATAATGCGGTAGCTGGCAGCCCTCGTCATGCAGCTTTTTGAGATTACCATAATTTTACTGTGTGTTTATGTAGAAAAACGAAGAACTATATTCCAGTCAGAGACATTACGTTACAGTTTAATGTTGTTGAAGTTTGAATCGTTTATTAAAACGAATTAGTGCTCGAATAACTGAATATTTAGCTATTCTAGACTTAGTGATGTGTGATTCTGATTCGATTTTTTCCAGTGGAAAAGAAGCGATTATTTCCTCATTCTTTTGCCCACGAATAATCGAGGATACCTAGTTTCAAAAAGAATCGATTCTTTCATGGTTGTGGGGTGAACTTGGTCCGCGAGGAACCTAAATTAACCTAAAAGAGACTTAATTTGACAATCGCTAATGATTTCTAATGATTACTGGGAAGTGACTACACTGAGAAAAATTAATTGGGTGAATCAGTATGTTTGTTCGTAAGTTAGGGACATTAAAAAATTCCAACTGTGAGTACTCCCGATTCTTAATAATTTTCATCATCAGTGATAGCAACGCTTTATACGATGAGACCAGCAACATCTCATGGCTTTTACTATCACCGATGGTGAAAATGATTGACAATCGACAGTATTTATAGTTGAAATTTCTTAATATCCCTGGCTTACAAACAAAACTAGTAATTTTTCCAAAAAAGTTTCTCTCAGTGAAACGATTGCCAAATTACGTCTTTTCGGCGAATTCACGCCCTACCGTTTTTCCCATCAAGATAAAAAAGAATCGATTTTTTTTAAAACTTCCATTACTAATTCTAGACCAAAAATCTTGCACTGCATACTTTGAACGATGTTTTGAATTATAAGGAGTTAATTCGAAGTGAAAAAAAATAACGATAGTTCATTAGATTTTGTGAGTTTGAAATTTTGATTCGTTTTTATAAACGATTCAAACTTCAAAGACATACAGTTTGGTATTTTTTACACAAACGGTTACATGAGGGCGGTGGAGAAGGGCTCAGCTCCGACTGTATGGAATCTCTGCACCACGTAAGTCGTAGTAAACATTACACACAAGTCGTGGAATGTTTGACTTTCTTTTCTGGAGAATCTGCTCTTCTAATTATTGGTCAAATGGTTACTGATTTTCCGAAGTTTTTCGGAACACTACATACTCAGTGTTATGTAAATTCTACCAATTTTGTTCCCCAGTTTACATGAAACCGATTTTATGTATTAGTTTAAGGATCAAGGAAAAGAGTGGAACAAACTCTAATAACAAATCTACGCAAAGCATCATTGGAATCATACTGGAAAAACTACTTATTTGTCCTCTATCCATAAAATATTTATTCGTAGGAATTAAATATTCAATTGGATGGAAAAATTGATCACTTGTGGCTGATAAATTATTTATTTGGAACAAGCATTCCCATATTTGATTCGATTGAATATTTCATTAACCCCAAGGAATGAAGCTGAAACTAGCAGTCAATTGTTGTAACTTTTCATTATACATTGTTGGAACTTTGTTCATGCCAGAAATCGATTAAGTAACATAGCATCCTACCAAACGTTCCAGATGCTCAAATCCTTGATAAAAATTATGTGTAAAAAGTGATGACAATTGGCTGCCAGTTTTACGGGTACCAGTTCCTACTCCATCCCCAAGGAATATGCTATGGGGAGAGGATAAATAAACTATTTATTTGAATGGAGGAAATTTTGTTTCCCAGTGCAGTTCCAAATAAACTAGATTCCAAGCAATTGAAATTTGCACTTGCTACTCCTGATATACTGTGATTATTTGGTCGTAGTAATATTTCAGATGAAATTCGAATTAACCGATCGGAGAAATTCTTCTCCAGATATGTATACAAGTATCATATAATATTTTAATGTCAGTTACAGAGTTTTAGATCAAAAGAGAAAATGCGAAGCCCATCCTCAAACATATATCAGCCGAATGAATGGATTCTTGGTGTGCATCGAAGTGTAAAGTTGAATTTCCTTCCTGGAGAATTCGAAATTTCGAGAAAAAAAGGAAAAGTGCATTGCTCGGATTGGATAGATAGTTACGGACAATGATAACACGCGTGTTTGTACAGAGGAGAAATATAAGGAGGAAGAAAAAGTAGCCTCGAGTGTTAACGAAGGAGGGCTTTTTGAAACGAATGGTTAACTTTAGCAGGAGCAACTAGGATTTATGACTGCGACAAGGCAAACACTCTCACAGAAGTTGAAAAAAGAAAAATAAATTCGAAATTCGTTGTTTTCCAACGTATTATATTTCATTTCCTTTTTGAAATGTACGATCAGTCAAGGATTGTGGAGAATATTCCAAAATCAAGTTCATTTTTGTAGTTTTGAAGACTTCTTTGATCTTTTCCTCGACCATGAAGTTCCCTCGTTCTCCCACATGTAATTTTCTCAAAATGAAACATGGGTGCAACATAAGGAGATAGAGTCAACATCACCCCAAAGGAGGAACGATTATCTTCACGCTAGAGTTAACGCTGGCCCTGTTAGCGACCCAGCAATTCTTCTCGTGTCTCTGGATATTTTTGTCGTCATCGTTTCTCTGCACGCGGGTACCGAAAACTCTGGGAATGAGTTGAACAAAAAAGAAGATAACTTTTATGGATTCAAGGCTACCTTTCTTTTTTCTGACAACAAAAGTGTTGGAATGTAAATCAAAAGGTGTGTGTATAATTTTACATTTCCTCTCTTTCCTGGTTCAACAAAATGAAAATTTATGAGAGAATTGTTCATTCGATCCTGTGTTTTCTGGTACTCGGAATTTGATTTCTTCAAAGATTTTGTCAGATAAAGAGAATTACTCGTATATCAAATTTATACTTTCTGAACTTTTCGAGAAATTGTTTGAACAGAGGATTATATTCGATCGAATCCAACTATTTTTATAACTTTTACATACAATAATATTTCTGTTACGTTTTGTTATTATAGGAGGAAAAATCCAGGTATCGGCTGAGTATTCTTTCATTCTACTATTCTTTAGTAATATCATCAGGGTTCAGAAGACTTCCTGTTTTCATTTTTATATATACGTGAATGTATATACATTCTTGTATTCACATATGGTTTGACATTCTTGGCGAACGAGCGGCGATGACCCATCGGAGGGGTGAAAGAGGGTCAATTTTTGAAGGTCTTCTATCCAAGAATTAGTTACTCATTGTGATGTTCGACATTTAGAGAAACATCTGTTCCTGTGAAAGTAGGGGAAGGAAATCTGATAGAGTGGCTTAATGCGGAACAAAAAAACCTTGAAGACTACAATTTTTGTTTGATATTTACAAATGAAAATGGTGTGAGAAGAAAAAAATTTCACGCCTATAAAGATAAATTTTCTAAAAAAGCGAGACAAATTGTTGATGTAACCAAAGTTTTTTCTAACATAAAAAAGTTTTTTAGTAAAATTAATGTCTTAGCTGTTAAAGCACTGCACTGGGAGAATTTTATTTGAAAAATTATCGTGGAATTTCAGTGATCGAGGGACAAGTAGGAATTTTTGAAAAATATTGCTGTACATTCTGTAAAACTTGTAGAAAATATCACTCTCAACTGTTTAGAAATTCACTCATTTTTACAAGCTGCTCCGATCACTGAAATTTTACGGTAATTCTTTCAAAATAATTCTTTCAGTGTGAGGATACATTTTTCTCCGGGTAGCTGCCTGCCACCCTGTGAAAAATAATCTTAATTTTGTTCGTATCCAGCGACCGAGAATTTTTTATCAATCATATGCGAAATCAGTTCTTAAAATCGCGCTCTTATGCTTTTAGAGGAATACTATCGTCAATAATTTCCACACTGAGAGAAGGATTTAGTTATGGTTACTAACATTTGATGAATAATTACCAAACCTCGTAGTTGGATATGGCTGAATAAACATTTAGTTATAATTACCTACATCCAAATTCACATCTAAGACCTTCGAGTGTATAGTTTCTAAATTTTAGTTACCATTACCGAATCCTGACAACAGTTACCAAATCTTAGTTATTATAAACCAATCACATATTTGAGAAAACCAAATTGTTTCGGTAACTACACCTAGGTTCTTTCATCAGCGTAATATTGCACGGAGAAAAAGGTATCTTGAAGAATACCATAATTTATGGATTTTTGGCGTTGGTCTAACCCGAGTCAAAATATTTACGTGAAGATACCTCTAAAAGTCCAAGAAATTATGGGACTTTTAAAAAGGTTTGTTCACGTAAATATTTTGACTCGGGTCAGACCAATGCCAAAAATCCAATCCATAAATTATGGTATTTTTCAAGATATCTGTTTTCTCAGTGTGGGTTAAAGAGGATGCAATTACAATGCAAGATGCATTGATCGGAAAACGACCTGGTTGAAACATTCGTGGTCGCAATAACTTGAAATCTAGTTTGATTCACCAGAAAACTTGATTGTGATGTCCAGAAAAAGTGGTTGTAGCAAAAATTAACTACATTTTTCAGGTTAGAAAAACCAGATTTCTTACTTGGCGTGATAACCAAAGTATGTAGTTAATTTTGGCTTCGATCATTTTTTCTGGACATCACAACCACATTTCCTAGTAAATCTAACCATATTCGAGTTGTTGCGACCACGAATGTTTCAACCAGATCGTTGTTCCTTTAAATTCCCTTAAAATTGCAGTGAATATTATTAAGCTTCACCCGAGCCGTTAAAGCGGTCAAAAATGTTTTCATTTTCAACAGGAGCGAGAGTAGCGCGAAAGGTCTCCAAGAGAATGTTATTTTACTGTAAAAACAATCCTTTCGAAAATTCACTGAATTTCAAGAAGCTGAATCGTCGAAACTTATTTTGAAAATTCAGAAGAAAGTGCTTACAGGAGATTGCAATCACATTATCCGAATTCTCTTCTACCGCGAACCTTGACTTTGGTCCAAGAATATACTAAATTTCGTCCCACGTATACTTATCAATGTTTACTCTACGTATTTATTGATCAAGTATCAAGTATCTACTTCAGGTCTACGATATCGAATGCTCACTGTAAAAAAAGAGAGGAAAAATGT
This sequence comes from Gonatopus flavifemur, assembly GCA_018340375.1. Lineage (NCBI taxonomy): Eukaryota > Metazoa > Arthropoda > Insecta > Hymenoptera > Dryinidae > Gonatopus > Gonatopus flavifemur. The sequence goes on from JAFFJZ010000005.1 coordinate 17,990,207, forward strand.
ATTGGATGAATCGATCATCATCGACCTCTACGTATAACCAGATGCACTCGTTAAGTCTATAGTTAAGTGCTTTGTCGTGTTTCCATCTCGAAGACAGGTTCGCCAAAAGCAGGAGTTTTGCCTTCCTCTGGAGAGCAGTACGCTAGAATTGCGAAGGCACGAATAAACGAATTTGGAGGAGAAAATGTAGCCGCGGGAAATTTCGAACTAACTCTTTCGTCTTATTTCACTTGGTTTCTCTACTGCGTAAAGCTGAAAATCGTTTTTCGAACTTTCTCCCGATAAGGAAGAAGTATTGTGTTACGGGTTATACGTAAAATGTGACCTCTAGATAAGAATGCTCACTCTCTCCCTTCAACGCGAGACGAAAAAACGTTCGATCGAGAAAGAGGGCAAGTAGCTATTTCGTGCACTGTAAAAATTCTGACCGAAAGTGGCTGCATCTTACTTGAAAACTTGACTGAAATTCAGTCTTTTCCATTGTGTCGACATTTGCTTTGGATGCTTACTTTCAGCTGAAATAGGGCTAGTTTTGGCTGCATCTTAAAATAAGCCGATATTAAGGTTGGAAGTGAGTTTTACTTTTTACTGTGTGTATTAAAAGAAAGTCTTTTGTTCAGATTGTATCATGACTGAATTCAAGACGCACAATGTAAAAAATGCGGTGTCAATACAGTGTCAGAATTATCCTTTAGAGGACGGGAAGCCTTGAACTTTTTTTTAATCATTTTTTCCTCATTCAGTACATCAAATGACTCCTGAAGAACATGAAAAAGGTTGTTTCCCAGGGTGATCCCTTTTGGGACCAGCCCCGTCCGCTGAAGGTCAACACAGAATCGACACCACACGGATTCTATAAATCGGTGTCAAACTAACACTTTACGGTGTGAAAATGACACCATGTGGTGTTAAAACAACACTTTTTGATGTGAATGTTTTCTAACGCCGCTACTTTTTCACAGTGCAGCCACAACAGCCGATTTGAGTGTAAAGTATAAGTACACAAAACAATCGCTGACACAATGGAATCCCAGCCAATTTTCCAGTTAAAGCGCAGCCAATTTGAGCCACACTTTTTACAGTGTATCATTGATTTAAATTCTATCGGTTGACAATTTGTTTCTATAACTAAATTTGTATTCAAGTTGCTGAGTATTCAAGTTTTTAGGACAAAGTGAAGCGATAAGTTACGTCCTGCGAATTTTAAACGAATTTCCATTGAATTCTTCTTCATTTCGATTTCTGTTGTATAAGTCGTCACACCCTTCCCGATACGCGAACATCAATGGGTTTTTTTTTCCCAATATAAGGATCCCCGACTCGTATCTAACAATTTGCTATTAAATTTAACTAACGTGTATCACGATCGAGTCGACAGTATAGAACCTTCAAGAGATTTCCCGTCGAAGGAATCCATCTTCTCAACCAATGTCGATTCATTGATTTACATAAGAATTTGAATGAACTCAAATGAAAATGGGGAATGTGTGTGTGTGTGTGTGGGGGGGGGGTGTAAAGATAGGCGAAGCGGCAGTATCGGCAGCAGCATGATCCGGGCACAAATCGATACCAGAACCTTTAACAGAAAGTTTGTCACTGCATAAAAGCATTAGATTCGCCCATATATCTTGGGGCTGGCTCTCCTCTCGAGACTCATACCCATCTTGAAATAGCATACCTTTCTTCGTCGATCGGGCTTGGTTCGCGTCGTTGTCGAGACCGTTTTGCAGCTGCAATTCTTTCCTTATCCTTCCTCAAGGGGACGACTATCAAAGGGTCGGGGTTACTCAAAAGTGTGTATTCCCTTCGCTCGTACATATAAGAGTTCCACAAATACCGAATGTCTGGCATTCTGGGATATTAGGTTCCTAAACATACATGATAGAGGGAGGAAAAGGAAAAAGGAGAGAAACGTTTTGAAGGAAATAACGTTACATTTTGTTCGCATGTGTTGTAAATACGGACTACTACGTTGGTAGAGAAAGTGAAGGATATATTTGGATTTTCAAATACGATACTATATTTGCGTTCAGGATTACTAAAAGTTTTTCAAGTTCTATAAGTTCTATAAGTTTCTTGGCAAGCCGAAGTTGGGAAGTGTTTGACATTCCGTAACGACGATACTCGGAAGAAGTGAACGATTCAGTTAAGAAGAATGGAAGTACTCGATACGTAATCATTTCCTGTACGTTCATGCTCGAGATATGTATTGTTGGGGAACGCTGTATCTTCTTTCATATTTTCTTCAGGAGGCTCGGTATAAGCGAAATGTACGGGAAAATCAAGTACATATATCATTAGAAAAACAATTCTTGTGTATAATTTGAATATTTAATAAAATGGTAATATATTGATAATTAAATTTAAGGAATACAATAATGTAATAATACAAGAGAACCAAGTAGAAACTTTCGAATATCGAGATAGTCGTCGTATATACCACATTATGAAACTTTCTTATCGTGAGATATCGTTAGAACGTATTATATTAGCGACTACACATATTCAACATGATACTTTCATACTACTCATGAATTTTACTGTTCACTAACTGCACGATCGTGTATTGCAATGATTATGATGATAATGATGCTTCGGAAAGAAAGTTTAATTAAAGGAAGTTTATTAACTTGACTTCGTGATTCTGAAATTTCATACACTCTCCTTTTCGTTCTAAGAGAACCTCAAGTTTTTTTTTTATATATATATTCTTAAAAGGAGAAAAGCACTCACAGAAATGTTTTCTTATTGTCACTTTCTTGTTAACCAGTACCCTCTAAATTTCTTGGAGTGAAAATACTGCAAGTCCAACAAGAGTGAGGATTTCACTCCTTAAACCGAGTTGAACTTTCTCTCTGTTGGAGTGGGAATTCACTCTTATGGAGTGGAATCTCAGTCGTCCTGAACTTGCAGTATTTTCACTCTAAGGAATTTAGAGATTGAGCAGTTTGTATCTTGCGATATCTTTTAGACAAGTTTTATGTGTCTTGTATGACACTTTTAGATGGGTTTTATACCGATTTTTGTTTGAACCTCTTCTCAAAGGCATCTAAAACCAAGATATCACAAGAGACAAAACGTATATCGGGAACAATCATTGAATTTTCTCAAATAAACATAGTAAATGCGCAATAGGTTGTCACCAAATGAGCGTGGTCGCCCTCCTCTAGTAGAAATTAAAATTAGATGGGGACCCCAGCTAGTTTCCCTAGATGTTAAGTTGGTTTCTAGCTAGTTTTGTAACGCACTTTTTAGCCTGTGCCCACCCAGATGTTCCAGGAAATTGCTAGAATGTAGTTCAAATCGCTAATTAGAAATGTGAAATCATGTTTTTTTTTAATAAAATCACACCTATGAATGATGTAAAAATGTATTTTGAGATGTAATCTCACAAGTGAAGAAAAGAATGCTTATATTTACCATCCCGAGCAAGCGTTATATCAGCACTCGTTGGGCCCTCACAAGCTTCTCGCTGACCACTAGACTGTTTCTAGCCCTTGACTAGATTCTCCTGAAGGCCTAGACAGTTCCATGAATGGCGTTGCGGTGGTTGCTAACATAGGGTCTTATTCTATATAAAATTGTGATTGTTACTATGTGACGACCGAATACTATGTTAGCATGGTAAATATTATCATCCTTTTCTCTCCGTGCAAGTCAAATACATACGTTACTTTTGGATTCATTTCCGTGATATGATCCCCAGCAACAAATTGACACGTTTGGGCATTCTTTTATTTTTCTGACCGTGTTCATGGATTATCGATGTTGCTGTACGATCAGTCGGAGTATGAAAAATCTACATAAATCAACTGAATGTTTGAGCACTTGAGTCAAATTGGCTGAAATGTGTTACCTATTTGCCCCCACGTGAGTCCCATCTAGTACATGGATGTTGAGCACAGACGCTCAGACAAATTTCTGCCACACTGAAAACACAGTTTGTTCCAGCCAAAAAAAATTTTGGTTGAAATGAACGCAAAGAAACTTTTTGGTTGGCTGAAATAAAATTTATTTGGGGTGAAAAAAATTTGGTTCACAATAATTAAGGCTTTCATACAGACAAATAAATTGTGTTTATCCTAAATAAATTTTATTTCAGCCAACCAAAAAGTTTCTTTGCGTTCATTTCAAGCAAAATTTTGTTCCGCCGAAACAAACGTTTTCTCAGTGCAGGGTTGTATTTGTATCATGGGTGATGATAGTCCGTGCACACCCCAGCCATCGAGTCGGAATGTCACAACAATGGCACATCATCAATGACAAAACATTTATTTTCGTGTATATGGAACAATGTTGTTCCGTATCGAGGCAGTTTGTTTCCCATTAAAATATCTTTTCTTCTTAGGGGTACAATTTTATCAAGATCAACTTATCTGCCCTTTAGATCGGATAAGGTAAACGTATATTAAGGACGACGATAGCGTTATTCTATTGGGAGTGTTATTCCTTAAATAAATATCTTGGGCTAATGCCGAGTTCGCTTTTGAGGCTGAACGGCTAATCTCAACCTCGTCTCAAGAATCGCGAGGGAGAATGAAATCTGCACCTGCAGGCTGTTGTAAAAGATTGTGGGGAGGGAGGGGCGAAGAATTGGGAATTCAAGGATCCCTGATCAGAGGAGAAAATAACCACTCGATACCTCGGTGATGGTGAAATCGATGGACGAACGAACGAACGGACCAAATTCGTTTATACCGCGAAACGATTAGACGCAGAATTCACTTCTACCTTTCTCCCCCTCTCTCTTCCTTTGCTCCTACCTTTCATTTTTTGGAGGGATTGGTCATGAAAGAATATGAATATCATCTGAAATTTTCTTCGGATAGTGAAATGCGGGATTTTCAACAGGAATCTTCCCTGCCAAAAGAGGAGGGAGGGCAGGACAATCACAGAGATTTTATTGAATTCCATACTGAAGAAATTTGGACGTGAAAAATTACATGGCTGGAGATACATTTTACAGGTAGGATGATGAAATTGGAAGAAGGATTCAACTCGAGTACAAAAATGTCAGGTAAGATTGAGGGTAAATTTCAGAAGAAATTACATCACGTCTGAAACTAAATCCGACCTGAACGAGCTGAGTCGGATTCTAAAATACTGGTCATTACGGATTGCAAAACGGTTATGAGCTTCCCTTCCCCCAAACTCACTCCCAAATCAGTCCCTGGCAGGGATTCGCACGAGAATCTCGTCTGGAATTGAAAAATAACCTACATTTACTGTTCTAATAATTTAAGACATGAAAATTTTTAACGGAATCAAGCTTCTACCTAAGGTGTGCCAAAATCACATGGAATTCCGATTTCATTAAAAAGGAGAACTAAGATATTCTATCAGTTTCGAAACTAGTCTCGGTATCGGTCTCGGTGATTTTATCTCTGCTAATTTTGTTTGAATGATCAAGGTTGCACCCCATTCCGTTAATTCCACTCATACTCTCAAATTCTCTTGATCATCCTGATATTACAAGAGCTTGGAATAATCATTGGTAACCATTTTATCTTCCTCCGACGCGAGTCTCGTGCGAAGCCCTAGTCCCTGCATAGTATATGACTATTTAGATCTCAAATATCCTGAGAGATATGAAATATAAAACCGCTACACCGTAAAAGATGATTGCGGAATGTTCCCCCAAAGTGGTGGCAGCAAAATTCCGCCATAAATGGGGAATTTTTCACCATAATTTAGTGGACTTTCTCTCCATTTGTAAAGGATTCAACGCCCAGAAACCAAAATAGCTCCTCTAAATTTTTTACAGTGATATATACGGTCAGTAATCGAAGTACAGCTTGGTATGGAGGTGAAGCTATAGCAGCCAGTTCTTGTAACTTTTGATTAAACGTTGCTGCAGCTTTGTTTATACCACCGGAGATCGATCAAGTAGCATCCCATTAAACTTTTCAGATCCTTGAATCTTCAATAAACATTTTCTGTGAAAAATTATGACAATCGACTGCTAGCTTTACGGCTGCCAATTTCAGCTTCATCAGCTTCGTAACTTTGCTCGCACATACTAAGGAAAATCACAGCAATGTCCATGCACAAAGGGATGATTACTATTCGCGTACGTTACGACAATCGAATCAAATGCTAAAAAATCGACGAAGCTGCAAGTGGTAATCAAATAAAAATCTAAACTATTCTCTGGCACCCCCAGGAATAGAACTACTTTTTATACCAGGCTTGTCGCAAATTTGAACACAATGTACCGACTTCAAATAAAACACTCCACATCAATAATTATAATGAATTCGTCAACAACCTGACAAAGAGTCCTTTTATCTTATTATTCTCGATGTACTTGTACACATAAACTTGAGGGCCAGAATTGACGTCAAAGGATCTTTGATGTACACGCTGTATGAAATAAAATAAAACCACCGCCACCGTCTCTTTTCACTTTTATGTGTTTCACGTTCACTCATGTTTGTTAACGTCATACTTTCGAGTGTATTCGCCTTTGCTTAGGTATTCGTTTGTGTATATGGCATGCACAAGAGCACCCCTTTGGTTTGAAAATTGTTGTCAGCAGAGAAATGTTTTGTTAACAAGATGACGATGTGGTAGGGTGACGACATGTCAGTAGAATGGTTTCGTACAAAAGAAAAGTGCGTTTGAATTAAATGCTATTTATCCTCCAAATTCATATTTTGACGTACCCCTTTGATATGAGTTCTTGTTATCAACAAAAATTGCCGTCATACATTTTTCACGGGGAAAAAATAGTCATAATTCCAAGTGCATAGAAGGATTTACTTGTAGTTAATTAACTTATTTTAATCAATAGTTCTATAGAAGTCTCGTTGTCTATTAATGGAGTTCAGTCACGGGAAATAAGACGGGAAAAATCTGACCCAATCGTGGATCCATACATGCAAAATGGGGCCCATGCTGGTCTCGTACAGGCCCTATTGTACATACATGCTAGGAAGATTCGTTGATTGAGGGGAGGTTCTCATCTAGAGACTCCAAAGTAAGGTGATTTTCTCGAATTTTTGTTTTCATGGAAGGAAGTAAATAAAGAACTCGGGGGGTTTCACACACGGAGAGAAATAATGTTTTAAATATTACTACATTTTGTACTAAAGTAGCAGGACAAGTGAAATAGTATAATTTTTTACAATACAGTGTAGTAAAAATTCATGCGTAAGGATTTGAAAAATCTTTCAATTCGGAGCCACTTCACATTATTGAGCATGAATTTTTATTACACTGTGTTGTGAAAAATTATACTATCTCATTTATCCTGCTAGTTTAGTACAAAATGTTGCAATATTCGAAATCTCATTTTTCTCCGTGCACTTGTTAATTGAGCCTTCAAGTACATAACAAAATTTTTACAAAACAAATAATGCCATGGGAATTGTTGATACGTGTTGAAACATAACCACTTAAAAAAAACAGTGATCAATCGGGCCCCACTAGAGCACTGACAAAAATGATCAGGAATCAAAAATCCAAGAATTTTTATGGAATATATTATATTCGTTGGAGGTTGTGCCAATGAAATTAAAAAAATGATAGACATGCAAACTTTTTGGTAGCGTTTTTTCACTTTCTTTTCTCTCTTTAAAGTGCTATGAAAAGAAACAAGAAAGGCAAATGTCATCTTCATTTAGGTTCATCCTCCAATAAATTCAATCAAATTCAAAATGAAAATAAAAAGAGAGTTCAGTAGTTTTTGAAATATCGTGGAGCCAAACTTGAAAAACATGGTACGGGAAAACCCCCTTCAAATTTCGGGATACGAATTTTTTAACTTGAGAAAATTCTTTTCAAATAACTCGAGTTCTTAATTTACTTCCTTCTTAAGGAAAAAATTTCGAAGAAATCACCTTATTTCGGAATTCGCTTGATGAGAACCTCCCCTCAATGACAAACGTAGAAGTGATAAAAAGTTACCTTCCTCACGGAAGAAATTAGTGATCCGAATTTTCTTTGACTGGTATATCACTTTTGAACGAAGCACATTTTTGAAAAGAATTCGTACAATGGATTTGAATAACTCGTTGACTTTGTCTACTATTTCAACAATAGAATTCATGTTTCATTTTACTTGTTGAAATAATGTAAAAAGTCAACGGATGATTGAAATCCAGTGTACGAATCCTCCTCGAATTTTTCCTCCATCCAAAAGTGACACACTAGTCAACGAAAATTTGGATAACTAATGTTTTCCGTGTTCGTAGTGTTTTATGTGAATCAGTTTCCTTCTTTCCGATAGATTTTCGTTGCCAATTCATGTTTAATCAATTAGGAACATTTCACAGTGAATAAATCTGTGAAAAATAACGTCCTTAAGATGGAAAAAAGAAAATGGAGAAATTTACTGTATAGGATGACAACGCGTCGCTTCGAGCCTTTAAATGGAAATTTTTACAAAATATATTGTATGAGACAAAAATAGAGTTTTCTCTTATGATGTGAATTATTCGACAATATATTCTGTAAAAATTTCCATTTAAAGGCTTGAAGCGACGCGTTGTCATCCTTTACGGTAAATTTCTCCATTTTTTTTTCCGTGAAGGAGAGGTTCTTATCTAAAAATCACGTGTTTTCCAAGAATTTTTCCTTCAAAGACGGAAATAGATATCGATGTCAAATTCCGTACGTATATTTATCAACTATCAAAGTACAGCGACAAATTTTTTTAGTTAACAATATTCAAAATTGTCCATTTTATAGATGGTGCAACTTGACGATCTGAGTAAAAAAATGTCTCGATGGTGGGAACTGTGGGATTCCGAAAAATTATTTGGAAGCAAATTTTCAAAAAGATTTATGAAATATATGATATTTGTTGGGGCTCATACCTACTTTTGCGATAAAAAGTCGAAAATTAACAGAATGGCGGATATGCGAACTCAAAATATCGATTTCTCAACGTTTTGCTTCCTTGTATTTGCTCTTTGAAGTTGAATAAGAAAAAACAAAAGTAGGATTCATCCCAAAGTAGGCATAGGATGCTTCCGACATTTGTGCAAATGTTGCAGATTGTGCAAACTTCAATACTCGTGTCCTTTTTCTTCTTACTAGATTTGCAGAATTTGCACAAACGTCGGGAGCATCCATAAGCTCCAATAAATTTAATTTACTTTGAAATAAAAGAAAAACAAGGATCCATGGATTAATTTTTGCTCTATGCTTCTCACTAGTTTTAAGAACATAGTTCCGAGAAAAACGCATTTAGTTGTTTTAATTAATTAAAATGCATTAATTGTTTTGTGTACCTTAATTAATAAGTGTGGAAAAAACTCAAGCTCTTCATTTACTCTTTTCCATGAAATAGAAATTCAAGGGAATTACCTTTTTCCGGAGTTCGCTTGATAAGGGCCTCCCCTTAACATGGAAAACTAATCACAAATCTGTTTAATTAATTAACGACAAATTGTCAGCATTGCTCTTCTACCGCAAAGAAGGCAACTCCCTCAGCACTTGAATCCCTGTTACTCTTTCGTTTCAGTATACGCGTACATACAAAAAACCCCGAATGTAAAACGAAAAATGATGAATATCGGCAAAGCTCTTTCTCCAGGTTGTTCTATATTTAACGTGGGAAGATCGTCGTTGGCGGAGGACCGAGTAAATCACGGAAAGAACATACCGCTAATATTATTATTACGACTGTCATATGTTTTATGGCTGAACCTCGCACAAGTGATAGCAACGATGAGACGACCATCAAACACCAAATTTGCCGGATCTAAAAAACGTTCTTTATGTTTTTTTCTCCAGGAAGAAAAGATGAAGCTGAAACTGGCCGCCGTAAATTCAGCAGCTGATTGTTATAACTTTTCACCCAAAATTTTTATCAAGAATTTAAGCACCTGAAACGTTTAGCGAAATGTTACTCAATCAATTTCTGAAGTGAACAAAACTTCCACGACATTTAATCAAAAGTGACAACAATTGGGTGCTACATCTTGTCCTCGTTATTTTAACAATATAAACGATGAAGAGAGAAGCATTGAAAATTAAATGTACATTGAATAAAGAAAAAAAGAACTTATTAGAAAAAACTTCATACTATTAGTTTCTATCGTGTCTGTGAAGTTGGCATATCAAATGTCAGCATCGCACAAAAAAGCACCAGTTCTAGTCGCATCCACTATAGTTCTACAGTTCTTGATAAGTTACAACAATAGTTCCGGGTAAATTTGTGAAAAAAATCGATTTTGAAAAAATGATATGCTAAGTTCTTCTACAATATGACAGCATCGCAGGGAAAATGGATGGAAATGGACTGTATCTCGGAGTTCTAGGGATGATTGGGATGCGAGGATGTCAAAACAAGGGAGTTCTAATGCTAGAAGTGCTTGGGAAATTTTTTTCAGGAATTAAATGGAATGATATGCTGAGTTCTTCTACAATATGACAGCATCGCAGGGGTAATGGAAGGAAATTGACTATATCTAGGAGTTCTAAGGATGATTGGGATGCGAGGATGTCAAAACAAGGGAGTTCTGATGCTAGGAGTGCTTAAGGAATTTTTTTCGGGAATTAAATGAAAAGACATGAGGAGTTCTTCTACGATGTAGTAGCAGCGCAGGTGGAACCGCTGGAAGTGGACTATATCTCGGAGTTCGACGGCTGATTGGCATGTGAGGATGTCAAGGAACAAGAGTTCTGATGTTGGGAGTAATCAGGGAGTCAATTGGGAGTCTCAGAGAATCAGGAGTTCCGACCAGCATATCATGGAAAATCGATAGTTCTGACCAGCATATCATAGAAAATCGACAGTTCTGACCAGCATGTGATGGAAAATCGATAGTTCTGACCAGCATATCATGGAAAATGGAGAGTTCTGACCAGCATATCATGGAAAATCGATAGTTCTGATCGGCATATCATAGAAAATCGATAGTTCTGACCAGCATATCATGGAAAATCAATAGTTCTGACCAGCATATCATAGAAAATCGATAGTTCTGATCGGCATATCATAGAAAATCGATAGTTCTGACCAGCATATCATAGACAATGAATAGTTCTGACCAGCATATCATACGAAATGGAGAGTTCTGACCAGCATATCATAGAAAATCGACAGTTCTGATCGGCATATCATAGAAAATCGATAGTTCTGACCAGCATATCATAGAAAATCGACAGTTCTGACCAGCATATCAATGAAAATCGATAGTTCTGACCAGCATATCATGGAAAATGGAGAGTTCTGACCAGCATATCATGTAGAATGGGGAGTTCTGATGAGCATATCATAGAAAATCGATAGTTCTGACCAGCATATCATGGAGAATCGATAGTTCTGACCAGCATATCATAGAAAATCGATAGTTCTGACCAGCATATCATAGAAAATCGATAGTTCTGACCAGCATATCATAGAAAATCGACAGTTCTGACCAGCATATCATAGAAAATCGATAGTTCTGACCAGCATATCATAGAAAATCGATAGTTCTGACCAGCATATCATGGAAAATCAATAGTTCTGACCAGCATATCATATAAAATCGATAGTTCTGATCGGCATACCATAGAAAATCGATAGTTCTGACCAGCATATCCTAGAAAATCCATAGTCCTGAGCAGCATATCATAGAAAATCGATAGTTCTGACCAGCATATCATAGAAAATCGATAGTTCTGAGCAGCATATCATGGAAAATGGAGAGTTCTGACCAGCATATCATGGAAAATCGATAGTTCTGACCAGCATATCATGGAAAATCAATAGTTCTGACCAGCATATCATAGAAAATCGATAGTTCTGATCGGCATATCATAGAAAATCGATAGTTCTGACCAGCATATCATAGAAAATCGATAGTTCTGACCAGCATATCATGGGAAATGGAGAGTTCTGACCAGCATATCATGGGAAATCGATAGTTCTGTCCAGCATATCATGGAAAATCAATAGTTCTGACAAGCATATCATGGAGAATCGATAGTCCTGACCAGCATATCATAGAAAATCGATAGTTCTGAGCAACATATCATGGAGAATCGATAGTCCTGATCAGCATATCATAGAAAATTGATAGTTCTGATCGGCATATCATAGAAAATCGACTATCGAAAAAAACTATCGATTATCTATGATATGCTCATCAGAACTCTCCACTTTCTATGATTTGCTGGTCGGAACTGTCGATTGCCTATGATATGCTGGTGAGAACTATCGATTTTCTATAATATGCCGATCAGAACTATCGATTCTCTATGATATGCTCATCAGAACTCTCCACTTTCTATGATTTGCTGGTCGGAACTGTCGATTGCCTATGATATGCTGGTGAGAACTATCGATTTTCTATAATATGCCGATCAGAACTATCGATTCTCTATGATATGCTGGTCAGAACTATTGATTCTCCATGATATGCCGATCAGAACTATCGATTTTCTATGATATGCCGATCAGAACTATCGATTTTCTATGATATGCTCATCAGAACTCCCCATTTTCCATGATATGCTGGTCAGAACTCTCCATTTTCCATGATATGCTGCTCAGAACTATCGATTTTCTTTGATATGCTCATCAGAACTCCCCATTTTCCATGATATGCTGGTCAGAACTCTCCATTTTCCATGATATGCTGGTCAGAACTATCGATTTTCTATGATATGCTGGTCAGAACTGTCGATTTTCTATGATATGCTGGTCAGAACTATCGATTTTCTATGATATGCTGATCAGAACTATCGATTTTCCATGATATGCTGGTCAGAACTCTCCACTTTCCATGATATGCTGGTCAGAACTATCGATTTTCTATGATATGCTGGTCAGAACTATCGATTTTATATGATGTGCTCATCAGAACTCTCCATTTTCCATGATATGCTGGTCAGAACTATCGATTTTCCATGATATGCTGCTCAGAACTATCGATTTTCTATGATATGCTGGTCAGAACTATTGATTTTCCATGATATGCTGGTCAGAACTATCGATTTTCCATGATATGCTTTGCAGAACTATCGATTTTCCATGATATGCTGGTCAGAACTCTCCATTTTCCATGATATGCTGGTCAGAACTCTCCATTTTCCATGATATGCTGGTCAGAACTCTCCATTTTCCATGATATGCTGGTCAGAACTATCGATTTTCCATGATATGCTGGTCAGAACTCTCCATTTTCTATGATATGCTGGTCAGAACTATCGATTTTCTATGATATGCTGGTCAGAACTGTCGATTTTTCATGATATGCTGGTCAGAACTATCGATTTTCTATGATATGCTGGTCAGAACTATCGATTTTCTATGATATGCTTGTCAGGACTATCGATTTTCTATGATATGCTGGTCAGAACTATCGATTTTCTATGGTATGCCGATCAGAACTATCGATTTTATATGATGTGCTCATCAGAACTCTCCATTTTCCATGATATGCTGCTCAGAACTATCGATTTTCTATGATATGCTGCCCAGAACTATCGATTTTCTATGATATGCTGGTCAGAACTATCGATTTTCTATGATATGCTGGTCAGAACTATCGATTTTCTATGATATGCTCATCAGAACTCCCCATTTTCCATGATATGCTGGTCAGAACTCTCCATTTTCCATGATATGCTGGTCAGAACTGTCGATTTTCTATGATATTCTGGTCGGAACTGTCGATCTTCTATGATATGCCGGTCAGAACCATTCATTTTCTATGATATGCTGGTCAGAACTATCGATTTTCTATGATATGCTGGTGAGAACTATTGATTTTCCATGATATGCTGGTCAGAACTATCGATTTCCCATGATATGCTGGTCAGAACTATCGATTTTCTATGATATGCTTGTCAGGACTATCGATTTTCTATGATATGCTGGTCAGAACTATCGATTTTCTATGGTATGCCGATCAGAACTATCGATTTTATATGATGTGCTCATCAGAACTCTCCATTTTCCATGATATGCTGCTCAGAACTATCGATTTTCTATGATATGCTGCCCAGAACTATCGATTTTCTATGATATGCTGGTCAGAACTATCGATTTTCTATGATATGCTGGTCAGAACTATCGATTTTCTATGATATGCTCATCAGAACTCCCCATTTTCCATGATATGCTGGTCAGAACTCTCCATTTTCCATGATATGCTGGTCAGAACTGTCGATTTTCTATGATATTCTGGTCGGAACTGTCGATCTTCTATGATATGCCGGTCAGAACCATTCATTTTCTATGATATGCTGGTCAGAACTATCGATTTTCTATGATATGCTGGTGAGAACTATTGATTTTCCATGATATGCTGGTCAGAACTATCGATTTCCCATGATATGCTGGTCAGAACTCTCCATTTTCCATGATATGCTGGTCGGAACTCCCGATTCTCTGAGACTCCCAATTGACTCCCTGATTACTCCCAACATCAGAACTCTCGTTCCTGGACATCCTCACATGCCAATCAGCCGTAGAACTCCGAGATATAGTCCACTTCCAGCGGTTTCACCTGCGCTGCTACTACATCGTAGAAGAACTCTTCATGTCTTTTCATTTAATTCCCGAAAAAAATTCCTTAAGCACTCCTTGCATCAGAACTCCCTTGTTTTGACATCCTCGCATCCCAATCATCCTTAGAACTCCTAGATATAGTCAATTTCCTTCCATTACCCCTGCGATGCTGTCATATTGTAGAAGAACTCAGCATATCATTCCATTTAATTCCTGAGAAAAATTTCCCAAGCACTTCTAGCATTAGAACTCCCTTGTTTTGACATCCTCGCATCCCAATCATCCCTAGAACTCCGAGATACAGTCCATTTCCATCCATTTTCCATGTGATGCTGTCATATTGTAGAAGAACTTAGCATATCATTTTTTCAAAATCGATTTTTTTCACAAATTTACCCGGAACTATTGTTGTAACTTATCAAGAACTGTAGAACTATAGTGGATGCGACTAGAACTGGTGCTTTTTTGTGCGATGCTGACAATTGATATGCCAACTTCACAGACACGTTTCTATCCTCCTTAGATTAGGGTGAAGCTATGTATGCCGAGAACAGCTGCTTTCGCTTACGCTTGTCGTTCATCACAAAATTCTGTGGACTTACATAAAAAAAACTTTCCGTACAGGAAAAAATGAGAGAAAAGAGGGAAATATAGGAAGAAGATGAAATTGCACTAGGTGGGGAGAGAGGGAAGAAAATTGAAAGTAGAATTGAAAGAATGAAAGGGTGTGTTGTGACGGTACAAGTACAGCGCTGCGGAAAAAAGGAAAAAATCTTTGTCTACGTACTGCTGCTACGACGAGGACTAAGAGGAGCCACCTACCGCTACTGCTTGTTGGCGAGTATCGATCGATACGTTCTCTCTCCCTCTATATCTTATATTTTCTTTTTTATCTCAAAAATATAGAATTCCAAGATGATTTCAACGTGAGCGATTGTCTTTCGTTTTTTCTTTCTTTCGGTACCTAGTTCTTTTTTATTCTCCCCCTCTCCTTCTTTCATCCCTTCGCTCCATTACGGTGTTAGGCCACCCAGCAGCCGACAGCCGACAGCCGCCAGTCGCCAGTCGCTAGCAGTACCGTTGTGGATCTTTCCTCTTTTCTCCTCTTGCCGCAAGCAACAAACTCGTCTGGCTTCACACAAGGGCGGTTAGGCGGTCACACATTATACCCAAGCTCTCGTATTGAAGGGCGAATAAACAGGACAAGATTCTCCCTGGAAAAAATCGAGCGGTGTATCAACATCGTAATACCTTCAGTGGTCAGGGAAAATTTTCTTCTCGAATAACACGGACAGGCGAGCAGGCAGGTAGACAAGGAAGCGAGCAACCAGGGCTTCCTTCTTTGTTCTCAGTTCATTAGACCACAATCTGTTCCTAGTGTCACGTAATATGTCATTCTTCGATGAAATTACAATACGAGATGGTGCATACACGGAATCCCTGGAGATCATTTTGTTCTAGAAGCGAAGGATCGAATATGTTCTCGTACCTCTCGTCTCTTTAGCCTTTTAGAAGGGAAGGTGTATATGGTCTAACGAATTTGACGAATCACGCTAAAATATTCGCTAATTCAGCAACTCTTTGTAGCAGCCTGTATCGGCAAACCCTTGCTAAAAGAGAAATATTTTTGCTGAAAGATTTGTTATATCGGCAAAACAAATTTTCGAGATTTGCTGTTTCAGCCGATCGTTTTTCCTCAGTGTAGAACATGCTTCACCCATCAAGGAGACCTTGATGCAAACCATCTCTTGATGCAATCTAATTGCAGTAACTGATATATAATTATTCCACTTGAATTCTGGATGGCGTAAATAAAAATCTAGTCGTTTGAAACATAGATACAACAGTTTATTCGATTGAAATAAAAAAATTGAGCTGTTGCGAGTCGATTTTATTTGATTTAATTAAATTTCTTATCGAAAGTAACTAAATTCTTTAAACGTTTGATATTAAGATAGACCCTTTTTCTCAGGATACAAGCCAGTCAGCCCCTTCGGCAGCGTTGACATAAATACAACAAACAGTACTGCAAAAGAGCTGAAAAGTCTGTAACGTTTGCGATGATATACCGCTTTAAAATACCATCTCAACACGACGTTGTATAACATCGAGGTTACGTATCATATTCCTTATCTTCGCGCAAGTGCATTGATTAAGTTTTCTCACGACAAGGCACACTTCCTCATTCAATTAAAATTATTCTAATCTCGATCTCCCTAAGATTTTATTCATTCATCGCTATCTCCAAGATCTTTATCTTCATGGCGCACACGCATTCACACGTATTCAGCGCTCTGATCTCCGATAACGGCACAATCGATGAATTTCAATTGCCATTCCGTAAGTAAAACGATTAGATTCGAGCTTAATTAGAAATCATGCGACCCGAAATATACGCGTTGATGTAAAAATTTGTACGACGACGAGGATGATATCCTCTTTCCGATCGTCCTCATCGTCTCCCGTTTCCAAGTGCTTCCTGTTGTACACGTATATCAAACTTCTCCGCGCCATAGGGTGTTCAAGACCCAATCTCGAGGTTTGAAATTTAATATCGGCGCAGTAGCGTTACGAGAGTTTATCGGATTTGCATGCGACGATCGTTGATCGCCGGCTTCTATATACCAACTGCGACCATAAAGGCAATACTCGGGAATACGCGATCGATTTTCCGTTTGAGAAAATCCTATCTCAGAAAACATGTCTGTCAACATCTTGTCTTACAAGTCTTCGACAATTCGTCCGAAGATTTGATAACAGGGACGTTCATTTGATTGCAATTTTAGTCTGAAATCACACCACTCATGTACTTTGACAAATCCATTCTTATGCGTTGATTCTAATGTGCTTGTGTATTGGTCAGTCTCATTAAATGACTCAATGCATCTTCACTTAGGCTTTGTCACGTCCAGAGATATTCAAAGAATATTCCTTTCAATGACAATGGCAAAGGAATTAATATAGAATATTAACACCTTAAAATATAAGTTCCCCTATTTTGTGTCATGGACAAGGATGGGGAGAAACAGAACAATTGGAGGAGGAAAGTTGAATAAAAACATTGAATTTATAAAAATATAAGATTTATTACAATGAAGATTTGAATAATTCTACATGAAACAATTCTCCTACAGCCAACTTCAATAACTTTGAATCAGAATCAGGGATTTTAACATACTTTTGTCATATTCTACTCTTTGTTCTACATCAGTCATATTTCAATTGTATACATATATCGACCTCATCTTCAATATTGGGGTTATTGGCTCTTTCAATTCAAACTTACAAGAAAACTCATTTTATTAGAGATTTTAGAATCTAAATTGTTTCGTAGCAACTTTGTTTCTCTGACTTTGATACAATCCTCCAAAAGCTCAATTTCAGCTTTTAATTCATTCATATTCCATTAATAGAATACATACATTGTCTTGGTTGGTGTTACTTTAATTGATATAATCTCTAATTAACAGTTGCGAGATTCCAGCCAACTGAATTTCCCACAACTACCAATTTTTGACGTTCAAACAATTACTCGTGTGATTCCAGCTAACTGAATTTCCCACGAATAATCATGAGTGAATTAAATTTTGAATTACCAATTAATATGTGAGATTCCAGCCAACTGAATTTCCCACACAATTAATCCGTGATAGACTCAATTGACATCTGAGAAATTCTAGCCATCCAGATTTTTCTAAGTAGTCAATTTTCGTCACTATGGGGTTGAATTTAAAAGACAATGTATTTGAATATGAGATGAAACAAAGTTGTTCTATACACAAATTGAAATATAATTATTACGATTTCTTCACTCAGTCAAATTCTCACTTCCAGAGAGAAAAATCCAAAATATGGCACAGTAATCCTTGGAATGTATTTTGAAATTGGGATTATTTCAAACACATTGAAAAGGAACACAAAATATTTCAAACACCTTGAAAAGAATTTGATTCAAACACTTGAACTTGAACTTTAACTTGAACACTTGAAAACACTTTGAAGTTGTAGTAAAGAACGTTGAACACGAACACTTGAAGGTGATGTGTAAGAACTGGAGCGAATGCGAATACTGCGAATACTGACTTTCGGACCCAAAACATGGGTTTTTCTATGGTCAGTCTCGACCATGGAGAGACTTGTTTTGGTCACTCAGAAAAATGCACTTCGCTCCATAGATAATGAGTTCAAGCACTGCCCTTATGACGCATCACAAGTACATGGTGTTCACGCGACGATGTCTTATCCATCACGTGAAGTTCAGTTGAAAGTTAGAACTATGACTCAAAATTATCAAAGGAAAGTATCTATAAGAAAGATATTGATTGAATGTTCTTCAAGTTTTCTTAAGATTGAATGATGCGAAAAGAGTTTTGAATTCAATTTACGAGAATGGTAATTGAATCATATGCAATTATTAGAAGAGTGTCCAATCGATAATTAAGTAATTAAAATTATACAATTTATATATTAAAACACAAAAATACATGTATGGAAAAAGACGATTCCGTCACAGCTTCATTTGGATATCTCTGTCTCTTTTCTTCTAGATCTATCGCACATAGCAATCTTTTGAACTCGAGATTGATTTTTTTACGTGGGCTTTATATGTCCTACTTATAGATTATTGCAACACTTTGAAATTCCCCTTGAGTTAACCCTGATTGATCTTGTCTTCTCTTTCTGTTATCGTGCGTGGTTTGTGAAAAAAGAATCACCATTCATCGCGCACGTATGTTCGTCATTCATAATCGACCTTAGATTGAAATACCTTTGAGAAAAAAAAATTGTCTCAGTATGTACCAAGATAATTTATATATTTTCATTGAATTTTCATTTATGGTATTCGTCACGTACATATGTTGTGATGAATTGTTTTGTTATTTTTGTAACTACATGGAGAAAAATGCAGGTCGAAAATATAGTAATCTTCAATAAAAACTTGGGAATATTCCTTAAAATCTGAGAGTATTTCTCAAATTTTGAATAAAGATAAAACGGTCCACATTTTTGTGGAATTGTATTGAAAAAACAATGAAAGATTACCAATACTTGATAAAAATAAATAAAGAAACGTATGAACTTTTCAAAAGTCGCGTAAGAAATTTCACAAAGTTAATAGGAAGATATTGAAATTTTGTTATTGACTTTGTAAAATTTCACTTTTGGAAAGTTCATATGTTTCTCTATTTTCCATTGTCTTTCGAATATAATTCCACAAAAATGTGAATCGTTTCATCTTCATTTTAAATTCGAGAAATACTCTCTCAGATTTTAAGAAATATTCTCAAATTTTTAATAAAGATTACCATATTTTCGACCTGCATTTTTCTCCGTGTACTTATTCTTTCGATCTTTTCGGGTGAAAATGCTGCAATTTTGAAAAAAAATGGAAAATTTCACTTCTCAAGAGTGACAGGCTGCTCTAGTTTTTGGAAAAAAAACTCATTCGCTCGGAAAAGAGTGATTATCCCTTGTGTAAAATGAAATCTCACTCTCGGAGAGTGCAATGTTCACTTTATTTCCGAGTCGTAATATTTTTACTCTTCGAAGAGTGAATAACTATTCTAAAATGTTCATAAAGTAAAGAATATGTAGTTATGAATTTCATTATGATATTGTATCAATCTTCCTCCTAATCCTTGTTCAGTGCAGTTAGTGCAAAAAGGGTCCATAGTTTTTGAATAGACGTTATAGCTCTGATGGAAATTATTCTATTACACAGTAAACAATTTTGTGTATGTCCCAAACAGTCCACTTGCAATTCATGTTCAATATCAACACAAAAATGTTGATACAACACTGAAAATCTGTCGCTTTGACAATTTTATATGTTGTTTTTACACAAATCTCGAGAGGACCGTTGGTAACACAAAATTTTCAGCTGTGAATTATCCTCTTGACGCGAAAGAAAAGCGAAAATTCTCCTCTATTTTGATACGTGATTCCAGATAAAGCAAGATATTATATTTACAACGTATATCAATATGAATATATTGAGTTTCCATCCGATTTGTATAATATAATTTGTAGTGTTCATTTCTCTTGATATACACTGTAGAAAATATTCGGGATTTTCCCATACCTATGTAAAGGAAATTTTTTCTATACTTGTATGGGAAAAGCGAATTCCCGTATACGTATAGGAATTTTCCTGTAATTTTATAGGATTTTTCCTCAAATTTATGGGAAATTTTTTACAGCGTAGGTATTTATAATAATTCTGTTATTCATAATTTGAGGATATATTTTCATTGGGTTATTTTGTAAAGGTACCATGTGGAAATTTCATGTGGATAAGGTACTATTGTACGAAACGAAAGACTTTATTCTTTCTTCTCTTCCTTTAGTTTGTCTCAGAATTTCTAATATGATTACGTATAAATTACTCATCAATCCGGAGTTGTAATTACTTGAGCGGAAATCCAATTACTCCTCCCCACATCATTTACAGTATATATATATATATGAATGTAGGAATTGGAAACATACTTGAAACCCACTCATAATTTTAGCTGATTACAATTGTTTTTCTCAGCATTAAATCTAAAGGGAATCCGGTTTTCTTCATAATTAACGTATCTTAGATATCATAGAGATTCGAATTACCTTTTATTGGGAACAAACAATTCACTCGGAAGATTTATATTTGGTTCAAATACACACCGGGGAAAAAATTACTCAAGTATTTCTACACTTAACAGTAGTAAAATAGGAACAAAATCACATTTGGCATTAAAATTACTATACTTTCTAGAAAGGAGTAACAGGATTCTGTTATTCATTGATAGAACGTATAATCATTTTAATGACAAAACATAATACACAACCCCACAATATGATATTTTACCCCTACTTTATTCAAAAGTATATTAATTTTTTATACTTTTCAAAAGTATATTAATCTTATAGTATTTCAATTTGAAAAGTATATCAATTTCAAGTATATTGAGTTTATTTGGGTACTTTTTCTCCGCGTGTATAAAAGAAAGTAAGGTAAACAAAAATAATTTGAAAGAAATTTTTGACATGCGAAGGTGCAAAATACTTTTTTTTAATTTCATATTTCATATTGTGAATTTCTTGAAAGTGCAAGATTTATTGTATTTTTAATACACGTACTTATCCCAAACGGTTCATTGGAAGATTGTGGCGTTGAATATTGACACAAAGAATGTGTGAAGCCAACAAAAGAGTGTTGATATCGAAGAGTTTATATCGAAAATTTGTCATATTGATAATTCTTTGTGTTGATTTTCAACGCAAACTCTGAGTGCGTTGATCGTTTTGAACACATGAATTTCAACCGTGTTGAAAAGATAAAATCCTTCATGTGCCTTTTTTATTATCATTTATATAGTAAAATTTGTTATACACGAAAAAGGGTAATTAGCTGGGAAATGGACAGCCATTTTTCAGCTCCACTAGCTAAATTTTAGCTAATGTTGTTGCTAAGAAATTAGCTTTCCTGGGGGTGCTAAAATATTTAGCCATAATAGGTAAAATTTGAGTGATACAGCTGAAAATATTTCTTTCCGTGTGCCGATAATTCATTTCATGATACTTTTGGAACACACATTCTATCCCTATTTTATGGTCTCTCTGGCTTGATTTCTTGAGGATCAAACTTGTACAGTTCGACCTCCCAATAAGAACGGAAAAGCCCCCAAGGGAAAGAATTTTTCATTAGAATTCAAGTACTTCCTGTCTCTGTTTCTCTTTCTGTCATGCAATCCTCTCAATAGAAACGCTTGGACGAGTGTCCATTTTTTTATGGCGTTCGTGTAAACAAGTCCTAGATCGTAAGTGGATACACGGAAAGACAAAGGTTATGATTATTTAGAAAAATGACTGACAATTTAGGGAAAAAGAGTATCGCTGAAGAATTTTCGTAGTAAGTTCATCAAAAGTTGATAAATTCAGTGTAAACAATAACATTAAAACCATCAATAAAAGTTAGTATTTTCACAACGAATTTTTGATCACCTTACTGCAAAGATTTTTCAGCGGTGCTCTTTTTCCCTAAACTGACAGTCATTTTTCTAAATGTTAATAAATTTTATTCAAGTATTGATAACTTTTTTTCTTTCCGTGTACTGCGTTATGCAATGCATAGTTGCTGTACATATTATTCCTGAGATTTTTGGGAATAGTAATTGTATATTGTTTTATTTCACGTTTTCAAAAGGAAACTTTGAAGAATCCATTTCCCTGAGGCTTCATCTTCAATGGAAGAACACGGTTCCATTGAAAATACTCCACCTGCAGTTGAATGCGTCAAAATGAATCAAAATAACATTCAACAGAATGTAGATAATTTCAATTATTTGTCTGAACCTTTAGGAAAGTTCTCCTCGTTTGTGCCAAATTTTCTTATTCTTCTTCCCATTTTTCTCTCCAAACATGGAAAATAATATGGAAATTTTGCAAGTTTTTGGAAATGGACAGGGGGAACTTTTCTACCGGAATCTTTGGTTATTTTATACGAAAATCTTTCAGGAGATACTAGCCTTCGAACTTGAGCCAAATTTTTCGTTATTGTTCTATTATCTGGAGTGTGTTTCTATGGTGACAAAAATTATTGTCTTTACAACTATGCTGAATTCTGTGTATATCTGGGACAGGTATACACCGTAGTTGTGCAGGGAACAGTTATAAATTATAACTCCCAGAGGAAAATCCTAGTTGTTTCAGTGCATGAGAGAACTGATCTAGGTGCAATGTAGAAAATATTTGCTGCAATTCTACCGAAACATTCATGGTGATTTATCTTTATATCAAGAGGATACCAGTGTATCATCCGAGTAAAGAATATCCTACGAATTCGTTAAATATCAACGAAGGCGGAAAGTTGGTCTCTAAATTCGAAACAGTGAAATTTCACTGATTCCAGTAAAAAGTCGAGCACTATGAATCAGTGCATATACAATGCACGATCAGTGAATATTAACTGATCTTTGCAGTGAAATAATCTCACTGATTCAATTAGTCAGAAACACTTCCAACTGCATAACCAGGGACTATTCACTGATATTTCACTGAATCCATTGAGTGGTCGACTTTCAGTTGCAGAAATAGTGAGATTTCACTGATTAGAATTTGGAGAGTGGTGATTTCTGCATGATTGCAGTTATTATCGATCTAACACTGGCCGGAGCTGTACTTTCAGGCTAATTACCCAGCAAACACGACTGCTGGTATCTCAAAGGGCCTGTGATGGGTCTCTACTGGCATTGCAGGGCCATCAGCGGCCCATTAAAACACCAGTAATCATTGTTTGTAGGGTAACAACGTTCGAAATTCGTTGAACAGTTAATGTCAATTGAAAAACAGTTATAATCCTGACCAAAGAATAGTTTTGTTTTTTATGTTGTTGAAGTTTGAATCGTTTATAGAAACGAAGCGAAAATCTAAACTCACAAAATCTGATGATTTCTCATTATTTATCTTCTCAAATTAATTCCTCGGAGTGGAAGAAAACACCGTTTGAAGAATATATCACAAGATTTTTGGCCTTCGATAGCTGCATATCTCGTTGGTCGTTTACAAATTCGTTTCAATAAACGATTCAAACTTCAGCAACATTTGTTTTTTGCTGGGCTTCGTCGACTACAACCTTGCCAGTACTGGACCATTTGTCAACTTCGAACATATCCAAACGCGCTCTCTCACATTATGTAAATATTCCCATACAACATTCCATACGTGCACGATAATGCTCGTTCATTGGACGATATAGATTTGTTTGCGACGTGTCTTCGAAGTGCGTACAAAAGACCACTTTCCGACGTCATAAAAAAAAAAGAAGACAAGAGCATATTCATTACTATAATACGTCGCAAAGGTTCATTGACGCTTGGAGGATGAAAATTGGAATGAACGCATCGGTCGTAGCTGTGAAGAAGAATCATTTGGAAAGGCAAAAAAATGTCAGAAAAGAAAATTACTCCTCACCGGATGGTACAACATTAGTATTTATTAACCTCAGGTCATGTGGTAATTCACGCAATTAATAGCTCTTCAAAGGGAACAAAATTAACTTGATACTTCTTATATCTCACTCACCAACAATATATGCCATTTCTTCAACAAGAATATGGGTTTTAACAAAGCCCTTACTCGAATATCTGTCAGTACATTCTTTTTATTCCAAAGTAAAATCGTTTGCGCATTCTATTTGACTATCTCACACCAATTGCATTATGAAATCAAAGAAAAAATGTATTTCCATTATACGATCTCTAGTAGAAATCACTTTAGGGATTCTCTATACACAGTGAAAAATTTTGTATCACAGAAGGTCCACTCAGACCAAGACAGAGTTTGCATTGAGAACAACATATAAAATTCTCAAATTAATAGATTTTCATTGTAAATTTAATATTTTTGTGTTGATATTCAACAAAAATTGCGAGGACACTTTCTGGAAGATACACGTGTGTTAAAATTACACAAAATTTTTCACTGTGTAGGGAAAAAAGATGAGATTTATTCAGATTTGATTGAAATGTGAGTATTGGTTCAAGTTACGTGAATAACTTTTGCTTCAATTGCATTTCATTGAAAAATCAATCAGGAATTTCTAAAAGTGCAGTTATAACGATGATTAAATTGTACTTCTCTCAGTGTGGGAGTATAAAATTGTGGATTACCCCATAGAGTGTAATAACCCGGTATAATTGTCGATCAACCATAATCGATTTCTCTTCAAGTAATGTCAACAATTCATGTAGGACGGGTCTTTGTCATAATACTTGTTCTTGGCATAAGGATTGAAAGTTGGAATAAAAATGTTTCTAAATGTTCATGCATAGTGTTTCGTTCTCGTCTCATCTCGCCGAGACTGACCGGGTCTCGATTTTCTCTCGGTCTCGCTTTTGTCTCGACAAAATCAGTATTGTCTCGGTCTCGAGTCGAGATTCTCGCCATTTTCGGTTTCGACAATACATTTTATACGTTTCGATATCGTCGAGACTCTCGCCTTGACATGTATCGTCTTGATCTTGGGGTCGATACCAAGACCAGTCTCGGTCTCGTCCGAAACACTACTCTCTAAATCTGAAAGAGTGAAAAATTGCACGTTTCACTCCACTAAGTGTCAGAAGTGAGCCTGTCCGCTTCGAGTGGAATTTTCACTCGTTTCGAGTGACCTGTCACTCTTTTAGAGTGAAACATTCACTCTAGCGTCGGAGTGGTTGTGAGTTTCTAACCTCAAACCTTAGAATATCACTCTAAAAGAGTGGAAATTTCACTCGAAAATTCGACAGGCTCACTTCTGGCTGGCTAAAGAGTGAAATCTCACTCCAAAGATTTTAGGGAGTATTCATGCGTCTCAAAAATGCTGTACCGATTTGTTTGTTCATTTTTTTTTCCGGGCATTTTTGTGGCGAAGATAGCAGGGAAATTCCATTGATAAATCAATATGAAAATCGTGGTACAGAATAGTAGTATTTATTTTCATTTTCCAATGCGGAACACAATTATCATCACGTTCCTGGGAAGATAAAATAGACTTCACCCGTTCAACACTTATCGGATTAATAATGAATCAAACGTAACAGATATTAACGAAGTTTGTTCAACGTCGCGGGAATTATAATTATATCACTGTCCTATGTTCAGCTATACATGAGAATCTACAGCGAGATAATGTAGTATTATTAATTACAACGATGGGAAAATAACGGTGTATACATACTTTCAAACGATTATTCACATGTCTTTTAAGATGTTATGTTAGAAATTATGAACTGTTCTTGTCAATATTGTGATTCTCTCTCAGGGGTGTCCGATTTTTGCATGATGGATTCTTTTTTAGAAATAATATTTCAAGTTTCTATCGATTTCCATAAAATACCGATATATTTTGTATGAAACAGAATCGATGTTGTAGTAATCAAGCATTCGCTTTCTCTCTCCCGCTCGTTTTTGAAGTTATCGAGATTTCTAATCCCCTGGTAAATCGTAATTAATTGTTCGCCTGATCACTGACCTCCTGAATAGAGTCGGATGAATTAGACACTTCGAACAAAAACAATGAACAATAGAAAGGCTTTCAAGGACTTATGCAGATAGCAATGGATTTCGTCATTTAAGATTTTAGTGAATGTTATTATGTTACATAATTTTACATAGACTTTGTAACTTTTTAAAACTACATATGATGTGAAATTCCATGCATAGAGGAAAAATCTGTGCGGTCACCAAAATTTAACGATATGGAAGCTGTCGGTCTTCACTATATAGCAACCGATTGTTCTAACTTTTGATTAAACGCTGCTTAAGCTTGGTTCACACTAGGAATCGATGAAGCAGCGTTGCTCTAACCGTTTCAGATACTCAAATCCGTGATAAAAATTTTCTGTCAGAAGTTATGACCATTGGCCGATAGCTCTACACGAAAACACCGCACAGAAAAAAAGGAATACTCACAGCAGCTATGTACTCGCGTAGTCGATTTTCGACTATCTAAGAAAAATAGTTACGGCAACTAGTTAGGAGTTGAGACAAACACCACGTTAGTCGACGCGACCATCGTGTTGGTTAACTCAAATATCGTGGTGTTCGTCTCAACTACTAAGTAGTTGCTGTAACTACTGTTCGTAGATGGTCGAAAATCTATATTAATATATAGAAAAATGACTGTCAATTTAGGGAAAACGAGAATCGCTGAAAAATATTCGTCGTGAGTCTACTGAAAATTCGTAGTCAATGTATTAACAATCGATAGTTTCACTGTGAAAAACACCAATGAAATTATCAACTGTTAATATTTTGACTACGAATATTTTTCAGCGACCCTCTCTTTATTTAAATTGACAGTCATTTTTCTAAACGTTGATAAATTCTTTCTAAATATCAATAGACCCGGTCTTTCCGTGTACGGCCAACAGTTGCCACTTCATAAAAATGTATACTGGTATGTTCAATGATTCATGCCGAGAGAGAAATTTCTTTACATCGTCACTATGCGGTGCTCTTTATACGCGTATAATGCTTAAAATGAATGGGAAACGGATTTTTATTTTTTCAATATAATACGTCATTGGTATTAAAAATAATATTTCACATGAATCTGTTGAGGTTTTACTATCATCCATCTTATCGCGTTCACGCATCCTCGCGTTCTACATAATCCAAAAACTTTCTCTTTTCTGCTGTTCGAATAGATGAGAATAAATGCTTTTCTCATCCTCCACTAATCGGGTCCTAGAAATGGTTGCAGTAGAATCTCAGTGGGATGTATAACATGCCTTGGGCTGCTCTTGTACAAACAAAAGCATATGAACTAATATCTCATCGTTCCGGGTGAGACGTTGATGAACCTCGCATACGGATTCTAAGTACCCGGGAAGTGGTAGAATGTAAGGAAAAATAAAAAAGAAAAAGAGACGATGGCTCCTTCGCTAACGTATTTTCTTGTTTTTGAGAGATCAGTTATGATATAACCTTCAAAAGATGTACACATATATCCCATTAGGAGGTTGATACTAATATTCTTAGAATGAATGCGTGAAAGATTCAATACAGACAATTCACGATTGCTCTTCTTCTCGTTACATAAATGATCTGGTAAGCGATAGCGTTTCATTGAATATATGATTGAAAATGTGAACCTGCACTTTGTATTCTCGGTCAATAAAATCTTTTCGGATGACGACAATCACACCCACGCCAAATCGACGGAATTGTTGTTGTGCACGGTTTGAAATGAAAAATTCATCATATAATGGGGAATTCAAATATTCGCATATCGAATGTAACGATTCAATTTTTAATATGTAAAAATTCTTTTATGTTTCAGGTACGTATCTGCAAGGTGGAAAAATATTTGTCTCTGCTCTATTTCTTGAACATATACGTGAGTCGAAATCATCTTGACTGTATTATTCTTGTGAAATAAAGACAAGTTCAATGAATATTGATAAAACATACAGTAATTAGACAGTAGAAAATGGGGGTGGATGAAACATCTTTATCGGATGTTAAAATAGTCGAGTGTTGAAATTAACTCTGCTGCGTTGAAAGAAAGATACCTAGCTTCGACAATTGAAATCAATTTGTCTCGTATAGAATGAAGAATTCTCTAAATTTCTTGGAGTGAAAATCCACTCCTAAAGAATAAAAGTACCGCAAGTCCAATAAGAGTCAGATTCCACTCCCAAAGACCCATGCAGAAATTTACCATTGGCGCTAGCATGGCGCAATGTAGATAAAGTATGGCCGAGGCTTGGCAACCAAGCATGGCGCAACACTGAAATGATAACATCATTTTATGATTTATCAATGTGTTTTTCCAATGTAGCCCCATCATTGGTGCAGAAGTGGCAATGAAATAGACCATCATTGGCAAACAATAGAAAAATTTGTTTATCAATGTTGCGTCGATGATAAAACTTTAAAAAATAATCAACCTCAAAATATGTGAAAAGTATGCGCATTTCACAATTTCCAATATATGTTATTTGGGATCTTATTATGTTTTCCTTATTTATCTGTAAACAACTCGGTGTTTTTTGTCGTCAAAGTTTGTCATGAGAAGTATACACAGTATGGATCAGCAGTAGGAGCCCTCTGGTGTGACCTGTAACAAAGAACGATTGACTGTTCTTCCAGAGAATTATTTGAGTCTTATATATTCCTCGTAGACATCTCTCACTACTCGCGAGAAACACTTGATCAGTAACTTGTAGTTAGCGATTCAGCCATCAAATGTTGAAATTAAGGAGCATGCCAATATTGAGCCATGTTATTACCAATGATCGGCGCTACATTGAAAACTCATTTTTACCCAGACTAGATCAATCGTTGTGGCAATATTCGACCACGTTTCAAATGATCCCAATTTTCAATAGAATCTATCGTTCAGTCAATGTTGGGCCAAGGATGAGCCTAGCAAGCGCCAAGCCTGGCGGAATTGTGGATCAATGGTAGGCTGACAACCGAAATTCGTTGAAAACCGATATCGGCGCAACATTTTATCTGTTGTTAATCAACATTGAATATTCATAGATTGCCAAGCCTCGCCTGTCAACATTGCGCCAAGCTATATTCTATTGTCAGCATTGGTGAAACCTAAAAATTTTTATATGGGGAGTGAATTTTCATTCTTTAAACCGAGTTAAAACTTCACTCTGGTGGACTGAAAAGTCACTGTTTGAGGATTGAATCTCACTCTTTTTGGGCTTGCAGTATTCTCACTCCAAGGAATTTAGAGAGAAAGTTGTAGACATGACCTGTGTCGAGTGACAACGGAACGAGCTTTTGAATCTGATATTATCGATAAAATGATATAAGTACTTGATTTACATTTGGGGATTGCAATTTTACTGTACACTGAGAAAAAGGGTTTACTTAAACATTAGACAGCTAGGAAATTTAGTCACTGTCAATAAAAATTTAGTCGAACCAAATAAATTGTATTTGTTGCAGGTAAATTTTTTATTCCTCTTGAATAGATCGTTTTATTCCTATTTCTTTGATTTACGTCAATTAAAATTTAGCTGGGACATTTAAATTTCAGTTGCCACAGCTAGGTGCCTTTCTCTCAGTGTAGGAGTCGAAGTTATGAGATTTTTTTTTCACTCATAATACTCCAAGATGAGTGAATGAAATGGAAATAATCAACCAGCCGATCTTCTTCCATATGAACAAGCGATCTGCTTGGTAGATTTTTTCCATTTTATCTATTCATTTCTGAGTCTTTTGGATATAAAGATCTAGTAATTTCGGCTCCTGTGGGATATCGTTAATGCAATATATTGCGCTGTAAAATAGACGATGAACTGGTGAAATTGACAATTCCATGCTCCGAAGCGCTGCAAGAAGTCCAGCTATTGTATTTTGCATTTGTTCCCGACGCTCACTCTACACGGGAAAAGAATCACGTGTGGATTCTGCATTGATTGTTGTTATTTTAACATGACAACTGACGTGAATGCAATTGCAGTAAAATTCACATTGGAACCAATGTTATGTGTACATTGCTACTGAAGTAAACGGCAGGCGTGTTGCCATGGTAACCATAATAACAATGTGAATCCAACAGGACTCTGCACGGAGCAAACGAAACATCAGTGAGTATTTTTCCGATACGACTGGCTCGTGTTATGGAAGAAAAAAAATAATTTCAACACTAATTGTCAATGTATAGACATGAATCAGTCATGTCCCCGCAGTATTGGCTGTTATGCAGACACGATTGGTTCATATCTACGCAGTAACCAATGTTGCTAGACTTCTTTTGTTTTCATAACACGAGCCAATCGTGTCTGATAAAATACTCACTAATGTTTCGTTTTCTCCATGTGAAGTAAATTCTACATGAAATCCACATCGTAATCATAATCTCACTTTTCATGTAATTTTTTCCGTGTAAATCAGCCCCCTCTGACTCATGCATTTTCTCCTTGAAATCCATTTCACATATTGAAGCTGAAATCCCCAAAAAAATCCAGATGGCGATTACATCGTCTTGGCCGAATTATAACCTCGAAATATCAATGTCGCGAAGTGTGGTTTCGTGAAGATTGAAAGTTTACAGATGTAATAGTATTGTTTGTTATTATTTGTCGTTTTCTCTTGACTTTTTGCACTCAATGATGTTTTTTCACAACATTGATTGGCCAATTAACACGCAGAGCCCTCTACAACTTTTCTTTCACTTTGTGAACAGAAGTTTTAGACAGTCAGAGAGGGCTAGTGTAAATTAAAACAGTTAATTCTTGTTCCATCTCAAAATGAGCTAATATTCAGAATTCAAGTAAGTCTCACCGTTTACTATGTATTTAGCAATAATTTCATGCCTTGACACGATTGATTTTTATAATTACTCTCCATTTTATGCTTTGAAAATCTTGTTTCATCATATAAAATACTGAATTTTGTAAATCTCACATTATATTGATCGAACAAATTAATTTGATCCAGTAATTCATGCATCCAACAGATTCATCTAAAGGTATTCGAAGTTAAGTCTTCGGTATAGAATATTCACTCCACTTTTCCATATATTATTTTTTTGAACAACTCTCTCGGTTTTTGCTCTTTCATTTTCCTTCAGATACGTCTGACCCTTATAATTCTTTCCCCCCCCCTCCTGCCCTCTCTCTCCCCCACCCCCATACCACACAGAATTCAAGTCTTTCGGTGTTCTATTCTCCCTTTCTCTTTTTCGACCACTCGAACATGAACGTTTGGTTTCTTTTCCGTCTCTCAGAAGAACCAACTCCCATACCACGACCAACACCTTGTCTCCGCCTTCTATCCCTATGCTCTCACATAGATATATTTTTCTCTTTCGCTTACTCGCTTGACTTCTTTCATGATCCACACACACGCACACACATATGTATCCACGCACGACTCTACAAGAATACAGAGAGAAAGAGCTGAATCCGAGACTGCCCCTGTAGTGACCTCGACGGCGCATTACGCTACAGGCTACCCTGGGCTACCTTTGCCTTAGCTTTGCTTGATCTCTGCCCGCATATCTCCTCCCCTTCCTCCTTTAAAAACCCCGTAGTCGTAGGTTGTATTCTTCCGTTCACGGAAAAAGATAGGAACGGGAGGAGGAGGAAGAAGAAGAGGAAGGGAAAAGGAAAAGAATAACCGTAGGTAGGTGCCTGTATACAATGCTCTAAGTTCTCCTTCTGCCCTTTTTTCCTCACGGCGTGTGAAAAGAATGAAAATAAAAAAAAGAGAGGGAGAAGGAAAAAAAAAGTGGGCTTTGCTTTCGCAGAAATTACGACGAAATCGCGCCGGTGAGATAACGACCGAGCATTGTTCGTGGAATTTGGAGGCTTTTTAAGGACCAAAGAGCTAGAAAAAGAGAGAAGATACTTTGACCGGACCGCTGTTTCCTCCACTTACGTTATTCCTTTTCCTACGTCGTCTCTTGTGATATTTGTGTGAGGTTACATAGAAGGGGGAGATCTTTCCATCCATTTTTATTGATGTGACACATGATTCTTGGAGGAGAAATCTTTACCCCTGGATACACGTGTGTTCGTGGGATAGCAAGGGCCGTGCATCGCTATTGACCTTATTTCTAAGGTCTTGTTTTGAATTCAGTATGTTGTTGCCTTCGGTAGGAATTCCCTGAACTTTGAAAGAAGCAGCGTCAAAATTAACACCGTTCGGAGTTTATGGTCATCTCCCTCCCTTCCAGTTCGATGTTGGAGTGGAACCATGTGGCGTCAAAATAATACCACGCGGTGTTGAATCAACACAATTCGGTGCCGATCTGGATTGTAGAAATTTTTCCTTGTCCCTATGACAAGGGATGAATATGTATATTTTTTTCAGTGTAGAATGTTCCCGGGAAAATTGATTTCCCTGATATTTATAGAATGATTGTCTTTACTGCGATTCAATGCAATTACTAATTTCCTAGATTTACACTTATCATTCAAGAGGGATTCCCTTGTTGTAGAAAATGAATACCTTCGAAAGTTTTTGAAATAAGAATAAGGATTATTGCATCCTTCCAGAATAGCTGATTGATTGACCGGAAATCCTAAATCCAGGCTTTTATCGATGTGAAAACCGTACTCGACGATTCTTTGCGCATTTTTCTGTTGTAAAAAATGGGAAATTACATAAT
Source organism: Gonatopus flavifemur (assembly GCA_018340375.1). NCBI lineage: Eukaryota > Metazoa > Arthropoda > Insecta > Hymenoptera > Dryinidae > Gonatopus > Gonatopus flavifemur. Next base: position 18,023,260 of record JAFFJZ010000005.1, read on the forward strand.
GCTCTCCTCTTAATCTTTCTAATCCTTTTTATTACTACAAGTGATGATAAAAACGTTCCCCGGTCACAACTTTTACCATCGCCAGGTTCTGGTCGGATCCCAATCAAATGCCGAGTTAACAATAACCGAGTGAAATGTGATTGAATTTCCAGTTGGGTAGGGAGCGAGCGTAGTTATACACTGAGAGAAATTTCTGAGGTTACTGTAACTAAAACGCCTCAACCAAATGAGGGATGTCGTAGCAAAACCAACAATCTCTATTTTTCACGATTTTTCTTTTGATGAGTTATATTTCCCCTTCAAGAGGAGTTTTATTTGATTTTAGATGAAAATGGAATATCTTATGGGACTATATTCCCAAATATGATGCAATTACTACATGGGTGAAGAATTGTTAACAATATGGAACAGTTTTTTGTTGATACTGGAGAGGCTTTAGAAATGGAGATTGTTGGTTTTGCTACGACACCCCTCAAATATTCTTAGTAACGGCGACTAGAAATTTGATTAATTCGACCAAGGAAAAATAGTTAACGCAATTAAGTAATGAATCAACTATACACTGACAGAAAGACAACCTGGTTGAAAGATTCGTGGTTGCAGTAACTTAAAATCTGGTTGGATTCACCAGGAAATGTGACTGTGATGTCCAGAAAAAGTGGTTGAAGCCAAAATTAACTACATATTCTGGTTATTACACCAAGAAAAGAATCTTGTTTTTCTAACCTGAAAAATGTAGTTAATTTTTGCTTCAACCACTTTTCCTGGACATCACAATCACATTTTCTGGTGAATCGAAGCAGATTTCAAGTTGCAGCGATCACGAATGTTTCAATCAGGTCGTTTTTCTGTCAGTGTACTTTTTTGGTTGAATCAATCAAATTTTCAGTAGCTCTCATTAGGGATGTTTATCTAGTTGAAATGTTTTAGTCACAGTACCTATAGAAATTTCTCTCAATGTAGCCGGAATCTTTTGATGTCCCACTGGTTAACGAACGGTGCAAACCTCAGATCGAATTTTGCCATGAAAAATTTGTGCATCCTTCAGTCCATAATAAGGCAAATGTCCTCTTCACCGACACTGTACTTGATTACGATTCATTATAAATTCATGATTATTTCGCCAGCTTCCTCATCATTCATATTTGAAAGCGAGAAAGAAGGTACTTTCTTTCTCATTTCTAAACATCCATGACAAGAACGTTTAGAAAATAATATGAAATTGTCATTGATCGTAATTAAGTACAGTGTCGGTAGTGGAGGGTTCATTTACGTTAGGTCACAGAAATCTAACTGATGAATTTTAAGCCACCCAGTATGTATATTTACATATGCATTTGACGCGCATATAGAATATATTCCTCTACACACGTTTTATACTTCATGCAACCTGGATGAGGATAATTATCTTTCTTCGCGTCAAATATGGTATTCACAACGAATGATTTTCAGTTAATAATTAACGAACACGTTTAATTCGATGAAAGCTTTGATACGTATGCAACCACGCTCATTCCCTCACAATAAAAGCGTCCACAAGAGTCAAAACATATAATTCTACACTTCAACGTTTCCTCATTTATTCTCATAATTTGATATTCCGTTTGAAACAATCGTGAATATTCGTATCGAGATTTAATCTGACAAATCTGTATGCGATATAATTTCCATTCGATTATCGAAGAGTTATTAAAAGTAATACGCGGAGGAACAAAACTCCGCTGTGATAGCGAAATCTGATTTTGCTGGGTACCTCTCAAAGAAGCAGCAAATTTTTTGCTATGGCAAAATTACACATGAAGTTGGAACTGGCAGCCGTAAAGCTAGCAGCCGATTGTCATAACTCTCTACACACAATTTTCATTGGGGATTGAAACGTCTGAAAAGTTGGGTAGGCTGCTACCTAATCGATTCCTGATATGAACAAGGCTCCAACAATGTTTAATAAAAAATTACAACAATCGCACGCAAAAAAATAATTCGCTGTGGCAGCTAAAAGTCAGCTGTCATAGCTAATTTTCGTGGTTGATATTTGGATAGCGCAAAGAATAGCTATGATAGCGGTTTTTACTTTGCAATCAGTGTTTCGCTGTACTAGCTTGGAAGAATCGCTAAAAGAACAACGAACCGAGTAGAAAAAATATTCATTGGATAGGGGAGGGTCGATTCCGCAATCGTTCAATTAGTAACTCAACCTGCTAGCAATTGATCCACCCTACCGATTGAATTGGTCTTGTTCTAATGATACATATAACTTCAGCGGAATGTTTCAAATTTAATTTTGCAAAACTGCACGACAACAAATAATTATTTTACACTGAAAAAAAAATTTCTTCCAACCAAATAAATACTTTATTTGTCCTCTCTCCATAATATATTTCTTAGGGTTAATGAAATGTTTAATCGAATGAAATAATTTAATGCTTGCCCTAAATAAATAATTTATCCGCCACAAGTAATCAGTTTTTACATCCAATTGAATATTCAATTTCTATACAAATAAATATTTTTTCCAGTGTAGAAGTTAAATATTTTGTTATTAGGGTTGTTGAACATTTTTTGAACCTCAAAATGTCTATGCATTTGTTCTTGTTCATTGAATTCACACTGAATGTTTAGCGGCCATCTTATTCTCTTTGGGTATGTATGCTATAGCTATAAAAATTCCTCCACCAGCAACATATCTTCTGCGATCATTTTTTATCGACGCACAAAAGCTATGTTAGCACCTATGGCTATACACTGTAAGGAAAGCAGTGTTAGAATCCACACTGCGCCAATTCTATAGGAGTCCACACCAGAATTCGGTGTTGAAATAACTCTAAATGGGGTTGGAATGACACCATGCGTTGTCAAAATAACACTGTAGGGTGTCATAACATCGTCGATTTTTTTGCAGTGTAATGATAGCTGCAGTAGCGCAATGCACTCAGCACACAAGTTTTTGCTGTCACTGCGAATTCATTTTTTTCCGTGCGGCTGTTACCCAAGTAGAAATGCTCTAGTTATTGACGAGTTTTGTGACGCCTAACTAGCCAGATACTAGACACTTGCAAGTACCTCACCAGAACCCTACGAGGCACTTGCAAGCGTCTAGTTTCTGGCTAGTTAAGCGTTACAAAACTTGTCAATCACTAGAGCATTTCTACTAGGGCTAGTTTCAGCTTCATAAATTACACCCAGAAAACGGTATGCTCGAAATAAACAAGTGATTCTCACTATAGCTTCAAATATCACTACAGCTGTTTCAAGTATTATTCTGTTTGGGACGTGTGTAATATGCTTAATATAAGGATAATTACACTTGACTTAAACATAGAATATACTTTATTCAAGCATAAGAATCTTTCAATATGAGCATAATGTACGCTCGAATCAAATATATTTCATCTTCGAATCTAGTGTCATTCTCCTCATATCGAGCATATTACACACGGAGAAAGGGAATAGTTGTAGCAACTATTCAAATAGTACGTCCGTTACGCTGGAACAACCAAATGAGCAAAATCGAAAAAAACCTATATAGGAATTTGTCGCTAATTTGTCGCTAATTTGTAACACCAATCCCGAATTTGTCGCTGTTCGCGATTCCGAAATAATGAAGGTTGTGCTAGCGGAACCGTTCCGCTAGCACAATCTCGGTTCAGAGGGATGAGAAAAAAAAAAGGATTGCATAGGAATTTGTCGCTTTTTTGTCGCTCTCGATATACGTTGGAAGGAATTGAATTCGTTCATTGGTTGCTGAGATATTTAATATTTTAAGTTTGAGGATTGAAATATTGAATTCCAGCGAAATTCGGTGGAAGAATATGATGGTCAAAGGCATATTGACGCAATACAAAATGCAGACAGATGTGCAGGGGATGACGTTGGGACTACAATCCGAAGAAAACGGTTACATGAATGTTACATCGAGATTACGAAACGTAAAATGGAAATTACGTAACACGGTAATCAAATACCGTCAGGATTTCCAACTGATTCACGTGACGATACGAGGAACAATATGACAATTGCGAATGAATTTGGAGGATATATACCATATGTCACAATCATGTAACATACAGGTAATGAGCTGGTTTACAGGATTTTCTGCCACTGATATATATGTTATATATAAGAGTCACGCAAAAAAATCGAACATTCTTTGTTTACCTGTCTCTTATGGAAATATGTGAGTTGTTCATGTTTTAAAAGTTCTCACCGAAGATCAGCTCAGGAGAAATTCCTGAACATTTGCTGAATATTTGAAAAAATTTTGAGAGATCAAAATTTATTTTTTTTTATTTTCGAATTTTTTTCCTTGTTGCGATAAAATTTAGTGTTTGAAGAATAGTAACTTTCTCATTTCATGACACTAGATCGATTTGGATGCGATTGTGCTGGCGGAAATTCCGCGGATCGCCCTTATATACGTATTTAGGGACTGTGTGGATTCCGGAGGACCAGGAACAGTCGAGCGACAAATTCTATGCAAGGTTTTATGGGAGCGACAAATTCAAATCCACGGGAAATCGCGAATTTCATGACACTAGATCGATTTAGATGCGATTGTGCTGGCGGAAATTCCGCGAATCGCTCTTGTATACGTATTTACGAATTGTGCGCACTCCGGAGGACCAGGAACAGTCGAGCGACAAATTCTATGCAAGGTTTTATGGGAGCGACAAATTCAGATCCACGAGAAATCGCGAATTTCATGACACTAGATCGATTTGGATGCGATTGTGCTGGCGGAAATTCCGCGAATCGCCCTTATATACGTGGTTACGAATTGTGTGCACTCCGGGGGACCGGGAACAGTCGAGCGACAAATTCTATGCAAGATTTTATGGGAGCGACAAATTCAAATCCACGGGAAATCGCGAATTTCATGACACTAGATCGATTTAGATGCGATTGTGCTGGCGGAAATTCCGTGAATCGCCCTTATATACTTATTCACGGATTGTGTGCACTCCGGAGGACCAGGAACAGTCGAGCGACAAATTCTATGGGAGGTTTTTCTGGTAGCGACGAATTCAAATCAACGGAAAATCGCGAATTTCATGACACTAGATCGCTTTGGATGCGATTGTGCTGGCGGAAATTCCGCGAATCGCTCTTATATACGTGGTTACGAATTGTGTGCACTCCGGGGGACCGGGAACAGTCGAGCGACGAATTCTATGCAAGGTTTTATGGGAGCGACAAATTCAAATCCACGGCAAATCGCGAATTTCATGACACTAGATCGATTTAGATGCGATTGTGCTGGCGGAAATTCCGTGAATCGCCCTTATATACTTATTTACGGATTGTGTGCACTCCGGAGGACCAGGAACAGTTGAGCGACAAATTCTATGCAAGGTTTTATGGGAGCGACAAATTCAAATCCACGAGAAATCGCGAATTTCATGACACTAGATCGATTTGGATGCGATTGTGCTGGCGGAAATTCCGTGAATCGCCCTTATATACTTATTTACGGATTGTGTGCACTCCGGAGGACCAGGAACAGTTGAGCGACAAATTCTATGCGAGGTTTTATGGGAGCGACAAATTCAGATCCACGAGAAATCGCGAATTTCATGACACTAGATCGATTTGGATGCGATTGTGCTGGCGGAAATTCCGCGAATCGCCCTTATATACGTGGTTACGAATTGTGTGCACTCCGGGGGACCGGGAACAGTCGAGCGACAAATTCTATGCAAGATTTTATGGGAGCGACAAATTCAAATCCACGGGAAATCGCGAATTTCATGACACTAGATCGATTTGGATGCGATTGTGCTGGCGGAAATTCCGCGGATCGCCCTTATATACGTATTTAGGGATTGTGTGGACTCCGGAGGACCAGGAACAGTCGAGCGACAAATTCTATGGGAGGTTTTTCTGGTAGCGACGAATTCAAATCAACGGAAAATCGCGAATTTCATGACACTAGATCGATTTAGATGTGATTGTGCTGGCGGAAATTCCGTGAATCGCCCTTATATACTTATTTACGGATTGTGTGCACTCCGGAGGACCAGGAACAGTTGAGCGACAAATTCTATGCGAGGTTTTATGGGAGCGACAAATTCAGATCCACGAGAAATCGCGAATTTCATGACAATAGATCGATTTGGATGCGATTGTGCTGGCGGAAATTCCGCGAATCGCCCTTATATACGTGGTTACGAATTGTGTGCACTCCGGGGGACCGGGAACAGTCGAGCGACAAATTCTATGCAAGGTTTTATGGGAGCGACAAATTCAAATCATGAATGGGGAATCTTGCAATAATAGGTCGAAATTCGAAATCCCTGGCCCAAAAAACATGGACCGAGTTGAAGAATTAAGTGAATATCCTTCTTTCTACGGAATCTGATATTTAGCCGTTTGAAGACGGATTATCCTGATGAATTTCCCTTGCGCGTTGATGAATAAATCGCTGTACTTTGTGAACCAACAATCCAATCGGTCTGAAACTGTTTAAAGAGTTTGTCCAAACGATAACGAACAACTTTGTCGCTGGGGGTTTTTTGTAGGCCATACTTCCCGCACCACTTCCTCGATGCAAGTGTGATGAAGGTGATTTTTGCTTCGAATGAAGAATTTATTGACTGATTATTGATTTTTACAAACTTTCACATTTTCGTCTTTGGGGGAGTTCTACGAATCGGAATCTATAATATTGATCCTGATTCGTCGGAAAATGACTGAGTTGAAATGAAGTTGAAAACTGAAAACATTGATTTTTAATCTCAAAAAAGTAAAGTATTCCTTTCTTGTCTCAATAACTCTATTGATGATAGCATGGAATGGTATCAAGAACCTTAAATTGGTTTTCCCATACCTATCTACGACTACTTTAGGATGTTCGCTACCAGAAACACGTTGCATAGAATCTGTCGCTTGACTGTTCCTAGTCCTCCGGAGTGCACACGATCCTCAAATACGTATATGAGGGCGATTCGCGGAATTTCCGCCAGCATAATCACATATAAATCGATCTAGTGTCATGAAATTCGCGATTTCTCGTGGATTTGAATTTGTCGCTACCAGAAAAACCTCCCATAGAATTTGTCGCTCGACTGTTCCTGGTCCTTCGGATTCCACACACTCTGTAAATACGTATATAAGAGTGATCCTTGCAATTTCCGCCAGCACAATCGCATTTGAATCGACTCAGATTCATGGAATTCATGATTTCTCGTTGATCTGAATTTGTCGCTCCCAGAAAACCTTGCATAGAATTTGTCGCTCGACTGTTCCTGGTCCTCCGGAGTCCACACAATCCCTTAATACGTATATAAGGGCGCTTCGCGGAATTTCCGCCAGCACAATCGCATCTAAATCGATCTGGTGTCATGAAATTCGCGATTTTCCGTGGATTTGAATTTGTCGCTCCCATAAAACCTTGCATAGGATTCGTCGCTCGACTGTTCCCGGTCCTCCGGAGTGCCCACAATCCCTACATACGTATATAAGGGCGATTCGCGGAATTTCCGCCAGCACAATCGCATCCAAATCGATCTAGTGTCATGAAATTCGCGATTTCTCGTGGATTTGAATTTGTCGCTACCAGAAAAACCTCCCATAGAATTTGTCGCTCGACTGTTTCTGGTCCTCCGGATTCCACACACTCTGTAAATACGTATATAAGAGTGATCCTTGCAATTTCCGCCAGCACAATCGCATTTGAATCGACTCAGATTCATGGAATTCATGATTTCTCGTTGATCTGAATTTGTCGCTCCCAGAAAACCTTGCATAGAATTTGTCGCTCGACTGTTCCTGGTCCTCCGGAGTCCACACAATCCCTAAATACGTATATAAGGGCCATCCGCGGAATTTCCGCCAGCACAATCGCATCCAAATCGATCTAGTGTCATGAAATTCGCGATTTCCCGTGGATTTGAATTTGTCGCTCCCATAAAATCTTGCATAGAATTTGTCGCTCGACTGTTCCCGGTCCCCCGGAGTGCACACAATTCGTAACCACGTATATAAGGGCGATTCGCGGAATTTCCGCCAGCACAATCGCATCCAAATCGATCTAGTGTCATGAAATTCGCGATTTCTCGTGGATTTGAATTTGTCGCTACCAGAAAAACCTCCCATAGAATTTGTCGCTCGACTGTTTCTGGTCCTCCGGATTCCACACACTCTGTAAATACGTATATAAGAGTGATCCTTGCAATTTCCGTCAGCACAATCGCATTTGAATCGACTCAGATTCATGGAATTCATGATTTCTCGTTGATCTGAATTTGTCGCTCCCAGAAAACCTTGCATAGAATTTGTCGCTCCACTGTTCCTGGTCCTCCGGAGTCCACACAATCCGTAAATACGTATATAAGGGCGATTCGCGGAATTTCCGCCAGCACAATCGCATTTGAATTGACTCAGATTCATGGGATTCATGATTTCTCGTTGATCTGAATTTGTCGCTCCTAGAAAACCTTGCATAGAATTTGTCGCTCGACTGTTCCTGGTCCTCCGGAGTCTACACAATCCCTAAATACGTATATAAGGGCGATCCGCGGAATTTCCGCCAGCACAATCGCATCTAAATCGATCTGGTGTCATGAAATTCGCGATTTTCCGTGGATTTGAATTTGTCGCTCCCATAAAACCTTGCATAGGATTCGTCGCTCGACTGTTCCCGGTCCTCCGGAGTGCCCACAATCCCTACATACGTATATAAGGGCGATTCGCGGAATTTCCGCCAGCACAATCGCATCCAAATCGATCTAGTGTCATGAAATTCGCGATTTCTCGTGGACTTGAACTTGTCGCTACCAGAAAAACCTCCCATAGAATTTGTCGCTCGACTGTTTCTGGTCCTCCGGATTCCACACACTCTGTAAATACGTATATAAGAGTGATCCTTGCAATTTCCGCCAGCACAATCGCATTTGAATCGACTCAGATTCATGGAATTCATGATTTCTCGTTGATCTGAATTTGTCGCTCCCAGAAAACCTTGCATAGAATTTTTCGCTCGACTGTTCCTGGTTCTCCGGAGTCCACACAATCCCTACATACGTATATAAGGGCGATTCGCGGAATTCATCAGTATATCATAACATAATATCATATAGTTTAACATATATATCAGTGGCAGAAAATCCTGTAAACCAGCCCATTACCTGTATGTTACATGATTGTGACATATGGTATATATCCTCCAAATTCATCCACAATTGTCATATCGTTCCTCGTATCGTCACGTGAATCAGTTGGAAATCCTGACGGCATTTGATTACCGTGTTACGTAATTTCCATTTTACGTTTCGTCATCTCGATGTAACATTCATGTAACCGTTTTCTTCGGATTGTAGTCCCAACGTCATCCCCTGCACATCTGTCTGCATTTTGTATTGCGTCAATATGCCTTTGACCATCATATTCTTCCACCGAATTTCGCTGGAATTCAATATTTCAATCCTCAAACTTAAAATATTAAATATCTCAGCAACCAATGAACGAATTCAATTCTTTCCAACGTATATCGAGAGCGACAAAAAAGCGACAAATTCCTATGCAATCCTTTTTTTTTTCTCATCCCTCTGAACCGAGATTGTGCTAGCGGAATGGTTCCGCTAGCACAACCTTCATTATTTCGGAATCGCGAAGAGCGACAAATTTGGGATTGGTGTTACAAATTAGCGACAAATTAGCGACAAATTCCTATATAGGTTCCTTTCGATTTTGCTCATTTGGTTGTTCCAGCGTAACGGACGTCAAATAGTCGATTTTCGACCATCTACTTGAATAGCTGCCTCAATTAACTCGATGGTTGCCCTAACTAATCTAAATACCTGGAAACTTACGAAGTATTTCCTTTAGTTAGTGCAGCTATCGAGTTAGTTGAGGCACTTAACGTGATACTTGTTCCGACTATTAAGTAGTTGCAGCAACTATTTAAGGAGAGGATCGAAAATCGACTATCAAAGTAGTTGCTGCAGCTATTCCTTTTTCTCCGTGCACATGTCCCAAACAGAATAATACTTGGAACAGCTGTAGTGATATTTGAAGGAATAGGAAGAATCACTCACTTCAATCCAACCATACCGTTTTCTGGGTGTATCTTTCAATCCTATTGACACCGTTAACAGCAAGATTCAATGGAAGAAAAGCAGATTTATACATGAATCATTCATCGCATTGAAAAGTACATATATTAAATATAATGAGAATATGTGTGGTTTTCGTGTATATCTGTGCTTGCGGATTTGAAGATGCACTGAATCTCGTTGAGCAACGTTACCAACACTTCCAGCAAAATTCGTTTCTCCTGATAAATGTAATGTAAGGTGTTCATACATAATACGTGCGAAGAACGATAAAAGCAGAATACACCTTGTACATGGCGCTCGATAAAACATGCCATATCGTCCGAAAAATCGCATACGTGTGTTTTCTAGTTCCAGAAACATCTTCCTTGGAATTATGGGAGAAGAAATGTACTTTGAGTAAGTATTAGTCGAGTAGCTGGGTTCCACCTGACTTTCATTCGTATACGTTTGTTGTTTTTCCCTTCTTGTTTCTCTTTTATTTCGACGTCCAGAGAGCAGTTGAAATCTGATCAGAGTATACGATAAGAATTCGGAACAAATGTTCACCGTGATATCTATATTTAACTTTGAAGTTCATGCGCTTACTTGTTTACCGACATTATTCGTATGAATACTTGTACTTTGAAAACATTGTAAATAATTCTGGTAGGGATGTCAATGTCAAGACACAAGTAGGGGAGAGTAGGGTAATTACAAACACGCACCGAAAAAAAAAACTTATTCGACCGAATGAACTGGAGTTAGTTGTGAAAATGAGTTTCGAGTAATAAAAAACTAGAGGAAGGTAATAAAAGCTGTAGCGAAGGCAACTTCGAATTAGTAACAGCAACTAAATTCAGAGAAATTAAATTTGAATTTAATTGAGCCAACGCCCGATTTAGTTATCGAAATATCAACAACTTTATCTAGTTGCTGCGACTAATTTGGGATAAGGGTAAGTAATTACTTCTTTCGGTGCGTGAAGATGATCGCAAAAAGCTTAAAGAAACACTCAAATATCGAACATCCCCGCATTGAAAATTAAGGTTTGATTAATCAAGTTCAATCAAAGTTTTTATAAGAAATCTTCAGATTGAATTGAAATTTCCAGATAAATGAAAACCCTTGAGGTTTGGACTTACCCGAACACCGTGGGGTAGTTATACGAATAGGGTGTCTAAACTGTTACCGATTTGTTTCCGTAGCATATGACATAGTGTAAATCGATGCAGCATATGTGAAGAATCATTATGATGATATTATAAAGAGAGAAAAAGCTCTCATGGAATGAAATTTCATTCAAACACGAAATATATAATTTTCACAGGATTTTCCATCTGAATTCATGATTAATGTTCAAAGAGGTAAACATCAACGAAAATGAATATGAAATGATGATTCAAGACAGAGGACATGGATATTTGGTGACATCGACTGATTACATCTGTTTTATTTTGAACCCGTTCGTAATTACCACATGCTGTTAACTGCAACAATATATAACATATAGGTAGTAGAACAAAACTAAGAGTTATAATTAAAAATGAGAAATTAAAAATGAAATCTTCATTTTTGAAACTTATTGAAACTACGTATTGAGTTTTATATAAATGAAAATTCCGAAAAAATATATTGCCTCGTCCAACAAACCACTCTCTAAATTCTTTGGAGTGAATATTCACTCTTCAAAGAGTCAAAATACTGCAATTCTAGAACGGAGTGGGAGCTCAACTCTTGAAGAGTGAAATTTCACTTTTTAAGAGTCAATATTCACTCTTTTTCCAAAGAGTTGATTTCCACTCTTATAGAGTGAAAATTCACTCTTTAAGAGTGAAATTTTTCACTCTTTCGGAGTTGCAGTATTTTCACTCGGCTAGAGTGAATTTTCACTCCAAGGAATTTAGAGAGCAACGTTACATCAAAATAATTGAAATATTTCATCATTTCTCAGCTTGCGAGCCGAACTATTTTTCTCGCTCTGAAGAAAGTGAAAATATCAGGCAGATATTGGCAGGGTTTTCTGCAAAAACCCGACCCAGGCTGGTTTTTTTTTACAATTGAGTGGATTTTCGAGGCTTTTTTGGGTTTTATGTGTTTTTTGTAATTTGGCATTTTAGTTATTAGTATCAGATTTATGTTTTTGATAGTTTTGATTAATTTTACCCTGGTAGAAATCATTCTAGTCATTCTCTAGGTGATTACAAGGCCTTACGAGGCCTTGCAAGTCCCTCACAAGGGCCTGGTGAGGCCCCGCAAGGCCTAGAGAATTACTAGAATGATTTCTGCTAGGGTATAGCTTTGTTGATTTGAAATCCGAATTGATCGTTCGTTCATATCACGGTCTCACATCCCATATAACACACGAAGGATTCTTTCTCAAGAACATGAATAGAATTCTTGTGGTACTCTTTTCGAAGTTAAGAATTCATGAAGAATTCTGAAAATATTCTATTCCACCAACATCAACGAGTTCTTCTGAATTGCTTTTTAGATCGTTTCATTGCTCTCAAAGAAATCGTTAATGTAAGTAAAATAGAGTTCTTGATGAATTCATCAGTTTGGAAAGAGTTCAACAAGAATTCTATTCACATTCTTGAAAAAGAATTTCTTGTGCGTCATATAGGATACATTGTGGTTGATATCACGTACGTTTGATATGGCAAGTGAAATACGTAATTAAAATTCTACAATCATACTTTGCATTTCAATGTAATATTGTTCTTTAAACGATCTCGAAATATTTTGATATACTAAACATTAATCATATCCTATTTATGAACTATAAGATTGATTGGAAATGCATTTTGTTCCACTATGATTCAGTACTTATACTTAGTTATCCTTTGGATCTCACTTCACTCGCATTTGTTTCTTTCAGAAGTAATTTCTTATGTCCATAATTATAGAGGTAAATTTTTAATAATTCATTGTGATCAGAAATAACAACTTCTTCTATACCTTTTTCCCTTTTTCCAGGATTTTTTGGGATTATTTAAAGAGGGCTTTTCCCAAAAAAAAACCCGGTGGGTAAAACTGAGCTGGGTTATTTTGTTCAAACCCTGGATATTGGCGATCTTACGTGCAAAAAAGCGTGGCTGCAACTGAACAGGAATATAAAGAGTTCACGGTGTTCGGTTTTACCCCGCGTTCGTAATTACCCTCCCATGTGTGTATGGACCAATGGCCCAATGATGGACCAAACCTGGCACAAGACCTCCCGAGACTTGTCTTGAACAATTTACCAAACTTGGCCCAGGCTTGGGAATGATAAGATCAGGACAAGCTTGGACCAGTGGTTTTGCCACGCCCGATTCAATGAATTTACCGAATACCGTACATGAATTATCTTGAAACGATAGAAAAAATGTGACAAGGCTGGGACAAGCTTGTATGATCATTGGAAAATTTGCGTTCTTTGATATTTCAATCAATTTTGATTCTATTGTTGAATTATGCTCAAACTGAATTATGTTTTTAGTCAATTTTGCTATATTATCGCGATTTTCATAGCTAATTCAATGGATGTACTTGGGCACATTTCCAGCCACAGTTCCTGCCTAGTGCACCTCAGAGAATTTACACACAAACATTTTAATAATAATCTCACCAAAAGTTCAAGTAATTTCACATTGAAATGTACGTGGCATTCCATTTTACCAGTTCTGAGTATTCGTAAAATTATCCTCATAGAATAGCAACTTCACGCTGAGATGTGGATGTAATCTCATTTCACCAGTATTTATTACCTCAAAAATTACCATTTCTAGCGTTCGGTTGAATTTACAGGTGACATACAGATTGTCTCGAATGTTGGGGAAAATGCACTTGACGCGTCTAGGTAAATCAGTGCAAGTAATTTTACCCTTATTTCTTTCTAGGGTACGTGAGACTTCATCGGTACTACTTTTGGTACTTTTCGATTCGCTGGAGGAGATTCTTAAACTATCGTCCTCTCATATCGAATCTTGAGCTAAAAAAAATATCAGCGTTGCCAGTTCTTCAAAACCTTCCATTGAAATTCATTAAATTTAAAGACCCCAAATTTCCACGTGTGCATAAAAGTTGAAGTTTTCAGGATGGGGCTCGATTCAATATCCCGTACGGTATCCCATTGAACAGAAATTATAATCATTTTCTCATTGAGAATATTTTTGAGAGTGTATAATATATATTTATATATGTATACACATACAAGATGAAACGACTCGTGTCATCATCTTTTTATTATACTTTATATCCTCCGTTCACGTGAACGTACAACAGGGTGAAACTGCAAGAGCACGAAACATAAGATTATAGTCCCGTCTCTTTCGCTAACGCTCCATGACACAGCCATACAAGTGAGACAGTATTATATCCCTCGTCCCAGTTTTAGAGTTATACACAACTTTCGATCCGTACGTTGTTTGCTACCGTTTTGCTTGGCTCAATGATGACGACTACGGCGACAACGACTACGACGACGACGACGAGGAGGGCGATAGCGATGGCGGAGAAACGAAGGAAGATTATACGTTTGTGTATCAGTCCTGGGTATGTGGGCTTCAAGGTTGGTCTGAATAATTTGTGGTATCTCGTTGACCCATCTGAGAAAATATGTAGGGACTCGGTACTCGAACACGTTCACAGTACGTATATCCTGTAAATTTGATGTATCATCGATAGGTGGAATATGATATTATTATTAGAGATAAAAGGCCCCAAGTGAAGGAAGAATTTCTTCTTCCTTTTCCTCTACAATAAATTCATTTATTCGATAGAATTAATTCTCAGCGAATTCCAAATCAAATGTAATACCAAATACGTATATATATATGTATTAATTTTCTCTTTTTACGTAGACTACCTTGAAATACATATGAAGGGAGGAAGAGAGGGAAGAGCTTACGCACACATATAGCGCAGAACCCGCGTCATCCCCTTATTCATGCGCGCATGGATCTGCCCAACCCTGCACCCGAATGACCCAATGACCTGGTTAGACACTGATCTCTCCGAACGTGTAACCTCGACACTCGTTATGAACATACCAGTACCCCTACCACGCATAACCCCACCCCTCCCCCATCTTGATCCCTTTGGCAGAATATGCGTTTGCAAAATCAAGGTAAACCCGTTGTTTGTTATTTTCATTGTCATTATTGTTGCAAAAATTCCCTCTTCCTAGAGCTCAAGTGAAAATTTATAGTAGAATTGAAATTACAACACACGTCGAATATAACATATAGTTACGAAGATATGTAATTTAAGAGGAATGCTTCGACGATATAATGATACTATTTATTATTCTAAGAACCTGCTTGTTTCATCGATGATGATGATTTATGCGAATAATATGATTATTCTCGACGCTAATGAATTATCTAAAACGGTGAGATAGAGTACTGTTATTTCGATAAGCCCACGAGGATTCGCTTATGGAATCGGTGTTTCTTTTTTTTTCTTCTTTTTTAAGCTAATCATCCCTCTCGTGAGAATTTATATCAAACATGAATGAATACAAGAGCGAAGAAAGATTGAGTGAAAATGAGTTCTTTGTTATTTTCATAAGACCTAACCAATTTTTTCATCAAAATTCAACATGAATTGTTTATTGTGAAAGAAAGTCAGGTAATTATTGCGGATATGGCATCAAGGTGATAACAGTGACCTCTAAAAATGCAACCAGAACGATTGGTTAGAAAAAAACACAACTAAAACTACTCTGACAAATTATTCGAAAATGAAGCAATGATTTGTCAGCAAAGATTTGGCTCGGGTTGCATCGTAAGGAGTCGCTGATAGGATGAGACCGATCAGATTTAGTTTCCTGTGTTGTTTTCTTTCAACGCTTCTACTTAATGTACATTACTGTACATTCTGTAAAACTTGTAGAAATATCACTCTCAACTGTTTATAGATTCACTCATTTTTACAAGCTGCACAGTAATTTTTTGAACAATTTCTACTTGTCCTTCGATTACTGAAATTTCACAGTGATTTTTCTAACAAAATTCTTTCGGTGTACCAAAAAATATTCTTACAGGAGCTGTAATTTTTTTTTTTTCATCTTTCATTTAAATAAGAATTTTCTTCTCTCAAGTATATATCTTGTACCTATTCTCTGTAATGTACTTTCTATTTTATTTCCCGAGGGTTCTGTTCCTCTTATAGTTATAATAAATAAATGAATAAACTAATCATTATATTGATTAACTTCTAAGACAAGCATGACTCATAAACTGTGACAACAATGGTTCTGTTGTTTATTTTTTGTTTCATCGACTCTCGACTTTTCCTGGTATATCAAATAGAAACACTCGTACCGCATATTGCGTGGCACGGTTGCAACGATCTTTTCTGACTGAAAAAAACCCACTCGGGTTTTTTAAATAAAACCCAGTTTCTATTATTCGCTGATGCGGTATGATATCAAATGAAAACTGAAGTGTTTCTTGTCCAGAAAATCGAGTTAAACTTTTGTTTTATCAATTTTAGTGTGATAACTCATTGTCATTAATTTTTTTTTGTGCTCAATCGTTTCAATGTTGAGAAGATAGTGTACCTCTGGTGAAAATGAAGCGTTGAACCGCGACGAGAGCGTAAAAAAACAGTCATGTAGGCTTTGTTCACTTTTGGATTTTCACTAGAGATATTAGGTGAATTTTGTTTGAAATGTAATTATAACATTAATCACAAATTGAAATATTTTCACATGTCTTGATAAAAATCTGTTCGAAGAAGTACTTCTTAGTATTTTTCAGTTCATAATTCCTTCTTCCAACGAAGGATTCTCGATGGTTTGAATTTCTAAATTTTTACCCACCTTTCAAAACCAAAATGTATCGCCCTGCTCTACCGAACTATCGAAAAACAATTAAAATCGGCAGTGTGAATTGTTTCATCTTCGCTCGCTGCATTTTTTGCTGTTTATAAATTATTATTAATCGTGTGAAAATAGTGAATATTTCTTCCAAACTATCAAATATATTCAGTTTAATTTCGTATAAGCAGAGATCAATAAGAGAGAAATTTTGAGTTTCCATTTTTTTTATTTTTTGATAATATATAATTAACTTACATATATTCTATCCCTTCACTATTCATTTCTCAAAAAGTGGGCAATATACGGCAGTTGCTTAAATAATGGATAATATATTTTCAAAAGTTATCCATTGCTTGAATAATGGATAATGTATTTGGAAAAAATTATCCATCAAGTAATTCAAGTAATGAGTAATCAAATTCCGTGTATTGCCCATTTTATAAGAAATTAATAGACAAATATGATTATTTGGAAAATGGATCTGATATCAATTTTTTTTCTTAATTTCAATAGCGTAAACATATTTCTGAAATTCAATAGATGAATGTTGAATTTCAGTAATAAATTTTGGAATTTCATCACCAACATTGAATGTATGAACTATTATTGGATTAAATGTGGAAATGTGACATTTCATGAGGAATTTCGTATTAAATTCAAGAATGTTTCTGATGGTGTTATCATTGTGACGCAATTAATCTGAATAAATTTTATAATAAAACTCGAAAAACCCAGGTGGGACGTGAATGTGAAGTTGGCATATCAAATGCTGGCATTGCACGAAAAAGTGACAGTTCCAGTAGCATTCACCATAGTTCTGTAGTTCTTGATAATTTAGAACAAAAGTTCTATTCATATTACTCAGAAGAATTGAATTTTCAAAAATGGAATGCCAAGTTCTACAATGATATGATAGCATTCCAGCGATGAGAGGTTGGAACGATCAGAACTCGAGACTTCTGGGATTGCGAGCATGCGGGAAAGTGAGAAATGGAGAGTTCCAATCATTCAAAGCGATATATGAAATTTTTTTCAATATTTATCCATAGCATTGCAAGCAATATTGAAGGGAGCGATCAATATCTCCAAGTTCTGGGATGGCGTACACACGGAGGAGTTGGGAATGCAGAGTTCTAACATCAACAATGGGTGAATTCGTTTCTGCTTTCATGATAAGCCGAGTTTAGAGATGACGCGAGGAGACGAAATATTTTTTTATGTTGAGAATCGGGGTTTGGATACAGCTTGGACGGGGAGTTTGATTAACTGACAGCCTGTCTGGTTACTCGTCCGACTTTCTGTCTGAACTACAGTTCTGACCAGCATTGCACGAAATTCGAATAGAATAGGTGGGGCGGGTTTATCTCAAAATCCAGGGTTCTTTGGCAATCCTGTTGCATGATGAACGTTTATCGGATACTCGTTGAAATGTAAGAAACTTTTTCATTTTAATTATTATCTTGAAATTCTCAATAATACGCTGGACTCTTCGATGCATCGGGAAGATCTTCGAGTTCTTGGGTTATAGTCATTTGAAATTCTCATGTTTACAACTTATTTGAAAACAGTAGATTTGAATCCTTCTAATAGAAAAATTTAATGTGCTAAAACGGAACATAAATGGAAAATAAACGGTTTCCTTTGCGTTTTTTTTTGTGTATACAGGGTGTCGCAGAATTCATCATTCGCGTTCCTGTGGCATATTCTGCAGCCAAAATACATTAATTTCCCGTTGGAGAAAACTTTTTTTGAGGCTTAGTTTTGGAGATATAAACGTTTTTTTATTCTTCTCTAAAAATCCAAATAACTCAAGAGCATTGTGTTCTTTATACTCGAGCCTGACACTATTAATCAAGTTGGAAAACGGTGGAACTCTGGAAAAAAATTGAACTATTCTATCATTATTCGTGCCAGAGGTATGACGATTTGAAATTTTTGGACCTCCAGCCAATCAGAGTTCAGCAGCTTCAAATCATTATAGCTCCAAAATGGACAATGATAGAATAGTTCCATTTTTTTCCAGAGACCCGCCGTTTTCCAACTTCACGAATAGTGTCAAGCTCAAGTATGTATAGCACATAGTACTTTTGAATGATTCGGATTTGAAATAGAATCTAAAAATGCTTGTATTTCGAAGACCAAGCTTCGAAAAAAATGGTTTCAAACGGGAAATTATTGCATTTTAGCTGCAGAATATGCCACAGAAATGCGAATGATGAATTCTGGGGCACCCTGTATAATAACGCAGCAACTGAATATACATATCTCGAAGTGTTCTCAAGGAATCAAGATTTCAAAATAATATTAAGATGATATTCATGTTTAACAACCCAAGCCTAAAAACAAACACGAAACAATGGCAATCATTTTTCTAATTTTGACGGTATCGATACAATAGTGTGCTATCACAATACTATACTTCATTAAATTTCGGTAAAATTGATTTGATTTTTCAAAATCATCTAAGCACAATAGACAAAGGGGTTACGCGACAACAATCGATGGGTGTGATCGATGGGTGGCGCAAAGCACCATACGTAACAAGGATTCTACATTATCGCTACTAATGGCATGAAACGCGCGTGAATCGACTATTTAGAAGGCCTCTAGCGAGACTGAGTTTCCGGTCGACAAGCTTTTCCCACACGCAGCGTGTGTAGTCAGCCGTGTAAAGCATCCGCTGCTGGTAGTGGTAGTAACAGAATCGTACAGAATCGATGGTCCTCCGAAATCGGATCGTTTGCCGTCGTGGGATCTGTGCGACTGCCGATGAAAATAATTGTCATGAGTTTCTTGACAAATATTTGCGATAACAATATGAATCTTTTCGACCAATCTTCACTAAAATAAAAGATATGAGACCCTGTTACTCCATTTTTCAATTCACTCAACGGTATTCGACATTCAATACCATTATAAATTTTCAATCGACCTTTTTTTGGAATTTTAATAGTTTTCGATGAATTCGATAAACGAATATAGGGAGAGAATATTACTCATCATGCACAATTCATGGTCAAGATTTGACTTTGAGTTGTTGATGTTTAAGTCTTCTTACGTAAATGTCGTTGATTCATCGAAGAGAAAATATAAAGTCCTAACGGGAATTCCATCGTTAACGTCTTTTTGAAATCAAAGATTGAATAGAAATATAACTGAAAATTGATGATCAAAGCTGAAACTTTGAAAACCATTTTCATTGATATTCATACCAGGGTTGTTTCACTCAGAGAAGAAATTTGCTTTGCTGATATGGCAAAATTTGTTGCTGAATGAGCAAAAACTTCGCTATTACAGCAAAAATTTTGCCAAGCGCTCACCATTCAGCAATCCGGAATTGTACACTGAAAAAAAAGATTGTGCAGGGAACAGTAATATAATTGATTTAACAGTAGAATAACGCTGGATATGTCCAACTGAATCTCACTGTTGACTCAACTGCAATTTCTGTCAATTTGGCAGTACATTCGTTAACTTCACTATGGTATTCATTTGTTTCGAAGAAAACCCCTAACAACGAAATATGATTGATATTTGAGGAAATTTTTTTCAATGTAGATATACAGATGGCTAGAAAATTTGGCTAATTTAGCAAAGCGGGTTTTTCCGCAAGAATTTTTCTCTGCGCGTTGATTTGAACCAAGTGGTTTTTAACTCAAAAAACCAGTAATGACTCTTTGCTGAAAAAAAAAGAACAAGAAACAAACAAACGTGGTTTTTTCCACAATTCAATGTGGGAATATTCATATCATTATTCTCATTCTGTGTGTATTTGTTCCCTTTTTCACAAATGAACTGTGGGAAATGGACATGCACGTGAAGTTTTTGTAACAGTTTGAAATATTAAAAGTTTGTCCCAAGGTTGGCACATGTGTCAGAAACAAACCTCCGTGAAGAACAATTGGCTCAATATTGTTACATGATTGTCCCGTTGTTCCCAATGGATAGTTAGTCATGGTCTATCTGTTAATATTTTTGAAATGGTCACTACATTCGGTACAAGCTTGGCACAGATGTAAAAATCGAGCATTCGTTGAGAACAATTGTGCCAATATTGCCCACACGAGTGGCACAATGTTCATAAATATCGACTGAATTTTGAATTCACAATGGCTGAAGACTTGGGGATAACCATCGGGCCAGGGCTGGCCCGTTCCTCCTGCCATAATTAATCCTACACACCAGTTGCACATACCGAGCAGCTAGATTTTATTGATCTATATTATTAGTTTAGTTTGAGCATAATTCAACAATAGAATCAAAAGTGATTGAAATACCAGAGAACGAAAATTTTTCAATGATCATACAAGAAGCTTGTTCCAGTCTTGTCACATTTTTTCTATCGTTTCCAGATAATTCATGTACGGTATTCCGAGGAAGAAAGTCATGAACTGAAATATGAATCAATTACTTTTTTCATCCATATCTGCGATCGAAGAAGCATTGGTTGATGCTTGGTAAATGAATTGGACCGGGCCTGACAAAACCACTGGCCCAAGCTTGTCCTGATCTCATCATTCCCAAGCCTGGGCCAAGTTTGGTAAATTGTTCAGGAAAAGTCTCGGCAGGTCTTGTGCCAGGCTTGGTCCATACACACATGAACATATATCGTTGTGGAAACTAAACGGATATTTGTGATAACGAAACAGATAGTCATTATAACGATCTTTTTCTGCGCAACAACGATTTAATATTGCCAGCTCGGCTCAAACAATGCAATTGAATACCCAAATGGCGCCAAGGGTTCTAAAAGAATTTTCTCAGAATACCAAAAGTGATGAAAAGAACACTTATGGAGATTGTATACAGCTCGCGGATGTCCGAAGAATCCTAACTCTTTCCGGATTTCTTTTTCGATCGAATTTAATGCTTTTTCAAGTCATTGTAGAATTCTGCGACAATGTTTCAAGATTGCCAAAAAAAACTTGAAAAATATGATATGGGATTGTATTTTATGTAGCAGAACAGTTTGAAAAGAATTGAGAATAATAATTGATGATCGTTCCTGCCCACAGAGCGTGAAAGAAATTGGTTTTTCTTTACAATATTTTAAATAAAAATGTTCATTATACTGACTTTTGAATATTTAATGAATTAATTTATCATTGTTTCGCAGATGCATTTTAGCTTTTCATACTCGATTTTAAATATATTATAAATTGAATATGCCGAATATTAAATCTAATTGAACGAAGTATATTAATGTAATTAATTAAAGTTGAAGGTTACTGTTTTTTTACTGTTCCTTCTCAAGGAATTAGAAGCATAATATCTGTCTCTCAAAGTAATATAAAACTAATTTATACCACATAAATTGTTTAAAATACATATCCAAATACCTTTAGGTTTTCAACTTTAGATCAGGAGTGAGATTTTTCACTTCAATAAGGCACTGTCAAGTTTGTTTCGTATGTGAATTGTCTGATTTCTTCATTAGCGACAATTGAGATTTATAGTTGAAAAAAAAATTCCCTTCAACTTTGAAGATGCAAAATTTCTTGTTCAGATTGGAAAAACTAAATTTAATACCAAAAAAAAACCTGATTCATACATAAAGAGTCAAACAATGGCTCGGCTGAGATGAATCAACGGACTTCGTCATCATCATTCTATGATCACGATTCTTACATAACGATAATACAAAGAAAAAAAAATCAAATGACTCCTAGAGTTAAATATCGTTCTCTCTGTTTTGAGTGAATTTCAAATCATCTCCTTGTTTTATTCCATTCCGGGTATCAACGTGGAGCGCACATGGTTATGTTTGCCTTCTTCGGAAATCATTGAATATGAAAATAGAAGAAAAAAGCAATTTCCATATACGAAGAGAGTTAACCGCCGTTTGTGACATCTTCCAGGGTAAAAGTCTTATTTAGTCAGGTTGCGTGGGCGTGACCTCCAAGTCTAAGAGCGAAAGTCGAATTTCATCTTTTTTTCCTTCTTCTTCTTCTTCATCTTCTTCTTCCCGTTTCTTCTTGTTCTCGGTTTGCTCCTTTTTTCTCAAGACTCCAAGTGAGTTCGAGTCTTAATTCTTGACGGATGTAATCTGATACTTTAGGGCCAAGCATTTTCTCTCTCTCTCTCTCTCCCCTTTTTTTCTGTTTTCATTCCGTGTTCATTCAAGCGAGGCGCGCTACCTTGAATCAAGCGATGTGTGGTTTATATGCAAATCCATTCCACATGATATTCAAATATTTACCCCAGGATTGAAATAATTCACCGAAAAATGTCTTTTCTCTTCCTTTCATTTCGCGTGCTTCTTTGACCGAGTATAAACTTTGCACTTTAATTTTTCTCTCTCTCTCTTTCTCTCTCTCTTCACACAATTGTTATGAGTTTTTATGGATAGATTTTGTTTGAATTCTTTGGAAATGTTGTCCTAATCAGCTGATTTTGTAGAAATTTTTCAAAATTCTCTACACTGAGAAAAAAGATTTGTTTATTTCTCAAGTAAAATGCGAGGCACTAGCAAGTCCAACTATTTTCACGGTGAGGGCCTTGCAAGTGAAACTTACAAGTACCTTATGAGGCATGTAACGCTTGAAATGATGAGGCACTCGCTAGTTCTACTCCCTAGTTACTCATCAAAAAATAGTGAAAAACTTTAAAAAAAATCTATGCATGCAAAAGTTACACGGAAAAAAATGCCAGTCAAAGATGCAGTGATCCCAGATAGCACAGGAGTTCTAAAGGAGTTCATAATTAATACAATGTATTCGTATAGACCTCTTTTGAAACTCTTGTGCTATCTGGGTTAATTTTATATAAATACTAACTTCAACTTTAACTTTTTTTTTAGTTTCCTCGATAAATCTGGATAAACCTGAAACAGTAAGGTTCAGAAAATGAATGCTGACTTGAAAATACGAGAGACTTCGAATACGAAGCAAAAAGTAACAAATCTGATTAACATTTAAGATGCTGAAGAAATTACAAAACAAAATGCATACTAAAATTTGACTGTTGAGTGACTTGAATTTCAATCAGATCTGTTACGTTTTGCTTTGCATTCATAGCGTTTCATATTTTCAAGTGAAAATCCATTTCTGAATTTTCATCGCTCCAAGTTTGCACAGAAACCTAAGAAAAGGTTTTAGATTCATATGAAAATTCATAAATTTTTGAATGGCATTTTTCTCCGTGTACATTGATGAACGGTTCTTATAATTCTACACGGAGAAAAATTTGGGGTAGCAGATACAGCAATTGCGATGAATTTGACAGAATCCACATGTAAATATAGGGATAGCATTTCTGCGGTGGAAATTCTACATCATTTTTGCTGTAAATTGAAAACGTCGCAATCCTACCGCAATCTGATGTAATTTTAACATACGCACTTCATAACTATCACATACATCAAATGTAAATTCTATTGTCGTGATGAATAAAATATAAACAGTATGACAAGCGATATTTACTTCAAACTTATGAAATTTGTACATCAGTCTGATGTAAAATACATGTTAGGATTTTTGAATAAAATTTCAATTGCTCATTCATATATTTTATGCATACGCGAGAACTACGATAATAACTGCAACAATTTTTGTTAATTTTCCAAAAGCCACAAAGATGGGGATAAAATTTAAGTGATTAAAATTTTACATTATTTGCGCCGCATTTTTATGAATTGAAATAAAAAAAATTGTATCTTCCCAATGAATTCTTGCTGTTGTGTTTTTTGTTGAATTTGCAATGAGACAATATATACAAATGCAGTTTTGAGCAGTGAAATGAACTTTAATCACTCAGCTTGAATTATCTTACATCTTACATATTACATATTACAATAAGATACAATACAATGTTATGTCGCCTTATTCTATCATTATCACTAACCGTACGCTATGGGTGGAGATTCAAGTTTTAAATATATATCAAATGTAGGAACAAACTGATACTCGCGGAAAACTGTTGAAACTGTTTGCGCCATCTTTGTGACGCGATTTTAATCATTTTGAACTAAAAGGAGTGTTACAAAGCTTCTCAGTAGTATTACCAACACAGGCGAGTAGTTTCTGCAGAAGCAATTGTTGAATACACATCAGATTGCGGTAACTGTATATTTGAGAATGAGAATAAAATTCCTGGGAAATAAATCAGATTATCATTCAAAAAAGCATGAGTAACATTAGCAACTGTACTTGTTGAATGTACATTGGATTGCTGTAGAATTGAATAAGTGGAAATGTGGTTGAGCATGCCTTATGGCATCACGTTCGTGAAAAGTAGATTCAGTCGAGTGTAATGGAAAATTTACATTGTTCGTGGTCAATAATATCATAATAAATATATTTTTGGATTGGCGTAATTTTTACAATCTTCCAAAGCAATGATCATGTACGTATCATGTGAGTTTCATCAAAATTAATGTAGAAATTACATTTAAAGTTTTATCTATGCACTGATGTTAAATTTACATTATAATTTTTCTCCGTGTACACTTGAACAAGGGAATATTGAGATGTCACAGAGATAATCAGTAACACTAGGGTTTACAGGATGTTTTAGAATTATTGAATATGGATATTACATTAAAAATAAAGCTTTTTCTCAGTGTGGTTCACATATGGCTCATATTATGATTCATTCCCACTAGAGAAGTAATTCCCTGCTCACAGCATTTTATGTCAAAAATTTTTCAAATAATTTAATTTTTCTTTTTGCATTTTTCAGAAAGAAATGACTGTCCAGATGACATACAAGAATTACTGATGAATTTTGAAAAAAGAATTTCTCCTGAACTCTTTTACAATTCAGAAAATTCTTACAGAATTTTCAAAAGAATTCTTTGAATTCCAAAAGAGTTTAGGAAAAGTTTTTTTCTCAAAATTCATAAATGATTCTTGTGTCTAATCTGGGTTATTAGATGTATGTTACATACAATACCCGTATTGCAAAAAATCGTATGCAATTCTTAGGTTATCATTGAATAATTCGGTCCACATTTTATTTACTGTTCAAATAACAAACAAATCATAACACTTATCATGAAGTTTACGTTTTCTTTCGGTACTTTCTCACTCTCTTCCGAGTCAGTCGATTCCTATACATTTTTATCACTGAATCACGTAAACCTGTGAAATCTTTCTAACCTCGAAAATTCAACGCAAGATCTGGCGAAAACTTTGCTCTCCTTTTAACATGCGCAATAAAAAATTATAATTGCGGCAACTATATTAGTCGAAACTTTGATAACGGTATCTTGTGTTCACGTATATGCATTGAACTCAATATCAGGGTGTCTACGACTCGGGAAAATCCGGGAAACAGCCGGGGATTTGGCAAAGTCGGGAGAAGACAGGAAAAGGCCGGGAATTTCGCGCAACCATCGGGACAAATTAAAAATTGTTTGAAAACATTCTTTTAATCAATTTTTTAAATGAAATGATTAGAAAATAGGATGCAAACCACAAAACATGCATTTTTTGTTACAGAGAAACAATTTACTCACTAAATGATGAAACAGATTTCATATGATATCTAACCACTGGATAAAATGTTGCGAAACGTTTTTAGAATGTCCCAGAAACATTTCGCAACATTTTCTCCAGTAGGATATTTTGCGTTGCCAATCATTATAAAGAACAAGAGTGGTCATATTTCAAAAAATCAATTTGAACAGTGGTCATTATTAGATTCAATAGAATAGATTTGATACATTTTGTTCAGCTTATGAATGAATAAGAAGATTTAAAAATCATTGACTCTCTTAATTGCATTACGAATACGATTATTATTCTTTTCTAAGGTAATATTCTACCTCTGCAGCGTCTGTGATACCTGAAAGGTCTCAGTATGAGTCAAGGTGGAGAGAATAGAATACTAATTAAAGTGAATTTCGCCCATAGAGATTTCCTGTACCTCTTTAACTGGCGTGTAACAAAGAAAAAAAGAGAGAGGGGGGGATTTCTATGAGCGCCTGCATATGATAAGCAGGGTACACTGTTAAAAATTTCTTGGAATTTCATTTATTTTTCAAGTATACTTGTAAATGAAATTTCCAAATCTTATTGGTGATTGAATTAGGAATTCAATTACATGTAATTGAATTTTCAATTTTTGCTATATTATGTTATTCATAATCATATTGACATTGAAAATCAGTTTATTCAACATTTTTTCATTTTGTTTTGAACACAAACTCTGAGTGAGGCGTTAGCGAAATTGAGTTTTGAACTGTGTTCTTTTGAACTTCATTGTATTAAAACAAGACGATATTGCATACTACAATAACTTCACCACAAAATTTTTTATTGAATTCTTATTTGAAATTAGTGTAAAGTGTAGTCCATCATAGTCATGGGCACGTATGGGCAGCCCGGTAATACTTTCGTATTCTCGAAGAACTTTTGGAATTTTCTTATCTTATATTTATAAATACATCTTCTTATGAGGTTGATAAAAAATACTACTTATTGCAAATGCTGCGAGAACACAAAAGTATTCCCGGGCTGCCTATCTACGGCCAATGTCAGACTGAATTTTATAATTTGTTTTACGTATTTACAATTTTTAAATGATCCTCAATCAACAGCATCCGTGAAGAAATCTTTTACATGATCTTGAAACATAATGCTTGAAGATTTTTCTTCAAACAATCACACTCGTAACTAATTTTTCCCGGACATGAATAAAAGGAGGTGTCGAAAAGTTAGTTACATTATTCACGAAGGAAAAATCCAAGGAATTTGTAGAGTATTTTTGAAAGTTTATGCAATTAAATAATATAATTTTTCGCAGTATGATGCCGAGGGTATTTAAAATTTCTTCTCGTGAACTTTTAGAAGATATTTGATATTCATTTTTATAAAATTATTTCATGGTCGGGAATTTAGGAAAAATATCCGGGAAAAGTCGGGAATTAGCCGGGTATTTTGAAATTGAATTTTGGTAGACACCCTGAATATGTATATTGATTTATAAGCAATGTTCGCATTGTTGTCAGAAATTCAAAACATGATTTTTATATTCAGAAGCATTACCAAGATTTAATGAACATGTTGAGAGATTTTTTCATTTTGCGGTAAACATAACCTCAATACGATCACTCCAGTTATTTTATAGACTCTTACAAGGCTTTTAAGTCCCTCACAAGGGACTAGTGAGGCCTTTGTGAGGCCTAGAGAATGACTAGAGTGATTTTTGCTAAAGTATCTACCAGTCAAACTTGTGTGGAACTCACTGTTAACTTGCAAGGTCAACTAGACTAGTTTCGCCTTGAGAAAAACTTGCGAGGGCCTCGAGATAACTAGAGAATGCCTAGAATAATTTCTGCTAGAGTAAATGAATCATACCCAAGCGTGTATTTACTACGGGTCCAATGAGGGCCCAAAGTGGGTGCCCATGCTACCTAACGTGGGACCAACTCTGGGATGATAACATCGTTCCCAGCCTGGCTGTATTGCTTTGCTGACCTAAGCCGATCTTGGCTCAACTTCGGGTCGGGCCCGCACCAAACTTTAATATTTCCATTTTCTACGAACTATAATTGTATGGGAACAAACAATAGGGACAATAGGTCATTTTTCAATACTGGATTCAAGCAAATGGACCCTCCTTGGGCCCATTGTCAATATCGGCGATACACACTTGGGTATAATTATATACGGCCAAAAACAAATTCATTAATATTTAGTGATGAATACAGCACATATTTCTTTGAGTCACCTTCATACCGATGATAATTCGATAAATCTAAATTTGAGAAGAAATCATATTCATTCAAACCAATTTCGATCAGTTTGAATCAAATAAATGATTTGGTTATAATTAATCAATATGAATTTCTTGACTCAACACAATGTTTGGTGATAATAAACAAGTCTTATTTGTATGAAACGATATCTCTCAAAAATGTTCCACCAAATGCGTTGATTTGTCAGAAGAGAAGTTTTTTCTCCGCGTATCTTCTGTGTTATCATGATTGTTTCATCGTATTGAATATTACGTTCTTGAATTTCTAGTTGAAATTCCATTGGAATTGACTTTGCCTTTCTCTCTTCCTCTTATAAAAAGGTCGCGAGGAATCATACGTAAAGTATCACGTACGAAATGTATGAAAAATAAAATACGATTAGTTTAGATTTGTCTTGATTGCTGCATCGCTAAATTGTTGTTTCGTTCTGTCTTTCGTCGTTAAACCTCGAGATAATGTATTTATCTTCACTCAACGAAAAACAAAAGACTGTCAATATGAGAATCACCTTGATATGATTATGCGAAGATAAAGGAGCATCTATGAGTTCCTGTTTAGACATTGATATGCGTTCTCGCGAAATTCAGTTCAAGATGTTCAACTTGAAACGCCCCGTTATCTCACTCTTTGTCTCGCGAAGTAATTTACAATATGGACGCCGTACATCTCTCTCTCTCTCTCAATTTGCATGCTTCATTATTTTGTGTATTTTTCTATGCAAACAGAATTTGATCGAAAATTACGATATCCCCTGGTAAATTGATATCATGCATATCCATTTAATAATATAAAAAAATCAAACATGCGAAATCGCTAACGCATCACGAGGTTTGTGTCTTGTACATTGCATCCACTCGCCCGTCACCTTTGAAGTAACATTCAGTGATGTAACTGTGTTATGGTGACTTTTAGATTATTACTACGGTACAATTACATGACGATTGAAACATAATAAAACTGTTTTATTACTGACTTTGAAATTACAAGTTACGAGGATATAGGTCTGGGAGCAAAAGTGGGTCTCCGCAGTTGGAACTAATGGTTTCCAACATAACCTACGCTTGCCGTTTTCTTCTACCGCTTTTCACACAACAAAAGACGAACAGTATCAGATGAGAATTCTATATACTCCTTTTGTAACGGGAATGGTATCTCTCTTGAAAATCATACGGAAGTTTGTACACGCAGAGAAAAGTTACCTAAAAACATACTACACTTTATAGTAAAGTAGGGACAAAATGTATGATATTTTGTCATTGAAATTACTATACTTTCTAATGAAGAGTGACAGAATTCTGTCATTCATTGATGGGCAGTATAGTAATTTCAATAACGAAATATAATACACAACCCCAAAATGTGATTTTGTCCCTACTTTACTGCAAAGTATAGTAATTTTTAAGGTAACGTTTTTTCTGCGTGTATCAAAACTATCGTACTGGATTTTATAACAAGCTAAAGGATGAAATTCCACTGATATGGCCGGGTGTTTAAAAATATTACAAAATTTCGTAGGTCCCCTGAAGAAAACACTGATTGGTAACGTACATATCATATTTAATAATTGTCATCAATTATTTTATGAATATTATTGAATCTTCGAATTTAAGAATATACATATTTACAGTCAACAAAGTCTCAACATTAGTCTTAGCTTATGATACTCTTTAAAACTCTGCAAGTGAAATATGTTATGCTTATTTTAGAGTGGTTTATAGAATGCCCCTCGAGAGCACACAATAAGAATTCCCAACTTGAACAAAAATGTGCATCCAATCCGTAGATGCGATTTACTTCGAGGATTGTAACTTTTTAATGAATTGAGTTGTAACTTCAAAGATTCCTATTTACACTATTATGAGAACCAGATTTTCTGGTAGAAAAAAAATGGATGGTAGTATTTACATCTGGCGAACAGAAGACCAAACGAACCGATATGTTCACGACATTCCTCCTTTTCAAATAATTTCCTGTGCTTCTTTCTAAAATAGAATAACCGAATAACGACATTGGCAAGGGAAGTAATAGAAAACTCTTCGAATGTGAAATATGTGACCCATTGTCGTTTGAATAAATTGTGGATAAGAATTGGTCCTTATCGAATAGAAACAATCAAGAATAAATTAGATATAAATTGTCATAAAAAGATTAATCAGCTTGGAATTTCTGTTTTGAGTTGCAGATAAATCTACGGCTCATTCTCGTCAGTGGCAAAACAAAAGAGTTCCTATTCAGTCCAAGCGACTCTGCGGGGGACATAGCACAACATGTTTTTGAAAACTGGCCGGAAGGTGAGGAATTAATATATTCTTTTCGATATACAAGATTTTCAGACTCTTTCTAAAATCGTTGATTCTTTTCTCTGTGAATGAGAGATTCTACTAGATAACCAAATGAAACCTAATGGATTTTTTGTCCCTAATTGTGAATGAATCGAGTTGAGAAAATGACTGATACTTGATTAATTACACTGAGAAGAAAAAACATTGAACCAGAGAAATATTTCTCCCAATATAGGCATAAGAGAATATCTAATCAATTCAAAAGCTATTTCATCGTTTATACGATCCCGAGTGAACGAAGTTTCAAAATTATATATAACTTACAAATAAATTGTATTGAATTGAGAATTATAAAATACAAAGATTATAGTACCCATAAAATCTTCATTGAATGGATAAAACATTTCTTTCGTTCAACAACAAATCCACGTCAAAAAATTTCCGGGAATAATAAAATATTTAGTTGAACAGTCGGCATAAAATACTTAATTGATTTGAATGAACTTTCATTGATTCAATTGAATAACTGTTTCCATTGATGAAATATTTCATAGCATATTGAATATTTGTTTCATTGAATAAACATTTAATCGAGTCAATGAAAGTTTATTTAAATCAATTAAGTACTTTATGGCGACTATTCAACTAAATATTTTATTGTTCCCAGAAATTTTTTCTCTCAGTGAACAAAAAGCTACAAACGAATGGAAAATTTTCATAAGAATTGTACTATGTTTGGATAATTGTATTCTCAATTGTCAATCCTTTACCGTCGAAGTTGATGGATGGAAACAACACATGTTGCTGAAGTTTGAATCGTTTATAGAAATGAAACGAAAATTTAAACCCACAAAATCTGATGAATGATCCTCATTCAATTTTTCAAATTAACTCTTTGCAATTGAAAACGTCGTTCAGAAAAAGGACTGCAAAATTTGAGATCTTTGGCAGTTTAGAGGGTTTCGTTATTTGATTCCTAATTCGTTTCAATAAACGATTTAAACTTCAGCAATATAATAACACTTCCGAATTCCTAATTTTTTCTTTACGAATGAGTATTCGGACTTCTCCTATCCACGCGTATAAAAAAATTCTTAATTTTCAATTAGGAAATTTTATCCTACATGAATTTTCTCATAAACTATATATGAAAAATTCCCCAAATATTTCTCTCCGTTTCACACAGGGCCGAAATGCCAAAATAGTCGGACAAAATTATAAGCAGTCATCAGATTTGCTTGAAACCCGGTACTCGGGAGTTTTTTTGAGTCGCTGATTAGAATCCAATGTCAACAGACCAAAATTCAAAATGGCGAATTCAATATGGTGGACGGAAATTTGTAAATTCATCGGACTTCCTTCGAACTCGGTATCCAATGATTCTTGGGATCGCTGATTACGAATCCGTTGTAAGAATTCAAAAATTCAAAATGGCGGATTCAACATGGTGGACGAAATTTCGAGAATTCATCGGATTCCCTTTAAACTGGATATACAATGATTTTTGAGGTTGCTGATTACGAATCAATTGTAAAAATTCCAAATTCCAAGATGGCGGATTCAATATAGCGAACGGAAATTTGAAAATTCATCAGATTTCCTCCAAACTCGGCACCTAATGATTCTTTGGGGCCGCTCATTACGAAGCCGTTGACAAAAAACCGAAATTCAAGAAAAGAAAATACTTGAATTGAATACTTGAATTTATTTTTGCTATCGTAACTTAATTGTTTGGTCGTATGTGTGGTGGATTGAAATTTAGAAAGTTGAAGAAAATTATCATTTACGAGTTTGAAGGGAATCCGATGAATTTTCGAATTTCCATTTGCCATCTTGAATTTCGGTTTTTTGACATTGGATTCGTAATCAGCGACCCACAAAACCCCTCGAGTACCAGGTTCTAAGTAAATTTGAGAACTTCTTATAATTCTGACAAATTCTTCGTGATTGCCAATATGCGGTCTGAAAGATACTTCCTTCACAAAAAAATTGGCAGAATTCTTTAGGTTGGAAAGATGTGGAGCTAGTTTTTGTTCCATCTTGTAGATAAGACTTTGATCTACAGCTCTCAATAATTAAAGTGACGGAAGCAAGGAGTACCACACGATTATTTCCTTGAAAACCAAACAAATTTCATTATACAGAGGTATAAAAATCACATGCAATCATTGCTCTGTCGTTATTTGCAACTCATTGAATTGATATTCTACTAATTTCTAGTATATTCTGTATACTTTCAGTGGTAGATTCGATTTTTGAAAAATTCAATCGGTTCATTTTTGCAGAAACGACAGCTTTTTGAACATGGTTGTCATTTTAGTATCTGTTAGTCACGTGGATGATACCTCGAGGAAGGTACTTTTGAACTGGTACACGGAGAGAAATTCGTAGTTAAATTTACTATGTTATTATTGGTCCCGAGGAACAGACTGAACTATGACGGGTTCCCCCATAAAACATAGTAAATATGATCAGCATTCTATTGTTGTACCATAGTGAAAATATGCCCTTCATACACGGAGAAAAAGGTATCTTAAAAAGTACCATAATTTATGGATTTTCTGCGCTGGTCTGACCGAGTCTAAATATTTACCTGAAAAAACCTCTAAAAGTACCATAATGTCTTGGACTTTTATACGGAAGGTACCATACTTATTTCAAAAAGTCCAAGAAATTATGGTACTTTTAGAGATTCATGCAAGTGAATATTCCGACTCGGGTCAGACCAGCGCTGAAAATCCATAAATTATGGTATTTTTCAAGATATCTGTTTTCTCAGTGTAGTAAAATCCGACAGAATTCAGTCTGTTCCTCGGGAACAATAATAACATAGTAAATTTAACTACAAATTTCTCTCCGTGTATACAAGAGCAGAGAGAGGGGATTAGACTCTCTTATATGTGAATTCTCACACTTGGAACATTACTTTACTCACCTCAACGATCAAATATTTCTAACTACAAACTTCATTTTTGGAATTTTGTCGTCCTATTTGGCATTTTCGGCCCTATGTGCGTGTGTCGCTTATTCGATAGGAACAAAGAATCCATTCTCTTCCATCATTTTATCTTCGAATCTGAACGTCAACGCAACGATTTATGTTTAATTATTTTTCAATCATGAATTATGTAACTAAAATTTTATCCATTGAAACTTCAACAGGTTCAAAAGACTTTACTGGATTGTTCAATTTAGCAGTAATGATTTTTTTATGGAAAATATGTCAAGTATACCTTCTGTTTTCAATAATAGATTGGGCGGAAGAGGCGGTTGCCAAAGCGGAAATACTGCGGCTAATATACCAAGGGCGTTTCTTGCACAGCAATGTCACGCTCGGTGCTCTTGGGCTTCCTTTCGGGAAAACTACGGTGATGCATTTGGTCCCACGAGAGAATCTTCCTGAGCCTAATTCTCAAGGTGATTTTTTTCAATGTCTTTGTCAAAAATCAACTTATATTTGTGTTTCTTTATTATAAATCCTCATGATTTATTTTCTAGAATTTATAATGCAAAAGAAACCTCCTTGCAGGTCTTTTACCTGATGGCGAATTCATGTTTGTCCTTCCGTATGACGATGACGATTGAAAATTTTATATATCCTATAATCTCCAAGTGAGTCCTGCCAAAAAACTTCCATTTTCCAAACTTTCCAGCTCGCAACATTCCTCCAAATACCTTACTTTCCAATATAAGAAATCCGAGTCGATACAACAATCCTTTCTAACCTCTTCAAGAATATTCATATTATTTGTTATAAAATTTTATTCGACGATAAAATCTGTTGGACTAATGGATTTCATTTGATCATAAAACTATGAATCGAATTATCAAATGAATAGCGGGAGATATCGCGTAGAAGAAAAACTTCTTGATTCTCGACCAGCCATTTGAAAAACTTCTTTCATCTCAAAGGAGAAATTTACCTACGCGATATAAGTTTCAATGAAAGACTATTATTTTTTTTTTCCTCTCCTTCATTATTTCTTCTACAGGAGAAATAGAACAAACGAGAATGTTACTCATCGACTTTAGGAGCCATTATTCCTTCAATAGGTTTATTCTTCTCTGAAACCACCTTTGCACGAGTACACTTTCAAGACGTAATAAGAGAAAGGTAGAAAAAAAAAAAGAAGAAGAAGTACTAAAGTTTCGTGCCAAAAACTTTGTACGTAAAGAAGAGAGAGCATTTTTCCCAACTTCAATTCCAGTGCTGCTACGTCATAGCCGCTCCCCGTGTTTCCGTAAGAAAATTTTCTCTCGATCGAATAGTTTTTCTTGAATTTTCCTTCCTCTTCGGTATAAAGTAGATCACAGAAGGAGGAGAACAACAAAAATCAGGACAAAGACGAGACGATGATTATCAGCGCGAAGATGAGGATTACATTTTTCTTTCTTTTCTTGTCAATCGAATTTATAAGTAAAGATGAAATATCTGATGAACGTTACGAATCGAGAAATAACGTGTGAAATTTTATTCCTCGTGACAATGGAATCGGTAATGCGTCTGAGTAGTTCAATTGGATCAACGCTAATTCAAAATCGATTTGATGTATCACGGATAGTTCTCTTGTTTGGCACTCGAAGATAGTCTTGAAAAATATTCACAGGTTTTTCAATTTTATTAAATTTGAAATATATTGAA
This sequence comes from Gonatopus flavifemur, assembly GCA_018340375.1. Lineage (NCBI taxonomy): Eukaryota > Metazoa > Arthropoda > Insecta > Hymenoptera > Dryinidae > Gonatopus > Gonatopus flavifemur. The sequence goes on from JAFFJZ010000005.1 coordinate 18,058,721, forward strand.
AAATTTAATGATCGATTATAAAAGTTTTTGTTCCGTTTCAGATTTAATAAGAATTCTTACTATTCGTAAAATCCGGGGCTATGGATCGAATCGATCCATAGTAGTCGAGGCAAATGGATCAAATTTATACTTGAACGATGGAAAAACGATATGCAAAATTCTATATAAAAATCAATAATTTGCTGTAGAATTTGAATGCAATAAAGGTGGATTAACTGACGACTGATCGGAACTGTATTTCAAACGAGTCTCATTCTTTTGGATCGAATAATGTGCACGTCTCGAGTACAGGATTAGGTTTGAAGTCATTTTTTGACACAACGATCGATCTCAGTTTTCAGATATCTAGTCATTTTACTTTTACTAGGAATAACGAAACAAATATTCTCAAGCTGGAGGTTTGATTTTGAAGAAGCAATGAGGTGCAATATTTGTGCAAAGTCGGCACTCGAATGATGAAAGACGTGGCTACAATGTAGAAACCCAAATGAATATAACAAAGGAATATTTGTTTAATATCAAATCATCTTCAGATAATCTCGTACAAACAATTTGTACGAATAATGGGTACATCGGCAGAACAAGAACTCTACCTTTTATTTACCTATGTCGAAATACCTCTATTCTTTAATAAGTTTATTTGAAGAATGAATCTTTTTCGGCACGTCTCTACTGCAAAATATGATTGTTATAAAATATCTCGACTTCAACATCACTGTATCATGAAATACCTTCATTCTTAACCCTCGGTTACCCCACGGGGGTCTAAAGGGAACAAAAGGTTTTCGAAAATCTGATCTTCCGTTCATAGATATGAAGAGGTACGATTTGTAACCAGAACAAGGATCAAGTTCAAGAACCATAGTACAATTTTCATCATGGAAAAAGCTTCATTTAGTTGATTGAAAAATACACAGGAAGGTCAACGGAAACATACGAAAATACGTGGGGTAACTGAGGGTTAGATATCTCTGTGCACAAATATTTCCTATTTGAAATAACTTTGTTTTCAAATATCTCCGTTTTGGCACAACTCTACTGTGAAACACAGTCATATCACAAATATCTGTATTCCAATCCAATTCTGTCCTATGATATCTTTATTGGATTGTTTCAAAAAAATCGAAATTTTTCTCTTCTTCGAAATAATTGTCCAATAATTGTCAAATTATGGGTCACATTATTTCACAGCTGGTCGCAGCGCCTATGCCTATGCCATTGACCTAAGATTGTCCTGCAATTGGGAAATCCCATGATCTACAGAAATTGATGAGTTATTGGAAATGAACAATTATTGATCAATTCCACCCAATCTCATTGGGTAATAATTGACTAGTTATTTATCAGCTTTGGTGAGCCGAGTATGGATCGCGGAATGATCGAGGTGGCCCAACTCTATAATCATTATTATTTAATGGAAGGTATAATTTTTAAACAATTTCGAAGAAACGTTTATCGAATTATGATAAAATATTTGTGTGGAAAACTTGACACACATGTCGTAAAAATTCCATAGAATTAGGAATTTTCATATAAATTCGATCCAAATCTCTTATACAATGATTAACCTTCAAACTGTAATGTCTAAAAAAATCACACTATTGGTAAACATCGGTCTCACAGACCGCTAATATTATTTACTCAGATTTTGAGCAACTTGAGGTTACAAAAGTATGTTTTTGACTATTTTCGAAGTTATGAAAGATACTACAATAGAAAAATCAGCACACATTTCAATATATTAGGAATATAAAATATATCCTGCTGAAAACTGCTGCTAGATCTGCTCAAGAAATAGTCGTCAGGCATTGAGCGGTTTTTGGGTCTGGAAATCTGCTCAGGAACTGACAAACTTCCAACTTGATTCTCTCCGGAATTGCTGAATCTCAATATTCTGTCAAAACCTATATAGCGAGAAAAATTTGTCAATTTTTGACCAGATATCCCAGTTATAGATTATGAACAGAACCATCCTAAAATTTGCTGTCATTTTTTGACTGGATGTTCGGATTTGGTGATTCCGGACGAAATCGGGTAGAAAGTTTGCTAGTTTGTGGACCGATTTACAGAGATAAAAACCTCTCAAGACCTGAAAAATATTTTGTGAGTGGATCTGACAGCAGTTTCAAGCAGAGTGAGTCATTCATCTTAAAAACTCTGCTTTTTTTTCAGTTTTCAGTGTGTCATAATACATTATCATTAGTAGTGATCAAAGTAATGATATCAAAATAGGACAGTGAATCGAAATGTAATCTCATTCCAATGAGGTAAACACCGGTCTGCTAGACCGCTACACTTTGAAAATCCAATCCGTATGGAAACTACTTGATGAATGGCGTAACGCGTGATACAGCATTTGGTTTGGTCATGTGAAATAAGAAGGTACTCATGATTTTGTGCATCTCTTGCGACGATTCATAAATTTATGAACAAATGAAATTCTATTAGCGGTCTGTGGGACCGACATTACAGTTTAAAGGTTAAGAAAAGAATTACTTCGCACAAAGAAATATTTCTTTCATTCAAACACAAACTCCTCCGTCTCAAAGTATGTTCTATCAATACGATTAAATGCATTAAATGAAAAAATATTTCTTCGTCTGAAGTGAATTTTTCTCTCAATGTTCATTTAACGGAAATTGATTGACCATACATAGCGAAAAATTTTGCGTCACAGAAGGTCCACTCAGAGGTTGTGTTGAAAACAACACATACGTTTTCGTGTTAATATTTAACATGAATTGCGAGGGGGCCTCCTGGAAAATACAGGTGTGTTAAGAATACACAAAATTCCTCACTGTGTATATAATCGACTATTTTTCACAGTGTAGAATCGACAAATTCAATTTTCGTATCAAGAAAGCAAGCAGGGATTTTGATCTTCAATCTCCTTATTTTTACGTTCAATCAATTGCGAGGAGGAATTATTTCTTGTGGGAAAAAGAGTCACAAGGTGTGTAAAAAAAACAGGCAATGACAAAAAAGTTTTCCAAGTTCTGGAGGATCGAGTCGTTGGAAAGTCATTCCTATGAAAGCCTTGTCGGTTAGTTTTCAGTCAAGAAGTTTGTTCTTCGAAGTTTTTACGTTTCAATGTAGAAATGTCTCGAAGATCGTACGTTGATGGTATTCGTCCTAATTCGCATCGACAAGGATCTTCATATTATCAGGGTCGCTTTGGGAATTTCGGCACTCCCAAATCAATCACGTTTCAATTCCCGTCCTTTCTTTCTCCCTCTCAAACGTATTTTTCATGTTTTTTTTTTTTTTTCTATTAGATTCGATATCAACCTCATGAATTTATGTTTCAATTGTTGAACACCGTTTTTTGAAATTCAATTATGAATAAATCAATTCTTAATACAAGATTTACAAAAACATATTTTGAGTACAGTGTTTCTCAGATTGTTTCTTTTATCACAAAAAATGAGTGGATGATACTTCGCTGATATATAAAGAATTAATATTGTAAAAAATTTCTTTCTCGTTTCAATCAATTTTATAAAACTTGTTTTTATCGACCCGTGTGGAAATTTTTCCGGGCTCAGACCTGGGCCAGGTTTATAATCCCTACTCAGATCTGAAAATTTGGTCGCAAATTGAGTTGTCAAATCGCTCACTTGGCGATATATCGCCCAATCTGACAATCCCACGGTGTAAGAGAATTAGGTGATCCAACTCTTCAAAACTGCTGTGATTATTTCATGCAGTTTACTCATAATGACACATGAGTGCGCTACTGATTTTGGTAGGCAAATGTAAACAACAATGGCCGCTCCCATGAAACGAATATAACCTCATAAAAATTAATATGGAATAATATTTTTCATTTATTATTACTCCCAAGCAACACACGGATGTTTCAGATGTGATATGAACATGCTTAGAACCTCCAAATGAGACTGTTTTGGATAATCACCTTCTGAGCATGTCCATAGGATACTGTCCGCATTATAATTCTTCCTGGTGTTGCTTGGGCTTGTAACAATAAAGTCAATTACTACTGATATTGAATAATAAACCGGATTGGAATACAAAATTTTTCAATGTTTTCTTTACCATAAAAAAAATCCTCACTGATATCAAAGAACAGTATTTTTGCAAATAAATCAGGGAGTACGAAAAAAATAGAAAAAGATTAATCGTTGATGATATTTTGGGAATAATATCGCAAAACAATTTTATTTTCTATAAATCACCGATAGAGATTCAAAAATTACAATGTGTAGATGATAGGTTTTTAGAATTCTCAAATTCGAAACATACAACCATGTAGCGAATGGCACTTCACGAATGATTACTTCATAAATCACATTCCCAATCACATCACGTACAATATTCCCTCGTTTTATATCATATTCTTGAAAGTGTTTTTCACAAACAAAACTATTCTTATTCAAATAATTATCCGATTTTTTGATAACATCAAACCATTTCTTGAAAAGTTCAGTGTCTTTCGGTGCACGAAACATAGATACTTTTTCTTTCGTATATCCACTGTCACATTCAATAATACAGCACTTTTGTACCATTTTAACTTGTTTTTTTTTCAATTCCTTGAGAATGAAAATACATTTTTGGGATGAAGAAGGAATTCAAATAGATGCTACCATATTCCGCCATTGTTGTTTACAAAAACCTACCTCGAATACATACGACATCTGGAAAACACTAGAGAAAACTGCAACAAATAATCACACCCCCACTCCCTCAAAATCCAGGATGTTGGTTCACCTATTCTTTTACACCGTGGACAACCCTGACTGAAATTTGGATATATTTTATACTTTGCTACCCTCTCTTTTCCTCTCCCCCCTCTACGAATTTCGATATTATCGATAAGTTGACTTTCACCATCGATGTTTTTCGATGGAAAAAACAATCGAATAGTATCGATAGTACAATCGAGGTTTAGCCCAGACCCCTCCGACTGTCTAGAACTTTTGTTCATATACTGATCAGAAAGTTGTAGAGGGCTCCGCGTGTCAGTGGGGCTATCGATTCTGTAGAATGAATCATTTATCGCGAAAATTCAAGATGAATAGTGAGAAAATCACCAATAATTACAGATCATACTAATGCATTCATAAATTTTTAACCTACAAGGAACCAAACTTCGCCACGTTGATATTTTGAGGTTATGATTCGGTCCACTAGATCAAATCGCCATCTGGATTTCTTGGGGATTTCTTGGTCAATACGTGAACAGGATTTTTAGGGGAAAATGCATGAGTCGGAGGGGTCTGGTTTAGCCTTCACTACATCATCATCATCATCATCATGAAGTAATCAGTCTTACGACTGGTTTGATGAAACCCTCCACCCCTGTCTATTATCCGCCAAACGCTTAATTTCTACATATCTACGACATCCCTTGTCTTGTACGATTTGCTTCATATAACTTGCTCTAGGTCTACCTTTACCAGTTTTACCATTCATTTTCCCTTCCAATAATGTTTTCAATAAACTCTCATGCCGTAATGTGTGTCCTATAAGATTGCTTCTCCTTTTCACGATGTGTTTCAAAAGATTTCTTTCTTCATTTATCTGCTCGAGTACTTCTTCATTTTTGACTTTGTCTATCCATTTTATTCTGAGCATCCTCCTATAACACCACATTTCAAAAGCTTCAAGTCTTCGTTGATCAGTTTTCCCCATTGTCCAAGTTTCGCAACCATATAATGCTGTGCTCCAAACGTAACTATTCAAGAATTTCTTCCTTACTTCGAAGCTTATATTTTTTGAGCATAATAACTGTTTCTTTTGATAAAAAGCCTGTTTCCCTTGTGCTATTCTTGCTCTTATATCTCTTTCGCTTTTGCCGTTCTCTGTAATTATGCTTCCTAGATATTTGAATTCTTTCACCTGTTCAATTGTCTCGGTATCTATTTTGATTCTCGTTCTTCTAGCTGTTTTCGCTGCTGTACACATCATGAATTTTGTTTTGTCTTTATTTATATTCATACAATAGTTTTCCAATAATATTGTTCTCACGGTGTTGAGAATATTTTCTAACTCAGTACTACTCGTGGCCAATATAGCTATGTCATCCTCGAATCTCAACATACTTATATTTTCTCCCTGAATCTGTAATTTCGATTGAATTTCCTCCTTCACTTCGTTCATTGCTTCTTCTATATATAAATTGAACATCAGTGGCGATAATGAGCATCCTTGTCTCACCCCTCTTCTTATTTGTGCTTCCCCTTCCTGACCCTCTATGTCTATTATTGCACTTTGATTCCTATACAATTCGTATATTATTCTTCTATCTTTATAATTTATTCCCACCTTCTTCAGGATCGCAAACATCTTCTCCCAGTCCACATTATCGAAAGCCTTTTGTATATCTACAAAACCTATGTACACAGATTTCTTCAGCGCTATCCTTTTCTCTATTACTGCCCTGAGTGCTAAGATTGCTTCTCGCGTTCCCCTATTTTTTCTAAAACCAAACTGATCCTCTGCCAATCTACTCTCTATTTTATTTTCCATCCTCCTGTATATAATTTTGGTCAGTATTTTCGAAGCATGTGAAGTTAAACTGATCGTTCTGTAGTTCTCGCATTTGTCTGCCCCTCGTTTTTTCGGGATAGCGACAATTTTATTCATTTGGAAATCTTCCGGTACTTCTCCTTTTTCGTACATATCTCTAATCAATTCAAACAGTGCGTCGCGAGTTCCTTCACTGGAGGCTTTTATAAGGTCCGCACTTATGCCATCTATGCCTGGCGCTTTATTATTTTTCAATTCTTTCAAAGCCTTGTCGAATTCTGATCTCAATATCGAATCTCCCAATTCTTCCTCATCTACATCCTCCTCCTTCTCTAATAGTGCTATATCATCGTTTCCTCTATACAAGTCTTCCAAATGATTGATCCACTGTTCTATTTTCTCTTCCGTTTTTATCAATTGTCGTCCTAGAGAGTTTCTAATCTTATGGCTTCTAGATTTCATTTGTCCGAAAAATCTTTTAATAATCCTATATGCTTCATCTATTTTTCCTAAATGCAATCTTATTTCTATTTCCTGACATTTCTCTTCTAACCACTGTTCTTTTGCTTTCCTTGATTCTCTTATTATTTTATTTCTCAATGATTTTTATCGTTGCTGGCCTTCTTGGCTATCATTATTCTTGTATTTTCTTCTTTCATTTATCAATTCTAAAATTTCTCCCGTTATCCATGGGTTTTTAGCTTCTACTCCATCATTCTTCAAAATTTTATCCGCACATTCTCTTATATTCCCCTTCATCTTTGTCCATCTCCTCTCTATTCCCAAGTCTTTCTCTTTTTGAGTAGCCTTCACTACACAGCGTGATATTTTAATCTACCCCTCCCTCCACGTAGTTTATGGACGACCCCTTATGTTTAGAAAAAAATGTAAATCTAGTTAGAACTGATTTTGCGTAGCGCGACAACAATGAACATAATAAAATAATTATTTATACATAGACGTATATATCAATAAAAGAATTTTTCATTTCAGATCAAAGGCAAAAAAGTAAAGGAGGCGGAAGTAGTTGCTGTTCAGCTTCTTGCTGCATACTTTAAAACTTAGCTGCCCTGGATTTTCGAGGTCTCGTTGTTCAGTATACACATCATCTAAAACTGAGCCATGATTTTTAAGGTTTCGTGCTGTTGATGTGGAAACCGTTAGTGGCTGAGCTCGTGAGCAGTGTAGCACAAAAAAATATAGTTAATGATGAATGCACACGTTTCACCCTCGAATATTATGAAAGGAAACAACTTTATACATATATACATATACTTCGACTCGTATTATTTAAAAGATGAATAAATAAAATCATTCTTTCTATTCTCAATTGAAAAAAAAAAAAACAAAAAAACAGCAGGATCAGAGCTGTCAATGAACTGAAAATGTACCCTAAAGAGAGAGAGAGAGAGAGAGAGAGAGGAAAGAACACCCCCACACATTTATTTTATAATTGTACAAAGAAGTATTTTACCACAATTATTTTTATTATTATTTTAATATCATTATCATAATCATCACGGATTGATTGATTAATTGATTACTACTATTCTTATTATTATTATCATTATTATTATTATTATAACTTTTTCTTTCTTTTTTTTTTCTAATTTTAATCATCATTGATAAGTATATCATTCATATTACGCATCGATTATATTCGACGAATGATTTATTATGTATTCATAACTCTTACACCGGTTACGCACTTTAAAGTTGTACATGTTTATTTTTTTATATCCATTGAATTTTTGAATGAAGGAAAGTAATGTGAATTAATTCGAAAAAGAGATGTCTCTGTTCGACAATCTTGTTGTTGAGAGGAAAGAAAAGAGAAGCGAGGGATGGGGCGCTCTTGAAATAACAAATACGAAAGCTGGGGGCGTTGGCGGCCAAAAGGGACAGAGCGACGCTACAGTGCTTGAAAACTCAACCACTATCCGATTACTATTCGCAGCATTATAATTATTTAGATGAGATTGTGTGCGTTTGTGTGTTTGACAAGTTTGTTGAGATTGTGTGGGTGACTGACAGTTTTGAGAGAAATCAGAAGAGAGAGAAAGAGAGAGAGTTTACGTTGTGATATGAGGTAGTAAACGTGTGTATACACATATATATATGTGTGTGTGTACGTATATGTATGTATATACACATATATATGTATTTGCATGTATGTACGTATGTATGTATGGATATATATTATTAAAATTATATTGAATATATATATGGTATGAGATACGTTGACATAAAGTTACACTCTCATACTCGATAGACTTTATTATCATGATAAATTTAAAAATAATATTATGATGCCACTTTGAGAGTTTAGTATTCTGGAAATAAGAGCAAGAGAAAGAGAAAAAATTTTTTGGATCTCTAATGGTAGTTATGAATCAATGAGAAATAATGATAAAACGAAAAGAAGTAAAATATATGTCGTGTTAAATATCCTTTGTTTATTCTCCTTTTTTCCCTACCCTTACTCTTTTCCTCATTCTTCTTTCTTCTTCCCTTCGATAATGATAATGATCAATGAATCCTTCGTCAATCCCATTCACCCGTCCACTTTTCGATGAACAAGGAAGAAAAAAAGCGAGAGAAAAAAAAACATGTAACTGAGCCGAATGAGAAAAGTATTGCTCATTATTATTGAAATAATTATTATTGACTTGTCATCAAGTTCACGACGGATTACACGAGCGATATATATATATATATATCTAGTATATATACACATACACTTTGCGCACCGATAATTCACAAGGAGATCTTTCATAGACGATACGGTCCGTATCGATCAATGTGGTATGCATTCATCGTGTTGCATCGTGAACTCTCGGCACATCATACGTTTAGATTCAACCAAACCATTATAATACGTTTTAGCTTATCCTACGTGTACTCTCTGCTATACTAATGTACTGTACTATAAACTCTTGACAATGCATCAAATGTGAATGCGTGTGTGTGGATTCATGCGCTCGCACACATATACACACGATATTCTTACGTACTGACATTCATCATCGGAAGAGAAAGAGCAGAAAAGAATTGTGAACTGTGGTCCCTTTTTTGAAAGTCTTGATCATCGTCGTCGTGTCGCGAGATTCTGTTTCAACCGTATGTACCTTCCTCGTGAACCCAATGCTGCAATGTTCTTATCGTATTCATTCACACAATCGGAACATATCAACAACTTCATGCGTTTTCCTGGGTTTGGGAGGAGAGGATTTCACGATTCTATACGTAATATTTTTAGGTTTGGTTAAATAACTACTACTATGTCAGCCATTGAAAAGACCAAAAAAACAACACGCATCGTTATATCAAAAACACATAATACAAACGAAGAAGAAAAACATCTCTGTAATAAGATAGTTGCTTGTTAGTTTTGGATACTACTCGTTTAATCGTAATTTATAAACAGTTATGTTGTGACAAAATTGTAATTGTAATTCGAAACGAAATGCGAAATATGCTGTGTACGTACGAACCCTATTGTCGCGGAATTTATGTTGAGGATTCAACATTGAAGTAGTTCGATCGCCAGTCCTTTTGCGAAAAATGAAGTCCTTGCGAAGTTGTTCTACTTTCCCTATCTATTTTTTTATATACTTGAACTTCTATTCAACATATACTATAGAAATGTATTGTATACGTTGAGTTTTGAGTATCTCAAAAACTCCCATACACCACAAAAGTTCCAAAAGAATGCTTGACTATTCATATTGAATTCTTCATAACTTCTTGCCTTGAAAAATCTATCACAATAAAAGAATTTTGTTAACCCTTCAAGTACACACAGGTGCGAATTCGCACCAACCATTTCAAGACTTTGAATTTTTCGTCAAGAAATTGATTTTATTCTCGTGTTTTTTTCACTGATGAAATGAAATATTCGTGAATTTTCTTCCACACCACGTTAATCTGCACACTTTTTCTCTCAATTCAAAAAGAAGTAAGGTAAAATTGGTCGAACACCTGTGTGTGTACTTTAAGGGTTGAAACAGTAGAGTATGTCAATCCATTCAAACGTGCAGGTTATTAGGGAAGGATAGAATGGGAGGGCTCTGAACCAGGCCCTGGACACTTCAATGATTTTTCATTAGATTAATATCCATCACATTCCCTGTATCCGCTGGATGGCATGTTGGCAAATTTGGAATGAACTTAAGAATCAATCAATGCGCAGATACTCCCTGCCGGAGTTAGCGATGCCACAGCCAGCAAATTTTGGACAGGTGAAACACGAGATTGTCAGGGGTCTGCTCTAGACCTTTCCTCCATCCTTCACTAACTGCATGTTTGAATGGACGGGGAGAGAAAGTAGGAAACTTGACTGTTGCCCCAGTGCTAAGGGCGGAATATTTTTTAAAATGAAAAATACCCATCTGTTTCGAGGAAGAAGCTTCCAATTCAACTCGTTTCTTTCCGTTTTCCGTACAGTGAGGCAAAACTGCTAGCTTGTTTTCGCGTCTTGTTGGATTGTTGGCGTTCAGATGTCCTGATCTTGGGACCAAAACAGGATCCAAATTATCCACAAGGAAAGCGAATAATGGAGAACCAAATTCTAACCCCTCCGATATAGGTGAAGGCTTAACTCATCGGTCCCGTGGAGGGTCAGATTATTTGTTGCACGGAGAAAAGTGAAACAGTAAGCATCACCGCGAATGACGGTAGTTATCGAAAAAAGGAGGGCAGTTATACAATATTGCGTTTCGCAGGGCTCGTCGCTGCACCGAAAAAAATAATTAGTTCCAGCAACTAGATACAGTTGTTGATATTTGGATAACTAAAACGGGCTTTGGCTCAACTAAATTCAAATTTAATTGCTGTTACTAATTTGAAGTTGCCTTTATTACAGCTTTTATTACCAGCTTCTATTCTTTTATTACTCGGAATTAATTTTCACAACTAACTTAAGTTCATCCGATCAAATAAATTGTTTTTTTCGGTGTGTACGACCAGTAATGACAAATTTTATTGCAGTACCTATATGACGGTGATCGCGATAATCTTTACTACACAACTGCATCTTCATTTGTTTTCCAACCGATTACTGCCACTCGCAGTAACGGTTACTGTTTATTTTTCTCCGTATGGATTGTATCAGATGATCAAGTCCCCCCCTCGTTTCATCTCTTTCGATGTTCGGTCCATTGGACCTGGTCGTGGACAGTAAAACTCGCACTTTTCAAGTCTTTCGAAAGAATTTCGATGGGCGATCTCGGCTTCCTCACACTGACCTCACTTCTTCGAAGACGGTTTGCATATTGTTTTTGAATGCTTCAAGGTCGAGGTATGATTTTCAATCGGTATTCGATGATAATATCAATTGAAATGAGTTTAAAAAATAAGAGAATTTATAATTTTGACTTATAAATTGTGTTTGTGTTGACAAATCATCAATCCCCCTGATAAACAGATCCCATTCATTCCGATCAAACGGACAAAATTCCGATTGAAACCCCGATTAATATCCATTGAATGTGAATCGAAATTTTTAAGCAGGGCCGTGTGTTTGAAAAAAAAATTTGAACAACTTCGTAACAAATTCATTGTCCGGAAAAGGACTAGCAATACAACTACCTCAGTAAGGAGGCTCCAGCATCAAACTGATCGTAAGATTTTTACGCCAATTTGTTTCGTTCCCCAATATCTTCTACTTTTCACAAGGAAATCCAAATTTATATTCAGCCTGATCCCAAGTATGCATTGTGTTGATCATGTTGTGGAAGTTTGAATCGTTTATAGCAACAAAACGAAGATTCAAACTCACAGAATTTAATGAATAATCGTTATTTATCATCTCGAATGAACTCCTTGAAACTGGAAACATCGTTCAAAGAAGCCACTTGAAAATTGTTAATCTTTAACAGTTACGTATTGCGTTGTTTGATTGATACTATTTCGTTTCAATGGACGATTCAAACTCCAGCAACATGCGTTAATCACGTAATTTATAAGTTGGCGCAAAATTTTGCATACTTTTTCCGATGTTTGAGAGCCCCTCGAGGAATTATTATTATTCAGTTTTGTTACTCGTGCAACACAATCAACGAGGTCTCCGTCGATTTCATATAAAATTTAGGTAAGCCATTGGCGAATGATGTACATCGAGCAATCGTTCTTCCACAAATGTACTTTATCCACCGATTCACCTGAATTCAATGTGAAGGTCACGTACCTCATCGGTGATTTGCCAACGTTTGAATTTCCAAAACATGGGTTTTCAGAACACTCAAGAAAAGAGGAAGACATTTTGAACTTTGTTCTTTTTTCTTGATTCAATTAATAAACTTGGCTGATATTATGTCCTGAAAACGACAATCAGGGCCATCGAGTATCCATAACGACAATTACAACTACCTTATGTTGTCACTCGTTCTCTTAAATAATCCAAACTAAACCAGGAAACAAAGGGAACAGAAGTGTGATGGATTTATGTATTGTATATAACACGAAGCAGAATACTTATGTTCTTGATTTGGGAACGTTAAATAAATGAAAGTACTTAGGTTGAATTACCTGAGGAAATTTGCAATCGAACAAGAAAATTTCCCTGAATGATCATTCGATGCTACCCGAATACTTTTAATATTATTATTCCAACTCATCATCCATATATTACATTACGTTATTCCAAAAATAACAAGTCAATTTTCCAGTATAAATACAAGAATTTTCTGATACGTGTAATGGGATTTTCATGATTTGAATGTAATTTTTCAGTACAAATGTACGGGTTAATTGCTTCCAGTACGGTACTGGAATTTTCCCGGAGCTTTTTTTTACAGTGTAGGAGAAGCAAATTCTCGAGGGTGTGGGTTTTTGGTTTGAATAATTTTTACTACTCCCACCGTTATGTTTTCCCTTATGATAACAGATTTTTCGTTAAAAATGATATTTGATCTTGAAAACTCCTTTCTCCAATTCTGAATTACGTATAACAAGTTCTCAATGTTTTGAAAAGTCCATTAAATGATTCGTATATAATGGTATAATTGGGAACTGCAATTTTTCGGTCGGTGAGTATAAATGATCACTGAATGATTTCACTAATTTCGAAGTGAATCAGAGATTATGAAAAGTGGAAGCAAATCAATCAAGACCCCCTGGAAATTTATCCAATTGATTCTTCGATTGACCGATGGCAATCTGTACTATAAAAGTGAATTGGAATAATCGAGGTAGTAAAACGAGGTAGTATTTTATGAAACCCAGATTCCTTCTCCCGAAGAATTTGACGTAATGTATGGATGATCGGAAGTTGTGATTTAAACTCTCTGCGATATATTATATGTATATTTTTCCTCTTTGCTTCACAGAATGTTGTTTGAAGAAATGATGAATGTTCACGATCATGCGTAGATTGTTGGACTTGAAATCTGGTGGAGTATTTCTTGAAAGTCTCCCCTGTAAAAAATATCCGATTAAGAGGAATAAAGAACGAAATAAGGGAATTTGCAATCCCTCCACCTCTCAATACTTTTCAATTTACGTGATACAACAAATTTCTTTCGAAGAATCAGGGAAATAATCGGCTAAAATACGGTTTGAGCGTCGTTTGCCCCGCAAAGATGCTTCCCAATTCTATTCAAGCGTTTCGAACGGAATATTTTTTACAGGATTTCTTACTCACGCTACTTCTATCGCTTCCCCGCTATTCTCATTACCGTTACTACTGATACAATTATTATTATTATTATTACTACTCGTCTTCAAATGTATATCGATAATGAAAGGAGGAGTATAAGTGAAGAAGAAAAAAAGATGGATTTTTTACTTTTGAAACTATGGAATATTGTATACTCGTTGAACATATTTTGAAAGGACTGAGAATATTTTGTCATTATATATATGTATGCGTATATGTACATATATATATACACATACGTATGTGAACATCAGATTTGTGAGAGACCGAGGATAGAATACAATTGTATGTAATATAGACTTTTACGTTCACGCGTTGCATATTGGATAGAAAAAATTCAGAAAGGATTGTACAAAAGTGATTACGAAAACGAATCTATTGAACGTTGGAGGGAACATCCGGTGCTAATTTATTTTTTCTTTTATCTATGAGAATCCAGGGATTGAAAAATAGTAATTCCACAGAATCCAGTCTGAATTTTTTTTCGATACAAAATAATAATGTTTAGCATTATATTTTATTCTGTAACAGAATATTTTTATATAGGTATGTAAGAAATAGAAGACAGGGAAAAAAACACACACACACACACACTCTTTCTTTACGACGTTGTATTAATTTATACCAAATGAGAAATAATAAGAATAAACAAAATGGCCCTGGGTGACAATGACAGTATTGTTACGCAAGTACATCAATACACACACACACACACACTTGAACACACTTACATACATACTACACACGTACGTGAAACGATAAAAACGGGTTATAATCAAGGTTTAATTCATCAATCGTCATATCAAAATTCTAGATGTTAAGAATAAAATGTGTAATCACGAATCTGTGTTTCCTTGCAGCATTCCTCAACGACGAAGAATGAGAAAAAAGAAGTGCAATATTTTTTCTGTTTGCAGAATTAAAAAAAAGAAAAAAGGGGGAAAATAAGAATCTCACGGATGCGAGAAACCAAATGGAAAGAGATGATTAAAAAAAAATCGTTCAATACTGATATAGTACAATTGAATTTTTCTGATTTCTTCTTCATAAAAGTCAAGAAAACAAAAGCAAAAACTTCGCTTTCTAACGAAAGGAATATGATATTTCATATATGATATTTTGTTCTGTTACCATGAAGAGACAAAGAGAGAAAGAGAGAGAGAGAGAGAGAGAGAGAGAGAGAGAGAGAGAGAGAGAGAGAGAGAGAGTGAGTGAGAGAGAGATAGAATCGACAAGTTTTCTATCTAGCCGTCCTATACTAAATATGGCAAGAAAAAAAAGAATATTATTTGTGAATTGTTCTATACTTATTACTATGAGAGATCCAGTATTTATTAGTGTAATAATAATAATAATAATAATAATAATGATAATGATAATAATATAAGTGTAGATTTCATCGATACAAAAGCGAAAAAAACAATAATTATCAGGAACGTATCCAAGAATTATTTCCCTTCGCAGGGTAAAGGGTTGAACAACTTGAAATGGCATCTCAGATGATCAAAAAAGAGAAAAAAGTATGGAATTTCCATTCGGAAAAGGTTGTCCCCTCACCTTACTTCCTGGATACGTATCTGAAGAGAACATTTTGTAAAAAGTCTTTTAACGCGCTATCATGATTTGGTTGTCTTGAAAAAGAAAAAGTGGTATGTGTATAGAAGCAAAAGCACTTGGCGAGATTCTCCGAAGAAGACTAATTTTCTTCATTTGAATTTTCATGACCGAAATTTGATTCGATTCATATTTCCATAGATATTTGTGTATTATATGATTCTCGTATGTCAATCGATGTGGATGAAAATTCAAAGCTTGAATGAAAATTGAAAAAAGCAAAAAAATATAAATATATATATATATATATACGTGCATAAACATACAAGTGAGTTTTCTAAAGCATATTTTATGGGGTATAGAACTGACTCTCTTGTGCTTGATTGATGCTACATTGAATTTAACAAAGGGATAGTGCTATACGTTATAGAAGATTTTTGGAAAACCACATGATGTTTAAAAATATACATATGAGAGATGAAGTAACGCATAACTACTACTCTTACTACTATTATTACTACTACAACTACTATTACTACTACTACTACTATTGCTACTACCACCACTACTATTACTGTAATTCGCAAGGATAAATACAACCATAATGAAAATCTCACAGAAAACGAAAATTTACCATGATAAAGGGAAAAACGAACACATAGTTACCAAAGTTTTATAATTAAACAATGAAATAACATTGCAACATTGGTTCTTTGAAGAGACATAATGAAAAGAGCAAAGTCAGAAAAAAGAGAGAGGACAAAAACAAAACAATAAATATATTTTTTCAATGTACGGACGTATCGTATACGTAAGTAAATAAAATGTTGATTTAATTACATCGGAAAAAGAAAAGAAGACAACATCAATGTTATAATATCTAATGGTTTTTCTTGAATCTCTTCGTTCGAAGTCATTGGGATTATATAATTTTATCGTTCAAAACCAAAATCGTAGCCGCCGTGAAAATGTTGAAGTCGCTCTCGTTTCACATACGATAATAACATTAATCGTAATATTATAATAGTAAAATAATTGAGATCACCTGTACATAGAACAATAAATACGTATTATTAAAATGACGTCTAGTAAATGTTCTAGACTGTTTTTCATGAGGATATCATGCGGAGGCAAAACGATATATAAAAATGCAAAGGAAACAAATATTACGCGTATTCGTTATATGATTTTCAAATTGTTGTACGATCGAATGAAATATGATTCGTTATGAAAAAGGCACGGTAAAATCATGATGATGATGATGATTATTATTATTATTATTATTATTACTACTATTACTCTGATTATCATTATACTTATATTATACTATATATTAAACATATTTCAGTCTACATGTGTGTAGAATAAATGAGGCGAAGGGTAAGAGAAGGAAGAGAAGAACAGCACACACAAGTTATGTATATACATACATGGAATATACATTATACATATATCGAAGCTTGTTAATTTGAGTTATCCATAATTGAGTATTGAAAATAATAAATGTCACATGAGAGAAAAAAAAAATCTTCATCTAGATAGTGTACAAGCTGTATGAAAAAACATCCACACTCACAACACATCGATTATATTGAAATTTGTTTCCACTGTGCCACTTTGTAACGAACGTCGACACACAATTTTATGGGAAATATAATAATAATAATAATTAATTATGATAAAATTAAAATTAAGCTTACGTTAAACACCTCATTTGTAAATATTAGATCGTATTTTTGTCTTCAATGTAAAATCAACGAGAATTTTAACTGCAACTAATAGCTTAGTTATTAGTATTGACGACAACAACAAAAACAACAAGAAATAAAACAACAAGCAACAAACAGAACAAAAAAAGAAATAAAATGAAATAAAATAAAAAAAATATAATGGATATAAGCGAGTGTGATTATTTGTGGGAAAAATTCAATCAATATTGACCTGTGGTGGTGTATGGATTTGTATTTATGGGGGAGGGTGGAGAACTTGTTGGATATAGAGATTTCTTCTTCAAGATGGATTATTTATGACTCTAATTGATATATAGTACAACAAATCAAAGCGTGTTATAAGAACGTATAAAGAAAAAGGGCAAGCGTTGTTGATAGAAGCGAGCAGAGTAGCGAGGGGATTTCGTATTGATGGAGTTTTAATCGTTTATCAGTCTCAACTGGAACCCTAGGGTCTGAAGGACCCCAAACATATTTAACGATTCAGCAATTGAGATGTTGCTGAAATTTGAATCGTTTATTGAAACGAATTGAGGGGACGTTCTCATCAAGTGAATTCCGAAACAAGGTGATTTTGCTCGAATTTTTTTTCTTGAGAAGAAAGTAAATTAAGAACTCGAGTTATTTGAAACTCACTGAATGGGTCTTGAAGTACATGGACAAAATTTTCTCAAGTTAAAGGATTCGTATTCCGAAACCTTTTTAAGGCGTTTTTTAAGTTCGGCTCCACGATATCTCAAGAACTACTGAACGGATCGCTCTTTTTTCATTTTTATTTTGAAGCTGATTGAATTTATTGGAGGATGAATCTAAATGGAGATGACATTTGCCTTTTTTGTCCTTCTTATAGCACTTTTTCAAGAGCGAAAAAAAGGTGTAAAGACGCTACCAAAAGTTTACATGTCTGTCATTTTTTTAATTCTGGACTTTTCATTGGTTTTATTGGTACAACCTCCAACAAATATAATATATTTCATACAAATTTTTGGATTTTTGATTTCTGATAATTTTTGTAAGTGCTATAGTGGCGCCCGATTGATCACTGTTTGTTGAGGTGGCTATGTTTGAACACGTATCAACAATTTCCATGACATGATTTTTTCATCTACTTGAAGACCCAATTAACGAATATGAAAATCCCCGAGTGCTTTATTTACTTTCTTCTATGGAAAAAAAATTCTAGAAAATCACCTTATTTTGGGGTAGCTAGATGAGAACCTTCCCTTAATAATTATATAACGAAATATTCAGACCCAAGCCCAGTTCAAGACTCAGAATCTTGCAGCACATTCTTCAACCGATATTTTCGATTCCAAAGAATCCCATGCAGGTATTGCCAAGACTGAAAAATCCCCAAGGTTGGCACATGTGTCAGAAACAAACCTCCGTGAAGAACAAATGGCCCAATATTGTTCCATGATTGTCCCGTTATTCCCAATGGATAGTCAGTCATGGTACATTTGTTAATATTTTTGAAATGGTCACTACATTTGGTACAAGCTTGGCACAAGTGTAAACAATCGAGCATTCGTTGAGAACAATTGTGCCAATATTGCCCACACGAGTGGCACAATGTTTATAAATATTGACTGAATTTTGAATTTACAATGGCTGAAGACTTGGGGATAACCATCGGGCCAGGGCTGGCCCGATCTTTCTGCTATAATCAATCCTACACACAAGTTTTACACACCAAGCTAGATTTTATTGATCCAAGTAAGGATAGAACTTCACTCAATAGTAATAGGATACTTTATGGTATCTCAGTAAAATGTTATTAGTTTAGTTTGAGCATAATTCAACAATAGAATCGAAATTGATTGGAATATTGAAGAACGCAAATTTTCCAATGATCATACAAGCTTGTCCCAGTCTTTTTACATTTCTTCTATCGTTTTAAGATAATTCATGTACGGTATTCTGAGGGAGAAAGTCATGAACTGAAATATGGATCAATTACTTTTTTCATCCATATCTGCGATCAAAGAAGCATTGGTTGATGCTTGGTGAATGAATTGGACCGGGCCCGGCAAAACCACTGGCCCAAGCTTGTCCTCATCTTATCATTCCCAAGCCTGGGCCAAGTTTGGTAAATTGTTCAAGACAAGTCTCGGCAGCTCTTGTGCCAGGCTTGGTCCATCATTGGGCCATTGGTCAATGCACACATGGGAAGTAAATTCTGGAAGGTAAATAACGATGATTTATCAAATTTTGTGAGTTTGAATTTTCGTTTCGTTTTTATAAACGAGTCAAACTTCTACGATTTGCAATTGAGAACTTTTCAAGGAATTGGGGAGTTTTGTGAACGCTCTGCATCGGCCTATTTTACCTCTGAAAATACAATGTTTCGAGTGTATGCACTTACATTGTCAACAGAAAATATCGAAAAGTGATGTAGTAAAAAGTTTTTTTTGATAAAAACCACGATTTTTTTTGCCTCGATAGATCTTAAATTTTATTGAAACAAACCTATAGTACCTTTTGGAGAGGTTATCGAACAGTATGTATGAATTTTCCAACGAAGAATAATCGACCGGCTGTTCTTGGCAATCAGTATTTTTATGCCGGAGATCTGAACCCAGACAGCACCGAAAGTT
Organism: Gonatopus flavifemur; assembly: GCA_018340375.1. Classification (NCBI taxonomy): domain Eukaryota; kingdom Metazoa; phylum Arthropoda; class Insecta; order Hymenoptera; family Dryinidae; genus Gonatopus; species Gonatopus flavifemur. The sequence continues at coordinate 18,078,751 of JAFFJZ010000005.1, forward strand.
TTCAACACCTTCATCAAACGTACCCTTTGGTTCCATGAGTTTTAGTTTGCAGGGAAACGTTTTGCAAACGTCTCAGAAACTTGAATATTTGATTTGGAATGAAACATTTTAGGAATGTTCTTTGTTGATTTCGAGGAACTTCATTGGTATGTTTGCAAAAAATATACTACAAAATACCAATATTAGGTTTTTAACCTATACAAAATGCTTATTCACTATTTTAGAAGTAATCAACGCATCAAATATTAAGTAAACATCCTTTATCACAAAATATGTAAACAGATATGGATTTTAATGGATGAATTCATTCCATTAAAGTGAACATAACCAACAGTTAATATTTTATTATATTCTATGTACCGCATTGACAATATCGATATAAAAGCAATTTTCGAAATGTATCATCACTTTCAACACGGTAAACTCAATATTCCACGGAATTGTATATATTTTTGATAATTAATGAAATCGAATTTATGAAGTTCTTATAGTTTCTTCTGAGAATATATAAATTGAACATTCGCGCACATTTTCACTTTCCAAAAACGTTTTGAAAACGTTTTATGAATGTTTCAGAACCTTCCAAGAACATTCCACATGTACACTGAAAAAAATACCCCGGTTAATATATGGACAGCAAGAATTACTGCTATTTTAACCGGAATTCTAGTTGAATGAATCAAGTCTCCGGCAAATTTAACAAGGGCTCCGGTAAATTTAACAAGAATTCCAGTAAAAGTCACAGATTCCTTGCTGTCCATATAGTAACCGGAATTCTGGTAAAATTAACAGTTCATTTTTTTCCGTGTACTTGAAAACGTTGTATGAACGTTTTCAAAACATCCGAGTGCTTTTTGGGAAGGATCTCAAGATGCTAGTTATGTTTGATAGCGATAAATCCAAGAGTTTAAACGGATTGATAATCTAATGTTGCCAGATCTAAGATTGTAAAAGTTTATAATTATTCCTCAATATCGTTTTTGAGTCACAAATTCTTTACATAAAAATATTAACCCTTGTTTACCATACTGGGGTGAAATCCACCCCAGCCCCATTCTTCCTCAATTTCAAGTGTCTTCTTTCTACGCCCATACAGCACAAAAGTCCCCGCAAAGTGCTCCCGTTATGACAGTAAACATGAATTCAAAATGAACTCTCGATGAATAACTTAATCTTCAGAAAGAATTCATAAAGAACTATTCAGGCATTCAACATGTATGCATTTTGAATTGATTTTCACTGTCATAACGGGGACTGTTCAAGAAGTTTTTGTGAATTCAAAATGATCATTTGTGCTGTCTGGGTGGGCACGGCGTCCATAGCAACATTTGTCGATAGCCGAAGGATGCCACTATTTTGTGGCGCAGTGAATTTCTTTCTCAAACAGTAACATTCCATAAGTATAGTATGATGTCCAATTCTCAGCTCAACATGTTGAAAAATAATGAAATTATGAATGTCATTGTAAAAACAGTAGCTTTTCCATTTTTCTTTTCATACTTTATTTTTTGAGTATACTTAAATTTGATTTCCAGCTGTATAATTTATAACATCCTTCAAAGTGAACTTCAAATAAGCTCTACAAAAATTGACAAGTAAAAATATTCAATAGTTCATTTTTCATGGCAATTTTTATCCTTGGGGTGGAAACCACCCCAGTGTGGCAGGTATGCGATTCTTGTGAAGTGTGGTAAACAAGGGTTTATCATCCTATTCCAGGCAGCAACGTGCCACTAGAACATTTTGTGAAAGGTTTATGAAACGTTCAAGAATGTCCCGGAAATACATTTTGCCGTTAGGAATGGTACCCCAGAGGGGAAAAAAAAAGGAGTCATTTTTTACGTGGTTTACGACGTTAAAAATCACGTGAAAAATGACATCAAACATGACGTGGTATAACATGATAAAATGGACCCCTTCTTCAGAGCTGCAAATGACGTGAAAAATCACTGAGAGAAAGGTACCTAGTTGGGACAGCTAAATGTTAGTTACCGTAGCTAGATTTTTATTTACGATAGATAGACTCTAGTTGGGGTGAATAAAAGTCTCGCTGTCTGAAATCTAAATAGAATGGTTTATTCAATTGGAATAAAAAATTTAGCTGGCGCAACTAGATTTTTATTTACAGTGTCGAATATTTGAACAGACCCTTTCTCTCAGTGTAAATGACGTGATTTTTCCCGTCATTTTTGTAAGGATTTTTTGACAAATGGATTTCAGATGTATAAAATTTTGGGTAGCTATTAGGAATCGAGTTCAATGATACGTCGAAATGACGTGAAAAATAGCCACTTAATAGAGCTTTGGAGAAGGGGTCCATTTTATCATGTTATACCACGTCATTTTTCATGTCATTTTTTTCCTCTGGGACAGCCCTTAACAAAACATATTCTCCAATTCTCAATTCAGATTCTATTTCAATAAATAACGGAAATTTCAACGAAGAGCTATTTCAAGTGGCCTCAGTTCAATGCATCCTCGTGTTAATGATTTGAATGTTTTTAAATCATTCTGATCATGAATTATTAATCTAATTTCCCGGACAGCACTACCACCGATCGCCGGACATTTCTACGTCGCCTCTCCGTTCCTCCACCTTGTATCCACGTCGCTTCCACGGAGATGCGTCGGGGGAGCGAATGAATCACCAAAAGATATCTTCTGGAAGTTTTCATGTGAGATTTCCTGAAGATACCTTTTAAAATTCTTGAAGATATCTTAAGATGTCTTTTGGTGTTTCATAAGACATCTTTTAGAAGGTTCCGGAAGAATTCCTCAAAATTGTTATCTGAGATGTCATTTTAAGGCTGATCAATGCTTCTTATTTTTCATTGAGGATGATATTCTCAATGGTTCATGGTTCATCGATCGAATAAAGTGATAGCCAATATATCGGAAAATAAAATGTTCATTATGTATCAGACGAATGAATTAACCATCGAAGTACACTCACAGGAATGATTTCCTCGTTATAACAAAAATTTTATTATTATAAGAAATGTTTTCTTTAATATAGGGACGGTTTGAATTTTTCTTCGGATAAGAAAAAATTCCCTAGCAACACGTAAAATTTGACAATCTTGGCGTTGAATGTTGAATCTTAGATCAAGGAAAATAGTCTTGAAATCACCATAACCAGTTTCCAAATAAGACTTGAGTTTTCTTGATACACCCTGATGACAATGAAGCGTTAGTACCCATACAGCACAACTGGTTCTCAAACAGTTCTTAGAGAATACCATTAGAATGACACGCTTTTTGAGAGAACTCTTTAAGAATACGCACAATCATTCATTTCCCCAGAAAACAAAACGAACGAGTCCACGATCGCTCAATCTGATGGACATAATGATGCATGAACAATTGACCAATGGTTGTACCATCAGAATGGCTAATGCGTGGATACTATCAATTATTGCACAATCATTGATGCACAACAGTTGCAGTAGTCTTCAATGCATGCATCATTGGTCAATAATGTGTTAACTTATCATATAGTTCATTGTAAAATCGTGAACGACTTCAAAGTGTCCATGATTGTACACTCATTGAACCACTTTGTTTTCTGGGTGAATCCAGAAAAAATTCCAAAAGTATGCCCGTTATGTCAGCAGAAATGAAAACATATAGAAGTTCAGAAAGAACACGTAATCTGCCCAAAATAATTCATAATGCATTTACATCTGAATTCATTGAGTATAAATAAATCACACCACAAAACAGGCATTCTGGACTTTCTCATAATTCAATAAACCTTTATAATTGAATATCAAGTCTTTTACAAATTTCCTATTGAAACAGATGAAGATCATAGAGTTCATCGTTTTCTATAAGGGATTTTCCATACTCGATACAATCGATTAGTTCTTCCATACATAAAAGATCGTTTGTATGAATGCATTTTTACAGTCGATATTCACATATTTTGAGTTAATAAATAATTTACTTCATTATCCACAAGCAATTCATGAATTTTTACACACTTCTCTTCTTTAGAGTTACATCACTTTGTTATATACGAAACTTTAACCGGTAAACACCCGTTGGTCCGAAAGCCCATTAGTCCGAAGCACCGTTGGTCCGAATTATAAAATTCCGAATGAAAGTAATTCCGAAAATGTTCTGGTGAAATTTTATCTCATTCGCACATGACTAGTAACGTTTAGTTATATTTCGGATTATTCTCATTCGGAATTTTATAATTCGGACTAACGGGCTTTCGGACCAACGGGTGTTTACCCTTTAACCTTAAAATCATATGATATGTCATTTATTCTCACATATTATATGTTTTTTTGCATTGAAATGAATTACTAACTGATTGATACATTGAATAATTCACTTCACTTCTTAATCACTCTCCAAATCTCGTACACGCACCTATTCAATCGATTCATAAGAGAAAATATACTACTAATTGTATCTTGGACATTATTTTTGTCCAAAGGCGTTTACAAATTCAGGAAGACTCTGATTGAATCCTTGTTGATCGAAGTTCATGGTATTCGTTATAAATTCTTTTGGGCAGAACAGGACTACATTTTGAACTTCCATAAAGATTCATATTCACTGTCATAACGGGTGGTCTTTACGAATTACTTCGTGCATTTTCTATGTGTACTTCAAGAACTCCCACATGTATTCATCGAAAATTATTTTGATACTCTATATATTAATTCAGAATACTCCATGAATTCATAGAAATGAATTCCGTAGGTATTCTTTAGTCTGAATTATCTGTGAACTCAAAAAGGACTTGTGTGCTGTCTGGGGACGACGGAAGCGCAAGCGAAGAGTCATCTAAGTGTAATTTAGGAGGGGATTGGATTTTTTAGTACCCACTCTCTCCACTTTTGGATTTCCACCAGGGCAATGAACTTTGCATTGAAGGTAAAGAAACCTCTCTTGTTACCCAGTAAACATTTTGTATCATGCGATATCTTTTAAACAGATTCTAAATGCCCTATGCAAAAAATGTATTTCAAATACATCAAAATGTAATACATTAGTAAAATATGTTGCCGAAGTTCGAATCGTTTATTGAAACGGATTGGTAATCGAATAACGAAATATTCAGCTGTTAAAGACCTAAAATCTTAAGGGTATTCATTACTCCCTGCAAAAGTTACTAGATTCCAAATGTCTCCCCTCAGTTTTCTCAGAAACGAACACATAAAATGAAAAATAATGAGCAGCTGCATTTTTTTCAATAGCCTAAGAAGATGCACCTGCTCATTAAAATTGATTCTATTCATTGATTACTGAGAAAACTGGGGAGAGAGATCATGTGATGAATCGCCTTAAAGGACATCCTTTAAATCATGTTTCTAGTCCCCAGGACTTGAGTTTAGAAGATAAACCCCGATGAGTAATCTGATTTTGTAAGTTTGAATTTTCGTTTCGTTTCTATGAACGGATCAAACTTCAAAAACATCGAGGAATATATTCGTAAAAATTGTATGAATCTGAAAAACTGTGAGAGATACAAATATAAACAATATGATTCATTCATGATAAAGATACTTATACTGAACAACGTACAAAATAATTGGAAAGGTTTGAGGTGACTAGAGCATGGAGAAGTGGTGGAAGAGAAAAGTCAAATTTTGCGCGAGAAATACATAATTAATACAAATTTGAAATAAACAATAATGAATAACGTACATGAGATCGCACACTGCCGCGCCCTTTGAATTTCCAAATGATTTCTGAAGGCTAAAAGATAAAAATGTGTAATTTTAACCTGTAAAGTCAAGAAATTAAAAAATTGTATTTCTTAGCTTTCAGAAATCATTGAAAAATTCAAAGTGCGCGGCAGAATTCATCATTACACGGTGCTACACTGGTCAGGCACTTTCCGAATGACCTAGTGTGGATGGTTGGTCTGGTCGAATACAACACAAAACCATGTTTGAAAGATTGTTTACACCCTCAAATTTTCAAGTTATGGTCAAAAAACTGATTTTTGGGGATTTAGTACATTTGAAAATTTCTAACTCGGCCATTTTTGGGTAATACGTTATATGATGCGTAGAATATTATTATTTGAACTCCACATCAATTTTCGTATGAGACCGAAATTTCCTTTTTTGGAAAAAATTGTATAACTCCGACAATTCTTGATCGATTTCAATGAACAATGACTTATTTCACACAGAATTGAACCCACTTCCATGCCATACATGATAAACCATTGGTTCTAAAAGTATAGTCGCAAAAAAATCCTTTTGAAATAGAAAAAATGAAAAAAAAAACAGGTGAAAATTTCAAATTCTTGAGGAAAAATTTCCACTAAGTTCTATTTAATACTCAAAACGATATATATGTCTCGGAAGTGCCAACATTCCCCTTTCAGAACCCGTTTGGAATTTTGAAATTTGTTCAAAAATGGCCGAATTAGAAATTTTCAAATGTACCAAATCCCCAAAAATCAGTTTTTTGACCATAACTTGAAAATTTGAGGGTGTAAAAAATTTTTCAAACATGGTTTTGTGTTGTATTCGACCAGACCAACAACCTACACTAGATTATTTGAGAAGTGTCTTTAATTTTTTCTTTTTTGTAGCACTGTGTTATTCATTTGAATTTGTATTACCCACTGAGCATTTCCGTTAGAACCTTGCATTAACATACAACAGTAATATGACAACATCCAATCACAAGTAAATTGTAGCAATGTTACGTTGTCAGGTATGATATTTTAACGATATTTTTGCAAGTTACTTTTGTAATATTGCATTTGTAAATTGAAAGACTTGTAAAAAAAGTACTTTCAAGATCGCTGCAATGTTAATGCAAGGTTCTAACGGAAATGCTCAGTGGGTAATTACGTACCTTTTGAGAAAAGTTCACGCAAAACTTGAGTTTTCCCCTCCTCCACTTTCCAATGTACCCTTCTTGAGTACAAGATATCTAAAACCAAAATATCACAAGAGACAAAATGTTTATTGGGTGCAATCATTAATTTTTTTTTTGCAAATAAAACATTGGTATATTCCTTAGGATGGTATACTGGTCAGTTCTCTTGTCCTCCCTGCCAAAATATTCGACAACATGTGCATTGCATCTCTACAATTTGTAATAAAAAAAACCCCACGGTACACTGCTTTTTTGTATTATCACTCTTTTAAAGTTTCTACTAAACAACACGATACAGTAATCAGCCTTAAAAACTAACGTAACGTTGAGCGTCGCTTTTAAGAATATTCATGTAGTTTTAACGTACGAAAATTTTTATTATCATAAGAAGCGATGGTTCTCGTATTAAGAAATGAGGATTTACGTTGAGCAAATGTCATCAAAAATTTTTTTCTATCGATAATCCACGATATTATTATTTCCAAACAAAATTGCTTTCTGATCGAATATCTATTTCCGAGTAAGAAAATCGATACCACTTACACTGTAAAAAAATTTCTTCTGAAACCTCTGAAAATGTGACTAATTTTTTTCTGAAATTTCAGAAAAATTTCGCTGAAAATTAAGAAAATTAACTGAATTTTCAGAACACGTTTCGAAATTTAATTGAAATTTCTTAAAAATCAGAAAAATGTATCTGGGAATTCAAGAAAAGTGACTATACAGTGCCGTCTTTCTGCATAGGCTTTGTAGGCTCGAACCTAGAGCCCCCGACTCCTTGAATCACAATTTTCTTTTAATTCTATACAAGAAAATAATTTTTGATAATAAAAAAAGTAAAACATGAGCTATGGATATTCAAATTGCACAGCCAAACGAACATATTGATATATTCATAATTGATCAAAAGTTCCAAAAAGATATTACTATATATAAGTAAATAAATTCCCTTACATGGGCCCCCAAGCATTCTGTGTCTAGGGCCCCTTAACTATGAAAGACGGCACTACTGTGGCTATAAAAAGTTGCAGTCATATTTTCTGAATTTTCAGAAGATATTTTTTCATAGTGAATAAATAAAAGCAATTCTAGATCATTTTTTGGGAACCTTGACAATTTTTATTAGTAAAATTACCAGGCAAAAATATGTAAATAATTAGCTCTTTAGAATTAGTCACTTGGCATTTAAGCAAAAAAAACTCACTGTATTGGAAAAAAGGTCATCCACGTGCGTTTCGACTCTGCATTCTTCTTCAGGGGGAACAATCCGTCGTAATGGAATTACGGTAAGTGAGTATAATAATTGCCTTCCACATATTTACACAATTATCAAACCTCATAAAACTTTGATTTTCTGTAAATAATATTGACACAAAGATATCCAACAATTGAGAGATGAAAAGACCATGGGTCAGAAGAACACCGGTGAACGCATCCACCAATTACCGTATCAGCGTACAATAATTCTTACTCCACAATCCCTTTTGATGGCGTCGAATTTCAAAGATCTTCATCACCGACGAGAGAATAACAAACTTCGAAATTAGATCGTTCCTCAAAAAGTTCCAAAAGTTATACACCTCTCCCCTGATAAAAAGATCCCATTCATTCCGATTCAACGGACACAATTCCGATTGAAACCGATTGATATCCATTGAATTTGAATCGGAATTTTGTCCATTTGATAGGAATTGATAGGATTTTTCAAGCAGGGTGATTAAAATGCCCGTTAGAGTCTGTTTTCTGCCCAATTTTGATCACCCTGGTTATAGTGTCATGATAATTGATAAGAAAATGTTTCATAGTGAGAACATTCTCTTATGAATTGCTATGACAATAATTTAACCCTTTCAGGACCGTAAGATCACGGCTGTGAGTAGAGAGAGATAATGGAAATTTCCTTAATCTACACCCCACCAAGTAAGATGAATTTGTTACATTAGAATTTTTAGCTCCTGTATTGTAGCAGACACGGTAAGTCACATATTTGGGCTCATCATCCTGAAAAAAAAGGTTCCGTGCTCAATTTGTCAAGGCGAATATCGAATATTTCATCACAAATCATTGCTAAAATTGAGAATTCGAAGCACATTTGAAAAATATCCTCTAGGTGATTTTAAGAAGAATATTTTAATATTGGTATTTTAGGGGAGACCGGGGATAGTTGACCAAGTTTTTGCAAGGGTATGTATATTTTTTCTGCTCTAATACCGATGCGTATGGAAACTACTGAAATTAATAGAGACACTATCAGGCTATTCGAAATTATTCATAGAAATGTCAAAATAAACTATGGTAGGGAACATCTAATTCATTTTCTAACATGACTTACACTTGGTCAATCTACCCCATGCCTGGGGTTGGTTCACCATACGCTTGGGAAGTTGATAAATATATACGGAAACACCAAGTTTAATAATATTTTGAAGAATGACTGTCAATTCAAGGAAGTGGAACATCACTGAAGAATTCACTGTGAAAAATAACCATGAAACTATCACCTTTTAGTATTTTTGGTAAAATCACTGGGAAAATTTTTCAGTGATGCTCTTTTCCCTTAAATTCATAGTTATGTTTCGAAATGTTAGTAAACTCGGTTTTTCCGTGTTGTAATTAGTGTGAGATCACGGAGTAACCACTTATCCAGCCCTGAAACGGGTAATTAGTCAACCAGCCCCAAAAGTCATTTTTGTGTTTGATCACATATAAAACCTAACTTGCAACAGTGACTCGAGAATAATGTTATGTCATATGAAGAACAGCTATAAAACCAATACCTGGATCAATAGTAAAGTAATTAACAATAACTTTGTCTACATCACAACGAAGCATGTACGGAAGATAAATTTTACTCACATGGTTCATAAACTGAAAATTTGTGACTGCTCCCCAACAATACGCGACAGTGACTTCGCGTCCCTGAACACTGAACCGGTTAATGAGGACAATCATTCAGCTGTAGTTGAAAAACGCAACACTTCCGTTTTCACCGAGATTTCCGCCGTAAGTCTACTTACCTCTATAGTCAACTATCCCCGGTCTCCCCTACTGATAAAAATACTTGATAAAATGATAATTTTCAACATCTCATTAATTTTTTGAGTTTTTTTCATTACAAATATATATTTTCTCAGTAACAAACAATCACAGTGTATAAAAAGGAATTCACCGGATATACTTTTCATAAAAAATTTATCAACCCATGGCACATATATGTGCCGCTGGTTCTGAAAGGGTTAACCAGGGGAGGTTTTGTCATGAGAAATGCGTCATGGTAGATTTTTCATCTGCTCCTGTCTGGCATTTCAAATTCGGAAGATCCTACTGCCCTGGTGAAAATGAAGCGTATGTACAAAACGGGAAGAAAACGTATCAGAAGCGAAAAACGTCTCAATTCCCTCTTCCTGAAGCGTATGATACCCGTTTGCTGTGAAGTGATGAAATCTCACGTTCCGTATACGTTTCATCAGCTTTCGATCCCGTTTCGGAAACGCTACATGTAACGTAACAGCAGGGTATATGAAGCGTGTGCAAGTCATATCTATTCTGACTTCAAGTAACATCTTTCAGCAATCGATTCCAAGGACGATCCATGGCTCAGTGGATAAAACCCCACTACGGTGCACGGTACCGGTTCGATTCTTACTACACAGTTCAATTTTTTTTCTTTAGATTTCTTGAATTTCTTCCGCTTTCTTCGTTTCAATTCCCGCCTCACATACTCTTTATATCTTTTCCATTCAAGCTTTGCATACTTTCCGTTAACGTTTCTGTTACTCTTCAGGATACGCTTCGTTTACTCTTTCTTCTCGCTCCCATTTTCACCAGGGTGGAGACGGATTCTAATCTCACTGGAAAATTCTAACAAATTTTTGTTTATTAGGCACGTTTTTCATCCTAAATTTCATTCATTTTTCCGAGTTCTTCTCCGGGTTGATCGCTGCTTGACTTCCCATGCAGGTACTGCCAAGACTGAAAAAAACCCAAGGTTGGCACATGTGTTAGAGACAAACCTCCGTGGAGAACAATTGGCCCAATATTGTTCCCAATGGACAGTCAGTCCCCAGATAGCAATTTAACCTTGCTGCAATGGTGTCAGGCAAGCTTGTGACAAGGTTGACATAAGCCTCCTAGTTGACACACGACAATGGTACAAGCTTACAAAACCCTTGCAGCAGAGTTGTAGCAGCCTTACACTGACAAGGTTGTTAATAACAAGTCAAAAACAATGGAATGACAAGTCTGGCAAGCTTATGACAAGCTTACATGTTATCTGGGTCATGATACATTTGTTAATATTTTTGAAATCTTGTATTTCTTATATTTTGGTTTTTATTACTCTTTTTTCATTTTTATTTTGAAGCTGATTGAATTTATTGGAGGATGAACCTAAATGGAGATGACATTTGCCTTTTTTGTCCTTCTTATAGCACTTTTTCAAGAGCGAAAAAAAGGTGAAAAAACGCTACCAAAAGTTTACATGTCTGTTGTGTTTTTAATTCTGGACTTTTCATTGGTTTTATTGGTACAACCTCCAACAAATATAATATATTTCATACAAATTTTGGGATTTTTGATTTCTGATAATTTTTGTAAGTGCTATAGTGGCGCCTGATTGATCACTGTTTTTTGAGGTGGCTATGTTTGAACACGTATCAACGATTTCCATGACATGATTTTTTCATCTACTTGAAGACCCAATCAACGAATATGAAAATCCCCGAGTTCTTTATTTACTTTCTTCTATGGAAAAAAAATTCTAGAAAATCACCTTATTTTGGGGTAGCTAGATGAGAACCTTCCCTTAATAATTATATAACGAAATATTCAGACCCAAGCCCAGTTCAAGACTCAGAATCTTGCAGCACATTCTTCAACCGATATTTTCGATTCTAAAGAATCCCATGCAGGTATTGCCAAGACTGAAAAATCCCCAAGGTTGGCACATGTGTCAGAAACAAACCTTCGTGAAGAACAAATGGCCCAATATTGTTCCATGATTGTCCCGTTGTTCCCAATGGATAGTCAGTCATGGTACATTTGTTAATATTTTTGAAATGGTCACTACATTTGGTACAAGCTTGGCACAAGTGTAAACAATCGAGCATTCGTTGAGAACAATTGTGCCAATATTGCCCACATGAGTGGCACAATGTTTATAAATATTGACTAGGGCTGGGGCTGGCCCGATCTTCCTGCTATAATTAATCCTACACACAAGTTTTACACACCAAGCTAGATTTTATTGATCCAAGTAAGGATAGAACTTCACTCAATAGTAATAGGATACTTTATGGTATCTCAGTAAAATGTTATTAGTTTAGTTTGAGCATAATTCAACAATAGAATCGAAATTGATTGAAATATCGAAGAACGCAAATTTGCCAATGATCATACAAGCTTGTCCCAGTCTTGTCACATTTTTTCTATCGTTTTAAGATAATTTATGTACGGTATTCTGAGAGAGAAAGTCATGAACTGAAATATGAATCAATTATTTTTTTCCATCCATATCTGCGATCAAAGAAGCATTGCTTGATGCTTGGTAAATGAATTGGACCGGGCCTGGCAAAACCACTGGCCCAAGCTTGTCCTGAGCTCATCATTCCCAGGCCTGGGACAAGTTTAGTATATTGTTCAAGACGAGTCTCCGCAGGTCTTATTCCAGGCTTGGTCCATACACACATGGGTTACTTCAATAAATTGATGTAAAAAATTCACAAATACACCGTGTATTCGTGCTGAAACACCAAAATCCCACTGATTTTCCATTTGACTTGCAGAAGGATATCAAATTCACACCAACAAAACACGATGTAACATTTTCATCGGGGTAATACTGTGTAGACAATTACAAAAGAAATTTTCTATAGTCATGCATGAAACTACACTGGAAAAAATACCTATTTGTCCTCTCCCCATAAAATATTCATTTGTAGAAATTAACATATTCAATTAGATGCAAAAACTGATTACTTGTGGCGAATAAGTTATCTATTTAGAAGACCAATTCATCTGGGGCAAGCATTCCATTATTTGATTCGATTAAATTCCTCATTAATCCTGAGGAATATTTTATGGAGAAAGGACGAATAAACCATTTATAGGCACTATATTAATTAATATTTCAATATTATTGGCTCTCCCTCTCTCTCTCTCTCTCTCTCTCTCAAACAATGAAAGATACATATTATACGTAAAATTCTCAAAACCCCACACAATGAGAAGTAAAGTAACGATAAATTGTTTGTTCAATCTTTTATATTTTTTCTTTCGAAATTGTAAAATGCACATACTTGATATAACAATGTATATATAAATAATATTTCCATGGACATAAAATAAAATGCATTCCAGCTCGAAAGAGAGATAGTATTGCTCTTTGAATACGAGGGGGGACTTAAAAATAATTGGAATTTCCTGATTAAAAGCATATGTATACGATTCCGGTTATTTCTTTGTATGTGTCCCCTCGTATATCTGAATTTCTCATAGATAGTTCGTTCGATTTATGATCTATTGAATAATAATTATTAGGGCGTATTTACAACCATTCACAGGGGAATAATGTATGTACAAATAGGGAACCGGAAATAGTATACATACCTTCTATATCCTTCATTCAAATATAAATTTGTAATCAACTTCGAAAACTGTGTGCCCTATTTGCGTGACGTATTTCGATATTTGTGTTTCATATTCCCGAGGAAACATGGTCATCGAAATTTCAATGAAGAATTTGATCTTTTCTCTGGGACATTTTGTACTTTCGACAAGCTTCCGGACAGTGTCGTTCCAAATATCGCCTTTGGGAGAACGCTTTGAAGCATTGACTGCACCGCCATTGCCATTCGTGATGGTTCCTTGTTCTTTGATGAGCTCTCAAATTTGATCTACGAGTATGAAGTATTGAGTTGGAATTAAAATATTACTTCGAGAATGAACGGATGCACTGAAAAATTTCCATCTTTTTGATTTTTCTCGAGAAATACGCAAGATATTCTTTTGGGGAAGTTTACTTGATTCTGCCCTGCTAAAAATTCCCAATAAAGAACGTTTCAAAACGATAAGAATTCTTTATAGTTTTGAACGAGGTTTTTAAATACGGAATTTACAATGTTATACCGTTCTTCAACGATAGAACTCTATCGTTCCTTATAGTATTCTATAGAATTTAACGTCAAACCTATGTGATTTTATCGTAAAATTCTTATAGAAAAAGGACCACTTATTTTGAAATACATGACTATTTTCTTTCGAATAACTGGTACTTTTTCTAGACGAATTTCACTATAAAACCACATACATCCTGTTACATTTCATACAATACGATAAGGAACGATATAACATTGTAAATTCCGTATTCAAAAACCTCATTCAAAACTATAGAGAAATCTTATCGTTTTAAATCGTTCTGTATTGGGAATTATTACCAGGGCGATTTAAACACTTCATTTTTCCTCCAATTTCTTGGGGAAGATTCATATGTATTTAACCCTCCGGGGATACCCTTATAGTTTCCTCAAGCATGGGATACACTGGGTCAGTTTCACCCAAGTGTTTTTTGATCGCTCATATCTCGGCTTTAAAACATCGTAGAGCAAAGTTTTTTCTTTAAATTCATTGCCGAAGTCTGCAGAATACGAATCCGAAACCCGCTTTGCTCCCCCCATACAACACCAATGATTTCATTGAGATTGCAGAAATCTAACATTTGAAACCTTGAATGATTTCTCTGATATTGCTGTATGTCACATTAAGGTTTCAAAGTCCTTTCGGAAACATTGCGATTCCTGTCAATCTTACATTTCATACAATATTTCCGAATTATTTCTGGAATATTTCAAGAACATTTATGAAACATTTCATTGCGATATATCTGGGACATTGACATTTCAATTGACAGATTTTTGACATATTTCTATGAAAGGTCATTGAAATGTAACTAAGACATTTCTGAAATATGTGGTGCTGTATGATGCTTGATCTGCGCAGTTCGCCAGGGTTTTCCTGTCAAATAATACACTGTTAGAAATGTCTTGAAATGTAATATATTTTTCATGTACATTCGTAAATGAAATTCCCAATTCTTGGTGGTTGAAATAAAAATTCATTTACACGCAACTGGATTTTAAATTTTTGTTATAGTACATCATACATTAATTTATATTTTCGTGACTGAAATTCAGTTCAAATGTAATTGAAATTCCAATGAATTTTTCAGTTACGTGAATAACTTTTGCTTCCATTACATGTAATTGGAAGTTCAATTAGAAATTTCTAACAGTGTACTGTCACTCACCATATGCATGCAAACAGGAGTTTTGTCAACAAAAAGCGAGGCACTTGGATCCGACTTTGCTAGCGATTCAGTAACTCGATTTGCACGCGAATCGCTTACATTTGCGCGCAAAATGCTATTAGGGCTACGTCCTATAAACCTTCCATAAACATTCTAGCGGCACGTTGTACTGTTTGGGTAGTTTTTTCAATATTCAAAGAAATGTAAAGGTACTTTTTCAGAGATATACAACTCTTCGAAATGAAGGGTGGATCATTTTGATCCAGTGTTTCCCCAGAGGGTTAAATTTGGAAATTATATTTTCTCGAATCGAAAGGAGGCAAGTGCCTCTCTGGAACACCCTCTTTTTCACGGAAAAAAATGATTCGTTGTGGTAGCTATTTCGTGTATTTGGTATTTGGATAGCGAAAAAAATTGCCGCAAAAATGAGATTTTAGCTCCTGTAGCAATAATGAAAAATAGCTACCACAGCTAATTTTCAGCTATCCAAATATCAACCACATTATTTTTTTCCATGTTCTTGACTTCCGGGACAAGATCCCATTTTCCCCTTCCCTTTCGATCCAACTCTGAATTGGATACTTTCTCAATTTTTTCACACGGAGAAATTATTTTATCAAATATTACAGTACAGGGCATATTCTAAGAAAATTTAAGAACCAAGCGAAACGCTGGATACTTGATTTCTAAAAAAAAAGGAAAACATTTGTGTGACAACCCGGGGAAAAATGTTGAGATCTACTTGGATCTCATCCCAATCAGAAAAATCCGTAATATGCCAATGTTGACAACAGGTGCAGTACAGTGCCAGTATTGGGTCTCCAACACTTGGTCAACACGTACGGGATCAGTACCGGATACATAAAAATACAGTAATATGCCTGTACTGATGAACCAGTACTGAAAACTTAATACCGCCCAGGTACTAACCCGGTACTGGCCCTACACTGATTGCGAATAATGGCATCAGTACTCAATCCGCAGTACTGAAAAGCGTTATCTTTCCAGACAAATCCCAGTACCCTGCCAGTCTTGGCTAGTACTGGTGCAGTACTGCGCCTGTTATAAATTTCTGGTTGGGATCAGATCTGCACACTGAAAAAAAGGCTGGTAACAGTTATCAAATGATATTTTTGAATATGACCAATCAAATATTCGATAACATTAATCGAATATTCAATAATGTTTATAATTATCGAATATTTAATAGATATTATTGATATTTAAATAATGTTATCGAATATTTGATTGGTCATATTCAGGAATATCATTTGATAACTGTGACCTGCCTGATTTTCAGTGTGATTAAATCCGAATTTTGGCCAACAAGATCTGATTCGGATCTATTCAGATCTCAATAGATCTGACTAGACCTGGACAGATCTGGTTAAATCCGAATTCAAAATTACATTTAATCTCGATGAGCAATTGATTGTTCAATTGACAAACATTTTCTGATATTTTCCCATGTATAAACTCAAATTTCAACACGTGTGTTGACAAATATAAGCTAAAATTGCAGTTTTTCTTTTCAGATCTTAACTTTTTTCCCCGGGAAATACTTCCTTAATTTTACTTTCGGGATGAAGTCTTATTTTTTTAGAATCAATATCGCTTCTGCATTCACTATATCCCTTGATATGAGGCGAAAGGCTCATTCTGGAACAGCCCTGGTTGAATCTAATGGGATTTAGTGCAAGATTCAATCAGATTTGGCGAGAATCAATCGGTTCGTTTAACCAAGAATCATGTTTAAAAGAAAAGAAACAGGAAAAAATTTCACTAAAAATTAGGTGATTTTTCAAGAATTAACCGTTTTTACGTTTTAGTTCTGATCGTTTTCTTTCAGAACTAACCTTTTGGTAAGAACTGATCCTTATGATATGCCCTGTTACAGTGTACCACCGGATCAAGGCGCCATATCGGTTTCTTCGAGGAAAATTACACTGACAAAATCGTATACTAGATTTAAGAATATTCCTCTAAAATATCAGGCTAGTACATATTTCTCTGAGTTTTAGAGGATTGATGTGGAAGTTTTTTTGAACGTTAGAAGAAATACCACTGATATTGAGAGGAAGATGTACTTTATGCTCATATTGTAGAGTAGATTCTAATTTTTAGAATATGATTTTTTGGGTGCACTGTGTGATTCTATGCAATGTAATATTCAATGAAATATTTTCTCCGTGCAGTCAGTTTCCTCGGTACAATGAAATGTATGCAAGTTGTTTTTCACTCACCTATCCGCGAACGATTTATGGCAAACCGGACATTCGAATGGTCTCTCGCCGGTATGGAGACGTAAATGTCCCTTTAAAACCCAAGGTCGGTCGAAACTCTTCCGACAGTAAGGACAATAATGCATAGTTTTGTTCTTCTTCCAATTCGCGGTACCCTCGATACCGCTAGATTTTTGCGAATCCTTCGAGGAATATTTTTGATCATTCATCGTATGTTCATTCGAATATGGAACGTTCAAAGATTCTCCCTTGTCGTTTGGGGAAAAGGAACGAATGACCGTAATCTCGTCGTTGTTCGTTGTGTTCTCTTCATCGATATCATCATCATTGTCATCGTCGTAGTCGTCGTCGTTGTCATTATCATTATCATCATCCTCATCCTCGTCATCATCGTTGCAATTGAAATTCAATAAACTTTCCCCTTTTCTACCGAACACAATGATTTCTTCATTTTTCAAAGACGGATCCATAGTTTCAACGAATCCTGAAGTTGTAGTTGACGTCGCAACGTTCTTATCCACGTTCCACGCGGCATCATTATCCCGACGATGGTCATTCTCGTCGTTCTTTTTGAAACTATACCTCGTCACTATTGGCAGTCCCGAACAACTCCACACATTATTCATACATTTGTTAGATTCTTTAGAACAGTAATGTTTCTTCTTCGATTGTACGTGAGGTTTCGACCAAGCAGGTACGTCAATTTCTGAGCGAGAAATGGAAATGATGAGAAAGGCGTCACACGTTATTACATTATCACATCAATGAGATAAAGAAACAGTTCATATTGGTTGTAACATTAACCCTTTGAATCGATCCAAGGACTTTTCAGAGGTTAGAAAGCTATGATGAATAGATATTGTGATTGATCAACGGTTGAAATATCCGTGGTAGAATTTACCACTTTGCTCAATGAAAATCACCCTATTATGAATCGGATTGAGA
Source organism: Gonatopus flavifemur (assembly GCA_018340375.1). Taxonomy (NCBI): domain Eukaryota; kingdom Metazoa; phylum Arthropoda; class Insecta; order Hymenoptera; family Dryinidae; genus Gonatopus; species Gonatopus flavifemur. The sequence continues at coordinate 18,097,099 of JAFFJZ010000005.1, forward strand.
ACAAAGAAAGAAACTTACCTTCGGAATGTTGATTAACTTTTTGGTATCTCGACATGGATTTTAAAAAACAACGGGGCATGTCTTGTTCGATGGGTAAAAAAAAGTCACTCATATATACAGTAGGAAGAGCGATAATAACAATTTTACACAGCAGGAAAGAAAAGTAGTTGATGTCTGAATATTATTTTTCCTCCGCAATGTCGCGAACCACTGTCGTATGAGCACAGTGTTTTGTTTTTCCCGAGCAGGGCCGTGATATCCAAAACTACGAGTCCCAAGGTGATTCTTAATTTTTTTACTATTTTCAATTTTGATTCGTAGCGGTTTATTCACAATTCCGCTCCTACCGGCAGAATTTTTCAAGGAGTGAAGTATCACTTTGTGGACGAAAAAAATTGACGTTATTTTCCAAGTGTTGCCATCAAGGGAGAGCTCTGGTCGATTTTTTTACCAAAAAACTACTAGATCGTTTCAACCACACTGTAAAAAAAAACTGGAAATTTACTGTGCAACTGGACTGGAAATTTCCAGTGCTAGTACTGGAATATGGATATTCCAGTACATGTACAGAGATTTTGTTGTTACGTTACTGAAAATTTACCAAGCATAACTGAAAATTCAGTCATTGTACTGGAATTTTCAAGTTTGAGATGATGTACTGAAATTTTGCCATGATTTCGCGAAAATTTTACCGGCTCGTACTACAATTTTATAGTTCTTGTGCACCAAAAAAAAATATTCCCTCAAAAAGGACTTGAGAAAAAATTTGGAATTTAGAAAAAAAAACCTAATCGTTGGTATACTGGAATTATACAGGTTTTTAACTGCAATTCTCAGGTTTTGTGATGGAATTTTCCAGTTACTATGCAATTGAATTATACAGGTTTTGAACTGCAATTTTCAGGTCGTGTGATGGAATTTTCCAGTTGCTATGCAACGGAATTTAATCACTGTTGCACTGAAATTTTCCACTTCTATTGGACTTCGTTATTTCTGGCAGGAAAAATTTCAAGTCTTTATATTAAAAATTTCCTGATTGAGATTTTGAATAATAATTGTAATTGTAGCCAATGAAATTGATATATGAGGTTTTTCCAAGACTTATCCTCTTGTGTTCTAGATATGAAGCATATGTAGTAACCCAAGCTGGCCTTCCAACATGTCGCGCTATAGCTCATCGGTTAGGTCTTAGGTTTCAGTTGGTAGGCAGGTAGAAAAGTGTGGGTTCAAATCCTGTTAGGTAGACATGAGTTTCTGTCCATCCAAATGAACGATCAAAAGTTTCTCAATCATCTTGGAACACAAGGACCCTGCAAAATCACTTTGCGTGAGCAATTTTTTTTCAATTTTCATGGATATTTTCAGCATTAATTTTCCAGTACATGTCCTGGAAAAGTCCAGCTCGTGTACTGAAAAATTCCAGTACCAAGGCTCAGAAAATTTCCAGTTTTGATGCGGGAATTCCATAACGTTTGCACTGAATTTTTGCAGTACAAATGTGCTGAAATTTTCCGGTACATGTACAGGTTAATGACTTCCAGTACATGTACTGGAATTTTCCGGTGAAATTTTTTTACAGTGCATTTTACGTGAAGAATATTCAATCAATTGCATTGAACTTTGGATCAAATGATTCAGAATCAATCAAACAATCCGAGTCTGGTCTGTTTGTTGTTCGACTAACACGTCTTAAATCATTAGAACGAAACCTCTATTCAGTTTTTTTGATATTATAACAAGTATAATCCATGTACAATTATTTTGAGACCAGAGCCGGCATCTCTGATTTATTCTGGATTTTTTCATCTCAAGGTCGATGTAATTAATTGCATATTAATGACGTGGAATGGTTGAAACGATCTAGTAGTTTTCTAGTGAAAAAATCGACCAGGGGACACCCTTAAGTCAAGAAAAATGATAAATTTTATTCAATTTTTGTAAACCAAAATGGCGGCATGTTGGTACGGTTAAAAAAACATTTTTTTCCTCGTGGTTCAAACGGCCGTAGCGCTACAGGTCACAATTTTCAATCCAGAACAAAAAATAAAAAAGTTTCTTAAAATATAGCTCAAAATCTAGCTATCTACGTAGGACTTTTTCGATATCAGCTTTTTTACCGATTTTACAGCCGCTATTTTCTTCAACATTTGTTTTTCGAAAAAATCCCACGTAGATAGCTAGATTTTGAGCTATATTTCAAGGAACTTTTTCATTTTTTCTTCTAGATTGAAAATGGCGACCTGTAGCGGTACGCCCTAATTAACCATGAGGAAAAAAAATGTTTTTTTTGACCGTAATTCCATGCCACCATTTTGGATTGAAAAAATTGAATAAAGATCCCATACATTTATCATTTTTCCTGACTTTATGGCAACACTTTGAAAATAACGTCAATTCTTCCATCCACAAAGTGATATTACCCTTTAAGGGTAGACTCATCATCATCATCATGAATTAATCAGTCTCATGACTTATGGTTTGATATGAAATCCTCCAACCCTGTCTATTATCCGCTAGACGCTTAATTTCTACATATCTACGACAACCCTTATCTTGTATAATTTGCTTCATATAACTTAATCGAGGTCTACCTCTTCGAGTTTCACCATTCATTTTTTCTTCCAATATTGTTTTCAATAAGCTATCATGCCTTGATGTGTCTCCTATATGTCTCATCAACTAAATTCAGATATCTTGAAGAAATCTCATCAAAGATAAATATCTTAAGGAAACTTCAAGACATTTTGAAGAAAAACATATAACTAAAAAAACATTGTTTTCATGTTGCATAAGACATCTTTCGATCACGTATCTTTTAAAGGATCTCGAAAGTCTTTCATAGAAATGTTCATTGGAATGACCAAAAAATGTGATACAACCCTTCCCATTGCAAAAGCAGTTCTAGAAGAATTGTACTGAGTTCCCTGACGTAAAGATCCATAGAATCCCATTAGTGAATCAGAACATTGAATCCGATTCAATGGTATTCTTGTTACATTTCATTCCATTCCGTTCAATATTCTGATTCACCAATGGGACTTTATGGATTCTTTACATCAGGGTTTTTAACAACGTTTGCAATTATTTTAAAAATTTGTTATGAAAATTCAAACATTCCAATCCCTTCAAAATTTTCAGTGAAACTGTGTCTCAATCTTCGATAATTACAATTCTAAATTTTATTTGTAGTACAAATATGGTTGATAATTCGATCGATGAATGAAAAGAAAAGACTGTGAAGGACGATGAAAGTTTATTCGAATGTTTACGTATACATAGAAATTTGACATGTAAATATCAGATACGAGCTTTCGTTTATTCTTTTGTGTATCATTACAGTAAACTGTGTACAATGACATCCTTTAGTTAGGGCATTGATAACGACCTCACAAGAATCATCAAGGGGAGAATATTATTCAAACGACAACAGTCACTTTAGTAATCCCGTGTATTGCGTCGCGTTCAAGACTGCCATCACAACTCTCCGCATCAACGATTCTAATCAAAGATATTCTCTCTGAATGAATTCTATTTTCTGGTGAGTTTTGAAATTTTTCGAAATTTAGTTTTGTATCTCTATAAATCCCTTGTACCAAAAAAATGTTTGTCACGAAGTTTCTCATTATTTTCATCAAAATTCTCGATTATAAAGAACTTTTTCTTTGTTCGCGATTAATATCGATGAAATACCTTCACTGATTTGTTCGATATATATCCGCGCGAAAAAGATTTTCTTTTGCTTTGCTCGATGAGGAAAAAAGTGTGAGTATATAGGAGCGTTGGGAATATATTTATTCAAGCAAAGATATTCCACAAACGTCTGCCGATTCCGAGTTTCATTCGATTGAATCTATACGGTGGTCGAAGCTTCTGAAAGTACGGAAGAAGTTTAACAACGTTTTTATATCGGTATTGACGATGTTTAACTTGATAGCACACGAAGAATTCTTTCTTGAGAACGCCAATAGAATCCTTGTAGAATTAATGAATTCGCGAAGAGTTCTAAAGACAGTGTATTTTGATGAGATCAACGAATTCTTTTGGAACTATTCTAGGATACATTTAACATTCTTCAAATACTTGTTAATGCGACCAGAACAAAACATTGTTAGAATATTCATTAGTTTGAGAAGAATTCTAAGAAAATTTTATACACGGTTTGAAAGAGAATTTTTTGTGCGCTATCTGGGCAAAAATTTTACTTTGTCTAAAAGATTTTTCATGCAACAGTTTTCCCTGTCTCTAAGATGTTTTAGTTTAAGAAATCTCAAAGACAGTGCAAACTGTTACATAAGAAATCTTTTAGACAAAGCAAAATTTTTGCTTGTAAGGAGATTCATACGAATATCTAATTTTCCAAATCTTTCTCTCAATCGAATAGCAAGGTAAATGATGCTATCGACACCCTATAAAAACAATCTCTTTCGATACTCAACGAAAGTACGGAATTCAGGATTCAATTTTAAACTCCATTTTCTTCTCTTGAAAATTTTCATGCTATTTTCCTCTGAATAAATTCAGGAAAATTGCCATTAGAAGAAATTCATTCCTCAGTTATATGACTCGGCATAATATACTATAATATATTTTTGCTCCGTTTGTACATTGACGGCAATAAATTATTCTTCATTAGAATACAATATTGCAGGAGTTTGGATCATTTATCGAAAAGAATTAGAAATGAGATATTTTTACGCATATGTGAACAAATTGGAGTCAAAATTGATGAGAAAATTCAAAAATCACTTTCCTGGGATGAAATAAAACGATTTAGCATGTTGTTACGAAGATAATTACAGGTACTCACGCTTCGATATCACTGTATTCGATCACCAGTTTGTTTTCATTCAACGATTCTTCATTTATGAAGATCTTATATGGTTGAAATATGATTTTCACAAAATTTATATATGGTTCATAAAATGCAAGTCGAGAATATAGTAAACTTTAGTAAAAATTTGAAAATATTTCTCAAAATCTAAGAGGTTTTCTTGAATGCATAATAAAGATGAAACAATCCACTTTTTCGTGGAATTGTATTCGAAAAACAATGAAAAATTATCAATACTTGATAAAAAATAAACATATGAATTTTCCACAAGTCGCTTATGAAATTTCACAAAGTGAATAGTAGCCCAGATAACACACGAAGAATCCTTTTACAAAAACAAGAATAAAATTCTTCAAGAACTCTTTTCAAACTGATGAATTCATAAAGAACTCTGAAGGAGTTCAATGTTTGGGACATCAACGAGTTCTTCGAGAATGCCGAAAGTATTGTTTTAGTACTCTGGAAGAACTCGTTAATGTCCCAAAGATTGAACTCCTCCAGAGCTCTTCATGGATTCATTAGTTCGATAAGAGTTCTTGAAGAATTTTATTCTTGTTTTTGAAAAAGAATTCTTGGTGTGTTTTCAGGGAGGGTATTGAAATTTTGTTATTGTCCTTATAAAATTTCACGCGCGACTTTTGGAAACTTCATATGTTTCTCTATTTCTTATGAAGTATTGATAATTTTTCATTGTTTTTCGAATTCAATTCCACAACAAAGTGGACTGTTTTATCTTTATCATGCATTTAAGAAACACTCTGAGATTTTAAGAAATATTTTTAAATTTTTATTCAAGACTACTATATTTTCAACACAGAGACTGCATGCTTTCAAAATATTGCCAAATGATGCGGATTACAAAACCAAAAGTTTCCACAGTTTTCAACCGATTCGAATGTAGTAATTCATATCGGACCACTATTGGATCATGACTAGAGCGTGATATACATTTTATTGCAATTGGATAATAGGGAGCGAAGATACCCAGGTAGGAAATGCCAATTTTGACAACTGACCCATGCTTGGCAAAATATTGGGCTGCCAAACATGGTGAACCAATATCAAACCAATATAAAACCGTCTGTTATTTGAGAACCCATACCATATTTCACAAGGAATATCTATACAACAAGTGGTTCAAGACTGGCAAAACATAAAGCTGCCAAGTATGGCGAACCAATATAGGCCCAATATTAAACCATTTGTTATTTGAGAATCTATACCACGTTTCGTAGGGAATGTCATTACAACGAGTGGTTGAAGCTTGGCAAAACATTAAACTGTCAACCATGGTGCACCTATATTGGGCCAATGTACAACCAATGTTTATTTGAGAACCTATGCCACATCTCCATGTTTGTGATTTTTACAGAGTTGTACCGATATCCCTGCTAAAGATCTTATCGTCTTCTATGGGAAATTTTTAGCAGGGATGGCATGAAAAATGACGTCATTTTTTTCTCCAAGAAGTATGTTTGAAGAATCAGGTTGAAGCATGGCAAAAGTTAATATACACAACTTGGGCCAGGTCCCGGTTTAATCGTATGAGCCAAGCTCTAAAATACTCATAATACATATATCATGAGACATTGGGCCATGCTTGGCATTGCATTCTGGCCCAATATTGAGTACCAAGCCTGGCACGAGGTTATCATCCCAAGCTTTCACCAAGCTTGGGACATTTTTTCCCCATGGATTCTGGCCCAATATAAGTGATAATTGGACCAAGATCGGGCCAAGCTTGGGTCATTTGTTAATTCCTACCTGGGTATGCGCGTTCGCAAAAATGAAAAATTTTTCCTACATTTGCCCATCCCCGTCAAATTCTTGTGCACGTATCGGGCTGAAACAAATATGGGACCATCATCGACCTTGCCGACAACTGTGATAAAAATTTCATGACGATTGGATAACTCAATCGGAAAATATGCGCGTTCGTGTAAATGTTGACACACAGACGCCAGACAGACAGACGGACATCGGACACCAAACCAAAATTGTTCTCCGAGTTTTGGAGAGTCGTGTTTTTTGGTGTAAGGAATTTTGAGTTTGGAAGAACAAAAATTTTCGGGTCTCCGAAACGATCACTATGCTTCTTCCTCTTTGCGAGGAAGCAAAAGTTGTCACGTTTACATCTTGTCAGATCAATTAGAAGTATTATAATTTCCATCGATTTTACAGCAAAGAATGTAAGAAGTACGTCAACTGTGGTATATCCACCCGAGCAGCAACAGAAGTTCAATGTACATACAAAATAAAAACTACGTTCGTAAAATTTACGAATAAGATACGATGATAACATATAATGAACGTTCATAGAATGTTCGAATGAGACTGTTTTAAATATACTTAGAACGTACATAGTACATTCCAAACGTACGATATTCATTTAATCGAAGTTCAATCAACGTACCGTTGTATATTCGATTACATACGTTCGATGAATACGCATAGCACCTATGAAACGGTCTCATTGGAATGTGCATAGAACATATTTCGAATATTCGAAGGACGTTCATAGTATATTCCGGTGCTACTTGGGCAGTAGGGTGCTCGAAAAAAAAATTTTATCAATTTTTTCGGCTCTTATCCTCTCAGATATTTCCATTTGATATAAAAAAAATTGTCACCAAAGATTGGCGTTGTAGCTCAACTCTAAGAAGCAGCTCTTCCCCAATAAACACACATACGTCTAAAAAACGTGAAAAACGCCCAATAACCACACGTTGACATTTAGTCATATTCTTCCGTTGATTCGACGTAAAAATGTCGCGGCAGATCACGTGTTTTTCAACTATAAAATAACGTCACAACAACGGTCCAAAAGTCGTTTATAAGACGTCAAATAATGACGTGTTATAATGATGGTTCCAAAATGAGAATCAAACCAGACATATTATTTGAAAAATTTTCTATTAATGCGAAAAGAAGGGATTTTTGATAACACAAAAATGTAAGAAGAAAAATATTCATAAATGAAGTCACGCTATTCATTATTTCACTTCTCGTTTAGATTTTTGTCCAACGTTGCTGTGTTTTGTCCGACATTCTCAACGCGATATCTTCGATTGATGTTCGAGCATTGAAAATGTCATAAACAATACGTCCTCAACGCGTGATTGAAGTACATTTCAAAAACGTTTTTTGAAGACGTTTTTTAATGGTCATTTTTTACTATTAGTTTTAGTAATACGTTATCGAAACGTCATTTCTGGACGTCTATTCCCTCGTCAGTCGTTAACCAAAAATGAACGTTATGAATTCGACGAATAACGTCCGTTCGATAGTGCAACGTTTTTTCAACGTTGAAATAACGTGCATGTGTTTATTGGGTCTAATTTTAGTTTCCCATTTGATTAGCATGGGAAATATTTTTTTTTCTTTTTAATAAAATCGAATGTACACATGATCAACTGAATTTTTTACAAATAAACATTGTATATTGTTCAAGTTGAGTTTTAGAAAGCTCGAAGACTCAACTTGGAGAATATACAATGGTTATTTGTAAAAAAAATGAGTCAATCATGTGTACATTCAATTTTAATAAAAAACAAAAAATGTTTCTCATGGGAGTTAAATGGGAAACTAAAATTAAAAGAGCGGTTTCTTAGAGTTGAGCTGCAGCACCCATCTTTGGTGAGAATTTTTTTTATATCAAATAGAAACATTTGAGAGGATAAGAGCCAAAAATATAAATAAAATTTGTTTTTTGAAGCACCCTAATATCCCGAAGAGAACATGAAGCTTCAGCGAACGTTCAGATCAGATGTGTATAGATCGGGCCGAAGGTTCATTAGAGCTAACTTTTAGATTCACAAACGTTTGACAAAGGTTTCTACGGACGTTGAAATGTCCGCCTCGAAATACGTTCAGGAAACATAGATGGAACGTTCGCTGAAGGTTCATCGAAGGTCTGACGAAGCTTCACAAAAATATCTATACTTGAATTAATTTATGATAATTTAGGTTTATTAATTCATTTATTTTTCATATAAGTTTATCAAAATTAATATAAGTATAGATATTTTTGTGAAGCTTCGTCAAACCTTCGATGAACCTTCAGCGAACGTTCCATCTATGTTTTCTGAACGTATTTCGAGGCGGACATTTCAACGTCCGTAGAACCTTTGTCAAACGTTCGTGAATCTAAAAGTTAGCTCTAATGAACCTTCGGCCCGATCTATACACATCTGATCTGAACGTTCGCTGAAGCTTCATGTTCTCTTCGGGATTCAAAGTCGATAGCGGTCCTTGAATCCTAACAGAAGCGACGCACCACAATGAAAACAAAGAAACTCAAGGACTATCAACCCTTTATATCTTACATTCGCTGTTGTGAAATCAACTAAAATTGTGATAGCTGTGAATAAGGTAAATTTCACAGGGTTTTTTCTCAGTGTACAAGAATTACCACCCGAGCACATTTTTCTGCAGGAAACGCTCGAAATCAGTCTCTAAATCTGCACTGAGAAAACAGATATCTTGAAAAATACCGTAAGTTATGGATTTTTGGCGTTGGTCTGATATCACGAGTCATAATATTTACGTGAACAAGCCTCTAAAAATCCCATAATCTCTTGAACTTTTATAAAGAAGTATGGTACCTTCCTCATGAAAATCCCAGCCATGATGGTACTTTTAGAGGTATCTTCACGTAAATATTTTGCCTCAGGTTAAACCCGGGGGGCTATTCACTTGTGAGTCAATGAATTTCAACCCGAGCAATCATTGTCCAATAAAGAACTGAATTAAAGAGAGTCATCATTCAACGGTGGGAGTCACATAGAAATCACTGGCGAGTCAGTGCGAGTGCATTGAGAGTCAGTGGGAGTAACTTGACTCCTAAGTGACTCGCATTGACTCAAAAGTAATTCCAACTGTTGAATCATTGAGAGTAGTCACTCTTTAACGCAGAAAATCATCGAATGAAATGACATGACTTCAAAGCATTAGTTTTATGACTCGCAGTGGACAGCCCCTCGGTTAGACCAACGCCAAAAGCCAAAAATCCATGAATTATGGTATTTTTCAAGATACCTTTTTCTCCGTGTGAAAGAACCCTGGTGAAAATGGAAGCGGAAAGGAAGAGTAAACGAAGCTTATATTGGAGAGTAACCGAAACGCTAATGAAAAGTATGCGAAGCTTGAATGGGAGGGATACAAAAAGTATGTGAAGAAGGAATTGAAACAAAGGAAGCGTATAAAATTCATGAAACTTGAATTAAAAAATCGCACACCATAGCGAGAATCGAACTGATGACTTTCACTGTGGTAAACGAGGGTTTTATCCACTGAGCCATGAATCGTCATTGGATTAAATTGCTTGGAGATATTATTCGAAGTCAGAATAAGTATGATTCGCATACGCTTAAGGGGTAATATCACCTTGTCAGCAGACAAACTGAGCTTCATTTCAAAGGCCTACTGTGGAGTCAAAAAAATTTTTTTTAATATGAGGTTTTGTACTAATGAAAGTACTAGTCTTTAGATATGAGAAACATATTTTATTTGATTTTTTAAATAAAAAATAGAGGCTTGGAAGTAGACTGAAAAAAAGCCGTTTCTTTTCATACACATGCTCGGCCGTACCGCTTCAGGTCACAGTTTTTGATCTAGAACAAAAAACCAAAGATTTTCTTAAAATATATAGTGAAATCTATAGAACATCGTAGGATTTTTTTGAAAAATGAATTTAAAAAAAAATGGCATCGTTTTGAAGTTGAAGAACCTGTTTTCTCTGAAAAAATCGATCGAAAACCGGCTATAAAATCGGTTCAACGCCAAATATCGTAAAAATCCTACGATGTTCTATAGATAATCATGTTTTCAAGATATAGTGAAAATTTCAAAGCAATCGGTTGAAAATTGGCAGAGTTATCGGTACGGCCAACTCCAGAGATATGGTTTTGAGATAAACGCGTTCAAAGTTTCAAGTAGTATGTTACTTTTGACCTTTGTAACGTATTTTGTTTAAACAAATGCTCTTTCAGTCTCTACATAAGATCAGTAGAGACATCTATTACTCAAAATTGAAGGCTTGAAAGTAGAAATTATCGGTAAATTCCATACAAACGAAATTTCAAAACTCTTACCTAAAAACCCCACCGCTCTCTAACTATCGCTTACTTCGCTCCTCGACTGTGCGCAAAAAATCGTTATTTTTATAAACTTAGAAAAATTTTCTCACCTATAATCGACATTTCCTATCATTCTTAGATAGTTTAGGAAGTGTTCAAGCCAATAAAAAAAAAGTGAAAAAAAAAGTCACAAGGTGATATTACCCCTTAATGTAACTTACTATTACTTCACATGAAGCGCACGAGGGGTGAACCACTCTAAAATCAGCAAGACAACATCAAACGTTATATGGGCGTTGTGCTCTGATTTTTTCGTTATCGGTAACGTTATGGTAACTAAAATCTGTCTTATGAGCCTCTTAGAATAGTCTCATTGACATTTATATTGCGTCGAGCAGAGCAGAGCTACGCTTACTTTAACATTATTTAGAGATTTTTAATTTGGAAAAATCATGATTTCAAAGTGGTTTACCCCTCGAAGCGCGTGTAAAACGGGATCGAGAGATTATGAAGCGTATATGGAAGGTATGATTTCATCATTTCACAGCAAGCGGGCATCACACGCTTCACGAAGAGGGAATTGAAACATTTTTCGCTTCGTATGCGCTTCGTGTATACGCTTCATTTTCACCAGGGAATGAAAAATTTCACGTTTCACTGCAAGAAGTTCTCAGAATGGAGCTTGTCCGCTTCAAGCTTTTGCCAAGAACCCGATTTCTTAGACTTGAAGAAAATAGAAAATTTCTTTGCCCTCATTTCGATGAATCTTGTTTCCGATGAAAAACAAATAATTCATTTCAATAATTCATGGACAAATTTTTCATTGAATTGAAATCACATTCTTCGATTTTCTCGAATTTTTTTCCATGGAAGGGAGTGAATATAGAACTCGGGGGTTTTCACACTTGATAATTGAGTCTTTAAGTAGATAAACAAATTTTTTCAGTAAAAAATAATGCGATGGGAATTGTTGATACGTGTTGAAACATAACCACGTTGAAAAAACAGTGATCAATCGGGCGCCACTATTACAGACATCATTGGAAATCGACAATCCACAAATTTTGAAGAAATATATTATATTTGTTGGAGGTTGTACCAATAAAACCAATGAAAAGACCAAAATTAAAAAAATGACTGACATGCAAACTTTTGGTAGCGTTTTTTCACCTTTTTCTCGCTCTTTAAAGTGTTACACAGACAAAAAAACTATCTTGTATCAAGACAATATTGTTTTCGTTATATATGAAACACGGATTGTCTCAGTTCAATGCAATTTGCTTTGAACCAAACACAGGAAAAAACTAAATTCTTGATTCAAAGCAAATTACATTGAGCTGAGACAATCCGTGTTTCATATATAACGAAAACAATATTTTCTTGATACAAGATAGTATCCTCATATATTTCCTGTGTATAAGAAGAAACAGAAGGCAAATGTCATCTCCATTTAGGTTCATCCTCCAATAAATTCAATCAGCTTCGAAATAAAAAAAAAAAAAACAAGAGCGATCCGTTCAGTAGTTTTTGAGATATCGTGGAGTCAAACTTAGAAAACATGGTTTTCGAGAAAAACGCCTTAAAAAGGTTTCGGAATACGAATCCTTTAACTTGAGAAAATTTTTTTCATGTACTTTAGGATCCATTTGATGAGTTCCAAATAACTCGAGTTCTCGATTTACTTCCTCGCGGAAAAAAATAATTAGCTATCATTTGGATAGCTGAAAAGTTAGATACGGGAGCCACTTTTTAGCTGTCACAGCTACTCATTTAGCGGTAGTAGCAAGAAATGTAGCTGCCGCACAGTGTGGCATTTCAAGCATTTAGTGCTGCAAAAGTCAAGAATTCAAGGTGCAAATTCGGAATATTTGAACACGCCATGTTTTTTTAGTAAACTAACTGACTAAAGGGAAACTGTAGTTGTTTGACTTTTATCGCGCGGTCTTCGCGGAAAAAACCTTGCATTTGTTATCTCAGGGGTCTGTTTGAGCGTTAGTAAGGGAGAAAGTTGCAAATAGACTCCGTGTCGTCAAAGACCCTCCGGAAGATAGTTCATTCTAAATATGAATCTCTGTCTCATGTAGCTCAGTTCACACTGTTATTCTTGTATTTTCCAATTACGTATTTGTGCGTGGCCTTCAAATAATTCCACATACAATTTCAATCATTGTGTAGTGACTTTATCAAGTTTAGGAGAGGAAAACTTTCTTATATTGCCGAATATTGTGTTCGCTCACTGATATTCCTGAAGAACAGTTTGTCCCCTTCTTGTAGATATCTTACACAGAGGAAAAAAATTCATTCAAACAAAGAATATTTCTTTGATTCTAAGAAATACTCTCACCCAGGTAGGAAATGCCAATATTGACAACTGGTGCAAGCTTGGCAAAATATTGAGCTGCCAAACATGGCGAACCAATATCGGCCCAATATTAAACCATTTGTTATGTGAGAATCTATACCACGTTTCGTAGGGAATGTCATTACAACAAGTGGTTGAAACTTGGCAGAACATTAAACTGTCAAGCATGGTGAACCAATATTGGACCAATGTACAACCAATGTTTATTTGAGAACCTATGCCACATCTCCATGTTTGTGATTTTTACAGAGTTGTACCGATATCCCTGCTAAAAATCTTATCGTTTTCTATGGGAAATTTTTAGCAGGGATGGCATGAAAAATGACGTCATTTTTTTCTCCAAGAAGTATGTTTGAAGAATCAGGTTGAAGCATGGCAAAAGTTAATATACAGGACTTGGGCCAGGTCCGGTTCAATCGTAGGAGCCAATCTCCAAAATACTCATAATACATATATCATGAGACATTGCGCCATGCTTAGCATTGCATTCTGGCCCAATATTGAGTACCAAGCCTGGCACGAGGTTATCATCCCAAGCTTTCACCAAGCTTGGGCCATTTTTTCCCATGGATTCTGGCCCAATATAAGTCATGATTGGGCCAAGATCGGGCCAAGCTTGGGCCATTTGTTAATTCCTACCTGGGCATTCAATGGTATCTATAAAATTATTTCATTAAATCATCAAAATAAATCATTTACAAGCATGTCGTGAAACTTGGGTCAGAAAAATTGGATTCTTTGTGTTAATGTCATGAGCATTGGTACTGGAATTATATTATTTTGGATTGAAAAAATATTTCATTCACGGAATGAACATTTCATTGAAAACAATAAGAGATTACTTCGAGTCGAATGAATATTTTTTCCACTCAAAGAAATGGATTCATTCAACAGTGACAATCAAGTAATGTATTCAAATCCGCAATTCTTGAGATTTGTTTTATAAAAAAAATTGTATTATTTGTCGATATTTCATAGTCCATTTTAGTGCTTCTGAACTTTTTGATAAACGGAAATTCTGCGCACTTTGAATCATCTTAAACTTTACGTCATAATCTGAAAGAACTCTTTATTTGGATCAAGTATTACTTCCTGCGAGGACAGCATTATTGATTCTTTATATACAAACTGTACAATCAGGCCAGAGCTTGTGAGAAAGTGGCGACACCTTGCGAAAAGTAATCACAGTTTGTGAAAGTGAATAAAATTTTGAATGATTTCAAAAATCGATTTCTTCATTTCAATGAATTATGCGGTTCAATCGATCCATGGATTGTATTGATTCAGTTCAACATTTGTTTTTGAAAAGACATTGCGTTGAGAAAATATTCCTTCGATTTGATGAAATAAAATTTTCCATTCAACGACGTAATCCATCATTCCTATCGAATGATCATCTTTGAATGAACATTGTATATTCGTTCAATAAAAGTTGAACCCGAAAAGATTTAGTTCTTTGATGCAATGACTATTTTTCTCAGTATATTGATTCCCATATCTTTCTGTGGATGATGAAAACTCTTTGGATACATATATCATTTTTCTTTGGGTTATCACTGATGAAGAAACATTTGTTTCCTTTCAAGAAGTAAAATATCATAGCAAAGATTATATGATACAAAATTTTTGAATAATTAAGATGATAATCTTATACTTATATCTAAAAAGCTAAGTAATAGAAATAAAAGAATTATTCATAAATCAAGAATTGAAGTTTTAATGAAATTGGAAATTTCATTCTCAATGAATGGAATGATTGAAACAAGGTCTTAGATATCTCTTCAAAGAAATATTTCTTTGGTTCGAAGAAAAATACTCTAATGAAATCGTTTATTAAATTCTATGATATAACTCATAGAAAAGATGAATTCATCATTGCCATGAATATCAGTTATTCAACTCAAAAAACTCAAAATCCGAAGAAGTGTATTTCTTTGGGCTAATGAATTTTTTCTCTCGGTGTACATATTTGCCTGCGGATAGCTGCGGATCTGAGTTTTATATATTTTTGAAGATGGCGGGTGATGGCGTCCCTCACGCTGATGTTTTCCGCATATGGTGCGAGACAATTAAAGAGGAAAGATTCAATGCTATTTTGGATTTTATTTCGAATTTTCACGACATAATCAACGTCATATTCATAATCAGCGACCCTAAAACCTCTCAGATACAAAGTTTCAAGGGAATCAGATGAATTTTCAAACTTCGGGCCGCCAGGATGGATTCGCCATTCCGAATTTGGAAATTTCGACACTGAATTCATGATCAGCGACCCCAAAAAGTCCCAACTACCGAGTTTTAAGGAAATCCGATGAATTTTTGCCGCCACATTGGATCCAGCATTTTGGAATTTGGATTTTTGACAATAGATTCTTAATCAGCGATCCCGAAAAACCTCTAGAAAGTAAGTCTTGAGCCATTCTGATTGGTATTGAATTAAATTCCGCTAGATTGTGAAAATGTCACACTGTGTGTCGCAGCGAAAATTCAACAGCTAAATTATTTGCGTATCGAAATATCAACCACGAAAATTAACTGTGCAGTTACAGCTACGATTTGTTACTGCGGTAACTAAAAAATAGCTACAGCGGTGAAAAAAGGATGCTAAAAAAGTGAATAGCTGCCACAGGTTTTTTCCTTTTTTCCCGTGCTTCTTAAGTACGAAAATTCGAGAAAATCACCTTATTTCGAAATTCCCTTGATGAGAACCTCCCCTTAAAGCCCTTAATTATTGTATTGACTCTTAGACAAATAAACAAATATTTACATCGAATGAAGAATTTCCTCATCGCCCATAAGGTTGTATTTGAAGATTCAAAAATAATCAATTTTTGAGTGTTCAGTTGATTCCCCCGCATCACTCCTCTTAGCGTATAAACTGATTATCTTAATTGAATCTCCATTCTACATCCGGAGATAAAATTGATGCATCTCCAATAACTTTGAGCGTAGGCAATAAAACATTTTCTTGAAATTTCATCGAAAGATCAATGAAAGATCCAACTTCGAATTTGAGAAGCTTATTCTCACAATAATCACATGCACGGAAAATTCCGAAAAATAAAAAATCATAAATAAGATAAACTTGGTAGGTTAACAATTTTTTCTACATTCCGTCGCGATATGATACCCATTGTGAAACTCGTAGGATGTTCGTGTCGTTAACCTTCCGTCGTATTTTATGATTCACTTCGATACTGTAACTTGAGTTGCAGTTATTTGATCATCACACTTCTCGGACCGCCTAAATTCTGTATCAACTGGAATATAATTAATCGTCGTTACATATACATTGAAATTATCTTTCGATTATTGGAGTTATCAAAAGTAATCCGAAAGCCATTTTTCTCGGTTTCAAAATATCGAGTGGATACAAATTGGTAATATTGTTTTATTCATTTTGAAAAATTCTTAGAGAATAGCAAGCTTTATTTGACTTTTCTTTTTACAGATTATGATACGATTATTCTCAACTTTTCTCATATATGGATTTTTATGTGTTCGTGTACAATCGGGTGAGTACTCATCTTTAATCAATTTATTCGGATAATTAATCTGCTCCCATACAGCACAAAAGTCCCCGCAAAGAGCTCCCGTTATGACAGTAGATATGAATTCATTGGGAATAGTTTGAATTCAAAATGAACTCTTGATGAATAACTTAATCTTCAGAAAGAATTCATATCACGAATTCATGAAGAAATACTCAGGCATTAAACATGTATTCATTTTGAATTCATTGAGGTCATATTGAATTCATTTTTACCGTCATAACGGGGACTGTTCGAGAAGTTGTTTCAGAAGTTTTTGTGAATTCAAAATGATCATTTGTTGTGCTGTCTGGGCTGATTCTTTGGCAGAGGAAACCAAACGTTTTCAATTTTTTTTTGTCCAGTATTATTTGAATCTAATGTTCACTAAACATCGATGGCACATGAACGAGTATCGATGTTTGACATCGCTAAAATGTGCTAAAACCTGATTGGTTGTCATTTTTTACCAATACAAATTTTGGGTTCTAGCGCCATTTCAAATTCAATTGTTCTCATTCGATGTCTTGATGTCGATGTTTGGTGAACCCTATTTGAATTGTCAATCAACCAGAAGTGTGAACCTTTCTCTTGTAGAATTCTATCTCAAATATTCGCCCAGCCCTGGATACAGTGAATCTCATTGCATGGTTGACTTGACTGAATGTTAATTAGAGGAAGTTCTTGTTCAATCATTTCAGTCGATTCAATCACGCTGCGAGATTCGCCTTATCTAAATCTTATCGCGAGGTTGGCTTGACTTTTTTCGCAGTGTACAACAAGTTTCTGAAATATTTTTGCACTATGGCTTTCAACACATCTAAGAAAGTACCCGTAAAAAAATATTTCGCTGAGATAACCATGGATAAACTCTGAAAAAAATCTGATAAACTCTGAAAATTTGTCAAATTTTGATGACAAATCTAATATTTTTGGAATTTTTTCAGAGCTTTTCAGTTCTTCTATGTTCAGAAAAATAGAAACGGAATTGCACTTTAAAAAAATTTTGACAAAACTCTGAGAAATTTCCAACACTTTCTGATTATTGAAGAAAATTTTGTTCATTCTCAAACACTTTTTCACATATGATATTCGAATATGAAATATGAATGTATTCACATAATTTTGAAAATTTTCAACAGTCAGCACTTTCTCAGAGTTTCGTCAGAATTTGTTCAGAGTGCAATTTTGTTTCTACACGAAGAAAAATGTCGCTCGAAAATGTAAGAATTTTTTCAATGTTTTTCTCGGTAAACTAGACATAGGGAGATTCGTGAAATGAATTTTTACATAAAAATATGAAAGATCACGAATATTGTAGAAAAATTATTGAGTAGGATTGAAATTTTTAACGCTGAACGTTTAATTTTATGAAGCGTATAGTGAAATTCAGTTATTTATTCGTAATCTCTCGTGTTTTTATTTGTTTCCGGTTTAGCAGGCAAAATAAGAAAAAGTATTATATTATATTTTTTTCTCCGTGTATTTGTCTATGAAAAAGAAGAAACTGCAAAACTCTTCAAAGCTCTGAAAAAAGACCTTACAGAATGTTCCAAAAATATTAGATTTTTCATCAAAATTCCGGAAATTTTCAGAGATTATTCATGGTTATTACAGCCAAATATTTCCGCACGGGTATCTTCGAAGAAATCCTTTGGAGAACTTTCTGACATCTTTCGAACGTAAGAAGAATTTAACCCTTTCAGGACCACTGCCCACATATTTGTGACATGAGTTTCGAAATTCTCCATGAAAAGTGTATTCGATAAAGGTCTTTTCATCGTGGTTTATCTCAAAGAAAAAGGTCCCAGTATGCACTATGATTTTTCTCGCTGAGAAATTATATGTTTGAATGAAATGAAAAAACCCCATTAAATTCATCAAGTTTTGAGAATTATCATTTTATTCATATTTTTTTAGTGAAATACTAATATAAAATGTTCATTTCGAAAGCACCTAGAAGGAATGATTCAAATATCCTGGCACTTTTCGATTTCAGTCACAATATATGACAGAAATCTTTTATATTCACTTTGGAAAATTGAGGGCGGAACCTCTTTGCAGGACGACAGCCCCAAATACATTTTTTTTCACAACTTTCGACTTCATATCTTTTAATGACAAAGTCGTATAAAGAATTTATAAAACATCATTTCTTACAGATTTTGACCTCTTCTTTCGAATACCGTTGAGAAAATTTACCTAAATCGCAAGTCGGAAAAATTGTAGGCTGTTTTTCCAAAAAAACTCACGAATTTTTCACTTTGTTTTATTAAAAAAAGTATATTTTGAGATGGAAAAAATTGGCACAGACCATTGCAATCATTATAAACGGTGTTATAGATGTCTGCTCTTTCAAATCCCGTTGGAATTTTTCCGAAATTCAAAATGGTGGACACAAAATGGCGTCCGCAAAGAAAAACTTTTTGTTTCAACTTTGCGAATTTCTTACTTGAAGACTATGAACTTAATCGAAAAATTTATAAGAATAAAAAAGTCTCAAAATAAGTCAAAGAATACGCTCAAATTTTTTCAGAATTTATTTCGGCATATTTTGAAAATGTTCATGAATTTGAAAATTGACTCGAAAAATTCTGAAAAAATTTGAAAGTATTCTTTAGAGGATTTGAAGACTTTGTTGTCTCTATGAATTTTTCCAGAAAGTCTATAGTTTTTGAGTAAAAAATTCAACTAATTTTTTTTTTAATCAATTTTTTACTCAAAAACTATAGACTTTCTGGAAAAATTCATGGAGACAAAAAAGTCTTCAAATTTCCTAAAGCATACTTTCAAATTTTTTCAGAATTTTTCGAGTCAATTTTTAAATTCATGGAAAATGGAAATTTTCAAAATATGCCGAAATAAATTCTGAAAAAATTTGAGCGTATTCTTTGACTCATTTTAAGACTTTTTTATCCCTATAAATTTTTCGATTAAGTCCATAGTCTTCAAGTAAGAAATTCGCAAAGCTGAAACAAAAAGTTTTTCCTTGCGGACGCCATTTTGTGTCCGCCATTTTGAATTTCGGTAAAATTCCAACGGGATTTGAAAGAGCAGACATCTGTAACACCGTTTATGAAGATTGCAATGGTCTGTGCCAATTTTTTCCATCTCAAAATATACCTTTTTTAATAAAAAAAAGTAAAAAATTCGTGAATTTTTTGGAAAAACAGCCTAAAATTTTTCCGGCTCACGATTTAGGTAGATTTTCTCAACGGTATTCGAAAGAAGAGGTCAAAATTTGTAAGCAATGATGTTTTATAAATTTTTTATACGATTTTGTCATTAAAAGATATGAAGTCGAAAGTTAAGAAAAAAAATTGATGTTATTCAGGACAAAAAGGGTTAAGGAAATGCCCATTCTTCTCCTCTACGAACAGCCGTTATCTTATATGGTCGTGAAAGGGTTAAAACATTTGAAAGTATTGCGTAAAACATCTTGAACTTTCTAAAAGATCTCTAATGACTGTTCCATCAGGAAAAAACAGAATTCTTATCCACATTTGATGAAATTTGATGTACTTTGCGCAAAACTCATGGAATTGCATATTAGAATGTCGCAGCCCCGAAGCTTGATTTCCCCAAGCAATATCAGGAAAGAGTAGAAATGATTGAAACGGAAACTCACACCCTCAAGATTAACTCTCTTATGCCTCCAACTAACGGAAGTTCTGTTTCCAAAAGTAAAATTCACTTCTCACTTTTAGAATCGTGCTGTCATTGATTGAACCCATCAGAAAGTAGACCTTGAGGGTGTGAATCTCCGTTTCATCCCTGCAAACATTATGTTTCCTCCTGATACTCCTTGGATTTTCTCGGAAGTCAGGTGTACCGAATTGCACAATTCCGAAAAGGCAACATCCTGACAGAATTTCAGTAACTCTGATTGAAATTGTTAGATGACCAAAGTAAGGTCTAGGAATGATCCGTCATGTCGGACTTTCAGGAGAATGAACCATCAGGGCTGCGATACTCTACCAATTTTTTGAAATTGTGCAAACTTCTTGCAAAATACTTGCGTCATTTCTTTCCTCTTTAACCTTCAGAGAACAGGACCAACCTGGAGGAGAACTTTTGTTATGTTTTGAGGGTCAATTTGATGTGTTGGATTGGGAAAAAAATGGTAAAAAAACAAGTTTCCGAGGCATCTCGTCCTCTGAAGGTTAAGTTTGCGCAAATGTCTGAAGCATCTAAAATCTTACCCCTCTCACTATTGTTCTCTTTCCTGATTCTTATTCCCTCGTAGTAAAGATTGGTAGAGATCGGTATACTACATTCCACACAGCACCTTTTGGTCTTGAAGATATCTTGAAGAACTGTTCAGAAAAGTTTGAGAAGTCTTATGCAACATGAAAAGATATCCTCAAGACGTCTAAAACAGTTCTTACTTCTGAAAGACATCTAAAACTTTTCTTTCGAGATTATATCTTTTAGACATCTTGTAGACATATTTTAGAAGTAAGAACTTCTTTTGGATCTCTTAAAGATATCTTTTCATGCTGCATAAGACGTCTTAAATTTGGCTTGAGATATATATCTTTCAGAACTGAAATGCTGTGTGAGAAGAAAGAACAAAGGATTTCTTAAATGTAAGGAATTGTGATTGTGATTTCAACGAAAATAAATTAATAAAAGATAATTGGTTACTTGGAAGGAGAATCAAATAATAAATTTTTTTTACATGAACGAAATATTTATTTCTGTCGAAAAAATATTTATTTGAACTTATTCAAATAACAATTCATTACATCCAAAGGAATCCTTTGTTCTGTATGTAGTAGTGGTTGTTATACAATCTTTCGCTCAATCTGGAATTCACAAATCCATCTTTGAGAGAATTCCCAATCCAACATGTTCATGCTTCTTTTTCCGCTCTACGATTGACTATAGGATTTATAAATTGAGGATTCACAACGGCACGGTGGAGATGTAGTCTACCTGAAAATTTGATATTTAATGGGGAATAAAAAATATTCCCGTAGGAAAAAAAATTCCAAGTGAATTGGAGGCTTAGCTCATTCAAAAATTCGATTCCCCGTTTGAATAACACAGGAAACTGGTTAACTTTGGTTTCAACTCTTGTAGGGCATAACATTTGCTACAAAAAAGTTCATATGAGATAGAATTGTACGACCAATAGTTTTAGAGTTACAGAGCTTGAGACCTATAATCTTGTATTTATTGAAATTTACATTTAATTATTGTATTTGAATAAGTTGTTCCTGAGATTATAAATTTTAGAACCATATAAATAGTGTATTATGAGTCAATTCCGCATGTAAGATCAATCAATACAAAATTATAAGAGCTGTCATGTTGATTTTTATTCAAGTTCACTCCCAAAACTATTGATCGTACAGCTCCTTTCCATGGGAACGGTAAATTTTGTAGTAAATTTTATGCCCTACAAGCCTATTATATTCATTTTTTCAACACCGAAAAACCGAGTTGAAACCAAAGTTGATGAGTTAGTTTCCTGTGTCATTTAAATGGGATACTGAATTTTTGGATGAGCTAAGCCTCCTATCCACTTGACATTTTTTTTCCAACGGGAATATTTTTCATTCCCCATAAAATATCAAATTTTCAGGTAGGACAGAGAAAGCAAAAATATCGCCCGAAAAACAAACACCCCAATGTACACCTTCTTTTGCGTGCACGCGATTAATGAGTTTTTAAATATTTTTCAGTAACTTTATGTAATAAACCCCATTGGTTCCACTGTCATAACGGAAGATGTATATCCCACATCTTCGAATGCGACGGAGAAAACGATTGCGGAGATAATTCAGACGAAGCAGAGTGTTTTAATTATCAAGTGAGTGTCGTTTATACCTTTTAATTATTTTTATATTCCGAGAATTATAAAAATATCTTTATGCACGAAGAAAAATCAGGAGTGACCGCTATTTCAATTGCGGTAGCTCTTATGATACATATCCCATGCAAGCAAGAATTTTGCTTTGTCTAAAAGATTTCTTATGAAACAGTTATCACTGTCTTCAAGATGTCTTCGTTTAAGAAATCTAAAAGATTCCTTTAGATTTCTTAAACTAATAGGCATCTAAAAGAAATCTTTTAGACAAAGCAAAATTTTTGCTGTATGGGATATTATAGAAGCAGGAGTGACTCAATTGGAGTAGCCCCGACTAGAAATTTGCCCGATCAGTCATATGGGCATGATTGAGTAATCTTAAGGTATACCTTATTAAGGCATGCCTGATCACGACCGGGTCAGATTCATCGGATGAGATTGCCTTTCATGCTGTGCCAATTAGAGTCCCATCGGGTCATGATATCAGTTTTTGACCAAGCCCTCATGTATGTGCCTTGAGTAGACGTGGTTTCACATAAAGATATGTGCAACCAGGTAAGAAGATCCGCGCCCCACCGGGATTTGATATGTTATCCCAATATGGAATATTGATTTTCCGACGCAGACCGTGACAAGGATATTGAACAAGGGGCCTAATAGATTTGCCTCAGGTATAGATTTCTCTACATATAATCAAGTGACACCAGGTAATATAATCAGGGCCACGTCGGGCCCTCCCGTATGTCCCTGTCGTGAAATACTCATTTTACAACAGATTTATGTAGTTTTAGAGAATCCAATCCTTATGAGGCCCCTATATGGTTGAGGTATGAAAATCGATGCCTTATCGTCCTCATTTCAGAGAAAAATCTGTAAAATTCAAAAGATATCTTAGGATATAAAATAGCATTTTCTTCGTATATGGTAAACTAACATCAAGTAATATGACCAGGATCATGTTGGGTCCTTTCATATATGCCTGATCTGAAACACCTATTTTGTCACGGAGTGTAACTAAGACTCGGTACTTTGCTCTCATCAACCATCCGTCTACCCATATATCCA
The DNA here is from genome assembly GCA_018340375.1 of Gonatopus flavifemur. Taxonomy (NCBI): domain Eukaryota; kingdom Metazoa; phylum Arthropoda; class Insecta; order Hymenoptera; family Dryinidae; genus Gonatopus; species Gonatopus flavifemur. The sequence continues at coordinate 18,120,779 of JAFFJZ010000005.1, forward strand.
TTCAAGTGTCTATATCTATTCTGAAACCCATTTCCACATATTTTTCTAAAACTTCAGATACCATCATCCACTCTCCAAATTCAAATCAGTGAAAGCTCACTATTTCTGCAGTCAAGAGTCGACCACTGTATGAAATCAGTGAGATAGCAGCGAATAGTCATTGGTTACGCAGTTGGAGTTCCTCCTCACGGATCAAATCAGTGACACTCCACTGCAGGGATTAGTGAATATTCACTGATTTTGCACTGCATATGAACTGATTCGCAGTGGTCGACTTTTCACTGCAATCAGTGAGATTGCACTGTTTTCAATTTAGAGAGCAGTTATATGATAGAAGATGAGAGGTTGAAAAGGTTGCAAACGTCACTTGAAAAGACAGGTTATATGCCATCTTGCTTGAATCATATCTAGCGTATGTTCGCCATCTTTCTTTTATTGCATATGACTGTAGTAGACCTGATAGTATGATCTGATTGACATGATCTGAACGTGATAATGGCCCTCGTGAAAATATATCTACGCCAAATTACGCTCAAAAGTACGAGTAATCACGCGGAATTAGGCTGACCTGCATGGCATAAAAAGTTGTAAAATAAGATATACGTAGAAAAATATACGTGGTTTAATGCAGAGGTACGCCAGACTACGACACGGGGCTGAAAGAGCGTAATTTTGGAGTAGTCAGGAGTATAAACGACAAAAGATGATCATGTGTTTGAGTACAAGTATGAAGGATATAGGAATATTCAAGAATATGATAACACTGATTTCACTGAGAGACGGACTTATGCGTAGAATTCAGTAGAAAGCTCGGGTTTTTACAACTTCTTACGAATTTTCACAACCGTGCAGGAACTTTGAAAACTTTTCAACATGAGAAAACCTGAACGTGAAGCAGATTGATTGAGAACTACGAATTCCTACGAACAACCAAGATTTTTCGTTTGTCCCGTTGTGGAAACAAAGTGTTTCATAGATTTTATACGCATTTCCAAGAATTTTTACGACACAAACATGAAAATTTTACGCAAACATGAAACCAACTGCTTGGAAACTACCGATTTCTACGAAAAACTAAGATCATCATCGGTATGAGTGTTCGTTCGTTTCACTGCACTAACGTACTCATCCGTAGATCCTCTTAGAAAATTCCATTTTCTACGCATTTCCAAGAATTTCTACGACTGAGTGGGGACTTTTAGGAAACAGTACTTCTCGTTGATGTAAAGTACTTGTACATGAAAAGGCGTAGTTTTTCGTAATTTTGTATTTTTTACTTTTTGCGTAGATTGTTATAAAAGGTATTAGGTGTACAAATAAATTTCCGCGGTTTTTTATAAAAAATTAGGAATTTATTGTAAAGGAAAAGTACATTACGTTTTATTCAAAGTATTTTCCATCATTTGCCACTACTTTTCCCCATCTTTCTGGCAACATTCGGATACCCCGTCGAAAAAACTCTTCATCTTTTGACGCTATCCACAAATCTAGCCAATTTTTGGTGTCTTCATATGATGTGAAGCGCTGCTCAGACAGACCATGTGCCATCGACCGGAACAGGTGATAATCAGAAGGGGCTAAGCCTGGTGAATACGGCGGGTGGGGTAAAACTTCCCAGTTGAGTGTTTCCAAGTATGTTTTTACCGGCGCCGCAACATGTGGACGAGCATTATCGTGTAAAAGAATAATTTTGTCGTGTCTGGAGTAGTAATGGGCGCGTTTTTCCTTAAGTGCCCGACTCAATCTCATCAATTGTGTTCGGTAGAGAGCTCCAGTAATGGTTTCGCTTGGTTTCAGCAATTCATAATACACGACACCAAGCTGATCCCACCAAATACACAGCATGAGTTTTTTTCCATGAATATTCGGCTTAGCTGTCGATGTTGATGGTTCGCCGGGCTTAACCCATGACTTTCTCTTCTTTGGATTATCGTAGTGAATCCATTTTTCGTCACCAGTGACTATACGATGCAAAAAACTCTTTTTTTTATTCCTGGCAAGCAGCATTTCACTCATGCATAATCGGCGTTCAACGTCTCTCGGCTTTAGTTCATATGGAACCCAATTTCCTTGTTTTTCAATCATTCCTAACGATTTTAAACGATGTGAAATTGCTTGTTGAGTCACTTGTAGAGTAAGTGCAAGTTCTTTTTGCGTTTGGGACGAATCTTCCTCCAATAGTACTTCTAATTCCATGTCTTCGTACACTTTCGGCCTTCCACTGCGTTCTTTGTCTTTAACGTCAAACTCACCGTTCTTAAACTTTTGAAACCATTCCTGACAACTTCTCTCACTTAAAGCAGCTTCACCATATGCTTCTAGAAGCAATCGATGCGCCTCAGCTGCAGATTTTTTCACATTAAAGAAGTAAATCAAAAGTTCCCGCAAATGATGCTTATTCGGAATAAAACTTGACATTTTTGCACGAAAAAAATTACGTGATGCTGATACGGAATCACTAGTACTTTAAGGTTATGGTGTTGCCAGATGACTAAACTTGGGATATTACGTTTTACATCTGACAATTTCTCCATAACCTTCTGGTGGGGCCATCTTTTGACAAACCGCGGAAACTTATTTGTACACCTAATAGTAATTTTCATCCATTCTTAAAATTATAACTCGAGAAGGCATAAATTGTTGTAATTATGTACTATTGCTTTGGGCGTTGATTTACGCAATGAGTAGTAATTCTGAATAATTTGAAGTATTCGAGCGTGGAAAGTTGTAGTTTCCTAACTAATATCGAAGCACCGTAATTTACTACGCCAATCTACAGATGTGTTCGAAACGGCGGACTTGGGAGTAGTTTTGGGCGTAATTTGTCGTAGGTTTTGGCATAAAATGGTGTACTTCTTGGCGTACTTTGGCGTAGATACATTTCCACGAGGGGGCCCTAGCACTTTTTCTGGTTTATTGGTACCTTTTCTAATCAGGTTAAGTCACGAGGTCCTGATAATTCTTACCTGATCGCAGGGCCGTCTTTGAGGCAGGGCACACCGGGCCCGAGCCCAGGGCCTCCTGCAAAAGGGGGGGGGGCCTCTTCGTAGAGAATCGATAAGATTTTTACATATTTTCTTAAAAAGGTTACTTGAACAAAATGAAATCAAGTTATTTGTAAAATAAAACTAATTCAAGATATACGAACAAGTGGAAATTCAATCAATACTTATTTTAAAGAAAAATCATAATGATTAACGTTAGAGTGGTTTTTGAAAAATTTCAAGATTTTACGTCTCCTTACATGGGCCTCCACTCTAAGTCGGCCCAGGACCTTGAAGCAATGAAAGACGGCCCTGCCTGATCGTTTCCTCATCACGCCTTTGCGTTACATGTACGATCAAGTCCCGATCGGGCTACATTATCAGGGCCTGACTGCTACATCGGGCTGTCATGATCCGATCATGATAATGGCCCCTGTATTTTTTCTATTCGGGATTGTAGGGTTTTCTCCGTGTATATCGGCTGCTTCAATGATCGAAGAGTATAATTATGTGTCATCCACTTGATTGGTTAAAATCAGCTTTGAAACCAAGCTCCGGATCAAAAAATGCTAAATGAAAAAGTTATCAAGTTTTCTCGTAGGAATACGCTGATGAAAGGAGGGTAGGTATTTTCTGGGACACCTTGTATATCCGATTCCAACATAAGATATGCTTAAAACAATAATATTTTGTGACCCTGCTAGAAAAGAACGACTGGAATAATTGAATTCACTAGAATTAAAATGTAATCATTCCAATTCATCTCAATTCTTCCAGCTCGTCTATGAATTGTAATTTATCCTTGTCTAGTCACAGCAAATGTCAATGAAATTCACATTGGAATATGTGCACTCATATATCAATTCCCTTTATATACCGATTTCAATGGTTCTCAATTTTCAGAGTAGAAGAAAGCACATTGAGATCAACATCTCACGTAGCACAAGGTTCTTGCAGAAAAAAGATGTTCGAATACGAATTCATGATTCGATTGAAATTTCTTGACATTGTTTCAGGGCCGTCATTTTCATCCGGTGCGATGCGATGAAGCGAATGAATTCCGATGCCACGATAATACAACCTGTATACCATATGAAAAATTCTGTGATAGCGTGTCAGATTGCAGCGATAGGAGTGACGAGTACGATGGGTGTGTGAAAGATGTAAGTTACGATATTTTTATGTGAAGTAAGGTTAGGGGTGCACACGATATTCTCGTCGAGACTGAAAAAGAATACATCATCTTAATTTAAACGTGTTCCAATGAGGTATCCACCGCACAGAATTCCGACTTCGTATCTTATGAAACGGAATAATCGATCATTCCGATTTCATAAACAAGATCAACCAAGATATGCTTCCGGTATCGTTTGTCAGTCTCGTCTCGTCTCGGTGCAACGCTCAATGCAGATCTCGATATGGATCTTGATCATTTTCATTTGCAAGATCAAAACCTGTCACGAATTTGTTCCGTCTGATACGAAGCTTCAATTGAGTTTAGTAAACCATGTCTTACAAACAGTAGAATGATGAATATACATCATTTTCCAAGTTCTTGACGCTAGTCTCGTGTGCACCCCTAAGTAAGGTACTACCCTTATGAAAAGCCCGATATCGGGATTTCATCGTTCAATCATCAGTTGTATTAACCTTTAACGGCCACATGGGGTAACTCATTACAAGATGTGTAAATGTTTTGAGACTTTTAAATAGGTGTATCGTGTTCGTTGACTAGTTCTTCAATATTTCTAATGGTTGAACTTGGTTAATTTATAGATGGCGGCCTAAAAACTGGTCATATATAAGTCAAAATTTAGGAAAAATTGCTTTGTTTTTTTTTGCCAAAAAATTCACTACTCCGCCATTTTACACTATTAACGACTGAAACTCCAGAGTCGTCCGCACAATATATAGGGGAGAGTGGGGACACTTGCACCATGGGGTGATATGCACCACAGCAGATATCTCTTAATTTTCCCAAATTTCTGAACTGTTCTTGCACGTGGCGTTTGCTGAATGGATGACCTAACTCCACACGAGTTCACAGGAATGTGGAATGAATCTCTGTTTTTTTATTGATATCAAAAGGTTTGGCACTCTCAAAATCGTTTGATTTGTGTCTCCTTAGTTTTTCAGAAAAAGTTTCCCATGATCTGTAAGTGATCCCAAACACCACGAAACCAATCTCAATCGAAAGTACAATCGTTGCACAATATTTTCATGATCCACTTTTTGACTGAAAATATCTGGAATTTTTTTGCGAGCATCAGCAGTCTGTTGATGCCGTGAGGGGTGCAATGCACCACAAATTGCAGGGATACTTGCACCACTTCCGATGTTTCATTGTTTTTATAGAAACAGGTATTCAGAATGATCCGTACACTCGGATGTTCGAATCTGAATGTTCTTCCGAAGAACAGAAGAGAGAAGGAGAGGAAGGAGAGAGAGAGAGAAAGATTCTTTTGTTCGATAAAATACTCTGTGAAACTCTTTGCTATTTCCATGAATGATCTCACTTCATATAAGTCAGGGGGGATAAACTCAATGAGAGAATTTTCATAATGAACTTCGGCGCCGCCAAGGGGAAGGCTACTGGAACTAACCTCACATGGATACATTTACACAAATGCTCAACAAATCATAAAAGTTTGTGACAGAGTATCAGTGCCTTCATGTGAGATTAGTTCAAGTACCCTTCCTCTTGGCGGCGCTGAAATCAGTCTCAAGAACGTTCAATTGAGTTTATGCCTCCTGATATGAGTTGGTAGGAGTGACAAATTTCACTTGTTTCCTCCGTTCATAGCAAACACTCTTGTGCAATTAGTTTTCAATAAAAGGTTGTTGCTAGTATCAAACTCTAAACTGCATAAAGTCCATCTTGATCGTAAGTTCAGCTATTCACTTGTATATCTGATTATTCATTGCAAATAAATACTGATAAATAGATTTGAAAATAGTGGTTATTATTCCAATTAGCCCTGCTAAATTATCCCCATAAAGAACGATACAAAACGATAAATTTTTTCTATAGTTTTCAATGAGGTTTCTGAATACGGAATTTACGAAGTTATATCGTTATCAAACGATAGAACTCTATCGTTCCTTACCGTTTTCTATAAAAATTCAACAGATTGTATAGGGTTTTATCGTGAAATTCGTATTGGAAAAGTACTACTTATTCTAGAACACATAACTATTTTTTTCCAAATAACTGATACTTCTCCTATACGAATTTCACGATAAAACCCTATACAATCTGTTAAATTTTTATAGAAAACGATAAAGAACGATAGAGTTCTATCGTTTGATAACGATATAACTTCGTAAATTCCGTATTCAGAAACCTCATTGAAAACTATAGAAAACATTTATCGTTTTGTATCGGTCCTTATTGGGACAATTTAGCAGGAGAGGATCAATTACTCAGGAGAGAGAGAGAGAGAGAGAGGGAGAAAGAGCTAATTCGCAGGGTGGTGCAAATATCCCCACAGGGTGGTGCAAGTCTCCCGCCATGTGGGGAGAGTTGCACCAAACGCAATGTTTTTGAAGAACACTTATATCATTGATAGGATGTTAGATTCGACCTTGCTATCATTTGCAACTTAGAAAGGAATGTTTGCTCTGTCAAAATCCCATAAATAATATATCGAATGAAGTTAACCACGAAAGTTATAACAATGTAAAAAAAAAGTGGTGCAAGTGTCCCCACTCTCCCCTACCGCTACCACAAAAAAAATAACAGTATCCACCAATTATTCAAAAAGTATATTTATTTTGCGAAATTACTGGAAAGAAAAATGAACAAAACTACAAATCATGAAATTGACTTTTCAAATACATTTTCATGATTAGGAACGTGAAAATACTATGTTAGCTTACTATATAGTGAAGTCACACCTCAAACATGTCTCTCACCGGCAGATGTTGTTTGTTGTATTTATTGGAAAGGTTTGAGACCTCTAATTCCACTTTTTTTAATCCTCGAGTAACTAGTCACCCCGTGTGGCCGTTGAAGGTTGATATATACCATCCAAAATCTATCGTGTTGTTTCATTATCAGACAAGTCCGATAATAATAAGATGTCTACGATAATTATCCGATATACAAAACCGAACCAGCAATCCGATGATTTTCCGATATCGGGTTTACATTGGATAATTATCGTAGATATAATACGATAGATTTCGGATAGTATGAATACAACTGCACGGAAAAAAGTCCCATGTAAATTTCACATTGGCTCCGGTGAATTTAACATAACTGCTCACATGAATGCGATTGGAGTAAAATTTACTTTGGAACCAATATCACATTTACATTGTTATCAAAGTGAATTGGATGAAACTGAAAGTGGTAGTCGTGAAGCTAGCAGCCGCTTTTCATAACTCTTTATGCACAATTTTTATTAAGGATTTGAGGATCTGAAACGTTTGGTAGGATGCTACTCAATCGATTCCGGGCATAAACAAAGCTCCAATAACCTTGATTCAAAAGTTACAACAATCGGCTGCTAACTTTACGCCCGAAGTGTTGCTGTGAAGTAACTTTGATAACAATGTAAATCCAACAGGATTGTGTAGTAAATTCTACATGAAATCCACACTGCAATCGTTACCTGACTTTTCATGTAATTTTTATATGGGGATTGTTTTCCGTGTGATGATTTAACGATGAAATTCCGATATCAGGTTTTTTCATAAGGGTATGAATCAAACGTTACGCGATATTAATGATTTTCCTTTTTTAGTTGAGATGCAATACGTTTCGGTGTAACGATGGCCATTGTATCAGAAACGAGTGGGTATGTGATGGTGTTAAGGATTGTCCGGACAAGAGCGATGAAGCACCGTCGTGTGGTAATTACGATTGAAAATGTTTTGCTAATTTTCCTATTGCCGTTGCCTGGTTGAAATTTTATTTCATTATTTTGAGTATCGAAAATTTTTTCTTTTTCGTTCAATTTTCTTGAAACATTAGGAGGAGGTTTTAACAAATTAATAATTTTTTGTTGGTGTTATTAACCTATATACATGCAACAACGGAATCCTTCATATTAACGTTGGTAGAATTGTTTAGAGAGTATTTCAAAATAGTCAACAGGATTTTCACCAAATACTTCGGATTGTAATTCTCGTATCCTCTTAAGTAAAAATCAAAGCTGACGTACATTCGGGGCATGCTCAATGTTGTTAGATCAAAATTGCATTGTCTTTTATCTCTACTAGGGAAATCTCCGACCCTGAATGAATTAAAACGTATCTTGATTTCTATGTTTTTGAAAGTTATTCTTCAAGTGCTCTTAGTTTCCAGGTTATAGCAATTGACAGGAATTTCAAGCAATCTATGAGCTTGAAATTAAAATTCCCAAAATTTGATACGCCTTTGGCTGACTGGAAAAAATATTTTCATTACCTTTCTGAAAATTTACATACAAGAGCGAATGGGAATTTCAATTTGTTTTGGATTCGATGGTAATTTTACATAAAGCATAGATCTATCAAAAGCTAACCCTCAAAGAACATTTTGCTGGAGCAAATTCATTTGTCCTTTATCCGAGGAATATCACCCAAATATCCTGGAGCCCAGCGCAGGATGAAATTTGAAAACTCGTATGGGCTAAAATGAACTCCCTAAGTTGGCTCAAGTTGAATTCTTGATATGTGGGCCAAGTTTGAGAACCATTACGGGGCCTAGATTAAAAAGCATAAAACCCCAAGTTGAGGCCAATCCAGGTGTCCTAACCAGGGCCACATTTTGAGTAGGGATGATAAACCTGGTCCAGTTCTGAGCCCGGAAAAATTTCCACACGGGATAAGACGCCAGAGCGGCACAGTTTTCAAAATTATATATAATTTATGTCTGATTCGAAATAGTTTGTGTATAAATTATACATAATTTTGAAACTTCTTCTACTTGAGCATGTTTTAAATCTTTCCAAGATATTCTTTCCAAGCATTCTTATTGAACTGATTGTGTTCTTTATGAATCCTTTAAAAATTCTTCTGGGACAGTGGTGCTCTGTGGGACCATAACGGTTGATGAATACTAATTAACCTGAAGCAAAATTTCAGCAATGTTTATGAAAGTATCACAAAAGTTTGATAAGAGTCCAATAATTGTCCAATTACCCCAAAAAATATAGAACGTTGTACTAAACCTTCAAAATGCGCTCCTTTCAGCGTAAAGTACGAGCAAGCAATAATAATCAATTATTTTTCGTGTTTTTATAGCAAATGAAAAACTACCACCAACACAATGTAATCACCTGATGGATCAATGGTTGTGTAAAAATTCAAGATGTATCCCCCTGGATCTGGTTTGTGATGGAAAGGACGATTGTGGCGACAAATCGGATGAAAGCGATGAGGGCTGTTCGGAAGGTGAGAAGAATTTTAACTAAAACGCTCATTTTTTTTCTTTTTTCTTTACAAATAAACACATTCTGAATTATTTCAGTTTTTAAAAATTCTTGAACGCATTCACCAGGGTTGCAAAGATTTTCCCCGACCCAAAAAAACCCAGTTTCTATTATTCGCTGACACGCTATGATATCAAATGAAAACTACAGTGGTTGTTTTTTCAGAAGATCGAGTTAACCTTTTGTCTCGTTAATTTTAGATTTTAGTGTGATGATAATTCATTGTCATTGATTCTTTCGTACTCAATCGTTTCTATGTTGAAAAGTACCTCTGGTGAAAATGAAGCGTTGAACCGCGACGAAAGCGTAACAAATGGTCATCTAGGTGTGATTTAGGAAGGAATTGGAACATTTCCACGCTCCATTCGTTTCGCTTCGTTCACTTTTGAATTTCCACTATAGGGGTACATTGAAATGGAATTATAAGATTAATCACAAATCAGAATATTTTCATATTTCTGTATACAAATATATTCGAAGAAGTACTCATTGGTACTTTTCAGTTTATCATTCTTTTTCTCAACAAAAGATTCTCGATGGTTTGAATTTCTACATTTTTACCCACCTTCCCAAACCCAAGTGTACGGCCCTGCTCTGCCGAGCTATCGAAAAACAATTCAAATCAGCAGTGTGAATTGTTTCATTTTCGCTTGTTGCATTTTCTGCTGTTTATTATTAATCGTGTGAAAATAGTGAATATTTTTTCTAAAGTATCAAATATATTCAGTTTAATTTCGTATAAGCAGAAATCGGCAAGAAAGAAACTTTGTTTTTCCATTTTTTTTATTTTTTGATAATATATAATTAACCATACATATATTATCAATTTCCGAATAATCATTCTTATCTATCCGTTCATTATTCATTTCTCAAAAAGTGAGCAATATGCGGAATTATAATACCCATTACTCAAATAATGGATAACACAGGTCTACAATGATTTTGGTGCCGCTAAAACTAAAGCAGATTTTGAGTATATTCGATACCCTGACTCTGGAAATATACTTATTTTTTTAATGCTACGTGTAGTTTTCAAGAAATCGCAGGTGTAAAATAAAATAAAAATGCACGATTTTGAAACGTTTTATTCAATTATTCCACACTTTAAGAACATTTTATCAAATTATTCTTCAAATTATTTCAAAATATGAGTCATTCTCTTCCAAATGCGATTAGGTTTGTTCAAATATCTTTTTTTTTCTCTGAGATACGACAGTTTGAAAATTGTGTTATTTCACCTATTCACTAAATCCATGAACACACAAATTTCAAATTGTCGTGTCACAGTAAAAAAAAAGATATTCGAGCAAACTCAACGGCATTCGGAAGGGGATGGATTATATTTTGAGGTGCATCTACTAGTTTCATGAGAAAAAATTACATTCTGACGTCACGTAATCTCAAATATGTCGAAAAACGGTGTTTTTCACACTTTGACGTTAAAATATCTCAAAAACCACACGTAATAATGCAATTTTGAAGCCAGATTCGGATTCAGCGCGCCAAAATACTTCGGAAAAGTATGATACAGTTGTTGCACCAAACAAAAAGTTCAATTTTGTAGGCCTGTGTAATGTATTTAAATAATTAGCCATTGCTTGAATAATGCATAATGTATTTGGAAAAATTATCCATCAAGTGATTTAAGTAATGGGTAATCAAATTCCGTGTATTGCCTATTTTATAAAAAATTAATAACGAACTGATAGATAAATATGGTTATTCGGAAAATGGATTGTATATCAATTTTTTTTTCTTAATTTTAATAACCCTAAACATATTTGTAAAATTTAACAAATGAATGTTGAATTTCAGTAATAAATCTTGGAATTTCATTACCAAATGAAATTCAATTTAATGTGGAAATGTGACATTTCATAATGAATTTCGTATTAAATTCAGGAATTTTTCTGATAATGTTATCATTGTGACGCAATGAATCTGAATAAATTTTATAAAACCCAAAAAAGTTCAGGTGGGTCGGGTTTTTTGCAACCCTGGCATTACCCAATAAACACACACACGTTATTTCAACGTTGAAAGAACGTTAAACTGTCAAACGGACGTTAGTCGTTGATCTCATAACGTTAATTTTTAGTTGAAATTTGATAGGGAATTAAACGACCAGGAATAATTACGTTTTGATGACGTGTAATTTAAACTAATATTCAAAAATACCCATCAAACGACGTCTTCACAAAACGTGTTTCGAACGAATTTGAACCACGCGTTTAAAATGTGTTTATAACACCTTGTGTTCGAACTTCAATTGAAGATATTCTGCTAAAAATGTCAAACGAACCCGAACAATGGTTAAAACTTCCACAAAGAGCAAGGTAGTAAATAGTGTGGCATACTTTTCAAATTCTGTCATACTCAGAAATATTATTCTCCTCGATATTGGATGAGAAGTTTTCAGAATAATTTGTTGGATTCAATTCACGTTTTTAGAACCATCATTAGGACACGTCAATATTTAACGTTTTTCAAACGATATTTAAACCGTTGATATGACGTTATTTTATGGTTGAAAAACACGTGATCTGCCGCGACATTTTTACGTTGAATCAACGCAAGAATATTACTAATTCACAACGTGTGGTTATTGACTGTTTTTGACGTTTTTAAAACGTGCGTGTGTTTACTGGGAATTCATTCTATAATGTAAAAACAAAAAATAATGGGCCAATGAAACATTCCTTTTCACAGCGAACAAAGCTTGTCAAAATTCCTTACGTTGCCGTCATTACTGCAGGAGAACTCCACTAGGTGGTGTTTGTTCGTGTTTTCCTGGCTACCTGTTATGGGCAAATCAAACGTGCAAAGGTATTCATCAAAGTTGAGATTAATAACACGACTGCAAGAGAATACAGACCTTTAGGCCAAATGTAGGTTCATGGAATGTTTAATGGACTTTCAATACACTCCAATTGAATATTTCTTGAACCTTCCCCGCAACAAATGACAGTCACATTCGGATGAAAACGAGGTTGGACAAGTCCTTGCCCGACTTCGATCCGGTTTTTGACCTCCCAGGTTTCTATCCAGATTTACCTGACATTTTTGGCAGGTTTGTGTTCTATTGGGGGAAAATATTGCAATATTTATGACATTATAAAACAATTGTTGAAGATCAATCGTCCTGATAAAAATCAATCTAAGGATTATGTGAGGCGTTTAATACTTTCTTAAAAATAAATCATTCGTGTGATATTTTATGAACATTTATAGAATATGTGTACGGTATCTAATGTCTTAAACAATCAGTTAACCCTTCAATTTCTCTTGCAATGTTGATAACAAAGAAATTCAATTCTAATTATGTAGACCTCTTCTTCGATGTTTCAACTACACTTTATCCATTTTTTTAAACAATTGAGAATGCACAGGGTCATCATGACCTTCGTGTGAATGTTCCCACGTAGAAATTCCGGTACTGAACCGATGGTGACGAACGGATCGGTACTTTACCGACTTCATTTTAAGTTCGTGTCGGTAGTGGTTCGATATTTGAACCAACCGTTATGGACCACTTTTTCACCAATGTTGGATTAACAACGGCACAATTTTAGTACGCAAGCGTTGGCCTCCAACGTTGATTCGGTGCCGAACCAATGTGAATAAATATCTCGTGCACTTTGAGAGAAGACTTGATTGGCCAGGTAGAAATTGACGAATGGTCCGGTACTGGCTTAATACAGGCTGCCAGTTTGCAACCGCCTGGCGGTCATCCTATGATCCAATAGTAAATTCCACTCTAAATTTCCCCTAGTGCAGAAATTTTGATAATGCATTGAAAACCTTCCAAAGTTACAACAGCGCAAATAAGGGTTGAGTAACAGTCGTCGGTACTTGAATAGCGATCAATACTAGTAGTATTAGTTGTCAATGTCGGAACCACACTGATTTCCAGTACTGAATTGATGTTGGTAACCGGTACCGGATCAGAGTTATTTGGCGTTATCATTCCATAGTCCGACCGACACCGGCCGCCAACGGTTGCACCCTGGCACCATCCGTCAATTCCTACGTGGGTTATTACGTTCAAAAGAAGAGGTGTTCGTGTTAAGGATGAACCCCTAAGAATAACCGATCGCATTCTTCGACAGATATCAACGAATGTGACCGTTTCGGAATCTGTGATCAAATCTGTTTGAATCATCCTGGTTCATATTCTTGCATGTGTAACCCAGGCTACGAACTACAAAAAGATGGAAAAACTTGTCGGGCCCAAGGTATGTTATCTTCCAATATGTTTTTTTGTGTTCAGTCAATCGTTGTAATTCAATATAACCGCTGGAAAATCCATCCGATCGCGTTCTTTATTTGAATTCTTCAATTTTTTCCAACAGGTGGGGAGGCCATGATAATTTTTGCAACCAACAATGAAATCCGAGGTCTTTATCAGGTTTCTAACTTTTACTTTTCTATCGCATCTAATACGACGCAAGTGACTGGCCTGTCCGCTGATGCCGACTTTACTTATTGGATTCAAGATACACCTGAAGGCATGAAGGCTTTCAGAACTCGTTTAAGTGAGAAGCCAAATGAAATCATTCGGAAGAGAGGTAAGTTGTAACCATACTGTATATTATTGACTAAATTATTCTCGAGCAAAACAAATTAATTCAATTTCATTATTGAACGTATGTATTTTGATCTTTATTCATTTTTTCAAAAATTCAAATCAGAAAAAACGTTGGAAATTTTATAAACACCATACATTTTTTCACAGCATCGAAGGACCCAAGAGACCTGGCGATCGATTGGGTTACAGGAAATATATACTTCATCGATTCCGGCTCTCCCGAACCGAACGATTATATCAATGTTTGCAGCCATAACGGAGAATATTGTAAAATTTTAATGAAGCTCAAGAAAACGATACACGGCTTAACGTTACATCCTTCCCGAGGGTTAGTAGGTTTTATAAACTTGGATGTTTCAAAATTTGAATTACATAATTTAAGGATTCAGTACACAGAATGTATATCTTATCTCGTTGATGTTGTTCCAAAACAGTTGATGAGAAATAATATTGAGTTTTCCAGGGACTGAATTGTTTCTTTTCTTTCTAATTTAGGCTTCGATATCTTGAGATTTTGATTGACCTTGATTTCACAATCAACGGATTCTTCTTAGTATTGATTCACATTGCCATGAAATATCCTAAACATGTATATTTTATTATTTTTAGAGTCATGTTTTGGATCGCTTCGGATGAGACCTCCAAAGGGTATCAAATTCATTCAAGTTTTATGGACGGTAATATTATGAAACCGATCTTTACGGGAAGTTCTTACCGCCCTCCCGATAGTTTGACCATCGATTATCCAAACGAAAGATTATATTGGGCGACAAATGAAGTGATAACCATGCGTTGGGATGGAAGCGATGTGAGGGTATGTAACTACTTGTTTTTTTTTTATTACTTGCCCTTGCTTTTTTTGCTGATCATTCTGAAATTTGCTGTTTCGCTTTTATAAGGGAGTGTTCTGGTCTAGAGTTTTGGAAAAATCGATTTCTTTCTTTTTGCATATTTTCATAGTTGAGAACATGTTTTCTGGAGGATTGTTGTGAGAAAATGTAAGTATAACCTACTATTGTATGACATACCCTGTAAAAAATCCGACTGAATCTCGCTGCATCTTACATGAAAAATTGACTGAAATTCAGTCTTTCCCATTGTGTCAGCATTTGTTTTCGGCACTTACTCTCAAATGGAACAGGGCTAGCTTTGGCTGCAAGCGAGTTTCACTTTTCACTGTATAGACTGTTCGAAATCGGGCTCGAATCTTCAAACGCGTTTGTCTCAGAACTGCTTTTTTCAAGACGGTTGACACGATTTCTCCAGTTCTAATGGACCGATTCATTTGAAATTTGGTTCCAAACCTGCTCTATACATACCCTCTCTATCGCCCCTACCAGATTCATGTGAACATTTTGTTTTTGACTATTTTTAAAAATTCAGAAAACTGGAAAAAACGGGTCAAAAATTGAATTTTTTTTTCAAACCGCCGCCATTTTGCTAGAAAATTGTTGTTCTTCTTCCCCAAGGTACGGACGATAACGGCATCCTATTGTTTCAGATTATTATTTGTTTCAGATTACTAGAACCACCGCAATCATGTCAACCAGGGTGCATGATTTTGTTTCCATCCTTCACTTTGTCCCTCTGTAACTTTTTCAATTCCTGATGTTTTTCATTGGAAATTTCAGTGTTCATTGTTGAAACGTGGATGAATATCTAAGGGGAAACCAGATACAAAAAATTTCGTTCGTTTTCTTTTATCGCACTTGAAAAAACAACAAAAATTTGTGCGTCTAGACCAGAATACCCCCTTAATGATTTTCCAAGAGCTGTCAAATTTTCAAATCCAACCATTATTCTTTGGAATTAGAGTCTTTTTCAGGTATCCAAGGGGGCCTTTTGTTTTTAGATTAAATAGATTATATGCTATACGGTTTTTCGTGATCACAAACTGAAAGTGAGGAGTCTAGGGGAGTACGAGACGAGATTCTCGACGATACTTTGAAAATCTTGTCTCGGTATCGAAAAATACTATCAGATGCGAGTATCGTCTCGGTATCGGCAAATGAACAGCACAGCTTTGTTCGGTTGATCGGAAAGACATAGAAAATCGATATTTCAGAGTACGGGAGCAAAGTTTTGGAACACAAGCCTAGTTGTATATAATTACTTCATTCAGCAGTAGGGTCTCCATCTCAGCGAGGAACTCTAAAAATTCCTCCAGAACAGTATACAATTTCGAGAAACTTCCAAGTTGAAAGTGAATTCTCTAATAGAAACATTTTATCAGAGTTCATTAAGGGGATACCAGCGTATCATCCGAATAAACAGTTTATTGTAAGATTTCTCCGAACGGAATTTATGAAACCCTTGGTGAAAATGAAGCGACGCGGAAGAGTAAACGGAACAGTATCTAACACCATTTCCCGTTTCAACATTTTTCACCGGGGACAGTCTGAAACTTTCAGGAAATAATATTTGATACTCCATGTATTGCGCTATCGAAGATTATTCTTTGAAAATTGTAGACTGTTCCATGAATTCAGTACAGAGAAGTCTCACAGACAAAATGTTTTCAACGCTGGTATAAGGAGAAAAATGCCTCTCGAGAATATAAGAATTCTTGTTATTACAATATCGTAGAAAAATTCATAGGTAGGATTGAAGTTTTAAGCCCTGAACGTTGAATTTTATAAAGCATATAGTAAAATTCAGTTATTGATTCGTAATTGCCCTTATTTTTTATGTAAAAATCCATTTTACAAACCTTCCTGTTTCTGGTTTGGCAAGCGAAAGGAAAAAGAGGAGTATATTTTTTTCTCCGTGTACCTCCTTAAGTCCTATGTTGAATTTGTCCTAACAACTGATGATATTCATATGATATTACTGAAATATTATTCACAATTTTCGTGGGATATTATTGTGTACAGCCGAATAAATATTCAAATGAACTATTATTTTTGTATTAATATCAATTAATTGAAGTTTAAATTCAATATGAATGTATAATTAATTTTCCCATCAGTCTTGACATCTGGAAACACTGTGTTTTTCCACTGAAAATTCCTCAGAATATCTATGAACGTCTTTGAAAAACTATGAACACCTCTGAAAAACTGCACTGGAAGTCTTGGAGATTTTCAGAGAGTTATTGTAATTTTAATACTCCGATGTGGCAAAGTCTGGAAACACCCCCATAACTTTTGAACGGGGCATGATAATTGCATCAAATTTTTTTTTCATCGGAGGTTTTCTTATCCCAATCTTCGAATTACCCAGAATCAACGGCGTGGACATGGCGGGAACCTGATTCCTTGTGTGTGTGTGTGTGTGTGTGTGTGTGTGTGTGTGTGTGTGTGAGGAGGTGATTGTGGGTGTAGGTGGGTGTCGGTGTGTGTGGGATTGTGTGTGTGTGAGGGTGGGTGGGTGGTTCGGTCGTATGGGCCTGTGCGACCCACACACAACCACCCATACCCACACACAACCACACACATGCACGCACACACACACCCACAACCACCCACACACATCTACACACACACACACACACACACATACACATACACACATGGAATCAGATTCCCGACACGTCCACGCCGTTGATTCTGGGTAATGCCAAGATTGGGATAGAAATAACCTCCGATTCGAAAAAAATTTGATCCAATTATCATGCCTCGTTCAAAAATTAAGGGGGTGTTTCCAGACTTTGCCACATCAGAGTATCAAAATTACGATAACTCAGCGAACAATGATCCGATTTGAAAAAACAAACAACCGCTGGATTTGGATTGGAAGACCCTATCGAATGACGTATCACAAGCCCTGCCGTCTCATTTGAGATTTTGGCCCCCCTTCCCCTCTCATCGTCCCCTACAGGGCTGGGGAACTCAAAGTCCCCCGTTGAGATAGCCCTTGACCCCTCTTTCAATTCAAAAGAAATTTGATCCAATTATCATGCCCCGTTCAAAAGTTATGGGGGTGTTTCCAGACTTTTGCGCCACCCTGTATAATATAATTTGAGAGGTATATACAGCTCTTTTTGAAGAGGAATTTTCTCACATGTATCATTTTGAAATACTCCTTTTCTATTATTTCCACATTGAAAAAAATCAATACTATCGACGATATGTCTGAATATTAGATCTTTATTCTCAATTCCGTGTCAATTTCAAAACGATACCGATATCAGTCTCGTGCTCCTGTGCACTCCCAGTATCGACGATATTCTCGAGTATCGAATATCCGGTCTCGGTATCGTCTCGAGTCTCGTGCACCCCTAGTGAGGACTCGTACGCGAAATACAAGCCTCCAGCATTGGCGCATGATTATTGTATCTTCCGTACTAAGGAATGTATTTTTTTTTTCTCATCGCAGAAATTGATCAAAGATGCACACGAAAGATATTACAGTATGGCGATTTTCCAAGACAGATTATATTGGAGCTCGTACAACACTCACCACATCGAATCTTGTAATAAATTCACGGGAAAAGATTGGAAAATCCTGACGCCAAACTCTCATGAAATTCATAGATTTCATATCTATCATTCGTCTTTACAACCTAAGGTAATGTTGAGTGAAAACGATTTGACTTAATGTTTATTATTTTTATAATTGATTTCTGTTGTTGCGATATTAAGTTGATCGCTCCAACTAATACGGCAGTTGCACTAATTAACGCCGATATCGTCTAACGAATAGGAATGGACTTGAGATTCTTGAGCAAAATTTAAAAATAGGTCAATAGTAATACCATTCAATTTTATATGACGGCTAACTTTGAATGAGTAATAAAATTCATGTAAAGGTCGTGACGAACTTAAATTAACAATCGTGATTCAAAAAAAAAAATCTTAACGCGAACGCTGGCTGAACTCTAACTCCAGTAGGAAATATCACAAGTTCTTGCTCATGACTCATGAGTTATTCGCAGGAAAAAACTTATTAAAATAAAACTAGTGAGCGACTAATGAATCACTTGTAAATCTTATCTGACTAGTGATGCTTGGAAAAAACTTGTGAATTTCTTGCAAGGTTAATCCATTTTTGACTGAAATCATTGATGAGCAGTTTTATTTACACGGAGAAAAAGGAATTCGCCGTGGCAGCGAAATCTACTTTTGCTGGGTTCCTTTTGCCACAGCAGCAAATTTTTTGCTGTGACAGCAAACTATTTGCTGTTCCAGCAATCTTTTTAGCTGCGACAGCGAATTTTTAGCTGTGGCAGCAAAAAATGTTTGCTATCCCAGTAAAATTTGTTTGCTATTCTGTATATAATACTGAAAATTTGCCGGCGAAGTAAACATTTTTTGCTGCCACAGCTAAAAAATTGCTGTCGTAGCTAACACGATTGCTGTTATAGCAAATTTTTAGCTAGGTCAGCAAAAAATTTTGCTATTTTATATATAATACCTCGATTTGCTGCGTCAGCAAATTTTTTCTCTCCGTGTATTAGATCAATATTATTCATTAGATTCATATTTGGATTAATTAATTTTTCTGGATGACTGGTGAAAAAATGTTTCATGCATGTACACTAAACAAAAATAATTAATCAAATTGAAAACATGTTTCTTTATTCTGAGAATAGAATCCTCTCCAGACAGTGTTCTTTTGATGCAAGAAAACAATGTTACTACCAGAAAACAAAATTCTCTGAGTTGAAGCAAATTTGTTCAAACTAAGAATATATCTGAATCAATTATAAATTCAATAATAAGTTTTTATTTTTACCCTAATTATTCTCACAAGTGTCATGTTGGGTTCCAATGAGTTCCTCGTTAGATAATGCTGGCTGTTTCACTAGTTTTGATGAATGGAATCTAGTGAGTTGGGAGTGTTACATTCTAGCGAATGCCTTGTGAGTTCTTCTCCCTAGTGCCTCATGAGTAGAAGAGATAAACTCGTAAGTGCCTCATTATTCACTAACGAAAATTTCTACCACGGCAGCAGGGTGGTTGCCGCACTGGTTGGCCAGTAAAAAAATATTGGGATAAAAAAAAAAGAACAGAAAAATCATTAAAGAGAAAGCAAATAGAAGGCTACGGTCCTTTATTAACGTCGGAGGCCTAATGCCACCTTATAAAATACAAATAATGTAAAAAATATAAGACAAAGAACACCCGGGAACGTCCAGAGCGACTTCCGGTGCCTCAAAATGCACTTCAGGCATCGAAAATCGGGCCCTGGGATGCAGCAGGGGCACTTCCCTTTGGACCACTTACCCGGGCAGGACTGTCGCCACATCCCCAAGTTCGCCGGTCCCGCCACTTTTTGCTCCTCTCTCCTCTGCCGCTGTCTTCCTCCTCCGTTCTTGCACCCAGGCCCAAATATTGCCGGTGAAGGCGAAGCGGGCTTTCTTCAAAATGGGACTCCTGTCATTCCGCTCCACCCGCATCCGCCACCATCCCCTCCACTTCGTAGAGGCCCTTGCCGGATACTAGCTCCCAGATTTTTACAATCTCTATAGAATGAGGGACAGCCCAGAAAAACGAAACAAAAAAATGTGGGCAAGGAGAGGAATGGAAGGAACAAAAGAAAAACGAAATTTGCGTTACTCGATTACATGGCCTAACTAATCCATAAACAAGAAAAGAGAAAAACAATAATAAACTCAGAGTACAATAACGTGTCACATTTACAATCTTCGAAGACAAATCTCCACATCGTGTCAAGTTTAGGCATGGAATAGTTGGACATTACATGTCTGGGAGGATGAAATTAATTGCATCTACACGGAGAGAACTCGCGAGATATTACATTACCTAACCTTACCGTGATTTTTTTATCTCGAACTGCGTGAAAAACATCACAATATCGAAGAACGAGAATCTCGAATCCTGCACAGAAAGAAGTGAACAGTAACCGTTACTGCACTGAGAAAACAGATATCTTGAAAAATACCATAATTTATGGATTTTCAGCGCTGGTCTGACCCGAGTCGGAATATTCACTTGCATGAATCTCTAAAAGTACCATAATTTCTTGGACTTTTTGAAATAAGTATGGTACCTTCCGTATAAAAGTCCAAGACATTATTGTACTTTTAGAGGCTTTTTCAGGTAAATATTTAGACTCGGTCAGACCAGCGCAGAAAATCCATAAATTATGGTACTTTTTAAGATACCTTTTTCTCCGTGTGTCAATGACGGTAATTATTAAAAAATTGAAGGCAGTTATACAATACCCTGGTTAAAAAAAATCCATAGAATCTGATGATATGAAAATGATTGAGATTTGGTCGGAACATTGTACAAGATTCAATCAGATTTGGCGAGATTCAATGGTTTTTTTGAACCAGGGTATTGCGTTTCGCGGTATTCGTTACCGCCCGGCCAGTAATGACAAATTCCATTGCAGTACCTATGACGGTGATCGCAATAATCTTTACTATCCAACTGTATCTTCATTTGTTTTTCAACCGATTACTGCCACTCGCAGTAACGGTTACCGTTTATTTTTCACCGTGAAGTTAAAGATTGAAAATTGAACAGTTTGGCGATCTGAAATCACACAGTTGGAGATGAAAAATCACCAATCGATTGATTTTGTTTCACCTCAGTTGCGGGATGAAAAATCACAAATGTTAAGGGGGAGTCTAATGTCTAGTAATAAATGCTACTCTTTTAACAATTTTTTTTTCGACTCAAATTTATTTAATGAACTGAATCTTTTCGCATATGATAGCTAATATTTCGTAGTTTGTGAAAACATTTTTTTTTCTAATATGGCGGAATCTGGCAGTGACACGGTAGCCTGAAGTTGGTCATCTCAAAATCTGGTAGCCATGATTCCAGGAGTTTGGAATGTCTGAAACCAAAAATCGAAATGGATTCTTGTAAAATATGTTATTGGCTATGGCGTGAAGCGGAATTATGAAGAAAAAGAAAAAAGAAATTGAGAAAATGGCAGCGTTTTGAATTTTTTTTCCATGTAAATTGCTTGAAAATGGTATTTAGAAATGAGTGGAAAATATAAGTCCGTTTCATGCCATAACTACACGTGTTATGAACATTCTCCTAAAATTTCAGCAAAATCGGTCAAGTAGATTTTGCTAAATCCTGATTACCAGGTCAAAAAATGTGGTTCCTAGAAAAACGGGTTAAAAGTTTTTTTTTGCGAAAAAGAAAGATTCTCACCCTAATCAGCAATGCCTGGTCCATACAACATTCCTTCGGTTTCTTTATACATTTTATTTTCATGCATTCTTGCATGCCAAAGAAATCGATTTTTTAAAAATTTATTACTACACTCCCCCTTTGAGTCAGGGGGCATAATCTCAAATGCAACATTCTCAAACGGATTTCAGCGCTGCCGTACGGTAGTACAGTGAATTATTCGCCATAGATACAACTGACACAAACAATGAACAAATCACACCGATTTTCGAATTAGTGTTAGTGTATACATGTAAAATAATTCACTGTACTACCGTATGGCGGCGCTGAAATCCGTTTGAAAATTTTCTATTCGAGATTATGCCCCCTGCTTTGAGTGATGTAAGCAATTCTTGTCCAGTCAAGATCAAGACGACACAAGACAAGAGAAGACTTTTCTCGAAACTGCAACAGTTTTGAATAAACCTTAGTGTTCAAAATCAAAAAAATATTTTCTCAATTTCCTTCCATTTCATTCTTTACATAGTTGTACATCGAGCCGATGAATTTGACATTGGAACTGGTGAAATTTATTCTTGTTCGTTTTATTCGAGCGTCTCAAGTTCACCCCTAGTAACGAACGAGGTATTCACGTTAATCAGCGCAACTGTTGTGATAGCCGAACCAAATAATGCGTGGTATGCTTCCTGATCGCCAAGTAGGTGGTGTAACCACTTTCGTAAATTGTCGAAAATTGACTATATCCCCTAGGGGCAATCACTTTTATTCAACGGAACCTTCAAAGTCTGCTTCATTGTTGCCAACAAGTCGCTAGATCCAACGGAATGATCAATGAGGAAAAAATCAAAATCGCTAAATTCGTATAAATGGTCTGTTTTCCCACTTTCCTATGGATCTGTTGGTTTTTATGATCAGACATACAATGTGGAATCTAAAATTTCCGCATAATTCTCTAGAGTTGAAATTGTAACAGATTTGAAGAAGATTCTTTCTGCAGGTCTATTTTGATAAGTTTTCTCCGACAGAATCCGACAGCAAATGAGAGAGCAGACTTTGAAGCTTTTCTTTGCTAAAAATGCCAGGTTGAACCAGACAGAAAATTGTTATCAGCCTTTGAACGGTTTGCCTTTCCCAGGCAATCCAGACAAAAACTCACAAACTTTCTACCCAATTAGGTCCGGAATTACCAATTTGGAATATCCTGTCAAAAACCGACAGATATCTTTTGGGACGGTTCAGTCTGGAATTCACAGACTGTGATATCCAGTCAAAAACTGGCGAAAATTTATGAAGCTGAAACTAGCAGCCGATTGTTGTAACTCTTGATTAAACCTTTTTGGAGCTTTGTTAATATTAGGAATCGATTGAATAGCATTCCAGTAAACGTTTCAGATGCTTGAATACTCGATAAACGTGTTGTGTGGAAAGTTATGATAATCGGATGCTAACTCTACGGCTATCAGTTTCAGCTCCATAGAAAATTTCCCTGCCAGGTTTTGACAGGATGTTACAATTTAGTGATTCCGAACCAAATCGGGTAGAAAATTTGTCAGTTTGTGTCTGGATTGCCTGGGAAAGAAACCGTTCGAAGCCTAACAACAATTTTCTGTCCGGTTCTGCGTGGCATTTTTAGCAGGGTTATTGGAGAAAAATTATTGCCATCGAGAGCAGTACCCGAGCAGAAAAATTGTATGGCCAGCCTCATGTTCATTATGGGCCCGATCGGGCAGTGATAGGGCTCACCTTATTTTGGCACACCTGATCTGGTCCTGGTAAAGCTATGATTTTGCGTGCTTGATTAGGGCTAATCAAATCTGGCTCTGCTAGGTTTGTAATTTGGCATACAGGGCTCTGATACAACGGTGCGTTACATTCCATATGAGGGCCTGATTTGAGATAAGGCTTCCCAGATTTGATCCTGATCAAACACCCAATACAAATTCCTACTCGGGTAGTTGCTATTACTATTCTTTTTCCTTTTCTTTTCAAATAAATACATGTCAGTGATATAATTATTATTCATATTCTAGAAACCGAATCCATGCAATTCGCAACCATGCAACGAATTATGTTTGTTGAATGGATCACCGATTGAACCATCATATAGTTGCAGTTGTACGTTCGACAAAACATTGAGCCACGATGGACGCACTTGTGAAAGTAAGAATTATATCATT
The DNA here is from genome assembly GCA_018340375.1 of Gonatopus flavifemur. Classification (NCBI taxonomy): domain Eukaryota; kingdom Metazoa; phylum Arthropoda; class Insecta; order Hymenoptera; family Dryinidae; genus Gonatopus; species Gonatopus flavifemur. Next base: position 18,145,007 of record JAFFJZ010000005.1, read on the forward strand.
TTTCTATGTTCTTCTTTCTTCTTCGACGCAGTGTATTCTACAGTATAGAAAATTGCACAGAATTGAACAATTCGGATTGTGCTTCCAATATTTAGCTGGTGTTTCGTTCAATTTTTCCACCAAACTTATTATTTTGGTCTTTTCATTTGAATTGATTTGAAAATTACGAAAGAACTTCCGTCAATCTACAGGAAAAAACCGTCAGGTGAATAATCAAAATGTGCACATTGATTGTCAATGTGCAACGAAAAAGCATTTTTGTCGCATTGATTTTCAGTTTGCAACACACCACTCGGTGGCTCAAATATGAACATTGAACACTCATGTGAGTGCACCGAGAATCAATGTGGAAACAACATGTGTTTCTTCTTTGCACGTAGGCCATCATTCGCAGCCAGAAAAGATGAAGCTGAAGCTAGCAGACGTAAATCAGCAGACCGCGTTTATAAACTGAAGTAATGTGAATTTGAATTCTTTGAAAATATGTATTCTTCAAGATTACGATTCAAAAATTTCATTGGTTCCGGTATCATCATTCTACGACAATTCTACGATGAGCTGGGGTTCAAGTCTGCTAGCTCAAATCTGCTACACGGAAAGACCGGGTCTATTATTATTTGGTAAGAATTTATCAACGTTTAGAAAAATGACTGTCAATTTAGGGAAAAAAAGGATCGCTGAAAAATATTCGTAGTAAGTCTACCAAAAATTCATAGTTTAAATATTAACAGTTGGTAGGTTCATTGGTATTTTTCACAGTGAAACTATCGATTTTTAATACACCGTCTACGACTCACTACGTATATTTTTCAGCGATCCTCGTTTTTCCTAAATTCACAGTCATTTTTCTAAATATTAATAGACCCGGTTTTTCCGTGTGCTTTCAGCTTCAAGTACTTCCAAATGTGTGTTCTTGTTCTTGCCACCAGAAGTGTAATTGTATTTTCCAGTACTTGCCCAAGTAGAAATGCTCTAGTTATTGACGAGTTTTATAACGCTTAACTAGCCAGATACTAGACACCTGCAAGTACCTCGCCAGAACCCTCACTGATTCCAGTAAAAAGTAGACCACTATGAATCAGTGCATATATAGTGTACGATCAGTGAATATAACCAGTGACTACTCACTGATATTTCACTGAATCCATTCAGTGCAGTCGACTTTCAGCTGCAGAAGTAGTGAGATTTCACTGATTTGAATTTGGAGAGTACGAGGTACTTGCAAGCGTCTAGTTTTTGGCTAGTTAAACGTTACAAAACTCGTCAATTACTAGAGCATTTCTACTGGGGTGGACAGTGCCTTGCTACCATAACATATATGTATACGAGGTGTGTTCAAAAAGTAAGGTGACTTTATATTTTCAAGAAAAAATATTTATTTATTTATCAATATTTATGTTGTCCCCTTCAAAGTAATCCCCCTCAGATACAATACACTTATGCCAACGGTTTTTCCAATCCTCAAAGCACTTCTCATAAGCACTTTTCGGTATAGCCTTGAGCTCTTCCAGCGATGCAGTCTTTATCTCTTCAATCGTTGCAAATCTCCGTCCTTTCATAGGTCTCTTTAGTTTTGGGAACAAGAAAAAGTCACATGGGGCCAAATCCGGTGAATATGGTGGCTGAGGCATGATTGCGGTGTTGTTTTTAGCCAAAAAATCTCTCACAAGCAAAGATGAGTGAGCAGGGGCATTATCGTGATGCAAAAGCCATGAATTATTTTTCCACAATTCTGGACGTTTTCTTCGTATTGCTTCTCGCAAACAGCGCATAACTTCAAGATAATACTGTTTATCGACCGTACGACCATATGGTAAGAACTCCTGATGCACCACGCCATGGTAATCGAAGAAAACAGTGAGCAAAACTTTGACATTCGATCGAACTTGGCGTGCTTTTTTCGGTCTTGGCTCATCTGGGGTCTTCCATTGGGACGATTGGACTTTGGTTTCGACATCATAACCATATACCCATGATTCGTCACCAGTTATGACCCTTTTGAGTGAATCTGGGTCGTCGTTGACGTCATTCAACAGTTCTTGAGCGATGCTCATGCGACGGTTCTTTTGGTCAAAATTTAGCAATTTCGGAACAAACTTCGCTGACACACGTCTCATGCCCCAAACGTTAGAAAAAATTTCATGGCACGAGCCAAGCGATAAACCAACATCCTCAGCAACTTCTCTGATAGTAATTCGACGATTTTCCAAAACAATTTTCTTCACTGCTTGAACGTTTTCATCAGTTGTTGACGCGCTTGGGCGTCCAGAGCGAGGCTCGTCATTGGCATCTTCCCGGCCATCTTGGAAGAGTTTGTACCACTTGTAAACATTTTTTTTACTCAGAACAGTTTCACCGTATGCTACTGTCAACATTTTAAGTGTTTCGGAGCACTTTATTTTATTTTTTACACAAAATTTGATGCAAATCCTTTGATCCATATTTTCCGATAGCAAGAAATCGCCGAGCACGCAAAACACTTATAACCTTTACGCCTCTCACAACCAAACAAAAAATGCTATACACTTGAAACTTGGTACAGATGTTCGGGAAGAGTGTGCCAACATAACAAAACAAAAAAATCGATAATCGAAAGTACGTTGCCCGCGAAATTTGAAAAGTCACCTTACTTTTTGAACACACCTCGTATATGATACGTAGTCCTACCTCGGAGCTACCAAGCATTGCAGTAGAAGGAACTTGGAGGTTTATGAGTGGATGGTAGCATCGCTGCCAAAAGCGCTACCTCAATGTTGTTGACTGGGTATACACTTTTCCCAGCCAGCAAGGTGCTTCCAAATTGACGTTTTCGCTACTATAGTAGTGCTAACGGTAGCAACGTAGCAGCTTTTCAATTGCCTGCACGCTGCCATAGCGCGTATATTTTTTAATTTATAACGTAGCACTGTCTCAACGCTACCAAGTGGTGCTCCTGGTAAAATACTATCAAGTCACCACTCCCATTTTCACACTAAATTAAGGCATGTATGCACAAGGAACTTTTGAATATATTAGGTGTGCAAGTTGAAACTCGGCTTTTTTTTGTCAAATTCAATTTTATTAAAAAAATACTTCTTTCAAGGATTATCAGTTAAAATATTCGCCGGTATTATCTACAGTCTTTTGCCATTTATCGGGTAGTAGATAAATGCCTTCACGATAGTAACTTGGTAGTTTCGAAACAAAATAGTTATCCAGCCATTTCCGGACATCTTCGATATTCATGAAGTGCAGCTCCTTCAAATATGACGACATTTATCTAAATAAGTGATAATCAGAAGGAGCTGAATCTGGTGAATATGCCGCATGAGGTACAACCTCCCAGCCTAAATTGAAGATGAGTTCCTGGGTTGGTTTTGCTATATGTGGACGTGCATTATCATGCAGCGGCATCACTTTTCGCTTTCCTTGCCCGGTAAATGGTCTTTTTTCCTCCAGAGCATCACTTTAACTGAGCCCGTTAACGCTCAGCTGTAATAGTTTGGCCAGGTTCGAGAAGCTCGTAGCAAATGATTCCTTTCCAATCCCACCAGACACAGGGAGTAAAACTTTCTTTGCATGAATATTCGGTTTTTCCACTGACGTAGATGGCTGGTCCGGATCAACCCATGCTTTTCTACGTTTGGGATTGTCGTGCAAAATCCATTTTTCATCACTCGTAATGATTTTATGCAGAAAATTTTTCTTCTTTGTCTTTTATTTTCTTCCGTCAGTTTACGAGGAATCCATTTTCCTTCCTTCTGTATTTTTCCCAATGCTTGCAATCGAAGTGAAATTGCTTGACGAGTAACTCCTAACTGTTCCGCAAACTCTTCTCGAGTTTGACATGGATTTTCATTCGGTAAAACTTCAAGTTCTTCATCCTCAAATTTTTTGATTGCACCTGGACGTGGATCGTCCTGAAGACTGAAATTTCCATGACAAAATCTTGTAAACCACTTTTTCACTGTTGAATGGCTCACAGAATGTTGACCTATAATGTCGTATTCATCAATTCCATAGCTTGAGCAGCATTTTCATTCATTTGAAAACAGAATAGAATACAATGGCGTAAATGTTGCTCATCGAAATTCATCTCATAAAATTGATAGACAGGAAATTACTACTTGAAAATGACTGATATGACAACTGCAATGTCCACGCCACATATATCCAAAATGGCGGACGAATTGGATGCGTTTAAATATTTTGTTTCATGCAACCGACGTAAAGCCGAGTTACAACTTGCACACCCAATACAAGTGAATAGTAGAATCGCTGCTGCATTAGCTGCGTTACAGTTTTTCCGTGTAATAAGGTCCGAAGTTAAAAGCTCAATACTCTAAACACTTTTTCATAATAAACTACATGCATGAATCTCAAGTATGTGAATTAAGGTGACGAAATATATCGGTTTTTCAGACGACGGAAATGATGAACTCGTTCTATCATTCACAAAACGCTTTGTCATTGAATATCCTCTTGAGTTTGGAAGGCCATCGCTTCATTACAACACGGAGTTAGAAACACCAACCGGGATTGCTTACGATCCCATCACAAGTATATTTTTTCTCCATTCGAGTATTCATCGATGCTTCGTTATATAGTTTATGTTCTGTTCCTAATTTCATTTTTCCTCTCATTTAGAAAGTGTATTAATTTACTGTTCATCAACGCACAATTTATGGCGTTACGATATCGCTACGAAACAATCCAAAATCATATTGAAATTAGATGAAAATATTTTGGATGGCATGGATTACGATTATCTTGGAAACAATTTATATTGGACGGATACCGTGAATAAAAGAATCGGAGTGTATAATTTCGATACTAAGAGGATAACGATGATACCGCACAAAGAAGAACCTTACAACATTTTATTGATTCCGGAACAAGGGTATGCGATGACATTTCCTTCCCTTTTTTTTTTTGTTTTTTTAATTCTCTTCTCAATTTTTCGTCATTCGTATTACAGAGTGATGTTCGTGGCATATCGATCGAATGCGTCTCAATCGTCGGGACAAACCATCCCGAGGTACGGCATAGAACGAATTCAAATGAACGGATTGGGAATGTCAATCCTGATCAGTCGCGATCTGTTGGAAGGTTCAAAAGTTGTCATGTGTTACGATCGCTTGTCCGATGATTTATATTGGATGGATGACAAAGAGGATGGAGCTGTGCATCACTTTTCGAGAAATGGTAACTATAATTTGATGAAATTTCCGCATATCAAGCTGAATAAAAATAAAAACAATCCGACTTTTTTTTTTTCTTTATTCAATTCGATCAAGGTTTTAATGCTTGGTCCAAGACTCTTACATCTTCTTCTTTCGCTAACGTCTACAGTATGGCATGTTCCGAGCGTTACATATTCTGGACCATCAAAGATTCCGATTCGTTATACTCGATTAAAAAAAACGGAATTTACATACAAAGTGAATTCCAGGAAACGGGTAAGTACGGAGCATAATCAGGATCTTCATGAGGAAAAAGATGTGCTCAATGCTTTCGAGTTTCAGCGATGTGGAATTCGAAATTTCATTTTGTATCTAAAACAACTTTAGATTGAACATTTAATATCGATTTTTCCAGATTTAGGAATTGGTTTTGAACGCAATAAATCGTACAAAACAGCGTACAATGGATTGAAGGTTCTAGTCCCCAATCATACGAATGTTACTCAAAACCATCCTTGCCGTGAAAATAATGGCAATTGTTCGTACATGTGTTTGGTCGAGACTCTCCAATCGTTCGTAAGTATTTCATTCGGAATAAATGATGTTTCAATACGATTTTGCATGATTTTAATATCATGTATGATACTATATCGTATCATCGATGTAGCTCACAATTTGCAACATCGGGTGGTTGTTACTTTAAAAAATAGAGATGTATCCAGAATTAGACTACACTCATACACTCATAAAAATGATTTTCTTATCATGAAACAGCAGCCGTCCCAAACATAGTCTAACCTTGAAATGAATCCCGTCTTCTCACAAGACTGTGTCCACCTTACGACAAAAAAACATGTCTCTAATCTATTCTCAAGTAAGTACATAATTTTGAGTATTTCCCCCGTCTTAGCAGTAGAAGACAGTCCGTCTTGTGATTAGACGAATTCCGTTATATGAACAGAAGGAGTCATGTGTGTTAGTGACATGGAATTGTTTGAGACGGTGCCCGTCTTGTTATAAGACGGTTCTCCATCTGAAAGTATTTTGAAACGGGGGATCGTCTCATGATGATACAGCTGTGTCTTGTCATTAGAAGGTATTTTTTTTCACTTCTTTCTTGAATATTATTTCAATTGTTTTTTTTTGGGACATAAATTTGAGGTATCTTGTGGCAGCGTTGGCGAAAGATCTCTTCCTTGCATTGCGTATATGGGAAAGGTGTGGTTCCCTGTTGAAAATGCCAGGCAGATCAGGACAAAAAATAGTTGTCAGGCTTTAAACGGTCTTCGTCTCGGGAAATTCGGTCAAAAACTGACAAAATTTTTACCTGGTTTTGTCCGGAATCACCAAATTGGAATATCCTATGAAAACTTGACAAAATTTTTTCTGCCAGTTTTTGACAGGTTTGCATTGAAAATTAGCAACCCATGTGGAAATGGAAACACGCGCCGCTACTGGCTGAGTACTGTTGCCAGAGTTGCCAATACTGGCAATTCCAGAACTACCATTAGGGGGCGTGGTTGAATAGACGGTACTGGCAAAGATTCGAAATGATAACATCGTTGAACGTAAGGGCCAGTATACATTTCCCACCTCGTCGGTAGAGATATTAAATGTGATCCAACGACGGTGAAACCCTGGCATTGCAACAGGATCAGTTGTTTTGCCAGAGCTGGATGAAAAATGACAAGGAGTCTAAATGATGACATCCTACGTAGAAACTCAAACCCGACCCAGTACTGGCACAGTACCGATAACCGGAGTTACCAGGAGTGGTCATATTTCAATTTAAAAAAAAAAAAAACATTAAATTTGAACTTTGGAAATCTGAAGAATTCATTGTTCCTATTATTGTAATCGGAGAAAGGCACTTTGTAAGTGATTTCTTGAAAGTTCACTGAGTGAAGATTGAACCCGGGTCCTGCGAGTGAGAAACTGAGTCTCTATCACATCAGCCGATATCCGAGTTGACGACGAATCACTCAAATTGCCATTTATTGTAATAGGACCGTTGAAGTCATACAATTCACCATAGATTCCGTAGAGGAATAAAGTCCTGCCAATACTGCCTGCACATTGTCGCCTCTCGAACATATTGAGTGATGATACCAACTCTGGCCTAATGCTGGCGCGCGACTTCGGCTCACTACAACAGCCGAGTTACTACACCGAGAAAAACAAGTTGTCAAATTCACCTCTTGTTAAGGAAATATATAAAACATTTAAAAATTGAGTACGAGCTACTACAATTTTAGCTAATTTCACCGCAGGGAAAGTAGGATGCACTTCAGCTATGGTGTATTTCACATCAGCTGTGGTATATTTCACATGCGTTGTTGTAAAATCAACTAAAATTGTGGTCGCTTGCACTAAATTCTCAATTATTCATATATTTATTCAATAAGATGTAAATTTTACAAGTTTTTTCCCTCAGTGTAACTTCGTGATTTTAATGTCATTCGACCACCGATTCTGTAGAATGTCAGAGTCCTATCAATACCGGGACATTGCTATCTTTCAAACATATTGAATGATCATACCAACTCTGGCCTAATGCTGGCAAAACTTCGGCTCACTACAACAGCCAAGTTGCTAAGATCGTGATTTTAATGCCAGTCGATTACCGATTTCGTAATCAGTCAGAGTTTAATCAATACTGGCACATTGTCGTCTATGGAACATTTGGAATGCTAATACTAACTCTGGCTCAGTACTGGCGCAGTATTGTCTCGTCAAAGTAACCGTGTTATCGGAAAGATCAGTGAAATTTCTATCCACTATCTATTCCGTATTAGAACAACATTGGTGGATTTTGGCCCCTCATCGTGGGGGAGGGGGGGAGGAGGGGGGATTGTTTTTCCTTCAAAAATAAAGGATTTTTCCACCCCTTTGAGGAATTATCTTGTTTTTTGGCTGTTGAATCCTCCACAAATGAAGGAAAAGTCCGCCAAATTATGATGAAAAATCCCCCATTTGTGGAGGAATTTTGCTGCCACCATTTTTTGGGGGAAAATTCCACAATTACTTTTTACAGTGTATGAACTACTCCGATAATACAAAATCGTCTCTTGAAATTTGGGAAGAAAATATGTGAAACAAAGGAAAACATTGAGAAAAATTTTTCAGACTTGTACGTGTCCACTGGGACAAACCCTGAACGCCGATCAAAAAACTTGTGGAACTGAATCCGTCGAATGTTCATCCGAGGAAATAAAATGTGGGGATGAAAACGTTTGCATTCCCGCGTATCAGAGGTGAGTTGAAAAATAGAAAAGATTGACATCATGTTCCTTATTACTCACAATGGGGTATTTATTTTAGATGCGATGGCGTGATTAATTGCCCCAACGGCGAGGATGAATCAAGGGATCGATGTAATTCCCAGAATTGTACTAGCGACCAATTCAAGTGTGGAAGCGGGGAGTGCGTAGATGCGAAATATCGCTGTAATTCCAACTATGATTGTAAAGACAAATCAGATGAGAAAAATTGCGACAAACCAAAATGTCAAGGAGGTATGATAAGTCTTGAATTAAAATACTCAAGAAAATTTCTCATTCAATCTTATTTTTTGGTTTTTTCCCCCCAGATCAATTTCAATGTTACGAGGGACAGTGTATTTCTAAATATTTAGTATGCAACAATGTGATGGATTGTCCTGATCATTCCGACGAATTGAGTTGCGATCGACATGTCTGCGATAAGAACAGCTTCATGTGTGAATCACGTTCCTGCATTCCAAAATCTTATGAATGCGATGGAGAGGTATGTAAATTTGTATGATACGTTTGGTGAACATAAAAATTTCCCCCAGTGAAATAACTATAAAGAATAATCAACTGTCAAGAATAATCAAAGCCTCCCTCTCCTTGTTTAAAAAATCCTGCTCAAAAACCGATTTATTCCGATTTGTTTCGATGCGAAATTAAGGGGAGGTTCTTCTTTTTGCTTCTCATCAAGCAAATTCCGAAATAAGGTGATAAGGTACATTTTTTTTCTTGAGAAGGAAATAAATTGAGAACTCGAGTTATTTGAAACTCATCAAATGGATCCTAAAGTACATGAAAAAAATTTTCTCAAGTTAAAGGATTCGTATTCCGAAACCTTTTCAAGGCGTTTTTCTCGAAACCATGTTTTCCAAGTTTGGCTCCACGATATCTCAAAAACTACTGAACGGATCGCTCTTGTTTCATTTTTATTTTGAAGCTGATTGAATTTATTGGAGGATGAACCTATAAATGGAGATGACATTTGCGTGTTTTATTTTTCTTTTTATAGCACTTAAAAGAGCGAAAAAAAGGTGAAAACACGCTACCAAAAGTTTGCATGCCTGTCATTTTTTTAAGTTTGAACTTTTCATTGGTTTTATTGGCACAACCTTCGACAAATATAATATATTTCATAAAAAATTTTGGATTCTTTATTTCTGATAATTTTTGTAAGTGCTATAGTGGCGCCCGATTGATCACTGTTTCTTTAGGTGGTTATGTTTCAACGCGTATCAAACATTCCCATGGCATTATTTTTTACTGAAAAAAATGTTTTTCTGTACTCGAGGACTCAATTAACGAATGTGGGAACCCCCGAGTTCTTTATTCACTTCCTTTCATGAAAAAAAAACATTCTAGAAAATCACCTTATTTTAGGGTCGCTATAGATGAGAATCAACCTCCCCTTAAAAATAAACTCTTTATTATTGATGAACTCGGATATATGTTTAAAATATTTCAAACTCTTCTTATGTCTAAATAATGTCCAAAAAAAGGCTCTATGCAGATATCTTCAAACAAATTTGTTATTCAAAAGATAACTAAAAGTGTTGTAAAAAAATAAATCATTAAGCTTGTCACAAAGATAAGACACGGAATGTTTGTTATTGGGAATTGTCATAAGATTGAACATGAAAATAAAAATTTTATGAACCTAATTGGAAGTTTGAGCAATAATCGTTTTAGTTATAATGACAAAATTCTTAATTGTAGATCGATTGTGACGATGGCTCGGACGAGGGAGAAAAATGTCAAACGCGGAATTGTTCCGCCGATATGTTTAGGTGCGAGAACGGTCGTTGCATCGATATCTTGTTATCCTGTAACGGAAACGACGATTGCGGTGACGGATCGGATGAAAACCAGTACAAATTCCCAAGTTGTTTTGCCGCGCATAATCATCATTTTCTCAATTGCGCAGAGGACGAGATCTCATGTAACAAATCGAGCCTTTGCTTACCGAAATCCTTGAGGTATGCGATACACGACGAAACTTTTACTGGATAAATTATTTTTTCCATCGACTCAACCTTTTTATCTTTTTCGAAAGATCTTGTTCCGTATTATCTTTGTTCAGATGAAGATACTCTCGGAAAAATCAAATCATCGCTCAGGTTGATTCTCAAACGAATGACAATGAAAATACATTGTTCTATTCTCAGATGTAATGGCGTTGCGGACTGTCCTTACAACGACGACGAGAGCAACTGTCCGCATTGCAGCATCAATGAATTTTCTTGTGACTCGACAAGGTGTATTCCACGGGATTGGGTCTGTGACCATCATCCCGATTGTCAGGATAAAACCGATGAGATGGTTTGTAGGGACGATACAGTTATTGGAACAAGTAGTAGTATATCTGACGCACCGTGTCCAGAATTTACATGCGGCTTAGGATCTTGTATCCCTTATAGTCAAGTATGCAACAACGTTAATGACTGTCTGGACGGGAGCGATGAAATGGGCAAATGTGGTAAGAAATGATTTTTCACTTTCATATATAACAAATATTAGGTGTGTGCGAGTGCTCGAAATTTTCGAGTATTCTCGAGCGGAGTCGAGTATTTTGTACCACTCGATATTTTCGAGCTATTCGAAAATCTTTGAATAATTTGTCGATTTTCTTAGAATTATCATGAATCATCGTTCGCAAAGGGTAAGATATTCTTAGAGAACATGAGGGATCGTCATCCACTATCACATATAGATTATATTAGTTTAGTTTAGTTTGGTTTACTTAATATGGGTTATTTTGCCCTTTAGATACAAAACTATAGACGACCAAATGCGGTCGTAATAACAAACAACAAGACAAAATCAAATGAAATGAAAATAAATAAAATATATATATCGAAGTAGAGCGTAATAATGAGCATCACACACACACACAGATTTATACACAGTTGGAAATTTTGTGTTAAATTCAACACATTTCACATGTCCCGAACGGTCCACACATATTTTTGTGTCGATATCACATAATGTATTTGTGTTAGCTAATAACTCAAGCTCGATGTAAATAATATAACACAAAAGGATGTTGATAAAGTTTTGATTGGAATTTCCGATCGTGTAAATTCAACAGATAAGTACTGTCAAATGAAATCCAAAATAAGGAATGAATCAACAGTTCAAAAGTGTAATTTATGGATTTTTTTACATCAATCAAATGTGAAAATCACACTTTTTTCGTGTTGAAACAATGCATAAGAATAAATTGAAAAAAACAGTACTTCAATGAGCATTGAACATAGATCGTCGGGACCGAATGTTGAAGCTGTATCACTCAAGCCACTGCCGGTCCTTTGATTGAGTGTACTTTCTTTGCGTATATCGACTCGCACTCTATCTTCAAATTCACATATCTAGAAAACGAATTTCCATTACAATGAAAGCTAAAACCAAAATGCATGAACAGTTCTTCCGACGACTACTAAAGTTACACGTACATAGAAGTTTCATAAAAAAATAGCTCCCACCACTGGCGATCTCCCCTTGGTAGTTGAGAACAACACAATTTTTATGTTCAATCTTGAGTTGAATAACATTTGTGTCATTTTGACACTTTTTTTCACTTGTTTGAATGATTTCACATTATAAATCAGTTGAGACCTGATTACACAAGGACTGTCTGTAGAAGTTACACGTGGTTGTGTTGAATATTTAACAGAAAATTCATGACACACGGATTTTTTAACACATTTACACAAAATTTTCAACTGTGTACTTATATGTTAACTAATACACCTCCTATTAGCAGCAGCTCAAAAGTTTGTCACAGATCCAGAAAAGAAATCCACTTTATTCCTATATATGTTAGCCAGACAACAAATGCGGCTAAATGGATCAGTATATACTGATAGACTGAGATCTGAAAGTCGGGATATTGCAAAGAAGTGGTTTTCTGAGGAGCCTAGATGGCACATTGAAATTTAGCAAATTTATTAGGAATTGAAATTAATTCGTAGCGTTTGTTTTATGAAAAAAAATTATTTATCTCAAATGAAAATCAAAGGATACATTGATTAAAGTATTGTCCATCGCTTTCAACTACTTTCGACCATCTTTCGGGCAAGGAATAAATACCGTGTCGGGAGAACGCATCATCTTTGGATGCAATCCACGAATCGACCCATTTTTGGCAATCTTCGTAAGAAGTAAATTGTTGCTCAGACAAGAAAATTCTGCTATGAGCCATCGAACGGAACAAATGTTAATCAGATGGCGCAATATCTGGAGAATACTGCGGGTGGGGTAGAACTTCCCATTTAAGTGTTTCGAGGTATGTTTTCACCGGTTCTGCGACGTGCGGACGAGCATTGTCGTGCGGCAAAATGACTTTGTCGTGTCTTTTGGAGTATTCCGGTCGTTTTTCTTTCAATGCACGGCTTAAGCGCATCAATTGTAGTCGGTAACGATCCCCAGTTATGGTTCCATTCGGTTTCAACAGTTCATAATAAATCACACCCATCTGATCCCACCGGATACAGAGCAGGAACTTCGACCCATGGATATTTGGCTTTGCCCTTGATTGTGATGGTTGGCCGGGCTTGACCCATGACTTTCTGCGCTTCGGATTGTCGTAATGGATCCATTTCTCATCGCCAGGGACAAGTCTATGCAAGAAACCTTTTCTTTTCTGCCGTTGGAGCAGCAGTTCACACGTGAAAAAACGCCTCTCAATGTCCCTTGGTTTCAATTCATATAGGATCCAACGTCCTTCCTTCTGGATCATGCCCAAACTTTTCAGACGTTTTCCTACCGTTGATAAGTCAACTCCCAATGATGTCGACAATTCTTGAAGGGTTTGACATGAGTCTTTATCGAGCAACGTCTCCAAATCAGTATCTTCAAAATTTTTTGGCTGGCCAGGTCGCTCCTTATCATCCAAGGCGAAATTACCAGCTTTGAAACGTGCAAACCATTTTCGACACGTTTGCTCAGCTAGACCATGTTCACCATACACTTCCAATAAAATACGATGGGCTTCGGCAGCACAAAAACACTTCATTCGGTATAAATTTTTACATGTTCAATAAGTTATGAAGTGTTGTTATTTACGATTCAAAAACAGGTTATGTAAAACAAATGACGTCCAATAATAGCTGTTTCACGGTGAATAGATTATTGTCGGTGACAACGGAATACTTTGTATAACACTGTAAAAAAAAACTGGAAATTTACTGTGCAACTGGACTGGAAATTTCCAGTGCTAGTAGTGGAATATGGATATTCCAGTACATGTACAGAGATTTTGTTGTTACGTTACTGAAAATTTACCAAGCATAACTGAAAATTCAGTCATTGTACTGGAATTTTCAAGTTTGAGATGATGTACTGAAATTTTGCCATGATTTCGCGAAAATTTTACCGGCTCGTACTACAATTTTATAGTTCTTGTGCACCAAAAAAAAATATTCCCTCAAAAAGGACTTGATAAAAAATTTGGAATTTAGAAAAAAAAACCTAATCGTTGGTATACTGGAATTATACAGGTTTTTAACTGCAATTCTCAGGTTTTGTGATGGAATTTTCCAGTTACTATGCAATTGAATTATACAGGTTTTGAACTGCAATTTTCAGGTCGTGTGATGGAATTTTCCAGTTGCTATGCAACGGAATTTAATCACTGTTGCACTGAAATTTTCCACTTCTATTGGACTTCGTCATTTCTGGCAGGAAAAATTTCAAGTCTTTATATTAAAAATTTCCTGATTGAGATTTTGAATAATAATTGTAATTGTAGCCAATGAAATTGATATATGAGGTTTTTCCAAGACTTATCCTCTTGTGTTCTAGATATGAAGCATATGTAGTAACCCAAGCTGGCCTTCCAACATGTCGCGCTATAGCTCATCGGTTAGGTCTTAGGTTTCAGTTGGTAGGCAGGTAGAAAAGTGTGGGTTCAAATCCTGTTAGGTAGACATGAGTTTCTGTCCATCCAAATGAACGATCAAAAGTTTCTCAATCATCTTGGAACACAAGGACCCTGCAAAATCACTTTGCGTGAGCAATTTTTTTTCAATTTTCATGGATATTTTCAGCATTAATTTTCCAGTACATGTCCTGGAAAAGTCCAGCTCGTGTACTGAAAAATTCCAGTACCGAGGCTCAGAAAATTTCCAGTTTTGATGCGGGAATTCCATAACGTTTGCACTGAATTTTTGCAGTACAAATGTGCTGAAATTTTCCGGTACATGTACAGGTTAATGACTTCCAGTACATGTACTGGAATTTTCCGGTGAAATTTTTTTACAGTGAACGCTACGAATTAATTCCAACACCTAATAAAAGTTCAGGACAACTAATTTGCCCATTGATAATTTTGAAAATGAATACCAAGTCATTGATCAATCTACGATCTTCCAGAGTGTAATCATATTGAACAATTTCATCAAAGGTTTTGAGTTTCAAACGAGTTTTGTATATCATTCGATTCAGGGAAGCAAGGCGCGTTCAACTGTGTCAATAGAAATTAGTTATCGCTCCTAATTTTTGCATAATAAAAATGTTTCTTCTTTGAAAACGAGTTGAAAATTAGAAAATCATCAGAAGAAAAAAGCCGTAACTTACATAAAAATGAGAAGAACCATCGAATACGTCATCACTTTGCCAGACGAAAAGATCGTAATTTGAGTTACGGTCTTTTTGCTCGGTATAAAATCAATGAGGAGCAAATATCTCGTACTATTTGAAAAAAATCTCTTCGGAATTGAGCCAATTTACCAAGGAAGAAAACCGTAAGTCCGGTCGTAGGCTTCGGCACAGTTCGGAAATGGTCGTAACAAAGATCTTAGGTGCCATTATGTATGGATTTGAATCGTTAAAGTGAATATAAAAAAGGCAGAATCACACACCTGATTCAACGTGAAAGAAATATTACTTTTTGAAATATCTAATCCATAGATTTGGAATTCAATTATATGGTGATTTTCATGAACGTCGCATACCGAGTTGACATGTTTCTTCGCTTGTAAAGCGAACTATCAATAGCATAATGCTCGGGCGCTGTTCAATAGAAAAGAATCGTAACTCGAGTTATGGTTCTTTTGATGGGTATTTTCGTTCACCAAATACCCTTGGCTCATTTTTTCATTTGTTGTTATTTAAAAATATTGACTTTTTTTTTTGTAAATAAGCCCTTATTTTTTTTGTAAGCACCCCTTATTTGCCCTAGAACTGCTCTAATATTGTCAAAATGATTGTAGGTCAGATCTCCCAATCCTTTTCTCCCAATAGTCAACTCTCCTCAAACGAACAGTCCCAAAATAATGTGAGTTCTAAAACATAATTTCCTAAAAAAAATTATTCCCAATATACAATTGTTCTAAATTATTTTTATTGCTCAAGATTGTCAGTACTATAAGATTACAATTCTAGATTATAACCCACGGATTTCAAATATGTCACAATATCGGTCTCATATTCATTATATTTCGAAACTATATAAAAAATTCTGTCAGCAGCCCTTTTTTGTTTGGGACTACGAACTTTCCTAATTGTTTGTCCCAAGTCAAGTTGTTGTAACATTGACTCAGTGTCAGCTTGTTCTTTGATCATTTCTCTAAAAAAAAGTATAGATACTGGGATGAGAACGACCCACAACAATTTGGAAACGATTGTGCCACCCTTCAGACATGTTGTTGGTGGTTTGAAGGCGTTGAAGAACTGTTTCGTATTGGTTCCATATTGATATTGGGTATCGCGGGGTTGTAGCTTTTCTCCTACCCCGTGCTCTCCTTCCACGGATGTAAGTTGCTTCAAAATACTCCGCCACTGGCATCAAATCATCAGGTATATCATCCAATGCCGTTTCGAAGTGTGATTCAACGGTTTCAGGTGGCACAAAAGCTGAAGCACATATCATATGAGCAGCAATCTTCAATTCGCGGTCTTCAGGGTTATTGTACTTCTGTTGCAAACCTTCTGCTTGAATACGCCGATGAAAATTTGGATTCAAATGAAATAAACAAGCTCGAACCACTGTATTTCCAATAATTTTTTGCACAGAATTAATAATTGCGAGTTCGAAATCGACCATTACACGATGTGGCAGAGTGACATCTAAATTATAATTTTTTGCTGCTTGAAGAACCACCTCAAAAACTTTCGAATAGGAGGCTTCTTGCTTAGAATCGAGAAGTGCATGCACGAAAGGTAATGCGGAACAAGTGAACAACTGAAAGAAGAGACAGACTATTGCGACAACAGTGAAGCTTGTAATAAGTGAATAAAGGAACAAATCGTGCGTCATTGGGAATTCATGGTTTTTAGGAATTCCAGATTAGGAGAAATAAATTAGGAAAGGAAAGTTTAGGAGTCGAGTGTCATTAGGAATTCATTTTTTTAGGAATTCCGGATTAGGAGAAATAAATTAAGAGAACTGACCCCCTCCCGTCAAAATATTAGTTACATCATACAATTTTGATGTGGAATAGTTTTTCTCGGTTTTGTCCGTCCGAACGGATTTGGAGTTAACAACTTTTTTGCCTGGGACGGCAGATGTCCATAGGATTGTAGTTTTCATACGCCAAAAAACGCAGAAACAATATTTAGCTTGATGAAGTGACCAAATCTGAGAAGCATATTCCAAATGAGGTCTTAAATATTAGGTATATTCATATTCATATATATTAAATACTTTTCGAGTACTCAAAAATCTACCAGATAATCAAACAATTGTCGGGTATACTCGACTCGAAAAAATCACTACTCGCACACCTCTAACAAATATCAATATATTCAAATCCGGGTACCCAAGCAGCAATGGAAGTTCAATGTATATACGAAATAGAAACGTTCATAGAATGTACGAATAAGATTCAAAGAGCATACAATGAACGTTCATAGAATATTCGAATGAGACTATTTTACGTATGCTTAGTATGCGCATAGTATATTCGAAATGTACGATATGCATTCAATCAACGTTCGTTTGACGTACGATCGTATATTCGATGAATGTACATAGCACCTATAAAACGGTCTCATTAGAATGTGCATGGAATATACTTGGAATATTCGTAGAACATACATAGTATATCCCGATGCTACTTGGGTAGGTAAGATCATATCAATTTTATGACTTTTTCTATGCTTTTTGTTGTCTCTCCCTGCCTCAGTGGTTTCCTGCGCCATCTTGAACCCTTGTGAATTTGAATGTAAGAAAACTCCTTCTGGACCAATATGCCATTGTCCATCGGGCTATCGTCGAAATCCAGACAACACAACTTGCACGGACATAAACGAATGCGACTATAATGTTTGTTCTCAAATTTGCAAGAATACCTTAGGATCGTTCATTTGTTCTTGCGAAGAAGGGTATTTTTTGCGACAAGATAAAATATCTTGCAAAGCTCTGGGTAAATGAAATGATTTATTATTTTTTATTTCATGGTAAATTCGAGTAATAAACGAAGTTTCAATTTGGAAAAAAACAGGTCCCCAAATGGAGTTTATAACCGTCACGAGAAACGACATCAGGAAAATGTCTCCGAATCTCAACTTCATTCAAATCATTTATCGAGATTCGAATATCGATGTAACCGACTTTGACATTAATATTCAAAGAAATGCCATTTATTGGAGCAGTAGTGAGTATTTTAACGTGATATTTTTATAAACTCTCGATCCAGGGTTAAATTTGATATGCAATGAGAGAAGTAATGAGAAAAATATTTATTCCCATGTAAACCCATCTGTTTTACAGATTCCTTGGGTACGCTTAGTAAAATGAGCACTGCCAATCAAAAAGTGGTAGTAATTCATGAATTCAATAAACCTGGCGCAATTGCGGTTGATTGGTCCACGGATAACGTTTATGTCTACGACGACGATCATTCGAGTTTCATCAAGGTAGTTGGAACAAAAATTTGAATTATACTTTTAGGAGAACTAAATCAGATTATACTTGAGAGTCTGATTTCTCAGGAAGCTTTATATCAAGAACCCTGGTAGAAATTTGTCTGGGCGTCCCATTTACCATCCACGTACCAGATGAGATTTAGTTGGTTCATGTAGATTTTTCATGCGTCAACTGATCAACATTGATAATCCATCAACACGGTCAGAGGAATAAAAAGAAACCCCAACGTTTCAATTTGTCACTCAGAATTAAATATGGAAATAAATTCAAGAGCAACGTTCTTGACTGGAGATTACATGTCAAAATACAATGTTACCCTATTTCACATTTCTAATTACCAATTTGAACAACATTCTAGCAATTCCCTGGGACATCTGGATGGACACAGGTTAGAAAGTGCGTTACAAAACTAGCTAGAAACCAAACTAACATCTGGAAGAACTAGCTGGAGTCCATCTAATTCCCAATCATAATTTCTACCAGGGTAGTTTTTATTGAATTCTATAAAATATCGATAGAAATTAGATATTTTCTGTGTTAGAAAAATCAATGTTCTCAAATATCGCCCATCCTTAGTTATGAGGATAACAACTGGAAGAGCTCTTAAATAGATTTTAACGTCATCCAATGCGTTGATCGAGGAAGTCCCGAGAACTCTTGTTCGCAACTACTTTATGTTATGTTGAAGAAAACATGTTTCAGTAATAGAGATGTGCGAATCACGTTTTTAGACCCTCGAATCGAATCGAATCGAATCACAACATAAAATCAATACTGGATATAATAATCATTTGAATGGAATTTAAACATTGCATACGTATTGTACTAGTGTAGATGTACCATTCAGAGGCTCTTTAAGCCTTCTTAGCCCATTGAATTCGTCTTAATTTTTCATATTTTAAACATAAAAAATGAAGTCCTCATATTCGCTATTTTATATTCGTGAGGAATTCATATTTATTAGCTTGATTTGTTAATTCATAATCATCGATCAAAATGAGATGAAAAATCTCTGATAAACTTTGCCCCAATTCCATCATATTTTTCATCGAAATTTGAGAGTTGATCAGACTTTTTCGGATTTGTTCAAAAATAAGTCCGAGTTTTTTTTCTAGATATTATAGAGAAATTGTCAAACATTTCTTCTTATTGAATTTGCAACCCAGGTAGCACAAGAGTTCTGAAAGAGGTCATAAAGAATATTAAGTATTCTTATAGAACTCTTTTGGAATTATTGTGCTATCTGGGAAATTTTGCACAAATGTCGGGAGCACCCACTGTCGGGTTATTATAACCAAACTTCGGGTTGTTGTACCTATTTTTTTTCAGTGCCTATAGCGCTCGAGTGTTTTGTTATCCGGTCACTGATTCGTTTTAATAAATGATTCAAATTTCAGTAACATTGAGTTTTTGTTGAAATGAGGTTTCTTTGACTAATGTGTTCTACTCGAATATAACTGCGGTAATACTTCTTGATACACCGTGGAAGTTCAAATGAAGTTCAAAACAATTCATAAAGAATTTTCAAATTTCATCAAGAATTCTTTTGAATAGTTGTGTAGTATGAGTCGCACAGCCAGTAACATTTAACAATCTTTCGATGATGAATATCCAATAGAATTATTTTGCGAACAATATTTTGTACACATTCTCAAATCAGGTACACTGAAGGAAAATGTATTTGACTCGAATGAATTGTTTTTTTTTCAGTGTAACATTGATTCGGAATCGAACCATTGCGATTCGAGCATTTCGAATAATTCGATTTTAGATTTTTTTGATTCGATTTCGAACTATTCGCACATCTCTATATAGTAAACAATTTTTCGGCCAACATTAGAAACTGTCATAATGTTATTATCCTCAAAGATAACAAAAAGATGGCGGAAATCGACACATTAGAGATTATTTTGACATTTTTTCGATCACTTTATGAAAGTTTCAAATGAAAATTTCAGAATTTTTACTGGAGTATGATAAGAATAACATCAAATGTTCTTGGAAAAGAGCTGTTTTAGATCTACATTGGCGCATTGGATGAAATGAGGATCTCTTCAAGAGCTTCTCCATATAGAAATATTTCGCTGAAAAATTTCTGAATATCTCTGTAGAATCTCTGGTTCCCCTCTGCAAAAGTCTGATAAAGTCTAAAGAAAACTCTGAGATTTCGATGAAAAAACTAATATTTTTGGAACATCGTTTTCAGAGTTTTTCCGAGTTCATCAGAGATGTTTCATCAAAATTTCAGGCAGATGATTATGAATTTATTCCTGATAAAATTGTCTGTGTTCCCTCTGAGAGCTATAAAAAAAAAACCATGCAACATGAGCGACATTTGTCGTAATTTAATATAAACAGCAAAGTCAGAGAACAATCGTCTGCTAGTTTCAACTCAAAAGCTACGAGAAAAGTTCCAAACATTCCTCGCATTTTTTTCAGAGTTTTGTCAGGAATGAATTCATAATCATCGATCTGAAATTTCGATGAAAGATCTCTAATAAACTCGGAAAAAGATCCGAGGAAATTCTGACAATTACTCATATTTCATGATTTTTTGTATAGCTATCGGAGAAAAAACGAACATTTATCACATACTTCTTCCAGAATTTCATCAGGAATAAATTCATGATGATCAATCTGAAATTGTGATGAAAAATCTCAGAGTTTCTCAGCCTTTGTCAGATTTCTGCAGAGAGGAATCAGAGTTTTTCAGAGATTTCCAGAAATTTTTCAGCTAGATATTTCTATACGGGTATCGTGGAAATTCTTCAATTGTATATCAATCATGAAATTTCTCTCAACAGGTCTGTCAATTGGACCAATCCATATGTGCAAATATAATCACGGTCGAAAGCTCGAACAGAGTCATGTCCATAACCGTGATACCTAAAGACGGGTACGTATACGTTTTACCTTTCGACGAGGGCGCAACAACCTATAACGCTATGAATGGGTGCCCAAAGCATGTAACACTATCGATGACTAAAAAGAAGTCATCTTTTGAGAAGATTGGCTGCGCAGCATGCTATAGTTCAACTTGTTTGAATATTGTTTTGATTTATGGAGAAATGTTCAAAATTACACATAATTTCTATAAAATTCAATATAATTGATATATAATTTATAAATAATTCTATATAAATTGAATATAACCGGCTTCATGGCTGAGGGGTTAACGCACTAACTTTCAGACATGGATGTTCGAATCCCTGACTAATCAATTCACCTTTCTCCTTAACGATAATGCCGCGAAAGGGGAAATGGCGGTTGAGGAGTCAGGGAATCTTACCTCAGCCGTGTAGGTTAGGTTGAAAGTACGCTTCCCCCGGTCCAATTGGTCTTGGCAGCGTAAAGAGACCAGGTCAACAAAAAACGGAAAAAAAAATTTATAATTTTAAAAATGTTTTCACTCGGGCATTACAATTGAAGAGGTACCTCTACGTTTTGATTTTGACACTTCACGTTCATATTTCTGGAATTATTGACTTTTTGAAAGACTATACGACGGTACAAAGGATATTGCTTTTGTTTGTTATTGATTGTTTCAAGGGCTATCGAGCATCAGAGAACGGATAAAATTTTGTTACGTAGTGCACTGCTAGAATTACGCTCTGAATATAAATCCAAAGCCCAAAACATATTCTCCAACATGAGAAAGCAAGTTCTGAAAAATATTGTCATTCCCTAGTAGGAATTTTGATATGGAAAACATCAGGTCCAGATCAGGCATGCCTGATTTCCGTTCAGGGCCTGACTTGAGTATCTGATAAGGCCCTGACAAAAATGTAACGCAGGGAAAAGACAAGGTCCTGATCAGGAAAACCAAACGTTTCCCAATCAGGATCTGATCAAGGTAATAATTGAATTCCCAATCAGGACCTGATCCGGGTGGTAGCGGAATTTCCAATCACGACCTTATCTAAGCTATATTCTAACATTCAATTTATTTTTCATGGAATTCATTTTTCATAAAATTTTTTGAAACTCCCCCAACAGAAGGAATTTTACTGATGATCCAAATAGACCTCAGTTGAACATTTAAAAAAGACAGGTGAATTTCTAATGAGTCCTGTGGAAATTCTGAATAGTTTGATACATTCATTGTTCTGAATTGATCAGGTCCTGATCAAGATATCTTGACAGTTACCTCACAATCCAAATACGGATGAGTCGAGGCAATCCTGATCAGGTTCTAATAGGAATACCATGTCTGAGTTACTGAAAGGGAAAATCTGACTGGGACCTGCCAACAATCTCGCGTTACATTGTTGTAAGGTCCTAAACAGGATGCTATGTCAGGACTTGATGGGGTAATTAAAAGTTTTCCTTGATTAGGAGTTCCCTATTGCAGCCTTACGAGGGCCATGCTTCTAATAGGGAATTCCCTGTCAAATTTCTACTAGGGTTTGTAGGTCAATATGTTTTTGTAATCTTTTGCATGATTTTGAGGAATCTTTTGTTGTTCCAATTTCATATTCAAAGTTCAATCAATGTAATTTATCACTGCAAATTTGGAATTTGTGTTCATTGCTTATAGTTGTTCAAAAAGTACGTAGCGAAGTTTCGTACATTTCTTCAAGGATGCCATAGCTCTTAATTGAACATAGATTGATTGAATAATCCTATGCCAGACAAATTCGGTCAGATCCGAACAAATTCTAGAACGAAGCCCAAGAGAATCAGACACAACCTTATCAGATTTATGCTTAATTTTGTCCAAATTTAATTCACATGTTGAAGAAGAATCGTAAAATTTTCGCAGAATGGTTTTAAGGGTGGCCAAGTATGGGAATGAGCGTATACAATGTTTTGCACAAATTGATTTCTTAAACCATTTAACATTTGTAAATCTAAGTGCACAATAATATATCACATATCTAATTCGGATAACAATTGGCAAATGGCCCACGCCTGGCCCGAACTGGCCTGGCCTGGCCATCACAAAAAATGGCCCAAGCTTGGGATGATAACCTCGTGCCTGGCTTGGTACCCAACATGAAGCCAAAAAACAATGCCAAGCATGGCCCAAGGTATCATGATATACATGTATTACGACTTTTTTGAAGCTTGGCTTGTATAACCAAACCGGACCTGGCCCAAGTTGTGTATTATTAACTTTGGACAAGCTTCAATTTGGTTCTTTATACTTCTTAGAGAAAATAAATACACCATTCTTCATGACATGAAGAATCATCATCATTCATCATAACACTAATTAATATTGGTACAACTCTAAGATAATTACAAGCATGAAGATGCGATATAGATTCTCAATTGGCCCAATATTGGTTCACCGTGCTTGGCGGTTCAATGTTTTGTCAAGCTTCAACTACTCGTTGTGATGCATTTCCTATGAAACGTGGTATGGATTTTCAAATGACAAATGGTTTTATATTGGGCCGATATTGGTTTGCTATGCTTGGCAGCTCCACATTTTGCCGAGCTTACACCAGTTGTCATATTGGCATTCCCTATGAAACCCGGTATGCATTTTGAAATAACCAACGGTTGTAAATTGAACCAATATTGATCAGCAATGCTTGGCAGCCCAATATTTTGCCAAGCTTGGGCCACTTGTCAGTATTGTCATTTCTTACCTGGGAAGATGCTATCGGGTTTAAATTTTCTAGTGATTTTTATTTCGATTCTGAAAACATTTGGAAAATTATGACTCTCAGTCACCAAAAAAATTCACGATTTTGTTTTCTTTAGTCTCACATCGGTCCATCAACAGACTAGAAATTTATAATCGAAATGCAATGCCAAGGCTGTACTGTGTTGTTAATCATTTTCCATCCGTGTTCGTGGTGTAATTAATGAAAAAAGTTTGCGCAGAATCGCAGTTACTTCTGATACTTCAGTTCTTTTGAATTGATGAATATTAGAGATTATTCAAATATTGCAGTCACATTGTTAATATCGTTTTTGTGTTTATTCTACCAAAGCGAACTGACGTGCGCATAATAGTGATCGAATGAATGAACAATGGTATAATAATATTTTGATATGAATCGATAGATACTTGATTTGGAGTCAAACTGATTGGAGTAACTATCACAATTTGTCAAGTAAAATATATCGAAGCGACATGACTGGTTCAGGGAAACGCGTCATCGTTGACAAGGATCTTGGAGTCGTAAGAGCGATAACCGTTGATCATTTAAAATCTCGAATATTTTGGTCTGACACGTCATTGAAAGTCATCGAAACATCCGATTTTCATGGAAATATGCGTTCGGTGTATTTTAAAACTGAGGTAAATAATTCAATTTGTTTTTATTCATTTTTCTCCATTGAGGGATTTACATAGACAAGTTGTGAATTCAAAGTCTCTGATTTATAGAGAAAATTTTGGAAACGGATCGAAGGGAGCATTTTTAATGAGTCTTTGAACATAATAATGTGAAAAAAAAAATGACACATCAAGAGCAGTAAGAGAATTTGAAGAATTATTTACGGACAATGATTCCTTGCTGAAAATGCAAAGCAGATCCGGACAAAAAATAGTTGTCAGGCTTTGAATGGTCTTTGTCCCAGGAAATCTGGTCAAAAACTGACATTTTTCTGCCAGTTTTTGAAAGGATATTCCATGTTTAGTGATTCCGGACGAAACCAGGTAGAATTCTTTTCCCCGAATCTGCCTGGCATTTTCAGCAGTGTTACCTTACAAACGCAACGTCCAAATATCTTTTAGATAACAATCTAAAAGACGTTTTTTATTGCCAAGAATAATCAACCCTCAAATCCTTTCTCTCTTTGTTTCAAAAATCCTACTCAGATAACCGATTTATTCCAATTTGTTTCGATGCGAAATTAAGGGAAGGTTCTCATCAAGCACGTTTCGAAATAAGGTGATTTTCCTGAATTTGTATTCTTAAGAAGGAAATCAATTGAGAACTCGAGTTATTTGAAACTCATTAAATGGGTATTAAAGTACATGAAAACAATTGTCTTGTTTTTCAAGTTTGGCTCCGAGATATCTCAAAAACTACTAAACGGATCGCTCTTTTTTCATGTTTATTTTGAAGCTGATTGAATTTATTGGAGGATGAACCTAAATGGAAATGACATTTGCCTTTTTTTTTCTTTTTATAACACTTTAAAGAGCGAAAAAAAGGTGAAAAAACGCTAACAAAAGTTTGCATGTTTGTTAATTTTTTAATTTTGGACTCTTCATTGGTTTCATTGGTACAACCCCCAACAAATATGATATATATTTCATAACAATGTTTGCATTTTCACACGCTTTATTTTGTTGCTGAAAACAATGTTTTTATGTACTTGAGGACTCAATTAACAAATGTAGAAACCCCCGAGGAGTTCTTTATTCACTTCCTTCCATGAAACAAAAATTCGAGAAAATCACCTTATTTTGGGATCGCCAGATGCGAACCTCCCCTTAAGATTCAAACTCATTTACAAATAGGTTTGAATTAAAATTTTGCATCAAAATTAATAAGAAGTAAATAGGAGTTAAATAGGACTTCTCGAGCAGGGCTACCACAAATATATTTCATATAATTATTCTTGCAGGTTTATCAACCTATTCAAAGCATCAGCGTATTCGAAGATAACTTGTACTGGTTGATTATTTCATCGGCGCAACTGAAAAAATGTAATTTATACAACGATAGATCATGTACCTTGATAAATCTCAGTTCGACAAATGTAGACAGTCATTTTACAATTGGGCACACCTCCAGACAACCTACCAGTAAGCCTAAGTTTTACATGACACGAAATTTTCATAATACCAAGGAAAAAAACACATGCACGATTTTTTGTACACGAATCGATATAACTACATATGTCTTATCTGTTACAGTGTCAAACCCTTGCGATAAAAAGAATTGTAGTTACCTGTGTGTATCAAAAGGCGCCAACAGTTCTGCCTGTATATGTCCAGATGGTTCTTCATCTGAATCGGATGATGCGCCTTGTAGTTTGGGAAATACGATGTTCAGATTCACTTCAAACGAAAAAGTATTGATCGCGAATGATAATAACGGTAATCAACGGAAACCTAACGCCTTCGTTATCGGCATTACGATCGTCATGGTGTTTGGAATCATTGGATTCTTAGGATATTTTTACTATAACAAAATCATATCTCTTTCAACGAGTAAAACTAATTTGAGGTAATTTTGTATGTACATACTGGCGGTCCTGTAGGAAAAATTTCATAGACATTCTCAAATACCTGATAAAGTCTGATAAACGACCCACACTGCACTTGTGGCCTTGAAGATATCTTGAGGAACTCTTCAGAAAAGTTTTATGCAACATGAAAAGATATCCTTTAGATGTCTAAAACAGTTCTTACTCCTAAAAGACATCTAAAAGATATCTTATCATCATGAAGTAATAATCAGTCTTATGACTGGCTTGATGAAATCCTCTAATCTTGTCTGTTATCCGCTAGACGCTTAATTTCTGCATATCTACGAAGACTCTTATCTTGTATAATTTGCTTCATATAACTTAATCTAGGTCTACTTTTGCAAGTTTTACTATTCATTTCTCCTTCTCATATTGTTTTCAATGAACTATCAAGCCTGAATGTGTGTCCTATCAGATGATTTCTTCTTTTCACGACATGTCTCAAAAGATTTCTTTTTTCATTTACCTTCTCGAGTACTTCTTCATCTTCTACTTCCTCTATTCACTTTATTCTAAGCATCCTTCTATAACACCACATTTCAAAAGCTTCGAGTCTTCGTTGGTCCGTTTTTCCAATTGTCCAAGTTTCGCAACTATATAATGCTGTGCTTTAATCGTAACTCTCCAAGAATTTCTTCCTTACCGCTAAACTAATATTCTTTGAGCATAGTAAATGTTTCTTTTGGTGAAAAGCTTGTTTTCCTTGTGCTATTCTTGCTCTTATATCTCTTTTGCTTTGCCCGTTTTCTGTAATTATGCTTCTTAGATATTAAAATTCTTTCACTTGCTGAATTGTCTCTGCATCTATTTTGATTTTCGTTCTTCTTGATGTTCTCGCTGTTGTACAAATCATGAATTTTGTTTTATCCTTATTTATACAATTCATACAATAATTTTCTAGTAATATTGTTTTCATATTGTTGAAAATATTTTCCAACTCAGCACCCCTCGTAGCTGATATAGCTATGTCATCCGCAAATCTCAACATGCTTACATTTTCTTACAAGATATCTTTTAAAAGATCTAAAACTTTTCTTCCGAGATTATATCTTTTGGACATCTTATAGAAATATTTTAGAAGTAAAGACTGTTTTAGATCCCCTAAAGATACCTTTCCATGTTGCATAAGACTTCTGAAATTCGGCTCGATATATCTTTTAGAACTGAAATGCTGTGCGGGGAGGGTCCAAATATCGCTAGGAAAACTGATAAATTTTTACAAAATTTTATAAGAATATATGAGATTCTAGAGCGATACTCATCTATCTATGGAATTTTTTCAACGGGGACTGTATTCAAACGCCAAACCTCGTCTTACGTCTTCTTATGTCAAATTATAGTTTTAGGTTTCAAAATCCGTCGTTTGGTCGAAACAGTGAAACAACGATGACCCCTTTGAGTTCAGTTGGGACTGGTTTGTTGCCTGGAGAACACGAGTACATGAATCCCATCACCAATGTACCTGTCAAGGTAATTTTGTAATTACTTCATTATCAATCGTATAATATAAAATATATTCAATTTGTCAGATGACGTTAATTGATTTTTTCACGTCTTATAGTAGAAACATATAGCAATCCTTGTGGGAATAATGCTCTGAAAAACTCTTGAAAAGTCTTCAGAACTCTGAATAAGACTTTCTGAAAGTCTTAATGTTTCTAACTATGTCGAGAAAAGCGTTAATAAGTCTTGGTAACTCTGTAAAACTCTTGAAGAGTCTTATTTTCTCTGAAATTTTTGACTTTCCGCAAGAGTTATTAAGAGTTAATAAGACTTATTCAGAATTTTACAGAAAAAAATATGGGCAAGAAAGATGACTTCATGAGAGTTTTGAAGGTTTAAAAAGACTCATAAAGTAATAATAGTTAAATTTGTAAGGAATGCATAAATAATAATAAAATAAATTATTATTATAAAGCGGAATATTTTTCTGGAACAGAGTATATAACTTGAAAATAAATTGACGTTTGAACAATTATTTGTACAGATTTTTAAAGATATATCCTCACTTACATGTATAAATTGATGATGTGTACAAAGAATTTCGATGTTTTGTTTAAACGTCAATTCATTTTCAAGTTATATACTCTGTTACAGAAAAATATTCCGCTTTATAATAATAATTTTTTATGTGGAGGAAGACACAAACCAAAAATTTACGACAAATGCATGAGATTTTTGTTAACGTAAAATTGATAATAATTTTTACCGAGTACAGCTATACGAAACGCTGAAGGACTCACAAAAAAATGTAGATGATGTGCCAAAGGAACAATCGATCGAAAATGATTATGAAGAATTTGGACACAAGCCAACCACAAGATTGATAAAATAATAAATAATATATATATATAATAATAATAATTACTGTAATGTGTAATATACGATAGAGTATCGATTTCATACTATGAAATAGAATTTAAATATAAAGCAGGTATTTTAAAATACTTATTATCATTGTCACAATTGTTGAAGAGAAATTTTGATAAGTATTAGATAAAAACTCAATAAATACTTTACGCTTTGCGATATCTTTCAGATAGATTTTAGATATTTTGCGCGATACGTTTAGATATATTCCAAACAAAAATGAGTCAAAAATTCACCTAAAAGTGTTACGGAAGACATCTGAAAGCCCTTCAAAAGATATCACAAGGCAAGAAATATTTACCGGGAAGATTCTTCTTGTTAAAAGTGATAAATAATTCGTGTACCTAGATCGGATGTAATATATTTTACCGTCATATATGTGAATGTAGCTGTTTACAACGTGATATTTTAATGAGCACTATATTAATGAATATATTTTTAAGATTTTTGTACCTTATTTTTCAAGATGAATGTAATGTCGTGTTTTGATGTCTATTTTATGAATGATAATTTAATATATTTATAATGATGTTTTTGCTCTATATTTAGTTAGAGTTGTGAATATTGTCGAAATCAGAAAATCTGGAATGTATATTTAAATGTTGGTCTATTGGAAAATTATTTATAAATTTCATAATCATTCTTCTGAAATGAATCAGATTTTGTTTGGACTGAAAACTATTATAAATCAAAATGTAATGTAATGTAATGTAATCAGAGATTATTTGGAAAACGTGATGAAAAGATATTCGGATATATCAATATTCATAAGTGGAACGCGAAGCTTTCTGGAATCTCTTTTCATCGCAAAATAATATTTTTATACTTTTTTATGTGATCAATCGTGATTATTTTCAGAGCTGGGTGAGAAAATGGTATACCTTGGAATTCAAAATTTGCAGTGCAAAACTCGACTTGAATTATTTTTTCAAATACAAAATCAACTCATGGCGTTTATAAAAATCTTGAAAATAAGTTGAATTATACCATTTTTCCATTCAGTTGATCATTAAATTATATAAATATGTATTTAAATGAATCATGTAATTCGCATTAATTGAATAGAATATTTAATTTTTTATATCTCTTATATAAAAATAATGAATATAATTGTTTATTACAGTCTACGTGAAAGTAGTTTCATTATTAATTCCCACCTTCCTGTTGAAAAAAAATCTGATTATCATGGATTGACGAAATTTAATTGGAAGAAATGCGAATTTTGCATCAAAAGTTTCTTACCCCATTTCGTACCCAGTATCATCAATTTTTCTCATTTCAGAGATGTTGTTTAGTCGGGTATTTCCAAACTAATGTAATTCAAAATATGCATCTTTTTGATTCCTCTTGATTTTTATTCACTGCAAATGAAAATTTTTAGGCATCCAATTACTAAATTTTCAGACAGAATGATTTACTTTATAAAATCTTACTAAAATATAAGGACTTACCTTAGAGCATACACTATTGGAGCGAACAAGGGCTGGGGAGCACAGATGCCTGATGGGCATTGCCGTTGAGGGGAAGTCCACAGCGGCACCACAGTCCTAAAGGAATTCTTAAAGAAACCTTATTGAATTGATTGTGTTCTTTATGAATTCTTTGAGAATTCTTCTGGGACTGTGGTGTTGTGAGGGAGTGTATCCCCACTATCGTCCCATGTATATAAGTTTCCAAATTTTCAGACTGATTTCAGCGTAGCCATACAGAAGAACACTTGAACTCTCAACTAATTTTACATGGATATACTGATACTATTTCAAAAAACTTCACAATTTGTTCATTATTTGTGTCATTATACCCATGTGAAATTGCTTCAAATGTTCTTCCGTACGGCAGTGCTGAAATCAGTCTGAAATTTTTCCAATTGAGTTTATGCCCTCTGGGTTTTACTTACATACTCATTGGAGTTTCGGCCCTCTGGTGGAACTGGCTCTTTTTACAGTGAAAAATATTGGTTTGTAGACAACATAGCACAACATAGACAGATAAGCATTCAATACTGCCTGTATTTGGATTCTTTGTTTTGTTACAATTAAAACGCATTGAATAAATTGAATGAATACATTCGTTAAGATTATCTCACATCACCATTGATACAAATAAGTTCTTTCATCGACGAAATATACTGAATTGTAAAGTGTCATAAACCATTTGCTTAATACAAACATTGTATCGTCTCATTTAAGCAAATATGAAAAAAAGTGTATACATATTTTGTTTATAGATTAACGTATGTTGACATCTCGAAGAAGAGGAAGAAACGTTAACTTCACGATCATACAAGTATTTCATTGAAGAATTCAGCTAGAAGAAGTTATGGAACAAGAAACATAAGATTTTTTGGTTCCCAAGAGGTTATAAAACATACTGAACGTAAATTAACGCTTTGAGAATTATATCACAAATTTATCATTGAAGTATTTCCATGATGTCTCCTGAGCCCACGCAAGAGCCTATCGAAGAAAATTTAAGTATACCTAATGTAGTAACAAACATTAGAATAACAAATGATTCTGATAGCGAAGAAGAAGATTTAACAACGGCAGGATATATGCCTTTATCCCAAATACCTGTGGATAACGATTCGACATTAGAAGAAGAGGTATGATTATTTCATATTATCATTTCAAAATATGGAAATATTTTTGAAAAATCTTACATATAACGTTCAACCAGCACCATATCTGTTAGTATGTTTCTAAAAAAACAGTAGATTGGTTTTTGAATACAGAAAATTACCAGTGGAAATGAATCATATATGCCTTATATATTATTCCAATGAAATATGTATGAGCCATATATAAACCATTGTCCCATATATAATTCGATTACAAGGAAATCAATGATATTTACATTTATTCTATTCCATGGTATACCATGTCTGTAACAAGCGAATAAATCTTCACAATCCAAAAAATTTGTATGGAGAACCATACATTGGAACTTCCATGTTCCTCATATTTTCCCACCGAGCAAAGATCCATCGGAAATAATATTTTTGTTCAAAATTTGAGAAAATTATTAGTTTTTTTACTCATCTGTGCATCTACAAAAATTCAATTCCGCATCATCATTTGCGTCATTTGATTCATGCGATGAGTAGTAGATTTGAAATCTACATTAACCCTCCATTACTTGTGCTAACAATCGCATAGAACTAATGAAAACTCTCCACTCTTTTCGCGAAATTTAAAAAAAAACACAATTTTCCTCACATTTCTCTAGGAATTTAAATCAAACTGGTGTATGGAGTTACTATAGGTTACTATAGGTTATCATTTGTATAGGTTTCACAATCACAATTTTTCAAACAATATTCCGCAAAAGCAAAATCCCTTTTTCTGCATCATAGATTTTTTACCCTACCGCAATACTTCTCTTTCCTTATATATAAGGAACATGGAAGTAAAATGTTTCCAAATGAAATTACTCCTCTACGTAGCTGATAGGTAGATGCCTATATGCAAAAACATTACTAAAACCTGCCTAATAGTAAATCAATACCATGATGGCACAAGCTTCAATATTTTTATACTTCAAGATAGTTATTGAATTAAACCTCTGCTTCATTTTCAATTCAAACAAATAATTGAATACATGTTCAGGACGAGGAATGGATATCCACCGAACACAATGATCAT
The DNA here is from genome assembly GCA_018340375.1 of Gonatopus flavifemur. Taxonomy (NCBI): domain Eukaryota; kingdom Metazoa; phylum Arthropoda; class Insecta; order Hymenoptera; family Dryinidae; genus Gonatopus; species Gonatopus flavifemur. The sequence goes on from JAFFJZ010000005.1 coordinate 18,177,477, forward strand.
CATTTACCAACATCGGCACCTAATATTCCTTCAATAGTGAGTTATATATCATTGGTTTATGACGAGTCACGTTATTAGAAATCATGCTTGTATTTTCATTTCGATTTCTTGTAGGATTGTGCCCCGGAAATTCTAGAAGTATGGACGTCCTCTTGCAATCGACCGAGCATCGACTTAGACGCCGATAAAATAGATCAAGTGAAATCAGCGATGGCCTCATTCACGTTACCGACTACCGCAATTCCCGAATGGGCAAATACAATATCGGAAGAACAATGGAAAGAACAACTCATAGATCGCATAAAAGAAATGCAAAATAGAAATAATTAGCCAACAAAAACATACGAATTTCATCGAAAAAAGGATTTCACATTATACGTATACCGCTCTCTAAATCTGGAAGAGTGAAAAGTCATGCGTTTCACTCCACTAAGTCTCAGAAGTGAGCCAGTTTGCTTCGAGTGGGATCTTCACTCGTTTCGAGTGAACCCTCATTCTTTTAGAGTGAAAAATTGACTCTAGAATTTGAGTGGCTGTGAGTTTTTAACCTCAAACCTTAGAATATCGCTCTAGAAGAGAGGAAATTTTACTCAAAACTTCGATAGGCTCACTTTTGGCTGGCCGAAGAGTGAAATCTCATTCCAAAAATTTTAGAGAGCGCATGTCCAATGTAAGATACGAGATACTGTACAGTATCTCTCTCTTTGCCTCATTAGCGATATATAAAAGGCTGCATTTCTCCTTCCATAAAGAAAAACAAAACAAAAAAAGTTGTCTTATATCTCCTGAACGTAAAAAAAAAGAAATTTCTTGAAGTAGGGACACTTTTCCTTGGGAAAAATCAGTTTTTCTTTCAATTTATCTTCTTCTGTCATGGACAAATGATACGTGTACATATATATATATATATATCTATATAAATTTGAAATCTTTAAAAATTCAGAATCAAACCAACGATAGATGTTTATGTATATTTTAATTTTGGCACTTTCGCTTATCATTTTTAGAGATTAAATTCCAAATATCTTTCGCATCTCTTTGAACTTATATAAAATCATTGTAAATATATATTTTCCATTAATTCTGATATTGAAATAAAAGAAATTGTTACAATTAATGATATGATTCGATGATTATACGATGGTACACACACAACATTCACAATTCAAACTCTGATTTTATTGTGGCAGCTTTCGTTGGATTTAATTTCGACCTTAAAGTGGCAACATCGTCATCTATTCTTACCAGTTTTCGAAATTTCTGAGAAAAGACAAAACAAAAGTATAATAATATTTGAATGTAATTTGTAAATATCACGCGTGTAGTATTATAATGTATAAATGGTACCTCCGAAGTAGTTCCGGGTGTTACACACCAAATGTAAACCATGTACCCTGGAATGCACATCATAGATGAAAGACCAGCAGCCCAGCCTAACACGTGACTCCACCAAGGATATTCGTACGAGAGGTATTTGACGGGCGAGAATTTGATAATGTTGAAGGTAAAAACCCCCTAAAAAACATTAATCGCGTACAATTCTTAATCTTCGAGTATTCATTTATTTCATCTTACTATGCAAATTGCAGGGGTGGTGAACGTCCAGCATATTTTCCACCAGTAACAAGGATAATATCCAATCATATCTCGAATACCGTCGTAAAAACGATTCACCCCGAATGCCCAAGAAACGGATATACATTCGAAGAAAATCAAAAACAGCAAACAAAATCCACTGACGGCGTAAGAATCTAGGAGTTGGAAAACGTACATGCCTCCCTAAAAACACAGAGGTATGAAAATATTCTATCAAACACGGTAAACGCGGTATCTTTCGAACGTATACTTACTTCGGTTACGCATAAAAGACCGATGAGATAAGACAAAAAACATACTATGGCAATGAATAATTCTTTTCGTTTTCTGAGAAGTCTAGGCCATTCGTCTACAGCAGCGGTTATAAAACCTTCCACTGTGCAAAACTTGAAAAGAAAAAAACAGACAAAGTCAACTACATTCCTTTGTAAACATTTTATAAAATTATTATGAGCATCTTTTTTTCATTACTTGACTGTCTAATCCAATGAGAATGAGCATGAAGAAAAATAAACACGACCAAATTGATGCTCCTGGTAACTGTAATACTGCTGAAGGATATACCAAAAATGCCAACCCTGGACCTATTTTGAAAACATTGGATATTAAATTCGAGAATTCGATAATTATCATCACATTCTTGATTGGAAAAAACAAATCTGCATACCAGAAGCAGCAACATCCGCTACAGGTTTTTGTTGTTCGTGTGCCATGAAACCAACTACGGAAAATATAACTACTCCACTTAACATGCTGGTGCAGGAATTCACTGTACAAACGATTAAGGCATCTCTACAACACATTGAGAAATGATCAATTATAGAAAATCGAATACACGAATGTTTAAATCCTGCGTAACTCACTTGTAAACATTGTTATTGAATTTGTTGTAACTTCCAAGAGCAACTAGAGCACCCAAACCAAGAGCGTATGAGAAGAATATCTGCGTGACCGCGTCTATCCATACCTAATGAGAATTCATATGTATCATCGAGATTGAGGGTATGATAATATTTTAATCGAAACTACCTCGGGATCGCCTAATTTGGAAAGATTCGGTGTGGCGTAATATCTCAATCCTTCCATCGCACCCGGCAATGTCAAACCTCTCACCAATAGTACCGCTAACAAAGCGTACGGGAACAGGGATGTGAAATACACTACCTGTGAAGAACATGAGACTTTGATCTCATCAAGGATTTCTTGGAGTGTAAAAATATGATTTGATTATAGGAATTCACCTTTCCGGTCCATTTCACCCCTTTCCATATGCAAAAATAACACATGATCCAGACAACCGCTAATGTTCCAGCCAGTTCCCATCTTACACCACCGATGTCTTCAATTCCAGAAGAAATCTGAAGGGTGCGTCTCCTTGTTGAAGTCATAGTTTGAATTATTTTGTACGGTGTTTTAAAAATGTTATAAAAATAATCCTTACTTACTCCCAAAACTCTTTGACCGGATCCTTCAGGAGCGAGTGACTTAAATTACCGATCGAAGTAGAACATACGGTATCGATTTCGTCGGTCCAACATTGCGCTTGCAAACGTTCTATCGGAGTAATACAGTACCGCGTATTCCAGGTATTATCGCACGTCCTCCATGGTACATCTGCATTTTCAGATAGAATCTATCATTGAAAATGATCAAATTAAATTGAATCCATTCACTTACCAGCTTTGAGGGAAACTAGAAAGTAAAAGAGCGCCCACGCCAGTATAATGATGTAGTAGACGTTCGTCCAACAGGAGAGCACGCAAGTCGCGTAGCCGATACCTGCAACCAAAATATAACATATTTTTTTAATAATTATAAGGGAATATCAACAGCTGCAGGCCGTACCTGATCAATGAAACTTGAACAATGAAAGAATGAAACAATGAGACGCTCAGTGCTCTCGTAGATTTAAATTCTAAACTCTTCGGACCTTTGAAAATTGGTGCTATTTTAAAAACTCCGAGGCCGCCTATGGTCATCATTTGACCCAGAGAAAGCTCCATCAGGAACATAGGAACACCGGCAAGAGCCAGAGCGATGAAGTAGGGAACCATGAATGCACCGCCGCCATTCTTATAACACAAGTAAGGAAATCTCCACAGATTTCCTAAACCTATGGCTAACCCCACGACCGATAAAATGAACTCAACCTTGAAAGTGAAAAACAACAGATTATACATGAGATGTTTTATTTTCAGCTCGTAATATGTATGTTTATATATGATAAAAACCTTGCTATTCCAGGAACCGCGTTCTGGCAAAACATTTTTAATCTTACGGCTAGAAGATTGTAGACATTGGATGGCCTCGAAAGGAAAATCTGTCTCTTTGCCGCCATTTGTTGGATTTCTTTGTAGAGTTGGGTCAGCGAATAGAGCCTTAAGTTCTTGAACTGGACTAGCTGCCGCTGCTACCGGTTTGTGTGACAAAGGACTGGTAGACCTGTCTACTTTAGGTCGTCCCGCTGATCCACTCGAAGGCATTATTTTCTCTCCGGAAGATAAAGAATGAATTTCTCTGCGATTGATTCAACTCATCCTTGATCCAATCTTCGCTTGGAAACTGAGAAATTTATACATCACTGAAGTTTCAATCATTCATCGAAATGAATTTCAAATCTAATTTCAAATTGATGAGGGTTTAAAAATCAATTATCCTGAGTGAAATACAAAACCGTCAGATATATTATTCGTTGCAATGAAGAATGTAAACTTTCCAGAAAACAAAAAACACATACAAAAGGTGAGTAACGTGATGAGGAGAGAGTGAGAAGAATACTATTGAAGGGGAGAATATTATTTGATCTCGCGATCCCTCTAAGCGTACAACACCATAGTTATCACGTGAATCGTGTATCTGTTGGAGGGTCTTTTGACAATGATAGATGACGGATAACGAGTCACTTCCGGGAATCACAGCGCTCGACTAACGTTGCTCCATTCCCATCCAACAACCTTGTCCCATTTTTATATTACTTGAAAGAAATTGCACAATACCATTCGAATAATTACTACACGATAGAATTTTCACTTGAAAATTGAAATTCTTCGTGCTTTAATGTTACTTCGAATCGAGTTGAGAATAAATCTGTTCTAATAAATTCTACGCGCCTAGAAAGTTCTTAAACTTAGTTTGAATTTAATCATTGAAGTGTGGGGAAGTTTTTTTAATATCTATGGAATATTTTCTGTTGACAAATGAATCAATGAAAAGGATTTCTTCAACACAAAAGAATGATTTGAAATGAAAGATCATAGGTAGCACTTCACTTCTGTCGTAGGACCGTTACAGTTCTTATTCGCGATACATAATAATATAAATCACGAATACGTACATGCACAAATTTCACTGCACCAAGAAAGAGACACCCAATCGGAGGAAAATCGAATTCAAACACTTTGGGATTTGCCAAAATCCCAAAACGTCCCGCCCGTACTGTCACGACGGTGTTTGAACATCGGAGTTGGTAAATGAACAGAAATCATTGCTGTGTCCTGTAAAAGATCCACCCCACAATGGCGATTCAGTCCCCCAAGTACCAACACACACCTATCGTTTCATTCAACAAATTAGTGCTGCAGTGTCACTCTATATTTAGGTTGAACATTGCGTGAATGGTGTACAGTGCCCCACAAGTTTATACTAATAGCTGATTGATGATCTAAAACGAAGGAGAGGAAACAAAATGTGACAAAACAAAAATTGGGACTCTCGTTCAATTATATGTATTTATAATTAATCATGTGTTTGGGAAATTAGGCACGTTGCGATAATAAATATTAGAACGCTAGAAGTTGAATGCAGAGGAAACATTTTTATGTAAAAATACTGTCGACATTCGAAGAAATAGATTAGAATAGATAATAGATCTTTTCTATTACTAGCGCGAGCCACATCGTTCATCTCAAACTGTTGAAAACACAATAAGCACAGTATCTAAAACTGTCAGATAAGACAAGTTTCAGACGTTATGTTTATTGGAAAAAGCGTCATTAAAATCAAAATATCGCTCCGTACGGTAAAATTGTACATACTCCAAAGGATTGCCATGTATCGTACAAAGCGATATTTTGATTTTATCGGCCCACTTTTGAATAGTTTGAAATAAACGATTTCAATAGTACCACGGTGGTAATATCTCCTTAAATATCTGAATTATGCACAAACCCATGGGTTCATTTGTATTTAATTCAGTAAATACAAATAGGAAAGGCCTCTTTTGAGAGACCCCCAGAGTTGACCCATCTCCGACCAAAAAATATCTTTATACTCGCTTTTGCCTTGAAGCTGTCTTCAAGATGGGAGCAGCATCCCTGTCCAAAAAAACCAATACAAACCGATAGGCCGAATCCTACGAGAATTAATAATATCCCACACAGCATTTCAGTTCCAAAATATATCTCAAGTGAAATTTAAGAAGTCTCGTGCAACATGGAAAGGTATCTTTAAGAGATCTAAAAGATTTCCATAAGATATCTCAAAGATTCCCGAAAGAAAAGTTTTAGATCTTCTAAAAGATATCTTTTGGATTACTGTTTTAGACATCTTAAGGGGGGAAATCCCTCTGGACGACTGTTTTTTCAATAATTTTTCATGGAAAAATGCAGTTTACAATTTTTACAATTGTTTTGAAGTTAACAAAAACAAAATGGCGGCGCTGCAGCCCTTCAAAGTTGACGCCTCGAGTTTGCGCCGTGCAATGCCCAGGTCCAGGAAATTATCTGTAATCAAAAGGGAAAATGTTTTCCATTAAAATATGTTGGTACGCTTTGCACGAAGCTGTATTTAGTGAAAAATCAAAATTAGAGCCCAAAAAAACGAAAAACACAAATTTTTTTTATAAACAAATATTTATTGTAAAAGTTATATTAAACTTCCAGGGTCATGCAAAGCGTGCTAACATATTTTGATGGAAAACATTTTCCCTTTTGATTATAGATAATTTCAAACTCGAGGCATCAACTCTGAAGGACTGCAGAGCCGTCATTTTGTTTTTTTTAACTTCCAAAAAATTGTAAAAATTGGAAACTACAGTTTTCCATAAAATATTATTGAAAAAACAGTCGTCCACAGGGATTTCTCCCCTTGAGGATACCTTTTCATGTTTCATAAGACTTCTTAAACTTTTGTGAACAGTTCTTCGATATCAATATCTTGAAGACCAAAAGTGCTGTGTGGGATGTTAAGGATTTCCATGAGATTCTATGTGGGATTCAATGTTTTTATCGGTATGATTCACCAAACTTGATAAACACTGATAGAAACCAAATAACTTATCGATTTCTAGTCAGTTGTTGTCACAGCACCTATTCGAATTTATTGGAATTTATCGGACTTTTTGGACAGGGATGCTTAAAGATGTCGTCTGGGTGCTCTCATTTCTGTCAACTGGGAAGAGAACTTACGAAATATCAATTCACAGAAGCGCGTAGTTTTAGATCTCCACTTTTATACGTAGAATAATAAAACGGAGTTCAAGATTGATTTTCTCAATTTTTGTGATCCTTTTTCCTTCATAAATGCGGCTTTCTCCCAACAAACACCTAAGGTCTTGAAAACATCTACAAGATATCTTTTAGATATATTGAAAAGATGTCTTTCAGATATCTGAACAAAGTTACAAGAGAGATATCTTCAAGACATATCGGAATGATGGGTCCAAGGCACCTGGGACAAACTCTAAAGATATTTATTGAGATTGAGATATCTTTGAGACATCTCCAAGAAATGTCAGAAACATATGTTTAAGGTATTTCTGAAAGAAACATGTTTTAGATGTCGAATCAGCGTCTAAAATACATCTTGGAAGACTTTCTGAAGAATATCTGTTACACAGAAATTGTCTAAATAAGAAGGGCAAAAGTGACGCCATATTCCTTTTTCAGAATTCATTAGTGATCCTTTTGTGCTGTCTGGGATGTCTTAATGATTTCAAAAAGACATCTCAAAGATATTAAAAACATATCTCGAAGGTATTGAAAACATGTCTTGGAAAAATCTAAAACGTATTTTAAAAGAATCAAACGTATATCTTGAGACATCTAAAAGATGTCTTCTACATATTTAAAACATATCCAATACAGCAACAATTTTGCTTGTATGGGACATCTTTGTTAGCATTATGCAAGATCTTTTGAAGATACTTACCCAGATAGCAATTTAACCTTGCTGCAATGTTGTCAGGCAAGCTTGTGACAAGGTTGATATAAGCCTCCTAGTTGACACACGACAAGGGTACAAGCTTACAAAACCCTTGCAGCAGGGCTGTAGCAACTTTACACTGACAAGGTTGTCAATAACAAGCCAAAAACAATCGAATGACAAGTGTGACAGGGTTATGACAAGCCTACATGTTATCTGGATAAAATTTGTTGCATGAGACATCTTTTAGATATCCAAAAGATATCTTCACGACAGTCTTTCAAGGCATCTTCCATGATTTTGAGACATCTTTTAGATAATAATAGATATATTTTTGTTTCACCCATCTCACAAGCAATCATCAATAGCAATATCAAATCTGTTGTAATTTCAACTCTAAAAAATTATACAGAAACCTCCCTGCTAAAAATGCCAGGCGGAACCGAACAGAAAATTGTTGTCAGCCTTTGAATGGTTCCTTTCCCAGATAATACAGACAAAAACTTTCTACTGGATTTAGGCCGGAATTACCAACTCGAAAAATCCTGTTAAAACTGACAGAAGTTTTTTGGAACGGTTCTGTTTGGAATTCACAAACTGTGATATCAAGTTTTGACAGAATGTTGCAATTTGGTGATTCCGGAACAAATCGGGTAGAAAATTTGTCAGTTTTTGCCTAGATTATCTGGGAAAGAAACCGTTTAAAGCCTGACAACAATTTTCTGTCCAGTACTTTCTGACATGTTTGGCAAGGCTTACATGCCACATGATTATTCAAAACTCACAGCAAATCTGCAGTAGATTCCTTGTCCAGGACTACAACAGATCCCTAAAGAATTGAGGAAAACAGATTTTGAAGATTCTATCGAAGAAAAATGCTTGCAGAATTGAGGGTTGTATTTTGATGATAATTATTGTCAGTTCAGTAATATTATTATGAGTTTCTTTTTGCGGGTGCCCAATCAGAATTTAACAACTGGCGCAGTACTGCGTCAGTACCGGCTAACACTGGCGGGGTACTGGCGGTCTGCACTGCAGCAGTACTGGCATTTGTCCGAAATGATAACGCTTTTCCGTACTGGGTACTTGGTACTGGCACAGTACTGGTAATCGGTAATGGTCTTCAGTACCGGCGCAATACGCCCAATCAGAATTCCACAACTAGCGCTGTACTGCGCCAGTACCGGCTAAGACTGGTGGGGTACTGGTGGTCTGTACTGCAGCAGTACTGGCATTTGTCCGAAATGATAACGCTTTTCCATACTGGGTACGTGCTAACTGACTCTTGGGGGCCCAATACTGGCACTGTACTCCGCCTGTTGTCAACATTGGCATACTTCGGTTGTTTCTAATTGGGTGATTTCCTATTATTCGCAATCGCTGCAGTGCCTGCATTGTATCAGTACTTGATCGACATCAAGCTTTCAGTACTGGTGTATCAGTACTGGCATAGTACTGTATCAGTACTTGGTCGACATCAAACTTTCAGTATTGGTGTATCAGTACTGGCATAGTACTGTATCGATACTTGGTCGAAATCAAACTTTCAGTACTGGTGTATCAGTACTGGTATAGTACTGTATTTCTATGTATCCAGTACTAAATCCGTACGTGCTAGCCGACTCTTGGGGGCCCAATACTGGCACTGTACTCCGCCTGTTATCAACATTGGCATACTTCGGTTTTTTCTGATTGGGTGGATCGGGCATCGAAACGAATTTCACTGCTCAACGTGATACGAGCGATATAATTTTTACGGGACTAACTACAAAAAAATGCGTGCATTAATTCAAAATATCTCTCTTCACAGCACTTCTTTAGCGTCTTAAGAAATGCTCTACGGAGAGATATTTTGAGTCAATATACGTAGTTTGTCCTGAAAAAATTTGTGAGAGCATAGTCGTTAGTATCCTCTCAAAATGCCTGTTGAGATGCGATGTAAAAGTTTCGCCTGACATTTTTGTCAAAATTTTGTCCCGCACTGAGAAGAGAGAAAATAGTAAATCAATGGTAATACCCTAGTAGAAATTTGTCTAATATTTCTCCAGTTGTAACACCTGTCCCAACAAAAAACTAGAGACCCTATTAGCTTACTTATGGGTTGCTAATGTGGCTAGCAACTCGAAATTGACTGATTTGGGTTTCTAGTTTCTTGTTGGAGTAGGTGTTACAATGAGAGAATTACTAGAGGAATTTATACTAGGGTAGGACTCAACTATGAATAGTTGGCTGATTAATAGTTACAATACTTATCTCATTGTTAACCTCACTAATCCAAATAGTAATTTCCACAATCAATATTGTTTTTTAAATGACGAAGTAGTAGAACCTATTATAAGTCATAGTTGAGTCCTTTTCCAACTATTCCAATGGTAATTCCAACTATTTTGTTCTCTGAGTGCGAGGAATCCAGTCAAGAACTGATGTTTGGGTATGTTTATTGGATTCAAATGATCTTTATTCCAAAAGACGATTGTTTGAATCCATCAAACAATTCGGTGAGATTGTGACGTTTGAAGGTAATTTTGCTCGGAGAAAAATTGTTTCTGTGTATATATTCATTTTAATACCGTTTTAAATAGGAATATATATTCACCGCATCAGTTCAGCACCCCTTGAATGTGCATGCTTTTAAAGAGTTTAATATGATACATCCGAAAGCGTGCACGCTGTTTAAGATCCAATTTCGTCAACGAGATTTCAAATTGAACGGCGTTCAACTTGTATATCAATCAATTACCCACTCACAAACTTGACCACACGAGGTTCAACTTTTAACTCTATTATTGTTGTGTTATAGATACCTTTTTGTGAAAAAATGTCTCCTCATTTATGTAGAAATAAACGCGTCCAATGGAGATGGAATATGCACTCAGACGCGATAGGTATGAATTATGAATTGTGATAACTTTTATCTTCATTTTGAGACTGCCTACTGTTGGCCAATTTTCATGAACTATACTGAAAAAAATTGCATGATTTTTCTAAACTCATCTATATAAAACCAGTTTTCTTGCAGAGAAAGAAAACTTATGCCATACACTGAGAGAAAGGGTCTATTCAAATATATTCGACAGCCAAGACATTTAGTAACTGTGAATAAAAATTTAGTTGTGCTAGCTAAATTTTATTTGTCACAACTATATTCTTTATTCCCATTGAATAAGCCATTTTATTCATATCTCAGACAGCTAGGCTTTTATTTACCCCAACTAGAGTCTAGCTAGCGTAAATAAAAATCTAGCTGCGGCAACTAACATTTAGTTGTCCCCACAGGTACCTTTCTCTCAGTGTACAATCTCAACAATTGCAGATCTTCCGATTTGAAAATTCCAGACAAAATCGGATAGAAAAGTTGTCAGTTTTTAAAGGGGAGGATACCAGCGGCCCCTGACGATGCAACCCGAGCCAAATCTTTTCTGACAAATTATTCGAAAATGAAGCAATAAAAGGAAAATATCGCTCTGTACAGACAATCTTTATTCATCGAAGAAGGTCTGTACAGAGCGATATTTTGATTTCATTCCTTCGTTTTCGAGTAATTTGTCAAAATAGTTTTGGTTGTGTCCTTTTCTAACAAATGGATCTGGTTGCATCTTCAGGGGTCGCTGGTATCACCTTAATGGGATTTCCAGAAAAAAAATCGTTGAAAACTTGACAATTGTTTTTTGCCCGCCCTATAGTGAACAAATTTCGTTGAAATTCGTTGAATATCATGATCTTTGTGTTGAATTTCGTTCAGATTTTCATACAACACAAGTATGCTTTCACGTTGTTTATCAAACTTACGTCAAGTTGCCGGGAATTTGCTACGCACGTGATTGAGAGATTCATGAAACCGAGCAACTTCCTAGCAACACGATGACAACTCAAGCTAAAACCCTAGATTCACAGCATATTGTTGCGCCACGTTCCTGCAAATTGCTTCAAACTGTTGTTGTACACTGAGAAAATTTTATTTGAAAGATTACCGTGAAATTCCAGTGATCGAGGGAGAAGTAGGAACTTTTGAAAATATTATTGTGCTTTTTGTAAAACTTATCGAACTAGTCAAACTTTTAACTGTTTAAAAACTCACTCATTTTTACAGGCTGCACAGTAATGTTTTGAAGAATTTTTACTTCGAGTACTGAGATTTCACGGTATACGTTTTCAACAATCTACTGTTGGAGTATCAACGAAATTCAACGAATAACAAAATAATTCAACAAAAGAGTTCAATCATTTTCAACAAAATTTGTCATAACCTTTCAATTAAGTATGTTGATATTTATTGAAATCTTTTGGTGAATAATGTTCAAGAAGATTCATTGAGTTTCGTTGCTTTTGCATGAAAAGTTGTGCCAAAACTGCACAAAATTCATTACAATTCAACATGACTGTTAACAAAAGCTAACTAACTATTTGCTATTTCCCATTCAGTCGAAATTTGTTGAAAATTTGAAAAGTAAAGTCTAATCATACGATGATGGAATATTTTGAATTTTATTGAAATGCATTGGGATATTAGTGAAATTTTTGGAAAGATGTTGAAAACAATTAATGAATTGTAGGGAAAATAATTGATGAGCGTAAACGACGAAATGTTGAATTACATTGAAATATCATTCATGTTGTTGAAATTCCAAAGTTTTTATCAACTATGATGAACGATATTCAGCGAAAAAGATTGAAATATACTGAATTTTATTGCATCCCTACGAAGTTTTTGGAACAATATTCAAGTGCATTGATGAATTTTGGCGAAAATAATTGCAGATGCCAAGGAATTAGGAAAAGTTGGAATTTGATTAAATTTGTGAACTTCTGTGGAATATGGTTTACAATGGTCAATGAGTTTTGGTGAATAAGATGGATCAACACAGTTATTCGGGATGTGGAATGGCGTTGAGATGTAATTAATCTCGTTGAATTCCGTCCAAATTCGTTGAAGGCCTTTGAAAAATGTCAGAAATTTTGATGAAAATTATGGTTTTCAGTTACTATTTTGGTCGAAATTTATCAACGAATTTCATCGAATCTCAACAGGATTCGTTACATTTCAACGCCATTCCACATTCCGAATACCTGTGTTGGCCCATCTTATTCACCAAAACTCATTGATCGTAGTAAACCATATTCCACAAAATTTAACGAATTCAATCAAATCTCAACAACACAAATTCCGTGGAAATGTAATAAAATTCAGTATATTTCAACACTATATTCCACATTTTCAATACGTTGGTTTATCAATCTTTTGCGCTGAATATCGTTGATCCTCAAGAATTTCAACAATATGAATCATATTTCAATATAATTCAACATTTCGTCCTTTGCGACCACCAGTTATTTTCATTACAATTTATATTAATTGTTCTCAACATTTTTCCACAAATTTAACCATCACCCAATGTATTCCAATAAAATTCAAAGTATTTCACCATCGTCTGATCAGTCATTATTTCTCAAATTTTAACAATAATTTTAATAAAAATCGATGACATTCATTAGCTTTCATTGAAATTCATCAAAATTCATCATACTTCATAGTATTTCCACATAAAATTTAAATGTGAATTATCGAATCATCGTGAAAAATGTTGAATTTTATGGAAATGCTTCGAATTTTGTTGAAAAAAAATCAAAATTTGTGGATTTTCTTACACTTTTTTTCAACAAATTTCAACAAAATTTTTCCCCCAGAACGGTTTTGATAGGCATTCTCAGCTGAAAAGTCTGCAGTACTTGTTAGTGAAAAGAATTGAATCTGGAATATTGTAATGAATGCGACATTACATTACAACACACTTTTAACGGAGTGCTCTCCTTAATTTTTCAACTAGAAAAGTACAGTCTGCGCAATTAATCCATTTCTTTCTTTCTTTCTGATGGAACCTTGTTGGCAATTTATTCTTATTCAACTGAGAACATTTATGATCAGTTTTCCATGTTCAGAACATTATTCCTCAAAAATAATTGTCAGACAAAAAATAGTTGTCGGACTTTGAACGGTCTTTGTCTTTGGAAATCCGGTCAAAAACTGACAAAATTTCTACCTGGTTTCGTCCGGAGTCACTGGAGTATCCTGTCAAAAACTGACAGAAAAAATTTTGTTAAGTTTTGATAGGATATTCCATCATTTGGCAATTCCGGACAATCCCAGGTAGAAATTTTATCAGTTTTTGACCAGATTTTCTGGGACAAAGACCGTTCAAAGCCTGACAACTATTTTTTATCCGGATCTGCCTGGCATTTGCAGCAGGGCCGACAAACATTCAGAATAGATCAACATAGATCAGCTTGGAGATCCGTTGGAACCGACTTTTAGATTCGTAAACGTTCTACGAAGTTTCGATGAACATTGGAATGTGCATCGAAGAATGATTCCAAGAAGGGTTCACTGAAGATTCTCCGAAGATTCATTCGAGTTTCAGTTGAGCATGTTCCAGAGTAATCATAATTATAATTCCTTCTATCGTTCATTTCTTTGTGAGAAAAACTTATATTGAAAAATTGAAACTCGCCTGAATCTTCGGTAAACATTCAATGAACGTCCTTCAAGGGGATAACAGCGGCCCCTGACGATGCCAAATCTTATCTGAAAAATTATCCGAAAATAAAGCATGAGAAGGAAAATATCCCTCTGTACAGACCATCTTCATTGATTGAAGATTTTCAGGGGTCGCTGGTATCACCTTAGACCTTCCTTGAAATTATTTTCAACCAGACATTGTAATCTTCGTCAGACCTTCGTCGAATGCTTATAAATCTAAATTTGAGCTCCAACGGAGCTTTAGTCTGATCTATGTTGATTTATTTTGAATCTCTTCGGGATACTTGAACACTATCTACACTGTGAAAAGGAAGTTTTAAATTCAGATCATTTCAAGACTGAATCGAAAACGCAAACAATTTAATTAAGCAGAGAAATCAATCACCGACGCAATGAAAAAAGCGTTGTCTCGAATTAAGATGCGAACACATTAAAACTTTCGTTTTACAGTATACATATTTTAAATTGTGAAAAAATTATGATTTTAGAGTGGTTTATCCCTCGCAATAACGTGTATAAAAATACAGAACTTCCAAAAGGAATCATCGTAAGCATGATATGAATAATTGATGGGATTCTTGATCGATGAGATCGCATTAAGAAAAATGAGTTGGAAAATTTTGTTCTTATCACTTGAGTAATCGATCTGCCAGTCCCAATGCGTTCTGTACAAGATGGCTCCAGGACTCATCGATCCTTCCTTGACCTACATAACAACCATTCGCACATGGAAACAAGCGTGAGTTAATAAACATTTATTACCCTGTCACTTAAATTTACACTTTTAGTTTACTCGGACGATTGACGATTACGTTACTATGGAAAAACATATAATTTGCAACTTGAATCATATTGAATTTCAAATTATGAGCAGTGGTCAATTGAATGCTCAACTCGAAATACGACTGAATTCTTCCAACTGCTGGGTGATGTTTCGTTTCAAGTCTACTTGTTGAATCATAATGTGCAAATCTCATCATAAGAGTTGGTAAAAACGATTGGAAAGATAATGTCGAAACAGGGGACATTTTATAAAAATTTTAAAGGTACAATGTTACCTATTTTATGGATGAATTGGATAATAGGATTTGGGATATTCGAAATTCCTATCAATCGACCCTGGCCTTTCTTGAGTTTTTTATACGCATTCATCGTGTATGGAATTTACTTGTATAATTTCCCCATTCTATTCACCTATTTGTTGGACACTTATATGCAAGAATATGGACAATTATGGTACAGACTCATAATGTCTTTCGAAATGTTTTCAATTATATGCTTTGTGATTTTATTTAGATACTACACAAAGGTGAATTCCTCATAATCATAACTCAACAAATACAAAATCTAACACTTTTTGGACAATGTTGCATAAGATATTTCTTGAACAACGCTCCAAAAGATATCCAATAGATATCTGAAAAACATCTTATGCAACATTTTTCGACGAGTGTTAGACGTTGCATTTGTTGCTCGAATCGTTAGAAAGAATCTAGCCGCTGAGGAAAATTCAATTAAATTGTATAACGTTTGCTGTTTAGGATATCAACAATGTCATTGAAAGAGTCATCGAGATAGATGAGACTCTACAACTTATGGGGATGGAGAATTCTTATTCCGATAATCTGAAAGAACTGAAAAGACACGCGACGTATTGGTTTTTACAAGATATTATACTTCTTACCGATCAAGTTTATTTGGTCGCTGTAAAAGCTGAATCAATTTTATTTGCCTGCTCGCTTGCGATGTTCTATGTACCCAATCTCATTTATTCTGTCTTGAGTGTCAGCTTTACTTGGTTTATAAGGTAATATACACAATTTGCCAAATTCAATGATTTTTCATAATAAAGTTTGTTACTCTGCATCGCTATTACATTTCAATCCTTTCTGATCTGACGTTCATTCCAATGAACATAGAATTTAGCAAATTATCAAAATCGTTCCACAAATCAGAGCAGTTTGGAACTCATGATATCATCAAGAAAAAGATGTCAATTGACGATATGAAAATTATTCAAAATTATATTTTCAGTATGGTATATTTTTAAACGGAACTAACGTGATGAGAATTTCGGAATTTTTTATACTGCCAATTTCCATTACTTAAACGAATTTTACTGATTCTACAGGATGCCGTTTGAATATTCAAAAAAATATGTTCAACTTCAAAGAGGTTTTGAGTACCACAAAGTGTTTTTCATATTTCAAAGTATTTTAATACACAGCTATATTATGCAACATTATGTGTTCATTACAATGGATACTGGGTGCTCGTTGGCAAAATTCATCTACAACGAGGTAACAAGTGTACATTCGAAAAGATAGAATACTACACTGAAAAAAGGCTGGTAACAATTGTCAAATATATTCTTAAAATACGACTAATCGAATATTCAATACCACTCATTAAATAATTGATGACAATTATTATATTTCATGTGGGTACGTGTTCATAATGTTTAAGTATTTTATGAATATTTGATTGGTCATTTTTAAGAATATATATTTGATAACTGTTACATTCGGTGGATTTAATCCGTTCCCTGCAAATTTCATCAACTTAAAAACAACCACAATTGAATCCCGATTGTAACCATAATATTTGAATTCGAAACTTTTGAACGATCTCATCGATCTACATGAATCATTTCTCAAGTGTTTAGAAGTTTGGAATTCAATTTTTATCAAAAATTTGTGAATTATGGCATACCCATGTGTGCATTGACCAATGGCCCAATGATGGACCAAGCCTGGCACAAGACCTGCCGAGACTTGTCTTGAACAATGTACCAAACTTGACCCAGGCTTGGGAATGATAAGATCAGGACAAGCTTGGGCCAGTGGTTTTGCCGGGCCCGGTTCAATTCATTTACCAAGCATCAACCAATGCTTCTTTGATCGCAGATATGAATGAAAAAAGTAATTGATCCCTATTTCAGTTCATGACTTCCTCCCTCAGAATACCGTACATGAATTATCTTAGAACGATAGAAGAAATGTAAAAAGACTGGGACAAGCTTGTATGATCATTGGAAAATTTGCGTTCTTTAATATTCCAATCAATTTCGATTCTACTGTTGAATTGTGCTCAAACTAAACTAATAACATTTTACTGAAATACCATAAAGTATCCTATTACTATTGAGTGAAGTTCTATCCTTACTTGGATCAATAAAATCTAGCTTGGTGTGTAAAACTTGTGTGTAGGATTAATTATAGCAGGAAGATCGGGCCAGCCCTGGCCCGATGGTTATCCACAAGTCTTCAGCTATTGTAAATTCAAAATTCAGTCAATATTTATAAACATTGTGCCACTCATGTGGGCAATATTGGCACAATTGTTCTCAACGAATGCTCGATTTTTACACTTGTGCCAAGCTTGTACCAAATGTAGTGACCATTTCAAAAATATTAACAAATGTACCATGACTGACCATCCATTGGGAACAACGGGACAATCATGGAACAATATTGGGCCATTTGTTCTTCAGGGAGGTTTGTTTCTGACACATGTGCCAACCTTGGGACAAGCTTGGGGATTTTTCAGTCTTGGCAATACCTGCATGGGTAGTTTTCCACAACTCGTCAAAAGTAACAGGGAACGGATTAAATCCACCCACTGTACCAATCCTTTTTTTCAGTGAAGATTAACGAAAATTAACATGACCAAAATTCTTACGGTTGGCCGACGTACGTCGTATAAAAATGACTAGAAATTAATCATCATGTTTGAATGGATTTCAAAATAAAAATCCGTTACAAGAGAGTTGTGACTCTCTTATAATATTGGAATTTTTAGTTGTATCACTGCAGGATGTCCAGCCTCGGAGAATTTTCATGGAATCGCTCAGTTATAAAATCAGGTTGAACGAAATAACCGATGAAACAAATAGAAAATTCCCGAGCTGGACACCCTGCGCTGATACTACTTTGCATGTGGTGCCGATATGCTACGTAGGTTGGAGTTGAAAATAGAAAAAAAAATATAAGCTGATACTCTGTCTTGTTTCTAAACACTCATCAACAGCCTGTATTTATAATTAATGGATATTCCTTTTGGAAAATTACCTATTTCGTTGAAATTTTTATTTTCGTTTGATATATTGAATCATTGAAATTTAATGAAAATTATTACGAATAGTGATATACAAATATTTTTAATTTTACCTTCTATATTCTAGTCATGGACGCCCTGTGTCCATTGGAATGGATTACATATCAGTAATTTTTAATCTACGTTATTAAAAATTCTGTAAAAATTCAGAGTTCATACTAGGAGCTATAGAAACTATTGCCTGTTGAAAAACAATTATTATCATCATCAGAGTTCAGCCAGGTCAGAAAGGGTTAATCAGAGGGAATTTGAATAGGATTTTAGAAATCCAAAAATCCTTCTGAATTTTCTACGAGAGAGTTAGAAATTCCTCTGGATAAGATGAGTATTTTTATCTTCCCAACCAACACCGAAGGTCTTGAAGACATCTACAAGATGTCTTTTAGATATCTAAACGACGTCACAAAAGAGATATTTTCAAGAATTGTCAGAAACATGTCTTTGAGGTATTTGTGAAAGACATCTTAAAAGTTGAAAGTCACGCCATGTTCCTTTTTCAGAGCTCATTAGTGATCCTTTTAGGCTGTGTAGGATGTTTTGATGATTTCAAAAAGACATCTCGAAGATATTTAAAACGTATCTTGGAAAAATCTAAAACGTATCTTAAAAGAATCAAAAATATATCCCAAACAGACACGAAGATATCTTTTAGAATTCTAAAAGATATCTTCCCAAAGCACAAGAAGTCTTGAAGAATTTTCTAAAAGATATCTTTTCGTATTCGAAAAGATGTCTTATGCAACATGAATAGATTTCTAAAAGATGTCTCGGAGACTTCTCCAAGATATCTTTAAGAAGAAATTAGGAAATCTAAAAGAGTTCTTCAGGATTTCTTAAAGATGTCTTGCAAAATTCATAAAAATGTCTTGGAAGAAGCTTGAATTCATTCACGAAAAAAAATTCTAACACCTCTTCTTTTTCCTCCCCCTCCCTTCCCCCATATTTGTCTTTGTCGCTCTCGCACTGCTATGAACTTGACTTTATCTCAATCCTTGAGGTTGCGGGAATCGAACCCGCGCATCTTACGATGTACTTACGCTTCAGTGACCTGAGCTATAGAGACAGTTCGGTTTTGATGCTTATGATTGTCAATATAACACAGTGGCATCGTGTCAGTGGTGCACATTTTCAGAGTAGAAGTGATCTTTTGGAAAAACTGTTATTACAAAAACAAATGTCAGATAAGTTGGTCGTGGATACCACAGATTCTTCCTAAATTATTTCTATCCCAACGTTATTGAAGAATAACTTATTAATGAGTATGAATGAGAATTTTTTTGAATTTACTTGAAGGCTGTACATAAAATTGAGCGTAAAAAGTTCAGTGATTTGTAAAATATTTGTGTCTTGAAGATTCGTTAATTCCAGCGCGGGTATTAAAAGGTTACAAAATCGTAATTTTTGTAGAGTTTAAAATCTCTTGGCATGTTTATAGATTTTTCAAGCTTTCGATTTGTGACCGAATTTATCACATGTGTAATTCGATTATAATTAAAGGCACATCCCGAGTGTTATTCATGTCAATTCATATGATTAGGTATTTATAACCTAAACCTGCTGACAATCTATCTTCTTAAACATATTTTGTTAAAGTTTTCCAGGAAAATATCTTTCAAACGCTTCTCAAAGATATCTTTAAGATATCTCGCATGGTGGTCTTGGAGATGTCTTGAATCGAGACATCTTTTAGAAATCTTTCACAAGATGTCTTTCCAACACTTCTGGAAGATATCTTTATGAACTCTTCAAGAACGTTCTAGAAGATCTCTCAATTGAGTATTCTTTTAGATATCTTCAAGAACTGCGTGCTGTGTGGGATCTTGAAGCATCTAAGAGATGTCTTCCAGATATCTAAAACATATTTTCTGCAAGACCTTTTTGATATGTCTAAAATTTGTTGAAATTTTTTGCATAAGACATCTTTTGGATGTCGAAAAAATATCTTCAGATACTAATATATATCTTCTTATTCAATGGATTCCGTTACCACATCAACAATCATTATATTCTCCTCTTTTTCGTTTAGATCTCTTAATATCAGATTTGAAAATCTGAACAATCTTATAGAAAATACTTTGAAATCGCAGATTTGGAAGGATTCTGATATATTTTCAGTCGAGGAAAAGCGTATTTTAGAAAGCAGAGCTCAAATTTCATGTAATAATCAAAGAAAATATAACATGGTTTTTGTTCAATGTTTCAAGTGAGTAAAACTAGTAACGAGTTCGTTCAGAGATATGCAAATGATATGTTTACTCCCAGCAAATGTATATACATAAGCATGTAATTATATAGTCATATTTTAATTTCGAAGGTATCTTCATTTGGAGCTCTGTAAAATTACGAAGCAAGTTAATATGATTTTCTCCATTCCATTAACATTCATGATGATCGTCAATTTTTCTCTCGTTATTGCTCTGCTTTTTAACTTTTATTTCCAACTCGTCGATTTTGTGAATAAAAACGAGGCATATGATCCAAAAGAGTTGATCGAAGTGAAAGCTGTGTTAACTTGCACATGGGCGATTATATATTGCGTAAAGTTGACAAGGGTTACTGTCGTTTGCTCTTCTCTTATATCAGAGGTAAATAATCAATTGATAATAAAAATTATATTCATTAAAAAGTCGATGTTTGTCCAGTAAAATCTACCTCCTCAAGGGCATCTCGAAGACCCTAAAGTTACTAGATCTTTCTACTCGAAATGAGGGTGAGGGAAGTTTTAAGAATTTCATGTAATACTTTATAAAACTCAATATAGTTTATACATAAATTATGCATAATTTTGCAATCATCGATATATCGATTGGTCCTAATACTAGCCCTGCTTAAAAAATCTGATTAACACTTATATAAACCGATTTGATTCCGATGCAAATTCCGGATAAACAAATCGGTGGTGATAAAGAGTCATCGGACGCCAAAGATTTCTTATTCACGATGAATAAGAATCAATAGGAGTAAATCAGATGCGCATTTTAATTCAGACTGGTTCGGAAATAGCTGAATAAAAAGCCCCCTGGAATGAAAAATCGGGTGATGTTTATTAAGAATTGGGTTAATACATTCCGATTAAATTTTTTGATAAGATTTCTTAAGTAGGGAGGATAGTCCATTGACTATCATTAAACAGTATAAATTTTTTCATATTTCACGATGACGCGTCGAATATAGTTTTGAATGAGTAGGATGTAAGGAGTTCCGGTCCAAATTTTTCCTCTGGACTTAGCGTAATATTCGTTTCGCTAAACGTGGTGACCGATCGAGATGTCTTTCCTACCGATCCGTTTCGTTTATGACTTTGGTGCAAAGAATATTATCCGATTGGTGTAATATGCGTATCATGTGGTAACACTTTTGGAAGGGACTTTGAAACTTGAATATGCCTGGTTGCATCTTTAGGGGTCGCTGGTACCACCTTAAAAGCTCGAAGCGCTCCGTTATCGCCCTATACAGTCAATTCCTACAATTATTTTTTCTTTTCTTTGTGAGTTATTGACTAACATATATATTTTTTATAAAAATTTTCTATTCCAGTCTAAAAAAACTGGTAAGATTATTCAGTACTTGTCCGCTGAAGGTTTCAATTTCGAAATAAAAGAAGAGGTGAGAGGCGAAAATAATCTTCAAATGCATTCATTAATATTATAAGTACTTTTATTCTTGATAACACACGAAGAATTCTTTTTCAAAAACAACAATAGAATTCTTCAAGAGTTCTTTTCGTAGTAATGAATTCATGAAGAGCTCCGGAGGAGTCCAATATTTGGGACATCAACGAGTTCTTTGAGAATGTTGGAAGTATTGTTTTAGTCCCCTCAAAGAACTCGTTAATACCCCAAAAAGAGTTCTTGAAGAATTCTATTCTTGTTTTTGAAGAAGAATTCTTCGTGCGTTATCTGGGATACTTGTATTTCTATTCACAATACTTTTTTTCTATTTTACAGTTACAACAATTATCCTTGCAAATTATTCTAAATCCTATCCACGTGAATGTTAGTGGTTTATTTCCTCTCAACGAATCTCTCTTACTAAAGGTAAATAATCTACCGTAATGAAAATCCCATTAGAAACAGATAGAACTTTTATCCGTATCTGTTGGAATTGTATCCGTTTGGAAAGAAACACCTATCGATTCCATCAGATACGAATAAGAGTTCTGTTTGTTTCTGATGAAATTCTTACTCGAATAAACAGATATAAAAATGTTTCCATAACACATTGAACAAATTCCTATACAACACACGAAGAATTCTTTTTCAAGAACAAGAATAGAATTGTTCGAGAAAGAAAGAAAGACTTGGTAATCTTCCCCGAAATTTGTCCTCATTTTGTAATATTGATATTCTCAGACGCGATAATAACCGGACCCAATCCAGATAGTACAAGAATTCGAAAAGAGTTCTGTAGAGAATGCTCTTTGGGATTCTAAGAACAGGACATTTACCAGCACTGTTAAAATCAATGATTCTACGCGTAAAGTTGCAGTTCTGCGAATATAAAAGTGATGAAAACGATGACAATTTTCATATAACGATCATCGTTCCGAATAAGATTTTTACAGAGTAAACATTTTCCCCCTCAAAATTTCAAACATTCATTATGTTCTCTGAATGATATCAGAAAGTTATCTAATGCATCGACTTCGGAAATCTGTTTAATGTCTTCCTTATGAGGTCTCGAAGTTGTCAGAAAGTCAACTCAGATCACTTGACCGCGTTGCACTTTGCCGCTCCATGGGAGAAAAGCCTTCCCAGACAAGCAAAACTTTATTATCGTCTAAAAGATTTCCACTGGATATCTCAAAGATGTCTTATGCAATAGTTTTCACTGTCTTTAAGATATCTCTGAGATATGTATATTGCGGTGATTCTTTATCCGGTTTCATCCGGACCCTATCCTGATTTTAATACTGAATATTTTTCGAAATCCCACACGAAATTTGAATAGAATTCATTCGTCTCCTTGTTCGGGTTTTATTTGGGATTCCAAAGAATATCTTATCTCAAAACCCGGATAGGATCCGGATGGAACCGGATAAAGAATCACCGCAAAACCCGTATACGCGGCCGGATACACCCGGAAATTTCATCCGGGTTTGAGTCAGATTATCATCCGGATTACCATCAGAATTATCACCCTGGTTAAAAGAATCCATTACTTCTGACAAATGAAATTAAATGAGATTTGGCCAGAACATTGTCCGAGAATCAATGAGATTTGGCCAGATTCAGTGAGATTTGGCGAGAATCGACTGTTCTTTCTGACTAAATCTCATTGACATTTGCTGGATGAGATTCGGCCAGAACATTGTCCAAGTTCAACTGTAATTTAGTGAGATTTGGCGAGAATCAATGGTTTTTTTAAACCAGGGCATCCGGGTTTCATCCGGTTTCCTATCCGGTTTCTTTACCAGGCAAGTGTTCGAAAGGCCATTTACCCGAAAGCGGGAAAGTCTGTGGCTATTTAAGAAGAGCTAGAAACTTCTGGTAATTATCTTCGGATTCATAAATGATTGTCCTTCGGGTAAATGCAATTTTGGGCACTTGCTACCTCACCTTTCGAGCACCTGTCACTTTTTGAAATACAAACTCAATTATTTTATTGAAAATTTCAATACTAATATGAATTTATTCTTTGTTTTTCCACAGTTTTTTCATTCCACGGCTACCAATCTGTTTATATTCTTAAGTTTATATATTGATTGCAATTTCTGATGGATAATAAAGTACTGTTAAATATCGTTCTCCTCTTCCAGACCTATTCCATTTTGACTTTTGAAAAACACAATGAACTCTAAAAATGTGAAGAAGAAGAATAACGAATATTGCACTTTGAAGCTCCCGCTTACCCATGCAGTACAAAAGTTCTGAAGGAATTCTTCGTGAATACATTTCATTCGTTATGAGCTCTTTTAGAACTCTTGTGTTATCTGAGTAGGCTTGCGTACAATTTGCGTGCAGAAACTTATTTATGTACGTCGCTTTTGGAGCGTACAGTCGGGAAATTTAATCCGTTCCTTCCCATCTTTGATGAGTTGTGGAAAACTGTGCCACAATTTACAAATCTTTGATAAAAATTGGAATTCAATCACCTAAATATTTAAGGAATAATCCATATTGACCGACACAGCGCAGGGATGTCCCAAATGAACTCCCGTTATGTCAGTTCAGAAACAAGTCTTGAGAATTCTTTAAGAGTTCTTTTTGAATTTCGGGGATTCATAAAGAATTCATTCTGAACTATCACAACAATGTTGTTAAAATGTTACTGAAGTTTGAATCGTTTATTGAAACGAATTGCTAATCAAATGACCAAATACTCAGTTGTTGAAGGCCTGAAATCTTGAGGTACGTTCTTTAAATTATGTTTCCAGTTGCCAGAAATTGATATCAGAAGATGAACACCGATGATTGATTTGATTTTGTGAGTTGGAATTTTCATTTCGTTTCTATAAACGTTTCAAATTTCAAGAACAAGTTCTTAAACTGATGATATAGGGAGGAAACGGATTAAATCTACCGACTGTACCCAAACAGCACAAATGATCATTTTGAATTCATATAAACTTCTCAAAGAATTCTTGAACAGTTCTCGTTATGTCAGTAAACATGAATTCAATATTAATTCAATGAACTGAAAATGAATACATATTGGATGCCTGAATAGCTCTTGATCAACTCACGAGATGAACTCTTTTTGAACAACTGAGTTGTTTATCAAGAATTTAAATTGAATTCAAAGTATTCATGATGAATTCATTTTTACTGTCATAAAACGGGAGCTCTTTGAAGGGACTCAGCAAATTGCGCGCAGTATCTTATCCATGTTATTTGAAAATGTTCGCTAACATGGGTCATATCTATTGACCCAGATAGCACACAAGAATCCCAAATGAATTGTGGAAAAAGAACTCTTTGAAAACTCTTTTAAAATATAAAGAATTCTTCGAGAATATCAAACAGAATTTAACTTATCAGGCATTTGCGAGTTCTATTAGAATTCTCAAAGAAGTCTCATAGATTTCAACAGAACTCGCAAATGTCTGACGAATCTAACTCTTTCTGAAACTCTTGAGGAGTTCTTTTCTTTGTATTCTAAAAGAGCTTTCTTTAGAATTTATTGAGGATTCTTGTGTGTCATCTGAGGAATCAGTGATGCCAGAAATTTCAAGATCCAACCGTCCCAGAAAGATTTATAAAGAATTTTTATCGAGCTTATTGTGTTCTATATGAATTTTTTAAGAATTCTTCTGGGACCTTGATGCCCGAAGGGAACATGAAGCTCCGACAAATGTTCAGAATAGATCATGATAGATCAGACTGAAGCTCCGTTGGAGCTCAAGTTTAGATTCGTAAACGTTCGACGAAGGTCCGATGAACGTTGAAATGTCCACTTGAAAATAGTTTGAATGAACGTTCATAAAACGTTCATCGAACGTTTGCTAAAGGTTCGTTCGAGTTGCAATTTTTCGATCAAAGTTTTTTTCAAAGTATATTTTTCCACGAAAAAATGAAAGATTGAGGCATTTCTAACTATAATTGTAATTCCGTCTGAAACATAAAAAACCGAAGGTTGAATGAATCTTCGTAGAATCTTTAATAAACGTTCTATGAACCTTCATTTAAGCTATTTTCAAGCGGACATTTCAACGTTCATCGGACCTTCGTCGAACGTTTCCGAATCTAAACTTGAGCTCCAACGGAGCTTCAGTCTGATCTATCATGATCTATTCTGAACGTTCGTCGGAGCTTCATGTTCCCTTCGGGTGCTGTGTGGGGTCTAGTATATCTAATCAAGCATTCCTGTTGATTAGATCAATCCCTGTAAAAAATTTCTATGGAAAACTTCACATAAATGTTCGGAATTGATCAACACATACATGCGTTGGGAATTTTCCGTATTTTACCGGAAATTTACTGGAAAATGATAGTAACTTCCATAAAGTTTGGGTTTTTTAGTTCAATTTTTGTGGTAAATTACTTACAAATATACCGGAAATTGATATGCTATCCTATGATCGGAATTTTCCGGTACAGTGTATGATGTCGCAGGGCTGCTAGAAAAGGAATGCTGTTTTATAAGGTATCTCTTTCTTTGTCAAACATGAATTTCATTTGTGAATTCAAATTTGTTCGTTTTGGCTATTGAACTCTATGCCCTCACAACATCACAGTCCCAGAAGAATTCTTAGAGAATTCATAAAGAACACAATTAGTTCAATAAGAATTATTTATGAGTACTTCTGGGACTGTGTTGCTGTGTGGGTGGAGCCTTCCGAAGCAGCTGATCCGAGTGATCCGGATCACTTTCCAACCAATCAAAATGTTTGAAGAGTGATCCGGATCACTCGGATCAGCTACTTCGAAAGACTTCCATCCCGAAGAGAACATGAAGCTTCAGCAAACGTTCAAATTAGATCTGCATAGATCGGGTCGAAGGTTCATGAAAGCTAATTTTCAGATTCATAAACGTTTAACAAAAGTTCTACGAACGTTGAAATGTCCGCCTCGAAATGCCATCAGGAAACGTACATGGAACGTTCGTTGAAGGTTCATCGAAGGTTTGATAAAGTTTCACAAAAATATCTATACTTACATTAATTCCCAATAATTCACATGAATAATCAATTAAATGATGAACATAAATTAATGAAAATTAATATAAGTATAGATATTTTTGTGAAGCTTTATTATACCTTTGATGAACCTTCAATGAACGTTCCATCTACGTTTCCTGAAAATATTTCGAGGCGGACATTTCAACGTTCGTAGAACCTTCGTCAAACGTTCGTGAATCTAAAAATGAGCTTTCATGAACCTTCTGCCCGATCTATACAAATCTAATTTGAACGTTCGCTTCATGTTCTCTTCGGGATAATATAATGGAATGCCCAGACAGCACAAATGAGCATTTTGGATTCACAAAAACTCCTGAAAGAACTTCTTGAACAGTCCCCGTTATGACAGTAAAAATGAATTCAGTATGAACTCAATGAATTCAAAATGCATACATGTTAAATGCCTGAATAGTTCTTTATTAATTCGTGATATGAATTCTTTCTGAAGATTAAGTTATTCATCAAGAGTTCATTTTGAATTCAAACTATTCATAATGAATTCATGTTTACTGTCATAACGGGAGTTCTTTGCGGGGACTTTTATGCTGTATGGGTGATTACTCTCTTGACTATCGCGGTCAGAGAGAGAAGTTGAAGCTTTACATGCCAGACAAAGATGGTAGAGTGTCCCAGTCCCGAAGGTTCATTTTCCCGAAAGTTCGATGTGCCGAATCGCAGAATCCCGAAAGATTTTCAGTAACTTCGAATAGAATTGTCAGATGGCTAGTAATGTCTAGGAATAATTCGGTACATCAGACTCTCGGGAAAATGAACCTATGAACTATTTCATCAATTTAAGAACACCCACAAATAAATTTCGACTGTAACCATAATATTCCATTCAAAAACTTTTCAACTATATCATCGATCAGCGTGCATCATTCCTCAAATGTTTGAGTGGCTAAAATCCGGTTTTGTCAAAAGTTTGTGAATCATCACAAAGTTGTCCACAACTCATTGAAGATAGGAGAGAACGGATTTAGTTTCTTCGCGAATAGTAGGGTGTGCTTCTTCCCAATTCTTATCACTCTATGGTCATAACATGACTTCATTTCCGATTCGCGCCAAAACTCTACAAAAATTACGCTTACAAGCCATATCATATCAAACTGTTGCTTGCATCGAAAATCGGTTATTGTTAAGAATAAGATTTTTAACACACAGTATAATTCCTTGAAAATCCATCAAAATGGATAAAATTGGCAAGGGGAAGATGTTCGTATTGAAACGAGGTATTTAATTATTATTAATACAATTTGTGTCAATGTATTCCGATTATCATCAATTTTTATTCATACGTTTTCTTTTTCTATTAGATGGACACAAAGAAGCTGTTCATTTTGACAAAATCACATCAAGAATCCAAAAATTATGTTATGGTTTAGACATGGATTATGTGGATCCTGTAAGTAATTCATAATGTCAATTACGTACAAGTTTCAAAATTCTCAATTATATGTATATCTAGTTCAATCATTTGTGTATGTATATTTTTAAGGTCGTTTTTTCATGTTTCATTCGTTTTTTTCCCTGAAAATCTTTGAGTTTGCATATAACCTCAACATTATGTATACATTGTATATATTTTTAATAAAAAATGTGCACTTTGTGAGGTAAATGGCTATGTCTTCGTCACTGAATATTATTTCATCAGGTCATTGATAAAATTGATCATTAAGCAATTGTAAACGAATTAAGTATATTTTGTATAATTATGAGACGCATTTGTGACGTTTTGTACCAAAAAATATTCATAATTTGCTCACAAGAGCTTGATTTATCAATTTCATGATACCCTGACGAAATTATAGCCATTTACCTTAATTATTTTATGTTGAGCTTTTTACATTTTTTCTACACTGTAAATACATGCGTATATAGATATGGATGTATTTATCAATAGCTCGACTTACCAAATGCAACTGTAGAATTTAAATGTAAACAAAAAACATGATTTTCATATCAGCCAGCGATCACCTATCGGGTTATCAATGGTCTATACTCTGGAGTGACCACGGTTGAATTGGATAATTTAGCAGCTGAGATAGCAGCCACCATGACTACCCATCATCCAGATTATGCTACATTAGCTGCTAGAATAGCTGTGTCTAATCTTCACAAGGAAACAAAAAAGTCTTTCAGTGGTAATTTTTGTAATTTGTAATTATTTACTTACATACCCAAGAAAAAAAGAGATTCAATGAGATCTGCGTAGATCTCTTCAGATCTAAATTTTGGCAAAAATCTCTACAAATCTTCTGGTATCTATTATTTATATTTAAAGATTCCAACTTTGGCAAAAATCTTACATACTCTGGATATTTCTGGATATCTTTTTTGGATCTCTCGCAGTATGGAAATCTTTAGATGTCAGTGGATATCTACATAGATCTCATTAGATCTAATCTTTTTTTCTCGGGTAGGTGGAAATGTCTGTAAATTTTCATCTTTGAATTTGATTTGTTTTATAGAGGTGATGTCCGACTTACATCAAGCGATAGATCTAGCCACAAAAGAATCGAAACCTCTTATCAGTGCCAAATACCATAAAATCATACAGGATAACGCAGAGAGGCTGAATTCTGCTATTATATATGATAGAGATTTTAGTTATAATTATTTTGGTTTTAAAACTCTTGAAAAAAGTTATTTATTGAAAATTCATGGTAAAGTAGCCGAAAGACCTCAACATATGTTGATGCGAGTCGCAGTGGGAATTCATGAAGATAATATAGATAAAGCTATTGAAACTTACAACTTTTTGTCGGAACGTTATTTCACGCATGCTTCGCCAACGTTGTTTTCCGCATGCACTCCCAGGCAACAAATGTCCAGGTATATATCATGTTTAATTTTGACAATATATAAACAAATTGAATTATATTCTATTTTGTTGAATAAATATGCAAAATGTTCTAAACGTTTCATCACATTCATTTTCTCCCTACAGTTGTTTTCTTCTCACAATGATGGAAGATAGTATCGAGGGTATATACGACACCCTGAAAAGATGTGCCTTAATTAGCAAATCTGCTGGAGGAATAGGACTCAACGTACATTGTATTAGAGCCAAAGGAACGCCTATCGCCGGAACACACGGAGAATCCAATGGTTTAGTTCCCATGATCAGAGTATTCAACAATACAGCTCGTTACGTTGATCAAGGAGGAAATAAAAGACCAGGAGCATTCGCCATATATCTAGAACCATGGCATTCCGATATATTCGAATTTTTAGATCTCAAAAAGAATACCGGTAATCGCTCTTATTCGACTTTTCCCTGAATAAATTCAAAACTTACGTAATATTATGTATAAATACATAATTGAAAATTTAATTTTCAGGCAAAGAGGAACATAGAGCGAGAGAATTATTTTACGCTTTATGGATCCCAGATTTATTTATGCAACGTGTATTAGACGACGGTGTCTGGAGTCTAATGTGCCCTCATCAAAGTCCAGGATTGCCAGAAGTGTGGGGAGAAGAATTCAACAATCTCTATACAAAGTAAATTTTCCATTCGATTGTTCTTTTAGTTTTATTATTATGGTGTAATGAAATATTCAATTTCTATCCAGATATGAACAAGAAGGCAGATATAAACGTCAAATCAAAGCCAGAGAGTTGTGGCAAGCGATCCTTATATCTCAAGTTGAAACTGGAACTCCTTACATGCTTTATAAAGATCAGTGTAATCGTAAATCGAATCATCAGAACATAGGTACCATACAAAACAGCAATTTGTGTACCGAAATCGTTCAATACTCTAGTCCCGATGAAATAGCTGTATGTAATTTAGCTTCGATCGCCGTTAATATGTTTGTCGATGCCAACACAAGAAAATTCGATTTTGATAAACTCAAGAAAGTTACAAAAATCGCAACCTTCAATTTGGATAGAATTATTGACATCAATTACTATCCAGTTCCGGAAGCTCGAAGGTCGAACTTCAGACATCGACCAATTGGTAAATATGTGCCTTTTTTACACACCTATAAGAGAAAGAGAAAAAATAATAATATGTTACATTTATTTTCGCATGGCAGGTATTGGAATACAAGGTTTGGCAGACGCATTTTTGTTGATGCGTTATCCATTCGAAAGCGAAGAAGCTCAACTATTGAATATACAAATATTTGAAACATTATATTACAGTGCGTTGGAAGCTAGTTGCGAAATTGCTCAAGAAAAAGGTCCCTACGAAACTTATGAGGGTAGTCCGGTTAGTAAAGGAGTAAGTATTTTGGCGTGACGTTTTGAGTTCAGAATTTTAATGCATACGAAATGTGATTTAGAAGCAAAATATTCTCATTGATCAATAAACATAATTGTATCGCTGAACGTAGTGAATACAATCACACGTACGAATCCATATTTGCCAGTCATCACAAATCTTTGCTCAAAGTATAAATAAAATGAAGAGAACTGAACTTCTCGCCCTTTTTGTTAAATGAGCCAATAGAACATTTCACTTATAAATTACATTTCTTATGTATTATTCAAATTTCACGACAAGCGAACACATTTATATAAATTTTTCAACCAATCCATGTAGATTCTACAATACGATATGTGGAACGTCAAGCCCACAAATTTATGGGACTGGAGTGCGTTGAAAGCGAAAATCGCCAAGCATGGTGTACGAAATTCATTGCTCATTGCACCAATGCCAACCGCATCAACGGCTCAAATTTTAGGAAACAACGAATCCATAGAACCTTATACCAGCAACGTTTACACCAGACGAGTTCTATCCGGAGAATTCCAAATTGTAAATCCACACCTACTGAGAGATTTAACAGAAATCAATCTGTGGGATGAAGATATAAAGAATGAAATTATTGCAGATAACGGTTCCATTCAGGTAAGTTTCTTTTTTCATACGTAGACAATGTAATCGTATGTTATTAATCATTATTTTTATTCGATTATAGAATATCGAAAGGATACCTACACATTTGAAATCTCTGTATAAAACTGTATGGGAAATATCGCAAAAGACGATATTAAAAATGGCAGCTGATAGGGGGGCTTTCATCGATCAGTCACAATCCTTGAACGTTCACATGGCCAAACCATCTACGGAAAAACTAACTTCCATGCACTTTTTTGGCTGGCAAATGGTAAATCGTTGATACAAATTCTATTACGTACATCACTCTCATAATTTTTATTCATTTTTAGGGTTTGAAAACTGGTATGTATTATCTTCGTACGAAACCTGCAGCCAATGCTCTTCAATTTACCGTGGATAAACAGAAGTTGAAAAATTCGAAAGCCGTTAAAAACAACGAGAGTGACGAACAAGATGAAGAATTTACAAATATGCCCTTATTTCTCGATAGTAAATTAAAAATTAATCGCGAACAACAAAACAATCAAAATGAAGAAGAGGATCCGATATTGGTGTGCTCGCGTGAAAATGGCGATGCTTGTATGGCTTGTGGTTCGTAATTAGAATGATTTACATTTAAATGAGGTAGGATTCTCCAGAAGTTTAGATAAAACAAGCTCGGAAATGAATGGAACTGTCTATTTTTCTATTGCAATTGATGTTATATTTGAATACACGTATATTATACTTTTTGTAAAAGTGAAAGTTTTTAAAACGTGTCATCTTTTTTATGCATGACGTTTATAAATTTTGTATGTCGAAAGAGATATCAATAAAATCCAAGAACCAAAAAACAAACTTTCAGTCAATATTTAAAGTAGACTAGAAAAATGAAACATCCAATGTCGGTGCTGTTACACTTGTACAATTTTATTCAATATCTGGTTTGTATATATAAACGTTGAAAAAAATAAAAACAGATTTTCACAGAAAACGAAAACAAAAAGTCATGTTAACATTTTATTATTTTCTCAGTCGAGATGAGAAAAGGAAAAATAATAATATAAAGGAAATCTTATGCTTCAGACTTATATATATATTTTAAAATCTCACCCGTTCAAAGTTGTAGACAATTTCATTACACAAAACTCGATTTGTGAAGTTGCACGTATTTTCCGAAATTCTGATATAGCAATAAATTCTGAATACTAAACATAGTACTTTACTATATCTGAATAACAAGAGATAAAGTACATAAGTAGTATCCTCGCTTTCATTAGCTACGGATCAACCATTATTATTTGCAAGTCAATTTTTTATCAATAATATCGATTGATATATAAAAGAACATACAAACTTAATGCACTTCGTTCATTATACTTTATTCATCATCACTTTATTTACAGTCAAGATACTTCAACTTGTTTCTTGCTTTGTTGTAACCAGTATTTCAAATGTTTTGTACTTGCACCATACATATATAAAACGTTCAAATCATGTTAATTTTTCATTGATAATTTTAAATACATACACAGTATAAAGATGTAAGATTGTAATATATAGTACTGTTTTATCTGCTATGCGAATAAAGACGACAGTACTAGACCTCTTAAGGCAACATGATCTTGTACATCATATATATTACATTAAATTCTAATGGAAATATTCTTCAAATTAAATTTTGTTCAATGATTTTCTAAATAAATAAACTAATGATAAAATTTTTATAAAAGGAGAGAAACAGTTGATGTATCTATATTTAAGTTTTACTTTTTTTTTTCTTCTTCTCAATAACGACTTGTACTTTCATATAATACAGGGGTAATTATTTACAATAATAGATAATAATTTCACGCAATTATTGACTGCAATATATATATATATATAAGAGGGTGCTCCAAAAAGAAGGGGACGCGGATTTTAATGACATGTGTCTTGGAAAGGATTTCCGCCGTGGGAGAATCGATTCTTTCGGAAAATTCAAATGTTTTGAAAACCTTGCATTATACAAATTGGTAAACTTTATTATTCGATTAAGTCGGGAAAATTTTCACTTTTAAATCCTGCTAGTTTTATTACCAATCGAGACAAAATATAATTTTGAAACATCGAAATTAATGCACTTAGTTATCGCAACATTTTGTTGAGTAAACAACCGAAATATTTGAATTTTCCGAAAGAAATAAAAAAAATTATACCTCATACACACTCCTAGGCCTCAGATAAGATTAGTTTTCGGCAGAAATCTTTGTAACTTCGATGAACCCGTCATGTTCGAACAACCTTTATACATAAAGTAAACATTACAAACTGTCGATAAAGCTCCAAATGAATTCAAAAAAGTATATATATGAGACTTCAAAAGCGATGAAAATACAAAATCAGTATTTCTTGAGCTCTTGAGTTTTTAATAAATTCACTATAACGAAGAGATATATTTGAGCAAACTAGAATGATTAAAATCACCCCTAACATTCCAGCTGATGGATGATTTTTTTCAAGGGAGAATTCTCTCACCCTGTTCAGTCGACAGAACTCAAATCTTGCAAGTTTCAATTTTATAAAATCGAATAGTGTTCGCGGTCTGGAAAATGTCAAAGAAATATCAAAATTTCATTCAAAACTCTTAGAATTTATGTAAAATAAAATCATTTCATATTTGGATTCTGCGGAAACGAAATTCTGTATTACAGATGTAATTCTGTAGTTTATGAATTCTATGCAATATATAGATTTTTATTAAAACGAAGCACCCTATCTGTTTTCTTTTGTTTTTCATGTTACGAAAACTTGTGTATCACGAATTTGCGAGTCAAAATGAATTGCTGGTGAATATCGTTCGATTTTTTAGATTTAATATTCCGCATCGGATGGTGGTAGTTGAGGACAAGGTACGTCATCGTTTTGATTATTAAAATGACAACAATTTTCAAGTACTTGATTCGCGAGTTTTCGTATACGATCGTACGGTCTTGCATCAAATATTACGGCATGTAATTTATCTATTCCCCCTTCTGAAACCACCAACGAGCAGTACTTGTGTGCTGTTATGAAAAGAAAAAAACATATTTATAATCGTATTTACATTAAACGAAAATTCACACCGGAAGAAACAAATCGGATTTCCAGCCAACTTTCCCCATAAATTACGTCATTGACAGAAATTCCAAATAAATAATGATGAAATAAATCTTGAAAATCACGCAAATGTATTTTTATAAATAAACGAAAGTCAATGACAAACTTGAACTCAAGGTATATAACAAAATTTGAAATGACTGTACAATTTATCAGGAAAATTGACGCGAAATATCGTATGCTTCTTTCGATGCTTGAGACTCGTTGAAGTGGCATGAGTGTATACATACGGTAGACGTTGGTGAGGTTGGCGAGAGCCCAAACTGCCCAATGCTGGCACTGAGGAGTGTGGTATACATCTAACAAACGTAACAGTGGTAAAAACGAACGATAATTGATATTACGCTCGGCATTGAGGTCCCAACGTTCTATCGCGTGAACCATCGATTCGAGAACTTCATCTCGCGTTGGTTCGTCGATCGTCCAAGCCGACACCCCATCAGACGCCATATGAGCTAATATGCCAGCAGCATTGTAGGATACCTGTTTTATAAGTAAATTCTTCATAAACATATCCGACTGTATGGGGGAAAAAGCGAAGGGAGAGTTTCGTATTAATACCTCAATACCATCGCTATAGGATAGCAGTAAATTAGCAAAAAGTTTCACATATTGATATTGCATAAGATGAATTCTTAGATAATCGACTTCGGCAACGTTTCCCAGTAGACCCATCATGTTTCTAAGCAATTCATCTTTATGAGGATATTGCTGAAACGAATCGCATGTAATTATAATCGTTAAGAAGATGAAGTCGTTTAATATGATATTGCTTAGTAAATGTCAGTAAGATTAATCAACATACCCTCACGCATTTTAAAAAA
Organism: Gonatopus flavifemur; assembly: GCA_018340375.1. Lineage (NCBI taxonomy): Eukaryota > Metazoa > Arthropoda > Insecta > Hymenoptera > Dryinidae > Gonatopus > Gonatopus flavifemur. The sequence continues at coordinate 18,213,281 of JAFFJZ010000005.1, forward strand.
AGAGCCATTCCATGGGCATTTAAAAAACGTTCACAGTTAATGGGAGTTTCATCAGTCATATTCCACATAGTCGACCACGCGACTTCCAATACATCGTCGAATATTCCTGTTTCGACTCTGTATTCTACTAATTCTAACATCGTTTGAACGCAGCCCAGTTTGCCAAGTAAACGTTTTTCTTTACCTTCCACCTGACAGGCCAAAGAATTCAATAAATAGATTCCAATACGCTGCACGAAACCTTCCGGTTCCGCGTGCTTTGCCGAATGCAGAAGAACTTTAACCAATGCTTCGTAGTTCCACATCTGAAAAAAAAGAAAGAAAGTTTCATTCTTCGTGAAAAGTAGAATTATTAAACAAATGAAATATAGAAACATACGACATCTTGGGGTATACGAAATTGGCATAGAGCTAAACAACCGTTACGCATCATCGTTTCTTCATCTTTGTGAGCACTCATTCCTGCCAGAAGAATGCTGATGATTCGTCTTTTCAATCCTGCTACTAATTCACCTTTTTCTTTCATTTTCACTATGTAAAATAGAGTTGCGCTGAGAAAATAGCAGAAGCGTTATTATACAAAGGATTCTATAATACATGTCATCGAGATGCATAAATCTTGAAATAATATATCTCATTACCTGCCAGATATTTGAATAGTTTTTTCATGGGGATGTTTTTCCATAGCTTCTAAAACAGTGCAAAGGGCTTGATCCATTCTACGACAATTTTCGTACCTAAACACATGGTACAAATCTGTCAATACTTTTGTCAGCAAGTCTGATTTGTTGTCCATACAAACGTGAGCGGCGATCAATATTTGATCCTCGTTCGCGTCTCCCGATATCTAAAACGAACGACGAACCGAGAATTAGAATTGGTATGGGTAATATAAAACATACAACAAACTCACCACTTTCGCCGGGATATCGTGTCTTCTACAAGCTCTATGAGCTGTTCCATAAAGTCCTAAAAATTCTAAAGGATTGTGAATTCTTGCCGTAAGACCTGGTATATCGCAAAGTTCATCTACCGAACCCTCGATTATTTTTTGAATGGGACGTTCAACGACACCTCTTCCTGCTAAATCAGTACCGCTGATGTCTAAAGAAACCAAATTGGGTAACGCCTTGACTATTTCACCTAAGGTACTATTCGGACTCTCGAATGTTCCATTTTTAATATTTGATTGAGAAATATCCAGATGCCTAAAGATGAAAGGAAAAAGTATACGTTGAATAAAATTTTTCATTCACTTATCTTTTTTTTTCCCTCACTTTTTACCTTAAATTTTTCAATGGATGAAGGTTGCTCACAAAACGTCGAGCGTTCGCATAAATTTTCACGTTATATAAAGTTAGAGAGACCAAATTCGGCACCACACTCAAAAAATAGAAATCACTAATGTTCCAACTATTGGATAAATCCAGATGCGTTAAATTCGTTAGTCCAGACAAAAGAATAGGAAAGTCTGTCGCAGGTACCCCAATCGGTTCCAAAATCAATCGCCTTAATTTTGGAGCTTTGAATACATAACGACGTTTTTTGAAAAACACGGACAAGCCTCCATCTGTAAAAGGAAATATTATGTTCGTAGAGTAAAATTTTTGTGCACAAGTGAAAAGTAGGAAAGTGAAAATTCTCAAAGCGCACAATGTTTTACGTAATTTGGCCAAGTGAACACGAGGAACTTTAATTTTTTCAATTTTTTTCAACAAACATCGTATGCTCAGTTAAGAAAACAAGCACGGATAAAAATCGTTGGATAATTGATAAATCGAAAAAAATCATATGACAACATCTTCAAAATCAAGTGAAATTAAAAGTGACAAATTTATTATTACTCTTTCACATGTTATGAGAATAAAATAGAACTAATGGCATGAGTAATACAGATTAGAATTTGAAATTTATATGCAGCGGCATTGGCAAATCTTTCACCACTTTTTGTAACATAATTTAGAAAAAGATTCAAGAATTATTGATAAATTAATATGAAATAGAATTTTGTGCAAAACTCAACATTGTGTAATTCATTGCTTTCACATGCATACGGAAATCTGATAAAATTTTAATGTATGTATCATTACAGAAGTATGCAAATATGTAAACAAATGATAGATCAATTGTGTCGCTGGAGTTTGAATCAGCTGTTGAAGACTCAAAATCTTGCAGCACGTTCTTCGATGGATGTTTTCAGTTGCAAAAAATTACAAGGAGGAGATTCAAGAAGACAAGTAATGACGATTCGTCAGATCCCATGAGTTTGAATTTTCGTTTTGTTTCTATAAACGATTCAAACTTCATGAACATATATTAGTTTAGGTTTACAACATAGATATTCATAATTGTGACATCAAAAGTAAATAGGAGTTTTGAATACCTTTCTACTCGCTATCTTCGAGTGAAAATATTTGTGACGAAAGACAATGAATTATTTTGAACCAGATATATTGTTTAAAAATGAATTTGAATTGATTAACAATGAAAAATCAAACTGTATCAAGCTCGAGAGATCATTAGGCACAAAAAGTATACATCTTTGTTGTATTATATTCCTTACCATATCTGTTTAGTGGAATGACCATTGGACAACGATGAATTATTAAACTATGCAGATTTTCAGAATTCAAATTGATGTATTCTGTAACAAGTGCAGTTAGTTGACAGCAATCTGCCAGTTCCAAGTCCATAAGTTTATGATTGATGAGGAGTTTAATCGAGGAATCCGTCACATTACAATCAGAGATTTTGACGTGTTTCAGTTTGGTGACTGTAAGATTTTTGAAGATGGAGAAGAAACAGTCTGCCTGTTCCGTGGCCCCAGCGCGTTGAGCAAATTCGATTATTTTGTCGCATATTTCACTAGGAAGGGTTAAACCTTTCCGTAAAGTTCGACGACCACGTTCTCCTTTGACCGAAATAATATCTAAGTTTTCGCAAATTAGTTTAAAACATAGATCTGTGAGTGGCTCGGGGGCTAAATATTGATCTGATTTGAATAAAGTGTCCAATTCCGCCATAACGCACACACAGTTTACATAAAAATCATGTAAAAACGTTCTTCATCAGAAAATGCTGATGTTTTTTAACAATTACGCAATTTTAACTGTCAAATGTGTCAACACGCAACCCGATCAGCTGGGATTCAGCGGACATCATTGGACATCATTGTGTCTAGAAAATTTATTATGAACCGTTGAGTCATTGATGTTGCCTTTCAAACTAGATGGAGGAGTGCGTTATCACACCTAGAAGCCTTCCGAAGTAGCCATTGGTTGAAAAATTGATCCAGAGCGATTATTAGCTAAGCTCGTTTAGCGACGTTCCAAGTTACCACAACTTGCTCCAAGTGTTTCAGATTCGTCGTCGTTTCCAGTTATAGAAACCAGGGAGCCTTCCGAAGTAGCTGATTTAGGTGATCCGGATCACTTTTCAACTTTTTTGATTGGTTGAGAAGCAGATCCGATCACCCAGATCAGATCAGATCAATTGCTTCGGAAGGCTCCCAGAGCTGCCAGATGGGCATTGCTGTTAAGGGGAAATAGTGAACTGGGATGAAAAAGTAGTGAAGTTGGCATTGCCCAGATAACACACGAAGAATTCTTCTACAAAAACAAGAATAGAATTCTTCAAGAACTCTTTTCGAACTAATGAATTCATAAAGACCTCTGAAGGAATTCAATGTTTGGGACATTATGAGTTCTTTGAGAATGCTGACAGTATTGTTTCAGTACTCCCAAAGAACTCGTGAATGTACCAAACATTGAATCCCTTCAGAAGTCTTTATGGATTCATTGGTTCGAAAAGAGTTCTTGAAGAATTCGATTCTTGTTTTTGAAAAAGAATTCTTCGTGTGTTATCAGGGTGATGACCAATGTTGTCATTTCATGCTGGTCTAGCTTGTAAACCAATGTTGACTCAGCATTGATTCCATGCTAGACTAGCATGAAATGACAGCGGTAGTATGCGAGAACCCCGACTGGTAATAAGCCCGGATGGCACTTAAGCCCGACTGCATTTAACCCGAACGAGGGTCGGTGCCGAATCAACGAAAAACAAAATCAACGAAAAAAAATTTACTAGCAGTATGAAGTTGTCATTTTGTTGCAGTATGAAATGAAATTAGTCATAGATCATTGATTAAATTAATCGAAAAGTAAAAAACATTGATTTGCTAATACAACCCCACGGTAAACTTAATTTCCCTTTGTTATGTTTATGATTATGGTATGGTTATGTTTATGATAACAACAAACCGATTTTCGTTCTCTACAGACGTTTGGAACAGTTTGATTGTACCGATCGATTAGGAAGATCATTAATAATTTTATTAGAATGATGAATTACGTGTCTACTGTAATAAACGGGTGCAGTGAATAGGTTAACATAAAGAATTTTCGTTTAATTTAATCAATGATCTATGACTAATTTCATTTCATACTGCAACAAAATGACAACTTCATACTGCTAGTAAATTTTTTTTCGTTGATTTGGTTTTTCGTTGATTCGGCACCGACCCCCGAACGACTTTCAACCCGAATGACAGTTGACCCGACTAATTATAAGAATATAATTAAATAAAATGGAAAATTAATCGAAATCAAAACGTAATTAACCTTTAATCTATACATCTTTACAGTAAAAGGTTGAATCAGCTTTGATTTCGATTAATTTTCTATTTTATTTGATTATATTTTTATAACTAGCCGGGTCAACTGTCATTTGGGTTTAAAGTCGTTCGGGTTATAATCCGGTCGGGCTAACGCCAGTCGGGTTTAAGTGCCATTTGGGCTGTTTACCAGTCGGGCTTCTCGCATACTACCATGACAGCCAGGGTTGGGTTTATTCATTGAACTGTATAATATACTGGAATGAGCACCATTCAAAAATTTTTCGGCAAAGAGAGACAGTCGAGTACACTGTGCGAGAAAAAGAAGCAGATACCCTTCACACTCATCATCCCTTTTTAAGATGCATGTATTGAAAAGAAACAACGCTATTTCATCTTGCATTTCACACTGACGAAAGATCTCTTTTTCCATCCTATAGGAAATTTCGCCAGTGCTCTTTCCAGTATGTTATATAGTTCAATGGGTTTATTACATGATTTTTCAATTTCTTACGTATCATACTTGGTTTCTGACACGTAATATATGTAAGATACTTGAACCCTCCTGTCCCCCCAAAGGCAAGGGGTTGGTTTTATGCGTAAGATACTCGGTTTCTTACGTGTCGTAAGCTATGTAAAATACTTGGAAGTATATTACGTGCCAACCCTGATGACAGCATTGGTTACTAATGTCAGTGCAACCTTATTTCCATGTTGGATCAGCATTTCTTTTTCCTAGTGTACCTCCACCATCGTTTATATACCCAAACAGCACACTAGAATCTCAAATAAATTCTGAAAAAGAACTCTTGAAGAACTCGTTCAGAATACAATGTTCTTAAAGTAGCCTTCTGAAGTAGCTGATCCAAGTGATCCAGATCACTTTCCAGCCAATCAAAATGTTTGAAAAGTGATCCGGATCACTTGGATCAGCTACTTCGGAAGGCTTCAAAGAGTTTGAAACGAATTCGGTTCGTCAGACATCAGCGAGTTTCATTAAAATTCTCAAAGTTGTCTCATAGAATTTTAACGGAATTTGCGAATGTCTGACGAATCGAATTCTTTTGAAATTCTTTTGGACCACTTTGTATTCTAAAGGAATTCTTCAACAGTTCTTTTTTCAGAATTCATTTGAGCTTCTTGTGTGCATTGCCGCAATTTTCGGTGAACCATAATTGACCCGAAGTACAATAGTCCTGAAGTGCAGGAGACCCGAAGTAAGTAAACCCGAATGGTAGTAATTCCGAAAAAAGTTGAGTGATATTTTATTTCATTCGCATGTGGCTAGTAACAAACTATTATTTTTCGAGATTATTCCAGAGCTACCAAATGGGCATGACCAATAAGTGGATACGAGCTTACCATCGGAGCACGGTTTTCTTTGGCCAAATTACTCGATACTGAATTCATGAAATAATCTGAAATTTTCAGGGATGATTCTTTAGCAACCAAGATAAAGGAGCCTTCCGAAGTACCTGATCCAAGTGATCTGGATCACTTTCCAATCAATCAAAGGAGGCTCCCTAAGTACTTGATCCTGATACCTTGATCTTGATTCGACCACTTTTCAACCAATCAAAAAGCTGGAAAAGTGATCCAAGGATCAGAATCGGTAAACACCCGTTGGACCGAAAGCCTGTTAGGCCGAAAGACCGTTGGACCGAAATTTATTTATTTTGCCGAATGACAATAATCCGAAAAAGTCTTGGTGACATTTTGTCTTATTCGCACACGACTAGTAACGTATAGTAGGATTTCGGATTATTGTCACTCGGTGAAATAAATTTCGGTCCAACGGTCTTTCGGCCTAACGGGCTTTCGGTCCCACGGGTGCTTGCTTCAGAATCAAATACTTCGGAAGCCTCCATGATCAATGATCATGCGCTTGGCACATTATCGCAATTGTTCGAACTGGTATCCTTCAGCTTCCTGACAGTTCACCAACCGCTCATAAAAGCTCCGTCCGACCTCTTCTAACAATTGCGGAGTGATGAACCCTGTTTGGTCGAGGGTATTCTGCCGCCACTCGTCCAAATTTGCAGGTTTCGTGCAGTAAACCCGATCTTTCGGAATCCCCCAAAAAAATCCGACGGCGTAACGGTGTAAGTTCTGGAGATCGGGGTAGCCATTCGATTCTCCCCCCCCCCCCCCTCCCACGCAATCCATCGGTTCGGAAATGTCTCATCGAGGAAATGTCTCACCTGAACGCCAAGATTTCCATAAATGAGAAATGGCCCTATAACCTGATTCCCCATTATCCCCGCCCAAAACATTTAGGCTACTCTCCCATGGACCGGAATTCGTTCCGGCGGAATGACTTTGAACCAATCGCTTTCACAATTTCTTTTAAAGCGTTCTATCAGAAGTCTATAAAAAATTGTGCATTGGTTCAATTTTCATTCCGCCGGAACGAATTCCGGTCCATGGGAGGCCAGCCTTACTTTTGTGGATATTGGGATTTCGCTTCGCTCATCATCCAATGAAGATTCTCGTCGCTCCAATATCGAAAATTGTGGCTATTGACGTTGCCATTTAGGCAAAAATTTAGGTGTTTCCAGACTTTGCCACATTAGAATATTAAAATGACCGTAACCTCAGCGGAAAATGATCCGATTCCGAAAAACAAGAAACCGCTGGATTCGGGTTCGAAACCACTATTGAATGACGTATCACAAGTCCCCCCGTCACATTTAAGATTTTGGTCCCCCTTCCTTCCCCTTCGCTCCCTAAAGGGCTGGGGAACTCGAAGGCCCCCGTTATGATAGCGCTTGACTCCTCCTTCAATTAATTAAAATTGGATCAAATTATCATCCCCCGTTCTAAAGTTATGGGGGTGTTCCTAGACTTTTGCGTCTGTATACATGAGACGATAGTGGGGGTACACTTCCCCTCAACGACAATGCCCATCTGGCAGCTCTGGATTACTCCCGTTCGGGTTTACTGACTTGGGGACTATTGCTCTTCGGGTTAATCATGGTTTACCCAATTTCTATTCCGCCGGAACGAATTCCGGTCCATGGGAGACTAGCCCTGGTCACTCTAAAGTACGGCTGGCCTCCCATGGACCGGAATTCGTTCCGGCGGAATGACTTTAAACCAATCGCTTTCACAATTTCTTTTGGAGTGTTCTATCAGAAATCTATAAAAAATTGTGCATTGGTTCAATTTTCATTCCGCCGGAACGAATTCCGATCCATGGGAGGCCACCCTACGAGGGCAAGATTTTGGAACATGAGCTGGGTAATTGATTTTTGTTTTACTTCCGGTTCCACTCCTAAAGCTGGTCTCTCATTGAGCGGAAAAGCGCAATGCTAAACAATTATGATTCGTCGATTCTTAGTTAATTCCAAAAATACCTAGGAATCAACCAATCGTGGTCATTCTATGTTACGTTTCTCTTCTTCATAGGAGGCCACCCTGAATCCTGCAATAATTCTCAAAGAAGAGCAGCAGAACAGAATTCGTGGGACGCTGCATCCCGGTCAAAGCCGACATCTTTGTTAATAAGATTGTAGGGTCCGGAATAGTTTTTGTCTTCCATGTAAGATCGTCATAATTCATTTGTGAAGAAAATAAAACAGAACTATCTGAAATCAATTTTATCATTGTCTCTGACGAATCACGTCTTTGAGGTAGGTAAGTCGATAATTTCTTATCTTTTACTGGGGGGGAAAAAAAAATCGAGGGTAGCAGCTTTGCGTTATACCTAAATGATCATGGTTTCGCTACCCTACGAGTTGTAATTTGCATCGTCACGAACGTACAAATTTCATTCGATTATTTCGTGATATCAATTTAAATGTGCTTTATTCTGGAGGAAAGAAATTTTATCAGCGATATGATGAAAATACGTATATTGAGAATAAATGATACATTTACAATTGCATTCGCATTAAAATTCAATATCAATTTTCACAAATTTCCATAATCGTTGCAAGAAATTGATAGGAGAAGGAATTTTCTTAGATAAGTTTTCATTCACGTGTGTGTCGTACGTGTAGGTGTGTCGCGCGAGCGCAACTACGCGTGTGTATGTAAGCAATTTGTATGCGAAATGCTTGAAGCGTGCGCACATTTCTCCCAATCGAAAATGAGAAATTTGTATAGAAATATTATATTTGAATCAGTTATTTATAAATAGATTGTTCACAAACACTTGTTTATCCTGTTTCAAGTTTTCCAAAAAGAAAGCTTTCGGAGATGTTTGTATTTGGTAATAGCTGTTTTGTATCATGAATAGAAAAATTCGCAACAACTTCCCAACAACATGGAGCAATTGTGTTGGGAAGTTGCTGGGAGCTTGCGTCGCCAAATGCGCAGCAACATGCAGCAAACTTGAAAGTCGTTGTCAGGATACTGCAAAGATGTTTGGGTACACGGAGCTATGACATGTGAGATCAAACAATCCTCCGACAATAGAACACAAACTGGCCGAGCAATTTTTACTGTCAGGGTAGTTTTCCATCGTATTTGTAGTTTTAAATGAGAAGGAACCCTAATAGCAAATTGTTGAAAACATACAATAACAGTTTGAAGCAATCTGCAGGGACGTTGCATCGCCAAATGTGCAACAATATGCTATAAATTTAAGATTTTAGCTTGAGTTGTTATTGCGTTGCTAGGAAGTTCCTGGATTTCATGAAACACACGTGTAGCAAATTCCCAGCAACTTTGCGTAAACTTGATAAAAGAGCAACGATTACACGGCAACTTTTGTTTTATGGGACATTGTGTAATAATAATGATTTGTTATACCATGAAAAATCCACTCTATCTATAGGAATATTTAAAATGTCAACCATATCATTGAACGCTATTGATAACCGTTGTTATCAAGCAGTGATATGTTCATTCGCAATCATACATATGCATTGAAAACTACAGGTTCAATAGCAAAATTTGGTGAATCAATCATGATTTTCTTTGCAGTGAACTATGGTTTTTTTAGTAAAATTTAAAGTGGGGAATAGTTGAATCAAAATCATATTGAATATTCAGATTGATAAAAAAAAATGAAAATAAAAGATTGAATATTTTAGAGAATCTTACTGATGCGGAACATTTCATATTTATAGTTACATCATGAGCTCCCGTGGCCGTGGGTTCAGTTCGAGAGGAGGTAGCTCGTACAGAGGGCGAGGAGGCGGTGGAGGAAGCGATTGGGGCGGTGGCTCTGGAATGTCTGGAAGAGGAGGCTATTCCTCTTCTAGAGGAGGTGGTGGGGGAAATGGAGGTGGCGGAGGAAGGTTCAAATATTCTACTAGCAATTACGATTCTCGTTCCAAATATAATTCAGGTGAGTTTGAATGTTTCGATCTTCTTGTTACTTAACCCGTTGATTGCCTTTTTCCGCTACAAAGAAACAAAGCTCAAAACAAGGTTCCTAGTCACAACTGTAAGAATATCGTGAAGAGTGGCAATTAACGACCATGGAGCTCTAAAAAAACGGGCAAAACTTTGCTACATACTTTTCCAACCGCTAAGCGACAAATAACATTTTTCAATATGCAACGATGGAGCGTATTGCCAAGGTTTGACTTTGAATATAAATTGAAACTCCAAAGTAATATCTAAACATAGAAGGAAATAATTTGTGAAAATTATTGACATTTGTAGATTATTATGTTTTTAATTCTTTGCATAATTTTCAAGAATTTTTTCCAGATCCAATCAAATATTCAAAGTCTAATCTTGGCAATGTCAAAAATATATATGTGATCTTTTTTTGTCAACATATTTTAAAAAAAAAACATGAAAGTGCTGCAAACGGAGGAATGATAGGAAATTGAAAAATGTGTTCTTGTATCCAGAAGATGCAGTTAACGGGTTATTCGTAGCTCATCGTTCATTGTTCATGTGTTTTCTTTCATCGGAGTTATAAACATCACACATCCCACATAATTATAATGTTGAAGGAATACTAGCATTGGGACTCTAAGTAAATTTTTTGGAAATACTTCAATATTTTAAAAATATTGTTCTATACAGCATGTTTTGAATGCCCGTAAAGATCCTCTACAGAGCGATATTTTGAAATTACTGAAGAATGTTCGAGGAATCTTGTACGCAAGACTCGATCAGTGTCACATCCGTTAACATGTCCTTAAGAAAATACTGAAGTTATCATCCGAGTACGTTTTGAGGAATAATTCTTTGAGCCTTTATCTACGTGTTTATAGAACCCAAATTCTGAATTATGAAAAACAAAAAAGAGATTTTTCAAATCATTCTTCAAATAATTACCACACATATTTTTTCCATGAAGCGCATAAAATTTGAATTTTCTTCAGTTCTATTTGTTCGATATTGAGAAAAATCAAGAATTTCTTTTGAATTGAACTGGAAATCGTCAGTTTTCTATTTAAAATCCCTAGTTCTGAAATCATGAAAATGAGATTTTGAATATAATTTCATAACATCTTATTGTGCATAAATTGTTTGATATTAGATTTACAGAAAGTTGACAACATCTTTAAAACGTTACATTCGATACCTCACATATTATCATACAGAAATAAATCAATATTATTGAATGTGAAATTGTTTTTTCTCTTTCAAATTCTGTGTATGTATTTAATGAAGCAAAAGCAATATTGACAACAGTGTATTGTTTGATGAAACAGGTTCTGAAAGATATTCGAGCAGAGGCGGAAGAGGAGAACATTCCAACAGTTACAAACGTCCACGCGTAAGTGATATAATAAAAAAGAATTTTCGATGTTCTTCGAAAGTAATGGAAAAATCATGCTTTATACTTTCATATTTAAGGATTCGTATTCTGGGAGAGACGATCATCGATCATCAAGTGATTCCGGTCGTAAAAGAATGAGGAGTGATTCGTATCAGGTAGGTTCTCGATAACAAACTTATCTAAATACTTCATTCAAAGATAATTTCATGAAAAAAAAATTGTTACTCATTCTGTAGAAGAAAACTTCCATACTCCAACCGTTATATATCGCAATTATTTGAACAATCAAGTTTCGTAGTATCATTATAAAACACGAAATGCTCCTGAAAATCTTTCATTGAAAATTGTCGGTCATTAAAATGATTGTTATTGTCGTTGTTATTGCCGTTTACCGACAATACTCTACGAAAGATATTCGGAACACTCGTGATTTAGAAAACGCTCAAAAACAGAATAATAATAGGTAAAAGATTTATAAGTTATCGTAATTTCCTTTCAAGCGACGAGCCAACGGCTACACTTGAACACCCATTCTTTTTACGTTGGGAAACTACTGGTGGAACACTACAAATGCTCCAAATATTAAAAAAAAAAAAGCTGAAATACGTCTAGATGCTATTTGTATTTTCACCTACTCACGATCAAAAGTTAAATGTTGGTTGGTAATAATGGCTCTGTGACAGACATCTCTCTCAGTTGGCAGATAAATGATAGATGGATAGAAATCTATACACAATCTTGGCACTTTTATTGTCAGAAATGGGTGAACCAGAATATTTCCTGCGCATTACCGCATATATTACATCGCTTGGAATTCTATTGAAATGATGTGAAGTTTTCTAAATTTTGTTCTCAATGATTTTGTGTATCACATATTCCATCATAGACCTTTCCAATAATATGGTTCTGTCAATGTTTCACCTTAAGTATCCAGTTAATTGACGATTCCTATGACTCGAAGAGACAATCGTAATACTAAAACAATGGATCCAGTCCCTCATTTCTCACACGTATAGACAAAAGTATCAATCTACCTGGTATACCACCGTCGACGTTGAAGATGATCGTTGATGATTTCCTCAGTCGAGGTGTGCAGGACAAATTTCTTAACATGAAAAATCTATAACACGCTCATTTATTTTTTCCATTGTGCGTTGAGTCGTTGTCACCTTAGTTTCATCCCATTCCCAGATGAAACCAACGATGTTCGATGCCACAGAAGGAATTTATATAACGAACGACACTAATGATGATATTAATAATCATAATAAATGCCATAATTCATCCATCCGTCTATTCTGTCACAAGTTGGAAAGGTCTATCAGTACGTTCGAGAGTAATATTTATGTCGTATATGTATGTATAAACAAAAACAAAAGATCGAATTTGTTTGATGCTTTGATGACGAGGACTTGGATAATACATGCCATTGATATAATATTATCGGGTCAACCAGAGGTATCCAATGGAAAAACCGACAAATATTTACATATATGTACACATTTTCAAACAGCCTAGAGATCGTTTTGTATACACTATAAAATACACAGCAGCATCAGCAGCAACAATAGCAATAGCAGCAGCAGCAGCAGCAGCAGCAGCTTAGTAGTAGCCGCATCAACGGTGCTAGCGAAAGTGGTCTTAACTGTTTAGGTATTTTTGATGATGATATGACAATGACGATGATAACGATCATGACAATGATGATGATAATGATGATCATAATGCTGCTGCCGGTAGTAAAGGTAAACTTTCCAAATTTTGACGATGCAACGGGAATGGGGGTAAATTATACCAAAACCTGGCATAAATATATATATATCTATACATACATATATATGTATATATATATAAAATGGAATTTGATACAAAAATCCTTATAAGCAAAATCAAAGCAACGAACGTATGAATATATAAAACAAAAAATGAATGAGTAGGAAAGGAGGGAGCGAACAAAAAAAACAATAAGAGGAAAGGAGAAGAAGCACACAAATGAATTTGATTTGGCAGGGTGGTGGTAGCAGCTCGCAGAGGTATTCTTCGTCGTACGGGGGTTCTTCAGCGTCGGCTGGTTATGATGACAATAAAGGATCGTCATCTTCAGCGGTATACGATGACAAAAGACAAAGCGATCGCGCCTCATCCTATCATCGTTCAGAGGATCGTCATTCGGCTTCGAGGAGCTATGCGCCTCCTCCACCCCCTCGCATAAGCGAAATGGCACCCCCGAATCAAAGATACGGATCAAGCCGTGGTGGTAGAATATCCCATCAAAATTCCAATTACCGTGGTCGCATATCGACACGCGGAAGCGGAAGAGGCGGAGGGGGTGGGGGTTTCCGGATGAACTCTCGATCGGACGCTATGGCTCGCAAACGCAATCTATCTTCGCTTGATTATCGCCGCAAGATGCTAGGTTCGCGATCGCGAGACTACATTCAGCGTGTGCGCATGACCACAACAAAAATGCGCAGGAGGTAACTAATTAATCAATCACTTACCAACCGCAAAATACCGTCCTAGTAGCCTGCTTGCTTATATATCCAACCAGTGTACACATCAAAAAACTGGTTAACAAAGTAATAAAATAACATCAATGACCTGAGAGTCACGATGACAATAGATCTATACATATATATCTATATATATATATATGCATAAAAGTACACATAAAAAATACATATGATTTAGAAAAAAATACCAAACAAACAAAAGCAAATGAAGTTCATAATAATAGAATCAGTGAAACAATGCAAAAAAAACAATAATAAAAACAACTCAACTCATCGAACGATCAATCGTTCGGAAGGAACGCATTAGAAAAAAATAAAAAAACAAGCTAAAACACTGCTATACTGCCGAGAGGCAAATTTTTCGCAGGGTTCAATATACGTTATATAGAAACAAAAAACCGAAATGTATTACCAAATAAATGAAAGGGATTAAAAGATTGCCCGTGAATAGAGAAAACCATGTGTATATGCGTTCACGTATCATTGAAATGCTATTAAAAATTACTTTTGATATGAGAAGTAATAAAATTCTTTCGAAAGCGTTGACATTTATGACATCGTTACTTACAGTTCTGTAAAAATGAAATAGAAAAAAAAAACCAAAACAAACAAACATAGCGGCGACTAGAACAGATATATAAGAAAAAATTATTTCAGACGTATGTACATATACATATATATATAAAAATCAATAAATATATCTTGATAATTTAAGACGTGTGAAAATGCGGACGCTCAAGAGCACAATGCACAATATGCCCAAAAGGCTGAATGATAGAAAGACCAACATAAAACCTTAATAATCGCAATAAGAAATGCATCCGTAATAATGGGATTCATCCATAAATATATATGTAACGAACAAAAAATATATATATACATACATGCATATAAAGCATAAAAGAGTACTATCGCGATATTTATTACAATAAAATGTACACGTCGACTATAGAGACAAAAATTTTGATTGATTGACGAGTAAAAAAAAAAAAGCGAAAAAAAGATGAACGGAATTCAGAACGAAATGAAGGAAAATAATGTAAGTCAAAACAAAATTGCTGTGTCATTAGTAGCGGTACTACTAGGCTATCCGGAAGTAAAAAGGAGTCTGCATCTGTGACCAGCATGAAGGACAAGGATAGAGAGATGGCCAAAGCCATTAATGCCGAATTTTCTGACGACGACGACGAAGAAGATAATAAAATGAATTGGGACGATGACGAGAAGGTAAGATCATTTGAAATCAAATCTCGCATTCAAATCGATGATAAGTACATATTATTTCCATTCGTTCATCGTTGGCTTTTTCTTCTTTTATAATATTTTTCTCTATTAATAATCATCTTTTTTCCAATAATTATTGTGATTTAATTGAAAGCTCATTCTACCGATTTCCAACCGTGTTTTAATACGAAATTGCAATCTTGTAAGTAATAGATATGTAGTATTAATATACCATTCGTCATCATCAAAGATACACGAAAGCATGCTGAAGAAAGATTTCACTAATATTAATGGTTCGTTAAATGCGATATCTATATTCATTGCCAACTTTGAATGTTAGAAAATTATGTTATTGTTCATTGAGATTTGAAAAAAAATGGATGAAAATTGTCTGCTAAGATGTTAGGGATGGACCTCTGAACAGCTCTGAAAGACAGTTGAAATAAATCCAAACATAGAATGCCACATGTTGTTTCTCCCGACGAAAAGAAGTATGTAAATTTTAGAGATAAAGTTTTGAAGGTTATCTGAAAATTTCAGACTCCCGTGTGAGTTCATTTTCAACTATTTTTGTATGTAAAAGAATAGAGCCATCTCTGCGCTTGTATCCTCTTAAATCTATCTACAAATGATCGAAGAATATTTTTGAATTCATTCGCCGCAGCCTTGTCACGTTAGTCCCAACCGAGACACTTTCCAAATTCAATTTAAGAAACGATTTTGTCGAATCTCACTCAAATGTTGGCTTTCATGGTTTTTTTATTTTTTTTTTTATTCATTCAACTGGTAAAAGAAGAAAAATCATATTTATCGATATTATTATTATTATTATTGTTGTTGTTGTTATTCTAGGCGCTAACTTTAAACTTTGAGCATTAGTTTCTTTAATGGATACCATAAGGAAATAGAAAAAAAAAAAACACTATGATTTTTACCGCTTAAAGTTTGCGCCTATGATTGCTACAGTCCATCGCGTAATATGTCCCACAATTAATTTAGCCGCAAAACGACGATGACGACGAGGAAGAGAATGACGGAGAGAAAAAGAAGGACGAGAAACGTGTAAAGAAAGAGAAGAAGGACCGAGAAAATCAGAATACCGAGGACGAAGAGGAGAAGGATGACGAAGTAAAAGAAGAAGAGGACGATGAGAAAAATGAAGTAAATTATCCCTATTGTTATATCTCATTCATTCATTTGTTTATATCTATTCATGATCGTTTCTCATATATTTGTTGATAGAATGACGAAGAAGAGAACAACGATAACAAGGAAGACAACGACAAGGTGGAACAAGGGAGAAGTACGGGTTCGGAAGAATTACCGAGTAGGCGCGATGGAAGACGTTTTATCAAATTAAATTGTCCCCATTGCGCTCATCGCAGCGTTACCTTCAAAGAATATTCCCTGCATCTTTACTCGGGACGACATAGCGCCGCGATGAGACGAATCGCTTCCCGACACAAGGCAACCCTCACTCGTATGAGGGTTCTACAACGGCAGGAACAACGAAGAGTCGAAGCTCGGGATGCCGCGCGCGGTACCTTACCATCCCGTACCATTTTCTGCCCAGTTTGCAAACTTAATTATCGTTCTCTCAAAGCCATACATCAACTCTCCGAATCGCATCGTCAAATGAAAAGATTTTTAATGCCATTCTGTCGGGTTTGTCGTATGCAATTCCGATCGCCCATGCTCTTCGAAACTCACATGTGTTCTCTGGATCATATTAAGGTAATTCTATTGGAAGTTGAGTGGCAGCGGTGTTTCATTTAAAATTTCACAAAAGTCATTGCCACATCTATCGGGTAGTTTCTGCGGTTAATTCGTATGTTTGTGATTGGGGGGGGGGGGGGGGGCTATCAACGACGTAAATAGCTACCCACACTGCTACCTTGCCGAAAAAATCTCATAAAATTTCATTAGATTTTATAGTGATATTTGAACACACGTTTATCAAAATTTGTTAAACTTATGAGCTTCTATGATATTTTTTTTTTTTTTTCAGTGAGTATCTTTTTCATTTCCGTGTATCAGTGAAACTTACTCCATCTCATCTCTAGAAAAAATTTGAACCTCTGCCGCTGGAACTGCACCTCCCTAGTTTTCCCTAGTTTGAGAAATCCATTGATCTTCGCCAAATTTTGTTTTAATTAAACAGAGATCTGATTCATCGATCAGACCTTCGTCAAATTTCAGTGAGACTTGGCGAATATCTGATGGGAGTCATCAACCGAAGGTTCTGCTATGTAAAAAGCAAATCTTGGGGAAAATTTCCAGCGACAAAGGGTTAATCTAGGAGTGCTAAAGGGAACAAGAGGTTTTAGAAAATCTAATGTTCTGTTGATAAGGGTGAAGAGGGATGATTTGAAACCAAAACAGGGATGAAGTTTAAGAACCATAGTATTTTTTTGATAATGGAAAAAGCTCTATTTAGTTGATTGCAACGCACAACGAGAGGTTAACAAAAACATACAAAAATATGTGTGATGACTGAGGGTTAATAATTATGTTTATTTTCATAAAACGTTTGATTTGAAATGAGAAAATTGTTCTTATTCAACAGAGGAAAAGTATTTTGAGAGAAAGAATGAACACCGGAAACGGCGAAGCAGAAGCGGATTCCAGCGCTCCTGAAGAAGATGACAAAGAAGTTAATCTCGATAATTTTATGACTCTCGATTCTGTGGGTGATGTCGATGGTAGCGTATTTCACGAACCTTTTTTTTTTTCTTAAAAAAGTCATTAACGTTTATGTAAAGCATTTTAATTTACGAATATACATTCTAATTTCCAACAACAGCAGAGGAAGATGAGGACTCTGGCGATAAAAAAAAGAAAGAAAAAACTGAAGGTGAAGTCCCGAATGAAACGGAGAAAAAGACTAAGCTCAAAACCATGATCAAAGTAGGAGCAGAGTACATAAAACGTGTTGAAGTACAATACTGTGAATTGTGCAAACATTATCTTCCCCGTAATGAGAACAGTGAACGAGCTGTGGCGCTTCATTGTTCGACTAGGAGTCATCTTAAAAGGTAAATTTTCGATGAAATACATATTTTATTATCAAAAGGAAATTGAAAATAATTAATGACGAAGCAAAGCAACATATTTATGACAAACAAGGAGAGAATCCTGCACTACTGCTTACTTTTTCATAGAAGACTCAGTCGTGTGGCTGAAATAAATGAAGAATAACACCACTGAGTCGTGGATTGACAAGAATCATTCGTTTTTTGGCAGTACCCATTCTTATACCTTGTCTTATAAAAGATAAGAGGATTTCATCGAACCAGTCGTAAGATTGATTACTTAATTGTTATTCTTTAGTATTATCCTTCTTTTGTTTCAACCACACGACTGAGTCGTTTATGAAAAAGTAATCAGTAGTGCAGAATTTTCTCTGCGTAGGGAGACTCGAATTTTGGTTCATTATGTAATCCGTCGTATTACGATTCAAGAGAGGGAAGTGGAGAAATAGGGACGGATAGTTTGATGCTATCTCTATTTGTCTCTCTATTCCATTTAAATTACAATATCCACGCAAGAATGTTTATTTCGTTCCATTTTCCTTTCTAATCTCAATATGAAATACAGAAAATGATTTTGTAAAAGTTTGTTTAAATGGTGTTTGCAAGACGACTTTCTGACGCTTTGCGCTGCATGAAATATTTTCAATATCTCTATTGAACTTGACATTTCTTTTGGAATAAGGGATTTCAATATGGCGTATATATTCACAGATATGTGAGAGACAACGACGACAAAGCACTACGTCGTCAAGCGGAAAGAATACATTTGCAAACATCGTCGTCAACCGTTACCGTCAACAATGCCCCATCTTCGAATACAACAAACGCGTCAGAAAATATTAAAGATTCATCAAACAATTCGTCCGAACCATCGAGTGGTCCGACTCCAACTAACAAAGATGGAGACGAGGCTCCAGACGCCAATGCTAAACCAGAAGTAGAAAAGAATGCCGCGAACGAAGCCGAAAGTAACGCTCAAACAAGTGAAAACAATCAAGGAGACGAAGAAGACGAGGATCAAGACAAAATATGGGACGACGTCGATAAAGATTTAGGCGATATTCTGAGGGAAACCGAACAATGTGGAAAATCTAGCGACGATGAAGATTCTCGATACGATCGGTTTCGTAATTCTGATAAGAAAAAGCAACAAAAACAACAACAGCAGCAGCAACAACAGCAACAACAACAACAACAACAACAATCACAACAACAGACGAAGGAGCAGCAGCAGCAGCAGCAGCAAGGAAATGAAAAGGAACATGAAGCTGAAGAAAAGGTGACAGAAGAAAAAGATAATAATGTCAAAAAGCAGGAAGGGAAAATCAAAGCTGATAAAGTAGATAAATAGATGCTTTAATAAGTACATCATTTTTGTACAGCTGTCACTGTATCATAGATCTATATCGATCTATACAATCACAATGAAGAGTTCGATTACCACATTAATGTCCATCGTTTTTGAAATGCAAGATGCAAAGTAGTTGCGTGTACGTATACCATACATCTTGTAAATTTCACATCCACGCATAAAACATACGGTCAAATTCGCGATATATACGTATATATATATATATATATACATATAAGTTTATTAAAAAAAATTGATAATATAATCGATTCATAGATTACAGGAGATTTTTATTTTACCTCGAATGATGACTAATTCAAGATGACGAAGAAATGTATTAAAAGTTTGGTTTCCCAAATTGAATTCTAGTTTTGTTCAAACGGAGGCATTAATTTTGCGTGTGTGCCTGATTGAAGAGTGGGATTTTTTTTACGGTCTGATTGCACTTTATCATATCTTCTATTTATCGATTATATTATTTCATTGTACACATTGTATATGTACGATAAACTCAAAGCATACTATTTCACGTGAAAGTCAAGTGTTAACTAAAACGACTCGAAATGTTTAAACGAATGACATGACAATTTTCGTTTCAAAGTTCTGTATTCCGGGATACTTTTAACCTTGGGTTTGTGGAAAAAATAACAGCCACATTATAGAAGCATATATATACATATATATAAATATTGTTTTTTTTTTTTTTCATTTTAATGAATACGAAAAGAAGTCGATGTCAAGGTATTTGGTATACCTGAAACACTTCTTGAGATGTTTTTTTTTTGAATTCGAAACTGATACAATTTCTATGGGTTTGCATGATGCATTGTAAATGTCAAGTGATCAACTGATGATTTTATTAATTAGAATATGGTGTAATATCCAGGCATCGATTTGTTCGTGTGTTGTAATTGTGCAAATAATTCAAAGAGAACAAATAATGAAAATATCATAATATTTACTCAGAACATCTGTGTAGATTAAGAATAGTTTAGAAGAATTTTTACTTATAATTGTAAATGGATATGTCACAGTTATTATATATGTATATTATTCGATACAATAAACTTGATCAGGCTATTAAAGATACAAAGTATGGAATCATTTACTTTTTTTCAATTCTGAAAATACTGTCAGGGGCTTTGATCAAATTGTTTTTAGTAGACATAGGGATGTAAGAAAAGAGGTGAGTGGAAGGAAACCTGTAGAGCATGTATTATATGTGACGCATCAGAAGGACCGGGTAAAATCTCGCGTAGACCGTCTTCATAGATTATTTGATATATACGAATTTGAATGAGATAATAATTAATTGAACTCTGAACATAAATTGGAGTTGCATCAGTGAAAGACCAAAACTCGTATTTACAGTCTAATCCTGGTGGTGAATTTGATCTATTATTTTGTATTAAAAATTGTCAGTGAACACATAATTTACGGAAAAAGCTGGCGCAACATTTGACTCGCCCATGCGATGCTTGCATGCCCTTTTGAAGGGGTGCAAGTAGCGAGATAATCATTCTTTTTCGTGATGAAGTACGCGAAAATGTACGAGTCCAATCTGAGACCACTGCTCTGTACAACATTTTTGAAGCAGTACAAAAAATACCTCTCAGTAAAGTATTTTTTCAATTGTTCAAGAAATGCTGCAACGCTGCTCATATCTCCTTTAAAAGTTCCTACCGTTGTCCCTGTATTCTTTAATTACTTATATGATTAGTTCAACCATCGATACCAATTTCGTTCAAAAATCATATCACGAGTTGCAGGAAATTAACTATGAAAGCATACGCAGTTGATGTTTTACATTTTTTCGCGTTGTATTTGTGGAGAATCCATAGAGTTTGATGAAATGAAATTTAATGGGATTTGGTCAGAACATTGTACAAGATTCAATGAGATTTGTCGAGAATCAATGGTTTTGTTTAACCAGGGCTACTCACTAGGGTTTTATCGGATTTTATTGAACTGTATCGAGATTTCTCGAAATTCCTTGTCATTTTCTGACACAAAAAACATAACCCGTACAATTCTTAAGCTCATAAAATATGTGCAGTTCAATGCAATGTATCAATGCATGAGCAATCCATAAATATTCCTTTTCTCTGGGTGACTTCTCACAAAAATGGGAGCTGAAAACTACAATGGACTATCCAGAAACTGATGTATAGCCATACCATTTGTATTTTTTTCCAGTTCTCCCTGGTTGAGAAATAACAATTTCCAAGATACAAAGCGATTCTTTTGTCTATATATCAATTTCTTGAATAATTTTCAATAGATCGATCATATTATTTTCCAAAGGTTGGCGTTAAAATATATTTAACTTGTATGCAATCTTATCAGTAATCCAGTATATTTCACATATGGAATTCGTAGATAAAAATATGATGGCAATATATCGTTTTCTAATGCTACAAAGTTGGTTAAATTACACAGATTTCTAAATAAATCAAAAATTTTTAAACGATCAATTACTGTCAGAACAATATTTTGTGTAAATTTCTACATTTTTCTACGAAAATTGAAAGTACGATAATTTTTTAATGTAACATAAAGAATTTTACAATCGGAGACATGATTGAAAATTTCATAGAAATTCAAGGAGATTGTTAATTGATGTCAACCAGAAGACAAATGCTTGGGAAAGAGACAAAACAAATGTTTTATTTTTATATTTGATGATAACATATTTATTACTGTAAATTTCATAAAAAAGATGAAAGAATATGAATTACTTGGCAAATTCTTAATTTTTATGCATTTATGATATGTATTTTATATATTTATATGTAATACATTATAAAATACGCAATAATATTGGGCAAGGCACTTCGAGGTTCAGTACAATTATGGATTGATAAATTCTGATTGAAAAGAAGGATGTTGTACTATTTGAACGATACGTCACTCACGTTTCCGTATTTACATTGAGCATTTACAAAAGTTCTTTCTATATCATACGCACGTATAAATATTATGATACTTTTTGAATGTTTCATTCATAATAATTAATATATAATGTATTCAATTCGATATTCGCATTTCAGTAATCCATACTTATATATTCCAATAAATCCTAAAAATCAAAGACACCAATTTCAAGAAGCAATATAAACGATTATATTATGATCATTCAAATATTACGTCACGCTACATTTTGTATAATCTTCATTGTATCAAAGTAGATATGTTTTTCATGATATGGCGTAAAGGGAAATTCCAAACAACGTGGCGTGATATTTGAACGGTTTCTCAGATAATCTTAATTATCGAACAAAGTATATTTCCATATCGTTATTGTATGCACACATATCATGATATTTTCCTTTTCCGTCAAAGTGTGGAAATCCAGGATGTTGAAGGATATTGGGAATTGTTCAGGGTATAATTATAGTTGTGTGAGAAAAATACATTTTACATTTTCGTTCATATCTCAACAAGGAAGTTTTAAAACAACAAATTATCAAAATTTTGGGTTTTATAAAAGGTTTTTCTCTTTCAGATTCAGTGAATGATTGACACAATTTTTCATAACTACTAGAAAAATTGGAATACATACAATGTATTCGTATAGAATTCTATCATAACTCTTGTGCTATCTGGGAAAACTTTTTTTTCAAAGTACTTTAATACTGTTCTGATGGTGGTATTGTCTATTCCAATTCGAATAAAGATTTCAAACAACTTTAACCACTTGTTGTCTTCTCCAGATCATTCAAAGTCGGAACAGTGAGGTTGAAATACAGTATCATTCATTTTCCAAAGAACTATCAAAACTCTTTCATTTGCGTTTGAATCTATTCTTGATCGAAGGCAATGTATAAACGTTCAGAATTTGCGCATACTTTGATTAAAACATTCTATCACGAGAATAGCAATGATATTATTATACCAACTAAATTTCTTGTCTACTTCTGACTATATTATTTTAAATAATGCTACATTGTTGATCTCTTCTCAAACTAGTTCAATCCAAACGAGATTCTAAGAATGCATTGCATTTATGCGGTTTTTTAATAAATAAAAACTACTGTGCTTTCTTCTTTTCTTCAAAGGCTCAAGGTATCAAAAGAAACGGATAAAACTGTGCAGCAATAAAGTATACTGCTAAGATTGAACTCTAAATACAAATTCAAACTCCAGAATATTGAAACAAGTTATGAAAATTATTGACATGTATAAGTTATTGTGTTTATAAATTGTGTGCAGCTTCAGAGTTCAATCTCGACAATGTGATCTATCATTGGATGTTGAAAATTTCCCCTTTGCTTTGACACAGCAAAGTTTTCTCCGTTCCTCTCGGGACTTGAGGCCCCTTCAAAACAACACCATTTATATGCAATCTTACAGATTACGTCGTTTCAGTTATTTGAAAATATTATGAATTTATTACACAAATAAGTGGATTAAAAACATACTTATTATGCAATACCAACAAGGCAGTTACATTCCAAGTACATCAATATACATGTTATATATATATATATGTACACATACATATATTTGCGTTGTTCAGATACTCCAATGGCTCATTATTATAGTATGAACAAAGATTCTTGATGAACTAAAATTTGCTTGAAAACTCAGTTTGTAAAAATTTTGTTATTTCTTTTAGAAAGTGTGAATATCTGGAGAACCTTGAATAATAAAATCTACAATAATACAAAAATTGTAGCGATTTCGATAGTTTAAAGTTATCAGCCAAGTTATCGTGTTTTGGGAGTGGGATAATTCTCATCAGCGGAGATGAAAGCCTGAACTAAGATTCTGTTTTGACAGAAAGCTTTGTTTCAATTCCAAAAATACGCCTTTGAAGTATCGAAGAACGACAGAACATATGAATACACATATATCTTTATTTGAAAAATTTCCATTCTTCAATTCCATATTTCAACTGTATTCTTGATGATATGCAAAGTCATTTAATTTGAGCTTCCAATAAGATACATATTATTACAAACATTTGTTCCAGTGGAATTTCAATTGATAATGAAAAATACAGAAAAGTATGTGAGATACAACGAGTTCGCCATACGGTTGAGAAAAGGAAATCACGTGTATTCATTATCATTTCAACACAAGAGAAAGTACGCGTACTGATGAAAAATATATACAAAGTTTTGTTGCGTAGGTACATTATTATTTCCACTAAGCGAAGAGAACGGATCGAAACCGTAGGATATTAATTATATAATAATAAAAAGAAATTTCATATTTACAAGTTTGGAAGCTCCATCATACAGCAAATTGTTGAATTAAATAATTTTTAGAATGGTATCAAGTGTATAAAAATAGAAAACAAAAACAAAGACTGAAAGTCGAAAATAACTTTGTTTTTTTCCGTTTTCAGAATTAGGTTCTTTGTGATGATCGTTTTTTTATAAAGTTTGTATATGGGAAACTTCATTATCACCGGTTGGTCATTGATGGATTATGAGAATATAGAATTATAGAATGCTTTGGAAGGATATTAAAAAATACTTATACTTTGATCAATTCATCGATTTGGTTTCTATAAAATATTATAGCAAACTTAATATTTCAATTCTAATAAATTCTCTCTCTCTCTCTTTATATATACAGCCTTTTATCGAAAACTGAAAGTAATTCTAGAAATTATCATATTTTTTGTGTTTTTGAATCACCTTGGGGTAGTTTCGAACTTGGTCGGGAGAATCTGGGTGCTGGAATACGCGATACAGAAGGCCTAGGTATTCCGCTTACGGCAGTGGCAATTTTTCTGACTCCACTCCAGTTTGTACGAGGTTTTAATCCTGATTTGACTTCCGTTTTGATGGCCGATGGTTTATTTACGATCTATAATCAGAAATCGAAACGTTACATATCTTTTATTTGCATGCGATTAATTATAAAACTTTGATTTCAAAAATTATTCAAACGTTGTAATCCATGAGAAGAGAGGAACGATATTTTGAGCCGAGTACTTATAAGAATTTCGCCTAAAAAGAACTCAAGTCGTTTATCGAAACCAATTCAAATTAAAACACGGAAAAGTCTGAATCGGAACTGATGGAAGTATGCCAAAATTAATCTTCTTGAATTAAATGTACGGATTAAATATCCTGCCAATATAGAGAGCCACATTGGATTGAAAAATTATTCCATCGACATCTCACTCATCTATAGATTCAGCTGAAATTCATAGTTGACCATACATAGTGGTATAAGTTTCATCGTCATCGGAAGATGAAATAAATGCATTGCAATGGCAAAAAAGATCATAAAACTTCCTCCGTTATTTGTAAAGAGACAGCGAAAAATCAAAGAAGTACGCGCTACAGTATTTTTCATTGGATAATTACAAATTCGTTTCGTACGGCATCTTTGGAGATAAAGTGAATCGATGAACTAACCTCAGGCTTTTTGAACGTGACGTTAAGAATCTCGTTCGTGGTTACTCTCTCCGAATCAACTGTAAAAAAATCATAGATTATTTAAAATATTTTGATTTGTTCAATGTCAAAAGAGCTCATTTGTGTATAAAAAAAATGTATTACCTGGCATCTGATTTATGGTTTCACTAGATCCTTTGGAACTCAATGGCGAACTAGCGCTCACACCGGGAACGCAAACAGCTTCCGAGGAGAAATGAGTGTCAACAGACGTCTTTACTTTCGTAATCGGCGATGGTAAATCTTTTTCTTCCACTATCCACGTATTTTCTAATATATTTGTGATCGGTTTCCGTACAGACGAAGACTCCAGGCCTATAAAAGAATATGTTATACAAGGAAATAAAATGTGGAAGAATATTAAAAACTTGTTCCAACTGTTCACCTTTTTTATTACGTCCAACTTTATGATATCGATCAATGTTTATTGTTTGCATGCTACACGAACTTTGACTACCATCGGAACATACGCTCAATCTGTCATCGAGATCTGGAGTGCTGTGAGCACTTTGCGTGCTTTCAATACTTTCGGTGGATCCTATAGTAATCGTAGTTTGAAGCACAGACGTATTTCTACTCATCTCCGATAATTTTTGATCCGAGCCGAACTTTGTTCTTCCTAGAGAATATAGTTTATTCACCCTTGGTCCTTGAATACTCTTGATATTCGGATGAGAACCCTTGTTAAAACCAACGCTATTATTATAACAACTGATTCGGGATTGATTTGACGAATCCTGTTTCAAAGAATGAGATATAAGATTTGGATTGGATTTTTGAAAATACTGCGGTAATCTCGACAACGCGTGTCTTTTTTGTTGTTCCCTTGAGTTTGTAGGGTGCGACAAATGATTTTTACAAAACGTAGCGTTCATATCAAATTGAACGCTTTCGATATTGTTCGTAAGATTCTCTGTCTCTTCCTCTTCGACTGTTTCTTCTTTCTCCTCTTCCTCCCTCTGCTCCTCCTCTTCTCGAACATCAGATTTCTTCGTAAAAGTATAATACTTATGAGCATCCGGATCACGTTTGTAACTCTTCAATTGATTTGAGAGAGCATTTTTTCTATAGGTATTGTATTTATTTGCTATAGGAACCTCTTCGCTGGGAGTATCAGACTTAATGTTAAACGTGGTATCCAAAGTTTGTTGCGCATCATTCGTTTCCATATCCTCTCCGGTCATTGGACTATGATTGTACGTGACATCGAGAATCCGTTCGTCATTCGTTATAGTTGTATCTTTCAGCGACGAAATAGATGATTCCATCAACGAGGGCTGCGAGATGTTCATCAGTATATCACAGAATTCTGGTTCTTTCAAGTTTATGAAAGAATCAATTCCATTTGAGCGGGATAAATTTAAAAACGTTTCTATACTTTCTGGACCGGAGGATCTGAAATTGTAATCCGATGTTTTGGAAAAATTCGAAGTTTTCAACATAGGGGGGATTGAGTCCTCGGTATGCGTCAGAGCTGCCATTGTATCATCTTCCTTTGTTTAAAGAATAAACAAATTCAATACCTGACCAAGATGAATTGGAATTGTCATAGATTTTACGTTAACTTACTCTGACATGAAAATTCCTGCTGGGATAAGATTCTTCTATGCTCGATATAGAAGGTATTATACTTTCATTGAGAGATTCGAGGATCGATCTACCAACACGCTTTTTCGGTCTCGTAAATGTTCTTGTATCAACATAGTTTTTATGAGCTGAAACAATGAAATTATTCATCTTTTCGATCCTTGCTCTCTATAAATATATTCTATTTTTAGCTTTTTTGATAAATATGTCTTTGACCGTACAACTTGGCTGTGAGAATGAAAAGAATATGAAAAATATAGGAATATGACTCAAATCATACCATAAAAATATCTATCGAGGGATATCTCGATGGATACATTTGTCGTCGATGTATGTCACAAAATCATTTGTATTGTCTTAAAATTTCATTTCAAATTGAGTTATGCGTATAGCTGAGAATATTTCTTGTGTAAACATCATATCGTTAAATCATTCGTTATAATAAAGTTTAAAGTTCATAAATAAATATATATAACTAGATAGATGAAATGATGAGTCGATAAACTATTTTTAACAATGAACAAAGTATCATATATAAAAAAGACTCTTTGATTCATCTGGCAAACAATTTATGAAAACTTCACAACGATCGACATTATATGCCAATCAGCGAATAATGTGAAGAAATATGTATTAAAGATAATATCAACATCAAAATTCCATGCTAAGATAATATGAGAATTCTTTGTTGTAACAAAATTCCGTATTGAATATGTATTACCATCCATAAAATTATTGTTTGGAAGATTGAATTTTGGATCACTTCTCAACCAGGCATCCAAATCTTGAACTTTTGATACCCTTGAACTTGTTGGTGGCTCGTACAACCTATAGAAAGATAAATATAAGAAGTCAAACAATGGATATGATAATTATTGTCATGAAGATACTCCATTGATTCAATATTGAGATGATGAATTGCTACCAATAGTTATCTAAAAATATCACTTACCATGTATAAATGTCATTGAAATTAAAAGCTGATAAGTCAATGATATCCTCGCTCCAAATTCCCTCGTTGGATTGACTCAACGTATTAAATAAATCTTTGTCTCCTTCTGACATTTTGTTTAGTTGAGGAATTAAAAATTTGAATTTTTATAAATTTGATCGCTGATCGTAACAATTACTTCCCCTTGAATCTTTATATGCAATGAACGCATAGTCCCAAACATTTCACAATTCATATGAGAGAATTAATTCAGATGACAATAACTATAAGAATTATTATGAAAATATTATCTTCTGCAAACATAACCATATAGAAGAGGACTCGTGGATCTTTGTGGCAGTTCCATGTATGTATATATTGAATATATAAATATATATATACATGTACATAAGTGTATAATCAGGAATTTCAATCCGGATAACGTTCTTTTGGGAGTTTGGGTTAACTGACCCGAGTGGAAATTGACCCGAAATGCAACTGGTAACGGTGCAATGTCCCGAAAGTGCAACGTCCCGAAGCACGGTGTCCCGAAATGGAAATGTCCCGGCAGGTCAACGGCCCGAAATTTGCCGATTGTTCCATTTCTAAGAAGTTTCTAGTAGGTTACTAGAAATGGATCGATCAGCGAATGTCGGGCTATTGGCCTTTCGGGACATTTTTATTTCAGACCATCGAACATCAGGATATTGCACCCAGGGGGCATAATCTCAAATTGATTTCAGCGCTGCCGTACGGTAGTACAGTGAGCTATTTGACATAAGGTTCGTTCGTTCTACGTGCTCTGAGTTGCTCCAACTTGTACCAAACCAATCATTTCGTTGCTTAAACTGGAAGTAGCGAATCCAAAATACTTGGAGCGAGTTGGGGTAACTTGGGACATCGGTAAACGAACTTAGCTATAGATACAACTAACACAAACAATGAACAAAGCACACCGTTTTTCGAATGAGTGTTAGTGTACACATGTAAAATAGTTCACTGTACTACCGTATGGCGCCGCTGAAATCCGTTTGAAAATGTTCTATTTCAGATTATGCCCTCTGATTGCACCGTTACCTATTTTCATTCGGGTTAGTTGACCCCAACCCTTTTGGGTAGAGGCTGGGGGCATAAACTCAAATGAATAATTTTGAGAACGATATTCAGCGCCACCTGAGTTAAGCGCAGGAACTAAATGGGAATCCCCTTTCATGTATACAACACATTGAACTGTTTATACTCACTCATTCGCAAATGAAAATATATGTATACGATGTGTGCGAAGTTGCTGACATAACCTATATTAATGTGAGTTTTTCTGTTATTCTTTCAATTATTATTCAGTTAGTTCATATCCAGCTTTTATGTATTGATTTATTTCATTTTTCAATTGTATTTATAGATAACTTATGGAATATAGACGCCTCTGGGGTAAGTAGTTCCATATTCGATCAACAATAATAAATTATTAATAATAATTGAAAATAATTATCCATGGAGCCTTCCGAAGTAGCTGATCCAAGTGATCCGGATCACTTTCCAACCAATCAAAATGCTTCACGAGTGATCCGGATCATTTGGATCAGCTACTTCGGAAGACATCCATAAGTCACGTCTGGTGTGGGTCAGGGATCGCATCTGGGTCTAGAGAGCCTCAAGGGCGAGAGTGGACATCGGAGGTTTGCTGTGATTGGCCAAGGCCTTAAGAAGCCATATTGATGGAGTATTCCCATTATGATTATGATTATATTTGGCTTATAATCATAATCATAATAGGAATACTCCATCAATATGGCTTCTTAAGGCCTTGGCCAATCACAGCAAACCTCCGATGTCCACTCTCTCCCTTGAGGCTCTCTATCTGGGTCCTCTTTTGTTTTTAATTTTCTGTAATGATATTGAGCAAGTTGTAAAATTCAGCAAATTTTTAATGTTCGCTGATGATTTGAAAATATACAGAGTCATTATACTGGAAAGAGTACTGGCGAAATTTCCTATAGGATGGAAGAAGAGATCTTTCGTCAGTGTGAAATGCAAGATGAAATAGCGTTGTTTCTTTTCAATACATGCATCTTAAAAAGGGATGATGAGTGTAAAGGGTATCTGCTTCTTTTTCTCGCAGAGCGTACCCAACTGTCTCTCTTTGACGAAAAATTTTTGAATGGCGCTCATTCCAGTATATTATACAGTTCAATGGAGAAAACTGAACAACTTTTCCAATTACCATTTTTTGATCCAAGGCTTAGTTTCAGAGTTGATTTCAACGAATCAAATGGATTCTACATAAGTATACTCTTTGATCATTGGACCAGCCGATGTACAGCCGGTGTAACAAGTCCGTTGAATTCTAACGGAAATATCTTTATACAATATGCGTTATCGCTGTTATCTGAGAATTTCTAATCCATCTGAACGATAGAAGGAACATATATAAAGGTATACAATCGAAGAAAAATATTAAAAATTCATTAATAACAACGTATTCAAAGGTATTTCTGTTAGAACTGTAAACGGACTTGTTACACCGACTGTACTTGCCACGTGAATAGTCAACTTATTTTGTTTATAACTCAAAAATTAAGCTTCGTATCGGAAAATGTCGAATGGAAAAGTCGTTCAGTCTTCCCTCAGGAATACGCTGGTGAAATATTGATACTTTCCCAGACAGCACAGAAAGTTCTCTGTATGTTTTGGAAACGTACTCTTGGTTTTGCGTGTTTTAGTCTTCATGGAATAGGTTTTCCAAACGTTTGAAGTATCTTCCCTGTTGATGCTTCTGATTGAGTTCTGAGCACGTTCTTTTTATCTACTACGGGATGTTCTCGTCATGTCTTCCAAACGCCCTTTCACGAAAACTACCCTTCAAAAACACAAAATCACACGGTGGACATGAATGGAACCAAACGGGACATTTGCATGTCCCTGGGACGTTCTTAGAAAATCCTGGGACGTTATTTGCACGTCCCCTTTGTAACCAAGTACGTTTTCGGAACCTTCAAAAAACCTCCCGGTGCTGTATGGGTTGTTCTGGGACACCCTGTATACACCAACACTTACAGATATACCTACACATATGTGTCGGTAAACACCCGTTGGTCCGAATTATAAAATTCCGAATGAAAGTAATTCCGAAAACGTTTTGGTAAAATTTTATCTCATTCGCACATGACTAGTAACGTTTAGTTATATTTCGGATTATTCTCATTCGGAATTTTATAATTCGGACGAACGGCGCTTCGGACTAACGGGCTTTCGGACCAACGGGTGTTTACCCGCTAAACGCTTCATTTTAATTATTATAAAGTGTTTGCCCGTAGTTTGTTAGAAAAGATTTGGCTGCTGCCACGTCGCTAGTATCGCCTTATTTTCGAATAATTTGTCAGAAAAGATTTAGCTTGGCTTCCCACACAGTTCCAGAAGAATTCTCATCGAACGGATTGTGTTCTTTACGAATTCTATAAGAATTCTTCTGAGACTGTGGTGTTGTGAGGGTTGCCGGTATCAGGGTTCGCTGGTATTCCCTCAAGAGAAGCCTGGTGCCGCGAGTTTAGCCGAATCTTTCGTGTAAGATTTCTCCAAAATACTTGAATATTTTTTAAATATCTCTCTCTACAGCATTCCTTGAATGTCTATAGAAATGCTGTATAAAGCGATTCTTTGAGAATATGAAAGTATTCTTGAGAAATCTTACACAAAAAATTTGGCTAATGTTCCGGCGCCAGTATCTCCTTGAATCCATCGACTGAACCGTATTTGACCTATTAAGCACAAACCACAGACCACCTCTCTGCCGTCGTATTCTAAATCCTAGCCAATCATAACAAGGATCCAGAAGTATGAACGTACTAGATTGCGAATTCTTCTGGAAATGAACTTATTAATCCTGGATTTAGCGCAGGTAGAAATGTAGTAATCGAAAATACCCTGCGGGATTCCAAACATGTGAATTCAGCCTTATCCTGTGACTTGTTACCTTATAACTTCGATTTGATGCAAACTTGGGATATCTTCTGCGACGTTAATTCACACCAACATCTACCGTTACTTCTTTTCTTTTCTTTCCTTCTCTTTCTCTCTCTCTCTCTCTCTCTCCTTGCCCCTCCACCCTCTGTCGTAGGTAGAGAGGAACCACCGCCATCCATTTTGAAAGTAAAAATACTTAGGCGAGCAAAGAGATAAACTTGGTTCAGGGTGGATCCAGTTCTACAACGACAGAAAAAAGTCAACACTCGCAAGAAGTATATTGAGTAACGCGTAAACTTGAAGATGAGAAATGATAATTCACGCGGCATCGTGCGTAAAATGACGCAGAGTGGGCAGCAAAAGGAAAAGGAGACAGAGGAAGATAGACGACTCAAGAGCGCGCGCGCTACGTGTGGCGAGCGGAAACGATCTTTGGTTGTGCGCGGTATATAGGTACTTGTCGGGGCGCTGGAGCGTCGTCGTCGTAGCGTATACGGGAAATTGGCCGTGGCTTCTCGGCAATGGATGCCAGGCCGCACAAGACGCCATTTTGATATACGGTCGGACGTCAAGCGTTCTCAGCCCTCGCTAAAGCACAAGTGATCCTCTTTCGGGAGTCGCTCCCTTCCGAGCGGCGTAACCCGGGATTTCTTCTGAAGATAGGAACACTATCTCGGTGTATCGTGTGAGGTGTATATGGCGCGAGTGCGTGGCGTAACGTTCGTATCATTGACAAGTGACAGGTGAATCGATCGGTCTCGCGCGTTGTTGCTCACGGGCTCTATCGCTCGGTTTGGTGTAAAACTACTACTTTGTGTGCGGCTCTTTATATATTTTCTATCCGAGATTAATAAGTGTTGACGGGAAGCGATTGATATAGTGTGTTGCGCGCGCCCAGAAAATTCAAGAGAGAGGCTGCCGGCCGACTTCGGGAACACAGGACAAGCCGACCCGATGTCAGGAACGGGTCGCGACCCCGCGTCGACCTGTGGTCGTCCTCGTCAAGAATTCTTTACTCTAGATAATATCAGACGATGCAAATGTGCCCCCATGTGTGCCCATGTGCATCTCCTTTGCTCCTGCCCGCCGCTCCTATTACCACTGCTGTGAACAACCCAGAGCATACCTATTAATATACGCCCACGCGTTCTTCATTCCTCACACCAAGAACATGGCCAAAATTTTAAACAAGGACCCCGTTACTTACGAGAAGGAGAGGGATAATTTTTTAAAGGATCTCCACCATTTCCATGAGACTAGAGGGTAAGATTGTATTTCGATATTCCCTATTCTATACTATGGATACTATTACTATTGACTACTACTAATACTACTACTACTACTACTGTTGCTATTAGTCTTCCTATTACTATTCTCATTACTACGACTTCCAACACAATCGTCTTCTATGCTGTTGCTTTAGAAATCACAATTTTCTTCATTGTTACACACACAAATATACAAATCTGTTTTCTTTTACTTTCAACTTTTTTCTTTTTTTTTTTTACATATATACGTACGTGAATACATCGCGCATGCATATACTTACACACATATAGACTGGTAAAATTATGCGCCTGCAAGTAAATTGGTATACGTATCCCTAAATGCGAATACTGGTATACTTATATGCAAAGTATAACAAATATACCCTATTGAGGTTAGGTGCAGTGAAAATTTTATTCTCATCTCTTTGGCATCTATGTATTTTTTGCCATACGTATAATTAAATTATCAAGAAAATCAAAAGAAACGAAAAACAAGCGTATTCTCATTTTTCAAATGAAATTGATTTCAGAACTCCCTTCAAGAAGTCTCCAAAAATAAGTGGCAAAGAGATAGACCTATACTTGCTGTATGTTGTTGTAACTGCCCACGGTGGATGGATCAAAGTGAGTTTCATGATTTCTTTGTATTATAAATGTTTTTTGTCAGAGCGTGCATGCAATATATATTTCAACAAGCGTATAAAGGTCATCGAGTTAGTAAATGTGTTTTAGTACTAACGCAGTTCAACGGTTATGGTACAAGTTGACTCGTATGTAAATGGGAGATAAATCGATAGTCTGAGTTATCCTTCCATTCTCATATATTCATTTATACGTCATTTCATTCAGTTGAGAAGAAATAATCAATGAGGAATCATTTGAATCCTACATCATTGCAGCATTTCCTCATTTTCATTGATAATAAAATAGACATTTTGATTTCTCAGAAGGCAAAGTATTGAACAAGGTAACTCTATATAAAAAAGTAACTGCTGGAGTTCAACTATATTATTCTTTCTTAATATGTTTAATGGCCTATGTACATACTTTTATAATCATATATGGCCGAAGGTCTCTAGATAACTATTATGTTACAGCGTTACAGTCCCGATATGGCTCTGAGTTACATGTTTCAATATATTCAACATGTTGCTGAAGTTTGAATCGTTTATTGAAACGAATTGGTTGTTGGAAAAACAAAATATCCAGTTGTTGAGAACTCAAAATCCTGCAGAACATTTTGTAAACACTTTTTCCAGTTCCAAGCACTTACTTCGAAAAGATAAATGACAATGATGTATCAGATTTTGAGAATTCAAATTTTCGTTTTATTCCTATATACGATTCAAACTGCAACAACGTATATTTAACCACATTAAATTCAATTGAGGTGGTTAACACTTGGGGAGAGAACTGTAATAATTTTCTAATCTAATCCTCGATTAACGATCAATTTAATTCAATTCTCAGATAATATATCAAAAGCTTATAATTATATTATTAGAAGTTTATACAGATATAGATTTTTCATGTCACATATCTTTTGTATACTTTATGAGAATGAACTGACAAATTTCATGAACATTTATAAACAGCGTGTGCTTTGTTATACAATTCATACTCTTATTTTTTCATTTTGCTTTTGTTCTCAAATTATACACTCGTATATGATTTGATGAGAAACATTGTTGTAAAACATCTACAAAGTGATTGGATTATCTTTCCCCTGCCAGCAAAAATTGCAGTGCAACTGTTGCTTCAGGGCTGCTCCACCAGTTTATGTTTTGTTGTTGGAGGATTGTTTGATCTCACGTGTCATATAGCTCCATGCATCTAAACATCTTCGCGGCAACAGTTGCTCCGTGTTATTGGGAAGTTGTTGCGAATTTTTCTAGAACTTTGCTGTCTGGGAATTCTTTACATTTACAGGAAAATGAATTAACAAAACCGTTGATTCATCTTGTCAACATTGATCTCGACTGGCTGAAAGAAATGCAGAAATGGAGTTTAGAGTGTAATAAACGTGAATGTAGTCAAGTTATTTTAAATGACCATTTATTTTCATTTTGACTGGTTCAAATGTGATCCCTGTGTGAACTAATGTTTTGAGGTTTATGTTTCACTGAGCGATGCTTACTTGTTGCTTTGAATTTGATAAATTTATAAAAAGATTTATAAAATTGGGATATTCGTCTCTATTTATATGAAATAAACAAAAAGCATGGTACCCTTTTAATTTCTGAGAGTAAAAATACTGCAATTCCGATCAGAGTAAGAAGTTTAACTCACTTTAAAGAGTGAAATTCTTACTCCAATAGATTCAAAATTCACTTGAATGGAGTGAATTTCTCCCTCTTATCCGAGTTACAGTAACTAGTATTATCGCTCTGAGAGTGGATTGTCTCTCCACAAAATCCAGAATGTATAAAGAGATATTTTGATTATCTTGTGAAAAATGATGAAACTGAAACTAGCAGCCAAAAGTTAGCAGCTAAGTGATGTAATTTTCTAATGAAACGTTTTATCAAAAAATTGGAGCAGTCGAAAACATAATTGACTTAAACGTGGTTAAAACACTTATACGTGATTTAGTCAAGAGCTTTAGAAGTTGGCTGCTAGTTTCAACTTCATGCAAAAATGGTGGCACCCAAGTTCCATTATGAATCGGGAACTTTTCTGCTCTTCTCGAAAAATTCAATACATAAAAGGCAGAATGATTTCTCAAAGTAGCAGAAGAGTCCCTTATTTCTGATGATACAAAAATCCCCGCAATGGAAGGATAGAATCCATGACTGAAATGAAGACAAACTCCCCATAATTTTCATAATGTATGTCGAAACATATTCAAAATTGATGTTATAGAAAGGGAACACAGTTGAAAATTCTATGTCAGAGATCGATCCATTAAAAATGTGTGTTTGCAAATCAACACAAAAGAATTATCGAATTGACAAATTTTCAATGTAACCTCAGCACTTTTGAGCTGATTTTACATATTCTTTGTGTCAATATTTCACAATAATTTTGAGCAGACCGTTTGGGACATGTAGGGGAGACCGGGGTTAAAAGTAACACAGGTAAGTTGTAACACAGACTACGATTTTCATATTTTTCGACGAATAAGGTTCACTTTCCGTAAAATAATTACGCTGAAAATACGCTGAAAGAGTATTTTATAAAGCGCACACATAATCTGATGAAAAATACTACTGTGTTACAAACTCACTCTTGTTACAACTAGCCCCTGTTTCCCCTACTTTTGTTGAAAATACACAAAATTTTCTACTCTGCATAACATTTCCTTGAAATTTAATACGTTGATGGATAAAAATTTTGCATCGCAATTTAATATGATTGAAGTGGTTTATAAAACTTTATGATTTCATGAAAAATCAAATGAAATTTCACATACTTCCTCGACCGGGTTATCGTATTACTGTGAGAGATGATGGGGAAGTAAATTTTCATTCAACGCTAATAACAATACACCAAGTTCTATGTATTGTATTTTTTAATGTAAATTTTTTAATAGTTTTTGTATTCTGTAACTCATCAATTCACACGCTTCATCCTGAATTATAGCTAAATCGTTTATTCCGAACCATTCGAAAATGCTCCAATAAAATAAAAATATTGCTCTGTACAACAATTCTACTTGTACTGAATAATTACTGCTCAGAGCGATATTTTGTTTTATCTATAAGCGCTTTTGAATAGTTTGGAATAAATGATTCAGGTCGTACCATGACACTGATATTTTCTTATATCACGGTTGAGCGATTGTTAGTACAGGCACGAGTAATTCATCATTTTTCAGAATTTTAGTATTTTGTTATTATATCCATTCAAAATTGTTATGCAACGATCTAAGAAACTGAAACATCATTAGATTTGCTGAATCTTGAATTATTTCATGTAAAATCCTTCTCTTAATTGAAAAAATTGAAATGCCTGGCAACTTACGGGGTATTTAAGTGAGGTAGTGCAACTAACGCGATACTTGTTGCAGCAACTACATCAGTGGATGGTCTAAAGTCGACCATTCAAGTAGTTGCTGCAAATATTCCTTTTTCTCTGTGTGGTGTCCTTTTAAAGGATCACAAGGGAAAAAACAATTCGGAATCGGCTGTAGATATTTCATGTATTTGATATTTTGATAGCGAAAACAATTGCTACCAAAGCTAAATTTTAGCTCCTATAGCGACAGCTTTTGCTCCCACAGCTTATTTTTAGGTATCCAATTATCAAGCAATCATTTTTTTCCATATACTAGCGGTATGGCAAGAGCAGTGATGCCAGAAATTCCAACTTTCGCCAAGTTTTGCCCCCTCCATGAAGACATTTTGTCTCCACACAATCAAATTTCTTTTGTCGGCGGCTTCATTGTGCGCGTAAAATTTCTATACAGATGGTGCTAGATGAAGGGAGCAAAACTTGGTTTCTGGGCAGGAGTCGGATCGTTTATAACAAATTACGGGCAAACGCTTCAATTCAATCGAAGTATCGCTTTGTACGGCACTTCTGTGATTTAAGTAGAAATTGAATCAGAAAAGTGCTGTAACAGAGCTACAAATTGTCGTCTGTCATGAACGATTTGCTGCTACCAGGCCGTGAGTATTCCCTTAAGGACATTCACCATGTGTAGAGTTACTAGATTTCTAAAGGATTCAATGTTTTCTCAAACATACATTAGTGAAGAGTTTCCCAACGTTCTTTTTAAAATTCGTTCTTGTTGTATTTTTACACTGTTGAAAAAAAAAACTGGAGTTTTCCGATTCCATGGAACTGAAACATTCCTGTCATGCCAGAATCTTACATATTTTAGATAAAATTCATGTTTTTCGCTTCAATTTTCCAGCATAAATACAAGGATTTTTCGATACGCGTGCGTACTAGAATTTTCATAATTTGAACTGAATTTTCTTGTACAAATGTACAGTTTAATTGCTTTCAGTACAGTACCGGAAGTTTTCCGTAGATTTTTTTTCCACATTGTACTCCAAATCTGATGTATTTTATTTTCCAGCATTATTGTACAAATGTGAAATTTAGAAATATAATAATTCTTACCACCCTGAGAAAGTAGAAGTAAATCATCCGTATACAGACTTAACACTGGAATAAAGTCTAAACTGACAACTTAATTTCCCATTTTTCTCCGTGTTTAGACGAGGTGCGATAATTCTTGTCCATTCTTCGGAACCTCACAAATTATGTTTCTCAATGAGATATTTTGAAATAACGAAACTGTATAAAAACCGGATGAATGATGAAATGAAATTCGAATATTCGACTCTCATCAACTGAAAAGTCACTATGATGATTTAAATGTATTTTGAATGTATCGTTCGTGTATTTCGCTTGATGTGAAGTAAAAAGTCTCTGACAATTGCAATGATTTTTGGAGAAAATGTTACGATCGTATCATAATGGAAAATGATGAATAAATGATAAAGTCTGCGAGTACGCAGTGATTTCGAATGAGTTTTTGGTGGAAAAAGAAAGTTCGGATAATAATGTAGAATCGTGATGATATGAAATCTTTGTCGAAAAGTTTTCAGTAGGATTTCATTATTATATCGAAACACAGTATCTATCTGCGATATTTGATAGGGGAACGATATATTGTGTTTGTACATTTAAAGAAAAGTAGAGAAACGGATATCACAATCAACCAGTTGATCTATTGGATTTCATTTTTTATTTTTTGATAAAGTAAAGATATGGGATTAGATGAGTTGGTACATATTTTTTTGGTGCGTAGAAGACAATTCAAGTATCGAAATTTATGGGTTCATTTTATTAAGATGATGACAGCGATCTCCGGAGATGCAACCCGACCTCATTGGTTAAAAAAACACAGGGTTATCCTTTGAAGAGATACCAGCGCCGTAACGCTGACCAAATCGTTTTTGACAAATTAAAAAATGAAAGAATATAATGAAAAATGTTGTTCTTTTTACAGACTTCTTTTGATCAATAAACGTAGCCTGGACTGAGCGATATTTTGATTATAATACTTCATTTTCGAATAAATTAGTCAAAAACGATTTGGTCAGGGTCACGTTGCTGGCCATGTATGCATAAACATTGGGCCAACTGCAGTGTTTTTAAGAAGCAAGACTGATGAGCATGGGCCACAAATTGGCTCAATGTTCATGCACACAGAG
Source organism: Gonatopus flavifemur (assembly GCA_018340375.1). Lineage (NCBI taxonomy): Eukaryota > Metazoa > Arthropoda > Insecta > Hymenoptera > Dryinidae > Gonatopus > Gonatopus flavifemur. Next base: position 18,253,039 of record JAFFJZ010000005.1, read on the forward strand.
ATGTTCTCATCTCCTTTAGAACCACCAGGAAAGAGAATTATTGTAAAATCATTGACTTTTCTGTTAAAAATTTGGATCTAATTGATTCCATTGAATGCACTGAGAGGAATTTCTATAGTCACTGTAACTAAAATATTCCTATTGAGAGCTACTGAAAATTCTATTGATTCATCACTCAATTGTATCAACTATACTTTCTTGGTTGAATTAATCAAATCAGTAACCTCAAAAATTTCTCTCAGTGTGTAGGACATTGAAATAATTGGATCAAATTATATTTGACACGATTATAAAAATAAATGGAGTATAAATAAGCTTCGTATAAGAAAAAAAAATTGCACAAATATTTGTTAGGAATCTTGTTTGCTTTTGAACATAACCCGTACAAAGAGAAAGGGTCTAGTTGAATATTAGACAGCTAGGAACTTGAGTGATCCTAAATTAAAATTTAGTTGAACCAAATCAATTTTATTTGCCACAGGTAAATTTTTCATTTCCCTTAAATGAATTGTTGAATTCATATTCCATACAACTATACTTTCATTTACGTCAGCTCAAATTTAGCTGGGACAACTAAATCTTAGTTACCACAGCTAGATACTTTTCTCTCAATGCGAGTGGGGGGATGAACCTGGAACTAGCAGCCGGGTGATGTCACTTGCCAACCAAATTTTTGTTTTCAAATTCCAGCTGAAACGCATAGTTGGGAGCTGTTGGTCAAAAGCCTCGGTGGTTGACCGTTGCACTGCACGGAAAGACAAAGGTTATTAATATTTAGAAAAATGACTGACAATTTAGGGAAAAAAGGGGACGCTAAAGAATATTCATAGTGAATTTACCAAAAGTTGATGATGAAAAATAACAATGAATCGATCAAAATTGAGTACTTTCTCTACGAATTTTTGGCAAACTCACTACAAACATTCTACAGCGATCCTCTTTTTCCCTGAATTGACAGTCATTTTTCTAAATAGTTTACCCCCACGTAAAATACCACAATTGTATTATACTTCTTATAATGATCATTTGAATGATAACAGAATCTTGATCCCTAAGTTGAGTTGTATAAAAGTGGGATCATATAATAGAATATATCAAAAGATTTCGTAGCGTCTCGACGTCAAGTACATGGAACAAAAGTATGCGCAAAGTCGCTTGCTACCACCAACTTTTTCATTAATAATATCCATACCCAACATTTCTGTGTTACTTTCTGTATGTTACTTTCCGGTGAGAAGATTTTCCATTGAAGCAGGTCAAACATAACTATCTCATCCTTCATTCTTCCTATTAGCTAATGGAAATGTTTTCTACGGATTAAAGGAAAATTGGAAAAAAAAGTAAAACCATCTGTATGGTGTAAAAGAAGAATTTATATGTTAATATTATGCCCTCGTCTTTATGTTTTTTTCTTGAAATTTTGAATCATTGAAAACATAGGGTTGCGATAAAGAGATCCCAGCGTAGGGAGATTAATTAATTTTTTTCCCTTTAAAATTGTTTGATAATGGAGAGATCAAATTCAAATATCTTCATGTACTCGAGTTGATTTAAAACCCTGTTTTCTTTCTTTTCATGAATATGAGAAACAGCGGTGTACAGTGTTGAAAACAAACTGGGATTTTCCGGGATCATGAAACTGAAAAATTCTGCTTTTCACTTCAATTTTTCAGCATCAATACAGCCTTACTCATCGACACGTGTACTGGAATTTGCACGATTTCAACGTCATTTTCCTACACAAATGTGCATGTTAATTGCCTTTAACGCAGCACTTGAAGTTTTCCGTAAAGTTTTATTTCTCGCTATTGCGTCAATCGTTAAGAATTTTCAAATCAGTTGAATATTTAATAAAGAGACCAATAATTTAACAATACTGTCGAATAAAAGTATACAACATTTTGAAAGTATTGTTATTATTAATGTATTTTAAAGTAATTGGTAGGAGTCGTTGCCAACTATAAATTCAGTTATATGACGGCCCATTTTTATGATCGTGCATTGCGCCATGCCACCAAGCCGAGGATTTCTGAGCACGCACGTTTACGGTCAGATTATCGACTCGACGCTCATCCCTTGTTGGTGGTTGACGATGGTGGTAATGCTTGGGGTATTTAAATACTGTACTAAAGGATATTCTTACGTGACGCTGATGTATGTATATATTTATTTTTGTGTTTTATCTTGAAAGCGATAAGAAAATTAGTGTTGAGAACTCATGGTTCTTTTCTCCTTTTCATTAGAAAAAAACACATACAGATGAAAGAGATGGAAGAAAGGTATAACATAAAAATGATAAAAATAGAGGGAAGTTTATTCGTTCTTGATAATAATGATGCAGTATCCTTGGGGAAAGAATAATTTAATGTATTCAATCAATAATAAAAAACACACAAGATAGTTTCTTGATTATTTCTGATTGTCTCTAATCTCTCTAACTTGTCTCGGAGATTTCTATCCTTGGATTCTATGTACTTGCCAAAGTTCTGTGGGAAAAGAAGAAAGGAGGGAAATCTATCTCCTATCAGCCGAATGTTTGATCTTAATACACATAAAAATACAATTCAATTGACAGTGAAGAGGTGTTCCTTCGTACCTTATTTTCGTTTCACTTTCAAAGTTCATTTGAATTTCTCATCGCTATTTCTATTTGAATCATTAAAATGACGGGAAAAAATACAATCAAATTATGATATTTTGATAATCAAAGCACAAAATAAGATACGTTGAACGCAATAAAGTAGTAGAGTTTATGTTTCTTGAAATTCTAGATTTCAATTTCTAATATTTTCAACTGATGAATTGCCGAGAGTGAACCGATGCAAAAGAGTTTTTAGAATCTACATAGCATTACACGGGAAGAAATCATTGACTAATATTTGGGTAGAAAACAAATAAGCTACACGGGGTGTTTTTTAGCTGTTATAACAATTAGCAACACACGCAGAAGAAGGAATAGTTGCAGCAACTACTTGAACAGTCGATTTTCGATCATGCTGTAATTACTTGGTAGTCAGGACAAGTACCTCGTTAGCTGCCTGAACTAACTCGATAGTTGCACTAACTAAATACCTAGAAACTTGAGAGGTTAGAAGGACCACAGGAATCGTCCTTGCATTGTAAAAGATGTTGATGAACACAAAAACAAAACAAAATCGCATAAATCTGGTTGTGGGAGCTAGACAAAATGGCCAAAGCCTAAATTAACTGCGTCTCCAGGTTATCAGGACCAGATTTTTCTCTGAATGCAAACTTTTCTCCGTGCATACAATATTAGGTACCAGTTAACAGAGATTTAGATTTCATAACAGTCTAGAAAAGTCTGTGGATGTTCGAGAAGAAGTCTGAAATTAATTACGCTAGTGACGCTGAATACCCCGAATAGGGACTGAGTATCAAAATGCGTTACAGTATCAACACATCATCCGATCCAATCAAAAGTTTCATTCATCCTCCCTTATGAGGCGCTATGAAGAGTTCCAACATACACTCTGAAAAAACCGTTCAGTTGTCAGGACTAAAAATTCAGTGAAATAAGACATCGAATAATCAAAGTTTCAAAATAACAAAAACAAAGAACCATCAATATTTCAGTTCAGGTATGAAAGTTCACTTTTTTATTTCACGTTGTGTTGATTGTTGCAACTAAAGAGTCTTCTCAATGGCGAGAAGTCCTAGACTCCTACACGGAAAAAAATGAACTGTTAATTTTACCAGAATTCCGGTTACTATAAGGACAGCAAAGAATATCTGTGACTTTTACTGGAATTCTTGTTAAATTTGCCGCAGACTTGATTCATTTAACTAGAATTCCGGTTAAAATAGCAGTAATTCTTGCTGTCCATATATTAACCGGAGTATTTTTTTCCGTGTAGATCACAGCCCACTGTAAAAAGTCTGACTGAATGTGGTTGCATCTTGAAAACAAGTCTTTCCCATTGTGTTGGCATTTGTTTTCGGCGCTTACTCTCATCGAAACAGGGCTACACGGAAAAAAATAATTTCGCTGCAGCAGCTAAGTAGCTAGCACGGACACGGACAGCCATTAAGTTAGCTCCTGCAGCTAAATTTTAGCTGTTACCGCAAATAAATTGACTACAAATGCAAATTTTTTTGCGGTAACAGCTAAAATTTAGCTGCAGGAGCCAATTTAATGGCTGTCCGTGTCCGTGCTAGCTACTTAGCTGCTGCAGCTAAATTATTTTTTCCGTGTAGTTTTGGCTGCATCTTAAAATGAGCTAATTTCCATACCGAAACCATACACACGAAGTAGACTCAGCCACTCGATAGAGACAATGTGGTCTTGGAAATTCACTTGGTAAAGCATTGAATTCTGTACCCATGCATGAAAGAGATACCACTCTATTTGAAACTTATCGAATGCATGCGTACAAACTGAGTTTTTAGAAATTCTTCACGATTCACAGAACATGTGGAAATTAACTGTAGATCATTTCATCACATTGCCGTCCAATAGTTGAACAGATTTCTGGCGCTGGTATCCTTTTGAACATCCAGCTTTGTGAATTGTGACCCCCAACCACTTCTGTTCGAACAAATAATTTGGATATAGATATACGAGATGTACGACAGCACTCCTCAGAGCTCGTGAAATTCTCACGAAGGTTGAAACGGTTGGCAATACGGATACACATTCGAACAGAACTGCGAGTCGTGCTATCGAAGTCCACGGGCTGTTAGCTAGTCTTCGTCGGATCCTGTGAACTGTGCTACTCCTCGTAAAAGGTGTCGATACATATATATATATATAACTGGGGAATTTCTTCTCTCGCCGCGTGCTCATCTAGACAGACAGGTGGACGAACAACGAATTCCGATTTTCGCGCTAATTGAACTTGATATCGCTCGAAATATGTAAACGTATGTATATATACAGACAAATTATGCAAGGTCAGGGTTACTCCGAAAGGTATTGCACAGGGTGGGAGATAGATCATGAGTGAAGGTAGAATAGAGGTGTAAGAGGAAGAAAAGAGAAAAGAAGGAGGGAGACAGTGTGTGTTTGTATTTGTGTGATGTATCAGAGAGAAGGGTGGGAGGAGGGGGAGAAGGAGAGAGACACACGAACACATGCACAGAGAATGCTGTGGAAGAAGAGGAGGTGGTGGTGTACCAAGACTTCCCCTCAACAAGTGTGATCGAGTCGGAGCTTGCTAGACTATATAGCTTGCAAGCGGACTGCGGCTATGAGCAGAACGTTCTGTGAGTGTGAGGTGCAGAATGCTGCTCTCGATCACGTAGAATATTCCCGAGATTGTAGTGGAGTTGCTCTCTTTTCGTTTCCTACGGTACCGCCACCGCTGCCGACGCTGTAACCCACGACGACGACGACGACGACGACGACGACCGCGATGACAACGACTTCGTGATCTGCCAGCATTAGGTTGTTATAACAATCAACTTCGTGAATCGGTGGTTGTGTCAACCGTGGTGTGTTTTGTTTCTTCTCCTTTGATTCTTCTCCTCCTTTTTCAGTATCGAAACGCGATAGTGGTGATACCGACAATCGTTTACATACCACGTGTGTTATCTTTTGCGATAGCGGATCGGCATGAACGGAGTGTGCGAAACTACCGCACAGAAAATTCGACCCACCCCATAATGTGATGTTGTAATCAATAATTTTAATATTTATCCTCCAGCATATCACATGTATGCATATCATTGGACATCTCCCATTCGCTTTATAGCGACTTGAATCCAAAAAGCAATTGTCTGATACATTCCCTGTATGAATTCCAAGAAAATTTAGTTTGAACGAATTAATAGTTACTTCTCTGAGGTTTTTGAATGCCTTTGATTCGATGAAGCTGAAACTGGCAGCCTATTGTTGTAACTTTTGAATCAACGCTATTGACGCTTTTTTTATATCAGAAATTGATTGAGTAGCAGCCTACCAAACTTTTCAGATGTTTGAATCCTTAATAAGAATTATGTGTAGAGAGAGTTATGGCAATCGGCTGCTAGCTTCACGACTGCCAGTTTCAGCTTCATTTTGATTTCCACCCTCAACGCGGTTAACGTAATTCCACACAATCTTGCTTGACAATCTTCTCTCATCCTTTACAAATACAGAGTACGCTCATTTTAAACATTGGTATTTTAGTTCTTCAAATTGGGATGAAACTTTTTTTCAACTTTGAATGCGTCCAATTGGAATTCTAAACTGAATTTTTTTGTAATTCCGGTACATCGTATGCTTTGAAACAAACTTGCAGTAGCTTTCAACTCAAGCGGAGTATTGGACACGACGAGACTCCCTCCCGATTGGGTTGAATTAATCTCACGACGATAGAATATCAGCTACTCTCGATCTATCAAACTGTACCTTAAATTAATATTCAATTTAAAAAACTGACGAAGTTTCATGGTTCAAAGTCGTATTGAAATTCCGAAGCTTTCGGGAGAGAAAAATATTCTTTGACTTTATTTACAGTTTTATACCGATGAGTGTTTCTGAACATTCTCCAAGTCAGTCGAAATTATTGCAGCAATTTTGGGTCTGAATTTTTCCAAAGTACACAAATGTAATCCTTGGATATATGCTTTGGTCTTTAAACTTGTAATAGTGGAATCTTATTGATCGCAGGGAAAAGTCGGTCGATGCAAAGTAATGCATATATACTGCAAAATCAGTGAATATTGATGAACGCTTGCAATGAAATCTCCATGATGTCACTTAGCGATTGATAATCAACTACACGGAAAGAATTTTGTATGAAAAATTGCCAGGGACAAGTAAAAATTACTCAAAATATTATTACTGTGCGTTCTGTAAAAACTTGTAGAAAATATCACTCTCAACTGTTTGGAAATTCATTCATTTTTATAAGCTGCACAATAATTTTTTGAAGAATTTTCACTTGTCCTTCGGTTACTGAAATTTCACGGTAATTTTTACAACAGAATTTTTTTAGTGTGCAGAAATTGTGAGATTCCACTTTTTTGGATGTAGGAAGGGTGAAATTACTATTGAAAACTTGGTTGTTCTTGTTCTCGAAACCCTCAGATATCGTTTCATGCAAATAAATCGTTGTAATTTCGAGCATAAATTTTTTGGTGTGATAACTGTTCTTTGTGTATATGAAATATGAATTCACGCAACTGTCTAGGAACGGGCGGGAGTCTAGCCGTTTGCGAGGGGTTTGGAAGGGTTCGGTAAGTGTCGATGTAACGCTTCCTTGGGATTTTTTACTTTCCCCTTCAGAGGGCATCGAGTTGAGAACTTGGTATCCCGTCAATATATAATTAATAAAATTCAGTGGTATTACAGGGGTCTTATTGAATTGTCCGTGAACTTCGTTCTATTGAAATTCTTAAAATCCGTGTAGCGATGTAAACATTTTCCCTGGGTGAAATTACCTCGGACTGAATTCAAGGAAAAACTGAAATAAAGCTGAACCTAGCAGCCGATTGTTGTAAGTCTTGATTAAACCTGGTTAAAGTTCTGTTGATATGAAAAATCAATAGTTTCCGCTCCATAAGGCTGAAATGTTTCAGAAATCAATCTTTAGGACTTTATTTTTCATGGTACCAAGTTCGGACTTTAAATTCTGAAGAAATATTTTTCAAAATTCGAAATTTGATTTCTGTACCGTACTCTCTAAATCCCGAAGAGTGAAAAATCACTTGTTTCACTCCATTAAGTCTCAGAAGTGAGCCAGTCCGCTTCGAATGAGATTTTCACTCGTTTCGAGTGAACCCTCACTCTTTTGGAGTGAAAAATTGACTCTAGAATTCGAGTGGCTGTGAGTTTCTAACCTCAAACCTTAGAATATCACTCTAAAAGAGTGTTAATTTCACTCAAAATTTCTACAAGCTCACTTTTGGCTGGCTGAAGAGTGAAATCTCATTCTACAAATTTTAGAGAGTAACCCTGGTAGAAATTTCAATTAATAAACCATGAGACGCTCACCGGTTTATCCTTTTTATTGACGAGGCACTAGGCGGGAAAACTACCAATGAACTGATGAGGGATGTTACGCTCTCAATAACGAGAGACTTATCAGGAAAACTAAGCAGGCACTAGCGAGTAACTGATAAAGCACTTACCAGTAACTACCAAGGAATTTGGGAATGACCCATAACTGTCTAACAGCAATAATGCCCCTATTTTTTGAAAATCTGTGTCATTAATCAGTTCAATTTTTCGGTTTTGCTCAACCAATGCTAGTTGGATTTAACGTATGAATTACTAACTAGGGCCTCGCTAATCTTTCTCAATTAGTTTTTTCCCTCCAGAGCCTCATCATGGGTCACAGGGAAGAACTTGTGACATTTCTACCAGGGTAAGTACTGAGGATGAATTCCTGAAAATTTCAGACTTTTCTTGAGTTCAGTTCGGAGAATTCTTACCGGAAAAAATGTCCATCATTCGATACGTCGCTGGTATCTCTTTCATAATTCGACGAAGAAGAAATTCATATTCGATTGAGGTGATGAATTATTATAAATTCCAGATGGTTTCTGAAGAAAGTGCCCGAACCACTGATATTTTCAAAGCATCTTGCATCATACACAAAACCCCCTTTTCTTTTTTCTTTTTCAACATCCACGTGTGAAATTATTCGTATAAAATCAAAACTATATTCATTGCGTATTCATGCGAACCAAGATTAGAAATGTTATCAACCGAAACCATTCGAGTCGTCGTATTATTTTTTTTTCTCCATCATCTTACAACTCGGTGATGATAATATCGGAACATCATATCATATAAATGTGAATTCATTTTCCAACTTGCCCAGCCAACACATAATAATAATAATAATAACATCGAAATCAGATCCCAGATAAAACGCGCGTGTATGTGTTTGGATTAACTCTGTGTGTAATTACGTACATCATCGTAATGAATCAACGTTTATTCAAGTATAATATATTCAAAGAAATGTATAGCGGTGGTATCTTGGAATATGATTCTATATGGTCCGAGTAAACAATTGACTATCTGCCATCGAGTCTTGATGAATGGATACAGAAAACTTTCCTTTAAAACTACATATTAGGGTTGCAGCTATAACCCGACTCGATGAGATTTTATGTACAATTTGTACAAAATATCGATTGAAACTTGATACAAATTTTATATGAAAATCACAGTGAGTCGTATTATAGTCCCAGCCCCCTATACTACATATTCCATTGTTGAAATATGAAATCAAATCGATTCGAGTAATTTCATCACGTTCGCGTTCCGAATAACTCGATTCTAAGAAATTCTAAGAAATCCAGAAGGTTATCCGAAGTTATGGTATTTGCATGTTGATAATAATTGTTGTGAAGTAAGAGAGCTCTTATACTCGCTTTTGAAATAGAAGATATTCAACTTTTATAGCGTCCAAAGAGTGTAAAATTAGGCTATGGTGTTGTAAATCTGATACGAATCATTCAGTTCATGGACTCTTAGGGGGCGATCATTAATTACGTGAGACATTTTCTAGGATTTTTTCAACCCCCCTCCCCCCTGGTGAAATTTCGTAAGATTTTCTGAAACTCCCTTCCCCCTTCCTTAATCTCACATGAGATTTTTCAAACTTTGTGTTCTGAGTGTGAATGCGTTGGATTATTAGAAAGAAAGAAAAAAAAGACACCATCTGTTCCATTACTTTCATTTGAGATTACCAAAGACGAGTATTTGAGAATATTAACGTAATTTAATATCACAGTGATAAAATTGAATTCTTTCAAAATTCTTTCAAAATAACTTTACGCAATTTTACACCGTTTCCTGCTAGAGAGAAAAATTATGTGATATTTGCCAAGACCCCCCCCCCCCCCATCTCCCCTAAGTGAGATTTGATAAGATTTAGCTCGATCCCCTCACCCCCTTGAATGCCTCACGTCATTAATGGACGCCCCCTCAAAGCCGAAGGAAAAAAATCATTGCTTTGTGAAATTTGAAGTGATTAGGGTTCTAAATTTTTGAAAAAAAAAAAAAAACACGAAAAAAACGTTTTAAATCAATTATGTTGTCAAATTTTTTGTTGTACCAGATTGTGGAAATTTGATTCTTGGTTCTTCATTCATACTCTTGATGAGGTTGCAAACCTTTTACGTGCATTATATCCCTGAATTTTGAATCTTTCATTGGAACGAAATTAAACCCTTCAAGTACACACAGGTGTGAATTCGCACCATCCATTTTAATACTTTTTGTTTTTCGTCAAAAATTGATTTCATTCTCGCGTTTTTTTCACTAATCAAATGGGATATTTTTGAATGTTCTTCCATACCACGTTAGTCTGCATAGTTTTTCCTTTAAATTGAGAAAAAAAAGGAAGGTCAAATTGGTCGAATAGGAACCGGGTTGTTAATCAGTGAAGTTGCGTGGTGCGAATTTGCACCTGTGTGTACTTGAAGGGTTAAATTGAGGATGGGATTTCAGGTTTTTCAACATTCGATTATTAATTTGTTTCAATAAATGATTCAAATCTCAATAACATACGTGGATTTCTATTTAGTGTGATACCTTAGCATATATCAGGGGTTGAAAACTCAATAGAACACTCTATAGAACTATTAGCATTGATATTCAGAAAATACTCAGAAAACAAGTAGGTTGTATTTTATTTTGATTAATAAGGATGTAATTTTGATATATATTACATGATTCTTGTGAAATGAAAAGAATATGAATTTTCCATGTCTTGAAAACTGATGAAAAATTTTCATCTTTGGATATTTTTCCGGTTACTTTGAACCCTAGAAATGATGTACTTCGAAAGAAGAACAAAAATTCATAATGGTAATATTAACAATTGATATTTTGAATCCTCAGAAATTTGATAAATTTCTTTGCAATACTGCATACTATGTATTGAGTTTTCACTGCTTGAGAGTGAATTTTCAGTCTTTTAGAGGGAGAACAGGGTTCAGGAAATCTCAGGGAAATCACTAAAATTTTATCAAAATCAAAATTTGTTCATTAATTCTATTTTTCATTTTCTACAACATATCTTCTTGATTTCTAATCGTGGAATCTTAGAAATTATACACCGAGGAAAAAATGTTTGGGGACACATTCATGATCCGACGATTTCTGGAAATTAGAATTTCATTCTGGGAAATCACAGGGAAATTGATTGAACAAAACTTGTCTAAATTCTGGAGGATTTTACTCTCATAAAGAGGTGAAATTCCACTCATTTGAACCTTCACTCTGTTGGAGTGAGAATTCACTCTTACGGAGTGAAAAATCACTCTTCAAGAATGAAATCTCACTCTTCCTGTATCAATTTGAATACAAAAGTTTGGAAGCAATTGACACACATGTTTTTGTATCGAATCTCCCACACTTTTATGAAAATTCAAACACAATATTATCTTGAAATGGTTTTCATACAAAAATCTGTTGTGAATTTAATCAGGACTGAGCAAGTATTTGAAATACAATCATTCTAAATACGTACTGGAATGAAAACCAATGGTATATATCTCACTTTTAGAATATAGAATTTCCTTCAGCATTTCATATTTGAAGTGTTTCCTTCAAAATCTTTGCTATTTAATTCTTCAGATATATGATAATTAGTCAGAATACTCACTGTAAAAAATATACTTCCTAAACTGCCAAAGAAGTTTGGCAGTTTTTTTACACAAACTTTTTTTGTAAATTACCAAACAAAAGTTTGTAAAAATTCAAAAAATTTTGTGATTTCACGAAGATTTTTGAGAATCCACAAACTTTTGTTCGGCAATTTACAAAAAAGGTTCGGAAATTATTTTTCCAAACCAAGTTTGTAAATTTCCAAGCATTTTTGTTTGGAATTCAACAAATTTTTTTTACAGTGCTCAGAAAAATGTATTTGAAATAAAAAAAAAAACAAAATACGTTGGGAAATCTGTTTTAAAACTATATTTTTCGATCGTAAAATATAAAATTCCTTGAAAAATACACTTGATATACAAAATACTGAATGAAATGTATTGCGGATTCAAAATACAAAGTACCGATTTCATTTCCAATACCTTTTTTGCATAATTGTATTTCAAATACTCGCTCAGTCCTGAATTTAATACACAAAAGTGTGTGGTAATTACTTCCAAATTTTGTGTGTGAAATTCACCAATTTTTTCTAATAGCGTGAACTTGCGGTATTTTCACCCTTCAAGAGTGAATTTTTCACTCCACGAAATTTAGAAAGTATCAATAGTATCAATAATTTTCATCAATTATGTGTGTATTCAAATCGAAAGAAGAATTAGTGTAATTTCAATTGTTTCAAATGTTTCTATGCATTTTTTCATTCTTTCTCTCTCTCTCTCTCTCTCTCTCTCTCTCTCTCTCTCTCTCTCTCTCTCTCTCTCTCTCTCTCTCTCTCTCTCTCTCTCTCTCTCTCTCTCTTGGAGGAACGATGAATCGAGTTGATGATTTTATATGAAAGAAAAATCCACTACTTTCGTGTATTTAAATACATTTGAATCAGGGAATTCGAAGAATGAAAAATCTAAACGAAACAAGGGGTCGTCCATAAACTATGTGGCCCATAAAAGGGCAGGGGGGGGGGTAAAATGAAATGCTACGCTGGGCTATATGGGGGGAGAAAAGGGGGTTTAGCTTCAAGCTATGTAATTTTTGTATTTATCTTGTACTTGGAAGAAAGTTCTACGTATGATTATCCAGAAAAATGATCCACTTGAATGTAAACCGGATAGATATTTGATTGGATCGAATAAGATTCCACTGGATTCAAGTGAATTTCATTTGGAATGAAAGAGAAATTTTATTTCAATGGAATAAATCTTTCATTTCGGTTAATGAAAATTTTATTATGGTCATATTTTGAATAAAACTTCGTTTGATTGAACGTAAGAAACGACGTTCCCGTGAGGGGGGTTGGGGGGTCACAAAGTCGCAAAAACAGGGCTACGTAGTTTATGGACGGCCCCTAACGAGCAAAATTTCTTCTCTTCGTGATAATGCTTATTCTGATGAAACGAATGATTTTTGAGTCGAAAAAAGGTGATGATGATCATAACAGCAATACCACGAAACCATCATCGTTTAGGTTCAAAGACGAAGCCAAACTCGTTTTTCTGAGTATTTGAAATGAGAATCATACGTTGCAGAAAGATAAAGAGAAAAAAATGAAACTCCAATTGCACAACATGGAATTTATTATATGTAAAAAAAAAAAAAAAGAAAGAAAGAAAATGGAGGATAAAAAGATGAAGCAATGGTTGAGAAAATATTGATTTTTCGATACGGTTCCAAAGTTTGATGTTATAATTGATATTTGAAATACGTATAAACACGTACATGTATGCGAACGTATATAGATATTGTAGTAACTGACGGGAGATTATTTCCGAACATTATTATAACAGGGGAGTGAAACGACGCAGGCTCTCTCATACTCCTATTTCACACAGCCACGCGTGTGGTAAGAAAAATCTTAAATACGAATATGTGTTAAGTAAGTAATGCTGAGTCAGTAGTCAGGTACCAACGGCGCTTATAAATCGTAACTCGCGTAGAAATATATATATATATATATATATATATACGCATTGTGAGCGTTTCGATACTGGTATTGTAGCCAACAGCAGCCAGAAGTAAGAGCAACAAAAAGAAAAGAAAGGTGGTGGCGGGGGCTCGATTCGTTTTCTTCTTGGTTCGCTAGCTAACACAGTACCCACCATTGGCAAACGGTTTTCTCATCGTTTCTCTCTGTAGCGTCGTCGAGTTTTGAGGCAAGGTAATACAAAACACGGTCGATACGGCAACACCGTGTCCTACCACTCGAAGCGCATACCACTGGGGCGTTCTGGTATCGTCATCGTCGTCTTCGTCATCGTCATCCTCTCGCAGTCCGGCGGCAACCCGGCTGAGTCGAAGAGAGAACAAGCGATCTGGCAACATGGCACGTCATCGCACTCGGTCAGGGGAGGGGCGACCGTTTTCAACCCCGAGTTTAGCCGACTTTAACCGAATCCTACGAAGAGCTAAGCGGAGGTACCGACCTCATGCCCTGCACACATGCGACGCAGAGAGAGAGAGAGAGAGAGAGAGAGAGAGAGAGGGAGAGAGAGAAAGAGCACCCGGATACCGAATCGCTGGAAACCGAAAGCCAGGAGCCAACGGCACTACTTCGTTCTGCTGTTGTTGCTGCTCCTGCTGCTGCTGCTGCTGCTGCTGCCGCCGTTGCCGTTGCTGTTGGCGGCTGTCCGTACGCCTCACACGCCCGTGCTATATTCATTCTTTTCGTCTTACACGATTAACTGGAAAAAAGAGAGGAAGGGTGGATGGGGAAAAAAGGAAATTGATAATCGTACGTGTAATGTCATCCAATCGAAATGTCCTTTTTCTTTTGATGCATTGGCTTTTTTTTTCCTCATACAATGGCAGATTATGATGGAAAATTTGTTCGTTAGGGGTAATTTTTAAATCGATAACAAGGTTTTGAGAGAAGTTTCTAACAGTTTTCGATAAGGATCAGATGAAGATTTATAACCGATGGGAAATGTGTAACACGGTTTAACATAATAATGGCAATTTTGGGACACATGAGCATTTATGTGCAATTTTCCTTCAACTATGGCTATCCATACCTTATTTTGGTGAAGATAACTCTGGATTTGCCCCATAGTACTACTGTAGGTTTTCAAAAAATTACACGGAAAAAAGAAAACAGCAATGGTTACTGTGAATCGCAGTAATACATTGAAAAAAAATGAAAAATCAAATTCACGCCGTTCATTACTGCGTCTCCCAGTAACCGTTAATGTCCAAGTAGCATTGACGAATTTCACTGCAGTACACATCACTGTGATCGCGCTAACCTCTATCATCCAAGCGTGTTTTCATTTGTTTTTCAACTGATTGCTGTTATGGACAGTAACCAGTGCTGTTTTCTTCTTTTCGTGTACCACGAATTAAAGGAGAAATATTCATAAACGCTCATGTGTCCTAAAACTGCCATTATTATCCCTAGTAGAAATGTAATCAGTTTTCCCTATTACTGATGAGGAAAAACTGATCAATTTTTGAGAAGTTATTGCCTTTATTCACCAGAAACATCAATACCGTGAATGTTTATAAAAAATATTCGATTCAAAGAGCATATTGATTGTTATTGAAGTGATATATTTCAATTGAAAAAGTAGTTCGAATTATTCTACCCTGGTTTTGCTGTATTGAATCAATGAAACCTAACTTCAATAATTATAAAGAGTACATGCACATAACAAAGCTACCTTGGAAATTATTAGATTTTGAAAGGTTATGGTATGAAAAGGGATAGGGTGTAATATGTATATATTCTTTCTTGTTGTGAAATAATATAGTTTCCTTATTTATTATGAGTAAGTATACATGCAGAGAAAAATTCTTGCTGAAAAAACGATTTCGAAAAATCTGCTTTGCTAAATTAGCAAAAAAACGGTTGCTGTTACAGCAAAAATTCTGCTATTTTAGCAAGACATTTGCTAATTTAGCAAAATTTCCTAGTTATCTGTATATCTACAATCTCGGATTGCTGAATGGCAAGCGCTTGTTAAAAGAGCAAGATTTTTGCTGTGACAGCAAATTATTTGCTAATTCAGCAACAAGTTTTGCCATATCAGCAAAGCAAATCTTCGAGGTCTGCTGCTTCAGCAACTTTTTTTCTCTGAGTGTAGTAACTCGAATATTATCCCATGATTGAGGTGGAAACACCATACATACGGTTTTATATATTCTTTGTCCTTGGCAAAACTTTCTAGATTTGATCTAAGAAAAAGTCTAGGAAAATTTTTCCCACGGGTTTTTGCTGCTAAAAATTCACTTTCTAATCCTTGAAAAAATCTCAAACAAAAACATAAATCATTATTTGAGTGAAAAATCATCAATTTATTATCATAATTTCACATCTTCATCGACATAGCCTGCATTTTTGTAAGTAACGAATGCTTCGTTAGTTACTCACAAATACCTCATCAACCATTGATCAGTGTCTCATCGGTTACTCGCTCATATGTGCTTAGTTTTTCCAATCAGTTTCTCATTAGTCAAAGTGTTACACCCCTTGTCGGAAACTTATAAATTTGCTGATCAGAGCCTCATCATTTGTTAGAGAAAATTTCTACTAGGGTAATTTTGGGACACATGCGCATTTATGTGCAATTTTCCTTTAATCATGGTAATCCATACCTTATTTTGGTGAAGATAACTCTGCATGTGACACATAGTACTATAGGTTTCCCAAAAATTACCACGAATCAAAGGAGAAATGTTCATAAACGCTTATGTGTCCGAAAACTGCTATTATTATGGGGATCTTTGCTACAAAGTTTTCTCCTTGTATCCGATCTCGGATCAGTTGCACACGGAAAAAAGAAAACAGCACTGGTTACTTTCCATAACAGCAATCAGTTGAAAAACAGATGAAAACACGCTTGGATGATAGAGGTTAGCGCGATCACAGTGATGTGTACTGCAGTGAAATTCGTCAATGCTACTTGGACATTAACGGTTACTGGGAGACGCAGTAATGAACGGCGTGAATTTGATTTTTCATTTTTTTTTTCAATGAATTACTGCGATTCACAGTAACCATTGCTGTTTCCTTTTTTCCGTGCACTCTCCAACTTCGGCATGAAAATATTCTAAGCATCAATAGTTTCATTTTAGACATTTCATTTGAAACATTTTTATTTCGTTTCATAGAATTCTTTCTATAGAATTTCCTGAAATTTTGTTGAAAGGCACAAATTTTCGAATTTGAATTGTTTTTGAGGCTCCGAAAAGTCAACTTGACTGCTCAGAACTGTCGTTTCGTTCATATATCGTTGATATAAAACATAAATTTCCAAAGATCTGAAAGAATTTCTTTACTTACAAATATTATATTGAAATACCTTTCGAGTTTTCAAACCTTACTTTCGTTCAGTTTCCCACGTAGTCCCTAAAAGTCGTAACACTCGAAACATTACGGGTAAAGCGGAATGGAAAACAAAAAATTGACCGAGGTTTCGAAGCGCCACCGATATCAACTTAACGGTACAGAGAAAACTCACCCTGGCTACGTTCCAACAATTCATTTTCTTTAGCCTGTGTGTAATAAGTTCATACTTATGATGATTTTTCAGAGATCATGAAGCGATATGTAGCCATGGAATGTAAAATATTTGCATATATATCTTACCCGTTGGTTCAATTGCCTTTTAGGATTTGTTAATTCGTTGAATATTATCGTGGAGTATCTTCAAGAGCACTTATATATTTCCTCACAATAATGAGATAAATATAATTGTCTTGAAGCTTCAATTGAAAATGAAAGAAATATTTAATAAAAAGGTTACTGTATAGATTAGATATACAAAAAATCTGTATGATAATCTGTATCTTATATCTCATTAGTTTTATTATGTAATTCATTATCGTCCCTATTTTTGTTACGCGTTTCTATATGTAAATTTAATGAAGCTGAAACTTGTAGCCGTGAAGCTAGCAGCCGATTGTTATAACTTTGTACACAAAATTTCTCTTAAGGATCGTTCAATCACTGCTCAATCGATTTCTGGTATAAAAAAAAGCTGCAACAACGTTCAATCAAAAGTTACAACAATCAGCTGGCTGCTATCTTTATGCCTGCTAGTTTCAGCTTCATGTGAATTGATGGGCCATGGAGCATTAGAAAACGGACAGAATTTGGCTACTTTTTTTTTTAAAAAATAATTACACGGAGAGAAATTCAGAGATATTAAATCAACGAACTTCACATGATTTTGCATCTCGTATCTGACGTGAAGCAAAATCAACCGATTGGTGATTTTAAATCTCCAACTTCACGGTGAAATACTATCACGGGATTCGAGATTTATGCTCTCCGATGTTGTGATGTTTCTTTCACGCCGTTCGAGATACAAAATCATCTAATTTCGAGATGGAAAATTACATGAGGTTCGGTGATTTGATGTCTCCGAATTTCTCTCCGTGGTAGCAACAATTACAAATTTTGAATATATATGACAACAAAGTGCACTGCTAGGATTTGGCATTAAATACAAATTATTGAAATTCGTAGGTGAATATATTTATAATCGTTTGCAAGATTCTTAGGAATCATCTGCAGTTCCAATTTCATGTTTGAAGCTCAATTTTAGCAATGTACTTCATCACCGCGGATTCAAAACTCCCAAATGGATGCCTTTTTTTCCATGGAAATGAATGATTCGATGGACCAAACTAGAACTTTGAGATTCGGAATTGCGATTGCACTAGAAATATCTTCTTTTTTTTTTTTTTTCAAAAACTTACATAGACATGTTCCTTCATTTTATCGATATTATAAAATATGTATCTTCATCAAATTACATTGGCAGCCGAAGAATTGATCAGAGAAAAATGAAAATCTCTCCCGAATAACAACTCTGATTATAAACTTCTTTTAATTTTAACCGAACAACCTTCTGTATCTTCATGTCAGATTTCTACTCTACGTAAGGAGTTCACGATGAGATCTCAGATAACATTTGATCCGCATACAGCTTGACATAGTTTCACTCGTAAACTTCGTGGTATCGTACTTCTCAGCACCTCATCTACACACGTGAAATACGTTAGTGATATTGATAATTGAGAAATTATTTGAGGTTGATAATACGTAGGAGTACCAATGTCGTTTTTTTTTTTCCATCACGTAAATATTTTATTTCGAGCAAATTTTGAATATTCCTGGGGGGGGGGGGGTTGAATTTAACAACAAAAACGCTATTTTTTTCGTTTTGTTTTCATTTGTCTTTTTCCGATCCTTTCGAATCAATGAAATGAAAAAAAGAATAGCAATGTGCGGTAAATCCCAAGGAATCATCATCGACTATATCTGCAGGAGATATTCCATAGAAAGTTTTTAAAGCATAAGTGTACATGTTATGATTGGATTAGATAATGTTTTGTTTTTTTCTTTTTATACATGGATGAAACGTTGTATTTGAGATTAAATATGAAAAAGATTGTATGATCGGTGTTCGGTCGATCATTGTGTTGACGATGGTAAAGATAATTACGATATTCTATAACTATTTACATTTTTTATAGCTTATAGTTTTTCTACAATGCTTTCATAGTAATTTCTCTTCGACGAAATGTTTTTTTCCATTTGGGATTCGCAATAATTTCATTTACCTTTCCGTAGAAAGTTCCAACATAGAGAGATTTTTCAGAATAATAGAGTTGTAAAAGACAACACCGGGAGTGCGAAATCTCGTTAACAGTTGGCTAATGAACGAGATGCATTTACGGACCAACATTAGCGAGTATCGGTTACGTTATTATTTTTTCCTTTTTTTAAATTAATTTCTTCATATTGTGTTCTACGTTTGCATGCTATATCGACAACGTATGTTCTGTATTTTCATAAAATTTCGAAGTCGATTATATATCGCTTGTAAATGTACGATGGGACAAGGAAATCCGCGAAGGATACAGGAAAAATTGGATTATTCGATAATTTACTCATCTCTGAGGGGACTAGAGTCGAACCTCTGACCATCCTGCTGCACTGGCCAAATTTAAAATGACATGAAATGAATTATTTGAAAAAGAAGAAATAGTTGCAGCAAATACTTATTAAATCGATTTTCGATAAACTATGAAAATAGTTACAAGGGTTGTTTGGAAACAGATAGTCATTATAGCGATCTTTTCCTTCGCAACAACGATTTAATATTGCCAGCTTGGCTCAAGAAATACAATTATATACCCGGATAGCGCCGAGGGTTCTAAAAGAATTCGAAAAAAATTTTCCCAGAATACCAAAAATGATGAAAAGAACACTTATGGAGATTGTATACAGCTCGTGCATGTCCGAAGAATCTAACTCTTTTTCTGATTCCTTTTTCGATCGAATGTAATGCTTTTTCGAGTCATTGTAGAATTCTACAACAATGTTTTAAGATTGCCAAAAGAACTTGGAAAAGTTCGAAATAATTTATGATCGTTCCTGCCCACAGAGCATAAAAGAAATTGGTTTTTCTTTACAAAATGTTTAATAAAAATGTTCATCACTGAGTTTTGGATATTGAATAAATTAATTTATCATTGTTTCACAGATGCGTTTTAGTTTTTCATGATCGATTTTAAATATATTATGAATTGAATATGCTAAATATTGAATCTAATTAAATGAAATATTAATGTAATTGAATAAAGTTGAAGGTTACTGTTTTTTTGAAGTATTGGGATACCGATGTTTATAAGTTCTGTCTCTCAGAGTAATATAAAACTAATTAATACCACATAAATTGTTTAAAATACATATCAAAATACCTTCAGGTTTTCACCTTTAGATGACATGGGATGGATCATGCACATAAGAATTGTGCACTTATTTATTATGCACATAAAAAAATTGAATTAAATTTGTTCACATATTAATTTTAGTTGTTCCTAATACGTTTGATAAATGTGCACTGATAGTCGTGCACAGTGAATTGTACACATGAAAAAAAATGAAAAATATAGAATGTAAGATTGTGCACCTTACATTTTGCACCTTTGGGAATATTCAATATTGTTTTTTATGCGCAAGTAATCATGCACAAAATTTTTATTCACAAAAACTTGCGCATAAAAAACAATATTGAATATTCCCAAAGGTGCAAAATGTAAGGTGCACAATCTTACATTTTATATTTCTCATTTTTTTTCATGTGTACAATTCACTGTGCACGACTATCAGTGCACATTTATCAAACGTATTAGGAACAACTAAAATTAATATGTGAACAAATTTAATTCAATTTTTTTATGTGCATAATAAATAAGTGCACAATTCTTATGTGCATGATCCATCCCATGTCCTTTAGATCAGTAGTGAAATTTGTCACTCACTGTCCGTTTTGTATGGGAATGGTCTACTTTGTTCATTAGTGAGAATTGAAATTTATAGTTATAAAAAAATTCCTACAACTTTGAAAATCAAAAATTTGTGGTTCAGATTGGAAACGCCAAATTCAATACCAAAAAAAACTTCCCCAGTCGAAAAAATTGGACGATTTTTGTCCTCATATGTCGTTTTTAGATCGATTTGTCCTGATTGTTGAATAATGCGGATAAAAACAATACTTTTGCATGATTTCAGTCTGAATTTCTCCTCAATCACTTTCATTCGTTGGAGGAGAAATTTAGATTAAAATCATGAAAAAATACTGTCTTTACCCGCATTATTCAACAATCAGGACAAAATCAGCCTAAAAATGGAATAACAAGACTAAAACCGTTCAAATTATTCGACCCGAGCTAGTTTTTTGCAACCCTGGTGTGGTTACTGCTCGTATTATTCAATTAGTTTTCTCAACTAACGTGGTAAGTATCCTGCCTCCTTTGCTGCGACTATTCCTTTCTTCCGTAAAAACTCTTCGATATTCTTGATGAAACAGAAACTGGCAGCCGTAGAGCAAGCAGCCGCTTTTCATAACTCATTATAAATGATTTTTATCAAGGATCTAAGCATCTAAAACGTTCGGTAGGATGCTACTCAATCAATTTCTGGTATAAACAAAGAGCGGCAATAATCATAATTGGAAAGTTACAACAATCGGCTGCTAATTTCAGCTTTATATATTCTTGGTAGTTCAAGTGAGATTGAAAAACTGAGTTTGAATGATGCATGTCAGGACGGAATAATTATCTAGCATTCAATCACAAATATCTCCTTTGATCTCATGAATTGAAATGGATGAGCATAATCCATGTATTTTATATTGATAATAATATTTTCATTGGAACTATCTACCGTCCTCGCGCGCTCGCGGAATTTTTATAAACGCACTTTCGAAATTCCATAAAGAAATTTCCCCGATGCAAGGTCAATGAAAAACACATATAACTGTACAATTTTATATTTCATTCCATTTGATTCGAATGAAAAAATTATCCGACATAATCTCCAACGCATGATCATTCGCCTCGCGTTTTCTTATTAATTTCACATCTTTTTGCTTTTCCTTTGACGCACAAAAAGTATGTATCATTATTATCGATTGCATTCGAGCGAGGAAATTATAAACAGGTGTTTTAATGATAATATACTTTACGTAACGGAATAAAAAGAACTATTGGATTCGAAAAAAAAAAAAAAAAAAATTGAAATAAAAGAAGGAAAATACATGATATCGTTTGAATGTGTAATATTTTTATGTTAATGTTTTTTTATCGGATTTTATATCATTTTTGCACGATGATGATATATGTAATCTAAAAAAGAAGAAAAATAAGGGAAAACAAGAAAAAAAGCAGTGAAGATAACTAAATACTTTCCTTGCGAATGCGATTCTTTGAGAGGAGTAGAACGCCAAGTGGAAGAAGGAAGGAATGATACAAAGAACCAAGTGCTGAAATGAGCAAGTGTGAGGGAGGTGCCATGATGGCAAGGCAGAGGCAGAGGCAAGCAGGCAGGCAGGCAGGCAGGCAGGCAAGCAAGCAAGCGAGCAGGCGAGCTAGCAAGCAAGCGGGCAGGCAAGCAGCAGCAGCAGCAGCGATGCAACGTTGCCAAGCTAGCAACAGAACTTGAGCCATTTCCAAAAGGCACGTAACTTGTAAATGCCTCAGGACAACTTGGCAACCGTGTCGTATCGTATCGTTGTCGTCTATGTCGTGATAGTAGTGGTGTATACAGACTCAGAGATAAAATAGAGAGATGGTTTGAGGTGTGTTTGTCACGTAGGTGTGTGTAAAACGAACTGACCGACCGTTAGTCGAGGAAGGAATGAGAAGAGTGCCAAAGGGGGAAAGAAAACCATAACACATACGTGTATCTATATCATATATATGTATATATACGTTTACACAGTTCTTTTCTTCTTACCATTTGCCGACGAAACACTAAAGTTGCGGACAGCTGCTCTAAGAGAGGTGGTGTATAGTCCTTCTCTTGTTATAAACCTCGTCGTCGCCGTCGCCTTCTTCCGTCGGCGCATATCGTTACTTTATACCGCAACGTGGCAGGATTATTTCTTTTCTTTTCTTCTCTTTTACCAGCAGAGGCACACGTTTTCTCCTTTCTACAACTTTTGCTGGGAATTTGTTTGCTAGCTAGTTATTTTCATTCGACTCTTATACGTGATTGTGCTGGTATATTACATATACATATATATATATTTAAATGTAAAGATATCCGTATATGTTCAGTTGCCGTCGGGTAATGTTTCATAAATGTTCGAAGGGAATTGAAAATCCTTGAGGAATCTTTTTACGATCACGGTCTTCGATTTATATTCCATACAACTCCCTGAGAAGAAGAAGGAGAAGAAACAAAACCAAGAACGAACTGTAGGAAAAAATACTTTGATCTCGTACTTCATAATTTTTCTGTACTTTTGTTTTTTTTATCTGAATTCGTTGTTTTTCACTTTGAAATTGTTAATATTCGAAGTTTAATTAGTTGACCCAGTAATAATTCAAGTACGTACAAAGTATGTGTAGGTAGGGTATAATTAAATAACGCGCTTTCTCTTGAGCAAATCTTTTGTTTCGTATGGAGAAGTTTATTGCCTTACGTTGAATACATCTACATCGATGAAAGCAAAATACGATTTTAGTTGAGATAGTTGGGAATATTCGGAAGAGGTGGAATTCGGTGGAATGCGCCTAACTAATTATATTTTCAAACAAAAAGAATTATATATTTATTTTATACGTTATACGCATTCTCGATGAGCCAAACGTGTTTTGTTTTGAAAGTCTATTATATAAGAGTCAAAAGAAGACCAAAATTGTTATTTTAAAGGAATTAGAAACAACTGTAGCCAATAAAGAATGATTCCTCAAAGTGATGCAAAATAGTTATTTCGAAGACTTGGCGACTATTGAAAATTTTGTTGAAAATGAAGTGAAAGAATCTCGCTGAAATTTGAATGGTTTATTGAAATAAAGTTTGGAATGAATACATCCCCCAGGTAGGAATTGACAAATGGTCCAAGCTTGGCCCGATCTTGGCCCAATTATGAGTTATATTGGGCCAGAATCCACGAGAAAAAATGGCCCAAGCTTGGTGAAAGTTTGGGATGATAACCTCGTGCCAGGCTTGGTACTCAACATTGGGTCAGAATGCAATGCCAAGCATGGCCCAATGTCTCATGATATATGTATTATGAGCATTTTAGAGCTTGGCTCATACGATTAAACCGGACCTGGCCCAAGTTGTGTATATTAACTTTTGCCATGCTTCAACCTGATTCTTCAAACATACTTCTTGGAGAAAAGAATGACGTCATTTTTCATGCCATCTCTGCTAAAAATTTCCCATAGAAAACGATAAGATTTTTAGCAGGGATGTCGGTACAACTCTGTAAAAATCACAAACATGGAGATGTGGCATAGGTTCTCAAATAAACATTGGTTGTACATTCGCCCAATATTGGTTCACCATGCTTGACAGTTTGATGTTTTGCCAAGCTTCAACCACTCGTTGTAATGACATTCCCTACGAAACGTGGTATAGATTCTCAAGTGACAAACGGTTTTACATTGGGTTGATATTGTTTCGCCATGTTTGGCAGCCCAATATTTTGCCAAGCTTGCACCAGTTGTCATATTGGCATTTCCTATGAAACCCGGTATGATTTCTAGAATGAAAAACGGTTGTATATTGGACCAATATTGGTTCGCGATGCTTGGCAAAGTAATCATTCTAATTTTGTACTTGCAAAGGAATTTCATAATTTTTCATAGCATTTTCAGTATTATCCACATTTTTAAGTTACGACGACGTTATGCGTCGCCCTTCTAGTTATATTTTCCGTTCAACATTTTTTGTGCATTCACAGTACACAGGAACGATACGAATCATGAAATAATCAGAAAAGACGAAGGAATCCATGTAGAAGTAAAACTTGATACAATAGCAAAAATACTTGCTGATATAGAATTTTGTGATAGAGGAATTTATTTTATTGCAATCAACAACGTTGAAATAAAATTGATAATATTTGATCATGGAAAGTTGACTTTCAAATATGCAATGAGAATTTTTCCTTTGAATCTAGGGTTAGGTTTGAAAAGTAGATTTGAAGTATTGCAAAAGTAATAATATAGGAAGAACTCTTTTCTTCGGTTCGCATGGAATATATATATATACAATCATTGCACGATACGTTGAGTTGTTGAATCAGCAATATAAATTATTCCTTGCACTAAGGTCGACAGGTGTATTGATTTTATCGTATGTTCGTTGAAGGAAAATTGATACATAATTTATTTATTTCAAAAATTGATGGACAAATACAACACCTTGATATGTGTGACGATTTTTTAAACCAGTTTTATCAAAATTATGAAATTGAACATGAAAAGACCGAATTCATAGGAAAAAAAAATCATAAAAATTATGGTCCATTCAAAGAGACAAACAACAAAGCATCAATGGTCTCACAGGATAGACCTTTCAAAACTGGACTGTATAGGTTATAGCGTTACCTTTTCTACTCTCATACAAAATGCACAGGCGAGAGAGCGATAGTGTTGTTGCCCAGATTCGGAACTGAAAAAGATCCTTGAAGGTTGATGAAAGTGAAACTGGCAACCGTGAAGCTAGCAGCTGGTTGTTATAACTTTTTACACGAAATTATTATTGAGGATTTGAGCAAACGTTTAGTAGTGGAACGCTGTTTAAACGGTTTCTGGTATAAAAAACAAAGCTTCAACAATGTGTTAATCAAAAGTCACAACAATCGGCAGCTAGTCTCAGATTCATTGAAGGTTGACAATTTTATTACAAAAATCGGTTTTTTTCACCATTTTACCCGTATTCAACACATCAAATCAACCTTGAAACAAATAAAAGATGATATTTCCCGAAAGAAAGTTAATAACGAAACTATTGATTCCCAGAAACGTAACCAGGATTTTGGTTGGAGTGAAAGTAAAGCAAAAATAAAAGTAACGGAGACAGTATCCCGAGCAAGCGTTATATCAGCACTTGCTAGGCTTCTTGCTAATCACTAGACTCTTTCTCGCGCTTGGATAGATGCGTTGCTAGGGGATTCAGAAGCAGAGAAAAATTTTTGCTGGAATTATAGTTATTTCGTTAATCTGCAGATTGCTAATGACAATTACTGCACGGACAGAAATTTTCAGCTTGAATAACTAAACATCAGTTACTGCACCCAAATATTTTATCAGCATTCACAGGATGGTCTTTTTTGTAACGTTAGCCAAACTTTTGTCCATGAAATTCAAAATTTTGCTGCAACGGCTACAAAAATTGGCTGCCTTCTTCCCAGTTGATTCATTTTCTCCGTATGTTTTTCAGCGTATGGTCTGCATTTATAAAAATATGTGGTTCAATTTGATTGAGACGATCCTGATTTTGAAGGGCAATGTACAGCCGTTGAAAGCCCAAAATCTTGTAGTGCAAACACTTGAACGGTGTTTTCAGGTTCAAGGAGTTAATCAGAGAAAATGAATAACGGTAATTTATCAGATTTTGTGTTTTGAATTTTCGTTTCGTTTCTATAAAGGATTTAACCTTCGAGGACGTGCTACAATTTGAACAAAAATATGTCTCTACAAGTTGAGATCAAACTAACCCCTCTACTGTCCCACAACTCTCTCTTCTTCAAACAAGGCTTCCATGTCAATTAGAAATGAAGAAGCTTGCAACAAATTAATTGAACTTCCTCTAATAAAATATGATTTGTTTTTTTTCCTTTCTAACTTTCTGACGGTGGAGAAGAAGAACGAAACAATGAACAATCGAAGGAAGTGTAAGACTAAGATATTACGACTCGAGGACAAATTTAGAATAATTTTGTACGTTTGGGAAACATAACAAAGCCATGGAGTTGCAGTAGGAGAAGCAGGTTACGAAACTGGAGGATAAAATAGCTGTTACCATGATTTTCAACATTCAACTTTTAGATAAAAGGATACAAAATCCGGAAGATTGCCATTATAATTCATTTTTTACTATAAAAATGTTTGTATTCTAAAACGGAAATATTTTTGTATCAGAAGAATGAAACTCACTAAAATTCAACAGAGTTTTTGAGAATTATTGATTAATGTAATAAATAAATTCATGGTTGCATTTTATTTCATGTGTTTATATCGAGTTCAATGGAAACTGATATACAAGGGAAATACTTTGTACAATATTTGAATATCCGTTGAATTACTTTAGGGAATGCTGATAGAACATTATGGATGTTAGTTTACACGCGCAGTAGGGCGAGTTTTGTACATGAAGCTGAAACTGGCAGACGTACAGCTAGCCGCCGATTGTTATAACTTTTTACATAAAACTTTTGTTAAGGATTTAAGCATTTGGAATGTTTACTGGAATGTTATTTGATTGACTGCTGAGGTGAACAAAGCTTCAACAACGTTTGATCAAAAGTTACAACAATCGGCTGCCGGTTCCAGCTCCATGTCTTGTACACGTTTTTTCACATAAATATAATT
Organism: Gonatopus flavifemur; assembly: GCA_018340375.1. Taxonomy (NCBI): domain Eukaryota; kingdom Metazoa; phylum Arthropoda; class Insecta; order Hymenoptera; family Dryinidae; genus Gonatopus; species Gonatopus flavifemur. Next base: position 18,280,445 of record JAFFJZ010000005.1, read on the forward strand.
CCGTTTATGCGATTGATTTCTCAACCAACACGCTCTTTTCATTCACATTGGAAAGGATTTCTACGCGCATAATTGTTGAAATTGCTTTCTAAATTTACAGGAGCAAGGAATGTCAAGTAAACAACAAGTTACTCACGTTAAGAGACTTCTGAAGAACCTGCAAAAGTCCAAATAAATAATAATATTGTACTTCTCAGAGATTTTCCAAAGTAAATAATTTGATTCAAGTTATTCACATTTTTAATATTTCCCACTGGAACTCTCTACAAAAAAATTGGTTATGTTTTAATGTTAGTTCTCTTGACAAAGAGTGACCGCAAAAAAGAGTATTCCGCTTATTTTCTGGGACCGCGGGTTTCAGGTTAGAATGCTTTCTAAAACATATTCTATGTTGATCATTTGCGAGGGTATACAATTTCCTGGTGAGCATAACACTGGTTTTATTGGTAAAGCAGTATAAAATTTTGATCAAAATTTGATAAAAATCATTTTTATAGAAAATAATCAATTTTGTCAAGAAACTATAGATCCCGTCGATTTCTGTATTCCCAAAAACAATGTTATGCTCGTTGGGAAAAGGTATTCCCTCGCAAATGGTCGACATAAGGTATTTTTCAGAATGTAATCGAACCTGAAGCTCGCGGTCCCAAAAACAAAAAAACAGGCGGATTTTGCGGTCACTTTTTGTTCATGTCAATAATCTGCGCAATTCTTTTGTTCTTTCAATCAACACTATAGTAACAGACCACACTGTAAAAAAAAACTGGAAATTTACTGTGCAACTGGACTGGAAATTTCCAGTGCTAGTACTGGAATATGGATATTCCAGTACATGTACAGAGATTTTGTTGTTACGTTACTGAAAATTTACCAAGCATAACTGAAAATTCAGTCATTGTACTGGAATTTTCAAGTTTGAGATGATGTACTGAAATTTTGCCATGATTTCGCGAAAATTTTACCGGCTCGTACTACAATTTTATAGTTCTTGTGCACCAAAAAAAAATATTCCCTCAAAAAGGACTTGAGAAAAAATTTGGAATTTAGAAAAAAAAACCTAATCGTTGGTATACTGGAATTATACAGGTTTTTAACTGCAATTCTCAGGTTTTGTGATGGAATTTTCCAGTTACTATGCAATTGAATTATACAGGTTTTGAACTGCAATTTTCAGGTCGTGTGATGGAATTTTCCAGTTGCTATGCAACGGAATTTAATCACTGTTGCACTGAAATTTTCCACTTCTATTGGACTTCGTCATTTCTGGCAGGAAAAATTTCAAGTCTTTATATTAAAAATTTCCTGATTGAGATTTTGAATAATAATTGTAATTGTAGCCAATGAAATTGATATATGAGGTTTTTCCAAGACTTATCCTCTTGTGTTCTAGATATGAAGCATATGTAGTAACCCAAGCTGGCCTTCCAACATGTCGCGCTATAGCTCATCGGTTAGGTCTTAGGTTTCAGTTGGTAGGCAGGTAGAAAAGTGTGGGTTCAAATCCTGTTAGGTAGACATGAGTTTCTGTCCATCCAAATGAACGATCAAAAGTTTCTCAATCATCTTGGAACACAAGGACCCTGCAAAATCACTTTGCGTGAGCAATTTTTTTTCAATTTTCATGGATATTTTCAGCATTAATTTTCCAGTACATGTCCTGGAAAAGTCCAGCTCGTGTACTGAAAAATTCCAGTACCGAGGCTCAGAAAATTTCCAGTTTTGATGCGGGAATTCCATAACGTTTGCACTGAATTTTTGCAGTACAAATGTGCTGAAATTTTCCGGTACATGTACAGGTTAATGACTTCCAGTACATGTACTGGAATTTTCCGGTGAAATTTTTTTACAGTGCAGTTTGTTATGCCAGCAATATTTCCTTCTTCGTGTAATGGTCTTTCAATCTCTATCTTTGTTTGAATATAATTTTTTCCTAAATCAAAATTATATACATTGAGGAAAAAGAGTGGAAAAATTTACATATTATTAGGTAAATATTCGGACAATTTCAAAATATAGTTCAAACTATCGGAACAGTAACCGACGTTACAACAGTGAATGCGAGATATACCACAGCTGATGTATATTTTACATTCCGCGCTGTGGAATCAGCTAGAATTGTGGTAGCTCGACCATACATTCCTTCAGCAGGATGTAAATTAAAAAAAATTCTTTTTTTTTTTTTTTCAAGTGCACGATCATACGAACACTCACAATTGATTATTTGAGCGAAATCAATGTACAATCGCACGTAGAGTTGGAACATCGCATATGTACGTATGCGGAGTTCACTTCTCCGAGCGCATGCGTGGTTAGCACCACACCAGCGGCGATGATAACGCGTGAGATGAAATAATTTGCCGTGAAATCCGATTCCTCCCCTCTACCGCATGTAGATGTCGGTATTAATGGACTTGGCCGACGATACCAGTTCGCAAGCCATCACCTGTACGCAAGTAGACTGCTGCAGGTCACTGCACTTTTCTTGTCTTGCATTCTTAATGCACACGAAAAAAAACTTACCTCAAATCCTTCTTGTACATCTATGAAATATTTCTTTTCGTGTGTTATCCGTTGCCGCGTGTCGTGCACAAATGCACTCGAATGAGGGATAATTATTGTGACGAATCGTGTGGCGACTCAGTGGAATACAAAATCTAATCCTAGTATATCAAATTCAACTTGATCAACTCGATCGATGATAATTTTGATATCGACGTTTTTAACTTTGGACACATACGAATGACATTGTGTGAAATCCCGTTAGATTCTTCACCCTTCTGGAGGAAGAATAAAGTTCATTGTATTATTTTTTCTATTCGTTGAATCAATAAAATGATACATTACGGTGATTTCAGTGGTCTATACTCTCCCTTATTGCTTATCGTATCTGCTCGAATATCATTCGAATTCGCTTATTTTATTGAATAAATTGAAACTCGATTGACAGTAATAAGGATCAAATGAAATATTGGTTTTCCAAACCGTGTGATTCGTTTTATTTTTTCATCGCTGGATTGCCGAAGGTCTACATAATAAATTTCGTCAAACAATTCTAATATCTTGTATAAAATATATGTACGCAGCTTTTGTAGATTAGATTATCTTATGTAACAAGTTTGTGTTGAAAAGAGGGGCAAGGCAGGGCACGAGGAGGAAAGTCGTTGTCGTCATTCATTGTTAGCGTGTCACCACTCCACGGTTCTACGTGTACAATCAAGGCACCCGCATGACAATGTCTCGTTAAATACTACAGATATCCCATTTTGCAATAACAATACTGTAAGTACGCGCATCCTACGGACGGAATAAAAATGATCGTGGAATAGAGAAGAACATGTATAGCAGTTTTCATTATATTCTATTATCTCTACTTTATTTGCTAACGGAAATTTTGATACTGGTTATTTTATTTCGTTTTATTGAGTTGTGTTTTTTTTAGTGTTTTGGGTAGATACACGCAAAGAAAAGTTACCTAAAAAATTACTACACTTTATGGAAAAGTAGAGACAAAATTACATTTTGGGGTTATGTATTATGTTTTGTTATTATCAAAATTACTGTACTTTCTAGTGAAGAGTGACAGAATTCTGTTATTTATTGATAGACAGTATAGTAATTTCAACAACAAAATATAATACACAACTCCAAAATGTGATTTTGTCCCCATAGTTTACTGTAAAGTGTAGTAATTTTCAAGGCAACTTTTTTTTGCGTGCATAACAGGGGATTTTCAAAAAGTAGAGAAAACAAAAACAAAAATTGCAACATTCAATTCGAAGAAATATGGTTGAAATATGAAACTCAATAGAATGAAGATTAATTTCAATCCATTTTATCAAATACTTGATTCGAGAGGTATTCAACGATGTTACAATTTTCCGACATCGTTCAATTCACGCGTTATTGAATTTACGAGAGCTAGTTGAAGCATATCATATCCTGCTGTGTGTACGAAATCATTCCATACAGTACTGAATGAAGTTTGTTGTCGATGTATAAATACTACGTCTATGTATTCTCATTCGAGGTCATTTTGTCAAGGAAGTCGATGACTTAGAATAAATCTCGAGTACCTTTTGTGCTCCAACTATTTCAATAGTAATTTCGATTATTGTTTTTCTCCAATTGCAAGTACTCGCTAGTCTCAAAAGCTTCGAACACAACTTTCCGAATTTTCTTAACAAATTTGGTACAGTTTCGATTATTTATAATTCCCGATATATAATAAAATTGTTTTGGTAAATGTTTACCTCATTTTCTTTCCTACATAAAGTGTGCCTAGGGCAAAATAAGCTTTATCCTAGTAACGATGAGTCTGTATTTACCTAATAGTTCTTCTACCGTTAATCTGTTCGATTTTTCGAGAACATATGTATGGTATAATACCCGAGTGGAAATTCATATTGGATGTTTGATCAGGACCAGATCTGGGAAGCCTTATTTCAGATCAGGCCCTGATATGGAATGTAACGCACCGTTGTATCAGAGCCCGATGTAATGAACCATGATAGGGCCTGCCGAATGACCAACCTAGCAGGGTCAGATCTGGTTAACCCTAATCAGGGGTGCCAAATCATGGTCTCACCAGGACCAGATCACGTGTGCCAAAATAAGGTGAGCTCTATCACTGCCCGATCAGCCAGCCATACAATTTTTCTGCTCGGGTATCGTCGTTGTGATGTCATAATCTTGCTTTCTTGGTCTTTTCCATCATTTTTCTATCGATGCGGGGTATTATACATACATTTGAATGTAACGACACTGAGTACAGTTCTTTTGTTCTTGCTGTTCTTTTTGTTTTTCCATTGTCTCCTGTATTCGTACGATAATGATCGACAATGTAGTTTACAAAAACATAATGATGAAGAATGTGCATATCGATCGTTATAAGTACTTCGTATATTATCCATCCGATCATTTTATCGTAAAAATGAATGAGGAATCAGAAATAATTCGTATTCACTTCGGAAATGTTCCGTATTACTTTTTCTTTTTTATTTCATTCTCTGCGATTCCAAGCCAAACTACATTCAAGTTATCGTGAACGTGCAGTAGTTTTTATGTAACAGTCAATTACTTAATTATTATAATGGCTGACCAATTGAGCGGATTTGACGAGTTATTCATTGCTCATCCTGGGATTTCTTTGAAAGAGATAAAATTGATTGATTCTATATAGAAGATATCAAAAGGGCCCAATTATTTTTATAATTGTGGCTATTAAAGAAATAATCGTGGTAAGTAAACAGATAGTTGATATTATTGACAAAAATTCTTGGGTCTGTCGGTACCGTTGCTTTGGGTAACAGTGATGAGCATTTTCTTTCTGTTTTTCACCGCTTTCACAAAGAAAGAATGAATTAAATGAATGCAGGAATATATATTCGTGAAATTTGAACGTAAAAACTTGCAACTTGCGGAGGCCCGGATGTACGATAAAGAACGATTAAACAATGAACAAGTGTGCGTGTGTATATAGGTACTTCAGCCCGCTAAAGGTAGAAGATTGTACTTTAGAAAAAGAAAATCGGGTGATTTTACTTTGTTTGTGTGAATTCACACCATACAATTTTTGCTCATGGAAAGTGGTACTAATTTCCAAGATTTGAATCTTTACACGGAGAAAAGAGATCTTCAAAAAATAGTAAAGTTCGCTATCACAGCCGCCCTCGATATGTGAAATAGTAAATTATATCACGTCGCATTTTGATTTATAAGCACATACAATTCAAATTCAGTGATGGAAATTACAGAAATTGCTGATCCTCATAGAGTGATTCAGAAAGATATTACTTGGCATTACACTTTGTGATTCTTCACATCACATAATCAGTCAATTACGTAGCTCATTCTACTAACAACATATTAAAAACATTTATTATTGCTATATTAAATAGTGAACTCTGATATTTCCCAAAGAGGGCACTTCTCTGTGCGTACGACCCTAGTAGAAATTATGATTGTGAATTAGATGGGCCCCAGCTAGTTTTCCCAGATGTTAAGTTGGTTTCTAGCTAGTTTTGTAACGCACTTTCTAGCCTGTGCCCATCTAGATGTCTCAGGGAATTGCTAGAATGTTGTTCAAATTGGTAATTAGAAATGTGGGATCATGTGGTTTCTGTAAAATCACACCTATGAATGAAGTAACAATGCATTTTGGCATGTAATCTCCAGTCAAAAACGTTGCTGTTGAATTTATTTTCATAAAATAATCCCGAGTGACAAATTGGAACGTTGGCGCTTTCTTTTATCCCTCTGACCGTGTTCATGGATTATCAATGTTACTGTACGGTCAGTTGACACATGAAAAATCTACATAAACCAACTGAATGTTTGAGCACTGAAGTCAAATTGGCTGAAATGTGTTATCCGGTTGCCCCCACGTGGGTCCCATCTAGTACATGGATGGTAAATGGGGCGTCCCGCCCAGACAAATTTCTACCAGGGGATTGATTATTTTGAAGCTCCACACATGGAAGGAAGACTATTGAGCTATAATAACTGGATATTTTTGCACCCATAGGACAGCTGATATTTCAACAACACTAGCTGATGAAGCTAAAAATCTTGTTAGAGCACCTGAAATTTAGCTATAGAAGTTGAAAAAAAATGACTATCCATCTCGCAGTAGAAAATAATTTATTCGCAAGTATTGAAAATGGTTAACTTCCAACTGATTCCCAAAACATTATTTTAGTCCAGCATCTCAGTTCAGGTTCAGACTACTTGAAAGTTGGATACGAATAGATAGTTCCTAAGGCTCCAAGCACACGAAGAAAGTGACATATTTTCCCCACGTTTCTTATTTTCGTCCGGCTAAGCGGTCCTCGTCAGGAATTCTACATTGGCAAAAAACATGTACAAAGTACCCGGGTAGAAATGAATCGTAGGATTCTTTGATTCTGTTCAGGAATGAAGATGAAACTAGCGGCGGATTGATGTAACTTTCGATAGAATAATTTATCGCTTATTCAAAAGCGACCCAATCAATTTTTGGTATGAAAAGTATTTGAATTGAATGCAATCAAACGTTACATCAGTCCGCTGCTAGCTTCAGCTCCATGTTCAAGGCTTGATCAGATCTGACCAGGCTTTGAAAAGAACTGGGGAATGCTCGGATCATTTTTACCCGAGTAATTTTACCAAACTTTCAAGTAATCTCTCACATTGATGTATACGAAGAAGAATTTAGAGTTAAATTTACTATGGAAATTCGTGATCGAGGAATAGGCTGAACTCGAAATAAAAATATGACGTGACGATAAAAGCCTCAACATTGGAAAGTTTGTCGCCGCCATAATCCTATAGTGAATTTGACTACGAATTTCTTTCCAAGTACATGTAATTCCATTTTACCGGTACTTGAAAAATTACCATCCCAGGGTTTGTGTGAATTTACAGGCGATATTCAGGTAAATCAGGATTGCCTTGAATGTTGATGGAAACGCACTTCACAGGAACAGTCTAGGTACAGCACTCCAAGTAATTTTACACTTACTTCCTACAGGGCATCATTATCACGGTCAGCTATCCTTGCCCTCGAACAGCGCTGCTTGAATGCGAATATCTTTCCGCTCGTTAGATTTGAATAATTATAGTGACTACTTATCTAGATTTCATGAGCTTTATGAAAACATTTTCAGGGGCTTATGATTCTATCGGTGAAACTTTGACCGCACGCTCTTCAGGCCGGTTCACTTTTTGAATTTGAACATCCCTTACGAAGCGAAGATAGCTCTCGCATAATTCAAATCGTATTCGTTTCAAGGAAGGTGGGAAAGTTAACTTCGATCTTACAAGTTGTTAGTTCGTTGTCCCTGTTACCGAGAGTACTTGGCCGTCTCCAAGGACAAGGGTTGGAATAAATTCATTGAACTTCATTGTAATTGGTACTTGAACATTTTGTTCGTTCCGTGTTTCTCTTTGTTTGAAGGATTGATAATCCAATAGATCTCTCTCGGGAACTGATGAAAGCCCACGTGGAGATACATCGAAGGAATCCTGTCGACTCGCGGATGTAGAATACCATCGAACGTCTGGTTCCTGAAGTACATTGGACCTCCCCTCCCTTCGGAACTTGCAATTATCACCTTTTTATCAAAAGACCAACCACATATTCTCTTAAGAACACACATATACACGGTTAGGCAGAGAAATGCGCACACTCTCTGTTGCTCTCCCCCCTCCCCTAACTTCACCTCTCGTTCGCTCGCGCGCGCGTACGCACGCGAAGACTTCTTCATTCATTCGTTCATTCACAGAGAACAGGGAGTTCACAGTCAGTCAGTCAGTCACTAGCACACCTACTACACTACCGATCAGCTGATTTCAACGACGGCAACAACGACAACGACAACGTCTATGATGACTACACCACGGCCGACGACGATGATGACGGCGAAGACTACCACGACGACGACGACGACGACGACGACGACGACGACGACGACGGTGCCGGCGGACAGACTGCGCGTTGCCAACCCTTTCCCTCTCTCAACTTCATACTTCACCTTCACCCTCCTTCTCCCCTTATTACTAGTAACAGCAGTAGCCGCAGTAATTGTGGTAGTAACGGTAGTTGCTATTCTACCACTACTACTATCACTACTGCTGCTCCTGCTACTACTTCCAACATTGCCCCCTTACCCCATTGAGAACGATCAGCTGACTGGGAACTGTCAGTTGTGTGCCGTGGGCTAGCACGGAGCCCAACTACATGTGGTAGTAGTAGTGGTGGGGCTCTCTTCGCGACCAACCAACAACCAAGAATGTCTCATTCGACGTAGAGTTGCTACCGCTACTCCTGCTGCTGCTACACTAATTCTGTGCTAACATCCGCGGGCTGCTGCACGGACTTCCAGAATCTGTTCCTCCTCGAGTCTGTCGAGTAGTACCATCTCATATGAGTGAAATTAGCGAAGATAGCGGGTACGCGATTCTCCTTGAACACGGAGACACAGGTATCTTGAAAAATACCATATAGAGAACAAACCTCTGAAAGTACCATAATGGCTTGGACTTCTATGAGGAAGGTACCATACTTCTTTATAAAAGTCCAAGAAGTTGTGGTACACTGTAAAAAATGCGGCGTCCATCCCGAAATCGGTGTGAAAATGACACCATGTGGTGTTAAAAGAACACTTTTTGGTGTGAACTTTTTCCAACACCGTCAATTTTTTACAGTATACTTTTGAAGATGTGTTCACGTAAATATCTTGGACTTGGGTCAGTAAAGTGCTGAATCTCCATAAGATGGGGTATTTTTCAAGATATCTATTTTCCTTTACCTTACACCTTCAATTTCCTTCTATCGTGAACGGAATGAAATTTGCAGTGAATTCTGAGACAAGTACAAGTTTTATTACCACTTGAAACCAATTGGAGTAGATTTAATGGCAGTTGGTAATTGTGGTAAATATAACAAGGAATCTTCTTTGCGTGGAGATGAACCCGGCAGGATTTCCGCTCATCGAGCTAGCTAATACTTTATATCGTGATTATGATTATAATTTAGAAGTTTTTTTTACGTGTAATGAAATATACTCCTGATATTAATCACCTGAACACCTGACAATTTTATGAACTGCATTTTTTTCTGCAGATTGTGGGTAACCAAAAGATCGTCGATAGATACGAATCTGAAAATAACGGTAGATTGTTGAACTTTATTCACATATCTATAACAGAATATACTTATGAAGCTGAAACTAGCAGCCAAAAGCTAACAACCAATTGCTGAACCTTTGGTTTCAACCGTGTTCCCGTGTTTCTAATATCAAGAGCCGTTTTAGTAGCTCTTAATTATGTTTTTTGACCGCTTGAATTCTTGATGAATAAATTTTCAGATGAAAAAATGTCCATCGATCGGGCGCTATATTCGATGTATTCTGTTCTAACCTCTCCAAGTATCCACACTTCAGGAAATATTTATTATGTATAGCCTTGATGCAATGAAGTCAATCGCTAATTAACTACACTTCAGAAGTCATGGTCATTTTTTTGTATGAGGCAACCAGAAATTTTTGTTCAGTACATGTGTGTATACAGAGTTCATCGTAAATTCTTAACTTTGTGGGATTTTTATCACGATTTTATGGTCAAATTTCTCCAACTACAAATATTTCCCATGAATGTGTCTTCAAGTTATATTGTATTCACACATATGTGGAAAATTCCCATGAAAATTTTGTCCAATGCATCAAAGAGATACGTACGTAGAATTGATATAGTTCAACGAAGCGTAGTCTGAGGTGGTATTGTGGTTAGCGTATTTTACATACTTTTGAGACGGTTATCCTTTGAGAATCATCGTTGTACGATATACGTGACATCGGAAGATTGAAATTGAGTGCTTCGCTCGCTTTCTGTGTCGGTTGTGATTGCACTTGGTCCCTGTGTTGTCGTCCATGGATCTTCAACATGAAGCTGAAACTAGCAGATTCGAGCTAGCAGACTCGCACTGTAGTTCATCATAGAATTGTCATAGAACGATGAAACCGACAACAATGAGATTTGTGAACCGGCATCTCTGAAAATATGTATTTTGAAAACATTCAAATTTACATTGGCTCAGTTTATAAACCCAGTCTGCTAGCTTCGGCTTCGTATCTTCAACGAAAAGATGACGATGGACATGGAATGGTTCTTTTCACGTCTCGAGTTGTATTAGCTGTACACTGAGAGGAGTGGAATGCAACGATTACCATGTACAAATAGTAATTGAAGGACAGCTTCCGATTTTGGTTTTGGATACTATGGAGAATCATAGCAATGTTCATGCATATGGGAATGGTTATCATTAACATGAAGATGGATACCAAACAACGTAGTCTCCATCATCAACTTAGAGATTCTGTCATTTAACTACCATTTTCGTATGGTAATCGTTACAGTTCACTTTTCTCAGTGTAGAACTACGCATATCATTCTCATAAATTAGAAGAGGCAAGAATATTTTTGACATCAAATTTTCATGCACGAAAGAAATATTCCATCGAGTGTTATCTTCTTGTGATAATTCATTATAGATCGAAGGATAGGATCGTCAAGAGATGAAACTAAAATCCTTATTTGTCCCTTGTACGGTGTCGATCAAATCCAAAAGCCACAGATATGATTTCATTTCAAGTGTTCATATTGAAATTTGCTTAATTTGTAATGCACGGGGAATAATGTGCGTATCTTTCCAAGAGTAGGGCAGTTAGTTGTAATATGCATATAATATGAATTCATATGTGCAGGTTCAAATTTGTTCCAATGGACATTTCAAATGAAAATTGATTTGGCTGTTGAGATTAAATCTTTTGAATCTAATAGAATTATTTTTTGTGCCATATTTTTGCGAATCTTCATAATATTTGTATATGAATATATCCGCAGATTTTTATGATATTAAAAATTCTAAATTTAGGAATGATTTTCCAATGATTACTATATAAGTATGTATATGAAAGAGATCAAGGTTACCATTGATGAAGAAAAATATATTTAATTCAGGCAAAATTAATAGTTTGATTATTAATGATCCAAATGAAATTATCAACTGCTACAATTGAACTACTGATCTTTTTCGGATGGTAAAATAATCGAATGTTGAATAAACTCTGGTGAATGTTTTTTTCAACAATCAGCTGTGTGCAGAACGTTGGGTAAAAAATTCAATCCCCTCAGTGTTGAATTTTACTCGCCTCGGTGTGAAATAATTTAAAGACATACGAAAACATCAACACACGAAAGAGTGTGAAATACACTCGCTCTCCGTGGTCGAAAGAAGCAATCCCGCGTGTAGACCTGTAAGAACCACTCAAAGTGTTAGTTAAGTGTTAGATTGCACACTCAATTTTTTACCGTGTACAACCCTCAACTTTTGGCAAATTTCCTTTAAATTTCTCGCTGTTACCGCTAAGTGAATAGCTGTGAGAGCTCAAAAAATGGCTCATTTTTTCCGTGTGTATTCTTTATTACCGCAAGTATCAATCCGTAAATATTCGTATACGTATAGGAATAAGAAACGTAAGCGCAACGCCTGATCTCATAGCGGAAGTATAACTCGCAATCACGATACCAGTCTGATGAGATTTCTCATAACATTTTTCCTCACTGTAGAGATGATGCACAAAGAGAATTATATAGTAATTATTCAGATGTCCCACACACGAAGAAGAACTGATAATTATACGCGAAGTTCATGCTGTTTCGTAGTGCTGGCTGCTCGATTTAATTTTTTCTTCGTGTACGTTCACCGAGTTGTAATGGTTCACGTCCTGTAACTTACTGAATATCTAATGCTGTAGTTTGTGAGTATAGTTTTCTCAGCAATCGACTTATTTTCGTGATACTTCACGGACAAAAATAATTGGCTATTTTTTAGCTGTCATAGCCACTCACTCAGCGGTAGCAGTAAGAAATGTAGCTACCACAGCGAAAATTCAACAGCTAAATTATTTGGCTATCCAAATGTCAATCACAAAATCCGTGGAGTTACAGCTATGATTTCCTACTGCGATAGCTGAAAAATAGCTACAACTGCAATTATTTTAGCTACGGCGATAAAAAAAGGGGCTAAAAACTGAGTAGCTGCGACAACTATTTCCTTTTTTTCTCTGTGTTTATTACGATTTCATACGCACTGTTTATAAGTTTGTATCCGTGAAAGCTCACCAAATCTAGCTTTGAAATGCCAACTTGTAGCAGTTGATCTTCACACGAGGTGTAACATGTTGAATGTTATTGTGCTCGGCCTATCAAAAATGTTACGAAGATCTCGATGAATGAACTTGTGTATACCACCAGGGGAGAGATATGCAATGTTGAAATGCACAAATCGATCAGTTAGAGGAGAATCGAATATGCAGCAGGAAGAGATGGTTGGCAACGAGTGTGGTGTATGGCGATCTTGTGTAATAACATAACGGGGAAGAGAGAGAGGGAAAGAGAGCAAGGAGAAGAAAACAGAAGAGAGGAGAGGAGAGAAGAGAGAGAAAATCCGTGACCGAAAGGGTGGGGAGAGAGAAACCATGTCCTACCCTAACGACCACGTGGCGTTAAAGACACTTTCATCATGCAGACCCTCAAAGAGAAAGAGAAAGACAGAAAGAGATCGTTCGGGAACACGTGGATACGTTCTCAAAGATTTTTGCGCATGCGCGTATCGTTCTTCGTACTGTCAAGGTCAGGCAAAGTCGCACGATTACAACAAGCAAGCTTACCGCATGGTACTCTGTGCCTAATCGCTAGTTGCCAGTGATATAGGCACGTAAACAGATCCCTCTGTATCGGCGATAATCACGTGTCGTCGAAAATTCACAAGGATTTTACTCCATCTTTCCCTCTTCTTTGGTCCATGAATTTCCGAATCACTTGTATATCGAGACCTGCATTCGAGATTTCTCCCACTAGACTACGGTATATCAGCAGTCTAAGTGCTGAATCTCTGCATATGGAACTGAAACTAGCAGCCGATTGTCATAACTTTTCACGCGAAACGTCTATTATGGATTCGAGCATCTGAAACGTTTACTGGAATGCATCTTGATCGATTTCTGATATTAACGAAGCTTCAACAAGGTTTAATCAAGAGTTACAACGATCTGCTGCTAGCTTTACGGCTGCTAGTTTCAGCTTCATCATTGAGATGAACATGTAGGTACCTCAACTCGAGGGTCAGATTGAATAGGACAAAACCCACGACGGGATTGTCCAAACATATGTCAATTCCTAGTAGAATAATCTTGTCATTCACCAGTTCGTAACGCTTGCACTAGCGAGAAACTAGCCAACTCACTAAATACTTACGAAGTACTCACCAGCCTCTAGTTTTTCGTTAGTGCAGACGTTACAAACTCGGTCTCATTCTACCCATTTTGGTTCAAGACTGGCCTGTTGTACGGCCAATATTCCTACACGTTGGAGATGAGCCAGTCAGGTGTTTTCTCAAATTGGGAGAAAAATTCCTTATTTTTAATGGAGAAACAATTCTCTCATGACCTGGGGAATATTCATTCACTAGAGTGGAGAAAACTCCCTATATTGTTTACAGTGTACCTATGTACATAAAGTAAAAATTTCAGTTGCATTAGGTGAATTTGAACTGGAAGGAACTCAGAGAAGAGAATGGTAATATTTATCATGCTAACATAATATTCGGTCTTATTTTATATAAAATCTTGATTGTTATCATGTAAGAATAGAACTCTTAACCGTTATTCTGGTAATAATATATATGTAGCATAGTAATTATTACCAGAAAAATGGTAGAGAATGCTATTCTCACATAGTAATGATCACGATTTCATATACAATAAGACCGAATACTATGTTAGCACGGTAAATATTACCATTCTTTTCTCTCCGTGTAGTTGAAGTAACAAAAATTTTACTTGCAGTATCTGAATTTATTTGTCGCAAACATAAAACTAGTTGTGCAAAATATAGATGAATGAATTCATTGAGAATAATCGAAAAACTACAAAAAAAACAACATGAAGAAAATACATAAAATTGATGTATTGGTAATAGTCGATCAGTTCATCAGCTATCGAGAGTTCATATCCGTTCTCAAATTAAATCGTTTTTTTTTTGTTTTCGTTCGAAGGAATAAACATTCTGTCGGAATTGTCCCTGTAGGGGCATCCTAAATGGATCAAATTATTTGATTTTTGTTTTTATTTGGCGGCCAACCAATGTTAAAATTGTTTAACCGAGTAGATAATATATTTAAACTCCGTTAGTTTTTACTGCATTCTGTAGAGAAGTTTCTGAGATCTATGAGTCACTCGAGCACTCATTTGATAGAATCATACAGAATTATTTGTCTTCGTGTGTCGACTCGACGATACACGAAGAAAAAAGTTTGACTAAAATCAAATGAATCTAGTTTGAGACTGAACATCGCTATTCTAAGATATTTACTCACGAACATGAATTGCGGATGAAACGAAATGGATATTATGAAAAAAATTCTTACTAATGCAGAGATCGAAATTCACCTTGAATCCATGTATGTATTATAACTTGACGATAAGACAGGTTCTTCGCTTGGTTTGATTCGACTTGAGTCATCGTCTCGCATTTGCCTTCGAGGATATTTGCAATGGGGATGCCCCTGTGTTACAAACAGTAGTCTGTATACTTGCATACGTTGTAGAGTTAGAATGTATGAATGGATTCTTAGAACCGAAGAAAATTGGTTTTTTCACTGTTTGAAGTTTAAAATCACTACTTCTTTGGCGGATTCGAAAATTTTTCCCCCACGTGTAAATGTTTTCAAGGTACTTATCAATTGAATACCCAACTTTGGTATGTTCTTAGCATTAATTTGGCAGCAGCCAAATCGTTCATAACAAACTACAGACAAACACGTCATGTTGATCAAAATATCGCTCCGTACAGCACTTCTACTTGAATCCGAGAAGTGCTGTACAGAACGATATTTTGATTGAAATGAAGCGTTTGGCCGTGATTTGTCATGAACGATTTGACTGCTGCCACGCCGCCTAATATCTCCTTCAGACTTAAATCCGTGATTGGGTCATGGATTTTTGTACAGCAGATACGTTTTCGTGATGGCTCGAGTGAAGAAATGTTCAAAATTATATATAATTTATATAGAATTATGTAACTTGCATAAAAACTATACAGTAAACCCTCTCAATAGTGCCAAATGGTTTCTTCTTCACTCTACCAAAGAAAAACATTTGAGCGAGAGAGAAGTCCTGCGGCACTATAGAGAGAGTTTACTGTATTAAATTTATATAAATTATATAGAATTTTGAAAATTTATTCACTTGAGAGTTATTTTCTCTGCTCTTGTAGAAAAATGTGATATACGCGATCAGTGTGAAATAAAGATTTAATATTAATACCAACAGTTGATACACTATATTTTAACAGATAATATGGATTGATTGAAATGACTTTATTCTACCCACCTCAATTCGTGGCATTTCCTAGCTCTTTTCAAGGCCTCACCACGGCTTAATCAAACCTAAGGAATGCCACGAATCCTTTGTGGCTGCGTTTTGACATACAAACAACACAATCGCATCGTTACGATCTGAGGATTGCTTGCAACTAACAAAATTCATATATAGCAGAGTATCCAACGTCACTCGTCAAAGATTTTGGTAATAACGAAATCATATTGAATCAAATAATGTATCCGAATTATTTTCTATGCCTTCGGTCACGTTGATTTCTCTTGAACGGTTCATCTTAATTTTCATATTCATCCCGGGTCAAAAATCAGAGGAAATTTGCGCTACTTTGAGGGGTGAAAAAGGAGCTATATCCTCCTCCTCCTTTGGTGCTTAAATTGGCAGAAATTTCCCGATCTTCCATATGTAGGAGAAAAGGAGGAATTACTTTTCGACCCTGGATATTCATATTCAAGAGCCATTTTGTTTGGTGCCTGAGGTTTGAGAACTGATTCGGAGTAGTTTTAGGGCACTGAACACGCAAACAATATCAGATTAGTTGGATCAGCTCGTTTTTTATGCAAATTATGGATAAAAGATACACAACACACCAAAAACACTGCGAATCAGTTACCGGACCTCGGGCACCAGAGAAATAAAATCGTTTATGTTGACCTGTGTCAGCGGTTTCACTTCACCTCATGAATTCGCATACATTCGAATATCCTAACTAAAACATTATACTGATCGCCAAAGTTTTGACGAACGATGAAGAATACATGTTTGATGACTCGACACCTCATTTTCCCCCCAAATTCCTATGCTCTCTCAATTTCTTAGAGTGAAAATACTGCTGCAAGTCCAACAACAGTGGGATTCCACTCCTATAGAGCGAGTTTTCACTCCATAAGAGTCAACTTTCACTCTCTTGGGGTAGAACCCCACTCTTCCTGGATTTGCAGTATTTTCACTCTTCAAGAGTGAATTTTTCATTCCAAGGAATTTAGAGAGTGCGATAGAGAATATCTATGCCTGAATGATTTTTACTATATTCCTTTCCGTGAGCACTCTGGCACGTGACGTTCTTTTTATCTTTGGTTACGTACACACGCGTATCCACGTGATTATTTGAATTGATTCGAGTTGAAGGTAATGTCTGGTAAATCAGGAGAAAATATGACAGGGATAGCGCGTTGGAATTGTAGAGAATCACGTATATTGAATCGTTGAAGATCTCCATGGTAAATCGGTTCTCAAAGCATAGCGAGCGGAGGAGCACCGAGACCGACGAGAATAGTTGAAGCAATGTAGCGCACACGGCACATCCAAAGATCACTGACCTACTCCCCGAAGTATAGTCGGCGATTTCACGTGGATTTCCCCTACTCCCGCTGATTCGTCCGCTCTCTTGCTTTTTTTTTTGCTTTCCCTTCTATCAATCGTCGTGCGTTGCGTGCGTAAGACACTTCTTCTCCCGCATTATCATACGTAAGGTGCATTTTTTCGGTGTAACATTCCGCCAGATTTGAATGAATATATATCGGCGAATCGTGAATGAAGACATTCCACATAATTCAATAGAGTTTCTGGTCACCTGTAAAAGTATGAGGCTTTCAAGAACGATTCTTTAGAAGTCTACACGCAGAAAAATTTGCTAAATTAGGAAAACGGTGGCTGTTGCAGCCAAAATATTGCCAATTCAGCAAGATATTTGTGAATTCAGTAAAATTTTTTAGCCGTATGTATATTTACAATTCCGGATTGCTGAATGATAAGCGCTTTTTGAAATTCAGCAACAAGGTTTGCTGTTTGAGCAACTTTTTTTTTCCGAGTGTACAAAGATCTGGAATTGAGAGGATACTCAAGGACGTGACACCAGCTACAGTTTCCGGGCAAGATTTCATGACCATCCTTGATTGACCTTGCAAAAATTGCTAACGCTTCTTTCGGTACCGAAACAATGCTGTATGCACGGAGAAAAACTGTCCATTATAAATTATTAGACCTGCCAGTATATTGAGGATATACTTGCATTTTGAAGTTATATACCAAATACTCTCTTCAAAAGTACCAGACTCTACGTAAGTTAATGGTAGAATAATAACATTTTATAATAGAAAGTCTGGTACTTTTGAAGAGAACGTTTGGTATATAACCTTGAAATGCAAGTATATCCTCAATATACTAGCGAGTCTAGTAATTTGTAATAGATAATTTTTTTCAGTGTAGAGGGATACTTTGAAGTTATTAAAGTATTTTCCAGAAATCTCACAAGATTTAGTTAGGGCCCCGGCGTTAGGATCTCTTCAAGTTTTAAAAATTTCGGAAATTTTTATTTCAGGATTCATAAACACTTTCATTTTCGAAAAAGAATTTGTTGTTGAACATTCAATGATCGAATGATTATTATTGAATATTTCAGAATCATCGACAACTATGATGATGAAATGAACATTTGATGGCACATGAAAGCATAACCCCAACTTTTATAACATCCTTTATCGCAATGAGGATTTAATAACGTTATCCAAAGTAAGATGATTATAATTTATGTTGCAGGTAAATTCCAGAAACGAGTGGTCATTATTATGTGAACAATTCCATCTGCCTAACGGCTGTGTCAACAGCGGGGTTGGACTTAAACAAATTTACCTCCGGTAAGTATATATGTAGTTTACATTCTATCGCTGGATCAATTCCATTGTGAATCGTTTGAGCCTCGGCTAATCTCGTGCGATCATCCCTGACGTAGATATACGTTTGATAAGCACGAATCGCGATATGCATCTCGCGCAACACCTAAATTATTGAAAATGTTATGATTCGGAGTATTTCACAAAAATTTTCTTGGTGATTTGTACAAATTCATGTTTTTTGTTTTTTATTCGTCCTCTTATTCTTCCCTCCATCTCTCAAACGAAGAGAGAACAAATGAATTAGCAGTCATAACTTTATGATGGTTCCGGATAAGATTGCGAATGGGGGCTGAACAAAGTTCCCAATCGATTTGAGAATTGCAGCTAGCGATTGTGTACTGAGATGAGACAATATAGTTGTCACCAATTATATCGCCGAGTCGAAAAATTTCCGTTTTTAGACTGGACTGACAGAAAAACGACCTGGTTGAAACATTCGTGGTCGCAATATAACTTGAAATCTGGTTCTATTCACCAGGAAATGTGATTGTGATATCCAGAAAAAGTGGTTGAAGCAAAAATTGACTACAGTTTTCAAGTTAGAAAAACCAGATTCTTTTCTCGGTGTGATAACCAGGATATGTGGTTAATTTTGGTTTCAACCACTTTTTCTGGACATCACAATCACATTTCCTGGTGAATAGAACCAGAGTTCAAGTTATATTGAGACCACGAATGTTTCAACCACGTCGTTTTTCTGTCAGTTTGATCTTGTCCTGATTGTTGAATAATGTGGATAAAAACAGTACTTTTTCATGATTCTAGTCTGAATTTCTCCTTGATCACTTTCATTCGTTGGAGGAGAAATTCAGACTGAAATCATGGGAAATTACTGTTTTTGTCAGCATTATTCAACAATCAGGACAAAATCAGTCAAAAAACAAAATATGTGGAAATTTTTCGACTCGAGTTGTTGTTTCTAGTAGTCAATTTTATCTTCTTGAAAATCTTCTCTTTCAGTGTATTCATATTTCTGAGCCAAATTTTCAGTTGCCGCAGCTAACTTGCTGTTGCTAAGTGGCTTTTCCTGAGTGTAAATTAAGTTTTTTTTTTGTGGTTTCTCATTCTCTTTATTCTTTCTTAATTTTGATCAACCGTCTTATAGCATTAGCAGATTGAATTCAAAACATATACATACACAGGCGTACCGGTCGTTAGAAAACTTTGATAACTACATGTATTTTTTACATGTTGATACACGGTATCGTTAATCCAGTAAAGACTCTCTTTTTCGAGCGTACTTCAACCTCGAGATCGATTGAGCCACTTGGCACAGTGTTTCGTAAAGACTGAAATGAAAACATTGATAATATCGTTATTATATAATATTCTCAGTGGATGCAAGATGAAGATAAAAATATCGTTTTCTTCTGAAGGAATCTTGGTAGGTTGAACGTTTGTAATACAGCAAATAGTGAATATTCAATTATATATCATTCATCTTCCTGTGTGATGGGTTTGATGTTAAAGTATTATATTTAATGTATTAGAAAAATTCATGCTTTATATACTTATATTTTTTATAATATTTCATAAGTTTATATCCTATGCGACGATACTACATAAATGGGAAAAATTATTCAGTTATAGTTATGAAATCTCATACACCGAGAAAAATTTTACTGTAAAAAAGTCCCATGATTGTCAGCAAGTTCAGGATACTCTTGAAATCTAACTGAATGTAGATTCAATTCGATGGAAGTTTATTGTCATGATAATACATTATTAGGTTATCATAGTATATCTCTCCGTGATGGCTGTTTTGTTTTCATAGGATTGAACCTACATTGCGTTAAATTTTCACAGTACAGTTTTTTCAGTGTATTTAGACATTGCGAGATAGAGGTTCGATTGTAATTATCGTCATAAAATTTTGGGTGATAGTTAGCACACTGTATTTATTATTACCAAATCCTGGCAATACATGGAAAAAAAGTATGGTTGTCGTAACGATCTGAAGTATAGTTAGAAGAGAAAGTGTAAGTGGCGATATTGTATCGCTATGGTAACGATATACATGGTTCAGGCTAACCATCTATATCGTTACTCGAAGGATCTGTTTCGTCATGGCAATGATACTGATATCCCTATACTTTGGACAGTCATGACAACGATCCCGTACCGTTATGAGAACGATACTCTTTTTCCCGTGTGGTTGAAAAATTGTGATAATAGTGAATCTATCACACATTTGTTTTGAAAGATTCACATCTGATTATCCGGTAAAGAGAAATTTGTCCAATTATTCACGCGATTCAATGCAGTTTCAGAAATGTTCTCAAAGTTTGAATCGTTTATAGAAACAAAACGAAAATCAAAACTCACAAAATCTAATAAATCATCCTTACACATATCTTCTCGAATCAACTTTTTGGGCTTCAATAGTTGAATTGTTATTCGATTGATGATTAATTTCAATAAACAATTCAAACTTCAGCAACGTGTTTCAGAATGGGATAGACATGGTTCCAAATATGGTTATGTATTGGTATATCATCAAACGTTGCAATTATCCAATTGAAAAATTTTGCAATCGCAAGTTAGTTCACGTGTCACTCACTGGGAAAGATTCCAATAGTATGATAAGCGATTCGTAATTAAATCTTGACTTTTGTTGTTGAATATGGAAACAGCAATGATTCTCCTCTTCGCGACATTTTTCATTCTCCTGAATTCATCTGAACTTTCTACACGCAGAGAAAGAATCTCTCGCTGAAATAGCGATATTTTAAAAATAATTGCTAATTCAGCAAATTGTCTAGAAGTTCATATATTTGCAATGCTGAATTGCTGGATATATGTTTTTTTTTCTCTCATGGTATTTTACTCGTAAGTTCATGCAAAAGAATCCACAAAATCGCGACAGATAATGAAATTGTATTGATCTCTCGAACGATCGTTTTTACTTTTACTTGCACGTAAGAATCGATTTCCCAGAGAATCATGAAAACCGGATAACAAGTCGATATTTATGTGACTTGGCAAGGATTGGATACGACGCATGCCTAGAGCGTACACTCTCAAGAGACAAAATATATGAATTGGTAGGATGTATGTATGTACGAATTCTAATATAGATATGCATATGGCATTGCGTGTCATTCAAGATCATAATAAATATTTCATAAGGTGAAATATAATTTTTTTTTATCCTTTTGAACGAAACGTAAATCAATCTTGGCTCGATAATTCGACAAGAATTTTCCGATTTGGGCTGAAAGTGATTGAAAAAAGTAATATAATCAACGAATCGCTGTATACGAACCCTTATTCAATCAATAAAGATGGTCGTACACAACGATGTTTTGATTATATCGCTTTATTTCCGAATAATTTGTCAGAAAAGATTTGGCTATGGTTATGATGGCGTTCGTATCCCCTTTAATGGATATTACTTCGAAGATTGGTCCTCGAGTAAATTGAACTCCAGCATCTGCAAACATTAAAGATATTATGTGGATCGTATTCAGTGTTTATAGAACTCCCAATAAGAAGATCCGATAAAACCATAGGTTGGGGTAATTCTATTCGTATGTAAATTATACATCAGGACCTGATCAGTTTTCATAATTTATATAGTTTTTGTTCGTCTTTTTCCCAACAATGACCAACGGTCTTTGTAATTGTTATGGCAAGTTCATTATGTTATGAAGAACAAGCGGAAAATACATCGCGATCGGCGTAAAAGGAAAATAATCGTATTTATCAGTTTGTAGGAAAGAAATTTGTGTCGATGGGTGGTGCACCAGTAAAATCGACTATCTTCAGCTGGGACTGATTCAGGAGAATTCTACAAAAACCTTCTAATTACGGAATCACGGGGAGATAAGGCAATCGAGGTTAAACGCGGTGGTTGGCCGTTCTTAGAAGAATATCAGGGTTATTCGGGGTTCTTGAAAACGTGTCCCGGCTGTGACCGGCTAGTTAGTTGGCTGGTCCGCTCTGTGCTCCGTTCCAATGCGTCTGACAGCTCGTGAGCGTCTGCAAGAGCAGGAGAGGCACAACGTTTTGCCACCGAGTCTGGCCACCACCGAGTGTCGGTGTTGTGTTGGTCCCTCTGCCCCACCACACCATTTTCCGTATCGCCTTGTATCGTATCGTATCGTATCCCGTATCCCGTATATCGTACACAGTACCTACGCTATATGTGTGTATGTATAGAGTACGTTGGTTCATTCATGCTTTGGCGTCGCCTAACAGCCACCGCCACGTGCTTTCTGGCTTTTCCCTCCCCCTCCACTTCCTCTAACTTCTTGTCATTCCTTTTTCTACCGGAGGACCCTGTGTGCAACGTTATTGAATGGCACGTGCCCGGTTAGAGAAGATGCTTCTTCCTCGTTGCGACTTACCCTATGACTACCACGGCACGTCGACCGCTCTGCTACTGTTGCCCCTGATGTCGCGGCCGCTACCGCCGTCGTTGCCCCTGCCTCTACAGATGCCACTCTCCCTCCAATCTGATATTATTATTTTCTTCGACGCCGCGTCTTCAGGATCCAACGTGTGCGGTAATCATTATCTTATCAGCTGCTACATTTACCGTGAACCAAGCTCACCTTTGTTACATCAGCGTCGGCGCGCGGACAATTCTCCTCGTGATCGACAAATTATTGTGTCTTACCGGGACACGCGAATGCTTATTGGAATTCAATCATGTCCGGTCGGTGGTATTCTAATAATACGAATAAGGGAACAAGTCTAGCGAGTGGAATTTTTTTTCTCGTGTTTTAAAAACTTTAATTCAATGTAGTACAACCTGTCGATAACAACGCTTACCCTCCTCATTGCAATGTCATCCTGTATCGATGTTGATGAAGTTTGTATCGTTTATTGAAATGGATTCGAAACCGGATGAAAGGAATCCTCAGCTGTTAAAGACCCGAAGTCTTGCTGTACATTCTTTAAGGGGAGGTTCTCATCGAACGAATTCCGAAATAAGGTGATCTCCTCGAATGTTTTTTCCCAAGAAGGAAGTGAATTGAGAACTCGAGTTATTTCAAACTCATTAAATGGGTCTTAAAGTACATGAAAAAAATGTTCTCAAGTTGAAGAATTCGTATCCCGAAACTTTGAAGGCGTTTTTCTCGAAACCATGTTTCTCAAGTTTCGCTCCACGATATCTCAAAAACTACTGAACGCATCCCTGTTTTTTCATTTTTATTTTGAAGCTGATTGAATTTATTGGAGGATGAACCTAAATGAAGATGACATTTGACTTCTTTTTCTTTTTATAGAACTTTAAAGAGCGAAAAAGATGAAAAAACGCTACCAAAAGTTTCATTGGCTTTATCGGTACACCCTCCAACAAATATAATATATTTCATAACAAAATTTTTGGATTTTTAATTTCTGATAATTTTTGTAAGTGCTGTAGTGACGCCCGATTGATCACTGTTTTTTTAGGTGGTATTCAATTCCTTCCATGAAAAAAAAATTCGAGAAAATCATCTCATTTTGGGATCGCTTGGTGAGAACCTCCCCTCAATGATGTTTCCACTTCCAAGTTTGTGAGTTTGAATTTTTCGTTTTGTTTGAAAAAACGATTCAAGTTTGAACAACAAGTGTATTGAAAATATGTTTGAAGTTATTCAGAGGGATCTTCAAAATGTTTGGAGGAAATTGAAACTGTTTCAAGATATAATTCATTTCTACACGTCCAATTTATTGGATAAATTTGAATAATGTGCACTCATTGCATATGATAACTATATACAATGGTAAAAAGTTAGCAATCCTTTTCAATTTCACCGTATTAGAAATTATACGCATATTCTTGCATTTCTCACTTCCTTGTTACAAGGTGACAGGGAATTGCGTAATTGTTTCTGAAAATCCAGAAGATTTTTATTTCTAAAATCAAAACTTCTTGGGCTAAAATCCTTCAATTTCACTTCTCAGTGATGCCGATTTTTGAACAGAATCGATTCTTTTATACAGAAAAAAAGCTTTTAAAAAAGGATTTAGTTTTTATAGGGTTGTATAAAATATCGATAAAAACTTGGGATGTTTTGTATAAAAAAGAATCGGTATCCCTACATTGAACCAGGGATACATTTCTGATCCTATCTCTATGTGCTTACATGCCAATCTGTCTATTCATCAACCAATTGCGAATATACTTGCCTTCGTGTGATATAAATTATCAGGAATGATAGTCAGAATCTTTGAATATTTCTAATTTACGATCGGAAATGTGAATCCATGTGACATGTTTTGTCGTGGGAGAAGGAAAATTTGATGAAACATAAACTGTAACATAATTCTATGTTTTCCATAGAATGGTTGAAAATCAGCTACTCTCTCAAATTTTTAGAGTGAGATTTCACTCTTCAGCCAGCCAAAAGTGAGCCTGTCGGAATTTTGAGTGGAATTTTAAAATGATATTTTGAGGTTTGAGGTTAAAAACTCACAGCCACTCAAATTCTAGAGTCAATTTTCCATTCTAAAAGAGTGAGGGTTCACTCGAAGCAAGTGAAAATCCCACTCGAAGCGGACTGGCTCACTTCTGAGACTTAGTGGAGTGGAACACGTGATTTTCCATTCTTTCAGATTTAGAGAGTACATCCAAAAAAACATAATTCATTGAAACTAATGAATTGAAGGCAGTTTCGGAAATGAGTTCTGAATGGTGACAAACGAATAAAGCCCGATAGTGAAGGTATAGGAAACGCAACTTCCGTTCAACTGCAGACTGCGAAATTGTATCGAATTTAATGTGTAATAATTGTGCTCTTTAGCACCGAAAGAATGTTTCAATAGTAAAAAAATGATAATTATTGAATGAGACCCGATGATTTCTCATTTCAATAATTTTTGCGGTGGTCTATTATCTTCAATTCTTGATTCAAGCACAACTGAAATATCAGAAAATGTTGACCTCGCGATGAAATTGTACAATATCCTTGAATAGAATTGACTTGAAATTTTTAGTTGATTATAAATGAATCCAAGTGGTACACTCTACTTTATTTACAGTGAATTATTGATTGATTTTTTTTTTAATTTTCATTGATGACTAGCATTTTTCTTTTCTCCTCAACAAATTGAAAAGATTCACACAATAACATTGCTATACTTACACTATATCTATACTAATTACCTCGGTGTCTTTCAGATATCTGGATAGGTATGAGAAAGTTCATTTCCTCGGAGAAGATGGCCAACAGGCGGATGACGATGATGAGGATTCCAGACATCGGAAATGGTCTGCCAGGGCATTGCACTCGGTTCCTCTCACTTACAATCATCATCAACATAACGTTGCAGGTACTTCTTTTCTTTTATTTATCTTCGATCTCGTGTATCTCTTATCGATTTTACTGATTTTACTACAACATATCTCTGTGGATAAATTGTTGAAACTTTTGATCTCTACGAATACGATTTGTTCCAATTGATATGCAGTTTATAATTCTAAAGCAATATTTTATTATAATTTTATTTATTTATTTCAATGCTTCCAACCTTGGAAGTTTGAAATCCTTTGACGATGATGTAATAAAAATAGAAATCAGGATTAAATGAGAGAAATTCTATAACCAAGGCGAGGGGAAGGTAATCTGGAATCTAGCGAAAGTTATAATAATAATAATGATTATCAATTATTTTATAATTTGCCAGAAAATGACCGGTTATCTCGGGTTATCGAGATTTCATGATTCCCACCATTCCGAGCATGTACGCGGAGAGCTACTCCTTTGATAAGAAATTCTGATGAAACTTGATATTTTCTCTCGCGCGATGAAATGAAACGATAAAAATTCAGTTGATAACCGATCGGGGATTTTATCGTTTGGTTTCATTACACGATCGAAAGGATTGGGTTCCATTGGATAGCTCTAAAAAGAAAAGAAGAAGATAATCAGAATTTTGGTGCTGATTTCCAAAGTTTTTCAATATTATGTATATAAATAAATATTCCAATGATTCAAATATACATAGATGCGTGCGTCGATCTTCAACCGCTCCAATGCTTTTAACATGCTCTCACGGTATACTATACTCTCCGTATAAATTTTTCCTTTCTTCTCTTTCTCCGTCTTTCCACATATTCTATGTATTTTTGTCATTCCATATACACGCTCGTGTATGTACATTTATACATGTACATATGTAAACAACGGCCGTAATCTGTTGGAGCGTGTGCGTGCCATGGTTCAATAATTCGACACGTTACAGCGATATTTCCGTTTACCAGAATTCTTTCCCCTTAGCATTCCGTGTTCCTCGGTTATTTCAAGCAAAATAATAACGAAGCAAATGACGAATATCATACTATCGTATATATTGATTCGCAAAGAACACAAATGAACTTACGTCGAGTAAATGATACTACTTTGCAATAAAAGTTACAGATCATTATAATAGTCGTGTACGGTTGGTGTGTTGAAATGATCGAACGATTTTAGAACCAAAAAATGTGTGTACGTACGTATAAATTGAAATTTTTTCACACCTTTTTTTTTTTTTTGTTCGTTGTTCTGTCGTTTGTACATTTTCTGGACATTCAGCACTGGATTTGAAGTTGATACACAACGAGAAACAATAATCTCTCGGATTTCAATTTTTCATAAAATTCAAATCAAGTACACGTGAAAAGAACAAATATGTCGTTGAAAATTGAATTTTTTATTGAATCGAACATTATAACTCGATTTTTATATAATATCCCATATTTGTAATAACTTTTACAAACAGTATCCCATGTGGAAATGTACACACGGGCCGCTACTGGCGCGGTACTGTTGCCAGAGTTGCCAGTACTGGCAAATCCAACCTTGCCCTTATGGGACCAGTGGTTTGGACGGTACTGGCAAGGAGTCGGAATGATAACATCATTTTACATAAGGGCCAGTAAAACATTTACCACCATGTCGGTAGCGATATTTGGTGTGTGCCTACTATGGTGGAACTCTGGCATTGCAACAGAATCAGTTGTTCGGCTAGTACTGGATGAAAATGGGTAGAGGGTCAAAATAATACATCCTACGTAGGAATTTAGACCCGACCCAGTACTGGCACAGTGCTGGTAATAAGAGATCCCCGGAGTTATATTTCAAGTGAAAAAAAAAATAAATACATTGAATTTTAACTTTCAAAACTTTGTGAATCTATTTTTCTCATCACCGTTGTCCGAGAAAAACGCTTTGGAAGTGGATTCATGAAAATTCACTGGGCAAGGATTGAACCCGGGACCTGCGAGTGAGAGACAGAGTCTCTATCACATCAGCTAATCTCCGAGTTGACAACGGACCACTTAAATTCCCATTTATTGCACCAATTCCCTTGAAGTCACGCAATTTACCATAGACTCCGTAGTGAAACAAGATTCTACCAATACTGGTTCATTGTTCTCTATCGAACGTATTGAATGATCATACCAACTCTGTCTTGATACTGGCGCGACTCCGACTCACTACAAAAATCAAGTTGCCAAGATCGTGATTTTAATGTCAATCGACTACCGATTCCGTAGTCAACCAGAGTCCTACCAATACTGGTACCATGTCGTCTATCGAACATATTGAATCATAATACCAACTCTGGCTCAGTACTGGCGCGACTCCGGCTGACCACAACAGCCGAGTTGCCAAGATCATAATTGCAACATCAATCGACTATCGATTTTGTAGTCAGCCAGAGTCATATCATTACTGGCATATTGCCGTCTGTTGTACATATGGAATGATAATACCGACTCTGGCTGAATACTGGCGCGGTACCGTTTCTCGAAATCCTGGGTATTGTCCAGACAGTATTCATTCGATACTGACCCTATACCGTCTGTCCACGCGAGCCAATACCGGCTGAAATTTTGCGAATGTTCGGCGACAGTTGAAAAACGGTAATGATTCTGAACAGGCACAGTTGTTTTTGCCGAACTTTGGCAAATACAACCTCGCCAGTACCACGCCATTTGTCATAATGAATTGATTTCAACGACAATACAACATCGATTTCGTAGTCAGCCAGTGCCATATTGATACTGGCATGTAGTCGGCTATCAAATATATGAAATGGTAATCCCAACTCTGGCTCAGTACTGGTGCCGCTTTGGTTTACCATAACAGCCGGATTTCCATAGACATAATTTTAACGCAGTTCGACTACCGATTTTGTAGTTAACCATTGCCCTACCGATCCTGGCACTCGATCGCCTATTGGATATATTGAATGGTTATCCCAACTCTGGCACAGTACTGGCGCGGCTCCGTTACACTACGATCCGTGTATTTTCCGGCTAGTATTGATTCATTACTGGCCCAACACTGTCTGTCCACGTCAACCAATACCGTCTCAACTCCGTCGAACATGTACAGCCAGTTGAAAAACAGTAATGGGCCTGAACAGGAACAGTTGTTTTTGCCGAAGTCTGGCGAATACAACCTTTCCAGTACTGGGCGATTTGTCAACTCCGGCAATTTCCACATGGGATGTTTTTGCCAAAAATGTTGGATGAAAAAACTTGGAATTCAGGTATAGAGTACATGTTTCAGATTCAATTCCAATTCCGTTTCAATGAACGACAGCACTGAAGTTGCATCTCATTTTATTGAAAAAATTATATTTTGGAAGAAACTTGGAAAGCGACATTTATATAAAATCATCTTCTTATCAAATGAAGCTGGAACTGGCAGCTGTAGATCTAGCAGCCAATTGTTATAACTTTTTACACAAGATTTTTATTGAGAAATTAAGTATCCGACACGTTTAGTGAAATGTTGCTCAATCGATTTTAGGTATAAAAAAAGCTTTAACAACGTTTAATCAGACATTACAACAATCGACTGCTAGTTTCAGCTTGATTCTTATCAATTTATTTAAACTTGTTTTTTTATGAACACATCGAAGTGCCTGAAACATGTTACTACGCAATATGGTATAAACAAAAATCATACGATGATGATTTCTAACTCTCCCTGCGCAAAAACTTAGAACAGAAAAGAAAAAGGGTACGTTTAGAAAATAACGTAGATGAATAATTGTACAGAAATTCCTTGTATCTTCTTGATGTTCGACTAAGTCTGTAGGGGCATCGCAAGAAGGAAGCCGCAGGTGTAATTTCATTTCTGTGTTCTAAACCCTTGTGTTTTCCCTTTGCACGTCTCGTTCGCGTATATACATTTCAAGAGTATGTTCTAGGTGTGGACGATGGTGGTACGTGTGGACGTTTCGACTGTTTGTGTGTGAGAGTTTTTTTTGTTAAACGAGTTTCGGGGCTTTCACTTGGTTGAGAGAGCAAAGAGAAGGCAAGGCTTCGAGTAAGGCAAAATCGTTCAACGATACGCATGTTTTTCAAGGTAACGAATACGGATCAACGTTCGTTTCCCGCATCGTTACACCTTGTCAATCAATCAATCTATATGAGGGTAGGAAATAATGGTGAACGAATATAAAACAGAACTCCCCACGTGCATTGTCAGGTTAAAAAAATTATATAAAATAAATGTCGGTCTGAAGAAGATTACAAAAGACTAGTTTCTACAGGATTTTACAGTCTATTCTTGCATTTGGGAAAAGATTTTGAGTTTTTTAGAAAGATAGAAAGTGGATAGAAAGGAATCCTCCAATTGACAACATTCGATCAGACGATTGTATCCCCCCCCCCCCCCCCCCGACACACACACACATCAAAGACTAAATTGATTTTGTTTGTCTGGTGACTTGAATCTTCGTAAAAGACCATCATTTTCGAAATTATCGACACTACGATTACCAAAGAACTAATTAGTAAAGAGCGACCGCAAAAATCGCGTGTTTGTTTGGAATCGCGAGTTTCAGGTTCAATTCCGTGATGGAAAATATCGTATGTCGAACATTTGCGAGGAAATACTATTTCCTGATGAGCCCAACATTGGTTTTACAGATAAAGAAATCGACAAAATCGATAGACTCTTCATAGAATCGATCCTTTTCTATAAAGAAATTATCGAGGTTCAGCGGTGTTTTTATAAAATCTTAATCGAAATTTGATACTACTTTACCTCCAAAACCTGTGTTCTATGCTCATCGAGAAAAGATATTCCCTTGCAAATGATATGCACTGAGAAAAATGGATGGTCGCAGTAACCAATTCGTTGGTTAAATATGGTCTAGCCAATTAATTGGTTGTCACAATCAATTCTGTTGGTTATGATGACCACGCCAAAAAATGCAGTTGGAGCAACCAACGGAATTGGTTGTTACGACCACATAATTGGTCATGATAACCAATCCATTGGTTGGACCTTATTTAACCAACGAATTGGTTATTGCAACCATACATCTTTCTCCGTGTGAGCATGGAGCATTCTTGAGAATGCATTCCCACCTGAAACTAGTGGTCCCAAAAAATAGGCGAAGAAAAATACTTTTTTTTCGCGGTGACTTTTTGAATGCCTTAGAAATATACTCTCAAGATT
Organism: Gonatopus flavifemur; assembly: GCA_018340375.1. Classification (NCBI taxonomy): domain Eukaryota; kingdom Metazoa; phylum Arthropoda; class Insecta; order Hymenoptera; family Dryinidae; genus Gonatopus; species Gonatopus flavifemur. The sequence continues at coordinate 18,311,456 of JAFFJZ010000005.1, forward strand.
TGTCAGTAGAAATATGTTCTTGGTTCGGGGTCGTTCATAAACTATGTTGCCAATAAAGGGGGAGTTCGTTCTGTTCCAAGCTACGTGGTTTTTTATTTATGCTATATAAATATTCAGAAAAACCATCCATTTGAATGTAACCCAGATAGATATTTGATTGGATCAAATGAGATTCTTCTTGATTCAAGTAAATTTCATCTGAAATGAGAGAAATTTCATTGCAATAAAACGAATCTTTCATTTCAGTTAATTGAAATTTTATTAGTGTCATATTTTAATAAAAATTCATTCGATTAAAATCAATTTAGTTGAACGGGAAAGACTACATTCCCCCGTGAGGGGGGGGGGGGGTCAAACATTGCAAAAACAGGGCTACGTAGTTTATGGACGGGCCCCTTCCTAAGAAAATTCATGAATCTTGTGAAATTAAGAAGAAAACATTTTCTTCCTTAATAAGAATGTGTTTTTGAAGTTTGAATCGTTTATACACGAAGAAAATGTTTCATTGAATATCACAGTGTACCACCGGATCAGGGCGTCACACCGGTTCCTTCGAGAAAAATTACTGTGTGATTGCATAGAATCATACAGTAATTTTTCTCGCAGGAACTGATATGGCGCCCTAATCCGGTGTTACACTGTAACCCAGATATGCTTTGACAAACCTACCATGCTTGGTGCCAAGCTTGAGTCAATGCTAGTCAAAACCCCCTGGTGAAAATCCAAAAGTGAAGTAAGAGGGTATTGGAACAAATGGAACGTGGAAATGTTTCAATTCCCTCCTAAATTACTTTGAGGTGACTCTTCGCTTGCACTTTCGCCGCGCTTTCGTCGCGTTTCAACGCTTCATTTTCACCAGGGCCGGGCCTAGCTCGGTTGCTAACATTGGTACCAAACTTGATTATTGTCTGGAATGATAACAATGTTCAATGGTTGGCATCCAAACTTGAAATTCAATATTGGTTCTATGCTTGCAATCGATATTGTTACCATTATTGATATACAATACTGATTCGAGCTGAATGAGTAGGATAGATTTTTCATTAGCGTTCAAGTTTGATTGAAGATTCATATTTGAGTAATTGATCAAACTTGGTGACAGGTTCGAGTCAATGATAGTCATTACCGGGTGTAGCTTGATGGCCAACAATTTTACCAAGCAAATAAGCCAAGCTGTTATCAATGCTCGTTATCACCGGGTGTTTCCTAATTGCCAACAATGTTATCAAGTTGGGTTAATGTTGAGAATGATAATAACGTTCCCTGCTGAGCATTCAGCTTTCATATATATCGGAAATCCAACACAGCAAAATATGCTTGGTCCTAGCATTGATGTTCAAGACGCTATCAAGGTTTGGTTAGCTACACGGAAAAAAATAATTTAGTTGCAGCAGCTAAGTAGCTAGTACGGACATGGACAGCCATTAATTTAGCTGCAGGAGCCAATTTAATGGCTGTCCGTGTCCGTGCTAGCTACTCAACTGCTGCAGCCAAATTATTTTTTCCGTGTATGACGGGCCAAGCATTGGTGAAGGCTTGGTTCACGAAAATTACATCAAACACAACAGAATATACTTGGTCCTAACATTGGTGTCCAAGACTCTATCAACGCTTAGTCAACTATGGCGAGCCACTCGTCGGCCAAGGCTAGGCTAACCAGGCTTGGCATACTAAGCTTGACGCCGATAATGGTGCAATTGTCGGTCTTGGCATTACGAGCCTGGGAATATTTTCTCTGTGTAGAAATGAAAAAGACATTCAAACTTGCAAAATTTGATCGATCATCGGTGGTTGTCTTCTCAGAATTATTGTTTGGAACTAGAAACCTCGTTTGAAGGATGTATTGCAAGATTTTGGGTCTACAACAGGCGAGTCTTTCGTTATCAGATCACCCATTCGATTCGGTAAACGATTCAAATTTCAGGCACATATGAGAATTGTATGGTCTGATCGATGAAAGATTGAAAATTCATTTGAATTTATTTCCTATCGTATACTCACACCTTTGAATTCACAAAAGAAATAGAGCATCGAATTTGAATCATAGTCGGTTTCCACCCAGAATGTATACGAAGGATTAATAAATGAAATCTAAGTTTCATCATAAAGATGAAAATTTGAATGAAAATGCAAATATTCATACAATTTTTTAAAATGTATTCAATACACTTGAATTAACCGAAAATAGTCGTGAGAGAGGGGGGGTTTCGAATACATGATTTACGATATATATATATATATATATATGCTGCTATCGAGATGTATATGAGGACTGGAGATGATGTATTAGAAATGAAGGTAGGGGAAACATGGGGGGAGGATGAAGATTTTTTGACCCAGTGTGCACGGTCTAGCAAGTTCGTTCTTCGACTGGCGGAACGACTACGGTACGATTGTCGGCGGGTCTATAATCTCAGCGCAAGCGCACTTTGAATATTTCCTTCGCACAAAATAATGATACGTTTGTCGAGGAACCGGTCGAGATTCAAAGAGGTAGGAGGGGTTTCTTATTCTTCTTCCCCACGTCTATATCTTCTCCTCTCTGCTCTCACCAAATTGTCTCTGTCTTCCTTTCAATCCTCAACACCCCCAATAACACGTAGAGTCAAGAGAGAGCAGTCGACCGACTCTCCATATTCCATTGTACGCTTCTTCCTTCTTTGTTTTTCTTTTTTTACCACGAAAGAAGGTACACACAGGCGATATCACATTGAAATGGAGGAAAAAAGTAATGTATTTGAACTCTGTTTCCGAAGATGACAACAAGATAGGGATATAAGGGGCAGCTAGACGTATGCTCCGAACGTATGGTGGAAATATTCATATACACGGAAAAAATAATTTAGCTGCAGCAGCTAAGTAGCTAGCACGGACACGGACAGCCATTGAATTAGCTCCTGCGGCTAAATTTTAGCTGTCACCGCGAATAAATTGACTAAAAATGCAAATTTTTCTGCTGTAACAGCTAAAATTTAGCTGCAGGAGCCAATTTAATGGCTGTCCGTGTCCGTGCTAGCTACTTAGCTGCTGCAGCTAAATTATTTTTTCCGTGTAGTTGGTTTTAATTATGTCATCGCTTCCCATATGTATATAAAAACAAAAGTATGTTGAATCTACAACCAGCCATAAAACTCCGGATAATGGATTGTATCAAACCGCACTCACAGAAAGGATTTCTCCAAATGAGAAAATTTCTTTTGAAATCAAGACGAACTTTTCTTGATTCAAGTAAAATTTTCCAGGATCAAGGAAAAAAATGAGTTTTGTCCCAGCGACAAGAAAAATTTTCTCATTTTAAGAAATCCTTTCTGTGAGTGCGTACTTTATGTTTCTCCTCGTTATAACATTCTTAGTTCCTCCCATGAGTGATAAGAAAGTAGTACGAAAATTGCGCGGAATCGGATTGCTTTGGCCCATCTCATAAGATCCGATGTAAAGTTTTATTGAGAAAGGGTCGATTTTTCAAGATGCCTTCGGCTGAAATCATGCGCTTTCAGGCGATGAGATGAAATGTTTTTTTTTGTTTTTTTTTCTTTTTGAACCCCCGAGTAATAAAGTTTCTTGGCATCCGTTAAGGGATACCAGCAACGCACAGTGGGGCCGAATGCTAAAAAGCTGGCCAAAAGCCCCAAAAGGAAGTTTGTAGTTTGAGATATTTGACCGTTGGAGTGAGTAAAGAAGTAATATCCCAAGGGTCAGGATTCGTATCTAAGAAGGTATGATCTCTCCATACCCTTATATATTAGTTCAAAAGTGCCGTTCCTTGAGGTAGCATTTGCGTAAGTGAGAGATAGTAAAATGACGTTCATGTTCAAAGAAACGCTGCGTCTTGAAGAGTGAATCGATTGAATATTTCCAAAATGGAATCTACTGCTGAAAGCAGTGGCCTAGAGGAGCCCCAAATTAAAAGGGGGCTCCAGGCAGTTTTTTCTTGGATCACAAGAGCCCCATCTCCAGTGCTTGAGGGAGGGCTCCCGAAATTTTCGTTACCCCACTGGCTAAAACACAGAAAAAAAATTTCCGGGAACAATAAAATATTTAGATGAATAGTCGCCATAAAATACTTAATTGATTTGAATAAACTTTCATTGGCTGAATTAAATAATTGTTTTCATTGATAAAATATTTCATAGCATATTGAATATTTGTTTGATTGAATAAATAACTAATCGAGTCAATGGAATTTTATTAAAATCAATCAAGTATATTTTATAGCGACTATTCAACTAAATATTTTATTGTTCCCGGAAATTTTTTCTCTGAGTGAAGTATATAGAATATACTCAAAATTAGAGGCAAACCAATGAGATGAGTGGCAAATACTGACAGAGCAATGATTGGATGTGATTTTTATACTTCTGGCTTTGGAAATTTGTTTGGTTTTTTATCCAAAAGTTGTGTGATCGTACTGGATCCCGCCATTTGAGTTATTGGAGGTTGTGCATGAGGGTCTTACCTACAAAATGAAGAACAAAACAGTTGTTCATCTTTGCTCCTAAGCAATTTCATCGGTTTTTTTTTTGTAAAGGAAGTGTCCTTCAGCCACTTAGTGGCAATCACAAAAAATTGGATAGAATTATGAAGAGTTCTCATGCGAGTCTGGAATTCGGGGTCGCTGATTACAAATCTGTTGTCAAGATGGCGGATCCAATATGGCAGACCAAAATTTCGTACTGTAGAAAATTCCTATATCTTTATGTGAAGTAATTAACAGATACATGCGTTAGGGATTTTCCCAACATATTCGGAAATTTACTGTGAAATGTTGGGAAAAATTCCATAAAATTTGCAATTTTCAGATACATTCATGGGAAATTTCATATAAATGTACCGGAAACTGATTTCCCAATCAGTGATTCGAATTTTCCGGTTGATGTACACAGGAAAATTCCGATTATTTTTTACAGTGTGGAACTCATCGGTCTTCCTGTAACTTCCGTACTTGGAGGTTTTTGGAGTTGCCAATTACGAATTCGTTGTAGAAATTTCAAAATCAAAAATGGCGGATTAACATTTGTAAAATAGAGGAAAATTATCATTCAAATTACTGTTGGAGAGATTCATAATCGAGTCAATTTTGAAATAGCTTGCCAAAATCTGAGAAGAAATCATCAAACTCATAATTTTCAACTATTATTTTACTATTATCCAACTATTTCAACCCTAAAAAAACCTCTTATCGCATGTTTCTTATAAAATATCATGCAAATCTTTTGTTCAAGTCTGCCATATTGAGTTCATCATTTTGTTGCCAGAACTTTGATTACGGATTCGTAATCAGCGACCCCAAAAAACCCCCGAGTACTGAGTTTGAAAGATAATCCGCCGAATTTACAAATTCTTGTCCACCGCATTGGATTTGCTATTATGAATTTGGAATTTTCAACAACGAATCCGTAATCAACAACTTCAAAAATCACAAGGGACCAAATTTGAAAGGAATTCGCTGAATTTTCGGATTTTCGTTCACCATATTGGATCCGCCATTATGGGATTTTAAGATTTTTACAACGGATTCGTGATTGAAGACCCCAAAAACCTCCGAGTACTGGATTTCACGCAAATTTGAAGACTCTTTATAGTTTTGTCCAACTTTTTGCCATTTGGCGCCACTGTGTAACGGCATCGAACCTCTCTTTCTATCATATGAGTGTATCCTTTTCCAACCAACGTGCTCGGCTGGTAAGTGCTACACCGAGAGGGAAAACAAGCTCTAAACGCATGGGAGCACTTTACGCTTCTAATGCATTTGTTGCGACGTGTGTTTAACGCATGAATCCACGCTTTCAACGCACGAACCCTTGCTTTTTGAGTATGAGTCCCGTGCCTTCTAAGCATGTTGCCATGCGTTAAAAGTACGTTATAACAGCAGCGTTAAAAGTGTTAAGCTCCCATGCGTCTAAAGCTTGTTTTTCCTCTCGGTGTAGTAACCCCTTAACGAACTACCTCAATGTGCTGACAAAAAATTTGTGAAAATTCGTTAAGATAGTTGGAGTAATCTGTTTTAAGGGTTCTTAATTCGAATTGCAAATAACATGCTAGCAACAAAACGTAGAAGAAAATTTCTTATGATATTTCAAGCGCTTGAAAATTTTTGAGAGAATGGAATAAACCATAGTTTTCTTTTTCCGTGAAAAAATACTAAATTATTGTAAAATAGAAAAAAAAAATGAAAATAGAGTATTTCTCGAACTCGATTTCGGATACTTCGAGGAGACCCTAGCAGAAATTTCATCAGGCATTCCCTATTTTCAATAATGTCCTGATCAGGTCAGAATCCGGAAACCGTAAATAAAGACAATCTTATGAGGTCTTTACAAGGGCCTTACCTGATTTCCCTGATAGGATTCAAATAGGGTTTTAATCCAAGGGTACAATAGGGTTCGGATAAGATTTCCATAAAATCGAGCAAAAAAGGGAAAACCGTAACGAAACCCGATGGTTTATCAGGCGTGCCTCATCAGGCCCTCGGATTTTTCCGTCCAAAATTTCTACTAGGGGAAATGAACCCCCTTGCCTTGTAAGGGGGAATACAATAAATTTATACCGTGGGTACTCTTACACAGGAAGAATTTTGTTGTAAAAATTACCGTGAAATGTACAAATGTACATGAAAAACATATTAAATTTAAAGACATTTCTAACAGTGGTATATCAGTTCCTTGGTAGATAAAGTGAACAGTTTTCTGGCCAATCAAATCATCTAAAAACTTCCCTCTAACAATTGGCTATAAAAAGGATAAACGACATTCACTTACAGATTAGTTTGCCTGTCAGAAGTGTGCACACTTCCAACCAGCTGAGTATCAATCATCAAGATTGGACCAAAAACAGTCATTGTGAGCATCCAAAAAATGGTTAGGTACCAAATGGAGTTGAACAATTACCAGCCATAATTTGAAAACGACCATCATTATCATCTAATTCTCGAACAACTCCCACGAAAAATAATTGGTTCTTGGCTAATAATTGTTCACTCTTTCCGACAGGGATTATAATAGAAATTACGATTTACATGACAACGAAAACTACCAAGGAACTTTGAAAAGACGATATATTCGTAATGAGTAAGGGAAAAAAATGAATGATTTTCTGTTATACTTCTTATACAAGGCTATAAAAATAACGCTATCCGAGTTGATCGATTTCTACACTGAAATGATTTATCATTAAAAATGAATTATTTCAATGACAATCCAAGTTGTTTTTTTAAGATTAAAATTCATGGTTCGGAGTTATTATAACACCGAATTTCCGGGTGGACTCCTATAGAATCCACGTGGTGTTAATTCTGACACCGCTTTTTCGACAGTGTAATTTTATTTCCCTCGTTATACGTATCAAGGGGTAACGGATGATTTTTGATAATGCGTACAATTCCTAATGGACTACGCTTCGTTCGAAATTTTGAACGAATACAAAAAATATATCATTTTGACCTCAAAAAAAAAAGCGAAGAATGCCTATCACTCGATATCATATAAGAAACTGTACATGTGCAATATTAGGCGAAAGAAAAGTAACGAGTTGATAGGTAAATCGACTGAGTACAGCCAGCCCAGAACTTATACATAACTGGAGGGAAGAATGGAGAAAGACAGAGAAAGAGAGAGAGAGAGAGAGAGGAGTCACAATCAATAAATGTTTGTGGGGAATACAGAAGTGTTCCTTCGCTGGTTCTCGACCGACCCCCAGCCAGTATGCACGCACACACTCCCGTCAACTGGTAATAGGAAAGAGAAGAGTGGAGAGATTCTCCTGGCGCTTGCGTGTTGCTTTTAGCAAAATGCTCTCATGATTTTCGATTTCAACCCCACCTGATGTTATATTACGTCTCCTCCTCGTCGCAGATCCGTCGTTGTTTTATCGTTGACGCGATGTCGACGACTCTGACGGGTGTTGAAAAGATTGGAAATGATCATGATTCGTTCAACAGCCTGTTGTTTCATCGTAATTAACGTTTCAATGTAAATTCATTGTATCGTACACGCAGAGAAAAGTTACCTAAAAAATTACTACACTTTATAGTAAAATAGGGACAAAATCACATTTTGGGGTTCTGTATTATATGTTGTCATTAAAATTACTATACAGTGGGTGGCCAAATTATTAGGCCACAATTGAGATTATTGAGATTACTCCAAAGTTGAATATCTCAGTGAAAAATTATCGTAAGGAAACAAATGAATACGCAATTTCAAGGGCAAAGTCTACTCTTTGAGCATCATTTGACCTCTTTGGTCTATCATGTTTGCCCGACAACCTACATCGCATCAAGTATGAGCATTTTGCTCGATATTTCCTCAGTTTTTCAAACAGAAGGAGCTCGCAGGAAGATTAAAACATGGAAACACGAAAATCAACATTTTGTAGAGAATTTCCTCAGCTCCAAAACGCTTTTTTTATTTTCCTGGTAGAGTCATTTTCAGCGGAGTTATGTCATGTTTTATGACTTGTAATTTTGAGACGGTTAAGGGAACAAAAAATTTCCTTGGAGGAAAAAGTTTAGTTTTGCTATGTATTATACGAAAAAAAATACTTCGAGATGTTTTTGATTGCTTTCAAAAGTATTTTCTGCGTATAATACATCCTAAAACAAATCTTTTTCTTTCATGGAGATTTTTTCCCCCCTCTACCGTCTCCAAATTACAAGTCATAAAACATGACATAACTCCGCTTAAAATGACTCTACCAAGAAAATAAAAAAAGCGTTTTGGAGCTGAGGAAATTCTCTACAAAATGTTTATTTTCGTGTTTCCATGTTTTAATCTTCCTGCGAGCTCCTTCTGTTTGAAAAACTGAGGAAATATCGAGCAAAATGCTCATACTTGATGCGATGTAGGTTGTCGGGCAAACATGATAGACCAAAGAGGTCAAATGATGCTCAAAGAGTAGACTTTACCCTTGAAATTGCGTATTCATTCGTTTCCTTACGATAATTTTTCACTGAGATATTCAACTTTGGAGTAATCTCAATAATCTCAATTGTGGCCTAATAATTTGGCCACCCACTGTACTTCCTAATAAGCAGTAATGGGACTCTGTTATTTATTGATAGAAAGTATAGTAATTTTAATGACAACATATAATACATAACCCCAAAATGTGATGTTGTCCCTATTTTACTATAAAGTGTAGTAATTTTTTAGGTAATTTTTCTCTGCGTGTATAGCAAATGCAATTTTTGGGATATCAATTTGCGTGAGGGATCTGAACAATGAATATATGATTCTTGCAAAAAAAAATCGAATAGTAGAAGCATGCCATTCATACATGGTTTCTCAATTTGTGAGAGTTTTTTCCGCTCCATATTACGTCCTATACATTTTCTTTGCTCATTTCAAGATTATTCTTCTGAAGCATATCGTCTATATTTTAAATTTCACATGCTGTATCTGGTATTCAAAATTCCGCACGGTGTATCGTATAACGTCATTTAGATCACACATCGTGCTCCATTCGCTATTCCTGACTTTCCTAAATTTCTTTGAGCGAAGTGTGACGTTTCAGATGAAGAAAGTATCATTGTTCTGTTAAATGTCGTCGCAAGTTCTTAACGTTTTCAAAAACTCTCTCATCATAGAATTTAGTACGAAATATTGGAAAATGGTTTGCCACTATATAGCGCCTACAAAGGAATTTGTTGTCCTTGCAAAAATACTCACTCTAGCAGCTAAGACGTTAGGGACCGTCCATAAACTACGTGGCCTTATTTTTGCAACTTTTTGACCCCCCCCCCCCATGTAGCTCTGCCGTGGCTGTTCTTTGACCCCCAACATAGAAACGTAGTTTTTCACGTTCAACCAAAATAATTTCAATCAAATGAATTCTTATTCAAATATGACCCTAATAAAATCGAAATTAACTGGAATGAAAGATTTATTTTATTGAAATAAAATTTCTTTCATTTCAAATGAAATTTACTTGAATGGAGAATCTTATTTGATCCAATCGTACATGTATATTTGGGTTACATTCAAATGGATCATTTTTCTGGATATTTATACAGAATTTAAATAAAAAACCACGTAGCTTGGAACCGACCCCCCCCCCTCCATGTAGCCTAACGTAGCATTTCATCTTACCCCTCCCTCCCCCCATATTGGCCACGTAGTTTATGGATGACCCCATAGTTCTGTTAACAAATTTGTTTATGACTGCAAAAGAATGTAGTTGTGTCAGTCATTTTCCTTGCTCTTCCAGCTAATGTTTTTATGTAGACGCTATAGCAACAGACCTGCTTGTTATGCCAGCAATACTTTTTTCTCAGTGTGTTGAAGCGTTGAAGCGTAACGAAAACGCAAGCGAAGAGTCATCTACGCGTAACAAATAGTCACCTAAGCTCAATTTTGGAGGTAATTGGAACATTTTCACGTTTCATTTGTTTCAATATCCGCTTCCTCCACTTTTGAATTTCCACCAGAGTATATTTCATTCTACATCTGAGAAGTATTTCTCAACATATGAGGTACAATGGTGGTAGTTCAGGGCAGAATATTGTAATTTTTATTGTATCATTTTGCTTCGTGTAGTGCTCAAATCACTATGTTTTTCTAACTTTGATTAGAATGAATTCTTAACTCCTTGAGAGCGAAAGCTCATGGTTTGGGGGTTAGGTTCTAGCAGTGACTGTATTTTTGAAGAAATTTCGTCCCCCTGGAACAATAAAATTTCATTTTGGAGCAATACAAAACCCCATTCCAATCGAATAAGCTTAATTTTGAGCGTCTCAATGCGGTTCAATCTTTATACTTTGACTTTTTCGCAATACGATTCTACACCACCTGAAGAAATTCCCTTTACATTCTCTACATCTTGAACGCTAAGTACGGTATCTCACTATTTCACGTGATAGTACTAAATCGCCGTTCCCAAAAGTATGGAAAAAAAAGATATACAGTTACGGAGTAAAAACGTTGAAATTATTAATTAATCATGTGTCAATTTCATATTTAAACTTCCAGAATGATGGCAATTCTCTCCTCTAATATGGTTCATTCTAATTTATAAGAATTGTGGATTCCATGGTATAATCGATAAGCGATAATTCGTGTTTCATGCTGATTATATATGGAAAGATCGTTTTATCCTGTACTAATCGGAGCTAAGTTTCTACGTTTACGCGAACCAACTCTGTTTTGCGTTCTTAACTTGATCATTCTGCGTAAACGCACAAGTAAAGCACTTTGGCTTCTTTGATCCTTTGGTTCGAGTGGAGATTCTGCTGTCCATATAAGGCATGTTGATGGAGCGCCACGTAGGGCAGTCGTTTCAACCGACTTGACGAGTGTTGTCCAAGCCGTTGGGAATAGTTATTTTTGCCGGCGATCTATCATAGCGTGTTCCCAACTTATTCAAATGATAATCCACGGCCTTCAATGTTTCAGGATTGTCTATAGGGGAGGGTGGGGCATGTTTTCCCACTTATTTTTCGTCGGTTTTTGTATTTTTTGTCCTGTTGCATATTTCAAGAAGTTTGAGGTACCATTTTACTCATCGAAGCTTCCGCTACAACCTAGTTCCCGCGTACAGGGCAAGTTTTCCGACACCTTGAAACCATATGGGGGCAAGTTTTCTCACTCATTCAAAATCGTCAAAAATAGGTACAAAATTGTGGTTTCGATACGAATTGAATGTTTTATTCGACGCACATTAGGAAAACAGTTACAATATGGAATAAACGTGATGTACAAGAACAATATAACGAATGAAGTAAATGAAAAGGAAGAGAAAGAAAGAATCAATTTACCGAATCACATGAAAGGAAATGCTTTCAACAATAATCGTCATCGCAATCACACTTGGTTGAGATGGAGACAAATTTCTTTAGTGAGAAAATTTGTCCCACAATTATTTTCAAACTTTGGATGAGGTTGAAGTAGTGAAGACGAGAGCGATTCATCACAACTATGACATCATTCGATTCAGGGGACTTCCATTTTCCAATATATATTTTATTAAAATAATCAACATAACATAAGTATGTTTTTGTTTTCAATTTGAGTGAACACATGTAAAGTTTACTCGCCAACGACAAAATCGTGAAAATAATTCTCTTGACGCGATAAATGCTACATCGAATGATACTACTCACGATGATTCATCCAGTGGCACGCTTTCCCAGTACACTGAGAAACTATAACGCATTGGAATACGTGGTCCTACAGAAAACTTGCCCCATCCTCCCCTACCCTCACATATTTGACAAAAAATTTGAACGGTTTTTGTCCTTATATTCAATTTTTAGACTGATTTCGTCCTGATTGTTGAATAATGCGGACAAAAACAGGACTTTTTCAAGATTTTCGCCTGATTTTCTCCTCAATCATTTTTATTTGTTGGAGGAGGAATTCAGACTGAAATCATGGAAAACTACTGTTTTTATCCGCATTATTCGACAATTAGGACAAAATCAGTCTAAAAATTGAATATAAGGACAGAAGCCGTTTAAATTCTGTGACTCGGGTTATCAATCTTTCCGCAACATGTGGGCCGAGAAGAATAATTAGTTGCCCTTGCTCCAAATTAGCTCCAGCAACTAGATGCAGTTCGGAAATATAGTAATCTTGGAAAATATTTCTCAAAATCTGAGAGTGTTTCTTAAGTTTCTTAAATAAAGATAAAACGGTTCACATTTGTATTGAATTTCATGTTAAAAAAGAATGAAAATTGAACTTCCAAAAAGTCGCGCATGAAATTTTACAAAATGATGAATGCAATTTCGAAATTTCATCATACACTTTACAATTTTACAACTTCATGCGCGACTAACAAAATTTCCACATTTTATTATTCACTTTGTATAATTTTATGCGCGACTTCTGGAAAATTCATATTTTTTTTCCTATTTTTCGTGAGGTATTGATAAATTTTCATTCTTTTTCAAATAAAATTCAACAAAAATTTGAACTGTTTTATCTTCATTAAGAACTTGATAAATACTCTCAGATTTTAAGAAATATTCTCCAATTTCTTATTGAAGATTACTATATTTCTGAACTACAATTTTCTCCGTGCTGATTGTTGGCTCAACTAAGTTTGAATTTAATTTCTTTGATTTCATTTGCTAGCAAATAACAGCTGTTACTAACTTGAAGTCGCCTTTATTATGGACTTCTATTTTTTCAATCACTTGGAACTAATTTTCACAACTAACTCCAGTTCATTCGGTCAAATAAATTATTTTTTTTTTTCGATGTAAAATTTACATTCCCGATTTAACAATTTCTCATATTTGTATGTATCATTTGGAATATTCAGTTGAAATTGAATTCAAGACTTCAAAAATGTTTGTTCCGGTTTGATACGTCTATTACAAGACAACACGGAAATCATTGCGACATGTCTTCAATCGAACTTACGTCTCCAGCCGTGCATGGAGAAAAAATTAGCCATTATTACCGCGAATTTTTTTTTTTTTTTTTTTCAGTTAATCCATGTATGAAACTGTATTTTCGTTGAGTAGAAAGGGAATTGTTTATCACTCTATGTAAAAAAGGTGATTCATATGCTCGTGTATATCTGAACGTTCTTACTCCCATTACTAAACTTGTTCCTGCCTCATTTGAAGAGGAAACCCCTGAAAATTAAATAAGGTGACTATGAAATTTAAAGGAAAAAAATTCAACGTCATTCCTTTTCTGATATAAATGCATTTTTCAATGTATTTCACGAGGGTTGTATTGTAAAACAATTTATTCTCTTTCATAAATATGCATCGTTTTTCACGGGGTTTCAATTATTTTTGGAAATAGGTGCAGGTGAAAACTTCTTACTCACCGAAGAACAGACTGAATTTCTAATAGAATTTACTGTAAAACATCTTAAATTTGATCAGGTTTCTATTGTTTCGTCATAGTATATTTCATTGTAAGTTCAGTCTGTTCCTCGGTTACAAAGTGCCATAGTAAATTTAACTCTAAATTTTTCTCCGTGCAATAATAGAGGATTTGATCAATTCTGTTGAAACCCTTTTAATTATTAACGATGAAATTAATGAATTTTCAAGATTTTATATGTAATATTTTGGTGAATTTGTTCAAAAGAAGTGTCGACCTTTTGTTTGAATAATGAAATTTTTATTGAATTTCATGTAATAGGGATTTACAAGCTAAGAAAGATCATTTTATTCATCGAGATCTGAACAACATTTCCAAGTTTATTGAATAGAATATGATTTTGTTTAACCACCCTATCTACCATTCTTTTTTTTCCTTTTTGAACAATCTCTTCTTCCTGGATCCAGAGTTTCTTTTCTTCTTCCTGTTTTGTTATGTTTTTTTTTTTTTCTTTATGAGAACAAGGAAGCAGCAATATTCCTCCCTCCTCTCATTCTCAAGACGCGATATTGATCGTTTCAAGAACTGAAAAGATAATTTGTTGTGTAGAATACAGTAATACCGCATGAAAGTGCATATAATTTATATATATATATTTTGTTTTCTTCAAATTAAGGAATGTCTAGGGTTATACAAAAAATGGATAATAGTGTGAAGGATATAGATATTTATATTCATATATTTATGAATATTCGCACATACCAACACTCGAAATGACCTTCAGTTTTCTTCTTAGCAAAGACGTAGCCAAGGCAAACCTGTGAGCCTCGTTATTAAGATAGTATTATGTGCGATCGCACAACATTTAAAAAAATGAACTATATACGATCGATAAGCATCCCTAACCACTGGTTTGTTTTAGAAGGTCAAGTACACGAGAAATCTTGATTGTATATTGAGTTTAGAATCGATATCGGTTACTACGTTAATTTCTCAGTTTGTACTTGATTATAATTCTTATTGTTTCTAACTAGAATACTACTACTCGAGGAATATTACCGATCGATCATTCGGTACTGATCAGTCGGATATTAATAAGACCCTGGCGAACAACAGGATGGGATAATAATCCGGTAGAACTTCTTTTCTCGTCGAATATTCGAAATTGTATTCATAAGGAATCCTTGAATTTTCACAAATCAATTCTATACACATCATGCGAATCTTCATGTTTGAAACAGACTTGGTATTATGACTTACAACAATAATGTCAGAGCACATATTTTCTTACAATAACTACATTCGATTGTATGGTAAGGAAAATTGATATCGTTCGATCGCACTGTATCAATTAGTTTATTTTGAATTGTTACTCTTACACAATTATTACGGCTTTCACCATCGTCAATTTGTGAAAATGAAAATATAATAATAACTAGAAATATAATATGGAAATCAAATGAAAAAGAAAGATATACGGATTAATTATTGAGACTCATATATTCTAATTTCCTGTCGTGTTACATTTGTATTGTTATATTGGTAAGTCGAACTATTCTTTCTTGATTCAAACTCACAAGTCGAGTTGTTATCCCTGCGTTATTGACAATATTGAGATATATACGACTACGAATCACTCAACACAACAGGGAGAGAAATGAGAGGATTATCTATATTTTCTTTTTAGTTTATTAAATTGCGAATAAACTTATCTTTTTCTTGTTTTATATCATCAGTGTTCGTGGTCCACCGTTGGCCCGCCAGTTCCTCTTCCTTTGGATATCTTTAAGTAGAAACTGATTATGTACCTCTCTTCCTTGACACCGACAATTTCGTTTTACCTCTCCTCTCTTCCCATATCGTATCGATATTTTCGTTACCTGTATGGCAACGACCCCTCTTTTCCCTTATCATAGATAACGTGCCCTTACAGCACAGACGTTTGTAATTTCACAAAAGGTTCCACTCCATAATCCAAGTCTGTTCTTGAAATATTAGTAATCGAAGTGATCCATAATGTGTTTCTTGCTCCGCCTAGTTACGTCTTGAAACGAAATTTCTACCTTAGAAAATTTCCAAAACACGTGCACGTCCCAAACGGTTCAGTCAAAATTTGGGTTGAATATTGACACAAAGGATGTCAGAAATAAACACAAAAGTGTTGAGTTTGCATCGCAAATTTGTTAATTTGACTCTCATCTGTGTTGATTTTCATGAAGCTGAAACCAGTAGCTGTAAAACTAGTAACCGATTGTTGTAATTTTTTATTCAAAATTGTTGGAGCTTTGTTCATATCAAAAATCGATTAATTAGCAGCCTACCAAACTTTTCAGATGTTTGAATCCTCGATAAAAATTGTGCGTAGAGAGTTATGACAATCGGCTGCCAGTTTCGGCTTCATTGGATTTTCAACACGAATATTGAGTGTACCTTTTCCAACAACCCACTCTTCACTGTGTTCAAAGAGTCAAATTGACTATATATAACATATATGTGTTGAATTACTCACCCTGTAAGCAATGAAACTGTACATTTATATAAGAAAATAACGTCGAGATCATTTACAATCCCAGTAAAACGTGAGAGATTTCCGTATGAATACAAATTTTTCAATCTCACGGTACCAGAGAATTCCTTGAATTTCTTTCAACGATTCGACCGAACGTTATCGATACAACTATATAATATGAGTTTCTCTTACCTGTTACAGAATCTCTTCGCGAATACAACGGCCTTTCGTCGAATTTGTACAAGCCATCCAACTATGACAAACTTGCCCTATCCCTGCTATCGCCCCTCCCTAACGAGCAGGATTTTGCGATAAACGTTTGTACGTTGTTGTCAAACGAGGGAAAGCACACGTTGCGCCTCGATAGGTATCCTCGTCTCGTGAATATCCTTCTGGCGCACGCCGGTATCTTCGATTCTCCCGGTACTCGTCAGCTGTTCATCGAAGTCTATTCGCGCGTTAGAAATTACTCGATCAACTCGTTCTGGCCAGACGTTCTCGATTCCCAGGACATCTTGGATTTAACCAACGAGAGAACTTTTATGAAAAAACCAGAATCAAGTTTACAAACGTTTTCTAGACGAAAAACATTGGAAAAAGAAAAACAGACCAATAAAGCAACCTCGTCTAGAACACCAACGACGTCAACCACTCCGTTGGCTTCCACGTCCACGTCTGCGTCTACCTCGTCCTCGACGTCAACGTTGACGGAAGGCGATGAAGAAGTTACCCCTGTCGCTACGACGTCTATGGATGTAGACGTTGAGGTAATATTTCAATTTATTTATGTTTTGGAGTATCGATTACGTTATTTGACAGTACCAAGTGGAATGATTGTTTTTTTTTCTTTGTTACGTCCGTTTACAGGCGCTTCCAGAGTGTTCGAGGTTAGACGAGGGATTGTTCAATCAAGACGGCGCAGAAGGAGGAGGGGGAGGAGGAATTTCGATAAAGGATCAACAACAAAATTCCATACAATTCGAAGAGGAGGATAAGGATTTATTTTGCGTAGGACGAACGTTGGGCACGCAAGACCCCTACGGTCAACGTGTTCTACAAATAGCCTCGATATTAAGGAATTTAAGTTTTACCCCCGAGAATGCCGCGATATTGGGTAGGAATCGATGTTTTTTGAGATTCGTACTGTTGTGTACAAGATCGAGGTGGAGTAACTTGCATCAATTAGGATTTGATATACTGGGAAATATAGCAAATGAAGTGGTACTAAAAGAGGCTGGGGAGAAAATAACTGAGGTTGTATTATCTTGTATAGCCAAGGGAATTGAATCTCAAGATAGGTTTATCGTTATTTCCTGTTTGGAGGTGCTTAATAAGTTGAGCCAACAGGACAGTAACGAAGAAGTCGTCACGTTTGGTTTGGAGGACCGAGTTTATGAACTTATATGCAGGTGAGTGAACAACGTGTACTCGAATAATAAGAATCGTTTAGAATAATTGATGAGCGCTGGGTTTATGTATTACATAAATTTACAGGTTTCTAGCTCTCAGCGACATAGCTCTTCTAGTGTATACCTTGGAGTGTCTATACGCTTTAACCTCTTTGGGTGAAAAACCGTGCACCAGTGTCGCGCGGGTTCGCGGTGCTATCGATACGTTGGTCGCTCTCGTTACCGTGGAAGCCCAAAGTTACGGTCCCAAAGCCTGTATTCTGATGAGGGTGGTCGAAACCGTGTCCACTTTGTCAGCCCCATCTTCTTCCGGGAGCGTCACAAATACTCCCAACACTCCAGCGACAACCGCCACAGCTGGAAGTAGCATTACCTCCACGTCTACCACCAGTTGTACCACCATCGTTCCTTCTACTCCCGTTGTTACCGTTACATCCACCGTCCCTACGAGTACCGTCACAAGTACGACGCAATTGCAACAACAAATTTCCTGTACCCCAGTTTCTTTCTCTCCGAAAACCTCAGCCATCACTACCCCCGTGACGGTGACCCCTGTCAATAGTTTGGGAGTTTCGGCATCGACCGTGGCAATGTCAACCCCGATTCAAACAGCGGTCCCACCTTTATCCTCTAGATCCGTCGCAACCACCCTCACTTCAACCAAATCCACCACGACGAATACCACGTTTTCTAAATCCGCGACGCACAGTAAGTAATATAATTATATTGCCAACGACGATGTATCTTCGAGAATAACATCTTATTATTATTACATACGCTTTGTTTGTAGAAGCAGCAGTAGAGACAGCTAGTTCGATTCAACAGCAACACGCTCACCAACAAATCATTCAAGAAAACGAACAATTCGCTTTGAATTGGTTGAGATCAAATTTTGAATTGTCCCCGGGGGTACGCGTCGAACAAGAAGAACTCTACAAGAAATATCTTGGTTGCTGTACAAAGGTCGGCAGACGGGGAGTGATCGCGCCACTTCATTTTCCTAGATGCGTCAGGTTGGTAATTTCACCATGAGACTCATAACTTTGATTATGATATGTCATTAGCGTAACTAGAGTCATTTAATTGGAAAGATACCATAAAAGGAACATAAAAATATTCAAATTTGTATAAAATGTTTCGAATCGTTTCCCTTTCTAAATACTAATAGTATTTTTTTCCCTACGTTTTGACCCTCAGATCGGTATTCGGTGGAATCGTCGGTCCAAATCCATTGAAAGGTGATACGACTGACGTTCAATATTACGAAGGAATACGATTGAGGACCAGTCCAGTTCCCGTGAGTTATCCGAGCCAGATAGCAGTCGCAACGAATATTACTCCGATCGGGCAACAGCAACAAACGGCCGCCAACGCAATTCCAGCTAAGGTGGTGCCCCCCGTACAACAGCGTACAATCAAGAATATAAGTCCCGTTCCCGATAGCACGGCCTTAGATAGTCCTGCATCCATGGTTCTTCAGAGAGTTCCAACCCCCGCCTCTCCTATTCTAAAAGCACAGTTATCTGCTCCACCAAAACCCCAAACTTCCAGTAATAATAATCCTATCGATCAATCTCTGAATAATAATCCAGTCACCAAGGTTGTTGTTGACTCTAAAAGTCAGGTGGGTCCGAGAGTCCTAAAGCTCTGTGTAAAAAACCAACCTCAAATTTGTTCATGACCTTGGTTATAATCACTTTATTCAAATCATGAAAAGCACTTTTATCGACATTTCAATACCACCTATACTTATTTTTCCTTTATGCAAGAATTTAACCCCATCGTCGCTTTCTTCTTTGTCTCATGGATGTGAATAATATTTTTGTATATTCGTATTCCAATATTTCTTCCAATCTCATTTATGATTCGTATTTTCTATTTGCACGATAAAAATTTGAATGAAGGATGTTACAAAAGAATTGGAAAAGAATTTTCTTGATTAGAGAAATATTTTAAAATCGCTTAAGTAACTTGAACTCCATGAGTTGTCACTCCTACACGCAAAACATGCAAAAATGTATTATTCTGGGAGATATTTCAATTCTTCTTCTTAATACGCCATTTATAATTTCACATTTGAAGTTTGATTTGATTAGCCCTGATTAATTCTAAATTTGTGTAGAAAATACAAATGTATCACATGCTTCGAAAAGATCGATATTTTATCGTGCATGTAGATTTTTTAATTCAAAGTATCAATACATTTAACAAGAAGAAAAAAAAGAATTCGCATTCATCTACATAATAAGTCATGGAAAGTGGAGCCTCTGTAATAAGAGTCTCTAATTCTCAATTGTCATCAATTAACGATAACGATGATGAAACTGCAGTTTTGGCTGAAAATGATGAACTTAAATCTTTATACATGCATGAAATACTAATATTTCGATGACAATTTTCACTAGCATTTCCAGTCGATACCTCGCGGTGACAAGACTCTTATTACAAGGAGCTCTAATGAAAAGTAGTATGAAATTATTTATTGTTTTTAAATGTTCATTAGGTATCTGTATCTCACCCTCATCTAAGTCAGGCGTTATTGGCAAGTGGCACGCAACCGAATCCTCAGTCACAGCAACAGCAGTTACAACAGCAGCAGCAACAAATACAACAATCGCTACTGCAACAGCAGCAACAACAGCAACAGTTACTCCAACAACAAACCCAAATTGTCCAGGTAGTTTCAAAAGAGGATAACCGAAGTGCTGGTACTACGTCTAGTTCCATAATAAAAAGCCTTTTGGCTACCAAGGTAACAGTTAGCGGTGACTGCATGCCCAGTGCCGTTACATCTTGTGTGTCTGCCCCTACTGCCTGTGTAACAAACACTACCATTAGCATCGCATCAAGCATCAGTGCCAACCAGCTAATAACCAGCAACCAGGTATCATTTTGTATAATAACAAATTAGTGTAGCATTTTTCAAATATTCTTAAGTGATTTTGAGTTTGATTATTGTTGTTATTTTTCGTGATGCTCGTGATATGACTATTCGTTAATAGATGTGGTTTTCTCTTGTGTTTGTTTTCTTTCTTTTAACGAAGAATTAATTCGAAATGAAATATGATTCAGAATTGAAACGATCTTGTCTTCTGGACATAATTCTTCATGAACGCGTTGAATCTTTAAAATTTTAAAATAATTCAAGAGCAATCATATCCTTCAAGAATGATCGATGAATTCTGAATCAGTTCGTGTAAAGAAAGCGGAATGCAGATGTTACAATTTATCTTTTCTACTTTTGTTGATCCTTACATCATTAGAACGTGGTGTCGTATCAAACATACAGTTCGAAAAATGATGAAGGAAATGACAAATTTACAAATTCAATTCTACAATCAAAGATAATGTAAGAGTAGGTCCTATTTTGCATCTTCGATATCGTCGAAATAAAGTGATTTCAAGTTGGAACATCGATGACACAAAGGATTTTATAGTTTATAATTATGTGGCTGAATTTTGAATCATTTATTGAAAAGAAATTCGAATAAATAATGAAGGAATACATAATTTTGTAACCCTACTGGAGCAGAATTTGTGTTTTTAAATAAAACATGGTATTTGTTTTTCCACATTCTGTAATGTTCAATTACCGATTCGTTTCTATAAAGCATTGAAACTTGAAAAATATTCTCAATGATAATTTCTCATATTATAAATTATGAAATAAATTTGTAAAGTTATCGATTGTCTTCACAGTTGTATTTTTTAACTCGTTATCAAGATTGAAGTGATTTACCATATTGAAGGACATATCGTCATATTCACAGATATAACCATATCATTCCCCATTACTTGATAACGAGTTAAAATTGTTTGTGCTTACATAATACAGTTTTGATTTATTCCAAAGAAATGTATTGATCAGTATTAATTAATGAAACTGAGTGAAAATTTGATGATTTGATCAAAGGCACTGATTAGATATAAAATAATACTAACACAAACAATGGCATGCGTAATTTTGTCATGAAAGAAAAAAAACGAAAAGAATTTATAAATAAGTTTTTCTTCTTTTATAAGAAAAACAGTTCCGAGTAGGATGAATCTTTTTATTTTGCATCTCCTTGAAATCAATAGAAATGAAATAAAATTTACGATGAATGATGTAATAGGTTGCACAACGTCAGCAACAACAAAGGTTATTGCAATTACAATTGACAAGTTCGCCACAACCTGCTGCCGGACTCAAAGTTACTCCTCCAACGGCTACGATACTCCAAAAGACTCCTGCTGTAAATGCGAAACAACAGCAACAACAAAAATTATCACACACGACGAATATTCCTGCCAAAAAGATACAAAGGCTCAACGGAGCCAAAATCATTATGACTAACAATTGTGAGAAGGTGAGAATTCGATTTCATACTTTTACGTGCAAAATCTTTGATTAATTTCATTTTTTAACATTTTCTTTTTCATTAAATGCATGTGATTTGTCGATTTCAGACTGAAGTAAATGAAATTGAAAACGCCAATCAAATGATTACATCGACGACAATAGCTGTAACAACAAACTCGACTGAAAACCACATATCGTCGTTAAGTGCAAAGGTGTGCCGGCCACCGACCTCGCCCGTAGTAACCGTAATAAATAAAACACTCAATCAACGGACCGTGTGCACCTCGATCGCCGAAGATTCGGATTCAACGAATAATTCTTTGGCCTCGAGTAGCGGAATTGGTGGTGGGAGCAGGGATTATTCGGTGGGCGCGGGAGCCGAAGAAGAAAGTTCCTTAACGAGTTTCGAAGGGATCCTTTTGAACGGTGCTCCCAGCAATTTGGATATCGACGGACAAGAGGATGGCTCTTCGAAAGATTCGTCGAATTTGAGTTGCAAGGAGAGACCGTTGCAGAGCATGATGCTGGCTGATTTATTGGAGAGAAAAGTCGATAAGGAGCCAGTTTTGAACGGAGTTCTTGGAAAGAACGTGAACAACGAGAAGGGGATGGATCTAGTTGAAAACCACATCAAAAAAGTATTAAAAGAATCGTCGAGCGACATTAAGGTGAAAACCGAAGTGGACGAGGACGGTAATCTACATATGATTCAATCGGAAGTGTCAGAGGAGACCTTGATCGAAGCCCCGGCAAGGGGTATCAAGAGAAGTTGCAGCGAATCCGACGACGTGGAAGTGAAGAAGCCAAAGTATTCGAACGGCACGACGTCTCCGGATCCGGCCGTCGACTCGACGACCGCCGAATCGACCGTATCTAGCATCAAGTCCGAAGAACAGGACGATGAAAAAGACGGGGAGAAAGTTACCGTATCTTCGACGGCTGCGAATTTGTACGCGGCTTTGGCCGCGGATTGTATAGAAGACGAGATCGAAGAAGAGATGGTGATAGTGAAGGAAGAACCCGCGATTTGTATAAAAGCGGAACCTCCTTCTCATATATTTATCAATCAGACGTTAGAACAACAAAAACAACAACAGCAACAGCAGCAGCAAAAATTGCAACAGCAATTGCAACAACAGCAACAACAAATCCAACAGTTCCAACAGCAGCAACAACTCCTTCAACAACAACAACTCATAGTTACAGCGCCTAGACAGATAGTCGTTCAGCAAACGCTACAACCGAACAATCAAGTCATAATTCCTGCCGGAGCCGTTAAAAATCGACAACCCCAACCTCCACAAGTTTTGCTGCAACAAAGTCCAGGAGGTCAGATACAGTATGTAGTCTCGGGTGGAGTTCCTGGACAGAATTACGTTCTCGCGCAACCACAGACGGCTTTAGTTCAGGGACAAGCTCAAACCGTTCTTGTTGCACAAACGACGCAACAGCAAGGCACGGGTGCTAAAACCATTATTATATTGCAACCTCAAGCTCCCCCTCAAGCGGCCCCGCAAAAGATGGTCGCGGTTACCCCGCAAGGACAACAAGTTGTGGTGACGCAAGTTCCACGACCGATTTTACAAAGTCCCGCCCTTGGGAATATACCGCCGCCATTGGTACCGACTTCGGCAACGATACCGCAAACTTCCATAATAGTTAATAGTTCAGTAGCACAAACTAATCCTAATACAGTTACCGTCACGATACCCGCGATCGCCCAACCGAGTCCGATTTCGACTAGCGTCCCGTCTAGAGTCGTAACGCCAACTCCAGCGTCAACCCCACCCCCGACAAGACCCACCACTCCTCATCAAGCTGCCGCCACCCACGGTTTGCCCATCAAAAATTCTGTCAAAGTTATGAAGACCGTGAGCTCGTCTACTTCGACCGAACCGGAATCCAAACCCTCGACCAGCCATCAGATTCATCAAATTGCCACGCCGGAGAACAAAACTTTCACGATCAAAATCGATCCTAATGCATATTTGTGCGAGTGGCGAGGATGTTTGAGGTATTTATAGCAACTATGTTTCATATCGATGATACATCCTCATATCGTTATCGAATTTTTAATAACAGATTTCATTTTATCCACCAGGCAATTCAAAACACCTCACGAAGTTTATCTTCACGTGTGCGAAGCCCATTGTCCATCCGATACCGAGGAAACCCTTTGTTTGTGGGCAAGTTGCGACGCCCTGAAAAGACGGAGGTTCTCGTTGATGACACATTTGTACGATAGGCACTGTAATGCGGATGTAAGTGATGAAAATTTGTATGCACATATCTGGTCTAGGAATCTTCTTTGACATCATATTTTTCATGTTTCATTTTTCCAGACGATGACAATGAGACGTAAACAGTTAACCATAGCCGGTAAAACTGAAGTTTCTACGTCCACTTCCACGTCTACTCCCCATCATCCTGGATATGCTCCCAACGCGGCGCTGCACGCTATCAAAAGGCATGCCTTGGAATTTGTTAACCCTAAAGAATTAATGGTACGTCTACTACCTTATTTTGAATTTCTTCTATGACTCACGTTTCACGTTAACGACAAAAACATCAACAACACCAAAAAAAAAACAACAAAAAATTAATGAAAGAGATACAGGAAAATCTATGAAAAAAATATACCATAGGTCATTTACCGAACATAAATGATCTATGAGTGGTAAAATTTTGAAGATTTTCCGGATATCTGTCTTCTTTTCTTTTGCTCGTCACTCTTGTTGACCATGAATTTAATAGACATTCTTATTCTCTCTCTTGGTAAAGCAGCAAAGGCCAACCAAGCCCGCTGCTGTCACCACTAGCTCCGCCCCCAGACCAGGGCAAAATCCTCCGCCAGAACAGGTAAACACGTACTCGAAAAATCGAGCACAATTCAATGAAAAAAAAGACATTAGAAAGAGAAATTCAAATCTTTACAAGCACCTTATAATGGTCCTGCGCATTGTTCGTGCTCAAAACAAAACCTTCACTTGTATATGCTATCCATATATGTATACAGCCTACACGTTGCTTTATTATTTTTTGATTTTCATTCATTTTTTCGTAGCTGTAGCATGGATTCTCAATTTTTCTCATAGTATTTCATTCTTATTATTATTATTATTTTTATATTACTGTTATATCATGTGTTTATGTGTTTTGAAGTTGGATGAATTTTTAATTTTACGATTGATATCGGAGAGAAACGTTCGTTTGATACTTGGCATGGTACTTCTGTACAAATCCAGTTGCATTCAATTGAATTTGTAGAATAATGGCGTCAAAAGTATCCGAAAAATTGCTTTTACGCAAAAAGGTTCCTGCATCTCAAATTTTTTTTTCCTTTTTTTTTTTTGTCAATTTAACAATGGGAATAAAGCAAAAACGTTCTCAACACTTTATCCATATCATGTTTGGATTCACTGATTCGATCGGTACGGTATGTTTAGGATATGAACATTTTACCCTGGGGAAGGGACTTGAAGAAGATGGTTGAAAGGATACGAAGAGCCGTGGAACTAGTCAAATTTTTCGGAAAAAACTATGCGAAAATGCGTGCATTTATTTATAATATCTCTCTGTATGGTATTTGTTCGACTGCTCAACAAATTGCCCAGGGCTACACCACTCGTAATATTCTATGAAAAAAAAACTTGGATTATTGATCAGAAAATGTATACACTGTTGAAAATTTCTTGAAATTTCATGCACATATGTGAATGAAAATTCAATTTTTGTTAACTGAAATAGGAATCCAAATACATGTTATTGAATTTTCAAGTTATCGTGCATGAAGATTGAAATTAATGTACAGGTGATTGAAAAAACTTAGAAAAATTTAATCCAGTATAATAACATAATAATATCATTATAATTATAATCAAATCATTGCTCTAATGGCATCCAACTGAAAATAACAAAAATGATGCAAGTTGGTTTGGATTTGAAAAAAAATCTAAAAATGCTCATATCTCAAAAACTAACCTTCAAAAAACGGGAAATTCTTGCATTATGGCTGCAGAATACGCCCTTGAAATACAATTTTTCTCACTTGGGTCACCCTGTATACTAACGCTTTGACGAAGTCATCCACGCATCCATTTCAACTTTGTACTAGTTAGATCACACGATTTGTTCAGTGTTTCTACATTACAAGTACATCTTGATTCACAAGTTTGAAAAATGAACGCAAGGTCATAGAAGCAGAAAAATGCGCCCTTCCACATAAGTGGCAGTGTCTTGAGTGATATAGAGCTTTGGCGTCCGGTTTCGACGTCCCGCGTTCACATCTTGTGAAGGTGATTTTGTTTTTTTCAACAATCATGAAGATGTGCATGAAATTTAAAGAATTGGTTCTTGAATTTTCAAGTACAGTGCGAATTATTTTGCTTTTACGTGAGTGGAAGCTGCTTCCATTACATGTAATTGAAAATTCAATCAGAAATTTATAACAGTGTACATGATTTATGAGAAAGTTGTTGCAAAATTTTACGCGTCCCTCCATTGAGAAATCTTTGAGAGTTCTTGCAAACATTCAAATGAAGATGGTCAAATTGGAGAAACAAGTGTACGATTCACTGTATTGCAACTTAAATTGACAGGATTAGAAACAATTAGTGTTTAGTTACGTATGATGAGTATTTAATCGTTTTAATCAAACAAGTCTCTTCGTTTAACGGAGATGAGTTTTATCTTTCGAGTCATACGTTCACGCACTTTGGTTCATTATTTTTTGACATCTATGATGAGTTCCATGTGGATCGTGAATAATTGATGTATTATATGCTTCTCATTATATTTTCAATCAATACAATCATCGCTTCTCCAGAGCCGTGATGCCAGAAACCAAGTTTTGCCCTCTCCATCTAGCACCATCTCTATAGAAATTCCACGCACATAATGAAGCCACCGACGAAAGAAATTTGATTGTGTAGAGGCAAAATGTCTTGATGGAGGGATCAAAAATTGGCGAAAGTTGGAATTTCTGGCATCACTGCCCCAGAGTTGAACGCAAAATATTTCCTTTCGGGGGGCATCCATTAATTACGTGAGGCATTTCGTAAGATTTTCCGCAACTTCCGCTCTCTCCCCGAATCTCACGTGAGATTTTTCAAACTTTGTGTTTTGGGTGTGGATGCGTTGGATGATTAAAAAAGAAAAACAAAAACACAATTTGTTGTATTACTTTTATTTAAGATTAGCAACAACTAGTAGTTGAGAAAATCACAGATTTGGAAAGATTCACCTTGATCCTCTCTCCCCCTTGGATCCCCTCGCGTAAATAATGAACGCCCCCTTCAAAACAAACAATCTGAATAGATGATGTATCTCCCTTTGAATGTTCATGCTTTGGTATTGGAATTGCTGTAATTCTTAGTTTTAGAAGCATGAAATTCATTCGGTATTTTTGAATTTTTTGAAAACTGAATCCGAAACTGAAGAATTTTGAAATCAGAGTATTGCGAAAGTGACTAATCAAAAGTTTGTTATAGAAAATATAGAATTTAGAGGTAGGATGATGTATTTGAAACAGAATCAATTGAAAGGATCTTATCCCCTTGAACAGTAGAATAATATTGTTTTGTCTTCTGTACATTATGTAATTATTTAAGGATATTCACCACTTTCGAAATTAATTGATTTCTGAATAAATTGAGAAAACAGAAAATGATAAGTACTCGCATCTTGCGGACAATTGGAAGAAGATGTAGCTATTCATTATTTTTCATTTTATTCATTGATATCTAAAAAAACGGCGGGGAGGGTGGGGTGGGATTTGGCATCTAGTAACTCCATGGAACTTCACACCATACCGGAATAGAGTCCTTACATTAGAAACGCATTGGAAGGCAAGACGCGGAATTGTCTCTCATTCAAATGAATATAAAACACGAGATGAAGTGAGAATAGAACTGATTTTATGTCAGCGATATCGGAACACGAACGCTAAGTGGCTCTATTTGGTGGAACTTTTCTTTTGCACCAAATTGCTCGAAACTCAAATCTTCTTTCAAAAAAACTTCTTTTCGGGATGGATCAGGTCTCGAAGAATGAATTCTGTTCGTATCTTTTTGAATGCCTAGAATTGATTTCACTCGGTACATCTTTCTGGGATATCGAAGATGATATGGTTAATCATTGTTGTTAAATTAACGCATCTTGCCAAAAATTAAACAGGGAGGGAGAAACATTTGCGCCTAATAACTTTGCGAAAACGTGGTGAATGCTATTGAGCCCTCATTTTTCTCACTATAAATCTTCTACATTAAAGACTGATTACATTGTTATTTACGTTCTCTTGCTATTCATGAACGGATACATTTGAAATCATTCGAATGCCTTTTATTCTGTTGATTCAATAACGAGAGGAGAATTTGAACCTCTAATAAATTAGGAACAAAATAATCGTTCACTGCCACAATTTTCTTCATTCTTTCTTTCTTCTCTTTTCACAAATGCAGGGACGTCAGCCGTTCCATATTGGTCAGTTCATTTTAAAGCAGTTGGATATTCTGTAAATCATGAATTATTCAACAAATTTCGAATAACCTGGTCAGAGAGAATTGACTAGCGTTTAAGTGAATACGAGCGTTCACTTGGGACCTCTTATTCTATTGTATAAGTTTGTCTTTTTCTAACCAACGTGCTCGGATGGTAAACGCTCGTATCCTCTTAAGCGCTAGATATCATTGAAAATATCTTGCGTTTCAGTGATTTTTATCAGCCCAAATATTCAATACAACAAAGTATGATCGATTATCTTATGCGAGAAGTGTTTATTTCAAAATGTTGAACAAACCACATGTTGTTCTGAAAAAGTTATAGAAAAATATTAGTAAAAGCTACTACTCTCAGGATTTTGTGAAATTCAAATCCATAATTTACGTGCTTTTACGAGAGATAATGAGAAAAATGTTATTATAAAACAACCGCAATTGACAGTACATGGAAGAAACAATTGAAGTAGAAAATCGGTGGTCAAACATCAAAATAGGAAAGTAAAATTGGTGAATCGAATTTGGCAAATGAAAGAAAAAGATCCAAATTTCAACATAATATATTTAGCAATTCGTTTAATCACAAGTATGCGTAAAGTGCTTTATTTTCAGTTTTTGATTGTTGTGTGTTGCGATATTCCCTATTTTATGTTTGTCTTCTTTCCTCCTCTTTCTTTTTCTTTGTCTTTGCGAAGTCCAGTGAATTTATATTTTTATTATTCTTTTTGTACAGGATGACAACGAAGGACCAGTGACCAAAAGTATTCGTTTGACGGCAGCTCTCATTCTCAGAAACCTAGTCATATATTCAACACACGGCAGGAGGTAAGATTTGTATTGTGAATATGTTTTTCTATCACGCCTAGTACAAAATAATATACAAGTATCATCGCGGTTAGTCAAATTTTAAGAACCATTTTGTTTCACTTTATGAAATTTCACATGGAGAGTACCAAAATATATAATATTTATAATATTTGTTACAGGCATCTAAGGGCTTACGAGCCCCACTTGGCGGGAGTGGCGTTGAGCAACGTCGAATCGTCGAGGACAATTGCACAGGTTCTGTACGATATGAACGATCAAAGCAGCAATAGTCATAGGTGACCTTTTGAATCGGGCCTCTAAAACTCTTCGAGACCTTCCCCTCGTCCTCTCCTACTTGTTCCTTCTTCCTCCTTTTTCTCCTCTTTTGAGCAGTAACGATCAATTCTCCGTTTTATATACTGGATGTGTGGTACGGCACATCGAAAAGAGAAGAAACAAAAAAAAATAAGATTCAATCAACGGATGTTTACGATGATGATGATCATGATAATGATGATGATGATGATGATGTCGACGAGAAAAACAAAAAGAAGAAACATAATACAAATCAATTTGTAAAGATGTGCATGAGATGAGAAATTTGAAGACAAAAGACAGAAAAACAACAGCAAAAAGTAAAGTGAAAAGAAGAATTAATGTTCCATATTTTAAAAGAGGCCTATAACTTACTAGGCAAATTAATTTGCCAATTTAGATTAATATTAATGATAGTAATAATTAATATTAATGATGATACAATTAATAATGAATAATAATAATGATTATTATTATGATAACGATGATAATGATGATTTAAAAAAATAACAATAATGATAAAAGATGACGAATGGGAGGAGACGGAAGAAAAAAATAAAATAAAACAAGTAAAAACTTGAATATAACTAGTGACACTAAACACAAACAGTCGTAGTTCGAAGTGATTTGATGGAGAGATCAGTGATAATGAACGAGATAATACTTCAAATTTATATTAATATTTATTTTCTCAACACGAAAGCGGAAGAAAATGTTTTTTAGTGAATGTGTACAAAAAAAATATGGCAAAAAGAATACTTTATGGACGTTATAGTTAATCGATATTACCTTATTATTATTATTATTATTATTATTATTATTATATTCTTTTTTCATATAAGCCACCAAGAACCTTAGATTTCGTGACGGAACGATGATGAAAGAGATAATACGATGAAGATTACGACGAGGAAAGAACTTTTCGTCGAGTGTGAATCGAATATGTTAGACAAATTTTCATTTGCTTTACAAATTGCATTTTGCAGTTACATGACTAATTAATTATTGTCTCTCTTTATGATTTATTATCGAATAATGATGTTATCGTCGAGAAAGGTTGGTCAAATATTCTGGACAAAGAGACACAGCCACACATATATACACACACACACACAAACACGAGCACATAAACAAAAACATAATGTAAAAGATCCTTAGGTGCGTTTGTCCAACAACAAACGAAAAATATTTCATATCATTACTGAAATCTAGACTAGAAAATCGGCTTTTATCTTTTAAAATTAATCCGAACATGATAACCGACGTGTCCATTTATTATAAACTTTTGTATAAATGATTTCTCTTACGCGAGATCTGATATAATTCTGTTTTTTTTTTGTTTTTCTTAATTTCTTTTCGGTCTCTTGAACCATCATTTTGAGTCCTCTGGCAATGACGACAGTATCAATGAACAACAAGAATGATGCGTTAAGGATATTCTCTAGTCAATTTTTCTTCTAAAAAAACTGATACGTGAATACTGTTCAATTATTCTTGTTAGCTTACCGATGATGATGAAGTGTTGATCGGATTAGATCACTCGCACACATTTTACATACTTTATTACATAATTTTAATCTTACCAATCTTATCCCAATGCATTATAATCGATATTATCACAATTCAATTCCTACTTTACATCTACTTACAGCTATCTACATGCAACTGAAGACACTCCCGTTCAATAACGATTTAATTATTCTCTGTTATATCCAGCCTTAATTCTGCAACATATCAATTCTTACATGCCAAACTACTTTTTTCTTCCAATATATTATTATTATTATTATTATCTTTTCCTGTCACGATCTACCCTATTTACATGTTCCAATTCAATTATATTTCCGCGATTTGCCCAAATATTTACGATTACCAATCTTATGATGTTATAAATCCTAATCGTTTTTTTTTTTTTTGGTTTTTTTGACTTCCTCTTCTTTTTCCAACATTTTCTTATCAGTCTATTTTCTTCCACCTTCCGCAACTCATATTCATATTTCACAGCCATAATACCCAAATCTATCGTTCATCTTTTGTACATAATTCTTTTGAAATCATATATCTTGGAGTGTTGGAATCAAATGTCAGTATTTTGTATTTTTTTTCCAACTTTTTCTTCTCTTTCCATCCACATATTTCAACCCCGTATGATGTAAAGTCCCCACATTTTGTTTGCTACTATTCTCCCCGTTATCGCTAACTCTTGTTAGGTGCATCAGAGGTGAATCATAAATATTTAAATTTCTCAACCTCCTCTATTCTTTTCATTGTATCTACCATTCGCGAGCAGTGCCATGTCATCCGCGTAGGAAAGTGTCGAACGTCTCTTCCTCTCTAATCCTACACCTCCAATTTTTCTCTTCTTCATCTATTTGTCCATACCGAATAAAATTGGATCCTCTCTGAGATTCCACCGCCAGTTTTGATTTCCAATATATTTCTGTTATGTTCTTGTCGTATCCTTCTATCCATGTTCATTTTATCCAACAGTTTTCATAAACAAGTGCACAAATATTTTCTTCGCACTATATAACTCGAAATAATCACGTTATTCATCGTTCAATAGTGTTGGGGTAAAACACTTGAAACGATTTAGGAAGTTTCTAAAGGAAAAATTGACTGAGGCTGTCCGTTAATAGTATCCTCTCTTTCAATAATTTTATATACGCATATATTTTCGAACAAATCATATTTACAATTATGTTGTTTTTTTTCGATTTGGAAGAAATATGATATGACCAACGATTAGAAAGGATTGTCAATTTGTAACCAAATATATTTCATCGCATGTAATAATAATAATTCATATCGAGTGTTCAAGAATTATTGAATTGCAAATCATGGAATCATTTTTATTTCTATATATACATATATATATGCCTTTTTTATATGTTTTTCTTGATGGAAAGGACCGAACGTGAGACTTTTTGTTTTTTTTTTTCTGTTGATTTTGATGAAGAAGAAGATGGAAGAAATTAAGGATTCTATCTTTATTTTTGAGAAAAGTGCATTATTTATAACATATGGGTGCATTGGAACATGTAACACGTGTGTACGCGAGTATGAAGCAAGCACCACTTTCGTTGTTGCTTTTCACTTTCCGTTATATATATATATATATTGTAAAATTTGATAATTATCGTACATCATACTACGCTAAAGAAGAGATGAGGTGAATTGCATTTAAATATTGTTTAACGCGACATCGGTTCAGTACATCAAAATATATCATAGAATACACATACAAGCATACATAAAACACATTCATATATACACCCACATCATTCATCTACATTGCGCGTATAATGAAAAAAAAGTAAACTAATCATATTAAAGAAAAAAAAACTATATACATGTATAAACATTATAAATACTTGTACATATTTCCTGTATTTCATTCATGGTGTTACGAACCTCTATGTACATTTTTTAAAGCTGTAAGTTTAAACGTCAAAAACAAAAAAATTCAAGTTACATATTCTGTATTATAATAGATTATGACAAGACGTAGAAGTTGCAAAGGTATGGAATTTTTGTAATTATTTAAAGTGATGATCGGATGCTAATAAAAAGAAGAAAAAAAAAAACGGCTGGATCTGTGAAGGCTTATTGAAAATAATTATTTAGCATTCATGATTGATTTTGATGAACTGCGGATCCCCCCGTGTGAGCTCTGTGCGTAGTAGGCGGATCAATGCGAGTCGAGAAGTCTGCGACGTCTATACGAGGCTCTTTATTTTATCCTTTCCATTATCATTATAATTCTGATCGTGATAGATACATCATTTTTTATTCAAGGTACATTCTCATTATTTACTTGATACGATTATTATTCTTGATTCCATTGAATAACAAAAGGAAATTTATTATATAATGAAGAAGGCAACGCGATACAAGAGATGCTGAATTGGAAATTAGATGTACACGGAGAGTAACTTAATGGAATCGGATCGGAACTTGGATAACTGGAAGTTTTCGAATTATTGATCATCAAAGGATATGTCTTGACCTGCAGCGCATGATGGAGTAAATCTGAAAAACGGTATACTTTTTTGATCCATTATTTCTTATGATATGATGTTACAGTGATAATCACGCGTTTCACTCCGCTAAGTCTCAGAAGTGAGCCAGTGGGATTGTCACTCATTTCGAGTGAACTGTCACTGTAAAATTGGAGTGGCTGAAAGTTTCTAATCTGAAACCTCAGACTTCCACTCTAAAAGAAAGGGAATTTCACTCGAAATTTCGATGAGCTCACTTCTGGCTGCTCAAAGAGTGAAATCTCACTCTAAAAATTTTAGAGAGTTGATAAATTGATGGATTAATCGAGAGATCCCAGTTAATCGATCAATACGGGGATTCCGAAGAATCATTTTTATGATTCACCAACAACAAATTGATTGAGTAATCGAATAACTGGGTTTTAAGTAACATACATTCCTCAATAAGAAAAAAATACATCTCTTCATGTCTGTATAAAAAGATAACAGCCATCGTGATTAACATCGCTAATATCTTCTTCAAACTCTAATGCATTGGAATTGATTTGATTATCCTTAAACAGTTACTTTACAAATCATACTTGATGAACTTTATGTGAAGTCAATTTATTCAAATATTTGTTTTCAATATACCAAATTATTTTTGCTCCCCCCGACCCTAATCATCGTAACAAAATAAGCGTAATCTTTTATTAGATAAAGTCCAAGTATAAAAATTTTATAAAATTATATATAATTTATGTTTATATACACTGAGAAAAAACTTCAGTTGCATCAAGTGAAAACAACGTTGGGAAGAAAATTTAAATTGTTTTTACAAAAATGTTTAGTTGAAGGCACTCGCATTCCGTTGAGACAGTTAAATTTTTTTCTCATTACAGAATTCATGTATAATTTTACATAAATTATGTATAATTTGAGAAATTTCCTCACTTGAGATACGTTGATATGTGTGTATGCAGGTATATTCGTTACATCAATATTTTGAGGGAAAACTTAGCATTTTCCAAGGATTTATGCTCTTATTAAAGAAAAAAAGAAAAGGTTCTCTTTTCTGAGACCAAACAAATGTGAATTATAATTGACGAAGGAGAGTTTTTCTTTAATTTTTCAAGACCGCTTCCCGATGGTAAAATAATTGTCTAATTCTTTCAGATTTGCAAAATATTGTTCAAAGATCGTTGAAGTCCAGTTTTAAGTGATAAAATTCATTATTTCAAATATCATTGTTTGTTTGTCTACACATAAAAATTAAACTCGATCACTTACCTCAATGGAAATCGTACTTTTTTGTTGGATCCATTGTTGATGACTTACATGCTCATCATTCACAATAAAGTCAGGAAAT
The DNA here is from genome assembly GCA_018340375.1 of Gonatopus flavifemur. Classification (NCBI taxonomy): domain Eukaryota; kingdom Metazoa; phylum Arthropoda; class Insecta; order Hymenoptera; family Dryinidae; genus Gonatopus; species Gonatopus flavifemur. The sequence continues at coordinate 18,346,459 of JAFFJZ010000005.1, forward strand.
AAAAATCCTGTTACATCACGGTCAGGGTGTCTAGCAGTCGGGAATTAGTCAGGAATTGTACTTTCGTCGGGAAAACGTCAGGAAATGAGAAAAATTCCGGGAAATTTTCAATGATATTTTTATTTTTGTATGTGCAGAATTTGTAAACTTGGAAAAGTTTTCCCCATCAACGAATAATTGATTATTTTACATCTTAAACAAAATGAATATTGATAATTTTTGTTACAATTTTGAGAGTTATGCAAAGATTCTCAGATATTTTCAGAATAATTTCTTCAGCCAGGTCTAGACAGCGATGAATGATTCACTAAAGAATTCTCGAAAAGAAATTCTTTTTGAATTCTTATAGAATTCCAGAGAGCTTACACAACTCAAGAAGTCCTATTTCATGGCCCTGTTACAAATAATTTATCAAATCTCATTGACGAATGGGAAAATGAATAGGTTTCAATGGAATTCAATGATATTTAATCAGTATTTTCACCATTTGTAATAGGATTTCATAGAATATTTCTACCTGGGGGAGATTTGAGAGTTGTTTCAAATATTCTCTCAGTGGTCTTGCGATTGTTTCGAGAATTTTCGAAAGAATTCCCAAATGTTCGTGAAATAGTTCTGTTTCTGACTTCTTTATGATGTCTATAATTGAATTCATAAGAATTGAATTTTGTGCTCAATAATTCGAAATTATGTGAATTCATTTTTGGATTAATTCATATATTAGATGTAAAGTAGAGCATGAAAAAGGAATTTCACCATATACATTCAACGAATACAAGTGAATACGATAATTCATGTAATTATATCTATTCAATAATGCTACAAATGATTATTTCATACTTTTTATCCACTTCAAGTATTCATGAACGTTCTAATCGGATGAATGATTGTATTTACTTGGAATTGAGGCGGTAGCTATAAGAAGGGCACATAGCTGAAAATTCAAATTTCAGAAACAGCAGTTGAAGTTTTAAAATGTAATTAAAATGTGTTAAGCATTGTTTTAAGATTCTGAAATGTTCAAACCAACCAGATTTGACCGTGAAATGACGTAAAAAGTGCCATTAAAGGTTAAATAATACAATTCTTCAAAAATACGTTATGTGCCCTTCTTACAGCCCTGGTGAAAGGGAAGCGTGTAATAGAAAGTGTCAGGAACGTAGTTGAAAAGTATTTGGAACGTGGATTTAAGCGTATACCGAGCGTCAGGTGGAACATGAGGAGTGGTTCGAACGTATATTTGAAGTGTGTGAAGCGTATCTGAAGAAACACCGCCCGGAAGCGTAGTTGAAGAGTGGATAGGGAGCATATAAGAAGTATTAGAAAAGGAATCTGAAACATTCTTACCCTTCCGTTACTCTTTATGACACGCTTCCCTTTCACCAGGGAGCTAACGATAATTTTATTAGGGTAAGTGTGAAATTATTAAAGTAAAAACTCATTATTACACTAAAAAAAGATATTTTAATCGACATTGATGAATTAGTATCGAAAAATTGCACATATTTAATATAATTCAAGAAGAAAAAGTATTTATATTTATTAAAGCTTTTAGCCTTTTAGATGTCGTCGGACTTTTCACGGTTTCACCAGGTGTTTCTTTCGCAGTGCTTTTTCTTCAAAAAGCATTTCTATCCTAGCTACGCTCTCTTCATCTATGAACTTGTTGACAAACCATCAGTAAACAAACAGAAATTGTCAAGTGGGGCAGCCTGACGAGCGCAACACAGAAATCAAACAGACTCATCGAAACAAAAACAGGTATACCAAGCCCAAGACACAAGATATCGAAACCAATTTTTCAGGGTATGTTCAGAAAGGAATAGTGGTTGATTTTCAACGTTCTCTGCAAAAAGGGCACATAGCGGTATGTGCCCTTATTATAGCTACCACCTCAATTGGATGCTTCCGACATTTGTGCAAACTTCAATACTTGTGTCCTTTTTCTTCTCATTGAGTTTGAAAAATTTGCACAAATGTCGGAAGCATCCATTGTTGAATACACATCCAGAAATTAATTTCTCATGTAAAAAGTAAATGCAGATAGTTTGGAATTTCCCTCCATACCCAGAAAAATGGTCTACTTGGATATGAACCTACTAAACATTTCGATAGCCCGTCAATAGATCAAATATCTTGAGCTGAGATTTCATGCTGGCGTTTTTGACGCGGCGGCACATTAGTTGAAAGTAGAGATTCTGCCATTTTTCCTTTATTATCCAATGATCGCCGCGTCAAAAACGCCAGCATGAAATCTCAGCTTTATACTCCGAACGATTATTTTTGCGAAACTTTGTTACTCGGAAAGTTCAATATTCCGAATTGTTAATAAACTTGTAAATTGCATTAGAAAAACCAATTACAAGTTTTCGGAACATTTCGATTTCGAATTCATTCTTCTTGTTAGATTGTATTATGCCATTGAAAATATTAATTGAAATTGATGTGTGTGCATTTTATTTTCGATCCGGGAATTTCCCAAAACATCCTGGAAGAAGTCAGGAATTGGTCGGGAATTCCAAAATCATATTTTGCTAGACACTCTGTCAGTGTTCAGCATGGAAATAAGACGATCTCGTGGTTTTCAGTTGATTTCCCGTATGGAAATATTTCGCTGAAAAATGTCTGCAAAACTATGAAAAATCTCTGAAAAAAATGAAAAAACTCTGAGAATCTCTGAAATTTTGATGAGAAATCTAATATTTTTGGGACATTCTTTACAGACTTTTTTCAGACTTTTTTCAGAGTTTCTCAGAGTTTTTTCATACTTTTTCAGAGAAATAGTAACGAAATTGCACTCTGAAAAAACTCTGACAAAACTCTAATAAATTGTTGACATTTTTCTGATTATTGAAAAATCCTGAAATTCAATAAATACATTCATATGCCGTATTCAAATATAATGTGTGAAAAAGTGTTTGAAAATTTTTTAATTTTTTTCTAAAAGTCAGAAAAATGTTAGCAATCCATCAGAGTTTTGTCAGAGTTTTTTCAGAGTGCAATTTCGTTACTATTTCTCTGAAAAAGAATGAAAAAACTCTGAGAAACTCTGAAAAAAGTCTGTAAAGAATGTCCCAAAAATATTAGATTTCTCATCAAAATTTCAGAGATTCTCAGAGTTTCTCAGAATTTTTTCATTTTTTTTCAGAGATTTTTCATAGTTTTACAGACATTTTTCAGCGAAATATTTCCATACGGGTTGCGAGAAATGATAATCAAGTTGATGATAGGTTTTGAAACAATTGAATTTCTAGAATCTTTGGTTGCAAAACAAACATACTCAGACAATAAATCCTTGTATCCTATTCAAAACAATTAAGGGTTTTTACACCTATTTGAACGGTCCGAAAAAAAGCCTTGTTTGAGAAATTTTTTTTCGTTGTGATAAAATAAATCAATGGAAATAACATTTTGCATATTCATTATACATTTATTGAAGTATACAAAATAATTCTTTTTTCAATTCCATTCTTCAAAATGGTGGATTCACAAATATTTTAAAAGAACGTGTTTTTTTTTGGAGTGGTCTGCGGCAGGACAAATCCCATCTTTATTTCTGCACCTAGGCCAAAAAAACAATGTTTTTCCATAATTTCCATTAAATTTATCAGAGTAGTACACACGATTATTGGAAAATAATCATTTTTTGCAATTTGATACAAGTTCAAAGTCAAAACTTTTTTTTTTCACCAAAAAACCCGATCTTCAAACGTTTATAAAACACGTAATCATCCATGAATCTCAAAAATCGTGTGTACTTCTCTGTAAAATCTATCTAAGAAGCTACAGTTGAAATTTCCAGTCGATTGAATAAAAATTGAAAGAGTTATTTGTCCTGCCGCAGACCACTGCAAAAAAAAACATGTTCTTTTAAAGTATTTGTGAATTCCCATTTTGGAGAATGGAATTGAAAAAAAAATTATTTTGTATACAGTAGAACCTCGATTATCCGAGGTAATGTGGGGAGAGCTTACCTCGGATAATACAGAAAATATATATTTTTTGAGAAATTTTAATCCCTCAAGTGTTTGAAATCTTCATTGCGCAGTTTGAATATATTACATAAATATTATTCAACATATTCCTGATATATTTATATTTTTATAATCTTCATAACATTAAAATATGAATGTGAAAAGAAAATGAATATGTCCTAATTTTTGGTACATCATTTGTACAAACATGCATTGCTACAAATTTTTTTGATTTTAAAAAATCAGTGATTTTATTATTTATGATTTATTTGATGATTCGTATTATCCGAGGATCCAGCTCGGTTAATCCGAAGCGGTCCAGGTCTCGGATAACGCGGAGCGTCGGTTGATCGGAGCTCGGATAATCGAGGTTCTACTGTACTTTAATATATGTGTAATAAACCTGCAAAATTTTATTTCCATTGATTTATTTTATCACAACGAAAAAAATTTCTCAAATAAGGCTTTTTTTCAGACCGTTCAAATAGGTGTAACTCCTTAATCCAATTGGCAAAAGATTTTGTTATTCGTATTTACTGGAAATTAGCAATTCTCTTGTACATGAATCAATAAAAATTTCTACACATCACATTTTTCGCTTCACAGATCACACACTCAGAGAAAAAAAGTTGCTGCAACAGCGAACCTCGGAAATTTGCTTTGCTGATATGGCAAAACTTGTTGCTGAATTAGCAGAAAATTGACTATGAAAGTATTGAATTAGCAATACTTTTTGCTGTAACAGCAGCCGGTTTGCTAATTCAGCAAAGCAGTTTTTCGGAATCGCCTTTTTAGCAAGGATTTTTCTTTGCGTGCATCGATAACAAATTCGACTTGCCGCAATGCCTACCTTGGGGCGCAATCGGGATATCTTCGTCCTATGTTAATGCTATCGATCGGAAAGAGGCAGAGATATGCTTGATGCGCCCCAGTGCAGTTATTTGAATTCACTGTCATGAGAAATACACTCCTTCCCTGAATCTTTTTATACTAGGAAAAGATGAAATGTCATCTATAAAAGGTTTCAACCACCGTGGAGGAGATATTTGACATCACATACTGATAAAAAATATCCATATATGAATTGGAAAATCAGAATTTTCTTTGAAAACACTACATCTCACACTCAGTGTAGGAATATTACACAAGTTTGTAAATTGCTCACATCCAACGTAGATAATAAAATTCGCTACACTGAGTGTGAGATTTTTCCAAAAAGAAATTTATTTCTTCTACGACGAGTGTAAGACTTTTACAATAAAAATTTATTCCTTCTACACTGAATGAATGTAGTGCTTTCATATATGGATTAGTTGTTTATCAGATATGGGTGAACTACGAAGGATATTTTTTACAGTGTTTATAATCTAGTTTCGTTGTAAGTTTAACCCAGGGGCTGTAGAGAAAGAAATGATAAGATGTTGAGCGTTTTCATGACCGATATAAATTTATTAAAAGAATTTTTTGCAACAGTCGTTTTTATATCGGTATGACAATGTATTTGGTAAAATTCATCATTAAAAAAATATATTACATCGATATTTAGAAATTCTTATGTATAATCGTATACGACAATCACCGGTTCATAAACATTTCCCGTTGCTCGTAACATTAGTTTTTCTTTTCGGAATCCGCATACTTATGGATATACAGAACTCCACTTCAATCGAAAGGCTGTACTGGAGTGTAAAAGTGAGAAAATTCCCTTTTGATATCCTATTATTACATTTTTCCATTATTCTGAAGAATTTCTTGGTGGGAACCAGGGATGGAAATCTACGTGTCATGAAAAGTTTTTCATAGTAATTTACATGTAAAATACACGTGTAGAATATGTAGGTCACAGTCAGGGTTGGGTACGCATAATACGGTAGGTTTTACGCAAGGAATAATGTGCGCATACAACTCATGCAGATAATGCAAATAACTAAAGGGGGTGTTCTGCATCATCTTTTTTATGGTCAAGTTGGGTTACAATTTTAAACCTATGAATTGTTTACCATTGCAACACTCATATATTTTGAATTTCAAGTCGGAATCAATTTCACAATATGTTTTATGCATAATGCAATAATGTTTTACGCATAGTTAACGCATATTACTTATCGCGCGCGCACAGAATCCATTCTTGGTTACATTAAATGACTTATTCAATAGTTCCATTTCTGTCAAAATGATTTGAATCCATTGCACTCCCACGATAAGGCAACTATTGATATTTTTTAACGATCGATAAACATCAGGAATATCCATAACAAATCGTACGATTCAAAACCAACTTTTTCTCCTCTGGACATTGCGTTTCTCGACTCTACGAACCTTTGCTTTTCAGAATGTGAATATCCAGCGTCGACTAACGATGATCAAAGTATTGCGATCATATCACCACATTCATATCTATATTAAAACTATCGGGCGTTGAATTTAACGATCTGGAAAAGAAAAATAGAAATAATAAAAAATTTCAATTTATACGACTCACCATTTTTATTATTATTCATAATAAAATTTCATATTGAGATTTTATTTTGATATTAAAGATATATAACAATTTGCTATTGGAAGAAGCTCAAGCGAGGGGCTTATCACTCTGCGTAGACAATACTCCGGGACATGGTACAAAGGATACGGACGGTGGTGGTTTTCTATCGCGACCGATGAATCCTTTAACGAAACAAGTGCAATTCTTTACGAGAACGGACCTCCGTCCGGGATTGGAAGGATATTTTGGGATATCCGTGTACGGCTTCTTCAACCATTCGGTTTGCCTAATGTATTTTTATTCGTGTATCAATGATTCAAGGATTGATGGATTTTTACAATGCAGGAATATAAAAGTACGTGTCAAGAGAGAAAAAAAATTACATGATATTCGGAGAAACCATCGGAAAAAATATGATATTTCTACCTGGCCGGACAAGGGAATACAACACGATCGTTTCGATCTTTGGGAAGGTTTTTACATGCAAGATGCGTTGTCGTCGGAAGTGATGGAGGATTTTCTAAATGACCAAGGACAGGGGATGAATCTTGATGTCTGAATGTGAAAAAAAGACAAGTGTTTGATTGATTCGTCGGAATGCAGAGGAATATTAAATCATGACATTCTTTCCATCGACTTCTACAGAAATGAGAAAATGATGATATCGGGAGATGAATATTGATACCTTCTACTATCCTCTTCTTTTCTGGCACGATGGAATCTTTCGTTCGTCACTTCCCTCCGTAATTCGCTAACCTGTTTACTATATTCGGCAGCTTGATTTTGATATTGTCTCAAATCATTATTCTGTTCAGTCCTGAAATCATAAAAAAATGTCAAAATCTTTCTCATAGTTGTCTCATTGTTCGTTAGAGTGGAGCGAAAAACACTTTTTGTTCAAAATTCGACTTTTCTGACCTTCACGAAGTTGCTAAATCGCCTGAAAAATCGCTTTATCATTAGAATCGATCAAATTTATGTTAGTCTGAAAATGGAAGTTCACTCTTCTATTATTGAAATCACTATTTCAATCCTGATCTGGTTGAGTATGTTATACGTCGTATATTATGTGATATAGAATCTTTCATCGCAGAAACAGTGCGGAGTAAGCAATTTTTTATCTTGCATGATTTTATCAATAAGCTTTTGTAATTTACCGCAAACTTTCAAGCACAGCGATTCACTATTCTTAGGTTCTCATACCTTTTTGCCTGTTGAAATTTATGAAATTCCAAACATTCTTAACTGGATCAGGATTTAATAAGTGATTTGAATGAAAGAAGAGTGAAATTTCATTTGGAAACTAACAGAAATTTGATCGAATTTTGAGATAATATACTGTAAGCGATTTAATGACATAATTTAATACAGTTTATATATAAATTGTATAGAGGGTGTCCCAGAAAACACTCCGGGCCTTTCACCAGCGTGTTCCTGAGGGAAAACTGAACAACTTTTCACTTTACCATTTTTTGATCTGAGGCTTAGTTTCAGAGTTGACTTCAACCAATCGAGTAGAAGCTACATAAGTTTACTCATTGATCATTGGAGTAGCCGATGTACTCGCCACCTGAATGGTCAACTCATTTTGTTTATAACTCAGGAACTGAGGCTCAGATCAAAAAATGGTAAAGGGAAAAGTTGTTCAGTTTTCTTTCAAGAACACGCTGGTGAAAGGCCGGGAGTGTTTTTTGGGACACTCTCTATAATTCTGAACATTTTTTTCTCTCGGGATTAGAAAAAAGAACAATATATATCACTCTCTATTTGACAATTTTTGTAGTATCGATATGTGTTCTTTGATCTATATTCAGGGTTGCCAGCGATTCATAGGGTTCAAAAAGTGAAAAAAGTGATTTTACAGATATTAATTTCATCCAAAATAGTGACAAAAAAAGGGACTTAAAAAAAATGGTATTTCCCCAAGATCTTGGGTTGAAGTAGTCTTCTGGCGGAATTCGGAATTCAGGGTGTCTACCCGATCCGAAATTCAGATTTCCATGAGGTTCCATGACCTTTTCCATGACTGGATCATAGATTTCCATGACTTTGAACATATTGTCAAATTTATTGAGAGTACAAATTAATTCCGTTCATTTTTTTACAGTTAAAGATGCGTTTACTTCAGAAGAACATGAATTGTCAAATTAATCAAAGTATTGTCCATCGCTGGCTATCACTTTTTCCCATCTTTCGGGTAATTTTCGAATCCCGTTACGGAAAAACGTCTCGTCTTTCGAGGCGATCCAAGTTAGGAGCCAATTTTCGATTTCTTCGAACGAAGTGAACCGGTGGCCTGCCAAATCGTGCTGCATCTGTGGGAATAACCAGTAATCGGAAGGAGCAATGTCCGGCGAGTACGGCGGGTGCGGTAGAATATCCCACTTCAAAGTTTCCAGATAATTTTTCACTACTTTTGCGACCTGAGGCCGAGCGTTATCGTTTAAAAGAATAACTTTGTCATATCTTTCCTTGTATTCTGGACGTTTTTCTCGTAACGCACGACTCAAACGAATCAATTGTAGCCTATACCGATCACCCGTAATAGAATCACCAGGTTTTAGCAACTCATAGTATATAACACCCTTTTGGTCCCGCCAGATACACAGCATGATCTTTGAACCATGAATATTCCTCTTTGGCGTCGATGTTGAAGTCGATGGCAAAGATTGACCGGGCATAGCATAGTATTTTCTTTTCTTAGGGTTATCGTAGAATATCCATTTCTCATCTCCTGTCACAATCCGATGTAAGAACCCCTTTCTTCGTTGTCTTTGAATCAGCTGCTCGCAAGTGAAAAATCGCCGTTCAATGTCTCTAGGCTTTAAGTCATAAGGCACCCCCATTTGCCTTGCTTTTGAATCATGCCCATGGATTGTAATCGTACGGGAATTGCTTGTTGGGTAACTCCTAATGATTCCGCAAGCTCCTGTTGCGTTTGACTCGGATCTTCGTCGAGTAAAGCCTCCGATTCCTCGTTTTCGAATTTTTGTGGTTGTCTTGAGCGAAGCTTGTCTTCGACCCTGAAATCGCCATTCTTAAAACGTCGAAACCACACCCTACATGAGTTATCAGTTGGAGCATTGTCACCATAAACTTCCACAAGCATTCGATGGGCTTCGGCTGCACTTTTTCTTCAATTAAAACAGAAAACTAGCACCTCCCGCAAATGCTGCTTAGTTAAAACGAAATTTGACATACTTCATTGAGTAAAAATCGGAATTCTAGAAGGAACTCGGAGTGATATCAACTGAATATTATTCACAGGTGTCTAACCTCTCTGAAACAATTGAAATCGGTTGTGACTATGAAACATTCATGAGAGCGAGAGTCATCTTTTCAAACCGGGCCGAACTAATTTGTACTCCCAATACTTTAAAGAAAAACCACATTTTCAAACAAAACAGCTACCCGTATCCTATATTATGCCATAATTGTTACAATATAATGAAGATTGTTGTATGTATTACTTGAAAAATTGTTGTATCTTATATACTAATATTTATATAATGTGAATGTATTGAAATATTGTAAAGTATTTGGCATGAATACTCAGTTCACCAAACGTGTCTCTGCACCTCAAAAAATTTTATTCAAATTCATGACCAGGAATTTTTCGTGTTGTAAATCTTTCAAAAAAGAATCGGCTTTTAGATTCGCTGATTGAAAAATAAATCGATTCATTACATATCCATTACAATCGATTACATGATTCTGGAACACTGTCAGCAGTTCCTCTTGTCTTTAATTACTTTACTACAAGACATTCTGATATTATCGTGAGTGCTCATTGGATGCATTCAAATTCCAGTAGTATACCATAATACTGAACTTTTCTCATTTATTAAAAACGCGTACTTTTTAGTAAACTTACTATAAATTACTAGTTTTTAAGCAACGAGAGAAATTCGGTCTCATCAACATTTGGTATTAATAATTGCTGAAATCGAATGAATCGCTCATTGAAATGATTGCGTAATCGAATAAGGAAATACTCAGCTGTTAAAGCTTCAGAATCTTTCAGTGTAGTCTTTAAACGATCATTCTAGTTGCAAGGAAATCATTCGAGAAAATAATTAACGATGATTTCTCAGATTTTGGGTGAATTTGAATTGCTCTTTCGTTTCTATGAACGATTGAAATTTCAAGAACATCGATATTATGGTGTACTACCCAAACTTCTTGTGCATGAGGTGTCAGAGGTGGTAAGATACTACGATCCAGAATGTTCACATTGTGCAGAAGTTGCAAAGTTTCGAATGCCGATATCCAGAATGGGAAAAATTGCGAACGTTCATTATACCGAATGTATTTAGTTCCGAATAAAACAATATGAATTCTAATATAAATCAAATAATTGGCTACTCTCATCGTAAGAAATTAATTGTTCTTACTGACTCTGCGTTAAAGAACAATTTTCTATGATAGGAGTGGCCAAGTATTTGATTGATATTAAAATTTATATTTTTTAATACGACACTATGCAACTTCTGGAGACATCTTTTGGATATCTATGATAAATATCTGATACTATCAGAGTATTGTCTAGAAAATATCTAATATATATCTAAAAGATGTTTTACGCGACAGGTTGTATACAATGGTTTTAGATTCTTTCTTTACTGGTTTGAATATAAACTATATATTTTTTGCTTAGTGCATGTTTTTCATACTTTCAAGAATTTTTGGATTTATGAAAAAAAATTTCCATGAGCCATTGATAACTTTTCCATGACTTCCATGACTGGTAGACACCCTGAAATTGACTTTGAAAAATCATCGGCAAGTGGAAGGATGAAGTCCAAAGAATTGAATAGAAAATTACTGTGGAGCTTGTAAAAATTCCTACAAGAGATATTCCTTACAAATTTCACATAACGCGCATACCCTAGTAGAAACGTTTAGGCATTTATGGATTTTGTAACGCATGCACTAGCAAAATGCCTCGCCAAATACTTGCAAGTGTTACGAGTGATTCACAATTATCTAGCGAGGCATTCGCACGGGTCTAGTATTTCGCTACCGCAAGTATTACAAAACTCGTTGAGGACATTCACCACCTCCTCACAAAGTTACTAAATTCCAAATTTCTCAACCCAGAAAAATTAATTTTACTATACTTGAGCTCTGAAATAGTGACAAAAGTGACTCACTGGCAACCCTGTCTATATTTTAAATCTTCCATTGTTTTAGTTTGAAACTTATAAATGAGTCGATTTTACATTTTAAAGATGCAGATAAAATGAAATATTTACAAAGTATTTTGAAGCTCGGATATCTTTTGTTTCAGTCTCAATATTTCATTTTGTAATTCCTGATTGGTGGTTTGAGCGTTAATAGATTCTTGTCTTGATTGATCCAACAGAGCTTCCAAACGTTCGATGGTGGTACGATCTCTTTCCAATTGATCTTGAATCATATTTTGCTCGGCTCTCAGTCTCGACAGTTGTGATTCGTACTGAAACACACGAATTCAAGTGAATTTCTTGCATCGTATTAGAATATAACGTATTTATTTCAGTAATCGATCGAATTAAATATTGTATCATTATCGGCAAACCAACCGAAGTAATTATTATATCCTTAAAGGTAAAGTTTGATCCGTCGAATGTATTTCGATATATCTACCTGAGTTTTGAGTCCATCCTTGTCCTCCATTTGTCTCACCAAAGTTTCTTTTTGTTGATCCAACTTGACGCATAAATCTCTAATTGCGTTCAAATCACTCTCCGTTCTTTGTCTCTGATCGTTTTGCTGTCTCAATTGAGTTTCCATAGTCGCGATATTTTGTGTTAATTCGCTTATCTAAAATATAACATATTTCATTGTAGAAACAAATCGGTATAACAAGAATTGTATTTTTAACAGCCTGTCCTCTTGAAGGACTAATATCTTGAAGTTTCTCGATATCTCTATGCTCAAATATCTGTATTCTCCAAAAACTGTCTTCCTAAAAGCCTGCATTGTTAAATATCTTCATCCTTGAATCACTATATTCTCAAAATCTTGATCCCTAAATATCTGTATTCCCCAAGAACTGTATTCTTCCCGCCTATATTTAGGTGAATGATTATTCAGGAGGTGTTCTTGATAGAATGAAAATTCATAAAGAAGATTGCTTATTGCAACAATAATTATATAGAATACACAGAATGTAGTCGCTTCGATCGATAATTCAAATAATACGACTGACAATGGATCCGTTCGTGTGTTTAAATTAGCTGTATCAGCAACACACGCATCGATTATTTCATTGATCAATGTAAATATGTTTCTTCGCTTCTAGTAAGGCATTGTCAGTCGTATTATTTGAATAATTATATAGTTCGATGGCAGCAATTAACAATTTTTCAGTACTCATCAGCCTGAATATAGAAATACAGTTATACAAGAATATAGTTTGTTAGGGAGACAGTTCTTGAAGAATACAGATATTTAAGGATACATTTTTTTGCGAAGACAGTTCTTTGAAGATACAGATATTTAAGAATGGAAATATTTGAGAACGCAAATCTTTAAGGATACAATTGTTCAGGAAGACAGTTTTTTGAGAATACAGCTTATTAAGGAGATACAGCGCACTCTCGGAAATGGGTCAACCACCCTCTTTCTTACACGAACGCTTTTCGCCTTGCATTGGAGGAAGAGAAGAAGAGTTTTTTAAGAAGACAGCTCTTTGAGAATACTGATATTTGAAATATTCAAAAATACAGTTCTTGAAGAGAACATTTGTTTGAGAATACAGGTTACAATCGGTGTAGCTAATTTTATAATTTATCGGAGATACCTGAGCTTCATATCCCCTTATCAAACAATCCTTGTCCGACAGTTGATGCTCTAAATCAAGAATCCGATCTCTCGCCGATTTGAGTGCTCCTTTAGCTTCGGCAGCCTCCGATTCTAAACTATGATTGTTGTTCTCTAAAACCGTTGCTTCCAAACTGAGACTTCTGAAGTGATTCAACATTTCTGTTCTTTCATTTTCCTACAAAAAAGAAGAAACAAAAAATACAAAGTAAGTTCTTCGTTTCCATGATTATTTGTACAATTTTTAGCAATTCATCACTTTCATACAGGGTCGCCGAATGGGGTGATTTGACACCAAATTCGCGGTTTTTCACAAATTCTAGCCGAAAAAAATCATCATTTTTGGGGATTCTTCATCATTTTTTGACTGTCGTTCACTTTTGAATAATCTATAAAACATTTGACATTCCGAGGGATGAATATTCGAAGAATTATAACCGCTCTTCGAGAGCCAAAATTTTGAATTTGAACGTTACAATTGCTTTCAATTTATTGACTACACCGAGAGAAAAAGCAAGCTCTAGATGCACTCCACGCTTCTAACGCATTTGTTACAACGTGAAGCTAGCAGCCAATTGTTGTAACTTTTGATTAAAAGTCGTGGACGCTTTGTTCACTCCAGAAATTGATTGAGTAACATTCCACTAAACGTTTCAGGTGCTTAAATTCTTGATAAAAGTTTTGGGTGAAAAGTTATAAGAAGCGGCTGCTAACTTTACGGCTGGCAGTTTCAGCTTCACGAGTCCCATCCCAAGCAGCACAACCACGTACATAGAAGATTCATAGGATATTCTTATAACATGCATTTGGTACCGCTAAACACATTCAAATTATCTTCATAGTACATTCACGAGAATGAATGTTCTATGAACGTGCCATGGAATGTTTATTGCTGTACCAAATAAATATAACCAAGTGGCATGTCCTCAGTACTTCACCAGCACTTTCGTGTTACTTGGGATGCCTTCTCAGCATGTTGCTATGCGTTAAAAGCACGTTATAACAACAGCATTAGAGGCGTAAAGGGTCCCCTTGCGTTTAGAGCTTGCTTTTTCTCTCCGTCAACCGTAATCCGACAACCCCGATTGTTTATAGAATCATTGAAGATTGAAATTAGTTTGTTCATTAACCTTTCTATTGAGGAGATCTTCGGCACGACGGACCTCGCTGACGTAAGTTTGCAATTGCCTTTTGAGATCAAAAGATTCGGCTCGAGAGGCATCCAATTCACGTTGGAGGCTTCTCACCTCACAAGTTAGGGCCGCGAGATCGTCCTGTAATCTCCGATTCTCTTGAATTGCATTTTCACGATCCATGTTTGAGGTTTCCAGTTGTCGATGTAAATTATCTATGTCAAGCTGCATGTTACGTAGTTGACGTTCCTGTTCGGCACTTTGGTCCACGCAAATTCTGAAATCAATGTAAACAAGAAGAAACTGAGTTTTTATTATCACGTTGATGTACGTTTCAAATGCATCTTCACTCAAAGATAGTGTTGCCGCGATCCAAAAAAACAAGCTGTTACGATCTTTAGATTCCAATGTTGCTCAATTCGATCAATGGAGAATGAACACTGGTTCGAATTCAAATTATAACTGGAATTGGATTACGAGTGGGTTCATATCAAGCTGCAATCCTGTTCCATCAGATCGAAATTTGGATTCCTAAAACGAGTTGAATGTTCTCAACATCGTATTTTCATAGAATTGTTGTTACTGCGAGAGAATTGATTTTTAATTGAATGACGCTGGAATCTAAAGATCGTGACAGCTCGTTTAATGGATCGCGGCAACACTACTCAAAGATTACTCAATTCCTTCCTCGAGGGATACGCAACGGAACATCGATTGTTGTAAAATTATTAATTGAAATCAGATTCAAACGTCCATGCGAGTCACGTATGTATTTGTTCTTTATTACGTAAAGCACAGAGGTCTTGGAAAGGAGTACAAGGGTAGAGTACATATTGAAAACATTGAGGTGGACCCAAGAATGTATCGCCATCAAAAGTATGTAGTTTCGACGTTCAATTTCACTTTGCGTATGTATACAGGAGAGGAGGGCGTTTACGTACGAATAAAGATAATAAAAACGTGACTACCATTCGAGCGCAATTCGATGACATTGAATTATTCATAGGAGGAGAGATATGCATTATTTGAAATGGTTCCATTTCGAATGGAAATACAAAATGGAAAATACCCATTTTCAATTTTGTATTTAAAATGCTTATTTTGTAATAGCATTTTCCATTTGCATTTGAATGGTTTTTTGTACCCATTTTCTATTTTGTGATCAGGTCTCAACTGATTTATAATGTGAAATCATTCAAACAAGTGAAAAAAAAGTGTCAAAATGACACAAATTTGATTCAACTCGAGATTGAACATGAAAATTGTGTTATTCTCAACTACCAAGGGGAGACCGCCAGTGGTGAGAACTATTCTTTTATGAAACTTCTATGTACGTGTAACTTTAGTAGTCGTCGGAAGAACTATTTATTCATTTTGGTTTTAGCTTTCATTCTAATGGGAATTGGTTTTCCAGATATGTAAATTTGAAGATAGAGTGCGAGTTGATATACACAAAGAAAGTACACTTAACCAAAGGACTGGCAGTGGCTTGAGTGATACAGCTTCAACATTCGGTCCCGACGATTCAAGTTCAATGCTCATTGAAGTACTGTTTTTTTCAATTCATTCTTGTGCATTGTTTCAAGACAAAAAAAGTGTGATTTTCATATTTGATTGATGTAAAAAAATGCATAAATTACACTTGTGAACTATTGGTTTCATTACTTATTTTGGATTTCATTTGACGGTACTTATGTGTTGAATCTACACAATCGGAAATTCCAATAAAAATTTTATCAACATTCTTTTTGTGTTATATTATTTACATCAAGCTTGAGTGACTAGCTAACACAAACACATTATGTGATATCGACACAAAAATATGTGTGGACCGTTTGGGACATGTGAAATGTGTTGAATTTAACACCAAATTTCCAACTGTGTAGATACCATGTCAATTTTGACATAATTTTTCAATTGATTTCTCACGTGATCTTGACGTATGACTGCACGCTCGATTCCTAATAGCTGCTCTACACTTCATTCATTCGAAATCGATTTGTTAAAAAATTCTCACGGAAATGACGTGAAATATCACGTGTTTACAGCGTGATTTTTCATGTGTTTTGCAGCATTGGCCAGGAGTCCATTTTATCATGATCAGGGCTGGGCAAGTATTTGAGATACAATTAGTCTAAATACGTACTGGAATGAAAACCAGTGTTATATATCTCACATTTAAAATATATTTCCGTCACCATTTTATATCTTTGGTATTTGATCCTTCAAATAATTGAGAATCAGTCAGAATACTCAGAAAATGTAGGGTAAGGTTGGGTAATATGCCACTTTTCGATAATTTCATGTTCAATACACGGATATTTTTTAGGAATACGTTGATTTGTTCATTTTAGTGCTTGCATCCATATGACAACAGTTATTTGTTTGCATGTCTTTGTTTATTCGAGAAATTGACGTAAGTTGAAAACACAATGTCTTCATGGAATTTTATGCTCTAACTCAAAAGTGAATTTTTCGTTAATGTTTATTAATTTATAATTGAAAGATGAATGATGATAACATATTCCATCTAACAAATATTATAATTCCACAAACCATAAAGAATATCATTAATGGCGTAGAAAAATTCCTAATCATGATTTTTTTTGTATATAGGGGTTAAATGCCAGTTTTCAATTTTGGTAATATGTCACTATGCCACTAGTGCCAATTACCCCTAAAACAAATTATACAATGCAGATTTAGCAAAAATGTAAAGTTAAATTCCCCCAAGTGTGATATTTCAATGTCATTTGAATATTTTTTATAATCGTTGATAATTTCACTTTTTCACACCAATATTCTACAATATGTGTCTATATTATACATTTATGTTATATTTTCTAAGGATTTCTTATAATTATTCATTTCCATAGATTTTCGATCATTCATTCTCATTAAAGTCATTAGCCAAACGCTTATGGCATTTTACCCACGCATAGGGGGTAACACGCCACTTTGGAGAGTTTTGGGAATTCCGATTTCACCGCTCAGCTATGAGAACCCTGAAGCTGTGATGCTAATCAAATACACATTAATAATTATACTTTCAAATGGTATTATTTTTATTGCTATAATATTTGACATCTAGAAAATATTGTTGTTGGAACATTAAGTGGGGCATATTACCCCGCCTTACCCTATGTATTTGAAATACAAAATACAAAATACTTTAGGAAATCTATTTGAAAATTATATTTTTCTATTGTAAAATATAAAATTCTTTGAAAAATACACTTGATATACAACATACTACAGGAAATGTATTGTAAATTCAAAATACGAAGTCCCGACTTCATTTCCAATACCTTTTTCGCATAATTGTATTTGAAATATATGTCGAGCCCTGATCATGATATACCACGTGATTTTTCATTTCATTCTTAACGTGATTTTCTATATCATAAATTAAGTGAAGAATCACGTCCTTTTTTCTCTGGGCGATTTCAAATGTAAAAATTTAGTTGCCTGAACAAAATATTAGTTTCCAACCAAACACGCTTGTAATAACAAACAATATTCCAGTCCAGGCAATTCAAATTTCTCATTCCATGTCGATTTTAGTTACTGCAACTAAAACCGTGTTTTTTCAGGGCAATCCAGCAAATGTCGATGAAAGTCGAGAAAATTCACAGAAATGCACTGTAAAAAACAATCTGAAATTTCGGATATCAGATGAATATGAAAATTCTGAAGCTTGTAATTGAAATCAAGTTCATGAATTTTGCTGTAAAATTTATCAAAATTCATATAAAAATGCATGAAAAATCATAATTCTGTGTGAGGTATCATAGAATTTAATATGAAAAGTCAGAAAAGTTTCGGAAATTAATACAAACTTTATGTGTTAATTGCTTCACTTAACACGTTAAGGACCAAACGTCCGTTTTTTCACCACCTTTTTCAACGACATTTTACGCTGTCGAATCGATTGTCAAAAAATTTGCGGATAATTATTTTCGATGTAAAATTATCTGAACTTTCAGAATATGAAAGCAGATTCTCGAAAAAATGCGAACTGGGAATGTTATAATCGTTTAAATAGAAAAAAAACACGAATTTTCGATTGCAAAAAATTATTATCCGTTTATTTTTGTCTCGAATTAGGGGAGACATACATCTAGGGGATGAAATTTCTGCGTCCATGGACCCAGAGCTTCAAAGTATGTGAGATGGTTTTTCGAAATTCAAGATGGCGACACTCAATATGGCGGCTAGAAACCAAAATATTTTTGCTTTTTCTTATTTTTCGTATTTGAGCAATATTCCTGAATGAATTCGATGTACACACACGTATTATCAGGTTTTTGGGGTCCCTGATCACGAATCCGGGGTCAGATTTGCCAAATTCAATATGGCGGCTCCAAAATGGCGGCCTAAAATTGTTGAAACTGTACAATTCTCATGAAAATCAGTACATGGGGGGTTTCGGGATCCTTGATGACTAATCGGAGGTCAGATTCTATGAATTCAAAATGGCGGTTCGAATATGGCAGCAAGAAGTCTCAATTTCGGTTCCTCCAGTTTTTTGTCAATTTATCGATATTTTCCTCCTCACATAGATGGATCTGAGTATTCTTCGGATCACTGAATACAAATTTAGTGTCAGATCTGCTAAATACAATATGGCGGAGCCAATATGGCTTCGGAAGAGTACTGAAATTGTCTCATTTTTCAAGTGTTTTCTGCCGTCGATGTGTTTTCTTCACAGTTGCTCAACTGTCATTACATATTTCGTTGTCTCTCCAATTTTTCACAGTTTCATCTTTTCCCTTTTAGATTCTTATCTTCATATGTTATCCTTGTGTACTCTGAAGGAAACCCAAGTTCATTCTTCGGATGTAATCAAAGCCGTCAATTGTTTCAGATTCGCAATTTTTCGTTTCTGATACAAAAAATAAGGAAAAATTGAAACAAAAAAAAAAAAGACTCTCGTAAATGTTTACCTCCACGTGGTGAGAGTTGGGCAACGGCGATTAACACATCAACGGCAGAAAACACTTAAAAAATGAGACAATTTCAGTACTCGCCAGATCTGACACTAAATTTGTATTCGGTGATCCGAAGAATACTCAGATCCATCTATGTGAGGAGGAAAATATCGACAAATTGACAAAAAACTGGAGGAACGGAAATTGAGACTTCTTGCTGCCATATTCGAACCGCCATTTTGAATTCATAGAATCTGACCTCCGATTAGTCATCAGGGATCCCGAAACCCCCCATGTACTGATTTTCATGGGAATTGTACAGTTTCAACAATTTTAGGCTGCCATTTTGGAGCCGCCATATTGAATTTGGCAAATCTGACCCCGGATTCGTGATCAGCGACCCCAAAAACTTGATAATACGTGTGTGTACATCGAATTCATTCAGGAATATTGCTCAAATACGAAAAATAAGAAAAAGCAAAAATATTTTGATTTCTAGCCGCCATATTGAGTGTCGCCATCTTGAATTTCGAAAAACCATCTCACATACTTTGAAGCTCAGGGTCCATGGACGCAGAAATTTCATCCCCTAGATGTATGTCTCCCCTAATTCGAGACGAAAATAAACGGATAATAATTTTTTGCCACCGAAAATTCGTGTTTTTTTCTATTTAAACGATTATAACATTCCCAGTTCACATTTTGTCGAGAATCTGCTTCCATATTCTGAAAGTTCAGATAATTTTACATCGAAAATAATTATCCGCAAATTTTTTGACAATCGATTCGACAGCGTAAAATGTCGTTGAAAAAGGTGTTGAAAAAACGGACGTTTGGTCCTCAACGGGTTAAATTGATATGAAATTCAGGAAGCAATTTTTTACAGTGTGTATCAGATCTTATGGACTATTATTGAATATCACCGAAATTTTGCTACATGGGCATTGAATTTTTCTGATCTCTGATGGAAAAAAAACAAATAAGCGGAAATTGAGTAAGGTTCGATGAAATTTTCCTCCAATTTTTTGGTTTTTTTCCTTTGCCAATTCGAAATCGAATGCTTGACGATTTAAAATCTTCGCATAATTCGTATACGAACTCCTAATGTTCGTCAACGAATCGCACACCTCTATGTCCCTAGTAGAAATATCACAAGTTCTTCCTCATGACTCATGAGTTATTCGCAGGGGAAAACTTATTGAAAATAAAACTATAGTGAGCGACTAATGAATCACTTGTGAATCTTATCTGATTAGTGATGTTTGGATAAAACTTGTGAATTTCTTGCAAGGTTAATCCATTATTAACTAAAATCATTGATAAGCAGTTTTATTTATTAGATCAATATTATTCATTAGATTCATATTTGGATTAATTAATTCTTCTGGATGACTGGTGAAAAAATGTTTCATGCATGCACACTAAAAAAAATAATTAATCAAATTGAAAACATGTCTCTTTATTCTGAGAATAGAATCCTCTCCAGACAGTGTTCTTTTGATGCAAGAAAACAATGTTACTACCAGAAAACAAAATTCTCTGAGTTGAAGCAAATTTGTTCAAACTAAGAACATATCTGAATCAATTATAAATTCAATAATAATAAGTTTTTATTTTAACTCTAATTATTTTCACAAGTGTCATGTTGGGTTCTAATAAATTCCTCGTTAGATAATGATGACTGTTTCACTAGTTTTGATGAATGGGAGTGTCTTGTCAGTTCTCCTCCCTAGTGCCTCATGAGTTGAAGAGATAAACTCGCAAGTGCCTCATTATTCACTAGCGAAAATTTCTACCAGGGGTAAAATTGATGCATTCAAAGTTCACCGCTTCATAAAGATATCAATTAAGAACTGATTCGATTGAATCGCACCCCTGAACGATGCTCGATCTCTTATGTCAAAAAACAAAAACGAAAAGTACATATCTTGTCTCTTTGATTGTTCAATACGGAAACGGAAGTGGTACGATAGTTCAGAGACATTACAGCTTCTCTCTTCCGAGAGAAATTCCAAAGAATTCAAACAAACTTGAGCTGCTTAAGACATCAATGGGGAAAAGTAATATGCGTTAGCTTATTCGTTTGCGACCCGGCCCGGTGACCGACCGGTTGTTGTCGTTGGTCACTCATCCAATGTCGATGGAGCTCGTTCTCGTATTCGCATCGATTACGCACATTTGTTGCAGCTTGCATAACGTAATTGCAATGTTCGCGTGAAGAACGAAAGAGAGAGAGAGAGAGAGAGAGCTGCGAGAGAATTTTATTTCAGTTGCCGTGAGCAAACGACTTTCTCTCATCTCGTCGGGAAGTCTTCGTCGTCGTCGTGTTCTCTGGTCCATGGTGTGACGGCTACAACTTCGATTCTTGACAGAAGAACCAAAGAAAAAAAGGAAACAAGAATATGCAATCGATAATCGGATTCTGCATTTTCAAAATATACATATGTTTTCGTCATTATATAAATGAATTGAATAATGAATTCCTTATATTCCATTTCTCTACGAATAATATAAATGTTTGTGGATTTATTAGTTTCTAACACTCACAGCATCCATTGATATAAAGAGCATCAAACGCAATCGAAAGTCATAGACTCTAACTTCCTGTTAATCACGGTAATAGTCACTTGCGGTGCTTATACATTTGCTCCATTGTAGCGCACGTTGGTTCAAGAGGGAATCGAATAACCGACGAGGAGATATACAACGAGGTTACCGCGGAAGTTCGTGTTTATTTGTTCCCCTACGAAGCAATTAGACTCATGTGATCAATTATGTATTATTTCTATAAATCTGAGCACATGTTGTGTGTTCTTTGAACGAATGTTTTTTTTTACAGTTCATTATATTGATTTGATATCTACGTACGCTGTAAACAAAATTTTATATAACATTGCGTTATGTGATGTAAAATGAAATCGAGTGTAATATTTTCTGGTACTAAATTAATATTTTTATAAAAAAAAGGAAAACACAATGTTTGTCTTAATTTCGCTGGTCAACATCCATTTGGTAACTCAAGGTTTAAACACTGTCAAAGTCTGTTTTTTAAGTTGATGTTTATGTTTTACATAAACATTCATTAATTATATAGAAATTATATGAAAATGTATAAAAATCTGACATTTTTTTCGCACACGGAGAGAAAAGAGTAGTTATATTCTCAATGTAGCATGGGAATGATTACTATGTTACATGGTGACGAAAATTTTTAGATGGTGCGAGTCACTTGACATAGTGATGCTCCCGATTTTATGTGGTAACATTAGCCCTGTTAACATAGTAATGATTACCATGTCACATTGGAGACAGTACTATGCAACTAAACATGAATCCAATGCTATGAAGTAATATTGATCATGATTTTTTCATTGATCATAACCTAAATTGAACTATTGACATGTATATACACACAAGGCTTTTCAGTGAATGAGGTTATAAATAAACAAATTAGGTTATGAAATGGTTAATAGAAAGTAAAGGGAGCACACAGTCAGAAACAAATGATATCAGGCTTCTAAATAATAACTGTGTTTTTACTTGATCATTAATAGTGGACTCACTACCGTAATAATACGTATAATATATGTATGTCTATACACGTCGTGTCGATATTGCCCACAGCGTGCATATTTTCATTAACTGGAATGACAGCTATTGTAATATGGTAATCAGTACCATTTTACATTGCTTTGAGTTCTATTTGTCTGATTTCCATGTAGTATAGTAATCATTACCAGAAAAATGGCGAAGGATTCTATTCTCACATAGTGAAATTTACGATTTTCAATAAAATAAGAAAGAATACTATGTTAGCATGGTAAATATTACTATACATTTCTCTCCGTGCATTTAGCACTCCGAATGACTTCCCAAACCTCAAAATATGGAAATAAACATTGTTTTTGTTGTTTCAAAGGACAAATGATAATCTGAGATGTGATATCTATGTATGATAAAATGTGTTATTACAAACTTTTAAATTGGGTTTTGATTTTTTTTCAATGCGACAAAGTGAAACGTAACGTGGGACTTGGTTTAAACTAGAAACGATAAGGTTTAGAAAATGAATTTTCACATGAAAATACGACAGATAAGGAATACTGTACAAAAAATATCACACTGTAAAAAGTGAGTGGAGTTTTGCCCCAAATTTAGTGGCAGCAAAAATCCCTCATGTATGAGAAATTCATCTCCCCTATATTTTGCAGGGATTCCAGGGTTGGAAAAAACCCGACCCATTTAGGTTTCTTCGAGTTTTTCAGATTTTGTTCAATTTTTTATTGTTATTTTCAATTGAACATGATAAACTATCGTTATTTATCACCTCAACATAACTTGTTGGAAGTGAAAACATTGTTAGAAGAATGTGCTACGAGATTTTGGGTCTTGAACTGAGGTTGGATCTGAGTATTTCTTTATTCGATTATTAATTCATTTCAATGAACGATTCAAATTGCCGCAATATTAAATATTAGGACGTGTACGTTCCAAAACATTCGTTCACGTAGATTGTTGAAACTCTTCTTATGAATTCCGAAAAAAAAAATTATGATAACATTTCATGAACACATATAGAATAAAATCTAATAAAATTTGCATATTTATAAACATAAAATTATAACATAATAATACATACAGTACGTAAGATATACAAATGATATATAGGGGGCACAGTTAAAAAATTGGAGAATATGAATTCTCCAACCCATCCATTCATAATTCTCTTCAGTGGGTTTTTGATTGGGTTTTCTCGGGTTTTATCTGAAAAAACACAATGGGTAAAACCGGGTTGGATTTTTTCGGGCCAACTCTGAGGGATTCTCCTCCATTTTGGAAGAAAATTTCTTCTTTTTGAAGGGAATTTTTCTCCAAATGAAAGAAAATCGCCCCAGGATAAGGGGAAATGAATTTACCCCACATGGAGGATTTTTGCTGCCACCAAATTTGGGGGAAAACTTCACATTTACTTTTTACAGTGAAGGTACTTTTGGAATTTTAAATACTGAACGTTGAATTTTATACAAGCGTATTGTAAAATTTAGCTGTTCGGCATTTTGAATTTCAATTGTGTTTGTTACTTCTCACTTTGTGTTCATAATCTTTCATATTTCGGAGTAAAAATCCGTTTTCTAAACCTCATCGTTTCTAGTCAATTACAAAAAACTGAGAAAAACTCTCAGATTTCTATATTTTTTTCATTATATTTATTGCTTCTAAAGAGTTATTTCTCTATAGCAAGAGGGTACATAAGCAGACTACCCCTAGTAGAAATTTGACAGGGAATTCCTTATTGAAAGCATGGCCCTCGTAAGGCTGCAATAGGGAACTCCTAATTAAGGAAAACTTTTAATTACCTCATCAGGTCCTGACATGGCATCCTGTTTAGGACCTTACAACAATGTAACGCGAGGTTGTCCCAGTCATATTTTCCCTTTCGGTAACTCAGACACGGTATTCCTATCAGAACCTGATCAGGATTGCCTTGACTCATCCGTATTTCAATCATGTGATAACCGACAAGATAGCCGAATCAGGACCTGATCGATTCAGAACGATGAATGTATCAAACTATTCAGAATTTTCACAGGACACATTAGAAATTTACCTGTCTTTTTTAAATGTTCAACTGAGGTCTATTTGGATCATCAGTAGAATTTCTTCTGTTGGGGGAGTTTCAAAAAATTTGATGAAAATTAAATTGAATGTTGGAATATAGCTTAGATGAGGTCGTGATTGGGAATTCCGCTACCACCCGCATCAGGTCCTGATTGGGAATTCAATTACTACCCTGATCAGATCCTGATTGGGAAACGTTTGGTTTTCCTGATCAGGACCTTGTCTTTTCTCTGCGTTACATTTTTGTCAGGGCCTTGTCGGATACTCAAATCAGGCCCTGATGTTTTCAATATCAAAATTTCTACTAGGGATTCATCACATTATTCATTTAAACAAAATGCGCGCAACTTGAGGCTATTCACAATGAAATAGTATAAATTTGTCACAATTTTTACATCATTCAAACATAGTAGATCTTTCACTTTATGTATTTCTAAGCCGCTTAATATTTTATTTACACAGTAAAAAGTAAAACTTAAAGTGAGGATTTGATGTGGAATCCCATAGTAAAACCTCCAGAATAAATTGAGATTAGGATATGAACAGGGAATCCACCACCCAAAAATGTTGTATTCGGCATGGAGAGATCTAACTTGAAAGACACACAGTTGATATTTGTTCAGAAATATTTTCCTGATGTAAAGAAACTTTATTTCACCAAGGAGTATACCATCTACAATTTTTTTGCATTCACTTTATTGAACTATACTTTATAAACATATATGTTCATCATCTCAGGATAACCTAACAAGGTCTTGATGAGATTACAGCCAGGAAAACCTATTTCAACCTTCTAGGATAATTTAAGGGAAACCTAATTAGGATCAAATGAGTTTATCCCTACGTGGAGCATCCACATCTAATCCTGATTAGGATTTCAGCAGGTATACCGTATTTCCCTATGATAATTTCCAGTCGGGACAATGTATCAGTTTTTCACGTTTTTTGCAACATACATTTCTCAAAAGCTGACCTATCATAATATTATTCGAGTTTGATGAAAATTTGAATTGTAATATATGATTTTAAAACATATAACTCATAAAGCAGATTCCCATACAGCACACAGAAAAAGTTAAGAACTCTTTCTGAACTTTTGTGGTATGTGGGGAGATGTGATAAATATATTTGTTGAAGTTATAACTTCAAACAAGCTATTCTTTCAATTAAGAATTTTCATAAATATTGAGATAAAAAATCGAATTGGAAGATGATTTTCAATAATATCTGATGTTCCTCAACTCATCATCTTCAATGTTGAATAATGATAATGTCAAATGAATTTTCGTTTATTCATTCGAACACAAGTTCCTCCCAACCAAGTGAGATGTAACCTACACGGGAATCAACCCTAAATGTGATGAAAACAGTCATTGGATCATGACAATGAATTTCAATTCGGTTATTTGTTGACAAACAGACACAGCTCGGGCCTATTTTGTTTTGGAAAGGTGTCAGAAACGTTTTGATTCAAGACATTTTGAAGATAAAAAAATTTTGGAGTCCACTCAAAGCTTCTTCTTACAAAGAACCAAAATGTCTTCTTTATGCAATCTAACATCTTCCCTGGTGGAAATTCCCGCTAGTAAATCATGAGGCACTAATCAGTTCATCCTTTTTACTGGTGAGGCACTAATCGGCAAAACTTACAAGTAACTGGTGAGGGATGTAACACTCGCACCAACAAGAGACTAATCAGGGAAACTAAGCATGCACTGGCGAGTAACTGATCAGGCACTTACCAGTACCTCATATGGCGTTTATTAGTAACTGATGAGGCACTGAGCCAGTGAGGCAGTGGCTTTGTTACAACGAGAGCAAAATTTCCAGAAACAATAAAATAATTTGTGGGAAGGTGGGAAAACATTTGTTTTTCTAATCATGAGCATTCCTTATGAATTTTTTATCCATATTAAATCATAAGTCAAATCAGCACTGATCTCTGTAGATAGAAACACGATACAGGAGTGTTTCTTTTTCAGGTGGGAACGCCGCATATGTGAATATATATTTTTTCTTTTTGGTAAAAACTTCTAGATTTGATCTAAGAGAAAGAATAAGAAACATAACAGGAAAAAGTCTAGAAAAACTTGTCTAAGAAAACTTCTAGGAGAACGTATAAAAAAAAGTCTATAGAAAAATTTGTCAAACAGGCTAGTATCAGGTTGGCAACTAAGTAATTGCGGATTTCACTCATAGATGGTGTCAGTTGAATTTTTAGGTTTGCAGACGTAGTACAAATGTAAAACACATCTTGTTATTTGATAGTTGGCAATTCAGCTGTCAATCAGTAACAAAAGTTTTTTGATCGTTTGCGTAGTTTTCGTCTGGCGTTCGTTGAAAAATGGAAAATCAAAAGGAACATTTTCGTCATATTTTGCTTTTTTATTTCCGCAAAGGGAAAAACGCATCGCAAGCTCATAAAAAGTTATGTGCTGTTTATGGTGACGAAGCCTTAAAAGAACGGCAGTGTCAAAATTGGTTTGCCAAATCTCGTTCTGGTGATTTTTCACTCAAAGATGAAAAACGCTCTGGTCGTCCAGTTGACGTTGATGACGCCCTAATCAAAGCAATAATCGATTCGGATCGTCACAGTACAACACGTGAGATTGCAGAGAAACTTCATGTATCACATACATTCACTGAAAATCACTTAAAACAACTTGGCTATGTTCAAAAACTCGATACATGGGTTCCTCACGAACCGAAAGAAACGCATTTAACGCGACGCATTAACATCTGCGATTTGCTAAAGAAACGTAATGAAAATGATCCATTTTTAAAACGACTGATAACTGGCGATGAAAAATGGGTTGTGTACAACAATATCAAGCGGAAAAGATCGTGGAGCAGGCCAGGTGAACTAACTCGAACAACGGCAAAAGCTGATATTCATCGAAAGAAGGTTTTGTTATCAGTTTGGTGGGATTACAAAGGAATTGTCTACTTTGAACTCTTACCACCCAACCGAACGATCAATTCTGATGTCTACATTGAACAACTAACGAAATTAAACAACGCAGTTGAAGAAAAGCGGCCCGAATTGACAAATCGAAAAGGTGTTGTATTCCATCATGACAATGCAAGGCCACACACATCTTTGGTCACTCGGCAAAAATTATTGGAGCTTGGTTGGGATGTTTTGCCACATCCACCGTATAGTCCTGACCTTGCACCACCTGATTACTTTTTGTTTCGATCTTTCCAAAACTCCTTGAATGGTAAAAATTTCAGTAATGATGATGATGTCAAATCGTACCTGATTCAGTTTTTTGCTAATAAAAACCAGAAGTTTTATGAACGTGGGATTATGATGCTGCCTGAAAGATGGCAAAAGTTCATTGATCAAAATGGGCAATACATTACAGGATAAAGTTATTCAGTTCCATGAAAAAAGTGTCTTTGATTTTCTAACAAAAATCCGCAATTACTTAGTTGCCAACCCAATATATTTGATAACAAGCGTGAATAATATTTTATTCATTTGAAGGTTAAGGAGTTCATCTCTCTGCATTTCGTGTATACCCACAATGAAAAAGTTGTAGTTATTAAAGACAGTTTTACCGTATCATGATTAATTAGTTCAACTTATCAAATACCCGAGTAAAAATTTTAATTTCGGTTCGTCGAACGGGACTGGTGCAGATGTGTTGCATTTTTGCGCGGTACTGTTGCAAATTCACTGCGGGCACATCACCTCCGCAACAGCACCGCAGAAAAATGCAACACGCCTGCGCCAGTCCTGTTTGGCGAACCCAAAATGAGAATTTTTACTTGGGTATTGACAAATAACTCACTAGTTTTGCATAACCAACGCTAATTGGATCAAACTTATCAGTGACTAACCAGCGCCTCGTCTGGTTTTTCTGATTAGTTTTTCCTCTTTAGTGCCTCATCGTTCATAGGGAAGAATTTGTGACATTTCCACCAGGGATTTTTCTCGCAAGCGGATTTACCATAAGTAGAAATTCTTCTTCGGCGAATCCGAAATCCGTTTGATGGAATATTGAATGGAATTTCCACTTGTGGTGAGAAGAATCCGATTGCAGCAAGAGTGCTCTAATAAGTGACCAAAAGATATTGAAATTTACTGGAATGCAAAATCAATCCCACTTAACCATGTAACATGCTAAGAAAAGTGTCTTCCTACAATGAAACTATTTGCCAAATGAGAAGACAAGAGCCGACGTATCTTGTTGAATCGTGGGGTTTCAAGAACCCTGCTGCATCGCTCAGAATGCATGCTCCTCCACGCAAAAGAAGAAAGAGAACAAAAAGAAGGAGGAGGATATTTTTATATCGCCACGTGCAACGGTAGCAGCAGCAGCAACAACAACAGCCCATTGTAACGTTCCGATTTCCATTTCATGTAACCGACGTAGAAAGATTGTAAAGATACAATCTTCTACAGAAAAATACATCCATCTTGAAAGTATGTGCCAAGGGTTCAAGAGTAAAAGCACATTTATTCGGATGATTTATAGATGTATAAGCTATTACAACGTCGAAAATGATTTATGTATAATATATTTTGAATAAAAAAAAAAAATTGTGTTCTTCTGTAGATCGTTAGAATTGATGCGAATTTGATTTTTGACATCGATATTTCATACGACGAAAGTGTGAGGGTGTGGTACTTCAGTCCCAAGTTTTGTGTATACGTGTATCTCTCTCTTTCTCTCTTTCTCCGGTTGGATCCCATTTATCGTTGCGTCAGAGGAGACGGGAAGAATGTCAAACGTTAACACGATTTTCTGCATCATTATACAGGATGCGCCCTAGGGTTTGTTCCGAATTACGTAATCCCATGATTCTTGAAAACAGACTTTCATCACCCACTTCTTTGTGTATGTATTTCAAGGAGAATGAATTTGTTTTCAGTTATCCCTTACGTATTCCGATGACGAAAAAGATGAGAAAACATAATTCCCAATGTCCCTGCTGCTGCTGCTGCTGCTGCTGCTGCTGCTATTATTCATCCTCGTTACCACTATCGTCGAGAGGCGATGAATAATACAAAACAAGGTATGTATATACTTGCCAAGAGACAGAGCCCGACTACGGACAAATTCTCCAACTTGGAGGAGCGGAATCGACGGGTCGATCGGGTTGTGTGTTAGTCTTTACGTGATACTCGAGGTGTTAAGATCTCTTCTCTCTCTTCGTTCGATTCAAAGTTGTCTCTTGTGCGTGGACATGTTCGTGAATTGGAAAATAAGAATTAAAATTTATATATCTTTTATGATATAATCTGATTACTATGGAATGAAAAATTTGTGTGTTATACGAAAGAGAGTTTTCATTGTATTTCATGATACGCAAATATTAGCTCATCGTCTTCGAGTCTGTTGATAACTGTGATATACTACCATTTACTTTGAGGAATTTGCTGAAAAAGGTAAATTTGAAATTTCAATATTCTATCGGTGTAGCTCTAAACGGAGAGGTTTGATAAAATATCAATCTTCTACGATTGTTTTTTTTTTTTCAATTGTTCTCAAAATACTCTCCTCTCTTAACCCTTGAAGCTTTTGAAATGCATTGTGGAACTACAATATTCGTTCTAAATTAACTTTCGGAAGACGTCTCTTGCAAATGATCATGAAGTATATCTCGAAACCTCCAAGGAAATCTAAATCCATACAATTTCACGAATCTGCAATATTTTAATTACAAATACGTGGAATATTATAATAACAAAGTTTATCAATTCAAATATAAATTAAAATGCTTTTATCATCCTTCGAAGAATTTTTTGTGAAATAAATTCATCAGATTAAGGGAAAGAATGAGGATGAAGTAATAATCGAAACATGAATGGGAAGCTTTCAGAAATCTTCAAGTTAAACATTCACTCTGCAAATGTGAATTCAACATCTCGACCTTTTGGATCAGTCCCTTTATTATATTTGAAATAGATCCACTTAGAATCATTCAAGGACATTCCGAAATTCTGATAAGTTTCTTCCTTCAGTTCTCTCAAGAATGAATGAACATCACTCTAAAAATAAATTGTGGAATTTCCCCCCAAAAAATGGCGACATCAAAGTTCCTCCATAGATGGGGAATTTTTCATCATAATTTGGTGGACTTTTCCTTCATTTGTAAAGGATTCAACACCCACAAAATAAAAACGTTCCTCAAAGTGGTGGAAAAATCCCTAATTTTTGATAAGAAAAAAACAATTCCCCCTCAAAGATGGAATAAAATCCACCAACGTGTTGAAAAAAAACTCCCCCCATTTTTTACAGTGAGAATAAAAATAGTTGGAGAATTGAGAATAATTTAATTTGATTTTATTGATTCATCTTTAAAGCAACTGAGAGGCAGGGGGAAGAGATTTAGTAATTTCCACACTCAAAATTACCCTCAAGAACATTTCGGATTCTCAAAGTTACTGAACGGGTGCCTCCAATTGCTCCATCTTCTCGAACGATGAGACCCGACACGGTAACTCAGTTCGAATACTTTAGTGGAATACCAAAGCGCCTAACATTACGTGCTTGAATGAAATCAGAATATCACTCAGTACAGAAATTCTTTGAAGGTATACCAGCGGCGTGACAGCAGCCAAATCATTTATGATAAAACTACTCTCTGGAATCAAAAGTGAGCCTGTAGGAATTTTAGAGTGATGATCTAAGGTTTGAAGTTATGAACTGACAGACACTTCAATTCTAGAATGAATTTTTCAGTCTAAAACAGTGGGAGTCCACTCGAAACGTGTGAAAATCCCACCCGAAGCGGACTAGCTCACTTCTGAGACTTAGTGGAGTGAAACGAGTGATTTTTCACTCTTCCAGATTTAAAGAGTACGGGCAAGTGCTTCAATTTAATGAAACTATCGTTCTGTACGAGACTTCTCTAGTTTAAGTAAATGTGCTGTACAGAGCGGAAAAATTGAATTAATTAAATTGAAGCGTTTCAGCTTGAGGGGATACCTCTCAGCAGCCCCTGATCATGCAACCCAAGCTAAATCTTCTCTGAAAATTATACGGAAATCAATAAAAGGAAAATATCGTTCCGCACAGACCATCTTTATTGATTGAAAAAGGTCTTTACAGAGCGATATTTTAATTTCATTCCTTCGTTTTCGAGTGATAATTTGTCAAAATAATTTTTGTCGTGTGTTTTTCTAACCAATGGGTCTGGGTTGCATCTTCAGGGGTCGCTGGTATCACCTTTCAAGGGTATTCCTCAGAACTCGAAATTACTAGATCTCTCTACTCAAAAGTGACTCCATAAAATGGAATGAAACGAGCAGTCACAACGTTTTTTGATATGGAAGAAAGTTTGGCTAATTGACTTTTTCCACTTCATTGAGTCACTTTTGAGTATTTTGGATAGAGCGATCTACTAACTTCGGTTTCCATGCACAGACCAAAGTAACAATTGGTTAACGGCTCACTCCGTACAAAGCAAACTTTTCTTAAACATTCGTAAAAACTACTCCAATGGAGTAACTCCTACTCGGAAAATACTGGATTGGTGCTGAAGTAAGAGCTACTGCGATTGGAATAGCAGTTACTCCTCATTTTTCTCCATGCGGAGCAGGGTTGTTAGAGTAAAATACATGATGTATTATACACAGTTTTTGACACGTAAAAAACTATGTATTTTACGTGAAAAAATCGAGAGTAATTTACATACGTATTTTACAGCCGCGAAATTCAAAATTCGAAAAATTGCATTTCTATATATCTTATAAAGTTGAATCAATAATTTATAAGTTTTCAGTTAATTGTCGGGAGAAAGAATAATAATTATTATTTCAAATTCCAATCTGAATGAGAACATTGAGTTTTCAATCCATAATGTATAAACAGTGGGTTCAATTGATCCTTTCCTTTCTTTCCGATAGATCCTTGTTGTCATTTCATTCTTAATTGATTAGAAACATTTTCAAGTGCATGGATATGTTCGGAAGAATATTTCTCAGATATTTATCCGCTTGAAAATCTTCCTAATCAATTAACAATGAATTGGCATTAAGGATCTATCGGGAGGAAGGGAAGAAAACTCCTGATAACACACGAAGAATTCTTTTTCAAAAATAAGAATAGTATTCTTCAAGAACGCTTTTCGAACTAATGAATCCGTTCTGAAAGCGTTCTGAAGGAGTTCAATGTTTGAGACATCAACAAGTTCTTTGAGGGTACTAAAACAATACTTTCAATATTATCAAAGAACTCGTTAATGTCCGAAAAATTGACTTTTTCCAGAGCTGTTTATGAATTCATTGGTTCGAAAAGAGTTCTTGAAGGATTCTATTCCTTTTTGTTTTTAAAAAGAATTCTTCGTGTTATCCCAGATAGCACAAGAAGAGTTCTTAAAGAGTTCTTTATGAATAAATTGTATTCTTTAAGACCTCTTTGAGAATTCTTGTGCTATCCGAGATCTGGGACGTTTTTCTACAGTATTAAAATGTACCCATACAGCATACCAGTTTAGAAAAAGTTCGCGAAGAATTCATTATGAATTTTTGAGAATTCTTTTTAAACTCCTGTGCTGTGTGGGTAGCCTACCAATAATTGAACATTGATAACAGGCGTTCAATCAATCGAAAAGTATTATCCATTCATAACCTGAATAATTTGAAAATTGAGTATTAAAGTTTATGTATTGCTGAGAATGAGCAATAAAGTCAATTACTAACTAAAATTGAGTATTTTACGTTCTTTACATATAAGGTGTAATTTACATGATGTATTTTACACTTTTCTACACGTAATATGTAAAAAACCGTTAGAATCGTGTATTTCAACATCCCTGATGCGGAGTATCCTCAATGTACGAAGAATTACTGTGCAGGGCAATATTTTAACTTTATCAAACCATTTTCGAAAAGTTTGGGATAAACAATTTAATATTCCTACATTTTCGAAAAGATTCAGGGTACAGATTTAATATCTAGTAACTTTTATATGGATCTCGCAATGCCCTTGATAATGCATATTTTCAAATTCATTTCAAATATATACGAACCAATAATCGTATTTCATAATAGTATCTTATTCAAATATTTCTAAACGAATTTTGAAGCGATCATGAGGATGCACTGATAGAAAAACGACCTGGTTGAAACATTCGTGGTCGCAGTAACTTGAAATCTGGTTGGATTCACCAGGAAATGTGATTGTGATGTCCAGAAAAAATGGTTGAAGCCAAAATTAACTACATATTCTGGTTATTACCCCATTCAGCACAAATATCGCAGTAATATTGCTGCAATATTACTGCAATATTCCAATATTGCTGTAATATTACTGCGATATTTGTGCTGGGTGGGACATCAAGAAAAGAATCTGGTTTTTCTAACCTGAAAAATATAGTTAATTTTTGCTTCAACCACTTTTTCTAGACATCGAAATCACATTTCCTGGTGAATCGAACCAGATTTCAAGTTACTGCGACCACGAATGTTTCAACCAGGTCGTTTTTCTGTCAGTCTTTATTTGAAATACACTTTGAGGGCCATGGAGCATTAAAAAACGGACAAAATTTTGCTACGTAGTTTTTAAATAACCAAGCAATAACTACAAATTTTAAATATATAGCAGAAAAGTTCACTGCTAAGATTTGGCATTGAATATAAATCCAAAGCTCAAAACATATTCCTAAACATAAGGAAATGAGTTAAAATATTTTTGACATTTGTAGGTTAACATGCTACATAATCGTTTGCATAATTTTAAGCAATCATTTGCAGTTCCAATTTCATATTCAAAGCCCAATTCAAGTAATTTACTTCATCATTGTGGATTAAAAATTTGTATTTATCGTTTAATTGATCACGGAGTACGTAGCAAAATTTTGTCCATTTCTCGAAGGACTCCATGGTCCTTGAAACCGAAAAAAATGAAGATGTGGCAATTTTACTCCACTTGGGTCGAAAAGGGAATCTATTCAATTGGAACAAAATTTTCACTCGTTCCGAATGATATTTCTCACTCGTGGAGTAAAAAATCCACTCAAAGATTAGAGGAATTATGAAATTGTATTCCTCGTAGAAATGAGCTACCTTCTGGCTGCATAAGAAGTAGAATTCGACTGCACAAAATTTATATTAAGAAAACAATTAGGAATTACTGCATGAATCAAAACGTTAAAGAATGAAGCCGAAACTGGGCAGCCGTAGAATTACCAGCTGATTGAAACGTTTATTAAGAATTTCAGCATCTGACACGTTTACCGGGATACTATTTAATCGATTTCTGAGATAAACAAAGCTTCAACAACGTTCAATCAAAAGTTACAACAATCGAGTGCCAGCTTTACGACTGACAGTTTCAGCTTCATAGTTAAAGATAATCTCGGATTAAGAAAGTCTCTTTGCAATGTTACAAGAATTTGTATAATCAAATAATTTTATTTCAGAGATTTTCAAAAGGTATTTGACTATAAACAACACCATAAATAGTAGTTTATGATATAACATTTTTCTTTGTGTAAGGAGTACATTTTTTCGTACACGGAAAAAAGAAAATTGTAAAAATTGTCTGCGTAGAGCGATAATGAAGCGCTTCGGGTCTTCAAATCGAAAATTTCACAATTTGTAATGTAATATTGTTCATTAGATGATAGAACCACTGAATTTATGTTGAAGGAAATTGTAATTTTTCTCACTCACTTTTGCTTTTATAGGGGAATACACGTTATAAGAAAGCCAATGAATTTTTGAAATTCACAATTCACGGACTTTCAAGCATCAGGAGGAGCGGGTAAAATTTTTCGCCAATTTTTCTCCTAAATTACTTGATAAAATTGAATTTGAAATCGATATTAATCAAGTGCATCCCCGAGATTGGACTCTAAATATCAATTTAGGTTTCTTCACAGTTTGCGAGTATTGCAAAACAAAATTACAACAAATTTTTGACAGTTGGAGATTATTACTTTTCAAATCCTCTTAAATTCGCCAGAAAATCAGGAAAAGACTGAAACTTAACTTTAGTATTCAATCCTGGTCGTGGATTTTATTATTATTCATTGAAAATTTCCGTTAAACGCATAATTTATGAAACAAGTTGGCGCAAAATTTGGCTCGCTTTTGTTGGTACTTGAGAGCCCTTGAATCCTCGAAGCGCATCGTGGTTGCGCTACACGGAGAGAAAAGTATTGCTGGCATAACAAGCAGGTCTGTTACTATAGCGCCTACAAAAAAAATTAGCTGTAAGAGCAAGAAAAATGATTGACACAACTACATTTTTTTGCTGACATAAACAAATTTGTTAAGAGAACTAACGTCTTAGCTGCTGTAGTGAATATTTTTGCAAGGACAACAAATGTCTTTGTAGGCGCTATAGTAGCAAACCATTTTTCCTCCGTGTATGTAAACGAATTTGTCATATTTTCCCCTGTTTACACCAGGGTGTTTACCCTGCATGGCCAGCTATATTTCATATATTTTGAATAGTTTGAATATTGAGATGAATTTTTGATTCCTCGATGAAAATAAGCCATATAAAGTATGTAAAAAGCAGACTTCTTGAGTTGATCACAAACTCAAGAAGGATTTGTACACTGGATTTTAATAATTCTTTGACTTTATCCATTGTTCCAACGATGGAATTTACTTCACATTTTGATTGTAGGAATAATGGAAAGAGTCAACGAATGATCAAAATCCAGTATACAAATTCTTCTCGAATTTGTGATCCGTCCAAAAGTGACATACTAGTCAACGAAAATTTAGATTACCAATTCTTTCCGTGCACTTTAAGACCGTATGCATTGAGGAGGGCGTTCCCTACCCGGAGAAAAATACCGCTTGAAAATATAAGAATTTTTGTTATTTTTCTTAGGGAACCAGAAACAGGAAGGTTTGTAAAATGAATTTTTAAATAAAAATACGAAAGATTACGAATATTGTAGAAAAAGTGATAGGTAGGATTGGAGTTTTAAACGCTGAACGTTAAATTTTATACAGCGTATAGTAAAATTCAGTTGTTGATTCGTAAAATCGCATATTTTTATGTAAAAATCTATTCTACAAACCTCCCTGTTGCTGGTTTGGCAAGCAAAATGAGTAAAAGTAGTATATTTTTTTCTCCGTGTAGTGCAAAAGAATTATATATATGCCTTA
The DNA here is from genome assembly GCA_018340375.1 of Gonatopus flavifemur. Classification (NCBI taxonomy): domain Eukaryota; kingdom Metazoa; phylum Arthropoda; class Insecta; order Hymenoptera; family Dryinidae; genus Gonatopus; species Gonatopus flavifemur. Next base: position 18,383,490 of record JAFFJZ010000005.1, read on the forward strand.
CATACTATAATTATATGAGTATCGTTGGAATTTATATTAGAGCTGGAACTGTAACGTGACTCAATGTGATTTTATATAAGATCAAAATCACTTTGATATACAGTTATATATGGGGCTACATACACCCAGAAAAAAAAGTTGTGAAATTTACATCATGCGAAGTCGATGTATGGACGATTTCGAAGAATGGTTCGAGCTACCACAATTTTAGTTGATTTTACAGCTTAGAAAGTAAGATTTACATTAGTTGTAGTATATCTCACATTCGCTGTTGTCAAATCAACTTGAATTGTGGTAGCTCGAACTATTTTTAAAATCGTCCAAATATTGACTCCGCGAGAAGTAAATTTTACAACTTCTTTTTTCTCAGTGTATAAAAACATGATATAATTACACATAATTATAAAAAAATAGATAATTACCCCATATATAACTATACATGTTTCTATATCAATTGAATACAACTTATATATATATAATTCTTTTTTACTAATGTAATCCATTCTGGGTGCAAAATGATACTTTTTCAAGGGCAAGGCAGAGCCTTAAAAGTACTAAATTTTGTCTGTCTGTTCTTTCCCAAGAATCAAAGTATATGATACAATCACAAATGTCCAACACAATGCATTGCATACGCCGTTGAGAATTATTTACTTCAAATGAATGAAATTTTGTCAGCTTTGAAAGAATGGATGATTCCGTCAATACAACATGATTTAAAGATTTATTTATCTATTGAGGAATATTAATTCAGAATTGTTTCGTTACATCCAATAGAAGATTTATTTGAAACATCCTTTACTCCTACTATTTATGAAAGATAATTCAGATAACTGTGATAATTAGACATCGGATTGTATGCATTTGCATAAGTGCATATGCAAAACGCATATAATGACTTAATTTTGCATATAATGCATATTTTAGTGTAAAATGTCAAGAGTTTCCGAAATTGGAGAAATGAATAGTGGATTTGAACGATAAACGGAATTTTCAACATTGAGGTATCATCAAATTCTTTTCCCTAAGAGATTCTTCATAGTTGTATTCTGGAAACTTTACTGTCAGACCTCAAGGTTTCAATACAGCAGGGTATTTAACTGAATTATCGTCATGAAAATAATAGAAAAAGTTACACAATTGATACGCGCACTTCCAGAATCATTCTCGATTGAAATCCGAAATAACTTAGACCCTGTTTTTTCAAAAAATCCAAGTTTCAAAGTGCTCGAACGAGTGAATTCTTATATTAACGGGACAACTCAAATTCTGCTTGAAATCATTTCCATGGAAAGGGCACCATATTTTAAATTCTGTCCAATGACATCGGTAGATGTAAAACGCTCATTTTCGGCTTATAAATTGATACCTAACGACAAGCGTCACAAATTTCAAATAGAAAATTTGGAAAGATGCGTAGTAGTATATTTTTATATGAATTATAATTCATAATTTGGGATTGATGCTCTGAAAACAATTGTATTGTTGAATTTTCATTTTCTAAAGTATATTGTGCAATTTGCGGAGATTCATTCGATTTATAAAGCTTAGATTTAATATTTGAGCAATAAAATATTGATTTCAAATCAAATTATGACTTTTTCATTAGTGCATATTTTGGCATTTTGATAGTGCATTCAATCCGATGTCTCGTGATAATGTTTGTGGAAAAAAAAATCCACTAGAGAAATCTTTTGTCACGTATTCGATACATCTGATATTATGAATCGCTATTGAATAAATATGTCACGTAATTGACATTGGAACATTGCAAACCGTCAAATGAGGAAACAATGCCCAGATCTTCTATTTCTCAAACGATTCATCGGATCGAACGCAAGTAAAGGTATTTCATTACGAAACTGAGAATTTTGTTTGATGGAAATTCCCATGGTCATCAATTTGTTTCTCCGCTGATTCAGTTCTTTGAATCGATATTCAGACATTCCTTTGCGTAACAGTGATGTAAAAGGTAATCCGATACACCTACGTTACGCAAGATAGAGCTCTCGTTAATGAAGCAATCTCTGTATCCATCTGGTTCCCAGAATACAGTAGATTTGCATGATCATTTTCCGAATCAAGAATAATATCTATGAACATTCTATTCGGACTACGTCTCATTTACTCACGTCTGCAGCCTAAAGTTAATATTGATTGAGCCTTGAGCGCCATAAGTCTGGTTGTTCTATGTGAAAAAAATCTATGAATTATCGTAACGATCTGGAGTGTGATTAAACAGATGGTTGCTATGAGAGTATACACCCAGGAAAATCGTTTACTTGAATATGAATCTACTAGACATTTCATTGCATCCAATAAAATTTTACTGGATTCAAGTAAATTTTATTTGAAATGAATCCAAGTGCATTTGGATGGGATAAATCTTTCATTTTATTCAACTAAAACTCTGGTAGGTTCATATTTAAATAGAAATTTAGTCGATTCAAACAAAGTTTACTCAATCCAAATATAAATTTCCCTTGGTGTAGATCATTAATTCAGCGATACTTGGAAATGTTCATAAATAAAAAATTGTCCGACACAACTTGATATCACTTTGGTATGAAAAAAATGATTTCGATGAATAAACCCCCTTCCACCCCCCCCCCCCCCTCTCACCTCCTCATAACTACAAAATTTTCTTGACAAAACAATTCCTTAAAAATATAAAATGATGTATTTTCTAGGGAAAATATATATTATCTTGAGAAGAAAATATAGTTCTCTAAATATCGAGAAAATAAGCATTCAATCCACTAAAAACTTGATTCATCATAGGAACTAAATATTTGTTCACATATCACATGATGCCGGGCAACTCAGCAGTTCATGGTTGAACAAAATGCACTTTTATAACACTTTTATGCACTCGGGGATTGGATTCGAAATAAAAATGTGTGATCAAAATTTCGAATGTTTTCATTAGTTCAAATTTATCCGTTCTCCACTGAAATAAATTAAATGACTGTCTCATAACCAGGTGATGTGATTAATTTTGGCTTTAACCATTCCATCTAGTCACCCCAACCAGATTCACGTGATTCTGTTTTGTTTTACTGGTTATCATAACCAGATTACAGACAATTGCAACCAGCAGCTCTTGACCATGCAAGAATAGTTTCTAACTATATCGCTGTTCTTTCAGTTTAGTGTAATACTAGTGTACTTTTACTAGCATAATTCTATACGGAATCAGTGTCCATTAGAAACATTTCTGTTGAAAATGTTGATCAGTCAATTCTTGCAGGGCAAATTTTTCAGAAGAATAAATTACCTAAATTCATTTTCCCAATTCAATTCAATTCGAAATGAGAACATCCAATGAAAGAATTGAGAAGCAAAATGAAGAAAATTCTATAAACCATATTTGTGCGTTGTTCAAAATATGATTCAACGAATGTGAATTTTTTTTCTCCAAAGAGAAGGCTTTTGTCACTTTTTTCCCCATTCTATAAGTCGATATAATCTGTGTAACATACTCGAAACTCCGAATTACGAATTTGAATAGAAATAAAAAAAGAAATATATATAAATACATGTGATAACATTCCACCAACATCAACTTATAAATAAATTCGTATCTTGATTCGATCCCGAGTCCCAATCGCTTTTATCGCACAAAACGATCTCACAATTTGAAACAGGAATAAGATGTTTTGTATGAAAACGTATCTTTTACTCACGATTTATTTTGAAGATTATATCACTGACCACTAAAACACCGTTTTTTTTCTTTCTTTCTTTCTTTCTTCCTCTCTCTCTCTTCTTCCTAATTTACAAATTCAAATTAATGAAATTCTATCTAAATGCGTGAGAATACTAATGATAACTTATAACCGTTATAGGATCAAGCAGGAAATTATATAATTTACCACAATGTTACAGCAGTAAACAGTTTACCAAATGGTCCAGCAAAGCGTCATCGTATGGTCATTTTTCTTTTTTTCAATGCAAAACGATCCTACGCGTTTGGTATCCTTCGTTCTGTTCGGCTACAAAATCATAATGGAAGAAAATAAAGTATTGATAGTTATATACTCTCACAGGAATGTCTTCTTCTAACAGGAAAAAAGATAGTTTTATCCTTGATTTAATTGACATTTCCTTGAGATTGGCAATTTTTACTTGCATCGAGAAAATTCTTTCTCATCAACGAGACAAAACTATGTTTTGTTTTTGTCAGAAGAGAACGTTCCTGTGAGTGTAGGTCGTGTCCAACAACAGGTTGTGTTTATAAATCCCACTTATAATTATTAGAGGTGGACTCGAGACTCTTGAGAGAAAATTCAAGAATAGTAAATATCATTCGATCTTACGATCTTCCAAGACGAACCTGCATATTAAGTCTAGGATGGACATGGAATAGTTGGAAATAACACGTCTGAGAGGGTGAAATTAATTGCATCCAGAACATAACAATTTTTCTCCGCTCAAGAACAAGACAAGACGAGACAAAACCTTTTTCGAGACTGCAAAAGTTTTGAATAAGCCTTCAAAATAAAAAAAATATTCAAAAAAGTTTTCTCCCATTTCATTCTTCAAATGGTTGTACATTGACGCAACGAATCTTGCATCGGGACTAGTAAAATTAAGTTTTGTTAGTTTTATTCGGGAGTCGAGAGTCCACCTCTAATAATTATTACAATTTTATGTTCGAATTGGGTTAAAGTTTTAGGTGCAACTCCAAATTTTATCCGCGAGCAGCGTTCATATTTAGGACAGTCTTTTTCAATCATTTTTTTTTAGCATTCTCTTATGATAATCGTGAACAACCAACCAATACACCAATCGATTGAGCAGCTCTTCAGGAGTAAGAAAAACTTTTTTTATTGAAAATGTTTTGCAAAATGGCGACTGTGGGAGCGTTTTGCTGGCAACTATGGTTTGAAATCGGCAAGCAGCAGAATTCGGAGAGTTCCCATCCGATCGACTTGAAAATTGAACTGTAACTCCATCGTGTGATTATCTAGTGAAGTAAACACGATTTTTACGATTGGTCAACAGGATTTTTTTTTATCAACAATCAAAGTCGATTTTTTTTTCGAAAATTCGAATGTTTCGTTCAAGGTCTCGCCAGTTTGCGAAAAGGATTCTTAAAATTATGATCGCGTGTACTTCCCTAGATAATCACACGATGAAGTTACAGTTCAATTTTCAAGTCGATCGGATGAGAACTCTTCGAGTTCTGCTGCTTGCCGATTTCAAACCATTGTTCCCAGCAAAACGCTCCTACAGTCGCCATTTTGCAAGACTTTTGCAATAAAAAAAAAAATTTCTCACTTCCGAAGAGCTGCTCAATCGATTGGTGTATTTGTTGTTCATGATTATCATATAAAGGAATGCTCAAAAAAAATTATTGAACAATGCTTTGTTTTTTAGAGAATAAGGGGGATATAACCCCTTAACACGTTGGTTGCCGCAATAATTCTTCAACAACCTAGGTAATTCATATGGATTTGATAGCCAACACGGTGACCCCCCCCCCCGCCAATATTAGGCAACGTATCGAGAAACTAAAAAGTACAAACACATATGCATATAAAAAGAAAAAGGTGTGCCATAAAGTACCATATTTTATGGAGATCAAGTGTCGCTCTTACCCCGAAATAATTGTTTCCACGAGTGGAATTCTAACAGTACTGTACTTGAACTTTTCTGGGGAGGTATACAATTCTTGAGAGAATACGCGGCATGAAACTAGTCATTGTTTTTTTCGAGAAACACGGAAAAAAATAATTAAATATTATTTGGATAGCTAAAAATTAGCTACGGGAGCTATTTTGTAGCTGTCACAGCTACTCACTTAGCGGTAGTAACGAGAAAATCATTTGGCTATTCAAATATCAACCATAAAACGTATGCAGTTACACACGTAAAAAAGAAAATGGAGAAATTTGCCGTATAGAATGACAACGCGTCGATTCAAGCCTTTGAATGGAAATTTTTACAAAATATCTTGTCAAATAATTCACATCATAAAAGGAAAATCTATTTTTGACTTATAATGTGATTTTCTATTGCGATAGCTACAAAATAAAATGTAAATCAACATATTTATATACCAAAATTAAAATTCATTGATTTATCTGAATATTTTCTCATTTTCGCCCTAGTCGAAAAGTTGAATCCTGATTTCGAACTATTCAAAGACTGATCTTACCCTTTTGAACAGTATGAGATGAGGATTAATGAGAACCTGTTTTGATCCATAATACGCAACGAATACGCATTCTGTCAGGTCGAATTTAAAAACCTGATATAGCTCTATTTTTCCTTCAACCTTATTTTGACCTGGTTATGGAATTTTGTGAATTCCATTCAGAAAATACCAGCAGCGAGATACCTGCTAAATCTAATTTTAAAACTTATTAAAAAATAATGGTATATAATTAAATTCTCGAGATGTACAATTGTAGATTTGTAAAATTTCCTTGTGTAAAATGAAAACGATAAATTTTTTCTCTCTTTTGTGATGTGATATTTGAATCGTTAATTTCATACAACAATTAGGGAAATTTGTTGTTTTTTTTGGAAGATTTTTAGCAAGGTAATATACGTTTAAAATTTGTACACCTCGTGGACTCAATGATATTGCATTATTTTTTTATAATTTGTAAAATTAGATTTAGCTGGTATCTCGTTGCTGGCATTTTCTGAATAAAATTTACAAACAAATTATTATTATTATAGTCTTTAAAATATGAGTGTACCTGAAATTTTTACACTTGAAATATATTATTGAATTGAAATAGCAAGTTCCAAACATTGAGGAATTTTGAATGGATATCGAAATTTAAATATGAAAATTGATTGGATATGTATATATGGATGTAAGCTTATTATTCTAAATACATTTCAAACATCTTTTTTTCTCGTGAAATTCATTCGATTTCATTTTCATTATACTTTTTCAAGTCTCATGTTATAGAATTTATTAACATTTCATTATTCTCAGAAATGATCAAAGTTCCAAATGCGATTAAATTTACGTTATGTTCATTGAGTGTAATTTTTCAATAATAAAATTATATTGATTAAATAATACTCAACTTTATCATCCACAAATGATACATACATTTGAATTTCATTATACATTTGCAAACCAGGTTAGAATCAAGATGAAAAGAACATTATCAGGTTGAAACAGTTGTGAGCAGGATTTATAATTTTTCCTTCAAATTCCAACAGATTGAGATCAGGTTGTGACCTGAATTTGGATCACTATGTATAGAAAAATATCAGGTTCAAAAGGAATGAAATCAGGTTGAACTGAATCAAATCAGATCAGCTCTTAATTTTTCGAATCGGGCGTTCAATAATTGTTATTTTCTCTCAAAAATCTCAATCTCAAAGTTGAACACTGTTAGAAAAATCATCAAATTTAATGGAAAATTTCTTGTGGAATTTAATATTCCCATATTAAAATTAATAGAGTTTTTAAATTCAATATGATTTATGAAATTTTGAAATTCGGAAGAAAATAATTACAGCTGCAATTATTTTAGCTACAGAGGTGAAAAAAGAGTTTCCAAAAAAAGTGCAAACTACGCGGAAATGTGTACATTTTTTCAAAATATCCCCCCGCACAGCATTTCTCCAACTGTTCAAGAAATGAACAGAAAACAGAGAAATATTTGGAGTCAATGCACTTATTTTCTTGCAGTTTGACTCGAAAAACTTGACTTGTTTCATGCTTGCTTGTATCTCCTTAAATATTTCTTCTCATAAATAATTTGACTCAGGCATTCAAACTCTATAAAATATGGTATTTTTTGACACATTTTCTTTTCTTCCTGCAGTTTTATCGTTGTTCTTTTTCATTCATATTTATGAAAACTGAAAAAGAGCGAATCGAAATTTAGGAATTGTACACGGAGAAAAATAAAGTTTCAAAAATTACTACATTTCTACTAAATTGGCAAAATACGAGAAAATACCACTTTTATAATTATATATAGTGTAGTAAAAATGGATGATCTGCCTAATATTCTTTACACGGAGAGAAAATTGCTGTAATTATAAGGACAGCATTGAATCGCTGTAAAATATACCGAAAATCCTGTTAAACCAACCAAAGTCTGCGATAACAATGAAAATTTACTGCAGTGGTCACATAAATCGCGATAAATCTAATAGATATTGCGGTATAAATTACAGCAATTTAATGTTATCTCTATATTTATCGGACATAAGGTAAATTTTACAGCAAATTTTTCTCTGTGTAGCATAAACGTGCAACTTGACACACGATCGAGTACACATTTTTACCACACTGTATAACGATAACAGCAGTACAAGTATTTTTTCGTATCTTGCGAATTTAGTAAAAATGTAGTGATTTTTAAAACTTTATTCTTCGCCGTGTATTGAAATTTTCGAATCGCCCTTAAAATGAATTCCTTTCATCGGATAATCAAAAACCATCAATTCGAGGAGCGTTTACAATTACACCTTCTCTCATGTAACATCAGCAATAGAGATTTTCTAATACTAATATATTTGAATAATTTCGTTTCGAATAAACGACTTCGATGTCACTGTACAGATTCGTATAAAATTTTCTAATCGCTTATAAGTCGATCGTTAAGCCCTCGCCCTCAAAGTCGTTATCTCAGAAGAATTGATGAAACATAACGTATTTTACGAACCAACGAATGTTGTGTGAAAACTTCAAATTTATGCAAATACCTCTTCTTCCTCTCTAATAACTTTCGAAAACTCGGATGAAATCTAGCGGTCGATTTACTTTCAATTATCGCAGGAAATAAATACATCCATTTGAAAGGTATTTCTCAATCCTTGGTATGGATTCCTCTTTCACGGAAAATCGAATTCACGAATATTCTAAATGGATTTACGAGTCAAAGTATTATGTAAGAAATTTCTACCGTAGAAAATTTTCGTACACACGGATCAGCTGTTACAAATGATGTCCCCCCTAATCTCCGATTCAACGAAGAGGATTGCTCTTTGTTGTGATATTATCACACTGAGAGAAATTTGAATAGTCGCATCAACTATTTGAGGATAACCATTCACATTCAGTATTCGCAACTATATAAAAGGTTATGGTGACTCGTTTATAGTAATGAAAACTATTTATATAGTTGAATTGACTATAGAAAAAGTTGGAAAAATTCTAACTGAATAGTGTTATCCTTTCACATAGTTGCCATGGCTATATACCCGAGTCGAAATATTGCCTCTACTTTGCTGCTAATAATCCTGTTTTCAGTAGAAGCATCAGATAGGAAAGTAGGAGCTGTTTCAATGAGATATCATCTCCTACTTTGCCCCTGAAGGTGGTAGAAATTTCCTATTTCACCACTCGTAGGAGCAAACAAGGTGCAAGGTTTATATCCTACTTTGGCCCTCCGCCTCTACACGGAGAATAATGCAGCCGGAAAATATGACTTTTTTTCACTTTTTCAGTAAACTAGGAATAGAAAGATTTATAAAATGAATGTTTACACGAGAATACGAAAGATTACGTGTGCTGTAGAAAATGTGATGGGTAGGATTGAAATTTCATACTCACAGTTTGTTTAAAGTAATCGTAAGCTTCCGTATTTTCATGTACAAATTCATTTGACAAATCATCCTATTCCTGGTTTACAAAAAAATGTTTAAAAAGTCATATTTTGATAATCAAGCTTATGCGTCAGTGCCAATCAATAAAAAAGAACTTGAGTAATTTGATAATTTTGTTGTGAATTTCCTCTTATAATCTCAGTTGGGTACCCTATTTTTTATACACTCAAATAAATCATTCATTCAAAAAAGAAACCTCATAGATATTCGTTTGGGTAAACAAATTTCATTCGATTCCAAAAATATTTCATTCCATGAAACGAATGAGTGTTTATTCGAATGAAATGCATATTTCATTTCAATCAAGTAAAATTATTAGATTCGTATTCGAATGGAAAATTTATTGGTTTGACTGACATAATTTCAATTGAATTGAAATTTTTTCTTTTTTTCAATTACATTTTCGAATTGATAGAAAATGCGCTTCGTGTAATATTATTATTCAAAAAATCTAACACCTACGCTGAGAGAAAAAATTTTCGGGAACAATCAAATATTTCATTGAATAGTCGCAACAAAATATTAATTTGAATGAAGTTTTATTGAATTCATTCGATCAAACAAATATTTAATATTGTACAAAATATTTTGTCAATGAAGATGGATATTTGATCGATTCAACGAAATTCCATTCAAATGAACTAATTATTTCATTATACGAGTATATTCAAGTGAAGATTTTAATGTTTCCAAGAATTTTTTCTCCTAGTGTCAAAGAATCAGGTTCTATGTAGAAGCAGTAGATTGTGGAGTAGGGAAATAAAATCAAAAAATATCCTGTAGCGTGGAAGGAGGAGCAATTTCAGGGACTGGATCGACAAAGGAGGGGCAAAATTTCGACTCGGGAATGGTTAAAACCAAAACAAACTATGTCGTCTTGTTATGCAAACCAAATTTTTCTCTGAGTGTATTTCATTGTTCCCGGATACAGAATAGCAAACAAATTTTGCCGGAGAAGGCGACATTTTTACTATAAAAGTTAGAAAATCGCTGTCTTAGGTAAAAAGATTATCTGCTGTGATAGCAGATTAATTGGTATCCTAGCAAAATTTAATTTCGCTGTCACCGCGAATTTTGTTTTCTCCGTATACTTGGTTATCTTGGTTGAATAAATTGAAGTTTATTCATTTTCTGCATTTCCAATTTCAAGGAGAAGAAAGAGGAAAAAAAAATTCATCTCCTCCAGTTTGAATATAAAGTTAACAGACCCCGTACAAAACGTAAAATGGAACATTGTCAACGTAGAGTCCTTTGCAATTTCCTTCCCGATTATAAATAGATCCCAACACTTTTCAAATCCTCGTTTACGTTTCATGCAAAATTTGAATAATTACGATATACCGTGTCAAGTCGTTATTATATCACACGAATAATAATCCAAATTTGAACTATACAAAAGTTTTACCGTAGTTTCGTAAGATTTTGCGTTACGTTAAAAGATTAGAAAAGATTGTTCTTCTCTCTTCCACATGTATATCACCAGACCAAATATAAATGAGGAACAAGAAATCGTGATTTACCGCGAACAAACGAGGATTCTCTACTCGAAGTATCAACATCTTCCAGTTTTCTGCACGATGTATCTATCGTACACTGCTTTCAAATGGAAATATTAATTCCTATCACTGAGCATGTGGTTGCACAACACTCCAACGATGGATCGTAATAGATTTCATACTTCCCTTTCCAACTAATGAAAGGTCATCATGACCTTTCACTCTATCAGCTTTTTCTTATTCAATCAAAAACATTCTATATCATCGTAATCACGATTGTGATGACGTCGGCGATGATAATGATGATCATCGTCATCGTATTTCAAACTCGACGATGAATAGAAAAATGTCCCTTTCCGAAGAATCAAAAGCGACAGTTATTCCCGACTTTATCCAATGAAAAGACAACGTGTGAATTAACTTTGAAAAAGAATTCCGTTATCGTTGCATCTTATTACGTTATATTATACTGCTACTATATTATTAACAATGCTGAATGTTTTGAGACAATGCGAGTATATCTCGACACCATTGAGGTGGAAGCATGGGACCGGTTACAGAAATGTTACAGCTATAATAATCCGTGTTCTACCGCATAAGCGCGCGTTAGTGACATAACACTTTCATTTTCTAGTCGAAGTGTTTCTCAATGATGGGAATAATTTTTCGAATATAAGAGATCCTGTTGAATAACGAAAGTGGTTTAATTCTTTTCGTCGACTCTTTTATTTTGGAAATTTCAACGAAATTATTATACTTTTTTCATCGTTTTTGAGCTGTTTGAAAAAAGTGATTTGCCGACGTGACGGCCACGTACACGACCTTAATAACCACGCATACCGAGACGGGACTTTTGATCGATAAACCGTGTCAAATCGTCTTCATTACTGCCCGCTTATTACCTTTTAACACCTCATTTTTTTCTTTGACTCGTTGAAACGTAAGACAATTCATAAATCCCTGCTATAATTGTAGCAATGTTAGAAGACAATATTTTACATAGATGATTCTCTTTTCCTCGCTACAATTGCTTTTGAATTACAAAATGTATCTGAATTTAAGAATTCTTAGACTGTGTCGTCTTTACTCTATTGTTCTTACTCACGAAATCTGATAAATCATCGTTACATGCACAGTAAAAAATTTGGTGTATTTTTAACACATTTGCATGTCCCGAATGGTCCACAAAAACTTTGTGTTAAGTTCACATTGAAAATCTGCCAGTTTGACACTCATCTGTGTTGATTTTCAACAGAAATTTTGTGTGGACCGTTTCCAACACCAAATTTTTTACTGTATATCTTCTGGAATCATCGTTTAAATAATGTACCGCAAGATTTTTGGGCTTCAATAGTTGAATATCATGTTATTCGATTGTTAATCGGTTTCAATACACGATTAAAACTTCAGCAACATCGTTAAATATCATTTTGATTTGTAAAGAAGGTGTTTTGCGTATCAATATTTTTCAAGTCATTCGTATTTAAAATCACACAAAAATTCTACTTTGAAGTATAGAGAGATTGAACAAATTTGATTGGTGCAACCGAGTTGTTACTATCACGCTATAGCCTAGTAAATATATTTTTCTCTTCTAATCAAGTAATCTCAACTTGATTCGTTAAGTAAAGTTCATTGAGCCTAATCAAGTAGCTAAACCTTTTGCTGTGAAAGTTACAAATTCCATAGTTACTCCTATCAACAGTTAACTCATTATCTGATATAACGAAATGATTTTTTGCTGTAATTGTCTACCCTGATTCGACTTTTGGGTTGAAAAAAAAAAAAGTTAGTAAAAGTACAGTTGAAATACAATATTTTCACGCATTTCAAAAAATAAAATATAAATGAGACTATATTTATAATTTTGTGCCCTTCTCTTCTATTTTTTGTTTGTTTCATTTAACGCGAAACACATCGTTCGAATGAAATAATTCAAATACAAATTCCGATTCGTATACGTATGTATTACGTGTTCTCATAATTTAATTAAGATTATTGTCCAACTTTTCTTAACTCTACGCAAAACTGTCCGAAATAAAACTAGTTGTAATTAAATGACGCTTTCGCTTTTCATTATTATATTTCTACGCAATGCTCGCATAAATTGCATCGTAAAACCTGTACATGTAAGTGTTAATTATATAGGAAAAGAAACCACGTCTTTCCGGAAACTATATGAATAAAGTATTTATGAAAGAAGAGTATCTATGTCTCTCTATACTCGTAACGGCGTTCTTGTATTCTGTTCCTTTTTTTTTGTTTTGTTTCCACACTTATAGCCATTGAATTTATCAAAGCAGAATGCCATGTCTGTTCTTTTTTTATTGATTTCTTGTTTGTATTACATGAAGCCTATGACGAAAGATAATTTCTTCCCTTGGAAATTCTTCACTCGATATTTCACTTTGTTTAGAATTATATAATAATCAATTATATATATCCAATTAATTCACAGAAGAAAGAATTTCTCGTGTCGAATCGTGTGAAATTGTTTCTTTTCATCGTTAGCTGTCAAATTTTGGAAATATTCGTTCAGTTATCAGTTGATTCTACTCTATTATTGAAAAATACAGAGTGCAAAAACTCATTCTTTTATCTCGAGAAAACTTTCCTGCTTGAAGAATCTCGTTGAACCGATTGATTCTCATCGATTCCGATGCAGGGAACTGATTCAAACCCATTAAGAATCAATCGGTTCAATGAGATTCTTTGAAACAGTTATATACAGTTGAAATTTTCAAAAAATTGATTTGTTTTCACTTCATTTTCGTAATTTACATACATTCAAGTAGACACACAGAGAAAATTTCAAGTAAATTCGGCGATTATTGTCCAAGTGACACGCATATTTGTAAAAATTTTTAACTCTATGTCAAGTGCTTTTGAAATTTTTAATGCATTTTTCTCCAAAGTGTGTTTTCAAAGTCGGTGACCAACATTTCTCGAAAACGGCTGGACGGCTTGTTGACTATATTATTTAGTAATCAATCGAAGGTTTCTTCTCACCGATGGATATTTTTTTACGAACAATTTAAGGCCAACATTTTTGTGAAAAATCAATTTCATCTTTTTTTAGAAGCCACCATTTAGTCAAAAAATTTTATTTTGCTCATTCCTTCGATCAATTACTAGATTATGCATTACTTTAACGAAATCCGTTTAATTTTTACATTTTAAAAGATGCAGTCCCGAGATATCGTGGTCACCGCAAAGCGCTTTTTTCAAGAAGAGCTCCTGAAGATCAGCTATAACAGCTCTCAAAATTATTATTTTTACAAATAAAAAATGTTAAAATACAGTTACCTCAATATGTGTACAAATTTTTACATTAATCAATTTAACTGTCTTTTCAGGACAAATTCTTGAAAAATCGCATTTTTCGCGCCTCTCAACTGTATATAACCCTTTAAGCAGGGTTGATAACCCTTAATCAAGTTATCGAATTTGATATTCGTTTTTGAGAATATTTCGCAATTTTTTGAAATTGCTTCACTACATTTACCTATTTACTTTACTTGAAAAAAAATAGAGAAAAATTCAAGAAATCGATAACAGATAATTCTACTCTCTATTCTTTTGCATTTCATCGATGTCAAATGAACGAAGAAATGCGCTAACCGTAAGGACCAAGATGGCAAAGAACGTTAATAAGAAGCAGAATGGTTGTTTTTTTACGATGAGCAATGTTTTCTCATCACAAGTGTTGTTTCTTTTGCGATGAACTTTGCATACAATAGGTTGAATAAATATACATAAATGTCAATTGACATTCGGATTGAACATAATACAACACGATTTGAACAATAATTATGACAAGATACAATGCGCGCGTTTATACAAAATGATAATGAAATTTGTATGTGTCTTTACGTTTATCATTTATCGAATAGAATATATAAAGTACAAAGAAAAGGAAAGGAAGAGAGAAAGAAAACAAGAGTTTTGCTTTCAGTTTGCAACACGTGGAAAACATGTATTCTTATAACGTGTGTATCCTTATTTCACATGCATGTCGTTATTCTAGCCCCTGTCAGGGACAATGCCATTGCCATAGTGAACAGTGAAAGTATATGGTCATTTCATGTCTCTCGTACCTTGGCGCTCTTTCTCACCTACCTACGTCCAAATATGTCTTCTATCTTTCAAACTTTATACACCCAAGACAAAGTATTTTGTTTGAAACAAGATAATGCAAAGTGAGAGATGATTATTGCGAGGAATTATACATTGAGTTCAGTAAATGTAATACATCTCTGTTTGATTTTAGCAAAATGCTTACGATATTTGGAATTGGCGTCATTTGGTTCATGTTAATCGGGAGAATACATGCCACTATCATGCCGCCGCCTTGGGCAGATCCTTCTAGTAATCCTTGTGCCGCGCAACCACGTGGTTGGCAATTACTTTATTGGCCACCCGATGGAAAATGTTACAAAATATTTCAGGTATGTATCGGACTTTTATGAGATTGAAACTTATAATTTTTTGAGACACAGGTTTCTAGGTGTGAAACTGAAAAATCTTTCATACGTCATAATTCGATTCGAGGCCGAGAGTTGATGTTTTTTTACATAAGTAATCTCCTCTTTCCCTTTGAAATGCAACTATGCTAAAAACACAGTATCGTATGTTTTTGAAGAGAAGATTAGAGGGTCGAAAGAAATTGATTTTTTCCAAAGTAGTTCTAAAGTCTTTAGCCTCGAGGCTCTCAAATTTACTACAGTTCCACCGGATTTCACACGGAGCTGAAATGGAATTGATTGCTGTTTCCATGGAATTCAAAATGAGAGGGAAACGAAATTTACAACTATGGGAACACTTCTAACCACGAGTTTCTCAATCCTATATTTTAATGGGATTGGAATAGTCAATGGAAACATCTAAAATAAAAATTTCAACGGTAGTACCAACATAACAACGTCTAGAAATTTATATATTTTCACACACTGATGTAATACTCGATAGTTTATTTTTACGTCCCCTTTGTTGCATCATAAAAAACATGTTTCTTCTACTGGAGATGAACTGGATAATTGCTATTAAAATCTGGTTATCGAAATCTATGATTATTCATTGAATACATATCTTTCATATTGCAAAGTCAAAACAATGAATAGTCATGTGTGGAATTTATACAATAACTTCGATTGGAATTATTAAGTTGGTATTCCTGTCGTTATTTTATTTTCCTCCTGAGATAAATAGGTCCTTAGCTTCCACCAGATTTTAAATAGTAGTAGCATAATAGAAGTTGCCAAGTGCGTTTCCATCAAGTTTGAGTTCAATGTAAATAAGTTGGAAGAAATTAAGGTTTCAGGTGTTTTCAACGACTAATTTATCGAATTCTACAATAAATTCAGATTACAAAAATAATTCTGTTTGGATACTGCCTAGCTTCTATTTCACGTCCGGTAGAAACATACTCAATGTGCTTTTCTCAGTTTTACTGTAAAAAATACTATAAACCGATAACTCCCCATAATTTTAGAAATCATGTCGAAATTTATAATGAAAGGTTTCCCCATGACGATCCTACAGATTGGCGCTCCATGTCCCGAGACGATGGAACTAGGTCCGGCAGCTGGGAAAGGGGGCACGGTAGCGGAGTGCAGATGTCCTCCAGGCACCGCGCAATCCCCGAGAGATGCTCTTTGTCATCCGATATTTACAAAAGCGTCCTGTCCGCGAGGACAATACTTTGCTCCGGTACCAGATATTCCGGGCAAACCGAGGTAAACTATTACGTCAAGTTATTACCATCGCGATTATACTGTCTTCATTACATACGTATTTGTGCTGCTTAGTTCGAAACTTCGGTGGGGTGTTTGTCGATTACCAGATAATTGTCCAGAGAAAGGAGATATTTACTGGCCGAGAGATGGACAATGTTATACGAAATTCACGAGAGGTCCTTGTCCCAAAGGTGAACTCATCACAATGGGATCAGACGGTCTGGCCATGTGTTCCTGTTCGACGGAAGGGGAATTAGGAAGATATCATTGGCCAGGTGTGGGAGGTGGATGTCACGAACATTACACCAAAGGACCATGCACCGAAGTCGGTGAATTATTTTTACCTGGAGGAATATGCGGTTGTCATAACAAATTACCTCATTATCATGTATCGACTGGGATGTGTTATCAATTAGGTAAATCAAAAGTATAATAAAATAATCTGTTTTTTTTTCACATAATTTTACAAAAACAGTGAAATGTAGTTGAAATATTTCAATGTCCTTCCATTCTTTATCAAAAACCACAAAAAAATATCTTATAATTCCAATGATTATTACATGCGTATATGCTTTTTAGCTCCCAAACATCGATAAATTCTGACATTTTTACACGGAGAAAAAGGAATAGTGATAATCACTAAGCGAATAGTAAAATATAGACAGACTAAACTGCGCAATCATAAGAATTAAACGGCTCAATCGAAATGCGTTCGGTTAGAATAACGATGCGATTGATTGTAATGACCAAATGTTTGGTCCGTTCATATTTTATTACACCAGTTTTCTCCGTGTAGAATTTTATCTGATCAAGAAATAGACATGTTGATTGAAATGAAATCAAAATAAAGTCTCAACACGATTTTTTGCATTCACCCAGAAAACGATAAGCTTGATAACAGCATGAGATTATGCTTGACAGTTAAAAATCCCAAAAATGCTTATTTTTACTCTACTATGCTCATTTTAAAACGATGTTAGTTGCAAAAGAAATATAAAATATCTTCAAAACAAAATTCAGAGATACATATACATTCTTAAATTCAGCATAAAATATTCTATGAGAAAAGATATTTGATTGAAAACTATCAAGCGCAACGCAACTTGACGTTATTCTTATTTTCACGTTTAAGCATTCATTACGTTCTTCTCAAGAATGTGATATTTGATTCAAACGTACGTTACGCTTGACCTATGAAATAAAAAAGAAAGGCAAAATGGATGTAATCCGTTCGGTGTTGACAGCAAAGAATTCGCGAAAGACTTCTTCAAGAACTCTGTGGGAACTCTTCAGTTCTCAAAGAATTCTTGAAAAATTCTTAAGTGATCTTTTGTTGTTTGAGATCAAAGTATTCACGACGCCCTTTTTCGACCAATTTTTCTTATTTGGGGTATATATTAAATCTACACTCCAGGCTTCAGAAAGAGTTTAGAGTGACATAATGTCAAATTCACGGAATTCAACTAAATTCTTTCTCAACTATTTTTTCACAAATGGATAAAAATATACCATTAAAAGTTGTTTTTATCATTCATCTCGGAATATACTTCATGTAAATGTGATGATTACAATTGAAAGGTAAAAAGAACTACTTCTAATTTTAATAACACGCAAATGTCAGATACATTCAAACTTTGATGATAAAAACAATAGTATTTGTGGTATTTTTTTCTGAACGTAAGAATATCCCTGAATTTCATTTCAATGATATCCAAGATTGATTCAAAAATACTATTAAACTTGATATGAAAACAATTTTAAGCTAAAGTTGAACCGAAAAGGAACATTCGAAACAAGAATATCGTGTTTAAGCGAAGATTAATATACATCCTTTTTTACAGTGTGAACAAATTTGTTTGATTCTAGCATAAAATATATTTGAAGTGAGTGCAATATGTTTGGGGACATAGAAAGAATAAATTACGCTTGAATGAAGCTAACTACGCTGAAAACAAGCGTAACGTTTTCTGGGTGTTTCATATTTTTCATAATATAATAGTGAAATAATAATTGATATTTTACGTATTTATAATAGGAGGCATCGGTCCATGTTTACAAGGCCATCATTTCGTCGTGGTTGCTCACAAGAAGGAACAGCCCCAGAGCTCCCTCTTCGATAAGGATGGTATCATTCGCGCGGAATGTGTTTGCAAACCAGGTCATGTACTTTACAAGGACGGCTTGTGTTACAAAATTCACACGAGAGGACCGTGCGAGATTGGATACATGCTGGTGAACGCAACGACTTGTATTCAAGTACCCTGCAAACGGGGTAGACTGTATTTCACCGAAGAAAGAACGTGTTACAAAATTGGTACGAAAGGCCCGTGTCCAAACGGACAGATCGTCCTGTACGATTACAGCGTCAGACCATCCATCGATGGAATCGGTTACAATGGAGTGTGCGGTTGCACGAACGTTTTGAAAAACGCTGGCAAATGTAGCGAAGATATCAAGAACGATTGCGAATCCACCCCCGGCATGGTGGAAATTAACAAAACTTGTTACAAACTGTACACTCAAGGTCCTTGCATGGAGGGTGAGTGGTTGGTCGCAAGAAGAATTGGAAGAAACGAAGATCTTTTGTGGAAAGAAGAGGATTTTCCTAGCGGCAGTTCGAAAGCCAAATGCGAATGTCGGCCTGGATACGAGAGAGTCGTCGAGGGTACGGTCACGGCAAATGAACTAGAAAATAACGCTTTGTTTTCATCAGGGAGTTGCCAACCTCCGACAGTGAGTTTAGCCAAATTTTTAAACGACAAGTTTAGGTCGAGAAACCTAGAGAGATGAGATTTCCTTCTTTCGAGAGAATGAAATGAATCATGAATAGTTCCTGTATGAATATTCTTAACCGCACAAGGAATATCGACGAATGATGATTTTGTGTGTTTAATGTTGATTTGCCGTACGATGATTGTAAATATTCAAGTACAAATAGTTTTTAAATGTTATTTATTTCGTCAACCTGAAGTAAGACTTCGAATATGTTGTGAATATTATTGTTAAGGATTCTGACTTGTAAGTGCCACGATATTTCTTTTATATGTAACAACTGTTTTTCTTTCCTTATTTCTTTTTTGTAAATATAAAATAAAAAATAACTTACTCGTTTTTGTGCTGTAAAGTTCGAAGTTGCTGTTCCATGCTGTGGTTCTTCTGTTCCTTCATCAGCAATTCCTTTTCCAATCCTGCTATCCTTTCTGTTTTCTCGTCCAAAGCCATCTTGAAAAAAAATAGGATAAAAGTTATTTTGCATCTCTAAACATTGAAGTAAGACAGATATTAGATAGTATTTCAACGCAGGGCCTATTTTCCTTCAATACACAAGATTCAGGGGTGTTATTATCGCATTCAAGAAAAACAAATGAAATTTCAAACTTGGCGTAGAGTATATCATCTCAAAAAAACCATTCAATCGATTGTTATTGAATTTTGTACACATATCGACAGCTGATTATTCATCAATTGAATCCAAAACTAGTAGAAACAAGCAAATTAAGAAATGTGAAAACTCAAAGTCAAAATATAACTGAAAAGTTTGTATGAAATTGTACAAAAAAACATCACTCATATTTGTATAACGAGTTTTTTTTACAACTAGGTTCAATTAATAGATGTAATGTTATGTCATAAATATGTACACAAAATTTCAAAATAACTGGTTGAGCAGTCTCGAGTTATATCGTACGCCGGCTATGAAGTTCACTCGACAAAGGGGCTACATATATTTGTATATTTTGTGATCAATAAAAACAAGATTCCTCGACAAAATTCGTAAAAAATCATGAATTTCTGAAGTCTAAACGTATATCCTCTCTTAAAACATTTTTCCTTGATATAAAGATAAAATCAGAGTTGACTACAAAATATTGTACAGTAATAGAAGAAATATTTAAAAGTACCAATAATTGATCTTTTTCGTGATCCAAGTGCGCCATGTTTTGACGGAGGTTGCTTATTTCTTGCCTCAAATCTTTAATTTGATTGTCAAGTTCAAAGTTCTGACGTTCGAGATCTTTGTTGCGATCTAATGCTTTATTCAATTCGACTTCCGCTTGACTCGATTGTCCTTGCGTATCTCCCAAAGCTTGTTCAGTTTGATCTTGTAATGCTCTGTAAAATGAATGATACAGTTTTAAATAATCCATATCAAGGGAATAAAATAAAAAAACCTTAAGGGACTAATGATGAAGGACTTTTCAATGATCCACGAATAGAATATATTTTAATGGAAAATTTGGCTACTTATTATTATCATTATTTTCTATTTTATTCAATTTATTCGTTTTAATCAACACTGGAGGAAGAAATTCGAAATCTAGTAACTTCACCTTCACATGACTAAATTTTTGAAAAATTATGTGACTTCTTTTGAGCTATCATTAATTTCCCACCATTTTACATATTAAAATTTAATGTTTCGTAAAGGCACATTAATTTATTCGTACTATCTATATTGGATGGCGTGTTATAAATCCCAAATATTCACATATTCGAACGCTCATTACCTCGGATATCTGAATGATAGAATCAATGGAATGTTAAATACGATTTCATACGATTCACAAACGTGGAAAAGTAATTGACAGGGGTGAATTTCATTTTCGTTTCGATATAAAAGATATACTAGTTTCAACATCATTTACCTAAGTTGTAAATATTGTGAACGTTGAGTTGCAAGTTCTTCTTTCGTTCGTTTCAGTTCCTCCCGTAAATCTTTGAGTTGATCTTCGAGTCCGCTTACCGTTGCTTTTCGTGATCCTTGGACGAGTAAAAGGTCTTGTCTTTCTCGCTCCAAATATTTCAACCGATTTTCCGTATCGGTTAAATTTTCTTTGAGACGACGTTGTTCGCTTGTATGCGCCTCTGTTGCTATCTGCAACAATTTTACAAATCATATTTTTACGTGCACTTCCAACTTTCAAATGAATATCTAGAATTTGGAAGTTTACCTTGAGTCGTTCACGCAAAGCGTCACGTTCTTCTATCAAACGTTCAACGTCGGCTCTCGCTATATCTCTCTCGCGTTCCAAACGATTGATCAATACCTAGTGAAGTACGAACGAAATTAAATTTCTTTGATAAAAATAGAAGAATACAAAAATATTTACCTTATTTGGATTGCTATCTTTACCAGAGGAAGACGATGAAATTGAACAAATACAGGGTGGAATTGATTTGCACGGACTACAAGGTCCGCAAGTTGCGCAAGGCTTTCTATCTCGATTCTTAGAAATCTGCAACCACGCTTCTAAATTACATTTTTCACTATATAATTCTTTTTTTTCGTGCTGTAACCTTGCTATTTCAAGCTCTTTTTCAGTCAACTGACGTTTCAAGTCACAAATATCATCCCGTGCGTTGTCCTATTGTTATTTTCTCGTTATTTTTATAATCTAAGAATTTGTTTTATAATTAAAATATATATTTCTTACTTGATTGTTGCTAGAGTCGATCATTATTTCATTTTGCCGACCTTTGCAATTGTTGTACTGGGTTCTGTAATAGTCACGTTCTTTTTCTACTTGCTCTATCGTTTGTTGCATCTAAAAAAAAACACAATACATATAGTTTAGGCTAAAAAAATGCAACAATAAAGTCTAAACCATGTTCTTACCGCGGCTATTCGTGAGTCTTTTTCATAAATCAATTTGTCCATTTCAGCTAACATGAAACCATTATTATGTTTTATGCCATCGAATGTCTCTTCTTTTTTAGATGGATCATGGTCTTTCGTTCTTGGATTGTTGTCCGACGAAAACGAATTTCTTCGAGATTCTGAAACTGTAATTTAATAGACTGTAATAAATTTCTTATGGACTGAATTAAAACCTTACACATTTGAGATCATAGTATACAATAAATCCCATAAGAATATTTGAAAGGTTCAGCAGGATTGAATCAAGAATTTGCAAAAAAAGAAGCACAAGGATATTTTATCTGCTAAATTAATTCGCCATCGATACAACAACAAATGAAATTTTAATTCACTTTCAACAATTTAAAGTTATATTTTTCCTTTCAGTACCTGGTTTTTTTATTCTTCTTCCTTTATTTTGATCATTCTTCTCTCCTTTTTCTCTAAACTGTTTCAAATCATCGTCACTTTGATCTTGTAAAATCTCATTCAATTCATCCTTCAACGTTTTGTTATAACTTCTCAAGTAAATAATATCTTGTTTCCGACTCTCGTTCTCTTTAGTTAATTTTTCTATCTCGTCGTGTAAATTTTTTTCTGAATATATTTTAACATGATTACTTTCAACTCATATAATTTATACATTATTAAAAAAACAGGAATATACCGATAATGGTTAAATGATTAATCTTGTCCATCATTTGTTTCTTCTCATCCAATGCAGATTCCAAATTGCGCTGGATATTGCGCTTTTCGAGTTTACACGCCTCTAAATCTGCTTTCAACTCCTGTACTTCTCTGCGCTCGATTGTTAATTCACCTTCCAATACACGAACTTGGGTCATAACATTTTCTAATTTTTCCTCAATAATGATAATAATCATAATAATTAGTTTTCCAATGAATAACTGATTGCATTATTGCGTTAAAATACTTTAAAAAAAAAAAAAAGTAATTACCTGCAGTCGAATGACTCTTTGGTTATTCTGCTGTACCGCAGAATTGCAATCCGCTTCTACAGCCAATGCAATATGATCTAGATCTTTCAATTCTTTTTCCAACTCCTCGTTTCGTTCTGCCAGTTTCATTGCTTGCGACATTGCATCGTGTTGTTTATCGATCGCTTCTATTTTCATATTAATAATTTTCTGGATATTAATATACTTTTCTGAAATAACAATAATACAAGAATAGAAACAAAAACAATACCTTTCAATTGTTGTTCCAATTCTAATTTTGCTTGTTTCAGAGCCCTCAATTCATTGTCTTCCACATTTGTTTTTTTACTCGAATGATCATCGACTAATGCTCCGTACGGTCTTCCACCTTCCAACATTCTTTTCAATCTAATGATTTCTTTCTCTTTATTCGTTAGCTGTGATAAAAGTAACATATAATTATGGGTAGGAAAGATCGATCGGACATTTTTATTTACTATGTCTTCACTTATAATCGAGATGCATAGGTTTATGCAGAAATTCATTTGAAAAATACCAGGAGCAGATCCACAACGTGCATGTATGCGATACAATGAATGCATTATTTTTGTGTACCTGATTCTTTAAGGTATACACATGTTCAGTTTGTTCCAACAGTTCTTCCTTTAATTTTGTTACCTCGTGAGTTAAACAGCTCATTTTGTGATCTGCCATATTCACGATATCTATGACTTTTGGTTCTACTTTACTCAAATTCAATAACGACGGATGACTTTGTACTTTAGGCATAGGTTCGCTCTCCAGAACTGGCCGTCTCAGAGGATAGCAAGGACGTTTTTTTGTCGCTGAATTGGAATTATTGACATTTATTTTCAATTCTTCGAATATCCATTTTCTTCATATAATATGAATTTTCAATATACTTTACCTAGTGCAATTTTATTTAGAACAGGTTTACAATATTTCCCTTGAAGTTCCAATATCCTTTTAGATTTTTTGGAAGATTCAATTTCTAATTCTTTGATTTTTTGTAAATTTCTAGAGGATGTTAATTGAAGATTGTTACACTCACTTTCCAGATTGTATATTTGTTTTTTTAAATCTTTAACCTGTTTCTGGTGGGCCTCTTTCGCTTCTATTAAATTTGTATGAAGTTGATTACATTCCTGTACAAGTTTTGCATTATCATGCTTATAAGGTTCAACTTTTAATTGTAATTCGCTGCAAGTCTGAAACAATAACCATATATGTAATGCACGATGATAAATGTGGAAATTCTGCACAGATTTGGACAATAATAATGAAATGAATGGTAAGAGAATACCCTGAAGTCAATGTTTTTTGCAACTGTTTAAATTTGAGTCATATATAAACTGACTTCATATGTATAATATAGCGTAACGCATCTCTAAAAAGAACAAATTGAAAGGTTTTCAATCGCATAACGCTGATTCTTTTTTGAAAAATTATCGGTGTACATAGTTGCTTAGCATTGAACTACGGATATCTCTTTGAAATTAATAATATTTTTAGTAATACCTCTATATTATTTTGAGCCATAGTTTTGAAATGTTTCAAACTATCAGTAGTTTGAATAAGATCAGCCAACAGTTTCTCTATTAAAGGCAAGGCATCTAACGATAAAGCTTGTCTGTAACCAAGACTGTCCAAATGCTTTCGAACAGTTCTATACCTGGCTGTTATATTATATGCTTCTGTAGTACTCATATTTTTTTTTTGTCTATTCTACTCACAGAATATGATTTGATAAAAACTAAATAATAAAAGGTTAAAATTTCTTTTGCTGTACAATTCTAAGGGATGAAATCAAATTATGTATCTAAAATGAAATTTGACTTGGATATAATACACAAACACAGACACTCTTGATGCTACTCTTAACCATCAAATTGTTGCATAGTTTTTATAACATTGGTTCGAAGTAAACACAGTGTTTAACAACATATCGCTTGTAAATATTCAAATTTTTTTCTAAACTCTCCAATTCGCTAAGTTTTTTGAAGCTATAAGGCAGTGTTGTGAATTGAGATTGGTCGAATTCTTATGGTGAATTCGGCCAACTACATTGGGGCGAACTCGGGGTACGTCTGTTCTTTATTATCATGATTGATAAAAAAAAAGACAGAGATATCCCGAGTTCGCCCCAGTGCAGTAACCCGAATGCAGAGTAGGAGGAGAGGTCCTCTGCGGAGAAGGTAGAGAATGACAGATACCAACGGAGAATGCGCGTCTGTTTTTACGTTGACACTACTTTTCCTGCTTTGTGATCTGACCACAAGTCAAATTCAGTTTTGGTTTGCTTGTGTCTTGTGTTTACCGGCAAATTCGAAACGAGGTGAGCTATTCAATGCAAAAAAACATCCAATCGCTTGATGAATTACGAATCATACATTAGTTTTAAATTCCAGTAACATCACATATCAGGTCCAAAATATCGAACGTCGGGATAAAATTTGTAGTCTCATAACAAACGTGACCTACTGTACTTAACCTCAAATAATAAATTTTGTATAACCTTTATTTTGAGAATATTCATTATAATTTGTATTTCAGGTGTGATTAAATAAAAAGAAAACGAAGATGTTTAATCAAAGTAGCATGTTGGGCACCGGCACAGCGTCGACGTCAAACCCTATGAAAGATTTTGAAGTGGTTTCTCCACCGGATGATTCAATTTCCTGTTTGGCTTTCAGTCCAGCATCTATTCAACAAAATTTTCTAGTCGCCGGTTCCTGGGACTGTAATGTTCGTTGTTGGGAAGTCGAACAGTCTAGGAAAACTGTCCCTAAATCTATGCAGAGTATGACCGAACCGGTTCTAGATGTGTGTTGGAGCGATGTAAGTCATTTTCTTCGAACAATTCTAAACACTGGTTTTGCTTGGACAATAATAATTATATAAATTCAATAATGTCTCATTAACTTCAGGATGGCACAAAAGTATTCATAGCAGCCTGTGATAAAATGGTCAAATGTTGGGATTTGGCAACAAATCAGACAATTCAAGTTGCGGCTCATGACGCTCCTGTTAAAACTTGCCATTGGATCAAGGGGACAAATTATTCCTGTCTTATGACAGGATCGTGGGACAAGACTCTCAAAGTTGGTATCTTCTCATCACTTTTTTCGAAATAAATTTCATCTCAAATGCTACACTATTTCAATTAAATGCTCAGAGTATTTTTATTTTGGTGTAACATAAATACAAATATCCTCCACAACTATGTGAATTTTAAATTAGTATTTAAATTAATATTGAAATTTTAAATTTTAAATTTTGAGTAACAATTATTTTCCAATATTTCTTAGTTTTGGGATACACGTATGCCTAGTCCAATGTTGACCATCAACTTACCAGAAAGATGTTATTGCGCAGATGTTGTAAGTGAAGTGATTTTTCTTGCCACATTTGTCATGTACAAAAAGAATATTATAAATCATATTTTTCAGGATTATCCAATGGCAGTGGTTGGTACAGCAGGGCGAGGACTGATAGTATATCAATTGGAAGGAACACCTCAGGAGTATAAACGTATAGAATCGCCATTGAAATATCAACATCGCTGTGTCGCTATATTTAGGGACAAGAAAAAAATTCCCACCGGTTACGCTATAGGCAGTGTCGAAGGCCGAGTAGCAATTCAATATGTAAATCCTACAACTCCCAAAGATAACTTCACTTTTAAATGTCATAGATCCAATGGCGCTCCCAATGGATTTCAAGATATTTATGCGGTATGAAACACACATTGCCTTATTTATCAATGAATTGTGGATAAAAAATCAAATTCTCGCATTTGCAGGTTAACGATATTGCTTTCCATCCTATCCACGGTACTTTAGCAACGGTCGGTAGCGACGGAACATTCAGTTTCTGGGACAAAGATGCTAGAACAAAGCTCAAACCATCAGAAGCGATGGAGCAACCCATTACAGCTTGTTGCTTCAATCACAATGGTCAAATATTTGCATATTCTGTTTCCTATGACTGGTCTAAGGTGAATTATATTTCAAAAGTTGAATTCAACGTTTTCATGATTTCGTTACCTATGACTTTTGGTTTTTATTTCAGGGTCACGAGTTTTACAATCCTATGAAAAAGAATTATATATTCTTAAGAGCTTGTTACGACGAATTGAAACCAAGGAGTTCATCTTAAAACCGCAAATAAGTCTTGACGTGGATAACAAGTTTGATATGAATCTTCACAATAATGAACACATTATAGAATATAAAGTTTTTCAGTATTTAATTTCAATTTCAGCGAGTTATATGCAGTGTTGTGAAATTTATCAATAATATTTTATATTATATTTCCATCCAAAATTCATATCAAACTTGTTATTTTTTTTGTTTTTTTTTCAATGTGTACGTAATCAGATAAAATGTACGAAAATTTCCATGCGATGTTTGTAAAATAAATTTTTTGTACTAGATATACAAATTTGTGAATACACGAATCATGTTTTTCTCAGTTTTTATCAAGATGTGAATTAAATAAAATAAAAAATAATGCATAGCTGCAAGTTTTATTATATATAATCCAAAAATGTCAATTAAATTTTAGTAAAAAGTAACAACACGAGATCACAAAATTTCGAACAATTGTCAAGAAAAATGATGAATGTTTTGGAGATGTATTAAACTTTATTTGAAAATCAAGAAACTCGTGGAATAATAATGTTCATTCCATTGTTCCAACAATATTTTATTCCAGAAAATTGTTCCATCGGGACAGGAACGCTGAAATTTTGTATAAATCACATGTAACTAATCCCAAGTAACAACATTCAGAGTCCACTTACATACAAATTTTTGCTGAGTAAGGTCCCTGTTGCGGACATTTTCAATGCAAATGAACTCGGAATGGAAAATGTCAGACAAATTCAGATGAAAACCAGCAGATTCAGAGACAAAACCGGGCAAAATTGGTCATAGACGAGTAGGAATTTGTCCGGGTTCTGCCGAGTTTTTTTGTACGCTTCCACAATTCATTTCATAAAATTATAAGAGAAATAATTGAAAGATCGTATATGCCTTAATGAGAAAAAAGATGTTTTAATTTCCAGATACTTCAACAAACGGTGAGGTTCGTCTCTCATTTTAAAAAGTCTTGAATTTTCTAGTAAATTCCATCGTTGATTCGAACAAAAAGGCGTGAAGAAACGTTGCTCCGATGTTTAACTATTCTGCGCAATTCTAGTTGACGTCACACAATCGAATATTCGAATTCTGTTTTCCATTACATCTTCTCGTACAGCTTGTAATACAGATCCTCAAATAATACACAAAAATCACTGATGACTTCTAAAAAGGAACTCCTGAACTCTTTTTGAATTCAAAGAGTTCCAAAAAGAACTTGGCTCGTCAGGCTTTAGTTCTCTTAAAATTAATTCTCCAAAAATTTTAAGAGCACTTTTTGGGACTCTTTGGGAGTTCTTTGAGTTTGAAAAAAGTTCAGGAGAAATTTTTTTTTCAGAGTTCATCAGTGATTTATGTGTATTATTTATAAGGGACTATTAGGATTCTGTTATCTTTTCGCAATGTGTAAAATGATAGCAAATCTGGTAACAGTTCTAACGGAAATATTTTCTGATTACGTCATTCCATATGTGATTTGAGGCTGTTTAATTTAATATAATGAAAAAATAATTCCAGAAAATATCGTAAATGGGATACGGTAAACAAAGGATATTGAAATTTCATCCATAACAACATAT
The DNA here is from genome assembly GCA_018340375.1 of Gonatopus flavifemur. NCBI lineage: Eukaryota > Metazoa > Arthropoda > Insecta > Hymenoptera > Dryinidae > Gonatopus > Gonatopus flavifemur. The sequence continues at coordinate 18,412,631 of JAFFJZ010000005.1, forward strand.
AATTAAAGGTATTTGTTGCGGGCACTGTAATCTTCAGCAGACATAATTTACGCGCAAGCGCATGTGGCGACTCGTCTCTTACGTATACCTTGTAGTTCTCAAAACCTGGCAGAATCATATGAATTTTGTTATAGAAGTATCTGGTGTATCGTATTAATGCGATATTCAACGACTTCAATCCACAATTGATCGGTTCGAATGATATTGCAGTAAACGATTTTCTACGAATTTAAATCATTTGCATTTTAAGGAATACATATTGTGAAATTATCTTCATCGTTTACCGTATTATTTTTATATTGACATGTGAGTATTCTAACATGAATCAATTTTAAATATTCTCAAAGGATGTAAAGGATCAAATCCATCCGCATGGTCATTTCCTTTCTATAAACTTTGAAATGAATGCATAAAGGAAACAATAAATTTTTCCAAAAGTTGGAATCGTTTATTAAAACGAATTGATAATAGAAAATTAACCAACTCAGAATCCGAATGACATAAATAATACGAAGGCAATTTGTTTAAATGGATCATGGTACTTGAAAATAATATGGAATTCATAAAATTGTTTTTGATATTCGGTTATGAATTTGTGCAAATAAACGATCACTCGGAAATACTTTTGGCAGATAAAATGCAGAGTTGTGAAAATATGAAAATTATATGTGATTTTCTTATAGAATGAGCGCAATAGATATCTCACCTCAAAAAGACGGCGGTGTACTTAAGGAAATCATTAAAGAGGGTGTTGAAGATGAGGTACCCAGCAATGGTAGCAAAGTTATTGTACATTATACCGGTACGCTATTAGATGGGACCAAATTCGATTCGAGTAAGGATCGCAATGAACCATTTGAATTCGATCTGGGACGCGGGAGCGTTATCAAAGCCTGGGATATCGGGGTAGCCACAATGAAGAAAGGAGAGGTCGCTATGTTGACTTGTGCTCCTGAATACGCTTATGGAAAGAAGGGTAGTCCACCAAAAATCCCTCCAGATTCCACCCTTAAATTTGAGGTAATTCTAATAATAAATGATGTAAGCGATTAAAAAAATAAACGTTACGCACACAATTATTGGCTCTTTAATAATATTCCAGATAGAAATGCTCGGTTGGAAAGGTGAAGATTTGAGTCCCAACACGGATGGAAGTATCGAAAGATTTCAAATCACTCCAGGAAAGAATTATGCTTCCCCGGAAATAGGAGCTTTAGTGAAAGGTAAGAGATTTGAATTTTCAGCTGATATCATGAATATTACAAAACTATTTAATAAATTGAAATATCTGTTAAAATTTAATATCCAATAATTGTTATGAGCTCCTATTTAATATTGGGTTAGATTGTTGGAAGATTCGATACTTCATGAAAAATGCCATTGTTCGTTTTATTTTGATTTTCCAATTGTAATATCAGTCCCACAGATCTCTATCGAAACTGGGGAAACATGTACACAATTTTTAAGATTGAATTATATTTCTGATATAGTCAATTTTTTTACTGTTCCTCGTTGAAATATATTTTTTTTCTATCCCTAGAATGATTAAAATGATAAAGAACATACATCTTGAATTTATAGAGGCTCAGGATCTGAAAAACGACAATCTGTGAAACTAGTGTTTCAGGTTTCAGTTTCAATATCAAGACATTAATTCAAAGATTTATGTTTTTTTTTATTTGCAGTACATTTAATAGGTAAATACAATGGACGCGAATTTGAAAACAGAGAAGTTGAATTCTCACTCGGCGAGGGAGAAGTTCATGGAGTCATAGAGGGCCTTGAGATAGCCTTGAAGCATTTCAAGGGTGAAGAGAAATCGCGACTTGTAATTAAAAGCAAATATGCATTTGGAAAAACTGGTAAACCGGAATTTGACATTCCTCCAAATGCCGATGTAGAATATGAAGTAAAATTGCACAGTTTTGAAAAGGTAATTCATAAGTTATTTGATTTTGATCCTAATTTTGTATCGAAATACCATCATCATTATTATTATTATCATGTTTTGGTTATTCATTGTTATTTTTATCGTTAGTAACTCTGACTCCAAATAATAAGAAACAATAAAATTCCCACATTCGAAAACTGATTTGAATATACACCTTTTTTTTGTTTTAGGTCCCAGTTATTTGGTCTCTCAAAGCAGAAGAGAAGATAGAACAAGCAAAAATAGTCAAAGAAAAAGGAACTACATACTTCAAAAACAATCAATTCAGAGCAGCATTCAAAATGTACAACAGAATTTTGGAAATTTTAAATTACGATAACGAATTCAAAGATGATATGAAGAAAGAAGCAGATAATCTTATTCTATCGGCGCATTTAAATTTAGCCTTGTGCTATTTGAAAACCGATCAGAACGCGGAAGCTAAAACGGAATGTAACGAAGCTTTGAAATTAAGTCCTGAAAACGAAAAGGCTCTATTCAGAAGGGGTCAGGCGTATCTTGGTTTAGCGTCTCCCGAAATGGCGATAAAAGACTTTCAAGAAGTACTGAAAATTCAACCAAAAAATACAGCTGCTTCCAAGCAAATCATTGTTTGTAACAACCTCATTAAAAAACACTTGGAGAAAGAGAAAAAATTGTACGCAAATATGTTCGATAAGTTTGCGCAAGAGGATAAACAGGTTTGTGGAAAATAATTAACAATGTAATGTGGAAAAAATGTGTATAAAGAATCATCCCGCACAGCTCAACAATTCAGAAAATTCTTAAATATTCATTTTAACTTTCTACAGTTCCAAATGAATTTATTATGAACTCGTTCTGAGCTAATGTGCCGCGTGAGATGAAACACTTCCATGTTCCTTGTCCCAAGTAACGATTTTTGTCTTGAAGATATCTCGAGAGTCTTATGACAAGATATGACAAGATATCTTTTAGATGTGAAATTTTGGATATCTAAAAAATATCTTCTGGTGTCGCACAAGACATCCCGTCTTGAGATATGTTGGGAGACATAAATTGTTACATGGAATGTTCCTGGTGGTTAACTTGCAACAAATATTGGTAACATTAGGTGATGAAAAAAAATAATACAAAATACTTGAACGTTGTTCATTTCACTTATAGGATGATAAAAGAGAATTCTCGTTGAACGAAGTTTACATGTGAACTCATTTTTTAATTTGATATCGAACTTGAAACTTGCAAAACCAGGAAGTGCTAATGGGAGGGTGAAAATTGTTGGGACATTTGCTCGGTTCTTTGTATCTCACAGACTGTTTCTTAAAAAGATGATTGTAAATCGTATAATTTTTACAGAGAGAAGGGCGGATAAGCATTCAAATATTTGCAAAATAAAGAAACTTCTTTCAACGTTTGAAAGAGCAAAAATTATAAAAATTTTGAACCCAAGTTTCTGACTTATAAAAATACTTTGAGTTTTTTCAAAGGAACATGGAAGTAAATATATGTTAAATTTTCCGTTGTTTCTAAAAGAATTGTGAACAATATTCAATGGTAATAATACCCTTTATAGACTCATTGTGTATTCAGAGTTTCTCTTATATTAAAAAATGCATCTCCTGAGAAATTTTTGAGAATGATTGGAAAATATGAAAGTTTCACATGGGTTTTTTTTTTGTATATGATTCAGACTCTTGTATTCAGAATAATTGTATGAATTCATCATAATATGCAATGTGGTCAATAAAGTATATTATAACAAGAAAAAGAAATTGTTGAAAATCAAAACAAGGATCTCTTTGAAGTTCAGTGGTTTAAGTATGACAATGAACTGTTAGTAATGTCATAGAAAGAGGAAGAAGAACTACGCCAGCAACCGGATGTGATGCGCGGGGCTCTAGGAGAATGGGGACAAGAGGAAAGGCCGGGTGGTAGAGACGCGACTGCTTTTGAAAAAGAAAATCCCAACATTCTTATGCTCAATGCCAATGGAACTGGTGAATTCCAGAATATGTAAAATCCCTACTCAAAATGCCAGACAAATCTAGACAAAACCATATGAAAATCCGAGACGGTTCTATCTGATTTTGTATAGTTTTTGTTTCGGGATTTCTTCTGATTTGTCCGAATTTGCCTGACATTTTCAATAGGGGTGCGTAACTTCTTTGTGATTGTTCATACGTATATAAAGTCATCATTATTCCCGCTGACGATACTGCCAAAAATCTATACATCAATTCGCTTCGTGAGAAATATGGAAGATATTTGAATTGACAATTCAATTTTTATCATTTCAATTCTCTCAAGTAAAAATCTTCATTTTGGTTCGCCAAACGGGCCATCATGCAGACTTTTGCTGCAGTCTGCAATAGTATTGTGCCAAAAAACTGGACGATCTCAGCGCGTCTGCACCTTCAAGCATATATCACTGGAGCGAGCAAAGACTACGGAGAATCGTCGTAATCCCGAATGTGCGTAGTCCCGACAGAATTTTAGTAATTTTGAATAGAATTGTCAGATGACTAGTAAAATGTAGAGATAATTCAGGACTATGCACATTCGGTATTGTGGTATCCTATCTACGATGACGTGTGGTGAACTTACAATGAAAAATCCGACCTTTAGACAGTGATATCTCTGTTTAAATCTCACTGAACAAAAAGACTGTCCAACTGTTTGATAATCGGATCTCTCTCATGGTTAAACACACTTCATTCGTATTGAAATCCTAAGAAATGCTCGCTTCGGTAGTATATGCTCTAAGGTCCGCACCAGGGATGGACAAGTCATTTACTTCATGTAATCTACATGCGTATTTTACATGTAAATTAATGTCAAAAACCTCTCATGACACTTCAATTCTCCATCCTGGTCTGCATCAGACCCGATTGGCAAACCGAAAAGAACATTTTTACCAGGGCGGTTCATTACTATTCCATCAGATGTCCTATTTGTACTCTCTTTCTTTAAAAATCAAATTGAAGAGAATTTTCATAAAATTCATTCACTCGGATGTTTTCTATACACACGTGACATATGTTTCTAAATAAACTTGATTATTTATAAAAATACATCTCAACGTGCATATTATCATTGTTTTTCTCATTATTGCTCTTTTTCAAAGTTCATTTATAATTTTCCAAGTCTAATAAGTATAAGCATACGAGGACCCAGTCCAGTCCAGGATAATAAGCCCAGAGAGAACAGCTTGTCAAAATCATATCAAACTGACTAATGTTATTTTCATTGAAAGTAGACCAAAGTGACATCATTTTGATCGAGTCATTCTCATACTGGAGTATCCATGCTAGGGAAAGCTCAACATTATTGAACTGTCTAGTCGTCGAGACTGAAAATTTAGTGAATCACGATCTCGAATAAAGAATGTAGTTGTCCCAACTAAATACTAGGTTTTTCAGTTGAAAATTTCTGTTAAGATACTAGTCCCTATGGGACGGCCAAAAAAAGCATATTTTCAAATAAGATTATTTCAGCTTCTTTATTAGCTATCACCGTGTTCTTTTTTTTAAACACTAGGCATTTTGTGGAGAATGAAGAAAAGCCTGAATCCTGGATAATCTCGGGTTGGGAGGTCTGAAATAAAATTGGGAAAAGGCACGTTTTTATACAGGAATCCACCACCGATATGCAAAAAGTAAGAAACATGAAAAAAAAATTCCCGTACAGCACCAGACATTTCTACGTTGCCTCTACGTTGATTCTACGTAGAATCTCCGTCCATCCACGTCCACCATTTATTCACATAGAATCCACGAAGATGCAACATGGAAATTGGTGGTTGTGCTGTTAGGGTGGCCTGTGCTTGGAAAAAAAAATAAAGAAAGACTACCTTTCTTTTCATTTTTTCCGTGTCGCCAAATTTTTTGTTGACAACTTTTTTTTTGCAAAAAAGTGGTAAATTCCTGCGCAGAACACCTAGATGAACAAGTGAAAAAAGCCCGGTGACGATCGGTCCAATGAATCCGGAGATTAACTATCTGCCATGCGAAGAAAAGTCGTTTTGAGAAAAGTGCGTTTAAAGTTTTTTACGTATTTTTTCTATATTTCTCGGATTATGTAAAGTTTGATTACCATCAATTGATTGACATTGAAATCTCAAGGAATGATTTTTGATATTTCAAGGAGTGGAAAAATGAAATTCAAAAAATTGAAATTTTTTGAACTCGCCAATAGGTTAGTACCTCAAGGTGATACCAGAGGCATGGTAGCAGCAAAATCATCTATAACAAACTACGCCCAAACGCTCTATTTTAATCAAAGTATCGCTCTGTACAGCACTTCTCTGATTCAAGTAGAAGTGCTGTATAAAGCGATACCTGGTTCAAAAATCCATTGAATCTCGGACAATGTTCCGATTGAATCTCATCTAGCGATTTTTCAATGAGATTTGGTCAGAAGAATGAATCCTTTCAATATGAGTCTGATTGAATCTCGGATAATGTTCTACACTGAGAAAAAGAAACATAATTGTACAGCGTCCAGACCAGTGATGCGGCCGACCGACTCGGTTTACCCTCTCCATTACACCCATCTGTATAGAACTTTCACACATACAATGAAACCACCGACAAAAGGAATTTGATTGTGTAGAGCGTGATGGAGGGGGTACACCGAGTCGGTCGACCGAATCTGGCATCACTGGTCCAGACAGTGATAATTCATGTCCAAAAGAAATTTCAAATTAGCCATCACTAGATGCTGGCCAGACATAAACTATTCGCATCCAAGGCATTACCCATATAGCACACACTGGGAAAAAAGATTGGTATAACCCAACGTGGGCGCATCACGTTGTTTGTTCAACGTCAAAACAACGTTGACTCACGTAAATTTTACGTGGTTTGAGACTGCTGCAGCAACCACATTGGAAACGGTGGTGTTACATAGAATTGCCCAGAAAATGTGTAAATCGCTCGATGCTGGACGTTTGATGCTCGTATGAAATTACACCTTAAAGGTTAATTACGCTTTGCTTTCGATTAATTCTCCATTTTATTTAATTATATTTTTATAATTAGTCGAGTCTACTGTAATTCGGGTTAAATGCAGTCGGGCTTCTCGCATACTTACGTAAGAGTTGTGCCGATGAACTACCCAGCGAACACGACTGCTGGCGTTTCAAAGGACCAATGACGGTTTTTCAACGGCATTGCCGGACCATCAGCGGCCCATTGAAATGCCAGTAATCATTGTTTGTAGGGTATATACATACTGGAATCAGGGTACCCAAGCTACAATGGGCAAAAACGTTTCATGTTTGCCACCCGAGATCGTAGGGGCGATACTATAGCCACTAACACATGACCTTTTTTGTGTGCACATGAATGTAAAAAGAGCCATGTGTTACAGCCCCCTACAATCTCGGCTGGCAAACATGAAACTTTTCTGCCCATTATAGCTTGGGCAGGCCCCTCCGACAACCCTCCACGACTTTCTGATCAGTATATGAACAAAAGTTCTAGACAGTCGAAGGGGCCTGAGCCCTGAGCTTGGGTACCCTGACTGGGTAAGACAGCAAGTGTCCGAAATTGCATTTACACGAAAGACAATGATTTGTGGAGGCTTCCGAAGTAGTTGATCCTGATCCTTGGATCTTGATCCGATCACTTTTCAACCAATCAAAAAGCTGGAAGAGTGATCCAAGGATCAGGATCAACTACTTCGAAAGCCTCCTCCAGGGTACATAATCTCAGATGAAAAATTTTCAGACGGATTTCAGCGCCGTCGTACGGTACCTCCATTGAAGTAATTTCCATAAATACACTAACACTACTTCAACAATTTTTATGATTTGTCAATCATTTGTGTTGGCCTGTCCATGTAAATTTACTTCAATGGAGGTACCGTACAGCGGTGCTGAAACCCATCTGAAAACTTTGCATTTAAGTTTATACCCCCTGGCCTCCTCTGAGTCCGAGAAAAATTACCAGAAGTTCCTAGCTCTCCTAGAATAGCCGCAGACTTTACTGCTTTCGGGTATTTGCTACCTAACCGTATGCAACATGCCCGACTCCGTCATCTTCGTTGGATCGCTAGTAATATTGAGTAAGCTCACTAGAAATCTCCATTTTTCAGCCGACAAACAGTCCGGCTTCTCGTATACTACCGGACAGCGTTGCCAGTATTCCCTAGAAAAATCTTCAGCATCTGATGATTGGTTATTTCTTGTATAACCGGCCAATCATATTTTAAATTTAGAAAGAAATGACCAATGCCGACAAATCTGAAGATTTTTCTAGGGAATACTGGCATCACTGCTACCGGATTGAACGGTGAGCAGATTTCGGAACTCCTAGCATCGTGCAACAACCAATCACGTTCACCATTCTATGAGAAGTGTACGATCCTAAGAGTTCTGAACCCTGACGGTAAAGGGGCCTTCCGAAGTAGCTGACCTGATCATCTGGTTATGACTAGATCACTTCTCAACCAATCAAAGTTGATCCAAAGTAGCAAGTGCCCAAAAGGCTATTTACCCGAAAGCGGTAAAATCTGCAACTATTTGAGGAGGGCTTGGGACTTCTGGTAATTTTCCTCGGATTTACAAATCCGAGTGAGATTTCGGGCATTTGCTACCTCACCAGTGAATTCCGGGCTATTGACCTTTCGGAACATTTTCATTTCGGACCATCGCACCGTTACCGCTCAGAAGTAAAATTCAACTAATTACATAATTTTCTTCGGAAGAAAGAAACGTGATACAGACCTAGGGATCCTTTAATGAGGGATCGGACAATCAGTCGCCATTAGTGGGATACTTCCGGTTTTTTCTATAGTTTAGTTAAGCATGCATAGTGTATGTTATTTTATTGAAATCATTTTTCTCAAATGTATTTACATGCTTTGTTCGAAGAATGTTTCAGATTCACCTAATTGTAAGTATTATACATGAATAAGCTGACTTTAAATATGTATCTCGAATATTTTCATAAATATCAGTACCTATCCCACTAATGGCGGCCGACCAATCCGTAATCAGCAGTTGATTGTCCGATCCCTCATTAAAGGATCCCTATACAGACCATGATTCCAGCATTGCGTAAGCAATCTTTGCAATTCATTTCTGCCAGTATATTATAGAGTTTAAGGGTGTCCCCTGGTCGATTTTTTCACTAGAAAACTACTAAATCGTTTCAACCATTTCACACCTATTCAATTAATTACCAGACCCGGATTGTTTGATTGATTCTGAATCATTTGATCCAAAGTTTAATGCAATGGATTGAATATTTTTGACGTAAAATGGTTGAAACGATCTAGTAGTTTTTTGGTGAAAAAATCGACCAGAGCACTCCCTTAAGGCTGGCCTCCCATGGACCGGAATTCGTTCCGGCGGAATGACTTTAAACCAATCGCTTTCACAATTTCTTTTAGAGCGTTCTATCAGAAATCTATAAAAAATTGTGCATTGGTTCAATTTTCATTCCGCCGGAACGAATTCCGGTCCATGGGAGGCCAGCCTAAGAGCATTCCGTAGACCCTAGAGTTACTAGATCCCTCTACCCAAAATACTCAAAAATGACTCAATAAAATGGAATAAAACAACCAGCCAGACCTGTTCCCTACGAATAGAAGGTCTGGCTGTTTGTTTCATTCCATTTTATTGGGCCATCTTTGAGTATTTTGGGTAGAGAGATCTAGTAACTCTAGGTTCTACGGGATGCCCTTAAGGGCATTCATCAGAGGCAAAGTTACTAGATCTCTCCCCCCAGTTTTCTCAACGATTAATGAATATAATCGATTTTAATGAGCAGGTGCATCTTCTCAGCATATCAAAGAAAGTGCAGCTACTCTTTATTTTTTATTTCATTTGTTCGTTTCTGAGAAAACTGAGGGGGCGATTTTGGAATCTAGTAACTTTTTGGGAAGGTGGTGAATGCCGTTAATGTGTAAACCGGGCCTGAATCAATTTCCTAAAGAGAGAAAAACACTTTCCTTCTTCTTCTATTCAATGATGTCGCATGCATTGACGTTGAATGAAAAGAGAAGTCCTAGGGGAAAAACACTCTACCTCTTCTTCAATGATATCGCATGCAACAAACGCACGCGTGTAAGCGTGTAATTCCACCTTGACTATACAACACTTCCCATTCCCATACAACAGAAAAACAGTATATACAATACATATGTTGAGAAGTGATTCGGAGCAGCGCAGAATTAGAAAATTATCGCTCATGTGTCGTGAAGTTGTTTTATAGCATTTACATAAATCTCAACGCCATAAGATAGCCTTTCAAAATGTTCGCACAACACTACGGTGGTTTAACGACGAGTTGAAATAATAAGCTGCAAGCCAAATAGTGCCTGATGATAAAGATCTAATTCCAGTGGTCCATTGTTTTGACGCGCATAGAAATGGCGGATACTATATTTATAGCGCATTTCATACTTTTGTTGACATTTAAATTATGCCCAGGTACGAATACTTATCATCATAATATCAAATAATAAATATTATCTATGTTTATTTATTTTTTCATGAAATAATATTCTCAAATTCTCTCCTACATAAATACTCTTTTTTTTTTATTGTTCATAAACAATTTTTTTCCTGATCAGAGTTTGTTAAATAAAATATAATGACCATTCAGTCTATTTTTGAAAAAAAAATTGTATATGTAATGGATTGGCGAGACTTCCCTGCGTGTTTTTAATTGTTTCAATATGAAATTCCTAGCAATTGTATGTATAGAAAGAATTAAAACAGAATTAATTGTGAGTGAACTGTTTTGAATTATCGGTTGCTAATTATACCCTGTTCATTTTGATCGATGATACAATGTTTGCCAAAGTAATTATTGGAAGTTTGATCATCTCATACCGTGCGAAGGGTGTATAAGAATTCAAAGTGATTCTTAAGTAACTGTAACAATTTTTTTTCTCAACTGTGTGGCGTGAAATCACGTGCAAGGAAATCTTTCGAAATTTTAACCAATATATATTGAAAAATTCTGCCAATAGTTTTTATTTTAAGTATTTGAAAAAATGATACTTTATTCGTCATTGAATGTTGAGTTCATGGAGAAAAAACAGAAGATTGTTTTGTATCGGACGAATCGTTGGCATTGATATTTTTGAACATTCGAAGCAATAAAATTCTGCAGTGCATTAGACCATGTATATAAATACCAATACTTTCCAATAATCTGGAGGTTTTTTTCTGTTTTATATTTATTACGTGAGGAATATTTCGATTGTATATCACGAAAATGTGATTAAGCGATTGTCACTCACTTTCGAACATTTAATTCTAAATTGACGAATGAAACATTTTGTGATGATATCTTTGTAAATAAACTCCAATGAAAAGCATTTATATATGTATCATATACAACTCTGTATAACATTATGTAAATTCCAATTGTAAAACACAGAATTCCTCATTCCTCTGGATATAGAATTCCGAGAAATAATGAAGAATCATTTTTTCGTACATCATTTATGTTGTCTTGCTGCTTACAATGTCAGATAAAATCTGATTGAGAACGATCAAAACCGCATAAAAATGGATAGAACTAGGTGTATATAGTCTATCGACTTTGAAGGCACTTTTTCGTCATTTCAATTGATGTCCATCTCACTTTGTTCAATGGAGTTACAGGGTAGTAGCAGGGTGATCTCTCCCGAGTCTCAAATACATGGGGTGTCCTACGAAACATTACAAATCTTTGAAGGACTGACGTTTGAGCCAAAACTAAGTCATCATTTTTTTCTTTGGTAAAATATTTGGAAATCCTTAGTTTGTAAATGAAATAAATTGACCATTCAGGTGGCAAATACATCGACTACTTGAATAATCGATGAGTATACTTATGTAGCTTTCGCCCGATCGATCAAAGTCACCTCTAAAACTGAGGATTTTACAGCTTTTTTCCAAAAGAAAAAGTACACGGAGAAAATCCTGCACTGCTGATCACTTTTTCATACACGACTCAGTCGTGTGGTTGAAACAAAAGAAGAATAATACTACCAAGTGGTGACTTGGCGTGAATGGTGACTGCCAAAAAGCGGATGATTCGTGCTAATACACAATTCAGTAATGTTGTTCTTTTTTTTAGTGTAGCATTCTCTCCGTGTATCTTGTTTTTGCTTCATGAATTACCCTTTGGGAAATTTGAAATGTTTCTGGAACACCCTGTATACGTATGTGCGCATAATACAAATCTGAATTTATGATATTTTTTTGATAATTGTTTGGAATTGATTAAATTCGTAACATTTTAAGAATTATTCAAAGATAATGTTTTTTGCACACTTCATATGAGATGAGAGGAATCATAAAATTATCAATAATTCAACATATATGGTCCTTTTCATTCGATATTCATTAAAATTCTTCCTACTTTGTCTTGGTATTTATTTTGATTTGTAATTTATCAACGTTAGTCCTCGTCCGCTAGAATATCTTACATCATTATATATTCAAACCTTTTATTGATTTAGCAAATCAATTCAAGCTGCGATCATTCACTTGTGTCGAATCTCGGAAAATTATACAAAAAATGATAGATCATTGAATAAAATCAATTTTAACATAAAGAATGTATTGAAAATGAATGATTTCAATTAATTAATAGATAATGCTGTCGGATGAATTTTTTTCATATAAATCATACCAATTTAAACATATGAAAAGCTCTAGAAATTTTAAAAGACAAATATGTTGCCTGTATAAAATTTACATTTTTTTTTAAGAAAATATTTTCCACGAACCTTCTATGACGCTTCGAAATTCAAATTTTCAATGATTCTAATTACAAGAGAATTGGCCTGTTTCCTTTGTGAAATTCTGCAATAATGGTGAAATATTACGAAGAAAATGAACTTCCAATGATTGATTACTCAACGAAGAATCCTTAGGAAAATTTACGCCATTTGGACCAAAACGCTTTATTCTTTCTTTAAAGAATTGGTGGAAAAATAAAGTAAATTTCTCTGAAGAAAGCAACGGGATGAATTGAGATGAAACTGGTCCAACACTCATGAAATTTATTGTCTGGAACAAAATGAATCGTATATAAATTCAACTTAGCCCATAAACTTAGTTTTCGCATCGAAGAATTTGCTGAATCATTTTTTGCTCATCTTGATGAAGTGGAAACTGTCGCCCGTTAGAACAATTGGTTGCTATAGTAACGGCCGACAGCTTCCACTTCATCTCATCTGGACGAGTTTATCTAAAATAGTCTCGTTTGCAAATTCCCTTCACATTCACGGAATAATCATGGCACGACAAATTTTAATATTATTTGGATATATATAAATATACACATATGGTGATCATCTAACATTGGTTTCAGGAGAAACACGCGAATCTGGTCTTTTGGACGAAACACCTGAACAACCGGAACCGCCAGATCATCAGTTTCATAGTCATGTGGCCACCCCAGGACGATTCAAGTGTCTGTCTTGCGAAGAACAAACATGCTCTCATCCAGGATACTGCGAAAATGCTATAACCGTAATATCTTTTACAATTAATACGAGATTGATTCTTTGAAAAGATGTTATTTGAGAAATATATACTTTATAAATATTTCATTTTTATCAGGAGACATCACATGAAATGCAAAAGCATATAGCAGCAAAAGAAATAAAAACTGTAAAAAATATATGTAGAAGTACAGAATAAATCATGACAATTTTATGTATAATTCATGTTAATAGGTTCATTATGAACACTGCGAATGATTTATTATATAAATTCTCTGAATCTGGGAAAGTTGTCATGATTTATGATGGAATATTGTTATGATTTATCGTGCAATTTGAAATTCTAAAGAATACAAGCTTATGTAATCGTACATATAAATTTTACAGCGTACGTAATATCATTCTCTAAGAAATTTTGGTCTCGATCATCGGAAATATATATCTCATTTATTATTTGTATTTACGTATTCGCATGCTTCCAATTTCAAAAAATTCTTCTACCGAGCGTATGATAGATTTTTTCTTTTTTTCATTTTTACTATTTACTGTGAAAAATGGTCCTCGCTGCTATAAGAAAAGCATTGAACTTGTATAGACGAAAATTTCCCACAATTTAGTAATTTCATTGTATTTTTTCAGTAGAATCACCGAATAATTTTCCGATAAATGTATCAATTTTTTTTCTTTTGCGGTAGAGCAGAAAAATGGAAACATTTATGTTTAAGATCCAACATCTATTAGAATTCATTAGTTCATCTGATTTGATTCAGTCGTTTCGATTGACTAATTTCTATATAAACGTTGTAGGATTCAACTTCAATAAAATTTTCCTATTATATTGCAAAACGTTTGAGAGATAAAATCACGAGAAATGTTGATTTCAGTGTTGGAAATCCAAAGTGAAGGATTTGGATGGCATGGAGAGAGTGAGCAGAGGTTGTACGGATCGCGCGGAACAGATGCCCTTGACATGTACCAAACATCAGCAATCCATAGGGACCGGAAACGAGGACAAAAGAAGACACGCTCATAGTTCGTCGTCCGGCAGAGTTCAGTATTCCGTCGAATGTTGTCAAGCCGATCTTTGTAACGACGGACCATTCCCCATACTACAAGATTACACAGAAAGTAATTGTTGTCCTATTCGAAGTATCGTATTACAATCGAAATATGGCAAATGAAAATTTCATATAAAAATTACTTTCAGACGCGGAGAGCGAAGATTACATTTTAAAATTGACTTTGGCTATTTTGGGTCCAATTGTTGGATTGGGTGTCGTTGCTGGCGGTGTTCTGTTCTGTTTATTGGCTCGTAAAACCAAGAGAAAAAGGCCATCCCCTCCGAGAAGGAATAAATTACTGATAGATTCGGAAATCGAACCATCCATGTTGCATTTTTCATCGTCATCTCCAAACTCGACGACCACATATCATCCGCACGAATTGAGAGCAACTGCCGCGGGTGACAGTACTCTCAAGGTAATTTTAATATTCTTACAAAATTACGTTTTATGTAGAAACAGAAAAAAGGATAGTAATAATAATAATTTTTGAATAGGAGTATTTGGATGGACGAAGCTTGACGAGCGGCTCCGGTTCTGGTCTGCCGCTTCTCGTGCAAAGGACTTTAGCGAAACAAGTGGCTCTGGTTGAATGTTTGGGAAGTGGTGGGGGAGGAGGGTTCGGTGGAGAAGTATGGCGAGGAATATGGCACGGAGAGAACGTGGCTGTTAAAATCTATTTCTCTAGAGACGAAGCTGCGTGGGCTCGGGAAACTGAAGTTTATTCTCAATTATTGCCATCGCGACACGATAGTATTTTGGGTTACGTTGGAAGTGACATGACGAGCAGGGCGAGTTGTACTCAACTCTGGCTGGTGACGCACTACCATCCCCTTGGTTCTCTTTACGATCATCTTAATCGTTCACCCCATCCTTTGACTCATCATCAAACGTTGAATATATGCTTGAGCATTGCGAATGGCTTGCTTTATTTACATACGGAAATCAATGGAACCAGAGGAAAACCAGCCATGGCGCACAGGAATCTCAAATCAAAAAATATTCTCGTGAAAACCAACGGAGGTTGCGTTATAGCGGATTTTGCGTTGGCAGTGACTCAAGATCGACTCACCACGGATAGGGTTGATCTCAAACAGGGTACAAAACGTTACATGAGTCCGGAGATTCTTGAGCAAACGTTAGTAACTCAAATTCGTAACTTTATTATGCTTCTGCAACGGATTATATGAAAACCCTTTTTTCTTTTCTTTTCAGATTAAATATCGAATGTTTGGAGAGTTTTAGACGTGCGGATATTTACAGTTTTGGTTTGATTTTATGGGAAGTATGTAGAAGGTGTATAAGCAATGGGGTAGCTTTGGAATACGCGATGCCGTATTCCGAATGGTTATCGGGCAACAGTCTGGACCCGAGTATAGAAGAAATGAAGAAATTGGTTTCGGTTGATCAACGTAGACCTCCTTTGCCCAACAGGTGGCACTCCGATCCGGTAAATATAATATTCATTCTTCGTTCATTACGTGAACCGAAATTGCGAATATCTTTAAATATCAAACGCTCTTGTTACAGACGTTGGCAGGAATGGGAAAATTGATGAGAGAATGTTGGCATCAAAAGCCCGCGGCTCGCCTGCCCGTACTTAGAGTTAAAAAAACACTTGTTAAATTAGCAACCACAGATCCTCGTGTTCATTTGCCCCTCGATTGACGAGTGTTTTCTTTCTCTTTTCTACGAATGATCGTACTTGTTTACATCTATTTATTATTGTTTGTGTATCGAAGCCTCATCATAATCATTGTAAGTTTGACCATTGCCATTGTTCATCCTCATCCTTATCCTCACATTCATCCTTGTAATCATTATCATCGTCTTTATCTCGTTTTAATAATAATCATGAGAATACAAAAAATCAAAAATATCATTTGTCGACATATCGGAATGACGAAAAAAACGATCGAGTTCGTAGTTGCATTGTATAAATTTCATTTCATTTCATCGAATTTCTGTATGAAGTTTATAACTATAATATAGTTGATTATAAACAAAATTAGAAACAAATTTGTTTCAATCGTTTAGCTCTTCAAAGAGAACAACAAAATTAGTTGATTCTTGTTTTTTTGATTATTTTTATCTTTCGTGGACTATATATTTCAATGGTCTTTTTGAAGGGTTTAACGAAAAAAAGTATGTATATGTATATATATATATATATATATATATATACGCGGGGAATAAACCGACAACAACGGCAAAATCCTTGAATAATTCAATTGTACAAATGTCTTTAATGTAAACATAATTCGGTCATTGAAAATTGTTTAAGATCACTGTATGTACAGTTTATTAAGCTAAGATGGCTTTTACTGCTGTTTATATATTGTATTTTCTATGTTACCTAAGTAGTCTTTTAATCAATTCACCGTATCAATATTGCGTGTAAATAAATATTATTTCTATTTTATGTTTTGTTTTAACATTGTTCACATATTATTCCCATTATTATTAACGATCAGACCATATTGTAAATAGTCTTTTATTATTTTTGTATGAATAACCGATATGAGTATTATTAATAATTATTTTTAGCCGCATTATTGTTATTGACATTTGAAAAGAAACTGATTTGATGCTTTGTTCACATTTTTTTCCAAGTACGTTTGTTTACAAAAATCCATGTTTTTGTTTGTATATGAAGGACAAATATATTTTTGTTTGATACTTCCAATGTCTTTTTAAATTGGACTTCATATTGAAAAGTCAACTTGAAATATGATTGATCGATAACATAAATGTATAAATTTCGAATTTGAGGACTATCAAAAATGAATTTCCACGTGGATGTGCATACTAAATTGTATTGTTGAGCAATAAATGAATAATGAGGTTCGAAAGATCTGTATCGAGACAAAAGGCAATTCAAAAAACTCATTCCGTTTATGAGAAATGTAGACCGTGGAACTTCAAGGATCGATCGATTCATTTTATCGAGAAATATCTTTGTAATAAAATGACAGTTGCAAAGTATGCTTCCTGTTTTTCTGCAAAGAATACAACCTTTCTTAGGAATGATGAAATATCGACAAATGAACTTCTGGAAAAAAGATTCTTCTTCAATCGTTCAAGTTTGGTAGTTTAGAAGAATTTCAAAAGAACTTTATTCTATAGATATTTGTGAATTGTTTCAGAATTTTTACTCTGATTAAAAGAATCCATTGATTCTCGCCAAATCTGATTGAATCTCATCCAGCAATTTTTCAATGAGATTTGGTCAGGAAAATAAATTTCTTCAATCTGAATCTGATTGAATCTCGGACAATGTTCTGACCAAATTCATGAAATTTCATTAGTCAGATTCAATCGATTCTTTTAACCAGGGTAAAGAATTCCTAGATTCATTTGGAAAGCATTTAGGAATTAATGCAGAGAAAAACTTTTCAAACTCTTGGAGAACACAAAAATTGATTAGCAATTTGATAAATCATAATCTTACCAAAATTGTTTGATCGGGAAGAAATGTATTTTAAATGCATCGATTGATTTACAAGATTTGGAAATTTACCTAAAAGAAAACCAATGACTTCATGAAACCTTTTGTCACAAATTTTATTGGTTGTTTAAGCATAGAGAACAAAATGTAATTCTGAAGCGTATTACAAAATGTTTTGTGACTTGTATAAACATAATACTTTTTCAAATGTTAATTATCGATGTTAGATAACAGTAATAATTTTTCTAAAAACTGACCACTGTTCATCTCTTGACAACCTAAACATAATTCTAAAAATTCTTGAAAATGTCTTGGATTACTATGAGGACTGTACAATAATATATTTAATAAATACCTCCATATTAAACATGCTACTTCATCAGAATAATGTAATAACGTGGGAAATAAGAGTTGTAAAGAAGTCCAATTCTGATGAATGAGATATGATCTCATTTCATGAAGAGCTAAAGTTTTGAGAAAGGGTGAATTGGATGTTTTCTTCTTTCTAGCGGTAATACAATATGCCGTAATCTGGCGGGTATTATTCTCGTTTTGTTCAATCGTCTTTCGTTTCTTCTTTTGATTGTTTGAATACAGTTCGAATGTTTTTTCCTAATGAATAATAAAAAAAAAAGTGTGAATGTGAGAAGAGTTTTGAGTGTGTTAACAAAATTTCAGGTTTAACTTACAATGCTTCTTTTTGGATTTCTCAATGTAATTACGTTAGATACACTGTTTTGTGCCATAATTGAAGCGTATTTTATTATCACAAAACGATATGAGTTTTGAAGTATGTCAATTAATAATCTAGATGAATGAAGATCTATGGTATTTGATTTTAATCAATGTTGATCATTTCTGTATTGTCATCGTGATTTCTAACCTTCTGGCTTCTGGCATTGGATTTTTGTAACCAGTGTTGCCAATGGTAAAGACCAGCGTTGCCAAAAAAATCTTTTAGCTGATGATGATGGGTTAGTTCTTGTAGACCCTGAGATCATACAAAGAATTCTTTGCCAAAAACAAGAATAGAATTCTTTAAGAACTCTTTTCGAACTAATGAATTCATAAAGAGCTCTGGAGGAGTTCAATGTTTGTGACATTAACGAGTTCTTTGAGAGTACTAAAACAATACTTTCAGCATTCCTAATGTCCCAAACATTGAACTCCTTCAGAGCTCTTTATGAATTCATTAGTTCGAAAAGAGTTCTTGAAGGTTTCTATTTTTGTTTTTGAAAAAGGATTCTTCGTGTGTTATCAGGGGACCTACCCAATCTCATTTTCGTCTTCATAGAAATTGACCTATCTGCGAAACCCGGGCTATTGACCTTCGGGACATTTTGATTTCGGGCCATCAAACTTCGGGACATTGCACCATTACCTTGACCCGAAAGGGTGGGCCCCAATGTCCCGAGTGCTCAATATCCTGAAATTCGCTGATTGGTCAATTCATGGGGAACCCCTAGTAAGCAATTCAGCGTTCCCGGTAACACACAATCTTCGTCAAACGTTCTGAGAATGTTTGCAGGACGTTTAAATATTCTAGGAACGTTCGGAGAATATTTTACGCACATTGGTGTCACTTGGGGTGGTTCAGAGGATTTCACAGACTAGTGGATTGAGAGAACTTGTGCTTTGAATTTTGCAGAAGGATTCAGAAAAATTCAGAGGAACTCAGAGAGATGCAGGGAAATTCTGGGAAATTCAGAGGAACAAATTCAGTAAAATTCTTGGTCCTGCATTTCAGAGGCGTTCAAGGAGTGTCAGACGCTTTCAGAGATAGATGAATTCAGAAAGATTGTGCGTAGAACTTTTCAGAAATATTCAGAGGAATTTTGAAAGATTCAAAGTAATTCAGAGAGATTCAGAGAGATTCATAGGAATTCAGAGAAATTCAGAGAGGAATTTATTCAGTAAAATTTTTGGTTCAGGTTTTCAGAAGTATTCAGGAAATGTCAGAGACTCACAGAGACAGGTGAATTAGGGAAAATATGTGCGTGGAGCTTTTCAGGAATATTCAGAAGAATTTGGAAAGGTTCAGCGTAATTCAGAGAAATTCAGAGATAAATTAATTCAGCTAAATTTTTGGTTCAGGATTTCAGAGGTATTCAGGGAGTGTCAGAGACTCACAGAGACAGGTGAATTAGGAAAAATTGTGCGTGGAATTTTTCAGAAAAATTCAGAGAAATTCAGAGGAATTTAGTGAGATCCGGGGGGGGGGTCTGGAAATTCAGAGAGGAATGAATTCAGTACAATTCTTAGTCCTGCATTTCAGAGGCTTTCTAGAAGTTTCAGAGACTTCCAGAGGAAGATAAATTAAGAAAAATTGTGCGTGGAATTTTTTAGAAATATTCAGAGGAATTTAGAAAGATTCCGAGTAATCCAGAGAGATTCAGAGAAATTCAGAGAAATTCAGAAGATTTCAGAGGAAGCTTTGAAATTTGAATACATTAAATTTCGGGATATTTAGAGGAATTCAGAGAGATTCAGAGAAAGTTGAAGAATTCAGAACGTATCACTATCGGAAAAGTCTCTAACTGCCTCTGAATTACTCTGGAATTACTCTGAATCTCTCTGAAATTTGTCCCAAAATATAGGCCCAGATAGAAAAATGTCTCAATAATGCCATCATAATGGTAACATGCGCGCCAAGAAATGTTCGCATCATGGTACCAAGGTGTTTCCGCATAAATCATTGTTATTGGTGGCAAAACGGGGTGATGGTACCATAA
Source organism: Gonatopus flavifemur (assembly GCA_018340375.1). NCBI lineage: Eukaryota > Metazoa > Arthropoda > Insecta > Hymenoptera > Dryinidae > Gonatopus > Gonatopus flavifemur. Next base: position 18,433,238 of record JAFFJZ010000005.1, read on the forward strand.
TCAAGACATAATATTTACATTTTATGCGTCATCGCAAGCTGAGCGGAGTTTATGATAGTACGTTTACGGCACGTTATGTTACAAAGAATTTAGAGCACGTTTTTCTATCTGGGGGGAGATTCAGAGAAATTCAGAGAGATTTTTTTTACCGGGGCACGCATGAGCCATTCTGATAGTACCACCATTGGTCCATTGTTCATGCATCATTATGTCCATCAGATTGAGCGATCGTGGACTCGTTCGTTTTGTTTTCTGGGCTGCTGATGTTCTGCCATTGTAACGTTTCAAAAGAATATCGTTGAAACGTTGCAGGAATGTTTCATGTTTCATAAACGTTCTTGAGATGTTTCCTTGAAACATCTCATTCGAAACGTTACAACAGTAGAACCCCATACAGCACCGGGAGGTTTCCTGAACGTTCAGAAGACGTGCTTGATTTCACAGAGAACGTGCAAATAACGTCTCAGGATGTTCTAAAAACGTCGCATGTGTGTCCCAGGGACATGCAAATGTCTCGGTTAGTTCTTCAAGGTTAGTTTTCATGAAAGTACATTCAGAAGACATGATGAGAACGTCTGGTAGTAGATCAAAATAACGTGCTTAGAACGTATTCAAGGATATCAAATGGGAAGGTACTCTAAACGTTTGTAAAACTTGCTTCAGCAGGACCAAAACACGTAAAACCAAGAGCACGTTTTCAAAACGTTCAAAGAACTTTCTGTGCTGTCTGGGACATGACCAGTCTCTGGGATGTTCCACCCAAAAAACAAAACGAACGAGTCCACGATCGCTCAATCTGATGGACATAATGATGCATGAACAATTCCCTATTCCAAATGTCCGACAGATAATTTTCTGTCAGGATTTGATCGGTTTTTGTCCCAGGCATGATGATTTCCGACGGAACCAGACAGAATTTTGACCGGAATCTGTGGGAATCTGTCAGAATCTGTCGGACATTTTTAATAGGGTTGACCAATGGTTGTACTACCCAGATAGAAAATCGTGCTCTAAATTCTTTGTAACATAACGTGCCGTAAACGTACTATCATAAACTCCGCTCAGCTTGCGATGATGCATAAAATGTAAACATTATGTCTTCATTATGGTACCATCACCCCGTTTTGCCACCAATAACAATACTTTATGCGGAAACACCTTGGTACCATGATGCGAACATTTCTTGGCGTGCATGTTACCATTATGATGGCATTATTGAGACATTTTTCTATCTGGGTATTAGAATGGCTAATGCGTGAATACTATAAATTATTGTACGATCATTGGTGCACAACAGTTGCAGTAGTCTTCAATGCATGCATCATTGGTCAATAATGTGTTAACTTATCATATAGTTAATTGTAAAATCGTGAACGACTTCAAAGTGTCCATGATTGTACAATCATTGAACCACTTTGTTTTCTGAACAGCAACGTTTTACAACATTTTGTCCAGTGGAGTGTTACTAGATATCAAATCTCTTCCCTCCCCAGACAGCACTAAGCTTTCTAACAAATATGTTATCTTGCAGAGCTATTTGCTCTTAACCCGTATGGAAAAATTCATTATTTCGCTGAAAAATTTCTGAAAATCTGCAAAAGTTTGATAAAGTTTGAGAAACTCTGAGATTTCCATGAAAAATCTAATATTTTTGGAACATGTTTCTCAGAGTTTTTTCATTAAAACTTCAGACAAATGATGATGAATTTATTCCTGATAAAACTTTGAAAAAAGTATGATAAAACGTGAGTGACATTTGACGTAATTCAATCTACAGTTCTAACAATCGTTTGCTAGATTACGGTTGCTAGTTTCAACTCAGAAGTTACGAAAAAAGTTCTAAACATTCCTCGCTATTGATCATTTCCACTCAACTGTCCAGAAAAACAGGGATTTATCACATTTTTCTCAGGGTTTTATCAGGGATAAATTCATAATCATTTATCTGAAGTTTTAATGGAAAATCTTTGACAAACTCTGAAAAAACTCTGAGAACGATGTCCCAAAAATATTAGATTTCTCATGAAAATCTCAGAGGTTCTCAGACTCTATCAGACTTTTGCAGAGGAAAATCAGAGTCTTTCAGAGATTTTATAGAAATTTGCAGAAATTTTTCAGTGAAATATTTCCATACGGAAAATATGACATTTATATTATCTTTAAGAGCTCTGTGCTGTCTGCCCTGGTTAAAAAAATCCATAGAATCGGATGAAATGAAGCTTAATGGGATTTGGTCAGAACATTGTACAAGATTCATTGAGATTTGGCGAGAATCAATGGTTTCGTTCAACCAGGGTGGGTCACTTTTCATCAAGACGAATTAAATAGAGGGACTTTGCGCATAATACATAATCTTGGTAGAAGAAAAGGAAAGTCCCTTCTTCCAAATTGTTAATCAGATACATGAAATTGGAAGTATAATGAAAGAATTTTCGTGAAAGGTAAAGAGTATATTGAAAAAGAAAGTGAATAATGATTCTGCAGATATACACGCTTCGCTTATAGTTTATTAATTCATTTGCAATACATTAATTAAGTCTGTTTAAATAGCGTTTAAGGCTACCTAACGTAAGCCCTGGTTTATAACTATATAGACAATCATCAACTAACTTAAACCTCTCTCTCCTTTCATTATCTTATTCCTTCTTGCGTTTATATCGTTTTTTTATTTGTTCAATAACTTTTTTTTCAATTATATGCATTTTTATCGATATCATTATTGTTATTACCATTGTCGTTAATACAACGTGTACACGTACGATTGCGCGCAAGAATACGCACACACATCATAATGTCGACCTTTAAAAACTAAAATTCGTATAAAAAGCATCGTTATCCGTACTAAAAGTGTACAACTTTACTATTTAAATAATATTTAATCGAATCTTAAAAAATTATCTGTTTTTTTTTTTTATAACATCGTGGTGGTGGGTTGTGTCTTCTTGAATGATCGAGATTTCTAACTAACCATATTAGCTATTTTATAATAATATGTGACTTGAGAGGCGTGCGAAAAGTGACGTATTTTATTTTCGCGTGCGCCGGACGTACGGCGTATTACAAGAACCATGTAACCCTCGTTCATCGAGCGATATATACGTTGAAACGAACTTCAATAATTACACGGAAAACACTCAAATCCGATTCACAAAATATGTTATTTCGAAACGAGCATTCCTTAAGTCTATGTGATTTTTTTTTTCAAAAGGCAGACGATATAACGATAATGCGCGATAACTCGTTGTAATAAATTTTTTCTCCTCCATCGTTCTTGAATTACGTCGCTTAATGTGACCGATCAGTCCAGCGTGCCTTCGAAAATCGTTTCGCGATGTATAATGTTTATATATTCGAGGGCTAATACTTGTAAATATTACGAACTTTATCGAAATCATTAATTAGTCGATCACTACACAGTTGAAATCCCCGTTATGCTATTTATTTACTTTTTCTCTTACTTACAATCTATTTACTAATACGAGCAATAATGTACATCAATTACATACAAAACGAGGTTTAGTTCTTCCGCAATGTATTACTTGTTTTTTTTTTCCATCGTCGTAATGGTCGCATTTCTCAAGTGAATATATCGGGCAATTTTCCTTAATCGTATATAGCACGTATCGTTGTTTCTTCTACATTCAATAGAAGAGACATCATCGGTGCGAAGCAATATAAATAATAATTCGAGTCGACGATTTGCGCTACTAACAATTAAAACGTTCGAAATGTTTAGGTACTTATCATTTAAAATTGCAACATGTTGACTTCTCGGAGCTCTCGTATAAGAATTCAGAGAGACAAATTCTCGCTGAATTGGAAATTTCGAAGATTATAGTATTTCTTTTTACAGTACCATCGTTTATTAGACGTTGCTCTTCGTATCAACGATCATTGAAACCGATCGACATTCATTCCTTTTACACGTTTCGAAATATATGAAATGAAAATTATACTATTTTATTCAATTTGTTCTTTTTATTCATTCAGATCGATTCGTTCGCTATCATCATTATCATTATTATCAATATTATTATGATTTTTAATTTTCTTTATCAAGAGAAAAGTGAAGAAACGTTGAGTTATATTAGAATGAACCTGAATGAATATGCATGCGTGTGATGTCACGTTTTCACAAATCGCCCCAAAGGCGGGGAGACAAATAAATTAAAGATGAAGTAATAATAATAGTAATATTATTGGAAATAAGGATAATGAGAATGATGAGAAATGAAAAATACGCAGACTAACGGCTATTCAAAAAATGTCAAATGAAAATCAATGTTACGAATATTTACGGAATACAATCTCATTCAAATTCTGAAATATCAAAGTGATAATGTGATGATACCGCAGTACCGTACACAAAACTATCGAAAATTATAAGTCTCGGAAGGAAAAGAAATGAAATAAAAATATCCTGAAATGGGTACTACGTGCAATTTGTTCTTTGTTCAATATGGTTGCACTTGTTCAATCTACAGAAGATATTACCTTTTTCCTTCTCTTGGGTAAAACGTATGTGATAGGGCGTGTATCTATAAATACATACATCATACGTCATACGCACTTTATCATACATCATACACACATAGATGCATACATACATACACACATACAAGTATATGCATGTACATAGATACAAAGATAGGTAGTATACATATACACTATATTCATATTTATATATTTATAATAACATATATACCTCTGTATTTCTTATAATCTTTTTATTCAGTTTTCTTTTACACTCATCCTTTTGCAAAATATTCCTTTACCAACGTGTTTTGCTCTTCTATTATCGGCAAGATATTAATAAAAGCTTGTATAATACAATTGCGAATTACACACATTGCTTTCTAAACATTGAGAATCCTTCTTCTTTTCCTCCTTCTCCTCTGATAAGTACATAAGACCTTATTTGTATTAATTTCTTCTTCCGCAGAAATATTGAAACGATAGGAGATTTGTTCTTTTCTTCCACATTTTTCCTGTCATTTAATCACACTTGCTCCGAATTCAGGACGAAATATTATTATTAACCGATAAAAACGTTACCAAGGTCATCAGAGCGTAGATTAATAGCAGGAATTCGATAAATACTCGCTTTTCTTCTTCTTCTTCTTCTTCTTCCTTTACGACTAAGTAATTCGTCACTGTTAAAGTACATTTAAGTTGTAAGAAAACCTATCTTACAATTGGAATTATATAATACGATAGGTAAATTTCTACGCACGCACCAACGATACCTGCATCTCAGCAGTTTTAATGACTTTCTTATTATATATATATATTTACACATATAAATATATATAATAAGAAACATGTATATATAATATATGTAAATGTATGTACGTATACATTTATATATATGCATCAGACATATACATGGAATCGTAATAATACTACTAACAATATTAATATCAATAATAAAATCATCGGCCGCTACAACGAGACCGATTGTATGTGGAAGTGGAGGGAGAGGGATGCATAGGGTTCTATTTTAGTTAAAAAATTTGTTTCGATGACTTTTGACGGTATGTTTCAATTCTTTTTTCGTCTTCTCGTTCTTGTTCTAGTAGTAAAAGTGGGCAAAACTGTTGCACGTGTTGCGGGATCGAATCGAACCTCAGCTATGTGTTGGAGGAGGGGGTGGAGGTGGGGTTCCAGTAATTTCAGTCCAGCGCATTTCAAAGAAGTTGCGCATCCCGTGTCCAGCTTTACCTACTGGACTGTCGTCTTCGTTGAAGACTTCGCAATTCATCAGCATCTGTCTTACGTCGGCGCAAAATTCGTCACGAGATTTGTATCTGGAAGGGAAAAAAAGGAAATATATTCGTTTCGATCAAAGATGGGGCCCCACAGTTACTTATTGTACTTGGAGTGTTTTCGCCATTTAGGACTTATATTCCATAAAGATGAAGATCCACAAAATATGAAAATACTTGAAGTACAAAAAATAATTGAGGGTACCGATCTCCAGTTTGGATACGCAGGGAGAATACATAATCGTTGGAATGAGATAACTTACACAGAGTCCTGTAATTTCTTTTTTATCGTACTGAGATCCATCGGAGTTTTGATAATTTTCTTGTAAGTAGGAAACTGTTTGGTATTCACCGGTAAGAGGAAAGGCCATGCTTCGTCTTGTTGCTCTAATTGTTCTAATAATGCTTTACAGGGAGCCAACTCGCGTTGCTGTTTTTTTGTCAGAGTTCTATTGTTACCACCTCCACTTCCTCCGCTATTACTGCTTCCACTACCACCACCGCCACCTCCGTTGCTCGTTCCTCCGCTTCCTCCGCTATTACTGCCACCACTAGAGTTTCCACCTCCTCCACTTCCCGATCCTGAACCACCAGTTTCTTTTCTCGGCGAGGTCGTAGGGGTTGGGGGTTCCGATGAACTCACATCGTCCACGTGCGTGTTGGATGCCGTTGATGGCGTGGGACTATTCGATCAAATGGAAACGATTTGAAATTATTCTGTTTCTGAGTCAACTTACTAAAAAGTACATACATGCAACGATTCAATTTACCTAGCGGGTGGATGGTCAGAACTTTCGCTCTCTCTTGTTCCACCACCACCACTTCCTCCTCCCCCACCTCCTCCGCTTCCCGCTCCGCTATTACTGCCGCCGCCCCCACCCCCACTGCCGCCTCCTCCTCCTCCTCCTCCTCCTCCTTTGGTGTGACTTCTTCGACTACTATTTCTCTTCTTTGGTTGTTTACTATGACAATTAGAACAATACCACTTTCCTCTCGGCATCTAAAATTCAACAATATTTTTATAATATTTGCAGATCAAACAATATATATATGTATCCACTGTTGTTTCTTGTCACAATTTCCGAACTTACTTTTGGCATAGCAGGATTATGGCAATCCGTATGATAGGCCCTAGGACAAAGTTCACATAGGACCAAATTTTTACCGGTCCGTTTGCCGCATACTAAACAATTTCTTTCCCCTGTGGCTTTGTTCATACATTCGTGACAGTACCTGGAAAGCAAAAAAAAAGCCCACGGTGTACAAAAAGCCATCCTATCGACCTTTCGCATTGAACGGCCGAAATAACGATAACTTACCAATCACCTTCAGGAATGTTTTCCATTTTTGGACGGAAGCAATAAGTATGATAGCCGCGATCGCAACCATCGCAAAGCAATAGTTTATCCTCATTATCCCCGCTATGACAAAACTGACAGTTCTGTAACAGGAAGATGCTCGATTTGATCAAAAAATCGAAGTACCGAATGAACGGGTGAAAGTAATTTGGCCTCTAGCGTAAGCTTAGAAGAAAAGCAGGAAAAAAAAGAACAATTGAATAGAGAAAAAGCATTAAATTAGATACTGAAACCATGCATGTCTCTTTTATTAGAATAAATCAATATAATATTTTGAGATAAATAAAAATGGTAAAAAGTTTGAAATTGGAAAGAAAAATTCAAAATATAACATTAATTTTGCGAAGAAAAACAGAAGAAGTACATAAATAAAGCATCAACATGTCACCGTTACGTTAAACTCTGACCACCATTAATGTACAAAATTTTCAGTGTTTCTTTTTTTCAAAAACTAATTTTTGTTCAATATTCATGTATCATGTTTTCAGATGATATTTAAATTTGAGAACATGATCTCTGTACGTTAATTCAAGTTGATAATATCCACAAATGGAGAATGAGAATGGAAGAAAAGGTGAGACGTTAGAAAAGAAGAGTTAATATTGGATTATAGATCTATTTGGAATGAATCCGATGAAATCGTCGCACTTCGTACAGATATCATAAAACATTATATAAATATCATACATATACTACAAACGAGATGCTCTCTATAATCCGTCGAATGGGAAAAGAGGATAAGATCTGGAGAGAAGAGCGGATCGAATCGGAGGGATAGGGAAGGCGTTTTTTGGTTAGTAAAGTTAGTGCGAATACCCACAGAGATATGAGAAGTAGTCAATAGCTGATTGTACTGAGTGGTAGCTTTGAGTGAGACGCAGCGGTTTCGTAGCTTGATGCAGACTGAGTTTCTAGCTGGTGTTAGACTCACAGCCTTCATGATGCTCTTATCCCAAGCGATGCTAGCTTCGAGCATGTAAAGAGCCATCGCTAGTTGCGCCGAGGTATGAGCTCGAGCAGTCGCCTCTCGCCAGGTATTCAGCCCTCTCGGGGTAGTTTCTTCCGGAGGCACAGGCGTTTGACTGTTCTGTTCCGTGCTATTCGAATTAGCGTTCGCAGCTGCAGCTGCCGCAGCTTGTTCCGCTTTCAATGCTGCCAAATTTGGATCTCCGGTGCTACAAATCAAATGAAACGTATATTAAAATTACTATACTGACGAAATAAAAAAATCAATAAATAATCATAAATAAACTTACCAAACTCCTAAAGGTGGTTTCAAGTATCTTCGTTCGATAGCTGCCTCCAAGGATAGTAACCTTTGTCGCGCTTGTTCAACCGCACTAATTTTCTCCATTTCGTTCAACTTTTCTATCTCTTCGGCTTCTTCGGTACCCGCTCGCGGAGGAAGTTTCCAACCTTTGACTTGCATACTAGCGTTGGCAACTTTGTCTTCCAAAGCTTCGACCTGTTCCAACAATTGAGCGTCCACGCGAAGAGCCACTTGTTCGCTCCAATCGCTGGGATTGTCAGGTTTCGGAATCGGGATATCCGGCGGATCAGGTTCCGATTGTAAGTCGGTGGCGACTCTATTACCTGGATCAACATTTATTTTACCTGTAACCGCTAGGAACGATTCCATCGTTGCCCATGTTGTGCGTTTCAATTCCTTTTCACGGACACCACGAGAATGTAGATGTTCCAAAAGTTCTTGAAACGTTTCAACATCCGTTATCCTCCACCAACCGTATCGTAAATCTGTATGCGTGAAGAGATGTATTAGAATTAACAAAAAGCAAAGGAATGAGGCTTTAAAAGATATATGGGATTACAACCTTTTGGCACTGGTTTTGCTTCTCCAGGAGGTGGTAAACCGTGTACTTTGAGGTATTCCAATTGCGCTGCTTCATCTTGAGTAAGAATCAAAGGTGCAGGACTGTCGCATCTATCGTAACTTGGACTAGCTGGCGGTGGAAAAACTGGTATTCTAAGTTCCGTAGGTTCGACGATGCCAAAAATTTGTTTAGTACTCGGGCCGGGAGTGTCGCAAGTTTCTCTGGGTAGAATGGAAAACCAATGGGTCTCGTTATTGCTATCTGTAAGAAATATCAATAATTAATTTCAAGACTCATGATAACACAGTAATGTCAATCAATAACTCACTGGAGATGAAAGTACCATTCAATTCTTTTCCATTATGCAAGTTATTGATATGATTGAACTTGTCACCGTTGGGTATGGTCTCGACAATTTTATCTTCCATCGTTTTCATTACGACCGGTTTCATCTCTTTGTCTTGAAATTCAGTTTTCTCGTTCTTCAAATCCTCTATTTTGACATCAACCTCCATTTTGATCACTTGAGTCTCTTGTTTAATCTCTTCCGAGGTTACATTCGTTTTGGCATCCGCCATTAAACTGTCCTCGTTCTTTTTCCCCTCCTTTGACTTGTCTAAACTTTCCGAATCGTGATTTTGTATGAATTCTTTCTTGCAGTTGACTTCTTCATTGTTTGACTTTGATTTTTCGGTGAGCGGTTTAACGTTACTCTCTTCGTGATCATTGACATTGAACTTTTTCTCGTCTTTGACTTCATTCGGTGCTTCATTCTCTCGATTTTCCGTATTAGTTTTACCATCTTCCGCCTTCGCGATGTCTTCCTTCTTTTCCTCCTCTGGCATATCTTTGTACTTTTCATCCAATTGAGCTTGTAGCTCCAAAATTTCAGGTTCCGCACTTTCCATAGCTTCGATGAAGATGCCCCCGGCGCAGGCCAATTCCCAGTACCTTCTCCAATACCTGTCCTGACCAAAAATATGTGCTCGCAATTGTTTTGATGAACTGTTCAATTTTTGCAACTGTTCCTCCGATTGTTTCAATAATTTATCCAATTTTTTGCCTAATTCCTCGCCGGAAAGATTTTTGTCTTCTTCCTGTGGGCACAATTTAAATCAAAATGTTAATAAAAACAAATACAGAAATAATTTGGAAATAACAAATGGAGATCGTATTTGTCATTTATATACCTCTTCCGGTTGTGTACCCTCGCTCTCATTTTCAGACATCTCCTCCCCCTCGTCTTCACCGTGGTGAATTTCTTCAGGTACAGGAGTGGTGCCGACTGCCGTCGTAGTCGTTGTTGGAGTGCTGGTCGCCGTTGCCGCCGCCGCCGTCGTCGTCGTCGTTGTCGTCGTCGTCAAAACACCAGCCGTTGTCATCGTTGTCGTTGCTGTCGTATTATTACCGTTACTATTCGTCGTCGCTGCCGGGGCTCCTCCCGCCGTTGCAGTTTCTTCTTCAGTTGTATTTCCTGCTCCTTCCTTCTTCTCAATGGTAATCGTGTCACCGGTTTTATTTACTATCACTCCGACGGCTTCCATTCTAACTTTTCGACTATGCAATTGTCTGAGCCTATAACACAAAAACACAGGAAAAAAGGACGATAAGTTCCATTAACGCGCATTATTAATGATAAAACTCAATTGAGAAAACTCACTTCCTAATTTTTGTATCTAAGACGAATCTTTCCTTTCTGAGTTGAGCCACAGTTTCGAGACTTCCCTCAATCTGTTTGATCACAGCCTTATTTTGCAACAGCTCGTTACAAAGGAACGCGAGCATTTGTGCCTTATGAGTTGGATTTAGAGCCAAGAATGGCTTGTCTCTGAGCCTCTCCGACATTTTCCAAGTCTCATTGTTGTGAAGATGCTCGTAAAACTGAGCATTCTTTCCCGAACAAGTAGACGCATAATCTCCACCATTTTGATGATGATCTGCGAATCTTTTGTCCCGTTCACGTTCCAAACACACTCCGGTGAGAGCCTTTATCTCCCCGGTGGCATTCGCGTACAGATAAATTCGTAAGACTTCACTGATGTTGGCGTGCGTTATGTCAGCTTGTCTCAGGCTTTGTCCGAGTCCCGTTGTGTGCCTCGCGGGTTGAGGAATACCCGGATCCTCAATCGCGCACACCAAAAGGTGCGTCATCACAGACAACATTTCTTCTTCCGCTTCCTCATCGTTCAATAAGGCTAATTGCAAACTTTTCAGACTCGGTAACGAATCCATGTCTGTGTACGAAACAGAGTATGAAACATGGATGGTACTGCCATAAAGTGAAGTCAAGATTCTGATAATACTTACCAAACCCTAACGTTTCGCCAAAGTTGTGTAAGAATTCAAAGACCATGACGATATCTGCGAACGCTTGTCCGCTGAGTCTCAAACCTGGTAATCTCTGTAGCTTTGGCAATGGTCGATGATCTATGAAATCATAAACTATATCAACATTCATCTCCAAAGTATTCCTTACCATTATGAATTTTCATTGTCGTGGAAATTCTGAGCGTTTTGAAGGGTTTTGAGATAAGAAGAACATGATGAGACACTTGTATTCAAAATTTCCTGACTATGAAAATGAAGACAAGAAAACAAAAGAAAAAACAGAAGAAACAAACCAGTCAACTCCATATCTTCTACAGGTTTTCGAATTTGTTCAACTAATTCCAACTCAATTTTCCTCTGTTCGGCGCGTTTCTCTTTCGTCGCAATTCTCTCTGCTCTCGCTTCGAGTCGTTTCTTTTCACGCTCCTCCATTTTTCTTCGATTCTCAAGGGCTCGAACCAAAGCCATATGTTGTCTTCTTCTTTCTCTTTCCTGAGAGAAAGATATATACACATATATATATATATATACATACATATGCATTCACGTATTTCCCATAAATCATATGATTTCAATCGAGTCATCAAGGAATTATTGACAAACAAACAAAATTAAAAAAACCTCAAAGACCAAACAAAAAAAAACACGTCTCTGTATTCACGATCTTCATTATTGTCTGATTATCGAAATCAATCACCATCTCGCTTATATAGTCAAATTCTACTGTATCTATGAAGTATGAGACTATTGTCGTATGACGTTACGAGTGTATTTTGATGTATTTATGAATTTTTTTTCAAAGGCAGACTAGTGCAAAACCGTGCAAAATGCTTTCATTATACTATATCTAAAGAAAAAAACTACAAATAGATTCCATCAAATGATTTTTGAAGTCAATTTGAGATATGATGTGACGATGATCATGATATGGTAATCTTAGCGCCAAGCAGCAACGAAAATAAAAAAAAATAAAAGAACTTTCTACATTCATATGGCAATGAAAAATAATGTTGATGAGAGAAGAGAAAATAAGGGTCATCATCGGATTCCCAAAGAAACGGGTAAGACTTTGCGATATATATTTTTCGAACAACTAAACCTTAAGGATTCATTGCACGTACCATCACAATCAAAAATTAAGCACCCATAAAATGATGTGGATTGAAAAATAATTTTTATTCACTTCTCAAAGATTCGCAGTATTTTGTTGATGGTAACTTTTAATATCCCAGTAACTTTTGGGTGTGATAGTACGTGTATGTAATACATCTTTAAATGAAGATTTTCAATATGCAGTCACGAAGCCAAGATTCAACTTTGAATATCACATCCCATATATAATACCAGTCCAGGAAGAGTTCATTGAGAGTTTAATTGGGATTCAAAAAATTTATTTCTGAACTTTCGTGCTGTAGTGTGGGATTGAAACTGTAAATAATTTAATAAACATAATGTAGCAATATGAATAATTTTCATAACTCATTTTCTTATGTTCAGGAATTACTTTTGGCTGTAAATTCATATTTGTATTGCAATGCTAGCAGGGTACTGTATTACTGCATAATTAAAATGTTTAATCATCGATTAGTTGTTCAAAAAGTACGTAGCAGAGTTCCATCCATATTTTTGGATGCTCCACCCTGGTGGAACGTCAGATTATGTCAGATTTGACATATCGTTCGAAAAACCGATCACATTTTGTTAGAGTCTGACATATTCTAACAATAATGTGCCATATGTCATAATCTGTCCGGTCTTTCAAAGAAATCCCAGAATCTGAGATCCAATGTCCACCAGGGCCAGGGCGGTTAACGAATATGAAACTGTTTTGCTATGTCGCATTATGACACACACATTCAAAGGACGGACTAACAATACACTGAGAGAAAAAATTACCCAATATTATTAAAAATCTAATACCTGAAGTTTCATTGGAATTAATTTTTTTGTTCTTTTCATTTCATATCAAATGGAACACGCATTACATAATTATTTCTCTGGATGCATGTATTATTTTAATTCATTTTTTCTTTCTTATTTATTCACTTGCGAAAGAAGAAAATTCTCATAGTTTGTTAGTTTGAACATTTTGCATAAAACCATATTAGGTACGAAACATACCAACTCGACGGTGTAGAGCATCTCGCGCTGCTTGGTGAGCTCCTGCATGTACATCTGCAGCACAAAATAATACATCCACAGTCCACCAGTGTTTTAACTACAACTACACTCAAAACTAATAGATTCTTTTTTTCTCTCCATCTAACGCGAAGGGGGAAATGAATAAGATTGAGGTGAACAAAGCGATTGAGAGATTAGCGAGGAAGGAAATGAAGGAATGAAATATGAGGATACATAATTTTTCTAATTTCAGTTTGAAATATCATAGTTCACTGAAATAAATACCCTATTACGATGGTTTAAGGCCCCTCGAGGACAGTGAAATTATAAATGTGTGGGTATACGCGCATAAAAGGGGCAGATTTACGTCTAACTGTGGGCTGATTTATATTTCATCGATAGGAGCCCCTGATTAGATCTGATAGAGGGGGTAAAATCCGGCATTCTATGACACACGGATACAGCCCCCCAAGAGAACACAAACTTTTTAGGTTAAATTTACGTCTATTGCACGTAAATTCACGTTCATAGAATGTTCAATGGACCGTCAAATTTCCGGACGTTGAATAGACCTCCATTGAACGTTCCTTGAACTTTCATGTTCTCTTGGGGACCTAAGTCAGGCCCCTGACAATCCCATGTTTGACCTGTCTCAAACTTGTCCTGGGGGCGCTGGCTGTGCCAATCGCTAACTCTGGCAGGGAATTTTCAATACGTGTCCAATGAACACTTCTCACGTAAGCGTATGAAATTGCTTACAAGTTCGATGGAGTATCTGCGCATTAATTAATTCTTACGTTCATTCTGAATTTACCAACATGCCATCCAGCGCTCCTAGCAGATAGAGGACATTTAATGGATATGAATCTGGTGAAAAGTCATTGAAGTGTCAGTGGCCTGACCTAAGTGAAGAAAACTTTCTGTCAAACTTTTCTGCGAAAGAGCAATGAAATTTAAGAAGAGTCACAACATAGTGTTAACCTGGGATAAACCAATCTTCATTCTTTGTGAAAATTTGACATCTCGTCACCGCCATGTTGAATTTGAAATTAACTTGAGGTGCAGTTGAAGGATGCCCTGATAAAACAAATCCATTGATTCTCGCCGAATCTCATGGAATCTTGCACAATGTTCTGACCAAATCCCATTGAATTTCTTTCGTCAGATTCTATGGATTTTTTTCAACCAGAGTGCGTTTTGATATAAGAATTCTTTTATTCTCATATTTAGAATACCAACATTGTTTTTGCACGATCGATGAAATTGTTCAACAATGTAAGTTCATAACGTACTGTAACAGGACTCATTTATAGACTTGGAACTATCCCGCATAGGAAATAATTCCGGTATGAAAGTTACGTTGCATCCTTCATTTTGAATTTCCGAGGAAATCCGATCAAAAATTATAGTCTGACTTTGAACGGTTTGTATCCCATGATAAAACCGGTTAAAAACTGACCAACTTTTCATTCAGTTCTGTCCGGGATTTCTAAATTCGAACATTCCGTGAAACCAAGAACCGATAATACTTTTTTGAAATGCTTGTGTTCGGAATCCCTAGACTGTGATATCTATTTGAAAACTGATAAAAATTGTTGTTAGATTTCGATTGGATTTTAGAAATCAAATGAACAGAACCGAATAAAAAATCAGTGATTTCGAGATGTTGCTGAAGTTTGAATCGTTTATTGAAACGAATTAGTGATCGAATAACGAAATACTTAGGTATTAGAGATCCAAAATCTTGCGGTACATTGTTTAAATGACGTTTCCAGTTTCAAGGAGTTGTTTTCGGAAGATGACGAACACCGATGATTTATCAGATTTTCTAAGTTTGAATTTTGGTTTTGTTTCTATAAATGATATATATTTTTAGACCGGTTCTCACGGGACAAGGACCTGTCGAAACAACAATTTATTCACCGAATTTTCTCTCGGAAAATAATAGAATTTGGACATAAACGCACGTGGAACAATATGATATCGACAATGCATCGGTAATCGGTCGTTACATGTGAAATTCGTTCTCCATAATCAAAGTTTATTCTTTCTCTGAATAAATAAAACCTTTTTTGTAAGTGAATCAGAATTTTGGTATCAAAATTTCATATGGAACGATGCCACTACTATTCGACCTAAATTCAAATATCATAACACAAGTTGACAAAAACATTTGGGGTTTAATACGAGAAAGTCCATACAAACATAAAAAAACCACTAAAAATCTTCATTTTCGAACTAAATTTTGTATGTTTTTTTTTTTACATTTGTATGCTATTACTAATCCTTACTCTTGAATTAAAAAATCTCTGATGTTCAGCAAAAATTTTTCTGATTGTAATCTATAGTGAAATTATGAAAAAATCAGTTATTTTTCTTAAAATTCAAAAACTTGCTCTGGTTTTTACAAAAGCAGACTTTGATCAAAACAATTATTTTTCCCGCCATTAGTAACGTGGAAGAAAACAAAATTCGATATTCAGAAGTGAGACCCAAAAATCGTGTTGACCGGTGTAATTTATTATCCAGTACAATATCGACAAATTTTATCAATCATTTCAAAAATCTTGATCTTCTGAATTTGAAAGTAAAAAACATGTTCACCTTCAAACGCAACCTTTGGCTGCATTTTACGATATTTTCGAAAGCATAACATGGTGGCGGCGAAATGTCAATTGATATTTACCAATTTTTCACAAAGAATCAAGAGTAATTTCAGTATTAAATTTATATCCACGGTGCAATCACAGGTGAGCGGTATGCTGTAGTAATTTTTAAATTTCACATGAATTTCGCATAAAAGTTTGGTGCAAAGTTTCTCCAAAATATACACCTACACACATTTACAGCTTCAACGTGCTCGAGGGCCCTTAAATGCTACAGAGGATAGAAGCTAAGAGAGATAAACTCGAATCAACGGTGTTTAAACTGATTTCAGCACCACCGTCGTACGGCAGAACGCTTGAAGTCATTGCACAGGGATAAATTAATATCTATTATTTTTAAGGATATCCCGTAGACTCTAGAGTTACTAGATCTCTCTACCCAAAATACTCAAAGATGGCTCAACAAAATGTATCTTATTATATACGAATAGAAAATCCGGCTGGTTGTTTTATTCCATTTTATTTAGTCATCTTTGAGTATTTTGGGTAGAGAGATCTAGGAACTCTGGGATCTGCCGAATACCCTTCAAATTCCATGATTCTTTCATCATTCGTTTCAATCTACATGGAGAAAAAAATATATACTACTTTTCCTTATTTTGCTTGCTAAATTAGAAACACGAAGGTTGGTGAAATGAATTCTTACCTGAAAATACGGGAGATTGCGAAATAATTAATGAATTTTTTTTCTTTCAGCATTTGAATTTTCAATCCTATCTTGGGGGAAATCCTAATTTTGAGAATTTTTCAGAAATGCTCAGAATATTTCCAGAATTCTTCTGAATTTTATTGAGACTTGCAGAGATTTACAGAGAATGTTCGAATTTTTAGAGTTTTTCAGAGATTCTTATAAATTCTCAGAGAAATATTTCCACCAGGGTACCTATTAATTTTTCTACAATATCTGTATTCTTCCGTATTCTTATGTAAAAATTCATTTCACAAACCTTCCTGTTTCTAGTTTATTGAGAAAAATAACCAAAATTCTTATATTTTCGAGCGGCATTTTTCTCCGTGTATTCATGTAAAATTCCTTCAAGTTTTCCTTCTTAAGGTGGCGCGAAAATCAATATAAAAATTGTTCATTTCAGTTTATACTCCTCGATAAAAGCATCGAAAGAACTCTATCCAAATATTTTTTGTAAAATCATTTAAAGATATTCAAATGTACTTAAAATATCGTGCGTTGTTTTTATATGTTTTTTCAATCGATTCCGAATGAATGTACTGTACAACTCAATATTTCAATAATAAGTGTTTTTGAATGATCTTACAAAAAAAGGTTTGACTGATATTCCGCCGTTGATGATTCCTTATAACAATGCACAATTAACACCACACGTACGGTAATTCTTGAAAATTAAAGAACTTATGAAACGTATTGAACTTTTCATATGATGTTTGTTTTTTCTTCTTTCAAATAAAAGGTAAAGAAATAAATTCCATTTTACTGACGTTTTTTGTGATCGATGGAGAAGAAAGATTCAACAGAAAATGTGTCTAATTCTACGTAGGAGAGAAAGAGATACAAACACTCACACGCACACTCTAATGGACTACCAAAACAATGACTTCCGATATAGCATTACGGGTCCTCAAGCAACAGCCTAAAGCGTACAAAATTTTGCGTAAAATTTTTTCATGAAATACGTGAAAAAAAATCAAATTTTCAATAGGCGACGATAAAATACATGCTTAGGATTGAGCATGGAATATAAATTTTCATTGCATCTTGGTTTTGAAATATCGAAAGATAAATTTTCCAACATGTGAACCTTCGACTATCAACATTTTTCGAACTTACTCCGTAACATTTTAGAACCACCACAGAATAAAAATTTATGTTCACTGCGCAATCTCAGGCAAGCTTTTTATTATCATATGAGGTATTTGAAATTTGTATTTGTCACGTATTTAATGAAAAAAGTTGGTAACAAATTTTGCATGTTTCGGCTATCGCTTGGAGACTCTAAAATGAATCTCATCAAACTCACCTGCTCTTTCAACATGACCGCTTGTTGTCGTTTCAATTCCCGTTCCTAAGAGAAACAGAAAGAAAACAATATGAGAACGTTCTATGATAAAATTGAAAATATGCAGAGTATAGAATGAATAAAAAAGAACCATTCACTTAGAATTTTCATCAAGAAAGCAGAATAACATTCAATACAATTTTGAACGGAGTATAAGAAATTTTTGAAATCGATATCATGCAACTTTCTAGAGGCAGTACGAATTTTGCTTTGCCTTCCAGATGCCTCTTTCAAGGAATTTCAAAAACATTTCAAAGAGATCTGAGAGAATTTTTTAGATTTCTCAAACGAAGAAATCTTAGAGGAAATTTCTGCATAAATAATGAGACAACCTGATAAAATCCAATGAAAATCTTTCAGACAAAACAAAATTCGTGCTCTATAAATTAAAAAGAGTGAGATTTCCACTCGAACGAAAAGATAAGTTCCCTTCTGGCTGCCTCAAGAGTGAATTCTGACTCCAATGGAGTGAAATTTCACTCTTTAGGGAGCAGCTAGAAGGAAACCTATTTTTCCGTTATAATTGAATAATCCTCTGTAAAAAAATGAACAGTTGTTGCACTTTTTTCATAATATATTTCGCATCTGAAGTTCAAGATCTTCAAGGAAATACCACCATATCGAGTGAGTAAACATGCTTTTTGACAAATTACTCCGAACTGAATTAATGAAAAAGTCTGAAATTTTCAGAGATGAATCTTGTGATGAAGTGTTGGGTTCCGTTATATAACCCGACAAGTGTGAAGATTTATAACAAAAAAATCACGAATCCAAAAATCTCGGCGAAGACAATTTTTATATGTGGCTCTTCAATGGGTATCCATCAAGGAAAAAGATTCATTTTCTCAATGAATGATGATAAGAATGATACTCTTCAATCTAAATGTATATCTGTTTGAAACATCAGATAACTTTGAGTTCTGACATCATCGAGTGTTTACAATCGGTTCAATAATACTTTTTTTACTTACTTTCGATTGTTTCTCGAATCCAAAAGAGCTTATTTTTACAATCTTTCTGTATGCAACTGCCCTAATCACACGATGAGAACAAAAATTCGGAAATCCTTTCCTAAAAATTCAAGATTTGGATTCTGCACAGGCGTACACTGTTAAAAATGTCTACATGAAGCTTCAATCACATGCATATCACTGAAAATTCAGTTACTAAACTATTCTATTATGAATAACATAATACAGCAAAAATTCAAAATTCAATCACCAAGAATTTGAAATTTCATTTGCCAGTGGACTTGAAAAATGAATGAAATTTCCAAAAATTTTCAACAGTGTAGATAAAGTACTTGAACATTTATCTCTAAAACCTTCACTTCGAAGTAATTTGTCAGACGAAAACTGCCTTTCAAAAGCATACCAACGGTGGAACAATAAACAAATTCTTTGTGTGACATTATTTGAAAATATCTATCTACCCTGTGATTCTATGAATACGTAAGAGCTGTTTTAAAAAGCGATATTTCGATTACATTGAAAAATATTGGTATATTCCTATACAGTTTCCTCTATGCTGATAGCGGTTTCTTTACATGTTTTTTATAGATCCCTTTTCTGTAAGATGTTATTTATAATGATGAAAAGACCTCTAAGCGAATTATATGGATTGTTTCTGAAGTTTATAAATAGCTCTATGCTTTGAATATATAATATGGATTGTCATTCACTCCCCACTTGTCCTATCTGAACGCTGTGTTAGTTATATTTTAGTTTCGTTTGAGGTAGGAAAAAGATGACAAATCAAAATGTGGAGTGAAAAATGACATAAACTCGATGTTTCGAGATTGACCAGAAGTTTTAATTTACCGAGGTTTCGTATAGTACACATTGAACTATTCGAATGATTATTAAAGATAATAAATCTTGATCCTTACATTGATATCATGCAAAAACATAAATTACAACAATGAAGGTAGCACAAATTAGCCATTTAAACTTCCAGTACACTTCTTGAGCGATGAAGATTCTCGTAAAGAGATCCAGAGTCGAAAAATTTGGACGGTTTTTGTCCTCGAATAATGCGGATGAAAAAGTACTGCTTTTATCCGCATTATTCAACAATCAGGACAAATTCAATCTGAAAACGAAATACGAGGATAAAAACTGTTTAAATTTTTCGACCCGGGGTACAGGGTGACCGCTCAATAAAAACTCTTCCTTCAACGCAAAGCAAACCCCTTGCGGATGAGAAAGAGGGTAAAAGCAAAAGCGTTCTCATTGAGTCATCCTGTAGATGTTATTACAGGTCTGAAATTGAGAATCAGCAGGGCATACTTATGGAATCTACGATTCTTGGCTCTACGAATGTTTGAATCAGCGATTGAAATCCAAATTCATTCTATATCACATTGATAGGACTTTTCAACACGTAAATCGTCGTTATTTCGATATGAATTTAATGTATACAGTTTTTGGGAACTGTTAGAAAATTCGAAGACATTCTGCTGGGTTAAGTTTTCAAAATTGAGGGGACTGGAGCATGGGGAAGTGGAGGGGGGGGGGGGGGGAATCAAATTTTGCACGAACTTTTTTTAAGGCTCTGTCTAGAGACACGCTAACCTGTCTTCAACTTTTTAATTCAACACACGTAAATTCTTAAATTCTCGTGGATACAGTGAATCCTTGAGGGATCAATGACAGACAGGCGAAATTTCCCATGTATCGAGTTGAAAATTCGAGCCAGGCGAGAAATTTCGCGTGTATCGGTCTTAAAAAATTCTATAAACGGGAAATTTCGCCTGTCCGTAGATAATCCCTTGAAGATTGACTATATTCACGAGAATTTGAGAATTTCACGTGTCTCGAATTCAAAACTTGGAGACAGGTTAGCGTGTCTATAGACAGAGCCTTTTGTTAAATGGTATGTAAATAATACGAATTCAAAATGAATGATAATGAATTACGTACTTGGGATTGCGCATTGTTACGCACTTTGAATTTCCCAATGATTTTTGAAGGTTAAAAAATAAAATTGTAAAATTGACTGTTGACATTTAGAGATTAAAATTTTCAAATTTCATGTTTTAGCTTTCAGAAATCATTGGGAAATTCGAAGTGCGCAATCCCAAGGACGTAATTCATTATTATATTCACTTTAAATTTGTATCAATTACGTACCATTTAAGCAAACTTCACGCAGAATTGCTCGAGTCCCCTTAACAATAAAAAAACAAAACATTTGAGTCGAAGTTTTGAAAAAACAGGAGGTGTTTTTACAGGAGCCCCACTATTTTCAGAGGAAACATATAGGAATCAGATTCTGTTTACGCTTTTCATCAACTGTTACAATCACTTCACTATAGGTAATGTTTTTACTAAGAACAGTGAAGCATCAGGAAAAGCGGGTCAAATTTTGCGCCAATTTTTTTCATAAATTTAACGGCCGTGGAGCTCCAAAAAGACGGGCAAAACTTTGCTACATACTTTTCCAACAGCTAAGCGATGAATAAAATTTTTTAGTGTGCAATGATGAAGCATATTGCCAAGGCTTAACTTTGAATATAAATTGAAACTCCAAAGTAATATCTAAACATGAAAGAAAATAATTTAATTATGTTTATAATTCTTTGCATAATTTTCAGGAATCTTTTCTAGATTCAACGAAATATTCAAAGTCCAATTTTGGCAATGTATTCCATCGCTGCTTATTGAAAATCTTTATTTAATGCTTAGTTGTTGGAAAAGTAGGTAGTAAAATTTTGACCATTTCTCTGGACCTCCATGGGCGTCAAAATGAATAAGAAAGAAATACATACTGGAAATTGTACACTCGATATTAATTAAGGCTCCTTTGAGATTTGTAGATATTGGAAAACGCATTTATGAACAAATTTTTGAAATTCGAAGGTAATTGTTTCCTCTCATACATGACTCCTCTGGAGTCAGTAAAAGTCTGAAACTTATATATATTCAGAGTTCGATCCTGGTTATGAATTTTATTATTGCGCATCGAAAATTTTCGGGGAATAATGCATGATTTATGAAAAAAGTTGGCGCAAAATTTGGCTCGCTTCTTCCGATGCTCGAACCACCTTCAAAAGAATCTTAGAAGACAAAAAAAATCGATAATTAACAACAATTCAAATAATTTTCCTGATAATTTACATACTCTTATGTCATTGTTAAACGAAAAAATCTGTATGCAAAAATTGCTTTCTCTTTCTCTTTGATATCTAGTTGAATAATTGAAAATATTCACTCGATATCTCTCCTCCCTCCTCTTTATTCATACGGAAAAACAATATTCATTTTACCTGTTGCTTGCGTTGCTGCTCCTCCAGTCGTATTTTCTCCACTTCTTCCTGCCGTTTTTTCCGCGCCTGCGCATACGCCAGACACACATCACTCACATTCATAACAATTTCTCGTTTGAATCATTGAAAGAAAAAAAAGAGAGAGAAAATAGGAAAGCAAACCACCATCAATATGACATAGGAATAGCATTCATGATACCAAGATGAATACGGACTTTTTATATTCATGAAAAAGTTTTCCGTTTTCTTCGTGATAGCAATCATATCAATGTTTGAGTATTATTATTTAATGATGTTGCTTAATAAACGTATCGTCTTTTGCTCAATTATATTAATTATCGTCGAGACAAATGGAATGGTTTTTAATCAATAATACAATGTGTGTGAATTATATTTGTGACTTTCAAGTTGTGATATCAGCAGTGTAATCGTAATTCGACAGATCTACGTGTGAAGTTTTAAGCATTTGCTTCTATGTAGCACGATAAAGAGTGATGATAAGGGTAGTAAAAGCGCGCTAATCTAAAATCTAAAGCTTTTCGTTAATGTCTTCTTCGTCTAGTTGATAATTATTTCATTCTGGGGCGCAAAGAGAAAAAAAGAATCATGCCATTATGACAAAGGATTTAGGAAGATATTGAACAAATCTATCGAAAAAAAGATCAGATTCTTCCTCGTTCTCTATCAATTTGATGAAATATTATTGTATAAAATAGGGATTATTTTTCATGAATCATTAAATTGTGTGTCTCATCCTTTAGAGAAAAGTAATTGCAAATGTATGTTGGTGAATTTTTTGACGAATAAGGAAGATATTGGCATTCTGATGAACCCCCATCCTTCATCATTTTAAAGATTTTCTTTTTTTCTCGTACGTGCGACTGAGAATAGTCTTGTCAAATTCTCATTAATGTTTTTTTTGTTTTTTCAATACTATTATTGTTCACCATCAAATTAGGATTTCTGTAAACAAATATTATGTAAACAATAATATGAACATCATATCACAGTAAATTTTTTTTTTTCATATCAAGGAATGAATGAACAAAGAGATATAATAATACGTATATAGCAAAAGCATGCAACGACAAACCACCCCATTAAGAGAAAAACAAGTGATACATTTCGAATTGGTAACCAAGCAGACTGGATGAACGAATATTCAGAGATAGAATATCATTGTATGAAATATTCACACGCAACGTGAGAGATACGCAAAAAAGAAGTGGAGATTGAAGAGAATATTTACTGAGAAATAAAATCTTATATGATATTTATATATGAAATATAAGTATAAACCAATGCCATGCACTCGACAAGCGAAAAAAGCAATGAGCTTTAGAATAAAAAATCATCTACCCGCGTAAGCGTGAGTCAACTCCACCACCACCCTTGCATAGAAGGGATGATTGTAATAATTATAATCAACGAGGATACACATTTATAAATATATACATAAATATTGTAAATGCATGTATATATATATATATATTTTTATATTGTCATCCTAAAGGAATACAACAAAATGATAGTAAAGCTTAAACTTCTAATTCGTAATACATAATATAAATATGTAATAAAATATAGCATACTTGATATTTGGTAGGACAGATATTTGAAAAAAAAACATGCTGGATGATAATCATGTAGCTAGCTGTTATTGTATAGTGACAGGAGAAGCTAGGCACAGGATAGCATTTTGCAACAGTCTTGGTATTCAATGATACATCGTGCCTACGTATCTTTGTCAGCATTAAAATATATAGAAGTGTTTAATAAATATGTGTACGTGTCGTGTAATATGTAACAACGTGCTCACAATTAACAAATGTCAACTATATTTACGGCTTAATTTTCCTTTGCGTGATTATTTTATTTTTCAATCTTGGACTCTTCGAATGAGTTAAAATTCTTCTTTGATAAAAGAAACAAATAGAATTTCACTTTTTTAATATTTTTTTCAAAGAAAATAAAAATGTGTGAATAAATGGTATATGCTTGTTATATGTGTAAAACTTTGTTTCTTTTTCTGTTTTATACTTTTTGTTTTATTCATCATCACTACATAATTTCGAGCATTAATGCAAGGCACTAGGCATAGGTGCTTTGGATACAATTATTCAGGCTTTTGTTGTTGCCATCTTACTTGACGCTATATCGTCATTATTACACCACTGAACGACAGACTTTGGAGATATGATCAATCAAATGTTTTTTACCTTCGATCAAAAATGCTTTTATTATCTTTTCAATTCAATGATCATTGGAATCAACAGTCATCGAAAGTAGAAAATCAATTCTTGTGATTAGATGATTGTTTTCTGAAAGAAGGGTCTTTACGTGATACGTTCAAATGAAAGAATGAACCTACGTTGTGGTACGACGATGAGGAACGTAATAATAATATGTCAAGAAGAGAGATTGAAGAAGTAAAAGAACAAGAACAGGAACAACAGAATTAGAAAAAAAAAGTAATTAACGTAAGCAGTTGAGAATAGGGATACGCATCCGATAATGAAAAATTATAATTAAAATCCTGAAACAATACTGTAATCGATTCATCTTTCATATTTCTCAGAATATGTGTATGGAATATCAAATTTGGAGATTTCAGTTGGTGATGTATCTTTACCATCCTTTCCTCTGGTTTCATGGATGAAAATGAATACAAATTTTCTAATTTTCACCTATACTTGAAACGTTTTGACGTGGGAATTCTGGAGCTCCTCAAAATTGACGCTCGAGTTAACGCGAGCTTTCTCTCATACGGGATTTTACTTCAAAAGCTTCCCTGTTAAATTCTACTAGGGAAATATCTCGAAGAATGATCGTTGGTTCGAAAAATCGTATCTCGAAGATCACTATTTCCCCGATCGTTCATAGTTCTGAGTACTTCTGATCGAGCAATATCATTTATTCCTTACAGTTTTCAAAAGACAAACCATTTTGCAATTTCCAGACCAACAATCAAATCTTCGACGTGTTCAAAATTTTAATTTCCAAAATAACTCAAGGAAGAATGATACAGTTTCCGAATCGCTGTTGCGTACTTTTAGGAAGCAGGCTAACACTCGACTTATTTTATCATTGCAGTAATGATTCTAATCTAAAGGAAAGGAGTAAAATTGATTTTTTGTTCTTCTACTTTCCGTGTAAAGCGCTAATTCGTGTCGTGAAATTCGGAATGTAAAGATGCATCATCTTCATGAAATTTTCATAATTTCATAAATACGTGTACAATCTTCCAAGACAAAAAGTTTGTCGTTCGAAGGATACACGTAATTTATCAATTCCTGGTATGGGAGTAAATGATAATGATAATGATGATGTTGATGATGAGGATGTAATGATACACATGATGTGGAGAAAACAAAATAACTTCGCTCTCACGGATATTTCTACCAAAACAAAACTCTCACTCAGCGGAAAACACATGCATCAAAATGACATACCATTTTGACGCGTCGAAAAGATTTTATGATGAAAATTCTCGTGTCAAGTATGACGATGTTATTAACCATGCAAAACAAAAATGAATGAATAATCAATGAATACCGAATTTCCAGTTCAACGTTGTAGGATTTGTGGTAGAACAGTATCACAATCTTCTTTTCATTCCATCCCCAAGGATTTTTCACTCACAAAAGGATATCAATGTTGAGAAATTTATAGGATTTATATCTCAATTTGTTGATAAATTTTGTCCTGAATGTAAATGTGATACAAAGTCATACGTGTGACGAGATAATTTGACATCACAAAATACTCCCTTTTGTGTAACAATGCTTTAGTCAAAGCTTTGTACAATATATTACGGATATTTTTGTTGTTTTTTCTACGTAGGGGAAGAACACGGGACACGGGTAATGCCATACACGACATTCTTACCTCCAGGAGTTCCTGATTTTGCGTCTGGGTCTGGGCCTGCTGGGTATTATCCGGCTGGATGGTTACTACGTTGCTCGAGGGGCAGGTTATCGTTGTAGCTGCTGACGATACGACAGGCGGTTGTTGTTGATTACCCGAAGATAAACCCAAGTTCGTGGTGGATGATGCTCCTATTGTATTATGCAGGCCCGCCGACGCGGTGGGACCGACAACGGACATCGATGGGGGGACGACGATCATCGCAGATGGATTAGACGTCATCGTCATCGTGGTTGTTGTCGTCGTCGTCGTCGTAGCCGTCATTGTATTTATCGTACACAGAGTGGTTGTGATCGTCGTCGCCGCTACTCCTCCTCCCCCACATCCTCCTCCTCCTCCTCCTGACACAGCATTCGATGCAATAGAGGAAATTTTATTTTTGAGCGGTTCTTCGTGGTCCGTGTGTTGCATTATGTCGCGATTTCTCCAACTTTCGGCAATGCTTTCGCGGTTTTTCCATATGGTAGCAACGGTACTGCTCGCCAGACCCAGTTCGCGTGCCACATCGCTCTTGCTCTTTCCACGCTCGATCTCTTGGATGATCTTCATCTTCTGCTTGATCGTAAACGCGAGCCGCTTTCGACCCTGCGTGTTGTTTTTATTCATAGGGATGCCCAATATAATCGATCTCTTCTAATCTTTGTCAATACTTTGTATTATATTTGAATAAATAATCATGATAGTAATAGTAATACTAATTGACTGCAAGCATCGATTATGCATATGAACTTTGAATATCCCTAATTGCATCATACTGGATTACAATTCTAGTTGCAGTTTCCTTTTGGCATTATCGTCTCTCAGAAGTATCAAGGTTTCTTTTTTTCACTCTTGTTGCTTATTATACGATTGGTGTAGAACTGTGTATACGTGTTTTTCTTTTTCTTTTTTTTTTTTTATTACGGAAATACAGTGAAGAGAGAAAAGTGCATGAGGGTGTGGTATATGCATGGTTGAATGCATGTGTGTAAATGCGAGGTCATGAACGAAACGAATGAGTGACAGTGATCGACGATAAAGGGGAAAGGAGAGCTATGTGGGTATGTATAAATATATTTGACTTGCTCGATGAAGGATGATATATCATGATTGGGGATGATTTTGGATTTTCTATTTCGCGTGTCTAACGATAACACAGATTGTTCAACGAGTCGTCATAACGTCATTTTTTCCTCTGTAATTGACAGCATGTTCTGTTAATTTTTTTTTTTCTTAACATTTTGAAAATGACATCATGAGACATCTACTGATTTTTCATCATTTCGAAACAATTTGGAAAAGAAAAAAAATATCTGGTATCTTGAAATATATATCCAAAATATATTTTCTTGCTGCAATTGAATCATGCAATTTTCTGGATAATTTTTTTATTATTCTTGAACTTTCAGTTCATGTTTCCGCGCCCTCGACTATGTCGTAATTTGCCAAGTTTGTAGGATGAAGTAGTGGAAGAATAAAAAGCGTGCAAAGCACACTTGATTCTTTTTTTGTTTGTTTCATTTTCATGAACTAAAATAATAATAAATCACAAGATAACCGGGAAAATAATAATAAAAACAAAGAACAAAGGAAAACGGGAAAGCATGCTGGATTCTCCTGTCACTATCGCTAGCGATATTTTGGTTTGGCCATAAGTGTAACGTGTATCCTGGGATTTTTGGGCTTGGTGTTATAAGAGGTTCGAGGAGTATATATATATCTAGATGCGAGTATTAGATATAGTTTCTTTATACAGAGCATCCATTGGAGGATAATATACATATATATATATATATATATATATATATATATATATATATATATAGAGAGAGAGAGATAAAAAAAATATACATATGATGTGAACAGATCACGTGTATATGTATATATATATATACTTGGTGTGTATATATATGAAAGTAGTATATGTATATATAAATACGACACACACAGAGAACATGCGACACGACAGTTGGACAAAATACAAAAAAAAGGAAAAAAACATAATATAATCCCAAATAGAAGATGTAAGAAAACGATTTTTTGATTTATGAATGAAAACAACAAGATTTAGGTGAATAAGAAGAAACTTTTTCTTTTGTCGTTTGAATTGAAAATTTTTAGTTTCTTATTTTCTTGCGATGCAAGTCACTTACCTCGAGGAGTTGTTGGTTTCTGATCTCTCGCTCTCGTCTAACGGCTTCTTGACGTTCCGTTTTCTCTTGTTCTTTGATAAGCCTGAGAAAACGTGAAAATTATGTTAGACTTGCAGTAATCGACAATTTAGAGAACTATCAACTAGGGTTCCGCACGAGACTCGCGTCAAAGAAAGATAAAATAGTTACCAATAAGTATTCAAATCTCTTGTAATACCAAGATGATCGAGATAATTTGAGAGTAGAAATGGAATGAACGGAATGGGGTGGAACCTTAATCATTCAAACAAAATCAGCAGAGATATATCGAATATATATATCGAAATATGTAGTGAGACCTGCACCGAGATTGAGAGGTTCTCTTAATTATTCTCTTAGATGAAATCGAAATTTCATGTGATTTTGTTGTACATCTCAAATAGAAGCTTGATTCCGTTAAAAATATATATATCCTAAATGTTTAGAACAGCAAATACAGATTATTTTTCAATTTAACACGAGAGTCTCGTGCAAAGCCCTGCTATCAACCTACGGAAGTTTTTTTCCTCACGAATGAAGGAAAAAAATTCCCTAAGTTGACATATATATATAATAAAAAATACATATATTCTCTTCACCTAGCTTGTTCCTTGTGTCGTTGTGCTTCCTCCTTGGCGAGTTTTCTCGCATACGCAAGTTTGTCCCTTTCATACTGATTGTTAGGACGTACATCTTTAAAGCCTCCGGCAGCTCTGATCTCTTCCAACCTTCGGGCCACTTCTTGAGCTCCGAGCCTCACGAATTCCGCTTCCGCGAGACCCATTGTCGGTTGTAGAAATTCACCAACCAGTGGTCGGGACGAGAACGAAAAATTGGCGGTCGTTAATTCCGCGGGATTTTGTTGTTCCAAAAACTATAAATGTTATAATATGTTATCATTACTGGAATCATTGGATGTACGTAACAAATTATATAACATAGTATAGAGAAGATAATAATCACCTTAATTAGATCGGGACTACTTCTGAACGTTTTTCCGCAAGGACTATAATACGAGACATCTCCTTTGATCACTCCAGTCTTTCCCAGTCCCTTGATCACAGTTTCTCGTTTCCAACCACGTTCCAACGGTACTTGAAGATCCCTCTCATTCGGTTTGAGCTTCCTTCTCTTCGCGCTGGGCGTACCTTCCGCTATATCTTCGTCGGTATCGGTGACCACGTCGGTATTGCTACCGCTCTCGCTCGTCACATCCATATTACTCTCCTCGCCCGATGCCTCCATCAATTTGTTTTTCATTTTTTCCTGTAAAGACCGCTATATAGGAAGCATGATTTTAGTGCGAAATCATAAACAAAAAAGAACGGAAAGAGCTACAGAGTACTTTAGGGATCGGCAGCCGGTCGTGAAGTGCTTTTCTCCATCAAAAGTTTAATAGTCATATTATAATGATAAAATAAAATAAAATGTGTGATTTGTTAAGGAAAAGTAAAATTCACCTGATTCTTTTCCTCGGGTTGGCCTGACGCGGAAGCGTGTAACTGAGCGGCCAATATGTTTGATCTCAATAGAGAAACTTGATGGGATAAGGGCACGCTCGGATCTAAAGTGGGAGTAGGTTTGATTCCCAATGCTCTGCTCTGAGCCAATAAAGAAGCTACGGTATTCTTTTTGGGCTTCGATACTCCGCGACCGAGATTCCTTGGTCGACCGTCCTTATGGTGCGTCGTGCTGGCACTTTCGCTCTCTTCGCTTCCACTGCTCGGCCGTTGAGGTGACGAATCCGCTGCCGCGAATAGTTGCGCCAGAGATGGACTAGGTGAGGCAGGTACCGGTACCGGTACGGAATTTTGAGGTACTCTTCTCGGTTTCGGTCCAGGCTTTCGTCTCGCTGTATCATTTTATTTATGAACAAGAGGAAAATAAATTATTATTATTATCATCATCGTCATAATAGTAGGGATAATAGGACACTACTGCTATATTTGAAATGTTATACTTACATGTACGATCGGAGGCAAGTAACGATTGGCTTAAATTACTGAGCTGACTGAGAGGTTGACTACTGGATATCGGTGAGCTACTACTCGTTGTCGCGGGCTTAAGAGAGAGGTTTAAGGGCGCGTCGGAATCATTGGGACTACTGGTAGCGTTGCTCGTCGTATACGTCGGTGGGCCCGATAAGATCGAACCGTTCGTAGAATGAGCTGGCAGTTTGATAACTTCCACTCGATCTACGGGATCTCTGCTGTAGTCATTCGGTTCGGTCTAGAATCACGCCATTGTTGATAAATTCGATATGCTCGACATAAATAAAAGAAAAATATTGAAAAAGTCAACGAATGTTGTTTATCATACCCCCGTGCGATTGTACTTTCTTGGTTCCATCAGCAATGAGGACGTCGTCGTATTCGTCTGATGAGCATTCAAAGCGGGTCCTTGAGGTGGATGAACACTAACACTCGGCGAATCGAGAGATATCGTCTTTTTTCTTCCACGATTTGTAGTCCCAGGGATTTTGGGGCCAACTATGCTTGATGTGTATTTGATAATCTCTGTGTCAGGAGGTAACCGTACTCCACCCAATATACTGCTAGGGTCACTATATGTGGCAAACGAAATAAAAGAATATCTTATTGAAAAAAAAGACATGGATGTTTTGTTGTTTTTTTGTTTCGTATTATAAATTTGCGTGCTGTTTCTTTTGTTTTGAATTGATTATTATCGACTGGAAGCAAAGAACTCATACATATAGAGGGTTCATCCGCGCGATTACTTTGATGTACGATGTGTGACATAAAAAGTCCGAAAAACATGCAATTTTGCTTGATATTTCAAAAATTTCTGATTTCTTGATCGTGGAATAGTGATATAGGATAAATATCGAAAATAAAAGTTGAAATACTACTATGGATAATTGTGTACGACCGTGCAACGACGGTGAAGAATTTGACATATGGCACAAAATAAATGATTTTTTCACGGGGAAAATAATAAATTTATCGACACTTTACGTTCCTCTCGTTTTCCATGAGGGATTTTTTCAATTACTTTCTTAAACATTCGACAAATGAAATAAAAAGAGTAGTCGATTTACTTGAAAAATGAAAAATAGCATAAAAAAAGGACGGGTTTCAACTCAATCTCACCTTCCTTCCTTCGCAGAACTGTTCGATCGTAAATTTTAAACGCAGCATGAAACGAGATATTGACAAATATAACTTGATGTCTGGGTTTTCATGAGTATCATGGGTCATTACATTCTTTTTTTGTACACAAACTGTGTTTGTTTAATTTTATTCTAAATCTTTACTACGAGAAACATCGGTGTTTCTACTATCCTCTTTTCTTCAAATCATTTTGGGTCATTTTGATCTACATAATTGTGTCATTGCGTAATCCATTCGAGAAAGAAGAGCATGGAAAAACTGCTGAAAATGAAGAGCTTTCACAGTTTCAAATACTTTTGTTCTTAATTATCAAATGTGAAAACTGAAATATCTGGTAAACACTGGCAATACACTGTTGTTTCGTTGTCATAATGATATCATGTACTTTAATGTTTTCAAACCATTATTGTGCTGAAGTCTCAAATTTCTATTTCTATCATTTCAAATGATGGAAGCTGATCACATTCTGAAAAATCATTTGAAAGTATTTGACAAATATGTTGTTGAAGTTTGAATCGTTTATTGGAACGAATTGATGCTCGAACGACACACAGTATCCAGCATGTTAGAGACAAACAATCTTGCAGTACATTGTTTAAACAATGTTTCTAGTTCCGAAAAGTTACCTCGAGGTGAAAAATAACGATGGTTCATCAAATTTTGTGAGTTTGAGTTTTCGTTTCGTTTCTATAAACGATTCAAACTTCAACAATATTTGACAAATACCTTACCGCGATATTCGTAGATTTCAGGTTCAACATTGAACTCTCATGAATTTTGATAGAAAGGGATTACATAATTTTGTGCTCGAATACTGTTCATTTATCTCCAATCAACGAGTCTAATTAATCCAAATCACTGTCAAGCAATTAAATTGAGTATATTATATTATTTGAATCAATAACAAAAATTACATCAAGTGGTAATTGAATTTTGATTGTTAACTCCGGCATCATGAATCTGAAAGATATCTATTGTATTTCGAAATTCATACTATAAACCTGAAGAATATTGAAATTTCGGGTGAGATGCTTTTTTCGAAGTTTCTAGACAGCTTTTAAAATGGCAAACGACTTTTATTATTTAGGTGGAACTGAACGATGTGGAAAATAACAAAAAAGAATTATTACTATGATTTGAAAACATTGACTGATTATTTGAAAATATTTCAGAAATATTTCCATCCACGATTTAACTTATCTTCCAAAAAAAGTAGATTAACGCTGATATATGTGATTTTGAATCCATGACTCACCTGACGACATTGGTTTGTGAATTTGGCGTACTGCTGCTTGAGGTGGAAGTATTGTGATGAGATGATGTGACCGGTGGTGGGGCTGGACTTGATGATACTACTAAACTGCTACTGGTCAGACTTGGCGTTGTAGAACTACTACTGCTAGCAGGTGTTTTATGACTTTTGCTAGACTTAGCTGGTATGAAAAAAAAAAAAACAAAGAATATCAAAATTCCGTGTGAAAAGCATCGTAAGTATTTCAAAATTGTTCACACGATGTAACGAATGATGAATTTTCGTTAATTTTTTAAACACTTCAGTCAGACAACAATACTTAAAACGGTGAAAAAATTCACATACAATCGGAATCAATTCGTGGTTTGATTTGATAAGTTATCTTTCATATATCTTGAAGAAGGAATCACTTGAGTTACATACAAAGTATTTGAGATACTCACACTTGCTACTGGACTTATGTGATGAGAGGGACGGGGGATTTAATAGAGAGGCTGGATACGGTGGTAAAAGGCTGTCAGCGCCAGGTGGGAATCCTGGAATTCCTTGTAACCTGGCTAGATATTCTTGTGTTGCTAGATGAGAAGCCATTGTCCACCATGCTGCACTCGCAGGATTGATACCTGAAACACCACGTATGAAAAAAATATTATATCCCTCGACATGATAAGATTTTAATTTTTGTAGTGAAACAAAAGTAACGATGAGCCATATTCGTTATGTACTATTTGGAATACAATATTGTAGATTATCAAGTTTTACGACTAAAAAATCGGGAAGGTTTGACAGTAAGATGTTGTTAAAGTTTGAACCGTTTATAAAAATGAATGGACCACAATATTTTGGATTTTCAAGGAGATACCAGCCGAGATCCCTGACGATGCAACCCGAGCTAAATCTTTTCTGACAAATTATTTACAAATAAAGCAATAAAATCAGAATATTGTTCTAAACTGTAAAAAAATCTTCGGAAAACTTCCAGTACCGTACTGGAAGCAATTAACCTGTACATTTGTACTGAAAAATGATATTCAAATCATGATGTTTCCAGAAAATTCTTGCATTTATACTGGGGAGTTGAAGTAAAAAACATGAATTTCCATGTAAAATACGGAGAAATTCAGCCGCAACGGGAATTTTCTTGTACGTAAGCTGAAAAAAAATTCGTTATGAACAGAAATTTTCCAGTTCCTGGGTACCGGAAAATTCCAGTTTTTTCTAAAAGTGTATACAGACCAACTTTATTGATTGAAAAAGGTCTGTATAGACGATGCTGAAATTAGCCCGAGTACAGGGCTACAACAGAACGTGGTAATATAAATTAAAAAATCTTATTACGAATACAAAAATCGGGGGTCCTTTCTCGAACTAATTTCAGCATCGTCTGTATACGGCGATATTTCGATATTATTGCTTCATTTTCGAATAATTTGTCAGAATGATTTTGTTTGTGTCCTTTTCTAACCAATCCCTGTTCAAAAATTCCAATATATTCCAATAGATTCCCTCAAATCCTGTGACAAAATGACATGGCTTTTCAATAGAAAATGAGTTCCCATCGGTATTCATGAGGTTTTACCGATTGTACCAATAATATATCAATAGCGACTGTGACAAGGCAACACGGAAAATCGATGGAAACTCATTGATTCCAATAAAATTACACCTATCGGTTTCTATTGGAATTTTTCATTAGGGATGGTTCTGGTTGCATCTTCAGGGGTCACTGATATCACCTTAACAGCTGAGTGTTTCTCCGTTATTCGATCACTAATTTGTTTCAATAAACGATTTCAACTCCAGCGACATAAAATGATTGTAAAATATATAGGCTCCGCTACAATTCTAAACTCATAATTTATAAAATAATATATTTTATTCATGCACTGAAAGAAATAATTACCAATGCCAGGAAAATATATTCTTCAATATTTTTAAGGCTATATATTCTTGATCACAGCTAATATATATTGTAGGTCCAAGAGAAATTTTCATTAATCGAGAAAATACTTTTCTCAATTCATCAAATTCTCGGTGTGCAGAATAAGTTGAATGGTTATTTTTTAATATTTCGAATGTTAAAAATATATAAACAGGTAGAATGTTAAATCAAATTTACCTAAGCTTGCTGCTTGGCTGGCCGCAACGCTCAAAGTACCCAAACTGCTGTGGGAATAAGGTGGTGGTGGTGGCGCCGAAGCTGGAGTATGTCCCCCAAAACCCGGAGCCGAGCCTCCACGGCCTAGAATGGCATAAGCCGAGGGTAAATGATGAGCCCCGAGTCCATAACCTCCAGGCATCCCACCGAAAAGCGAGGACGCTGCACTATCCCCTCGAGGCCAGTACGCTGTAATTATGAAAAAGAAGAAACAAATTTTGAATTTGCTCTTATGTATTGGAAGAAAGAGAAAAACAATGGATGACAATGTGCGTGATTTAACTCTACTCGATCTATCGGGGTTGCTTTTCCGTTAGTTCGCGTAGGTCGTCACGTATTCTCTCTGTCTAATCTAAATGTTAATCACGACAAAATATTTCGTCGTTATCCGTGAAAATTCCCCAATAATTGATCGGTGAGAGAACATTGATGGCTTTTTTTTGTAATTTTTTTTCCCTTTTTCATTCATATTTCGTATAAGCGGGAATCTTTTCCTCATACAACAACATCATGAAAGAGGAAGGTTTACCTGTGCACGGAAAAGAAAACCGTAACTGTGACTGAAAATTTTAGTGAAATACAACCTCAACTAAATATTAGTTTAGTTATAGTCCCTTCAACTGAAAATTTTCGTTGTAACAAACAATATTTCAGTTCAGACAACTTAAATTTTCTACTTGATGTTGTTTTTATTAGTTACTACAACTAAAGAGTTCTCTCAGTGTAAAAATCAGATTTTCATAATGAAATGAGTTTCTTTATAGACATCTACGAAGATTTTTCCTTTAATTTTTAATAATTTTCTCAAAGCTCATAGTGGTGCATACTGGACATGATGTCCATTTTTGTTCAGACAACGTAGGAATTATCATAATTTGAGAGAGAAATGTTCGTGAGTACCAAAGCTTCTGTAATGGGATTTCTTTCTTCAATGGATTAGGCTTACTGATCAATAATTTTCTGATTAGTCAGTTCCATTACAAAGAGGTACACGAAAAGACCGGGTCTATTAATATTTAGAAAGAATGTATCAACGTTTAGAAAAATGACTGTCAATTCAGGGAAAAAGAGGATCGCTGTAAAATATTCGTAGTCAAAATATTAACAGTTGATATAGTTTCATTGGTATTTTTCACAGTGAAACTATCAATTGTTAATACATCGACTATGAATTTTTAGTAGACTCACTACGAATATTTTTCAGCGATCCTCGCATTTTCCCTAAATTGACAGTTATTTTTCTAAATATTAATAGACCCGGTCTTTCCGTGTATAATATGAAAAGATCGATAAATGCCCACTCTCTAAGTTTGAAATAATGAAAATCCCACACTCAGAGAAATTTGTAGGCTTAACAACTATGTGGAGAGACAACAATTCAATTAATAGTTTTTATAATAAATAGTTTTCATCACTATAAACGAGTTACCCTAACTGTTTATACACTGAGAGAAAGGGTTTATTCGAATATTCGACAGCTATGAAATTTAGTCACTGTAAATAAAAATTTAATTGTCACAACTAAATTTTTTATTCCCATTGAATAAACCATTTTATTCTTATATCAGACAGCTAGACTTTTATTTACCCCAACTTAAGTCTAGCTAGCGTAAATAAAAATCTAGCTGCGGCAACTAATATTTTTTGAATCAGGCTGTACCCTGTTGGAATTTGGGAGAAAAAGGGAAAAACTGAACGAAATTAAAAGATTCACGTTGTTAAACTTTACCAGGGTACAGTTTGAATTTGAATGGTTATCCTCAAATAGTTGATGTGATTATTGAAATTTCTCTCAGTGCATTGAAACGAAAATATATATACTCCTCTTTGGCTGCCTACTAAAAAGCTGACTGTTGTACATGAAACGCATATGAACTGCAAAATCATTGTAAGCTATCTGATATTTGCAGTGACATCTTCACTGATTCAATTAGTGGAAACCACTTCCACAATTGTGAAACCGTATAATATAGTGAAATCTCACTAATTCTACTCAGTCGTGAACCATAAATCAGATTTCGCCAATTCAAATTGAGGGATTAGAAATAAGTTATTCTTATTTTCTATGCGATTCATCGATGAATTGTGAGTCGAATAAGTCCAGAATAATTCATATACGAGAAAATTATTGAATCCACTTAAATTATCATTGCTCATCGCAATATCAAATTTCTATAAGGTAATAAAAATTGTTTACACAAACGTACACATAACACGAGCACACACCTATTTGAATATGAAATGTCATAAAAGCGAACTCGACTCAAATCGACAAGAGGAGGGATGAAACGATAAACGGGTCATGAAAGATCAATAAAAAATTCAATTCCTCGTCAAAAAAACATTTATCACATTTATATATACGCAGGCACATCAATTCAATTCAAGAAAAATTACCTATTTGACACACATGAATTTATATATGTGTATATCATATACATATATGTATATATTTTTCACACAACACTTACACACACTCACACACATCCACGATAAACCATTATACAGGGTGAAGTAGTTGTGAGGGAATGTGGGGTTCAACGACCGGTATAAATTAAAGCGGCGCTTGGATTTCAATGCTACGGCCTTGCTCAAGGCCGCTGGTGTTGTGTGTATTTGTGTGTACACATAGAACATGAACTATATGTGTATATTTTTTGAAACCTAACATTACGAACCCTATAAACATTTTTATAAGCTTGTTTCGTCCAATTTGTTTGATTTATATCTCTTTGTTCAATAGTTTCGTTATTTCATATCGATATATCGGGTGGGCAAAAATTGTATATTGGTGTAAAAGAAAATTATGACAAAATGAAAACATCCACTGCACGATTAGTATCGATTTCCATACATACCGTTCCATTCGCTATATATTCTATAATAACTAAGATAAGATTTCAATCATCAAGCGTACAGATATTCTTCTGTTCTTATCAGTGTATCGAATATACATATTAAATCATCATTAAATAACGAAGATTATTCATATTTTTGCTCGTTATAATTCGCTCTTTTCTATACGACGAAGAGAAATTTCTCTTTCAACCTGATATGTGTATTAAAAATATGCTTCTTACACTCAGCAGAATGAGAAAATCAATAATTTCATTCCATCTGAACTCAAACTGAGATTCATTCGATTCGAACGGTATTTTTTATCACTTGGAGAGAAAAATTTGATGAAACATGAGGGTGTTTGTGAAAATTTCACTCCAAAAATTTGAGAGAACATGTGAATAATCTTGTGGGATTAAAGTATTTCGATATCACACTGAGCAAAACGTATGGGAAGTGTGTAGCACGATTTATCATAATAATGGCAGTTTTGGGACATATGTGCACTGTTCTTTCAATTATGGCAATCCATACCTCATTTTGGTGAAAATAACTTTGCATCTGATACATATTACTGTAAGTTCTAAAAAAATGATCACAAATTGAAAGAGAAATAATCGTAAACGCTCATGTGTCCCAAAACTGCTATTATTATTGGGATCTTTGCTACAAATTTTTCTCCGTGCATGAGCAGATCAATAGATATTCTATTTCGATCAAAAAAATCCAGATAAAAACTGTCAAGAAGAACATTATCCCACGAGGTTCAAACTCGGAACTTAGTCACCGGTCACGAATTGAAGCGCTGGCTCGGATGACATACGAGCGAGGATCTTCTTTTATTGAACAAATTTTACGAATGGTTGGTCTGATAAATATTTGTGCATACATTGCAACTCCCGCAATCCGATAAGTGTCGATGTTGATTCTAATGAAATAAATTATTTTTTATCATATTTTGATAGTTTACATATTCAAGAATATCTCCCTGGAAGGATTTTTCAAAATTCGAATTATTTTCAAAGTTATAGTGTTTTCAGTGACATAGCACCCAGACTGTAAGTAAGAATTCAACGTTCTGAAGTTCGATCTTCAAATGCGTCAAAAGAAGGAAGAACTGCTCGGCTTGCGGAAAGAAATGCTGGAAATCAGCAAAATGAAGTAGAAAGAAAAAGGCCCGAGGTATGGAGCTGGGATGGCTGATTAAGAAAATGTGAGTTATATGTACGCATCTATCAGTTACACTGCCTGAAACTTGACGTAAAACGTTAAACGCGTTCTTCTTGAATTTACTTTTTTCGATGCGGTTGACTTAATATCTCAAGTTCCAGTCAACCGATTTACTTGAAATTTGGCATGAATATTCTTTATACATTCATCTATCGTATAAACCAAGAAAAAATGATGAATTTTTCATTTTTAATATTCTCAAAAAATTCGAGAAAGTTAAAAAATTGGTGGAAAAATTGACCTCAATTTTTGATTAGCCACCATTTGCGAAAAAATTTATTATTTTCACTTTTCTCACCCCCCCTCTACTTCAACGACGCATAACTTGCTGAAATTTTTTTATTTGTATTTTTTTTTCATTTTTTTATATACTCTCGAAACATGAACAAATGAGCTATAAAAAAAATGGATGGTAAAAATACCAATTGCTTTTTTTACGCTCGAAATTCGAGCTTCTAGACTAGAATACCCCCTTGAAAATACAAAAACCTAGAAATTTCTACACGAGAAGGTTACACGGATCGAAGTTCTCAAGGATATTCACTATTCGTCTACGTAATGTATCACCGAGTGGTTGGTGGATGAAGATGAGATTCTATCCAATTAGAGAATTCAAACCTCCACGTTGACTACAGTTTCATATCCGAAGACAAGTACTCCAACATCCATTGAACCATAAAGTCTCGCCAAAGGATATGATTATCTCGGTTCGTAGTGGTGATTCGTTGTAGATATACCTACGTACGCAATCAATTGTGCTTCAATATCGTCTCGTATACGGCAAGCGTTTCACTTTGATTCAAAGCAAATCAACGATGCGTTGCCCCGGAAGGATTCAATAATTTTGAAATAACGGTATTCGTACTTGTTTTATAGTATTCCTGTTGAATCTACCTCCAAACTATCGAACAATTTTATTGCTTATTTTTTTTATTTTCCATATGAAATGTTATTCTTCACATAAATAAACGAGATTTTCAGCGTTGTTGGGATCAGAGTTTGAGATTTGATGTTGGAATTTCATAATTTATCAGTCAATTTCTCACTTTTCGAGTCAAAATAATTATAGTGGTTCCCTAGCACCTTACGAGACCCTTGCGGTAAAGCTAGTCGCCAAACAGGGCCTTCACGTGAACTGGAGGGTGGCTCAAATCATTTCTACTAGAGATGGGGGATTTTTCACCATGATTTGGTGGAAATCTTCGAGGAAATTGATACCAGACAAGCAGAATAGAACTTCAAGGAGAGAAAAAAAATTTGCTAACGCAACAATTCGAGCTATTATATACGGAATAGCAAATCTCGTTGCTAACCACCTACTTAAAAATCTACTATCACAGCTAATTGGATTGCTGAGAGAGCAACATGATTAACCAAAGCAGCAAATTTTTCGCTGGACTAGCAAAGTTTTCAGTCTTATATACAGAATACACTGAGAAAAAAAATGAAGTGAGCTCAACTTAAGCGTGTATTTGGACTGTATATAGTTATCACGAAGGAATTGTATTTGAACTAAACATAATTTCGTTGAGGCAATCACACAAAATTACGCTGATGTCGTTCAGCCAACTACATCACACTGTTATAGTATCAATTTTGTTCAAACATCAATGTCATTCACTGGAGTTATCGTTGTAGTTGGATCAATTCATTCCGTGAGTTGAAACTATTGTGGGAGAAATGCAATTGAACGCACTTTTTAGTTCTAATAAAGAAATAATTATTTGAAAATCACCTGATCAGAGA
Organism: Gonatopus flavifemur; assembly: GCA_018340375.1. Lineage (NCBI taxonomy): Eukaryota > Metazoa > Arthropoda > Insecta > Hymenoptera > Dryinidae > Gonatopus > Gonatopus flavifemur. The sequence goes on from JAFFJZ010000005.1 coordinate 18,474,040, forward strand.
TGGTAGAATACAGGGTATGTAGTACATTAACAACTTTTGCAAGAGCAAAATGCGGAGCGCGCTGTAGAGAAACGGTTAGGACGTTATTAGATATGTAGGTAAACTCAAGATAGGTAGGTTCGATTCCCCTCAAATGAGATTTGATATATACACTTACCGGTATCATCATGGTGAGATATCGAAGCATTTCAGAGATTGAACAGCAAACAAATGAAGATTAACTTTTTGCATTAAACATCTTGTAACCTTGAACGGATTCTTCTATTGAGTTGATTGGAATAATTATTGAATCTAATGAAATACGGTACAATTGATTGTAATAAGTATCATTTTTATGTTAAAAGAATGATGTATTTGATCAAATTACCATTTACTTCTGTCAACTACATCTGTAGTTGATGGGAATCAATCTTTACAAACATACGATGTAGTTGAAAGAACTAAACCGTCTTTGAGTTCACAATCTTTTTTTCTCAGTGTAGCGAACAAAATTTTACTGCAGGAGTCAACATTTTTCACTGCCACAGCTAAAAGTTGCGGAGGGTGAAAAGATTGCTGTCACAGCAAAAAAATTTGCAGCTCGAAGAAAATTAGATTTTGCTGCCATAGTGTTTTTCTCCGTGCACTGTTCTGAACCTCAATTACATTTATGTGGAACGAATGCATCTACATTTGGTAACCAAATATATGGGCTACTTGAAACAATATTTAGTTTTTATCTGGCTACAGTAATAAAATTTTTACAAAAGATTGAAGTCAAAATGTTACAATCGTATTCAATCTACCCTACCAAGTAAATTACTAATTGAAATCTTTTTCCTTGATTTTTTGCTCACGTCCCTTTCTCCCTCACGCGTATCACTATTTTGTTGAAGATACCACGTCGGCAACAGAAACGTGGTGCTACAACCATTGCGGATACCACGGCCAGGAAGAAAATAGCTTGGACCAACGGCGTGGCATCATCATGACGATGAAACCGTGGTAGGTATCTTTTAGAGTGAACGAGTGAGCGACAAGACTGAGGAGATATTCACGAACGTTCTCGGGTGAATATAAAATACCACCACTGAGTTTAATGTACGTAACAGAATTTTTCACCATTCTCAAGATGTTACGAAGAAAGTAAATTCGATGCGGGGAGAACAATATAAAGAAATATATGTATGGAAAGATTCGAATTCTTCTCTTCTTTGTGTTCCAATGATGCACGGAAAAAACTTTCATTCCTAATAATTACCATCTGGGTAGGAATTTCAAAACCTATCGTTAACATCTTATATATATTTCAATAATCAATAAAAAGATTTTATGGAGAATCGTATATTACTTTTATGTTCTTGAGGACGCTGAAAAGAACTTTGCTATAAAAACTATTCGATTAAGGACTCAAGTTTATACGAGTGAAAAAGAGATGTGGTAAATAATACATGAACGGAGAAAAATAAAGAAGGATATTTTACTCCATACAGTTAGTCAAAATTTTGAGGTAGCACCTGCGGCATTTTCAGTATGGCTCACTTCTTATAAAATAAATTGATAAAAAGTACTACAATGGAGAAAGTTCTACTCTGAAAATAATCATCCACACACTGAGAGAAATAATCACTATCATCAACAACATATTTGTATGTTCGGAGAAATACATTTCTTCAAAGATACACAACATATCAGCTGGTAATCAAGAATATATATTCTTAAATATATTCAGGAATACATCTTCTTGGTTTAGTAATTATTTCTCTCAGTGTATACCGACTGGGCGCTGGAGTAAGAGCTACCACGATTGGAATACCAGTTACTCCTCATTGTTCTCTATGTGTATACGAAACGACTCTTAAATACACTGTGAAAAATGATTGTGGAATTTTCCCCCTAAAAATGGTGGCAACAAAGTTTCTCCACAGATGGGGAATTTTTCATCATAATTTGGTGGATTTTTCCTTCATTTGTGGAGAAAAAAACAAAATAATTCCTCATTTTTTATGGAAAATCAATTCCCCCACGATGAGAGGACGAAAACCACCAACTGTGTGAAGAAAAACTCCCCACATTTTTTCACAGTGTACCTATGAGTCCAGTACCCTTAAAAACCGGACTCAACATCATTTACATCACTAAATTTATCCTCAGGGAGCAGAAATCCATCAGAAGTAATGCATTACAGAAGAATTGAAAGAAAATCGGATTTTGAGGAAACTCTTCAATTTGATACCTACACTGTAAAAAATAATTGGAATTTTCGGAGATTGGGAAATCAATTTCCGATACATTTATATGACATTCACCATAAATTTATCTGAGAATTACAAAGTCTATGGGATTTCAAATTCGGAAGATCCTTAACGCATGTATGCGTTAATTACTTCACATAAATATATAGGAATTTTCTCACAGAAATTTTGTACAGTGCACCCAACTGTAGAATACGTTGATATAGCACGTTTGAAATCTTATTGCGGGAGAATCCATGTTGATCATTGCAATTGCAACAGTTACCGTGGATCATTCGAAAATACTCAACATTGGTGGAGGCGTTCTCTTTTCCGATATTGTCAAGAAGTTGTGCCGATCGATACCAAAACTTCCACACCTCGAGTCAGTGTTGGCAGATGGATCGTCCTTTTCCCTACAGGTTTAGGAAGTTTCTAGTTGTCCCGGAAGCTTCTTGGAGGTGAAAAATTTAGGGGAATTAAGAGTTTGAAGGGTTTTGAAGATTATTTGGATATCATTTTACTTAGGTTTTTGAAATTGATGAAATAAACGAAAAGACCGAGATTAGACCTTATGGAAAAAAACTATTGGTTCTCTTGTTTCTATTGTTCAAAGTATTTATGTCCAGTAGTTGTCAATAGTATTTTTTTTCCCATGAGGGATGACTGTGAATTCAGAAAAAAGAGCATGACTGAAGAATATTCACGGTGATCTTAGTGAAAATGCGTGTGGTGATTTACGAGACTTGTGACACTGTTTTAGAGGAAAACTTGAGATAAAACCGGTTTATGTCAGATTTTTTTGCAGCTCAACCCTACAAAAATCTCGTGAATTATAAGACAATCTTTATTAGGGGATTTAAACAAACATTCGTAGTGAATTTACCAAAAGTTGCTAGTTCCACTGCAAAAAATAACAAAGAGACTATCAACTTTTAACAGTTTTGACACGAAGTTTTGGTGAACTCCCTATGAATATTTTGAATATCAATAATCTCGATCTCCCGTGCAGGTTGATTGATTGAAACCAAATAAAAGAAGTCTAATGTCGTTGTATGATTGACTTTGTTTTTACACTGAGAAAAATGTAACCATTCAAATTCACTATTTACAACTATATAAACAGTTGAGGTAACTTGTTTATAGTAATGAAACAAACTATTCATATAGTTGCATGGACTACACAAGAGTTGGAAAAATTATAATTCCATAGTTATCCTCTCACATAGTCACCATGACTTTAGATTTCTCTGAGTGTAGAAATTGTTCAGACGCACATATTTGGGATTTTCATTTCGGATCTAAGGGAAAATTACATAGGATTTGAGAGAGTCGCATAAACACTCACCGTTTGACTTACATTGTGAAATTTTACGAAATCCTATGAAAATCTTTCCTCTGAATTTCCTGGAATGAAAATCCACTATTAAAGACGAAACTTGTCACCCTTTTATGAGAATTAAATTCTCACTCTTATCAAAGTTCCAGTATTTTCACTCCAAGAAATTTGAAGAGCTACACTTTGATTTGATTTAGCAGTCTCGTGTACTATTGTCAAGACAAAAGAACGTTATCTTGCAAAAAGTATTTTGATGTCTCATCGATGATCCATCTCACGTATTAACGCAATATATGATAATATTGGATTATTAAATTCACATAAGAAATACTCTGACGATTTTTCGATATTCCTCCAAGGAGAGAGACGCTGTTCTGGTAAGAAGGAAGATTAGAATGTTCATGAGTGACCAAATACGTTGGACGGAGGAGAAAAGAATGAAAAAAAAAGGGGGAAAGATGCGAGAGACATCGAGTAAGGCTGGCTCGTCTCCAAATCGGTTTAATTTCGTTTACTCGACGCGAGGAGAACCTCTTCTTCTTCTGCTTCTTCTTTTCCCTCTCCTCCTCCCCCTTGGTCTTTTCCTCAGTGCTTTCCCCATCTTATGAACAAAATAATTTCGTTTGTCGAGTTGGTGGGTATCGTTTACGCGAGAACGAGAGATTTAACCCGGATGTGTATCGATCGGTAAGAACGGCTTACTATTGCTGCTGTGAAGCAACCCAGGGGGTTTAGGGAAGAGGGGAAAAGCTTCAGTAGATATCAAAGCTTGTAGCGTAGATACCCCACCATTTGTATTACGCCTGAATAGATTTAATCGTAACTTTGGTACACGCAGAGACAAATCGATACATCAAAGAGAGCAGAAGAACTTGAAGAAAAAGACAAAGAAGTAAATGTAAATTACGGAAAAGGAATGTACGTTTACATATTTCCCTATAGAATAGACTTATCTTCGATGAACGAATCTCTACGTTTATCGTTTTTTCTCGTTGTTTTTCTTTTTATTTTTCACCACTGCTTTTCTGTTTTCAACTTTTTCCCTCAGCCTCTTAAAAGCTTTCTCTACAATGTTTTCTGCTCTTGCCTCTGCTGCTGCTGCCATTGCCCCTGTTGCTACTCCATCTATTCGTCCACTTTTGTGCGTCTCTGTTTCATCGGTTTTTTTTAGGTCCACGGGGACTTTGGGGACGATGCATGCAAGAACGATCCAACGGTTTGGACAGACGCGACGAACGATGTTCTGATATCTCCCTTGCTCTTATTCCCCTTGGCCGACTGTCTCTCTTGGATTCTCTCATTCGAGCTCTCTCTCTCTCTCTGACGGTTCTGTATATTTATTGATTGCCACCTCACTTCGCCTACCATAGCCTGGCCTCGGTCTGCGGCAGTCTCCTCCTCCCTCTCCTTCACAATTTCTCTCTCTCTCTCTTTCTCTTCGCGTTCCACATTTCTCTTCGTCCCTTTTTATCTCTCTTATTTCATTCTAAGGTTTATAAGAAGGGCTTTTTTCTTCGTCCTTTTTTTTTATACTCCCTTCTCCGATACAATATTCTTTCCCTCTTTTCTGCTTTCGACTTCAATCTTAAATTTTTCTATCTTGTTCTTCGTTTGTAAATTTTCCGTGGTGTGTACTATTTTTTTTAGGTATGTGCGTTGGTGTATTTTTTTGCTTTCTCCCTCCTTTCTCACATTCGTCGATACTTCGGAAGTTATCTTTTTCCCTCATATATCCTTTCTTTTCTCTTGCCTCCACTTCGTTGCCATCCCTCTTCCGGTTCCATCTTTCTTCTCCCGGTTACTCGCGTGCTTCTCCATTATTCGATACTTTTGAAATGTTACGTGAACTTTGGAACGGGGAACACAATCATATTGAATTGGAGTATAGATTTGATTATAAATACATTTTAGAATAAAGTAGTTTGGTATAAATGTTGTTTGAATTACAAAATATAAATAATAAATGTAAACGTTTATATGCACACCAGAAAAAATCGGCGATATGAAATAGAGTTCAATTTAAATGGCGTCGAGTTTAACGTTGGATTGTTTTGATTCGACTCCAAATGGAATTATATTCCAAACTCCACTAGAACTTGAATTGGGGTTTTCAGTAACATTTTTGGTTTCGTTTTCTTGTTACAATAGCAGACCAAGTGTTCCATTTCAACGTTCAATAAGCTCATCTATATCCACGTTGGTGACAAATCTGGAATTCCAATGGAATCGATTACCCGTGCATTCGTGTTGAATAGAATGGTCAATGGGGAAAAAATGAAATTTCAGATGTCACAACCCTGGTATCATTTGAATATACATTCAGAGAGAATACTGGTAATCTCTAGCAAATAAATTCCCACCATTTTAGTTCAATTTTTGTAATTATCTATTTTCAATCTAATTAAGTAATATATGATTCTTTGAAATATGTGGAAGTGTATTTAAATTTGGATTTTCCAAATTAATTGAAAGAAGGAAACGAAATTCACTCTTAAAGGGTGAAAATACTGCAACTCCGACAAAAGTGAGAATTCTAATCTTCTAACGAAGTTCTCTTCACACACGGAAGATAATAATATAGTAAAATAGTAGCATTTTGTTCAATTATTTCGTCACAATTGCCTCACGGTCTCAGAGGTTTTCTTATCGTATGTAGTAAAAATTATTGCAGTTGTAACATTTTATTCCATATTTGAGGAGTAGTATTAATTCACTAGAAAATGTTGTAATTTTTATTGTATTATTTTTCTCCGTGCAGGAGTTCAATATTTCCCTTCATTGGAGTGATAATTCACTCTTATCGGATCCGCAGTATTTTCACTGCAAGAAATTTAGAGATTAATATCAGAAAAATCTTGAATTCGAACTTCATTTTGTACACGGAGAAAATATATTGACGAAAAATTATTCAAAGTTGAGTAAAACGAGGACATAGTGGCATTCCCGCGAAGTTGAAAATCCAGTTGACTTAATTTTACTCGACTACAGATGAAAATCAATTCAGATGTTTTTCAACAGTATTCAACTTGTTGAAATAATGAAAACATTTGAATTTATTTTCATCTGTAGTTGAGTAAAATGAACTCGACCGGATTTTAAACTTCGCGGGAATGCCACTATGTCCCCGTTTTACTCAACTTTGGGTAATTTTTCGCCAATACATTTTCTCCGTGTAACGTTTTTTTGGAATCTCTTGGAAATTAGAACGTGATACGCCATTTTTCTTTCATTTTCTCTCTGTTATTCTCATTCGATGCTCGTTGTGTTCCCCGCAGTTATAACGAAGAGTTTTGCTTTCTTCTCTCTTAGTACCTCATCGTACCTGATTGATTTTATTTCTTCCTTCGATAATTCCTAATGCTCCTTCATCCTTCTGTCCCTCACCATCTTGCTGGTGCTTCTTTTTCTCTTTCTCCTCCCTATTGCCACATATCTCTCCCACCGTTACTTTGTGTGATACGCGTTGGGGAAGAGAGAGAGAGAGAGAGAGAGAGAGAGAGAGAGAAAGAGAGAGAAAGAGGGAGAGAAAGCAAAAGAAGGAAAAAGAACAACTCGTTGTACCAGTTAGAGTTTGCGTTTGAAACCAACAGCAGTTCGGGCGTCTGATGTGTCTGAACCATGTTTCTTGTTGTTCACATTTTTATTTCGTCCCTCTTTTGGACGATCTTTTTAATATACGAATGGAATGATTTATCGACAGATAGAATATAAAGGTTTTTCGATACAATTAAATATAATTTACTTATGAGAAATGTATTGGATGAGATAGTAATGCATACATTTCTCGCTTAAGGGGATACTAGCGGCGTGGCAGTAGCCAAATCGTTTATAACAAACTATGGGCAAAGCCTTCAATTTTATTGAAATATCGCTCTGTACAGCACTTCTACTTGAATCAGAGAAGTGCTGTACAGAGTGATATTTTTATTAAATTAAAGTGTTTACCCGTAGTTTGTCATAAACCATTTGGCTGCTGCGACGCCGCTAGTATTACCTTAAGTAATAAGTACAATCAGAAAAATGCATTACCTGCACATGCAATTGATTTTACCGAACATCTTTGAGTAAACTCACAAACAATTTTGGTGAAATTTTAAATAATTTGTGTCACTTGACAAACATTCGTTAGGAAGTCACGAGAATTCTTGGGGAATTCACAGAAAATTTGTGGATCCTCGAATGATCTGGGAAATTATCAATCCGTAAGGTTTTCACCGTACTTTTAGGGTGAAGCACGGTGAGATGACGTACTTTCTCGGTCCTCTATAGCATGGGTTGATACTTTAAACCTCCCTCAGCAGCGCGATTCAGGAAAATGTCTATGCTCTCACGAGAATCTTACCAGGCGCTAGCCAGAATCTAGCCACTAGCGGGGAACTTGGAAGGACCTGGCCAGTGTCGATGCAATATTTCCTCGGGTCGTTCACTCAAGAGAAATATAAAGATTCCATTACAATTTTGAGATCTTCTTTGAGTGAATGACGTTTTACTATGTATTATTTTATGCCGTAGAAGTGCAGGAAAGTGCACGGAAAGACCATCAACGTTTAGAAAAATGACTGTTAATTTAGGGAAAAAGAGGATCGCTGAAAGATATTCGTAGTGAGTCTACCAAAAATCCGTAGTCAAAATATCAACAGTTGATAGTTTCATTGGTATTTTTCACAGTGAAACTATCAATTGTTAATACATCGACTACGAATTTTTAGTAGAATTACTACGAATATTTTTCAGCGATTTTCGTTTTCCCTAAATTGACAGTCATTTTTCTAAATATTAAAACACCCGGTCTTTCCGCGTGCGCCATCTTACCTTCATTTACTCTATGCCCTACTTCGCAGTGGTCTGATTTTTCCCTGTTTTGATCACCTAAAGTTATACTTAGTTGTCTGATTAAGATAGTTACATCAATTAACGTAAATGATAAGTATTCACAACTATTAGCTCAACTATTTGTGTTAATTCAGTGAACTAATGTTGTATTTGTCCTAACTATTGATTATGTACCGTAAATACTTCCGTTGATGATCGAAACCCGACTTTATACGTAAGTAGTTGCTGCAAGATGGAACAAGATACTGTACGAATTATACTACCGTCCTAAACCAAAAGGTCGTGAGTCAAAATTTTGATGTTTTGAGATATCAAGCATTCTATTCAAACTCGTACACGGAGAGAAATAAAAGATTATGTTCTACTCCATAATCTCGACATTTTTTGGTAGCTCCTACGGTATTTTCAGTGTGGCTTACTCCTTGAAAAGTGAAGCTTTCTTGAAAGTTGATAAAAAGTACTCCAATGGAGTAACTTCCACTCCGAAAATGTACTTGAAAAAAAATTCCTTCCAACCAAATAAATAGTTTATTTGTCCTTTCTCCATCAAATATTTCTTAGGATTAATGAAATATTCAATCGAATCAAATAATGGAATGCTTGCCTCAAATAATTTGGTCTTGTAAAGAAATAATTTAAAAGTCACAAGTAATCAGTTTTTGCATCTCATTGAATATTTCTACAAGTAAATATTTTATGGAGAGGGGACGAATAAATATTTTTTCCGGTGTAGTCATCTATTTACTGACTGGGCGCTGGTGCAAGAGCTGCCGCGATTGGAATAGCAGTTACTCTTCATTCTTCTGCGTAAACATATCAAATCCCGACTAAAATTTCAATCGGGTTAACCCGATGGTTGACTAGGACCTGATCAGGACCTGGCTGGGTCCTAATCGAAGGCCGGGTTAACCCGATCAGATGAGAATGAATTTCTAGTCGGGATGATACAAGCGCCGTGATTTCTAAATCAGTTTTCCAAATAGTTTTCAATAGTGTCAAGATTTTTTCAATTGAAACGCACATGAAAAACCTATTCGAATACGAATATGTAAAAGAACGGAGAAAAATTTTCCTCACATACGGTCTTTTGGCGTAGAACGGCAGCATATACACGTCGAGGAAAGTTTCTTAAAAAAATACTACATTTTACAGTAAAGTAGGGACAAAATCACATTGTGGGGTTATGTATTATATTTTATCATTCAAATTACTACACTTCTTAATGAAAAGTGACGGAATTCTGTTATTTATTGATAGAAAGTATAGTAATTTGAATTGAGAGGAGATTCTCATCTAGCGACCCTAAAATAAGGTGATTTTCTCGAATTTTTTTTTTCCATGGAAGGAAGTAAATGAAGAACTCGGGGGTTTTTCACACTTGTTAATTGAGTCTTCAAGTACATAAAAAAGTTGTTTTCAGTGAAGAATAATGCCTTGGGAATCGTTGATACGCGTTGAAACATAACCAGCTAAGAAACAGTGAACAGTCGGGCGCGGCTATGGCACTTACAAAAATTATCAGGAATCAAAAATCCAAACATTTTAATGAAATATATTATATTTGTTGGAGGTTGTACCAATAAAACCAATGGAAAGTCCAAAATTAAAAAAATGACAGGCATGCAAACTTTTGGTAGCGTTTTTTCACCTTTTTTTCGCTCTTCAAAGTGCTATAAAAAGACAAAAAAAGGCAAATGTCATATCTATTTAGGTTCATCCTCCAATAAATTCAATCGGCTTCAAAATAAAAAAACAAAAAGAGCAATCCGTTCAGTAATTTTTGAGATATCGTGGAGTTAAAAAGGTTTCGGAATTCGAATCCTTTAACTTGAGAAAACTTTTTTCATTTACTTTTTTAAGGCCCATTTAATGAGTTCCAAATAACTCGAGTTCTTAATTTATTTCCTTCTTGAGAACAAAAATTCGAGAAAATCAGCTTATTTCGGAATTCGCTTGATGAGAACGTCTCTTTTGAAAAAACATAATTCATAACCTAACAGTTTGATTTAGTCCCTACTTCACCGCAAAGTGTAGCAATCTTTTAGGTAACTTTTCCCTGCGTGTACAATTTTAAGAATACCATGAATCAACTATTGAACCAATGATATTTCCCTGATTGAAGTTTAGGAAGTAAATATGTGATGTGACATGTGAGATCCACTGTAACGAGGCGATATATGGATGATGGAGAGAGGGATGAGTAAGGAATGAGGAGCGGGAAAGGTAACCAAAACCAGGAAGTAGGGAAGCTAAGACGATAAGACGTCGATCGACCGTTATACAGAACAAACGTCTTCATTGAAAGCTCTGTATTGAAAATATATTTCTGAATGTAATATGTACATATAATAATAATATTAGAAATAGAGCGAATAATTATAAAATCAGAGCTCTACAAAATAACAAAGCTTCCTGATAAAGGAAAAGAGCAAATCGAATTTCCTTCTCTCCTCAGCGGAAATTTATTGAACATTTCTGAAAAACATCCACGATTGAGAAATCGAGTTAAATCACTATCGTCAAATAAGGTAACCATAATTTCATTTTGAATATAAAAAGTTGATAGCTAACAGAGTCCGGCTTGTGGACTAAACATCATTTCATAACTTGTTGTATCGCCACATAATCATATTCGTCTTATTAAATCCGTTCCACATATTCAAATAAACAGTTGATTTCATTACAAATCTTTTATAACAAATAATATTCGTCTGAATATAATGATTCCTTAATAACGAAATATTAAGAAATCATCATACCACGTTCGGGAAAGTGTGTATAAAGGTGCCAAAGAATAGCATATATGTTAAACGTATATACGTATACTAGTGTATGATATATGCACATGCGCGTGACGTATGTTCGCGAAGTATGTGAACGATCTAGAGAGTGGAGAGAATGGGTTGAAGGATGGTGACATAGAGATTACCCAGGGACGCGACAAATGGGCATATGAAACTGTGATTTCATTTTAATGCTACAAAGGCAAACGGTTCAATGGCATATATATACATGAAGTTATTACCATACGCATTGCATACAATACGTAATTTAATATTCAAACGGTAATAAAATCAATAATTGTTCATTGTTATCAATGTTGTTTGGCCATTTCAAAAATCCCAAACATGTTCCTTTTCCTCGAAACATTCAAAAAACACAAAAGACGAATATAACAATTTCATTATGGCGATCCTGTTCGATGATGGCTCTATGAACGCAATCGAGTGCCACTTGCACGTAATCGATATTCAGATCAGTTGCGTGTGTGTCTATATCTGACCATCTTCGTAATTTGTAACTTTCTCCATCGTATCAGGTGGAAACATCATTCCTTCTAAACACACTCTTCTATTGCGTTACATTTTGATTTATTTATTAGTTGGATATGAATTTCCTTCCATAAGGGTGTAATTTCATAATTTATAATTTGATATCGGGTGAAAATTAAATGATGAGGAAATATTGAATATTTCTCGTGTAATGGATTCGAACATATTGAATTATTCGTGACTGGAGATAAAACAGTCATCCCCTTGATTGTGTACGGTATGGGAATCAATGTAAAATGTAATTTCGTTCAAGCAGGAAAATTAACTTACCACCAAAAAGGGCTGTTGGATCGAGTAGTGGATTGGCTTGGTCCGCCTGAAGTTTATCGGAGGCGGAGGTGGCGCCTGGAATTGCCGTGGCTCCCGTTTCACCTCCGCCACCTCCACCACCTCCGCTCGATGCGGAGTTCTCCTTCTCCATACCAATCCCCCTAAAATTAAATAAAAACATTCAAAGAAAGGAAATACTTATGAACTAACTTTCATTTAATTATGAACATCTAGAATATGTACCTACTAAAAATGTTTCTTGATTCAAATAAATTTTATTTGATCCAACTAAAAGGGAATAGAAATATTGTGGGTTTGAATGAACCTTCACTTGATTCGAATAAATTCAGGTATATAATTTTTCTCTAAAGCTAAAATAGACAAAAACTAAATTAACTAAGAGACTCGTAAGTTTTTCGCAATTATTTCATAAGGGACTCGAATGGGTCTAGCTTCTGTAGTGCGGCGTTATAAAACTAGGGAATGCCAAAAGTCATTTTTGCTAGGGGTAGTCATAAGATTACTATCGTAGAACCTCATGTAGCAACGGAAAAAAAGAATTATTGTACAACATTTTGAAAATAAAATTGATAAAATATTCATAGAATCTTCTTGTATTATATAGAATTTGTCATTCGAAGTTTGGTTTCATTCTTGAGATTCTATCGGATTCAAGGAAGAGAAGTGAAGTCAATTCTTATAAAGGATACCAGAGTCGAAATTTAAAATTTTCTTTGCATCTACTATCTATGGACCATCGAAATAAAATTAATCTGAACTCTTTCACGATGATAAATATTGAAATTTGTTTTGTACGGCTTCCATCTTTGTCCCTTCCTCTCTTCTCTCCCTTTGTACACTGTAAAAAGAGTTACATTAATAGTTGACATATATCGATTTGAAATCCGACCTAATGTAGCATAGCATTGGAGATAATCTATTGTCTTAATGCATAATTTAAAATATCAATAGATAACTGATAATCCATGATATTATATTATCTGTGAATAAAATAGATTAACCGTAATGTCATGCTATATTAGGTCGGATTTCAAACTGATATTTGTTAACTTTCGATATAATCTTTTTACAGTGTATTATATTATATAATCCTGAATAAATTCAATTCGAATAAACCCGTTCAAAATTCGATTGGTATACACAAAATTTGTCAAATCCAAGACATGAGAAATCAAAAGAACAGGCATTATCGAACGTGTGTAAACAAATTTCATGCAACAATGTGTAAAACAATAATGAGAACTCTGAATAGAAATGAGAGTTTGAAATTCATCTCAATTAATCTTATCATCATAACGAATGACGAACGCCAAACAACGTTTGGAATTGAATTTCAATTGAATCATGTCTTTGTACAAACGAATATCAAGTATTTGGCTTGTGCGTATTATATATAATATGCGTATACATATATATGAACATATGAAGAACGTCTATATATGTATATATGTATATACGTGGAAATACATATGCATATCACCGAACATATTTGCATTCACCAACTGTTTACCATAGTCGAAGAAAGGTTTCCTCCAGCGCTTTAAATAAAGGTCGTTCTCCCCTCCACTTTTTTCCCCTCCAGCGCTTAAATCAGCTGACTGCTGTTCCCTTCTTTCCCTCTGCCCCAACTCTATATTCCCAGCTGTTGTATAAATATACATCCTCATAACGTTGAGTGAGGTTAGGTTGGTGCTAGGCTAGACACCGTAAAGACAGGAAAAAGGCTTACAAAATCATTGTCATGTTCCGATATCAATTTTTCAATCATTTTTCATCATTTTCATCCTTCTTCGTACTCTCCGACGCAAAATCCTGTATACGAAGAGTTTCATTTTCCGAATATATCTAGAAAACATTTGCGGACAAGTGAAGAAGCTCATGTCACTGAACTTTCTAAGCGATTATGAATACAACATCTCTTTACACATATACTTTTTATTATGAAATTATGATGAGACCAAGAGAAACTCAGCAAAATACGTGCACAAATATTTTGTTCTGAATTTACGAACTGCAATTTTTACTCCGAAAGACAGCGCATAAAAGCAAAGCTTATTAAGAAGCGGCAAGAGGGAAGAAATATTCCTTGTTTCTGCTCTTTGACTACTTTTATCACTTCTTTTTTCATCTTTTGTTTTTTACTTCGTCTTTTCCTTTGCCCCGTTTTGGCGTGTAATACACAGCCTTCTCTCCTTGAATGTACTGTATATGGGACAATCCGCAAATGCTATTTGATTTTCAGCAAGGAAAACGACGCTCCGAGATACTCGTAAATTGGCGAAGAGAAGGAACGTGTTGAGGGAGGATAAAAGATATCAAGAAACGAGGGCGACGGAAGAAAGAAGAAAGAGAGATCTGAAAAGGGAAAGATATTACAGACAAGGGCGAATGCAGATACGATTCCTTATCCAGTTTATTTTTTTTCCTTTTCACATTCATTGGATGAAAATGTTTTATTCGCGTAGATTTATGCATAATAATTTTTCATTGTACCGATAGAATAATTCATTTGAACCAAATAACATCTGTTAACAGGTGACAAATACGAAGATGGATGAGACCGGATAAAATGAATGTTCCTTTTCATCAACTTCACGTTGATTATTAGAAATAATTAATCTTGTTTTCCGTGAATGAATCCTATCAAAGGGCAATAAAACTTTTATAAGATGACAAATAAATCGAGTACACGGAGAAAAATTTGGTTTTAAATATTACCTACTACATTTTGTACTGAAGTGGCAGCGTAAGTGAAATGGTAGCATTTTTACAACACAGTGTAGTAAAAATTCAAGCTTTATGATATAAAGTTGCACCAAATTAAACGATTTTTCAAATCATTAAGCATTAATGTTTACTACACTGTGTTGTAAAAATTATACTATGTCACTTATGCTGCTACTTGAGTACAAAATGTAGTAATCAATACTTCCCTAGTAGAAATCAACACTGGATCAACGTTGTTCCGAGGCATCTAAGCTCGAAACAACGTTGATTCGGTGCTGATTTCATCTAGGGTTGAGCTAACATGTATATAGATATTTTTTGTTTTCTACTCGTGAAAATATGTTTGTTAACTATGAATAAATTTTGCCAAATCCAAAAACCGTGTAGCTCAATATTTAGGAAACTGAACATTAATTTGAGGACAAGCGAATTGAAGGGCAATACTCAGAATGTGACTTAACTTTTCATAACGAAACTACTAATTTCCGGTTACTATTCGGATACTATTTATTCTCATAGCAAAATCACTGAATATAAGTTCTCACGTGTATAATATTCATCCTTGAAATTCTTTGTTTTTTCCAAATTTTCTTCCCTAAGTTTCTCAACTGTCCATATCATTCTCCTTGGAAAGACCAAACAAAATAAATCAAGCCTTCAATCATTTGATAACTTCAAAAATTCTCAAAATTCATTTAGAAAAGATGAAAATTACAAGATATTTTGAGGGAAATAGGAAGAGAATAAACGAAAAATAAATGGATAGAATGAACAATTCAAAGGATGAGTGGATTCTCATAGAAATCAAGGCAAGGGAATTTCCTTTTGTAACATTCAGATATCTTATTCAAAGAATTCCTAGGGGATTGATCGTTTGCATAACATTTCGATGGATAATATTTCGTTATCTCAAGGCGCACTCAAATCAGGATAATTGTACGGTTAAATATATTCCTATGATTCGATTGAGTATCCCCAATGTCGTGGTTCTATTACTTTATCGTTTGAACGATCTAGAACAATTTTGATCTCCCGAGTAAAAACCACAATGTTGTATAACCATTTATATATCACTTTTCATATAAATTTTGAAAGACAAAGGGGTGTGCTTTATCACTTGTGATCGATGGACGCGGTTCGGGAAAGCGAAAAAAAAAGAACGTAAAAAGAGAAAGAAATGAATGATTCGAGGGCAATATACGCAATTTTACCCCCTGTATGTGAGCCTGGTAAACCAGAAGAACATGTCAGAGAGAACTTTCCTATGAATACAACATGGTATGATTATAGTTTGATTAACTCCATCAATGCTAACTTTTCTCTTTCCCAGTTTATCGGGTCGTGATAATGATAGTAACAACGCTACAACGCAGCCTCTCAAAGCCTTCATCCCCCACTTTCTCTCCTATACTAGGGTAGTCTCCCTGCAGCAGTCGTAACGCTCTTCTCGGCGTAGCGCATAGTATGGAGTGTTTCGAGATAGGTAACGTAGCTGTTATATTACTATATCTAAGCGTGGCAACGAGGACTCGAATCTCTCGCGTAGCGAACCGACATTATGGTTCCCGTTGGCGCGTGGGTGAAACCAGGATAGGAGAAATGAACGGAAAGAGAAGAAACGACGTATACATGAAAAGAGGGGGAGGGAGAAAGAGAGGACAAGGGGGTTGGTCGCCAAAGAGGGTGGGAGAGAGAGAAAGAGGTAGGGAAGAAGTGGAGGGTGGGAGGGAGGGGGAGAGAAGTAGCAGCAATCAATACAGTGCCAGCAGAGCAAAACCATCCCCCCCGACCATGTCTCTCTTTCTCTCGTACTCTCCATTGCTGGCACAAATGCGATGACGCTTGTATGGATGCTATGTAGAAGGATAGAGCGTCGTTAACGATGTCTACCCACGCACACGCGCAAAGATCACAGTGATCTTTTTCTTCTTTGTACGATCTAGCTCTCTCTCTCTCTCTCTCTCTCTCTATCTTTCTTTCTCTCTTTCACATACACAACCCCCTCTGTATTTAAGAGAATGAAATAATACATTCATATATTTGTTGAAGATTTTCAGAAATAAAATGTACGTACGTGGGTTTGAAGACGTACTTTTATTACATAACGATTCAAGGATGGTTCTCTCTTTTCCCCCGTGTCTGTTTTTATCTGTGTGCTCGAATCTGTGGAATCTTATTATTCCGATTACTGTCCACTGGAATCGATAGATTTTAATATGAAAATTGAATGATTTCAATACTGATAATTGTGTCATCAAAATTCTTAGAATTTTACATTCGTAATATAAATGCACGGAATTTTATGAAGGAAAAAGAGAAGACCAAACTTGCCCACAATTGCTTCATTGATTTAATACACATTATACTGAAAAGATGTTATATTTAATATCACTATGAAAAAAATAACAGTAGAGGAACAGACTATAGCACGTGAGAATAAATCATGAAATCAATGTCCATTTTGTTATGTGAAAATTGTCAAATGAACATGATTAACACAATATTTTCTTCTTGCGTTAAACATAATCCAGGCTTGAATTCAATTTGGTGAGCTCGAACCCCGTGGGAAAGTTCATTCCAGCATTAGCACAAGTAACATGAATGGACGGAGAAAAAGCACGTTCCGAAAATTAGTACATTTCCTCTACATTAGAAGGATGAGTATTGAATATCAATGTTATTGAATGATAGACAATGTATTAAAAATATATGATTTACCCGCTATTCTTCAATAGGTGAACACTAGACGAAAAAAATAATTCGGTATTATTTGGATAGCTAACACTTAGCTACTCACTTGGTCATTTTCAAAACGTGCTTTTTCCCGTGTATAAAGGGCTTCTTCCAAGATTAAAAACTGCTTCGAGATTCGAACTATGATTCGAGCGATTTGGAGATTTAATTAAAAAAATGCGTGTGAAAAAAATTTACAAAATGTGTATACAACGTTTACGTCCAAACATTCTAACGGTAAAATAATTTTCCAGATTTTGAAATGCTGTTCGATTTTCAAGCAATTTTCCGCTAAAGTGTGAATATTGAAACTCACCCGTTAAATGTTAGATAATATCGAACGTGAATATGCCATGCGATTCCACTGTATTTGTGAGTAATTAACTGAACTCGAATCGTCGACGATTATCGGTTTTATCAATCTGTACGTCTTCCGGTTATTAAGACAAATAGAGTTATTCTCGATCCTTAAACCCAAGTTGCAACAATTTTATCAATGAAAAGAAAGTTGAGCTTGCTTGAATAGGAGTCAATGCTCTCAATTCAATATTCAATCAATCGATACTTATCATTTCAACTATTATTCCATGGAATATCAATGGATGAACGAATGAATGAATTTCTACTTACGGTTAATTACGAGGTCTCAACTCATAGTAAGATCCAACTCCATGGTTCTCCATGACATCTGTAACAGACAAACAAACAAAAATTATTTCGCGATCTTAATTTGGCATTTCATTCGATTTCATAGATCCATCATTCGAACAAGTACATTTTTTTCAAAAATTGAATTATAGTGTTTTCAAAATTCAAACTTTGCCAGATATTTACATTGAAGATGGCTATATTTTTATGGTGCTCATAGAATATCCTCCATTACGAGCCTCGTAATTATATTCATTTTAAATTCTAATGTATTCACGCTATATTATGGTGAACCGTCGTATATTTATACTTTAGAACAGCATATTCAAGTATACCTCACAAGTACAACATAAACGGGATTAATCTTTAATATGAGATTTTTAGTGGGTAGGAAAATTCATATCTCGAATTAAAGTTTTACTTCAAAATTGTCTAGTCCGAAAACTTCATTTATTTATGGTTACATGTTTTATATTCAAATTTACTACAATAATACATATTCCATAAAGTATTCATGAAAATCAGTGGACTGCTAAGAAACCGATAAAATTGTCCAGCATTCGCCATCCAAATTTCAGTCTATCCGTCAAATTTATGATGAATTTACGAGCGCTCTCGGCCTTGGCCGTATGCCAGCCACGACCAAGAGCGGTCGTGAACCTATTCCAAACTCGATTGCAAATATCATGCGTTACATAGTGTTGTATTCTATCCAAAAACAAGGATCCCGTTCGAATGAATCATTTCAAACGTGTACATGATATTGTTAATTATCTCTCCAGGGACATTATTCTGAAATTACTAATAAATAAATATTATCGAGCTGCGGATGAGATGAAATATTTCACGAGCTTCGAATAATATTCAATGGACAGGCAGAATCTATAAGATGTTTCCTCGTTTGCTGAAATTGAGTTGTCATAAGGATTAATCAAGTTCCTTGGTTAAAAGAATTCATTGAATCTGACGAATGAAATTTCATGGGATTTGGTCAGAACATTGTACAGGATTCAATGGGATTTGGCGAGAATCAATGGATTCTTTCAACCTTCCTTTCGTACTTACACTAAAAAGAACACCGTCTAATGATGAAACGAGGCTGCATAATCAGAAAACGATCCCGTTTCAAAATACTTTCAGACGGGGATTCGTTTTATACACTGAGAAAACAGATATCTTGAAAAATACCATAATTTATGGATTTTCAGCGCTGGTCTGACCCAAGTCGGAATATTCACTTGCATGAATCTCTAAAAGTACCATAATTTCTTGGACTTTTTGAAATAAGTATGGTACCTTCCGTATAAAAGTCCAAGACATTATGGTACTTTTAGAGGCTTTTTCAGGTAAATATTTAGACTCGGTCAGACCAGCGCAGAAAATCCATAAATTATGGTACTTTTTAAGATACCTTTTTCTCCGTGTAACAAGACGGGAACCGTCTTGAACCATTCCATTCCACTAACAGACCACTTCTTCTGTTAGTAAAACGACATTCGTCTGATGACAAGACGGGGTCCCTTCTAGTGATAAGACGGTGAGAAAATACTCAACCTTACTTACTTGGGAGCAGATTAGAAACATTTTTCTTGTCGTGAAACGAATATCGTCTTGTGAGAAGACGTGATTCATTTCAAGGTTAGACGATTTTTGTCTGCTTATAAAACTGCACGGTTATTGTATTAAGACAGCCGATTATAATGTTGAAACGGCTTCGTTTCACCAGGGAAACGGAATATTTTTCAGACAGCTGTCGTCTTATGATAAGAAAATAATTTCTATGAGTATAATAAATTATCGTTCACAGTATTCTACTCCCACACTCAGAAAAAAAAATACTGGAGCCAAGTCCGTAAGGCTTTGGATACGGCGAATTTCGAAGTAAGTCCCCGGTCAATCATTTCAATCGACATCCAGTTGACTTAAGCGCGCAGCGAAATCTACCGTATCCGAACCCTTCCGGAGTGTAGCCAAATCTGGTGTTTTCTCAACGCATGTTATCAAGTAACTCAATTAATCCTATTCTCTGAATCCGAAACAGTGAAAAATCACGTGTTTCACTCCACTAAGTCTCAGAAGTTGGCCAGTCCGCTTCGAGTGGGATTTTCACTCATTTCGAATGAATCCTCACTCTTTTAGAGTGGAAAATTGACTAGAATTTGAGTAGCTGTGAGTTTCTAACCTCAAACCTTAGAATATCACTCTAAAAGAGTGGAAATTCCACTCAAAATTTCGACGGGCTCACTTTTGGCTGGCTGAAGAGTGAAATCTCGCTCTAAAAATTTTAGAGAGTAATTTTGAAATGTTTTTATTTTACTCCTGATCTTAAACAATGAGTTCATCAGTATTAGGTATAAGTGGAATCACTTAATTCTGTTTCACTGACAAATTTCATTGAAATTTTATGATTATTATTATTATCGATGTGCCGAAGTTGATCTAGCGGATTCATAGAAAACGAGTATTCAAAAGAGAATGTGCAGGAGAGAAAATATGCAACCCATGTAAGTGAGCTTGTAATATTTGCACGTGAGAGTGAGTATGTGTGATTGCTGCATTTAGAAGGCTAGGGACGCTGGTATTTGATAAAATGACAGACAGTGGGGGAAATACTTCGACCTTTACGATACGGAACTCAAACACTTTGTTTTTCTCCAGTTTGTCAATCTTCTCCTCATTCTATCTGATTTAAATTGATCAATGGCTTTGCTGGAAGAGTGACAGATAACATAACAATCAATTCAATTGTGTTGAAGATTGTTAGAAATAATCCAATATTCCATTCATTGATCAAAAAAATAATACTCGATTGATCCAGATGAACTTTTATTGAATCAATCAAATATTCAATATTTGATTGATTGAATAAATATTTATCTGAATCAACTGAACATTCCTACACGACTATTGAATCAATTATTTTATTGCTCCCGGAAAGCCTTCCTTTCGGTGTTGGAATAAAACTGACATGTGTATGGAATATGAAAATAAAGAGCGCCACAGATTTTATTTTAACTTACTAGACAAATTTTAAACGTTTGCGTTTTCAATTATGAGGAACAAAAGTTTATTGCTTCACCTGCTGTGGTGGCATTGAATTGCAATAAATCGTAAATATATGTATCTTTCGGAAAAATTAAGTTAATATTGGTTGAATATATTTAAACATATTTTGCCACATATTGTAGAGTTCCAGAATTCATGAATGAAAAATAGCGTCACACCGATGATTCAACCCCTTATTTCTATCATATCATTTTCACTATATCATGTAATAATGGTAATACACACATATATATATATATATGTATATATTCATGTGAATATCACGAACATTGAACTTGAACTGTTGATTTCTGTAAGAAAACAAACGTATATATATGTATAGAATTTTGCCATGTTTTTATCAATCGACTGAATAGATTTTTCTGAAAATCCGCTGAAATGCGTGCACTGATTATTATTATTATTTTAATTCAATTCACGTGTGTACGTGAGGATGTACACGTGCAACACATATCGCATAAAAATTGTATAGTACTCATCATGAATAATGCATGAGTTTGAAAACTTGATAACGCATTCTCATTCATACATATAATAAATATATACATGTGTATAAGTATACTCACACGTGTTTACGCGTTTACTTGTAGATATACGTATATTATTTTTCGCATAGAATCATTTTATTTGCAATGTCTTTCCGCGCTTCGTATTGAGATAGGTCGTGATTTTTCTTTCGAAGTATCGTGCGATGGGTGTTATCGCTTCACACGTGCAGCAAGCAGTTGATAAAACTTTTCTCCCATCCTTCCTATTCTGATTAATCAATTAATTAATGTTACTGGATAATCAAATACTTTGTATATAAATATACATTTTAATATTGGTTTTATCTCGAATCCGTTATAAATGGGCTTGTTTTTATGTGTTTTTCTTGTTCCCATCCGCCTGTGGAGCCGCGAGATGTTAATTTTCAATTACAAGTATCAAGTAATATGACTTTTCCGCAAAGATTAGGATATGCAGTTGGTGAAATTATTTCCCAGAATTCAAATTTGATGTTCGGATCTCATAAAACCATGTATGACATAGAACTAAGTGAGGGTTAATTGACAGAGGTAGGGTGAAACACTTCAAATTTAAAAAAGCAGGAAAGAAAGAAACAAAGGAGAAGTCGGCAATTCTTTTTGAGGCAGTCAAAAGAGTACATCTCGATCTTTCCATTCAAGTGGAATCTCGCTTTTTCAGATTTAGAGAGTACATTCACTTAAATACTTGAACACTTACACAATTTTGGGGAGTTCAAGTTCGTGATTGATGCGGGGAATCAGAATGGAACTAATTGTCTGATTATCACGATAAAAACTTTTTTACTACTTCAGAATCTGTTCAAGGATGGACAGTTTTAATTACTTTTTTTTTTTCTCGCAAATGCTTTTTTATTTTCATAAAACAGAAATTTTTAACATCAAATTCGCAAGTATATGAAGTACGAAAAGTAATTGAGGCTGCCCATCTCTGGATCTTTCATTGTATATGAAAAATATTCAGCAAAAAATTCGTTCACTCAAGTTCTAATTATGACCTCATGTTAGGTGCAATTGTGACTAATGGATTAAAATACTGTATAAAGTAGGCGTTTAGAGTAGATTCGACTTCTCAATTATAATCATGTCTGACATGAAGTCATAGCCAGGACGCCCTCTTTCATGGTGATTCTAATTTAAATTACCTCTTGAAATACAAGAATTGATATATAAATATTTGATGATAATAATGTACATTCACAGGGAAAAGTTACAAAAGATTGTAGCGGATAACATTATTCAGATTTACATTTACAGGGAGAGAAAAATTTGCTGATGCAGTAAATCAAAGTGTTATATTCGGAATAGCAAATTTTTTCATTAGCCCAACGAATAATTAGCTGTTTCAACCCATCGCACGATTCTCTCAGTCACCTAATTGGCTGAAATAGCGAATTTTCATACCATAATTGACGGGTGCGAGTTCAGGGGAGGAGCCATGGAGGTCATGACCACCTCTCCCCTCAAAATTCATTCTCGGATTCGTCTGTGATACCTGAATTTGCTGGATCAGGACATTTTTTTCCGTGAAATTACTTTAGATGAGAAATTCTATACATCACAACATAATGGGACCACTTCCCAACAAATTATCAGATACTTCCCTCTTTGTAAAATCGAATAGAAAATAATTTACAGTATTGCAGAGTCGATCGAATCATTCAGTCATAAAACCTATGATAATAAATCACCGAGAAAAGAAAGTACAAATTTCAAAATGTTATCCAAAATTTATTGATGTTGAGAGGAAAAGAAAACTTTTTCTTCTTCAAGTTCAAAAATCATATGGAGGAAAGAAAGAGGGAAAGCGAAAAACTGTATGATGATTTTACACATCAGGAAAATCACTGTTTAAAACTTAGCGAGCGGCCATTAACCTTCACCCACATCACTCAATCGTATGGTAGCAGCGCGGCTGCGCCGACAATAGTCTCGGCGATCGAACGACGTGTACGATAAATCAGAATGGTTACTCGACTTCCATTCAATTTATCTCAACTATTACGATAACCATCGACTCGTTCCCAAAGTCATTCCTCATACGTCATTTCATTCATAATTAAAAATAGAACAAATTAATTACCGATCGAATGAAATGATAAACTTGAGAAAAGAAGAGTTATACAGACTTTGTATGCTGTATACATTGTATTACGTTGAGAAACTTTAATGGAATATGGTCGCGGTTCCAAAGTCATGTGTATAAACGTATACCAGGATAAATGTACAAGAAAATAAAGAGTGCGCATGGAAGAATCACTTGGCTGGTTGGCTCGAAACCGGAAATCAGGTTCTTGGCGTGGCAAGACCAAACGAAACGAAACTGTGGCGGAAGTTACGCAGCGAAAACGCCTCACCGCCTCGTTCCTCATAAATCAGACTCGCTCACTCTCTTTCTCTCTACCTGCCATCTTTTTCTCCCTCTTTTCCTTTCCTGCGTGTTGTTACTCTTCCAAAGGGATTTCAAATTTTGGTAAACTTTGCTCCAAAATTTTTTGCAAAAAATATTGACAACAAGTACGAAATTCTCTCCTCAGTGATTATCGAGAGAACCTAACGTTATCTAACGCAATCATCTCGTAATTTTTTCAATAAGAATAAAATGGTTCTGATTTTCGTTGATTTTAGCTAGTAAAAACTGAAAAACATATAACCAGACTTTTGCAAATTTCAAACAGGAAGTTTTACTATTTATTTTCTAAAATCCAACACAAAAAAAAAACAGAATTCGCAATGATAGCAACAAATGTCGACATCTCTAGCAAAATTTGTATATTATTCTGTATGTAAACCTGAAAATTTTGCTAGTTCAGCGGGAAACTTGTGATTTCAGTTGACAGGGTGTGTACCCTTGAAATTTGGTTGGTCTTTTTAATGGGAACGCATAATTGTTCAACTTCGTTGAACCCCAAGCGCTGTGCACTGTAAAAAAAGTCTTAATCTGTTTGCATCTTAATTTCAGACAATGCTTTTTCCGTTGTGTCGCGATTGCTTTTTCAGCTCAATTTGTTTGCATCATAGATTCGGTCATAAAATTACCCGAATTTAAGACTTCCTTTAAACAGTGTGGTAGACACCCTGATTAATTATATTTCTCAGCAATTCAGTTAGCTGTAGCAGTAAATTTTCAGTTCGGTTAGCAAAAAGATTTCCTATTCTATATATAATAACTTGATTTTTCCTTCCTGAACAATTTTTCCTCGTGTCACAGTTTTGTTAAGGACAATGCCACAAGAACGCAAACCGTTTCACTATCGTGGAAAAACTGAAAAATATTCTTTGGGTTTTGAAGCAATTTGTTTCCCTGCATCACATTTGAACAACTGTTTCATTCGTGAACTAGCAGGAGCGCGTTCCACCCAACCCTAAGTAGTTTTCATATCCATCGGCCTATAAATTCTACAGAAGATAGAACCCTTCGATGAAATAATTGAAGCGAAACAACCACGGCGTCAGTGCAGTCACACAGAGTGGTTGAGTTGGAAAATTAATGATCGTATTATACTACATCAAAATCTTGTGACCCTATCACGTTTATTTATGTTTACTCACTCTATTATTGTCCAAATCATTGTTTATTAACAGGTACTGATTTTAACCTCGATCGAGCGAATTGAATAAATATAACTTATTATATTGACGGAGCATCGAATGACAATTTTAATAGAAAAAACCAATATTATATTTTCAACTAAAAATAGTGAACTTTTGTATGAACTAGTTCACTGAGGAACGGTTTTTATTTATGGTTCCGATATTTTTACCATTCACCTTATAAAACTTGGAAAGAAAGAAGATGAGAGAAATAATCTTTTATTATATTTCTATTTTGCGAGAAAAAAGAAGAGATTTAGCGAATCTCGACAACGTCTTTGTGAATGAAAGTAGAAGAATAGATATTCGTCGATGGAACGATCTTATACTGAAAAAAGAACTCAGTTACGGTTACCGAGTTAATTTGTTTCATTATGCACAGAAAATACAGAGGCAGAGTACAATGAATTCCCAATTCCTCCAGCAAAATGGTTGTGTGAAATCATAATTTAGGTGATTCATAACGTGATTACTGAGGGTGTTTATACTGGCAAGAACTGAAGTATAGTTTCCTCATTCAATCTTTATAGGAAGAAGTGAAATATCTTTATAAAATTAATTTATTTATTTCGTAGCGTTTAATGCTTCCAATATGAATGAATAAGAAATTGTTCGATTCTCTAAATCACTGATTAGAAATGCTAATTTTCAAATTCTCACTGATTCACCACGATCCTCACGATTTTTGTATTTAACGAAACCGGGTCTTCGTAATTTTTTGGAATGTTGGTGATTATCAGTGGACATTTCCTAAATGACATCAAGTCTAGTAACTGTGCCCTAGTAGAAATTTTTCTAGTCGTTCGGTAAACAATCGCAAGTTCCTCTTAAGAGCCTGACGAAGTCTAACAACACCTACATCGTTTATTTTATTTTATTCATGGGGAAATATTAGATAGATATTTTGTTTGGAATATTATATCAATTCTCATCACCTGATGAAAAATTGCAAAAAACCAACATAACGAAATTCAACAAGATTCAATAAAAAATTCGAATATTTATCGAGGGTTTGAATGAAATTCCAAACAGAGGATAAAATATAATACATCTAAGCGTGATATTCAACTTTTTTTGGAGTCGTTGGTATGTCAATTTTTTGCTCTGCACCGAGAGAAGAGTCTATTTGCATTCGATAAATCTTTATTTAGACCCAAAGAAATCAATTGTTATTTCCCAAAGAAACCTGACTCATTTCTCTCGAATGCGGATTTATCGAACACAAATAAATTCTCCTGTCGGTATATTAGGTTGATTTTTGAATTATTTTTCTTTTAATTCTTACTCCCCGAACAAATTGTATTTACAGATTTAGATTCAAACCCGCGAAAGATTGTTAAGAATCTCATTTTTCTTTTCGCATGACGTGAAGAAAAAAGTTGAAAAGCCTAAAAGGATCCAAGAATCAAGCTTTACATCAAAATTCATACTCAATTCGTATTCCGAAAGCAGGGTGGTAATTTTATTCAATGTATTATTATTTCGACCTAGTTTTTCGAGTTTAATTCGTGTATTCATTATAATCTGGTGTTCGTTTGTACATTTCTTTTTCTCCAATTATTATTGAATAACAAAGGCACAGCTAAGTTTTATTCTTTAGTTAGTTTAAAAAGTGATAATAGCATGCAACCGACTTATATGTACACCAAATATTCATTCGTTCTTTGCCACTGCTTTTTTCATTCTTGCGCTTATAGCAAACACGAGAAATGTCTTATCCCAATTTGCAATGTTTCGAGTAATGGAATAATCATCAAATCATTAGATAATGTCCTGATATCGTTGAATAAGTTAAAATCACCGAACAATTAATTGCCAATTAATCACAAAGAAACAGGAATTACATTAGAATTGATCATGCAGAAAAAAAGATATATGAATTTCTACAATGATTAATTATTCATTCTCTTATTGAAAATCAATCCCATATTCATTAATGAAACAACAGTGAGCGATTTCAGCTAGTGATCACAGAAAATTGTTTGTAACACGCATATTGTTTACATAATACACAATGAAAATTCATAAAGAACACAATCAGTTCAATAAGAGTTTTTATTCGCTAATTTTTGAGAATAATTTTTACAAATTTGGTGAAATACAGAACATAGAAATCAAGGAATAAATTTAAGTTTGGAAAATCAAGGGAAATGTGACAATTGATCGGAGAAAAAGTATGTCATTCGTGATTGAAAGGTAATAAAAAGGTCCATCATGGTTGAGAACATTTTGACGAACTTTTGGGGGCAGGTTATCGACGTGAGAATGACGTAATAAATAAGGGATGGATCGTTTCATATGTATTATTTACGGAAAGGAAATGATACACTGGAAATCTATACATTTTTTTTCCAATTTTAAGGTCATTCTGAGGAGAATTACTAGCCCTCCAAAGGTTTCTAATTCTTGAATCCAAAATTCATGAACATTATTTCTGTTCAATTGAAATAAATGTCAAAAATATAATTTTTTTTCTTGTACTAAATTTATGAATGTCATATCCATAGTTTTGAACCATTTTGAGGGTGAAACTTTTGCTAGATGTTAAATTTTTCGACGAGATTGAAACTAGGGAATAGCGGGTATGAAACTGAACCATTATATGGAATCATATGAAGCTGAAAGCAGCTACTAGCAGTCGATTGTTGTAACTCTTGATTAAACCTTGTTGAAGCTTTGTTAATATCAGGAATCGATCAAGTAGCATTCCAGTAAATGTTTCAGATGCTTAAATACTTCTACACGTTTTGTGTAAAAAGTTATGACAATCGATTGTTAGCTCTACGGCTGTCAGTTTCAGTCAGCTTCACTTGAATCATACGTCTGGTTTTTTTGAAAAATGAAGATTTTTATACCCTATGAATAATCACCGAATCTATTGATCCTAATTGCAGCACCCCGAAGACCTGCTTACCTCTTAGCTCCAAATTCATGTAATGAAAAATATTAATCATGTATTTCCCTCGGCATAGTAGATTTGAAGGAAAATGAAGAAAAGATCATTAAAGAACATGAGATTCCGTCGTGGACTGAGTTGATACGCGAGTAACGTTGTGAGAAGAGTTATAGACACTTGAAAGATATAATTCAAAGGCTTATCTCGTCCAGCTGATACTTCCATATCGTTGTTTGTCTCTCTACCCCTCTCAACTTTCGTCGTGCCAGATCGATACCAGAATATAACCCAGGGTGGGGCATTGTCGTACCCTACCTACCCCCCTGGTTGACAACCGTGGTTTCTGACGCGAAGGGAAAAGGGAGAACCGGGTGAGGGCGGAAGAGGAAGAAAACGCAGGCGAGAAAGAGAAAGATACACGTAAATCGAACGTAGACTTCGTCGTCGTCGGTGTCGTTCGTCGACGACATTGGCGCTCATGTCGACTCTGTTGTACGTGACCAAAGGGATATTTTGTTGTTGCTCATTTCATTGAAAATCCAAGAAAATAATAATAACAATCATAAACGCGGAATCAAATCCACAAAATTAACCCCCTAGAAATAAGGAAGCTGAACCTAGCAGCCGATTGTTGTGAACTCTTGGTTAAACCTTTGTTAATATCAGAAATCGATCAGCATTAACAACAGCATTAACATTTGCCGAAAGTAATCATGGATCATGGGGAGGAATTGATAAACTGACGAATTCAATCCAATTGTGATTTTTGTATATCCCTGATATCCCGAGAAGTCACTTCTTCGCGAAATGTTTGAAATTCTACTCCTACGTGATTCAAAAAGAGGATTCAAGAAAAATCGTTTAGAAGTAGGTATTTTACGATCGATTCGTAGAAACGAGTTTAGAAAAAAAAATCAGAATAATAATAACTCATATATGCACGACGGAAGGTGAAAGCCAGAAGATATTGGTTGAGGTTTTTGTTTGAGATACAGTGTGTAGATACTTCATACCACTTTTATGTGGGACGGAGATTTGTAAACGATGCAAGGAATGACGGATAAATTGCACGTACATTATGATTTTTCTATTATTAGAGAGTGTTCCATATCCTTAAGGCATTCACAGTATCATTATTATTATTGTATATACGTATATACAAACAATGTACGCCTGTTGTGATTTTTTCTTAAAACTGCATTGAATATATATACATATATATTGACATACACGAGGTCAGCCTATCACATCTCATGCATACGTATGTGAGTGCGCTCACATGAAAGACGAAGAACGAAGTTCGCCTCCTTTCACGGTTCTCCAGCTGTGTTTTAGAGCAATCCTCTCTTGGGTTCCATTGCACAACGTACCACCACCGCCGTTTGCTGCATCGTACAAATACGAACATATAATATACAAACACATGAGGTTGAACTCTTACGCACATATGTCGAGAAACTTCGAGAGACAAAGAAATGTACGCACTAGAACGCCCTCGGTGTTCACACTTTTTTCCCTTGTATACGCTATTGCTGTTGTTGCAACGGCATCGAATAGCATGGAAAATAATACAAGACCGCTGCGGTGATCGAAGAAGAAACTTAATATGTCTTGAAAACAAACGAAAAATTTGATTGACCGTGACTTTTATTGCACGTATTCATTTTTATTTCCACTATTCTCACAAAAGGCTTTTTTAATCTCATGGAGTCTCCTTCAGTCTAGGTTTGGAAGTAAAGTTCGTCTCATTGAATCTGTTTTTCTGAAATTTTCATGTGAGAATTGAATTGAGGCAATGCCTTGCCGTGATGCTAACATGGAAGGTCCTAGGATGTTTATGGAATATATTGATAACAATATTGATAGAGCTAGGGCTTCGCACGAGACTCTTGTCTCAAATTGAAAAACGATCTATATTTACTGTTCTAAAAATTCAAGACATCAAAATTTTGTATGGAATCAAGCTTCTATCTAAAGTGTGTCTAGACAAAATCACATGGAATTCTGATTTCGTCGAAGAGAAGAACTAAGATATTCTTTCAGTCTTGGAACTAGTCTCGGTATCGGTCTCGTTGCATATTTCAATATAATATATCTCTACTGATTTTGTTTGAATGATCGAGGTTCCACCCTATTCCGTTGATTACATTCATACTCTCAAATTATTCTGATCATCCTGATATTGAAAGAGATTGGAATAATTATTGGTAACTATTTCATCTTTCTCGCGCGAAGTCCCAGATAAAGCCTATGATTTGGCGGAAAACATTATCGATGAGACTTTAAATCAATATTTCTCTTCTTTTTATTTAGTCTCTATTCACCCTCCTCCTGATTCATGAGTGGAGTACTCATTTCTATATACATAATAATCTGCGAAACAGATTCTTAAAAACAAAGTAATAAACAATAGAAGTATAGTATTTCAGCTACTGGTCAAATCCTATACTTTGATCTTAGACACAACATTTTCATTCGAGAGACTTGAAAAACACACTTATTTATGTATAGAATTTACTACAAAGTTTCATTCGAATTTCAATCAAATTTAGTATAATAAAAATCCTTTCAGAATAAAATTGTGTTTCAATTTCAATAAAAGTGCAAAAAATATGTGTATAACTTGCTTCCAAACTTTGGAACTATATTGAATTCCATATAAAAACATTTTTCACTTTGTAATACGTTTGAAAATTCATAGCAAAAGATATGAATACTGATGCCACACGGTCCCTTTCGCACACCCCAATTTTACATTAATTCGTGATACTAGAGTTTTTTTCCCCACGCATTTATGCCTGCTGTGCGTCGAAATAATTGTCGTATGTGCATACGCGATGCAGGTGGACTGCAGTGTAGTAAAGCGAATTGATATAAAGAGAGACGGAAAAGAGAGAAGAGAAGGGAAGAAGGATTGAGAAGAAGACCAAGCATATTTTCGAGCGTGACGCACCTCGGACTCATCGTGGCTCCTCGGGCTGGACCACTTTACGGAGAGATACAGTAGGTAAATTTAATCCGTGAGAACATCCTATACTAAATTCTATAGCACCGCAATATAATTCTGTTTTACTATAAAATTTGGTCTAGAATGTTCCCTTAGATTTTTCCGTCTGCTACACGAATAAGAGATAATAATAAATTATGTAGCAAGACTTATTAGATATATAATTTAAATTATTATACACGCTGCAGCGTTTCGTAACGTAGCCACTGATAATCACTGATTGACAGTGAATTTCATTGATTCAAATTGGGAGAAGGTTTTGAAGAAGACTTTTGTATATTCTCGATTTTTCTAGATAGTTGAAGACCTTTCATCATTTCCATAAAGTTCGGTAAAGAATTTGGAAGATTAATTATTTCATGAAACATCATTGCAAGGAAGATTGAAGATTCTGGGAATTAATCAAACGGAATTGACACACAAAGAATAAGCTCCGGAAGAACTTTGATACATTTCGTTTCCATGTTCTCTACGTGGTGATCGTATTGAATGATAACAACCTTCGTGGCCTATTTTGATTATCACATAATTCTCAATAATGAATTTCGATGGAATGGAAACTTTAAACAGAACGAAAAGAATTATTTAATTGAAATGAATATTTGTTTACACCGGTCTCAATAAATATTTATTTGGACCTTTTGAAACGAATATTCATTCGAATCAAATAATTCTTCTTTTCTGTGTAGACTGAGGTCAATGTGTCTGGTAGCGTTGCATACCAACGATCATCCAACTCTCCACTGAAGAAATATAGTTTAAGATTTTCTCTCTCCTCACCTGCGAGCAAACGAGAAAGAAGAAAGGAGAGATCTCGCAAAGGTTAGGCCCGGGAGTTTTTACCCATCTCTACAATCGCATACATCTTCTCATACGGATTTATAAATACGTGCATATACGCGTATAATACTTTGTATATTCGTTCGTGCAAAGCGGCTGCCGAGATTTGAGTACCCGAAAATGAATATCGCTTGAAAAAATCTTCACAGGGTGCAACATACGACATAATACTACGTGATATTACGAAGAGCCATGTCATGTACTTAGCTCTCGTACAATAATGTATGTTTTTCTTTTCTGAAAATCAAACATGTTCTTCAAGTTTTTTGGATGCAGTCGAAACTTTACTTGAATATAATTAATGTAAATGAATAATTATGTAGGGTGTATGATAATTTGCGGACCAGATTTTGTGGGAGTATTCTTGGAACGAAAACAAATTATACCTCCTCTGTTACAACAAATCTGGAAAATCTTATTAACGGATGGGAAAATGAATAAGTTTCAATGGAATTCAATGATATTCAATCAGAAATTCCACCATTCGTAATAGGATTTAATAGAATATTTCTACCTGGGTCTGCTTTTGAAAGGATGGTATTCGGGGTTTATTATTTTGAAAAGAATTGAAAAAAGGATTTAGCGGTAAGATTGACAGCTATTTTTCTAGCTACTGCAGCAAAATTTTACCTAATGTTGCTGAAAAATTAGCTGTCCTGTGGTTACTAAAATATCTAGCTACAATAGCTAAAATTTACCTGATACAGTTAAAAATTCATTCATGTATTAAATTCACCACAAAGCTCATGAAAATCAAAATCGATTTTGTTATGAAAAACATTTCAATATAACATCGTTTTTGGATTTGCATAAAAGAGTGAAGAGTCTGATACAACACACTGAGAAAAATAAAATGTGAAAATAACCTGTATTTCGTATATTTTTCACCCGTCAAATAATGAAAACTGAAGCCAGCCTTTCAAAAGTGAGAAGTACCTTTTCAGTGTTGAATTTCACCGTACATTCGCTTTGATTCACCAAAAAGATGGTATTTATCACCTAGCTCATGGTAATAATAACCAAAATAATGTATTTTTCACCGTCAAATACATTACCATATTGAAACATGATTTTTACAATGCAGATTTTTCTCAGTGCAATTTTCGCTTCCAACTTCTTTTATTAAAATCAATACAAAGATTTCTCAATGCGTATGAGCATTTTCAAACTTTTCAAAACATTTTGAGAACGGTGCAATTCAGATTTCCGAATTTTATATCATTCGCTAAGGGCAGATTTCTAAAAGAAGAGAAAAAAAGTCTATAAAATATGGTTTTTGTCAGGAAAAATCACTCGTAACAGATTTATCAATTTCTGATCTCGTAAGAAACAAAATGTGTATTCGATTACAACAATACTGGACCCATCATAGTCACACATTTTTATCTTACTCGCAATGAGGTCTTGTGTAATATTTCATGTAACGTTTTTCATTAACGGTGTTTCAACAATCATATTTTCTTTCCTTTCAATTCGCAACGATCCACACGAAGGGAAAGGTGTGCTAAAAATAATATATTTTATAGAGATTCAACGTTGGTCTCACTCGAGTTAAATGATGTCCTGTACGTAACCAGACTCGTAAAAGAATGAAACTAAACCGCCTTGGACTTTTACAAGGAAATTGTTATACTTTTTCTTCAAAGAGTTATAGCTAGTATGGTACTTCTGGAGATTCGTTTGCGTTAATAATTCGACTCTACTACGAATAGTAGAGTACTTTATGTATTCTCAAATTGTATCGTCAAAAACTACACTGTAAAAAATAATCGGGATTTTCCTATACGCAGCAACCGATCATCACTGTAAAAAGGAAGTCTTAAATTCAGATCATTTCATGGCTGAATCTATAATGCAAACAAATTAAGTCAAAAGAACAATCGTTGACACAGTGGAAAAAGCATTGTCTGAAATTAATTACCATATATGTGACTGAACATTCCGAATTTCATGGGATTTTTACTACCATTTTCCAGTGAATTTCCGATTAAATCTGGACAATTCCTAACGCGTGTAAGTTTTAATTACTTCCGAACATTTATGTGAAGTTTGCCATAGAAATTTTTCACAGTGTAGCCACCTTAACAAATATTTGCTGGGTACTTATAAGTCTCTGATTCTCCGTCAGCGCAAGCATTAGGAATTCGTGAATGATTAGAGTATTTCTGTTAGGACATTTGCCAAAATATTTGCGCCGGCTCGAACGTACGTACCGTTTCAATTGTTTACAGGAAGTATTCCCAGAATGGTGGCATCTACATTTTCCGTGTGTGATTTTTCATTTCAAGAAAACTGGGAGACTATCTCAGGCGAAAATTAATTCTCATTTCAATTTTTATCATTCAATTATGTTTAATTTAGGAGTCAACAAATGCGTTGATGTGTTTTTACGTATTTTATGCTAATGAGCCAAACGGATATAACCCTACCTGATACTTTTCGGAGCCAAATATTTTCGATCAACGCAACGCAAGTTATACCAACCGAGAGACGTACCAAGAGTACTTCATCATCATGAAGTAATAATCAGTCTTATGACTGGTTTGATGAAATCCTCCAACCCTGTCTATTATCCGCTCAACGCTAAATTTCTACATATCTACGACAAACCTTATCTTGTATAATTTGCTTCATATAACTTAATCTAGGTCTACCTTTGCGAGTTTTACCATTCATTTTTCCGTCTAATATCGTTTTCAATGAACTATAATGCCTTAATGTGTGTTCTATCAGATTACTTTTTCTTTGCACGACATGTTTCAAAAGACTTCTTTCTTCATTTACCTTCTCAAGTATTTCTTCATTTTTTACTTTTTCTATCCACTTTATTCTAAGCATCCTTCTATAACACCACATTTCAAAAGCCTCGAGTCTTCGTTGGTGCGTTTTTCCAATTGTCCAAGTTTCGCAATCATATAATGCTGTGCTCCAAACGTAACTCTTCAAGAATTTCTTCCTTACCTTCCTTCCTAAATATTTTTCGAGCATAACAACTGTTTCTTTTAGTGAAAAGCCTGTTTTCCTTATACTATTCTTGCTCTAATATCTCTTTCGCTTTTACCGTTTTCTGTAATTATGCTTACTATTTTGATTTTTGTTCTTCTTGATGTTTTCGCTGTTGTACAAATCATGTTCTTATTTATATTCATACAATACTTTTCTAGTAATATTGTTTCCATATTGTTGAGAATATTACTCACTACAAGAGTACTTATTAGAAAAAACAAAAGGATGGGATTCACCATCGAAACAAATCGACTCCTCACATTTGGATTTCATTTAATTAAATTAATTTATCTACTCATCGTTATGTCGTTATGTCTCAATCTTAGTTATAAGAATGAGGTGATTTCTTGAACACAAATAATGATTTCAACATCAATTAAATGTTATTATATTTAATGATGTAAAATACTTTTTGTACTGTTATCAGTAGGATACAATGGGCATAACACAATCCGGGTACTCAAGAGCGTGTGAGGTGATTCACGAAGTATATTGTGCATCATTATAACGATATAACAAGGTTGAAATAACAAAATATTCGTTTGTTCTTAGATA
Organism: Gonatopus flavifemur; assembly: GCA_018340375.1. NCBI lineage: Eukaryota > Metazoa > Arthropoda > Insecta > Hymenoptera > Dryinidae > Gonatopus > Gonatopus flavifemur. Next base: position 18,509,647 of record JAFFJZ010000005.1, read on the forward strand.
GAAAACTGAGGTGAAATTTATGGTCAGGTGATTCTTAAAAGTCTGTATTCGAAGAAGGTAACGTTTTGCATTAATTATACTCGTATAGATTTATTTGTTTTATAATTTACTCTTTTCTTTTTCCCTGTAAGACATATGATACGTATAATAATATATCCTACACGAGTGAATGTTATATACTCTCAAGCAACATTATATTAATGGAACGTCTTGACGTTTTAGCAGCGACGACGACGACGACGACGACGACGACGACGACGACGACGACGACCACGACGACGAAGACGAAGACGACGACGAACAACTTAGTGGATAAGGACGGTGTGTAATAAACGCGTACAGTTTCTCTTTTCTTTTTTTTTCCTTTTGTATTGCTTCATCTCTTTTCTCCATACGAGGGGCGTGCGCGTGCGTGCATGCACGAACGAATACACGCACACGCATACACGTATGGTTAAAAGGCGCAAAGACGAGAAATTGCTCTGCGACTGGATTCCACGAGGCTACACTGGCCGGTAGAGCATCACAAAACTTGGCCGTTGCTCAAAAGAATCGTGGTATCTCTCCCTTCTTCATTATACATTTATCCCTTTCTAGATGTCTGCTGACCGTTCTGCAGTCGTTCACAGTCGTGTGTAGTCAACTAGCTGTGGCTTACGTTGGCTAGAGGCTATCGTCGAATCACTCGTTCTCTTATACTTAGTATCTTGCTATATATTCTAGCGTATATACACCCTGTCCAAACGTCCTCGTCGAATACGTCTTGTTGGAAATTGTACATCCAACGTTACCAGTCTAAATATAACAACATTATTCAAGGCATACTTGAAACAGGAACTAGTACTACCGCTATCCTTACCACTCTATTCATTTCGAAATGTAAAATTTCAATTAAAAACCTCCGATGAGATATACCCTCGTTTGCATGTATAGGAAATATAACCCTCCTCCGGTTCTTATTATAATTCATTCCTCTCGGATTCTATCATAATCATTTCTGGATGAAATACTAGATGATTCAATTAAATTACAAAGTATAAGTGCTGCGAAAATAGATTTCGATGTATATATAATGAATTAATTTACAGAGTTTCGCGAATTTGGAACATTAGTTGGCACATGATTCAAGATCGAATTCCTCGACAACGGTGGAAAAATCGTTCACAAAGAGGGGTTGAATCTATCATAATTGCACGCATTAGGCCTTTCGCTTTATTTTGAACTGCTTTGAAACGGGCATTAGTATGAACACAGTGAGTCCGAACCAACTCGCTAAGAGAAGTCAGCGTACACGCCACCGTCTTTGCCGGAAATTATGCTAGCTCTCATCATTGTTTCTTTGCGTTTTCGATGTAAACGAACCAAGAACGTTCACCAACGTTGCTCGCTCCTACCACCTCCGCCGCTATCATCAGTTAGTTGCTTCTACTTCTCTTGCTAGGCTACTACTCTCTCTACTCCTATACATTACTACTCTGTACGTTTCGTCGTCCTTTCTGCGTTGTCGTCGTCGTTGTCGTCCATGGTAGTTGCGGAACACGCCCCCAGGAACAGCGTTTCTCTCGTGGGCGATGGCCTGAAATATCGAGCGCCTTTGGCCGCGAACACACATACAAATACATACGAGGGACGATGGAACTCGACTGTCAAGAGCAATGGAGAGAGAAAGACCGAAGGAGAGGGGGAAGGGGAGGAGGAGGATGATCCAGTAAGGCGAGCAGGGAAAGGGAGCAGAGGAAAGAGAAAAAGAAAGGAACGCTTCGAAGGGATAATTTTCCTTCTATCTTCCGCCTTTTCTCGCCCTCAAAAGTACATCCATGCAGTTTCCATGTATGGAAAATACAAAAGATTTTTCATAGACAGTCTGTTTTCGACGATGCTCGGATTTGTTGTTGCACCTCGACACTCTTTGTCCCTGCAGGTTCAACGTATCTCAGAATATTCTTGGGAATTGTTAAAACAACAGAAGTGGAAAATGTATTGCGTTATGTCCGTCAAGTGAAGAATGTAACGGACGCGTGTGGCGTTTATATCGTCCTTCGTTATATAGCCTTCTTTCGTTGTTTTATTTCGTCGTTCTCTCTACATCTCTGTTCCCCTCTAGTTGATGCTCTCCTCCTTTTCTTCTTCCTCCTCCTCCTCCTCTCCTTCAGCATGTCGAATACCAAAGAACATATACTGGTTTTTCTGCTGGTTCTCGCAAGCCATCCGAACTTTCCCACCACCGCATTGACCGCTTCGCCGTCGCTACGACCGCCACCGCCATCGCCCCTGATCCACGTTTCGACCTGCGGCTGTTTTGCGCACCGCTTGAGGCCTCCTATCATCTACTGGGTGATCGGCTAAAAAAACATTATAAGTCGTATCGACAGGTGTTTATGGGATTCACCGATGAGTCGTTTTATAACCGTCCTATTCGTTCACAAATACTGCGTTGAGCGACAGTCAATTTAAACACAATATATTCTTCCCAGACAGATGAAATTATGTAGCTTATTTTCAGTACTCGATTCACTCTATGGTTTTCTTTTTACAGGGAACGATTATTGTTTCTTTGATTCATTCATGAGATACATATAAACCTATTGATGAGAATCATTTCGGAATAATATGTTGCTAAAGTTTCAATCGCTTATTGAAATGGATTATCGTTATTCGGATAACACAATATGCAGCTGTTAGGTACCAGAGATCTTGCACTACATTCTTCGAACGATGTTTTCGCTTCCCAAGATCCAAGTCGAGAAGATAAATAACGAAGATGCCGGATTTTGTGAGTCTAAATTTTAGTTTCGTTTCTCTAAACGATTCAACTTTAGGAACGTGTAAAGAACATCTTTCACTAAACGAACCAGGACGACATTTGTTTGGAGTTACCAATTCTATAGATTTTTCCTATGGATTCACGTGCACTGCAAGAAGTTCCTATAGTCACTGTAACTAAAACATCTCAACAAAAAATTTGGTTGATCCAACCAAGAAAGTACAGTTGATTCATTACTTAGTTGTATCAACTATATTTTTTTGAATCAATTAATCAAATTTTCAGTAGCTTTTACTAAGAATATTTGGTTGAGGCTTGTTAGTTACAGTAACCTCAAAAATTTCTCTCAGTGTGCAGAACAGGGAAATGAGTGGAACTGTTAATGAAGGAAATCGAAAAATCTATCCTTTACAGTGGTCGGCAAACTATCTGTCTCAAATTTGACACAATATTTCTTCAAATAGAAAAATTTCAACAGTCCTTAGGGAATTCACCATAGTGAACCAACTATGGTGAATTCCCTAAGGACTGTTGAAATTTCAGAAATAAATTGCCTAATTTTGTGAAATCTCTAAAAATGAAGAAAAATCGAAGGATGTTGAATCTTTGTAGCGAATAAATTATTTATTCAGAGAACCAATTTATTTGCGGTAAATATTTCATTATCTGATTTGATTGGTTATTCAATTGATCTCAAAGAATATGGTATGGAGAGAAGACCGAAGAGGAGAGGGAGAACATTTTTTTCAGTGTATATAATTAGGAAAATTTTTCTACCCTGGTGCCAGTAATTATAGCTAAATATTCATTCTGCCATATCCAACCAGGAGATTTTATAATTCATAACTATAACCAACTGCTGGTATTAGAGATGAGCGAATGTAACAGTAATCGTCACTTTCATATAGACTTTATATCAAGTTTTGATAAATTTTCACAAAATATCTATAGAAACTTGATACAATGAGAGAGAAAACTGTAGCTGAAAACGAGCTCAAGCACAGTCTTTAGTAGCTATATTTTCACTATCACAGCGATTCTCATAGCTACTTCAATGGAAAATATGGCTACTGTAACTAAAAAAATGTACTTGGGCTCATTTTCAGCTACAGTTTTTTCTCGGTGTACGAATCTTATACACACTGAGAGAAGAGTTTGTTTGTGACAAAGTAGGCTTATTCATTATAAACAAACCATCATTTGCGTCAGATAAGATTTGTTGACAGTTAACAAACCCTATTTGATTCAAATACATTTGTAATACTTTTTTCTCTGCGCAGCAGTAACAATTACTGTTACGTTTGCCCACCTCTAGTATAAATCATAAATACGAAAGTTTCGATACACATATTTATCATGATTTTTAGCTTTTGAAGAAAAAAAGGGTCTTCATCGGCATAACATATACGTTTATATCAATCAAATACGCAACATAATCCCTATGTAACGAAATGATAACACACATTTCATTTCATTCATACGAGTAACGCAAATTCAACAAGTGAAAACGTATATATGTAGGTACGCATGCTCTATACCAGGCTGATCTCTAACTATCCGATATATATCTCCTGTTTTCTCTCTTAGTTCTGATGGAGTTTCCAGCCGTGTGAAAGAGAAAGTACAAACTATAGGACATATTGAACCGTTAGATATTCAATTGATATAACTAGATTATGAAGTGTAATGAACGTGTATATATTGTACGAGGATTTGAATTTATGTCATGTCAAATATTTCTTTCAATTTATTTTTTCTTTGCTGAAAGTAAAGAAGAGAGTTTACGGAAAAAAGTTGTCATCAGAAGAAAATTTTCATTTGTCAACAAGTGCTCTCAAGTACTTGATAAATGGTTGGCAGTTTCTCACATACTTTGTCTAATTTTTCTTCCATGAGAAATCAAAGGAAGGAAGCTCAAACCTTTTTATCAATTTCATAGACTTATTCAGTGTTTAAAATCAATTCCGCATATCGTTTTCATCATGAGCTTGGAAATTCTGAAAAAAAATTTCTCTAATGGCGTATTTTTATTGAACTTGAAATTAAATGCTATAAAATAGTAATTCTTCGATGATTGCTTTTCAAGTGGTCTTAATTGGAATCTGAAGGAAGCAGGTTCGACCTTGTGGCCGAAGGTTTCAATAATATTAAATTACATTCAGTTGAAACAAAATACCTACAAAAATCTGCATAAATTGAATGAATATGCTATAATCATCGAATCCTATACAATAAACTCCGTTACATCATATTTTTACATTATTCGTGTAATATTACATTTAGTAGGAGATATTTCGTATCTCCAGGGAAGAAATGGATGTTGAGAATACGAGCACAAAAGTGGCTCTATTTGGTGGAATTTGTTTACGTACAAAAAGTGTTTTCTGAAATTTGAAATTTCGACTGTGTATAAACATTTCTAAACATTGAAATATTTATTCTTGAAAACTTCAGAGTTCTTCATGAATTTAGTTTCAAGTCTATTCGGAAGAAAAAAATTCCCCTCCAGATGAAGCTACTGAAACGATTTTATTCTCATAAGCGAAAAGAAATATTTATTTCGTTACTTACAACTCTGTTGGACAAGGAATAGTATGTACTCAAACGAACTCCATACCTGTAACATAAGAATTTCAATTACAATCTCTTGTATACCTGCATATGTGTATGTTTATGATAGTGAGAGGCGATATTATTATAGTATTATTATTGTTTATAAACTTTTAATCACAATTTTTCATTTAAAAAATCTAATAAAAACTCGAGAGATGAGATTGTTTTAAATTATCGATATTGTCAAACATTGGTCCTCCCTAGTTCATAACAATAGGGAAATACTTAGGGGGTGTGAATTAATTACGTGAGATGTTCAATGGAAGAGGGGATCAAGCTAGATCTTTCCAACTCTCACTTGGGGGAGAGGGGGGAGGGACGGTTTTAGCAAATATCACGTAATTTTTTTTTCCAGAAGAAAACGGTGTGACATTGCGTGAAATTATTTTGAAGAATTTAATTTCATCACTGTGATTTTAAATTACGGTAATATTCTCAAATACTAGTCCTTGCTAGTCTTGAATAAAAGTAATATAGAACGAATTGTGTTTTTATTTTTTTTTAATGATCCAACGCATTTACACCCAAAACACAAATTTTGAAAAATCTGACATGAGATTAGAAGAAGGAGGAGGGAGTTGCGAAAAATCTTACGAAATCTCACCAAGAGGGAGGGGGGGGGGATTCAAAGAATTCTCAAAATTGCCTCACGTAATTAATGGACACCCCCTTATTTCAGACACATAATCTTTTTCAACATATTTGAAATATTTTTTCTGCGCTCAGAGAAATTCATGGTCATGACAATTATAATTCTTCCAACTCTTTATATTTATAAGCGTCATTACTATAAAACAAGTTATCCGGACTGTTGTATAGTTGTGAATATTAAATTTGCATTATTGTCACCAAATAATTGATATGACCACTTAAATTTTTTCGAGCGTTAAAGTTAGGAATTTTTTTTCTGATGAAAACCTTGTTCAGTTGATATTGGATTTGATTACTAATCATGATTATTACTAATAAAAGTTGATACAATTTTGTAAAAAAAATATCAATACTGTCAGATATCGTCACTATGTGAATATTTCCAGTACTAACAAGAATGTGTAGTTATAGCAAATATATGCAGGTGCGATACTTAGATCATTCTGGTAACGATATAGATTGTTATCATAGCAATCTGGATTGTTCCTGGAATGATCCGTATAGCTTTGATGGCAATACCGACATTCGACATCAGACAGCCATAACAGCTAAACAGTATGGTTGTGGAAGCAATGTTTTTCCCAATGGAAGTGAAGACACGGAGAAGATGTCATGTTGAGAATACTATATTTTATGAAGTTCCAACTTTGATCTGATTCGAGTGAAATTATTTACAAGGACAAACCTTTAACCACGATGGTATGGACCCTTATGAAGAATTCCAGTGTTTTCTTCATATAAGTTTAAATCAGTACGGTACTCTTGAAGATTTGTTCACGTAAATAATTTGACTCTGGTCAGACCAACGATAAATTTCCATAAAATATGAGATTTTCTAACGCATTTATTTTCTCTTTGTTTTCAATGCTTAGATTAAATATAAACTATGAGAGACTAAAGATCAAAATAATCAACAAAAATAGGTGAATTGATCGATCCCAATCATTAATCGAATTGAAAGAAAGTACCAATCCTTTCTTCAGAGAAACGTTCTCCAATGAATATCTATTTCTCTACTTTTATTTTACATTATTCTCTTTGGTATGTCCCTTCATGTCCTATCTCGTAACCCTACCAATTGAACTCTTCTTCCAATTATCCTTTCCCACAAGCTGTCCTTAACATCTATCCATTCTGAGACCTCTTCACCTATCAACCCATGTATCCATTTTATTCTTAAAAATACTTACGTTACATCACATGTTTCTAATGCTACCTATTTCAGTTGGTTTTGTTTTTCACTCTGCTTTCTTATTTTGATTTTATAGTTCATGCGTTTTACACTTATGTCATAATTTTTGACTTCTTCATACTTTGCTGATAAATTTCTCCACTTCATCGCACTATCAGAATCGTTTGGTACGTATAAACAATTCTATTCTCTGTTATGGAAAATTCAAATTCCAATGAAATTTTAAGGTGTGTTGTGAGAATTTTTTAGAACGTAGAATAAAAGTTTGGATCGAAGAGGGAGATTTCATAGTTTCTATATAATCTTCATTTACTATCATGGACAATGAAGACGGAAAGGAATGTGAATGATGGTTCCAAAGGGCGGGAAACAAGAATTTCCCATGGATTATTATCTGTGTAGGAGAGGAAGGGGTCAACCGTGAGAATTTGAATGCATACTTCAACAATTAATAAACACTCCTGCAGAACGTATAAGAGTTGACAGTGATTCAGTTATGAAAAACAATGATGATGAGAAAATTTACAGCTTTTGTAATGTATTCTATTTTTCTCATGAAAGTTAGTGATTTTTCGTATTATTATCAAACCACATGAACAACTTCCAAATTCTCCAAATCTCATTTCTGTACAGTAAAATTCCATATGAAAAACTTGTGTAAATATTGTACATGGTAACCTGTGTATAATCAGGTTAATATACATCATATTACATGGAATTCATACGTAACTCGTGCATGTACATAGGGATACTGAGGAAAACAAACAGAAAAAATTCCCGTAATAACAGGAGTTTTCAGACACATGAGTAGTTATGTACATTTCTCTTTGAAATAATAGTGATTCCTGCCTTGTCTTGGTAAAATTGACTCCATTGATGAGCAATCAAACTGGTTTTTAGAATAAATTTTCTCCCTATTCAAAGCATTTTGAATATACAAAAAGAGAGGATTGTGAATATGAAGATGAGACCAACGATGATGGAAACTGCACTACCGTAGATACTCGCTCTTGTTTTAGAGGGAGTTGTTGTTTCGTTGGGTTAGTAGTGGTTGTTTAATAGAAGCAGAGGGAAAAGTCGAACGAACGAACGGTAGAATGGAAAGTGGTAGAATAAATGGAGAGCAAGGGTATGGCAACGATAACTACGAGCCTATGTAAGGGATGCGAACGTTGAGCACCCGCTGAAACATATACCGTGTACACATTTGGAATCGAGTTTTATCTGTACTGGTCGTGTGCCCCTCTACAACTCTCTTTCTCTCTTCAAATCCGTATCCACATGTACAAGAAAAATAGAGGGGAAAGAAGACGTACATATATTTTCTAACACATCCACTCTCCCATCTCCGTTTCATTTTCTGACACTCCGCTCAGGAATACTCATTTCTTTCTTTTGCTTTCTCCATATCCTTTTGCTAGTTTGTTTTTCTTTTCGGCCCTCCACCGCGTTGGGATTTCTTTTCCTTCTCGTGCCTACAGAACTGCCAGCGAGTTTGGGCGTATATGAGTGTGTACGGAAAGGCATAGCGTACTTTCCAGAACATCGAGGAAAGAACAAAGTCATGGAGAAAAGACGTGAAGGGAAGAGAAGAGAGATCAAGTTCACGTTTTGCTTTAGAGCAGCAGCAGCAGCAGCAGCAGCAGCGGCGGTAATGGCAGCAATGTGTATGGAAATCGGTATATCGAAGGAGAAATGAAAAACAACACGTACCGAAACAATACCGACGGCAAGATATATTTCAAAACGTCACATTGGTGTAAAGTTTTAAATACATGATAATAATTCGTAGTCATCTTTCAATGGTTTATCCGAGAGAAATGGAATTTCATGTACGAAGTTGGTGACCCATTTAATCTTCTTTTCATTCTCATTTTCCTCTTTTTGTTTTCTCGATCACTGCGGATATCAAGAATTTCTTCTTTTCCATCGTAGATGATGACTTTATAGGGATGTATACATAATTCTCGTGCTATCCTGGTTAACGAGTACCACGTTTCGTGGTGAATTCAAAAGAGATTGAGGAATATACATTGAGAAAGGTGTTTCAAATTCAAACACGTGGCGAGTTTGAATACGGCAGAATTCATTGAAAGATTGATTGATTGCATATTAGTTGGGATCAATTGTGTTGGTATTATTACGAAGAAGTTTTGTAAACCCAATCTCGTAGCGGATTTCACCATATTCAGTATACTCTACTCAATGTTTTATAGTACTCTGCGTGAAGGTTATGAAATTTCAACTCCAAGCACAGGTCCGAATAGATTGTCAATTAATATCAGTTTTGAGAAATAATATTGCTTCCCACATCAACATATGAAGTATGGTTTTGAACTGATTATCTAAGATTCGACTGCGTTCGTACTAACTTAGTTCTGTTCATGCAACTTTTATACCGAAATTCGATATAAATCTTTGAAATTATATTCAGAGCACTTAATCCACAATACTCGAATAACAATTTTGTCGTGATTAGGTAAAAGACAGTAAACTTAAGTTATTGCCTCACACCTAACCCATACAAGCAAAAATTTTGCTTTGTCTAAAAGATTTCTTATGCGATAGTTTTCACTGTCTTTAAGATGTCTTCGTTTAAGAAATCTCAAAGATGTGTTTAGATCTAGACAGTAAAAACTGTGGCATAAGAAATCTTTTGACAAAGCAAAATTTTTGCTGTATGGGAAGCACGGTAAGACAAAACATATCTTTTGGAAGTGAGAACTGTTTAAGGGGATACCAGCGCCGGGACATTAGCCAAATTTATTCTGACGTTTTATTCAAAAATGAAGCAAAAAACTTTACTTCAAAACGAACTTTATCAATTCAAGAAGGTCTGTATAGAGCGATATTTTGATTTTATTGCTTCATTTTCGAATAAAATGTCAGAATAAATTTGGCTAATGTCCTGGCACTGGTATCACCTTGAGACATCTAAAAGATATCTTTTGGTGTTTCATAAGACATCTTGAACGTGTCTTAACATATCTTCAAGACATCAATGTTATGTGGGTGATCGTAAATTATGACATTAGTTCAAAAAGTACGGTGTCAGATCAATAAATTCAGTAACCAAGACCAAATAGATCTATTTTTTGAATCTGGTTGCAATTTTGATGTTCACAATATAAGATTTTTTTCTCATCCGGTTGTTATTGGATAAAAATACATATCCATTTGTATAATTTGGAAATCAAATGCAAAAGTATAATTTGTATCCATTGGATTTCAACAGTAATCATCCGGACCCTTATTAAATACACCAAACATGCAAATGAAATGGAAAACCAAAAATTCTTGGAGTTTTATATTGTATTGTTTAAATTTGAAACCATTTCTTCATCGATTTTCGAATATAATTTGTGATCAAAAATCAATCGCACCGAATATCAATAATTACCGATTCAGAAGTAAATTCCATTGACTTCGATGGATGGATGTAACTAATTTGTCAGTAAAATACCTATAGAAGGGTGTTCACGTGTTACGTAAGTACCTTACAGCAAGATAGATGAGAATTTTACTTCTCTTTCTGTAGTTCGTTGATTTATTCAAATTTATAGAATAAATTCCTATTGGAGAAAGTCCATTGATTTCTATCGGTTACTGAAATTTGATAAATTTCGCAATGATAATAACTATCCTGAGGAAGAGAATATTAGTGGAATACTGGACAACTAGAAAAAAGTTTAGCTACTCCAAATCAAGATTCAGCTCAGACAACTAAATTTGAGTAGGTGCAGCTAGATGCTTTCTTCTCAAGCTTTTCAAAGCAAATCAATCCCGGTGTTTGATGGATCAAATGGTAATTTACCGTTGTAGTGGAGTATAATTCATTGTTTGAATACATAGAAGTTCTCTTTAGTCATAAGCATCAATTCGTATATTTAAACTTTCTATACCCAAATCATCGAAATTGAAAGTAGAATTATTCAAAAATGTATAGTCTTATGAAAGGTTGCAAATAGAGCTGAAGTATTTAATTTACCCAAGCCTTATTGAGCTTTTCCTTTCATTTGTCCAAGATACTCTCTTGATACTCTGGGAAATAAACTCGCCTATAGCGAAAGCTGCACTTTGATCGTCAGATACCATTCTAGATGTTGCACATCGAGTACTGGATAGACATTGGAATATCGGAAGTTTGACAGATAAGAGAGCAAGGTAGAGAAAAAGCACAAAATTAAACATGAACGAAAAGAGAAAAAAAGAGAAAAAGCAAGTTCGCATGATCACCATCGTTGTCGTCATTTGTGGACAACTACGACGGAGACGACGGCGACGAACGTGGTCCGCAGAAGGTATTCCGGGTTATTGCACCGGAAGAACAAGGCTGGGGCTCTCATCGCAGCAGTCGATAGATGCTGCTGCTGCTGTTTCATAGTAAGAGACAAAAGCTCGAGAGTTTGACGTTCGAAGATTTTTCTTTTTTCTCCTCCTCATCCTACCTTCTTTCTTCGATGATTCTCAATAACGATGACGACACAACGAAGAACTGCGACAATTAAAACCGATCATCGCGTGTATCTCCGTATCTAAACCAACCAACGCCGAGGCAAAGCGATACTCCAAGAGGGGAATATAAATAAAAGGAAGGAGCGGCGAAGAAAAAAAGACAAATAAAACGCATGCAGAACGATCAATATTCCCGTGATCGTCGAAGCGGTCCCAACGAGAGATAGGGGAAAAGAAAAATATGTACAACTTGGCTTTGCGCTCTCGACGAAGTATCATCAACTTCGTACATATTTTCAACGAAATTTTTTGATTCGATTTCGAAGATGTATTACGAATAGTCTCGATGTATTTTTCCTCATCATGTGATATTATTTTGATTAGTCCTTATCGAATATTCGAGCAAACTTCGAATATTTGTACACAAAGAAAAGTTTATATCTTTTATTACTCCGCATATTGAACTCAAGAAGTGTCGTGGTAATCTGTCGCATACTCGCGACCTGTTCCGCCACCTTCAAGTATATCCCACGGCGATGATACAAACACATTAATCTTTACTACATCATTTTTGTACGCAGCAGAAGTTTCAAACAGATAACAATTGTTATACATTCATTCATAAATTCTATACATTTTATATAAAAGAGTGTCTTTTTCCTGTACACCTTCTCTAATAATTCAATCGAAAGGATTGAAAACTCCAACTCCAAAATTGGAATTCTCCATACTTCAAAATTCAAAAATATTCCCTGTAAGAAATGGAAAAATCCTGTACACTGCCTTAACCGCGTTGTACTACAATTGATTTTATAATCTAGTGCAAATGGTGGACCGAATTAGATTCTAAAGCGTAAAACGTCAAAATTACGTATCCAGCACCACTTTGAAACCGACGTAGAATAATTCACTCTCTGTGTACAGTAACAACATCGAGTTATAACGGGTGTTTCAATCGAGAAACGTTCACTTTTATTCGCGGTGGGTCATTTGGTTATTTATGGTTGTGAGTATTCGTTCGCTGCTTGGGGTTGTAACCGTGGTAAAGGGATAGGTTAAAGGGTGCAGAGGGGAAGAGAAGGGTCTAACCTGAAGAAACATGGCAGTTGAAGAGGAAGAGGGAGAGAGAGAAAGAGAAGAGAAAGATGGTGGTCGGTAAGTTGGCTAGATAGCAGGCGAGCTAGCTAGCTAGCGAGCAAGCACAGGTTTGCTTTTTACGGGAGGTACACCTATATACACAGTTGAGGAGGGGCAAAGAGAGAAAGAGCGGAAAAGATGGAGAATGAAGCAGAGGGAGTTGGCCAAGCTCACGTAACGCGTATATGTAGTTGAAGTTTATAAAGGAGTGCTTTATTGATCTCAGTTTGAACGCAAGCAGAACTACTGGGATACCAATATAACATTTAGTAGTCCAATAATTTTAGGTCTGTTCAAATATACGGGGAAGACATCTCTTCTCGTAGAATGAGTCATATGATCAGTCCCATGCGAAGGTTATGTGTGCACATTTTTTCTTTGTACACTGAAAAATTTGAGAACTGGATTTCAAATCCATACAAAATAATGCCTTCTCAAATATTTAGAGTATAAAGAGTAGATTAATGCATGAATCATAAGTACAAGTAATATGGGGGTAATATCCACGTAACTTATATATTTATAAAAGGAAAAATGTTCTAAGGAAAGTTTAGAACCTAAATGATGAAAATATACAGGAGCACAAATTACATTTCCAGTGATTTTATATAAAATTTGTATCAAGTTTTGATCGATATTTTATACAAATTTATGGAAAACTTGATAGAAATGGTATATAAAATCACATTGAGTCAAAAAATTATAGTCCCAGTCCTCATATGAATCATCAGAACATGAAAAATATTATCAATTCATAAACAATTGGCATTCGAGTGAAACATATGCATGTAATACAAAAATATACGTGTCCGTAAGCTTCATTCGATGATAATAACCCTGTTATCTTAATTATTCTATTCTCTTCACTTACTCAAGAAATTATACTGAATTAGAAGTCGAATGGGGTTATTAGATAAAAAATTACATATCTATATATGCGAATTATGACGCAACAGCTGATGCGAACAATGAAACAAAATCATAAATATCGGTTTATGAACTTTTGTATTCGATCGTATGGTAAACATATATCTCACATTTTTGTTCCAAATACAAGAAACTTTGAATCAATATACCGTACTTGAATCATTTATTTTTTCAAAGAATTGATAATGATAAAAGCGAAAAAAGATGTGAGGGGAAAAAATTCACACCAAATTGAATGCACTATGGTGCGAAGCTAAGCTGATTCTAGGTCAATGGGTTAATCGACGAAGGAGGCTGATTAACCTTACCACAAAGATATTCGAATGATTGAAATAAAGTTGATACGGATTTGACAGTATCGAATAATATTTCATTAAATCCAAGGTTTTTTTAAATGCAAAATATCAATATTGTCAAATATCAAGTTAGTAAAGAGTTATATGTTCAACAAGAGAGCCGTCGAATCGAAAAATGATATCTCACATTTAAATACCAAAATACTCCATTTGAAAGTCTTTCCGAAATCGATATTGATACCGGATATAAGGATGATTCAATTACACATGTACAATATGTCGGGTGTTGATATTAAAGACGGACCATTCGTAAATTGAAGGCAATTACGGAAATTGTTACTGCGGGACAATCAACACCTTTGCAGTTTATACAGTATTAATAATATTTTTTTTCTATGTCTAATATAGGAAAGAGATAGGAAGACGAGTAACGGAGGTTACGGGACACAGAGGAGAGAAAAAAGAAGAGCTAACAGTGTCTTTGACCCTCAAGACTTCGACCGTGACACGATAAAAGAGTGACGGTCAGGATTTATATCATTCGTTGAGAACCGTGAGATTGAAAAATGAAAGAAAAATGGCGAAAAAGAAGAAAATACTATAATGATATAACGATAATTAGTTGAATAAGATCCTTAATTTTTATAAGGATTCTTGAAAAATATATCCAATACATATGGAATGTTTTCAATTCAATAAACCTTTGAAATCCCTACCAGAGATTTGGCTGAATTTAATCTGACTATACGGAAAAAAATGTTTAGGTTTATTACGAAGATTTCTTGGTATCCCAGCTAAATGATATCACTGGATTTCGTTGAGATAGAAGTTTAGCTGTAGAAAATAAACTTCATCACTGATGAAATATAGAGTTTTAACCACTGAAATATTTAGCGATGAGGTCTATATTTTCACTCCAAAAGAACGACTGGATTGTATGGGTGCGACACCTCGACACAATTAGCTGCACAGTCTAGCTAACTACTTTAGCTGTAACAGATAGAATTTTTCACTGGTTTTTCCAAGTAAACTCACATGGCATTAGGGGTTATGCATTTTCAAAAGTATTCTGGAAGAGAAGTTTAAGATATTTCATGCAATATGAAAACAACAATTCGAGAAAGATTCTTTCTAAAGAACGAATCATTCTCAAATCTTGTTCTTTCCGTGTTGCATAAGGCATCTTGAAGATGTTTTCTAGAATACTTTTGGAACTGCCTAACCTCTATCGCTATGTGGGAGGTGATCATGAATTTCCACTGGAATATGAACATTCTGTTCGCAGCTTTTTTCTATCGTGTCAAGACGCTATCGGTTGGCTTGACTTCGGATATTTTGAAATGATATTTTTTCAATATCAAAACGTTAATATCATATCATAATTTAAAAGTCAACATAAACTCCTATTGTTAGATGCTTAGGATAACCTCGATTTGGAATGTCATAATTCGAGCCAAAAGCTTCTGTACTCCTAATCGAAAGCTTATTCCTATACTGCTCGCAGGATTCCACATATTTCGAATGGATTCAATGAATTTCGAAATATTGGTGAATGAGGTTTATTTCTAGATTATATTTTTCCATTTTGCTGAAGTTGGGGTCGTTTATTGGAATTAATTAATAATCGAATAACACAATATTCAGCTGTTAGAGATCAAAGAATTTCGCAGTGAATCTTTGAACGATATTTCCAGTTCCAAGCAGTCAAATCGAGAAGATGAACGACGTGATTTATCAAATTTTGTGAATTTGAATTTTCGTTTCGTTTCTATAAACGATTCAAACTTCCACAACATATTTTTCCATGATTCGTGATGTCACAGTTTTCACATAACGACCAACGAAATACTCAACCTCGAAGGAAGTTTAATTCACGAATATCTCGAAATTTATTGAATATATTCAAAGTTTAACAATAAGTTTGATCAAGTAACATGAAAATAAACTTTCGATTGTAATGTCTTCGAAGACATTCCATCCATGTAGAGCTGAGATATCGACATATGAGAACTGAACATTTCGCGATACAATCTTCGTGTATTACTGGCGTAAAGTGGTAGAAACCAAAGAAACATTCAAACATTGAGTGTCCTCGTTTAGGTGTAGTTCCCAAACAAGGAAGCTGTGTGAGTCATATAATAATAGGAGCCACTTAGAATCATGCTGTATGTTCGTGATTAATAAACTGCATTACAAACAGTGATAAATACGTTTTTTAAATTTCTCGTGAATGACAGCTAAACGGTGAATGCATTATAATTAATTATTCCTTCTTGCAGTTGTAAATGAATTTATTGTGAGTCTGGCTATATTCCAGCAGCCATATATTTCTTTCTATTACAGTGAAGTCATTTTTTTCCGTATACATTGATCACTCTACGCAATATGGAATTAGGTTTGACAGAATTCAATATCAATTTTTTTCTTCATAACTAATCAATTAAATGTCATGGAGCTGAAACTAGCAGCCAGTTCTTGTAACTTTTTATTAAACCTTGTTGAAGCTTTGTTTATAACAGAAATCGATCAACCAGCATCCTATTAAACGTTTCAGATCCTTAAATCTTCAATAGAGGTTTTATTTAAAAAAAAAAAAAAAGAATAATTCCATCAGAGTGCATTCAATTTTGATAAAGAAAAAGAAATGAACAAATTAAGTTCAAAAGAAGTTCGAGACAAAAACCAAGCCTATAGTCAGTTTCATGCAAAAGCGTAAGGATGATAGATCCAATTTGGCGCACAAACTCTATCGAAACATCGAAGAAAATGATATTACGAGAAATTTCATCCACATCCATCCGTCAAACCCATTATCGCAGCGACATCGACAACAGGAACCACATTATATTTTCACAATTCACTAGAAGATCGAACACAAATTACCGCACAATTACTTTGTAATTGGTAACATCTTGAATCAGTAGCAGTGTGTGCACAAATGCTTTTACAAGGTGTTTTTCTCCTCGCTTTTGTTTTTGACCTCGAATTTTCTGGCTATATACCACATATATATTCCACCAGGATTAAACACGAATAATACGCATAAGCGCTTAGAGGATAATTAAAGAACGGCGCCCTACTCACCCCCCTTTCTTCCTTCAGATTCAATAATAATTCACAGATATCTTATCCGATTATCTTCTTACAACGATCGTAGTAACTACGTTCTTTGTAACATAATCACGTGCCCAAAGGTATCGTCGTATCGATCTCGCAGGGAGGCTCTCTCGGACTCCACCCTCTTCCCTCGTCGAGAATAGGAAACGGAATTCTTAGTGGAAAGGCGAGGAGGAAGAAGTAAAAGGAGAAAACCGAGGGGAGAAGAGATGAATGTAGCAAGTGTCTTTTATCGAGCGAGGACATTTTCTCTTCGAATCGCCATATCCTTGATTCTTAAAAACGATCCAATCGAGCTTGAGAGAATTTTCTGCGTGGTTCCGGACGTATTTTCAGAATCCAAGAATTGATGCGAAAGAAGAGATTTTCAAATGAAGATAATTTGAAGACGAGAGCATATTGCCTTCATTCAGGTTTGTTTCTTTATCGTTTTTGATATATACATACATATAATATATGTTTTTTTTCTGTTATGACATTGAGGGGGAGAATCTTTCTGATGAAGTGATGTAGATTATGAAGAAAATCACCGCGGTACACTGTAAAAAATATTCCAAATTGTTTGGAAACTCACAAATTTTCTGTAAATTTCCAACCAATTTTTGTGATTTCCCAGAAAAGATTTGTCAATTGACAAAAATTGTTTGTAATTCCACCCACTATGTTTGTGAACTTGCCAAAAAATGTTTGGTAAAAAACTTCCAAACCTTTTTTTGGAAGTTTCTTTACAATATGACAACTCAGAGGAAATATTCAGTTGTTTCAATGATGAAGGTTTTGTATGTGGGAGGAAATAAATTGATGAAAAATCACTCGAGTCAGAAAATGAAACCTGATTCCACTCTGATTTGTTGCGTATTACGGAGTAAATCAGGTTTGATTTCATTTTCCACCCTGATGTTGTTTTCAAAATTCTCATTCGACCTGATATCAACCTTTTTTCGACCTGATTAAACTCTGGATCGTTGCGTATTACGGAGTTGATCAGGCTTTAAAAAGTATTACAATTCTTCGACTCGGGCACCCAAAGTTGGGGAGTAAAAAGGAATTTAAAAACTCGCGCAACTTCATTTTATTCTACACTTTTAGAAATATCTGCATTAAATTTACTGAAAAAAAACGTATGGAAAATCTGTAGCACGGTTTACCATAATAATGGGAATTTTGAGATACATGAGCATTTATGTGCACTCCTCCTTCAATTATGGTAATGCATACCTCATTTTGGTGAAGATAACTTTGCATCTATCACATATGACTATAAGTTTTGAAAAAATTACTACAAATTAAAGGAGAAGTGTTCATAAATGCCCATGTGTCCCAAAACTGCTATTAATTATTATGGGATATAGAAATATTTCTGCTACAAATTTTTCTCCGTACTTAAGGTTTCTGCTGGAAGCTGTTTCCAAATAAGTGCATAAATTGGGATTCATACACATTTTACATTAAATTTGATGTACTTTATAGCATTATCTATAGCTGATTCATGTTTTTGTACATTAAGAACTTTTCTGTAGACTCTAGAGATAAAATAAAATAAAACAACCAACCAGACCTTCTATTTGTATGGAACAAGGTCTGGCTGGCTGTTTTATTCTATTTTATTTACTTTTCTCCAAGTATTTCAGATAGAGAGATCTAGTCACTCTAGGGTCTACGGGATGCCCTTAAATGTGATGTAAAATATGTATGAACTTGAATTTATGTACGTGATTGAAAAAAAACTTCCAGATATTTCTGACAGTATAACTCAGACGGAGATTTATTCCAATTTTTTCATTATATTTACTAATTGCAGCACTGGAAAAAATTTTTCATGGTTTCAACAAAACTTTTATTGAGTCAACGATGAGTATGAGTAGAATCAAAAAAATTGGATGAATGAATTTTTATTTGTAATCGAGTAAAACAAAATCACTCAAATTCTAAAATTCGCTGAAATGCTTTAATGTTTTCGTTCTACTCAACTGTGAATAATATTTCGTCAAGAAAATTTTGTCCATATATTTCTAATTTCAGACAAATGCATGGGCTACACATGATTTATATTGTTCAATATTGATGGAATATTTTGTATCACAGAACCCAATTATTCATATCAACACTCTATTAGATAATCAGGCGTAACAAGGACGCGTTTCGAGCGGGTAGTTAATACTCGACTCCAAATGAAAAATGTGCATTCATATGGCAATAATCGTTGCCACATGGGGCATTAAAAATGGAATAAAATAAATGAACGACGATGTTGGTTGAGAAAAATCAGTTGTAGCTCGAGGTGAAGGAATAATTGATCAGTTGTTAAACTCGTTCGCGTATTACTGTCGTTACCGTTGCTAATCAAATTGAATTGACGAACCTTGGCATACTGTAGTCGCATAGATGATTTCAATTCGATTCACTACGAAAATGTTATTAAATTCCACACCCATAGATCCACACACGAGTGACCGACTGTCGTCTTCAAAAACATCAATAGAAAGTTCAAGGATTTTATTTATAAAGGGTACGATACACATTTCAGAGTCGTTTTCGATCGTATGCATGTAAAAATTTATGAACAAGGGCATTTTTTTGTCAAATAAATAACATCTCGACGCCATCAGCGTGATAACTTTTTCTCAACAATTTATTTAGGATTTGATCGAATTTTGGTTCCGAACTTCAACAAAGATTAATGGGATAATTTTGTTCTCGACTCCGGAGAAGTCTCGGTCTTCTCGAAATTCGAAACAAGAAACGAAGTAGAAGGAGGAGAAGAAGAAGAAGAAGAAGAAGAAGATGGTGGAAAAGATTGAAGCATCTTAGTCTTCTGTTCTCATCTTGGCATGCTTGATCCATGGTCCAAGAACAACGACACCGTCGTCGCGTTTACGTTTTTGCCCTGGAGGAGCATCTTTCTCCTCCCCTTCTCCTCTTTTCGTACCATTTGATGCATCCCAACATAGCATACATGCGTTTCCAACGAGTACGAGGTACAAACACACATACGGATATATAAATATTTGTATATTAAGAAGAGTGAAGTGGTAGAATATCTATAAAAGACGCTTGCAAAAGTGGGAGAATGATGAGTGCATTTGTTAACTATTGACAAATCTCATTTCACTCAAAAATAGTTTGTTCATGATTAATAAACCATCTTTGTCACAAACAAACTCTTCTCACAGTATGCATGCGAGAGAATGACCGGGATGAAAAAGATATGAATGAAAGGGAGGAAGAGGGTGGCCCAAAGACGATGCCAAAAAGACACAATCGGATGAAGTATATATTGTGAAAATGACTCCGATACGCGCAAAAGAGCTTTCAAACGTCGCCAAAAACTCTCGCCAGTTTTGAGCTACATTACCGGGCATTTCGGGGGAAATCGATAGACGTATTCCGCGTACTATCTATCTATGTTTGAATACTTGTTCTTCCTTCATTCGAATAGATTTTGTTGAAGCGAAAATTTGAAGTACTCTGCATTCCATTTTCCATCTGAAAACAATCAACAATCCTGTAGGCTAAATTCACAACTGTAAAAGAACATACGTTGCAGCGTATATTTGATGAAAGGGACTTACTGAATTCTATATGAATTGTACTTAAAACCTGATGTACGATCAAAACGATGAAAAAGCCCTGGAATAGCGAAAAGAAAAGAAGAGAATAGGCTTCATTGGGGATGTCGTTCGGTGAACGCAACGGAATAATGAGGATTTTGACTAGACACGGAGATACGATGAAGATTCGATGTTGGTAAAGTACCGGTTCATGAAGATGATAAGAGTGGACTTGTTTTTCATTATGGGAATAAAGCGTGGACTTCTGCATATGTGTTATAGATAACAACAAATTGAGAGTGCAATCTCTTTTTATGAATCAATTTGAGAAGTGATTGAGAAATCTGTTTCCAGGAATGGTGGCAGAGAAGTTTTTACACATGTTTTTGTAAAAAGTCCAACTGAATGTGGTTGCATCTTACTTAAAAACGTGACTGACATTCAGTCTTTTCCATTGTATCGGCATTTGTTTTCGGCGCTCACTTTCATTAAAACAGGGCTAGTTTTTGTTGCATCTTAAAATCAGCTATTTTTCAGGATGAAAGTAAGTTACACACTGAGAAAAAACAACTTGTAAAATTTACATCTCATTGAGTAAATATATGGATGATTTAGAATATAGCGCAAGTGACCACAATTTCAGTCGATTTTACAACAACGAATATTAAATATACCACAGCTGATGTAAAATATAGCATAGCTGATGTGCATATTACATTCCCTGCGGTAAAATCTACTAAAATTGCAGTAGCTCGAATCATATTTTTAAATCGTCCATATATTTACTTAACAAGAGGTCAATTGTACAACTTTTCCTTCTCAGTGTACTTTTCACCGTGTACTGGCAAATAAAGGACACCAAAACTTTTTGTACCGTACTGGAAGCATTTAAAAGGATCTTAAAATCAAATCTACAGGAAAATCAAGACAACTGTATCATTTTAGTTGGAATAACCGGAAAATTAGTTATTGCAATTGAAAAGGATGGTTGAAATAACTACAAAAACTGGTTGTCGTGTTTTTCAATCAACCTGATCAGTTGAGATGACTGACAATTTTTCCGAGTATACAGAGCGGTATTTTGATGGGATAACATGCCCACTGATATTCTTTTAAAGGTCAATAGATTGATTATGTTCGAGTTCAATACACTTCGACGAAACTCATGTCATTTAAAGTTAATAAGATCAATTATAGTCGAATGTTTGCCACAATATCAATAGAAACTATCCAGTCATCAATATATGACGTTTTACGCAGCATACACTATTAAAAATTCCTAGTTCGTTCATTCATTCATGTTTCTGCCATTCTCAGTCATGGATTTAACGAAGAATGAAAAAGGAAATACCTGGAGATATTATCATAAGAACCTTGTTTGTGGATAGATGATATGGAAGTTGTTTTTTCCTTCCTTGTTTTTATGCATGCATGACTAGTTTCGCTAGCTGGTTGTCAGTGTAAGTGGTGGGAGATGGCATTGATGGGTGTTTAGTAGAGGTAGTACGGGTCGCTTATGACACCAGACGGAATAGTCTTTTATCGATATTCATTGTGCACGTTTGTTCGGATTTTGACAGAATATTGTCATGTTTTTTGTTTCTCGAATGATAAACTTCCGGAAAATTTTTTGTATACCTAATTTTAGTAAATTATGGAATACAGATTGTACAATTTATAAATTGATCATCTTAGTGGCACAAAAGCTGCAAAAATGTAACTCGAGGGTCAAATATTCTTAAATGAAATTTTGTAAAGATAGAACGTATAGAGGCACGAACACCTTTGTTTACATAATTCTCATACCTTATATACACGGAGACAAGTGTTCGTTACTTCTAATCGTCACTTGTGAACGCTTTATGAAATATTTGGACGGATTGATATACCGGCCAATCTATGCATGCAGAGAAGAGGTATCTCTATTTGGGGTTATGAATTATATATTGTCATTGAAATTACTATACTTTCTATCAATAAATAACAGAATTCTGTCACTCTTCACTAGAAAGTATAGTAATTTTATGAAAAAATATATTTTACATACCCTCAAAATGTGATTTTGTCCCTACTTTACTGTAAAGTGTAGTAATCTGTTTTGGGTAACTTTTCTCTGCGTTTGGGTCTTTAAATAAAAAACATATTTCACTTACTGACGTAGATGATACCTTTTGCGACAGATTTTACAACTATTTATTCCAGACGAAGAGAATACGAGTATACGTGTTGTTAATTAGTTCAAGTAAGCGTTAAATCGCAGTTCTGAAGGACAAAACCCATAAACAGATGAAGAATTATCTTCATCGTCAGTTGTTCACTTCAGTTGATTCAACAAATATGTCATAGCTCAATATTTGATCATTTTGTAATATTTTTTCCTCTCTTTGCATCAGAATATGATACAATATAATGACAATTGAAAACCACGATGAACAGGGTGTCCCATGGAACATGACGCCCCTTTTGGAGGGGTGATTTCTGAGACAAGAACGAGAAACTTTTCCCTTTGGGAAAAACTATGAAATGCTTAGTGTCAGAACTGACTTCGATCGATCGAGTGAATGTTACATAAGTATATTTCCCGACCTCAATGGTTGACTTATTTTATTAACAATTCCAGATATGATTATTCCCAAATATTTGTCTCGAGAATCATCAGTAACGTTTTCTGCGATATTCTGCAGTATTTTGTACCATAATTAGGTATTACGATTCATATCGTCCAAATATTGTTCAATAGAACTTGATTCTTCACCGACAGAATGTGATTTCATGTGAGCTTTTATGCCCTCACACGTACACCGCTGTAAATCGTGTGAAATGTAAAAATGGGAATGATGAAAAAAACAGCATGTCGCGTGGGATATCGCGTGTATCGTTTTCACTGTACGTACGCTCTCACGCAATCACAAATGTACGTGGGTTGTTCGGTGTGCAAGCTGTAAATCAACAACGAACAAAGATTTTGAGCGATGAATAACGTTTTTGAATTGATATCGTTCATTCACTCGCAACAAAAGAAAAACGTTTTAATTAGTTCATCATTCATATTTGATTATATGTGTCAAAAATTTCTTTCATCACTCAGCGAACTAGGATACTTGTGTCGTCCTTCGATTTATCTCAATAAATATGAAAAGACTTATGTAGATTATTGAATAATTATTTTTTCGATGAAACAATATTTTTTCCAGAGATATATACATATAAAATGGATTAAAAACGTATTTGCTGATATGGGACCTTACGTGAATAGACTTCATACACTGAAACCACAATTTCTTAGATTAAAAGAAAATTTCCTTCGACCTCATTCCAATAAATCTTTCTTTCAATGGACGAAAATTCAGTTCAATGGAGAGAAGTTTCATCAAACTGAAACCAAGAATGCTCAACAAATTGAAACAAAAATATATTTTTTCCTAAATTCGAAGAATATGATTTCAATTCAATGGAAAATTTTTCCATTTTAATGAATTATTTTTCTCATTGAAAACAAGATTTATCAGAATGAGGGCAAAGAAATTTTCTTTGAATCTAAGAAATTGTATCCTCAGTGTATGGAATATAAAGAGATTCATGTAACTCTGAATATAGGGCATTTTTGAAAAGTCATATTCCGCCTAATATGTTCCGTTGTTTGAGAAAAATCATATTCAAGATCTCAAATTACGCATGATAAAAATTTCCAGACGACCCTTACAGTCCTGGAGACTCTCACATTCACCATACTACAAAATTACATGTTTTACATTTTATTGAACAAAGAATTTGAACTATAAAAAGTTCTTTGGAATAAAATGACAGTTTTTACAATGTCATGTTGTTAATAAAGTACCGGCCCCACGTAAAATCTACTTGAGGGTACTGTTGAACCCATTTTGTTAGCTTGATCACCATAGCAACATACTTTCGCTGAAGTGAGTCATAATTTAGACACCACGTACTTCCCCATATAAATTTCATTCGAGTTACATTTACGTTACAGATTATGTTGATTTTACAGCAAATTACCTGAAACCGATTGTATAATTCAACCGATTAATAATATAATCTTTCTTTTATGAGTGAGGAATAATGAAAAAATCATACATGAAATATATTTCAATCAATGGTTAGTGGTAATTCAAGATCTGTTGTCAATGTATGTAAAATATATATATATATATAATTACGCAATGTTCTGAATATAACAGAACCTTATCGGACAGTACCGATACATTTTATGTATGTAATACTTGGTATACTTGTGGTTATCACACTAGTAATTATTCTATTTTACACACATTCCAGAACAATAACCGCATTTTACGTGTGCATGTTATGAGTTTTATGTGGTGAGCGAGCTCTAA
The DNA here is from genome assembly GCA_018340375.1 of Gonatopus flavifemur. NCBI lineage: Eukaryota > Metazoa > Arthropoda > Insecta > Hymenoptera > Dryinidae > Gonatopus > Gonatopus flavifemur. The sequence continues at coordinate 18,534,702 of JAFFJZ010000005.1, forward strand.
CACGTGGATAAAATCACATAACGATGAGAACACTACGTATATACGCTTTCTTCTATGAATCGTGATGAATGCGAACTCGATAATGCGTTTCCAGTAAACAATAGATCAAGTTTTAATCGATTCTTCATCTTGATTGTATTATTCATTCTTGTCGATCAGGAATTAGTCAAGTTCTACTGGTTCATCATTTCAGGTCTCAACATCTTCTTGACTAGATCCCGATTTTCCTTCAAAGATCCCTGTAGTCATTTCAAAGAGAAATCAATTTCCTCACAACTATGCGACGCAAAGAATAAAAGCTTTTGACCGATGCGTTGGTCAATGTTTTGAGTACTGATATTCAAAATAAATTTTTTTTCAATTTTAGTGAACTTTCATCAATTGACATCATATGTTGAATTTCTTTCAGAATACTGAATTTCAACATCCAAAAAATAGCATCCTCGAAATGAAGTTAGGGATTCCTGTTGTAGCTCCAAATATGACTGCAATTACCCTAGTAGAAATTTCGCAGAGAATTTCTCACACCGAGAGAAAAAGCATGCTCTAAACGCAAGGGAGCACTTCAGGCTTCTAACGCATTTGTTATAACGTGCGTTAAACGCATGAGCCTATGCTTTTTAAGTATGAATCCCACGACTTCTAAGTATGTTTCCATGCGTTAAAAGTACGTTAAAACAACACGTGAAGGGCTGCCTTGCGTTTGGAGCATGCTTTTTCTCTCGGTGTATCAAAAGCATGACCCTGATAATGAAGCTGAAACTAGCAGCCGATTGTTGTAACTTTTAATCAAACATCATTCAAGCTTTTTTTATATCAGAAGTCGATTAAGCAGTGTTCCACTGAACGTTTCAAATGCTAGAATCTTTAATCAAAATTTTGTGTATAAAGTTATAACAACTGGCTGCTAGTTTTACGGCCACCAGTTTCCGCTTCATATCCTGATAAGGCTGCAATAGGAAGTCATAATTGTGGAAAACTTTCAATTCCTAGAGGAAATTCTCTATGGTTTCCTTGTAACAGAAGAATTTCATTCACTTCTCATGCCATTGGATTGAATTTCATTGAAAAAAAAAATGAAATTACAATGTTATTTAACTACTCGTTGTTTAATATGAGTGAAAGAACCAACCATACAAATACATTCGTCATTATCTATATGTCTGAAGAATTTACAAAACGAAGACTAGTAATATCGACACCCATGGACGAAATCCTTATAAACAAATTAAAAACGTTCCCTTCTAATGGATTGTGTCTCTTGTTCATGAAACAGAAGATCCAAGACGAAAGCAGCATACAGTGGCAACATCAGCATCAGCCGTTATAAAAGCGGCAAAGAATACTTGAGGAACAAGTTGGAAAAAACATACACTCGCAGAGCGCGCGCAGAACGGCAAAAGGAGAGGAGAGCCGAAGGAACGAGTGCAATGGAAGCGGTAGGAGCAGAAGCAGAGAAGAATCCCTTCTGCTATGGCAAGGCAACATGTTCCACGCGAGTTAAACGAAGAGAGGAAGATATACTGCTGTCTCTGTTGCTTAAGAGAAGAGAGATCGACCGAGCTGAATTTTATTTGAGACTCTGTACGACCTTCTCCTCTCTCACTCCTCGTATCCTTCCATCTACATCTTACGATTGCAGTATCACTCTCATTCTCTCTTTACACGAAGAATCTTTCATTTCACATATATCTTTTCGGTTTTTATGTGTATCATCTACCTTTTTCCTCTTCTCCTCAAATCTTATCAACAAGGATTATATTAGAATCAAATTGTAAGATATGTGTTTTTCGCTACCGAATCGCGACATCGAGATCCTACGATTCTCGCTTTTGTTCTTCATATTCTCATTCGAAATTATCGTACTTTCCACAAGGTTTTCCGTAATAATATGAATTTTGTGCCTACACGTATATGAGATATCTTTCTTTGCGAATATCACTTCTTGTTGTACGATAACAATGACGGCCGCCACGAAGATGATAATAAAAATAATAATAATAATGGTATTGATAATGATAATGACAACAACAACAACAACAACAACAAAAATGAACGTCAATGAAAATGAAACTGTGGATCTAATTATTACTCGAGTGTCTTTTCTCGAATATAATGCATAAAGGGTCTCGTTTTAACGACCATGTACATCATTATTTATAGTATACGTTTACACGTTTCACGCTCACAATGGCAAATGAACGTCAATATCGATCACAGTACTCTCAGTCACGACGATGAATTGAAGGAGCCAAGAAGCACGTGCGCGATGATAGTATTTTAAGCGATGCGGCAAATAATATTTGTATGTCCCCTAGATCTTTTATCATGAGTAATAATAATTTTACAAACATTTTCAATCATTTTTCACTCGACTGAAATAGAATTACTGGTGAGATTTCTCTTTTTATTGTTTATACATGCGTGTAATGTGAACAATTGAGTTGTTCTTGAATCAAGTAAATTTGATTACGGGACGGCGAATAATAAGAATCTGAGAGAATTTTTCAAGTTTTGACCGAAGAAGAAAATACAGAAAATGTATTTCTTGACTTTGAATAACAAGACTGAGGTCAGCAATCGCTGAGGGAATAAAAGAATCGCTTCTGCTGTCATTGGAATACAGAAATTGTCTGATGAAAGGAAAATTCCATTTTGTTGCAATCACTCAACGTATACGATATGTCGTATGCTGCTGAAGAAATTATATGTGATCCAAATTTAAAACCATTTGATTGCCCTACAGAGAAAAAAGAGAGTAGCGGTGATAGCTAACACTACACCACTATAAAAATGCAAAGATTCGATAGTTCGATTCATGGAAGAATTAAGTATCCATCAACTCCACACTGGGAGAAGAGCAATTTGGAGACCCGGTAAATAGTAATATATTTGATCGATAAATTTGAGTATTACTGAACTTTCAGCGAACTTTTATGAAATTTCAAGAAACATTACTGAAATTTTGCCATACATTACTCAGTGTTCTTCAGTCGTTATTATATAATAAAATATTCGTGCACTGTTAGAAAAAATTCGTGAATTTCCCACACAAAATTTGAAAGCAGTTAACACACATTTTTGTGTATTGAATTCACAACAGAGTTTGAGAAATTCAAACAATACAAATATTTTTTACAGTGTGTCCAAACTCGCGATGTGTCACTCAATTCCTAACCGTTCAGTAATCGAGTGACACATGGTGAGTTTGGGCATGAATATCATATAATGACGATTGAAGAACACTGAGTAATGTAGAGAAAATTTTCAGTAATGCTTCTTGAAATCGCATGAAAGACTGCTGAAAGTTCAGTAATATTTAGATTTATCCAACAAGTGTATTACTAATTACTGAACTTCCGAATCACTCTTCAATTGATCACCTATTGATTGTTCAATTGATCGATGGGATATTTGTTACCCGTTCGAGGGATCAAATTTTTTATTCATTCATTGAAGAAATGAATTGATTCCGGAAACAATATTTCTGTAAGATCGAAACTTCGATTCTGTACGGACATTCTTATGAGCTTTCGAATCACCTTTTTTTTTGTTCAACTGCACTGTAAAAAGAGTTACATTAATAGTTCACATACATCGATTTGAAATCCGACCTAATGTAGTATAACATTGGAGATAATCTATTGTCTTAATGCATAATTTTAAATATTAATAGTTAACTGATGATCCATTATACATGAATATGATGAGTAATTGATGAAAATATGATGTAATTTATAATCTATTATATTAATCTGTGATAAATCATCAATTAACTATTGATAAATAAAATAGATTAACCTTAATATCATGCTATATTAGGTCACATTCAAAACTGATATTTGTTAACTATCAATGTAATCTTTTCATAGTGTGTCTTTCGATACGTAATTACTCACTGACAAAGGAAGTCAAACCAATTCAATTTTGAAAATTCAATGGAATATACGCGATAATATGAAAATTGGAAAATATAGTATGAAAAAATGAAAAAAAAAAAAACAAGAAAAAGCTCGAAATTTATGCAGCATGCAAGTTGAAAGTGAGGTGCGATGATAATAATGATAACAAAAATCATAATAATTTTCATGTATTTTGAAAGCAACAGGTTTGAAGGAAATAAATACATATGAATTATTCACTTTTACAGGCAACAAAGAATATGGATAACTCACACATACTAAATTATTATATTTTCAAAATGAGAAAATATCATACGCGAAATCAAATGCAAATGAGATTTCATTGGAATTTTTTATTGGTAAATCATTGGATATCAAGTTTTCAAACCACAGCACAGTGTAAAATAATTATCATTGTTTATTACATCAATTGGATCGCTTGTGATATATTTTCGATATATACGCGTGTAAAAAGAGGGAAAAAATGGGTGTAGCAACAGAGCTGTGGCGATGATGAGCTACATACGCATAATTCGCTGACTCAACAAGTTGAATAGTTGCCGATTCATGAAAGTCGTTTGAAATATCTGCTGCCCAATACATCATAATACTGACAGATTATGACGTACCTTTTCATTGTTTTTATATCCGATACATCACTTTTAATAATTATTATATTATTATTATTCTTGAGTTTTTATAACGATCATTTTAATGTTGAATTATGTTCAAATGATTAAAATCAATGGAAAAATCTCACCAGTTTTTCTCGTGTAAAATTATGACCACTCAAGTCCTCCTCCTCCTTCACTCTTCATACTTGATGCACAAACAATTGATGCACACTCCACACACTCTCTGTGTCTCATGCATGTACCACACGCATGAAAACAGAATTCCATCCATGCAAGCACCTTTATATTACGTACAGGGAGATTCCCGTGTACAAATATCTCATAAAAGTTATCGTATGAGTTGAACATGATACATGCAGTTGATTCTGAAAAAATGCATCTACATATAATACACAAAAGTTTTGAATTCCTCGGAAATATATTCCAAATGTACACCCAAGTGTAAATGTCATGTGTATTAGACATGGATTAGTATCGTCCTTATTCATGCAAACTCATATTGGATGATCAATTGGTGATGTTTTGAATGAATAAAGATTTATGAAAAGCAAGTTCTTTGGTATTCTAATACTCGACATGATTCATTCATTCGCATCGCGCATTAACCGTATTATATTTACGCGCGGTTCACTGTGAAATAATGCTGAAACTTCGGAAGTTTTTGAAAACCCAATGAAAATTCGCGTGAGATAACTTCAATCATTACGCAATACTTCTCTGGACCTAGGTACGTATTGCGTCATCATCTGTGATGCAAGATCAATCCGTGTAGATCATTTCATATGTATACAATCTGTGGGTTCTAGGTGTAAAGAGGATCAGATGAAAGTATGCACAACGGAAAAAATGAGATGATCAAAACAAGTTTGGTGTGCTTGCTTTTCCGGAGCGTCATGAAAATTCAATGGAATCGAGCATACATTCGCAATACACGTACTTACTTGAACAAAATTAATATGTATCAAGTTTTTGTGACCGTTCACATACAGGAAATTATTACAAAATGGTTATACTGTTTATATTACCGTTATAGTAAAATTAATTTCTATGATATTTATACATGGGAAAAAGGAATAGTTTTAGCGACTACTTACGCAATCGATTTTCGACCACCACGTATGAAAGTATTGAAGGCAATTATTTAGTTAGTTGCCTCGAGTAACACGATAGTTGCCCTACGTATAACGTAAATACCTACCTCGTAACTAACGCGGTACTACTTATTCTGACCACTACACTGAAAAACACTCTTTGCTTGTACTTTACCTGAACTGAAATATTACTCTCTATAAATCTGGAAGAGTGAAAAATCACGCATTTCACTCCACTAAGTCTCAGAAGTGAGCCAGTCCGCTTCGAGTGGGATTTTCACTCGTTTCGAGCGAACCCCCACTTTTTTAGAGCGGAGAATTCACTCTAAAATTGGAATAGCTGTGAATTTCTAACCTCAAACTTTAGACTTTAACTCTGAAAGAGTGGGAATTTCACTCTCAAAATTTAAGAGAGTAGTTGTTTCAACTAAAATTCCAATTTAAAGACCTAATTTTTTGGTGAGACAATTAAATTTTCCATCCGATCTCGCATTTCACTAAATTTTTAGTCTCGATGAATAAATAATAGTTCCCTCGGTAGTCGAAAATCGGTTATGTGAGTACCTGCTGCAGCTTTTTGTCCGTGTAATGAAAAAAGGAATAGATATTCAACACACAGGAGAATATTATAAAGCTGAAGCTAGCGGTGAAAAACTGGCAGCCAATTGATATAACTTGTGATAGAATCATTTTATCAAACAGTTCAGTTGCAAAATCGCTGATTTGAATGCCACTCAATGTATTCTTGATATGAGAAACATTCGAATCAAGTTCAATCAGAAGTTACAACGGTCAGCTGCTAGCTTTTGACCGCTAGTTTCAGCTTCTTGGGAATTTTGTGTATTGAATGGAACATGATACTCGTATGAAAAAAATCAACTACAGTTGTACACTGTGAAAAATGTGGGGAGTTTTCCTCCACACCGTTGGTGGATTTCGTCCTCTCATCGTGGGGGAACTGTTTTTCCATCAAAAATGAGGGATTTTCCGACCACCTTGAGGAATTATTTTGTTTTTTAGCTGTCAAATCCTCTACAAATGAAGGAAAAGTCCATTAAATTATCGTTAAAAATTCCCCATCTATGGAGGAACTTTGCTGCCACAATTTTTTTGGGAGAAAATTCCACAATCATTTTTTACAGTGTATACATTTGTTACTTTTCTCTACTTTTATTACACATCTCTTCGTGTGTACATAGGAGAGTGAGAAAAACATTGTGCTTTGACATATAATTTCCATCCAAACCATAGTTATCGTGGAAATACTTCGAGACGAAAATGTAAAATTCGGTATTATCGTTGCCAACGGCGTAAACATTGAATTTGAGGATCTGTTCGATCGAGCGATAATCTCCCACACAAGATTTACCACTATTTACGGTTCATTCCAGCAGTAAATTGTCAGAACTAATCTAAAGTCTTATGATTCTATCTGATTCCTCCGTACACGAGATACGGGATTCAGCTTCAAATCTACTTGAGCGTTCAAATAGAATAGCGCTTAATAAACGAGGCAATATATATATATATATATGCATACACCTGTCATATTAGGAACGGAGTTGAATTTTTTATTCCTGTGACACAGTACGCTTGTTTTTTCTCTCCTCTCTTTCCCTTTTTCTTCATCCGTCGTTTCGAGACGTATGAAATTTTGTTTGCAGCCAATCCAGTCTATATAGAGAAGAGAGTCTCCTCTTCCTAAAGAGTCTTCGTCGTCGTCGTCGTCGTCTTCGTCGTCTTATATAAAAACGTAGGCATTTCGCCTTAGAGGTTCTCCCTGGTCTTTCTTCTTTCCCTTTTCCTCTTTCTCTCTCATTCTCTTTTGGAATGAGAAAAAGATCCAAGAAAGAAGCAAAAGAAGAAGAGTAGGACTCACCGCATCGATTCGTAGTAGTAGTGCCGAGAGAAAAGACGACAACGACGACGCAGCCAGCCGGGTATCTGTGTTCCCCTCTTCCCTCTCGCGGCTACCCCTTTCTCCTCCACCTCTCTCTCTCTCTCTCTCTCTCGCTCTATCTCTCTTCTCTGGGCTCACTCTTAGTTCGTTCTGTAATCTGTACGGCACAAAGGGCCACGATTGGACTGCGCGGGAAGAAGGGCTGAGGGAGAGAGAGACGGAGAAACAGCGCGCGAGGTTTGCCAAGGCAAGAAGGGGGAGAGCCGAGGAGAGGGTGTTACCGTCGCATTTCAGAGAGGACTTTAACGCTCCGGATGGAGGTAGACTAGCGAGCCGAGAAACAGAGACGACAAGAGCCGCAAAGAGAAAGAGAAAAAGAGAACAGGGATAGTTGGATATATAGAACTGTCGGACCAGCGAGATGTTGTCTGAGGTGGAGGGAGGAATCTACACAGAACCGACACGTCTCTCTGGCTATATGCTGTGTATATGCCGCCAGGCTACCCTGGTTCACATTGCATCCATCTCGTTTGTTCTTACTCTATCGCTGGTGCCTCTCCACTTTCCTCGCTGGCTCGCTCGTTCGCTGGTTCCTTCCTTCGTTCGTTCGTTCGTTCGTTCAATACTCTGTGAGAGAGAGAAGTAGGGGCAGCACGGCACTGGCATCAGCAGCAAAACGGCATTGAGGAAGAAGGAAGGAAAGACAGGAGGGAGGTGTAGAAGAAGAGAAAGACGGAGCGAAAGACTGAACACAGCAGTCGCAACCCAAGCGAACGCGAACCAACGATGAACGTACGGACGGGCCGACGGATTCAGGGAACACGATGATGGTGCTGGGTTATACTGTACGAATGGTTTGTTCGCACGATCGAAAGCAACACCAGAATCGAGTTACGAGAACGTACGCTGTAGTTGGTTGTTGCTCGAAAGAGTCAAGAGGGAAGATTCTCGATAACTAATGTGAAAAGATAATGAGGAGAAATGAATTGAAGAAAAAAGCAACATGGAAAAAAATGAGAAAAACGAAGCTTCCTTTTTAGGACCCTCTTCTTCATTCCTCTCCTCCTCCTCTACTCGATTTAGGTTACGAACGATGAAATTCGGAAGAATGTTTCTAATTGGACTGTCGTCCTCCTCGCAACTTCATCGTATGATCGATAAAACTATTTCTATAAATAGGAAAAGAGTCAATCATTTGAACGATTCTCGTGTGACTGGAGGAGTCAACGCGTGCTCTCTAGAAAATACCTTCTGATCTATTTTTGCATCGAATCAGAAGTATTATCGATCGATTTCTACCAGAACCGTTGAGAATCTCCGTGGGCCCTGGTTCAATTTGCAGATCCCTCTGAAGAGGCGTCCCCTCCAACATCGTATTCACCTATTCATTATGACTTGAAGTTCCGAAGGTTGCCTTTCAGCAATATTTTTCCCTCGTGCCTTGATAAAGCGTGATCTTCATGGTTTTGAAATACAGCCATATCTCATCATCTTTTTGGATATATGATCTCCATCTTCTAATCCTTATAGACATTTTTTCAGGTATACTAAATCTCTTTAGTATAAAATTCTCATATGGGACTTATCGTATAATTCAGCATATCGAATGTTCACATTCATTTTGTGTTCATCTATCTAGAGGGTAATATTTTCCTTTGAATTACAAAATAGAAAGTATATCTTGTATAGATCATAGTATCCAGAAGAAAAGAAATTCACTATATGAGGACAAAATCTGTATTCTGCTGTGCACACGGAATAAAATTTCCTGTTACTGCAACAGGAGGCAGCCATGTTGCAGCAACAGGAAAAAATCCTGTTGCAGCAACAGGAGTAGTTTTGTAGCTGCGGCAATGTTACAAAATCCTTCATCATGGGATAAATAGGCTTTATAAAATGAATAAAATACAAAGCTCTTATTTACTTTTTTTATTAATGTATTATTTATATAAGGCCCAATATGAGGTAACAGGTTTTGATTGTTAATTATTATCAATTCGAACATTCCACGCATGGTAATGTTGATCAAATGCCATAGTAGATATATAATTCAAAACAAAGTAAACATCATTTGCTACATTGTAAATTTTATAAATTTTTCCCAATTGAGGTCCTTCATTTTCATCAATATCTACTACTACTACTACAGTATCTAATTGATATCTATATCTATTTTAGTCGATGTATTTCACAGCTTGGACATCGGATATTTCAGTATTAGGGAAGTATTTCATTTTGTCTTCGTCACATTCTTCGCATTTTTCTTTGATAATATTATTTTCAAAGTTTTTGGAAATCGATACATAAATCATTTTTAATTGGTCTCGAATAGCTACAGTGACTAATAAATTTTTGGTAGAAGATGTCGTCACTGCAGGTATTCTTATATCTTCATTTTTTGACTCACATCTCATGCACCAAAAGTGAACTACAGGTCCATTTTGAAGCATAAGTTCGTCGTAATGAGTCATAAGGTGCGATTTAAAGGTTAAATTTACTATTAAGTCGCAACAACAGAAGTAATCCTGTTGCAGCAACAGGAAATTTTTTTCCGTGTACCTTCTGCTAAGATAACGAATTATCCATGGTAACGGTAAATCTGTTTGCTATGCCTGTGACAGAGAATTTTTAGCTGTTAGGGTGAAAAAGGTTCAATTACTAGAGCTACAGCTAATTTAATAGCTAAAAGACCTTAACAATTCGTTATTCTAATAAAGCGTTACACAGCAAAATGAGTTTTTGCTGTCACATTTTTTTTGATGCGTGTGTGTAATCAAAATTTCTTTCTGAAAAATGAATCCTATGGAGAACTCCATGTGGAAAAAATGTATACAATTGTAAACAAATTGTATACAAATCGTGCAAAATTATACATTTTTTCCACATGGGACTCTATGTCTCTCTTAGATGAAGCTGAAACTAGCAGCCGTAAAGCTAACAGCCGATTGTTGTAACTTTTGATTAAACGTCGTTGAAGCTTTGTTGACTCCAGAAATCAATTGAGTAACATCACACCAAACGTTTCAGATGCTTAAATTCTTGATACAAGTTTTGGGTAAAAAGTTATAACAATCGGCTGCTAACTTTACAGCTGCTAGTTTCAGCTTCATCTCTCTCAGACTCCCCTTTTGGTCTTCCTCGCCAAGCTTTTAATTAAGCAGAAAAGAAGACCTCCATGAGAATATTGAATAATCGTCGGAACAACATTTGATTGACAATAATGACCATAAAATAAAAAATTGATAATAAGAAAGAAAATAATTATGACAAGAAATTTCATTACACGCGTATTCTTTTCTCTTCTTTTTCTCTTCCTCCTCGACTGATTTTAAAGAAAGACCCTCTGCCATCGGGATTCGCTCCGTTCGCATTTTCATTGTCTGTGTACGGTACTCAAACTCATTATGGTTCTCGTGTATATCCACGGATGTATGAATAAAGTCACTCGTAGTCTATCGATCGACACTCGAACTCGGCCTATTGTGAAATAAGGTGAATTTATATTCTCTAGATGTACGCTTCATCCAAGGGAGTGTTAGTTACATTCTCTCTTTCAAAGTTAACGCAGAGTTTGTGAATGTGCAAAATAGCCGTTTTGCGTAGAGTGATTCTTATGTGGATACGTTCAACCCACACATAATCCATTCCGATCGAAAAATATTTCTCAAATTTCAAAAGAAGTGATTTAGCTTCCAAAAGAACAGCAAGTGTTCCAGCTGCTACAGCTGACTTCTAACATTCGTTGTTGCGGAAACATTTTTTAGTCGTTTCAGCAATAATTTTGCTGGTGGTGCTGAGAAAAAGGCTGTTGTTATTACTATTCAAATGTCAACCACTGAAATTGTGCTATGAAGCTGTGACTTATGACTGTAATTATTTTGGCTGTAACAGCGTACTCTTCATAGCGAATTCACTTTTCCATGGTTAAAAATTGTGAATAAATTCCAACTAAGTATATTTTGGGAAAAAGTTTTCGATCCAATCAGAAAATTGGCGAAATTGATCATTCCTATTACTAATCTTCATCAATAACTCACATTCTAACTCCTTCAAACTCGCTGTAACGGATATAGGTTTCAAGATATGGAGTGTACATTTGGAAACATTTATCTAAAGCAACGGATAATCCTTGCCGAAAGAGAAAAACCAATCTTGTTGCCTTTTTTTTCCGTATCTCAAAGAGCTTTTCGAAAACAACTAATTTTTTACTTTGACTCCGCCCGAATAAAAGTCAAAGAGCCAATTTTCGTGGTTCAACAGAGATTTACGTTGCTCTACACGAGAAACCTTGATTCCCTCCGCCGTCCCCCAACTACCACAGTGTGACTACACATCGCAGTGTCATCTGCGATCAGGTGCGAGATAGGAACATCGTTACGAAAAAAGAACTTTATACATTTTCAATAAGATAAAAAAAGTGCTACCGAATAGCTTTCGCACCTCCTCGCCAAGGAAACGCGATACACCAGTTAAAATATTACGAAACCATAGTTTTCCAAACATTTTCTCTATGCCATGATTCAATCCCAACGACGAGGACCCTCAAAAGCGAACCAGCCCCATCGGACAGAGCCAATACACTTTTCGAGAGCACCATACAACTCTCAATTTCTTCTTTTCCAGCATAAAATTCAAGTACTGGTGATGTATATACAGGGATATGGCCGCGATTGGATTTAAAAAACCAATAAAACACACACACACACACACATGCACAGAGAGAGGAGAAGGAAGAGTGTGGTAGGATGCTTCGTGACAGTGAAGGCCACGGAAATCTTCGTTCTCTTCCCTTCTCTTTTTCTAAACTCAACGACAAACGAAGCAAGAAGACAATATCATAGCTGCGTAAACCGAATACACACGCATTAAAAGCGTACATGTGGTGTGTTCGGTCATGCGCGCGCACGTAATATAATGTTCAAACGTGTTTGAGTGAGAAGGCATGAGAATCTGTGTCACACATATACATATCGAATTTCAGGAGCGATACTAGGTGTTACCATCGACCTTCGTACACACATTCACCCACACACCAACACACACGAAGCATAGCATGTGTTTTTATATCTGAACGAACAAGGCGACAAACAGGTAATAAGGTCTGCAAGATGGAAGTATTTAGTTTGTAATCAAGCAATGTAGAAAAATGGTAACTTTTTGTTCAAGTATATCATTATATCCACTTATTAATGGATAATTTTCTCCTCTTTGTATTTATGTATCGAATAATCTCAAAAGCGAAGAAAAATGCAAAAAGACGTAGCAATTGGTTTCATTTCTTGTGTAACAATAATTTAAAGAGGAAAAGACTTCTATTAATGCAAAATATCTAACCCCCTCGTTACACCTGGTATAACCGAGACGTTTCCTTGCTTCTTAATGAATTTAATTATGGGCAATCAATGTTGAGAATGAGATACATACAATTAAGATCTAATGCATGATTTTACAGATTCAAACTTTTATTTTATTGTTATCAACACACCCAACGAGGGATATATGGGATTTTAGTCGTCCATACCCGAGAACAAAAACATTAGATCTACTGAGATATATGTAGATCTCTTCAGATCTAAATTTTCGCAAAGAAAGATCTATGGAGATCCATAGAGATCTTCAGAAATCTTTTTCAATGTTCATATATTTTTTTGGATTCCTTGCAGAATTGAAATGTTTGGGAGTGAGTGGATATCAGGAAACTCCAAAGATTGTTGCCTAAATTGAGATGTTCAGATGTAAGTAGATATGAACAGATTTGTAGAGATTTTCGGCAAAATTTAGATCTGATGAGATCTACTTAGATCTCCCATGAGGAAAAAATGTCTAAAAATTATACAATTGTACACAAATTGTATACAAATCGTATACGATTGTATAGGGTAAGGGAAGGTAATTTGGTGACATTCTGTGTTTGATTGTAAATAACTTCCGAAATGAATGAATATGAATCTATACCTCATTTAGTATATTGTTCCACACGTTTTCAACAATTGTATAGAACACCAACGTTCCAAGTTTGATCTGAATCAAAATATCCATAGGTAAGTGAATTTGTATTTGAGGTAGGTAAAATTGGTGATGATAGAGGTAATTCGGTAATACTGGTAGGCTAATTCGATGATATAGAGAAAACCACTGTTTGGTAATTAATAATTCTCAAAAACGTTGAAACGCATAAATTTAGAACCACATATTAATATCTTTGCCATTCTTTGTCATCAAATGTAGCAAAACATCAAAATAAGGATCAGTATACAAATTGGTTTGTGCATAGATGAAATTTATTGATGAACGTTGAATTTATAAGCCATTTATGAAGACTCTCCATTTTCAGTACAACAAATCTCACATGTATATACATCTTCATTCATTGAGAGAAATTAATTTCATTAAGATAAGAAAATTGATAAATCCGGGATAATCATGGAAGTTTAACTTATCACGATCGAAAAATTCGTCCAAGTCTGCTCTTTCGTATGGCATAAAGAGTTTTTCCAATATATGTTTCATTTACTTCTAATAAATCAGAGAATACTAACTCACAAGTCACAGGTTGTTTTCAGAAGCACTACTCGATGTACGACACAAATTGTTTTATGCCAACAACCAGAACGATGTTGATTATTATTGTTTATAACCAATAGATAGAAATACGATTCTACTATCATTTGGTGCATTAATGGCACCATAGCCCTGCGGACGGTATTATTTGTAATTAAAATTCAAATCATCACCAATATACCTATATCACCAAATTTCATTTCTTCACCCTATATTTTTGGACATTTTTTCCACATGGGTCATTAGATCTAATCTTTTTTTCTCGAGTATGTATGTTCAAAACCTTGTTGACCTTTGAAGAAGGTTTAAGTACGTATAAAATTACGAAACTCCTCAAATTCGTCAATTTTTCAAAGAATGATAGGAGAGAACGAATCTTCAATTAGTAGCTGTGGTCACTGACCAACAAGTTTCCCACATTCTTTTCTTCCGAGAGAAATCCTAACATCGTTCTGAAATAAAACTTTTTTAGTTCACATTCTGAGGAGAAATTGAGTTGGTTTTGTCCGGAATGTTCAACAATCAGGAAGAAATATTCTTATATCGCCCCATGTAAATGTCATTCTATCCACCAGGACAGAATCAGACATTCCCTCTACGTATAATGATGGAAAGAACACTATTATTTCATCATTCATTAAGGTTATTCAAGCGAACCATAATTTTGCCCTTGTTCAACCTATTTATTAAGGGGAAACAAAATGATATAATGCAAAAAGGTAAACGTAAGGGGCTTTAGAGGTCCCTCAATCGTGCATACAATATTAAGGAGCTACCTACCAACGGCATGCAATCATTGCATATCATATGGGAACAGTTGTGATAAAATTTCACAAATTAGTTCTAAAGTTTCAAGACTCCCTCTCTAATATGTATAATCACCATAGAAGGAAAATCCATTCAAGTATAGATTATTCAATTCTCATTGTAAGAACATTATTATTTTTTCTAATGTTTTCCAATTTTATCATTCTTCAAATTCCATCTTTCTACATGAAATTCATATTAACATATTTAATTTATTCAAACACTGATTTTGTCAATCCATCATTCAATTGAAATGTATACATGTATATAAACTTGATATTCTACAGTTGAATGAGAAAAATTGTACAAGAGACTATATACATGCCTAGTTATTTTTCAACTTTCAACGTGAAATTCAAAATTAAACAACTAAATCTTGTGAAATTGTAGAAACGATGTGATATTATTTTCCTTTTCACACTCCATACAACGATTCTTCTGATACGATAGAGACGCGTGACAGAATGTTCCCTTTCATTTATATATCTAATCGATAACGTTGAACTAAAATTGTACACATGCGTGTATAAATAGAATAATGATAATACACGTATATATACGTTTACTTTAGGCGTACGTGCATAATGAATACTAGTATCAATCACATCGATACGCGTAAGGTATGTGTTGGAGTATAAGCTATGTACAAAGATCCACTCCTCTACTCCCACAAGGACACAGACATATATATTTGAGTATGTTCACCTTATATAGTTCAGACGTACGCTATATTATAAATGTCTCAACATTTCGTGTCTCCCATACACGGAGAGAAATTTTCTAGTTAAATTTACTATGGAAATATTGCGGCCGAAGAACAGACTGAATTTCTAATGGAATTCACTGTGAAACATTGTAAATTTGATCAGACTTCGATTGTCTCGTCGTAGCAAATTTCCTTCTCTCTAAATTCCTTGGAGTGAAAAATTCACTCTCGAAGAGTGAAAATACTGCGAGTCCCGGAAGAGTGAGATTTTACTCTTAAAGAGTCACTTTTCACTCCAACAGAGTGAAGGTTCAACTCGGCTTAAAGAGTGGAATTTTACCTTCTTTCAAGAGTGAAATCCTCACTTCAAGAGAGTGAAAACTCATTCTTTAGGAGTGGATTTTCACTCCAAGAAATTTAGATAGTTGTGAGTTCAGTTTCTTCCTCGGTTACAAAGTACCATATAGTGAATTTAACTCTAAATTTCTCTCCGTGTAGCTATTATTACCCTCAATCGCTTTTTCTTGCATGGGAAAAAGTAATTCTCAGAAAACATCATGCACAAGATCACTTTCTACTCGATCTACTTGATTTGAATATCATATAAATGAAGTATTTGTTGATCTAACGATCACACTTTTTCCATTCAAAAATACTGCGTGAATGAACGTTTCCAAAAAACAAAAACACAAAAACTTCAACCCGAAAGCAAAATAATGAAAATTCGAATTATATACTTTTCGTTTTTTGTAGATCATAGTGTTCGAATTTCTAATTGGAATGTTTCCGGTTTTCAAGCTCCATTGAAGAGAGTTTATATTCTTCCAAGCCAAGTTACGGAAAGACAGAAACTGTTGAAACTTTGTGAAATATGTGTTCATCAAGAGAACAAAAATCTTCATTCACTTTGCATTATCTCACGGTATTCAAAGTCACCTGATTTCAAGAAACGTTCTTTGTCTATTCAGCCAAGGATATATAATATCTCAATAAACTGACGAAGGCAACAACAACGACGAACCACGATGAGAAGGAGAAACGAAACGAAACGAAACGAAACGAAACGAAACTGTTTTTACCGACAACTAACCGTTCCCTGTAGTACAATGGTGTACTACAGCGAACGATAATAATCGACGACCCTCGATCGACTATTGTCACGATCAATGTGTAGACTGGGGGGAACGCTTATCCTGATCCTCAATATCATTCTTATTATTATCATTATATATACGATCTTTACTATTCTCGTGTTGGGATTTAAAGAGTCACATTCATCACGTTTAAGGAGTACATATTTAAATTCGAAAAATCTTTTCAAAATAATTAAATAAGAGATGATTGATTTGGACGATTTTTGTTCTCCACCTATTTATAATTTAATTAAACATTGACTCCTTCTCTGGACTCTAAAGAACTGTGTTTCATAAGAAATAAATCTAGCTAATAAAAACAACCAATTGCAGAAAACCAACACACCACGGTCATCGTCTATTCAATTCTTATGATTGACTATATTTTTCGGAGTGTATGGAACCCTCGAGAGGGTATCAGACAGCCAGGTGGTGTAATTTGCCCTTTACATTTCTTGTACAAAAAATACACATTGCCGTCAAATGTTCTGCCTGATGAGGGCAGGACTTGTATCATTGTAACATCAATGCGGGAGATACTACTTTGAAATGCAATTATTTCCAATTAAATTTCATTTTGTATTCAATATGGAGAGTCTCTTCTTTTTCAATCACAAGAAAAATCGGAGGACTTGAAAAACGTTTGAAAATGCGTTTTCATAGATTTTCAACTTCTCCTGCCAGAAATGAGACAAGGGAAAAGAAAATAAGAACAGCTTTTTCACTTGAAAACCCATAGCTTGGAATCCAAAACGTGAAAAGAAAATACGTTTGAACCTCTCAAAGAATGAAATTGTATTTTTAAGAAGGTGGATGTTATTCAATAAAAGAGAACTAACTTCATTGCTGCTTTGATTCTAACGAATCAGGTTTCTGTTTTTGAAAAGTAATAGATTATTAGGAAGCTGAAATTAACAGCCGTAAAGCTGGCAACCAGTTATCTTCATTTTTTTCGCTGTAAAATATTTACTCATCGAAAAGTAAATATATATCTAGCCAAAAGAATAACCAAGAGGAAGCTCAAGTATTCCACACGGAAAAAAAAATAATTCCCTATGATAGTTGAGGATCAGCTGTGGTAGCTAATTCGTGTATTTTACTTGTGGATAGCGAAAAATAGCTATCGTAGCCAGTTTCCAGCTATCCAAATATCAACATCCTTTTTTTACATGCATACATCTGATGACATAGCGATAGCTATGTTCGATTAGTTATAGTCCCAGTTTGCCCTAGTAGAAATTATGATTGAAAATTAGATGGGCCCCAGCTAGTTTTTCCAGATGTTAGGTTGGTTTCTAGCTAGTTTTGTAACGCACTTTCTAGCCTGTGCCCATCCAGATGTCCCAGGGAATTGCCAGAATGTTGTTCAAATTGGTGATTAGAAATGAGAAATCATGTGTTTTCTGTAAAATCATACCTATGAATGAGTTGATAATGTATTTCGATATGTAATTTCCAGTCAAGAATGTCGCTTTTGAATTTATTTCCATAAAATAATCCCGAGTGACAACAAATTAAAACGTTTTGGCTTCCCCTTTCATTCTTCTAACTATCAATGTCTTTGCACGATCAGTTGACGCATGAAAAATCTACATAAACCAACTAAATGTTTGAGCACTAACGTCAAATTGGCTGAAATGTGTTATCCAATTGCCCCCACGTGGGTTCCACCTAGTACGTGGATGGTAAATGGGACACCCAGACAAATTTCTACCAGGGTGAACAGTCCTATAATCCGGAATGAGTTCATATTGAATACCTGTGAAGCTTCTATTACATGCATGCGTTTGTCGCATGCGACATCATTAGATGAAAGGAGAGGCAAACTGTTTTTCTCTAGGACTTCTCTTTTCATCTAATGATATCGCATGCGACAAACGCACGCATGTAATTTCACCTTTAAACTATGAGAAGTCATAGAAGATTTTTAATGCATACATCACAGACTGTTATGCTGTCCGAGAAGACCCAAAATATCCTTTGAATCTTGTTGTTTTGGACTTATCGAGTATCAGTATACCTTTTTCCTATCCATTAATTATCGTGAAGATTATTCAGTATCGTTTCTGCAGCGTTCGGACAGTGATCGATCGATAACAAAATAATTCATAAATCCGACGAGGTTGGATATCGAAGAGCAATATAATCATATAACACAACGTACCTTTTCGTCGTTGCTCTTCGAAAAAATGATGACGCTGGCAAACTCGTCGTTGTTTCTGGTATCTTTCGTACGTACAATCCGCTTGTGTATGAGTGTTTCTCCTTCTTTATTCCTCTGTGAATTCTGTTTTCTCTTCGCGGCACACTACTTCACCCACGCATCGAACAACGAGGTTCTCGTTCAATCAGTGACGAATCGAGCGCATCCTTTCCCGTTTCTCCTCTCTTCTCTCCTCTCCTCTTTTCTCTTCTCTTCTCTTCTCTTCTCTTCTCTTCTCTTCGTTCTTCTCACTTGTATATTACTAGACACACACGCACGCACCCACACACAGTATTAACGATATACACACACATACAAACACTTTACTTACTTTTTGTCCATCTCCCGTCGGCCCGTACGATGCTTGTACATCTATTTGTCTCTGTCTTTTTCCCCCCCTCTCTCTCTCTCTCTCACACACTCTCTCTCTCTCTCTCTCACTCTCTCACTCTAAGAACCTTTATGGCGACTTCTCACGCGAATCACCGTATATAAAATACAATACACTATACGGCAGCAGCGGCAACAGCAGCAGCAGAGCAACGGCAAAATACAACACTCCGCTTACTCTCTTCTCCTCGTCCAGAAGAGTCCGCTTTCTTCTTGATTTCACTCAACTCATACATGTATGCGCACGTGTCCGTGTATTTGTGGTATATATATATATATATATATATATTTATGTATCGCACAGAAATCGAATTTCCACCACACGTAGAAAACGAGAGAAGAGCACACACAGCGCGCAGCTGCTATACCACTTATGAGACTCCGGTGACGCAGCTATGGCGACATTTCTCTTCGCCACGAGGCCACACCATTTCGTTTCATGCTCCGGGATTCTTCGGCACAAGTGTCGTTTGGCTCGATCAATTATTTAAACTCGTAGATTATTCTCGGATCCGTTGTTTCCGTTTTTCTCTCGCTTAGTTTAGTCTGTTTTTATTTTTGCAGTTTATCGTCGGATTTCTGAAAGAATAACAGAAAGAAAAATAAAATAAATTACTAAGGTGATTGTAATATGTGTTATCGATAAAGAAAGAAAGAAAGACAATGATAAGAAATGTGGTTTGGAATCGGAAATACCATTCGTGAGGTGGTATTCTTACAAGACTCCTATGACAATTCGAGATGTACTCGTGAGAGAAGAGAAAGGGAAGGGGAAAGCATCGCGATACCATGTGTCGATAAATAGTTAGGTCGCGTGGGCGAAAAATATAGTATAATCTGTGAGATATCCAACGGATAAAACGTTCGCGACGCATTAAAATTCAATGATATATCAATATCTTCAATCGTCGCGATATTCACAAAGTTTATTATTATATCGTTATCAATATTATTCAAGTTTTGTATATAATTCTGTTCATCGTTGAAAGAATCGAACGTTTGAAACACCTCAATGATCGCAAGAGCGAGAGAAGGCTTGATAGAGAATTCAATTTTAATTCTCAAGAATTCCTTTTGTCCAAGGGTGCCAGGCCACCCCCTCAATGGTGATGCCAGAGTGGAAAAACTTTCAAAGTTATATATGATTTGTATAGAGTTGTATATAAATTATATATAATTTTTGAAATTTTCTAAACAAAGGTCAACGTTTTAATTCATTTGACAGAAAAAAATTTTTAAACAGCCCGAGCAAGCGTTATATCAGCACTCGCTAGGCCCTTACAAGTTCTCCGCTAGCCACTAGACTCTTTCTAGCCCTTGGCTAGATTCTCGTGAGGCCCTAGACAGTTCCATGGATGACGTTGCTGGGGAGACTAAATTATAGCAGTCGAATGTGTTCGAATTCGTCTTTTTTTAGTCATATTTCCAAAAGTTGCATAATTTATTGAGGATCAGCGTCAGTCTGTGACGAATGAAATTATTTACCTGAATATAGCTTCAAAAGTACCATAATTTCTTGTAGAAATACATCTAATTATGGGACTTTTTGAGAGTAAATTCAAGTGAAAACTCCATCTGTCACAGACTGGCGCTGATCCTCAATAAATGATGGGACTTTTCAACACATCTGTTTTCTACGTGTAGTTACATGCTTTGAGCACCCATTCGTAGCATTAAGTTGCTGCGTCCCTGATTTCCATGCTGCGTGGAAATGGGAGAAACAGGAACATCAGAAAAAATTCAAGCTGTCTGATTCTCAAACATTTCGTTCGAGTGGTAGAAAATTAATTTGTGATAGAAAAAATCAGTTCTAATCTCGAGTTCGATGAATCAATTTCTAATTTTCTGTTACGCACGGTTGAAGATAGACCAAAAATCTCACACAGGAATAGTATAATCGGTAAACATGAAAGTTTAAAAATGTTGTATGAAACATCATTCGAATTGCCAATCTTTCAAAAATTGTGATTGAAAGATATCTCAAGAAACATTTTTAGCCATAATTTTTATTGAATAACAAAAGCAATATATTGATTTCAAGCTCATTTTTCAGTCAATGTCTTGGCATGGGAGAATTCTTCTTCGTCGATGTTTATATCCACTAATGTTTTTAAAATTCATAAGAAACTTATTATAAAAAATGTAAGGGATTCGAGATCCTTTCATCTGGTATAGCGAAAATTACCAGAAAAAATATATTACAGCAACGATGATTAAATAATCAATCATCTTTGAATTTTCATGAGATTTAAAGTGATACCTCTGACCCCTGAAGATGGAACCATAACCATTCGTTAGAAAAAGACACGACCAAAACTATTCTGACAAATTACTCGAAAATGAAGCATCAAAATCAAAATATCGCTATGTACAGACCTTATGAATCAATGAAGATGGTCTGTACAGAGCGATATTTTGATTTTATTGCTTTATATTCGAATAATTGGACGGAAAAGATTCAGCTCGGGTTGCATCGTCAGGGATCGCTGGTATCCCTTCAATGAATGTAGAAAAATGTTGGTTGACTGTATAATGAGAAAAACACAGTAAAAAATTTTGTCTATTTTCAATACTTGTGAATGTCCCAAACGGTTCAGTTAAAATTTTTATTAGGACATATTACAAGAAGAAATGAGAGAATTCCAAAAAATCTGTGGCGGTCCCAGAGCTTTATGAAAATTCGAAACCGATATGACAACAGAAACATTGTTCTTGTTAAAAAACGTGTGAATGAGATTCAAGTAATATTAAAGTGCTGTATAAAACAAAGTACCAAATTTTAGAAAACTCAACCCTTAAGATCAAGGAAGAAGAAAACTGAAATTCTTAATACAGAAGAAGGTCTAAACCTCTCCTTACATGTGGTTTGTGTGTGGTTTACGTAATAATTGAATATTTGTATTGTGATTGCCAAGTACGAAAATATGCCATGCTCAATGAAACAATTTGGAATGCATTCCGAAAAAATACTGAGTTGGCATTCAACTACTTCCTAATTTTCTTGTATTCATACGTATCCCAATTGCAATTACATTTACCTTGTTCATGTCAGATATTTATATTAAGAATTTCGACTTTTTTTATTTCTCTTGGAATATTCTCATATTCGGAAATTGCAATGCGATTACTTACTTGTTATCTAAACCCCATGTAAGGAGTTTTCGACCTTCTCCTGCACCCAGAAAAATAATTTACTTCAATATGAACCTACTAGATATTCCATTGCGTCCAATAAAATTTTGCTCGATTTAAATAAATTTTATTTAAAATGAATAAAAGTTCATTTTGATGGAATACATTCTCCATTTGATTCAACTAAAACTCTAGTAGGTTCATATTCAAGTAGGAATTTAGTTGATTCAAACAAAGTTTAGTCAATCCAAATAAATCCAAATATAAATTTCTCTTGGTGTGTATTTAGAATTTGGGTTTCCTCTCCCTTCGCCTCAGGGATTGACTTCACCAAAATTCGCGAATTCGTTTCAGAGAGCACTTCAATACACCATTTAAAACTCTTTCATTCAATTTTTTTGGAAAAACATTTTCCTCCTACCGTGGTGGTTTTAACCGTTTATTAAGTTTGAACCCCCACACATTTTCCGAAATTCTTTCAAGCACTTCAATCGATTCTAATACTTGACTGGTACCGAATTAGCGTCGAATTCTCAAATATGGATGATCATGGATATCTACTGCGAGGATTCCAGCTCCACAGATTTACAAGATTTATGGATTTATTAAAATTTCAGTTCAGATATCAATCTTACGATATCTCAGATCAAAAATCATGAATTAACAGTTCGAACATGTATGAGATAAAATCATTTTATCAACTTTAGAAGTTTCATTTCCTCTGAATATAACCCAAAGAGACCTTGAAGAAAAAATAAATTTTTCATCTGAAAATGAAGTCGAAGGAACCTAATATTATCAAGTTCAAATCAATTAATTCATTTCTGAGTTAAAATTTGTGTAATGATGAAATTTTATGACGAGTCTTGTTATAAACAAATGATTCCATTGAATTCAGGTCATATCTGAAAATTATCAGAGATAAGATATTTACTCTTGAATGAATTTCTCTTGACTCCATTCTTCTTAGTTCCGAATACTGATAAAATTGAGTAGTTGAACAAGTTTCATGGCTCCCTAATAACTTGAGTTTCACGCAAGTATGGATGATATCTTATAATCATGAGTTGCGTTAACGGAAGAAAAAACTTTGCTGACACAGTAAATCGAGGTATCATAAGTTCAGGAAAAAAGTTACTTAGTTTAATCACTAAACTGAATAGAATAACCAATGAGACGCATAGAATTTCCAAGCAGTAGACACCCTGTTATATCAGTGGTTGATATGCAGAAGTGCGAATTGAGGATGCTTTCGGAATTTTCTCAGAAGGAAAGCTGTTTATAAGTGAATACATGATGTTTTTGTAGCAGTAGTGTCAAGTTCAGGCACTCAATATTTTACTTTGCCTGGAGTTGAAATCAAGACTGACATGAATAATGTTCAATTTCTATATTTCGACTCTGACAACAATGTTTTTACCACTAAAACTTTCTCTCAGTTCAAGATTTATTTCACGAATTACATATCGTCCAGATAATATGTACGTTTTCTTTGGATTGGCACATGTGGAGAAGAGTGGCTTAATTGCGAACACCGAAGGGAGATTGCGAAAGAGACAAACGAATCACTTGAATGTGAAATATCTTGGTATCGCAAATTGACATTTGATTAATCAACTTCAAGTTTCAACAAAATATTTATAAAAGAACACTTCGAAATAAATTGAAATTTGAAAATAAACTGACACCTTGGACGGCCAGATTTTTAACCTGAATATCGTGGGGCAATCGAGATCACCGTTGGAAATTAATGTTGATGTATTTAATGTAAAAAGTCAAAGATGTTCATTTTAAATGATATAGGCGAGGATTTTAATGTGAATTTCAAATATCATCCATAATATAATTTATGTGTGCATGAATGTGGAGCGAATTTCGGTTCATTCTTGGCGTAGGCCAGCCAATCGTGGAACAATAATGGCCCCACGTTCATGCACACATGGGCAATACAATCCTCGATCCGCGTTAAATTCAGTACAGTCAATGACACGACGTGAGATTCTTACGGTGTAACGAAGAACGATTAAAATTACCGTTTCATCTATTCTTTGTGATACGAAACTTCAAACAACGAAGTCCTATATTCATTGTGACCTTATTTTTGTGTGTCAAGTTGAAACAAAATATTCGAACGAATTCATTTTATTTCTTCGCTTCAAGTTTTTTTCCATCACATTTTTTCAAAATTATTGAACGACGAAGACTACGAATGAGAAAATGGGCAACCGAGAAAACCAAAGAATACTTATTTTCACTGACAAAGAAGGTCGCACATAATATCTATACTAGTAGCAAAGGATGAATTTCTGTTGGAGAATATTATACACGTATAGGTGGATTAGCTGGTCGCACACTTGCGGTCACGCAACACTGTTGTATAGTTAGAATAACGTATATAATCAGTTGAAAATGATCTTGCACGTACAACACGGTTACTAAGAAGCAAATAAATAATGATTCTCCCATGAAAAGTTTGAAATAGTTGTTACGATATTATACCGTTATGAAAATGAACGAATTTTTTTCTGACGAATTGATGAGGTCGAGGCGTTCGTGATTTTAATTACAACTAGTTCACGCAATTTTTATGACGCAACCCGTATATCGATTTATAATTCTGTTAATTAAGTCATCTGTTTTTATTAAATTCGTCATTATAAACTGGACACGATTGTTATACATATTTATAACTTGTTCTGCATAGCAACGTAACGGAAACGTAATATTAACGTAGCTTTATTTGATTTCTCATTATAAGTCATAAAATTTCAATGCAAATACAAGTTGATACTCGAAAATGGACTTTAGCTAGACTTTTCGTAGCTGTAACGTTCTCGGTGAGAATCGATCGTAGCTTATTGGAGAACTACGTTGGTTGTGGTGTGGTATACCGTCGTGTGTGGGCACGACGAGCATTTTCCCCGAGAACGCCTTCTGCAGTTCTCCACTGTACATGTTTTCCAGGGGCAAAAGAGTTTCTCCTTTTTTAGCTCATTCTCTTTCTCTCTTCCAAGGGACAGGATGAGTTCCCGAAATAATCGCGCAGTGTATTGATCCTTTTACACATACACCTACACTTCCACAAACGCGCTATACGTACTTACAGACATCAACAATCGGAACTGTAGATAATGTGCAGATAATTCTGGCTCACGCTGTTTCAGAGACAGTTGAGACGATCAGAAATATTTTATAGGATTTCA
The DNA here is from genome assembly GCA_018340375.1 of Gonatopus flavifemur. Classification (NCBI taxonomy): domain Eukaryota; kingdom Metazoa; phylum Arthropoda; class Insecta; order Hymenoptera; family Dryinidae; genus Gonatopus; species Gonatopus flavifemur. Next base: position 18,560,365 of record JAFFJZ010000005.1, read on the forward strand.
AATATACCGTTTCCACTTTCCTAACACTCTTGGGAGTATTTGAAAATGAGAAAGAAGATAGTAACGATGCATCGAGTGTTCTAATGAGATTGGATTGAATGAATACCACCTGAATATTTTCAACCCATGTGAAAAAAATTAGACGAAGTGGGTCCAAGTTGAACATAAATGGTGTATGGAAATGGGTATGCAAAAACTATCAATGTTATTTGAAGAGAGGAACAATAGACGAGTGAGTCATTTAAACATGTATAGTTTTTCATGCGCATTTCCATACACAATAGTATATGTTTAGTTTTGACCAAACTATGTCTAATATTTTTACATGAGAATTCACTATTTTATAATCTAAGATGACAAAATTACTCATGAAGCTGAAACTAGCAGCCGATTGTTGTAACTTTCGAATCAAGGTTATTGGAGCTTGGTTTATACCAGAAATCGATTAAGTAACATCCTACCAAACGTTTTAGATGCCCAAATCCTTAATAAAAAAATTGTGTATAAAGAATTATGAATAGCGGCTGCTAGCTCTACGGCTGCCAGTTTCAGTTTCATAAATTATCCTCGATGTTGTACCTGAATAATCTCTATTTGACGGATGAAAATATAGTGTTTTTATTGTTTACAAGTACACGACCAGACTTGTCATTTCGCTGGACACGTTGGAAATAATTTGCGTTCAATCGGTTTCGCTTTTTAATAAATACACGGTATTCAAAGAAAAGAATGACATATTCGATAATAATAAAAAAAAAAAAAAAAAACTATTCAATGCTCAGAATTACCCACTTTTTTCATTTGTAATGTATCATTACATCTATGGCTGTCGCATTGAAATGGGTTTTGTCAAATGAAACAGAATATATTGATCAGTTCTATTGGTATCGAAAAACGATTTACTGTACTGAGAGAAGACAAGTAGCTCTAGCAACTAAAATTTAGTCATCTCTGCAAAATTTTAGTTGGCATAAATAAAGATCCAGTTATCTAAAATATAAATAAAACAGTTTATCCAATCGGCTGACGAATTTAGCTGGGACGAATAAAATTTATTCAGTTCAACTAAATTTTTATTTAAAGTAAACGAATTTTTTAGCCGTTTAATATTCAATTGAACCTTCTTCCTCAGTTTAGCAGACTAGATAATCTTGGATCGATTTGAAAAGATGCGATAACTATAACAAACATCATCCTTGTTTCAAATAAATATTTTAGACAACTATTCGTAAGATTAGTTAACGTCCCTTGGTGACATTTCCCGACATGAGGAATTCAATTTTATTTAGCTTTGAGTACATTATGTTAATCTAATGCCTTAATGTAACACACATTAAGTTCCGTATGATATTGTTTATTCTTTCCGTAGTAGAAATCATTTTAGGCTCTCTTTCGCCCCTTACCAGGCGCTATCGAGGCAGACTAGGCATATCCTTGGCCTTTGAACTGCCTAATATGATTTCTACCAGGGTTTACTTTCGTGTCCCTTTGTGAGGAAGGTATCGTGTGTTGTGCTTTCAAAACATTTAAACAGACAAAAGTTGATATTCAAAAATGTCTGCGTACACGTCAATTCTTCTCAGGATGTATGGATTTGAATAATTGTTCTTTCAATATGTTCACCTTGGCAAGAACTTGAGGCCTACTGATTTTAGTATTGATCGGATGACGCGTTTTGAAAATATGACAGAGAAAAGAGATTTCATTAATATAGACGGTTTGTGATTTAAATCACTATAACTCTGGTCAAGTCCACTGACTCAAATGATCGCCGTTTGAAAAATGTTCATGTGAACCGAACGATGAGAACTCGAGATATAGAAGTGATGGTATTGATCTGTACATCCGTTTCAAAAATATTGAAGCGAGAGAGTCTTCGCCAACTTTTGCTATTTCCGAATAACGCACGACAACTCTTTGAAAATTGCACTAATTTACATGATTTTTCCTGTGAAATGATCACGTTAATGAACATTTCAATCCCGTTTCGATTGAATCTACTACCGCGTTCTGAAGAGATATCAAAAATGAAGATTCCTTGAATATATGAATCGACAACCGAATACGATTCTCTTTCATTTTCCACTCAGTACTTCATTTCTGATGAATTTTTCGTTCGCTGAGAACGAACTCAGTGATGTGAATGATGTTGAAAGTCAACTTTTCAAGAGAACAACGTCCGTGAGGTATAAAGGACTCGTTTCGTAAGTGTTTATTCACGTATCACCCTTGTTCATAAATGCATTGGTCAGGGATCAATTGGTTATGGAAATACAGTTTTGAGTTGAAGGTTCCTGAAAAACATACTTCAGCTAGTAAAACGTATGTATGCTGTACGATATTGTTTCGTTAAACTACTCTTACGCTCATTTACCGGGTTCAACATGTATCATATTGCAACTTTAATGTTCTATCGTTTACACAGATTCACCTGGGATATAATTTCCTTTCTACACTCTTTGAGAAAGTATTTTTCATAAATATGTAGTGAGTACGATATATATATATATAATTGGACATCTTAATCTATGTTGATAATAATTCGTAAATGATGGAGTATAAAATTCTGTTTACATTGCAACTTGTGCACTCACTATTTCCTTTCTCTAAAATGAAAGGTGAAGGTGTAGTGTGCAGATAAGATCTCCAACAACAATATATATGTCTTCAATTTTCATCAATACTTTCTATCACACTGATTGGGATCGATAAATATTTCGATTATTCAATGACATTGTTATTACTGTAGATAGTGTAATTAATCATGCATCGATTTCTCAATTCTTTTCGACACTTTTTTCCATACATTCACTGAGAAAAATGAAATGTGAAAATAACCTCTATTTCATATATTCTTCACCCGTCAAATAATGAAAACTGAAGCCAGCCTTTCAAAAGTGAAAAGTACCTTTTCAGTGTTGAATTTCACCGTATATACATTCGATTTGATTCACCAGAAACATGGTATTTATCACCTAGCTCATGGTAATAATAACTAAAAAGATAGTATTCATCACCTAACTCATGGTAATAATAACCAAAATAATGTATTTTTCACCGTCAAATAAATTACTGTATTGAAACATGATTTCTACAATGCAGATTTTTCTCAGTGTTGAAAAATGACGATCCCTAATGAAAATCACCGTTAGAAACAGACAGAGCCTCTATCCGAATGTAACGGAGTCAATATGTGTTTTTGAAAAACACATATTGGTTCCGTTAGATTCGGATAGAGGTTCTGTCCCTTTCTAACGGCCATTTTTATCAGGGATGTTTTCTGATGCGATTGTAACTGTGAAATATAGGATAACCATTTACAGTAGTCTCATTTCTAATGATATTCTAATAAATGTATTCGCAAACAGGAAAGAATATTGCTCAGTGAAAGGATACCAGCAACTGCTGACAATACAACCCGAACAAAATCTTTTTTAACAAATTATTCGAAAATGAAGCAATAAAAGGAGAATGTCGCTCTGTACAGATCATCTTCATTTATTGAAAAAGGCCTGTACAGAGCAATATTTTGATTTCATCCCTTTATTTTTGAGTAATTTGTCAAAATAGTTTTGGTTGTGTCCTTTTCTAACCAAAGCACTGCAAACTGAAGTGTGTTAAAATTGACTACAAGAACACGGATAATGTGTGTAAACACGGATAAACAGTGTTATCATACACGGTTTATCCGTGTTCTTGTAGTTGAATGGAACGTTCAATAATGGGAGTTGGAAAAGTAGGAGGCTGCCAACGCTGGTCCATCTCGAAGACATCTTGAACGCATTCAAACATATCGCCTCAAATATGGGCTGCTGTCAAAAAGGTTGGGAATGGATGATTTCAATTAGATGATTATAATCAAGCGATTTGACATATTCTTCTTTGGTCAATATGCGATCAATCAACATTCAAACTTATTCAAACTCATTAAAAATCGAATGTTAATTGATTCTGGTGAGCTTTGATAGTCGATTATCAACTCAAAGTTTGAACTAATTGATAAAGATATAGAATTCGTAAAATTTGCAATTTTTAAGCTCGACGCGATTTACTGCCATACAAATTGAACACAATATAACAAGAAAATTTCATTCTGTGCGAAAATCTGAATATGATAGTCACAAAGACGCAATGTTTTGCTCCTCATATTGGCTCTTTCAAGTACTCATAATGAGTTGAAACAATTTAGTCAGAGAAATATGATGAAATGATTGTAATGAACAAAGATTGTTCAAAGATGCTAAATATATGATTGTTTACACACTGAGAAAAAGAAATAGTGCATTTAACTACGCACAGCTACACCGAGAAAATTCTATATTTGGATTTATTTGGATGGACTACATTTTGTTGAAATCAATCAAATTTCTATTCAGATATGAACCTACTGGAGTTTTGGTTGAGTCAAATAAATAATTTATTTCATTCAAATAAATTTTTATTCATTTCAAATCAAATTTACTTGAATCAAGTAAAATTTTATTGGATGCAATGAAACGTCTAGTAGGTTCATATTCGAGTAAATCATTTTTCTGGGTGGAAGCATAGTGGAATCAACTGCAGGTTTAAATTGACTCAGTTATTAATTGAGGTTGAACGTATTCAACCTTCGGCGTAGTTGAGTGTACTATTGTATTTTCTCAGGGCATGTATATGTTGAAAGATGCACAAATCAAATAGAAAATATCTTCAATTTTACAAATGCAATCGTAATTTCCATTACACTAAGAGAATGCACTGTTAAAAATTATACAAAATATTGTATCACAAATATTATGAAGTTTCATATCAAAAATGATCTTGATTTATACTATAAATACACTGAGAACCCAATTTCTTAGACTTGAAGACAATTTTTTTGCTCTCATTCTGATAAATCTTGTTTCCGATGGAAAAAATCATTCATTTCAAAGGAAAAATTTTTCATTGAATTGAAATCACGTTCTTTGAATTCAAGAAGGAATATATTTCTGTTTTAATTTGAGAGTTTTTTGTTTCAATCTGATGAAAACTTTTTCCATTCAACTGAACTTTTTTTTTCCAATGGAAATGAGGGTAATGAAAATTTTCTTTCAATCTAAGAAATTGGATTCTCAGTGTACTTTTTTCCAGTGTATGTTATGACTGTTGACTTGTATGTCTGCTGATGGGTCTTTGAGACTCAAAACGTTACACAGTAAAATGAACTATGGTATCTACCTCTACGGTGTTTTCTAATCCTTAACAGTGATGCCAGATGACTAGCGATCCACCAAAATCAACCCCTCCATATAGCCATCACATAACACGCACGTTAAAACTATTTATGTAACATATATATCACTGACAATGTGCATGTTATGCGATAACTACACTGTGTACTATGTTTGATTGTGTCAATCTGAATTTGTTATACCAATTCTCTGCGGTAAGCGTTTGTTTTATTCATATTTATCGATATTCATCGATTATGAACTGTCTTTTCCAATTTGAATCATCTGCGATGAATTATCACCTGCATAATCGTTATCAGATAAACTATGTGAGGAACATTCGGTACATGTACATGAAGATTTTGTGTTTTTCAGTTGAAATTCACATCAGTCCGATTAGAGGTATTGTACATATAATATTACAAGGGAGAAGAATATATAGCATTCCCCACGTTCGTTGGAACCGGACTAGAAGCGTTGATAAAATGAACGTATACGAAGAAACGATTGTTTAGCGTGCGGCTTCACGGTTGGGTCGGGTAACGCCATAACGGTCGTGTCTCCGGTGATTAGTCACGTTACGATTTCGCAATACGATCAATATGGCGTGTGCGTACATATCTGTCTGTTTGTTGATTTGTATGTGTACGTTTATACGTGCACGATGATAATTATGCCGCTGTGGTATTTTTTTATTCTTCTTCTCTTGTTCCCTTTCAAAAATGGAATAATCTTTTTACGTAAGCGGAATAGATTTTCTATTCTAGTTTCTTTTCAATTTATTGATAAGTGAAAATAGTTGAACCATCCATTCTGCTAGTTCAATTTCAGGTAGATGTCTCGATACTATCAACATTGTTCTTCTTCGTGTGGGATAAAATACATGAAGAACGCATGAAATTTCAAGAAATTTCTAACTTTGTGGGTTATTAGTCTTTGTTAATTAGCATGCTACTTTTTTGCATGATTCATATTCAAGCGTGTTTTTATTATTAAATTATATTTGGGTGACGATTTGTTACTGGTTTTGACTAATAACGTAAAATTATTATTTCGAATATAACGAAAAATTTGGACACGCTTACGTTGCTTTCAAGACATCTGCCCTCTCATTTAACGGACAAATTGAGGTACGTGTTTATTTCGTTGAAAATTCTGATATGAATGTTCAAGATGAATGTCACACTCGACCGCTTGCTGCGCCATCGTCGTTAACTCAATCGGCTTGAGAGAGACAGGAAAGTAATTGCTTCTTCTCGGACCGTCTTACATTTGGATGATGGTTGAACGGCCTACTTTAATTCTGCATAATCTCCCTCATGTCTCGTACCTCGATCAATAACAAATATCTTCCCTCGTTCGTAAATTATCAAGGTCCATTTCTAATTTGATTGGTCCCCCTACATGGAAAAAAGTAATTAGCTGTGAAACGGACAGCCATTTTTTCACCTTCTATAGCTAAATTTTAACTGCTCCGGCAAATTTTTCACCTTCGTCAACTAAATTTTAGCTAATATTGCTAAGAAATTAGCTGTCCCGTGGGTCCTAAAAACAGCTACAAATTTCTTTCCGTATGAATTCTCTGTTGAGTCACTAATCATGTGAACGCACATATTTCCTCTTGTACACGGAGAAACATGTAAATGGTGGGCTCTCTCTACAGACACGCGAAATTTACTGTCAATATGAACTTCGTGTGTCTCTAGGCAGAGCCTTGGAGGTTTCGCTGTGGTAGCTACTTCGTCTGTGTAATACTTGGGGAGCCAAAAATATTGCTGCAACAATTAAATCTCAACTACTACAGCAATAACTTTTATTGCTAAAAAATAACTATCAAAGCTAATTTTCAGCTATCGGAATATCAACATTATCATTTTTGTCCATGTAATTTTAATCAACCAATCGCAATCAAACTCATACCAAATTGTCACTATTGATTCTATATGAGCTCTTTGATTCTATATGAGCTCCAACTGAATCTTCATTTTTGGTGTAATGTTTCAATCAATACAGTTTCTGCAGAAGCTGTAGTAGTTACTATAGTAGATGTTTCCTAAATTCAAGTCAGAGACCAATATGATGTTCCCAATAACGCTAAGGGTGCCTCCAAACTGATAATTCACAATTATCATTCATACCCGAGCAGAAAAATTTTATGGACAACCTCATGTTCAATATGGACCCGATCGGGCAATGATAGGGCTCACCTTTTGTGAGGCCACAATTTGGTACGCCTGATTAGGATTAACCAGACCTGGTCCTAATAGATTTGTAATTTGGCATACCATACCTTAGTTCGTTATATCGGGCTTTGATACAACGGTGCGTTACATTCCATATCAGGGCCTGATTTGAAATAAGGCTTTTCAGATCTGGTCCTGATCGAACATCCGATGTGAATTTCTGCTCGGGTAATTCATGTGAATGATGTTTCTCAAGTGCATGATCTTCAATATTTCTTCCATTACACCGACTATGTAAAAATACGCATGAATGTCTGTACAGAAAATTTGTGACACATATTTATTTCAGGTACATATAATTGAAGAATTGCATTACATAAAACTAATAATCATCAATGCTTGGGTGTCGATTGATTAAAAATTACACATTGGTTGTTTGATTGATATTCAAAAAGAACTTTTCATTAATTCATATACAGTTATTATTAGTGTCAGCATCATTACCGTACGTGAATTGATCACATTTAAAAAATGTCATCTGAAACTTAATCAAGTCAATGTTTCTATTGACATTTAAGGCATCATCTTTGAGTACTGCAATCAATTCGTGATATATTTAAATCAGTGGTTATATATCATTGTAGAATATCTCACCCGGAGTCAAGAAAACATATGTTGAAATTTGTTTTCAATGAAATTGTCGTCGAAACTTCAAGAAATTTAAATTGTATCGTTAATAGAAATTCAATCAATGTTGAATGGAGTTAATATTTTATATATAATGAGGTATGATATAGCATCAAAGGGCCTCGATCAGTATTTTTCCTCTTTAGCAATGATAGCAAAAACAATTGAGCAAAAAGTGAGTTTGCTGTCACGAAGGATTCACTTTTGAACATTCATTGAAATTAATTTTCAATAATGTGCATTCAAAACTACATGAAAATTCAATACATCTTTTACCGTGTACATACAAAATTGAATTGATCGTTTTTTTTTCTTCTTTTGAAAATTTGTTTCGCTTTTTTCTTTCCTCGTAATTCAAAATGAACTTTCTCTGAGCCCGGATCTCCATCTCTCCCTTCTTCTCGAACAACGTATACCATCCTTTTTCCAATTTTTTTCCCTGTCATCCAACAGAATTGTCTTGTTGAGAATAAGAAGGAGAAAGAAAAAAATAGGCGGTGGAACGAGAGAGGAGGCAAGGGGGAGGAAAGGGAAAGAAGGGAAATTGTTCTTACAGCAGTTTCAAAGGATACGAAGACGACATCTCATCTTGTTGGTTCGCTTCCTTTTCTCCCCTCTTCGATTTAGGTCGTTAACGGTAAAGCTTCGTTCGTATAATCGTGAAAAAGAACGAACAAATGTGCTCGCTTGCGCGTTTCTGCACTAGCAGTGCAAAGAAATCGAAGGAAGACTACTCCAGGTTACAACTCTGTTCTCGATTTTGCACAAGTTTCTTTTATCTATATACCACCTTATATTCATACAAGTCAATGTGTATACGTGTAGAGTTGGTAGTGGAGGTGCATTCGTCTCTTGGATCGTAATTAGAGAAAATGTGGAAAAAAAGAAGAAAAACGGAGGAAAAAACACCTACATATACGCAGGAGAGTGGTTTGTCGAAGACGCCAATGGAATATAAATAACAGAATTATTTCAATGGAGTTCAATTCCTAGGGTTCAAAAACGAAAAAAAGAACAAGGGAAAGAGAAAATGGGCGGGGGTGTTTGTTGCTTCAAATTGTTTTATCGCTTTTTATTATCATTACAGGGAAATCAAGCTGAAAAACTTACAACTACCAGAGATATGATCAAAAAAAATTCTTTTCATCTAGGTTCATTTATATGCGAAGGTATGAATATTTTTCCACCTGGAATCCAAGAGATCGCTCGGGGGATTACTATGTCCAGAACGCTGGCCACATTTTATATAATTCTTCGAAATTATTTGAATATTTTGAAAGTATTGCTCTCTACAGCAATACATAACTTTGTATTAATTCCCATTATACACCAGAATCGAGAAGAATATTTTCAATATCCGGGCGCATGCGGTCTATGCGAAGGTACAAGCTTAGGCGTATGAAAAGAAAGAAGAACAATTCTCATCTGTACTCTTACCATTACAGCAATAAATTGTATTCAGATACATACGAATAAATATTTGAAGTACTTTTATAAGTTATTTGAACAAAGCTCTGAAACAATTGAAGGACTTTCCGATTGCCCAGAAAGTATCGCTTGCGTGATTTTCTTCCAATACTTTTCATATGATCAAATTTGTACTCATATTTAATGTTAATAACGATTATAACAATGCTGATGATGTCAGGAAGAAACGCATCGAGGAAGAAGTTTCGTCTTGATACTCTTGATAAAAACAGATCAAAGTAAAGTGAGAATTTTTTATCTACGTACTCATGCTTCTAGATGTACACGCACAATACACACACATACATACATGGTTGCTCGAGGCATGAATTCGAAGGTGACGACGTCATCATCTCCAAGTCATGACGAAATACTCTGCTTATTAATCTTAATTGTTTGTCATTGATAGAGGCAGGAAAAAACGAAAAGAAAAAAATACATGCAATTCTGAATTACCAGCATGCCGGAATTAACGGAGCAAGAAGATGGATATAGAATATTTTCTCTGTTGAACATATATAGACATACTCGTGTTATTTGTTTCAATGTTTTTCCTCGTTGTTGAAGGGATACAACCATCAGGATATTGAACATTTTTTTGTTTGTCGCTTTTTAAAAGAATCATTCAAAAAAATAATTCAAAATTGATCTTTCAATTTTTTTATTGGTTTGTATAAACCGAAGTTTCAGCGGCACTATGTCTTTAAAAAAATAAAATATCACAAATATGTCCCTATACTCTAAAAAAAAATGAATGTGAATTCGTTGTTTGGTTGGACTAATTTTTATTTCAATTATCGAGCTGTCTAATACTTAAGTAAACCCTTCTTTCCAGGGCACTAAGCTGAAACTATTAGTCATAGTTAGTCAGCGACCGATTGTTGTAACTTTTGATTGAATTTGATTGAAATCGAATATTTATTGAAAATCGAATCCTTGTCCCGCTATATTTGACATGCTGTTATATCATCAATTCTTCCACTTGCGGAGTTGTTGTTTTATAGTATTCACCAACTCATATTTCCAAATGGAAAGATTTTCAATATTAAATATCATTTATATATGATTCCCTAAAGTTTATATATAAGTTATATCACAATTATATATAATTTTGAAAATTTTTCAAATTTGTTTACCAGAGTAACCAGATCAATGGATAAGAAAAGTAAAATATATATTATTGACAAACAATACCTATACAAAAGTGTTTCTTCTACATTGATATAATTTCATGAGAGATATCATGAATAATCATATCAAAACTTTTAGTTTCAGTAATGATTTCATAACTTTTTTCTCAACCTTTGATAATTTTCATCATTCGTTTTCATAATTGTCATTAAAAACTCAACTAAACTTTGTTAGATCTCAAAATTTGATGAAATTTATAAGAAACTATACTAAATTGAGAAATTGAAATATTAAAAAATACGGAAATCACCTGAATTTGGAGACAAAAATTCAATCAAACTATACTTCATAAAATACACTGTGGAAAGAGACAAGAAAAACTATTGTCAGGGACTAATAACATTATCATAAGACTTCATTTTCTGATGAAATATTATATAAGTATTTCAAAGAATTATGGGAATTGATTGCGTGACAGGAAAAGAGACAACGTCGGAAGCAGCAATAATATCATCATCATTTTACTTTCGAACGAGTACACGCGGATTTTGACCCAATGGAAAATCGATAAATTTTTCCAAAAAATCAGTTTAAGCATTATGGGTTTGCAATATATCTATAGTACCATTTTGAGAATGATTTCTTAGTATTTATTTCAAAGAAACACATCCTTAAATTAAATAAGTAACATTGAAATTTAGTCACGCTTACTCACTACTCAAACTTTGTTTTGATCTTTATTTTCTTATAGGTCATTTCACTACTTTCAGTCTCAGATAATTTATCGTGGCGGAAAAAGTCATAAGTATGCGACAGATCACCACAAACCCCACCACTCTTGTCTTGGAGATTCAATTCAAACAGTTGGGACATCCTATACCCTCAATTATCCAGTTAAATTTCTCTTTGTGCGAATATCTTGTGTGCAAACATTTCTTTCGTACCTAGCTTCTTCATTGAATAGATATTCTTTAATCATTCTTTTTCCCCGTTTCCCTTTCCTGTTTCAACGCAAAAATGTTTTTTTCTGCAATATGATATCATTACATATCGTTAAAATTCTCGATCCCACATACGTCATCCACGAAGTACCCGCACGATTCGTAATATATTTCCATCCGCACTGCTACGAAAGTTCTAATAGAATCTCTCGAATCGTATTTATTATACACATTGAAAATCATAAAAGCTTTTTTAGAATGGGATAAGTTTATGGATTCAATTTGTATATCTGAAACCGGTTCCACGTAGCTTCCAGAGTTTTCTTTTTGTTTTATAAGATAGTTAGAGGATCGTCCCCTCGTGGTCGTTGTAGTTGTCGTTGTCGTTGTCCACATCGTTTACCATCACTAACAAGAAGTAGGACTACGTTGTCGTAAATCGTTAGAATGAAATCTCTTTTTAGCTCACTAAAATTCGAATTTAAAAAACAAGCAAACAAACACGTACGACGAGTTATTCGTTATTTTTTTCATTACTATGAGTTGTTGTTTGCAATACTAAATTGTTCAATTGGAAAAAGTCATTATTATGAGTGCATATGATGATGATTATGCCGATTATGATTTCACGTTACTTAAACAGCTTTCTAATTTCATTCCTGACATGTGGTGAAATAGTCGGTAATTAATTGAAGATTGTTTCTTTATCGAGAATACTACTACTTTTTAATTCAACCATCATATCTAAGCTGAGTTCATAATGCAATTAGATTGGGTCGTCGTTGTCGTTGATTGTGTGTGAGAAGAAGCTTCATGAATATGTAATTTGTAAATTAGAATTTACTTGAGCTCAAGTGAATGAACTCAATTGACATATTTCATTATTATTGTTCCTATACTTGGATTCTATTCGATGTTGACAGGGAAGATATAGACATCGGAGATTGAATTTTGTACAGAATCTTTCATTCAAAGGAAGCGAATTTTACAATTTTGTATAATCTCTCGTTGTTTTTCTTCGATTCGTAATGTAACTTTGTTCAAGCAATAAAATATTGATAAAATCTTTCTACATTATGAATAGGTGTTAGTTATAAGAGAAAGAATTGACCTATCTGATATATGAAAATGAAGTACGAGCGCTTCGAACTCTTGTATTTTATCGTAATAAATTCAAGTATTTAACAAACAGGTAAAAATCTGGTTGAGCAGGTAAGTAAGTTGAACTCTGAAGTACGAGATTTAATGTTTCACTCAAATATTCAGTTCTTCTATTCGTTACATTTGAATATATTCTCCGAAGTTTAACAGATAATCATCAATTTTCAGCACATGAATGTATGAATAATATGACACATTTGAGTTTACAGAGTTTCTTTGTTCATTACATGGAAAAAAATATTCAACTGTACCAGCTAAATTTTAGCTGCTGCAGCGAAATATCTAGCTAATACAGCCAAACATTTTTACCGTGTACTTTTTTCAAACCAAAAGTATTCAATTCTGTTTTTTTCTAAATATTACAAAAGTATGAAACAAATTGTTTCAATTGTAAACAGCGACAACAGTATTTCATGCGTTTCTGTATCAAATTTTTAGATGGAATGATTTAATCAAATATTTATTTGTATGTCTAAAGGAAAAAGTTGATATAACAGAATAATATTAATTCAGAAGGTATTTATGAGAAATTTCTTTCAATCTTTTCAAAATTATATATAATTTATACATAACTCATATTGAATTTATATATAAATTCTATATAACTTGGCAAATTTTTCCACTCAGGCCATCAAACATCCCTCCGATGAATGAAACCACATAAATCATTTCCCTGGATTGGAAACCACTTCATCCACTGGAATTTCATTGATTCAAAATATTATTTTTGTTACCTCCCGATAGATTGATAAAAGAAATTCACAAAAACTTATCCATGTACATTTATTTGAGAGAAATTGTTCCATCGCCGTATCAATTCTTTTATCAATTCTATGAATGTAAACACGGTTGTGAGCCTTGCATTGGGAACAGTTCAACGAAAACTGCTGTGAGATATTTATTTTAAAAATATGTGAAATCCACGCTCAATTTTTCATGGTTTAAATATCGTACATATATAATGATTCAGTTTTAATCTCCGATATAAGATTTGAGTGAACTATTCCTAAACCGTACGATAATCACGTGAGTTTTTTGCCTAATGCTATACAGTGTTTCAAACAAGAATTTTCATTGATACAACGAATGACAAAGTTCACTGAAGTTTCTCATTCACCTTACGCATGAAATGAATTAGATTATGATTCACAGGGAGCAATCTAATCAATAAATGGAACAGTAATAAACTCCAACGATTCTATACAACAACGGTGCAGTAAACTGCAGTACAGTTTTCATATGGTGACTCAACGTGCATCATTCACGTAAGGTGATCATTTGTAATGAGAACAGTGTTTCATGTTCTGTGTAAGGAAAATAAATAAGAATCAATTGAAAACAGAGTCGATGTTAAAAATATGCATTATGGATGTTGAAATCTTCGTTTCGATGACACAATTTGTCGATGAAATATGGGAATGGAGCGAATGGAGTATCTATTTTTTGAAATCAATTCGAAACGATCAAAAAGCATGTATTATTTCGGGTATTCAGAAGGTTCTTCTGTCTGATAACTTTAAACGTACGCTTCCAAGTGTTGATTTTTAGAATTTGTGTACAGATCGTATTTTTCTTCGTACAACGACAGAATTGTACCAGATTGACATAACGTACAACAGAGTCTCTTGGTCCTTCTCCCCATTTCCCTTTCCCTTTTCCCTTCTCCTCCTTCCTCTTCTCCGCTGTACGTTATATCGACCGGTTACAAATCCTCTCGGTTTATATACGTTTGTGCTGCTGATAAAATTGATTTCAGTTATTCAAAAACAACTTGAGCGTCGACGATTCAACGAATCTATAATTTATCTTGCAATTTTATGCGTAATTTCTATTCAAATATCTATAACATATTTGAAACCCAAAATTGAGCACCCTCGTGTAACAAAAATTCATCTAAACTACATCAAACTACATAAACTATACATAATTCATATCAGTCCAATTTTCGACTGAAATTGTATCTAGTCGAGATGAATTTTTTTTACATGGGCATAACCATTCACAAATTGTGTTCGGAACATTTATTCTTATAGTGAATATATCTTGTTGTAATGACACTGAAACTTGCGGTCAAGGAAACGAAGGCTATCAGTCGATTATTGAAACTGAAACTAGCAGCCGATTGTTTCAACTTCTGATTGAACGTTGTTGAAGCTGTTTTTATACCTGAAATCGATTGTGCAACGTTCCACTAAATGTTTCAAATGCTTAAATTCTTAATAAAAATTGTGTACGAGGAGTTATAACAATCAGCTGCTAGCTTTACGGCTGCCAGTTTCAGTTTCATATTTGATTAAACTTGATTCAGTGACTTCCAACTGTGCGATTTGACTACCCAAGTGTTGTAAGAATTGTATATAATTTGTATATAAACTATACATAAATTATATATAATTTTGAAAACTTTTTCCACATGAGGGTCCAATGATGATAGTCAAATGTGTATAAATTATGTAACTTTATTTGATTTCTGAGAGCAATTAGAAATTCAGAAATGGAATTTCTGGAAGGAAAATCCCTGTTAACGAGTACTGAATCAATTCAGAAGAAAAGTCTACAATTGTACACGATCAGAAATGACAAGGCGAGCAGAGTTGATATTACCCACGTTTGAAATTAGTGAAGAACTTGAGCAAAATCCTTATTTTCCTAGTTTTCTTGTATACGGGATACAAAGTATTTGATTCTGTTTTTCCACTTGGATTCGGAGGTTTAGACAATTGACGAGGAAGACGACAACTACGAGAAGGAGCAATGAGGAGACTAAAAGGAAACGACCCTTGGGTGAGTGTAGTTCATGTGCCTAGATGTATACGACTTATAGGTTAGGTCATATACACTTATATGTACGTACAAGACATTATACGCGTTAGCATTTTAGAGTTCTGCTATGCCATTCGTTCTTGCGGCGACGACGACGACGACGACGAAGACGAAGACGAAGACGACGAAGAACAGTCTTACCTAAGCGCAGAGAGAGAACCTTTTACATTTGTGTACGTTAGTACTGTTGCTGTTGTGTTAAGTTTTGTGCATGTGTGTGTCATATACACCGGCTCTCGAGAGTTGCACCTCTCAGCATTGCTCGAATACTATATACTCTGCTGCGGTAAACTCCTTCCATCTTCGTCCACTCGCTATCGTCTCGTCCCTCTCTCTTCCCGGCCATCTCTTTGTTTCTCTGTCTCTTACGCCTCGAAGAACCGATATGGTCGGAGGGGAAAGAACGAGAGAGAGAATCGGAGATATAACGTACCTAATAGGACGCCGCCCGCAGCAGATCCTCTACATAATACAACACACAAGCAACATCGTCATCGTCTAGCTCTCGAAAAATAAATTGTACCGTTACCCAAGCAACAGGAACTCAAGAATATATAGAATAGATATCATTTCAAAGGGAACTTGAACTTAAACGAGTTTCTAATATCGAAATTGATGTAATTTGTCATATTAGGGGAAAGGGAACAGCTGTTTTTCTCGCATGTAAAATACTATTAACACAATTTCAATAGAAACCCGATCATCGATTATCGTCTATGCCGTATATCGTCAATGTGATAATGATGATCAACAACGTGCACAAATTTTTGATAGCTCGATGAAATTTGTTTTGTGATCATTATTATGAGAAGTTCAAAAAGAAGAGAGAGAGAGAAAATATGAGTCGAGACGATTATGACGACGATGACGACGCCTCTCTCGTCCGGTTACGGCGCACACCAATGATAGGACGCGCAACGGCAGCGCAGGTACGCTGCTGCTCGTTGAATTCTTGGAAAGCCTTCTTTCAACCTTATTTTAAGCTCGTTCGCTCGAGAATATGAATCAACGAATAACAACAATATCCTTCGATAATACACTTTTCTCCTTTTCCATTATTGTCCCCTTCTGTTTTTCGTCCTCGCGATTCGACACATAATAAATGTTCCGATACAATCACATCATAGACGGAAAACAAAAGGGATAGGAAACATATTATGTTAATGTGATGATAAGAGAAAGATCGCTTACTTTGGTTTCTTCTCTTCCCAAAACGACGATCACATTCACGCGGTTACAGATAATAGTTGACAACACGCGTTGTTGTTTCACGAAGATACTCTCTCGTACACACTTTTATTTCCTCTCTCTCGTGTATTATTATTATAACAGTCGTGGCACTTCATAATAATGCATCATCACCTACATATTATATTTATCTTTCACACACAAAAGGTTCGAGAATACACAAAAATAACCGCGCTGTTCGCCGAATACCGTGTTCGCTGTCGTTCTCTCCTTCCTTCCCTTCGAAAATACTGTTGTTTTTTCTGTATACGCGTTTTATCCGCCGCGGAAGTCGTGCACTCGTCTCTCACATCCGTACGTCGCGGGCGCCGATGGCGGAATGAACCGGTGGCGCCGCAAGTGCTGACGGTGGCGCCCTCAAGAACCGTGTTTCTTTTTCCCCACCAAGCTACTTCAGGAATACCTCTCGCTCACACGTGCATAACTCAGGGTGTGCTCGCGCGTGCTTATCACATATACATCCATGTATATATATATAGATGTGTACTTTTTCTCTCTTTTACATACGTACGCCACGGACAAGGACGCGCAAGCGCACACATTTTTGAATATGAACGAACGTATTTGACGTACACACACGTACGTACGCGAATACAACCCGACGACGCGAACGTACGCGACAGCTACACTCCGCCGAATCTATAATGGATATTCGCACCGACGGACCACCTGGCCCGCCTCCCCTTACTACCGTATCTAACGGGTGTCTCATGATTCCAATTATTGTAATTGTATACCTTGTTCTTCACCTTTTACCATTGTGTAACATCTAAGGAGAGATTTGTATTTCGATTATTGTACGTGTATCGGGTTTTTATTGTATACGCGATGATGATGATGATGATGATGACGATGTTATCGTAAGGTCGAGGGACGATTTATAGGCGCTTTTATGAGACGGTAAGTATAAATTTTCTTCAATGAATATATATCCGAGTTTCAAAGATTCAGATCAATGAAGGTGTACGTTTGTTTTGATAGTTGCAACTGTTCCATGGTTCATTCATTTGGGTTATTATGACATAATAATG
This sequence comes from Gonatopus flavifemur, assembly GCA_018340375.1. Taxonomy (NCBI): domain Eukaryota; kingdom Metazoa; phylum Arthropoda; class Insecta; order Hymenoptera; family Dryinidae; genus Gonatopus; species Gonatopus flavifemur. The sequence continues at coordinate 18,578,229 of JAFFJZ010000005.1, forward strand.
GAAGAAATGTTTGTTGTTTTTCCTTTCCATTAATGTGGCAGAATTTATTGTCATGCTCTCCTCGTGCTTCGTTTATTCAATGTTCAATTCTGATATCCCGTTCAGGTGCTTTGGCAGGCCTCGTAGAGCACGCCTGTCTTCATTCTCTGCAGACAGCACAGAAAATTTTCAACGCATTCATAAAACTCTCCCCTTTGGTTTTACGGGGTTTAGGTTCCAAAAGGAAGGTTGGCAAACATCGTAATAACTCTGATATGTGATCCGGAAAGAACATCTGGAAACTTTCTTTAGGGGTTTTAGAATGCTTCATTGGTATGTTAGCAAAAACCCAGATAGGAAAACATGCTTTGAATATTTTGTAACATAACGTGCGGTGAACCTACTATCATCACCCACGCAGCACCACTATCCCAGAAGGACTCTGAAAGAATTCATAAAGGACACAATCGATTCAATGAGAAATTTTTATGAATCCTTCCGAGACTGTAGTAGTGCTGTGTGGGGAAGTTCGCTCAGCTTGCGATAATACATACACCGAGAGAAAAGGCATACTGCAGAAGTATTGACGCACTAAAGTTTCAAATGCATTTGTCATAACGTGCTTCCAACGCTCGATACCCATGCTTAGGAAGCATGTGACACCCAAAAAGCATGGTCTCGTGCGTTAAAAGTACGTTGTAACAAATGCGTTAGAAGCATTGAAGTGTGTCATGCTTCTAAAGCATGCTTTTTCTCTCGGTGTAGAATGTAAATATGAGGTGTTCAATGTGGTGTCATCACCTCGGGTTGCCACCATTAACAATGCTTTACGCGGAAACACCTTGACAACATGATGCGAATATTTCTTTGCATGCGTGTCACTATTATGATAGCATTAGTGAGAATTTTACAATTATCAGGTTTCTAATTGATACGAATAATTAACCCTTCGTCTGTGAACCAGGCCCAGTTAACCAAAGTTGATAAATAACTGGTGAATTATTACCCAATGAGATTGGGTGGGATTGATCAATATTTGTCCATTTTTGTGTCCACATTGGCGCCCAATAATTGATCAATTTCAATGGATCATTGGATTTCACAATTGCAGGGCAATCTTAGGTCAATGGTATGGGCATAGGTGCGGCCATCAGTAGTGAAATAATGTGACCCATAATTTGGAAATTATTGGACAATCATTTTGGTTTGAGAATGATCGAAAATTGACCAATAATTGATTGATATATACTATAAAACTTTGAATTACTTCAAAATACCAATATAATAACTTCAATGTGGAGGAATTTTGTTTAAATTTGTTGAACATTTGTTTTTAATTTTTTCATTTCAAAACTGTGATGACGGCACTGTGAAACTGAATCCGTTCATTGAAGATTATAATATATAATTATCTGCAAAACCACACTTTTTGATTGGAATGGAGTTCAATCGGTTCACTCAGTTATAATAATAATAATGATAGGAATTTGCATCCATGCTCCGAAATTGAGCCTATGAATAACCTCAATTCATCGCGACAATTTTACCGCGCCACGAATAATATTAAATTCGAATAAGTTGCGATCACTGATAAGACGGAGATGAATGAATCGATGAACCACAACAATTTTTTGTAATGAACAATACATAATAAATAATTCTATCCCATTAACATGACATGACCAATGCAAAATTCCATTTTACCGATAGAAAATAAGTGATGTTTTATATTTTCAGATTTCCGATTATCGACGTATGTTGAATAATCAATTTTTGGTTGATTTTATGGACCACGAGATTGATCAATAATGACCAACAATTGGCCCTTCAAAAATTATCAATTTTTGATCAATTATTATATTATATATATCCAATGAATGGACATAAAGATTTTACATAAGTCCCAAATAATTGATCAATTTATAGCAAATGTCATTGGAACCAATCCATGGTTGGCTGGGGGGTATTTCATGACCCGGTTGAAACGACTTTACACAATTCTTGCTTGATTCCTTTTAAGGGGAGGTTTTCATCTAGCGACCCCAAAATAAGGTGATGTGCTCAAATTTTTTTTTCATGGAAGGAAGTAAATAAAGAACTCGGAGGTTTCCACACTTGTTAATTGAGTCTTTAGGTACAAAAAAAATGTTTTCCAGTGAAAAATAATGCCATGGGAATTGTTGATACGCGTTGAAACATATATATATTTAATATAAACCACCTAAAAAAACAGTGATCCAACAAACAAAAATCCAAAAATTTTTATGAAATATATCATATTTGTTGGAGGTTGTGCCAATAAAACCAATGAAAAGTCCAAAATTAAAAAAGTAACGGACATGCAAACTTTTGGTATTGTTTTTTCACCCTCTTTTCGCTCTTTAAAGTGCTATAAAAAGAAAAAAAAGGCAAATGTCATCTCCATTTAGGTTCATCCTCCAATAAATCAAATCAGCTTCGAAATAGAAAAAAAGAGCGATCCGTTCAGTAGTTTTTGGGATATCGTGGAGCCAAACGTGAGAAACATGGTTTTGAGAAAAAAGGCCTTTAAAATTTCGAGATACGCATTCTTTAACTCGAGAAAATTTTTTTCATGTACTTTGAGATCCATTCAATGAGTTTCAAATAACTCGAGTTCTTAATTTACTTCCTTCTCAAGAAGAAAAATTCAAGAAAATCACCTTATTTCGGAATTCGCTTGATGAGAACCTCCCCTTCAACAAAAATATAAGCACATATTCAATTTTTAACAATAATATGATTTATATGTCAAGTTAAAGGTTTGTAAAGTTGAAGTAGCATGAATGTTTTAAAATTTTTTTTCATCATTTCAAATTGGTTCAATAAGGGACACAGATGACCCTGGTTCACAGACGGAGGGTTGAAACATCACGGAGAAAAAAGTATTGCTGGCATAACAAGCAAGTCTGTTACTATAGCACCTACAAAAAAAACTAATTGGAAGAGCAAGAAAAATGATTGACATAGCTAAACTTATTTGCTGACATAAAAAAATTTGTTGTCAGAACTAACGTCTCAGCTGCTGGAGTGAATATTTTTGCAAGGATAACAAATTTCTTTGTAGGCACTATAGTAGCAAACCATTTTTTCTCCGTGATCAAATCATGAATATCCCAGATATTATAACGTGCCACTGGAACGTTTATGGAATGTTTATAAAAACTTAGGTGAGGTTTTCTGAACGTCCACCAAACGTTCGAGAGACATCCCGTACAGCACAACCAACGATCCTCCACCTAGGATTTCGGTGGACTGGAGGTAAAGAATTGGCGGAGAAATGGGATCCGTGCACGGAAAAACAAGAATAGTTGCAGCAACTACTTAAATAGTCGATTTTCGACCATCTACTTAAGTAGTTACTGCAGCTACTTAGTAGTCAGAAAAAGTAACACGTTAGCTGTCTTAACTAATTCAAAATACCTCAGGTATTTACGTTGGTTAGTGCAACTATCGAGTTACTTGTCCTGACTACTAAGTAGCTGCAGCAACTACTCAAGTAGATGGTCGAAAATCGAGTATTTAAGTAATTGCTGCAACTATTTCTTTTTTTCCGTGTGAAAATAAGGGAAGAGTCTTTGTTGAGACAACGGAAAGGCGATGGAGAAATGTGATCCACCCCCTGTATTTTCAATAAAATTCATATTGGTGGATTCGCATATTCAGATCTGATGCTATGAATCCACGAATATCAATGTTATTGAAAATATGTAGGGGAAAGTGCCCTTGGTTGAAACAGTCCTTGCACACGGATAGACCGAGTTTATTTATGTTTAGAAAAGTGGCTGTCAATTTAATGTTTCTGAAGTTTGAATCGTTCATTGAAACGAACTGGTAATCGAATAAGGCAATAATCAGCTATCAAAGTCCCAGATTTTTGCGATACATTCTTTAAACGATATTTTCAGTTCCAAGGAGTTAATTCGGAAACACAAACACTTATGATTTATCAGAGTTTGTGAGTTTGAATTTTCGATTCGTTTCTATAAACGATTCAAACTTGAAGAATATTCAATTTAGGGAGAAATAAGATTGCTGAAGAATATTCATAGTGAGTTAACCAAAAATTCGTAACGAGTTTACCTTAAGTTGATAGTTTCACTGTAAGATATCACAATAGGACCATCGAATTTTGGTATTTTCACTACAAATTTTCGGTAATTTTCTTTTTCCTCAAATTAACAGTAATTTTTCTAAATATCAATGAAATCAGTCTTTCCGTGCACTGTTGAAAAAAGACTAACACTGAATTGATAGATTTATGTGCACACCGGAATTGTGGATAAATCATACTCGAACGCATATACACACCAGAAAGTGGTTACAGGAGGTCAAATTTCTAACAGGGTAGTTGAAATATTGGTAATAATTACTACAAATTGAACACTAAAAATCTACAAAAATTATGTGTTCTAAACTCTCATCCACACGGAGAAAAGAATATAATAATGGTTATTAGACAAAGTATGGTAATCGAAGGACATAATTCATTATGACGTCAAATACTATACAACTATCAGTGTTTAGCAGAAATATAGTAACTGTTACGAGAGTTATGATGAATTGTTATATACCGACTGTCATTTATCGTCGTAATGAATCATATCCTCCAATTACTATATTTGTATGAAAATGGTTATCATATTTTTTTCTCCGTGCATATATATCTACAGTGAAAATTGATATCCGTTGGTTTAGTGCAAGATATCAATAAAAATCACTTTTGAGGTATCAAAAGTAAAATCTCGCGATCTCTTTCCAGCGAAATTTTGTGATGCTATCGAAATACTTCTGTAAAATAAAAAATACTCTCTTCTAGAGAATTTCATTATGAATATGTATTCTTCTAGGTCTTTGGAAAGTACCAACATTGAAATTTCGTAAAAAATCATTCTCCAAGTGTATTTAAAATGCTTTGGTTCAAATAGTTCCCGATGCAAAATCGGATATTCGTGAAAATGGGAATTTTGACGAAAAAATCGATCAATCGATATCGTTTTATTTATGAAAAATTTATGTGGTATAAATTTCGTGAAATTGAGCAAAGAATCAATATACCGCTGAGTTCTCTGGAATCCGTTTTTTTTCAAATATTCCGTTCATTTTCTATACATTTTATGACTCAAGGTTGATTTCTTATTGATAAAACATCATCGCAATCAAGTATTTCAACCAGGGAATGGAACGTTATCCATTTTCGTTACTTATATATTAAAGATATATGATGAATATATAATTTGTGTAAAATACAATTTGTAATTAAAGTGAAGAACGTTATGGCCCCTGATTTCAACCAAAGATCATGTTCACTTGATTCAAACGACCTCACAGTTTTGGAAAAATCATTTTTTAAGAAACAAATTGTTTTTATGTTTGAGTCTAATCGTTTCAAAGTGAATAATAGGCATCAATTTTCGAATAAGAGCATATGAATTCAATTAAATTTGGATATTTTTTATTAATATCAGCGAAAAACAAGAATTGTTTCAACCAAGGACACTTTCCCCTATAGTGAGTGGAAATTTCTACGTTGCCTCAACGGAGACCCTCTGCCTTATTTCTACGGCTCCCATTTCTCCCCCAAATCTCCACCTTCATTCCACCAAAGTCCTGGATGGAGGCAAGCTTGTCAGAAAAAGTCGCTCAAACTTTGATCATTCGTGAATTCTTATGAAATCGAGGATACGGTTGGTTGGTGATACAAGAAGCAGCCAATTATCAGAATTGAGAGGCTGTTTCTGGCAACTTTGGGTGAAAGATCGGTGGTTGTGCTTTCCAGGATATTTCCCAGCCAGCAAAGCACTTTTGAGGGTATTCCCTGGTCGATTTTTTCTCTAGAAAACTCTTAGATCATTTCAATCGTTTTCCATCATTAATATTCAATTAATTATATTGATCTGTACATCAAAAAATTTAGAATAAATCAGAGAAACCGGCTCTGGTCTCAAAATAATTGTACACGGGTTATATTTGTTATAACATCAAAAACACTGAATAGAGGTTTTTTATTGGCTACTAACGAAATTTCATCCCAATTATTCATGACGATACAGTCACATTTGATCGTGTCAACCTGATTCAATTTCTAGTCGGGATTGTTTGATTGATTCTAAATTCTTTGATCCAAAGTTGGATGGAATTGATTGAACATTATCAACGTAAAACGATTGAAATGATCTAGTAGTTTGGTTTAGTGGAGAAAATTGACCAGAGCACTCCCTCAAATCTGAGTACTTACCCAAGTAGGAATTGCTCTAGTTATTGACGAGTTTTGTAACGCTCAACTAGTCAGATACTAGATACTTGCAAGTACCTCGCCAGAAACCTACCGAGGCACTTGCAAGCATCTAATTTTTGGCTAGTTGAGCGTTACAAAACTCGTCAATTACTTCATTTCTACTAGGGTACTTCTAAAAATACCATGGTACCAACGTTGTAAATTTTGCGGTATTTCCTCATACAGTATAAGAGTCATCGCAAAGACTTCTCGTGATGCTAATCAATATGCATTGATTATGAACGTTTCGAATTCAAAATGCACTCTTGATAAACAACTTAATGATCAGAAAGAACTTATATCGCCACATCATAAATAATTCTCCGAATATTCTGCACGTATTCATTTTGAATTCCTTGAATTTATATTAAACTCATTTCTGGTCGCATAACTGTGATCGTTCAAGAAATCTTTGAGAAGTCTTCATGGATTCGAATTGATCATTTGTGCTGTGTCTTACATAAAACGATGAGTTTTCAGTACAATAGCATATCAAAAAAGTCCAATATATTATAAATGCATCGGTACCCCTGGTAGAAATTCGCCCAGTTTAGCTGGCCACTGGCCAGCTACTAGTCGGTAACTGGCCAGTGACCGACCAGAAACACCCAGTTTCTGGCTAGTAGCCAGAAACTGACCAGAAACCATGTAACGCTTTCCACCAGGGACACTGGAAAAAAATTACTTCCAGCCAAATAAATGGTTATTTATCCTGTACCAAAGAAAATTTATGAGTATCAACAAAATATTTACTTGGCTGGAAGAAATTTTGTTTTCAGTGTTGTTAGCTGATCTTAACAAGTTTCAATAAAACTTTCTTCATCTGGTATCCAACAGCAAAGACAAGTGAAAATTGTCCGACTGAGTTGAATGCTGAGAAATCCCTAGGGATTATACTATTCCGAGAAATACTATTCGCATTGGGATTCCTGGTGCCTGTCAAATAGACATTTTTGTTCATCTCAATCTATTAGCATTTTTGGACACAACTAGTGATTGTGATCTTTGAGAAAGATTGATCCTTTTTTAGCTAAAAAGTATATAATTTCCATTGAAATCAATCTATTTTTATCAAATATATAAAAATTAGATATTTTCTATCTAAAAAAGGATTGATCCTCTTCAAAGATCTCCGTCACTAGACACAATGTCAGAAATTTCTGCATGAATTTTAATTTGTTCGCTGCACGGAGAGACCAAGTTCATGACTATTTAGAAAAATGATTCTCAATTTAGGGAAAAAGCGGATCATTGAAGAATATTTGTAGTGAATTTACCATGAGTTGATAATTTCACTGTGAGAAATAACAATGAGACGATCAACCTTTGATATTTTCACTACGAATTTTCGGTAAATTTACAACGAATATTTTTCAGCGATCCTTTTTTTTCCCTAAATTGACAGTCGTTTTTCTAAATATTAAAGATAAACTGTTTATTATTGATAAACTCGGTCTTTCCGTGTGAAAGTTGCCAGGAGAAAGACACATGCATGAATTGATTTTTGTACAAATTTTATGTTGAATTTGATGTAGTGAGACATGAAACTATTTCTGATGGTCTGGTGTCTTCACATGTAACGTTTATGTGTATGAAACTAAATTCATAGCCGTGATTGAAAAATACTTCTTGATTGCTTTTTGACCGTAAACGGGAGAAAATTAGGAGTTAAGTCCGGTGATCCTATGAGGTTATAGGATCTCAACTTTTTTCCTCTGTTTACTGGAAGATGAATCGATAAAACTGTTCCCACCTCATTATCTTCCATAGATGGAAAATATATCCCAACAGCAAAGTGTGGACGATTTTTTTTCACATTCTTCAGTAAACTAGAAGAAAGCATTGAGTAATTCTAGCAATTTGGAATATACATAAAGGTATTTTGAACTTCAGAAAATGTACTCAATTTCAAATGTTTTTCTGTATTTTGTCCATGATCCAAATAAGACGCAGATATTAATTTTCCCCGATTTCGTTTCGTTATTTTTGAGAAACAGTGGATTTCCTACCTACATGTACTACATATACTACTTGCATATTTTTCAATCTTTCAAAGATTTTTATCATTTCCGGCCGTGAGAGGTAAGTGAAACGTATCTTCATAACTAAAGAAATGGAATCATTGTTGCCCACACGTTCCCCGTTTATTGGAACGTAACACGTGTTACGGTATGCGTTATTGTATTTACGTATGACCGTTATTAATAATACGACGTAATAATAACGAGAGAAATGTACGGTTTTGTACGGAACGAGGAATCCAATCGTATCATTCAACGTCTTACCGCTTCATTTTCTTGGATGTACGAAGAATAAATAGATTATTTCGACAAGTATTGATAACTGCGACAAACTTGATACAGTTATCTCGTTAATTTCCCATCATAATCGTTATAAAATCTCCACCGTTCACGAACTCTGCACTCGTAACTACGTTAATTGGCTTCTGAACAACCCACACCGGGCCCCGTGACCCTACCACTTAATAAGTGTCTTAATTTCATTCTCAATTATTTCCGTTGTGTTAATCTTCATCCACTTTTTTGTAGCTTTTCTTCTGTTTATTCATCCTTATTAGGATGGAAGAAAGAAAAACTCCAAACGAAAACACATGTATGAAAAAAAAGAAGTAGTATCAATCACTAACCGGGTAGCAAAATATGAACAGACAGAACTATGGAATGATAAGAGTTGAAGGAATCAATCGCAACAACAATACGTTGAGTCCAAGTAACGACACGTCCAATTGAAATAACGACGTGATTGATTGTAGGGACAAATTGGTTGGGCCATATTTTACTATAATACAATGAGAGCCCGATTTCTTAGATTTAAAGAAAATTTCTTTGCCCTCATTCTGATAAATCTTGTTTTCAATGGAAAAGATAGTTCATTCCAATGAGAGAAGTTTTCATTGAATTAAAATTATATTCTTCGAATTCAAGAGGGAATATATTAGTATTGGGAAAATTCTCAACTCATGATGGTATTTTTCCTACTCTTCGAGATGGGAATTTTCCTATTAGTATTGGGAAAATTCTCAACTTATGATGGTATTTTTCCTACTCTACGAGATGGGAATTCTTCTATTGGGTGTGTGAACATGACTCCGCCCTTTCCTAACACAAGTCGTTGTTGATATTGCTTACCTGTACTAATAGACGACAACACTTGTATTCGTTAGTACTTTTTGTCAGCTGTCAAACGCACTACGCGACATTTGGTTTGGGTTGTGAGCAACAAGTTTTTACCTCCTAGAACATGTCGGTTTTCTCCTAATACTACTCTACGAGATGGGAATTATTCTATTAGTGTTGGGAAAATTCTCCACTTATGATGGTATTTTTTCTACTCTTCGAGATGGGAATTTTCCTATTAGTATTGGGAAAATTCTCAACTTATGATGGTATTTCCCCTGCTCTACGAGATGGGAATTTTCCTATTAGTATTGGAAAAATTTCCAACTTATGATGGTATCTTTGTTTCAATCTGATGAAAAATTTTTCCATTGAAAAAAATATTTATTTGAATGAGGGTAAAGAGAATTTTCCTCCAATCTAAAAAATTGGTTTCTAAGTGTACTAGTCGCCTCAGGGTAACATTCTTGATTCGTGAAATCAACGATTCATTTTTTATTTACACTGTTAAAAGAAACTGGAATTTTCTGGTACCTATAGGAACTGGACAATTTTTGTTCATCATAAATTCTTCAGTTTATGTGGAAGAAAATTTCTGTTCTTCACCTGAATTTTCCAGCATGAAGACAAGAATTCTCCGAAGCATTCACTGGGATTTTCATGATTTTAACGTAATTTTTTAGCACAAATGTGCAGGTTAATTGTTTCCAGTACGGTACTTGAAGTTTTCCGTAAATTTTTTTATAGTGTACGTTTCTATTCTATGGAAATAAATACCACGTTGAAAGAAAACTTCAAGAGACGAGTAGAGTGAAGTGGGGTAAGATGACGCACTTTGTCGCCTCAATACAATTTGAAATAATGCATAGAATCTCGTTCACTCAAAAAAGATATGAAGATTCACTTAAAATCTCCACATCAGCCTCGAGTGAATCAGGTGTTATCCATTATTTTATCTTGTATCAATGTGAAAAAGTGCGTCATCTTACCCTGATTCACTCTAATTGTTCATTGTATTTTCATGATAACGTAAATTTCATGATGGAAGTTATGCGAACTTCTCGGTCAAATGAAGAATGACCCTAAAATCATCTGGATTCCATACCTCGAATGCTGACTAGCTCGTGATCAAAAAACGGATCCAATCTTATAAGTATCTTATACGTCTATGTTGACGGAGAAAAAAGTATTGCTGACATAGCAACCTGATCCGTTACTACAGCGTCTATAAACAAGAATGGTTGGTAAAGCAATCAAATTGTTGATACAGCTCAATTTTTTTTGTTAATATACTGGGTGATTTTGAATTGCCGTACACTTTCTTGAGAGCAGATTCTTGATGAAATTCTGAAACGATTTTGATCCGGAATATTCTGAGCTGTTCCTTAAGATCCAGAGATATGATGATTTTTTGAGTTTTTGAAAAATCTAAATATTTCGAAAGGATCATATCTTTGACATTTGAATCCAATATCATTTTCTGAGGCAGATCACGGGGTATTCCTGAAAAAAATTAAAACTCATTTAGCTTCCTTCGTTGTGGAGTTATAGCGATTTAAAGTTGTTGAATTCTGATGGGCTGGAATGCAAAAAATTCACAATCGCTATAACTCTACAACGAAATACGCCAAATTGGTTTTATTACCCCGTGATCTGCCTCAGAGAATGATATTGGATTCAAATGTCGAAGATATGGTCCTTTGGAGATATTTGTTTCTTTCAAATAACCAAAAAATGCTCATATCTCCGAATCTAAGGGTCCAAATCGTTTCAGAATTTCATCAAGAATCTGCTCTCAAAAGAGTGTACGGCAATTCCGAATCACCCAGTAAAACAATTCGCTAATAGAATTAACGATTTAACTGTTGAAGTGAACATTTCGTGAGTAAAACGAGTTCTTTCATACACAGACAAAAACATTCGCTATATTAACGAACTGATTTGTTGTAATTATTTTTTGCTAGTCTTGTGAAGCTTGATTAGCCATGAAATCAATTCCTCTGCATTGAAGCAAATTTGTTTGTTGGCCATATAAGCGAATTCCGATGCAACAGCGAAATTCTTGCTGTGCCAGAGAATTTTTTCTCCATATGGGCGCTATAGTAACATTATTTTCCTCCGTGTTGGGCACACGATTAGTTTTAAAAATACAGAGATTGAAGTAAAAGGAATAAGTACATTCATAAACAAGAGGGAAACACACATTTCTGGGTCACTGGTCTGAAAGATTTCCCTACGATACTTACAAGAAATGCTCATACGACAATTTTGGATTGAAAAAAAAAATGTTTCCTTCTCTGAGTTGGAAAATTTTCAAAATTATACATCATTCATATATAATTATACACATTTTGTGTATGAACTGTATATAATTATATATATAAATTATATATACTTTTGAAAATTTTTCTGCTCGGGCTGGCTACCTAAATTGGGAATTTTCACTCCAGTAGAATGAAATTTCACTATTCAGGCAGTCAGCCGAATACCTTCCCGGGTGAAATGTAAATCGACCCATTACAGGCTCTGGTTAGGAAGGTCTGGGCCTGGACAGGGCTTAAGATGGGCCAGTTAGAATCGGGGAGATTTTTACCCGAGTCACTATGCAAAAATAATCCGAGGTAAAAAAAATCATACCATAGTTCTTCTCGTTGAATTGGTTGTACTCTAAAAAAGAAGAGCCAGTGAGACCCAAATCGGAAGGAGGAAATAGTGATAGGTACTAAACAACCCAAGTATGTATCAACGGCCAGCTCAACCTAAGCCCAGGGTGGGTGCCCATGCTGCCCCACACGGGGCTAAGCTGGGCACACAAATGGGGCCAACCCTGAAATGATAACATCGTTCTCAGCTTGGCTGTATTACTTTGCCCGAGGATTGGTAACACCACGGGCCCAGCATGAACCCAGACTAGGCAATCAATACTGCCCCTTCCTGTCTTTTTGAAATTTCAAAATTGCTTCGAATCCTACCCCAACAGGCATGAATTTCAGCCCCACTTTGGCCCAATCTTGGGCCTAGCGTTGAGCCCCATCGTGCCAAGACTGGACCAAAATTCATACACGCTGAGGATTGTACACACATGCTCGGGATATAGATTCACCCCAATCTTGGCTTAACGTTGGTCCAAATTGGGGCCAAGTTCAAATGTGCCCGCATTAAGATTCGTTATTTCCATTTTTTACCAACCATAATTGTATGGGAAAGCACAACAGGGCCAAGATTGAGCCAACATGGGACCTATCGTCATTCCTCAATACTGGGTTAAAGAGGATGGACCCAGCCTGGGGCGCATTGTCATTATAGGCAATACACGCTTGGGAAGTAGTAAAATATGAACAGATCGGTTTGCGTGGTAATAACAACCAGATAGATTAATCACAACTACGATACATGAGTTCAAATAATAATATATCGATTTGAAATGATAATGCAATTATTTCTAATAATTTTTTAGTAAGAGAGGCGACTGATTTTTCTCAGTGTTAAATGAATGAGTACAACCCAAGTTAGAGTTTTGCTGTAATATAGCAAATATTCAGGCATATGTCCAGTATTTGGGAATGTAAAAGGACGAGTTGAGATTCAGTTGAACGCTTCGGACTTTTGTGAATAAATCAATGTCTCATGGAAGATTTAATAACATCTTATAGAGGCACAATTGACCGCTCAAATTCAATGATGATAATATGTCGGTATTTGATATACTCGATTCGATATTTAAATTCGAATTTATCATATCGTTTCCTAAGTCTCAATCATTGTGATTGCCCGTATCGCACAGAATGTCAGAAGTAATGTCTCAGAATACTGCTGCAATAACACAGAGACGTTGGAATGTTGTAGCAATATTCTAGATACATTAATGAGGCACTTTGTGCGGTGTGGGTAAACTCCAACTGATAAACGTTTGATAGGGAATCCACAGAATTTTGTTTAAAGGGATAAGATATATTAATTAAATTCAAAACGAATATCAAACTTCATGATTTAGGATTGATAATTGAAATTATTATGGTTTATCCAATACGAATATCCATGAATCGCATTTGGTTGAATCATTCGATCGTAATATCTGATTTCTAATTCAATTGAGGATTTCGGAACGTGTTTTCAAAACAAATGGAGTATGGAACGACAATCGGTGTTGAAGAAAGTTATGGATTCGAATCCATAATTGTTATTTCTTGATGTATCGGCTACTACCGAAGAATCGTTCGTGTATCATATTCTATGGCAGGATCGTGCGAGCATCATTTTTACATAGCTCGCGTGATTCCAGGGCCAACAAAAAGGGAGTGGGAAAGGGAGACCGAGGGCGAGAGAGAAAGAGAACAGAGCTCGAGCGAGCTGGTCGCATCTTCGATTCGTGCTGGTTAGGAGGAGGCTTGCGTGCGAAGTGGGCTTCCACACATGGAAACGACGACCATGCCCGTGTATAAAGCTAAAGAACGCGCGCGCACGCCCACACGAATGTAAAATATACATATATAACATAATGTATATATACGTATATAAAAGAGAAGTACATAATACACAACCGTATATCCTTCTATCCCGCAGCTACTCTCCCTGTCGCCTCTTCTCTGGTCCTTTTTATTATCTCTCTTTCTCAAACGCATACACACACACAGATACATACACAATTAACTTTCCCCATCTCCGTCTATCGTTTTTCCTCTGGCTTCTTCGTTCCTTGGCTCTCACCGGCGGCCCTTCTCACTTCTACCTTGCCTTGCTTGCACGACCTAAACGAGATGACTCGCAGCCGTAGTGAGAGGGAGAGAGAAATAAACAGAGAGGGAGAGAGAGAGAGAGAGAAAAGAGAGAAAGAGAAGTTGGCGAGTAATAGGGAGTAGGGATGGGGCGGAGAAAGGGGATGAGAATGAGGACCGGGTATCAGGGGCCATCCGAGAGGAGGAAGACGGCCCTCCAGCTCTCGTCGCTCGTTGCACAAAGAGATCCGCGCTCTGCTCTGTGCCACGTCTCTAAAGGCCGATCCATACGCCGGCATGCAACAGCAACCAGCAGAAACAGCAGCATCAGCATTTCGTCGCACTCGGTCTTCGTTCGAAAAATCATACACATCTATTTTACACAATATGTTCCCAACCTTTTACAGTATCTTCTATTGTCATCCTAATTATCATGATTATCATTATTACTACGACGTTTATCCTCAAGAGAGAGAGGATGACGAATCAGAGGAGAATATCCCTGGTTAAAAAAATCCATAGAATCTGATTCAATCTGATTCATCTGATTAAACCACATTGACAAACAACGCTTGAATAGGATTTGATCAGAACATTGTACAGGATTCAATGAGATTTGGCGAGAATCCATGGTTTTTTTTTAACCAGGGATACGATTGAGGATTAAACCCACATTTTCTTCCTAAGACACGATTCGAAACTTCGTATAAAATCATTTCAATGTATAATCCATTTTATTGCGATGAGTAAAAGAGTGGATAATGTGTATTTGTAATGTGTATATAGAATGTAAAAATGATTATATATATTATAAAATAGCCACTTATAAAACCCAAGTCATCGATTTTTGATTCCTCTCCCTGAATACTAGTGAAATTGTATTGAAAGAATCCACACTGACAGTACGCACGAACGATTCTCGATAGAACTGATTTTCCTCATGATAAGTATGTCGGGGATTTGATCGAGATTTTATGAAAATTTACTTTTTTTATTGAGAAAAAGAAAATCAAATCGGTTAAGAATTAACTCTCACTGACTGAGATGAAAAATTTCCACGAACAATCAAGTTTTATAAAATATTGAATCGAACTGTGACCATGAAATATTCAGGCCATTCAGGATAGAGTTCCGTTGGATCATTGACAAAATATCTTATAGAATATTACGTACATGTTTGGCTGCTTCAATGAATAATAGAGATCCCTTATGAAAAGACCCGATATCGGAATTTCATCGTTAAATCATGAGTTGTATTAATACAATTTGAAATCTATCGTGTTGTTTCATTATCGCACAAGTCCGATAAAAATACGATATCTACGATAATTATCCAATGTAAACCCGATATAGAGATATCTATCGGGAAACCATCGGGTTGCTGGTTGGTTTTGTATCAGATAATTATCATAGACATCGTATTTTTATCGGACTTGTCTGATAATGAAACAACACGATAGATGTTGGACAGTATTAGTACAATTGATGATTGAACGATGAAATCCCGATATCGGGTTTTTTTCATGAGGGATGAACGATATTTCACGGTATCCATATTTTATGTACAATTTTTACCGAGTTTTTATCGATATTTTATAATATTTAATATCAACTCGACAAAGTTTCTGATTAATAATCAATTGACTCAGCAGACATTTATTTAAATCAACTACAAATTCTGTTTTCAGAAATTGTTTCTTTTACTGTCCGTGCTATCCAAAATGTTCCTTTCGGTTCGCCAAATGAACCTGGTTCAGACGTGTTACGATCGTTCAGTTTGGCGGACCGAAATGAAAATTTAACCAGGGTGTAAATAGATTCTGTTTCATTGATTTTGTCTTGATCTCATTCTAGTAGCAGTTTTATATTCCTCATCAAACTTTACGTAGACTTCTTCTCAACTCGATTTTATATCGAAGGTATTGATCTGTAGGACTACATACTTCAAAAGTATATTTATATAACATCCTGTGAATCTTTTGTTCATATTCATAGAGCTTTGTATAGAACATGCTTCAAAGAATATTCATTTGAAATTTCATAAGCTTTTGGAATGCTCCACGTATGTTTTATGAATATTTGAAACAGTTTCATTCAAATACTCTATTCGTGAAGGTTCATGAGAGCTAACTTTTCGATTCACAAGTGTTTGACGAAGGTTCTACGAACGTTCAAATCTCCATCTTGAAATACTTTCAGGAAACATGGATGGAATGTTCGTTGAAGGTTCATCGAAGGTTTGATGAAGCTTCATGAAAATATCTGTGCTTATATTAACTTTTATCAATTTATATGAATAATCAATTAAATAAAAAACATAACTTAATATAAGCACAGATATTTATATGAAGCTTCATTAAATGTTCCATGAACCTTCAACGAACGTTCCATCTATGTTTCCTGAAAGTATTTCGAGACGGACATTTCAATGTTCGTCAAACGTTTGTGAATCTGAAAGTTAGCTTTCATGAACCTTTGGCCCGATCTATGCAGATGTAATCTGAACGTTCGTTGAAGCTTCATGTTCCCTTCGGGAACGTTTGTATTCAAACTTTTCTCATAATATATCTGGGATACCAAGGATGAAATTGAGTTCTAAAATGAAGGATATCGGTATCCAATTTCCTCGATTGGGGCTCGGTGGTGGTCGTACAAAGCGTGATCATTGAATTCCTCATCAGTTAGCTATTGATAGCACGCAAATCTTCAATACTTTGTACCCTCACATCAAACACGTACAATGTACAGCGTGCTTGTGAAGGAATGCGTGGATAACTTGTAAAAATTTCAAGTTCAGATTTATACAATAGAAAAGTTCGAGTAAGTTGATTAAATTATTTGCTACGTGAGTACGAATTTAGCTACGGTAATTGATTCTGTATCTTTCCCGTGTGTCAAAATTGATTTTTCGGGAAGAAAAAATGTTCTGGAATCAAGAAAATATTGGAATCAGACTCATTCAATTCCGTACATTCTTGTTCGAAGAGTTCTTTTTTCCCTCGATATATCGCTACTCGAAGAATGCTCAACAATACAAAACACCTCAAGGGAGAGATAATTACATCCAATCACAGCTGATTACATTTGATCATACTGATTTAATTTCAACTTATATTCTCCACATAAATTGTTGTGGAATGCGTCGTACGTATCGTGGCTGCTCCAAACGAAACGATGGATACGTTTCGAGAGAGAATAAAATACGAAGCATCGTGAATTGGAATTTTAAAAGTTGAAGTTAACGTGGAAGCTTCAACTTCGATGCGTATACACATGATCTTCCTTCGTACGCGTATCGTATCCACTCGAACGACGTGGGTTTTTTCGTTTTTCCTTGTCGTTCTTCTCTTTGCCCTGGATGTCTTCTCCTTACGTTTCATCCTCTTGTTTCTCGTCTCACGCCATGCTCCTTTCCCTCGTAGCCGATTCCCGTATCTTGTCTCTTACTCCCTTCTCTGGTCCCATCCTTTTCTTCTTTCTTTGCGCATCGTCGTCGTCGTTGTCGTCGTGGTTTGCTTCGCAAACAACTGCGCGACCGCACCAACGAATGTGCTCCTTTTCTTTTTCGATGCACGTGAAGCGTCCACCGTGATGTTTTCGTGCCATTTTATAATGATCAAAATGAAAGAATCGTGAGATGGGAAATAAGTATTGCTACCGATGCAAAACAAACGATAAAACGATTGTAGGAACTGCAGAAAGAGGGAGTTCGTTCTGGACGTTGGTTGTATTGGATCGGAAAAAAGAGGCTTTTAGAAATTTTACGGTTTCATCATTATTTTTTTCGGTCCACTCCTGCCTTTTATGAGCGACGTGCTGATGTTGTTTTTCGGCGGTTATCACAAACATATCGGAGGATCAAGATTATGTTGAGTCATTAACGAGATTCTAAAAATCGAACATCAAAGGGATATATTTATTGTTTATTTACTCTTTAAATGTGAAACTGTGAAAAATCACTCGTTTCATTAGGCCTTGGAAGTGAGCTTGTTTCAAGTGGACTTTCACTCCTTTGGGATAAAAGAATTTACTCTAAAATTGAAGTAGTTGTAAATTTTCAATCTTACACTCTCATTATACAAGTGTGAAAATTCCACTCGAAAATTTGACAAACTCATTTCTTGCTGGCTAAAGAGTGGAAAACGGTTCCACAAATTTTAAAGAGTAATAAACATCTGATGATGATATCGAATACCTCTATGTATATTAAATATATGGGTCACATATCTTTCAGATTATACATGATTGAAACTTGAGCGTGAGGATATCTTTGAGAAGCTCCTGAAAATATGAATCAGCCTTCCATATGATTGAATCTGTTCGTAATAAAAATGAATCGTGAACGATTTATATCATCATGAAAGTATCAATTTAAAACGTTTTTATCTCTTCTTCCATGTTATTATTTTAGCGGTACAAGGACATTTTTTATGGTTTTTAAGGACCATTCGGGTCTTCTTCCTCGCATAAGGTGAGATAAAATTAAAAAAAAAGACCGATGGTGTTTAAAGAGAGAGTCTACTGTGCTTGTACTGAATTTCTTCGGGTTTTAATGATTGTCAAAGTTACGGAAAAATTCCAAAACAAGTATACTCCACGAGTATTCATATATAAACATGAACAGTGCAACTGATGAAAGTTAACTTTCGATTCCAAGTAACAATGATTCTTCCAGTATGTGACTTACACGGAGAAAATGATAGAAAACTATAGCTTAATTATCGTAACCGAAGCACATTATGATGAACGCCATAATTCATCAAAACTTCATTGTGAATCACTTCAAATTTTTTTTTGAATATTTCCGTTTTATGATTCGAGATGAATTGAAAAATTAGCGAATGAACCTGAATCCCTATTAATAACTTGTCAAGTTTCCTATAATTTTCCATCCACAGCATATGGAACCCTTGGAACATCTTATTTGAAAACATTGTAACTGGAGTGGAAAAATTTCCAAAATTGTATACAATTTATATATAACTTCGAGAAAAGATGTCTAAAATGATCCTTTAGGATGAAACGCTCCCAACCCAGCTAGAAATGATTTTTGGCATTATCTTGATCTTATCAGGGTCTGGGGATCTGATGAGGATCAAATGAGGCTTTCTCAGGTCTCGTTAGGCTCTGAAAAGCAGTCAAGGAATGCCACGAATCATTTTTATCCGTGTTGGGATCATTTTAAACACTTTTCCCCCATGATAAGTGGTACTTTATGGCAACACAGAATTTGGGAATTCCCAAACAATCTAGAAATTTAGGAATGCATAAGGTTTCCATCATTTTCTTCTTCTTGGGAATCTACAAACATTTTTTACACTCTACAATTTTTAGAGGGAGATTTCACTCTTTAGACAGCCAGAAGTGAACTTGTCGAAATTTTGAGTGGATTTTCTTTTAGAGGTGACATTCTAAGATTTGAGGTTGGAAACTCACAGCCACTTCAATTTTACAGTGAATTTTCTGCTCTAGAAAAGTGAGAGTTCACTCGAAACGAGTGAAAATCTCACTCGAAGCGGACTGGCTCACTTCTGAGACTTAGTGGAGTGAAACGCATGATTTTTCATTCTTCCAGATTTAATTGATTGAAAAGAACAAGAATCTCATTCAAACGGATAGAAGCAGATAGATTCTGAATGCGATTTATGCCTATTTCAGTTGGTTTCTATATCTAACTTTCTAACATGGTCGTTATTGCTCAACAAACATAAAACTGGTCTAAAACTGATCGGAAAATGTTCCATGAGAGGTCTCCAAGATATGCATATTAGATACTTTTCAAAGCACTGTTCCTCAATTGCTGCTGTGATGATGGCTTTTCAAAGGTAGTTTTTTCCAACGAATTATAATTATTATGAATACACTCAGAGAAATTTTGATTGTATTTATAATACAAATACCCTGCTTCAAAAATCCGATTTCAACTTATTAATTCGTCAATCAGGTTGAATCAGATTTTTGTCTGGGAATTTTTCTATTTGATTTCATCAAATATAACCGATCTGATTCATACTGATTGACCAGTTAATAGGTTTGAATCGAATCTTTTGAGCAGGGTAGGAGGGATAGCTATAATATATAATAAAATATATTATATATTTAATTTAAGTTATTATACGTCCAATGAAATTGATTATACTATATAGTAAGGGTACACTCTATTTAGTAATCTTTATTATATATCTCATAAATTCTATTAAATAATTGTGCTGTCCCTATTTTTATTATAAATTTCTCTATGTGTACGGCACAAGAATTAAGGAAGAATTCTGAATTTTCTTTTCGAACTTTTTTATTGGATGAGAGTTTTGAAATGGACTCAACTTTTTATTGGCACAATCAATATTCTGGGGATTGTTCATTATGAAATATGAAATTGTCAAAAAATTGCTTTTCATATGAATTATCTATGATGTACATATGCATTCTTGTTTCTTCTAAGCTTTTTTCTTCCGTCGTACAAATTATGTGGATGGTTTATTAGAATTACGTTTTTACCGATCTCATTCGGTTTCGCCACAAGTAACGTCCTCTGACGATCAATGGTGCTTACCAAACCCGCTAATGTTCAGAAGAAAAACCAGTCACATGGTAATAAGATTCAGACTTGAATATATATCCAACGTCGGTATTTTATGATTATACGATAACAAACATTAGGCATGAATGCTGCCGTATTGGGTCAAAAAAGTGGTGAATTCAATTTTCAACTCATATCGAGATTTCATAATAAATTGTCCGGGCACACATTTTGAATTAAAAATATTCATAATGAATAAATATTGATTAGCATAACGGGAACTATTAAAAAGGTATTTAGGAAGTCTTTATAAATTCAAATTGATCATTTGTGCGGGCTGGATTGACATGATATGTCGCACGCGGAGAAAACAATTGTTATTGCATTAATGCATTAGTTTTTCAAGTAAAATACAATACTTTTGACTATACTTCGTATCGACGCCAGACCGAGCTTTGAATTTTATGAAGATTCATATTTCCACACAGATAAATGACATATAACATTGCAATATCTCAGATATTATAATACATCATGTTTGAGATGAAATCCAATGCAACGTGAATGCAACGTGAATGCAACATTGATATGTGCGGGATTGATAAACACTCCCAACCATTCCAGTATCAACATCTCGAAATCTAAATTCAAGACTCGAATACGTATACATGTACATGTATACGTATAACGTTATATGACAATTTACAATTTTATAGTAAAAATAAAAAATAAAATATTATTTCTCATTGATAGAATTGAAATGATTTATTTACAACGCGCATGCGCATTATGTTTCTTTCAACAATCACATCTCGTCAATCCTGTCCCAGGTAGCACACGCACGTTCTGAGAATGTTCTGAGAATATACGTTGAGGATATTCGAATTTTCTATGGAGATTCTTATTACGTGCGGATATATTCTACGCGTATTCTCAGAATGTTTGAATGAGACTGTTTCGAATATTCTCAGAATATGATGCTACGAATATCGTGGGAGTATTAGCAAAAAATGCTGATAAAATAAAAATTCCTGTCAATATAAACTTCTACATGTGACCGAAAACTACTTCACAATCAATTTTTTTGATGATTAAACATCTGTAATCATGAATTGTTAGCAATATTATGAATTCACATGGATAGATAAGATGCAACAGGCAACCATAATACAGTAAGCCCTCTCAATAAGAACGCTCATTTCCTCCCTTCACCGAAAGGCAACAACCGTTCGAATGAAAAAGAGGGTGAGCGTTCTTATTGAGAAGTTTTTATTATCCAAGTGTCTGTAGCCTATCAACAACATTATTCGTCAGTCCTCAATTCATTTCATCACGATACTTGTGCATGCGCTGTTAATCAATTTCCCTGCAAACTTTGTACGCATATTGTACGAACGTTCTTAGAATATTCGAAACAGTTTCATTTAAATGTTCTGAGAATCCCCTATGGATATTCACGAATCTTCTACGCTTTTTGTGAGAATATTCTCAGAATATTCTGTGTTACATGGAGTAGTATATAAGACATATTATGATCATATTTTGTGACTGAACATATATATTCTTAATATAAGGGATACATGTTTCATATAATGTTAAAAAAATTAACGTCAAACTTAACACCGATTAAAGAAATTATAACACAAATTATACAAAAATACAAATAAAATTTTAATACAAAATTGACGGACACATATACATCCCAGAAAGTGATTACAGGAAGTCTAATTGATAACCCCATACAGGATACTTACATCACCTCTCCGGGGAATTCAGGGAGAAAACAGGGAGAAGCAACGTAGATGCAACGGAGAAATGTCCAGCCAAAAAAAACGGGCACTTCTTCGCTGTGCCACGTTATATCCGCTGCTCCCTTTTTTCTCCCTTGGTTCTACGGAGATGCGACGTAATTCTATCGGCGACTGTCCTGTATGGGAACAGTCCCAAACAGCAACAGAAATAAAAACGTTCGTAGAATGTACGAATTAGATACGAAGAACATATAATGGACATTCATAGAATATTCGAAAGAGACTGTTTTAAATGTACTTGGAACGTCTGTAGTGCATTTGAAATGTACAATATTCATTCAATCGACGTTCGATTGACGTACCGTCGTGTATTCGATCACATACGTTAGAAGAATACGCATAGCACCTATGGAACGGTCTCATTGGAATGTACATGAAACATATTTTGAATATTCGAAGAACGGGCATATTATATTCTGGTGCTACCCAGGTAGCACAAGCACGTTCTGAGAATGTTCTAAGAATACGTTGAGGATATTCGAATATTCTATGGAGATTCTTATTACGTGCGAATATATTCTACGCACATTCTCAGAATGTTTGAATGAGACTGTTTCAAATATTCTCAGAATATGATACCATGGATATTGTGGGAATATTAGAAAAAAATGCTGTTAAAATGAGAATTCCCGCCAATATCAACCTCTGCAAGTCACCAAAAACTACTTCACAGGCAATTTTTTTTATCATTAAGCATCTGTAATCATGAATGGTTAGCAATATTATGAATTCACATAGATGAATGAGATACTTATGATCATAACAGGCAATCATCATGTATACGGTATTTCTCAATATTTCATTACACTTTTGAGGATTGTTTTTCACACATGGCACTCTCAGAGAACATTTGCGATATTAAAATGCGCCTTTCATAGATTTATTATTCCCAAAACACAAATGAAAATAATATATTGCCCGAGGGTCTGTAGCCTGTCAACAACATTATCCACCATTAATGAATTCATGTCATCACGATACTTGCGCATGCGCTGTTCATCAATCTCCCTGCAAACTTTGTACGCAAATTGTACGAACGTTCGTAGAATATTCGAAACAGTCTCATTCAAATGTTCTAAGAATCTTCTAAGAATATTTACGAATCTTCTACGCTCTTTGTGAGAATATTCGATCAAGTACATTTTACGGATGTTGTCAGAATATTCTCAGAATATTCTGTGTTACATGGGAGGAAAATGCTGTCAAAATAGAAATTCCTGCCAATATAACTTCTGTATACAACCGAAAACTAATTCGTAATGAATTTCAGACATTCATATATGGGCCATATACATTTCATATATGGCGTTATGTTCCCTATATATGGGTCACGTTTGGTCCTGATATGGATTGAACAATCGTATATGAATTTTATATGGTCATATATGCCACATATATGAATCACATATGATTTATATATGATCATATATGATTCGTACCAATATTCGTACCATATATGATTCGAGTCCATATGAGATTCAAATACAGTTTATATATGGGCCATGTATGAATCATTTTTACAAGGGATGTTGTGAGAACATTCTCAGAATATTCTGTGTTCCATGGGTACTTGGGGTGTATATTCTAAAAATGTTATAGCTATAATATTAGTATATTTATCATACATTCTAGCTTGTCATTTTTTAAAAATTTTTCATTTGAAATCCATACAATTCACGTCCTTCTTTCGGTCTGCGTTCATTCAAAAGTTCCAAAACAAAATCCTATAACTCTGCTCTATCTTACGTCAATGGAATTATAACGTACACGGTTTTGAATACACGTGTGTGATAAAAAACATATTAATATATTTGAGAAAAAAAATAGAGTCAATGTCGCAGCAAGGTCTCCCATTGTTGATTTCCCTACGCTATTGTTTTTCTTTCAGTGTATAAAATACTTTCGGCTACATCCTCGTTGGCATTAGTAGATTGTAAACCTCCAGTTATCATTACATCTTCGGATGTAAAATTATTCGTGTTTGGTCTTTTCCAAATCGCAATCTTGCGAATACAGGCCACCTCTCGATCAGCCAGTAGTTGATTTGTAACATATAATTGAAGTAATTCCTCACTAATGCTCCAATAAAAGGAATTCCTGCAGCAATAATAAATACATCATAAATTATATAAGACACCGATTTATAGATAAGATTATATATTATATATCCTCAGCAACACTGTTTTTTCTCTTAGAAGATTTCTGGGCATCGCATAAAAGCATGAAGAAATGTTGAAATATTGTCCAGAAATTCAAAAGAAATCTTAAATAATCGAAAAAATATCCATTGAAATATGGAATTAATACAATATTTGCCCATTGAATTTAGTACGTTATCTTGTTGAGACAATGTAAATTTACTTACGGAATATTTCAAATATGAAATCGTGATACATTCCATTCAATCGGCTATACCATCCAAGGGGTCGCGGATCTATGAAAAGATTATACTCCAATCAACTGATACAAAGACTTATTCACGATACTTATTCACTTAGACATGATGTAATCATTAAGATTTAATAGGCATAACGGAAAATGAGAATATTATTCATTCGATAGGGAACGGACAAGGCATTTGTTTTATCAATAGCAGCACACATTAATTTTTCTCATATAAGAAAATATACTCACATTCCACTCCCGTCATTTTGTAAGTCTTAGCAATTATAGCATCATTGTCGAGCGTGAGATCCACATACCAAAAGCCATCCAACATGACATTAGTCATTTCTAAAAAGTGTGAGGACGGCTTCTGGAAATTTTTGGCGACCACTTCTTTCATTATTAATTTGCATAATTCGGTTGTTTCGGCTTCATTTTTGCGACAAATGTTCAGTCTGGAATTTAAACTTGTTGTGTTGTAGAATTTATCAAATTGGAATAAATTGAGAATCCATCCGCACGGCAAAAAATGATCAGCTATTATTTGGATAGCTAAATATTAGCTATTTTTGTTTTGCTGTTACAGCTACTCACTTAGCGGTAGCAGCAAGAAATGTAGCTGCCACAGCCAAAATTCAACAGCTAAATCATCTGGCTATTCAAATATCAACCACAAAACTTGTACAGTTACAGCTACCATGTCCTACTGTGGTCGCTAAGAAACACACAGTGAAAAATTTTGTGTCACAGGAGGTCCACTCAAAGTTCGCGTCGAAAACAACATATCAAATTCTGAAATTCACAGATTTCCAGTGTAAATTTAATATTTTTGTGTTGATTTGATACATTTTTTGTGTTAATATTCAACATAAATTGCGAGTGGACCTCCTGGGACATACACGCGTGTTAAAAATACACAAAATTTTTCACTGCGTAGCTATAGCTGCAATTATTTGAGCTATAGCAGGGAAAAGAGGGTGCTAAAAAAGTGAGTAGCTGTCACAGATATTTCATTTTTTTGCGTGCAAGGGGATTCCAAGGTCTCTTGAGCAAGTGGTAATGATGGTCTATGATCTTACCGATCTGAAATTCCTAGCATATGTCCCACAACTCGCCAGAAATGATTTAAACCTTCGCGTTTTTCGCGATCCCTTGTTAAACCAAGGGTCAAAGGTTCGATCAGGATATATCCCACGAAACCAAATTGAGTGAGGGCCATATCCTTCTGAGAAACTCCTCCAATGTTTGCGCTTTGAGCTCTTCTATTGGCCATCGAATGTTTCCATCGTATCGTGTTGATCGACTTGTACCACCTTTAATACTTTTCTATAAGTATGTTTATACCTTTCTCACTCTCTATGTTTAAATAACATGAATCTCACTGCATAATCAGTTGATTTTCACCGATTTTGCAGTGTACAGGGTATGAACTAATTCGCAATTGTCGATTTTTTACCGCAATCAGTGAATTCACGCCGTTGAAGTTTCAATCGACCATTGAATTGGTAATACAAAAATACTGAAACACGCATCCTTCACTTCTCCTGTGCCATGTTTCAACAATATTTGCTATTCAAACGAATTGATTGGACTCTGTCATTTATTTCGAATTAGATGTTTTTATGCTCTATTCTACATTATTTTCAATAGACCATTCAACGACTTGAGATTTCACTGTTTCAAATGTGGAGAGTGGATGAATAATTACAGTGATTAAGTAATGAAAATGAGAGGTTTGATTTTGACATGAAAATGAAAATCAGAAACCATGTTCTAAAGATGCCGTGACGATAATAACTCTGATTTTCCATCGTCATAGAGAAATACGTCACAACTCACTTCGAATTCGCGTTTCGAATGTCTGCGTAATACAATGTGTAAATGTGGAGTAAGGTTTGCAAATATCTTCTAAACGCTGTACACGGTGTGCCACTCTGTTTGGTGAAGATGAGTACCTGAACATATGAAAAATCGAATGAAATACATAGAGATTTATGTGATTAACAAGAGCTTGATATAATATCGAACCTCTAACGTTGAATCGAGTGACAGTACAGCTATTAATCCCATTAAACTGCTCGCTCCCAAGGATAACATGTTATTTAAATAGAGTTCTTGAGCCCTGATAGAGGAATGATTCTCTTATTGATCGATTTAAAGCTTCCAGATATTGATTTTGATCTTTTCTTCTATATACTTACTCTTTGAATAATCTTTCATCGTACCAATCGGGTAGATCGTTTGGATTTACTTTGGATGGTTCGGAATCTATCAGGTCTTCGTCTTCCATTATTGCTTGGAAGTGTTCCTGGACTGTAGCCGGTTGAACTGTAAAAAAAATCCGCAAACTATAAATTTGGAAAAACGTACAGTGAATTAAATTTTAGGTGTGATATTGAATTCGATGAAACACACAATGAGCTCGAATCAAGCTCATGCACCGAAATAAACTTCCGCGTTTTTTTAGTAAGTTGCGAACGTTAGAAAAATTTGATATAGTTTTTCCTCTGCCCCTCAAAGTAGTACAAATTTCGTGATCTTCCGTATGTAGGGAGGAAGGACGTTTTGAATTTCGACTCGGGTGCAAGAGAGAGTGAATCAAGTCATTTCTATTAGGGATATGGTTATTCATTTGAAATATTATTGAAGAATTTCGATTCCAATGCTTACAGTAAATTCATTCGCGATGTACACACACGCAACTCGAACATTGAGTTGAATGAACCATATACCAAAGAAGCGTGCTAAATTAAGAATGATAATCTGAAGACACGAAGTATCTGATTTATCTTTACTGAACTCATTCAAGTTAAACCGATGTGCTTGTGATTAGTTGCGCAGTAATGCAAAACTTTGCTGACAGGGTAAAATAATGCTGATATAATAACATTTTTTGTCTTTAATTCAGATTCCATTTGGATAAACGATTCACACTTCAATTATATATCGTTAATTGTATTGAAATACAAGAGCATTATTTCCTGAGACAATTTTATCGTGTGATTTCAGATCAATCTACTGTGCCGAATAACAATAGAAAATTTCTGCAAGAAAATCTCATCATAAAATCCACATTCCTTACTTGTTCACCCAATATTCAGTGTGGTAATTGTAACTTGTAAAAATACAACAACTATGTGGACAGCGAAAACCATGAAACTCAGAACTATGCAACATGTTCCAGAAAACATTTTGAACCTTATACTAGTAGGGAGGGGAGGGGGGGGGGGGTGGATTCCTGAGGGAAAACAAAAACACTTTTCTGATCGGTGAAATATTCAGAAATACTCAGTTTCTGAGTTGTAAACAAAATAAGTTGACCATTCAAGTGGAAAGTACATCGAATATTTCAATAATCGTTTATTCCTAATTCATCCTCTAGATAAGTTCTCTGTAATTTCATTCAAGTAAATTATCTTGATATCATTATTTTTCAATTATCTCATCGATTAATATCGAAAAAACAAATATTCAATTGATCCGATAAATCAGTCGTGTGTAATGGCGCATGAGCAACCAGTAGCGATTAGTTTAATCTCACAATTAAACGACAATTTTTTTCATTCAAGGACATACAAATGCACATAGCGTTTCATCCAGAGATGTGTGATCTGGAAAGAATAGATTCTTTTTTTACACAATTTATATCGAATTTCAATCGAAATTATATAAGATTTTTGGGTGCCTATTGATTTTTATAAAAACTTGATTGAAATTTGATATAAATTGTATAAAAAAGGATTGATTCTTTTCAGATCATCTGTCTCTAGACTTTCAAATTCTAGATTTCTAGACTCAGATCTTTCAACTGACTGAATTCTTTTGTTTAATCTAATCACTCGACACTGAATTCTTAAAAAGGTTGAATCATTCGAAAGCTCTTCAAAAACCTTCATGAGGGATGTATTCTTTGCAATTTTTTACTTTTTTATTAGTTTAATGTCGAGTACTCTGATTGGAAAAAAATGTCATCACATATAATCCAATAAACAAAAAGATATCTTTAAGATATCTGAATGGATTTTGATATACTGTAAGATTTTTTCGTAAATTTATCATTAAGATATAAAAGACGTCTTATGCAACATAATCGGATAACTCAAGGGTGTCTTTTGAGATATCTTTGAAGAATCTTTCGCAAGATGAAATTAAAATTATTGTACAGACTCTCATTTTAGACATCTTTGAGATATCTCAAAGTTATCTCCAAGATATCTTCAAGACAACCCAAAGTTATCTCCAAGATACTTTCTTAACCAGAAAGATCTCTCAAGATATCTTTGCGACACATCTGGAAGATATCTGTGGGAAAATATCTCAAATGTATCTTCAAGACATTTATGTTTATTGGGAAGGCTATCAGATGGAAGGCCACTCACCATCACGCTGAGTCGTTTTGAAGGACTTCTAATGAATCTCAAACCAAGAGTTTTTGTTGAAATGTAATCAACGGAATGCTGTAGTTGAAATAACGAAAGTTTTGTCTCCATAGTAAAAGCAGTATAGTTCTTTACATTTATTGCAAATTTTTTTCAATGTAAAGAAGCACAACGTTTTCTATTCATTTCAACACTGCCGTACTAGGCAAAAAAGTGGTCACCTCAATTTTTGTTTAAAATTACTCTCTTCATATCATCCGATTTAGGAAAATTTTCTGAATCGAATGGTATAAGAATTTCATTTTGGACAAAAAATTGAGTTATCCACTTCTTTGCCTTGCACGGCAGAACGGAATCAACCTTAGTACATATACAAAGTTTGATTGTTACTTGGTTATGAACGAATTCATGTTTTCCTCAATTGCAATTCATTTACTTGATGAGGAGGATTATCCTAAATGGAATGCATCAATGGTGAGAAGAGTACAAACAGGTGGGCATGACTTCGATCTGCAAACGTAAGGTCAGGCGATAGAATGGCGTAATAGGTCATTGAATGTACGTAATCGAGATTTCGATAAAAGTCGATATAATTGCAAATCGAATATGTTCAAGTACAACCCACACAGCACTTGTTGTCTAAAAGATATCTTCAAAAATAATCAAGAACAATGCAAGAAGTCTTATGCAACATGAATAGACATCTTTTAGAAGTCTTAAACTGTTCTTACTTCTAAAAGCTATTTCCAAGAATGTTCTCAGAAACCTTTTAGAAATTTCTGAAAGATGTCTTTTAGAGAATTCTAATAGGTTTCTGTAAACGTTCTTAAAGGTATCTTTTAGAAGTAAGAACGTCTTAAGACTTCTAAAAGATGTCTATTCATGTTTCATAAGACTTCTCACATTATTCTTCTTTTCTGAAGATATCTTTTAGACAACGAGTGCTGTGTGGGAATTCATGTATCATATGTGTATAATATGTGTTATATGTTGAAGTATATGTTCAAGTAACTGTGTCGAATATGTTGTAATCAAGATTAAAGATATCAGTTTCTCAGTACTTGAAAAATCAAGACCGTTCTACACTCTGAACAATAATTTTGGAATTTCCCTCAAAAAATGGCGGTAGCAAAGTTTCTCTACAGATGAGGAATTTTCCATCATGATTTGGTGGACTTTTCTAACATTTGTAGAGGATTCAATACCCAAAAAATAGAATAATTCCTCAAAGTGGTGGAAAAATCCTTAATTTTTGATGAATAAATTATTCCCCCACGACGAGGGGAAATCCACGAAATTCACCAACAGTGTGAAGAAAAACTCCCCACATTTTTTACAGTGTACTGCTTGCATATGTACTGCAATTTCCTGTTATAACACTTACGTAAGTTTTATCTAATTTATA
This sequence comes from Gonatopus flavifemur, assembly GCA_018340375.1. NCBI lineage: Eukaryota > Metazoa > Arthropoda > Insecta > Hymenoptera > Dryinidae > Gonatopus > Gonatopus flavifemur. Next base: position 18,608,855 of record JAFFJZ010000005.1, read on the forward strand.
TTCAATCATTCATTCTTCAAAGCCGGATTTTTTTATTAACTGAAATTCAGCCTTTACTATTGTATCAGCAATTTTTCGATGCCTACCTTTAGTTCAAACAAAGCTACTTTTGGCTGGATTTCAAAATAAACTCACTTCTTACTATGACGATGTAAACATAATCACACTCGATTTCAGCATAGGATGTATTTAATTGAGTCATAAAATGTACTTTGAACCAGAGTACTCCATGACCACATCAAGTCTATTTTATACTGAAATCAAGTGTAATTACGTTTTTTTAAGAAGCGCAGTCATCTCGATTCATGCAAAGTAATGCGTGAAATAATTGTAATTATGAATGACGGGCATGTTTTTCATTTTTACATTCAATTAAAGAATTCTTGCAATTCATTCATGAACAGGGTGGATGCTTCCGAAGTCGAACCTTCCACCCTAAAGTCGGCCACAGATATTTTTTAATTCAAATCTGCATATTTGAATCATGCATGGAGAAAAAAGAATTCGCTATGACAGCGAAACCTAATTTTGCTGGAGCAGCAAAGTTTTGGCTATGACAGCAATTTTGTTAGCCATGACAACAATTTTTTAGCTGTGGCAGCATAAAATGTTGTGGCTCCGCCAGCAAAATTTGTTCGCTATTCTGTATTTGCTGGTTCAGCAAAAAATGTGCTACTTTAGTTAATCATGTCACTCTCTCAGCAATCCAATTAGCTGTGGTAGCGAATTTTCAGCTACCTTAGAGAAAAGATTTGCTATTGAATTTATTATACCTCGATTTGCTGCGACAGCAAATTTTTTTGTCCTTGTAGGGAAGTGTGGATCCTAGGATTAACATAAATGTATTTCCCATCGAAAGTTTGTCTACACAAGTTCCGTACCGCTGAACTTGAAGAACGGAAGGCTGTATAGATCACGGATAGGGTTTTGTATATCCGGTTTTATGCTCACATCAGTTATAATTCACGCTCTATGACTTGAAGAATGGTTTGGTTACAAAGCGAAACATTATCTTGAAAAAGGTAGCAAAACTTATGAAATGGATATGAAGTATGTTTTTGTATTTGTAAACGTTGTATCATTATTTTAACCCAAACAACACAAGAAGTTTGATAAAATATTGATGAATTCCCTACATGAAATTATTAACAGAACACCTCAATTGCTATTCCTGTAAAGGGCATTTTTAATAACTACAACAACATTACCCACCCGGAACATCACAATTACTGTTACAAAAAAGTTGAATGTAAAGGAATTGCAACTTCCCACACAGCACGCAGTTCTTGAAGATATCTAATAGAATACTCAGTTAAGAGATCTTCAAGAACGATCTTGAAAAGTTCTTGAAGATATCTTTCAGAAGTATTAGAAGGACATCTTGTAGAAGATTTCTAAAAGATGTCTTGATTCAAGACATCTCCAAGACGACCATCCAAGATATCTTGAAGATAAATTTTAGAAGCGTTTGAGAGATATCATCTTGGAAAACAAACAGCTCATACAGCAAAAATTTTGCTTTTTCCAAAAGATTTCTACTGGATATCTAAAAGATTTCTTATGCAACAATTTTCACTGTGTTTAATATGTCTCCGTTTAAGAAATCTCGAAGATTTCTTGAGATCTCTTTTAGATTTCTTAAACTAAGACATCTTGAAGTCAGTGACCGCTATTGCATAAGAAATCTTTTAGGCATCTAAAAGAAATCTTTTGGACAAAGGAAAATTTTTGCTGTATGGGAGGGGGAGAAGGAAAAAGGACACGTTAGAAATTTTTTTGTGAATAAATCCAAGCTTCCTTCAAGATATTTTAATGAATTTTCCAAGATATCTTTAAGAAATCTTGAAGAACTGTTTTAGATCTCCTCATCTCTTCTTGAAGATATCTTTGAGAAGTCTCCGAGAGATCTTTTTGGAATCTATTCATGTTGCATAAGACATCTTTTCGAATACGAAAAGATATCTTTTAGAATTCTGAAAGATATCTTTGTGCCTGTATTCCACATCCTCGCCCACACAGCACGCAGTTCTTGGAGATATGTAAAAGAATACTCACTTAAGAGATCTTCAAGAACTTTCTTGAAGAGTTCTTAAAGATATCTTTCAGAAGTGTTGAAAAGATGTCTGACAGTTGGGAAAAAGAGGGAGAGGTGGGTGGGATGGGGGTAAGACGAAAGTATGTTTGAAAATTTGGGAAGACGGAAAAAGGAAAGGGAACAGTTGAATTTTGATTTTGTTAAATTCAAACAATTTCCAGTTGAAAAGAGTTTTCTCTAGCATTATTCCAACACTAATCATTCGAAAACTTTGTATAACGATAGATGGAAAACTTTTTGTATCCGCTCGGTGGAATATTACTGATAGATTATTGGAATATACAGCATGAAGTTTTTTACATTATACTGTAAAAAATTCTTCCTATAATGTTTGGTATTTTTCTAAAGACACAAGGACGAGCGATAGTTCTCTAGAAATTATGTGAAAATTGTGCATAAATACTACTATACTTCGCTGCCCTGTTTTCTCCGTGTATAGTGAATATGTATAACTGTATAAAGAGAAAGAGGAGAGAGCGGACAGGATGGAAAGAGCGACAACGCGGATGATGAGCCAGCGAAGGTACGTCTAAAGATAAGAGGGGGAAAAGGATTCAGCTATATTAAATGCGGGATGAAAAAGTCAGCTGATGTATAGCAAACATGCATACCATTATATTTTTACTTAGTGAAATCTAGGGATTCAGTGAATAAACGGAAATATTGATTCATCAGTATACCTTGATCAACCGTTTTACCGTTATGTTGGACCGAATGGATTTGATATCATATTAACATATCTATCCCAAACTCAATTCCAATACGGAATAGAAGACTGGATGAAAACCAAGAACTGACCTTTAACTACAATTCTACTACCATTCGCACATCGTTGCTTACCATCCTACGATAAGGAGATTAAAATTAAAGGTACTTTAAGTAATATTCAATTTCAAATTATCGTTACGATCAATAAAATATCATCCATCTATTTCTATATTGGAATATTGATAGCGTATCGATCACTTGAAAAGTGATATTTATTTTAACCCAAAACGTCACAACCTAGGATACTTTTCTGTACTTTTGATTTTCGTTATTCTGGAGTTTTCGTTCATAGAAATTCTTCATTGCTCTTGTAAAATTTAATATTATTATCAAGTTATTAACTGAATTGAGACGTTCTCACCATCGTCAATGTGGACTTTCTTCCTGGTTTTTTGGTTCTGTAGACTATAACTGGAAAAAAATACATGAAATGAATTAGAAAAATGTCATTGCAATAATTATAAAAGTATATCAATAATCAGCGCTGTAATTCAGCGGGTAATCGATTCTTGTCTCAGGGGGATGGATCAGAGACCAATTTTTTTTTTTATATCTAGGCAATTTTTGGAGAATTCTTTGAGGGAATTATTGCTGTTCGAGTACTGCACGGAGACAAATTTTTATAGTTAAATTTACTATGGGACTTTGTAACCGAGGAACAGACTGAACTTACGATGGAATTCACTATGACGAGACAATAGAAACTTGATCGAATTTACTATGTGTTAGAGTAAATGCCATTGGAAAGCCAGTCTGTTCTTCAGGCACAATAATCACATAGTAAATTTAACTACAAATTTATCTCCGTGTATGATGTATGCATAGGGGTGCAAAAATTTCGGAGTACATTTCTGTTGATACTATTTTAATTTATGGATTAATTACGAACGAACGAATTCGGATCGTTGAATTTGTTTTTTACGTATGAATTCTATTTGCCATAATGTACTGTACAAAAAGATATTTTAATAAGAAGTTAAAAGATCATAGTGTTCATTCATTTCGAATATTTTTTAAAAAATGTTGATTGTCGATTTATCAATCAATAGATATGCTTCCCAGATGACACATGAAGAATTCTTTTTCAAAAACAGGGATAGCATTCTACCAGAACTCTTTTCGAACTAATGAATTCATGAAGACCCTAATGAAAATATTACACCGTGTTTTTTGGGTGTAAATTTAGTATATCAGTGCAAATCCAGTGGAAAATCAGTGGTATTTTGGTATTTCACCATGGAAACCCAGTGTATCTGTGAATTATTTACACCAATATCTTTTGGTTTCTCCTCAGTAGAGAATGAGTGTAGAAAAATTTGGTGTAACTGAGAATATTCAAAGCGATTGCTTAGTGTAAAATGGGTAAAATTGGTTCTTGGAGTAGTTTTGGTGTCAATTATGGTGGGAAAAATTCACAAATACACCAGAAATCCATGGTGTTGAATCGGTGTATTTGATTTTATTAGGGGAGGAATTCAATGTTTGGGACATTACCAAGTTCTTTGAGAGTACTAAAAAAATACTGTCAGTATTCTCACAGAACTCGTTGATGCCCCAAATATTGAACACTTCCAAAGCTCTTTATGAATTCATTATAGTTCGAAAAGAGATCTTGAAGAATTCTGTTTTTGTTTTTGAAGAAGAATTCTTCGTATGCTATCTGGGTTCGCCTTTGCAATGAAATACATATAAATATTTACTTGAGTGCTAGTGTATTTCTGTTTGATGTTATCATTATTCTCAATGAACAGTGCATTTTACTCCACGAGAACTTGAGATTTACTTTCATGAGAGGAATCAAGGACAAACTTTCTCTCCAATGTTTGCAACACAATGATTACTCGATTCTTATAGTATGCGTGAGTTATAATTTATTACACACTGTTAGAAAAATCTGTCTTAAACTTAACAATACTATTATGAAGTTTTTTACATAAACATTTTATTAAATTTCATACGAAATTTTGTATGAAGTTTCATATTTTCATATTAAATTTCATGTTTTCATATTAAATTTAATAATCGTTCTTAAATTTAATATGGAAAAATGGAATTTCATAAAAAATTTCGTATGAAATTTAATAAAATGTTTATGTAAAAAACTTCATAATATTATTGTTAAGTTTAATACAGATTTTTCTAACAGTTCACTCACAGAAAGGATTTCTTGAAATGAGAAAATTTTTCTTTTCTAGGCTCAAGAAAAAAATGAGTTTTGTCCCAGCGACAAGAAAAATTTTTTCATTTCAAGAAATCCTTTCTGTGAGTGCATAAGTAAATCTCACAAGTATAGCACGTGGGATAGTAAAATATTGATGAGCTAAGCATAAGGTCATCACAATGAATAGCACCGGTATTTCAACTGAACGCATTACAAGTTTGATTCAGCGTATTATAATTTGGATTGATTCGCGTTGTTTTTATGATTGTGCAGCTTAGTTTGACCGTACTTTACCACTCGGTTAGTGCCTATCACTATTCTATTCTTCTTCGTGATGAATGAGCTAATATTGAATGTCCACTTTTTTACGTGCTGTTTAGATTTCAATGGTTTATTCAGACGAATTCAGAATCGAATATGACGAAATCTGATTCGGAATTCATGACAATATCTACGACTCGATTCTTTTGAATGTGAAAATAAAAAATGATTCATCACATTGAGAAAACTGGTAAAGTAGAATACGGACTCTCAAATCAAGCATTCAAAGATAACTGAAATTATCGTTCCAACACAGCACAGAAGTTCAACAAAAATTCTTGAGAACACATGATGAGTTTTTCGAACTCCAATTGGACTCTTTATGAACCCTTTGTAAACTGTCGTGCTGTGCCAGGTTATTAGTTCAATTCTAATTTTGCATTCTATTCGATACGAATTCATCGATCTTTTGATCAATTCCGTTAGAGTTACGGATCAGGAATCACCCTGAGTCTATATTCCACGGCTCGTTTAGTAACCCAGCCAGCACAAAAGATCAATTCGAATTCATAAAGCCTTCTCAAAGATTTCTCCAATAGTTCCCGTTATGAGATCAATAATGAATTCAATAAGAATTCAATGAATTCTAAATGAAAACGTATTGAATTCCCGAATAATTCATTATAAAATCTCGATATGAGTTCTTTCTAAACATTAAGTTGTTCGTTAAGAGTTTGTTTTGGATTCAAAATATCCATAATGAATACATATTGATTAGCATAACGGTAACTAGTGTGCTGTATGGAAATTGTAGGCATATGGTCCAGAGAAAGTGGAAACACGTATATACGTACATATGTGTCCTACTATTTCGATATTTGATTATAAATTCGTTTCGATAAACGATTCAAACATCAAGGACATGTTTTCTACTTTTTATCAATTTCTGTTTTTATTTCACAAGCCAAGGACAAGCTGTGAATGTTCTCGGTGCCAGATTATTGTTCTCATATAGCGGAACTAAGAAATTTTTTTCATCGCTTATGGTAAAAATTATCAGGAATCGAGAGAACTCTATAAAATTTTTGACTGAAAATTCAACAACATTTTGAAGAAATATAGGAAATGATACAAGTCTCAATTGAGAAAATTATTGAGTGAATTTTCTCGAAGATGAATAGGCAATCTACTCCAAATTACACTGGTCAACAACCATTTTTGGGCCAGTGGTTTGAGAACTGATTCGAGGTAGTTTTAGGCTACTGAACGTTCATTTTTTATATATAAAATTCATCAGTTATATAGATCATATACGCAAATTATGCATAAAAAGTAAGAGCGAGAGTGAGCTGATCCGAGAAATCTGATATTCGTTTCGCATTCAACACTCCACGAGCACTCCGAATCATTTACCAGACCTCAGGCACCAGAGAAAGAAATTTTCTTTGCTGACCTGTGTTAGTAAAGACACGAACAATTAGCTTCCTCACATCATTTCCAACGATATGCATATGAGTGTGTATAAAATTACTATTCATACATAAAGGAAAAATCATCTATTAGTAGAATCAATGGAATCAATAATTATTAAATATGATCCAGGTTATTGAATAGAGCTTTTAAATTGTATTTAAACGACAATGATGGATTTTGTCGGTGAAAAATAATTCAATCGTTCCAGCGACAGCAAAGGAATTTGAATGATGCTGCATTTGTCTTTGAATTACTTACACGTTGATTTATTGTAATAAATTAATGAGCGCATGATTCAAATCCTCAAACTAATTGGAAAGAAGATTCATCTGTGCTCTTCCATTGGAAGTTTGTGAGGCTTTGTTGAAATGTTTGAAAGCGTAGGTTTGATATCCCCTTACCGCTTCTAATTACCTCAGCGAGCATACTTCCTTTTGAACTGCACGTAACATTCTATCCAGTTATTAACAATTACACTCCCATATAAAGTCGGTGTCACATTCATATCAATGAGACGATGCACATATTCAATCAAACTTTACTTTTGATAAGGTGTAATGAAACGCATCACGTATAAATATTATTCAAATAATACGCATCCAACGTTATGATCTCTTGCACGATATGAGATAACAAAAATATTTTCGAAATTTCTAGGAACTTATCAATATTCATGTACTTTCACAAACTGAGAAAAAAATGCAGCTGAAAACGAGTCCAAGTACACCTTTGTAGTTCCAGGAGCCATATTTTTCATTAAAGTTGCTATGAGAATCGCTGTGATAGTGAAAACATTCCTACTGCGTGATTAAAAAAATTGTACTTGAGCACTGTACTTACTTTCAGCTACAATTTCCTCTTCTAGTGTAAACTGTATATTGTTCGCAAACCAAAAATTGTTATTACAAAGATAAAATTCCAATAAAGAAAATGATGTTTTCATTGATAATTCATCGCGTTAGGAATATTAATGAGCAATATTTGGCAGAGTTAATATTTTAGATGAAAACTTTGTCGTGTTTATATCGAATTTTATAAGATATTGATCGAAACTGTATACACATTTTATAAAAAGTACGCCAATAGAGATTATGTTTCGAAGATATGTGAAAGATATCTCCCTAAAGAGATGTTTGATATTCTGTTGGGATCCTATTTTTGAAGAGGAAGTATCTAATTTTCATTGAAATCTATCAAAATTATATATCCCCGATATGGAGAAAGAATCAATCCTTTTCAAAGGTTCCCATCACTAACTGGGGGATAGTTGTAGAATTTATATGTATACTCGGTGTAAAAAGTCCCTTCAAAGTTCAAACGGCAATATCTTCATGTAATATGTTATTGCTGTTACTTGAGAATCTCGAACTTATCAGAATGATAAAACAAACATTTATGGTGGTATACAGTCAGAGAAGAAATATTCAAAATTCGTGAATAACGAAGTATTCCAAGATATTTACGTTAAAACTGTCAACAGACTTCTCATACCAACTACACAGTTGGAAATTTTGTGTTAAATTCAACACATTCCACATGTCCCAAACGGTCCACACATATTTTTCTGTCGATATCACATAATGTATTTGTGTTAGCTAATAACTCAAGCTCGATGTAAATAATATAACACCAAAGGATGTTGATAAAATTTTGATTGGAATTTCCGATCGTGTAAATTCAACAGATAAGTACTGTTAAATGAAATCCAAAATAAGGAATGAATCAACAGTTCACAAGTGTAATTTATGGATTTGTTTACATCAATCAAATGTGAAAATCACACTTTTTTCGTGTTGAAACAATGCATAAGAATGAATTGAAAAAAAACAGTACTTCAATGAGCATTGAACATGGATCGTCGGAACCGAATGTTGAAGCTGTATCACTCAAGCCACTGCCGGTCTTTGATTGAGTGTACTTTCTTTGCGTATATCGACTCGCACTCTATCTTCAAATTCACATATCTAGAAAACGAATTTCCATTACAATGAAAGCTAAAACCAAAATGCATGAACAGTTCTTCCGACGACTACTAAAGTTACACGTACATAAAAGTTTCATAAAAAAATAGCTCCCACCACTGGCGATCTCCCCTTGGTAGTTGAGAACAACACAATTTTTATGTTCAATCTTGAGTTGAATAACATTTGTGTCATTTTGACACTTTTTTTCACTTGTTTGAATGATTTCACATTATAAATCAGTTGAGACCTGATTACACAAGGATTGTCTGTAGAAGTTACACGTGGTTGTGTTGAATATTTAACAGAAAATTCATGACACACGGATTTTTTAACACATTTACACAAAATTTTCAACTGTGTATACGTGCATAGGTATTATCTAAACATAAACAAATTATTCTGATGGATTGATACCAAAAAGTATTTAAAAAATAAGATATGATTATATCTCGAGATTTGGAAAAAATTTCTAAAATTGTGTATAATGTATACATACGTTTATATATAATTCGTACATAAATTATATATAATTTTGAAAATTTCTCCACGCAAAATTTTGTGCATCTATATATGAATTAAAAAGTCTTATCAGAGATGGAAAAACCCGAGAAACTTTTCTTTCTCGGCGTTTATTTGAACATGCGTGTAAGTTGCAAAACCTCTGTGTATTAAATTGAACATTGGTGAATTCCCGAGTTGAAATTTGAGTTTTGAGTCCACAAATAAACCCGGTGTAAACGTGTTTGACTACCACATTGCAATGTCCCCTTAACGAATCGAAAAAAACATTTTAACTAGGGTTTCCAAGTATTTCTTGTGCATCCATGTTCATCACTATTCACTGGAATGGGTAGGAATAGGTGTTCTTTGGAATAATGATTTTTTTTTGTAGCAAAAATATTATGTTTTTAAGGGTATTTGAAGCCCCAAGAAATCCCAAATCTCTCCCCCACACTGAGAACAAGGTTTATTTATAGTTAACAAACGCATATTTGCTTTTGTGGAAATGAATAGTCGTTTGAATCAAATATATTCTGTTAATAATAAACAAATGATATTTAGTAGAAATAAACGTTTGTTAATAGTTGATAAATCACATTTGACAGAATCACGATAGATTTGCGTAGAATGAATATTCATTTCCCCATAAGCAAATATACTATAAATAAACCCTTTTCTCAGTGCACTTTTCTCGAGAACAACTAAATAAATCGAAAAATAATGAGTTGACGCATCTTCTTCATGATTCACAGAAGATGCATCAACTCATTACGTTTCGATTCATTCAGTCGTTTTCGAGGAAAGTGGGGGAAGAGATTTGGGATTTCTTGGGACTTCGGAATGCTCTTAACAAGAAAAAACATGGCTCATTTCCATTATCCATCAACATTAAAACACTCTTTGAAAAATTTAGGGGTTACATGCAATAACTCGACAAGTGCTCGAACGCGTTACAGATCTGACTCGGGAGACCAGCAGAACGAGAGAAAAGAAATTTGTCAAAATGAATAATCAAAAAATATGGCCTGTCAGAACTCATCGAAACATACATTGTTCTCATGAATAATTTTTCTCTAAGGTAAGACACCCTATACCCGATCAGGGACTAGTACCCGATCATTTTGATGATTACGTCAATTTATGAAGTAATTTAGCTATAAGTTTCAAATGAAAAAGTTGATTTTCGATGCGTTGGTTACAAAAAATATTTTGGTTTAAGATTTTTTGCACAGTTAAACAATGAAAATCTGCAGAATAAGGACTGATCGGGTATATGTTCACTGATCGGCTATCGGGTCTCTTACCTTACCATCAATATTTTATGAGATAAAAATTGAAAAGTGAAAATATTCATTTCTTCAAAATCAATATAATTCCAATGAAATTTTGCAATTACTCAGTAAGGAGTTTTTGGAATGACTTGATATTTGGTCTACAGCTTCAGCAATGGTCCTCCAAGACACCTAGTGAGTGAAATTTGTCAAAAGATTTCATCATCCAATGGATATTCAATAATAAACAAATGCTGTTGAGAACAAGCGCTTGCGAGTTTCCACGAAAAAAAGTTTCGAGGGAAATTTCGATTTAGAAGCCCTCAGAGCGACAAAGTTGTTCGGCAATGTTCGAAGAGGTTCTGAAATTTCCAGGTCTATCGAGTTAAAAGTAAGGAAGACATTGAACTTCGTTCAGAATCGCGCGACTTACTTCCCAGGCAACGCAAAGTTCTTCAAGATATATATGTTATCTTCTAGAGCAACTAGCTCTCAAAGATGACATGAATGTTATCTTCCAGAGCTTTATGCTGTCTGGGTTATGAACCGTGGAGTATATAGCGTCGTGTAGTTTAGTAGCATTGCCGTGACGATAGGCGGGACGCACCATTGTAAACAATGTACAATATCTCCCTTATTTGGCATTCGATTGATCTGAAAATTTCAGGAGAACTTCTTCGAACATTGTCGAACAACAACTTTGTCGCTTTGAGTTTTTCCAAATTCCCTCGACACTTTTTCACGTGGAAACTCGCAAGCGCTTGTGCTCAACAGCATTTGTTTATTATTAAATATCCACAAGGAGAAAAAGGTATCTTGAAAAATACCATAACTCATGGATTCTTGGCGTTGGTCTAACCCGAGTCAAAATATTCACGTGAAGATCCCTCCAAAAGTACCATAATGGCTGGGACTTTTATGAGGAAGGTACCATACTTCTTTATAAAAGTCCAAGATATTATGGGACTTTTAGAGATTCGTTCACGTAAATATTTCAACTCGGGTCAGACCAACGCCAAGAATCCATAAATTATGGTATTTTTCAGGATATTTGTTTTCTCAGTGCATTGGATGATGAGATCTTTTAACACATTCAACTCACTAGTTGTATCTGTAGATCATTGCTGAAGCTGTATACCAAATTTCGAATTATTCCAATAACCCCTCGCTGAGTAATCGCAAAATATAATTGGAGTTGTATTGTTTTGAGGAAATGAGAATTTTCACTTTTTAATTTTGATCTCACAAACTATTGATGGTAGAGAAAAATTTTCATGAGAAAAATGTGTGTTTAGATGAGTTCCAACAGGCTATGTTTTTTATTTTTCATTGCGACGAATTTTTTTTCTCTCGTTTCGCTGGTTTTCCGGATCAGATCTGTAACGTGTTCGAGCGTGCGACGAGTTATTGCGACGAGTAATTCCTCAATTTGAAGGACTACAGCGTTCTCAAATGGAAAAATTCGAGAAAATTTGTCTTTTAATCACAGACAATCTTGTATTCAAGTTTTCATAGAGAAATGACGTGAGAATTTTTTATACTCTTCATATATGGTGTGCATTTATCCTCAATTGAAATAATATAAATGGAGGATTGAAAATGATCTGGGACAGTACAACTATCACCAAACGGTTCTCAAAGAACTTCCAAAAACGAATTTTTCAAGAATTCAATTCCAAGGATCCATAAAAAATAACGAGTCCAATAGCGATAGGGATCTTTTAGAAGGATTGATCCTTTTCTATTTAAAGAATATATAATTTTTATAGATTTGAATAAAAATTCGATATTTTTACTACTCACTAATGAAGAAGATCTTTGTCAATGCACCGAATAACTCCAGATTTACTCTTTCGGATTACTGAGAAAAATTCATCAGAAAAAGTCCCTACTCAGGTAGAAGTATTCTTCTATTGAATCCTATTGCGAAGGGTGAAATTTGTTATTGAGTACCAAGCTATTCATTTTCCCGTTCGTCAATGAGATTTTCTAGATCCTTTGTAACAGGGTATTGAATCCTGTGAGTTACGATACTCCGTGGTACAAATGGAGGAAAATAGAGGTGTTTTTGAAGTAGCATCGGTTCATTCTCACGTGAGTGTGAAAATTTGTTAACTTGAAGCTCATGTTATTCTTCTATATCAAAATTTAGTCAATTAGAATATAGAAGTATATGAAAGCAGATATATCAAAATACACATTAAACATTATAATTGAAGAAGAAATAATTGCATGTACATGAGTCATTTCTGTATGAGCAAAAATTATGATATAATCACAGGTGATGAAGTACCATCCTCTTTAGCAACGAATGAAACTAAACTTATATTCTTTTTTCTCAGCACTACTGGGGAACATAAATCTTGTGATAATCTCTTTTAGCACCAATCACGCATATAAATAATTCAAAAATTCAACATTTCCACACTAAACCCCCTATATTTTTCATGACCGTCACAGTTTACACTTGATCATCTTTTTCACCACACATTGGTTGTATTTTTCATTTTTAAATAAAAAACCTTTAAATTATCTTCAAGAATTCTAAATTCACTCTTTTCTGTAACCAGTAGTTTCCACTTTCCATTTTCATTTTCTCTCATTCTTGAGTAAAAAAATCAATTTCTCAAGTAGAATACTTTCGTATACTTTATTCACCTGTTATTCATTGGTGACATAATCCGTATTTCCGGTATATCCGTATATGTTTATAAATGAAACACAGAATTTCTCGAGTATTAACTTCCTCATTCGACGCACACTCCTCGACGGTGGCAAAGCGACTGATTGGATGTTTCAGCTCAGACTAACGTGTACAGAACATGAGAGAGTAGTACAATCATTGCTTGATGTTGAATCCATGACTTCAGAGTCGTCTGCTTACCAAGATAAATCCACTTTGTTTTCCTTAATGGAAGGGTATTATATGCAATTGCAATTGATTATGGAATACAACGTGAATGTATGTGCGAACAAGATTCTTATGAAATACTTAAAGTTTCGGAAAAACACCCAAGCATGGTCATAGCTTCGGTTCATGTTTATTGTTGATAGTTCACCTGGTAGCAGCTCAGATAAATGCCGTTATGCTTATCTTGCATAGAATTCCATGAACCCAGTAAACAGTAATTGGAACCGTCGTAATGTTAGTTGAAAGATATCAAAATAATCTCTAATTCTCCGATTTCTGCCACCTTCTTGATGTCTTCTCGAGAATTCTGAGTACTATCTCAAAGTCATCCGTTATATCTTTTAGACGGCATTTAGAACTCTTGAGAAGTCATCAAAAAGGTAGCATTCCACATAACATTATGACAGTTTCCAATGTTGGCCGAAAATTTGTTTACTGGGAACATTCATTATTCAGTGTTGGAAGTCGTAAGTGATTAATATGTCTTTCACGTTTAAAACATCAATTTATTATCGAGAATGTATATTTATATTGATTTCTGAATATTCATATTACCAGCGGGCTAAAAAGTTTTCCAAGAAATTCTCTACACTGTTAGGTGAAGTAATTAATACCTACACTTGTACGACAAATTGGTATTTTTCATATATTTCATGGGAAAATACATATCCATGAATGAGAAACCTATTTCCCATATTTTCTGACACTCAAGACTGGGAAAAATTCAAATATTTTTCACAGTGAATTTTTTGTGGTTACTAGCGATGGCCAATATTTAGAGGTGGATCATCTTGACAGAATCGATTATTTCCTATAAAACATGTGTCAAGTTTATTGATTTTTATGTGATCTTGATCAAAGCTCTATAAAAAAGGATCGAGTTCATTAAAATCGTCCATCACTAGTAATATTTGACAGTATCGATATTTTTGATGAAAACTTTGTCGAATTCAAATAGAATTCCATACAATATCGATTGAAACTATGTACACATTTTATAAAAAATATCGTTCCACAAGTATTTACAAAGCGTTTTACGAGAAAGTGTACAAACAACGGTATTCATGATTTTTTAAATTGTTGTTCATGGGAATTCACTATAGAAAGAGAAATTATTCAAAGGAGTTTCCGCTCTCTGATCAGAAGGAAAAACAAAAACAGCATCAAGCTATTTGTCTGGAAAATAAAGATCTTGACAAAGATGATCAAGAAGAAACAAATGATGTAGAAGTTTGAATCGTTTATAAAAACGAAACGGAAATTCCATCTCACAAAGCATGATGAGCCATCGTTATTTATCTCCTCAAATTGACTTCTTGAAATTGAAAACATTGTTTGAAGAATGTGCTGCAAGATTTTGGGTCTCCAACTGAGGTTGGGTCTGAGTATTTCGTTATTCGATTATTATAGTTCGCGACATAGAAACAAAAACTATTGCAAAAATCTCTTTCGTTTCCTCCTTCTGTTCAAATGGTGTCGTTTCTCCGTTTCATGAATTAACTGAAAAACTGATTTATCCGAAGCGAATCTTCTGAGCTCTAGGTAGAAGATGATAGTCGATATCGAAAGACCGACCAGAAGTACAGCGAAACCGGCACCCAGGGGAGTTAAGTCGAGGACTCTGGCTTCTTCGTTATTGACGTCGTGCTCTACTAATACCTCGCGAAGGTAGAAGCTCGCTCGTCGACGTATCACGTCGCTCAAATGATAATGAGCGATTCCCGTATCCCGTAAGCGCAAAAGGAACTGTTTAACAATAAGAACAGAGTTCCATTTTATCAATGTATCCACAATTTTTCTATGCAGTTCTTTTTTCAGTGATGGCGTATCATTTTGTCATGATTTGCTTGAGAGTTTGCGAATATTTTTAATTTGAAAACGAGAAAAAAATGTTTATTTGGTGTGCGAATTTTGAGATCCAAAATCTATTTTAGAATACTGCATGCTGTACAATGGACAACTTACCGTATTCACATGAGTGATGAGCCAAGGTTGTACGGCAAATGATATGTAATATTTTCCAACAACTTCTTCCATGACTCTATAGTGCTGCAAAAATAGTAGGAGATAATCTTTATCGTTATATTGTCGAGGGTTTAGGAAATTAATATATTGTTTTGATTAATCCCCTGAGTCATGAGGGTGATCCCAAGAAGAAAATTTATTTTTTATTTTGCAGAAACTCTCACAGAAATCTATAGTTACCTAACGCTTTTCTGTATTGGGGATTGAGTACTAATACTATTATTCGTAATCAATGCAGTGCCTGTACTGGATCAGTACCTGGCCGGCATTAAGCTCTCAGTTCATCAGTACAGGCATAGTACTGTATTTTTATGTATCCAGTAGTGTTCCCGTACGTGTTGGCCAAGTTTTGAAGACCCAAAATTGGCACCGTATTGCGTCTGTTGTCAATATTGACATTATTCGGATTTTTCTGATTGGGTATGGCAACTGTGCGAGGGGACAACTATCCAATCATAATTTTTCCAACTCTTTACATAGTTAATGCAACTATATAAATAGTTTTCATTGCTGTAAATAAATTACTCTAACTGTTCATATGCACTAAAAAAAGAGTTTGGTTGTGACAAAGAAGACTTACCAATTATGAATAAACCATCTCTGTTAATATAGTTAACAAACTTTATTTGATTGAAAGAAATTTGGAATACTTTTTTCTCAGTGCGTAACAGAGAATATATATATATATATATATATATATATGTATAATATAGAATATTATATCGACAAGTCTGTCCCGTATGTGCTAGCAAAAATGTAATTTATAATATAATTTTTCTGTCTCTGTAGTTATGAATACTGAATTTGAATGTTTGTTCTCAAATAGTTGATGTGAATATTTAACTTACTCTCAGGGGAGGGAATTATTTGGAATCAGATTTTGACGCGTTATACAAAGTCCCACATATGACTGAATTTTTCTTGACATTCACGATTCATGACCCTAGTGAAAATTTTAATTTCGGTTCGCCAAACAGGACTGGTGTAGACGTGTTGCGTTTTCGTGCGTCACTGTTGCAGGTATAGTGCGGGCGCATCATGTACTGCACAAAGACGTAACACGCCGGCACCAGCCCCGCTTGACGAACCAGAAATGAGAATTTTGACTCGACAATACGGTTGCAGTAGGGTGCAACCTTTGTGAAAATTTTTATTTCAGTCCATTTCGTCAAACGAGCCTGGTATGCTTCGATCATCCAGTTTTCTTTTGTGGCACTGTTATAAATGTAATGTAGGCATTCTACGTCTGCAACAGTACCTTAAAAGAAATCTCGATGGTCGTAACAGGTGTGCACCAGGTCCGTTTGAAGAAGTGAAAAGAACCTTGTAATTTCGGGTTTAACTTTCAGTATAGCTTACTCACTCCCACTCATTTTCAAGGTTCTCAACTATCTTATCATATTACCAGATATTTGAGCATTTCCCGCAACTTCTTCAGAATTTTATGGAATTTGAATAGGTTGGAATCAGATCTAACCAGTTTTCTTACAATGACCTGTTTTTCGTCATTCTTCGAACGTGGAGGGAATGAGGTTAATGACGAAACAAATCCAGATGTCAAGGTGAATATATGGTTTGTTGCGGCCACGTGTAGAGGTGAGATTGAGACTCTCGAACGAAAAGAACAAAAATTATCTTCATCGCTTGTAATCCAAAATTCGCCCAATGGATGACTCATTCAAGGATCCAATGGAAGAAAATTGGTAAAATATTCTCTTGATTTTGAATGAAGGGGTTGCTTTTAAACTTAAATCGGTCTTTTCTCGATCTCGAAAAACACTTCGTTCTACTTTCAGCATGGAATCAATTTCATCCTTCCAAGCCCGGTATTTCAACTTATTCCAGGTCTGGTATTCATTTGATGTAAACATTTTTCTGTGAAGATTTTGAGGATAAATATTTGTCGTTTTTGATTTTCGATCAAGAGTCTCGAGCCACGTGCATCGAAAACCTCATATATTTGTATACATTTGTTTGCTACAAATTAAGCACGGGTTTGTATGGTATTCCTAGGGGGAAAATTGTATTAAACAACGTTGAAAGAATTATGAGACTCAATGGAAACCCGTTGGAATATTTTATTATATCTTGGTAAGAACTTGAACAATGTTCTCAATAAAAATCAATAAAATCCTCGACAACGTTCAATATTGTTATATCCATGAAATTTCGCTGGTTTTCAACACGATTAACTGCTGGTGTTGAAAGTTTTTATCGATGCTCAATTTTACATAAATGAATTGAGAAACTTTGGAATTTTGACACAAATCCAGATAGTGGCGAATGGAAATCGATTAGTTTCAACGTTTTTCAACTTTCCGAAATCCCGATAGATTCACAATTTCCAATAAACAATAGAATTTTTTGCTGAATAAATTTGATTCATCAATGAGTCTCGAGACCCATTGTTTGCCGTCAAAAAACACTCCACAATTTTCAATCCCAATTCTACAGAATCCACGAAGAATAAAGAAACGTCAACCAACAGCATGAGTGGAATTCTTAACAATTTTAGTTAGAATCCATTATTTTTCTTTCACAAAATTTCACAATTTCCATCGAAATTCATCACATGGAATCGAAATTCATTGCTTTAAAGCATAGGAAAAATTGAGGTATTTAGACAAATTTCAATAAGATGAAAAAAAAATGTTTGATCAATTTCATCGAAATTAATTTGATTCCATCAAAACTCATAAAATATACACGATTCAGCCTAAAACTTTTAGGTTTCAACTTCACAATTCTCATTGAGAGTGATTTGTTTTTGCAATCACTTTAGTTGTTTTTGAACAAATAGTTCAAAACATTACAATAAAATTCAGCAAATTTGATAGATGATATGGATTCTAATCGAATTTTTACCATTTTCGATAAACTTTTTGTTTGGCAATGATTTGTCATCTCCCAAAAACTCATCCTTATTGCCACCGTTACACTGCTAAGAGTTCTTCCTGCCGTAACCACTTTTTGAGGTGAATATGCGACTATTATTTACCCGAAGGGAACATGAAGGTCCGACAAACGTTCAGAATAGATCAACATGAATCAACTTAAAGGTCCGTTAGAACCAACTTTCAGGTTCGTAAACGTTCTACCCTGTGAAAACTTGGCGGTGTTAGAAGAAGTTCACACCGTAAGGTTTTATTCTCACACCGTCTGATGTTATTTTTACACCGATTTTGGGGTGGACATGTATAGAATCCGTGTGGTGTCGATGCTGTGTTAAATCTGACACTGTTTTGACACCGCACTTTTTACACTGTACGAAGTTGCGATGAACGTGGAATGTCCGCTTGAGAATGGTTACAAGAAAGGTTCATAGATTGTTTATTAAAGATTCTCCGAAGATTCATTCGAGTCTTAGTTGAGCCATGTTTCAGAGGGAATTCAAATTATGATTATAATGTCTTCTACCGTTCCCCACATAGCACAAGTGTCTCAGTAATATATTCGACAACATTCTGGATACATTGCAATATTGTCAGAATATTATGGAGATATTATTGAGACATTTGTGCTATGTAGGTCGGTTCTTTGTGAAAAAAATATAACTGAAAAAAATTTATATTGAAAAATTGAAACTCGAGTGAATCTTTGGTAAGCCTTCAATGAACGTTCTTTAAACTTTCCTTGAAATTATTTTCAAGCGGACATTGTAATGTTTATCAGACTTTCGTCGGATGTTTATCAGGGCATATTTTAAGGGGCAGTTGTAACCAAAAAATTCGTTCTACAAGAAAACGGTTAGTTCTAAAACGTGAAAAGGATCTATGTATACTGTAAAAAAATGATGATTTTACTGATCGTTTTTACCTTTTGGAACCAATCGTTTCCTTGTAAAACTAAATTGTTATTTACAACTGCCCTCTTAGATTATGCCCTGATGTTTAGAAATCTAAACTCAAGCTCCAACGGAGCTTTAGTCTGGTCTATGTTGATCTATTTTGAACGTTTGTCGGAGCTCCATGTTCTCTTCGAGTATGCGTTAACGTTCTATTTCCAATTTGGGTTGACTCCATTCAGTATTTGTCTTATATTGTTGGAATCAAAACCAGTTTGACGGCAATTTCTACACAATTCCGATATATACGTGAGTCCATGAATACAGTGTTACTTTTCTTTTACCAGTGTATAATCATCAGATTCACTGAAGGGATACGTCTTGGAATTTACGATATATTTCTTTCGGTATTTACCATAAGATCTTCATGAAGGATTTCATCTTCCGGAACGAAGATGGAAGAAATGACTTTTCCTATAATTGCGTACCCTCCTTTCATGATTTTGTCGTGACCGTCCTGATCATCTTTTACCGGAACGAAATGATCTGGTAAACGTTTGGCGTATTCATCCTAAAATAAAAAGTATTTTCCAAATGAGAATTCCTCATCTATTCAACAACATAACAGATATAATTGATGGACATGACTAAAAATTTTGAACGGAAGTGAAACAAGCCTCGAAATCGAAATACGCCTGGAACAATGGTTTTGCTCCTTTTCGTCCCCACGTGAGATTCGCTTCCAAGAATTGTTTGATGCTGTCAATCCTAAGAAACAAAGATATCTACTAGATTGATTTTTGGAATAATTCCAATGTTGACCATTACAAAAATTGTTTACTGGAAAATTTCTTTATCTTATTGGTTCATGGGACTGAAACTTCGATTATATTTCCATAAGTATCACCTTTTTTCGTATTCCCAACTAGTCAATCTAGCAGCCAAACTACTGCAATAAGCTGTAACTACAATCATTCCCGCAGTCTGCCATAAATGTAATTGTATTTTCACGTTCTCCATCTTTGCCGGTACCCAAGTACCTAATAATCGACCCATGAGTTCGGTCAAACCGATCAGGAAATGACGGAAGCCTAACAGAAATCGATTCAAATGTATGATCCTATTACCTCTCCACAGGGAAGGAATAATAGAGTAAGATTACGCTGAGCGTATGGAAAGGAATGAAATAACTTGAATGATGCTATTTGTAGAACTCACGTTTAGGAAGAGTTGGATTAATCCAAGCACGCGCATACATATTGGAGCTTTGTAGTATCAGGGCGAATACAATCGCGATCCATACTTGCACGGAAAATGGTCTTGTTAGTGCCCAGAAACTAGTGATTGGCTCGGGTCGTGGTACCAGAAAACGGATTTGAATTTGGAAAATTGGATCGGTTAAATTGACCACCCTGTAGGCGTCGTGAGATAACCAAATACTTGCAAATGCTACATCTGCCTGGAAAAATGAACAAACATGTAAAAAATTGTGAAAATATATCATGATCTCGGTATAATCCTTATAAAGAAAAAGTATTGGCCGAAATACTCCTCGCGAAAATGGTATTAAAAGGATTAGATTTCAACACTCATCAGTATTGAAAAAGTGTTGAAACCCAATACTTTTCAATACTATTTTCGTGACAGAGCCTTGAGCTGATACTTTTTTTTTCATAAAGGAATTAGGGATTTATAAAAGAAAGCAATGCGTAGATGAGTAATTAATACAAAAGTTACATATAAAGTTGGCAGAACAAGAACTCTATTTTTTTATTTCTCTATTCCCAACTAGCTCTATTCTTAAATAAGTCTGATCCCATAATATGATTAAATCTAAATATATGTATTCTTACAAATCTCTGTTCTTTTATACACAGGGTGTCCCAGAACAAAGTATCGACCTTCCCCCAGCGTGTTCCTCAGAGAAAACTCAACAACTTTTCCATTCCCCATTTTTCGATCTGAGGCTTAGTTTCAGAGTTGATTTCAACGAATCAAGTGGATGCTACATAAGTATACTCTTCGATGATGAAACTAGCCGATGTACTCGCCATGTGAATGGTCAACTTACTTTTTTTATAACTCTAAAACTAAGCTTCGGATCGAAAAATGTCAAATGAAAAAGTTCTGCAGTTTCCTCTCAGGAATACACTGGTGATATGTCAGTACTTTGTTCTGGGACACCCTTCATAGAAGGTGGTTTTTGTTTTGTATATAAAACAATTATGATGTGTGAGAATGGAGATATTTAGGATCAATCATATTTGAGGATAGACTTATTGAGATGTTATTCCTGTGTTCTCACTTTGCCATGTGATGTTTAGAATATTATTCCTGTCCGTATTCCAGCGCGGACAGGAAGTATAGGTCTCTAAAGTAAGAGTGTTTCAATCCAGCGGGACGAAAGTGAGCATTTCCGTCTCTAGGGGAAAAAGCGAGTATTTTCTTCCCGCTACAATGAGATGGAAGTAAATATTTTCGCTCCTAAGGCAGAAAGTAAGTATTTTCGTCTCGCTCTCGTATATTCGCTTGGAATCCATAATTTTCTTTCCCAAGAATAGGTTTGAAACGGGAAACGTAGATGTGGGAAAAAGTATTGCTCAGGATCATTGAATATAATTACCATTTTGTGATGTACCAGACCTACTATTCCACCTTCCCAGGAATCATTAGTGGGCTTTCCGTATCTATAAAAGAGTAATAAAAATCTATATTCACAAAACAAGATCAAATTTTTGAAATACAATCAAACCCATGCATTCTAACGTGACAACAGTGTTTTCACTATTATTCCGCCTACCTATCATGCTTAGGTGTATCTTTAAATATCCAAGAGAAGTTCAGTTTTTCAGATAAGATGAGAAATAATCTCATCTCGGCGCCATCCAATTCATCGTCTGTAATTGAACCGAAATCAACCTTTTTGAAGTTTGTACTAATAATTCAAAATAACCGATCCTCTCGGACACTGATCTGAACTTTTCTTCTAAAATACCATTATCAGCTGTATAAACTTGAATTTCTTCGTTGTCAATCGTCATATTGACGGTGGTGTTCAAATAACTGAAAGGTGGACGCAAAAATGTTGTGGCGTACAATGTTCTTCCCTCCATATTTATCAAGCCTGTTGTTTCGATCAAATCTTGTGGTCTACAATTTTGAAAAATATCAAAATATAGGAACTGATATACGAAAACATGAATTCACAATCACCTATTCATTTTGTGAAATTGCCTGGGTATCAAATAATTCTTTGATAAGCTCCATAATCCAGACGGAGCCCACACATTTGCGTTAGCATCTCTATACAAAGTCACATTCAAAATGGGAGATTCATCTTCGATGCTTGTATTCATTAAGACAAGAATTTCTGTTGTTGAAATTGATGAAGGTAGACTAAAATATAAATAGATATTTTGAAATCATTCGGAGAAACGTGCGGGAATCTCTCTACCCTACGAGTTTGGATATAGGGGAATCCGTTGCAAATTGGAATCTATAGAAATTTATTTGTAATAACGACTACACAGTTAGTCCAAACTAATATGGAATTGAATAATAAATATGAACTTATATTCAACATGTTGTTGAAGTTTGAATCGTTTATATACGTAGTAGTAGAAACGGAAAGAAAATTCAAATCACAAAATCTGATGAATTATCGGTATTCATCTTCGCGAACGAACTCCTTGGAACTGGTCACATTATTTGTAGCATGTACTGCAAAATTTTGAGTCTTCAACAGCTGAGTATTTTGCTATTCGATTACTAATTCGTTCCAATACACGATTCAAACTTCAGCAACGTTATTCAACACAGTGTTTACTCGCGACGGGTATGGATTTGGAATATTTCTCTATGTATAAAAAATTTTTAGAGTGACCGATAAATAAACAAATCTTTTAGACATTGAAAAGCAATCTAACAGCACAGAAAAAAAAATTCTAGAAATTTTGTTTTGATTCAAGCGAATTGCATTGAAGTAAGACAATCCGTGTTTCATACATAACGAAGACAACCATGTTTTCTTGATACAAGAATTATTTTTTCTGTGAACAAGCAGGGATCTTTGAGATTGAATGTTTATAAAAGGTGATTTGGTAGACGTTTGTCGCATACAATTACCCAACCGGAAATTTACAACAGGCGCAGTACTGCACCAGTACTGGCATTTATCTGGGATGATAACGATTCTCTGTACTGGGGATCGAGTACTAATATTATTATTCGCAATCAGTGCAGTGCCTGTGCTGGATCAGTACCTGGCCGGCATTAAGCTCTCAGTACTGGTTTATCAGTACAGGCATAGTACTGTATTTCTATGTATCCAGTACTGATGCCGTACGTGTTGGTCAAGTGTTGAAGACCCAATACTGGCACTGTACTGTACCTGTTGTCAACATTGGCAGGATTCGGATTTTTCTGATTGGGTATATATAATTTCCTCACTGTACTTTGATGAGATACTTTTCGTTACGTTTCTGGATCATACTTATCAAGTGCATATATCGTTGATTCTTCGGATGGAGCGAGAATAAGAAACGCCGTGCAATCATATGTCCATTTACCCAATATATAATCATTTCTGTAAGTTCCAACAAATTCCATAAATACGTCAACCATAGCTTCAGTTGGGTCTGGAAAGGAAGGCAATCTAATTCAGTAGTTCATCGTTACTCGTCTTTTTAACAGATCTTTGCGAAGTGAGTTGAATGTTTGAGAATTATAAGAGTTTCGGCGGTCTGAAATTATCACAATATTATACATATGTCAACTTTCGGAAAGGATACATACATATCCTAGTGTCAATCATTTTTCTTAAATAGAACCTGCATAGAAGTCTGCTCCCTCACTTATCTACACTGTAAAAAGTCCAGCCAACTGTTGCTGCATCTTACTCAGAAAATTAATTGAAATTCAGTCTTTTCATGGAAAAAAAATATTGTCATCATCCCAATGGGAACAATAAGTCAAAATCATATCAACATTTTTTGCAAGGTGATCATTTTTTTCACAAAATGTTCAGAAATTGTTGAGAAAAACATTTTGCGAGATACCCCAAAATCGGGCCTCATCTGGCCCATTTTTTGTTCCAAAAGTTTCTGAACGTTTTGTCAAAAAAATGATCACTTGGATAAAAATTTTGACAAAGTGTATCGTTAATACAACGAATCGGATTGGCATAGAGACGATATGTTCTTTTGTTTTGACGTGGAGATATCGTTGTGTTGAATAACATGCAGTGTGTTTATAACCTCTCTTCGTTGAGCATATTGTGTATGGCTATGATAAGGAGGTTGGAGAGTGATGATGACAATATTTTTTTTCCGTATTCCATTATGTCGGCATTTGTTTTCGATGCTCACTTTGAGAAGAAACCGGGCTACTTTTAGCTGCATCTTAAAATAAGCTTATACCCAGACAACGCAAAGCTCTCAAAGGCGACATATATGTTATCTTTCAGAGCAACTAGCTCTGAGAGATAAAATGTATGTTATCTTTCAGAGTTTTGTGCGGGTCGGGTATTCAGGATGGAAGTACCCTGGTTAAAGTATCTAGATAAACCTAAATATTTTTGAAGTAAATGTTTTCAAATCACCTGGAATCTCTTCCCAGTATTTCCGAACGGAGAGTTTATACGTGTAGAGAGTTTCCAATCACTTGGGATTCTCTTCCACATGATAATTGTGATTACGTCGACTTCCGCAATCCACACGTAGAGAGTTTAGGTTGACTTACGTATGACTTGGACTACACTATGATTCCGTTCATTTCCGTGTAAATGCAAGAAAACTGTTTCTATGCATTTCCGATTCATTTCAACACTATATATATGTATCGAAATATATATATTTTGGGGTAGTTGAGTTTACTGACCGCGTAGATGACTTCCAATTACTCAGGTGCCAGCCAGCAAATTAAGGCAGTGCTTCTAGCAGCGTCCTACCATCCACTTACACATTCAAAAGGATTTTGTATGCTGAGAAAAAGGTACTCAGTTGGGACAACTAAATGTTAGTTGCCGCAGCTAGGTTTTTATTCACGCTAGCTAGACTTTAGTTGGGGTAAATAAAAGTCTAGCTGTCTGATATATGAATAAAATAGTTTATTCAATGGGAATAAAAACTTCAGTTGTGACAAATAAAATTTAGTTGGGACAATTAAATGTTTATTTACAGTGACTGAATTTCCCAGCTGTCGAATATTTGAATAGACTCTTTCTCTCAGTGTATGTATAGTCCTTAATTTATGTATGAAAATGGGAGCGGCTTGGTAGTATCTCACTAGAAGCACTATTTGGTAGCATTCCTTGACGATACTGGTAGCATAGACGCGATGCTACGTTATAGTTTGCTTTATATACAGGGTGATTCAAAATTCCCGCACTCTTTTTTGGGAGTAGATTCCTGGTGAAATTCTAAAACGATTTGTCCTTTTGCACAATGCTCCCCGACGCATAATTTCCGAGATATAATTAATTAAAGTTGATTAATTATGAGGTGGATCCATCGGTCATTCAGGAGCGTCATAACAGAACAAGAGAGGAAGGTGCTTGCAGAGGGCGCTCATACGATCAGCTGATCGGTATAATCGATACGATTTACCAACATACAAATTGGTAAATTTTCTATGTAGAACGATTGAATTCGTCGACACTGTGGAAAAATTGATTATTGTCATGAATTCTTATCACGATATGCTGTAGGTAAAAGTTGTAATTTCAGTAATGATTTTTATTACGCAGACAAATGTAAAATAGTGTTATTTCGTAGGGATAGGGATTCAAGTGGGAGAAAAAAGTACAACTACTCGTTTTCAATAAGAATTTTCATGTAAAGAAGAAAACATGAAAATTTTCATTCATCCGATACCCAATTTGAACGGTTTGATTAGTAAGTTTGACACAAGAGATTGCATTGCGAATCCTGTATTCTGATTGGTCGAGAATCAATGTATGTTAGATCAATTCTCGGCCGTTTCAAATGATTCTTCTGAAGAATGTGTTTTCGACTTATCCCAACCACAACATTGAACAATGATGAATTTATTCGAATTCACCCTTTTTACATCATTTGATGATTATAAAGGGTTTATCGAACGTTAATAACTTACTTGAGATCACTCAAGATCATTCATGTTTAAATCAAAATCTAATTCAAATTGTGTGCAAGTTCGAGCGCGTTTCTACGTTTAGAAAATGTATTCGTCCTAAAAAGGACGGATTTGGTTAATCTTCAAAGACAATGCTTTTTCCATTTGGAATAACAATATGCCCTTTGAAGCCATATGTGCTTTAAATGAAACTGTTTCGAGCTGTCACCTGATTGGTTGATTCGTATCACGAATGGTTGATTCAAGCTAAACAAACCGTATGTGATTACAATGTTAATCAAGTGCAATGATTGGGTCGTATACGATGTCACACCTTGTATTTTCGTCAAAATTGATGGATTCTGCAAGTTGAAGTAAGTTATTAACGTTCGATAAACCCTTTATAATCATCGAATGATGTAAACAGGGTGAATTCGAATAAATTCATTATTGTTCAATGTTGTGGTTGGGATAAGTCGAAAACACATTCTTCAGAAGAATCATTTGAAACGGCTGAGGATTGATCTAACATACATTGATTCTCGACCAATCAGAATACAGGATTCGCAATCCAATCTCTTGTGTTAAACTTACTAATCAAACCGTTCAAATTGGGTATCGGATGAATGAAAATTCTCATGTTTTCTTCTTTACATGAAAATTCTTATTGAAAACGAGTAGTTATACTTTTTTCTCCCACTTGAATCCCTATCCCTACGAAATAACACTATTTTACATTTTTCTGCGTAATGAAAATCATTACTGAAATCACAACTTTCACCTACAGCATATCGTGATAAGAATTCATGACAATAATCAATTTTTCCACAGTGTCGACGAATTCAATCGTTCTGCATAGAAAATTCACCGATTTGTATGTTGGTAAATCGTATCGATTATACCGATCAGCTGATCGTATGAGCGCCCTCTGCAAGCACCTTTCTCTCTTGTTCTGTTATGACGCTCCTGAATGACCGATGGATCCACCTCATAATTAGTCAACTTTAATTAATTATATCTCGGAAATTATGCGTCGGAGAGCATTGTGCAAAAGGACAAATCGTTTTAGAATTTCATCAGGAATCTACTCCCAAAAAAGAGTGCGGGAATTTTGAATCACCCTGTATATATATATGCTACGGTAGTAAGCAGTGCCAAATTCTGAGGAAAGCTACTACGTTGCTATCATGGTACTGCCAGTAGCATACTAAACGAAAATTTAGAAGCGCTTTGCTGGCCGGGGTACATCTTAGGTTCAATGCTCTTTAGGTTTACTTATGAAAAATCGGTAATAGAATTTTGACAAATGTTTAACGTGTCGTGTCACCTGATCAACTCCCGTAGACTTCCGTTCAGGCTTAAAAACGCAGTTTTCATCTATTTGTGACCTATTTTCCCACGAATATTCTCTTCGCATGAGACTCTCGTCTTGAATTGACAAATGATCTATATATCGACTGTGATAAAAATTTGGTAACAAAATCCCATGGAATTCCGATTTCATCGAAGAGGAGAACTAAGATATCTTCTCAGTCTTGGAACTAGTCTCAGTATCGGTCTCGTTGCATATTTCGATATATATCTCTGCTGATTTCGTTTGAATGATCAAAGTTCCACCCCATTCCGTTGATTCCATTTATACTCTCAAGTTATTTTGATCATTCTGATATTACAACGGTTGGAATAATTATTGGTAACTATATTTTATCTTTCTTTGACGCGAGTTCCGTGCGAAGCCCTAGTTCAGGTTTACTCATGAGAAATCGGAAATGAAATTTTGACAAATGTTTAACACGTCGTGTGACCTGATCGACTTCCGTGGACTTCCGTTCAGGCCTGAAAACACAATTTCCTTCTTCTTGCAGGGAGACTTCTTGCTGGTCTATTTTCTTAAGTTTCTTCTAACAGATCCGGAAGCAAGTGAGTGAGCAGATCTTGAAGGTTCTATTGAAGACAGATTGCTACTAGATCATGTATGCATATCGTACATGTGGACCTATCAACATCTCCACATTACTGTATTACTTACGTTGGGTCAAAACATTACTTCCTTATCCAATGAATTTTTATCCAATTATATAAAAATTGCGTATACAGGGAAAGTTCATACGTACATAGTCAATATAATAGTAATTGTCTTGAGAAATGATATTTTATAGATCTTGCATAGGATTTGCATGTATCACAACAAGATTTTTTTGTTAAATTGAGAAATTAAAAAGATACTTTTGTGACCGATTGTGGCCATTATGTCACTCTATGCAGAAACGTTTCTTGTTGCCGTGGTGTAGGAGCAAAAAAACAATCTTCCGTGGTTCGTATGATAATCTTCTGATCGAAATATCATCTCTTACTTCTACCGTCCATGTGCAACTGCGTTTGCAACACTCTGAAAATTTACTTATGATCACTTACCATGCAAATAAACATTGCAACATCGAGCAGTGGTGAATGTTCGTCTCAATAAAATCGCAAAATCAGTCCTGGATAACCATGGAACAGGGTTTAAATCGATCGCCATTTGGTCCTTCCTTCCCGAAATCAATTTTAATATAAAAAATAACATGAAAATATTAAAGAAGAACAATTTAAATTTCATGCTAGATGTAACTTTTATTAACTAAACAATGAATCCTGAACAAGAATGACCCTATTCACTTGAAAGAGACCGAGACTTGACTTGTTGAAACTCTCATCGTGTTTGTCCTGTATATACGTACATATATATACATTTATATGATAAACTTTTTATAGACAGTCGGATATAAAACGTAGTCGTGAACCTATTAACAACGTAGATGTACTCGAAGGATATTCAAGTTGCAATTTGACAGTGAAGAGATGGAAGTCTTGATAGAAAACCTGTGTAAACACAAATATACACCTCATACATATGTGAACCTCATCAACTCGTAGTTACGTTCTTGTATCATTAAACCTTAATTGTCCGAGAAGAATAACGAGTGTTTTCCTTTCTTCGCAATGTTCTATAGGAAACCTAAGGGAAGCCACACGGACTCATTTTTTCATTTCTTTTCACATGCGGAAAAGATATTTTTTTCACATTTCTATCTCACTTTTTTCACCGCTACAGCTAAAGTAGATGCAACTATAGATATTAATTAGCTGCCACAGCGAAAATTTACAACTGTAACCGGACAGGTTATGTGGTTGATATTTGAATACTGAAATAATTGAGCTATGATGTTTTCCCTGTCGCACCTACATTTCTTGTTGTTACGGATGAAAATGAATCTCTGTGACAGCTTGCAAATAGCTCTCATAGTTCAATCACAGCTATCGAAATACCAATAAATAATTTTTTTTTCTGTACCAATGTTTGGAATGTCCCATGTATAACGATTGTTATCGATTATCCTTTAAAGAGTGAGAATTATCATCGCTTGTTTTTGAGATTAAGGTGATGAAAATTAATGACCACAAACAGACTTTAATTATCATTTGAAATTCCTCCATTCGATAAAACGTTTGATATCGGATCAATATGATCCATAAAAAAGAAATATGAATGATGGTGTCTTATCAAATTCTAAGTTTGTAATCAATGATGTCAAAATGATATATGATGTAATGCTATATGTCGTTGAAATTCTGAAAGATAATAGATATAGATCGTTATTCATACTAGGGTGAGTGCACCAATGAATAAAAGGACACCAAAGAATGAACACTGTTTAAGTATGGAAAAATAATTTACAATTAATTTAACCCGATCGAATGTTAATATGATACATAATAATATTTTTTACACAATGAATTATAGCTTCAGAGTTTTACATCATCCACTTTGAAAGATATTCATTGATTGGTGAATTTGAAAAATTCGCACGTTTTCATTAATATGTTTGGGAATAAGAATGGATTCAAGATTCATTTCATACTAAACAAAAGAGACTATTTCAACCGATTACACGAGAATTCTTTGGTTTGTTTTTGGAGGATTACGGAGTTCTTAAATTGTTTTTGATATCTCCGATGAGACATCTTTTAGAATGCTGATTCGGAAGATTTTTTAACCCTCAGTTATCCCACGTATTTTGACATGTTTTCGTTAACCTTTCGTTATGCTTTGCAATCAATGAAATTTCAGCTAATGTTGCTAAGAAATTAGCTAAAATTTAGCTGATACAGCTGAAAATTTCTTCCCGTGTGACCCGGAATCGAAATGATAACAACACTGTAAATAAAAGTTGTTGAATTCCAAACAAAAATGCTTGGGAATTTACGACCTTGTTTTGGAGAAATAATTTTCAAACTTTCTTTGTGGATTGACAAACAAAAGTTTGGGAAGTTACGAAAATCTCTGTGAAATCATCAAACTTTTCGGATATTTGCAAACCTTTTTACGATAATTTCCAAAGAAAGTTTGTGTAAAAAATTTTTTTTATAATGAACGTTTCACATGAGGTCCCATACTGGGGATACAATACTGCTGGTACAGGCAATATTCATCAGCCTGTATTACCACAATTGCGGTATTCTTCATGGTGCGGAAGAGAGCTTAGATATTATTTCGGATGATAATATTTGAAACTGAATATAAAATAATTATAGGCGAGAATATAATAAAACTTACTTTTGTGTCCTTATTCATTTGGATTCAAAGTCTAACTGTTTCTATTCGTTTCCAAAGGTCAAGAATCTCGTTGGATAAATTGAATTACTTCGGGCCAAAAACCATTTAAGAGATTTGTTGTTTGAAATGCACATCAATCGTTGGTTGAACACTGGTATGACTTAGGCTCATCAGATCAGCGGCATAGTTTTGCCAGAGTTGATTCAGTATCGCAACGAATCTGGCCATTCTCAAGACCCAGAGTCGCGCGATGTCTGTCAGATAAATGGTCCCAATTGAGAAGCAGTGATGGTACAATAACGACTCAATCGTTTTTGCCAGCGTCTGGCCGATAAATCCGCGCCAGTATTGGAACGTTTGTTGTTCATTCCTGGGAATTTCCACATGAGTCTTCACCCCTATGAAAAGGAGATCGGATTTTCAAAAAACCTCGTGTTCCCTTTAGACTCCCGTGGGGTAACTGAGGGTTAAGATATATTTTGAAAGTCTTTGCACTATGTAGGTATAATGTGAATGTGGTAATCTGTACACTGAGAAAAATGTGTTTCGTAGAACTAGCAATAAGAGCATTGCTGACATTTTATTGTTGAATACACAATAATTCTTGTTCTTGTAGCAATATATAGTTGTCTTATTAACAATAAAATTGTCAATTCAGCAATTTTATTGCTGGTTGATATGTGACAATTCAGCATTGTCATATGTCAACCTACAATAAAAATCGTAAAAATATGACCGTTAACATTGCTGAATTGACAATTCTATTGTTAACAAGACAACATGTATTGCTATAAGAACAAAAATTATTGTATTTCCAACAATAAAATGCCAACAATTCTGTGATTGCTAGTTCTACGAAACACATTTTTCTCAGTGTAATAAAATATCTGCTCTATGTATAAAAATTCTATGGCGACAAATTTTTATCTTATAAAGTTGACCCGACTTTTTTATATGAACTCAATAAAACACATCGTATCTCTGTACGGAAATATTAATGACGTTGATGAGATATAAATTTGAAATTACCCTAGTAGAAATCATTCTAGGCCTTTCTCCGCCCCTCACCTGACGCTATCGAGGCAGACTGGGCGTATCCCTGGCTCTGAAATGGGCCAGTGAACTCCCTAATATGATTTCTACCAGGATATATACAAAGATTCCGATTCATAAGAAAAAATTGGCGTTCTTAAAAACAGAAAAAAATGTCAGCCCCATGGAAGACATGAAAACTGCTAATTTTTCCATCTTTAATTCCGAATCTCAATTCTCACCCTGCTGGAAATGATAAGATAACCAACTGATGATAATGAAGAGATTTTTCCCAATGCGTAATCATTGCTCAATCCAATCTCATTACACTATACGTAAATTTATATATACAAGATAACGTATCGCTTGAATTATAAGCGAATGTGTCTTCCGTTGACCTTAGTATCTGTCGCGCATCGTTCATAGATACAACTCATCGGTATTCATTCTCACAGGTTATGAAATCCCGATCGAAAGAAATTGCCTACAAAGTATCATCAACGTCATTTACAATATAGTATCAAAAAATATAAGTGAACAAAATTCGCCCCATAGTGCCGTAACAAGCAGTGCGACAATTCGGTATTTTTCAGCAATTATCAATAATTTCTCCCTGAACATTTTTGTTAGAACCTTGCATTACATTGGAGCGATATTCTTGCGATTTCGGAAGAAGCTGTTATGAGAATGACAATGTTAATATTCAAAAATATAATTCCAAGTGAATTTGCGGCAATATTGTGGTGTCCAGTGATATTTTAACGATATTTTTGCGAGTTACTCTTGCAATATTGTTTATGTAAACTGAAAGACATGTGCTTTCAAGATGACGTCAATATCGCTGTAATGTTATTGCGAGTTCCAACGGAAATGCTTGGTGGGTTCATAGGAAATTTTATCATTACGATTTTAGGAAATAAATACAGCAAATTAGTTCAAGTATTGATAGTTAAACTTGAGAAATTTTTAATTTCCATCAATGAAAATATAAAATATAAAATACGGTTGGGGCTATAGTCTGATTCAATGTGATTTTATATATAATTTGTATCAAGATTCTATACTTGATACAAATTATATATAAAATCATATTGAATCAGATTATATAGCCCCAGCCCTAATATAAAACAAACAAAATGAAAAATAAATATACAAATGAAATTAATTAAGGCTTTTATGTGAGCAAAGAAGTTCCTAAACATAGAGAATGATCTGCAAAAAACAAAACTATTAGGAAAGATTTTATATTTATATTTATATATAAAATATGCAGAATAAAAGTGAAAATTTTATAAAAGTCGTATATAGATTCTGTAGAATACTTGTCTGTTGAGAATTTCATATTAATTTTTGTATGATTCATATCATATTCAATTTATCGAAGATAGCATGATTGATCACATGATTAGTTGATCGAGCACGCTTGTCCCACTCCGTTAAACCAATTGGAAAATCAAGAAACTTGTTTCATCGAAACTAGGGTAATTGATTGGATTATAAATAATCGTACGCAATCGGAATTGCGAAATTTTCACGATGAAGCAAAAAAAAATAATAATTATAGATGTTCTTTTCCACATTTCAACTGAATTAACATTCCACGATATTTTGAAAGATGAAAGTGAGAGTGGAGAAAATACGCACTGAAAAAAGAAGCTAGTTATAGTTACCAAATTGATTTTGTTACCTCAAATATGTGATTGGTTTATTATTACCAAGATTTAGTAACTATTACCAGGATTTGGTGATAATAACTGAAGTTTGGTAACCATAACTAAATACTTATTTCGCTGTATCCAACTATGAGATTCGGTAACTATTACCAAATGCTGGTAACTATAACTAAATCCTTCTCTCAGTGCGATACGTGTATATAAAAATTGCGTACAAGAACAACTGAGATTATATGCACGAAAAAAAATATCATGTGGATTCTGCATAGGGGGTTGTTAATTTTACATAATTCCTCACATAAATGCGACTAAAATAAAACGCACCTCAGAACCAATGTTACATATATTCTCAAGTTACACTATCTACACTGTTAGAGATTCCTACGTGAAGTAGTGATACACGATATTCCACGATATCGATATTTTTAACAGAAACTCTGTTGAATTTATATTGAATTTTGTCAAACATTGATACAAACTGTATAAAAATTGTATATACAATATCGATATCGTGGAATATCGTGCATGAATAGCATGAAGCTTCGATCACATGAGATGAAAGCCATCTCTCACCCATACTTGAAAAATTTCTTGAAATTTCAATTGCATATGAATAGAAATTCAGTATGCTCGGGAAAAAAATACTTTGTTTCAAAAAACTCACACAACCACCCCCAATAAAATCTTTTTTCGGTTATTTCTC
Organism: Gonatopus flavifemur; assembly: GCA_018340375.1. NCBI lineage: Eukaryota > Metazoa > Arthropoda > Insecta > Hymenoptera > Dryinidae > Gonatopus > Gonatopus flavifemur. The sequence continues at coordinate 18,643,166 of JAFFJZ010000005.1, forward strand.
CGAACACATTTCTGAGAGATAATTGATTGGTTGATTTTTGGCGAGAGATGTGCGATCTTCGCAGAATCGATTTTTTTCTATGAAAAGTTTTGTCAAATTTTTATCGATGTTGATATCATTTTGATCAAAATTCGCCAAAAATTCTATAAAAAAAAATCGCTTCTCTCAAAATCGCCCATCATTATTTTTAGTCTTTTTCTAATTAATTCAAATCCATCAGGGTATTGTTAGTATAGTACTCATGATAAAAGTGTGCTTTCAACGCAACTCCGTAATAGAGTTAACATGAGATTCACATTGTAATCTTAATCTCGTTTTTTATTAGATTTTTCTTGAACGTCTTTTTTGGTATGAAATTCAATATATGTAACTACCACGAATTTCGCAAGACGCTCTTTTTCGTTCACACGAAATGAAAAGATGACCCCGTGGCATCTCTAATATCTGAAATATAAAATCGAATAAAAGATCAGTGACAATTCAAAAGATAAATTATACTTGAATGGAACCTTCAATAGTAATCCGTTGAGGTCTGGAATATAATTTGCAGATTTCAAATTTATTAATACCACACGTTGGTACTTTACTGCAAAAACAATTCGAAAATTTAATGAACTTTCTACTCATCGTAATTTAAGCGTGATTTATCGAGTCACAAAGAAGCATGTGAAATTCAATTTTGGAATGAAATAATGAAACCTTGTGTAGTTCATTGAATCTTTTTACAGCAATTTCTCGACTACGAAATAACAGATTTCAGAAATTCGCTCGAATACATGAATGGAGAACATGAGATAAAAAAACAAACTGGGGTACGACATTTGTGATTGAGCTTTATAACAGATTATAAATACTATTCGAAATATTGAACATATTTTGTGACAAAAATGTCCTGGTTTTCATCTTTATTATCGAGAAGTAGTAGGACCATCATTTGTCCAGGTAAAATACATTTATCATTATATTTTCTGTTCTCGACAATTTTACTGACATCACAAAAACTATAAATGTTTCCATTAGTTTTAGGTGTAAGATGCTTTTCAAAAGTAGGATTCGTTGGAGTAGGTAATATGGGTGGTTACATGGCGAAGAATATTCTCAAAAAGGTAAATAAGAATATTTTAATGTTGACATGAAAAGTTTCTTGGAGTATTATGTGCGTTTTTCAAATATTTTCGTGCAACGAATTCTCAATTTTCCGTCACTGAGGATACAATAAATGTACATAATCTGCCCTGTGAACCCAAATTGGTAAAAAGTACTAAGAATCAGCGGATTTCACTAGCAAATCGGTGTTAACTCTTCCCATGATTCAACCAGTGAAATATTTACCATTGGTTCATCAGTGGAATTAACTGAGTCTCAGTATTCTTGACCAATTTGGACTTGGAGAGTGGAACAATTTTACGTAAATTTTTCCATCTTACGTTCAGTATGAGGTTCCTCGACATGATAATACAGTTTCACTAGGCCTTTTACACGTTTTCTTTGATTATAGTGGGGTTTCAATTATCCTTTATACAAAATAGTGGTCATTAGAATAAATAAAACGACGGAAATTTTACACACATGCGATGCAAATTCAAAAAGTTGATTCAAAAAAAGCTTCTCTTATACACAGCAGCACTTCGATTCTGGAATCTCTAATCCTTCAGACTGCATATTTTTCGGCGTAACGTGGACTGCACATTGAGTTGAACTGATCCACTTATTCGAATTTTATTTCAGTATCTGTTGATGTGATATACTCCCCACACAGCGCAATATTTCACGGTGTTATATTACCGTAATATTTCAATGTCCGCGCTGATTGCACTCAGAAGAATTTTCAACTGATCGGGTTGATTAAAAAACACGACAACCGCTATTTATAGTGGATTCAACCGTTTTTCCCAATCATAATAACTGATTTCTCGGTTATTCCAACCAGGGACTGTAATGTTATTCACAATGATTTTAGTGCGAAATATTTTATCTGACTCTTAAATTCGGAGATATGAGTATTTTTTGATTTTTTGAAACATTCGAATATCTCGGAAGGATTATATCATTGACATTTGGATCCAATATCATCCTCTAAGTCAGATCACGGGGTACCCCTGGAAAGAAATAAAACCAATCTAGCGTTTTTCGTTATGGAGTTATAACGGTTTGAAATTTTTTGCATTCCAGCCAATCAGAATTCAACAACTTCAAATCGCTATAACTCCGCAACAAAGGGAGCTACATTAGTTTTATTTTATTCTCAGGGATATCCTCAGGCGATCCCACCAAATTACATCCCCTGACAAAAAATATCCCTGCACAAAAAGAACCCAGACTAAAATAACCCCGGACAAAACATCCCAGACTAAAATATCCCCCCACTAAAATATCCCACGCCAAAACATCCCAGTACAATTACCACCGTCTGCTGAAATTTGGTAAATTCTCTATAAAAAGATCGATCCTGTCACAATATCGCCCATCCCCATCTTGAAGTCTAAATACCTCACAAACTATAATACCATGAACAACATAATATGCCAATTTTGTCAAGTCACTGTATCAGTGTTAATGTATTATTACACAGGTCTACAATGATTTTGGTGCCGCTAAAACTAAAGCAGATTTTGAGTATATTCGATACCCTGACTCTGGAAATATACTTATTTTTTTAATGCTACGTGTAGTTTTCAAGAAATCGCAGGTGTAAAATAAAATGAAAATGCACGATTTTGAAACGTTTTATTCAATTATTCCACACTTTGAGAACATTTTATCAAATTATTCTTCAAATTATCTCAAAATATAAGTCATCCTCTTCCAAATGCGATTAGGTTTGTTCAAATATCTTTTTTTTTTCTCTGAGATACGACAGTTTGAAAATTGTGTTATTTCACCTATTCACTAAATCCATGAACACACAAATTTCAAATTGTCGTGTCACAGTAAAAAAAAAGATATTCGAGCAAACTCAACGGCATTCAGAAGGGGATGGATTATATTTTGAGGTGCATCTACTAGTTTCATGAGAAAAAATCACATTCTGACGTCACGTAATCTCAAATATGTCGAAAAACGGTGTTTTTCACACTTTGACGTTAAAATATCTCAAAAACCACACGTAATAATGCGATTTTGAAGCCAGATTCGGATTCAGCGCGCCAAAATACTTCGGAAAAGTATGATACAGTTGTTGCACCAAACAAAAAGTTCAATTTTGTAGGCCTGTGTTATTTATGATATAGTATAATAACTGTGTTTTGCGGTATAACATTTTGTTTCGTTAGTTAGAATGTGTGGATCATTTCAACTTTTGATATAATCATTCCATCAGTAACTGAAGTGATTATTCAATGTATAATTCTGTCTTCATTTCATTTCCGATACTAAAAAATCTCGTACCATGCTGAAACATCCTCGTTCTGGAAATTTTTTCGAATTCAAAGATGAACCATTATTAAATATTGATAATATTATGCTCATTTCGGGCCCCCTTCCCCGAACCCCTCCTCGGCCAGGGGTTTCGCCCCTGGACCTCACCAGGGGCTCCGTCCCTGGATCCCGACCCCTACTACTACACGGAAAAAAATGAACTGTTAATTTTACCAGAATTCCGGTTACTATATGGACAGCAAGGAATATCTGTGACTTTTACTGGAATTCTTGTTAAATTTACCGGAGCCCTTGTTAAATTTGCCGGAGACTTGATTCATTCAACTAGAATTCCGGTTAAAATAGCAGTAATTCTTGCTGTCCATATATTAACCGGAGTATTTTTTTCCGTGTAGCCTGCGTAGGCGTGAGGCGGGCTTCGCCCGTTCATGCATAGCCACCTCCGGGTTTCCGCAACTGTTCAATCTCATACTTCTCTTCATATTGTTGTGACACGGCAGTTCTCACCAAAGCACTCCCCATACCCCATAAATATCGGATTATTCCGTTTATTGTTCTCCATTTCGGATATGTTGTAAATTAATATGAATTAGAGAAATTCCCCCCCCCCCCCTCCAGTTTCAGCTCTTGACCTCAAACGTTTTTTGGGAATCAAGATATTTGGGACAGGGATATTTTGTCTGGGACGTTTCGGGATATTTTATACGGGAATATTTCACCCGGGATATTTTGTCCGGACATTATGAACAGGGATATTTTAACCGGGGACATTTCGTTCGGATATTTTGACCGGGGATGAAACGCACCGGGTTCGCCTGTCCGCATTCCTGATACTTCCGAGATATTTGGATTTTTCAAGAAATTAAACAATGCTCATATCTTCGGATCTAAGGATCAGATCTGAATATTCCAGACCAAAATCTCTTCAAAATTTCATCAAGAATCTGCTCTCAGAAAAGTGTACGGCAATTTTGAGTCACCCAGTATATAAAATATATACAATAATATATATATATATATATATATATATATATATATATATATATATATATATATATATATATATATATTATATACAAATTATATATGTATTATATATATTTTATATATAATGAGTAACGAAAGTGAATAACGTTCAAGTTCCTGTTTCCAACTGAAATGATACAGTTGTTGTAACTTTGTTCATTTAATTTATGCGAACTTTTGTCAGTGTGATAATAGTCATATCACGGAAAAAATAATTTAGCTGCAGCAGCTAAGTAGCTAGCACGGACACGCACAGCCATTAAATTGGCTCCTGCAGCTAAATTTGAGCTGTTACAGCAAAAAAATTTGCATTCGTAGTTAATTTATTTGCAGTAACAGCTAAAATTTAGCTGCAGGAGCTAATTTAATGGCTGTCTGTGTCCATGCTAGCTACTTAGCTGCTGCAGCTAAATTATTTTTTCCGTGATTGCTGCAATATTTCTGACATACTGGAATATTGTTACAATCCTGTAGTGATATTGCACGAGTATACATACTGCTACATTATAAACTATTGCACTGTAAAAAGCAAATGTGGGATTTTCCCCAAAAAATGTTAGCAGCAAAGAATTACTCCCCATCTATGGAGGAACTTTGCCACCATTTTAGACTATAATTTGGTGAACTTTTGCTTCATTTGTAGAGGATTCAATTCCCGAAGAACAAAATGATTCCTCAGAGTAGTGGAGAAATTTCTCATTTCTGATTAAAAAATAAATCCCCTCGCGATGAGGGGACGAAATCCACCAATAGTATGAAGAAAAACTCCCCACATTTTTTACAGTGTACAGTGATCAAAAAGCGCGGATATTGAAATTATCTCAGCATTATTACGTGTAAAGTTTTGTAATATTACAGCAATATTCATGCAATATTGAGTACTTTGTGGGTACATTATCACAAAAGTACAAGTAACCCAATGTGCAGTTCGAGGGTTTAATGTGGATATAGTTGGGCCACTTTTTGATTCGGGAAATTGTGAAAGAGTCGCAGAGAAGGTTATACCGAAACCATACAGAAAACTCCCCAAGATTCTACGAAAAGTACATTATTTTGATTCTAATACGAGAGAGCTCTAAAGTCACTCAAAGTCATGGAATTTTAAATATTTTGTCTAATCATAATTTAAGATGAATAATCATTTCATTTCAGAATTATGAATTGTATGTATTTGATATCAATCAAGCTGCAGTATCAAATTTGACGAAAGAAGGAGCGAAGAGTACTTCAAATGCTGCAGAATTGTGCAAAAATGCAGACGTTATAATTTCAATGTTACCAACCAATAAACACGTAATGAGTACTTATTTAGATGAGCACGGAATATTAAAGTAAATACCTAAAGGAGAAGTATATTCTCTATACTTTTGATTCTGAATTTTAACACAACAACTTTAACACTTCATGTTTTTACTGGAATCAGTCGATACTTCTAATGCTATAATTCATTTCACTGATTGTAGTTCGGTAAAAAAAGATACCCTTCTCATAGACTGCAGCACGATAGATCCATCAGTGTCACAAAAAATTGCAAAAAAAGCGGAGGAAAAAGGCATCGCTTTTGTGGATGGTCCAGTGTCAGGAGGTACGTTAATCACCCTTGAATAAACGAATAACGTCGGTATCACTCCTCTACAGTATAAAATAATATACCAAATCTCGTTCACTGAAAAAAAATATAAAGATTCAATTATGATCTTTGAATTTTCCTGAAGGGGATACCAACGATCTCCGCAGATGCAACCCGCCATACAAGCGTACCGACTGAGTAAACGTTTTCTTGGCAAGAAAACTCCGAACTGAATTCATGGAGAAGTATGAAATTTCTAGTGATCAATCTTCAATCCCTCATCTATCGCGGTAAATCGACTGAATTTTGAATTTCGGAGAAAATCTTTGTATTACTGACTGAGAAAAAACTGTTTCTTCGAAATTTAAAATTCGGGTGATGTACCGCGATAGATGAAAGATTGAAGATTGATTCTTGCAAATTTGATACTTCTTTATGAATTCAGTTCAAAGTATTCTTGCCGAGAAAATGTTCGATCAGTCGGTACGCTTGTATGGTGGTGGGTTGCATCAGCAGGAATTGCTGATATCCCCTCAAGTAGATGAGGTTGTATGTATTCTCACGTGGAAATTGAAACCTGGCCCCGATACTGGCGCAGTGCCGTTGCCGGAGTTATCAGCGCTGGAAGATATAAATAATCAGTTCAAGACCAGTTGATTTTACAGTACTAACCCGAAGTCGAAATGATAACAACGTTTTACATAAGGCCCAGGACTGGGGATACAATACTGCCGATACAAACGATATTCGTGAGCCTGTATTGCCACAACTGCGGTATTTTTGATGATCCGGTTGTTCTGATATATCTGGTTCAGGAATGATTTCATTACTAGATATCTATCGGCTTAATTAAAGAAACAGACGACACAATAGAAGAATAAATCAAATAACTGTTCTTATGTTTCGAAAGAGAGCTTAGATATCATTTCGGATAATCGTATTTGCAATTGAATGTAAAATAAATATGGGCGAGAATATAATGAAAGTAATTTTCTCGTTCATATTCATCCGGATTCAAAGTTTAACTGTTCCTATTTGTTTTTATGCAGTGTGCAGAGGTTAAAAATCTCATTGCAGGTAGGAATTTTGGATAAATTGAATTACTTCGGATCAAAACCATCCGAGAGATTTGTTGTTTGAAATATCTATACATCGTTGGTTGAACACTCTCATGACCTAGGCTAATCAGATCCGTGTGATGGGTTTGCCAGAGTTGATTCAGTATCGCCACGAATTTGGCGATTTTCAAGACCCAGTGTTGAGTGATGTCTGTCAGATACATGGCACCAATCGAAAAACAGTAATGGTACAGTAACGGCTCAATTTTTTTCGCCAAAGTCTGGCAAATAAATCCCTGCCAGTATTGGACCGTTTGTTGTTCATTCCCGGAAATTTCCACATGGGTTATTTTATGCTGTGGTGAAGCGGAAAAGTGCGTCATCTCACCTTGCTCTACTTTGACTGAATAAACAATTTGTGATCGAATTTGTATTCCAAAGATATTTATAAATTTTTAGGGGTAATTGCTGCCAAAGATGGATCCTTGACTTTTATGGTGGGTGGTACGCAAAAGAATTTTGAAGCTGCAAAGCCTATTCTACGAACGATGGGTAAAAATATCGTACATTGTGGCGAGGTTGGAATGGGCGAAGTTGCAAAATTGTGCAACAACATGTTATTGGGCATCAGTATGATCGGTACTGCGGAAGCTTTCAATTTGGGCCAAAAGTAATGATAATTAATCAATGAAATTATTATCATATCATACGTACGTGCGTATTTCATTTTTACAATTAAATTTCAGACTTGGATTAGACGTGAAAGTTTTGGCAAACATTATCAACACCAGTTCGGGTAGATGCTGGTCTTCTGAACTCTACAATCCTGTGCCGGGAATTTTGGAAAATGTCCCCAGTTCTAAGGATTATGAAGTAACCTTCTTTATGTATTTATATTCATCTCAACGGAAACATAGAACCCCAAGTAACACAAGAACTCCTAACATATGCTATGATCATCCAGTGGATGTGGAAAGGATGTGAAAATCAGACTATTCCGGGTAAAATCGTCAAGATATTCTACGAAGGTGCATACCCTGCTTTAAAAAACCGATTTCAACCTATTACTCGTCAATTAGTTTGAATCAGATTTTTGTCCAAGAATGTTCATATTTGATCATATTCAAATCTAATCGGTTTGAATAGGGCCAAAAGGGAAATGATCATTAAATGAGATATAATCAGAAAATTAGGATTGACACGATCCGAACTTTCTGATTATATTCCATTGAGTAAAAATTTCTATTTTCGCCCTATTCAAACCGATTATGTTTGAATGAGATCGAATAGGAAAATTCTCGAACCAAAATCTGATTCAATCTCATTGACGAGTATAATCAGTTCAAATCGGATTAAATCGGATCTTTAAAGCAGGATAGTCCTGCTTAAAGAATCTCATTGGACCGATTGATTTTCATTGATTTCGATGAGGAAAACAGATTCAAACTCATTGTGATTTACTCATTAAAAATTTATTCTCTGTTTTCTACAGTTTTCTGCATCGGAATCAATGAGAATCCCGTGTGGAAATTAATTCTTGGCGGTGGTTTGGGCCAAAATAGGCGTCCTTATTTGATTTCAGGCCCTGTTTTGGTTACCCTAATAGGGCCTAGACAGGATTTTCACGCACTCATCTTCAGGGTCTGCATAGTATTCCCAACTTGGGTTCATCTAGGACACCCATAATGAAGCTAACGTAGGCGCTGAAACTAGAACCTTTACCGGGATTCCAGCGTACCACCCGAGTGAAGATTTTGTCTGCAAGATTTCTCCGAACTGAATGCATGAAACAGCCTGAAATTCTCAGGGAATATTTTTTAATACTTCACAAATTGCGGTACATAGCCCGAATTTCAAATTTCGAAGAAACGTTTTTTTTCTCAGTCGGTAAAGGAGAGATTTTCTTTTTCAAATTTGAAATTGGGGCTATGTACCGCAATGTGTAAAGTATTAACGAATACCCCCTGAAAATTTCAGACTGTTTCATGAATCTAGTTCGGAGAAATCTTGCAGACAAAATCTTTACTCGGATGGTACGCTGGTATCCCGTTAAAAGAATAATAAATTCTTGCAAATATTATCACATTGAATAAATATTGCAAGGAGAGAATCCCAGGTGGAAGCTTCTTCGATTGAAAATTGGGCTATTGGGATTGAAAGTTGGTGTGCCTAAATTTTCAAAACCGGGAAAACCATTGGCAATGCAGCTAGGCCCCATATGGGTCGTACATAGGTGTCCCTGAGTGGGAGGAATCAGGCTCGATATCAGCAACCCGACTGGGACCCTTAGTGGCTGAGTCTAAGACATCCTCAGTTGGGACACCCAATATAAGCCCATACGGGGCCTACATTCAATACAGGACGCCCGGAAAAATTTCCACACGGGATCAATCGGTTCAATGAGATTCTTCAAGCAGGGAGCACATAATTATTCCAAACAGTCTCATTTGGAGGTTCTAAACATGTTCGTAGGATTTTCCAAACACATTTTTGGTATTTTTAACCTCTTGTGTTGCTTGGGACGGATTTCAATATCTGAGATCTACACAGTAAAAAGTAAAACTTGAAGTGATCCCGAATATCAGCTTAAAAATGCAGCCGAAAGTAGCGCCTATTCCAACTGAAAGCAAGCAATGAAAAAGACTGAATTTCAGTTAATTCCATCTTACTTTGGAAATCAAGATGGAATTCTATCTTGCTGCATTTTTAAGCTGATATCCGGGATCACTTTAAGTTTCACTTTTTACTGTGTAATTGACACATATGACAAAAATGACATTAACATTAATTTCAAAAGGTTAATCTCAGGTCGAAACTAATCATTCACGAGTTGAAATGCCAAAACTCCTTCCCCCTTTTAATTCATAACTTTTGGAGATATCAATTAATTTTCGTCGAATACGATCACGCATATCAATCAATCTATAAATTCTCAAGTTTTCACCTGCGAAGCGAAATAAATACATCGAATTCTTACAGTAGATTGTATGAAAAATCTAAATAATTGAAATTGGAACGATAGAGGATTTTTTGTTAACCACTATGTTTTGTAAAAACAAACCCAAGCAACACAGGAGGTTGAAAATGCTACACTGTAAGAAGTCCGATTCAAAGTGGCTGCATCTTATTTCAAAACTTGACTGGAATTCAGTCTTTTCCATTGCGTTGGCATTTGTTTTTGGTGCTTATTTTCAGTTGTAGGAGGCCTAGTTTTAGCTGAATCTTAAAATAAGCCAATATTCAAAATGAATGTGAGTTTGAATTTTTTAGTGTGTAAGAACGTGTTTGGAGAATCCTACGAACACGCTTAGAACTTCCAATCGAGACTGTTTTGAATAATTATGTGCTATCCCTGGTGAAAATGAAGCGTTGAAGTGCAACGAAAGCGTAACGAAGACGCAAGCGAAGAGTCATCTAAGCGTAACAAAGAATCACCTCAGTGTAATTTAGGAGGAAATTGCAACATTTTCACGTTTTATTTGTTTCAATGTGCGCTTCCTCCCCCCTCGGATTTTCACTAGGGATGCACCTGCATAGAATATCTTAACGAATCTATCCGACATAGGCTCATTTGCACATTTGTTTAACATGCACCGTATCATCATAGCATATTTGAGTAGTTCTTGTGTTACTTGCCCTGGTAAAAAAACCGGATAGGAAACCGGATGATATTCCTGATGGTAATCCGGATGATAATCCGACTAAAACCCACATGAAATTTCCGGGGTTTTGCAGTGATTCTTTGTCCGGTTTGTCAGATTCTATTCGGGTTTTGGGACAAGATATTTTTTGGAATCCCAAATGAAACCCGAACAAGGGGACGAATGAATTATATCCAAATTTCGTGTGGGATTTCGAAAAGTATTCAGTATTAAGATCCGGATAGGGTCCGTATGAAACTGGATAAAGAATCGCCGCAAAAATCGTATACGCGCCCAGACACACCCAGATGGAATCTCGGAGATTTCATCCGGGTATGAGCCGGCTTCGTCGAATTCTTACAATATCCTAACAGCATATCCACTGACTTCCACGTCGCATCTCCGGGGACTCCACGTGGATAAATAGTGGACGTGGATAAACGAAGATTCCACGTGGAGGCAACGTAGAGGCAACGTAGAAATGTCCGGTGCTGTACGGGTAGATTGTGCGAAAAATCGAAATAATTGAAATTGGAACGATAGAGCACCCAGATAGAAAAACATGCTCTAAATATTTTGTAATATAATGTGCCGTAAATATACTATCATAAACTTTGCTCAGCTTGCAATAATGCATAAAATGTAAACCCAAATAGAAGAATGTGTTCATAATGGTATCATAATGGAGCCATGGTATGAAAAAGAATGTTGGCATGATGGTACCAAGGTGTTTTCGTATTAAACATCGTTATTGGTGACAATCTATGCGAACATCATGTTTCACAATAATGGATGAATTATCGATGCGCGATGTGGCATCTGAAACAAGAGCGAATCATGGTGCCATAATTCATGTATTATGGATGCATTATGTGGAATCATTCCGTTCGTCCATAATCGATTTATTATCAACGCATACCATGGCGTTGAAATCCGACAGAATTCATGGTAGTATGTTTCATAATATATGAGTATAGATTCAATAATTGATACCTTATTGACACCGGTAAAAGAAGCTTCATGAGATTTTCTCACAACATTCTCCGAGATTCATTGAGAATTGATGCTTTTGAATGAAATTATCGTTGGAGAAATTTATAAAACTGACCAAATCGCATTGACGAATGATGAGATGAGATTTAACGAGACCTTTGCCCAATTTCAATGAGATTTGGTGAGATTCAATGAGACTTTTAAATCAGGTGATAAACATTGGTGGTCCTGAGATTTTTGAATACAAATTTTGGAAAAAGAATGTGGAAATAAGACACAATGTTTAACCGATAAACATTTTTAGATTTCTCAAACGAGGCTGTTTTTTTTTTCAACAGTAATTTTTGAAACTACCACCAAACTTGGAATTCCCAAGCTTTTGGCACTGATCATTCTGATAAATAATTTCCAACGGTAGATTGGATCTAATTTTCTTCACCAAAATCGATGTATTATGATGTTTTATGATATATTCTTAAAATTTTTCGCTAAGTAATGTGATACTGATTCGGAACGCTTCATCAAGTTTCAGATTTTTGCCACAGCAAAACGTGGCAACAATCCTTGTCGCGTCACATAACGCGACACAATTCTTGAACGATTGGCACCATGTTCAACCATATCACAGGGAGAAAATTTTTTCCAGAAAAATAAGCCATGTTGTTGGCACCATCAAAGCAGCATTACGTGGTACAAAAATGCGTCGATAATTATCCATTATAATGGAGGAATAATTCTACAAACTGTTTCACACATGAATTCTGTCATGATGGTACCAAGGTGTTTCCGCATTTCACTATGCTTATGCGAACATGGTATGCGGAGCAAATAGTCCCATGATGAATGCATGGTTTCATCATCACGTTAACCCCTAACAAGCTGAGTTCTGTTTACAATACCAAGTTGACAGCACGCTATTCCAAGCACGTTATGTTATGAAAATGCATACACGGAGAAAATATATTGACGAAAAATTATTCAAAGTTGAGTAAAACGAGGACATAGTGGCATTCCCGCGAAGTTGAAAATCCAGTTGACTTAATTTTACTCGACTACAGATGAAAATCAATTCAGATGTTTTTTAACAGTATTCAACTTGTTGAAATAATTAAAACATTTGAATTTATTTTCATGTGTAGTCGAGTAAAATGAACTCGACCGGATTTTAAACTTCGCGGGAATGCCACTATGTCCTCGTTTTACTCAACTTTGGGTAATTTTTCGCCAATACATTTTCTCCCTGTAGCACGGTTTTCTATCTGGGAAATATTATGTCTTCATTATGGTGCCATCACCTCGCTCTTTTACCAATAGCAATGCTTCATGTGGAAACACCTTGGTACAATAACACAGTAAAAAGTAAAACTTAAAGTGATCCCGAATATCAGCTTAAAAATGCAGCCAAAAGTAGCGCCTATTCCAACTGAAAGTAAGCAATGAAAAAGACTGAATTTCAGTCAATTCCATCTTACTTCGGAAATTCAGATGAAATTCTATCTTAATTCCAAACTAAGATGGAATTAACTGAAATTCAGTCTTTTTCATTGCTTACTTTCAGTTGGAATAGGCGCTACTTTTGGCTGCATTTTTCAGCTGATATTCGGGATCACTTTAAGTTTCACTTTTTAATGCGAACATTTCTTGGCGTGCATGTCACCATTATGATGGCATTATTGAGACATCCCTAGCAAATTTGATCATACTGTGATCATACTGAAATCATTCAGTATGTTTGTGAATTCTTCATACCTCAATAATTATACTCAAATAATACTGTTACCGAAATCAAACTGGATTTATACTGAAAACATACCGAAACCTGCTCTCTAAATCTGAATCAGTGGAATTTCACTGGATTGCAGTGATAAGTATACCACTGCGAACCAGTGCATATACACTGCGAATCAGTGAGTATTCACTGATTTTCACAGTGAAATACGACTAATTGTAATCAGTGAAAAGAACATCCAACTGCAGAATCAGCGACTATTCACTGATTATGCAGTGGAATTCAACTGATTGAAATTAGTGGTATACTTATAACTGCGGAATCAGTTGAATTCCACTGATTCAGATTTAGAGAGTGGTACGTTTTGGGTAATGATTGGGTATGGAGGATTCATACTAAATTCATATCGAATTCGTACGGAATGAGTACCGAATGGTTGGAAATGTTTCGGTATACCTCAAGTATAAAAATTTCACGAGCATACGGTATGCTTTCAGTTCACTCTTCATCGCAACTTGGTATTCTACTGAATTACTACTAGATTCATACTGACCGTATATACCATACCAAAACTATACTCACAGAATACTGAAAGTTTCGGTATGATTGGATTTGCTGAGGATTCTTCTATCTGGGGATTTTTTGTCAACAACTATTATATGCTTTGTGAAAACAAAACAAAAAACTTTATGCTGGAGAATTTAAAAAGTAAATTGTTGTATTTTTAATGTTTCAGGGTGGTTTTAGTAGTGCTCTGATGGCAAAGGATTTAGGGTTGGTACAATCAGCGGCGAGCGAAGTTGGCGCGCCAATTCTTCTAGGATCCTTGGCTCATCAAATTTATAAAACCTTACTTTCACAGGGATATTCAAAAAAAGATTTAGGAGTAATATACAAATTCCTTAGCGCACAGAAATAAATTCTAAATGTTGGATAAGAAATTCAGAAAAACGTTGAAATAAATGATTTTTATGAGCTATACTAAATTATAGGTTCTATTTATGGAAGTTGAATGAAAATCGTCTGGATGGTAGAATTTTGAACTGAGAAACTATTTACCATTCTTGATGATAATAATTCACATTATCTGCGGCAGATCAGTACATTCCTCCTGACTGAATAATTCCTACCTTACCGACTGGTCATCAATTCGAATTTTATATAAAATATTTTTCTACTGATATATCATATTTTGGTAAAAAGCAAAAAGATTCGCCTCTTTGATTGATAAATCATAAACATTTACTTATGAACGTTCATCATTTTTCAAAGGAGGACGTTGAAAATAAAATTTGAATTTTTATCATCAAGCGGCAAAGTTCTGCAATACCAAATTTTATATGGGAATTATCAGGAATGTAATAATTCACACGTGTCGTTTGAATGTTTTTTCCCGGCTGTTCTGGAAATAATAAAATAAAAAAATCTCCAAAATATCGATTCGATAAAGGCACACGGTTGTTGAATCGACCAACGTGGTGAGCAACCATTACTCCGTCATTCGGACGAGTTTTTGTACTCGTCAAGAGAGGCTTGAGAGGAGAGGGGAAAGTCGGCTCTAGGCGAGAACGTGGGGGTAAAAGGCAAGACAGTGTAGCTTGGTGCGGCTGGCGCCCGTACAGCTCTGAAGTTTTTCTTTTGTACCGTGTGTTGTATGTGTTCTTTCATCCATTTTAGCATACGCGATTTTGAAACGTTACATATAGCTATAAGGAAAAGCGTGATTTCCCGCCTGTTTTTCGTGTTGAAAGCGTGACTTTCGAGCCGCAAGCGGTGCAGTGTGTTCATTTAGAGTGTGACACGTGTTTAACACGCTCGGTATCCAGTTAATCCAGTACCCTACTACTATTGCTACGACTACCATCACAATTACACAGAAGACGCGAGAAGAGAAGAAATAATACTCTGCGGGGATTGACAAAACACACAGCAGCGCCCTGTGACAATTGAACTTTAATACACTTAACGATCAACCGATCTCGAACGGAAGGAAAAAACAAAACCATCTACTCTACCCATTTTACGTTACGAACAGTGTCGTGGGAGCAGCAATAGTAATATAATAATAACAATAACAATATTAATAACAGTGTAAGATGAGCAAGACGTGCGCACGTTGTGAGAAAACGGTCTATCCGATTGAGGAACTCAAATGCCTTGATAAGGTGTGTACTAACATCACTACTATTTGACATTTTTTGGTATATCATTATCCTTTCTTCATTTGCCTTCATCCATCGTTGATTATCCCAAGTATCGAAGACAAAAAATCCGTTCATAGGTTTTCAACATATCCGAGATATATATATATATATGCGTGTGTGTGAGATGTGTATGCCGCGTGTATATATATGTGTGTGTGTGTGTGTGTGTGTGTATATGTCGATTATCTTCTTTGGCAGATCACACCGTAGAATGTACCGTTTCTCTCGTTTAGTTCCGTTCACGACGGCGTCGTCATATTTTTCGACTCTCGATGGATAAAAGGCCACACTACTACCACCATCGCCAATGTCTTTCTCTTTTCTTTCGCCTGCTACTCGATTCGTCCCACCAACGCAACAAGATGTTGAAACTTCTCTGACCATGGCGGGCGCGGAAACGCACCGTACATAGTTTCGTTTATAAAATATGCTCATATACATCGTACGTTCAACTTACGATTTCTAATTATAATCATTGACTTCTTTACGTTTCAATGGAAAGTTTGAATGTTTTGACAGCGGATGAACTCGCGTTACAACGTTAATGGAACTAATTCTGGATAGGTGGATAGGTAAAGAGAAGCTGATCTATCTTCCAGAGTAGGCTTAACCTTTAAAAAAGCTAGATAATGATTCCTCGGATGTGTTTTAAAAGTGGTGTGGCACAAGAACTGAGAATTCATCGAGAAAATGTAAAAGTGAGATGGGATGAAGCTGAAACTGGCAGTCGTGAAGCTAGCAGCTGATTGTCATAAATTTTTATTTTCAAGGATTTAAGAATCTGAAACGATGATTGTGATGCTACTTGATCGATCTCGGGTACCGTAAACCGGGGTGAAGTGGATCAGAATTCAAGTTTCTTTGATAAATAAATGTTTCCACTGTGAACGAAAAGTTTTCTAAGAAATCATATAAGTTTGTGTGACATTTATGATCAACATTATCGATTCAAAAAAAAAATTATTCCGTCACTCATAGATTCAAACATATATCAAAGAATGATCCATTTTACAATATAGGTCGGGGTAAAGTGGATGATCTGTTTATTATACCTATTTATCCAAGTACTTTCCCATTTAGGCATTATTCGACCACTAATAATGATTGTTCGTTTCACTCCTGATATTAAAATAATCAGTAGTTGATAGAAAATTGTATGGACAAAGCTTCAACATGTTGCTAAAGTTTGAATCGTTTATAGAAACGAAACGAACATTCAAACCCATAAAATTTAATGGATGATCGTTATTTAACTTTTTAAGTTGACTCTTTAGAACTGAAAACATCGCTTTAAAAAAGTACTGCAAAATTTTAGGTTTCTAAGGCGATTGATGACCACAAGTCAAGTTACTAGATCTCTCCCCCCAGTTTTCTCAGTAATCAATGAATAGAATCAATTTTAATGAGCAGGTGCATCTTTTTAGGCTATTGAAAAAAATGCAGCTACTCATTATTTTTCATTTTATGTGTTCGTTTCTGAGAAAACTGAGGGGAGAAATTTGGAATCTAGTGACTTTTGCAGGGAGTAATGAATCCCCTTAAGGGCATTCATCAGAGGTAAAGTTACTAGATCTCTCCCACCAGTTTTCTCAACGATTAATGAATATAATCGATTTTAATGAGCAGGTGCATCTTCTTAGCATATCAAAGAAAGTGCAGCCACTCTTTATTTTTCATTTTATTCGTTCGTTTCTGAGAAAACTGGGGAGGGGGGGGGCGATTTTGGAATCTAGTAACTTTTTGGGAAGGTAGTGAATGCCGTTAACAGTTTCAATAAACGATTCAAACTCCAGCAAACATGAGTCAACAACATTTTATAAAAAGTTATGAGAACTGGTAGTTTCAGCTCCATTAAATTGAAAAAGTACTCCTTTTAAAAATTCACTCAATCATGAGGATTTTGAAGATTCTGTAATATTTATGTTTGAAGAGTACTGTGCCATCCAAGATTTTTGAATATTTCATATGCGCATTGGAAATTTTATTGATAAGAATCGTACAACCCCTGGTGAAAGGGAAGCGTGTAATAGAAAGTGTCAGGAACGTAGTTGGAAAGTATTTGGAACGTGGACTTGAGCGTATACCGAGCGTCAAGTGGAACATTAAGAGTGGTTCGAACGTATATTTGAAGTGTGTGAAGCGTATCCGAAGATACCCCAATTTTATAGAAACCGGGCTTTACGTCCGGAAGCGTAGTTAGAGAGTGGATAGGAAGCATATGAGAAGTATTAGGAAAGTAATCTGAAACATGCTTACGCTTCCGTTACTCTTTATGACACGCTTCTCTTTCACCAGGGACCGGATTATTAAACAAGATATTGTTGAGGATGATTGATTTTCTGTTTTCTTAAGAATTCTGTTCTGTCGCATAACCTTGTTGATGGAAAATTATGATGTACGAATCCGTAACTTGTGTCATAAAAGCCGGAGAATTCCCATAAGCGAAATTCCCCAAGAGAATACAAGCCGAATCCGTCGATTTTAGATCAATTTACATTCAACGAACGTTTATTTAATCTCCAAATGTCCATAACTTTATTTGACATTTAATCAAGGTTTTCTGAACGTAAGTGCCCACACAGCACATCCACCGATGTCCACGTCGCATCTCCGTGGAAGCGAGGTGGAAGAAAGGGAGACGTGGATACAAGGTGGAAAGAACGGAGAAGCGACGTGGAGGCGACGGAGAAATGTCCGCGTGCTGTACGGGTGTTCTCTTGGGGTTCTGATTATTCATTCGGTTTTTCAAAATGCGATATATCGTTCAGGTTTCAATTTTATGCATCATAAATGACAATCGATTTGTCATTCAATTTCTTTAAAATCTCCCGGAAGTTATCCATGTTGTGAAGAACGGATTCACGCATGGGTCTGATTGCGCCTCGGCCCAGGGGCCCAAGCGTTTTAGGGAGCTCCATTAAACTGTATGAACAAAAAAAAAATATTCTCAAACTCTAGAAAGTCCATTGAAAAATCCACCGTTACAATCCCAGCAGTACCAGAAGTTCAACGTACAGTAAGATCCTTCAATAAGAACGCTTCCCCGCTTTTCGCTCGTGAGCCATCCCCCACTCTGACTACCGGTTCTGAACTTAAATTACTTTTGGGGTGACCTCTCAATAAGAATGTTTTGTCTTAGAGAGTTTAGCAGTTAAAATTCCAATGAAATCTTAGTGCTTTTGAGTTATATACATAATTGAATATTTATTTTTTTATATACATGAATTTTAATGTTATTTAAATCTTGGAATATTCAAAACGAAAATTTCAAACCACCTTACAAAATCAAATAAATGTGAATGTAAAATTTTTAATCATAAGTATTTCGGTCCGACCTCCCAATAAGACCGCCCGCAATAAGAACGCATCCCCAGTTTCTCGCTTGAGTACTTCCCCCCCCCCCCCCCTCAGCTTATAGCCTGAACTCGAACCTCGAGTACTTCCCCCACGTTCAGTAGAACCATAAAGAGTAAAATGAAATAAACACTCGAATGTACGTCATCGTTTTGAATACCCGAGTGAAAATTTTCATTTCGGGTTTGCCAAACGGGACTGGTGCAGGAGTGTTGCGTTTTTTTGCGGTACTGTTGCGGACATCATGCGCCCGCACTACATCTGCAACAGTATCGCACGGAGATGCAACACACCTGCACCAGTCCCGTTTGGCAAACCCGAAATGAAAATTTTCACTCGGGTAATTCTTCATACTTTCAAAAAACTTTGCTGTACGGAATCAATCCTGTCCCGTTGTTTTTCAAGTTAATCGTATACATTTCATTTCTATGCACATTCAAGGAATATGTGTGTATTTGAAAATTTCGTATAAAATACCCAAAGATTCCTGTAGAAACGTTTTCCCTGTCCATTTCTATAAACTTGCAAAGTTTTTATATTATTTTCCATTTTTGAAGAAAAAAATGAGGAAAAGAATAAGGGAATTTTGCATGAACGAGAAAAATCTTCCTAAGGGTTCCCTAGTGGAAATCTTAGATGGGAAAATACCAGGGCCTGACGAGGCATACCTGATTTCTCATGAGGTCCTCATCGGGTTTCGTTACGGTTTTCCCTATTTCGCCCGATTTCATGGAAATCTTATCCGAACCCTATTGTAACCCTGCGTCACGAACCTATTTAAATCCTATTGGGGAAATCTGATAAGTCCCTTATAGGGGCCTCATAAGATTTTCCTTATTCACGACTTCCGGATTCTAACCTGATCAGGACCGTATTGAAAATAGGGAATGCCTGATCAAATTTCTACTAGGGTTCAGATAAATAATTGGAATTATTTGCGTCTGTTTGAATCTTATTTTGATTCACAACACATTCAACTGCAGGTAGAGTATTTCCAAGGAAACCGAATTCTTCCACTGAAGATGAAGCCTCAGGCAAATGAATTCTTCAACATTTTCTTCTAAATACATGATACAACCCGATTTTGTATTTATGCGCTGGTTCGTTTTGGTTCGAGCTCTGCAGTGTTTCATTTTTGCCCGGAGATTTCTGTGGTTGCTCTTTTGTTCCGAATTGTAGGTGTATCACTTTTGATCGAAACTTTTGAAGTTCCATTCTTGCTCTTAAAAGTTCCTATTCTGTTTTTGCTTGACAACAATTTGGGTGCCACTTTTGCTCTTAGCGTATCATATGTACATCAACCATATGCGTTGCATGAAACAGGATTCATTTAAAATCTAGAATTTGTTCACATGGATGCCATGGAAAAATTGACACTCGGTTAAGCGTTCTTATTGAGAGGATTGCATGACGGAAAGAGAGACAGAGACACCAAGCGTCAGACAGCACGGAGTATGCACCTGGTGTGTATATAATAAAATATAAAATAGCAAATATCCGATCCGCCCCAAAATGGGGGGCGAAGAGGATCATTGATAAAAATGGAACGTATATTGATGATAAACGAATTCTCACTTTCGAACTGTTTTTCGAACCCTAAATACGTTTAACGAATGAAAGAATTTTATTCCACGCACTTGTGGCAAATCAACGGTTCTGTGTGATTCTTCTTGCCGGCACATTTCTCACAAGACCATTCTTTACATCCACTGCCCTGAATCCAGGCTTCGTTAGGTCGATGTACGAATTTTTCAGAGCAAAAGATACCAGTACCAGTCTGTTGATGCACAATTGTTGCCTCTAAGTCTCATATGACTCAAAAGAAACTCATAATCCAAATCGTGATCTGAATAATTTCCTCGTGTAATTCAGTAGGGGAGACCGGGTACGGTTGGAACACAGGACGGTTGGAACGCCACAAATATTCCGCTAATTGTTTTCGTAATAAGTGAATTACGCAACGTGTGGTGAATGATGCGACACTGAGATTCGTGATGAGACTTCGGTTTCACTTCATTCCTCTCTGGATCTTTTTCCCACATTATCAAAAATTGGCGAGATATTTGTTCTGTTCCAACCGTCCTGTGTTCCAACCGTGCCCGGTCTACCCTACATCACGAACTATACATATGAACCAGATTGGCATGATTTTCAACATATCTTGTCAATGAAAATTTCAAGAATCACGATAGCATTTTCACATCAGCGGTAAAATTCTTCTCTATACATACGATGCTACAACTTATATCATTACTCAAAACTAAACGAGGTGCTTTATGGTCATGTTATCGTTTTTGTTCAGGAGCTGGTGAGATTATGTAAGTACTACGTTAAAACAGCGTAATTATTGACAATAAATTGATCGATAACAGCGAATACGCTTATTTCTATCCAATTCGCCTCGATCTACTCTATCTTATGTTCTAAGAAGATCAAGGTACAACGCACCTTCCCAGATAACATTCTGTGCGCGCAAAGTTTGAGCCTCGAGAGTCGCGTCTTTATGCGCGCAGTTCGCCAGTGTTTTGCTAGCAAATAATACTATCACTCGCCATATGCACGCAAATAGCAGTTCTGTCAACAGGAAGCGACGCACATGGAACCGACTTTGCTAGCGATTCAGTGACTCTATTTGCACGTGAATCGCTTACATTTGCGCGCGAAATGCTATTAGGGTCGTACCATGGTTTAATCATGCACCTGCACCTCCCTGTAAAAAGTGAACCATTCAAGGGAATAGGGAATTTTAATGAGAACGAATACGATTTCTAAATACCTCTAGAGGAATATAAATACAAATTAATTTTTGAAATTAGCTGTTTCAACTCAAGATGTGATTTGAAAGCTCTCTGCGTTCGAGCGAATCAATACACGGAGAAAAAAGATCATGGAATGATCACTAGAACAGATAGTAAACTGATGACAACTACGAATTTCTGTACACAGTCGCTAACAGAGACGAGTAATGATTCACAGTTCGTCGATGAATTCTTGAAGAACTTTTTTAGAATTCTAGAGTTCAAATGATGTTCTTGAAGAATTCTTCACGAACTCTGTGCTATCTGGGTTCCTATTTTGATGTACTATATTGTATTTTAATATACCAAAATAGGAACCATCACTCGTCTCTGTTAGCGACTGTGTACAGAAATTTGTAATAGTCACCAGTTTACTATCTTTTCTAGCGATCATTCCATGATCTTTTTTCTCCGTGTAGATTCAGTAATTCATATTCCAAATAATATGACAGTTAAAATCAATCGTATAGAGATTGTATGATACGAAATGAAATTTTAATAGAGTCCTAAAAGAGGTTAGGAATTGGGATGTACAAATTTTAATGGTTCAGAAGAATTTCAAAGGAATTTATTTATAGAGAACAATTTACAAACGAAAATTTGAATCTTCAAGAAGGAATTGGACAATATTAGAATTGAAAGGTATTGACATTGAATGTTTTCAATCGTCAAATGTACAAAAATCATATATTCATACATGCGATTCTGAATCCCTTTCAACGGAATATTTTTTAAAGGGCTTGCAGGTGAGAATATTCTATTGAATCCTTTTACGAATGGTGAAATTTCTGATTGAGTATCATTGAATTTCATTGAAACCTATTCATTTTGCCATCTCCAAGAGAATACAAACCTTCAGGAACGTTCATTGAACGTTCCTGAAGGTTTGAGTTCTCTTGGGGATTCGTCAATGAGATTTCATGGATTATTTGTAACAGGGCTATAATTGTTTCATATAGGTTTCAGCTCAGTCGGCAGAAGGTAGAATACTGGTGAAAAGAATCCTCTTTCGAAATCGGCCTTGTTTTTCAATCCAATCAAATGCTCAATTAAGGAAGTTACGTGCCTATCTATTAGCCGAATATTTTATTGCGATATAATTATAAAATTCACGCGTGAGATGATTGGTATCGACTTGTTTCGTATCAAATTAAATTATTTCGTTCACATCAACCTGAATCTAAATATTGCTACAGCATTTATATAACAAAATGCAAAAGAAAAAAAAAATTTCCACATGAAAACTGTCCATTCACATTCAGTAAACAATTCAAAAAATGCGGAAGTATGAAAATCACAAACCATTGTCATGTTCTTATAAAAAAAAAATGCTTCAGTCTTTTATTTCGAATAAGTTTTCTTTCACATGAAATATGTCTGCTGAAAGGAAGGTGGATTAATAACAGACGAGATAATCAGTTGTGTGAAAGTGATCGCGATGATTTATGCAATGGAAATTTATTTCAGCACAATAAATATTCAGTACCCAGAGTTTTATGTATGTATATTATGATTTTACTCGAATCCTCAACACCCTATGTGATGCATAGACAATTTTCATATTTCTACTCATTTAAATCAATGAAATTCATTCTTACAAAAAAGAAGCATATGTTTAACTCATGACTCATCTCGCGTCAACGAATGAAAAAACTTGCTTATAAATATATGCATTTTTTCCTTTTCCCATGTTCAATTATAGGAACAATATTTTTATTGTTTATCATATTTTCTCGGTTGCTGTTTTAAAGCCTGTTTCTAATTATATACGCGTCTCGGCTTATGCATAAGGAGGTTGTTGAATGTTTTTCGTTGAACCCCCTTCTCTCTCTCTCTCTCACTCACTCTTTTTTCTCATATTGCTTGGGCCAAGGAATCTCCATGTATTTTTACACTCGCATCCTTATCTATTCATGTGTCGGGAGACAGGGAAAGACTTGTGTACATATGCTAAAAGTCAGAATGATTTAAAGAGTGGGAGAAAAAAAGTAAGAGAGAGAGAGAAAGATCATTGTATCGTTTAATATATTTCTATTCAATTTGCGACCATGGTCGATGTAATAATCATTATTATTAGCTCTTCGGTAATACACCCACGTAATAATAATGAATGTTTACGATTGAAATTCATTATGATAAGCACAATGATTAACGATTTATTCAAGTATCGAGCAAATACAGGAAGGATTTATTCTTGCTCATCTTTGTTAATTGGTCTATAAATTTATGAGATTTAATGGATTCGATGGACGATCTCTTAATTCCCATGAAATGTATTATTGAATCATCATTTCAGGATTAATTTTATGGAGTGAACATTATTCAAACTTTTCAAAGGATAAAAAGAGAAATAGAATTTATATTTTTATTTTCGGGGAGTAATATTCGAAATAAGAACAACGTCAATTTGGAATCATTTATAATGCTCGTTTAAGGGGAGGTTCTCATTTAGCGACCCCAAAATAAGGTGATTTTCTCGAATTTTCTTTTCATGGAAGGAAGTGAATAAACAATTCGGGGATTTTCACAATTGTTAATTGAGTCTCCAAGGGCATAAAAAAATTTTTTCCCAGCCAAGAATAATGCCATGGGAATTTGGAGGTTGTACCAATGAAAGTAAAAAATTGAACAAATGACAGACATGCAAACTTTTGGTAGCGTTTTTTCACCTATTTTTTGCTCTTTGAATCGCTATAAAAATAAAAATAAAAGGCAAATGTCATCTCCATTTAGGTTCATTCTCCAATGAATTCAATCAGCTTCAAAATAAAAAAAAAAAAAAGAGCGATCTGTTCAGTAGTTTTTGAGATATCCTGGAGCCAAACTTGAGAAACATGGTTTCGAGAAAAACGCCTTCAAAGTTTCGGGATACGAATCCTTCAACTTGAGAAAATTTGTTTCATGTACTTTAAAATTCATTTAATGAGTTTCAAATAACTCGAGTTTTTAATTTATTTCCTTCTAAAAATTCGAGAAACTCACTATATCTAGGAAGTCGCTTGATGACAACCTCTCCTTAAGTATAAAAAAAGGAAGCTGTTCTTGAGATCAAACAGCTGCACTATCACTATTTCTGCTATAGAAAAAAAAATCATCTCAATCTTTATAAAATTCATTTCCGTGGGGATTGTTTGGGTAATTGAGAGGTGAGCAAATGAAAATAAACTTTAAAATTCTGTCGAAGTTTTGAATTATTTTGTTCGGACAAATTCCCATAGAGTATGAAATGAAATATTCACTTTGCCGACAAGATATCTCTTTCCATCTCTCACATCGTACTTGATAACCTTGAAAAAATTGTCTGAATCACATTGCAGGTGAACCTAGAATTTTATGTGAATTTCTTTTTTCGTTTTAGATTCATCATTAGAGACCGGATTATATGCAACAAAAAAAGTGCGAAATATGCATGCAAATATGCAAGAAAATATCTCTCAATATGCAGTAGGATGTCAAATATATGCAGTAGAGTGTCGAATATATGGAGTAACATATCAAAAAAACTTCAACAAGTTTTTATATACAAAAAATTGAAGATGTGAAAGTTGTGTATTGATTACCCTGATTAAAAAATTCCATCAGTCCCTATTGAAAGTGCAACATTCCAATTTAAATCAAATAGGTATTAATCGGCGTTAATTGGAATTCTGCACGTTCAATCGGGATGAATCAAATTTTTTAATTAGGCTTCAGCAAGATTTTCCTGGAATGGAGGATCATCAAATGTTGTCTACTTCGTTGATTCAAAAGTTCCAACAGTTTCATTACTTTCCACGGATTTAATGATAGCAGTGTTAACGTTGAAATAAATTGTCACAGTTGCACTCATTTGATACAAATACGTATTCTTCCTAAACATGATTCATTCAGGATTAATAAAAATCAATTCGGAGTAGAGAAATTATGATTATTGTGTGAAATGAATATTCATTTTACTATACGTGATCAAATATTCATTGATCACAAATAATTTTCCAAAAGTCGAGAATGTTTTTCGTTGAAAATATTATTTTTCTCCAAAATGATCAGAAATATGCATGTTAGAACAGTTAATGAACAAAATAAACAAAAGGTCTGGATGTGGATGAAATATGCAGTGTTCATATGCAAATATGCATTTGCATATAATCCGATCTCTATTCATCATTTTTGATTCTTGAGATTTTTTATCTTTTTCTCAAATTGGAAAATCCGAATTGTCAATAATTTTTTGCATTCATAATACATTTGCTGAGATTCGATCCCGATATAGAAATAACAATAGGCAGTATTTAACAGAATCGACATTTTTTCTTCTTCATAAACAATTTGTTGAGTTTATATCGAATTTTGTAAAGTAGTGATCGAAACTTGATACAAAATATCGTCTAGCAGCCGATTGTTGTAACTTTTGATTAAACGTTATTGGAGCTATTTTTAAATCATAAATCAAAGAAAACAGCCTTCCACTATATTTTTCAGATGCTTAAATGCTTGATAAAAATTTTGTGTAAAGAGTTATCACAATCAGCTGCTAGCTCCACGGCTGTCAGTTTCAGCTTCATGGCTCCATAAAATTAGAATATTGCCCTGTACAGTAATTCTAGATGCTCTAAAGAAATGCTATGTACAGAGCGGTGGTTCGATTCTTATGAGTCACTTTTGAATAGTTTGGAATAAACGATTATCTCTTTAATCACCCACCCTAGGCTGTCTAGGGCTTAGGGCTTGGGTTAAGACAGCTCTAACCGCAATGGAGCTTCTATGAATTCACGTCTGGACGATAGAGTTCTGCAGTTATGAATTAAAAATTGTGACATCCGACATAGCGTCAGTTTTGTAAATGATATGCGCGATCGTTCGTGCAAGACCATTTCCATGTATATTTTAATGTAAATCTGAGAACGGTAGACGATTGAACCGCTCACGCCGTTTATAACGGGAAGCAAAGTGTCCTTTTCTTATTCGAAAAGATCCTTACCACTTAGTGTCGCGACAAAAATGTACAAAATCCTAAAATTAGATATCCCGTGGTTGATGCTTTCTTCGTAAAGCCGTCATTCTTCATGGAGAGTTTGTCGGTTTTCTTGGTCGGGTATATCCCGCTGGCATGGTACATATTGCTCACTGTAACATTCATACGTACATTCATCACGTTACTTGTAAGCGTTGCGTTGTTTTTCTCTCTTTCCATCTCTCGGTACACATTTCGTGAATGGTGAATAGTATTGTACATCTCCTCCCTCATCTGACTTTTTTTTTCATTTTTTTCTCCCGTTCTCGATCCAAAAGGATATGCAACGCTCCAAAATTTTACAAGAAGTTTATAATATACGACAAATATATGTTGTGTTTTAATCTCGTCAATTTTTCTTGACGTGAATAGAATATTGTTGAATTATGAAGATATACCCGGGAAAGTGTCAAACAACCAACAAGTGTGACAATTCTCATTTTTAGAAAAGCTGTTCTTCATATGAATAAATAAGTTGAAGACTTTTGGTTTCATTAATCAATTATAGAATGTTAATTTGATTTTCTCAACGTTTCGCGTAATTTTTTGAGCCTTTCCGAGGTCACAAGTCTGTTAGATAAAATGAATTAAAACAATGTTGGATCATAAAAATAAACGACAGAATGTTTATGAAGTGTTAGTTACTCAAAATATAAGATATAAAATCGTTGAATGATCGAAATTTACCTTAAGAGCATTCCGAAGTCCCAAGAAATCCCAAATTTCTTCCCCCACTTTCCTTGAAAACGACTGAATAAATCGAAAAATAATGACTCGATGCATCTTCTGTGAATCATGAAGAAGTTTTGTGTTATTTGCATGATAAATCCTGAATTTTAGAAAAAACAGGAAATGGCTGAAAAAGTGATGGTATAACAGAGATAGTTTGCCTTCGTGTATACTTCTGTTACAAATGAAGGAATATCATTATAACTGATTGTACATTTGACCAAGTTGAAGCAACAAACAACAACAGCTGTTCCTTTCAAAATGCCCACATAATCATTGGATTTTGTTTTCTAAAAATGTACTTGTCAAAATTTCAATCGATGCTTCAGGATCTCCTCACCTCATTGGAAATTTGATATTAAGATCACTTTTACCATTAGACGGCTGAATGTAACTAGGATTCCATTTTTGCTTGTTCAATAACTCTTCCAGTCAGAGAGGGACTAAATCGTACCATCAGTGACTTGATTTTTGACTAAGCTTTCGTTTTATCACGATAAATCATCGCATCAGGTATCCAAACTCATATGTTTGAATATCTGAAACAAAAGAATGAAAGACAAGTGCATAAAAAAAGTTTGATCACAGAATATTGCATATATTTGATCCTAGAGGAAAGAGGAACAACAAATGTATTTGTTTCTTGAAATCGAGAGTCCCGTTGTTTTTAAGAAACTACCATGAAGTATGAGAGATATGTGAATCTAGCATGATCATTCCGTTGCAACCGCCTTGAATCGGTGGATTTCTCGGGTGACAGAGAAGCAGCAACAGGTTGGAATCTCCTCCCACCTGTTGTAACCGTATGCCAGACCTACGCAACAACGCGACTCAAGTTGAACCTTCGATTCGTTTACGCATTTCGTTTCGTTTTCGAATAATAAAATGTGTATTGATCGGTGGATCAGGGTGTTGGAATTCTTATTTCTGTGTTAAAATAGAAGGGATTTCATCTCTCTTGAATACCATGTAGCATATTGAATTTTCTGTTTGAAAATTTATTCACACAAACATTTTAATCCTTTTCGAACTGTAAACCTCATTAAGATGCTTTTCATTGGGAAAAAAAAGTTTTAATACCCTCTAAATTCGGAACAAATCGAAAAGTTTCTAAAAAAAGTTGATCACTGTCCATTACTAGATGTAGTAGGTACTTCAAAGAATTGAGATCTAATAACTGTTTTTCTTAGTGAAATGGGGTGTCCCTGGGTTAGTTGGATGAAAACTATTTTCACTCTCACAACTTTAGTTTGATTTTCTAGATGGTATGGGATGCCTTCGATATTATTTGCACGAAAACAGAACAGATAATCACATGTTCTCAAGATAATAAGATCGTTACCACTTGAGTTTATTAATTAGAAAAAGAGAGGCCTATACAGTAGAAAGGGAGGTCCGAAAAAACAATTTTATCTTCTCAAAAAGAATTGTGGTTCTGACATATGCCTTTGAATCATATGATAACCTCGATGGTTCAAGCACTTTCATTTGAAACTACAAGATCAAAGTATGTTGCTGAAGTTTGAACCGTTTATTGAAACGAATTAGTCATCGGATTACGAAATGCTGAGCTATTGAAGATGTGAAATCTTGCTATAACAACAAGCTAGCTATGCCGTTACATCCCTTCACACGGGCTTTCCACTCCCAAGGAGTTAATTTGGAAAGTTAAAATGAAGCTGAAACTGGCAGCCGTAAAGCCAGCAGCCGATTGTTATAACCTTTTACACCAACATTTTATTAAGGATTTCTGCATCCGAGACGTTTAGTGGAACACTGCTTGACTGATTTTTGGGATGAAAAAAGTTTAAATGACGTTTAATCAAAAGTTACAATAATCGGCTGCTAATTTCAGCTTCATGAAGTTAAGCGCTGATAATTCATGAGACTTTCTGAGTTTGAATTTGCGTTTATTATTTTTTTTTCACAAACTATTGAAACTTCAAGAACATTTCAAAGTAGTATGATTCCATAAGAATGTATTACATTTTACTTATGATACGTAATGAAACATTATTGATTAAAAACATCATATTGTTACACACCACCGGACCGAACTGTGAAGCATAAAACTTGTTGAATTTTCTTTGTTTTCATAAGGTGGAGAAAAAGAAGAGAAACGAAAAGAAGATCGATAGAGATAAATTTTGAAGGAAAGCAAGATTTCAAATATCTTCGTCTAAGTGGAAGAAAGGAAGTGAACAGTTTTATAATGCGATTATCTTGCTGCACAAAGTTAACGATGAACCGTGCGTTAAGACGGAGTATTGTCATCGAAAGTGAAAGTTGGACCTTACCGCAAATCCTGTATAATAAAAGTAGGAGTAGATCATTGACAGAACAATGACATCCGAGTTGATCTTGGATAACCTTTATAACGCGCTTAATAACAATACGTGTTGTGCATAGCTACGAGGTTTATAGGTGTGTTATATACATTTTGCATGTCGAATGCGGTACAAATCGGCTAATTAATTCCTGTACAACGATTAATATTACTTCTGAATCATGAATGGAATGCATTATGCAAATGCGAATAAGAATCCCGTTTGAAGTGTGGATTTAGTTCAACTTTGGCGATTTTTCAGTTCAAAATTGTTGTTTATGAGAAAACTTTTCGAGTGATGAAGAGCTCCTTTTGAGTATTTTAAAAATGAGTTGATCAAATTGAAAAAATTGACATATCGAAGCTGGATGGATTTGATATTTTTGTAGAGCTTTAATGAAGATGATAAGATAATACCGATGATCAGTTTTTCATTCATCTTGGAAGTAAATGAAGAATAGTTCAGGGGAAAAGGACAATATACTTCACTGTTACACAAAACTGCAAACTACCAGTATTAGATCCGAATTTTGTGGGGTTTTTATACTTTTTTCACTCGTTTGATGTTAAGTTATTACACGTTTATGCGAGAGGATTGATCATTAGAATTTTTGCTTTCACAATCAACGTAATAGAACGACCGGATACCGTATCGTATTGCATTGTTTATGAAAAGAATTTCCATTGACTCACAACGATTCGCAAGATCCTGGAAAGTAAATAGTCCCGCAGACATTCTTCCCCGTATTCTTATATTTTTTGGCATAATCGGCCTGTTTGAAATATCCTTTAAAATCTCATTAAGAGGATACCAGCGTTCACCATCCGAGCACGTTGATTAGAAACAGACAAACCTCTTAAACAATGGAAAATTGAATGTGCTTTAATGGAAATTCATGTGATTCGATTAATATTCTCGCAATATTTTACTGTCAGTTTATTCGACAATATTTTTCATGAACTCACGGTTAGAAATTTTTAGATCGGAAAGTAGTCGAATTTAGTTTGAGAAAGTCACATTCGAAATGTAGCGCCTCAAAATGTAGAAATGCAACTTCTCCATACGTGTGATTTGTTTACCATTAGGTAAAATAGGGGAAAAACAAACTATAATTACTGATTAATAGAAATCTAGGTTAGTGGTGCTGCGTTCGCTGCAAATGTAGTAGTTGCATTTGTAAATACACCTGTATCCTTCGTTTCTTTGTCAACTGATAGATCCGAGCCGATGACCGACCGGGCTTTCTAGAAATCGTTACGTGACTCGATTGCAATGACA
This sequence comes from Gonatopus flavifemur, assembly GCA_018340375.1. Classification (NCBI taxonomy): domain Eukaryota; kingdom Metazoa; phylum Arthropoda; class Insecta; order Hymenoptera; family Dryinidae; genus Gonatopus; species Gonatopus flavifemur. The sequence goes on from JAFFJZ010000005.1 coordinate 18,674,244, forward strand.
TCCTTTATTCCATATCGTTTTACGTATTAGTGCAAACCGAATATACTCTAAGATTCTTATCTTTATTTCACATGTTGATTATTCGGTTGGTATGTAATATTCTTGTTTTCATGGCCGAAAGGAGAACAAGGGGGAAATTAGGATCGATAAAACTACGATCATTTCATGAATATTTTCACGAGTTCTTTCACTGTTTGCCTTTTTTATGTATTCCGTGGAATAGCAAATTGCGTACTCGTTTGAACCGGTTGAATTCGATGTAGTCCATGAGCGATATTCTTTCGAAGAGAATTTATTCATGTTGTTTTAATACATCTTTGAAATCGCCGGTATGGAGTCCAATATGAAAGAGAAATATCAATATGATAGTTATCTCAATGAATTTTTTATTCATTTTTCACAATTTTTTTCTGACTTTTCATATGAACTTGTATAAGATATGATATAGAATTATCATTCTTCATTTTGCCACGTAATGTTGAGAAAAAGATGAGACGGTGAAAACTGTTCCTGCGTGGAAGAGATAAGGTATCCAAATTTTCGTTGACTAGTATCATTTTTGAAATCAGATGTCGAGAATGCAATGGAGTGGTACTGCAGAAATTACGAATGAAGCGTCAACGGGAAAGTGTTGCGTGCTTTGCGAGTGTAAGAGTGACATTTCCTTGCACGACCGTACACTTATATTTTCACCAGGGGAAGCAGAAGGCCAGAAACATTTCGTAGACTATACGCTGAGAAATAATTATTCTAAATTTCTTGCAATCAAATAAGATTTGGTAACTATTAAAAAATCTTATTCGACCCAATTGATGGTTTGTTTATAATTAATAAGTCTTTTTTGTTACAAACAAACTCTTCTCTCAGTGTAGATTTTAATCATTCGTAGGTTTTTCATTGTGTTGAAATATCCTAACAATACAATTCAATTGAAATAATGAACAAGTCAATGAATTACTCTCATTGAATTCTCTTCGACTTTACCGAGTAGTGGGAAATTTTCAAAATTATATACAAGTTATACATAATTCTGAAAATTTTTCGGTTTGGGTTGGGTTCCGTTCAAAAGTATTATATCGGTCGAAAAAAATTCCAATGATTCATTCTTTCGTGTGTCCCAATCCAAACTAAAATGTCGACTTTCGTTACTTTTGAAAAAGATTCAAATCGGGGAAAAGAATACATTTTAGCGAAGAAATCTAAATGAATCGGGGACTGGAGCGTATATTGGAATTTTCATGAAAACAATATTGAATGGATCAATTTTCAGAGGGCTGGGATTTGAAAGGTACATTTTACACCACGATTTGAGTGGTTTTCCTGCCCTCTTTAAAGTTTCGGGATACGAATCCGTTGACTTGAGAAAATTTTTTTCATGTACTTTAAGACCTATTTAATGAGTTTCAAGATAACTCGAGTTCCTAATTTACTTCCTTTTTAAGAAAAAAAATTCGAGAACATCACCTTATTTCGAAATTCGCTTGATGAGAACCTTCCCTTAAATTAAAAATCGTCAATATTGTAATTCTATCGATCAATTCATTCAACGTTGTTCCCTGCACTCAATATTGAATGAATAAAAATTTCCATATCCTTAGGTCCCCAGATTATCTAGACTTCTTCGTTAAAATCTGCTTTTCTCATTCATGTACAGTCTCTTCCAGAAGTAACGAGAGTCACGAGTAGAGATCACACACATGAATGATAACACTAACGTATTTTTGAAAGAATTATAATGCCCCATCAGTTTTCCTCAGTTATATTCCACGAGAGATATATATAATAAAGGAATATTCGTCATCGCATCAAGTTTCTCAGATACTTGGCGAGATTGTTCTCATGCATCGTTAGATGGATAAGCGGATCAACGGATGCATCATTCGGTCGATCGATAGATCGAATGGTCTGTAAGTAGATTATAAAGTGCAATAAAGCTACGTGAATCATTCGTTACAGACGTGATATAATACCGATCAGTCGGAATTGATGAATAATACATGACTTAATGAACGTGTGAACATATTTTTACAATCAATGATTGATATGGCGATTGTCTTCATAATGGATACTTTTGGAACTGTAAAGTTTGTAAAACATCCTTCATGGATACATTGCGAAATGTTATGCTGCACGAGGATAAATTTATAACTTGACCTAATTTTGTTTTCATTCTTCCACTCATGGGGACAAGAACCAAGGGAAATCCTAGAAACTTCCTCGCCAGCTGTTTATAAGGAATTGTTATGACGTGACTGCTATGCCGTATATGACTCGCGACACAGTATTCCAGTATCGTATGGGGTGGAAGGCAATTCTCAAGAACGTCCTTGCCAACTATTTGAGGAATTAGCTTGACTATCTCGTGTTTTCTTTCACAATACAGATGTACATTGGTGACCGAACAGTTTTATATTTCGAACTCGGGTCAGTTTTCGATCAAAACGATGAACATGGTATTTTGATCACTCGTAAAAATGATACATGGAATTTTTTGATAAATGTTTCTGTCAAAAAGAATCAAGTATAAATTTTCAAATTTCACAGTTGGGTTTCATATTACTGTTATTATATTATGTTATTATCAGATCTGCACATATGTGAACCTAATAAGTCTCATATAAGACAATATTCACACCATTATATTGTGTTCGAAATAAAGAATGATTAGATTTCATGTTCCATTTGAGATATTCGAACACCGCATGAATTCATGTACTTATACCAGGTTATCGAGAAAATATATTTCAGAAAAAAGCAGATTTCATTTTTATATTTAAATTGAACAGCAAATTTTTTGCTGTGATAGCAGTGTATTTGCTATCACAGCAATCTTATTAGCTGTGACAGCAATTCTTTCAACTGTTTGGTGTAACAGAAATATGCAAACTCCTCGAGTCAAATTTGTTTGCTAATATGTACATCGTCGATGATATGAAAATATTGCTGCCTGAGCAAATAATAGATTGCTACGGCCAAATATTCAGCTGAATTAGAATGAGCTAATTAAAAATTGATGAAGTGATGGAAAAATTTCTTGGGAACATGAACACGTGGGATTATGAACACTGAAAACACAGTTTGTTCCAGCCAGAGGAAATTTTGGTTGAAATGAACGCAAAGAAACTTTTTGGTCTGCTGAAATGAAATTTATTTGGGGTGAACAAAATTTGGTTCACAATAATTGAGGCTTCCATACAGACAAATAAATTTTGTTTATCCTGAATAAATTTTATTTTAGCCAATCAAAAAGTTTCTTCGCGTTCATTTCAACCAAACTTTTGTTTCGCCGAAACCAACGTTTTCTCAGTGAATGAACAATAAGTCAAGAATTCTGCCATGGGATTTCAATTTCTGCGGGAATATCTGCGGGAATCTTCTGAATGATTTTCAAAGAATTGATATTTCAAACAGCATGGATCTTTACGGATCAATATCTACCCAAACAGTACAAGAATTCTGAAAGAGTTCATGATAATTGCAATACATATCAATTAGGAATAATTGGCAATTCATAACAAAGCTCTTTTGGAACGCGTCTGCTATCTGGGTATCACTATACCCCCCAAATAAATAACCCCCAAAGACATTGTAGTTGAAATTTTTCAATATTTTCATTGAAATGTTTGCACGAAAAAAAAAGGAAATAGCTATTGCAGTTACTCACATTTTTAGGGGCCTTTTTTTAATTGCAGCTGTAACTATTTTTTAGCTACCGCAGTGGGAAATCGTATACTGTGAAAAATTGGCGGTGTTGAACAAAAATTCACACTCAAAAGTGTTCTTTTAACACTTTTAGTGTCATTCTCACACCGTAAAGTGTTATTCTAACACCGTTTGGTTTTATTTTGACACCGATTTCGGGGTGGACATGTATAGAATCCGTGTGGTGTTGATTCTGTGTTAATTCCGACACTGCGTTGACGCCGCATTTTTTACAGTGTAGCTGTAGCTGCACAGATTTTGTGGTTGATATTTGGATAATCAAATAATTCAGCTTCTGAATTTTCGCTGCGGCAGCTACATTTTTTGCTGCTACTGGTCAGTGAGTAGCTGTGACAGCTAAAAAAGAGCTCTCGTAGTTAATTTTTAGCTATCCAAATAATAGCTAATTATTTTTTTCCGTGTGTATTGATAACTGATGGATGACTGATTATTACAAATTTCCGTTACAATATACAATGCTAGATGGGATTCATTGCATCTACCACATGAATTATTGATCATATCGAGAAGAAAAGTTGCTCTGAGAGAAAGGTACCTAGTTTAGACAATTAAATGTGAGTTGCCGCAGCTACATTTGTATTCACGCTAGCTAGACTCTAGTTGGGGTAAATGGAAGTCTAATTATCTGGAATATGAATTAAATGGTTTATTCAGTGGGAATAAAATGTTGAGTTGTGACAAATAAAATTCAATTGGCGCAACTAAAATTTTATTTACAGTTACTGAATTTCCTAGCTGTCGAAGATTTGTATATACTTTATCTCTCAGTGTATAAAATTTACATCTTGTGAAGTCAATATTTGGACGATTTAAAAAAATAGTTCGAGCTACCACAATTTTAATTGACTTCATAGCTGGGAATGTAAGATTTACATCAGCTGCAGTATATTTCACATCCGCTGTTGCGGAATCAACTTAAATTGTGGTAGCTCGAACTATTTTTAAAATCTTCCAAATATTCATTTTGCGCACTGAAAAAAAAATTTCTTCCAACCAAATAAATAGTTTATTTGTTCCCTCTCCATAAAATATTTCTTAGGATTTATGAAATATTTCATCGAATCGAATAATGGAATGCTTGCTTCAAATAAATTGGTCTCCTAAATAAATAATTTATTCGCCACAAGTAATCAGTTTTTGCATCTAATTGAATATTCAATTTCTACAAATAAATATTTTATGGAGAGAGGACAAATAAATATTTTTTCCAGTGCAAGATGTACCTTTACAACTTTTTTTTCTCAGTGTTTGCTCATCCGACATTTTCTTTGAACTGATTAATACGTTGGCATGAATTTTAAATCCATAAAAATATAATTCATTTGCGATTCATAGAAGATTTGAACTTGAATTCATCCGCATTAATTGAACCATCCCAGACGTTGAAATAATATAAAGGTATAAAACTTCCATGAGAAGAAATGAAAACATACTATGAAATTTTCGCTCATTTTTGAAAAGGAAAATCATGACAAGACCATAAAATTATCAATCACAATTTCATGTAATATATGTGCTTATATATCGAGCATGTGCAATTTACAATATTATCTCATCTCGTGGAGTAGTTCCGATCCATGCGTTATCGCACGTTTATCTTCAAACATCGTGTGGGAACGTATAATAATTTTTCAGTGAAACGCGAGTTATATAGTATCTTTAAACACACAAGTTAATCCCTAACATGATTAAGTAACGTTTTCCTCTACATCAATGATTGAAATCTTCATGATCGCTCAATCATTCGTTCCATTCGTTACATTGAATTTCCTTCATTTTCCAATATTCCTCGATACATCGATAATATTGATTAATTATATTCTGCAACTTTCAACCAGACGATCCTTATCAAAGAATCGCAATGATTATATTTATACCAATAACTCTCAGAATTCTATAACGTGGGAGAATCGCGATATTAGAATTCTATTATTCACAGTAAAAGGGCCAAAAAGCAGTTCTAATGTACATAACTTGATCACTCGAAACAGAGCAAAGATACCAGATATCTGATTCAATGTCTCTTATCATTTTATATGTATCCGCTGCTAGACGATAGATATTTTCTTTATCTTATGTGAACTTGGCGATAACTTTGTTTTTTTCCTTGTTGCAGATATGGCATAAATTATGCTTCAAATGTCAGGGTTGCGGAATGACCCTGAACATGAGGACGTACAAAGGGTTCAACAAACAGCCATACTGCGAAGCGTAAGTGTCCGTTATCTTTGTTTCTACCATCATTTATTAATGGACGTCAACAAAAATATAGTTTTATCTCTATTGTTTCCTCTGTTTTGTTCGTGAAAAAAAATTTTAAAAGCTCAATTTGAGGGCACTTAAGAAGATTTTTAGATTTTAGGTGATATTCTGAACTGTTTAGTAACACGCTGAAAGAATTTTGTTGTAAAAATTACCCTGAAATTCCAGTAATTGAAGGACAAGTAAAAATTCTTCAAAAAATCACTGTGCAGCTTGTAAAAATGAAATGAATGAATTTCTAAGTAGTTGAGTGTGATATTTTCTACAAGTTTTATAGAATACGCAGTAACATTTTAAAAAATTTCTACTTGTCCCTCGATCACTGAAATTCCACGGTACACGGAGAGAAAAGTATTGCTGGCATAACAAACAGACCTGGTACTATAGCGCCTACAAAAAAAATTAGCTGAAAGAGCAAGAAAAATGATTGACACAACTACGTTTGTTTGCTGACATAAACAAATTTGTTAACAGAACTAACGTCTTAGCTGCTGGAGTGAATATTTTTGCAAGGACAACAAATTCCTTTGTAGGCGCTATAGTAGCAAACCATTTTTTCTCCGTGTAGTTTTTCAAATAAAATTCTTTCAGTGAATGTTTAGTCTTGATGTCTTTACTAACTTCAGCGAGAGGTGAAAGATAGGACTGATTATAACACCTGATCGGTTGATGATATGGAAAATATTGAGAGATTATCCAGAAAGAAATGTCTATGTGGATTGAGATTATACACGTAATTGTTGTCTTGATTTTCCGAAATGTATGCAAATCTTCACAGACAAAGTCTTATCTCTCGAGCGAATGATCGATATCGTGCTATCCTTGATGGATTATGAAGAAGTAATACAATAGTGTCAACGATCATTGTCTAACACTTTTATTTTTCACCTTCGATCGTTCTAGAGTACTGTGATATTGATCTTAAAGCTTCGATCAGTGTTGTACTCTGAACGGAAAGCAATTAGAGGGGTGCCGAGGGATCGGCGTGTCAAAGCTTTTAACGCTTTTCTGTGATTGCCTCCTCACATTTTCATACTTTTTTTTCCATTTTTCCAAATTTTAATGACGCACGAAAAGAAATTTTTAGCTGTATCAGCTAAACTTCAGCTATTATAGCTACACTCAGAGAAGTACTTGGATGGTACAACCAAATTCTATCGATAAATAGGAGCCGGCTAAATATTTTGTTAACATGTGAAAATAATACGAATACAGCACCTAAACAAAATCCATCCATATAATTTAGTTCCTCCACCAAAATCATTTTTATGCAACAATAACATTTTTGATAATCCATAGAATTGTTTTGTTTATTCATTCAAAAGCAGGCAACCCAATATTTAGCCGGCCCGTAGTGGCTGATTTTTTTTTCAGTGTAAATATTTTATTACCCACAGGACACTTAATTTCTTAGCGCCATTAGCAAAAATTTAGCTGCAGCAGCTAAAATCTAGCTATGGGAGTTAAAAAAATGACTGTCCATCTCACAACTAATTACTTTTTTCCGTGCGTAGAGCAGATCGGAAGTGGTTTATTTATTAATTATGTTGTAAATGACAAACACAGATGAATATTTGAGAATGAAACTTCAATTATATAGCGCATGATCCATATAATATGTCTAATATTGGAATTCCATTGATGTGTAAAGTGATGAATTTGAATGGTGGGAAACCGAATGTTCAATATACAAGTTGTGGGAAGCTTTTTCTCATTTCGGTGAGGGATTTCGTTCTCTGATCATGGAGGAATTGTTTCCTGATAAAGAATAAGGAATCTTTCCACCACATGGAGAGAAGAGAATGGTAATATTCACTATGCTAATAGAATTCTTTACCATTTTTCTTGTAATAATTATCAGAAAATGGTATATGATTCTATTAGCATGGTAAATATTACCATTCTCTTCTCTTCGTGCACGCTGAGAGACCAATCTGCCTTTTGGGTGTTGAATCTTCCACAAGGGAATAAAAAGTTCACCAAAAGTTTGCTTACACCGCTTTTTCTGTAACGAAAATTTCATAGTTATTTTTCACAGTGCCATTAACGAGTTTGAGGATTCATGGATATCAATATTAAGGGAGTGCTCTGGTCAATTTTCCCACTAGGAAACTACTAGATCGTTTCAATTGTTTTTCGTCATTAATATTCAATTAATTACAACAAACTTCGATCAAAAGATTCAGAATTCATCAAACAATCCGGGTCTGGTGTGTTTGTTGTTTAACTAAATCATTATAATTAATTAGAACGAGAATTCGTTATTAGCTAATTGAAAATCTTCATTCAGTTTTTTTTATATTATAACAAATATACCCCGTGTGGAATTCTTTTGATACCAGAGCCGGTTTCTCTGATTTATTGTGAATTTTTTGATCTAAAAAACATTGTAATAAATTGAATATTAATGATTTAAAACGGTTAAAACGACTCAGTAGTTTTCTGGAGAGAAATTAAGCCTACACGGAAAGAACAGAATAGTTGCAGCAACTACTTAAATAATCGATTTCCGACCATCTAATAAAGTAGTTGCTGCAGCTACTTAGTAGTCAGGACAAGTAACACCTTAGCTGTCTCAACTAATTCAAAATACCTCATTTTTTTACGTTAGTTAGTGCAACTATCGGGTTACTTGTCCTGACTACTAAGTAGTAGTTGCTGCAACTATTCTTTTTTTTCCGTGTAGAAAACGAAATTTCAGGTCAACTCCAATGATTGAATATGATTTAGTATGGGAAAATTCAGGAGAATCGTTTATCGTGTCTCGTTTGAGAAGATTCGGAGGATTCTAATTCGGTAAATACCACACGTCCTCAAGTATATTACTGAAATAATTACATCGACGATAACGCGTGTCAAGTCATATAACGCATTGAGAATAATAAGAAATGCGCAACATAACTTACGTTACACGTGTGAGTACTTTGTAACACTCATTTAATCGTACGTTTGACTCGTCAACTTCTCTTATTTTCCTCCACCCTGTTTTCTATCCCCAACCATTATTTCTTTCTTCTTTTTTAATTCTCATCCTCCTTTCCTTCCCCTCTCACTCCACTATTCTTCGCTTTGCTCCCCATTATCTGCTCGTTTAGAGTCCCTCTTGTGTATAGTACGTGTATTCGGTATACGCGGGTTTTATTTGAATCATCATTAACGATTCATTCTTGAAGTATTTATCTTTTATGTGCAAGGGGGATAGTATCACCGGGAGATTAGGCATTCCGAATTGGCCATTTTATTTATAAATAATTAGATCTAATCAAATAATCTAACTGTCTCAGACAATTGAATTTAAATGCCACTGTGAAAACTTTGTTCAGCTATATTTTTACTGAAAGGTTCACGGCATCAAGATTCACCGAGACATTATTTGGAAAATTACTAAATACATGTTCATGTAAAAGTACCAACTAAGTTGATGCGTGGATTTACACATAAATGTTAACAGTAATTACATGAAAATTTGGAATATATATAATTTTTAATCAACATGCTTATGCAATTTCCTCTCACCAGGACTTGATATTTATAAAATTATTGTTCTACTGTTCGGATGAATATAAGGGTAATGTATACAGGTGATCAGGATTGTCTTGAATTTTAGTGTAAAATGCCTTATTGTACCAAGATATTCTGGATATAACCATTCTACTCTCGAAGAGTGGAAATACTGCAAATCCAGGAAGAGTGAGATTCCACTCTCAAAGAGTGAAGTTTCACTTCAACTTCAGAGTGAAATTTCAACTTCTTTTAATAGTGAAATCCTCACCCCAGTAGAGTGAAAATTCACTCCAAGAAATCTAGAGAGTGATAAGTTCAAGAAATTTCATATAAATTCCTCACAGTGTGATCACATTGGATGATTTTCGAATATATTAGCAAAAAGAAAATTCTGCCAAGAATCATTAGCAACAGTTTTGCTTTATATTCAATGAGTTTTGATAGAAAAATTTTGCAGACCTGTTGAGAGAGGCCTGGAATAATGGATTCCACGACCGATGACGCATTTCCCTTTGCGGTATTTAAAGAAAATAGTATGTGCACCTCGTGGGAGACAAAAATTCCCGACTTGTGTGGTCACTGCGCGAGCATAGCGAGTACCCTCATCACACTCGTTGGGAATTTTCGTTTTTTCTTAATCGACGCACAATGTACTAAAGCAACAGTGCAGCCCCGCGTAGAAAAAATTATTATTCCAAACTCCGCATTTTGTAAAAAAAACACGTTTGCCAAGTGAATCTAATATTTTCGCAAGCTTGACGCCAGACTTTCAGTCAAATTTCTCCGAGATCGTTATCGTAGTAATTTTTTCTACACGGGCGAGTTGTGAAGAAACTCCTTGAGAAATAAACTACGATCGTAAGAAGAATGGAGAAAAAATAATGCAGTTACGGGAATCAATCTTATGATGAGTATTCGTGGTGTAAGAAACCTGGTATATTGAGAAAAATTCAAGTTTTTTCATTATGAAGGATGTTTATCGTTTTTATTTTATGTAAATCTGAAAAAATCAGATTTGTGTGCAAATGACGATGAAAGCATTCGTCGCTTTTGCGTATGCAATAATAAAACAAAATTAAAAAACAAGAGAAGTACCTTATTAACAATCAAGTCGTCGTTTCTTCCTCTTCTTTTCCTTGTATAGCACAATTAATTTCTGTCTTTCGTATATTTTAATAAATCTCTCGCGTGACGTCATTTACGACCGGATCGTCATCAGCTTCTCGCAAATGACTCATTTACGCGTCGTGCTGCTGTTGTTCTTGTTGCTTTTCATTTCTCGTTCACACATATTATACCCATGACTGCAGTAGCAACAGTAACAACGGAACAGACGAATATGGCGTCTACGATACGTGGGGGTCTGATTGTCATAATGTAATATATTTATATTTCAAATGTCTTGTGATGATTAATAGATACTTCTCTTCATTCGATTTTGTGCCAGACTGGATCGATAGGGTCGGTCACCATTTTTTCACTGATTATGCAACAAGCATCGATTTTTCTGATCGCTTGCTGCAAAGAAGTTTTTTACCTATTCAAAAATAATTGTTGTCTACATTCGATAACATAGAACAGCAAAAGATCGTCTCTGGTTTCTAAGGTAGAGGTACTGATTTAAAATGCTTTCGATGCGCTGAGTACGAAAATAATGTCAGATTTCTTGAATTGGTTCAATTTGTATTATTTTTTACACTTCATTGTCATATATAATCTATATAATTATCGATACATTTTATACATAAACAGGTATAAAAATAGCACCAATCCAACAAACCTGATCTTGTGTTCATATTCAGTGCATCAAAAATACAGCAAATCTGTTTCCAAACCTCAGGAACAAACAACGTATCCAGGATTTTTATACCAGTAGTGCTCACCATTGCTGTAAAGTATCCCGAGTGGAAACATTTTCTAAATTTTATATTAATTATTCATCATTTATTTATAATTAAATACAGTTTATATGTATAAGTTACATATAATTATATATAATTTTGATAATTTTCCCACTCATGATGTGAAAAAAACGAAAAACAGTCACGTCCGTATCAGTGGTTTAATAAACAAATGCTTATCTATGCTTGCCGCCTTTGATTTGAACTCATAACGTTAAGACCTAAATTGAGATAATTTGTCATAATTGGAATCATGATTTATAATATGAATTATACATCACACTGAGAAAAATTATCTATCATAAATTACTAGACTCGCTAGTATGTTGAGGATATACTTGCATTTGAAGGTTATATACCAAACGTTCTCTTCAAAAGTACCAGACTTTCTATTATAAAATGTTATTATTCTACCATTAACTCACAGAAAGTCTGGTACTTTTCAAGAGAATGTTTGATATATAACTTCAAAATGCGAGTATATCCTCAATATACTAGCGAGTCTAGTAATTTATAATAGACAATTTTTCTCCGTGTATCAATTCCTTGGGTCTAGGAGCAATTCGCGTTCCTTTTGAACAAAAATAATATCTGACACCCTTTCTGGATTGACGTGGATATCAGAATGAATAGATATCATAGCAATTTAATAGCCATCGGAAGGCAGTAAAATATCTTTCACTGTTGAGAAGATGAGTTTCTTTGTTCAAAGTAATTTCATTCCCAGTGTATTAATTGCTGAATTTTCATATATAATTTTGATACCTTAAACTGCAACCAAAAGAAATTTTGCTGTAGAACGCTCAGCACTCTCCTGGATACGCGTCTGCTCACACTGAGAAAACAGATATCTTGAAAAATACCATAATTTATAGATTTTTGGCAGTGGCCTGACCCGAGTCAAAATATTTACGTGAATGAACCTCTAAAAATCCCATATTTTCTTCGACTTTGATGAAGAAGTATGGTACCTTCCTCATAAAAGTTCCAGCCATTATGGTACTTTTGGAGGTATCTTCACGTAAATATTTTAATCTCGGGTTAGACCAACGCCACAAATCCATAAATTGTGGTATCTTTCAAGATACCTTTTTCTCCGTGCAGAAAACACAATAGTTTTTGCCCATTGAGATTTGTTTAAGAAATTAGAGAAAATAAATTCAATTTCCTCACTTTCTCGGGCCCAGATATCTCATCTAATTAAATGAAATTCATTTTTTTTGATTCAGTAATCTTATCATATAATTTCAAATGAAGAAGAAAAAATGAGGATGACGTAATAAAACATTAAATTATGAAATGAAAAATGAAAAGTAAGGTGACTGTTTGTATTTTCATCGTTTCAAACTACTTTGATTCCAGAATGTGAGAATTTCAATTCAGAAGAGAAGAAACAATCGGTAAACGTAAGTTCAGAACTATTAGAAACACGTTAGATGCGAGATTACGTCATAGTATGTTAATTCCCAATGAATCAGGAGAATGGGGTGGAAAGGTATCTCTCATTGATACATGTTTATAATGACACAAGGCCGGTCAAGAATATCGGAGTATATTTACTCAGGTCACATTACATGGGGTACGTTGCAAATTTTATTCACTCCTTTTTTTCATGATTGAACGATCAAATTACCGAATCATATATGTCTTTCCCATTAAATTTGTATTTCTATCAAATTTACATAATACTTAAAATATTTCCTTTTCTTTTCTCTTTCCGTGACATAAATGAAATTTAGTATCGTGACTTATAGCGTTTTATTTATGTTTCAAAGTCAAGTCGAGGTCCGACTCGGCTCAATGCGGTCAGCGGAAGTTCATACTTTTGCGGGAAAATTTATGTATTTGTGGAATTGTCGTTTACAAACGTTCAATGTACTCGTCTTATCGAAATGGGATGAGAGATGAATAATACAATATGATGCATTCTATAAAAATAGATTCGAGAGGACTTGATTATATCGTTCCATCTATCTAATCAATTACAGCAATTGTTCTGTACGAAAAAAATGAAGAATGAAAATTTCAGTGCCATTTATTACGAGGGTAACAAATTTCATTGAAGGTTCAGTAATTGTCAAGAGACATGATAGTTGTACTCATGATGTAGTACTCACATCGTTCAATAAAATGAAAAGAATTCTGATGATTTGTATGTCCTCGTTTTTTTTTATTCTCGAATTTTCCAATAGAGCGATGTAATTGTCGCAATAACGATTTCTTGTACTGTCAAGCTCTGAAGATAGTAAATTCGAGTGGATTTAGTTCAGCGTTCATCGTAACTTTGAATTTGAAACATCGAATTGTTTGAGGAAGTGTATTTTAGGATAAATGGCTATAATTTCGTCACGTTGATGAGGAGGATATTGTGTCGTCAGGGTATCATAAAATTGATAAATTCAGCTCTTGTGAGCAATTATGAATATGTTTCGGTACAAAACGCCACAAATGCATCTCATGATTACAGAAAATATACTCAATTTGTTTACAATTGCTTAATGATCAATTTTATCAATGTCCTGACGAAATAATATCCAGTGACGAAGATATAGCCATTTACCTTATCCATCAACGATTTTCAAATCCAATCATCGAATGCCTGATCGAGCCGTTCCCAGCTTGTATGTACCATGGGGCCCACCACGGCCCAGCAAATATGAGCCAATATGAGCCCAAAACTGGGCCAGAGTGGGGCCAGAATTCATACAAGCTGGGCGGATGATGTAGACTTGAGATAATTCGCTTCCAAGAATTGCCATGATGAACGATCGGAAAAAAAATGACATATCCTATCTGACAGCAAAAAAAAAGCAAAAAAATCCCATGTAATCCTTTTTCCCCTACAACGCCCCCTTCATGCCATTTTTACGATTTCTAGATAGCTTAGTACTTAACCTATCTAACTCACTGTATCTTGGTAACGGCTGGAGTAAAAAAATTGATCCTTACGGCAAAATATTGCAAAAAAATAGCAAAAAAAGATGCAATTGGTCCGATTGCAGTTAGATGGAAATGGTCAGATAGCTTACTAGACCTACGAACTTCGAGTCTTTTTCAAATGATCCACGCGATACGAAATACCTAGTTAGTTTCTCGATGGTATAGTATTTCTTAAGAGGAAAAGACATTCACCATCCGAGTACATATATTTTCGACTACATTACTCCAAACTGAAATTCATGAAAATCTGAGATTTTTAGAAATTTCTTTTTTATGGATTCAGTTTCAAGGATGATTTGTTCAAAACACAAAATGTGTTCGGATGATCTTCGTACACTGAGAGAAATAATCACTAATACCAAGAAAATGTGTTGCTGAATACTTTTAAAGATACATATTCTTGATTAACAGTTGATATATTGTAGGCCCAAGAGAAATTACTCTCAAGAGAAGAGAGAACTCTTGAATTAAAAAAATATTTCTTCAATTCAAGAATTATATTCTTAGTTCCAGAAAAATTTTCTTGTATCAACACAGTCGGGAATTTGGTGTATTTTTAATGGTCTACTCGAAAGTTGTGTTGAATATTGACACAGAAAATGTGAAAAATTAACACAAAAGTGCTAAATTTACATTGAAAATATGTCAATTTGACACCCATATTTTTTTATTTTAAACACAAATTTTGAGTGGACCATTGCTAACACAAAATATTTTTACTGTGCAGGATACATATTTTTTGAAGAATGGATTCCTCCGAACATGAAAATATGTTGTTGGTGATGGTAATTACTTTCCTCAGTGTAATGCCCTAACACAAGTCAAATTTGTCGGGCGATAAATAGAAGAAAAAATAATTAACATAAGATAATAATGATTTAAGGGAGAAGATACAATTAGAGCGACAAAAAAAAGGTATTTTTCATGATTTTTTTACCTAAAAGTTTATATTTGATTGGAATAGAATTTTGCAGTGTCATTAGCAGATTATTCAAGTATATCAAGGTATTTTTCTCTTCCTTTTTTCTCACAAAATGGGGCTGGTTGGCAGGCTTCGAGTAACACGCAGTTCGATGATGGCGGGGGTCTTGCACACCGTAATTTTTATTCGAAACAAAAGACCAAAAGGAATTACCTTCGGTACACTCATAATTTGTAGTTGAACTAACAAAAAAATGGAAAAATATTAAATTTGCGAATTGGCAGAGCAAAATAGGCAAAAATCGAAAATTCACCCTTTTCTTCAAATAATTTTTGCAATAAAAAAGTACTTGATTTCGCAAAAGTACAAAATGTTTTCAGTTTGACTAGAAGCTAGTATAATAACGAGGATATCCTCAAAACTTCAGTCCGATTGGATCATTAGTTTTTGAGTTATCACCCCCGACAATTCAAAAAAACATGTTTCGAGAACAACGCGTTCGATGTTTTCGTCACTGGAACAAAACAAAAAAGGAAAATACCTTGATATACTTTCATAATGTAACAATAACACTGCAAATAGGAGCTTCTAGGTGAAAAAAAATCATGAAAAATGCCTTTGTCTTTGTCGTTCTAATTGTATTTTCCCCCTTAAAGTGACCCAGTGGACTAACATCCACAAATTTGACGAATTCTCAGGATTTTTCTCCTCTAATGAAAATAATGAACAATAGTATTCAAACTTGGCAGATATGTTGAATCACTTCAAAAGTATACAAAAATATCATTCTTCGAGAAAAAAAATCTTTTAATTGCTTCAGAAATGGCGCTGGAGTTCCCCTCCACCAAAAAATAGACCTAGCTGGTGTAAGTTTTAACTCTTCTGCTTATTTGAGAACAAAAAACCGAATCAATTCTCAATTAGTATGAGTGTAGTTATCGCAGGAACTAGGATAAAACAAAAAAAAATCGAAAATTGACAAAATGGCGCGTGGTTGAAATTTACTTCCCAAAAACAGACCATTTTTGTCATCATTTTTTGTATATGAAAAAATAAGAAGTATTCAACGTAAAAACTCTATTCTAGTTCCTGCGATAGCCACTGGTGTATGAATAACATACTAAAATTTGAGACAAATCGGTTGAGTAGTTTTTTTCTTTGTGTGAAAAAATAATTTATTTGACCGAATGAATTGAAGTTAGTTGTGCAAATTAGTTCTGAGTAATAAAAGAATAGAAGCCGGTAATAAAAGCTGTAGTGAAGGCAACTTCAAATTAGTAACAGCAACTGAAGTCAGAGGAATTAAATTTAAATCCAGTTGAGCCAACGCCAGTTTTAGCTATCCAAATATCAACAACTGTATCTAGTTGCTGGAACTAATTTGGAGTCATGGTGAGTAATTATTTTTTTTGGTGTAGTTTCGGGATAAATGAGTTTGAACCAATTAAAAAAATTTCTTTCTTGAAGAATAATATTTTTGTATACTTTTGAGGTCATTCAACAAATCTGCCGAATTTAAATACTATTGTTCATAATTTTCATTAAGAAAAAAACATCCTGAAAACTCGTCAAATTTATGGATGCTAGACCACGGGTCCCCTTAAGCATTCCTCACTTCAAAATACAAAAACACACCGTTAACGTTTGAATTGAAATATTATGCGACTGTGGTCTTACATTGCGGTACGTTACGTTGATCCATCGAGTCATCTCAGTGAATTTATTTTATATGTATATGATGAATGATGACTAAGACAACAATTGTCCAGAATCTTTATCTTCCCACATTGTGTATCATACATTTGACTTCTCAATTCTAAGTTATGAGTAATGACAAATTCTGATTAAAATAAAATCACACATGAAGTCGATATGTGATTCATATAGGAAGCTTGTGGAAAAGATTTCCCACAATTCCGACCGAGAATTCATGTCACGGACCTAAGCATTCAAACTCAATTCCAGCCCAGGCCCTGATAAGCTTACCTTATCAGATGATTTGTATCTAACTCTGTTCAGGATTTTCGCGCGTATACCTCATTTTGCAGGACTCTGTTGAGTCCTTATCATATCTCGGGTAAACCCGATAATAATTTCCAGTCGGGGAAGAATCATTTTCAATCTGCATTTGTATCGTGTATATTTTATATTCAAATTTATGAGGTCATTTATAAAAATATGAGTACGTATAATAATTACTATTTATTGCCAAGTGATTGTTATTCTTTGCGTATTTAGGGTTGAGGAGAAAGAAGAGAAGAAAAAAATACCTCGTTACTTTTGTGCGAGTCATCGCATGGCTTCGCGACACGCGAACCGTGAATTGTGACTTATAATGTCGTGGAATGAAGCCTTACCCCGTCCGCATTCCTGAAATTTCTACGAATGCTGACAAGAAACGTTGGCGCATTTAGACTTCTCTTTTCTTTTTGATTTGCCTACTCTGCTTTCCCATCTTCACAGGGAAAAATATACTGTATCTCCATACGAAAATTCTACGTGTAAGGTTTGATATTATATCCATTGCATTCTGCACCCGTGAATCGATGCATCCTATACGTTGGAAGAACCAAACGGCGACTGAATTGAAAATCTACGAACTTGTTGGACAAACGAATGTTTATCGTCCATGTACGTGGGCGATGACATTTATATCGTTATTGCAATCATCCTCCATCGTGTAACTCAATATCTATTCTATATAGGAAGGTAAAATAATACAACGTCATATCACCGTATCTGTTATATTTCAAATGCGTATGAATGAAACGATTAATACTTTGTCCTCTTTGTGATTTTCTCTTCCCTTCCATACGCATTCATAAAATCAAACATTTTTAAATATGTTTTACGTTCTGTCGTTATTTCTCTTCTCATTGACGCTTCGACGAAGTCCCATGAGGAAAAGAGAACAATTTTCAGATGGAAAGAACTAAAAGAAAGCGTGACTACTTCGCATTATACGTGAAAAAATACGATGAAAATGATGTGAGAATCGTGGTCTCAAAAGAATGACCTGCAACATGAAATAAATGCATTCAAAGGTTGTAGACGATACTCTATAAATTCCTTGGAGTGAAAAATTCACCCTCGAAGAGTGAAAATACTGAGATTTCACTCTGGAGGAGTGACGTTTCACTCCATAAGAGTGAATTCTCACTTCATTGGTGTGAAAAATCACTATTTAGGAGTGGAATCTCACTCTTGTGGGACTTGCAGTATTTTCACTCCAAGAAATTTAGAGAGTAGGAATAGGCGATATTTTTATATAATTTGTATAAAGGTTTAATCTATATTTTATGAAATTCAATATAAATTCGCGAAATTTTATACAAAGATATCAATACTGCCAAAATATGGCCTACCCTTAGTAGACGAATGATAAGGAATTTCGAGGTGAAGTTGAAGTATAATTTCATTTTCATGTTCCCTATGCGGTGTATGAAAAATCATTTAATGATTACTCTGTTTCATTGGGAGAGAGAGAATCGTTTGATCTTGTACGGTGAAAAAATATAACAATCGATGTCACTGACCCCTCTTGAGAAGGAAACAAATTCTCGGATTGTTTTCAAATAGTTTCTCACCGAATAGAAACAAATTCTCAACCAAAATTTTAGTTTGAGACTGCCATATCTATCGAACATAATGGTCTTTCGTCAAAGGAAGGGAAGAAGTTTAGAATTTGATTTTTATTGCCAAATTCCAATAAACCTTATGTTGTAGAAGTTTCAATCGTTTATGAAAAACGAAACGAAAATCCAGACTCACAGAATGTGATAAATCATCATCATTCATCCTCACGGATCAACTCCTTGAAATTTACAACATCGTCTAAAGAATTTGCTGCAATATTTCATTATTTGATTATTAATTCGTTTCAATGAACGATTCAAACTTCCGAAAAATTCATGACTCATTACCAAAAAATGAACAATTATTATATTCTGTACTGTTGAAATGTTTTGAAAACATTCTGCTTTTATTTTATCAACTCTATCAAATTTATGCATTTTATGAGCTTTTATTCAGAATCAATTTGTTTTCCGCGTTGACATTTTCGAATTGAATATCTCTTTCGATTTTCGTTTCAACGACAAATGTCTTGATTGAGTAATGTAAGAATAATAAAATATTTTTTATACCACGCAACATTACATAAATTCTTTTTATCTGATCATAAAAATGATGTATCCATATGTTGACACGAACAATAAAGAGAATATTCAATTATAATGTATTTACATTTTCATCGTATCTGTAGGAATTGTATAAAACTCTGTTTTCAAACTAAAAGCGATTTATGTTCTGATACTTTTGAGAAAATTCTAACTGGGTTCAAGGTATTTTATATTTTTGCGATTGAAAATAAAAAAGAAAATTGAAAAAAAAGGAGAGAAACACAAAGGAAAAAGACTGATACCATGTTCGAGATTTATCTTTACATGATCGTTATGTGCGATCATGTTTTATTATTATCACCGTATATCGATGGAAAACAGGAAATATTTATTTATAAATTCTTTCGTAAGAAGAAGTGTGACTTCCCAGTGTGATGAAACAATATACTCGAAAGTTTGCAAGTACGAGAGTAAAATATTGATTTCATGTCGAAAGACTGTATATTATTATATGGCAAATTTTCAATCATATACGTTTTTCTCACCGGAAGAAAAGTTGATTTTGCGTATGAATTTTTTCATTTGGTTTGTATACCTTTCGATGATTTCATAATCGTACGTGAAGCATGTTAAGTATCGGTTTATTAAACGATTTTATGAGTTTTAAAATTCTCCGGGTAACATACACATATCGCTTTGAAAGTAGGACTCGAATGAAATATGAGCTTTTAATAAAGTTGAACAATGAAATCGTCATTAACGATCGTCGATGCCCAGGAA
The DNA here is from genome assembly GCA_018340375.1 of Gonatopus flavifemur. Classification (NCBI taxonomy): domain Eukaryota; kingdom Metazoa; phylum Arthropoda; class Insecta; order Hymenoptera; family Dryinidae; genus Gonatopus; species Gonatopus flavifemur. The sequence continues at coordinate 18,694,397 of JAFFJZ010000005.1, forward strand.
CGTTTGAGAAATGAAAATTCCTTGTCGATGTTTGATATGTATTTTATTCGATACTATTCTTCTCAAAACAGAATACGTTCGATGGAATTTTATAAAGCTTCGAATAACTCATTTTTTATGATTATTCATCTTATTAGGCTTTCCTTTGATTCCAATTTTTAGCCAATCTTACAATAAATTCATTCTTCAATTGATATTACATTTTTCCCGGGATCCACTTCGAAATGCTCCGTAGATTTTCATGTTCCGAAAGTTTGAATCGTTTATCTTCTCGAATGAACTCTTTAGAATCGGAAACATCATTTAAAGAATATAGTACGCTGAAAAAACAAATTTCTTCCAGTCAAATAAATGGTTATTTGTCCTGTACCAAAGAAATATTTATTAGTCTCAACAAAATATTATTTGAAACGAAAATAATTCATTTGGATAAAATGATTTTGGTCTCGAAGAATATTTTGTTGATGCTACACGGAAAAAATAAATGATTAAAAAAGTATTCGTTAGTACGAGTGTACAAACTTCTGCATGATAAATTACACATTTTTACTACACTTCTTATATGGATAACAGTGATATTTTCTCTTATCCTGCCTATTCAGTAGGAATCTAGTAATTTGTAAAAATTTATTTCCCTCCGTGTAATAAATATTTCTTTGGTACAAGAAAAATAACCATTTATTTGGCTGGAAGACACTTTTTTTCAGTGTACAAGATTTAGGGTCTCCCACAGCTAAGTATTTTGTTATTTGATTGACATTTCGTTTCAATAAACGATCCGAACTTCCCCAACATATACATTTTCCGTCTTTTTAACTCGAAAATTCTTTCCATAAATTTCTTTTCCCAATCATTCAATTTTTTTTGTACAGCAGTATGTGAAAATAAAATCACTTTCAATTGAAGAATTAAAAGTGATTTCCAACAACCTTGAATAATACCATTTTCCTCATTTAAAGTATTCGAATCATAAAACTTAATTTTCTTCTCTTTGCATCCTATCATCGTTATAATTATTATTATTAATTCTAACGTAAGCGAGGCTGATAATGTTATACCTGAATTGAATGTAACTAAAGGATATATACCTCTATTATCCGTATACCGGCACTCCAACGTATGTTACGCAACCCATGACACAATTACTGGGTGAGACCATGTTTCTACATGTGTGTGAAAATACTCGTGTATACAAATATCCGCATAAGAATACATATATATTTGTATAGTCACCATAAATGTAAAACTGAATCGTGACACACATCTCGATTACACGTGAGTTTAAATGTATATATTCATATACACATGAGAGAGAAGCTTACTTCACTGTACCTTACTTCACACCAACTGTAGCCACTCATACACACATCAATAAGTTACCTGTTTTAAAACGTGTGTCAACGCGACAGAAGCAGGTCTTACAAAGATAACCCCTTTGCTTCGCGTTCTTTTGCTCGAGATCTGTTTCCATACATGGATTGTATATAAACTACCTTGCGCATCTTAATTCTTAATTATTTTCCCTCTATTCTTATTCTCTTTTGTTCCATATAAATATATGCGTGTTCCGAGAACAAAACGATGACAGAAAAATCAATTTCGACTTCCCATTATCTCATTATCGTGTACGCAGACAGCAATTTTAATTCAAGGTCTGTATAGTTATTCAAAACTGTCTATCGTCGAGAAGACTTCAGTTGGGAGTTTCATTAATTTTCATTAGTTGTGAAATAAAGCTCTGATCTAGAATAAAGTCTGATTTGTATACTTTACAAAAAAGAGAAGTACACAACTGGATACTTTCAAGTAAAATTATTAACTGAATCCTACACTGAGAAAAATTGTCCTGTGAAAGGTCCCATCATTGTCAGCAAGTTCAGGATACTGTTGAAATTTAACCAGGGTGTCTAGCAGTCGGGAATTTCAAGGAAATCAGCCAATCAAAGATTCAGGTTGAATGGAATGATTAATGAAACAAACGAAAACTTGTGGCACTAGACATCCTGAATCTAACTCAGTGTAGGTTCAATTTTATAAGAACAAAAAAGCCACCATGGGGAAACTTACTATAATAACCTAATAATGTACTATCATGACGGTAAACTTGCTCACAATGATGGGACTTTTTACAGTAAAATTTTTTTCAGTGTACCAGGTAGAATTGAAACAACTAAGTATTTGACTCAATTCAATGATGAACCCAGGGTTGGCCTGAAAAACCCCGATCCTGTTTTAACCACTGCCCATACAAAAATTTTTGGGCTTCGCCAATGCTGACAATTGACAGACAAGGCTTGGCAATCTGTAAATCTTCAATGTTGATTAACAATAAATAAAATGTTGCACCGATGTCGGTTGGCTCTTGCTTGGCTCATCCTCGGCCCAACATTGACTAAACGATAGATTCCGTTCAACGCCAGGATCATTTAAAATTTGGTTCAATATTGCTCCAAACTCTGGCCTAGTTCCGGTAGAAATTAGCTTTCAATGGCTCAACATTGGCAACCTATATAATATTTTTGCTACGTTACTAATTAAGTGTTTCTCGCGAGTGGTGAAACGCGTATACGAAGAATATATAAGGCTTAAGTAACTCTTTGGAGGAACAGTCAATCGCTCACAAAATTCACAAAATCCGATTGGGAGTTCATCTGTAGAATTCGTCCTCGCTTCCATCAATTTCCACCATTTGTCAAGATTAATTTCATATAACTTCTGCACGGAAGATTGAAGCAAGATATAAATTTTCATCGTGGATTTTGAATGCTATAATTGCCCCCAAAAATTCCGGTTTATGTTTCATCATCCAATCTTCAGCCATTTTTTCTTGTTCCTGATTAAGTTGTACGTTGTTCACAAAGGGATTCATCAAATATGCAATGTAACAAGCAGTTCTAAGGCTTCATCTCTTCGTTTTCGTATAGCTGTTGTATATTCTACTAAATTCTCACTATAGCATCGAAGTACAAAAAATTAACCATCGATCCAAATTCAATTGATTTGGATTGTTCAAAGATCGAATGAGAAGATTTTAGAATGTACATCGGATTGCACATAATAAATGTAAACCTTGTCCTACGGAGTGAAACTTTTGTCATAAAATCAAATTACACACCCTTCTTTCTATAATTTCATATTATTATAAAAATATGAATAAAATGCATACTCAATGTTGTTTTCTAAACTACAATTTTTCAGTATTTCAATCTCTCTTTGGTTAAATCACGGTCACCTTCCGACGTAACAGTGATTACACAAAGCTCTATGCTCTATGCAAAGCTAATATAATTAGCATCAAATAATATTATCTCACTGATTGGATATATACAATTTGTATCGCGAACAACGAAGCCATTTGGTACGGTAAAATTCGCAGACTCCTTTTTATTACTTAATACATACTGCTATCACAACTACCATTAATGCTACCACTCCTCCTAACGTGCCCATTATCGCTAAAGAGAAGAAGAAGAAGAAGCAGCTTAGCAGCGAAATGCATATACGTACATGATAGATACAGATATGTATGCGATTTATAAAGAGGATGTTCACGATAAAAAATAAGTGTCGCTGACCGCATATCCTGTACGCGTGATTCAAGAAAATGTGAAATCAAATGGTGTATTCGGTATCGCAAATATTCATTTTCAATTTCTCCCTTTTTCTTTCCAGACACATACCTAAGGCGAAAGCTACAACAATGGCGGAAACACCTGAATTAAAACGAATTGCTGAAAACACGAAGATTCAAAGTAACGTCAAGTATCATGCGGAATTCGAAAAAGCGAAGGGAAAATTCACTCAGGTAGCTGATGATCCGGAAACCCTTAGAATCAAGCAGAATAGTAAAATCATTTCTAACGTCGCTTATCACGGGGAACTCGAGAAGAAAGCTATGATGGAGCAAAAGAGGACTATGACGGGCGAAAATGGCGAACAGATTGGTTAGTATCTTGTGTATGAGTGTTTTCGATGCAAAATTATTTGTTCGAATATATGAATCGGTTTTCATCGTGTTCAACGGTGATTGTGAATGATGTTTTACAAAAGGTCTTTCATTGAGAATCTTCTTGGAAGATTATCGTAAGGGCGAGAGTTGTGAGAAAAAGCAGCATGGAAAAGCACATATCACTTCCACATTTTTTAATATTCCTAAATGTTCAAAAATGCTTTTCCCTTTCCAGAACAGAATAGTTTTTCACGTGTGAGTAACAGAAAACTCATGTGAGGTTCTCTATACTAATTTTTTTTTCTTTCATTCATTAAACCAAGTACTGAATTTTACTTTCATCTTTTGTTGCATTCCAGAGATGATAAGTCCAAAACCACATAAATTTTTATGAAATATGACTCATGTTTAGAGATTTAATTCAGGGGATAAATTATAAGAATTATTTTTGTCGTTGCACTTTTTCGAGAATTTTTTTTATTCGTTTAAGGGGATACCAGTGGCCCCTGACGATGCAACCCGAGCCAAATCTTTTCTGACAAATTATTCGAAAATAAAGCAGTAAAAGAAAAATATCGCTCTATACAGACCATCTTCATTGATTGAGGAAGGTCTGTACAGAGCGATATTTTGATTTCATTCTTTTGTTTTCGAATAATTTGTCAGAATAATTTTGGATGTGTCCTTTTCTAACCAATGGGTCTGGTTGCATCTTCAGGGGTCGCTGGTATCAACTTAGAAACTTCCGCGAACGTATATTTGTCCAGTTATATTTGTCTAAAGTAGCATTCAAAGAATTTGTTTTTCTAAACAAATCCCTCTTCGTATTAGAAATTGTTTCCCGAATCTGAATAAATCGACAAATTCTGATACTGGTGTAATTACTTTCAAAGCATTGTTCAACCTTTTCCGACACTTGGTCAATGTGTGGAAAAATGTTTTTTAATGCGTTTGTAACTGTAGAATATGAATTAATCATTTACAGTAGCTTCACCTCTGATAGGGTTCTAGTAAATACATTAGCAAATGGGAAAAATGGTGCCAATTGATTCGCCTTTGAAGTACCGTAAAAGGTTTTAGAACACATCACCACAAATTTAGGTTTGTGTCGGAAAGGATTAATTGGAAATATACAGCAAATCAGAATTAAAAATCGGATCGAAACGACGGGTAATTTCAGGTTGTAAGATAATTGGGAAAGTCCGGATTAGTTGAAATCAGATTTATTCCGTAATACGCAACGAATCAGATCCGAGCAGAAATCTGTTACGGCTAGCCGTAATACTGATGCGGTCCGAATCAGGCTCTATCACGGTATACATCATCATCGAATCCACATAGGGTCCTAATAAAGCACACATATGAAATAACGTATCAAGGAATTCCACGTTAGGCCCAAATGTGACTCTCGCGATGCGACATACCGTTTTCCATCAAATCCGGACCTGATGAGATTTTCTAATAGTCTGGACCCTACTACGATTTGATCAACTCGGACCTGACATTGGTATTCTGATTTCAAGCATACTTGGAAAAATTCAACTATTTCAATAGCCACAACTCAAAAAATATGAGTTTTCAAAAGAGATTAGGAAAAAATTAATACGTTTTTATAAATAATCGGATGTTATAGGGAACAAATATTTATAATACAATATGTTCCAAGATGTTTACGTTCGAAAACAAAATTCCATTTTTCATAACTTTGTAATTAGAACCTTTGATGAAAAGCTTCCAGAAAGAAAATCGTCCTAGAATTTGTTCGATCATGAATCTTCAAAAAATCGTTCGTTGAGTCAAAATTGCCATGGAAAAAGTCATTAGATGCGTACTAAAACCAGCTGATACGCACGTAGCGCATGGAATTTTGGAGAAAAGGGCTGAATTCAATAGTCTAACATGGGCCGGATTTGGTAACCTACTCTCTAAATCTGAAAGAGTGAAAAATCGCACGTTCCACTCCACTAAGTGTCAAAAGTGAGCCTGTCCGCTTCGAGTGGAATTTTCACTCGTTTCGAGTGACCTCTCACTCTTTTAGAGTGAAAAACTCACTCTAGCGTCGAAGTGGTTGTGAATTTCTAACCTCAAACCTTAGAATATCACTCTAAAAGAGTGGAAATTTCACTCAAAAATTCGACAGGCTCACTTCTGGCTGGCTAAAGAGCGAAATCTCACTTCAAAGATTTTAGAGAGTAATCTGTGCCATACATTTTTCAGATAAGGAACCTGTTCAGGCGTTACATTTTGTATACGAGCCGGATTCGGCAACCCTGACTAGAAACGTATTTATAATTGGACAAACAGGACGAGGACCGCAATGTAGCCGTAACAAATTTCCGCTCGGGGAGTTGAATCAAGTTCCACTTTTTGGCTCGACGCGTCTCTTGAGAAATTGAATCGATTCCATCCCAACCACATATTAATATAGCCCAAGTACTTAATTGAGTAGTTATGAAAGCAACATATCTACCTAATTAGTTATTTCTATTGAAATATATAAATGAGTACTTCATCCGAATGGTTCCAGATACAAATCGTTGTTCTAATTTATGAATCCATCATGGTGTTCTTCAAGAACTCTCGTTACCGCAGTTTAAAATTTGTTCCTTATGAACTCTTGATAATTCATAAATAACTTCTTCGAAACTGACGTAACGAGGGTTCATCCCTAGTAGAAATTTCTGATGGGAAATACCAGGGCCTGACGAGGCATGCGTGATTGTTTTTCAGGTCCTCATCAGGTTCCGGTACGATTTTCCCTATTTCGCTCGATTTTATGGAAAATCTCATCCAAACCCTGTTGTATCCCTGCGTTACAACCCTATTTGAATCCTATTATGGAAATCAGATAAGTCCCTTGTAAGGGCCTCATTAGATTTTCCTTTATCACGGTTTCCGGATTCTAACCTGATCAGGACCTTATTAAAAAAAGAAAATGCCTGATCAAATTTTGACTAGAGATTTGGAACATTCTTCTTTCATCTGGTATATATCATTTTACGTATCTCACTCAAGTTTTATGTTTGCTTGTTTCCTTCAAATCGATATATTAGATACGCTTATTGGGTTTGTGTTTGTGTTTCACTGTCGCCATTTTGAAGCGATAAGAGTATTGCTTTTTCCTTTTTATTGCAATTGCCGATGTTATATGGGTGCATTGAAAATGAAACAAGAGAAATAAATTCATTAAAATCACATGCACACATGGTTTGGTGCCTCATTCAATCTATTACGTTAGAACAGAATTGAATATAATAATAAATAAGATGTATTAGAATATTGTGTTTGCTCGATGTTACATACTCACATCAATGATATATAATGTTCGAAATAATCAATACCTTTCCTAATAATGATGTAGTGAATAGTTGTGTGCAGATTATACATCTTTTTGTCCTCGATTTTCAATAACCTATAACAACAAAACGCAATGTTCATCAAACTTGCCATTATTATCATTATATCGCTAGCATCTTGTGCTTGTTTTTTTTTGTGCTTGTTTTTTATTTTTATAGAATACGTAGAGTATACGGACGGTACGATCGCGCCTGCGAGTACCATAAATGCAAATCCACCGGTAACCAGGTCCGCGACCTCGCCCGTCCAGAGGACACCAGGTAGAATCGCTGATTACGATCCTCTTAGCGAGGCAAGGCCGAGTCCCTATTCAGCTAGACAAGCGGCTACCACCGTTATATATACAAGTGACAAAGGCGCAGGTGAGTTCTTAATTTTTAGAAATTAGGATTGAACTTGGTTCTTTCAGATGATGACTGAAAACGAGTGTGGGATGTTTGTGTTGAGAATCAAAGGGTAAGATGAAAGAAGCGAGGCGACTCGAAATCGATTCTGCTGACTCTACCATCTCTGAAAACGAACTGAATTTTCTTTACGTGTGATTTATTTTTGTAATATTTTTTCACAATTTTTTTTTTTAAATTTATCGCCATTCGTTTCTTTCGTTTGTTTTCATAGTTATATTTTTTCACACATACCCGATGTTAATGTTTTAGATGGGGGTTGAATATATGAAAGAATCAATTCACGGAATCTTTGTTTAGAAATGTAATTTTCTTGCGAATTAACGTTTCATAAATTTGACCCTCATTAGATTTTCGATTCCCCACCCAATGTTTCAATAATCACGCATCATATGTTCCTGGTGTGGGACCTCAATGTTTTCATAACCATCATTTACAATGCATTGAATATATATTTTTTAAATCATTTGTAATCCACAAGAATCACGAAATAAAATTGGGCAAGTTGAGGAAGGATTTAGTTTGCCGCTTACCTTATTCAGCTATTTGAACTCACAAGAGTATTGGAAAAAATTTCCTGGAACAATAAAATATTTAGTTGAGTAGTCGCTATGAAATACTTAATTCCATGCAGGTATTGACAGGACTGGAAAAAAACCCAAGCTTGTCCCAGGATTGGGACATGCATCAGGAACAAACCTCCGTTAAAAATAATTGGACCCATGATGATTGGTTCCATGATTGTCCCGCTGTTTCCAATGGATAGTTAGTCATGGGACATGTGTTCGTATCTTTGGAATGGCCATTGCACTTGGTACAAGCTTGGCACGAGCGTAAAAATCAAGCTTCCGTTAAGATGATTATTTAAGCCAATGTTGTCCACATAAGTGGCACAGTGTTTTCAATTAGTGATCAAATTCCGAGTTCACAATAGATAAGGACTTGTGCATAACCGTCAGGCCAAGATCAGTCCAATCTCCTACCCATGAGATTTTTATGGCTACTTTTAAATGTGATCATACACGGAAATCAACTGATCTTGAAGAACTCTGTACAGAATTCCAAGATGTCTTTCCCATGCAGGGATTAACAAGACTGGCAAAAGCCCAAGCTCGTCCCAGCCTTGGCACATTTAATCTATCGTTTCAAGATGATTCATGTACGGTATTCCGAAGGAGGACTTTGAGTTTAAATATGGATCAAATTATTCTTCTCATCGATATATGTGATGAAAAAAAGCATTGATTGATGCTCGGCGAATCATTTGGACTAGGCTAGAACGAACCATTGGCCCAAGCTTGTCCTGATCTTATCATTCCCAAGCCTAGGCCAAGTTTATTGAATTGTTCAAGACAAGTCTCGACAGATCTTGTGCCAGGCTTGGTCCATCATTGGACCATTGTCCCATACACACATGGGATTGATTTGAATGAACTTTCATTAACTCAATTGAATAACTGTTTCCATTGATGAAATATTTCATAGAATATTAAATATTTGTTTGATGGAATAAATATTCAATCGAGTCAATGAAAGTTTATTCACATCAATTAGGTATTTTATGACGACTATTCAACTAAATATTTTATTGTTCCCGGCAATTTTTCCTCTCAGTGTGTTCTTGAAGTTTGAATCGTTTATGGAAACGAAACGAGATTCAAATTTGTCATTTTTTGTAATCGAAAAAATCAATCAAAACATCTGAGTATTTCGTCATTGGATTACTAATTCGTTTGCATAAACGATCCAAGCTTTAGTAATATTCTTTTTTTATGTATCTTTAAACAAACGACACGTGGTCAGTTTTCCAAAATACGTAATTTTTTTCCTCGTTGTTGAACACAACCGAATGGCACGAGAACTTTTCAAACGTTCTACGCCCATTCAGTGAACAAGCACAGAACGGAATGTGCAGGTGGGGCTGTTTTGGATGAATTTGAAAAAAAAGACATTGTCAGAATATGCATAGAATATATTTATCCAAAACAGTACCATTCGGAGATTTTTAGGATGTTCATAACACATGCTTAGAACATCCACAAACATTTTTAGCATCTCCAATCTCTTGTACTGTTCTCAATTTAGAATTTTTTTTAAGGAAATACCAACGTCTTGACTGAGTAAACATTTTTTTGGTAAGAGTTTTGGAACTGAATTCACAGAAATATCTGAAATTTTTAGGAAATTTTGAATCTAGTGGAACACTACAGATTATTTCTGCAAAATTTCAGACCTTTGCATGAATTCAGTGCGGAGAATTCTTACCCAACAAATGTTTAATTATAGAGTACGCTGGTATGTCCTCGTAATGGGCACCTTGGAACTCTCAAATTACTCGTGGGATTTGTAAGTAATTTTGAGTTAAAGAGAGTTGAGATATTATTTGTTTTGTTTTCCAGAATCTGAAAATTCTCATTTCAAGTGTTTTTTGGAGATGAAATAGTGAATTTCGAGAGAGGCTATTTGCCTATGGTCTTGATACTTGGAATAGAATTTTCAGAAATCACACTCTTTTCCAATGAATGTTATAGGAAAATTCAAAGTAAGGAATCTCTACTACCAGTTTTCCTATTCATTGAGAGATATGGATTTCTAGAAATTATAATTGAAATATTAGTACCACGAGCAAATAGTGCGTATATGGACATATAGTCTCAGTCCCTCCTAACAGTTTGAACTTCAACTTCAAGAGCATCCCGTAGACTCTAGAGTTACTAGATCTCTCTACCCAAAATACTTGAAGAGGACTAAATCAAATGGAATAAAACAACCAGCCAGACCTTCTATTTGTATGAAACGAAGTCTGGCTGGTTGTTCTATCCCATTTGATTTAGTCCTCTTCAAGTATTTTGGGTAGAGAGATCTAACAACTCTAGGGTCTACGGGATGCCTTTAATGAAAATACAGTCTGTTATTCTGAATTCGCCATTTCAAATTTTTTTTAACGTGATCTTACAAGAATCTTCAATTCCTTGTAGAAAACATATTTATTTCGACAAAAAGATCTTAATAAATCCATGAAAGTATAAAAATCTATCGAATGCATTTAAATTACAGTTACGAATCCACCGACCAGAAAAATCGGCTCCGTTGCGGACATCGATCCGGTGAATGATTACTATGGCTCTCTCACACCTGCTGCTACAACGAACAATAACCATGTTCCTCAACATCAACCACCTCCACCTCCTCCTGCCAATACGGGGGTAACTATTATTTATTCATCGAAATTAAAATTTTAGTATATTTCATGTTTTGTATATTAAAAATGTAATTCGATGAATTTTAGAGAGTTTATCGAGCGATGTACGACTACGAGGCCCAAGATCTTGATGAGGTCAGTTTCTGTGACGGTGATTTGATCGTCAACTGTACGGCTATCGACGAGGGCTGGATGACCGGGTTAGTACAACGCACAGGACGACACGGCATGCTACCCGCGAATTACGTTGAACCAGCACAGATCTAAGTCACGGTTCCTCTTCCTTTAATTTCCTTCAATCCACTCGAAATCATCATCATCATCATTATCATTATCACCATCATCATCATTATCATCATCACATCATCATCATCATCATCATCATCATCCTCATTATCATCATCATTATGATCATTATCATCTAGAGAGTAATAGTCGTTGCAATAGTAATACTCTCTTCGTTATCGGATATGCGGTGTTCTGGCATGTGAACAAAACAAAATACTACACAGAAAGAGGGAAAAAACGAGAGAAAGAAAGTAGAAAAACATACTGTAGAGATTATTCCCAATCTTCTCATACCATTAGGAAATTCCATTTTGGTAGAAATAATGAAAAAGGAGGAAACAGAGACCATGAGAGCCGTTTCATTGATAATCACATGAATGATAAAAATTCATGCTCCGATAAATGAAGATTTGTGTCTGAAGATATATTTTGATAAGTCCTCTATTCTTGTTTTCCTGTGATATACATTTTTTGGATTAACTCATGTTGAAATTATTTTATGTACGAAAAAAAACTGTTTTCAGTTTTAAATTAGATGTAAAAAGTTTTAGGAATGTTTGAAAGATGTCTCTTATATCTCCAAGCTCTTTTATATGTTTTTTGCGTTGATAGTTTATTGAATAAACGTCCTTGGGAACTTCACTTCATTAGGTGACATCTTATACATGATAGATATCATTAGCTTTAAAAAAGATATAATAAGAGTTATTTGAAATATTTTGGATATATTTGGAAGTACTGTATGAGATATTTGGAAGCTATCTAAAATATTTTGTGTATGAAAAAACTGTCTGAATGTTCTTTCATAAACATAAATCTAAGAAGGCGACTTATTAACTTATCTGAAAGATGCTTCTTGTACATTCAACGTATTTTGCAAGTCTTTTAGAAGGTATTCTAAACATGATACATTTTGAAAATAGATATGACTTGAATATATTTCTTTTCAACGTCTGAGACATGAATTCCTTCTTTTTCCTGAATAGAATCTTTGTTTCATACTTGTCAAACTTACGTGAAAAAATGTTTCATTCATTGAGCTTGGAAAGATACGTTGACATGTGAAGAATTTCTCATGACTGGTGGATACTTTGTAGATGAGTTAACAGGATATTTCGATAGTTATGAAGAATACTTCATGTGCTTGAAATATATTGACACACAAATATCTTTTGTATAGAAAATATATTTTATACGAAATTGAACGTTTGTGGGAGAGAATTTTGCTATCTCTTTGAAAAATAAATATTATTGTGTTACAAAAGATACTTTTAAGTATCCGGAATTTCAAATATGTTCTTCTAAATACGACATGTTATGTGAAATGTTTTTATATCATTGGAATTCTTTTTTTAATATATTCCAAACTTGAGAACAGTTCAAGATCTTTAAGGAATGTTTTCTTCGATAGATTTCAGTTAGGATATACATGTATATTTTTGTATATTAGACGCAAGCAAAACTCGAATAGTAGCATTTAAAAGTCAATATTGCTCTTAGTAAAACACATTCAAACATATATCTATTGTATATGGATTTTTTAGTAAACCTTTATATACCGATTGAGAAAATCGTTATGTAGTCGTATATAATTATATATGGTGTTATATAAGTGGGAATTACAAAATGTGTATAGATTTTTCGGGATTATTAAGAGAATACGAGCGCACAGGTTCTAACTCTGTCGGATGTAATTCGTTTTGAATTAACAAAGGAACACAAAATTATTCGGAATTGAATCCATAAAGAGGTCTGAAATTTGATTCTCCGAATTCCACCAGATGGAACCATCTACGTACTCGTGTTCTCTCAATAAAAATAGAAGTTGACAATGCAAACGTAATTTTTTCGTTTATTACATGAGATTTGAATTTCATCATGTATATAGACTGATCATATATATCGATGCGTACGTAACTACATAGGGTCACGTGGGATTGACAAAATTACATATAATATACATGAAAACATGGATAGGCCATATATAGAACCGTTTTACTGAGAGAAAGTTGCCTGAAACCGCTGTATATAAGACTATTCTTCCGTAGACATGTTCAAGAAAAAGTTTCAAGAATCTTTTCACTTTTAAATTCTGCGAAAGGATTACAATTGTGTACAATTTTTCTAAAAGATCTCTGCGATCTATCAAAGATATATATCGTGCAACATTTTGCACTTTTTCTTGACGTACTTCGGTCGAAGAAATTCACAATTTCCCAGGGAATATTATAAGGAAGACGTTTCAAAGACAACTCGAGGAGCTTGTAAGGAGATCTTAATGTTATTCAATTCGTTGATTCGAAAGATGCTATAGTGTTCTTGTTTGAGGCCGCTTAATGTTCTTTTAATCAATAAGATCAGGATCTCTTTGAAAGGTTCCTGAGTTGTCATCAAAACGTCCTCTCGATAACGTCCACGGGATTCTGAGGTGATGATAAGTGATATGGAATACACTAAAAACTCTCGCATAAGATATATTCCAGATATATAACGGAAATAAGTAAAATACAATTTACGGTGAGTGGAAAAAAATATCTTCAGGCACGAATCTCTTCTTTGATTTGAGAAGAATAATACACAAACGTTATAATAGAGTTGAACAAATAAAATAATAAATGATATATTCTTGACAAAAGAATTGTTGAGAAAAAACGCATTCCTCGGTCGCGTTTATTGTTCCATATTTATGAATACAATCCATTATTTGCATTTCGTAACGAATCAACATTTAACTCATTGTTGTGAGATTATAATATACCGTTGAGACTTTTCAAATGAGCTTCCAATATCTTCCATATGTATTTTACGATCAATATATTGAAAATGTATACTAGAAAATATTCCAACTCGGGACCAATCTCATCGCAACAGATGAAAAATATCTTTGACTAGGCTCTAAAGATTTTTCTCTTCTTTTTGCTTTAATTTTCCTTTGGAATCAAGCGGATTAATTATTTCATTTTTTCATTTTATTCATAAAACATCATGACTTTCAATTAAGACCAATTATGACTCTGGTTTCATTTTTCGGTGTCAATAGATACATTCCTCGATATGCAGGATTAATCTTCGATATAAACTTTTCTTTTCACATCACTTTGCTTTTTTGCATTTGAAGTTCAATGGAGGTTATTATTTATTGATTTCTTTTTAATTACCATCATTACGATGATAATAATAGTAATTATTATTATTCAGATAGTATCTAAATCTTATCTCAAGTAAAAAAGAAAAAAATATATCGAAATTCCATGTATCGTAACAATAACGATCGAGATGAAGAATAGTGTGATGTGCCTTAAGTACATAGGGTTTTATTTAAAAACAAAGGTTCGATTATAAAACTCGGTCAGCATTTGACATACATTATATATACAAAAAATATAACTTTAAACGCAAATAATAATAATAATAATAATAAGGATAAGGATTGTAATTAATTACCGTGACTTGCCTTCTTTCTTTTTACTAACTCAATGAAGAAGAAAAATTTCAAATGATTAACAGCGATTAACTATTATTATTATTATTACTACTGCTGATTCACCGAATGCATAGTTTAAGTTTGAAATTGCGAGATTTATTAACAATAATGATAAGTAAGTTCATATTGAATAGTGCCTTGGAATGTACATGAATTCTATTTTATCTATATTTCAACGTATGGTTCTTTTCCTAATATTAAACTAGTTGACGGTTATTGTCATTTATACGAGCAGAGAGTTTAAATCATTGTTGTTGACAAATATGCTTGAAAACAGATCGATAAAAAAAAACATACGTAAAAGTAAAGTAATAGATGATTTGTTGATATAAACGTATATACATATATAGATATTATATTTACATAATTATTGAAAAATAATAACATGTGAAATTCATGGAAAAGAGAGATCATATTTTTGGAAACACCTTACGCGATATTTCTTTGACTTTCTTGTAATTATTGCACGTGAAGAGATTTATCACATTAATAATTACAATTGGGATATACAGAAATATATGTCAGCGTTGTGTTTAGATAGATTATGAATATATTTCATATATGTATATGTAATATGAACCTATGAATAATAAATATGTATGTTATGTAATAAGTGTTCCATTTCTCCTCTCCGGATTAGGGCTGTCGCTATAATCTGGGGCTATAGCTCCAGCCCCACTCCGGATCACTTAATATTCGCTTTTCGTATATTTCAAGGAGTAATTGTTGGGTATGCTTTGAATATTTCTTCTTCAAGAAGAGGAATTGCCCACATAGCATGGGGACTTCTCAAACATCTCATGAAGGAAGTTTTTGAAGTAGTGATGGAGAATTGAAAATTAATCCTTGAAAAAGATGATCGTTTTTTATGTAAAAAGTATCGAACTTGTATTCAAATCTATAAAAATTATATATATATATTTTACATAAAAAGAATCACTATCTTGAGAGTAGATTTCATAAGTTTCTCAAATATGTCTTGTGGAACACAATTAGAACAATTTAAGAATTCTGTTACTCTCAAAAAACAAAATTCTCAATATTTTCTCAATGTGTTAATTTTGGTACACCGATGAGAAGCGTCATCTGCACGCAGGATTTGGGTGGAGAATCGGTGGCTGAGACAAATTGATGGAAAAACGGAGATTACATGGAGGAACAATGTGGAAGCAATGTGGAAGCAATGGAGAAATGTCCACATAACTATCTCGGATGAATTGGGATGGAAAGGGGTGAAAAATTGTATCAAAACGGATCAAACCGTATTGAATTTTTGTCTAACTCGGTACGAAATTTTCAACAGGCTGATTTCATGGGCGGAGATTTAGCAAATTTACTTATGTAATGTTGCCGGGGCAAAGGGAGAAGTTAAATGTAACCATTACCATGCAAAAATTGTAGGGAATGCGAACGGGAGAATTGGTCTCTTTATATCTTACTTCGTGATTCCAACATGCATTCAAAACACAACTACTGAAAGTTATCGTTAGATGACACCGGTTTCATTCGCCAGCATCCTCAACAGTCTGTCTACTTTTCCTATAGTCGGTCAAGAGAATTCCATGTTCTCGTTCTCGGTCTTCTTTAGATTTCTACTAACAGCAAGAACGTTAAGCGTATACGCCAAAAATTACAAGATTGAGTTTTAGTTGTTGAAGTTTGAATCGTCCCACACAGCACCACAGTCCCAGAAGAATTCATAGAAAATTTTCAATGAACTGATTGTGTTCTTTATGAATTCTTGAAGGATTCTCTTGGGACTGTGGTGCTGTGAGGGGTTTATAGAAACGAAACGGAAATTGAAATTCACAAAATCTGATAAATCATCGTTATTTATCTTTTTGAATTAACACCTCCCTGCTTAAAGAATCTCATTGAACCGATTGATTCTCATTGATTCCGAAGCAAAAAACTGATTCAAATCCATTGAGAATGAATTTTTAATCGGTTTGAATTGGTTTTCTCCATCGGATTCAATGAAATTCTCTGAGCAGGGCTTGGTACTGGAAACATTATTCAAATAATGTGTCGCAACATTTTTTTCATCCTCAACAGCTAAATATTACATTATTTTATTACTACTTGGTTTCAATAAGCGATTGAACCTTCAGCGATATAATGATTTACATGAAATCAAGATATTGCCGAAGTTTCAATCGTTTATTGAAATTAATTGGTAATCAAATACTGAAATACTTAGCTATTCAAGACTCAGAATCTTGCAGCACATTCTTTGAACGATATTTCCTGGTCCAAAGAGTTATTTGGAGGAGGTCAATAACGATGATTCAACAGATCTTGAGAGTTTGAGTTCTTGTTTCGTTTCTATAAACGTTTCAAACTTCAACAATATAAATCAAGGTCTATACACAAGAATTAACCGAATGCGAGAAATGAATTTGTCAATGTTCTTGTAGTTTGAATTGTTCATAGATACAGAACGAAACTTCAAACTCATAAAATCTGGTAAATCATCGTTATTTATCTTCTCGGGTCGATCCTTTGGCACTGAAATTATCGTTTCAATAATGAAGTGCAAAACTTTTGGTTTCTAACAGTTGAAGATTATTGTATTATTCGATTACTGTTATTCGTTTCAATAACATATTTGTTAGAGAAACTTACGTTGGCGATGGAAAAGTTTGTTCAAACTGTATGCAATCTATAACTCTGTTAATAAAAATGCCAGGCAAAACCGGATAGAAAATTTTTGTCAAGCTTCAACCGATCTCTTTTACAGGTAATCCAGTCAAACACTGACAAACTTTTTACCCGATTTGGTCCGGAATTTCGTCTGGGTGTAGATTCATTTTATAATACTCACTGTAAAAAATTTTATGGGAAAATTCCTATATATTTATGTGAGGTAATTAACACATACATGCGTTAGGAACTTTCCCAACTTGTCCGGAAATTTACTGTGAAATGTTGGAAAAAATCCCATAAAGTTTGGAATTTTCAGATAAATGTATGGGAAATTACATACAAATGTACCGGAGATTGATTTCCTAATCAGTGATTGGAATTTTCCGGTTGATCTACATAGGAAAATTCCGATTATTTTTTACAGTGCTGCTTCAAAGCGTGGATTTAGGAAACTCATTGTGGACTACCCATGTGAAAGATTTGCAGAATTATATATAATTTATATGTAATGAAATTTTCATTGAGGCCACGAAACTTTCAGTTAGGTTAACAAGAGAATTCCATGGAGTATACAGGGTGACCCGAGTCGCGTAAATTGTATTCTAAAGGCATATTCTGCAGCCAAAATGTAACAATTTCCCGTATGAAAAAAACTTTGTTTAAGGCTTTATTCTTGAGATATGAGCATTTTTAGAATTCTTGCCAAATTCAAATCGCTCAAAAGCGTTGTGTGCTACATACTCGTACTTGACACCATTCGTTAAATTGGAACACGGCGGATGTCTGGAAAAAATTGAACTAACCTGTTGTTTTTAAATTCAAAGTCATAGCGATTTGAAATTTTTTGGCTCTTAGCCAATCGGAAATCAGCAACTTTGAATTGTTATAGTTCCGGAACAAAGAATGACAAGATAGTTAAATTTTTTCTTCCAAAGATTCGCCGTGTTCTAACTCAGCGAATGGTGTCAAATGGTGAATGGGTGGAAAAAAATCTGAAAATGCTCATATCTCAAGAACAAAGCGTAAAATAAATTTCCTTCATAAGGGAAATTACGGCATTTTGGTTGCAGAATATGTCCTCAAAATATGATCATCCAACTCGGTTCATTGCATCCAGTATATCAAATCTATTCTTTTCTCAGTGTGAATTCGTTAAAACACCGAAATAGCACGGACTTCACCCTCAATTTGCCCTGACGCCGAATTTACACTGAACAGTATGGTATAACGTTTATGCCAGCATGCTGGTCACTCAACCTGGAAACCTTGAATAAACCTGGAATTCCAAAAATTCCAAGAAAAAACCTAGATATTTCACTTTTCGATTTTCACATTGCAATTACATAGTGAAATAGAAAAACGAGATTCAAAATAACTTTCAGAGCGTAATTCTGAACCGATTTTGATGATTTTTTTTCAAAAGATTCAGCATTAAATTCTTAAGAGATCCGTGAGAGTCGATTTTTGAATTTTTTTTTATTCAAACTTTTATGTTAATGCAAATGACAGAAAAAACGTGAAATTTTTCAAATCTTCAATTTATCTCGTCCTAAAGTTTTTTCTGCGCTCAATATCACTTAAATCCGATGCCCGCAAGTGTACTGTGAGTGAATAACCGGTATATGCGGGATAATTATTGTTATTAAAAAATTATTCAATCAAATGGTGAATATTAATGATTTTTCACATGCTAAGCTATTTTCCGATCAAAATCGCTTGCTTTTCTCGTAAGAGAGTTAGCGAATGATGAAGATTTGTAAATCTATATCATTTGTTGATAAATATTATAAACAAATAACTGATACGAGCAATTGGTGGCGGAGAGGAATAATTCTTTCTTCTGATGGGCTCCAAATTATATTGTTGATGAAATCTCTGAATCAAAACTTGATACCGAGGGGCAAACCACTCTAAAATCAGCAATACAACATCAAGCGTTATATGGACGTTGTGCTCTGATTTTTGAGTTATCGGTAACGTTATGGTAACTAAAATCTGTCTTATGAGCCTTTTCGAATAGTTTCATTGACAGTTATACTGCGTTAAGCAGAACAGAGCTACGCTTACTTCAACATTATTTAGACATTTTTAATTTGGAAAAATCATGATTTCAAAGTGGTTTACCCGTCGCTTGACATCGAAATTGTGTATGAATGTTATCAAGAAATTATATAAACAAATGAATGATCCAGGTGATTGTTGACGTAGAGGACCGATTCTTTTCCCTGATGGACTCCAAATTAGGTTGTTGAGAAGGTGATTCAAACAACAATCTGACATCAGACATTGTGGATGAATGTTAGAAACAAATTATACAAATAAATAAGTGATTCGAGCGATTATTGCAGGGAAGGTATGATTTTTCCTTCTCATGGAGACCAAATTATGTTGCTTATGAAGGATTCGAATAAAAGTTTGACATCCGACATGGTTGAAAATCATTTTATTTGGTTATAAAAACTCATTTGTTTATATAATTTGTTTATAACATTCATCAATAATGTCTGATGTCAAACCGTTATTTGAATACCCCTTCAACAACCTAATTGGGAATCCATGAGAAGAAAAAACCGTTCCCCTACGCCAGTAATCACCCGGATCACTTATTTGTTCGTATAATTCGTTTACAACATTCATCAACAGTGTCGGATGACAAGTTTTGATTCAGAAGTTTCATCACTCATATAATTTAGAGCCTATCAGAGGAAAAATCCATCCCTTTTCACCAATAATTGCGTGGATCACTTATTTGTTGATATAATTTGTTTATACCATTTATCAGCAATTTCGGATGTCAAATTTCGATTCGGAAATTTCATGAATAATGGTTTCTCAATCAACCAAACAAAAATTGTGGTTGGTTGGTCAATCTCATGAATATGGTTTAGAGTTCATCACAAAAAAAATTATTCTTCTCCGTCAATATAATTGCTAGGATCATTTATTTGTTCATGTCATTTGTTCATAACATTCATCAACAATCTCGGATGTCAAATTTTCAATCAAAAATTTCATCAACGATATAATTTAGAGCCCATTAGAAGAAAAAATTATTCCTCTTCGCCACCAATTGCTCGTATCAGTTATTTGTTCACATAATTTGTTCATACCATTTATCAAAAAATAATATAGATCTACAAATTTCCATCATTCGATTTTGCAATACCATTATATCGGAACGATATTTCTCGTATACCCTGATTTATTTTGTGTACAAGACCAAGATGGTCCATTATTTCGTTTCATTATGTGCGAAGTCGAAGATCAATGCGTTAAATAGTCCATTGGACCATGTAAGAATCAAGATAATCGATTATTTCTAAAATTTCGATCACATATCGTGTGCATTCCTACACGTGATGATACACTTTCTTTTTTTATTTATCACCCAGGAGGAATCCGATACTTGCATCGAAAGGAAAACACACAATTTCGCTGCATTGACTGCTTTCAAGTCAGTGCATATAAAATATACATTATATTTTTTAGTTGATCGTACCTCATACATTTTAAAACCAGTCTCAGTAAGTTATAGGTAAGTTATTTTCATATATCACCGCAATCGATTGTGAAACCTGGAAAAATTGAAAATCAACCTTGAAAAACCTAGAGATGACCTGGAATTTCAAGTCGGTTGGAGGGTGGCCACCACGCTGGGCCAAGTATGAAAACATTTAATTGTTTAATTGTTAATTTAATTGTTAGTAAAATTAAAAAAATTCAAACATCGATCAATCATTATTAGCAAATTCATGTATTTCATCATATTGAATGTTTAGGAAATTATAATTTCAACATAAATAAAATACGCCCATCTTATGGAAGAACCCACATAGACAAAAAGATATGTTTTCAAAATCTAAAAGATGTCTTGTGACCTCGCAAGATGTCTTACAAACTGTTCTAAAAGATATCTAAAAGAAGTCTAACAGATGTCTTATGCGACAGTTTTAGACATCCAAAACATGTCTTAAGTAAGAACTCTTACTATATATCTAGAAGATATCTTTTAGACTTCTTCAAGACGAGTTTTAGAGATGATGCAAATTTTTCTCAGGACCTCTTCCCTGATTGATAAAAAACCCATTTATTCCTATTAAACGTGCAGAATTCGAATTTTAATGTGAATTTATTACATTCAATAGGAATGAATAGGTTTTATTAACCACGGTTGAAGCACACTTTCAGATGATCTGAAAATGTCTTGCGAATTATATATTCCATCCCTGTAACTTCCCCAAGACACAGATGTTGTAGGTGAAATTCACGTTCATTATACGTACATTTATGTTCAAGGAATGTTCGGACCATCCAATGTCCGGACGTTCAATGCACCTCCACTGAATATTCTTTGGACCTTCGTGTTTTTTTGGAATTACAAACTATGACCGTAGAATTTTCTTGTACGCCTGTTCAAAATATCTCATTGAACCCACTGATTCCGATGCAGATTCTATTGGTTCAATAAAATTCTTTAAGCAGGAGTACTTGAACGAATTAAGTTTCCAATCCGTGCAACATCAATTGTGGTCCGACGTGATCCAATTTGGTCAGTAGAAACAATGCACACTATGAGATTCGTTTATTTTGTTTTAAGTTTAATCGAAGAGTATAAAAACATTCTCTACAAGTTTATTATTTCAAATTGAAATTTTTTGTTTTGAAAGAAGTTTCATTGATAGAAACAAGTCTTGGCAGAAAACCAGAACGGACAAAGAAATTTTTTCCTTCGAAAGTATGTAAATATACTCAAACTTCCAACTGTGTTGATAATTAACAAAGTATTAATCCAAATTCAAGCAAATGTGCGTTGGGGATACGGTAATCAGTGAATAAATTCAATACATGATGGAAGAAACTGATTGCAACACTCCTGCTGAAAATACCAAGCAAAGCCTGATAAAAACTTATGGATCCTATGAAAGATGCAAGATCCGCAAGGTTTCATAAGGTTTCATAATGAAAGTCGCCAATTATTTGATTTTATATCAAAATTGATATTTTTTTTAAATCCAGGCCTATAATCATTACCGGTATATTATTATATTATTAATATTGTGATTTTTGATTTTCAAGATATCTAAGAGATGTCTTTTGTTAAATCTTCAAAGACATCTTTAAGATAACTTTAAGAGACTTTTTAGAAATGTCTTCAGTGAGACATCTAAAAGAAGTCTATAAGTTGTCTTTTAGAAATGTCGAAAAGATGTGTTTAAGATTTGTATGTTTATTGGGAAGTTGACCTTCGATACTCCTGGTTCTTATCTCGAAGGAAAACGAACCAATTGAATGACTAATTCCCTCTGAGATCCCATATTCCAATCATCCAAATGATCAGGCTTTGAACATAAAAACACACCACGGCAGCGAATATCGAATCATGAATTCCTCGCAGAGTTTTGTTTGCATAGATTCTTACGAGATGTTGTTTTATTGTTAGAAAGAAGAGTAATCTCTTACACGAAGCGCAGAAAAACATACGGTATTTGTTATCTCGCGGTGAGTAGTTAGCAGGATATATGGTGGCTGTGGTGTACATGAAGCGCATACAATCACGCATGTAATGAAGCGAGGAATCGTGGGATCGGTATAACGGTGTAGCGTTGGTATATGCATATACGTACACACAAAAGGTAGCAGAGATCCATTGCATGAGGAGGAAAGAGAAAGATTTGAGGGAGGGGGACGTAGGCCGTAATTGGTATAAAATCATCGAGCAAACACATCGGACAAGACAGCCGGAGGGTTATGGGCGGTGTTACGTGCCGTTGCTTGGTTACCCCGGGAGGAGAGAGATGGGGAGGAACATTCTCTCGAAGCATCCCCTTCATCTTGATTGTGCGCGCAGGCTCATCTCTCCGATACATACACATACGTGTTGCGCTTATATCAGTGTATCGACCTACATCACACCACCACGTTCAATTTCATGCATGTACCAGATTGACTACACCGAGGGACGCCCCTTTTTTCACCCGATTTTTTTTCCACGCAACGTGCACGCACATATTCGTCGCTTTTACAGGTATTCGTAATCGCTGGATTTCGCAAAATCCCACGCCCTCTACCGTTCAAAAAAAATTATGTCGAATATGGAGAGGTGTCTTTTTCACGATGCAAAAAATTCTTCTCAACAAAATTCGCGTTGTTGCTTATCATAAAATATACGATACATGTGTATCGCGCGCAACTCAAGTGCGCACAGTTTCCCAAAATTATTGATTGTTGGCCGGCGGAAAACTGTGTTTCAAGTAAGATGTTTATACTTGAAAATATTATTTCAAGTGTTGCATCGTGAAAATTTCTAGCCACGAATAAGAAACATTTCCACAAAAAACTCGAAAATCGAAGGTAGGAATTGGAAGTTATTTACAGCGGGTCAGTCTGAATTTCACCACCCGAGCAGGAATATTTTCAAAATTATATACAATTTCCTGTATAATCCAATATAGTCCACATAAAGGTTATATTATAAATTATATGTAATTTTGAAAATTTGTCTACTCGGGTACTCTCCCGGACAGCACAACTAGTTCCCAAACGGTTCTTAGAAAATACCATTCGAATGCCACACTATTTGAGAAAATTCTTCAAGAATACGCACAACCATTCATTTGAATCCAAAAATAATTCCAAAGGTATGCCCGTTATTTCAGTAGAAATGAAAATATATAGAAGTTCAGAAAGAACACGTAATCTGCCCAAAAGAATTCATAATGCATTTACATCTGAATTCATGAGGTATAAATAAATCACACCACAAAATAGACATTCTGAACTTTCTCATAATTCAATAAACCTTTGTAATTAAATATCAAGTCCAGGGGCGTCTTCACGTTTTCGCCGCCCAGGGGCTGATAATATTTCGCCGCCCCCAACCTGAGCTGAATTAATATTTTCAATCATTCTCTCAGGTGTATTCATGTTATTTGGAAACTATGTCATATAACTCAAAACAATATATCATTTAATAAAAATTTGACACACTCAACAGGATTAAACATTTAGCATTATCAACTATTGGTAACCTACATTTCCTTAATCGAAAAAAATATCGGAATTATTGAATAAACTTATCTGTCTGATCAGAAACTTTTATATAAGTGTATAGGATCAACGAGGTACCGGAATTAAAGCTCTAGAGGTGCCAAGATCGAATAGTGATTTTGAATAAAAATTTCAGAATTTTTCCTCAAATCTGAGAGTATTTCTTAAAATTTGAGAATATTTCTGAAGTTTGTAATAAAGATAAAACGGTCCATATTTCTGTTGAATTTTACTTGAAAATGGATGACAGATTCTGAATACCTAACAAAGAATAGAAAGAAAATATGAACTTTGCAAAAGTCGCACATTAAATTTTACAAATTGTATTTCAGGGAAATTCCAGGAAAATCTTCCCGTTGGAAAGATTTTAATGATATGCTTGCCGATGAAAAGGGAAATGCGAATTTGTGAGAAAGGTTAAATTGCTACCTGGAGAAATTTGTTTGAATCAAATAAAAAATATATAATGAAAATTCATTCATTTAAAAAAAAATTTCATCAATTCAAAAAACTTTGACAGCAGATTGATACGTGAATTATTTCCGTGAATTTACGTTGCATAGCAATTCATAAGAAAATGTTCTTATTATGAAACACTATGGATTTTGCA
The DNA here is from genome assembly GCA_018340375.1 of Gonatopus flavifemur. NCBI lineage: Eukaryota > Metazoa > Arthropoda > Insecta > Hymenoptera > Dryinidae > Gonatopus > Gonatopus flavifemur. The sequence goes on from JAFFJZ010000005.1 coordinate 18,719,384, forward strand.
ACAGGATATTCATAAGTGAACCATGAAGTCCTATGAATTTCTGTTTATGATTCATCATGTATCCCCATGAACATACATTCATGAGCAGAAATTCATAGGACTCCGTGGTTGACTTATGAATATCGTGTTGCAAAATCCATAGTGTTTCATAATAAGAACATATTCTTATGAATTGCTATGACACTTGAACCAGGGTAAGGAATAGAACAGTTCAAACAACCATACACGGCGGTTTGATGAGTTCATGCACAAATCGTGTTCGAATGTATCCAACTTCCGTACATACACTTTAAATTCCAATGTTTTATTTTGATACATTCAGAGTTTGAAGCCTGTAGCCGCTTTTAAAACGCTTCAGAGCATGTAAATATATCCATAAAATGGATTACATGTTCAATTATCAAATACTTAATCTGAGTTATCAACACATTTGTATATTTTTAAGTGTTTAACAAGTGAGTAAATGATTTAAATACTGTGAATATATTAACATAAAATATTTGAATTCACATTCTCCGCTCCCTTTGTGCTCGAACGCATTTGATAACTGGAAAAAAACTTCTATAATTCTGCCGCCCCCTGAAATTTGCCGCTCTGGGCTATAGACCCTTGAGCCACCCCCCAAAGACGTCCCTGATCAAGTCTTTTACAAATTTCCTATCGGAAAGAGTTTTTTCCATCGTTTTCTATAAGGGATTTTTCACACTCGATACAATCGATTAGTTCTTCCATACCTGAAAGATCGTTTGTATGAATGCATTTCTATAGTCAATATTCACATATTTTGAGTGATTGAATAATTGACTTCAATATCCACGAACAATTTATGAATTTTCATACACTTCTCTTCTCTAGAGTTCCATCACTTTGTTGTATACAAAACTTGAAACTTAAAATCATATGGTATGTCATTTATTCTCACATATCATATGTTTCTTGCACCGAAATGAATTACTAACTGATCGTTACATTGCATAATTCACTTCACTTTATTAAGCACTCTCAAAATCTCGTACACGCACCTATTCGGTCAATTTATAAGGGAAAATATACTACTAATTGTATCTTGGACATTAATTTTATTCGAAGACGTTTACAAATTCAGGAAGACTCTGATTGAATTATCGTTCATCGAAGTTCATGGTATTCGTTATAAATTCCTTTGAACTCTCACATGTATTCATCAAGAACTCTCCAAGAATTCTTTTGATACTCCATGTGTTCATTTAGAAATGAATTCCGTAGATATTCTTTACTCTGAATTCTCTGCGAACTCAAAAGAGACTTGTGTGCTGTCTGGGCTGCTACAGTACAGAAATGAAAATACAACGGGTGAACATCAGAAGAAAGCAGTTCACAAATTGAAAATTAACAAAAGAGATTGAGGATTGGACAATTTTCCGAAAGTGTGTCTCGTTGCTGGATTACAATCATAGAATATTGAGAAAAATCTGGGAATTAATTCACGGATATACAAAGAATACATCTAAAATGGAGGCTAAGAATTTTGAGCTCCTGTTGGCAGCAGCTGGCTTCTTCAGGGCGGTATGGATGCGATTCCTTGTAATGGCAATCCAATCAACACCATGTTTGCGTGTTTATTTTTAATTTTCTTCGTGCAACCGTATCTCACGAGTATCATAAAAATATGATAATATGAATACAAACGTTTCTATGCGTATACGATTGGAATTCTACAGATGAATTTCCTCAGTGATATCCAAAAAGTTGATGAACGATTTGACAGAATAAATTTCCAAACCGACCTATTTTTGTTTTTCTAGTCATTCTTCGGTAACTCATTGGGGGAATTTCGATCTGTCGATCTTTTCTTTGTTTTGAAACATGTATAAAAATGAATCTCTTATACACGAAGAAAAAAGTTACATGAAAAATTTCTACACTTCACACTCAGTGAACAGTCATTCGAAACCTGCATAATGTTATCTGAAACGCGTCGATTTTAGCCACTTTTTTGATATCCTCTCAAGAGTTTTGAATATTATCTAAAAGATATCATGGATAACTTTGAGATAGCATTTAGAATTCTTGAGAAGACATCAAAAAGGTAGCAGGAATAGACGCGTTAGAGATCATTTCGACATCTTTTGTAGATGACATTACGACAGTTTCCAATGTTGACCGAAGGATTGTTTACTGGGCAGTAAAGTAGGCACAATTTTGTTATTAGAATTACTATATTTTCTATTAATAAATGGTAATTTTTATGACAAAATATAATACATACTTCACTGTGAAGTGTAGTAATTTTTTAGGTACACTGTAAAAAATTTGTATGGGAAATTTCACAAACGTGTATGTGAAGTAATTAACACATACATAGATAGGAAATTTCCCGTAAATTTTGGAAAAAATCCCATAAATTTACAGTAAAAGTCCCATAAAAATAGCAATTTTAATATATTTTTATGTAAAAATTCCTATACGCGTACGGGAATTCGCTTTTCCCGTACAAGTATAGGAAATTTCCTTCACGTAGGTATGAAAAAGTTCCGAATATTTTTTACAATGTAACTTTTTCTTGCGCATACACCGTATCAAAAGAGATTTCCCTCTTACACTGAACAAAAAGTCTAGTGCTTACGAAGACGCGGTATGGCTGAGACAAGTATTCGAAAGAAACAATAAACAGAGTTGGTAGAGCGATTTGGTATCCGTCCTACAACGATGCGCATCTTTTCTCTATTCACACGGCTCGTTGTATTGAATATGCTTTTCGCTGCCACAGCAATGCGTTGCAGATAGAATACAGTTTCGTGGTAAGGACGATAATTTTTTCTTTCAGTGTAGCCGTTATAATTATGTTCTGTCTGCTGCATCATGATTTGTAGCTTCATTACCAAAATTTATCCGTTATTGCTAAAACAATCGGTGGTACCAAGAGCGATAAAATACTTGGTTGCAATAGACAAAATTTGATTAATACAGCTATTAATTGAATTTTCTGCATTGTATATTTATCAAAATCCAACAAAAATAGTAGGATACGAAGATGGTGTGCATTATGCAGCAACACACCTACGTATAGCCTTGATTTATCACAAGTGTGCATTCATGAAATTACCCTATAATCCTTAACGATTAAGGGTACGAGGAGATACCTTCGAGGGGACTGCAGCTTGACTAAACACTTGACAAGTTGCGTGCATTGTGCAAACAACGAGGATAAATCCAACCCCATGGTCGGTGAAATTCTCAATAATGCTTTAATCCTGTTCCACTTAATCGAGTGAATTCCAATTATTTAAAATCGATGATTATAATAATCTTAAGGCATCTACCAATTCGAAGGGATACTGCTGATATACGTAAAAAAAATAGATGCTAAAGACAAGCATCCAGATTATACAAATTTTTCCTACACGGACAAAAAAGAACAGTTGCAGCAACTACTTGAATAGTCGATTTCTTTTTTCGTGTGTTGAATCGAACCAGATTTCAATCTGAATTATACACTGAGAAAAATGTGTTTCGTAGAACTAGCAATCACAGAATTGTTGGCATTTTATTGTTGGAAATACAATAATTTTTGTTCTTATAGCAATACATGTTGTCTTGTTAACAATAGAATTGTCAATTCAGCAATGTTAACGGTCATATTTTTACGATTTTTATTGTAGGTTGACATATGACAATGCTGAATTGTCACATATCAACCAGCAATAAAATTGCTGAATTGACAATTTTATTGTTAATAACACAACTATATATTGCTATAAGAACAAGAATTATTGTATATTCAACAATAAAATGTCAGCAATGCTTTTATTGCTAGTTCTACGAAACACATTTTTCTCAGTGTAGTCCTCGGATACTAGTCTTCTCTACTTCTTTACATATTAATATTAAGGGCTACATGGAAAAAAAGAAATAGTTGCATCAACTACGTAAATAGTCGATTCTCGACCATCTACTTAAGTAGTTGCTGCAACTACTGAGTAGGCAGGACAAGTGACTCGATAGTTGCATTAACTAAGGTAAAAACTTGAGGTGTTTTTGAATTGGTTGAAACAGCTAACGTGTTACTTGTCCTGACTACTAAGTAGCTGCAGCAACTACTTAAGTGGATGGTCAAGAATCGACTATTTAAGTAGTTGCTGCAACTATTCTTTTTTTTCCGCGCAGGAAATGTGATTGCGATGTCCAGAAAAAATGGTTGAAGCCAAAATTAACTACATATTCTGGTTATCACACCAAGAAAAGAATCTAGTTTTTCTAACCTGAAAAATGTAGTTAATTTTTGCTTCAACCACTTTTTCTGGACATCGCAATCACATTTCCTGATGAATCGAACCAGATTTCAGGTTATTGCGATCACGAATGTCTCAACCACGTCGTTTTTTTGTCAGTGCAATATCTCAACAAACAAAAAGATATCTATTAGTATCTAAAAGATGTTTTAAAATCATGGAAGATGTCTTTTCGATATCTGAAAGATGTCTTGTGCAACAAATGTCAACAAGTTTTAGATATCCCAAAAAGATTTTGCAAACGATATGTTTCAGATATGTGGAAGACATCTTTTAGATGTCTCAAGGTTTGATTCCTTTAAGAAACGTTTTGGATTTCTGCAAGGTACGTTTGAGACATCCCAGACAGTAAAAAAGGATCACTAATGAGTTCTCAAAAAGAAACGCATGGCGTGACTTTTGCTCTTCTTACTTCGACATTTGTGAAGATGTTGATATAACAGATATAATTAAGAAACTCTTCCAAGATGTCTTTCAGAATATGCTGATTTGACATCTGAAAGATGTCCAAAAGATATCTTCCTAAAGATATCTTGTAGATGTCTTCAAGACCTTCGGTGTTCGTTGGGATAATATTCCTTATACTCGTTGGTATCTATTTTTCTCGAAAGAGATATCGTAATCAATGTTAATATCCTTGTTCAATTTGTACAAAAAAATCTCTAATACACGTGGAATTTTCTGCCCGTCGCAGACTTTCGTAAAAGACGCAGTCTCATTATATTCTCGGCCAGTCTTTTATGCAATACTCTTTCTCGTTCATGTATGACAAGAACACTCTTTCATGTACACGCGTATATACAAATGCATGGCTCGGGGACATATAAAACTCCAAGTTGTTCAGGTCTCATATTTTTATGAGCGGCCAGCGCGAAAAGAAACAAAACCCTGCGGCGTGACACGGTAATTATCCTTAGTCGAAAGCTTATAGTTGACTGTAATATGGAATATACGTTTTCATTCATCTATTTGCGGAGAAAAAAATGAGGAAAGAGGCGAAAAGGTAGTATTTATGGTTCATATATGTTATCTGTTCGAATGATGACATTTTTAAGACTCGATTTTTTTCATGTGGAATGATGATTTTCCCTGTAAATGAGTTCATCGAAGCGACTTTGTGATTGAACTAAGAAAAATATTGGAATGCAAGTGTCCTCATTTCTCCAGGGTTCTGTTTCATTTCTTTGATCAATGTTTGGTATTGGAAAAAATTGGGTCTCAAACATCATCATTCATTTTCAATCACATATTCCGTTATTTTATTTTGAATCCGTTTCAATAAAATATCCAAGTTTCAAACAGATTTTAAAATATTTTCAAATGAAGAAAGAATTTTTTGATAAATTTGAAAATGCTTAGTGCAAAAGCAAACGTGGTTGAAACCGTCGCAATCAATTGAAGTCATCTGGTATAAAAAAACGTGCGAGATCGTAGATAATGAATATTAGGCTGTGTCTAGATCCACGTTAGCCTGTCTCCAATTTCCAAATTCAAGACACGTCAAATTTTTCGCGTGTCTCAGTGTCAAAAAATTCAAGACACGGGAAATTTGACCTGTCTGTAGAAAATCCCCCTCGGGGACTTACTATATCCACGAGAATTTGAAAATCTCACGTGTCTCGAATTTAAAAGTTAGCGATGAATATATCGCATGTAAGGTTTTCACGTAACCTCCGAAAAATTTTTCATCATCAATTCCTATAAATATTATGAAATATTTACCTAGGATGTAGGGTAAGCGTGGCAATATTGCACCACTTGAGAACCTGACTCCATTTCTTGGTATAAAAAATTGATAAAATAAAAATCTCATGCACATAAAATTCCTCTTAACTTATTCAATAATACTTCCATAACGAGACAGGGAGAAAATGAAAGGCGAACTTGATATTGAATAAATAAATAATGGACAATCTTTTCCTAAATTGCATTTTGGGTGCTTAAATTGCACCATATACATTTAATACATCTGTGTACCCCTCCAGATTATTTTGGATTAAGAGGAATGTGGCCGATTGAAAGTTAAGACATTTTATTACTAAGATCAACTACTTTAAGATCATATCCTTAGAGTTTTCCTTGTCGTATAGAAAAATATAAACTCGACGTTTTATCAACACAAGAAATTAACCTGAAAACAGACAAGTTTACAAAATTCGCTGTAACAAAAGTAAAATGCGCATCAGCAAATCAAAACTCAGTGAGGTAACTGGATTGGAGTTCAAGTTCATGTTTTACTCGCGTAAAGGATTGTGTGCATCTCCGTTTCACCGATACGCCAGTGATGCAATTCAAGCAATGGTGCGAATTAGGCGCACTTCCCCTACCTGTATTTTGTAGATATTCGCGCAAAATTCATACACTCGTCAGTACAATATAAACGGGTTTTATAATTCCATGGTACAGAGGATGGTAATTTTGAAGAAACACAATCCAATAATTTGCCTTGTTAAGGAGACTAGAGCATGGGGCAGTAGGGGTGGGGTGTAGTCAAATTTTGCGCGAACTTTTTTCAAAAGGTACGTAATTAATACAAATTCAAAGTGAATAATAATGAATTACAAATTCGGGATTGCTCACTGCTGCGCGCTTTGAATTCCCAAATGATTTCTTAAGGCTAAAAAATCAAATCTTCAAATTTTAACCTGTAAATGTCAACAAATTTTACAATTTTATTTTCTAGCCTTCAGAAGTCATTCAGAAATGCAAAGTGCACGGTGCTTTCCGACACTTAGTCCACATATGGGACGATGTTTTTTGATACGTTCGTAACTGTGGAATATGAATTAATCATTTACAGTAGCTTCATCCCTGATAGAATTCTAGTAAATACATTAAGCAAATGAGGAAAATGGTGCCGAATGAGTTAATTCGCCTCAAAAGTACTGTAAAAGGTCTTGGAACACATCACCTGAAATGAAGACTGATGTCGGAAAGGGTTAATTATACGAACCTTTTGAAAAAAGTTCGCGCAAAATTGGACTTCTCCCCTCCCCTACTTCCCCATGCTCTAGTTCCCTCAAAAATGGTTTAAATTCAGAATTATCTGAAATTTTTCTATTTCTTGCAACATTTATAATTCTCCAAAAATGTCTCGATTCCCAGAAAACTTGCTGCCCTCGCAAACAGTAGCCAGCGAATGTTTTTGTTCCTCTCTGCGGTGTTAATGTTTTTTTTTCCAAAGGGTGAATAATTACGCAATTTTTGCGAAGGGAAAACATGGTTTTCATGATACTGCCAATGCGCGGAGGAAAATTGATGTGCCAACAGAACATATTGGACAGGATAGTAGAATCGTTTGTATGGTTGGCAAACTTTTTATTTCCAACAAGTTTTTCTTCCTCACTAAGAACCAGGAGTCATCGTCGCTGGTGTTTTTGAAAAGGCACGTGCCATATCATGGATCCCCGCTCCCTTCCACGGTTTCTCTTCTTTGCCATCCTTTGACCGTGAACGACCCCATGCAGGCGAAGCACGCGGCTACCAAAAGCCATCCTATGAATCGTATAGGTATACCTATATAATACGTGGCACAATTAATTTATTGTTCATACCAGTCGAATGACAATCATAGTTTTTAGATCTCACGGAGGAATAGGAGGGAAGAAAGAAAAACCGAATAACGCCTTTTTTTGGTTATGATTGAAGAAAGGGAGTGTAATAATACGCAGACGATGATGTCCAAATTACATCCGATTCAGTTATATCCAATACACAGCGGTCTACCTCTGCAGCCTCATTGTGTGCCGAATATATGTGATTTAAGAGCGTGAGAGAGTCGTCGAGGACCAAGGTGTTCGTCAATTTGTTGTTGAGGTTGTGTATTTTGTAATTTCATAATCTTCTCTCATGGAAAAATTCTGTTGGATGCAGTCTATGGAACAATTGTGTGATTGTCGTTTAAAACGAAGACGTAATAAAGTTCCTTCATGAACGAGGAACGTCTCTAGTAGGTCATATATGCGTTGTGCATGAATATTATGTGGTTTATGGATGATTTTTACACGCAGAGAATTTTGTAGTATCGATTACTATAATTCTTTTGTGATGTTGGACTATACTGACACTGTGACCGAAATCACTCAACGTTGATTTTTAAATACTTCGCGAGTATCTTTTTTCGCGGAAGGAAAATTGTAATTCTTCTTTGTTTTGTGTCCAACTTTACTACATTGTACCGTAATTTCGATCATTATCATAGCAATATTCATCGTAATGTCAGTATGGTTCAACTTTACAAAAACATGGCAATATTCAATACATTTTTGTTACAATTCATACCACCAAATTTTCTCCGTGTACAACATCGTAATTTGGTAATCTCCCACTCCATGCTTTGAAAGGTTGAACAATGAAAACGTGAAATATTTCTTCGAAGTGAGAACATTTTTCAAGAAAAAACAAACCAGGAAAAAATAATCAGATCTGCCCAGATCTAAATGGATCTATTAAGATCTGAAAAACTATGATTTTGGCTTGTGTTTGTCACAATAAATATCACAAAATTTCTAATAACTGCTTATTAAGATTTAATGTCATATTCAATACAGATCTAGCGGGATCTACTTAGATCTAACCAGATATGCTGAGATGTGATGAGATCTAGTGAGATATGAGCAGATCTAATCTGATCTACTAAAGAATCAGATTTATTAAGATCCAGTGTGGCACTGGCTTATAACAAGGCCCAGGCTGGGAATTATTTGGGGCCCCCTAGATGTGGCATACTCTTGGAAAAATCAAAATTTCATCATAACTCCTACCAAAAAATAAAGGAAACTGAAAACCGAATGGGCCCCAAATACCTGAGGGCCCCCGGCGATCGCTGGGGAGCCGGGAAGGCCAGTCCGACACTGTTGAGATTTGATGATTTTTTCTCGGGAATTCATCTACGATCGGGGGAAGGTATCTACCGTAGAAGCAAAAAATAATTTACCGTAACATCTACAGCGTACAACAATTTGGTTCACGAAAATATGACTAGAAATGTTGATTCCGAATCTCTCTGATTATCGAAACCCACTGAATCCAGCTCGTAATCGATAGTACTCTTTCACACATGAATTCCGATTAGTGGATTAGGTTAAGGAATTTATCGTTTTAACCACATACCCTAATAGAAATTTTGGATGGGAAAATACCAGGGCCTGACAAGGGATGCCTGATTTCCTATCAGGTCTTTAGTAGGTTTCGTTATGTTTCGTACCCCTGCGTTACAACCCTATTTGAATCCTATTAGGGAAATCAAAGAAGTCCCCATAAGCTTCTCCTTATTTACGATTTCCAGATTCTAACCTGATCAGGACCTTATTAAAAATAGGGGAATAAAAATGTCTGATCAAATTTCTACCAGGGTATTTTTATGTTTCCCAATATCTCTCGGATATCGAATCGATGGCATTGCATTGTATTTTCTGTATTTTTCATTCATACATTTTTAAGAGACGGGGACATCTATCTTATTTTTGAAATACAATGGATATACATAAAGTATTGTATTCCGCTTTGTTCGTCGATACATACACCTCCGTAAATATACGTATATGACAATAATGAAAGAACGCAGGATAAAGGGAGGTCAGAAACAAAAAGACCAGAAACAAGAGGGTGTTTCAGGTTGACGGTATAACTGCTTGTCTACTACGTGCTATTATCGGGCGTGTGTGACAACGTCGATCACGCCGGAGGGGGTATGCCGCGTGCGCCTCGTTAAATTCTTCGGCCAGGGAATGAAATGCAGCCAAGATTCTGTGAAATCGTGTGCGATCACTCTTTAAAAGAAAGACATCGTCTCTCCCTTGCCTTTTTGGCGTCACGACCAGTCTGATTAGAGTGTCCTAATTCTTTACGCTTTCCTAACGAATTTTCAATAATTATTTCTCAAGCACGTATTACGAAATAACTCCAAATTGCTGGTAAATATTATAAAGTATGATGAAAAATTACAAATATTTGTGATATGTTTTTTATGTATTATGAATATTCGATAAAGGTGCGTAGGATATTGTAGAGGGATTGAGATCCCCTGTAACATCCGTAGAAGAATCTTCTCAACAACCTTACCGTTACAGAAGTTCAATCGTATAAAATCCTATTTCTGTTCGTAAGCCTAGCGCTAGTATTCTCTTGAAAAATTTTCGCTATAACTGCTCTCGATTGCTAATGGAATGATGAAAATTTAGATAAAATTAAGAATGATAGAAATTATGCGAGTTTTTCTTATAGTGAATAATGATTCAATTTTGGGGATGTAACTCTACCCTAGCGTGTATAAACTCTGGCCCAGTCTTGGGCCCATATTGTCAGGATGAGGCCCATGCTGGGCCGGGGTGGGCCTCATGGTACATACATGCTGAAGTATATATGTTATATGAACTTCAACAACACTCATGTGAACCTGAATTAATCAATATCAAACCATATATGAATGAATTAAAGGAGTTGGAAGCATTTATAATTGAAATTTTTCAATGTTGCTGGCTTAGAAGGAAAAACGGGACTTCACAGGATGACATTTTTCTGAGTGTGCTCTCTAAAATTCTCAGAGTAAGATTTCACTCTTCAGCCAGCCAGAAGTGAGCTTGTCGAAATTTCGAGTGGAATTTCCACTGTTTTGGAATGATAGTCCGCTTCCCGCCACCCAACTCTGAAGTGAATTTTTTCACTCTAAAATAGTTAGTTACCCTAATCTCACTTCTGAGACTTAGTGGAGGGAAGCGCGTGATTCTTCACTCTTTCGGATTAGGAGAATGTACAAACGTCGTTCAGTGGCGTTTGATTTAGAAAACAACGTTGAAGAAGGGCGATAGGGAACTTTTATATAATGTGTATCAGGTTGCTATACATTTTTATCAAATTTCGATTAAAATGGAATACATATTGTATATCAAAATGTAGATAAACTGGAAAATGTTTGTCTCTAATGGAACAGTATCTACATTTTGATATAAAATATTGATCAAGTTTCAACCGATACTTCAAAAGAATATATATCTACGACACAGGCCTACAAAATTGAACTTTTTGTTTGGTGCAACAACTGTATCATACTTTTCCGAAGTATTTTGGCGCGCTGAATCCGAATCTGGCTTCAAAATTGCATTATTACGTGTGGTTTTTGAGATATTTTAACGTCAAAGTGTGAAAAACACCGTTTTTCGACATATTTGAGATTACGTGACGTCAGAATGTAATTTTTTCTCATGAAACTAGTAGATGCACCTCAAAATATAATCCATCCCCTTCCGAATGCCGTTGAGTTTGCTCGAATATCTTTTTTTTTACTGTGACACGACAATTTGAAATTTGTGTGTTCATGGATTTAGTGAATAGGTGAAATAACACAATTTTCAAACTGTCGTATCTCAGAGAAAAAAAAAGATATTTGAACAAACCTAATCGCATTTGGAAGAGAATGACTCATATTTTGAGATAATTTGAAGAATAATTTGATAAAATGTTGTTAACGTGTGGAATAATTGAATAAAACGTTTCAAAATCGTGCATTTTCATTTTATTTTACACCTGCGATTTCTTGAAAACTACACGTAGCATTAAAAAAATAAGTATATTTCCAGAGTCAGGGTATCGAATATACTCACAATCTGCTTTAGTTTTAGCGGCACCAAAATCATTGTAGACCTGTGCTATGTATTTTCACTGCAGAGCAATCCCAATACTATCATGTATCGTTCTTTCTTAATTCCATCAGACTGTTCATGATTCAACAACTCAGTGAAATTTTACTAATGGCTCTTTGTATCACCAGCTGTCGCTTCACTGCCGAATAAGCATCTAATTTGAGGCTTCCGATATCTTTTGAATATCTTTTAGATGCTTAAAATTGTTCTTTCGTTCAAACATGGCGAAAAAATATCTAATAATGTTGCGTAAGACATGTTAAATACATTTAAAAGATGATATAAGACTGGAAAGGTTAATTGGATCAGAGCTTCGTTATATCATTCATAATATAATGTTGCGAGATAGTCCAATGGGAATGTTTATTCGTGTGTTTATAGGAAATGGTACTGTCCCAGACAGCACAAATGATCATTTTGAATTGACAAGAACTTCTGAAAGAACTTCTTGAACAGTCCCCGTTATGACAGTAAAAATGAATTCAAAATGCATACATGTCGAATGCCTGAATAGTTCTTCATGAATTCGTGATATGAATTCTTTCTGAAGATTAAGTCAAGATTCATCAAGAGTTCATTGTGAATTCAAACTATTCATAATGAATTCATGTTCACTGTCATAACGGGAGCTCTTTGCGGGGATTTTTGTGATGTATGGGGCGATACCGATAAAAACTCAAATCCAAAATAATGACACGTTCTGCTCTCAAAACCTTCAAACCGTCGACAAGAATTGATTACCAAAAATGTCTGTGCGCGTGTGTGCCCTGGGAACGGCAATATCAATATTATCGACACATTTGAATTTACATAAAAAAAATGTGTGGAGTTTTCCTTTTCACTGTTGGTGGATTTCGTCCCCTCATCGTGAAGGAATTGTTTTTTCATAAAAAATCAGGGATATTTCCACCACTTGAAGAAATTATTCTGTTTTTTGGATATTGAATCCTCTAGAAATGAAGGAAGAGTCCATCAAATCATGGTGAAAAATTCCCCATCTGTGGAGGAACCATTTTTTTGTGGAGGAGCCACCATTTTCTGGAGCAAAATTCTACAATTATTTTTTACAGTGTAATATATATCCAGTTTCTGTTGAAAGTTTATAAAAATGTATCAATATGGATGAGTATCACCTATCTCTAGTGTGTCCGCCGTCTGTAGAATTTTTTTAATTCACGATAACCACTCCTCCGGGTGCACCGATTCGAATTTGCTTTTTCACCCTTTTTGTCTTGGAGAAAACTCCTGGCGGATTAAGTGATTCATTAATCGGGAGACTCATTTCGAAAATAGAGCAGAGGAATATCCAGCGAATATCCAGGCCTTTTTGGGAAATGTTGGTCTCAATGAGAATTCCAGATCTAAAACTTTTGGTATCAACCTACAGACGTTTAGATAACATCGAAATATTTTCGGATAATTCACGATGACACTCTAAAAATTGCACTAATCTACACGAAATTTCTTTTCAAACGTTCCAAACCTGCTTATGATTGCATCAACCGATTACTGGGTTCTGTAGAGATTTGTCATCTCGTCAATGTTTCAGGGACAAATGATCATCGTCTTTTTCACGATTATCGATCTTAATTGCAAGGATGTCCAGTATTTGCGTCACGAATTCTGCTGTATACATCCATATCAACATCACTAATCCTTAATGTGTGATGATGGTCAGTGATTTATCAAGTTTCAATACTCGTGATATTGCTGATCATTCAATTTCAATCATCCGTATGCTGAGCGTTATTGAGGATGATTGGTCATCAATAATTCATTCAAGTACTTCACACTGCTGACATTACCGAAAATTATTCACCTAAATATCACTGTAAAAAAAGATTGTGGAATTTTCCTGCAAAAAATGGTGGCAGCAAAGTTCCTCCACAGATGGGGAATTTGTCACCATAAGTTGGTGGATTTTTCCTTCATTTGTGGATGATTCAACATCCAAGAAAACAAAATAATTCCTCATTTTTGATGAAAAAACAATTACCCCACGATGAGGGGACGAAATTAGGGATCCCTGGTGAAAATAAAGCGTGCATTTGGAGCGTCGCATAGGAGTGTTATTACCGTCACATGAGAGTGTATTAAGAGTCAATTGGCGCAGTTGAGCGTGGATCGAGCGTGAAGAAAAGCGTTCATGCACGCGGTACTCACGCTTATATTGAAGTAAGCGTGCATTGAACGTATATTTTGTCCAGAATCACGTTATTGGTACGCTGTTTGAACTTTATGTGCACGCCGTTTTTTCGCCAGAGATGCCAAATTACTTGTCGTAAACTACTTTACCGGTTTTTATATCAGTGCGATAAATTAAGTAAATTACGGTAAATCATTTCTGCTATGTCAAAAATCTATCATTGATCTGAAACCAGTGATTTCTGGTAGATTCACTAGATTTCTCCGATGTAAAAAACTATAAGAAACCCAACATGTAAATTACCTAGTATTTCACTCATTGAGTAAATTACCTCAAGTAATTTACCGCACCATCACTGGACGAAATTCACACTAACAGTGTGAAGGAAAACTCCCCACATTTTAACAGTGTAGATTTGAGTACTCGAAGTTATTTATCGCTGAATGTTCAAAGTATTCCCATACGGCACAAAAGTCCCCGCAAAGAGCTCCCGTTATGACAGTAAATATGAATTCATTATGAATACTTTCAATTCAAAATGAACTCTTGATGAACAACTTAATCTTCAGAAAGAATTCATATCACGAATTCATAAAGAACTATTCAGGCATTCGACATGTAAGCATTTTTAATTCATTGAGTTCATATTGAATTCATTTTTACTGTCATAACGGGGACTGTTCAAGAAGTTCTTTCAGAAGTTTTTGTGAATTCAAAATAATCATTTGTGCTGTCTGGGTTGACAATTTACGCCAATAGATTTGTAATTCAAAGATTTTTTCTATGAATGGTGTGTATATACCCACACTATATATAAACATATACATCGACATATACTTTGGCCAGGTGATGACTGGGAATTCCCACATTTACCAAAGAAAATCTTACCAACCGTGAAGCGAAACAGCAGGTGATCGCAGTGGCGATGGTGTCCAATAATAAATCCCTTCGTTGCAGGTACTCCAAAGTGTCGCCGCAGGTAATAGGTTTCAGACCGGGCACTTGAAGTACATTTTATTCTCATAGTAATTAGGATAGGGATTGGAAAAAAAAGAAATAGATCATAATATTCGTGGAAAGAAAATATGATATATTTTCTTATATAATGCCGTGTAATGTGTCTTATATGCATATTTATATGTGTTTATATATATATATATACTTTTACAATATTTACAAATTACTCAAAATCAGACACCTGTATCGTTTCTAAGAACTTTTATACATATCCTATATATATATATATATATATATTTATACTGTTATCATACAATACAAAAGACGCGAGAGTCTCCATTGGGAATTTACCGCAAAAAGTTCAGCGATAATAAAACTGGGTTGATTATGGTTTGTTTTTTCTTTTCCGAACACAACACACTTTTCACACTTATAGCATAATAGGGATATATATATATATATATTTTTGTATACGTATTTGAATTTATATCACGTATCGGAGGAAGGATGATCGTTACTTGATAATGAGGTTGAATAAAAATATAACGTTAATCTTGTTTAAAAGGGTGTCTCTTTGGTCAAGTGGCACAAACACCGGTCAGTCTTCGGGTCTAGGTGTGAAATATATATATTTATGTATAATTATTTATAATATATACAAGTGCATTATGATACACAATGCTTTATCGATATCGATTGGTTTCGTGTTTTGTTTCTTATGGTTTGTTTTAAGTATTTACAATTCATGGTTCACAATTTTGTTTCATTTGTGTTTTCATTATAGGGAGTGTGTCTATAAAGAGAAGGTAATGAAACGCAAATATTGTTTTTCATTTTTCCCTTTGAAATGCTTTGTCAAACGCCAAGTCACTTATCACTTCTCTCACAAATAGTAGAATTAGTATTTTCACTGTTGAACAAATCTCCTCAGGTGAATAAATAACGTTACACGATATCATATATTCCTCAGTAGCAAATAATGTTCGTCACACATTCTCAGAATGTTCTAAGAACGTTCGGAGAGTATGTCACGTACATTGGTGTTACTTGTGTTCTCAAGAGATTCTGTGAAAATTCATCGATCTGTATAACGGTATTTGTCGTAGCGATGGACGATCTTGAGAGGATCGATCCTTTTTTTATAGAATTTTAATCAAATTTTGATCAAAATTATATAAAAAGCAATACAAACTTGATAAATTTTCTGTAGAGAAAAATCGATTCTGTCAAGAGCAACTGTATCCAATTTGTCCATTCTCTTATCAAATTTTACGAGATATTTCGCATAGAACTGTGATACGAAGAAATAAGTTCAAAGAATGACATTCTTGAAGAACAACGGACTTTTCAAATTGTTGTGATTGTGTTGCGTGAGATATCTTTCAGAAGACTATACGGTATCTTCAAGAATTTTTTCTCTGCAAGAACATTGGTGTTATGTGAGTTATATCAGCGATCATTGAATACAGGGCCGAATTTAGGCCAGGTGCCGCCCAAGGCTGGAACAATAGGTGTCGCCCCTAACCCTTCAAACGAATATTAAAAAGAAAGTCATCAAATTGGGCGAGTGTTATCTCGAATAGAAAAATTTTCAAAATTACATATAATTTATATATAATTGTATATAAATGATATATAATTTGAAAATTGCATGACCCCAGGCTCCAGCCTTGGCAGCCTAGGTTTGAATATGAACCTGATTGAATACACGGAGAAGAAATAAATTCGTTGTAACAGCTAAACCTGATTTTTCTGGCTCGTTTTTGCTGGAACAGCAAATCTTTTGCAATGATAGCGAACTATTTGCTGTCACAGCAATCTTGTTAACCACGACAGCGATTTTTTAACTGTGCTAGCTAATTTTCAGCAACAACGTTTTTCCTTCGTGTATAAATGTAAAAACATTCAAGAAAATTGATTCAACTGATGCATTTTCAGCCGAAGTCTTATTTATTATTTCATGCTTCGGAGCTTTCAAATATCTGAATTCAGGTGAAATATCGATGGAATTCGTTCAATCAAAGCTCCTTGAACTTTTTCTCCGAAGTAGTTAAAATAGGGTGGCTCTTACCGGGAATTCTTTCTCTTGTAATTGGTCGTTCTATTCAATACGAACGCATCGTTGATCGATTCCGCCAGAATTGCCAGTCAGGAGACACCCTGTTAAAACCATCACACCATTCTCGCTCCTTTCGCGCTTCGGTGCTGTTTAGATTACGCTTTCATGGCGCTTCATGCGCTGTATTTCCATCAGGAAAAGCAGGTACTTAACCTTCTTCAACACTCGATCCATAAGCGAGACGATGTTTTCAAAAGCATTTATAACTGTGGAGTATAGATTTGTCATCTGTAAAATTCTTATCCCAAAAGAAATTTTAGTAAATTTATTCGCGGAGAAGAAAGAATTTTGCTAATTAAGGTACTTCTCTAGCAATATTCAGAATCAAATTCGGAAATGTATTGTTCTGTAGGGGACCAAGGTCGAAGGGATTTAATAATCATATTCGCTGGGGCTTCCGCACGTATTTTGTGATGAGAAAACAGCCAACTCGGAACATAAACATACAACTTTGTAACAACCACACGACCTTTTTCATAGGTTTTTTTCCTAAAAAATTTTTATTCCCAATCAAATATCAATCTGACTTATCAGAGCTCAATTTGTTCCTTGTGAGATTTGAAAAACCTTTACCGTGAAGATTTTTTGTATTTTATCATCACACTCGGAGAAAAAAAGTTGTTGAAACCGCAAAATTCGAAAATTTGCTCCGCTGATATGGCAAAACTTGTTGCTGAATTAGCAAAAAATTTGCCATCACAGCAAAAATCTTGCTCTCTCAACAAGCGCTTGCCATTCAGCAATCCAAAATCGTAGATATACAGACGGCTAGAAGATTTTGCTAAATTGCTGTAACAGCAACCGTTTTGCTAATTCAGCAAAGCAGATTTTTCGGAATCGCTTTTTCAGCAAAAATTTTTCTCTGCGTGCAGGACATTGTCACCAACTTTTGTTTGAACAAAGGCGAGTAATCATTGTAAAAATTACATATATGCAAAATTTCCACGGTGAAGGTCTTCCAGGTCTCACAAGGAATAAAATGAGCCACCATAAGCCATAAACGGATGAAAAATAAACATTTGTTAAGAAAAAAACTATGAAAAATCTCGTGTAGTTGTTACAAAACTGTTTGGCTATGTTTCGAGCTAGTTCTTCTTTCATCATTATCGAATTCCTTCGGCCTACTTGAAAATAATTCTCATAATTTGATTCTGAATATTGCTAGAGAATTACCTCAAGGTGACTTGTCTCAGAGATACATTTTAGCTAATTTGAAAGCATCGTCTCGAATATTGATGGAGAAACAGAACCATGTAAAAAATACCTTATTTCGACTGAATTCCCTGTTGAAAATGCCAGGCAGATGCGGACAGAAAATGTTTGTCAGGCTTTGAACGATCTTTGTCCCAGGAAATCCGGTAAAAAATTTACAAAATTCCTACCTGGTTTTGTCCGGAATCACCAACCTGACAACATTTTTTCTGTCAGTTTTTGATAGGATATTCCATGTTTAGTGATTTCGGACGAAACCAGGTGGAAATTTTGTTAGTTCTCGACCCCATTTCTCGGGACAAAGACCGTTCAAAGCCTGACAACTATTTTTTGCCCGGATCTGGACAAGCGCACATTTTTGCCACGCTGTCTGATAATAACAGTAATATTTTCATTCATGCTGCCATGCTGGTAGGGACGTAGAGTGATTTTTCAGATGATTTTCTTCTCATATGGACAAGTGCAAAGGTTAACATAATTCGTATCGGTAATGTTGGATGAATCTCCCGTCAGTGTTCCATGGAACCAAAGATTCTACTATTTTTTCGAATTCGAAGTACGGATCGATCTTCAATTAAAAATTAATCAAAATACGTAACGGAGTGGAAGACTCTTTTTAAAACTGCAAAAAGAAGTTTCGAACAATAACTCGACTTTTGATGGTATTAATTTTCCCTTCAGATCCTTATATATAAATTAGAAATACGACAAAAGAAATTCACGTCCAGCGTGGATTCGGTTTGCATTTATAACAATGATAATAATGATAATAATAATGACAATATATTACCTCACATCAATGTACATCGAAGTTTTGAGATTTCTGAAAACGAAACCATTGATTCAATGTGACAAAGATATCTTACTTGATATGTATTTAAACGTGTAATGACTGGGAATAACTCCCTCATTGGCTACTCAGCAGTTTTTTCGTATTTGTTCGCCAATACATTCCGGTGGAATTTTCAAAGAAACTTATGTACAAGGAAAAATCAAAATTTTATACTCCCGATTACTATCGCCATGACTTTGGTTAAACTTTTCGATCACGCTTAGTTGAGATTTTTTTTCTCAACCCATGAAATATTCTTCTACATGTACATTTTTTTACATGGTACCATTGCTATGCAAAGAGATATACGAGAAAGTTTAGCTAAATTCCTGGCTTTGGTGTACCTTCCACTTCCGCAACTTGTTTTAGATGACGTTAACGCGCGTAAGGTCCGTACTCGGATTGTAGGATCTGATGATGGACATGAGCGTGTAATTCCTGTACCGTATTGGTACCGGAAGGTTCGACTATGACGCTGCTGGTGTAACCGGCACACGTTTCTAAATGCAGTTCCGGATGAGGATGATACGAATGTTTAATAATATTATTACTACTGTTATTACTATCACCACTGCTATTACTACCACCACTACCACCGTTATGTTGATGATGGGGAAGAGGATGATGATGGTGTTGATTAGAATGATGTCGAGCGTCAGTTGGATACGAGGCTTCGTGATGTTGAACTGCTCCTGCCGCAGCTATAACCGTAACTGGGGTACTCACACTCGTTACTGGGCCCGTATTGTTCGTAGAGACATAATTCTCGTTGCTATTGAAACTGCAGTCAGGGTACATGATGACTCCAACCGGTTCGGTGAGAGTGGATGGAATCGGATCGTGGACGTGATCATGTTGATGAGGATGAGGCGCTGAGGGTAAATAACTGGGCTGCTGTATGGAATGCAAGGCATTCGATAAATGATGGTTACTCTCCAATAGTTCGGCATTGCCACAGGAATTGGAAGAGTACGATCTTTTCTTTTGAATAGGACCTTGAGGACTGTGTTGCTGCTGGTGTTGTTGTTGCTGCTGCTGCTGTTGTTGTTGTTGTTGTTGTTGTTGAGAAGAGGGTGGAGCGGAATGAGGACCGTGGGAAGGCAAATAACCTGGAGGGAGGGATGATAAAGGACTGGATAAGTGAGTATCGATTACATCCCCGCTACAGGAAGTCGAAGATGCTGCGTAAGGTCTCTTTTTTTGAGTAGATCCTTGCTGGGGACTGTGTTGCTGTTGCGGCTGCTTCTGAGATGACGTGTGAGATGATAAGTAGTTCGATGACAGGGGATGTAAAGGACTTGGGAGATGATTGTCTAGAATATCTGTATTTCCACAAGCGTTCGAGGACGTAGGATATGACCTCTTTTTTTGAGTCGTCCCTTGTGGACTGTGTTGCTGTTGTTGGTGCTGAGAAGATGTCGTGGGTTGCTGCTGTTGTTGTGGATTATTGTGCGACGACAAGTAATTTGAAGGTAGAGAATGAAGGGAATTTTGAAGATGATTGTCCAAAATATCGGAGGAGGGTGGGTACGCCTTTTTACGTGTCGATTCTTGGGGGCTGTGTTGTTGAGACGATTGGGAGGACGATACCGTAATTTGTTGCTGTTGTTGTTGAGGAGCCGTATGAGGTGGGAGGTAACTCGATGCGAGAGGACGAATAGAATTTTGTAGATGATTGTCTAGTATATCTGGGGTGCCGCAAGATCCCGAAGAAGTCGAGTACTTCCTTTTTTTCGGACTAGATCTTTGTGGGCTGTGTTGTTGTTGTCGTTGAGGTTGTGGTTGGGACGACACCGTCCCTTGATGTTGTTGTGATTGTTGTTGGGACGCGGTATGGGGTGGTCTAGGGTAAGGAACGGGATGCAAAGAACTTTGAAGATGATTTTCCATAATCTCAGCGTTATTGCAACTCGTGGTTCCTGGATATGCTCTCTTCCTTCGGGAAGTCTGTGGATTCGATTGTTGTTGCGATAAAAGATTCTTATGCTGACCACCGGGTGAATCTAATTCTTGTAAAGTGTTCAACATGTGCTGCTGTTGCGACTGCTGCTGATGATTATTTTGTGGACTGTGTTGCGGTATGTCCGATAACGGGCTCTTATGACATATCAAGTGCTGGCCATGTTGCGGGCTGTGTTGCTGCAGATTGGAAGAAGGACTCGAATGAGCGAGTAAATGCTGTTCCATCCGGGAATGTGAATGTCCTTCTTGTTGATTCTCTTGAGAATTGTTTTGCGGTTGCAAATCTGATAAAGAATTGGGGTAAGGCATCAGATATTGATGTGGATCCTGATGATGCCTCTTCTGCGGACTGTGTTGAGGTACCGTCTGCAACGAGTTCGCGTGCTGCAACGGTTGTTGGGGATCCGAATGAACGGCTGGGAGAGTTCTTAACGGATCTTGAGGAATTTCTAAAATATTTTCAAAAATGCAATCAAACGAATTGACCTCAATGTGTTGAGAAATAAGGACAAACTTACCTTCGTACTGATAAAACATATTGGGATTGTAATATTCGCTGTCCTTGTGTTCAGTCGCGTTCTCACTGCCGTAAGCGTTGGGAGGATAATTATGGTTCAATGAATTCGTGCTTCCGAATTCCGCTGTGCAGTAACCACTGTCGTACTCGTAATCGGGATCCGATGCCTCCTTCATTCTTCGATAAGGATCTACGGTGATCGTGGGAGTAGAGACAGGAGCGCTGGGAGGATTACCGGAAACCAGGGCGTCTGATACACCGTTCGAATGAACGTTAGTTTGATCGCAATTCAACGCTAGCCCTGGACTTTCGGGTTTTGACAATACGTGGTTGACAGATACGATGCAATGCGGTCTTGAACTTCTCGAATTATGAACGATCGTGATATAAGATTGCATCCACACCCATCCACCAGATTTCGCTAAGAATCTGTAGTATCTTGTCGTTACTTGACCTTTGAACAACACTGTAAAAGCAAAGAGGAAAAAAATTCACAATTCGTTCAAAACCGATTTGAAATTGTTATTTTATCATTTATCTTATATCATTATACGTGCAAAGTATATTGTTGAAAGTAAGTAATTACGAGACACAGCTAGTATTTGTTACAACCAATATTTCACAAAAGGAAAGGGTGAAGGAATTCTTTAAAAATCATTGTAAAAATCATTTTGTTGTGGTCGTTTGACGTCAGAGAAAGAGAGCAGGTACTTGTGGAAAAGCTTGCCAAACTAAAAGCAGCTGACGCCGCTTCAAATCTTCAAGCTAAGATCTTCTCTTTCATATGTCCCAGTGATCCTTTGATCTTTACTCACCCTTCATCTCTGACGGACTTTGAGTGCAAGCAGCGTGCTTTTCTTTTTTTCCTTTTTCTCTTTTCTTCTAGCCTTTATACGCCGTCAAGGTATATTGCACCAAAGTTTATTAGTACAGTCAACGGGTGAGAATGAGTGAATGAGGAAGTGTGTTTATAACATAACTGCTGCGTATAATATCGATTGAACAATACTGCTACCACCCTGTGGTGTAGCGTTGAGCGATGAAAAGAGACAGATAGAAAGAAAGGGAGAGAGAGAGAGAGAGCGGGGGAGGCAGGCAGACGGACAGACAAAGAGAGGAGAGGAAGAGAGAGAGAAGAGCGAAGAAAATTATGTGTATGTGTGTGGAATATATATATATGTATATGTATATACAGAGAGACAGAGAGAGACAGAGAAGGGTGAAAAGTAAGAAGGATAAAAGAAGAAAAAGTAGAGGTGGAAGTGGAAGTGGAGGTGCTGTTACTGCTATCACTGTTTGAACAGACTAGCAATTTCACGAGCTCCACCAAAGGAATTCTGTCGTAATGACGCTAATATCTACGCCCTCAGGTGCATAAATGGTTCCCTTATTTCTTTTCTTTCCTTTTTGGAATTTCATTCTTACAAATATCATACATTGATTATCGATAAAATATTCGATTTGCTTCCTTGGTAATTATGGTGGTTACCTATTTTGATTATCAATCTGATCTAAACCATCAGGAAAATCTTTTTACCCGTATTACTTCTATCACTGTCTATGTTTTCAGGTTTTCCTTGAATATTTTGACTTCGTTACATTGAATATATTAGAGGTGCACGATATTTCACGATATCGATATTTTATATACAATTTTTATACAGTTTTTATCGATATTGCATAAAATTCAATATCAACTAGACAAAGTTTTTGTAAAAAGTATCGATACCATGAAATATCATGCACCTCTGGAACATATTTCATTTTATTTCTAAAGCTAAAGCCAATGGAAGCAGTAATTTTGCGATGTCCTACTACGATGTCCTACTACAAACAATTTGTATACCGACAGACTCTTACTACTCGATTTTATCTCGTACCAATCCAGATACAAAATTTTTCAAAATTATGTATAATTTTATGGAGTTTGAATATAAATTTGTCAAGACCAATTGTTCCAATTTCAGGGATTCCGGATGAATTCGAGTAGGAAGTTTGACAGTTTTTGACTAGATTTCATGTGACAAAAAATCTTTCAAAGCCTAACAATGCCGCTGAAGTTTGAATCGTTTATTGGAACGAATTGGTAATCCAACAAGGTGATCCTCTGCTTTTGAAGACCCAAAATTTTGCAGTGCATCCTTTGAACGATGTCTCCAGTTCCAAGGAATTAATCTCAAAAGATAGACAGTGATGATTTTTCAGATTTAATGAGTTTCTATAAACGATTCAAACTTCAAGAACATGCCTAACAACAGTTTTTTGTCTGGTTCTGTCTGGGATTTTGAGCAGGACGTAGGACTTCATAGGTTCAAATTTTTTTCAGTTGTGATTTTGATTCAGTGAATGTTTACAAAAAAAAAACAACATCAATTATTCGGCATACTTACAAATTCGATGAGCATGTCGAAGTTGCAAGACATCACATCCATGAACGTAATGATACAAAGTTTTTTCGATGAGGTCTCCTGGATCATATCCGGTTAAATTTTGCACCCTGTAACAATCAGTGCAAAATACTGCTACAATATTTTTCCCCCTTCGTTACTTATCTCATTATTATTAAAAATTCACTTCAATGATTCAATTTTAAAACCATATGTTCTTGTTTTTTCTGTATATTCCCTAGCGATTCCAAAGTGATCCATTTTTTTGGGCTACTTTCGGTTAATTTTTGGTTTGGTAAAAATTTGGTTAGAAAATGGTTATCCAGTTGGTTTTTACCATATAATGATCTATTTGTGACCGAAAACTGACGGTTGCTTCGAAGAAATCTGCCACCAAAAGGTCACCAAAAAATGTGGTTCGTTTTTGGAATTTTTTTGGTATTTTTGAGGTAAAAACCCAAAAAATTAGCACAAAATCATTGAAAAATCACCAAATTGAGATTGGTTGAATTTTTGTTGAAAAAAATGTCCTAAACGACCAACAAGTTACCAAAACTAAGATTTTTCACCAAAATGTAAACGAAATTTTTGGTCGCTTGTCGATTCACCCAGATCCGCTGGGGTTACTTCCAGGGTTTCTTTTCTAGTACAATCTCCAAAATTGTTATTGGCAATTACGATTATATATTGTTTGCCATAGGTTGATACATTAGAAAATTTCACTAAATCCGATACCCTGGTTACTTTTAAGGTTGAATTCGAGACTCTCGAATAAAACCAACAAAACTCAATTTTACCAGTTCTAATGCAAAATTCGTTTGGTCAGTGTACAAATATTTCAAGAATGAAATGGGAGGAAATTCAAACATTTGTTTTTTCAATTTTGAACATTAGGGTTCATTCAAAACTGTTGCAGTCTCGAAAAAGGTGTTGTCTTGCCTTGTCTTGTCTTGGTCTTGAGTGGAAAAAAATTGCTTTATGTCCTGAATGCAATCAATATCAGCCTCCCAGACTTGTTATTTCCAACTAATACATGCCCACACTTAACTTGATGTAGAAATTTGTTTTCGAAGATCGCAAAATTGAATGATATTTACTATTTAAAAAGTTTTTTCAAGAGTCTCGAGTCCACCTCTATTTACTCCTTTGTTTCCCTTCAAAATTTTATGAAAAATTGTATGCTTCTTTATCGCAACATGCCATAAACGTTCCGACTATAAAAATTCCCTTCGGTGTACGATAAAATGATTTTAATTTTCCATATTTTCAGGAATTAATCTTTGAATTCTGTACGTGGTGATATAAAACATACACATGATATTTGTAAATGTACGAAGCAAAGTGTGTTGTTTATTCGGCATTAATTTGTATTCGTGTATTTATGTTATTCCGTGACATTTGTTCGTTCCCAGTATATATGGTTACCGATATGGATGTTGAACGCGAACCATGACGAGAGGTGAGTATTTATCTGCTATCGATGAAAAGGAAAAAGAAGTAAAAAAGAGGTGCAAACAAGTGAAAGAAAAACATGAACATTCACATACCCAGATAGCATGATATATTGTTTACATACTGCGGAGGTTCATAGGATATCTAGATATGCAGTGAATGGTGTCTAGTATGTATACAATATTTTGCTACCAGGGTATCTTTGGTGCAACCTGAAACTGATTTTAATGGCTTGCACCGCAAGTCTTTCTCCTCGTGTTTTTTTTTTCTATCTTATCATCTTCGTAGTAATATCGATGGTGTAACTCGATGCTGAACTGTATTCGCATTGGAAACAACTATTCCCTTGTGGAAATTATTCTCTGAACAACTCTTCGAAAGTCTTTAGAACTCCGAATAAGACTTTCTGAAAGTCTACTATGTCAAGAACAGCGTTAATAAGTCTTGGTAACTCTGTAAAACTCTTGAAAAGTCTTATTTTCCCTGGAATTTCAGACTTCCCGCAAGAGTTATTAGGAGTTATTGAGATTTATTCATAGTTTTGCGAAAAAAAAAATATAAGATACATCTTTCCTTACATGTATAAATTGATGATCTGTACAAATGAATCTCGATGTTATGTTTACCCTGGTTAAAAAAATTCATTGATGCACATTGAATCTCGGACAATGTTCTGATTGAATCTCATCCAAGGATTTTTCAATGAGATTTGATCAGGAGGATGAATTCGTTCAATATGAATCTGATTGAATCTCGCCAAATCTCGTTGAATCTCGGACTGAATGTTCTGACCAAATCTCATGAAATTTCATTCCCCAGATTCAATAGATTCTTTTAACCAGGGTAAACTTCAATTTATTTTTGAGTTATACTCTGTTTCAGAAAAATATTCTGCTTCATAATAGTAATCGAATTTGTTATTTGATCATTCCTTACAAATTTAAATACTATCCCTCTCAAATTTTTAGAGTGAGATTTCACTCTTTAGGCAGCCAGAAGTGAGCTTGTCGAAATTTCGAATGAAATTCCCACTCTTTCAGAGTGCAAATCTGAGGTTTGAGGTTGGAAACTCACATCCACTCCAATTTTAGGGTGAATTTTCCGCTCTCAAAGGACTGGCTCACTTCTGAGACTTAGTGGAGTGAAACACGTGATTTTTCACTCTTCCAGATTTAGAGAAATTACTTTATAAGTCTTTTTAAACCTTCCAAACTCTTGTAAGGACATCTTTCTTGCTTATATTTGATTTTCTGTAAAACTCCGAATAGGTCTTCCTAAATAGCACGAGACTTCTGAAAAAGCTCTATATGAATACATTGTATTTCTTACGAACTTTTTTACAACTCTTGTGATATCTGGGTTATCAACTCTGAAGAACTCTTGCGAAAAGTCCGAAATTTCAGAGAAAATAAGACTTTTCGAGAGTTTTACGGAGTTACCAAGGCTTTATTATCGCTTTTCTTGACATAGTTAGAGATATCGAGACTTTCAGAAAGTCTTATTCAGAGTTCTGAAGACTTTTAAAGACTTTTTCAGAGAACTATTTCCACAAGGGTTCTGATGAAGAATATTGGCATCCCGTTCGTGTATTTATATTTAAGGAAAAATTCGTGAAAAAAATTCTTCAAAGAATGAAAGGAAAATTAATGAATTAAAAGTGAATCATAAAAGAAGATGAAATCATTGAGCAGAATATTATTTTCAATGTCATAACTGGTAAAATACATCAGATAGATAATTTCCGGAAGGGAATATAAGTAGTTTTTCCTTACTTTGCATCGAGAAATATGAGTTTCATATCCAAGGAGGCTCGAAACATGAACATATTGTTGTGCAGTTTAATTTCCGTGACAGAACTTGGTGGTAACGAGTGTCCTACGGCCAATAAACCAACATTCCTTATGCCGAAAGATTCTTCATAATCTTGCCTCTCAATGACACATTTTAAATAACCGGAACAGTGTATGACCTGAAACACAGAAAAAATTTTCCACATAGATGAGCTGATGTTCGATAATTATTCGCAGTCTTAAGCAAAACAATCTTTCATTCATTATTTGATTGTATACTTGAATTAAAAAAATTCCGATTGCATATCTGAAGAACCTATATTGAAGAATGAGAAACGCTTGGATTGGTACTCATATTACAATTTATGTTTGAAGATATGTCTTTTCAATTGCAATGTTGAACATGAAAATTTCATGTTGCTGGAGTTTGAATCGTTTATTGAAACGAATTGATATTCGAATAACGAAACAGCTGTTAAAGCCCTAAAATCTTGAAGTACATCCTTTAAATTATGTTTCCAGTTCCTAGTAATTGTTTTCGAAAAATCAACACCGATCCTCCATCTGATTTTGTGAGTTTAGATTTTCGTTCCGATTCTATGAACGATTCAAACTTCAAGAACATAAAATTTATGAAATTTAAATTTCTTAAGGGAATACCAGCGGCCTCTGACCATTCAATCCGAGCCAAATCTTTTCTGACAAATTATTCAAAAATATCGCTCTGTACAGACCATCTTCATTGATTGAAAAATGTCTGTATACAGAGTGATATTTTCATTTCGTTCCTTCGTTTTCGAGTAATTTATCAGAATAATTTTTTCCGTGTCCTTTTCTATCCAATGCTTCCGGTTGCATCTTCAGGAGTCGATGGTATCATCTTAAAGACGCCCAATGAACAATTCATGTCATGAGATATTCTTGAAACATCCAGGACGAATCTTTTAAACAAAGAAAAATATGTAATGCATGGAAATTCTACACTGAGAGAAGAGCAATTTGGAGGTTCAGTGAATAATATTATATTTGATCGATAAATCTGAATATTACTGAACTTTCAGCGATGTTTCTTGAAATTTCAAAAAAACATTACTGAAATTTTGCTTTACATTACTCGGCGTTCCTAAATGTTTAGTAATTTAGTGATACACAGCAAATTTGGTCGCGAATATTATTGTATTATATAATAAGGATTGAAGGACACTGAGGAATCTAGAGCAAACTTTCAGTAATTCTTCTTGAAATTTCATAAAAAATCGTTGAAAGTTGAGTACTATTCAGATTTATCGAACAAGTATATCACCATTTATCCAACCTCCAAATGTGCACCAAATTCAATGCGGTAATGAAGCACCAAAAGATGGGCAGCTTCAACTACTTTTTGTACTTGAAGTACTTTTTTTTTCTGTCAAGTACTTTCCTTCTTACATAAAACAGAGATTCTGAATGTTAAATTAAGAAGTAATTGACAAGAAAAATTACTTTCAGTACAAAATTAATCGAGGGTGTTCATTCCTCTGAGGCATGAATGGAATTCCCTAGACAACAAACAGTCCGTGAAAACATTCTTCGCTATCTGTGTTATGCATCACTACACTGTAAAAAATTTCTATAAGAAAATTTCCATAAGTTTATGTGAAGTAATTAACATATACACGCGTTAGGAATTTCCCACCCTTGTTCAGAAATTTCCTGTAAAATAATAGTAAAAATCCCATAAAATTTAGAATTTTCAGTTCAATTTATCGGAAATTTCATACTTATATATTGGAAATTAATTTTCCATCCGGTGATTGGAATTTTCTTTCTTATTTTTTCACAGTGCAAGGAAAAAACACATTTTTTTCCGTGTGTGATGAACGAAATTCTGATAAATTGTGAGAATTGAATGATTACGAATATAAAAATTTGTATACATTATTTTACGAGTATGTAAGACTCATGCAAGATTCACATAAATAATCTCATCAACACAATGCACCTGCCATGATCCAAATTACATATGTCCTGAAGTAATAAAAACACATGTTTCAATAATTCCTCCATCGAACTATATATCCCTAAAACAAATCCGTCCTTTGTTAACGATCTTGATTCATTTCACCAGGAATTTGTGCAAACAACATCTCCGAAGTTAATCTCAGTTTATCGATATAATACTTTATTGGTATCCGTACATACATGCGATTTAGCAAAATTTGGAATACCCTCGGCGGAGAACGGATCTTCCTCATTCATTCGTCAAACAATCGACATATGCTCGGGCAATAAAGTTTGATTTGCTACCGGTGGCCCGAAGTAAAGGAATCGGTGCTACACGAACGAGGGGGAAAAAGAGAGGCACTTGCCGCGCGCTTGCTCGTTCTCCATCTAGGAAGAAAGGACGATTTCCGCCCCCTCGAAAAAGAAAATGTTTGTCAAATAAGTTTCGTTCGGAATCGTGTAGCAAGAGTAGTACTCTGCGATGATGACCGTGGACACTCGACAAAATCACGGTACACACAAACCAGAAGAAGAGAAAAAAAAAAGAGGAAACAGCCCTAACGCGAAGGCGTGGAGTTGAGACGAGTCATGAATACGACCCTCTTTATATAAGCTGTTAGGAGCCAAACCGAGTGTGGCGTGTTGGTAGTTAAAAGGATGTATATGTTGGATGAACGAAAAGTGAGGGTAAGTTTTTGTATGAGGCACTTACGCGAGCACAAAGCAAGTCACAATTCATACAATAGTAATGTAGTTTTCTATTACTTCTTCCTTTCTATCCCTGTCTTTTGTATTCTTTACAAATTGAATAAACGAATGTCAAATTCTCTTTTCTTGTGTATAATCTGCCGCAAAAGTGGTTTGAAGGTCCACTAATTGATACATTTCATCACTTTTTGAGTGAAAAAAAAAACGAAAATTTTTTTACTTCTCATTCTATGAGAGACTTCACATTAATGTTCGGAAGTAATTAACACATATACATGCGTTACAAATTTTTCATACACTGAGGACCCAATTTCTCAGATTCAAAGAAAATTTCTCTGCCCTCATTCTGATAAATCTTGTTTTCCATGAAAAAACTTATTCATTGAAATGGAGAAATTTTCCATTGAATTTAAATCATATTCTTCGAATTTAGGAAAGGATATATTTTTGTTTAAATTTGAAAATTCTTGGTTTGGGTTTGATGAAACTTTTCTCCATTGAACTGAATTCTCGTTCATTGAAAAAAAGATTTATTAGAATGAGGGCAAAGAAAACTTTCTTTTAATCTAAGGAATTGGGTTCTCAGAGTACTTCTTTATCGGAAATATCCTGGAGAATGATAGTGCAAATCCTATAAAATTTGGAATTTTCAGTACAATTTATGGGAAATTTCATGTTGTTAAAGTTTGAAACGTTTATAGAAATTGAATAAAAATTAAAACTCATAAAATCTAATGATTTATCGTTATTTACCTCGTCGAAATCATTCGCTGGACCAGGATATATCTTTCAGAGAATATGCTGCAAGGTTTTGAAGCTTTGATAGCTGAGTATTTTGTTATTTATGAAATTTCATACAGATGTATCGGAAACTGATTTGCCATCCCATAATTGTACAGTATTTGAACAAAACTATGGATTTGTGGATATTCATTGTATACGAAAAATGCTGTTTGGAAAGTAATAACAGGATCCCATAAGTATGTACGTAAGATTCACGTGGGATGAAACGAAATAAGGGAGCGTCGCGTGATTCTGATTAATTTCTTTCCCTTCAATTGCAAATTGCACCCTTCTGTTCCAGGGGTACTAAGCCGGTGCAACGCAACAACGAGATTGCATACGAAAGACGATGCACTACTGTCATACAGAATAAAAGAGCCTATTTACTTAAAAAATTCACGCATGACACTCGAGACGCGCCATGCGTCGTGGCTGGGTCGTTCTCTCATTCAATTAGACGAGAATTGGTAATTTGTAAACTCATCAAGGAAACAAAATATCAACACTTCAGGCTACTGTCGTATGCGCATAGTTGATTCGATGATAGTAGGGAATTTTTCGAGTATAAGTCACTTATGAATCGTAATATTAGCATGCGAGTACACATACCGAGTACATGAATAATCATTCTTTTTTTTCTTTTAAAGAACGAGAAATTTATGACAACTCTCGTACGATGCCACGACTCTTTTACGTCTTTCTCTTTTCTTGCTTTGAATTAATATGCACAGGAATTGCATCGGTATCATTTATTATGGAAATTTCTTTCTCATATCTTGATATATCGCGAACAGAAGAATAGATATTTTCTCAGGGGCTTGTCGATTATTTTCAAAAATTGAAAAAATCTTCATGCAGAACCATACGTGACTTCTATGTTTCTTCACCCCCAGACAAAGGCGCACGCAAGCATTTTTGGGAAAGAATTTTTCCTGACGCTTCGAAGGTATTATGGAACCAAAAATATCTTCCCGGGTCGAAAAATTTGAACGGTTTTTGTTCTCATATTCCGTTGTTAGACTGATTTTGTCCTGATTGTTGAATAATGTGGACAAAAACAGTACTTTTTCATGATTTTAGTCTGAATTTCTCCTCCAACGAATGGAAGTGATCGAGGGATGTATTCTTTGGAAGAGATGGTTATTTGATTGTAATTTCTTAAATCATGGATTATAAAGCCTCATTTCATTGATTCAAACACCTCCCAAACTTCGTTCATATTAAATATTATGTCCCATGAAATAGCTC
Source organism: Gonatopus flavifemur (assembly GCA_018340375.1). Taxonomy (NCBI): domain Eukaryota; kingdom Metazoa; phylum Arthropoda; class Insecta; order Hymenoptera; family Dryinidae; genus Gonatopus; species Gonatopus flavifemur. The sequence goes on from JAFFJZ010000005.1 coordinate 18,751,391, forward strand.
ACGTTGAAACAATCACTTTCAAGTTTGACCTACAGAAGTGTTCCATTGTGATCCTAAACTTAGTTTTCCGTTCCAAAAAAAAAACAAACATGAATTTCTCCTTCAACGAATGAAAGTGATCGAAGAGGAATTCAGACTAAAATCATGAAAAAGTACTGTTTTTGTCCGCATTATTCAACAATCAGTCTAAAAACGGAAGGCCAAAAACCGTTTAAATTTTTCGACTCGTGTTCTATCTCAAAATAATCACGTCAATAATATTTCAAAATTTGTGGAATGAAAAATCAAGTTGGATCCTTTTTTCCTTTCCTTTCGATATTGCTTCATGTACTGAAATTAAACAAAGTTAATTTTTGTGAATAATTAATCTCAATAAAATTGATTACAATAATAAAAATAAGAATAATGAGAAGAAAAAAAGTAATCTGTAATTTTATTACACAAAGAATAAGATGAAAAGAATTCTTTCAAGAGCCTACAAGATTTTCGGAAGTTCTTGAGGAAGTAAAAGCGGAAATCGATGATGAGTTTATTGTCCGGTTTAAAGCTTCACAATGTTCCGTGGTAAATAAGGGAACAGAGAAGAAAAGAAAAGGCAGGGAAAAGTGCACGTTTGTACGGGTGGGAAATCGATCTACGATTATCATGAGACTGGCGGCTGACTGATTGTTGACTGTTTGGCTGCTTGCCCAGTGAATCGTAAAACGAATAAAAATTCAAATGCTAAATAAAGAGATAAGGGTTGGTTAGCTAAGTAGGGACCGTATTGTCCCGGTCACGCGCGACTCGAAAAGAAAAACTTTAGCAGGATTACCAGGTAGATACGCGGTAACCTCAATTTCACTATTTAGAATCCATCTACGATCATCGTCGTACGTTCCTCCGAATGGCAATAAAAATGATAAACAAAAAATCACATTTGATTTTGAGGTAGCGGTATTCAACAGTGCATCGTTGTTGCATCCGGTTCTGATTGTTCTTGAATTTTATTATATGAATAATGGATTGTGTATTTCCTGCGCGAGGATTTTTCTTTTTACTTCTCACGGTGAATCGCAGTGTTTGTTATGGAATTTGCGAAGTTGAACGATAAATAATTTGAACCATTAATTATGTTGAAAATATAAGATAGTGGATTGTATTTCGTTTTAGATTTTCAGTGCGATCAATGTTCTCCACCCACTTAAATCAAATAAATTAACGTGTAGGTGGCTCTAATATTCAAAAACTCAACCAGTCCCTCACAGCACCACAGTCCCAGAAGCATTCTCAAAGAATCCATAAAGCACATAATCAGTTCACATAATAAGGATGTTTTATGAATTCTTCTGCGACTGTGGTGTTGTGTGGGTTATGTTTTTTCATGAATCAGAACCAGACGATGCTCTAATGCGACAGGGAGCCTCAGAAAAGCTGAAATGTCTTTCTCGTGCTGGAGCAGAAGCTAAAATGTTTTCAAGAAGCACATGATTCCGGTAAATGAACTATTGCTAGGGGAAAGAAATTGTATAATATGTACATATGATAAAAGATTTCATTCTGAGGGGTAGAAGTTTTTCAAAAAAACTACCAAATATTCTCAGAGTAAAAACGAATCATATATATCTCCTATATGATACATATAAGAGTCATGCATGGCCATATACGTACCATATATGACGTTGTTTATCCCGTATATGGGTCATTTTTGGTCCTTATATGAATCCAATAATCATATATAAATTTTATATCGGTCATATATGTCCCACATATTAATTATATATGACTACAGATGATTTTTACATAAATCATATACGAATTCCCAGCTTGTTGGCCACATTTTGGCCGAGTCTTAGGGCCCATATAGGCAGCATGGGGCGAGAGATCTGAACGATGTCTTATACAATGAATTTGGGTATCCCAAGTGGAAAAATTTTTCAAATTATATATATACTCTATATATAATTGAACACAGTTTATATACAAATTTTGTATAATTATATATTACAAATTATATATAATTTTAAAAACATTTCCATTTGGAATCTTTGAGATACATCAATATACAAAAAAGTCATTCAAAAGACATCTCATAATGTTACGAAAGATACGCGTTAAACGACTTTAAGATATTCTTCAAAGTATTTTGGAAGAATTCCATGAAACTTAGTATACATTACTCTAGACATTTTCTCGTCCTTGAGAGGCTTCATTAGACTCTTGTAAGGGGCAGGACCTTTGTAATAGAGTGAAAGATGACTAGATTGATCTTTGTTAGAAAAAATGTTTGTAGAATATTATATTTCAATGCAAAAAACGCGCAATAATATAAAACTTAGATATTTGCTAGATAATTACACAAGATGATGTATCTTTCAATTATTATTACTCGCATTTGAAATTAAAGGCTTTCCATGAAAAGTTCAAAAGTTCAATTAACAACCCTAGGAAAAATTCTTTATATCCCTGTGGGAAATGATGTTGTAGAAGTTCGAATCGTATATAAAAACGAAATGGAAATTCAAACTCTCCAAGTCTCATAAATCATCGTTACTTATCTTCTCGAATCAACTCCTCGAAATTGTAAAGATCGTTCAAAGAATATCCCGTAAGATTTTGAGTCTTTAACTGGGGTTGGATCTGAGTATTTCTTTATTCGATTATTAATATAGTTCAATAAGCGATCCAAACTTCAACAAAATTGAAATTGAAACTCTTTGAATCTAAAAGTCTTCCCTGAGTCAAATTGGGATGGTCTAGGCCAAGATAAGGCCTTAAATGGCCCAATTTCCAAAAAACAAAATTTGTAGCTGGGATATGATTCAGTATTACTAGGAAAAACGATGATACCAGCCTTACCTTATATCCTGAGTCCACGAGACCGGCATTCCTTTTAGCTAAGATACATTTCATTCGGAGAGAAAAGGCACGTTCTAATTCTATTTCCCCTCGCGAGTTTGGAGGTGGAAACGTGAAACCTACTAAATCGCTTGGATTTTGAGGTAAATTTAATACCGACGCCATTTCCTCGTGATCCATTTGATAAATGTATTCGAAGATACTATTTCCAGTTAATTCCACCTGAAACAATTGAACGGTTGATCATTAGATGATTGAAAAATTGATCGGTCGGAGCGTTTCCATACTGAAGAGGAATTTATCATTAAAAATTACTGGTTTTTTGTCATCAAATGGGGGATATACTTAACACGAGGTTAAAAATCAATGGAAAATACCAGTAATCTCGTCACGTTATTTTGACCGAAAAAAAAACTTTCACGGTCACCAGCGTCGAACATGATTGATTGTGATCATCAACCTTGTTGCTTCTTTCTCCAGAGCCACGGAACTTTGTGAAAATGTTATGGTTTTCAATTGACATCGATCTCACTAATTGGGAGTCTTTGTTTTCCAAATTGTGTCATAAAAAATTACATTTTGTGGAACATTAATTTTCAAACTTTGTAGTGTGAAAAATTATTGGTTCCTCTCATCAATTTTGATCTCATGCCAAGTGTATAAACACTGATGCCACTTTAACGACTTTTGTTTCTTTCTCATTTGTTATTCTCACTGATGAGAAGAAGTAATTGAACATTTCCGTTGGATCTAGCGATTAGGTGGCAAAAGTTTATATAGTCTCCAAAAAGGAGCATTTACTTCCAACCTGAATACCAGCTGATTTTAAGATGCAGCCAAAACTAGCTCTGTTTCAACTGAAAGTAGGGGTGCACACGAGACTCGCGTCAAGAACTTGGAAAATGATGTATATTCATCATTCTACTGTTTGTAAGACATGGTTTACTAAACTCAATTGAAGCTTCGCATCAGACGGAACAAATTCGTGACAGGTTTTGATCTTGCAAATGAAAATGATCAAGATCTATATCGAGATCTGCATTGAGCGTTACACCGAGACGAGACGAGACTGACAAACGATACCGGAAGCATATCTTGGTTGATCTTGTTTATGAAATCGGTATGATCGATTATTCCGTTTCATTAGATACGAAGTCGGAATTCTGTGCGGTGGATACCTCATTGGAACACGTTTAAATTAAGATGATGTATTCTTTTTCAGTCTCGACGAGAATATCGTGTGCACCCCTAACTGAAAGTGAGCACCGAAAACCAATGCCGATACAATGTAAAAGACTGAATTTCAGTCAAGTTCCCAAGTGAGATGCAACCACATTCAGTTCAACTTTCTACTGTGTAAAAACCTTTACGCCAAGTACATCCGCCATTTAATAGAAAAACCAGTAATTTTTAATGATGAATTTCTCTCAGTGCAGGAAGTCATCTTCTGTCAATAACAAATATTAATCGTGTCAGTAAAATAGATGGAAAGCCATTGGTAGAATACTGTGTTGCCGTTCAAAACCTGAACTACCAATCATGTTTTCATCTCTAACAGAATTTATCAATCAACGAAAGGAGACAGCTTTTCAACAGCAACATTGGTAGAATAATCGGAACATTGAGAAATATTTGGATTGATTGCAATTCAAATTCAATTTCTGTGTGTGCTTCCCACTCATGGTACTTTTCTCTCTTGCATTGAGCCTATCAACTATTTTTATGAAGTCCGCATTCCAGTATATATACAGCTCAATGGTATTCTCCAATCGCTCGGGTCGGTAATAAATTTTAATATTTCAGTGGTTCAGGGTATCCATTGAGAATAAATAACTTTATTCGCTGGTGAAAGGAGAGAAGAAATCAATTGTGTTTTATCAGATCATATTTCAACGTTTAGATAATTCCTGAATCCATTCGGGATATTTTTTGTCGATAGAAAATGAGTCACCGAAAGACAAATAAGATTGAACAATAATACGTCCCAAAATATCTATCATCTACCTCAAAACATTAGTCAATTTAGATAACTTTCTGATAATTAACACCTCAAGCGCAAGAAATTATAAACGCTAAGAATGTTTTTGGAAGCCCAGAACATGTTCTTACAATCTCCGCATGAAAGATTTCTACCGGATATCTTAAAGATGTCTCATGCAACAGTTTTCGCTGTCCTCAAGATATCTTCAGTAAGTAATCCAAAAGACGTCTATAAGAGATCTGAAGATATTTTTTGGATTTCCTAACTGGAGATATCCCGAAGACAGTGAAAATAGTTGCATAAGACATCTTTGAGACATCCACACGGAGAAAAATAAAGTTTTACGAATGACTACATTCCTACTGAATTAACAGGATAAAAGAAAATATTATTCAGTTATTGATATAGAAGTGTAGTAAAAATGTGTAATTCATCATGCAGAAGTTTGCACACTCGTACTAAAGAATATTCAGTTGATCATTCATTTTTACTACACTGTCTATCGATAACAGTGATATATCCTGCCAATTTGGTAGAAATGTAGTAATTTTCCAAAATTTATTTTTCTCTGTGCAGTAGAAATCTTTGAGACAATAAAAAATTTGTGCTGTCCGGGTACTGTTTTGGGTGAGTATATTCTACATATATCCTTGGAATGATTTTGTAGGAAACAGTCCCACCTGCATATTATCCCAAGTAGCACAGGAATGTTTGGAATATTCTATGAACATACACAGAATATATTGATACGTTTCGAATGACCTATGAACATCTTGAGAATATTTTCGCATATTTGAATGTTCTATAAACATCTATAGAATATTCCAAACATTCTTGTGCTACTAGGGATAGACGCGATCATAGAATAAGTATTGAATGTTCTGAGTGTTCTGATATTACTGAGGAATTCTTAAATATCATAAAAGAGGTATCTGAAAGATACCAAACCAAAACCGACGTATTAGAAAACTTTCTGATATTTTTCAAAGTACACAATGAGGGGCAAAATGCTACGGCATAGGTGCTACTTTATTTATCAAAATTCAGCATAAAAATCATTAATCAATATTGAAGAGCTAGGCCAGATTCATTCAATTGAAAGTGTGAAGTAAGAGTAAAGATTGTATCACTGACCTGAGATAATCCCAAATGTACACTGGCAGTTTCACTGATGTACATGATCTTTCCATCTGGCGCTACGACAAATATAAAACCATCCAATGTCTGGAACAGAGAACATGATTCTTTTGAATTCACATTTTTTGTTTTTCAGAATGATTCAATCAAGTAATCAAGTAATTTTTAATTCACCAAATGTTACTCGGATTTATCAATCACTCCTTTTGATAAAAAAAACATCCAAATCCTGCTATAGTTGAAAACTACGTCTTCGATATGTCTTCCCTGCTCAAAGAATCTCATTGAACCGATTGATTTTCATCGATTCCGATGCAGAAAACCGATTCAAATCCATTGAACAATGAGAATCAATCGGTTCAATGAGATTCTTCAAGCAGGGTTACCCAGCATTTTAACAAAAATTTTAGCACGGTGTTGATCGGATAGTTCCCGCTAGTCATCATAGTGGGTGATTTACAAATTACAAAATTCATCTACATAGTTTCCACATGTTATGATTTTGAGCGTCAAGTTTAATGTTAACGAAAAATAATGAAAAGAGATATATTTGTTTATTTACTTGCAAAAGGTGAGATCCCAACTCCTTGATTGCACTTTCCAATGGATTGTTGGGTGGCGGTGACGCGCCCCATGCGTCTCCCAATCCTGAAACAATGAATAATAATGATTGATTAATGTTTTTGATTGTTAATCACAAGGAAGGATGTTGTTTCTACAGCAACTTGACAACGCCGTGTATGATACACGTTATTACTTAATCCTTCGTTCGATGTACACGTTACCGAGAAGTTTCTACTCGACTTGTAACTAAGACTACACTCCAGTATTCCGTGTTTGTGCATTAATTACCTTTCCATATACATATATTCATACACATGTTACAATGCAGTTTCATGTCACATGAAATGATTTATTCCGAAAAAATTGGATACTTGCATAGGCATATAATTATTTCAATCACTTTTGTTACATAAAAATGAATTCAGGGAAATTCAAATGTCAATTTCACATCCTGTTCTCCATTTCGTTTGTGCAGATTGTGATATTTTCTTCTCCCTCAACGTGTTCATGTCTTTTCCCGAGTACTTCTTAATAAAGTTTCTGTCGTGTATCGCGGAATCAATTGTATAAACTCATGCATATCATATAAATTACATAGAATTACTTCTGAATAGAAACTGCTTTTCACTAAAGATAAGATTTTTATAAAAAAAACAATGAATGGAAGAAGAAGGATTCGAAACAATAACCCAATTTCAAAATCTCGAGCGACATGGCAATCTCCGCGTGACTCTTGCGGTTTTTTGTATCTTTTCAAATTTCTTCTCCACCCCTCTCCCTCCTATGAATGTCACCAACGTGGTATATAAACGGATGAAACATTATTCTTTGTTAATTCAGGTACCGGACACTTACGCGTAAAGGGCAAATAGTATCGGATGAGATGGATGTGATTGCGCACTTAATGCATTGTTAGCTCCCGGCGCTTTGTAAGCAAAGCATGGGGGCTGTTATAGTATTACAATGGTCTCTCATCTCACTTTTTCTCTCAATCCCTCCTCTACGACATCGACGAATTGAATTTCAAGTGGCTGCATCCCTCTAGAATACGAGATGTGCGTCTTTATTCTTGGGAATAAAAAAAAAACAGGAAAAAAAGGAAGAAAAAAAGACGCGGCACCCTTGTCGCGACACTTCTGGGACGTATTCCCTTTTACATGTGCGAGCAGAAAATATTTTCGCATAACGAGTAAACGAATCGACGAACAATTTTCTTCACATACGCGTTTCATTGATATATTGATCTCGCGTATATTTGAGTTAAAATGATCGGTATAACATGTCATCCATTTTATACATGGGAGAAAATAATTAGCTAATTTGGATAGCTAAACATTAGCTAAAGGAGCTGTTTTTTTAGCTCCCACAGCTACTGACCTGGCAGCAATATCCTAGTGAAAATGATTATAGCCAAATTCGGCTGTCTAGCATCATTCAAGGTACTACCAGTGAAACTAGGGTGTGGCTAGAGTCATTTCTGCTAGAGTAGCAAGAAAGATACCCATATGGAAATTTTACAGCTAAATCATTTGAGTATCCAAATATCAACCACAAAATCTGTACAGTCCAGCTACGATTCTCTACTATGGTAGCTAATTAATAGCTTCAATTATTCTAGCTATAGCAATGAAAAATAGGTGGTAACAAGTGAGTAGATGTCACAGCTATGTCTTCTCTTTATGTGTAGGGAAAATTCAATTCAATTGCTCTGGAAAAAAAATACCTGTGACAACTACTTGAGTAGACGATTTTGAAACATATCCAACAAAGGCACTTATCACAATTATTAAGCACTCTGCTAACATTCAGATATCTTTGAGATTTCTTGACAAGATACCTTCAAGATATCTGGATGTTGGCAACGTACACAGAAAAAAAACTATCTTGTATCAAGACAATATTGTTTTCGTTATATATGAAACACGGATTGTCTCAGTTCAATGCAATTTGCTTTGAATCAAAAACAGGAAAAACAAAATTCTTGATTCAACGCAAATTGCATTGAACTGAGACAATCCGTGTTTCATATATAACGAAAACAATATTTTCTTGATACAAGATAGTTTTTTTTTCTGTGTAGTTTCTGCGTGAGAAGGGTGATAGGTCCGATCAACATCATAAGTAACTACCGCGGCCGTAACGTTACAATTATTTTCGTTAGCTGGTTGGAATACCCTGGTTAAAAGAATCCATTACTCCTGACAAATGAAATTAAATGAGATTTGGCCAGAACATTGTCCGAGAATCAATGAGATTTGGCCAGATTCAGTGAGATTTGGCGAGAATCGACTGTTCTTTCTGACCAAATCTCATTGACGTTTGCTGGATCAGATTCGGCCAGAACATTGTCCAAGTTCAACTGTAATTTAGTGAGATTTGGCGAGAATCAATGGTTTTTTCAAACCAGGGTAGTTGCCACAGTTGCTCTCTTGTTCCAGGAAACACAAGGTGTCACTGAAACGTTTTATCGAAGGTTTATGAAATGTAGGAGAGGTTTTCTGAATATTCAGAAAACGTCCCAGAGATACATTTTGCTGTTAGGGGTGGAATCCTTGTTAAAATCATGATTGAACAAAGCAAAAAATTGAAAATTAAATATTATTCAATGAAATGCAATCTTGTAACCTAATAATACTGTGGAAGCACTCATCGAACACAGTATTGTGGGTATTGTATAGCATTGCGACTTCGGAGAATATATTTTCATACATTGATCGTACGCAGTTTTATTTTTCCTATGCGATAGCTGCTATCACTGCGATCATTGTACACAATTTCTATAAAGTTATTATGTCTACAAGAGAAATGATACGGCCCACATGCAGGGTCCAAAACAAAACACTTTTTGAACACTATTGAATAGTTATGAATTAGTTAAGGGGAGGTTCTCATCAAGTGAATTCCGAAATAAGGTGATTTTCTCGAATTTTTGTTCTTAAGAAGGAAGTAAATTAAAAACTCGAGTTATTTGAAACTCATTAAATGGGTCTTAAAAAGGTACATGAAAAAAATTTTCTCAAGTTAAAGGATTTGTATTCCGAAAACTTTTTAAGGCGTTTTTCTCGGAACCATGTGTTCCAAGTTTGACTCCACGATATCTCACAAACTACTGAACGGATCACTCTTTTTTTTTTATTTTGAAGCTGATTGAATTTATTGGAGGATGAACCTAAATGTAAATGACATGTGCCTTTTTTTTCTGTTCATAGCACTTTGAAGAGCGAAAAAAAGGTGTAGAAAACGTCACCAAAAGTTTGCATGTCTGTCATTTTTTGATTTTGGACTTTCCATTGGTTTTATTGGTACAACATCCAACAGATATAATATATCTCATAAAAATTGTTGGATTTTTGATTTCTGATAACTTTTGTAAGTGATTTTTTAGGTGGTTATGTTTCAACGCGTATCAACAATTCCCATGGCATTATTTGTCACTGAAAAAAATGTTTGTATGTACTCAAAGACTCAATTAACAAGTGTGAGAACCCCTGAGTTCTTCATTTACTTCCTTCCATGAAAAAAAATTTCGAGAAAATCAATTTTTTTGGGGTCGCTAGATGAGAACCTCCCCTTAATTTTGAATTGATAAATATTGTTATCATCTATTTTCAAACTTACATTGAAGAATTTTTCTGTAAAATTGTTCAATATAATATAAGATATCCTCTGTCAATAAGGAATCATTTATGTCTCGTTGACCACATTGAGAAGAAAATATCTTCATTTGAAAATCGCTTGATGCGTGTTGAAATACGAAACGAGAATATGTTATTTGCCGTCGACTTTAAACCGGAGCGATGTAGCGATACGATATGATTTTGATGGCGGTGATCCATACATTTGATTTATAGATCGAAATCATGGAGAGTATAATAAGAATTGTATCTCAAATATTTATGAGACATTCGATCACATAGAAATCTCTTCTGATCGATGAAATATGATTTTATGGTGAATAGGTGATTTCAAGTTTTGCTTTATGAATTGATCCTTGCGTAGAAAATATCACGTGTACATGTTTCGTATCAAGATACATCTTTAAAGAATTTGACAAGATCCTATAAAGTGTTTACTGTAATCCTTAACCTTGAATGGAGTGTCATTGAGTTTTGACGGTTTGAATGAAAGGAAAAATTACGTGATAAATTGAAAGTTTTCTTAGTTTTTTGATAGATTAGAAACGATAAGGTTTGGAAAACGGATTTCCACTCCAAAATATGGAAGATTATGAAGACAAAGTGAAAAGTGACGAAGACAATAATTGAAATTTAAAATGTCAAACAGCTAAATTTTACTAAGCGCTTTATAAAACTCGACGTTCAGCGTTCCAATGGTGCCTGTTACTTTGTGTATAGTTTTCCCGTATTTTCATACAAAAATTCATTTTCTAAACCTCATCACAATTTGGTGGTGAATTTAGAATGATACAGAAATAGTGATAAGAAATCGCTTAAAACTTTTACATACCGTGTGGAAAAACCGCCCTCATCTTCAAATAACTCGTCGTCAATCTGATGACACTGGCCTTGTCCAATTGGGTTGTGATAGCCGCCGGAAGAGGCAACAATTTCGCTAGTTCGAGGAACTCTATATTCTCTTTTACACGGCGCGAACGCGCCGCATTCTTACTCTTTTCCTTCATCACGATTTCTTGCGGACCGGTTGAATTGATGCCCCCGATTGAATTATTATTGTTATTGTTGTTATTAATATTATTATTGTTGTTATTATTATTATTATTGTTGTTGTTGTTGTTATTGTTATTATTATTATTATGGTAGTGAAGATGATGGTGCGAGCTCAAATCCAAGGTATCGGGAGTGTGGTGGCACTCGGAAGAATGTTTACCTGCAATCAGAAAGGAATACGAATTTATTATATATAGCATTCTTTTGAATCCAGCATATGATTTTTTTTGCCTGAAAAAATTTGTATCGGGCAGTAGTTTTATTTTCATTATTTTGTTGAGAACTATTGGGGGTCTGTATTGGTGTAAAGGATGATGGGATCGTGCGGTGTCCGCTTCCATAGCCCTACTGGCAATAATTAGTGGATGGAATAGTGGAAGCACTTACGATTGGTACAGTAGAATTTTCATGAAACTTAACAAGTGCAAAATATTGTCGGAAAATCGATTATAAGATAACGATGCGCCAGAAAACCATTGCTTCTCAACAATTACACTTTTTTGTCCTTCGTCTGATAAAAATTCATAAAACAAGACAGCAAAAAGGCCAAGAAATATATACATATATGAATTAGAAAACGATGAATGATAGGAGTTTGTCTTGGAAAAGTACTGTCATCGACGTGAACAGGTGCCGATTTAGTGACGGTTTTCTTATTACGTACACTGTCGTGTACATAAGCGTATAACGATATAATTTGACCCGGTAGAAGGCGATACTTGAACGGTTATAGATGTGGGCGTTATATGAGTTGTAACCCGTTGAATCAGTTGAACGAAAGCGCGAATTGTATATCACAATATTTAGTCGTATGCTCAAAAATATTCGCGCTTCACTGTACAAAATTTACCAAATGTATGTCAGTTTGAAGTCCAACTCAATTAACATACCATAGTTTCAAGAATAATCTATCGTTTTCATGAATAATATATTTCTTTTTTGTATCATTACTCTGATCGCAAAAGGTTATCTGAAAATCTCTGAGAATTCCTCTGAATTTCACTGCAAAACTCTGAATCTCTCTGAGTAACTCTGAAAAATACTGAAAAAACCTAAAGGAATCTGAAAAACTCTGAAAACCTATGAATAGTTCTTCAAACTCTGAAAAGCTCTGAAAAACTTTCACTTATCGGGCACGTTTTTCCACTGAGAATTTTACTGAATATTTATGAATACCTCTGAAATCCTCTGAAAATTCCAGTGATTTTCAGAAAAATTTTTCCACTAGAGCAATAAACAATACATCGTCTTTGATCCCTGCTTAAAGAATCTCATTGAACCAATTGATTCTCATAAAAAATTGATTCTCAATGGGTTTGAATCAGTTTTCTGCATCGGAATCAATGAGAATCAATCGGTTCAACGAGATTCTTCAAGGAGGGATATATTTTATTATTTATAAGGCAGTTAAATTATTCTCGAAGCTATGTTGTATGAGATGAAATTTTAAACCGATATTATAAAATATATTAAATATTGATGTAACGTTCTGACAATTTATTAGCAACAGACAATGATTCGACTTCGTTGTTCATTGTTTTGGAAAATACATACAAAAAAACCATTAAATATCTATCCAACATGCATTGTCTCACATATAACGAGAAAAATATTTTGTTAGTTCCAAATCCACTTGCTTTGAATTAAGGAAGTGACTGTTTCGATTCAAGTTTTGATTCCCAATTTCTGTTGGATTGGACCAATATCTTTCCAATTGGAAGTGAGTTTATTCGAAGAGTATCAAAATATCCATGAATAAAGACATTTAAAAACACAACAATTTGATAGAAAATATTTCCTCCCAGGATACAGAAATATTCACAAAATCTTCTCATCATTGGAGGGTCCAGTGGATTCGCCCACAAGCGTAACACTTCTCCGTTGTTATATGAAAACAAAGGGAGCAAATAATTATGAAAACACACCAGTAAGAGAGCAACCTAACGATGTCGTCGCAATCGTTCACCGAGACTCCTTACAAATGTAAATTCGTTTGAATAATGCATTTTTTACTTCCAACCCCTGCGTCTGTACCAATCGACGTTTGTTCCGAGTTATACAGTAGAATGAGGAAAATATCGTGCTGGTTATACAATAATAGTGTGTGTAATAATGAATTTTGCTTTTATTAAAAAAAAATGTAGGTAGTTTCGAATATAGTTTTAGTATTCATCCAAAAATTGAAGGATTTTTAATTACCTCGATAAAAATAGAAAAATAAAAAATTAACCCATCATCGATTATTTTAAATAGTTGAATGGCGAAGGGCTGAACGAGTTGTAGATTGGTTGAATCAAAGTAAATATTTTCTTGAGATATTAGGATAAGTTTGAATTTCGATTTAATAGAAGCGTCACTTAATTCTATAATAATTAAGATTCACAAATAGCTCTATAAGGTGAAAAGTATATGGGAAAAGTATTGGTTACACTGAGAACCCGATTTCTGAGATTTAAAGAAGACTCCTTTGCCTTCATTCTGATAAATCTTGTTTTCAATAGAAAAAATAGTTCCAATGGGCAAATTTTTCTTTGAATTGAAATTATATTCTTTGAATTCAAGAAGGAATATTTATGTTTCAATTTAAAAATTTTTTCATTGAACTGAATTTTTTTCCATTGAACAACATATTTATTAGAACGAGGGCAAAGAAAAATTTCTTTCACTCTAAGAAGTTGGGTTTTCAGTGGACCATTCGCTCTGGTTCTTATCGCGACTTTTAGGATAGGAATTGAGTGATGACTCGCGATTTTTGTGATCATTACGATGCCAACCTATCGTTTCCATGGTAACGTAAACAGTTCATCGTATTCACTCTGATTCTCAATGGTACTTATTACAATTTAAAAATTCCTGTCATCAACCCACACGGAGAAAACATCTAGGAACTAGATCATGAGCATGAGCACCGATCATATATCAATCGCAAGAAAACATTCTTAAAATAAAAGCACACGGAAAAATCAAGAAACTTACCTGGTAGCATGACAACGCGTCGCTTCGAGTCTGTAAATGGACATTTTTACAAAATATGGTATTAAATAATTCACGTGATGAGAGGAAAATCTATTTTTGTCTCAAAATGTGAATTATTTGGAGGTATATTTTGTAAAAATTTCCATTCAAATATTCGAAACGATGCGTTGTCATTCTACAAGGTAAACTCTTCATTTCCTTTTTTCCGTGCATGAACCGAAATCCACTCATCCCATGCGGCAATGCGATAAGTGCATAGGTTTGTATTCTTATTCCAGGGAGTTCTTCGGAATAAATCGGTGAAACTTTATTGCAATTGATAGCTAGTTCCTAGATTTTTTTCTCCGTGCAGACAGCAAAGTGCTCGAAAAATTCGCAACAACTTCCCAACATCATGGAGCAACTGTTGTTGGGAAGTTGCTGGGAGGTTGCGTAGCCAAATGCGCAGCAAACTTGAAAGTTGTTGTCATGATGCTGCGAAGATGTTTGGATACATGGAGCTATGACACGTGAGATCACACAATCCTCCGACAACAAAACACAAACTGGTGTAGCAACACCGGAGCAACAGTTGCACTGCAACTTTTCTTTTCTTCATAGTAACCGTTACAGTATACTTTTCTCCGTGTACTGAGACAAATTTTGGATCAATCAATTCCTTAGTCAAGTTATTTGATCCATTATCTAAATGTAAAAGAGTCAGAAATTCCTTCAAGCGAAAAAATGGGAGTCGTTTTGGCTGGCTGAAGACTGAATACTCACTCCAGTAGTGTAAAATTCCACTTTTCTGTTTGTTCGAATGGGATTCTCACTGTTTTGGATTTCAGAACGGATTTTAAGATGAATGTATGTGCTTTTGGATTTACGAATCCATTCTGAATTTGAATTAACAGACTAGTCAATTGATGTGAGTTTGTGAACTCAACTGCGGCTTCATTGAATTCTAAACCAGTTTTTGAGACGGAATGGAATCTAAAACTCAGAACATATGTCCTATAGGCAAAGATTCATCATATTTTTAGTAGTTGTATGTTGTATCCAGAGTGAAACAATTCGATAAAAGGGTTGTTCTCGTGGTAATATTTCAGTCACTCTTCATGATTTGAATTTTGCTCCATAAGAGTCACGGATTCATTGCAGTTAGCGTGAAATATTGCTTGCTCCGAAAAGTGCAATGTACAACACTCCGTTTGAGAGTTGCAGTATTTCAATTCTGGAGAGTGAATAGTCACTTTGAGAAATTCAAAGAGTACTTTTTATTAAAAAACATAGGTGCACGGAGAAAAAAGTATTGCTGGCGTAACGAGCAGGTCTGTTACTATATAGCGCCTACAAAAAAAACTAGCTGGAAGATCAAGAAAAATGATTGATACAATGACATTTTTTTGCTGACATCAACAAATTTGTTAGCAGAACTAACATCTTAGCTGCTGGAGTGAATATTTTTGCAAGGACAACAAATTTCTTTGTAGGTGCTATTGCAGCAAACCATATTTCCTTCGTGTGATCGATATTTTCGTATCCTTCCTGATTCATCCGAAAAGGACTTTCGTAATTAATTTTCATTGCTTACAAATAGAAGAATTTCCCTATATTACATAAAGCGAGGAAACATAAAAGTTCTGCATTGTATGAAAAAAAAAGAGTTTAATTCTGTACGTAGTATTGATCCGATACTTGGAAGTTACACTAGAAGGGTTAAAAGGCGTAACATCGTAGCCAACAACACCCGCCTTTTCTCTCGGCATTCTTAGAAATAATGTAACGTTGCACTTTAAGATCAGCGAATGTTACTAAGAACAACTGCAATTCTTTCTTCTCTCGCCATACGCACATCTCACGATCCGAGAATAAGTTGTTCTCCCATTGGACGGTACAGAGTAAAGCCTCCACGTGCCAAGAAAGATACATTAGTCCCTGGGTGGTACCTATTGTGACTTGGTTACGTCACAAGTTCCTTTCTAAAGTATCTGACAACGGTAAACGTATTAAGATTTCCTCCTTTGATTTATTTTTTTTCCTTTTCTTCCAGCGCAATGGAGTCGCCGGGTGACAGGTTCCTTTTCTCCACAATGTTCTGTGGCTCGAGTTGGAAGAGATTTTGTTTTGACAATATTCGAATAAACATGTTACGATATACGATACTACTGCCACTACCGTTGGTACTACTACTACTATTATTGCTGCTATTGTATCCCTTTTTATCTGACTCCGTGAACTTCAAAGAAATATTTCGAGGAATAGATGCCATGCTATTTGTCAATCATCATTTGTTTCCCTCTTTCAGACGTTGACAAATCATTTGAGGCACAAATATCGAATTTCAAATTAACAAAATGAATTTTATGGACCAGCCGAAATAAACATTCCCTTATTCTCCTAGCGGATCTGGGTAAAACGACAAGCGAACAAAAATATCGGTTATATTTTGGTGAAAAATCTTGGTCAATCTCAATTTTGGTGATTTTCCGGTTATTTCGTGGTAATTTCTGGGACCACATTTTTTGGTTACCATTTGGTGGCGGATTTGTTCTAAGCAACCATTAGTTTTTGGTCACAAATAGGTCATTATATGGTAAAAACCATCTGGGTAACCACTTTCTGACCAAATTTTTACCAAATTTAAAAATCACAGGAAGTAAACCATAAAAATTGGTCACTTTGGAATCGCTAGGGGTGATGCGAAAAATAAGAAGGGTACAGCGTAGGCACTTGAGATGAAGGGAAGTAATATATGTACTTTTGCAAAAGATTAAAAAGTTCGGAGCTTCTAATTGATCCTAAACCTGTCCTTCTGTAGCTTCACAATTGATTCAATTTTATGTTATCCGAGATAGAAGGGGGAAATTGACATTCACACTTATGATGAGGTGAAACAATTCCAATTTTTCCAGATCAGGATTCATGACTTCATTTTGCATAGATTGAACAGCAACATTTGAGTTACAACTTTTACTCGCTGTTAAAATAATGCCAAAATTCTCCAGTATCGTGAGTACTGAAAAATTCCCGTTTACAATGAATTTTGACTGCACGTACTCATGAAAATTGATCAACTCGTTGTATCTATTGCTTATGACGTGAGATCAATAAAATTCTTTACGACAATCTTGCTTAAGGAAAATGAGAAAATGATTTTATATAAACTGAAAATACCTTTTCCCACAGCCTGTTCACGTTTCCAATCATCGATGTAGGAATCACTTTCAAACGTTAAGCCACAAGGAACACGAGAGCCATAATTTTCGACCATAGGTGCCATTTTTCCCTCTTTCTTAACAAAAGTGGAAGAAGGAACAGAGAGGGGAAAGAGGAGAAGCAGGCGGCGAATGATCTTTTTTCCCCAGATTTGACGTTCCGTGCTTTCACAACATTTTGTCTTATCCCGTCGGATAAATCGATATCGTCTATTGTTTCGAACGACGTTGTTACACGATCCCGAGACCCGCGTGTTTCCGCAATTGATTCGCACACTTAAATATTTTTCGTTTCTTCAAAAACATTGAAGTATATCACTGGAAAAAGGAAACAAATAAACAACCAACACATCCACGCGGAATAAATAATTTTTCGATCGGGACACAATGTTCGTTCGTCGAACGGTCGTGAATGATGATGTGACGACGAAAACAACCACGGCTGTTGCTACGGCTGCTGCCTGCCTTTGGCACTTGAATTTCAACGACTGCTCAAACTTTCGGATTTTTTTCTTCCAGCAGCCTCGTGTTCTCGCCATTTCTCCACCTCCTCTTCGATTCTTTTCTCATCCATCCTTGTCACAGGCCTTGCTGCCTCTGCTTTTCTCTCTCTCTCTCTCTCTGTGTCGAGGGGAAGGTAAGCCTGAAGATACCACCCTTATTTCAAGCCCCACCCTTGAGAGTGGCAGAGAGAGAAAAGTTGAAGGGAGTGAGGATTTTTATTCGTGTGTTGGTTGATTTGGCTCCTCTTTGTGAAAAAGGGATAGCTTCGTATGTGTGGTGCTTTTGTGTGAGTGTATTTATGTATACGAGCTAACCAATGGGATGAGAAATTTTTGGGAAAAGCCCAAGCTAGAATGATTCGGATCACGGTCGGTTATATGGAGAAAAACGAACTCAACGTAGGCGGCGGGTGGCAGAATCAAAGGTAAAGGCGATTGCTGGTGGCAGTACTGTTCCCTTGACGAGCTCCGCAGGACATTTTCAGCCCTTATGTAGTCGTGAGATAGAATAGACCAAACAGCGGTTAAGAACCTCTCGACGGCCTGGAAATTTTGGGATCTCGGAATTATTGTTGCGAATCGTTTTAAAGACGTAATGCCAAGACAATAATGTCTAATGGAAGTGTGATTTGATAATGAGCAAACTGAATCATCTTGGATTTTCACACATTTTTAGACAGGAAATGAGATTTAATTCGGTTTGCGATAATTTGCTAAACGGTAAGGTCAAGAATCTTTCCATTATAAAATTTGTATCCTTTCAAAAACATTGGATTTTATCAAGTCGCTATCAATTGAGTGCTATTCAATGTCTTTGGTAACGAGTTTCACCCTTTTTCTTCCTAATGGAATCAGGATTTTATAATTTGTAGACATTCGCGTTCTGCCTTCAGCCGGATACAGCTTTTTAACACTACAATTCTTCTGATTACAAGACGAATCTCACCCTTGACTCGAAAAATAGCCTATATCCTCATACGGCAAATTATTCGATTGGTACAACAAATTACAAGACATTCAAATCCTCATTGACACCATTATTTAGAGGATAATCATGTGTATTAATGCGTTTCTGCACACATTATTATTGAGAATCAGTCGAAATGAATTTTTCTTTCTCTATTACAGTGAATACAATCGTAGACTGTCAATTTCAAAGGAATTTTCCATAATCTCATAAATCCATAAATGAATCGATAGGCCACGAGTCCTCCACTTGGATGAATATTATATTGCAAAACATTTTTCGAATCACCGCATCTTGTGAAGAGTTATTCCCTGCTTAAAGAATCTCATTGAACCGATTGATGATTCTGCATCGGAATCAATGAGAATCAATCGGTTCGATGAAATTCTTTGAGCAGAGTTGTGAGCTACACGAGAATACCGAATGACTGTCAATTCAGGGAAGAAGAGCATCGCCAAAGAATATTCTTGTTATTTCTCACAGTGAAATTATCGACTTCTGTTAAATTTGCTAAGATTCTTCAGCGATGCTTTTATTCCTCAAATTGAAATGATTTGAGTAATCGAATACACGTTTTGCGATACAGGAAGGATGGTTACATGCGATTCAGCATTCTTCGGGAACTTTGGGTATTTTGTGTTGAATAATAAGTTTCTCGTATCAATCGATGATTTTCTTGAAGCTACAAAAATATCGTCGATTGCACTTTCGATCAGCCATCGTTTGATAATTAAGAATATCAATTTAAATATCAAATGTAACGGAAAAATCATTTTCAATAAGATTGTAATCTTTCAAGGAGATAATCAAGGAAGAAATTGGAACTTCCGAAAAATCCAAGCTGGGAAATGTTGTAGTTTGTGGATATTGAAGTTTATCCAGCTTTTCGAAACAAACCGCCCTAAGTTGCTTTCTTCAACTCTTCATCTTCCTCTCGGAACGATCATCTCTTAAAGACACTGTCGTGTATTATATTATTATCTCCACGCTTACCAGCACTCGTCGCGGTATCTTGGAATTTTCTTGACACCTTTTTCTCGAACATCTGGTCCCAAGCTCATAGAAACAAGTTAAACAAGGTATTGCTACCTATTTGACAACCGTTATATGACACAGAGCAAGTGAACGACTAAGAGAATGAAAGGGAAGAAGCAAAAGGAGGAACACATGTTTCGTATTAGATCTTTCTACCTGTCGAAAATTGGTCGACGAGTATGGACAAAGTTTAAGGAAAGCTTCTTTTTTTCTGTTTACCCGTGGGAAGATGACAACGTGGATCGTCGACGTAGGGCGTTAAATATTCCTGCGGTAGAGGAAAAAGAGCGAAAAACAAGTGGGTCTGGGTAAATTGTTCATCGTAAAGATGTATGGTGTTGCAACCACCGAGTAGAGGAGTAGGAGGAATAGATTTCAACGCCGTATATATTATCGATGATGCACGCCCAAGGGAGAGTAGGTGGATGCACGTGAGGAGTTTGCCGTGTTGTAAACTTGGAACAGGTTCCAACCTGTTCCCAGATATGGAAAAACAAGTTATGTCAAAATAATCTGAGGATCCTTTGTAAAAACAAGAGTATTGGCTCAAATATTTATTACGATAATAGTACACGGAAAAAATATTATCTTTGGATTTACGATGGTAAAATCGTACAGGACGACACTTGAAAAAACAGGAATTGTCACATGTTAGAGATAGATATTAATACTGTTATAACCTTCTTCTTTAGGAGTTAACATCGTAATATTCGTTGTAATTTACACTGTAAAAAATAAACGGAATTTTTCTATATGCAGCAACCGGGAGACTCCGATCATGGGATAGGAAATCAATTTCCGGTACATTTACATGAAATTTGCGATATATTTAACTGAAAATCCCGAATTTGATGGGATTTTTACTACCGTTTTCCAGTAAATTTCCGCGTGTATGTATTAATTACTTCCGAACGTTAATGTGAAGTTTTCCATAGAAAATTTTTACAGTGTAATCAAAGAACCGCACAATTCACGATTTTACATTTTGAATAGACTAATTTCACAGATATAGTCCTCCGCTACAATTCTCACATCGTAACTTTTTACATAATACATTGCTTTCACATTAAATTTTGAGACAGAATACATTACCTTTTCTTTTACCTATTATCATCAATAGATTTCTCGGAAAATTTCACCCTGAATTCATGTAATTTTCACTTTCATCCTGATTTATTTTCACGAAATCACACAGGATGGGAATTGGAAAGCCAAATTCGCATTCGTGTGAAGGTAGGGGTTGCGTGAATGAGGTGTGGGGGCTGAGGGTTAAAAAGTATCGAATTTCAATGCTGATAAGGATACTTTTGAATACTATTTTCGCGAGAAATATTTGGGCTAATGCTTTTTTTTATAAGGGATTATTCTACGCCTCCTTTGATTCTTCCTTTGTTTTGTGAAAATAATTACATTCATTATGTGATTGTTTTCAAACATTCAACCCTTATAAACTTCTTTAAAGTACTTTCAATCAGCTAACAGCAAGTCAATCTATTTATTGAACCGAACATTGATTATTTGATGGAAATACAAACAGAAGTTCGATGTCTTTTGAAACAAACATCGTGATTTCATTTGAATTACTATCATTCTTGTTATTGATCAATTTAATGGAAAAAAATACTTTCCTCAAGGTACATGTTCAATCATATGAAGTGATAGTACAGAAAGAGGAATGATTTCTCAAGTTATTATAGTTAAAACATTATAACCTCCTCACCACCATGTCGAGTTTTCCACAGAAAAATTTTGCAATCTTTTTATTTTCATCCCGTCTGGAAAAATATTGTCCTTTCCTACTATCCCTCTAATCTATGATTAGTATTATGATTCGTATACTCGTTTGCTGTAATTAATATCATTAACGTATCCATGATTCGATCGGGTGGAGAAAAATACAACTCTCACGGGGCAATCTAATTTATGGATGCCTCTGTACCTGTAACTAGTATTCCATTAACGGATTTCCATTCTGGTCTAATAAGCCACCTTGTCAAATATTTTGGGAAAATCCCAAACCGGCGCAGATTATGATTCAGAGTGCGAAAGACACACACAAACACATACGCATATAAATATATATATACGAAGGTGTTCTAGACGATATTCAGAATTTAATGTGCCAGTTGACCCAGGTTAAATTAAATGATATTTTTGTTGTAACTTTTCCAAATGTTATTTCTTGCGACTTACTTGAGAAGAAAAATCAGATCTCTGTAAATCTAATATTAGATTCAATTGAATGAGATCTACTCAAATCTACAAAATTGAAAATTCGGACAATTTGGATATCAATAGATCTACACAGAGAAAACGCATAAATGCAAAATTGTGTTGTGCGGTAGTTCGTTTTTGCTCGAGCTATTTAAATATTTCATTCTCGCCCGGAGATTTCTGTCGTTGCTTTTCTGTTCCGAATTATAGGTGAATCGCATTTGCTCGAAACTTTTGAAGTTCCATTCTTGGTCTCAAAAGGTCCTGTTCTGTTCTTACTTGACAACAATTTGAGTCTCGTAGCGTGTCATCAGTTTCCTTCCTTCTTCCAGCTTTTGGGCCCTGTCAAGGCCCAGACCACTCCAACCAGAGTCTGAACGGGGCCTCTAATGAGCAAATTTTCTTTTCTACCCGCACTGAAAACACAGTTTGTTCCAGCAAAACAAAATTTTGATTGAAATGAACGCAAAGAAACTTTTTGGTTGGCTGAAATAAAATTTATTTGGGGTGAACAATGACAAATTTATTTGGTTCACAATAATTAAGGCTTTCATACAGACAAATAAATTTTGTTTATCCTAAATAAATTTTATTTCAGCCAACCAAAAAGTTTCTTTGCGTTCATTTCAACCAAAATGTTGTTTCGCCGAAACAAACGTTTTCTCAGTGCGGGTTTTCTTTATTTTCAGATGATTCATAAGCATGGAGTATTTTTGGAAGAAAGTAATTAGTTTCTCACAAATTTGAACAGATCTATGAATAGATCTGGAAGATCTACGTTGATCTTTCTTTGCTTTATTGTATTTGTGTAGACCTGATCGACTGAATCGAATTAGATCTAAATTATTTTTTTTCCGGGTGAGTATTCCATGGTTCTTCCAAAAGATTGTATGTAGAATCTAATGAAACATGGGGGGTTACAATTGACACTAACCTCTTCCGGTATCAACACTGAGAAAAGTGAAATGTAACCCGTCGGTCACATGATAAACCGTAACAAGTCACGTTTTCGAATAATTGCTATTTTTATGATAATAAATTTTTATGATCGCGATCTCTCACAAATCTGATATCAAATTGTTCGCCTGAACCTTAGATATCCAGATAAATTTATTTCGACTGATTATTCAACTGCCAAAATAATCAAAATTCTGGAAAAATGAAGATATTATAAAGTGACTTCCCAGTAAACACACGCACGTTTTAAAAACGTCAAAAACAGTCAATAACTACACGTTGTGAATTAGTAACATTCTTGCGTTGATTAAACGTGAAAATGTCGCGGCAGATCACGTGTTTTTCAACCATAAAATAACGTCATATCAACGTTTTGAACATCGTTTAAAAGACGTCAAATATTGACGTGTTCTAATGATGGTTCTGAAACGTGAATTGAATTCAACAAATTATTTTGAAAATTTTTCATTCAATATCGAGAACAATAGTATTTCTGAGTATGACAGAATTTGGAAAGTATGCCACACTATTTACTATCTTGCTCTTTGTTGAAATTTTAACCAATGTTCGGTTTCATTCGACATTTTAAGCAGAATAGCTTCAATTGAAGTTCAAACACAAGGTGTTATAAACACATTTTAAACGCGTGATTCAAATCCGTTCAAAACATGTTTTTTGAAGACGTCTTTTGATGGTAATTTTTGAATATTAGTTTAAATTACACGTCATCAAAACGTAATCCCTGGTCGTCTATTTCCCTATCAAATTTCAACTAAAAATCAACGTTATGAAATCAACGACTGACGTTCGTTTGACAGTCTAACGTTCTTTCAACGTTGAAATAACGTGTGTGTGTTTATTGGGTTGGTACGTTTTGTAATGTGATTATACCTTAGTTGGACGTACTATGAAGAACCGTAGCGATGTTGTTTATGCACATGGCAATGGTTTCCTTTCGCATAAAGATGGATATCAAATAGATTTGATTCCTGCAAGGTCCCAAGTAGCAGAAGAGGTTAGAAATGTTAAGAGCGTGTTAGGAAAATTTCCGTAGGAAAACATGCGTAGAACCTCCAAATGAGGATGTTTCGGATAATTATGTGCTATGCACCTCCATAGAATATCTTAACGAATTTATCCAGAATAGTCTCATTTGCACATCCCTTTCACATTCATAGAGTCACCATAGCATACTTGAGAAGTTCTTGTGCTACTTGGGGTAATAGTTACACATCACTTCCATCAGTGTATATGTTACCAGCAAGACCCGAAGTCCAGACATTTTGCGAAATGCTTAGGTAATTCGTGAAATACCTAAGATCTTAGGTAATGCTCGAAAATGCCTGGAGATTCATAGGCATTCCCCGATTTGCCTACGCATTTCGCGAATTGCTCAACGTCATTCAGGCAAACTGAGAAAATTGATTGAAAGATTCACTATGGGTGAACATATTTTTCAATGTTCAACATTTCCAGATTCATACTAATTCCACGTCATGTCAACTTTCCAAATTCAAATTACTGAATTATCGCTCATCCCCACCAGATATGGTGGAGTCAAAAGATCATATTGCAGGTAAATCAGTTTAGAGAATTATTCTTATACTCATTTTTTAAAAAATTCAAAACTGATAATGATTTGATCTGCAGGTCCGAATTTGACGAATGTAAAAGTAAGTTTCTTGACGAGCAAGAAGCACCATTGAATGAAATGATCTCCTTGTGATCAATTGCGACACAGCAATATCGAATACATCAGGACAAGGATTTTTCCGCTACCACTGTCAAAAGTCTTGTAATTCGAGAAGATGTTTGTGTAGAAGGAATAACATGTTGTGCAATTCCGAATGCCATGATAGTTCAACATGTTCCACTAAACTTGTTCAATAACGATTTATATGAACGAATTATAATTTTATCGTGACAAGACATTGAATTACTATGAATGTAGAATAATTGTTGAACATTAAAACATATTTTTGACGACCACATAGTCAATCTTTCAATCAATTTTCTTAATTTACCTACATGGAGTTGGGCAATTCACGAAATGCCGATGAACCTCCAGACATTTTCGGGTATTACCTAAAATCTTAGGTATTTCGCGAAATGCCTGGACTTCAGGTTTTGCCGGTAACATATCTATATATTAGACAGATTATAACCCTATTGAAAATAATTATAGGGGTTGTCTAGCACCTTTCAAGGTGCCAGGACTAGTGAAGATAGTCACTAGAGAGGGCCTTGACATTAACTATGAGGTGACTAGAGTCATTTCTGCTGCACTGAAAAAAAGGTATGGCTCTCACAGCTCTACTATTTATGTGTTCCTGCTATCAGGAGGTATAAGGATGCCAGTATAACTCCCACAGTCGAACGCGTCACTATCATAGCAATCTGTCTATCATAGCTATCATAGCATCTTGATAGCAAGAACACATAAATAGTAGAGCTGTGAGAGCCATACCTTTTTTTCAGTGTAGGGAAGATAATGGTGCCCCAAGTGGAAATTGAAACCTGGCCCCATACTGGCGCGGTACCGGGACCGGAGTTATCAGCGCTGGCGAATATAAACGAGCAATCCAGGGCCAGTTGATTTGACAGTACTAAACTTGACGTGAAATGATAACAACGTTTCACATTGAGCCCAGTACACGAAATACAACGTATATGGACCTGTATCGCCACGATTGCACTATTTTTAACGGTCCGATTGTTCTGATTGATCTGGTCCGGGAATGATTCTATTCCCACATGATTAACAGTTTAATCAATGAGCCAGCTGATGCAATAGAGATATAAATCATATAACTGTATTTATGGTTCAAAAGAGAACTTGGATGTCATTTATAGGACGATCGTATTTGAAATTGAATGTAAAATAACTCTGGATGAGAATGTAATACAAGTAACGCTATTTCTATATTTGTTTCTATGTGGTGTCCGAAGGTTAAGAATCTTGTTGTAACATTAAATAAATTTTGAGCTTGCAGAGTGGAACCGCGTTTTGTATACTACCGTCCTGAAGGAGCCAGCCACAATGATGCCAAAACGTCGGCAACTAACCGATACAAGACGCGGCTCCACTTCGGAAGCTCAAAATTTATTCAATTTTGCAAGCTGCGGAAGACCGCACAGCGAATCTTCGTTGTTGTAACATTGTAAGAAATTTGAATGAATTGAATCATCCGCCAAATCTCATCGAATCTTGTATAATGTTCTGACCAAATCCCATTAAATTTCATTTCGTTAGATTCTATGGATTTTTTTGACCAGGGATGACCTGAGCTCATCAGATCGACGGCATGGATTCGCCAGAGTTGATTCAGTATTGCAACGAATTTGGCGACTTCCGAAACCCGAAGTTGCTTGATGTCTATAAAACAAATTCAAGACTAATTCAAAAACAGTGATAGTATCGTAACGACTCAATTAATTTTGTCAAGTTTCAGCAAATGAATGCCCACCAGTACTGGATCGTTTGTTAATTTCCAGGTTATTTTTGAAATATTGATAATATCCTTAATTATAAATTACTCATTTTAAGATTCAGATTTTGCTTAATCAGATCCTTTTAACATTAATTTCAATACGGTTATCAGAAATCCAATTGTTTATTTTCATTCGAAATATTATTTATATTAATATTTTCTCAAGGTTATGTTACATCCCTGGTGAAAATGGAAACTGAAATGAAGCGCAGACGAAAAGTATGGTGGAGTGTAACAGAGACGTTAATGAAAAGTGAACCAAGAGTGAATGAATAGAACGGTTTCGAAGAGTACTTGAAGCGAAGTTTGGAACAAAAAAAGTGTATAAAAATCAACGTTCCATGAAGAGTATGAATAATATAAGAGGATAAAAATGGCAACCACTTGGCGAGATTCGAACTCATGATTTTCATCATTGCAATCCAGCGTCTTACCTATTTAGCCATGAAATGCCATGAAATTCCTGACAGTTTAGAACCGATACTCAAAGTCTGTATGGAATGATTCGCATTACCTTTCATGGAACGTAACGGTACTCTTCCCAAAACGGTATTGAACGTTTATAAAGCGTATTGATAACGTATAATTTCAGTACCCTACAACAAGCAATTTATTATTATACACTTCGGCAAGAGAAGATTGGAACCTTTTCACGTTTCTTCTCAGCTTCGAATGCGCTTACTACGAGCGTATATTTTCACCAGGGTCATCCCTAGTGGATCTGAGTGAACCGACAAGCGACCAAAAATCTTGGTTTTGGTAACTTGTTGGTCGTTTGAGACATTTCTTTCAACAAAAATTGACCAACATCCAACCAAAATTCCACCAATCTCAATTTTGGTGATTTTCCGGTTATTTCGTGGTAATTTCTGCGACCACATTTTTTGGTTACCTTTTGGTGGCAGATTTGTTCTAAGCAACCATCAGTTTTCGGTCACAAATAGGTCACATTATATGGTAAAACCATCTGGGTAGCCAAACCAAAAAATAACCGAAAGTAAACCATAAAAATTGCTCACTTTGGAATCACCAGGGATACTATTATATTTCCAAAGTTTGGGTCGTTCATTGAACCGGATTTGTAATCGAATAACGAAATAATCAGCTGTCAAAGTCTTAAATTGTTGCGCTACATTTTTCATCCAATATTTTCAGTTCCAAGGAGTGAATTCGGAAACATAAACACCGATGATTTATCAGGTTTTCCGAGTTTGAATTTTCGATTCGTTTCTATAAACGATTCAAAATTCAAGAACATGAATATGACCATTCATCAAGTCGATAAGATGTCATTGATCTATAAAGTTCTTGATAGAACGTTTGAACATCATAATATGCATGTACTTTCTCCTTCCTAGGAAAAAAAAAACAAGAACAAGGAATATTCCTCAGTTTCACGGGCAGTGTGAAATTGTTCTCTCCCAGTTCATAATAACTATAACACGCTAATAAATGCTTCGGCAACGACCTACAGCAAGGAGAACTCATCTCTTCCGGCGCGTTAGAATGCGTGAGCACACTCGCTTCAATATCGTGTCGTCGTGTCATATTCCGAGATCGTCGAATGAATGAATGAATGGAATTCTTTCAATGCTCCAAAGTGTCCAAGGGGGATGATGAATCGCGCTCAACATTCTCCCTGGAGTTCTCCTTGTCTTTTTAGCCAATTGTCTGTATTTGCGAGGGGGGTCAGAGGTTCCCTGACACGTACGGGGTAGGAAAAACATGCGACTACTATCTCGGTTCGGTTCGACTATACTACTGTCAAAAATGTAGGTGAGGGCAAAGTTAAGCCGTAACAGAGTTGCAGGCTCGCGCCTCTTCGAGAATGCATTGAGACGGTCACGAACGAGAAAAACCTCCAACATTCCAAACTTCGTACGTGCTTGCGTGTGTATCGTGCCCGGTGTGTACTTATCCGCCAACGTACAGGGAAAAAAAGGTGAAAAAGAACGTTTTAAGGTATTGAACGATACTACCGCCGTATAGAGAAAAATTTCGCTGACACGAAGTCGACCGGATATGTTTTGTGTTAACCGATAAATTTATACCCAGCTCTGTATTATCCAAAATTATAATCATTTGAGATTGGATATCACAACGAAGTAATTTTCCTCTCCAGTTGTGAAATTACCTTTTTTTATCCAAGTTTTGAAAATAGTTTCATCAAGCGGGGTACAGAAATATTTTACGATTGTCTTTTTTTAGTGGTACAGGACGATCTTTGGTTCGACATCAGTGACGTAAGATTATCATAAGTGACGAAGGAGGGGACCTTCGTTATTAGCATACTTCGTGTCCGGGCATAGGAAAGAAAGTTTATCACACGTTATAGCGTATAAAGGTCGTAGACAATACATGAACCCATTGCGTTAAAAGAACAAATAGTCCAACTGTTCCGGATGAATGTCCTGTTCTCTTCATACGCAGGATGTATTGTCGATTGAATGAGAAAAACTACATCCAATTTTTTATTTACCAATCGCTGATATTGCAAACATTTTGCGCGAGAATTTCATTTTGAAAAGTCACCGATGACTTGTTTTTTTCGTTTATGTTCTTGATATACAATTTTCCGATTGTTACTTGTGTTTTTTCACTTGGAAGTGTGATTGTAAAAATATTTGTTGTTGACGATTACTTTTATTCCATACTTAATTTATAAAATCCATGTGAAAAAAGATATAAATAATAACCACGTTGCAAATAGATAATTTCGAAAAACATCACCAAGTTGTTTATAACATTCGCGGAGTTTTCAAACGATTGAGGAAGATGTTTTTGATAAATTTAACCGACTGTTCCGGGTGTTCGCCATTTTGCAGTCAAAATGCAATAATTTCCCGCATTGAAAGATTTTTTTCGAGGCTTAGTTTGGGAGATATGAGCATTGTTACATTTTTTTCAAAAGCATTGTGTAGTACATACTTCAGCCTAACGCCATTCGCTAAGTTGGGAAGCGGCGGATCTGTAGAAAAACATTGAACTATCCTGGGATTCTTCGTTTGGGAACTATACTGATTTAAAGTCGCTGCACGGAAAAAAATGATATAGTTAGGATAACTGAAAACAATTGGCTATTGACGGGTTGGTTGTGAGAACTATTCGTTTAGGCGAGACAACTTTTGTATGGTCACTGAATCTCGATAGATTTGGTTATGGTATTGATATAATATGGTAAGACTTGTTCGGTTATGATAACCAAATGGTTGGTTATAGTAACCAAATTAATTTCGCCATCTCCATGTGGATTCATTTATGAGATTTTCAGCTGTTTTTATAAATTTGATTAGAAATAAAGAAGACATCCCGTAGGAAAAACTTCTTAGACGTGTTCTTAGACTTTTTCTGGGATAAAATCTACATGGAGAAAACTGCAGTTCAGGAATATAGTAATCTTTAATAGAAAATTGGAGAGTATTTCTTAAAATCTGTGAATATTTGTTAAGATCTGAGAGTATTTCTTGAGTTCGTATGTGAGTTACATACCTAATTAAATTATAGTGTAGTTCTGATTGCAATCATTGGAATATTTCTAAACCAACATTATCACCTCACATGAGAAAAGTAAAGCTGGAATATACTTCTTTGTGAATTGAAAATTTGTATTCATGAATATAATTTATGGAAAATGTG
This sequence comes from Gonatopus flavifemur, assembly GCA_018340375.1. NCBI lineage: Eukaryota > Metazoa > Arthropoda > Insecta > Hymenoptera > Dryinidae > Gonatopus > Gonatopus flavifemur. The sequence continues at coordinate 18,781,575 of JAFFJZ010000005.1, forward strand.
AAAGAAAACCTGTCTTTGTATTTTAATACCCTGAGTTCTTTTAAGGAACCTGAATGAATTTGATTTGTAATTGCAAATAGAAAATCAACGTGTTCATGATTATTCCAAAGCAATATTCCTTGATACAAACGTTTCATTGGCTCAACTGTTTGTGCCGTTTGTGGTTTCGGTTTCAACCTAATTTAAACTTCACTTGACACATTTTGTTGAACGTAATAATTATACAAAAACAATCCAAGTCTCAATGTTGGAGTTTAAAGAATTATTTTTCACCAGAAACTATGCATTACGAAATGTAATATTCAATGAAACGAAATCATCACTTGAGATTCTGATTTTGTTGCGCAATATGTATTATATTATGCACAGCAATCATATACGGTAGTATAGGCGCGTGGTTAGGGTGTTAGGCTCTAGATAGGTAGAATTAGGTAGGTGTAGGCAGGTTCGAATCCCGGTATCGACACGATCAATTTGACTAACACTTCACGATTGTGTCTTCGATCACTGTGAAGTTTCTATAATCAGCCGAAATCACGTTGAAAAATTTTTTCTATTTCAACGTGAATAAATATTTTCACTTTATTTTTTTTCTGATTCATTATTCACCAACATTTATATATGAAAAAAAGCGAAACATTGAGGTTTTGTTGCGGAATCTCATCACCACTCGTTTAGTCACCACAACCAAATGCTCGAGGGTGAATGAATGCTTCTAAAAGCGTTTGGTTTCCACAACCAACCGAAAGTTGTATCTTGAACTAAGTGAGCCTATACTATTCTATTTGGTTCTCACAACCAAGCATTTGGCTGAGCCAAATATAGCCCAACGTATTTGGTTGCAGAAACCAAATTCCAGTGTAGCATAACCATACATTTTTTTCCGTGTGGATTCTGATTGGCTGGAAGCTCAAAAATTTCAAATCGCTATAACTTTGGATTGAAAAATGATAGGATACTTCAATTTTTTTCCAGAGATCAGCGAATGGTATCAGGCTCAAATATGTAGCATACAGTGCTTTCGAGTGATTTGGATTTAGAAAAAAATCTAAAAATGCTCATATCTCGAAAAGTGAGAGACTAAAAAAAAATTTTTCGATACAAGAAATTATTGCATTTTGATCGCAGAATAACGTCTGTGAAGTTTTTTCAGTAAATTATGGAACACCCAGTATATCCTCAGCTTTTCAACAGTGTGCGTTCGTTTTCTCGTTAACACTATCCTATTAATTTGAAATAGGGTTGTAAATAATGCATTAAAAAGATAATTGGATTAGCATTGGAATTAAATTTTTTCTTTTCATTTTCTAATCCCGAAAACTCGGGTTGAAAATCATTTTTCAATTTCTAACCCCACCACAAAGATTGAAGAATAAAAAAAATTGGTAATCCCGACATTGGGATTAAAAAGTGATGTTTTAATTTTCAATCCTGACGTTGGGATTGAAAAGTAATTTTTCAATCTTCAATCCCGACATTGGGATTACGAAGTGATTTCTTTAATTTTTAATCCTAACATCGGCATCAAAGAATAATTTATTCACCCCTCAATCCCAACACTGGGATTAAAAAATGATTTTTCAATTTCAAATCCCAACATTTGAATGAAAAATTTCACAACCCTGATTTGAAACAATTTTATTTGAATATTTCCAGGATATATATTCACAAAATTTGTTCAGAACATTCGAAAGGTTGCATAAGCTTTCCAATCCCTCGTGCTATTTGGAATTCTAATCCAAATTAAATATTTTTTTATCGTATTTTTCAATCGGTTGCAAGAAGAGAACCACATATGTATATTCATCATCATAATGATAAATTTAGGGCAATGCATTAAAGCATTTATCACACGTGTATGAGATGTGTTACTGGTGCTTCAACGCTCGTGTGAGAGATTTTGCAACAAACGCGAGAAGGATCTAAGGGATATGAAAATAGGGTCGACACGACACGCGTGTAAATCCCAACAAATATTATCTCTATGGTTACGCACGATCGTGTACGATGCTTTCTGTATTTATCCTACAGCACTGCGTTCGAATGTGCAGACAGAGTTTATCTGTGAATTATCTGTCTATTTGTCCCTTATTTTCTCATTCGTGTATTTGCGAATCATCATCACTTCTGTACCACTTTTTTTTTATTAGTTTTCCTTTGATTTTATATCATTTTTTCACACGTGAAATGTTATTGTATTTGTTTCTATCGTTTATATCTATTTTTCGTAAAACGGGATACATATTTTAATATCTCATCGTTGGTTTTCAAGTACAGTAAATCAGGGTACATCAGGGACGCACGTTCCCGCTCCACTACCCCATATAACAAAAAAAGCTTCTGAAATGCATTTTTTAATCAGAAAAGTATTTTGAATCCTTTTTCGACAAACAGAAATGTTTTTTGAATGCATTTGGTACATTTCAAATGTATTTGTAATACATCAAATATGAATTTTGTATACATTTTAAATACTTCTGTTCGAATGTATTTGAAAAGTGTTTTCTGTTTTATGGGACAGTACGGAAGAATACATCAAACCTCATTTACTGAAGGAAAATTCAAAGATTGTAATGGAATCTTCACACGCGGAGAATTTTGTAGTATCGATTGATTTTTAAATACTTCGCGAGCATCTCTTTTCACGGAAGGAAAATTGTAATTCTTCTTTGTTCTGTGTCCAACTTTACTACATTGTACCGTAATTTCAATTATTATCATAGCAATATTCGTCGTAATGTTAGTATGGTCCAACTTTACAAAAACATAGTAATATTCGATATATTTTTGTTACAATTTATACCACAAAATTTTCTCCGTGCATATTTCTCTTGCGTGAACGAGGTTTGATGTATTATTTTATGCTGCAGAGGAATGGGAAAGTGCGTCATCTCACCCCCATTTACCCAATCTAAAGTTCTTGACGTTGTTTTGATTTGAGCGTCCTTGAGGGGGTCAATGTAATTAGACAAGCCAAAAAGGCGCATGCAAAAAATTGTTTTCTTTATTATGAAGTTTTTATTCAATTGCAATGAAACTTTGTAGGTCTATTAATACAATATCAAAGTATATAAATGATCGTTTTTGGTCATTTTTAACCTGAAAATGGAGGCTGTGGGGGGGGCCTTGAAGATAACTCATAAAAAAAAATCGATGGGTGAACTGGAGGTCACAGTTTTTGTCCGGAAACATTCTACCGAGAAAAGTTTTTCAAAAAATAATTACAGTCCGTCGGTAAACCTGAATAAAATGTAAATTAAAAAAAATTCGACGATTGGTGGAGGTTTTTCGACAAAGTCGACAATCAATGATGATCGATTTTGTAGAAAAACCTCCGCCAATCGTCGAATATTTTATTTTGGATTTTATTTACATTTACTGACGAACTGTAACTATTTTTTACAAAACTTTTCTTGGTAGAATGTTTTCAGATAAAAACTGTGACCTCCAGCTTGCTCGCCGATTTTTTTTTATGAGTTATCTTCAAGCCATCCTACAGCCCCCATTTTCAGGTTAAAAATAATTTTAAAAAATCATTCATCTACTTTGATATTGTGTTGATAAACCTACAAAGTTTTATTGCAATTGAATAAAAACTTCATAATAAAAAAAAAAACAAAACAATTCTTTGCATGCGCGTTTTCGGCTTGTCTCATTGTATTAACCCCCTTAAGCGACAGAGCATATCAAATTTCCCACAAATTTTTATTATCGAATACATGAAGAATACAAATTTTGAATACGTGATCATAACCCTAATAAAAAGAATCATATATGCACTATATATGATCATTGACAGGGTATGATTTATGCACTCAAGAATCATACACGTATTAAATGTACACGAAAAATAAAACCCAAAAGTATTTACACTAATAATTTTCGCACGGAAAGACAGAGGTTATGATTATTTAGAAAAATGACTGACAATATTCGCTGAAGAATTTTCGTAGTAAATTCATCAAAAGTTGATAAATTCACTGTAAACAATAACAATAAAACAATCACCGTTTTAGTATTTTCACTAAGAATTTTTGATAATCTTACTGTAAAGATTCTTCAGCGGTGCTCTTTTTCCCTAAACTGACAGTCATTTTTCTAAATGTTAATAAATGTTATTCAAGTATTGATATCCCGTGTGTCTAACACATAATATTTTATGCACTGATTATTTGTGCACGTTTAATTGATTGGCATAGAAATTGTACACGAAATATTTGACAAGCTTTGAAAATGTAATCAACCAAAATTGCACACATATTGTTTATGCACAATCAGAAAATCAAATTAATTGGTGTATAATTATTGTACTCCTAATCTAATTCATAGTAATTATTATTCAATGAAACGAAAAAAATTTCTCATATGAATTTCATTAGGTGTACAATCATTATACACTAATTAATTACATTTTTTGTCCGTGCATAAAAACATGTGTACGATTTTTGTGAATCACTTTTTTTTTCAAGCATGAAAAATATTTAGTGTACAATTTTCTTATCAAATGATTTTAACGTGCATCAAAGCTTATGTGTTCAATATGAGGTATTGAAAAAAAAAATTATCAGTGTAAATACTTTTGGGTTTTATTTTTCGTATACAATTAATACGTGTATGATTCTGACGTGCATAAATCATACCCTGTCTTATTATTGAAATTTATATAAGGATATTTATAGTTGTATATGAAGCTTGTACAGAATTGGAAGCGAATATATCATCAAAATTACACACACACGTCTTTTATAAATTTCAGTAATACCTGTATAAACTTTGATAACTGAGTATACAGCATATGGAATCCTTTTTTACTAGAGAAAACAGACACGGAGGAAAAAAATTTGTTGACGCAGCAAATCGAGGTATTATATATTTAGAACAACAAATTTTTTTGCTAACCTAGTTGAAAATTCGCTACCACAGCTAACTGAATTGGTGAGAGATTAACATGATTGATTGGAACAGCAAATTTCTCGCTGGGCTGGCGAAATTTGTAGTATTATGTACAGAATACACTGAGAGAAAAAATTTCCGGGAACAATGGAATATTTAGTTGAATAGTCGTCATAAAATACTTAATTGATTTGAATAAACTTTCATTGGCTCGATTAAATATTCATTCAATCGAACAAATATTTAATATGCTATGAAATATTTCATCAATTTAAACAGTTATTTAATTGAGTCAATAAAAGTTTATTCAAATCAATTAAGTATTTCATGGCGAATATTCAACTAAATGTTTTATTGTTCCCGGAAATTTTTTCTTTCAGTGTGGCAAACAAAACTTTCCTAAAAGAAGCAAGAATTTTTCACTGTCACAGCTAAAAAATCGCTATTGTAGCTAACAAGATTGCTGTCACAGCAAAAAGTTAATAAATTTTTCCAGCAAAAGGTACCCGGCAAAATCAGGTTTCGTTGTCATAGGGAATTCTTTATATAAAAAATATGTAATTTTTATAGATTCCAAAAAAAATTTTAACAAGGATCGATATTTTCCAAGAATTCCCATCACCATTGGATATGAATTTTCATTTTATACTAATTTTGAAATATTGTGAGATAATTTTGGAAAATGTTGACCCCTGTTTGGGAAAATTTTCAAAATTATATGTAACCCTTCAAGTACACGCAGATGCAAATTCGCACCAACCATTTTTACACTTTTCGTTTTTCGTCAAAAATTGATTTCATTCTCACATTTTTACTAATCAAATGAGATCTTTGTGAATTTTCTCCCATATCACGTCGATCCGCACAGTTAGTTCTTCAAATTGAAAAAAAGGAAGGTCAAATTGGTCGAATAGGTACCGAGTTATTAATTGGTAAAGTAGCACGGTGCGAATTTGCATTATACATACACTGCACTGAGGACTCAATTTCTTAAATTGGAAGAAAATTTCTTTGCCCTCATTTTAATTCACCTTTTTTCCAATGGGAAGCACTGACAGATAGACAGACAGATACGGAACCAGAATTACTCCCTGAGCTCTGAGGAACATTTTGGTTTAAGAGATTTTGAGTTTTAGAGACAACAAAATTTGTGGTCCTTCGAAACGATCACAAAGCTTTCCTCTAACGAGAAAGCAAAATGATTCATTCCAATTGAATTAAATCGTATTGAATCAAAATGATATTCTTCGAATTCAAGAATTCTTCGAATCTTTGTTTCAATCTGATAGAACCTTTTTCCATTGAACTGAGTTTTGTTCCATTGAAAAAGAGATTTATTACACTGAGAGAAATCGCTTAGTTGCGTGAGCAAAAATACTTGAGTTAATAATTTTTTAGTTGATTTTAATAAATCTTTATTTGATATAAATAAAAATTTGTTTGCGGTAGCAAAAACAATGATTTCACGTTTATTCATTTTGAATTAAAAAATTCAGTTAATAGTAGCATAAGTAATTGATTTGTGACAACTAACAATTCAAGTTCCTCAGCAAATAGAATCTGATTACGCATGCGCTGACTACCATTTCATCATTTTCAATCGTTTCACCGGCATTCCTACCCATGTCCATTTTTCAACGACACGCCTGCAATCGCGTGCAACGACGATACAGAATTTTGGATTTTATTGTTGGAAGAATAGATTACTCCATAGCAAAACTTTTCAGTTTCATTGGTTCAAAGGTTTCTTGAACGTTTTGTCTGAAGAATATTCGTACAAAATCTGTTTTCATGCAGTGAAATTGTGCTAACCCAGCAAACACGAATGCAGGCCATTCAAAGGACCATTGACGGCCCTACGCCGGCATCGCAGGACCATCAGCGGCCCATTGAAACGCCTGTAATCATTGTTCGAAGGGAAAGTATGGAGCAAGTGGAAATGCAAAGAATTGTTCTCAGAATCTCTCGTGATTAAATATCCTCAGCAAAAATCATTCTAGTTACTCTCCAGGCCTTGCAAGACCTTACGATGCTCTCGCGAGGGACTTTCAAGGCCTAGCAAGGCCTTGTAATAACCTAGAAAATCACTGGAGTCATTTCTAGCAAGGTTGTTTAGTGATTCCTGGTATATATTTGATTTTCAATAACCAACGATATTTTAGTACAATCATATTTTATCGACTAAATAATTTAGTTGAAATAAAATTTTGATTTACTTGGAATATTTGGTTAGCACAACGTCAAAATATTTATTTGTGAGAAGTGAAAGTTTTACTCAATCCAACTAAATTCAATTAACTAAACAAAATGCGTTGATTTGAATAAAAGTCTAGCTGTCTGATACATGAATAAATTTTTTTGCTGCTCTGGCTAGCATTTAGTTACAGCAACTATGTGATTTTTCTCAGTGTAGAATGAGGACAAAGAAAATTTCCTTTCAATCTGAGAAATTGGGTTCTCAGTGTGGGAGAAAAGAGTAGTGAAGACCAAGTAGTGGCATTGATGACCAATGTTGTCATTTCATACTAGTCTAGCATGAAATGACAGCATTGGTAACCAATGCCAGTGCAACCTTATTTCCATCAGCATTTTTTTTCCCAGTGTAGAAAGAGTCAATTCCCGGTGGCAATTATTCACTTGTAATTTCACTTTTTTCGTTGCCATAGCTAAAATAATTGCAACTCAGCTATTTGTTAGCTGCCATAGCAAGAATTCTCAGCTGTTACAGCACAATTTTAGTGCTTCAATATATATCATAAACGTTTATAGGATTTTTCAAATTGTTTCCTCGTCATTCTATGAATACTGCAGGATGATCTTTCAAAGTTATATTATGCATCCATGAGGATATGTTCGAGATATAATTACACCGATCAACAGCCATTTTGGTGTCCGAGGTTTAAGAACTGATTCGCAGTTGTTTCAGGGCACTGAATACAAGAACAACAAAAAAAAGAATTTGTCGGCTCAGCTCGTTTTTTCATAACTTTTTATATATAAAATTCATCAATTACATAGATTGATCCAAGAAATCTGATATTCGTTTCGCATTCAACGCCCCAAAAGCACTCCGAATCAGTTACCAGACCTCGGGCACTATAGAAAACAATTTCTTTCGTCGACCTGTGTTATTGGGGAGGCGTAAAAAGTAGTTGTGAATATAACATCCGCTGATAAAAATTATAAAACACAAAACCAAAAATATAGAGTGATACTATACGGGCGATATTAACCAAGAGAATTGTGAATATAGAAATATTATAATGAATATATTATACTATTCGAATGATGTTTTATTATTCTTTCAAATTATCGCGGAATGTATTTATGGTTATATGATCGGAAAGTAGAGTATCGAATTACAGGTTACGATTCTGTTGCAGAGTTGAGCATCGTGTTAAAGAACTACATTGTAAGCGAGTTGTGTAAATAAAGTGCAACATTGATGACGATTTTCTCGTGTTTGGTCGCGTGTGTATCGTCTACATGTATATGCGTCACTGCGTCACGTATAAATCTAGATAGACTTACTACAAGTGAACTCTGCGATGGCGATGATGATGTATACGAGCCGTAGGTATAAAAAGATATGAAACAATACGCGGTCAGCGCAATGTAAGAGAAACAACTTCTCGTAATAATTCTAGGTATCGTAATATTACAACAATTCGACCCTGCAATCAGAATGAAAACAACAATCAGCTCAAAAGCCACGTATTCTCGTATCTATTAGGAAGGCTTAACAACCCTTGTACGAGGGAAAACGTTTCAGCTCACATACGCGAAAGAAGGGAAACGTATAAGGGAAATACAGAGAGACATCATCGTTGTTCCTACAAATGTTCTTTGATTGTCAGAGCAGGGACGTAGCGTACGTAGGGATGCTACACGAGGGTCGACACCCTACAAAGCCAGCCCTACCTGCAACCATCGGTCGTTCATCGTTATAGTTGTGCGTGCCTCGTTCTAAGAGAGGGAAAGAGAAACAGGAGGGTGGAGAATTAAAATAAACGAGGAACTACTACATGCTCTTTCCGACCTGGAATGGGCGAGGCTCCATGGATCTTTCATCCCCGAATAGCCCGCCCTAAAAACAGTCCTAAACTATGTCACTTCAACTCTGACGTTAAGTGTGACTGATTGTCCAGGCGTGTCACTTTTTAAAATGGCTACACTACGGCGTAATAGATGCGACACTTCGGATTTCAGCTATAATTTACTTGTTTCTAACTCCTTGTTACGGCGATTTTATCATCATTAGAATACATATATAGTACGTCGAAGAAAGAATTGTCAATTTACATTTAATTTTATGATGACAAAATTTCTCTGGCTCCAATAAGCAACGTTTCAAAGAATTTTTTCTTATCGAATATGTCTCGTCTCGTCAGTAGAAACATAAATATATCATTTTGACGATAAAAAAGACCTCTTTTTACATAGGAATTCCTGAAAAACATCCCAATTTCAACAACTTCCGAATGGATAAGTGATCACACATTATATAGGAATCAAGATTATTAAAAATCACTGGATTGTTTTGATTGTGTCACATCTTCCGAATTTCTGACTGGATGTAAAAGTTTGATTTTGCATGAAGATTGCCACAGTCAGGATTGAGGATTCACTTCGTGTTTGATAAGATTATGTTTCCAGCGTTAGAAAAATGCATCGCAGATTGGTTACTGCATGTCCTAAGTTGGATAAAGGAACTGGTTTCTAACGAAAAACTTGCTTCTTCAAAAAATGATGAGGGTACTTTCATCGTATGTGATTTACCGAAGGTAGACTCTAATCACGGGAGATTAAATACGACAGAAGTAAGATAGAAGTAGAGGAATAACCATTACTTGTAATGATCGACGTACAGATTCACAACTAATACGTTTCCCTGGTTAAAGAATTCCATTGATTCTCGCCGAATCTGATTAATTCTCATTGAATCTCGGACAATGTTCTGACCAAATCTTATAAAATTTCATTCTTCAGATTCAGTGGATTCTTTTAACCAGGATTAGTTATACACAGTAAAAAGTCGAACTGAATGTGAACTGGAAAGAATATTCATTTGTCCTCTCTCTATAAAATATTTATTTATAGAAATTAAATATTCAATTAGATGCAAAAACTGATTACTTGTGGCGAATAAATTATTCATTTAAAAGAGCAATTTATTCGGGGCAAGCATTCCATTATTTGATTCGATCAAATATTTCATCAATCCTAAGAAATATTTTATGAAGAGAGGTAAAATAAACTATTCATTCAGCTGGAAGAAATTTTGTTTTCAGTATGGTTGCATCTTACTTGAAAATTTGACTGAAATTCAGTCTTTTCCATTGTTTCGGCATTTGTTTCTGGTGCTTACTTTCAGTTGAAACAGGGTCAATTTTGGCTGCATCTTCAAATCAACGAATATTCAGGTTGGAAGTAAGTGTTCCTTTTTACAGTGGAGTCACCAAAATTTAGGTATTATTACCAAACCCTGGTAGTAGTTACCAAATGTTAGTAACAATGAATCAGACCCATGTTTAAGCGAATTAATTCAACTTGGCAGCTATAGCATATATGTACTATGGGGCCTACACTGGGGCCAAAATGCATACACGCTACACAGTAAAAAGTGAAACTTACTCCCAATCTTAATATCGGCTTATTTTAAGATGCAGCCGAAACTAGCCCTATTTCAGCTGAAATTAAGCATCCAAAACACATGCCGACACAAAAGAAAAGACTAAATTTCAGTCAAGTTTTCAAGTAAGATGCAGTCACTTCCAGTCAGACTTTTTACAGTGTAAGGAAGGTTCTGGTTTCAGCGCATATTTTTCGTTTTCCAATGAGTTCAACTAATTAGAATTAATATAGAGTTATACGTTATTCTACAATGAGAAAGAAATCACATCAAACTTCCCTCACAGGGTTCATCAATTGGCCCAATAATGGGACGTTCTGGACCACAAACGGCGTTCTTCGCTCGTTAATGGCGCCCATTAATGGCTCATCAATGGTTAATTGCTGGATGATAACGTGGGTCCAGTAATGGCAATAAATAATGTGCCATGTATAAAATTATTGATTGGCCCAGTAATGGGGCTAAACGATCCCGATTTATGGCCAGAAATTTCGGGATAATGTTCGAATGTCAGCCATCAATGGCAGATTACTGAGGCATAATAATAATGATATCCAATGGTGATATGACTGCATTCCAGAATAATCGGTTCATTATTAGTTCAAATGAGTGGTTAGGTGTCACCCAAAACACTTTTTTGTTTTTGTTTTGGGGAAATTTGTCGTTCCAATTTTCACAAGATCAGAAATGGATGTTTTTTTTTTCTAAATAGATTCACGGAGAAAAGAGTATTGCTGACATAAAAAGCAGGTCTGTTACTATAGCGCCTACAAAAAAAATTAGCTGGAAGAGCAAAAAAATAAGAGCATAACTACACTTTTTTGCTGACATGAAAACATTTTGTTAATAGAACTGACGTCTTAGCTGCTGGAGTGAATATTTTTGCAAGGAAAACAAATTTCTTTGTAGGCGCTATAGCAGCAAACCATTTTTTCTCCGTGTTTGCATGCCCGATATTTCCACAATCTCAAATGTAAAATTATACGAGTCAAAAGCACCCTCGATAAATCAGTTGCATTCAGTTGCTTATTCCTTTCAGATTTTGTGTTATTTACATGAGAAAGTAATTGATTATCTATATAAATAAGAATTCATTTGAATCATGTAAAACGTATTCGATAGATGTGAATTATTTATTCAGCGTAATAGAAATAAGGCCATAACAAATTTTTTTCACGGGTGATTACGAATACAATACATTCAACTTTGAGATCCATTTCACTTAGTAATAGACCTTATTTCAGCCAGTAACGGAGAAACAATTGTTGGCCGTTTACCATAATCGTACATCAGCTGATTATCGGCTGTTTTCATTGCTGGCCCTTCTTATCAGCCAGTGGTGGGCCACACTTGTGCCAATGATGTGAATCCATTGTTGGCCATTTAATGGTAGCCATACATGGGCCGATTATTGGCTGTGTTTACATTATCGGGGTTTCCTCTATGGGACTGTGAAAAAATTCCTCCTGAAAATTCAGAAAATGCGACTGTAACTGTTTACAATCACTTTCTTCTGAATTTTCAGAAAAATTTTGCTGAATTTTAAGAAACATGACTGAATTTTCAGAATACGTTTCGACATCCAGTGAAAGTTTCTCTAAATTCAGTGAAATTCATCGGAAAATTCAGAAAATAGTAGCTGTAAAAGATTACAGTCAAATTTCCTGAATCTCAGGAGGAATTTTGTGACAGTGTGGAGTAGATTCCAATTGAAGGAAGCCAAACCTCTCACGACTTGTGTAACATTTGCACAAGTCATGGTACGTTTGATTCATGTGATAATATTGTCCTTAAAATTTCTTTCCATAAAAATCCGGAAAGTTAGTATGTAATGTCCACACTGAGAAAAATTCTACCGTCAAAAGTCCCATCATTGTCCGCAAGTTCAGCTCTGCTACGAATAATCTATAAAATCTCATTGGGGAATGGAAAAACGAATAGGTTTCAATGAAATGTAATGATATTTAATCAAAAATTTCACCGTTCTTAATAGGATTCAATAGAATATTTTTTTACCTGGAAGAATACTTTTGAAATCTAACGGAATGTAGGTTCAATTTTATAAAAGTTGACTGTCAGGATAGTACATTATTACATTATTATAGTACGTTTACCTGTGATGGCTTCTTTTGTTTTCATAAAATCGAACCTACATTCAGTTAGATTCCAAGAGTATCCTGAACTTGCTGACAATGATGGGAATTTTGACAGTACAATTTTTCTCAGTGCACACTGGGAAAAAATTGGAAAAACCAGCTTCCCGAAATTGCCGTGAATAGTGCTCCCAACATACTGGCGTATTTGTTCTTCCACTTTGGGTAGTCAGATCTCCCAAGATGAAAGAACAGCAACTTCAGCTAACTTCAGCTGATGAGATATTTTCTCATCTTGGGGGATCTGACCACCCAAAGTGGAAGAACAGATACACCAATACGTTGGGAGCACTATTCACGGTAATTTTGGGAAGCTGGTTTTTCCAATTTTTTCCCAGTGCATATCCTCAGAAATCAAAGAAAATCAAACCCAGATAGAAAACCATGCTCTAAACATTTTGTAACATAATGTGCCGTAAACATACTATCATAAACTTCACTCAGCCTACACTGATGCATAAAATGTAAACACTATGTCTTCATTATGGTACCATCAGCTCGTTTTGCTACCAATAACAATGCTTGATGCGGAAACACCTTGGTACCATGATGCAAACATTTCTTGGCGTGCATGTCGCCATTATGGTTGCATTATTAAGACATTTTTCTATTTGGGAAAGAGAATAATCATGGTTTTCATCTCAAAATCTCGACAAATCTTCAAATCTTCTATTTCTTTGATTCAGAATCGTGATAAAAACTTGTTTTCTATTCAATATGTTCTCTCATGAGCGTCTTAAAGTAATCTTCGAAACATCCTGTGATATCTCATTTAATTTGTTCCCCGAGTATTTCGTTCGCAGTTGTTTCTTCCATTCGCGTTGATGTACTCTCTGGGGTGAGAGGGCAAAAGCGTGGAGGTGATAATAAGCCGTAAAGACTGTGAAACGCATCGAGAATGCGTGAAGCATTTATTCCCCTCAAACTTTTATGGACCGACCGAATGTCGAACAGAACTGTGCTCGATGCTGCACTCAGGATTCTCGATCGCGAAGAGAGGAAGAAAGAGAGAGATAGGGCGAACCATAATTCAACGAGATTACTGTCAAAAAAACGTTTTGGAGTCAAAAGATGTCATTAGCGTGACAAAAACGCTGAATTTCGAACGAACGAACGAACAAACTCATTTACTTACGTGACGAGCGTGTTATTTCACAATATATATGTCTATACGTATACGAAGCGACGGGAAAATTATCACAGACCTTTCGAATCTTCCCATAAATTTTCACAACTTCTCCAACAGGTGGTTCATTTGCGTTCAAATTTTATGGATCGCGAAGGGATGGGGTGTGTTTCAATTGAGAATTTCCCCCATGGGAATGTCGAAACATTCGAAATTCCATCATCTTTTCGTATGAATATGTATGTTTTTAACTTGAGGAAATTCTTATGGATCGAGAGGTGCTGTTTTCTTTCTCAAGTAACGAATACGGCAAATTCAGAGATTCTTTTGTATATTGGCTCTGTTTCTTCGTTCCAGGGAGATTTCAATTTTTTGGTATCCACACAAAGAACTTGAAAAATTCTCCCCTGTTACAAATAATCTATAAAATCTCATTGACGAATGGGAAAATTAATAAGTTTCAATAAAATTCAACGATATTCAATCAGAAATTTCACCATTTGTGATAGGATTTGATAGAATATTTTCATCTGGATGTTTCAACTCTTTCGGTTTGTTTCGATATTGTTCATCAAACACAGAGGAAGAAAATTTACTGTGATTTAAAATTCATTTTTTACCTGCAGGTATGAAAAATTCTGAGAACATGCCATGAACATCGGCAATAACGTTGTCTCCCTCCACCCTCTTGCTCTCTTTCTTTTATTTGTCCGCTTCAAATTGAAGTAAAAGAAACAAAGCCCCATTCATATGTTCACGGGAAAAAGAGAATGGAGAAATTCACCGTATATGATGACAGCGCGTCGCTTCGAGTCTTGAAATGGGAATTTTTACAAAATATATTGTCGAATTCTTCACATGATAAGTCAAAAATAGATTTTTCTCTTATGATGTGAATTATTTGACAAGATATTTTGTAAAAAATTCCATTCAAAGGCTTGAAGCGACGCGTTGTGGCATCCTATACGGCAAATTTCTTCATTTTATTTTTTCCGTGTTCAGTTTAAAGGAATTCATACGCGATGAAAAAACCTTGTACATTTTCAACACACGTGCATGTCCCAAACGACCCACTCAAAATTTGTGTTAAATACACTGAGAGGAGTGGAATGTAATGATTACCATGTACAAATAGTAATTGGGGGGCAACTTCGCGAATTTGGTTTCATTCATGCACATGGGAATGGTTACCATTTACATGAAGATGGATACCAAATAACCTGATTCTGTCATTCAACTACTATTTTCGCATGGTAATGGTTGCAGTTCACTTTTCTCAGTGTATTGGCACAAAAAATGTATAGAATTAACACAAGAGTGTTCAGTTCACATTGAAAATCTGTGAATTTGAGGATTTTGTGTGTTGATTTATGCTTCAAAAATCCGTTTCAAACTTATTAACTCGTCAATCAGTTTGAATCAGATTTTTGTCCGGGAATTTTCCTATTTGATTTCATTCAAATATAATCAGTTCGGATAGGAAATTTTCACTCAATGGGATGTAATCAGTGAATTCGAATGTACATGATCCGAATTTCATGATTATATTTCATTGAGTAAAAATTTTCTATTCAAACCGATTAGATTTGAATAAGATCAAATAGGAAAATTCCTGGACAAAAATCTGATTCAAACTGATTGACCAGTTGATAGGTTTGAATCGAATTTTTTAAGCAGGACTCTCAATTGGAGAAATGTCTACCCGGATTGATAGGAGGAATGTGAATTTCCTGGCGTGTAAGAGTAGGGGTTCAAGTTTGGAACGAAATAGGCACTCTCTGAATCTGGAAGAGTGAAAAATCACGCGTTTCACTCCACTAAATCTCAGAAGTGAGCCAGTCCGCTTCGAGTGGAATTTCCACTCGTTTCGAGTGAACTCTCACTTTTTTAGAGCGGGAAATTCAGTCTAGAATTGGAGTAGCTGTGAGTTTCTGACCTCAAACCTTGGACTTCTACTCGGAAAGAGTGGGAATTTCACTCAAGCTCACTTTTGGCTGCCTAAACAGTGAAAACTCACTCTAAAAATTTTAGAGAGCAGGATGAGGCCAATACTGAGCTGATTCCGGCTCCATCTTACCCACATTTGAGGACCGCTGATGATAATAATAATAATAATATAGTAATATACAACATACAATTATTTTCCCCTAAAAATTTCCATAATTCTTTTTTTTCTTTTCTCGGATTGCCGTTGGGGGATAAAAAGACTTATATGTAAAACAGCAGTGTATGGATGTTGTACTTTGCGGAGGACAAGCAAACGTCGTGACATCATCTGTGTCAGAGTACGTGCTTAAGTGGAAAATACAGCCAACACCAATTATCCATTTTTGCACGGAATTATCGCTACTGACCGTGATAAGCATATCCGAGCCTTAAGTCGTATACAAATTATCTGAGAAGATTACCTTACGAATTGATTAGGTAAAGAATTGGGTAACACACGATGAATCGGTCCAATAGCTTTATATATGCAACTAACCGATTATCGCGGAAGAAATTTCTTTCTTAGATATCGCTTGTGGAATATTTCTTTCATTCAAATCTTGTACTCCCTTTCTACGAGCCAAGCTCTTATTTTTCACACAGAGGAAAATTCGTGTCAAAATGGTCCACGTCGAATTGCTGTCAAGAATGAACTCATAAAATGGTCGATTTATTGTTTGAGTTTAACAAATTCTCAATACCAATGTGAAATGTTCATGTTGATTTCTTTCTAAATTTCTTGGAGTGAAAAATTCACTCTTGAGAGTGAAAAGAGGGAGAATATTACAAGTTCAATAAAAGTGAGATTAACTCCTAAAGAGTGAGTTTCCACTCTACACTGTAAACAAAATATACCGAGAATTTCCAGTACAGTACTGGAAGCAATGAATCTGTACATTTCTTACATTTATACTGGAAAATTGAAGTGAAAAACATGAAAATTCATATGAAATACGGAAACATTCCGGTACAGCGGACATTTTCTTGGTGTAAACTGAAAAATTTATCAAGAACAGAAATTTTTCCGTTCCTGAGTACCGGAAAATTCCAGTTTTTTTAACAGTGCATAAGAGTGAAATTCTCACTCTCGTTAAACTTCACTCTTCAGGAGTGGATTTTTACTTCAAGAAATTTAGATAGCTTATTCATTATTTGTGTTAATATTCAACTGACACTTAAAGTGAACCATTTGAAACATCCACATGCAGAGGAGAGTTGGTAGCTTTTGACCATTTTTCATTTCATATTTTTTTGGCTATTAAACAATGAAGAATCGAAAAATACGTATAAAGTAGTATCAGAGTATAAATCTTTGGATTTATTATGAAATTTTTTCAGCTTGGTTTTTCGAAAAATTGATGTATACAAATGCAATTTGAAAATTCGTTGTCATTTGGCCCAAGACACCCTTCTACACGGAGAAAATCCTACAATATTGAGTACTGTAGCCGACACGACTGGCTCGTGTTATGGAAAAAAATCCATTCAACACTGCTGGTTACTGCAGTAACACGAATCAGTTGTGTCTCCGCAGTAGAGAATAGTGTAGAAAAACGACTCTCTACTGCGGAGACACGACTGGTTCGTGTTACTATAGTAACCAACAGTGTTGAAATGATTTTTTTTTCATAACACGGTATGCACACGGAGAAAAAAGATTTCGTTATTTTAACGAATCCGTCTTCGCTGAATGGATTGAATAACCTAAGGATGACATTTCACTGTCTTAATGAGCTAATTCGCTGTATTTACTAACTGATTCGTTATAATTATCAGTCCTTCGCTAATTTTACGAAGCTTGATTCGCTGAAACAACGAGTCGCCGTTCACTTCAGCGGACTTGCTTGCTGTCCATATAATAACAAGCGAGTTTCGTTAAGACAGCGAAATTCTTGCTATTCCAACGAATTCTTTTTCTCCGTGCATGTCAGCATCATGAAACAAAAACAAAAATGGATCACCAATCATCTACACAATATTGTTCAAACCGGCGTTTTTCTATTTTAGCGTTAATTTTTCATGAGTAAAAAATTTAATGAGTAAGGAATTGAATTTTAGGAGTTTTAGGAACGTGATTCGTTGGCAAAATCGATATTTTCCATGCACTCAGAGAAAGAAATAGTCGGGATTACCATTGGAATAGTTGGGAAAGGACTCAACTATGATTGATAGTAAGTCTCACTTATTCGTAGTCTAAGTAACAATATTCATTGTGCAAATTACCATCTGGGGTAGTCACGTTCACGATGAAATAATTAGTGTAACCATTATTTAGCCAACTATTCATAGCCGAGTCCTTTCCCAACTATTACTATCAATTCACAACTTTTTTTCTCTCAGTGTGCCTTCGATTGTTCTTCTCGATTGATTCTGATAAAAATATTTGTTCCGCATGAAGACTTTATAAAAAGTAGAAAAGATCAAGTACAAACGCAGCCGACGACATAGCCCAAGGCACTCGATTTCGAACACTGTAAAAAATTGCTTCCTGAATTTCATATAAATTTATGTGAAGCAATTAACATATAAATTTTGTATTGATTTTCAAAACTTTTCTGACTTTTCATATCAAATATCATGATATCTCATACAGAATTATGATTTTTCATGCATTCTTATATGAATTTTAACACATTTTGCATTGAATTTCATGAATTCATGATTGAACTTGATTTCAATTGCAATTTTCAGAATTGTTATATTCATCTCATACATGAAATTTCAGAGTGCTTTTTACAGTGTAAAATTGTAACAACACTGTTAGAAATGTTTTCAAATTTAATGTTTGATTTCTCAAATTTCCAATTCTTGGTAATTGAAATGAGAATTCATTTACACGTAACTGAATTTGAAATTTTTGCTATATTATATCATACATCAATATATATTATTGTACCTGAAATTTTATCCAAGTGTAATTGAAATTCCAATTAATTTTTCAGTTACGTGAATGTCTTCTGCTTCCATTACATGCAATTGGAAATTCAATAAGAAATTGAAGTGATTTGTAAACTTTTGTCAACAGGGTAAGAAGTACCAACGAATGAAACTTAGGATTTTTCATTATCTCGATGTAATATAAGTTTTTTTCAGTTGTAATCACTATGAAATTGATCGACAATGACGAGTTGATGGATATTCAATAGATATTAGAAGAAAATATAAAGAAATATTAACCAATGTTGTCGGCTCAGGACAAAGTAACGTGAAAGAACAGGATTTATCGCCACAGATGAAAAGAGAGTCGGTGAGGTTTTGAAGTCGATGTCTGAACTCTCCTCCTCTTCCTTCTCCCGTTCACGTTTTGCCTTCTACATTCGACTCGCCAGTAAACTACCTACATCACCGCGTTTTGTGAGAGCACGCTAAGATGATGAGGGGATATGGGAACGTATGACGATGAAGAAACGAAGGACGATTGTGCCAGTGAAATAGAGATAGAAACAAACGAGAATTCAAGTATAAACGAGTCTTACACACTGTCCTCTTCTGCTTTTTCTTTCATTCTTCTAGACCGGCTCAGAGGATTTTCCTTTTTTTTCACGCTTACACAGCTTATAACTTGCATTATGTAGCTTGGGAAATGGGACTAAGATCGAGTTCCGTTTATATTTGTCTAATACTTGCTGGATTCGATTTCGTTTGTGAGAATGGCTGATCAACGATAAAAACGTATTAAATGTGGTTTACTAATCATCATTTTAGAGACTTATTCTGTTGATCTTCGCAAAAAATAAAGAAAAGAATTGTCCTTCCATTCGTGAAGATATAAGTCAGAATGTCTTCGTCAAGAAACTACTCGAAATTAAACTCATGGAAAATCTAGGAAGTTCTACGCGAGGTCCTGTTTTTCTACACTGTAGAAAATTTTACATAAATGTTATGAAGTAATCAACACATCAATGCGTTAGGAAATTCCTGTATTTTACTGGAAATTTTACCGAAAACTGATTTCTTATCCCATTAGTAGCCATTTGGTGGCTTTCAAGTCACCAAAATATAAAATCCTTGTAGTCAATCCGTCAGTGGATCTCTCCCCTTTCAATTACTCATGAAATTTACACTGTTAAAATTTTCTTGAATTTTCATTCATTTTTCAAGCAAACTCCCATGTGGAAATAGCCAGAGTTGACAAATGGCGCGGTATTGGCGAGGTTGTATTTGCCAAAGTTCGGCGAAAACAACTGTGCCTGTTCAGAATCATTACCGTTTTTCAAATGTCGCCGAACGTTCGCAAGATTTCAGACGGTATTGGCTCGCGTGGACAGACGGTATAGGGTCAGTATCGAATGAATACTGTCTGGACAATACTCAGGATGTAGAAAAACGGTACCGCGCCAGTATTCAGCCAGAGTCGGTATTATCATTCCATATGCACAACAGACGGCAATGTGCCAGTAATGTATGACTCTAGCTGATTACGAAATCGGTAGTGAACTGACGTTAAAATCACTATCTTGGCAACTTGGTTATTGTAGTAAGCCGGAGTCACGCCGGTATTGAGCCAGAGTTGGTATTATCATACAGCAATGTGCCAGTAATGATATGACTTTGGTTGACTAAAAAATCGATGATCGATTGATGTTGAAATTATGATCTTGGCAACTTGGCTGTTGTGGTCAGCCGGAGTCACGCCAGCATTGAGCCAGAGTTGGTATTATGATTCAATATGTTCGATAGACGACATGGTACCAGTATTGGTGGGACTCTGGTTGAATCTTTAGTCGATTGACATTAAAATTACGATCTTGGCAACTTGATTTTTGTAGTGAGCCGGAGTCGCGACAGTATCAAGACAGAGTTGGTGTGATCATTCAATACGTTCGATAGAGAACAATGGGCCAGTATTGGTAGAATCTTGTCTCACTACGGAGTCTATGGTAAATTGTGTGACTTCAAGGGAATTAGTACAATAAATGGGAATTTAAGTGGTCCGTTGTCAATTCGGAGATTAGCTGATGTGATAGAGACTCTGTTTCTCACTCGCAGGTCCCGGGTTCAATCTTTGCCCAGTGAACTTTCATGAAACCACTTCCAAAGCGTCTTTCTCAGATAACGGCGATGAGAAAAATAGATTCAAAAAGTTTTGAAAGTTCAAATTCAATGTATTTTTTTTTCACTCCAGGGATCTCTAATTACCAGCACTGTGCCAGTACTGGGTCGGGTCTGAATTCCTACATAGGATGTATTATTTTGACTCTCTACCACTTCTCATCCAGGTATGGCAAAACAAATGGTTCTGTTGTCATGTTAGAGTTCCGCCATAGTTGGCTCACATTGAAAATCGGTACCGACGCTGTTGTAAATGTTCTACGGGCCCTTATGTAAAATGATGTTATCATTTCGACTACTTGCCAGTATCGTCGATTCAACTGGCCCTGTACTGGTAAGTTTAGATTTGCCAGTATTGGCAACTTTGACAACAGCAATGAGCCAGTACTGGCCCATGTTCCCATTTCACATGGCATACAACCGGGCTAGAACGGGCATAATCCTATATCCAGTACTGGCAAAACAAATGGGCCTTTTGAAATGCCAGAGGTCCACCATGGCAGGCTTATATATAACGCCAGTACTGATACAGTGGTAAATATCATACTGGCCCTTATGTGAAATGATGTTATCATTTTGACTACTTGCCAGTACCGTCGATTCAACTGGCCCTGTGCTGGTAAGTTTGGATTTGCCAGTACTGGCAACTCTGGCACCAGTACTGAGCCAATAGCGGCCGGTTTTTCCATTTCCACATGGGCTGGTAAATGAAATTTCCAATTCTTGGTGATTGGATTAAGGATTGAATCATATGTAATTGAATTTTCAGTTGTTGCTATATTATATTCCTCATAATAGTGCAGTTTAATAATTGAATTTTCATGCGAATGTCATTGAAATTTTGAGAACTCTTTCAATCACATGAGCGGAAATTGCTTCCATCACATGTGATTGAAGCTTTATGTAGAAATTTCTAACAGTGTGCGTTACAGTTACATTACTCATATTGCTGAAGTTTGAATCGTTGATTGGAACTAATTGGTTACTGAATAACAAAATCCTCAGCTGTTGGAGACCCAAAATCCTGCATGTTGTTGAAGTTTGAATCGTTTATTAAAACGAATCAGTGCTCAAATAACCGAATATTGAGCTATTTTAGACCAAAAATCTTGCACTGCATTCTTTGAACAATGTTTTTAATTGTAAGGAGTTAATTTGGAATGAAAAATAACGATACTCACGGTTCGTCTTTATAAACGATTCAAACTTCAAAGACATGAATCCTGCGATATATTCTTTAAACAATGTTTCCAGTTCCAAGGAGTTGATTCAAGAAGATAAACACCGAGGATTTCTCAGATTTCGTGAGTTTGAATTTTCGTTTCGTTTCTGTAAACGATTCGAATTTCAACAACATAAAAACTCAGAGAATTTCTTCCACGTTACAAACGTTGGATTCGAATATTTCAAATCTAGTATCTTTTTGACTGAAGAAAGAAACAAGCAAAGAGCGTCCAGAACTTCATTCTTTATAATTCTTCGTACCAAGGTGATAGCTTTCTTTACGAATTTTGATAACCGAGCAATTTTCAACCACGTGTTTCATTTAGAATTGAGATCACCCAATTTAATTGTTGTACGCGATTACGTGGAACAATAAGAATTTTCTGCATAGACGGAACAACAAAATGTGCCGTAACAGCATATTTCTCATGTGCTAAAATATTCATTATAAAACCAGTCGTCTTGATCGACCTTGTTTCACAAGATTAATCATTAGAAATAGAAAGTTCGTTATGAGAATTATTTAATTGAAAATATGATCCTAATTTGGATCACATCAATTCTCTCTGCTTTATTCCATATTTAATATAATATAAAAATATTGCTCACATTGTTTAACAGAATAAAAGTTATGGAAGTATTGACACTGTAAACAATTTAGGTAGTAATTTCATCGAATGACAATGACAGCAAGATTTATCTACACATTATCAGTAAAATGACAAGATAGGTACATGTTGATGTAAAATTACCAACTAAGCACACAAAAGTTTCAAGCAATTTTACACACACAAAAGTTTCAAGTATGTTTTACAAAAGTTTCAAGCAATTTTACATTGACATGTGGATGTAATTTGATTTTATCAGTACTTAGTACTTGTAAAATCACAGGTGACATACAAGGTAAAAAGATTGCCATATCCCAACAAACACAACGTCTAAAACTTCGCGAAAAATGTTGCATAAAACGTCACACACAGCACTCGTTGTCTAAAAGATATCTTCAGAAATAATTAAGAATATTGCAAGAAGTCTTAAAGTGTTCTTACTTCTGAAAGATATCTTCAAGAAAGTTTTCAGAAACCTTTCAGAAATTTCTGAAAGATGTCTTTTAGAAAATTCTAAAAGGTTTCTAAAAAGTGTTCTTGCAGATATCTTTTGGAAGTAAGAACAGTTTAAAATTTCTGCTCTGTAAAAAAAAGCGAGGTCGAAACGGTGTCAGAAGTAACACAGAATTGACACAAGTCTACAATTCTATACAAGTCCACCCCAACATCGGTATCAGAATAACACCAATCAGTGTTGGAATGACACTTTACGGTGTGAAAATGACCCAACAAACACGACTGCTGGTATTTCAAAGGGCCAGTGAGGGCTCTTCAAAGGCATTGCCAGACCATCAACGGCCCATTGAAACACCAGTTATCATTGTTTATTGGGACACCATATGGTGTTAAGAAAACAAGATTTGGTGTGAATTTCTTCTAACATCGCCAATTTTTTACAGTCTAAAAGATGTCTATTCATGTTGCATAAGACTTCTTGCATTACCCAGGCAAGTCATACCAACACTGACAATTGGACCATGACTGGCGTCAAGCTTGGTATGCCAAGTCTCGTTAGCCTAGCCTTGGCCAGTGATTGGCCCACCGTAGCTGGCTAAGCGTTGATAAAGCTTTAGATGCCAATGCTAGGACCGAGCATATTTTGCCGTGTTTGATTCAATTTTCGTGAACCAAGTCCCGATTGATGTTTGGCCCGTCACAGTTTACCAACCCTTAATAGCACCTCAGACATCAATGCTAGGATTAAGCATATTTCGCTGCGTTTGATTTATTTTTCGTCAACCAAGCCTAGATATAGCCACATGACGTGGACTTGGAATTTATTCGCATCTCAGAAACTTGAAAGATCATACGCTTGAATGTACGTCGGCCCAAATACGGGTATCCTCTCAATCTCTTCCCAGATAGCACAAGAGTCCTAAAAGAGTTCTGCATGAATACATTCCACCAATTCTGAACTCTTTTAGAAGTCTTGTGCTATC
The DNA here is from genome assembly GCA_018340375.1 of Gonatopus flavifemur. Taxonomy (NCBI): domain Eukaryota; kingdom Metazoa; phylum Arthropoda; class Insecta; order Hymenoptera; family Dryinidae; genus Gonatopus; species Gonatopus flavifemur. The sequence continues at coordinate 18,805,688 of JAFFJZ010000005.1, forward strand.
TAGACTAAAGTGACTGTGTCGAAAACCAATATTCCGAAATTTCATGTGTCGGAATATATTATATTCAATCAAGCTTGGATGCCAATAAGAAAACTATCTTATTCGTTGAGGTTGATTGTATATCAATCGTGGCACCAATATCGATTCAGAACATACAACCAATATTGAATCTTGATATTGAACTAAGCTTGGATGCCAAGCGTTGAACATTGTTATCATCCCAGACATTAATCGAATTTGCTGCCAATGTTGGTAACCATGCTGAGCCCAATGTTGATTCGCATTGGCTCAAGCTTGGCACCAAGCTTGGTACATTTGTCAACGCATGCCTGGGTTGTTCTTAATTATTTCTGAAGATATCTTTCAGACACCTAGTGCTGTGTGGGGTCTTTTAGATATTCAAAAGACGTCTTGTGCAACATCTTTCGCGGAGTTTTAGACGTTGTGTTTGTTGGGATAGTAGAGGAAACACATGTCACATGAACAGACTAGATAAACTTGTTGCATGTAATTTTACATTTATTTCTTACAATGTACATGCGAGTAGAAGAAGAAAAAGTTTCAGTTCCTTTTGATTAATAATTCCAAAACCACAGACTCGATGTCTTCAGCTGTAACCAGATTGTTAATAAGAAACAAAAAAGAATAAATAAATGGTGTACTTATTTTTTTCGGAAAAAGAAAATAAAACAACGGAAGAAGGGAAAAATGATGAAAACAATTATGAATAAACATATGTATTCGTATGACGGGGAAACGGAGATTCAAAAGTGGTAAACAAAAAGCAGGCGAAGACATTATAACAACCTTGAAGAATTATTTGATAACAAGGATGTATGTTTATGCTGACGAAGCATCTTCTTTCTTTATCAGTGTTGCCGAGACTGCAAGAGAATCCAACGCGGATAGGAACGGAGTAAGGGAGGAGGATAGAGAGGAAGACAGATCTACAAGAAGGAGAAGAACACCATCTTAGAGTAGCCACCGCTGCTATTGCTATTATTCCGCTCACTTCACCTTACACATTTGCCCGAGGTCTTTCTCCTCTTGTGTTATATTTCGGGAAACAATTGACTTGATTCTTGTTATTTTCAAGTTGCACGTACGTCCTGGTCGAATCGAATATAAATAATAATAATGAGGAACAACGAAATTTTGTTCAACGAGGAAGTAGATTTATAAAAAAACAACCTTGACAATGATGCGACGAACTCTTCCGCGATAATGATGGAAAAATTGAACTTTCCGTAAGAGTACTACATTCAATTGTTCGATGAAAATGTTATGATTACTTATCATATGAAGAAAATATATTCGAATATTGAATGTAAAGTAGAGCTGCGGCTATAATGTGCTTCAATGTAATTTTATATGAAATTTATATGAAATATTAATTGAAACTTGATACAAATTTTATATAAAATCACATTGAAGCACATTATAGCCTCGTGTTATGAAAAATAAAGAATTTCAACAGCATAAGTTTCTGTATCAACAAAAATGAGTCGTGCACTGAAAAAAATTGTACACGCAAAGAAAAAGTGATTCCGAAAAATCTGCTCTGCTAAATTAGCAAAACGGTTACTGTTACAGCAAAAATATTGTTTTTTTAAGTAAGATATTTTCTAATTCAGCCAAACTTTCTAGCCGTCTGTGTACCTACAATTCCGGATTGCTGAATGGCAAGCGCTTCTTAAAAGAGCAAAACTTTTGCTGTAATAGCAAATTTTTTGTCAATTCAGTAACAAGTTTTGCCATTTCAGCAAAGCAAAATATTTCCGCAACTTTTGTTTCTCTGAGTGTAGCAACAAACGAGTCCTATTGCATTTTTGTGGTTACAGTAGTCATATTTTCCACTGAAGTAGCTAGGAGAATCGCTGTGATAGTAAAAATATAGCTACTGTGACTATCAAAAACTGTATTTGGACCCATTTTACAGCTACAGTTTTTTTTCTCATCAATCGCATGAATTCAATCCGAACTAAGAACTAAATGAATCGGAATCTGTAGTTGATTCAGTTATCAATCGAGACAAATTGATTGTTATCACTCCAGTTGTTACTTAACTCAAGGTAGACAACCGTCGGCGTAATTTATCGGACTACATTCTTTTTAGTCTAAAGTAATCTTTGTTGGATTTATTTTTCTCTTTTTTGATAACGTAATTCCATCGTATAGGATTCGATAAAATATTTCCACTAAATATTTGAAATATTTTATATATTTATTTGATATATTTTATTGTTATATTGAAAAAATGTTTTTCAGCTTACAGCACTGCTAGTATCGGATCTATGGAGCTGTGCGTTTAACAGGAATTCGATCTCTTCCTACCACTCTAGAAACTGCAAATTATTATTACTCTACAACTCACACAGTTGTTTTTTCCTTGATTGAGAATTTTGGAACTTCTGGTACTCAATACGAATTTCGAAAGAACTTATAGCATTTGCGTATGAAAACAATATTGGATATGATATTTTTATAAGAGCAGGGCATAATTTAAAGGTCAGTTATGACCAAAAAGTTAGTTCTAATATAATAACAGCACGTTCCCAATATAACTTATTTGTAAATTATATTGAATTATATATGGATTATATATAATTTAAGAAATTATTCCACTTGAGTTATTTCTTTTTCTCTTAAAAATTGAGTATCCAATGTTTAGGTGAATTCTAGATTTCACTTAGAATATGCCCTGTATAAGGGTAGAATTATTCCGAATAATTATGAATAAAAACCCAGAATAATAAATTAAATAAACAACTCTGAATTTGAAATGTAAAAAAAGAACAAAATTTGCAAAATATGATAATGATATTCACAAATTATTCGTCAGCATGAAATTTGATGGGATTGAGTTTGTACCGCAGGGAAGTCATGAAAAAAACGCATAAAGGTTCTGACAAAATTTCCGAATCTCGCGTAGCGAAGTACCGTAAACGCTGACAGGGTTGCTGGCCGTGACCGACCCACGAGACGGGTCACACGCTGCTGTTCCATTTCTGCATGTATACACATTTTATTTCCTTATCCTCTTTCTTGGTTCGTAAACCCTCGACAAATGTTTCAGGGCTTTGAGTTTTCTTTCTTACTAATTTCATTAATTTGAAAAAAACGTATTTCGAACGCGAATTCTATGATTACAAAAGACATTCGAAACACGGAAAAAAAGAATACTTGCAGTAGCTACTCACGTAGTCGATTTTTGACCATCTACGATGAGTAGTTATGGTAATTACTGAGTACTTAGGACGAATAACACGGTAGGCGAGACAACTAACACAGTAGTCGCGCTAACTACACTGAAAAAAATATTTATTTGTAAGAATTAAATATTCAATTAGATGCAAAAACTGATCACTCGTGGCGAATAAATTGTTTAGTTAGAAGACCAATTTATTTAGGGCAAGCATTCCATTATTTGATTCGATTAAATATTCCATTAATCCTGACAAATATTTTATGAAGAGAGTACAAACAAACTATTTATGTAGCGTGGTGTTTGTCTCAAATACTAAGTAGTTGCCGTAAACTACTCATCGTAGATGGTCGCTAATCGACTACGTAAGTAGCTGCTGCAAGTGTCTCTTTTTTCCCCTGTAGTTTCGAAACTATACCACCCTACACTCTTAAAAAACCTACAATCCCTCATAGTTCTTTTCCTCGTTATACTCTGTTGGAGTGAGAATTCATTCTTTAGGTAGCCAGAAGGGAACCTATCTTTCCGTTCCAGGCAGGAAAAATGCCAGGCAGAATCAGGCTTTGGATGGTTTCTTTCCCGTGCAATACAGCCAAAAACTGACAAACTTTCTACCCGACTTGGCGCGGGATTACCAACTCGGAATATCCTGTGAAAACCTGATAGGAATTTGTTGAGACGGTTCTGTTTGGAATTCACAGACTGTGATATCCAGTCAACAACTAACAGAAATTTTCCTGCCAGGTTTTGACAAAATGTTACAATTTAGTGATTCCGGACCAAACCGGGTGGAAAATTTGTCAGTTTTTGCGTGGATTATCTGGGAAAGAAACCGTTCAAAGCCTGACAACAATTTTCTGTTCGGTTCTGCATGGCATTTTCAGAAGGGATGTCTCGAACGATTATCATGCGAATATATATTTCTATAAAAAAGAAACTGGTGACAATGTTACACTGAGAAAATGAATATGAACTTCCTGGACATTCCACTGCAACTAGTGGAATTTTACTTGATTGAAGTAAATTTTATGTGGAATGAATAAAAGTTTATTCGTATGAAATGAATGATTATAATATTATCGTTGTAATTCTCTACGCAACTACAATGTTGATGTAAGATTTCACCGGAAATCCTTAGTGAGATATATTTTAAAAATTCCTTATTCTTTTGGATAATAATTAGCACTGTCATACGTGCAATGAATTTTCTCAAAAAATTACATTGAGGACCCAATTTCTTAGATTCGAAGAAAATTTCTTTGCCCTCATTCTGATAAATCTTGTTTTCAATGAAAAAAATGATTCATTGAAATGGAAAAATTTTCCATTGAACTGAAATCATATTCTTCGAATTTGAGAAAGAATGTATTTTTGTTTCAATTTGAAAATTCTTGGTTTGAGTTTTGAAACTGAATTTTCGTCCATTGAAGGAAAGATTTATTAGAATGAGGGCAAAGAAAATTTTCTTTTAATCTAAGAAATTGGATTTTCAGTGTATCATCAGCATCATTCTCAACATAGGAACCATATCAGTAGAACTTTCTACAGTGGAAAAACTGTTTCTTTGCAATATGAACTGTCAGAAAATTCGGTTACATCTTCAAAAGAGTTAAAATTGAATTCAAAATATTCTTATTTGAAAATTCAGCAACAAAATAATTTTTTGAAAACTGCCAAAATTTGGTTTAGGTAATCAAAGTTCTCAATGGTTCATAACTAGTGGAAAATCTCAACCCTTTTCGAGATTTAGTTCATATATGGGACGATGTTTTTTAATGCGTTCGTACCTGTAGAATACGAATTGATCATTCACAGTAATTTCAGCCCTGATAAGGTTCTAGTAAATACATTAGTAAATGGGAAAAAATGGTGCCAATTGATTTGATTCGCTTTTGAAGTATTGTAAAAGGTCTCAGAACACATCACCACAATTATAGGTTTGTGACGAAAAGGGTTGAAGACGATATCAGTTTTTAATAAACATTACACAAGTCGAAATCAAATTACACCCGTACATGGAGAAACAAATATGATAACCATTTTCGTACAAATATAGTAATCAGAGGATATGATTCATTATTACGATAAATGATAGTCGGTATATGACAATTCATCATAGCTGTATAGTATTTGACGTCAAAATGAATGATGTCCTTCGATGACTATACTTTGTGTGATAACCATTAGTATATTCTTTTCTCCTTGTATGTGAAACAATAGACAAGCCTTGATACGTTTGCTGTGAAATCTACTTCAATTCCCATGTTCCTTCTTATTAATTTTTTCAAGTTGTCCAAATACCTAGTTCCATGTCAATTTTATCAATTTTTCAGGGCATATTAACAAAAATATTTGACGGTATCAACGAACCACTCTTCTCATCAAATGGAAGAATTTTCATGCCACAAATTAGTTGTATGAAAAATTATCTTGCAACGAATTGATGGTTTTATGAACTTGAAACAAAAACGTTCGCATTTTACTTTCTGTATCTGCACATATTGTACGATGTGAAATAAAACGTGCTTGATAAAAACTTCACAGTATAATTTAATCTTGAATTTGAGATAATTTTTATGTTAATTTTTGATCAACAATTCTCTCAGTGTATACATACATACATTGAACATTAAATAGGAAAATTAATTCTCTATTTGATTTTTAGAGGGTTATTGAACCAAAGGAAGAGAGGAATCTGATGGGCCCAGATGTATTTTATGCAAAATCATGCATAAATTATATCTAAATGATGAGAGCCAAACCATCGAGGAACTGTCGGAAGAAATTCATTTCCCGATTCAACAAGTATTTTCTCTTCGGGGATCCAAATCGAACGTTCAATCACATACATTCTATTTAAAACAAAATGGTAAATAACATATCACGAGTTCATTTCGATACGAGTGGAGAACAAGCGACGAATGCAGTAACAACACACTCACGTTTCATGGTAGGTAAATCGATGGATTCAAATCGCACGTGGAGTATACCATTAAAAATCCGAACACATGTCACTTGAAACTTGAGTTTTTTTTCCTGAATCGGCCAATGAGAACGATCGCTGATGTGTCTCGCGTCAGAAAAGACGGGACCGAAAGGACTTGGTCGTCGTAAGCAAAACTAAACTTCGCTCTTGACTCGACATCTCGGTATCACATATTTCCCCCACTTTCGATACTGCTCTTACTAATACTACTACTACTGCTACCAACTACTTACGGGCTTTTTTCACATTTATACAGTCTCTCGTATTGTGAGATTCATTCGTGTATACCAATGGTCAACGTGAGTCTCTCGGTTTACACGTTTAATTTTTCTAAAGAAAAGACTAATGAGAATGAAGTCATCTGGTATCGGTACTTGAGAATAAAAAGGAGAAGAAGAGTTAGAAGAATACATGTGCATATGTAAAAGATAGTCGCGTGTTTTGTTCCCGCACTCACGTGTCATGGTATCATATCATATGAATCATCATAAACATCATCATCGGTGATAGGAACTGGGGCATTCTCTATGAGAAACCAACAGGACGTATCGAAATATTGTAAAATGTATGACTTATGAATTCTTCGCATTCTTTGTATCGATTTTGACATGGCAATTGTTATTACTGTATTCCAATAAGCACTATCGATATCTCAAGTCGGAAAATTTTCGAGATCAAATGTAATTTATATACAATTCAATATAATTCTTGTATAATTGTATATAAATTATATTTAATTCCGAAAATGTTTCCTTTTGGACGGGAAGTTTGGTACAGTAAAATAAGAGAGATGCGGAGAAAAGTTCTTCCTGAAAAAGCGATTCCGAAAAATCTGCTTTGCTAATTCAGCAAAATTTTTTAGCCATCTGTATATCTCCAATTCCAGATTGCTGAATCGCAAGCGCTTGTTAAAAGAGCAAGATTTTTGCTGTGATAGCAAATTTTTTGCTAACTCAGCAACAAATTTTGCCATATCAGCAAAGCAGCAAATTTTCGAGGTTTGCTATTTCAGCAACTTTTTTTCTCTCAGCGTAAGAAGTATTCAATTGAAAGAAAACTGGTGTTGAATCCTCCAAGTCAGAACTCAATTCCCTTGATGACCTTAAATTTCATCAGATATTTTTCCACGTTTTCTTGAAAGCAGAAGCACGAAATTAATGTGAATGACTTTGAACATCCAAAATGATGTAAGTTTTAATTTTCGTTGATTTATTTCTTTTTTCATCATTTTTGAGGAAAAGTGAGGTGGAAGAATTAGAGGGGGAGGGGCTGTTGGTGAAGTTTGAATCATTTATGGGAGGGAATTACTGATTGAAAAACAAAATGCCAAGTTGTTGAAGATTTTTCAACACATTTTTCAAACGCGTTTTGCAGTTCCAATCACTTGATTCGAGAAGGTAAATAACAAAGATTGATTGGATTTTGTGAATTTGAATTTTCGTTCCGTTTTTATAAACGATTCAAATTTCGACAACATGGGGATGGGGTCTGAAATGTTCTCAAATAGAGAATAGGCGAAGGAATTTTGGGATGAAAAACGGAAATAAGTAGATTTATTTTGAAACGAATCATTGGAATCCTGGAGAACGAAATGTCAATAGAGTAGGGATTAGTTCATCACAAATTTTTGCTATAAATCTCAATCAAGTGCCACACGTTGGATCCTTGTAGGAAGTATCGAATTTCGTGTTTCTACATGTGTCCAAACGTTCAAGTCTTCTTCACCTATTCAGACAGTTTAAATGAGCGTGTAACAGCTGCATTTGCGGTCTCTGTGATTCTGACCCTGTATGCCGTTCAACCGAATCTGGTTAAATCGTCATTTAAATCATTAAATTTTATTTAATTTAATTAGGGAAAACACGCGAAATTGAAACATCGCATCCGTGGAAATATTTTTATTCAGTTATAGACGGAAAACAGTATACGGTAACGATTTACCAAGGAAGAATAGTAATTTAATGATATTTATTCCAAAATTGTATTGAATATCATTCATGTTGCTGAAGTTTGAATCGTTTATCGAAACGAATTGGTAATCGAATAACGAAATACTCAACTGTTAAAGACCCCAATTTTTGCAGTATACTGCATATTATCTTTCAAATTATATTTTCAGTTGCAAGGAGTTCATTCGAAAAGATGAACACCGATGATTTTGCGGGTTTGAATTTTCGTTCCGTTTCTATAAACGATTCAAACTTCAGGAACATTATTATTCAACATTGGAGAAATACGATAAACTATTTACGTTGTCGAGTTAATATTATAGCAGCGATCCCCAGATCAATGGCATGACTCAATCTCTATTCTAAAGTTGCGATGAAAGCCAGGAGGAATGGTATTCAATCGTATGCATTTTTCTCCATGTTTTTGCCAAAGATTCCAATCATTGGATGGGAAATTAGATGGGAAACCGATTCAAACCCAATAAAAATTGATTCCCAATGGGTTTGAATCAGTTTTTTGCATCAGAATCAATAAGAATCAATGGGTTCAACGAGATTTTTCAACCAAGGATGACATTTGTCTTAAATTCAACAGAAAATCTCAAATTTTATAAGACTTTTACCACCATTTCACAGTAAATCCGGTCGAGCGTGGAAAATTCCTGACGTACATATATACTCGGTAATTACTTTACATAAACTTATAGGAATTTTGCCATAGAAAATTTATACAGTGTGAGAAATCAAGACGAAATCGTATGAATCTACACTGTAAACAATCTCTATGGGAAACTTTAAATAACATAAATGGTCGGAAATAATTAACACCTGCATGCGGTAGGAATTTTCCGAATTTTATCAGAAATTCATTGGAAAATGATAGTAAAAGTCCGATAGAGTTTGGAATTTTCAGTTCAATTTATGGGAAAATTTATGCACATGTACCGCAAATTGATTTCCCATCCCATGATCGGAATTTCCCAGTTGCTGCGGATAGGAAAATTCCGATTATTTTTTACAATATAGTTGTGCCGACTACATAAAATGCTTCAATCCAAAATAAAAAATCAATTAAGTTTGTTTTGATTATGAGATTATTTTTCTTCCAGTATGTGAATCAACTACACGCAGAAAAACGATTTTACTATTCCAACGAATTCGTCTTCGCTGAATGGAATGAATAACCTAATGATAAGAATTCGCTGTATTTACGAACTGATTCGTTGTAATTACAAGGAGAGAAATTTGTGATTAAATTTACTACGCAAAAGTAAAATACCTGTCGCAGTTACTCACTTTTTTAGCAACCTTCTTTCACTGCGGTAGCCAAAATAATTGCAACTGTACCCTGAGAAGCCAATTCTTTAGATTTGAAGAAAATTTCTTTGCCCTGATTCTGATAAATCTTGTTTCCGGTGGAGAAAATCATTCATTTCAATGGAAAAATTGTTCATGGAATTAAAATCACATTCTTCGAATTCAAGAAGGAATATATTTCTGTTTCAATTTGAGGATTTTTCATTTCAATCCGATGAAAACTTTTTCCATTCAAGTGAATTTTTTTCCATTGGAAAAAAGATTGATTCACGGAGAGAAAAAATTTGCTGACGCAGCAAATCGAGGTATTATATATGGAATGGCAAAAATTTTTGCTGACCTAGCTAAAAATTGGCTATAACAGCAATCGTGTTAGCTGCGACAGCAATTTTTCAGCTGTGACAGCAAAAATGTTTGCTCCGCCAGCAAATTTTCAGTATTATATACAGAATAGCAAACAAATTTTGCTGGGATAGCGAACATTTTTTGCTGCCACAGCTAAAAATTCGCTGTCGCAGCTAACAAGATTGCTGGAACAGTAAATAGTTTGCTGCCACAGCAAAAAATTTGCTGCTCTGGCAAAAGGAACCCAGCAAAAGTAGATTTCGCTGCCACAGCGAATTCCTTTTTCTCCGTGTATTTTTTAGCTACAACAGTAGGAATTCGTAGCTGTAACTGCACAGAATTGATGGTTGATATTTGGATAGCTAAATAATTTAGCTGTCGAATTTTCGTTGTGGCTACCACATTTCTGGCTGCTACCGCTAAGTTAGTAGCTATGACAGCTGGAAAATAGCTCTTGTAGCTCATTTTCAGCTATCCAAATAATAGCTAATTATTTTTGTCCGTGCGGCCGAAGAAAAAACTGAATTTTCAATAGAATTTACTATAAAACATTGTAAATTTGATCAGACTTCTATTGTCTCGTCACAATAATTTTCATTGTAAGATCAGTCTATTCCTCGGTTACAAAGTACCACAGTAAATTCAACTTTAAATTTCTCTCCGTGTGTCAATCCTTCGCTAGTCTTGCGAAGTTCAATTGGGTTAGATAACGAACTGCTCTGTCTTTCAACAACTCTGCTTGCTATTCATGTAATAATAAACGAATTTCGCTAAAACAGCGAAATTCTTGCTATTTCAGCGAATTTTTCTTCTCCGTGTAATCCTGCGTTGACCGAAAAATGACAAATGCGTGAATTCATCATCATATCAACGCAGTGAATTTCTTCCAAGGGAGGCATTATATTCATTTCTCAGTAATTTTGTTCCTACGTTATTCAGAAAAATCAATTCCTATGTAATCGTTGAATCGTTGAACTCGAATACATACCTCACTCTCAAGTCATAAAATTTGTTAACAAATTTTTTCTCCAGAGAACAGGAGCCTTTCACTCCTTTTCTTTCCTCTCTCAATATCTTGTTATTCGATACCACGGAATTCACACATACGTACGTAATTCGAGAAAAGAAAATAAATACATTGTACAGGGTTACAAAAGGTGTTCGGTCGTTGACATACATAGAGATGAAAAGAAGAAAAGTAAATGAAAACTCTCCTACGTAGAGAAGAAGAATAAAATCGTTTTTATATTTCAAATTTATTTTTGGTTAAAGGGCCATTTTTATATTCGTGGGATTTATTATGCGCATGTGAAGTTTATTTATCGTCTCGATGGTTGGTATTAGCACCGTACGAAGATTTCAAATGAAATTCATTGGCGTTGACATTTCCATCGAGTACAAACGTCCAATATAAAATTTAAGGCTTTAAAAGTTTCTCTTCTTTCCAATGATCGTTTCAAAGAGTTTTTGTTTAGACTGCGCATTCACAAGGAAATCGATTGTTGTTCGTTGAATCAGCGTTATTCGCTTATATCAAGAGCATGGCTAATAAATTGATATTTTATATTCAATATTTCGATTATTATTACCAATATTATTATCATCATAATCGTAATCATTAAAATTGATTATATTATTACCGGTTATTGCTGCAATCCTTGTGTTTTGACCTGAAATTTTCGATTCAAAATATTGGGAATTTGTTAATGGAATATTTTTATTTGCAAAAAGAAAAAAAAATACAAATTTTGTACAATGAATGTAATGTGATTTCGTAATAGTAATTTTTGGAATCACTTCCAAGTTTAGACTGATTCCCGGTTTTTTATAAATCTCGTGTAATCTGAAAAAAATTGAACGTGGCATGCAAGATGAGCAAAGTATGGAATACAACGATCAACTGCCGATTTCATTTTTTTTCAAGCCTGATATAACTCATGAGGTGACACAAATTAGAGTTACATCAAAGTTTACTTGTTTGACCCAGTAATCCGTATAATCGTACATGGAGAAAGAAATTTGCTGACGCAGGAAATCGAAGTATTATATACAGAATAGTAGGTCTTTTTTCTAATTCAAATAAAACTTCGTTGCCACAGCAAACCGGATTAATGAGAGAGCAATACTACGATGAACTGAATCGGTAAAATTTTCAGTAATATACAAAGAACAGTAAACAAATTGTGCTCGAGGAGGCATTATTTTTCTGCTGCTACAGCTGAAAATTTGCTGCTCCAGCAAAATCAGATTTCGCTTTCCCACACGGAGAAAAAGGTATCTTAAAAAGTACCATAATTTATGGATTTTTAGCGCTGGTCTGACCCGAGTCTCAATATTTACCTGAACAAACCTCTAAAAGTACCATAATATCTGGGACTTTTATAAGGAAGGTACCATACTTATTCTGAAAAGTCCAAGAAATTATGGTACTTTTAGATATTCGTGCAAGTAAATATTCCGACTCGGGTCAGACCAGCGCTGAAAATCCATAAATTATGGTAATTTTCAGGATATCTGTTTTCTCAGTGCAGCAAATTTTTCTTCCCGTGTATATGAAGATAAACCATTCAATGGGGCAAAAACTTTCATTGTGATAACCAGGAACTTCGTTATCCCCCAGTGAAAATGATTATAGCCGTTGTCTAGCACCTTTCAAGGCACTAGCAGTGAAGCTACCCGAGTGAAAATTTTCATTTCGGGTTCGCTAAACAGGACTGGTGCGGGCGTGTTGCATTTTTCTGCGGTACTGTTGCGGATGTGATGTGCCCGCACTGAATCTGCAACAGTACCGCACAAAAATGCAACACGTCTGCACCAGTCCCGTTTGGCAAACCGAAATTAACATTTTTACTCGGGTAGTCACTAGACAGGGCCTTGACATTAACTATGAGGTGGCTAGAGTCATTTCTGCTAGGGATATCAATAATTAGTACACGGAGAAAAATAACGTTTTAAATATCACTACATTTTGTACTAAAATCATGCTATAAGTAGATGTGTGCGAGTACTCGAAATTTTCCAGTATTCTCGAGTCCAGTCGAGTATGTTGTAGTACTCGAAATTTTCGAGCTACTCGATAATCTTCGAGTAATTTGTCGATTTTCTTAGAATTATCATCAATCATCATTTGCAAAGGGTAGAATATTCTTAGAGAACATAAGGGATCGTTATCCATTATCACATATAGATTCATATATATTATATACTTTTCGAGTATTACTCGACTCGACTAGGAAAAATCACTACTCGCACACCCCTAGCTATCAGTGAAATATTATAATCTTTACAATTTTATGTGGTAAAAATTCATGCTTCATGATGTGAAGTTGCATCAAATCATGAGGGGAAAATCGGGACCCTTCCCGTGTGGAAATTTGTCCGGGCGTCCTGTATTGAATATAGGCCCTGTATGGGCTTAAATCGGGTATCCAAACTTAGGATGGCCTAGCCTTAACCACTAAGGGGCCTAGTCGGGTTTCTGATATTTGGCCTGATTTTTCTAATTCAGGGCCACCCATACAAGGCCCATGTGGGGCCAAGATGCATTTCCAATGTTTCTCCCTGTTTGAAAAATTTAGGCGCACCCTACTAAAGCCCGTATAGGGTCTTGCTGTGTTTCCCGTATTCTCCCAAAGATTTTAATTTAAGCACACCTGTACACAACCCTCGTAGGGCCGACCTGCATTACCAATATTCCCCTTGTTTTGAAAAGTTAGGCGCACCCAACCTTGGTTAAAAACAGCAATATATAACCTCTTTATTCAACTAAAGTTTCAAACTATTTACAATTCGAAGTCTTTACATAGATCCATTTTTATAGCCAAATTTCTGTCGTTTTGATCGAGCACAGGAATGAAATGCAAGAAATTTTCCATTTGATATTAGATAAAAGTCAATAGTTTCGGTTTCACTGAATCAATTCAATGAGATAAAAATTTTATAATCAATGAACCGATGGAAAATCATAATGATAATTAATACCTTATACTCGTAGACATAACAATAAAAAAGGGAACGTTGTATGAACTGAGAGGTACTTGATTCATTAAGAAACAATCAAAATAATCATTTTAATATATCAAATGATCAAATCTGAACAGGCCCTGACCAGGCCTTGAATAGAACTGGGGAATGTCATAAATCATTTCTACCCGGGTGGCACTTTTATTCTCTCATTGCGATATTCATCTAATTTGATAATCTATGCAAAAATTTATTACACATTCAAAGGCCCTAGTTTCAGAGCCTGCATTGGCCCCATCATGGGTGTCCTACATAGGCCCAAGTTAGGAATACAGTACAGGCCCTGGAAATGAGAGCGTGACAATCCTGTCTAGGCCCTATAAAGGTAACCAAAACAGGGCCTGGAATAAAGTAAGGACGCCTAGTTTGGCCCTAATTGGCACCAAGAATTAATTTCCACACGGGTTAGTACGCGGGGCACATTCATACAGTAGTTATAAAATACGAATGAAAAGTTGTGCTAACATGAGTGTTCATATACGAATAAGTTGAGTAGTCGCCATGATGTCTATGCAGTTCTAGGTCATTCGTAGCAGTAAGAGTGAACCCCAAGAGAACACAAACCTTCAGGAACGTTCATTAAACGTTCGCGAACGTCCAGGAACATTCAATGAACGTTCCTGAAGGTTTGTGTTCTCTTGGGGAAGTTATAGGTAGCATTGCATTTTTGCATTTCGTAAGTAATTTCTTTATCGATGCTTCCAACTATGTTTACTCTCGTTATGTTATGTTTTTCTAAACTATATGTTCGCAGTGACGAAGATACATTCCTGAAACATGATTTTAATAATCAATTTTTTTGGTTTGCATATCAATATAGGGGGGAAGTCATGTTTTATTGTTGTTACTTCCATGTTTCTTATAGATAGGGTCAAAAATCGATCATGCAGAAGGGGGTATTCCGCCTTCGCCAAACGCTTGAGAACGTCGAAAAAACGCGTTTGCCAAAAATGTCTGTGTGTCTGACTGTCTGTCTGTCTGTCTTTCTGTCTGTCTGTGTGTGTGCGTGTGTGTGTGTCTGTGTCCTTTTCTATGGTTAACGATAACTCTTCACAGAACGCACCGATTCGAACGAATGTTGTTGCAATTTGTTTGTCTCATTGAGGACTCGAGGCCTATTAATTTTCAGACGGATCAAATAACGCGTTTCGGCAATGATGCGGAATATCGTGATTTTGCGTCCGCGCATATCTCCGTTTCCCATCATCCAATTGCTATGAAATTAATACCATGCTTGAGTTATAGTCACGTGGTGATCCCATGTAAGTTTCATCCCAACTGGTTCAAAAGTGTAGAAACATTTTTTTTTACGATCCGCATTTTTTGGCAATATTTCAAAAGCATGCCTTTCCTATGTTTGTATCATCCGAATACCACGAAACTTGGACCATGTTCATTTGACGAGGTGTTAGTTGTACCGTCCAAATTTCAAGCAAATCGGAAGTGAGGGAAGAAAACGGTAAGCACTAAGCTTCGAAATAAAAGTTGATAATTTCGTAAAAGCCGCTATTATACGGATATCTTCGGTTCTTATTATCCGATCTTTACGGAATTTTCACCGCAGGTTTATGAGTTGTCGATAGTGCTGCGATATAAGTGACAACCCGATCTTTACAGGAAAAAGGGGGGAGAAAGAGGACACGATATCGAAAATTGTGATTTTGCGATCAGGCATGTTTTCACTTCCTGTTATTTGCTTGCCATGAAACTCATACCATTTTTTGTTGTTATGATTCAATAGTGATTCCTTCTAAGTTTCATCCCGTTTGGTTGAAAATTGTGAAATTCTGAACATACTAAATTTTTCAGTTCACGTACAGGAAAATTTCTGTTGTACTGGAATTTACATGAAATTTCATGTTTTGCACTGCAATTTTCCAGTACATGTGCTAGAATTTTCATGATTTGAACGTAATTTTCCTGCACAAATGTACAGGTTAATGACTTTCAGTACGGTACTGCAAGTTTTCTGTGAATTTTTTGACAGTTCGCAGTCACAAAATCACAATTTTCGATAACATGTTTCTTCCCCTCTCCTGTTCTTCCTCATGGATCAAGTTGAAACCTCCAAAGAACCATCACCGACACTACATAATAATGCGGTAAAAATTGCATAACAATCGAATAAATTATCAGCATGAGAACGACATTTACAAACCTTTCGAACTCCATTCCGAAGCTTAATACTAACCCGTCTCTTCCATATTATTTTCTGAAATATTAGGAACATGGAAGTACTGTATGGTTCTCCATACCGATTTTTCGTTATTCGTTAATGGGGTACATTCGTACAGAACCAGGAAGGGCACATTCAGACACGTACGGAAGTACCCCTGCAGACACAATAGGTGAACGGTAAATTGCTGATGGTTGATTTTGTGTCTCATTGATCACAAACCAATGTTTCTATATTTTTATTCTGCTATATTGACCATTTATTTATCAAAATTTTTTTAACAGGAGCATGAGACGTAATTACACAACAAGGAACAGGTAACAAAGTTGTGGATATTCAATAATTGTAGTATTACATTGCATTAATTAATATAAATGTTAGTTTTATCGTCAAATGAAAATTTTTCATGATTTATTTGTAGTTTGAATTCATCGTACAATATTATTCCATAGTGTCCGAAGGTACCCCATAAGCGGGGAACATTCATACGAATTTCGAATTGACTTCAGGTTGTTATTAATTAATAAATATGAGACTTAATCAACTGGTAATTTTTTTCGCATTGAACCTACATACATGTACTATTGATAAATACAATCACTTGAATTTTCGATCAAATAATTGATTCAAAAACATGAAAAAT
Organism: Gonatopus flavifemur; assembly: GCA_018340375.1. Classification (NCBI taxonomy): domain Eukaryota; kingdom Metazoa; phylum Arthropoda; class Insecta; order Hymenoptera; family Dryinidae; genus Gonatopus; species Gonatopus flavifemur. The sequence goes on from JAFFJZ010000005.1 coordinate 18,822,332, forward strand.
GTAAAAACCGCACGAAGGGTCTCTACTTTCCCCTATGGCATGGACTTTTACTACATTCAGTTGTCAATATTATACTATTCCACATATAGCACTACTTTCGTACAAAATGTAGTAATATTGAAACCATCATTTTTCTCCGTGTAAATTTCGATTCGCATTGAGAGATAATAATCCTATTCCTAAAACAATATCCATCGATCCATCTTCGAGAGTAATTGATGGTGGCGATAACTACTTATTGATTTCTCATGAATTATCAATAAAAAGTAATGACTGGTATTTTGAGAACCTTCGGCGTATGTACTTGGATTGGCGTCACCCTGAATTACCTAAGAACTGTTTACGCACGTGCCAGGATGTTGTAAGGCATGCACTCGCGCGGTTCATTCAATTATTGCCATCGCCATTACAAACTGACTATTCTTGGATACCTGTGTACATTCATTCATAAACTACCATTATCATTATGATCGAACATCGAGAAAATTTAGAAAACTATATCATTTCGTGGAAAAAGAAACTGCATTTATGACGAATAAAACGCACATTGGATGAATAGATCAAAAGCAATTAATACAACATCCAGGGAATTGGCCAACTCATATTCAGAGAATAAGTAAAATTTTGACAACTTGAGGACCCACACACTGAGAGAAGAGTTTATTTGTATTTAATAAAGCTTACTTTGGATACGGCGAAATAAATATTTTTCCCACGTAAACTTGGCTTAATAACTATAAATGAAGTTTATTAACTGTTACAAAACTTCATATGACATTTTTTCACTGTTATTAAACCTTATCTGAGGATAATGAGTCATGTTTGTATGTAATAAATATTTATTTCGCCGTATCCAAAACAAGATTGATTAAATACAAATAAACTTTTCTCTCATCGCATGATTTTTTAAAATTGTTACAATCAATTGTTATGAAGGTTTGAATCGTTTATTGAAACGAGATCTCAATCGACTGAAAGAATCGACTCAGCTGGCGAATACCTCAGATTTTGTAGAGTACATTCTGTAAACGATGTTTCCAATTCTAAGGAGTTCATTCGAAAAGATGAATACCAATGATTTATCAGATTTTCTTCTCAAACTCCAAGAACATAGAATCAAAGGGTCTCCCTTCGATGTACGTTGTACCATCATTTTTCATGAATGCGAACCTCAACTCAAACGGATTTTGAAACTAATACGCTCCACTGCAAACGCTGAGAAAGTTGAGGCATGAATAAAAAATTGTATAACATATTCCTAACCCTATGAATTTCTAGGTACAATTGAATTTTAGAAAATCAAATACGAAATCCTCTGCACACTCTATAAACGCTAGTAACAATAATAAGGGGTTGAAAACCGTAACTTATTGGTTACGACTTAAGTACGTCTGTTACGTTGTGGCTGGTATATATAACGAATCGGTAGTACTATTTCGAGATATTGCGTGTGGATAAATTTGTATATAACTTACGCGTACGCACGACGATTTGGAGGATGCACTTTGACGTGAAACCAAAAACGTAGTTTTAAAGTAAACATAGAAAATAACATACTCCTCAGCGGTATTGCGCGAACATTGGTTTTCCTCGTTTGAAACGTGTCGTTGAGCGACCGGACAGGGGCGTGACTCGTTTCCTAAAGTCATTTGTATCGGAAAAAATATGTCTTTTTCAAACGTGATCCCTTTTCCCGGTGTCATAACACCCTTCTTCTTTTTCTTTTATGCGTGAGGAAAATATAATTCAATCGTATAAACATAATATTTGTCTCTGATGCAGCTGTGTCGTGAGAGAAAGTCAACCTGAAACAAGAACAGATATATTGTTTTTTGTTCTTGTTTTAACGTTACGAGGGTTCATTTTTTTTCTATTTCATTACACTTGAATAATTTACTTTGTAAACATCGTTTGTCGATGGAGAAAGGATTATCGTGAAGGAAATGACTCATTTGTATATGGGATTAAAGAATTTGACTTCAAAAATGTTTTCATTCATAATTTACGTAGATGGAGACATGTAGTTTGATGTAGATCCAAGAGATGTGATATCTACACGCGTAGAACGATGGAAACAATTTCGAATCACCATAGTTCCATAACCAGGAACGATACAAAATTGTAGGGCTGGGGCTATAATCTGATTCAATGTAATTTTATATAAAATTATTCTGTCAAATTCAACACCATGTGGAATGAAATCATATACAATTTAGAAGAGAGTTCACCGCAATTCGTCAATTTGGTCCCATTTAGCGATGGCCGATCATGGAATGATAGATTCTGTTTTATAGAATTTTTATACAATTTTGATCGCAATCATATAAAATTCAATAAAAACTTGATCTATTTTTTATAGAAGAGAATCGATCCTTTCTAGATCGGCCATCACCAGTCCCATTTGTAAAATCATCACAGTTTCGAATGAACAATCCAAAAAATTGTATCCTCCCCTTGGATGTATACACTGTAAAAAATTTTTGTATGAAATTTAATAGAAAAGTATGTGAAGCAATTAACACATACATTTGGTTGTGAATTTTCAAAGAAACAATTTATTAAAATTCAAGAAGAGGTTTTGAAAATGTGTCAATCATTTCATATTAGTATGAAATTTCAAAACGATTGTTGAATTTTCAATGAAATCCTTTTGAAAATTAATTATGAATATAGGTATCAAAATTTCAAATGATCGTCGTAAATTTCATAACCTATTAATTGAATTTTCATATACTGGGAAGTATGAAAAATCAAAATACTAATTTTCATATTCAGTATTAATTTTTCGACTATCGTATTTTCAATACAATTCGCATGTAAGATTATTTCTGAATCAAGGATTAAAATTCCGGAATTCTGGGATTGTGAAATCTCGATTCGAGCTTCTTTCATATTATTGTACATGGATGTGTATATATATTTATGAATAAGAAAGATACAAAGATCATTTTGAAAACATTGTAGTTCAACAGTTAATATTGAAGATGAAATTCAGTTTATGCTTCTCATGTGGATATACATCAACCCGAGTGGAAAAATTTTTGAAATTATATACAATTTGATTATAATTCAATATAATTTATATATAATTCGATATAAATTTTATATAATTTTGACAATTTTTCCACTCGGGAATATATCAATCCAAAACTTTGTAATTGAATTTTGAAAAATATTTAGCATCTTAGTGAACTTGATTATCGTCAAAACAGATGATTTTCAATTAACAAATTATGAATGATATACATTGTCAACTCCTATACGAAAGAATCCGAAAGAAATATAATCAGTGCATTTGGTTAGATATTTCACAGCATAGGAACGAAAAACATGAAAAGTTCATGTCAGTTGCTTTAGCGATTTGGAAGAGATTGTTGACGTAACTCACAGAATGACAGACAGACAGACTTACATCATTCTGAAAATGATGGAATCCTATTTGAAGTACCCGAAAGCATAAGAATCAGTTATTCAAAATGTTGACTCCATCACAATGCTCATTATCACGGAATTGAAAGATGAAAAGTGACACAGTTCAAAAAAGTGAGTGCAATGAAAGAAATACATTGTTTTGACACGTTTATTTTCACGTTTATTTATATTAACTTAAATTATTTTTATAAGATAATTTTAAATGCTGCTATTCATGAAGCCAGCCCTACTGTAAATTCCCAGTCATGGGTTCTCAAATTCGCATGAGAATCAAGTGGGTCGCATGCGAATTTGGGAATCCATGCCTGGGAATTTACAGTAGGAATTAGCTTTCACATAATTGTTTTAGAAAATATAGTTATTTTATATTCCATAATAAATGTTAATAAATTCTATAAAATTAGATATTTCTGTCGTACAACGGAAATAAATCTTGTGCAGTGAGATTTTTTCATCTTATGGCAGATTGAGCAACGGAAAATATTCGGTATTTTTATCACAAAGAATTATATATTATCACATTTTTAATCACATAAAATAAAAATTAAAATGAAACCATAATACTGAAAGGTAATATAACTGAGAAAGCAAAGATAATCCTCTAAGTTTGGTATTGCATCAAGGAGTCATACAATTTTTGTACAGCTGTTGTATCGCAAGTTTTTCTCCTTGATTCTGTTCTCGTTTTATTCCCTTTGATATTTGGATTGATATCCATGAATACTCTGGAATAATGAGATAAGCATTATTGAGAATAATATAAGTCGAACAGTAGTGCGTGAAAATTTAAGAATTATGTGTGTATAAACACGTAATTATAGTATACTCACTTTTTCAATGAGACTTCGATTGTTTCTCCTGGGAATATAACTTTTCAACATTTAGAGGTGAGCACCACGTGATTTATCAATTTTGCCGAAGAAAGTTTGATTATTTTTCAGGTACGATTATAAAGCGTGGATCTGCAGAAAACATGCGCAGTGACTTCGGCGCACAGTGAATTCATACAATTGTGTATTATTTTTCAACAAAACTATTGCAATTTCATAAATAAAATTTTGAATATTCAAAATGTGTTTGAAATTTCACAAAAATGATTGGAATTCTTTACATTTATTTAGAATTTTCATATGGTTGTTATTGAAATTTCATACTACACTGCAAAATTCAACCATGTAAAAGAAAATTCAAATTGTAGAACTGACTCTTACAAAGCATGTTGAAATTTTGATTTTAATAAAGAATTTTAATACAAAATATTTTGAATTATAATAATACTGATCAAAATTCAAATACGTTTGTGAACATTAAAATAGTAACATGAAATATTAGTGCTATTTTATATTAAATACGATTCAACTTGCATTTATTTAGAATTTCATAACCAATTTTATATTAGAATTCAAACCTTCTTTTACAGTGTAGCCAATAACAAAAAATCCAGAATTAATGCTTCCCCGAGAGAACACAAACTTCTAGGAACGTTGATCGAATATTCTCTTCCCATGGGGTTCTTTTTGCAAACTTACAGTACACACTGAGAGAAAAATTAGCTTATTCCTGAGAACATATTTTCTTGGTCTGAGAATATAAACTCTTTTCTCATTTAAAGAAACGTTTACGTATTTGAGATGAGAAAATCTTCTCCATATCACGTTGTATAGCTACAAACTGAGTAAACGTCTTCTGCGTTTAAAGAAGGTTTTCTTGATTTAAGGAAATGTCGGATTGGACTCGGTCAATCTAATATTTTCTTGGTTTAAAATTTTGTTTCTCTCAGTGCACTGTCACCAAGGGTATTTTGTGTGTGATATGTAATGGAATATACATATTAGGGTGTTTCAGTTTCGGACGATATTTTTTCTTTCTCTGTCCTACCTGAGAATTCGATATTTCATGGCGAATAAAAAATATTTCCGCAGAGAGAAAAAATTTTAAGTGGATTAGAGGCATTCAAAAATTCGATTCCCCATTTGAATAACACAGAAAACTGGTTAACTTTGGTTTCAACTCGATTTCACTGTGTTCAAAACATTTTTTTCGAGTTAATAAATACACGGAGAAAAGTTTATATTAACGATTACTATATTTTTATGGTACTCGTGGGATATACTTTATTATGAGGCTCAGAACTATATTTATTTCAAGTTATAACACATTTATCTTCATCCTCACGAGAGAGTATGGTGAATGCTCGTATACTTGTGGTTCCTAACGACATAATCAAGTATATCCCAAAAGTACAATATAAATATGGTAATATGTAATATAAAATTTTTACTGTGTATGATGGGCTTTCAGGGCATAAAATTTGCTACAAAAAAGTTCCTATGAGATAGAGCTGTACGACCAATAGTTTTGGGAGTGAACTTTAATAAGAATCAACATAAAAGCTCTTATAATTTTATATTTATTGATCTTACATGCGGAATTAGATTATAATACACTTCATAAGGCTCTAAAATTTATAATCTTAGGAACTACTTATTCAATTACAGTAATTGAATGTAAATTTCAATAAATACAAGATTATAGGGGATTTCAGGCCAATTTTGATCAAAGTTCACCTTTCAAGCTCTGTAACTCCAAAACTATTGGTCGCACAATGATTCTATCTCATAGGAACTTTTTTGTAGCAAATGTTATGCCTTGCAAGAGTTGAAACCAAAGTTCACCAGTTTCCTGTGTTATTCGAATGGGGAATCGAATCTTTGAATGAGCTAAGCCTCCAATTCACTTGGGATTTTTTTTCCTACGGGAATATTTTTTATTCGTCATTAGATATCAAATTTTCAGGTAGGACAGAGAAAGGAAAAATATCGCCCGAAAATGAAACACCCCAATAACATATTCCCAGGAAGATTTGAAGAAATCAAATTACTGCAAAAAGAAATTCCCATTGATCTTCCATAAAACGAGATTAATTTGCATAATGATTCACATTTCTTTCGGAGATGCGGTTAAGACACGTTGAATGTGAATTACAAATTGATGCGGGTGTTGTAATACTATATGTCCATATATCTAGATACACTTTACCAGCATCCGGACTTGAGATGACGGATCGTGTTACACTTGTAACATGGCTAAATGATCATTCTTCCACAATTGGAATTCAAAAATTTTACAGAGCTCTTCTCCTCGTGGTTTTATATTCAGGAGTACATCAGAACTTGATATAAGAGTGGTAAGGATAATTGAAATTTTATACCTTGCAATAAATATTAGAAAAATATGAGTCTGTCATTGTACATCGATTTGAAGGAAAGTTCTTCTTCCAACGTAGAAAACTTCATTAATATTATAAATTAAATTGAATTATGTAAGGAAGAACAATCAATTGCTCTGCTGTAACGCATTTATTATATTGGACTTTTCCGCACGATGGAAATAGAATTCAATTTATAACTGAAATTTCTTGAAGATAGGTAACAACATAGGATAACAAAAAAATCATTTTGCTCCGGTTCATGAGGTTCAGGAACTGATTCGAAGTGATTTTGGTATGCTGAATATAAAAACAGTATCAAATTTTTTGAATTGGCTAGATTTTTACAATTTTTTGAATATGTAATGTACATAATTGATAAATTTTATACGTAATTTATTATTTTGGTATTCAGCACATCGTAATCACTTCTAATTACTGTCCAAACCTCAAAAACCTAAATGGTTGTTGATTGTTAGTTATAAACATGATTTCTTATTCCATTCAACTATTTGAGATAGTTTGAAGAATGAAGCCGTGAGAAGAATGAAAATTCAATTCTGAGTGTATAAAACAAGTAGCCCGTATACACATTTCTGGCTTGCATCACAACACCGTTGAAAAAGATTAACCCTTTCAAGACCACGGACACATATATGTGCCATGAGTTGATAAATTTTGTATGAAAAGTATACCCGGTGAATTTCTTTTTCTTATGGTTTGTCTCAAAGAAGGTCCCAGTATGCACTGTGATATATTTTTAATTAAGAAAACTCAACATATTAATGAAATTTTGAAAATTATTATTTTATCCATAAATCACTTAGAGGATATTTTTCAAATGTCCTTTGAATTTTCAATATCAGCAATGATTGGTGATGAAATATTCGATATTCGCCTTGGCAAATTGAGAACGGAACCTTTTTTTTAGGACGATAAGCCCAAATATGTGACTTACCGTATCTGCTAAAATGCAGGAGCTAAAAATTTCAATGTAACAAATTCATCTCACTCGGTGGGGTGTAGATTGAGGAAATTTACATTATTTCTCTGTACTAACAGCCGTGATCTTAAAGTCCTGAAAGGGTTAAGACTGAATGGATGGACTTATACCATCAATTGCGATATACCCTACAATTGCGTAGAAATCCTCCCGAGGGAGATTTTCAAACCTTTATATAATTTATATAGAAATAGAAGTAAAATCAACACAAATCAGAAACAAAATTTCGAGAGAGAATTCATGGACCCGTCTAAATGTTGAAGGTTATTTGCAGAAGGGAACATTTTTAAGAGGGCCACGTTGACGATTTTCATAGTTTTGATATTTAAAATTTGACAGAAACTTTTGTCAGTTCAAATTTTTGTTTCATCTCCATCAGAGATTCAACTTGTAGAGATTCATGTTGCCGACGGGTAGGTCGCACGGAAGAAAGTGAATTAGCTGTTAGAAGGACATTCACCTACAACTGTTAACGCTAAATATTTACTACCTCGACAAAATTTTGAGCTTTATCAGCAAAATTGGTTAATTGGTGATACAAAGAAAATGGCTACCCAAGGAGGAACTTGAAAAAGAGAAATATTCTTGGATCATGAATCTTATCATGATTTAAAAGAATATAGGTACTCTCTAAATTCCTTGGAGTGAAAAATTCACTCTCGAAGAGTGAAAATACTGCAAGTCCAGGAAGAGCGAGATTCCACTCTCAAAGAGTGACTTTTCACTCTATACACGAAGAGAAATTTGTAGTTAAATTTACTATGGGATTATCGCGGCCAAGGAACAGACTCAATTTCCAATGGAATTCACTGTAAAACATTGTAAATTTGATCAAGCTGCTATTGTCTCGTCATAGTACATTTAACTGTGAGTTCAGTGTGTTCCTCGGTTACAAACTATCATAGTAAATTTAACTGTGAATTTCTCTGAGTGTAAGAGTGAATTCTCATTCCAAGCGAGTTCATTCAATCCTCACATTCAATCCTAACTCCAAGAGAGCAGAAATTCACTCTTCAGGAGTGGAATCTTACTCTTGTTTGATTGGCAGTTATTTCACTCTTTAGGAGTGGATTGTCACTGCAAGGAATTTAGAGAGTATGTTCTTCTGTACACAGAAAGCACTTTTTTACTCTCCTTCGATGGTAAAATACGTAAAATAATTTGAAAATCACGAGGCGATGATATCGAATATGATTACCATTGGGAATTCCTCGAGAAGGAGACAGTTATGAGAGTGATTTTATATTGTGAGTTCTTGTGTGAAATATATCAAAGATCGACACGTAATCGCGTTGGGAAAATCACAAATGAGGACAGATGTCGATGATTGGTTTTGTACGTATAAAAGATATCGAGTCAAGATACTTTAGATGCGGGTTGAGGCCGGGAATCGATTCATCGATGCATTCCTTCGTCACTCACATAAATTACGCGAACACTTCTACTGAAAAATTGTAATGAAATGCTATCTCTACTTGATATCAATTTCTTTTCTCACGATGATGCACGGGGGGACGATCAATTTTCTAAAATGGTCATGTGTTTAGAATGTAGCACATATCACACGTGAATAAATTTCGAATTCCTTCAAAGAGGGGCCAAAAAATTCCTTAACAGCACGCAAATGTTTTGAGAACGTTCAGACAACATTCTCAAGTACACGTGGAAGGTTTTCAAAATGTTCTGAAACATTTATAAAACTTTTTAAGAATCATCTTGGAAAGTGAAAATGTTCGCAAATTTTTGATCAAAGAAAACTGATCTGATATTAATCATTGGAAATATACACAATTCCTTGGAATATTGGGTTTATACACTGAGAGAAATGTATCATTGAAATTATTATGGTTTTTGTCAGTAAGCGAGGGATAAACTTGACATGTGATTACAAACTGATGGGAAGTACCAGTAATTTTTCCTAGCCTTATATCACCCGAGAAAAAAATTTTATCTTCACCAGTGTCGAATATGATAGTTCTTTCCCTGGAGTCACTCATCATTCTTGAAAATGTTATGGTTTTCAATTTATATCAATCTTACCAATTGAGATGTTTGTTTACAATTTGTGGCATAAGAAATTACTGTTTTTTCACATGAATTCTCCCTGGTTTTAATTTTCAAACTTCGTATTATGAAGAATTATTGTTTTTTCTCATGAATTTGTGATCTCATGCCAAGTATATGAAATTGTTATGTCATGTATATCCCCTATCTAATGCGAAAACCAGTAAATCTTAATGGTGAATTTCTCTTAGTGTAGTGATACATATGTATTGTAAAAATTACATTTATATCGAAATTGCTAATACGATTAATCGAAAGTAATAAAATATTCACGGCTGGTTATGTTTAATTTGATGAATTGAATGATTCATTTGAATGCATATTTTTTCATAATTCATTTTTCTTATGGAGAAAACTTATCTACGTAGATGATAAAAAATATATACTTATTATTTGTTCTTATTACTCATGAAATAGTATAATATCATTATACTATTAATATAACGATCATGAAGTAAATTACAGGTTGGTTGAAAAGTTCCTGCGCTCACCAAGAGATAGCACTGCTAGCTCAAAACTTTTTTTTTCTCAAGTTGGTATATCTGTCCTGAGAACACATGCAAAGTTACAAGTCATTCTGTCAATTCATTCTTTGTTTACAAGCCATTTGAAGTTGACGTGTCATTGATTTTTCTTAATATGGAAAAAATTGAATATCGTGCAGTCATTAGATTCTTTGTTTTGAAGGGTTTAAAAGCAAAGGAAATTTATGAACAATTGTTAGAAGTGTATAAGGAGTCCTCACCTTCAAAACGCACCGTTGAATTTTGGGCTGGTGAATTTAAACGTGGTCGTACTAGCCTTGAGGCCGATCCACGCGAAGGACGACCAAAAACTGCAACCACAGCAGAAATCATTGAGCATGTACATAATATAGTTAGTGAAGATCCAAGTTTGACTAGGCGTGAAATTGCTAATGCCATAGGCATCTCAGACGAACGAGTACTCCATATTTTACATGAAGAATTACGTATGAAAAAACTGTTTGGAAAGTTAGTGCCGCACACGTTAACAATTCAACAAAAACTGGATCGAAAACAAATTTCTCAGCGTAATTTGGAGCGTTTTAAGCAGAATAAAACCGACTTCTTGCGTGGTTTTATAACTATGGATGAGACTTGGATCTACCACCATGATCCTAAATTGACACAAGAACGTTTACAGTGGACTGAAGCTGGTTGTTCAGCTCCAAAGCAGGTGAAGTCACAACGATCAGCAAAGAAGGTTATGGCATCAGTTTTTTGGGATGCAAAAGGAATTTTGTTCATTGATTATCTTCAGAAAGGTAAAACAATCAACTCCGAATATTACTGCAGCCTTTTGGATCAGCTGGATGAAAAAATTCGTGAGAAAAGACCTGGTTTAAAGAAGAAAAAAATCATTTTTCATCAAGATAATGCATCTGCTCACAAAAGTGTTTTGACGATGGCTAAATTCAAAGAACTCAAGTGCGAATTGCTTGAACATCCACCGTATTCGCCAGATTTGGCTCCTAGCGACTACTATCTCTTCAGAAATCTCAAACAATTCCTTCGTGGAAAGGATTTTTCGTCGAATGAAGAGACCATAGCAGCCGTAGACGGTTATTTTGCAGAGCTTCCGGAAAACCATTATAAGGATGGGATAAAATGATTGGAAGATCATTGGAACAAGTGTATTGAGCTTCTAGGAGATTATATTGAATAAAAAAATATATTTCGTAACAAAAGCAGTATTCTTTCATTTCGAGCGCAGAAACTTTTCAACCAATCTGTATGTATAAGATAGAAACCTAATACTGGTATTTTAAAAGACGTTTCTCTGGAAACTAGCACCCGTAAAAGCAAAGGGTACCTTTTATGAATGTGATGAAAACTTTCGGTGCTGTCTGAGCTGTGGAGTCTGTAATGAATCAAACTTTTGATATTTATTTCACGATATTATACAAAATTCTCGCGTTGATTTATAGTCGCTGCACTAAGAAAAATTTCATCATACAAAGTTTGATTTTTCTTTGTAAAACAGCAAAATTAAAAGATTCTGACTACAATCCAATAGAAACTTTTCGGTCTCTTTTTTGGATAATTCTGAGATCTTGAAGAGATCTGAAAGATGTCTTATAGAACAATCTTGAATTTCTCAAAAACATCTCATCGGGAATATTTTCAAGATATCTAAAAAGATATCTTGACATATCTTCGGCATCGTCAAGATATCTTTTGGGGTGTGCCGTAAAATTTCTACGAAAATGTTGATTCGACATAGTGATGGCTGATTTTGGAAGAATCAATTCTTTTCTATAAAAAATTTATCAAGTTTTTATTGAATTTTATATAATTTCGATCCAAATTGTATAAAAATTCTATAAAAAAGAATCTATTCTTCCAAGATCGGTCATCACTAATTCGAAACCACTTTCGATTTCTTATTATTTTCATTATCGGCGATGGTAAAAGTTGTTGAAGTTAAGTTTTCTCACTATCGCGCAAAGTAAAGGTGATCAGAAATTGAGAACTGTTATGTTCGGAAGACTGATATACCCAATTGGCAAAACTGTTGAAATGATATATAATTCATATACAATTTTTCATAATTTATAAATAAATTGTATATTTCTTTGATAACTATATATAGTTGATATCTAATTTTATTCTATTGGGAGAATTATCCTAGTTAACAGCTATTTTGATTCTTCAAAGTTGGACCCTGATTCGAAATGATCATGAGGTGTTGAATACGAAAATAAAGGCAGATTTCTTGAATCAGCTCTTTTTTTGTAATTTTTTATGGATTTATCAATTATGCAATGTCCAATCCACATGAATCTGAGGGCAAATTTTTTATTATCGTCCTGTTTTATCATATATTTTGCTCTTAACGCTGAGATTATTATCATTCTCACTAGTGAACTGTGGTAGACACGCTGTACACCGAGAGAAAAAATTTCCGGGAACAATAGAATATTTAGTTGAATAGTCGCCATAAAATACTTAATTGATTTTAATAAACTTTCATTGACTCAATTAAATAACTGTTTCCATTGATGAAATATTTCATAGCATATTAAATATTTGTTCGATTGAATGAATATTTAATCGCATCAATGGAAATTTATTCAAATCATTTAAGTATTTTATGGCGACTATTCAACTAAATATTTTATTGTTCCCGGAAATTTTTTCTCTCGGTGTAGTAATTTAACGATCTTGTAACGCTATATTACAGAAGAACTCGAAATAACTAGGTGTTCAACCAGTTTAAGCGGTTTCTATGCAATTGCGTTACAACCCTGATAAATAAGTCTGCTTAAATAAATAATCCTACTAAGATCACTGATGAAAAATTTCACTCCAACTGATAGGATGCGTATGACATTATTATATTTCCAGTCGTTTTCATTTCAAAATGAAAAAAATGCATTGTCGATTTTACAGGAATCGCTCATGTTCATCGGACAATATCAATTGAGCAATATCTTCATGAGAAACCACGTTTCTATTGCAGCGCAACCAAAATCATGACCATTGTTCTACCACGCTACCATGGTAATCATGTAAATTCAGTAGGCTTTTCCATAGGATTTTCAATCTAATTTCAATATTGTTTATTCTCCGTGAAACTTTATCAAAATTTATCAGGTCTGTTCTGAAGAAAACAACGTTTGTTATAGAAATGTTTTGGGGCCCCGTTATTTAAATTTGTACGTCACGAAAATACTACAATACCCAAAAGATCTGAAGAATAGGGCTGGAGCTGTAATGTGACTCAATGTGATTTTATGTAAAATTTTTATCAAGTTCCAATCAATATTTTATACGGATTTATAGAAACTTGATACGAATTTTATACAAAATCACATTGCAGCCCCCGCTCTACGGACAACCCGAGTTGAAAAATTGGAATACTCTTAAAACGTGATTAACTCCGTAATACGCATCGATTCAGAGTTCAATGAGAATTTTGAAAGCAAGATCAGGTCGAGATCAGGGTGAAAAATAAAATCCATCCTGATTCACTCCGTGATACGTAAAGAATCAGAGCTGAATCAGGTTTCACTTTTTGACTTGGGAAATCAAATATTTTTCGACTAGGTTTTAGTTGTTTCAGTTAATTGAGACAACGAACTAGACAGTTACCATTTGCTGCTCAGGCGGATGGTCGAAAATCGACGCCGTCAGTAATTGCTGTAACTATCTATTAATTTTGCTCTGCGCACTTTCTAGATGTCTAAGAGAAATTTTCTGTTACTGAGGAATAGGAAATGAGCCTACGCTCAAACATTACATATTAAAAATTGAATACATCAGTAGAGTTGAAACTTTTCGATGTCGGATTCGTGATGAGATAAAATCTCTTATATCCTGTTCATCCCTCCAAAAATCTCTTATATTACGATTTATTTTTAACTTTCTTTTTATTTCATCCCTTCTGTTGGGTAATCTGATATATTCCTCAAGAAAAGTTCAATACATTATAAGATTTACTAAACATAGCATATTATATCCAAATAATCCTTTGAGCTAAGATCGCCATCAGGGGATTTTATTATTCCGACTTGTTCACAAAATGTATCAACACCTTATGAAAATGTGTGAACAATTTGAATATAATTCAGATTTAACCCCTCTATTTATCTCGAGTTCATGACAATTTGAAAATCCTCTGAAATGTTCTGGAATTTATTATCGAAATGACTCGACATCAAATAAAGAAGCCCGATCGATTATTTCACGGCCTATGTTACAAACCTTACGAGAGAGCTCGCCCTCTCATTGGCGCCCCGTAGAAACAAGGACCAATTAAGCTTCCCTCGGCGCTAAAGTGATTTCGGGCACCGATGACAACGACGACGACGACGACGACGACGTCGGCGATCTCGAAATACGTCGTACACTAGTATAAAAGCTGTCGGTACTTGACACACTTCAGACACAAAATGGAAAAATTAGAATCCCCTTCTCTGTTATCATTATTAATCACGAATCAACAATTTCTTTTGTTTCATTTCAACAACAACACTATATTATTTCTTCTGTTGTAACACACACTGACAAAAATGAGACAACCAACAACCATAAGTTCTTGAATTTCCCAGCACTTTCCGCGGAGGAGAAACAAGGAGGAGAAAAAAGAAACATAAGAAGAAGAAGAAGAAGAAAAAAAAAAAGGAGGCAACAGAAACAATTAATATTAATCATAAGTATGACAACGATAAAAGAATCATAATATTCCTTGATATGACATGAACTTGCAGCGATAGATCTGTTCCATGTTTTCCAGTTCTGCGTTTGACTGCGTTAACGTGTTTTAATCCAATATAGTCGTATGTTGATAATCAGAGTCATTGAAAGAAGAAATAATAAGGAAAAGGGAAAAAAGGATCACTTGGAGAAAAATTAGATCATCATGTTTTTGTTTCTTATCAAGGATAAGTAGGATATTTGACGATAGTTTATATAATTGAAAACTGTGCTTCCGATAAATATCCACTGTACGAATGATGACGATGATCAACACACCGTGCACGACAATGCGAAGGAGAAATGATTTCCTTTAAATTCAAAGATGGCGTGAAGCGAAGGAAATCAGAGTTCATTCATCATCCATCGATTGGTAAACTAACCGATTTGGTACACGTGGGCATTATTAAAAACCAATGCCGTATACGCATTTTAAGAAATAGGAAGAACTGAATGTAGGCAGTGCGCCTACCGGACTCCCCACTGAAAACCTAGAGCTCGGTGTATCGTGCTAACCTGCCACCACCATTAACACCCTTCTGGACCACAATTTCTCTCTTTCTCCCTCTCTATCTTTATCTATCTATTCATCTATCACTCTCCTTCTTATTCATTCTCAGTCTCCTTTTCCCACCTCCACCTTGGAGATCCTGGAAAAGCAGTTCGGATTATATATACATATACACACATTTTATATATGTGGTGAAAGCTACCTACGAACCACACACAACGCATTCAAACACATTCGACGATGCCTGGTGGTGGATATACGTACACAAATTGAGATAACGCCTCCTATTTCGATTGGTGGAAGAGGTAGTTTTCGACGCCACGCCTCGTAACGATTCTATGTAACTATCCCCTCCAATATTCTACCGTTTCTATGTGTGTTCATGTATCAACAACACATCCCCGCACTCTTGGTTCGATCTGTTTCTGTTCTACGCTCATCAGCGCATCTTCCTTCTTCCTCTGCTTCTTCTTCTGCCTCCTCCACTCTTCGACTTATCCTTCGGTCTTTCTTCGAGCGCAACGAGAGAATCGCGCTATTTCAGCGAGAGATATCTCATCGGTGTCTTTTCTTTTCAGTTTTCTCCTCCTCCTTTCTTGATCTTTTTGTGTGATTTTAACCAAAAGGTGGCTTTCTGTTTCAATTTTCTCACAAGGACACGCGTACACGGAGATTTCTCGTGCTCGGGGAAAATACATGGATGTATTTTCGGGGAGATGTGGAACGAACAGACCTGAAAACATCGCCCGGAGATTATTTTTCTTTGCTTATGTTTGGAACCTGAGGGAGAATTTTGTGGGGAGTATTATCCCACATAGCATTTTAAAGCTCTTCTAGGCTTGCGTGCAATTTACCCGCAGAAGCTGATTCAAATGCACCGCTGTGCGAGGGCATGTTATCTGGGTATACGGATTGGAAAGAAACGATAGAAGAAAATCAGAATAAATGTTACAATGTTTTCATATTCTCATACAGGATACCAGGTCGGAAAGAGTTAATACAGGAATCATCAATTTATAAAAATGTATACACACTGTAAAAACGCTGCCACGATTTTCCTTCAATATTTGGTGTCAGCGAAAATTCCCACTTTTTGGAAACTTCCACACCGTGAAGACGGAATAGTTCCTCAAAGTGGAAGAAAAATCCATTATTTTTGATGAAAAATTCAGCGGTAGGAGCTAATTCAATGGCTGTCCGTGATTTTGAATAGCTTCATCATACCAATGTGTTCTGCACCTAATAGCAAATATCGATATCATGAGTTATGGTGAAAATGATGACTGATGATAAGAAAATGTATTCTTTAGATCAATGAAGAATTCATGCTTTCAATTTGAGACTATCTATTAGTATCTACCCAGTAAACAATATGTTATCATCAAGAGCTCTTAAAGATCTTCCAAATATGTGTAAGAGATCAGATTGACCTTTCAGATGGTTAACATAAAGATATCAGAATGTGCTCAGATGCGTCGATTTCTGAGGACAATAAGAGATTGCCAAAATGTTATCCAAACGAACTCTTCAGGAAGATTTTTTTCCTGAGATCTCAGAAGAATGATAACATTCAGATATCAATATGATAATATCGACACCACTCTTTCAAAAGACTTCTTAAAGAGCTCTCCCTCTCATAAGTGTTTACTGGGTAAAGATGTCTAAAAATCATAGAAGATCCCTTGTAAGACTTTCGTAAAGATATCTTTTCGATATCCAAAAGATGTCTCACGCAACAAAATTCTACAAGTTCGAAATATCTCAAAAAAGCCTCGCAAAAGATCTTAGATATCAGATAAAAGATTTTAGATATGTGGAAAACATGTTTTAGATGCCTGATTCTTTCAAGATACGTTTTAAATATCTTCGAGATATGTTTTAGATGTCTTAAGGATGTCTTTTTGAAATCATTGAGACATCCAAGACAGCACAAAAGGATCACTAATGAGTTCTGAAAAATGGGAATTGGCGTGACCTTTCGCCCTTCTTACTATTTCGCTGGAGTTCGCAACGTTTATTGAAACGAATTGGTATTCGAATAACGAGATACTCAGCTGTCAAAGACCCAAAATCTTGGAGTACTCTGTTTTAGTAACGTTTCCGGTTTCGAACAGTTAATTTAAAAAGTGACAAAACAATCATTCATCAGATTCTGTGGATTTGATTATTCGTTTTGTTCCAATAAACGATTCAAACTTCAGCAATATCTTTTTATTTGGACAATTTTTAAGATGTGTAACAGATATCATTCAGAAACCTCTTCAAGATGTCTTTTAGACTATGCTGATTCGACATCTAAAAGATATATTCCAGAAATACCTTGAAGACATGTTTCTGACATTTCTTGAAGATGTTTAACAGATATAATGTCGATATATCTTGAAGATATTTCTGTTGTGACGTCGTCTAGATATCTAAAAGATATCTTTCAGATGTATCTAAAAGATGTTTTCCTAAAGATATCTTGCAGATGTCTTGAAGGCCTCCGGTGTTTGTTGGGTTGCCTTCTTACTCATCAAGCATTCTAGTTCAGGAAGAATTTATAAAAAGTTCAATTAGGGTTCAAAAAATTTATTATTGGTTCCCAAGAATTTTTTCCGAACTTCGTTGCCTCGTGGGTACTCGTGGTAGCTCAAGAATAATGCCTTCATATGAAGGAGATATTAGCGCCGGGACATTAGCCATTAGAGACAATAGAATGGTCTCCTTGAGATCAAGAAAATATGTTTTTTTATAGCATTTATTCTTCTTCCCGTAAAAATAAATTCTAACAGATAAGGCGCAAAACGTCCCACATAACAATTCATGTCTTGCGATGTCTTTTAGATAAGTTTAAGATGTCTTGCGCAACGCATTTAGATGTCTTTTAGATGTGTTGCGCAAGACATCTCAAACTTATAGAAAAGACATCGCAAGACATGAATTGTTATGTGGGGTGCATCATTTTTCTCCTTGAAAATAAATTTTGGCCCTTATATGGTTCCAATTGTTGGGAATCCTGGACGAAAAAGTTGGGGTGAAAATTTTCCCGACTGAAAAGTGGGCCAACCTAGGTACACTGTTAGAAATTTCAGATTGAACTTCCAATTACATATAACGGGAGCAATTCAATTGCGTGTGAATGAATTCTCATTTCAATCACTAAGAATTTGAAATTTCATTTACAAATGTACATAAAAAATATATTAAATTTGAAGACATTTCTAAGAGTGTACTGTTTGAACCTAGTCTATTCCAACTTGGGCCCGTACGGGGCCTTGAACGGGCCAATTTTCATTCTTACCCAGAAAGCCTCCTTCAAGATTTTGACAAGAGTTTTAGAAATCCAGGACAAATTGAGACTATAATTCACTACCACCGAGAAAAATTGCAAAATTCTTCAATCCAGTGAACTACACTTTGAATAAAATCTTTTTGAATTCGTTTCAAAAATCGTGGAATTTCAGATTCAAGTTCATTCTTTTTCTCAGTTTTGAACCTAATTTTTGAGTCTGCACATAGTTTGGTTCAGAAATGAGAAATAAAGTTATAATATCAAATTCTTAATACACTTAAAAAGCTTTTCCATCAATGCAATCTATAAGATATTTTCTGTAGTAGGTACCCTATAGAGATTTCTACGACCATTGAACCGAATTCGCAAAATTGAAGATGTTAAAGAATTCAAGAGCACCAACTGTATGACTTCATGACAATTTCATCGAGTATCATGTGCACATTCCCCGAGTGGAAAATTATCAAAAATATATACAGGGTAAGTCAAATAATTCACGGACCAGATTTCACAGGTGTATTCTGCAGCCAAAATGCAATAACTTCCCGTTTGGAAAATTTTTGTAGAAGTTTAGTTTCTGAAATATGAGCATTTTTAGATTTGTTCCCAAATCCAAATGATTCCAAAGCACTATGTGCTATATACTCGAGCTTGACACCATTCTCTAAGTTTGAAAACAGCGGATCTCTGGAAAAGATGAACTGTTCTATCATTGGTCATTTTGGAGCTATGATAATTTGAAGTTGCTGAAGTTGTTGTGATTGACTGGCAGCTCGAAAATTTCAAATCGCTATAGCTCTGGAACAAACAACAATATAATAGTTCAATTTTTTGCCAGGAATCTGTCGTTTTCCGAATTAGCAAATGGTTTTAAGTTCAAGCCCAATAAACACACACACGTTATTTCAACGTTGAAAGAACGTTGAACTGTCAAACGGACGTCAGTCGTTGATTTCATAACATTGATTTTTAGTTGAAATTTGATAGGGAATTAGACGACCAGGAGTTACGTTTTGATGACGTGTAATTTAAACTAATATTCAAAAAGAAGCATCAAACGACGTTCTCGAAAAACGTGTTTTGAACGGGTTTGAACCACGCGTTTAAAATGTGTTTATAACAGCTTGTGTTTAAACTTCAATTGAAGATATTCTGCTAAAAATGTCGAACGGACCCGAACAATGGTTGAAATTTCAACAAAGAGCAAGATAGTGAATAGTGTGGCATACTTTCCAAATTCTGTGATATTCAGAAATACTATTGTTCTCGATATTGAATGAAAAGTTTTCAAAATAATTTGTTGGATTTAATTCACGTCTTAGAACCATCATTAGGACACGTCAATATTCAACGTCTCTTAAACGATGTTCAAACCGTTGATATGACGTTATTTTATGGTTGAAAAACACGTGATCTGCCGTGACATTTTTACGGTGAATCAACGCAAGAATATTACTAATCCACAACGTGTGGTTATCGATTGTTTTTGACATTTTCAAAACGTGCCTGTGTTTACTAGGAGGGTTGTAGCATACAACCCTTTCAAATGATTTGGATTTGTAGAAAAATCTAAAAATGCTCATATTTTACAAACTAAGCCTTCAAAAAAATTTTCCAAACGGGAAATTATTGCGTTTTGGCTGCAGATTACAGCTCGGCTATCTCGTTATATGTAATTATATATAATCTATACTCAGAACATATTGAATTATATATGGATGGTTTATAATTTTGAAAATTCTTGCACTTGGATCGTTTCTTCTCACCTTGAGAAGAAGAGTTTGGTACCCGAGTCGAAAAATTTGGGCGGCTTTTGTCCTTATATTTGATTTTTAGACTGATTTTGTCCTGAATGTTGAATAGAGCAGATAAACACAGGATTTTTCAAAGATTTCAGCCTGAATTTTCCCTCAATCACTTCTATTTGTTGGAGGAGAAATCCAGACTGAAATCTTGAAAAAGTGTTGTTTTTGATCCGGGTGAGCTAGGAAATTTAGTTGAACCAAATAAATTTCATTTGTCACGATCAAAGTTTCCATTTCCATTCAATAATTATTAACCATTCGCTTCGCAGCCAGCACAAATGATCAATTTGAATTTGTAAAGACTTCCCAAAGATCTCTTGCATAGTCCCCGTTATGCGACCAATAATGAATTCAATGAGAATTCAATGAATTAAAAATGAAAACGTATTGAATTGTTCATTAAGAGTTCAAAATATTCATAATGAATACATATTGATCAGCATAACGAAAACTCTTCGCGGGAACTTTTGTGCCGTATGAGTTAATATTTCAGGCCACTGGATTTTCATTTACGCCAGATAAAACTTAGCTGGGACAATTGAATCTTAGTTGTCGCAGCTAGGAACCTGTCTTCCGCTCAGTGCAAATGAACTTGTTGTCACAGTCGTGGGAACAAACATTTTCATGAAAGACATGAAGCGTTTGCGCATTGTCTAGATAAAAGAGAAAAAAGGGGAAAGTGGAAGATTCCTTGGTCATCGCTATTTTACGAAGAATTTTCGTGCAGTGGCATAGTAATATAAGCGTGGGAATTTAACGGAGAGCATTGACATTCCGTATTCTCGAGTAACATCTGGAAGTAATTTTTATGCTGTAAACTATCTTTACCTGCCTTCATCTATTCCTGAGAAGCACCATCCTTGAAAGAAAAATCATCACAGGTTATACCTGTATCGATGCACGGCCATTTTTACGCTCATACGCCGAGGACAATTATTATTCAAAACTTATTCTTACATTTTATTATGTTTGAGTTTCCCACGATGCAGGGTGGGAAAATCATCTATACTTAGTCTCGATTGTAAATTTTATTCACTTGTTTGGTTTTTTTCTGATTTTCTTGAGAATGGCGTTAATAGAATTTTGTGAAAAATGAATCTTCTGCAAAATCGGAATTGAATATCGATTCTATAGATCCATATTTTCACATTGAATTCCATTGCTGTTCTTCTTTGGGATCTAATATATTTTCTTAATTGAAGTACTTTCAAACGTGCCTGTTTTGTCGGATGATTTCCAAAGATGCTACATCACTGTGAAAAATATTCAGTTATTTTGTTACTGCTACTTCAATGTTCGAATCATTTGAAAATAATACAAATATCATCACATGAACAGAAGGAAATTTTAAAGATGTACACTGATGTTGACTGCGTGCGTCATCTCTCTTTGTGTAATATTTCCCAAGTAACAATATTTTCCAGATTATATATAATTTGTATATAATTGAATACAATTTATATACAATTCATGTATGATTACATATAATTTCGACAATTCCTACACTGAAGTTTACCTTGTTTCACATGTTTTCATATCCTAGAATGAAATTGTTTAATCTTTGAAGTCTCTATGAATCCTGCTTGTAGCACTGAAAAGCACGCAATAAAAACTATCTAATAAGGATTTGGTTTCTCGAAATATCTTGAAATGTGAAGATTTATCTCCACCTCAGCTAGTGATGGGGATCCTTGAAGAGGATCGCTTCGTTTTTATGTGAAAAAATATATAATTTTCATAGATTTCGATACATAGATTAGATACATTTTACATAAAAAGGATTGATTTTTCTCAAGGATCTCCATCACCAACCCCCGCTATTTGCCCTCCTCTAGTCTAAATCCTGGGTACATCCTTGATAGTTAGAATGGAGTAATAAAACACGAAGAATTCTTTGTCAAAAACAAGAATATAATTATTCAAGAACTCTTTTTGAACTAATTAATAAATCAAGTCATAAAGGGCTCTGGAGGTGTTCAATGTTTGGTACGTCAACAAGTTCTTCAAGATTACTAAAATAATACTGTCAATATTCTGAAAGAGAGAAATTTTTATCATATGTTTAATACAAATAAGGATAGCTGTAATATATAATAAAGGATATTGTATATCTAATTAAAGTTATTATGCGGACAATACAATTCATCATATTATATAGTAATTGTACAATCTGTGTAATAATCTTTTATATATCTCATAGATTTTATTGAATAATTATTGCTGTCCCTATTCGCTTTATACATTCCTCTCTGTGTAGTTCGAAAACAGTTCTTGAAGAATTCTATTCTTGTTTTTGAAAAAGAATTCTTCGTGTGTTATCTGGATAAATTGTTTCTAAGGGGTGAAGGCTTTGCTGAACAGACTTCGTGAAGAATCTTTATAAAACGTCATTCGAAATCTACACAAGGAAAACAATAATCAACTATTATTTGGATAGCTAAAAATTATGTATGGGAGCTATTTTTTTAGCTGTCCCAGCTATTCACTTAGCGATAAAAGCAAGGAATGTAGCAGCGACAGCGAAAATTCAACAGCTGAATTATTTGGCTATCCAAATGTCAACCACAAAACCTGTGCAATTACAGCTACAATTTTCTACTGCGGTAGCTAAAAAATAGCTAAAGCTGCAATTATCTTAGCTACAACGTTGAAAAAAGGGTGCTAAAAAAGTAAGTAGCTGACACAGCTGTTTCATTTTTTTGCGTGTAGTTCTTAAAAAGTTTATAAAGAACAATTATTGAGTAGAACGCAAAGGTTTTGCTGATAAACCAAATAGCACAATAAGTTAGAGATGCTGAGAATGTCCTTGGAAGTTCTTAGTATGTTCTATGAATATCCTCAAAACTTATACTGTTTTGAATAAATATATTTCAAGACATTCTGAATGAGTATGGATCGTAAGATATCCCAGCCAGCACCAAATGATCAATTTGAATTCATAAAAGATCATGAAGACTTCTTGAAGACTTCTCAAACAGTCCCCGTTATGCGACTAACAATGAGTTCAATATGAATCTATATGAGTTCAAATGAACTCTTAATGAACAACTTAATGATCAGAAAGAATTCATATCGAGACTACATAATGGATTCTTTCTGAACATTGAGTTCTTCATCAAGAGTTCATTTTGAATGCACTGTATTCATATTGAACTCATTGTTAGTCGCATAACGGGAGCTCTTTGCGGGAGCTTTGGTGCTGTCTGGGACGTGTTTGAAGAGGATGGGAGTCACTGAATTTCTCCAACAAAAATATATTCGTACAGCACAGAAGTTTGAAAAGAATTCCTTAAAAATATTTAGTTAATTCTTCGAATTTCAATTGAATTCTTCATGAGCTCTTTCTGTGTCTCAAACTGGTGTGTGTGAGTGTCCTGCTTGAAGAATTCTTTGAACCGATTGATTCTCATTGATTCTGATGCAGAAAACCGATTCAAACCCCTTTGAAAATTGATTCTCAATCGGTTTAAATCGGGTTTCTGCATCGGAATCGAGGAGAATTAATCGGTTCAATGGGATTCTTTAAGCAGGGTAGGGTTGAGCGATATTTGACATTATGAATATTTTTGATAACAATGTTGTTATGCTTGTACTGAATTTCATAAAATATATCGATCAGAAATTTATATAAATTATAATGTTGTTGAAATTTGAATCGTTCATAGAAACAAAATGAGAATTCAAATTCACAAAATATGATCAATTACAAGCATTCATCTTTTCGAAAGAATCCCTTGGAATTGGAAACATTGTTTGAAACATGACTGCAAGAATCTCAATCTTGACAGAAAAAGATCGACGGAGATCCACAAGAAATCTTTTCGAATTTTCCTATATTTTTTTTGGATTCCTTGCAAAATTGGAATCTTTGGGAGTGAGTGGATATCAGAAAACTCCAAAGATTTTTGCCTAAGTTGAGATGTTCAGATGCCAGTAGGTACGAACAGATTTGTAGAGATTTTTGCCAAAATTTAAATCCGATGAGATCTACTTAGATCTGATTAGATCTAATTTTTTTTTCTCGGGAAACGATTCGAACTTCAGCAGCATTAAATTATATACAAAATTTCGGCATCATCAAATATCCTCATCCGTTCTGGAACCTGAAATTAACAGCAGACGGTGAGTCACAGAAAGTTCTACATTATCGACCAGAGGTATATTTTCATGGCTTGAAAGCGACTCACCTTCAAACGATAAACCAAGGCACATACACCACTTGTTGGAATTCATATTCTCGTTCGTGAAATGTTTACCATCTGTCGTGTGTATTCATGTTGCGAACAGATTCAAATGGTTCCAGTAGCGCTATCCCATCCCAGATAGCACAAGAGTTCTAGAAGAGTTCTGTATGCCCAGCCAGCAGAGTGCTTTCAAATTCACGTTTCCGCTACTAGCAGTGCTAGTGGTAGCAACGTAGTAGCTTTTCCATTACCGTGATACTGCATGCTACCATAACATATATATGATTCAATTTATAACGTAGCACTACCTCAGCGCTACCAGTATTATCAGGAAGCGCTACCAAGTAGTGCTCCTAGTAAAAATATTACCAAGTCGCTCCTATTTCCATACATGAATGAAGCCATATATGCACAGAAGATTTTTAACTGTATAAGAGAATGGTAGTACCACTGCCAGAAGCACTGCTTTGATTTTGTTGGCTGGGTGACTACATTGTATGCATGATGAATTATTTTTTAACTCTTGTGCTATCTGGGATATTATAATCAGAACTGGATTGCAGGGAAGAATACATTCAAACCTAATGCTAGATATTGTCGAAAAAACTTGAGATACACATTTTTCTCAAAATTCATCGCCACTTTGGTATGATGATGTGTATATTAGGTTTAAGTTAAACTCGTAAGATGTCAAAATTTGAATTTCTTTATTGTTTAAAATATTCAGCTATACTGTGTACTCGAAAAAATTCATTTATCACCTACTCGATACGTCCATATGAATATTTACTTGATAAACGACCCAAGCGGCACACAGATGTTTCAGATGTGATATGAGCATGCTTAGAACCTCCAAATCAGACTGTTTTGGATAATCATTTTCTGAACCTGTCCATTCTACATAGGACACCTACGTCGCCTCTCCGTGGAATTCAGGGAGAAAAGAGGGATCGGTGGATACAGCGTGGCACGATGGAGAAGCAGCGTAGAGGCAACGGAGAAACGTCCGGGCCCGAAAAAACAGCCCGGACATTTCTCCGTCGCCTCTACGTTCCCGAAGAGAACATGAAGCTTCAGCGAACTTTCAAATTAGATCTGTATAGATCGGGCAGAAGGTTCATGAAAGCTCATTTTTAAATTCACAAACGTTTGATAAAAGTTCTACGAACGTTGAAATGTTCGCCTCGAAACACTTTCAGGAAACGTAGATGGAACGTTCATCGAAGGTTTAATAAAGCTTCACAAAAATATCTATTGATTATTCATGTGAATGATTGGAAATTAATCTAAGTATAGATATTTTTGTGAAGCTTTATCAAACCTTCGATGAACCTTCAACGAACGTTCCATCTACGTTTCCCGAAGGCATTTCGAGGCGGGCATTTCAACGTTCGTAGAACCTTTGTTAAACGTTTTTGAATCTAAAAATCAGCTTTCATGAACCTTCGACCCGATCTATGCAGATCTAATTTGAACGTTCGCTGCAGCTCCATGTTCTCTTCGGGTTGCTTCTCCATCGTACCAGGTAATATCCACCGCTCCCTTTCTTCTCCCTCAATTCTACGGAGATGCGACGCAATTCTTCGGTGATTGTCGTGTGCGGAATAAAATACTGTATTACGGATTATAATTCTTCCTGGTGCTGCTTGGGACTAGACTTACTTATTTCGAATAAAGGTTGATTAATTGTTAATGAATTCTAAATACACGGTTTTGAACGATTAATACACTTTATTTCAGAAAAACAAACCATTTTGGTGTCGGATAAATATTCGTTTGGACGTATCCAGAAAAAGAATTATTAAATACAAATAAATTCTTTTTTCGCTTGATGACGTTATAGAACAAACTCCAAAACCTGCAAATCTTGACGCGCAAAAAAAACGAGTGCAATCAACAATTGAGGAAGACAATCAGCCTGCAATTAGAATAAACTGAAAGTACTAATAGAACCTCTTAATATCGCTTCACACTCAAAGCAATTTATTTATTATTTTTCTGGAAGCTTTTGAGAATTCCCCTGACAGCAAAAGTTGCAGTGTAATTGTTGCTTCAGTGTTGCTGCACCAGTTTGTGTTTTGAGGATTGTTTGATCTCCTATGTCGTATCCCTGCTGGAAACATTTTTTTGAATTTTGTTGAATTTCTTTCATTTTTTGTACATTCGATTTTCATCAAAAATTCATTAAATTCAACAATATTTCGGTGAAATTCAATATCTTTTGATCAAATTTGTTGATATCCATTGGAGTTTGTTGAAGGTGGAGGATGTTTATTGAATTTTATTGAAATATTCCTATGCCAAAAGTGAACAAAATTCAACAAAATTTTTCCACCAGGGATAGCTTTGTGTATCCAAACATCTTCGTGGCATCATGACAACAACTTTCAAATTTGCGGCATGTTGCTCCGTATTTGACGACGCAACTTCCCAGCAAATTCCCAACAACAATTGCTTCGTGTTGTTGGGAAGTTGCTGCGAGTTCTTCCAGCACTTTGCTGTCTGCACTGTAAAAAATTTCCCGTAAAATTTGGGAAAAATCCTATAAATTTACAGTAAAAATCCCATAAAAACAGCAATTTTAATATATTTTTATGTGAAAGTTCCTATGTGTACAGGAATTCGCTTTTCCCGTACAAGTATAGAAAATTTCCTTCACATAGGTATGGAAAAATCCCGAATATTTTTCAAAGTGTGGGCCTCCTCTTGGACCTGAATTATTTCTTCAGTTTTCTGACAATCAGGAATATGCTAGTCGCTTTTCAATTCGAAACACTGTCCTGCTTAAAGAATCTCATTGAACCCATTGATTCTCATTGATTCCGATGCAGAAAACTGATTCAAACCCATTGAGAATCAGCTTTTAATGGATTTGAATCAGTTTTCTGCATCGGAATCAATGAGAATCAATCGATTCAATGAGATTCTTCAAGCAGAGTGATATCAATACTTTGTCAATTAATTTTCCAACCTCTGTTGTTCCAACATTATAATGCCTCATTACTAAAAAGATACTAAATCAAGAATTCTGAATGATTTTTCATCGACTGTCGTCGTTTATTAATCACTTCCGATATGTATATGAAACTAATTCAAGTGGAATTCGAATATTTTTCGTTTCATTAGGAAATGAAACTTTTATCATCGGTTTAAGGGGTAATATCACCATGTGGATGGAAAAATTGACGTTTTTTTCAAAGTGTTGCCATGAAGTCAAAAAAAATTATAAATGTATGGGGTCTTTTGCATATAAAAGTACTAGTCTTTGGGTACAAAAAACACTTTTTCTTCAATTTTTTGAATCCAAAAAGGCGGCATGGTAGTACGGTCAAAATAAATTTTTTTTTCTCATGGTTAAAACGGGCGTACCGCTACAGGTCACAATTTTCAATCTACAACAAAAAATAACAAAGTTCCTCAAAATATAGCTCAAAATCTAGCTATCTACGTGGGATTTTTTCGAAAAACAAATTTTGAAGAGAATGGCGTCATTTTGAAATTTTTTTCTTCGATTTTTTTGAAAAAATCGTCCGGAAATCGGCTATAAAATCGGTAAATGAGCTGATATCGAAAAAATCCCACGTAGATTTCTAGGTTTTCCGACTATATTCTCAGAAAAATTTTGGTTTTTTGTTCTACATTCATAATTGTGACCTCTAGCGGTACGCCTATGTGAAAGACCAGACTTTCTTCCAGTGCGCTGATGTGTCGCCAATTTGTATTGTAAAAATATAACAAAATGTGTTTCTGGTATTCAACAACTAGTACTTTCATATGCGAAATACCCCATATCCTAAAAATGTTCCTATCGTTTGTGCGCAACCCACATAGGCAAAAAGATATCTTTTCGAAATCCAAAAGATGTCTTGTGACTTCGTAAGATGTCTTACAAACTGTTCTAAAAGATATCTAAAAGATGTCTTATGCGACAGTTTTAGACATCCGAAACATGTCTTGAGTAAAACATCTTTTAGAACTCTTACTAGATATCTAGAAGATATCTTTTAGATTTTTTCAAGACGAGTTTTAGATATGATGCAAATTTTTCTTAGGACCTCTTCCCTGATTGATAAAAAACCCATTCATTCCTATCAAACGTGCAGAATTCGAATTTTAATGTGAATTTATTACATTCAATAGGAATGAATAGGTTTTATTAACCACGGTTGAAGCACACTTTCAGATGATCTGAAAATGTCTTGCGAATTATATATTCCATCCCTGTAACTTCCCCAAGACACAGATCTTTTGGGTGAAATTCACGTTCATTATACGTACATTTGTGTTGAAGGAATGTTCGGACCATCCAATGTCCGGACGTTCAATGCACCTCCACTGAATATTCTTTGGACCTTCGTGTTTTTTTGGAATTACAAACTATGACCGTAGAATTTTCTTGTACGCCTGTTCAAAATATCTCATTGAACCCACTGATTCCGATGCAGATTCTATTGGTTCAATAAAATTCTTTAAGCAGGAGTACTTGAACGAATTAAGTTTTCAATCCGTGCAACATCAATTGTGGTCCGACGTGATCCAATTTGGTCAGTAGAAACAATGCACACTATGAGATTCGTTTATTTTGTTTTAAGTTTAATCGAAGAGTATAAAAACATTTTCTACAAGTTTATTATTTCAAATTGAAATTTTTTGTTTTGAGAGAAGTTTCATTGATAAAAACAAGTCTTGGCAGAAAACCAGAAAAGACAAAGAAATTTTTTCCTTCGAAAGTATGTAAATATACTCAAACTTCCAAGTGTGTTTATAATTAACAAAGTATTAATCCAAATTCAAGCGAATGTGCGTTTGGGATACGGTAATCAGTGAATAAGTTCAATACATGATGGAAGAAGCTGATTGCAACACTCCTGCTGAAAATACCAAGCAAAGCCTGATCAAAACTTATGGATCCTATGAAAGATGCAAGATCCGCATGGTTTCATAAGGTTTCATAATGAAAGTCACCAATTATTTGATTTTACATCAAAATTGATATTTTTTTTTTAATTCAGGCCTATAATCATTATCGGTATATTATTATTTTATTAATATTGTGATTTTGATTTTCAAGATATCTAAGAGGTGTCTTTTATTAAATCTTTGAAGACATCTTTGAAATAAAATCTATTAGACATCCTTAAGATAACTTCAAGAGACTTCTTAGAAAAGTCTTCAGTGAGACATCTGAAAGAAGTCTATAAGTTGTCATTTGGAAAGGTTGAAAAGATGTCTTTGAGATTTGGATGTTTATTGAGAAAGTGATATTACCCCTTAAGAGAAGATGTGATGACAATATCTATTGCACACATAATCTTCATCTACTTGAGAATTATTTCCAACGTTTAATCCAACTATTAGATTCTATTAAATGTAATTTTCTTTTATTTCATATCAGAAAATGTAATTTTATATACCCTGCGATGTCAGAAGAATTCCATCAGATTTTATCATTCTTATTAATATGAATTATTATATTTTTCAATAGCCCAAATTATATGAAAATGGAAGTGAATTGATCAATATGAAAACTTTTCTTCTCTCCCTTTTCCTAGGATCTCCCGAGGACGTTGACAAAAGGTGTGTGCTGTGTGGGATGAATCATTTTTTACTGGAATTGTGTTGAAAGATGGGTGAATTTTCATATGCATGTTCAATATTCAATGTTTAAATCAAAAAAATAACTTATGTATTTTGAAAATCAAAATTGTCCTTTGATGAACTTATATGCGAGTACAGTATGGGTCAAGTTGAAATTCCTATAACTCAAAGTGTCTAAAGTTCATTGAAAACTGTCATAAATCACTTCGTTCATGAATGAATCGTCGACGATAGAATAACAATCCCAATTATGTTAAAATCTTGACAAAAATCATAACCGAACGTTATTAAAAATAAAGTTACACAAATCACGGTTCTCATATTAAAAATTTGAAAACTTAGACGTGGAGTTGTCATTATAAATAATAGTAATAATATTCATAATCATAGTCATAATTATAATAATAAAAGTAATAATAATAATAATAATACCTAAGTAGCATCAGAATATACTGATAACGTTTGTCGAATGTGTGAAATATATTCTGTGAATATTAAAATGAAACTGTTCTATACATTTAGGGTACCCTTATAGAACGGATCTGATCGGGAGCGCCATGCGCCGTTGATCGAACGTCAATTAAATGTATATTGAACCTCCATATTATGTTCATCGTATCCCAAGAATATGGAAACCGTATACGTTTCTCTATTTTTTGTGTATACGTTCAGACGTCTCATGCTACGTAGGTAGTAATAATAACAATAATTATTGTAAGTACAGTATATAATAATTATTATAAGTACGAGATGCCAGCCAGAAGGTGGCGGTCTTCTTTTTTTTTTTAAGAGTATAAATCCCACGAATTAGATATACAGATAATATTGATAAGACTAGAGTTCTTATGTGTGCAGGGTGTATCATAATCCACGAACCGGATTATACAAAAATATTCTTCAAACTTTTTCCTCGAAGAATATTTGATTTGAAACTCAGTTTTTAAAATCCGAAAATCCTTTAATTTCTCGAAAAATTTTAATATCCAGGGGCGTAACAGAGTGATTTGGCACTCGAGGCAAAGTTTCCTCAGAGGAAAGATTTCCACAATTATATAATTTATATGTAATTCAATACAGTTTATATACAATTTATATTTGTCATTTATACATAATTGTGAAAATTTTACTACTCGGGTCGCACTTCCAACCCCCAGTCGATACATGAACATTTTTTATTTGTTCATAAAAACAATGCCTCCAAAAGAAGTGTTGGCAAAGGAAAAAGTTGTTGATGGTTTTTACGTGAAGAATACATCCATACAATCCGGTCGGGGAATCGAGATGCCTACTGTATAACATGAGTATTCGTAAGGCAGTAGCAGTAATAACAATTCCATAACTGTAAAATAATATTATTATTATTATTAACTTGCTTCCTCTCTCATAACGCCCTCCGATACGTTCATTCCTTTTTATCTAGCTTTCACTCTTACTCTCATTCACTCTTACAATTTCGTTTCTTACAAATGAAATATTAATTACTTCGTTGAAAAATCGAAATACCTCATTGTAATTGTATTAATCTATAAAATATGATAATTTTTATAATATTACATCCTTGTAATATTAATAACTGAGATATCATATCAATGGGTTTTCAAAAATGTAACTGATATGTTCCTACGAAAAATAAATTTTCATCGTACAGAAGAACACAAAAGAGAGTTGAGGAAAATTTGAAAAAATTGGAATAAAATATTCGATTCCTTAAGTTTATCGATAAGAAAAATTGGGCGAAAAATATATATCTATACAATGATACTCCGGAAAACAGAGCTTCACTCGTTACAGCTCTTGGATAAATATTTTTCTTCTCCGATAAACGTATGTCTGTACATGTATACATTCATTCATTTCACGCCTGTTTCGGGTGCGGTACTAGAGCGGTGGGTTCCGATCGAAAACACGAGAGAAGGAAACCCGTGTACATTAGGAATAAAATCGTGATGGCAATGAGCATGTACATGTAAATGTTCAACTCCGGTTGACGATATCTGTTCTTCCGTAACCACTCGAGAACGTCTTGTTCATTGTGGAGATTACCTTTGGAAAAATTCATCAGTGTAATAATTAATGGGATATAGAATTGTATATTTTGTAAACTCACCCCGATAAATACTGGGAAATCGTTTTCTGAAGTACACAATTGCAGGTAACTTCGTGACTCCCCATTTTCTGGCGTATCGCGGGTCAGCCATTTTTACGAAAGTAATGTCTAGGTTGTCCGTTTCTCCATCGATACTTTCGAGTTTCTCATTGACCTCTTCGCTCTCTTTACTATCATGTTCGTCTTGAAGAATTGATAAAAAAAAGTAAAAAGGCAGTACTCAATGACATATCATTCATATTCACGATAAAATACTTACAAAAGAACACCGTGAGGAATTCATTTTCATCTAAAAGTTTATCCAGCATTTTTTTGTTGACCTCCTCAATTTCATTTTTTATCTCAAAAACGTCCTGAGAAGTGAGCCATTGCAGAATCTTATCCTCTTGGGTGAGATCACCATCGTATATCAGAGGTGTTTTCTTCCGAAAGTACACGAGAGAAGGAATGTTGAGGATATCGTATTTCTCGGCAGTTTCGGGACTATTTATTTTCACAAAATCAATCCCGAATAGATCGGCTTCGCCGTCAATTTTTTCAAGA
Source organism: Gonatopus flavifemur (assembly GCA_018340375.1). Taxonomy (NCBI): domain Eukaryota; kingdom Metazoa; phylum Arthropoda; class Insecta; order Hymenoptera; family Dryinidae; genus Gonatopus; species Gonatopus flavifemur. The sequence continues at coordinate 18,855,280 of JAFFJZ010000005.1, forward strand.
GCTTCCATAATCTCGTTGCATTCGGGACAGTCTTCATCGTCTGCAAAGAATTTCATATGAGAGATGATGCATGATTGATTTTGGAATACCGAAATTAATTGGTTTACAAAAGAAAGCTGCGAGGAAAGGTGATTCGTCCAAAAGCCTTTCGAACATCCTCTCGTTGACAGATTCGATTTCATCCGCCAATTCTCGATTGTCGTCATCGATCAACCAATCGAGAACCGATTCCTCGTTCTGAAGATCGCCTTCAAGAAATTTCAATGAAATTTTAAATCAAGGATAATCTCAAGGGTGTGACTCGGGATGGAAAATGGAGATACAAGAATACATATTTACCTTCGAACAAAAGAGGATTCCCATTTCGGAAATAAACAAGGGCGGGAAAAGTTTTGATGGAATATCTTTTTGCTAATTGAGGATCTTGAATCTTGACCATCTGAATTCCAAAAACATCACACTCGTCGTCGATTCTTTCCAATCCTTCCAAAATCTCGTCACAGATGTGACAATTTTGTTTATCTGTCAGGGAAACGATTACAAGGGATAATTTGTAACGTAATGCTTTGAGAAAAGTGTTCTTTTTGTGCTTATTGGAACATTTTGTTACTAAATACTCGGTTACATGTTTTTGTTGAGACAACTCAAAGTCTAGTGGTTCTGATTGAAATTTCGCTACGTTAAACAAATTATATTATCAAAATTCGTTTGATTAGTTGATCTGAAAGTGATTTGGTGGGAAGTTTTTGGTTGGCGCAAAGCAGGGTTGAAACCCCTACACTGAGACTGTTGTCACTGTTGTCCCAGCTAAATTGGCGTAAATAAAAGTCTAGTTGTCTGAAATAGGAATGAAACGATTCATTTGGTTCAACTAAATTTTTATTGACAGAGACTCAATTTCCTAGCTGTCTAATATTTAACTCAAATCTTTTTCTCAGTGTACTAAACTTTTAGTTATGCCAAAAAAAAGTTTTCTCAAGACCACTTTGTTCACGATTAATGACAAATTTGATCTTACAAAAATAAACTGCTAAATATTGCGTGTCTTCGACCGATGCTTCCAACATGACACGAGTGATTAATTCGATTCGATCCTCTGTCCTTTGGGTGATCAACCATTGGAGTACTTCCTCTTCCACGGACAGATCACCTGTCGAAAAAGATAAAATCGGATGAAACGAATAAAATCAAACGACCGAGTTGTTGATTGTAAAATCATTGGCAAACCTTCGAAAACATTTGGTATTTGATTTTCAAAATAAACCAACACCGGGAAATCTGTCACACCGTAATCCTCAGCTATTTTAAAATCCTACAAAAATAACATATTGTCATGAATTTGTACAGGGTAATTACAAAAATTTGGAACAGCGAGGATGAAACTTACATCAGTTTTGACAAATCTGATTCCATGCCTGTCGCAATCATCATCGATGTTCTCCAATTCTTCGAGAATTCCAGCGCAATTCTCACATTGGTCCCCGTCTAATGGAAAGAAATGAGAATTCTGGTATCACGAATGGTTCGAAAAGACATATAAAGCATAGGATAATTAATTTTTGTTTGAGGTGTGGAGAATTTGGAACACCGAGGCATTGTCGTTGATATCTACGTGATGCGGTGTAAAATTTTGGTGTTTCCTTGTAAATAAAGAGGAGGAGAACAAAAAAGAGAACCTTTTGAATGTTATTAGAAGAGATATGTATGTTGGTACCGTGATGATGCACATGTTTGTGAACTACGTATAGTATATATGCATATATTTGTACACACACAAATGACACACAATTCAGATCATCTAAGGAAGAACTAAATGGTAGCGATGAGAATGTGAAAATAAAATTTGATATCATGATAAGTTTTATCTTGATTAGAATATATAAGATCGCGGCACTATCACTGTACATGGTTAAAAAATGCGGAACACAAAAGAACATCTCAACGTCTTTTCCGTTCCTCTGTTATCGAAATTATTTAATCGCGAGAGAATAAATTTCTCAAGTGAAATATTTCTGCAAATATTCATGATGTGCACTGTGAAAATTATGGGGGATATCTTCTCACTTCAACGATCGATGAAATCATTTTTCCTGCACTTTCCCTAGTAGAAATTTTGGATGGGAAAATACCAGGGTCTGACGAGGCATGCCTGATTTCCTATCAGGTCCTCATCAGGTTTTGTTACGATTTTCCCTATTTCGCTCGATTTTATGGAAAATCTCATCCGAACCCTACACGGAAAAAAATGAACTGTTAATTTTACCAGAATTCCGGTTACTATATGGACAGCAAGGAATATCTGTGACTTTTACTGGAATTCTTGTTAAATTTACCGGAGCCCTTGTTAAATTTGCCAGAGACTTGATTCATTTAACTAGAATTCCAGTTAAAATAGCAGTAATTCTTGCTGTCCATATATTAACCGGAGTATTTTTTTCCGTGTATTGTACCCCTGCGCTACAACCCTATTTGAATCCTGTTAGGGAAATCAGATAAGTCCCTTGTAAGGGCCTCATAAGATTTTCCTTATTCACGGTGCCGGATTCTAACCTGATCAGGACCTTATTAAAAATAGAGAATTCCTGATCGAATTTCTACTAGGGTTGAGGGACTATTTTGCCTCTGGGACATTGAATCCTTCACAAGATAAGGAAATAGCCCGCCAAATCATGGTGAAAAGTTCCTGATCCATATGGATAAGGGCTGTGATATTATAGAGGTTTAAGGAAAAGTCCACAATAATTTTTCATAGTGCAGATTCATTTAGAAAGAAATTTTATAGATTATATTCTCGTTGCCACATAGTACAAAGACGTAAAAAATATCCAAATTTAGGGACATTTCATACAGTTCTTTTTTCAATTTATGAATTTCAAGAAAAACGTTTTTTCTTGAGCTCAACTGTTCTTAAAAATCGAATTTTGGAAGGAATACAATAATCAATCTACATGACACGAAAACGTTGAAATCGATGAAAAGAGTGAGAGGTATTCGCCTATTTTCGGGACCCCGAATTTCAGGTTCAAAATACATTCTAAGAAATACTATGTTGATCATTTACAAGAGTAAACCATTTTCCGGTGAGCATGATACTGGTTTAGGGGGTAAAGTGATATCAAATTTCGATCAAGATTTTATAAAAATCGATAAACCTCGATAAGTTTTTTTATAGAAAAGAATCGGTTCCGTCGAGAATCTATCGATTCTGTCGATTTCTTCATCTCCAAAACCAATTCTATGCTGATTGGGATTTGGGATTCGCAATGTTCGACGTAGTATATTTTTTAGAATGCATTTCAACCTGCAAATCTTGATCCCCAAAAAACAGGCGATTTTTTTGGTCACTTTTTGGATTCATCACTTCAAAAAATTTACCTTAGTGGCATCAAAATGTTGCATACATAATATGCACATTTATAGTATATATACAACACGATATACATTCAGATACCATTCGAATGTGCACAACCCGAATGGGAAATTTTTTTGAATTATATATAAACTGTACTGAATTGTATATAAATTATATATAATTTCGAAGATCCTTTCACTCGGGCAGTTGACCGTGCAGCCCAATTTGGAGAAATCGATCCGATCGACTTGAGGATGTATTACACCTATTTTTAAAATAATGAAAAACCCACGAAAATCTCCGAAACGATTCTTGATGATCAAACAAATACTCCTGCAAAATTTCAAATCGATTCAGAGCTTCCTTCGAAAGTTACATCAAAATCAAAATCCATTAATTTATAGATTACAGATTGAAACCATACATAAATGAAGATGAATAAAAAAATATCTTCCTCAATATTTATGAAAACATTCGGATCAGAGTCATTCGAACTTATCTTCAGTAGTTTTATTGTGCCATGGATCATATTTTGAATCACGGGCCATCAGCGATGTATTATTTTCAAAATCTATGTAATTCATCCTTAAAGCCAGCGCGGCTGTCTTTTGAGTGTTTGTTTGAACGACTTTAAAGAGCAACAAAAAAATAAAAGTCAGTATCGAACATTTGTATATCAGCCATTTTATTAATTTTCAACTTTTTATCAATAGCATTGGTATTAGCTCCAACAAAATTAATATGTTTGTCAAAAATCGTTGGATTTTTGCTTGCAGACAACTTTTACAATTGCTAGAATGCTCACCGATTGGACAACTTTTTTTTTGAACGGTCGTTTTACAGCACGTGTAACAAACATTGTGACATGATTTTTTTAATTTCAGAACAAATTTTCATTAGGCCTGAGATTCATCCACAGCATGTATGCACTATGGGGCCCACTCCAGCCCATCTCCCTGGTAAAAACGCCGGATTGGAACCTGGCTCAAACCCGGATGAAAATCTCCGGACCCTATCCGGATTTTAATACTGAATATTTTTCGAAATCCCACACGAAATTTGGATAGAATTCATTCGTCTCCTTGTTCGGGTTTTATTTGGGATTTCAAAAAATATCTTGTCCCAAAACCCGGATAGGATCCGGATGGAACCGAATAAAGAATCACTGCAAAACCCGTATACGCGCTTGGATACACCCGGATGGAATTCCAGAAATTTGATCCGGGTTTGAGTGGGATTATCATCAGGATTATAATCCGGGTTTTATCCGGTTTCCTATCAGGTGTTTTTTACCAGGAATGGGCGTCATCCTGCCAATATAGGCCCAAGACTGCGTCAGAGTGGGGCTAGAGTGGGCCAGAGTCCATACACGCTAGGGATTATATATATATCAAAAAACTCGAGTAGTTTATTTTATTCCTTCTATGAGAAAATAAATTACGACAAATACTTTCTTTTTTCGATTGCTTGATGGGCGATCTGGACAGAATCAATTCTTTTCTATGAAACATCTCTTGAAAAAGTTTCTCTTAGAAGTTTTTATTGATTTTCATATAATTTTGATCGAAATTCGATAGAAATTGCATTAAAAAGAATCGATTTTCTCAAAAACGCACATCAATACCCAATCAGAAAAATCCATAATATGCCAATGTCGAGAACAGGTGCAGTACAGTGCCAGTATTGGGTCTCCAACACTTGGTCAACACGTACGGGATCAGTACTGGATACATAAAAATACAGTAATATGCCTGTACTGAGAACTTAATACCGGCCAGGTACTAACCCAGTACTGGCCTTGCACTGATTGCGAATAATGGCATCAGTACTCAATCCCCAGTATTAAAAAGCGTTATCATTCCAGACAAATGCCAGTACCCTGCCAGTCTTGGCTAGTACTGGTGCAGTACTGCGTCTGTTGTAAATTTCTGGTTGGGTAGTTTGATGAGAATCTTCCCTCAGCGGAATATAGTTTCTTCGTTAAGAAATGAAAGCTCCTTCTACACTGTGAAAAGAGCTTACTTGTATTTGATAAATTTTGTTTTGGATACGGCGGATAGTCGGCAATATATTTTCGAACTAAACTTCGCTCATTATCAATGAATAAAGTTTTTTAACCGTCAAAAAATCTCATATGACATGTTTTAGCTGTCAATAAATCTTCCCTGGCGTGTATGAACTCTGGCCCAGTCTTTGGCCCATATTGGAAGAATGGTGCCCATGCTGGGCCGGGGTTACTTATAGGTAATGAGCCAAGTTTGAGCGGAAAAAATATTTCGCCGTAGGGTGAACTACCCATTAGTAGTTCTGCTACATTAAGATATTTCGATTTTGTTCAAAAAAAGTTACTTCTATTCTGAAAACAATCGAATTATTTTAGTGCAGCAAAATTTGTAATAGGCACTTCTTTTATAAATCGTTCTAGAAAAAATACATTGAATACAAATGAACTCTCCCCTCAGTGTAATTATTTCCACCGTGCAAGGCAAAAAAGTGTTCAACTCATGAGATCCTTGTACCATTCGATTCAGAAAATTTCCCTGATCATATGACATGGGAAAATAATTTTCAAACAAAATGGAGTTGATCACTTTTTTGTTTAGTACGGCAGATTCACGTTCCGAATATTCCGTTTATATATCGTACCTAATCGATGAATATTAAAAATATCATTTAAAAATCAAAAGACAAATGAATGTAATAGCGATGAACATGCTTTTGTTTTATAGGATTTCTACGTATTTACATGGCCACTAACGAAAGAAGAAAAAAGGAAATGCTATGCTGCGCATCACGCTGCTTGGCAACGTGCGGTCTCTTATTGCATGCTTTGCGCTTCAGCACGTGCACCTGTGTGGAGATGTATTTATGTTCTAGTGTATTTTGAAAATATGAAAGACACAGGTGATATTTTTTATTCTGCACCTTTGGAATAAACTACAATATTCCTAGTTGAAATCTTAACCGCGCATTCATCCTCATAATACTGCGTGAATTCCATTGATAGTTGGGTGAGAACTGGTGAAAATCAGTTTCAAACATCCCAAGCAGCAAAAGAAGTTCAAAGTATATACGAAATAGCAACGTTCGTAGAATGTACGGATGGGATACGAAGAACATATGATGAACGTTCATAGAATATTCGAATGAGACTGTTTTAAATATACTTAAAACGTACATAGTACATTCAAAATGTACGATATTCATGCAATCGACGTTCAATTAACGTACCATCGTATATTCCGTTACATACGTTCGATGAATATGCATATCACCTATGAAACAGTCTCATTTGAATGTACATAGAACATATTTTGAATATTCGAAGAACATTCATAGTATATTCTGGTGCTACTTGGGATTCTCTCCTTATTCTTCAATCATGCATAGAACCTCAGCAGCAACAAATGCTCAAACGTATACACGCTCAGAGAAAAAAAGTTGCTGAAACAGCAAACCTCGAAAGTTCACTTTGCTGATATGGCAAAACTTGTTGCTGAATTAGCAAAAATCTTGCTCTTTCGATAAGCGCTGGGCATTTAGGAAACCCTAACTGTAGATATAGTACATGGCTAGTTCTCAGAAAGTTTCGAAAATCATGTCCATACTCAATTTTATACGTCATCGATAGTACTACTGTGGTCAAAAAGTAAGGTGAATTTGTTTATAAAATGAAAAATCTTCATTCATTCTTCTACATCAATTTCATCCCCTTCAAAGTAATCCCCTCTCGATAAAATACACTTATGCCAACGTTTTTTCCAATCATCGAAACATGCTAAATAGTCCCTTTCCGGTATAGCCATCAGCGCCTTCTTTGATTCAGCTTTTATCTCTTCAATCGACTCGAAACGCTTTCCCCGGAGTGGTCTCTTGAGTTTTGGGAATAGCCAGAAGTCACACGGAGCCAAATCAGGCGAATACGGTGGTTGCGGAACGATATGCGTCGAATTTTTGGCGAAATGGTCACGAAGAACGAGTGCAGTATGAGACGGTGTATTATCGTGATGCAAAAACCAAGAGTTGTTGGCCCATAACTCTGGTCTTTTTAGACGAATTGCTTCACGCATCATATCAGTAAGGTCTCCAACAGAAAACCAACGATTTTTGAGCACTAATTCCTTCACTTCATCGACGTGTTGGTCATCTGTTGACGTCGATGGTCGTCCGGAGCGTTCCAAGTCATCAACACGTTCTCGACCCTCTTTGAAGTCTTTGTACCACTTATAAACATTTTTCTGCGACATGTTAGAATCACCAAAGGCCTTCCGCAACATCCTCAAAGTTTCCGCAGCCGAAATTTCATTCCGCAAACAAAATTTGATTGCACTTCTCTGCTCAATTAAATCAGACATTGTAAAAATCGAAAAATGCACTCTTGGTCGTTTGGTAAACACAAGCGTAAATGTATTACTGATAATGACATTGACATGAAATTTGGCACAGATATCATTAACAGTCCTGCCAACTTAAGAAAACAAGAACTAGCCTGAAATGTCAAGCCCGCGAAGTTTAAATTAAAAATTCACCTTACTTTTTGCCCACAGTGGTATTATATAGGATTATTATTTTTTTCTCAACACATCATCACTTTACCTCATTGTACCATATATTATTTTAATTTGTTTATTTTCAGATAAAGTAACAATTTTCTGAGAATCCTGAAAATCATTCCCTCACCATATCCCACACTCAATATTATAATAATGATCACGCTATCGAATCATCTTCCCAAATGAAAACGTCTCTTTGAAATCCATGAGTGCCTTTAAAAATATTGTATTCCATAGTCAATACTTTTCTCATCACCTACAGAGACAACAATCAGCGTGAGAATCATTTTTCATTGAGGTCCTTGAAAAAACAATCATTCCCTCACATTTTATTTTAACTCGTGCACTGTGCCTTTGAATTTGATTATAAGTTGCCACACTGATGAAATTTCAATCGTTGGCAACACTGTAATCGACAGTGTAGCATCGTTTTCCATTGCTGTGAAGAGATCTGCTGGAGCGGAATAATTTCTTATAAATTATTCATAGATTAACTTATCATACATCATTCCTTCACATCAAATTTAAACAAGGTCATTATCAAACTTTGTTACGATTCTTATATTTTCATGCGTGTTTACGAAGGTAAAAAGTTTATTTTCTACAATCAATTGAAATAAGGTGACGTACGGCTACTCTTTTGTAGGCTGTGTTCTGATTTATCATTCCCTTACAATCATTCCCTCGCGGATCTTCGTGAGTCAAAAAATGACTTGCGGTACATCTTTGGTTACATTGTGGTGGAAATGTCGATTTCAATAACTTCATCGTTACTTTTGAACTTTTTTTAAACAATAAGTGATTCAAAACGCACTAATCTTTGTTTGGTGATAGATATTATGTATGTATATATTGTCAAATATATAAAATATCAAATTGGAACGCTAAAAGTACTGGAAAAAGGTTTCTATTCTATAAAAGGAACGGACAATAACGCCTGATTCAATTTTAAGTAGCTAAAAATATTAAAAAATAGCCATAATAGTTGAACAAATATCAATATGTCCACGGAGAGAAAAAATTTGCTGACGCAGCAAATCGAGGTATTATATATAAAATAGCAAAATTTTTTGCTGACCTAACTAAAAATTTGCTATAACAGCAATCGTGTTAGCTGCGACAGCAATTCTTTAGCTGTGGGAGCAAAAAATGTTTGCTCCGCCAGCAAATTTTCAGTATTATATATAGAATAGCAAACAAATTTTGCTGGGATAGCAAACATTGTTTGCTGCCACAGCTAAAAATTCGCTGTCGCAGCTAATAAGATTGCTGGAACAGCAAATAGTTTGCTGTCACAGCAAAAAATTTGCTGCTCTGGCAAAAGGAACCCAGCAAAAGTAGATTTCGCTGCCACAGCGAATTCCTTTTTCTCCGTGTCTGTTGCTATCATTTATCCCCAAAAGATTTTATGGTGATATAGTAAATTAATTTTTCACCCAAGATTTTTCCAAACTCAAATAAAATAAAGATCTCTGTAATTTAAAAAGGATTTTTCCAAATGTTGGAAAAAAATTTCATAAATAAATCTAGTATTTTGAAAAAAATCAGTTATTTTGTTGTTGATTTCACCATATCGATACAAATATAACAATAACATTTAAAAAATCATTCCCTCACAATTGCTTTTTTCAATTACCATATTACTTGAGATTAAATTGAGAAAAGTTGGGGACTTGTATACTACATATTGAGAAAAAAACATCGTCGATTCTATGAAGTTGGATTTTTTGATATTGGTAGATCATTTTTCGAAATTTTCTGAGAACCAGCCACATACGGCTGGAACATGTGCCTGAATTAGCAATGAATGGCAATATTTTGTCTGTAACAGCAACCGTTTTGCTAATTTTCCTCTGCGTGCAGCTCTCGAAATAGAAAAAGGGCAGAATAGTGAACGTTCTTAGCCAGCGCGAATGATCCATTTGAATTCATGAAGATTCGTCAAAGACCTTTTGTATAGCCCCCGTACTTTTCCCTAGTCACTAACAATGAACTCCATATGAATTCAAAATGAAAACGTATTGAATCCCCGAAGAATTCATTATTTAGTCTCGGTATGAGCTTTTCTTCTGAACATTGACTTGATCACAAAGATTTCATGTTGAATTCAAATCATTTATATCGATTAGCATTACAGGAGCTCTTTGCCGAGGCTGTTGTGCTGCATGGGTTTATAAAATATTTGAATTGGACCGTTTCAAATATACTAAGCAGATACATAGTACATTTGAACAGTAAGATATTCATGTATCCGACAAAAACCAAGCACAATTTCTGAACGTTCAGAAAATCTCCCGATGCTGTATGCACGGAAAAAAAGTTGAGCTGTATCAGCTGGATTTTAGCCATCATAGCTAGATATTTCGCTGCAGCAGCTAAAATTTAGCTGATACAGCAAAACATTTTCTTCCCTGTGGAATTCCAGTTGAAAATGAAAGTTTTTTTTTGGTCGAATCAAATGGGGGAAAAAATTAGAGAAAAAATATTGATGATTGCGAGGAAATCGTAATGGGGCGAAAATTACAACTTCTGGATTTTTGATCTTTACGCATTGGTTGTACGTGTCATGTTATGTATGTAGTATGTGATCGTATAATTCATGTTGTACGCTTGTCTATGTCTTCGTGCACACAAGATATAGGATAAACATATTATCTGGCACATAGAGAGAGAGAGAGAAAGAGAACTAAAGAAACGGGCGAACAATTCTAAATGAATTTTTCTCATCGCGTGTACCATCAACATCCTCGGACGTCTCATGATTGGAGTTCCGATGATCCGGTTTGTGGCGCTGCTTGCGGAATGCTTTCGACTGGCACATGTCGCAAAGCGTTTTGTTCCCTACGGCATTAGTTCACATCGTGTACAGCAGTTTGATGAGGTGAGAGATATGCCGGATTATTTTTATTATTAGAAGATAAAATAAGAATAATAATTATTTCAACTGAAGGAGAACAAAAAGTAGAATCTAATGAGCAAAATATACGAGCTGTTACATAAGTGTTAATATTCTAGTATTTTGAGGCGCGTTACGGCTAAGCGCTATTATTATTATATAAAATTATTATTTTTGTAAACTTCTCATCTATAATTATTCATATCATTTTATCTTGAAATAGAAAAAACAATATATTTCAACGGAGAAAAATCGTTCCAATCTTCATCAATGTAAGTCAAATTCGACTATTCGGATGATACCAGTGCTGAGACTCTAACAAAATGTTATATGGAAAGTTCAACTAGCTTCACGTCGGTTGGTATTTTGCTAATCATAGGCAATACCATTGATTCCTCGGAACTTTTTGAAAGCCACTCGAAATGTTATATGATAACCCTTATTGTGCATTGATCATATTCAATTCTCTGCTGAAAAAACCCAGTTGGGTTCCAACTAGGTTTGGGGAGGACTAGTAAGAATTTGGTTACATGGTCGACCCATGTGAGGTAGGTCCATGTTGCGTAGGATCAACCTATATAGGGCCTAAATCAATTTTATCTAAGTTGGTACTACCTAATATAATAATATAATTCTACCTACAGGTCGATATCACACTGTATCGTTCTATCCTGCCTATCTAGTCCCAAGCTGGGTCGGATCATACTTGTTACCACCTCAGCGATAAATGAATCTTTGAAATTTCAGTGGAATAGAACTTCTAGAACTTTTTCAGAGCTTTGACATTTTTATTGAATTTCGTAACAAATTTGTCCCACTCGGATTTCAAGATTTTTCTTTATTAATTTCGCAATTAGGCAGATTCTTGGTGATCAGTTTGTTAGGGTGTTTGTATTTGTGATCATGATATGTTTTCAAAATCACTTTGATATTGGTGCACTTGAAATAAATTGAGTTCGAGTTGGTACAATTGGGATTGGCCCAGTCTAGCTGGAACCGAATTGTACCCATATTGGTTGTTGAGCCAGCCATCATGAACTGCAACTGACACCAGCTGGAGCTAGCTCTTGTTTGTCCAGTTGGAGCCAAGTTGGTCCTATATTGATTGTTGGCCCAAGCATAATGGTCAATAACTGATACCAGCTGGAACCAAGTTGGTCCTTTTTTGGTTATTGGGTCAATCAGCATGGTCTGTAATTGGCACTAGTTGAAACCAAGTTGGTTCCTCGTTGGACCATGCTGGGGTTTTTCAACAGGGTTACCATAAACATTATGCACTCCCACAAAATAAAATCCTACCAAACATATACAATCCTTCATTGTAAAGGAATACTAAGGTCGGTAATAGCCGACCCAATAAATATTTATTCCCATAGAATGAATATGTAAATCAATTCAAAACTTGTGTATTGATCTCAAATGGAGTGATTTGAATGAAATCGATATTTCATTGAGACAACTAAATATTTATTAGATAAGAGACAAACAAATATTCGACTCTTTTTCACTATAAAAGACATAATTATGATTTTCTTTACTCTACATTTAATACTTTACTTCTGCTGTATGAATGGGAGGATTCACTATTGTAACGAGGAAACAGCAATGAAAAATGTTGTATGAAATAGCGAAAGAATTGATAAAGAGGAAAAGTTTTTCTCCGTTCAATGAAAAGTCGAATCGTTGAATATTTCGAATAAATCCGAATGGAAATTTTGAAATCGGACAGTGAATGATAAATTTTGTCAGATGCCGATACGTCATCGTCGAATGATTATTGAAAATTAATAAAAAATACAATAACATGAAACATAAAATTTGCGACGCTTGAGGAAAAAGATTTGACGATAGAGAAGAGAAAGAATAATAACAGTGATAGATATGATTATCGAAAGAGAAAAGGAATAATTAGTCCGCGACAGGCTAGTGATACATTCCTGCGTGGCAGTTGATCGCGGCTGAGGGACTGTCAGACTTACAGAAGTACACTGCCAAGGATTCGGATTCTCGTATCAGGTGTAAAAGCTCCTCTCCTTCCAAAGCTTCGATTACCTCACCCGAAGGATCTTTTTGCGTCATCAACCATTGTAGAATCTGTTCCTCGTCGTACAAATCCCCTGTGATACAATTATAATGAAAATCAATAGTTCGGATATTACGGTATGATTGGGAAAAATTACTGAATTACCTGCATAAATGACTGGCTCTTTAGATCCCATTTTGAAGAAGAGTATGGCTGGCAATGCGAATACTCCATATTGTTTGGCCAGTTGCTTATCATCGATTTTGACAAATTTGATTCCAGCGCCATCCGCCTCGTCGTCGATATGCTCGATCTCGGCCAATACTCTGCCACACTGTTTGCAATCGTTGCTGTCTAAACAGAGTCGCGCCATCGCGTTCGGTACGCTTCGAAATTCTCATCTCTTTGTTTTCCCGAATTTTCATTTATTCAACATTCATCCGCTGATTCTTTTTATCCTTCGTAATTCTTTTTTCTCCAAAATATCTCTTCAATCGAGAGGACATCGAATAGGAATGGTTTCAATTAAAAAAAAAAAACGTCCTTTGGATTGAACAAGTTTGGCCGAATGGGGGAAGAGAAACAAAACTTTCTCGAACATTTCGAATGACGAAATCGGTTTTCAAAACATATCAGGGCAATATTACACAAATATTCTTACAATTCTTTTCAGTGTTGCCCTGAAAAAATGTTTTGTCGAAAGAAATAAATCTTCCGGTTGAAACTTGATGAACAAAAATTTGTTCACGCAAAGAAAAATCCTTGCTGAAAAAGCGATTCCGAAAAAATTGCTTTGCTAAATTAACGAAACGGTTGCTGTTACAGCAAAAATATTGCTATTTTAGTGAGATATTTGCTGATTCAGGAAAATTTTCCAGCCGTCTGTATATCTACAATTCCGGATTGCTGAACGGCAAGCGCTGGTTAAAACAGCAAGATTTTTGCTGTCATAGCAAATTTTTTGCTAATTCAGCAACAAGTTTTGCCATATCAGCGAAGCAAATCTTCGAGGTTTGCTGTTTCAGCAACTTTTTTTCTCTGAGTGTTCATCATGGGAAGATTTTTATTGTTTCAACAAAATTAGGTTGTGATTGACATTCTCAACAAAACATTGTTTCAGGGTTCACTCCTGTTGTTGCTGAAATCTCGAATCGACAGGAGTGATCCATCGAAGAGGGAAGAATATTCCAAACATGAAAAAAAAATACGAAGGAATCTCAGATTTATGATATATAAATCACTTACAGAAAAATACGGCGAGATAATCGGTAGTCTGACGAACTTTTTCAAACATTTTTCTGTTAATTCGTTCAATGTGGTCCGTCAATTCCATATTTTCTGGATCAGTCAACCAATCGAGAATTTCCTCCTCGTCGTCGATATCTCCATCGTAATTGATGTTCTTCCCTTTGCGGAAGTACGTGATACCAGGGGGATTACGATAACCATACTTTTTCGCCATCAGACGATCCTTCATTCGAACTATCTTGATTCCGTACTCCGCGGCTTCGTCGTCGATCAGTTCGACGTGCCGGAGTATGCGTGGACTTTCTGGGTCTTCCTCTTTATCTGAATAATAAAAGATGAAATGATGTCAGGGAGAGGTATCGCATGTGTATACAAAGATTGTGCTATCAGAAACTCGATTTTGGGCCATGTGGGTTAAGGATTTCTCAGAGTGTTTGTAAATTCCCAATTATAAAAAATTTTGTAACAAGAATTATCAATCTTAAGTTACCCCATGTAATTTTGATGATTCTCGTTATTTTTGTCTCCTATATTGCGGCCTATTAAATATTAAATAAAATTTGATCCATGTGAAAATTTATTTGAATTTTATTTAGATTGATGGCGCAATATCGTCTCAACCCAGGTTAAAGAACCTCATTGAACCGATTGATTCTTATTGATTCCGATGCAGAAAACTCATTCGAACCCATTGAGGACCAATTTTCAATGGGTTTGAATCAGTTTTCTGCATCAGAATCAATTAGAATTACTCGGGGTTTAATGGGATTCTTCAACTAATTAACATTGATAAAATTGTTCCAGTAATCATTGAGCCTCAATGCTGATGCCTGGGACAACGGTGGCAAAATAACACCAAATACTGACGCAAGCTCGATTTATTGGTTCCGCAACTTTGACTCGAAAGAGAACTATTGTTGTAAAATCAACGCTGGTTCAAACTTGAATCAATTTTTTCACACGGTATTAAGAAAATAATATTCTAGACTGAGAAAAATGTGTAATAAAAATGAGGATAGCAATAAATTATGTATTAAGACTTGTTAGATCCACGAAAAAAATGTTTGATAGGATTTCCCTCAACATTTACTAATACTTCAGTCGAATCTACTATCGTGATAGTAATCTTAACTGCATGGAGAAAAATGCGCTCAAAAATATAAGGATTTTTGGTATTTTTCTTAGTGAACTAGAAGAAGGAAGGATCTCAAAATGAATTTTTACATAAGAATACGGAAGATTAAAAATATTATAGAAAAAGTAATAGGTAGGATTGAAATTTTGAACGCTATAATAATTTAAACAAAAAAACACTAAAAAATGACGGTGGGAGTGATTTGAGGCGACCGGATGATCTGAAAAAAGAAGCGGAGAATTATTCCTTGTTGAAGTGGGTGTCGCATGAAGTAGGATATTTTTTTCCCATCAAAAAATAACAAAATGTCGGCCGAAATCGATTTTTGAGGGTGGAAAATCGGATGGAAATTGAAAAATTCTTGACCAATCAAAAAGATTCTAGTTCATGCGATAGCCACTCCAACAAGGAATAATTTGCTATTTTTTTTTGTTTTTTTCAGATCATCCGGTCGTCCCAAATCACCCCCACCGTCATTTTTTAGTATTTTTTGTTGTTTAAATTAGTATGACGAGGAAAAAATTTGTTTGAATATGAAAAAAATGTTTTTGTAATATTTAAGGTCTGATAAACATACCTACATATTTTCAAAACGATATCTCAATTTTTTCTATGGAAAAAAAATGTTTGAAAAAAAAATTCTTCTTGAAAATCTCAACCACACTGAGAAAACAGATATCTTGAAAAATACCATAATTTATGGATTTTCAGCGCTGGTCTGACCCGAGTCGGAATATTCACTTGCATGAATCTCTAAAAGTACCATAATCTCTTGGACTTTTTGAAATAAGTATGGTCCCTTCCGTATAAAAGTCCAAGACATTATGGTACTTTTAGAGGTTTTTTCAGGTAAATATTTAGACCCGGTCAGACCAGCGCAGAAGATCCATAAATTATGGTACTTTTTAAGATACCTTTTTCTCCGTGCAGCAAGACCCCTTAAGAGAATTTCAGTTTATATGCAGAGGGAGATGTACTAGGCTCATGATGTAGGGAACGTCATAATTTTTATAATATGATTTTTTGGGTGTAGCTCCATATTCAATTATACGGAGAAAAATGATTTCGTACAAGAGTATTATCAGTGCCGGATTAATGGTTATCGAGGCCTCTGGGTGCTTGAGCATATGAGGCCCCTTGTGAGGAAATTTTTTTAGGATGTTCTTTTTTTTTAACTTTGAGAAATTTGAGCCCCCCCCCCCCAGGAGCTTGAGGCCCCTGGCCCAGGCCCATACATCTAGGCCCATACATTAATCCGGCACTGAGTATTACTTTTCCAAATGCAATCGTAGGTATCCAGTGTTCTCAAAAGCGTTCTCACAAAATCTTTTTGTAACGTAGTAAAAATTCAATTATAAGAATTTAAGAACTTTATTCCATATCTAACAACTATTCCTCAACGAACAAAACGTCATAGGACTAGTTCACTATAAAATTTTGTAATTTTTATTGTATTTTGTCGTTTCGTGTATCAATAGGCGATATTTGACAGTATTCATATTTTTCCTAAAATTCGTATCAAGTTCATCCCTACTTGCTTGCGTATATGTCTTCAAGTGAATTTATTAATAATATTTATAAAACCTCCAATAATTATATATAGGGTAAATATAATCCCTTTTTACTAGGGTTGGGCCAGGTTGCAGTAAGAATTGGTAAGGCTCAGGGAATTTTCTATTGAAGTAGCTTACTGAATCCAATCAAATTCCATTCAATATTTTCAAATTGGCTTCAACCTTGGTCAATTGGCATTGTATAAAATTCGATGGACTTTGACTGGATTTATAAGGGTGCTTTTAAGAGAAGTTCTGAACAATCTGCTACCCTGCTAGATATCGACCTTGCCTCAGGCCGAATTGGGGAAATCTGAACCAAAACAGGGCCTCGGACGGACCTATTTTTCGAAAGAAAAGGTTCTAGCTGGGCAGTATATATTTCTTGGTACTGTAGAGGATAAGAATGAGGGAGAATGAGGAAGAATACTATGTAATATCAAAAAGGGTTATACTTACAGAAAATTACAGCCAAAAATTCCTTCGTCTCGATGTACTTCGTTAAAGTGTCACGATCAATTTCTTCAATACTCTCGTCATTTTTCTGCTTTACCATCCAATCGAGTACCTCGGCTTCGTCGAGTAGATTTCCTAATATCAAAAATATTTTCCCGCAATGCGACCGGTGTTTATAAATAGAATCGAAGAGTTTTAAATTTACAAAGATTTTGAATTTTAGCATTTTTCCGAATGTTTCAAATAAAATTTTTCTCTGCTAGGAGTATGTTAAAGTTTCGTCGCAGAAATGCTTCAACTATCTGCGAAAGCGAAGGACTAGAGACTTATATATGCCACATAAATATGTGCTACCTCAGTTAGTTTTTTGCTAACTCCATCGTCAAACACATTGTAAATACCTGAAGTATATACACCCTGAAAATTTTGTTCACGATCTGATTTTTACGAATATTTGAATGTAACTTCCGTGATAATTCCTTTGTCAAGCGCTGCTTGGGATTTTAAACGATAATGATCCAGAGTACACATGACACGAGGGCTCTTCAAATATTCTACAATCATCCATAGAAATGTAAGAAGACGTGGTGAAAATCGTTGGAATACCCTGATTAAACAATGCCACGCGGAGAGAAAAATATATTAAAAATGACTATATTCCGCGCTAGAATTTGAACTTTCCTTCGCTATTATGTTTCACGACCCTAGGACAGGCATTTGTCGACTGCCTTCTCTTATTTTGTGGCATTCTTGCACATTTGAACAAAGCTAAATGTCTAATAAAAATAAGGATAGCAATAAATTACATAATGAAACTTATATACACTGAGAGGCGATGGGTTTATAAGAATGGAGAAACATAATGACTCCTAATAAAATTTACTGTCGAACATTTTTAATTCGATCAAACTCCCATTATTATATTATACTATGGTAAATTTCATTAGGAAGTTAGTATGTTCCTTTATTCCTATAATTTGATAATGAATTTGACTCTTGATTTTTCTTAGTTTGTTATAAAAAGTGTTGAGTAGATTGTACGTGGGTGATCTGTAATAACAATCTGTATTATACGTTCAATGAGCGTGAGTATTGAATTCCTTACTATTCATATTATTATTAGACATTTCTTTCTCTATAAGGTGGGCCAGTTTATACTTATCACACCCGCACTTCGTTCCGAGGGGAAGAATTTTTTAAATTGTATATAATTTATGTATAATTAAATATAGTTGATATAATATATAAATTAAATATAGTTGATATAATATATAAATTGAATTTAATAATATGTATGAATCATATATGATTCGAAAAATTATTTCACTCGGGGTCTGCAGGAATATTAGTTCAATAAATTACTATTTAAGGGGTAACCCCAGACAGCACCAAAGCTCCCGCAAAGAGCTCCCGTTATGCGACTAACAATGACTTCAATATGAATACAGTGCATTCAAAATGAACTCTTGATGAAGAACTTAATGTTCAGAAAGAATCCATTATGTAGTCTCGATATGAATTCTTTCTGATCATTAAGTTGTTCATTAAGAGTTCATTTGAACTCATATAGATTCATATTGAACTCATTGTTAGTCGCATAACGGGGACTGTTCGAGAAGTCTCCAAGAAGTCTTCATGATCTTTTATGAATTCAAATTGATCATTTGGTGCTGGCTGGGACACCACAGTGACCCCTTCAAAAATAACGCTTTTTCAGATTTTGGTTTCGAAAATTAGAAAGTTCCTGTTCAAATTGAACTACATGAAGGTATTCCGCTACTATTAAAGTACAGAATAATTTTTTTGTGGAATTTTATTGTGAAAAATGGTGGCTTGACAGGTGAATGACTGGAGCACTGTGAAAATTCATGGTCGTGCGGTGGGATAAATAACTCAGTCCAGAATTGACGTAGAACACAGAACCGAAAATAATGATTTTCTGTAATCCAAAAGCTAGTGAAATACGTATCCGTTTTGAAAAATGTACATTTTCCACGAAATGGCATCGGTTTGAAGAAAAAAGTAGAATTTTCACCCTAAATTTCGTTACTTAATGTTGAATAAAAAACGCAAATATCAATATTTCGAAAAACCCGTACGTATTTCACTAGATAATCATATCACGAATACAATAAAAAAAAACCCGAGGTGATTGATTGAAAATTGGCGGAGCTAGAGCTCCCACCGACTTTCGACATACTGTTTTGAAATAAACGCGTTTAAAGTTTTTGTAACAGTGGAGTCGTGCGTGTTTAGTCGGACCTATGTTTGTAGTTTACGGTATATCATTTTCGGGTCCTCAAAGAGTACTTTGAGCCAAAAGCAAATTTTCTGATTTTTTTAAAATTCCACTCTGGTGTTACCCCTTAAACAGTAATTTATTCAACTAATGTTGAGCGGTTATCTTCTATACGGAGAGAAATTTACTCTCAAATTGACTATGGTGCTTTGTAACCGAAGAACAAACTGAATTTACAACGAAATTTACTTTGACTTGACAATAGAAGTCTGATCAAGTTTACAATGTTATACAGTAAATTCCATCGGAAAGTCAGTTTCCGATAATCCCATAATAAATTGAACTCCTAATTTGTTTCCGTGTATTATCCGCGATGTCTTCAATCCATTAAAAAAGATGGTAATTTTTACGCTTTCTTTTCCCAATGCCGGAATGACATCTCATAGTCTACTATGACACACGGAGAAAATGTGTCGACGAAAGATTATCCAAAGTTGAGTAAACGGGGGAGATAGTGGCATTTCGCGAAGTTTAAAAACCGGTTGTCTCCATTTTACTCGACTACAGAAGAAAATAGATTTGAATTCTTTGATCACTATTTTTTTTTTTCAATACCATTGAACACGATCCTAATGGATTTTTATCTGTAGTCGAGTAAAATGAAGTCAACTGGGTTTCAAACCCCGCGGGAATGCGGATAATCGTTCCGATCAACTTTGGATAATCTTTCGTTGATACATTTTCTCCGTGTACTAAATTTGACTCCTATAAAAACAGAAGAACGTCCTTTGAATGTATAGGTGTTGTATGGGATATTACCCAAACTCATAGTAATATTCCATACTTAGGGGTTCATATAAAAACAACCCCATTCGGAAATTCTGAAGATTTTCAACTCTATAGAATTTTCTATCAAAGACAGAAGAAATTTTCAGTTCCATGAATAAACATACACTGGGAGAAATATTCATTCAGACGAAGAAATCATTCCTTCCAATAGCGACGAAGAAATATTCCTCTCATTCAAATGTATATTTCTCTATTTTAAAGTGTGTTTTATCACTCCAATTAAATGGTCATCGGGCTAATAGAATATGCATCAAATTGAAAAAATATTCCTTTGTCCCTATTGAAAAAAATGGTTCCTTTGTCTGAATTACTTTTTTTCCTCAGTGTAGTTGCACGGAAAAAAGTCCCATGTAAATTCTACATTGATTGTTGTTAATTTAACATAACTACTCACATAAATGCAATTGGAGTAAAATTGACATTGGAATCGATGCTATATTTACATTGTTACCGGAGTAAATGAGAGAAGCGTTCCCTTGCAGTATGGTAACAATGTAAATCCAACAGGACTGTGGTGTAGTAAATTTTACACGAGAGGCACCCTGTAATCGTTACCTCACTTTTTATGTAATTTTTACATGGGTATTTTTTTCCGTGTGTAGTTGGAATTGAAAATTGTGATCTTACGTTGAAAATATTGGAGAATCCTGTTCAATTCAGATGCGTGGCGTTTATTATGATAGGACGAAAGAGTTTCTTGTTAAAAATCGTTATAATGAATCATTTTCCGTTGATCCTCAGCCGACAAACAGGGTCAGCATAACCCAGTGAGTATTTGAAACATGCAGATTTGGAAAAAAGTATGAGTTTCAACGTCGCTATCCCTAGTAGAAATCTGACAGGGAATTCCCTATTGAAACCATGGCCCTCGTAAGGCTGCAATAGGGAACTCCTAATTAAGGAAAACTTTTGATTACCTTATCAGGTCCTGACATGGCATCCTGTTTGGGACCTTACAACAATGTAACGCGAGGTTGTTGACAGGTCCCAGTCAGATTTTCCCTTTCGGTAACTCAGGCATGGTATTCCTATCAGAACCTGATCAGGATTGCCTTGACTCATCCGTATTTGAATTCTGAGTCAACTGTCAAGATATCTTGATCAGGACCTGATCAGGATTGCCTTGACTCATCCGTATTTCAATCATGTGATAACCAACAAGACAGCCGAATCAGGACCTGATCAATTCAGAACGACGAATGTATCGAACTATTCAGAATTTTCACAGGACTCTTGAGAAATTTACCTGTCTTTTTTAAATGTTCAACTGAGGTCTATTTGGATCATCAGTAGAATTTCTTCTGTTGGGGGGGTTTCAAAGAATTTTATGAAAAGATGAGATCGTGATTTGGAATTCCACTACCACCCGGATCGGGTCCTGATTGGGAATTCAATTACTACCCTGATCATGATTTGGTTTTCCTGATCAGGACCTTGTCTTTTCCCTGCTTTACATTTTTGCCAGGGCCTTATCAGATACTAAAGTCAGGCCCTAAACAGAAATCAGGCATGCCTGATCTGGACCTGATGTTTTCCATATCAAAATTTCTACTAGGGTATCTTTGAATAGGGCACCTTGAGTATGAACTGATGAATCACCATTACTTTATTAACAAATGAAAACCGAAAAGTTAGCCAAATCTCTCGTGCCAGATTCCTTAAAAATACTTGAATATTTTCAAAATATTACGCCATTCCGCATTCCTTGAATACCCATAGAGAGCACACAGCGATATTTTAGAAATACTCAAGTATTTTTGAGAAATCTTACCCACTTTCGTTTGTTCCAGTTGGATATGTGAGAATTCTCTTCAGAAATTCTCTCCATGATTATCATAGATGATATTGAGATAATGAATCCTATGGTCCCAGTGAACGGAGACAATGTACTGACAAAAAATTATCCAAAGTTGAGCAAAACGGGGACACAGGGACATTCCTGGGAAGTCTAAAATCCGGTAGACTTCATTCAGATGTTTGTCAATGGGATTCAACTTGGGGAGATGATAAAGTGTCACTATGTTCCTGATTTACTTACCTTCAGGTAATTTTTCGCCAATGCATCTTCTCCCCGTAGGGAATCCTTTAAAATTCACATAACATTTTTTCTCCGTACTTTCCACGGAATACATAGGAAAAATGCAATTCAAAGTCAACCAAATGTTCAATGAAATTCATTGTTTGTAGATCTTATTTCAGAGGATGGCTCTGGAATGGCTATTTATTTTTCATGTAACGATAAAAAATAACTTACCCATCACAAGTAGAACGAAAGTTTCCTCCTGGATGCACTTAATGTAAAGAATAATGAAAATCAGTTTTGTGTTCTTGTATATATCGTCCTCATGCATACAACATTGCAAAAGGAAAAAGAAAAAGAATCCAATAGAATGACGAAGGAATAGATTTATAATACTATCGATTGGTTCTGAAGAAAAAAGAAGAAAAAGAAATTGTGTGAAATTGTGAATAAGGATTTGATATTCTTACAAAATAATCGTGTAATGTTTGAATTACATCCTCATATGAGTGAGAGACATGAGTAACAAGTTTCTAGTTCACTTATTATTGGTTTTTAGGGTATGAGCTCTGGGAGAATGAATTGGTTTTGATTATTAATACCTACTTTTTGAGAATATCGTAAAAGAGTGATCATATTCATTCACAAACGTTAAAAAAATCCGTTATAGAGGTATACTATATGATTTATAATGATAGTTACAAGATTATCACTAATTATCAATTCTTTATCTGCTCGATAATGGCCCCACCCTGTTCAAACTGCCCGTCAGAACCGATTGAAAAAACCTGTAAGTTCTTGTCACGTGAATTGTTGCCACAAACTCTTGAAAATTCTACCAGGTACAATACGGTTCTAGGGGAAATGGAAAACAGGTTGGAAACTTCAGGAAGTTTTCTATCTGTCTCATTAAGTTTCTCACATGATGCGAAAAGCTCATAGAATCGGATAAAAAAACTTTCTGAAAGTTTCCGACTGGTTTTCCGTAACTCTAAAAAATGTTTACGGTTAACCATACTGTACCTGGAAAAATTTTTGAGAATTTTTGTCAGCAATTCACGTGACAAGTCAACTCACAAAAATTTTCTGATCGATTCTCACAGACAGTTTTAACAGGGCAGGGAGCATTATGAATATAACGTCTCGAATACAACTCGACGAGCTCTAAAACGATCATAATGTTTCCTTCTTATTTGCATGCAACTTTTCCCCTGGTGGAAAACTTTCGTTGAATTTGGTTGAATTCCGTGCACTTTTGGCACTTTTCACTAAAAATTAGCAAAATTCAACCCAATTCAACAAAATTTCCGTAAAATTCAATTACCGTCCACAAAATTCAATAACTTTTAGTGAAATTTGTTGACTTTTATTAAAGCTTGTTGAATTTTGAGGATTTTTATTGAATTTCATTGAAATATTGCTGTGCCAAAAGTGAACAAAATTCAACAAAATTCTTCCGCCAGAGTTGTTCTCTCATATATGGTATCAAGAGTATTCCTCTTTATTTGAGAGGATTAGTCTTTGTGGTGAAAGAATTTTCATTTGGTGGTTTTGATTCGTTCAAAATCGTAGAAGGATACTTTCAATTGAAGAAACAAACAAAAGTGAAATATTTGTTCCGATTGAGAGGGATTTTCCTTCTCATTTCCAAATTACTTTTCTTTGGGTGCACGAATTAGGACATCCTGCATTGAGAAACAGAAACATGACTGTGCAAAGTGCAGACAGCGGTAATTCATGTCCAAAAGAAATTTCAAATTAGCCATCATTAGGTGCTCGCCAGACATCAACTATTCGCGTCCAGGGCATTATCGAGTACGCTCTAGACGCGAATAGTCGATGTCTGGCGAGCATCTAATGATGGCTAATTTAGAATTTCTTTTGGACATGAATTATCGCTGTCCGGGCGTTGCACAGTTACTTATGTTTCTGTTTCTCAGTGTAGAGAGCGCTCATTAAAAACCATTTTAGGTTACGTGAGAGGAAACATCCCAGATAGCAATTCAACCTCGCTGCAATGTTGTCAGGCAAGCTGGTAACAAGGTTGACATAAGCTCCCTAGTTAACACACGACAAGGGTACAAGGTTATCAAGAACAAGTCGAAAACAATCGAATGACAAGTCTGACAAGCTTACTACAGGCTCACATGTTATCTGGCATGTATAACATAAAATGCTCTTAAACAAGAGCTCCATAAGATCTTCTAAATGAACATTGAGACCCCTTTCAGAGCTCTTGTAATTGTCTCAAGATGTTTCCATAATGCTCCCTGGAGATGATATTTTGTCAGTATGTTGCAGTTTCCCAGAAGCATTTAGCTCTCAAACTGTATGGTACGGATCGAACCTGATTCTCAGCGCACTTCCTTCTCTGAACAACGTGAGACTCCAACTTTATTTACCATTATATGAGAAAAATGTTCTCCGTCAGTTATTTATAATAAATGGATAAAATTAATAGGGTGTGTAATTATCTTCTCTTTTCATCATTTGATCCATTTGAAGAGAAGAAGAAGAGGCTAAGAGTCAGATGCAACCTCACTGTATTGTACATTGTTCTAAAAATTCACCATATCGTTTGATAAAAGGACTCATTTAAAAATCAGCAGATCTTGAGACAAAAACTGATGAAATTACAGTACTTCCCAGACAAAAATTCCCGGGTGGGCGGGATTCCCAAATTCGCATGTGAACTTCAGGATCCTGGCCAGGTCCTGCCTGGATACCCTCTGGTTCCTGCTCGGGACCTGTCAGGTTCCCGCCCGGGACCCGGCAGCCGGGTCAGGTTCCCGCTCGAGTCACCACCTGGCGGGTCCTGGCCAGGAACCTGAGTCCACATGCGAATTTGGGAATCCCACCCACCCGGGAATTTTTGTCTGGGTTGTCCAGCCCTGGCTAGTTTCTATCACAGGATCTGCTGGTTTTCATCCGAATTTATCTGGTATTTTCCAAGATTCCATTTCAATTTCAAATCAATGTATGTAAAGAACGAAACATCCAAGTGAAATTCCAGTGGAATTGAGTTCATACTCAAACGACGATGATAAAACATCTTGTCTTGATTCAATCCCCCGGGATATCAATCGCAGCAGCATCATAACTGATACTCGGTCAGTCACCAGACCTTTATCAATAATTATTCGTTTCTTTTCCAAATAACATCATGAAAATATAAACCAAGCATCGATTTCCTCAACTATGCCTCCTCTTAAAAAACAAAACAAAAAAATAAAAAAAATGAGAGACAATAATGAAAGATTGTGTAATAAAAAAACCTACATGCAAGGTGATAATTGAAACAGGAAGGTATATATTTTCAGCATGAATATAATATCCGAAAGGGCAACGAAAGCGAATTACAAAAGGATACTAATTGGTACTAGGAAACGTTTTTATTATCGTATAATAACGAATTTATTACCGTACATGTTGCTCTTTACATGCGATTAACGCGAACGCCAAAATAAGAGGACCAGCTGATGATTTATATATAATTATGTGTTGTTAATATATTTCAAATACAGTTCTGTATTGTTTTTTGAATATGTATATATACATATATTATTATTATTATCATCATTTTGGTACTTGTAATGATTATTACACGATGTGACAGTATTCAATTTAAACATTTTTATTCCTAATTGCAATTTGATGTACAACTGATACGGTATACTTTTTTTTGGTTTTGTGTGTTTTGAGCTATATACATATTAAATGAGATTATCAATCTATCAACAATTGAACAATAATATGTGCATGTTTGTGAATTAACAACAATCGATGATTCAAAAATATAACATTTCATGATATGAGATAGATCGCAGGTAATAGTAGTGTGGTATTAAAAGTAATAAACTGTATTGAGTAATAATAGTAATTTTTTTGTTTAATTGTTTTTTCAGTAGTAGTTATAGTAATAATAATAGTAGTAGTATTGGTAGTAGTAGTAGTAGTAGTACTAGTAGTAATAGTAGCAGTAGCAGTAGCAGTAGTAGTAGTAGTAGTAGTAGTAGTCATGGTAGTGATAGTAGCAATAATAATTTTTGTGCAATTTATTATTTATTAACCAAAATAATATAATTTACAACTATGAAAACAATGAGGTGATAGCAGTGATAGTAATAGGGATTCAATTTTTCAAGGAATACAATAACGGCTTCTTCGTATTTTGATCTTATTGAATTTGAAGCTTTCGAACTGAGCACCTCGGGCTCAGTTTAGTTCCGTTGAATATTTGCAAGCCTTTCAAGCGATTATTAGTGGTTATGGTGGTGATGATAGTGACGATGGTGATAATAATGATGACAATGACAATGATAATGATAATGATGATGATAATGATAACCCTAGTAGAAATGAGTGTAGACATTTACAGGTTCTATAACACGTTGCCCCTAGTAGAAATCAAATCATGCCTTATGACACCTCTCAAGCAACACAAGAGGTTAAAAATGCTAAGAACGTGTTTGAAAAATCCTACGAACACGCTCAAAACCTCCAAATGAGCCTGTTTCGAATAATTATGTGCCATGCACCACCATAGAATATCTGGACGAATTTATCTAAAATAGTCTCATTTGCACATTCTTTTCACATTCACTGTATCATCATAGCATATTTGAGAAGTTCTTGTGGGGTTGTTTACCCCCTGATTTCATTTCTACTAGCGGAACTGAAGGCAATCTACACCCTCGCAAATGCTTCACGAAATACTTGCGAAGAAGAGCATTTCCACTAGGGGATGATACAAAGAACGATATTATCAAACCGAATTGCAGGATCGTACGTGTTTCTCAACGTTTTACTTTTCTCATCTTTTCTTTTTATTGTACAATCTCTTGATTATATAAAATAATGCATGTGTATGTGTGTATTCAATATTTTCTGTACTAATTTCTGTTCACCACTTAAAAAAGCAGAATTAAATGATTACGACTCAACACAAAATCATTATTTTTATATTTTTTCCTCAAATTGCGAGAGATCATTCTCAAATGAAAAAAGTATTATGAAAAGATCGATTGAAGAGCTTGTTCATGCGTACCTTGTATGCATGTATGATTCACTTGCGAATGTATGTGAGCAAATTTGTGAATATTGATCTGAATAATTTGTTGAAAATGCAACAATAATTAAAGTAATAAAATAAGTGTAGTAATAATAATAATAATAATAACACCAACAAGAAAAACAAAGCGAGTGATGCATAGTTTGTTGTATATTTTTGTATTTTATGAAAAAAAAATTCGAGACGTAATTTTGATTTTAGTGTTTGAATTATCGCGAAGAATGGAAAATTGCACGTGGACAGAGAATGTCGGGTATAAAAAAATGGGAAACAACGATCCAAGTCAGCGAAAGAAAATTTTTTTTCTGTCTCTCAACTTCAACTACGATTGGGAACGTTCCTCGTTGAAACCATTTCATTGAGGTTGATGCTTGAAAATGGTGGAACGCGAATAAATGCCATCAGTCTTTATAGTTCCGTCGAAGAGTTCATCAGAGATGATTTCATTTATTCTTTCTCAAAAAAGAAACATTATAACAGAATAATGATGAGAATTGAAAAAAAAAAACAACAAAAACTTATGAATCAGCGTAGAGTTGAATAACATCACCGGGTATGAAATATTTTCCAAATGTTCCTAGAGAATTTTAATGTTCTACAAACAATCTCAGGACGTTTGACGGATATTTTGTGCTGTAGAATTCTTCCGGAATATTCTAAAAAATATATTGAAGATATCTAAAAGTTGTCTTATGCAACGCGATACCCTCTGAATCCGAAAAAACAAGAATATCATTTGAACGAAAAAATAGCCCACACAGCACTTTTGATCTTCAAGATATGTTCAGAAACTATTTAGAAAAATTTAAGAAGTCTTATGCAACACGTAAAGATATCTTTTAGAAGATCTAAAACTTGCCTTTCGTGATGATATCTTTTAGACATCTTATAGAAATCTTTTAGACAAGAGAACTGTTTTAGATATCTTGAAGATATCTTTTCGTGTTGCATAAGACTTCTTGACTTTGTCTTGAGATATCTTTTAGACATGAAATGATGTGTGGAAGGTTCCTTTCTGATTACCTAAAGAGCGAATTCTTACTGCAACACAACAAAGTATCTTCCTTTAGATAGTCAGAACTAAACCTATCCAATTAATCCCTGTAGCATTTCTTTGAATCTGAAAGATTTTTATTTCAATAGGTCTGAATAAATATTTTTTTCAGGAGAATGCATATATCTTCATACAAACGAATGTTTGACTTACAAGAAGAAACGGATAATAAATTGTTTCAAATGGACAAAATATTTGGTTCTGTTGAAGAAACATTTATATGAAACTATTCAAACAATAATTTCTTAGATTTAAAGAAAGACTTTTTTGTGAGCCCGTACTTTCATGAAATGTATATTTAGATATACCATGGAAGTACAAAAGTATATATACAACATTTTGATGCTCTCAGGACATCCCTGCGTTTGAGTGAAATTCTTCTTTTTTCTTATGCAGAGAGTAAGATGTTTTTTAAATGTCTTCTGTTGAAATATCTCATACAGTTCTCTTGAGATATCTTTCAAATATCTCAAAGATGTTTTCGGTGAGACATGTGTGCTTAAGGTGTGTGAATTTTGTGTGTGAGACACTTTCAAATCTCTCCAAAATATTTCTTAGGTTGATCCAAAAGAGTGATTCAAAAATATTTACTGGGACAATACCCTGTGAAACAACCCACACAACACTTTTGGTCTTCGAGATATCTTGAGGAACTGTTCAGACAAGTTTGAGAAGTCTTATACAACATGAAAGGATATCCTTAAGATGTCTAAAACAGTTCTTACCTCTAAAAGACATCTAAAAGATATCTTTTAGAAGATCTAAAACTTTTCTTCCGAGATTATATCTTTTCGATATCTTATAGAAATCTTTAGATCTCTCAAAGATATCTTTTCATGTTGCATAAGACTTCTTAGATTTGTCTTGAGATATCTTTTAGAAGTGAAATGCTGTGTGAGAATTGTTCAGCTGCGCTAATATTAAGTGTAAGCTGAATGATCGAGCTTACAGTACCTCACATTTCAGCAAACCTCGGAAACTTATCTGACTTTAACTTAACTTTCTCTCAAAATTGAGGAATTTTTAAGTTTGTAAATATTTCACTTTTGCCAATAACATAAAAGCTTTCTGTGAATCAAGGATGATGGCTGAGGATTTGATAAAATTTTGGGAGTTTCCTGACCTTGATCGTTGTTTTCATGCTTCATTCCTTCCTTCATTCCGCTCTCATTATTTCGCTTCCTCTCTGTCTCCCATTCACTCTCTCCCTTTCATGCCGTCTGGACTATTTAAGCGCGTGATTTGAAATGTACATGTACATAATTGTGAAGTATATACACATTCATATGCATGCGATAACATTTATAAATAAAGTGTATGAGTATTTTTTCGAATTAAAAGAAAAAAAAGTGGTTTTGTGGATACAGGGTGTATTATACATAAAATATATATATGTATATATATATATATATATAATGAGACTTTGTTCAAATAATCACAGATAAATACACGCGACTTAAACGATATATCAAAGACTCTTGTCCTTTCCTCTTGTACCACCGTACATAAATGAATATGATTTCAATGTGAATATATAATATGAAAATTATACAAAATTTGTTGCTTCGATTTTATTCTTTCCTTTTCTCATCTTTTTTCATATTTTCCTTTTTTTTCCAATGTGTAACTTATCCATTAATTCCGCATCATCATAGGTACACATGGATTTTACGGATGATGACAACAACGACGACGATAACGTATTTTGATGATCACATTTCGTAGATTCAACTCGGTCGTATTTATGTCGATCCCCTTGTTGACTCGTTTAAACCTTTCTTTCTTTTGTTTTTTCAGTTTTTCTAGTTTCCGTATGATTTCGTCATACTCTCTTTAGATCTTCATGAAGTACGGAATCCCGGAGACAACTGCAACAGGTCACAACGAAGACCCAAGTCTCAGTCATATAGATGTGATACTTTAGATATCAGGGTGATTTTTATTTTCTTCAATCTCTTACACATTCCATATCGTCTTTCATTCTCTTGCATACTCACTTTCTTTCTCTCCCTTTCATTCGTTTCTCGTCGGGTTTCTCATGATTATTTTTATAATCGTCGTGAATTGCGAATGAAATGGATGATCTTTCATTTTAGCACGATCCGGTATTTCTGTTATGAAGCTCGTGTTAGAGTGGCGCATTAGAATTAGAGTCGGAAGGAGTTAGGTTGAATTGTATCTTCTTATTTTTGAGACCGAAAAATATCCTTGACCAGAATCGATCCTTTTTTTACAGAACCGGTATCTAGTTTTCATAGATATCGATTTAAATTCATTATAATTTTGTATAAAATAGGATCCATTCTATCGAGAATCGTGATCAACAATTACTATCCTTTTTTTTCTATTTTCCCGTGATGTTTCAATTCAAAACTATCATTTCAGGACTAGGAAATTCAAACGGTATCAAAACAGGTGCCTCATTGAAATATTCTGTGAGTTTAACAAAACAAATCTGAGATACAAATGGTCAAATTATTTGGTTGGAAATGACAATTTTGTCCTGTGAGAAATTTAAAATCTATTGATTTATGTTCTTTGATACATCTCAAGCCGTATGCCTGGATTATTGAGAACTGCTGAATTAAGAATTACTGATTTTCCGATTAAACTAAATATGTATTTTACATTA
The DNA here is from genome assembly GCA_018340375.1 of Gonatopus flavifemur. Lineage (NCBI taxonomy): Eukaryota > Metazoa > Arthropoda > Insecta > Hymenoptera > Dryinidae > Gonatopus > Gonatopus flavifemur. Next base: position 18,886,361 of record JAFFJZ010000005.1, read on the forward strand.
GGAAGGTAAATTAACCTACTGATAGTTAGATTTACAAAGATATACGCTTCGTTGAAGTTTTAACAATGGTTTCGATGTTGAACCATAAAGTTCAAGTAAAGGATATGACATCCATCGGAGATCCAATAGACATCCAAATGTCTGTTGAATATCCACTAAATCTCCAAAATATATTTGTTTTTGCAATAACCGAAGGGTCAATATGTAACAAATAACAAGGAGTTTATTTCTAATTCAGAACCGATAAGAAAACTGCAACGAAATGAATTGAAGAAGAACAAAAAATGGTCAGAATCTAGGAAAAATACGTATGACGAGGCAATAGGATATGTGGACGTTTTCTCAATATTAATGGATTAAAGCGTTAACAGCGGTTTATGAAGTCTTTTGTTGTGTTTTTTCTCTTAATGCTCTTTTTCGTATCTTTCTCTCTTAACGATTTTGATCGTTTCTTCGTCTCAATAAAAGCATGTTAGTTCCAATGATTTGTCGTTTGAAAAAGGCCGAGCGACATGATCCTTGTGCCGAAAACGTCCAGAATCGTCGACAGTAGTCGAGGGTGTGTGCAGTTATCGAATAATGGTTCTCTCCTCACGGACCACGCGATACTTGCAGCGAAAGACCTGCGCATCCGAGATATGAAGATGAACCCCAAACTGTTCAATTAAATATTACTCTCTTCCCTTTGTAATTTTCACTCATCCTATTTTGTCTCTGACTTTCTCAACTCATCTCTCATCTTGTCAATCGCAACAATCACTCAACGTCGATTTTATTCCTTTTTGTTTCAATTTTCATACGGAACATCCGTGATTTTTTTTTTTTTAATTTTCTTTTGTGTTTACGAGAAAGAAAAAGAATAAAATGATTAAATCATTGTCCATTCCTATGGTTGTGAAAAGAAAATTTCTACAGAATATTCATGAATTCTCATATAGTATTATATATATCAGGAATAAAGACCGCAGTAAACTGTGATATTCAATTTTCAACTCTGAAATTTCAGCCATGTAATTTTCATGTTACCACGTTTGACTTCGCGGAATGGAAATTCAATTTTCTCATTCGAGATAAAATCAATTTGGAGTGGACAATGATTCAATAACGCTCACTGAGGCGAATTGTTTAGATATTTACCGCTTCCGAAAAATCCTTTCTTGCTTTTAGCCTTGCGTTGTGATTTCTTCTTTCGCTTCAGCTCCTCTTCGCTGTCATCTTCGTCATCATCATCATCATCATCATCGTCATCATTGTCATCATTGTCGTCATTATTATCATCATCTTCATCATCATCATCCTCGTCGTCGTCGTCGTCGTCGTCATCGTCATCGTCGTCATCGTCGTCGTGGGCCCGACGACGTCGACGTTTACCCCCACGACTTGTGCTTGGCGTCTTTTTGCTATCCTTGGGGGTGAGTTTGTTTATTGGTTTCAGGGCTGGTAACTCTTGAAACTTGTTGAAGCTTCTGCCGGAGGTGGAACGAGTTGCCGTAACAGCGGGGGTACCTTTCACCCCTTTGGTATCCTTGCTGATCGGGTTGATCTTGGTGACCTTGGCGATTTTGGTGCCGTGGGCGACCTTGGCAGGACAGCACTGGTAGGGCTCATAGGAGGGAATCTTGGGTTTCGCGCTTTTACCTCCCATTCCGATGTAGAAACAGCCGTCGCCTGCAGTAAGCAAATATACACAACGAGTCAGAAACAAAGAGAGAGAAAAGAGAGAAATCAAAAGGGGACACATTAAGATAAAAAAAATGGAATAAAAAATAAATGATTCAAAAAATCGGAGCGAATTGATTTTAAATTGGAATCTATGCACAAAAGAGAGTACCAAATATCACAATTATTAATATCAACAAATGAAAAAGGGAGGACATAAAAAAAGAGAAAGAGAAAAAGAGAAGAGAAGAAGAGTATCAACTTTTATTTGACTCGTATATAATTTTCTATCGCGATTAAAAATTAGAGAAAATGAATTGACAATGGTGTAAAGAGAACAGAGAATTCATTCCAACAAAATCAAAGAATGAAAAAGAAAAAAACAAAAAAAAAAGAGAGAGAAAGAAAAACAAAACCCCAAAAAATTGCGCAGGCAAAAGCCAAACGTGCACTGTGATATTGGTTTTTTTTTTTTTTTCATTAATTATTGAATATGATCGAATCCTCCCTTGAAGGCGAGTCGACGACTCTTATGTTCATTTCCGGGGGCTGCCTCCGAAAATACATCACTTTGGACTACATTAGATCTTTCTCTTTCCCCATTGATCCTTCACCCCCCAAGTTACAGAATTTGGTTTTTATGACTTTGAAATGAGAGCCTCGACCACAAAAGGAGAACAAAAATAGAATGGAAGAGGCTGGCCCGATAAAGATCATGTTGAAGAACTCGCTGCAGACGACAGCTGTCAGTTATTAAACATTATGTGTTCATACATAAATTTGTGCAATATATGAACCATCGGCTCGCTTCGGAGAAAACGGGTTATTCGGGTTATTATAAGGTTTCAAAGTGCGATTGAAAGATCCTGGAGCTGCATATCATAAATTCAATGCACACGATTAATCATCGGTATATGATAATGTAGCTCCATTCGGACCCGAGAGCGCGCAATATAAGGCTGGCATGCATTTCACAAGAATGGGAGGATTTTTTTTAATTTTCTGTACATGTTTTTCGACACGAAGGATTCGTAATATAAATATCGTATTTTCATTTCAAAATATATATCAATTCTGCATGGAAAAGAGGACGGGAAAGGGAAGTAGTAATAGTATCATGCAGGCAGGTACGTCGCCATCGGCCCAAATCAACCGTGAGGGATTAAATAGCGGATAGATAATTGTGTTTCATCTACATTGATTATTATGATTTTTGTTATGTTGTCAATTCGAATTACTGCTCTACTGATAATATGATTCTAATTTGAAAAAATGATGTTGTTTCTGTTTCCACGATTTTCTTTAGTGGAAGAAATATTTGTTGCTCCGATCTATATTTGTGAATCTAATGACTATTTGTGTTGATGGATATTTATGTTGTTTTTATGTTTGCGCAAAACAAAGCCCGTCACACTGCGACCTCACGTGATTTCCTCTTCGGTCCTCCTCGTTTGGTGTTGGACTTTTACCTTTGTCCAGGATTTTCTTCGAAGCTTTATTCAAGTTTGTATCGCTATTTCTATCGTCTTCGTCGTCGTCGTCATCTTCATCATCATCCTCATCATCTTCATTGTCGTCGTCGTCGTTATCGTCGTTATCGTCGTACTCGTCGTCATTGTCATTTTCGTCATCTTCATCTTCATCCTCATCTTCATCATCATCATCATCATCATCATCGTCATCATCATCATCATCATCATCATCATCAACATCATTATCATCATCATCATCATCATTATCATTACCTGTATATCAACAGGATTATCGATCATGAACGCATCATTTATGCGTTTATAAATGAATATATCAAATGATACTAAAATTTATATTTTTTGTAACACGAAGGAGCAGTATTTTTATTCGAAGACTTTGATAAATCTAATTAACGATTCTTTATCAAATCACTCAATGTTTGTTGTTCCGATCAGAGAAAACCTTCACTCAGGACAAGAGTTATTGAACAAAATATTTTTAAACAGATGCAATGAAAAAATAAAGATGAACAAATATTATAAAAGATTTAAGCCGCGAAATGAAGCTCTTTATACCTAGGCAAATCGTCTATTGTCATCACGATTTAAATGCAATATGGTGTTGTTGTATTATATTATAGTGCTGAGGTAGCTGCTTGCAGAGGCGACGGAATTTCGTTTTTTTTTTGTTTTAATATCAAACTGTAAAGAAACATGCAACATTATTGCAGTATTCTCAAATAATTGAAGAGTTTTACAACTTTGATTCGAATTACTTGAAAATCCTTAATTATAATCGAATTTTTTTTGTCAGTATTAACTAAGATTCATGTGATGAATATTCAAACTGCTAAGGTAGTAACAAACATTTTACTGTTCGCAAAATTTTTAAAACGATATTTCATGTTTCATGCAATTAGAGGCACCTGCACAGCGAAAAATTTTGTGTCACAGGAGGTCCACTCTGTTGAAAACGACATATCAAATTCTGAAATTCACAGATTTTCAGGGTAAATTTAACATTTTTGTGTTAATATTCAACATAAATCGCGAGTGGACCGCCTGGGACATACACGTGTGTTAAAAATACACCAGATTTTTCACTGTGTGGTATTTCTTTTCCATGAATTTCTCACGGTCACGAAATAAGAATAGAAGTTTTGAGATGAGAATCCCACAACTATTTTAATTTGAGAATCAATTTTGTTACTCAAGAAGAGTAAATTTTTCTAAGAAACGAGGGGAAATAACACTCGGGCTTAGAGAGTTGTGGAAGTATCAAGATTTTAAATGATAAAATGAAGAATTTTCCTCAATGACGTATTGATTTCCAAGATAATCATCTCCAATCTTTGCAATCATAAAATAACTCCGTAAATTCGAAGGGGTCAAAACCCAGTTCAAGCAGAAGGATTCCCACACCCTTGAATTCCTTGTTTTCTTGCTGTTCATACAATTCAACGAGAAAATAAGTGACAATTCTGTAAGGATCCTGCTAGACAGTATTGAATAAATATTTCCCATGAATTTCAGTTCTAAATAGACCCTGTTTCATGTTTTTTTACAGAAATGAATTGCGATGCATAAAACTCGTCGCCTCTTAATTGCACGATAGCAAATAGTCCAAAGAAGTAGATGTGGAAAAGTTAGCGCGTATAGTAATTGATAAAAGAACAATAAGAATAATGCGTGAACTGCTGAATAGCGCGAGAAAACAAATATTATGTATACACATGTTAGGAAAATCTCTCAGATTATCTAGGCGTACATGAAAAAGATCATACGATCACACCTTATTTTATATTCAACAATATATGGGAGTTTTTCCTTGGCATAAGTGAGAGATTATTCGAAATTATTTTATTACTTCATCATAATTGTTTTTTCTTTTTTTCTTTTTATTCATTCAAGGGAGTCCGAGCAAAGTGAAATCAGCTGAGCTCCTCGTTTCAATTTTTCTCCATTATCGGATAATCTTGGAACGAAACTCAGCTCATCTCGGGGTTCCCTCAAATCTGGTGAATCGCAAGAACTTTCATTTGAGGTAGGTAAGAAAGGAGAGAATTCGAATAATCTTGTTTAGATGTATACATAAATTGATATCGAATAATTAGAGAAAGTTTGTGTAGAATCTCTTTCATCAAATCCTCATCCTTGTCATGTTTGTTTCTATCGAATTCTCTGATTGTTATATTTTATATCACCGATCTCCCTTCTATTCATGAATTTATCTTCATTCCTATTTTCCTTTATTCTTGCAATATTGGCATTTAATTGAGAAAAGAAAGAAAGAAAGAAAGAAAGAATAGTTATGGAACTTCTCACGATGTTATGCACAAGTGACAGTTGAACAAAATAAAAAATAAAGTTAAAACATGATCAAGAATAATTTCTTTCTTTCTTTGGTCTTCAAGTTAAGGTGATCGTGGTAATGGGAGAGTGATCGGGGTGATCACCACGGCGCGAGTGCTGTACTCATAGCCTGGTGGTATCGTCACGACCGAGATTAAAGTCACAAAAAATAGTACACCGGTTATTATAATCATCATCCTAGAAATCTCCTTACTTTTCTGTTCGATTAGCCATTCCAGAACTCTTTCCTCGTTCTTAAGATTACCTACAAAAGGCACATACGCATATGATCAAGATCAGCTCGTTTGGTTCATTTTTATCACCAATTTTTATCAACTGGTGATTTATGTTTTTTCCCATCACGTTGTATGGAGAAAAGAAGATTTAGAATTAAGGACGGAAGCTCGAAGGATTACATCTTATTTCAATACCATATAATTAACGTTCCATTCCAATAGATGGGGGAAACATTTAGAGAATTCAATATATTATCTTGAATAAGTTCAATCCTTCGATGCAATTACTATAGGGGTTAAATTTTCATACTCCTAGAGAAAGAAAAAATATTTGTATATATATATATATCAAATAACAAGCGTTTATGTTCTCTTCATCTATCGTCATCATAATGTTATCATATTTATTCAATGATTGTGCTGATATTGAAATTTCTAATTATTTAGAACATTTCGCAGCTCACGTAGAAAAAAACACCGATCCTCTGAGATTTGCTTTACCGATACAACAAAGCTTTTATGAATCGGTAAGAGTTTGTTACAACAAAGCAGAATGATAGAAAATTTGCTTATTTAGCTTTTGTAGTAGCAAAGCATTTTGTGCTTTTAACGGACTGTTATTTCCTAATCCACTAAATCCTTCTATATGTAGTTCAGAAAATTAACCTAAACAAGTGAATCAGGTTGATGTAATTGAGTTGCCTCTTGGATTGAATAGACAGAGAGTTTTAATAACCTTACGGACTGCAAAATGTTCTTAATATTCATTTCATATTGAAAACACATCAACTCATTGAATTTTTGACTCTACCCTGGTTAAAAAAATCCATAGAATCTGATGAAATGAAATTTAATGGGATTTGGTCAGAACATTGTACGAGATTCAATCAGATTTAGCAAGATTCGATCGGATTCATATTGAAAAAATACATCGATCTGATTAAATCTCATTGATAAATGCCTCAATAGGATTTGGTCAGAACATTGTACAGGGTTCAATGTGATTTGGCGAGAATCAATGGTTTTGTTCAACCAAGGTGATCATTTTCAATTGTGCAATCGTGCTGTGAATGGCAAATATTTCATTAAATTTGAAAAGAGTCAATCTAATCTGTTCATATTGTGACAAATGTGTTAAAAAACTCATTGCCGTAAATATTAGAACCCAAGCATGTGTAAATATTGGGACGACTTTGACTCGATCATTATACCAAAACGATTCCTCAACGAATCCATTCTTTTTTTTTACAGAATATGGTATATCAAATTTTTATCGATATTTCATAAAAATCCATAAAAACTGAATACTTTATCCATAAAAGAGAATCGATTCTGTCTAAGAATCGATATTACCAGTTTACCCTGGTGAAAATCCAAAAGTGAAGGGAGCAGTCACACTGAGAAAAAGGATTCGTTGACTCAAATGAGATTTGTTTACAGTAAATAAATCGTATATTTGGATACGAGCAAAGAAATATTTACTAATATTCATTTTATCACATAGTTGTTGAATACACCACATATTTCTTTGAGTCAACTTCATACCGACTATGATTCGATAGATCTGAATTTGACAAGAATTCATATTCATTCACATTAACTCCAATCACTTTGAATCAAATGAATGATTTGGTTATAGTTAATAAATATGAATTTCTTGACTCGACACAATGTTTGGTTATAATCAATATGTCTTATTTGTATGAAATGATACTTCTTGAAAATGCTCAACCAAATGCGTTGATTTGTCAGAAGGAAACAAATGAAGCGTGAAAAATGTTCCAATTCCCTCCTGAATTACGCTTAGATCACACTCAGCTTATGCTTTCGTTGCACTTTCGTTGCACTTCAACGCTTCATTTTCACCAGAGTTTCACCTAGGTCGATGTTGTCACAATGTTTCATACATGCCTGGGGATTTTTTCTTAAGACACCGCCAAATTTCATATCGTTAAATTGCTATCTGTACCCAAATCAAACAAACAAATATCTTTCAGGTATCTAAAAGATGTTTCTGAAACTCGAAGACATTTCCCGGATATTTTAAACAAACATATAAAAAATTTAGATCCTTCCAAAATATATAAACATTGTCTAAGAAAAACATCTCGAAGATATCTTTAAGATATCTAAAAGATATGATATATGAATATCTTCGATGATTCTCTCGATTGTCTTTGCTGTGATAACTTTTAGATGTTTTCATAGAACATTCTTGGAGCACGTCTTAAAGATACCTACAAGATATGCGTATTTATTGGATATTTGAAATTATTCCTCGAGTGTGTCATTTTGTGAAAAAGAGATGAAGAAAATCTCAATGAAAAATATAAAACGTTTATGGTTAAGAAAAAATTATTCGTGAAACCAGGAAAACAACAGCGTTCGAAGCTTACCGTCGTACATGATGGGAACACCAGTTTCGTAATAAACGAGAGCTGGGAAAGAGAAGACACCGATTTCAGCGGCCAATTTGGCATCATTCGACTTAACGAACTGAATGCCATGCTTATCAGTATCGTCATCGATGGTTTCGAGTTCCTCCAGAATTTCTGGACATACATCGCATTTATCGTCATCTGAAAAATAGGAGAAATAATGAATCAGACAATTCCAATCCCGAATTCTCAGTATCCAAAGAAAAATTTGATTGTAAAAATAAAAGAAGTTTAATCAACTCCGCTCATAACTTACAGAAAAACACAGCGAGATGTTCGACATCGTTGATAAGAACTTGTAACGTTTTTCTATCGACACTTTCGATCACATCGGGAGTTGAACTACGAAGATCAAGGACCCAATCGAGAATCTCCTCCTCGTGCATCATATCACCCTGATAAATTTGACGGAACTTGTGTCTGTAGTAGGCCAAAGCTGGCAAACCGGGGAGATCGTATTCCTTTTCGATTCCCGCGTCTGATATCTTGACAAAGTCGATATCCTTTTCTTCGCACTCGTCATCGATGTTTTCCAATTCCTGTAGAATCTTCTGACTTTTCTTATCGCCTTCTTTATCTGGGAACAAATTATGATTATATGAAATAAGTTGTTCACTCGGTTAAGAGTTCGTTCTATTCGCCTGTTTCTCTAAGGCGTCCATATAATACGTCTAGTGATAAAAATTTGACAACTCACAGAAAAACACAACTACGTGATCATTTTCGTCGAGTATGTTCTCTAACATTTTACTATTGACCTCTTCAATTTTTCCTGGTATTTCCAGAGTGTTCTCATCCGTCAACCAAGTGAGAACTTCATCCTCATCCTCGATATCACCGGTATAGATCAATGGCTCCTTGTTCCTGAAGAATGCCAAGGTGGGGAAATGTTTGATCCCATGCTTCTTAGCTAAACCAGTATCCTCGGTTGTCACGAATATTATTCCCGAATCGTCCAGCTCGTCGTCAATGTTTTCCAGTTCCCGAAGGATTTTGTCACACTGATCCCCGTCATCACAATTTCCACCTGTAGATCGATCGACATATAGTACTCACTGAGAAATCTTTGATATCAGAATACTATAGTTCGTTGGTATACCCGAGTAGGAATTCATATTGGGTGTTCGATCAGAACCAGATCTTGAAAGCCTTATCTCAAATCAAGCTCTGATATGGAATATAACGTACCGTTGTATCAGAGCCCGATGTAATGAACTATGATAGGGCATGCCAAATTACATACCTAGCAGGGGCAGATCTGGTTAACCCTTATCAGGCGTGCCTAGTCATGGCCTCACCAGGACCAGATCAGGTGTGCCAAAATAAGGTGAGCCCTATCGGATCCATAATGAACATGAGGCTGGTCATGCAATTTTCTTGCTCGGGTAGGTTCAGAGAAATGAATCTCAACAAATTGTAAGTGTTCTTTTTCCTGCTTCTTGTAAAGTTTGTCACTGTCTACTAAATTGGAACTGAATTTAAATTCGACGATACATGAAAACTTACTGAAGTACACTACAACGTATTCGTGCTCTTCGATTAGATCGGTCAAGATCTCGTCCGTGACTTCTTCGATGGTAGCAGTGTTTTTTTGCTCGATCAGCCAAGCCAGAACCTCGTCCTCGTTGAGGAGATCCCCTTCGTAAATAGCAGGGATTTTGTTTTCGAAGTAAACCAAAGTAGGAAGATGATCGATTCCATACTCCTTGGCTTCGGCGTCATTGTCCATGCGAATAATGACGATTCCCTCTTTCTCCAACTCGTCATCGATGTTTTCCAGTTCGTTGAGGATCCTCATATCCTGCTTGTCCTCCTTGTCGTCTGCGAACGGGGAATCATTTCGGGTGTGACGACTCTGTTGCTATGACAAATGTTTCTCTACCTACCTAATCATCTCCAAGAAAGATAAAAGTAGATAGAAAGAAGCCGAATACGATCGCTTACAGAACAGGACTGCCAAGAAGGGTGCGTTCTCGATCAGTTTTTCCATCATCTCGTCGGTGACCTCCGGTATTTCGCTATGTTTCTTTTGGTGAAGCAGCCAGCCGAGAAGTTGGTCCTCGTTCATCAGATCGCCTGTGTCCACAAAATACGAGAAATTTATATTATTTTCTATTCACGCGTTAGCGAATCGTTTTGGATCATGTTCGTCTTACCTTCGTAAACGTGCGGTATCCTGCGTTCGAAGAGTACTAAGGTGGGGAGGGAATCGATTCCATACTCTTTGGCTTCCTCGGGATCGTGGATTTTTACGAAGGCGATGTTGTGTTGGTCGCAGTCGTCGTCGATGTTCTCTAATTCAGCCAAAACCTTTTGACTCTTCTTTTGATCCTTGTCGTCTGCGTACGAAAGGTCATTACAATTCATCCTTTCAAATTATACAATGATAATAAGTAATATTGATTTGACGTATCGAATTTTATACTAACAGAATAGTACGGCAACGTGAGGCATTTTTTCAATCACCATATCGAGCATCTCATTGGTTATATCTTCTATATGATCACTTTTCTTTTGCTGTTCCAACCATTTTAATACTTTCTCCTCGTCCTCCAAGTTACCTTCGTACAAAGTTGGAATACCTTTCTCGAAGTACAACATGCTGGGTACCTTCTCAATACCATACTCTTTTGCCTCCTCAGTATTGTCGATCTTCACAAATATTATACCAAGTTGATCACATTCGTCATCAATATTCTCCAATTCATTGAGAATTCTCGATGATTTACGATCGTTGTTGTCGTCTAAGTTCAAATTGATAATTAAATAATAGATGTATTAAGTGATTTTCAGTGTGTGGAATTGCTCGTGGGACTTACAGAACAAAACGGCTAAAGTTTTTCCCTCTTTCACCATACGATCCAACATCTCGTCGGTAACGTCCTCGATCTCGTCTTTTTCCAATTGGGATAACAACCACTCTAAGATCTCGTCTTCGTTCTCGACATCTCCTGTTGGAATCAGGATCAAACAGAGGAATAATTACGGTTTTATTCTCATCCCTGGTTAAAGTCACGCATCCATCCTGATCAAACGTGCAGATTTCTGTTTCAAATTCAATGGGTTTCAAGGTGATACCAGCGACCCCTGAAGATGTAACCAGATCCATTGATTAGAAAAGGACACGACAAAAATTATTCTGATAAATTATTCGAAAACGAAGGAATAAAATTAAAATATCACTCTGGACAGACCTTTTTCAACCCATAATGATGGTCTGTATATCGCGATATTTTCCTTTTATTGCTCTATTTTCGTATAATTTGTCAGAAAAGATTTGGCTCGGATTGCATCATCAGGGGCCGCTGATATCCCCTCAATCGGTTGGAATCCTGAATCTGCAGGTTTAATGAGAATGAATGGGTTTTTTTATCCAGGGATACTTCACCAACGTACCATCGTATACATTTGGAATTTGTTTTTCGAAATAAACGATGGCCGGGATCGAATCTATTCCAAAATCTGCCGCAGCTTTTTCGTCGTCGATCTTCACGAATTGGATTCCGTGCTTGTCACAATCATCGTCAATTTTCTCAAGTTCGGTCAAAACTTGCATAGAATCTTCGTCACCATGATCGTCTGGAAACAATTTTTTACTTTTCATCAATTTTCAGTTTTATAAACACAAAGCTGTTGTTTTGTTTTCGGAACATTCGTACAGAAATGAAATATCGGGAGAATAGGAATCAAACAAAGATGAGAAGTAGCGTCAGAATCAATCTCCTGATCCGGGTGTATGACTAACTATTACACTTTATCCAATGCTCTGAAAAATTATAGCGGTGGTTGTCCATTATCGTGGATTTGCAGACATTTCCATGTGCAATTTTAGCAAAAATAGCTTCTTCAAGCTAAGAATCCGCCATCAAAGAGCAATTCAGAGTGGAGATTAGGCGGTGATTATGATAGCAGAGATGCTCTTGTAGGATGACGTCAAAGGATTCTGCTATATATTTCAAACTGTTCATCGTTTGAATAAAATTTGCAGGATTGATTATCACAAAAGGGTAGTTCTTTCTCTTCAATAGATTGACTTTCTAAACCAGGTAATTGACTAGCTGGGATGTACGTGATTTAATTTGAAGCGATACGAATGATGATGAAATTCATCACAACATAGATCCATGCAAGTGTTGCCAAGACCGAAGAAAATCCAAACTTGTTTCAGTCTTGGAACATCGTTCCATCGTTTCAATACGATTCATGTACGGTATTCTGCGAGAGAAAGTCAAGCTGAAATATGGATTAAATTACTCTGTACATCAATATTTGTAACGAAAGGAACATCGGTTGATGCTTAGCGAATCGATTGGACCAGGCTTGAAAAAACTATTGACCTAAGCTTGTTTTGACCTTATTTTTTTCACGACAAGTCACACCAGGTGTTGGGCCAGCCCAGCTGCAAATTGCCGAATGGACGGGATTCTCGCTTGAGACCACTCAGGCAGCCGGGAACCCGAGTCGTCCTGGCAGGAACCTTCCTGGTTTCGCGAAGGACCTGGCGGGGTCCGGGCGGGATCTGCTGGGTCCTAGCTGGGAATCTGAGTCCGCATGCAAATTTGGGAATCCCGTCCATCCGGGGATTTGCAGCTGGGAGGCTTGGTCCATGATTGAGCAATTCTTCCATACACACATGGGGAGTTGATTCAAGAATATGTATTCAAGATGAGAATTCTGTCGATACTCACAGAATAAAACAACAAGATTATCGATATTTCCAATCAAGGTGTTCAAAGTCTTCGCAGTGACATCTTCTATGACATCCTCCTCGTCTCCTGTACTTTTGTTCGCTACCAACCATTCCAACACATCTTCCTCCCGACTTAATTCGTCTGTAGAAATAAATGTTTACAACGTATTTTTAATTTCATGTGATTTCCCATCTTTTCTTCTAAAAGAGAAGAAATGTCATGTAAAAATACACATCGATTACACTTACGTTCGTATATGATGGGTATTTGATGCCTATAGTACACCAGAGCAGGAAGAGGACCTAAATTATATTCATCGGCGAGTTTTTCATCCGCTATCTTGACAAAACCAATACCCAATTGATCGGCCTCGTCATCAATATTCTCCAATTCTTGAAGAGCTCTCAAACACTTCTTGCAGTCCGGTTTGTCTATCCCATATAAAAATGAGGGGTGATGACACAATACCAAATAAAATCAGGAAATGAACAGGACATTAGGATTATTTTCACCCCAATGATCAAGGGACGTGGGATTGAAATTATCGCAAGCAAAAATTCATGTCAATTCGAAAAATCCAATGATAAGAAGTACCAACTGACATCAATCCTGATATCAGTGATATGAAAGATCATATGGAAGTTATAGATGGTTAATATCATGATTTCTTCGTTTGTTCTGAACATGAAATCTATTTTTTCCCTAGTAGAATAGTCTAGTCATTCGTGAATTTGTAACGCTCAACACCGAGGGGAAAAAATACATTGAGACAAAAAAATATTGCATACATTGGTATTTATAAAATATTTCCTTAGATCAATGAAAATTTACTTTAATGGATGAAATGGTTTCCCACTTGATGAAACAATTCATGCGGTGAAGAACCATTTCATCCATTGGAATAATATTCAATTGGTCCGAAGAAATATTTTATAGATACCATTGGATGAAATATTTTTCTGGCCTCAATTACTTTTTTCCCTCAGTGCACTAGTGGAAAAACTAGTCAACTCGCTGAATGATTACGAGCCACTCACCAGTTTCTAGTTTTTCTTTAGTGCAGGCGTTACAAACTCGTGAATGGCCTAGGCCATTTCTACTAGGGTTTATTACCAATTTCCCTGCGACGATGAAGAGAGAGTAAGAGATTCAAATATTCGGTGCAAATTCAATTCGTACGTAATACAGGTTTTCTCAAATTCAATCTCCTTCGTGTCAACAGGTTTTTGAATTCATTTCTCCCGCTATAATCTCAAATGAGAATCATTGGTTTTTATTTGTAATTTATACCCATCCCAGACAGCTCAAAGGGCTTCTGGAACGTTTATGGAATGTTTTTCAAAAGTAGGGGAGATTTTTCGAACGGTCAGGAAAGGTCCTAGACACATTCTGCTGTCAGGAATGAAGCACTGGATGTCTCAGTTATATCTTAGCAATGTCACAGCAATATTTTTCTATCTTCCTAAAACATTGGCAATGCAGGAATAAATTCTAATCGAGAACACGAGTCCCTTATCATTCCAATATGCTATATGAGTTTGAGCAGCAAATGTTTCGAAAGTTGAATTATAGACAAATTTTAATAGAGATATATATATTTTTCAACATTGCGTGTATCTTCATCTTATTTTTTTTATATTTACTTTCTTTAATTATTCGGAAAAGATTGAATTTTCAAGAACTATATCTGATCCAGTTCAAATGTTGTCTCCCAAACTCCATAATAGGAGAGATTGTATATGAATATGATATAAATGACTTAGAAAATGTAAATACAAAACATCCGAATATCATTTCATGTCTTTCACTTCATATTTGACCTTTGCACAGTAGATGGCGTACATTTGCGTACAGTGTGATGTACATACATGTGGAAATTCGACAATAGAAAATAGGTATTTCTGAATTTAGACAACCACATGAAGCTTAGGGAAAGGGAACCAAAAATGGCTCCATGTCTAAAGATCCCAATAAAAAATATCCCCGATAAAAAGATCCCAAAAAAATTGTCACGCAAATTGTCCAAACAAAACATTCATTTCGCGACAAGTACATGACTTCCACGATCTACCCGCCTGAGAACGGACTGTACCTGGTGAATAGGATCATGGATTGTTGTGTATATATGTTCGTTAATTCACAGAAGCAACGTATGCCGAAGTGAACTAAGTTTTATTCAAATATCATTACTTCACAATACAATATTAAGAACAATTCCTTTTAGGTATTCTAGAGTGTCAGCGTTCTCGTAATTGGAAACTACATTCAATAACCTCTGATCATAATCTCTGTATTTTTTTCTTTTAGGATTACCAATTGTTCTGTCGGCAGTTTTTTGCTGTAGTAGCAATTCAGTTGGGCTTTGTTCTGATATCAAGGTGTTTATAGATCGGCCAATCGAAGCATGATTTATTATTACAACTCTGTTCTTAAAAAGAGTCCTCGTAAAAACACCGCATTGGAAGCCTCAACATTGTATTGTAAAGTAATGATATTTGAATGAAACTTAGTTTACTTCGGCATGCGTTGCTCCTGTGGATTAACGAACATATGTACACAACAATCCATGATCCTATTCACCAGATACAGTCCGTTCTCAGGCGGGTAGGTCGTGGAAGTCATGTACTTGTCGCGAAATGAATGTTTTGTTTGGACAATTTGCGTGACGGAATTTTTTAGAGATCTTTTGTCGGGAATATTTTGTCAGTGATATTTTCGATTGAGATATTTAAACATGTTACGACCAAAAATCCCTTGTAACCCAGCATCGAATTCAGGGCAAGTGCCATCCCAGGCTGGAACGTCCCGACCGGGAGTTCAGTCACAATTCATCAGGTTAACGCTGCACGGAGAAAAATGATGGTTTAAATATTACCACATTTTGGACAAAAGTAATGTTATAAGTGTTATAGTATAATATTCACAACTGAATGTAGTAAAAGTTCATGCATAATGATTCGGAAAATCTTTCAATTTGACGCAACTTCACATCATAAAACATGAATTTTCACTACATTCACACGGAAAAGATTTTAGGATTGAATCAATACAACTGTTTGTATTGAAAGAGTTCAAATGTAATTTGAACAGTAACAGTGCAACTTTTTGACTTGACTCGGTTGAAAAATTGAATTGTAAAAGTTCAAAACAACATCGAACTCTTATAGTCATACGATGCGGGCTATTAAATCCAATATTTTGGCGTGGATCGTGTGACTATACAAGTTCAATGTTGTTTTGAACTCTGAAGATTCGAATTTTGAACTTGCATAACCAAAAATAATTGAACCCTGGTAAAAATGGAAGCGGAAAGGAAGAGTAAACGAAGCTTATGTTGGAGAGTAACCGAAACGTTAATGAAAAGTATACGAAGCTTGAATGGGAGGGATACAAAAAGTATGTGAAGAGGGAATTGAAACAAATGAAGCGTATAAAATTCATGAAACTTGAATACAACAATCGCAAACCATAGCGAGAATCGAACTGATGACTTTCACCATGGCAGCCGAAGGTCTTATTCACTGAGCCATGGATCGTCGATAGTATCAACTGCTTGGATATATTATTTGAATTCAAAATATACACGGAGAAAAATAATGTTTCAAATATTACTACATTTTGTACTAAAGTAGCAGGATAAGTGAAATAGTATAATTTTTTACAACACAGTGTAGTAAAAATTCATGCGTAATGATTTGAAGAATCTTTTAATCCGGAGCCACTCCACATTATTCAGCATGAATTTTTACTACACTGTGTTTTGAAAAATTATACTATTTCACTTATCCTGCTACTTTAGTACAAAATGTAGTAATATTTGAAACATTATTTTTCTCCGTGTAGATATAATTCGCATACGCTTAATGTAACTTACTATTACTTCACATGAATCACGTGTGAAACGGGATCGAGAGATTATGAAGCATATATGGAAGGTATGATTTCATCATTTTACAGCAAGCGGGCATTACACGCTTCACGAAGAGGGAATTGAAACATTTTTCGCTTCGTATGCGCTTCCTTTGCGCTTCGTGTATACGCTTCATTTTCACCAGGGAACTGTTAGAGTTATATCAATTTCGAATTTTCACAGTCCTAGAATTTTTTCCGTGCAGTTATAAACATCATACTATTTCACACATAGCACTAAGTTAGTACAAAATGTGGTAATATTTGTAATATCATTTTTCTCCGTGTGCATTTGAATTTCTAGTCGGGATAAGATGCCGCCCTTAGTGATGGCCGATATTGAAAGAATCCATTCTTTTTTATAGAATTTTCATACACAATTTGGATCGAAATTATATAAAATTCAATAAAAACTGGATAAATTTTTCATAGAAAAGAATCGATTCTTTTGCGATGGTCACCACTAGCCGCCCCTGATTCTCCAAACGGAAGATGAATCAAAATCACCAAATTTGGTAAGTCAAATTAACGGATAAATGGAATTCTCTTTTCATATCTAAAATATCACCTCAAACCTGTATGCCACCCCCTTAAAACATGCCGCTCGAGGCTTCAGACATAAATACGGCCCTGCTGTACCCTCTTGATACAATATCTAAATTTGGATGCAATCATATGGCTATTTGAGGCACCCATGTGCTTGAAAATTTGATTGGGGTACAAAAGTTTTAAAATATTTGATCCAACCCCATAGTTCCAAGGAAAAAGTTCAGATAAACAATAGTTCCAATGATATATTTCTACAAAAGTATATATTCCCCAACACTATAAAAGATTCAAAATAAACCAGATCCAAAAGAAGATTAGTAGTCAGAAATGCAAATTATATCTAATTGTGCTTAAATAGATCTAAAGATCTCATCTTTTTCAACATATTCTTTATAATTAGAAACTATGTTGAAAATTCGTTCATTTGTTTTTTGTCGAGTAGGTGCACGAGCCTTCTTTATTTTTTGGCCGAGGCCTAGTTGTCGCAACATACTCTCACTACATGCTTGCTCTTTTCGTAATTCAGTTAAAAAATTATATAAACTTGGATGATGACGCCCTATAACGATTTGGAAACGATTAGGCCATCCCTCAGACACGTTGTTCCTTCTGGCGTACAGCGTTGTATTGTTCAATGTTTATATCATGTTACCTTGTTGCCAAGGATACCCCAATCCAAAATTCTGTAATGTGAACAGAATTCGAGTGGAACCAAGAACTATTGAACAAAAAGCCTTGTGGAACTAACAAGTTTTTTGAACTTTTAGAGTGGAACCACGGTTTTGGAACTTTTGACTCCCTACCGAAAATTTGCATGTTAGGTGATCTAAAAATATTGTTGGATTGAATTTATGTATCCAACACAACACAAAATTTTGTTTACGCCTATTCAGCATCATTCAATATAATTTCAAAAATTTGTCTATTTTAATTCAACATCGATTAGGCAGAAATTCTATAAACAACTAATAACGCCTTATAATTACCCTGGCAGACTTTGGTGAACCAAAAAACGATCAAAAACTTCATCTTTGTTTTGGAAACTTTATATAGTTATTTCAGAACTTTTTCGAACAAAATTTGATAAAAATTGAACCAATCTCAATTTGGTCATTTTTTAGCTATTTCATATTTGTTTTTGGGTTCAGACCTCAATAATATCAAAAAAATTTATTAAATAGACTACACTCTTTATTCACTTTTTGATGAAAAAACTTCACAAGCGAACCATTGTTTCCAGTCAAAGGTCGATCATTGTATAATAAAAACCATGAAGTGATCACTTTCTGACCAAATTTTCAGCTCACCACACTCAGAGAAATCTACAGTGAAGGCAACTGTGTGAGGGGATAACTATTCAAATTCAATTTTTCTACCTCTTCACATGGTTAATACAACTGTAAAAATAGTTTTCATTACTATAAAGGAGTTACCCCAACTGTTTATACACAGTTTTGAATACTGAATTTGAGTAGTTGTCCTCAAATAGTTGATGCGACTATTTAAATTTCTCTCAGGGCAAAAAATAACTGAAAGTAAACCATAAAAATTGAACATTTTAGAATCGCCAGGATGGTATCATTATATCATGCTACACTATACTAAATATTCAGTTTAAAATACGTTTATGTACATTATATACAAAATCATCCTCTTTGCACAGCTTACACTTGTGCACCTACCGATAGAAGAATCCATTTGGACTATACAGCACTTATCAACAGCTAATAAATTCGAAGCTGAACATGGACAAATAAAATGAATGTTCCCAGTTACGAAGATAGCTTTATATGAACTTCACAATCATTATCATTCAACAAATCTTATTTCTCGTGAATGATAAAATTTTCATATAATTATCGAATAAGAATAAATTCTTCCATCGGTGTACGGACAGAATTGGATACAAAGATATTCTTTTCAGTACAATTTCTGTTAGATCGACCTATGATGATCGTGAGTTCAGTAGAAATACCAATCAGAAATTCCGAAATTGTACTGAAGGAAATCCCTGATTGGATACAATGATTAATCCAAGACATACAATTGATGCAACACAGCATGCTTTGCGGGGAACTGAAGCACATGAATAAGTAATAAGAGGTTAATATGAAGAGGTTTTGAGATGCATACAAACGCACGGCACAAATATTGGATAGGAAATTGAAAGAAACGAGATCTCGTTGACCTTTCGTCCTAGTATGTACTTACTAGAGCCGGCGCCAGCACACCGCTCCGTATCCGGACCTATTCGCATCAACACACACAAAAAGGTTTCACATATATGTATTATTTACAGGTCTGTATGATAGTGAACCCTCAGTGGACCGACAGATATAGGCAGACAAGAATAACGAAATTGTTCTCAAATATACGTATTTCGAACCTTTCTTTTGCTATGTTTTCGAAAAAATTTTATATACTATAAATATATGGCTAATCGAACTAACATTCCATCTGCTTTGATGAACATTCTTGCAAGTGCTCCAAAGTTTTTTTTGTAAGCACTATCCTGTTCTCGTAAGTGAAGAGGGGATGTACAAAAACAGGTTCATAATCCTACTTTTTCATTTTTTTTTTCACATACATAAGCCCCAGAGATCAGCAGTAATGATTTTTTCATTGATGATTTTGGGATTTATTGTTCATTATCTCTAGAATCAGGATTTTCAAGTTCCACAGTTCCCATCGTAACCTACAAAAATGCAAAATATTAGAAGAGATCCCAGGGATAATAAAGCCGATCTCTGATAAGCCCTTTTCCCTGAGGAGCGCAGTAAAGGGACAAATTTTATTGTTTTCTTGCGCGTATGTTGTGATCTTGGTAAAAGTAACCCTGGTGAAAATACAGTGTCATCGATGCCACGAAGTGTCATAAAAATTGAATGCAAATGTACACCAAGAGAAGATTCGTGCATTTTGGAGTGTAAAATGACACTCCTTTTCGCGAACGTACTTGATATTCTTACCAGGGAAGGGGGCCCCCAAACAGACACGAAGATATCTTTTAGAATTCTAAAAGATATCTTCCAAAAGTACAAGAAGTCTTGAAGAATTTTCTAAAAGATATCTTTTCGTATTCGAAAAGATGTCTTATGCAACATGAATAGATGTCTTCTAAAAGATGTCTCGGAGACTTCTCCAAGATATCTTTCAGAAGAAATTAAGAAATCTAAAAGAGTTCTTCAAGATTTCTTAAAGATGTCTCGCAAAATTCATAAAAATGTCTTGGAAGAAGCTTGAATTTATTCACGAAAAAAAATTCCAACACCTCTTCTTTTTCCTTCTCCTCCCTCCCCCCATATTTGTCTTTGTCGCTCTCGCACTCCTATGAAGTTGACTTTATCTCAATTCTTGAGGTTGCGGGAATCGAACCCGCGCATCTTACGATGTGCTTACGCTTCAGTGACCTGAGCTATAGAGACAGTTCCGTTTCGATGCTTATGATTGTCAATATAACACAGTGGAATCGTGTCAGTGGTGCACATTTTCAGAGTAGAAGTGATCTCTTGAAAAAACTGTTATTATATAAACAAATGTTAGATAAGTTGGTCGTGGATACCACAGATTCTTCCCAAATTATTTCTATCCCAACGTTATTGAAGAATAACTTATTAATGAGTATGAATGAGAATTTTTTTGAATTTACTTGAAGGCTGTACATAAAATTGAGCGTAAAAAGTTCAGTAATTTGTAAAATGTTTGTGTCTTGAAGATTCGTTAATTCCAGTGCGGGTATTAAAAGGTTACAAAATCGTAATTTTCGAACAATTTAAAATCTCTTGGCATATTTATAGATTCTCAAGCTTTCGATTTGTGAATTCGATTATAATTAAAGGCACATTCCGAGTGTTATTCATATCAATTCATATGATCAGGTATTTATAACCTAAACCTGCTGACAATCTATCTTCTTAAACATATTTTGTTCAACTCTTCCAGGAAAATATCTTTCAAACGCTTCTCAAAGATATCTTTAAGATATCTCGCATGGTCGTCTTGGAGATGTCTTGAATCGAGACATCTTTTAGAAATCTTCCACAAGATGTCTTTCCAACACTTCTGAAAGATATCTTTAAGAACTCTTCAAGAACGTTCTTGAAGATCTCTCAATTGAGTATTCTTTTAGATATCTTCAAGAACTGCGTGGTGTGTTGGCCGGTTTAGTGTGAGTTCGCGCAAGGGAATGTCACTTGTACATGCGAAAAGCGCGAAATGATTTTTAGTGAACATTCGCTTCCAACTTTTACAAGCTTGCTAAAAGTTCCTCATTGAAAATAATACCCACACAGCACAGAATATTGCAGTAATATCGCAGTAATATTATCTTGTGATATTGTGATATTGCAGGGAAATATGAGTGCGATATTCCCGTAATATTTCATGTCCGCACAAATTGATTGCAATAATGATGTTATATATTTTAGTAGTATTCTGGCAATATTTCAAGGGGACACTAATTGCACGCAGTTGAAAATATAACGGTATATGGACTCGACAAACATGTCCTCGGTAAGAATTATCTGAACTGAATTCATGAATGTATTTGAAGTTTTCAGGGAATAATCGTTAATACTTTATTTGTGATATAAAGCCCAAATTTTCAAATCCCGAAAAATTCTTTTCCAACATCTGTGAGGAAGTTTGAAATTCAAAATTTGGATTCTGCACTGCGATAAAGTACTGAAGATCATTTCTTGGAAATTTCATCTATTTCTATGAATTTAGTTCAGAGAATTCTTAACAAGAGAATGTTTGCTCAGAGGGTACACTGGTATCCCCTTACAGCATGTGATACTAATACCAGAACCTTAGCCATTTTATTTACAACAAACTGGATAGAATCAATTCGATAGAATCAAAATATTTCTCCGTACACAGTAATTTTCAAAATTTATTGAAGAACTGCTGTACATAGCGTTATTTTGATTTTATTAAAAGATTTTTTGAATGTTGTAAACAAAATAGCTAGCATCTCGGCCCCATATAGCATCCCTCTCAGTGAATTGTTCATGTGAGGTTTCTAGAATATGCTTCACAAGTTTTAGAATATCGCTCTGTAAAGTATTTCTTTGCAGTCATATAAGTATTCAACGATTGAGGCATAGAACAATATTCTGAGAATGAATTGCAAGGTATTCGAAAAGTCTCGTATGAACAATTTGGTTAACATGAGGGTGCTATAGCACCCTCGCTATAGTATCCTTTCCAAGAAATACGAGCGGCAGTGTTCCTAGGCAAATGTAATTTGAAACTTGAAGAAAAACGAAACATTGTGATTAAGCAGATACCAGTGCCATGAGAGCAGCTGATTATTTTTTTGGAGATTTCACAAAGGGGGTGAACAGGGAAGTGCTTCAATTGGGAATTCTAATGAAATTGATCAATGATGATCATTCCTTTTAAATAGAATAACCAATCAGGAAGAGAAAAATTCCCAGTTGTCACAAGCCTGGTGAATTATAATAGATATCTCGATGTAGCTTCGTTTGATTTGTAAAGAATAAAGGTACATCAAGATATTTCAATTGTATTTCACCCGTTTCAGGAAACTTACAGACAAAATCAGCTGATCTCATGGCCCTGGTATCGTCTCAAAGTCTTGTAATTTATATAACAACTGTAACTTTTGTGGGTTTCAAGGAATATGGAATTTTCTGGGTCATAAAAAAAATCTTAATTTTTTTCTCTCTATATTGCTCAGTTGTGGAATTGGAAAAATCCTGATTTTTTTAAGACAAATGTGAGTTCAGGCATATTTTTTCTACTTCTCATGGCATTCAAAAGTCCTACAGAGGAGAAAACTATTCTTCTATTATTTTTTTCATATTTGAGGACCCGAATTAGGGACAGTATTATAATTTAAAATGATGTTTTTATAATAATTTACAAAATATCCCATCTTTGAAAAAAAATGAAACTGTGGGAGGGGTATTGGTTTTGCATTTCGAAGGATTTTGAAACGATTGCGATGAACCGGAATCAGAAGGAACCCGTTTTTTTCACTACTAAAGTTTACTACACAACACACATTTCCATTTTCATTCATTCTTCACGTCCACTCATCAAAGCAAAAACAAAACAATATCAAACCGTTTTGGACTAATTTTCACATGGAAATTAGCCAGGATTCAAGTTTAGGCATGTCTTACAAATTCCTGTTTGCAAAATATTACCGCAATATTTCAGTGTGATTCATGATATATTATCGACACTGTAATATTGCAGTGATATTACATTGCAATATATAATATTGTAATATTGCTGCAATATTACATTATGATTTGTAATATTACGTCAATATTGTAATATTGCTGCAAAATTATGTGCTGTGTGAGTAAGACTTTCCTTATTGGTTCCAATGCCGTTTCTATAACTGGAATTCACGATGCCGCGTCGTAAATTCATCATAGAACTCTATTGACTCTTATCGTATCCTATACTATATTCTATAGAATGTATCTCGTTTCATCATGGAATCTTATAGAAAAAAAACCAGTTGGGTATTTGAAAAAAACATACGGTCATATTTTTCCAAATAATTAATGCTTTATCTATAGAAAACGATAAGAATAGAGTTCTATCGGAAATTCACTATACCACACCATGAATTTCCGTTTTAGAAATCGCATTGGAAATAATAGAAAAAATTCTATTATTTTCTATGAAGAACTTTTAGCTGGGAACACTCTATTCATTGTTGACACTTCATTTTTGCCAGAAGAAAAAATCTTACGGGATGAACAAATTCGACTGCTGGTGAGAAAATTGTGGTATCGAAAATATCTATGCATATCAACATTTAATCAACATTTCTGTGGTATATAATCATAATCTGAGTACATGATTGTTGATAATCTGATTCATTATGCTTGGTCAAAGAAACCATGCACGGAGAAAAAAAAATTCACTGTCATAGGGAATTCTAATTTTGCTGGAGCAGCAAATTTGTTGCAATCAGAGCAAAGTATTTGCTATCACAGGAATCTTGTTACCTACGACACCGATTTTTCAGCTGTTGCAGCAAAAAATGTTCCCTCCTCTCCCAAAATTTGTTTGCTATTCTGTATATAATATTGAAAGTTTTATTAATCCAGCGGAAAATTGGTTGCTTTAGTTGATTCTGTTGCTCTCTTAGCAATCCACTTACCTGTGGCTGTGAATTTTGAGCTAGGCCAGCAAAAATATTTGCTATTCTGTATATAATACCTTGCTTTGTCACGTCAGCAAATTTTTTTTCTCCCTATGATGTAATCTATAATCCTATGAACACATTGTCTTAAATATGTTGAATCTCCCTGGTGAAAGGATGGATCGGACTGGATAAATTGTAATAATATTATAATATATATATCTGGAATGTTATGATACATAAGGGTAGAGATGAACATTCTGAATCATCTTCTACACCAAAACTGAGAATGTAAATATATAGTACCACACGAATACTACACATGAATAGTAGAGGAAAGGGTCCGAAAATGGGCAATCGAAGTTGTAGGCTCGTATGGCGCTGCCGCTTGGTGGTGACCGATTCAACATGTTCCTTATCACCGACCAATTGCGGGCACAGCGGTTGGCGATTACAGTACAACGTGTTTTTTCTACAAGTGAATTTATATTTTTCGGTGTTTCTCAAAACTTTTCAGGTATGCGATGTTTTCAATATTATTCCTAGTCATCCGTTCCATTGGATCTGACACGATATTTAGCTCATTCGGGGAGTATAGAAACGTCCCTAGTGGAAATGCACCATATATGACCCATATATGGCCCATATACATAGGGGTATAAAAAAAGTCTCTCCTGCGAGAATTGAACGCGGTTCGTTGGGACCGGACTCCATCCCCCTTTCACTGGAGCCACCGCCGGTCGCTTGAAAGCAGCGACTTCTTTCACGTATATGAACTCCCGCTTATTCTTGAAAACCATATATGGCTCATATATGAACTCCGAATTGGTAGATCAACAATTGTGGATCACATATAAAACATATATGAGTTATTGCAGGTCAGATTCACAATGAGTTCCTCAATATTTTTAGAATAATTATTTTTGAATTCTTCGTTGAAAAATATGAGATATTTGTCAAATTTGTTTGTTTGCTCTTTTTTATTTTATTGTGTTCACCGGTTTACAATGTGTCAGAGCTTTTAGTTTTGACAAATCCAGTTTTTTTTAAATGCGTGTATCTCCAAAAGGTCTCAACACACAGAATTACTAATAAGGCATAAAAGTTGGGATTTTTTCTGAACTTTTCAAAAATTCGAGTGAAATTTTGTTTTTCAATTTGTGTCTAGTGGAATTCCTACGAGGGAAGTAAAAATGGTAGTTTATTCGGATTTGGACATTTTCAGCCCTTTGAGATCACCAGGAGTCCAAAAGGCTCTAGGGGGAGTCTGTGGTTCCGTACCCTGACGAAAATTTTTGTCATAATTTCTCATAATTTCTCATTGTCCCAATTCATGGAGAAAAAATGAGGAATTCTATTGTTCTTTCTCATATTTTCTCCATGAATTGGGACAATGAGAAATTATGAGAAATTATGACAAAAATTTTCGTTAGGGTAACTTACAGTGCTTGTCGTGAATTTTAATTTGTGCTGCCTTCTGTTATTGTCAAAGACACCGAGACGTGAATTTTGCCGAGAAATCTGCATCAATATTTGAAAGACTGCGTGAATGACATCCGTTGCTTTGGTTTGGGGTCCGAAAGACCCTGTGTAACCTTTACGTAAGTACTTTGAAGTGTGACCTCAACGGGTCAATTTTTTTTTTAACAAACACGATCGATCTATGGTGCATAGCAATACTTTTGGTTCAGTTCTGAAAATAGTAATTTTCTACGACATTCAAGAAATATAAATAAAACAAGACAAAAAAGATAACTCAATAACTTGGAATTACACATCAATTCGTCCATGAAATGTCTCGTATCTATGCTGCAGTACAAATCTTGAATAATCGAGCACGCGGAGTTCTCAGGCCGCCCTTGTTTTGTCCAGATCTCTCGAATACCGTGGAGTAACATTTTCAAAAACGAAACGAAAATTATCGTTATGTTCCAGAAATTAGTTTTGCTTGTGGAATTTGAAAATCAAACGTATTCGAATTTGAATGAAATACTCTTTTCACTTCCATCGTCGAATTACGGCAAAATACGTCCTTGGAAAGAAATTTTCTCTTGACTTTGTGAAAAGTTGAGGCAAAATCCTAAGTTCCATGCCTTGGTAATAATAATTTTTTGTATTGAAAGCTTCCCAAGATACAGGCATTTGAAAAAAAGTGGGTTTTAGAGACCAAGAACTTCGACATATGTTGTAAACCTGAAATCATAATAGAATAAGGAAAAAAGAAACAAATGATACGTATCTCACATTTTTCAACAGAGAATTCGGGGTAAACATTCCAAAAATATTTATGAACTCTTGGAAAATCCGATATGAAATGATCCATACATAGCAAATAATTATACCAAATATGAATCATATATGTTCTTGACCGTTTCCTGCAAACATATATGTTGCGCGCGGTACCATATATGCTTTATATGTATCACTGATGAAGCTTCGGCCACATATATGGGGCATATATGGGTCATATATGGGTCATATACGAGGGTGGATTGATAAGTTTCCGGCCTGACCAAGAAAAACAACGTTTTTAAGAATTTTTTTTTTTTATTTCTCAACATAATCTCCTCCAAGGCTGATACATTTCTCATAGCGGTGTTCTAGTCTAGTAATGCCATCTCTATAGACTGATTCGTCAAGCTCCTCAAAATACCCATTTACAGCTTCGATTACTTCTTCATAGTCCGCAAATCTCTTATCGCCAAGCCATTTTCTGAGATTAGGAAACAGATAATAGTCACTCGGGGCTAGGTCTGGAGAGTAGGGAGGGTGCGGCATTAATTCAAACTTCAGATCGTTGATTTTAGCCATCGCAACGATTGACGTGTGCGCTGGTGCGTTATCGTGATGAAACAAGATTTTTTTCTTCGCCAGATGAGGTCGTTTAATTTTCACTTCGTGGCTCAAACGTTGCAATAAGTCTGCGTAGTATTGACCAGTGATAGTTTTACCCTTTTCAAGGTAATCAATGTATATAATACCTCTTGCATCCCAAAAAACAGTAGCCATAACCTTGTTCGCCGAAAAAATTGTTTTTGCCTTCTTTGGAGTTGGTTCCCCTGGTCCAATCCACTGTTTAGACTGTTCTTTGGTTTCAGGAGTGTAGTGGTGGACCCAAGTTTCGTCAACGGTTACGAATCGACGCAAAAATTCGCTTGGATTACGCTTATACAACGCCAAATTGGCGGTAGAAATGTTCTTTCGAATCAATTTTTGGTCGACTGTTAGCAAACGCGGCACCCATCTTGCACAGAGCTTTTCCGTATACAAATGTTGGTGCAAAATATTCTGTACACGTTCATATGACATCTTACAGGTCTCAGCTATCTCACGAACTTTTAATCTGCGATCTTCCAGCACCATTTGATGGATTTTTTCGATCATATCTGGAGTTGTGACCTCAATGGGGCGTCCTGAGCGAGGCTCATCAGAGGTGCTCACACGACCCTTTTTAAACTCGGAAACCCACTGCTTAACGGTTGAATATGATGGGGAGGATGTCCCCAGTGTTGAGTCCATCTCTTCTTTAATTTCCTTCGGCGTTCACCCCTTCAAATAAAAGTATTTGATGACAGCACGATTTTCCAGCTTTTCCATTTTTACGAAAAACACAGAGGCGTCTTGGTCAGCGTGCTCTCAAAACTAAACTAACATGGCGATCGGACTGAAACTATAGCTACAAGCTATCTAAGGATGGTACTATAGAACGCCACCTCAAGGTAGGCCTAGTGGCGCCATTTCTTGGTCAGGCCGGAAACTTATCAATCCACCCTCGTATGTGTCATATATGATTCATTTCCACTAGGGGTAAATTAACCGGAGAATGAATTGATATCATAACAGTTTCGCCAAAAACACCAAACTGCCAACAGTTTCAACAAAATTTTACGGGTAGCCCATATTCGGACCCCACTTTCAAAAATCACAGTTTTGACGTTTTCTAGAAAAAATTGTATCACCCCTTCAATCACTGAAAATAAAATATATTGCACAAACACACACCTCTGCTAATAGTTGTAGGTTCTTGCTGTCATTCTTATTTGGATTTTTTGCGTGAGGACCAGCCAGTATGAGGTGAAATCAATTTTCGGACCCTTTCCTCTACACCGCATACAGTCTTTTGTTGGGTCAACAAAAGATTTTGGTTGATAAGTGAACAACCGAAACCTTTTGTGACTCAACCAAGTTTTTATTGTTCCAACAAAATACGTTTGCTATTAAATTTTCGACAAAAACATTCTGTGGAAGCATCAAAAACGTCAAGTATTGAGTAGAAAATATTTCTGTTGAAAATTTAGCAGAAAAATGATGTTGTTGAAGCAATAAAAACTCGTTTGGAGTAACAAAAGGTTTTGGTTGTTTATATATCAACCGAAATAGTTTGTTGTTTCAACGAAGCACTTTTTTCGGTGTAGTAGTATCGTTCTATGCAAGGCAGACCTGGGCTGATTGTAACAGGATTAGGTTGCAACGGGGCTCACAACTTCTGTGTTTTTTCAATGGATAACAATCTTCAAACTCCTTACAATGTAAAAAAATTTAAAAAAAGTTTTTTACCCCACATTTTTTGGTGAATTCACAAACAATTCTCATCAGTTGACAAAAACTTTTTGGAAACTCATGAAAATTGATTGGAAATTCACAGAAAATTTGTGGATGTCCAAATAATCTTGGAATTCACAAATCCATAAGTTTTACACCATGGATTTCTTTTCTTCGTGGAAATTTACAAATATTTTTCACAATATAGGATACTTTTTAATGATAACTGAAAAAGTATTTGGTGAAGCTCAAACATCAGCTGTTGTATAAATATAGAAGTTGTAGACCCTGTTGCAATTCACCCCGTGTCACAGCCAGCCCTGATGCCACCTACTATCTTTCAAAACCTGTATTGGAAAACCGAATTCTCTGATAGGTTTGTATGACAAGAAATTCTAAAAAGCCAATTCGATTCCAATATAAAATTGTCCTGTTCAATTGAGATAACATAAATCATACTACGAGAACCTGTCGTCAAAATTGTACGAGTTTCATACTCATATGGATTGAAATGAAAAAAAAAAACTTCCTAACCAGAAATTTACAACAGGCGCAATACTGCACCAGTACTACTGGCCAAGACTGGCAAGGTACTGGCATTTGTCTGGGATGATAACGCTTTTCCGTATTGAGGATTAGGTACTAATACTATTATTCGCAATGAATGCGGTGCCTGTACTGGATCGATACCTGGCCAACATTGAACTCTCAGTGCTGGTAGTGTTGCCGCGATATTATCGTCGAAATTCAGAAATAATCGATTATCTTAATTTTGACAGGTTTTCGTGGAACTTTCAACGCGTAGATCTTCGACTGTGCACGAAATGAAACGGGATAATGGATCATCTTGGTCTTTTCAACAAAATGAATCAAAATATTCTTACATTATCGTAACGATAATTATCGATACATCGTAACGATAAATGGAAGCATATCTTGGTTTATTTTGTGTAAAAGTCTGGGATTATTCATTATTCCGTTTCATTATGGGCATAATCGAAGATTCGTGGATTATATCTTCCATAGGAACGTGTAAGAATTGAGATAATCGATTATTTCTCAATTATCGACGATAATATCGCGGCAACACTAAGTGCTGGTTCATCAGCACAGGCATAGTACTGTATTTCTATGTATCCAGTACTCATCTTGTACATGCTAGCCAAGCATTAGAGACCTAATACTGGCACTGTACTGCACCCGTTGTCAACATTGGCATAATTCATACTTTTTGGATTGGGATAAATCGATAGCAAAACTTGTCCACTTGAGGATAATACATTATGTGTGTAGTTGTGAAATTTACGATGAACACCAACGAAACGTTACACAAATAGGATTATGACGAATAAATGATACATTTAGTGACAATAATTTTCTTCTGCATGTTCATCACCGATGAAAGAAAGAATAGCTCCACATAAACGTGTAACGCATTAAAATTTTTTGTGCTTAGTTAAAAGAACAGAGAGTTAGAGAGAAAAAAAGAGATAAAAAAAGAAACATCGAACAGATACAAAATCAAAGAAATACGAGAGAAGAAAAAATTGTAATTTTCTCCGCTTGTGTTTGAAAATTTGTTAAAAACGAATCAGCTATCTATCACCGCTGATACTGCTGATGCTACTAACAAATTTTCGCAATATTGTTAAAAAAGAAGGCTCAAACTTTACTGTACAGAGTTTCGAGAGAATTTCATTAATTCAATATATATATATATATATACATAATATTTATGATTAGGTATCAACATGACACACGTACATTTATTTAGATACCTTGTGATACACATAATTAGTAATAGGAAGACGATAAGCGATACGACAAATCAAATTCAAAAGTTTCGAGATTTAGAAAGAAGTAATTTTTTCCCATCGTTTCTTGTTTCTTTTCTTGCCTAGTTTCAGCCGTGAAAATTTGTTTTTGATTTCAATGAGGAAAAACCGATAGTAGGGAAGTAAATAATAAATATATGAATGTGAAAAAACAATGACTAAAACTCACAGAAGAGAACTGCTACGTATTCGGTATCTTCCACAATTTTATCGAGGATTTTTGCATTAACTTCTTCAATCCGATCGGGCAAGTCCATAGCTTCCAAACTAGTTAAAAAATCCAACACGTTTTCCTCGTCCATCAGATCACCTACCCAGTTGAATATTTTTTTTCAATGTTTAAGTTTCTGTAATGTAGTTAATACACCCAGCATATTTTTTCTTTGTTAATCAAATAAAGATGTGCAGATGTATTATTCATTTAGATTTTAGATTCTTTTGTATTCTACCAGCGCATATTCTCAGGGCCAGCTAAAAAAAATGGTTAGCTCTGAAATTTGGACGAGATTTCCCTCTCTCTCTCTTAGAATTTGTGACGGACTGAGTTAATCGTATCATCAAAGACAATGCCAATTAATATATCAGAGGAGTCCCAGATGGAAAAATGTCTCAATAATGCCATCATAATGGTGACATTCACGCCAAGAAATGTTCGCATCATGGTACCAAGGTGTTTCCGCATAAAGCATTGTTATTGGTGGCAAAACGGGGTGATGGTACCATAATGAAGACATAATGTTTACATTTTATGCATCATCGCAAGCTGAGCGGAGTTTATGATAGTACGTTTACGGCACATTATGTTACAAAGAATTTAGAGCACGTTTTTCTATCTGGGAGTATCTAATTATCAGAGAAATATTTCTATTTTTGTTATAGACATTGAACGTCAAACGTTCCGATCAGTTCCTAATTTCCCTTAGAATATGCTCTGCGTTTTACGATGCTTATTCCTTCAATTTATTTGGAAAAGTACATTCGTATTGAATACAAAAACATTTGCAAATATGAATGAATGACGCTTATGAGTCAGTTATAATATATAATTATCTTTTCAAATTCTTTATATTTGAAAGTCAAACGAATTGTAATATTCTCCCATGTAGAATCAACGAACTCACCTTCGTATATGATCGGTTCCTTCTCGCGGAAGTAGGTGAGGGCTGGAAAATTCTTAATTCCATACTGTTTTGCCAATCTTTTGTCATTGATTTTGACAAAATCGACGCCGAAAGTATCCGTATCATCGTCAATCTTTTCCAATTCTGCCAGAACTTTGTCGCATGTTGTACAACTCCTTGCATCTGTAAATAAATATTTATTCATTCAACGTATGTAGTAACTTCATCATCATGAAGTAATCAATCTTATGACTGGTTCGATGGAATCCTGTCTATTATCCGCTGAACGCTTAATTTCTACATTTCTACGACAATCCTTATCTTGTGTAATTTGCTTCATATAACTTAACCTAGGTCTACCTTTGCTAGTTTTATCATTCATTTTTCCGTCTAATATTGTTTTCAATGAACTATAATGCCTTAATGTGTGTCCTATCAGATTACTTCTTCTTTTCACGACATGTTTCAAAAGACTTCTTTCTTCATTTACCTTCTCAAGTACTTCTTCATTTTTTACTTTCTCTATCCACTTTATTCTAAGCATCCTTCTATAAAAGCTTCGAGTCTTCGTTGGTCCGTTTTTCCAATTGTCCAAGTTTCGCAACCGTATAATGTTGTGCTTCAAACGTAACTCTTCAAGAATCTCTTCCTTACCGCTAAGCTAATATTCTTTGAGCATAGTAACTGTTTCTTTTGGTGGAAAGCTTGTTTTCTTTGTGCTATTCTTGCTCTTATATCTCTCTCGCTTTTATCGTTTTCTGTAATTATGTTTCTTCCTAGATATTTAAATTCTTTCACTTACTGAATTGTCTCTGCATCTATTTTGATTTTCGTTCTGCTTGATGTTTTCGCTGCTGTTCAAATCATGAATTCTGTTTTGTCCTTTTTTATACTCGTACAAAAGTTTTCTAGTAATGTGGTTCTCATAGTGTTGAGAATATTTCCTAACTCAGCATCACTCGTAGCTAATACAGCTACGAGTAGAAACTTCTTTCAATGAAAAATAAACGCCTCAATTTCAATTGATATGACCATGATAAACAAATCTGAATCTCAAGAATAATCAATTCATACAGGGTTACTGAAAAATTCGTGAAATTCACAAAATTTTGATGCATGAATACAAATACACTTTTCTATTAAAAAAAAAGACATTGTAACTAGTTTTCCAAGTTTCATGTTCTTCTTGTGAACTTATTGGCAATCCGCAAGCTCTTTTGGCGCGATATCCCTCGATCTTGCTGTACCAGGGGCGTAGGTGTTGGATTACAATTCTGTTCAATGTTGACACGGTTGAATTTATTTTTTCTTATCTCTTATGTTTTGTTATAGTTGTTATGTATATTGTTTTCTTTTCCTTTCAACACGACATGTGAAATTATATACTTCAAATAATATATGTTCTTGTTTTGTTTTCTTGCTCATAAAAATTGTGGCACATATTCAAAAGTTATGTATTAGATGTGTAACTTAATTTTCGACTTTTTTCACAAAAAGTATTTTATATTATAAAATATATAAACCCCAGATCAATCCTTGAAATATTGTCCATTGTTTTCGATGACCTTGCGCCATCGATCGGGCAACATACAAATACCATCGCGAAAAAAACTTGCAGATTTTGAGGCGATAAAGTCATTGACGAATTTTCGTACGTCGTCCAGAGTTTGGAAGCGGCTATCCTGCGAGGCATGCCACATGGACCGGAAGAGATGATAATCAGATGGAGCTAAGCCCAAGTTCAAAATGGTTTACTCAGTCGCACGAGCAACATGAGGTCGAGCGTTATCATGGAGCAACATAACTTTTCGGCTTCCTTGCCCAGTAAATGGCCTCTCCTCCTCAAGAATGTCATGCAATTTGTTTAATTGTTATGTGTAGCATTCCGCAGTAACGGTTGAACCTGTTTCTACCAGTTCGTAATACAGTACACCCTTCATATCCCACCAGATGCAGAGGAGAACCTTCTTCAAGTAGATTCTTTAATGGGGAGTGGATATCGACAGTTTTCCGGGATCCACCCATAACTTTTTGCGTTTGGGATTAGCAAAAAGAATGTATTCTTCATCTCCCGTCAGGATTTTCCACGAAAAATTCTTCTTTTGATACTTGACGAGCAGCGAAAGGCACGTGTTCGTTCGTTGACCAAGGTTCTGTTCGGTCAATTCGTGTGGCACCCATCTTCTTGCCTTTTGTATTTTTCCCGTCGCGTGTAGTCGTTTGGAGTAGATGGCTGTTTGAGGAACTCCTAGCTGAGCTGCAAGTTGTTTTTGGGTTTGCGTTGAGTCTTCGTCGAGTAATTTCTGCAATTCAGCATCTTCGAATTTCGGAGGCTGTCCAGGAAGTTCCCGATCGCCGAGATCGGAATCACTATTTGCGAATCGTTTATACCAATATTTACACGTACCATAAGACACAACATCATCACCAAGAGTAGAAAAAGGATTTCGAAAAGGACTTCTCTGATCGGGTATGTTTGTTCTTCAGAAGATGGAAGGAAAGTGAACTTTATGGGCTCAAGTGGGAACGCGAAAGAAACCAACATCTAGCTAGGCAAGGAAGGTTCAACGCAGAAGGAAAGAAAGTGAAAAGAAGAAGTTGCCGAACTTGATTCAGGCTCGGCACTTTGAGAATGAATTCAATTGCTAATCAGGAGATGGAGTAGAGTTTATAATGGAATGATATAATGGAATGAAAACAGTATTTCTTGAATCTAAAGAATTCTAGGTCCAAATATCTTCCAGACATCCTTCAGAAATATCCTTCAGAAATCGCTAAAAAGATATCCACAAAGTATTTTTAGAAGATAACTTCGATACAGGATGGCCCAAAATTCGTGGACTGGATTATTCTGAAGCCAAAATACAATAATTTCCTGTTTGGGAAAATTTTGAGACTTAGTTTTTAAGAGATGAGCATTCTTAGATTCATGTTCTTCAAATCCTAATTACTTGAAGAAAGCATTTTGTACTCCATACTTTAGTTTAACACTATTCGCTGAGTTGGAAAACGGTGGAACTATCCTGCCATTCTTTGTTTCGTAGCTATGATAGTTTAAAATTGCTGAATCCTGGTTGACTGGAAATCCAAATCCTAGCAGAAATGCTGTAGGCATTGACAAGGCATGTTACATTGAACTAGAGAAACACTAGAAGATTTGCAAGTCGTCTAGTTTTTCTCTAGTTCAGCGTCACATGCCTTGTCAATGCCTAGAGCATTTCTGCTAGGAAAAAATTTCACATATCTGTGACTTCGAATTGAATAATGATGGAATACTTTCATTTTTTTTTAGAGATCCGTCTTCTTTTGACTTAACCAATAGCACCAAGCGCAAATATGCAGCACAAACTGCTTCTGAACACTGAGAGAAGTTGATGAATAGTATTATATTTGATCGATGAATCTGAATATTACTGAACTTTCAGCGATGTTTCATGAAATTTCAAGAAACATTCCTGAAATTTTGCTGTACATTACTCAGTGTTCTTCAATCGTTATTATATAATATGGCATTCATGACCAAATTCGCGGGGTGTCACTCAATTACTGAACTGTTTAGGGAATGAGTGATACGCAGCAAATTTGGTCATGAATATTGTATTGTATAATAACGCTTGTAGAACACTGAGTGATGTGGAGCAAAGTTTCAGTAATTTTGCTTGAAATTTCATAAAACATCGCTGAAAGTTCAGTAATATTTAGATTCATTGAACAAGTATATTACTATTTACCGAACTTTCAAATCTCTTCTCTCAGTGAGTGATTTGGATTTAAAAAAAAAATTAAAAAATACTCATATCACAAAAACTAACCCTCAGATAAAATTTTTCCAAGCGGAAAATCATTGCATTTTGGCTGGAGAATACACGTGTCAAATCCGGTCCACGAATTCTAGGACACTCTTGTATACTTTGGAAACTGGGATTTGAGATGTATTTCAAAAAGATCTTGGAGATACCTTTTATACATAAGATTTCTATAGATATTTATATTCAACATACCTTCAAGATACTTAAAAGAGTCATATGAGACACCTTCAAAATATCTTTTGGATATGCGAACAAAAAAAAAAGAAAAGAATTCATATTGCAATTTTATACAGAATTCTTCGGGCATTCAGCACGTATGAATTTCCACTTTGAGAACGGGTTGATGGTTCAAACTGGTCATTTGTTCTGTCTGGAAAGATATTTTTGGAATCTCAACCCGATCGATGAAATTCCAAAATTACTTCAAGATTCTCTTCAGATACGAAGAAGATGACAAGATGGCCAGAAAGAGATGCACAAAGTAAATTTTGCGAAGGGGTGTAGAGGTACCGTGAACAAATATAAATAGAATAGCACAAAGCAATCCTATTTTTATATTGGATCATCCACCCACTCTCCTCATGTCCCGCTCGATTAGATATTGGATTGAAGACCAAAACAATTCAATTTTCGGGATGTCAAGTTTTTAATCTCTCGTAATAAAGGAGGATAACATTAGTAATAGTAAAATATTATTAGTAGCGCCTAGTAGCAAATCCTACGTAACTTGTTGAACGTAAGTTTTACAAGCTACATTTACAATACGATCAGTCGAATAGATTACGCTGTCGCACCAATGACAAGAGTAAAAGTATATTAATTGTTGAAGTGCATTCGCAGTAAATCCTTATACCAGAGTTGATGTACAATAATATATCTTGTAATTAATTATTCTAAAGAACTGAAGACTCTGAAGATATATTTGTATTTGGAAGAGAGAGAAGGTTTTTGAAAATGTGGTATACTATTCGTTATCTGTCGATATTTGTTGAATTTCATTTAGGAAAACCTTGACCTAGATTCATAAGATATCTTATTTTTTTTGCTCTCGGTATCTTACGAAACTGGAAATCAGGCTGTAACACGGTGAGGGGAGCACGTGTTGTTGTTGGCTTGTCACAGTACTTATTTCAAGGTGGTCACTCACGAGACTGCTACTAATTCTATTACCACTACCGCTATTCGTCTTTAGATACCTACAAATGGATCAACAAAAGTCGATCCGTCTAGATCTATGAGAAATAGTCATCGTCATAGGGTCGCGTGTATTGTCTGTCGCGCATGAATGTATATTCGAATGATGAGAAGGAGAAAAGAGAATCGAAGTTAGAAACGACTATGAGATCGAACGACGGACCGCCAGTGCCTAGTTTATGAGCCACTAAAAATACAAGAACGAATGGCCTCGCTATGTCGTCGTCATCGTCTTTGTCGTCTTCTTCTTCTTCTTCGTCGTCGTCGTAGTCGTCGTAGTCGTCGTCTTCGTCGTCTTCGGTGCAATCGCGTAAGACAACTTGGCCCCCAAGGGCGAGTACAAGATTACTTTCTCAAAAAATCAAATTTCATCAAATCGTCAGGGAGGGAAACTCGAGGGTGAAAAAATTTGTTCAAAATATCGACTGCTATCTCAGAGAAAGTTATAGCAGTAAAATATCCATGCATATGTACTTAATTAATTTACGATTGAGAAAACTTTTGTTGAAGAGAGTGAGGAATCTGCCAATCGAATTGTATTTGGGCCTGACAAGGAACTTTTATCTATTCCAACAAACTATTTGTTCAAGATTTGAGTTTGTGTATACAAATTTCTTTCTTTCAACAGACATGCTAGAGGCATTTGATTCCGTTTCAGATAAGTATTATTCAATGTTGAGAAGTCAATGTTGGAAAAGAGTCAAATCATGATTATATGTGATAGAGATATTATATGAATTTCAAAAATTTTAAACAGAATTTTCTTAAAAGATCATTCACGTTTCGAACATGAGGGAACGGTAAAATATTATATATACTAAAATTAAAGGAGAATAAAACTGAAACTGATACACGTTGGATGAAATTTCATCTATTGACATCGATACATAAAATGTCTCGGAGTTCTGTTTCGCAGATCACACTAAAATCCTAAATACATTGAAATATAAATCGGAACGTTCATCATGAAATGACATTTTCATTTGAATTCTTTTCAGGTTCGAGGAAGAAGAATCATACGAAATATTCAATCAAGGTAACGATATTGCGAGTACAGGTAAACAAACCTTTGGTAAGAAATTGGCATCCTTATTCCCTGATCTTACGAAAACCACTGTCGGGAAATTGGCAGGTGGCCTAGTTGGAAATATAATTCACGCGAGTACACCCGCTTCTCTCACCGAAATTCTCACACATTCATGAGGAACAATTATCCGAAATATGTGAAGAGAAAATTAGCTTTATACAATTTTTATTGTCAAGATAAGAGATTTTTTTTGTTCTTCAGCGCCATCCCTGGTAGAAATGTCACAAGTTCTTCCGTGTGACCCATGAGGCTCTGGAGGGGAAAAACTGATTAGCGCCTCGCTAATCTTTCTCAATTAGTTCGGTTGAGCAAAACCGAAAAGTCGGACTAATTAATGATAGATATTTGAAAAATAGGAGCATTATCGCTGTTAGACAGTTGTGGGTTATTCCCAAATTCCTCGGTAGTTACTGGTAAGTGTTTTATCAGTTACTCGCTAGTGCCTGATTAATTTCCCTAATTAGTCCCTCATCAGTTGCTTGGTAGTAATATAAAAAGGATGCACCGATGAGCACCTCATGTTTTAATAATTGAAATTTCTACCAGGGATATTCCATGCTGTAGATCTACTGGAAAAAAAATCCTCCCTGGCGTCGACTGTCCCAGCCGATTAGATGACCACAAATTGACAGAAACAACTAATCCACACAAGGATGTTTTCCAGGACAGGGTGTATCCGAGGGTATACTATAGTAATTCCAAAATTTATTCTTCCAACAGATTGGTTGTCCGATAAATTTTGTAGTTGAATAACATTCTAATGAGACCCATCATATTTGATATTTGATGTCATCGGGATGAGTTAGTTTATCCTCGGATGGTAAAAATTTTCCCTGAAAATTCCTCTCCGTGTATAGTAAGGAAACCGAAGCAAAGTCGATGAAATTGGCAACGTATTTTTGTAAGACTGCTCCTTGCGATGATTCAGAAAACGCTTGGACAGAAAATTACTTGAGATATTGGTTCGAAGAAGCAATGTTTATTACGTTTTTATGAGGTGTTCACTGCCTTTCAGTTCTCCAAGGAAACTGATACTATCAAATTAAACATACACAGAGAAAAATAAAGGGATATATTTTACTCCATGCAATTAGTTAAAATTTCTTGGAAGCTCCTATGGTATTTACTTTCAGTGTGGTCTACTCCTTTAGAAGTGAATATTTCTTGAAACTTGGTAAAAAGTACTCGAATGGAGTAATTTCTACTCCGAAAATAGTCATCCATGTACTGACTGAGTGCTGGAGTAAGAGCTACCGCGATTGGAATAGCAATTACTCCTCATTTCTACATGTCCGTGTATGTTACATTCAACAGAATATCGATACTATGGAATATCGTGCTTCACCAGGGACTGTAATTTTTCAATTTCATTCTCTGAAAAATCAATTATGGACTGGATTTGAAATAATTCTTTCTTTTACAGGCAATCATTTTTGACTTGTTAACGGAATTTTCCGCTAAAGCAGTGAAATTCAACTGAAAATGAATTTCAGCTATAGATTTGGGAAATTGTGCTGGCTTGAATTCAAAAAGTATCAATGAAACACCTATATATACCTGTATGAGAGAGGACTTGTGACCAAGAGTATAATCGTTGCGAATACTACAAAACTATTGGATTCGATTTATTTCGATAGAACGTTTGTATCAGGATAAACTATACAAATATTCTGTTGAATTTGATATTGAATTTTAAAACCACCCACATGGACAAATTTTCAGAATTTCCATAATTTATATGAAATTTGTATATAAATTATGTATAATTTCGAAAATGTTTTCACACTCAGGCGATTGATACATGAAATTTCATATAAAATTCATCAAGATTGATGACCAAATTTGAAGATACCCTATTCCCTGGTGAAAATTTCCGCCCGCTGGAAGCGAACTTTCAAACAGATGAACCTTCCACGCTTAAATACTTTTTCATTTACTCCTCCGTGTCGCTTCATACCCTTCTTACGCTCCCATTTTCACTAGGGTCAACATCGGGATGTTCTGCATGTACCTTCGTGTTGCTGTACAACACATTATCGCAGACACATCGTGGGAATATGGTCAAGAATCCAAATCTACGAGGTTAAAAACGCAGTCTGCATCAAGCTTTTGAAATTTCGTATTGATTTTGATGCAAAAATTTGAAAGTTATCAACACACATATTTTTGTATTGGACTTCCCACGCTTTCACTGAAATTCACACATAATATTATCTTGGAATGGTTTTCATACCAAATTGAATTTGCATCTTCATGAAATTCATGATAAATTCGATACAAAAATATGTACCTTAGGAAAATTTACACTTTTTTTCCCAAAACACTTCGTTTTTCCAGCTAAAAAATAGAGAAATAATTAACCGGTTTAGTCAGAATGAAGTAAATTTCTCTGAGGGATGTTCCGAACAGCCCTTAGTTCAGAAAGTCTATTCAATCCCATTGACTAATAAGATTAAATACGAATTTTGTAACGGTAAATGACCATCCAAATCTATTAAAAACTGGGAATCAGGAGAGCTCAAGTTGTAAGTAGATTAGAGATGAGCAATACTTATCGATATTTTCGTTATTAAATATCGATATCTCATGTCACGATATTATCGTATATGGATATCTAATTGGTCAATATCGAATCTCGATATACAAATTTGAAGTAAATCGAAAATATTGCAACCCACACTTCAAGACATTTCTGTAAGTTTTGAAACCCATCAGGATTTATCAAAATTGTTCATAATTTCATTCCATAATTAATTATTTCACTAGAAATTACCTCTATTTGCAATCAATGTCACTTTTTTCTCAATTTAATCTATCGTAAAAGATCTTTTTTGAATATTTACAATATAAACATCCAGTGGGAAAAATTATTCTCGAAAAACTGCGAAATACTGTGTTTTAAATATATATATATATATATATATATACCATTCGTATGATTTTATGCAATCGCTATATTGAATAGTTTGCCCAGTACAATGGAAATTATTATATCGATATATCGATCCCTGAAGTAGATTCAGTCAGACTTAAGAAGTTTGTCCTTTTTGAAGCCACTTAGCAGATCTGCTGATTCTCATTCCTTGGAAATCATTAGATCCATTGAGATCTAATAAGGTGTTTATGTATAATTAGACCTTATATATTTTTTCTTGAGATATTATATACATTCATAGCTTATAAAAATTTCCTATAAACTTCATTCAGGGTTTGGGACTTCATGAATCTAAGGCGACAAATTTGGCGGTTTCACGAAGTCCCCGACTAGAAAAAGTTTGAGAGTCATTATCATGATTGGATCGTATCAGCCTGATTTAGCAGTCAGATCCTGGCAACCTAGCCCATTGCGAAATATTACCTGGCGCTATGTAATTGTATGTAGAAGAATCTATATCTGGAGCAAAACCATCAGGCGTCGATGAGCACCCGATCCAGAAAACTCATCAAATCGTCCGTCACATAACACAACATAACAAGTTACTTTATAATTCCCTCATCTTTTCTGATTTTTTATTATTTTGGGAGTTAAATAATCGTTCGAAATGGATTTATTTGGATAGCTATGGTTCAAACAAACAATTTGATACCAGATTTGTGAGAGTTCCTGTCCAGAAACATTTTTGATCATGAAAATAACAATTATTCAACAACATGACTTTTTACGTTTTGTCATGTGACCGACGAGAAAATATATAAGGGCTAGGCCAAACCTTGCTTTTACAATCCTACATGGTTTCCACAATCTGGGAATTCTAACGGAATGAATCAACCACAAATTCGCATCGAATAGAGTAACCAACGGAGATGCATCGAATTTCCAAGCCTATCGCACATTGACCCGATAAGATCTAATTTGATCTTTTTACATGCAAAAAATGAAACGCGGTAGATCTCTTTGGGTACAAATAGATGTGGATAGACCTACGTAGATCTCAGCCCAAATCAAAGCTCCTTTTGTGTTTAGGTGTCCGTAGATCTTAATAAATCTGTTCAGATCCAAATTGATCTAGGTCAGTTCAAAACTCTTTTCATTCAGATCCACGTAGATACACTCAGATCTAAGTAGATCCCAGATAACATGTAAGCTTGTCATAAGCTTGCCAGACTTGTCATTATTAACAACCTTGTCAGCGTAAGGTTGCTACAACTCTGCTGCAAGGGTTTTGTAAGCTTGTACCATTGTCGTGTGTCAACTAAGAGGCTTATGTCAACCTTGTCACAAGCTTGCCTGACCCCACATTGCAGCAAGGTTAAATTGCTATCTGGGATCTATTGTTATCCAAATAGATACATCATTTAAATCTCAGCAGATCTACCGCATTCCATTTTTTTACCTCAACCCCAAGAGAACACAAACCTTCTACAATAGGTTAAATTCATATTCATTGTACATGGAATGTTGAATGAACCTTCAAATGTCTAGACGTTGAATAGACCTCTATTGAACGTTCCTTGAACCTTCATGTTTTCTTGGGGAAGAGATCTAATTAGATCTAATTTGATCTCTTCAGATCTAATTCATTTCTTCCCGGGAACTTATGAGTCATCGGGCAAATTTCCAATCGCATCTGACAAAAAAACCTTCATTTTTGTGATGCCAAGCGACATGTTTGTTACCTCGTCTAAAACATGTCTGTCAGGTGTCTAACAGACGTCTTGTACAATATATTTTCCTGTCCTACATGAGGCACATCTCATGTCCTTGTCGTGATTGCAATCACGATTTATCTTCGTCTCGAAAATCTAAAAGATGAGTTCAAATCCTTTCCAGATACCACACGGAAGAAAAAGGAATAATTGCAGCAACTACTTAAATAGTCAATTTTCGACCATCTGCTTAAGTAGTTGCTGCAGCTACTTAGTAATCAAGACAAGTAACACGTTAGCTGCCTCAACTAACTCAAAATACCTCAGGTATTTACGTTAGTTAGTGCAACTATCGATTTACCTGTCCTGACTACTAAGTAGCTGCAGCAACTACTTAGGTAGATGGTCGAAAATCGACCATTTAAGTAGTTCTTGCAACTATTTCTTTTTTTTCGTCCGAAAATTCCTCAGATGGAAACATTTGGTGGATAAGCAAAACCGTTGCATAAGAAATGTTTTTAATAGACTGTAGAAGAATCTAAGTCAAATTCAAAATTAACTTGTACTTATATCTAAGAAAATTTCAGTAGACGTACACGGAAAAAAGAGAATAGTTGCAGCAACTACTCGAATAGTCGATTTTCGACCATCTACTTAAGTAGTTGCTGCAGCTACTTAGAAGTCAGGATAAGTAACTCGTTAGCTGTCTCAACTAATTCAAAATACCTCAGGTATTTACGTTAGTTAGTGCAACTGTCGAGTTACTTGTCCTGACTACTAAGTACTATTGTACTAGTGACTACTGCAACTATTAATTTTTTTCCGTGTACAAAACGAAACACAAAAAATCCAATAAAATTGACATTTTTCTGTAAATGTACGGTAAGAATGCATTGCCGTGATCGGAAAAGACTTTTTTCAAGAGTGTATATTCATCAAGATGTTTCCGATAAAACACAATTCATGCTTTGGGATTTTGTTAGTGCAACTGGATTGGATTGGCAGCTGGAATGGAAGGAAAATTTGATGCCGCACAGAGAAAAAGGAATAGTTGCAGCAACTACTTAAATACTCGATTCTCGATCATCTACTCAAATAGTTGTTGCAACTACTGAGTAGTCAGGACAAGTATCACGTTAGCTGCCTCAACTAACTCGATAGTTGCACTAACTAACTTAAATACCTGGCAACTTACGAAGTATTTTATTTAGTTGAGGCAGCTAATGTGATATTTGTTCTGACTACTAAGTAGTTGCAGCAACTATTTGTGTAGATGGTCGAAAATCGACTATTTAACGAATTTTCTTCTGGGTAAATTGTGACTTCAAAATTGAAACACTGCGTAATGTATCACGACACCGGTATGTAGAAATTATGGGTTTTCCAACAATTTTGTTACACCTCGTCGTCGTATCTCTCTTGATACTTGTACAGCACTGCAAATCATGATGATAATCATTACGATCATAACATACGGAAAATTAGTAAAAGGAAGAGAGTAAAAGCGAGGGTGAGTTTAAAGTGTCTACAAGAGAATAAGTTCGTGACGACACCCACGCCTTGTCCCAAATTGTTCCTTCAATACATTGAAGAGAACTTAT
Source organism: Gonatopus flavifemur (assembly GCA_018340375.1). Classification (NCBI taxonomy): domain Eukaryota; kingdom Metazoa; phylum Arthropoda; class Insecta; order Hymenoptera; family Dryinidae; genus Gonatopus; species Gonatopus flavifemur. Next base: position 18,930,575 of record JAFFJZ010000005.1, read on the forward strand.
CCACGTGCCTACGCATCTTTTCCGGGACGAAGACGTTATCTAAGTCAGAACACTGGTGTGTTCGTATCGGAGATAAAAAAAGGCGAGAAGACGTACGTATACGTGAAAGAACAAAGTATGACGATATGCAGGAACTGTTAAATGGAGAAGGGATGTAATTTTAGATGACACTCCAACTCGAAAGCATTCGCCTCTCTGGGCCTCATCTGAAAATGAATTCCCGACGTTTCCGTAATTGATTGGTTGCAGACGTTCTTCTACTTTTCATTCGATACTCGAATGAGTATTTTATTTCATCGCAACTTCAAGTTCACGTTTATAAATTATTTCTCAATATCCTTGTTTCTTTGAAAGACACAATAAGATTGTTGTTCGATATACGTGAGTGATGATATTAAGAGTATAATATTCACTTCATTTCCCTCTTTTACTATGTGGTGTGCAGTAATAAAAAGCTGTACTCGTGAAACACGAACTGGCTGTTAAGCCGGTTATGCACGGAGGAGGAAACGTTCCGCCGGGATAAGCAATACGGTTTATTAATGGAGCCGTGTGTACAGCTGTGTTCTGTGTTTCACCGCACCTCGGAAGATGATGTACCATCCAATTGACTAAAGAGTTTGACGTTAATGCGAGTTGTGTCCATAATAAACAAATATTCATGATTCAAACATGTTTTTTGGAAACGCGTTAGCGCTTTCAATTCATACTAGAAATATGAGTTGCCGTTTCGCGATGATTTCCATACGGAAATCCTCAGTTTTACGTTGTCGTTATGTTACGTTGTTTCTACATGGATAGTGTGAAAAGTGGATAACATTCTTTGTTTTTCTTAGATCAAATAAATCAAATATCGAATTATTGTTCGGGGGTTTAAAATAAACGTTTTCGTATTGATGGGAATTGAAGATGATTCATATTGTACGATCTAACATTGAAACGACTTACTTCTAAGATTGTATTCTACGATCGTACGAAGAGTTACATTGGGCGTACATTGTAGTAGAACAATTAATCGTTCAGAACTATATTTAGAGTACACATTTTCATCTTGATCAAATTGTCGTGCATTCATAATAGAGGATATTCTGAGAAGAAGATAATGCGATAGAATATTTTATAATGAGTGATTTCTAAATATCATCTGGTTTTCACTTTATTCGTTATTGCGATATTTATAAAGAATGAGAATAACGGGATTGATGAATATGATTTCCCTGTCAGCATTACCTGCATGTAAAGTGTTATCACAAGGATTCCTATAATTGTGGAGTGTGACTGGGATATACCAAGAGTATGATTAACAAAAATTGCCAGGAATAAAGATATTTGTCACAAAATCCCAGAGAAAAATCGACAAATGGCCCCCTCTTGGCCCAATTTTGACTCACGTAAGGCCGGAAATCATCACAAAAAATGGTCCAAGCTTGGTAAAAGACTTGGTACCCAATATTGAGCCAAAAAACAAGATATCGTGATACATGTATTATGAGTTTTTTGGAGCTTAGCTTATATGACCAAACCGGACCTGGCCCAAGTTGTGTATATCAACTTTTGACAAGCTTCAAACTGGTTTTTCATACTTCTTAGAGAAAAACAATACATCATTCTTCATGACATTTCATTTGTGACATGAAGAATCATTATTCATTATAACAATGATTAATATTGGTACAACTCTGAGATAATTATTATACAAGCATGAAGATGCGATATGGGTTCTCAAATAACCAATGGTTTCCAATTGGCCCAATATTGGTTCACCATGTTTGGCAGTTGAATGTTTTTTCAAGCTTCAACTACTTTTTGTAATGCATTCCCTATGAAACGAGGTATGGATTCTCAAATAACAAATGGTTTTATATTGGGCCGATATTGATTCGCCATGCTTGGCAGCTTAACGTTTCTCCAAGCTTGAGCCACTTATTGTATTGACATTTCTTATGAAACATAGTTTTCCTTTTCAAAAAACGAATGATTTCATATTGGGTGGTGATTGGTTCGCCATGCTTAGCAGCTCCACATTTTGCCAAGCTCACACCAGTTGTCATATTGGCATTCCCTATAAAACTCGGTGTGCGTTCTAACATAACCAACAGTTGTATATTGAAGCAATATTGGTTCTCAATGCTTGGCAGCCCAATATATTACCAAGCTTGGGCCACTTGTCAGTATTGGCATTTCTTACCTGGGAATAACCGTATTCGGTATTCAACAAGCAGATACACAGTTTGATTGACATTTTTATAATTTTTTCATAAATTTAGTCTTATAACGTTGCAGTGATTGGAATATTTCTCGGGTGGTATATTTGTACTCTGCAGTGGCCTCCCCATATCTTGCAAGATATCTTTTAGGTATCTTATGCGACACTTTTGAATACACAGCGAAAAATATTGTGTCACCAGAGGTCCACTCAGAGTTTGTGTTCAAAACAACATATCAAACTCTGAAATTCACAGATTCTCAGTGTAAATTTAACATTTTTGTGTTCATAAATTTTTTGTATTAATATTTAACATAATTTGCGAGTGGATCTCCTAGGACATACACGTGTTTCAAAAATACACAAAATTTTTCACTGTATATAAAAAAGATGTCCTGACGTATTCTGAGATATTTTAAACATGTCTTGGAGGTTTTATGAGATATAAAGTGTGTTTGAGACAGCTCTAGATACAATATCTTGAGCATATCTGGAATGTGGTCAACAATTATTAAACGTAAGAATAGCGAGATTTCACTGAATTGAATTCAAGGAGTATGAAATTCATCTTTATTGCACAGGACTTGAACTTTCATATTCTCTTGAGGCCCTGAATATGCTAACAAGTACAGTATTCGATAATAGTAAAATTTTTTCCGTTTATTTCTTCATCATGTGGAAGAAATCTTCTTGGAGATGGGCTATTTTTATCATTTTTCCTCCAGAACAGTTTGTATTGCTTCACGAATTCTCCTTTAAAAAGCCGTAATACTTGTATCATTTCCTTCCGTCAAAAATGAGGTCAAAAATATTTTTCGCTCTACAACACCATAGGAAATACCAACTGTTTTTTATATAAAATATACAAAATATTCATCTTATATGTAATGTGTATATATTTTTTATATCACTGGTATACAAATATATTCATTCATTTTACTTCAAATTTTGTATTATCAAGAATCAATCGTATGCTCAACGTAGAATGACATTTGGTTTTTTGAATTTACTATTTACATTTCATACAATTCACAGTTTTTGTTTTCACAGTGAAGGGATTTCCTTGATAGAAATTCTTTAGCAATTTCTATTCTAGATAAAACCGGTTAAATCAAGCCAAGGGGCATTACAAATCTTGTGAATGATTAGAACGTTTTCACGAGGGTTACGATCGTAAAACTTCATCGTGATTTTTCACTGCTTTAATATTGTGTGATTCATCGACAGAGAACATGAGGTATGACTTTTCTTTTCTCGAGTTTACGCGCGTTCGATGTTCCAGATGGCTATGTTCCTTCAACGTGCATGATTGGATAAACTCGATAAATTCAATGTGAACCAATCGAAAACTTTTTTCCACAATGTTACCTCGAGTGGAAAGATTTTCAAAACTGTATACAATTTATATATAATCATACAAAAATTGTAATACTTTTTAAAGCCTGATCAACTCCGTAATACGCAACGAATCAGAAAATTTGAAGAATAATGAATTTGCTATTGAATCAATTTAAATTTATTGATCCAATATAGTTGGGATATTGAATTCTTCTGTTGATATACATGAATCATTTTCATTGTGCAAATCGAAAATAAAAGAGACTGAAATTATAACTTAGAACACATCTAGAAATCATTTTTAACGAAGCAGTGAATATTAGTTTCCAAAATCCGATTTCTTGGCAAGCATGGAAAACTTTGAACTTCTATTCAGCGGAACCTTCATCATACCAATATCCTTCAATAAAATTCCGTTAATTTCGATTTTTTCACCTACCCTGAGAAAAAAATCCGGTTCTCGTAATTAAAACCAAGTCTGAGGCTATCCTTCACAGCACAAATGTCTCCAGAATGTGTCAGAATATCGCTACCACATTACAGAGATATTACAACATCGGAGCAATATTCTGAGACATTACTGAGACGTTCTGTGTTGCATGAGATAATATGACTCAGTATGCTTTCATATAAAATGTTTATCAAGTTTCTATAAGTTACCTAAGTTTAACAAATTTTATGGTAAATTTCAAATACATGTATCTGAAGTAATTAACATATACATGGATAGGAAATTTTCCGTGAATATTGCGGACAATTATATAATTTTACAGTAAACATACCATAAACACAGTAATTTTGATATATTTTCATGTGAAAATTCCTCCACATGTACGGGAATTTGCTTCTCCCGTACAAGTATGGGAAATTTTCTTCACATAGGTATGGAAAAACTCCGAATATTGTTTACAGTGTAATTACCCGAGTAGAAAAATGATCCTAATTTTATATAATTTTTATAGAATTATATGTTAATCATATATATACTATATTGAATTATGTATAATTATGAAAATTCCTCCACTTGGGTAGTTGATTTTAGCCGTGGCCATTTTACGTAGTCGCCACAATCAGGTTCGCGCGGTTTGTCTTATTTTTCCAGCAATCATAGAAATATCATATGCAAGTCACTGCAATCTTAAATCTTTGACCACGCGACTATACTTTCCGTGATTATGTCGTTCTTTCCTCCCTGCAATCACACAGAAGAAAATTGTCTTGTTTTCTTCACCGATTGTTTCATGTTCAACGAAAACAATATTTTCTCTTTCCAAACAAATTTGCTTTAAATTGGAAAAATATTGTTTCAATGCAAAACAATTTTCTCACTTTAAATGACAAGTATTAACTATTGAATCAAGACAACTTCTGATTGTTATAAGTAGGATTGAGATTTTTATGTACGCTTTATCCATGAAACTATATTTACTCGAATACTTGACAGAACCTCCCACTGCGAAAGAGTGAAATTTCACTCTGCAGACAGCCAAAAGAGGACCTATCTTTCCGTTCAAGTGGAATGATTTTTCAATAGGTGAATTACCAATATGTGTTCTTTTGTTACGAAAACATTGGTGTACCCAACTTAGATTTATATAGAACTTCACGATACTCTTCAAGTTGCTCCAAGAATTGAATATCCTCGTACAAAATCCATATGTAATCGATTGAAACTACACGGAGAGAAATTTATTTGGAAAGATTACCATTTTATTCGTAAATTAGAACTATTCGGAAAAATCAGACAATAATTTATAGCATAACTCCTAATCATTGCCAGCTATGATGGTAAAAATCCAAATTAATCTCGACTTTTACCATCACAACTGGCAATGATTAGGAGTTATATTATAAATTATTGTCTGGTATTGCCGAATAGTTCTAGTTTACGAATAAAATGGTAATTTTTCCAAATACATTTCTCTCCGTGTATCAGTATTTTCCTCCGATACTTGGTCTCAATCGTGCCCAAACACTCACGGTGAAAAGTCCGACTGAATGTGGTTGCATCTTACTTGAAAACGTGACTGACAATCAGCTAATTTTCAGGATGAGAGTAAGTAATAAGTGAAAATTCAAAATGAATGGCCTCCAATTTATAATTTTCATAGCCAAATTTCTCTTGTTTTGACCGAACTCAGAAATGAAATTCAATAAATTTGTCACTTCATATTATACACAGATCGATAGTTTCTGTTTTTGATACAGTCCGATGATGTGCGAGCAAAGTAACGATGGGTAAAATATTTTCCCTCTGCAATACTTATTTACTTTAACAGTTTTCAAAACAATTTGTTATAGTTTCAAAGGACCTACATGCAGCAAAGTATGTGGGATTCATTACCATTTGTCCTAATTCTCATCGCGACTTTGGAATAGGAAGTGAGTGATGACTCACGATTTGATGATCATTATGACGAGAACCTACCGTTTACCCAATGGGACTTATTACAATTTTGAAATATCTGTCACCAAATTACTATTCTTCATAGCAACCGTGACCGTATATTTTTCTCCGTGTAGTTTTAGAATCCGCGTTGGTCGTATCGAGGGTATCTCACACAGACTCGAGCTAGAAATACAGAGCAAGTTCTGAAAATGAACGCGTGACCACCACGTTTAGGGCTTATGAGGGCAGCCAAAATAGGGCTTGAAATGAAATGAGGACGCCTGGTTTGACCTTATCAGCCACCAAGAATTAATTTCTACACGGGTGGATTAAATCAGCTGTCACGATGGTCACACTCAACAGTCTCTGCTCATGTTATAAGAAAAATTACCTTGGGAATGCTCATGATTAGATAACAAAGGAAAGTGATAATTCCATGTTCGTCGAAATAAACAATTATACGTACACTGTAGAAGATACTCGGAATTTTCCAGTATACAGCTACCGGAAAATCCCAATCATTGGTTGGAAAATCAATTCCCGATATTTGTGTATGAAATTTCCCATAAAGTTAATTGAAAATTCCAAACTTCATGGGATTTTTACCATCTTATCCCACCAAACACGGTTTTGTTGTCGTATCATAACCGCAATGTAACTCAAAATCACATGCAATATCACCTGTTCGTTGCATGCAATGGACTGTTCTTGTAATGTCCCACCTAACACAGCACAGTCTTTGTAACAAGAACGTTGTTGCAACAAGCTGGTTGCGAGTAATTTCACACTCAAGCATGTACACTGAGAAAAATTTTCTTGTACAATTTCCCATAATTGCTGGTAAGTTTAGGATATAACCTGTTAACATCTACGACCAAAGGGAGTGAAGATAGCTAGAATGATTGCAAAGTTCACACATAATCGACACCGTGTTTCGTCATTTTCAGAGTATATCCCAAATATACCAGCAATGATATAATTATATAACAGATGTAATGTAACCTGTGACATGCTTGAGTGTGAAATTACTCGCAACCAGCTTGTTGCAGCAATGTTTTCGTTACAAAGACTGTGCTATGTTAGGTGGGTTCACACTCATCAAAAGTTGCTTCAATGTAACAACAACATAACATGTTTCGTTTTAGCAGCATCGTGGTTTCATCCATCTGTTATTATAAGTGACACTCTTAAATCGGGGACGTATACATGCACGTGACCTGAAATTTGAGGTCAAAAAGTGTCTACGATGCATATTTCCCAAAATAAAAAGGTCATAACAATTGCGTATAACCACCATGTAACCAACACAAAACATGTTATGTTATAGTGACGTTGAAATTACTTTTCATGGGTGTGAAATTACAAGTCACCTGTTCATTGCATGTAACAAGCAGGTTACATTGCATGTGATTTTGAAATTACATTATGGTTACGATACGGTGATGAACCGTGTTTGGCGGAATTCCATTAAATCTGCGGACAAGTAAGGAAAATTCCTGACGTGCATACAGGGTGTGAAATAGGTTGCGGATTTCGCAGGTCTATTCTGCAGTTCAAATACAATAATTTCCTGTTCGGAGAATTTTTTTGAAAGCTCAGTTTTTTGGATATAAGGTATATGACCACATTTATGAACGCCACCCTTTTGATGAATGTTTTGGTTTGGGATTTATAGTTCTTTTCATTTAGTGCTTCAATCACATCCAAGCATGACTGACCAGACACTGAATTAACCACTGATATGTAAATAAATACAGAATAATATGTCATAGCTCTCGTGGAAATCCCAATTTTGAGAGTTTTTCAGAGATTTTCAGAATTATTCTGAGTTTTGTAGAGACTTGCAGAGATTTGTAGGGAATGTCCGAATTTTAAGAGTTTTTCAGAGATTCTCGGGAATTCTAAGAGAAATATTTCCCCCAGGGAGGGAGAATATAAGAGATGAACGATTGTTCGCCAATGGGGGCTGAGGGATTCACAAATGGGGGCGTTCACCTTAAGTATTTTCAGATTTTTCCCCAAATCCAAATCATTCAAAGCATTGTGTCCCACATACTTGAGCTTGACACCATTCGCTAAATTGGAAAACGACGGATCTCTGGGAAAATTGAGCTATTCCATTATCATTGTTGGTTTTGGAGCTTTAATAATTCAAAGTTGCTGAATTTTGAATTGACTGGAAGTTGACAAATTCCAAATCGCTATAGCTTTGGAACAAACAATGACAGAACAATTCAATTTTGTAACACATTTGCCGTTTTCCGACTAGCGAATGGTGTCAAACTCTAGTATCCCGTCCCAAATCCATTCCGTTCCGTTAAAAATTTCCCAAACGGGGAATTATTGCATTTTGGCTGCAGAATATACCTGTGAAAACCGGTCCGTGAATTATTTTACACCCTGTATATATATATATATATATATATACATTTTTTACAGTAATAGTTATGAAATCAAAAAATTACACCGAGTGCGATAAAGTTGATCCAATCCTATGTCGTGAAAAATGAACGTAGCATTGAACTCGATATCTTTGAATAAAACGTGAAGAGTGAATGACACAAAAGGGATCATCAGGATAAATGAAGTCATCCAAATTTAGGTCACAGGATGACCAACAGTAATGATATCGCGCGTGGCATGTTTTCAGTCGAGACGATAGTGAGAGCTTGGCGGCAAGCGCCAAAATAACTTGAACGTGTGCTAAAAGCGGAGGCTACCAGAGCGCCGGCCTTGCTGCAGTGCCTTTAAACGAGTATCCGCCTCTCTTGTGTGCTCGTGGTTTGTCTTCTCCTCCAATAGCATATTCTTCATTAGAGATTCAATTCGAATGATTCTATCAAGACGTGGCACGTATATTTAAAATTCCTTCATTTCCATCTTATGAAATTATCGATTTTTCGAGTATATCCGCGTGGAAAGAATGATTTTGAAACACATGAAAGTTGGTTTTTCCTGCGCTTCGATCATCGAAACTACTATGTAGATGATATATGAAAATAAATGCTTTAGAATTCTGAAAAAACAACGAAAAGACACAAATAAAATTACATTGAATTGAGATAGGTACATTCTTTTCTTCTCCTCTTACCTCTGTCATTTGTCATTTGTCGTTTTTCAACGATAAAAATATACTTATTCACTGTATTTATTTCCTCTCTTCGATGAGATATTATTGATTTTTCCCAAAACTTTTTGATTAGTCTCATCTGGGATGAATCTATCCATCAGTCTCCAGACGTCATTCAAATATAAAAATCCAATATCCATCAATCAAACTCGAGTTTTACGATTTTCTATAATGTTTCAAATTCGTTGTACAGGCTAGTAGCAATTGAACTTTGCATACGTATTTCCTAGCAGAAATTTTGGACGGGAAAATACCAGGGCCTGACGAGGCATCTCACTTTTCTATCAGGTCCTCATCAGGTTCCGTCACGATTTTCCCTGTTTTGCTCGATTTTGATGGAAATCTCGACGGAACCCTATTTTACCCCCGCGTTACAACTCTATTTGAATCCTATTAGGGAAATCAAATCAGTCCCTTGTAAGGGCTACCTTCTTAACCTGATTAGGATCTTATTGTAAACAGGGAATGCCTGATCAAATTTCTACTAGGGTTATGAGCGTTTGTAATATATCTAGATACCCCATAAACGTACAATGTTTGGATAAGGAAAAGTTTTGCGTCTCGAATGATTACATTTTTCATGATTTTTCAAGTATAAAGAAACTTTTACAAAAATTCATTTCACGCGATTTATAAATTTACATTTCGAAAATCATTAGCACTTCATTGGAATAACTAATAGAAACTTGGATAAGATAAGTGAATCTGGCCTCGCACGAATTTCCTTGACTTTCTTCGTATCTTTCTTGCTAAAGGCATAGTTAAGTCTCTCATTGAATATATATCTGAAAGACTGTATTCCGAAAAACACAAATCACATATAGCCTGTATTCCAAATCTGCAGGGGTAAGTAAACTACCGCGAAGTAAACATTTACTCATTTTCGCAGTGAAATATTATGACCAAGGTAAGAGACCCTATACCCGATCAGTCCTGATATTCTAGGTTCTTGTGGTTTAGCTGTGCAAAAACTCTTCAACGAAAACATTTTATGTAATTAATAGATCGAAAATTACCTTTTTAATTTGAAACTTCTAGCTAAATTACTTCGTAAATTCATATAATAATGAAAATGATCGGGTTCTAGTCCTTGATCAGGTATTTTAATAAATTGAAAGAACACCCAACTGCAGAACCAAGGAGTTTTCATCGATCATGCAGGGGGTTCAACTCATCAGAATTAGTGGCGCGCTTATAAGTGCGGAATCAGGGAGATTTTACGGATTCAAATTTATAGATTTCAAAAAGAAACACATGATATATCATTGATGTGAAAATAATAATACAACAAATCCACCTAGAGATTAAAAGAATGTGAACAAATGGAATTAAGGTTTTCCAAATATTTGTTTAGTTTTGCGCATGAGGAAGTTTTCAGTTATTCAGAGAAATTTATGAATTCTCCTCGAAGATATGGCAAAATTTAGGGGAAACAGGCCTAATAAATGATGCACATTCAAAGAATTGAATTCAAGTTCTACAACACCATATCTGTGAACAATTTTTGACATAAAATTACTCCTCAGCAACATGTAAAAAACTGTTGAAAACATTGTTCGACATGATCAAATACGGATTGTACTACGCTTCGGACAAATCGTATCAATTATTTATGCTAACGCAAATCCTATCAATCGCAGATGTAAAAGCAAAGTAAATAATATTATTAAAAGTGTGGATCTGTCGAGTTGTTCTTACGTCTCGCTTCCCTCCCAAACAGCCCAAGGCTCTGAAAGATAACATATATGTTATCTTTAAGAGCTTTGTGTTGTTTGGGCTGCTTCAAAAAATCGATTTAAACTTATTAACTTGTCAATCAGTTCGAATCAGATTTTTGTCCGGGAATTTTCCTATTTGATCTCTTTCAAATATAATCGGTTTGAATAGGAAATTTTTACTCAATGAGATATAATCAAGAAATTCGGATCATGTATATTTCAATTTACTGATTATATCCCATTGATTAGATTGATTAGATTTGAATGAGATCAAATGGGAAAATTTCTAGACAAAAATCTGATTCATACTGATCGACCGATTAATAGGTTTGAATCGGATTTCTTAAGCAGGGTCCTTCTTAATCTTATCCTACATTGCACGGAGAAAAAAGAATTCGCTATGACAGCGGAACCTGATTTTGCTAGGTACCTTTTGCTGGATCAGCAAAGTTCTTGCTGTGACAGCAATCACAGCAACCTTGTTAGCGACGACAGCAATTTTTTAGCTGTGGCAGCAACAAATTTTTGCTCCCCCAGCAAAATTTTGTTCGCTATTCTGTACATAATACTAAAAATTTTGCTAGCCCAGCGGAAAATTTGCTGTTTCAGTCAATTATATTGCTCTCTCAGCAATTCAGTCAATTGCGGTAGCCAATTTTTCGCTAGGTCAGCAAACAAATTTGCTATTCTATATATAATATCTCGATTTGCTGCGTCAGAAAAATTTTTTCTCTCCGTGTGTTATTAGATAAATAGTACGTTGGGGAAAAAAATTGAAGCAATCGATTATTTAATATACATTTATATAAAAAAAAATAAACACTCAAAGCACGTGCGTTCAGAAGGGTCGATGTTCTAATTCTCCTAGCGCATTCGATTGGTGTGATGTTCAAAGAACATTGGAATACTTTTCTTATTCCGTCCAAATAACTAGTTCTCTGAATATCAATTGACCGGTAGAAATATTACACCATGTATTTCAAGGTTTTCCTCTAACACCTACTGATCTGACTACCCTGGGTTTGTACTTTTTCTCACGCTCCAGTTCATATCCTCTCGTGAGAAATGAAAGAAGAAATATAGTTGGAGATGATGAATAGATAATCGCGTGGTTGTGGTTTTCGATTATAATGTAACATGAAGCGATTGATTGTTTGTTTCAGGAATCTTTCAATTCTTCCATTCAGAATTGTATTCAAATATCTCCTCATCGAATGATAAAAATAATGTTTGGACATACAAAATTATTCTGATTACGGAATACGTGAATTATGTGATGGTCAAGTGAATGAGCAGGCAAACGCATAATGAGGAAAGATCAAAACATTCCCAAAATACCTCTGTCCTCAACATTCTCAATTAAACAATTATGATGGCATTTTACCGCAAGAGAATTCATCAACACCAATTTGAATTGAGATTCTAAAATTCAACTATTTTCTCCTTTTTGTTCTCTTTGTGTTTTTATTTGATTTCGTTTTTTTCTCCTTAACGCCAAAACGTTGTGGGGATGGTACTATTTCGTGAGATTAACCAATAGTGAATATCGCAAACCGTGATATTGTCATCAATATTGGCACTTCGATTGGATACGAACTGCCAAAATTCATTGTCGACATCTTCAGCAACATTGTAATGTCACAACGGAATTGATTTTAGAAATACTGATATATATATATATATATATATATATATACTGGGTGATTCAGAATTGACATACACTTTTCTGAGAGCAGATTCTTGATGAAATTCTGAAAAGATTTTGGTCCGAAATATTCAGATCTGATCCTTAGATCCGGAGATATGAGCATTTTTTAATTTTTCGAAAAATCCAAATACCTTGGAAGTACCATATTTCTGACTTTTGAATCCAACATCATTCTCTATTTCAGATCACGGGATATCCCTGGGAAAAAATAAATCTGATTCAGCTTCCTTCTTTAAAGAGTTATAGCGATTTGAAGTGGTTGAATTCTGATTGGCTGGAATGCAAAAAATTCTAAACCGCTATAACTCTTCAAAGAAGGAAGCTGAATTGGATTTATTTTTTTCCAGGGATAACCTGTGATCTAACTCACAGAATGGTGTTGGATTCCAAAATCAGAAATATGGTACTTCCGAGGTATTTGGATTTTTCAAAAAATTAAAAAACGCTCACATCTCCGGATCTAAGGATCAGATCTGAATATTCCAGACCAAAATCTTCTCAGAATTTCATCAAGAATCTGCTCTCAGAAAAGTGTACGGCAATTTTGGATCACCCAGTATATATGCGTGCAGGAAATGTTTGTGTGAAGTTACGACACGCGCTGACTTCAGTCAATGTGGGATTGAAATTCTTTAAATATTATTCAATCCGTAACGCATGAAGGGAGTTTTCGTGAACTTGAGTGCAAGTATTCAAACAACATGTGATGAATTTCAACGCATTCTCTGGAAAACAAAGTCTTTGAATGTCAAGAAAAAATCACTAAATTTATATTGCTGAAGCATATTGAACCCTCAAAATCTGGTGAAGGATCCCTATTCAACCTTCCAACTTGGCTTCTTGAATTTGAAAACATTGCTCAAAGAAAGTACTGCAAAATTTGGGTCTTTAACGGTTGAGTATTCTGTTATTCGATTATTAATTGGTTTCAATAAACGATTCAAACTTCAGTGTCATAAAAATTCCTGGAAACGCTCTATCAAGACATTCAAAGCGACTCTGATAACACACGAAGAATTATTTCCCAAAAACAAGAATAGAATTCTTCAAGGACTCTTCCCTGGTAGAAATTTCATCAGGCATTCCCTATTTTCAATAAGGCCCTGATCAGGTGAGAATCCGGAAAAATCTTTACAAGCTCCTGACAAGGGCTTGACCTGATTCCCCTAATAAGATTCAAATAGAGTTGTAATGCAAGGGTACAATAGGGTTCGGATAAAATTTCCATAAAATCGAACGAAAAAGGGAAACCCCCTTAATGAAACCTGATGAGGACCTGATATCAAATCAGGCATGTCTCATCCAAAATTTCTACTAGGGTTTTCGAATTAATGAACTCGTATAAAGCTCGGGAGGGGTTTAACCCTAGCAGAGATGACTCTAGCCAACCCATAGTTAAAGTCAAGGCTATTTCTAGTGACTACCCAAGCGGTACAAGGATGTTTCAGATGTGATAAGAACATTCGTAGAACCTGCAAATGAGACTGTTTTGGATAATCATCTTCTGAGCCTGTCCATAGGATACTGTACTGTATTAGAATTCCTCCTGGTGCTGCTTGGGTGGTTCTACTGCTAGTACTATGGAAGGTGCCACACAACTGCTATAATTATTTTTACTAGGGAATATTTCGGACCTTGATAAGTTCTTTGAGAGTATTAAAACAATACTTCCGGTATTCTCAAAGAACTCGTTCATGACCGAAACATTGAACTCCTCTACAGCTCTATATGAATTCATCAGTTCGAAAAGATTTCTTGAAGAATCCTATTCTTGTTCTTGAGAAAGCATTCTTGGTGTGTTATCTGGGGACCACAAATGGATTGGTTTTTCGACCACCCAGGTAGAAATATTCTATTACATCCCATTTCAAAGGGTAAAATTTCTGATTGAATATTATTGGATTTCATTGAAACCTATTCATTCTCCCATTCCTCAATGAGATTTTATGGATTATTTGTAACAGGGCAACAACTTTTCATCACTATTCAAAATGAAATGAAAACTGGTGAATGAAATCTTTTTGCACAATTCAATTGTTGTCTGGAATGACGTGTAATAATAATAAAATTGATTTAATCGACTCAAAAAATTGTAACAATATTGGATTGTGAGCAATTATCCCAAGCAACAGAAGAGGTTCAAAATGCTAAGACCGTGTTTGGAAAACCCTACAAACACGCTTAGAACCCCCAAATGAGACTATTTCGAATAATTATGTGCTATGCACCTTTATCTTGACGAATTTATCAAAAATAGTTTCATTTGCACATTCTTTTCACATTCACTATATCATCATAGCATATTTGAAAAGTTCTTGTATTACTTCCCAGATAGCACAAGAGTTCTGAAAGAACTCATAATGAATACAATTTATTCATAAAAAATTCTATTAGAACACTTGTGATATCTGGGTTGGGATAATTTCTTATTAGATTTGTGTAATCGATTATATTCCCCAAAAATATTGTGAAACGTTAACTCTCTACTTCCTGTCTAAAATTGCTCTTAACAACAAGGCGTATATAAATTCTACTAGTTATGAGATAACCAAACCTGCGTCTTGCGCATCTGCTTGCTGGGTTGCCTGCACTTGATCCACGTTTGTATTTATACATGTCAGTATATAAGTTAAACATGATGACTCAGAACACCATTTCCTGGTTTAAACTATTACCTACTTCTGACAACCAGCAACAAAACATAATAATTGTATTCCACATGAATAACGTGAATTATTAATACCTGAGGTATCGATCGAGTTTTTGGATCAGACTTGAAAAATAACATTTGTTTTTAGATCGAAGAAAAAATGTTCAATCCCGGATACATCAATTTTTCATAAGTACGTGTTATAATGTATTCCTCGTCAAATATTGAGTAGAGAAAAAGTATATTCGAAGTCAGATCCATCAAAAAATTGGAGCTCGCGTGGAATTCAATTTCAAGGTCGAAATAACGAAGAAGAAAAAACACATCATAAACGAACGCTGTGCAATTTGAATGTTTGCGGGGATCAGCTTCAATGACGAATGGCAAGAAGTTCTATAGTTGAGATTTGGCTTTCATCAACACCCACCAACACGATAGAACCTCAGAGGATTACATAATCTACAAATCCGAGAAGACAAGATCGAATAATCCATGTCTAGATTGTGTGAAAAGATGTGTATTTTTCCCATTTTTCGTTCCAGTGGAACTCGATATGGAAAATTATTATTTATGCATAATTGAAATATTCTTTCTGTTTTACACATTATTTCAAATTACATTAAACTTATAAAGCGTGTTACTTTCTTGGCAGAATTCTAACATTACTGTGAAAATTTTCGTAGAATTTATGATACCTGCTTGATTTTAACATCCCCTATCTCTAATATAAATAACAATGGAATTCTCGTATCGATAGGGATCAAAAGGAAATGATAAACCCTAGCAGAAATCACTTTATTAATTTTCTCTAGGCTTAGCAAGTTCGACATAAAAGCCTCATGAAGCTTTACAAAACTCAGAGAATGACGAAAAGTGATTTCTACCAAGGAGGATGTATATAGTGAATTAATAAAGTTTCTCTTTTATACACAAATTGTTATATTCTAACATACCAGCAAGTATAAATCATTCTATCAGATAGTCCTGAGAACTCATACCAAAATTTCCCTGCTTATAATTTATTAAAATGCAATCAAAATTATGGAAAAAGTGTCGGATCTCTCCATACATTTTATGTTTATTCCCCAAGAGAACACGAAGGTTCAAAGAATTTTCAATAGGGGTGCATTGAAAGTCCGGACATTTGATGGTCTACAGAACATTTCGTGAACGTGAATGTAGGTAAAATGGACTTGAATTTTACCTAGAAGGTCTGTGTTCTCTTAGGGTTTTACATAAAAATATGTATAAATAATTCATACATCCCTTTTCCGTGTAGAATTTTCCTCGAAATAAGTCTTGTTTATCTACTTTACATAGAAAGCTCTCTAAATCTGAAACGATGATCACAGTACTTCTCAATGATTACGGTGAAGAGTCAACCACTGTGAATTAGTGCATACACAGGGCACACTCGGTGAACATGAACTGATGTTTGCATTGAGATGTCACTAATTTAATTAGTGGGATGCACTTTCAACCGCACGAGCAGGGACTATTCCTTGAGACTGCAAAAATGAGGAGAATTCCCTGATGTAAATTGAGGACGCAACATATTTTCTCAAAGAACTTTGAATTCATAATTCCTGAGGAAGATATTTCTTCTGACTTTGTGAAATATATCTTCTTCCAAATTCAAAAAGGAGTTGAATTTCATTCGAAACGATATTATAATTCATTTTTTTTTTTATACAGAATTTCATATAGTAAGAGCCCGCAATAAGAACACTCATCTTCTTCATTCAACGCAAGGCAACAACCGTTCGGATGAAGAAGAGGGTGCGTGTTCTTATTGCGGGCTCTTACTGTATAACTTATATTATATCACTTCCACGCGAAATATTTATGAATTCATTTATTTGATATCCGAATTCGATATTTCATCCACGGAACCCCTGACCTAGAATTAAAACGACAGACATGCTGTATGCAAGATATCATGTAGTTTGATCTCACATCCAACCCTGCTTTAAAATGTAAATTCATCCCCCCATCCACAGCATCAATGATCATTATAATTAAAAAACCATCATCACTCAATGAAAAATCTCAAAACTATTGGAACGAAATCTAATTTAATCCATTGATCAATTGATGAAAAGTAATCAACTCGATTCGTTTCTTCGAGTCCCTATTTTCGATCGCAGTAGAACAAGATTAAGAAGACGACAAATCGAGGTACAATAGTTTAGATTGTCGTATAAAGTCGCTGAACCGAGAGGAATGCAGACGTCGAAAAGGAGATAGACGAGAGCACATTACCTCGGTAATAGTACGAGTACCATTCTAACCTTTTAAACTAAAGGGAAGAAGAAGGAGCGAAGAGTTCTAAAAGCAGTCGGAAGAAACTAATTCGAAGTTTTGTAACTTGGGTTTTGATTTGCTCCAATCGAAATACCAGCTCAATCGTTGATCAAATATAAATAAGAACATGTAAAGTTTTTTAATTTCATATTCTTTATATATATATATACATATGGATGTATATATATTTATATATGTATCAGGTTACTCGTCCAGCGCCATATTGAATAGAAAGATGAATTATTTGACGTTTCAGGAGGAATTCGTATCTCGAGAAGAGAAGGAGGAGTGGGAGGAGAAGAACAGGTCACGACGATAACTTTAGGATTATGTAAGATTCCAAAAGAATTTTCTAAACATTTCGAATGTGAAGCTTCTCGCGATCTAGATTCCTTCTGGTCCTTCTCAATTTTCGTTGTTTTGCAACACACACGCGCGGCACACGTCATGTAACGAGATAGCATGGCTGCCCAAAAAAAGTCAAAAGAGAATTCCCGCATCGTATGCCAACGTTGTTAAATTTTCGAGGATTTTTCGTTAAAATTAGAACTTTTGAGAATAATACCGGAACCACTCGTCACTTGCGATTAGTTATGCACGCGAGAAACTATAACAATGATAACAACGATACAACAGCAGCAGCAGCAGCACTTACGAGATATTACTATGATAGAATGAGTGGTAAATTTTGATAAATGGTATTCTGTAAACTCGTTACTATGCTATGTAGTAACGTTGTTGCAAACGGGAGAACACTTACACCAATAAACCGCAACAAAATCCTTTTCATTGAGAAGACGTTCGAGTTGTTTGGTAGAGACTTCCTCGATTACAGCTTCCTTGTGATGTGCTGCTGCTCCTCCTCCTCGACCTGCACCGCTGGTCGATCCTGTCGAACCACGAGCTGAGGCCGAAGCGGAGGCGGTCGTCGAATCGTCCTGCCTTGCCTTGGCCGCCGTCACAAATATTCCCGAGAAACTCGAAGTGAGGATCGCCAGGACGGTCAAAAGGGCAAACGTAGTCGTTATCGTCGTGGTCATTGTCGTAGTCGTCTTTGTCCTCGTCGTCATAACAGTCGTGGCCATTGCCGCCGTCCTAACCATATTTAAATAAGGTATCACATCGATGTCTTGATCGTCATCTACGTTAACGATGTTACTCCTCCTTCGACGTCGCCAGCACCTGCACGATCGCCGCCGGCCTAACCGTACCGCAGCCGCCGAACCGTCGTTCGTCGTCGACATCGCCGCACTGACTGCCTCGAAGATGCTATTTTTGATTTTTCGGATGAATTCGACGAACGTAGCCGTGACGAGGTGACGACGACGACGACGACGACGACGATCATCCGCGTTAACCTATGGGAACCAAGGATCCGCCTTATCTTCGACAAAGCTAACGATCATCCACGCTTCCTTCCGGCACTTAATCTGGTAGTCGGAGTCGAGAGGGATGAATAAAAGAAAGAAAAAAGACAACGCCAAGAATTTTTAGTGGGCTTGTTCCGCGGGCGAATGTCGAGTATAATATTACGTGATTACGGCAAAGATGAATGAACAGGTTCGAATCTCGCCGGGGAGTTCACGATTTTATCATAATTATTACGTGCGATCGATTCTTACATTTTTTTTGCATCTGCATATCTCTTCGAATGATGAATTTTATCCTGTATTGAGTAATTCCAAACATTCGATGGGTAACCAATTTCCGATACATATTTATAGAATTTCTCATGAATTCAAGGCGATAGCAGCGACCCCTGAAAATGCAACCAGACCCATTGATTAGAAAAGGACACGACAAAAATTATTCTGACAAATTATTCGAAAATGCAGGAATGAAATTAAAATATCACTTTACACCGACCTTTTTCAATCAATAAAAATGATCAGATGATAATTTGTCAGAAAAGATTTAGCTCCGGTTGCATCATCAGGGGCTGCTAGTATTCCCTGTATGGGATTCTCATCTAGGGATACACGGGATCCGGTTTTTGCCGGATATCCGGTCTCACAATCGTTGCCGGATACCGGATAATCCGGTAAAACATGCGGTAGTTGTTTTTCTTTGACTTTGTATGAAGACTTTTTGAATTTATGTGAATTCCTTTCGAACCATTTAAACTGAGTTGTCAAAATTTTTCTGCAATTTTTCTGAATTTTCCGGAATATTTACAAATTGTTTCGAATCCAACACAATTTGATACAATAACTTATTTACCATTCAAATTATTAGGTGTACAAATAAGTTTCCGCGGTTTGTCCAAAGATGGCCCCACCAGAAGGTTATGGAGAAATTGTCAGATGTAAAACGTAATATCCCAAGTTTAGTCATCTGGCAACACCATAACCTTAAAGAACTAGTGATTCCGTATCGCATCACGTAATTTTTTTCGTGCAAAAATGTCAAGTTTTATTCCGAATAAGCATCATTTGCGGGAACTTTTGATTTACTTCTTTAATGTGAAAAAATCTGCAGCTGAGGCGCATCGATTGCTTCTAGAAGCATATGGTGAAGCTGCTTTAAGTGAGAGAAGTTGTCAGGAATGGTTTCAAAAGTTTAAGAACGGTGAGTTTGACGTTAAAGACAAAGAACGCAGTGGAAGGCCGAAAGTGTACGAAGACATGGAATTAGAAGTACTATTGGAGGAAGATTCGTCCCAAACGCAAAAAGAACTTGCACTTACTCTACAAGTGACTCAACAAGCAATTTCACATCGTTTAAAATCGTTAGGAATGATTCAAAAACAAGGAAATTGGGTTCCATATGAACTAAAGCTGAGAGACGTTGAACGCCGATTATGCATGAGTGAAATGCTGCTTGCCAGGAATAAAAAAAAGAGTTTTTTGCATCGTATAGTCACTGGTGACGAAAAATGGATTCACTACGATAATCCAAAGAAGAGAAAGTCATGGGTTAAGCCCGGCGAACCATCAACATCGACAGTTAAGCCGAATATTCATGGAAAAAAACTCATGCTGTGTATTTGGTGGGATCAGCTTGGTGTCGTGTATTATGAATTGCTGAAACCAAGCGAAACCATTACTGGAGCTCTCTACCGAACACAATTGATGAGATTGAGTCGGGCACTTAAGGAAAAACGCGCCCATTACTACTCCAGACACGACAAAATTATTCTTTTACACGATAATGCTCGTCCACATGTTGCGGCGCCGGTAAAAACATACTTGGAAACACTCAACTGGGAAGTTTTACCCCACCCGCCGTATTCACCAGACTTAGCCCCTTCTGATTATCACCTGTTCCGGTCGATGGCACATGGTCTGTCTGAGCAGCGCTTCACATCATATGAAGACACCAAAAATTGGCTAGATTTGTGGATAGCGTCAAAAGATGAAGAGTTTTTTCGACGGGGTATCCGAATGTTGCCAGAAAGATGGGGAAAAGTAGTGGCAAATGATGGAAAATACTTTGAATAAAACGTAATGTACTTTTCCTTTACAATAAATTCCTAATTTTTTATAAAAAACCGCGGAAACTTATTTGTACACCTAATAAAAATGGATCATTTTCACAAGTTATAATTATTATTCATAATTCAAAATAAAATCATGATATTTTGATAGTATATTTTTATCATTTTAATTCAGATTCGAATTATGAATAAGTAAAATCCGAGAGATTTACAAAGAATCAGGAATATTCTGAAAGATTCGAAGAAATGAGAGGAACATGTTTCCAGCTGAGTTTGACTGATTAGAAAAAAAAAAACAATGCAGAAGTTCAGATGAATTCAATGAAATGCAGACAAATTCAGGAGACGCTTTTGAGTCTGAATGAATAAAATTCTGAAGCATTCATGAAAATTCAGAGAGTTTCAAGATATCGTAGGGAATCCGGAGAAGTGCAGGTGAAATCACAGGAAGTTTCGAAATAAGCGAAATCCAGAGACATTCAGAGACATTCAGGCAAATTTGGAGCCAATTTACCAATGCGGAGATTTGAAAAGTGTCTCCCGGAAACTGGCAACCGTGTAGTAAGCAGCCGATTCTCATAACTTCTGATACAAAAATTTTATCCAGTATTTAAGTATCTGAAACGTCTAGTGGAATGCTACTGACTACATTTCTAGTGTAAACAAGGCTTGAACAACTTTCAAGTCAGCTGCTGGCTCTAAGGTCGCTAGTTTCGGCTTCATCTGAAATTTTGCGCCAGGAATTCCACTCAAATTGCTCGTCTTTGAATTTTCCTGAATTTCGTCTTGTTTTCCTGGTTATCATAACCAGATTTCAGGTTACTGCAACCATAAGTCCTTAACCATGCTAGGATGGTTGCTGTGACCACTTTGCTTTTTTCTCGGTGTATATGTTAATTATACTTCACATAAAGTTGTAGGAACTTTCCTATGGAACGTTTTTCCACAGTTTAGGTGGAAATAATTGATTATCGAGTATTGAAATTTTACCACATCAGATTATAAACTGAAAGATTGTTGAATTGAGGACAAGATTCATTACGGTACTGAATGTTGTAGACGTTGGAATCGTTCATAAAAACGAAATGAAAATTCCAGCTCACAAAATATAATAAATCATCGTTATTTACCTCCTCAAATTGACTTCATGAAATTAAAAACATCGTCTAAAGAATGTGCTGCAAGATTTTAAGTCTTTAACTGAAGTTGGGTCTAAGTATTTCGTTATTCGATTATTAATTCGTTTCAATAAACGATTCAAATTTCAGTGACATCGGTACTAGAAACATGCAGGTGAGAATCCATACAGGAAATCAGATGGATTTTCATGATCTGAAATTGTCATACCTCTATTGTATACGCAATAGAAATGAAACCGGTTTAAACAGTAGCTTTTAAGTTACAAAAGTGGATTTAATGTTTATATCGGGGACGTTTCACCATCACTGCAAATTCAAGTGTTTTATTTCAATACACTTAGAGTGTTTGAATCCTGTAGTCACTTGCGAAATGCTTAAAACTGTGTCAATGTGTCAATAACTCAGATTAAATGTTTTGGAATAAACCATTTTATCCATTTTATGGGTATATTTACACGGAGAGAAGAGAATTCTATTAGCATGGTAAATATTACCATTCTCTACTCTCCGTGTACACGCTTCCAAGTATTTAAAAAGTGACTAGACGATTCCAACATTTTGAGTGCGTCAAAATAAAACGCTTGAATTTAAAGTGATAAGATACCTTTTCTACTTCATAGCATCCTACTTTTCTTAAAACTCAACGGTCAAGTATTGGGAGTACAAATTAATTCGGTCTGTTTTTTTACAGTTATAGATGCGTTTATTCCAGAAGCATATGAATTATCAAATTAATCAAAGTATTGTTCATCGCTGGCTATCACTTTTTTCCATCTTTCGGGTAATTTTCGAATCCCGTTACGGAAAAACGTCTCGTCTTTCGAGGCGATCCAAGTTAGGAGCCAATTTTCGATTTCTTCGAACGAAGTGAACCGGTGGCCTGCCAAATCGTGCTGCATCTGTCGGAATAACCAGTAATCGGAAGGAGCAATGTCCGGCGAGTACGGCGGGTGCGGTAGAATATCCCACTTCAACGTTTCCAGATAATTTTTCACTACTTTTGCGACACGAGACCGAGCGTTATCATGTAAAAGAATAACTTTGTCATGTCTTTCCTTGTATTCCGGTCGTTTTTCTCGTAACGTACGACTCAAACGAATCAATTCTAGCCTATACCGATCACCCGTAACAGAATCACCAGGTTTTAGCAACTCATAGTATATAACACCTTTTTGGTCTCACCAGATACACAGCATGATCTTTGAACCATGAATATTCCTCTTTGGTGTCGATGTTGAAGTCGATGGCAACGATTGACCGGGCATAGCATAGTATTTTCTTTTCTTGGAGTTATCGTAGAATATCCATTTCTCATCTCCTGTCACAATCCGATGTGAGAACCCTTTTCTTCGTTGTCTTTGAATCAGCTGCTCGCAAGTGAAAAATCGCCGTTCAATGTCTCTAGGCTTCAAGTCATAAGACACCCAATTGCCTTGCTTTTGAATCATGCCCATGGATTGTAATCGTACGGGAACTGCTTGTTGCGTAACTCCTAATGATTTCGCAAGCTCCTGTTGCGTTTGACTCGGATTTTTGTCGAGTAAAGCCTCCAATTCCTCGTTTCCGAATTTTTGTGGCTGTCCTGAGCGAGGCTTGTCTTCGACACTGAAATCGCCATTCTTGAAACGTCGAAATCATTCCCTACATAATTCATCAGTTGGAACATTGTCACCATAAACTTCCACAAGCATTCGATGGGCTTCAGCTGCACTTTTTTTCCAATTAAAACAGAAAACTAGCACCTCCCGCGAATGCTGCTTAGTTAGAACGAAATTTGAAATACTTCACTGAGTGAAATTCGGGATTCTAGAAGGAACTCGGAGTGATATCAACTGAATATTATTCACAGGTGTCTAACCTCTCTGAAACAATTGAAATCGGTTGTGACTATGAAACATTCATGAGAGCGTGAGTCATCTTTCCAAACCGGACCGAACTAATTCGTACTCCCAATACCACAGTTGTATGCCGTTTCAATAGTGGTCCCGTATAAGTTTAACCCTGATCTTTCCGAAAAAACGGGAAGGGGGAAGGAAACATGTTATCGCAAATTGAAATTTTGCGACCGCTCGTATTTGCATGTCTGGTTACCCGATCGCGATCCCACAGTAGTTCCATACGAGTTTGGTCCCAATTGATGGACAACAGTGGAAAAAAATGTTTCCCCAGTGTGGAGAAGAAAGTTTTTGTTCGTTCTATGTGACTGTTTGATTGCAACTGAACAAGTATAAATTGAACGTGACATGTTTTCTATTTGAAGTTATTTGAAAACATGGATGTATCAAACAGCAGTGATGTATTCCCTGATATCCCGTCACACCCTGTCACATCCTTTGTTACTTTTCTTATAAATATATCAAGAACATGGGAATAGTATATGGTTCCCCATAAGGGTTTTTCTCCCCTAAATTCCACGGAGATGCAACGTGGGTGTCTTGTATGGGTACGTGGGTAGTTATCCCAAGCGAAGCAAATTGGTCAAAATAAGATTAAAATCCCTGAGAGAACACAAACCTTCAGGAACGTTCATTGACTGTCCCTGGACGTTCGCGAACGTTCAACGAACGTTCCTGAAGGTTTGTGTTCTCTTGGGGAATGATACGATCTTGAGATCGTGTGGGATAAAGTTATTTTGAAATCAATCAGTACTTTCATATTGACCAAATCTTGATATCGTTGTACACAAAGATAATAACTCAAATCAGTGGCGTAGCGAAAAATTCGTCTTCCTTCTTCAATCGATGTGTAACAAAGGACAGACACGGGGCTCAAATTCTCCCTCTCCATTCCTTTTCGGATATGGTGTGTCAAATTCGATGGTATAATCTTCCTAAATACAGTTTAAGCCAAATTCTCGACAATTTTAACAGATAAACGAGTTATTATTTTACTTTGGAGACGAAATGACGTATGATGCGATAAGATTAATACATAAAACATAAGATCGATTCATACATGTTGCGATCAAACAAGGTAGTTGGAAGGGGATTGATTCGTTAACGGAAGAAGGATGGCTTTTCTGTATTCATATGAGGATAATGAGGGGACCGATAGTCGATTGTTGGCTTCCTTACACGACGGTAGTTGATCAGAGAGCTATGGCCACGGGAGATCGTCAGAAGACAAACATTGCGATCGTCGGGGGTGGTTTGGTGTGTGTTTTGTGATCTCGTTACCTTTCGATTAAGTGTTTTCGAAATTGTAAATTATTTCGTTTATAAAATTAGTATTTAACGATATTTTAGGAAATATTATAACTTGATTCGATCAAACCATCAGGGTATTTAACCCTTTCGGTGCGCACACGGGTCATTCGTTTCTAGCCATTATTTCAGGTAGTAAGTGTGGTTCAAAAAATCTGCCAAGATTCATAAACATACTATTCAGCGTGTGGAATAAACTTATGTACTGAGAGTTAGGCAACAATCAGATCTTGTATGGTTTAGAAATTAAAAATGTACCGGAAAATTGGACTCGAAAGAAATCACCAGGACAAAAATGACCCATGTACACACTAAAAGAGTTAAATATAATATTTCTTTGAATTCTTTGTTTTCTGTGGACCTTTTTTCGATCTTGCGCAAATTCAAGACGATGAGAGGAATAAACAATTCCAAAAATAGTGTGGAATTTTTGAAATTTTCGTTTCTCTACATCAAGTCTGTATGTATTCAGAGAACAGCGTTTTTTGAAAAATCTTACAAGAACGATTCAGCTATCCCTGAGTATCCATGAAGTTTTATTTATGAATTCATTGTGCAATTCTTTAAGAATTTCCGCTATAATAGCTCTGCTGAAACTGCCAGTTCGAAACGTATTCGATTTTGATACGTTTCGATATGTTTCCATACGTTCGAATGCGGTATGTTTCCGCGTTCTAGCAGGGAGTTCAAAAAGAGCTCTTCATGAACTCATGCATGGTGAAAAATTTTGTGTATTTTCAACACACGTCTATGTTCCAGGAGATCCACTTGCAATTTATGTTAAATATTAGCACAAAAAATGTATCACATCAACACAAAGATGTTAAATTTATACTGAAAATCTATGAATTTCAGAATTTGATAAATTGTTTTCAACACAAACTATGAGTGGACCTCCTGTGACACCAAATTTTTCGCTGTGTGTTATTCAAAAACAATTTCTGAATAACTCTCTAGAATTCACAATTAATTATTTCAGAACACCCTGATGCTGTTCAATGTAGAAATATTTGCTGAATTATATATAGTTTATATAAAACTTATACAATTTTGAACATTTTTCTACACGGAGTGTATGAAGCGTCATATTGGTTTTGTCTTTTTGATTCATAATAATACACAGAGTGTTCAGAAATTTCCGAACGAGAAGTCTTATTTTTATCGAAGAAACTGAGAGATCACGCACTCATTTACAGAAGTGTAATGAACGGAATAGATTTTCAAGAATAAGTATTTATGTTTTATACATTGCGATTAAATATCGATAAAAGTTCTATCTATTCTGTATCAAATCCATCAAAAACTGTATTTGCTTTATCTCAATTCTAAAATTACACCGACGTTCTAGTTTTTCGGGGAGAGATGGGGGGGTTCCTATAAGCAAATTTGTGAATACCACACATATTACTTGTAATGCGATTATACTCAATATCTATTTCTTTATATTCATCATGGAAGTTTGATGAGAATGTTCGCTAATGATATGTCTTCTTGATATCACAGCACGGAGAGAAATTCGAAGATATCAAATCACCGAACTTCATGTAATTTTTCATCTCGAAATGAGATGATTTTGTATCTCGAACGGCGTGAAAAAACATCACAACATCGGAGAGCATGAATCTCGAAAGCCGTGAATTATTTCACCGTGAAGTTGGAGAATTAAAATCAAGCAGTTCGGTGTTCGAAAAGCATACAGTTCGTGATAGAAAATCATGTGAAGTTCGTTGATTTAATATCTCCAAATTTATCTCCGTGAGGTCAACGAAAAAAAATTTTCCTCTGGTGTCCGAGGTTCGGTAACTGATTCGGAATGCTTTTGGTGCGTTAAATGCGAAACGAATATCAAATTTAATTGATCAGCCCACTTTCTGTTCTCTTTTATACATAATTTTCATATATAATTTATATAATTGATGAATTTTATGTATAAAAGATTATAAAAAACGAGCTGATCCAACAAATCTGATGTTTTTTTCGTATTCAGTGCGCTCAAACTACTCCGAATCAGTTCTCAAACTTCAGGCACCAAGATGGTTGTTGACCAATGTATTTCTTTACAAAGGAAACAAAAAATTAGAATTAGAGATTATAAACATCATTTTACAGGCTGGAGGGCTGGCTGCATGTTTCTTCGCTAAGAGAGGTCATGACGTGACTATCTACGAATACAGAGAAGGTAACTGTGAACGATCATTGACTGATTGAAATCATCCCGACCAGAAATTTACAACAGGCGCAGTACAGTACCAGTACTGACCAAGACTGCAGGGTACTGGCATTTATCTGGGATGATAAGGCTGTCCTGCACTGGGGATTTAGTACTAATACTACTGTTTGCAATTAGTACAGTGCCTGTACCGAATCAGTACCTGGCCAACGCATCAAGCTTTCAGTACTGGTTGATCGGTACAGGCGTAATACTGTATTTCTATGTGTCCAGTACTCATTTCATACTTGTTGGCCAAACGTTGGAGATCCAATCCTACCAAACACAATTTGTTACCGTATCATAACTACAATGTAACTTAAGATCACACGCAATATCACCTGTTATTTACATGCAATGGGCTGGTAACTTGTAATTTCAAACTCATCAAAAATTGCTACAATGTAACCACAATATGATATGTTTCATTTTAACAACATCGTGGTTTCATCGATCTGTTATAAGTTATACTATCAAACCCGATATATTTCTTTCACGCCAGTTTTGAGGTTGAACACGCAAATATATATATACATGTATATATATGCGGGTGACCTCGGATATAAGGTCAAAAAGTGTCTACGATGCAAATAAAAAGGCCATAACAATTGCATGTAATCGCCATGTAACCAACACAAAAAATGTGATGTTATAGTGACTGTGCGGCTACTTTTCTTGAGTGTGAAATTACAAGTTATCTGTCCATTGCATACAACAAGCAGGTTACATTGCATGTGATTTTGAAATGACATTTCACCAATGATACGGTGACAAAGTAAGTGTGTTTGGTGGGGTACTGGCATTGTACTGTATCTGTTGTCAACATTCGAATTTTTCTGATTGGGATTATTTACACATCGTATAAAATTGCTTTCAAATTTTGTAAACTAATGATCAAATCAGATTTCAATGACAATTGTCATTTTACTTATGAGTGTTAGAATATTTTTAATTCATTCAATATGGGAAATTTTAGACTATTCTTCACAGTGAATGTTCTATTGCATTTTGTAGATATCCGTGTCGAGGAATACCAAGGTCAAAGCATTGATCTCGCCTTATCGGTACGAGGCAGAGAAGCCTTAAGGGCAATCGGTCTAGAGGAAGCCCTGATTCAAAATCACGGGATCCCTATGAAAGGAAGAATGATACACGATAGGGATGGTACCTTGAGAGAAATAATTTACGACAGTGTAAAAGGAAATGTGAGTAGATTATTGTTGTATATAGAAACTGGAGACTAAATTAGATTTATAGGTTTGCGTTACAAATATCGAAGATCATTTCGTTTACTCAATTTTTATGAGGATTCTTATGAATTTGATCTTATTTTTCATTCAATTCCTTCTCATGTTTCTATTGAATTTTGGAAAATTTTTACTCGCTCCGATCAGGATTAATCGCTTGAATTTTTTTACCAGGGTGCGTATTACGTTGCGAATGTGCAATATTCATTCAATCACCATTCGATTGACGTCCCAGACAGCAAAAACAATCCGTTTGAATTTTTGAACATTTCTCAAAAAATTCTTGAACAGTTCCCGTTATGACAGTGAAAATGAATTCGATATGAATTCAATCTATTCAAAATGAAAACATGTTGAATGTCCGAAGAATTCTTGATGAACTCGCAACATGAATTTTTCCTGAGCACTAAATTACTCATCATGAGTTCAATTTGAATTCAGAGTATTCATAATGAATTCATGTTTACTGTCGTAAAGGGAGCTCTCTGAAGGGACTCTTTTGCCGGATGGGGTATATTCGATCACATATGTTAGATGAACGTGGATAATACGTATAAAATGGTGTCATGAGAATTTGCATGTAATATATTTCAGATATTCGTAATACGTTCATAATATATTTTAGCGTTGTCTCGGTTCTTCAGCTACATAAGAATATTATGAAGTTTATTACATAAACAGTTCATTAAATTTCGTGATGAAATATTAAATTTAGTGATATAGTTTTTAATGTTGACAACTTTTTTTTTAATGTTGAGAATTTTCTACACAATTTTAGTAACATATTTATGGAATTCAATAAACAATTTCTACATACTAGACAGGAATTTTGAAATTTCATTGTTAATATTAAATGTCAGAACTATTGATCAATTCAATATAAAAATATGATATTTCATAAAAAGTTTCGTATTGAATTGAGGAATTTTTTCAACAGTGTAGAATATTGTGGTCAGTTCCGGATATCCTATGAACTTGCATACATCCATGTACAAGTATTAAGGTGGTCCTTAAATGCGGTGTTTTCGAATTTCTTCGCTCCCAGGGGCTCAAACGCTTCCAAATTGATAAAAAAAAAACCCCGAAAATTTGAGCTCTTGATATTAACTTTAAGATAGTTCGCATTGCAACCTAAGTTTCTTATGGAAATAACATGGGAAAAATTTTCTTCGCTCTTTAGAATTTTATAACTCGGGAACAAATAAATCTATAATAATGAGTAATATATATTTTTATAGAGAATTAAACGCTCAACAAAATGGTTCGTTGTGATTTTTCTTTATATCTATTAGTTTAAAAATTATTCGAGTTTAAAGTTTAATTTTTATATAACTATCAATATTATCAAGTATATTTATAGAATTAATACACTCGTATTAGAAAATATATTACATTTTCATTCAAGACTTCATAATTTGAATTGAATTGAAGTAATTGTATGAGTCCAAATGCGGACTATCTTCCAGTTAATATTACCATGTGTGTATGAACCAATGGCCCTATGATGGACCAAGCCTGGCACAAGACCTGCCGAGACTTGTCTTGAACAATTTACCAAACTTGGCCCAGGCTTGGGCATGATGAGATCAGGACAAGCTTGGACCAGTGGTTTTGCCAGCCACGGCCCAATTCATTGGCCAAGCATCAACCAATGCTTCTTTGATCACAGATATGGATGAAAAAGGTAGTTGATTCATATTTCAGTTCATGACTTTCTCCCTCAGAATACCGTACATGAATTATCTTAAAACGATAGAAAAAATGTGACAAGACTGGCACAAGCTTGTATGATCATTGGAAAATTTGCGTTCTTTGATATTTCAATCAATTTTGATTCTATTGTTGAATTATGCTCAAACTCAACTGAAAACTTATGAGAAACTGATGGTTTATCTTCACGTGTATATCATCCCTAGTGAGCATAACTATCAGCCCAGACCTGACCCGCGCCTGCCCCAGAGTGGGCAGCCTTCGCCCAAGGATGTCCCAATAGTTATGCACACAAGGGCATCCAATATTTATAAACATTATGCCACTCATGTGAGCAATATTGGCACAATTGTTCTCAAAGAATGCTCGATTTTTACACTTGTGCCAAGCTTATACCAAGTGTAGTGACCATTTCAAAAATATTAACAAATGTACCATGACTGGCTATCCATTAGGAACAACGGGACAATCGTGGAAACAATATTGGGCTAATTGTTCTTCACGGAGATTTATTTCTGACACATGTGCCAACCTTGCGACAAGCTTGGGTTTTTTCAGTCTTGGCAATACCTGCATGGGTAAGAGCTAAAATTTTCGAGGGAATTTTTGTATCAATTTGAAAGCGTTTGAGCCTCTGGAAGCAGAGAAATTCGAAAACACCCTAATAAGTATAGAATATTCCAAAAAATATTTTAAATAGATTAGATCAAACTCGTGGTAAAGAAAAAACCTTTTGCACGGAATAAATAATATAGCTGCAGCAGCGGAGTGGTTAGCACGGTCACGGACGATCATCGAAGTAGCTCCTGGAGCTAAATTTTAGCTGTTACAGCAAATAAATTGGCTATTAAGACGAATTTTTTTGCTGTCATAATTAAAATTCAGTTGCAGGAGTTGATGTATTGACTGGCTGTGTTCGTGCTAGCCATTTCGCTGCTGAAGCTAAATTATTCTTTCCGTGTATGCTTCATTGAATCAATATATTGTTTAAAAATATGCACAGAATTGTTTTGAAAAATATGTTTGAAAACGCAATTGAAATTCGAAGAGTCAATAATTAATTTGATTCCATTTTTTGTCCTCTCATTCATTTTTCCCACACTGAGAGAACTTTTATTAGATAAATTACTGTGTTTGCTCGTAAACCGGATACCAAAAAATTCCAACTTATAAGTATTCTCGATAACTTTCAACTTTCTGGAATCATTTTATCGACGATAGTGATCTAATTTCGTCATTAAAATGACAATTAAATTGAATTTACAGTGTATTTACTCGGTGAGCAGACGATATCTCAACGTCGTGTTATTGAACGGTAAGCAAGGAGAAATAAATAAAACAAATCAAACATAAGTGATCTCAAATTCGGATGAATTTCCTTTCATAACTGAAAGAATAGATGCACGGAGGAAAAGTATTGACGAAAGATTATCCAGAGCTTTTTTAGCATCCTCTTTTCACCGCTGTAGCTGAAATAATTGCAGCTGTATAGCTATTTTTTCGTAGCTGTAACTGCACAGTTTTCGTGGTTGATATTTGGATACCCAAATAATTTAGCTGTTGAAGTTTCGCTAAAAAGTAGCTCCCGTAGCTAATTGTTAGCTATCCAAATGATAGCTAATTGTTTTTTTTCGTGTAGTAGCATTCCCGCGAAGTTTAAAATCCGATTTACTCCATTTTATTCGACTATAGATGAAAATTCAACCAGATGTTTTTCTACAGTATTCCACGTGTGAAGATAACAAAAACATTCAAATTTATTTTCACCTGCCTAGTCGAATAGAATGGAGTCAACCGGATTTAAAATTTTGCGGGAATGCCCCTACGTTCCCGTTTTACTCAACTTTGAGTAATTTTTCGCCACTACATTTTCTCCGCATGCGACATGATTTTTTGAAGAACGTTTCGGACTTCCGCCAAACCAATTCTCGTTCGTTAAGAACTACGAATATTATGAAAGATGAGTTGAAAAAGATCGCGCAACTGAATAATAATCGAAACGATTTGAAATTCAGAAATGATACACCATTTTTGGAGAATTTGGGTTTATAAAACGATGGAATTAAGAGGGATAACTAATTGAACTTGAGAAGCTCGAGAGAGTATCATTGAAAAGAACAAAAAAAAATGAAAAACCGTGTGCAATAATATCTTGTTACTCGTGAGTGCGTGAAGCCACAAGAGTCTCCGTTGGATCGTATTACGTGTTACATGGCTACAACCTATGTGGTTCTTATGTGCGAGGATTGAAACACGGCATATGATTATTTGCACTTTAATGCTATTCGAGCATTAGTCTATTTATGGTACCGAATTATTATCATCAGCAATTTGATTATTATACAATGAATTTTCTCGTAGGAGCGGAAAAGTATCCTGAGGTAAAACTTCTGTTCAATCAAAAACTTGTTGACGCGGATTTGGATCAAGGGAGATTGAAATTCTTCAAGTAAATTGATTATTTCACCTCGTATACTTCATTATTGTTCAGTGAATTTGATTTTTACCAATATATAATATGACGCTTGATTTGCAAATGATTATAGTACAAAAACACAAAAGATAAACGAAGTGGAAGCGGATTTGATTATTGGCGCTGATGGGGCTTATTCAACGGTGAGAAAATTAATGTCGAAAAAGCCACGATTTGATTTCAGTCAAACGTATATAGAACATGGCTATGTCGAACTCTTTGTGCCTGCAGGTAAAAACAATGAAGTAAGTGTATTTGTGTGAACAAATTCTTCCATTTTCTCGCGTGATGTTATATATACTTTACTGCTCAAAAGTTTCGAAAGAGCTTCAAAAAAGAGATATCCTGCGGAAACTGATACAGTAAAATATGGACGGACTAAGTTATCGATCAGTCGCATCTTTTTCTTACCTGACTGTATCGTTACCCACGTTACGGAAAGACCGGGTCTATATTAATATTTAGAAAGAATTTATCAACGTTTAGAAAAATGACTGTTTCGTAGTCAAAATATTAACAATTGATAGTTTCATTGATATTTTTCACAGTGGAACTATCAATTGTTAATACATCGACTACGAATTTTTAGTAGACTCACTACAAATATTTTCCATCCTCATTTTCTCTAAATTGACAGTCATTTTTCTAAATATTAATAGACCCGGTCTTTCCGTGCAGTGAACACTTACGAAAGGGATCTTTTCAAACAGTTTTTTCAATGTTATCATATCGATATCCGATTGGTATCATTTTTCTGAGATCTCAGAGAAAAATCCTCTTAAAGAGTTCGTTTGGATAACATTCTGACAATCTCTTATTATTTCCTTCAGAAATCGACGCATCTGATACACGGAGGAAAAATTATTGCTGGCATAACAAGCAGGTCTGTTACTATAGCGCCTAGAAAAAAAATTAGCTGAAAGAGCAAGAAAAATGATTAACACAATGACACTTTTTCCACTGACATAAACAAATTTGTTAAGAGAACTAACGTCTTAGCTGCTGGAGTGAATGTTTCTGGCAAGGACAACAAATTTCTTTGTAGGCGCTATGGTAGCAAACCATTTCTTCTCTGTGATTCTGATATCTTTATGTTAACTTTCTGAAAGGTGTATCTGACCTCTCACACATATGTGGGAGATCTTTAAGAGCTCTGGATGATAACATCTCTATAACTCTAACTCAGGGTATTACAATTACAATTTGATATGTTCATATTTCACTACAGGGTTAGTGATTATCCTTACTCCTATTCCTCTGTGTACGAATACTCAAAATCTTGTAATTTCAAATCACGTATATACACTTTCAATCTCCTATCTAATTTACAGTTATTTAAGTTGAGGAGAGGAAATTGTTTTCAATGTTTTGAACAAAAAAAGTGATCGAATACGTGCTAAAATTTATACAATATTGATGGAAATCGCAATAATATAATTGATCCATCGTATACTTTTTCCAAGTACGTAATGAGTGCAAGTCACCTCCACATTTGGCCCCGAAGTGAATTCATGATGATCGCAATGCCGAATGACGATATGACTTTTACCGGTAATATTTTTGCACCGTTTACCACTTTCGAGAAACTAAAAACTCCTCAAGACCTGTTGGATTTCTACGAAGAACAATTCCCAGATGTTTTGAAATTGATCGGGGAAAAGAAGTTGGTGAAAGATTATTTCGAGAGAAAACCTAAGACTTTGGTATCCGTAAAGGTATTTCTTCTTTAAATTAATTAACTTGTTTTTCAAAATCTGCCGTCCAAAGTAAGAAGACTGTAAATGCATTTGACTTGAATCCGAGAGAATCAAGAAAAATTATTTTCTTTCAAAATCAATAAAACAGATCATTTCTCAATGGCAAACTATTTCTAGGGTATAATATATCCTAGAAATGTTATTGATGACGATTGGAATATTACAGACTTCCCATTTGTGTGTTAGTTACGGTTTTTTTTCTGTAAATGTTTCGAACTTGTTTCAATCTTTTCGTACTTCGAACCGTTGTTATTACAAAAGTAATAAAGTTTTTTCGAAATGAAAAACACAGTAGAATGCAGAATTTTTAACGATTGAAATCACATGAAAAATTAATTTTCGTCAAAAATGCAACTTACGGTCTTTTTGCTTCGCACGACAGAAATCTAGTCACAGAAGGAAGACCCACTATTCGAAACCCAACAATCGATTTTGCTGTGTCTCTTTTGCTGATATGACAAAGTTTTTGGCTGCCACAGCGATCTCATTAGCTATAATAGCGTATTTTTTAATGTCACAGCAAAAAACTGCAACTACTATTGCGAAACTTTTGAAATAGTATGAACTTCCGTTGCAGTAGTTGCATGTTTTTCCTGTGGCAACTGAGAAAATTTTCTGTTTCGGCAAAAGGTGTATAGCGAAATTGGATTCCATAATCCAGCACGGAGGAGAAAATTTCGCGACCTCAGCAAATGTAACGACAGGTTTAGTCAATCGTGTTGCTTGGATAGTAACGCGGTTGGCTTCAGGAGCGAATTTTTGGCTAGAGTAGGATAAAAATTTGCTCCTTTCTACGTAATACCTCGATTTGTTGAGTCAGCGAATTTATCTCTACGTAAGTAGTACAAAAAGCTCCATTGTTGCGATATTGGGTTATTTCAATCGATATTCAGTTGACTCAACTTCGCGACGAGATTCGCCCTATCGCCAAACTCGCCGTGAGGTTGGCTCCACTAATTAATTTTCGGTATAATAAAGAGATCACTTCTAAAATTTCACTGATGTCTTATATTATGTTCCAAAATATGTGTGATTCGATTATTTACAGTGTAAACCATATCACAGTGGCAAAGCTGTTCTAGTGGGGGATGCTGCACACGCTATGGTACCTTTTTACGCTCAAGGAATGAATGCGGTAAATCGATAATTCACGTTGTCAAGAATATTAACAGATTCCATATTCATTTATCCTAGAAAAACCAGATTAAATTAGTCGAAAGTCAGTTAATTAATTAAGTTCTTGACAGTTATATCTTCGAAGTTGCTTACAATCGCTTGCTACTCTCTGGAAGTTTTTAAAATGATACAAGAGTTACCACCACAGCCCATTTTTTGCGACCGAATTACTCCAAATCTGAGTAGGGAACATGTTGAAAATTATATATAATTCAATATAAATTATATATAATTTTGACCATTTTCTCAACTGAATGTATGGAAAAATTTGAAATTTCCAAGGATGGTTTTTTGAGACTTCATCTACTCCTTTACAGTCCGAATTTCGAAAAAATTTCAAAATTTGGGTCCCGTAGGGACATAGATAAAATTTTGGAAAATCATTCCCGAAAAATTACCTTTCTTCCATACATTCAGTTTTGAGTATTTTGGTTGGAAGAAACGTGCTTCGATGGTGACTTGGTATCCACAAACGCTCGAAACATCCGTGTTTCAAACTTTTTAAAAACGTTTGAAAAAAATCCTGGAAATGTTGTGTTGCTAGCACTGATGCCACTTTAGCGCCTTGTGTTTTTCCCTCATAGGTCATTCCTACTAACAAGAAGACGTGATTGAACAATTCTGTTGGATCTAGCGCCAAGGTGGCAACAGTGGTTGCTAGGGCGTTAGATTTCCTTCCGAAATAAAAGGAGAATTAAGCCTCATTGACATTGATTCTCGTTTTCAAAACGTTTGAACATTTTTTCTAAAATCAATAGGAAAACCATGTTATTTCTTTTCTTCATCGTCTCCACTATTCGATAGAAAAGAAAAGTAAGCTATAATAGCAAAACCTCATTTCGCTGTGTACTTTCATTAAGATGGCAAATTTTCCATTGCGACAACAATAAATTTGCTATGACAGCAAGTTTTTAGCTTCTATAGCAAAAAATTCAACTACCACAGCTAAATTTGTTCCTTATCTTGTATATAATACTTGAAGTTTGGCAGTTTTTGCAAATAATTCGCAAGTGCAGCGAATTTATTTACCGAAACAGCTGAACTTACGCTGAAATGGCAAATTATTTGCCAGACTAGGAAAGAATTCTCTACTGTATTAAAAGATACACAACAAAATGAGATTTTGCGATCACAGGCAATTTTTTTTCTCCATATTCTGTGCCTGTTCTCCAATTCGAAATCTAATATCATTGTTCAAGTGTTTTATGTTCTTCAATTCTAGGCATTCGAAGACATTTTGCTGCTAGACAATCTAATGGAGCGTTATGATTCTGATTTTGACAAAATTCTACCGCGCTTTTCTGAAATTCGCTGTGACGATGCCCACGCTATATGCGACCTCGCCATGTACAACTACGTGGAAGTGAGTATTATTAAAAATTCATATTCCAATCCTAATTTGAATCGGTATCATCATTGTTACTATATAAATAAAACGATGAAATTTTCAGATGAGAGATTTAGTGAATAAAAAAACTTTCATGCTGCGATGGAAGTTGGATACGCATCTTTATAAATGGTTCCCCAAACATTGGATACCGCTATACAGTAGTGTGCATTTTTCACGCATGGGTTTTAGACAATGTATAAAAAACAGAGAATGGCAAGATAAGGTGATTTGAAATTCATCTACTCTCTTTGCATGACTTTGTTACGTAATAACTGAACATTCATTTTTCTTCCTTCTAGACAATAAGAAGAACTCTATGGTGCATCTTATCGATTTTTTTCGCATTGCTAGCTATATTTAATTGCGCCCATTTCTTATGAACCAATACTCCGACACAGTTCTTTTCAATACGATCGTATCAAGTGCAATATTAATACATACAATATATGATATTACGTGAACTGAATCATTTTTAGACTATTGTCAAATTTATACAGAACGGTATTGATATATTAAAGCGAATAATAAATGATTGAATTTGTTTTCCATCCCTCCGACCCTCAATTGTAATACTTGCACTTCTCAAGGGAGTTGATTTTTTTATTTTATCATGCGTTGGTAGAAATTTGTTTGTTTATTCAAAATATACTTACAATTATCATACATTTTTCTGAATTCTCCAAATATTGATCCCAATCGATGGGTAGCTCGAACAAATGTTTATACAAATTATTACAAACAGATTCAACTTCGTTTCAATGATTCTTTGAATCTAAACCAGACTTTATTCCTTAATTATCATTAAAGAAATCTTAATTATCATAAAAGTGTATAAAAATCGTTACATCAATTACACTCTAATTACGAATAATTTTATCCTTTGAGATAATTATTTGTGATTCATGAATTATATAAATTTCAGTTCTATGAAACATTAAATTACAATTATTGAACACGCAAGAACTGTCATACATAAGAAAGAAATAGAAAATAAATTCAATATCAAAAATACCTCTCTTCGAATAGTAAATGATTCCTTTGCAGTTATACTAGATTTATCAAAACGATTTCCATAATATTTCGAATTCAATTCGTTTTTCATCCGTCATCCAATGATTTCTAGAGACACATGCTCAGAATTGTTTATATACTTGTGTTTATGAGTTTCAAAGAGATTGATCAGACTCTCGGAGAATTTCTGATGATATTCGTTCACCTGTTCCGGAGTTGGCTCAGGTATCTTTGGCACCTCCACTGGACTGCCCACTGTCGTATGATAAGAAAAAGCGTTAATAACTTGATATTGGACGATATCGCGAGGGGAATGATGATTAAAAAATGAATGCATGTATATTACCGACTACCGTGACCGGTCTTCGATGTGGAACAACTCCAAATGTGTACTGGAAGAACCCTCTGCCTAACATCAGAACTGGAGCTATTCCTGTTACATTGCGAATGTACTCTTGAATTTTTCTTAAACGCGATCCCATTGGTTGATCATAAACGTCCGTCTCCCCAAACGAGAATGTTGGTACCAATGGTGTTCTAGTCGAAAATAAAAACGATTAATGTGAAAATAAACGACTTGTGAGTGAATTAATTCAATGATATGACTCGAAAGATGATCTGAGATAGGAAATTCATTCTCTCGAAATATTTGAAAACTGTAATCTTACCCATGCCGTAATGCTAGTTTTACAAAACCTTTTCTTCTGTTCAGCACGATACGATAAGTTCCTGGTTTACATTCGAGTGCTTCCGATGCACCTCCGACTATTAAAACGACTATCCTCCCGGTGCAAGCACTTTTCGGCTTTGTCGATAATAGGTATTCTAGGCTCTTAGCTTTTGCAGAACAAGAACCTTCGAAAAGCAAGAATAATATTATACATAGTTTTGAACTCAAATCAATTGAATTCAGTTAAAAATTCGCTGCCACGTTAGTTCACTGCATTACTGAGAAAGCAACATGATTGAGGGGAGATTCTCATCTAGCGACCCCAAAATAAGGCGATTTTCTCGAATTTTTTTTCATGGAAGGAAGTCGATGAAGAACTCGGGGGTTTTCACACTTGTTAATTGAGTCTCTAAGTACATGAAACATTTTTCTCCAGTAAAAAATAAT
Source organism: Gonatopus flavifemur (assembly GCA_018340375.1). Taxonomy (NCBI): domain Eukaryota; kingdom Metazoa; phylum Arthropoda; class Insecta; order Hymenoptera; family Dryinidae; genus Gonatopus; species Gonatopus flavifemur. The sequence goes on from JAFFJZ010000005.1 coordinate 18,969,886, forward strand.
GCCATGGGAATTGTTGATACGTGTTGGAATAACATAACCACCTAAAAAAACAGTGATCAATCGATCGCCACTATAGCACTTACGAAAATCAAAAATTCCAAAACTTTTATGAAATATATCATATTTGTTGGAGGTTATACCAATAAAACCAATGAAAAGTCCAGAATTCAAAAAAGTACAGACACGTGAACATTTTTCTCGCTCTTTAAGGGGATACGAGCAGTCCAATTCTTTCGAATCGATGCACGCATTTTCACGTGCTTTTTCTCGAAAAAATTCAGAAAACCCCAGCCGCTCGTATCCCCTTAAAGTGCTATAAAAAGAAAACAAAAGGCAAATATCGTCTCCATTTGGGTTCATCCTCCAATAAATTCAATTAACTTTGAAATGAAAAAAAAAACGATCCGTTCAGTAGTTTTTGAGATATCGTGGAGCCAAACTTGAAAAACATGGTTTCTAGAAAAACGCTTTGAAAGTTTCGGAATACGAATCCTTTAACTTCCTTCCTAAGAATTCCTAAATTCATTTCCTTCACGGAGAAAAAGGAATTCGCTGTGGCAGCGAAATCTACTTTTGCTGGGTTCCTTTTGCCAGAGCAGCGAATTTTTAGCTGTGGCAGCAAAAAATGTTTGCTATCCCAGCAAAATTTGTTTGCTATTCTGTATGTAATACTGAAAATTTGCTGGTGGAGCAAACATTTTTTGCTGCCACAGCTAAAAAATTGCTGTCGTAGCTAACACGATTGCTGTTATAGCAAATTTTTAGCTAGGTCAGCAAAAAATTTTGCTATTCTGTATATAATACCTCGATTTGCTGCGTCAGCAAATTTTGTCTCTCCGTGTTCGTAAGAGAAAAAATTCGAGAAAATCACCTTAATTCGGAAATGGTTTGATGAGAACCTCCTCTTAACCGAAACAGCAAATTTTTAATCATTTTCAAATTTTGCTGGTCGACACCTTTTACTGCCGCAGCTAAAAACTCGCTCTCTTAGCTAACAAGATTGTTGTTCCAGCAAAATCAGATTCGCCGTCGCAATGAATCTTTTTTTTCTGTGTAAAAGCATCATACTTTGAAACTGCATTTGATATTTCAATTAACGCCCGGTACACGATCAAATATACTTTCTTTTGACTTTCTATCGCAAGCTTTTTTCTACTCACCAAAAGAATATGAAAATTCCCTGAAAAATGGTGTGACGAAATGTTGTTCGAGCGTCAAAACACGTGGCTCGAGGCTGGGAAATAATTCTCGACATCCTGCAGCGTCGGTTGCAAAAGCACCGAAAACTCCAGTTGACAAAACTCCGTGCGGATACGCACAGAATAAATAATTCTCTGACGGGTCAAGATCCACAGTTTTCACCAATCTGATAGGAAAGTAAGCACAGAAGTAATGCCACCAAGCACAATTCCTCATCCATCTGACATAAAAAGTACTGCAACAAATATAATAATTTCAGATCATTTCTCGATGTAATTTTAAAAATAGATGTTTCTTCATTTCAATCAGTCTTCATCCGACATTGCGAACAAGGAACTTACCTTTTACCACCAAGATTGCATGTTTCTTTATCGTAATATATCCACAAGAAATAGAGTAACAGACAACATCGGATTATTTGAGATCCGTAAATAAATAAATACAGCGTAAATAACCACGAGACCAGGCCTCCCAGAGCTAAAACAACGATCCACGCTGCAGCGGCCAGAGTTTGCAGCCTCCTCTGCATCGGAATATTCAAAGGCGCAAATTGTAATCCCAGAAATCCTTTACGTTGTTGAGTTCCCATCTTTTCATTGTTTTTATCACTCGATTCGGTTAATTGAATACACATGGTTGATTATTTCTTTTGCTCGTCTTTCACTTCGAAAACTGTCTTCCAAAGTACTTCAGAGTCATGGTTTTCTCTTCCTCTGTTTAATCATATTTACCTCTCATTATTCTGGAAAAATAGGATATTATGATGGGGATTGAATAGCCAATCAACGTATGAGAACACAAAACAACACATCGATTGATATTCATGGAACGTTTGTAAGTGTGCACCACTTTTATGAACCACTCGGCATTTATCCACTGTTGTAAACATCATGAGATCAAGTATTAAAATATACGTTCGCGTGTATGTATTATGACGTAGAACGTCATACTACGCATCTACACATACAACATGATTTTCTCTTCGGAGCGAGGATTTCCATGTTCCTCGAAGGTGAGCACTAGGTACAAGGACATCCACACACTAGTTTATCGTTTTTTGTATCTCTTGGTGAATTATCCGCGAGAGAAGTCATAGCTTTCGACAGAAAGATAACTGACGTTATATTCCGTGTGACAGAGAATCATTTATCTCGTCACGTATATATTCGTGTGATAAGATAACAATTTCATTTATCCAACTACTCTGGTGAACCCGTGGATCCAAAACGGTTGTGCACGAAAATTCATGAAGGAATTGTTTTCGGTGACAGATGTCACTCGATTTTCCCATCATGTGGTTCGAAGGAATTACGGGAAGTTTTATTCAACAGTTTTCGATTTTTCAGAAAATTCAAAGTACAATTCTTCAATTCTAGTGTTCAAATTACATTTTTCGAGATCAAATATGAAGGGAATGATTCCATAAAAATATTTATTCGTTACACAAAATGAGGGAAGATAAAAAAATATAATATCTCTGAATCATGGGGAATAATTGAGTGAATATGTGATGAAAATTCATCGAATAAATATCAACACGTGCATGAATAATTTATACTTCGCGGTGACATTTCTTGCGATACTTTATCTACAATGATTGAAACTATAACTATACCGATGAACTGCCGTAAACAAAATTCTTGACCGTCACAGGACAATCTTAATTGTTGGTATTCCAGTTAATGACAATATTCGATATTGATTCCTTGCCGTAACATCATATTAAAAAACTCGTTTTTTTTACTACTCAGTCACTTTCACGGTAAGTTTCAAAAATACGAATAAATCATTTAAAGATTTTTAGATCTCTGGGATCCGAAAGATATATTTTCGAATGTTCCGGAAGAATTTTACAAAATTGTTCACTGGAATCCGTTTTTAAAATCCTTGACTTCAGGATAGTAAAAATGAAAATGAGCTCATAAATCAGTGTTATTGACTTCTTTATAGAACTGGTTAGAATTAATACAAAATTGATGAAAGAAATTATGCTGGATTTAATCCTCTATTCTTCGTACATTTTAATCTCCGTTGGAAACAAAATTTTGAATAATTCATTGAATGATATCAAAATATTGTAAGGTATTAAAATTACATAAAAAGTTATGTAATTCGCACGGTATACTTCTCTATAACAACTGTATAACGCTTCTATTAAATGCATTGCAAAGTTCGAAATGTAATAATAAAATTATTTTACCAACAAGCAATTTACGATTCTCACCGAAATATTACGCTCTAAGCACAGGGATTCAAAACGGTGAATGGATTGTAGTTGACTAAATCTATTCCGTCCTCAGGTAACAACGAAGAGGAATTCGATCGGGTCGTTGTCAATGTTTATCGCGCACTGAGACATCAAGTAACGATACACTTGTTCAAATTCTTACGGCACGACTTAGACAGTGGATATCATTCCCCATTATTATTTTCGCGTCATAAAAATGAAAGTAAATGTACTTTGTCCAGTTGTCTCTTGTGTCTTATCTCCTGATTTTTTCCTTAATCACAATAAAATCATGATGTTGGCATTGAAAAATTGATTGCGATAAATATATAATCACGGTGTGTACATATCTGAAACATGTTTCATTTGTTCCTGTTTTTTGTTAATAATTATACAAAGCAAGAAAGTTAACGATGGATACGTGAATATATGTGTATAGAAACCCTACTCAGGTAGAAATATTCTATTGAAATTTCTAATTGAATATCATTGAAGTTCATTCAAGCTTATTCATTCTCCCATTCGTCAATGGGATTTTATAGATTCTTCGTAACAGGGTAGTTAAAATGAATCATATATGAGGCATATATATACACGGAGATAATTAAAGAGAAATTTTCAAAACAGAATAATTCGTAAAGATTACGATGTTTCTCAGCGTTGACCAACTCGAAAACAAGTGATGTCTACGTTTCATGCGGTTTCTCGTGATAGCAACTTAATTAGCGGCATGTTCACATCACAATGTTTATTATTCGATTCTCTCCGTGGATGATTCATTTCCACTAGGGAAGGAGGAATCGAAAAGAGACAAAATGAATTCAAAAATTCCGATAGATGTTGCTCATGTATTTTTTATCTTTTATCCAGTACAAATTTTACAGGAAAAAAAAAGTATCCTTGAAATCATTAAAACCTATCGAAACTATGGAAAAACCGGTTTTCAATGAGCTCGAATGAGTTTGAGTGTTTGTTTATGGTTGCCAAGTTTGTATTAAATTTCGTGAATCAACGGGATTTGATGAGTTTTCGAAGAATTCTTCCTGCTCTCTAAATTCCTTGGAGTGAAAATACCGCAAGTCCACTCAGGAAGAGTGAGATTCCACTTCCGAAGAGTGACTTTTCACTCCATAAGAGTGTATTCTCACTACAACAGAGTGAAGGTACAACTCGGTGTACAGAGTGGAATTTCACCTTCTTACAAGAGTGAAAACTCACTCTATAGGAGTGGAATTTCACTCCTGTTGGATTTGCAGTATTTTCACTGTTTGGGAGTGGATGTTTACTCCAAGAAATTTAGAGAATGGAATTGCCAGCAGGGATGATTTAATACACTCCATCTAACTGAATAGTTGCTGCAACCAAAGACTGGATGTTGGGAACACTTTTATCGCTCATTCCTATTGAAGAACTCCAATGGAAACCAATAGGTATCATTTTATTGGAATCGATGGGTATCTATCGATTTTCCGTGTCGTCTTGTTACGGCCGCTATAGATTTTCACTGGATTCCATGTGGCGGTCAATATTCTATTGGTTTTTACTGGCAGAATCGGTAAAACCTCATGGATACCGATGGAAAATAATTTCCTATTGGAAAATCATGTCTACGGGAGTCTATTAGAATATATTGGAATTTTTCAACAGGGATTGTGTCCAATCCGTCAATCAGCAATTTCAGGATGTTTCTCTCAATCAATAAAATCAGTTGTATTACCGATCAATTGGCGGCAGTAACCAGTAGTGCTTGTTTGGCCGTATACAACTGAAGAATGAGTTATTGCAACTATCAATTCTTCTGAGGATATGAAACAACAATTGCAATCCACAACATCATTCTAGATCAATGATCTCAGAATGTAAGATGTGGTGACCCTAAACATTTCGTCTAAAAGATATCCCACATAGCACTTTTGATCTTCAAGATATCTTGACGAACTGTTCAGAAAAGTTTAAAAAGTCTTATGCGACACGAAAAGATATCTTTAAGATGTCTAAAACTGTTCTTACTCTTAAAGGACATCTAAAAAAAAATCTTTTAGAAGATCTAAAACTTGTCTTTTGAGATGATATCTTTTAGACATCTTATAGAAATCTTGTAGAAGTGAGAACTGTTTTAGATATCTTGAATATATCTTTTCGTGTTGCATAAGACTTCTTGAGTTTGTCTTGAGATATCTTTTAGACATAAAATGCTGTAAGGGATCTTTTAGATCCGGAATGTGTCTAAAAGATTCCTTTTAGACAGGAAATGTTTATTAGGTGCACAGAAAAGAGAATTCCTGTGAATCTAAGAAATTGTTATTTGAATAGGTCCAAATAAATATTTCTTCAATAAAAATGGATGTTGTTTTGATGCAAAAAAATTTGTTATTTGAATGATGGACCAAATAATAAATTCTTCTCCATGAACAAAATATTTACTTCTGTCAAAGAAATATCTATTTGGACCTATTCAACTAACAATTTTTTCGATTCAAACGAGTGCTTTTTTCTGTGTGGTTTCTTATTAAAGCAATCATTAAAAAATCCGTTGTCCTTGTAAAAATGTCCACTCCGGTAACTCTATCATTTTTCTTGCTCTTTCAGCGATTTTTTTTGTAGGCGCTATACCAACGGACCAGTTTGTTGTGCCAGCAATACTTTTTCCTCTACACTGAGATAAATTTATAATTAAATTCACTATGGAATCATAGGAATGGAGAAACATACTGACTCCCCAATTAAATCTCCTATGGCATAACAATAGAAACCTGATCAAATTCACAATGTTTTACAGTAAATGTTATCAGAAGTCAGTATTTCCCCCATTCCTATAACTCCATAGTAAATTTAACACCAAATTTTTCTTAGTGTATGTGTTCTAACCGCACCTTCTTGTAAAAACAAAAAAAAACAAAAATCCCTGGAGAAAAACGGAATTACAACAAGCGGGAATTGGAGCGAATAAAGCGTGAATATGTTTCAATTCCTTATCAAATGACGCTTTTATGACTTTCAGGTGACGTTTCCAGGCCGCTTCATACCTTCGTCTTCACCAGGGATTCTACTCTCATATAAATTTCCAGCATTAGCGTACCGTGCTTTCCTGACACCCGGGACGGTTTACTTTCCCGACCCCTCTCGGTACGCCATTGAATCTAAATCCAATTGATTTCAATTTCAAGTGAGTTTTTTGTTGAAAGCAAAGATAAAAATGAAAAAAAGAACATATTAGGAAAAGTAGAGCAAGCCTGGTGAGAATCCAAAAGTGAAGGAAGCGGGTATTGAAACTAATGAAGCATGGAAATGTTCCAATTCCCTCCTAAATCACGCCTAGGTGACTCTTAGCTTACGCTTTTGTCGCACTTCAACGCTCCATTTTCATCGGGGGTATGAAGTAACTAGTGCAATGCTCGGTATTGGAATATACATTTATATAAATAGAGACCCGTATAGAAATATTTCGCTGAAAAATTTGTGCAAAATCATGAATGATCTCTAAAAAAACATCCCATTTTGCCTGCAAAAATTTGACAAACTCTGAGAATCTCCGAAATTCTCGTGCATAATCTAATACATTTGGAACATTTTGCACTAAATTTTTTCATCAGTCTTCAGACAAAAAGGAACGATATTGCAATTTGAAACAATTATGACGGAACTCTGATAAATTGTCAACCTTTTTCAGACTATTTAGGAAAAATTACAAAATTTTCAAACACTTTTCCACATATGGTACTTGAATATAGAATATGAACATATTTATAGGATTCCAAAATTTTGCGACAACCGGGAAAAATGTCACCAATTCATTGGAGTTTTATCAAAATTTTTTCAGAACGTCATTTCGTTTCTATTTGTCTGAAAAGGAAAATAAAAATCTCTGAAAACTGTCTGCACGGAATGTCCCAAATTCGATAGATTTTTAATGAAAAATTGCTTTGATTTTTGCAAAGAAAATGCGATGTGTTTTCAGAAATTATTCATGAATTTGCGGACAGTTTTCAGTGAAATATTTCCTTAGGGGGATTTTATGAGACAATTCATGTACGTTAAAATCAATCGATTAATTCTCCACGAGTTGATTTTCGTTCCATTATTCTATCATTAGAAGTCATCGATGTTTTCTCATTTTCATATCGAAAATTTCTGCATGTTTTTTTTCCTTCTCGATTTTCAACTCACATCTATCATTATCAATTTGGAAATAATTTCACAGGGAGATCAATTTAAACAACTTAATAGAAGGAAATGATGTAATTTCGAATTCTTTTTCACCTAAACAATTCAGAGTCGCAACGAAACACCAATCGAATCGAAAATTCCCTATGCGTAACTTTCTGGGCGAAACCGAAAACTTATAAAAATAATACCAGTGATATGATGCTCTCATAAAATAGAACTTTACGTACAGAAGTAATGAAGAAGAAAATCGTTGCGCAATCCATGTTGAAACACATCCAAGAACACTCCACGACGATAATACTATTCTACGATGATCGGATCTAATACATGATGTTTGTTTTTCAAATTAATACTAACTTCACAGATGGGACAAAGGTTTTCCCCCCCCCCCCAGCCCAACTTTTCACAAACACTACTAAGATAAAAATATTAGGTGGTCCGATAGTCGTAGTCAACACAGGATAAAAGTAAAGTGACTTCTTTTATGAACTGGCGTATCGTGCCAAACAAGTTGAATCAAGGCGAGTTGTGTAGAGAGAAACACTTGATGAAACGGTGGAAGTAACAACGTGAGACACGTAGAAAAGATTGTGGTGTTGGATAAAAAGAAGGAACAAACTTTTCACGTTACAAACTATCAAGATACATGAATCGTTATTTGAGGACAGATGATTATGCAATTTGAATCGAATTTACTTTCTTTTGAATTGTAATTCGTTAATTTAATGATGATTGTATGTACGTTCTATCACTTGATGTTTTATCTAGTGTAATTGGACGAAAGAGAGAGCTAGGTAAATAATTCTCACATTATCTCACTTTTATATGTTGAAATTAACATTTATTCTCATCGAAAAAAAGTAATCTAGGAAAAGATGGTAACAAAATTGCCCAGAGTTTTTTCTTCCTCGCGTGGAATAATTAAATATTCATGAAGTTGGATGTATTCGTGTAGTTGAGAGCAGACCTCAATTTTCTTTTCATTCATATGTATCGATCGATGCTGAAATCATTGAACTACATCAAGACTTGTGGAAATAATAAGTAAATGAGAAAAAAATTAATTATCTCGACATTGGATATCTGTTCTCCGATCTATTCAATTTAATTGTTCCATACTTTTAGATACAATTTCTTTCATCTTCCACACAAGATGCATGTAATATATATATATATTCGATATACGAAAAATGCAAGTTTTAAATGAAGTTATATTGTCTCAACAACATACAATTCCTCTATTTTGTCGCTTTTATATTCGTCGTGGTCAGAAAAATAGGTTCATGGAAATAACGAAAAGGTGATTCTTCTCTCTTGCATTCATTCTCTCTCTCTCTCTCTCTCTCTCTCTCTCTCTCACTCGTTCGTTTTCTCTCTCTCTATATATATATATATATATCATTATACATTAAATATTAATATGATAACTACGGGCACTCTATGCTCTATATAAATTCGATTGTCAGGGACGGACACTGAGGTCGTTTCGAGATGAAATTTCGTTCCTTCGTGCGCGTGGGGGTTATCATCAATGGCCGGGGGCTGGGGTGGGGGTGGGGAGAGTGGGAAGGGGAGGTTAAGGGATTTCTTCTCTAAAGAGGCGCTGAAAGCGAGGTAGAGGAGTGAAAAAGATCAGGAAAAAAGGATTATTACAGTATACATTTTTTATCAATTTTTTTTTCTCCTAATAATAACAAGTCCTTCGAATCAACACAATCGATGAAACATACTTAACAATTGACTATTATCGGCAACTATAAAAATTTTTAAATAAAAATCTTTAACAATCTCATCATCGCCATTATTCTCATAATAAAATCTAATAAACACATTAGCCTTTACATAAAAATTCGATTTCTCTCATCTATTTTTCACTGTATCTTGATTATTTCCTTCCTCATAATAATTGATTGAATCATCAATGTAACAAATTTCCCGTGTAAAAACACGATGGAATGACACAATATTTCACTCATCTACATTCGTCCATGATTAAATCATATCGTGTGCAGACTCACATTGACTATATTCACATATTCTAAATTCGGCACCCGACGAGGGTTTATTCTTAATTGTATATGACAAATTATGTTTTACTCACAACTGTGGTACTCATTTTGTTGAAGGTTTCGTAAAAGATCTGTAACTTTGGAAAACAGATGGGAATTTCACATGAAGTTCAGCTTAAAATATCTATATCGTTCCCAACGACTGTTTGATAAAGATTTGGCAGAAAAATAAAGATACAAGTGATTAACATTGTCAAACACCCTCAGTATATGATCATATTTGGATAAAAAAAAAAACAAATTCAAAACAGTAAAAAAAGAAGAAGTATCGTAGTCAGATACCAAGGGTTTTTGATGAATATGTGTTTTTTCTCCTAATTTATTCACTAATAGAAATGTCTAATAACAAGAATAACGACATCATATCTCGGAATATATCGCGAGCAAGCTCTCATGATTTTATTGCTTTAATTAACCTAAGACTGAACCAGTAAGTTAGTACGAATTTAACGAAATATTATTTTTTGTTTGTTTGTTAATTCGCTGCTCTCTCAATTCGATCAACACGATAATTCAGTCTTGCGAATAGTGTACTTACTTGTCGATATTATTATTACGGCAAATAGTTATTGTGCACATTCCTTGCAAACCACAAAAAGAAATTGCAAATCGTTAAAGACGTACTATCTGTATTTTTTTTTTATCATTTCGAATGCTTTACGATCAGGTATTTTTATAGGATGTCCTAGAAAATAACTCGAACCTGTCTGAGGATGATTTTTTAGGCACGACCAATGAACTTCTCTCTTTGGTAGAATATTGGCAGTTGCTTAATTTTTCAGGGGGAAAAGCTGTCTTGATTTCTTCCTAAGAATTATTCTCTGAATGATTGGAGATGATTTCTAGGACACCTAAAGTATACGTGTCTATTTATTTTTTCAAACTCAACCTTAGACCACATTGATCTAGAAATCACACGTTCTTTCCCTATTGAAAAGTTCAAAGCGTTTGTACATGTTTCACGTAATTTCAGATGCGTGTACGAATATAAGTACATATATATAAATATTTTATAATTCCAACTTCAAGTCACGTGATGGGGGAGCACATAGCAATGTCAACGGGGGTCTAAATGAGAATCTAGATGAACATGCAGTCCGAGGTTCTTTTTTTTCATTACTCGAAGAATTTTAATTATCAAATCGATACCTGATGGAAAAAAAAGCGAAAGATGAGGTAGGATTTGCCTAAATATCTTTTCAATTGGGTGTTTTAAAATCCAAACTCGACACTCGCTTGGAAAATTTCATCAAATTCGATTATATGCAAATATTAATGCTGATTCTTTAGTCAATTTATAATCCAAATTGGTGAAATTTATACAATTCTTGATCCATTGCGGAATGATTATGAACTTTATTTACAGAATTTTCGTCTGTGTCAAGTTTACCAACTTCATTATAACTTTCTTCACACGAATACTGATAGTTTTGAATTGTTATTTGTTCTTTGTTTGGCAGCTGGTTGAATTTGTCACATTACAAACGAACTTTTCTTTCAATGTTTATTATCGACAATTATTTCTTTTCGTAAATAAACAATAAAAAGAAAAAAATTGAAAATTACATACGAATAAGCCCAGAGTCGTCAATTATTTGACCACGCTCCACACTCTTTTTCGAATATTTCGTCATCCCGTTGAGGATTTTTTAGATAACGAAATTTTTAATAATAAATTAACGAATTCGGGTCGATGTTCGTTAGTGCTTCTTTGAATTTTTCTCATCCACGAGAACTCGATCGAAAGATTTTCATTTTTGAATTATTCCACTGAATTATATCTGTTACTATTGTCCTTTCGATCGATGTAGATTGATCAGACGATTGAGGAAGAATGAAAACGGAAACGTTACAATGGTATAACATATCGCTAAACAATTCTTACAAAGCCTTGACTGTTTCCGTTTCACTTTTCCTCTCAAGTTACGTCGATGAGGCTTGAGATGAGGGATACTGTTCTGGCTGATAATACCTGAGACCGTTTATCTGTGAAACACAAATTTTTATATTGTTTTTGCTCGTTACTGTTAGCTTGGATATGAAAATGAAGATTGTTTTTACCGTCATATCGTATTCAGTGATGTATGCTGGAATTTCTAGTTGGTCAGGTGACATAACTTCGTACAAATACTCTACTCCAGGTAAACTGTGTACCTTCTGTTTAATTGCTGGTGCCATAAACGTTGTGAACCACCATGTCATCATCTGTGAATCAAATAATTCATTTTTGTATATAAAATCATTCGAAATATTTTGCGAGTCGGATTATTAAGAAAATTCAAACACAAAAAGAAACGAGCTAAACTTTGCGGCAACTTTTTTCATAAATTATGCATTTATCGAAAATCTTCAATGCACAATTATAAAATCCAGGGTTAAACCCTAAATGTAAGTTTCAGCCTTTTACCAATTTCTAGGGAATATAAGGAGGTTTTTGAAAGTAATAATCTCTGAATATAAAAAATTCTTCATCATTCTATTCCCCAATATTGACAAAAAATTTAACCTATTGAATCTTGCTAAATTTTACTGAAACTTGAGCAAAGTTCTTTTTCATTCTTTCCATTCGATTTCATTTGAGTGGATAGTACACGGAGAAAACGGGACAGTAATGGTTACTGTGTTACAGCACTCGTTTCTCTCGGCACAGTAACCTGTACCGTGCCGAAAAAAAGGAATACTGTAGCAGAGTAACTATTACCGTGCTGTTTTCTGTGTGTACAGGTTTTTCTAACCACGAATTTATTTTGAATTTCAAGTTGTCAAGACTTAATTTAGAAAAAAGAAAGATTCTCCTGATGCTGAACTGCCCTTAAACCTCGTAAAAAGACAAAAGAATTCATTGAAATGTCTTCAAAATACCTCGATATAATAATCATAAGTGCTTACGTTTCGTAATTTATTTCGTTCTTTAGTTCTTTCGTATGAAAGAATACAATGTAGTGGATGTGAATGTTTCTAATTTAATTGAATGGAAAAAAACGGAATGTTACATTATACGAAGATTAACGATCTATCTGTCAAGCCATACTTTGATTAATATGTAAATAACTGCAGACAATTATTACGAACAGAATGATGAAAAAAATGTATCAAAGTAGAGGAAACTGTATGAACGGAAGAAAAATTCGAATAAGTCTTGAAATAGTTGCGTATTTGAAAAATTATTTTTATATCAGATGGAATTGTATTCCAAAAGTTTCAAAAGTATATTTATGATGATGATATCAATTCATTCCAGAAAGCAGTACTAACCTTGGTCCAAAAAGTGGGGTGAATGATGTAAAAGTGTTTCAAATTCTTTTTGTATCTGAAAGAAAAGAAAAACATTGTGAGTGATTGATCGTTCATGAATATGTTGTATAACCATATTAAAAATATATATACTAACTTGTACGGGAGTACATTGTAAACTTCTCGTAACCATTGGAAACTGGGATAGTTGCTGTTGTTTGTAAGGGTGTGGAAATAAGCAATGACGTAGTCTCCCTTTACGATTGGATCCAAAAGCTGTATCAAGTACAGTAAGGCCTGGAAAAAAATCATACATTTATACATATATACGTATATAAATACAGGAGAAAAAATTAAGACGAAACTACACATGCACCTCTCATCAAATGATATTTATAACCATCAAAGAATTGAATATTGAATTCTTTAGTGCAATAATCAATAGATATGACGTTACTTCTACGTGCGTTATCACTTCATCTGTTTATAGTCTCGGCTTCTTTCTTCTTTTTTTTTTCAATCTTTGACATTTTAGGTGGAAAAAGAAATGTGGTGGTTATTATTTGTAGATTGTATTTAAAATGTCAAGTTATTTGAGAATCAAATAATGAACTTAGATATGTGAGAAATTTATATTTCGAAATCGTGAATTCCAGAGGGATGCGAAATTCCACGAAAGTTTAAGGGTCCTATGGAAGTTTTAAGAGCATTCCGTAGACCCTGGAGTTACTAGATCTCTCTACCCAAAATACTTGAAGAGGACTAAATAAAATGGGATGAAACAACCAGCCAGATCTTGTTCCATACAAATAGAAGGTCTGGTTGGTTGTTTTATCCCATTTTGTCGAGTCCTCTTCAAGTATTTTGGGTAGAGAGATGTGGGAACTCTAGGGTCTACGGGATGCCCTTAAATCTGTGTCATATTAATGCAAATTTTTTAAATCATCATCTTTAGCTGTCAAAATTTGTCAAGCTCATCCCATAATACTTCAGAAACACTATGTATTTTATCATTCCCCAATTAAAATTTGTACGTATTTAAATTTTGCGCAAAATTTTGTATGCTTGGGCTGTCGCTTGAGAGTCCTTAAAGACCTCAATTAAAATTCTCACAACATAATATAGTAATCCACAGAATGACATTTTATTCATTATGACATTTATATGACAATAACCATATTATTTTTTACGAAAAGTAATTATTCATTGAAGTTACATTGATTGACGATACAATGCGTTCATTTAAAATTTTCCACAAAATTACATATACTTATTGAATGACAGAGTATTATTGACTTTCCGATAAAACGAATATTGATTGTCTGGACCTGTAAAAGATATATGCACAATTTGCGAAATGGCATTCGAGATAATTCAGTTTTTTATCCTACGCACGCTGAAGTTCCATACAATACTTCCATACAATAATCTTGATTCAAAGAACAAAGATTATTATGATATATCTCTAGAGGATTGCATAATAAAAATCGTGATCCATGTACATAAAGGGAGATATTGTATTTGATAAAAAGCTGTTGTAGAAAATTCAATCACGGTGGTATATTTTTCTTCGTTTCGTCACTGTTGATTTTCGGAGCAGATGTGAAAAAAAACAGAATCAAATAAAATAAAAGGGTGAGCAAAACAAAACTTTCAAGGAATCAATCGACGGCAACATTCGATAACACGGGATTCGTCCGATTTTCAATCGGGGTCAACCTTGCGAAATGGTCTACAACGTCAAGTTAATATCTTTTTTGGCATGGCGAATGGATGTTGATTGTAGATGTTGTGTGTGTACAAAAGAATGAAGATATATATTATTATTAAATCGAATAATTTGTGATACGAAATTTTTTGATTTCAATAAATGGTTTATCAAAGGTATGAATCTAATGCAGAAGTTTTGTGCAACGAATTATGCCAATGATGATATCTGAGATTCGGAGACATAGAGTAAGCAATGTGTGTGAAAATATTTATAAGCTTCGTGCTATGATCTCTGATAATATACTTGAATAATATACATCAAATGATGTATGACAGATTTTGCAAATGAATGAATTAATTGACTGTTTGGTACAGGGAATAAAACACTTCATGTATGAACTGCAAAATAAGAACGGTGAGAGAAAATTGTACGCTCTCCACTCAAAAACTTTGCTCAAAATCGATAGAGATAGGAACTTTCTGCTTTTTTGAAGAGCAATTTATGGTACCAAAAATCAGTAATTTATGCTTCAGTTATGCTCTTTGTTTTTGCAAAATTCTGCTCATATTTGCTGCCAAAATTATTTATTTATATTTCCTATGTGCATATGCAAAACGCATATAATGACTTTTTCATACAATTTTGCATATAATGATATTTTTTCGTTGATAGTGCATATTTTAGTGTAAAATGTCAAGAATTGGAGAAATGAATAGTAGATTTGAACAATAAACGGAGTTTTCAACTTTGAGGTATCATCAAATTCTTTTCCTACGAGATTCTTCATAGTTGTATTCTGGAAACTTCACTGGCAGACCCCAAGGTTTCGATACAGCATAAATTCTTCAACTGAATTATCGTAATAAAAATAATAGAAGTTGCACAATTGATACGCGCACTTCCAGAATCATTCTCGATCGAAATCCGAAATAAATTAGACCCTGTGTTTTCAAAAAATCCAAATTTCAAGGTGCTCGAACGAGTGGATTCTTATATCAACGGGACAAATCAAATTCTGTCTGAAATGATTTCTATGGAAATGGCAACATATTTTAAATTCTGTCTGATGACATCGGTAGATGTAGAACGCTCATTTTCGGCTTAGAAATTGATACTTGACGACAAGCGTCACAAGTTTCAAATAGAAAATTGAAAAAGATACATAGTAGTATATTTTTATATGAATTATAATTCATAATTTGGGATTGATGCTCTGGAAACAATTGTATTGTTGAATTTTTATTTTCTAAAGTATATTGTGCAATTTGTGGAGATTTATTTGATTTATAAAGCTTAGATTTAATATTTGAGCAATAAAATCTTGATTTCAAATCAAATTGTCAGTGTTTTATTAGTGCATATTTTGTTCCTTTTTCGTGCATATTTGCATGCATATTTTGGCATTTTGATAGTGCATATAATCCGATGTCTATTCATCACAGATAATTAAACATCAGATTATATGCGAATTTTTATTTTTACTTCTTTTTATTCTCATTCAATACTCGATGATTCATCTTTTATCGGATATATTTATATTATATATCCCCATACAGTCATAATTATATGAAATATTCAATAGTCGAGTCCATTGGGTGCACCCAAAGATCCCCCAAATCGCTCCAATGATAAAAACAAATCGATTGGTTTGCAGCGAGAAATTTTGGTGAATTCATAGACAAAAATCCACCTTCGACACAATTCTCATCCAACGTTAATTAATTTCGTTTTCGAGTACTCAGAAATAGTTCCAGTTGAATGTATTACTGCACCATTTTTGTAATACTCCACTCATCTTGAGAAAAATTTGAATCAAAGTTAAAACAAAGGTCTTCACTGAGAGAAAGTATTAGTTGCCATTATCTGAAAAAATTATAGTAAAATAACTATTTTTTTTCAGTATCACTTACGAATGTTTATGGTACGATGTAACCGAAGGTTGGGATCGAAATTACCTGATTTTTAGTAAACACGACTATTTTTCACAACTACTTTTTAATAGTAAGCTAGATTATAATAGGATAATTTATAAATTCTGGTTAAAATGACTTGTAAATGTGTACAAAATAATAACCTAGATAACAATCTATGAAAATCATATGACAAAGGTTAAAAAAATGACACTAGGGTTTCTTTTTCCTCTTGTTCTTGGACATTTGATCCACTTTTATCGCAATGTCGAGTAGGGAAACTATATCGTTTGATTCCAATTTATAACCTACATCAATACTTGTTACTACGTTTGTACATATAAGAGTGAATGCCTTGTGAAGATACCACTCCCATTGTAGAGAAAAATACGCATTCAAAATCAATTCAGCCTTTAGACCCCTGACAATCTAAATTGCACAATTTAAAATAGCAATTTTGACAACTTTGACTCACGCCCCTATACGTTTCAAAGGAAGGAAAGTGTCCAAAGACAATTGAATACGAAAACAAGCTTGATTATATTGACTATAATTTCTTAGGTGAATCATTCAAATTTTCAGTAGCTGTCATTGAAACTATTTAGTTGAGACGTTTTAGTTACAGTCACTATAAGAATTTCTCTCAGTGTTGATATTGAATTGAATTAATGAATTTTAATTAATTCATTCATTACGGTACAGAGTCCAAATTTCAAGGAAGATTTTTTTCCAATTTTAAAAACAAAATTTTTCAACAAAATTTCAGGAAAACAATTTTTTGGAAATTTGAAAGTCGCGATTTTTAGAATGATTATGCAGCAAATATGCTGAAATTCTCTTATGCTGCTCCGAGTGGGAAATCATGCTTTATTATGCTCGCGAATTTCAAGTTAATTTCAATTACATAGTCCAGTATAATAAAAATATTAAACTAAAATCGCATTATCTGAATTTATGCTTTTATGCTCCTAGCATGAAGTTCCTATCTCTGAAAATCGAAATAAAATAAAACGATTCATCGGAATGGATAGCAACGTAGGATATTATTCTACAAACAATATGAACTATAAAATCGCTTATTCTTATACCTACATTTAACCCGAGGCTCGAATAATATAAAGTTACAAATACTTGATACTTGATAACTTGACCCTGAATAGGTATTATTTCCAACTGTGATTTCATCAAGTTCTGCAAAATTTAAAGCGGGAAAACGTTATATTCTATGGATATGCGACGTAAAATCTTGAACCGTGTTTTGTTTTTTGTCTCCCGAAGATAGATTCGATACGAATGGAAACTTAGTCGACTTATCGAACCGTGGTATATCATCGAAGAACGACACTGGGATAAATTACAATCGTGAATCTAATATGTCTGTAAAAATTAACATGAGAGCAAGGTCGAAGATACAATGATTGAAGTGATCCTTGAGGCTACAGACTCTGTAACCCAGTTTTGGTAACTTAAGAAATTGCATTCCGTCTCTCGTCCTGTGTGCGTTCTCATTCGTTTTATGTACATAATTTCTCTTTTTACAGAGTTACGTACAAACACATGATTCGGGTACACGCTTCGCGATATTCTCGTTGTGGCGTTGTTCTTTTATAATAAATTATGGTAAAGGAAAATTCATCACAATTTTTGATTTCATTAAAATAAAAATAGATCATATGGAGAAATTTTTCTTCATTAAAATTATCAGCAATATTCTATTAGTATAATATCAAATAAATCATAAAACAAAAAGTAATGAGAATAGTGAAGAAATTTGTATTTCATCCAGGTCTCATTAATTGTAATTCTCTCTTAATTAAAAGAGGATTATTAGGTCGATTGGAATATGGTACTGTTTTTCATTTATATTCTATTTGAAATTAAATTCTTCTCAATCTTTGCTATCATCTATCATTATTTCATTCATTTGTTAACTCCGGATATAGATTTGAAGTTTTGGAAATTTCTTTCGAGTACGACTTCTCATTCATTCGAATCAAATATGAAATATTATCCCAGAGGTCAATTTTTCAAATCCCGGAGAAGATTCTAATTATATAACTGAGTCATTTACATGTATATCAGGAACTTTCTATCTAGTAAAAAATACATAATCATTACAAAGAAATCGTCCTTTAATGTCTTCTTTCCACCTACATGGATCGTGATGTCTATTTTTCTCTTTCTTGGAAGGATGTGAATCATTCGTAATGAGAAAAAGTGGTTTATTCCGACCGGGAATGAGAAAAGAAATTGTATATTTGGGTAGACTTGTGAATAAGTTGATCTACACACCCTTACGACGCAAGCAAGTAAGGGTGCAAGGTTTTCCTTCCACGGTCGTTTGCGGCCGGTCTATTTCTGGACGTGTAAATATCGATTTGCTCAGCAACAACGGTGAAGAACGACGACTCAAATATCACGTTAGCGGCGACGGTACCGGCGGAGCCGGTATACCGGCATGCCGATTCTATTAACAAAACCTACTATATGCTATAGCAATCGTATCAGAGGTGAATGAGAAAATATATTATATTCGAAATTACCGTGGAAAGATTTCCGCGGTGAGCCAGCTACGCTGGTACGATAACGAGAATCAACACAATGACAACGATGATGAAGTCATTTCATATACGATACGGTGGTTTCTAAACTGTGAATGAACGAATCTGGATATCTAAAAGCATGCTGAGTGAAAAGTAATTTTCTCCCTAAATTCCTTGGAGTCCAAAATTCACTCTCGAAGAGTGAAAATACTGCAAGTCCAGGAAGAGTGAGATTCCACTCCTAGAGAGTGACTTTTCACTCCAACAGAGTGAAGGTTCAACTCGGTTTAGAGAGTGAGAACTCACTCTTGTTGGACTTGCAGTATTTTCAGGTTAAGAGCGAATTTTCACCCTAAGAAATTTAGAGAGTTCCTTCAAGTCAAAAAGTTTCTGCCGAAGAGGGAAGTTTTGACAACAAACTCTTTCACAAACTTCATCATGTGGATGAACAGGAATGAAACATTACAAGTTCTTTATAAACTGATTGGGAAAATATTTATCATCTCCACAATGAATAAGAAGAAAATCCTCTATCTTTCCTCATTTTATTAGTTTATTAAAAAATTTTGTAATATATCAACAGCATAATTTTTCTCTGCGTATAGCACAAGATTTCGACGTTCAATCTTTCAAACAGAAAATATGAAATCATGATGACGGATAGATCGATAAAACCCAAACAATTTCTTCTTCCCACCCGAGGAAATCATTCGAATTACTTCGAAGATTAATAGACATTGAAGGAGCGAGATCTCAAGATTCGAGTTAGTTAGGTTTCCACGATGTTGCTCTAAGAGTTTGATTAAATTTGGTTGTGCGATCGAATCGATTTCCTCACAATTTCTATTCCTATCTTGAAAAACTAATTTACGAGGAAGGGCCGAGTGGTTGCGATGATGAGATTGATGATGTAGGAGTAAGCGAAAAATTATTTTCATAATTTTCCTTGAATTTCAAAAGTAAATTCTATTTATTGAAACCAGTTCGGTTATATAACGTGATGCAAACTGTACCTTATCCAAGTTGATTGTTGAAGCTGGAAACCATTTGCCAACGAAAACGATAACTGGTCGACCCTGGCGATCGACGCCACTTTGATACAGACAACCTATCCCTGAAACTTCCGACAGATCTTCCGTTTTCGCTCTCCTCAAAAGTCTCTCGTATCTGCAAAAATAAACATGCGTTTCAAAATTAATATATCTTGACTGAAAACAAATGTTGTTAATATCACGGTCACGTCGATGGCGATTCTTCATTTAATATGAGTTTCATGCAGATTTTTCAGTTCTTAAATCTCTGTTTTCTTTTATTTTGTTCAAATTTACAAAACCATAATTCACGACTTTGAATATAATATAAATATACACTGACAGATAAACGACCTGGTTAAAACATTCGTGCTCACAATAACTTGAAATCTGGTTCGATTCATTACGAAATGTGATTGTGATGTCCAGAGAGAGTGGTTGAAGCAAAAATTAACACTATCACTGTTAGAAATTTCCACTCACGCGATTGAAAAAGTTCTTGAAATTTCAATAACATTTGAATGACAATTCAGTAATATGATATAACAAAAATTGAAATTCTAATTCAATCACTATGAATTGAAAGCTTAATTTACAAGTGTACTTGAAAAATGTATGAAAATTCAAGAAATTTTCAAGTGTACATATTCTGGTTATTACATCAAGAAAAGATACCAGTTTTTCTAACCTAAAGAATGTAGTTAATTTTCGCTTCAACCACTCTTTCTGGACATCACAAGCACATTTCCTGGTGAATCGAACCAGATTTCAAGTTATTGCGACCACGAACGTTTCAACCAGCTCGTTTTTCTGTCAGTGTATACAGGGAAAAGGTGTATTTTTAGTACGATACACATAAATTCTGTTCCTCGGAGATCAAAGATCGTAAAATAAATCATAAAACATTTCAAGACCAATCTGACAAGTCATTAGACCTTGATTGTTCGATGTCGCACCAAGTAAATCCTAATAGGGACTGAAATCTCCTAACATAACCTTTCCCGCTTACATAAACACATCAAATTTCGTGCACATCTCTTCACAATTAGTTTGATCAATTTTTCTTAGATATCAATCCCACAAGATGAAATACTAAGTGCACGCCATTTGTTGCAAGTGAATAATGTATAACTCAAAAACATCGTATATCTCGATTTCTGACAAGGGAAGTCAGTTCAGTCAATATTAACCTTATCTTCTTACATACATCATACTGTTCTTTGTTTGTCAAAATCATTTACTAATTTCGTGCAAGATATGAAGTAGTCAAGATCCAATCCTTTGGAAATGAAAATCCTAAACTTTCAAGCGTACACGTAAAAAAGTCCTATGTAAATTCTGTACACAGTATTGCATGTACATAAACGGAATTGGAATAAAATTTACATTGGAACCAATGTTGTATGTAAATGGGAGGAGTGTTCCTGTGAAGTAACTATTATAACAATGTAAATTCAACAGGACTGTGTAGTAAATTTTACATATGACCCACACTCTGTAATCGTCACCTCACTTTTCATGTAATGTTTACATGGGCTTTTTTTCCGTGTAAGATGAACCATCAAGGAGCCATCGAAGAAATAAATATCTATCAATTGTTTTCATACTCTAACGGCACAATGTGTCTCTAGGACGTTTTCTGAACATTCAGAAAACCTCTCCTACGTTCTATAAACCTTCCATAAACGTTCCAGTGGCACTTTGTGCTTTCTGGATAAGAAGTTACTTCTATTGTGAACACAATCGAATTATTTTAGAATAGCAGAAATTTGTAATAGGTACTATTCTTTTATGCATTGTTGACCTACACAGTAAAAAGTGAAACTTCAAATGCAGCCAAAAGTAGATGGATTCCATCTTAATTTCCAAAGTGTGATGGAATTGACTGAAATTCAGTCTTTTTCATTGCTTACTTTCAGTTGGAATAGGCGCTACTTTTGGCTGCATTTTTAAGCTGATATTCGGGATCACTTGAAGTTCCACTTTTTACTGTGTATTGGTCATCGTTCATATACTGGGTAGTTCACCCTATGCCAGCTTTGAAATCCAACTGCTTTCAGTAATTGATACAAGCATATATTTCAACAAGGACGAGCACGTTACTCGTTGATGTATTTCAACACTATACTGCTGCAACAGGCCGGAATCTGACCGCGGGGATACGGTTTCTTTTGTTCTCGATGGATTGCAGTACAAAAGGGTTAACGTCTCAATAACTGAAAGCGGGCTCTAACGTCTGTGTCAAATTCAAATTGTTTGGAAAATGTGCTATTTCCCTACTGCAACTCTACTCCTATATCATGTTATATTCAAATTGATATCATAAAAATGTATTATTACAACTGTAAATGCAGAAATCGTAAGCGACAAATCTTTCTGATACTCTCAAATCATTATGGCAGGTACTTACTTAAAAAATCTTGAATTATTGAAATTTTCACTATAAAGTTAGATAGTTCCAACTGTTTTATGTTAACAATAAAATTCAAGAGATATTCAAAAGATTTTAAATCAATCGAACAATCCGGCACTGGTCTGTTATTTGAAAAAGTTGTTATAATTAATTAGAAAGAAGTTTTTTTATCAACCAATGAGAAAACTCTCTTGAGTTTTTTCGATATTATGACGAATGTAACCCGTCTTGAAGTATTTTGAAACCAGAACTGAATTCTTTCATTGATTCTGAATGTCTTTTTCTAAATATCAATGTGATTAATTGAATATCAATGACGTAGAATGACTGAAAAGATATCTAGTAGTTTTCTAGGGAAAAAAATATCCTCTTCCATTCGACCAAAGTTCACAAATGTGAATTTATATTTATAGGTGAAGCTATTTCCTTGTTCTTCTTAATTATCGAATTTCATATGGATTTGAAGTCTTCAGAGAATAAGGAAACTCGATAACTGTTACGGAAAGAAATAATCAACTACGGGACGTATTTTGTAGCTTCCACAGCTACTCACATAGCGACAACAACGAGAAATGTAAAACTTCACAGCTGAATTATTTGCTTCTCCAAATATCAGCTACAAAATTTGCGCTGTCACAACTACGATTTTCCATTGTGGTATCTGCACGCAGAGAAAAATTCTTGCTAAAAAAGCGTTTCCGAAAAATCTGCTTTGCTAAATTACCAAAATGATTGCTATTACAGCAAAAATATTGCTATTTTAGCAAGATATTTGCTGATTCAGCAAAATTTTCCAGCCGTCTGTATATCTACAATTTTCTGCTAACTCAGGGACAAGTTTTGCCACATCAGCAAAGCAAATTTTCGAGGTTTGCTGTTTCAGCAACTTTTTTTCTCTGAGTGTGATGAATAGCCATAGCTGCAATTATTTTAGCTACTCTCTAAGTCAAAATCAGTGAAAAAACGTTGTTCAAAAAGTGAGTAGCTTTATTTTTTTGCGTGTTGAGACAAAAAGTTAGACCAAGGGGGTTTCGTATCTCTTTATCTCATTCTTGGATTAAAACAATTCATTCGAAAGTATCATACATCCGGTCAATTTCGTTGAATTTTGATTCCAACTGTGAAAAATTTGGTAATATATTGCATTAAAATCTTGTATAACAATGATGAATGGTTAGTGTATCGTACTTAATTGATTTGCGGTTGAGTATGAGAATTCTTTTATCGGAGTTGACTCTAGGTCACGACCATGACTCAGAATATAGTCTATACTCAGTAAATCAACATGTTACGCGATTTCGTTATGGAAGTTATATGATTATCGGGCAAAATAATCAATTTCATATAGGTTATTCGCAACACGTAAGTCACGTGAGTTCCAAAGAAATATCAATGTTGAGAATATAAGCAAAATAAAACTGAAGAATATCGAAAAAATGATAATCATAAATATTGTATCTTTTTTTCAAAAAGATACTCGACGGTCTCGATAGAGAATTTAATGATATCGAGTCAAGTGCTAAGGAAAAGAAAAAAATGTATGCAATAAATTTATCTCTCTTCTTACTATGATAAGAGAACTTCGAAACTGCTGACAACTTTTTACTCGATTTTATAACATTCATTCTTTCAACATTACCCGACTTTCCTTTACAAAACAGTGAATCCTTTTATTGATTAGCAGAACCATACGGTATATTTCAGAGAATTGATGTCATAATCCATGCGTGTTCTCAATTCGGTATAAAACATACAAATAGAATACAATGTATAGAATTTTGATAGGATTTAATTTGACGGAGTGCTTTTTTTTCAGTTAGATATCGATATACATCTACACGTTGGGTGGGTCGTAGTGACGAAAGGTGGTATTTCAGGATTAATACATTAGTTCACATCTGAAAAAATGTTTTTGTTCTTATCGGAGTTATAATAAAGTTTAATGAACAAACTCAAATGGCACACGTACCGGTGAAACAAGTAAAGTAACATGATAATTTTCTCTCGATTTCAAAAGCAGCTTTCTTTGTAACAAGTAAACTATGGATAAATTGAATACAAAAAGGTCTTGGAAAAACATAGCTGGATTTATAGTGTAATTCAATTCAGGGGAGGTTCTCATCTAGCGGTCCCTACATAAGGTGATTTTCTCGAGTAAATAAAGAAATCGGGGGGTTTCACAGTTGTTAATTGAGTCTTCGAGTACATAACAACATTTTTTGCAGTAAACAATAATGCCATGGGAATTGTTGATACGTGTTGAAACATAACCACCTAAAAAAACATTGATCAATCGGGCGCCACTATAGCACTTACAAAAATTATCAGAAATCGAAAATCCAAAAATTTTTATGAAATATATTATTTTTGTTGGAAGTTGTACCAATAAAACCAATGAAAACTCTAAAATTACAAAAATGACAGACATGCAAACTTTTGGTAGCGTTTTTTCACCTTTTTTCGCTCTTTGAAGTGTTATAAAAAGAAAAAAAAAAGCAAATGTCATCTCTATTTAGGTTCATCCTCCAATAAATTCAATCACCTTCGAAATAAAAAAAAAAAGAGCGATCCTTTCAGTAGTTTTTGAGATATTGTAGAGCAAAACTTAAAAAACATGGTTTCGAGAAAAACGCTTTCAAAGTTTCAAGATACGAATCCTTTAACTTGAGAAAATTTTTTTCATGTACTTCAAGGCCCATTTGATGAGTTTCAAACAATTCGAATTCTTAATTTACTCCCTTATTCAGAAAAATGAGAACCGCCCCTTAAATGCAATGGAAAGAATTAGGAAAATTTTGTATTCTTGAAGTTTGAATGCTTTATAGAAACGAAACGAAAATTCAAGACTCGCAAAATCTGATGAATCATCGGTGTTTATCTTCTCGAATTAACTTCTTACAACTGGAAACATGCACTCTGAGATTCTATATCTTTGAAAGCTGAGTATTTCGTTATTTGATTATCAATTTGTTCCAACGAAAGATTGAAACTTCAACAAGCTGAAGATTTCTACCTTTTTCTACACAACATATAGTCGTTACAACCGAAGATATGGATATTCTCGTATTGTATTATATAGTTGAATTCGCTAACCAATTGAATTACTTTTCAACGCTTTTAATTTTATTTGCAAAATATTGATATTACAGGATTGAAAATAACTCTGAGTATCGATTTTATTCCTCCCTGGTGAGAGTTTTAACATGAATGGAAGCTCAACAAGACTCTGCTTATACTTAAAATGAGGATTAATTGTTTTGACTTGACCTTTTATTTCGAACGCAATTTCATTGAACAAAATGAACAAAGGACCGCTGAGGTTTCAATTCCTTATTTAAATGAATTTTGAATTGAACATAGTAGGAGTATTGAAGCGTACATGTACAAGACATGCGTGTCTCTGCTTCTAATAACATTCCCAATCGTTATATTGTATTCAAAAGAATTGAATCATTTTCATTGCTCATTTAATTTTCAATTTGTTTCAGCGATATAATTCGAGGGAGTTCACTCAATCATAAACCGAGGTTTTGTGTTTTTTGTAATTCACATAAGATGACATATTTTATCGATGTTTTGTATATATATCTATAAATTGAATAATCGTGTGGAGTATATAGAAATCAGATTTTATATTTGGTCCTGGAATTCAAGTTCAGTTGTCGTTGTTCAATGGACATTGAAAGAATCCTTGAATTTTTGTAACGCCCATATAACGGCACTTTGTGCCAAATGAAAGTAAACAACTATAAACAAAATATCCTAATGATATAAAAAAAGACCGAGAAAAATATGATTTCAGAGCGAAAAATCCATGAAAAAATGAAATTGATATATCGTAAGTGAACTTTGTTACAGTGATGTTTAAAAAAGAACCAATTGAGAGTCTTCGACGATAGAAACAGTCATTATTTCCTTGTACTGAAAATGAGTCAACAAAACTATATAAGAAGAAATTCGATCCAAGGAGGTGAATAAGATTCATTGAAGTGTGAAATTCGTGCGAAACTCACGTCTAAGTGAGAACGTAAGTTAAACAAATAAGAGAATACATACCGATCCTCATCCTCGATCATATCCACCATGTCAATCATGACCATTCTGATTATGAGTACACTTTGATTTATGAATAATTTTATCGGTACAAATATGTTACATACACGAGAACACAAGAAAGGAATAATCAACACCGGCAAATTCTCTTCTCAGATATTGTTCTCCTCGAATAATTTTATTGTTTACAAAAGGAAGACGACATAGCTATCTTTCAAGTTTTCAAAAAAGTGAAAAGTCATTAAACACTTGGTAACATTAGTTATTTGTTTGACAGTGCAATATTGTAAATAAAACAATCGAATTACCGAAATATGTTATTATACAAAGGGATAAAAAATCTTCTCAACGTACGACGAGATTTCGTTTACATTTATGTATATATATATATATGGATTCATATAAGGAATAATGGTATATAAAAATGTGTAACTCCACGACAAGTCGGAGCAAACTAAACTGAAATGAAGGTTTCGATTGGAGTACAACGAGCTTGTCGTTGATGGACGTGAGGAAACGACGAAACGCTTTTAGCGTACCGCGCTTGTTCACGCGCAACCACCGTAGTTGTATGTTAAACTCACGCCAAAGCGCTTGCTCAGGTTCAATTGGGATATCGAAGAAGGATTCGAGCTGATATCTCAAGGCAAAAGGGTAACTCAAAAATCACATTTATGGTTCTTGATTTACACTCAAATATGTAGGATTTTGAGTTTTGATTACAATCTGATGACTCTCCGATTGAAATATTGACAAGGAGTTGGCAAAGAAACTTCGATTTTGAAAAATCCAAAGAGACTTGGATGCACTCGACGTGCATCATCCATTCCGTTCCTTTTTTTAGAATATGTTTGTTTTTAGTTTGTAGATTTGAATGGAATGTAGAACATTCTTTACATTCAAGGCAAAACAAAAAACCATTCAAGTTTTCTGTGAACTTTATGAGTCTGTGAGCAATGTGTTCTAAAAATTTCAATTCCAAGAAATTAGAGATCATGTCAGAATCATCTATGCATTGAATTTAGAATTTTGAATGTCAACTGCATATGCTGTCAATAAACAGGCGCATAGAGGAGTGAGATTCATATAAAATTATTGAATCCAATACACAAATGTTTATGATTCTCACAAATATATCCAACAGGGAAGATACGAAGAATATACGAAGATCAGAATATCATAATATATAAATATCATTTTTTGACAATCTAAGATAGAATTGGATGGTTGATATTGTAATAAAATATTGGATGAAAAGCAATTTCATCAAGTTTGATAAGAAATTAAAAAGAGAAGGGACCGTTGAAGACGGAAGAATTTTTGATTTCCAAAAGACAACGTAGATTTGCACTGAACATTCAACCCATCTCACAAATTGATACTCCCAGTTTTTGGCATTTTTCGTGAACCTTAGAAATTATAAAACATGATAATGCATTTATTTTGTCACAAATCAAAATATGTACTTATCACCGGTGTTATTCACATTAGAGAATTTTACTATAATAATCCATACAAATCATTGAATCAATATACACGTAATGAGGCCACCTTTCTACGTCATTACGTTTACCGTCGCATCGATTGAATTCAAATATTTTGATAAATTTTACGCATATGTAGCATTTTATGGTTAATTACACTGTTTAAAAAAACCTGGAATTTTCCGGCACCTAGGTACCGGAAGATTTCTGTTCATGACGAATTTTTCAGTTTACGAACAAAATAATTCTTGTTGCATCGGAATTTTTCCGTATTCACATGAAATTTCATGTTTTTTACTTCAATTTTCTACTATAAATACAAGAATTTTCTGAAACGTGTACTGGAATTTTCATGATTTGAATGTAATTTTTTAGTACAGGTTAATTGCTTCCAGCACGTTACTGGAAATTTCTTTGAAGTTTTTTTTTTACAGTGTAGGATTAGTAAAACATCAAATGTTCTAAACGGAATGAAAAATAAAAAGAATCAAGATTCCACTTCATACGATGAATAATACAATTTTTCCATCTCTATTCATCCTCTACAACAATTCTCAACTTAGAAATGATGCACCACAAACGAACGGAATGAACGATTAAAAATTCTCAATGGAATCGGTATTGCGCGCAATAGATTCTTCGTTGCTACATATCCGGATTACTCGTTGTAATCAACGTTGAAAACATTTTCTTTGTTCATGAATATAACTTGAGCTACATCAGCGAGATTTTCCTTTCAAACGAATATCTATTATTATATAATACTCCAATATTGCCACAAGTGATAAACGTTAGAACCGAAGAACTTCAATTCTTCGCACATTGACTATTCAATTCAATTATCTGTACAATCATTAATTTAGAAGATGTTTGCATTGAATCATTGATTTGGTTACTGGCGTCATACGATAAGTAATCCCATTTTGTCATAGAAGTATATTCTATGGAAAACATGTATATTTCATCCATGTCAACTGAGAAAAATTATTCTACACAAAATACTAACTTGAACGTTTGATTGAAAAATGTTGAGGATCGTGTTTCAAATATTTCGTTCCTGATGAGAATTGGATAGTCCACGACAGATGAAGAGCGAATCGGAATGTAATATGTATATAATTTCATAGAAAAAGAAATATGTTTTGAATTTACATATTATGGTAATTGCAACATTGAGAACAAGACCGAATTTGATATAATTTGTACAGTTTAAACAAATTTCGACTGAAAGTTTGGAAGGAGTAATGGCTATGATTTGTGTTTTTTTTTTTTAGTTTTTATTTCTGAATTTGCAGCAAAATATTTAATTACATGATTGTTATATGATTTTTGTGAATCTTATGAATCTATCATGAATCAATTAGAGAAACGACACTTCAATGATACATCATCATGTCAAGTATTTTGTAATAAGACACACGTTTTTTGTGAATTCGAAATAATAATACACGGGGAAAAAGAATATTTGACAAATTACTGTATTTCTGCTGAATTGAGGGGAGGTTCTCATCCAGCGACCCCAAAATAAGGTGATTTTCTCGAATTTTTTTCCTTGGAAGGAAGTGAATAAAGAAATCGGGGATTTTCACGCTTGTTAATTGAGTTTTCAAGTATATAAAAAAATTTTTTTCAGTAAAAATCATGCCATGGGAACTGTTGATACGTGTTGAAACATAACCACCTAAAAAAACATTGATCAATCGGGCGCCACTATAGCACTTACAAAAATTATCAGAAATCGGAAATCCAAAAATTTTTATGAAATATATTATATTTGTTGGAGGTTGTACCAATAAAACCAATGAAAAGTCTAGAATTAAAACAATGACAGACATCCAAACTTTTGGTAACGTCTTTTCACCTCTTTTTCGCTCTTTAAGGATGTATTACACCTATTTTTAAAATAATGAAAAACTCACGAAAATCTGCGAAACGATTCTTAATGATCAAACAAATACTCTTGCAAAATTTCAAATCGATTCAGAGCTTCCTTTGAAAGTTACATCAACTCTCTAAATCTGGAAGAGTGAAAAATCGCACGTTTCACTCCACTAAGTGTCAGAAGTGAGCCTGTCCGCTTCGAGTGGAATTTTCACTCGTTTCACTCTTTTAAAGTGAAAAATTCACTCTAGCATCGGAGTGGTTGTGAGTTTCTAACCTCATACCTTAGAATATCACTCTGAAAGAGTGGAAATTCCACTCGGAAATCCGACTGGCTCACTTCTGGCTGGCTAAAGAGTGAAATCTCACTCCAAAGATTTTAGAGAGAAGGTTAAAATTCATGAATTTATAGATTATAGATTGAAACCATATATAAATGAAGATGAATAAAAAAATATCTCCCTCAATATTCATGGAAACATTCGGATCAGAGTCATTCGAACTTATTCATCTTCAGTAGTTTTATTGTGCCATGGATCATATTTTGAATCACAGGCCACCAGCGATGTATTATTTTCAAAATCATTCAGGTTCATCCTCCGATAAATTCAATCAGCTTCAAAATAAAAAAAAAAGAGCGATCCGTTCAGCAGTTTTTGAAATATTGTGGAGCCAAACTTGAAAAACATGGTTTCGAGAAAAATACCTTCAAAGTTTCGGGATACGAATCCTTCAACTTGAGAAAATTTTGTTCATGTATTTTAAGACCCATTTTTATTGAATTTCAAATAACTTGAGTTCTTAATTTACGTCTTTCTTAAGAAAAAAAAATTCGAGAAAATCACCTTAATTCGGAATTCGCTTGATGAGAACCTCCCCTTAACAAGATAAGGGGAAATATTCCTATTATAACCAGACAGGGTAATAGAAATGTATATTTAAATATCTGAAATTGAAGAATGTTCGGTAAATTACATATTTCAACTACACCCCATGAGCAAAAAATTCCAGAATTATGTATATATAATTGATATATAAACTATATCGAATTATATATAAATTATATATAATTTTGCAAATTTTTCCAAATCTAACTGTCTGATCATAACAGTAATATTTCCACTCACGCTGTTGATTCAGTCGAAATGTAGTAATTTTCTCAAACATTTCTTCTTCCCCGTGTAAAAACGAACTACAAATATAAATCCAACATCCAAGAGAATTCATCAAATTCTCGAAACATCGAATTCAGTAGGAATTACATGTAAAATAGAAATAAGATTGATCAAAAAGGAATTTGATTGAATGCCAAAGAATACTTCCCACGAACATCCTCTTCCCCTTTTTCGTACAAATAAATTGGAGTGAAAAATGAATAGATACTGAGAAAATTTATATTTCGAGCTAAAATGGTTAAATATAGGGATTAATGCATGAGAAATATACATCCGAGTGAATGAATCCTCTGAAATATAATTCCACCAAATGATTTACGTCACGTGCTGCGTAGATAAGAATTGAATGTAAGGGCCACATGTGGATTATGCAATCGGAGGAGAACTCCATTCAAAGCGATAATCCGTTCCCCCTGCGTGTAACCCAAGGAAAACCACACCAATCTAATTAACATGATAATTCACAAAGATGTTCCTGATGCAAGAATTCAAACTTGTATTCTCATGTGAATGTTCGAACGATTGAAAATAAATAACCTTGCAATATATACTCGTACTTTGTAAGTACGTTGAAAATTGTAATATTGCCAACAATCGTTATATATCTGAAAATATATTTCCGTTGTGAGTTGAGGAGATGAAAAATATTGACAAAAATGCGATATAAAAAAAATTGCAAGTGAAAATTTGTATTCTTTTGGTAATTGAGTGTTAGGGAGGAGATTTATATGTGAAATAAATCTTATTAATTTATTTCTGTCACAAGAAATCTGTGTTTGTATATATACTATACGGTTTCTACCCTGATATTCCTAGTAGAAATATCACAAGTTCTTCCTCATGACTCATGAGTTATTCGCCGGGAAAAACTTATTAAAATAAAACTAGTGAGCGACTAATGAATCACTTGTAAATCTTATCTGACTAGCGGTGTTTGGATAAAACTTGTGAATTTCTTGCAAGGTTAACCCAAACATTACTAAGATTAGATTTATACATTATTAACTAAAATCATTATTCAGCAGTTTTATTTATTAATGAATATTTATTAGATTCATATTTGGATTAATTAATTTTTCTGGATGACTGGTAGAAAAATGTTTCATGCATTTACACTAAAAAAAATAATTAATCAAATTGAAAACATGTCTCTTTATTCTGAAAATAGAATCCTCTCCAGACAGTGTTCTTTTGATGTAAGAAAACAATGTTACTACTTCTCAAATGAAAAAATTCTCTGAGTTGAAGAAAATTTGTTCCAACTAAGAACATATCTGAATAAATTATAAATTCAATGATAAGTTTTTATTTTTACCCTAATTAGTCTCACAAGTGCCACGTTAGTTTTTAATAAGTTCCTCGTTAGATAATGATGACTGTTTCACAAGTTTTGATAAATGGAATCTAGTTAGTTGGAGTGTTAGATTCTAATGAGCGCCTTGTGAGTTTTCCTCCCTAGTGCCTCATGAGTAGAAGAGATAAACTCGTAAGTGCCTCATTATTCACAAGCGAAATTTTCTACCAGGGATGTCAAATCAAAGCAATGTTTGATATGGCGGAATACAATACTGAATGAGTTATTGTCATGACGTATAGTATCAGGTTGGCAACTAAGTAATTGCGGATTTCACTCATAGATGGTGTCAGTTGAATTTTTAGGTTTGAAGACGTAGTACTAATGTAAAACACATCTTGTTATTTGATAGTTGGCAATTCAGCTGTCAATCAGTAACAAAAGTTTTTTGATCGTTTGCGTAGTTTTCGCTGGGCGTTCGTTGAAAAATGGAAAATCAAAAGGAACATTTTTGTCATATTTTGCTTTTTTATTTCCGCAAAGGGAAAAACGCATCGCAAGCTCATGAGAAGTTATATGCTGTTTATGGTGACGAAGCCTTAAAAGAACGGCAGTGTCAAAATTGGTTTGCCAAATTTCGTTCTGGTGATTTTTCACTCAAAGATGAAAAACGCTCTGGTCGTCTAGTTGACGTTGATGACGCCCTAATCAAAGCAATAATCGATTCGGATCGTCACAGTACAACACGTGAGATTGCAGAGAAACTTCATGTATCACATACATTCACTGAAAATCACTTAAAACAACTTGGCTATGTTCAAAAACTCGATACATGGGTTCCTCACGAACTGAAAGAAACGCATTTAACGCGACGCATTAACATCTGCGATTTGCTAAAGAAACGTAATGAAAATGATCCATTTTTAAAACGACTGATAACTGGCGATGAAAAATGGGTTGTGTACAACAATATCAAGCGGAAAAGATCGTGGAGCAGGCCAGGTGAACTGACTCAAACAACAGCAAAAGCTGATATTCATCGAAAGAAGGTTTTGTTATCAGTTTGGTTGGATTACAAAGGAATTGTCTACTTTGAACTCTTAACACCCAACCGAACGATCAATTCTGATGTCTACATTGAACAACTAACGAAATTAAACAATGCAGTTGAAGAAAAGCGGCCCGAATGGACAAATCGAAAAGGTGTTGTCTTCCATCATGACAATGCAAGGCCACACACATCTTTGGTCACTCGGCAAAAATTATTGGAGCTTGGTTGGGATGTTTTGCCACATCCACCATATAGTCCTGACCTTGCACCATCTGATTACTTTTTATTTCGATCTTTCCAAAACTCCTTGAATGGGAAAAATTTCAGTAATGATGATGATGCCAAATCGTACCTGATTCAGTTTTTTGCTAATAGAAACCAGAAGTTTTATGAACGTGGGATTATGATGCTGCCTGAAAGATGGCAAAAGGTTATTGATCAAAATGGGCAATACATTACAGAATAAAGTTATTTAGTTCCATGAAAAAAGTGTCTTTGATTTTCTAAAAAAAATCCGGATTACTCAGTTGCCAACCCAATACAATTTTATTATCGTTCGATTCTAGTAACTGAATATCTTTTTTTTAAGATGAATGATTCAGAAGTGCGTTTCATTTTACATCAGAGACTAACACAGAGAATCTTATTTGATTACTGATAATTATCATTCTACGAGGTTTGACGTTACACGTGTTTCAAATCCAATCCCTCAATCGTGCGATGTAGCAAGCTGGAAATCGACTAATATTAGATCATTGGTAGGAATGGGGTTAACACTCAATTTTGGATATGACGCACTTCAATAAAACTAACAAAAGCAATGATTCTGTCACTCTCGACTGAATTGATAGGAAATTTTCTGACTCGCAATTCGCAATGTAGGTACAAAAACACATGATTACATTGAATAATACGTGTTCTCGGAAATTGAGAGAACTACCTCGACACATCTTTCACTCATTTTCGTGAATTGATTTTATTCTCCTACAATCAAATGTAGACACATTTTCATGTATATCTTCTTGATGAAATACTTTTTTGAAGAAGATGATTGGAAGTTCATCGAACGAAAAATAAGAACACATAAATTATTGGATCTTGCTATAAATTCAGTTTGAAGAAAAATTTCTCGACAGAAGAACAAAGCTCTACTACGCTGAATTATCAATGTTAATAATTTTCAAAGTGTCATTCGATAAATGAGAAAGGAAATGATGAATGCTGATTGAAACATTTCAAAATTTTCTCACAGCTGTGGTTGTTGAAAAAACATTGTATGTAGCCGGGTAAGTTATTCGATGAGCCATTTGTTATTTATCAATTATTTTTGACACATTAAATTTTATTTTAAAAATTGATACCAACACTGGGACAGTTGCCAAACGTTTCATGTAATATTTCTCTAAGATACTCTGATATTTTCAGAATATCGCTATGTATAGAATATTTCTTGAATGCCCATAGAAAGGCTGTATAAAGCGATATTTTGATAATGTTAAAGTATTTTGGAGAAATCTTACCAAAAAAATCCAGCCAGCGTGCCGGTGTCAATATCTTCTTAACAATTGATACATACTTCTTCAAAACCGAATCTAATGTAGGATAATTTAATCTGTGACTTAATATATTCAACATGATGAGTAATAGTTCACAACATATGATTGAATGCAATAAAACAATATATCAATCATAAATGTAATAGATTATAGACAAAGTTGTAGTATATCACCCATTTTTAAAGAAATATTCATTATTCAATACCTTCAATACTAATATTTAAAAACCTTCAAATATCCATTTTCAAAAATTTCACCATTGCCGTGAGCAATCTGCAATTCATCTCTGGTAGTGCGTAGTAATTTTGAACAACAGAAAATTCCACCAGATGGAACCACCTACGCATTTGTCCCTCTTAAGAGGATACAAGGTTACCATTCGAGCACGTCTTTTGTGTAACAAAATACTCGACAATTGATTCATAAAGAAAATCTGAAATTTTCAGCAATCATTCTTCGAAACTTTATCCATGTCTATCCAGCACCTAAATTTGGAATTTCGAAAAAAACATATTCAAAATAAAAAATTGGAAGAATGATTTTGGATTGGACAGTGCATTTGAAAATTTTTAATTTATTGAGATTTAAAATTCAATCTAATTTTGTTTGGAAGGGAGGTAAGTCTCGTTGCTATACAGTGAAAAACTGTTTGGAGAACATATTTTACAAACGATAAAGTATTGAAAAATGAAAAAAAGAACAATTTGCCAAGTTGATACGAGCGCTTGCTTTGGACTTGATCTTCTATAGTATGGGTTTGACTTTTTCCAACCAACATTCTCACATGGCAACGCTCTCATGCATGAGATCCTCTTAACATTACCGTATAATTTTCTACTTTGGCAGTTTGTGGAAATATTACATCGATTACCTACCAAATCCACGTCTGGTAATCTACAAAATTTACTTTATCGGTACAGAAGGAATTTGTCATTAAATTATATCCATACACCGTAACTATATACGTATTGTTGTAAAAAATTGTTAAGATGATACGAGCGTTACCACTCGAGCATGTAGGTGAAAAAATGACACGTTTACATGAAAAAAAAGAGGTCCGAAAAAACGCTGGTATCCTCTTAAGGAGATAGTAATAAGATGACCAGATTATTATGCAAAACCGAGACGGTTTTCTCCATTCTTCCTTCGACCCAACGTACGGCGACCGTATGTTTTTTTTGAAGAACAATGGAGTCCTTCAAGAAATGGGCTAAATTTTGCTACGTACTTCCTGATCAACTGAGCAATAAATACAAATTTTAAATCCACAGTGATGAGGGAACATTATTAAAATTGAGCTTTGGATATGAAATTGGAACTGAAAATGATTTCTCAGTATCATGCAAACAATTGTAAACATATTTCCTTATGTTTGGGAATACGTTTTGGGCTTTGGATTTATATTTAGAGCCGAATCCTAGCAGTATGATTTATTGCTATATATTTAAAATTTTTAATCATTGCTTAGTTATTTAAAAATTGTAGCCAAATTTTATCCGTTTTTCAATGCTCCTTGGCCCTTAAGGGCATTTCAAAGTCCCAAAATTACTAAATTTCTCTTCATACTTCTCTCGAAGATAAGATAATAAAATTGAAAAAGCTTCGTATACACTACTTTTTTTGTATCGCAAGGAAGATGCATGTAGTAATTATTTTCTCTCATTAACAATAGTGTGTTAATTCAAAATCTCTCTGTACAGCATCTATTGAGACACGGAAGTGTGGTGCGACGTGTTGGTTATATATCCGTCTGTCTTAATAATTCAAAAAGAAATGATTGGACTAACTCAACAGCGCTTTTATTCCGTTCATTATATTGAACTCATATTTCTAATTATTCGTTTATTGTTTATATTTGAATTTATACCTGAATCGAA
Source organism: Gonatopus flavifemur (assembly GCA_018340375.1). Taxonomy (NCBI): domain Eukaryota; kingdom Metazoa; phylum Arthropoda; class Insecta; order Hymenoptera; family Dryinidae; genus Gonatopus; species Gonatopus flavifemur. Next base: position 19,006,762 of record JAFFJZ010000005.1, read on the forward strand.
ATTCTTGGTCTCAACAAAAAGTTACGTTGCTGAAGTTTGAATCGTTTATAGAAACGAAACGAAAATTTAAACTCACAATATTCGATAAATCTTTGGTGTTCATCTTCTCGAATTGACACATTGGAACTAGCAACATTGTTTGAAGAATGTACTGCGAGGTTGAGAGTTTTTAATAACTGAATATCTCGTTATTCTATTACTAATACGTTTCAATAAACGATTCAAACTTCAGCAGCATCCAAGAGTTCTTATATGCATCAAACTAATCCGTATTCCATTTATGCTCAAAGAATTTTATTTTGATCGATTAAAATCAAAGATGTAATTGAAATATATTCAAATATATTCAATTGAGTTTTATAATTTCAATAAAACGTTAAAAAATCAGTATCCAAATTGCCTTGATATTGATATTGATTAATTGATATCATTGGAGCCAAAATTTCACTCAACCCGACAAACTGATCAAATTATGTCACATTTTTATTCAGGTTCAGGTTATATATGGCTCCTTAGGCTTTGCTCACACGTCAGTATGAATGTTTTTATTTATGAATTAAATAGTTTTCGGTTCGTGACTCGAGCATCTCTTACCTTTCTTTTTGCTGCATCTGTTTGAGCATTATGTCAGCAAGAGGATCGGCTATGGGCCTCTCACCAAGAAGTCTTTGTCGATCTAAGTCTCCTTGCATTTGTGCGAACGCATGTTCACCAATACTAACTGAAGTTTCTAATTGTGAAGATAAATCCACACTTTCATCAGCTAAAACAAAACAACAACGAGACTTATTTTTCTACATAAATATTGTTCGCATTTTTCGCAACTTCAAATTGAAGCTACAAGTTGAATTGGATGTTATGTAAAACAAAATGTTCATTAGAAACTGAAGCAATGAATAATGAATCGAATGTGAAACCGTTAAACGAGTTGCAGTTTTTGTGAAATTCCAATAATCTTTTTCAAATTCATTGTGAATGATATCTACAGATTATAATCAGATTATAAATAGTTGAATTTATGAAACACCCATGTTTTCCAATCATTGTATGATTTACTGTATTGGAAGAACATTTATATATTTCAAAATTCATTTTCAAATAATTTAAAACGGCGGTTATGGGAAAAAATGGGGGAATCATCTAATATGCGGTCTACCCCGTTTTCATTCATTATTAAAAAGTTTATTGGAACGTGGGGGGGGGGGGGTGGAGTGTGTATTAAACATAGGGAAGTATTCTCAACACCAGGCATGGGCAGATCAATACATTTGTACGCATGAATACTTTTTTCAATGAATATTTCTTTTATTTAATAAAAATAACCAATTCTGCAGGTGGATGTTGATTGAGTGAACCTTCAATAGACCATCCGATAATGAATAATTACTGCAACGCAATTAAAGGGAGACCAGCGGCGTGGTAGCAACCAAATCGTTTATGACAAACTACAGACAAATGCTTCAATTGTATCAAAATATCGCTCTGTACAGCACTTCTGCTTGAATCAGAGAAGTGCTATACAGAGCGGTATTTTGATCAAATTGAATCGGTTGCCCATAGTTTGTCATAAACGATTCGGCTGCTGCCACGCCACTAGTATCACCTTAATTCAAAAGGAAAAGTGGAAATACTCAAGGGAAAAGTATTCCAGGAAAAATTTATTCAGACTGTCCATCCCTGCTCAACCCCCCCCCCCCCTTCCCAAAATGAATGAAATCAGGGTAGACCGCATATTAGACGATTACCGAAAATGATATAAAATATAATTCCACGTTATTACCATGCAATGCATGTTGAGGGTTGTCAATGATTCTGATCTGCCGATCTGGGAGTAAAGGTTCTCCATCGATGCCTCCAATGTCGATGGGCAATTGCCAACATGCGTTATCTTGTTCAGCTAAACTTCTTGGGAAATAAAGTGGAAGTAAAACTTCATAAATTCCAAGATCACAAGGTTCAAGAACAAGCACGATACATGTGATTGAATCGTCGTGTTGTTCTAAAAATCTTCGTATCGTTCCTGCAATCAAAAATATGTTGATTGAATAACGTAACGTCAAAAGCGCTAGGGAATTCGCTCCGAAATTATATATCAGAGCATATACAAAATTACGCTATATTTCATATTGAAAAAAATCAACTCTGAATAAGCAAAATAATTTAACCAAGAAGCAGAGCTCATTATTTCAGTAAGCAAAAAAAAAAGCAAATAATAAATTCTCATAATACATACTGAGAGCAATATGTGCTCCTGCGTCAGGAGGATAATTTCTTCGTACTGAATTTATCACTGGCAATGCAATAGTGCGTAATCCAAGTTCTCTCGCTTTTTGTAATACATTTCTGTAACATGATAATGAAAATTTATGTTCTTTATCCTTCTCTTGATATCATCATATTTTTTAAACCAATTCTTCGATGTACACTTCTAGATTTCATGTTCAACCTCGTGGGGTTATGAAACTATTTATACGACATAGCGTTTGAATTGGAATGATTCATTTTCCATAATAAATATCTCAAGTCTTCTGTATAGTAAGCTTTGCAACTTTATCAATAAAATTTTCATATCTCTGATTGGTACACAATCAACAAATAAGCCTTGGAAAATTTTTATCTGTTCTTAAGGAATTTGATCGAAGATCTTCAGAATAATTTTCACATGCTATAAAATACAGCATATTCAGGATTTCTTGAATTAACTCTTCAACACTACATTCTACCAAGAATAGAATTTTTCCGCTGTCATTGAATTAGTTCCTCATAACTGACAGTACTTTTATTTTAAAGAATATGAATGTTGCGAAAATAATGTGATAATCGAACGAAAAATTGAAATAAAAATATGTAAAATGATTGATGCGGTAATAACATAATTAATATACGAAGATCTTATTTTAAAGGAACTGAAAATTACCTGTAACAACAATGTAATGTATTTTGAGCAGCAGTTTGATATTTGATATTATAAACTGGTCCAACGGTATGAATAATATACCGAGCAGGTAAACCATGACCCTGTGTAACCCTGACTTCACCAGTTTTACATTCTGTAAAATTAAAATTCGAAGTTCAAATTCAAAGTTCTAATTTGAATATAGAAGGAACTACCTGTTGAATCAAATCTTATATATATATGTTTTGATGATTCCTCAAATATTTCACTCTGTTCCAAAGTGGCATAATTGTAGTAATTACAGAATAAAATAACAGGATTGAAATTTCATTGTAGAATGCACGTCATGTTATATAGATGATATTTTTTATAGAAATATTCTATTCATTTATCAAAATTTTCAGTATGATTTGATGGACTTTTCTCTCATCTTTTGGAACTTTCAATGCCTAAGAGACAAAATAATTTCTCAAAGCAGAGGGGAAATCCTCTATGCTATGAGGCAAAGTGAAGCTTTCCATCATTTTCACACTGTAGATTTACTAAAAACTGCTGGCTTGTGAAAATAAATTTTATCTGACATGAATTATAGCAACCATCAAAATTATATATTATTATTTATCAGGATTCTTTATGGTACTAATCGAATCTTGTTCTTTCATCTTGTTACCTTTGACTTCGTTGTAAATTTCCATTTTAAGAGCAGAGCCCGCTTGAACAAATATTTTTTGGCACATGGGGCTATTATCGTCCATAGATTCGCTTGTAGAATTGACTATGGCGTCAACTTGTAAAACTGTAATATCGCCAGTCCTGAAGAAGAAATAATTCATGTACATTGAAGTAACCAGAGACATATATATACCCAAGTAGCAACCGAACGTTGTATATGTACTATGAACGTGCATAGTATAAATACAACATTCTGATGCTACTAGGGTATATATATTTTTTCATGTTACTTACCATAGTGCAAGTTTATTGTTAAGAGAAGCCTGACATGGAAAAGGACTGACAGCGTGATGAGCTGGTTCTTCTATGGAATTTGAATAATCCGTGAACCGATGTTGAACGGGAAAATGTACCCATCGTTTCAGAGAATCCGTCTCCACCACGTCCAAGGAAACACCCAGTGGTTCCATGAGCCTCATTCAGCTGAAAATCCAGATCGTACAATGTCATTGAGATTCCACATGATTGTAAAAGTTCAATTCATTAATGATACATTTTTATATCATCGAGATCATGACTTTTTAATGTATGTTTTATAGTTGTCCAAATACTTTGCGCGATAATCCTAACCTCACTTTTGTTTGTCACATTTTTATGCGTCATTCTGACACTCTCTTATGCACGTCGGTTTAGAATAATGATCTTTTGTGTTTAATAAGACAGTGATGAAGTGTTATTTTAGACTGAATAAATTATAAGCGAAGGTTCGTAATTGTAATGATACCCCTCATTGGCACTTGTCAGTTTTATCGATCGTGTATTTATACGTACTATTATATTACACGTTGTAAACATCTCAAGATGATTGATCAATGAATCATTGTGTTGACATGTTCCAGATGACACAGAGATCTAGATAAAAACACGGTGCGATTTTCATGAAATTCTGATTTTTGAAGAAGTACAAAAAATAGAGTAAAATAAGTAGGGACGTCTAGTTGATTCGTGTCATGCGTGTCAACCCAAAGGACTACGCAGCATCACAAAAATCCTTTGGTTTCAATATTTTCAAAATCATTTGGCAAGATTCGCTATTAATCTTTCATCAAAGAAGCTCATTGAATCTAATCGAATCTAATGAAAAATTTGCGAATTTGCTGTCACTAAACTATTTTGACAGACTTGAAATTTCCCTGCTAAATTGTCCCAATAAAGAACGATTCAAGACGATAAAATTTTCCTATAGTTTTTGATGAGGTTTCTGAATACGGAATTTGAAAAGTTACATCATTATTAAACGATAGTTCTAAAAGAGTTTATAATGGATACAATGTATTCATATGGACCTCTTTTGAAACTCTTTGTGCCATCTGGGACTCTATTGTTTCTTATCGTGTTTCATAAAATTCATCATAAAATGTATGTGATTTTATCGTGAAATTCTTATAGAAAATGTACTACTTTTTCTGGAACACATCCCTGGTAAAAAAATATCTCTGGATCTCTCTGAAAATTTGACGTTTCAGAGAGATTCAGAAAGAATCAGAGAAATTCAGAGCAATTCAGTGTGGTTCAGAGGATTTCAGAGACTAGTGGATTGAGAGACTTGATTGCTTCGAATTTTTCAGAGAGATTTAGAAAAATTCAGAGGAACTCAGAGAGATGCAGGGAAATCCTGGGAAATTCAGAGAGGAACAAATTCAGTAAAATTCTTAGTCCTGAATTTCAGAGGTGTTCAAGGAGTGTCAGACACTTTCAGAGATAGATGAATTCAGAAAGATTGTGCGTAGAACTTTTCAGAAATATTCAGAGGGATTTAGAAAGATTCAGAGTAATTCAGAGAGATTCGCACAGGAATTCAGAGAAATCCAGAGAGGAATTAATTCAGCTAAATTTTTGGTTCAGAATTCCAGAGGTATTCAGGCAGTGTCAGAGACTCACAGAGACAGGTGAATTAGGAAAAATTGTGCGTGGGATTTTTCAGAAAGATTCAGAGAGATTCAGCGGAATTCAGAGAGATGCGGGGGAAGTCTGGGAAATTCAGAGAGGAATAAATTCCGTAAAATCTTGGTCCTGCGTTTCAGAGGCTTTCTGGAAGTTTTAGAGACTTCCAGAGACAGATACATTACGAAAAATTGCGCTTTGAACTTTTTAGAAATATTCAGAGGAATTTAGAAAGATTCAGAGAGATTCAGCGGAATTCAGAGAGATGCGGGGGAAGTCTGGGAAATTCAGAGAGGAATAAATTCCGTAAAATCTTGGTCCTGCGTTTCAGAGGCTTTCTGGAAGTTTTAGAGACTTCCAGAGACAGATACATTACGAAAAATGGCGCTTTGAACTTTTTAGAAATATTCAGAGGAATTCAGAAAGATTCAGAGTAGTTCAGAGAGATTCACAGAAACTCAGAGGAATCCAGAGGAAGCTTTGAAATCTGAATACATTAGATTCCGGGAGATTTAGAGGAATTTAGAGATATTCAGGTAAATTCAGAGGGAGCTTTCAAAATTCTGAGGGATTCAGTAATATGCGGAGAGATTCAGAGAAAGTTGAAGAATTCAGAAAGTATCACTATCGGAAAAGTCTCTAATTAGTTTACTCTGAATTACTCTGAAATTACTTTGAATCTCTCTGGAATTCGTCCGAAAATATAGGGAGATTCAGAGAAATTCAGAGAGTTTTCAGAGAGATTCAGAGAGATTTTTGTCACCAGGGATGACTATTTTTTTTTCAAATAACTGACACTTTCCCTATATGAATTTCACGATAAAACTCTATACATCCTGTTAAATTAGACAGAATACGATAAGGAACCATAGAGTTTCATCGTTTAATAACGATACAACATTGTCAATTCCGTATTCAGAAATCTCATTTAAAACGATAGAGAAAATTTATCGTTTTATATCGTTCTGTATCGGGAATTTTCAGCAGGGTTGAATCTTTTATCGTAAAGCATTTTAGAATGGGATGTGACAAAATCTATTCTGATGAGAAAAAAAATGTACATGAAGCGTGCATGGGTGCCAATTCGCTCTTTTTAAATTATCTCCCTGGCGCAAATAATTTTCTATAATTTCTCTTAAGAGTCATTTATCTCTTGAATTTCTCATAAAACTCCAATTCTTAGAGAAATTATGAGAATTTTGTCATAATTTATTCTCTAGGAATTGAGATTTTATAAGAAATCATGAGATCCCTGGTGGAAAAATTCGGAATAATTCTCTGAAGAACTCCTTAAAAGTCTTCAGAACTCTCAATAAGACTTTCAAAGAGTTCTTCAGGGAATGATTCCGAATTTTTTCACCAGGGATCATTTTTGCTAGAGCTATGTTCGCCTCACAATATATTCCAAGAAAGATGAAAAACTTGGACAGCACAAGTGGAGAAATATTCAAAATTATATATAATTATAATAATATATAACTTATCCCTGGTTACAAAAGTCCATAGAATCTGATGAAATGAAATTAATTGAGATTTGGTCAGAATATTGTACAAGATTCAATCAGATTTGGCAAGATTCAATCAGAATGACATTGAAAAAATACATTGATCTGATTGAATCTCATTGACAAATGCTTGAATAGGATTTGATCAGAACATTGTACAAGATTCAATGAGATGTAGCGTGAATCAGTGGTTTCGTTTAACCAGCTGGAATATTGAATTGTATATAAATTGTAATCCTTTATGGATTCTACAAGAATAACAGATCTGATAGTTATCAGCGTAATGAATAGAGAATTTTATTATCAATCAGATCGATGCTTCATATGAATGATTATTTATTATTACCTTCAACAACAACTCTCTCCTCATCTCATTTTGAAACCAACTAGAACTGGGACTTTAAGTGACTCAATGTGATTTTATATGAAATTTATATAAAATTTCAATTGATATTTTATACAAATTTATAAAAACTTGATACAAATTTTATATAAAATGACATGGAGTTTTCATCGGACTTTCATCTTTTATTTCAACGAAGCTAATAATTGAATTCTTAAAAAGTCGGGAAATTTATGATAGAAAAGTGATATATATTTTCACAAACGAACCAATTATATTTCAAGACTATTGAATTGAAAACAACTGGGACAAGGAAAAATTTCAAGGTCAGGTGAATTCATTTTGATATGATTTTTCTGAAAATCTACGCTAGCACTGGATACGTCGTATACTCAGCGAGTATGATTTTGTAAACAAATAGTTTCCGGACATTGGTTTGCCGATCGAGGTTTTTTGATAAGATATCCTTGAGAAAGTCAAAGAATATTAAAGCTGATGTTATTTGCTTACTGTTTCAATATCTTACACCATGTTTTGGTGTACCCAGGAGACTTTATACAAAGCTCTTGTATACCTAAAAAGACCCTACCAAGCCTGGCGCCGTCTGACCTAGTAGCTTAGTACGTACAACACCAAATATATCCATTATCAACTCCTATCAGAAAAGAAATTAAGATCATCGACTGGAGATTCATCGAATTTTCATGATATTGAATTTCAATCAAAAGCATGATTTACGTACGTCAAAGGGAATTGTTTTGGAAAGTGATGAATGATCACATTACGGATCATCTCTCTCTCTCTCGTGAATCAGTTTTTAGAAGGGATGAACAGAGGTATTATTTTTATTAGAATACTTCTGATGATAGAATTTAAAATCTACCCACAGAATATCGTCTCTCCGATAAAGATTAGATTGATTAGGTTATTGATTAAAATGATTCTTTAATTATCGATTAAAAATTCTAAAATCGGAAAATTGATTATAACACAAATGATGCAATATGTTGAAAGCATTGCTGCCAATCCCAACTGACATTCACATATTTAAAGAATTCTCAGCAAGACATTTTAGTAAAACAATTTATTCGGCATGAATCGAGGATATTTTTATTCTGTCAATTTTTCGACCATTTGGTTTACATTCGGTTTAGATGAATCGCGTTATCCTATTCTCGATTTCCCATGAAACCGCATACACCGAGAAAAATGCAGATCGAAAATATAGTAATTTTCAATAGAAAATTGGAGAATTTTTCACCTTGAAATCTGAGAATATTCCTCAAAATTTGAAAATATTTCCTAATTTTGTAATGAAGATAGGATGGTTCAGATTCCTGTTGCTCTCTAAATTTCTTAGAGTGAAAATCCACTCCCAAAAAGTGAAAATACTGCAAGTCCGACAAAAGTAATTTTCACTCTCTGGAGTGGGGATTTCACTCTTGTGAATAGGTAAAATTTCACTCTTTAAACCGAGTTGAACCTCCAATCCGTTGAAATTTTGTAGAATTCACTCTTATGCAGTGGAATCTCACTCTTCCTGGACTTGCAGTATTGTTGGAAATACAATAATTTTTGTTCCTATAGCAATACATGTTGTCTTGTTAACAATAGAATTGTCAATTCAGCAATGTTAACGGTCATATTTTTACGATTTTCATTGTAGGTTGACATATGACAATGCTGAATTGTCACATATCAACCAGCAACAAAATTGCTGAATTGACAATTTTATTGTGATTAAGACAACTATATATTGCTATAAGAACAAGAATTATTGTATATTCAACAATAAAATGTCAGCAATGCTCTTATTGCTAGTTCTACGAAACACATTTTTCTCAGTGAAGAGTGAATTTTTCACTCCAAGGAATTTAGAGTTCGATGAGATTCAATCCGATGCCTACAATTTTCCTTATCGAATTCTATTGAAACAGATAAAATTCCTGGAGTTCATTCGAATTGATATGTACGTTTGAAACAGAATCGATGAGATTTTATCTGCTTTGATCGGGATTTTACAACAGAACCCATAGAAAAGTTTTCCCTATTCATTTCCATAAACTTATCAAATTTCCATGTTCCCTCCTATGTTTCGAGGAAAAAAATAGGGAAGAGAATAAGGAAATTTGGCATGAATCAGGAAAACTTTCCTAAGGGAAGTGTTTTGAGAATTCAATGTACTGTTGAAACTTATATTGAGCGAAAATATTATTTCTTTCATAGAAATCGTATGCATTTTTGGTTCTTTTTAATCTTGAGATGGAGGATTCTTCATTGAATAAGGGATTCAAATTCACAGCTGCATCAAAGTTCCTACCGATGTACAGAACTATGATTTCAGACAAATGAATTCCTACCTATTATAAATGTATGGAAACATACAGGAACTTTCCTCTACTCAAATAGAAGAGTTTTCAAAATTTTATATTTCATTTTCAAAAAGTTTTCCGCTCAGGTGTGTGCGCTTCTACGTACTTTCACAAATTTTTTAGTTTTCATCGCACATAATTTGAATAGAAAAATGCAAAATATGACAAATGAAAGAAAAGGCTCAAATACAGTTGAAAACAAATGTTTTTCTCAACGATCACGATGGATTCTTTTGCATCAATGAATGAAAACAAATCAGTTTCAACGAGGTACTTACTGAAAAATACTCAAGTAAAGATAAGGTCGGATATTTTTTTTCATTCACATCTCTCCTTCTCTTTCTATCTTCCTTTTTTTCTGATTTCAAGGAAAAAAGAAGTGCTGGAAACTTCGAATTGACTCGACGTCTAAAAGAACGATTGCAGTATTTCTGTTTGTGTAAAGTATTCTTAGATATTCAATTCAAAATGGAGATTCGCTCGACGTGAATAATACGTTTTCCTCTAAAATATCATTCTAACAAATGTCTTAATATTCCATCTTCAACCAGAAGGAGCAAGTTTATGATTTTTTCCTCCTCGTGATTGGACCATTCAAGCCTATTTGACCTTCTTGTTGACAATAGAACTTTACATGTGGCTCATCGAGCCAATCGATAATCTACATGAACGCAAGGTGAACAATAACTGAAATTACCCTTCCTTGCCGATTATTGGCAGAATCGAGCACACATATGAGACACTTTTGTTTATTCCTATGGCACAGTTATCGGTGTAATACAATTTAAAACAATGTAGCGGCGTTGAAATTTTGTTGATAACAAATTTCAACTGCACAAAAATATTTTTACTCACACAAAATTCGTTCGTTGCGAATATAATTTATGACAATAAATTATGCAATAACTCAGCGTCGAGAAAACGACAGATAAATAACATTGGATGGATATTGCTACTGATCGTACGTTACACTGCACAAGATCAAGAACACAGCTGAAACGCATTATCTGGTCTAATCATACGTGATAATTCTGTTTGAATTTGATAGATTTCTCATAGTTTCGCGACGAATGAATGATATTGTATGATTGATTGAAACAATAAAGTTCAGCAGAATTCCGATTAAAATCGTGGATTTCTTTTTTTTTCATTTTTATTCAACAAGTGGTTGTTATTTGCTGCTTTCGTGCAGTATGTAAATGAATTACATTTGTAAAATCAAAGCGTTCTATAATATATACATACCATGTGAAAAATAACCACGAGAGTAAATATTGCGTTACAAATTAATATGAAAACATTGTAACGAAGGACCATACCGCATGAAGATTGAAAAAGAACGTGAAATTAGCTTTAAAATACCGTGATTCTGTTCGTTAGTGCTAATATTGATGCTTGTTTCGAAATTTTTCACAGTGAATTAAACTAAGATCGTACGATTTCGTCTCATGTGGCTAGTCTGGTCCCTCGTTGATATGTTTTCATAGTCATTCTAAATATAATATTGAATTGAATATGCAGAATTGAAACAGGTAAAATAAACACTCCAATAGGAAAGAGTTTGTCGAAAGCTCTTAGTTTGAAACAGATAATCCATCGATCGACAGAGATGAAATTTTTGTGGGGAGAGAAAATTCTTTGCAACATAAGTTGTTGTGTAGAGCGATATTTTGGAAATATCAAAGCGTTTCAAAAAAATCTTTCACAACCCATACAAGCAAAAATTTTACTTTGTCTAAAAGATTTCTTTTAGTTGCCTAAAAGATATCTTATGCAACAGTTTTCACTGTCTTTAAGATGTCATCGTTTAACAAATCTAAAAGATGTCTTTTAGATTTTTCAAACGAAGACATCTTGAAGACAGTGAAAACTGTTGCATAAGATATCTTTTACACATCTAAAAGAAATATTTTAGACAAAGCAAAATTTTTGCTGTATGGGAAACGATTTGACTGACGTCCCAGCGCTAGTATCTCCTCGAATGTGAATACTTGTGCTGCTAACCTGATCGACATTGCGATAATTACTGTTTACATTAATTTACAAGGATGAAAATTAATTCAAATATATAACAGATCTAAGTATTAAGAAATATTGTTATTCAAATTATCTAAAATTGAAATGTAGTTGGAGTATTCGAATCACGTACAAGTATTATCAAAGAAATGTTAGATTCCATATCGTTTCAACTTTGTTACTCTAACTTTGAAGATTCATGTTAACTGGGTCTCAATCGACCAGACGAATGTAACGAAGAAGCCTCTTTGTGGACGATTTATGTCCTATGACGTGGGTCTTCCAAACAAATCCTTCATGGTAAGGGATTAAATGATGAAACGAACCAGGTGACTTGGAAAAAAAGAAAATCATAGAACTGTTGAGTCTTCACGACAGAAAAGAAAGCACGTAAAAAACAAAACAGAAAATTGATGAAGATGAACTGCTTTCATCACGTGTTTTGTAATGAATGAATTTTAATTGTTTTACTGCCCAGGTGGAAATATTCTATTGAATCCTATTACGAATGGTGAAATTTTTGATTCAATATTATTGAAACTTATTCATTTTCCCATTCGTCAATGAGATTTCATAGATTATTTGTGATAGGGTGACTTCACACTAATTTTCAACGAAGAATTTGCGGTTCACGATATCTACAGTGGGAATAGTTCAAAAACTCTCATAAAACCCCGAAAGATACTTTTTAGGAGTGTCAACACGTTGAATATATCTCTAGGAATGTTGCTGGAGTTTGAATCGTTTATTGAAACGAATGAGTGTTCGAACAACACAATATTCAGTTATTAGAAACCAAAAATCTCGCAGTACATTCTTAAAACGATGTTTTCAGTTCCAAGGAGCTGATTTGAGGTGAAAAATAACGGTGATTAATCAGATTTAATGAGCTTGAATGTTCTTTTCGTGTTTATGAACGATCCAAACTTCAAGAACATCTCTAGAACGTTCTGTAAACGTCCCAGAGATATATTGTGCTATTAAAGTTACTGTAACGATTTTTACAGTGCGTGAACCCTAAAATATCCACAGATGGTGGACACGGTCAAAAACAGAGGAGCAAGTAGACAGACAGATACTTCTGGGAAATCACTTTTTTCACGTTCTTTCTCGAAATCGTAACATGGATAAGTCGATATTGGGGGAAAGGATAGAAAAGGGGTTGAATCTTCAAGAAGGGACAGAATAGAATAAGATTTTGAAGAGAGAATGATACCAGACGTTACCGGTGTTCCAATAGAGATGCATGAGGGAATAATTTTATGGAAATCGATTTTCAAAGAAGCCGGATGACTTTTACATCAAGTATCAGAAGGAACTACGAAATTATTCGAGCAATCAAAGAAAAGAGACATTTCATCAACCTCCGAAATCCACTGATTGGGATACGTGTATTGTTCTTTTATAAGTGTATTTAACCGATAACTAATTAAAAGTCTTAGCTTACATTATTCTCCATTTTACTGGAAAATAGTAATTTATTATATCATCTATGAAGACCCGGTTTGTGTTTCTGAACACATGAGTGAATTTAAATATTGCACCCGATTTAAAATTATACTTATTCAATTCACAATCGTTGAATTGCATACATTTATAGTATATATATATATATCGAACCCTGTCGATATAGATAATGACGTTCAAAGACATTCAATGATTAATAAATGTTACCTTGACTCATGCAATTCTAATGTTTTTCATCTGCAGATCATCACTCATCCAGTTTTTGTGATACAGTTCAATATCTTAGAAGAACTCTCAATACAGTGCGATCGGAAAACAATAATAGATGTTTTTATCATTTTTTAATAGAATCCAATCATGTTGGAAATTCAGGGGTTAAATCCCACTGAAAAATTGTTGTGAGTTTTGAATTGGATGTGCAGGTTTGGAAAATCGAATAAAAACCCTTGAAAATTTAATCAATCCAAACTGTATTTTAGGAGGAATGAAACCGCATAGATTCCAGCGAATTTTTTCCAATAGATTCTATCTGGCATTTAGAACAGGGAATAGCTGTATTATAACATATACCGAAGTGAAATCGATAAACACACTAATAATTTACGATTATCGATTTTCCAAGCATTTCGCCCGTATTTCTCTCTTATATTTCTTTCCTTTTTCCCCAACCATTCACTTTTGCCTTGTACATGTTTTACATGGTCAGGTCGCGAATAATCATGCTATAGCTTCTTTTTTACCTTGCTTATTAAGATAGCTCATTAAGCCCTTGAATGTTAGATATTCCATTACAAGATTTTGATTCAATACTTGTGTATTGCTCATGTATTATTTACTCTATTTTTGAATGGTTATTGAATTTATTCAGGTTCATCAACTACTCAGCCACACTCAGTTGAATCCCAAGAGGCAGGTAGGAATTATCTCTCCACGTACACGAGTGGCAAAGTTCTTCAATGATCTTCTAACGCGAAGAACATGTAAAATTACTTTGCATTAGAAAATTTCTCGAATTTCCGTACTTTCAGCAATAGTTTTCCGGCGCTTGGATTTCATAGCCGTTGTACTGAAATTTTGGGAAACAAATGCATTGAAATTCTCCGTTCTTATACAAGATATTTTCATCATTTTCACTGAAACCTCCATTATTTTAATAAACAAAAATTTCCGGTGTGGCTTGCGAAAAGTATGATACTTTGTGTATTATTTTTCCAGAACTGATGTAGGAGGATTTTTCAATCTTTTTAGAGGTTAATGACATTTTTCTGGTATTTCGGTACATTCCAACATGGAACCGTCCAATCCAATGTTTGCTGGGATAGCATAACTTTGAAGATAATTTATTGCCTTCATATATAATGTATCAATATTCTCATATGGAAAAATATTCAAAATTATACATAATTTGTATGTAATTAAATATAGTTTATATATAATTTCAGTTTAATTGTATATGAATTCTGTATAATACTGACATTTTTTTACACGGGAACAAATGCGTTGTGAAAAATTTCTATGGGAAGCTTCACATAAATGTTCGGACGTATAATTAACACATACATGCGTTAGGAATTATCTGTACTCTACTGGAAAATGATAGTAAAAATCCCATAAAGTTTGAAATTTTCAGCTAAATTTATGAGAATTTCATACACATGTACCGGAAGTTGATTTCCTAACCCATGATCGGAATTTTCCAGTTGCTACGTATGGGAAAATTCAGATTATTGTCAACAATGTAATCTTTTATGCATATCTGTGATGGATGATAAGTAAAAATAAGATGTTATTTATAATGTATTATATCCCTGGTGAAAAAAGAACGTGCTCTCAGCGGGAAGTTGAAGTTAAAACAGCGTGCAAACAGCGTGCAAACAGCGTGGTCAGCGCCAATCGACTCTTTCCGTTGAAAAAGTGTAATAAGCGTTTATAGGACATATGCCTGATCAAGGAATCTCATCGAACCGATTGATTCTCATTGATTTTGATGCAGGAAACCAATTCAAACCCATTAAAAATTCATTCTCAATGGGTTCGAATCAGTTTTCTAGATCGGAATCAATGAGAATCAATCGGTTCAATGAGATTCTTTAAGCAGGGATGGGCGTGTTCAATGCTGCATGCTTCATCAACGTCGTAGGAAGAAGATTGAAGCTTCAATCAAGTGTCGATAATATTTAGGAAAAATAATTTGCAAGATAGACTCGCAGTAGGATATTTTTACTTTGAAATTCATTGAATTAGTGCATGTATGACATTTCAACAGCGTTCAATAAAGTAAAGTGAGTTGTGAAATTTAATAGTTGGATAGCAGTTGATTTGAGTGCCTGTAATACACAGAACATGAAATGAATAAGATAAGATATCTTACGATGATGTTGAGGTTAACATTCAGTTTGCAACAAATGAACGTCACTCTATACAAAAATATGTGTGAAACTTTATACATTGTTTATCCCATATATTGAATTAATAATATGAATTTTGATATATCAATAAGATTAGAAAGGGATTAAGTATTTAAAACATATCGTATGAAACTAGCTTGAAAAGGCGCGACAATAATTTTGTAATTTCTCTAAACACGTTCAATGCACGCTTCAAACCGCCAATCTGCGCTCATTCAACTTTTCGTGCACGCTTAATCCACTTTTCACCAACTTTTCAGTCACTTTTTCGTCACTCCCGTGACACCCTCAACTGCATGTTTTTTTTTCACTAGCCCTGTTACAAATAATCTATAAAATCTCATTGACGAATGGGAAAATGAATAGGTTTCAATGACATTCAATGATATTGAATCAAAAATTCCCCCATTCATAATAGGACTCAATAGAATATTTCTTTCCAGAAGGGTATTTGTGTCATAGATCATCAGTCGACTGGCAATGTATTATGCATTGTTTTAAATATATACGAAGACAAGAGATTAACTTTTAAGTCAAGCTACATTACGTCGGATTTCCAATTGATATGAACTGATTATTCATGTAACGTTTTTATAGTGTAGCAGTCGTTTTGTATAATAGATGTTTTGTGCTGCCTCTTTGTCACTCATGAAAATATAGATCAATGATTACCCTGGTGAAAATAAAGCGTGCATTTGGAGCGTCGCATAGGAGTGTTATTACCGTCACATGAGAGTGTATTAAGAGTCAATTGGCGCAGTTGAGCGTGGATCGAGCGTGAAGAAAAGCGTTCATGCACGCTGTACTCACGCTTATATTGAAGTAAGCGTGCATTGAACGTATATTGGCCAGAATCACGTTATTGGTACGCTGTTTGAACTTTATGTGCACGCCGTTTTTTCGCCAGGGTAAATGGTTACTTTACAAAGTTTTTTGAACTATGATTGTCTATACAGATTTTTCCATGCTATAAATGGAGTATAATGAAAACGAATGAATAAGGTTATTATTTTCGAAAAAAAATCTGAAATTGTATACAAAATGACTTGCTTAGATATCAGAATGAATCCGCGAGTAGTTTCGAACGTTTTATAACGTTGACTCGTTTGACAGAACGTGCTTCTGGAACATTTTTGAAACGTTCCGAATACGTTGCAAAGATCTTTTGAGTGTTTCAAGAAAATCACAGCTGCACGTTGGGCTGTGCGGGGAAGAACTGAATCGTGCAGAATTGATAAATCGATACTGATGTTTGTTTTATGGACTAAACATACACGGAAAGACCGACCCCGGTTAAAAAAAATCATAGAATCTGATGACATGAAATTTAATGGGATTTGGCCAGAAAATTTTACAAGATTCAATCAGATTTGGCAAGATTTAATCAGAATCACAATAAAAAAATACATTCATCTGATTGAATCTCATTGACAAATGCTTGAATAGGATTTGGGTAGAACATTGTACAAGATTGAATGAGATTTGGCGAGAATCAATGGTTTCGTTTAACCAGGGGAGTTTATTAATATTTAGAAAAATTACTGTTAATTTGAGAAAAAGAAATATCGCCAAAGAATCTTAGTAATGAGTCTATCAAAGATTCACAGGGAAAATGTTAAAAGTCAGTTTTAATTGTTATTTCTCCTAGTGGAAGTATCAAGTTATAATGAATTCACTACGAAATTTTCGTAAACTTACTACAAAGGTTCTGTACTTTTTTCCCTAAATCGATAGTTATTTTTCTGAACATTGATAGATTCGGGATGCTCCCGTGTAAGTACATCTCAGACAGCAAAGTGCTAGAAAAATTCGCAACAACTTCCCAATAATACAGAGCAACCGTTGTTGGGAAGTTGCTGGGAGGTTGCGTTGCTAAATGCGCAGCAACATGCAGCAAACTTGAAAGTTGTTGTCATATTGCTGCGGAGATGTTCGGATACATGGATCCTCCAACGATACAACAAAAACTGGCGGAGCAACAGTTGCACCGCAACTTTTGCTGCCAGGGATAGCTCGAACGATTCCCAAAATGAACTCCTGTCATAACAGTTTCAAATGAATTGATTATGAATTCTCAAACGTTCTTCAAAGATTCTTTGTGAAGCGTAAAAGTGCTGGAAGGATTCTGAAGAATTTATTTCATCAGTGTGTATTATACGGATAAGAAGGGAATGAATTCAATTCTCCGTAAAAACAAAAAATACGCACAACTACGAAAACCGAGCAAAAATTTATACATTTTTCTGAAATTCCAAATGCTAAATAATAATAATAAAAATGACTTCAACATATCAAATTTCATTAAAACTTCTCACCTCTTGAATAATTATTTAAGGGTAATTATGATTACCGTTCCGAGTCTACGAAAATTATCGAAATCATCTTAGATATGCTCGAAGATCTGTACATTTGTGAGCTACAATTTTCTTCATGCAGTACTAAATTTTGATTGCCAAGTTTATAAATCGTGAAATGAATTCAAATTTTGAAGGAATTCATTCCACGTCTGTGACTATTTCCTAGAGAATACACTGTTGCGCCAAGAAATATACGTATCTTGAAGATTGCTGAGAATATAAGTTCTTCGGAACATCACTCGGATCAAGATTATATAAAAATACGTAATTACGTTGATGACAAAAGAAAATATTTTTCTCAATGAAATAAATAATCAACATATTAGCGTTGAAAAAAATTCCCTTATGTGATGTGAAAACAATTTTTCTTTCTGTGTACACGATCAATGAGTTTAATGAAATATGCATGCATGTATACTTGAATTGATTAAATATTTCTTCGACACCATTCGAAGATGTATTTTTTGTTCATAAAAAACTTTTTTCTCAGTTTGATGTCACGTATTTTAATTTTGCGTCATCTCTTTTATTATTGGAAAACAGATATACCTCGACTCTGAAGTGCGTTAATAATGTGATAAAATATATTCAACGAACTACCGAGCTTATAATATACTGTCAATGACTGGGTCGCGGAATAGGAAGTTATGAGAATACAAATACTTCCTAGGTGAATGATGAATAGTTATAAATAGAATAACTCTTCAAAGTGAGATTTGAAACTCTGTGTTACATTGAATTTATACAAAATATAGGGAGACATTCTAATAATATGAATTTTAGACAGGGACTAAACCAGCTTGATTTTTTATCCAAGGAGTTTTCTGCGCGTTCCCGATGAGGATTTTCCTCAGGTTGCGAAATATTTGTTCCCAAAATGATTTTGAAATATCTATTGATCTATAAATCTCACATAATTGACATTTCCACCGATACACTTCATTCTATCAATTATGAATTTCAATGATAATGATGAATTGAAGCTCACACAATAAAAAATTAAATATTTGAGATGAGTATGTAACGAACAGAGCATATATTAGAAATTTGATAAGAAAAGCAAATTCAAGTGTGAGCACCTGTAGCGATAATCAAGAAAAAATAAAACGTTATATTCCCCGCTTCCTTGGTCAAACAGATCTCCCTATCCAGCAATTCACAAAATCTCAACTGAAATCTTCATGAACTCTTTTCACGATTCAATGAACTCTTTTAATGACAAGCCTTTTCGATCTCATGAATTTTCATGTGATTCGATACGATCTGATTCTACAGATTTGTCAATGAAAATCAAGATTCTGTTGCTTAATAGGGGATCCAAAAATAAACAAACAAATGGAATAACACGAGAAAACTTTCACTCATATTTTCTTTGTTCGGATTGCAGCGCTGATAAATAATAATATTCCGTGCACGATGTGCGTTGAAATAAGAAGCTTGGAATATCTTACTCGAATGAAAAACTGTCGTGAAGAGACTCTACGTGAATAACATGTGAATTCTATCATTTGTCTTCATATAATACGGGAGTATCATATGAACGTATAACAACGAATAATTAGATGTTGATACCTACCGTGGATTTCAATTGTATCTCGTATATGAACTGTGGAGAAGGTTCGTAATTCGAATACAGAGATGTAAGTTTGAATGTTATGTCATGTTCCTTGGATTATTAGTATGAAAGAAGAAGAAGAAAAAGAAGGAACGCAAGGAAGAAGTTTTAAGAGATCTTACGTCGAACTTTAAAATTGAAGAGATGTAAAATATGATTAAAAAAATGAAAGAAAAAATATTGTTGTTCCGAGATATGGTCTCATGCGCGTGAAAACAAGGCCACATTGACGCGCAGAAAATTGTAAGTAATAGGATTACCTGGCCCGAGTGGAGAAGGGAACAGGGAAAGAGGATTCCGATAAGACTTTTGATAAGATTATCTTACAACATAAGTTTTTATACGTGAAACGTATCCGCACAAATGCTCTCCTGAATATTCCGTGGCGTGTAGCTTGTCATCTAACGTTCATCCTCAATGTAAATAGGAGTGTACGGCAGAATGTGTTTGGAAATACCACTTTTTTCCCATTTCTTCTCTACGTCAATATAAACGATTTTGTTATGTAACATATGTTATTTCACTGTTACTTTGTGTCGCGTATTTGTTGGATCACTCCAGCGTTCAACAACTGCCACCCACTTCATCATAGACCTTGGCCTACTTGTACTGGGCTATTGGTAATAAATGTGGATACACTAGAATGAAGAGGGACAATGGTTTGATTGTATTCTTCTAGCGGAAGGAACTCGGTGGAACAAAAATTCGAGTCAATCGATCTAATGTACCAAACGATTTACCAAATAACGCTGGGTGGTGATTCACGTAACATCGATAGATCATGAAAGAATGAAACAAAGTAATTCACGCTTTAGAATAACAACGAATAGGATCTTTAACCGTCAACAACGAAGTATCCTTTGTTCCTCTTGATGACTGAATTACGCATCGCATCATTCACACCTACTCAACGCTAAGAGAAAAGCATAATCGAGTCACACTAGTATCATTTCGTCATCGAACATCAAACGATGTTTTTCTCTCTCTTTTTTCTTATTGATCTTTACTTAGGAATTCATCAGCTCTCATAGTTGCTGTAAGTGACTACGTAATTTCATAGTCAACAGTTTCTCGGAGATCCTTTTGCATGACGTATTGATTATTTTAAATCAATTATTTTGCTTTGAACAACTCAAAACGACGAGGCGTGTGGAGGTCCCACAATTGATGTGTGAATATATATATATATATATACATATATATCACCATACTGTGCTTCAGCCAACTCTTTTTCACTACAGTTGGTTGATTTCGAAGTTTTTGTGTCATTATAATTAAGAAAAAAGTTTCCAAACTTGCAAAAAACGCAAAAACTATTCTATCGAACGTTAAATTTTGTTCAGCAATCAATTTCAAAATATATCTGTACAAGAAGATATACAATCGTTTCAGATCACATTTTCAACTATAAATAGAGTCCAAACAGAAGCTTTTTCATTTTCAATCCGATAAGTTCTTATCCGTATCGGACAAAAAATGCTTTATTTGTAATTAAATTTATCTTGTTTTTTAAATTCTGTATATCTGTTGAAGATTTTTCATTTATCATTGTGGACATCGGCGATAGGTGTTCGGGGGTCGATAAATTTTATCTTCATTTACGTCAATGGGTGATTGTTGTCTGGGGTTCAATATTTTTATTTTGTCTCTGATTAATTTAATCTCGATAAAGAATGAACATATTGAGATCAAATGTCAATTTTTTTATCAGGAAAACATCGGCACACGAATATCCCCGCGTAGGAAAAATTAGTATGACAGCGATTTTGGAGGGATTTCGCAAAAGGCTTTTTACAAAGTATGGGGTTTGGGAATCGTCCATATTCTCAAGATACCTTGGTTCCACCCACGTAAACAAATTTTCAGAATTATATATCATTTACATGTGATTATAAAGAAATATATAAACTGTATTGAATTATATACAAATTTGTATATAACTTTGACAATTTTTTCACGTCACACTTTTAGTCCGATTTTTCTGGGATCGTTGTAATAATAATTTTGTTCTACGCAAATCAGTCGAATGAATTCTTATCGTAGAAAACATGTGCATAATTGATCGGAAACCGTACAGTGGAACTATCTGATATATACAAATGCAAAAAAAAATCATTGGTAATTATGATTTCAAATGAGGTTTCACCACAATCGATATAAGTGTGATTCGAAATTCAAAAAAATATTATCTTCAAAATACTTGTTTCAATTTTCTCTCGAATAACATGAAATTATATCAAAATCCACAAACCTCATTTGAAAATTGAGCTCCTCATTTTCTTCTATCGATTCAGAAAGA
The DNA here is from genome assembly GCA_018340375.1 of Gonatopus flavifemur. Classification (NCBI taxonomy): domain Eukaryota; kingdom Metazoa; phylum Arthropoda; class Insecta; order Hymenoptera; family Dryinidae; genus Gonatopus; species Gonatopus flavifemur. The sequence goes on from JAFFJZ010000005.1 coordinate 19,028,656, forward strand.
ATTGCGTGCATCCATGAAATGCACACAGTTTGTGGAATACTCATTATTTCGATCGATTCGTTATCAAATGACCTGAAATTCGATAATTTTCTTTTGGTATGAAGTTTTTTTACATATATCAATTCACAACTCCACATTAATTTTTGACCGGAAAAAATTCTTGGTATTAATTATATCGAATGTTTGTAGAGCAGTATCAAGCATTTGCAAACGTATTTTCGTTTATGTAATTCCCACTGTGAAAAATGGTTCAACTGAATTTCAAATGGCTACCTAAGCGGAAAAATTTATTTACAATTCAATATAGTTTATATACAATTGTATATAAATTCTACATAGTTTTGAAAATTTTTCCACTCAGTTAAAGAAGTTTATTCAATCGAATCAACGTAATTTCCCAAAAATTTAATTTCAATAAATTGCTTTATTCATAACTCAGACGACTAAAATTTTATAGCTGCAGTAAAGTGCCTTTCTCTTCATTCAAAAACATTACATTATAACTCAAGATATCGTACGTTCATATTGTAATATTATTATATAAGTATTGCAAATAATGATATTGCGGAAACTTTTGAACTACACGTGATTCCTGGTGGAAATATTGAACAGATCTGAGTGGCAAACAACATTGATCACACGAAGAACAATTAGTATTGTTAGAATAGTAATGGTTTAAATACTGCATGGGAAATGCTGTGAGGTTATAATTTCGAAAGACCTTCAGGAAAACTTAATGTTATCTCAAGAAGATAATGTTCGTTGTGAATAATAAAATATGACATCAGTAGTGCATAGTTTACCAAAGCAAGAAAGTGAAAAACTTTCCACTTTTCTCGAGGTGAACGTACCATTTTTTTCCCCACCTTCAAAACAAGTGTTCATTGTTTGAATGTTTAGGATTTTCAATGAATCTTTAACATTTATATACACTGAGAAAATCCTACACTAGTGGTTACTGTAGCCCACACGACACGCTCGTGTTATGCAAAAAAATCATTTCAACACTACTGGTTACTGTGGTAACACGAATCAGTCGTGTTGAAATGATTTTTTTGCATAACACGAGCGTGTCGTGTGGGCTACAGGAACCACTAGTGTAGGATTTTCTTCGTGTAGGTATATTCTGCTGCAGCGAGACGAGAGTGAGCATTTTAGTCCCTAGGGCAGGAAGTACACTGTAAAAAGAAAGTCTTCATCCGTTCGCAACTTAATTTTAGACAATGCTTTTCCCACTGTGTTGACAATTGTTTTTTCGGCTGAATTCGTTTGCATCATAGATTCAGCCGAAAAATGAGCTGGATTGAAGACTTCCTTTTTACATTGTGAGAGTGTATTTTCATTTCATTCAAGCGGAATTCTCACTCCATCAGATTTAGAGAGATTCCGCCACAATAGAGAAAAATTCTCAATATTTTCTGGATCCTTTTCAATCCATGATGGACAATGGCATGTACGAAAACATCAGGATATATAGGAAAACATGAAATCACCAATGCCTGAATCTCATCTCATGACGTGAAAAAATGCAGAGTCCAATTTTATATCGTACACGGGATCACTCAGGCTGAGGATCACTTTGGATTATATATTAACACCAATGCAATGAACGTGTATTTCATGATGGAATCGAATATTTGGAAATGCTGTGTCATAAGAATACAAGATACGATGACTCTAGCAAGAAACTGATTTTTTTTTTGTATACATTCGTTTTATTCTTCATCCCTCTTCTCCAGCAACCGTTGAAATGAGGTGAGAAACGAAAAAGAGTCAAACGTCAAGAGACAAAATTGTACAGTACTCGAGAAGAATGTATAGCATATCTGAATAAAGGTCGAGCGATCTCTTGGGAAACAGCTGAATTCTTCATTTACGGATGTAAATAGGGGAATCATGCAGGTTCCTGTTTTCTTTTTATGTTCCTCTCTGTCTCTGTCTCTCTTTCTTCTTTTTGCTCTTTGCTCTGTCCCTTTCTATAGAAACTCAAATCGAGGCAACATCATGAAACCAATGTAGGTTGTTTAATGTCTCAAAGCTCATATGTACTGTGTGGTTTCACTGATCAGCACACATGTATTCTCTCTTAGATGGTTAAATAAAGTCGAAGATAAATCTGAACAATGTAGATAAGTATTGAAGAGGAATATAATTTATTCGAGGTCTACGGAATATTGCAAGTTTTGGACGAATTTGAGAATTTCAAGATTGCTTCAAAGAGTTCATATAATAAAACACGAATAGCAGAATGAATGCGAAACAAATGGCGTGATGTCTTTGGACCACACCCAGAAAAATCATTTATTTGAGTATGAACGTAATGAATGATTCAATTGAATCTAATGGAATGTCATTTGATTGGAATAAATTTCATTCGAATGCAATGAATACATGAAATTAAGTCTCAATTGAAACTCTACATAAGATTCATATTTACGTGAAAATTCAATTGATTCAACAACATAATCAGTGTTTTTGTACTTCAACAAAAACGAGAACTCAGAAACACTTTATCAATCTTGCCGGCTGAATGGCAGTAAAATACACTCGAATACTTCTTGTACTCATTGAAATGAAATGAATAACCGAATGTATTCCGGGCAACATGAAAGCTATTAAACAATATCCACCTCACTTCATTCAATAATATCGATCAGTTTCAAACTGGAAATTTCCTTACTTCTTTTCATTTCGTTATTCGGGGGATAATTCAAGTTCTTCTTCAAGTAGTCTTCAAAGAATATACTTGAAGCAGTGGGAAAAACATCATTACAATAGTAGTTCTGCTAATTGGAGAACCGTCGACTCCCGTAGTGGCGTAAACTAAGTCACGATACGCTGTTTGTATAACACTGCCCAACAACGTGATCTTGCTGTTACGTCATCAATCAGGCTTATACGAATCGTTGACCCTCAACTTCAATAAACGTATTTAATAATAGGAGAAAAGCGTCAATTGAGAACGTATGAGAGAATTAATCCTCCTCTGTCTCTTCTGTTGTTCATTGCGATTCTTCAAGATCAACATGCATGGTAGTTCAAATGCTTCATCAACAAGGATTCGTACACCGTAGAATTATGAAATTGATTGAATAGTGGTTCTTTCGATATCCCCCTATCCTGCCCATATGGGCTCAAGCCTGAGCTAGATTGGGACCAAAATTCATACATGTTCATACATGCTGCACGGAAACAAATGATTCACTATGGTAGCTGGGAATCCGCTGTGGTAGCTATTTTGTGTATTTGATATTTGGATAGCGGGCCTAACACATATATGGCGCGAATTTTACTGCATTCACCTGTTTTTCAGTTATTACTAACCTTCGAAAGACAGCTGTCGAAATTTCATGATATTCTATTCATTAGTTTGTGAGTTATTGTACCAAGAGTGACGCTACTTTTGTTACTCTTAAAACAATGGATCAAAAACAATTTCGTGTTTTAATTTTACACTGCTTCTTGATGGGAAAAATACCGTTCAAGCGAAGCAATGGCTTGAAAAGTGTTATGGGGACTCCGCTCCATCAGAAACCACAATAAAACGTTGGTTTGCTGACTTCAAACGTGGTCGTAGAGACACCGATGATGCAGAACGCGGTGGACCTCCAAATGAGGCGGTAATACCAGAAAACATCAACAAAATCCACAAAATCATATTGAATGATCGAAAAGTGAAGTTGCGTGTGTTAGCTGACATCATGAAAATATCAAAAGAACGTGTTGGCTTTATATTGCATGAGCATTTAGCTATGAGAAAGCTCTATTCAAAGTGGGTGCCGCGTTTGCTCCCTGTTGACCAAAAACAAGAACGCGATGTGATGCTTCTGAGCAGTGTTTGGCCATGTTTAAACGTAACAAGCTGGAATTTTCGCGTCGATTTGTTACAATGGATGAAACATGGCTCCATCACTTCACTCCGGAATCAAAACAATCGTCATCCGAGTGGACAGCCCCTGGTGAACCTCGTTCAAAGCGCCCGAAAGCACAACAATCGGCTGGAAAGATTATGGCCTCGGTATTTTGGGATGTGCGTGGTGTAATATTCATCGACTATCTTGAGAAGGGAAAGACCATAAACAGTGAATATCATACCGCATTATTGAAGCGTTTGAAGGCCAAAATTGCAAAGAAACGACCGCATATGGCGAAGAAAAAAATGTTATGTCATCAAGACAACGCACCTTGTCACAAGTCAATCAAAACAATGGCAAAACTACATGAATGGAACTTCGAATCTCTTCCACATCCACCGTATTCGCCAGATTTGGCTCCGAGCGACTACTGGCTGTTCCCAGATCTAAAAAAAATGCTCACCGGTAAGAAATTTCGCTCGAATGAAGAGGTTATCGCTGAAACTGAGGTCTATTTTGAGGCAAAAGATAAATCGTTCTACAAAAGTGGTATTGAAATGTTAGAGCGGCGCTGGAATGATTGCGTTGTTCTTGATGGAGATTACGTTGACGGATAAAGCTAATTTTGAACACCACAAACCGTGTTGTCTTTGTTAGGCCCGGGACTTTTCAGCCCATGTGTTAGCAATAACCTTTATTGCCGCAGTTAAAAAATCACATCATTTATTTCCGTGTGGGGATATTCAAAGCAGAACACATTCTAACGATTTCGATGTTTTGTAGTGCTCTGCATACTTGAAAAACAAGTGATGTTCACTTTTGACGAGACTGTTTATAACGTTGACGTTGTTGTTATAAGTCAATCAATAGCATGTTCCCATACAACAAAAGTTGCTGTGCAATCGTTGCTTTTACGTTGTTTATCAAGTTTCCATAAAGTTGCTGGGAATTTGCTACGCATGTGATTGAGAGTTTCATGAAACTAAGCAATTTCTTAGCAACACAACAACTCAAGCTAAAATCCTTCATTTACAGCATATTGTTGCGCATTTGGCGACGTAACGTCCCTGCAAATTGCTTCAAACTGTTGTTTTACGTTTTCAACAATTTGCTGCATATTTGTTCAGCATTTTGCTGGTAGGGTTCACATCGCTATTCCGTACAGCATACAAATTCCTATTAAACATGCACCAGATATCCAGGATATTTGGAATATCTAACGGAGATCCAATGGACGTTAGATAGATATTGGACGGAGATTTGGATATCCATTTGATACCTGATGGACGCATATATTATTCAATTTTCCCCGTGTAGTATATGCATGATTTATACAGGTTGTCCCAGGACTCGCGGACTGGATTTCACAGGTGTATTCTGCAGCCAAAATGCAATAATTTCTCGTTTGAAAACAATTTTTTTGACGCTTAGTTTTGGAGATATGAGCATTTTTAGATTGTTGTTCAAATCTAAATCATTCAAAGGCACTGTATGCTACATACTTGGGCCCAATACCATTCGCTAAGTTGGAAAACGGCGGATTTGTGGAAAAAAAGATTAAACTATTTTATCATTGATAGTTCCGGAGCTATAGCGATTCGAAATTTTTTAGCTTTCAGCCAATCAGAATTCAGTAACTTCAAATCGCTCCTGTTCCGGAACTATTGACGATAAAATAGTTTAATTTTTTTTCCACAAATCCGCCGTTTCCCAACTTAGCGAATAGTGTTAAGCTCAAGTATGTAGCATACAGTGTTTTTGAATGATTTGGATTTGAAAAAAAATCTATATCTCCAAAACTAAGCATCGAAAAAATTTTTTTCAAACGAGAAATTATTGCATTTTGGCTGCAGACTATACCTGTGACATCCGTTCCGCGAATTCTGGGACACCCTGTATATTATTTATATCTTATCCACATACACTCTTTTCAATTAGATATTCATTATACATGAATCATAAATAAACTACATACATAATCTATGTATGTTCAATTTCCCATCTGAGTTGTGTGTAGTCGTCAGCGCCGGCCCGAGGAATTCTTCGTTTTTCTTCAACCCCGCAGCTGTCTATATACGCTGGCCTTTGTTTCACGTCGATTGAAGAAGAAAGAAGAACTTCTCGGGCCGGCCCTGATGGTCGTATACAGTTTGGATGAATCTTTTATGCATGGGTTTATTAGGTAGAGGATACATATATACATTATTAAAATGAAATCACATAATCCCTCAGATATTATTCACCGTGACACGACAGTATTTCTCACTTAATTTTCAGTAAAAAATAGTTGAATCCAATCCTTAATCAAATCATAGTCATTTTTTCCATATAAGACATATTTTTAGACCTATCGTTATACGTTTCCTTTCAAGCTCTTATTATTTAAACAACGCTTTATTCATAGAAATGAATTCCTCGAACGTATATTTAGCTAACTAAACGAACGAGTTCTCAATTCAGCTGGAATTGATTCGTAAACCAGAAAACAAAAGAGAACATTGATTGGTATGGAAATGGTGGATACGAATACGTGTGATATGAAATAGGGAAGAGACATTGAGATTAAATAATTTTATCGAATGATAAATGTCGCATAATTATATAATCGGTATAACACATTGTCGATAGGGTTTACAGTATAACGTATTATAAAGTTGAACGAAATATGTCAAATATCCGAAGGAAAGTATGAAGAGCGTTCCTTATTGACGTAAAGAGGGTGATACGAGTATAATCCAATTCTTTTTTGATCGAACGGTAATGGAATGCGCGATCAATGTTGTAGTCGTCAAATAATTACATACATATTGATATTGTCTATACATGGAAGAATAAGTATGTTTTTCGAGCAATGACCTGGATATTTTTAGCTGGATTGCATCGAGTTGATTAACAGTATTTATGAGGGTTTGAGAACCATGAGTAGTATTTCAGGATTGTGAGAAAAATGTATACGACGAACTTGCATAAGATCGAATGAGGTTTCAATTTTTATACGTGTTCATAGAAACTGATAAGAATATTTAGGTTAAGGTTTAGAGTGCTGAGGAACATGAGCATGTAATGAATGAATGTAAATTTTATATGAATTTTAATATCAACATTTGATAATGAAACCATTATGAATCATGTAATCACTTAAGGGGATACGCTATTGTTTGTATCACTGATCTCGTTCTATCTTATGATTTCGTCTCTTTTTAACCAATAATGCGATTTACAGACGCTAGTACTCACTTAATGACTGAATGAATCAACACTTTTAATGTATCAAAATACACGAACGTCCAATTGAAGTCGTTTGTGGTGAAGGATAATATAATCGTTTCATGCGATATTAAGAGCATTCCACAGATCCAGAAATTACTAGATTCCTCTACACAAATCTTATCTTTCTTATCTTTTCGTCATAATCTTATATTTTGTGTAAAGGGAGGTCTTGATACGATGTTGAAATTAGCCCGAGTGCAGGGTTGCAACCAGACGTAATAATACAAATTTAAACATCCTGGTTATGAATACAAAAATGGGGCTACTTTCTCACGGAAAAAAAGGAAATAGCTGTGGTAGCTATTCACTTTTTTACCACCCTTTTTTCATCGCTGTAGCTTAATTGGGTATTCTGGTTTAAACACTCGGATTTTTGGTGTTTTTTCGGACGCCATAAAAAGAATCCAATAAATGTTTTTACCATCCATTTCTTCACTAGTTATTTACTTTCAAAACATTAGGAATATTATCAAACAAATCAAAATTAAATAAACTGCAGACCGAAAAAGTGAGGGCTCATAAAAAATTGTTGTGACCTGGTATGCAGGATTCCAGTCCACCTAGTGATTTGAAAAACATTTTTTTTGTAAATTCCTGAAGAAGAAGAAGGATGTAGCTATCGCACTACGAAGAGTTTTTTTGGAAATAATTTTCTTCCTCAAAATGGCAGCGGTTTAAAAAAAAAGTTACGTTTTTTCCCTGATTTTTTTCTCCCTTTGGGATTGAAAGGAAAACAAAAACAAAGAGATTTCACAAAAAATTCCTCGTGGTACGAAACTGCAATGTATAAAGGAACTCTGTGTCAAATTTCAAGTAAATCGGTTGAGTAGAACTTGAGATATCATGCACACCGTTTCGAGAAAAATGCGTTTGAAGATTCGAGCACAACCTCAAACAGTCTACAAGTAAAAAGTAAAACTTACTTTCCACCTGAATATCACCTCATTTTAAGATGCAGCCAAAACTAGATCTATTTTATCTGAAAGTAAGCACCGAAAACAAATGCCGACACAATGGAAACGACTGAATTGCAGTAAATTTTTCAGGTAAGATGCAGTGACATTCAGTCGGACTCCTAAGAGTGTAAGTGTTACAATGGTACATTATATTGACGTTTTCTCACAAAACCCTCCTGAAAACATTTTTTTAAAAGTCTACTCTCTAAAATTTTTCGAGTGAGATTTCACTATTCAGCCAGCCAAAAGTGAGCCTCCCGAAATTTTGAGTGAAATTTCCACTCTTTTAGAGCGATATTCCAAGATTTGAGGTTAGAAACTCACATCCACTCAAATTCTAGAGCCAATTTTTCACTCCAAAAGAATCAGGGTTCACTCGAAAAGAGTGAAAATCCCACTCGAAGGGGACTGGCTCACTTCTGAGACTTAGTATGGAGTGAAACACATGATTTTTCACTCTTTCAGATTTAGAGAGTATACTATGAAAATATGCAACAAGAAAAAAATAGGGGTTTCCAAAATTCTAGACCAGAATACCCCCTTAAATAATTGCAGTTGTAGCTATCTTTTAGCTACCGCAGTAGGGAATCGTAGCTGTAACTGCACGACCCACGCAGCATTTCAGTTCTAAAAGATATCTCAAGCCAAATTTAAGAAGTCTTATGCAACATGGAAAGATATCTTTAAGAGATCTAAAACAGTTCTTACATCCCAAAGATTTCTATAAGATGTCTAAAAGAGTAAGAACTGTTTTAGACATCTTAAGGATATTTTTTCATGTTGCATAAGACTTCTTCAACTTTTCTGAACAGTTCGTCTTGAAGATATCTTGAAGACCAAAAGTGCTGTGTGGGGAGTGTTGTGGTTGATATTTAGATAGCCAAATAAGTTAGATGTTGAGTTTTCGCTGTGGCAACTACATTTCTTGCTGCTACCGCTAAGTGAGTAGCTATGACAGCTAAGAAATAGCTCCTGCAGCTAATTTTTAGCTATCCAAATAATAGCTAATTATTTTCTTCCGTGCTCGGGCTAATTTCAGCATCGTGGTCTTAATAACTCTGGGGCTTACGCTGTATCCTTAGTTCAAGGCATTCAATGCGTGCAACAGTATTAGATCTCACCCCCCAGCTTTCTCAATGTCCAACGAATAGTATCGATTTTAATGAGTAGGCGCACTTCTCTGGGATGTGAAAAAAGATGCAGTTACTAGTTACTCGTCGTTTTGTGTTTGATTCATTCCTCTTGGTGGCAACTTGGGATGAGGGATATGGGACGCAGTAACTTTGCTGGAAATTGAACATTCCCATATGAAATTTAATGAAGTTCTTAAATTGTATATCAGGGATGAAATTTTAGAATGTTTTATTGAAATTGAAGGAATCATTCAATAAATTCACGAAAATTGAATTAAAATCTCGAAAGAAAATTCTCAAAATGAAGAATTATATTATTTAAATAAATGTCATATTATGAACCTTAATAGATTGTGTTGTGTGAAAAGTTTCATAATATTTTTATGAAACTTAAGGCAGATCATTTTCACAGTGTAGTGACCGCAAATAATGCTCCCAATGATCTTAGGTTCCCGACTGGAATCGCATTCCGATGCAAAATGAATGGCAGAGTACGAACAACAAGCGAGGATTCAATTCAAAGGCGGAAAGTAATCCCTATTTTTCTGTTTATAAAATGAAACTGATCTTGAATTATTGATGCGAGGAAGAAAATCCCAAAAGAATTGTGATACAATGAATCCTGTGCACAAAGTATGATTTAAAACATACGAGGAAGAGTAAATGATGAGGAACAATGTTCTGTTCTTATTTTTTACGATATAACACTCCATACAGATTAACGGTTAGAGCAACGGGATGTTGAATCTTGAATATGCAAATACGCAGTTTACCTAGACTTCATTAGAGCAAGATTTTTCATTACTGTGTAAATGAGTGCAGAATACAAGACGGAAAAAGAAAGTGAGTGTGTGTATATATAAAGTGTCTATAAAGTATTACGAGTGGCAGTGCAATGCACTCTGTGGATCTATATCTTTTCAAGGATATACATGTATGTATATATATCTACAATCATTCCCATCGTTTCATGAAGAGTCAAGCCTCGGAATATATATTATTGACGGTAAAAAGAATAGGATATGAAGTTGAATCATTATCTATCCAGGAAAAGGAAAGTTTGAGATAAAGAAAATTATCATTAATTCAAACGAAAACCTGTATCTTTACTGTCGTATCATAAATAAATTACAGTGATAAATTTGAAATTTTTCATAGAATATTTTATGATCTTATAATAGGATCAAGTGGTTCATAATTGATCGTTGCCAAGATGATATCGTTCTCAATTTCAATTCCAATCAATTTGAATATCGAAACGTTGAAAATGAAAAAAAAACAACGTGAAAGATGGTGTACGTACATGTTCATAGTATTTACGGAGAGGAAAAAAATTGGTGATTTGCGATCGGGAAATCTGTTTTGCAACCAAATTCGACAGCAACTCTGCACACTTAAAAATTTTGTGTATTTTTAAAACACCCATATGTCCCAGGAGGTCCACTCGCGATTTATGTTAAATATTAACACAACAAATAATCAATTCACACTGAAAATCTGTGAATTTCAGAATTTGATAGGTTGTTTTTAACACAAACTGTGAGTGGATCTCCTGTGACACAGAATTCTTCACTGTGTGAGAAGAATGAAGCTAAAACCAGCAGCCAGAAGCTACACTGAGAACTCAATTTCTTAAATTCGAAGAAAATTTCTTTGCCCTCATTCTGATGAATCTTGTTTCCGTTGTACAAAATAATTTATTTCAATAGGAAAATTTTTCATTGAAATGAATTCACATTCTTCGAATTCTAGAAGGATTGTGTTTCTGTCTCAATTTGAGAATTTTTCGGTTCAATCTGATGAAAACTTTTTCCATTTGACTGAATTTTTCTCCACTGAAAAAAAGATTCATCAGAACGAGGGCAAAGAAAAGTTTCTTTGAGTCTAAAAAATTGGGTTGTCAGTGTAATGGACATTCAATAGGCTGAGGCTTTTGATCTAACTGTGTCCAAATTTTTGTAATCTCAAAAATGGACCCTGCAGATTTGAACTATGTTAACAACTTTTATTGCAAAAAATTTTGATTCAATGTTTTGTTGAAGAATTACATCCCAGACAACATAACGTGCCATTGGAACGTTTATCGAAGGTTTATGAAACGTAGGGGAGGTTTTCCTGAACGTCCCAGAAACACATTTTGTTGTTAGGGATTACTCCCACACTAATTTTCAGTGGCTGGTTCCAGCTTCATCTCAGAACAATCAACCGATTTGTTCGTGACAAGAATACTTTGGTGCATTGTGGTATATACAAGCCATACAATACCAGCAATCGTGATTCATTCATTTATAAATTCACGCAAGTTTAGCGTGCAAAATAATAATCTATCAATCATTTAATTTTGTTGTCAGACGGAACAATTTTTTTTTTTTTCAATGTAATGAAGTAGATTAATTGCACCGACATTATCATACAAATGATCATAAAAGAAATTATATCGATACTTTTCATAAGAGGGAGGGATACATATTATGAATTTTTATCGCGAGTCATGGCTGTTGACATCCGATAAGAAGTGAATCATTCATCCCCATATGAAAGTATTCAATAGGAAGTATTATTTTTTCAGGATGTCGACGATCAGATGACTCATTACCGTGGCGTTTCGTTAAACAATCGATAATAACGGTACCAGCTTTTGCAAAGTACGAACGTCTGAAGTACTTGAAACTAATGAAATATCACTGTAAATAGTCTTATGCGAATTTTCACATCCCGAGTACTCAAGCGCTCGTATAATTTATTCTTTCTCAAACTGGCGATAGCGTCTCTTATCATCGGATGAAATTATATACACGGAGAAAAAAGATCATGTAATGATCGCTGGAAAAGATAGTAAACTGGTGACAGAGACGAGTAATGGTTCCTATTTTGGTTTATTAAAATACAATATAGTATACCAAAGTAGGAATCACTACTCGTCTCTGTTAGCGACTGTGTACAGAAATTCGTAGTTGTCACCAGGTTACTATCTTTCCCAGTGATCATTCTATGATCTTTTTCTCCGTGTAGCAAAAGATGAGAGATATACCGACGCACGGAGCAAAATGTGACTGAAAAATGGAGGGATTTTTGAGAGAATCTAGGAATATTTTGTCATTTTTGTTGAATTTCATTCATAAGGAATAGAAAATTATTAATACTCCGAACTTTCCAAAAGTCAAGCATGAGATTTTACTTGATACTTTCTGAAATTTATTAATTTTTTATAATCTACCGGCTCAGTACTGCTGTCAGAGTTGACAGTACTCGCAAATCCAAAGCTATCAAAGCTATCAAAGCTGGCGAGAAGTCGACATGATGACATCATTTTTCATAAGGACCTGTATAACATTTGCAACCGTGTTAGTAGCGTTCGTTCGTATGCGCCGACTATGGTAGAATTCTGGCATTCCAACCTTGCATTGACTGTCCGTCCATTCAAATCAATGTCGTTTGAAATTTGTCGAATAGGTCCAGGATATAAATAATTGTTCCCGCCAAAGTTTGACAAATGTCACCTTGCTATTACCAGTCCTGCTTACAGAATCTCATTGATTCCGATGCAGAAAACCGATTTAAACCCATTAAAAATTGATTCTCAATGGGTTTGAACTAGTTTTCTGCATCGGAATCAATGAGAATTAATCGGTTTAATGAGAATCTTTAAGCAGCGGAGCCATTTGTCAGCTTTGGCAATTTCCACATGGAAAACTAAGAAATATCCATAGCTCTGGTGAAACGCGACGAAAGCGTAATTGGAGAGGGAATTGAAACATTTTCACTTTTCATTTGTTCCAATACCCGGTTCCTTCACTTTTAGATTCTCACCAGGGAGATTTCTCCTAAAAATTACACTTTAAAAAATAACCGAAATGATTATACAAGGATGGGAGATATTTTTCAACAATGTGAACTTTACAACACGATAAAGAGAATGTTAAATTCACTGAGCAAAAAGAAGTTGTAAAATTGACATTTTGCGAAGTCAATATTTGGACGATTTCAAAAAATTGTGGTAGCTCGAACTTTGTTTTGAAATCGTCCAAATATTGAATTCACAAGATGTCAATTTTACCATTTTTTTTTCTCGGCGTGGGAGAAATATATAAAGAATTGAATTAGTACAAGGTCATGAAATCGTATGAACTCCGTTTCACCATATAAACAGCATTGAGTGAAGATCGGACTTGGCATTTATGAAAATTATGATACTATTTTCTAGTTATTCTCACATTCATTCTCTATTTATTATATTTCAATACTAATTTGAAATATAACATTTTTTTGTGTTTGACGGATTGCATTCGTAAGAATCAAGACTGTTATAAAATAAAACATATGCAGTGTAGTACTTGAAGCGGAAAACCTTTTACCGCCTGTATTATGAAATGTCATATGAAAGTACTGAAAAGAAACACGAGCCTATTTATGATCAAAAACAAGATTGTAACTTTGATATTTTTAATGTGTGATATTCTTGATTATTGATTATATCTCTCATCGCGCTCTGGTGGAATATCTCTAAATAAATCTATACTCGAATCCAATGAAAACCCATTTCAATTACATGTCGTATAAATATGTATATATCTTTATAGATGATTCTGGATGGATTAAAACTGATATATCTCATAACACGGGTGATTTTTCGTTATAAATAGAAAGAGGCCGTGCATTCAATTTTTTATTCAATGGATTTAGTAAAATCACCATTCTAACTGCACGGTACAGGTACATGAATTACCAACACTTTCGTACATGCATTGACGTATACATTGACACTGTAAGATAGCTCAATAACGATCAAGGTTGCATATTACTGTACACGAGGGTCTTCTTTTCCTTTTTGTTCTTCACATATTTCTGCTCGTTCGTATGTGCTCGGAAATCCATGAAAGAATTATTCCTCCCATTTTAGCAGAAAATTTCAAAACCTCGTTTGTAACACTAAGAGATGATGAAACACAAATAATGAGGAAAAAAACGTACTTGGTGAAGCATGAATCATATATTACGCGAATGATATATCCGAATTGTAACAATGTATAATACATTTACACTGTAACTAATACGAATGTGGAATCAAATTCAAACTACACTCGTTTCGATACCAGCTTCAATTTAGTTCTAATTCAATGAAAAAAACGTGATAGAAAATTCTGCGAAGTGCAACACGGGCTATCATTAAAAGCAAACAAGAATGAATTATTAATGATTGGTGTCTAATGGCTTGAAAAAATCGAAAACAAATGTCTGTGATTGACAAGGAAATATTCAAGAATTGATTGTCTGAATTATTTAATTACATTACTATACTTTTTCATAATGTCAGTTACATTTAGTGATGGGTGATCTTGAAAGAATTGATTCTATTTTATAGAATTTTTATCAAAATGATATAAAAATCAATAAAAACTTGATAAATTTTTTATACCAGAGAATCGATTCTGTCAAGATCGTCCATTCTTCGTTACATCGTAACGTGGGCGAAATGAACACACGTGGAGCAATAACGTAAATTTCATGGACCGAGATTTTGAAAATGAATAGGTTCAATTTGTCCCAGAATTATAATTAAAGATTTAGTAGATAAAGTGGTCAATAATGCTTCGTTTATACGAAGAAAATTATCAAACATAATTTCAAATAGTTGAACTCCGTTAGGTTTGGAAGAATCAAAAGTGTGCGACAGTTTATGATTCATTATGAATTCAAGAAATGAACTGCACGAGGACATATGATTTTTTACTATAGCATCCACAAAAAAGTTTGTTGGACTTGTCAAAGGGTTTACTCAAACAGCTAAGATATCAGTTCTATGAACAAAACTTCTTATGTCAGCGCAAAAACTTGACCGTAATAACAATTTGTTTTTGTATAAGTGATAGTGATAGACCAGTTTCTTATGCTAACAATACTTTTCTTTCCATGTCGTAAGATTATAAGTTTTCACATCGTCATAATTATACTGAAATAAAACACTCTGCTATTTTAACGAAACATGATTTGCAATGTTAATGAACAGAGCCAGGGTACATGGGATTATTGATTGTTTTAATCCAAGCAGAACAAATCGGAATTTTTAACTTGATCGACTCGATATCGAAGCGATCGAGCTCGAAATTTCGAAGTCAATTCGATGATTGGATTAATATCAAATTCATATCGATGTAAAAAATGTGTTCTGTTTAAGCTACGAAGAGTTGGATACGAGGATGATAAAATTACAGCAAAATATTCTGTTATGATCTCAGAATTAATCAACAATATTTGAGGTGTCTTCCAATTATTTCTTTCTGCATCCCAGGTCATATGAAAACATACGGAGGACGTGAATTGAAGTATGGAATATCCGAATAGAAACAGATTATCTATTAATCATGAATATTTGGAATTCAAATTGAATTATCGATGGACAACTTAATGTTCAGAAAGAATTCATAATGAATTATTCGGAAATGTACGTCGAATTCGTCGTTAGTCGTATGATGGGGATTATTCAAGAAGTCTTTGAGAAGTCTTCATGAATCAACCCCGCTGAAAATGCCAGGCAGATTCGGACAAAAAATAGTTGTCAGGTTTGGAACGGTTTATGTCCCAGGGAATCCGCTCAAAAACTGACAATTCCGGAATTACTAAACATAGAATATCCTGTCAAAAACTGACAGAAAGAATTTTGTCAGGTTTTGATAGGATATTCCAATTTGGTGATTCCGGACGAAACCAGGTAGAAATTTTGTTAGTATTTTCTGTCCGGATCTGCCAGGCATTTTCAGCAGAGAAGATTGATCATTGGTACTGGCTGTGTAGACTGACAAATAAAGTGACCGGATTGCTGCAGTGCAAAATCTAGACCGTTTCCTCGAGCGGAAAAATTGTCAAAATTATATATAATTTTTCCTAGAATTCAATATAGTTTATATATAAATTATATATAATTTGAAAAATTTCTTCACTCAGCTACTCTTCTTCCAATCCAATAGACGGCAATTTCTTTATGGACATTCCAAAGTCCCGAAATTACTACATTTCTCCCCCAATTTCCTTGAAAATGGAAAGATAAAATGAAAAAAACATAGTACACGCACCTTCCTTGTATCACAAAAACAAATGCATGTCCTCGTGATTTGAGATTTTATCCTTACTTTTTTGAGAGAACTGAGGGAGAGAAAAATTCAGTAATTTTGGAACTTCGAAATGCCTTCGAAGAAAACCATTTAGAATGTCTCTCTTTACAACATACATTTCTTTCCTTTTGTTATCGACGATGAAATAAATTTTATAGTTCCTGAAAAAAAAACCCGGGAGGTTCCCGAATATTGTTGAAAATCGGGACGTTTGGTCACCCTATTGACAAAACTATTTCAATTCTATAATATCACAAGATTGGAATTTATTTTTGAGTATGATTTTAACGCCCTTATCGCTTTAATGTCATGTATGCGGGCAAATTTTGTATGATTATTAAGCTATTCAGGGGAATGAATGGTTCAATCAACCACATACAATTCCATTAATAGCTTGGATTTAAGAATACGAGATGAATTGGTCATATCTAATCAATTAATTAATAAATTTATTGGTTCCATTATTTTCATGGGTATTTCCATTAGAAATCGGTCAACCCTTAGGAAAATTGATCCCATTTCGATCGAATAATTGGAAAAAATACAAGCGTTTCGATCGAAACGAGGTAATTTTTTCTAAGAGATGTTGCACTAATTTTCCACCACAGGCTTCAGTATTTTCCTGACTAGGCCTTGCTTCTGTTCAGAGATTCCTCTTGGCCTGAGAAGAGCACCATCATTGTTTTCTACCAATTTATTTGATTTGAGAATGGAATGTAAACAATTACTTCATGCGAAACAGAGAATCATGTGTGTATGAAACAATGAGAAGATAAAACATGCAATTTTACTAGGAATCGTACATAAGATGCAACACGTACTTCCTCCAGTAGATCGAATCACCAAATTCTTGTTTGACCTACATGCGAGATGATGCAACGTTATTTTTTCAGATTGCTCATTCTATCGCGAGGAATAGAAAAAAAAGTGACTTTCAACATGATGTATCCAATTGGAAGGATGTTTTTTAAAATAGAGAAAACGTGTCCGATCTGTTAGAGGGTCGCGCAGACGCATGTTTTGATGTACCAGAATGAACGCATGTACGCAGCATTCACTCACCTTTGCGACAGTCGCCTGTGACACAGGCACTTTGATGAAAGTCAGCAAGAAGTGAAATTCCAACAGATTCAGTTGATATCACGTGAATAAAATCCGGTTTAATTGATTGCACAATAAAATTCCAATAACCGTAATTCGACGAAATGAAAATGTCCTGTCCGTTGATAATTGTACTAGACTAGGAGATTACAGTAACAATACTGGCACCAATTTCATTGAGCAACAGAGGAACAGTTGGTATCCTACTGAATTTTGCTGTCAACTGTCAAGATTCCACGTGATCGTCGCTTAGGAACCTGTCACCTACGTTTTCCTGCAGGTGCGGCAATAGAGCTGCTGTTCTCGGGAACCCAACGGTAGCAGCTCCGAGCGAAGAACCGCCAAGACGCCCAGGCGTATCGTCGCATTCGTGCACGATCGGGAAACGAATAGACGCTTCAATTGGGCACGGACCTGATCGTCTTTGGTGTCTGTCAAATTGAACGAAACGAAAAAGATTTCGTATCGAGGAAAGAAACGATCTAACCACGCGTGCACGCAGTCAACTGACGCTTCTAAACAACCCAATGGTCTCTTTCTCTTTTCCTCGCTCAAATGATTGCTGCTTGCACTTCTTGGTATCTCGCGCATACGCGCATATATCCTTTTCATCGAGCGCACAGTGGCGGGATTATTTAAATATGATCATTCAGAGTTGTCGAACGGCACAACCCTCGAAAAGAATTCTTAACGAATTCTTTGAGAATCATTGTGAACTCTCTTAGAGTTTTTATAGAGTACAGATGTTTTCAAATTATACTTTGGGGAGAAATTCCATTTTTTCTAGGGAATTGTAAAGAGAATCAAACATGACTTCAAACTTTTCGAGCAGATTGTACATTGTATATAATTTTCGAGAGAATTGTCCACTATTGAAAAGTATCACAATTGAAGAGCAATTGAACAACACCAAGTTTTCTCCCAAAAATCTTATAAACCAACGACAACCAATCAGGGTGGAAAAATGTTCAAAATCATATATAATTATATATAATTTATATATAATTTTGAAGACCCTTCAATATGATAAATTCTTTTTTTTATGGAAAAAATATGCAGTCTATATGTGTTTGTATAGAATAAGCATACATGTAACTACGCATAACATTAATGTCATGCACAACATTGGTTCTAACGTTAACTTCATCGCACGTCAAATTAACAACAACATGTGCACTAAAAAAAATAGTAGAGCGAACCTCGTGGCGAGTTTGAATACAGCGAATCCCGCCGTCAAGTTGAGTCAACTGAATATCGATTGAAGTAACTACCTGCTCGTTTGATCATTCCCATTGATATTTAATTGACTCAACATCGCGGCGAGGTTCGCTCCAGTAATTTTTTTTTCAGTATGTTAAATCCGCACGATATTTTTTCTGTGTCATATCGATAAGGGTTGAATAAGTCAAAATTTTCACAACAGGCGGTTGCGGATAGGGTTTTTTGGATAAAAATTTGAGGTTTTTTTCTGTACAGTTCGCAATCCCTGAAACAAATTGATATTCAATGTTGAGCGAGAATCAAATTCTTCCAAAAATTGACTCTCTTCGAAACTCAAAATTTGGAATTGACAGACGTAAATAAGATATCGTATAATCATGCCTGAACGTTTCTGATTTTTTCATGAATTCATTTCCAAGTGATTTAGTGGAGAAGAGTGACATCAGATGGAGTCACGTATCTTTTCAAGAAGATGCGCTCGTATTCTCGTAAAAAGATACATGCACTCGAAAAAGGGTTGTGTGGGTAAAAAAAGAAACAAAAGAGGTTGCAGTCAAAATTTTGTACCCACCCGAGGGATCGATTTCAATAAATTTTATACAATTGGAATTTGATGGTCACTGGAATGCATGAATGTTTTTTTCTTTCCATATTTGTATAATAAGGAACTCCCCAGATAAGCATTTTGAAGGATTCTACAAGATTGTCTTATGCAAAACTAAAAGATACCGATTGGAGGTTTTTGTTTTGAATTCCATGCAGCAATATTCTATGCAGCAGTTTCAATAAACATTCGGAACGTATCAAAATATTCGACATGCATCTATGAAATAATTCAAATTATCTTGTATATTGCTTAAAAATAATACATTTTCTAGAACGTTTTGAAAGATTAATTAAAATTTCTCATGCTGGTTCAATTTTGTTTACCCCTTGAAAAAAGCACGAACTGTATAGTACAGCCATCTATCAAAATACATGACGCACTAAGAATTTATCGTACATCAGTCTGTTGGTAAATGTACGAAGGAAAGTGGAAAGCAAGGATATCCGAATCCATTTCACGATCAATAAACCATACTTGAATGAAGATTGGCTATTTGATATTTCCTTGAATATGTTTTTCAAAAGCTACTACTTATTGAACTACTTGTTTCCAGAACAATTCATCGGAACAACACCTACTTTTGCAACATAACTTCCCCTGATGAAGAAAACTCAAGTGGCATGAGAATATACTACGAATATTCGGAATATATTTCTATGCACATTTCAATTAGATCGTTTTATAGGTGCGATGTACATTCGATGTTGTAACTTACAAATTTTTGGTGAAAATTGAAATGTAACCACCTTGGTGTTCAAGAAATGATTCACTTGATCTTCTGAGTCGACAAAGTTTCAAAATTATATATAATTCATACATCAACTTTATTAAACAGTATATAATTTTGAAAATTTTTCCACTCGGACAGTGAAAAACTTTTGTTGAATTTCATCCTCAATTTGGACACTTTTTTTTATTGAAAATTGACAAAAATCCATGGATCTTCACAAAAATTAAAGAAAATTGACAAAGTTCAATGAATTTGATTTAATTTCATCGAAATTTCTTGAAACTCATCTTTTTTGTTGATTTTTCATGAGAAGAGATTCCGATTTGTGAGTGAAATTCAACATGGAATTCAATGAAGTTCAGCAGCATTCAACAAAATTGAATTGAATTCAATCAAATTCAAAATTTTTTTCCACCAGGGTACAGTTAGACAGTTTTGAAATTAAATATTAGGATAGGTTAGGACTCATTTAAAGGTCTTGAAAACAATAGTTACCGGCGTTTCAATGGGCCACTGATGGCCCTGCACTGTGAAAAATAGAATTGGATTTCTACTACATTCAGCGTAGGTTTCAATGATTGGCTCAACACTGTTATATGGAGCACCTCTCTGGGGATTAGGATACTTGGACAAAATTGAAATAATACAAACGGAATTTTATAAAAAACTGTTATCTCTACCTAGATCTACTCCAGGATACGCCATAAGACTAGAGCTGGGGATTGTACAAGTGGCTCATAAGGTATTGAAAGTCACTTGGAAGTGGATCACTGATATGATGAAGATGGACCAGGAAAGATTGCCAAAAAAATGCTTTCTGCGACTGTACAATCTGGCAAAATTACGACCAGACGACAACAAATTCAACTGGGCCTTGCAAGTGAGGGAGATACTAGTTTCAATCGGCTTTCGAGAACTCTGGGACAACATGGCACCGTCACTCTGGGAAACAAAGGAAGAGGACATCCTACGTGCATAAGAAAATCACCTAAGATCAACGGACATCATGAGATCATCAGACTACCTCCTACTTAGATGTCCGGCTGAGTGGTTAAGAGTCATTGCGAGTCTAAGATTGGCAAATAACCGCGAACTGAGGTGGACAGTCAATACCTTGGTTTATAAAATTAACAGCGCTGATATTTGCAGACTCTGTGATTCACAAGAAACTGAAACACCTACTGGAACACCTACACGAAGAAAAAAATATCACTGTCATAACGATACTGGATAGTTGTGATGGCTATCCAAAGTTTAGTGGTATCAGTATCGTTGCTATGATCATACAAATCATCCGAGGAACGATATAGATCGCTAGCATAGCCATCTGTATCGTCACCATAGCGATACAGTATTGTCACTACAGCTATCTCTTCTTAACCATACTTTAGATCGTTATAATAACCATACTTTTTTTTCCGTGTACTAATTAGATATCCATTTTACCAGCCAATCCGAAACGAGCACTCCATGAAAAACACAATAGGAGACCTTTTGTCAATTTCTACCAAGAGAGAAATGGGCATCATTTACGGATTCATAAGGAACGCCCTCTCTCTCAGATCATTTGCATTAGCGGAATAACATCGACCGGACATCCTAAAAGAAGAAGTACGCGAGAAGTAATAGGGAAACGCATTACGATCACTTGAAATTTTATACATGATCATTACTAAATTTATCCCCTTGCTAAAAAGGGTATTGTATCCCTTCAAAAGCAATGTGTTTAAGATCATGTATACATACATACATACATTCAGCGTAGGACATTCGTAAAAAAAAAATGGTGAATTCCCTATGTTCCCGTACAGCACAACCACCGATTCTCCACCCAGCACTTCGGTGAACAAATAAATTAACGGTTGAAAATAAAGGGGGTGGAGAAATCCACGTCGCCTCTCCGTTGCCTCAACAGAGACTCTCCCTTATTTCTCCCTTATATCCACGGCTCTCATTTCTCCACTGATTCTCCACCTTCAGTCCACCGAAGTCCTGGGTGGAGAATCGGTGGTTGTGCTGTACGGGTTCAGAGTTGTACTATAGCTATCTGTGGTTAGACCTTTCCCTAGTAGCACAAAATCTTCGTCAAACGTTCTGAGGATGTTTGCAGGACATTCGACTATTCTAAGAACGTTCGGAGAATATTTTACGCACATTGGTGGTACTTGGGTTGCATTAAGATTTGTGATTTTACCACTGCCTGTGATTTGTTCATGTTCAGCGTAGGGAACTTTATTACCTACGTTGCACGTGACAGTTTTACAACTGCCATGTAAAATTTCTATGCTAAGCGTGGGATAAATATAATTTGTAAAGGCTTATGTACAAATGTTGTACAAGTTTTCACCACAAAACACAATTTTACTGTTTTGAAAATGTAGTTCTGCTACGCTCAGCGTAGGAATATTACAAAAATTTACCTCTGTAATAATACAATCAGAGTTTGTGAAGTTTATTTCATTTTTCACAGTGTACAACGCCAGTTATGAATGGGCTATATGAAGATTTGTGTCAATATTGCGGATCCATACATATTATTGTGTACAATATCGATACGTCCGATATATCGGATAATAAATATCGATTTAATAAATTCCATTGTACTGCAAAAAGTATTCAATATAACGATCGCATGAATTTCAATTTTTTACAATAAAATCATACAAATTTAAAATACAGTATTTCCCTATTTACGATATAAATATCGTATATATTACGATATTTATATCGTAAATATTCAAAGACGATCTTGTACGATAGATTAGACTGAGTGAAAAGTGACATTGATTGCAAATAGAGGTGATTTCATTTCAAATTCAAACTCTAAACAATTTCGATAAATCTTCATGGATCCTAAAACTCACAGAAATGTCGTGAAATGTGGTTGTCAATATCTTCAATTTACTTTAATTTCGTATATTGAAATTCAATATTGATTAATTAGATATTGATATACGATAATATCGTGACATGAAATATCGATGTTTAGGGACAAACATATCGATATATCGATATACCGATACGTATCCCCCATCTCTAATGCCAGTAAAGAGCCGTTACTGACCATTAAGAACGCCTACAGCCGTGTTTGTAACTGGGGGTGTTCTTAAATTGATGAAACAAGGAAAGAACAAATTGAATCTATGAATGTACTAATTGTTGAAATTCAATCCATACTCTCAATCTTCATTGTAACGTATGTTTGCATTACATGTGTTGACGTGATCCAAAACAAATGAAAAGAAATACATGAGAAATTTACGCCCACGTGATACACTTGCCAATTTACACGTATCAAGAAAAATATATGTTACATGTTTCTCTTACGCACTTCTCATGATATAATGCGAAATAATCTACGAGTAATACATATTAATCCTCATTTTATTGTAAATTATCAAGATTTCGCTGTCTAGATTTGATATAAATATATGTGAAATTTGTTGCCGCAGCAAATCAAGGTATTACATACAGAACAGCAAATGTTTTTGATAACCTAGATAAAAATTCACCGCGACAGCTAACTGGATTGCTCAGAGAGCAGCATAATTAAGTAAAGCAGCAAATTTTTTTTTACAGAATGGCAAACAAATTTTGCTAGAAGAGTAAACATTTTCTGCTGCCACAGTTGAAGAATCGCTAATATAGCTAACGAGACTGTTGTGATAGGAAACAGTTTCCTATTCCGGCAAACGGGACCTAACAAAATCAGATTTCGCTGTGACAGTGAATTCCTTTTTTCTCCGTAAAGTAATTACCACATAAAATTTTGTATTGATTTTAAAAATTGTTTCTGACTCTTCATGTGAATTTGTATGAAATTTCATACAGCGTTATGATTCTCCATGCATTTTAATGTGAATTTCAATACATTTCACAATTGATTCCATAAATTTATAATTGAGGTAGATTTTCGATGACGAGTTTTAGAGTTTCCGCATTGATAATTTCAGATCATTTATCACAGTGTTGTATATTGATGAATCTAATCGGAATTTGTATAATGTACAGAGAATTCATGCAAAACATGTGAGTGAAATGAAACGCCGGTTTCGTATATTGAAGAAATCTAACGTGAACTTCAAAAGATGTCAAATGTTACATGGATATTCTGAATGAATTTTATTAACATTCTATAACCAAGATTCCATCTGTATTATTCATTTGGATGGAATTTTATAAAAGGCGTATTCAAAAAATACTTTTCCCAATTCAAATGTTCGATTCACATATTCTAATTCCAGTATCAAAATTGTATAAATCCCATGAGATTTCTGTTCACCACCGGTGATTTAATATGCTCTGAATACTTTCTAATAGTTCTACCAATCGATTCTGAACAATTATGGAATATAAATATCAAATGTACAGATTTGTATGAATTGCAATATTTCAATTGGAAACTCGAAGAAACATTATTTCAATAAGTATAACAATATAAAGTGAAAAAATTGTCTACCAAAGTGGAAAATTTTTTCAAATTATATATCATTTTCATAGATTTGATGAAGTTTACAGACAGTATAGAATATACTGGAATTTCCTTTATAAGATGACTATGAAATTTCTGAAACTTGTAATCGAGAGCTAGTTCAATCATAAATTCATGGAAATCACTGCAAAATGTATTGAAGTTCACATAAAAATGCATGGTAAATCATAATTCTGTATAAAATCTCATACGATTTTGCATAAAAAGTCAGAAAATATTTTGAAAATTATAGCAAATTTTATGCGTTAAATGCTTCACATATATATAAGTTTATATATAAATTATATAAAATTTTGAAAATCCTTCCACTTGGACTGAATTTGATAACACATTTTTTCAATTCAAAAACATGTTATTTATACACTGAGAGAAAAAATTGCCGGGAACAATAAAACATTTAGTTGAATAGTCGTCATAAAATACTTAATTGATTCGAATCAACTTTCATTGAATCAATTAAATAACTGTTTCAATTGATGAAATATTTCATAGCATATTAAATATTTGTTTGATTGAATGAATATTTAACTGAGTCAATGAAAGTTTATTCAAATCAATTAAGTATTTTATGACGACTATTCAACAAAATATTTCATTGTTCCCGGAGATTTTTTCTCTCAGTGTATCATTGTATATACAGAAAAATTCAATTATTTTCTACGTACTAACAGAAGAATTAATTTAATGAATCATTTTCGATTAACACCCTATGTCAGCACATACGCCAAACACTGAGAAAACTATTTTGTTATACCATCTAAAACATTTTATTATTATATGCTCAACCAAAATGTTATGTTGACAGCTAAAAATGTGGTATATCGTCGAGCAAATGATCTTGTCGAATCACATTTAATTCCCTGAATTAAAATTGATTTGATAGGATGTTTTGAGTTCGAGCCACTAAACTTCTAGTTATGACAACCAAAACTTTTAGTTGAGCATATATCAACCAAATCTTATTCCTCAGTGAATAAACAAATGGAAATCAGTGACTTTTATTTAGTGATCTTGAAAAAATCGATTCTATTCTATGAAAACCTTATCAACTTCTTATCGATTTTTATATAATTTGGATCAAAATTCAATGCAAATTGTATGAAAAATAATCAATTATTTCTAGACCGGCCATCACTACTTTTATTGTACCATTTACGGTCTGTTTGAAACAGATTCACCAGAGTTCTGACGTCGGCATTCCCTTGAAAATAAATAAACTCTTGCGCCAATAGATCAGATATGTTTTAATTATCAATATTATTTAATCATAGAATGAAAATAATTGAATTTCGTATGAATCAATAGAATTATTGTTCAATTAACGCAAACGATAAAACAGATTCATCTCAAATAATTCAAAGCGTATCGCTTCTCTTCATCGAACTAGCGGCGTACACAAAGCGGAGTAAAAGAAATAAAGCAAAGCGAAATGAAGGGGAAAAATCATCTTCTAAATAGCTTGAAAATACTACGCGTGGCTGCGTTTTACATCAGTCTAACGCGATTTGTTAAAACCAACTAAATATAGATTTCGGGCGATTGCTATTGTTGGGTCGGACGCGTCGTTTTTATCTCCTTCAACTCAGTTTCGAAACTCCGAGATATTTTTAGATATCACATAATCTTGTAATTCGTTATGAACTAAGTTGGTTAATTACTATATCATCGCTAATATATAATCAAAACGTCATTTTGTGCAAGGGCAGCAACTTTTCTTGGTATTGGTTTGTGTCCGTGTCAACTAGATTTGATCTTTTTAGAACCTTTGTGGTTTACAGTTTGAAATGATATCGTTTCATGGGTGTTCATGGAATGAAAATTCATGTGTAGATTCGAATTAACAAACATATTGCACATCACAAACTCTCATTTACATTGTATTTTTTTCTCTTTTATTTGTAGAACACAATTAAGAACTAAAGTCGGGATCATGAAAATCTGAAGAATCGGATGGGTACACGGAAAAAAGAAGGTTTCGCTATTTTAACGAATTCTTCCTCGCTAAGTGCATTGAATGATCTAACGATGATAAATCACTGTGTTAACAAACTGATTTGTTATAATCAACGTTCCTTCGCTAGTATAACAAAGCAGTTGCCGTTTGTTGTAGCAAACTTGCTCGTTGTCCATACAATAACAAGTGAATTTTTTTTCTCCGTCTATGAAACTTATCTGATAGTTATAATAGATCTAGAACTAATGTAAACGACAACTCAGTTATCATCTATATCAGAAATTATAAGCAGAATTTATATTGATGTGTCTTAATTCTCTCTGTTCTTTCTAGAAAGACTGTTATAAGATTATGACAATATCAACCAGTTGGTATCTCGATCTAATCCTCATTCCTTATTACTTTAAAGAAATTAATGTCTTTTGACATCAAACAATCTTGAAATCCTCATTCTAAATTTCCGTCACATAAATTGTTGGTATGTAATAATAATATACTCGATCAATTGATTTATTCACTGAAAGTATATTTCAATATCTTCAGGGCATACCAGGACCGTAACACTAGCAAAACTTCTTTTGTACAAATTATTTGAGAATGCAGCATTATAATTGAACATTGCCCACCACAGATCATCACTTTTGCTCGATGAAGATCTGTACACAGCAACATTTCAATTATATGGTTTCATGGGTCCATGTTTTATCAGCTAAGTGAAAAACTTGCTGTCTTAGTTGATCGCCTTATTCTCTGAGCAACGAAATTAGCTATGGTAGCAAATTTTCAGCTAAGCTAAAAGAAAAAATTTGCCATTCTGTACACAATAATTTGTAACAAAATCACAATGAGCGATTCTAAGAAATCTTGAACATTGGCCTTCACCCCCAAAAGATAATCGATAAAAATATAATCTTCTTGTGAATATATTATAAATATATTTCAATGTGATCAGTCTGTATACATATATATACACACACATAAGTACACACACACACATATATAATCTTCACATCAACTTTTCAAGATTCTTTTAAAAAACACTGAAATTCAAAATAATGATCCGAACCCACCATTGTTCCTTTGATTTAGAAGAACGGAAGTTAGTTGAAGCGTCGGCGCGAAGGTTTTCGTTTTAAACAAATCACCATCAGCTCTGCGCACCTCGGTTTTGCGATATTTTTAGAGGAACGAGTCGCTGGCCGGTATAAGTCAGAATTTCGATAGTTAAACGTCGTCTTTGACCCCGTAAGAATCAACCAACGCGAATTTTGAGTGCACGTTTCACGGTAATGGAGTAAACTTTTTCAATAAAATTGTCCGTAATGTGCCCGCGAATGTTACACAAAAACTATGAAAGTTATTTGAAATTTGGTATCATTCATATTGAAAATTCTTTGATCATTAGCACACGAATATAGATACATAAATCTTTGTTGGGTTCGGTGAAAAACACGTCATGTTTTTCTTTCGAAATTCAATCATGTTGGTGTAGGAAAATCATTTTGATGTGTCTTATAAAAATAAATTCGTTCAACATTTGGAATCCCTTATGTCATACCTGAAATAACAATATGTGTAAGAAGTACAATTCCAATTCTCTTTCTCGAACAGAAAGTTTTGAACCGCACATGCTATGGGCGCAGCGAATAGCATCGACGCAAAAACGGGTTCATCGAATTTGCAAGGAGAAATAACAAAGATGACGATTGATAATCATTGTCAGGAAGATTCTGAACCAAGGGTATGTATTCTACGATTTTTTTTTTATGTGAAATGATTGGAAATGAAACAAGTAAAAGTTTTGAAGTATAGTTGGCATACTATATATCTCTATCTGCGGCTTATGCTGTGGGTGAACTAAGTGTAGAAGGCATTCACTTGGTTTTCAATGTTCAAAAATTCAAGCAAATGTACGTTTAAAATACTATTTCTTATTTTGTCCAAGGGTCAAAGTGCTACACAATCTCCACGATATTGTTGCAACGATTCGAATTCCGAAGTAACGCGACTTCCAGTTCCGCGACCCGACACAAGAGTACGTTGACATTTTTTTACCATTTAGGAAAAAGAACAATGAATCTTGAAATCCAAGGTTCATCGAATAGATGGTATGTCATCACATGGCGACATCTCAATTGTCTCATCAGTTTAAAAAAAAATGATTCTCATACACGTGCGTAATATGCACGTGATCGGGAATAAATACACGACTAAATGCAGATCTCGGGCGTTGCCATTTTCCGTTTAATGTGCGCTTCAAATTTTTCAACTCAAAGTTGCACTCTTTGTCCGTTCCAAGTTGAAAGGAAAAAGGAGAGGGATATGGCGATCGTCTTCACCCTCTTAACACGCTGGCTCGATTCCAAAGATCTACCGATTGAATTGAATCTCAACAACGTTTTTCAGCGAACAAAGCTGACTCACGATCACAAAATTCATATTTCCACTCATCGATTCAAAACCATCACGTGCCTTTCATGATCTTATTTCCCCTTCTCCACTGTTATCTTTTGTTCCACGTTTTGTATGTTTCGCCCCGAAATTCAGTCAGTTTAGTAAGCTATTGTTAAGCGGTTGAAACGGATCGGATCAGGACTTCTTTCTAGTCTACAATCGTGAATTCATATTTTGTTTTTCAACTTTGATACTTGACATCATTCGGCATTGTTACCGTTCATTGACTTTCCTCGAGGTTCCGTATTCATAGAATTTTAAAATTCAATACATTCCTAAATTCTCATTTTATATGATATCCTTTTTATTTTGTTACAGATGGCGGATTGGGAAAACATGGACGAGCGTTCTAACTCCAATGTTTTACGAAATCAGTCGGAACCGACTATAACGACATTATCACGAATTATTTTTCAACTTGCTACGACTAATCAACAATTAGCTTCGACTCACAACAAAACTGTTGAACAATTACAAGATCTGTATGTAGAACTGAAAAAACAAGTGCTGTCACAGTGTTCAATTATAACAAAGACATCTGCAGATCATGATGTGCATAGAAGTGATGAGTCGAATAAAAGATCTTTGAAATTTCGAATCTCTCGATTGGAAAGAGTTTTGTTGATGCGGAAAGCCTATAGAAGAAAGACACCGTGGAGGAGAAAATTCAAATGTAAAAATACTAAAGTAGGAAACCTATCTTATTCAAATTCGAATTCAAAGACACAATTTGAAGAATTTGAAAATAGGTCATCGATGAATGAAGATCAATTTTTATTCAACTGTACCAGATCCAACGAAACGATTGCTGATTCAAGTCATTCCCATAAATCCGTCCCTAGACTCTTCCGTCGCGATGAAATAAAAAACAAAAATCGTTCAACTCCACCTACACAAATAGAAAATGAAACTAGAATATCATCGAACGAGATGGAATCAACGGTGGAGATGGAGAATACTGAGATACTTCGACTGAAAGAAGAAATCGAACGACTCAAAACTGATCGCTGTCAATATCAAAACCTCAATGAGAGGTTATTGAATGATTTAGCTGATCAAAAAATGATCTCAGATCAATTGAAAAATGATTGTGAGGTGAGAAGTAATTACATATTTGAAAATATTCGAATTACATGTTCAATCGTAACGGTATTTGTTCTTGTTTCTTAAAATATAAAAAATATACTCTTCAATTACCATCATTTCCAGTAACGGATTGAGGCTGTCCCTCACCCGGGGCAAGGATGAAGCCTCTGACGTTCTCTCCCTCTCATGCAAATAAATTCACGCTGTATAATGGCTAATTTGGCTTGATGTCCGGGGTAGTTTGGGTCCCTTTAGATCCGTCACTGGTCATTTCATTCATTTTCATTACATTTTCATTACATTTTCATTCTCGAATCATCTACATCTATAGAAATTCATTTTGGAACGGAATTTCGGGGACAAAATTCTACAAACGTTTACATGATTTTTAGATTTCGAGAACGCAATACGAGGAAGCAGCAGAAAATTTGAAAGAGAACTGCCAACAGTTCGATCAATTAACGACAGATTTCAAATCAAGTCAACGCGAAAGGGAAAGACTTCTCAAAGAGCTCGATATTTCTCTTTCGGAAAAGGACACTGCCGAAGCTAGAATTTTGATTCTGGAAGAAAATTTGGAGAAATCTACAATAGAAAAAGAACTCATTCGAAACGCGGAAGTTCAAAAGACTTGTAAACTCAAAGCACAATTGTCCGAGGAGATGTCCGATAAGGAGAAACAAGTGAAAGCATTGGAAGAGGCTCTAAACGAGATTCAAAGACTGAAGGAAGTTATTAAGACTGACAAGGAAAGCAATGATAATACAGACATCGGTGAGACTAAGAACAAAGAATACGTAATAAAAAATATTGAAAATCCTCATCGCGCTTTTTCTGATTCTCTCTCAATAGATACTATAGACGATCCACAAGAAAGCTCTTCCGTGGACAGATCAAAGAACATGGAAGAATTTAAGAAAGAATTGACTTTGAAAAGAGAGGCTCGACAACGAGCAATCGCAACAGTATCATCGGAGATGGATCGACTGAGACGAGAGTTGAATGCTGAAAAAGAAGCTCATTCGGAAACAACTAGAGTACTCGAATCATTGAAAGCAGAAAAGGTTGATTCTGAGAATGAACAGGAGGAAACGATTACCAAATGTAGGGAAGCGAGACAACTGAAATATATTTTAAAGGTATGATTTTGAGGAACATTTATAAAATCTCAAAGCACTTTCTTTGTACTTTTTGTATTTTTCTTGAATGAAAATTCTTCAGGTTTCAGATGAATTGAGAAATGATATTCGTTTCCAAATAGAGAAAGTAGACGATTTACGATATCAATTGGAAAATGAACCTGACAGACATCAGAATCGAATTATGTATTTAACGGACATGAGCAATAGAATACGAGGGGTTCTCAAGGATCGTGAGAGAAAAGCTAGTGAATTGAAAGATTCTCTTGCTCAAGTGTTGGTCAGATTCAGTGATCAAAATGTTATGAACGACAAAAATGAAGTCGGAGCGGAATGCGATCGTCAACTTGAAAATATCAATACTTTAAAGATACTCCACAAAGAGAGATTACGAGTTCTATCGGAATTGAAGGATAACGCTGTGAAAGAACTTACTGAAACTAAAGACAAACTTGAACATTCCGTCAAGGGATCTCAAAACCTAGAGAATGAATTGAAAAAGGCAGAAGAGAAGGTGAGAAGTTGAAAACAAATTTTTATTCGCATTGATTATTTTATGATAAACAACCAACAGTTCCAAGTGATTCCTGGAGGAAAAGATTTTCTTCAAAATAATTTGTTTCGTAATGTTGTTCGATACCAGAGTGGAAAAGTTCTCAAAATTGTATGTAGAACTATACATAAATTATATATATAACTGTATTGAATTATATACAAATTATATATAATTTTTGAAAATTTTCCTCTCTGGATTGATACTTTTGTATAAAATATGTATCGAGTTTCAATCGGAATTTCATGAAGATTTATAAAAACTAGATACGTGGTATTTACAGATTCTGTAAATACTGAGCATCCCGATTCTTTGATATTCCATAATAATATTTTCAGTAGATCTGTACGATGTAGTTGTGATTCTCTCATCAAGACAGTTTTCAAAGTTTTTAGCTTTTTTATGGCATATGGTTGATTATCCCTGGTTAAAAAAATCGATAGAATCTGACGAAATGAGATTTCAAGGGATTTGATCAGAATATTGTGCAAGATTCAATCAGCATCACTTTGAAAGAATACGTTCATCTGATTAAATTCCATTAAAAATGGTTGAATTGGATATAATTGGAACATTGTACAAGATTCAATGAGATTGGATGAAAATCAATTGTTCAACCATAGCAGATTCTGAGTTGAAGTTCAATTGAATTTGATTGGTTACCTTTGGATATCTAACCATATAGTATTGACCTCAACGACGTGACATTTTTATATCCGGTTGACGTACGAGATTTGTCTTATTAGCCATACTTGGATAATATAGTATCTCACTCGGTGATTTGTGCCTGACCGATTTATTCTCACCTTGGAGGCTCAGGAAAAGGATTAAATAAGAAAATGCAATAAATTTCTTATCAACGATTTCAGATTGACGCCCAAGATACAGAAATATCGAATTTGGAATCTCAACTCGGTTTGGCTAAGGCGGATTGTCGAGATTTACAGAATCAGATGTCTTTGATCAACGGTCTCTTTACACAGATGTTACTAGGCGCTTCTTCCGCTGATATGGATCTCGATCGATTGACCCGATTGTTACAAGTGAGTAATGAAAGAAAAGAAAGGAATAGTTACAGTAGCTACTTAGTGGTTAGGTACCACGTTCGTCGGCTCAATTAACACCTATAGTTGCAGCTAACAAACTTAAATACCTGGTTAGTTACACTCACACGAAGAGAAATTTGGAGAACTAATGGTGCAAAGATAGTCACGGGCTTAAAGCATGGATTATAACATGAAACAAATGCGTAGCTTCGAGCCTTTAAAGGATATAGCGTCAATAAATTTCCACGCCATGAGTCCTCCAAATTTCTCTCCACAAACGAGGATGTGGAAGAACTTCCAAAATTTTATATAATTTTTATATAATTAAATGTGAATTATATATGATTTTCAAAAACCGGTCAAAGTCGGGCAGAAATTTTCTTTAACAGATTCCATCGATCGACTACGTAAATAGTTGCTGCAATGATCTTTTTTTTTTCGTGTATAATCTGTCCATCCTAAAAATATTCCCCAGAACATGCTATATAATACTATGATACGTTAACTTGAGATAAAAGTTTATGAGATCTTTTAATTACGTATCAGGAGAATCATGATCTAATCAGTGACATGGCTCGAGAAGAAGGAACCGAAGCTGCCGCTTTGCCTAAACTTCTTCTAGATATCGTGGAACAAGTAGAGGGACGCAAAGGAGTACAAAATATAACCCAATCAGAAGAGAATCAACAAAAAGATTATGAAGTGGAGAGGAAAGAGGATGATTTACAAGAAGAGGATATTGCTCACAATTTACCTAAAGTAAGAATAATTATTCAGATAAATCGAATCCTAATGACCGCAGGATCAATATAATAATTCACTCTTACAGGTATGGCGAGTGTTATTAGAATTATTGAGTTGTCACGTGGTAGGTACGCCAAATGTGCCTGTGATAACGTCCTCCGATCCAAACAGTTGCTACAAATCTGTAGATACTCCTGCTGGACCTAGACTCGTGATTTCCGTCAGTAAAACATATATACGATTGAAAGAATTGATTCTTGAAAAGAAACATCTGGAGAAGGAAATGAATCGAATGAAACAATTGAATGTTCATCTAGAAAGTAGACTGGGAGAACAAGTGAGTAATGTATAACTAGTGATGTGAACTCTAGCGATTCCAAGTCAAAAATTCTCCAAGCAAGAACCTCTTTTCCATCTTCTCCTTCGTGTCAAGAGAGCTATGAGGAATTTTGGATTAGTGAGCAAAATTTGTCATATTTGTTCCGATTTCAAGTAAATTATAAGGCCGAGAAGCTTCCCATTTTATAATTGCTAATTTATTCAAAAGTGATCTGATGAAATCATTCCAAGTCAGTTTTTACGCACGCTGGGAAACCTCGAAAATCTTATAAAGCCTCGGTGTTGACCTCACCACATTCCCAGATAACATGTCAGCTTGTCATAAGCTTGCCAGACTTGTCATTCGATTGTTTTTGACTTGTTATTAACAAAATTGTGAATGTAAGGCTGCTACAACTCTGCTGCAAGGATTTTGTAAGCTTGTACCATTGTCGTGTGTCAACAAGGAGGCTTATGTCAACCTTGTCACAAGCTTGCCTGACAGCATTGCAGCAAGGTTAAATTGCTATCTGGGTTGATACTAGGGAGAATATATCTACAAACTCAATTCATCCGCTTTGATTAGATGATTTCTGAATAAATTGAAATGAATACAAAATGGCTGTCATTACGCGATTCGTATATTTTGTAAGGAAATTATTTCAAGGTATAAGAATTATTAATAAATTCTTCACATACCCATGATTATATTTTTTATAAACATCAAATATAAACATATACACATAATTTCTCACAATTGAGAGAAGAGCTGAAATCAAGCTGATTGTGGGGAATCCTTTTTTCGTGTTGATAGGCCTCAGTTTCCCCAATCGTCTCTAGTCTTCTCGTGTATCCTTAGACTCTTCATTTTAATTCCGAAATGGCACGTTATTTGGACCAGTTTCTTTATTTTCTTCTTGGAGTCAACCCTTTTCTATTTCTCTTTGTCAGATTTTTGTATTATGATCGATCAACATGGCAATAATTGCACTGATATATTATAATGTAGAATAGCTACTCATAAAATTTCTTAGGGCTGACTGGCTTTTCGTCGAAACCGTTTCGATTCGCATGCTCTTCCCTACTCCTCGATGCCCCCTCCTTATTTTAATCTTCTCCCACATATTTTTAACGTTCCAACTTCTGAAAAAAGCTCTCATGATATTCCCTCAACGACTTCGTCGTTAGATTTGATTAACGAAACATTAAACAGAAAAAACAAAAAATATCCACACTTGGATCAACAAAATTAAGGAGATACCAGCTTACTGACTGGGTAAACATTCTTTCGGCAAGAATACTACGAACGGAATATATAAAAAAGGCTGAAATTTTTAGAAAACAATCTTGAGTACTTTATCAAGTGCGGTACATGATCCAAATTTCAACTGAGAAAACGTTTTTTTTCTTGAAATCCGAAATTTCGGCGATGTATCGCACTCAATAAAGGACTCCAGATTATTTCCTAAAAATTTCAGCCCTTTTTATAAATTCAGTTTTGAGGATTCTTGCCGAAGAAATGCTTACTCAGAGGGTACGCTGGTATTCCCTTAATAAGATGAATTAACATAAACCTTTCATTAACATTGATTTTCATCACTATAGGAAAAGAAACTCTCAACGGTTTCGGATGAATTGAATAAAACGTGGAATATTGTTGGTCGTATGCAAGCTCAACATCAACAGTTGCATACTCACGAAAAGATTCTCAGGTACGAGTTGCAGCAAAAAAGGAAAATGCTACAAGAATTGAAACAAGAATTAGAATATTGTAAAGAAAAATGGGAATCAGCCAGGCAAAAAAACACGAATACCGAAATGGAATGGCGGAGTCTCAGACGTGAATTTGCCGCTAGAAAAGCTTTGGCTGTGCATGATTCTTTGACAAATAGGTAAAGATTCGTATAAATATGGTTTGATTGGTACTTATTGTGATGTAAGGATATTTACAGCATCGATACTTCCATATAAAATATGCAGTTAGTTTCTATAAAATATTAATTGAAATTTCATACATTTGTTATACGAGAGTATCGTCACTGTAAATATCTGGCATCCCTACACTAAAAGAATTTTATTCGAGTAGGAATTTTTGAAAATATCACTTTGCATTTTGTAAAACTTATAGAAAATATTACATTCAACTGTTTGAAAACTCACTCATTTTTACAGGCTGGACAGTAATTTTTTGAAAAATTTGCACTTGTCCTTCGATTACTGAAATTTCACACTTTTTTTATAACAAAATTCTTTCAGTGTATTGTAATGTATGTGAGTAATGTAAGTATGAAAATATTTTACTGTTAATAGCGGAGAAAGCGGATTCAGTGACGAGAGAGGCGATGATACAGACGAGGAAGATGAAGGTGTAGAAGAAAGGATAAGAATTGGAGCTCGTCGCAGAACAAGAAAGGTGAGAGTTAGTGTTTCATATTGTCTTTTGTGAATCGGAATCTTCTCTTGATTATTCCAGTATCCAGACCAAGAAAACGATCTTTCTTTCTCAGATCTAACGGTGAGAATTGTAGGAGAGATTTTTAAAATAAGTGAATTGAATGGGAACACGTCATTTGTCGCGGGAATATTAAAAAAATTTTGCAAAGTCAAAAATATTTAAAAGTTTAGTATTTAGTTATAAATCTTCTTTGGTAGAAATGTTTCAAATCTCTTAGAGTATAGCTTTGAGACTGACATTACTTTCAAAATTTTGTATGGCTGAAGTTTGCTTACACAAAATAATACAAACGAAATGAGCGAATTATATGAATCGTAGACCGATTTTTGTGGTTCACTTTCGGTTATTTTTTGGTAAGCTGAAAACTTGGTCAGAAAATGGTGTTACGGGTTTTTATTATATAATAACCGATTTGTGACCGAAAAAAATGGTTTGTCAACATAAATTTTCCACTAAAAGGTGTTCGAAAAATGTAGTCTGTTTTTGGAATCCTTCTGATATTTTTGAGGTAAAATCCCAACTAATTATTACGGAATAACTAAACCAATCACCAAATCCCGATTGGTGCCAAACGACCATGAAATCACCAAAACCAACATTTTTTTATCAAAATATAATCCAAGAGGAGCAGTAATTTTTTATCGTTTTTCGGTTCACGAAGATCCGCTTGGGTAATTTCCGTGAATGGAATGGACGTCGTTTTTTTGGTCGTCTGATAACATTTCAAATATTCCTATAATATTTCAAACAATGGGCACACAATCGAATATTTCATAATCTCATATATCATAACGTAACATTGAACGACAGATTTGATGATCCTTCTGCACGTACGGAATTGATTATAAATCAATTCTTTTCTTAAAGGAAAATGCACGTATTTCATCTCCGGACACAGAATCGGAACAACCAACGGATACCGATTTATCGGAGTCTAAACCCATATCCTCGGTAATTTTGGAACAACGAACCACAACTCCCGAAAGTGAAGGGGAATCAGAAGAAATTTTAGTTGCAGAAAACGAATTACCTTTGGACGCAGATTGTGTAAGCGATCATGATGTAAGTGATTGATTGAATATAAAAATTTAGTATAATAAATAGGTATTGATTAGCACCCTAGTAGAAATTCCTCTAGTAACTCTCTAGTTGTAACACCCACCCCAACGAAAAACTAGAAAATCAAATCAGTCAAATTAGCAACTCATAAGTAAGTCAATAGGGTCTCTACACGGAGAGAAATTTGTAGTTAAATTCACTATGTTATTATTGTTTCCGAGGAACAGACTGAACTATGACGGGTTCCCCCATAAAACATAGTAAATATGATCAGCATTCTATTGTTGTACCATAGTAAAAATATGCTCTTCATAGTAAAATCCGACAGAATTCAGTCTGTTCCTCGGGAACAATAATAACATAGTAAATTTAACTACAAATTTCTCTCCGTGTAGTTTTCCGTTAGGGTGAGTGTTTCAACTAGAGAATAACTAGACAAATTTCTACTAGGGCATCAATGAAGTTTATTCTCAGAATGAAAACTCGATAAAATATTGGATAAATATATAATTTGAATATCTATTTAAAAATCCATCCCTACACATTAGATTGTTCCAGATGTACTTCAAGAAACTTTGGATCCATTAGACCAAGCCCTTACGAATGTAATTCAAGATCTGATGATCACAGGAGACGACGAACCATCTGATTTTAGTAATCCTCCTTCCTCAGTATTTAATCAAAAACCCGAAGCAGAAGCATCTTCTGCATTCTGTACAACTTCATATGAGGATGAAAAAAATTGTTCAGAGGATGGAGAAGAAGGACAGACGGGAGAAGAAAATTGTGGAATCTCAGAAGATGAAGCAACTTCGGAAGAAACCAAAATGGAATTTATTATGGAGGTGGAGGAAGAACACCATGTACCAAAAATCTCGAAGTTAGAAAATGATGAGGGAGCGTCAACTTCCACTATGTCTATTTTTACCATAGGACCCTTTCCAGTTTCCAGCAAAAATGTTCAATTCAGTGATCCTTTGATCGTAGAACCACCCGATCAAATGTTTCCTCCAATTTTTGGTGTCAAAGAAGTTATTTTACCTTCCTTCGCTTCACTTGATAACAGAATGCATCATGATAATAACCCGTTAGTGAATTCATCATCGAACTTGGAGACAGTTGAAGAAGTTCCATTTGAAAATGATGCTGAATCGGAATCAGAACCATGTTCTTCTACCTCCTCTTCGGCTTTGATGGACAAAAATATGATGTCCGAGAAAATATCTCGTACTCCTGAAGAAGTACTTGCTGCTCGGGCTGATCGGCTGAAACGTTTGGAAGAGCAAGCCGAGTGGCTGATGAAAAAGATGTGTGCAACCAACAGAAGAGGTCTAGCATTGAATACGCGGCTGGAAGTACTGCACGAAGCTTATGGAGAACCACCAGTTCCTCCACCGATGCCCGATGTTTTACCCAGTCAAAGATTACAAACTGTTTCAACAGACACACAACAACAGGTAAATTTCTTACAGAAATATCAAAATTTATTTACGAAAGTGTAATGAATTGTTATTTTTGTTGTTGTTCTAGAATCCTCAATCAGAGACACAGAAGACAGCAACGGAAGAGGATATTCAGAGGTCGTCTGATACGTCTTAAAGATTGAACAGTAAAAATTTGTAATACAAATTTGTATGCACTTGTATTATGAGTTCATCAGATGAAAAGGAAAGATATTTCTCATTTCGGTGATTATGATCAATGAATTTTTATAATCATAGAAATTAGGATAGAGAAAAATTTCTTCGATCCAAAATTGAATACTTCTTCGGTATTGTTATATCCTGATGATGGTTAAGTGTACTTTTTTTTATTGTTCCTATAACGATTCAAGTAAATGTGATCGTGTACTTGTTTGTTCCTGATTTTGTTACCTCTGCAATGTATTATACGATTAAAAGAATTTTGATAAACAATATTTGTTGATTTCAATAAATATTGAACAAGAGTTTTGACTGAGTCTTTTTAGAGACCCTGGGGTAAAAAGTTTCTCTGAATTTCACTGCAAAATTCTAGAACTCATTGAAAAACTCTGAAAACCTTTGAAAATTTCGTCAAACTGAAAATTTCTAAGGAGTTCTGAAAAAGCTCTCACTTATCCGGCTCGTTTTCCCACTGAAAATTTTCCTGAATATTTATGAATATCTCTGAAAAACTCTGAATTTTCCTGAAAATGACTGAGAGTCTCTGAGAAACATTGAACGTCTCTGAAGTCCTCTGAAAAATTCTTCACTGGAATTCTCTGAAAATTTCAATGATATTCAGCAAAATTTTTCCACCGTGGATCCATTGTAATAATCTTCATTATAATGAAGATTATCTCGATATTGAATTCCAAACCCCTTCCGTGCTCTAATGAAAATGTTACACCGTGATTTTTGGTGTAAATTTAGTGTCAATGCAAATCCAGTCGAAAATCAGTTTCATTTCGATATTTCACCATGGAAACACGGTATATTTGTGAATTTTCTACACAAAATCCGTTGTAACTGTACTTCAACTGAGAATATTCAGAGTGGTCGATTGGTGTAAAACGGGTAAAATTGGCTTTTGGTGTAGTCCTAGACCCAAGCAGCATCAGAATATACTATGAACGTTCTTCGAATATTCGAAATATGTTCTATGCACATTCGAATGAGACCATTTTATAGGTGTCATGCATATTCGATTACATCCATTCAATGAATATTCATAGCACCTATAAAACGGTCTCATTCGAATGTGCATAGAACATATTTCGAATATTCGAAGAACCAGCCAGAATTTTCCATCCGGCTTTGCCTGGCATTTTCAGCAGGGCGCAAAACAGGCGATCATAATATATACGGCATTTCTTAATATTTTATTACACTTTTGAGGACTATTTTCCACACATGGCACTCTCAGAGAACATTTGCCATAATCAAATGCACCTTTCATAAATTTATTATTCCCCAAATACAAATCAAAATAATATATTATCCAAGGGTCTGTAGCCTGTCAACACCATCATTCGCCATTACTGAGTTCATATCATCGCGGTACTTGCACATGCACTGCTCATCAATCTCTCCACAAACTTTGTACGCATATATTGTACGAACGTCCCTAGAATTTTCGAAACAGTCTCATTCAAATGTTCTAAGACCCTGGTGAAAATAAAGTGTTACACTGTAGTTACAGTGCAATGCGAGGTTCATCCGAATGTACCCGGAGTGGTGTTTCGCGCCGTGGAATGTATCGCAAATGTATTTTGTTACACTTCGTTTTTACCAGCCCAGGAAAAAATCATTAGATCTATTCAGATCTAAATAGATCTGAGTAGATCTGATTCTTGGTCAGATCTGGTTCAAAAGATCAGATTAGATCTGTTCAGATCTCAGTAGATTTGATCAGATCTCGGCACATCTGGTTAGATCTGAGTAGATCTCGTTAGATCTGAATTGAATATTAGATTAAATCTTAATGAGTAATTGGTGGTTCAACCGTCAGAAATTTTGTGATATCTGTCTGTATATGAATTTGATTTTGCACATATACTGTGGCAAACACAAGCCAAAATCGCAGTCTTTCGGATCGTAATAGATCTGTTTAGATCTGACCAAAATTTAGATCTGGTCAGATCTGATCATTTTTTCCCGGGAGGGGAATCTTCTACGCTTATTGTGAGAATATTCGATCAAGTACATTTCACGGATGTTGTGAAAATATTTTCAGAATATTCTGTGTTACATCCCAGATAGCAATTTAACCTTGCTGCAATGTTGTCAGGCAAGCTTGTGACAAGGTTGATATAAGCCTCCTAGTTGACACACGACAAGGGTACAAGCTTACAAAACCCTTGCAGCAGGGCTGTAGCAACCTTACACTGACAAGGTTGTCAATAACAAGCCAAAAACAATCGAATGACAAGTGTGACAGGGTTATGACAAGCCTACATGCTATCTGGGATGGGTTTGGACTGATTTCTGCGCCCTCTAAGTGGGGTACTTTCATGCGAACTAGAAATCAAAACGGCGCCCTCGTGTAGCAGGTTAAACTCAAAATTATTCTGATTTTGTAACATCAATAGTATTTCAACAATCAACAAGCCAAATTATATCTTCCCAGACAGCACAAATGATCATTTTGAATTCACAAAACTTTCTGAACGAACTCCTTGAACAGTTCCCGTTATGACACTAAAAATTAATTCAATATGAACCCAATGAATTCAAAATGCATACATGTTGAATGCCTGAATAGTTCTTTATGAATTCGTGATATGAATTCTTTCTGAAGATTAAGTTATTCATCAAGAGTTGATTTTGAATTCAAACTATTCATAATGAATCCATGTTTACTGTCATAACGGGAGCTCTTTGTGGGGACTTTTGTGCTGTATGGGTTAACACGTATAATCTGTTTTTAGAATTTTCGATCACACTTTATTATGAGAATACTTTTGATGTTACAAAATCAAAATTGATAAGCATAATTTTGGGGTTACTTCGATTCAATACGATTGAAGCGCCACCATACTAGAAAACTTGTTGATTTAGGGTCGTCCTATAGAGTCGAAGAAGCCCCCTGTCTGGCAGCGCTGGATGCGAAGTGGAAGCAGTGGGTGTGCTGTTAGGGGGATTTATTAGACAATCCAGTAAATCATTATTCTATTATCAAGTGTGAACTCCGATTTAAATTCTTTGTTATGAAAAAACTGGAAATACTGCGAAAACACGAGATTTATGCAATACATTTTGTCCCAAGTAACGGCCATGTTTGTTTATACACACCAACGCTGCTGCCGCTGTGCTCGCGGTGGTATTCTATATCCTCAATATTATCATGTGCCATTAGTCAGTTGCTGCGAAAGAAGATTTGAAATAATTGTGGCTGCGAGGAAAGAAATTGTAAAATCAAGAAACTCTATCTCGAATTTCGGTGAGTGTGGTGATTATCATTATTTTTATATAGAAAAATGATAATTCGATTCTTTCCTATAACTCCTGTTAAAGATTTTCTATAGTAAACAATAGATTTTT
This sequence comes from Gonatopus flavifemur, assembly GCA_018340375.1. Classification (NCBI taxonomy): domain Eukaryota; kingdom Metazoa; phylum Arthropoda; class Insecta; order Hymenoptera; family Dryinidae; genus Gonatopus; species Gonatopus flavifemur. The sequence goes on from JAFFJZ010000005.1 coordinate 19,070,940, forward strand.
TCCGATTGTTCTGAATTGGATATCTGAATCGTGAGTTCTCGTCTGTCTATCATAATTGAACGATAAAATTTATCGTTTTTTATGGCATTCATCACAGGCTGTATGAAATTTCCACGTAAACGTTCTATTCCTGTAAACAATTTTCAGTTGAAAGGAATTCAAAATCGCACGTATGAATACGATTTTTGTACATTTGACGATTAAAAACATTCAATGTGTGGATATACCTTAAAATTTTTATGTTTTCCAATTTCTTCTCGAAGATTCAAATTTTCATTTGTAAATGATTCTCAATAATAAATTCCTCCGAAATTCTTCTGAACGACTCGATTGGAATTTTATTACGTATCACACAAATTCTACTGTTGCTGTAGTTTGAATCGTTTATTGAAACGATATCCTTAGCGGTTGGAGACTCAAAATCTTGCGATACATTTTTTAAACGATACTTCCAGTTCCGAATACTTTATTCGAAAATATAAATACGAAGAATTTACCAGATTTTGTGAGTTGGCATTTTCGTTTCGGTTTGGTTTGGTTTGGTTCAAACTTCAACAACATCAATTTCTATACAATGGATTGAAACACTTATATTATTTGGGGTGTGAATTACTGAATCTCTTGATTCGCCTGAACATAAAGGCTTCTTAAATTACCCCAGATAACACACGAAAAATTCTTTTCCAAAAACAAGGATAGAATTCTTCAAGAACTCTTGTCGAAATGATAAATTCATAAAGAGCTCTGGAGGAGTTAAATGTTTGGGACATTGACGAGTTCTTGGAGAATGCTGAAAGTATTGTTTGAGTACTCTCTAAGAACTCGTTAATTGACAACACAACATTGAATCCCTTCAGAGCTCTTTATGAATTCATTAGTTCGAAAAGAGTTCTTGAATAATTCTATTCTTGTTTTTGAAAAAGAATGCTTGGTGTGTTATCAGGAACATTTTGAGTTGAAACAGCTAATTTTAAAAATGAATTTGTATTTTTATTTTCCCCAGAGGTATTCAGAAAACGTATTCAGTCTCATTAAAATTCTCGATTCTCTTGAATGGATAATTTTTTATAGGGATGGAAATCGTCACAGTTATGTTTTGAATTCCTCTAGGACTTTAGAATTTCTGAAGAGTTTCGTAAGAATTATATTTGATGTAAACTTTCGGAGTTCTTCCAGAATCTTTCAAAAGTTTCTCGAGAATTTTGAAATAGTGTTGCAAATGTTCGTAAAATAGATCTCTATGGGAGTTTTTTGAGCAGTTTGAAACCTTGAAAGAGTTCAAGAACCTTTTGTGACGTCTTTTAAGTAAAAGTGTGGAGAAAATATTCAATCAAAGAATAGAAGAATAATCCATAAAATGTTTTTGTAATCGTGTGAAAATGAAGTATACGTAAATGTATCCAGTGATATCCGAGTTTATAAATTATCCGTATCGTGTGTTACCGAAGACGTTATTTTATGATTTGAATGCAAATAAAATTTATGGGAATGCAACGAAATTTTGCCTGTATAAAGTAGCTGCGAATGGTATAATGGAAATTGATGCCTGAATAACAATATTGATCATGCACGTTGCATTTGAAATTTTCAACAGTGAACTTTTGCATTATTAATGTTTCCAAAAGTACTAACGATACATTATTTTCTGACTGAGATAGGTAAATCACATAAATAACCAATACGGTGGTTCTTGGTCCAGGGATGGATATGATTTATTTTTCAAACAATCAACAATTCCTCAAGAAATTTTCTTATTCCAAATTTTAGTTTGTACCTTCTGCTTCGCATACATCGACTATCGCATTGAGATTATTGCATTACATAAAGAAATTGTATACGATATTAATATGTATAATATTCACAAAACTTTGAGTCATATCATAAATTTCATCATTCATAAAATTCATACAAAAGTATTTGTATAACAAAAACAATTCTAGGTACGCCTATAAGTCTCTAAATCTTTTTCTGAGCACTTGCTGCTTTCCACCCTGTTTCGTCTGCCAACTCATTCAAGGCACTTATCAGAGCGAAGTACGAATTTATCGATTGGCTCAATCAATTGATTTCCCAAGTTTCAACTAGGTTGATCGCGTACTTCTTCTCATTTTGATTTTTACATAATTCATTTCGTTGAAAAAAAAATGTAATCATACGTACATACATACATAGTTACATACAAACTCTCTCTTTCTATATCACACACATTCTTTATACATAAAAAAAGGAAATACACTTTATATAATAATTCTTGATAGTTATCTACATTCGTCGTTACAGAGATTCTAATTCTATTATTCATGGCAGTTTGCACTTATATCGATGTAAGTAAAAATTTGTATACATATCTTCTAATAATAAAGAGTTTATCACAGTGCACATCGTACACCACTTTTGAGTCATTGTGATTCGCGAAAAAAGGGAAACCTATATTGGCACACCGAATAATAAATCGCTCGTAGGTGAAAAAGTTTTTAATCTAAAAACATATTATCTACAAAAGTTATTGCGAGGATTGAATATATATTTCCAAAAATAATTATTCTTCTTCTTTCTAAAATACTGTTTCCAATCATTTGCGGGTATGTTCGTTCACGTGAATATCAGATGTGGATTTTATCAAATAATAAATTAGTCGCTCATGTTTTTTCTTTTGTTCTGGGAACTTGAAAAATGATTGTTTCCCATGGTGATTCACTTTGAAGGAACATCCGAACACAAATTACTCCTCGCCTGCCTTACGTTTTAGGAAATATGTATTGTTCTTTGTGGTTCTTTTTTTGTTACTGTTATTGGATCATTTGCGAATATTTCTTCTCCTCTAACAGAAGAAGTCTATTCTCTTCTTGTAAAGAACTTAAAGAGGTCGTCATATCACCGACGACCATATTGGCACTAGCTGGTAATAGTTGCGATAATGAGATTGGATGAGTCGAACTTGAAACATTGGTTTCATGAGTTTGTGCACTTCCTGACCAATTTCTGCACTGTTGCACGTATTCAAGAGTTCTCCTATACGAATCCTGTCTCATACCTTGAGGTGGTTTTACCGGAGATCCTTGTTGGGATTGACTTATATCCCTACATTGAATTTCCGGTAAACTGGTCCCCTGTTGCTGCTGTTGTTGATCGTGATAACATTGTTCACCTCCGTAAACCCATTGACAATTGCAAGCAAATTGCTGATGGTTGTTGGATGATTGATTGTTACGAGTCATTGATTGACAAGCATGGCCGCAAGTCTGTTGCATTCTGGTACAGTTATTCTGTTGAGCAGCCGTGCATAATTGGGGAGATGTTCTTTTGGAAAGTAGGTTTTCGTGGACCATATTGGGACGATGGTTACCATTAGAGTGGGTGCAGGTGCCGATCAAACAAGGAGAAGTAACCGTCGAAGACTGAGATTGCTGGTGACAAGGAATACCACTCGCATTGTTGCTAATAGGTTTCGTTGCCCCACCGACATTCATTTGAGAACAATGAGGCGACATTTGAGGACATTGGTTGTTCACGACTGGAGGTTGTTGAGGAGAATGTATATTTGAAATTTGACCGTTGGGCGTAACCAACGGACGTGGGCACTGTCCGGCAGTTTGTCCATACTGTGGACTTTGATGGTTTATAATTGTTTGATTGTTCATAACTGCTGTGCTAGATTGGGGACAATGAGGCGACAAGGGTTGTTGGCATCCTGTTTGAGAATGAACGGGTCTCATTTGTGAACAAGGTTGTTGTCCGAGCGGTCCATTGTGGTTCGATTGCGCGCACATTTGATTAGAATGGACGTTCGTTTGTCCTGGTATGCCTGCGGTGCAATTTGTACCGTTAGGTAGCTGATTTTGACAACCATAGCTCGAATTGTAGTATCCATGATGTATGTGATTTTGAGGACAGTTTCTGGTCATCTGAGCAGAATTTTGAGGTAAATTTTGTGGCACGTGTTGCGGAACTAGAGCTCCCGCAGCCGGCGAAGCCATTGGTTGATCGCTAACGTGACTGGGTGCGTAATGAGAACCTGGCGACATGACTGAACCAGATGCAGGACTGGGTACTTGTACGCTGTTCGTTTGAGAACTATAATTATGAGATGAATTGTATTGAGAGATTGGCGGTGCAGTTTGTCCGGGACGGAAAGTTGAACATTGATTGTAAGGCTGCATCGATTGATTTTGGTAATTCGTGCAAGGCGTTTGCGAGGAAGGTTGAGATGGATAACAATTCTGTGAGTGTGCTTGATTATTGTAGTTGCAGGTGGATTGTGTTTGTCGTTGATAATGCAAAGGATTCGTGCATATAGGTGACTGACAAATAGGTAGGGGACTACCACGATAATTGGATGTTTGATTTCCACCTGCTTGAACCTGAAATTAAAAACAAAAGTTAAATTTTTGTTTTTCATTGAGTAAGTATTTAATCCGGGTGGCGACCCTGGGAATCCTTTTTCATCCCCATTGGTTATTGTATTCAATATAAAATCCATATATGATTGACAATTTCTGTTGAAAATTCCCAGTAGTAGCCAACCTGGATTAGATTAGCATCGATGCATATAATATTTCTTACTTGATTCAAGTATTGCATCATTTCATCTGGTATGACTAATTTATTCTCCACCATCTCGTTGTCTCCCACTTCATCCAAAATGACTTCTTGGTTTGGATGTAGTTCGGGCAACTGTGCCGATCTAGGTCTAGGTGGCATAGGAGGCGATGTCCTGTGAGTTTGATGTCCTCTAGCGGGCTCTGACATCCTTCGATCCGTAGACGGTTGCGTACAGTGTCCACTGTGGGAATTATTCCAGTCGCTAGGTACAACACCTTGTATTCCCTATAACGATGAGATTTTACTTAAGTATTTTTCTTTCTTCTTACACAATTCATATCAAATTGAAGATAAACGTACCTGAATCGACATATTTTGTGTCTGCACAACCAAATTATTGGTCGAATAAGGCCCTTGTAAGTGATTGGGAGCATTAATTCTACCTGATGTCGTGCTCATTTGACTACTCCTTCTAGAAGTTCCAGGACTAATGGGATCGTAAAAACTTCCTGGACCAGCAGGACCCATTCTTACAGCGCTCACGCCACTGGCTTGACTACTCCTCCTGCTACCAAAGTCCGTAGACCTCATACTACCGTAGTAAGTGCTAACAGTGCTGTTACTGTCTCTTCTTGGTTCGCTTAACGATTGTAACCTCAATTGTAAATCGGACAAACTTGTTTGACGAGTTTGAGTGCCACCGCTTCCCATTTTCAAATCGGTAATTCTACGATTTAAATCGCCTATGTTACCATGTTGAGGACCAACGTTACGAACTCCTCTCATCGCAGTCATCGGCAAACTTGGCATCATTTTAGCATTCAATCTTTCTTTCAAACGATTCCTTGATGTTGGAGGAGGTGGTGGGGCAGTTGTAACTGTGGCTGTGGATCCTTGTTGTTGCTCTAATCCCACTTCTCCAACCTAATATGCAAGAATAGTACAAATGTATCAATATCTCACTGATTCAGTCACAATTGGTTGATGTTATTTTGCATTATAAACGTATAGTGTATTCTGTCACCAGGGCAAAAACAAGCCAATATTCATTTGTACGAGTAGTGGACTGCACCGGTCTTCCTTTTCAAAACGTAATATAGGGCTATAGAAGTACATAGTTATTCTTACCATAGCGCGTAAAGCTACTGGAAGTTCATCAATATCCAGGTTTTCAGTTTCTTCATTCCATGAACCTTCGGTTAAGGTTACGCCATCCGCGGTGAGGGCTCCAACGCCCGCTATCTCATCGTTACATCCACCCACGAGGGGGCTATCCTGTTGTTGCATCATTCCAGGAGGACTGTTAGCCTCGCTTTCCGATTTCACGCTGGGACTGGAAAGACTCGGCGTCTTCGGGTGTAAATCTTCGCTTCTGCTAGGACTATGTCCACCCGCGCCAGCTTCGTCGCTTCCCCCGCCATCGCCGTTGCCTCCTTTATGCTTCTTGTTCGCATAAAATTCAGCCCCGTGTACCGTCTTCACATGTTTCCTCAAAGATGATGGATCTGTGTACCTTTTGGTACATCCCGGTGCTTTGCATACATATGGTTTCTATCGGAAATAAAGTATTATTATTATTGAATCCTCACATATGTGTATATACATAAGTGAAACCTTTCGAACATTTACCTCATTAGAATGTGTTCTGTTTTGATGCTTTGCTCTATCACTGGCATTGCTAAACGCTTTACTGCAGCCCGGGTATTCACAAGTGTACGGTTTTTCCCCAGTATGAGATCTAAGATGCGTTTTCAAATTTTCTAATCGAGAGTAAGCCTTGAAACAGCCTTCGAACTGGAATTGAATTAGAAGATTTGGAGTGAATCAAATTTACATAACAACTTTTCATATGTTTATAATACTTACGGTACACTTGTGAGGTTTTTCACCGGTGTGTCTTCTCATGTGTACGACCAACATGTAATGAGCTTTGAAAGGCTTTTCTTTTCTTGTGCAATCCTCCCAGCCGCAAACAAAAAATTTTTTCATCGCAGAAATGTGATTGTTGTTTATATGTTTCACCAAATCGTCCTGTAACGCAATATAGCATTAGATAGAAGAAACATAATGAATCCGTGAAAAAGTTGAATACAGGGTTTCGTACCTGAGTTCGAAATTCTAAACCACAGTCTCTCCAGTGGCAATTGGTCTCGATGAAATCACCAGGTTCGTCTCTGAGATCCTCGCTAGGACTGAGACCTTGCGGATGAATAGGTGGTGCCGTGGTGGTGGTTGCGCTAGTCGTTGTAGTAGCTGGTTCTCTTTTGACTTTGGTTGAAGTTTTTCTGGATGAGGTGTCTGCTTCTGCCGTCACTGACCTGCTCGATACTTCAGACACTTTCCTGCAAGTCTCTACGACCTACGTAAAATCATTTTATATGAAAAATGTGATTGCTTCGACAATAAAAAGTATGTGAGAAATTATTATAAATCATTTTCTACAATCCTAACAAGAAAACGGTGACTCGATTGAAACAAGAATCGAAATGTAAAAACAAAAGGGAGTTGCATAAGAAAAGATACAGCACGCGATTTCGCAATTATCACGTGCCGCGTATAGAATATACTAATCCAATTCGATCGATCGATCGATCGTTCGTCCGAAGCCATCGTAAACCGCTCAGCGAGTTGTACTGTAATTTCTTTCTGACTCTCTCTCATTCCCTTCTTTACTCTCTGAGGCATGTAGATGTTTTCGATATAGACATATAACTTCGTACATACATATCCATAATCGCGTGCACACGCCGATGTGGGTTTCAAGATACCATTGGTATGTGTGTAAAGGTGGATTCACAACTATATTATCGGTTTATATTACTGATCGATTGATGATTGATTTCTCAAATGAAATGTTTTTGTTTTTATGGGATTATTCAATGGATTTCATTATTAATTCCCATTATGTTCGGACAACAGCGCATTTCATGGGAGTCTCAGTTTGGGTAATAAATAACTGCTATTTTATAATCAGAATTGGAATAGAATTTCTGTCCAAATGTATCACGGACCATTATTCACACTGAGAGGAGAGTTCAGTTGTATTCAATAAAGCTTGTTTTGGATACGGCGGAATAAATGTTTTTTCTACATCAACTTGGCTTATTAACCACAAAAAAAGTTAATTAACAGTTAAAAAACCTCGTATGACGTTTCTCAACTGTTGATAAACCTTATGTGAGGATAATGAGCCATGTTTGTGCACTGTTAGAAAAATCTGTTTGGAATTTAATGTAAAAAGTTTGGAAGCAATTAACACACACAATTGTGTATTAATTTTCAAACATTCTTGTATCCCCAAAATAATAGACAGAATTTTGAAATTCAAGCCACAACATTATAAAAATCGATGTAAAAAAACGATGAATTTTCAACACTATATTACTTAATTTCCAAAATTCCTCCCAAATATTTCATCATGTTATGGTGTGAAATTGATACAAAAAATCCTAAAAATCAAAATACATATATGAATGAATTATTAGAATCGCGTGATTTGATTTTACGATGAATTTTCAATACCACATTATTTAATTTTGAAAATCCTTCCTGAATGCTTCATCATGTTTCGTTACAAAATTAATACAAAAAATTCTGAAAATGAAAATACATATTTGAGCGAATTATTAGAACTGCGTGATTTGATTTCACAATTAGTGATGTTGATTTTACAACAAGTAATTTTCCCTATAAAGATTCACATCGAAAGGGTAGACCACGATTGTCCCGAAATTTCCTGATTTATTGAAAACTGGTACTTTCTAGTCATTCCTCAAAATCTACTAGTTTTCAACAGATCGGGGAATTTCAGGTTCACACACTTTCGGGATAATCGCATATATCGGGATATGAATTTTTATAAACTGTGGTGAATATCAGAAACGTTGTTTGAAATTTGAGAAATATGTGATTGATTTTCCAATATTCAAATAAATACAGAAATTCAATATCTACAGTTATGAATTTTCACAAACTGTTATGAATTTCAAAACTTTTGTTTGAAGTTCATGAAATATGTGATGGATTTTTCAACATCCAAATGTGGAATACAATAATTCATATAGCGCCCTTGAAAATTAATGTACTTTTTTCTATGAACGTATATTAAATTCACAAACATTTTCAACAGTGTGTATAATGAATATTCATTTCGCCGTATTCAAACCAAGATTGATTGAATACAAATAAACTTTTCTCTCAGTGCACAGAAGTGGGGTGGCCGTGTGCAAAATGTGGCAAATTTCTTTTGCGTTTTTATACGTACAGCCAGTTTTTTGACTTGTCAATATCCGATTGGAATGTTTCGAGTGTGTATCAACATTGAACCAATTTCACTTTTGGCGAATGCTGACCAATTTTGCGCCATGAGAGGGTTGAAGTTGACTCAATGTTTGTACCCACATGGCATTTCGAACACCGAAATTTAGAAATTAGTCCCCCACTGAATATTCCCATTCAATATGTCATAAACTTTGAAATAAGTAATTATGTAAATAAAAGATGTTCAACTATATTGTTTATCACTTCCCCTTTAGAAAACGATTCCATATTTTCTCAATTATATTTTAATAGATAGTGGAATTCCAACAATAGAATAAAATCATAATGATAATAAAATATTCCAATTGAAGATAAACGAATGAGTGGAGAATTTTCAAATTATAAAATAATTAAAAATATCAAATTATTCATATTAGAGAATTCGAAGAATGATTTGCCAAGTAAAATGGTAGCCCAAATAACGTGCAGGGTACAGGCTATTTAAATGATGCATTAAATTCGAAGGAACATTTTTCCTTGATATACAGGAAGATTAAGATTTAATCTGGAATTAAATGAAGCCTGTGAATTTTCAGATAGGGGAAGAAGAGAATTTCAAACTCCGTCTCTCAAGCGAACACTTTTTTTTCTTTGTGCATGCACTTTCAAGGGTAAACTTTCAAAGAAGAAAAAAAATCAAAAGGGTAGACAAATTTTCTGCAAGAAAAAGCCAATAAATATTCATTGAAGGAGAGATAATAACGAAAACGTATGTCAATTAGTCATACACGATATTCCGTGCGTGTAACATTTACGGAAACATTTGAGCAATTAAATTGAGTTGCAGACGCGTGCTGTAAATTGCAGCACAAGTGAATGTAAGTCGAATGAAGTTTAATGTTGAGGATTGCTTCATGCTCAATATAATTCTTGTGACACGGATGATGATTTCATCATACGTATTCTCACTCTCAAAAAATAGATCGATACATTCATCGATGCGAGACTTGATTCTGAGAGTGGATATGAAAAAATGTATTGTTATCGATTTGTATATTTGAAAAAAATTGGTTCTCTTTATTTTTTGTATTCAAATTTGAAGCGTCGTTAAGTTTCGGTTGATATATATATGCGTGCATCGAATGCGACGACAACGTAACGAGAGGTGCAAGAGCAAAAGAGAGAAAGATGTAACGTAAGCCGATGCAATCAGGGTCCAGACTTTACAGCGTGCGGACATACGATCAGCCGTGTCGACTCGTTGCGGTGTAGAAAATGAAAACGCCGTAACATTTCCAGTGAGGATGTAAATAAATCAGAGCACGGTGTTGTTTTAAGGGAAGGGGAGAGGGTGGAAAGTGAGAAGGGAAGGACAAAAATGAAATGAGAGTAAAGATGCAGGACATTGGACGAAAAAGGTAGGAACAAAGATCAGGGTGCACGGAGATTGAGGGACGAAAGAGAAAAAGAGAAAGAAGGACGAAATGAGGTACGTTCAAGATTGGTTGTAACCCGAGGCTTTGCAAAGGGTAACTCAATCTTTTACCTTTTCAATCGCTTCTTTTTTTTTTCTCCTTCTTCCCCTCCTTTGTTTTATTCTCCTCGTTCTAATCAAATTTTGTCTTCTTTCTTCTCGTCACTTGCATGCGCGTTCATGTATATATTACGTATAAAATCGAGAGAATAGATGAAATAGCCCCAGCATTGCGAGATCTCTTTACAATTTCGTGGGCGCCACAGAAGTTATATAAATCAATGGATGATCAATTGAAAGAAAAGACGAAACTGTTTCAAGATTTTGTACTAAATAAATCAAAAATCGTACATGAATATTCGAATACCCCCAGTCATTTCATCCATTTTCTCCCCCACATTTTAGAAGTAACCATCCTTCTTTCAGAATTAACTGACTTTCTGGTGAGTGCTGACTCTCATAATATACCTTGACCTCTCCCCCTACCAGAATTAAAATTATTTCCGCATAGATTTTTGTTCTATATTGCGTTGAAAGTCATTACTCTGTTAATAAGGATGTTGAAGCAACAGGAATCAGGATAAAATTATTCATTCTACATGACTCAATGGCGGGCTCCGGAGTGTTTGTATGTTATCGATATATACGCACACATTGTTTTTCATCGACAACACATAATCAAATAACACTTGCAACATATTGCTTCACCTTTCTACGTTCACTGTTACTATATAAAGTTACAAGCGGTGTATACGTATGTTGTATAACGTGAATTCAATAGTCATAAATTTAATGAATTATTCCATTCCTGAACTCGGAGAGAAAAAAGCCATGTCAAAATTCTATAAAAAGTAAAGTTACAGCCGGATAAGATTGTATTAAATTTTAATCGTCTCTGCCAAACACGATATTGCAAATGATATGGGCAAAAATTGTGGTACCATTCAAATCCATCATCGGATATCTAATAATAATCTACGAGAGCTATTTTTTAGGTATCGGAGCTAGTCGTGCAATTGTAACAATAACAAATTGTAACGAGGCAGCTAATAAATAATTGTAACTGTGAGGTGACAAAGTGAGTACCCGCTACTGCGAATTTAGTTTCTCGTGTGCATCCATGTTTCTAAATCCATTTTATACGTATATCAATAGGGATTCAACAACAAATGAGATAAAATTACAGTTATTTTATACCAATAGGTTGGTAGCTCACCTCATTTTTGGGTGGTAAACCACCTCCGTGTGGACCTAGCGTCGCGGAAGTCGTGGAATGAGGCGGGACGCCAGAGTAGAGTTGAGAATGCGGTGATAAACCATGAGCATGGGAATGGCTGTGAGGATGAGAAGGTGGCGGGGGTGGGGGCGCTGGGGGTTGCAAATGGTGTCCGTGAGGTAGTAAAGCTGCTGCAGCGGCACTTCTCAAAAGATGGGCTTGGAGTTGCTGCAAATGCGGCGCCATCCCAGGATGCATTCCCAATGCCGGACTCATTGCTACAAATGAAATAACATACGGTTGAAGTATTTCTGACAGAAAATCAAGTGAATTCGTAATAAGCATGCGTTGTTAGAATTTTTATCTAAAAAAACATCAATTATTGATGAGCTACTGTCTATGTTTTCAACATATACTTCACTTATACCTATGCATACAAATGAGGAGAAGGGTTTCAGAGAGGAAACATCGATCCTTTGCTCCTCAAACATTGATAAAGATCATGTAATACCCATGAATACTTTTCAAAGAGAAAGAGTGTTATAAAGGTAATCGATAAACGTTGAAATCGAACCGACTCCGTTCTCTCGACAGTCTAAGCACGATACGTTCAACTTCCGGCACGTAAACTAAGCATGCATTTCAATAGTGGTCTCTCTCCTATAATATCGTGGAGATTGAACGTACGTGTAGTTGAAAATTGTGTAGGTAGCACTCGTTCATATTTGCTGACAGACCCTTTCCTCTGATACTATAATACGCTAAATCAATGAATGATCTATCAATTTGGGATTTTTTCCTATTTCTCATCTAAAATCGTACCAGATTATATGTATTTACAATTCTTATGCATCGTTATCTTTCATTTGAAAGATACTCACGTAACAAAATCAAATTATTGTGAAAATATAGCCAACGGAGAGAGATAACACCCATGTGATTAGAAAAATTAACTGTTTGAAACTCGGGTGCTTGGGAACTTGTTTGAATTTTATAGTAGCAATTTGTGATCTTTGACATAAGACTTTTCATGATAATTTTTCAATGGAATATTATTTAGGTATATTTTCCAGTGAAAGTGAAAATAAAGTGATTGAAAACATCATTACATCTGAATGGATTTGACTATTGGGAAACGCAATCAGAATTTTGCAGATGCACCTAACTAAAGTTTCAGACTTTTCCAAACTTATATTTTTCTATTTTTTCCGCATTTCTCTGGTATTGAATTTGCAACAAAGTCTTGTATGTTTGCAATCCAGGAAAATGTTTTGCTGAACCATAATTTGTCGGTCCCAATGAAAATTTGAAGAAGCAATTTTTACCGAGTTGAAATTTTGTGAGCATGACGATGAAAAATCATTCTTCTTTCCGTATACTGTAAAAAATGTGTGGAGTTTGTCTTCAGACTTTCGGTGAAGTGAAGATGAAATAGCTGTGGCAGCTTCTCACCCTTTTAGCAATCTTCTTTCACAGTTATAGGCAAAATAATTGCAGCTGTAGCTATTTTTTAGCTACTACAGTCCAAAGGAGAAAAGCTCTAGTCATTGACTAGTTTTGTAACGCTTGAATAGCCAAAAACTAGACGCTTGCAAGTGCCTCGTAGGGTTCTGGTGAGGTCCTCGCAAGTGTCTAGTTTTTATGTAAAATTCTGCAGTACTTTTTTAAAGCGACGTTTTCAGTTCCAAAGAGTTAATTTGAAGAGTCAAATAACTTTCGTTCATGAGATTTTATGGGTTTGAATTTTCGTTTCGTTTCCATAAACGATTCAAACTTCAACAACATTAGTTTTTGGTTAGTTTAGCGTTACAAAACTCGTCAATAACCACAGCATTTCTACTAGGGATAGGAAATTGTAGCTGTAACAGCACAGATTTTGTGATTGACAATTGGATAACCAAATAACTTAAATAGCTGTTAAATTTTCTCTGTGGTTGCTACCGCTAAGTGAGTATCTGTGACAGCTAAAAAAGTAGCTCCTGCAGCAAATTCCTAGCTATCCAAATAATAGCTAATTATTTGTTCCCGTGTGAAGGATTTTTCCACCACTTTGAGGAATTATTTTGTTTTTTGGGTGTTGAATCCTCTACAAATGAAGAGGAAAAGGAGAGGTCCATCAAATTATGGTGAAAAATTCTTCTGCTACCACCATTCTTTGGGAGAAAATTCCACAATCATTTTTTACAGTGTACACGAACCTATTCTTCACAATGATGCCTCTTTGAAATTTATATAATGATTTGCTGAAGATGGTACTGGTTAGAAATATATTGCAAGGTCTTGCATATTAGATCATACATAATAGATGCATTGGACGTATCAATTGTCATGACCAGATTAACTTAACACTGAAATGGTTCCATCGTTTGTAAGATACGTCATTAGAATATCAATCACATCTATTATTTTTCTAATGCCTAAGACCGAAGTGTCTCGGAATTTTAGATTCATTTTCACCAGATATTGCATGGTTATTCTGCAACAATTAATTGTTTTATAATGAGAGAGATATTTTAGTTCGTTAAATAACGTTACGGAACGTAATTGATCCGCTAAGTGGGGTTTCGAATGATATAATTGACGATATTCGTAGCATTTCATATCCAATGAATCCTGGTATAATTGTATGGTAGACTTAAACTAAACCGTTGAAACGTTACATTAACACTCAATACATATTAATTTCAAATTCGACTTAATATACCATGACTTCAAGAATAATCTATTGTCTTTGTACACAATATAATGAATCGACAGTTAACTCACGCTCTATTATACTAGTAGGTCAAAGGAATATCAGCGGACCGATTGACTAAATATTTTCTCTGACAAGTTACTGCGAAGTAAATACATGAGAAGATCTGAAGTTTTCAGGCGTGAATCTTCATTACTTGGATTATTGCAATACAGGAACTTATGAAGCTGAAACTGGCAGCCGATTGTTATAACCTTTTATACAGAATTTTCATTAAGGATTTGAGCATCTGAAAAGAGTAGGGACACTCTGCATAATCGATTTCTGGTATGAAAAAAGATTTGACAACGCTCAATCAAAAGTTTCAACAATTGGTTGCTAACTTTGGTTGCTGCTAGTTTCAGCTTCATCAGTTACTTAGGTTCTGGAATGCTAATTATCTCAACCCTCTCAATTGCACTCGGTACGTGACTCAAGCTGTAGAATGTCCGTAAAATTGAATAAAAAGATATCCTTGTTACGAAACTCCAGCTAGGATTCGACGTGGATTCAGCTCCGAAATTTACCTGCGTTTTCAGATGGAATCCAGTTGGGATTCTGGATTCCAGGTGGAGTCTTAGCTGGCGACGGAGGTAAATTTTGGATTTGGAATCCACTTGCAATCCCAGCTGGATTTTTGTAACAGAGATACTATGGTATAAAAATTGATTCACCAAATGAAACTTTCATATAAAGCATATTACGAAAACAACAAGACCAGTTCGGAATTCGTTTATATTGAAACTCATCTGTACACTTGATACTGTACTCTTCTTATTCCTTGTATAAAATACAAAGGTAACCACAGGAATCAATATTAACCACATAATGAGGAACTACTTAAATCGACAAGTACAAAGTACGTAGCTGAACACAGAATTGACCACAGACGCGACCACCAGAGCCCTAACGCTCTTTTTAAGCGGATTTATTCATGATTGATCAACGACACCCTTACCACGTTACGAGTACATTGAATTTATTTATTTCATTGAAACGTATATACACACCTCTGATATCCTATTTATTTTTCTCTTCGAATTTAATTAACATTCCTCTCTATATAATCGAGTCAAAGGTATCATCGCTACGAGAATTGAAAGAACGCAAAGAACGATTGGAAATATATTACATGTATATTGTTATGAAAATGAATCATAAGTCAAGTGCAAACCGTACACGTATGTATCATAATATAATGCAGTCTTCCTCAACGTCGAACGTAATCTAAAAATCAAACAGGTATTTTTCTTCCATAATCACTGGTCATCGTTACGAATACCATGCTGCTCCATTTCATTATACAGACGTATAACGTGTGATTCAGAGAAGGTTCTCTCCGAAGAAAAAATAACAAAATCTTATTTCTCGGTGTATGATAAATTGTAAGTCATTTTCCATTCAAATGTAAGACTCTCTTGAGGTAAGGTAATTTGAAAAGCCTCACTACAGATGTATCTTTAGACTCACTGTGTATTCATTGAAAATACGATGGTGGAATTTCAAATGGAGAAAAAGTAAAAAAAAAGGATATGGAAAAAAAGTCACGTTACTCTAGGCGTCTGAAATTGAATCTAGTCACACATTATGCGACCCTCGCTATTATCTTCGAATTTCCTCAAGGAAATTCAAAGAGTTACAACATCCTGTATTTCATTCATGAATTTTAATTCTTCCGTTTGGGCTCTTAAATTCGTTTCTCAGACGAATCACTAATTTTTAAGGGTTATTTTTAGTTTATTTGGTTTTAGTGTTGTAGTTACGTATGCCTAGCTTATAGAGGATCATTTTCTTACTATCTCTTCCTTCTTTCTCCTCTGTATACTTTGATCGTGGAGGCCACAAGGGCTCATCTTTTCTCGTTTCGGCCACGAATGACTTCATTTCATATTACGCCTTAACCAAACCGGGTTATTACGGGCGATTACGCGCGATTGATCGACCAAGATCAATCGTAGGCCGTGCAAGAAAACCCTGAAGTATCCTTTTTACCAGACCGTTCTTTCTTCGTTGCATCATACGTTATTAATAGGTGCATTTCAACGTCAAACTGATGGTACAATCATTATTGATGTTATCATTACTTTGCTTTGCCAACCTTATATTTTCGAGGAATCGTTTTTCGCAATTCTTTTTGACCCTTTTCAAGATTCATTGTTGATAAATTTGATTGTTTTCGATCATATGAATGGGATTTCTTTTTATCTTCGATGCAAAAAAATTCCTTCTGAGAATTCAGAAAATGTAACTGTAATTTTTTACAGCCAATTTTGTCTGGATTTTCGGAATACGCTCCGAAATTCAGTTGAAATTTCTCAAAATTCAGTAAAATTTATCTGAAAATTCAGAAAAAAGTGGCTGTACAAAATTATAGTCACATTTTTATACAGTGTTAATTATTACAATTCACTCACTTAATCTTCCATTCTTAAACCATTTTGCAGGATTAATTACTTTGTATTTCGCTATAAAAATAGTGATAACAAGTCCCCAAGAAAAAGAGTTTTCAATAGATGTTCGTTACACTTCATTATTCATTGGGATCATAATTTCCTAGAACGGTTCGATATGTGTTGCTGCTACATTTCTATATTAGCGAAATGTGCAATTATAATTCTCCAATTCAAAGGAATTCAGTACACGAAATAGTTGCAGCAACTACTTAAATAGGCGATTTTTGACCATCTACTTGAGTAGTTGCTGCAGCTCCTTAGTAGTCAAGTAGACAAGTAACACGTTAGATGCCTCAACTAACTCAAAATAGCTCAGGTATTTACGTTAGTTAGTGCAACTATCGAGTTAGTTGAAGCAGCTAACGTGATACTTGACCTGACTACTACGTAGCTGCAGCAACTACTTGAGTAGATGGTCGAAAATCGCCTATTTGAGTAGTTGCTGCAACTATTTCTTGCTTTCTGTGTATCCTCTAAAATAGTTAACAAGTCAAAAAATTTTCCCTCTTGGATTTCGAAGTAAAGTGAATTCTTTGAGAATGAGGCTTCGAAGATCCCCTTTTCAAGGAAATAATGTAAACTGACCACGAACAGTAATATCCTACCTGCTGATAAATGACCGTAACTGCCACTTGCGCTACTGCTCCTGGAACCGTTGACGATCGACGCCAAGCTGTTTGGACTAAATCTGATCATACTGTCAATGTCAAAACGATCCGAGTACGGAGAACTGCTTAGGGCTCTTTTTCGACTTGCTCTTATGGCAGATGCTCTTGGGCTTCCTAATCTCGATGATGCCGTGACTAAAAATAAACCAATTATATTTATTGAATGTAAAAGTGAGAACTAAAAATTCATTTCAATCAGATTCCTTGATATAAGTTAAAATGTAACTGATGGAAATGTTTAATCATGATGTTCGATTCTCAAAATGATATGATTTATTCGATATTTTCAATCTATATTATCAATGAATTTATCGTTCCTGATATAGAGATGGAAAGATTTCTCAAGAACATGTTGGCGATGGAGACTCGAGTATCGAGTTCCACGACCATACAGATAATCATAAAATAAATCACAGATTAAAAACCCACTTTTGCCCACTTTCTTCGACGAAGAAAATGTCCTTATCAGTAGGAATGTGAGTAATTAAAATTCTTGTACGCAGCGACTACCTGAGATCGCAGGATTCGATAATACATAAAGGATTACGGGATTGAACTTCGGAGAAAACAAAGTTTGAAACAAAGTTTACACAATTCCTCCTTGGATAGTCAACATGGAAAAATGAAAACGATACGATGATGATGTAAAGTAAAGAAGAGGATAAAAAAAGGGTGAAGAGTGACTGCATCACTTGGATTGGCATGCCAGAGCATGGAAGGCATATCTTGTGGCCTGGACATTTTAGCGGCGATTTGCCTGTGACCGCAGCCCAACGACGTAATATACAAACCACTTTCTTAAAGCCACGATGATGGTGATGGTGGCGGCAACTTGTGTGTACCATCATTGGTTATATGTTGGCGTTCTTGCTGCTTCTTCTTCTTCTTCTTTTCATCCTTCTTTCACGATATACATATGATGTCTCATCATCTCCTCGCTCTTTCTCAAGAGACAATGAAAGAGAGTATCTCCTTTTTATTTTTCCATTCTCAAGAGCAATACGATACACAGAGAACAGTCCCCTTTTTCTTCTCACTCTTCTTCTTTACTTGGTTTCCACTCGGTTGATCGCTCGTTCGCGCACAACAAGTATAAAGTTACTCGCGGTCAGAGTATCTCTCTTCTTTCTCGTTCTTTCTCTCCTCTCGTGCTCCTCACCTGTTTTTTTTTCAGTTTTATACAAGTATACAGGTCCCCTCGTACCATACGCCGGTCAGTCGCTCATTAATTCGAACGCTGATCAAATTTGCGGTATTATTCGTGCATCAATGCTATATTATACGAGAATTACACTTTCGGCTGCACTTGCAGTTTTTCTGCATGAATTGAGATGATTAAAAACTTGTTCGTTCGTTTGTACTTGAAACAGAAATCGTCGAGACTTTGATAAGGATATTTTTCTCGATGAACTCTCACGTATAAACAATCAAAGAAGGAGGAGGATTTCATTTTTTATTTTCAATCTTATCGTTCTCTTTTCTCTGCACATGTAAGGGGTGCTTGATTTTTTTCTCCTTCAGTCTTTCAGCAAGGAGTTTAATGAATATGCGAATGATTGTCCCTTCCTGCTCCGAGATCATTGCGAGGAATCATTGTTTGGGTTTCTTACTACAAGCACTGCTAATGCTCTCCCTTTCTTTCGTGAAAGACTAACATGGGATTGAGACATGTAAATTGGTCCAATCGGACACTCCGATCGGTTCAAGCTCGCTCCTATGCGATGTTAAATTCTGTTCACGTTCACCTTCTCGACGCATCCCTTTATAGGTCTTTTCAAAATTGCTCATTTGTTTTTCAATGTTGCGAACGAATAACGATTTGATTAATTATTATATCATCGAGGATCAATTTTATGCATTAGAAAATTGATTGAATGGAAAGCACTCATCCTTTTCCAATTTTTGTTTTCCTTGTGTCTCTCACATACATCAGAATCGAGAGAATCAGCAGTTCTGATGATGAATTATGATGAAAAAGATTCTATGTTAATGTTAACGTATCGATTATGTGTTTAATTGAGGAAGATATTAGACGGACGGAAATGGAAACGTGAGACAACCTGTAGTGCAGGCGCTAAGGTGTTAATGAGGTCGTGTCGCTCCAAGTCGATTCAATTATGCGCCGGTGGTGGCTAACGAGGCCCCGTTTACCCTTTCAGTCGTCTTTTAGCCTCTCGGCCTCTTAACCGGTAGATCTTCTACCTGCCGCTGTGTTGCTTGTTGTCGAGCCTACTGCTACCACTCGCTTGCACTTCGATACACCGCTATGTGTAGCTCACACATAGTTCAAATATTCATTCGCGTGTACAAAAAGGTAATGAATCTGATTGTTCTTGAGATTTCATCGATACAAAAACGAATTGAACATTTCCGACGGTTACATTGCTTTCATAAAAAATACATATACAAATATATTACCATCAATAGAAAAAGGAAATTCCGACGAAGCGAGAGTACTTGCTGGACCAGCCGCGTGCAGAAGATACTCTGGCCCCAAACCACCCAGTCCTGAAAAATAACGATATAAAAATTATGGAAAAGTTTTCAAATAATCTATAATTTATCTATAGATGTCATTTTTACATTCGAATAGTTTTGTTAATTCAATTAAGGTTTACATGTCTAATCAGTAACAATAGGATGACCGATATCTTTTGTGACATCTTGAGAGGGAAGTGAGGAACATTAAGGGATCGTGATAATCAATCATGAAGTGTATCAAGTATTACAAGGTGCACCCTCGATATTACTTCGGATTACCGCACAGGAAATGCGGGCTTCGTGAATCAAGTGTGACATTGTTCTCTTCCTTGATGTACAGACAAATTTGATCCTTCGATATACTTAGATTTTAAACAGATGTTATATGAAAAGAATCAGATTGCAACGATGAAAAACTACTCCCAGTTTGATTATCTGAAATCGCTTTTTATAATTCGATAAAGCATACGAGTGATAAAACGTCGTTAATTTAGTCTTTCCCGCATGAAAAGATTCTCCAAATTATATATAATTCATATATAAACCATATTGAATACTATATTCATTATATAAAATTTTGAAAATTTTTCCTCTCGCATTAGTACACTCAGAGAAGATTTCATTTATCTATTAACAATTACAAATTATTCTCACATTCTTCATTCTTTCTGAAATTGTATGACTTACTCGAAAGTTTTGTCACTGATTTGATATAAGTATGTATTCTCACGGCTTTTGAGCTGAATCTATGGAAAGCAGTATTTGGAATGAAGTTGAACCCCCTAGTTTAACATAAGCTAACGTTAGAGGCTTCACAAGGGTATTAGATATGATATTGATTTTGACATTGGATTCATGAGTGGAGAAAACCCTTAGAATTGTCAGGAAAACAATTTTTTTCCCCCTCATATTGCAAATAAACCAACTAATCAACTTTTCGAGGAAGCTGGAGGTTCATTATATGCGCCTGGAATTACTGATTGATCGGTAAGTCGCTAAAACTAATATTTTCATCGCATTGAAACTTTGAACACGATTATCTCGAAACGACATTTTCGTGCCGTAGCTCAAAAAGTTATTGATCGATGTGGCTGAAATTTCTGGAGAGTTTTTGTCTGTATCATTAACGGAAGTTTGAAAGATATCGAGTGAATGGAGTATCTTCATAAGGTTTGGAGAATTGTTTGAAAAAATAGTCGAACATTTGAGCATTCGATTGAACAGCTTAGTTCAGCCAAACAGTTCCCCCGAAAATGTCAGTAATTGGGAAACATTTTTCTGTTTCGTTTCAGATTAATAGAAAAAAATATGACAAACGCAGTACTTTGTGATATCACCCACACGGAAAAAAGAAAACACTACTGGTTACTGTGAATGACAACCATCGATTGAAAAACAAATGAAAACACGCTTGGATAATGAGGATTAGCTGAATAGACAGTAATGGCTGGGAAACGCAGTACTGCATGGAATGAATTTTAGTTTCAATGTATTTTTGTGATTCACATTAACCATTGCTGTTTCAATTTTTCCGTGCAGAAGACGCCTGAAGAAGTAGCCAACAGAGCCGCCATTTTGGTTTATAAGAACTTAATATATATATATTTTTTTACATTTCTAAACTGTGATAGAATGATCTAAAAATTTAAAAATCACGCGATGATTTCATCATTTTTAAAAAAATTCACGACAAATTACTAATTTTTGGGCATCCAAAAGGATCCCGTAGAAAAGTTTTCCTCGTCCATGCCAAATTTCCTCATTCTTTTTCCCATTTTTTCCTCAAAACATGGAAAATACGATGGAAATTTGGCAGGATTATGGAAAACTTTCCTACGGGATTCCTTTAAATCTAGCTGTCTAGCTTCCTACTTCGAAACAAGCTGTAAATGAAAGTGAAGGAGATTATGATCAAGGCTATCGAATTGAATAATCAAGTGCTAAGGAATAGATATGAGGTGAAATGTATCAGAGCCCCCTTTACGTGTAATCGTTCTAATTACCAATATGTGATATGTGATGTATAGAGCAAAAGGATAATTACCGTGTAGCGAAGCGTTGGGACTGTGCGTGGAGGTCTGGAGTTGATGATAAAGGTGGTCCATGTAGTTGAGCCGGTAGGCGGGATGCAGGGCCGTATGCTCCGAGAGAGGGTGACTTCTACGTAGAAAATCTCCGCCGGAAGCTCCGTTACCGCCCCCTCCCCCACTGCCGCCTCCACCGCCGCCTCCACTACCGGTTCCACCGCTCGTACCACCGCCACTCCCGTTACCGGCACCACCAATTCCCGTACCCCCGGATAGACTGTAAATCAAATATAACAAACATTTAATTTAACGATTGGGTTTGAAAATCGTAAAATGTTTATTGGAAAGGAAAGATCATTCCCCAACTGTTTGAAAATTATTCCTCATTGTCTTACATACGGAGCACAAGTGATACTGAAAGGGTGACCAGGGATGTAATTTATGAAGAGACGCTTCATTAGCGGCACGGCAGGTTGAACATATTCGATTGTCGAGACCGGGTACAATGATGATTGAGCGAGAATTTATAGTTCAAAATTATGAATACATTTGAGTGGTACTACTATCCCATATGTGAAACTTTATTTTATTTAGTGAAATTGTGGCTAATTGTGTCAAGCTTGTTCTAGAGAAGTCAACACGTTTGATTGATGATTGTCAGTGCAACGCCCCTAACAACATAGTGCAAACCTTAGCGGATCTGGGTGAACCGGCAAGCGACCAAAAATTTCGGTTACATTTTGGTGAGAAATCATGGCTTTGGTAACTTGTTGATCGTTTAGGACATTTTTTTCAACCAAAAATTGACCAAAATCCAACAAAAATTCAACCAATCTCAATTTGGTGATTTTCTGGGTTTTTACCTCAAAAATACCAAAAAGATTTCAAAAACGGACCACATTTTTGGTGGCAGATTTGTTCAAAGCAGCCGTTAGTTTTTGGTCACAAATAGGTGACATTATATGGTAAAGACCATATGGGTAACTATTTTCTGACCAAATTTTAAGTAAACCAAAAAAATTGGTCACTTTGGGATCGCTAGGGAATATAAGGCAAATTCTTGAAAACGCTCAACAATCAGGAGAGATTTGTAGAGAGGGCGTGAGATCAAATACGGAATAATATCATGTGAACCTGGAATTTTAGTTTTACATTGAGAGAAAGGGTCTAGTTGAATATTCGACAGCTAGGAAATTCAGTCACTGTGAATAAAAATGTAGTTATGTCAGCTAAATTTCATTCGTCAGAACTAAATTTTTTATTCTTATTGGATAAACCGCGTTTTTCATATTTCAGACCCTCCTTCGCCCCTCACCTAGCGCTATCAAGGCAAACTAAACGTATCCCTGGCCCTGATATGGGCCTGTGGACTGCCTAATATGTTTTCCACCAGGGCAACTAGACTTTTATTTACCCCAACTAGAGTCTAGCTAGCGTAAATGAAAATCTATCTGCGGCAACTAACATTAAATTGTACCAACCAGGTACTTTTCTCTCAGTGTAGTTTTGGTCCTGTGGCAGGGATGTTTTTTAGATCCGTGAAACTCCCAATAACATGCGTAGCAAAATTCCAGCAACTATGGGTAAATTTAAAAAACAACATAAGAACATCCCGACCAGAAACTTACAACAGGCGCAGTACTGTACCAGTACTGGCCAAGACTGGCAGGATACTGGCATTTATCTGGGATGATAACGCTTTTTTGTACAGGGGATTTGGTACAAATACTATTATTCGCAATTAGTACAGTGCCTGTACTGGATCAGTATCAAGTCAACATTAAGCTCCTTGTACTGGTTTATCAGTACAGGCGTAGTACTGTTTTTCTAGTATCCAGTACTGATCCCGTATCTGTTGGCCATATGTTGGAGACTCAATACTGGCACTATACTGCACCTGTTGTCAACATTGGCATAGTTGTAGAATGAATCAATGCATGTTCTTTTCAACTCAAATTCCGCTAAGTCGAAAAATATTTGAAACATTCCACTTTGCAGTTCTTTGTACGAATAGTAATATTACTTTCGTTCTTGTCTCTTCTACTACGCAATGAAAACCTAATCTTAGTTCGATATTCTCTTGTTTGAACAATAATTTATTGAGCCACGATACTTGTATCATAATTTATACTTAACGCCTCCCTTTTACGTGTCCTGTGATGATGCAGCATTTACTTATTAAATCTCTCATTCTCAAGATCATCAAGCTTTTCTCGGAACGAAAGTTGTGATATAAATGACTTACGACGTTGAAAAGATTTATGTCACATAATACAGCCGAAGTATGTGTCTTGGCAAAGACTCTAATCGTCTGTAGAGAAGAACATAAGAGCAGAAAGACTTTTCGCGAATAAGGGAGATTCCCTTTTTCAGACGAACGAAAGCATCGAAACAATGTTTCCAAAGGAACTCGATAAATGGCGCGTGTCCTTATCGTCAAGAATCCCCTATTTTTAAGTCTTGATGCAAAAGGGGAAGACAGATTCCGTGGTTC
The DNA here is from genome assembly GCA_018340375.1 of Gonatopus flavifemur. NCBI lineage: Eukaryota > Metazoa > Arthropoda > Insecta > Hymenoptera > Dryinidae > Gonatopus > Gonatopus flavifemur. The sequence continues at coordinate 19,095,289 of JAFFJZ010000005.1, forward strand.
AACTAACAACGTAGAAAGCACATTTTTCAAAGAAATCCTCATGTCATTTATCCCGCCATATACCGTTCGGATTCGAAAAATGATCTTATTCTCTAATTGTTTAAACAGTGGAGGAAGGAGAAGAAGAATGAGTTTGAAAAAGGAGGAGAGAGCAAAGGGTAGTCGGGTTTTGAATGACGGCCATTCGCCACGCATGAAACATCGTGAAATGGCGCGTGTCTCGTCTCGTCTCGTCTCATTCTCCACCTTCAAAGATAGGTGCTGTGTCGGTCTCTGCATCGTGTGCCTCGTGTTTCTTGTCGTTAAACTTCCCTTATACCATATTATTGTCATCCACTGTACCTTATGCATGCATGGTGCACACCATACACGATAGAGAGGAAAGAAGAGAGCAAAGTATCACAAAGAACGTCAGTTGGTTTGACATCTTTATTGGATGATTATTTGTATTGAATCTCACGGCGTTCTGATACTTGGCTACTACCATTCTTGGAAAGTAGCAGCAGTCGGCATCATGACGCGATGGCAGGTAAAAATTTTTCAAACAAGATATATCTCAGGTAGAAAGAAGAGGAGGAAGAGAAATAAAAAACGAATAGCTCCGGTTGAAGGGGACAGAACGAAACGTATGAACTCTTGTTTAAGATGTATAAAATCTCAACCTCTTCTTCCAATAAATTGAGCTGAATCTTGTTGAATGAGTTACCAAGACTTCTGTGTTAATATCATTAACTGTTTTTCAATGTAGCATCTTGAGTTTCATCAAAAATAATTGCACAATGAATTTGGAAGACGATAAGAGATATGCTGCTCAAAATCCCTTGAAAACATAGATAAATGTTCAAACGTCGATTGATGGTAATATCTAATCAAGAGAATCTCCAAGTGGTTTTACCGAGTGTAGTAGAATAGTACACATCGTTTGGCGCGTGTCTTGATATTTGACATGGATTAAAACGTTTGCTCCGAACCGATGCTATCTCTTGTCTAAATATTGGTTAGAGACTCGCGATTTGTCTGGTACACAAAACTCAAGTTTGCTGAGTAAAGACGACCGATCGATTGTTTGACTTTGCTACTTGTTTGAATTTCAAGAAATTTCGACCACCTGTTCGTGAATACGTTCTTCTCTCTACATTCGAAACAGTGAAATCTCATCAATTACAGGGAAAAGTTGACCACCGCAAAATTAGTTCGTGTAATACGAAATCGTTGAATATTTGAACAAATCTTTGGTAGGGAGATATCACTGATTTAGAGTTGGAGATCAGTACTTTTTATTGAGTGGAATCTCCCTGATTCTCAGTGTTCAAACATCCACCGGGGATATTGAAGAGTAGATTTTCTTGTCACCTTTTACTTTTTTTTTTCTGTACCTCGTATATCATCGGGAATGTGAATCAACAATAATTTGAAACACTCTCAGGAAATTCACAAATTTTTTCTCCCTTCCAAGTCGCTCGTCGACAGAAAGATTAGGGCGTTTTGACAGGCTGCTTAGCGAGGGCACACGTGAAGGTATGAGAAAACAAGAAACGAAAAAAACGACGTCAGTCGGTAGAGATAATTACAATGAAAACATCGTCAGAGGATTTGGACGGAGGTAGGAGCGATGGTGTTTGTACCATTGCTGCACATGAGAATTTCATGTGTTCGGTAGTATTTTCTCTTGTTTTAGTCTTTCACAACTCTTTTTGTTCTTTCTATTTTATTCGGTCGACGTCATCGAGAACAGAAACCACGGCGATAGAAAGGAGAGAAAAAGATGGAAAGATTCTATTTCGAATCCTGCTGAGTGCCAGATGACTCGATGGTGTATGGTTCTTTCCCTGTCTTCTCCCTTTACCTTCCCTTTTCCTCCCTCCTTTGGCTCTTCTCTCTCTTTCTTCTCTCTGTTCCTCTAATTTTATGTCCCACATCTTACATCCTTTTCCAACTTTCATGGCGCAAAGACTAACGGCAGCGTAGAGCAATACACCACCGACAGATAAAACTCCAAGTCGTTAACTCGACACGCCGGAAACCGATGCATCTATCTTTATCTACGGTCTTGTGTCTGGCGTTCTTTGCTTGTTTTTGCCTTTACTTTAGCACGGGACCCCTTTGGGAAGCTTTAGTGTCTTTTTGAAATTATCGCTCACTCGATTTTCCTTCTCCCCCACCACTCCTCTCTTCTTGCTTTTCCTATTTGGAGATCTGCTTACAGATTATTTTCAACGTGTTTGTTAACGATTCAATGCTTGGAAAAGCGCATTGTCGTTGATAGCCAATCTGGAAAGTTATCAAAGTTAATTGGAAACAACAGTGTTACGAAAACAGCATGAAACTAATGAAAGAATTAAACTTTGCAAGCTCATTAACATGACTGATCGTTGTAATGAGGCGAGATGAGGGTCTGTAACATCTGCTAAGGTCTCCATGTTTCATTGTCCGTGCTATGTGGAATATGAGGATAAAATAAGAACGAACAAAAATTATAACCACAAAGAAGAGAAATAGCGTGCCAAAGGGGGTGGGACTAAAGCGGCTTAAAGCCTTAATAGAGAAGCCGAAAATTTCAAGAAGGTGCAGAGAACGAAGGCGAGAGTTTATTCAACATCTGTCTTAAATGCCTAAATTCTTAGTCGAATTCTTGTTTTTATTTTTTCTAGAGTTTCAAGAAGAAAAGTAGAATTTATCTTGAGCGTTTTTTTTCACATATCATTTCGTTCGGATCATTACATGTGCATTCTTTCAATCGATATAGTCCCCTTGAACGAGGGTTGTGGTTTTACACTCGACGCGTCCAAGATTTCAAATTATAGTATTCGTTACCACGTTCAAAGGTGGCTCACGATGTGGTGAGAAAGAAGAAAGAGAATTGGAAAAAAGCCCTGTACTCTAAAAATCCGAATCAGTAAAAGATACCAAGAATTAGGGAAATTCCTCTGACAATCAATGTTGGTATTCAATGATCAGGGGAAGACTAAACACCGTTTCTCAGTGGAATTTCACTGATTCGGATTTAATAATACTGTCGCATGCCGGATTCTGTGTATTTCTGGAAGAACAAAGAATATGAACACGTGTTTTCTGAAAGAAGTATAATTATTCAATTGATATTCGAATATTAGTCATGAATCTATTGAACTTTGTCAGCCTCGCTCGTCATTCGGAGTCTACATTATTCAGATAATTTAACCCTAGCAGAAATGCTCTGAGCATCGACAAAGCATGTATTGCTGAACTAGAGAAGAACTAGACGACTCGTAAGGCACTTGTGCGGCACTTCCTTGTCAATGTCTAGAGCATTTCTACTAAGCAAGATAAAGTACAAGGACGGATTCAGCCAGACTTTACAATGTTTGATGCAGCTATGTTGCAACTGAGAATCTCATAAATTTTTGTGAATATAATTTTTGGTTTCTGAATGATAACGTCTTTCCACACGATATTCAGATATTTTTAGTTTATAAAATTTACTTGAATCTCATTGACAGTTATTAGAAATGTGGAGAAATGAAGCATAAGACCTCTGACGTTCTTTTATCACTAAAAATGACACTTACTATTATCAGTTTTCTTATTATCAAAGAGCATGGATGTAAGATCACAGTGATCCATCACTGCGAGTTTGGCAAGCTGCCATGTAATGCTTCATCGTTCAGTACTGTTGACTGGCGTTGAAGAGAAACGAAGAACAAAAGAAGAAAAGAAATCAAAGTTTGTTCTGAGTACACTGGTTCACGTAATGACTGGGAAATTATCCCAAGGTTTAGTCGGATTACTTGTACCTCGTATGAATGTAGATTTCATATACTAAAATGTATAAAAACCCTATTTTTCTTCAACACATTCCGAATTATGTCTACAAGCCATAATTAGTGAAAAACATTATCAGTTTTATCGCATAGGTGAGGGAGTTTTAATAAGACCATTACCGTTCAATAATTGCATTAGGTATTACAAATTTATCCTGAGGATGAGTTCGTTAAGGCATAATGAATTATAAGTATACGTCCATCGATATAGGTGTGTACACTGCACGTACACTTGCTCGCGCTTGCATGCACGCATTCTGCGAGGCATTCGAATTGCCTGTTGCCAATGTTGGGTACGTATTGCCGTGTTTAAACGAATTTTCACCAAGGTAACAACAGGGCACACCTTTGAATGATCCATAACAACGCCACCGTCAACAACAGAAGCGTTCCCGGTTTACACATCGATGCGATGACCGATCTTGCGTGTAAATATCTTGATTAACACAGATTATCAGGATCACCCACGTTAAAGAAACAACGTTTCGTTTTATAGCTTGACGATTTGACGTGATTTAAAAATCAATGAATAACAATCAATCATTACGATTGGCGAAATAACCTTGAGCGAGCTAAAAAAATATTCAGCTCTGAACTGGGGGGTCAAATAAAATGTTCAACTTTGAATATGCGATCTAGGAAGTGATGTCATACAGATTATGAATTTTTATGAATAATTCATGGTGTATCGCTGATTTGTTTTTGTTCGATCAAACATCTCGTGAGGGCCAATAATTTTCGGAAGTCAATAGAAGAGAGTGAAATGCTGAATACTTCGAATAATATCACTATGTACTCTGGTAAAAAAATCTCTCTGAATGTCTCTGAATTTTCGGACATTTTTCAGAGATATTCAGAGTAATTTAGAGAAAGTTAGTAGAGACCTGTCAGATAGTCATACATCCTGAATCTCTCCAACTTTCTTTGAATCTCTCTCATGTTTTTTTTATGGAAATCTAGGAATTCTTCAGGATCTTTTTAAATCTTTCCGAATTCTCCGAAATTTCATTTATCAACAATTCAAAGCTCATGCTGAATTCCTCTGAATCTCGTTGAATGTGTCAGAATTTCATATAGCTGGATTTCAAAGCTTATTCTAAATTTCCCTGAATCTCTCTGAATCTTTCTCAATTTCCGTTCCTCTAAGTTTTGTCTGAAACTCCCTGAATGCCTTTGCAATCTCACACAAAATGTATCTCTCTCTGAATATATCTGACTCCTTCTGCAAAGTCCAACGCACAATTTTTCTTAATCTACCCTTCTCCGAATACTTCTGAATTTCCCTGAATCACGATGAATTGCTTTGAATTCCTCTGAATGTCCCTAAATCCTTCTGAATCTCTCTGAATTTCTCTGAGTCCTTCTGGAAAGTCCCATTGTAAATTTTTCCTAATTTCCGTTCCTCTTAGTTTCTTTGAAACTCCCTGAACTTTTGTATGTTGGTTTTCTCTTTTGAACTCACATTCTTACTTGTAATAGTAATTTGTACTTTCAACTTATACATTGTTCTTAAAAAACCCGGCCCTAGGACATAGTATTTCTCTTTGAATTTCTCTGAATCCTTCTGAACTCCCCTGAATCACGATGGGTTGCTCTGAATTCCTCTGAATCTCCCCAAATCTCTCTGAATTTCTCTGAAACGTAAAATTTTCAGAGAGATTTTTTTACCAGAGTAGGTAGTGCGTTACAAAAACCAGTAACGTGGATATTTGGATGGATTATCATTAAAAAAGAAACCTCACTGTGCGATCAGTGAAAGTAATGTGGAATGTGCATTGCAATCGTCCAAGAATTTAAAAAATTTTCAAAATTGCACTCTTTATTTATAAGAGAAATCACTTCTCCCGCCCTGGTTCTCTCATTCCTGGAATTTCACGGTAATTTTGGAGATTGAATTCCTTCAGTGTACTCGTGCAATTTTTATTCCTCACAAAACAGAACATTTCTCACATTTCCAGAGTATTTTACTTGAGCTAAGCAATGAAAATGATTATTCCATCTAGATAAGGTCAAAACCTCTTTTCAGATTAAGTTGAATTCATTTTTACGTATCGGAACACAAACCTAGTTATAGTTACCAACCTGCTTTGGTTGTGTCTAGTGTTTCAGACGAGATCGAGACTGATCACGTTGCTAAAGTTTGAATCGTGTATTGAAACGAATTAGTATCCGAATAACGAGATACTCAGCTGCCTAAGATCCAAAATCTTGTAGTACTTTGTTTCAGTCGTGTCTCCGGTTCCGAACAGTTAATTTGAAAAGTTAAAAAACTATCATTCATCAGATTCTGTGGGCTTGAATATTCGTTTTGTTTCAATAAACGATTCAAACTTCAGCAACATAGACTAGGTCTTGGTATCCCGAGAGTCTCGACGATATCGAGAATTCTGGCGAAACGTGTAGTGTATTGTCGAGACCGAGAATCTCGACTCGAGACTAAGACGAGACCGAAGGACTGGTTGCGTCAAATATGTGATTGGTTTATTATTAAGGCCTCAGTTGAGAATCTGTATATTCAACTATGAGATTTGGTAACTATTACCAAATGCTGATAATTATAACTAACTAGTTTCTTCAGAGCATATTTCTGGAGTAAAATAAAACTTAATATGTATAAATATATATATATATATACACGTATATATACGTACTGGTATGAATATATACATAATAAATTCACCTTCCGTCTTATATACTTTCAGTTTACGTGAAACATTTTTTAGCGTGATATACATAAACATACGGCATGAATTATTCACAACTTATACGCGTGTTCTGGAACAAACACACTCACAAATGAGGGTAGCGTTTTTGCGCACGAATTACTTCATTAGAGACGTCCTCTCGCAATCACATCCTGCCAAGCACGATGACGATGAAAGATTCTCCTTCGGTCATGCCTAGCATATCGATCTTACTGAAACCCGTGAAAGAGACGAGAGAAATGACGAGGATGAATATATTACCGAATGAGTTGTTACTACTACCACTAATAGTAATACCAGTACCACTACCGATCAAGTCATACCAAAAGAAATAGATAAGTAGTTTTTGTAATGGGCGTGACACGTATGAAAATTATGTTTCCGTCTTGGTGTAACGTTGTAATAAAAGATAAAGTCGACAACGATCAACATTATTCGAGTGAATTGTTTCTTGTTCGATGCATAAATTACATGCCTGTATTGAGATGCTTGAAATTTGTTGAAATTCAGGGTTTTGAATCGGCAATTCGTTCAACAACACATTTGCTCACGAATTGCGTATTTTAATATTCTTCCTGGCAATTTCTACAAAATTGGGTGAACAATTTTAGAGAATCCATTGATTCCGAAAACAAAATGTAATTAACAGGAGGATTTGGAATTTTGCACGGTAGGGTATCGATGGAACCGAATACTTCTTTCTTATACCGTATTTTCGTGATTCGAATACATTTGTGACAGAAAAATTTTGAGAGAAAAAAAAAAGAGAGCGAAAGAAAGATTACAAATTCCTCTAATGACGGTATTTGAAAAGACTTGTGAGAAAGCAAAAAGAAAACGAAGGCGAAAAAAGGTACAGGATTGTTGAAAGGAAGTCATTTCCAAAGAGAATTGAAGGAAGAAGAGGAGGAAGAGAAGAGAGAAGGAGGGTCGTCCCAGGTAGAAGCCAAATGAATATCATGGGTACACCACGAGAACCCTTGACTAATGACTCTATTGACGCGCGGGAAAGGAGAAAGAGAGAGAAAAGATGAAACCAGAAGAGAGGAGAAGCGAAGGTCGTTTACCGGTATCGAAGAAGAACCACCATCTCTCAACCGTACTCATACTTATGCAAGTTTACTCATATACAGGCGTACTTGTTCCTCGCCTCTTTGAATTACCGAATCATTAGAGAATACAGAACAAGTTTCATTATGTTAAGTCGAAAATTATCGGATTAGCAAGAAACCTTGGAAGAAAGCTTTGTTGATAAAGTCTATGGTATGTATGAATTAACATTTTTCTGCCGAGTAATTATGTTATTTTATGTTTAATGACTTCCCTATTATGGTATCCGTTGTGTCTAACATGATTTTTAAAATTTAATTTTTTAAATTCCTCGAGAAATAAGATTTTTTTTTCGAATTCTACAAAGATTAGCGGAACGACACGAATTTGATGATCAACTGAACAAGATGATCTTGCCAATCTGAAGATTTGTATAAAAAATTTGGTCAAGAAAAATCGTGGTACGCGCATTCTTCAGTTCAGGGCACTCGCGAGTCTTGTAGAACTGGTCCACTGATACCAAAGAGCATCAGCGAGCTTCTTTTTCCTTGTGTCTCTGTTTCTCTCATATCCCAACTCGAGACCGCTTCGCTCCTTACTCATTCGCCAACACATTTATAGTAATAGCGTTGGTGTCGTACATATACGAGGATACACGTAAGAAGGGGATTCGAGATAAATTCATGAACGCGATGTCCTCCCAAGCAACACACGATGCTTACCTCCACAGCGGTTCGCATGTAAATGTAAAGAGAGGTCCTTGCAGAAGGAGAAAGAAGGAAGGAGAGAAAGAACGCGCGATGGAGCGCATTTTATTAGTGCGATAGAAAGCCTACGACAGAGGAGGAGGAGGAGGAGGGGGAGAAAGAGAAGGAGAAGACTTCTTTCCACGTGTTGTCTCTGAATACCTATATTGAAGCAGAGGAAAGAAAAGAAGCAAAGAAAGAAAAAGACAGAAATCTTGTAAGTTAGCGCTGGTACCGACCTTGCTCGTGCGCGCGATTACAGCACTGTTCGCACACTCGTTCAAGCCCGAGACCACAATAATCCCCCCTTGGAAATAGAAAAACATTTTATTCGTCATTCAAAACGGAAGAAGATCTTTTCTTCGTGTTTATGATTTTTATAATTCCACGTTAGAGTTTCCGTACCTCGAATTAATTTCAGAAGCAATTTAGGAATTAGCAAAGGAGAAAGGAGAGGAAAAGTTGGAGAAGAAGATGAATAAAAAGCGAGCAGTGGCTTCAAAACGAAGCGTGGCGTAGCCAAGAGATGATACAAAAAAGAAGGATCCTGGAAGAGCATTTCGTGTTTGCCCTTACTACACCTGATTTGCCGGCCATGTTTATGCCGTACATGCATACACATAATTATGTACAAATGTAGCATGTGTGTGAGTCAAGAGGAAGGAAAAAACGTAAGAGAGAAGCAAGATAAGCCAGAAGGTAATTGTACGAGGCAATCAAGCGCGCGTTACAGCGTTCTGCCTAAAAAGCGTGACAGAACTCGGTGGCTGCTCTTTTACCCTTTCCTCTCTCTCTCTCTTTTTTTCCAAACTCGAGTCATACCGTACTGTCGTGTTGGCGGGGGCATAACTAAAATCTTCATCTTTTCTGCCTCGACTTATGGTGAAGCATTAAGTTGGAATAGAAGAAAACCGATGGTAGTCAGCCTCCTTGAAACCAAAACGAATGACCGGTAACAGAGATAAAACCGGAGTGAGAGATAAAAAGTGAAATGCAACGCAGAAATGGATATACTTTGTTTTTTGTTTTTTTTAATTTTTTCCTCATATTCGAAGGGAAAAAATTAATGATGTTTCTGTACGTGTCAAGACTGGATGGAAATAATTCATCAATCGTATACGGTTGCCGCATAAGTATGAAACCAATTATTTTCCCACGAATCGCGTCCTGGTAAATTCCCTCGAATTGTATATAAAAGTACTTTGAGAGAAGATAACAATGAAAAGCAGGTTGCGTATATACAAGTCAATGATCAATTTCCATCTCATATTTCATCTCTGTATTCGAACCTGACAACGACTTATTACCAAGATTACGGGACACTCTTGTGCCTTTGTTATGCAAAAATCTACGACGGTTTGTTAGAACTTGAGAGAAAAAAGAAATATTCATCTCACGCAGAAACTATGTTAGAACGTAGGCACGCATCTAATTACTGTTATGTGGCGAATACAGAGTTTATTCTAGCGTGCTTTTATTATCGTGTATAAAGCCTGTTAGAGTGGAAGGTGACGGCTCATTCTAGCGTAGGTGACACCAAGTCATTTTAAATTAATTTGGACGAATTTCCGTGGAGAAATCTAGTCTCGGCGTGTATAACTTCGTGAAGGTGTTCGTGAAGGAAAGAAAAATGTTCTTTTCAAAAGAATAGAACTTAACACAACAAAAAATCATGAGATTTATTTTATCTTTGAACTCATAAGAGACCGGTGATAAACCGTGAAAAATAAGATTGCGTGATTTAGCGGTTTTGAAGATTTTTTTCTTCACGGTATCTATACAATGTTTTGAAAAGTGAAGATGCCATTATGAGAGGAAGCATTGTTATTTATAGAATTAGATCCAAGAGGAGGATTGGAATTAGAATCGCTGAGATTGTTAATTTTTCGGTTTTTCCATTAATTGCTGCCACATATCACGTGTCGTATTCGTAATGACGAGAAATTTTCTCGGGATAAAACGAAGACTGTCTGAAATCTTTGGAAATTATGATCCGATAATTGTACATAATGTAGGACAATTTCGTAATGTAACGTTGACAGAATTTCTTCTTGGTTTCGTTCAATATTTGAATACGCAGGGATTTTTTCAGTGTTTATCAGAGGGTGGTGTATGGTAGAAGGTCGTGGAAGGTAAAGAGAGAAAGAGAGAAAAATCGGAACAAGACTGCCAGCCAGACCGCCGGCGCTGGGCTGCGCGTGTATCCGCCCACGTAATCTTGATTGTCGACACACCTCCACCTTCACCATCGTCTACTACTACAAAGTATGCTGTATATACACTCACCATCGGCATCCTCAAAATACACATTCGTGCACACACAAATATCTAAAAAGGTATGTTGCGCACGTTGATTGTGCGCAACCTGCAATGCAATTCACGTACGATCCAAGAGGCGGTTTCTGTCAATTCAATTATTATTAAAAACAATATCACGGAGATATAACCGCGATCATCCTCGTCGTACTTAATTTCATAATCTAAAGTCGCTGTTGCACCTTATTGAGATCGCAGACTCGTTCCTCTTAATTAAAGTGCACTTTCAATCGTGTCTCAGAATCTAAAATCAATTTAGATCCTCGATTGTTGATAGCTCACTAGCTAACCCCCCGAAGAGAAAATACAAAGAAAAGATGTTTGAAGAAGAATTAGGGAGAGAAAAGGAAAGAGGATGATTTGGTGGAATGTGAGGGCGCAGAACTGGATGGTTCGTTGGTCGGTTAGTTGGTTGTTTGGTTGCTTGGCCACGAACGACGACGAGAACGAGCCATGGGGGCCTCTCGGAGCCTCGTGGTAACGTCGGTAACTTAATATTCCGGGTAATAAATAAGAGAATGCGGCTCTGTCCGCCCCACAAAAAACCCCCCGCGGGCCAAAGAGCAAGACGCCCACGCTTCTCGTAGTACTCACAGAATTCTCTCTGTTTCCATCTTTCTTCTTCGTTCTCATTGTATTGTACGTTCCCTCTTTATATTCATCCCTTCTCATCCTCTTTTCTCTCCCTTTGCTTATTTATCCTCTCTTGCGCGCGTCCACGCAAACCTTAAGCTGGGCCCACCTTAACCTTCCGTGGCCCATACTGGTCAACACCCAAACGTTATCTTAGCATGGGATCGCGTAATTAAGTTATTAAGCTTGAGGCATAGAACATAACTAACACAACTCGCGTACGTATCATTGTGTGTACAAACGTACATCGTTGTTATTGTTATTGCTTCTTCATAGGAAAAACAATAATTTTCATAGAATCTCGTATCGCAAAATCATTCGACTCAAATCACCGGGTATTACAACGGATAAAATTTCTGCACGGAATAAAGTCATAAAATTATTCCATCGAATTTTTAATACGTTACGAGACATGCGCATGGTGTCTCATTAACAATATTGATGAGCAGCCAGGCTATATTTCGAAACTCTTGTACATGAAGTGATTAAATCCTTATAAGGTCTCTCCGGTTGGTTAATTTTTGATATAATCGGTGTACCGCTTTTACCGTTTACGTGCTACAAAATTATCGAGTCTTCCTTCCTTCCCTTAATCGTTCTCCATCCTTGAACCCATTTTTGATCACCATGTAACTACCTGAGTGGGAAAGAATACGAAGGAGATGAAGGAAGAGAGGATATCGACCATTTTGACTCATCATCAACGAGAGCAGGTGTCGTGAGCACAAATCACGAAATTCATGTTGTATTCATAGAATTCCTTTTCATATCCGCCCTTCTCCCAAACGATGACGACGACGACTACGACAACGACTACCACGAGGACGACGTTGATGATTATATTCTGATGAAAAATATCACGCACTCCTGACGAAAAAAAAAACATTTTAAAACAGAGTAGGAGATAAAAAAAATAATCCAAGAATAAAATTATTCTGTTGCTTTTCTCGAGGAAGGGGGAACGAAATGATGGACAATTATTAACTGAGCGCTTCAGCCTTGATGGCGGCTTTATTCTTTGTTTTTTCTTTAAGCGAGAAGATGAAGACTGTAGTTTCGGGAGCAGCTGATAGAACTAGGTAGTACCTCTCTCGTTCGTTCTTTTTCAAACTCGAAACGCATCCTTCTGTTTTCCAAACTCGCTCGTTTCTTGCAATAAGTAAGAGGGAGAAAATCCGTGTACGCACGATTGTAAGTGGATCCAAGAAAGAAAGAGAGAACATTCTTCCTTGTAAATGCGTGTGCGTTCAACGTTCGACTTGCCTTGAGGGGAGACACACACGCTTGAGCAAAACATTGCACACAGTTGAATTCTGTATTCACCTGGTCGTTAAGTCCTGGAAAACATGCTGAGGTGTCCCTGCAATTAGTGACGACAAAAAGCTTCTCGCTCGTTTGTGTCTGAAAAATCTTGGTGAATCGATGCTATACGGATTGTCTTTCGATATATATATATATATATATATATATACTTTTTTTTTTCATTATAATTATGAGCGCGTATTATGATATATAAACGACAGAATCATTCAAAAATTTAATTTTGCTGGATCACAAACCGATTCCTTCGCTTGTCCAGCAAAAAATTTGCTTCCAGTTAGCTATGGCAGCAAATTTTTAGCTAGGTTAGCAAAACGATTTGCCAGCCCTCTTATTTTCTCCTCTTTGTGTATCTGGGTTCACTCTTACACCAAAGAGAAGTTGGATGCATCAGTACTGACCTATCCCTATTCTCATCATTCATCTCCCTTCCTTTTGATTTATATTCATTTTCCTTTTGAAGTCTAGTTGTATATAGAACTTAGCCCTTAGACGTAAAATAAATCATCATGAAGAAGATGATTTCTTCAACTTCGAGATGACATTGAAGTCCTCAGGCATTTCATATTTATAGGAACTTTGCTTAAATACAAATATTTTCCCTTTTGAGCGGTAAGCATAGAGAAACAAGTTTATAAAGTGGTGGGTAATGAAGTTGATAATAAGGGTAAAACAACTCGACGAAGAGAACAATGTTGCAAAGAAATACGAAAAGAAAGAACCAACAAAAGTCCGGGGAGAAAAAGATGACGAGCATGATGAAGAAGAGCAAGAAGAAGAAGATATAGGGAGCGCTTTGATGCCTAGGCGCTTCTCTTTGTCATCCCGTACGGGTACTAACAACTTCTCGATGTAGATCGAGTCGAAATTCGATACATGTTTGTGAAGTTGACAAAAAGTCGTTCTCAATAGGAGAGTAGAAAAAGTCAAAAGCAATTCCGAAGGAAGGAAAACAATCGAGAAATGAAAGAGCAATCAACTGACACATCAGATTTAATTTTTTGCCTCCGTCTTTTTTTTCGACATAGCAATCGTGGATGATTAATGTGTGAGTTACGATGTTGGAATCTGATTGAATAACTGTTGAGTTGTATACCATTCGTGTGGAGGGCCTGTGTATCGTGAATTGATAGATCATATTCACACTCAAAATATCATAGAAATTTGCAGAGTCATGAAAGATACGAGTTTTCAATCGGAAGAATATCGGCAGATGAGATTTTTCATTTATAAATTATATCTGATGCTTTCAAAAGCTTCTCGGTGTTCAGAGAAGCAGAAGATTGTACTTTGCAGTCTTCTCTGAGCGTGCAAATGAAAAATTCTTCCACAAAAGCTGTGTGTACTTTTTGGTACAACGGAACATCAATTCAAGTTAGAGAACATACAAAACCTTGATTTTTTACTTTATTTACATTACCCTCTGATAAAATAAATAAATATATATATATAAATCATTGAATTTAAATATAATGTACATGGGGAATGAAAGCCATTGTCCTCTGGTAACCTTTATTGTTGATACCACAAAGCTTGAGGTTTGAGGTTGAACAAATATACAAAGCATATGAAGTTGGTCAAAGTAAAAGGAGACGAAAAAAGAAGGAGGACGAGGAGAAGAAGGAGCAGACGAAAAAGAAGAAGGAAAAAAGAATGAGTGAAGGAAGGAGAATGAGACAGGAATTCTGTGCGTGGGTCTCTCGGATCTTAGACAAGGTGCTCTCTACTGCTCGGAGCCGCATCTCTATCAGGCACCATAAATAATTCCTCAGAGTATACAGCTTGCTTCTCTCTCTTTCCTCCCTCCGTTCCATTCTTCCATGCACCAACTTCGATTCAGTTTTTCGGCAGAAACCTTAACAGTGTAAACGCGAAATGACCCTTCGGTGACAAGATAGAGTCCAGATGGACCGGCCAAGGGAACAGAGATAATATTGGAAATGAGCAGAACCATTAATGAATTGGTATCAAAATGTATGGAATACATAAAATGTATTTATAAAAGCGCCATTATATGTTGAATCTATAAGAGAATACAGATTCAAGGTATATGCGGGGAAAATAAATTTGTACCAACACACACTTTGTCCATGGTTAGATGTTGATTTTACGCAAGGACAAGAAGCGCATCTTCTCTCGTTAGTGCCACTAATTACGAACTCTCGGACCACATTCTTTTCTTAATAAATGCTTAAGCGAAGATCGAGAGAAAAAAGGGGGAGAAGAAGAAGAAGATAATTCAGAGAAAGAATGAGTTAGAACGGAAGAGAAGTTAGAACAGTGGAAAAAGAAATCCTGGTAGCATAGTTAGGGCAAAGAGATTCTTATGTTAATCTGACATTAGATAAGTATGGATTGTATAAGATGTTTCTTCTCTCGCCAAGAAAAAGAGGAAGGACGAATTTCAAAGCGGAGAGGAAAAAGAAGGAGGAACAGCCAGCCAAGGGAATACATACACACATACTCGTCAGTCATAAGCCTTAATTACCGATTAAGCGCGTGGCGTAGATTACGAAATTCTCTCTTGGGAGTAATTACCGCAGGATGCGGTGTATAGTAATCACTGCGCGATCAGTGGCGTAACTTTTATACTCGAGTCTCGCGAGAGCTGATCTTTGATTTCACTTGAATCAGACTTGAATCATCGAGTAAGGGTACCCAAGCCGATAAAGTAGTTTTTCTCTGTCCCTCTCATCCCAAGAGCAAAGCGTACCACAGTACGCTCAATTAAATTCAGATAAAACGTATTGAGTATCGGGAATCAACGATAGTTTCACTCCCACGGTTTTAAAGATATGAGCTACATTTAAATTCTCCCTACTCGTCAAACGATTCCAACGTAGGTAACTTACACGTATATGTTGTTGTTACAAAAACACAACAGGAAGAAGTATAAAAAGAATACCAAGAACAATTATCCTTGCGGTTCAATTCTCCATCATTGGCAAACAGAGATGTTGAGATACTTGAAACGGATAACGTTGAATACGAGAGAACAAGCGTGGTTAATTAATTTTGCATTTCATGTTTCGGTTGGCAAATGATTGCGAGTTCAAAGGAATATTACTTTATTTATATTGGATGTCTAATCCAAGGAGCTTTCATGAATCCATCAATCGTCTGTCTTATAATAAGATATATACTACGTGTATTCGATCGATAAGTATAAGCGCGCTGTTCGCGATTCCATCCAAGTTCTGCTACCTATGCTTGGAAACGAAACGAAGTCAACCAGGCGGAGGTCTTTATTCGAATCGTGCAGGCGAATCACGTTCACGTCGGGGAGAGACATCGTCTCCTAACAAATATGTATCTCCCTCTCAGACCTTATATATACCGGTGAGCTTATACACAACCAGTCGAGTGAACGAGCGCACAACGTGACAAAGGTGTATAAGTTTGTTTGCGAATGCACAGAAACGTACAAACTGACCTGCACACGTTATACCATCGTTACAAAGAAACATTTAATTCTTCTCTTCGTAACAATGAAAAGAGAGAGGAACTTCTTTTTTCTTGTCCATTCGTTTCCGTCTTTTGACGAGAATCGCGGAACTTTCTTTGTTCTTTTTTTTGTCCCCCTTGTATACCATACACAGACTTGAAGGGAGGATTTGAAAATTTTCAATAGTTTATAACCAAAAAGAAATTCAAGTTTTGAAATGAGATATATATATATATATATATATATATATGGTCTATAAAATGACCACAGCAACGACAACCTTATGACAAAAACATCTGATGAGATTCAGTTGATTGCAAGGATTCCCTCTGTTTTTCCCAAGGAATAAAACAAACCTTCAAACGTACATTATCCTGTTTCAAGGCTCGAATCACTATCCCAACCGTAATGTTCATTTAATTGGTCCATCATCGTCTTGGTCGTCTTAGTCGCATGTTCTTGCTCTGGAGAATGGTTCGAGGGCCTTCTTGCACCATAGAGGAAAGAACTGGATTCCCTGACAAAGAGATGTCTGCTGAACGAGAATGAGACGCGACGCAACTCGCAGGAATAGAAAGGAAGGAAGGAAGAAATAAAGAAAGAAAGAAAAGAGCCTACTACTCTCTTCCTTCTTTCTTTCTCCTTTCATGTCTGTATAGCATTGCTTGACCCTGTTGTTGCTGCTGTTGTGCTGTTGTTGAGCTCTGGTGTGCGCATGCGTGTGATGATGCGCAGTTCTCGTTCGTGTTCCTTCGACTATCCTCGTGTCCGAGTATTCGTCCCGAGGGGCCTTCAAAAGGGATTAAAGGGGAAAACGATGTGAACACACGTAACCCTCCCGTTCCGAAAGCTTGCTTTGCTCGACTACGCTATGCTGTTATTGCTACCACTGCCACTGATGATCATGACGATGATTATGAGTTAAGATGCTATTAAAAAAACTGGTAACAAGCAGCCCCGTCGTTCAACAAATTATGCGTTTGAACAATTTGTTGATGTACTCTCAAATTCCAAGTACAATGAATTTCTCTGCTTTCAGGGGAACAAAATTACGACAATGTGCTCGGATTACTATAAATACGCGCGTATGCGACTGACATTACGCGCCACGTGTGAAACAGATTGAGAAACTCCTATCGTACTCTCGTAGCTTATCCCTTCTCAATCTCGCACATCCAAGATTTCGTGATTTTCATGTCATCGCATCATTCTTGTACATTCATTTGTAAAAATTATTTCACCCTAATTTTGTTGATGTACAGTTGAAATGAAGAAGAAGAATGAAATGTTAATTCATTGTTTTATGTACCTTCGTTGTCTGACCACACGCCATTTGATTCCCTTCCCATCACTGTTATTATACAATGTAGCAGAAAATTCTGCCCAGATAATTTAAATGTTACATATTCAAAACAAAATATTCTTGTGAAACAATTTTATAAATTTGTGAAAAAATTTTGGTCTATTTTGACACCGTTTGATGTCAAAAGTGTGTGTATAAATTTGGAGCTTCCAGAGTGGAACCGCGTCTTATATGGGTTAGTTGCTGACGTTTCGCCATCATTGGAGCTGGGGCTTCTTCAAGGCGGTAGAAGAAGCCAGTTGCAATGATGGTGAAACGTCGGCAACCGACCGATACAAGAATGCAAAATTTATTTAATTTTGCAAGCCACGAAAAACCGCACAACGAATTTTCGCTTGAACAACTGAAAGTGTGTGTAGTTTGTGTAGTCAAACTGGTCTCAGGAAGTATGAACATTTTGAATTCCAATTGAATATCAAAAATATAATAGATCTTAACCGATGCATGAGTGAATCTAAATTCAGATTCAGAATCCAATTACAGGTATGCTCTTCATTATTATTGGTGGCAAGTTTATTTTTGAAGTATACTTTATCAGCTTTCGCATCCATTTATTTAGAATCCTTAGAGAAAAAACTTTGCTGACGCGAGAAACCGAGGTATTTATGTATAGAATAACAAATGTTCCTGCTAAACTAGCTGAAAATCTGCTTTTCCAGCTAACTATTAGGTGTACAAATAAGTTTCCGCGGTTTGTCAAAAGATGGCCCCACCAGAAGGTTATGGATTGATCAGAATTGTCAGATGTAAAACGTAATATCCCAAGTTTAGTCATCTGGCAACACCATAACCTTAAAGTACTAGTGATTCCGTATCAGCATCACGTAATTTTTTTCGTGCAAAAATGTCAAGTTTTATTCCGAATAAGCATCATTTGCGGGAACTTTTGATTTACTTCTTTAATGTGAAAAAATCTGCAGCTGAGGCGCATCGATTGCTTCTAGAAGCATATGGTGAAGCTGCTTCAAGTGAGAGAAGTTGTCAGGAATGGTTTCAAAAGTTTAAGAACGGTGAGTTTGACGTTAAAGACAAAGAACGCAGTGGAAGGCCGAAAGTGTACGAAGACATGGAATTAGAAGTACTATTGGAGGAAGATTCGTCCCAAACGCAGAAAGAACTTGCACTTACTCTACAAGTGACTCAACAAGCAATTTCACATCGTTTAAAATCGTTAGGAATGATTCAAAAACAAGGAAATTGGGTTCCATATGAACTAAAGCCGAGAGACGTTGAACGCCGATTATGCATGAGTGAAATGCTGCTTACCAGGAATAAAAAAAAGAGTTTTTTGCATCGTATAGTCACTGGTGACGAAAAATGGATTCACTACGATAATCCAAAGAAGAGAAAGTCATGGGTTAAGCCCGGCGAACCATCAACATCGACAGCTAAGCCGAATATTCATGGAAAAAAACTCATGCTGTGTATTTGGTGGGATCAGCTTGGTGTCGTGTATTATGAATTGCTGAAACCAAGCGAAACCATTACTGGAGCTCTCTACCGAACACAATTGATGAGATTGAGTCGGGCACTTAAGGAAAAACGCGCCCATTACTACTCCAGACACGACAAAATTATTCTTTTACACGATAATGCTCGTCCACATGTTGCGGCGCCGGTAAAAACATACTTGGAAACACTCAACTGGGAAGTTTTACCCCACCCGCCGTATTCACCAGACTTAGTCCCTTCTGATTATCACCTGTTCCGGTCGATGGCACATGGTCTGTCTGAGCAGCGCTTCACATCATATGAAGACACCAAAAATTGGGTAGATTTGTGGATAGCGTCAAAAGATGAAGAGTTTTTTCGACGGGGTATCCGAATGTTGCCAGAAAGATGGGGAAAAGTAGTGGCAAATGATGGAAAATACTTTGAATAAAACGTAATGTGCTTTTCCTTTACAATAAATTCCTAATTTTTTATAAAAAACCGCGGAAACTTATTTGTACACCTAATAGATTGTTAATTTTTCAGTCAAGAATTTGTCCCCGAGATATCCAAATGGCAATGTTCATAAATGTCCTGGATAGAAATTTCAAAAATTGGGCCATCCAAAGCCTTATCCTGGCCCAGACCATTCTAACTTAGAACCGAGCAGGACCTTGAATGCGAAGAGTATTTACAAGAATTATGCCGATGACTCTTCATCATCAGCATCAAATAGCGATCTCGGTGTTGATTATCGCCACGGTATACTTTCTTTGTCCCCCCAGTTGTTCTCCCATTCTGTTTTCTCTGTTTTTTTTCTCCCTTCCTCTTGAACGGAACATACGTAAGTACGATATTCGTGAAGGAACGAGAAGGTATACGTTATATATACATATATACATACAATTCGCGTGCGAACCGAAACAATAGTCGATTGTTGTTGCTTTCGTTGTTTTCGACTGGACCCAACTCAACTCTCGAGTTTAATGCTTGCCTCAAAAATGTTTGGGGGAAACCGAGCCATTGAAAGGCTATACACCGAGCCCCTGAAAGATTATGTGGACGAATCTTTTGGACCCCTTTCCGCACTGTTTTTTTTGTTGTTTCCTTCAACCTCGCTGGCACACGACCATGTGTGTATATAAAATGTCAAGAGAAGGGGAGAGAATATACGCAAAATAATTATATTGTCGCGCAATAAAGTCCGCAGGATACAAAGTCGAGTCGGCTCGATTTAGCTACGGATGAGCGAGTCTTTTTGTGGCCGGAAATGCGGTTGACACTTCGCTCTCTTCTCGGCACGAGGATTGAAACAAAAGGAAATAAAGGGTTCTCAAGATGATTTCGAAGAATAGAATCCCTTGATGGTTGTCGAATAACGGGGCCGGGGCTGATCAATGCCATATGTCAATTGGGCTCTAAGTTTGCATCACGCGCTATGCGGTCAACCACACGGCACAATATCTCCACCGATATTGTTTTATATATCGCTTTCCATTATGATCCCTCCTATGAGGGAAGAAAGAATTAAAGCCAGGTCGATCAATGCGCATCATTGAATCCATTATATCAATTTATTCGCTGAGATGCACTTGAATGGTATTTTTGTTCAAAGAGGTGCAAAACCACGAGAGGAGTAAACAAAACTAACACCGCGGAACGGTGAATTGTTTTGCATACTAATCTGACTTCAGCATTCAGATTGGAATACAAACAATGGAGCGAAAGACTTGACTCGTGCTATTAGCGATCCCGACACATTTCCTTATTCCATGAACGCATCGATGAACTCTTTCGTCCACAACGTATTCTCTGTCTCGGGTATTTTCTTGAATAATAATTGCTCTATTTTACCAACAAGAGAACAAGGGGAAAGGGGGAGGGAAATGAATGCCACTGACAACGTAGAATTATTCATTCGAATCGTGCCGTACGCCTACTTTTTGCTTTCCTTATAATTCCTCCCTTGGTCCATTGCGCTCTGAATTCTTCGTAGAATACAGCATAACCGTTTTTCAAATATACCCTTTTTTCCTTTCTATATACTCCATTTGAGTTATGCTCCGCTTAACTCAATTCGGTGTCTCGAATGGAATTTTTATATAAAATTTATCAGTAGAGTGTCTGAGTTTTGCATCTGGAATCACTCTTCTTTCTGGACAAATATTATCAATATTTCAATCGGGCCAGTCAGCGAAAGATAGAAATAAAAATTCTGAATGTTCCGCTATACGTATAATCTGTGCTTATTGAGAAACTCGTGTCGACATTCCGTATGTCTTCCTTCAACCACGCTTTTGACTGATGAACGGAGAACAATAGGGGGTTCGAATTTTTCTTCTTTGGCCATTTATTGTTTCAACAACATCATTTATTTGAATTCATCTATTCATCAATTTGATTATTCAATTCTCAAAACAGACGTCGATTTCATAGTGATGGATTTCAATCTAAGCTGTTAACCTTGTAATTTATCAACGTAATGGTTATTCGATTATCGCATCTTCAAAAGCTCCTAGAAAACAAGGAAAAAGAAATTCAACATTTTATTCGATCATTCATTCATTCATTCGTCAACGAAAATCTTTTCTTTCTACTTAAAATTCTGTCATGTTTCATGATTTATTTGATCGCTAACATCTTTTGATCGATTGATCTGTCTTCCCTCGATTGATCAACGATTCTTGTAACAGAAAATAATGATACTATGATTTCAAATGTCGATACCCTAAAAATCCAAAGGTATTATTTCGAAGCACTTTGAATGTCTATATCGCATAGTAATTTTTTCTTCTCTCAAACGCAAACAAGGGATTGAAAGATTTGCACTATGAACAGTCTGTATACTAGGTCTGTATAGTAGGTGTAGCTGTATTCTACTTGAAAAATTGACTCAAATTCTTTGATTCACTTTTTGCTGCGTTTTCAGGATGAAAGGGAGTTTTACTTCTCACTGTAAATCACTTGAACAGTGTTTTAGGATAAAACTTTTGGATTTGCAACGAAAGATTATGAATACACTAGCTGAATGGCGATGAGCCTGATGTTACATGTCCAAAGAGGATTATGTCGAACTTGTGGAAATGTTTGGAATGCGATTGTTCGTGACCTCATCCCAATATGCCCTAAGTGGACACCAGCATGTTAACCATTGATCGTCCTCCGCTTTTATCCGCGGGTTTGGAACAACTAGTTTGAATTGATTGATTGATCATTTTCTCGGTGTAGCGTTTGAAAAGATGGGACGAAAAAATGTTGTCTTTCGCACGCATTTTATACATTTGATGCACGCCTGTTTCTCTCGCTATGCCACTTTTCTTGCCGTGCTATGCGTCATTATCGGACAACGAACGCAATGAAATGAGAGAACTGGTTCTTACCGCGTTACATCCGTATATTCGTTCTTCTGTTATAAGATTGCCTCCTGCACATCAGAAACTCGCATTCGGTTCCTCCTGGGTTCTCCGTCTTTGACATACGAAAAAATATTCGGATACCTGGTTTGCTCGATCGAAATACATTCCTAAGAGGTCTTCGACAAAGAGGTAATCAAAAGGTCGGGAGTAATGCATCGGTTTTTACCTCTCGTACCAAAATTTGACACTTTCAAAACATATAATTCTCTGAAAACCAAGAAGAAAAGTGAGGCACGAAGGGAAGATGAATTTATAACCCATCTTACGTGACCAAACGAGTTCTTTCGGACTTGAGAAATATTTGACTCTACCATTCATATTTAATACCCATTCAAGTGAAAGAAGAGCCATATTATTCAAATCATGTCGTGGTGTCGATTGGTTCTCACATGAGATCATTTCTTTAGCTTTCACACGCAACGTATGTATGCGAAGAAGGAATTAACCTACTGAGTCGTCGTCAAGGTATAGAAGTTAGTACGTCTGTATGAAATATTCACATACATTTACATTTATATAATCCGTCGTTAAGTGCATTGTGATTCGTCCACACAAACACATGGTTGAGCGCGAAAAGGGTAATTAGTAGTAGATCTTTGGCACGTGCAAATATATACTGCATGTATAGGTACAACTAATAACTATGATGTAACGAGACGTTGACTCCGTTGGTAACATTACATGTTGAACATAAGCGACTACACGATGAAGAAACAAAGAAGACTAAGAATAACATTGTTAACTCGCTTGATTTGAGCAGCATAACAGGAGCTTTCCAGTATTCCATCACCTATCTGCCATCGTCGTGCCGATCGTCATAACCGTGTCAAAACCGATTGAAAGACTTTAAAAGAAAGATAAAAGGAATGGAAGATCTCTCAATTCTTCCATAAAACGTACGACCGATCAATCAGGTACAATCCAACATCTGAGAGTTATCTCAAAGGGTAAATGTTCAGTACCAGGCGCTAGATCGATGATGATTACCATGTTATTGAGCATATACATAGTATATCATTTGATCTCACTTTTCTCTGGATGTTCAGGGACAAAGACTAATCACAAACCTCTTCATTGGAACGTTGGAGTATGCAGAGAGCGGAGAAGCATTATTTATAAAAAAATTTGAATATCTTTGATTTAATCCTCGAGGAGAGAAAAAAACTTCGGTGCTTCCATAACAATGGTTATCGGTTTGAAGTAAGATGAGCGTGATAAGATCTAGAAGCAGAAATAAAGGAAAGAGAGATAGGTTGTTAAAATTGGTAAGGTACGAGATGATAAACGACTCTGTTGCAGCTGTTGCAAACTGCAACAACGAATGGCCAGACTGCACCACAACCAGGGCGCCGCGCGTCATGATGCATCTTCGAAAAAGTTTTGCGATCGCATTCGTTGGCCGCGGGTAGCCGAGTGCCGCTCATGGGAGAGAATTTAACAACCCGTAATTGTTCGACCTGTTGTCCGTCGGAGCCGTAAAATCTGAGACGAGAGCAAACAACCTAGTCGCAATACTCTCTCTCTGCCTCAACGTTTTGATCTAGAGAATAGTATAGAAGATGAAGGGTTTCTTAAATATATCACGCATCGTACGTTGTTTTATAAATAAAATATTAGATCTGATATTCCGCTCAAACGTCGAGGAGTACAGAAGAAAAAAAATAAAATATAACTTGGTTTCTCCTTTGGTAAGAAACATAATTGTACCTTGTCAGAAGTTCAAAAAGAATTTTCACCTCGAGTTATTGTCGGATCGTGCGAGTCTTTTTGATTCTCGGGAAGTCGGTTGAGAGAGGGTGGATCGTACTTGTCATGTCAGAATTGAGAGATCCGTATTATCCACCAGAATTTCTTTATTGTGTACACTGATTCTCCCTGGGCAATGAAAGAAGAAAAACGAAGGAATTCTGAAATACGTATTCAGCGATATATATCCATCACCACTCACAGCCCTGGTAGAAATGTTACAAGTTCTTCTTTGTGACTGATGAGACACTAAAGAGGGAAAACTAATCGGAAAAACCTAGCGAGGCGCTAGTTAGTAACTGATGAGTTTGATCCAATCAGCCTTGGTTGGGGAACACTAGTGAGTTACTCATCACTATTCGATAAGTTGAACTCATTGATAAAACTGTTCAATAAATGCAACTTTTTAATCTTAATAAAATGCAAAAACATATTATTCACACTTGTTATCGAATATGGGATTATTGTTGCTGAATTAACTTTGAAATTGAAAGCAAATCTAACAACAATACTCTGAGACAGACCTTGGGACAAATGTTTATTTCTTAATCATTCTGGCTCCATCTGGTGGCATTTTTTCCCGACCAAAATACTCGAAACTGAACTGAAAGGGATAAACCTGAAAGAGTGAAAAATCACTCGTTTCACTCCACCAAGTCTCAAAAGTGAGCCAGTCCGCTTCGAGTAGGATTTTCACTCGTTTCGAGTGGACTCCCACTCTTTTAGACTGAAAAATTCACTCCAAAATTGGAGTGGCTATGAGTTTATAACCCTAAACCTTGGATTATCACTCTGGAAAAGTGGAAATTTCACTTGAAATTTCGACAGGCTCACTTTTGGCTGGCTGAAGAGTGACATGCCACTCTAACAATTATAGAGAGCAGTTACGAGTATTTTAGGCGGAAAAAAATGCTCCCAAATTGAGCCACATATGCGCTCGTATCCACTTATAGAATATCTACCAGCTACCACTGATGAAAAACACAAAAAATAAGTGAAAAATTGTTTATGTTCAAAAATGATTGTGGAATTCAATTATTCCAATAGAAGTCGAGTCAGTTTGCCAGTTTGCTGTGTTGTTTGAAACTTCGATATAAAATAATAAGGACTACGTTATATTATATGAAGCATATAAATTTTATTTGATTCACCTTTGATTCTAGTGGGAACACGTTGTAACCCCTAATCACTTCGATCAGTCCCTAAAAACAGCGAATATTTGGACAATGTCAAATAATTTTCTTCGTTCATTCAACAATGGACTACAGAAAAATGTATTTTTATTCCGTCACAGAATATTTTTTATACATATTTTTAATCTTACAGAAAGTAATGAGGGATTCTAAACTCTGATATTCTTTCGAATTCGTATTTTTCATGTGGGCGTGATAATTATTACACTGAGAGAAAAAATTTTCGGAAACAATAAAATATTCAATTGAATAGTCACAATGGAAGAATTAGTTAATTTGAATGAAATTTTATAAATATCTATTTTCATTGACAAAATATTTTATAGACTATTGAAGATTTGATTGAATCAATATATAGTTGATTCAACAAAACTTCATTCAAATCAACCAAGTATGTTATCGCTACCATTCAATGAAATATTTGATTGTTTCAGTAATTTTTCTCTCGGTGTAACAAATTTCTTGTTAGTTACTTGCTCAGTGCCTGGTCGGTCACCAATAGACACCGTGTGAGGTATTGCAGGTCAGTGCCTAATCAATTACTAATAAACGCCATATGAGGTACTCGCCAGTACCTGCTTATTTTTCCCGATTAGTCCCTTGTTGGTGAGAGCGTTACATCCCTTACCAGTTACTGGTAATAACACGGAGAAAAAATGGTTTGCTACTATAGCGCCTACAAAGAAATTTGTTGTCCTTGCAAAAATATTCACTCCAGCAGCTAAAACGTTAGTTCTGTTAACAAATTTGTTTATGTCAGCAAAAAAATTTAGTTGTGTCAATCATTTTTCTTGCTCTTACAGCTAATTTTTTTTGTAGGCACTATAATAACAGGCCTACTTGTTATGCCAGCAACACTTTTTTCTCCGTGAAGTTTTCCCGATTAGTGTCTCACCAGTAAAAAGGATGAACTGATTGGTGCCTCATAGTTTATTAGCGGAAATTTCTACCAGGGAGGTGGAACGTTCTTTGTAAATCAAAGCCAGTTGTCTGAATTTTTTTTGTTAGTACAGATGTAGATTCACAGTTTTACAATATGTAACCTGTGAGTAATATAACTTTTTATATGATGTTCGCATGAATGAATTGTGACTCGTAACCCCTGCTTGACGATATTTATACGAACAATACGTTGAAAGTACATTCGAAGTATTCTAAAGACCAAATACGTGATTCTTCCGATTTTTGACTCGTCATGATGTCCGATTCTTGATCAGATATATACAGGTTCTGGCTATCGTCTGGAGACTCGAAGAATTCAACGAAAAGGCTGTGCAACTAAACACAAGTCATCGCACTTGAAAAATTAGGAACGGAAAGGAATAATCATGGGACATTCATCTCATCGGTAGGCATTCGTAGAGGTGAAGTATAAGTGTGTATTTGAAGTAGGGTATTCGATGATTCGATGAAAATTGAGTATCGACAAATTATAATAGTGAATTTGTTGAAACTTTAGTTCCAAAAATAACAGATCCTGAATCAAATTCGTTACCTCCCATCCATTTGGGAAATGATTGTTTTCTTTACCGCTGTAAGTGTTTCACCTTGATCTAGTTCAAACATTGATTTCAACCGCAAACGTGCTCGATCATGAATATTATTACACTAACAAAACAATGTTCAAATAATTTTTTTTATGCATCACATTCGTGAAGTGTCAAGCTAGAAAAAAAAACATCTTCCAACGATCTCTCGTTTCCTTTTAAACGTAGTGAGAATATATATCCCAAAATAATGTTTATGTTAAAAGGAAAAGGTTGTCTTTTTATTTTTTCTTCTCCTAATAGAAGAGAACCTGTTCGATACGCGTGTCGAAATACACACGTATATTATATAGTATATAAGAGAATCGGAGAGAGGTAATCTCCATGACAATAATAGAGATATTTCACGAGTAGAAGGAAGAACACGTCGTTCATCGTTGTTCGTATTCGAAAAAACTAAACAGAGTCAAGCCTTTAGAGCCAAAGGCTCTATAATAGTCACATGATACACACCTACGTAAATGGTTAACGCGTTTGTGTATTATATAAGTATATGTAGGTAAAACCTGTATTTTATACGTGTATGAACGGTTGGATGAAGAGGCTAAACCCAAAGCCAGAATGGTCCAGTCGAGAATAGGAATTAGGTATTTCGTGAGTGAGCTCGAGTCCGGTTAGAACTCTTCTTTCCAGCGTGGTGGAAGTAAAAAAAAAGGACAGAGAGAGGGAAAGAAAAAGAGGCCGAGGATGGACGCGAAACCTGCGGTTCCTCGATATACCTGAACCAAGTTTCGAACCAAGATTCAAAGAAAAATGAGAAAACACAGTTGAGAAAGTTTTCCATGGTGGTACCAGTGAAACAAATTTCATGGAATCAATATTGAAAGAATTTATAAGTGAGTTTGTTAAATCACACTAACCTTGACTAGATTCAATTTGATATTTTGTCGATGTTTTTGTTACATTTTTCAAACAAATTTTTGATAATCAACTCAAAAGTTCGTGTTTGAATATTCGTAATCGTGTGTTGATAGATCCACGTGACATCATCACGTTTATTCGTGTACGTTTGCTTTGAACGAGAGGAGACAAGAGAAGCAAGCACTTTTGATATTGTTTATTCTTTGCCTATATAAATTTTCCTTCGCAATCTTCCTTCAGATCTTTATAACAAAACTCTCACGTCCGAGTAATCAATTATGATTGACTACGATCCGCACGCTTTCGCGCTAACCACTTTATCGGAACATCCGTTCTAAATAAAGATGTATTCCATCACACGCCCCATAGCTCCTGACATTCTCATCTCATCGTTTATCTTCTCTTCTATTATACCGTTTTTCGACTTTTCTCGTATTTTTTTTGCTTTTCGACTGATATTCCACTTGTCACTCGATATTATTATTTCGATATCACTTGTTTCTTTGGTAGGGTAAGAACAAAATATCTTCACTTGTCAACGGTAACAATCACTGTCGTGTTCTCGTTGGTTCAGTCTTGTTCCAGAGCACAGTTCGTTAAGGACATTTTCTTCTCGAATTCTCCTGTTCACGAGCACACGTTTTGTTGACGCGGAGAATCGAAATAGTGTTGGCGTGTAGTGTTGGCTTGAAGCGCGTCGGAACACAACTGAAGCGGTAGGACCACCCAGTCGGCTGTCGGACAGGGCCCCAGCCCCAACGTGTATATATAAATATATGTATGTATATGTATATATATATCTAAAGTATATAGTGTATACAGTTTCAGGGTTACATCGTGGCCCGGAGTAGTGGCTTCCACTACCTTCGTTGGCCGGCGCCTAAACGCACTATACCTCCCTGATTGAGCTGGACTCTAGGCGGGTGTTGCTCTGGGTGCCGCTGGCCTCTCAATGTCTTACTCTGTAGGATGGAAGATTGGTTTGGCAAGCAGGGAAGGAGTGGCAAAGACAAGAACGAAAAGGAAAGGAAACAACGATCGAGGGGAAAAGAATGGGAGAAAGAATTGGATGTAAAGATGTTGCGCGTATAAATGCACGAGACCAAGTACATGGGAACTTGATCCAATTAGTTAGGAGGATAAATAAATCATATTCACGTGTCAATGGGATATAAAAACACACCTCTCGACTCCATTTGAATGAGATGAGTTATGTAACATAACGAATTAAATTAATCCTTGTGGATGTCAAAATAATTCAAACCCGAAAAAGCAAAACGCGTTAACAGGGTCTGAACATACTTCAAATTTTTCTAATTCCATCAAATGATTACAGATGAAACAGTGGATTACAGGGAGAAAGGATGAAAGATATCACCCTGTAAGAAGATAGTTTTTAATCCAGAAAAGCATCGACTTGAATTAGGATGCGAATAGATAAAGACTTTATTTGCAGTGCTCGATTCTTTTTATCCTCCACGAGGAGAAGAAATTGAAGAAAAAATTGATACATAAAGTTCATGCACGC
This sequence comes from Gonatopus flavifemur, assembly GCA_018340375.1. Classification (NCBI taxonomy): domain Eukaryota; kingdom Metazoa; phylum Arthropoda; class Insecta; order Hymenoptera; family Dryinidae; genus Gonatopus; species Gonatopus flavifemur. Next base: position 19,124,389 of record JAFFJZ010000005.1, read on the forward strand.
AAGAGTGAGCGTACTTTGTGCATCGAATATCACTTTCTTATATTTCCATCTAATAAATATAATAAAATTACACACCCAGCAGACATTGGATTGCTCTGCCAACAGCGAGTCTTCAATCTTTGCTTACTCTCGCTTTACCGGTCTGTAATTGGCAAAACATTAATGATCTCACAACTTTATGTCCAACCTGTGATTCACCCAACACCATCTGTAACGTGCAATCATTGAACCGATAATCTACAATCCACCTCTATAGTTCCAATCGATAAACAACTACAAGAGGGATCGACAATTCTTTTATCGGCTCGTAACAATTGACTCGATATAGCCATAAACGTGTCGCAAACATTGATATTTTCATTTTCATTTATCCTGCGACTTCGATGAAACGTTCATATGAATTATTATGTTCCAAAATTGTTGGTAGGATTTTGAGAATCGATGATAAATAAGTGAATTGAATTTGAATTAATATTCAAACGATCATGATATCGTTCCAAGTGGACGAATTGTTCTGGTTATATATCATTTATATACCATTCAATAAAATTCATATATAATTTGTGTAGAATTCTATATAAATGATATATAATTGTTTTAATTTTCTCATTCAGGTTCCCAAGGACAATAATAATCAAATATAAACTAATCGATCACATGAGAAATCATGTAGAGTTATGATGAGTTTTATTGGATACTTGATCTATTGATCTATTGAAAGGATAATCATGTGGAAATATAATAAATTATTTTTCATATACCCTGAGAGGAAGGTAACTAGCTGCGACAACTAATATTCACTCATCTCAGCTACATTCTAGCGAAGTCAAAATCTAACATACCTGTCTGAAATATAAAGAAAAGCGTTTATTGAATGGAAATGAAAAATTCAACCGTGACAAATAAAATTTATTCATTCATTTCGTTCAAACTGAATTGCCAAGTTGTTTAATATTCAACTAGACCCTTCTTCTCAATGTAACATTGAAATTTGCTTTCTGAGAGTGATTGAAATAAAATTATTATTAATTATTTAATTATTTTCTGAGAGTGATTGAAATAAAAGTGAAGACTATCTTTAGATCAACATCAAGAGCACAGCGGTTCCAAATGCTGTTCAATTTTCCAAGTCCTCACTTGTACGTGATAAAAATATTTGTACATCAAAGGAACGGAAATGCAAAAGCACTGAACATTAAAATTTGTGAGTCTGTATGAAAAATCGTTAAAATTTGAAGCAGGTATTGAGAAGGAATCCAAGAAATTCAGAATCATAGTTCAACAAATAATTGTGCTTTTAGAACTGAATTCAGCTGATGAATAACTTCATCCTCCACCGACTGAATTGTCAATAAATGATGGACCCTTTGAAATGACATATTTCTCGTCTATTCATCTCAGTTGGTGTGCCACATCCCGTTCAAATAATTAACTGTAACTTAGCAGAGCATTTGTATTCTATTGATGGATTTTTTCCCATCGAAATTAATAACTTGTTAAAATTGAAAAATTCTGCAGAAAATGATTTAAAAAAAAACTAGAGAATCATTAAAGTACTGAACGTTGAAAACTTGTGTGATTTTCCTAATAATCGATACTCATTCGATAGAATTGAACATTCAATTCCCTGAGTGATGATTTTGTGCTCCTAAATTATATTTTTGTCTCTTGTATCATTGGAATTTTTAGTTGAAATGAATCACTATGTCTTCAATCAAGTAGCGAATGACTTCTTTCTCCCTGATTGCCAAGTTATTTTGGGTCTGATTTTCGTTATTCAGAATTTGGACGGAATCAACGACTTCATTGGCTGTTTTTTTATTTTGTTTTTGATTCTTTCTTTTCGAAATCAAATTTCAATCTGTAGATACCACACGATTTGATGCAATCATTGTGAAATAAATCGACCAGTGGTAATTGCGAAGTGAATAATTACTCATATTAATTTATTAACAGATATTTGATTTTCATTGTTTCATTCAAGTACTATCAAGAAGAAGAAGTTTTCTCAGTGTACCTTGCAGAGACCAAATTGATGCTAATCGGTACTCTACACTGTAAAAAGTAAAAGTGAAGTTTCCCCCAAATTTAGTGACAGCAAGAATCCCCCACTTGGGAGAAATTCATCTCCCTCATATTTTGGAGGAATTCTCATCCATTTGGAAGAAAATCCTTTCTTTTTGAAAGATGTTTTTCTCCAAATAAAGAAAAATTCCCCCAAAGTATAGAGGAAATGGATTTATCCCAGGTGAGGGATTTTTGTTGCCAACAAATTGGGGGGAAAATTCTACATTTACTTTCTACAGTGTAGTAGAAACTTCACAGCGAATTCCTTATCAAAAACATGGCCCTGGTAAGGCTGCGGCAAGGTCATTCTTATTCCAAAGAACTTTCAAGGCATCCTGTTTGAAGAAGGTGTAGTTGTGGGGTTTCAGTCTGGTTTTCCCTCGCAATAACTCTAACTCTGACTCTCCTGGAGGATATCATTCTCTCATCAATAACGCGAAAAGATTCTCCTCCTTTCCAGTGGTGTGTTTGAGTTATCTGTGTAGAAGCTTTTTATGAGATTATAATCAAACACGAAGAAGGAAGTTTTCGTTGAAGAAACTAGTAAAAAAATTCGCAAGAAATTTGCTACTACAGCAGATACTACAGAATTTAGTGAGAATAATCAGCAGGCATTTGATAATTTAGCAATTCCTTAGAATACACTGAGGAAAAAGCAACTTGGTCACAGAAACTATTCTAGCACGGTGAAGGATTTATACTTGATCTTAGGTTATGATAATCAGCAAAACTAAATAAAATCATATGAATCTGGTTGTGACAACTACATAACATGCTTATGGGAACCAAATTTATCTCTCAGTGTAGATACACAGATTGCCAGAAAATTCAGCATAACAATATTCAGAGTATTGACAAAAAATTTTGCTGGCTTAGAAAATTTTTCTTGCAATTTGTATATTAGCAAAGAATCTTGTCTTTTCAGCGAATCTTTTTTCTGCCTAAATTAAATATAGCAAAAATCATTTATAATATGGACAAAAATATCACGTGAATTCTGCATAGGTTGGTAATTGAACATAGCTGCTTCTCGAATATGACTGATATAGAATTTGCATTAAAACCAATGTTATGTATACATTACTACTGAAGTGAACCAGAACAGTGTTTCTATCCCTAGTAGAAATCACTCTAGTCATTTTGTAGGCACTGTAAGGCCTCACTAGCCTCTTGTGAGAGACTTGCTAGGTCTAGTGAGGTATGAATGTTTTCAAAAATACACATTTTTGATAAACAGTTGACATGTTGTAGGCCCAAGAAAAAGTTTTTTGTATCAAGAACACATATTTCTCCAAACAGGAAAATATGTTGTTGGCGATAGTAATCATTTCTCTCAGTGTAGGTTAGAGAATTACTAGAGTAATTTCTGCTTGGGAAGGTAACCACAATAACATTGGGTTGGTTCGTTTCACGTGTCATGCACGGAAAGACCGGGTCTATTAATATTTAGAGAGAATTTATCAACGTTTAGGAAAATGACTGTCAATTTAGGGAAAAAGAGGATCGCTGAAAAATATTCGTAGTGATTCTACCAAAAATTCGTAGTCAAAATATTAACAGTTGATAATTTCATTGGTATTTTTCACAGTGACACTATCAATTGTTAATACATCGACTACGAATTTTTAGTAGACTCACTACGAATATTTTCCAGCGATTCTCGTTTTGCCTAAATTGACAGTCATTTTTCTGAATATTAATAGATCCGGTCTTTCCGTGTCAGCTGTTCCATCTTATACCCAAGCAATCAGTTCGTTTCTATAACTAAAAATAGTGAATCTCAAATACTTGGAGCAAGTTGGAGTAACTTGTGGGGCGTCACTAAACGAACTTGACTAATGTCAACGCAATAGCTCTACTAGAATAGTCTAGTCATTCACGAGTTTGTAACACTTGCACTGGCGACAAACTGTCCATCTCATCGAACACTCACGAGGGTCTCATCAGTCTCTAGTTTTTGGTTAGTACAAGCGTTATTAACTCGTGAACGACTAGACCATTCCTACTTGGGTGGGATTCTGTACCTCTAGGAGAAATCTTTCTAGGTCCTCCTGCGCCCCTTATCTGGCGCTATCGAGGTAAACTGGGCATATCCCTGGCCCTGCTGTGAACCAGGGAACTGTCTAATATGATTTCTAGCAGGGACCTATACATAAGCATCTCTTTCCGTGCATGCTAATTTGTTGACTTATTCGAATTCTTCTGAATTCTGATTCTTTCCTAAAGCTTTCAAACAGAAGCTATGCGTAAAGATCAGTTTTAGACACTTCTTTAAAGTAGGTATCCTCTACGTCTTCTATATACTTTTCGAATTCCCGTAATCTTGCCGCAAATTCTAATCTGATGTAATTCTTGGTAATCTCCTGTAAGCTCGAATACAAATCCCCCATAGACTTTGATTTCGATCAGTGTAATCAGGCTCTGGATTATCATTCTTTGAATTTTGACATTTCTTTCCCGCATTTGTTCACACGTGTACGAGAAATCGCATCTCGTAGGATGAAGAGGCAAAACATGAAACTCACGACCCATTGATCGAATGTAAAGAAACCAGCGGAAACTTGGTTGTATTCTGAATTTCTGAAACATTTCTCGATGTACTCGCAGACGCGTGATCTGTACTTAAATGACGTAGTGCGCGAAAGTTAAGTATATACCTGTTTATACCACGGGGGTAATTCCACATGGTCGTCGATCGTCGTCATCGTCGTCTTACTACCATAAAGCCCCGGCGTGCACAAAGTTCACGGTTATGGGATCCCTCTTCGCGTCCTCCTTTTACGTATTTTCTCCTCTTGTATCTACATTCCCCGTCTCAGTCTCGCCTGTATTGGCTTCATGGGCAGAGTCATGGGATCGAGACTGGCGGGATCCCATGATCGATGGAGCTTTAACTTAACCTCTCTCGCGTTATACTGGTCTGGACCAAACGGGCTCATCGTGCCTCGGGTCCTTATTCCTCTCGATCCATTCCCCCTATATCTCTTTCTTCCTTACTTTCTTTCAACCAGAATTGCACATGCATGCATGCATGCATGCATGCATGTATATACCTACATGTACTTTTTTATGTACGTGCGAAATAAAATAAATTTCATCCGGGCAAGATCGCGTTCGTTCATTGCTTCGTTTGCTCATGTCACACATTTCGAGACCGTACATTTGTTTTGCGAGTACAGGCGATAGATGAACATTTAGTTGACTCGGAACGATTGTTAAGTCGTTCGTGTGCATATATATATATATTTCGGATGACAATAAATAAAATTTTGCATGTCTAGAAGTTTCGAAGCTTGATTTTTGAGATTCTTCGCTCGGAAATAAAAAAAAACTGTAACATAACTTGACGCGACTCAACTGCAATGCAATATAAGACATATGAATAGGCGGAATTCACATTTCTGGCTAATTGATTATCATGAAAGTGGTTATTTTCACAGTGCACATTATACATATTCGACTGCCACAACGTTCAATTCGTTAAGAAAAGGCTGAGAAATTGGCTTTTATACTTCCTATTACCTCAGGCTATTTGTCATTCCCAAATTCAGAATGTGCTTCGTATAAGTACTATGGACCTGCACGTAGTGCAATAATATTTGGGCCCTGTATGTCCTAGTGATGGCGGCAGAAGGGGGGCTAGTACCCGCTTGTAGGGGATTGCAAGGAGGAGAATGGACATAGGCACACAAGGAATTCGTACAATGCTCACGTCATTGAAAATAATCGCTACGATAAATCGACGTAGGCTGATCGGGAGATTTTGATTCTAGCTGGTATGTGTATGTGTATATCACACCACGCACACACGTGTTTTACATCCCATAGGGAAAAAAGTATAAGAAAGACTGATGATGGAAGGAGAGAGAAGAGAGCGGGAGTAGAGAGATGAGAGGGTCGATTGGAGGCTTTCGCGGCGTGTGTTCAGGACCCTAATAATATGTGGATGGAAAGATCGTGATGGGGTCGAAGGGATTATTATGCTCTACTCCAACGGGTGAGGCTACATATAAGGCAAGGGGAGTTAGCGGGAGATCGGGATTGAGGTAAGAAGAGGATGTGTTAAGGCTACGGGGTTTGTTAGACGAAGATATGCGCATGTAAGAGAGGGACGAAGAACCGAGTGAGAGATTTGAGAGTAAAAGAGGCAGATAGGCGGGTACGAACCCAAGAGAGGATAATTGAGTTATTACTGCAATTGTAGACCACCTTGGAGGTCTCCGGAACCGCCGCATAACAGGTTCTGAAAATCGCGTACATATCTGCCTACGATTCTCCAGCTCTTTAGCGATAAAGGATTATCGTCGTCGTAGTCGTCCCCCTAGGTCGGGACCATACGTCGTCGTATGTTGTGTCATTTGTACCGGAAATATAAGTGAATTTATAAAGGAAAATTTAGAGAGAAATGACTTTTCACTTACATACGAAGGTACATCCATATCCACACAGGTGCTCATCGTTCTTTGCCAAAGAAACATGATTTTTGCGTTTAACTTACGATTATCGATCATCGGTGAATGTGTGAGAAATAAGATGAGATGATTGAATTCACGATACTCACCTGAAACATACAAAAATAAACAATATCATCAATCCCTTAGTTGAAAAATATTGAATACAAATGTCTCTTAGAAATTATTCATTAGCATTAATTGAGCGGTAATATCAGAGATTTGAAATTCGTAAGAAAGAAGAGAGGGGAGGAAAAGATCACTGTCTGCATTGGTGATTCCTGAGCAAATTAAGTTGTTATTTCGACAGATGGTCAATTTTCTGACGAACCAACGCACGATCTGCGAACACGAGCGGATGGACTAAGATCTCTTTCTCTCTTTCTCCATCATCTTCTTTCTTTCGCAGGACGATGAAAACCACGAAGACCATCTGCTGCCTCTCTTCAGAGTGGAGCGCGGTTAATTGTTGCGATACCTACTCTCTTCTACACACAGTTCAGGACGTTAACCCGCGAAAGGGACCTTGAAAGCAGGACGAGAGCAAATTAACTCTTCGGCTATGAATCGCACAAGATATTTGATCGTTATATAAGAAATTTTAATATGCGTCGAGCACTCACGATATGGAATTTAGATAACACACGTTTACGGAAAAATACTCATCCGTTGTCACAGCAACCACTTTTTTCGTTGGATTATTTCCAATGTTACAACCGAATTGAGTACCTACCTACTACATAGTTGTCTATCAGTTGCTATAGCAAGGAAAGTAGATGTGACAGCAAAAATTTGTCTTCGCTCAGCACAATTCTAGACATTGATAGGAACGTTCAATTGTTGCCATGAAATTTTCAATACTTGCAACTTGTGTTAGGTAGAATAAACAAAGAAACAAAGTTGAAATCGTAAAGAATTGCATAAATGAATGAATCAGCTGTACGGAAGGTAACTATTCTCAAAATTTGTAACTTCGTCAATAAAATTTAAGTCAATTCTGCTAAAAAATGGCTTTCCAGGAGGTGGTAAAATATGCGGTTGTAACAGCTGAAATTCAGCTACTATGGCAGCACATTTTTTATCCATGCATATTGTGCACACGAAAAACATATTCACGACACGATGAGAAAGAGCTCTCAATATGAGAGTGTGGCCTCGTTCAAGATTTGAACGCATCAATTACGAACGCCTTGCCTCCGGCATCCACCACGATTGCGTTCACGTCTGTGCAATAACTTCGGCAGTACTTTTCATCGTTTAAAGAGGAAACCGCAAGTTACAATGTAACAATTGTGTACGAAGACATTGACGTTCAAGAAAAAATTCACACTTTTGGAGAAAAAAACATTTTTTTCCAAGGTTTTTGTTATTTTTCTTATAATTGCGGTCAGTTGGATTGACATTCAATTAAATTATTTAATAGTTGTTTCACTCTATACGAGAGGAGAAGGATCCTTAAAATTGCCAATAAACTTCATGTTACGGATACACGCTGTAATAAATGATTACGAAATTATACGTTATGTAAATATAAAAATGTAACCTTCAGCTGAAAACACTGTTTGCCCGATGAAATTCCATCTATAATAATCATAAAAAATCACAGGAAATTTAAAGCTCTCCACCTGGAAATACAGAAAATTTCGCAATTTTCTGCATGTATTTTTCAAAATTCGTTATTGTGGTTATAAAAGATTTTCAATCAATAAAGGTTAAAGAGTGAATGTTTATTATCAATGGTCGCGGTTGTTCAGTTTAAACAAGCAAATTGTGGTTGGCAATTGTCTAACTCTTCTCAGTAATCAACAACAACCCCAGTGGAAAAGTTTACAAAATTGCGTATATCTTATATAGAATTATACATAAATTATATACAATTTTCGAAAGCTCTCCACCCGGGATGTATCTTTATTGTGTCTGATTTTTGAGAGGCAGTTTAATTACACAGAAACTACCTGGTGGCTGATAAATCTGTTCACTGTTCCCACCAGGGTCAATATTTGTGTATTTATACATGAATGAATAATCATAAATTAAAGAAATTTGGGTTTTAGTCTTCCCTTATAGTTGTCTTCAATTTCTTCAGTCTTATCATTATTTCATAGTTCACTTTCGTTTGAATTAATTCGCTTCCGCACTCAGAGAGATCTACAGTGAAGGCAACTATGTGAGGGGATAATTATTCAATTATCATTTCTCTGCCTCTTTATATGGTTAATGCAACTGTATGAATTGTTTTCATTATTACAAACAAGTTACCTGTTTATACAGTTGTGAATACTGAATTCGAGTGGTTGTCCTCAAATAGTTGATGTGACTATTTAAATTTCTCTCAGTGCGGTTCGCTGATTTGTAATTAATTCGCTTAATTCGTTAATCACAGTAAACCATTCTGCATGGAGTGACAAGTGATTGAGAATTTTAATCGTGATGAATGTTTTCTATATGGTTCCAAAGGAATCGGTAAATTTACCAAGACATTCTTCAATGATTCAGATATCAATCGACCTTTCAGAAAACTTCGAAAAAATCAATGAGATTCTGGTATTTATACCAAGAAATGTGGTAAATATATCAATTTCTTGGTAATTCTATCGAAAGATGCAATAAATTTACCGATTATTTGGAAATTCATACCCACCGTGATCGAGTCAATTGCTTTTTAATAAATCTCAGTAAATCCACCAAGCGCAAAAACACAAAAGCACTTCCCCTGCAACAGTGAATTTACGACTGCATAGAGTGATAGGACTGCGGTGAGTAGTTTTTTTCGTCAACGTTGATCTCAACGTCTCAATAAAGATAACTATCTTACACGAAGAGCACGAAATGGAAAAAAAGTTGATATATAATAGTTAAATGAAAATTCAAAGTGTGTCATTATAGTATTTTGGTCGTCGCTATTATGTTCTCTCGAGGATGAAAGTAGTAGTATATGTGAGAAGGGTTCAACCGTACAGAGACTTGGTCCAAGTCTGAAAGAGATAGACATTCGAATAAGGGGAGAGGAGCATAGAGGTTAACAGGATGAAGCAGTTATCTTTGCGTGCCTTCTCGACCGATGCAGGGTCAGAAACAACGCGCTCATGGGTCCTTTGTAGAAACCAGAGGCAGCTAGAACGAGACGAAAAGAATCTTCACTCGGTGAAAGAATGGACATTGAAATAAGATAAGAAAGAAGAGGAAAGAGGGAAGTAAAAAAAGGAGAAGATCGACTTGAGCCTTACCACTGAGGAGAGATTATGCATAAATGCGAGATCGGGCCTCATTACCGGCACGCAGCTGCTCCCAGGCTAATAAGCCGTCACAGCTCCTGTGCAAACGCGCCCAGCGCCATGCAAATTCTGTTCCTTTCTTTTCTCTTCGATCTTCGTCAAGTTCTCCTCCTTCTCCCTTTTCTCTTCCTCCTTCTTCTTCTGTTTCTTCTTTTTCGATAATAATAATATTAATAATAGTAATAAGAGAATGCAACTGGGAACGTAAAAATTTATAAAAAAAACTATGATCCATTTTTCAATATATATGATGTTTTTGTTATCCCCTTTTCTTCGGCGTATTAAAACACCTACACGAGAATTCCTTGTCAAGTATGTACAATTGTTGGTCATGGTGCGTCGTAACTGTCGGGCAAGCAAGTTTAAGAAGGCGTAAGAGGAGCAGCAGCGTAGGAGGTTGTAACGTGCTGCATTGTGGATATGTTTTTATTCTATATACATAAGCATTCATTCGTATGTGTGTTTTATTCCAAATAAAAGTTTAGTAGTTGGCGCGAGAAGATCGAGAGAAACTGGTAGTAAAGTTATTCCGAAACGAATGGAAGAGGGTGGTGGTATCCGAGTATCGGAGTAACAGAGAGGAAGAAAGAACGATATTCACAGATAAGGGCAAGAGGTGTAACTTACTAGCCTTCTTGCTTGTATACCTCGATACCTTATACACTGTACATATATATTGTACACCCTACTCCTTTAAGGTACATCGTCTTTTCTGTATTCTCCATATTTCTTTTTTATTTTTGTCCTCTGGATTTCTTTTTTTTTTTTATTATTATTATTATTATTCATTGACAGCTTTTTTTCCTTCTTTTCCTTCTTCTCCTTCGGGTCAGAGATAAGAGGAAAAAGCATTCTTTGGACTCTTTAGCGGAGAAAAATATGTTTCAGACTCAGCAGAATTTGAAGGAGATCTTGAATTCGATGACGTAAATCGAACACCATGTACAGATGGCAACAGAGAATATTATTCTCAATAATAGCGTGGAGATTATATGTAATCGGGAATAATTGTATCAAAGACCAACTGTTGGTACACGCATGTTCGTGAACACGAAACTAGAAAAGAAGAGCAGAAACTTTAACGCAGAGGAGCGGATGCGGCCCAACTCGATATTTGAAATCTATGGCCTGACGAACTGTTGTAAAACCAAGAAGGTAGAAGTATGAACGTAAGCAGGGATGCTTCTACCTGCGCGCATCCGCCTCCCTACTACTTAAATATCCATTAAGTGGCATGAGAATTCACAGCTCCAGCCATCAGCCTGTTGAGAAACGAATTCGAGTTTAAATAAACTTTTAATCAAACATTCACCACAATTTACTCGGAATATTTGAAATTGTCCAGACAGCCTCAGATGTACCAATATTGTATTATCTTTCAAATATCGAACGAACATTGTTTGAATGCGGTATTATTATCGAAGTGAAATTAAAGAATTAACTAAAAAAATAAGCAGGGGTTATACGAAGAGCGTAGCCCGTAAAAGAATGAAAGAAAAAACGACAGAGTAAGAAAAAGAATAATCAGAAGAGCCATGTACGAAACGAGTGTGAGGAGGAAGGAGCAAGTGAAATGAAAGAAAGAAAGAATGGACTCCGACGCGACGCGACGGACGGTCCAATCAAGAGAACAGGGTCCAGCGCTGACGTGATTACAGCAGCCGCGCGTGACCGGAGTTAGTTCGCCGGGTTGTCTGCTCACCCGTTCGTCTCTTCCTTCCTTCCTTCCTTGCTGTCTTTGTTTCTTTCTCCGCTCTTTTCTTCTTCCATTTGTTTAGTCACATTTGATCCTTTTCTCTCTTCTTCCAACAATGAATATACAGGGGTATAATTTTCTTTCTCGCCAAAACAAATAAAAGAAATATGTATATCGATTGGAAAACGATTCTTCTCTCCGGAATAAATGAAATTTCAATTTTATCTCAAAATTACGAAACTTCCAATCAGAATTTAGTTGATTTCATGAACACGGTCTCTGGTAGAAATTTGTCTGGGCATCCCATTTACCATCCACGTACCAGATGGGACCTTTGTGGGGCCAACTGGATAACACATTTCAGCCAATTTGACTCCAGTGCTCAAACATTTAGGTGATTCATGTAGATTTTTCATGCGTCAACTGATCGTACAGTAACATTGATAGTCAGAGGAATAAAAGGAAGCCCAAACGTTTCAATTTGGCACTCGAGATTATTTTATTAAGATGAATTCAAAAGCAACGTTCTTGACTTGAGATGACGTTTTAAAATACATTTTCACCAGGTGTGTGCGACCTACTCGAAAATCTCCGAGTAATTTGTCGATTTTCTTAGAATTATCATGAATCATCCTTTACAAAGGGTAGAATATTCTCAGAGAACATAAGGGATCGTTATCCACTATCACATATAGATTATATTCATAATCATATATATTATATACTTTTCGAGTACTCGAAAATCTGCTAGATATTCGGGAAATTTTTGAGTACTCGACTCGAAAAAATCACTACTCGCACACCCCTAATTTTCACCTTATTCATATGCGTGATTTTACTGGAAAAACATGATTTCACATTTCCAATTGAAAATTTGAACTACATTCTAGCAATTCCCTGGGACACCTGGATGGGCACAGGCTGGAAAGTGCGTTACAAAACTAGCAAGAAACCAACTTAACATCTGGGAAAACTAGCTGGAGTCCATCTAATTTCCAATCATAATTTCTACTAGGGGTACTGCGATTCTGAAGCACATCGTGTGGTTCAATTGTATTCTCTCTCTTTCTATAATCTTTCTTTCTCCAATTAGTACATAATCGAGAGCGCACAGCGAAACCGTCCCATCGAGCCCCAATAGGTTCAATCAGATTTTAATTAAGCATCGTCGACATAAGATGGTGTATGATGTCGTCGTTTCCGAATGTTTTTTTGATCTTTTGGTCTCTGTCGTCGTTTCTCTTTTTCTCGTTGGAAGCCGTCGTGCACAAATGAGGTTGTCGCGTCAACGCGTGCATCTATGGCCCGCGGGCTAAAGGACTCGAACGAGGAGGAGGACGACGATTCGTTCGGAGCCCAAGAAGACGAGGACGAGTTTTTTTTCCCAGCCTGTTGCTCCTTTATCTCCATCTTATACCTTCTTCTTCTTCTTCTTCTTCTTCTTCTCATCCTCCCTTTTGCTTTTTTCCTCTTTTTGTTTTCTCCTCGTGCACACGTATACTCAAACACACATTTGACAAGTCTCTCTTCTATTGTGCCCGCTTGTGTCGTTGTTCTTGGAAGCATTCGCACTAAGTTAAGAGAGTGGACAAACACAGACGCGAGGATTGATATAATAAGTAAATTGGTTTTCCTCAAGTCAACATGATTACGCACCAAGATGTTTCAATAACATATGCTTCAATATGCAAATACCGCCCCTCTTTTGTTATTTTCTTTTTTTATATTCATAAATTTGTGAAAATCTTTGTATCGAAATGAGCGGGAACAACGATGAATGGATCGATATGAAGATTTTCTCGAGTTGAAGTTGTATTTTTTAGATTGGAATGTCAATCCGAGCTTGAAATTAATAAAATATCGAATAGAATTGAATGATTACGTGAAACAAAATTCCGAACGGATTCTGATGTGGCAGGTTATTTTACAAATTTGTACAAAGCCCTGGTTAGAAAAATCCATTGATTTTCGCCAAATCTGATTGATTCTCATTGAATCTCGGACAATATTCTGATTGAATCTCATCCAGCGATTTTTCAATGAGATTTGGTCAGGAGAATGAATTCTTTCAATATGAATCTGATTGAATCCCGCCAAATCCCATTGAATCTCGGACCAAATCTCATGAAATTTCATTCCTCACGTACAATCTATTTTTTCGACCAGGGAGTTCGTTTAAAATCCTGTATCCAATTTGTATACAGTTCTTATATTGAATAAACATAAAATACATAAAATTTTCACAATAAACTCTTGCTATAAGCCTCATCTGTGCCCTTGTTCCATCCACTATTTAATCTTATGTGAGAAAAAGACGCAGATAATTGATAGCGAGGCTCATAGCCAAAGTCTACTGTATAAGAATTTTCTGGATTCGCTTTCGCTGTTACATAACAGTTATGTAACAGTTTGTCGATGTTACGAATTATGTTAACTAGGTTATGACCAATTGATTCGATGAACGCTCCTCAAACCTTGAAAAAATAGTTTCAATCTAGACAAAATAATCTGTTGAACGCGCGGCAACCATAGTCGAGTGAAATCATACTAATTTCTTGATATTTCTAGAAAATAAAATTCAGTTAATGATATTGCACCATTTTTTGCTCGAAGAAACGAAACCCTTGGAGGATATCTTCATTTATTTTTCCTGGTCGAATGGAAAATGGAAGGAAAGAAAGTGGACCAACTCTCATGCTTTTATATTATTAGTAAGTAGGAACATAACATTTGGCGAAAAGTCGCATGCTTGGCAGCTGTAACTTGTTGATAAAATGTGCCTATATAATAACGGAGGTGCGACATTCGTGCATACCGCGAATACCAAATACGGCATGTCCGATCTGACACCATAGTTACAACTTTTTACGACGGTTGATCATAAAAACCAAATGTAATACAAGATTCCCACTCGATTTGGTTCCTCGTGGGTGTATATAGACGTTCGAAACGTTCTGTGAAAGAAAAAAATCAAAGAAAATAAAACATCTCCTCCGTTATTCATAAGATATAGTTATGAACAACTTTATTATATCAATTTTACATTAGTGTTGTGCAAAATACAAGTTTCTGTACTTTTATCGAACAAGCACCGAATCTTCTCACACATAATTTGCATATGCTTGCTAGTGTGCGTGCAAGCTGTATCAACAATTTTCCTGAGATCCTTTCCTTTGACCAAATACTGCGAATTTTGCAGATTCTTTGGCGAAACTGTTCGATTCATCGATCGCTGAGAGTCTCAATGCTGATCAAATCAATTCTTTTGGTTGATTCAAATTTTTATGCCACATAGCAGGGTGAAAATGATTTCTACTTTATCTATTCTAATCAATTAATTTTTGAATGCTTCAATTATCCAATAATTAGAAAAATCCGAAATTGAAAGTTGGAGCATCTAAGACCCTATCTTGACTCAGACTATCCCAACTTGGCCCAAGTTAGTTCACTGTGAGGAGTTAAAATCTTACCCTAGTGAAAATAATTATAGCGTTTGTCTAGCACCTTTTAAGGTACTAGCCAGCAGTGAAACTACACGGAGAAAAAATCTAGGAACTAGCGCATGAGCGCCGATGACGTATCATCGGATGAACGAATGAATAGGTTCATGCTTTTATTTCAAAAATGTCTTCTTACGATTGGTATGTGATCGGTGCTCATGCGCTACACTGTAAAAAAATTCCTATGGGAGACTTCACATGAATGTTTGGAAGTAATTAACACATACATGCGTTAGGAATTTTCCGTATTTTACCGGGAATTTACTGGAAAATGATAGTAAAAATCCTATAAAGTTCGGAAAATTCCGATTATTCTTTACAGTGTAGTTCCTAGATTTTTTCTCCGTTTAGTTACTGGAAAGGGCCTTGCCAGGGCAGTTAACACTAATCAATCTTACTTAACATGTACAATCTATTATAATTACGTATAAAAGGATCTGAAAAATACATTCTAGATATCCCTGGAACACGTCTTCAGTAGTTTTGAAATATCATTTATGTATATTACTTACGACTGCTTTTCAATTCATTCCTTACTCTTTTGATTTTGTTTTTTATTGTATTTATTCTTCGATTGTTTCTTCGCGTATCGAAACAGATGTATTGTAAAGATAATATATATATATGTATGAATCCAGATGTAATACGTATACGTATAGTCAGGTACGAATACGCCCTTCACATCCTGAGAGAACTCGCTGGTAAGGTAGAGACAGTCTGGTGGACATGTTTATTATTTCGACGTCGAAGTATTCTCAAAGATTTAGTAGTTGCACATGGGGCTTCTTATACAATGCGGACTGCACAAACCAATCAGATCGAATGTGAAAAGGAGAAAAAAAGCTTAGAATCGAAATCTACTCTCAACTAGTCAAACACGATTGATAAGACGATACAACACAACTGAGTGTCTTTGGTGTATTCAATCTCCATTCGCCAAAACTGGGCCAAACTAGGCCCCAGCGGGATCGTCACGCATTCACTTTCATGGGCATTACAGACTCTGAAACTAGGACCCTAGAAATTATAACTGATTGTTGCGGAGGCTTCATATATGTGCCAGTGATACCAGAAATTCCAACTTTCGCCAACTTTTGCTCCCTCCGTTGAGACATTTTGCCTCCACACAATGAAAGTTCTTTTGTCGGCGGCTTCATTATGTGCGTGGAATTTGTATACAGATGGGGCTTGATCACTGATCGGTGCTCGGTCAAAACGAGGAAAATTTTGCTATGAAAAATGATAAATCAAAGGCTATTCATCTTTGTTCTTTACTTACCAGGGTAATCTGACTATTTCCAGTTGGTGCAGTGTTTGAGCATGTCTAAGGTTTAAGTGTTAGAGGAAAATAATGGTAATTCCAATTGATCGCATATGGATTTTGTATGGGGATATTTAACCCTTTGTCGTTGGAAATTTTCCCCACCATTTGTCTTTGCTATAGCAAAACCCCTGGTAGATGACCCCTATCGATGTTCACCAAATCTCAAAGAAATTTTACGAAGGTCTGATTGATCAATCAGATCTCTGTCCAATTTGAATGAAATTTGGCGGAGATCAATGGGTGTCCTTAACTAGGGAAAACCCGGGAGGTGCTGTTTCGTGCAGTTCCAGCGGCAAAGGGTTAAGTTGAAATTCTTGAAGGAACTTGGAAAAGGGGGAACGGCATGGCGAAGTCTTATGTGGATTCAAGTTTGGCATACCATTATTTTTGTAACAAAGGTTCTTTAGGAGAATATAGAAAGGTTGGCAAGGTCCTATGCGGGCTGTAGTTGAGTGAACCTAGATTTTTATAACAGGGAAAAACATTGATAATGCAGCTAGATCCCGAATAAAGCGAATCAGAGTGAATATTAGCAACCCGATTAGACTCCTTGGAGGCTTACGTGGCCTATATTCAATACAGAACGCTGAGAAAAATTTGCACACGGTTATATAAAATATCTGTATCCACAAAATTCAATTTATCTGGCTCATCTACATACATTGAGAGAAATTTCTGTAGTTACTGTACCTAAAACATCTCAACTGAACATTTCTAACGAGAGCTACTAAAAATTTGATTGATTCATTACTCAATTATTTCAACTATTTTTTATTGATTAAATTATTCAAATTCCTAGTAGCTTTCACTAAGAACATTTGGTTG
The DNA here is from genome assembly GCA_018340375.1 of Gonatopus flavifemur. Lineage (NCBI taxonomy): Eukaryota > Metazoa > Arthropoda > Insecta > Hymenoptera > Dryinidae > Gonatopus > Gonatopus flavifemur. The sequence goes on from JAFFJZ010000005.1 coordinate 19,141,527, forward strand.
AGGCGTTTTAGTAACGGTAACCTCAGGAATTTCTCTCAGTATACATGATACATAAAAAGGTGTGAAGAAACACTGATTCTGCGGTCACTCTTTTACCCAAGGGCATACTTTTTTTGATCCTACTTTCCATTTGTAACAGTCTTACAACACGAAGTATAAAAAGAATTCTTAAGAATGCATAATGAAGTTTTTAAACCTCATTTAAACTCTTCGTGAACTCTTTCTGAACTATAATGCTGTATGAGTCATTGAGGAAGTACTAGGGCCGGGACTAGGGTTTCACACGAGACTCTCGTTTCAAATTGAGAAATGATCTATATTCACTATTTTCACGATGGAGAACATACAAATTTTCAACGCAATCAAGCTTCTACCTAAGATGTGACAAAACCGCTTGGAATTCCAATTCCATTGAAGAGGACAACTGAGATATTCTTTCAGTCTCGGAACTAGTCTCGGTGTCGGTCTCGGTGCAGGTCTCGTTGCATATTTCGACGTCCCTAGTAGAAATTTTATCAGGCGTTCCCTCCCTATTGTTAATAAGGTCCTGATCAGGTTAGAATCCGGAAACCGTGAATAAGGAAAATCTTATTAGGCCCTTACAAGGGAATCATCTGATTTCCCTAATAGGATTCAAATAGGGTTGTAACGCAGGGGTACAATAGGGGTTGGATGAGATTTCCATAAAATCGAGCGAAATAGGGAAAACCGTAACGAAACCTGATGAGGACCTGATAAGAAATCAGGCATGCCTCGTCAGGCCCTGGTATTTTCCCATCCAAAATTTCTACTAGGGATATATATATCTGCTGATTTTATTGGAATAATCAAGGTTGCACCCTATTCCGTTGATTCCATTTATACTTTCAAATTATCTTGATCATGCTGATATTACCAGAAAATGGTATAATTGTTGGTCACTATTTTATCTTTCCTTCACGCGAGTCTCGTGCAAAGTCCCAGTCGGAACACTAGCTATATCTTTTGTGTAAGAATTCTTACAAATATTTCAAAATTTTGAAGGATTAGCTTTATACAATATTTCTATAGACATTCAAGAAATTCGTTCAAACTGAGTTTCTGATGATATTTTGTGGCTCACAGAATTCTCTTAGGGTAAACTTCGGAATTTGTGTAGAATTAGACTTCTTTAGTGGGATTTTTAGAAAATTTCTTCAAATCTTTCCATCCCCTATTGAATGTATTTGTACATAAAAACATACTATTCAGTGTTCAGAATTAGAAGTAGAAGTAGAAACTGTTGCCGCTATTCCCATTTTCGATATTATTTACCATTACAAATTTTTCATCTCAAAATCAATAACATATACATTTTTTTTAGTCCAAATAAACAGAGATTATATTCAAAGAAATTTGACGACAAACTCAAAATACGTGATCATCCGTCCTTCGACGGTCTCTGTAAAACGTGAAACAGATAAATAAATATCCTCGATACGTAACATGATTGATATATGTAATACATATTACGTTCATACATTGAGATTTTCATTTTACATTTTATATACTCAATCATCGTTCCTCACGATGCCACATTGTAACATATAGGAGCACAAATAAAGTACGAAAACTCGTTGATGATCAGATGCGGCCCTGTGCACGTGCATCGTGAGGCTCCTCGAATGAGAACCCCCCCCCCCCCGAGGGAACGAGGCTCGAGAGAGCGAAGAAGATGGGGCTCTCTTGGTCTCGGGGCCTGTGATGATCTATGGCTCTATCGCGTACGGAGTCTCAGATCACAATCATCCCCTTTATCGTGTGCCTTCGTGAGTTTTCTTTCTTAGCAGGTGCCCGCCCCATAGCGATACATACATATGCATATATGAATATATCCATATACCGGGTGTTCATCTGATTATCGATCCTCGAACAATAACGCACCAAATGCACTTTATAATTTTCTTTACAATGGATTCAATCTTTTTTTTGGCCCTCAAGATGATATCTCTTCATGAAAAAAGATAAAAAGCGAGAGATGGAAAGAAATTCCATTCCTTGGCACAGAAAAGTACAACACAACATATTTTCTTCTTAGTGTTGATTAATGAAATTATTTGTCACGTGGAATATAATTCCGTTGTTAATATATATGTGGGTGTGTGCGTGTGTGTATATATAGATTTATTTATTTGTTTGTTTATGTATTTATACCTACATGCATAATCCTACACTTCAAATTGTGATACCTCGATACCTTGGGTAGTAAGTAAACACGTCACGATCACGTTAAACACGGGAGCTACTTCACTCTTTGTACGTGAGTTGGGACGAGTAAGTAAAGAGAGGACGAACCTTCGTGTAAAGACGGGTGGGAGACAAAGGGGAACTGAAAGTGGAAATGAGAGAGAAAGAGAGAAAGAATGAAGAAGAGTTCTTCCCGTATCGAGAGCGAACTCGATCTTCGACTGCCCAGCATCAAGACATTCGAGACTTGGACAGGGCAGCAAGATCGACTACAGCTCAATCACTCTTCGTCTCCTTATCCTTTTCCAATCCTCCTGTCTCTTACATCTCTTCTTCTGCCCCTACCCTATTTCTCCTTTGGTCGTTGTGTCACCCCACCTCTTTCATCGGAGAAGAGCACCTTCTCTACCACTTCTCCACCTTTTCCTGTAGCTCTTTCTTTATCGGATCCCCGATCTACGGACCTCTCGGCTTCACGTGGCGTGCCCTAATGACGTCTCGAAACGAACTGGTACAACCGCCATCTAACAAGAGACTTTTTCGCGTTCCAATGCTAATCCTCTGGGAGTCATCCTCTCCACGTTTTTCTTCTATTCTTCTTCTTTGCGTTCTCTCTTTATACACATACATATACTCACATACGTACGTTTTACATTTATCAGAATTTTTATTTACCAAAAATGAAATATACCATCCTAATTGTTAGCAAGTAATTGCGATTATATTCGTTATCTCAATTACATTACGAATTTATGAAATTTACAATGATGTCATTCACATTGATTCAGAAGGAAGAAGAGAAACAAGACATGACGTTTCAAACTTTAGATATTAGTGTTAGTAACAGCGTTGGAGATCATCTGTGCATGAGATTTGGTAGCTCAAACTTAATGACTTCATCTATCTACTCCTACCCCGTGCCTCTATCCTTCTGACCACGATCCTAATTACTTGCTCGAAGATTGCCTCACCGAAACCGCGAGGAATCTGCTCATCGTTACTCTTCTCTCAATCCTCCTGATGCTTCCAGTTCCACAGGTCCGAGAGGTCAGGTTCAAGGTCGACCTATTCCACGAGATATAATCCCCGCCAACTTCTCTCGCTTTCTTTTTTATTTCTTTCATCCTCTTTACGTTATACGGGAGTCGATTGAATCGGTCGCAAAGTAGTGCAAAAAGGGCGACCGGGACAAAACAAAGGGACTCGCCTGGAATCCCTATCGGCAAGGAAGAAGCACCAGAAAAGAGGTTTGCCTCAAGTGGAGGACAGAGAAAAGAGAGCTCTCTGTTCGCAACCAGTGTGTGGCCTTAAGTTTGAAAAAAAAAAAAAAACAACAACCGTCTCAACTCGAATTGTGATTCTCCTTCATCTTCTTCGGTCTTACGAATCCTGGAGAGGGGCTTCAGGGATCGAAGCTTCTCTTCGATGATCGCTCAAAACGTAATTAGATGTCATAATTATGCGTCTATAGTTTTGTACGGCAAAATATGAAAACTCGAGCCAATCATCAAGTTTTTCTTCAACGGATGAATGATTTCAAGGATTTCTGTTCTGCTCAGCCGAAAAGGAGAAGAACACCAGCCAAGTTATCCGTCGGTGTTTATGACTTTGGCGCTTGATTCCGGCGATATTTTAACAATTTCAAAGCGTTAATTACTGTTTTATACGGAGACCCAGCGGGGTTCACGAAAGAGAAACACAGAGGGAGTAACAGTGTGCAGCCTGAAACGAGATACTCCTCACCTCTTCTGAGACCCGGCGATACCACCTGTTGAGCTAGCTTTAATGTTCAAGTATTTCATATACACGAGGGGAGAGAAAGAAGGATGGAGGATGGTGTATGTGAAAGAGAGAGAAATCAAAGAACCATTAGAAGAAGTTATACAGCAGTTATACGCGGATAGGTAGGAGAAAGATTTAACGAAGAGAAACGAGGCGTCGCCGGGAGCCGATGAGTGACGATTGCTCGACGTATGGAGAAGATCGATGGAAAGACTGGATCGTGAATATAATGGACCAATTTATCAAGAAGAATACATGTATATGTGTACACGTACATATATTAATATGAGTCAGTTTCTTCCTCGCTTGACAATACATAGGGTGCTTCCGATAACTGCTTCGAACAGAACAGGAGACTGGATTGCAGAGGACTGGATTTTCAACCGATCAAAAAAATAAAATAATCATGAGAGGTCAGATATCGTCATAATATAATAGTTATATAGCTGATGCTCTTTTCTCGCTTGTTTCGAAGAACAAAGGGTGATTGGAGGAGAAGATGAAATCAACAAGTGTGAATCGTGAATGAAAAACGAGGGTCGCATCTGTAAAAATATCCACCTGCCATTGTGCGACGGAGGGTGAAATCCATATACGCGTTGTACCCTTCGGCTTTGGGGTGCCACCGCGTGTGCGGAGAGCGATGACACACCTGTTGCTTGTAAACCAACAACTCAATTCCTTGATTTAGTTCCGAGATTCAAGTGAAAAACATGACACCCGTACATACGAAATATAAAATGTTATTCTACACTTTGATATGCATCGGCACGAAATACAGTCGTCTCTCGCGTTCGCAAAAACCGTATAATTCGAGTTGGTAAATTAGCCTGAAATATTTGATTCGTCTGGCAGGCAAGCTCAAGGCTTTCAACCAGATCGTATCATATCCATATGGATCTCGGTTGAAATTTTGAACACGTGATCCATCAAGTTTTTTTGCATTGAGCAGACAGACAGAAAATTGAGGCTCTCTCCTCATTCCTAATATTCTTTGTACATTGCCCACAGTACCGTATTACGCGTAATGATATGGCACCACCCCTACGATTGCAACAGCGGGAACGGGAGGAGCAGGGGGGGGATGGAAAACCACTTCAAGAGTCAGAATATCCGGAGTTGTTTTTGAACGGAGGAACGAAAAAAAGTAAAAAAGAAAGCTATTCCTACCAACATTTTGGGTACGATCCTCTTCAAATTTTATGTGTGAAAGCACCTTTAGCCAGCAGACAGAGTTGCGGCGGCTGCTTTTGATCAACGTTCACGTTCAATAATTCATCTGCAACTCGATCGCTGCTACCCGCGTCTTTATAGTTACCACCACTTAAACCTTCTCCTCTCGCTCTTTCCCTTTCTTTTCCTTTCGCACACAAGTCACCACATATTATTACATATTATTATCGATCCTGTTGTGCGTGCATCGAACCTCCAATGTAGCCTCAAAGCAGAGGGATAAGAATTATTAGTTGTCAATGATTGGAGGCCCCGACCCAACGAATAATTTTGTCCTTGCAATTTCTGCTTCAATCGACGATCAATTTGAATCATTCGTTCGAAATAAAATATGATATGCCATCGCGAATCGAGTATTACACGAAAGTGCTCAAAGTGGAGCAAAATTACATAATGAGGATGTCTCGTAACCTTCGATCACGAGGATGACAAATTTCTCATTTTTTGGTTTGGATTGGGAGATAGATGTTTTTGCATTTTTGAGTTCCATCGGATAGAGTTGAAAGTGCGGCCCTGCAACAGTCTCCCGTCGTGGACCGGTTCAAAAATACCTCGGATGCCCGCGCTGCGGGCGACGGGGGTGGGATGGAATAAGAAGAAGATGAAGAAGGAGAAGAAGAAGAAGAAGAAGAAGAAGAAGAAGAAGGAGAGGAAGGGACAACGGAAGAGGCAAAAACGGAAAAAGGAGAAAAGAATGAAGAGTGGTAGGAAAAAAAGGAAGCACAAGGGTGATGGTAGTGGTGGTGGTGGTGGTGGTGGTGGTGGTGGTGCAAGTGGAAAGAGATGGAACGAGAACCGGCAAAGGAACAAATGCCGAATCTTGTTGTGGGTGAGACAAGAATGAAGAAGGCGAGAAGAGAGACAGGACAAGAGGTATGATTGTATGTGTTTGCGTGCGTGTATAAAAAAGATAGAAGGAGCCTTAGTGTAGTGCTGGAACGCGTCTTTATTATACGAACGAATGGATGGATGAAAGAGAGAAACCAACGACGACCAACCGGGCTGCCTGGCTGCCTCTTCTGATGATGTTGTACTCACGATTCTCGACCGTTCTCTGCAGAGTATCTTATATACCTGAAGCGCTTCGGATACATTTATTCGTTTAGCTTTCTTTCTCCTTTATACACATATATGAATATATATGTATATACCATCGTTATGTACACACGCACGGAAGGGGTATTGATGTTGATATTTCAAAATAACATTCAAACGATAATGTTTGATGGTAAATCGTTAATTGAGGATGAATAGATCGTGAAAATTATGTTGAATTCAAATCCTGAAGGAAAAAAGCATTAGAAAGGAAAATCTTAATTATCGAATGAAGTTCCAATGAGTATTCAATATAGTTCATATATAGGTTGAATATATTTATACATAAATTATATATTCTTGTAGACATTAGAATAAAAAGAACGGAAGAAAGTAGTCCTGAATCGCGGACGATGCACAAACTTCTCATAAAAACAAAGAGTTTTACCGACGTTTCGGTCGAATATCGGTCATTTTCAAGGTAACACAAGAAAAACAAAGAGGCGATGGGGGGTGTCTGTTTCATCGTCGAAACCCGTAGATCAGAGAATAGGGTGAAAGCATAGATGGATTGGAGAGATTGCTAACGCAATGTTGAAATCATGGTCCGTATCACGTGTTTTTCTTTTGAAGACAATTATGTGATGGTTGAATTTTTCTTCTCAGCCAATCAGCATGGAATAATAAACTGAAAATGTGATACCACCAATCAGAAACTGGATTTTAGTTTTCATATGTTGATTGAACAATCTCTTCAACTCATCTCTGGTTGAAGCAATTCTTGTAGGTATTAAAATTGAATTGGTTGTAGATGCTCACCTCGTTTCAAAAAAACGGAACAAAGTAGTCACCCCCCGGAGTAGTGGGGGTAAAGGACACCCCATCGCTTCTTTGTTTCCTTGTATCACCTTGAAGATGGCCGATGGTAATAAAAAGTTTGTCCATTTCCCGCGATTTGGAGCTACTTTCTTCCGTTTTTTTGTAAGTTTTATATGTTTCTGAAAATTTCTTCATATGGGTACATTTTGTATATAGTCCATGGAAATCATATATGCTTCATGTGCTTGAATTATCTAAGCCACAAAATCAATCTTCTTCGTAAATAAACTGTGAAAAATTTGACGGTGTTGAAAGAAGTTCCCCGTGGAAGTTGCTGGTCTTCTAACGGGCGCTTCCCCAGGTGGCGGATAGGGGAATGCCTCCTAGATATAGGTGGTACCGGAGAAATGAAATATTCGGGCGGACCAAAACCATCGACAAGGCTGCTGCCTTGCAGACGGAGTTCAAAGGAACCTCAAAGGCTAAGAGAACGAAAAACTCCAACAGAAAATAGACTGCTGCTTTGTAGTTTGGTATTGGTTTATCAAAGGCTAGGGAGGAAAGTCTGAGGAAATTACCTGGTCCTCCAGGTTGGGAGTTGGGCGCGAGGTCAGCAGCCTCACCCTGTAAAAATTCATTTCACGCTTCGAATACAAGTAATCAGCCTCGGATCGGGACAGGAACAACGGAAAATCAAAACGTCCATGAATTGTATACAAGGACTTGAGAGCGATGGGAATGAGAGAATGGAAACGGAAAGCAGCAGATAGAGATGCTTGGAGGCGGATTGCGGAGGAGGCCAAAACCCACATCCGGCTGTAGCGCCAGGATATGTATGTATGAAAGAAGTCCACCCCAAATGGTGTTGTTTCAACACCTGATGTTGTTATTTTGATACCGTATGGTGTCATTCTAATATCATTTGGAGTTATTTTAATACCAAATTTCAGGGTGGACTTTCATAGAATCCGCGCGGTGTTAATCCTGACATCGCTTTTTTACAGTTTATACAATATCTTCCATGAATTCAAAATCCGTCATAATTTTGTAAAATGATCATGGTTATTTTGAAAACCAATGTTCTGCTTTTTCAAAATTTCCTAATTGAGGCTCCCTCCCAGACTCGTAATGCCGAGACTGACAATTGCGCCATAATTTTGTATGCAAAGTCTGGTTAGCCTAGCCTTGGCCGATGCGTGGCCCGCCATAGCTGACTAAGCGTTGATAGAGTCTTGGACACCAATGTTAGGACCAAGCATATTTTGTTGTGTTTGATAACATTTTCGTCAACCAAGCCTTGACCAATGCTTGGCCCGAAGTGAACATCAATGCTAGGACCAAGCATATTTTATTGGGTTGGATTCCCGATATATATGGAAGCTGAATGCTCAGCAGAGAACGTTATTATCACCCTGAACATCAATCGAGCTTGATAACATTGTTGGTAATCAGGCTACACTCAATGATCAATAGCATTGATAACAGCTTGGCTTATTCGTTGATCCTCAAGCTACACCCGGTGATGACTAGCATTGACTCAAACCTGTCCCCAAGTTTGGTCAATTGCTCATATGTGAATGTTCAATCAAATTCGAACGCCAATGAACAATCTATCCCACTCATTTAGCTCAAACCAGTAATGTATATCAATAATGCGCAACAACATCGATTGCAAGCATGGAACAATTATTGAATTTCAATATTGAACCAAGCTTGGATGCCAAGCATTGAACATTGTTATTATCCCAGACATTAATCTAGTTTGGTGCCAATGTTAACAACCAACTTAGACCTGATGTTGACTAGCATTGACTCAAGCTTGGCCCCAAGCGTGGTACGTTTGTCAAAGCATACCTAGGCTGTTCCACTTAACTGGAAAGGAAGCTATCAAATTTCAGAAGTCAATTTTTCGGGTTATAGTGTCTAGACAAACTTTATTTCAGGTGAGCAATGTTTTTCTCTGGATGGTAGCGTATTAATAGTCTATTCCACCACACATCTCCCGTATATGTTTCATATTTTCAAAACCCAGCCGAGTTGAAAATTTTTCTACTCGAAACAGGTACAAAAAACTAGTATTCAAAAACACCAAAATCGCAATCAAATTCCATAAACTCCAACAATCTGAGGAATTCGAATCTCGAGGGAAAAAAATGGTTGCTCTTTAATTTCGTATTCGGAAGGAGCGTGTTATTATTTCAATCAATTTCAAAATAGCTAAGAGGGGGACGATCATCATTTCATCTTTCCTCGTCAATACGAAATAAAAATCTCCCCGTTCATAACTGGGACACGCATACACTCGTGTTCATGTACACGCATAATCGACGATGAATATCAGGGCTAAGGGAGGGAGGGGGAGGGGAGGGGGGGGGGGGGGGAAGAGGTCTGTCCGAGCTATTAGTCGACCAAATCGCTGACGAATAAAGATCTCGCTACTGTCCAGAATCCCTTGTTATATGCGTTCACGTTTCATTTGAGGCGAGAACGGAGAACAAGAAGATACGAGAAAAATTTTCAACACAAGAGAGAGAAAAGGTGAATAAACTGTTGGACGTGTTAGAAAAGGAGGAGGAGAATGCAGAGAGGGGAGAGAAAAAAGTAGAAAAAGGCGCCGAAAAGGCGCGGCTCTTATAAAATCTTACTGTGCGCTCCTTTATTGGCGAACACGAGAGACGGAAAATTATGTTCGTACGTTCTGAACGTTGAAACCTGTTTCGTGCACGTATCTCTCGTATAATTGGTACGTTCGCGGGCCCAAGTTTCTTCTTCGGGACATTATATGCGTCGTCTCCGCGTGTCCTACGCCACGAATGTGTAACTGGGAGAGCAAATATCTAACTCATTTCCACGTAGCTACTCTCTACGTTTCTTGGGGTGGACACGCCGCAACTCCGACGAGAGTGAGATTTGCACCCTGTATCACAAGAGTGGAATTCTCCCTCCTATCGGAGTTGCAGTATTTTCACTCAACAAAAGTGGAATTGAAGTCTGAGGTTGAAAAGTTTCTATCGTATTGTGTATTCATTAACATTTTGATGTACCGAATTTTAAAACCTCACGCGAATGTTATTGTTCTTATCATTATTATTCCCATCAGGAGTTTTGAAAAGAAAATCCTTGCGTACGTATATCGACGTTTGATAGGAAATGTGATAAAACTTCATTCATAACCATCCCTGTCAAGTTCTCCTGATACGTGTCAATCAGGGAATCTTGAAAACAATGAACGAAAGATTGAGAGAGAGGAGGGAGAGAAAGTTGACTGTAAACAGAGAGAAATGGATAGAAAAAAACATACAACAGTTTCCATCGTCTTTTACTATACGTGGCTTGTCTTTTTCAAGGCGCAGAGAGCCAAATAATTATTATGATCGCGCGTTGACAGCCCGCGGTGAACGTTCCTTCGGGTTCCCATCCGCCTACTCCGTTGCATAAAACATTATGGCCGCCATCACTTAAGGCAAAACTAACCTCTTTGCTCTCTTTCTTTCTCCTTTTCTCCGTTCTCTCTCTCTCTCTCTATCCTTCAGATTGTCTCTTTCTCTCATTTCTTTTTCGCCTCCTCGCTATACCAAAACATGTTATGTTGTTCTTTCTCTCTGTCCATTTCTCTACAGGGTGTCCCGTAAAAATCGCGTTCATCATTTCGCAGGGTGCGTGTATCGTCACAATATTCGTTTCTTTCACATACACGCAAATACACGCATATATATATATATGAAGCAGTTGGAGCAACGTACTAATGATTAATGGTCAAACCACTGCCTCTTGATTCTGATATATCATTAATTCGATATTTATATCGTGTATAATCTTCTGCTAAAGTCTACGAAATACCAACCGACGCGACGTTGACGTAAGAAAGTTAAGTTTGGTACTACCGGGCAATAAAATGTTCATTAACGTGCAGGGTTCTCTTTCCTTCCTTCCTTCTCTCATGAGATAAACTTTTGAACGCTCCTTTGAATTCTCTCCGAATCGAAGTGCTCTCAAGTTCAACGTACAGCACCCGACGATGGATTTGTATACACAAATCAACGACAAACCTTCCTTCCGCGATTACTTATGGCGAACAGAATTTTTCTTTCCGATAAAAGTCTCTCTCGGTGATCGAGTCTACGACCACGACCAGGAGACGACCGGTCCAGGACGAGCTCCCTTCAATTAACGCGTACCATTAAGGCCGATTTACATTTACAGAGAAAGAGAAAAAGAGGAAAGAGAAAAAGGGAAAGAGCGAGCGAGTGAGCGTGAAAAGAATGTTCCAGCGTCGCAACACCCTAATGGACATGTTTGCACCTACCTGCCTTTCTATACGGTCCTGTGTCGCGCACTAACGAGTCTCCGGTGCATCGCTGATGCAATCTGTAATGCTTATCTACGCGCGTACTGGATCACTTGTTGTATCGTCTTCGGAGAAAATGGTTTTCTATTACACCCTGGGTGTTTGTTTAAAAATGATAATGAACCCTTTCTTACCCTGAGGACAATTTTTATAATTAAACCAACCATCCGATCTATGCGATCTATGGTATCACGTTTAATGTAACTGCCAAGCAAGAGTCAATTTGATTCATCGAGTCTGATTTATATGTAACATGATCAAATCATGGCCAGGAATAACGTTCGTTGTTTTCCACAACAAAATATGTGTATATATATATGTATATATATATCTACACCAACAACCTTGCCTCGAGTGCAATGTTCGGCGAGGACAGGTAAAGAGACGCGCTGCTTACTCTTTCGATTAAGAGGAACGAACCAGTACCGGCTTGTCCACGTGGCTTAGTGTTTCTTTGACCAACAAGTTTGAGTACTGGCTCATCTCAAATATTTCACTACCTTGAGAGAACGCCAACAACCACACGCTATGTCAATATCAATATATGCTCATGCTCTTTCTCAAGTTTATGAGTATTCGTGTAATTGAATTCAAACTCCGTCCTGGCTTATTATGATGTTGTTGTCACCAAGAGTTGATCTTCCTTCATTAATTCTATGATGAATACAAAGCAAGACTAATTTCAAAACGGTCTAACGGTTGGAATTTATTCCCGTTGAACAAACATTTCTTTAGACCTCGACTTACGAGTTTTGAAATCGATGAGTTAGCGGTGGCATCCAAATCACATGAACAATATTTTTATCATGAATTAGTATCCTGTTGACTAGTCGATACTCAAGGTATGTATCATACCGTGACAAGTAAGTAGAATCCTGTCGAATCTCGGAATCAACATCCAACTTCTTTCTGCATCCAACAGCGAGGATGAAGTATATATTTTGAATATTTGCACGCATGTATCAAGATACGTGTGGGTTTGCGCATTAACGAAGTGAACAATCTGGTTCTTATGATCAGAATTGGTTACCAGTTACCAGAATTAAATTCACGCGAGCACTGAAGAATCAAAGTGGAATTCGGGGTTCCCATTTCGAGGTATTATCTCTGCATTGTAAAAAGTCTGACTGAAAGTGGCTGCGTCTTACTTGAAAACTTGACTGAAATTCAGTCTGTTCTGTTGTGTCGATATTTGTTTCAGATGCTTATTTTCAGCTGAAATAGGGCTAGTTTTGGCTGCATGTGAAAAAATTGGGAGAGTATGCAAGAAAAAAAGAAACCATTCGGAATTTCAATAATTTTTACAACACGCACAAGTGTAATCCCATTCGATCATCGGGGAAAAATTTATGATGATCGGATGTAAGGTAAAATGTGATACATACACGTGTATACACATTTCTGCACATAAGTACAGACGTGGCAGCGAGTCTCGGTCTTGATTTTCTCGTGCAATCATAAACCGTGGGCCGATTGGCTCCGCAAACATTCCGCTCGATCCACCAGCAAAGCCGTTTGATCATATTACTAGCCAATCGGACAATGTCCACGCTTGGTTTTGTACTTCCATTCGTTCGTACAATTCGTCAGAGTGATTACGATTCGTCGACAATATAAATGTCTCTCTCGACGAAACGTATAATCATGCTTATAAGAAACTCCCTTTTGCTTCTTTTTCTTTTTCTTTCGCCTCTGCTTCTCTTCCTTGCAGTTCCTTCTTTCTGCATCCAGCGAAGAAACATCTCCCATTAGCCGACTCATGTTGGCAATTTTCTCGTACGATGTATCCAACAGAAATATAAATTGTAGAAAAATGAATTTTGTGTATGGATGTGGTGGGAGTATATGAAAGAACAAGGATATGCCTGAACGAGGATTAGATCAAGGTTTTAGAAAAGGATGGGATAGGTTTCATACCGTGAGCTCGTCTTACTTCAATAACGACGACAACTATACTGTAATGTCGCTGCAGGATGCACATTTGCATCTTAGCGGGTACAGTTGAAAAAGCCTTGGAGCGTCGCATATCCTGGGATAACGGCTAATACGTCTCACAGCGGGATCCTTCAATCGATATGTCTTCATCCTTCTTTGTGGCAGGTGCAATCCTACGAGTCAAGAGGAAAAGAGAAGGCAAAGAAGTAAGAGAGTCTTAGGCGCGGAGGTGTGATTGAAATGATCATCGTATAACTACGATAGAAACAATCAAGGGACTCGAATAATAAAGTGGAACTACTTTGTAGATGGATTATATCGATCGATAATCCAGATTACTTCTGTGTTGCTTCCGTTGCCCCCATTTCAATAGATTTCACTGTGATAAAGAATCATTTGAATTGAAAAATTTCAACAAGATCATGAATATTCGATATAAATACAATTATTCCTATAGAGGAAGAGTGGATCGTGGTAAGATGAGATTTTTAGTTATCATTACAGGGAAGAAGACACGAACAAAAACCAAATGCAGTGGAATAGAGCGAAGAAAAGCAAAACTGGTCCAAGCTGTCTAGGTCCATGATGCATGGTACCACTAAGTCCCTTGGTTCTGCTACTCTCTTGCAAACTCTATCTTTATGTATATTTTTTTGTTTTCTCATCTCTTCTCTTCCTTCTCCTCCTTCTCCTCTATTTGTTCTGCAACCACGAGAGGATATCGATGCAAGAAAAGCAACTGAACCAGTTTCGTATTCGAGTTGATGAAAACCCTTTGTTCCTTACTTTCGAGTGTAAATAAATTCAGTCGGAAAATTAACAGTTTCAAACTGATTATGGTATAGGGGCATAATTTTGTAATTACAACCAGGTTCACCCGGTGAGCAATCTTTTCCTGCGACAGCGATGTAAAACATCACTTAAAACTCAAACAGAGACAAGTTTGCAATATCGATCCGAGACATGATAAAAATCCCATAACACGCCAAGGATCGAGACATCTGAAGTATTTAAGAACCAAGATGATCACGAAATAACTACATTTTATTCTTTTAATCTGATTCACCTGCTCGCACGTCAATCTTTCACAGCCGGTTTTCCACATTACCAGGTAGCTTACAAATTTATTAAACGAATGCACATTGGGAACTGGTTGTATCGAGAAACATGGGAAGAAAGAGGAAGACAAAAATCAACTTTCATGAGTGAATTTGCCAAAGAATTTACCGCGATATTTTACCGTATATCCAATATTCCTGCTTTGTCTCTTCATCCACCTTCCAAATACGTGCACGTATACTTTCGTATACTTGTTTAAACACAACTTTACATCCATCTTCTCACATGACATATCGTTATCCTCATCTCAACAAAAGTGTAAATGTTCCACGTTTGAAATTCAACAAATCAATCAAGCAAAATTATGCAAAGAAAGTGAATAATAATATAAGTTATCTAAAATTTGGCGAAATATGTGATGATAATCTTTCGTAAAGACCACCTGATACTTTATAACTGAGAAGAAGATCAGAAGAAAGAAGAGACGGCAGAGAAGAGAGGAGCCAATCCGTGAATGGCGATGGGAGCTTGGGACCTGGCAGCGTTGAGTATTAGGGAGAGTTTTCAGGAACATTAATCAGGATTAAAACGCCAAAAGACACGCCAGCGCTTCACGCTTAAAGAGAAAGAAAATATGCATTCTCAATCATTTATTTTTCCTTCTTCTTTTTATCTCTGAACTCTTTCTTCGAACCTCGAATAATGTTTTTTAGCTTCAATGTTTGTTAAGTCAACATCAAAGTTTTTAGGATAATTTTGAGAATTTTTCATTCTTTGTTATATTTATATGTAACAATAGTTAATCGAGCTTTGAAAATAAGAAGAAGAAGGAATAGGATAAGATGTATCATCAATTCGCAATATACGTCTTCTTTTCGCATCTTTCTCCTTTCTTCTCATCAAGGAGACGCCAAGGAATTATGAACGTCGGGCTATTTAAATTTATTAATTGAGCGATATCAATGAACTCTGGCTTTAACAGTGCCTCTCATTGAACACGATACACGTACTAGAATAAAAGCAAACATTTCCCCAGCTGTACACGAAGAAATTTATATGTAAAGAAAAGAGCAAGAAATCATGAAATCCATTTATTTATATTTCAAAAATTGATAGGTAGATTCGTAGAGAGAAAGGAGAAGAAGAAGGGAAAAACGAGATTGAGTTAGCAAGATAATCGGATGCACGCCCATCCGCACCCTGTTCCTACGCCTACCCCTCCTGTTTTCATAGTCATCCTTCCAACTTTCTTAAATAGCTCTTTTTCAGACTCTTAGTCTCGCTCGCTCGTTGCCGATACACAAAGGCAGATAAAATACGATGATTATGAGGTCCTCACCTGAATGAATGATGAAAAAAATGATGAATTCGATCATCTCCAGGGGATGATTATAATACCTAGAGAAATACGTATTTATACCTTGAACGCAAAATGAAGTAATTTATCTCGAATCAATGATGATGCTTTGGAAAAATAATCTGTCCACAATTTATAATCATTATCATCAACCGTATTGCGTTACACGTCGCTTATTCGACTGGACTCGGAAAGAAACCACGTTGAATGCCACTCGCTTTGTAGTCACGCTATGGGGTGATTCGTTTCTCCACAAAATATCAAATAATCATCAAGGAGCAAGATTCTTACTAGCTATCCAGATGATACATAATTTACGTAACACAATGCAGAAATATTTGATAGTAATTCAACCTCGAAGAATGAAATGAAAAGTCGAAAGGAATATCTGATGGAGAGAGGAAAAAAAAGAAACAACAAAGCAACTAGTAGAGAATGCGGGAAGGGCAAATGGTTCGAAGCGAAGAGACAGCACAAAAGCGATAAATCAAAGTAATAAGTCGGTCGTGAAAGTGAAGACGACGAATTCATAAAGATGTTAGTTTAGGATATAGGCTCTTCGGAAATTTTATTCTTTTTTCGACCCTCTTTTATAAATGAGAGTATGCATTGATTGTGTAATTTGATGATGTTATTTATTTATTTTTTTTTTCTTTTCTGTTTTGGAATCAATTCGAATCTTCATCTTTGTGATTATGTACACATATTTTAAAATTGATGAGGTATGTCGTTCGTTGTTTGATTCATCCGAACGCAAAGGCTGGAGCTGAGAGATCAAAGTCTGGAGTAATGGGTCGTAATTGTTCAATTAGCACGAAACAGGTGGCTGAATATAGAATGGTATCTCATTGGAAAAACTCGTTTGTCTTATATCATTCTCTTTCTTTGTGTTTTCCTTAAAAGCATCCTGTAGAAAACGATCTGTTTGTGGAACAATAAAGCCCTACCCTGGTTTAAAGACTCTACTGAATCCCATTGATTAATAAAATTGTTCATACTTGTTGAAACCCATTGGAACCGATTAAATGAATGAGATTCAATGGAAATTGAATGGGTTTGAATTGTCATTTAACGTTGCAAAGTTTGTATCGAATTTCATTAATTAATGGGTTTCAATGGACTTGCTCTTATCAGGGTATCTTTTTTCTAATCACTTTGTTTGGAACAAGACAGAGGTCTTTCAAGTACGTACATGTTTGTTCAATTATTTGTTTCTTATCAGAAGGTTATAGACTTTCATTGTAAGGTTATTCGTGTTTTAAAGATAAATGATATAAATTATTATATATTCCTCTCGTCACCGCATACTTTTCTCCCTGTAGAAACCTGTAGTTGAGAATAGCTATCGTGGTATGCAATGGTACTTGTTGGTACCTATAAGTTTATCGATTTTTCTGTGAATTGTATAATTCAAATCAATGTACAGAACACACAAAGCGTTCACGTGATATGATAATTTGTCGGGATCTTATTTTATTCAAGGAAATCACAGCAAGAGCAATAACAGAAGCAGCGAAGTTGAACTAGTTTCATTCAGAACTCAAGGAGTCGAATGTAATGAATTCTCAGTATTTGATTCAGAAAAAAAAGAAAGAAAAAAGACGCAGTAACGTTCACAAAAAAGGGTGAAGGGAAGCACAATGCATCATTGAGCTTCAGCTGTCATTGAGTATCATTAACATGACAGTGGACAGAAGTCAGCAGCCACGAATCCAAGGAACCGACCCCTCATTGCCCAGTCTTCAGTCTTTTACGAGGCGGTATTCGTGCTTCTTCAATAGAGCGGTTATCTTTATACCATTTCTAAGAACATTCTCGCCTCTGCCTCAAGAATATCATCTTATTTTATACGTTCCCTGACTTGCGAAGATTTTTCTGCTCTTCCGTTGAGATTTTATTCCGATGACGATGCGAAGCGTTAAGCTTTCTCGAAATAAAATCGTCCAAGAAAGTCGAGAAAGGCGTTAAAATTTACATACTTTTTAAGAGGAATCCGAATCAAACTTCATAATTTCTACAGTGAATGAAAAAAAAAAAGTGTTCCAGGAAAAGGACCACATCAAGGAATCGTTTACTTTTACGGAACCATGACCAAAACATTCAAAATATATGGTATTTCGCTTCAATTTGAAATTTCGATCAATCTTTTCGAGTCCAAAGAATTAATTTTCTTTTTAGCTTCAAGAATTTTTGAACGCAACATAATCTCTTGTAAAACGGAGTGAATTTTTATGACCGTATCCACAAAGCCGAACATCTCCACTCGCCGTAGCCCTGAGATATTTTTGTTCCCTTCAAGATCATATACAAAAAACATATGTAAATCTAGTGAAATGATTCACACATGGATCCCTACAAGAAACACTCATGTATAGCATAATAAAAACAGGATTCGATATACTAAAGAAGAATTAGTTCTTCAAATGGATCAACGTTCTTCAACGCAACATCGATTCTAGACACCATCAAATACTTATACCCCGGGGTCAGAATCTTTCGACAAATATGTACGACACAACTCGAACAATCGGATTAAAGACACGATTAAAGGTCCTCTTAAAAGTAGACATCAAAAGGTTCTCTGTGTCTGTCTCCAAGAATTGAAGGAAGTTGTAAAGAGCCGGAGTAGGAGTAGGAGTAGGAGTAGGAGTAGGAGTAGGAGTAGGAGTAGGAATAGGAATAGGAAGACCAATAAGAGAAAAAAATGACTCCCAAAAAACTTGGAAGGTTTATTGGAACTGGATTTGTTGGAGTAGTTTTATTCTCCCCCTTTCCCCTTCGTTTCTCATCCATTTTCTCTTCTACCGAAAAGTTGTCGAGTGGTAAATTCTCAAACCCTATAATACTGCCATCCTGCGTTTGTTTGGACAAGAACATTATGAGACTTTATGCTCGCCACGCGTGCTCCAAACGGGTTGAAAATGATGTTTATGCATCGATGCTAGGCGTCTCTCATCGGGTTTTCTTCTATCTTTCTTTTTGTCCAGAATTTCATCTGGTCGTATTATTCTTCGCTAAGTTTCTTATTTTTCTTTTTTATTCCTCTTTATTGTTTTCGTTTGGAGCTTTTACGATGAGAATGAATGCGGAGAAAAAAGAAGAAAACATATCAAAAAGGAAATCGATTCAGTCTGTTTCTGCCTTCTTCTCGCTCATCTTATGTTTTTATGCCCCCTTTCCGGCTCTTTACGAACTGCCGTGGAACGATATTGACTCGCTCGGTAAGGGAAACGATGATCCTCATCTTCTAAAGGAATCCTCGCCAGAACTATAAAACTCTAGAGATTTGGTTGAAATTTCTAAAATTTGATGACCAGAGATTGGATTTTCTTGTAATTATGAAATCGGGAGTATAGCAAAACAAATTTATTGAAAGTTCATTGACTTTTCAAGAGTACTTATGAATGAAATTTCCAATTGCAACTAAGAGGACTAGAATTTGTTCATCCGACTAAAAAGAAAACACACAAACAAATAATATTCTGATTGAGAGGGCTTTTCCTTCTCATTTCCAGAACTTTCCTTTTATATGTTCTACACAAGTTTGAGATGTCTTATGCATCAATTTTAGATGTTTTAAACTCTAAAATGAATTTCTTCCCACAGACGTGTTAAAAGATAGCTCCAAATAAATCTTTTATAAAGATGTTTTATACATATCTGAAAGATATCTCGAGATACGAAATGTTTCTTGGATCTGTTTCTCAGGGACTTCAATTGTTTCTGTAGCACTCACAATTGTAAACATAAAGATGAAACCTTTCAGTCGATTCATCTACTTGAGAATCTCTGTCGGGGAGAGTTGGGATTCAAAGCTCCATGAAAACGATCCTCCGAGAATGTTTATTTAGTTATTCTATCATCAATCGTTCCTATCTAAGTATTTACATATAGAGTATTGAGATTATAGTTGGGAGGAACGAGTTGATTATCATCATCTGCCCTTGATCGATCTGACGGATTTCTTGGAACCAATCTCGTTGGAGAATTTTTCTAAAGGGTATACCGCCTCAATTTTACGACGAGTCAAAGATGATGAGTATATATTGGCCGATATAATAAACGGACAAAGAAACTGTCCCAACTGCTATAGCTGAAATAATAGCGAAGTAAGGAAAGTGGAGTGATACACGATGGTGTCTCGGTGCAGACGAAACAAACCATATTTCATCATCAAGTGTCATCATTGTGATTATTCCATTAAGCATTGGATTAGATCTCCCCGACGGTTGATATGTATATACATACACACACCTATCAAAAAGATAGAATCAAAAAGATGAATTTATATATACACAAAATATAATATCAAAACAATAAGTTTGATTCAATGTATCTCTGATTACGCACAATATGATTCCCTCTTATCACAAAAACATATAAGACATCTCAGAATATCTCACAGTTAGTATTCGATTTAAGAATTTTACCGCGAGGGTTTACATAAGTCGTATGTCAATGTACACGCTTGAAAACTCGTACGATATATTATCAGGTATTTTTATAATTATTTCCAAGAGCAAGGACGACAACCAGTTGGAGACATAACTTGATACTTGTTTCGAATTTCTTCATCTGACAACAATTTTCTTATCGAATTTATCATTTTCAAAGGCTAACGGGGTTAGTTTGAGTGAATCGTAATCTCGATAAGTCCTCGAATTTAGTTCTCGCTTTCATGTATTTGACCAACGGTTTCACCACCTACCGTTGAAACACGCACGCACACATTCACCGCCGATCGTGGGAGGAAAACCTTGTTCCGCAATGAAAAAAAGACAGGAGGACATACTCGCATACAAACAATGCCCCCTAACGTTCCATTTATGAATCTCTTCCTTTTTCTCCTGATCAGCGTGGGTTCAGGAAAAATGAGAAGAGCAAAGAAGGAGACGAAGGGGGCTCTATACCGAAGAAAAGAATGCATCGAGGATGCGGGTTGTCGCCTCGTTCATGCTTCTTACTTGTCCTATTCGGTCCCTTGAAATTTCTATTCGAGAGCAATAGGCTTCCAGGGGAAACCTCGGTTGCTCGACAACTAAGTTATGCTGGTATTCATTCATTGCTGAGCTTATCCATTCCGCTTTCATCGAGTTTTAGTAGAATGGTAGATCTTTTCAATTAACAAACATCAAAGGAAAAGGATTTTTCCACTGTGACATGAACTTTCCTTTTTTCAAACCTTTGTTTCTAACATATCAACATATCTAATGATGATTTTTATTCAAAGACAAGTGTTACACAAAACATATATGAATTTCTTTGGAATTATTCCTTTCATTGATTCAATCATATCAGTGACTTGTGAAACACAACGCTTCCTCCTGTTCATTCATTCATATACCACCAGTTAAACGATACGGCTTCGGCAACATGAACTCCGATATATCATCAACGTAAACAACCAATGTATTATCTTTATTATGTCGGGAATGATAACTATGCACGAATCAAGCATTGAATCTGTCGCTCCTACGAATTCGAGAGAAATTATTCCCGTGCATACATAAATTCCTGACGAACCAATAACTTATCAGGAATATAATAAAATATTCATCGATCGCTTCGCAGGCAAAACGAAATGCAATCAACGATTCTCAAGCAGAAAAAGAGAGAGAATAATCTTTGAATACTATCAAGCTGTAACGAGGAGAGAAGGTGAATGAGTAATGGCACGCGACCGTAGAACAGCAAAGCAAGAAATGCAAATACTTGCGTTCCGTTGTTCGAGGGGGATTAATTAAACGATTTCTGATAACATGAATCTGTGTTTGTCTATACAATTTTCATAGAGAATATCTAATTGAACAAGTTGGAGTTATTAAAAAATAATGATCGGTAACTACCTAGTTAGCTTCTTTCGTCATCCAATTCAAGAAAGTTTATGAAAAATCTAAGTACGAAGCTGTACAGACGGAGAATCGTTTCCCTTCGATACGACGAAGAAGGGAAATACCAAAAGCAAAAATACATCGCGGTGTGTCTTGTGTCCTCTCGTAAAGAGACAAAAATATCTATGTGCTGTAAGGTGGAAGATGAACGAGATACGATGGGGACGACTTGAAGGAGATATGAATGCAACTGTGCTTTCGCTGTATACCATGAATTTTACGCCTGCCGTCGCTTCACGATTTCTTCTCTCTCCCGTGTCCGAAACGTTTCCGAAGTCTCAATTCTACGCCGTTTGAAGATTATATTTGTCAAGAGACTTCTTTCTTCAACAGTTATATATCACCGCTGATTTCCTACTTTTTCTCTCGACACAGGGGCCCTATGAAAACAAGTTTTCAACATCTCAAAGATGCATACATTATATATTCGCCATGTTTTATTTCGATTGATGAATATTCGAATCTAACTCGCAAGTGAGTAAGTGAGTAGAGTATCAAGGATGTGAAATCGTTACGAAACTCATTTATCATATAGAAAGGAAAAAGGCTTCGAACAAAATTATTTGATCAAGTGAAAAAACTTTCCTCTTGAATCATCGTCTTTTATGAACCATAATTAATATCATCTTGTTTCAAACGCTTTTAGGAACATGCGACGATCGTATCAAATTAAGAACTCCGAGCATAAATCCATATAAATGCATTTCAATGGCAACGTGCAATTATTTCTCAATTTTATGGTAGACTGTCAGATTTGAGATTACAGATCCACGATATTTAACGACACCTTTCACTGTATGATGAAATCACTTCATGTGCGCTTGCGTCGTTTATCTTTGTATCTTGCATGTTTTTCACGCATAAAGTCCACTTATGATTCATAGGTATGTACCTACATAGGAAGACACGTTTTTCTTTCCAGGGATATCTCGATAAACATTTTTTCCTTCGATATTTCAAAGATTTGTCGGGTCCCTTGAAGGACATTTCATAGCAACACCGTATCCAGAATTGTTTCCAGAGGAAATCTTGTATATAATTTATGTATAACTATCTGCAATGGTGCGAATACATTTCATTTCGAAGAGAGTCCGGATCCTTCGCTCCTGAATTTTCTCAAATCGACTTGGGATATCCCAATTAACTTAAGTCGATGAAGTTTCAGCACCATGTCGAAGATCTTAGGATTCATCTCATACCCGTGTGGAAATTTCTCCCGGGCTTAGACCTGGGCCAGGTTTATAATCCCTACTTGAAAAGTAGCGCCAAGTTGGAATGTTACGTTTTTCAATCTATAGGCAAAACAATTGTAGCCAGCTCGAGGCCTTTATGGGCTGTGGCAGGGATGCTCTTTAGTACAATTTCGGAATTTCTGATTGGTATTTCCATTCAACTCGTGATTATCATTAGGTCGATCTAACGGAAATTGTACTGAAAGAACATCTCTGGGCTGTGGGTGAGCATACCTGGGTTGAAATATTCCAGGAATATACCAACAACCCCAACTGGGGCCCACATGGGCTGTGGTTGAGCAACCTTGTATCGGATGCCTAAGATATACCCCTGCGGGGCTAGAGCCTACCTTAGGATGCCCAAGATTGATTCCCCCACGGATAGTTGAATATGGTACAATATTCAGTCATAATCGCCGAAATGCGAAACAGTTACAAGTCTTGGTCCTGATGATATTTTCCCCTTAAAATCATAGTTACCAAATCTTGATGTTAACAAGTCAATAACAGAATTGTTTTGTGCCAACATTAGGAGAACGCTCTACATGAGAACTACATGAGAAAAAGTATCGACGGACGTTTTGTACATTTCAAGTACATGTTTAGAACGTCGCATGCATATTCTATCACATTTCTCAGATCTCTCACATACCCCGAAGTGGCACAATAAGTGTGTTTTTTATAGATAAGTTCCCAGTGTGGAATTTCCTCAACAGAGAATCAATAATTTTCAATTCAATAAGGAAATTTGTTCAAAATGTAACTACCGAATTGAAGGATGTGAGTTTTCAGAAATGCGATAGTTGAGTTATACATCGTACGATTTACTGTCTTCAAAACCTTTCATAGAGAAATATCGAAGAACTCGCTGTTCTCAACGGATATTTAAAGAATCAAAGACATCGTCAATGCTTCAACAGACGATTCGAACCATCTAATTATCGTCGTCGTTCAAAGTTGCCTCCAACGTGTGTCTACTCTACGAGCCCGTTAACCTAGCGCGAACCTCAACACGTCCCGGAGGCAGTAATCTCGTTGCGTGCAATCGCATGTCGTGTTTGCGGAACGTGAAAACGTGCGAAGGGGCTTTAATTAACTCGATTAAGACGTTAATCCCCCACTTCTCTTTTTCTCTCTCTCTCTCTCTCTCTCCCTCCCTTGGTTTCTTTCCTTCCTCTTCCACCATACTCTCTGTGACCGCCCACTGGTTTTGATGCTTAAGCATCGAAAAGTATTGAGTACTGATTCATGGTTGGAAGATATTTTTCACGGGTAATCTCGAAACCTTTTGGTGGCTTTAGGAATCGACATACAAATTTGTGATAAAGAAAATGATCCTTTGTTTGATTTTAAATGTTTTTTGAAGATTATTTTTCATTATTTCGGTCAAACACTGTGATCAAGGAATTTTTATAAAATATAATTTCACATTGTTCAACTTCATTTAACCGTTTCATGGTTGAAAGGAATTAATTGAGACGATATTTCAGATTGTAGAATGAAATATAAATATTCATTGAAATGAGAATCAGAACATAAATACGTAATGCATTAAATCACTAAATTTCGCACTTCTCCCACGGTATAAAGCTGTTTTTTTTTTTTACATGAAACTGTGTATTCACGTTTAACAAAAGTTTTGAACAAAGAGAAATGAATTTCACCTTTAAAATCTGAATCGGTGAAAAGAAAAGTGAGAGTTCATGTGAAATTATGGATTCGTAGGACGCTTTGATCATTAAGATTTAGAAAGTGTTTGATTTGGTACATAACTGATGGTGCAGGGCTGAAATATGGAGGCTGAAAAAAAATTATATGATAATTTCATAAAATTCTTGATTCCCTATTTTTTCTGTATAGAGTTCATGAAGAATTTGCGCATGATTTTTTTAACCATGCAGAACATTTTTATGGAAATAATATCTACAGATGTATTACACATGCAACAAATACAATTCGTCCAACTAAAAGAGAGCATCAAAAACTATTGACTCCAAATATTCTATCGAAGTCGAACAACCCTCAAATAAAAATATCACACTTTCAAAAAATTAACACCGAGTCGTCAAAATTTCTAATTGTCTTGAAAACAACATATTGAAATTGGTCCTCAAACCTCTCATCGTATAATTAATCATCCTTTTATAATAAAACTGACCCTGACCTTAAAATCTAATAGCAAAGTTATAAAAATTCGTGGAATCACTTATCTTATATTCAACTTTATTGCTGTTGGGAAAAATTTCCTAACAGAAATTTTCTTCACAGGGATATTCAAATTATCAGTCTTTATGGAATGTCAAAATTGTTTGATTTATGTTTATAGTTCGAATTGTATATTGTATTACGTTATATCGAAGGGTTGATGAATGCATCTTGAAGAAATCATTCTCACAAAATAAATAAAGCTTTATTGATGAATAACAGTCGCATCTAATCAAAACACTGAACCGCGTTATAAGAAAATTCCTCGTCCTCCTTTCAAATTTTATTTGAATTTTATGAAATTCAATGAAAGTTTGAAGAATATCATAGCCCACCCTTTGAATCGAACACCCATGGACATTGAAGGATATTGGATAAATTGAATGCGTTCGCTCATTCATGCTATGAAATCTGATACACTGTGAAGAATTACTTTGCAAATTCACCAAAAAATATTTGCAGTTTTTTTACAAAAACATATCCCTTCTATGGGATTTCTATGGGATGGAACCCGAACAGAACTTGATCAATTTAAAGGGATTTCTTACACGCTATGGGTGAAATTTTTTTAATTCAATCAATAAAACAAATAAACAGTCTGTGGAAGAAATTTATATATAATTTTAAACTTCTTGTGGAGTATAATTCGTTTTCACGATGAATCTGTGTATATTTATGTATTAATTTGTATTTGAAACTCAACAAGAATTGCTGTAAACAATCACACACTTATCGTTCTTCCCGTCACAATGAAAGTACATCTTACGACCATGATGTAAACGAATTGATTAGCACCACTTGATTCTCTCCGTGCTCAATTTAACCCTCTCGTTAACCTTTTCACTTGAAAGTAACATACTCTTTTTTGTCTCCAGCGTTCTTAGCATTTTCTTCAATCAATCCGAAAGAATATATTTTGTATTAAAGTGGACACTGTCGATTCAGAAGTGGGATTACTCACCCTGAGAAAACGGGTTTAGTACAATATTAGAGAACTAGAAAATTCAATAACTTTGAATGAAAAATTCAGTTTTGTCAAATGAATTTCATTTGTCACAATTTGATTTTTCATCCCTATGGAATAAACTGTTTTGTTCATTTTTCAGACGGCTTTCTAGACTTTTATTTAAACTTGTTGAAAATTAACTGAGATAACTGAATTCTGGTTGTCGCAAGTTCTGTTCTCTCAGTGTAGAGAAGGAACGAACAGTCTAGAAATAGTAATAAGAAAGTTATCGACATTCTGTTCTTCTGAGCGTTCAAACGGAAGAGTTGGAACTTTTTCTAAAATAAATGCATAATTCTTTTCTATTGGCTGGGCCAAGAAAATCTAACTTTCACAAGTTTTTCTGAAATGCCGTACAAATACATGATATGCGATGGTCTTGACAAGTGTAGGGTAAAAAAAGTCATTCTTGCTGAATCGACGTTGTTTTGACTTGTACATAATGTTGCGTGAGCTTTATATTCTAGCGAATCAAAAGAACGGAAAAGCTGATCATTCATTAATTTTGGTTCTTAAGGTTTAGAGACTAATTCGAAGTGATGATAATGAGTTAAATATCAAAATAATGTCAAATGGCTTGAATTAGGAATTAAAAATTGAGCCAATTCGAGATATTTGATATTGTTTTCGGATTTAACACCCCAAAACCTGTTTGAATCAGCTCCCAAACTTTAGAAACCAGAGGAAAATAAGTTTTTTCATTGTTCTGTAATATCAAAAACTAGTAGCGATGTGTCTGGAACTTGGAATTAAAGATGGGCGATAGGTATCGATATACAAACTAGATATAAATCTTATAGAAACATATCGATATCGATACGTATCACCCATCTCTACTTAGAATTGAGATGATTTCTTTGATTATCCATTAGGGACATGAACCTGACAGGAATCATCCTAGCCACCATTTCAGCACATATCAAGGGTATTTCTAGCGATGAGCTTCATTATAAGGGCCTCAGAAGTTGCAGGATAATCGTTATAATCATTTCTACACGGAGAAATAGATACTTTCTCGTAAAGTTTAGAATCTAGAGAGGTTTGATATTTTTAGTATCGATACTTTTACATAAGATATGTATCAAATGTCAGTCAAAATTTTATGAAAATTTATATAAATTTATATAAACTAGATGCATACTTTGTACAAAAGTATAGAAACTGTAAATATTGAGCATCCCAATTAGAAACCATATTTATTTCCATCTTTTTTATATATCAAGAACGGAAATATTGTTATAAGGTCAAAAAGGTATTATCAAGAAAAGCGGATTTCGGTTTTTTTAAATGCTTCAGAAAATTTTAAAAATACGATTCTCAAAAATGTGTGTGTCTGTCTTTGATTCAGGATGCATGGATTAGGATTATCCTTTTTCCATAATAAGAGTTTTGGTCAGGAAACGAGAACATCCTGTTTCGGTACCGATCGCATCAGCTGCACGGAGAGAATAATCCATTATTTTTTCATGTAAAATACAAGATTTTTTACTGTGTTTCATATCAACGCCAGACCGAGTTTTGATTTCCATGAAGATTTATATTTCCACGCAGTAAAATAGTTCTCCATGAAGATTGTATGTACGTTTTCCAATTCACACAGTAAAAATTCTTGTAATGAAATTCAGAAGTTCATGGATTTTCAGGAGAATGCCTTATTCAGTAAATATTGTACTGGACATTATTATAAAGACTGTGGAGTTTTCTAGAATTAGATGAAAATACCATAATTTTGATTGTCAATTACAATCTGGTCCGTGGATAGTGATCCACCACAGTAATTTCAACTACTTTTCTCCCCGTGTTTTCAAAATTTGAAAGCAGATCGGCTTCTTGTCAATACTCAAGTTTCCATTTTCGTCTCAAGATATTTGTTATTAGAACGCATGAATTAGGGTATGTTTGACAGCAAAATGATTATTTTGCTCAGAAGGGATAATAACATGGCAGTGAGGGATCAATTGCGTCGAATTTCTTGAAAAAATCAAGAAAACAAGAGGATTTTGTCGATTTTTTATTTCCTTGAAAACCATAACTCTGCGAGGACATACAAGTCGTTCGTAATTTCCTATACAACTGGGCAATCAAAGGACAGAAATCGAGTATTCATATATTAGGATACATTGAAATTTTGGTTGAAACGAACGCAAAGAAACTTTCTGGTTGGCGAGAATAAAATTTATTTGTCCGTGAGAAACTGTTAATTATTGTGGATCAAATTTAGTTCGGCCCAAGCAAATTTCATTTCAGCCAGCCAAAAATTTTCTTCGCGTTCATTTCAACCAAAATTTCGTTTGGTTAGAACAAACGTTTTCTCAGTGTGTATACTGAAGGAACAACTTTTTTTGTTCACTCCATGTATTGAGATCCCACGTTCTAAAATACTCCCTATTTTGTCATTCATATTTCTATGGTGCTCAAAAGATGACGAGAGCCTGGGTCGAAGAATTTGGACGGTTTTCATCCTGAAGTTTGATTTTTAGACAGAATTTGTCCTGTTTTTGCGCGTAATATTCATAAATTAGTCTAAACATCCACTGTAAAAAAAAATTCCAAAACTGCAATGGAAAGTTTAACAGTTCTTTACACAAACTTTCTTTGGAAATTATCGTAAAAAATTTATGATTTACGGAGATTTTCGAAACTTCCCGAACTTTTTGTTTGTCAATCTGCTCAGGAAGTTCGAAAATTATTTTTCCAAAACAAGGTTGTAAATTCCCAAGCGTTTTTGTTTGTAATTCAACAACTTTTATTTACAGTGTCAAATATAAGACCAAAAATTGGCCACATTTTTCAACCCGGAGGAACATCGAAGGTAAGGATTTTTTTTCTTTTTCTCTAAGTTATAGAAAATAATATGCATGGGTTTCACAAATATTATCTACTGAGACTTGTATCGTAAGAATATGTTAAGATGAAGTTCTACACTGTAAAAAAGAATTGAGGAATTCACCTGCGAAAAATTTCTTCCATAAATGGGAGTTTTCCACCATAATTCGGTGGACTTTTTCTTCACTTGTAGAGGATTCAACACCCAAAAACAAAATAATTCCTCAAAGTGATGGAAAAATCCCTCATTTTTCATGAAAACAATTCCCTCGCGTTGAGAGTATGAAATCGTGTACCAACAGTGTAAAAAAGTATTGACGAATTTTACAACACTGTACTAGAGAAAAACTAGACCTTCACAAGTCCAACACCAAACTCACCAGGAACTTGTGGCTATCTAATTTTCGTATAGTTCAAAGTGAGAAAACTTAAAAATGCCAAGAACATTCTTACTTCGAAACACCTCAACGATCAAAAAGAATATTTCCATTAAATATTTAAAAACTTCTTTTAGTACACGCAAATTGCCCCATCATCGTCTTCTGTTTTTTTTTGTAAACTTTCACGTCTAAATCCTGAGAATTATCGATTTTCGTGTATAAATTCAGAAGGTAAAAAAATACATGTAAACGACAACATCGTATGTCATCCTATTCTTGCAGATTAGGAATTTGCAAATGATCAAGGAAGGAGAAGAAGAATTCATGTTCGTAATCCTCATACCATATTCGTATGTACAACGTCTCAACGTAAAGAAATAATAAGCTAAGAAAATAAATTATGATTCTTGTTGATTCACGGATAAGATGTTGGCGCGTGAGACGCCTCTACAGATTTTTATCTGCTGACAATTAATAATCTTTGACTTCAAATGTTCTCATAACTTTCTATCGATCGAACGATCGTATGATCTAGACGTTCTACGGATATAAAATTCCAACGATGATTGTGAATGCTGTATGACTGTGAGTGTGTATTTTATTCGAAAATATGATGATGATGATGATGATGATTAGCAATCTACGAAAAGATAGTTTTTCGTCTTAATTTATTGTGAATTTATACCTAGACTAGAATTTTATATTTTATAATGACGTTTGATTGATATTTTTATCCATGTAGCGACGCAATATGTAACACGGTAATTTGTTTCAGTTACTACATTCACTTCCTTTACTCTACACAAAAAGAAAAAAGTTAATAATATTTAATAAACATTTCTCAATCCTTAGAAAAATGACTGTCAATTCGATGAGGAAGAGGAAAGTTTATAGTCAACTTATGAAAAATTCGTAGGGAAAATACTAATGGTACTGTAATTTTAATCGTTTATTGAAATGAATTAGTAATGGAATAACGAATAACTGAACTATTGAAAACCCAAAGTCTCGAGTGTTTGTTTTAACGATGTTCTAAGGAGTTCTAAGGAGTTAATTTGGAGAATTAAATGAAGATGATTCATCAGATTGTGTGGATTTGAATTTTCGTGTCGTTCCTATAAACGATTCCAACTTCAGCAACGTAAATACTAAATATCGAAAATTTTATTGTTTTTTTGCCCTGTAACTGTAAATCTTTTGGTGAATTCACTACGAATATTCTGCAGCGATACCCTCTTTCCTTGAACTGCCAGTCATTTTTCTAAATATGATCAGCCTTTGTCTTTCCTTATTTTCTGAATATTTTTCGATTTAACATCGTAACTTGAAGGATGAATGTGAATTATAATTTTCAAAGTCTTTGGTTGAATTCTGTTGAATTAAATATTAAAAATCAGTACTTTACAAAATAATAACACTGAGAAAAATGGTACAGTGAAATATGGATGGACCAAGCATATGGTATAGTCCCTAAACTGTTGAACAAAAATTTTGAATTTAATACACGAAATTTGGAAGCACAGATTTTATGAGAATTCAAATCAATTGGTTCACTGAAATAACCAAATTTCTTCCAACCAAAGATAGATAGTTTATTTGACCTCTCTCCATAAAATATTTCTTAGGATTAATGAAATATTTAATCGCATCAAATAATGGAATCAGTTGCCCCAAATAAATTGGTCTTTTAAATAAATAATTAATTCGCCCCAAGTAATCAGTTTTTGCATCTAATTGAATATTCAATTCCTACAAATAAATATTTTATGGAGGGAGGACAAATAAATATTTTTTCCAGTGTTGATTTGGTGAAATTCATTTTGTTATGAAAACCATTTCAAGATAACTTTAGGTTTGAATTTCAATAAAAGTGCGGGGCATTCAATACAGAAACATGTGGGTTAATCGCTTCCAAACTTTTGTATAAAAATCAATACAAATATTTTTAACAGTGAACAATCGATCGCATCGTCATGTTAACTGAACGTATCGTTAGTTTAACTCAGCGTATCGTGATTTCGATTGATTCGTTCAGTTCTTATGATTGTGCAGTTTGGTCTATCTATATTTTACTACTCGATTAATGATCATGACTACTCTTTGTTCTCCACGAATGAATTTAGATAGCATAAATGTTTTACGATCAAGCATTATATATTTCATACAGCAAGACGCACTCACAGAAATATCTTTTTCTTGTCAGAAGTAAACATTTCTGTAAGTGCGGAGGCATTGAATATAACAATAGTCGTTTTAATGTACCATGAGAATTAAGCAAATTCATAAATAAATTCTTTATCAAATTAAAACCAGTTTGTTTGAAAATCCAGATTATAGAATTATTATTTATAATAAAGATCCAACATACGGAAATGAAAAGGAAGGAAGGCAAAAATGTTTTATAAAAATTTGTTCATAACTCATGAAAATACAGTTCGAATGTTTTTTTGTTTTTATATATCACTCACTAAAATTCAAATAAATTTCATTTGCCGGAAGTGTACACACATCTCTATTATACACAGAAACAAGAAATTACCAACTTCGACGAGAAAAAGAATCCTGACATATGTTTTCAGTTGTTAATGTTGCGACATCGAATTTCATAGCTAGAGATGTGACGAACATAAATACTATTCCTACACAAGTGCTCACACTGTTGTAAATTCCCTTGTGAGCGTTGAAAAATTAGTGAAGGATGAGCAGATGGGCTGTCAGTCGATTGGAATGTAGAAAAATCATTTGATGTTGATCCCATGACAATATATTTTCCGCGAAATTTCATGATATATTCGAGATTCTGGTTTTTCAATCAATCTATGATCAGTAAATTTTCACGAACTTCGTTGCATATCATCAAAATTTCATGCTCAATGGATCAATGTTGAAGATTTATCTGTTTGTAGACATTCAAAAATAGAAACTCTAATGTATCTTGGCAAATGACTATCTAAATATCATTTAAAATCTTTCAAAATTTCTCGCACGACAATGTTGGAAATTCAAAAAGATACTTCAAATTGGTAGTTTGAAATTATTCTAAAATATTTTTCAATTGAGTTGAATTCATTTTCATAATTTAGAAAACTATGAGAATGAGATAGAATGAAGGAATCATATTCATTCCTCAACTAGCTAGAATCTTCGGTTGTAGGATGCTTTTTTTCATGTACAGATATTACAGTAATCTACTTATATCAATTTTATTTGCCAGTTTGTGCAGAACGTGATAAAACGATCTGGATAACAAATATAATATATAATGTAATGTAACAATACACGAGTGCGGACTTCAATTTTATCATTTTCCACTACTCTGCAACGAAATAATCATTTCCACGATATTAAAAACAAAAAATATCTGAAATGGATTTTAACTACCTTTTTCAATGTTAATCGTGCTTTTTTCAATTACGTTTGTACGTTCCTTCACGGATGATTACACTAATTCATGATTATTGAGCTAAGAGGGAAAGGAAGAATAAGAATTCCCATCTTCATTAATAGAGTGAAGACATCAAGTCAAGATAAAAACACAAAAAACTGTGTAACAGTGATAAATATGAAATCGAAATTCCCCCAACGGATAGAATTTCGTGAATTTGTTGAATTGAATTTAGAAAAATAATGAAATTTTCGGAATTTCACAGATTTTTATCTGCAATTCCTCCCATTTAATAATCCATGAATTGAATTTTCATTGTTTCTTTTCTTTTATGTGAAAATATTTCACCATTGAATCATCAAAAAGGCCGGCGGACCCAGTTCAAGTCCATACCGCCGATTTGCTGGTTAAAACCTATGGATTCTTGTTCTAATGAGTATAGTTATAAAATTATAAATAATAATAACAAGATTCTTCGCTTCAATAGCTATATTTTGTGCTGTCCCAGCATTTTTTTATGATGATCATGCTTATTAATATTTTGTCCACGTGCGAAAAACAATAAAGATTCCCTGATCTGCGAATATACTGCAGAACTGCGGAATATTAACCGATCTTCGCAATGAAATTCCGATGACTCAATTAGGGAGAAACATTTTCAACTGTACAACCAGTGACCAATCATTGATTTATGGACTGATATCTCATCGATTCCTTCCAGTGGTCAACCACTGAATGCAGGAATAATGAAACTTCACCGATCCAAATTTAGAATGGAATAATTTAACAATCTTAGTAATGAATATGTTACTCGGTAGAATATAATAAGTTAAAAAGTGTTTCTCTTTTTTCTCCTGAGATTTGACTGAACAAATACTATTATGAAATTTTTGATGAATCCAAAATTCCTAAACATGCCAGTGGGATGGATGAAAAATAAAAAATACCCAAGGTTTATCGATGAGGAAATGATAACAAAGAGCTAAACAGAAAGGAAAGGTCTATTCGAAAGAATTCCTATTTGGAAATGTGTACCATCTCTGTTATAAGCAGAACTTTCAAGAATATGGTTTCTCCTGTCAATGAAGTGTCCAATGGAAGGCATTCCAAGCGCTTTTTGAAGTTAGAGTATGCCTGAACATTGTACAAAAAGCCTCGAAAGATGTCTACAATAATTTTCACAGAGCTCACTTTGGCAATGACAAAGGAAAATTAATTATAACTTATCGAAGTGAGAGAACTTGAGCTTTTGGTCGAGAGAAAATAACTTCTGGACGATTCGAGTCTCTGGAAAGAAGCCATCACTCGATTCAATTCGACTGCAGCTTTCAAAATATTGTAAGTATATTTTCACATTTACGAATAAGAAATGGAAGCAAACTTGCAAACATTTCCCGCATACCCGCCTATAATAAAAGTAATACCATCCTCTGATTTATCTCCGGAATAAAGTTATCGGATATCGAATGTTGTGGCGGAGAACATATAACAGAAACAAAGGAAAGCTTAACAAGAACTTACGGATGAGGTGGTGGAGCGTGAAAAGCTGCAGCGGCTGCTACGGCTGCCGCATGATGTTCCCACGCTGCCGCGGCCGCAGCCGCGGGATGAGGCGGCGGTGGTGGTGGTCCAT
This sequence comes from Gonatopus flavifemur, assembly GCA_018340375.1. NCBI lineage: Eukaryota > Metazoa > Arthropoda > Insecta > Hymenoptera > Dryinidae > Gonatopus > Gonatopus flavifemur. Next base: position 19,175,858 of record JAFFJZ010000005.1, read on the forward strand.
GATGCGGATGAAAGGGTGGCGGCGGCGGAGGTGGATGAGGATGCGGATGAAATGCCGCGTGGAAAGCTGAATGGGGATGATGCGGAGGAGGCGGTGGTGGAAGAAGGGAAAAGGCCTCCTGATGATAAGCGACTTCTTTCTCGGGCATTTTCGGATTTGCTACCGCCACCGCTGTAGCTGCTACCAGGGCCAGATGTTGCGCCAAAGAATCGGCGCTATCTTTGTCCAGGATCAAGGGCGATTCGAAACGTATTCCTTTAGTTTGGTTACAATGGTACCACGTATTTGGTGGCACCGATGACGTCGAAGAACCACCAAATGTACCGAGGCGTTCATAGTACGTTGTTACTCTGCCCGATGCTTCAGCTTCAATTAGATCGTCATGGTATCTTCTATTACACCCGTAAATATCGCAGCACGTCAAATCATATGCAGTTGGCACACAGGCGGCCCTGTTCCCTCCGAAATTTGTATAATTTTGTATGGACACTGTAGGCAAGTCGTACAAGTTTTTTTTCAAAACAATCGCATCCAAACTTTCTACATCTACATCTTCATCCGGCTCCAGAATACAATAGGCTTGCAAACTGTAAGGGCAATGGTGGTTCCCGTCGGCAAGCCTCTTCGCGTTTGCACAGGAATCAATGGTATGTTATATTTCCTCACTTGCGATCCGTCGCACTATTCACACTCATCGTATCCTGAGACGAAATTCTTACACAATTCCCAAAACACTGTTTAACACCAACAAACAAAATGTCACTTGCTCACTAATTAGATGTTCAGGTTCCGTCCAACATTGAGTAAAATTTCAACGATACCGGCACTCGTTTCTCCCCTTTTCCTCTTTATATTACATTCACAATGACAATGACAATGACAACAATGATGAATTTCAATCATACAAATTCTATCTACTCGAACAAGAAAAGTATTTAGAAATGCAAATGATATGTATTAATATATGTATCTACGAAATCACAGTTCTCTTTTTTCGAGTGACAGATTTTCATGACTAAATGATCTCCTGGGATGCCAAGTTTTCACGTATCGATAAATAAGTAGCAAGGAGGAATCAATTGAAATAATGGGGTGATTAATGAAACAGTGTTACACAAATACACGGTGTCCTTATTCTTTGGCGGGTATGGCGGTACTGAGAGTCCTCGTTCGTACACGACGGAGAAGAGGTCGGATGGAGCGGTGTGGAGCACATTCGTGGGCCAGAAAGAGAAGACAGAAGAGGCAATAAGAAGCAAAGAAAACTCAAAATAAGAGCGAGAGGGAACGATGGACGGACGTCCCTCGCTCGGAACATTGCCCACGGAAGGGAGAGAAACGAAAGAAGGAATAGTTTAGTAGAGTTGGAGGGGAGATGAGAAGCGTGGCTGCTGGAGGGGAGTTTAGTTCGTTGATGAAAGAAGGGTGGAAGAGAGAAAAAAGAATGGGGAAAGGGAAATTGACGAGAGAAGAGGTGAGGACTAAGGCAAAAGAGAAGTTGAGGGACGAAGATGAGGGACAGGCACCTACCCACGAGTAAGAAAGAGGGAGAGAGAACGCGTGTCAGCTCGACAACTCAACTAGCACCAGCCAGCAGCCAGCCGTCCCTACTGACTCCCACACTGAATCTTCCTCCCGTTTCTCTTCTTTTCCTTCTTCCAGTCTTTCTCTCACTTTCTTTCATCACTCTCTTCCCATCTCTTCTTACTTTCTTCAACCACATATAGAAGACAAATGAGAGATCACTACGGAAGATCATTTTTTTTAACTATAAAGCTTATCTAATTTGGTGAAGGGATGATTCTAATGCTTCGATATGGACTCGCTGGAAGGTTAAATTCGTTTTAGTTCGATATTTCGCATCAATTTTTTTTTTTTTTTTTATTGAACCAGTTGATGACGAACTATCTGTTTTCTTTCAACTATGATCACCAAAGAGACTAATAAATTTTGTCTTGACGAAGACAACTTAATCGTTCCTTCTGGAGTAATTTATTGCAGGTACAAATTCTTCATCGCGAAAAAAAAACATTTTTATGTAATTAAAATCGGTAAATTCCGATTGGTTTTATATGTGGACAGATTTAAAAAATGTCGAGAAACTGTTGAGCTCCGATGAATCAACTGAAGCACATTTCTTCCACAATAGTCGTAGCAAAATTCCATCAAGGGTAGAAATATTGTACAATATCTTGCACTTCGAACAGTTCAGTTGTACGTTTCATAAAAAGTTGATGATTTTGTATATCTTTCGTTCAGAAAAATCAAATTAAATTCTTTTTCGGTCTTCGTGTTCAAGGGAGGATTTTGAGGAATAATCAGTCTGTATTTCAAGTTGATATTCTCCCCTGATCTTTAGAGTTTAGATCGCCGATTCATAGAATGTATGCAATGTTGAATAGATATGACTTATGGATTGATATTTTCTGTATGAGTCATAATGATCTCAAAGTGCAGTTTGCGGTTAATTATGTTGATCAGGGAGATATTTTTTTTCATTGAGATATTATCTTTTTTGTTAGCTTGTTAACTTTAACTACTTTGTATTTTTTTGTCGGCCATATTATGCTGTATGAAATCATTTTTTGTACTGGGACTTTCCCGTGAAAATCATAAAAAAATCAATAAATGAATATTTAGCTAGGAATCGATTCAAATTAATTAACCGATAAATATTTAGGTGAAATGTTTCTTTCAAAATTGGAAGCGATAGAAAATTAAAAATGATTCAAAATGTTCAGAAACTTCTTTGAAAACAAAATTGAGTAGTTTTACTCAAATAGTAGGAATAGTTACAATGTGAAAGCAAAAAAATTGATTCTATCATCAACTTGAATCAAGAATCCTCCAGAGTCGAAATTAAGAGCCTTCTTTTCATCTATCTATCGAAGATAAGAAAATTCATCGCACTTTGAAGGGCAAAGAAGGAGGATAGAGTTCCTCCTTTGCTCCTCAAAGTGGTACAGATTTCTTGATGGAGAGGTGTTGAATTTCGATTCAGGTTTTATTATCTTTTTCAAATTATTTTTCATTATGGACAGTCCGATTCAATTCAATTGGTCCTCACTTTGAAAATTGAACAGATTTTGTGGCTCTTATGTAATAGAAAAGTAAAAGTTTAATAGAAAATACTTGTTGATGTTTTCAATTCCTCCCATGAGTCTAATAATTTGCATACCTCTGTGGTTTAAAACTGAGTATAATAAACCTTTTTATCTGCCTTTCAACATAAGCTTCATGTTACGGATGGGAATAATAATCTCTTCTTTACGTGTATACACTATCCGTACATTATTTAGCAGGTGGATGAACATGAAAATGGAGTCCACGGCAGTGATCTGAAAGTGCGGGTGCTGAAGACTCCTAACATGTAACTTTCGAAGACTACTACAGTCTTATCACACGTTAATGTGAAACAAAGAGAACTACATTGTAGTCGGTGACTGCACTGTAGTACAGTGTAATCCATCTGACTCCACTTCGACGTGTGGTAAGACTGGAATAGTCACAAAGGGTTGCATGGTGGGGGCTGTCAGCTCCCGTATTCTGGGATCACTGGTCCACGAAGATGCGACGAAGATATCGATGGGTGTATTGGGTTGTCAACATTTTCACTCTCATCCAATAAATGATAACTTAGCTGTCGAGAATATGTGAAATAATAAAGAATTCATTCAAGTGATTGCAACATTTCAAGGTTCCGCATTGAATTATCTGAAAACAAAATCACAAATTACTAAATTGCAAATGATTTCTGTGATAAGTAAGATTAGTTCTGAGCTGAAAATTCATTCTTCGAGTTTGCAGGTGAGTTCGATTTACCCTACGAGCTTGAATGTTGCGAACCTAATACGATGATTGGATTGACTGCAGTTAGTTGCATCACACATATGATACAGTTCACTGATCGGAGGTAATTTGAAAGCATCAACTACCGTCGTTGGTTTCAAATTTAATTTTTGCATCGCAGATTCATAGTTTCTATCGCATCTTTAAAAATTCATCTCACTTTCAGCTTTTCCTTGGTGTTGCAATCACACATTGAACGAGAAATACAGTTATAAGGGAGGGAAAAGCTGCAGGGTCTATAGCCCAGAGCAGTCAACAGAATTCTGAATTTGAAAACATATCATATTTGTTGAAATCAATGAAAACATTTTGAGTCACCTCAGGTTCTGGTATCGAATCAAAAAAAATATTTTTATTGAATTTAAGTTACATTTATTCCAAAATGAATTATGAAAATCAAATTTCAGTTTATATACTGAGAGTGAGGTATCCACCTGTGACAAATAACATTTAATTGTTCAAGCTAGATTATAATTTGCATGAATAAAAATCAAGTAGTCTGGAATATGAATAAAATACTTAATTCACCTGCAGCAAATTACATTTATTTGGTTGAACTACACTGTAAAAAATGAGTGTGGAATTTTCCCTCAAAAAATTGTGGCAGTCGAGTTCCTCCATGGATGAGGAATGATTCACCATAATTTAGTGGACAAAAAACAAAATAATTCCTCAAAGTGGTGGAAAAATTACACATTTTTGATGCACTGAAAAAATTACCTTGCGAAAATTACCGTGAAATTCAAATTCAAAAATGCAGCCTGTAAAAATGAGTGAGTTTTGATGTGAGAATTCTAAAAAATACATAGTAATATTTTTAAAAATTCCTACTTGTCCCTCGATCACTGGAATTCCATGGTAATTTTTCAAATAAAATTCTCTCAGTGTGGAAGAACAATCCCTAGTAGAAATGCTCCAGTAATTGACGAGTGTTGTAACCCTCAACTAGTCAAAAACTAGACGCTTGCAAGTGCCTCGTAGGGTTCTGGTGAGGTACTTGGAAGTGTCTAGGGTCTGGCCAATTAAGCGTTGCAAAACTATATTCTTGAAGTTGGAATCGTTTATAGAAACGAAACGAAAATTTAAGCTCACATAATTTGGCGAACCACTGTTATTTTTCACTTTGAATCAACTCTTTGCAACTGGATACATCGTTTGAAGGATGTAATGCAAGATTTTCAGTCTCTAATAGCTGAATATCCGGTTGTTCGAGCACAAATTCGTTCCACTAAACAATTCAAACTTCAGCATCATGCAAAACTCCTCCACGACGAGGAGACAGAATCCACCAACAGTGTGAAGGAAAACTCCGCACAATTTTCATAGTGTAATTTTTTATTTGGACTTCAAGTCTAGTATTCAATTATATAATGTATATATTCAATCGCTATTTCTTGTGGAATTATTGGACAGATTTCTCAGCGACAGATACGAATTTCGAGAAATCATTGAAATTAGTATAGTTACTTCGATCTATTGCAATGTTTAGAAAATTGAATATTTTTGTACTTTTTGTCTTGCAAGAATCCTGATACAGGTAACCCACACACATTGATGAATAAGTGAGAAAACCAATACGATAAACCAACAATTCAGAGCCAACAACTATAATTATCACAAAAGCCGTATATTTTTTTGTTTTTCCAAATAATCATCGACATCCGGCATTTGCGAACCATTATTACCATCCTCCCTTCCTCACTTCCAAATGTTTTCTTTTGCCACCCATAAGTTTTTGTTTCAAGAAGACTCATCGAGTTTCTTACACAAAACGTACAATAATCTGGCATTCACACAAAGTTGGGGAAAAAAAATCTGGTGGTGACGATGTTTAGCGTCTTTTACGAACTCGCACTGTCGACGGTATAATACCATCCTTACTTCCACTTCCATTCAAGTTTTTGCTTTTTCAGTTTCGCATTTCCGTACCCATCATCCTGCCTGCGGCAGCACGTGTGAGACAACTGAGACTGCACCACGATTATTCTTTTCTCAAGAGGGATGTGTAGGTCGAGGATCAGAGCTCGGTTTTCAAGAAGACGCACCACTTAGTTCTCTTTCCGGGCAATGATGATAAAGCGTATAGAGACAAAACAGTTGAAATTAATGTATTACCAAAGAAGTGCCCTATAGAAAATAAATCTACACTGAAAAAATAAAATAGCAGAAATTTATAAGATAGCACGACACAGTATCGTTCCGAGCCTTTGAACTGATATTCTTATAACATAATGTTCCGATATCTTCCATTCTAAATCCAAATCACTTATTTGCCTCTTACACTGAGAAGAATTATCTATTATGAATTACTAGACAATTTTTCTCCGTGTATGAATTGTGATTTTTCTTCATCTATACCGTGGAATCTACCATTCGAAAAGTCAAAGCGCTTCATTGTCATTCGACAGTGAATTTCACCAACACCTCTTCCCATAATTATATACGAATTTGGAAATTCTTTTACATGGGTGGAAAATACAAGGAAATATATCTCTGGTAAAAACACGGATAGATTCGCATGAAAATTTGCAGATGGATACAAAAATAGGATTGAAACGGATAGAAATACAATCCACTTTCATTCGTTTCAATCCTATTTTTGTATCCATCGGCAAATTTTTATCCGAATCTATTCGCGTTTTTACCAGGGATGTGGAGGAATCAATCCATACATTTTTGAAGAATTTTCGGTATTTTGACATACATTTCCTACAATATCAAGGTAAAAATCACATGAAATTGAGAACTCTCACATAAAGTTATTAGGAATACATAATTTCATACTAAAACCTGGTTTTCAATACGAGTGATAAAAATTGTCAGTTGTTACGTGTAAAAGAACTCACTTAAATTGTTTTTATGGTATCGTTCATTTCCTCTACACAGGAGCAAGCTGTTCTTTCATTAGAAATCATGCGAATTTTCTTCAATAACCTTGGAAAGAAGATGAATCGAAAATCACTTGAGCACACTAAGGGAAAAATTAGCTTTTCTCAAGAACATATCCTAGCTTTGAATGTCCTATGAACGTGCATAGCATATACAAACATACGAGTCCGTTTTATAAGCGTTCATAATATATTCTACACATCCGAATGCGACTAGAGTATTTTCTTATTTGAAGAAAACATTTTTCTTCTCATCTGATACCAACGCTGGTGAAAAAGACCCCTTAAATCCTATTAGAACAAAAACAAATAATAAGAAATAAGGTGTGCTTTTGTCAGTTCTGTCTCATTTCCTATTAATATTCTTGGAGTCCAAAATAATTGGCATTCAATAGAAGAATATGTGGGAGATTGGACTGTGAATATCAATTTATGTTTCTTCATAGCTTGTAAGTATTGCAAAACAAAATTACAAAAAATTGTTGACAGTTGAAGGTTATTACTTTTAAAATCCTTTTATACTCGCCAGAAAATCAGTAAAAGACTGAAACTCAACTTTAGAATTCAATTCTGGTCGTGGATTTTATTATTATCCATTGAAAACTTTCGTTGAACACATAATTTATGAAAAAAGTTGGCGAAAAATTTAGCTCGCTTTTGTTGCTACTTGAGTGCTCTTAAATCCCATTACTTTTTTCATCATTCAAATCTTAGAATGAAAGTCAATCATAAACAGATTCAAATGGACGTTCAGAATTAATGAATCAATAGCTATACTCGGACCCCTTCATAATCCTGAAATCAGTTATTTTCTAACGCATGCATTCCGAAAAAAGTGATATCTTATGATCGATGGGAGAAGGTGTCGGTTATTTTCTTTCGTTTCTATGATCCTGTTACTCTTGAAAATAATTAAAATCCTTCATAATGCTCATATCCTTAACAAAATTAGTTTTATGAAAACGGATGGAATCAAACAAAAACTTATTCCGCAGTCCGTGAGATGGCACTTCTGACGATTCATGAGTCAAAATGAAAATAATGAATCCAAGAATTATAAAAGGGCTTGAATGAGTATCAGTTACTCAATTGAAATGATGGGTTATTATCACAGTTCTAAACTTTGGAATTGGACCTTTGTTTTTGAATGATTGTTGAATATCATTGGATACACATTCGATTTGCATAGAAATCATTCATCCGTTTCTTGGAATGAATTAGTCATTCCCTGATAAAAAAATCCATCAAATCCCATTAATAAATCAGAAAATTAAACATGATTGATTAGGAAGTAACAAGAATCTCATTGAATCTGATTCACTGATGGGATTCGATGGATTTTTTATATGAGGGTTACCAAATGTTCGGAATTCATATTCCATAGAGAGAGGTTGAGTGATGAGATAACTAATGAGATTCAATGAGCTCCCACATATTCTTCTATTAAATTTCAAACTTTTGATTTCGATGAAGATAATAGCTAAATTTTTTCCAATAGAATTTCAGGGGTCTTCTCCTCCAAGGAAGGCGCAGTCTTTAAGAAAATTTTACTCGGTGCATACTTGAAAGTTAGATTCAGTACTCCAGAAAAAGCAAAAAAAAGAAAATTCACTTTTATCTTGATTTTATCAGGCTCATCTCAAACACGATAATAAATGACGATTTCCAAATTGAGCGTGAAAACAATGGAAATCACTGGATTTCAATCAAAAAGTACAGTTAATTCCATAAAAGTTTATATTTTTCATACGTTTTTGTGTATCACATGGAATATATTTCAAACAAATATTTCTAATATTCAATTTAGAATGTATTTCTCGTTTTAAAAATGTAATTAAGATGATTGTTGAAGTCCTGATGAGATTAGAATTTTGAGGTTTTGAATGAGAAAACCTTATCACATCTCTCGATTTTGCAAAGACGATTTCAACAAAAATGTCATGCAGGCATACATCGAGACTACGATGAAATTCCCGTAGAATCGTTGGAAAGATGGAAAGTATAACATATCTTGAAGAAGATGAGACCAGAAATCGGGTTTATCTTATTTAGACTCTGTGTTTCCCCTTGTACAAGTTCTCCAAGGGTTACCGCAACGTAAAAGTTCGATGAATTTAAAATCAACTCGAGTACATGCACCGAAAGAATTTTCTTGTAAAAATTACCGAGAAATTGCGTTCATTTTAAAGAATGGCTTGTAAAAATGAGTGACTTTTTGAACAGTTGAAAGTGATATTTTCTATGAATTCTACAAAATACATGATAATATTTGAAAAACTTCCTACTTGTCCCTCGATCACTGAAATTTCACGGTAATTTTTCACATAAAATTCTTTCAATGTGGAGAAAATATTCCCTTAAACATTATCATGAGCGATTGCGTACGATCGTACTAATTTCTCCGGTGAATACTGACATGAGGCCACGATATGATGAACCAAAATGAGGTTGAATGGGCATTTCTTCCGTTCGAGGCAACAGAAGGTAATTACATCGGCCATCTTTCTTTCTAATGTATATTTGATACTAACGACCCTGATACGACCCAAGCTTTATGAATGAATGAAAAATGATCGAATATATTCAAGCAGTTATTCAAAAATTGACTCATATTCATAAAGACAGCACATCAATTCAATTTCCAGTTATATTCTTGTGCTATATTGTAGTCACAGTCCAGTTATTTTGATATAAAATCAGATCATCTTCCCAAATAGGGTTTTAAATCAAAAATGAAATTCCACGCGAAGCAATAAAAGAACGCGCACTTGTGTATTAAATCAAAAATATAAATTCAAGAATTTGGGATCAAAAGTCGTTAAATTTCTTACATTGGTATTTATATTTTGAACTGATGATTAAAAGATTTAATCAATCGCTACAATCTCAATACTCATGCTTGTATATTCTACACGACTCTTTTTCGCGAGGCAGTCTGTTTCAAATACTCTTCTTCTTCTTCTTTCCCTGTTTCCCCAGCAATTATCTTCCCTTCTCTAAGTAAGTCATTTATTCATGACCTAAATAATAACACCACAACTTTCGAATCGTGCTATCAGTACTTTTGGTGCCCACAGAGTACAATTACAGTGGAAGAAAATACGTGCGTGACGCATTTGAACGAATTTTGAAGTAATCAGAAAGTCGCACACGCGTGCTACAAATTGCTGCTGGAGCAATATAACGACTCAATTGGATATAATGTTTGTGCATTCCATTGTTGAAACTTCTTTGAAGTTTAGGGTAATTTAAGTAATAATTCTTCTGACATGCCGTGGAGTTACGGTTAAGAGGATACGAGCGATTTTTGGAAACTCTCCTTCTGCCGTATAGGCATATCTTTTTTTAACCAACGTGTGCGGATGGTAACGCTCGTATCCTCTTAAGGGATACATATATATATGTATATTTATAAGGAGTTAGACACTGATACAAGAGAACACAGGATTGGAATAACCCTTCTACCAAGTTGAAGAAGAGTGGGAGAATGGGCTGAGCCAATGATGAGACTCCTTACGGGGGGCCTAACCAGATACCTGTTGGTCAGGTGTATCCCACTCTTCAGCGAAAGTACCTTCCCTTCTTACTCACTTTTTCTTTTCGTTCTTTCCTTGTTTTTCTCTCTTCATCGGATGTGAAAAGGAGATTATTTCACTTCTTTATCCGTTTTTTTTCTTAGTTTCTTTTATAAAATTTAGTTTGATCATTGAAAATTATTGCAATACTTGGGAACGTAACGAACATTCTTGCGCATTGTTGTTTCCATTTCTTTTTTTACTCCCTTGTTGTGAGAAAAAAATAATAATCATTACAACGCAAGCTGTACATTAATCAGGGTCTGTTTCTGCTAAAAGAGTCGTATATAAGAAGGAGATAATAGACGTGCAATCGAATAAGACCTTGAAAAAGAAATCCATGGTTTAGGCTAGCCCCCTGTGGCTTGAGCTCATTAAGCGTTGCCTTCCTGACTGCCCCCTAGTAGTTTTCTCCGTTCTTCACAGCGTCTCATCTTTCCTCTTCGTCTGTCTTTCCGTTGGCGTGACACGGCGGGGAGTTCTGTGGATAGTGTTATCGTGCGTATGCGTGTTCGTTCCTTCAGCTCCGTGCGTTCATCAGGTAAAAAAGAAGCCGCCTATGCCGACACGCAGGGCGCTAGATTCTGGCTCGGTTAGTTATAGAGAGAGGACCGATCGGAGGGAGTGGCGGAGGGACAATGAACCACCAATCCAGCCGAGCTTGAGAGCAAAGAGAGTCGCCAAGTTCCTTGAGGTCCGAAAGGACGACAGAAGGTGGGATGGTAAAACATTAATGGGCCCTCTGAAATTGGGGAATTGAGTTTGCTCCTTCTCCTTCTCTTCTTGTCTTTTTCTAAAGTGTAAAACGAAATAAAAATCAAAATGTAATCCTCTTCCCCCCTTCGTTTTCCTCTTAACGCCAATAATCTTTGGCACGTCTATCTGACGAGATAATTTGTTCTCCCTTTCTTGGGATTTACAGAAAAGTTAGACTTAGTTAGATTCTTAGTTGGTTAGTTAGTCACCTAATTAGTTTGTTGAGAGCGCACACTTACGAGTTTCTCCTCTACCACTATAGAAAATAAGATGCAGCATACGCGCGCGGCTCCTCTCGTTATTATAGACCTTCGAACACTTGGGCGTGGGAAAACGGCTAGGGAGATTCATCGTTGTTTGTCGGTTACTCGCAGTTAAGATGTACGCGACGACGGGGACGATTCCAAGCCCTGTTATCTCCTGTATACCGACACCGAATCGCCGCATTTTAAATGCGTGTGTTCAACGATGTACAGTTACAGGTGAAATATGAACGGTCAAATCGGAAAAAAGAAACGAAAACGTAGTCTTTCAGGTGTAATTTATCTTATAGAACTTTCCAAGATATCTAAATCTAATTTATTGGAAATATTTTTAAATGCTTTTACATATTTCTTTTTCACGGTGTTTGCCAAGGGAAAAATATCACGCATATTCAAGCTCACATTCTTATTAATTTATTGTAAACAAGTAACTTTCACTTTGAAAGCTGATCTGAATTTTACATTTGATTTGTTGGCTTTACAACAAAATAAAAGTACTTTATATTTAAACAAAACCATATATTCAAGCGTTTGGACAGGATTATTTTGGAAATTCGTGTGAAAAAGCTGATCTCATGAACCTCCAATGAAAAGTAAGTATTTCAAGGGTTGAATCAAATCTAGGGAAATTTTGGAGCTATTTGGAAGTTGTAGAGAAACTTTATGTTTCATTCAATTCTTCCGCAATGCAATAACAGTCTCATACGTCACGACAAGAAGGATAAAAATCTACAGGGTATGGTGATTTATGAAATAAATAGTAATTGTTAGCTACCACATAATTGGTACCAGCTACCGCAAAAATGAAATTTCACATCAGTCTGTAGTTAGCGGTACAAAAATGATTCGGTAAATGTAACTTCGTCACTGGTAACCAAAAGTTATGGTTGTACATTTTTTGTGTGATAAACCATACTGTAAAATGAGTATTTCTCACCATTTAAATCTCCTAATCTCGTGCGTAACCACCCAAGGAAGTAAATACAACACTGTAAAGAAATTCCTTCTGAAAATTCAGAAAATGTCACTATAATTTTTTAGTCACTTTCTTCTGAATTTTCAGAAAAATTTTGCTGACTTTTTAAGGAACTCCAACTAAATTTCGGAGCGTAGTGAGAATATTCAGTCAAGTTTCTTAGAATTCAGCAAAATTTTTCTGAAGATTCGGATGAAAGTGTCTGTAAATTATTACAGTCACATTTCCTGAAATTCTTCACAGTGAATCGGACTTTGTCCCCCGTCCAACAAATGTTTCGGAAATCTGTATCAAACCCTGACCAAATTTATCATACACTTCATAAAATATAAAGTTCCACAAAACCACTTCCAAACATCCCAAGATCTGAAAAAAGTTGCAATGATCGTTTTAATATGTTTTAAACTATTTAAATGCGAAAGACACGTGTGTTTTAAATATAAATTACAGTATTTAATATAAAACTGGATCTTATCAAGCCATCGGTTGATATAGGCTAATAATTCCTAACAAATCTGATAAGTCAATCGGACTGGAATTCCAAATTTTGAAACGTTCGAGAGCTTCGAAATGATTGAGAAAATTAGACAAGTGGCTATCGAAATTACATTCCTCTCAGGTCTCGACAATCATCGGTTCTGTTACAAATATATATATATAAAGAGCTGGATCCAGAGTGAAAGAATAATGGCGTGTTATATCATTGCATGTTTATGTAGCTAAGATACGTCAGGGAGTAACAATAATATATTTGTTAAAGATGATCAGTTCATCTGACCCATCACATTTTATGAGCGATGAGGCAGAGAGGCTGCCTGAATCCGTTTTGCATCGAATAGAAGGAGAATCCACAAAAGATGAAGAAGATGAGAAGTATAGAGGAAGAAGAAGGGAGGAGAAGAAAGGTGGGGCGAAAAGATAGGAAGGAACAGAGGTGGCGCGAGGTAGACAGGTTGGTCCGGTCACCACCCGGGGGCGCCTCGAGGTGGCCGCTGCTCGCACGCCGTGTTTCGAACAAAGATGAACCGCGCGAACACGCGCGAAAGAAACAAGGATAAGGCGAGCCTCGAAGAAACATGGTGGCCTCGCCCCACGCAAAGACCTCCCGAAGACGGGCGTTCAGGGTCCCGAGTCACAGAATCCCTTGAACGCCCCGAAGCTCTTTCGCAGCTACTCCCCGTGTACGTGCTACGAAATTGCTTCTCCGTAACACGTTGTTCTCGTAATAATCTTGTCAAAATTTTGATATCGTATTGATGTACTAGTTGTTAGAAATTCTGTTGTTCGCAAAATTTATCAAGTCAAGTGAATAAAGATTCAGTCTAAATATTTTTCACTGAATTCTTTAGGGTACTTGGAGGCTATCCAAGTAATATTAATACACATAGAATATACTCTAGAGATGTTTTTACAATATTTCAATGTTCCTTGAACATTTAGAACATCCCCGGTGGAAAAATTTCACCAAAAATCACTGAAATTTCCAGAGATTCGCACTGAAGAGTTTTTCAAAGGTGTTCATAGTTCCTCAGAGAGTCTCAGTGACTTACGGAAAAATTCATAAATATTCATAAGTGAAAGTTTTTCAAAATTTCTCAGATTTTCAGAGTTCTTCAAGTTTTTCAGATTTTTTTAGATTTTTCCGGTATTTTTCAGAGTTTCTCAGAGATTTTCAGATTAACTTTTTTCATCAGGGATGTATCATGCACCTTTTTCACTATTTGTGGATACATATCCTGATTAAAGGAGACCTGCATGGTAAATAGAATCCCCTGAATAGTTTCAAAAAATGATGTTGCAATTTTAGTTTTTGTTTTTTGAAAGGTATGTTTAGAAAAATTCTTCGGAATATTTACTCCCAGAATATATTCAGACAGATTTTTACGCGATAGGGACGTTTCAGAATGTTCCCAGAAATCAATACAAATCAATCAAAAAAGCGGAAATTGAAAACTTCGTGTTTGTTTTGAAAAGGAACCTCTAAATGACTTCTCAACCTTGATCCCCTCTGCCGTACTAGGTGAAAAAGTAGTTGACTCAATTTTTTTGAAATTCAGGGGAATTTTCTGAATTGAATAATATAAGAATCATTTTGGACAAAAATTGAATCAACCACTTTTCTACCTTGCATGGCAGCCCTGATTCCTGAACAGTTTAGTAATCTTGCGGAGGAAAAGAACCTTTCAAACATGATTACATTTCTACTGAATCAGCAGGATGAGTGGAAATATCACTGTTATTATCAGGCAATGTAATAAAAGTGTGCACTTATTCATGCGAAAGGTTTCGCGTATCCATTAAATACTGTCTGATAATAACAGTGACATTTTCACTTACACTGCTCATACCTAGCACTAATGTAATAAATTTTAACATGTTCTTTTTCCTTAAGTGATATATAATAAGGATTTATGTTATGAATGCTGTATAATCTAATCAGTTGAAAAACACCCAATAACTTGAAGTAGAGTTTCAGCAATGATTGCCAAAGTTTTACTCAAAAAGTGATGAAAGTTTTTAACTCTCAGATAATTTTATAGATACTGTCATCAACTTCACTGTGAAAAGTAATCTGAATTTTCCTATACACAGCAACCGACAAATTCCGGTTACGGAATGGGAAATCAATTCCCAATACAGACTGAAAGAATTTGATTTGAAAAATCACCGTGAAATTCCAGTGATCGGGGGAGAAGTGGAAATTTTTCAAAATATTACTGTGCATTCTGTAAAACTTGTAGAAAATATCACTCTCAACTGTTTAGAAATTCACTCATTTTTACCAGCTGCACAGTAAGTTCTTTGAGAATTTTTACTTGTCCTTCGATTACTGTAATTTCACGGTAATTTTTGCAACAGAATATGAAATTTACCAAAAATTCAACTAAACATTGCAAACTTTACGTGATTTTTACCATCCTTTTTCAGTAAATTTCCCGGTAAAACACGGAAAATTCCTAAAGCATGTATTTGTCAATGACTTCCGAACATCTACACTGAGAGAAATAATTCCTAATACCAAGAAAACATATTCTTGGATATTTTTAAGAATACATATTCTTGATTACAGCTGATATGTTGCAAGCTCAAGTGAAATTTCCTTGGATCAAGAAAATATCTCTTCAATTCAAGAAATACATCCTTAGTTCTAAGAAAATTTTCTTGTATCAAGAGTACAGATTTTTTAAGAAATGGATTTCTTGAAACATCACAATATGTTATTGGTGATAGTAATTATTTCTCTCAGTGTATGTGAAGTTTTTCATATAAATTTTTTTACAGTGTTTGAAATTCATTAAAAAAATATAGTACTATTTACTCAATCTCGATAATGTATTTTTCTCAGGGTGCGAATCAGTTTTTTTTTATTGCCGTTTTTGAAGCGCCGTTCAAGATCTACCAAAGATTTTTGTATTTCTGAGATAAGATCGTGAGCCACTTAAGAGGACAAAAACTTCTTCGATTCTGAAACCCAATGGTGGATAATCGAGGATCAAAACGTCAAACGTTAAGGTGGAAAAAAAGTCGGTGACAACTTTCACCATCCCAGGATTATCTTTTTCGAAGAACAGTAAAGTACACCTGTCTTTTTTGTGGGTATCCTTTTTCTTGTTCAGTTGCCGATGCCGATATCTTTTTCTAAGTCTTTTCCGGGTGTGTTTCGTTCACTTTTTCCACTATGATTTCCGTTGGCACCGTTTTACAGATATATATCGACTTTCGATGTTATGAATTGGTGACTAATTGAATGGAACTCCGATAAGACACACTTAGAGTATTATATGAAAACCTTAGAAATCATACGGAATTGAAAATGGGCTCTTAGCCACTCACAAAATATGACGCGTAGTTGCGTTTTCATCAAAGAATTTAACAAAAGAAAAAGTTTGTCTACACTGTTAAAGGGTTTGAATTAATGAGAAGGATTTAATTTATCTTTGATAACAGGAATAACAGGCAATTTCTGATGGAATTTTGAACATAGCGGAACATGTACTTCAAAATTGTATGGTTTGGTGTTGTGAATGGAAATTTGGAGTTGATGTTTTTATCTCATCAACTTCTTCCCACTTAGTATAACTATTTAAACTATTTAACTAGCCTTGAATTTCGCTAGAATGTTGATTTCATTATATGTCAGTTGGAATCAACTGTACACGAAAAAAAGTAATTAGCTGTAACATGGACAGCCATTTTTTCAGCTCCAACAGCTAAATTGTAGCTCATGTTGCTAAGAAATTAGCTGTTCCGTGGGTGCTAAAACATTTAGCTATAAAAGCTAAAATTCAGCTGATACAGTTAAAAATTTCTTTCCGTATACCGAAAATACCACAAACAATTTTCTGCAACTTCAATTACGTAGCAGTTATCACCGTATCTGGACTATTGCAAGTTCATGAACAATCCTGCAAGCATTCAATGTTCATTCATATTGAATTCATTTTCATGGTTATAACGGAGACTGTTCAAGAATTCTTTGATAAGTCTTCAAGAATTCAAACAGATAATCAGTGATCTGGGCCCAGACAGGTCCTTCGATGGCACAATTTTCAATCGGGGAAACTTCTACCCGGGTTCACACAACTGAAGAATGATTTGGTTTATTCTCTGTAAAAATATCAGCAACTTCAATTATATATAATCTTCTTGTCAATTACATATAATGTATAAATTGATTATACATTGTTAATTATATATAGAAAAAGAATACCTTCAAAGTCTCTCATGTAAAAATCTGAAAGCGATTATCCATACTCGACAGCGTGGAAAATCGAAGGTGGTAGAATGTGTCGCGTGACAATATTTAAAAGTCAGTTTGTATTTCTTACAACGCGTAACGCCATTACATTATGAAAGTATACCACTAGTCTAGTCAACGCGCGAGCCCAGGTCAAAATAGGATGAAACGTTATGGAGCCTTAATCTCGGAACGATCGAAGGAACCCCTTAGGGGTCCCACTGTATACGCATGTCCTCTAATCATGGTTGAAAAGGCCGCCGTAGTGATGCTCTACCTCGCCCTTCCTTCATCTACCTTTCTCTTGGAATAGAGATGTTCCACTACTTAATTGCTATATATATATACATATATATATATATCGCAAGCGTCAAGGGAGTTCCGGACAGTCTTGGTCTCCAATACTAAAGCCCATGGTGTTATTAAACTCTGCGACTGCCTTGGAAGTCCAAGGTGGAAGGAGAAATGAACGATTTTCATGGGCCCATCAGTTAACCGCAGAAAAGTCCTGACGTCCGCCAAAAAAACATACCGTTGTAAATCTTTGCAAATTTTAGGTACGCAGAAAATAAATGAATTGCGGTACAGACCTTAATTGAAGTGCCACCCAAAGAAAAATTGGCCCCGAGAGGATTCTTGTGCCGAAATTGCATGCTGCATTGTCCTTGGAACAAATTATCCACAATATGTTTCCATCTTTGAGATTTCAAGAAAGGGAACAAAGAAAAATAAATACATTCAGCAACCTTTGATGCTCCAGTCTTTGAACAATTCTTTTTTCTATGCGTATCCAACAAATTCTTTATCATATTTGACTCTACGGTCTCCAATATTTCGAAATGTAGTCGAAATGTATTCCAAGGATTCTGTAAAATTACTTTCCTCCAGCGTCGAAACATAATTCTATTTGCTATGATAACAATATATTTTCTGTATTTTAGATACATTTGTTATCATAAAAAATAAAATACCCTGAAAAAGAAAGTTTTGTTATGGCAACAAAACTTTTATTATTCTAATCAAGAGTTGGTATGAAAATGCGATCAAGAGAATTCTTTGGTGACCACAATCAAACTTTTGTTATCATAAAAAATATCCCTGGTAAAAATGATTCATATAAGACCACACATAAACCATATACGATCATATATGAAACCTCTATCCATATATGATCGTATATGATTTATATGTGGTCTTATATGAATCATTTTTACTAGGGATTTTAATAATAGTTACAAAATTATATTGTACTTCGAATTTCCTGAACATTTCTTTCCCGTGCATATTTTTAACATAAGAATACAGGCTTTGAATAGTTACATCAGAATATCATTGTAAAACAATCTGTATCATCCCATACAGAAATTTACCATTGGTGCTAACATGACGCAATGTAGATAAAGTATGGCCGAGGCTTGGCAACCAAACATGACGTAGGACTGAAATGATAACATCATTTTATGATTTATCAATGTGTTTTTCCAATGGAGCCTCATCATTGGTGCAGAAATGGCAATGAAATAGACCATCATTGGCGAACAATGTTGCGCCAATGATGAAACTGTAAAAAATAATTAACCCAAAAATATACAAAAAGTATGTGCACTTCACAATTTCCAATATATATTATTTCGAATGTTATTGCGTTTCCCTCGTTTATCTGTAAACAATTCGGTGTTTCTTGTCGCTGAAGTTTGCTATGAGAAGTCTACACAATATGGATCAACAGTAGCAGCCCTCTGGTGTAACCTGTAACAAAGAAGGAGTGACTGTTCTTCCAGAGAATTCTTTGAGTATCATATATTCTTTGTATACATCTCTCCCTACTAGCGAGAAACACTCGATCGGTAACTTGGCTAGCAATTCAGCCATCGAAAGTTTAAATTAAACAGCATGCCAATATTGAGCCATGCTATTATGCCAATGATCGGCGCTGAAAACTAATTTTTATCCAGACTAGACCAAAGTTTGTGGCAATATTCAACAGAATCTATCGTTCGGTCAATGTTGGAACCAGGATGAATCTAGCAAGCGCCAAGCCTGGCGGAGTTGTGAATCAATGGTGGGCTGACAACCGAAATTCGTTGAACACCGATATCGAGGTCACATTATATTTGTTGTTAATCAAGATTTAATATTTATAGATTGCCAAGCCTTGCCTGTCAACATTGCGCCAAGCTATAAGCCTCAAAATGTTTATATACACTGTTAAAAATTTCTGCATTAATTTTAATGTTTTTACTGGAAGTTTTTTTCAAGTACGTACATGAATTCAGTTTCATGCACATTTTACATGAAATTTAATGCAAACTATAGCATAATCTATAGTCTTTTCATGTTTTTGTCCATTAAATTTAATGCAGAATGTATATGAACCTGATTTCATGTACGTAATTGAAAAAAACTTCCAGATATTTCTGACAGTGTGATTTAAATAATTCTCCAAGTCAAATATTTGAAAACATTTAGAACTTATTTTCAGAAAGAATGACTCACGATGTATTTATCATCTATAATTGTTTATGAGAAAATCAAGAAAGGAATTCATAAAAATCTCTAAAATACGAATCGGAATGTTTCTACGGAGATAAATCTTTGGGGTAACGAATACATAACACGAGTCCATAAAGATTCTTTCCGTGTGAGAAAATAAAAATTTGCTGTGTTTAATTAAATCATTCGATGAATTCATTCAAACCAAAAATCATGTATATATTGAAGAAATCTGGTTGTAGTTTAGGCGATAAAAGCGATAGTCACACTGTATCCAATCAGAATTAGGATAAACAAGTAATCTTTTTATCTCTCCTCTCTCTCCTCGTCGTTAGTTCCTTTTCATCTTCGGTGGGTACAGTTTTCTACTCGCAACAGGTTTCAGATACATTCGGATACCCTACCACGATGTTCAAGTTGGACCCGAATAAATGTCGCGCGCCAAGGAAAGCTGGTAATAAACTTATAATGGGTCTGCCCGCCAGATTTACAGCCCCATTTGCCAAGTTCCTCTTGTTTTCTCTTTCTTTTGCTCTTTCTCTTCCTTTTCCCATTTATAGATGGCATTTTTCTTTTCTCCTCCGCCAAAGCGAAATGAGGAAAGGAGAAAAAGAAGAAAAAGGAGAAAAACACTCTGTTCTTCTCATCTAGAAAAATGTGTACGAAAGACGAAAGGAGTTTGAGTTTTGTTCTAGGGGCCCGATGAACGTACTCCGTTAGGTTGCACGTTCAAAGTTCTGAACCGACGCAAATTGCAATTTATGACGCTATCTGACGTTTTTCAGGATACCAGTCTGGTGGAAGGATGTAAGGGAATGCTGCTGATGTCCAAGATATCAGGATCCGGAGAGAGAACCTCTCCTTTTATCTCTTAGACCCATCTTTGTCGGTAGAGAAAAGATACACGTACGAAGGAAGAGGAGTTGTTTGCTCAATCTCTTCTTCACCTTTATTCCCTTAATTTCTTTTTCTCATTTCTGATTCGGTGGTTATAAGTATGAGAGAATGATAAAGAGGAAGAGAGATTTGAAACAGGAGAACTTTAGCGCAAAGGTGTCGAGAGTTAGTAGCTTGCTGCCCAAACGAGATCCCAAGATAAGGGCCTCCAGGAATTAGCGAGTGCCGCGTTGGATGGTCGGCGAGAAACTTTTAGTTTCTTCTTCTCAACTCTTGACTCTGTTTGTCGTACGGGATTCATACTCCGTTTGGTCTTCTCTCTTTCGAATATCTCAAAGAAACGATGTATGACACGCAAATATATTGAGCTTATGGTATTGGTATTAACGGGAAAGTCAATTAAGAATCTGAATATTTTTATTCAATTCGTCTTCAATCAGTTCCCCTCAGGGAAGAAGGAAATCATGGTCGTTCACTGTAAAAAGTCTGACTGAAAGTGACTGCATCTTACTCAACAACTTGACTAATTGAATAAAGTTAAATTCAGTCTTTTCCATTGTGTCAGCATTTGTTTTGGATGCTTACTTTCAGCTGAAATAGAGCTAGTTTCGACTGCATCTTAAAATAAGCCGATATTGAGGTTGGACATTTTACTGTATGGATTATTCCGTCTCAAACTTGGTAATCCGTTGACCGTATCATATGATTTCCAGTCATAATTGCAACAATACCTCTTTCATCCTTGATCACGACGAAATTTATCTCAGTACTTAAGCGAAAATGAATTTCAAATCAAATCCCTGTTCTCCCTTTTCCTGAAAAATGCTCACACTATCCAGAGTTATTATTTATCCGAGTATGAATGTCTCAGTTGTTACAAAAAGTTCAAAATAAAAGATTTTCAACTATTAGAATTTGAGTTGTTTCAGCTAAACTAGATTTTTTCCTCTCAGGTTATAAAACCTATTTGATTTCTTTCACCCAGATAGACTATCGTATCGGTGTGATTTTTAAGCTAGAGAGTTGAGGTCAAGAACGAGAGACGAGAAGAAGCAAGGCAACAATGTCTGGAAGTTCTCTTTTTCTCTCTCTTTCTTTCTCAGGTAACCGGTATGAACGGCATCAGGAGCAGCAGCCATCGTGCTCGATTTCTTGTTAGCCTCATGGCGAATCAGAGGGCCTGTTCTGTGGTTCAGACTGGGCCCAGCTCTCCGCCTCATTGTTTTTCCCTCTTCGCGGTGTCCTTCTTTCTTTTTTCTTCCTCTTCGTCTCGTCTTCTCTCTATTCCAATCTCATGTGAGCGTTCTAAGAGTGTTAACGTACTACACATCTTTCGAAAGTTCAGGAGCATAAGAAGGATCGAATAATAGTATAAGATTTTGCAAGTCACTTGAAAGTCCTTTGTTCCGTATTTGCTCTACCTGCGACGGTTCTCTTGCGTCCAATGAAAAAATAGCTTCAAAAGAAAAACCAAAATTGATTCTTCCTCTCCTTTTCTTCTGCCCTTTGCCACGCCACCGTTATTATGAGATTACCACAACCAAGTCCCATTTTTTTTCATCTCGAAGAGCCCTTCTCTTCTTTTCGCATGAAAATCCTCAGTGGCCGCACAATCATTACGTCGATGAGTTTCGGGATAATTCACCAAGAAAGTCAGTGCTATTAAGAATTGAGACGTTAACATCGAGTTATTCATCGAGTCGATACGCTTGAAGAACGTATTTATTTTTCCAAATTTGTTTTCTCATTCGACTTTTTAGGTAGTTTGAGCATTAAATCGATACCATCATCTTCATAATCGTGATCCCTGGTATTCTTTGTTCCACTCCTTCGAACGTAATCCATTGTGCTTCTGGTTCATTAATTCTGAAATTTCTACAACAGCGAAGAAATTATAACTAGGATTTTTTTTATTTTCTTAAATGATCGGTTAAAATAAATAAATTTTATTCCCTAATAATGTTTGATTTTCTGTTCTTTATTCCTCCTAGACCATGATTTTATATACATTGATCGACACGAAAGGCGTTAAAAAGTCGGCGGCGACGGCGGCAAACCTTTGTCCCATGCTCGATTAAGACACACAGCCACTGCTTGGCAGCGCGAATGGTAGTCGAAGAGAATTGCGTAATCACACCAACCGATTCCGTGAAGCAGATTCCAAGCTAACCGTGAACAAGAGAGGAAGGAAGAGAGAGAGAAAGGGAGACCTCAAATGATCGTTGAAACTGGAAATACTTGGTAATTGTGTGCCTATACGTACTGCCAGGATCTCTCTTAAGTATATGTGTGTTTTAGCCACTCATAAATATATATATTTCCACTCGACACTCGTAATCTTGGGTATCCTAGACGAATCTATCAAGGCTTTGAGTTTATGTGAAGAAGAATCGTAAATAACATGCGACAAAATTCAAAGCAATCATGTAACGTGAGATAAACATCTTTTTTTCTCTTCCAAAACCGTGATTGTGCTCTTAGGAATTTGTATTTCTTTATTACATCAATTCCTTTATCAAATTCATTTCAATTTTTATCAGTTGGGTCATATAAATTAAACTTCGTCCAGGAAATTCAATGACAAATAAATCAATGATAAAGGAGAATGGAAATGGCAAATTAATATCAAGTAGAAATTCTCGCTTAATTATATGTGAAATGGTTTTACGAATAACGTTTGCATACTTTGTATGTAATGGAAAAAAATATATGTACATACGTACATATGTAGGAGAGACCAAAAGTGGAAACAGCAAACAACTCTTTGAATTCTGCCGATACTTGATAAGTAGCTGTTACAAGAATTACGGCTATATAAAAATTTGTGACAATAAATGTAGGGAAATGGACAGTAAAATGGTTCGATATGTCAATTAGCAATAGAGTCAAGACTCTCCCTCGGTTCGGTCGAGGAAAAAAACTAGTAAAACCTTGCAGGATCTCATTACATAATAAAAAGTGAAACTCACTCTCATCCTGAATATTAGCTTATTTTGTTCTACAGTCAACACTAGCCCTCTTTGAATTCTCTGCTCGAAAGATCCGATTGAAACCTATCAATTGGTCAATCAGTATGAATCAGATTTTTGTCCAGGAATTTTTCTATATGATCTTATTCAAATCTAATCGGTTTGGATAGGAAATTTCTACTAAATGAGATATAATCAGGAAATTCGGATTATGCACATTCGAATTTACTGATTATATCCCATTGAGTAGAAATTTCCTATCCAAACCCATTATATTTGAATGAGATCAAATAGAAAAATTCCCGGACAAAAATTTGATTCAAACTGATTCAAGATTTAGTAAGTATAAATCGGATTTTCAAAGCAGGGTTGAAAACATGTGTCAGAATCAACCCAATTCGACAAATGATTCCTCCTTGTCCCCTACATATGGAAGATTAGGGAATATCTGTCAGTTTGAGCAGCAAAAGAGGCGGATATAGCTCCTTTTTTCCTTTCAAAATAGCGCAAATTTCCTGATTTTCTATATGTAAAGGGAAAGGAGGAATCATTTTTCGACTTGGGAAATGCCGACTCAATGGAATAGACTGAATTCCAGCCAAGTCTTCAAGTGAGATGCAATCACATTCAGACGAACGTGTGACAATGTAACTCATAGAAACCCGAGGAAAAAGAATTAGATCTATTTAGATCTCATCAGATTGAGATCTGGTTAGATTAGGTTAGATCTGAATTGAAGATCACATTCAATCTTTATAAGCAATTGATTGTTTAGTAACCAGGAATTTTATGATAAGTTCCCATGTTTTGAATCAAATTTGAACATGTGTGTTAGCAAATACACGCTAAAATTATGTTGTTGAAATTCGAATCGTTTAAAGAAAAGAAACGAAAATTCAAACTCACAAAATCGAATTAACTTTTTGGAACTAGAAACATCGTTTGAAGAATGCATCGTCAGATTTTGGGTATCCAACAGCTGAGGATTTCGTTATTCAGTAACCAATTCGGTTCAATAAACTATTCCAATTCCAGCAACATGCTAAAGTTGTAGTTTTTCAGATCTGGCCAAAAATCAGGTCTGGTCGGATCTAATCTTCTTTTCCCGGGGAGTTTGGATCTGTTCCTCACGGATCCCAATCGCAATTCAGCCCAGGTCTGATCCCAGCCGGAAATTGGGATCTGTCGACATCGATTTGATACCGAATTGACATGTAGTGTATCAAAATCCCAACAAATTCAATAAGAATCAATTAATTCGATATCAACTTGATGTCATGTTCAGATTTTCTTTCTGGCTGGGATGCGTTTGATCTAGATTCCCCTACATCCCGATGAGTTTAGGCATCTTTTAAATGGAAAGAAATTTGATAGGACTGAAATTTGGTTTACTTCTGGTTGATTTTGTAGTTTTTGGCTATTTCGCCCCTCAAACGAGAAGTTCTTCTTTTCGGAAGGATTTACACTGAGAGAAATTTATAGTCGAATTTACTATGAAATTATAGGAATGAGGGAACATATTGACTTCTAATAAAATTTACTATAATATTTATAATAGAATTTACTATCGCATAACAATAGAAACCTGATCATATTTACAATGTTTTACAGTAAATTTCATTAGAATTTAGTATGTTCCCCCATTCCTATTAATCCATAGTAAATTTAACTATCAATTTCTCTGAGTGTATGATTCTGATCATAACAAAGGGTCGTACAAAGTTCTATTCTAAGAAAAATAAATTTGTTTCAATTCTTCTTGCACTTTCATTATACAGGGTGTCCCAGAACAAAGTACCGACCTTTCACCAGCGTGTTCCTGAGAGAAAACTGAACAGCCCAGGTGAAAATTGACGATTGGCACTAGGATGGCGCAACACTGACAAAGATGGGCCGAGCCTTGGCGGTTAGCAAGGTGCAAGCTTGAAATGATAACATCGTTACAGGCTCCATTGATGTATTCTGCCAATCACGGACCAACATTGGTACGATTATGGCAGTCAAATCAGCCATCATTGGTAACCCATGAAAAAATTTGTCGTTCGATCTGAATCCAAGATTGAATCATGCTTGTACTCATTACGAACCAAGACTGATAGACGAATTTTTTTATGGTCTGCCAATGGTCAGATGTTTTATGTATTTAAAGGAGGTACCATCATTCATTACACATAAATGATATTCACTGCTAAATTTGAGTCAATACTATAATAGTAATGAGTCAATATTCGGCCGAAATTGATTCAACGTTGCGACAATCCCGCGCCAACGTTGAGCCAATGTTGTGCCGATGTTCAAATCTATGTTGAACGATTGCAAAAATATAATAAAAATTCAGAGTCATATATTCCCGACTTAGATTGCTTCCCCTCCACACATGTTAAGAAGTACAGCCCGAACCTGAAATATTTTATGCAACCAGGGCCAGAAAATCTCTGTATACATTGAAACGAAGAAACTTATTTGATTAATCCAATACAAGATGTGTTTATAAGTTTAATATAACTCAATGATTACTGGTTACCTTACAAATCAATTACATCAAGTATAATTCAAATTCTGATGTCCACGAGTCCATGGGTCTGCACAGCTAAAATCTCTCCTTCGATGAAGGACCTATGATGAAGACAAGAATTTTCAAATCAGAAGGTTATATGATGCTTATATATCAACCGCATAGTTCGTTGAGCGCTTGCGAGAAACGAACCGAGCGTTGGAAACAATACCGAAGAGTGGCGCTTTGACATTGGACGCGGGAATTTTTGTATGGAGACGTATAATTAAGGATCGTGGCTGGCCTAAGCCAAGCTTTGACCAGGCTTGGCACTGCATTGGGTACTCATTTCTTCTAAACGTTGTCAACGTTTGGATTAATATTCAGCCGTGCTATGAAATTGTTC
Source organism: Gonatopus flavifemur (assembly GCA_018340375.1). Classification (NCBI taxonomy): domain Eukaryota; kingdom Metazoa; phylum Arthropoda; class Insecta; order Hymenoptera; family Dryinidae; genus Gonatopus; species Gonatopus flavifemur. Next base: position 19,202,162 of record JAFFJZ010000005.1, read on the forward strand.
GTATGAAGGTAATTTCTTTTGTCCAAACGATATTTGGACAACGATGAACCATGATTGGCACAATCTTGAGCCAATGATGGATTGATCATTGGAAATTATGATTCCCAACATAGGTGCAACATTGTGCCACTTGTCAGTCAACGTTGGCTCGATATAGATTTCCAAGCCTTGGATGTCAGCATTGCGCCTATCTATTTTCCATCGTCAGTATTGGCGTAAGCAAGAAATTTTCACGTGGGAGCTTTTCCATTTACCATCTTTTGATCCGAGGCTCAGTTTCAGAGTTGATTTCAACGAATCAAGTGGATGCTACATAAGTATACTCTTCGATCATTGGACTAGCCGATGTACTTGCGACGCGAATGGTCAACTTATTTTGTTTATAACTCAAAAACTAAGCTTCAGATCGAAAAATGTCAGTTGGAAAAGTTGTTCAGTTTTCTCTCAAGAATACGCTGGTTGAATATTGATACTTTGGTCTGGGACACCCTGTATAATGCATTGAATTAGCGTACATACATGATTTATAAATGATTTTCAAAACCATATCTCGGATGGGGTGAACCATGTCTGCGTAAAGACTGATTTGATGATCCTGCTAGAAGAATCTCATTGAACTGATTGATTCTCATTGATTCCGATGCAGAATAGCAGGGGATATAATAATATAAATTTTAGAACTATTACGAAATGCTGGTAACTATACGTGAATTGTTTCTTCAGCGCATTCACTGAGGAAACTGTTTTGCTATACCTACTGAAACACTTTGTTATTATATACTTGACCAAAATTTTTTGGTGGCATAACTCAAAATTTAGTGGGTCTCACCAAATTTTTCTATGCTGAGCAGATGATCTTACCAAATCCCGTTAGATTTCCTGAACTAGAAGTGATTTGATAGGATCTTTCCGGTTGGAGCCAATGTCAGACTGGCTCGCCCGGCGATCGCCGGAGCCCTTCGGTATTTGGGGGCCCATTCAGTTGTCAGTTTTCTTTTTGTTGTAGGAATTATGATGAAATCTTGATTTGTCCAAGAGTATGCCCTGTCTAGGGAGCACGAAATAATTCCCAGTTGGGAGCCTTGATACAAGCCAATCCGACACTAGTTGGAGCCACCGAACCAAATCGTTTTCAATGTGAAAAACTACACTGTAAAAAATTTTATCAGAAAACTCCTATACATTTATGTGAACTAATTAACACATACATGCGTTAGGAATTTTCCCAACTTGTCCGGAAATTTACTGTGAAATGTTGGGGAAAATCCCATAAAGTTTGGAATTTTCAGATAAATGTATGCGAAACTTCATATAAATGTAACGGAAATTGATTTCCTAATCAGTGATTGGAATTTTCCGGTTGATGCACACAGGAAAATTCCGATCATTTTTTACAGTGTATAATTTCCAAAAATCGCATCTCAATCCATAAATCTGTAATATTCTGATTATTGATCTATAAATTTACTATTTTGAAAAAAAGGGGAACAAGTTAAACGTGTGAAGCCACCGTATCTTTGTTCATGTGGGAATTGAAAAGAGACGAAGCAGAGATTTTATGGCAAACAAACTGCCTGGTTGGAAATGGTGTCACAAAAAGAGGAGAAAAGAGAAACAGGAGAATTCGAACAAACCGTGAGAAATCAAATTTCATAGCTTATTATCAGTTGCGTATGAACAAAAATCCTGAAGGAAGTTTTACGATGTGACAAAATTATGGTTACTAGTTTGTCGTAAAAGTTACACAACCGTCCAGGTCTCGCACTCTCCATTAGTCGTAGTTTCCATTCGCTACCACTATACGATATTTTTTTATCCTGTCTCCACTTTGTGGAATAGTTTCAATTTTAATGTCTCCCTCACGTTTTTATTTTTCACTGTCCCCAATTATTTACGATCTGTTTTTTTTATGATTACATTACTAATGTCTCTTCAGCGCACAATTGTATTCATAGGCAAAAACGATATCTTCCTCGTACTGTAAAAGATCAAGGGAAGAAGATATATTTAATTTGTTGTGAAATAATTCAGATAAATATGTGTTTATGTTCTCGCTTTATCATGCACTGTACAGGATACGGTGTCCAAACGGTGTCAGAACTCACACCAGGTGTACTTGATAGGTAATCACATCACAATGGTATGAGAATAAATCTAAACGGTGTTGGAATAACACTATATGGTGTTTAAAAAACACTACATGCTTCGAATTTTTCTAGTGAACGCTTGTGAAAGGAAGAGCTCCGTCGATGTTATCATATTCCCCAAAAGAACACAAACCTTCTAGGTTAAACCCTAGTGGAAAAAATTGACCGCAGAACTACGCCAATTAACGCAAAAAACTACGCAATTCGACGCGAGTTTCTACGCCAAACCACGCAGAATAACGCAGAATAACAGTAATTGGCACAAAAAAATTGAATGCGAATTTTCAAATTCAACCCTAAATACAAAAAAAATTGATTCTTTTTGGGGTCGAACTTGGATCTTCGAGATCCAAGATCTGACTTCCTGACCTCTCACCTGTGCTCCTGTAAGAATATAGCAGCCCTTTGAAATTCATATCGACTTCACTCAACTAAAATTCATTCATAGATTAATCAATTAACCTGATTTTGGAAGAAAACCCATTGAATTGCGTTAGGTCTTATATAAACTGAACAACCGTCTGATCAAATCTCATCCAATTATTTTTCAATGAGATTTGGTCAGTTTCATAAGTTTTTGAACGACATTGAATCAGAATTTCGGACACACCATTTACATTCGTATGATAAATTATGAACAATTATTCAGAAAGATATCATTTTTTAATCATTCCTCAAGTTTTTTTGGAAATAATTATCTCGAATATTTTTGAGAAATGTCGACTTTATTCATTCCGTGCGGTGCATGAACCGTCTCTGTTTTACCGACAATCGGCCATTTGTGTTTCATTCCCGAAGAGAACACCAACGTTCAAAATACCTATTTAAATGTAAAATGAAGCTTTGGATATTTGAAGGTATAATGAACGTTCATTGAATGTAAATCTATCTAAATCTACCTAAAATAGATCTATTTGACTTTTGTTCTGTTCGGGTTGCATATCGATTCCTGAGATAACATTTTTTTCAATCATTCTTTTTCCTTATTTTATAGACCATGAACCTAAATCATTCAGAGATACATAAAAATCCCTGTGTTTGATAAATCAAGCCTACATCTCACATTCCAGATGCATCTCATCCTCAAATTCATTGAGATTTGACAAGAGTCTGTCGTTGAAAAAATTTATGAAACTGACCAAGTGATTTATGAAATTGTCTCATTGACAAATGATCGGATGAGGTTTACCTAAGCTTTCATTCAATTTTGATAAGATTTGACGAAATTCAGTGAAGTTTTCTCAAAACCTGGTTAATTATTTTATGTATGAATGATTTCCAATTGAGGCAAGTCCATATAAATTTCAAAGGTCTGCTGTATTCATACAGGAGCACAGGTGAGAGGACAGGGGGTCAGATCTTGGATCTTGAAGATCCAAGGTCGACTCCGAAGAGTATACATTTTTTTTTGTATTTGGGGTTGAATTTGAGAATTCGCATTCAATTTTTTTGTGCCAATTACTGTTATTTTGCGTTATTCTGCGTAGTTTGGCGTAGAAATTCGCGTCAAAGTGCGTAGTTTTTCGCGTTAATTGGCGTAGTTCTGCGTTGAATTTTTTCCACTAGGGAATTTACGTCCATTGTACGTCAATTCACGTTCATGGAACGTTCAATAGACCTTCAAATATTGAACATTTTTTGAACCTTCATGTTCTCTTGGGGTTGATATCCGAATGGTAACATTTTCATCTGTGGAAAACTCCTTTTGAAGAGTTCGTTTGAATAACATTCTGGCAATCTCTTATCGTCCTCAGAAATCGACGCATTTGATAACATTCTGATATCTTTACGTCAACTTTCTAAATGATCTGTATATGCTCTCTTACACAGATTCAAGAGATCTTTAAGAGCTCTTGATGGTAACGTATTGTTCACTGGGCTTTCTAACACCGCCAATTCGTTACAGTGTACGCTTGTAACACACAGAAAGAAAATGTTGCTGAAGTTTGAATCGTTTATTGAAACGAATTAGTACTCAAATAAGACAATATTCAGCTATTAGAGACCAAAAATCTTGCAGTGCGACTTTGAACTATGTTTCCAATTCCAAAGAGTTGAATCCAGAAGATAAATAACGATAATTCATCAGGTTTTGTGAGTTTGAATTTTCTGTTTGCTTTTATAAACGATTCAAACTTCTACAACATGAAAAAAAGTATTTCTTTGAATCTAAGCAATCGTTATTCGGATAGGACCAAATACATACCCAAGTAGAAATTGGATCAGGCATTCCCTATTTTCAATAAGGTCCTGGGCAGGTTAGAATCCGGAAACCGTGAATGAGGAAAATCTTATGAGGCCCTTACAATGGACTTATCAGATTCCATTAATACACTGTAAAAAGAAAGTCTTAATCTTTTTGCATCTTAATTTCAGACAATGCTTTTTCCATTGTGTCAGCGATTGTTTTTTCGGCTTAATTTGTTTGCGTCATAGATTCAGCCATGGGATGAGCTGAATTGAAGACTTTCTTTTTACAGTGTAGGATTCAAATAGGATTGTAACGCAGAAGTACAATAGGTTTCGGATGAGAGGAAAACTGTAACGAAACTTAATGAGGACCTGATAGGAAATCAGGCATGCCTCGTCAGGCCCTGGTATTTTCCCCTCCAAAATTTCTACTAGGGTATTTTTTTAATAAAAATGAATATTTTTCCTTATACAAACAAATTTGTTATTTGAATGATGGACCAAATAATAAATTCTTTTATATGAACAAAATATTCATTTCTGTCAAAGAAATATCTATTTGAACCTTTTCAAATAACAATTTTTTAGATTCAAAGAAATCCTTTTTTTTTGCGCACGAGTGATGTTGAGAAATTCTCACACGGAAAAAAAGGTATCTTGAAAAATACCATATCTTATAGAGATTCAGCTCTGGTCTGACCCGAATCAAAATATTTACATGAACAAACCTTCAAAAGTACTATAATACCTCGTACTTTTATGAGAAAGGTAGCATACTTCTTTATAAGAGTTCAAAAGATTATGGTACGTTTAGAGATTTGTTTATGTAAATATTTTTACTTTGGTCAGGCCAGCGCTGAATCTTCATAGGTATGATGTTTTCAGGTGGGATCAACGAGAACAATCCCACATAAAAATTCAGACATCTTCTACACAAGTTTCATGGTGTCCTACGCAATGCGTTTGGATATCATCCAGATCTTCAACATACATCTTACTTTTAAAACAATTCTAAATAATGTATCCCAAAGATTTATATGAGGCACATTATTGTTCACTCGACATGTTTAATGATCCCTTCAAATTTGGTTCAATGCTGGTGCAGCTTTGGCTCCCTACGACAACAAAACTTCCATGACCTTAATTGAACGTCGAACGATTATCGATTTCGTAGCCAGTCAGTGAAGTATAAATTCTCATGAAATCAACAATTTGGAAATCACGAATGAGGGTAAGAAAACCTGACATTCGGAAATTTACAGTATCTCATCTCTGAGCCTATACTACCCCAATTTGGCTATTAATACAGAAAAATTCTGAATTCTGCGCATGGAACAAGCATGTCCCCTACGCACGATTCCGATTTATCACACAGATTTGAAGAATCACAAAACAAGATGTGAAATTGAAAATAAAAACAAGCATACAGATTCTACAACGAAATTGACACAATAATAAAATTCCATGAAGCGCAGAGTTGACAGTATCAACAAAAGATTTTAACAAACGATGAAATTGAATTTTTCATGGTTTCCATGGTGGATGATGAAGGTATTGCCACTCGAATTAAGAGAGATATGTTTTCTGGCACGCCGCATTCTTTTCTTCACATCGTTAAAAGGGAGCGCGTTACATAAGATAGAACAAGAGAGAAACAACGTTTTCAACTGTGTAACCAAAGAGAGAAATTTTCCTCAACCATGAGGCTTCGGAATTATGCTTTTGTTGCCTCAATTTTCACGCTGTATCCTGCCCTGGAACCTAATGTTTCTGAAAAGTCAACTCCTGAAGGCATTTATTCGAATAATATAGAGGAGTGAGTATTCACCAACACCGGCAGGCAGGGCGACGGCTATTCGTTACAGTGACGTTCGTAGTCTTTTCTATCCCTCAACGACCATCGGCCCACTTGTTCCCTTGTATATGAAAAAAGACCGGCGACGTAATTAGCGCCAGTTCTCGATCCCTTTGTGTTGTTCTTGGTATGGGGCGTTGAGAACAAGATGATTACCGCCTTTTTCCGTCTCTTTCTCACATACTTTCTCCACGGGGTATAAAAGCGCGCACAACCGTCGTTGGCTGGCCTGGCGTACGGACCCTGTTGCCTGTTCGAAAATGAAAAATATTCCGGGGCTTAGGCATGCTTTTTCAAATGAAAAGGAATGACCGACCTCCCTCTCTTTCTCTCTGTCTCTCTAATATATATACATATATATAATCCCGACCAATGAGATATTCTCATCCTGATCGCTCATTTATTTTTATTGAAATAAACTTCTCGTTTTGAGGAGGCAGTTTGAATATTTCATCAAATTAACTGGTTTGAATCGATGAAAACACGAATGAAAGAAAAAAAGGGAGAAAGATCCTACCAAAGAGAGGGGAGAAGTGAGGCTGTTGTAAAGTGTAAAGCGGGAAAATGTGCTTGGTCAAGGTGTGGTGATGTTTTATGATTATCTCATAATTCTTTCCTTAAAAATGAAAAGAACGGATGTTTCAGAAGCGTGTATATTTCGTTCTATGATGGGTGATTATACAAAGATGAGGATGAATTATGTAAAAGAAGATATACGGTAACACGATGTATTCCTTTTTTGTTTTTAATGAATTCTTCGTGATATAGGAGTTTCTACACAATATTTCTGGAATCCATAATATAATATTTCAAAGCCTTCGCATATTGCATACATGAAAGAACTTTTGCAAAAAATGACCGTGAAAACTCATTTCACGTTGCTGATGAGCATATAGAATTCAAATGAATTTTCAAACCCTGAAGATTCTGATTATGAAGAAACCCTGTAGAACACGTTTCTGAATTTGTACATTGAATTCTCAGTTTTTGGTGGTTGGATTGAAAATGTGTGTATGACGGGATTTAATTTCTCCAATTTTCCTTATTCTAATCATCCCGTACAGCACCTGACAGTTCTACATTGCCTCCACGTGGAATCTTCCTTCATCCACATTCTATCCACGTCCATCATTCATCCACGTAGAGTCCAAGGAGATGCGACGTAGAAATCGGTGGATGTGCTGTTAGGGATGTATAAACCATGGAACCCACCAAGCCAGAGTGAGGCCAATGATCGAACTTTCCACTGTTAGAAAAATTTCTAAATTTAATGGAAAATTTCTTGTGAAATTTAATATTCCCATATCAACCCAAGTAGCAACAGAATTTCAAATTATATACGGAATAGAAACATTCGTAGAATGTACGGATGAGATACGAAGAACATATAATGAATGTTCATAGAATGTTCGAATGAGACTGTTCTAAATATACTTAGAACGTACATAGTACATTCGAAATGTACGATATACATTCAATTGACGTTCAATCAACGTACCGTCGTATGTTCGATTATATACGTTCGATGAATATGCATAGCACCTATAAAACGGTCTCATTCGAATGTACGTAGAAGATATTTCAAATATTCGAAGAACGTTCATAGTATATTCTGGTGCTGCTTGGGAAGGTGAGGTCCTCGTCTAGCGACCCCAAAATAAGGTGATTTTCTCGAATTTTTCTTCATGGAAGGAAGTAAATAAGAAACTCGAGGGTTCTCACACTTGTTAATAGAATCTTCAAGTACATCAAAGAATTTTCTTCGGCAAAAAATAACGCCATGGGGATTGTTGACACATGTTGAAACATAACTACCTGAACAAACAGTGATCAATGTGGAGACACTATAGCACTTACAAAAATGATCAGAAATAAAGAATCCAAGAATTTTTATGAAATATATTATATTTGTTGGAGGTTGTACCAATAGAACCAAAGAACAGTCCAAAATTTGACACATTTGAACTTGGCTACAATTTGGACCAGCGTTAGACCAAGATTGGCGTGAATTTATATCCCGAGCATGTACGTACAATCCTCAGGATGTATGAATTTTGGTCCCACTTTGGTCCAGTCTTGGGCCTATATAGGCACGATGGGGCTCAACACTAGGCCCAAGACTGGGCCAAAGTGGGGCTGAAGTTCATGCCCGCTGGGGTACAATTCGAAGCGATTTTCCAATTTCAAAAGAAGAAGGAAGGGGCAGTATTGATTGCCTAGTCTGGATTCATGCTGGACACATGGTGTTACCAATCCTCGGGCAAAGCAATACAGCCAAGCTGGGAACGCTGTTATCATCTCAGGGTTGGCCCCATTAGTCTGCCCAGCTTGGTCCCAAGTTGGGGAGCATGGGCACCCACCCTGGGCTTAGATTGGGCCCGCCGTTAATACACACTTGGGTATGCGTAACGTGTTCTTAACGTAGCCGTGAATTCGGAAAGAATTTCGGTTCGGCTCTCGTCCGGTGATCTCTGCCATGCTGATTTGTTTACACCCAGTATTATTGTTATATTGTGCACTGAAAATTCATCCATACGCAATGGAAATATGAACAAACTTTTCAGTTACATATAATTGGCAATTGTTTCCATTAGCTCTGATAGAAGACTGGCAAAAAACAACATTTACTGAGATAGCAAAATGTGATTCCGCTGTTTTACTTTGTACTGAGGCAGCGAATCTTTTGTCAACCCAATAAACACACACACGTTATTTCAACGTTGAGAAAACCTTACGCTGTCGAACGGACGTCAGTCGTTGATTTCATAACGTTCATTTTTGGTTGAAATTTGATAAGGAAATAGAGGTCTAGAAATCACGTTTTAATAACGCGTAATTCAAATTACTAGTTCAAAATAACCATCAAACGACGTGTTTTAAACGGGTTTGAACCACGCGTTTAGAATGTATTTATGAAACATGGTGTTTGAACTTTAATTGAAGATGTTCTGCTAAAAATTTTGAACGGAACCCAACAACACTGGTTAAAAATTCAAACGAAGAGCAAGATAGTAAATAGTGTGGCTCCCTTTCCAATCTCTTTCATGTTCTCAAATACTATTTTTCTCGATATCAATGAATAATTCTCAGAATAATTTGTTGGGTTTAATTTACGTAGTAAAACCATCATTGCACTGAAAACCCAATTTCTTATATTAAAAGAAGATTTTCTTTGCCCTCATTCTAATGAATCTTTCTCTCAACGGACGAAAATTCAGTTTAATGGAGAAAATCTTCATCAAACTAAAACCAAGAATTTCCAAATTGAAACAAAAATATATTCTTTCCTAAATTTGAAGAATATAATTTCAATTCAATGGAAAATTTTTCCATTTCAATGAATTATTTTTTTCATTGAAAACAAGATTCATCAGAACGAGGGCTTAGAAATTTTCTTTGAATCAAAGATATTGGGTTCCCAGTGTGGGACACGTTAATATTTGACGCCTTTTAAACGATTTATAAACCGTTGCTATGACATCCTTTTATGTTTGGAGAACACGTTACCATCTGCCACGATTTTTTTACGTTGAATCAACGCAAGAATATTACTAATTCACAGCGTGTGGTTGTTGACTGTTTTTGACGTTTTTTAAACGTGTGTGTGTGTGTGTTTATTGGGAAGGTACGAAATAATTCACTACGTCAACTGATTATTCAGCCATAGCTGGAAATTATTTGCTGAGGCAGCTCAATTTTCAGTATTATGTATAGAATAACAAACAAATTCAGCTAGAGAAGTGGATATTTTTTGTTGTAATAGCTAAATGATCCTTTTCGTAGCTAAGAAGCAAATATATTCCTATCATAGCAAAAAAATGTGTTGTTTCAGCAAAAGGTAATCACATAGACTGAAAAATGGTATTTTATAAATAAAGTTGTTTCTGCAATACGACCCTAGTATCCATATACTCCTCTTAATACGAATGGAAGTTCCTTCAAAATTCAGAAGAATAACTATGCTTATCTTGTAAAGATTAGAAACTCACATCCTAGAATCATATCTTAGAATAATATTTCTGATTTTCGGATATGGCTTTTCCAGTGGAGCTACCAAAAAGAGTACAATTAATTTTTACGAAATTGCCAGTTGGTTAGATTTTGGTTATATTGTTGGGCTGTTAACCTTCTGAAGATCGAGCGGAATGCTATAGTGGGTGTTTTTGAATAGGGAATTTTTATGCATCTAGGTTCTGTGTACAAACGAATTGTCCGTGAAAAAAAGTCGATTTACGAGGAAAAATGCCAGTTTTCAAAAAGTTAAGCATTCCACTCAACTGCTTGCTACAAAAGATTAACATTAGAAGCAGCTTATCAACGCAGAGAATTGTATTTGAAAAATTACTGTGAAATTTTAGTGATCGAGGGACAAGTAGGAATTTTTTCAAATATTACTGTGCATTTTGTAAAACTTATAGAAGATATCACTTCCAACTGTTTAGAAAAACACCCGTTTTTACAGGATGCACAGTAATTTTTTGAATAATTTTCACTTGCCCTTTGATTACTGGAATTTCACAGTAATTTTTACAACAAAATTTTTTCAGGGAATGAATTTTCTTTGTAAATAATTATAACACCTTCAATTGTATTGATTCATTCACACGAACGTAATTGATAGGAAAAATTGCTACTGTGAATAGATTCATATCATTTCAGGGCGATAAACATAATTGAAAAATGAAATCTATAAGCACGAAATCAGAATGTCATTATTAGTAAAATAAGAATTCCGTTCCATACATATTGGGTTGTAATCCAGTTGTTATTTTATAATTCTGTCTCACGTAACAAGCTGGTAGTGGTAGGAATAGTAGCACGGTTTCAACGTTCAGCGCTCCGAGAAATGGCCAAGTGGTAGAATCATAATAAAGACATCTTCTCTCGAAGAGGAAGGTCCTTCTTTTCTCGCTCGCTTCAGATCACCCGCACAATGGCCGACTCTGTCCATTGTTCAACTGCCGCGACTACGATGTCGTCGATTCGGATCGTCACAACCAAGTACATAAGGCAGAGGAAGCAGTTCAAGATAGTATACAGCTACAACTACATGTAGCAAAAGCAGCAACAGCAGCAGCAAAATCATTGTCCAACTCCTTGAAAAGAGGTGAGAGAAGAAGAAGAAGAAGAAGAACGAGAGGGAGAAAAAAGGACAGCCCTGTACCATGATCTATGAAAGAACTGGTATCCTGGAGTCCTTTTCATTTTTTCCACAGATCTCAGGGTGTAAAAAAGCCAAAAAAAGGAGGAACCGCCCTTCTGAATTCTGTTCACGGAACCGAATGCGTGAAAAGGATTTCACAGAAAATTCGAATACGAAGGATGTTGGGATTTATGGGTGTTCAGGTTCGTTTAGTAACAAATATATATGTGTACATCTATATATACCTGTATACAAGGTGCTTTGGAATTAGCTTGAAGATTTCGAATGATGCATCGTTGGAACGTAGTAGCGAGAGTAGGATAAATGTTTGTCCATTTTTGCTGACAGTTTATGTTGTTAGAATTTGAATCATTTATCGAAACGAATTCAAAACAAAAATATATCACAAAATCTAATGCAAAATTGATGACCATATTTGAAACACAATTCTATTCAAAAACAAATAGTTACTGGTCAAATATGGTCCAGCAATAACGGAGGCTTGTGGGTTTCACTTTTTTTTTGTATTCGATCATAAATTCGTTTCAATAAACGACTCAAACTGTTTTTTAGAGTATGAAATTTACCACGCTCATTTCTAGCTGGCTCAAGGGTAAAATTTCACTCTAGAAATTTTAGAGGGTACAAAGATATTTTTTCAAATATTAAAGAATGATATAAATTTTCGACGAAAAACATTTTGTATTCTTGAAATGAAATCAATGTTTGTGTTTACTCGTCTGAAATGCTGCAAAAAAGCATCAAGTGACGGATATTAGACAATTATATTTGCCCAAATCGTCATGAAAGAAACGATCATGTATGCCAAATGCAATTTTTCCACCTGAGTTTCAAGTGTACCACTACAATTGCTGCTGGTTGAGCAGCATACTTTGAAAGCGTAAAAAAATTCTCAAGGTAATTTTCCAGAGGTAAGATTTTACAACTTCACACACAAAGCCGGAACATTAGTCAGATGGATCCTGTCATTTTACGAAGATTTACCTGCCATTCTTCCTCTTTCCACGGTCCCGCTGTTACTCTTTATCCCGAAACTGGTTGCCAAGTCGGCTATTATTGTTACGGGAGAAGTCGCGATTTGAAAGAAAAACTGACACTGGATCACTGCGGTAGTTAGAATAGAGAATTCATCTTCAGATGAATGACATAAATGATCGAGGTTGTAACTTTCTATCAGAACATTTGTGATTCATCATTTTTCGGACAAGATTTATAAGAGCTACATTATGGAAGGGTTGAAAAGGAGGATGCATGTGCAAAGATGTTGAAAAATTCTATGTACGAGGGAAAAAAAGAACGTTCAAATGTGACCCGATTGGGTCAACGCTAAGAGAAAAGTGCCAGGCTGCGATAACTAAAATTTACTTCAGCTGGCATAAATAGGAATCTTGTTGCCTGAAAAACGAATAATACAACACTGAGAAAACGTTTGTTTCGGCGAAACGAAGTTTTGGTTGAAATGAACGCAAAGAAACTTTTTGGTTGGCTGAGATTAAATTTATTTGTCTGTATGGAAGCCTTAATTATTGTGAACCAAATTGTGTTCACCCCAAATAAATTTTATTTCAGCCAACCAAAGAGTTTCTTCGCGTGAATATTCAAGGCTCACGGAAAAAATAATTCAGCTGCAGCAGCCAAGTGGCTAGCACGGACACGGACAGCCATTAAATTAGCTGTTGCAGCTAAATTTTAGCTGTTACAGCAAATAAACCAGCTACAAAGGCAAATTTTTTTGCTGTCCTAATTAAAATTTAGTTGCAGGAGCTAATTTAATGGCTGTCCGTGTCCGTGCTAGCCACTTCGCTGCTCCAGCTAAATTATTTTTTCCGTGCAAATGAAAGAATCCAGCTCTGACAAATAATATTCATTTGATCCAACTAAATTTGCACTTGGAATGACTGTATTTCCTAGTTGTCTGACCCTAGTAAAAATAATTATAACGGTTGTCCAGCACCCTTCAAGGCACTAGCAGTGAAGCTAGTTACCGGAAAGGGCCTTGATATCAACTGAGAGGTGGCTAGAGTTGGTTTTGCTAAAGAATATTCAACTAAACTCCTTGTCCCAGTGAAGTTTGAACAGTTTGTGTTGAAAATTGCACCCAAAAAATTGAATTGCGCGCCTATTTCGAATGGACTGACCTAAACCGGTGGATTGCTTTTAATTTCAAATTCCTAAAGAGGTGAATGAATAATTCTTACTAGGAGCACACTCAAAAGGCGGTACTCCGGATCTGTTTAAATAGTTCCATTTCGTTTCGCTATTTTGTTTTCATTTTCTGTTTTATTTGTTCCTTTTTGTTTCTTCTTCTCCTCCGTCTTCGGAAAAAGAGAATCGAACTAACATAACAGAGACGGGAGAGCAGTTATAAGCATACATATATCTTGTGTCCAATACACTCTCATTATGGAAGCTGAAGGGGAAGAAGCGGTCCAGCGAGCCAGGGGAAAGCTGGCCGTGAAATTAAAACATGATGAGGGGCCTAGATTGAGACACGAAGAGAGGAAAAAAGATGGAGAGAGAAAAAAAGAAATATAATAAAGAAGAGAGATCGTTCAGGGACGCACTTGAATGTGTGTGTGTGTGTGTGTGTGTGTGTGTATAAATATATATAAAAGCAAAATTAGATGTTGAGCTTTTTCCTCTTTGCTTGTTGACAATATGTAAATCCCAACTAACGTAATTAACTTGTTATTCCATACATTTGATAGAATACATCATCGCGATATGTGAATGAAAAAAAAGACACGATAAATAGGAAATACTAATAAGCCATCGGAAAACTGTATCTCAAAAGTGTTAGATAAAAAGGTGAGATAAAATTAGAGAAACACGTGAGAGACCAAAGGGATGGAGGTAATTAAGAAGGTGTTTCGGAGAACCATCCTCCGTGAAACGAAGTGTACACCTTCTTTCCTCCTCCTTCTCTTTTGCTTCTCTCAATTCTATTGGAATTTTCGAAAGAGCTACTTTCCAAGCTGGAATGTCTCAAGCGACAAAATTCGAACCAAGGATTTTGCCAGAGGTCCGCTGTGAGAAAAGACATATATATATATATATAGAATTCTCCCTCTCCATTTTTTTTCTTAGAATTAGTAGCAACCTCGGCAAGTTCTTGCGACGTGTTGCGCGCACGTTATAGAAAGTGGAACCTTTGCTGGGCAAGCCTCATGTTTCTGTCAGGACCCCCCGTCGTTCCTTCCGAGTCCTTCTTCTCCAACATTTTCCAAGGATTCCCATTCCTTTAATTATATGAAAAAATAAAATGATCCTCAATTGGATAATCAATACGTAATAAGCGATTCGGATGGAAGAGAGCGTGAAAAATGGGGCATCAACGCATAATTCAATAAAATTGGAAGTAGTTCAAGTTGAGAAGATTGAAATTTTATAGATACAGATCTGAGATCCACGAAATATCACTACCGCAGTCGCAGCCGCCGTCGTCTTGAAACCTTGGACTGTTTTTCTCTCTCTTTCTTTCTTTCTGATCGCGTCATAATATACGAATGCACCGCTGCCGCTAGCCATGCGTAAGGCCCCCCTTTTATGTATCGCATGCCACAGAATAAATTGTCCAGAAATTTCTAAGGTCGGCTCTCTTTGTGGGATTAGCCACAGCACGGCGGGCTACCAGTTACAAATCACCAGGTACCAGTTACCAGTTACCACCTATATCACTCAGATTACGGGCTACGGGGTACGGGGAGGTGGGGGCTTGCCACGTTGTTGTTCTAAAATTATTACGATCCAACAAACTCAACTACAAATCAAAGGACAAGTCGTCAATGAGAATGAATAAAATTATCAAAATCTTTATGTCTTTTCGCGTCGTACTAAAACATGGACATAAAATAAACTTGATATATTCCCTTGCCGCGGAGTTTTGATTTTTTTCAATATATATGTATTCGATGGAAAGATCTCTGGTCAATTTGGAAATCTCGGTACTCTTTGATATTCCTCGGTTTCTTCTTTTCGAAATATGATGTATCGAGGAAGGTATGTGATCGTACGAATTCTGTTATTTTCATTCGTAAATATCCATAAATCGTCTCGATAACTTGTATATTCGCGGATGTATCGCTTATATATGATTCTTATCTGATTATTCTTTTTTTTCTGGTTTGTCCGTTTATCGATGAATCATTTCAGAGGGAATCTTCTGGCATCGACGGGAAGAGAACTGTATGGGAATATTCATTCTTAACAAGGTACGTGTTATAGTTTTAAATTCTGTGAACGAACGAATTGAGAATTCAGGTGCCGAGAATTCTTGTAACCCTAATGACGAAAAATCGAGTATTCGATTCCCCTTTATGGACTCGATTCCACGGAGTCTTGGGAAGAATCCATATTTATACTGTTCCCTGTACCTAGTACTGAAAATTCCAAAATATCGAATTTCCACAGAAAAATTCAGAAACTTCCTTAGCAGGAATAATTCTGATAATTTTTTATAAGCTATTACGAGGCCTTATCACGACAAGCACGTCTCTCACAAGGTCCTGGGAAGTCCTCTTCCAGCAATGGGTTCAATCACGCAAGAGAATAAAATAGCTATGGCAGATACTCACTTGTTCAGCAACCCTTTTCCACAACTGTAGCCAACATAATTGCAGCTCTAACTATTTTTTAGCTATCACAATAGGGAATCGTAGCTGTAACTGCACAGATTTTGTGATTGATATTTGCATATCTAAGTAATTTAGATGTTCAACTTTCGCTCTGGTAGCTACACTCCTAGCTGCTACAGAGCCGTTCTTGGCGGGGGTGGAACAGGTGCGTCTGCACGGGGGCGGTAAAAGTTAGGGGGTGGCATTTCATTCACTAGATTATTCACCTCATCAGATATAATACACTGAGAACCCAATTTTTTGAATTGAAAGAAAATTTTCTTTGTCCTCATTCTAATAAATATTTTTTTCAATGGAAAAATTCTTCATCAGATTGAAACAAAAATCTACCAGATATCTATCTACTCTATATAGAAACTATCTTTTCCATTGCAAACAAGATTTATCAGAATGAGGGCAAAGAAATTTTCTTTAAATCTAAAAAATCGGGTTCTCAGTGTAGAAGAGTATTTTCCCCCTTTTACACCGGGGCGGCAGGAAATCTCAGTGCACAGGGCGACACTATGGTCAGGAACGGCCCTGAGCTGCTACCGCTAAGTGTGTAGCTGTGACAGCTAAAAAATAGCTCCTGTAGCTAATTTCCAGCTATCCAAATAATAGCTAACTATTTTTTTCCGTATAGTGTTTTTCTGGCAAGCATGGAATTTAAAATGTACAATCTAAATTTCTCTCCCACAACTTTTTACAGACAACAGAAGGGAAAAGGAAATCGGCAAAATTCACCATGTCATGATGACAACGGGGTGTTTTGATATTCTGAATTTTAGGTTTTACGCAATGGATAGAAAAAACGCACAATCTAAGAGGAAAAACCAAGTAATTACGATTGTATATAAACGGTATCACAATAATTCGAAGGTTGGAAGCAACACGATGCCGTATTATGCTATGGAGTTTTACAATTTTTTTTCCGTGTAGAGAGTTGACATTTTACGAATATTAGTTTGAAACAACAAAAAATGGAGGAAAGAAAGTTTTCGCAGTTTATAAAATCAACATTAATGCCATCAATATTGGATAAACATTTTCTAGAAATTTCCTTGGACCACTAAAAGGTATCGATCTTCAAATTCTTCTCAAGTTCTCTAAAAATATCTCACAGATATCTGATAGATATCTTGAGAAAGACATCGTCGAATGTTGTATAAATCATCTTTCAAATACCCCGTTTGAAAATTCTCCGAATGCAACATTACAGAACTCCTCACATAACAGTTTATGTTTCAAGATATGTTTCAGACAAGTTTAAGGTGTCTCCTGTAACGTGTTGAGATATCTTTTGAAGATCTGAAACTCGTCTTACGTCCGAAAGACATCTTTTAGATTTGTTTTAGATGCCTATGAAATCTCTCTAACTTCTTAAACATGTCCCCAAGATATCTTGAGATATAAATTTTCATGTGGATCGTGAATACCTACAATGATTGTTTTCAATATAATTTTCAGAGCGATGAAGAAATGTTGACTGGGTAGTAATATAGTATTGAATCATGTGTCAACAACTTTGTAAGTAGGAAGAGAGTATGGTTGTTCTTTAGACAAAAAGCGACGACGTGCGTAAGTTTTCGTTTCCCGATTCGTTTCAGCATCATATAGGTGTTTGTGCGACTAAAACGACCCTAATCTACCAAACAAACCAATCTCATCATTATTTTCACTCTTAGTTCTTTCCCTTCCACTTTCTTATTTTGTAATCCTTTTCTCACCCTGCCGTATTATGTCGTTACATACCCACAACAACAACAACGACGATAACGGCCTCCAGCGATGAAAGGGCCGATTCGTTGAAGGGCAGTGTGGTCGAGCGAATCGCGCAAATAACTTAATTTGACTCGCTCACAACACTCCACAAGCTTATTAGTGTGGGTTTTGCATCGTCATCCTTTAATTTTTATTTTTTCCGTTGTATCCCTCTCTCTCCTCGAACGCAGGTCTATTCACTTGAAAACTTTTATTTCAATCGAGAAGTTTGCACACAGCATGTAACAGAATGGATGTTCTTCAACAATTCTCGTTAACACCGCAAGAAATCATAAATGCCTTATAATGAATTCATAAAGAATCACTGAACTACCGAATCCAACGATCCCTGAAAAATATCACAACATTTGGAATAATATGGGTTGGCATCATAAAATCACTGTATGTAACTGTGTTCACTCTTCAACATAACACAAAATTTATAAAACACATTCTGGGAACGTCTACAGAAAGTGAGAGTATACAATGAACGTTCAAGGAATGTGCTATGAACATTGGTGTTATGTGATAAGAATTTCAAGGGAAGAGTCCGATTTTTTCACTTGAAAATATGGTATCTTTGGAATTTTTTGAGAAAAGTGAAGGAGATAGGTGGAGAAGGAGATAAAACAAATATGGCGATATGTCGTGGATATATTTTTTTGTTGCAAAGAAACATAATTGGAAAACCAACAATTTTC
Source organism: Gonatopus flavifemur (assembly GCA_018340375.1). Lineage (NCBI taxonomy): Eukaryota > Metazoa > Arthropoda > Insecta > Hymenoptera > Dryinidae > Gonatopus > Gonatopus flavifemur. The sequence goes on from JAFFJZ010000005.1 coordinate 19,220,593, forward strand.
TTATTACTTTGGAGAATATATGATATGCTAAGTGCAAAAGTGGCACTCAAATTGTTGTCAAGCGAAAACCGATCAGGAACTTCCGAGAGCAAGAATGGAACGTCAAAATTTCCGGGCAAAAGCGATACACTTATAATTCGAGGCAAGAAGCAACCACAGAAATCTCTGGACAAGAGTGAAACACTGGAAAGCTCGAACAAAAACGAACCAGCGTATAAATACTGAATATGGGTTTTACCTTGGTTCGTTTTTACTCAAGCTTCCCAGTGTTTCATTTTTTTCCGGACATATCTGTGTTTGCTTTTTGTTTCGAATTATAGGTGTATCGCCTTCGCTGAAACTTTCGACATCCCAATTTTGCTCTCAAAATTTCCTGTCCTGCTTTTGCTTGACAACAATTTGAGTGTCACTTTTACTCTTAGCGTATCATATGAGGTACACGGAGGAAAAGGAATTCGCTGTGGCAGCGAAATCTACTTTTACTGGGTTCCTTTTGCCAGAGCAGCAAATTTTTTGCTGTGACAGCAAACTATTTGCTGTTCCAGCAATCCTGTTAGCTGAGACAGCGAGTTTTTAGCTGTGGCAGCAAAAAATGTTTGCTATCCCAGCAAAATTTGTTTGCTATTCTGTATATAATACTGAAAATTTGCTGGCGGAGCAAACATTTTTTGCTGCCACAGCTAAAAAATTCCTGTTTTAGCAACTTTTTAGCTAGGTCAACAAAAAATTTTGCTATTCTATATATAATACCTCGATTTGCTGCGTCAACAAATTTTTTCTCTCCGTGTACTGATGGTTGAAAAAGTCGACATTCACGAGGAGTCTCAAAACATCGACATCTGAAAAACATCCATAACAATATGTTCTTAGGAAACCCTGGTGAAAATTCAGAAGTAAAGGAAGCAGCTTTTGGAGCATTGAAATGTTCCCATTCCCTTCTCAATTACACCTGGATGACACTTTCTTACGCTCAGTTGGCTCTTGCCTCACACTTTCGTCGCGTTTCAATGCTTCATCTTCGAAAACTCTCTGCATGAGAAAATACAACTTCTCAGTTCCATGTCTAACGATCTCTTAGAATTAATCCCAAACACACTCATCTTCACAAAATTCATCTTTACCAAACTGATCTTTACAAATTTCATCTTCAGCGGACCCATCTTATGAAATATCTTCAATGACGAACTCGGCTATGAACAAACTAATCTTCGAAAACATTCTTCACCATTCGATACATCCTCCAATAACTTCCAGAATACAATACCAACCGACACACCACCCAACCACCACCAACAGCCAACTAACTAACCAATTACATCAACGCAAGGTGATACTAGTAGCTTGGCGGCAGCCAAATTGTTTATGACAAACTACGGGCAAACGCTTTCAATTCAATCAAAACCCAGATAGCAATTTAGCCTTGCTGTAATGTTGTAAGGGAGGCTTGTGACAAGGTCAACATAAGCCTCCTAGTTGACACACGACAAGGGTACAGGCTTACAAAACCCTTGCAGCAGAGTTGTAGCAACTTCAGGCTGACAAGGTTGTCGATAACAAATCCAAAACAATCGAATGACAAGTCTAACAAGCTTATGAAAAGGTTACATGTCATCTGGGAATATCACGCTGTACAGCACTTCTACTTGAATCAGAGAAATGCTTTATACAGAGCGAGATTTTGATTGAGTAGTTTGTCATAAACGATTCGGCTGTCGCTGAGCCGCTAGTAAGCCCTTCGACAACATAACCAACTTATTGAGCACACAAAATCAAAAATTCCAAAAGAACGAAAGCAATTTGTGCTAGCGTGTTTTGCAACACACATTCATAATCAAGCACTGACAGAACCACACCATCACAACATTGAATAATCTGTATATAAGGGAACATCAAAATCTAGCAGGATCAAAATACAGAAGACCAAATCCTTAAGTATCAAAATCGAAAGACCATTGCAATGGAAGATGAAAAACAAAAAAAAAACGAAATCATCTGAGACCAATATTGAAGATGAAGGTGTTTAAGTTGTTAGAATAGCCACCCAACTTTTTCACTTAGTCAAATTTTTCGCAGGAATGATCGACCCTCGCTCTATGTAAATGGATTTCACGTACGAAAAAACTAACGAAATAAAAAGCTAACTGTGTACGACCTCAGACGGAAGTCGTTAGAATCATCCCAAGCAGCAACAGAAGTTCAAAGTATACATGAAATAGAAACGTTCGTGGAATGTACGAATGAGATACGAAGGATATATGATGAAAGTTCATGGAATATTCGAATGGGACTGTTTTAAATATACTTAGAACGTACATAGTACATTCCGAATGTACTATATTCATTCAATCGACGTTCGATTAACGTACTGTCGTATATTCGATTACATAGGCTCGATGAATATGCATAGCACCTATGGAACGGTCTCTTGGAATGTACATAGAACATATTTCAAATATTTTAAGAACGTTCATAGTGTGTTTTGGTGTTACTTGGGATGTCAGTTAAATTCTCACTATTGCGTTCTTTTCAATAAAAAATTCAAACTTATATGGAAAAATTTTCGAAATTATACGTAACCCGTGTATAATTTCATACATTTTATATATAAATTTTATATAATTTTCAATATTTTTCCACGTAGGATATGTATGTTCGATGAATTAGGGGAAAATTATCTTCAATATCTGTATGAATTGTATATATTCTTCAATTAAGCGTAATTCAGAAGGTTCTTTCTTCAAAATATCAAATAATCATGACATATTAATAATTTTTTATTAAAATTACGCATAAAGTACAAGGCACTAAAATACACAAAATTACAGTATTAAGTAAAAAGAGATTTCCGGAGGAGACATTATGTACAACAGGGCATATATTGTGTATACCTATATATAAATACACTAATACACAGTACCTTTATGTGAAATTATTCTATACACAATTTCTATTTGATTGAGTTCTTTGTAATAAATTCAATCCATACCACAGAGAATAATTTCACACATCATATACATCACTGAACATACAATGGACATGCTGCGTATGGTACGCGAACATATATATATATATATATATTAATATATATATATTCGCGGTACTTGAATTGAAATTGTAAAAGGACAAGTTAGTAGTAATAGTACCAACAATAATCATCATTATCATACTGTAAGGTATACAACGACAAATCCACTTATTAAAAACAAATAATTTGAATAAAAAATGATAATACATGTCCTTTTGAATTTCTCGCCTCTCACGTCATATGTTATTTTACCTAATTGAGGGATGATGAAACTTTCAGAGGGAATATGTATGATACTCATGATATGCTTATGTACGATATATTATTCAACGAGCCCCACTCGCTCTTCCTTGAGTAGAAATTTCGCAACGTTGCCCCGGCTTCTTCAAATTTCATCGAATCGACTAGTTTCATTCCAATTCAGAAATAATAATATAAACAATAATAATCATAATCATAACAGTAATGACGATTATAATGATGATAATAATATTAATAATAATATAATAATAATAATGATAAAAATATTGGTAATAATGATGATGATAGTAATAATAATGTTTCAAATCTTGATAATACAAGACTCGTATACAATTTACCCATAGAACGATTATACATTCCCGAAGCCGGCCAACATAGCGGAATCAACTTGGTACAGGAAATAAACTAAACGAACAAACAATAACAACAAAAATATCAATAATTATAATGAAAACCGTTAATGACAGAAGCAAATATTCTTCTTTTCAAATTTTGTTAATTGTACGTCGCATACGTCGTGAGCGTTTTCCACAACACCTATATGACACTTATTCATTAATACATTTTATCATTACTACACATTCGCGGTAAGATATCGTTAAACCTGGCGGTGTGCGAAGTCTCGATACGATCAATTTTGATTTTCATAAATTAAAATCTTGAAAAACGAGTATTTCATTTCTCATTGAATATCTTGGAGAAATTATGGCTTAATTATATGTTGCTTTGTTATGAAAATCATAATCATGTTGTTGGTCAATTTGTTACCGTTCTATCGATAACATTATATATTTTGGCACTTTAAAGTATACCAGAATCAAAGATGAAGTTTTTCAATTCAACGACAAGAACTTACGTAGAAGAGTCTTTACAGAATACGAGTGTGTTTCTTTTATATTATATATATATATATATATATACGTATATATATGTATAAAATATCTACACTTGTCAATATAAATAAATAAGACGTAATTAGGTACTGGTTTTTTTTAATTTATCATCCTTCTCTGTTCAATACGACCACACTTAAGCGGCTATCCATCAATTCCCTTTTCTACTATTCTTATTCATTATTATAAATTTGAAACAACAACAAATGTAATAAATATTAATAGAATTTCAGTAAATTATTTACAATGACTATATAAAAGTTTGTATTCAAATTTTCAATGCAATAAGAATTCTGTGCTCTTTCTTGATCCGTGGGTCTCTTGTTTTTTTTCTTTTTTATACGTCGAAGAAAACTGAAGTCGGATAAATATGAAGAAAGTTTATACAAAATACAATGAGAAGAATGCTCTTTTTGGCAACGAAAAAATCTGTGATGTCTGACTTGAAATTATGTATTTGGAACCACCGTCCAGCGGTTTTATCCATTCTCTCTCTTTCTCTCCTTCAAACATACACACACACATATACACACATTTTCTTCCTTTCTCTCTACCTCTCTCTCTCTTTCCTTTTCACTCTTATTCTCTTGGTTTTGGGGATTTCATTTTTCTCCCCCTCGGTCCTTCCCTCCTTATCTCTCTTATCCGTTTTTTATGGCGTTTACAGAGAATCGAAGTTCGAATCACGATCGCTTGTCTGTGGGAAGAAGAAGGAAATACATTAGATTTTGATCTCGTTCAAAGAGTTTCAATATTCTCAAAATGTTCTGTACTATTTAGAAGAATGATCCTGAATCATCCGGCTAAACTCCTGGAGTTCATTTTATCAGGGAAAATAACGGAACAATGTTTCGTCATGCAATGTCGTAGAATTATGAGAGATATTGTTTACAAATCAACAATAATAAGTCAAAGGTCCTTTTGTGTTTTTTAAACATTCTGAGGATATTTCGTTTATATGTTTAAAAGGCTGTTTTAAAAACCTATTAGGTTTCAAAATAGCTGTTAGTGATGTGGAACCCCGAGAAAAAAAGATTAGATCTACCCTGGTTACAAAAATACATAAAATCTGACGAAATGAAGTTCAATGGGATTTGGTTGGAACATTGTGCAAGATTCAATCAGAATCACATTTAAAAAATACACTCATCTGATTGAAACTCATTGAAAATGGTTGAATAGGATTTGATCAGAACGTTGTGCAAGATTCAATGAGATTTGGCGAGAATCAATGGGTTTTTTCTAACCAGGGTAATGAGATCTGCGTAGATCTCTCCAGATCTGAATTTTGGCAAAGATCTCTATAAATTTCTTGATACCCACTTACATCTAAAGATTTCCATCTTGCAAGAGATTCGAAAGATGTGTGGAGATCTAAAAAGATATTCAGAGATCTTCAGAGTTCTTTTTGAATCTCCCTGTATCATTTTGGATTCCTTCCATAATTGAAATCTCTAGATGTAGGTGGACATTAGAAAATCTTCGAGATTCTCGCCAAAATTTAGATCTAAACAGAAATTTAGATCTAATCTTATTTCTTGGATCTTCGAAACGTTCGATAAAGTGTTTCTGAACAAATTTCATATGATATATTTATGTATGAGAGACCGAAGAATACTTCTAGGAACAAAAAATTTGCAGCGTTTATGGCATGCGTTTTTTTTTTAAATTCATTATGTGAAAATAAATTACCCTATCCGGACTGTAAAGCGGAGGATTAGGAGCTGGAAGTCTCAAGGTACTGCCCAAATCCCTCTCCGGCATGGTTTGTCCTTCGCTCACACTCATACTGTCTCTGTGATCCCTGTTCTCACTGCTATCTTTCATACTATTTCTCCGAGTAGCTACTTTAGTTGGTGGTCGTATCGTTGTATCTCCACATGATCTGGCTAGCGTTGAACAATCTTCTTGATCCAGCCTGAGTAATTTCATTGAAGCTGGAATAGTCGTGTTGCCACAGGATCGAGCCAAAGTCGAACCAATTCCATCCTGAAGATCGCTTCCACTTAGAACCTTGGTAGATGATTCTATCGTTGTATCGCCACACGATCGTGCCAAAGTTGAATCAGCGTCTAGCGTTCGGGTTACCGTTGCCGACACCTTGAAAAATTTATTGAATCATCCAATTTGAACACATTCTTACGGAAAAAAAAACTTTTCACAATCACTATAGTACATGAACTTGAATTGAATAAACAAAGGAAAATTCACATAACTGTATCAATCAAACACCAAGTTTGAATAAGAGATTATATAATTTTACCTGAAATCCAGCACTAACCAGAGCACCGTTCGGAGCTACGGGTGTCCTCACTACCTGCAACTCGGGTTCTTTACAATCTTTGGTTGTACTCGAAACACTGAGTTTTCTATTAACCGGATATCCAACGCCACTCTCTAAATAGCTGATGAGTTTGTGTTCTTCAGCGGCAAAGGTACTCATAGATTTATAATGCTGAGGCGATTGTGGAGTGGATCTGTACTTAGCACGTGGAATCATCACTGTCAATGATCTTTCCCGTCTCTCATCGTTCACTGGCACTAGGATACAAAAAGGATTAAACGATTGATCGAATCAAAGAATTTCAAAAACAACCGGAAATTGTATATACCTTGAGTAGCGATCATAGACACCGGCGATTTTCTCCTCGGAGGATGACGTGGTTTATCCGAAATCTTACGAATTGCTCTTTTCGCCGGAGGCAAAGGAGCTATCATTTGAGGTGGAGGTGGCAAAATATGTGGCACGTGATGGGGAATCGTTAAATCGGTGACGCTACCTTCGCTGCTGGTATCACCACCATTTCCCGTCCCCGGTATCATAGCTCGTCTATCACCGGATCTATTTCTGCGATTCGGATTACGTATACACGCTAAAGCCACGCATACGATCAAAAGTCCTAATAATATCGCTCCGGTTGTTACTAAAGCTATCAACAACACTGGAAAAAGAACGCAAGAAAGTCATAAAGTCCACTTCGATTACCATGAGTGTATGTTATTTGAAATATTGAATTTTTAATTACCTTTGAGATTGACTTGACAACGTTGTCCACTGTGCCATGGGAAGCAATCGCACACTTCGTTACCGTGAGAATTAATCACGCAATGTCCTTTATTGTTACAAGCCGCACAACCCAAAGGCGCCTGTGAACAAATCCTCCCTGGGTAAGCAGGATTTTCAGATAAATCTGCCCATCCCTCTTTGCACGAACATTGATACGTTCCCCGAAGATTGAAGCAGGTCGCGTGAGGTGAACAATCGTGATAAGGACCACCTTCTTTCATCGAACATTCATTAAAATCGGTCGCATTGATCTGAAATGATAATTGAGTTTTAACAAATGAACATGAATATCCCTTTTAGTTTATTCTTTTCATTGGAAAATAATTTGTTTACCAATTCGAGATTACTCGACGCGAACACTTCGGTTCCTCCTAAACTATAGTTACTTCCAATTAAATATTTTTGGAGAACTTCCTTGAGTCTAGTCTCGTTCGCGTTGTCGGTCATTTGAACGTGAAACTCGACTCTCGTAGGGTCCGAAGTGAATCGATGAATCTTGAGTCCCCTGTAAATATCTCTCAAATCACTTTGCATCAATGTTCTATCCAAAGCCTCTCTTATCGGCGCGGACAATCGTTTGAAAGACATGGAATTCGTGTCATTCAAAGCTACATGGGATGTCAATGCCTCTTGTCCAACGCGATGTAATCCAACTTGTACGGTGTAGGTGTAGGTCGCTGGAAATGAAAATAGAAGGATGTTATGGGTGTTCGGATGCAAGCAAAAGACAAGCAATACTCACGTTTACAAGGCCGATCTGGAAACATTCTGGCAAATCCTGGTCGACATACACATCGCATCTCGTTACCTATTTCAGCGCATACTTCTGATTTGGACGCTCTACACTCTGGAATGCATTGATTTATGGATGGTTGAAGAGGAATAGTGGGAGCGCCCAAAGTTCCACCCGCAAGAACCCGATGAATCTTGCTCGTTCCTGGATCTTGTTCGTCTCGCGAAATTTCTTCGTCTCCATATTCTGCCTCAACCTAATAATAATGTGAAGATACATTAAAATCAAATCATATGTAAATCTTGTGCTTTTCGATTAATATTATACCTCTTCGGCACCAGGTTCAGGTGGTTTTTGATCGCTCATTACGACGAATATGGAATCGTTATCGATTACATTTTCATAAGGCGTAGTAGTCGGCGCGGTGGGAGTGATTGGATGCAAAATTGTAGATGTTATAGTGGATATCACGCTCGTAGGTCTCAAAACAGTTTCAGTGACTGTTTCTACCGTAGTCGAAGTCAATATATGAGTCAATAAAAGAGTTCTTGTAGTTGGTGGGGATCCCAATACGGATGTTTCTACTCTCGTCATGGTCGATGTTTCGGATCGTATGACCTGTGAAACATGAAATGGAATCATACACGATCGTTTATGCAATTACTGGCATACTGAGAAGTATACGGATTCATATTTTGTTAATAAAAAGTTCTATGGTTTCCGGTCTATGCAACCGTTCGTATTTAGTCCCAGGAAAAGCATGAGAAATAACTGAAATAATTATCAGATTTCAAATTCAATGTAAGATTTAAATAAGATAACATCAGCCTTCGAACAGATTTGACTAGTTTCTAGCCAGCGACTGTGAGTTTTGAAAATAAAGGGAAATCATAACACCAATCACCTCTTTTGATGTTGTAGTCGTCCTGGTTGTAGTGGTAGTTGAATCTTTCATTCCATGATCATTACCCTTCGTCGTAACGATTCTTGAATTATTGATTCTTTGAGGAACATGATAATTTCTTTCCGGCAATCTTGTGTTGGTAACTTTCGACACAGAACTACGAATTCTAGTAACAACGGTTGGAGGAGTACTTTTGTATTCTGTCATGTTCTTCTTCTTGTACTGTGTCATATGTAGTCTATTCGTTTTAGTGACTTCCATCTCTTCTTGCATCATCAACTTGGATCGATGACGATGATCGGTACTTTGTTCGGTTCCGACCACTTGAGTCAGCGCCTCGGTTGGTTCGATTCGCGTGGAAAGAGTCGGGAACAGATTCTCATAGCTAGATTCAAGGAAAGTCGGATTTTCTGGACGTTTCACGGGATTACGAGGAATTTCAGATCGATAGCCTGTTTTTATTGAACCTGTGCTGCTAGTCGTCTGAGGTGGTGTGGCTTTCATGACGGTAGGCATTAGCATTTTAGTCGTCGGTTCGATCGAAGTTCTGGTTATGAATTTTGTATCGAAAGGCCGAACCGTGTAAATGCTGACGTGTTCCGTCATCCTTGTTTCTTGAGTTTGCATTGGTCTGAGGATTTCTGGAACATCTACGACCACCGGCAGATCAACAGTGCCGTGAATGATAGGTATTCTTGATTCCATGTCTTGAATTACTGGTATGTGAGATGTGGCTACAGCAGTTCCTATTTGTATTGAGCCTGACACCGCTACGGCAGGTCTCACTGTAGCTATCTCAAGTGGTCTTGTAGTTGTTAGCACGACAGGAGGGGGTGGTACCATGTCCTGTAAATATCATACGTTGAATTCAAAATGAAAAAATATTCGCGACAAAAGATCGCACATAAATAATTCCACAGCTGTTGATGAATTGCACGAGGTTATGCGGAAAGTTATGCGGGTGAGTAGCGGAAATAATCGCACATCAGGGTGAGTAACAGAATTGCCGGGTTAGGAAGATTTATAAGGGAATTTACCAATGAATTGATTACATCAAATGGAATGATCAATGGAGAGTCCCTAGTTCCCCCTAACCTGGCAATAGTGGTTAGCAGCTGGGATATTCCACCTGGGATCCGAAATTCCAACTGAAATCCCACGTTGGAGTCGAAATTCTAGCTGGGATTTTATCTGGGAATAGGAATCCCAGCTGAGATTCCACCTGGAAATGAGGAGTCCTAGCTGGAAACGCAGGCAAATTTCGGAGCTAGAACCCACGTCGAAGCCCAGCTGGGATTACGTAACAAAGCGTTAAATACACTCTAGGATTTTCCATCATACGAAGCTAATATTCTTCTTCAATCATACTAGCATGATTTTGCATGTGCAGCTTATGACGCGCATACACCCAGCTAGAAATTGCTCTTTCTCCAACTCGGCGCAAGGCAGAACCTGAGATGCCAAGGAGGCACATTTCTAGCTCGGTATATAATTTAATTTCAACTTGAAATTTACCTCTAGAAGTAATATTGGGTCCTCCAATAGACATTTCACCGGAAGTAGCAAAGACATTGTTTTCTTACCTGAGACAACAACTCCATGATGAATGGTCTGGTCATTGTAGGTCTTGGATTCGATGGTGGTGTAACAACAGTCTGCAATTGATTCGATTCTTTGATAGGAATATATTTTTGCGTCGATTTTGGATTGGAGTGATTCCTCGGTGATTCAAATCCTCCATCGTTTACAGACGGTCTAACGGTGGTGGTAATGTCTACGGGTGGAGGTGACAATCCTACAACATCGGTAGATGGCAAAGGTGGTGGTTTGAGTCCTGCGTCTTCGCGATCTTTCTTCGTATCGGGCCTCAAAGGCGGTGGTTTCATATCCGTCAGAGGTTTACGATCGTCACCGTATTGATTCATATCCGAAGAAGCAAAATTCGTTTGATACGCAGTCTCCAGGGTTTCCTCGTTTCTGTCGTTATTTTTATTGTCTTTTTTACCAAAGAACATACTTGGCGGTCTTTCAGTTTGTGTTTTACTAACATGTTCTTCACCTGTAGCATCTACAGCCATGGAGAATCTCATATTCGGTGGTTTACTTTCGTTGTTTTCAATGGGTTTTTTTGCGCCCGTTGAAATGGTGATCGGTTTAGGAACGTGAGGCTTTGGTTTCATCAGTATATGAGGATATTCGGGATGAACTCCGACTCGTGTGATATCCGTTGTTTCGTTCCCGAATTCATTTCGACTGTTGTGAAAATCGACAGTTTTGTTCTCAGATTGGTGAGAATTGACATCAAAATTCTCTGAAGTAGAATGAAAAGCAGTTGGAGGCGATTGGGTAATGATATCAGGAGTTTTAAAACTATGCTGCGGTCTATTCATTTCCATTTCAAACTGTGAAGTAATAGCTGGTGGTTTGAGATCTATGGTATCAGAAACCTCTGAAGAGGGGCGATAAACATTGAAAGGTACACCTTGAACAATTTCGTCGGCGACGTTAGGTTTTTCGTTGGTGTTGTCTTTGCGTTTGTAACCGTAAGGTATGCCTGTGTCCACGTGACCATTGTAAACACCGAAAGGTTTACCTTGGACGATAGGTAAATCGTACGGTCTGGTATGATAATGTTGTTCAGGAACATAAGGTACTATCTTTCCGTAAGTCACGACATTTTTATTATAGGAAGAATTCAAGTTCTTAGTTGTGTTACCGTTCGTTGGCAAACTAGCGAAGATTATGAAATTATTATCTCCAGTTTTCTTAATCATATCTGTTCCTTGATTATAAATATGACCATGGAATTTGACATATTCCGATGCCTGGGGATTAGAATCTAAGGGTTTTTCCGTTTGAGAGTTTGAGGTCCATTGGTTGAACGTGTGAGGGTTCATCGTAGTAGAAATAATTTGCTGTGGGGTGTATTTTTCAACCTTTGGATTCGATGGATTGTGGTATTCCACCGCGCCTGTGGGTAAATGTTCGTCTTCAGGTGGGAAAATGTTCACTCTGTTGTTGAGGGTATGAGGAGATGATATTTCATCACTCAAATGAATATTCGAAATGTTGGATATCGGATGCCGAACAGGTTGAGGACGGTAATGGCTATGTGATTTTGGAGGAGCTCTTTGCGATTGAATTGAATAAATGGGTTTTCTCATTACGGAATGACCAGGGCGCTCCAGGTAAATCGGTCTATCATGTCGATTCGTCGATGATCTCAGTGGATGACGTAGAGGTGGTCTCGGACGCCCTATCCGAGACGGTTTTTTATCAGATTTCCAATTCCCCCCATTCACCAAAGAAATTTCGTTTCCAGAATCTGGTTTTCCGAGAAAAATGTACCGATGAGAATTTTCGTGAGTGTTTGAAACTTCTGTCCTTCGTGGGGGAGATATGGATTCAGCTGGTTTACGATATTTCGAATCCAGCACAGATGATGAATGAGAACTGAGGTGAGGTCGAATATTAACGGTTTCCGGTCTATGATGTACCAAGATTTCCGTGTGAAGATGCCCTTGACCACCCCCTAGCCCTTCAGGACGTTTAATGAGGTGTACTTCTGATGGCATTCTTCCTGGTACTGTTAGAAAATTTTCCAACTTATCTTGTTGCTTTTGTGGAAAATTGAATGTGAGAGTAGACAATGCCGCAGACGAAGGTCGACCTAAAGAATTTTGTTTCTTTATCGAAGGTGCCGGTGGTACTATGTAGTCCATCGGATTTTGATCAATCGAATATTGTGGGGAGTTTTCAACCTGAAAAAGGATCCTGTCAGTTCAATGATATTTTTGAAATATTCCAAGTAGATGGGAAACACGCATACCTTCTGAATCGAAACATATCCCGCGTTGATATCTGGTTCCGGATAAGGAGATGGATCATCGAAGTACTGACCACTGATATGAGGTTCGTTTGTATCACCGAATATCAAAGCTTGAGTACCACCTTGTGGAATTACAACGTTAGCCACTTGACTAGGTTGAATATTGACCAATAGGGGTTGACCCGTTGACCTGTCGATCACGTGAGGTACCTGATGAATTATAGGTTCTGCTGGCGATGGTTTGAGTTGCGGTCTCGAATCAGGGTTCTTTCCCACTGTTTCAGGATCGGCAAGGATTATGGGATCTTTTTGCGCCCACGGAGGACGAACTTCCGAACGTATTTTCTCAATTTTAGCTTCCTCTGGGTACATCTTGCAGGAAGAAATATATTTACTCGTTGATATGAATATGATATATATGACAAACAAATGAAAATGTTTACCTCATCGTATGGAGGAGGAGGAGGAGGTGAAAGAGAAGAACCAGCAGCAGCCAATGACAGTGGCGGTGGAGGAGGCGGTTTCAAAGGATCTCTCTCGCTCCAGATGTTTTGCATCTCAGCTGGAGGCTTGAGATCCACATCGGAATTCATCACTTTGTTAGGTGGCTTCAATAAAGGATCATTCTGTAGTATATCGTGTTTGGAAGAAATTCTCTTCGGTGGACCGCTTTGCACCGGATGCAATTTCTGAGGTTTCACCGAAATTGGTACCTGCTGATGTTCCTCGTACACCTGATGAGCTGGTACAATTTGTATCTGAGGGACTTTATAGCTTTGAATCGACGAACTCGATTGCGCGTGAGAATCTTTATCACTCTCTTCTTCCTCCAAAATTTCTAAAACCGGATGCACAGGTATATTTGGAATAGGAAGGGGTGGTGGCTTCATTCCAATATGTTCGTCGTCTTTCAAGAATGTGTGAGGTGGTGGTCTTGGACCCATTTTACCTGGTTTTCCAATAATGACGTCGCTATTAGCAGTTATCACTTCACCCGGGGAAATGGGTATCCCATCCGCTAAACTTGTGGCTACTTTGTGGCGGGTATCCGGAATGTAATTGTGATTCACGTTCAGTAAATGAGCTATTCAAATGATAAAATGCAATCAATTCAAACGAAATTTTCCAGTATCCAAAGGCAGAGTTGCCAAAAGAAGTCGCGGAATCGAGAAAATAATTAGTTCATTGTACAAAATCAAGCAATCAACAGATTCTCACGACTTCTTCTGGCAAACCTGATCCAAACTTGGTATCCGAACAACGCTCACCCATATTCTGACTCTCGGCAGTTTCAATGTCTCCTTCAGCAAACTCCGCTACAGGAATGTATATCGGTGACCTTTGCGTTGTGGCCTCTTGACTTTCTACGGTTTGCGCCGTGTCGTTCCTCCGATTATTCGAATTTTTACCTTGCAATAAACCCGCCATAGCACTTATCATTGGTCGAAGAGCGGACAGTCCATTGATTCCCAAAGAACCGAGATTTAAAAGATCGCTCATTTGTAGATCGCTCCCACCTTCTGTGGTAGGGGCAGGGCTGGTAGTTCCGCTGGCGGCTGTCGGAGTAGGTCGTTTGTTCTCTTCCAAATTATTTGATAATGACGTTGATGTTGTGTCTTCATCCTGTAATCAAACAAAAGGATATGTGACTCCTCTATTCTGTTCCTTTTCATTGCATCCTGTTTTGTCCCTGTTAAAAAAAAATAATAGTGTACCTTGTGATTATCGGATTGTTCAGCGTTGAGAGAATCGTTATTCACTTCTGGAGTGGCTTCATTGGCCATGGTTGAAGACACACTCTCAGCACCTATGTCATCTTTGTTTGAATCAACACCAAAGACAGTGGACTCTGGAGTTTTTGTTGTTGTCGTTGGATCAATTTGATCCTCTTCATCAAAAAAAATAATAGTCGAACCGGTGACAACGTTCTTCAAAGTATCAGAATGCTGAGTACTGGTTGTTAATAAGGCATTCATATATCCAGCGTCCAAAAGGCTTGGGGCTATCGATTCGGTAACGACATTCGTTGTGGTTTCGCATCGAGTAGAGACCGTTGTGGATGTATTACCATTAGGATCAGCCTAATTAAACGGAAAACAAAATGATTTCATAAATTCATCGAGTACATTTGTTGAAATTGATGATATTGTATATCAGTGTCTACCTGCAATAGAGTTGTAAAATAAGTGAAGGTTGTTAAATAAGTCTTCGTTGCATAAATTTTAATCGGCTCGGGGGTCGGTGTGATCATGGCTGTTTTTGTTGTGGTTTTTTTGATCGGAACTTTCTCTAATATAATATCCGATGACGTGGCAATGTTGGTACTAATCACGGTACTACTGTCACGCACAATTGTGGTGAAGTAAGTATAAGTAATGTAATACGTCTTCATATTTTCCGTCATAGATTCCTCAGTATTATCCAGAGCGGTTAAAGTTGTTGTGACGCTAGTTGGACGAGGCGGTGGGCCAGATTCTGTGACGATGAGCTAGAAGGAAAAGTACGCGAATGATTACACAAGTGAAGCACTAACAACTTCGAAATAAAGATCAAGGATGCATTTGGGAAACGATCCATCGACGCACAAAATTGAAATACACAAACTTTCAAAGGATACAAAAAATGTCACGTAGTCAGAGTCATCCTCATCTGAATTGGAACATTGATTCGGTTTACGACTAAATCAATACATACAGATACATGGTTGGGTTGGATACCTACTCTACATTTCAGAAGGTGCAGCACCTTAAGAATACTCGAGTAGAAATTCATATTGGATGCTCGATCAGGACCAGATCTGGAAAGCCTTATCTCAAATCAGACCCTGATATGGAATGTAACGCACCGTTGTATCACAGCCCGATGTAATGAACTATAATAGGGCATGCCAAATTACAAACCTAGCAGGGCCAGATCTGGTCAACCCTAATCAGACGTGCCAAATCATGGCCTCACCAGGACCAGATCAGGTGTGCCAAAATAAGGTGAGTCCTATCACTGACCGATCGGGCACATAATGAACATGGAGCTGGCCATATAATTTTTCTGCTCGGGTATACGTTTATGTCATAATGAAAAAAGAGGATGTCGGTGCACTGATGTATTCTTGAAGCAAAACCAATAAAACTTCTTCTGCGGTAAAATGCTGTAGGATTCTGAGTTTCCGAGATAAGTTCAACCAATGAAGTGGAAGCAGTGCTGCCAGAAATGAAGGAGCTCCAGCGTTTTACCCTCTCCATATACAATTGCAAAGCACGCACGCTATAACTATAGATGTCATATATATAGTTATAGCGTGCGTGTTCTGCGATGGTACATGGAGGGGGTAAAACGCTGGAGCTCCTTCATTTCTGGCAGCACTGAGTGGAAGTTACATAAGCATACTCATGCATCATTGGACTCTGTTGAAAATTCCCGGAAAAATGGAATCACGAAATTTGCATGCGCACTCAGATTCGCACCTTAAACTAGTTGGGTTCCCACCGAGGACCCGCGTTAACCTTCCAGGTCTTGCGCAGGACGCTTCAGGACCTCGTTCGAGGTCTCTCAGCTTGTGGACTAGAACCATTCGGGCTCCGCTTGATGGGCCTCTGAGGGTTCCCAATCGAGAACTTAGGAGACCTTGATCTTGACCTTGAAAGGTCCCGTGCACGATCTTCATCCGAGAATTTTCGACAGGGGAGTACTCGATATACTTGTCATCTGAATGCTTCACTTATTTTATTGATGATTCAAAAACTGAATATTTCCTAATATTCTATCAATCAAGGAGGAAACTTTTCTAATTTTATTCAAGAATGCGCCCCTAAGAGAGCCAAAGAGAATTCTGGAACACTCTGTATACATACATATGTATATATACATCAAATATTCTCAAACATAAATCACCTGAGTAATCATATCGCTGGTTGTTTCGATCTTAGTCTTCCCATCTTGCATAAAAGTCTTTTCCAATACTCTAGTACTCAAATACGTATTGGTTTCTGGTCTTGGCGGTTCCGAAGGTTCAAGAACCATATTGAGATAATGCTGTGGCGCGGTCACGGTATTCGTTATAACTTTTGTACTGCTCTCCAAAGGATCACTGATATCGGGATGATCCGTATTCAACGTCCAATAAGTATATGTAGTTTTGAAAACTTCAGTGTGCAAAGTTGGAGATGTTTCCAAGGTAACGGCGGCTGTTTCCAATCCAGGTTTCCTATGTCTTTCTTCCGTAGCTGTATTCGCTACGACCTTGAGAAGTAATTTTCACTTCAGATGTGGAATTTTCAAAATGAAAAACAATAAAGCAAACATTATAATCACCTGTTGGTCCGTAGATACAATGGTGGTACCATTCGCCGTGTATGTGTTAAAATACGTGAAAGTTGTCGTACAGGTTTTCGTGACAAAGTCATTAGACTGTTCCTGCGGTAACATCATAACAACTGTATCGGATAAGGTGAGCGTTGGTTGTGGGTTTGAATTTTCCCACCTAAGTGCTGGGGTTGGTCCTGCGACGATGACTTCCACTCCATTCGACATGACACGCGTTGCCAATTTTAATCTCCTTCCCTCCTCCTCTCCTTCCGTTTCTTCGGATTCTCCTGTCAGCGTAACTCGTTTAAAAATCATATCCCCAAAGATTCTTTCATTGAAGGGAGAAGTGTAATTCAATAATAATATAAGATATATGTACAATATATACGTTACTGATATGTACATTTCATACAAGGTTATGAGTAGAAAAGATACAAATTTAGAATACCAAAAGCCAATCTAAAAAATAAACGAGTTGCAAGTATAATATTGATAGTTGATTTTGAAAGTTTATAATCATCGTATCGATAAGTACACGCTGAAAAGAGTAGGTCCAAAGTGCCCGATTATTGATGGTATTTCTGAATATGGTGGAGATTCTCATGGAATTGTTGTCTCTAACCTTCGCATTTGAAACTTCCAACGAATTCAACGTTAAGAACATTCCTTTCCAATTTTCTAAGGTTCCAACAGATATAATTTATATTTTCAAAACCATCGACCTGCTAAAAACATGGTCCGCAAAATACATTGCACTGGAAGGATTCAAAATAACACACGAATTTTAGTATTCCAAAAGCCCTGACCTAAGATTACTCTATATATTGTCTCAATTTGAAAATAAATGTTCATATCATAATCCGAAGGTTGATAGTACAGCAATTGAGAAGTCTATATCCATACCCAGAATAAGAGTTTTTCGTTTTCTTTTGAACACGATTTTTGTTGTATGGGGAGGAAAAGAAATTGAAGGTTAAGGGATACTCACCAATAGCGGGGTGTGGATTATGCACAATAGGTGACACGGAGTTGTCTGGCGACTCCACAGTGGGAGCGACAGTTACCGTGACCGGCACCGTCAGCGTAAGTGTCGTGACTCTTGGTCGTACAGTCGTCGACGAAGTCACTTCAGTCTCCTGTCCATTCAATTTAGTCACCACGTAAGTGTAAGTTCTTAGTCTTGTCGAAGTCACTACGGTTTCCGTATAGTAAACGCTTGTACTGCTTTCCGCTTGTACTGGGGATGAGGATGTAGAGTCATGAACCGTTAGGGTCTTATATCCTGAGGACGATATCGGTGCCGTAGGGAATATTTGGGGAAAATCGGGATGAGATAATGAAAGATAAAGGTCATCGGCTAATCCTGCAGCTATATCTTCGGACGTGGGTGATGTAATATGAGTGGTGGTAATAAGGTCCGATTTCGTATCGCTGTCAGACGATAGCGATGACGATGTATCCAAGGGTATGACAGTAGGAATGTCAGAATCATCAAAGATGGTAGAAGAACTAGAAAACGAGGTTTCTAACGTGAAGGAGGGTAAAGTATCCTCCAAAATTGTGGTGGATTGTTGATCGAGTAGTAAATGAGGTTTCGATTCTATGGGTTTGACTGTCAAATTGTCATGGTCTGGGATGTTGGGAGTCGTATCAGAGACTATCTCAGTTGTTGTAGGTGAGGATGAATCTTCGTCATCCGTTACTGCGAATTGTTGAGCAGGAGTTGTGATATCTAAATAAGATTCTTCAGGCGTTGGTTTGGTAGCTAGTTCTTCATCCAACATTTCCGTGTTCACTTCCATCAATGGTGTTGTTGTTTCTCTTTCCTCGTCAGGTTCTTGTAAAGTTGTCACTTTTTCAATTGTTTCAGGTTTTTCGGTATTCGAGAGTGGTTCTTTAGTGTCCACTTCGATGGTGGTGGGTGGAGTGGTGGTTTGCTCATCCTCTTTGCTTCCTTCTTCTTCAGCTTCGTCATTGTTGAACGCGGGATAGAAGAAATTATCTGTTATAATCACAGGAGTATTGTCCACTGTACTGGGTATCAATTCTGGAGGGTGATCCATTTCCTCACTGATTGCAGGCTTATCATTGATCACGTCTTCGTCGTCATCCTCATAACTTTCATCTTCGGAATCCTCGTAAGAAGGGGCTGTGAAGAATCCAGTTGTGATGATAGCGATCGTTGGGGTGGGTTCTATATGAACTGGTCTGACAGTGATTAATTTTTTTCTAGTTACTCGAACTTTTTTCGGAGGAGAAAAATCGTTAGCGTTGGTCGTTTGAATTTTCCTCCGACGAGTAATAGTGATTTTGTGTCGATTTCTGGTATCAAGATCCGTCACCGGTACTGCACCCAAAGTCCTCACTCTTGTCACAACAATCCTCCTTGGAGAATGGCTGCTGGATGTCTCAAGAGTTTCAGGAATAGCAAAAGATGATGCGTGATCTTTGGTGTACGGTATCAAAGGTTTTTTCCTAACAATCGTAAATTTGTGTTGTTGTCTTTCTGTTCTGCTTCGAACTACGGGTACACGAATCCTTACACGTTTCCGAGGCACCTCCCCGGTGTACTGTTCATAATCTTCATCATCCGATCTCGCGAGTGGAGCTCGATAATTATCGTAATCGGACCAATCTTCCTGAATCCTCGCACCGTAATTCTCATAATCTGAAAATTTGATGTATCGTGACGTTGATCCAAATCCTTTATTATCGTTGTTATTAGAGCCCTTCCACAACTCTTGCCGATAATTTTGAGATGTTTTGTTTTGTCATACATATGTGTGTGTAGTAGTAGTAGTAGTAGTAGTAGTTGTTGTTGTTGTTGTTATTATTGTTGTTGTTTTTTTGGTTTTTGTCTCAACGTAGACGAATAGAGAAAAGTTTTCTTTCATAGATAAAACGGGATTGATATTTACAAATGGTCAGGTATGATAATTTGTCGTGTGGGCGCGCGTGCGGCGGCGACGGCTCAAGACTGTGGTTGTTGTTGTTGTTGTTGTTAGTTAGGAGGAGCGATGTGGGACGGGACTCGAAAAGATGATGGG
This sequence comes from Gonatopus flavifemur, assembly GCA_018340375.1. Lineage (NCBI taxonomy): Eukaryota > Metazoa > Arthropoda > Insecta > Hymenoptera > Dryinidae > Gonatopus > Gonatopus flavifemur. Next base: position 19,240,654 of record JAFFJZ010000005.1, read on the forward strand.
AGTGAAGAGAAAAGAAGATGAACGAGTTGGTGAATGGGAATAGGCGAATAAACGAATGAATAACGACGCGAATTCGAATCATGAATAAGAAAGAATACTCTATGTATTGATTGCGATCTTGGGTTAATTTTACCTACAAGTAGAATTATATGAAAGTTGTAATGCAAGGTCGAGATGAGGGGAGATTTGGGATGGGAAAAATGATGTGAATTTAGGCACGGATGGACGTGGAAACGTGCCGTCCGACGTCACCCACTACACTCTCGAGACTTTGCGTTGGCACGTGTATGTCAATGGAATCTTCACTTCCCGCCAAAACGGCGATCGTCGTTTCAGTTGCGGCGTGCAAAGATGGCGGAATCGAAGCTCGAACTTCGACCTCCGACACATCCCTGCGTCGCCTCGAAGCACTGCTACTGCTACTTTGTTCACCAAGTTTCACAGTACTCAGTACAGTACTGAATTCTCCAGGTCTCCGGCCAGAAACGTAAAGCGTAACAACGCTGGTATCACCACTTGACGATGAAGCGTTGTTGTCGTTGTTGCGTTCTTGTTTCTTTGTTGAGCTTGGTCTGCCGCGTGATTGATTATTACTGTTGCTACGCGATCTAGATTTTTCATAGGATTCTTCAGTCTCCTCGTCTGAGTATTCTTCGGAATAACTTGAGTCTGGCTTGTAATCGAAATCTGCCGGTTGATGTCGTCTTTCGACTTCACCGGGCAAAGTATTGCTCTGCGTTAATAGAGGAGCTGCCGCAAACAAAGGGTCCAACAATGGATTCAACTGTTGTTGCGGCTGTTGCTGTTGAGGTTGTTGGAGCCACAACAATAAGGAATTGATATTGGCAGCTGGAAGGGCCGCGGTTGGTGTTACCACGACGGTATCTGTGATGAATTCTGTCGCCGTAACGACATTGGTCGAAGTATCGACCAGCGTCGTGAGAATTTCTTTTCCTCGGAAAGTCAGTGGTATAACGGTGCTTTGGTGTTTGGTGATTGTTGTTACGTAAGAGGTAGTACGGGTACTATACTGCGTGGTAGGTGTGGCTTGTGGTTGCAACAAAGGATTTTGCTGACCCAATTGGCCAAGAAGTAGTTGCGATAGAAGAATATTAGCGAGAGGTGCATTGTCGGGTAAAGATGGTTGTATCGTCGAAACCACATTTTCTACGGAATAAATCGTACTTGGTACTATGACAGATTGTGAAGCTCTACGACCTCCAAGGGTCGTCAAGGTATAAGATACCCGGGTGGTTGGAGTTTCGTGGAGTAAAAACCGTGTTACTTCTGTCTGCCCCTGCGCATTTGTACCCGTGGCTTCGCTGACGATGACTATTAACGGTTTGCCGTCGTTCCCTGTCACGCTACTATACTGATTAGGATTTAAGACTTCGGTACTTGGTTGGGCAGTTATGATATTCCTGTGCTGTGTAACGCCATTATTCACAACGGGAATAGTTACCTCCGTTGGAACGTAATGAGTCACCGTAATTGTCTTGTCGTGATCAGACTGGAAAGAAGGCGATAACCTATAATCTTCGTGGGAATTCCTACTTCTTTGAGGTATCCTCCGACTATTTCCGTTTCTACCAGAAGATGAACGGGACGAGCCACGAGGAGTGGAACTACCCCTCCGCGAATTGGTATCTGTTTTACTCCTTAGCCTCGGTGATCTTAGTCTTGCGTTGTCCGTTCTAATATTGGTTCTAGATGCCGAAGATGTTCTCGATTTGTAAGCTGATCTATTAGACGAATCTTTTTCTCTCAGAGTAAATTGTCTTCCACTGTTCGTGGTTGGTGAGGGTTTCACTCTCAACGAACTTGTTCTACTGGGGATTCTACTACCAGTTTGTTGAACAGATTCATTGGATTCTGCAGAGGTTTTATCACTTTGGGAGTTTGACCTTGACGGTGTTGTCAGTCCTCTTCCTCGAGAATTATACCGCGAGCTGGGTTTCGTGACCGTCTTTCCAATATCTTCTCTGCCGATAGAAGCATCGATGTCTGATCTGTCTTCCAACGATACACTATCTGGCCGACGGAATCGATTTGTGAGAGATCTCAATTGACTCGCTTGACGTCGAACTCTCCTTCTGGAAAAGGGTCTTATCTGTACAGTACTTTGCAGTCTACTGCCAGTAGATTTTCCGGACCGACGATTGGTGTTCGTTACATCATGTTCGGATCCTTCGTAGTCATTATCCGCGATTTCTGCTACCGGATCGTCTTCAAAATTCTCCTCATCCACCGCTTCATATGCTTCAGTTTGATCGATCTGCGGTTCTGTTACTTCTTGTTGTTTTCTACCGAACAAACCACGCGGCGGGAACAATCCTGCGGAATTTTGTTGTCGGCCTCTCGAGGGAAGTGGTGTTCCTCTGTTAACGTTGCTGTTATTATTATTGGTCCGAGAGTATGGGATCCTGTTGGAGTTAGTTGCTGCTAGATTTCCTCTGATATTCAAATTTCCATTTCTTCTACCTGGGGTAGTGGTAGTAGACCTTGGGGTAGTTGTTTGTCTCACCGAACCATTCGAAGTCAATGGTCTACGGAATCTTAGTAGAGGATTTGTCGATCTCCTCGAGGATTCAGTTGTAGTTAAGAGAGGTGGAGTTACAGTATCTCCGCTCTCGGTCTCGTCGGTGTAAGGAGTCTCTTCGGTGACTAAGGTGGTTGTTGCAAATTCATTTGCCTCATCCTCTTGATCGTCTTGTCGAATGGTTGGTTGTCCTCTTAGGAGGGTGGACGAAGGTCGAATGCCTCCCCTATATTTCGAAGAGGCGCTTGGATAAGCGGAACTCGAACGGATTACACCTCTAGCGGACGATCCTCTAATGGACGAAGGACCACCCCTCCTGCTCTGGTACACAGACGACGATGCAGCTCTAACCTGTGACCTTCCTCTAGTACTTCCAGCGGGGAAAGTAGAGCTGTAAGAGGATGAAATCGAAGCGGGAGCTCTTCGATTCGAAAATCTTTTGGAACCCGCTGGGGATAGGGTGGAAGAATATGGACCTATCGGTGAACTCACACGACCTCTGGAAGAGGCAAATCTGTTCCCTTTTCCAGCTAATGTGGCAGTAATCGTGGGAGTTATATCCGTTCTGGTGATGGTCGTTGCGCCTTGCGCACCTTTGCGTTTGGGATTGAATGTGGGTCTCGCTCTAGACGCAAAAGGTCTTATTACTGGGGTAAATGTTCGTTTTCTAGTAGAAAATGTGAGTCTCGGTTTCTTTTTAGAACTCGGATTATCGTCATCTTCGTCACCTTCCTCTTCACCTTCTTCGTTCTCCCCCGAATCTTCTTCCTGATCAAGTGCGTCGGTCGTCGAGTCTTCGGATAAAGAAGATTGTATAACCGCTGGAGATGGTGAAATATCTGGTAACTCCGTCGATTGGTTTGGAATCTGTGTTGAAGTTGGAGAGATCGTTTGAGTTGGACTTCCAGCTAAGAAACTAGACGTACTCTCGATAATTTGAGCGTATCTTCCTTCGATGCTTGTGCCAATAACTTTAGATTTATACTCAACTGTGGTACCATTGTTCTCAATGAGACCATGTACGACCCTGACAAGACCGGTTCGATGCCCTTGTTGCGGTGGTACGGTTGCTTTCCTTTCTTCATCAATTTTCGTACTCGATGTACTTTCGATTACCTTAGCGTAAAGACCATCGATCACTGTACCAATTTGTTTGGTAGTAAAGTACACAGTGGTGACGTTATCCGCATCCAAAACATATCCTTTGTTCAAAGACAACACTCCCGTGGGTAGGACAGGTGTTGCTGACGTAGAAAGGAGCGTCGGAGTACTTTGTTGAGCAGTTGAGGTTGGTGTTTCTGTACTGGTTGAATTTTCAACCACCTGTGCGTAGAGTCCATCGATGTATGTACCATAAACATCGGTTATGTAATGAGTAGTTGTGCCATCCGCGACTTGGCTTGACCTTGCTGTCGAAATTAGTCCTGTCTTGGGAAAATCTTCTACCTCGGAAGGAGAAATAATCTTGGTTTCAGTCTCAAGATCTTGAATTCCTGGAATCGGACCACCGATAGCTCTACCAGTCGCTTGTTGCGATATTGCATCTTCAGGTCCAGAGACGCTAGTAACAGTTTCAAATCTACTATTGATGATGGTTTGATGTCCGATATAAGTTGTTGTGAAATAAGTGAATGTGGTGTAATGAGTGGTAGGATTGAAATCAACGGAAGTAGGAAGAACGGTATCGACGCTAGAGTCTCCAGGCGCAGTTTCGATTCCTGTGCCGATGGATTTTTCATTATTATATGATTGCGTAACTTCGTTATCAGCGGTGAGTTTAAGTTCTTTCTCTTTGAGACTAGCTTCATCTTCCTCATCGAAATTCACATCCGGTCTATAAGTTGGTATCAAAGCCAATTCCAACGTCGGTGTAGGTGTTACTACGCCTGGGGTTTGAATGTTGGTAACAGTTGATTCCCGACTGATGCTTGTGGTATCACCATTTTTGTAGTAAGTTGTCCAATATGTAAAAGTTGTGAAATAAGTGACGGGTAACGTATTTGTTGGCACAGGTACAACAGCCGATGGTCGAATAGTTTCCATTACGGTATTCGTCACTGTTTCGAGTCGGCTAAACACATCCGTCCTATCTCCTTTGTATACAGTGGTGAAATATGTGAAAGTTGTGTAACTTGTCTGTAAAATAGTGGTAGGCGCGGGCTCAACGTCGTGATGATTCGATTCTGATAATTCTTGATCCTCCGGGACGATATTTCGTTTATCCATCAAATTCAAATATCTTCCACCACCAGAACTGGAAGAAGATACAACATCCGTGATCATGGATCCCAGCACTTCTCCATCGACAGGGGGATTAGGTGTTACTTGATTCTGTCCGTTTGCTTGAAAATCATGGAAATTGTCCATGGGAGAATCACCTTGTTCGGGGGTTGTAGGAGTAGGTGTAGTGGGGGAGGAAGGCTCTTCGGATGTTCCCTCAGTAGATCTTGACGGAGAATTCGGTGATACGTTGAAACCTCTTGCCTTGAGATACTCCAAAACTCCTGGGGGTGGAGTTACGGCAGATGTTTCTGAGTTTTCATTTTGAACCGTCGGAGTGGGCTTTACGAGCTCTGTGATTACAGTACTGGATACCTCGGTACTTGATTCCAACTCAGTCTCGTCATCCACGATTATGGAAGTATAATATGTGAACGTAGAGTAAATGGTTGTCACTTGTTCTGTGAACCCTTCTGTTGACATGGAAGGAGTCGGACTTGGTTCTAATTCTGTTACCGAATCTTCCGTATTTTCCCCTTCATCGGTGAATTGATATTCAGGAGAGAAATCCTCGTTAATCGTGGTGCCCTGTTCTGGAACCGTAGTCAGAGATTCCTCGGTTGTCGTGGGATTATCAAACGTCGCTTCGGTATTCTCATCGACGATCATAGCAGTTGTAAATATACTTTCTGTCAATTTTGTAGGAGCGATGAAAATAGATTCTGTCATTTCATTTCCATCGTCTATGATGACACCATCCGGTCCAATAGTTTGTGTTACGAAATTCGTTTCCATTGATTGGTGACTGTACACACTAGAAGAATCACCTTCATACAAGGTGGTCAAAAATGTGTAATTGGTGTGCAAAGCTTTGATTATCAATTCGATCTCTTCGTCTTGTTTGGTGGTTTCTTCTTCTTCGATTTCCGTCAAACCATTCCGCCAAGTACTCATTTGTCTAGTCGAAGCAGTATTAGATTCTTGAACGTCGTTATTTCGAGTTGCGGTAGGTAAAATCAATTCGGTGACATAAGTAAGTTCAGTCGATACCACTTCTTGTGTTCTTACTGACTCGCTGGTAACATTATTGTATATGTTGGGAATATAGAAAGTGGTAGACAAAGTGGATGTTTTATACACCGTAGATGGTATAATTCTGGTGGAGAAGGGGACTTTATCTTCGTTTTTATCCACAATGAGGAATTTGTTCTTAGAAAAACCATCTTTAATGCTACGACCTTGAGGATCGAGGGGCACGATGTCATTGATAATTTCATCTTCTACCGTAGTCGGGGATTGTTCGGTCGGTAAGAAATATTTCCTTACGCTGTCAAGGGCCTCTTTCATCGTTGTGAAACCTCTTGGTGTAGTGTCCTTCAACGGAGTAGTTACTTCGTTCATGTCCTGTGGAGTTTCCTCAGTTGTGATGACAAATTTCGGTGTCGTCGATGCATCATACGATTCCTCAGTATCGGTAATCGTCGTTCCGTAATCCGACGTTGTATCTTCGGTATCGTAAGCTGCTGTGGCTTCATCAGGGAAGAAATACACGTTGGAAGAAGTGTGAATTATTTGAGCGTAATTAGTACCAATATAAGTACCATATATTTGACTTTTGTAATGAGTAGTGGTTCCATCGACTGCAGTCGTCGAATCTATTTCTTTCAACAAACCCGTAGGTTTCATAGGATCCAAAGGTTCCGTGAATACAACAGTGCTAGAAGATTCAATCTCTTCCGTAACACTTGGTTGAACATTATTGTTGATCGCATTCAAAAACTGATCTGCTGGTTTTTTCGTCGATGGGGATTGTAACGGAGTAGAAATTACTCCAGTAGGTTTAATATTCATCACTGCAATTCCATCGTTCGGTCTGAGAGTAGCATCACCTTTTATAGTGGTCGCAGGTCGACCCATCGGGGCTGGAGATGTACTAGGAGAAAATACTATGACAGTATCCCCCACGGTAGTTGTGAAATCTGCGAATCCATGATAAGTCACTGTAGCAAAGGATTTGTGATCTGCTTTTTTTTGCGTTGATTGGACTTTACGTGGTTGAGGTTTCAAAATCTTTGGTACACGTGGTCGATAATTTTTAGATTGATCCTCGTCGAATCCATCGAAACTGCTAGTCACGTATTCGTGCTTCACGGTGTACGTTGGTAAGTTATCGGAAGCTCGTACTTTCGCAGGAACGACAAATCTTTGAGAATCCAAATTGGAGCTATCCTTTTTATTGAATATGTAATTTTCTTTGGATAATTCGTCTAATCTCGACGTACTCTTGCCAGATCCACTGATCTCTTGATCTTCGGAACTAATCGAAACAGTTGATTCGAGACTGGTAACACTACTTTCCCCATCTTGTTCTTCTTTCCCGACTTCTATTTCTTCGACAGCTCTTATCGGGGTTCTATCCAGAGCTATATCCAATCTGAACTCCTCGTTCGGTAATTTCGATGGATACACCAAGTATGCACTCGACGAACTCGGATTCGTCTCTTTTTCGTAGAATACTCTGCTCGATGTTGAGAGTATTCTCGCGTAGAGACGTCCATTATCCAACGTTGTACCTAAAACTTGAGTCGCAAATTCCGTACTCGCGCCATCCTGTACAAAGGTGCGTGCTGTTTTCGTTAAAAGACCGACGGGTGGTGCCGATTTACCAGGACGTGCGGGAACTAACAAAACCGTAGTGACTCCTGAATCCCGTTACGATAGAATGAAGCGAAATGTGTAAGATGAAATAAGAGTTCCAAGTCAAATGGTTTGGAATGGTCCAAAGTAGAGAATCGTTGTCACCGTCATCGTCGTTGTCGTTGTCGAGTCAAGTATGTTAACATATGTTACATGGTCACATCAGATTTTATAAAATTGTAAATAAGTCGTTGGAGAGACGGAGTGTCGGGCGGACGTTGGAGGCAGACGGCATCCAGTTGTTGTATAGAAGTTGAAGAGGCAGGAAGCAGGCGGGAGCAGTAACAGAAACAGAAAAAAAAAGAGAGAGACGATCTTAGTAAGGCGAGCCATTACTACTTTTTCCTCATTAACCTCTGACACCTGCTTTCTCACTTGTTTTCTTCGCTTTTCTTTTCTCTTTTCTTTTTTGATTGGAAATAAAGTGGAAAAGTGAACACACGAACAACAGTATAAACAAAAAAACATAAAAATAGACGATCCTAGATCAGATCTTATTTACACAACAATAGGAGTCCGTGGAGCATAAAGATTCAATTTACATAAAAGAAGTAAAAAAAACGCTTGACGTAAAAATTTATAATACATAAATTTCATATTTACATGGCCGCACCTCGCGTCAACACGCACTATAGTCATAGAAAATCAATAATTTTGAGAATCATTTTTATAATGTATCTGTTACAGTAGACTAAGCAGAAAAGATTGCTCAAACATTGAAGTGATACACTTGATAGATTAACATCCGTGGAATCGGTAACATTTCTCTTATATATTACAAAGAACTTTTTTCAATACCTCTTGCGTTTGGTAGAGAAAGATATACAGTATTGCGATATTTACAATTTGAAGAACAAGAAGTGAAAATCAAAAGAAACAAATGAAAGATAATAGAATATTAATACATCGAGGATCTGAAAGAAAAAAAATCCTTTGAAAATATATTTTACGATCAAGTGCAAACTTCAGATTACAGTATAGGTGTATATATATATATATATTTATATATGTATATTTATATATATATATATATATATATATATGAAAATTTCCCTACATATATATATATATATATATATGAGTCACATAGAATGACAAACGTGTCATTTTTCATCTTACACGATGCTGAATGTGTTCAAAATACGGTATCTTACCTTGCAAGTTTCTGTTCTCTATCCTGGAAGATCTGATTCCATCTGGAACAGAAATTTGATTTTATTATTTTTTGCTGTTACCTTTCATGATCGAATACACATGGATTGATGCTCAAGGTTGGATTGTAATACGCATGGGAAGAAGAGATAGTGGGTGGTGAAAGGTGGTGGTGAACGTTGAAGGATGATAGTTGAAGGTAGATTCTTATGAAACTGACTGCTACAATCGTTGTGGCTCGTTAAATAGTATTTATTCTAGAATGCAATGGAATATCTGTAGAATAGATACGTATCGAATGCATATATTTTTCATTTCGAAGGATAAAAGTTCTTTGCAATCTATGTTGTTGAAAAATTCCATTCCACGTTTCACAACAAATTTGTGAAACTATTTGCACAACTCGCTTTTTAAATTTCATAAATCCACAATTATTCTTCAGAAGAAATTCAGAAATTTCAATAACATGTTCTTAAGTTCGTTATGCATCATCGGTATAAAGTTTCAAATCAATTTTGCTATTACTATTAGAGATCTTCTTCAACAATGCACGAGTGGCTACCTACTCAATATGTCAGTCACAATTTTCGCTACACACTCCCAAGCAGCAACAGAATTTCAAAGTATATACGGAATAGAAACGTTCGTACAATGTACGGATGAGATACGAAAAACATATAATGAATATTCATAGAATGTTCAAATGAGACTGTTTTAAATATACTTAGAACGTACATAGTACATTCGAAATGTACGATATACATTCAATCGACGTTCCATCAACGTATCGTCGTATGTTCGATTACATACGTTCGATGAATATGCATAGCACCTATAAAACGGTCTCATTCGAATGTGCATAGAACATATTTCGAATATTCGAAGAACGTTCATGGTATATTCTGGTGCTGCTTGGGCTGTAAAGAATATTTATTTGTAGAAAGTAAATATTCAATTAGATGCAAAAACTGATTACTTGTGGCAAATGAATTATTTGTTTAGAAGACCAATTTATTTGGGGCAAGCATTCCATCATTTGATTCGATTGAATATTTCATTGATCCTAAGAAATATTTTATGGAGAGAGGAAAAATAAACTATTTATTCAGTTGGAAGAAATTTTCTTTTCAGTGCAGAAATGTCGATTGTGACAAAACTTTAAACAATAATGTCACCTTAAAAAGTGTGATGTAACTGCACTGAGAGGAGAATTTGATTCCCATAACCATGTTTTTTACTTTGACCCTGTCATCCCAGTGAACATTTTCCCCCTCAACATTTCAAACATTCGTCATGTTCTCTGAATGATGTCTGAAAGTTCTCCAATTTGTCGATTTAAGAAATCCTTCAGATGACTTCATTATGAGCTCTGGATGTTATCAGGAAATTAACTCAAATCACAGTCTGATAACTTCCAGAGCTCATAACAAAGTCAGATTCTCCAAATCGACGCATTAGAGAACTTTCTGACATCATTTGAAGAGCATAATGAATGTTTGAAATGTTGAGATGAGAATTGTTCACTGGGATGTACCCTAACAGTAAAATGCTTAAAATGCTGAACAAATATGCAGCAAATTGTTGAAAACGTACAACAACAGTTTGAAGCAATTTGCAGGGACGTTGCGTCGCCAAATGCGCAACAATTGCTGTAAATCTAGGATTTTAGCTTGAGTTGTTATCGTGTTGCTGAGAAGTTGCTTGGTTTTATGAAACTCTCAATCACATGCGTAGCGAATTCTCAGCAACTTCACGAAAACTTGATAAACAACGTAAGAGCAACGATTGCACAGCAACTTATATTGTATGGGTAGTTGTCACAATCATATTCATGTGATTTCGTTTTGTTTTCCTGGTTATGATAACCAAATTTCAAGTCACTGTAACCATAAATCCTTTAGCATGCAAGCATAGCACGTTTCTGAGACCATGTTGCTTTTTTATCAGTGTGACTTGTTGCATTATTTATCGCGAAATCGTAAGCAACTAATTTAATTACATTCAACATTCCTGTTCCAAACATTGAGATACACTGAGAACCCAATTTCTTAGATTGAAAGAAAATTTTTTTTGCCCTCATTCTGATGAATCTTTTTTTCAATGGAACAAGTTTTCATCAAATTGCAACAAAGAATTCTCCAATCCAAAGAATGTTATTCCAATTCAATGAAACATCTCCCCGTTGGGATGAATTGTTTTGTCCATTGGAAAAATTTTTTTCGAGTCTATGAAATTGGGCTCTCAGTGTACGTTGGGTAGGCAACTTGAATAAGTTGAGGGGTAAAAAACTGTACAACCAGCAAGACAACGTCCAGCGTTATACAAACTTTTTGCTCTGATTTATCGATATCGAGGACGACATAGTGATTAAAAGAAGAAGGAAGCTACGCTTCCCATACAGCACGTCAGATCAGGAAGTGTTTATAGACCACGCAACTGGAGTTCAAACAATGCAATATGAATCCTCGAGAATTCTTCCTGAACTTCTGTGCCAAATGAGTTACTATCTGCAAATTTTAGATTCTGAAAAATCATGATTTTAGAGTGGTTGAACACAATCGGCATTTAAAATCGCCCATGTGGAAATTGCCGAAGTCAACAAATGGCCTGGTACAGGTAAAGTTATATTTGCCAAACTGAGGCGGGAACAATTTTTTCTATCAAGGATCATTATTATTTTTCAATTAGCAGGACCTATTGGACGAATTTCAAACGGTATTGATTTGAGTGAACAGACAGACTTGGGTTTGTATTGAATCGATACTGTTTGGACCAGCCCCCTGACACTAAGCATGTAAAAGAATGTTCAATCACGAAGTTGTAGTTCATTCCATTTCTACAGTTTGCATAGGCGCTGTCACGGTAAAAGGCCTAAATTGAAAATAATTGAATAATGAAGCATTGCCATACCTACACAATCCAGTTTTGAGGTTATTTTGATAAAGAATAACTCCAGTGATGTGAGAATCCTTTCATAATCAGAAAATACGCACAAATTCTTCTTTTTTCCAAAATCTTTTGAATGGAAACAATTGAAAGACAGGTCTCTAATACGGACAGCGATATGCGAACCATGCGGATAGTTACAAAACTATATCTTCAACTTTGAACACATCTTTATTGTGTAAAAACATGGTAAGTGTGACCCCCCTGGTTTGGACAAGGTTGGAATGCTAGAATTCCACCGCAGTCAGCACATACGAACGAACAGTACTGACACGGTTGTAAATGTTATACAGGCTCTTAAGTAAAATGATTGTATCATGCCGACTTCTTGACAGTTTTGATAGCTTTGGTAGTTTTGGATTTGCCAGTACTGAGCCAGCATCAGCCCGTGTTTCCCTTTCTCGATTCGAAAGTACACTCATAAATGATTCAGCCAAAATTGAAACCCGGCCATTCTTTGCAACCAATACATACCCTAGACGTAAGAAGTATAAAGACAAGAAAAGTTATTTCCTTCGTGACCCGTAAGATCGAATACTTTTGATTAGAAGAATATCGTCGTGACCAGGAAAATGTAAAACAAGTTTACGAATGATAAAATACCGTGACTGATATTTATGGTCTATATATATTATAACGTTGAATCGATGCTACCTCGCTGGATCAAGGAGGCCGATATTTATTCCACGAATATGAATAGCTGGATTTCATTGATATTAAATATAAATCATCTCGCGTTACTTGATTGCATAGCGGATTTTATGTAACAATGGAAAAGAAGAAGAATGAAGGCACGTAACAAAACCTACACCACAGCATTCTCAGACAAGAGAGAAAAATATGCAATTATAAGTGAATTTATAAGTGTCGAGGGAGTAGCGGTTAGCGTTTATTGTGTGAATGAAATATGGCGAGGGGAGGGGATCCTAGTAATAGTAGAAGTAGTACCCGCCAACACTCCTCGCTGTGTCTCTTTATCCAAAGATACCACCGAAGATGTCGTCCGGAGGCCGCGACGTACAGTTATCTGACCGACTCTTTTCTTTGCCAGTTGTATCTTGGCATCGAGCCTTCTTTAGCACTTCGACGTATACCCTGACGTCTTCATGTTTAATTAGTATATTTGTACGAATTACATTTCGAATGTGAGCCGGAAGGAGATTGCGATTTAATTTTTCCACAACCTCTCCGGAACGGATCGTTTATTCTTTGTGGTTACTATTTTGCCGATTGGCTTAGAGCTTGAGCGGCATTTTGGCGATCTTTTGAATGAACGTATGTACTGGAAATAGAGATCCGTAATGACCTACTATGCTGATACAAAACCACACGTTTAACCTCTTTTCGATCGAGAATTTCGTAGACAAGTTCATTCACCGGGAACGAATTTATGTTTGGATTCGTACGGAATTCGAATGAGAATTTGTAGAGAAAGGACATTACTTTTCGATCTGTTCAAATTGTTCTCAAATATATCCGTATCTGGTATTTTATTGAAAGAATGGTTTCATTGAAATCATCATTATTCAAGAATCATATTCTTTTAGTAATACTTTGGTGAATGATTTCGTTAAATCATAGTTCAATGAAAGGAAAATCTTCGGTGATTATGAAAGAACAGTATTTCTAAGTGGTTTTCATTGTGGCCTTTCCGTGCCACCAACGTAGATCCAATCACAACTTGATCCACTCGGCACTAATTACTTTCAAATCATTTTCTTTCTTTCAAAGTCTATACTGAGTTTGTCAATGGAGCGCGTAAAAATATATTCAATTATTTTCCGACTTTCTTCAAAGATCAAATCTGTTTTGTAAATGCCCGAATGGAAAAATTTTCGAGATTGAATATCATTTGTTCACTTGCGCGATTTTTGTGTTAATAATGTCTTCAATGAATTTATCATATTTGGTACATACCAAACTTCACAAGGACATTCAAAACGTCATGTTGCTGAACTTTGAATCGTTTATTGAAACGAATTGGTAATCGAAAAACGGAATACTCAACTGTTGAAAGCCCAAAATTTTGCAGCACTTTTTTGAGCGATGCTCTCAGTTCTAAAGAATTGATTTGAAAGGTTAAATAACGGCCATTCATTAGATTTGGTGGGTTTGAATTTTCGTTTCGTTTCTATGAACGATTCAAATTTCAACAACATCAAAACATCTCTATCCTAAAGAAAGAAGTATATACACTGAGAAAAATTACACAGGCCTACAAAATTGAACTTTTTGTTTGGTGCAACAACTGTATCATACTTTTCCGAAGTATTTTGGCGCGCTGAATCAGAATCTGGCTTCAAAATTGCATTATTACGTGTGGTTTTTGAGATATTTCAACGTCAAAGTGTGAAAAACACCGTTTTTCGACATATTTGAGATTACGTGACGTCAGAATGTAATTTTTTCTCATGAAACTAGTAGATGCACCTCAAAATATAATCCATCCCCTTCCGAATGCCGTTGAGTTTGCTCGAATATCTTTTTTTTTACTGTGACACGACAATTTGAAATTTGTGTGTTCATGGATTTAGTGAATAGGTGAAATAACACAATTTCCAAACTGTCGTATCTCAGAGAAAAAAAAAGATATTTGAACAAACCTAATCGCATTTGGAAGAGAATGACTCATATTTTGAGATAATTTGAAGAATAATTTGATAAAATGTTCTTAAAGTGTGGAATAATTGAATAAAACGTTTCAAAATCGTGCATTTTCATTTTATTTTACACCTGCGATTTCTTGAAAACTACACGTAGCATTAAAAAAATAAGTATATTTCCAGAGTCAGGGTATCGAATATACTCAAAATCTGCTTTAGTTTTAGCGGCACCAAAATCATTGTAGACCTGTGTTATCTATTATAAATTACTAGACTCGCTAGTATATTGAGGATGTACTTGCATTTTAAGGTTATATACCAAACATTCTCATCAAAAGCATCCGACTTTCTATTATAAAATGTCAGTATCTTACCATTAACTCCCAGAAAGTCTGGTACTTTTGAAGAGAATGTTTAGCATATAACTTCAAAATGCAAGTATATCCGCAATATACTAGCGAGTCTAGTAATTTATAATAGACAATTTTTCTCCGTGTAGAATTATATTACAGTGAAAAGAACAGAACAATTTTGATCTTTGAAAAATCATTTGATCCGCTTGATGAGTGTGCTGATAGTTTCAATATGTGTCTCCAAAAATATATATACTCAATATCGTATTACATTACACACAAAATAACACGATAGAAATAAGAGCGACGACCAGGTAACCCAATGACACGAGGGACGTCTGTGCCTACATATGTGTTCGACGAAGTGACCTCGAACTCGTATGTACTTGTTGTACCTGTTCGTGCACCTTAAGAAGATGGTCCAGATTATGTGATTACCGAGAAAATAGTTACCCGTTAAGTTAACTCTGAGAGCAACCGGATGTCCATTCTATTGTTTCAATTAATCTATCAACGCGCCAACATCCAACTAAAAGGAAATATAAATATACTGCCATAAACAAGAGTGTAGTCGATAGATTGGTGATGAATTCCAAGCTAACAGCTGTGGTATGTGGCTCGATATTCCAAAAGGAATCCAGTTAGAGGAAAAGAGATTCCAGGTGTCCGACACAGCTGTACAAGGAGTGACTAATTTCATATTCGTAGAATTAACATTCACTCCCTTGTCTTGAACAATATCTTTGTTTTTGGAATAAAATAAGTGGTATTTGTTACTGTAATTGACATGTGTTGAAAAAATCAGAAACAACATGCGTCATTTATATGCTCACGCGTGCCGTTACGATTGAATACTCCCCTGACGACTATCTATCCACTCAACGCACGTCCAATCTTGTAACGATGATTGCATACGCATAGGCTGTTCATTGAGCACATACCGAAGTATTAGAAAATTCCAGGTTTGGCATTTTGAAATCAACTTTTCCAATACACGTAATGTATGTGAACCAATAATAAATAATTCGTTCAAATTTAAACATCCGGGTGAGATACATTGCTGATAAATTATATAGAAAATCGACGACATCTGCATCTTTGATTCGCACCTGTTCTATTGATTCATAGTATGACGACTTTTCACGCTGATCGAGTAGAATAACAGTAGTTTTTATGAACCAGCTGGAATCTGTGGCATACACAGGAAAAAACAACTATCTTGTATCAAGACAATATTGTTTTCGTTATATATCAAACGCGAATTGTCTCAGTTCAATGCAATTTGCTTTGAATCAAACACAGGAAAAAAACAAAATTCTTGATTCAAAGCAAATTGCATTGAACTGAGACAATTCGCGTTTCATATATAACGAAAACAATATTGTCTTGATACAAGATAGTTTTTTTTTCTGTGTATCAATTGACGTTCGCGTAAGATTTTATTTGATATATATTTTCGTGTTCGCGGAAAGATATTCTGCGAAAAGATTACTCCAAAAATTTTTCATACAAATTTATACAAATCAATTGACACATAAATTTTGTATTAATTTTTGGAATTTTCCTTGACTCTGCAAATGAAGTTGTATGAAATTTCACAACGAAGTACACGGGGAAAAATGATTAGGAGGATATTTATACAACTAAAACTCAGCTTTAACAGATATGTTTCAGCTCTGGGCGCAATATCTATTTGCTGTGGTAGCTGATCCATGTGGAAAAATTTTCATAAATTATATAAAACTTATATATAAATTATAGTGAATTATATACGAGTTGTATGAAACCTTGAATTTTTTTCTGGATGGGAAAAACCAGTTGCTGCAGCCAATACTTTGAATCGTTTCCACACGGAGAAAAATGAATCTTTGATAAAAATTTGAAAATATTTTTTTAAATCTGAGAATTTGTCTTAAATGCATAATCAAGACAAAACGGTCCACTTTTTTTTCATGGAATTGCATTCGAGAAACAATGGAAAATTATCGATACTTAATAAAGAATAAAAAACACATACACTTTCCAAAAGTCGCGTGTGAAATTTTACAAAAATAGTAACAAAATTTCAATATCCTACTATTCACTTTGTGGAATTTCGTATGCGAATTTTGGAAAGTTCATATGTTTCTCTATTCTTTATTAAGTGTCGATAATTTTTCATTGTTTTTCGAATACAATTCCACAAAAAAGTGAACCGTTTTGTCTTTATTATGCATTTAAGAAAAATTCTCAGATTTTCAGAAATATTCTCAAATTTTTATTAAAGATTACTATATTTTCGACCAGTATTTTTCTCCGTGCACAGCTAATTCTCAGCTATGATGATAGAAATTCCCAGAAAATGGGAATTAAAACATTTCGTCAAGATAATAAACGTTTTATTAACTCAAAAAAATGTTGTTGTAAAGAACGACTCTTGTTGATTATATTTCAACAAACACTATCGGTTGAAACACCGAAAACTCCTCATATGATATTTAATACATTTTGTACACTGAGAGAAACAAACAACTATTCAACTGTACCGGAAACAATAAAATATTTAGTTGAATAGTCACCATAAAATACTTAATTAATTTAAATGAACTTCCATTAAGTGGATTAAATATTTATTCAATCAATCAAATATTTAATGTACTATGGAATATTTAATCACTAGAAACAGTTATTTAATCGAGTCAATGGAAGTTTATTTAAATCAATCATGTATTTCAATGTGACTGTTAACTAAATATTTTATTTTTCCCCGAAATTTTTTCTCTCGGTATAGTGAATTTTGTAAATCAATGATTGAACTGAGTTTTCGAAATAAACATATAACTCAAAATTGGAGAGAAAGTTCCAACAGGATTTATTTTGAACGTAGTACACCGATTGAGTATGTTACACAGGAAACAAGTTGTTTTGATTCGGTACAACTTGTTGTCTCGGATACAACAAGAAACGTGTGGTTTTTTTGTTCCAGATACACCGGCTCTGATTACACAGGTCTACAATGATTTTGGTGCCGCTAAAACTAAAGCAGATTTTGAGTATATTCGATACCCTGACTCTGGAAATATACTTATTTTTTTAATGCTACGTGTAGTTTTCAAGAAATCGCAGGTGTAAAATAAAATGAAAATGCACGATTTTGAAACGTTTTATTCAATTATTCCACACTTTAAGAACATTTTATCAAATTATTCTTCAAATTATCTCAAAATATGAGTCATTCTCTTCCAAATGCGATTAGGTTTGTTCAAATATCTTTTTTTTTCTCTGAGATACGACAGTTTGAAAATTGTGTTATTTCACCTATTCACTAAATCCATGAACACACAAATTTCAAATTGTCGTGTCACAGTAAAAAAAAAGATATTCGAGCAAACTCAACGGCATTCGGAAGGGGATGGATTATATTTTGAGGTGCATCTACTAGTTTCATGAGAAAAAATTACATTCTGACGTCACGTAATCTCAAATATGTCGAAAAACGGTGTTTTTCACACTTTGACGTTGAAATATCTCAAAAACCACACGTAATAATGCAATTTTGAAGCCAAATTCTGATTCAGCGCGCCAAAATACTTCGGAAAAGTATGATACAGTTGTTGCACCAAACAAAAAGTTCAATTTTGTAGGCTTGTGTTATTCGAAAGAATATTGTTTTGATTCGAATTTGGATTTCAAACTTTTCTTGACTGAAACAATACTTTTTCAATTCAAAGCAAATTTATTGAGAAAGGGTTTATTGTTTTCGTTATATATGAAAGAACGGGGTTTGAATCAAGACAATTTTTTTCTGTGTTTATTGTGCCCAATTCTGGAAATTATAGAATATAGAATAAATCAGGGTAAGATGACGCGAATTACCGCTCCACTACAGCAATCATACATCAAACCTCATTTGCTCAAGGAAAATTTCAAGATTGTAATTGAATTTTCATATTTTTCTTGCGTGAACGAGGTTTAATGTATTATTTCATGCTGTAGAGGAGCGGGAAAGTGTGTCATCTCACCCCCATTTACCCTATCAAGATCGCTAAAAACAAACAATTTGTCGCCTCTGCAAGTATGAGTTTGCGGAAAAGTGTAATTTTCAATTGGATAGTTTCCCGAGCAATTTATCATCTGTGATCTTTCATACACTTGAACAAGTATTTTGAATGAAGAAAGGAACGATAAATACCTATTCCTGAATGATTTTTTTGCAGGACGAAGATATTAACATCCGTGAAAGAAAGAGGAAGAAAGAATTTTCATTGAGATGCAATCAACTATGTTGGTTGAAATTTCAACCATTTATCAAAACTAGTTCGCAATTGAATACCAAAATACTTTTTTTACCATCACATTACAAATCATCGTTACACTACAGTCAAAGAAACAATTTCGAAACGTTTGAATCGATCCATACTGCACTGAAAAAAACATTCAACTCTCTCCATCCTATATTCCTTGGGATTAATGAAATATTCAATCAAATCAAATAATGGAATGCTCGCCCCGAATGGATTGGTCTTCTACACTGTAAAAAAAATACTTCCAAAAGTGTTGCAGCTTTTTACAAAAATTTTCTTTGAAAATTATCGTAAAAAAGTTTTGTAATGTTTCGGAGGTTTTCGAAATTTCCCGAGGTTTTGTTTGTCAATCCACAAAGAAAGTTCGAAAATTATTTTCATAAAACAAGGTTGTAAATTCCCAAGCATTTTTGTTTGGAATACAACAACTTTCTTTTGAAGTGTGAATAAATCATTTCTTTGCCACAAGTAATCAATTTTTGCATCCAATTGAATATCTAATCTCTACGAATCAATATTTTATGGACAGAAAACAAATACACCGAGAATAACCCAATTTCTTAAACTTGAAGAAAATTTCTTTGCCCTCATTCTGATAAATCTTGTTTCCGATGGAAAAAGTTTTCATTGAATTGAAATGACATTTTTCGAATTCAAGAAGGATTATATTTTCTCTTTCAATTTGAGAATTTTTCGTTTCAATCTGACGAAAACTTTTTCCATTTAACTGAATTTCTTTCCATTGAACAAAAGATTTATTAGAATGAGGGCAAAGAAATCGGGTTCTCAGTGTATTTTTTCCAGTGTGAATTAGACGTTCTCATAATTGATTTTGAATTCGTTTCAATAAACGATTCGAACTTAATCTTTATTTCTTGTCTAAATCGCCAAAGGTTTTGTCATTGTAACGAAATTCTTTGAAAATGTTATTGAGTATGTTGCACCGATGATGAGAGAATCAAATATTTCTGTCGTTTGAAAAAACTCGCAATCTCCACCTCGCTAGGAAAATGTGAAACGACTCTAAGAGACCACAGGGCAATAACACGCATTTGTAAATGCGGTAAGTTGAGAATAATGATGATTACTCTCACTTGCTCAATGACTGAGGTTTTTTCCTCATTGCATTCGGTCACTCGTGTCTCTCTACGACTACCATATTCGGTCGTTATAGGGTCTGACCGCTTCTGCTGTTGCTGCTGATGATGATCATAATAATGGCAATGATGACGTAAAAGGGTCGCCAGCGGAATTTTCTCTGCAAAAGAACGTAATCACTTTTGCAACAACTTAATACACATTACTGTTGATCGTATTTCCGAACGATTATTATTAATCTATGAAATTTTGGTTTTCCTCCGTAAAAGGAAAAGTTATGAATGGAGACATGAACATTCACTTGACCGTGTTCAGCAAAGCTATATCAATCGTTTCATTCCTTTTTGTTCTACACTTTAGTTTTATTTCACTTTCACTCTACAGTTGATTGAATTGTATCTTTTAAGTACATAAAGTTGTGCAAAATTTCATACGTTTGGGATGATTTAAGGGAGATTCAGGTTAAACCCATTCAGCACAAGAGTCCCTTCGAAGAGCTCCAAAAAAGAATTTGAATTCTTGACGAACTATTTATGCATCCAATATGTATTCATTTTGAGTTGAGACTTCTTTGAGGAGTTTATATGAATACAAAATGATAATTTGTTCTATCTGGAAAGTGAGAGAAAATAACGAATCTTGAAGGCGTCAGTTCCAAAATCAGAATAATGAAAATCATAAAAAAATATATATAATATTGATAAAAGAACCAACCATCTACGAAAACATTATGTAATCAGTCATCGCAATTAATACGAATCGTGCATATTTCGATACGTGCGTCACGTTGGAGAAAGCATGAAATCGCAAACAGTTGTGAAGGAAGATAGGAATGGCATATATGAGCGAGCAACAGTACGTATTACATGACTAATGGATAATTCGATTCAATTGACGATGAGCAAGTAAGTGCAATCACAATAATTTCTATCTGACCGCAAGGACGCGTCAACGATTTTGTTGTTGCCGCATGCACGTCCACAGACGCTGCAAGAAGACGAAAAGGGAGAAACTGTGAGCCCCCTGTGACCAGTATCACTTTCCTAATACTTAAATTATAAAACGTCTTGAAGTCTATCCTGTGTTCGGTACGAACGCATGGAGCAGGTTCGAGGGAGAAAGTTTTCGATCGTGGGAACTGGTAGTAACCTGTGCACAGAGACCAGAGGGATATATCCAGCTTCACTTCTCCATCGACGAGACATTCACACGAGGACATTCTTTTCTCCAATGAGACTTTCGATACAAAAAATATTTTGCCTATAAATGAACGGATGGTTTCCGCTTTTATTTTCAAGTTCATTGTGTTGAACAGACACGAACATGACGTTCTTTCATTTTTTTAATCCCAATTAAGACTCCTATTGTTCGACGATCAGGGAGAAGTCAATTACTCCATCTCACATCGTCCTTACTCCATACGGATTACTTTGCTTCCATTTTAAGCTCGATACTAAACAATTTGAACATCTTTTCTTTCGAAAACTGTAAATTTCGATGATGCCTGAAGGATGCGTACAAATAATCATTTCAAATCCAATCCGTTATTTCATGAGATGTAGAATTGAATATACTCAATGTATCTAGCATAATTTCGATTGAATTGATTCTTCAGATCACTCAATTTTGTGTTTGATTATATAATCGATTCACGTATACAATGGCACATCTTTTCATCCTTGGTAACAGAATAGAGATATACAAAAAATGTATGATCGAACAACAAACGAAAGAATAATAAATTATCATAGATAGAAGAGAAGTAAAGCTAGGCTCTTAACGGTATCGGTTGCTGCTCCACTTTGGGTATACACTTGAATGGAAGGCATTAGTTCTTCTCGTACGTGCTCTCCAACTCTCCAGCACCTAATACTCGCTCACAACATCGCCGTAAGTTATGTTTCTGTATTTACAGCAGGTGAACAGTACTCGCAACAGTATATTACCCACACTACGCATCGAAGATTTCAGCTATACATTAAATTAAATACGCCTCCATATGGGAAACCAAACTTCGATTACTCACCGTTAGATCGTCTTAACGATATTAGAATTTTTTTGAATGCTTTTTTTTTTGTTCTGGATCGTGGTTTATTAAATCACTTACTCAGAATGTTTCTCGATGTTTTGAATTTTTTCGTTAATGCTAATATCGTCAATCTTTCTCCTATACAACGCGTTGTCTCTAATCATGGAATAAAATTATCAGAAAATAGGAGATATACCGCTCAAGGTCCTTCTAGTTTATATACAATTATTATTTTTCCTGTACAATTTTTCAGTTCAAAAATCACTCACTCAGAAAAGTGATCATACGCTTTATGAATTTTCTACAGTTAAATTGAAAAGTTTTCACGGATCAGCGGTTTAAATGATTCCAACACGTCTAAATTGGACAAAATGTACAGTTTAAATCTAATTTATTCAAAATCCAACACACGAGAAGCATGAATTTCATACTCAATATATTTTGAGAATCATGAATGATCACAAATGTTGAAATGTAGAGTTCATACTCCTAATTCTCAGGCAAATGCAGGGAGAAAGTGTGAAATTCAACACATCTCGATGAGTTTGCAAAATAATGTTCATTTAATATGTTTGGTCAAACGTTTGGGTAATTATATAAAAGATATAAAATTACGTGGCATTGTCGTAATTTTATATTATAATATATTATAGATAATTAGATCATACTTTTCATAAGATAATCTTCCAAGATTAGGTTTAGTATTTGTGAATGCGATGGCTGAACACTGTATCCTTGCCTTATCATCTTCAACCAAGTATGTATCACGTAGATTCTATCGATTTTCATACAAATGAATATTTATAGATTACGAATTTAGATTTTCGTGTAGAATTACATATTCATTGCGATTTTTAGATGAGAATATTTAACGAAGCTACGTAAGAAATTTCTCTAGAAATCTGAAGTTCCGTATGAAAAATTTCACCTTACGACATGCAAATTAGAATCATTCATTCGGATCTTGTTGAACAGAGATATTACGCGTTACATCACTATATTGTGAATGAATAAATATTTCCGACAAATTATAACTTAGTTCTTATATCAAATCTTCAATTTAAAATCAATGTATCGCGAGAAAGGAACAAAGTTTGGAAAAACAAGATACTTTTCTCACATAATAATTTACCTTCTCGATTGATACGCGCGTAAAGTCGGAACATCCAGATTAAATATTTCCTACGTCTTCCGTGTATAATTTTCTTATTATTAGTATGAACATGACAACGTTCGTCACGATACCTACTTAAGTTCGCTATCTCTTGTTTGCATGATTGCGCCTTTCCCGAAGAATTTCTCTGATGCCACGCCCGTCTCGTGTTGCCACGGATGGACACCGATAATTCCATTCATCTAAGCAAAAAGGAACCTTATAGAACTGTTTGTTTTTCCTGCCCAACTCTCTTACGATCATTTTCTCCCCGAAAATAGGAAAAAAGTCCTTAAAAAACCGCTGCGTGTGAAAAAGGTAAACAAAAAGAAAAAGAACTTCATCTTATACACTTATATACACGTATTACGCCAATGAATAAACCAAATGACCTTGGTAAATATCTTATGTCGATTATACATTGAATCTACTTTCCAATATGCACGCATCGAAGTAGCCATTGAAAGTTGTCGGTAACGATCTATCCAAGGTTCGTTATAACATGGAATTTTACGTATATCGTAAATCGTCATTCTCATTGGAAAGAAGATGCTGGCTTCCGACAGAGGATAACAAAAAATAAATAATAATGATCTGTCCCTCGTCCGAAAGTATTCCGAATTTTCGAATTGTTACACAATAGTGACTTGACCCCAGCCGTTTGGAAGTCTTATATATTAATTTTTTTTCTTGATGATTTTCATTATTCAAATGAACAAGAGTTTCTATTCTGCTCTCACTTCGGGTTACAGAACTGACTGATGATTGAAAAAAAATGTTGCATAATAATCTACATATATATCTATATATATAAATACATTCGAGTTATGATTAATTGCATCGTTATTCAAATTTCGATTTTCTCTATTCGAATTCCTTGAATAGTATTCAAAATATGTCACGCAACGACATACCATGTTTTTTGTATTTACACAATGTCAATGTCATTATGGGATACGGGATGCGTTGCTGCAATAAGAAAAAATGATTATTTGAAAATCAAATCCAACGTCGAGTCGATGAACTTTCGAAAAGATGATATTACGTAACTCGTGAATATGAAGAAATCTGTTATTCACTTCCTTTCTTTTCTTTCCACGATATAATAATAATAATAATCAATTGAATATTGAATCAACATTTACTACCTAGCGAATATTTACTTTCATCATCGTAAATATAAATTCAATATCGACGAGTTTCTCCATAGTAAATTCTCTCTTGTAGCGAAAAGGATAATAAAAATAACAGCAACAAAGTATGGACTTTGGTAAATGAAAGTGGTAATGCGAATCAAAGCCCATCTTCAAGATCATTGATTCTATGAAAGTGATGCCAAGATGAAAACACTTTCACATTCGTGCAGAAATGTCAACTAACAATGCACTACCTCTTGTACCATCGAGAACATATTTTATTCGACAGTGAAAGACATTCGTACAAATTAATACTTGTACACGTACTTAATTTTCCATTGTTCGAAGATATAAGAGGTTGATGAACAGGAAAGAAAAGAGAGAGAGAGAGAGAGAGAGAGAGAGAGAGAGAGAGAGAGAGAGAGAACGCGTGAGCATCATTGAGAATTATTAATAGTCAACCCTATTTACACGTTGATTGTATCTATCTTCGAGTATATACAACATAACGGAAGATACATATCCGTAATCAACGCATAAAACGCACATCAATGTGGTATATAATCTGATGGAAGGAACGTGCACAATTGATATGTGATTGATACGCTAAATTTTCCTAGGGTAGACCACATACGACATTAAAGCGCATTTCCATGTGCTGCGGTTTATCCTGGTAAACCATAAATTGAAGATATTCATCGTGAACTTTTCATTAAATATATTCAACCCCAAGCAGCAACAGAATTTCAAAGTACGTTCGTAAAATGTACGAATGAGATACGAAAAACATATAATGAACGTTCATAGAATGTTCGAATGAGACTGTTTGAAATATACGTAGAACGTACATAGTACATTCCGAATGTACAGTATTCATTCAATCGACATTCGATTGACGTACCGTCGTACTGTATTTTCGATTACATACGTTCGATGAATATGCGATACTATGAAACGGTCTCATTCGAATGTGCATAGAACATATGTCGAATATTCGATGAACGTTCATAGTATATTCGGGTGCTGTTTGAGACGCATATGAGCATGTAACAACCCAAGCAGCACCAGAATATACAATGAACGTTCTTTGAATATTCGAAATATGTTCTATGCACATTCATCGGACGTATGTAATAGGAATGTATAGTACGACGGTACGTCAATCGAACGTCGATTGAATGAATATCGTACATTCGGAATTTACTATGTACGTTCTAAGTGTATTTTAAACAGTCTCATTCGAACATTCTATGAACGTTCATTATATGTTCTTCGTATCACATTCGTACATTCTACAAACGTTTCTATTTCGTATATACTTTGCAATTCTTTTGCTCCTTGAGAATATTCCACGAAGTGCAATCGAAATTCTGCCCAAGCAGCATCAGAATATACTATGAACGTTCTTCGAATATTCGAAATATGTTCTATGCACATTCGAATGAGACCGTTCTATAGGTGCTATGGATATTTATCGAACGTATGTAACCGAATATACGACAGCACGTTGATTGAACGTGGATTGAATGTATATCGTAGATTTCGAACGTACTGCGTACGTTCCAAGTATATTTAAAACAGTCTCATTCGAACATTCTATGAACATTCATTATATGTTCTTCGTATCTCATCCGTACATTCTACGAACGTTTCTACTTCGTATATACTTTGAAATTCTGTTGCTGCTTGGGTGGGTGGCGCGACGTTCTTTAGGACTCAAATTTCAATAAATATTTGATATCTGAAAAAAAAAACGACTGAATTGCACCAAATTCAGTAGCTTATTTGAATCAAGTACGAAATCCAATCGTGACTTTGAATAGAATGTATTAGATATAACTAAGTTCTCAATTCTCCAGCTGTCTTACATTGAACCGAACTCTTTTTCTCAGATCTCCGTTACATAACTTCACATAAACATAATTATTATCACTCGGCATAGACAGGTTGGGTTTCAGGTGTCGAAAGATAATAACATCGCCCTCAGAATGATCTCTTAAGGTCAAAACGTAGCGGATAGACTTTTCACAAGGTCATAATCCGTTCTCTTCCAGCTGCCATTGACAATCCAATTTATCATAGGATTTGAAATATCGAACAGAATATCTCGAGAATGTATCGGAATGAATTTGTTACTGCAAATAAAGTACACAATAAAATGTCTTGTGCTATTTGAATTCTAATACAGGTTTCGTGAGTTGTGCTTTTTTTCCTCTCCTCCCTCTTCTCCGTTGTACCACTGTTTTTTATCGAGTTGTTGTAATCGCAAAATCTAGGCGACGCATTCTTATTAAGCTATGCAACGCGAACCCTCTCAAGGTTTGAGTAAGAAACACATATGTGTGTAAAATAATGTAGAATGCGTTGTCGAGTGTGTCCGCTGGGTGTGTAATGGCCGATTCGAGAGAGCGAGGGTGAAAGTGCGAGAGTTGCGAAAAGGTTTGATTAGTTCTCGGCTCTTGATCGGGACAAGAGTGTATACGTCAAGAATTTTCTCGGTGAGTGGATCTAATGTATTAATTTACTCTTCGAATCACGGAGGGAATATCGTATTTAGAATTACTATGGCGGTTTGTTACCCGCAAACGATATTGAAAATTACAGCGGAAATTGTAGTATTTTCATTTAGCTGGATTGGGAATATTTCAATTTTTACTGTGTTCTACCACACTAATCTTAAACGTAATATTCTCTCCGTGTAGCGGTCATCTTTAGGTCCTGTGAAAGTGAATGTCTAAACGAATTTGACTACAAAATTCTATAAAAATCAATTAAAATTTGGTAAATTTTTTGTATCACTTAATCCCACTCCCAAGTCAATCTTATGCTCTATTTACAGTTTTTTTATTATATTATAAGGTACCATTTGACATCAAATTCAATTCAAAATTGTATATCGAGGGAAAATTCGAGTGGACATCATCAGGAAGTAATCGATTTTATAACTGGTTTGATGAAATCCTCCAACCCTGTCTATTATCCGCTAAACACTGAATTTCTACGTATCCGCGACAATCCTTATCTTGTATAATTTGCTTCATATAACTTGATCTAGGTCCACTTTTGCGAGTTTTACCATTCATTTTTCCTTCTAATATTGTTTCCAATAGACCATCATGCCTCAATGTGTGTCCTATGAGTTTACTTCTTCTTTCCACGACATGTTTCAAAAGACTTCATTTTTCACTTTCTCTATCCACTTTATTCCAAGCGTCCTTCTATAACACCACATTTCAAAAGCTTCGAGTCTTCGTTGGTCCGTTTTTCCAATTGTCCAAGTTTTGCAACCATATAATGCTGTGCTCCAAACGTAACTCTTCAAGAATCTCTTCCTTACCGCTAAGCTAATATTCTTTGAGCATAGTAACTGTTTCTTTTGGTGGAAAGCCTGTTTTCCTTGTGCTATTCTCGCTCTTATATTTCTTTCGCTTTTACCGTTTTCTGTAATTATGCTTCCTAGATATTGAAATTCTTTCACTTGCTGCCATAACCATCTCTGCATCTATTTTGATTTTCGTTCTTCTTGATATTTTCGCTGTTGTACAAATCATGAATTTTGTTTTGTCCTTAGTTATATTCATACAATACTTTTCCAGTAATATTGTTTCCATAGTGTTAAGAAGATTTTCTAACTTTACACCACTCGTAGCTAATATAGCTATGTTATCCGCAAATGCTTACATTTTCTCCTTGAATCTGTAATTTCGATTGCACTTGCTCCTTCACTTCGTCCATCGCTTCTTCTATATACAAATTGAAAATCAATGGTGATGGTGAGCATCCTCGTCCCACCCCTGTTCTCATTCGTGCTCTCCTATTCTCCTATTCCTCAAATTAATTCCAACCTTTTTCAAAATCGCGAAAATTTTCTCTCAATCAACATTATCGAATAATGCTCGAATATTCGAGTGGACACATTTTCAAATCGTATATAATTTGTATATAAATTATATATGATTTATATATAAACTATATTGAATTAAATTTAATACAGGGATTGGCAAATATCGATTCAAAACGTGTTACATTTTTGACATCAAAATCTCGATCCTTTGACTAAGGTAATTTTTCCCAAAAAGGGAAGATATGTTATACGAAGAACGTTTCTTCTATTGTTCACTCAAGGATTATCCAACTTAATAATGTTCTGACGTCCATAATAACACTAAAGATTCTCACGATAGTTTTGTAAAAATAAAAAAACATTGCGAAACCCATTTTATAAGCGAAGGCCATATCTGTACTTGTTCCAATTGGAAATGTCAGAAGAGTTCATGAGCATTGGCGAATAGGAAAACTGTCTTTAACCACACCCGCATCGACGAGTGAATCGTACTCAAACAAAAACAATGAAGAAAATTGAGGAAATGAAAAATGCTTGGTATCTGCACGTACATTTGTGTGATTCATATACCTTTTGTATATATTTTTCATCTACGAATTCTCACGATCGAGAAGCTTGGAAATGATAACAAGTTCATACCGTGGAAGCAATACGTTGGCATTCTCTTTGAGATGTACGGTAAAACAGATGTTACAACGTATCAGGTTCCATGCTTTTTGTTTTTTAAATTCTTTAATATCATAATGATAACGATCGAACCTTTAATTATTTGCTCCATTCAACAAAATGTCCCCGTTACTGTTCCGTTGACCTAAACCTCACCGAATTTACTTTCAATATGAATATGTGATGAATGATCATCGTACGAAATATATATATATATATTATATCACCACATTTATGGAATAAATCAAAAGCATTTGTGAATCGAAAAAGTAGTCAGTGTGCCGAACCGTTATTCGCCCGTGGCGATTGAAAATTTGGAGAAAGAAGATACCGACCCACATTGGATTTCTTCCATCGATGGGAGTGTATAAAAAAAATATCAATTCTTTTCATAGAGCAGCCGCGATACCGTGGTAGTACGAGTTGTACAAGTGATAATAGTAATAGTAGTAGTAGTATAGTGTTTTATCGCATAGGACAATAAATTACTAACGAATCACTTAGCAGCAAGTTAGATTTTCAGAGTTGACCGACAGAGCGATAGAGCATGAATATCTTAAAAGCGGATCTCTCGTATGTTGCGTTCATATAGGCGCTCCTTGTTTCATTTTCAGCGGGAACTTCGGTATGCAATTCTCCGTCAACATCTCTCCGCCTTTTCTCTTTCTTCTTATTATATCTTCCGAAGTAACTATCTTCGTTCCGTATATTAAAAAAATTAGTTCACGGCCCGTTACATATTTAGGACACGGAGGAATAGCGAACTAGCAGTTTAATCATATTTTGATGCGTATATATATATCGAGGAGTTGCTTTTCCCTCAACCATATATTAAATAATATTCTCTCGCTTGAAAGGAAAATAATTTAGATGTTTCGACGACTTCGATTCTCGTCAACCGTTCCCGATCTGTCCTCGATAATACCGCGCTACCCACTCGCTCGGATTCAAGTACTTTCAAACTTTAACTTTGTAGAATCTCGTCCTTCGTAATATTTCTGTTCTTTTTTTCACGATATTACAGAAACATCCAAGTATCACAATCCTGTGTACAAGCTTCGGAAACAATGGTTGGTATTTGTATGGGTATATCTGACGAAATTTTCGAGAAAGAACTATTCGTCTATGGTACGTGGAGAAGAAGGAAGTGGTCGAGGTAATAAATCTATCGTTCAGCGCCATCGTTTATACCGAAGATTAGTCTTTTGATCTCTCATTCAAAATATCAGGAGAATTTTCTTCGTTTCAAATGTATTCGAAAGTGCCTGAAAAATAATTGATCATACTTATGTAAACTTCCTTATAAAAATATTCAATATTCAGAGAACTTGCACCATCCATTTCACAGGCCTACAAAATTGAACTTTTTGTTTGGTGCAACAACTGTATCACACTTTTCCGAAGTATTTTGGCGCGCTGAATCTGAATCTGGCTTCAAAATTGCATTATTACGTGTGGTTTTTGAGATATTTTAACGTCAAAGTGTGAAAAACACCGTTTTTCGACATATTTGAGATTACGTGACGTCAGAATGTAATTTTTTCTCATGAAACTAGTAGATGCACCTCAAAATATAATCCATCCCCTTCCGAATGCCGTTGAGTTTGCTCGAATATCTTTTTTTTTACTGTGACACGACAATTTGAAATTTGTGTGTTCATGGATTTAGTGAATAGGTGAAATAACACAATTTCCAAACTGTCGTATCTCAGAGAAAAAAAAAGATATTTGAACAAACCTAATCGCATTTGGAAGAGAATGACTCATATTTTGAGATAATTTGAAGAATAATTTGATAAAATGTTCTTAAAGTGTGGAATAATTGAATAAAACGTTTCAAAATCGTGCATTTTCATTTTATTTTACACCTGCGATTTCTTGAAAACTACACGTAGCATTAAAAAAATAAGTATATTTCCAGAGTCAGGGTATCGAATATACTCAAAATCTGCTTTAGTTTTAGCGGCACCAAAATCATTGTAGACCTGTGTTTTCTTTTCTTCTATAATTGATTGCCTATTCTCTTTCATACAATCAGAGATTTGATTAAAGCTGCCTTAAAATAGAACAATGTTTCACATAAGAGGAAGATAAAACTTTGTCAACTAGTTCAACGAATATATGAAATGAATTTTAATAAATTTGTCCATCAATTTGTTCTCCCTGTTCCGTCATGCCAGATATTTCAGTAAAAATTGCCAATTTTACGACCCATCGACGTATATATATAGTACGTTCATTATTACATAGTAGGATCCTTTCAAAAAGTTCAATGCTGTTGTAATCGAATGGAAATAAATTACTTTACAGCTCTTTTGCTTGTCTTGTAATTAGCAACATCCAGCGATTAAGAAATCCTCATAGATCATATCCTGATTTTCTTACGTCTGTCCTTCTTTATGCTCCCATTCTTTTCAATTATTTCACAGAATTATTCGTTCAAATATTGAATTATGTTTACTGACAGTAGTAATAGCAGCAACAGCAGCAGCAATAATAAGTTCAAACGACGGAAGTTACGTTACATAGCACCATGATTGTCAAGGTATATATAATGTTACTACATGTACATGATTGTATCCCTCATGATTGTAAATAAATCATACTGAATCAATGAAGCAATTGATTTTCCATAGAAGGCAAGGTGGGAAAACTTCAGAAAGAATGATTCAATGAAATATCCTTCTCCAAATGCACGTGAAGAAAGAACATTTTTCTAAACGTTGCGAATGATCTGATTACGATATTAATTATAGCATGACTGAGCAGCACCACTGAGAGGAAATAATCCAAGAGAATATCGGATCAACTGAGTCCAATCTAATATGACTTTGGATATGTTGGAACTAGGGGTGTACTCGAGACTCTTGAGCAAAATTAAACAATGGTTAATATCATTCAACTTTACGATCTTTGAAGACAAATTTGTGCATCAAGTCAAGTGTGGGCATGTAATAGTTGGCAATAACACGACAAGACAAAACCTTCCTCGAGACTGCAACAGTTTTGAATAAACCTTAGTGTCCTTCCATTTCATTCTTCAAATATTTGTACATTGACCCAATGGATCTTGCATTAAAACTGATAAAATTAAGTTTTGTTGGTTGCACTAGAGAGTCTCGAGTCCAGGCCTGGTTGGAACTTTAATCGTTTATTAAAACAAAATCTAAACTCAACTAAGAATGAGAAAGTATGTTGCATCATCGACCTTACTGCAGCAGAATTTATGTTCACGATATATTAAGATAATTGTGCAGACAGTACAAAGCGCTCAAAGATAACATATATTATAAGCTCCATTCGAAGTTGAGTGTGGACAATTTCACAGAAATCTTTGCAAAGATATTTTGATAGATCTTTGAAACGGATATATTGAAAATCTTTGATGAGCATTTATGTTATCTCTCACAGATCATTTTTTAGGATGTCAAAATCGCACCTATGCTACTCTACAAGTGTTCTTCAAAATATCAAATGGCTTTTCAAGTTCAACAATGTGTTAACTAAAGGTAAATAACGTGAGCATGACGTTTAGAATGACAGAATATTGCGATGAAAAATCTATGGAGCATTCAACTGACCGAGCGCTAGGTGCTATTAGTAGCAGAGTAAACGGAGAAGGTAGACAAGCCCATTGACCTGACTGACGTTCCAACTTTACGTCGTTGGCAATATCGATTAATGAACCGGAAAAAAAATTTGAACAGCAAAACTCATATGGCGAATAAATAGGTAAAGAGACCGCATGAATAACGCATCAAAACCAATGAATATTTATCCACATCTTTCCCGTTGTAAAGCAAACGGTTGGCCTCGATTTTTACTACTGACCTTCAAAATTTCTACATTACCAGTCGTATGTGTACGTACGTTTACGTTTCTACGTTTCTCACTAAAAGAAAAATCATGTATATCCGTTCGTGAGCCTCCTCGACGTTCAATTTTCATCCCCGTGTCAATTGCCGAGGAAACAAAATTTTTACTTTGCATACTTTCATTCTTTTGCCTCTGTTTGTATTTTCTCCTTTCGTCTAATAATGTAAAGACCCGCGGTGTTCGAATGGTTCAAAAATTCACAAAATAGCATAAATAAAACTTGTTTGTACGGTATACGTGAACTGTATTGAAAAAGCCCATAATTGATTCAAGAACCGCGTCAGTTGGTGACGGATGAAATTATTCACCTGGATACAGCTTTCGAAGTATGATAATTGGATATATTGCTGCAAACAGTTATGGTACTTCTGAAGCTATGTATGTACAGGCAAATAATTTCATCTATCATCGAGTGATGCTGATTCCCAATAAATTATGTGACTTTTCAACACATTAGTGTTTTCCGCGGGTATATATCAAAGTGAGGTAAGATGACATATGCAATCAAAATTCAATAAAACTGTACGGTGAGCTGTTGCGCGTGAATTCGATAGAAGCCGAGATTCTAGGCTACTGACGTGCTACTCGATGCGCAACTGCTTACTGTACATTTTTATTGAATTTTGATGGCATGTGTCAGCTCTAGGATTGCCGGAAAATCCCGAATTTCAACGGAATTCAATAATCACATTCTTGCATGAATTAGAATAATCAATGAGGAAATGAGAAATTCTCCGTAGTGGCAACGGTGGTCTTCTCTGAAGAATTTCGATGAAAATTTGTACCGTTTGATAGCCAGGTTTTGAACCCCAGTCTCAATATCGAAGCACAATGAGTCCTCTTCGTGTATTTTCCGCCACATAAATTGCGAGCTTTTTTTAACTGACCGATTATGCACTGGTGGCCTGACCGGTATTTTTGCTTCAAGGCTGGAGACGGTAAAAATATCTTGCTGATCCATGAAAAGCAACAGATTTGTATGATATTCATCGATACAACTCCAGAATAATTGTTATAACAAATATGGATCAATACATTTCATAAAGTATCGGTATGAAAACATGTGATATAATTTCAAGAAAAGTATTTCGATTCACTCAATGTAATACGAATGAAGGTCATGAAAGCTACTTTTCTTTTTCTTAATTTGAAGTCGCAAATTCTTTTAGAGTGCTTGACATACAAGTCAATTCAGAATTTATGTATTTCCTCTTCGATGGAAAGCGTGTGATGGAGTTCAAGTAAATACTGAATACTTATGG
This sequence comes from Gonatopus flavifemur, assembly GCA_018340375.1. Classification (NCBI taxonomy): domain Eukaryota; kingdom Metazoa; phylum Arthropoda; class Insecta; order Hymenoptera; family Dryinidae; genus Gonatopus; species Gonatopus flavifemur. Next base: position 19,274,511 of record JAFFJZ010000005.1, read on the forward strand.
TCTTGCATGTACCATGCTGTGAATTAACGACAAAAACATGCATCAATCCTCTATTTTTAGCAACCAAGGGCCAAGCATCGACCATAGATCGACCACCCAAGTAGATATTTTTTAATCATTCTCTAAACTTTGCAAATCCCCTTACTGGGTCCTTGTAACATCCTAGGAAATGACTAGAGCATTTCTAAAAGCTATCTCAAGCCAAATTCAAAAAGTCTCATGCAACATGAAAAGATATCTTTTTTCTATAAGATGTCTAAAAGATATAATCTCGGAAGAAAAGGTTCAGATCTTCTAAAATATATCTTTCAGATGTCTTTTAGAAGTAAGAACTGTTTCAGACATGTTAAGGATATCTTTTCATGTTGCATAAGACTTCTCTTAAACTTTTCTGCATAGTTCCTCAAGATATCTTGAAGATCCTCAAGATCTCCAATAAGATCACGAAACCTATATGTTTTATGATAAACTGTAACAATATTACAACAAACTGCCAGTCGTCTAAACTGCTAAGACCATTCGTGGGTGCGGAATTTTGATTAGTATTCGATACGTTTAAGAATATCTTTATGCACAGTCGATGTCTGCCCATGCCATTCCAGCCCATTTGTTTAGCTTGTCCACGATGTAACGAGCGATAATCACATATAAATTAGTTTCCAGAGAGACAGAGGAGAAGAAGACGTGTTGAAATCGTCTTTGTAACTTTTCCACGATCGTGAAATAAGAGACGATTGATGGGAAAGAGAAAAAATTATATACACGATGTAAACCAACATACTAACGCGAACATTATCCACGTTGTTGATCACGTGATTTTTGTTCCCAAGAAGAAACTTTTGCCTTCTCTTGAAATAAGTACCGCTCGATCCTATCCTCGAGTATTCTCAATATATGTATACATATAAAGTTATTTTCTCGCGATCGCCACCACTCGTTGTATCACAATAATACAACACTCTTACATGAAGGGATAAATACATAGTTAGATAGATAGATAAATAGATAGATATGTCTATAAATACATCAGAGTATACAGGTGGAAAATTCAGACGATATTAGTTATAACGGGAGGATCTGGAAATCTAATTCATCCACTAACTTGATTCAAATTTAATGGAAAAAGTAAAATTTGTACAGTAAATTGCATGCGTACGTGAACCAATATCATTGAAAGTTTGAACGCATATAATTTATTCGTATGTAGATAAATACCAGTATACAAGTATATGGGTTTATTTACGTACCCGAGAATCGGCGTAACGTAGAAAGGTATATCGGTATTCGTGCTAGTAGGTCGCTCGTGGACCAAGCCCATAAAAGATTCTTATAGGACTTCTAATAAAACCAGGATATATATCTCGTTCTCAAGATGGGTTATGCGGTGTTGAAAATTTGTTATTGCTGGGAAATTTCTTTGAAACACTTTCGAATAATATGATAATTTTATAATGAGGGGAATAGTTAATAACGATAATCGTAAACCTCATATTGATAATGATAATAGATTTCAGTGAAATATACAAGAATGTTCGGAGTTGTGGTTAGGAAAGTTGTTGGTGAGGTATTTTCATTAATAAACATAGATAGTCATTGAAAATGAAATTCAAGAGAAATGTCAGTAGTCGAAACAACTGGGGATAAGTATCGAGCTTCGGTTTTGAGAACTGGTTCTTCAGTAGTTGACTCAATTATTTACCTGATATCACCAGTTTTCCACATCACCGAAGAATCAAATGATAGTTGAATTAATCAAAAACAGATAGTTGTGAAAATTGTGGTGAAATATTCTGCCGAAAAACTTTCTAAAGTTAATGCAAAATTTTTGTTGAATTTAACACATATAAAAGAATAATTCGCTATGGTAACTAGCGATTAGCTGTGGTAGCTATTTCATGCATTCGATATTTGAATAGCTGAAAATATTGCTTTAATAGCTAAAATTGATTTCTATCGCTACAGGTAAAAAATAGCTACCATAGCTGATTTTTAGCTATCCAAATAGGGTCAGTGCACCAGTGAAAGAACGATCAAGCATTCGTCGCTATAAATTGCTACTTTTTTCAAATAAAATTCATTGAATCACTCACTTTTGTGTTTTTTATGAACTGAAGAAGCTTTCGGTATCATAAATTCTTTTGAATGCCCATAGATCCGTTCTTATTTCCAGAGATATTCATGAAAATATGTAGATTTTTCCAATTGACCAGTGAATAAACAGCTTGAAAAATGAAACTCTGAAGGGATAATTTATTGGATAACAAATATTATTATCTCTTATACTAACATTTTATCGGGTTCAATTGGCTACAAATTATTCTTTAATACGTTTTGCGGACAGTGTTCATCCACCGGTGCCCGTTCATTCATTGGCGCACTCACCCTATCAAACACATCATTCTTCCCGTGTGTAGATATCCCATATGGGAAAATTTCTCAATAATCCCATGATAATAATCACATGCACACTGTAGAATAATTGAAATTAAGTTCAATCATGAATCCTGTTACAAAAATCCAGCTGGGATTCCACGTGGATTCCAGGTCCGAAATTTACCTGCGTTGCCAGCTAAGACTCCACCTGGGATCAGAAATTCCAACTGAAATTCCACGTTGGAGTTGGAATTCTAGCTGGGATTCTACCTGGAAATGAGGAATCCCAGCTGGAAACGCAGGTAAATGCCGGAGCTGGAATCCACATCGAATCCCAGCTGAATTTCGTGACAGGGAATTCATGAAATTTACAAAATGCAAAATGTATTAAAACTATATAAAAATGCACGAAAAATCATAATTCTGTATGAGATATCGTAAAATTTCGTATGAAAAGTCATAAAAGTTTTGACAATTATTACAAAATTTGTATGTTAATTGCTTCACATGAATTTATATGAAATTTAAGAAGCAATTTTTTACAATACATGTCAATCATTGTTTGCATCATTTTGGCAAAGGGTTTCCGCATAAAGCATGATTACTGGGAGCAAAAAGAGGTGATGATGCCATAGTGAAGATACAATGTTTACATTCTATGCATCTTTACAAGCTAAACGGAGTTCATGAAAGGATGTTTACGGCTCTTCATGTCACAAAATATTCAAAGCATGTTATTCTATTTGAGATAATACGAATAATGATGAACTACTTACATCGCACGAATGTCTCAGCAATATCTCCAGGATATTCTGACACTATTACAATGTCTTCAGAATGTTGCAGAATATTCTGAAGATATTACTGAGACATTTAATTGTGCTATGTGGGTATTGAAATTGAAACAAGAACAGTTTTCTTTTCAGAATATCCCACCCATTTGAATATATTACACGGGAAGCCCGGGTCTATTAATATTTGGAAAAATGACTGTCAATTTAGGGAAAACGAAGATCGCTGAAAAATATTCGTAGTGAGTCTATTAAAAATTCGTAGTCGATGTATTGACAACAATTGATAGTTTCACTGTGAAAAATACCAATGAAACTACCAATTTTTGATATTTTGACTACGAATTTTTGGTAGAATGACTACGAATATTTTTCACCGATCCTTTTTTCCCTAAATTGACAGTCATTTTTTGAAACGTTGATAAATTGTTTCTAAATATTAATAGACCCGGTCTTTCCGGGTATGAAAGCTGAAAATCTTGCAAGATAATGAGCTGAAAAATAATAAATAATAATAATTTTTTAGCTGCCACAGCCACTCACTTGGCGGTAGCAGCACGAAATGTAGCTGCTGCAGCGAAAATTGAACAGCTAATTTATTTGGCTATCAAAAAATTAACCACAAAATCTGTGCAGTGACAGCTACGATTTCCAACTGTGGTAGCTAAAAAATAACTAAAGCTGCAATCATTTTAGCTATAGGAGTGACAAAAGGGTGGTAAACAAGTACCAGTAAGTAGCTGCTATACTTATTCCATTTCTTTACGCGTATTAAAAGGGGATTATATTATGAAATTCAATAAATTATTATACAAAAATTTTTTACAAATTTTTCTAACAGTATAGATATCATTTATTGAATTTAAATTCTCAGTTGTTTTTTTCATTCCACATTGAGTACCAGAAAATTCATTCTCCACGCAATCACACATCAGACTATTGATTTGTTTTTTTTTATATACATTCAATCTGAACTTGAACTAAAAAATACTCTATAAATGCACGAATGTGCAAGAACTTGAGTCATTTGCCGTAAATTCCAACTCACCAGGGGCATCTGCCCAAAAGTGAAAACACTTTCTATCGAGAATGACTAGAATTTCATGATGGACTGGTGTTGTAAGCTCTCCGCCAACTATCGATGTATCGATCGATACTCATTTAGTTAGACTTCCAATCGAAAGTCACCATATTCGATTCTTTCAACACGTACACACATTTTTTTCTCTCTAACTCAAATACTTATGTTCTCCTTTTCCTCCCCTTCCCCACCAACATCACCATCTTCAAACAAATAAACTGGTTCTGAAGATGGAATTTCAGACACTGACATATATTTCTTGTTCTTCTCGTTGTTCTTCTTTTTCGTCTTCTTCTTCTGGACAATTTTTTGTTTCACACTTTTTTCTATCCTAATGATACGAGAGAAACATTGCCATGCTCTTTCCATAAAGGCGTACCAAACGAGATATTCTCCTTCAAACTCAGGGATGGATTGAGCAAAATCATGTTCGGAAAAAATATAATTTCAATCTGCTGCGATAAATGGAAAATTTTATGTATATATAGATTTATAGGTACCATGGTTGTTCAATTTTATCACCTCATCCAGTCATAAAGATGATTCTTCATCTTCAATAATTAATTGAGACAAATGAAGGACTACGAAATATCCTTGAAATGAGAAAAAAAAGACACCTCCTCGTTCATCGAAAGGAAATGCGAGGAACAAAAATCATTGTATTCAAAATCGAAGAGAGATTCATCTGAAGATTGCAATCTGTCATTGTTTTCCCTCTGGATGCAGTTAAGAAACAAATAGGCAACTATAAATCAAGTATATTTGAGCGTTAAGAGAGATATGCATATATCCGGGTATACGAGATGCATCGTAAAAATAAAAAAGAGAGAATCCCACGCAGTGAGTGTTATTCGACGCTAGTGTCTCATTGCGTAAGGCTGTGGATATTAGTTTCACCAGGCTGCACCGCCTAGAGTATCTCGGCACGCAAGAGAGTACGATAATTGTCATGAATCGCGTCAGGGGCAATGTCTCGTTGCTCTTACCTTTAAAGAGAATTCAAGAGGAGGAGAAGAAAGTTTACTTGAGAGAGAGTGAGTAAAGATAGAAGGGATATCCGTTAATTATCATTATTTTTTCAATGCATTCTTCTGCTACCAACGGATCGATTTACGTATCTTCCTAGTTTCTCTTTATCCGAATCAATGTCCGATCATCTTTATTTTTGTGGTTATTGAGTAAAACGTACGAAACGAATGAAAATTGCAGGGGCCGCCCCAGGTAGCCTCGACGCATGCCAATGATTCATTTCATAAGATTGCGTATTATTAAGTATTAAAGTTTCATTGAAGATTCAAGATGGAAAATGTCAGCGGCGGAGCTGTAATAATGACGTGAGATGCATGATTCAGAGAACCGAAGATTGCACTTACACTTTCGAAATGTAAATTTTGTATTGTAAGGCGAAAGAGGGGGTAAAATACCTTGTTGCAAGATAGTCTGAAAGATCGCATAAAAAAATTTAGCACACGATAGTATAATTATTGAGAAAATTTCCAGAAACATCTTCTAATGATTGCAGCCGTTATGCATGCCATTTTGTATTGCCATATTCTTGAAATGAATGGATATAAGTACCACAAATGGATCCATACACGGAGAAAAGAGAATAGAGAAATTTGCCATTTGAAATGACAACGCGTCGCTTCGAGTCTTTGGATAGAAATTTTTACAAAATACATTGTCAAATAATTTCAATTATAAGGCAAAAATAGATTCTCCTCTTATGACGTAAATTATTTGCCAACCCTGCTGAAAATGCCAGGCGAATCCGGAAGAAAAATATTTGTCAGGATCTGATCGGTTTTGGTCCCTGGAAATCCGGTCAAAAACTGACAAAATTTCTACCTGGTTTCATCCGGAATCACCAAATTGGAATATCCTGCAATTTGGTGATTCCGGACAAAACCAGGTAGTAATTTCGTCAGTTTTTGACTAGTTTTCCTGGGACAAGAACGGATAAATTCCGGACAATTATTTTTCATCCAAATCTGCCTGGCATTTTCAGCAGGGAATATATTTTGTAAGAATTTCTATTTAAAGATTCGAAGCGACGCGTTGTCATCTCACATGGTAAATTTTTTCATTTTCTTATTTCCGGTAAAACAGAATGATTCTAACAGTTGAACGAGTTACTTGAATATTTCAAACACATAATTTTAACCAAAATGACATGAATCAATTAGCTCGTACAGCTAAATTTTACCTGCTGCAGCAAAATTTTTAGCTCCTCTTGCTAAGGAATTAGCTGTCCTGTGGGTGTTGGAATATTTAGCTACAAGAGTTAAAATGTAACTGATGCAGCTAGAAAATTCCTTTCCGCGTATCAAGGGAAAACCAGGTCATGAAATTTCTTAAGGAATTTAAAATTGTGATTAAAAATCAATACAATCGGCACGATTATATTTCCCGATTATGAACATTCTCAACTCGATAATGGAATTTTCATTGAAGAAGAAAATACATTTTCTTCATAAGATTCAAGCAATTATGGATTATTCTTATTTCCCGATAAAGAATAATGACGATGACGGCGATAGCGATGGCGGCAACGACCATCGGAGGGAAAGCATGAGAGAATTACGTATACGAGCTAGCTTCGAATGATGAAGTACACGCAGTTTCCCACACACTTTCTGCGCAATTCAACGAACAGCCGTTTCATATCATTAGGAAATAAATAGCTGAAGACATGGCTAAAACTGTCGCGTCTGCCGTTTTCTTGGCAAGTATCACCGTCATCGCACGCAATCCTGTGATTGCTTAATTCTCTTTCATTCATGATAATATAATAAACACGTATTTGGCTTCGCTCACTTCGATGTATCGCGACGAATGCTGGAAGTACGATACAAGAATACGACAGGGCAAAGAAGAAGAATATCTAATTATTGTTAACATTCTCACATATTCCATGAAGGTGTGAGATCGTTAACTTTTATCCTGTGATATACGAAGTCGAATGAATGCGTGCGAAAATTGAAACCTCTCTTCTCTTTGTATATTATAAAATAAGTTATTATCGCAGTTTTACCGAGATATTGGAAACGGAAAGGCTATAAAAATTGCAATTTTTGTATTATCTCACGAAAAAAATAATTAGAATTTGCAAAATTATATATAACTTATATACAATTTGTACAATTTTTCCCACTCGGGAGGGCATCTCGAATTCAATGGATAGTTCTCTCCAACACGAATGAATTGAAAAATCATTTAAGCCAAGTTGCAGCATCTTCCCCATCTGAACAAGATTCCAAATCACATTCCCCTCAACTTAGGTACGATGCACTCTCTCGTTCAAGTTATTTTATACGTGTAAAAAATAATCCTAAGCAAGTGAATCTCCACAATAATCCCATCGAAATTCTATACATCCATCTACGCGTGCAAAGAATCAAAAGATAAGCATCTCCCTTTCGTATATTTTTACAACATCATTCCGAATAAACGAACAACATCGAAAATTAAACACGACAGGGAATTTAAATAAATTTTCGATAAGAGTTGCCGAAGAATCTCTATCCGTTGGACAGAATGACAATAAGTATTCGAAGAGATGACTCAAGGACGCAAAAGATGCTCCCACTTGAAAAATCCACTAGCAACAGCAGCGACAGAGTAAGAAAAACCAACATCCTACTTGTTTCGCGCGCAACGTGAACAATTCAATACACATAAATATAAATGTATTTCATCAAAATGCAATATTTCACACAACGAACAATACAACACGATACAACGAGTATTACGAAGTCGAAATGATTTAGATTTTAATTTGGACATGAGCACCAGACGACGACCACGAATCCCATTGTGGTTTGTTTTTTCCTTCCTCTTTGCATTGTGCAATTTCGCGAATTATTACCACAACGTCATTCTTGATTATTGCTCTAGGCGATGTGTGAATGGATCGAGTTTGCTAGTCATCGTACGAAGCGATGCAAATTTATTAATGAGGAGAATAACATAATGGAGTTGCGGAGAAAACGGAAAGAAAAGAAAAAAACGAGATTCGTATGTTAAAGGACCGATGTAATTTACACGATAGCGGAGGATCAACACGCAACGCGTAATCCCATACCGTGAGCGTGTAAAGGCGATTCTACACGAGTCAAGGAGCAAGTACAAGAAAAATCCTGCCGATCTTATCGTCGAATGTGTTGGCTCGCTTTTGTGTCCCGCAACGTTTATTCGAATGAACCTGGATGGATGATCCTGGTCAAATGTAAGATCTTTACTTTAGAACTCAAATCGATTTTAACGGAATCAGTTTTCGCTCCATTTATCGATGAACAGTGATAATGAGGTTTCACTGGGACCAATCATTAACCGTACTTGTGTGTCAACGTTGTCATCTTTCCTTTTAGGATTTCGACAACCGTCGAAAATACGTTCAAGATGAATTACGCACAACTTCTTTTATGTTCCAAAGCGAATTTTGCACGGATGATATAGTATTTTAGACATCAATCGATCCGGCAAAAACACGCGCAAACTTTAAATTCCTTTGAAAATTGAACTCTTCGAGAGTGAGATCCTAGACCCAGCATTTTCGCTGATTTAGAGTGAAATTTCATCCACGCCGTAATTTGTGTATCAAAATATGCTTTAGAAAGGTTTAACAAATCTTACGCAACATCAAAAAATATCTTTCAGATTTCTTGAATCATTCTCACTTCTGAAAGATATCTTTTGGTGTTACGTAAGACTTCTCAAACCTTTCTAAAAGATATCTCGAGACACAAAATGCTCGTGAATAAGAGATTTATAGAACACGCTGGAGTTGATTCGGAGCTATTCGTAATTGATCGCATTACGCCCTGCATGGTTGACATATTAATGCCATGAAGACTGAAGGTTGATTCAACCTGTTACGTGTTCTGATGTATCCAACCACACTGTAAAACGTAAAACTTACTTTCATTCTGAAGATTAGCTGATTTTGAGATGCAGCCAAAACCTAGCTTTATTTCAACCGATAGGATGCACCAAGAACAAATGTCGACACAATGGAAAATCTTACTTATTCTTCCACAGTTTGAAGCTAAAAAATCCATGCTATACTTGAACGGAAAAGAATGTTGAGCTGTACCAGCTAAATATCTAGCTATGATAGCTAAAATCTAGCTGATGCAAATAAAATCAATCGAACTGCGTAATTCATTCAGAGGGGAAAATCTATGGAAAAAACGTTTAGCTGTATCAGCTAGATCTTCGACGTATAATTTCAAAAGAAAATGCATTATTGTCTCTCTTTCTGTATTTCCGCCATCGAATCAGCATTACTCTCCTGGCCTTCTTCGATGCTCTTTTGCCCCTGCTCGAAGCTAATACCGCTATGTCATCCGCAAATCTTATTAACATAGTCACACTTTCTCCTCGAATCTATATCCTTGACCCTAATTTTTGGTACTTTGGTTCATTCACAGTTCCCTCTACGCAAAGATGTGAGAAAAAATAGATTGAGGTCGATCGGTAAAAGATTCGGCTGTTCGCAACGACGATGACAAATCAATTCCTCGATAACAATCGAGAACCGAAACACGATCCGGTATGTATCTTCCTGAATCTCATACGCTCATTCTATCAATGATTTCCGATGGATCGTACATACGCTTTTGTAAACCCCGCGATACCAGTTCTTTGGATCGATCGAATAATTACCAGGCGTTAGAGATTGGCCGTTAGAACATGTGCAGGATAATGGAACCAGTAGTTAGTTGCTCTCAAGTATCCACCTCGTATCCCACATTCAGGTAACAGTACAAAGCAGACTCGTCGTGCTCGTGGTATGACGATATTGCTGATGTGTATAATGCTCTCTCGTGCTACGTGTGTATGACACAAGCAACGTACACGACATAGGGAATAAATAGGCGTCTATGCGAGAGCTCACGAGAGAAGAGAAAAAAGAAACAAACTCGGCCACCCAGCTACTTTTGTCGTTGCCGTTGCTGCTACTACTGTTACTGTTGTCGTCATGCTTCGCTGAAAATTCTAGACACAATGATACGGACAGCCACGATCATCGCGATATAGATACAAAGTAAAAAACAATTTCTTTTTTATTTTCAAACGTGTCTTTTTCCCCTTCTTATAAAAATTTTCAAGATCTTTCATTAATAAAATGCAATTCGCTCTTCGCAATGTTAATTATGATTATAAACTTGAGAACAAGTTTGATCATGCAACTTACGTTTCATCAGCTCTTGTAATGATTGTTATTACGGCAGACGTGAGAATAATTTTATCATTTCTTTGGCGAATCTGAAACTAGATCAAAGAAAGATGTGCTGTGGTAGGCAGCAGGCAGGCCGCTAGACGGGTAATAATGCCTCGGTTCCCAAGAGGCCGGGTCGCAACAATTTCGTCAAGTTCTTAAGGTAAAACAAGGAAGGCAGATAAAATCTCTGACACATTGCATAAGGATGAAAGTATACGACCGTGTTAGCGTCTGACTGAGTAAATAATAACGGTTACGTGGCGCGAAGAACTTCTTCTCCTTTTGCTGTGCAGAAAATGCACCGTAATGAGTAAACGGCCGAACAACAAACAACGACTCACACCGGTGTTTTAATTTATATTATCATTGTTATTATTATAAAATATACCACGACAGTAACGCACGTTAGATGCGTATTGCATTCCACGTGGGAGTCTTGAGAAAGAATTCTTATTACGTTGATCGCTTTATTCAACGATGTGCCAATTATATGAGGAAGAACAGATTCCTTTATATCGATCTTCAACAGGTTTACATTAGAACATCATTCTTCTAATTCCGCGCGCAAAGAGGATATCGTTCTGAGAACGGATTGACGAGAAAATAATATAGTAATTATCACAGTTATGGGAACAACTGAATCTTCGAATTGATTTCGCTATGAGATATAAAACTTTTGTAGATAGAGCGTGAACAGAATTTGAGAACTCAAGTCCCAAATGTTGCAATCCCATCGACGAGATTTTGGTCCCTCAAATCCTGAAACTACTCACGAGAAAAGAAATCGAACATGAAACCTTCAAATATTTTTTCAAATTACGTTTGAACAACTGTAAAATTCTGTGAGGAAATAATAACCCTGGTAGAATTTTGTCTGAGCGTCTCATTTACCATCCACGTACTAGATGAGATTTAGTTGGTTCATGTAGATCTTTCATGCGTCAACTGATCGTACAATAACATTGAAAGTCAGCGGAATGAAAGAGGAAGTCCAAACATTTCAATTCGTCACTCAGGATGGAAATAAATTCAAAAACAACGTGCTTGACTGGAGATTACATGTCAAAATACATTGTTACCTTATCATTCATAGTTATGATTTTACAGAAAATACATGATTTCGCATTTCTAATTACCGATTTGAACACCATCCTAGCAATTCCCTGGGACATCTGGATGGGCACAGGGTGGAAAGTGCGTTACAAAACTATCTAGAAACCAACCTAACATCTAAGAAAACTAGCTGAGGCCCATTTAATTCCCAATCATAATTTCTCCTAGGAAATATCCTTCAATTTTACCAACTATACCACTTCTTCATTCTTTCGTTCTTCCGATAAAATAACCACGAATGAAAGAAAACCAATCCAACTTCCGTCCAGCCATCGCTACGCAACAACCACTCTCCATCGAGAGTCTATTCATTATTATTCGCCGGTAATTCAATGATCGAACCTTTATGGCCTAACACCGTTAACAATTTACTCATAATTCGCCGATGGCACACGCAACCATCAATGCCGCGATGCGCACGAACGCAATTGCAGACGTGCATAAACAATTATATAGGAAGCATGCAAAGTGTACACACACACCCCTATTACAATCGTAAATACAACAAGTATGAAACGTACAATTACACATTATAATTGTGACACAACTGAACGTGGAGTTATATCGATCAATAAGAACGGTAACACAACGAGCGCGAGATGATATGTTCCGTACAGTATTTTTTCTTGTTCGTTTCATAATTTATTGATATAATACGGTCATAACGGGTGTGTGATTATTGTACTCGAACGACAATCGTATAAATTCCTTTCGAACTGAAGAAAATTATTGTGATTAAGTAAGAACGCTTGAATTGTAAATTGAACACATTGTTTCTCGAGTTCGTTTCCTTCTACTTTGTCCGTTGATGTTTCTATTTTTGTAATGAAGAAAATTGGATTTTCTTTTATTCAAACTTAATTTTGTGATTAACATCTGGGTCAAATACAAAATTTGTAAATTAAAAGGTTCCCAAAATTGAATTGAAACTTTTATCGCTGTATTTATTTTCAAGATCCAATGTTCAAAAGCACACGGAGAAAAATGGAGCTCGAAAATATAGTGGGTAATCTTGAATGAGAATTGGAGAATATTTCTTGAAATCTAAGAGTATTTTTTAAATGCATAGTCAAGATAAAACGGTTCATATTTTTGAAAAATTATCAATACTTGTTAAAAAAAATAGAGAAACATATGAAATGAAATTTTACAAAGACAATAACGAAATTTCAATATCCTACTATTCACTTTGTGAAATTTCATACGCGAATTTTGGAAAATTCATATGTTTCTCTATTTTTAAGCAAGTATGGATAATTTTTCATTCTTTTTCCAATACAATTCCACAAAAAAGTGGAACGTTTCATCTTTAATATGCATTTAAGAAAAACTCTCAGATTCCTCGTAACTGCAATTTCGGAGCCAAAAAATTTGCTGACACCGCAAATGAATGTATTATATACGGAATAGCGAATCTTTTAGTTGATCTAGCTGAAAATTCGTTGTCACGGTTAATTGGATTGCTGAGAGAGCAACATAATTGACTATAGCAGCAAATTTCTCAGTATTATATACAATTTTGTTGGGGGAGCAAACACTTTTTGCTGCAACAGCTAAAACATCGCTGTTGTAGCCAACAAGATTTTTTCTCGTTGAGTATTTTGAGTGAATCGTATATCTGATACCACTGATCTTGCACAGAAAACAGAGACGAGCGTAAGACAGCAATCGGCATTTTGCAAAAGTAAAAATGGTAATTCGAAGAAGTAATTGAAAATTCAATTTTTCAATGCGTTTTACAATGGCTGTAAGTTAATGATGGGTGATCTTGAAAGAATCGATTCTTCTTGATAGGATTTTTGTCGAATTTCGATCAAAATTATACAGAAAATAGATAAAAACTGGATAAATTTTGTATAGCGAAGAATCGATCTTGTCAAGATCGCCTATCTCGAGTGTAGAATTAAATTACTTCGGAAAACTATGCAGAATTTCCCTCCGCAATTCCATTCATGAATAATTCATATTCCTATGCTCTTCGCATTGTCATTTCCCGTATCAAGCTTCCGAGTTTGAATTCTGTAGAACAAATACTATTATCCTTCATTGAAACGATATTGATTTTGAAGTTCAAAATTTATAGCGTACTAAACATTTAATGAGGTGCCGCATGCAACGCTAAGAATATAATATTTCTTTTGAAGAGAAATACGAACACCAGCAGGTGTCTCAATTCTATTCATGTTTACCGTATTATTACCTCGTTGAGTAGGTATCTGTCACATTATTATCATTATCATATTCCCATACGATTATCAATTATACAGTAAATTTGTACAACCATAGCATTAACATAACTGTATAATTTACAATATGATAGTATATAATAATTATCCATCCCTATCCAAAAAGTCAGATAGATTCCAATAAATTGTAATAGATGCTGTAACAAAAACCGCATTGAAACCGATAAGTTATTTCGTTGCTATCAGTATTTATCAGATCATACCGATAAAAACCGATGGAACATTGAATTCCACATAGACCCTCATGAAGACCCTTAATTACTGTGACAAAAACCGGATAGAAACCGATAAGATTTGGCCTATCGGTTTGTATCGGTGCTTTTGGAAACATGATAAAGGGTGATTAAACACTAACGCATAATTTGGTAAAGGCATACGTTCACTGAGAAAAAACTGTAGCTGGAAACGAGCCCTAGTACACTTTTGTAGTTACAGTAGCCATATTTTCCATCAAAGTAGCCATGAGAATCGCTGTGGTAGTGAAAAAACAGCTCCAGTGACTGAACACTGTACTCGGATTCATTTTCAGCTACAGTTTTTTCTCTCAGTGTTGGGTCATTCCATCCAGAATGTTCACAATCTCTGGTAAACCATGTATCGAAATATAAACAGTGAATTTTCAGAATTTGAAAAAACTCGTGGATCTCGAAAAGTATTTTTTCTCGGTTCTTAAAATCTGTCCGGATTCAACCCATGGAACATTTGTTTCACATTAAATACAAGAATTTCAGAGGCATTAGAAAAATGATTTGCAATAAATTTTATCGTTGAGTGAATTATCGAATTAAGAAACGAATTATAATAATCTTGTCCATTTGATGGCAAACTTGTACATGTTAAAGTCAACGGTTATAGTGTCTAGTCTCTAGAAAGTAGTTAACATTTCAAATTCAATTTTTTCAAATGAGTCACAAACTTCTATCAAGTCGTAAGTTCATATACGCATTAGTATCTTAGCCTGAAGAATGGTTACGATTGAATAATCATTCGTTTCATAATTTATTTGATCGGTACATCAATTGACTTCATCATTACGCACACGTTTCTAAAATTAAATTATTGAATTTTGAAATATCCTGACGATTATTATATCCACTTGATTTACATTTTTTTTAATCGATCCAGATTCGAGTGGAGTTGAAGTAAAATTTGTAATACATAATAGTGAACTGAAAAGTGAATTTATTTGAAATATTTAAATGTAATCGATACTCCCTAGATTTTTTCAATTAATATTTCAAAGATATCTGAAAAACTCATCGAAAAGACATCTTATAATGAATCTTGAATAAGGCATCTTTGAATTATCTTTGAAATATCTTTTAGAGTAATCTAAAAAGGGGATAAATAATAATTAGTGAGAGAGAAACATTTAGATCAATTGTGGTTCTCAAATAAAATTTGTTCATGATTTTTTAATCAACCTAATTGACGAAAAATGCGTTTTATTCCATTTATTCCATTTGAAGTTCATATATTGGGAAACGGAAATGGATGACGAAAATTGTAAAAGACATCCTCAAAGATCTTTTCGCCTATTAAAACTTGTTTCCTTGAATACTAATTGCCTGCGTCTGTAATTTAAAACAGCAGAGAAGTCAAAAGATTGTAACTTATGCCCACTCTCGAAGAATCCAAGATACACCGACTGTTCGTGAAATGTTTGTCAAGTACCATACGAAATTGAAAAGAATACAAAATCCACTAAAATATAATCTCATAAAAATTCAAATAAAAATGTAAATCAAAGACTTATGACATACTTTTCACATCGCAGTCGTATAATTCAAATTAAGTGAAAGTAAACAATTCATTCTAAATTTTTCATAGGATATCCTTAGACAATGAAATAAGTATATATAATCGTTTTTATAATTGAACTACACAGGGAAGATTAAATCATAATTGTTGATCGTATGATGCGACAACGCGTCGTTTCGAGCCTACAAATGAACACTTTGACAGTATATTCTGCTACATTGTTTACATAAAAGAATAATTATCTGTTTTCCGTGTGGAGATCAATCCTGGGCATCCTAAGGTAGACTCTGGCCCCGTAGGGGTATATCTTAGGCATCCGATACAAGGTTGCCCACCCAGGGCCCATGTGGGCCTCAGTTGGGGTTACCAATATATTCCAGATTCATTTCAATCCAGGAATGACCACCCACAGCCCTCATAGGTCCCGAGTTGGCTATCATTGTTTTGCCTGGATATTTGATACCATTATAGGGCCTAGATGGAAAAGTTTGACATTCCAAGTTGGGGCCATTTTTCAAGTAGGGATTATAAACCTGGCCCAGGTTTGAGCCCGGGAGGAACCTCCACACGGGTTGTTTTCCATATGAATTGTCATTCCTGTCCATCCCTTAGCGTCAAATCTACAATTCGATATCTCAAAACGGTCCCTTATCATTCATTCCCGTGAATTTCACTGGAATACTGGCAGCCAATTGTTTGAACTTTTGATAGAATCATTTTATCAAGTATTTCAGGAGCAAAATTGCTTAATTACAAGCCGCTCAATTGATACCCGATATGAAAAATATTCGAATCAAGTTCAAACCAAAGTAGTTACAACAATCAGATGCTAGTTTCAGCTTCATTACAAGAACCGATTCATTCCCAGATGGAAAGGCAAAATTGTAAGAATGAAATAAAACCGTTGGATCATCAAATAAAGTTTATTACCTTCGAGGAAGGAAAAATTGAAACAAAGTATACGTTTCTGATGTTCAACGTGTAATATATTACCTTATCACCTGCAGAAAATCTTGAAAATTAGATACAAGTTATACATACAACATTACTCACGGTATAATTCAAACGGGAAAAAAGTAAGTTCATTATTTTGTTTCATTTCCTTTTTTCCTCCCGTATATCTTTCACGGTTCTTACGTTCAACTCATAAGAACGGTATTGGTATTAATATCTTCGAACGTTTTTGCCTTTTCGATCACTCCAATGGAAGAATAATTGCGTAAATGTAATATGTAACTCCGCGCGAAAGAGAGAATTTGATTCTTAGACGGTTTACATAACGGCACGAGGCGGAATGTCAACCAGCCTTGTCGTAGCATGATTGCCTTACGTCGACTGTTCGTAACGGTAATGTTTACACGGAACCGTGGAACCAGTCTGTTGTTCCACAACGCGGATCACAATCAAATTAGAAAAAAATTAGGCAAAATCGTGTCTTATAATGTACAACATATGGAACGAGTTATATACATATACTTTACTTTTATCTTCATTGTTATGTTGTGGGAGAAAACTGTACTGAATACTTTGGAATTATAGGTTTCTTTGAGTATCCTTGCTGTTGCATGATGTCTGCTCGAAGAATCTCATTGAATCGATTGATTCTCATTGATGCCTATGCAGAAAACTGATTCAAACCCATTGAGAATCAATTTTTAATGGGTTTGAATCGGTTTTCTGCGTCGCAATCAATGAGAATCAATCGATTCAATGAGATTCTTTGAGGGGAGGTTCCCATCAAGCGAGTTTCGAAATAAGGTGATTTTCTCGAATTTTTTTTCTTAAGAAGGAAGTAAATATAAGGAACTCGAGTTATTTGAAACTCATTGAATGGGTCTTAAAGTACATGAAAAAAATATTCTCAAGTTGAAGGATTCGTATCCCGAAACTTTAAAGGCGTTATTTTTCTCGGAACCATGTTTTTCAAGTTTGGCTCCACACGCAGAAAACAGATGTGTTGAAAAGTCCCATAATTTATTGAGGATCAGCGCCAGTCCCTGACAGATAGAGTTTCCACTTGAATTTACTTTTAAAGAGTCCCATAATCCCAAACAGCACCGAAAGTTCTCAAAACGTTTTAAAAACGTATCCATAATCCCACAGATGTTGGTTCCCAAAAGTATATTTTCTAAACATCTTGAGAACATTCATCCAATGTGCTGGGAAACACGTTTTAAGGACATTGTTCACAAATGCTAGGGTACGTTTCCAGAATGTTCTCGAAACTTTATATGAAAACTAAGTATTTTATTCTAACCTATATAAATTTATATTTATAGTTTTATCAGGGACGAAAGTATCAAACAACTATAAAAGTATGTTTTGTATTGAATATTTGGGAAGATTTTATTTCAGAAGTCCAAAACTATTGGCAGAATATGAATCATCAACAATTAAGTCAATATATTAAGATTCACATAACCTCAAAATTGACGCGAAACAAAATCTCATTATATACAATGTATTAACAAGATGCAAATGTAATTTATTGAATCTATCGATGGAGGCCCCACCGCAGTTCATTTACATCGGCTCCAAATGAAGAATATTGAAAGATTTGGCACAACCCTGGTTAAAAGAATCCATTACTTCTGACAAATGAAATTAAATGAGATTTGGCCAGAACATTGTCCGAGAATCAATGAGATTTGGCCCGATTCAGTGAGATTTGGCGAGAATCGACTGTTCTGTCTGACCAAATCTCATTGACATTTGCTGGATGAGATTCGGCCAGAACATTGTCCAAGTTCAACTGTAATTTAGTGAGATTTGGCGAGAATCAATGGTTTTTTTAAACCAGGGAAGTTTGAACATTAACAAATTCTCATTTTCAATGTCTCATAAACGTTCCATGAAAACCTAAATAAAACTATACCAGACATTCGTACATCCCTGGTATATACATGCGATGTTTCCTGAACGTCCCGAAACATTTTCAGAACATTCCAATGTTTCAGAAGACGTTCCAAGGATATTGATAGAACCTCCCGGTGCTGTATGGGATATAAGACGTCTTTCTACAAGGAATTATGGTACTTTTGAAGCTTTATTCTGGTGAATAATTCCATTCATCACAGACTGGCGCTGATCCTCAATAAATTATGGGAATTGAAATATATTTTTCTGCGTGCACGATATCTCGAAAACTACTGAACGGATCGCTCTTTTTCTTCATTTTGAAGCTGATTGAATTTATTGGAGGATGAACCTAAATGGAGATGACATTTGCCTTTTTTTTCTTTATAACACTTTAAAGAGCGCCCGATTGATGACTGTTTTTGTATGTGGTTACGTTGAAACACGCGTATCAACAATTCCCATGGCATTATTTTTTACTGACAAAAATGTTTTTATGTGGCCGCAAAGACTCAATTAACGAGTGTGAAAACCCCCGAGTTCTTTATTCACTTCCTTCCATGAAAAAAAAATTCGAGCAAATCACCTTATTTTGGGGTCGCTAGATGAGAACCTCCCCTTAAGCAGGGTATTTTGGAAAAGACTGCAGGACTCTTCAAGGACTTTATATATTCTACCGACGTTTGAAGGATTATTCATTTGGGAGTTTCCCAATTGAACAACCAGTACTGGCGTTTCAATGGGTCGCTAATGGTCTGCAAACACCTGTTTGCTGGTTCCGAAAGAATTCTGTGAGATCTACACCGAGGAAAATATTAGTTCCTGCTACTAAAAAAAATAAAAAAGGTTCCAACTATGTCTTTAGTCAAAGCCTTGTGGCTGTTTTTCCATGTAGCGTTTGAAACTTTTGTTATCCGGGAACAACAGAAATTTTTTTCCAAGTTTTTCCAACCCTTCGCTTATCAAACTTTTCATTTGGTTCCGTTCGATCGTTTCGATAAAAAATAAACGAATAAAAAGAAAGCAGCAATTAGTATTCGATTTATTCCTCGAAGCACACAAATTCTTTTTATTCCTCTTCCGTGGCTGGGAGTACGTGTAGGAACGTGTATGTCACGTTAACACGGTGAACCTATTCAAAATCTGGTTCGTATTCGAATGAACAACTGACCGATCGAGTAAAGCGAGCAACCTGGTATTTGTGCGCGTATGTCGTAGCGGCAGTGCTAAACCAGTACGCCAAATCCGCTTTGCAACTTGCATCCTGAGTGACTTTCGACGCGAATTTTTCTTCAAACTGGCACAAAACCGGTTGTAATCGGGGTTTAAATCGTCGCTCACCTCCCCTCTCCCCCATATCAGTTTTATTCTTTAGATGGAAAATGAAAAAATCCTCAAATCTCGATTTCTTTTCAAGTTTTTCAATCGATGATCGAGCTTTGACAAGGTGCTTCACAATATCTTATGAGATGCCAAAAATCAAATATGGAATACATGTAACGGAATTTGTTAGAACCATATGCTGTTACGCTATACTGGGCGATTGGACGTCATGTACGCGCAATACCGATGCTCTAGCACATTCATGGAAGAGGAAAAGATGAAGAAGAAGAAACGGGTAGGCTGGAAACAACATACGTGGGTAGATGAAATACGTATGAATAACGACATAACTTCGATGTTTGGCTCAGCACACGCCTATGAAATTCTCCAACTTATAAAACTTTTCTCTGCATCGCAGAAGATCTTTTAGTAAATTTTCTAGATTAATTAAAAGTTCAATTTTCTTACACGTATCATAATTATTACACCTATGCATACAGTTCTAAATCCACGCTATAGCACGTACCAATGAGAATTTCTCGAAAAAATTTTCAAAACCAATCAACACTAGAAGAAGTAATAATAATTACAGGAAACGTACACTTTGATATAATTAATGATCTATCTCCTGGAATAATTCCGAATAATCAGAATATATACGTACAGCTTATGTTGTAATTATTTATGGTATATACGAAAAGAGTAATAGATGTGGAATAGAGTTTAATGAAAGAATAATAAGATCAAGAAGAGGATGAAATGGGAAACACGTGGACGATGTAAATATATAATCACAATAATATAGAACAAATGAGGGAACGTATCGGATATTTCGAATTAATTATCGTTGTACATAATTTTGTTATCGTATTATATTTCTCTCCTACCGTCATTTTCCCTCACGTGTCATAGACAACCGGATGTGTCATGGAGAAACGTGTTGCCGATTCATGCCCAATTTCGTTAAAACTTGTATTCGATTGTAATACAACTTGATTCCGCATTCCAATTGGATTACACGACAAAGAGTTTGTGTATGAGACTTTTATAATTACTTTTCAACGGATATTGATGTACGTCTGGTATCGGAAAGAAAGTATTGGGTCACGGGATTGTTTGAAATTTCTTATTCTCATCGAGAGATACTTGTCAACACGGAGAAAAAAGTATTGCTGGCATATTAACAAGCAGGTCTATCACTGTAGCGCCTACAAGAAGAATTAGCTGAAAGAGCAAGAGAAATGATCGACACAACTTCTTAGTTGCTGCAGTAAATATGTTTGCAAGGACAAAACAAAGTTCTTTGTCGACGCTATAGTAGCAAACCATTTTTTCTCTGTGAAGGTTTAACTGGAATTGAACTTCATCGAATATCTTTTCAAACTTTTGATTAGGCTGATTTTTAACTCACCAAATTTGCATGCTCAATGTAAAACAGGGATATCTCAAAAACGGATAACAACTCACCTGAAACAAACCAAAAAAGGATAAGATGTTTTAGCTTCAAAATTGAATTCGAAATTCAGTCACACACAAACATTCAATAAGTTTTCAATGCTCGCTCAAGAAGAGATGAACGAAACCATGAATATTCAATGTTAGATTACAAATTACAATCTATGATTCAAATGAAATGTCAAGAATTCGCCTGACGGGATCAAGGAAGAAGATAAAGACGAGGAGGAAGAAGACTCCATTTAGAAGAGGATCTTCGAACGTCCTTCGACATATATGACATATTTCCTTGAATATTCTCCCCTTCGATCGGCATCGAGAGCCAGTCTCAGACTCGATACATTATTACAGGCAAATATTGCTTTGACGTGTGCGTGTACACATGCACTCTCAATCCCGTTGCTCAAGGTGTCATGGCACATGCAACCGCATGAATAGCCACGCCGGTTTAAGAACATCACGACGAAAACACATGGGCGATAGAAGCAACAACCCGATGTCCTTCGTTGTCGTCGACGTCGTCGTCCTCGTCCTCAAGTCGATACCTCTTCTCTTTTTCTCCTTTTTCTTGTTTTCCTCCTTTTTCTTCTTCGTCCTCTTCTTCTTCGCCATTTACCGTTGTAACGTTACTCTTGTCCTCCAGATTTACTCAGCAACATCATAATCATCATCCTCCTCATCATCATTATCGTCCTTTCTCGTGAATTGCTCCAGTGCATGCAAGCGAGGGAGCGAACCATCATTTCTCTCCTTTCTTTTTCACTTGCTTAGGAATTCCTCGTCTCTCTCTCTCTCTCTCTCTCTGTCTTAATTATTATTTCTTTGTAATTTCTTGTCACGTGTCTAATCATCGCCTCTACATATTATTATCGTTGTTACGTTATCGTTCTTTCTTTTTAACTTGATTCTAGCACATCTTTCGCTCTGATGATGATTATTTTATGAAATCTTCATTTATTATTTAATAACATTTCATGGTTCTATTTTTAGAAAAAACATAAACGCGAATGTGTGTAAGGATGAAAAAAGAAATCCAATACTCACGTGTGATGTAAATCAAAATGAGAAATTAATCGCTGAAGGCCGATGACTTGCATCCGTCAATCTTTTCTTTTAATCCATGCAAAGGATCATTTCATTTGTGATTTTAATGAATGTTCACTCATTGATCGATCGGAAATTTCGTCATTGAAAAGAGGTGTTTTGATTTTTTCTCCGATTTTGATTTGGTTAGAATTAATTTTATTCTTAGATTTACATCAAGTATAATTATTAGGTATTTCGAGTAACAACGGTGTAGTTGATTTAATCATTTTCTCCCTGGCGGACAAATTTTGTTGGATTTTGTTCATTTTTGATACAGCAATATTTCAATAAAAATTCTCAAACTTCAACGGAAGTCAACAAATTTCGATTATTGAATTTTACTGAAATTTTGTTGTATTCAGTTGAATTTTACTGATTTCCAATGAGAATCGAATGTGCCAAAAGTGAAGGAAATTCAACAAAATTCAACGAAATTTTTCTACCAGAGCTGCTGATAATTTTCCGGCTTTTGATAAGTTTTTCGACATTTTCAGTAGGAGAATCAATATGTCCATCCTCGAAACATGGACAGGGAAAACTTTTCTATAGGTCATCTTGTTATCGTTCAAATCTTTCTTTCCCCGAAAAAGTACTTGTTCATGTAAAAAAAATTGTTTCCAGGAAAATTGAAAACAATATCATGAGATGTCGCGATAATCATCAATCTTCAATTTTTATCTCAGAGTAGACGTTAAATAGTGTTCTATTTTCTGCTCATATGTTTTTAAATGAGATAAAAAATGAGAAAATAGCACCCAAGAATCCAACTTTATCAACAACCTGGATTGTCAATTATTTTAATTGGCCCAATGATATTGACAATAAAAATAAGAAGGAAAGAAAAAACTAGTCGTCAACTAAATTATTACTCCACCGAGTCATCATTTATTTCACTAAACACTCTCAACATGATCCAATCAAAAGTGAAAATACCTTTCTTTTTTAATCATCACTCCTGATTTAGATTTCTAAAATATCGAAATGTCATCCTATCATTGTGATTCCTGCACAAGAAACGTTGATAATCCAAAGTTTTATACGTATATGAAATGATTCACCGAATTTTGCTGCATAAAAAATGTCTTACTTTGTCATGTGAGATGCTGTATCAGAAATTTTTCAACCGATTCGAAAATACTCTGTATAATGCATGGATTTTTGGGATCTTACAATTGACGCTCTGCCGTACCGCACTGTTAAAAATTCCTGCATTAATTTGAATGCTTTTACTGGAAGTTTTTTTCAAGTACATACATGAATTCAGTTTCATGCACATTTTACATGAAATTCAATGTAAACTATAGCATAATCTATAGTCTTTTCATGCTTTTGTACATTAAATTTAATGTAGAATGTATATGAACCTGATTTCGTGTACGTAATTGAAAAAAACTTCCAGATATTTCTGAAATGAAATTTGCAAAGAAGTTGTTCACTCAATATTTTTCGAAAATGAGTTTTTTATACACTGAGAGGGAAAATTTCCGGGAACAATAAACTATTTAGTTGAATAGTCCCCATAAAATATTTAATTGATTTGAATAAACTTTCATTGACTCAATTGAATAACTGTTTCCATTGATGAAATATTTCATAACATATTAAATATTGCTCGATTGAATAAATATTCAATCGAGTCAATGAAAGTTTATTCAAATCAATCAAGTATTTTATGGCGACTTGAATATTCAACTAAATATTCTATTGTTCCCAGAAATTTTTTCTCTCAGTGTATCATTCGATTCAGGGAAGCAAGGTGCGTTTAACCGTGTTAATATAAATTAGTTATCGCTCGTAATTTTTGCATAATAAACATTTTTCTTCTCTGAAAACGAGTTGAAAATTAAACAATCATCAGTAAAAAAAGCCGTAATTTACATCAAAATGAGAAGAACCATCGAATACGTCGCATTGAAAACACAGTTTGTTCCAGCCAAACAAACTTTTGGTTGAAATGAACGCAAAGAAACTTTTTAATTGGCTGAAATAAAAGTTATTTGGGGTGAACAAAATTTGGTTCACAATAATTAAGGCTTTTATACAGACAAATAAAATTTATTTCAGCCAACCAAAAACTTTCTTTGCGTTCATTTCAACCAAAATTTTGTTTCGCCCAAACAAACGTTTTCCCAGTACACCATTTTGACAGACGAAAAGATCGTAATTTGAGTTACGGTCTTTTCGCTCGGCAAAATCAATGAGGAACAAATATCTCGTCCTATTTGAAAAAAATCTGTTGAATGGAAAAAAACCGTAACTCGAGTTACGGTTCTTTTGATAGGTATTTTCGTATTTTTTCATTTGTTGTTTTGAAAAATATTGATTTTTTTTAAATAATCAAAACCAGCGCCCATTATTTGCCCTTTAACCGTTTTAATATTGTCAAAATATTAGTTACATCATAAAATTTTGACGTGGAATAATTTTTCCCGGAATCTGGAGTTAACAACTTTTTTGCCTTGGACGGCAGCGCTGGCCTCCCCGATTCAATTAAATAAATTTTGAGCTTCCAGAGTGGAGTCGAGTCTTGTATCGGTTGGTTGCCGACGTTTCGCCATCATTGCGGCCGGTGTCTTCAGGGTGGTTCTGCGGAAGCCAGCTGCAATGATAGCGAAACGTCGGCAACCAACCGACACAAGACGCGGCTCCACTCCGGAAGCTTAAAATTTATTTAATTTTGCAAGCCGCGGAAAACCGCACAGCGAATCTTCGCTGAAGCAACTAACCTCCCCGATTCAAGGTAAATCCATAAAACTGCAGAAAAATTGAATTCAAAATAGGAAAAATCTTTGGCAATCCAACTTTTATACTGAACGAAGATTGAAAATTGTATCACAAGTATTCCAATCAGACGATTCCATCTCTCATTATATTTGTGTAATGACGTTCACATATCTCACTCTTCCTGGCAATATACATATCGTTATTACTTCTCTCACATCAGTACAAATACTTCTGACGTTCACAATAATTCCATTGAGCTTCCTCAATCTCTTCTTCTTTTTTATCTCATGTCAGATTTATCTAAATATAAAATCAAGGCTCATTTGAAACAATCATCCGATGTGTGGGATAAAATTCCATGATACGACCATGACATTATGAGTAAATCGAGTAAATAAAATACACATAGGGAGCATGAAAAGCTCCTAACGTACTGTTAGGTAATTAACACGATATATTATTGACTGCTACTTCTTTCTTTCCTCCCATCTTTACATATTCATACCTGAATGTGTATGGCATCTCAAGGTCCCCTGGTCCAAAGGTTCAGTCAGAAAATAAACACAGACGATTCATACAGTTTTACTTTCTTCTCTCCCGTGCACAATGCACAATCCTGGAGAATCGTCGCATTTTCAGTGACCATTATTCTCATGCAAATACAACATGGTTTCATCCTTTTTCGAGGACGCGACCGCGAAGCCGATTGGAATTCGTGACTAGCAGCAGTAGCAACAACCGATATACGGGGTCACGAGGCTACCAGACTTTCCAAAACACTTGAATAGACCGTTGAGGTACGGGATTCGACGATGATACACACACACACACACACACACACACGAGTATAAGCGGAGATGAAAAATTCATTATATTATCGTTATTATACAGAATCTCACTTGAATTAGATTTCTCTCGATTATGATTGAGCAATTTAATGGAGCGAATGTTGAGTTTTTGTTTTAAGAATATTAATTAACTCTCAGTTATTTTGTAAAATAAATATATTACGAGCATCGTTTCACAACCAATGATCAATATTTTGATATGGGAATGTTTTCTCGTTAAAATGTGCTCCACTTCAGCAATTGAAACTCAGTTTTCTAATTGGAATCATTTCTTGATTTTCGGTAATAAGAATTATACCGTGAAATGGGGTGACCGGAAACACCCTTAGGGAATAAAAATTAGGGAAAAATGTTCATTCTAAGGGCGTTTCTGTTCATTCCTTTTACGGTAGAGAAACTTATGATATCGCGCAATCTAAAACCATAACATAATTAAAAAAAAAAACAAAGAGAAATTCTTGCATCGAAATCTTCGTATCATCATGCTCAAGTTACAAAATCCTTGTGTAATACTTCATCCACTTATATTTTGTAATTTGACAAACAAAAAGTTTCAAAAACAAAATTCAGAACCATTTTGATACATTGAATCATGTTGAAACTCATAACACACACTGTCAGAAATATTTGGATGTTTTTTTCAATTACGTACATGAAATCAGGTTCATATACATTGTGCATTAAATTTAATATACAAAAGCATGAAAAGACTATAGATTATGCTATAGTTTATATTGAATTTCATGTAAAATGTGCATGAAACTGAATTCATGTATGTACTTGAAAAAAACTTCCAGCAAAAACATCAGAATTAATGCAAAAATTCCTAACAGTGCGGGGAACCGTTTTCCCTTCAATGTTTCGAACTTCGAATAACTTTTTGACATTTTTGGACAACGTATAATCAATCTCTGGGATGCTGAATGTTCACTGGGATGAAATTTTTAAATCGATACCATATTTCTCCGAGCGATCGTACTGTAGAAAACAATCTGAAATTTCCTACACTCAAAGAAAAAAAGTTGCTGAAACAGCAAACCTCGAAAATTTGCTACACGGAGAAAAAGGTATCTTAAAAAGTACCATAATTTATGGATTTTTAGCGCTGGTCTGACCCGAGTCTCAATATTTACCTGAACAAACCTCTAAAAGTACCATAATATCTGGGACTTTTATAAGGAAGGTACCATACTTATTCTGAAAAGTCCAAGAAATTATGGTACTTTTAGATATTCGTGCAAGTAAATATTCCGACTCGGGTCAGACCTGCGCTGAAAATTCATAAATTATGGTAATTTTCAGGATATCTGTTTTCTCAGTGTATTACAGCAAAAATCTTGCTCTTTTAACAAGCGCTTGCCATTCAGCAACCCGAAATCGTAGATACACAGATGGCTAGAATATCTTGCTAAAATAGCAATATTTTTGCTGTAACAGCACACGGAGACAATAGTATTGCTGGCATAACAAGCATAATTAGCTGAAAGAGCAAGAAAAATGATTGATTGACACAACTACATTTTTTTGCTGACATAAACAAATTTGTTAACAGAACTAACGTCTTAGCTGCTGGAGTGAATATTTTTGCAAGGACAAAAAATTTCTTTGTAGGCGCTATAGTAGCAAACCATTTTTTCTCCGTACAACCGTTTTGCTGATTTAGCGAAGCAGATTTTTCGGAATCACTTTTTCAGCAAGAATTTTCCTCTGCGTGTATATTAGATAAATATAAAAATTTTGAAACTTGTCATTGAAATCAAGTTCAATTTTGAATTCATGAAATTTACTGCAAATCCATAATTCTGTATGAGATATCATAAAATTTTATATGAAAAGTCAGCAAAGTTTGGAAAATTAATACAAAATTTATATGTTAATTGCTTCACATAAATTTATATGAAATTTAGGAAACCATTGTGACAATGCACATGTATTTCTCACTCTCATTGTATTCTCCAAACCTTTTCTGTTAGGAATCAGTTGAATTGTTTTGATATATTCGGAATACACACAGATTACACTCAGAGAAAAATTTGGTTCGCATAACTAGGAGACGTAGTTATTTTTGGCTTGAACCATTCCATCTAGTTGCCGCAACCAGATTCACGTGATTTTATCTTGTTTTCCTGGTTATTATGATCAGATTTCAGGCCACTACAACCATAAATCCTTGACAATGCAAGGATGGCTGCTGCGACCACGTCGCTTTTTTCTCAGTGTAAGAATTTTACGAACAAGTTTACAGCATATTCCCACACATCATCAGGTCCTTAAGTGAATCATGATGTATGCCCAGCTAGAAATTGGTCTTTCTCCAAATTGGACCATCAAAGGCCCTGACTTCTCTGGTGAAAATCCAAAAGTGGAGGAAGCGGGTATTGAAACAAATGGAACGTCAGAATGTTTCAATTCCCTTCTAAATAACGCTTAGGTGGCCCTTTGTCACGCTTAGATGACTCTTAGCTTGCGTTTTCGTCGCGCTTCAACGCTTCATTTTCACCAGGGTTGGCCCAGATAACGCCAACTTGCCCCAAGCCAGGACCTGACATGCCAAAGACTCACATTTCTAATTGGGTAGGAAATGTATCCATTCCGAAAACAGACATAGAATTGTTTTAGAAGGTTTTCCAGTGCTTTTTAGAAACATTAAAGAAGACGTTTCTGGTATGTTACTGCACGGAAAAAAAACTAGCAATAATATTGCTGAATCGACAATAAAATATTGTTATATATCAACCCACAATAAAATCGTAAAAATATCGTTTAAGATTGTTGAATTGGCAATTTTATTGTCCACAAGACAACTATGTGTTGTTAGAAGAACAACAAT
This sequence comes from Gonatopus flavifemur, assembly GCA_018340375.1. Classification (NCBI taxonomy): domain Eukaryota; kingdom Metazoa; phylum Arthropoda; class Insecta; order Hymenoptera; family Dryinidae; genus Gonatopus; species Gonatopus flavifemur. The sequence goes on from JAFFJZ010000005.1 coordinate 19,303,224, forward strand.
TATTGTATATCCAACAATAAAATTTCAACAATTCACTTATTGCTAATCCTACGAAACACATTTTTCTCAGTGTGGAGAATCCAATACTTCAGTTGTTCAAGGTTTCCAATAATTTGCGACATATTTGCTGAAAACTTTACTGTTAGGGGGCATTATAAAGAGTTCTTAGTCCTTGGATTGGCCATTTTTCTCATTGGTCCAACAGAAAAGTGTGATTGTTCCATTTTGTTAAAATTTGAAGACCGTTAAGAACGCTGAACACATAGAGTGCCACGTACGAATTTTTATTGCTTTACCAGAACCGAGTACCCATCACGTGTACTTTCGAATTCAGTTCGTCCTCGCAAATTCTTCATATTCAAAGACAGTCTTGTTTATTCTGTAATCTGACCTATATACCGACACAGCACCATAGTCCTAAAAAAATTTTTAAAGAATTCATAAAGAAGTCAATCAGTTCAATAAAAATTATTCATAAATTCTTCTGAGACTGTGGTGCTGAGCGGATCGGGGTGGATTCAAGACTCTCGTGTAAAACAAACAAAACTTAAACTATTCAAGAAATCAAATGAAAGAAAATTAAATAAAATATTCTTTTGATTTTGAACACTAAGGTTTATTCAAAACTGTTGCAGTTCCTAAAAAAATTCTTAACTTGTCTTGTCTTGGTGTTCAGTGATGAAGAAAAGTTGCTTCATGTTCTAGATATCTGTTCCCTAACTTGACTCGATGTAGAAATTCGTCTTCAAAGATCGTAAAATTAAATGATATTTACGATTTTTGAATTTTGCTCAAGAGTCTCGAGTCCACCCCTATACCTCAGCAAAATCAAACCACATCGAATCAATTTGAGCGCTGTCATTTAATGTTCCCGTAGAGCACAACCCCTGATCCCTTACATAGGACATCGATGGAATTTGTTGTTCGGAGCTGTGGAACTAAGAAATAAATACGGGAGAATCTCCATTGAGGCGACGGAGAAAGATTGAGCGCAAAAATCGCCTGTTTTTCTAGGACCGCGAGTTTCAGGTTGAAATGCATTCTGAGAAATACCCTATGTCGATGATTCGCAAGAGAATACCATTTCCCGGTGAGCACAACAATGGTTTCAGAGATACAGAAATCGATAGAATCGATAGATTCTTGACAGAACCGATTCTTTTCTATAGAAAACTTATAGATTTTTATATAATCTTGATCGAACATTGATGCTACTTCACCTCCAAAACCAGTGTTATGATCACCGGAAAATGGTATCCCCTCGCTAATGATCAACATACAGGATTTGTTAGAATGCATTTCAACCTGAAACTCGCGGTTCCAAAAAATAGGCGAAAAAATACTCTTCTTTGCGGTGACTCTTTCACCCCTTGTGTTTTTAATAAGAATCATATTCATGGATATATACATTCAGATATGGTGATGGTAATCCACCAGTATGAATTTTATTGAAAATATAAGGGGCGGTAGGAATGGATGATTTTGACAGAATTGATTCTTTTTTATAACAGATTTATCAAGTTTTCATTGATTTTTATACAATTTTGATCAACATTCGATAAAATTTCTATGGAAAAAAATTGATTCTCTCAAGATCGCCCATCATTAGGGGACGAACATTTCTTTGTCTCTCCCCAGATAACACACGAAGAATTCTTTCACAAAAACAAGAACTCTTTTCAAACTAATAAATTCATAGAGAGCTCTGGAGGAGTTCAATGTTTGGAACATTAACGAGTTCTTCGTGAGTACTAAGCCAATATTTCCAACATTCTCAAAGAACTCGTTAATATCCCAAACATCGAACTCCTCCGGAGCTCTCTATGAATTCATTAGTTCGAAAAAAATTCTTGAAGAATTTTATTCTTATTTTTGAAAAAGAATTCTTCGTGTGTTATCAGGGTTATTTCTCTTTTATTTCGACGATTCCCATTTTCCCCTCAAAGTTTGTGGTAGCGTATGGGTGGAGAATATATTCCGATACAAAGATAAAGACAACTTTCGTTGATAGGAAACAACGCTATCTTCTTCTCCTGCAGTCTGCCTTTTCATTGTGTGTGTATTAGAATCTCAACCACTTATCCACTTCATTTGACTCTTTGAAAAAAAAAAGTCAAATAACCTCGAAAACAGGCATTCACCTATCCTCATCCCCTTATCCTCTTTCATTCTTCACATCTAAACCTAACGATATAAAATATTTATACGAATAATCGTGGTGTAGAAAACAATTCTGTGACAGGTTGAAATATATGCGTTGTGAGAATAACGAATCGCTGTCTCCACTCGAGGACGATCACAGAACACAGAGTGAACAAACCAGAAAGGGTCACGGTCACTATATTCTTGTCCTTTCCACCAATCGTTATTATCAATATCTATTCTCAATCTGTTATAAAATCAGGAATTCTTTTAAACATAATGTACACATATGTAATCGAATTACGTAATCTCTTCGTCGAGTCCTTCGTCATTCGTATAAATTGTAATAACCTGTCATCATCTTCATAAAAAGTGACAAATCCATTGAAAAGGAGAAAAAAAAAGAGATGAAGCATGATTTCAATTTTCTTCCCACAATTCAGATAATAAAATTCGTTTTCTCAACATTACAACTCTTTCAAAACTTAACAAACTTTCTCACTTTTTCAATCATGCGGTACAACGAATTGAGATCACGGTCGATGTTATATATATATATATATATATACTAATAATAATAATAATAATATTGGAGTGCAATTATCTTTTCGCTGTACACTCGAGGCAAAAGAGTACCAATTTCATACAAATTATTTGTCGCTGTTTGATTTCTACAAAACGATTTCGGGAATTTCAATGACAATTCGTTGTGTATGAAGGAATCGTGCCAAGATGTGAGAATCTCCATTCAAGAAAGCGGACAGACACGTGTATCTATCGGATCAATTCCTCGGTGTACACGTTGTCCGAGAGCTTCGGGCGATGAAAGTTCGCGTTCTCTTGGATATTGGGAGAAAGAAGGCAAGAAAGAATGAGAGAGAAGGAGAGTTTGGGCCAGGGCCTAATTTCATACGAGCTTGGTCTCTCGGTTCCGCTTGAGAAAATTTATGAAAAAAAAGAGAGGTTCTTCAACAGGTGAATTCACTTTTTGGCCTTCCCTCTTCTGTAAGGCTTCTTACTCTTACTCTATAAGAATATTATTTCAGTTTTCATATTCACAGAGAGAGTTTCCATATAATAAAAGGTATTGTGAATTATTTCATCAAGAATTTATTTCCAATGGAGGATTTTGAGAATAAAAATCTCTTCACGAATACGTAGAAATACTTTTATTGGAATTCCCGTGATTGAACAAAACAAATGTCGAAAGCTAAAACGACCGTGTAGAAATGAGTCGTGGCATTCCCCAGTTCTGTTCAGGGTCTGATCGAATCTGATCTGTTCTGAACAGGCCCTGAAAATAACTGGGGAATGCCCAAATTATTTCTACTCGGGCGTTTATTCTAGCGAATTGTAATGAACCTTTGGTCAACGAAAAATTATCGATAATAGTAACCAGTAGTTATTTTCTGAAATTTGTACAAATTCTGATATAAAAAGATGAGAATTATGAAGATATATGTACTGATTTGGATTAAATAACAGCCTATATATCGCTCTGAATTCCAGAATGAGAGAAAGGGTCTATTCCAATATTCGACAGCTAAGAAATTTAGTCACTGTAAATAAAAATTTGGTTGCATCAGCTAAATTTTATTTATCAAGTCGTGAAGAGTATCGTGCTCGGAGTAGCGCCATCAAACAACAGGAAAAAACCATCCAATTGGCCGAGCAGTGCTTTTTATTGAAAAAGCCAACGTTTCGCCCAGATACTGGGCATTTTCAAGGGAAAATCCTCGACTTCGTCTTGACGTTGTAATTTTGCCTTGAAAATGCCTACTATCTGGGCAAAACGTTGGCTTTTGCAATAAAAAGCACTGCTCGGCCAATTGGATGGTTTTTTCCCATTGTTGAATTTTATTTGTCACAAATAAGTTTTTTATTCCCATTGAGTGAACCATTTCATTCATATTTTAGAGAGCTAGACTTTCATTTGCCTCAACTATAGAGTCTAGGTAGCGTGAATAAAAATCTCGCTGCGGCAACTAACATTTAGTTGTCCCAACTAGATACCCTTCTCTCAGTGCAAAGATTCCAAAATTCAACACATTTTTCACGGAGAAAAATGATGTGGTTGATATTTCGATAGCTAAAGATTAGCTGTAGTAGTTATTTTTTAGCTGTGGCAACAAAAGTTATGCCCTAACAGCACATCCACCGATTTCTACGTCGCATCTCCGTGGACTCTACGTGGATGAACGAAGATTCCACATAGAGGCAACGTAGAAATGTCCGGTGCTGTACGGGTTGCTATAGGAGCTGAAATCTACCTTTTGCAGCAATTTTTTTCGCTATCCAAATATCAAGTACACGAAATAGCTACAACAGTTAATTCCTAGCTACCATATTGAATTATTTCTTTCCGCGTTCCATTAAAGTTATATCCTAATAAACTTTTTTGAGCCACTTTTCAAATACGCATTTTAGCCATCGATAAATTATCATTCGATTTGGAGTTCCCTTTAATTAACCGAACGACAACAAAATTGAAGGAAACTTAATTCTGAGTAAGGCATTATCGCAGCTGTATTATGGCTGCTTAGCCAAAAATTTGCATCTATACCTAATACGTGATATACATTTGAAACATTGAAGATATCACATTCTTATTCTATGCAACAATTAATCTTACAACTGTAACGAGATTATTCTTGCAAACATCTCTTCGATGAAGTCGATGAATGATGTTGCGATATTGCTTTACAATGTTTCCAACGCAAATTGAAAATCATGTTTTTGTACTGTACTGTAATATTACATGCTCACGGGGTTGTTTGGCTTTGCAATTACCGGGTAAGTGATCGTTTCATACGTATAAAGGTTCGATAAAAACGTATATTCCATCAATTCAACTCTTCATAACGGTGATCGAATTCAATCTATTCATCGTGCAGAAAATTTCTGTCAATTACGAGTTTCATGTTGGTCGTATTGAATCTCACGACGAAATTAAACACCTCTCAGTCCAATTCGAATCTAAAATTCTTTCTAAAAAATAAAAGAAATCCTCATGTGAGTAATTAATCTGTTAAAATCGAAAAATGTTTTATCAAAAATCACCAAATTGGAAGATAGTTTGGTTTGTATCATTTTTTTCAAATAAGTAAGCAACTGAAGGGGATTCTATCGATAAGAAATAAAATCTCACCACATAAACTTTATTCTCATCAATTTTTTTCTCCACTCAACGATTTTTACTCGATTGTACCTTGATTTGTTTGACTGTTTAAATAAAGTAAACCTTGCGAAGGTTAAAGGAACGTTCCGAGAGAAATAAAAATCTAAATTTAAACAAATAATATGCTGTCCAATACGTGTCTGTGTTCTGTTTCTAATAAATTATAAATATAAAATGAAATTATGATGATCTTCGTCGTCAATCCCAAGCAAAGATATCGATCACGTAGGTTTACATTACTCTTCAACTACATCGTAAGAAGGGACTCGGGTAATACAAAGTGGTCATAATGAGGAAAGAAAAAATAAAAGAGATGGCAAGGTAAAGAGAAAAAGAAAAAAGACAGACACAGAGATCATGAAACAGGTCGTCGAGCCTCGATCGAAGAACGATCATCGACGATGTTGTTTCTTCCACACATCGATTTTGCGTTCGCCCACCATCGATGACCTACATCTTTCCATATTCTTATGCAATGGTGTTGACACAAACATCATATTCTAACGAATTTAATGAATCACACAATCATCTGATTCATACAGGTTTTGGGAATATTATTTCTGATTTTCATCAGAAAAGGCATGAATATTTTATGGGGTATTCGAATTCCAAATAGATTTACATTTTACGGCCTTAATTGAATGTTTCATGTATCACGTTGAGTTTGAAATCTTTTTGATCAATTCAAATGATTATCTGGAAATGAAAATGATTCAAATTCGACTTCAAGATTGACTCAAGCATATTTGAGGGGAGGTTCTCATCAACACTGAGGGAAATGATTACTATCACCAATAACATATCGTGATGTTTCAAGAAATCCATTTCCTAAAAAATCTATACTCTTGATACAAGAAAATTTTCTTAGAACTTCTAAGGATGTATTTCTTGAATTGAAAAAATATTTTCTTGTTCCAAGGGAATTCCACTTGAGCTTGCAACGTATCACCTACAATCAAGAATATGTATGCTTAAAAATATTCAAGAATATGTGTTCTTGGTATTAGTAAATATTCCTCTCAGTGTAGCGACCCCAAAATAAGGTGATTTTCTCGAATTTTTTCTTCATGGATGAGATAATCAAAGAACTCGGGAGTTTTCACACTTGTTAATTATTGAGTCTTTAAGTACATTGAAACATGTCTTTCAGTAAAAAATAACGTCATGGGAATTGTTGATACGTGTTGTAACATAAACACCTAAAAAAACAGTGATCAATCGGGCACCACTATAGCATTCACAAAACGTATCAGAAATAAAAAATCCAAAAATTTTTATGGGATATATTACATTTGTTGGAGGTTGTGCCAATAAAACCAATGGGAAGTCCAAAATTGAAAAAATCACAGACATGCGAATTCTTGGTAGCGTTTTTTCACCTTTTTTTCGCTCTTTAAAGTGCTATAAAAAGAAAAAAAAGGCAAATGTGATCTCCATTTGGGTTCACCCTGGTTAAAAGAACCCATTGAATCTGACCAATTCTCATTAAATTACAATTAAACGTGGACAATGTTCTGACCAAATCTCACCGGTGATTTTTCAATGAGATTTGGTCAGAACTTTCATGCGAATCTCGTTGAATCTGGCCAAATCTCACTAAATTACGATTAAACTTGGACAATGTTCTGACCAAATCTCATTGAATTTCATTCGTCAGATTCAATGGATTCTTTTAACCAGGGCATCATCCAGGCAATTCAATCAGCTTTAAAAAAAAAACAAAAAGAACGATCCGTTCAGTAGTTTTTGAGATATCGTGGAGCCAAACTTGAAGAACATGGTTTCGAGAAAAATAACGCCTTTAAAATTTCGGGATATGAATCCTTTAACTTGAGAACATTTTTTTCATGTACTTGAGAACCCATTCAATGAGTTTCAAATAACTCGAGTTCCTCATTTACTTCCCTCTTAAGAAATAAAATTCGAGGAAATCACCTTATTTCGGAATTCGCTCGATGAAAACCTCCCCTTAACGAGTTCAAAACTATTTCTTCAGAAAATCCCGTGAAAATGTTGTTGCATTACCCCTACTTCCAGAAATGAAAAACGAGGAGAAAAATATGATCGATTCTTCTTTCCGTTACACCTTCCCGACACAGCCACTTCGTTCAACTTTCTCCGATCAAAGTACGAAAATCTGGTTCAGATCGTTTTACGCAATTATTGTTGGTCCAGGGGTGAATTCCTTTTAAGACCAACTCTACGAGTGAGCATTCAATTTACAATTATACGAGCGTAGTTGTGGAATGCGATAGTAAAAGGATGGAAGTACGATCGTATACATTCACGCGTATTTGTATCCTGCGCCGCGTGCGGTTAATAGTTGCATAGATTCTTGTGTGGAAATGTAACGATATGGGAGCAGAGGGAAAAGAATTGGATTTTGATTGACGGATCTTTAGAATATTTTCTCACGTTCTTCCTGCCTACACTAACGAATCAAGGCATTGAGTTGAATCGTCATAATATTGGAATTCTAATTACTCGAATGGTACACGGTATGAGAAGCGAGATGTCATAAAGCCGCTTAGCAATTGAAAGTTACAAGGAGTGTTCTAAATGTCTTTCGAAGCCAATGATGATGATCATCGTGATGATCTTTGTTTTTTTTCCACACTCAAAAAACTACATTCCTTATCAGTGGAATCATATGAACTCTTATTTCTCAATATCTTCCGAACTATTTGTGACAAATTATTCAAATTTTCTGAATAGAATGCTGTTGCGCATCAATAAACATTCAAAACGATTCTACAATTTTTCATATATCGCGTAAAATTTCAATGGATATCTATTATCACAATGGAACGAATAGTAAAAACACAAGGGAAAGTTTTGATTCGAATCGTTCTAAGTAACAATGAATGATTGGAAAGCTCGAATGGTCACGAGAAATCACGGTGTACGTCAATTACGGTAAAGCGGTTCTTGACTTGTGTCGCCTTATATCGAAATCCAATTAATTGAAAAATCCATAAGTATTTAATGTGAATCAATTGAACCAGCGGATTCGAGCCAACTAATATCACGTCGTGTAGTAGATTGTCGGTTGTATTTAACCGAACTAAAAGAAAAGTGATATTCTGATGTTGTACCATACCATGAGAAGTGAGAAATTGTGAATGAAATTCGACAAGCTCATTTATACAGAATTTGTAATAAAATTCCCTCGATCTTATGCAAGGGTAATAGATGGAATGAAGAACCAATAGAATGTTAATACCGCCATTTATACGTATATAACCATATAAAACATTATGTAACGAATTGAACTACAAAGTATCATTAGACCCCTATGAATGTTAGGAATAATATCTTTGTTTACTCGTGTACAATCATTAAGTTACCAACGACCAACCATTCTGTTCTCTAAACAGCGTCCATTCAGGTGATCTGTTCGCACACACACACGCATATACGTACATATATATATATATAATAATTATATCCTTGTATGGAATTTTTTCACGGAGAAAGTTCTACGTACAGAATAAAGACATAGAATTATTATTTCAGTTATGCAAAGAATTTCACTTCTCTTCCTTCCTGAAGTTACAAACAACAAATGAAAATCATTTCCCTCCATGCATTTTCATATTTACTTTTTACGCAATGGACACGCATGGAAATGTGATATCATAGGTAGCGTTTATACGCTACGTTGATTTTTCGAGAAGTTCAAAAACAATGCATCATCAAATGCGTTCGTGACTGCGTGCGTATGATCTTGATTATATCGAAAGCGAATGAGCACCACCGAGTGTGAAAATACGTAACACGTTACGTTCTGATTATGCAAACAACAACAATTGGACCAAAATCTTATCTCAAGAAAACAGTGATTCAATTTATAAAAAGTCTCTTTTCGTGAATCATTCATCGACTGGAATTCTATTTGAATGAATAACGAAGGATTATACTACTAAATTACCTATAAAATACTGTGATCGTGTTTTTTAGTGCTAAGAGTGATGCTTCTTTCGAAATTTTTCATGGTAAATTAAACTGAGATCGTACGATTTCATCTCATCTCCCTAGCTGGTTCCTCGTTGGTACACAGAAAAAAGTTTATATTAAAGATTACTATATTTTTATGGTACTCGTGGGATATACTTTATTATCACACTGAGAGAAAAGTCCATTGTCAATTGTACTATTTTGATCAGTAAAACGTATATTAGTTACATTAAGTAATGGCATTAGTATATTCACATGATAATATAGCGAAAGTAACAGTAAATTGAAAATGATTTCTTAGTAAAACTTTCTACTATCCTTGAATAGTAACATCAAGTCCAAGAACGTATTCCTATTTACAGTTCAGATTACTTATTTTTGATTAGCACACAAAAATTCGCTTAATCAACATGACTGCTTTCCAAAGTATAAGATTTGGCATAATATCTACCATCTATTTATAGGGTAATTTACGAATGCTTATAGTAAGCTTTACAATTTTAAAAAATCCGAGACTATTGACATTATTGTGCTTTGCAGCTGTGCTTTGGCTTTTATCCTAGTGTGGCTCAGTTTTCGAGATATTCAAGTTTGAAGAATGAACGCGAGTTGATATACCCAAAGAAAATCCATCTAGCCAGTGTTGCCAGAGCACCTCGATCAAATATTACATGTAGATTAGAAAAAAATTACATGATATTTTGCGGCAATATTCAGCCTTGCATCCTTGCGTTAAAGTTTGACGTTTTAAACGTTAACGTTTAAAAAGATGTTACATCCATGTTACATGAGAAGATCGAAAGTTACGTAAAATGTAACAAATGTAACCTTCTGGCAACACTGCCATCTACTCAAGCGACCGGTGGTGGCTCGAGTGATAGAATCTCGGCGTTCAGCCCCAACGTCGTGTGTTCAATTCTCGTGGAAGGGATTCTTTTTTCCCATTTATCCTGATATTTTTTTGAACTACACTGAATAGTAACAAAAATAGGTAATCTGACTGATGCTCAACAGCGAGGATCTTTTGTGCTCTTACTATTCGTAGTATGGAAGCAGTCGTTGATTTTACTACCAAACTGCAATAGTAAAAAATTTTCCCTTCTCGATGGGTAAGATTAAATAGTTCATTTTACAATCAATACTTGGTGGAAAAATATGGTATTTTTTACGAACATTCATGATCTATTGAACCAACAACTTCTACTGTTTTTCATAGCCGAGTCCTTTCACAACTCAGAAAAATAGTAAAAAAATAGTAAATTTCACTATTTCTTTCTCTCAGTGCTGGCTCAGAATTATATTTGTTTCAAATTATAACATATTTATCTTCATCCTCATGAGAGAGTATGGTGAATGCTTGTATCGTATACTTGAAGTTCATAGCGACATAATCAAATATATCCCAAAAGTACAATATAAATATGCTAATATCTAATATAAAACTTTTACTGTGTACACGGAGAAAAATGTCACTCGAAAATATAAGAGTTTTTGTGATTTTTCTTAGTAAACTAGAAACAGGAAGGTTTGTAAAATGAATTTTTACACAAAAATACGGAAGATTACGAATATTGTAGAAAAAATAGCAGGTAAGATTGAAATTTTAAACGCTGAACGTTAAATGTTATAAAGCGTATAGTAAAATTCAGTCATTCATTCGTAATCTCTCGTATTTTTATCTAAAAATCCATTTCACAAATCTTTCTGTTTCTGGTTTAGCAAGTAAAATAGGAAAAAGTAGTATATTTTTTTCTCCGTGTATGTTTTTATAGTAATTTCAAATATAATATTCTCTCCGTGTAGTTTTAGGAAAACGCGATCTTGGAAATACAAAACTCCATCGAAGAAGAAAGGATTTAAAAAGCACACACCTTCGCGCATCTCCCATTGAATAATTTGAGAAAATTTCACTTGGTTTCTCACAGACCGGATTATTTTCACTCGCGAGTTGTCTGCAAAATGCATACATGAGGATGTAGAGGAAGGAATTACGAACCAAGTTTTCCTTTCGCGCTACGAAAACATATCCACGATAATGCAGTATCATAAAATAAAATCATCTCGAACAAACTAGAATACTCCACACGGAACTTTGTTTTTTTTTTTTTCATTGTTAATTACCATAGGCTTTCTACTGTCAGAAATAATGAAAGAAGAATGCACTCTAGACTAGTATTAATTATTATTCGCGTCGGAAGATTTCATTCGGGACCATACGCGTACATTCGCAGCATAATTCACGAGTTCCATCGAACAAATTCCACCTCTCTAAGAAGATGAACGATCGAGCAAGTCGTTCATGGATCGAGCCTCGTTAGAGGAGATCCTTTCTCTCTATCTTTTATAGAAGTGAATGTATGATACTCGCTCCAAGAATTAATGTTCACAAGGCCAACTGGCAGCGATAAAAATACTTTTGACAATGCACATAATAAGGATGTATGAAAGTGAACATGTACGTGTTGTCCCTTCACGGTGTTTTCAATGCAAAATATTCAATTGAAATTCACTCTGCTTTGACACGCGGTCAATTAATAATCTTATATATTTATATTACTTTCCATCTTCATTTATACTTTGTATAAATTATGTAATAAACAAAGTCTTGCGTTGATTGATGCAATTATATGTTGAAATTATATTGAATGTGCATAGCTAATTATAAAATAATGAATTATACTGAAAGCAAATCTGGAAAATGTGAGAAGTCTAAGCAGCAACAAATGTTTCCAAGTTTATACGAAACAGAAACTTTCCTAGAATGTATATGTTATATATAATTCTAGAAAAATTGTATACAATTAGAAAAGTTTTTCTATTCGGGATAAAGCTGTTGACATTAAAATGTATGTAGAATATGGATCGAATATGCGTAGAACGTATATTCTAGTGCTACTTGAGAATACACAGACGATGATGAGTGGTATTTGACAATACCGATGTTTTCTTGTATAATTTATATTGAGTTTTGATCAATGTTTGTCAAAATTCAATAGAAACTTGATAAAATTTTCTATAAAAAATACCGACATTGTCATTACTATATATAAATTGAATATAAATTATAGAATAATTTATTCTGTCTGCGTTTTAACCCTCTGGAGATACCCTGGGTCAAAATGACCCATCCTTCATTTCGAAGAGTTGTATGTCTCATAAAAAGTACCTTTACATTTCTTTAAATATTGAAAAAAACTATCAACTGTAGAGCAAAGCGGGTTTAGGATTCGCATTCTACAGACTTCGGCGATGAATTAAGAAATAAAAAAATTGCTCTACGATTTTTTAGAGCCGAGATATGAACGATCAAAAAACACGGGTCAAACTGACCCAGTGTATCCCATGTGTGAGGAAACTATAAGTGTATCCCCAGAGGGTTGATAGGGTTGTGCGAATCTTGACGAGTCGAGTTTTTCGTTTAAAAAAGAAAATGTTCAGTTTCTATCGAATTCCACAAAATACTTGATCAATGCTTTATAAAAAAAAAAGATTTCCTTCATCACAATTCGCACATCCCTTCGTTTCAATAACTAATTATCAAGAAATCCGAATAGAAACTTTACAAAATTGATTTACAGTAATCAACGCTGTTTCTTTTCTCCCGAAAAGGATCTCATGCCTGAATTTCATCTTGGGACGCATGTGCATACCATTTATCGCGCTTCAGAGTACAGAAGAGGGAAGATAATAATTTAACAATTTTGTTTCATACCATACAATTAATTCCCAGTACTTTCGTATAATTCAAGTTAATTTATCTTTACATAATGCAATAAGCTGAACGTGAAGTCTATGCCGTAATGATGATCACTTTTGTAGTTGATGTTGTTATTTTTCTTTATACCATGAACGCCGAATGATGCTTTTTAATCCTCTCGTCAGTGTTGCATGGACATTGATTACATTACAACCTCTCAAAAGAGAGATGAATTTGCGAATATAACGATCGCTTATGAAGCGCATAATACAACTGATCGTCCATAACCGTAAATCCAAAACAAAACAGTCCGTGTCGGTCGACGACAACCGGAAAATCAGAGCACGAAATTCCATCGCCGATGAAATTGACGCGTTGTTCGACTACAGCCCTTTTATCTATGATATCTGACGTTGCACGTTATTTCGCGCCTACGTGCGTGCCGAGTATGAATTTCTAATCCTCAAATACCCTTCGTTGATCGTAGAACAAAGAAGCATCGAAGCGAATACCCCATCTTCGTATTACACTGCAATCGCCAATATTGACAATAACAGGACCAAAGTGCAAATATTTGAATCATTTTATTATATATTGATAAAACAATATCGATAAATAATTGATCAAAGATGAATTTTTTGATAAGGAAACATTCTTCCTTTATAACAACAATCAGAGTTTGAAGTTGGACATTTCTGAAACAAAACTCATTTTGACCTTGGATTTATATTCTCAAATAGAAAAGCATGCCCTGAATATTTTGTAACATAATGTGCCGGGAACATACTGTCATAAACTTCGCTCAGCTTGCAATGATGCATAAAATGTAAACATTATGTCTTCATTATGGTACCATCACCTCGTTTTGCTACCAATAACAATGCTTTATGCGGGAACACCTTGGTACCATGATGCAAACATTTCTTGGCGTGCATGTCACCGTTATTATTATCGGTTTAAATTCGATTGATAGAAATCTTATGAATTTATGATTTCATTTAAAATACGCTGTTGAAAACATTTGTGAATTTGACACACAAATTTTCGGAGAATTCAAATCGAATTTGGTATCAAGACCCCGAGTAGAAAATTTTCATATAATTATATATAATGTAGATATAGACTATATCAAATCACATATAATTTGGAAAATTTTTTCATTTCAGGCTCATTTGGAGATTGTGTTTGAATTTAAATAAAATAACTGAAGATTCTACAAAGAAATATGTATTGAAACCAATACAAATACTTTTTGCAGGGTAAATGGACGTTGAACGTGAGGTTGATTATTATAATAAATACAGTACGTGTAAGAGAACATTCATCTCATGTTTGGCATAATGACAATAAATAGTTACAAAAGGTAGAGAAAAGGTCAACAAAAAGTCAAGAAATTCAGATTCAAAACGTTCATGATTAGGGTTCAATTATATACAACTTACATACACTGGATGTGGAAAATTTACAAATTATTTTCAGCACAAATCACATATCGATTGTATCTCAAGGGCACTCAAATATAAAAAAAAAAAAGCGGGCCAAATTTTGCGACAACTTTTTTTATAAATTATGCCTTCAACGGGAGTTTTCAATGGACTAATAAAAGCCACAACCAGGATTAGACTTTAAGTTTCAGTCTTTTTGTGATATTCTGGCGGGTGTAAGAGAATTTCAAAAGTGATAACCTTCAACTGTCAAAAATTAAAACAATTTTGTATCGCAATACTTGCAAACTATGAAAACACCTAAATTGAGTCGAATCTCAGTGATGTACTCGATTACTATCGATTTTAAATTCAATTTTATCAAGTAATTTATGAAAAAAGTTGGCGCCAAATTTCACGCGCTCCTTCTGATGCTTGAGTGTCCTTAATACAAAATGTTTGAGACTCAATTGTTTTCAATAACAAGTACCGCTTAAACATAGGCCAGAAAAAGTGAACGCATATATGTTCCAATATTTTTGCGTTCGGTTACAACAATTTGAATTTCAACGATACATACGATTACGAGTATTTTCCAAATGACGGGGCAATTCGTCTCAACGATATTTTCTTTACGTACAAGGAGAGAAGAAAATGGAAAAAAAAACCGAATATCCCCTGCAACGAGAAATCGATCGTGTATTATTACGTAGATTAGTGTAAGCGAAGAAGATATCGATGATAGTTTTCATCGTCATACTCGACCGATTGAAGTGATGAAGAGAATAAATCCATGATAAAAACAAGGCCGGTTAAATCCTTTCTTCTTGCATCATTCTATACGTAAATAGCATTTTACGTTCATAGCATCGAAAAATCACAATTTATCTGCTGTCAACTTCTATAGAATTTTAATGAATTATTCATTGAAAAACAAAACAACTACATTACACAAGAAGTACAAACTATTCTGGATATTATGAAAAAATCATCTCTCTTTCTCTCTCCAATGAGAATCATAAGAATTTCGTATTCATATTGAATCATCGACCGAGTCAAAAAAAACGAACGAGCACTGGAGCGAATCTTAAAAATCATTCTTCTCAATATTATTATAGGTCTATGACCTAGAAGGCCGTCTGTCCAGAGTTAACTTTGGGAGAGTTCGAGTCCAGGAACTCAATTTTATATTGTGAAAACAATAATTGAGTCATGGCTTTTCATTTTTAATAACGATGACAGAAACAATTACACTCTCGATATGATTTCTCTGATGGTGATTTTCACATTCCAGTTTTGTAGTGTTATTACTTTTCATTCGAGGATTCGAGGAACTCATTCATCGCAACATAAGTTACGTATCCGTGGAAAAACCAATTGCAAGTACAAGTGTACGAAAATTATCAGAGCATCGAATTCTTCATATGAAACATGGTAAACATTGTTTAACGTGGGGGAACACCACGCGACTCGAAACGTGTAAAAATTGTAATTACACCCTCACGCGACGTGTAACAATGTGATCTCAAAAATTAACACACATTTTTTTCTTCTGAATTCATGAATTTATGTACATTGAAAAAACTTGCGTTCAATGGATAATTTTGAATGGTGAGAAAGGAATGTGAGGATATTTAATTTTGTGGACAATTTTGAGATTATACCAGAAACTTGTTGGAAACAATGAATGAAAGTGAATTTTATTTACCCGAATACAAGCCAGGGAATTATTTACTAGATGTATTATTAAACAACAACAAAATATATATATAACAGGTGTTTTGTATTTAATGTATGAGGTGTTTTTTTTTTTTTTTCAATTAAATGTAACGTGCTACGTGGGAAAGTATAATTTTCTTGAGAAATTTCTCCTGGAGTTTTCCAATGCGATAGATTCTTCAAGCTCAGTGGGTTCAAACAGCTCGGTTACGATGTTGTGAAAATGAGAAACCAAAAGTTCCAATTTTCAAAATGAAACTGGTATAATATATTTTAATATCATTCAAATATACAATAAGCAGTCGGTATTTTATGTTTTATTAGACTGAAGATGTGCTTTCAGAATTCATCAAGTTCACTCATTTCTGGTTTCCAAAACAGGAATCAATAGAAGAGGGAAACGTAAGTGACATTTATCGAACGAGCGGTTACTGTTACTCCGTCATTTTTTCAACCTGTAGAGGACCCAGATTGGGGGGGGGGGGGGGGTTTGGGGCTCATAATCTCGGTAGAAAAATGGTAAAAAAGTATCTCATATCGTGTACCACAATTTTTTTCATACCGTCACTCGAATGGTTTTCCAACACTCTAAAAGGCCACTGCAAAATAAACCTACATTCGAATACTCGTTTCTCTAATGTTTCGTAACGCAAATTTCTTTTACCACCTCAAAAAAATGGAAAATATATTAGCCAAGCATATCTCTAATAATATATCTTTCTTTAATGCCTAAATCTCAAACATTATCAGGAGTCCATAATTTTGTCGTACAAAAATTCTCGTTTCTTCGAATGGAAAATAAATGTTTTCTCCACATATTACAAACCAACAGAACTTTCAAATTCAATGGAAACATTGTGTTTTATAAAAATACGGCTAAAATCAGCTAAAGTCTCTGATTTACAACCGAAAACTCGTGCTTCATAGCTAAATTCACGGCTTGCTCTGAAAGTAGCCTCAAAGGTTACTTTGCTATATTCCCATGGACAACATTTATTTATCAACAATTCATTTTATTATGAATGTCGAAAAGATCAACTTGTATAATCCCAAGCAGAAAAATTGTCAAAATTATATATCAATTATAATAATAACGCTGGCTCAAAAAGCCTTCGCTTTTGTGACACCTGGACTACAATAAATAAAATATGATATCTCGCTCGGGTTAAGATCTTCCGCGCGTATTATACACATAGATATGAAACTTACCCTCGTTCCTCGAGTCTGAAGCGACGATCGAAAGAAGGGCGCCCAGGAGTAGTAATTTCGTAAACCAAACTCTCCACATATCGACTTCCATGTGTCTCAATTCCTTCCTCAATGAAAATTATTATCCCCTCTGGACCTTCCGTTTTTCTTGTAACAGTCTAAGGTAACATACGACGCGCACTATCATGAAAACCAAAGGTTCGGATCAATTTTTCATGAAGATATAATAATTCCCTTTCTTCTCTTCCGTTTGCTTCGTCGTATACCCTAATATAACTTAAAAATAATAATGAAATCCTCAAGCACCTTAAAATTGAAAAATAATCACCACACTGGTCTCGTTCGAATACAAATTTTTGTCAATCAAAAGAGAGAGAGCAATATTCGACACGATATTTATATTTGAAACGACAGCAAACAACTCCGTGCTCGTTGTTGCTCGTGAGCTCCGTACTCGTGGAGGAGCAGAGCAGTCGACCGATTGACCTTTCTCCGGATACGTGCGTAACTTTGCCTGTGTCCCGGTGAGGACTGAAGTAGGAACGTAACCAAGGCCCGAAGGAGAACCGACCGACCATTGGGAACCGGAGAAAGGTGTATAACGTGGAGTAGAGAGGAGAGAGAGACCGGTGCAGAACAGCAGGCCCCTTCCTTCATCTTTTACGTTATCCTCATCTTTCTTTCTTCCCTAGCTGGTGCTTTCGCTGCCGTTGATGGTGCTGCTGCGTTAATGCGGTTGCCGCCGCAGTCGCCGCTGGATTACTCTCTTATTTTATACAGCTCTATAAAGTTTATCTGTAAAAACATGAAAACCGATACACCGCATGAAGTGTTTTTATGCGTTTACATACTTGAATACTTTTTGGAGGTAGGATATGGTTTTAGAAAATAAAATGCCAAACTTGCATAGGTGGATTCTTCTTTGTTGAAAAGAAGATAAAAATACAGTCTCCGTGAAAGATTTCATGGCAGGTTTATAGGAGGCATGCGGAACACCTGTTGACCCGGTCTCAATGAACTTGTGAAAAAGATCGTGATATGAAGGGGGTCAAAAGGATCGGGGAAGGGGGAAGAGACCAGAAAGAGACCTTTCTTGAAGCAGTCTGTATGTCGCCGTAGAAGGTAAGAGGTTGGTATTATTATAGATGTCGACCCGGGGACCTACATTCGCTTGTAAAGCAACGAGAGAGCCAGTAACAATCCAAGCATGCAACGAATACCATCTTCTTGTTTTTTTGTCATCAGAATATAGACAAATGTTACGACTGAACTCAATCGATGTTCGTAGGATGTGTCTTTTGTAATGCTGTACAAAGTGATCGAAGAATATCTCATTTGACAGCCAGAAAATCCTGTTTTGATTTCTATGGGCCCCTGAAGCGAGAGAAAACCCTGAGCAGATATTTTGTTGAGATTCCTTGCACCGAGAAGGCAGATCAAGGGAATGATTACTAGGGAAATATAATAGTCAAATGGCAGTGTCGGATTTACAAATTTTCTCTCCCTCTTCGATGGACGGAAGAAAAGTAGTTCACTATGATAGCTGGAAATAAATCGTGGTCGCTACTTCATGTATTTAATATTTGGATAGCCAAAAATACTGCTGCAAAGACTGAATTCTCGCTACTACCCCGTACAAAACCAAAGATTTCATTGGGATTGCAGAAATCTAACATTTGAAACATTGAATGATTTTTCTGGTATTGCTGTATGTCACATTGAGGTTTCAAAGCGCTTCAGAAACATTGCAATGTCAGCTAATCTTACATTTCATACAATATTTCCGAATTATTTCAAGAATATTTATGAAACAATCCATTGTAATGTTTCCACTCGCGATATATCTGAGACATTGCAAAGAGCTGGGATTTCAATTGACAGATTCTTGACATATTTCTATGAAAGGTCATTGAAATGTGATGAAGATGAAAAATTGAAATGTAATTGAGAGATTTCTGAAATCTATGGTGCTGTATGGGACAACAATAAATGTTGTTGTCATATCTGAACAATAGGTACGATAGCTAATTCTTAGCTATCGAATTATATCCAAATCATTTGTTCTGTATAAATAAAGAGCTGTCGCCCCCTTCTCGTTCTTTATTACATGTTGATTGAAGAGAATTTTTAAATTTGACTCTGTCCCGGGTTGAAAAATTTGGCCTGTTTCTGTCCTCATATTCAATTCCTTTGTAAAAATGGCCGTTAGAAACAGACATTACCTCTATTCGAATCTAACGGAGTCAATATGTGTTTTTGAAAAACACAAACAGATCAAAAACAGGACTTTTTCAAGATTTGAGTCTGAATTTTACCTCCGACAAATAAAAGTGGTTGAGAAGAAATTCGGACTAAACCCAATAATACACAAAAAGATATCAAAAATTAGTATCTAAAAGAGGTCTTGGAAAATTTTCGACATCTAAAACATGTCTTATGGAACAAATTTGAAGAATTTTTTAGATATTTCAAAAATGTCTTACACAAGATATCTTTTAGACACGCCAACGAAGATATGTGTTAGATATATGAAAGACATCTTCAAAATGGTTGCAAGATATGTTTTAGAAATGTGGAAAACATCTTTTACGTGCCTCAAGATATTTTTTTGATTTTTTCAAGATACATTTTAGATATCTTTAAGACGTCTTTTTGAAATCATGAGAACATCCCGGGCAGTACAAAAGGATGACTAATGAGTTATAAAAAAGGAACATGGCGTGACGTTTGCCCTTCCCACTGAGCATTTCCGTTAGAACCTTGCATTAAAATTGCAGCGATATTGATGCTATCTTGAAAGTACTTGTCTTTCAATTTACAAATGCAATATTACAAAAGTAACTTGCAAAAATATCGTTGAAATATCACCTGACAACGTAACATTGCTGCAATTTACTTGTAATTGGATGCTGTAATATTACTGTTGTAATTCTCATAACAGGTACTTTCAAGATCGCATCAACATCGATGCGATGTTAATGCAAGGTTCTAACGGAAATGCTCAGTGGGTTCCCACTTAGACAATTCTTAAGATGTGTAACATATATTCAGAAGCTCTTTCAAGATGTCTTTGAGACTATGCTGATTCGACGTCTAAAAGAAATCTATTGAACAAAGCAAAATTCGTGCTTGTATGAGATGTTCCTGACATTTCTTTAAGATATCTAAAAGAGATTATTTCGACATATCTTGGAGATATCTCTTTTGTGACGTCTTTCGATGTACCTAAAAGATGTCTTCCTAAAGATAGCTTGTAGATGTCTTCAAGACCTTGTACTATGTAGTATGTTTGTTGGGAAATTTTTTAAAAGTTCTGTTATTGTCCGCGATATTCATAAATCAGGACAAAATCTTTCTAAACATCAAATATGGGGACCAAGCGCGCACTGAAAACAATCAGCGGTATGAAATTGACTTGCACTCAAATGGTTTGTGGTTTCGAATATTCATAATATTCTAGGATTTATGGTTCAATTATTGTCACCTAATATTTCATACACTGAAAGAATGTTGTTATAAATATTACCGTGGAATTCCAATAATCAAAGGACGAATAAAAATTCTTCAAAAAATTACTGAGCAGCCTGTAAAAATGAGTGAATTTTTAAATAGTTGAAAGTGATATTTTCTATAAGTTTTAGAAAATACACGGTAATATTTTGTAAAATTTCTACTTGTCCCTCGATCACTGAAATTTCACGGTAACTTTTCAGGTAAAAGTCTTTCAGTGTACCAATCATTTCGAATATTCACATCAAGCGGAACGGATACAGTTCTTTTAAGAACCATATCGGTTGCGTCGTACTTCACCATACCTTCCCATACAGCACCGCGAGGTCTTCTGAACGATCAGACAACGGACTTGGTTGCACAGAGAACGTGCAAATAACGTCTCAGGATGTGCCAAGAACGTCACATGTATGTCCCAGGGACGTACAAATGTCCCGGTTAGTTCTATTCATGTGCACTTTTATTGCAACGAAAGTACGTTGGGAAAACATGATGAGAACGGCCCGTAGTAGATGAAAAGAATGGATTGAAAACGTATTCAGAGGCATCCAAAATGCAGGTACTCTACACTCACAGAAAGAATTTCTTGAAATGAGAAAATTTTTCTTGTCGCTGGAACAAAACTCATTTTGATTTCAAACGAAATTTTCTTAATTCAGGTAAAATTTTCTAGGTTCAAGGAAACAATGAGTGTTGTTCCAGCGACAAGAAAAATTTTCTCATTTCAAGAAATCCTTTCTGTGAGTTTAAACGTTTGAAGAACCTACCCACGTAGTACAAGAACATTCCAAACATTCTGTGCTTATTCCGTGGTCATGCATAGAATGTGCAGATGAGACTGTTTTGGATAAATTCGAAAAATACATTCTGAGAGTGTGCATAGAATATACTTATTCCAAACAGTCTCATTCGAAGATTCTAAGAATGTTCATAAAACATGCTCAGAACCTCAAGAACCTTCTTAACATTTCTAACCTGTTGTGCTACTTGGGTGCTTCCCGGAGACCAAAACACGTAGAACCACGGAGAACGATGTATGGGAGTTGAGTGATACCATTGGGATCTGATAATCGTTATACTGTATATTAACTTATCGTTTCCATGATAACGTAAACAACTCTCGCAATGTCGCACTCTTTCCGAAGTTGAATAGTGCTCATTATACTTTTGGGATAACTGTCCCCAAATTACCATTCTTTCCCGTATTCGTTACCGTATACTTTTCTCTGTGTACCTTAAGGGAACCCGATAAGACATCGATCGGGGGCGATTAGATTGCGATTGATATAAAATCGAAATATATACCCAAGTAACACAAGAGGTTAAAAATGCTGAGAATATATTTGGAAAATCCTATGAACATCCTTAGAACCTCCAAATGAGACTGTTTCGAATAATGACGTGCTCTGCACCTTCATAGAATATCTGAACGAATTTATCCAGAATAGTGGCATTTTCACATTCCTTTCATACTCATAGAATGATCATAGCATATTTGAGAAGTCCTTGTGTTACTTGGGTACATTCACTAATTTTAATCAATCTTCTTATTCACTGATTTATCGAAAGAACGAGGATGAAGATTCAATAAATTTTCACCTGCCAAACGCCCTTAAAAATCATTGCGGATTGAACGCACAAGCGGATTTCGCGAGATAAGAGGATTTGAAACAGGAAAATTTTTCATATACAATTTCATTCAATCCGAAGAATCCGAAAAAAGTGTGCGAAAAAATCTGTTGAGCATTTTACAGGAATCCTATAAAAGATATCTGTTATAGTGAAAACTGTTACATAAGACTGCTTTTAGAAACGTAAAAAATATCTCTTCGACACCTTATATACTTTATTGTATAGATTAAATCATTCTCTCTTCCTTTTCCTGTATCGAGAGAGGAATTATTTCATATGGAAATGAATCAGATAACACCAATATTTGTATAAAATTATTTTCTTCACTAGAATCCGCGGTGTTGTCGCGTTGTTGTTGGTAGCGTAAAAGGTTCAAACGAGATTCTCGAATTCCGTCATCAAGATTCTTCTGGAGAAATTCCATTCCCCTCTCTTCTAACAGGTAAACTCTCACACAGAAACAAATAAATACTTCTCGTTCATGATGTTCGATCATCATCGTGCATAGACAAACACTTTGTCATTAGGGATTCAAGGAAATTGAAAGCGCCTGACTTGTTCGGCTGAGTTGTTGCCCACGCTGTGAACAGATACTCACACGTTTATGAACTTTTTCTAAACAGTGATAATTTTTCAATTAATTTTTGTTCTTGAAACGTTTCGATGATGCTCTTCTTACAGAGTTTTTGAAATTTATTGACAAAAAATTACCCAAAGTTAAGTGAAACGAGGACATAGTGGAATTCCCCGCGGAGTTTAAAATTCGATTGACTTCATTTTTCTCGACTACGGATGAAAATAAATTTGAATGTTTTTATTATTTCCGCAGGTTGAATACCGTTGAAAAACTTGAGAATGAATTTGCATCTGTAGTCAAGTCAAATGAAATCAACCGGATTTTAAACTTCGCGGGAATGCCACTATGTCCTCGTTTTACTCTACCTTATTTAATCTTTCGTCCAAATATTTTCTCCGTGTAAATATTGCAATTAAAGCCAAATACCAATTCTACACGGAGAAAAAAAACTAGCAATAATATTGCTGAATCGACAATAAAATATTGTTATATATCAACACACAATAGAATCGTAGAAATATCGTTTAAGATTGTTGAATTGGCAATTTTATTGTCAACAAGACAACTATGTGTTGTTAGGAGAACAAAAATTATTGTATGTCCAACAATAACATTTCAACAATTCACTTATTGCTAATCCTACGAAACACATTTTTCTCAGTGTACTCTCTAAATTCGTTGGAATGAAGCGAGATTTCACTCTTACAGAGTGACTTTTCACTCTATAAGAGCGAATTAGCGAATTCTCACTGCAACAGAGTGAAGTTTTAACTCGGTTTAAAGAGGGAAATCCTCACTCCAAGATAGTGAAAATTCACTGTTATGGAGTGAAAAGGGTGCATGCAGAAGATTCGAAAACTTAGTTGAAAAGAGATGCGGCATCCGACTTGTCGTCTATCCAAGCTTTCGAATCTTTTACATTTCGAATCTTCTGCATGAACCCAGTGAAAACTCGATCTTTAGGAGTGGAATCTAACTCTTGTTGGACTGGCAGTATTTTCACTCTTTAAGAGTGGATTTTCACTCCAAGAAATTTAGACAGTACATCAAAGTCACGGAAAGTAATATAGTTTGAGTTCATTCATGGACACTCAAAAAGCGCGAAATGACTCTCAGTTTAGATTCACTTCCAATTTCGGCAACACTTCATTGCATTATCGACGCTTCAGTTTTCCTAGAGTAGCGAATAGTCACTTTCTTTTGTCAAAATTATAACCGAGGATAATTGATTACATGTATCTGCAGCCCATGCGGGAGAATGTTCAGAATTATATTTGATTTATATATAATCATATACAAGTTATGTATAAACTATATTTAATTATATATAAATTGCATACATGCCGACCCGAGTCGGATAAATTATATTTTAAGGGCAAGAATTTTCCCTATGAAAGGCATTTTTTTGAGGCTTTGTTCTTAAGATCCCACATAGCACGCAATATTCTAGCAATATCTCCAGAATATTACATTTGGAATTTGCAATATTTTGGAGATCATCTCAGAGATATTGTCAGAACATCTCCACAATGTCTCATGTCACCTACTTTGCAATATTCTGGAGATATTCTGAAATATTGCAGAGATCATTGTGGTAACATTCTGGAGACATTCTGAAATATTGCTGAGATCATTCCAGCGATATTCTGTACGGAAAAAAATTTCTTCAGAGTTTACCTCTACAAATGTTGAGTGAGCTTGACCAGGACGACTTTTTGTAGAAGAAAACCTACGTTGAAAGTCGATTATGAGAAATAATTGTTTAAACAATAATTGTTCAAACAAATTGTGAGAAATTTTTTCTATGCGGATGTTCATCCTCCAACTAGATATCCTATTTCCAATAGTTACTTTTTTCGTAGACCAATCAGTTTCGCAATGGGCATTAATAGGTTAAATAAAGGTTATTACTATTAGAATATTCTCACAATATTTCATTTTCGACGAAGTTTACACATTTCTCACCTGACATTCTGAGAACATTGCAAAATATCAAATATATACACGGAAAAAAATGTTTCATAAGATTTACTAACGCGTTCAGTAAAATACGGCACTATTAGAATTTCTCGTAATATTTATAAGAGTTCTAGTAAAATCTACGATGGTCGCAGTTAAAATTACTACCGCAGTAGTAGATTTGACTACAGTTCTAGTAAATATTAACAGAAATTCTAATAGTGCCGTATTTTACCACCCTCGTTGGTGAATTCTATTAAACAGTTTTTTCCGTGTAATGTTTCAATTGGAAGATTGTCAGAATATGTTATATGAAATATTGTACACACAATATTCATGTAATATCGTAGAAATATTTCAAATGAGACATTTGTAATATTCTGGAAATATTGCTGAGATATTGTGTGCGATGTGGGATTTGAGCATTTGTAGATTTTTTTGTGTGATGTATACTTAAACTTGACACCATTCGCTAAGTTGGAACACGGTGAATCTCTGGGAAAGAGAATTGAACTACCATGTTATGTTTCAACTCGAAGTTATAGTGGTTTGAAATTTTTTGGCTTTTAGTCAATCAGGAATCAGCAACTTTAAATTGTTATAGCTCCGGAACAAAGGATGACAAGATAGTTTAATTTTTCTCTCGAAGATCCACCGTGTTTCAACTCAACGAATGGTGTCAAGTTCAAGCAAGTACCAAAACATTTCTTTCATGCGGGAAATTATTGCATTTTGGCTGCAGAATATGTCCTTGAAATATGACCCTAGAGCTTCAAACCGGGGTAGATATCTATCCCAGGTAAACTTTGAATTAAGTTTCTAAGTTAGCCAGGAGCATAATCCATTGGAGACCTGTACCATCATTTCGTTCAAGGTTCTAAACATGGGACGAGGTTGATAAACCCTTCAGTTTCTGATTTACTGTGACGGGGTGAAGACGTGACGCTTTTGCGGGGTTGATATCTACCCCAGTTTGTGGTTCCCGTTGGTGTTTTGTGTAGGTGAGTGAAATTTCTGTTTTTCACTAAAATAAATGTAATTCGCATATTATGACCTCATTTTACAATAAAACATTTGATATATAATTCTCGGTGATGAGCTTCATCCCTGGTGAAAATGAAGCGTTGAAACGCGAAGAAAGCGCGGCGAAAGCGCAAGCGAAGACCCACATAACAATTTTGGATCACTCTTTTGGATCATTCTGAAAGATATCTTAAAGAATTCGAAAAGATGTCTTATGAAACACCAGAAGATATCTTTTGGAAGTCTTCATGTGAGATTTCTTGAAGTTTTCTGAAGGTATCTTTTAGAATTCTTAAAGATATCTTTAAGATGTCTTTAGGTGTTTCATAAGACATCTTTTAGAATTCTTTAAGATATCTTTTAGAATGTTCCGGAAGAATTCCTCAAAATTGTTATCTGGGAAGTCACCTAAGAGTAACAAAGGGTCACCTGAAAGTAATTTAGGATGGAATTGAAACATTTTCACGTTTCATTTGTTCCAATACCCTCTTCCTTCACTTTTGGATTTTCACCAGGGATATTTCAAGTACCCATACTAAATTTCTACCAGCTACCCAAACAGGCACGATATCTTTCGAAAGTACAAGAAGTCTTGAAGGATTTCCTAAAAGATATCTTTTCGTATTCGAAAAGATGTCTTATGCAACATGAATAGATTTCTAAAAGATCTATCGGAGACTTCTCAAAGATATCTTTAAGAAGAAATTAA
Organism: Gonatopus flavifemur; assembly: GCA_018340375.1. Lineage (NCBI taxonomy): Eukaryota > Metazoa > Arthropoda > Insecta > Hymenoptera > Dryinidae > Gonatopus > Gonatopus flavifemur. The sequence continues at coordinate 19,329,960 of JAFFJZ010000005.1, forward strand.
GAAATCTAAAAGAGTTCTTCAAGATTTCTTAAATATATATGTCTTGAAAAATTCATAAAAATGTTTTGGAAGAAGCTTGAATTTATTCACACAAAAATTCTAACTTCTTCTTTCTCCTTCTCTCCCCTGTTTGTTTTTATTGCCCTCGCATTCCTATGAAGTTTACTTTATCTTGATCCTTGAGCTTGCGAGAATCGAACCCGCGCAACTTCCGATCTACGTACGCTTTAGTGACTTGAGCTATACAGACAGTTTGGTTTTTGATGCTTGTAATTGTCAATATGACATAGCGACATAGTGTCAGTGGTGTACATTTTCAGAGTAAAAGTGATCTCTTAAAAAAACTGTTATTATATAAAGAAATGTCAAACTTATTAATCAGTCCCAGATAGAAAAGCAGGCTCTGAATATTTTGTGACATAACGTGCCGTAAACGTACTATCATGAATTCTGCTCAGCATGCGAGGATGCATAGAATGTAAACATTATGTCTGCATTATGGTGCCATCACCTCGTTTTGCCACCAATAACAATGCTTTATGCGGAAACACCTTGGCACCGTGATGCGAACATTTCTTGGCGTCCATGTCACCATTATGATGGCATTATTGAGACATTTTTCTATATGGGAGTATGAATGAGGAGTTCCTCAAATCTACTTGGAGGCTGTACATAAAATTAAGCGTAAAAAATTCAGTAATTTGTAAAACATTTGTGTCTTGGAGATTTGTTAATTCCAACGCGGGGTATAAAAGGTCACAAAATCGTACTTTTTGCAGAATTTAAAATCTCTTGGCATGTATGTAGATTTTTCAAGCTTTCAATTTGTGATCGAATTTATCACGTCGGTAATTCGATTATGATAAAAAGCACATTCCAAGTGTTATTCATGTCAATTCATACCCACATAACAATTCTGGATCACTCTTTTGGATCATTCTGAAAGATATCTTGAGGAATTCGAAAAGATGTCTTATGAAACACCAAAAGATATCTTTTAGAAGTCTTCATGCGAGATTTCTTGAAGTTTTCTGAAGGTATCTTTTAGAATTCTTAAAGATATCTTCCGTAAGATGTCTTAAAGACGTCTTCAGGTGTTTCATAAGACATCTTTTAGAATTCTTTAAGATATCTCTTAGAATGTTCCGGAAGATTTCCTCAAAATTGTTATCTGGGTATGATCAGGTATTCATAACCTAAACCTCCTGACAATCTATCTTCTCAAACATATCTTGTTAAAGTCTTCCAAGAAGTTATCTTTCAAACGCTCCTAAAAGATATCTTCAAGATATCTTGCATGGTCGTCTTGGAGATGTCTTGAAGCATCACCTCTTTTAGAAATCTTTTACAAGATTTCTTTCCAATACTTCTGAAAGATATCTTTAAGAACTCTTCAAGAACGTTCTTGAAGATCTCTTAATTGAGTATTCTTTTAGATATCTTCAAGAGCTGCGTGCTGTGTGGGTAATGAGTCACCAAAAAAGCACACGTTATGCGGCTGGTGTTCCTGATCGGAGGCTCGCAAAATGCGAATATATTGCGCAAAGTCCAAGTGATCGACCTGCTCTCTAAATTGAAAACAGTGAAATCTCACTGATTGCAATGAAAAGTCGACCACTGCGAATCAGTTCATATGCAGGGCAAAATCAGTGAATATTCACTAATCCCTGCAGTGGAATGTCATTGATTTAATCCGTGAGGAGGAACTCCACCTGCATAACCAGGGACTATTCACTGCTATCTCACTGATTTCGTACAGTGGTAGACTCTGAACTACAGAAATAGTGAAATTTCACTGATTTGAATTTGGAGAATGTGAGAATCACAGAATACTCTACTGCAGCGATTGTGGCGCCTTTGAATCAGTTAAATTGTACCTCTACTTTTGAATATTTTTTATATGTATCAAATTTCTCTTTCTCTTAACATTTCACATGGCAGAAACAGGAATATAGTCTTGAAAATCAATATTCCATGGATTTTTATGTGACTTTACCATAAATCAGATTTCCATTTTTTTTTTAATTTTCAGAGTCCCAAATAAATAGACTGTTTTGGCAGAACCTCATGCTATTTTTGCTCTCAACATTTCATGTGTTCTATTCGAAATCCCGTTGGAAATTTGGAAATTAGTCGATTAGAAATCGATTTTTTATAAACTAAACTTCAGAAAAATTGAATTTGCCCTGCACCAATCTCTTTGGCATGAAAAAACAAAGCAATTCATGTACTTATGAGTCAAATTACTGCTCCTAGAACGATTTTACAGGCAAAAATCCGTGGGGTAAATATTTATCCCGATTTGTAGTTTACAGGTGAAGAAAATGGGTTTGTAGTTCTAGGGATAATCTACCCAACTCGGGTCCCCCTGTATAGTATATCCCAGTGACCATCATTTTTTTCAACAGAACCCGCAAAGTCTGCTTCCTCATTTGCGTACGGACCTGTACTCAGAAACTTATCTTCTGCTGTGATTCTTACCTTCAAAAATATAATGTGGGATATGAAATTTCTGGACCATTTTCCAGAGTTAGAATGACCACAGATGATAAACAGATGCTTCCAAGGGACCTCCTTTCGAAAGTTCCATCCGACAGATCCGAAAGCAAGTGAGGAAGCAAATTTTCAAGATTCCTTCAGATTTGAAGGAAAAATGACTGTAATTTTGAACATTTTTCCACGTGGGATATTGCAACATTTTGCTCGAAGAATTGTTGTAAAATGTATTTAAATTTTTTTCACAATCATATCTTAATCTTCATTTTTCAGTTCATATCTCAATCTTTTGATGCCGTGAAATGTGTGGCAACCGCGTATAGAATGCAATTCATAGCGCGAATTGATAGATTGATTCATTTCAACTTGAGAGATTAACTCTTCATCGTTAAAGGCTATTTCGAATAAAACGTTCAACCCAAGATCGTTCACTGTTCGATGCTGAATAATTTCATGTGGAACAAAAAAAGTTGAATCAGATAAAAAAAGTGCAACCTTATATTTTCTCTCAAGATTCTCAAACATTTATATCCTGGATGAGATAAATATTAAAACACACGACAAACACGACGTTCAACGAAATTTCTATGATTTTCATGTTTCATACCTGTACTTTGTATTTACATCAAATTTTTTACCAAGCTGCTTCGAATTACACAATGTATGATTATACCTCGATACAAGGTACGTTGAATGTTGGTCATGATATACACTACACACACGCTAATTTTTTAAGTAAAAAATGTTGCAGAGGAAGAACAACACGGTATTTGATAAATACAGATATAAGTATTACTTCGCTAAAAATCTCCCATCTCGCTATTACATATAAATTCCTAATGTATATCCTTGCATTCCTTCATCTTCTTTCATAATTCTATAATTACAATATAAAACCACAGCTAATTATTTGAATGTAGCTTATTTTATCTACATACGAATCTAAAGTAAGAATCAAGAACTTAGAACTGGTTGTGTTTTCCAGTTATTAACCTTGAAGGTCACGAAACATTAGGATACTGTTCGAAATGATGTAATTTCAAATTCGCTCGAGATCTCGTATTATGAACAGGAATTTTACAAATGTATCATCATCTTGATTTAACGCAAAAATAAATAAATGTAGAAAGAGGGGTAGTAACGGCAAGACTGGACCTAGAAGAAATGCTGCAGGTACAGTTATTTTATATCTTGGAAAGATGATCTTTTATATTTATGTATTACGTTTGCCATCGGTTATCAATTTACTCTACGATTATTTATAATATTTTCTTTAAAATTTCAAATGCTTTTTTGTGTTTTATTCTTCATTGGCTTTCCCGGTGAAGCTGTGGATTCTTCGAGCACACACATACTAATAATTCAACGGAGTAGAGGTCTTGTTTAACTTTCACTCTTCCACTCACGTGATCCTGCGATCAGACATCCTCCTCCTCCTCCTTATACCTCTGCTCTTCTCTCTTTTCATCAGAATGATACAGGAGGAGAGACCCAGAGAAATTCTCTCGGGTTATAACAACCTTTGCACGATTAAACTTTGCAATGCATAGGAGGAAGTATGCTCTGGTTAAAATGTCATAGCAATTCATAAAAAACTCTTTCGAATGTAAGAAAAAAAAACTATGGAGCTTTATAGCAATGAGATTTCGTAAATCCATTTCAGTTTATAATATCAAAACTATGAATTCCGTATAGGATTACGAACAATTCAAGTTGTATCGAGTCTTTGACAAATTTGTATGAAATATCGATTAAAACTTGATAAAAATTTCATACAAAATCACATTCAGTCGCATTATAGCCCCAACCCTAATTATTAATAATACTGAATAGGATATTATTAATTTTAATAAACTTGTTCAAGATATTTGTCGGCAGAAGAACTTTTTATGCAAACCATTTCAAAAGGTCAAGAATCAAGAAATGCACCGAATTCGTAATTCAATTATGATTTCAAATAGAATACATATTCTTGTAAATAAAATTTTATTAACAAAATTTGTTTTACAATAATACTATTATATGCTCAAAATATTCAATTCAATAAGTAATATTCATTGAAACAATCACATTTTCTTTGCCCATAAAAATACTCATCTTCAATTTTATTGTTACATAATGCATATAAAAATATTGGACGACACTGGAATCACAAGAGATTGCGTTATTTTCCTCAATAACCTTCCTTTTCTCAACTCTAACAAGAAATCAATGAACATACTCTGGCTTTTCATGCCAGAATTCATAAAATTAACGATAATTCGGAAAAATGTTATTCTTTTCTTTCAATACTCATTGTTTTATTTAAGAAATTCCCAATATTTAAATGGCCTATCGATGTTGCCAGTTCATTTTCAACCTGTATTGTCAAGTTTATTATTCAAACTTTTGATTCAATTCGAAATTTCATCCAAAGATTTATAAAACACAAAACAAACAAAAAATGAAAAGAACAACCCTGTTGAAAATGTCTCATGAATTCTCATTGAAAAAACGAAAAATAAAACACAAAAATTTGGTTAATTTATATGAATTTTAAAAAGTTTCCATCAGATTGTATGCGAGTGTTTGTCTTGTAACTTGTGGGTTTTTATGATAGCACGCGAAAGCTGAATACAAACTTCATAAAATTCAATCAGAGCTATGTCTAAAATCTAACAAGACCTCATAAAATCAAGTATGTGTACTAAATTTCATGCGGTCGCTGTCTTAGAGATCACTAGAATTAGTTACAATTTATGAGATCTTTTCAACAGGAAACAATTTTCGTTACCACATTTTGTAGTATTAAGAAAATAGCCTACGGATATCAAGTTCTCAAATCTTCCGACAAAAAATAATTCTCGTTGAAGGGTGTTGACTTCGGGATCATTTGCAACCTGAAACAAAATATAATAAAAATATGTTATTATTTTTATAAAAAAAAAACAATACACAACCCATACATGAAAAAAGATAACTGACGCAGTTTTTCTTGGAAATTATGTTTTCATATTGTCCGATTCAGGAAGTTTTCCTGAACCAAATATTACAAAAACCTCATTCTGACGAAAAATTTGGTCAACCATCTTTTAACCAGGTACACACAGCATACAGCACGAAATTTCCCGCAAAGGGGTGTCCGATTATGCTCATCAATACGTATTCAATATAAATATTTTGAATTCCAAAACAAATCATGTCACAACTTCACAAAGAGCTCTCCGGGCTTTCTACGCGTATTCATTTCGAATTTATCGAATTTATATTGAACTCATTTTTATTCGCATAACGGGAATTATAATTAGCGATGGACAATATTGAACAATATTCATGTTTTTCATGAAAAATTCTTCAAGCTGTCGTTCATTTTTATAAAATATCGTTCGAAACTTGTCATAAATTGAATTTAAAAAAAACCTCACCCATCGCCAATCGAAATCATAAACTTTGTTGAATATTTGGATGGAATTTCGAGTGTTTGTAAAATCACGTTATTCACGATAAATTCAGCATAATTTACGAAAGTTGAAACAACACAGATTCTCATGATTTAAAATTTGTTAAAAAATTTCTTTTCCAATTATTAAAATTCTTCTTATAACTGCATAATGAATTCATAAAAAATTTGCTATAAATATACATCGAGACTAAGGTGTGACTTCAATAACTTCAGATATTCACATACACAATATCTATTTGAATCATCGTTTCCGAATCCTGAAATGCAATGAATTATAACTGGCTCTGTTCTGTATTTCAAAACTCGTTTAAAATGAACTAAAATATGCTTCTGGGAATTTCTTAGAAAGACACTTAATTGCAATTGATGTAAATACTTCGTTTGAGAGTATTCACAAATAAAATAATACTGTTGACAATATTTTTTTGTCATCAAAATATAGAAATGTTCGACCAACATTATATATCTTCTTAATATAAATTAATAATTTATCACATAATTCATAGCACAAAAAACCCTTCAACGAAGTCTAGGTTTGTCACAATCGTGATCTTCTTGTGTTTACATGTGTATTATTTGTTTAAAACGAAATCCGAGCTACTTATTCTTGATCCTTGCACAAACATCTCCGTTGTTTGTTTGTAATGAAGAGAATTCTAAATAATTCCTAAACTGCTGACTTTAGAATTGAACATATCAGTTCTTTGCGAAAATAGGTGATACGCTTATGAAAAATAAAAAAACAATATATATATACATTATATATAAAAATAAAACCAAACTAGTAAGCATTTGAAATAATAATCTAGAATCTGTATGTACATGTAAGTTCATTGTGATTCAATCACACGTCGTTTTTCATTAAAATCTAGATAACGGTTTTGTCGAGCCATTACGGAAAATCGTTATCGAATCGTTTGTGACATATGAAGCGGAGTTAACATCAGCTCGAAGTCGGCATCCTTCAAATTAGCACCCCGTAGATTTGCCTCTTGTAAATCCGATCCAGACAAATCACAACACTGAAAATAAGAAACGAATACTTTTGGCCGTTTAGGGTTAAAAGTGTTCGATGATGATAATTAAAATATTTTTTTCAAGGAGATACTATGGCCGTGGTACGAACCAAATCGTTCATTCCAAACTATTGAAAAATGGATCAATAAAATCAAAATATCGCTCAGTACAGCAATTTTTTACAACATATGAAAATCCGGTACAGAGCGGATATTTGGATTCTATTGAAGCATTTTTGAATAGTTGACTCCCGTTAACTCTAAATAGCGTCATTTAAGGAGATATCAGCGCCGTGATATTAGCCAAATAGTTTTCGACAAATTATTCACAAATGAAGTAATGTAATCAAAATCTCGTTCTGTACAATCCATGTTTATTGATTGGATCCGTTCGTTCTAGAATAAATTTATGAAAAACGATCTTCTCAAGAAGATCCAAGTGCCGAAGCTCTACCCTGGTTAAAAGAACCCATTGATTCTGACCAATTCTCATTAAATTACAATTAAACGTGGACAATGTTCTGACCAAATCTCATCGGTGATTTTTCAATGAGATTTGGTCAGAACTTTCATATGAATCTCGTTGAATCTGGCCAAATCTCACTAAATTACGATTAAACTTGGACAATGTTCTGACCAAATCTCATTGAATCTCATTTGTCAGATTCAATGGATTCTTTCAATCAGGGTAGCTGAATTTTTGTGGTAAGTTTGCGGGAATATATTTTGGTTTCTTTTTCACAAATTTGCTCTATTCTGTGATTCTATTGATATTCAGGAATTATGGGACATAGGAATATTCTCCAAATATCAAAGTATATTAACTTGATCTTATTTTAAAAAATTTGATTAGAATATTGAAGCTGGTATCCCCTTAAATACATGCACGACGAATAAATGATTAAAAATTGAAAGATTTATACCTCCAAATCGGCCCCAGCTAACACAGCTGATCTGAGATCACAGTTTCTTAAACTAGCGTGTTTCAATGTAGCCACTCTTAAATTGACTGCCGCCATGTTGCTACCCTCGAGAATAGCACCCTTCAGATTGACACCTTCCATATTCGCCGATATACCGCTTGGGTCCTCGAAATTACAAGAATGGAGATTGGCGGCTGTTAGATTGGCACAAAGCATTTTCACACCAGCGAGTTGAGCACCTTGAAGATTGGCATGCGATAAATCCGCTCTTTCAAAACAGCACTTGGATAAATTGGCACCAGATAAATTACAACCCCGCATTATAGCGTACTGAAAAATTAGTTTTCTAAATACACTGATTTATCGTCTTGTTATTTCGGATACAGAGTTTTGTATCAAACATTGTAAATACCTTGAAATTAATATTCCTAAGATCTAGTTTGGAAAGATCTGCACCCACAAAGTTTACACCTTGAAATCGAAGTTCCGAGGCGGTAGGCGTACACATTATAGCTTTAAGTACATCTTTACGAGTCAAAGCCTTACATCCTCCCGTTTTTGATTCATCGTTATCGTATGTCGAACTCAGAATTTCTATGGCAACTTCCATTCCATAAAACCTTGCTTCGGCTAATACACCTTGAATCAAGAAAAATATTCAATCGATCTTCTTTTTCATAGATTCTTCAAGTGAGAATGTTTATATTCTGTAAATTTATAACAGTAATGTTGATATTCTTACCAGCAGGATTGATATTTGAATCGAGTATCATCTGACCATGTCTTAAATAATTTAACAAAGGTTCGAAGTAAGTTGGACTTCTGTCGATGAGGAAAGCACCTTTCTCATCCTGTCGACTCGGTTGCATCCCATGTCCAGAATCCTCACTCTCCATAAACATTCTTCGATATGATAATAATTGGATAAACGATATTCATATATAACGTATATATAATTCGAACTTATTTTCATCAACTCACCTAGCCAACATACTTGTTGGCTCCTTGGTTATTAAAGTATTTCTAGTTGTGGTGAAATAAGTTCCACCGACGTTTAAAGTGATCCATTCAGAATTTTTCATCAATTGTCCGGAAGAAAGTTTATTTGTTGGAATGAAATCTTCCCCATTTGAGACGTATAAAACATCATCGTCTCTAGGAAAAACATTTTAATAAAAGACATTGATTCTGTCAATTATTCAATACAACTCCACTCTTCCTGTATCCACGCATCTTTATAGAGTACATCCATGCTACATGCATAGTTAATGGTACACTAATTAAATCTTACATCTATCTACCTTTATATCGCACAAAAATGGTGTTTGTTATTTTTCTGGACTTGTTTTTTTAAATCCTCATAACCGTTAGGAAGTTATTAAATAAGTTCTTGAAAATTTAACACAATAGTGTTTGGAACATTTGAGTTTTAGAGATTTGATTGAATTTTCCAAGAGTCATATTTCAAGAATTCATATATAGATTTATTAAAAATTGAAAAAAAATTATGTGATATACTTTTTTCATTTAAAAATGTATCTTCTATTATTTATCTGATATAATTTTATTCCAAAATAATTAAGAAGCTTTGATGAAAGTTCCTACTATAATAATGAAAATGAGTTTGTAATCAATGAAGCTGAAACTAGCAGCCGTAGAGCTAGCAGTCTTAATCGATTTCTGATATTAACAAAGCTTTAACAAAGTTTACTCAAGAGTTTACTCAACAATTGGCTGTTAGTTTCAGCTCCATTTGTAATCAATGTTTTGAATTTAAAATGAACTTGAGGTCATTAGAATCCTAATAAAATCCTGAACAATTCTCCAAGCATTCAATATGAAGTTATTTTCAACAACATTATAGAAACTTCGCAGAGTCTAATTTGATACTAGAGCTATTTAATTTCAAAGTTGTGTGATATACACAACCTTGACATGTTCAAATTTGTATTTACCAACTTTAAAAATCACTAAAGCATGTATGACTAGTTCAGAAGGTTTTCGAAAAGCATGGGCTATGGAACTTGTTCATTATTGTTGTAGATAAAAAACACGTATCCAAGAGGGGGGAGGGGGGGGGGAAGGATTCTAAGGGTGTTATAGCACCCTCCAAAATTTTGGAAACAAGAATTACTTTTTGTTAAAGTTGATAGCATCATTGTTATGTATGACAATTTATAACTGATCAAATGGTAGTCCTTGATATATCTAACATTAAATATGGCTGTTAAAGGAGATACCAGCGATCCCTGACAATGTAACCCGAGCCAAATCTTTTCTGACAAATCATTAAAAAATAATAGAGCAATAAAATCAAAATATCACCCTATACAGACCATCTTTATTGATTGAGAAAGGTTTGTATAGAGCGATATTTTGATTTTATTGCATTTTCGAATAATTTGTCAAAATAATTTTGGTCTTGTCCTTTTCTAACCAATGGTTCTGGTTGCATCTTCAGGGATCTCTGGTATCACCTTAGAAAAAAAGTGCAACCTGCTCCTATACTCATCATAATGATGATGATGTATAATGCATATTATAAATTAATTAATGACAAATTATCCTGATTCAAGTTTTGAAGTTGTGAATCAAAATAAAAGGCAGCAAGCATAGATAAGCATTTGCTTATTGAACTATTCATACAAGTATGAACTTATGTTCCTGAAGTTTGAATCGTTTATACAAACCAAACTAAAATTCAAACTCACAAAATCTGAGAAATCATCGGTATTTATCTTTTCAAATTAATTTCTTGCAACTGGAAATATCATTTAAAAGATAATACGCAGCATACTGCAAGAATTGGGATCTTTAATAGTTTAGTATCTCGTTATTTGATTACCAATTTGTTTCAATAAATGATTCAAACTTCAGCAACATTATGAACTTTTTGTTTTTTATATCATGAGTGGAAAAAACTTTCAAAATTATATATAATTTATATATAACTTTATATACAAACTGTGTTGAATTATATATGATTTTGGATACTTTCCACTTGAGATATTTTCCAGCAATCCTGAGCACTCCCCGAATGAAAATCTTTGATACGCGTCTGGTCAATAAATTAAATAAAACTCTTATGGATACAAATTATTTTTCTCTCAAACTTAATTATACCTAATCAATTTGATGTCATCAATTTCTCCACCTTGAGGAGTGAAAATTCTTTTTGCAGTTATACTAAATTTTAAACTAGCTGTCGTCAGTAGTTCTTCCAATGAATGTGTAACCATGAAAACCTAAAACCAAACAAGAAGAGAAAATGAATATCTATAAAATTTTGTACTTCAAAAATGCGTCAGTAAACTACCTTGCCATTAACATCAGTTCCATTCAGGAATAAAACTACTCTCCTCATAATGTTGAAACACGCGATGAATGAAAATTTGTTATCCGAAATAACCTATAATTTAATCATTTATCTTGTAGGGATATTATGAGATGAATTTTCGAAACAAATACACATACCACAAGATGGTACATCAACCAGTGGTAGTGTTTCTCATGCATTTATATCATTATAACAACTAATGTGTATGGAGAATGGGAAGAGAAAACTTCAATTGCAACTGATTAAAATATCGTGACTACATCTCAAACCAGAGAGAAGTCTGCTCAAACTATCATTTGCTATCATTGCAGTTCTTTCCGTTTCTGCCTTTTTTCAAGGTGTAAAGAACTACAGGTTCAGATCATTGAGGATGGCACCCATTGAGTTTAAGGCTGGGTTCCCATGCAATCAAATTGTTGATAGACCCCAATAGATCCGAAAGACAATTCGCTCGATGCACGATAGACCCGAAGGTCAGTTAACCCGAAAACTGAAACCTCATGCCGTGTTTACATATTATTGCGGCTGAGAGATGAACAAAGATAGCGATATGATTATTATGGGTGTGAAAACGGACAATGAAGTTTCAATTTTTGGGGTCAATTGACTTTCGGGATGCTCGTCTTCGGGTCTATTGGGAATTGGAGTCTATCCAAATTGTCCGGAAGTGACCGATCTTGATTCGTAGAATGCTAGTCTTATTTGAATGTAACTATGAGAATACTAGGGATCCACCAATTGTGAGCGTTCATTTCCGAACAATTAGTAAACCCCTAGTATCGTTATAGTTATATTCAAATGAGACTAGCATTCTACCAATTGGGATCGTTCCGTTCCGTTGAAAACATCTTCCCTGTTTTTTCTCCTAATGATGTCACGCACGACAATCGCTAGCATGAGGAGCCTTCCGAAGTAGCTGATCCAAGTGATCCGGATCACTTTTCAAGCATTTGGATTGGTTGGAAAGTGATCCGGATCACTTGGATCAGCTACTTCGGAAGGCTCCTGAGTCTCCGTCGTCGTGCTGGCGTCACATGGAGTTGAAAAAGAGCAGAAAGCGGAACGCGGAACCCTTGGTTAAAGAGAAAGGTGGATATTCGCCTCTCTCTTCAACCAAGGGTTCCGCGTTCCGCTTTCCGCCCTTTTTCAGCTCCATGTGACGCCATCCTTAGGCTGCCGTCTCATGCAATGGAAATAGACCACGGAACGGAACGTGCGGAATGAGCGGCACCAATCAAAGTCATTTCGCTGTTTTCTCTTCCCTACTGTCCCATGAATCGAAAAAGTAGCGGAAAGCGGATCACGGTACTAATAGATTTTCAGAATTTGTAGGGACTGTTGGAAGTGTTGAATGAAAGCAGATAAAACTAGGCATACTGGAAAAGTATGCGCGGGCGTGAGAGTGGCGTCACATGGAGCTAAAAAAGGGTGGAAAGCGGAACACGGAACCAGTACTTGGAGAGAGAAACAAATAGACGCGGGCCTTAGTGGTGTCTCATAATGGCAGGATTTCCGGCTTCAGAAAATCTGGTAAGGCAGCAAGTGCTCGGAAGGGCGTTTACCCGAAAGCGGTAAAGTCTGCGGCCATTTAAGGAGGGTTACGAACTTTTAGTGATTATTCTCGGATTCCAACCAGGGTTCGGAACTACTAGGATGGTACACGATGTTCATTGGTCAATTCTAATAAAGCAACCAATCACGTCCAACATTCTATGAGAAGTGATCAATCAAAATCGTGTACGATCTGGGATCCTAGAAGTCCCGAACCCTGATTCCAACCGACCTTAGAGCATATACTACTGGAGCGAGCATTGCCTATGATTTCAATAGAAATAAGTGTGGTTGAATTGAGAGAGAGAGAGATCCGACTTTTAGGCAGTTGTCTCTCTTTTCATCCAATGAGATTTAAACAAAGATAGCACTGCCTAAAAGTCGGAACTCTCATTCTATCTTTAATTCAAACTAACCACACTTCTCCGGATGGGGGCCGAATCAACGAAACCATTGGTTGAAAAGGAAGAGATGTATAATGTAGGATGTCTTATTCTTTCCAACTAACAGTTTCGTCGAACTAACTTCTCCGTAGCCTTTGCTCGCTCCAGTAGTATATGCTCTAAGCTCTAAGCAACCGACGAACCAATGCATGAAAAGTTCTCTTTACGGTTCAATGTCCTCGCCCCACCATATGACATTACTCACAAAGACCCCGTACGATGGCGTTGATCATCGTTCAAAAGTTCTCATAAAGTTTTTACCCCTTGTATGTGCTTGTATGCGGGGAATGTCTCATGTCTTCAACAGTTAAAATGTGTCATTTTTTGTATTAACGAAATCAAGTTTTGTGTTGAAATCAACATGGAATTGAGTTTATCAAACACTCTCTTGGCTGGTGATCCTCGGCTTGTGGATCACATAGTTGGTGAAGTCAAATCGCAAGGTATTTTTGATCAATTCCGTAAGGAATGTATAGCTGATGTTGATACTAAGGTAAGCACAAAAAAATCCGTCCTATTATTATTTTTTGCGTCGAACATAAACAGAATATTTCGTTTGTCAAAATCATGTATTCTGTGATACTTTTTGTTGTATTCTCATAACGATTCAACCCTCGTAGAGTGATGCAATATTATTTACATTATTTAATAAACATCCTACGACTCAAATACTTTTATTTATTCATATTTCTCAAGTCCATGATGATCTCTTTGAAAATTGTATTATTTCAAGATAATGGATTTAACTTTACAAATCATTACTAACACGATTAGAATATTTATAGGTTATTCGTTGTTCATTAGATTATATAGCTCACAACAAATAGATTCCAAAAATCAATGCCATCGAAAATTTCAAAATCATTTGTTACAGCCCGCATATCAGAATTTACGCACTCGCGTCGAAGGTTCTGTAAATACTTTTCTCAACAAACAAGTCTGGAAGCCAGAATTGAACAAAAATCAATTACGCGAGACATTAAGGAAACACATCAACGATGCTCCATATTTGGACACAGGGGTGGAGAGAATCGTCGACCAGGTGGTTAATCCTAAAATTTATTCAGTTTTCATGCCTCAGATCGAGGATGTTGTTTATAAATTTTTAGGTATAGAAAGACCAAAGCCCAAAGAAAAAAATGGGCCTTGTAGTCTCAAGGATTTATTACCTAAAGATTTGGATCCAGTCTCGCCAGAGTCGGATAAAAATAGTTTTAAGGATTTATCTTTGGAATCCAACGACAGTATAAACGATCATGGTAACTTGGAGAGAGACGAGAAATCCATGGAGGAACACAAATCACAAACGATGATCGATCAAGTAGACAAGAGTAAAGACAATGCCAATATAGAAAATGTACAAAATAGTTTTGAAGATAAGATATTGGACGATTCTTACAAAAATTGTAACAAAACGAATAGTAACTCAAATTTGAATACATCCGTCAAATCGGACGACAAAATGGACGACGAAGATGAGGCCAGCCCGTCTTTTGAACCGATCGATATTTTAAATCTCAATGAGTCGAATATATCTAACGACTCTCATTTATCCGGTATATCGGAACTGACGAGTCATAGATCTCGTAGTCCCTCCATTGAATTATCGAGAGATCATTTCGAATTTAATAATCAAGATTCGCATTTGAGCAAAGTTTCGTCCGATTCCAGATTATCGATCGTAACTGATTTTGGATCGTCCAATCAAGCATCGTCCACGCCGTTCAACGATATTCCAAAAGAAGATAGCAAATCCGATACAAAGTACTCCAAAGATAATTTCAAAGCCATAATAGAATCGGACGCTTCTAAAAGTAAAAATAGCAAAAGTGCGTTCGAATTCAATAAAAACAAAGATATTACGAATCAAGATAACAATAAGGATAATCTTAAGGATTCAAAAAATTTAAAAAATAATACCATCGACGGTAGTAGTGTCAAGGACAAGTCTTTTGATAATAAAAAAGAAAGTAACAAGGATAAAAGTAGAAGCAATGATTCTTCGAGATCATCAAAAAGCTCAAAAGATAGAAGTAATTCCAAAGATTCAAAGTATAGAGACCGAAGTAGCGACAAGAAGAAACAAAATGACGAAAAACACGGAAGTAGAAGTAATAAAAGTAACAAGGATAAGCCTTCCGAACAATCCAGAGATAGTTCTACCAATAAAGATGTTGTTGAAAATAACAAAAGTAATCCAAATAAAACTAAAGATGAGAAATCATCTAAAGAAATTGATAAAAAAGATCCTACTAATAAAGAAGTGAAAGATTTGAAAGATCTGTACAAAGAAAAAATTCGCGAACTTCGAGAGAAGAAAGAATTAACGGAGAAAGAAAAATTGAATAAAGATAATGTTAAAGAGTTGAAATCCAATAGTAAAGATTCTAAAGAGAGGAGAGATTCTTCCAGGGATAAGAAATCATCCAAAAAGGATTATAAAAATTCATCATCGAGAAGTTCCTCGTTGAATAAAAATTCCGATTCTGGAAAAGATAAAAAAGTTGATTCTAAAGAGAAAGGGAAAAAAGAGGATAAACATTCGACGTCGAAAGACAATGGACACAAAGCTAGAAATCATTCGTCCTCGAGAACAAGCTCTACGGATAATAAAAGCGAGAAACAAGACTCAAAAAAGGTCACGAAAAATGAAAAGGATGGAAAATCTGAAACTAAAAAGGAATCCAAAAGCAGTAAAAAAGAAAGTCATTCTCAAAACAAGTCTGACGGTAAAAAGGATCAATCATCGTCAAAGGATAAAAAACGTAGAGAAGAGAAGAAATCTAAATCAAAAGATGATCATTCTAGTTTAAGAAAAAATTCCAACGACCGACGTTCCACGGACAGGGATGGATCGAACGGATCCAACGGCAAGAATTTACCATCCAACAATTCAAGCTCCAACGCCTCGAGTAGCAAACCAAGTTCATCCAATTTCAATAAAGAAAGTAACCACGTGAATAATTCCAGTAGCGAAACATCGGATAGTATCGAGGAAACTCATATGGAAAAGTTGAAATTATCTCTTCCTTCGCAACCCGAGATATCCGTTGATACGGATCCACAATTAATCGGTAACGAAACGATGGAACACGATATTTCTCTCGAGCACCAACAGCACCAATATCAGCAGCATCATCACAGACAAGTGAGTTTTGATATCAACGAAACAAATTTACCCCTGAAAAAACGAACTTTCAATGAAGAAAACATGAACGAAATAAAAATTAAGAAACCTAAATTTGCGAAAAATATACACGAAGCGAAAAAATTGATGAAAATCAGAAAACAAATGGAGAAACAAAAGTTGAAAGGAAAGGAAGAGAAAAAGGTAGAAAAGAATTCCCAGGAATTGATGGAGGTTGAGAATAAAATGGATTTATTACCATCAAACGTCGTTACGAACACCCCGAATGATTTAGAGACAGTGCCAGACGAGGAACGAGTTCAAATCATTGAAATTCCAGATGAAGAATACGAGGAACCTTATCCGGAAGGGCATTCGAATCTAACGCTGCACGAGAGATCTTTAATAATGTTGGAGGGAGAATCTATAGTCAACGAGATCTTACAGAAACAGTTGAATTTAAAAATATGTAACGCCGAACAATTGTTGGACGAAACCATGAGACAATCGATTGATAAAAATATTTTCAATACGAATTTGGATACCATGAAATCAAAAACCATTGAATCCATAGTTCAGTCATCTACTCCAAATCACAACGATAATCAACGATCCTCCAATGTGGAGCATCATCACGATACCTCGGATAATGCCGAGATTTTACGTACTTTGGAGGACGAAAAGGATGATACGTCTGTATATCCCTCTTCTCACCACGACGAAATCAGTCTTCCCAGTTCGACACGACAAACCGATCGTTCTGAAAGCGAACAAAAGTTTGACGAACCCTACAAAAAGCTCACTACTTCGGAAATCATAATGGTATTAGAGGAAAGTCCGGACGAAAAAGACTCATCCTCAGAAATATCAACGAATCCTCCAGTTTTCACTGAAAATTTACAACCCAAGGAATTTAGTTGTGCGAAACAAGAACAATCCGAATATCGAGAAGAGAAGAGACAAGAACCACCCGCAATGCCGAAAGTTTCCGAAGAATCGAATTTGGAAGAAAATTCAGAACTCGAAAAAGCACTCGATGAAGAAATTTCCAAAACTTCGAAAGACGAATCTGAATCAGCCAATCCGAATAGCTCTAAAGATTGTTTATATTTTGACATTGATGACTCGGAGTTTGAAAAATTCTTTGATTTCTTAGTGAATTTGCAATACGATACGGCGATACAAGAATCTTATTCGATTGAGGATATGATAGAAATGATGGGAGGTCAAATCGTCAGTGCGGTATCAAAACCGATGGCTCCTCCGTTACCGAAACGTAAATTGTCGAGCAGTCCCCTGTCGGATATTCTATTAAACAATTCAAACAACAATAACGATGGACATCTTCTTGTTAACAAAGCGGTCGTTACGCCACCTAAGAATAGCGACAACAACGCTCCGACGAGCGTCAAAAAAAGAAAATTGATTCCACATAAGAAACAACATTCGCAAGCACAAGTGCAACAACAACATCAACAACAAAGATTTCAAGCGAACGTGTATAATCCTCAAGGCCCTTTGAATGGAGAGAATTTCGTGATGCCTTTGAGCCCGGAGAGCGACGTATCGGCGACTAGCGAGAAAAATCCATCGTCCAATCCAACCGCCTCTAAAGAGGGAATAATTAAGGAAGATAAAAGGTATAGATTTTCGATCGAAATCCTTACGTTTTATCCCTGAATTTATTCTAATTTATACTTTATCTATGTTCGACAGGCAACCTAGAAGTAGTCAACAACGTTATTCGAGTGACGATCTGTACAAACCTCGTCCATTATTCTCAAGTTCATCTCGTCGAAGTAGAAGGGCTAATCAGGCATAGCTAGTGGTGGTATGTCAGCTCAGATATTGAATTCTTGTATATTCGAGATTAAAAATCAAATATCATCGTCATTATTACACTTTTTTTCCACATATACACGCTATTTTATTAAGTTATTCAAATAAAACCTCTCCGAGAGACCACACATTTATAATTAATCATCGCAGTTACAGTTAATTTGCGTCTAAAGGGACGATAGATACCCGTTAAATTATATCGTGGATGATGTAAGATTCCTGATGAAATTCTTCATCATCATTATTGTTGTTGTAATTGACAAAACGTATTTTCTAATCATTATATACATATATATAAATGTATGATATATACATTAATATTGTAATTATTCTCGAACATTGTATAAATGATGTACATATAAATGCTTGATTACGTTATAATTAACTAATGTATCTATACGATTGTTATATTTTTTTCAATTTTCTAAAATATAAATCGTCTTCTTCAACATAAAATAACGATACTTCGGATTTCATTTTTTCATTCGGCAATGAGCTTCTAGTATTCTGTTATCTCTCTTCAAATTTTATTATCTTGAAAGTTTTTAAATTTATATGTATAAGTATATATTTTTCTATAAATCCCATATATAACGAGAAGATATTTCACCATTGTTATTCGAATAGTAGGCTGGAAATTTAAGGGCGATGGAGCGTTAGAAAACGGGCAAAATTTGGCTACGCAGTTTTTAAATAACTAAGCAATGATTACAAATTTTAAATATATAGCAATGAACTGCATTTCTGGGATTTGGCTCTGAATATAAATCCAAACCCCAAAACATTCCTAAACATGAAAAAATAAGTTATACAAATTATTGACGTTTGTAGGTTGATATGTTGTAATATAATCATTTGCAGTTCCCATTTCATATTCAAAGCTCAATTTTAGCAATGTACTTCATCACTGCGGATTTAAAATTTGTATTTATTGTTTAACCGACCAGCAAGTACGGAGCGGAATTTTTCATGAAGCTGAAACTAGCAGCCGATTGTTGTAACTCTTGATTAAACCTTGTTGAAGCTTCGTTAATATCAGAAATCGGTTAAGTAGCGATCCACAGGGTGTCTAGCAGTCGGGAATCAGTCAGGAATTGTACTTTCGTCGGGAAAACATCAGGAAATGGAAAAAAATTCCGGGAAATTTTCAATTATATTTTTATTTTTGTGTGTGCAGAATTTTTAAACTTGGAAAAGTTTTCCCCATCGTCGAATAATTGATTATTTCAAATATTGATATTTTTCTTGTTATAATTTTGAGAGTTATGCAAAGATTCTCAGATATTTCCAGAATAATTCTTTCATCCAGGTCTAGACAGCAATGAATGATTCACTAAAGAATTCTCGAAAAACAATTCTTTACACAATGCAAGAAGTCCTATTTCACGGCTCTGTTACAAATAATCTATGAAATCTCATTGACGAATGGGAAAAGAGTAGGTTTCAATGGAATTCAATGATATTTAATCAGAAATTTCACCATTTGTAATAGGATTTAATAGAATATTGCTACCTGGGGGAGATTTGAGAGTTGTTTCAAATATTCTCTCAGAGGTCTTGCGACTATTTCAAGAATTTTCGAAAGAATTCCCAAATGTTCGTGAAATAGTCTGTTTCTGACTTCTTTAAGATGTCTATAATCGAATTGAATTTTGTGTTCAATTACTCAAAATTATGTGAATTCATTTTTGCATTAATTCATATATTTTGTAATTAAATAGAGCCGAGTTGGATATGAATGATTTGGATTATTGATTGAAAACATATCCATTTAAAATGATCAATATTTGAATATTCAACTTCGAATTCATTTTTCTTATTAGATTGTATTATGCTATCGAAAATGTTAATTGAAATTGATGTGTGTTCCCAAAAAATCCTGGAAAAAGTCGGGAATTCCAAAATCATATGCCCTGATTCCAGTAAATGTTTCAGATGCTTGAATTCTTAATAAAAGTTTTGTGTAAAAAAAGTTATGCCAATCGGCTGGTATTCCTTGAAGGACTCCATGGTCCTTAATTGATTCATCTAAAAATTCGTGTTACATAAGTTTGACTCGTTTATTGAAACGAATTGATAATCGAATAATGGAATACTCAGCTGTTATTACAGCCTTGTATCTTTATGAAGACCCAAAATCTTTGGGTACATTTTTTAACCCATGTTTTCATTTCCTAGGAGTTAATTTGAGAATATAAGCACCAATGATTTATCGGATTTTGTGAGTTTGAATTTTCGTTCCGTTTTTATAAACGATTCAAACTTCAAGTACATAAAAATTAATTCTTCCCTTGCCAAGAGAACAAGATGACCGCCAAACGTTCGATGAACGTACGGACATTTCTATGTTCAAGGAACATTCAACGAATGTACGTGAACGTTCAGAGATCTTGGTTCTCTTGGGACTGAGAGAAAAGATTGAGGAATAATTCCTAGCAATGAATATCCCATACAGAGCAAGAGTCCCCGCCAAGGCTCCTCATTGTGAATACTTTGAATTGATAAACACCTTCATGTTCAGGAAGGATTCATATCGTGATTATGTATTCGTTTTGAATTCATTTATACTGTTTTCTTTGAAAAGTGTTTGCAAATTCAGAATTATCATTCATGCTGTCTTCTCAATGACTTGGTAATATCGTCGAAGTTGTAATTCTGTTTTTGAACGAAACCTACACTCAAGATGGGAAAATACGTCATAGAATAACGTTACGATCCCTGCATAGAATTGATATTTTTCAATGAAATATCTTTTTCAGAAACAAAATTGAGAAATTAAGTGCGGTTATATTCTCAAATTTCTCAATATTCGATTATCAGGTTGTTTCAATAAACAATTAGAACTTCAATAATTCAATGAATGAAATAATATATAAAAAATAGAAACCACTATATTTCGTTCTGTTAGGAACTGCGTATAAAAGTTTTTATATGTTACTAATTTATTGTCAGTTGCTAGGGATGAATGGTAGGTCTTTTTTTCTCAGTATTCTATGAAGAATTTGTTACTTTCAAGTTTTAGATCTTCAACGAATTTATCAAACGTAAATCTGAAAAACCTAAGATTGAAATGTCAGTTTATTCTGATGAGATTTCCATCAAAAAATCGTGTGGAATTATATAAAGTTTAGTATAAATTGTAAAGAATTCTGTATTTGAAATTGTAAATAGCGAAATTATTCAATCCCAGGTAGAAATATTCTATTACGAATGGTGAAATTTCTGAATGAATATCATTGAAACTTATTCAGTTTTCCATTCGTCAATGAGATTTTATAGATTATTTGTAACAGGGATACAATTGTGGGCTTTCCACTCTTGGTTAGATGATTAATTTTTAGATTAATCCATAATTATAATATTCACAATATGACTGAACATGAAAATTTATATACTCATCAGCGATTATTTTATTTCAGTCTGCATAGTTTTTCCTCAAAAAAAACTTCTATATTGAAGGTAATTGCCGGTCAGAAGAATCAGCTTCAAAATCAAAAATCGAAGAAATTGTATCTTTCAAACCAGTCAAATTAATCAGTTGAAAGAACCGCCCGAAAAAATGTTTGTATTATCATATGCAGGCCTGCATGTTACATACAGAGATAAGAGTCAAGTTTTCCGCAGGTGAAACATTCCCAAAATAATGCAAGTAATTCCTTTAAGAGTTAATACAACTCACAATATTGGTTACAGTTCAACGGATCACCGGACTTCAGGAGAACAGCCAGGAGAAAGTCAAAAAAATGATCACGTCACCAACGCTGGACATTCTGTGTTTTTCAAATCGCAGTTCCATTCATACAAACTGAATTTCTGTTCTTTCCTCGTTATATTTTTAAATCATTCAATACTAATCGATTTCTCGTTTCAGAATTAAAAATAGAGAGTTGGACGATATTTACGGAACGAGACATTGTATTGAAATTAAGTGACAACTTGAATTGAATTTTTCAACAAAAATTATACGATTAAAAAGCGCGAGCAATTAGAATTATCGTTATTTACGTAGGATAAACGATTATCGGTTCGCAAATGAAAAGAGAAAGCAAGAGCGGAAGGCTTTTTCTCCCTTTTCTAATTTAATGCAATAAGTCATCGACCGAGATGCATTATTATTATAATATTGTCAGCCGTCTAGTCTTGTTAATAATCTATATGACTTAATCGTTCTCATGGCCATGGACAAGAGTACATCATTTTCATCCTAATAACACGAATTATAGAATAATTGAGCCGAAAGAATCCAAATTTATTGTGTAGCAACACACACACACACACACAGTATGTATTTTTCGTTTTCTTTTTTTTCCTCCCATTTCCATCTCAATCGAATGCGTATATCGTGACTTGCAAATCACGACTTTGCATTATAATACCACCAAGTTCGTATCGTTTTCATCACAAACCTCGAATACGATATTCATTTCGATACCAAATATTCAACGTAATTTAACGTAAAGTAAGTATTATTTGCATTTTATATGAAATTGATTGAGATCAATCGTCATGGAGTAGTAGTGTCGTTGATTCGAAAAGAAGGAAAGGCCGAGAAGAGGAAAATCCAAGAAAATCGATACTCCGTCCATCCATAGATATATATTATTTGTATACACCTTTTTTATACTTGTTATACACTTTCCTTGACAGTGACTAATGATCCAATGTCACGTTCTAAGACGTATAAAATACAGCAATCAAATATGCTAGTGGCTAGTTATGATTGTCTTTTCACTTATCGTAACGACCTTGCCACTTATATTGGCCGCTAAATCCATAATGCAACGCGATCAAAGACCCCCTCGGTTCATGTATATTCAAAACCTAACATGACGATTATCATGTAAACCAAGATTAATTATTATCACAACAATAATTTCCAATATTCTTACAATCTTTTCTTATAATCCTATCGTCGAGTGTAAGTTTTATAAATAAGATGGTAGCTATATTCATTAATCGCTTTATCATTTCCACACAAACCGCACGTGTATTTATTAAAAGTCACGCTATCTATCTACTATATATGAAGATAATGTTCCAACCAAACGCAAGTGAATAAGAAACTAAGTAAATGTTTGATAACATTTTCTTTTTTATGATATTGTTTTATAAAACATCTTTTGAAGAAAAGCAATATTATATTTATAGTCAAAGAATAGGAAAAGTAAAAGTTAGTCAACGTGGCATGTATATGCATTTTATTATCTATATCATCGCTTCAGTCTCACGCGTAGTATCTTGTTTTCCACGTTCACAATTCCTTCTATTCCAATCAAACAGCTGATCTAAGTTTATAATAACTCTCATCATTGTAAACTATTCAGACTTATCGTTCATCTTATTTTTTTCTTTCTTCAATCATTGCTCTTTCCCAGAAAGTCTCTGAATTATATAAGATCCTTGCTTTTATATATATTTCACGATCACTTTTATCTAAATTCTTTCTATTTTCCTTCCCTTTGGATACAAACCAACTTTGGCCCAATATTTCTCAGCAATACTTTAAAATTAACGAATATCTCTGAAGAAAAAGTTTCAAGACACAAAATTGTTATTATTCTGAAGACCCGTATGGAAATATTTCGCTGAAAAATGTCTGCAAAACTATGAAAAATCTCTGAAAAAAAATGAAAAAACTCTGAGAAACTCTGAGAAACTCTGAGAATCTCTGAAATTTTGATGAGAAATCTAATATTTTTGGGACATTCTTTACAGACTTTTTTCAGAGTTTCTCTGAGTTTTTTCATACTTTTTCAGAGAAATAGTAACAAAATTGCACTCTGAAAAAACTGACAAAACTCTGACAAAACTCTAATAAATTGTTGACATTTTTCTGATTATTGAAAAATCCTGAAATTCAATAAATACATTCATATGCCGTATTCAAATATCATGTGTGAAAAAGTGTTTGAAAATTTTTTAATTTTTTTCTAAAAGTCAGAAAAATGTTAGCAATCCATCAGAGTTTTGTCAGAGTTTTTTCAGAGTGCAATTTCGTTACTATTTCTCTGAAAAAGAATGAAAAAACTCTGAGAAACTCTGAAAAAAGTCTGTAAAGAATGTCTCAAAAATATTAGATTTCTCATCAAAATTTCAGAGATTCTCAGAGTTTGTCAGAGTTTTTCAGAATTTTTTCATTTTTTTTCAGAAACTTTTCATAGTTTTACAGACATTTTTCAGCGAAATATTTCCATAGGGGGAAAGATTGGAACAGATTCGAAGATTTTACGAAGTTCATATAGAACACTAAGCATTTGGATAGAGAATGATATAGCAATGATTGAGTGATAATTATTCAGCATTAATCAATCAATACAAGAAGAAGAAGAAGAAGAAAATAATGTACGAATATTTTTCATAAATTACGTAACGTAAAATTAGTACCCTCAGAAAAAAGATACTGTAGTCAACTCCATAAGCGTTTGGATACGGCGAATGTTGCCGCGAGGTTGAGTCAACTGAATATCGATTGAAGTGAGTCCCCGGTCAATTATTTCAACCGACATTCAGTTGACTGTCGAACCTTTACGAACTTGAGGCAAATCTGGTGTTTTCTCAGTGTATATTTCCAATGACTCCTCTTCCCGCTGTAACGCATCGGTAACGCAATTCCAAACGCCCCCTCGATAATCAAAGTAACGCTGAGCATAACTCCTCGGTAGGCTCCCAATACACGGAATACTATTTGCATCAAAAGCCCACATTCTAAACCTTGATAGACCGGAAGATTGTTATAACGAATGTATTTTGGAATATGGATTTTTTGTACAAGGAATATTCGGGGTACTGGAGACTCACCCAAACCTTTCCTCCCCTCCCTTGCAATTGGAAAAAATGAAAAATGAATGAATACCTGATTAAGGGCATCCCCTGCTTAAAGAATCTGCTTAAAGAATGATTCCGATGCAGAATCAATCGGTTCAATGAGATTCTTTAAGCAGGGCCAAACATCAAAAGAAGCGAGTCGAATTTTGCGCCAACTTTTTCTCTAAATTATTCGGTCAAAGGAAATTTTTAGGGAATAATAATGAAATCCACGACTGGGATTGGGCTCTGAATATGAATTTCAGTCTTCTACTGATTTTCCGGTGAGTACAAGAGGATTTTGAAAGTAATAACCTCCAACTGTTGAAAATTTTTGGTAATTCCCTGTTGAAAAAACCTAGCGTGGTTCAGCATGGAACCAACTTGGTCCCGGCTGGCTCAACTTGGTTCCACCATACTGACCATGACGGGTGGCCCAATAACAACGTGAGACCAACTTGGTTTCAATTAGACCAACTTGGTCCCAGCTGAACCAAGTTGGTTGCATCATTCAGACCATGATGGATGGCCCAACAACTAATCAGAGACCACCCTGGTGAAAATGAAGCGTATACGCGAAGCGAGAAGGAAACGTTTCAACTCCCTCTTTCTGGAGCGTATGATACCCGCTTGCTGGAAAGTCATCAAATCATACGTTCTGCATACGTTTCATAAACTTCCGATCACGTTCCGCATATGCTTCATGTAACGTAATGGTAGGTTATATGGAGCGTATGCGAGTCATACCTATTCTGACTTCAAATAACATCTTTCAGCAGTCGATGTCAACGACGATCCATGGCTCAGTGGATAAGACCCTACCATAGTGAAAGCCACCGGTTGGATTCTCACCACAGCGTTCAATTTTGTTGTCTAGATTTCTTGAATTTTCCCCGCTTTCTTTGTTTCAATTCCCGTTTCACACACTCTTTGTATCCTTCCCATTCAAGCTTCGTATACTTTCCATTATGGTTTCTGTTACCTTTCAGCATACGCTTCGTTTACTCTTTCTTCTCGCTCCCATTGTCACCAGAGCAACTTGGTTTCAATTGGACCTATTTGGTTCCAGCCGATGCCAGTTACAGACCATGAGGGCAGTTGAGTAAGATTCAACGAGATTACCCCCTTCATCACGATCTATAATGAAAAAGAAATCTCGAAATGCCAGCGAGATGAAACTCTAGTAATATATAATCAAAATTAAAACCTCTGGGTAATTCTGCTACATACTACTGGCAGTTAGGTATAACCATGCAGGATAGTGCCGACCTAGGTGGAACCATACTGGGTAATACTAACCTAGGTAAAACCATGCTGAGTAGGACCTACTTACAGGGGACCTAGGTAGGACCATGTTGGTTCCATATGGGTAGGTCCTACCCAGCATGATCTTACCTTCCATGTTTCAAACATGTGACCAAATTTCTACTGGTCCTACACTGCATGGTCGAACCCAGCTGGGACCCAGCTGCGTTTTTCAACAGGGTTTCGTTTCCCAATATCTGCAAACCATGAAGAAACCCGAATTTCGAGTCAAATCTCAGTTATATAATCAATTATTATTGGTCTCAAATTAAAATTTATCAAGTAATTAATGAACACAGTTAGGGCAAAATTTTACCCGTTTCTCCTGATGCTTGAGTGCCCTTAAGAATTCATTCCAATCTCAATTTTATATGATATAATCAAATCATTTAAGGAACCCTGTTGAAAATGTCTGTCAGATCCAGTGAAAAGTAGTGGTCAGGTTTTGAGCGATTTTTGTCTCTGGAAATTCGATCAGGAACTGACTAACTTCCTACCCAGTTTCATGCGGAATTGCCAAATTGGAACATCCTGTCAAAAACTGAAAAAAAACCGCAATGGTTACTGTGAATCACAAAAAAACATTGAAACTCAAATTCATTCAATGCAGTACTACGTTTCCCAGTTCTCATTACAGTCCAGTCAGCATTGACGAATTTCATTACGTGTCTTTGTTTGTTTTTCAGCCGATCGCTGTCATTCGCAGTAACTAATAGTGTTTTATTTTTTCCGTATGTTTGGAATCCACAACTAGGATATCCAGTCAAACACTGATGAAAATTCGCCTTCTAGGTTTTCACAGGATGTTCCGATTTTCGGAAAAAATCGGATTTAAGTTTGTCGAATTTTCAGAGCCAAAAAATCGTTCAAAACCTGACAATTGTCTTTTGACCAGATTTGCCAGACATTTCCAATGTGGAATGATATTTGAATGATTTGAATAAAATTGAATGAATTTAGCACTGTTAGCCCACGTTCCGGAACGCTTTAAAAGATTCCCCTCCCTTCTTCCAGCATCAGCATAATTTATGGATAGTCGTTCATCGTAAACAAACCTTATTTCATATTTCACTAAAAGCGAAATAATGCTTTTACATTTCTGTTTGTATCTTATCTCTTCACAATGGTAATTCCCAGTCTACTTTTTTTCTGCTTTGTTCCAAGAATTTATCTTCACGCTCTCATTTTTGTTTCCTCGAAGTATAATCACTAGGTAAACAGCAAGAAAATTGTGAAATCGAATTCTTCCATGGGGGGTTTAGGGAGAGGGGAGGGGAAGGAGAGGGCAGTTGACCTCCCCTAGAAGATGAGAGAATGTTTTGAATTTGACTGATCCTAAAAATCGTTTACTCTTCTCGTTTCATTCATTTCATTCCGGTCCATTTCCTACCTCCTGGATCGGACGCTGCCGACGCCCGTACATTCCTCAGTTTTTTGTCTTTATTATAATATAAATATTATAACAAAATAAAATATTTTCTGAAAATGACAATTTCTCTGACTGTTATCGAGGGAAAAAATTATTCAGGAAATTATTGCAATATACTGATATTGAAAGAGTTGAATAATGTTCCTTGGCAATTGTACAATCTTTGCTACACTGCGTTATCGGTGCCAGCATAATAATTGTATATGACCGATCATATATTTTCTTTGTATATCCAGATAATGCGCAAAAGTCACTAATGGATTCCGTAAAAAAAACTTCCTCTTGAATATAGTATAAAATAAAACTCACTTTCATTCCGAAATCAGCTGATTTTAAGATGCAGACAAAACTAAGTCTGATTCAACTCGAAGTAAACACCTTTCCTGAGTGTTTTTAGGACATTTTATCAACGTTCAAAAAACCTCCCCTATGTTATATCAACCTTCCATAAACGTTCCAGTAGCACTTTCTGCTGTTTGGATTTCTATCGTAATTGAATGATATAAAACATACCGTGTTCTATGAGAGTTCTGCGAATCGTCGCAGTTGTTCTGCAAAAATATGCATTCCTTTTCAAATATCTGTAATGTTTTTTATAAACAGGAAGGCATAATTCGTCAATACTTGGATAGCCAAAAGTTAGCAGCGGGAGCTATTTTTTACATACCATAGCTATTCTCTCAATTGTGGGGCGATGAATTCAGCTATCATAACAGAAATATTACAATCAAATTATTTTAGCTGTAGTCCCTAGTGGGAAAATTTTGTTGAAATTTGTTGAATATTATGATTTTTTGTGGAATTTTGTTGAATTTCGTTGAGATTTGGCACAACTTTTCAGGAAATATCAATACAATTTGACGAATAACAAAATAATTCAACAAAAGAGTTCCTAATCTTTCAATTACATATATTTCAATTAGAAAAACCAGATCTTTTTCTTGGTCTGATAACCAGAGTACGTAGTTAATTTTAGCTTCAATCACTTCTTCTGGATGTCGCAATCACATTTCCTGGTGAATCAAATCAGATTTCGAGTTATTGACAGCATGAATGTTTCAACCAGGTCGTTTTTCTGTCAGTGTGGAGAACGTAATGAATGTTTGAAACGTTGAGCGGGAAAATTTTCATTGGAGTCAGATAGGAACTGGTTGAAATAGACAAAAACCGGATTCAAATTCTAACTCCAAACAGCAAAATGTCAGAGTGATTCACCGCGAATCCTCAGCACTTCCGAACAACCAGTTGAGAATTTGTGGGACAGTTGCATCATCGAATGCGTAGTAACATGCTCTAAACGTCTAACCCAGATAACACACGGAGAATTCTTTTCCAAGAGCAAGAATAGAACTCTTCAAGAATTCTTTTAGAACTAATGAATTCATATAGAGCTCTGGAGGAGTTCAATCTGTCGGACATTAACAAACTCTTTGGAGAATATCAGAAGTATTGTTTGGATACTCTCAAAGAACTTGTTAATGTTCGACAGATTGAACTCCTCCATAGAGCTCTATATGAATTCATTAGTTCGAAAAGAGTTCTTGAAGAGTTCTATTCTGGCTCTTGAAAAAAAATTCTTCGTTTGTTATCTGGGAACTGTCATCATGTTGTTGGGAAGTTGATCGAATACCTCAAGGCCTCAACCAAATCAACCGTTATTCATCAAATTTCCCGCAACATTGAGAAATTTGGACAACAATAATTGAAGAAAAGTTTCTCCGCAACTTTTGCTGTCTGGGACTGTTCTTACGTGCATCGTCAAAAATGATTGTGGAATTTTTCCCCAAAAAATGGTGGCAGCAAAGTTTCTCCACAGATGTGAAATTCGTCACCATAATTTGGTGAACTTTTCCTCCATTTGTGGAGGATTCGACACCCAAAAAACAAAATAATTCCCCAAAGTGGTGGAAAAATCCCTCATTTTTGATGGAACAGCAATTCTCCCACGATGAGAGGACGAAATCCACCAACAATGTGAAGGAAAACTCCCCACATTTTTTACCGTGTATTTCTAACCAGATAACACACCAAGGATGTTTTTTCAAGAACAAGAATAGAATTCTTCAAGAACTCTTTCCGAACTACCCTGGCGAAAAAATTTCTCATAATTTCTCATATTTTTTCATCATTTTTTTTCATAATTTTCTCATAAAATTCTCATATTTTCTCATAATTTTTGCATAAAATTCTCATATTTTCTCATAATTTTTGCATAGAATTCTATAATTTCTGAAGGAGTTTGAACATTCTTATAAGAAATGCTTTTCTCATAATTTTTCATATTTTTTCATAAAT
Organism: Gonatopus flavifemur; assembly: GCA_018340375.1. Classification (NCBI taxonomy): domain Eukaryota; kingdom Metazoa; phylum Arthropoda; class Insecta; order Hymenoptera; family Dryinidae; genus Gonatopus; species Gonatopus flavifemur. The sequence continues at coordinate 19,359,967 of JAFFJZ010000005.1, forward strand.
TCTCATAAATTTTGAATAAAATCTCACCATTTTTCAAAAAAAGAGGTGCTGTTATAAAAAAAACAATTTCCTTTTAAAATCTCCAAATTTTTTATAATCTCTCCAAAACATATGTTCATAAAGTCACATAAGATTTATCATTTATTGTTTTGATAAGACGCTATGGAACCTTCCAAAGTAGCTAATCCAAGTGATCCGGATCACTTGGATCAGTTACTTCAGCAGGCTTCTATGTTTTCATATGTGTTGATATTTCATATTATCCTTCTCGTCTTTACGGATGCGAGAAGAAACTGTATGAAATTTTAAAAAAATCAAGACATACATGCAATTCTTTTGAGAAATTAGGAAATTATATGATGATACACTTTTATTTATGAATAATGGTAACTTTTTGGATCAGAAATTATGAGTTTTTATGAAAAATCATGACTTTTTATGAAAAACCATATCTCATAGTCATCATTATATTTATGAAAAATTTTCTGTAATTTTATGAGAAATTATGAAAATATATGAAATAATATGATTTCATTTATGAGAAATTATGACTTATTATGAGAAAACATTTCTCATACTAAATGTTCCAATTCCGTGAGAAATTATGAAAATTTATGACATTTATGAAAATATATGAGAAATTATAAGAAATATGAAAAAATACTGAAACATATGAGAAATTATGTGAAACTTTTTCGCCAGGGTAATGAATTCGTACAGAGCTCTGGAGGAGTTCAATGTTCCGGACATTGACAAGTTCTTTGAGGGTACTGAAACAATATTTCAGGTACTCTTAAAGAACTCGTTGATGTCCGAAACATTGATCTCCTCCAGAGCTTCATATAAATTCATTGGTTCGAAGAGAGTTCTTGAAAAATTCTACCCTGCTTCAAACCCATGAAATTCTACTCATTCTACTGATTCAAACCCATTCAGAATCAATTTTTAATGGGTTTCAATCAGTTTTCTGCATCGGAATCAATGAGAATCAATCGGTTCAATGAAATTCTTCAAGCAGGGCTATTCTTGTTCTTGAAAAAGAATTCTTGGTGTGTTCCCAAGTAACACCAATGTGCGTAAAATATTCTCCGAACGTTCCTAGAATATTTAAACGTCCTGCAAACATTCTCAGAACGTTTGACGAAGATTGTGTGTTACTGGGGTTATTATCTGGGTATGCGGTTTTTATCAATTTGTTCAGATAAAAAAAGTTTATCTGAAAATCTCTAAAAATTCCTCTGAATTTTACTGCAAAACTCTGAATCTCTCTGAAAATACTGAAAAAATCTCACTCATCGGCGGGCATTTTTTTCCACTGAAAATTTCTCTAAATATTCATGAATATCTCTGAAAAACTCTGAAAATTTCAGTGATTTTCAGCAAAATTTTTCCACTAGGGTACCTAGCCAGAAATTTGTGATTGAAAAGAATGGATTATAACTTGAATTCAAATTTTGGAGTCGCAGAATTCACTAAACAAAACGTCCTATTCTACTCCATCTCACAGATGAATCTTATTTCAAATCTATGGTTTCCTTTCAATCTTTCCAATCTCAAATTCAGGATACAATTTTTGAATTGTAAAAGAATATCATTGACAATTTTGACTCAACAATATTCAATTCCACTGCAAGAATTCAACTCTCCACTTCGGAATAGCAACTGAATTCTGTACACAGGATCAAAATCCAAAATATTTCTAATTCTTTTCTACACTTTTGATCCCAAATTTGAATTGCAAATAATTAAAAAGAATAGGATTTCTTATTCTTTCAAAGTTTTTTCTATTTCAGATGTTTTGCCAGCAGTGCAACATTCCCTGATGTACTTATAAAGAATTCTTTATGAATTCTGATGGTTTCGAAGGTATTCATTACGAACTTATTCTGAACTGCGTTGTGCTGTCTACGATAGAATCCCTAGGCACACCATTCGTGCACCGACTTTACTATTTGTTGCACTTTTGTACCTCGAATTAAAAAAAAAATAACCCTAGATTTGGATTTAAATTACCAAAATGGTAAAGAGAAATTCGTAATATAGTATTACATAACCGCCGTACGAAAATTATGTAACATTGTAACGTTACATATTAACGAAGTACGATATACATGGACTCTCGACGAACGAAATTTCGATAAATTTTAATATTTCTCAATACTATTTGATATTACGTAATTTCAATTTGATTTTCCCATTATGCAACACGGATGACTATTACAGATTAAGTTATGTCTTCGTATACTACATCTAAATCGATGACGATGACTATCACGTATACTAAATGCAATTCATTGTTGCAATTTTCAAGAAAGTGAAATCGGTTCAAAATGAATGGAAATTTTCACATACTCGTACACGAACGAACGTTGATGTTATTTAAGCGAAAAAAATGGATGATACAGGAACAATGCAGATCACGAATAAACGGGATGACAAGATGATAACATGAAATATAAACACATCTCATGCAAATAATCAATTCGAAAACTCGAGGAAAATATATCCGTAAAAAAGAAGGTACGCGGTATACATAATTTTAACGCAAAATAGTGGCCGGTAGATCGCGCATCCGAACCACGTGGTCGAGTACAACGCATGCGCGGCACGTGTTCACGATTCTAACCTCTCTCTCCCGTATCTCGATGTGCAGTCTCCGATTAGAGTTCGTCGATAAACGTGTGAATTCAAATGAAATGCTAGGGTGTCGTACCTCTTTCGGGTATGTAAGCGAGGCATTCGATCTTTAATATAAATGTTAATATATTCCTACATGCGTCATCTTTTTTTAATTAGATACGAGAAAATATATTTCCTCGATGTCGGAAGCGTGTGGAGGGGATCACCGAGTACGTCGTGTGGTGTAAGATTGTGTCTCTGTTCGAGGGCAGCAGCCTTTTCAACACTAACGCGGCCTCATTAAGACACGATCAACGAATACGATTGCCCGCTACCTCGTACAACACCCTTTTCATTTTTCTTTTGCCATTTTTTTCGTTTTTCTTTCATCGGTTCTCTCCCTCGTTCCGCACAACGTGTTATTCTTTTGAAACTCCGCTATCCACATCGCGGTGTGCGCGGTGTGTGGCTTTCCATTATCACATTATCATAACCCAAGACACCTTCGGCAAGAGAAAAAGAACGGACTTTTCCTTGCCTCGGATTATCATTTAACATAAGATCGAGAAGAGGAAAAACTACAACGATGAACGTAGACGATTATGAAAGTTTACCTACAACCTCCGTAGGTGTGAACATGACAGCAGGTGCTTTCGCCGGAGTCATGGAACACTGTGTCATGTATCCGATCGACAGTGTCAAGGTAAAATCTCTCTTTCGTTTACGCAAAATCATATTTTTCATTTTGAGACCAGTGGAAGTGATATACGACTCAACACGATCGTTATATATTCTTGTCGCGGTTACAACGACGATGACAAATTGGAAATACCGTACTATTACGTTGAGTTGTTTACATCCTTATTATCTTCGTGAAATTGACTTTTCCCGGTAAACGATTATCCCTGCTATCCTCGTTAACCGCTACAATGTTTCAAATATATTACTTCGTTTCTACTGTCATTCTCGCGAAATTATTTTTCGATCTTGATTCTCGGCTAACTATAATTTACTTTGTTTTTCAATTTTTCATTCATAATTTAAATTGAATGCGATTACAAACGTTGTATAATTGACTTGAATTATAATTTGGTACATCGGTTTCTACAATTATTACATAACACGTGTTGTATGTGTGGCAAAAGATTCTATTTGTAGATTTTGATTTGATCGTGCTCTCTTCAAGCAAAAACGATTCGTCATCCAACGTTTAATAGAGAAAAGAAGAATCAAATGAATGTTGTTTTTATATATATATAGACTAGAATGCAGACCCTGGGACATAGTCCGGGCGGAGGAGTGGTAACCGTCCTCTGGAGGATGGTACGACAAGAAGGTCTTCTAAGACCCGTACGTGGCGTGAGTGCCATGGTGGCTGGAGCTGCTCCCGCACATGCCTTATACTTCTCCTGTTATGAATTTTTAAAGAAAACGTTCTTAAGCGCACGACCGCCTCCTCAATTCAATCATCTGATATATGGCGCGGCAGGATGCGTCGCGACAGTTCTTCACGACGGTGTTATGAACCCTGCGGAAGGTGATCCATCATAATTACCCATAGTGTCTTTTGTAGTATCGTATGGTTATCTATGTTTCCTATTGCAGTGGTCAAACAACGTTTACAAATGTATAATTCGCCCTACAGAGGCGTAATGAGTTGTATACGACACATATACATGACGGAGGGCGTATATGCATTTTATAGGAGTTACACGACACAGTTGGCCATGAACGTGCCTTTCCAGTGTATTCATTTTGTCGCATACGAATTCGTACAATCGATTACAAATCCAGATCATGTATATAATCCTATAGCGCACGTGATTTCAGGTATGTATCTTATTGTAAAGGAAAATGACATAAATAGAGATTCATGCTTTATCTTGATGATAACGATCTCAAGCCGATGAATCATTTTGCAATGAAACAGTATCTTCACGAGAATTAGATAAAAATGAAATCTTTCTTTTCTCTATCGTAATGAAAGTTTATCAACGTGAAATTTAAATAAATAGGTGCCATGGCAGGAGCGGTTGCTGCCGCAGCGACAACTCCGCTGGATGTTTGTAAAACTCTTCTTAATACTCAACAAGGAGGCATACGACCCCAAGGTCTGATAGATGCTTTCAGAGAAGTGTACAGGTTGGGTGGAATACAAGGTTATTTTCGAGGTTTGCACGCTCGTATTCTTTATCAAATGCCAGCTACTGCTATCTGTTGGACAACGTAAGTAATAAATTCCCATCGGTCTATATGTATATATGTACATGTACGTGTGTCTGTCTAATTCTAAATATTACAATCATAATAAATTCCAGATATGAATCGTTCAAATACCTACTCCGAGACGATGGTTGTAATTATACCGGTCATGAAAGTGACGTTGATAGTTTAAACGGACCGAGTCCAAATCAACCATCGAACATGAGATCTAGTAGCAGTAGTATCGGTAGCAGTGGTTTTCAAGGAACAGGACTATTCAACAACAATACCTCTGCACCTGTATTACTCGAAGTAACGAGGAGTTAGGTTTGTTCAATACGTTTTCGCGTATATACGCTATGTTAAAAACCAGAGCTCAGTGTCATCAATTTTTATATTTCAAGAGTTTATTATTAATGAATTATATTTCGTTAATATATCTTACCATGGTATTATTATGATTATTATTATTATTATTATATTATGCGTGCATTCGAAATAACGGTGAAAATCACCGAGGCCAGTGGCAGGCCATGGGCTTGGTGAAACGATAGCATTGTAACAATAACTTTTCAATATACCTACGTCGGATTTATATTTCTTTTTGTTTTTTTGTTGCTCTTTGCTAGCAGTTAGAACGATTGACGATGAAAATTTTGACGCATTTCTAAGCACAATGAAGAATAACTAACGTCAGTTGATTTATTAACGACAATTATTGTTGGAGCAGAAAAGATAGAATTGAAATTACGTACAAAACACATAATTAGAGGAAATGAAAATGCACAGCCACAATCTCATCGGGGGTCTGTTTTTTGAGATCTGAATTTTTCAGACTTTTTTCTCAGATATTCAAATATGTTGAAAGAATTCTACGCATTTTGCAGTCATTAAATTTCTCGACCCTAACTTTCTTTCAGATGAATTTACGATCGTAATACAAACATGCAAATAAATGAATGAGTCAAACGAGTTGAATGAAAATGAGAATTCCTGATTGAAAGAGTTATCCATTCAAAATGAAAGTTGCAACAATGTTTTTTCCCTCGGTAGAATAACGATGGTAAAAAAAGTTATGTTATAAAGAGTTTTCGAAACAGTTGTAATTCTCAAAAAGCTGTAAAATATCATTATATCTCAAAAACGAGATCTCGGATAAAATTGTTCGTTCGCAGAATCTATCAATACGTATATATCGTTTATTAACTAAGACAAACATCACGTTCCTTTCCTCTCAACGCATGCAACAAGGTTTTCTTTTGAAACTGATTTCTTTATATCTGTTGTGTTCTGTCTTCATACTTACACTGTGGAGGGGGAAGAGAAGGATAATTCACCACATTAGAAACTTGAGAAGAAAATGCGCCGTATAATCCAGTTGCATAATTCAATAAACACTAGTTGTGAGTTTGATATTCTCGTATTGCAAAAAAACATTGTTGGACAATGAAATTTTTTATACAGTTCGAGTACATTAGAATTTTATTTGAATTCAGAATTCGATTACAAATAATGGATGGTGAAAAACGAGGTGAATGAATGAACAAAAGCGGAACGGTATACCGCCGTCCTAAGCCAAAAGGCAACAATTTTTTTCTTACATAACTATATTCAAGTAAGAGCCTCGTACATGTAATTTCAATGCAGAAAATCCTTGAATTATTGAAAATAATTTCCATCAAATCGAGTAGAGATAACGGCGTTCGTATCATTTAAGATGTATAAGTTTGGATAGGTTTATGTAAAAACTATGAATTGTAAAAAGTTCGAAACCTTGGTTGGAAACTATAGCAATATACAACCTCTATATTCAACCAAGGCTTCGAACTTTTTTCGTAAACCCGTTTAGATAAAATGCGCAATATCTCGGAAACCTAAAAATGTGGAAATACGGCCGTTTGATTTAAGACGACAATATAGTTGAGATGAAGAAATAGTTCCTTATTCATACGTTACACGTTTAGGCACAATTTACTTTATCTTTGACACTCGTTTTTTTCTCCCTTTTATACATATACTTCTCACGATGATAACAAAACATTACGAAATTCTTCCGATCACGCGCTACAAAGCTTTAATATGTACTCTACATGTGAATATTAAATTATGCAAGGTGGCCCAGTAAACAAGACGTCTTTTTCTCTGATAAAATATTTGAAAATACTTAGTTTTGGAGTTATGTTTTCTGGGGTACTCTGTGCATAACACACAAATATTGCTTCTTATGGCTTGTAACGTGGTATAAGTTCCCGATATGTAGTCCCTCTCTCGCTCTTTCGTCGGCGCCGTTTAAACTCTTTATAACACCCGTCTAGCCCAGGATCCCTCTAAACAGTTATTATTTGTGTTCATGTATATTCGACTCATTGACTACTTTCTACACTGTGATAGGACGATTATATTTAATTATCGAACTCGAACGTGAGTTGAGTGATCACCCGTGAGCATCTATTACGGTTCTTTCAGCTGCTCTGAAATCATTAAATTCTTTGCATGTATTCGAAGAGGGAAAGAGGGAGAGAGAAAAAAAGAAACGGTTAGCAGTTATCATCCCGCTGTGCCGCTATTCGACGTTGGGTCCTCTCCCTCTCTCTCGTCGTAACATCATATCGTTCTCTCTATCAGAGGTAAATGTTAAAGACTCGCCTTACGGAAATTGCAATACCGACTACGATGATCCTAACGAAGGAAGATTACACCTTCGAGGAATGATTTATACTCTAATTATCATTGTATGCCGCAGTTATAATATCAGATATATTTTAGTAATCGTTGAAAATAAGAACCAGCGTACATTACGCGTATTCTCTCAGGCCACTGCGTCAAGATTTTGTTGGCGCGTGGATAGTGTCAGCGATTCCCAAGGTGTGTTGTGAACCGCCTGGCCAATTCGCAGGTAGACGTGTTCGAGTGTAAACGTAACGTACGGGCATTTAACAAGGAAACAGAAAAGAAAATGTCGAATCGCACCGCGTGGGACGAGAGTAAGTTCTATTTTCCCTGGCTCTGAATATTTCCTACAGCTCTTTTGTTTCTCTCTCGGGTATCATTTTGTGTATTCGCTTCGAATTCTTCTTCCGTACCTTCAAAGTCGTATGCGAACGTAATGGCCACGGGAATCTCTTTCCAACTGGATGGAGTGTCTGTTAATTCTAATCAATTCATCTTGAATTCTCTGTTGCAGTAGTAGACTTGCGTGCTAAATTTTAATAGGTCAATATTGAACTGGATTTGAAGCAAAGTTTTCTTTCTTCATTATATCATTATGAGAATTTCAATTGCTGAGCTTTAAATTTGCTTTTTGGAGCATTTCTTTCCTCTCCATCTTTCTAATTCTCCTCTACTACTGATTAGCCGAGAAGTAGTGAGAGCCATGTCGATTTTTCAAAACGACTTTTGAGGCGGTTGATGCCCTTCTTTGATCAGTTTTCTTTTGGTATAGTTAAATTCGAAATCATCTCCGTCGTTTTCACTTCTGTGCTGTTGGGGAAAAACCATGCGTAACCACTTCTCTCTCTCTCTCTCTCTCTCTCTCTCTCTCTCAATAATTCCGTATGTCTTATTTTGCTTTGCTTTCCATGCTTGATTAATTTGCTCTTCTTTTTGCATTGCACGCGTGCTTGCTCGCTTCCCTCTTACGTTTCCGAAGCGTGAGACAGAGAAGGATAGTATCGCGGAATACAAGAGGAACAAGCGTTACAGGCTGTGATAACTGGGTCATTTGATGTTGACTTTAAGGGGGAGTAATATCATGTGAAAACTCATACTTCACGCCATATCTATTTATTGTCATGATACAGTAATACTGTTTATTAACTACAGATTGAAATATATAACACGAAGATGAAAAAAAAAAAATCATGAATAGTTGCAGTATTTGTTCAGAAATTGTCTTTTATGTAGTTTCATTATCAAAAGGAGCCACAATAATCTTTTACCTTGTAAACAAAGATGTGTAGTTTAGAAAGAACTGTCATTTACAATAAAAATATGATGACTGTCAGAAAGTACTCTGGAAGTTGAATTCAAACAATAAATTGTTGCAAAAACAATACGTGTTTATGTATATAATTATATAGTGTATGAAACATGGTGAAGTATAGGTATGATTTGTATAATATTTCATTATGAACTATTATTATATTGATGTATATACATATTTATACAACTATTTCATTTGTTTTATCTCTGAGAATTGAAAACGAATGGATGAAGATGGGATTTCGTTGAATCTTTAATAATGAAAAATCTAATCAAAATTTCGCGTTTATTCGATTCTAAAACTGTTGTACATATGAATAGATCTTTCCTTTCATCGGTAATGTCCAAATTGCAAAGTAAACTAGAAAAAAAAACCATGTACCTATTATAAATACCGTACTAAATGCATACACAATAATTTATTATTTGTAAGAAGTAAACAGCATTAACTGTAATAATAATGTACATAAATAATTATACAAGTTGCAAGTGAAACGGTAATGTTATTCATTGTCCTTAATTCCCCATCCATTATATTCATTGTCATCTTATTTTTATATTTATCGAGAATATTTTTAGATATTCAAAGATTTGGGATTTCTTGGGACTTCGGGATGCCCTCGAATGACATTATATTAAGGAATTGAATATGTTGAAAGTTATTAAGGCTTATAAGGGTGGATTGGCTCCTAAACCTCAAGAAGTTGAGAAAAATGTCCTCAGATATAAAATTCCAGTGGTCTAAAATCTCAAAACAGCCTGGTGAAAAAAATCCATAGAATCTGATGAAATGAAATTAAATGGGATTTGGTCAGAACATTGGACAAGGTTCCATTGGACAAATGGTTTTGTTTACTCAGAGTACACAACGGCCAATGTGGAATTGTCCACATCCTCCACGTGGCCAGTGCGCCTCTGAAAGCTTAGTATCTACACTGAGAGAACCGGAATGTAATGATTACCATGTACAAATAGTAATTGGGGGACAACTTCGCGAATTTGGTTTCGGATACTATAGAGAATCGTAGCAATGTTCATGCACATGGGAATGGTTACCATTTACATGAAGATGGATGCCAAATCTGATCAGATTCTGTCATTCAACTACTATTTTCGCATGGAAATGGTTACAGTTCACTTTTCTCAGTGTACCAACTGTGCAACCGTGACATTCTACGGACTGGGAGAAAAGAATGCGATCCCACATGAAAATAAGGTGACAGTGGCATTAGTAACCAATGCTGTCATTTCATGCTAGTCTACTCTGTAAAATTTTTAGAGTGAGATTTCACTCTTCAGCCAGCCAAAAGTGAGCCTGTCGAAATTTTGATTGAAATTTCCACTCTTTTAAAGTGATATTCTAAGGTTTGAAGTTAGAAGCTCACAGCAACTCAAATTCTAGAGTCAATTTTTCGCTCTAAAAGAGTGGGGGTTCACTCGAAACGAGTGAAAATCCCACTCGAAGCGGACTGACTCACTTCTGAGACTTAGTGGAGTGAAACACGTGATATTTCACTCTTCCAAATTTAGAGAATAGCATGGAATCAATCCTAAGTCAAATTTGGTTTATATGCTAGACTAGAATGAAATGACAACATTGGTCATCAATGCCAATTTCACTACTTTTTTCTCCCAGTGCGGTATTAGAGTTCCGCTTATCATACGCTAGATGGGATGTGCTGCATCTAAAACATGAATTTCGATTCATCTATCAATTCCGACAAATACATATAATTTATAAATATATACGATCGGATCGACGCAATTTCTGTTGAATTATCGTCGGTAGGATTCAACAATTAATTGATATCTATTTGGTCGTCATTTTACCTCGGACTCATCTTATATCAGCCAGAGACAATAACGATTGGTTGCCGCTTCCAGACTGGTCCAATTCTTCAACCGACTCATGCCCATGTGTGTATGGACCAAGCTTGGCACAAGACCTGCCGAGACTTGTCTTGGACAATTTACCAAACTTGGCCCAGGCTTGGGAATGATAAGATCAGGACAAACTTGGGCCAATGGTTTTGCCAGGCCCGATTCAATTCATTTACCAAGCATCAACCAATGCTTCTTTGATCGCAGATATGGATGAAAAAAGTAATTAATTCATATTTCAGTTCATAACTTTCTCCCTCAGAATACCGTACATGAATTGATCTTAAAACGATAGAAAAAATGTAACAAGACTGGGACAAGCTTGTATGATCATTGGAAAATTCTCATTCTTTGATATTTCAGTCAATTCTGATTCTATTGTTGAATTATGCTCAAACTCAACTGATGAGACCTTACTGAAATAACATAACATAAATCTTGTAATGATCTGATTCCGTTACGGAATCCAACATTGGAATCCTCCGAGTCACCCGAAAACTGATGATTTATCTTCACGTGTATATCATCCCTAGTAAGCATAACTATCGGGCCAGGCCTGCCCTAGAGTGGGCAGCCTTCGCCCAAGCTTGCCCCAATAGTTATAACTTTATAAATTCATAAACATTGTGCCACGCATGTGGGCAATATTGGCACAATTGTTCTCGACGAATGCTCGATTTTTACACTTGTGCCAAGCTTGTACCAAATGTAGTGACCATTTCAAAAATATTAACCAATGTACCATGACTGACTATCCATTGGGAACAACGGGACAATCAGAAACAGTATTGGGCCAATTGTTCTTCACGGAGGTTTGCTTCTGACACATGTGCCAACCTTGGGACAAGCTTGAGTTTTTTTCAGTCTTAGCAATACCTGCATGGATGACTCATGTGTCGGAATTCGACTGAAATTTCTACTGGGTGACTATTGAACAAAAATTAAACAATAATTCTCGAACACTTTTTCCCGTGTGATATTTTTGGGATTCAGAAATTTTTCAATAATCAGAAAAACACCACATACTCATTACGGTTCTGTCAGAATGTTTTCAGAGCGTTAATTCGTTTCAAATTCGTCAGATTCTTCCATAAAAATTCCATAGATACTCGAGGTTCGTCAGAGCTCTTCGAATTTTTGCAGAGAAAACTTTTTTTCAGAGATTACTCATGGTTCTGCAAAAATCTGTCCATATGGGACCGCATTACTTCATCAATTATGTTTCATTAATCAAACTTACGCCAGTAGAAATTTTGGATGGGAAAATACCAGGGCCTGACGAGGCATGCCTGATTTCTTATCAGGTCCTTATCAGGTTTCGTTACGATTTTCCCTATTTTGCTCGATTTTATGGAAATCTCATCCGAACCCTATTGTACCTCTGCGTTACAACCCTATTTGAATCCTTTTAGGGGAATCGGATGAGTCCCCTGTAAGGGCCTAATAAGATTTTCCTTATTCACGGTTTCCGGATTGTAACCTGATCAGGACCTTATTGAAAATAGCCCTGTGCGAAAAAACCAATAGAAACCGATAGGCGAAATCCTAATGGAATCAATGATGTCCTATCGGTTTCTGTGCGGTTATTGTCACAGGACCCAAGGGTTTCTATGAGATTCTAAGTGGAATCTGATGTTCCATGGGTTTCTATCAGCATGATCGGCAAAACCTGATTAATTCTGATAGGAATAAAATAGCTTATCGGTTTCTATGCGGTTATTGTCACAGTACCTATTGGAATCCATGGGAATCTATGGGACTTTTCGGACAGGGAGGGAACGCCTGATCAAATTTCTACTAGGGTATTGAATCCTCTCATGAAGATTATGTAGAAATTGGTGATCTTTTAATACACCTTTACATGTTCAATTTACGAAATTCATGTAATTTGCATCAGAGTTGTTATGTATCTTTGAACCATTATGAGTTGTTATGAAATTCAGGATATTCTCCCCACGAGGCAAACAAACGCTCTCGTTAGATGCGTGTACGATGTGTTTATCCGAATTGCATTGTCGAATACACGTATGAAATATTCGAATTATACGTAACTTGTATACGTTACTTGGATACGATGAATTGAAAACATGTGATTGAAGATCCATGTAAGCATTTAATGAAGTTTTGTACTTCACAGTGATGGTACACAATGCGCGCAATAACTTTGACAACAAGTTACGATCAAATTTAATATCATAATTTGCTACCAGATTTGTTACGTGCACTATGCACTTCATGTATGATTTTTATGCATTCTACACATTCAGAAAGAAAATATTGGAGCCAACTCCGTAAGTTTTTGGATACGGCGAATTTCGTCGCGGGGTTGAGTCAACTGAATATCGATTGAAGTATAAGTCCCCGCCCAATAAACATTTGATTTCTCAAGATATGTTTTAGATATGTTTAAGATGTCTTATGCGACACTTTTAGATATCTAAAAGATAACTTTTCGTACCTTGAGGTATCTTAAACATATCTTACGTCTCTTAAAACGTCCAAGACATGTTTAAGATATCTCAAGGTACGAAAAGTTATCTTTTAGATATCTAAAAGTGTCGCATAAGACATCTTAAACATATCTAAAACATATCTTGAGAAATCAAATGTTTATTCAGTTGACTCCCCTGGCGGAAAGATTTTGTTGAATTATTTTTACTTTCGGCACAGCAATAGTTGAATGGAATTCAATAAAAATCTTCAAATCTTAACGAACTTCAATGGAAGTTAACAAATTTCGCTAAAAGTTATTGTATTTTGTGGACAATTATTCAATTTTATCGAAATTTTGTTGAATTCAGTTGAATTTGGATCTGTTTCAACGAAAATCGAATGGGCCAAAAGCGAACGAAATTCAACAGAATTCAACGAAAGTTTTCTACTAGGGTCAAGCGTGCGACGAAGTTCGACGTATTCATATCCTTACGGACTTAAGGCAAATCTGGTGTGGTTACTCAGTGTGAATGTCAATTTAAAACAATGTATAAGTTTTATAAAATGATTGCTCAATCAAGGATTTCACACAATTTACATATAATTTATACGAGCGTCTTCGATAAAGCATCACGTAAGATGCTTACGTACAAATTATATCAAATTTTTCCATGAATAAGTCCTATTTCAAAATGAGTATAGAGAATTTACATGCGTCCTATGCATATTTTGTATAAAAGCTGTATATACATTTGAAAACAATTGATCATTTAATAGCATTTTCAATATCGATACTTTTGCATAAAATATCTATCTAATTTTTATGAATTTCTATAATTTTACCACGATGGAAATCGTGAAAGGGGTATTCTGGTCTAGACGCACGAATTTTAGGTGTTTTTTGAAGCGCGATAAAAAAAAACGAACAACATTTTTAATATCCATTTTTCCCTCAGATATTCATTCATGTTTTGATAATGAACACTGAAATTTTCAGTGGAAAAAAAACATCAAGAATTAAAAAAGGTACAGAGGGACAAAGTGGAGGGTGGAAACAAAATCATGCACCCCAGTTGACATGATTGCAGGGGTTCTAGTAATCTGAAACAAAAAAAATGGAAGATTCTGAATCGATGAGGATGCTGTTATCGCCCATACCTCGGAGAAAAAGAAAAAAAAAGTTTTTGGCAAAATGGCACCTGTTTGAAAAAAAATTCAACTTTTGACCTGTTTTTTTCAGTTTTTCGAATTTGTATACATAGTCAAAAACAAAATTTTCACATGAATCTAGTAGGGACGATATAGAAATGTATAGAGCAGGTTTATACCAAATTTCAAGTGAATCGGTCCATTAGAACTGGGGATATCGTTTCAACCGTCAAAGTAGTTCTGAGAAAAACGCGTTTGAAGATTCAAGCTCGATTTCAAACAGTCTATACAGTAGAAAGTAAAACTTGCTTTGATTCTACATATAGGGTTATTTCAAGATACAGACAAAGCTAGCCCTGTTCCATCTGAAAGTGAGCGCCGAAAACAAATGCTGACACAATGGGAAAAACTGAATTTTAGTCAATTTTTCATGTAAGATGCAGCAACATTCAGTCGGATTTTTTACAGGGTAAGTCATACAATAGTACGTTATACTTACATTTTCTCACAACAATCCTCTTGAAAACATGTTCTTAAAAGCCTAAACTATGAACATATGCAAAAAAGAAAAAAAATCAATTTTCCCAAAATTCTAGACCAGAATACCCCCCTAAATTTTAGTAATTTTTGATGATTACCTGTTTTTTATTCGATTTTTATTTTTAATCTGAAGTTACATCCCTGTTGAAAATCCCAGCATGGTCCAACAAGGAACCAATTTGGTCCCAGCTGGTGCCAGTTACAACCCATGATGGTTGGCCCAACAACCAATATGAGACCAACTTAGTTCCAACCGTCCCAAGTTGGTTCAAGCTAGTGCCAGTTATAGACCATGATGGCTGATCCAACAACCAATATGCGCCCAACTTGGTTGCAACTGGTTCTAGTTACAGGCCATGTCGGCTGACTCAAAAACCAATATAGGATCGTTCCAGCTAGACTGACCTGATTCCAACTCAACGTTGACTCATTTCAAATGCACCAATATCAAAGTGATTTTGAAAAATCAACATGATGCACGTTTTTTTTATCCCAGGATTAATTGAAGAACGTTATAAAAAAATATCAACAAATATAAATGTATTGTAAATGCAAACAGCCTGACAAACTGATGACCGAATCGTGAAATCTGCCTGATTGCGAAATTTAAAGAAAAGATACCTTTCAAATTAATTATAAATTAAAGAAAAATCTCGAAACGCCAGTGGGACAAATCTGTGACGCAATTTGATGAAAATGTAAACACTCTGGATGAATCGTACGGAAGTTCTGTTCTCATGCAATTTCCAAGATTCATTTATCACTACCTGAGGCTAGTGATGTTCGATTCCAATTCGATTTTTGGGAAAATCGATTCTTCTTTTAAAAAAATCGATCCTTCAGCCTAAGAGTCGACAATCGATTCTTTGCATTTATTCATTTTTCCTTTTCTTTCAACTCGATCCATTATGATTGGACTGTAATACTTTCTTCTTATTCAAAACCATTTTCATCAGGTAACATCAAGTAAAAACAGTGACCGCAAAAAAGAGTATTTTTCCACCTATTTTTTGGAACCGCGAGTTTCAGGTTGGAATGCATCCTAACAAATCCTCCATGTTGATCATTAGCGAGGGGATACCATTTTCCGGTGATTATAACACTGGTTTTGAAGGTGAAGTAGTATCAATTTTCGATTAAGATTATATAAAAATCTTTAAGTTTCCTATAGAAAAGAATCGGTTCTGTCAAGAATCTATCGATTCTGTCGATTTCTGTATCTCTAAAACCATTGTTGTGCTCACCGGGAAATGGTATTCCCTTGCAAATGATCGACATAGGGTATTTTTCAGAATGCATTGCAACCTGAAACTCGCGGTCCTAGAAAAACAGGCGATTTTTGCGCTTACTCTTTGGGCATCCATGAAACTTCAATTCCATTATGATTGTAAATTTTCCCTATCAACGGGTCGTGAATAGTTTTTGTTGTGGCATCATCTTGTCGTTCTCAACCAATCAAGCGTTGTAGAAAAGGATCCGTGAACAACTCAGAACACAAACTGCTGATGCCTCAACTGATCGTTTGCAAGATTTTGGTCGTATAAGATTTGGGCAAATTGAACGAAATCCTATTATGGCCATTTCTACGATATTAGATCCTAGATTTTTAAAAATTCATGACCCCTTAGTATATCTCAGTTCGATTGAACGGCTCACAAACTGGATAAAAGATACTGATCGAATGGGAATCACGAGCATAGAGAATCCTCAGCAAGGAATTGCAACACAAGAAATTGTTGAAGATGATTTATGGTCTTGATAATCTTATTCAAGTTGGATCACAAAATTCCGTTGAAGATCATAAAAATGAGATGCCTACAGACCTGAAGTATTATTCAGATCAACCTCTAATTACTGGGAAAGAAAATCCAATACAGTATTGATTGAAACACAAATTAATATATCAAACTCTCAGTATCATTGCGAAAAATCATTTGGCAAGTGTTGCAACGTTGGTACCGTCTAAACGCCTTTTTTCAAGAGCTGGAAATATTCTAACCGATAAAAGAAGCAGGCTTTCGTCAGATCATCTTCAACAATTACTGTTCCTCAATTCATTATCACTGAAAGACTGGCAATTACACGGAGGAAAAAAATTTAGGAACTAGTGCATGAGCGTCGATCACGTTATCATTCGCAAGAAGTTTCACCAGTCTATTCGGTGGAACTCCTTGGAATCAGAGTATGAAGCTATGCATTGCCTCATGGGGATGAGCGAATAAGTTCATGCTTTTATTTCAAGAATGTCTTCTTGCGATTGATATGTGATCGGTGCTCATGCGCTAGTTCCTAGATTTTTTCTCCGTGTATAAATTGATCAGTCGTACTTAAAATATTATGATTATCATCATTATAATAAATCAAATAACAAATTGCATATTTTCTTACACTGAAATGAAATACAGATACAATTTCTAAAGATCTCGTAACGTGATTATTCACGAATCAGGACAATCAAGCATCAGGAGGAGCGGGTAAAATTTTGGGCCAACTTGTTTTATAAATTTCAATTTAAAATAGGTAATAATCAAGCAGTTCATATCGCAAATTGGATTCTGAACATGAATCTGAATTCTTTCATGGTTTGTGAATATTAGAGAACAAAGTTTATGCAGAACTTCTGACATTCGGAGTTTATTATTCTGAAAATTCTCTTATGCTTACCAGGAATCGGTAAAAAAAACTAAAATTCACATTCAGAGTCCAATTCCAGTAGTGGATTACATTATTAAGCATTTTAAAATTTCAGTGAACTTATAATTTGTAGAAACAGTTGGCGCAACATTTGGCTCGCTTCTTCTGATGCTTGAATGCATTTAATATAATTTGCTATCACCCGATATTATGGTAATAAAAAGATTGTCATTATCTCTGCAAATTTTGATGTAATTTTAAAAAAATTCTTCATCGATTTTTCAGGAATCGATTTTTGAAGAAGAATCGAACCATCAGTACCTAAGGCCATACCAAGCATGGTCTGCCCCAGGTTGATACTACCCCAGCGTGTATGAACTCTGGCCCACTGTGGCCCCACTCTGGCCCAGTCTTGGGCCCATATTGGCAGGATGGGGCCCATGCTGGGCCGGGGTTGGTCCTATGGTACATGCATGCTAGGGTAGGACTGGGTAGAACCATGCAGGATAGTACCGACCCCAGTATACTGATATTAGGTAGTGCCAGCCTAGGTAGGACGAACCTGATTCCATTTAGGTTGATCCTACGCAGCATGGTTCGACCATGTAACCAAATTCCTACTGGTCCCACCCAGCATGGTCGAACCTCACTGGAACCCAGCTCGATTTTTTCAACAGGGATTATAGTAATGATGCGGTAACAAACTGTATTTGATGGATTCTTCCTTGTTTTTCGTATGAATATAATTCCTCGGATCAATGTTTTCTTGTTTTCCTTTTGAAGAAAAACAGGTGATATGCAGGTGGTCAAAAAAGTATTCCCTGTTGAAAAATTCCAATGAATTTCTGTAGATCTTGTGACAAAATGACATGGTTTTCCAACAGGAGATTATCTTCCATTGGTATTCGTGCACGGGAAAAAAATGACCACGTAAGAATTACATGAAAAGTGAGGTTATAATTACGGTGTGGATTTCATGTAGAATTTACTCCAGAGTCCTGTTGGATTTACATTGTTATCATGGTTACCATGGCAACACGCCTGCCGCTTACTTCAGTAGCAATGTACACGTAACATTGGTCCCAATGTGAATTTTACTCCAATTGCATGCACTTCAGCAGTTATGTCAAAATAACAACAACCAATGCAGAATCCACACGTCATTTTTTTCCGTGTGAGGTTTTACCGATTTTACCAATAAAAACCAATAGAATATTGACTTCCACATGTGACAAAACGACACGGAAAATGGATAGAAACCCATTGATTCCAACAAAATTACACCTATTGATTTCTATTGGAATTTTTCAAAAGTATTTCCCCACATGGAATGTAATTTAGAGAATTTATATATAAAATTATATAAAAGTTGTAAAAACAATCTGTTTCGAAGAAGATTATAAAATTTGTATAAAATTCTTATATAATATATGTATAATCTATAAAAATTGTATAAAAAGTCTGTATAAATTCTATAAAATGTTTTTTCACGGCGGAAACTTTTCCTCTATACGTTGAATTCAATGATTATACAATTATATAAAAATTTATACGGAGAGATTTATACTCTCTCCTAAAATATGTATAGAATCTATAAAAATTGTATATCAGTTCGAATAGAATAATTTGTGTATGAATCTGCTACATTGGATCGTTTAAAAATTTCAAGAAAACCAACATTTTTTATTGTTACAACAACATTCGTCTATACCTGTAATGAAATTTCCAACGGCAGTGGTAACTTTTCCGTATCCGCGTTGCACGCGAGAAACTGGCGCTGCGCAGGAACCGAATTACCGAACGTGATGAGATGATCGTAGAACTCGAGTCAGTCGAATTCGCGCCTGTAATGCGTGCGCTCGTTGTGCGTCGCGACTCTTGTTTTTATCAAAGTTTTCTCTCGCGAATTCCTAGTGCCAACCACCTCATCCTCGCCGTCATCATATTTGTATATAATTTATACCCGGACGTGTCGTTGCTTCAGTGTTGAGTTTGTTCATTTTTCTATGAAAATTCAGTTGTCCCGATCCAAAACAATATCCGGTATCGATGAACATTTACAGTTCTGCTTTCGATTACAACGTTTACCCTCGTACGATTTTTTTCTCTTCGTTATTTGTGGTTGTTGTCGATGATGACAGTTTTTGCTACGTGAAAGATCATCAACGAGAAACGTCGGGAAAAATGAAGATCGTAACAACCGTCAGGATCTCGAAGAAAGTAGCAGCATCGTCATTGTTGTCATTGTCCTCTTCGTCGTGCAGCGTCCTGGAGTGCTGTACGTGATGACATTGGAATGGTATGTTTTTCTCACGAGGAACTTCTCTATCATTTTTACACATTTTATCAATGCCGTAATTAAGAAATCCGAGAAAAAAGTTTAGAACTGATTCTGTAGGATCAGATAAAAAATTTCTCTCTGTTTGATTATAGGGTGAACTACCCAGTAGATGAACGATTCATAAAAGAAGTAACTCTTCTGTTGTGAAAAATTTTTGAGTAGTTACTTCCTTTATGAGTCATTCATCTACTGGGTAATTCACCCTACATGATCATGAACGATGATATATGATCAGATCTGAAGATTTTCAAAATTCATGAATCAAGTAATTTATGAATGGCCAGAGCCAACATTTCCAATTATTTTCCCAGTAAACAAACAATCACTCAAGTCACGGAAAAAGTCACATTTTAGAGCTCCCAGAGCTGACCAATATCCAACTAAAAGGTATCTTTAAGCTCACTTTTGTCCTTAAAGTTGTCTTCAAGATGAAAGCAAGCTTTTACAAGCTTGAAGAGATCTTTTAGTTGGACATTGGTCAACTTTAAGAGATCTAAAAAGTGACTTTCTTCATTTGTTGTTCACTGGGTTTCGTGAGAGCAATTATTCGAATGGAGAGAGAAAGTGCAATGAATCTCAATCTTTTTTGATCCAAGTAAATGTTATTTTTGTAGCATATTTCAAGCTAGTAACGATAGTATATTTTTTTGAATTACGAGTAAGAATTTCCCTTTTCCTAAAAGATTTCTTATGCAAAAGTTTTCACTGTCTTGAAGATGTCTTCGTTTGAGAAATCTAAAAGAAATCCAAAAACATCTTTGAGATCTCTTGAACGAAGACATCATCAAACTGTGGCATAAGAAATCTTTTAGACAGAGCCAAATTTTTTTTGTATAGGTTTTTTTCCCCCTCAACTCGATATCGATATATTTATGAAAACAAAAAGCACGAGTCTTGCCTTGACAGGGAATGAAAGTGGTGGCTCATACTTCTCTCGGATTCATTACGTAGAAAAATAATGAAGATATAAGGGAGAGAAATGCGTGGGTTCTTTCTTTTTTCATCCACTGTAAATTGCTTGTACACGGGAAAAAAGATTCATTCGTATCAATACAATCATCCGTTGAGTAAACATAATGACCATATTTTATACACATACGTCAAATAAACTGTTCTCTAGAATCCTGTGATACATGAACGTTAAAAAAAGAATATGTATATGTGAAATTGCATACAAACCGAATGAAATCACTCTTCCGTGGATCGAGAAAACTGCGTGTTTGAAACTTCAAAGTTCTTTCTAGTATAATTCGTATTGCTCAAGTTTGAATCGTTTATCGAAACGAATTCCCAATCGAAGATGGAAAAATCTCATTTGAAATTGATGAGAGTGTTCGGAAGTGAATCCTTTTTAATGATAGAAATTAAAGATATAAACACTTCAGTATTATTGTTTTTGCTCACAAATTCGTTTCAATAAACGATTCAAATTTCAAGGGTATTATAATTCACGTTCCAATTAATTTCTTCAATTTGGAGTAGACGTATGGAAGTGAACTTCGATATGGGATGAAAATATTTCATGTTAAATTTAAATTGAGTGTCTTTTATCTGGAATTTGAGGGAGTGCTTTGGTCGATTTTTCTACTAGAAAACTACTAGATCATTTCAACCGTTTTATGTCATTAATGTTCAATGAATCACATTGATCTTTAGATCGAAAAATTGTGAATAAATCAGAGAAGCTGGCTTTGGAAAAAAAATAATTGTACAGAATATCAAAAAAACTGAATAAAAGGTTCTTATAACGAAATTCCATCCTAATTATTCATTAAGATTTAATTGAACAACAAACAGACCAGACCCGGATTGGTTAATTGATTTTGAATCTCTTGATCCAAAGTTTGATGTAATCGATTGAATATTATCGACGTAAAACGGTTGAAACAATCTAGTAGTTCTCTAGTGGAAAAATCGACCAGAGCACTCCCTTAATAATTTGATTCGCACCTTAATTATGGTAGAAAGAATCGTGAATAGAATTCGGAGGGATTCAGCGTCCCTTTTTCTAGTTATAGAGTGTTTTCAAATTAACCATCAGTCTGCTCTTTTGATTGTGTGTACATAAAAATAATCAAATATTCTTGTCATATCTGTAATGGAATGAAGAAGGAGTCCTTTCTATAAAACGAGACACATATTTGATTGGTTTATAAATTCTCATATCTTACATATTTGATCGTGTTATGAAAATATGTGTACTGCTCGATATGATTTATTATCAAAGGTAATGTTACATTTTTTTAAATGATTTTCTCACATACGTACGAGTGTTCTTAGATAAGAATATTAGAGAATATTTTATTGAATAAAATGAATCGGTACAATACGTTTGATGTTCATTCTCAAAGCCGGATCTAAAGGGAAAGGGGGGGGGGGCAAAAGGGGGCCCATGCTCCGTGCGCCGAGGAAAAGGGGCACTCTGGCTACAATTTTCAAATTCAGACATTCACATTTTGATGAACTAAAACCGTACTGATTGCACAAATGATGGTTGGATATTTGATAACAAGATATAGTTGCATTTTATTTTCGATTGTATTAATCAACAATGCATTCAGCGGGGATTCCTCCATATCATTCTGACAATTAAATGAAAGCCCCAAGTAGGAAAATCTTCAGAATTACATATTTATAATTTCTATATAAATTGATATACTCTTCTGATATAAATTATATGTAATTATATATAAATTATATGTAATTATATATAAATTATATGTAATTATATATAAATTATATGAAATTTTGTAAATTTTTCCACTCTAAAGAGGAAAAATTTCCTATATCTGGCTCTGGTAATTTACGATTGGTAAAATTTGTACAGAATCTTTATGAATCCTTCATTCAAAGGGAACAATATAATTCAATTCGGACACTGTTGTAATGGAAATTTCAAGCGCGATCCCATTGTCCATGTACTTGGTTTCAAGGGTATTTTCTTCATTAAAAAAGGCTGACATCGAAACAGATTCTTATAGATGCTGTGACTAAAGCACATGGTTCTTCAGTGGAAATGTTTTTGCTTTCGGTACTAACAAGGTTTCGGCAATTTGTATCATTCTTGTACCATGTACACTGTTAAAAATGTCTTTGAATTCAATATACACTGTAAAAAAAAACTGGAAATTTACTGTGCAACTGGACTGGAAATTTCCAGTGCTAGTACTGGAATATGGATATTCCAGTACATGTACAGAGATTTTGTTGTTACGTTACTGAAAATTTACCAAGCATAACTGAAAATTCAGTCATTGTACTGGAATTTTCAAGTTTGAGATGATGTACTGAAATTTTGCCATGATTTCGCGAAAATTTTACCGGCTCGTACTACAATTTTATAGTTCTTGTGCACCAAAAAAAAATATTCCCTCAAAAAGGACTTGAGAAAAAATTTGGAATTTAGAAAAAAAAACCTAATCGTTGGTATACTGGAATTATACAGGTTTTTAACTGCAATTCTCAGGTTTTGTGATGGAATTTTCCAGTTACTATGCAATTGAATTATACAGGTTTTGAACTGCAATTTTCAGGTCGTGTGATGGAATTTTCCAGTTGCTATGCAACGGAATTTAATCACTGTTGCACTGAAATTTTCCACTTCTATTGGACTTCGTCATTTCTGGCAGGAAAAATTTCAAGTCTTTATATTAAAAATTTCCTGATTGAGATTTTGAATAATAATTGTAATCGTAGCCAATGAAATTGATATATGAGGTTTTTCCAAGACTTATCCTCTTGTGTTCTAGATATGAAGCATATGTAGTAACCCAAGCTGGCCTTCCAACATGTCGCGCTATAGCTCATCGGTTAGGTCTTAGGTTTCAGTTGGTAGGCAGGTAGAAAAGTGTGGGTTCAAATCCTGTTAGGTAGACATGAGTTTCTGTCCATCCAAATGAACGATCAAAAGTTTCTCAATCATCTTGGAACACAAGGACCCTGCAAAATCACTTTGCGTGAGCAATTTTTTTTCAATTTTCATGGATATTTTCAGCATTAATTTTCCAGTACATGTCCTGGAAAAGTCCAGCTCGTGTACTGAAAAATTCCAGTACCGAGGCTCAGAAAATTTCCAGTTTTGATGCGGAAATTCCATAACGTTTGCACTGAATTTTTGCAGTACAAATGTGCTGAAATTTTCCGGTACATGTACAGGTTAATGACTTCCAGTACATGTACTGGAATTTTCCGGTGAAATTTTTTTACAGTGATATCTTTCATGTATATTTGTATATGAAATTTCCAATGCTTGGTGATTGAAATGAGAATTAATTTGCACGCAACTAAATTGTAAATTTTCGCTATATTATATCATACATTAATATACTGGGTGTCTCAGGAAACACTACCCGCCTTTCACCAGCGTATTCCTCAGAGAGAACTGAACAAATTTTCTATGTACCATTTTCTGATCTGAGGTTTAGTTTCAGAGGCATAAAAAATGTAAATTGACCATTCAGGTGAGAAATACATCGGCTACTCCTATGATCAATGAGTAGACTTATGTAGCTCTTACTTGATTGGTTAGCGTTAACTCCGAAACTAAGCCTCAGATCAAAAAATGGTTGATGCAGAGTTGTTTAGTTTTCTCTCAAGAATACACTGATGAACGGCGAGTAGTGCACTGTAAAAAAAACTGGAAATTAACTGTGCAACTGGACTGGAAATTTCCAGTGCTAGTACTGGAATATGGATATTCCAGTACATGGACAGAGATTTTGCTGGTACGGTACTGAAAGTTTACCAAGCATAACTGAAAATTCAGTCCTTGTACTGGAGTTTTCAAGTTTGGGATTGTGTACTGAAACTTTGCCATGATTTCGCGAAAATTTCATTAGCTCGTACTGCAATTTTACAGTTCTTGTGCATCAGAGAAAAGTATTCCCTCAATAAGAACTTGGAAAAAATTTAGAATTTGGAAAAAAAACCTGATCGTTGGTATACTGGAATTATTTTTGAACTGCAATTTTCAGGTCGTGTGTTGGAATTTTCCAGTTATGCTGGAATTTAATCACTATTGCACTGAAATTTTCCACTTCTATTGGACTCCGTCATTTCTGGCAGGAAAAATTTCAAGTCTTTATATTGAAAATTTCCTGATTGAGATTTTGAATAATAATTGTAATTGTAGCAAATAAAATTGATATATGAGGTTTTTCGAAGCCTTATTCCTTTGTGTATTCCAGATATGAAGCATATGTAGTAACCCAAGCTGGCCTTCCAACATGTCGCGCTATAGCTCATCGGTCAGGTCTTAGGTTTCAATTGGTAGGCAGGTAGAAAAGTGTAGGTTCAAATCCCTTTAGATAGACATGACTTTCTGTCCATCCACATGAACGATCAAGTTTCTAAATCATCTTGAAACACAAGGACTGTGTAATATCACTTTATGTGAGCAATTTGTTTTTTGATTTTCATGATTATTCTCACCATTAATTTTCCAGTACATGTCCTGGAAAAGTCCAGTTCGCGTACTGAAAAATTCCAGTACCGAGGCTTAGAAAATTTCCAGTTTTGATGCTGAAATTCCATAGCATTTGTACTGAATTTTGGCAGTACAAATGAGCTAAAGTTTTCCGGTACAGGCACGGGTTAATAACTTCCAGTACATTTACTGGAATTTTCCGGTGAACCTTTTTTACAGTGTGTTTTCTGGGTGTTTACTGAAATTTCATTCAAATGTAATTGAAATTCCAATAAACTTCTCAGTTAGATGAATAACTTTTGCTCCCATTACATGTAATTGGAAGTTCAATCAGAAATTGCAAACAGTGTAATGATAGTAGAGGATACTTTTTGTATTGGTTGGGACTCCGACAGATATTTTTAAGATATGTAAACATAGAGACTAATATACAATTTAATTTCATTTTCAATCATTGGACCGATTGATATCATTCAATGGCACAAAAAAATATGAATAGTGACAACTAGTTGGTCTTCCTGCTGAAAATTTCTCGAAGCAAACGATAAATATTCACCGACCATTTCGAATGTGGTTTCTGAATCTTAAATCCCACGTCTTTTTATCGTCATTCGACTATAACTTCTATCGTATATGATGGGATTTATCACAGACTTTGTGAAATTTCATCGTAAACGTTCTGTGGAAATCATCATAGTCAATTTGAAAAAAATATACATTTCTTTTCGAATATCTATCACCGTTTTTTATTGGATATTTACGATAAAATCCTATATACAACCCTTCATAAAAATCCCATAGAACATGATTCAGAAACCACATTCGAAACGATGAGAAAAAATCTACATTCAGAGAAGAGTTTATTCGGATTTAATCAATCTTGTTTTGGATAGGGCGAAATCAATATTTATTACATACAAACATGACTCATTATCCTCAGATAAGGTTTAATACCAGTTAAAAAATGTCATATGAAGTTTTTTAACAATTAATAAACTTCATTTATAGTTAATAAGCCAAGTTTACGTGGAAAAAATATTTATTTCGCCGTATCCAAAGTAAGCTTTATTAAATACAAATAAATTCTTCTCTCAGGGTATCGTTTTCTATGAGAAATTTTCAGCAGGACTAAAAATATATATACATATGAATTAGCGATGGCCGATCTTGGAAGAGTCGATTCTTGTTTATAGAATTTTTATACAATTTTGATCGAAATTATATAAAATTGAATAAAAACTCGGTAAATTTCTTATTGAAAAGAATAGATTCTTTCAAGATCAGCCATCACTAATATGAATCCATTAAGATTATTTTTGGCATATCTACATCAGAGTTCTTTCTGCAACACGTTCTTTTCTGTATCTATTTTATTCTCTTCTATCTGATCCAATTTCGGATTTTTATTCTTTCTTTCTTGTTCCTTGTTCTTCAACAAAAAATATAAAATACAATATAAAGTTCGTAAAATGTGAAATGAAATGTAAATTGAAAGATCATTTCAAATTCAAGATAATTTAGAAAGGAATTGGAAAACACAAACTGAGAAAAATTCAGAGTTGAATTAACCATGGCACTTCGTAATCGAGAAATATATGACCTTACGATGAAATGAACTATAAAATTTACTGTGAAATGACAAAAGAAACCTGATAAAATTCACAATGTTTCACAGTAAGTTTCATTAAAACGGTGGTATGTCTCTATGCGTTGTTATAATCCCATAGCGGCGGTTAATAAATTGGTGACATATTTATAAGTATTTTCTTACACAGTCACTGAATATCCACACTCACAGAAAGGATTTCTTCAAATGAGAACATTTTTTTTGTCGCTGGGACAAAACTCATTTTTTTCTTGAGCCTAGAAAATTTTACTTGAATCAAGAAAAGTTCGTTTTGATTTCAAAAGAAATTTTCTTGATTCAAGTAAAATTTTCTGTGCTCAAGAAATAAATGAGTTTTGTCCCAGCGACAAGAAAATTTTTCTCATTTCAAGAAAGCCTTTCTGTGAGTGCATGGCTGTTAGCAACTCTGTGTGTAAAAATGTTCATGGCATCGATTCGTCAACCTTCACAACTAGCAATCATTCCTCAGTCTAATGACATAGTAATGGCATGCGAAGGAGATTTCTCACATTCTGTCGAATGTCGTCGCGAGTATCTCATGGTCGCGGAGAGTCTGTCACAGAACGGAGTACAAATTATTGGAATAGTAACAATTGATTTCACATTTGAAGAAGTATTTCTTAGGACTAGGGGTGGACTCGAGACCCTTGAGCGGAATAGTAAATGGAGTTCAATTGTACGATCTTCAAAGGCAAATCTTCACATTAAGGCAAGTGTGAGCATGGAATAGTTGGGAATGACACGTCTGAGTCACGTTTTACTCGAGAGTCTCGAGTCTACCCCTTACTCAAGACATAACTCTAGGGGAAAAATTTTCAAAATATAAAGCTGAAACTAGCAGCCGATTGTTGTAACTCTTGATTGAATCTTGTTGAAGCTTTGTTAACCCCCTAAGTACCAACCCGTCAAATAGATGATGAAAAATTTTTTTTCCTCCCTACATCAAAAATGTTGTGAGAAATCTAAAATCGGTGAAAACGAAATTTTCAAACTTTTCCCTTTTTCAACTGTCCCAAGTCCACAAACCTTGAATGAATTATGAAAGAATCTTTATTGCATCGAATGGAATTCAGAAAAATTCCTCATCATCATGTTTGCAACCAACTGCTCTTGGGATTGAAGAAAAAGTGAATTTAGTAAAAGTAACGAATTTGCAACGTTTGTAGCTTGAGGGTTGATATCAGAAATCGATCAAGTTGCATTCTAGTAGATGTTTCAAATGCTTACATCCATAATAGACGTTTCGTATTAAAAGTTATTAATCTATCGTATCGACTGCTAGTTTCAGTTCCATTTTCAGAATCATATATGATTTGATATAATTTATATATAAGTTATAGATCAATTCAATGTTTTGATTGAATGAAGTTAGTCTGTTGATAATGGTTGATAAAATTCCCAATTCGGTAGGGAGTTTTGAATTATAAAGTAATATTGGTGGTAGTAGTAGCAACGGAAACAGCAAATGGAGAATGAGTAATTGAGATGAGATAGTAGGCAAACTGAAGACCCGTTTTTCACGTACACGGTATGAGACTCGATACACTCGAAATAACTCTTCGAATATTATCAGAGTGCTACGTGCTGGGCGTGAATCTATCTCACATATGTTATGCGATGAGAAAAAGATATCCGTGAATTGATAATCCCATATAATGGAATTCTAAGAATATATGTAATATAAATTGAAAAATTCAGCACATCACAGGATTATTTGATTTTTCTCTGTTGTTTCTTCTTTTTTTTGTTTTTCTTCAAAAGTTCCTCTGATTTCAATCTGAAGTTAAGGGTCTTAATATAAGAAATTTAAATCATATCAGGTTTTCAAATAGGCGTAAAATATTTTACGCCAACTTCTATCATAAATTGCGCTTCAACAAAAAAATTCTCCCAACTACGCATAAATTCAACTGCAATAATTGCTTGATTCAACTAAATTTGTAGTTGACTCGACTACGCATAATTGAATGAACCTTGTATTTAAATTGAGTCGATGAAGGATTGTGGTTGAACGCATCCAACTGTCGTGCGTAGTTGAGTTCTTTTTCTTAACCGTACAGTTCAGACTTCAGAGGCCCGGATAGTAAAATATGAAGAATATAACAAGGCAACATTGGAAATCCGTCAACTTTCCATACTTTATTTTTATAAATTCATTTTCAAACATTTTCTTTTGTCTTTATTTTCCTCTTAGAGGAAAAAATGAGGGAAGAAGTGATCGCCTGTGTGGAAATTAATTCTTGGCGGCAGTTTGAGGCAAACTAGGCGCCCTTATTTTATTTCAGGCCCTGTTTTGGTTACCCTTACAGGGCCTAGACAGGATTTTCACGCACTCGTTTTCAGGGCCTGCGTAGTATTCCCAACTTGAGCCTATATAGGACACCCATGATGAAGCCAATGCAAGCGCTGAAACTAGGACCTTGAAAAAGATCATAAATTTCCACACGGGCGGTCTGAAATCGGTTCTTTTCCTCCCTCTAAACAGACATAAAAACTTGAGCTTCTCGAGTAGGCGAAAAGTTTTTTATTATATAACTATTACAGTGTGTTTTTAAATTTGTTCGGAGCTGTGAATAACAAAATGGCGACTCCTCAGTGTTTTTCCGTGGCCAGACAAATAACTCCTGCAGATTTGAAGCTATACAATCATAAACCAAGAAAATTTCGATTGAATTTGATATTAGGTACAGCTGTACGTATGTTTTTTTTTGTTTTTGATTGATTCTCGCCAAAATTGCACGTTCTTTAGAAAAATTCCAAAAAATGAATAACGAAATCCGCTCAAAAATCGTAATAAAAAATGAACTATGCATTATATATAAAAAAATCCTACGTACTGCTGTAGCTAATATCATATTAAATGTACATTTTCTTGGCTTATGTTTGCATCTTCAAATTTGCAGGACTTATTTGTTCGGCCACGGAAGAAAATTTCCAAGGAAAAACACTGAGGAGCCACCATTTTGTTGTTCACAGCTTTGAAAAAATTTGAAAACACACTTCAATATTCATATACGAGTATAATATAGAATTTTTTACCAAATTTCGATATGTTCAGTTTTGTTGTTGGAAAAAGGAGTTATTCACCCCTTTAACTCACAGTTACGTTAAAAATATGAAGAATTCTTAGATGGAATCAACTATTTTCAACTAATTCAATGAGAATATTTCAAACTTGAAAGGCACCAAGCATGGTATAATGTTTCGCTGGTTTCAATTATTCATATAACTTTTCAACTACTTGGACCTCGGAGACCCGAACTGTACGTTCATGTCGCTTTGTTTGTTATTCCAACTTCTGCTACAACTGCACATTGGAACAACAGCTGTAATAATTTTTTCCCAACGCCTTGTGAGCAAGGATGATCATCACAAACAATCGGTCGATAATCATGAGTATAAATTGATATTGAGACTGCATATGTAATTCCCAGGGCCTAAAAGTCTCAATCTGTACGAATGAGGGTTAATTTTGTTCCCCAATACTCATAGATCATGAGGAAATGCAGATTCATACTCAGAGTCCAATTTTAGGTATGCGTTTGATTCCCAAATTATCTCTTTCAAATTTGTATTCATGAAGTAATGTATGAAAAGTTTGGCGCAAAATTCTATCTATTTCTGATGCTCGAGGATCCCTAATCCCTCTGGTAAAAACGCGGATGGATTCGAGTAAAAATTTGCAGATGGATACCAAAATAGGATTGAAACGGATAGAAATACAATCCACTTTTGTTCGTTTCAATCCTATTTTTGTATCCCTTGGCAAGTTTTTATCCGAATTCATCCACTTTTTTTACCATTTTAGCCAGATTGTTTTGACTCTCTGAAAAGATGAAATCAAGTAAAATCTTTCGATCAAATTGTGACATGCTTTTCTCTTTAAAACAATCTACTTTCCCTTCTTTCTATGAAAAAGCAGCATTTTTTATTAATTAATTAATTTATTTATTTTTAATCAGTTGAAAATAGAATTCCATCAACCAAACGTTAGTCAATTTTTATTCCGCCTGAACTCCTTCCCCCGACGATAATGCATTTTCAAAACCACAGAAAATTCTGCTCTGTTGCGGTTGAACGAGAAGGATATCGTCCCACAAATCCCGTGTACCTACGACACATATTTCACCCTATACATATGGGAAAAGGTTAAAGGTTAAGAGGGTGCCTTGATAAAACACAAAGGCTTGGTACCGATGTGCGGTAATCAAAGGAGATGAACCTAATATTCTTCCTCCTTCTAGAATAGTCAAATTGTTTTTTATCATTATTATTTTTTTCTTCATATATTCATTTCATTGCACAACAAACATCAATATCGTCGTTTCTGGAAAAGAAATCGCCAAATCAGAGTGGAACGAAACGAAATCGATACAGCAGAGAATATCTGTATATAAATTCGTCTACGTGGAGAGCTGAGTTAGCATCAGCTGTATTATATTACACCTTCGTAATATGGAACATTATCATTAAATTTACATATGTTACGACTATATGAGCGACGCTACTCCGTTTGACTCAGCTGAATCTGTTTCACAATTGTTTCCAACAACCACAAAATCATAACCCTATCACCATAAAATTCTTCATTTTTCCTCCCTGTTTGCGGTAACTTCAATTTAGATTCCATTCTATTCCACGATATTCCGTTTATATATGTTCGTGCTACTTTCTAATGTACAGAGTGTCTCAGAGAAAGGACAAACCATTTATGAAATGGTTTCTGAGGCCAAACTAAAACATTTGCTTTTGATAAAATATCGGAAAGTGCATAGTTTTTGGATTTTTAATAATATAAATTGACCATTCGGATCGCGAGCATATCGACTATTTCGGTGTGTGGAATTATGTAGCTCTAATTTGAACTAAGCATTTTACAGCGTTTTTCCACACAGAAAAGGGTCTTATTTTTGCTTTAGGGGTCGTCCATCAACTATGTGGCCAATAAAAGGGGAGAGATGGGTAATGTTGAATGCTACACTGGGCTACATGGGAGGAAAAGGGGTTTGGTTTCAAGCTACGTGGTTTTTTATTAATTCTGTTCTTGGAAGAAAGTTCCACATCCAGAAAAATTATCCATTTGAATATGAACCGAATAGATATTCGATTGGATCAGATAAGATTTCACTTGATTCGAGTAAATCTCATTTGAAATGGGAACAATATTATTTCAAGGAGATGAATCTTCCATTTCAGTCAATTCAAATTTTGTATCAGGGTCATATTTTAAATAAAAATTCATTCGATTGGAAATAATATAATTGAACGTAAAAAACTACGTTCCCACGTAGGGGGAGGGGGAAGGTTCTGAGAAAAGCCACGGTAGAGCTACGTGGGGAGAAAGGGCTATGTAGTTTATGGACGGCCCTTTACACGGAGAAAAGAATATAATATTTTTTCTCATTTTGCTTGCTAAAGTAGAAACAACCCGTACAGCACCGGACATTTATACGTTGCATCTACGTTGCCCCCACGTGGGATCTCCGCTCATCCACGTTCTATCCACATCCACCATTTATCCACGTAGAGTCAACGGAGATGCAACGTAGAAATCGGTGGATGTGTTGTTAGGGAGGAAGGTTTGTGAGGCATAAAAATACGGGAAATTACGAAGGAATAAATAAAGTTTACCATACGCTTTTTAAAATATAATGTTCAACGTTTAAAATTTCAATCCTAGCTAACACTGTTTTTACAATATTCGTAATCTTTTGTATTTTCATATAAAAATTCCTTTTTCAAACTTTCCTGTTTATGGTTTAGTATAGAAAATAATAGAAATTCTTATATTTTCGAACAGCATTTTTCTTCGTGTAGGAATCGACTCCTGAAAGGTTCTCAATATTTTCTGGAACACTCTGTGTAATCAATGATAAACCTTTTTTATAGAGTGGATGTTTTCTATGCCTTTTTCCTTTGGTACTCCTACTGAGATCATTCATTTCCAAAGTGAGTTATCTACAAACCAAACGATCGAATCGAGTACCAAAAGTCTTAGCGTCAGTATTTTGATTGCGTGATTCCCTTTTTTTTTCTTTTCTATTAAGAACTTCAAATAATTCACATTCCTCGGATACCTTCTTTTTCGTTAAATTGTTTCAGAAGACAATACACTTCATAATGTACAGTAAGATATTACGGTCGAATAACAGGTATAATGAAGGCAAATAAAATGGAATTTACATAACAATAAAATTCATAATCAGGAGATTATCAAAACCTTCATGAATCGCCAAGGCGACTAAACTTATTTATGCCAAATGAAGGATGTTGTTTTTGTAAATATTCCTTCCTCTCCAAATATCCTCCTTTGTTTTAATCATTTCAGCTTCAATGCGTATATTTGAATAAAGTGATTCCAACTCTTTGTCTGAATCACTTTTTTCTTCCTTCATGCTTTTTAATATAAAAAAAAACACTCATTTGGGGGAGCTGTAACAATTCTTGTATCTCCATAGTTGAACTGATGGGTGAACGTTGGATCAACTCAAAATATACCTCATGGATTATGATGTTAGCGTTTAATTGCACAGAAAGAATTCTATTTGAAAAATTACTGTGAAATTTCAGTGATCGAGGGACAAGTACCAAACATTGCTGACAAAAAGTACTGCAAAATTTTGGGTCTCAATAGTTGAGTACTCTATTATGCGATTACTAATTCGTTCCGATAAACGATTCAAACTTCAGCAGCATGATTTTCATGAAAAATAGGAATTATTGAGAATTTTGGAAAATCTTCCAAATGTAGTTCAATCATTGTTGTTGATAACAATATTTTACAGCATTCAAATAGATTCGACGAAATATCTGATTATGTTCGTAGTGTGAATGATAAGTTAATTAAAATAAAAGACACAGGTTACAAAAATTGAGTTCAAATGATTATTATGGTACAGAGTGAAAGATTTTGTGTATTTTTAACCCACGTGTATATCCCAGGAGGTCCACTTGCAATTTATGTTAAATATTAACACAAAAATGTTAAATTCACACTGAAAATCTGTGAATTTCAGAATTTGATATGTTGTTTTCAATACAAACTCTCAGTGGACCTCTTATGACACAAAATTTTTCGCTGTGTAGAAATTTTTTAAAAATATTACTGTGCATTTCGTAAACCTTATAGAAAATATCACTCTTAACTGTTTAAAAACTCACTAATTTTTTCAGGCTGCACAGTAATTTTGTGAAAAATGTTTACTTGTCCTTCGATTACTGGAATTTCACGATAATTCTTACAACAAAATCCTTTCAGTTTGAGTTTGAATGGTCTGGATATGGGATGAGTTCAACATTTGATCAAAGTTTTTCATGGCCAATCACTGCCGGTAGAATGATTCTATTTCAGTTGAATCTTTGCTGCTGCAACAAATTTTCAATTCCATCAGCAAAAATTTAGCTAGGGCCAGTACCGGCTGTCCCGAGGGTGCTCATATATTACTGTAAAATCCTTTCGCGTATCGTTCACATATTTGTTTCACATTCGACGATTTCACAGGGAACAATTTCATTAAAAAAATTGTACTCTCAGACGAAATTCATAGATCGAAGAACATTTGATTCCTGTAAACGCCTGTACAAAGTTTCTAGGGTACCAATATGGCATGCGTGATACTCTCAACTCCACTCGTTGAAAACCTCTCCTCCTCTTTGCCCTTCCGTTTTTAAGCGAGCTTCGACTTTATAGCATCATCCACTAAGAGTGATAGTCGTATCAATAGCCCAGGCATCGTAACATTTTTATTATTTATCGTTCCTCTGATGTGAAGGCACGAGACAAAAATTTATGTTCGTAGTAGCTAGCGGCTCGACACACGTACAGGTATTGATTTTTAAAATTCAAGGCAGATAGATTGACAGATGATTGACGGAAGTTGAAATTGAGAAGCTTATGATGTGCAGGAAAAAAACAAGAAAATCAAGGAAGATGGAATATTCGTGAATTTTTTTACAATAATAACATTCTTATTTTCTCAGTCGATTCAATTCTGATTGAATTTCATTTCATCGATATTGCGTCAAAGTGGTATTCATTTCTCTTCTAGTTCTATTTATCGCATGTTCAAATATATAGTAGCTATAGTAATGAGCGATCTAAATCAGTTTCTGTACGTAACCGTTAGTTTGAGAATAATTTATTGTTAAATTTCATTATTCACATTCGTATTCAGAAATCCATGATTTTAGATTCAACCACGCACATGTGAAAAGTAGGAACCCTCGATCATGATAGGATAAACTGATAACGAAGTTTTTTAATTCTATAGAAAAAAATTTGAAGCAATTATCGCACATATTTTTGTATCAAATTCGCTTCAGAGTTTGTGAGAATTCGAATCAAATTTGGTATGGAAATAATTACAAGATGATACTATTTTTGGCATTGTAAAAAGCTTGGTTTCAATTGACTGTGTCATAATTTGATAAAAACTGGCTGAAATTTGCATGTTGCAAAAGTTTGAATCGTTTGCAAAAACGAAATAAAAATTCTAACTTAGAAAATCTGATCAATCATTGTTATTTGTCTTCTCGAATCAACTCTTTGGAACTGGAAACATTGATTGAAGAAAATGAAGCTGAAACTAGCAGCCAACTTTCCAAGCTTTCGACTAACCTATATGCTTGAGTATTCTTCATGTCAAAAATTGATTCGGTAGCTCTCAACTATGTATTTCGATTGTTCAAATTTTTGATAAAACGCTTTGTTGAAGAATTACATCATTCAGCTGCTAATTTTGGGCTACTAGTTTCAGCTTCATTTGAAGAACTGATCGGTAGGCAAGCCGAAATATATCTTAACGGGGCTTTACAATTCGGGGTATTAGAAAACGATATATTGATTACCAAAATGCGTCCTGGACATGAGTTCCACGCATTTAGGCACGCAGTTGAAGGAATCAACAAAGATCATGCTAAATTTTCACCTGCAGCCACAGCTACCTACAGATTACTCCCAGAAATTCAATTGACAAAACCTGTTAGAGGAGAAATGGCGGATCGTTTGAAGAACCCCTACAAACAATGATTACTGGCGGTTTAGTGGGCCGCTGAAGGCCCTGCGATGCCAGTGAAGACCCGTTACTGGCCCTTTGAAACGCCAGCAGTCGTGTTTACTGGGACTGCTTTCCCAAATAGCATTGAAAGTCCTCCGGACGTTTTAGAAACATAACCTCAGTTCTGCGCGCTTCGTCTCCGGGGAGTAGGTTGAAATACGTTCAGAGAACGTTAATTTTTGATGCACCTGAATACGTTCCCAGTACGTCTTTTTCATCTACCACGGAACGTTCTCGTTACGTTTCCCAAACGTACTTGCATAAAAACTGACCTTTACAAACATATGCGTAGTATCGCAGAACGTCATTGACATCTTTATTGATCCCGTCCCCAAAACGTCGCATGGTGGACATCAATTGAACATCACAGAACATTTGTATATCCCTGGGACGTACATACGACGTTTTTAGAACGTCCTGGGATTATATTCGGACTTTTTCTGTGAGAGCAAGTACGTTTGATGAACGTTCAGAAAACCTCCCGATGCTATCCGGGTTAGCCCAGGAGTCATAGAAGTAGTAGAAACTAAAAAAGGGACTACAGAATCCCAAGAAGCGAGGGTCAAAAATGCTCGTTACGATAGTTGTTCGCGAAATGTTTTTTGTCATGAAGATATTAAAGCCCATACAGCACCGGGAGGTTTCCTGAGCGTTCAGAAGACGTGCTTGATTTCACAGAGAACGTGCAAATAACGTCTCAGGATGTTCTAAAAACGTCGCATGTGTGTCCCAGGGACATGCAAATGTCTCGGTTAGTTCTATCTATGTCCCCGTGTGACTTTGTGGTTTTTCAAGGTTAGTTTTCATGAAAGTACGTTTGGAAGACATGATAAGAACGTCTGGTAGTAGATCAAAAGAACGTGCTTAGAACGTATTCCAGGATATCAAATGGGAAGGTACTCTGAACGTTTGTAAAACTTGCTTCAGCGGGACCAAAACACGCAAAACCAAGAGCACGTTTTCAAAACGTTCAAAGAACTTTCTGTGTTGTCTGGGAGATTTTGTACAACTAGGCTGAATTCCCGATCATTATATATTTACAGTGGAGTCTATAGGAACCTTACCATCGGCTGTATTATTTATAGAAGCTGTACAAGGGTTGAAAGGAAAGTCTAAAACATTCATAGAGTAATTAGAGAATAATAGTTAATTCTATAATTATTTATATATATTCTACGACACAATAAATTTTCCACATCGCTAATAATTCCGTTGAAAAATCTTTGTTCTCTATGTATTTCTACGAAACTAGGATCGACTATTCAGTCTGTTAACCTTGATCTCCGGTTGTGCTAGAAGATTTTGGGTCTTCAACAGCTGAGTATTTCGTATTACTAATTCCCCGAGTCGAAAAATTTGAACGGTTTTTGGCCTCATATTTCGATTTTAGACCAATTTTGTCCTGATTGTTGAATAACGCGGACAAAAACAGTACTCTTTCAAAATTTTAGTCTGAATTTCTCCACAATCACTTTAATTCGTTTGAGGAGAAATTCAGACTAAAATCATGGAAAAGTACTGTTTTTATCCGCATTATTAAAAAATCAGGACAAAATCAGTCTAAAATCGAAATACGGGGACAAAAACCGTTCAAATTTTTCGACTCGGGTCGTTTCAATAAATAATTCATACTTCAGCAACATTGGCATTCAGCTTTTTTCAATGTGCCGGAAATTGTTTTCGGTGTTTACACTCAAAATAGGATACTCTTAAGTCTCGCTCTTGAGTCTTCCCAGGAGGAAGATGTTATGAGGGTTCAGAACAAGTCCGAGCACACTTTAATGTCTACCTTTAATTAACTACGTTGCCTGGTTATGAGAACCAGATGTTTCTCTAAGTGCAGGGTAAGTTCTCTCAAACAACTGCAATACAGTTGGTTTCAAATATCTCATCTACTGAACATGACAGAAGGGAAAAATATTTCTCTGTGTAAAAAGAATTATCTGATATTCCTTTTTTATTTGGCATTTAAAATATCATTCGTTGCAATACAAAACAGTATATCGAGATATGCAACGTTGATTCAGAAATAAGAATGAATTAGGTTGTGCGGAGAGATAAGGAGAATTTACAAAAACACAATTTTCCGCAATGCACATGTGGAGTCGATAAGATCTATGAGAGTGTGTGGTACAGAGGATGCAACATGGTTGGTACAGATATCGGACCGATTTTTCTTTTTTCCTTCCTATATCTCCACAAATAAAATATTCATTTCTCTTGTTGTTCTTCCTACCGTTAGTGCTGTTACCGCCAGTCCCTGAAATTAAAATTTTATTGGAAGAAAGATAAGAAAAATCGTTTCCCGCAGTCTTATTCGAGTGTGAAAATGAAAAGAAAAAGAAATGTAATATCCAGAATGAAATGTGTTTTCTATTTGCGGATGCATGTACACGTTTATGTGGTGTATTCATTGAATCAAACGGGAATAATCGTGGGGAAAGTGTTATCGATTTTTCAAATATACGTGGAGAAAATTTGTTAACATAGATTAATCTTGTAATGGTGGAATATAGTGGAGTTGTCACTAAAATTACTTAATTTTTATACATAAATACTACCCAACAAACACCCAAGGTCTTGAAGACATCTACAAGATATCTATAAGAAGACATCTTTTAGACACATCGAGAAGATGTCTTTTAGATATCTAAATGACATCACAAAAGAGATATCTTAAAGATATTTTGACATGATATCTAGAAGATATCTCACAGAAATGTCAGGAACATGTTTTTGAGTTATCTCTGAAAGACATCTTTCAAATGTCGGATCAGCATAGTCTACAAGACATCTTGAGAGAGTTCCTGAATATCTGTTACACATCTTAAGAATTGTCTAAGAAAGGCAAAAGTCACGCCATATTCCTTTTTCAGAACTCATTAGTGATTCTTTTGTACTGTCTGGGATGTCTTCATGATTTCAAAAAGACATCTCAAAGATATCTAAGACGTTTCTTAGAAGAATGAGAAATATATCATGTAAAAGATGTTTTCCACATGTCTAAAACACATCCTAAAACAATCGAAAACATATACCTTGCATCCATCTCAAAGATGTCTTCCATATATATCTTTGTCAGCGTGTCTGAAAGATATCTTGTGCAAGACATTTTTTAAACATCTAGAACTTGTTGAAATTTGTTGCATGAGAAGTCTTTTAGATGTCCAAAAAAATATCTTCACGAACGTCTTCCGAGACATCTTCCATGATTTTAAGACATTTTTTAGCTACTACTAGATATATTTTCGTTTGCTGGGTATTCATGGATTTGTTTTTACGAATGGAAAATTGTAATTCTTCCTCTCTGAGAGAAGAGTATGATAAAGTCCTTTCCATATCCTACAAAGATTTAGATTTCAACCCCTTGTTTATTTTCTCTTCACATTTCAGTTCAGTACCTCAATGACGATCCTATTCACCCCAGTGAGAGAGCTTGATTAGGTTCAAGACAATCATTACTGTGACCTTCGGTTACCCTAGATCCTGATGTCTCTTCTTGTATGCGAGATTCAAACCTCCAATTGTAAAGGAATTCTATCTCATGTTAGCTCAAAATTAACTATAATAGCTAAAATTTAGTTGCCGCAGTAATATTTTTAGTTATCCAAATATCAAATACATAAACTATCATCATATCATTAAAATGGAATCCATTCGTACCAAATCTTTTCGAAAGATATACATAATTTCAACAGGTTGTTTCAATCATCCATTCATTCTTATCCTTGAATAATCCAGAAATTTCGTATGCATCTTATTATTTTTTTATACCACACACCTCCCTTCGGTATTCCATTTTGATTTCAATATGGAATGTTCTTCGATCCTATTCTATCTCGGCAGGAAATCATTGTCGAAGGGGCGAATGGTGACGAAAAGATGGGATCTCTTATAAATTTCTCCCACGAATTCCAATTGAGTACACGCGGTAACGTTTGTACAAAAAATGTTCTTCGACTTCTTCTTTGTTTATTAGGTATATTGAGATGAAATCTTTCAATCTTTATGAGAACGTGGAGCGATATTTCAATTTTTCAAGTGAAAAAAAGTACAAATATGTTTGCTCAAGTACACTGGGAGAAGTGTATATTGAAGATTACTATAGGTATTTTTATGGTACTCGTGGGATATACCTCATTATGAAGCTCAGAATCATATTTTTTCTCAATTCTAACGTATTTATTCTTCCCCTTCGTGAACTAGGATGGTGAACATTTGTGGTTTAGAATTTTTTCCGTGTGCAGAAAAACTTTTTCCTGGTCATTGAATTTACTAAACGATGCGTTTAGATTTCAATGCTTGTGCTGACGAAGGATTCATCACTGTGCAAATAAATTGTGGGTGATTTTGTGGACAGAATTGTAAAATTCATTGGATCTATAGTGTGAAAATCCTTCATGTGGGGGAAATTCACCCCCCCCTCCCTATATTTTTGAGGGATTCTCCTTCATTTTGGAAGAAAATTTCTTATTTTTGAAGGGAATTTTTCTCCAAATGAAGGAAAATTGTCCCAGAGCCAGGGGAAATCAATTCACTCCACATGGAGGATTTCTGCTGCCACCAAATTTGGGGGAAAATTCTATATTTACTTTTTACAGTGTAATTATTCTTATTCTGATTCACTGTTTTTTACCGTGAAGATTTTATAAATTCGTATAAAGTAGATCCGATGGCATCATATCGTAATGCAATATTTTTTATACAAAATCATCACGTAATAAACAAAAACGCCAATATCAAAAAGTGCTCAATCTCGAAACTTGATCCTCGAGGTTTTTGAGAAAACTGATTTGAAGACAATTATTTTCGATAAACGATAAACCTGACGATTCGAATTGTTTTTTTTTTTCTCCATAAGTAGACAAAGTTTATAGCATAATATCGTCGAATAAATTTATCGATACGTTTCTTGGATGATCTCATACAAAAGGGAGAATTATATAATCAAAAGACGTCACGTTTGCTCTGATATTCCCTTGAGCCTGGCGGGGTTACAACTCTGTAAGTGAGAGAAATCTCTTTGAAAGCGTTGAACGTCAAATTCCTCTCTTTCATCTGTATCTCTCTATCGAGAAGTATTATTCAATCAATCAGAAGTTTAGAATATGTCACAAAATTCGACGAATCGAAGGAAAATTCTTCTTTTGAAGGAAGAAGAAAGAATACTAATGGTACAACAATGTAGTCTTCCATACTGCGACAGAAGAATATCTTTGACACTTGAATAATTTATTTTCTCATTTCACACTTGGAAAAATGTTCAAGATGAAAATACGCGATTGTGCCGTATCATTCGTGTACATGTGTTATATTTTCTAAGAGAAAAAGACATTTTTCCTCGATCACAAATTCGTAAAATTCCAGTTATGTGAGAGAAGTTCGAGAAGTTTCGGACAGTTTCACTAGTTCTCGAAAATAGAATTCAAGGATCAATCCAAGCAATTGAAATATTAAAATAAATTTGCATAGAAAATTTGGAAAATTATTATGTAAGTGAAGAGTATTTTTCCTCAGCATACGAGAACAAAAGGTGTGTGTGGGTTTGTTCTCTATTTATAACAATTCTGACGTAAGTGTTTTAGTGATTACACCGAATTTTATTACTCCCCAAACTCTAGCGCTATTTTCAACAAAGGGTATTTATTGTTTCACCGATGGAAAACCTCACTTCCACCATCAACGTTATGCCCTGACTTTAATACCCGTTACAAGGATATTTATGTCATATAGTTTATGAAAATAGCTCGTCGATTTCATTTCGTATTATCGCAATGGGAAAATATTATTTACGCTACAAGATCGACTCTTGCGATAGCAGTTCGATAAATATTCAAGAATTTATTGTACTTATTCCGTTTTTGTAATAACTTCATTGTAAGTTGATAAGTATTCACAATTCACATGTGAAACCAGAAATCAAAATATTTTCCTTAAATTTCACAAGTTCAGCGCATTACAGTTATTCTCTTTGATTTCACCAATCGATATTTCTCTTGATGTTCAATCGGATGGCGAAATCCACAGAAGGAGGTTGTGGAAATTCAACTCAATGGTACAATTAATTCCGTAATCATGAATTTTTTTAATGATCAATCTTATATATACAGGATGATTTAGAACTCGCGCACCGTACTTCATAAGCATATTCTCCAGTCAAAATTCAATAATTTCCCTTTAAAAACACTTAGTTTTTGAGATAAGAGCTTTCTTCGATTTTTTGAAGAATCCAACACGGAGAAAAAGGAATTTGCTGTGGCAGCGAAATCTACTTTTGCTGGGTTCCTTTTGCCAGAGCAGCAAATTTTTGGCTGTGACAGCAAACTATTTGCTGTTCCAGCAATCTTGTTAGCTGCGACAGCGAATTTTCAGCTGTGGCAGCAAAATATGTTTGCTATCCCAGCAAAATTTGTTTGCTATTCTATATATAATACTGAAAAATTGCTGTCGTAGCTAACACGATTGCTGTTATAGCAAATTTTTAGCTAGGTCAGCAAAAAATTTTGCTATTCTATATATAATACCTCGATTTGCTGCGTCAGCAAATTTTTTCTCTCCGTGAAATAACTTGAACTCAACTTCATACTATCGATCAAGTTGGAAAACGGTGGATCTCTGGGAGAAAAATTGAACTATCCTGTCATTCTTGGTTTCAGAACTATAAAAATCTAAAGTTGCTGAATTCTGATTGGCTGAAAGCCCAAAAAATTCAAATCGCTATAACTTTGAATTGAGAGGTAACAGAATAGTTCAATTTTTATCCAGAGACCCGCTGTTTTCCAACTTAGCTGGGGGTGTCAAGTTCAGGTGTGTAACACACAATGCTTTTGAGTTATTCGGATTTTGAGAAAAATCCACGTATCTCAAAAACTAAGTCTCAAAAAAAATTTTTTAACGGGAAATTATTGGATTTTAACTGAAAAATATGTCTATGAAGTACGGTGCGCGAGTTCTGAATCATCCTGTAAAAACATATTCATTCCATATTTTATAAAATGATGATGCAATATATATATATATACGATTAATTGTACTTAATAATGGAGGCATCATTGAATTATTAGTTTCCACGAGGTAAAGAAGAAGAAAAAATGAATAAATAAAAAATGATACTGTCTCAGTGTACTGTCTTTTATCATTCTCACCATAGCAGGAAAAAGAAAAATCAAAGAAAAGAAAATAATTTTGTTCTACTCCTAATGTAATATAAGAGCGGTTCCGTTCGGATATTTATGCAAAGTGTAAAATTGCTGCACCAGATTGGATTCTCTTTTATGCTCGTTTTTATGAGAGCAAAAAAAAGTGCGATATTCGAGAGACGGTTATCCAGTTACATTACGTTTTCCCTAACTGTTTGGAGGTTCCCTCGAGAACGACTTTTCACGAGATTTTCATCGATAAAGTTTCCGTTGGGGAACTTTTCCGCTTTACAATTTCATTTCAATATCCCAATTGGTATTATGCATATAGAACAAGAATGATAAATAATTTATACATAGGTGTACTGCGAAATTCTCTAACCGTGTCCCACAGCGTATGACATGATCTCTCACTTACGCTCATATTTTATCCGAGTGAGAGAAACAATATTATAGATGATATGAGTGGTCATTGAAAAAGTATGCGGTAGTTGTTGATCCAGCTTATTTTTGCTTTCCGGTTGAGGTCGTTGGAAAAGATTTTTTTAATAATTGAATTATTTGACGTAATATGCTGTTGGAATCAAACGTCTTATGATGTATTTAAGCATA
Source organism: Gonatopus flavifemur (assembly GCA_018340375.1). Lineage (NCBI taxonomy): Eukaryota > Metazoa > Arthropoda > Insecta > Hymenoptera > Dryinidae > Gonatopus > Gonatopus flavifemur. Next base: position 19,403,606 of record JAFFJZ010000005.1, read on the forward strand.
ATTGAACTAGATTTTATCATGAAATATATTTGATTCAAATACAAAGTATGCTTAAAATAAGGCGATTTTATGATTTTATTCCATTCTGCTTCGATGAAAATATTACACCGTGTTAATTTGGTGTCACATCAAGTGGGAATCAGTGGCGTTTTGGTATTTCACCATGAGAACACGGTGTATTTCTAAAATTTTCACACCAACGTCTTTTCATTTCTGTTGACTAAAAAGAGAGTGTGGATTTGGTAAAAATTCGGTTTAACCCTCTGGGAATACTATTTTTGATCGCTAATATCTCGGCTTTAAAACATCGTAGAGTAATGTTTTTTTTTGAAAATTCATCGCCTAAGTCTACAGAAGATGAATCCGAAGTCCGCTTTGCTCTACAGTTGATAGTTTGTTCAATATTCGAAGAAATGTAAAGGTACTTTTTCAGAGATATACAACTTTCCGAAATGAAGGATGGGTCATTTTGACCCAGTGTATCCCCAGAGGGTTAATTATACTCCAACTGAAAATAATCATGGTGATCGGTTGATGTGGAACGAGTCAAGTTGACTCAGGGTTTAATTTTGGTATCAATTATGGTGTGAGAAATTCACAAAAACATCAGAAAACCACGGTGTTGAATCGGTGTATTTGATTCCATTAGAGTGGAATCAAGTGTAATAATGTTTCCAACAAGCATCATTGTGAAAAGTTCAACCCAATGCGGCTGCTTTTTACTTGAAAACTTTGCTGAAATTCTGTCTTCTCCATTGTGCTGGGATTCATTTTTTGTACTTTCATCAATCGGAACAGAGGTAGTTTTAGCTGCATCTCAAAAGAAGTTCATGTTTAAGATGGAAGCAAGTTTTATTATTCCTTTTGCAGAGTCTTACGAAAAGGAACTTTTGTTTGGGAGACGTCGAGGATTTATCGCTATGATTCATAGGTGTTTCTAATTTGATGAACTTATATTTTTATTTTCTTACGAAAAATTCGGCGCCTTGGAATACACTGTGAAAAGTAAATATGGAATTTTCCCTCAATTTGGTGGTAGCGAGAATTCCCATGTTCTGGGAAAATTTTTTTTCATTCGGAGAGAAATTTCCTTAAGGAAGAAAGAACCCAACCAACATTTCAGTTCTTGAAGATATCTAAAAGAATGTTTAATTGAGAGTTCTTTAAAAACGTTCTTGATATCTTTTAGAAGTATTGGAAAGACATCTTGTGAAAGATTTGTAACAGAATACTTAATTTAGAGATCTTCAAGAACTTTATTGAAGAGTTCTTAAAGATATCTTTGAGAAATCTTGAAAATGTCTTAAAGACATCTTTAAGAACTCTTCAAGATATCTTTTCGGATTCTATACGTGTTTCATAAGATATCTTTTAGAATTCGTTTCGATATCTTTCAGAAAAGTCTTTAAGACTTTTTACAAACGCATTGAGACTTCTCAAAGAAATCTTCAAGATATCTGAATGTTAGTTGGGAATATTCTTCCAAAAGGAGGAGAATTTCCTGCACTTGGGGGATTTTTGCTGTCACTAAATTTGAACGGAACTTCACTTTTATACTTTACAGTGTAGATAGCGCCTGGAAAGATACCCCCAAAAGGGATATCGCACACGATATTTCCTGTTTTTGCACTTCGTTTCGATCTACGACAATTATGTTGAGCTAATTAATTGTCATTATGTATGTATACGGAACATAACATGATTCTCGTTTACGCTTACAGTTAATATTTGACATTCACACCATTTTATGAAAATGTTATCACTGTACGTATACGAGGAACGTTTCCGAGAATCAAATGGGAACAAGGTTTACGTATCCTTTTGGATAACCTTGCTAATTGGTACTAATTAATTGCCGGCAGGTGTCGCAAAGAGTTCACGAAAAAAGCTTTTACCGTATGTAATACTCAATTAATTTATTACTGGTACGTAATTAGGACAATTGTTTCGACATATTCATTATTCAATTGTGTTTAATATGCTTCGTAAATGAAGATTATTTCGAAATAAACTTATTTCGTTGAATTTTTTGTACTATATTTAAGATAAAAATTAAGATGAAGATTGTTAAAAGGCTCTCTACGCTATCCAGCGCCAAGTCAACACATCTGTCTCTCCCTCACCTTCCGTTTGTATCATAAACTTTCCTCAAACTCGTAACGAGTTACTCATGGTTCCGATAATTAGTTTCGTTCCGGATAAACCATGAACTCCTAGGAGGAAAGTGTAGTACCAGAGAGGTGAGGAGATATGAGATTATTGTATACAATCATCTTGTTATCATGCTCGTACAGGGAATAGAAAGGTAATCCATAGTGTCATCGATTCATGGCATCGAATCACGGTCAGCATATTCTATCCACGCGTCTTTTCCCCAAAAGATTTAGTTGTTGACGAGAAGAGATTAGAAGTGAAAGGAAGAGAAGAAGAGAACAAAAGCGGAAAAGAAAAGTACGACGCGCAGCAGTGCTGATAGATGACACTGGTGGTGGTAGTTCCAGTCAAAAAGCAAACTCGTAACTTCTAACAAAATCTCCTAATGGACGAGCATCTTCTGAATTTACGTGTACTCGCCAAGACTCTCGGGCAAATAAAAGTCTTTGGAACATCGGAGAGGAAACAGGATAACAAAAAGTGAATAAAGTCCTTGGATAAACAAAATATTACATCGGATGATCGAGTATGTTGAATTCCACGTGACATGGGAAATGTATTTCCTTTCTTATTTTTCTCGGATGAACCCTTCAAATGAGAATTTCTTTCGGATGCAGAGAAAATGAAATACATTTGTATAGTTCTTATAACTCTAAGGACGACACACGGAGAGAATATTATGTTCAAAATTACTATAAAAACATACGAACGGAGGACCAGACTAGCTACGTGAGAAAAGATCCTACGATCTTACTCCAATTTATTATGAAAAATTTCAAAACAAGCCTCAATCTTAGCATTAACGAACATGATCACGATATTTTAAACCCATACAAGCAAAAATTTTGCTGTCTCCAAAAAAATTTCTTATGCAACAGTTTTCACTGTCTTCAAGATGTCTTTGTTTAAGAAATCTAAAAGATGTCTTTTAGATTTCTTAAACTGAGACATCTTAGAAGACAGTGAAAACTCCCACACAGCATTTCAGTTCTGAAAGATATCTCAAGCCAAATTTAAGAAGTCCTATGCAACATGAAAAGATATCTTTAAAATATCTAAAACAGTTCTCATTTCTAAAAGATTTCTACAAGATGTCTAAAAGATATTATCTCGGAAGAAAAGTCTTAGATCTTCTAAAAAATATCTTTCAGATGTCTTGTAGAAGTACGAACTGTTTCAGACATCTTGAGGATATCTTTTCATGTTGTATAAGATTTCTTGAACTTTTCTGAATAGTTCCTCAAGATATTTTGAAGACCAAAAGTGCTATGTGGGCTGTTGCATAAGAAATATTTTAGACAAAGCAAAGTTTTTGCTGTATGGGTAGCTAATTTCACGTTACTCTTTATCCGTATGCGATGAAGTCTTTCGTTACAATTTTCCATAGTAATTTGTAGAACAATATTTTCTCCGTGTATGAATTACCTGCTTGCTGATGATATTTGCAAATCCTGGCACGGAGAACAAGCGATCATCTGCTTTATCGCAAGATATGTATTGAGATCAGATTTTGTTACTACAGTTTCCTACTCTCTGAATTCGAAAGAGTGAAAATCTCACTCGAACGGGAAGATATTCGTATGATGCGGTTATAAGGAAGGCACGCTTTCACAATATTGCCAAATGCTGATTGAATAATGCTGATTGCGAAAGAAAATTCCCACAATTTTTAAGCAATTCGGATGGAACTTACACGAGATCACTATCGGAATGTAACTGGAACGTGGCTTAAGTTTCATAGCAATCGAATCATAGAAAGCGAAGATATGCGCGGTCGCTAAACCACAATTTTTCAAGCAATATTTCCGAAACTCGTTATCCGATCCGTCTGAGAATCAATAGACCTCGAGTCCTCAATGAATTGCAAATACATTCGTTCGAATCGGTGCATCCCTTGAGAAGTTATCGTGAACCAAAAAAAAAGGACACGCACTTTGACGTTCTGAAGCGTTTGGCGAAGGTGAAATACCCTCTTCTGCATAATGGATTTTTTACCGTATCACAATACAGAAGTAAAATCAGGTGGAATTGTTTGTGAATTGCAATATCAGTTTGGTGAGGAAATTCATAATTCTATATTTTTAAATTGTAAATCATCATGAAAAATGTTGCATCGACGATCAAAATAATCGACTCAAATAAATTCTCATTTCTTTGTATCCATGAAACAAACAATTTTGGAGGAATCAAACCTTTGCAAGCTGAATAGGTCGTTTGCAAAATAGTTTCCAGCAAAGTCCATTGAGTGCAATTGAATGGAAAGTATGGATTACCTTTTAAGGAATATAAAAGGAAACTATATAGTGTATGGAATGAATCATTTCTGACTTGAAATGATTTCTTTCTGGTACTAAATTTTTTAAATAGTCATTTGAAAAGTATTAAGTATAGAGATTCAAATCCAGTACATTCCAAATAGAAACTAAATACAATGTCCTTGAAAAGAAGAGTTTGATATGGTTCTTCGACTGACCTTTGAAAATATGGAAACCCGCTCTCCCACGATCTTACTCGTCAAGCAAAAATACTACAGCACACATTATGGAAGCACCCACGGTACTGAAGTACCGGTAGCTTGTATATAAACTGAATAAACGATGACCCAAATTACAAGGGCAAATCTGTACCGCATTGAAAGCCAGAAAATATCAACTCGCCTATTACTTGGGAAACAGCGAAGGGGTTGATCCGTCTCTCCCCACATCAACAATCTCCTCATCCTATTCAAAATCCCATCTGTTATTACCCTGTCCCCCATTTCCTTGTTCAAATCAGTTCCACGGTTTATTATTTGACCGTCTTTCATTTTCCTATTCAACTCTAATGCATTGTTAAGACGGTTTGTTTCAATGGAACTCACATAAACAAATTCGCGGACAAATTTGGAATTCTTTCATCGTTGTTTCGTTTTTTCCATTAATCTTTTTTTCGATGCAAACATCTTTTTATTTCTTTGTCCTCCATTATATCGGTGATATAATTCTTTCAGTTTGGAATGAAAAATAAATTGAATAACATTTCGATGCAATCATTTAGAACACTTTTCTTCCACGCTGAAGGGGTTTCACTTGAAGAATTACCGCGAAGTTCCAGTAATCGAGGGACAAGTGACAATTCTTTAAAATTCTTAAAAAATCATTGTAAATTTTTGTAAAATTTCTTGAGAATATTTTCGTCAACTATATTTAAGAATTCATTCGCTTTCACAGACTGCGCAAGAATGTTTTTGGGGAGTTTTCACTTGTCCCTAGGCGAACTGGAATTTTGAAAACAATTGATTTCAAGTTTCCTCTGTCACTGCAAATTACTGTCTATTAATTTTTCTTTGTGTTCGTGATACGGAATAAGAATAATGAATAATTTTATGCATGTTTTCTTGAAAAAATAGAAAAAAGAAGTTGGAGAATTGCGCGATTCTGTATTTCCCGTCAATACAAAATTTACAATACTGTTTGCACATCATCTCTTCCAATTTCCCTGTTGAACTCAACTTGAATCGAAATTGATTTGGAAGTACGTGTTTTAATATCTTTTTTGTCTGTTCGAAAGTATTGGAAATCAATCAGGATACACTATAGATTCCATATAAACAACCGATGGCAACTGGTTACTTTTTTCTTTTTATTATGAGTGACACAATACTCTCAATCAGAACTTTTAAGATGTTTCCTCTTTACTGATACCACTCTACATGTGTATTATACATCGTCCTCTCACCATCCATCTTCACGAATCCACACAATCTCGTTGAAAATTCCATCGCTTTCCGTTGCTTGTGCCTTTTTCAGGTGCTTTGAAAACTTTTCTGCTTCACCTTTTACATTTTCAAATCTTGTTTCAAGTTATTATCTGTGTTTTTACTTCTATCGTTGAACTCATTTAAGTCGTCCGTTTTCTTCTTCTCTGTCATTGTTTAGGAAATGTTCGTATATAGTATTAGTCGAATAGAAGATTTTCCAATTGGAGAAATTAATCCCTTCATAAGTTGATTCCACACGGAAGAATATAATTTCACTCTTTGAATATTTCAGGGTAAACCCTTTCGCTTGTGTTATTTGGGTTTGAGCGTTGTGAAATTTGAAGATTGAAAGATAACTTCTCTCGATATAATAAATATGACACTTTTCGATTGAAATATAGCTCAGCATGGGAGCTTTCGAGTACGAAAATGAGCTTCATATCCATATACTTGTATTAATGTTGCTAAAGTTTGAATCGTTTATAAAAACAAAACGAATATTTCAACTGACTAAACTTGCTCAATAAACACCTACAAGATATCTTTAGGAAGACATCTTTTAGATACATCGAAAAGATGTATTTCAGGTATCTGAACGTCGTCACAAAAGGGACATCTTCAAGATATATCGAAATGATATCTTTTGGACATCTTCAAGAAATGTCAGAAGCATGTCTTTAAGGTATTCCTGGAAGACATATTTTAGTTGTCGAATCAGCATAGTCTAAAAGACATCTTGAAAGAGTTGCTGAATGACATCTGTTGCAAATCTTAAAAATTGTTTAAGTAAGAAGGGCAAAGCTCACGCCATGTTCCTTTTTTAAAAGTCATCGGTGATCCTTTTGTGCTGTCTGGGATGTCTTAATGATTTCGACAAGACTTCTTAAAGACATCTAAAGTATATCTCGAAGATACCCAGACAAGCAAAAATTTGTCATTGTTTACAAGATTTCCACTGGATGTCTTGAAGATGTCTTATGCAACAGTTTTCACTGTATTTAAAATATCTCCAGTAAGTAATCCAACAGACATCTAAAAGAGATCTGAAGACATTTTTTAGATTTTTTAACCGAAGATATCTTAAAGACAGTGAAAATGGTTGTATAAGACATCTTCAAGACATCCAGTGGAAATCTTTGAGACATTCAAAAATTTGTGCTGTCTGGGTATTTGAAACGTATCTTGAAAGAATCCAAAACATATATTCGTCAACGGGTCTAAAACATATCTTTTGAGATATCTAGAACTTTTTGAAATTTGTTGCATAAGACATCTTTTAGATGTCGAAAAGATATCTTCACGAAAGCCTTTCAAAACATTTTCCATGATTTTAAAACATCTTTTAGATACTCATAGATATCTTTTTGTTTATTGAGTGATGATTTGTATTGTTATTCATCTTCTCAAATGAATTCCTCGAAATAGAAAACGTCGTTCAAAGGATATATACTACAAGATTTTGGGCCTTTATGGGGATACAAATGTTATCATCGGAGCACGTTGGTTAAAAAAAAACACGCCTATACGATAGAAAAAGAGGTCCAAACAGACGCTGGTACCCCTTAATAGCTGAACATTATATTTCGCTAGTCGTTGACGAATTTGTTTCAATAAACGATTCAAACTTCAGCAACATAAGCATTATGTGGATATAATTGAGTATATAAAGTAAAGATTACTATACTCACATCAAAATAAATTTGCAAATTATAATTTTCATACTTTTTTCTTGACGAGAAAAAATACACTTCTGTTAGTTGGAAGAATTTATTCTTTCAATTCTTTGGATTAAAATTTAATCTTTCACGCAGTTTGAAAGAGCAAAGCTGAGTAATTTTCCTGATTCTCCACATTGCAATATAGTTAGACCTAAACAATGGAAGAATTTCGTATTCTACAACGATACTTGATCCTACTTATAAACAGTGTTCTGTTTTCTCATCTTTCTCCAAATAGATGCGAATTGATGAAATTTTCAACGTTTGAATTTCCTTGCAAATTTTACGTATAATTTTCTACAATTTCATTAAGGTACCTCGTGCGGTCATAGATGGGTAACGGAACGTTAGCTCCACAAAAAGTTGTACAACTATTCATATGATTTAGTTGGAAGAGGAATTGCGAACTCTCGAATGGAATAATTCAACGATCGAGAGACAAGAAGTGGAAGATGAGATGATGATACTCCCGAAAGCTCGTTCGGTCTTGCGAAATGAACATGTCCCGTCATTTATAGCTAATTGAATTTCAACGTTATTATCTCTTTGTTCTCGAAATTTGAAATACAATCGTGTGATCGATTTAATTGAAATTTCAAGTATTTTAATGGAAATCTTCTTGCTGTTCATAGGAAATACGTATGTTTTATAACGCCTACTAACGTACAAAGAATGTTATGCAATTCATCATTCATATTTCTTTGGCATCTTTTCGGTTCAGAGGCAAATTTTGAAACAATGTACAAAATGTGTGAATATTACCGTAGAAAAAATGTTCGAAACAAGTTTATTCATTTGGAAGTTTTTCCCGAACATTTTTCTCTTTCAGTAAATTCTCATAAATTTCAGTTTATTTATTATTAATTAAAAATATTGAAATATCAATGGAACGCAAACTGAAATCCATACATCCCGCCTCGATAGACAAAAGAAAATGAGGAAACATGGAATACCGTCAAATTACGGTTAAAACGAATAAAGGACAGAATTTATATTAGAGAAATTCAAAAGAATCCATTATACATGCCGTATTACCCTCTCTCGATTACGCGTATATGCGTTCATATATCTATATGCATGAATATGCCTATAAAAGAAAACGAGTACCCATGAAAGTGGAATGAAAAATACCTCCCGTATGAAAAATGAACGATAAAGCAGGCCAACAAAGTCTTGTTTGAAAGTGGTGGTGCTGTTGCCCTCGCCATCGCTGCTTTCGTCGCAGGGTTGCGCAAAAGAAATCTTTGCATGCCGTGGGTTTACCGTCGCGGCGTAAGTGATCTGCCTCACAATAATATTTGAAAAAACAAAAAGGAAGGAAAGAAAGAAAAAATAGAGAAGAAGAAATTAAATCGAAAAGACATCGTTAATGGGTAATTTGATCAAAGAGTTATTCAACGTAATATGTATGAAGGCTCGGCACAACTGGGTGCGTCCAATCTTTTGTGACAATGCTTTTACGACGAAGGCTGTAGTAAAGTTTCGAATGAGAATTAGAAACAAATAGAGGAGAAAGGAAAAAGACGAACAGAAAACGGAACAGCAAAAAAACAAAGAACGCGTTCCGTGTATTTCATTTTCATGGGATTTCATTCATTCATTCGAAGGAGTTCAATAGTATTAAAAAAGCTATCACGAGAAATTTAAATGATCGTAGTCGTTGGGTTTGTCGCACCGATTTGAACGTGTTTCGAACGGTTAGATAGAGAGTATTGATTCCGACCTAGTACCCCTTCTACGTTTCCCCAACTACACCTCTCAACGGTGGTCTAGGCAAGAGTCAGCATCTTTTTTCTCCATTCGAATCTTTTTCGAAATCTTTCTCCACTTCGTAGTGAAAAATTTTATGTACTTTTATCAAACATTCATGTTCTAGGAGGTCCACACGAAGTTTACCTTGATATTCAATATATATTCAAGCAAAATATAGTTTCAACGGGAAATGATGTGAAATTCACAGTGATTACATTTACTGGCTCGAATATGAACATAAGTTTGGAGTAAATCTTCCAAAACATGAATTTTTTCATTGGAATATTAAAAATTTGTTACTACCCCTTTACACAAAGCACAACATTTTTCTCATTCTGTCGATATTTCATCGAATATTCCAGCTGTACTTTGCCTGATCTTCTACAACTTGAAAGACCAATTTCCCGTTTCTTCTCAGAGTATCTTAGAAGACACGACGCGCATCTCAACACAATACATCTATGTAGAACATTCCATTGAGAAATTATTACGTCCAATTTTAGTTTCTGCGTCAAATTGGGAGGATTTTCATATAGGATCAAACAATCCTTCCACTTCATTCTGCAGTGATGTAAGGATGAGTGATATTCACGATATTGATATTTGTGTATAAAATAATGAAGCTGAAACTAGCAGCCGATTGATGTAATTTCCAATAGAATCATTTCATCAAGTATTTCAGTAGCAAAATCGCTTGATTGGAAGTCACTTAATCAAAACTTGATACGAAAAATATTCGAACCAAGTTCAATCAAAAGTCAAAACAATCACCTGCCAGGTTTTGGCCGCTAGTTTCAGTTTCATTAGAAAATATATGTCTAGTTTCAATCGAAATTCTATAGAAATTTACAGAAACTAGATATATATTGTATACAATAACAGTGATATCGTAAATATCGCCCATCTTTACAGTGATGAGATCATTCTTGAATATCACAAAAAGAACACAGAAATTTGTGTAGTTGAAAGGAAACAACTCAAAAACACATCATCTATAGATTATATCAAGTATACATGCTTTAAGGGAAATCCAATGATTAGTGAAAAAAGAGAATATGCTTAAAAGGAAACAAACCTTGAACATAAAATCAGTAGAAAAAATCTGAATAGTCAGACGTGAATGGGTTAAAATCCCTCATTCCAACTGCGTATCATCATAATACTGCAGATTAGAATAACTTTGAAATACGTGAAATACAATGCGTTGATGCGGTTCTTTAATCATCCAACTTGTGTTTATTCCACGTAGAAATGGGAGAGAGAGAGAAAGATTGTTGACCGATGCTTGCTTTAATTCTAAGATCTTGTGTTGTTGAAGTTTGAATCGTTTATGGAAACGAATTAGTGATCGAATGACACAATATTTAGCTGTTAAGGATAAAAAATCTTGCAGGACATTCTATAAGTAATGTTTCCAGTTCCAAGAAGTTGATTCGAGAAGGTAAATAACGATGATTTATCAGATTTTGTGAATTTGCATTTTCGTTTCGTGTTCATAAGATGTTCCATCTTTTTTTCACTCCCTAAATTCAGGGAGCAAAGGTGATGATAATCGTATTGCCTGCTAAAAGTGTTTGGAAGATTCCGAAGAAAAGGGGATGAAAATCCTCGGTTTTCCGTTTTGTGATAGTCTTTGCTCCGGTTCCTTTCCAAGTCTTCCCGTCACTTTCAATAGCATTATTAATGCAATTGTAGCGTACAATTTCCGGGTGAATGAACATGCGAATAATTGAAGTTCCATCGAATCCTTGAGAAGGTGTCAAGTCTATTCGTGCATTGTGAGGGAAATGAAAAATAAAAGAATTTAGTCTGAGGTAGAATTAGGTATTCAATATACCTGTCAATCATTTGAATACCATCAATATCAACGTATATGAGTGTAAGATGGAACTTGTAATCTCTTTGATCGGAATAATGTGGATTAAAAATAAAACATGCTTCGAAATCCGAAAATGAATAGTGTTTTTAAACGACTCATATTCAAATTTCCAACGTCCAGGAGCGTACGTCCGATCCCTATTATCAATCAACGACGTTACCTTCGTTGACCAAGATATGTAAGGTTCGAGAATTTCATTGAAGAATTCTTCTTACGGGAAGACCACTCCCTAAAAATACCTGCAATTGTCAGGAAATTTTATTTATATCTGAAAAATCGGGAAATATTTCAATTTCTAACCAGAATTTTCCAACGTTTTTTAATATCTTACACATGGAGAGAAATGGTTTGATACTATAGCATCTATACTGTAAACAAATTTTTCTCAAAATTCGGAAAATGTGACTAATTTTTCCACAGTCATTTTCTTCTGAATTTCCGGAAAAATTTTGCTGAATTTTCAAACACTTGATCGAAATTTGGGTGAAGTTTCTTAAAATCCAGTTGAATTTGTCTCAAAATTCAGAGAAGAGTGGCTGTGGAAAAATTACAGTCACATTTCCCAAATTTTCAGGAGGAATTCTTTTAACAGTGTACGAAAAAATTTTTTGTCGTTGCAAAAATATTCATTCCGACAGCTGAGACGTTAGTTGTATTAAAAAATTCATTTATGTCAGCAAAAAATTTACTGTGTCAATTATTTTTTTTTCTCTATACGCTGTAAAAAATAATCGGAATTTTCCTATACGCAGCAACCGGAGAATTCCGATCATGCGATAGGGAAACAATTTCCGATATATGTATATGAAATTTCCCATGAATTCAACTAACGCAGAGAGAAAATTGCTGTGATTATAGGGACAGCATTAAATTGCTGTAGAATATACCGAAATTCCTGCTCAATCAACCAAAGTCTCCGATAAAAATTCAAATTTGCTGCAGTGGTCACATAAATTGCGATAAATCTAATTATTGTTTCATAAATTACAGCAATTTAATGTTATCCCTGTATTTATCGGACATAAGATGAATTTTACAGCAAATTGTTCTCTGTGAAAGATTCCAAACTTCATGGGATTTTTACCATCATTTTCCTGTGAATTTCCGGTAAAATACGGAAAATTCCTACCGCGTGGATGTGTTAATTACTTCCGTACATTTGTGTGAAGTTTCCCATAGAAATTTTTTACAGTGTAGGCGCTATACAGTAACAGACTTCCTTATTATGCCAGCAATACTTTTTTCGCCAGGCAGACATTATATATCCAGACAAACGAAAGAAAAAACAACTTCTTAGCAGAACTAACAAAACATACATTGATACTTTCTCTTTCTGCACAGCTTTCTACAAATTACGCTGAATATATGGAAATTCCTCGAATTCCCCTGGCTCAACATTTTACTTGTTCACTGAATTACTTTATATTCCCTCTCTGTGCATAAAACAAGTCATTTGCATTGATCAAAGATTCTTAAAACGTCCAGAAGAACCTAATAACGTTTTAAGAACGCTTTGAAAACGTCCCCATACCATCTGGATCGTGGAAGAGTCAGTGAACTGATCGAATTAATGACTTGATCGTGACTTGTACCAACCGTTCATTCAACAATAAAGACGTCGGAATGAGAAAATTTGAAGATTTCCTCTATAACAATCAATTGGGAATCCTTTTAGCTTCCAAACTCGACTGCATATGGAAGATAATGATCCTGATACCGGTTCAGGAGCAATTTTGAGAGGAATCATCACTTTCAACAATTTTTTATTCAATAATAAGCCCACCGTAATGAAAACATTTTAATTATTCTCTTATAATAAATGTTTAGAAATTCTTTCTAATAATTTCTAACCTTTTCCTTCTTCATAACCTAGAATCCTCTGAAAACTTCTTGTTGTACACATTGGACGCCGTGTACAGTTATACTGGATTTCCATCGAATCCACAATCATTTCCTACTGAAAAGAAACACCGTGTTTTCATGGTGAGATGTTAAAATACCACTGATTTCCCACTGCATTTGCACTGCCACTGAATTTACAGAAAAAGAACACGGTGTAACATTTTCATTAAGGATAGTTCTTTATCAAAATAATGATGATACTGTTAGAGATTTATTTATATGAATATTTTGACTCGAGTCAGAGCAGTGTTGAACCTTCATAAAATATAATATTTTTCCATATCTTCTGTCTGTCTTCTTTGAGAAGTCTTCGAGCTCCGTCGATGTTATCATATCGATATCCAAATGGTATTATTTCTTCGAGATCTCAGGAAAAAATCCTCTTGAAGAGTTCGTTTGAATAACATTCTGGCGATCTCTTATTTCCCTCAGAAATCGACGCATCTGATAACATTCTGATATTTTTATATGAACCTTCTAAAAGGTCTATCTGACCTCTCACACATAATTGGGAGCTTTTTAAGGTCTCTTGATAATAGGGGTGTGCGAGTAGCGATTTTTCCGAGTCGAGTAATTGAAGTTTCGAGTCGAGTCGAGCCGAGTACTCGGAAATTTGTCGAGTATCTGGTAGATTTTCGAGTACCCGAAAAGTATATAATATATATGAATATGAATATAATCTATATGTGACAATGGATAACGATCCCTTATGTTCTCTAAGAATATTCTACCCTTTGCAAATGATGATTGATGATAATTCTAAGAAAATCGACAAATTACTCGAAGATTATCGAGTAGCTCGAAAATTTCGAGTATTACAAAATACTTGACCCAACTCGACTCGAGAGTACTCAAAAATTTCGAGTACTCGCACACTCCTATTTGATAATAACACTGATTGTACTCTGGGCTTATACGTTGCTTTCTCCTGACTAGCCATTCTTTGTGACAGTATTGGAACATCTGTCCTAGCACGGTTTTTTCACAATTTGTTTTATCAATCCTGAAACATTGCTCCTTGTCTTTTCTTCTCTTTCTATAGATAGTGAATAGCATTTTTCCATCAGAAACACTATCTACAATTCATCACAAATTTCAATTCAAAATGAGGAATAATAATTAATGGGAAGGAAGAACATTGGAACTGATAATAATCAGAGAAAATGGAGTGCTAGAAATAGAAGAAGAAAGGTAGAGAGTGTATAATGAGTTTCTCTTCTCAATCGAAGAAACTTCGATTTCATTCTCTTTTTATCTGTTTGAGAAAAGGTATCGCGGAAGAGGAGAATGCGTTGTCCGCTTCAGTAATTTTTGCATTTAAATGAGCATAATGAAATCAATTTCGCTCTTGCGGAGTTATTTTTTCCGTTGCAATTTGATATCTGTTATGAGAACGATGATGTTGATGATATTCTTTTTTAGATTAGAATTGCGATCATTATCAAAAATATCTAAATGGAATTATGCTTCTTAAATTTTATGTAGTATGCCTAATTGATGATTCATAATCCTGATTACTGTTCCATGTTACACGGTTCTTACAACCTTGAATTGTACACCGAGAAAAAAAATTGTAAAATTTGTCTCTTGTAAAGTAAATATATGGACGATTTAAAAATATAATTCGAGCTACTACAATTGTAGTTGATTTTACCACAGGGAATGTAATATGCCCATCAGCTGTGATGTATTTCACATCAGCTGTGGTATATTCAATATTCGTTGTTGTAAAATTGGCTAAAATTGTGGTCACTTGCCCTATATTCTAAATCATCCATATATTTACTCAATGAGATGTAAATTTTACAAGTTTTTTCTTCTCAGTGTAATAGAATACCCACGTGGACAAAATTTTCGAAATTATATATCTACATATATATATATATATGTATATCAATATCAATTATATCCAATTTTGAAAATTTGTTCATACGGGCAATGAAAGGAAATTGATTTCAAGGACGTGAAAATCCTGCATATTATTCAGCTTGCAAGAAAAAAGAATCGTTCTAAAGAGAGGAAATGAAATGTCTGATGTCACAAGAAATATACACCGTTAGAAAAATCTGTTTGAAACTTCATAAGAATATTATGAAGTTTTTTACATAAACAGTTGATTAAATTTCATAACAAGATATTGAACTCAATAATATAATTCTTATAATGTTAAGAATCTTTTTCTCAATGTTGAAAGTTTTCTTCTTAATTTTAATAACATATTTATGGAATTCAATAAACATTTGTTGAATTTCAGAAATAAATTCTGAAATGTCATCATCAATGTTAAATTTAAGAACTACCATTAAATTCTATTTGGAAATATGATATTTCATAAAGAATTTCGTATTAAATTCAAGAATTTTTCTAACAGTGTATACTTGTTCAATTCGCTTCACACACAAAAATTATTTACTTAAACTCATGAACTGAATGTTGTTACGGGAATTAGTTCAGAAGGATAAAAGAATAGAAGCTGGTAATGGAAACTGTAACAAAGGTACCATCAAATTAGTAACAGCAATTACAGTTAGCAAAAGTAAATTTGAATGTAGTTGAGCCAACATCCATTTTAGTTATCCAAATATCAACAAATGTATCTATGTACACTGTAAAAAATGTTTATCGAAAAATTTCAGTATTTTCACTGAAATTCTTTAGAATTCTTTAAAATCGTTTCCCAATGGGTCACACGATTTCTTCTCAATTTCACTCTCCAAATACGTGAATTCAAATTTCTGGATTATTGCACTCAAAATATCTCAATGAAATTTCATGAGATTGTTCACCCTCTCAAAGTAAGTTCGGGTCTATATAAAAAAATATGTATCTTCTAATTTTTTGAGTTCCACAACATATCTCAATTTAAAAACATCGTCAGACTGTTTCTGATTTTTTTTAAAGTTTCAATCGGTTTAAAAACCGAAACGAAAATTCAAACTTACAAAATTCGATGGAGTATCGTTATTAATCTTCTCGAATCGACTCCTTGGAACTGGGAACATCGTCTAAAAAATGCATTGAAAGGTTCTCAGTCTTTAACAACTGGGTATCTCGTTATTTGACTACTGATTCGTTTCAATAAACGATCCAAACTTCGATCATATACTGTTCTGACTGTTCCTTCGTTAGTCTTCATTGAATCATAGAAAGCGAGGTGTAGATTTCTCTCCTTCGGAATCTCATTTGCTGATACATGTATTGATCAATAACTGTTCACTTTTTCATCTTGACAATACATACAAATAGGATCCTTCGGCACTTCTAAAAGTCATATTGCTTGTTCTTCAAATCTCATGCGTAATTGTTCTCCGTGAAAATATTGAGCAAATTGAAGATTCAAATATAAAAAATAAAGAAATGAGATATGAAGATAAAAAGGAAGAATGTATATACGTATACATATGAGTCGAACAAGAGCTTTTCTCGTTACCTTCAACTGCAGCAGCAGCAGCAGTCAGTTGCTTTCAGAAAGCATAAGAGGAAACCATTGTGAGCTTTCAAGTTCCCTGTCTATTCCCTACAGTCTGGCTTCTGTATAATAAAGATAATAAATTATGGGAATCGAAATAAGGATAAAATCTTTAGTCCACGTGTGTATATATGTACATGAAAACCGAAGAAAGGGCGCATGCGTAAGTGTTTACACGCGTGTGTGTATATATTTGTATATATACGATGCACGCGAGCGCACTCGGATCTGACTTCTACATATCGAATTTCTTCTCGAATCGCAAAAGGAATCAGCAAAACGGATATTTATGAAGCAGAAAGAGAGAAAAAGGAAAAACGGATATCATTCAAGGACAGTGCTGTTTCTTTTTCATCATGCAAAGGATCGAAAGTAAAATTATTACCATTTCTAAAAACTATTTGAATTGAATATTATGCTCGATGATTCATCCGCGAGTTCCATCATCGTAAACATTGTTAAACATCTTTCATGTTTTTCACTTGATTGATCTCAAAATTTCAGGAAGATTTCTTCGGACATTGACGAGTAATTTTGTTGCTTTGAGTTTTCCCAAATTGAAAATTTCTCTCGATACGTTTTTCTGTGAAAACTGAAAAACGCGTTTGTTTATATTATTGAATATTCATTAAATAATGGAATATAATTTCAACAAATTGAATTTACTACCCAAAGAGCACAGCAGCCCTTGATGTATTCATGGAGAATTTTTTATGAATCTCTGTTGATGCGTATTATGCGTACAGTCGGTGGATTTAATCCATTTTCTCCCTATTTCATCGATTTGAGAACATCCATAAATAAATTTTGATTGTACCCACTAAACAGTCATTCGAAACTGTCATAATGTTATCTGGAAGATGCCGGAATGATCCTAAATGCTTCGATTACTGCCACCTTGTTGATGTCTCCTCCAGAGTTCTAAATGCTATCTAAAAGTTATTCGTGATATCTTTCGTAAACAGGTGGCAGAAATCGACGCATTAGAGATCATTTCGACATCTTTCGGATAATATTATGACAGTTTCCAATGTGGGTCGAAAAGTTATTCACTAGGTAATCATAATATTGAATTCAAAAACTTTTTAACTATATTTCCGATCAACGTAAATCATTCCTCAAATGTTTAAGTGGTTAAAATTCAATCTTTATCAAGAATTTGTGAATTATGACAAAGTTTTCCACATCTCATCGAAGATCATGGAAGGGAACGGATTAAATTCACCCATTGTACCCATCCCTGGCTGAATGTCAAAACATTTCTTTTTTCTCAAAGTCAAAATTCGGAATATATAAACAAATAAGTGAAGTCAGTCGTTCAACCGACTCACCAATCTCAACACGAATGAAATGACATACCGATCAGAATATGAATAGCAACAAGACACGCCAATTAGATGCCGAAGTTAAAATTATATACATCAACCAATACATACGAAAACGAAATTGCTTCCGAAATCTTGGATATGTTATATAGTTTATAAAAGTATTATAACTGCGATAACCCAGGGAAAGGAAAACAACCCCACAACCTGAAGTTTACCTGAAAAATTTCATTCCGAGAAAACCATGTAACATATTCATTTGTCCTCAGATATTTCATCCCTCTCCTACTCATTCCACGTGTAATGTAACTCACATCTCCTCACTCACGTCACGCGATTACAAATATGAAGACGATAAGAGAAATTATGTAAAAAGTTCGTGGAGCGATTAATCTTATTTTTGTCATTACAAAGTTCTGAACTCTCTTCTGAAGGAATCCGTTGATTCGGGATTCAATATTCTCCATATGAAGAGGATATATGATTTGGAACAAAGACAAATGAAAATATTGTAGATCAAGAGCCCAGGGAGAAGTGTTCAAGAGGAGTGGAAGAAGAAGGAGAGGAAATATTCTCTTTCCTCAGTGTAATACTCAAGTGGTAGTTTACACGGAAAGACAGAGGTTATGATTATTTAGAAAAATGACTGGCAATTTAGGGAAAAAGAGTATCGCTGAAGAATTTTCGTAGCAAATTCATCAAAAGTTGATAAATTCACTGTAAACAATAACAATAAAACCATCAACGTTTAGTATTTTCACTACGAATTTTTGATAACTTCACTGCAAAGATTTTTCAGCGGTGCTCTTTTTCCCTAAACTGACAGTCATTTTTCTGAATGTTAATAAATGTTATTCAAGTATTGATAACTTTTTTCTTTCCGTGTAGAAAACATGATGAAGTACCCTGGTTGAACGAAACCATTGATTCTCGCCAAATCCCATTGAATCTTGTGCAAATGGTCCGAGTAATTTCTATTAAAGCATTTGTCAATGAGATTTAATCAGATCAATGAATTTTTTCGATGTGATTTTGACCAAATGCTATTAAATTGAATTTCATCAGTTTCGATGGATTTTTTTCAGTGATTCGGACGAGACAGACGACAGTCGCGACCGAGAATCTCGCCTCGAGACCGGGTCAATCTCGGCGAGACGAGACGAGATGAGACCGAAACACTAATATTTTTCAACCAGGGTAACCGCGAGCAATGTCTTTTCCTTTTTTTCGAGTATTCTTTCTACAATGTTTATCTATTCATTTATTCATTCCTTCATTTTTCAACGGGTAAATATTAAATACAAAGCAATCAATGAATCGCGCAAACAAGTTGCCTGTAGTAAAAACAAACAAAAACCACTTTTGCATAACAAAAAACCAATGACAGCTAAAAATATAAGCAGTATAAGCAAAACTACATTATTGTGGTAAGCTCCTATAAAATACCCAATATTTCCCATTTTTGGACTACAATTTTATCCCCACACTTACACGGAAAGCTTTTGATTCCAGATTGATTTTGAAGGGAAAGAGCGCATACCCGATTCTAAGTGGACGCATTAGAGCGGGAGGGAAATGCTTACTTTCCGTTTGCTGACAGCAAAAAGAAAATACAAACTTCTCGTTCGCTGACTGTGAGCGGAAGAAAAATAACTACTTTCCGCGCGTCGAGAAGAAAATGTTCACTTTCCGTTCGCTGGCAACGGGGAGACAATACGGATTTTCCTTCCGCTCTGGAATATACACAGAAAAAAATAATTGCCTAATTTTTGGATAGCCAAAAATGACCTACGGTAGTTATTTTTCAAATGTCACAAGCGGAGAAAAATGACCTATAATTTTACCGGAATTCCGGTTACTATATGAACAACAAGAAACATCGGTCACCGGATTTCTTGTTAAATTTACCGGAAACTTGGTCAATTCAACAAGAATTCCGGTGAACGTGATAGATATTCCTCGCTGTCCATATAGTCATCGGAGCTTCAGTAAAATTAACGGTTCATCTTTTTTCCGTGCAGCTACTCTCTTAGCTGTGATAACCAAGAACTTGATTGCCGCAGCAAAAATATCATAGCCAAATTGTTTCGCTATTCTTACGGAAATATTCCGCTGAAATAACTATGAATAATCTCTGCCATCCAAAGCAAAAAGACCGTAAGTGCATTTGACTTTAATCTCGAAAAAACTGTTTTCTTTCAAAATCAATAGAACAAATCATTTTCCAATGGCAAATCGTTTCTAGGGTATATTATATCTCATTGGAGTCTATACAGGCTATTGAAGTATTATAGACTTCGCATCTTTGTGTTAGTTACGGTTGTTTTTCTATAAACGTTTCAAGTTTGATTAATTTCTTCGTACTTCGAACCGATGTTATTAAAAAAGTGATACGTTTTTTACAAAATGAAAAACACAATAGAATGCAGAAACTTTTACGATTAAACTGATATGAAAAACTCACTTTTGTCAAAAATTCGACTTACGGCCTTCTTGGTTTGGGAGACAGATCTCTGAAAAACCTCTGAAAAACCCTGGCACTCTCTGAGAATTTCTGAAATTTTCATAAAAAATCTGATATTTTTGGAACATTCTGTACGGACTTTTTTCCGACCAATAGAAACGAAATTGTACTCTGAAGAAATTCTGACAAAACTCTGAGAAAATTTTCAAAATTATATTAATACCTTCATATTCTACATTCAAATATCATATGTGAAAATGTGTTTGAAAATAAAAGAAAATTGTGTTCAATAATCAGAAAAATGTTAGAAATTTCTCAGAGTTTGGTCAGAATTTTTTCAAAGTGCAATTCCGTTTCTATTTGTCTGAAAAAAAATGGAAAACTCTGTGAAGCTTTGAAAAAAGTCTGGAAAAATCCGTACAGCATGTTCCTAAAATATTAGATTTCTCATCAAAATCTCAGAAATTCTCAGAGGTTGTCAGAGTTTTTCAGATTTTTCTCAAAGATTACTCATGGTTATTCCAGTGAAATATTTTCGTACGAGTATCCAAATATCATCCGCTGCAATTGTGCTGTCACAGCTACGGATTCTCGCTGTAGCAGTAAAAAAATTGAGATCACAACAAATGAGTAGCTGCCACAGCGAATTCATTTCTTTCCGTATATACACATAAAATTTTCACCGTTTCCTAGTAGGTTCCAGCAAAAATACCCACACCCTAACAATGTTCTCGCGAAAAAAGAAGTCTCAAAGATATAAAGAACTCCGTTATTCTCGAACAACAACACAATTCCCAAATTGTTCTGATTGTGTTGCATGAGCTATCTTGTAGAACGCTGTTGAAGAATTCTTATTCGCCAGACATCTCAATACATCTTGTATAAGCCTTTGAGCTTTGAAGGGTAGAGTGTACACTTCGAGGAAAAGTGAAAAATTTTTCCTCGTGTGATTGCCTTCCCTCGCCTTCGGCTTGGGGAAATAAACTTCACGCTCGTCGAAAATTTCTCACTCTCCCTCTCGATGAACTAGGTATATATTACTTTTCTCCTTTATTCGCTCACTCGCCACGAAAGAATTCTACTAAATTGTATTTGCTAAAAGAAAAGACAGAAGCGTTAAGGCGATAAGTTCATCCGTTCTTGAGAATTATGATGTTCATATGTGATTGCAGAGCTGTCTCCGGAGATCAACGAAATCATATCTTTGGCATCGAAATCCAGAAAAATCGTAGAAATGACATTTCTATACAAATTCTTCGGTATTAAGTGAATGCTGTGGTGCTGTGTGAAGAGAAACTTATTCAGAAGGTAATGAATGCCTTTGGTAACTACACTGTCAGAAATATTATGAAGTTTTTTTCAATACCGTACATGAATTCAGGTTAATACACATTTTACATTAAATTTAATGTACCAAAACATTGAAAAAATATAGATTTTGCTATAGTTTACATTAAATTGATTGTAAAATGTGTATGAAACTCAATTCATGCGCGTATTTGAAAAAAACTTCCAGCAAATACATTAAAATTGATGCAGAAATTTCTAACAGCGTAGTGTTGGACTCGTCGTATAAGTGCAGATTAGGAAACTTCTTTCTTTTCAATAATCTTTTGTGCTATCGATAAGTCATGAATACATCAATTCCAATGACCGTAAATTCGCAATTCTTAATCAATCTTTGTTCTTTTTGTTTGTAAGGTGACCGGCCCCATTAATGAACACCTTAACCCCCATTAGCGAACAATCGTTTATTTATTATATCTTTCCTATGGCATATTATTCTGAATTTATTCACATAACATCGGTTGATTTAGTATCCAGTCAGTCATGCTTGGATGAAATTAAAGCACTAAATGAAAAGTACTATGAATCAAAAACCAAAACGTTCATTAAAGGGGTCGCGTTCATAAATGGGGTCATCTACCTCAATTCCAGAAAATATCTCGCTTTAAGGACCCTGTTAGAAAAGTTCTTGAATTCAATACAAAATTGTTTATGAAATACACAGTTGGAAATAATTTGTGTAAATTTAAAAAAAAACATATATGTAAGCGGATTGATGTTGAAAACAACACATTCAATTCACGTGTGTAATTCTAACTCTCAATAAATGAATTTGGTCGAGAGAAAAATTGTAAATTTGAAGTAGTTTTCATATTAAACACACTTCATGTGTTACTTGCATATCACACGGAAAATTTGTTAATGTGACTCTAGGTTACAACACACCAACGTAAATTAAATGGACTTAATGTGTTAAAATGACATTTCAACATTTTTTATGATGTTCTCATGTACGGTTACCAGATAAAAACCGGGACAATTTGGTGATTGGTTCCGTCTTCCAGAATGTGGAATATGAATGGTTAGGTACATGAGAATTATCCAATCATCGACTATCCCGGTTTTTATCTGGCAACCCTATCTCATGACATGAACTCGAAGTAAGTCATTGTTTCTGAGTGATCCAAGTTTAACATACAATAAGAGTCACTGGTTTGTATTTACAAAAGATATCTGAAGTGTGTTGAGAAAGTTATTCACATGGGATATGTCAATTTAACGTTTTTATCCACTGTGGACCGTTTTGGACATGACAAATATTTTATATTTGACGAATCTTTTTCAATTGTGTAGGTATCATATTTTCAAATTTGATATGGGTGATAAGGTTCCACAATTTCTCACTGAAATGCCATAATTATTGATTAAATTTCACAAATATGTTATCAAAATTGAGAAGGAAATTCTCAACATTAAGAATAAAACTCTTAGCATTAAGAATTATATTAACCTTTCTAACAGTGGACTCAAGAACGTTAAAACAAAAAATATTAAGGGAATATTTGTATCCCGCATTATTGTCAAGAATGATAAAAAAATATAACGTGACAAGCGTTTTCGTTCGTGCACGATGAAGGATTTCGTTGAATTGAGATTGTACTCAATCGTATAAGACATGCAGTTTGTGAATTTTATGTGACCGTTTGCTGAACCAAATTTATATGCGAATGTTTACACAAACATGTGTGCGCAAGACACACAAGAGGTTCAAGTAATGGAACCACATACATAGCCGTACAATGTTCCTACCGCCTAGCGGTCATTCAACTGGTTTACAGAAATGACTGATCCTACATTGTTGAATTTCTCCAACAATGTGGTCATTATTCAACATTAGGATCTCTCTATTTTTGCTCGATATTATCAATTTGGCATGCCATATGCGTCGCTACTGTGTCACACAAATATTCATACAATTCCAACAATTGGAAATTCCATAATTGATTTTTTAATTCAATGCTGTCAATTGGAGAGGGAGTGGTGTAATAATTTGAAATTATCGACATTGTTTCAAAAGCTCACGAATAACTTTGATTATGCTTCACAGAGTTTCCCATTGCTTTCAAACTGCACTAAACACTCACCATTATAAATCATTCCTCATGAAAAAACTCGATATCGGGATTTCATCGTTCAATCATCACTTGTATCAATACTATCCGAAATCTACCGTGTTGTTTCATTATCAGTCCGATAAAATTACGATGTCTACGATAATTATCCGATACAAAACCGAACCAGCGACCCGATGATTTCCCGATAGATACATGGAGAAAAATGAACAGTAACCGTTACTGCCGATTGGGCCTTCACACGAGACTCGCGTCAAAGAAAGATAAAATAGTTACCAATAATTATTCCAATCTCTTGTAATATCAAGATGATCAAGATAATTTGAGAGTATAGATGGAATCAACGAAGTGGGGTGGAACTTTGATCATTCAAACAAAATTAGCAGCGATATATGTCGAAATATGCAACGAGACCTGCAACGAGGCCTGCAACGAGACCAATACCAAGACTAGTTCCGAGACTGACAGAATCTCTTAGTTATCCTCTGCGATGGAATCGGAATTCCATGTGATTTTATTACACCTTAGATAGAAGCTTGATTCCATTCAAAACTTGTATGTTTTAAATTTTTAGAACAGTAAATATAGATCATTTTTCAATATAAGACAAGAGTCTCGTGTGAAGCCCTACAGCCAATAACGGTAATTATCGAAAAATTGAAAGCAGTCATACAATATCGCGTTTCGCAGTGCTCGTTACTGTCTGGACAATAATGACAAATTTCATTGCAGTACCTATGACGGTGATCGCAATAATCTTTACTATCCAACTGTATCTTCATTTGTTTTTCAACCGATTACTGCCCCTCGCCGTAACGGTTACTGTTTATTTCTCTCCGTGCATCTATCGGGTTCACATTGATTTCGGATAGTATTAATACAACTGATGAGTGAACGATGGAATTCCGATAACGGATTCTTTCATGAGGGATAGTATTTTAATATCGAAAAAATTTCTTTCATCATTTTCATCTTTGTTCATGAACTGCTAATTTTGAATCTATCCCAAATAATAATAGGCAAAAAATTTGAAAATAAGATTTTTAGATACACTGGAAATTGAAATGAGTATTACTTCTGAATTGTGAGAAATAAGTACTCCAAGAATCCAATCTTCTTTTTGCGTTTATCCAAACTCATGGGATAGATTGAATATGAATTTCTCGAGAATGCTTGAGGGATCTCTCGAGATATCGATGAATCATCGAACCATTCTTTAGAAGATAATATATAAAGGTTAGAAATGAATACTGAACTTATGGAGCAGAAGCGAAAGAAGAAGAAAGAGGAGATGAAAAAAGAAGATTAGAAGGATTAATGTACATACTTCTTCTCCGGCATGAAACAAAACCACATATAAGTCACACGTGCGGAAAGCAGAGATGAGAATGTGTGTCGCCAAAGCCCAATATCCTAGGCGCGCGGTTTCGTACGTCGTCATAGGAACGTAACCTTTCCATTTATTGGTGGTTGATCTTCAGAGCGATGCTGGAAAGAAGGATTGGTCGCGAAAAGAGGAAGAAAAAAAGACGTTAAAAATGGAGAGTGAAAACGCGCGGAGATGTGAAAAACTAAAGAAGGTAAGAAGAAGAAGAAGAAGAAGAAGAAGAAGAAGAAGAAGAAGAAGAAGCGACTGACATAAAAAAGAAAACGATATATCACGTGTCTCTGTGAAGGAGTTTTTTCTTACGAATGTGCTGCTCTGTCGTGGAGGAAAAAATTAATGACAAGAAATTGTTTTTCGATGGGAAAAGGCGAAGAGAAAAAAATGGAGACATCAATTTCAGGTTTATTCCAGATACGGAGAGGTTCATGGTGATGATCGAATTCACCTTATACACAGAGAAAAAAGATCATGGAATGATCACCAGTTTACTATCTCTGCTCGTGATCGTTACACGATCTTTTTCCTCCGTGTACTTGCCCTGTGAGGAATATTTGTAAATTTACAAATTTTTCCGTGAATTTCCACACAATTTTAGTAACTTCCCAAACGATGATTGTCAATTGAATTGTTCAGGAATTTACTAAAAGAATGTTTGGAAAAAATTTGTTGTCTCATTTATAATTTTATTATCAATAAATCGTATCCACGAGGTGCCTGGGATGGAGCTGAAAAAAGCTTTAATTGAATAGAATGCTGGGAAAGTGTTTTTTTTGGTTGAAACTAAAATTTGTTTCACTGTTATAACATTTTTCCCAAACCTGCGCGGAACGCAGCTCTTTGTCGATTAGTTTTCGGGGAAGAAAGTAATCAATTCCAGACCAATTTGTCAAACTGATCTATAGGACCGTAGACAGCGGGTCGAAAATATTCATCCCTGCAGAGTGGAATGAAAATTTTCGTCTTCACGCAGGTGTGGGAGAGGGTAGTGTATTCACCTTGGGAGGGGGTGGGGTGTGAGTGTAATTTTGACTCCCGTCATCGTTTGTTCAGGCCAAGACTTCACACTCCTACGAAATTACATATTTTCCCCCCTTGGTGAACAATATACTATGGTTTTCACTATTTTATTTTTATATCAAATTTTATGTGTGTGTGTGTGTGTGTGTGTTAGTGAAGACTAAACCTCGACAGCAGACCTATCGATAGTTATCGATACTATCGGAGAAACTATCGATACCTACCGATAATTCAAAATACAATTGTTTAAATATGAAGGTTGGTTATAATGGAGAGTACAATTATATACTGGAAAGAAACGCGATGAATGGTCAAATACCCGGGTGAAAAATTATTTAAATCAGTTGTAATGATTTTTAGAAACTTATTCTCAAAAATATGTAATAAGTATCATTTCACAGAGAAACATAAATTAAAAGTTGGAAAGCATTTAACTGTCCACTAAATTCGAAAAATCATTTGACATCAGTCAAATTTTATTGAAATATAATTTAACATTAGGATATTTAACATATGATTTTATATTTACATTAAATACCCCTTTGAGTCTATGACACTACTGAAATTTTGATATATTTTATACTTCGCTCTCCTCTCTTTTCCACTCCCCCTTCCACGAATTTCGATATTATCGATAGTTGACTTTTACCATCGAATTTTTTTCGATGGGAAAAACAATCGAACAGTATCGATAGTACTATCGAGGTTTAGCCTTCACTGGTGTGTGTGTGTGTGTGTGTTATAGTTCCATCAAAATTTCGTCATGCCGTAAATAAAAACGATATTCTTATTTGTTTTTCAATTGCATCCATTGTTCTGAATCAACGTGAGAAAACCAAAAAAAAACCAATATACGCAGAATATCCAAAATTAAGTGCGAATTAATATTCTGGAGTGAAACTGTTATGCCTTTGTATTATGGTACGTATAAAGCGATGGAAAAAGTGGTTGGGAAAGTTTGAAACACGTCTGACCTAGTATCAACTTGTACTACTGAAGAAGCTAGAAAAGTGGATACAGACGATGGTAGGCGGACTCCTCCGATACTCTCGTAAACTTCCGCGTATAATGTGTCGACACATAGCATTGCAAATTGGCTCACGTCCGAAATGGCAGGATACTTGGATAAATTCAAGACAAACTGCCAATTTATTGTTCACAACTATGTTTTTCGTTTGTCGCAGAAGATTTTTACGAGCCCCAAGTGTGTCAACATCCTCAAACCTCAATGCCATCGCGAAATCTTTGCGAGGGGATTCCTTCCAACTGTTTGGAAAGTACTTTGAATTTCAAGTTCGTGATAAATTTAGGTTCGGTATTATCCAATCTTGAGAGAAGAAAATCAACCCACGGACGCGATGGTGGCGGTGGTTAATCGCGTGCAGTTCAATTTCTTCCACATTTACTCAGCTTTCACGTTCGTTTCATGAATATTCATTATTTATCCATTCAGTCGAAGTTGGATTCTTACGAATAGAACGATATTTCTCATTTAATTTCTCTCGTGATAATAAAATAAAACTTTCCTCTCAACATTATTAAATATTTAGTGAATTGAAATCTGCGATAACCTCAGCAGCCTGGCATACAATCACTCTTGCCATTAGAATAATCATATATATGGGAGTGGAGAATAATTCGTTTTTTTCTGTGCGTAACGTTGGAATAAAAGAGCAGGGAGAAATAAAGATATTTTACGCGACGGTGTAAAATGAATTTTATACCCGGAATTCAAGTCGTTGTTATTGTATTTTGATCTGCGTGTGAGCCATAAAGCTAAATGGGGAATTCGAAACCGCTTATTTTGCAGGAATACTGCTGCTGTTGCTGCTGCTGATTCTACTCTTGGATCGGAGTGTAAAATTTTGTTCCACTTTGTGAAGCTTTGAAATATTCGAGACGAAGACAATTAATGAAGTATGAAAGTTCGAATGTAGAAAGAGAAGAAATGCTTTGAAAAGCTGCGTATTCCGATCACGAAACTTGGCTGGGCCGCAAAAGAGGAAAGTGCACCGCAAGAAGAGATGTTGAACGAGTTACGCGTTTTCAAACGTGTAACGCCTTCCATGTATAATAAACATGTAAATAAGTATGGTACACTTTTTGAATTTGAATCAGTAAAATTTCAGGATTTCCAGAGTCAATGGTTGATCCTTGAGTGAAATCGGTGCACGGGAAAAAAGTTGCAACAACTTACGTGTGGTCAATTGTCAACTATCTACTACAGTACTGATGGCAACTCCTTCTCCAGTAGAAATACTTGGGCATTCCTGGGTTTGTAGCGCCTGTTTGTAGCAAACTTAAAATTCTGAATCTATCTGTCGAAACGAAAATTAGGAAAGATGAATACGTAGTTAGCGTGTTATTGCAAGTTTTATGCGACGAAAATTCGTTTATCCCTGATGAAAAAAGACCCACGTCTTGGAAAAGTTGTATTTGGCGTGAGAAAACACTCGTTCATCATCAATTTACAACTGAGAGCGAACCTGAGTCGACTTGGGTTCTTCTTGATTTGTAAAAGTGTCGGGGATTCGCTTGTGAGGCGAACACGACGTGGGCGCTTTTACAAGTAAAAATATTGTTCTAAATGAACAAACGCATATCGTGTTTTTCTCAGTGCCAATAACAGAAAAGTTGGAATTTGGATTATCTCCGTTCAAGGCTGAACAGACTTAAGTGTCTTTTTAACTTGTATGGCAGAACTCGCTGAATAATTACTACTTCCAAATTTCTAGTCTTCCGCTAGAGCACACTGAGAACAAGGGTTTAGTTGAATATCATACAGCTAGGAAATTAAGTCACTGTAAATAAAATTTTAGTTGAACCAAATAAATTCTATTTGTCACAGACAAATTCTTTATTTTCATTGAATGAACTGCTTCATTCATATTTCGGACAACTAGACTGTCATTTACTTGAGCTAACATTTAGCTGGGATATCTAAATTTTATTCGCCACAGCTAGGTGCCTTCCTCTCAGTGCGAGTGTCACAAGACTCGCCAATACCTAAAGCATTTTTGCTAGTAAGAGTTAGTAATCAGGACAAGTACCACGTTATTTGGATCTACTGACACAACAGTTATGTTGACTAGCGTCAACATCTCGTTAGTGACCAAGTCTTCACGTTATCTAGGGTAACTATCGTCAGGGCATATTATAAGGGTCAGTTCTTACCAAAAGGTTAGTTCTGAAAGGAAACGATCAGTTCTAAAACGTGAAAACGGTTAGTTCTTAAACAATGACCTAATTTTTAGTGAAATTTTTTCCTCCTCCTTTTTTTCAATCGAGTATCCAATATTGCCCTTCCTGATTGAACGAACCGATTGATTCCCGCCAAATCTGATTGAATCTTGCACAATGTTCTGACCAAATCCTATTCAACCATTTTCAATGAGATTCAATCAGGTTAGTATATTTTTTAAATGTAATTTTGATTGAACCTTGCCAAATCTTATTGAACTTTGCACAATGTTCTGACTGAATACCATTAAATTCAATTTCGTCAGATTCTATGGATTTTTTCAACAAGGGCTGTTACAGAATGAGCCTTTCGCTTCCTATCAAGGGGTATAGTGAGTTCAGAAGCGATATTAATTCTAAAAAAAATAAGACTTCATGCCAAAAGTAAAATTAAGGAAGCACTTGTTACACAAATGTTTTCCTTTTTTTTTTAGAAATCGAGTGTCCAGCGTTTCGGTTAGTTCTTAAATTTTCTTAGAATATGCCCTGACTATCGTGTTAGGCGAGTTAACTTACGGAATAGTTGTCCAACTACTTTCGTAATTGTAAACAGCCCACATTTATGCAGTTGAAATAAAGCTGAAACTGGCAGCCGTAGGGCTAGCAGTCGCTTTTCATAACTCTTTATACACAATTTTTATTAAGGATTTGAGCATCTAAAACGTTTGGTAGGATATTACTTGATCGATCTCTGGTATGAACAAAGCTCCAATAACCTTGATTCAAAAGTTACAACAATCGCCAGGTAACTTCACGGCTGCTAGTTTCAGCTTCATTCAGTTGAAAGTAACAGATTACTCAATATTCATTGATTTTGCAATCAACTGCAATCAATGAATTTCATTGTTTCAAATTTAAAGAATACACATTTGCTAATAAAATATTTTCTTGTTGGTAAAAGCGTTATGAATTTCAAGAGAAATGTGATGAATTCTTGCGCTGCTCGTCCATCAATTCTGTTCGGTTATTGACATGATTTTGAACTAGTACACTGATTCAATGAATTTTTCTGTGTACAAATTGAAATCAGATATTCCACTGTCTTATATCAGTCAAAAGATTTATGAACATAGCAGTCAACTTGAGTGCAGTATAACGATATCTCTTTGCGAGTGTGTTTCATTTTTAAACAATCATTCCGTATCCGTGACCATCACGTTAAGCTGTGAGGTATAATGATATATTAACACGCACATACGATCGATTACCACAGGTGGTTGCTTGGCAGTCTCAAGTCGATGACATCCATTGAATCTGATGTGTATTCGATAGTTGTTCCATCCAACCAATCAATATTACCCCAAGTACATTCTTGAACACAGGCTATTGGCATATCGTTGCATAACCATACTTCTCTTGAATAATAGGAAGATTCGTGGATTTTCTTTCTCGCAAACTGGTGTTATAACGAAAATTCAAAATCAAAATAGGGTTTTTTAATCAATGTTAGATGTTTATCAGGAGTTTACCAAGTTCGCATACTGTCAGAAGAATGGGATACGGGTATTCTCGTATCCGTGGAACGAGATCCATCATCTTCAGAAACGCATTGAGATATCAAATAGAAACATTGTTAACTCCAATCATCCGTACAGGAATGTATTTTCCTCTGTAAGAAATTTCATTTCACGATCGATCTTCCAATACGCGTATCGATAAAAATCGTTTTCCTCTGTTGGATATTGGAAAATTTTGCAAGAATATCGTGGTTTGATTAATGCGGATGAATCTTGCGAATAGTAAAGGAAAAAAAAAAGAAAATACAGAAGAAAGCACACGAAGTTCTTCGTCTTCGTTGATCTTAATTGGATGATTTTTCAAACTAAATCAAACCGATTGCAAGAATGTTTCTCCTCTCTGTCTCCTTTTTTTTCTCCTACCACTCGCCCCCTGAGAGTCTCTCGAGCCAAGATAAATAATAATGATAAAATAAATGCAACCTACGTCAGAGTAACGAGCTGCCGCTGGATGCTGCTCCTCCCTCTTTTTCCCCTTCTTTCTTACAGTCGTCGTTACGTGACCAGACAAAGTTTTGTCACATTTCCATGCGATGCGATGAATAAACATCTCGTGTTTCCACTCAGAAGGGGATTTTGCTCTCAAGAAAGAGAAAGGTTACGCGAGGTGCTCTTTTCCCTTGCAAGGCCTTATTTTCATCTTCATCCTTTAACGCACTCCCTCAACATTTCTCACCGATTGACTTCAACGCGAGAGGAAGAGAGGCTGAGAAGGGTATCCATCAAATTAGCTGTTCCTGTCAATTTAAATATATTTCTCTTCCAGTCGTTCATTTATGCATCCATTTTGAAGTTCTTTTGTATTGATATTATAATGGTTGTTGTCGTTGCCTATCTCCTTCATATTTAATTTGTTCGTGGAACAGCTGTGGAACAGTAGTAGAAGAAACGAAACTAATCGAGGGATACTGGGATCCAATTTGATCGGTTCGATGGAAATCCTCTGGATAAGGAGAAGAGGGAGAAAAAAAAGTACTTGATGTCAATACGTAGGCCGGGAAACGTATGTAGTTGTTACAAGATATTCCCGTGATCTTCCCTAGTTTTCTCATTTCTATTTTCCCAACGTGTTGGAATGACGGTAAAAAGGGGACGATGATCACACGATCATGATGACGATAATCATGATGCCGAGTACATGGGATCATTCTAACGAGATTTCCTCCTCTCTCGGTATCGAATAACAAGACCTCCTTTGGGAACCTAGATCGAAAGGAAGGGCGAGAGGAGCTTTTCTCGCTACCACTAGGACAACTTAACGAAGTCGTCCTGATCTTGCGTTTATCGTTTGACGATGCATACGCTTTCATCGTCGTTGTGATCAATTGTCAAGAATTTCAAAATCACAGGGTAAATATCTCACGGATATCTAATCCTTTGGCGCACTGAGAGGAATAAAATTAGTTATATAATTTTATCAAAAGGACCCAACAATTATTTTATGGTCATCGTTAACAATGAAGCTCACCGATACAAAGCTTTCAGAACTATTGGAAATCAACTGAGTTGAATATATTTATTGTTGATGATAATTAATGATGAATTGTGATTATAAACTTCAAGTATCAAGGGATACTTTACAGGAATAAAGATAAGAATCATCATTCTAGTTCAAATGAAATTGCTTCTTTGAAATCAACATGCAGCGATACGATATGTGCATATGGAGGTTATGGAAATGTAATATTAATCTGAAAACATAACCTTGAGACGAAAAATACTAATCTCTGAATTTTTCGATGTTATGTTTTTCGCATAACTCAATTCCAAACAATCTTGTCCGGGAATTTTCCTATTTGAGCAGGGATGTTGCTCCTTGTTATTCAAAGTACAAATATATTTCACTCGAAAAGTTCGATGGCATGATGGAAACGGATCGCACTTCATTGATGTTCAATGAAAGCTTATTTTCAAAGATGTGGTACCTGTATTGAGCTCTTGCAAAACAATAATAAGAGTTTCACTAATGTTTCCTTTACTATCGATTCATCATCATCAAAACAATTGTGACTCATTAAGTCAGTTCCAAAAAAATGTTTCCTTCAGAAATTCTTTCTGGTTATTGATATGAATTACTGATTGTTATGTTCAATCGTTATAAAATAATCAAAATAACCATCTATTAGTAATAGTTGATAATTTTAATGTCAAGTGATACATTCAGTCATCATCACAAAAATAAAAGGTTTGTTGATGTTTAATCCATATTTAGTGGTGATCACCAAAAATAATTCATTGGGTTTCTTTTTAACCATTTTCCTTAGATATCGATGACTAATACTTTCTCTCAGTGCGGAAACGTTCATTTGTCTTACACTGAGAAAAAGGTCTATTTATAGTTAACAAATGTACCCTCAAAAAAATTATTTTGTGCAAATGTGATCGATAAAAGAATTCTGTCAACTCCACAAAATTCTCATTGTTTTAACCAACTTTGTGTTGTGTCAAGAAAATTCTTTCGTTGGAATAATAACATCTATTTGTTATAATAAAAAAAAAAATGTGAAATTTTGTAACAATATAACAACAAATGGGATAAAAACATTCGTTTGTTGATACCATTTCAACAAAATAATTTTTCTCAGGTTCATTAATAGTTAGGTTGAGGATAATTATGTTCGTGAAGCTAATTCAATGTTTTTCCTTAACAACACACCTAGCAACCTTAGTAGAAATTCATCTGGGCATCCCACTTCCCATTCATGTACTAGATGGACCTTGTCGGTGCAATTAAATAGCACGTTTCAACTAATTTGACTCCAGTGTTCACCCAAGCAACACACTTGGTCATAGCCACATAGCTACAGTGACATCACGGTCACTCACTATGTCGCTGTAATGTCGCTGCAACGCCGCTGCGACGAACGTGTTGTTTGGGTAAACATTCGGTTGGTTAGATTTCAGTGGATTATATAATTGTGCTGAAAGAATTTCATTTGAAAAATTACCGTGGAATTTCAATGATCGCGGGGCAAGTGGGAATTTTTTTAAAAATATTACTGAGTGTTTCCCTGCTTAAAAGATCCGATTCAACCCTATGAACTGGTCAATCAGTATGAATCAGATTTTTGGCCAGGAATTTTCCTATTTGATCTCATTCAAATCTAATCGTTTTGAATAGAAAATTTTTATTCAATTAGATATAATCAGGAAATTCGCATTGAAGAGAAATTTCCTATTCGAACCGATTATATTTGAATGAAATCAAATAGGAAAATTCCCGGGCAAAAATCTGATTCAAACCGATTGACGAGTTAATAAGTTTGAATCAGATTTTTGAAGCAGGATTTGTAAAATTGATGGAAAATATCACTTCCAACTGTTTTTTAAAAACCCACTCATTTTCACAGATTGCATAGTAACTTTTTGAAGAATTTTTACCTGACATCCGATTACTGCACGGAGAAAAGTGAAGAGTAAGCGTTACTGCCAATGACGGTAAATATCAAAGAATTGAAGGCAGTTATACAATATTGCGTTTCGCAGTGCTCGTTACTGTCCGGACAGTAATGACAAATTCCATTGCAGTACATATGACGGTGATCGCAATAATCTTTACTATCCAACTGTATCTTCATTTGTTCTGCCACTCGCAGTAAGGGTTACCGTTTATTTTTCTTCGTGTGGAATTTCACGGTAATCTTTACAAAGAAATTCTTCCAGTGTACACTAGAGTCATTTTCGGGCAATATTTTTTTTTTCTCTGTCCTACCTGAAAATTTGATACATATTTCATAATGAATAAAAAAAATTCC
Organism: Gonatopus flavifemur; assembly: GCA_018340375.1. Taxonomy (NCBI): domain Eukaryota; kingdom Metazoa; phylum Arthropoda; class Insecta; order Hymenoptera; family Dryinidae; genus Gonatopus; species Gonatopus flavifemur. The sequence continues at coordinate 19,438,343 of JAFFJZ010000005.1, forward strand.
AAGTACACGGAAAAAAGAAAACAGCAATGGTTACTGTAAATCACAAAAATAAATTGAAACTCAAATTCACTCTATGCAGTACTGCGTGTTTTCATTTGTTTCTCAATCGATCGCTGTCATTCACAGTAACCAGTAGTGTTTTCTTTTTTACGTGTATATTAGAGGTTTAGCTCATTCAAAAATTCGATTCCCCATTTGAATAACACAGAAAACTGGTTAACTTTGGTTTCAACTCGATTTTACGGTGTTCAAAAAATTTGTTTCGAGGAAATGAATATAATGGGCTTGTAGGGCATAAAATTTGCTTCAAAAAAGTTCCCATGAGATAGAACTCTACGACCAATAGTTTTGGAGTTACAGAGCTTGAAAGGTGAACTTTCATAAAAATCGGCCTAAAATCCCCTATAATATTGTATTTATTGAAATTTATTTAGTAGTTCCTAAGATTAAAAATTTTAGAGCCTCATGAAATGTATTATAATCTAATTCCGCATGTGAGATCGATAAATACAGAAGTATAAGAGCTTTCATGTTGATTCTTATCAAAGTCCACTCCCAAAACTATTGGTCGTACGGCTTTATTTCATGGGAACTTTTTTGTAGTAAATTTTATGCCCTACAAGCCCATCATATTCATTTACTCGAAAAAAATTTTGTCAACGCCGAAAAACTGAGTTGGAACCAAAGTTGATGAGTTTCCTGTGTTATTTAAATGAGGACCTGAATTTTTGGATGAGCTAAACCTCTCATTCACTTGGAATTTCTTTTCCAAAGGGAATATATTTTTTCCTATAGAAAATATCAAATTCTCAAGTAGGACAGAGGAAACAAAAATCTCGCGCAAAAATGAAACACCCTATTGTACACAGATAGTTCATAAATAACACCAGAGTAATAATGGGGAATTTATCCGTTACTGTAAAAACACGATTACAAATTAGTGATTAACAATTTGGATTTACTAGTTTCCTGTTAGTATGACAGCTGACATCTGGTATTATTTCATTATACTTACAATTTTGAGATTAGTTTTCTTACACACGATTGTGACTTTATCATAACATTCGAATTCGTGTTGTAACATGATAGAGCGAAAGATTATACCGTTGCTACATGGTTTTTACGTAGCATGAGACGTTTCGCTTAACTGTTTGACACTGTCTATTATCTTGGATAGTAGAAAAACACTGCTCGGCTCCTGTCAGGAACACTCTTCTTCTTTATACTCAGCGGTTAGTGTCTTGATATCTAAATGTGCAATTAGTATTCATCGATGCACGTTCTGTGTTACAAGCTTACCCTGTTGTTCGTATTATGTTTGACAATCAGCTATTGTATCCAAGAAATATTTATCGCAAGAATATCTACCTACAATGTGAATCAAGGTGGAACGAAATAACGAGAACAGAGAATGAAATGATTTCTCGATATTCGCACACAAATGGACAGCACACACACACACGTATATCGATGGCATCTCTTTTCACATTCTTCTCCTTCCCGCTGTAGCACCTGTGACAACCTCACAGTTGACAATCTCGCAAACTGGTTATTTTATATTTAGAATTCATCCGGTGCATTTTGTACAACTTGGCTCTCGGCGTTGACACAATGCAAAAGGCTCGGAAGTTCTGGCAACCATTCAACCCGCCTATTATTACTACATGCGTGTACTTTCATCATTGTCGGTGTCTCGTGAATGTGAAGAATTCACGCCATTCACCAACACGTGCTCTGTAATCGAATGACCCTATAAATCACCGAAGGTCGAAAAAAGACATTCTCCTTCCACTTTTTTTTTTCTTTCACTTTGCTCTGAAATTACCATGCATATGGTCCGTTTTTCCTTGTTCGGAATCAAAAAATTTAACAACGCGAGAGAAAACTTTTCGTCAATCTATGAAACGGAATTAGAAATGTTAAACAAATCGAAGCTCGAAGAAGATAAAAACATACTTTTCTGTGATTTGGGTGTCAATGGAGCAGGGCAGAACGTGTAAGAAACAGCAGGGAAAAATTTGTTATTCCTCAGAATTTCTCCTCTTCCTCAAAAATGGAGAATAATTGTGTATATGAATATGTGTATACACATCTATACTCATAATTCATTAAACTTCAGGTATTCATGTGAAGAGAGTGTATGACACAGTTTCAACGGTACGCGTGTTTGTATTTCCATTAGATGTCCTCTCTTATCTTTCATTTACCAAGTGTAGCAGTAGTACAATACCACGCTTGTGTCAGACGCCGCTTATCTTACTTTCTTCTCCAAGTATTATGTTTGTACTCAACTCGATTTGTCATTGTTGCTCCCACTGTTGGAGAATACCTCTCACTCACTGTCCCCTTGTCCGTGTGAGAATCGTTCTCATGTAGTTTCAAATAGTAACTCGAGAAAAGGATAACCACAAACAAAGCAAAGTTTTCGCGTACTATACACGTTGCTCGAGACGAGATGCCTTTTTTTCATGCATATCTTGTAAAAAAGTTTTGTATTCTCAATTGAGATGAAGAAACATTGATGAATGTACACTGTGAGGAAAATTATTGAATCAAATGGGAAATTTCTTGTGCTATTCAATATTCCCATATTAAGGGGTCTTTCTGGTTAAGATTTTCAAGAAAAATTTTTCTTCTCAAACATTTTCTTCCATAGAAAATATTGAGATATCGTTTTGAAAATTTGTAGGTTCGTTTATTACACCTTGAATATGACGAAAAAATTTTTTTCAGATTTGAACACATTTTTTGTTCGTTATACTAATTTAAACAACACACAGTTGAAACAAATTCGTCAAATACAACATATTTGTCCTGTCCAAAACGATCCACATTGAATATAAATGATGAATTGATATATCCCTTGTGAATAACTTTCTCAACAAACTTCAAATGTCTTTTGTAAATACAAACCAGCGACTCATATTGTATGTTAAAATACACAATTTCAAATGTCAATCCTACATAAATTAGAAACAACGACTTACTTCAAGTTCATGTCATGAGAACATCATAAAAAATCTTGAAATGTAATTCTAACACATTGGGTAATCTAATCTACGTTGGTGTGTTGGTAACCGTATGTCAAATCAACAGATTTTTCGTGTAATGTGCAAGTAACACATCAAGTGTCTTGAATATGAGAATTACTTCAAATTGACACTTTTTCTCTCGACCACATTCATTTATTAAGTCAGAATTACACACGTGAATGTATTGTTTTCAACATAAACTCGTTTGAACATATTTTTTTTTACATTTACCCAAATTATTTCCAACTGTGCAAAAACCACTAACAAATGACGGTGGGAGGGATTTGGGATGACCAGATGATCTGAAAAAAACAAAAGAAATGGCAAATCATTCCGTGTTGAAGTGGCTATCGCATTAACTAGGATCTTTTGAATTGGTCAAAAATTGTCCGATTTTCCACCCTCAAAAATCGATTTTTTTTTTAAAATCACCGCCGTTTTGTTATTTTTTGATGGAAAAAAATATCCTAGTTCATACGATGGGCACTTCAACAAGGAACAATTTGTTAATTTCTTCTTCAGATCATTCGGTCACCCCAAATCACTCCCACCGTCATTTTTTGTGTTTTTGTTTAAATTAGTATAATGAAAAACAAAATTCTTTGTAATATTCAATGTTCAATAAACATACCTATAAATTTTCAAAACGATATCTCAATTTTTTCTATGAGAAAAATAAATTTTTCATGAAAATCTTAATCAGAAAGACCCCTTAAATTGATTAAACTTCTTAAATTCAATATGGATTATGAGATTTTAAAATTTCTTATTAAAATATGAGGAATTAATTATCAGATTTACAAATATCTTATCAAAATTGAGGAGAAAATTCTTGAAATCAAGAATTATATGATTTCAATTAATATTATATTATGAGATTCAATAAATTGTATTATGTAAAAATTTTCCTAATATGTTTATGAAACGCAAGTCAGATTTTTTCTACAGTGTACGTGTGTAAGAATTCATGATATTTTATTATCACTTATCAAATTACATTCAATACTGAATCGTTCACTGAATACATGAACTCATTATATTGTTTTCCATGTATTATTTTCCTCTTTGAGTTTGAATTGTTGAATCGTATATAACGTCGTTGTGATTGCTTTATCAAATTTCATTAAAACTTCTTTGAGATGAAAGATGAAAATTCTATACGAGGAGAAGAGAGAGAGAGAGAGAGAGAAAGAACGTGATATGAAGCACCGTAGAGTCAAAGACGAGGTGAAACGTTTTAATTACGAAATAACAGGAATCAAAGTTTTTGAAGGAGAAGAATAAATATTCTGAAAAATAAAGATAAACGTGAAAATGGGAGTGTTTGATCTATCAATTGAGAGAATTAATCATTGATTTGAAAACAAATTTGATTTTTCCAATGTATAGAGATATGGAGAATTTGTTCATTGTACATAAATATAGTAAATTCACAAAAATTCTACTCATTTTTGTACGTAGGATATCCTATCTATTCTGAACATTCGAAAGTGCAATATTCATGAATCATTCACATATTTATGGTCGACGTGCTCCGTTCCCTATCATCCAACATACTTTATTAGATTTTATTAATTAGTCTTTTGAACGCTTCAAAAGCCTATTTACACCCACAGAACCGTTTTCTTACCGTAACAAAAATTTCATCGTTATGAAAAAATTTTTTGCTAAAGTTTTTATTGAAGGTAATGAAATATTTCTTTTCACCCAGGACACATTTTGTATCTTGCGATATATTTTAGACAGGCTTCAAATGTCCTATGCAACACTTTGAAATAAGTTTCAGATAAATTCTTGTTCCAAACTCGTCTGAAAGATATTTAAAAGTGTTGTACAAGACGTCTAAAACCAAGATATCGCAAGATACAAAATGCTCAATGGTTACAATAATTAGTTCTTTTCAAATAAAATATTGGTGTATCGCTTGGGACGGTATCTGGCACACGGTACACCGCTTTATTTGATTATCACTGTTTTCAAGTTCATCATTACTATTCCATTTTACAACACGATACATTGGAATAAATTTTGAAAACACTATTACTCTGCTGCCAATCAAGGGGAGCGGAGCATATAGTTACCCATATAAAAATCTTCAGGCTCCGCCAATGCTGACGACGGAATATAGCTAGACGCAAGGCTGCCAGCCAAAGCTGGGCAATCTATGTAGGGACAAGGATGGTTGACAATGGTCTAAACATTTTACCAATATGGGAAGTCATAAATCGACTTCGTTGATTCATCATTGATCATTGGCTGCGCCACGCTTGGCCCATCCTTCAACCAATATTGCTTGAAGGAAAAAGCATGCTTTCAACAGAGGCTCTCTAGGGCTTGGCGGGACACTGCTCCAAGCATTAGGCAACTCTGAATGACAATGGATTCCCATGTTGCACCAAGCATGGGTCGTAGCTTGGTCCAGCTTGGGCAATAGCTTGGCTCAGCTTGGGCGATGGCCTCGCTCAGTTTAGGCGTTAGCTTGACTCGACTTGAGTAATAGCTTGGCTAAGAGTGAAACTTCCTTCTCAAACAGCAAATTACAATAACTCTCACCAGAGTGATGCTTGTTTCCTGCGAGTGGTGAACCAAGCATTCAATCAATATATAAGTCTCCTTTGAAGATTCTATGACAGAAATAATTCTTCATCTGTTTCCAGACCCGCCTACTTCTACGCCAGGACCACCGGATTTACGTCATTCATCAGTTTAAACTAATCAGAAAAATTACATGTTGAAATTCTCCGACATTCATTTCGTTCAATCGAAATGATAGAATGGATTTTTTATTTTATTTTCAATGACAATAAAAAATAAAAGTGACCATTGGCATGAGATGGGCGCAACCCTGCCGCAAGATTGCTACAGCGTTGGCTCATCCTGAGCGAACAAATTTTTGTATGGTCTGCCATTGACGGCATATGCTATCACAACCCTGTTTCCAGTGTTGGGTCTTGATTGTGGAAACAAATGGGCTGAGGCTGAAATGATGTTATCATCTCAGAGTTGCGCCATGCCTGGTAGCCTAGGCTCGGCCCGTCTTGGTGAGCCTTGCGGCAACCTAGCGCCCATGGTCAATTTTTACCTGGGTAAGCGTCACATTTAAGAATATTCATCTAGTTCCAGCATAAGAATATTTTTCTTACCACAAGGAGCGATAGTTCTCACAAGAAATAAAGATTCTTACATTAAACAAAAGTCATGAATCATAAGTTTTTCTCCCAACAATCCATAATATGATTACTTTTAAACAAAACCGCTTTTCGGTCGCAAACTATTTGTTTCCGGAGAAGAAAATCGAAGTCAAGAATAGAATGATGGTAACAACAAGAAATCATTTCTGAACAGGGATTGGCATTTTTATATTCCGGGAGTAATTTTTCTGCGTAAAATATGTCTGCAAAGTGAGATATGAGGTGAAAGAAAGTATTCCACATTGAAAGTACTTCCGAAGTACGGAAATGCTCATCCCCAGGTGGAAATCATATTAGGCACCCTGAGAAAAAAATATGAAAAATTTGTTTCAATCGAATAAGGTTCGTTAACTATTAACAAATCTAACTTGATCCAAATATGGCTGGTTTTTAATTAATAAGCCTTGTTTGTCACAAACAAACTCCTCTCTCAATGCAGTTCCAGGAAAATGCCTAGTCTGCCTAGTCTGTCGATAGCGCCAGTTGAGGGGCGAAGAGGGGCCTAAAATGATTCCTACTAGGGTCCCTCCTGCTCCTGAGTGATGGATTTAATGAATTTTATTCATAAAGCTTATTGATTTTGACCAAATTATTCAGTTGAACATAATTTTTTCGAATATAATGAATTGACTTTCCTGGGTTTTGTTCATTTTGGACCAATGAACTCCAGTTTTCTTTAAATTTCGAAAATACGTAAATTTTTCAAAGTTTCAAAATCAATAACGAACGATATAATCCCTAGAAGGAATTAACACCGGATTAACGTTGTTAATTTCTACCAAGGAAAGCGGATATTATTATCGAATAATATTCTAAATGGAAAATCATCTCCATGGAAGTTCAATTCAAGTCTCTTTGAAATCTCGTTTGAACTGTGATGAAAGAGCAGGAACTTTCTTTTTTTTCTCCTTTTGATCATCACCGCTCCTACCACCGATAATTCGATGATTTTGTAAAAGTTCTCTGGATATCTTCATTCGACTTTTTTTAACTTTGGTACTGCTGTTGATTTATAGTTGCCATAATCATCATTCTTACATGAGAGAGTAGGTGTTTTTCTAACAGCTTTCGTGGAATCCCACATGGAATAGAGTTAGACACGTTATTCCTATATCATCGCTACTTCAAAGCAAAAACTTTAGGGAGGAATCGAAGTTGTCATTAAAAGAACGTGGAACGTTCGTGTCCTATTCGGGTTGAATTATTTATGATTTTATTATTCCAGAACAACGTTATATCTCCCATCTTTTATCGCACACACGGATTATAGTTTTTAGAGTGGAATCAGAAAAGGATCGTACTTAAATAGTTTATGATCAGGATATAGTTATCGATGCGATTACGACGGACTAACGGAGTTTTGATTAACCATTAATACGGTTATCACGATGTGACATAGTTATCGTGCTTCTAGGATCGACGCCCACGTTCAGCCATCGTCATTATGCACACTTTTACAATGTATTTCAAGCTTCGCGAATACCACAATTTTTGTTCGAAAAAATTGTTTCTCCCAAGAATTTAATCCTTAATATTCAAAGTAATCGAGAAGGAAATGAAATTGTATCAGAAGAAAATTCAAATCCTAGTGAAATGATAGAATATTTCGAAAGGGGTATATTGTTCTTGACAACGGAATGGATATCAGAGTTATAAAGAGTGCATAAAAGCACCGAGCCAAGCGTCATCGACGTTGAAACGTTGGGGCTTAAAGTGGCCGACGCCGCCGAAGTGGGTACTTAAAATCCAGCATTGACAGTTTCCGTCAGTTTCATAAGCCAAGTGTACATTATCTCTTTGATGCATTGCTTCTTTCTCATGTCACACATATGGATACACGGATACCTACATATGTATTTTTATATCTTTTCATCATTCAGAGAAGATGAAGAAATGCCCTCATCCTTCGTTCCGTGTACACTGAGAGAAAAAATTTCCAGGAACAATTAAATATTTAGTTTAATAGTCGCTATAAAACACTTGAATGAACTTTCATTGACCCAATGAAATAACTGTTTCCATTGATGAAATATTTCATAGCATATTGGCGACTATTTAACTAAATATTTTATTGAATAGATCAAGTGTAGTCGCTTCGGTCGATAATTCAAATCATAATACGAATAATGCCTTGCTAGAAGCGAAGAAACATATTTACATCGATCAATGAAAATAATCGATGCGTGTGTTACTGATACAGCAAATTTAAACACACGAACGGATCCATGTCTCTAACAGTGTTTCCACATGATCCCTCTTTCTAAGAGAATTGACCAATCACGACCTTGCATTAACTAGATAGCCCAATCAAATGAAGAGAGAAATCCCTTTGTGGAAACACTGGTCTCTAATGACCACAACTCCTTACTCAGAGTATGTGGTTAGAAGGAAAGAGATGAACTTTTTCCAAATATCTCGAAACGTGTCAAATAATTATTCTCTCTCATGACGAGTAAGCGGTACGATACGTACAAACCAAACTCATCGTTAAAGACAGAATATGGACTCGTTTCAAGATTCAAACATTCAAGTGTCACATGAACTGAAAAATGAATTAAATCTTGAAAATTATTTTCATTGATCGATGTAAATATGTTTCTTCGCTTCTAGCAAGGCATTATTCTTATTATGATTTGAATTATCGTCCGAAGCGACTACACTTGATCTATTCTATGGATTATCCTCTGCCGAATTGTAGGATTCAAACAAGTCTGGTAACTTGATTGATTAGTAGATGTCACTCGTGCGTACGGTGATTTTCAAATTTCAATCGTCCGTAATTATTCGAAGGAAATCTTGAGAAAGGGGTCGTCAGGGGTCACGGTGGCGTAATTGGTTAACGCACCCCAGTACCTACACTGTAAGAAAAGCGGTGTCAGAATTAACACCGCGCGGATTCTATAAAAGTCCACCCCGGAATTCGATGTTAAAATAATTCCAACTGGTGTTAGAATGACACCATACGGTGTCATAATAACACCGTCAGGTGTTAAAACAAGACCATTCGGGGTGGACTTTTTCTAACACCGCCAAATTTTTTACAGTGTATGGGTAGTTCCAGGTTCGACTCCTGACCATGGCGATTTCTTTTTCAAGATTTAATTCATTTTTCAGTTCATGTGAAACTTTAATGTTTGAATCTTGAAACGAGTCCATATTCTCTCTTTAACGATGAGTTTGGTTTGTACGTATCGTACCGCTCACTCGTCATGAGAGAGAATAATTATTTGACACGTTTCGAGATATTTGGAAAAAGTTCATCTCTTTCCTTCTAACCACATACTCTGAGTGAGGAGTTGTGGTTATTAGAGACATGGATCCGTTCGTGTGTTTAAATTTGCTGTATCAGTAACACACGCATCGATTATTTTCATTGATCGATGTAAATATGTTTCTTCGCTTCTAGCAAGACATTATGCGTATTATAAATATTTTATTGTTCCCGGAAATTTTTTCTCTCAGTTAATGAGTTTGCATTGAAAGATTATTTCAATTCCAAATAACGCGATCATCAATTCAAATATTAATAATTACAAATTCGTTCTGAGCACCTCTTACACGGAGAAAAATGCCACTCGAAAATATCAAACTTTTTCTCATTTTTCTTAGTGAATCAGAAACAGGAAGGTTTGTAAAATGAATTCTTATATTAGGATATGGGAGATTGCGGATAATGTATCAAAAGTAATAGGTAGAATAGAACTTTTCAACGCTGACCATTGAGTTTTATAAAACGTATAGTGAAATTTGGCTATTCATTCTTAATCTTCCGCATTGAAAATCCATTTTACAAACCTTCCTGTTTCAAGTTTAACTTGAAAAATAAGAAGAAATCTTAAATTCGTTTTCCGTATACACCAAAATAAATTCCTTGGATTGAATATTAATATTTGCGTCAATTGGATGAAGTTTACAACGATCACTCCTCAAGGTTTTGAGTGTCTGGTTTTTCGGGTTATATGAAAAATTGTCTGAAAATACAAGAACAATTTACAAAGTGAGAGGGAAAAATAATGAAGATCAAAACTGGACTTGGTCTGCCTGGGTCTCCGGCGATTGCTATTTAAATTCTCCAGTTTTCAGTAAAATATTTTGCTTTTTGTTTTACTTTCCTTTAAGAAATTCAACGCTTAATATTTTGATGAACCCTCAATTTTTTTTGAAAATATGCCTTGAAAATATAAGGAAAAAAAGGAGTTGTGGAAATTGACTGCGTAGGTGACAGTAGATCACTTCGAGCCTTCAAATGAAAAATTTTACAGAATTTAATATAATATTTGTCATTAAAATGGAAGAACTACTGTTCTTGCGTTTGGAAACTTTTCTTGCTCACTTTGTTCCTAATGTAATATACATAATATAATAAGAACAATGAACTTGTGAAATTTACAATTCAAAACCTCGAAGCGCCCTGTTGTTGTGCTATGTAGAGCAGTTGATAATCTCTTTTTTTCCTCATACAAGCCAGTTTGACACTGATAGCCATAATGCATATGCAAATATCATGTTTCATGTACCATAAACTGGAGTGAAGACGATCATTTAATTTTTAATGCCTCAATCGATATTTATTACTCAAGCAATATTGTACCAGGAAGATCGGCTTCGCTCCGGTTTAGGTAAAACATGAATTGATCATAAGTCGATGTTTTTACTCTCTAAAACTGAATCAGTGGAATTCCACTGGATTGTAGTGATGAAGATAACCCTACAAATCAGTGAGTATTTACTGATTTTCATAGTGAAATATGATTAATTTTAATCAGTGAAAATAACATCCAGCTGCAGAGTCATTGGCTATTAACTGATTATGCAGGGGAATGCCACTGATTGAAATTAGTGGTGTACTTATAACTGCGGAATCTGTGAGATTTCACTGATTCAGATTCAGAGAGTAGAATCCCAAATGGAAGTATTTTTCAAATGATAGATAATCATATTAAAATTGTACCTAATTTGGAAGAATTTTCCATGCGGGGGACTCCAACGAAGTAGAATATATCCATTGTTTCATTATCTACTTACTTGAGTTATTCGAACAAACTGTAATATATGTGGTACATAATTAATTGAGTGAACTGAGTAATGACATACATTCCTTATAAATACTATATTTTCTTCATTCCTAATAACAGTCAAAGTCTCGCTGGATTCAGAGTAATGGATATATTTTCCCTTGTTTCGAGTGGCATCAATTAACAATTAATCCTCTCTTATCGCGAAGCACAATATTTCATCGCAAATATGACATAACAATTGTCTCTGACCTTTGGAAGAGAATTATTTTTCAAAAATTCATTATTTTTTATCCCTCAAATCTATTTAAATGATAATCATATCTCAATTTTTCTTCCTACTATTCTTCTATTTTTCGTATGATTTTACTCGTTGAAACGTTCATTTTATACACATTTCTCGAAATAAATTTGGCACAATGTCATATATTCGAGACGAAATAACGGATTAAACGATCAGATTTCCATACAAATTCGTTACATTAACTTATCGCATCGAACGAACGAATCAGCATACAATGAATCCAATATAACCGTCGCTTAATGATAGTTTGATAATCGGGTTATAAATTGCATTAACATTAAAAGTGAACAATTCTTTTGTGTTTTTTTTTATTCCATGACGATAAAGAGTCCAGTTATTTCGAGAGCTCGTACGGAGTATTAATAAAGCAGCGGTAGCCAAGATTTGAATTTTGTGAGAAAAAATAAACAACCTGTACGTAAAGAGAGGTTTTGCGACGTAGAATCAATTTTACGATACGGTGCGCGTTTACGAAAGCAGCAACATTTTCGTACTGTTTGTAAATGTGTCCAATTCTTTCCTTTATTTGTGGCTATGAGCATCTTCGAGAGAACAAACGTAAGAGGAAGAGTATTGATACATCATAGTTTAAACTTCCTTTTTACAATTTTCTAAACGAGTTGAAAAAAAAGCATATATCATATTCCTCTTCTTTTTCTTATCATTCGAACAAATGCATTCTTCCAATATATATTTGAAAACTTGTCAGCATCTATATCGATTCATAATATCCAATTCTCCTGAGAATGCAGGAGTCAATATTCATTTCTTTGGAGGATACTTCTATTTTTGAGAGTTTCTTCTGCTTTTGGAATGCAGGATTATCCCTTCTTATAAGCATCCCAAGTTTCCAAAACCACTACACAGGTTATTTTGAATAAATTTTCAGAAAGCTCAAGGTAAAACTTGAATTGAATTTCACTATATTTCAAAAGAAGTGGAATGAATTCAGCTAAGAATCCTATCAGTCAACGGAATATGAAGGGAAAAGAGTTAGACTTTAATCATAGAATATATTTCAAGATTTCACAACGTCGAATGACGATACTATTGGCAAAAGAAATTACAAACTCATTGAATTTGAATTCAATACAAACAATAAACGGAGCAGGGAGAATTCTTTTTCGTTTTCTCATTGCCTGAAATTTCTATGGTAGATTTCAGAGTGACGTATCCCGTACATGAAATTGTACCCTACGTTTTTCCCGAATAGAAATACAAACTCGTCGGATTTTCGGAATCGTGTGTTCTCGAGTCAACGAGACGGTAAAAGAAAGAGCGAGAGAGAGAGAGAGAGAAAGATCTTGAGAAAAGTGGAAAGTCCATGATATACTTCTCGTGGAAAGAAGAAGATGTTGAAGAATATGTTGACGAAAATAAGGTGGGAATGAAAAAGGTTTAAAAGGTTGCTCGTGTTCGAAATGAAAACGCTTTCGTTACATTCACTACTCGGGTTGAGAGATCAAGTATTCTGACGTATAGAAAAAGGAAATAGAGAAAAGAAAAGAAAATCAGAGAGTATAGCGATAAGAAAACTGTCAACGAGCGAAGGTGTGGAAAAGAAATGCTTATTCCTTCCTTTCGCAATACTTCATTTTGATCCTAATTTCGTGGATGAAAAATTCAAACGAATTATTCGAGCGTTACACCCAAAATAACGACTCATTAAAACAATTTTTCAAATAAATGCATGTTGTAATTTAAACCAGTACTATCTGAATAGACGAGAACTGTACTTATTGGATATTATCGGGACATCGTTGTTGTTTTTGATGACATTATTCAATATACTCTGTTTTTAGAAGAACGAGAAACTGATCTCATTAATAACAGTGTACATATAGTGCTTGTGATGCTTGTGATTATTGTTGGTTCCAAACATTCGAACAAATGATTTGTACAATCCGTGAGTATTCCGATGCATATGCGGAGATAATACATCAATGCTTTGGCATTAATATTTACATAAATCGGTTCCGTATGCGACAGATGAAGAACATATGCGAATGAAGTACAGTCGAAGAAATTACAGAAGTGTGTGTAACTTAGCATCACTATTGCTACGTATCAGATCAAATATATACATATAACGGTTATGAAGTATTCAATATTCTCCAAAAAAATCGTACATATTACACTTGAAGAATAGTTTATTTGTATCTAATAAAGTTTGGTTTGAATATGGCAAAATAAATATTTATCACATACAAACCCATGTGGAAATGTACACACGGGCCGCTACTGGCGCGGTACTGTTGCCAGAGTTGCCAGTACTGGCAAATCCAACCTTGCTCTTATGGGGCCAATGGTTTGGACGGTACTGGCAAGGAGTCGGAATGATAACATCATTTTACATAAGGGCCAGTAAAACATTTACCACCACGTCGGTAGCGATATTTGGTGTGTGCCTGCTATGGTGGAACTCTGGCATTGCAACAGAATCAGTTGTTCGGCCAGTACTGAATGAGAAGTGGTAGAGGGTCAAAATAATACATCCTACGTAGGAATTCAGACCCGACCCAGTACTGGCACAGTGCTGGTAATTAGAGATCCCCGGAGTTATATTTCAAGTGAAAAAAAAAATATATTGAATTTGAACTTTCAAAACTTTGTGAATCTATTTTTTTCATCACCGTTATCTGGGAAAGACGCTTTGGAAGTGGTTTCATGAAAGTTCACTGGGCAAGGATTGCACCCGGGACCTGCGAGTGAGAAACAGAGTCTAATCTCCGAGTTGACAACGGACCACTTAAATTCCCATTTATTGCACCAATTCCCTTGAAGTCACGCAATTCACCATAGACTCCGTAGTGAAACAAGATTCTACCAATACTGGTTCATTGTTCTCTATCGAACGTATTGAATGATCATACCAACTCTGTCTTGATACTGGCGCGACTCCGGCTCACTACAAAAATCAAGTTGCCAAGATCGTGATTTTAATGTCAATCGACTACCGATTCCGTAGTCAACCAGAGTCCCACCAATACTGGTACCATGTCGTCTATCGAACATATTGAATCATAATACCAACTCTGGCTCAATACTGGCGCGACTCCGGCTGACCATAACAGCCGAGTTGCCAAGATCATAATTGCAACATCAATCGACTATCGATTTTGTAGTCAGCCAGAGTCATATCATTACTGGCATATTGCCGTCTGTTGTACATATGGAATGATAATACCGACTCTGGCTGAATACTGGCGCGGTACCGTTTCTCGAAATCCTGGGTATTGTCCAGACAGTATCCATTCGATACTGACCCTATACCGTCTGTCCACGCGAACCAATACCGGCTGAAATTTTGCGAATGTTCGGCGACAGTTGAAAAATGGTAATGATTCTGAACAGGCACAGTTGTTTTTGCCGAACTTTGGCAAATACAACCTCGCCAGTACCACGCCAAATCTCCATATTACCTTAAATACTTCTCTGCGGATTCTGCATTACTCTACAAATCTCTGTTCTATCTATTCACTTTTGCTTGACAAAAAAGATTTTTGTTCAGAGTTTATCTCTACAAATCTCCTCCCAGTTCGACTTGAATGACATTACGAAAGATACACCACATTGAAAGTACATTTTTAGGAACTTCCCTCAGTGAGGATTGAACCCGGGTCCTGCGAGTGAGAAGCAAAGCCTCTATCACATCAGCGGATCTCCGAGATGACTACAGTCATCCTCAAGTACCACTTATGGGAATCATCGCAATGGAAAATTTTGAAAAATTCGTTCCCGTCAGATATAGACTAATCGATTCAGAATCCTCCGGAAGGAAAAATGAGTGGGTCGTGGGAGAGAGGTTTTTTCGAGGCCTACTAGTGAATTTTACTTAAGTTGTTTTGAGTCGATTGAAAAATTTGAAAAAATTCACTTTTTCTCCGCAAATGCGATTTGAGAAAAATGTATGAATTTGTATAGAAAACTCAACTCTCCGCCACAAGCCGTAATATTCTTGGAATAGACAAATAAAGAGAACATTCAAATTTTTTTCTGCAAATGTAGTTTGCAGAGAAATGTATGAATTCGTGGAGAAAATTCCTTCCCTCGTCAAATGTTTCCACCACTTATCAAGTAGAAAAATGTTGAGAAAATTCAACATTTCTCAACAAAACAACTTTGATCAATAAGTTGGAAATGTACGGAGAAACCTTTACTGGCAATAGAAATTTTCAGAAATATGCAGAATTTCACAGAGTTTTGGAAGATGAATCTGTTGAAAAAATTCTTTCTTTCTCTAAGAATTGCGATAATGAAGTTTTGCAGAGAAATTGTTGAAGTTTTGAAGAGAAATATTTTTATTGTGGCAGACAGATGCGAGAACGACAGAACGATTGGTTTAACTTCACACGCCTCGAAAATACTGACAAAAATTATATACAGGAGGATATACAAAATGAAATAGAGAGTGAATTCACGGAAAATCAGTTCTGTTTCAGGAAAAATAGGGAAACGCGAGAAGCAAAAAACTAGAGTTGAAAAATTCTATGTATATAGGTTTTGTAGATATACAAAAAGCATTCGATGATGTTGATTGGGAGAAAATGTCCACGATTTTGAAAAGAGTAGAAATTAATTTCAAGGATAGGAGAATAATATATGAATTATATAAGAATCAAATCGCGATAATAGAAATAGAGGATCGAGAAAGAGAAGCACAAATTAAAAGAGGGGTGGGACAAGGACGCTCACTATCACCATTGATTTTCGATTTGTATATAGAAGAAGCGATGAACGAAGTGAAGGAGCAAGTGCAATTGAAATTACAGATTCAAGGTGAAAGTGTGTAAGCATGTTGAAATTTGCGGATGACATAGCTATTATTAGTACGAGTGGTGTTGAGTTAGAAAATATTCTCGATACTATGGAAACAATATTCCTAGAAAACTATTGTATCAATATGAATAAGGACAAGATAAAATTCATGATTCACACAACAACAAAAACATCAAGAAGAACGAAAATCAAAATAGATGCAGAGACAATTCAGCAAGTGAAAGAATTTAAATATCTAGGAAGCATAATTACAGCCCAATAAACATACAAATCTTAAAGACATCTAAAAGACAACTTATAGACTTCTTTTAGATGTCTCACTGAAGAATTTTTTAAGAAGGCTCTTGAAGTTATCTTCAAGATGTCTAATAGATTTTATTTCAAAGATGTCTTTAAAGATTCAATAAAAGACATCTTTTAGATATCTTGAAAATCAAAATCACAATATTAATGATATAATAATATACCGATAATGATTATAGGCCTGAATTAGAGAAAATATCAATTTTGATATAAAATCGAATAATTGGCGACTTTCATTATGAAACCTTATGAAACCTTGCGGGTCTTGCATCTTTCATAGGATCCATAAGTTTTTATCAGGTTTTGCTTATTTTCAGCAGAAGTGTTGCAATCAGCTCCTTCCATCATGTATTGAACTTATTTACCGATGACCGTATCCCAAACGCACTTTTGCTTGAATTTGGATTAATACTTTGTTAATTATAAACACACTTAGAAGTTTGAGTATATTTACATACTTTCGAAGGAAAAAATTTCTTTGTCTTTTCTGGTTTTCTGCCAAGACTTGTTTCTATCAATGAGACTTCTTTAAGAAAAAAAAATTTCAATTTGAAATAATAAACTTGTAGAGAATGTTTTTATACTCTTCGATTAAACTTAAAACAAAATAAACGAATCTCATAGTGTGCATTGTTTCTACTGACCAAATTGGATCACGTCGGACCACAATTGATGTTGCACGGATTGAAAACTTAATTCGTTCAAGTACTCCTGCTTAAAGAATTTTATTGAACCAATAGAATCTGCATCGGAATCAGTGGGTTCAATGAGATATTTTGAATAGGCGCACAAGAAAATTCTACGGTCATAGTTTGTAATTCCAAAAAAATACGAAGATCCAAAGAATATTCAGTGGAGGGGCATTGAACGTCCGGACATTGGATGGTCCGAACATTCCTTGAACATCAATGTACGTATAATGAACGTGAATTTCACCTACAACATCTGTGTCTTGGGGAAGTTACAGGGATGGAATATATAATTCGCAAGACATTTTCAGATCATCTGAAAGTGTGCTTCAACCGTGGTTAATAAAACCTATTCATTCCTATTGAATGTAATAAATTCACATTCAAATTCGAATTCTGCACGTTTAATAGGAATAAATGGGTTTTTTATCAATCAGGGAAGAGGTCCTGAGAAAAATTTGCATCATATCTAAAACTCGTCTTGAAGAAGTCTAAAAGATATCTTCTAGATATCTAGTGAGAGTTCTTACTTAAGACATGTTTTGGATGTCTAAAACTGTCGCATAAGACATCTGTTAGACTTCTTTTAGATATCTTCTAGAACAGTTTGTAAGACATCTTACGAAGTCGCAAGACATCTTTTGGATTTCGAAAAGATATCTTTTTGTCTATGTGGGAGAAAACGGTGAAAGCGAAAGAGATATAAGAGCGAGAATAGCATAAGGAAAACAGACTTTCCACCAGAAGAAATAGTTACTATGCTCAAAGAATATTAGCTTAGCAGTAAGGAAAAATTCTTGAAGGGTTACGTTTGGAGCACAGCATTATGTGGTTGCGAAACTTGGACAATTGGGAAAACGGACCAACGAAGATTCGAAGCTTTCGAAATGTGGTGTTATAGAAGGTTGCTTAGAATAAAGTGGATAGAGAAAGTCAAAAATGAAAAAGTACTTGAGAAGGTAAATGCAAAAAGGAGTCTTTTGAAAATGTCGTGAAAAGAAGAAGTAATCTGATAAGACACACATTAAGGCGTGATAGTTTATTGAAAACAATATTAGAAGGAAAAATGAATGGTGAAACTCGCAAAGGTAGACTTAGATGAGGTTATGTGGAGCAAATCATGCAAGATACGGGTTGTCGTTGATATGTAAAAATTAAGCGTTTAACTTTATCAAACCAGCCATAAGACTGATTACTCCATGATGATGAAGGCTTTTTAACAGTTAATAAACTTTATTCATAAGTAATAAGCCAGGTTTATGTGGGATCAATGTTTATTTCGCTGTATCCAAAATAAACTTCATTAGATACAAATGAACTCTTCTTGTAGTTTACTACTGGAATTTTCAAAATCCATTCTCGATTCAAAAGAGTCTGTAAATGTAGAGAAAACTGTTAGAGACATCTGTTTGAACTTCATGAATATTATAAAGTTTTTCATTGACACACTTTAAAGAAATTCTTCAATTTATTCTATAGTAAATCTGAGAATTTTTATTATACAAAATAATTGTCACTTCTACAATCCTTTGCCATATTATTACGCTAGAGTTAAAAAATCACTTTTTTTATCATCACAACTACGATTTACGTTGCTCTTGAGACATTTCTCCTTCAATCTTCAAAGAGTACGTTGAGGATGGTGAATTTAATTTAGAAAATGGTACTGTATTGTGAAGTGAACTATCTCTACCATCATAAACAATTGAAATTAACATAGCTTCAATGCGAGCAAGATATGCTCTTTATACAATTCCTAATTGTTGCTTTTATTTCCAAGTGAGGTTGTTAAGTGTCATTAAGTATCCGCATCAGCTTTTGCTTAGTTGTAGGAGTGCGTTTACTGACTTCAGATTTCATGAAGTCTTGAAGATTATCGATAGGATTTGTAACTTGAAAACTTCTCGGCCAAACAGTACTCCCCAAGAGAACGGCATGGCCGCCAAACGTTCAATGAATATGGAATAAACATTCAATAACCGTACGGACATTTTGACGTTCAAGGAACATTCATCAAATGTACATGGACGTTCCACGAACGTTTGGAGGTCTTGGTTTTCTTGGGGACTATGAGAATTGAAGCAATTCAAGAATTAAGTACTGTTGAAAAACAAACACCAGTCTCACAATAAGTGACGGACAAAATATGAAAATGTCATTTATCAATTTTGGTCTAATAATCTGGCAAAACACTCTATTATTTGATTGATAATTTGTGTTGAATCTGGCGAAGTGAAATTTAATAGGATTTCGTCAGAACATTGTGCAAGATTCAATCAAAATCACATTGAAAAAATATAATCATCTGATTAAATCTCATTGATATAATGGTTGAATAGGATTTCGTCAGAACATTGTGCAGAATTCAATGAGATTTGGCGAGAATCAATTGATTTGTTCAACCAGGGATATATTGAAATCACTGTGAATCCTGTTCACGTATTCTTAGTTTACAATATTATAGGTATAGGAAAAGCGGACAAACATTTTAAATACCTCTCGGAAACAAGAAAAACGCGAGATCAATATGTTTTTTTTGAATATGATCAACCTAATGACATTGACTCATGTCAGGAATTTGTCGAATTTCGTTATTTGATTTTCGTTTTTTGTTCTCTGTGGAGAGATACAGGTACTCCTTACCCTCGAATCGTCAAAGGCGTTGTTTATATGAGATTTTGTTGTTGTCCTGTGCGTAGGTGACCAGCCGTTTGCGGATCAAATATCAAGAAGTCCTTCCCGAGGGATATAAAAATCGGATTTGAGCTAAGGATGACCCTTCAGTGGGATAAGCTTTCGCCGACGGAGTTCCAACAACTCCAAGATCTAGCAGCGTGTAAGTGAAAATTAATAATAACAAGATTTTCTTTACTGTCTTAGGATAAGAAATGTGGTTAGAGCAGATAGCTAATTCGGCAGTAATAAATCGTTTTGGTAATAATACACCGATATATCCACTTGAGATATCTATAATAGCTCGATGGGATTGTTATGAAGGCAATATTTTGTTTTCAGAATGATAACGTAGTTCTACCCTTTTTTTTTCCTTTTCTCCTCCTTTTTTTCTTCTTCTTGGTAAATATCTGTTGTTTGTACAGAAGCTTGATCATCTCATCACCCATCTATCCATTCAACCATTCAACATCCATCCATCCATCCAACCATCCACGATCTATCGTCTTGCCGTCAATAACTAATAGTACGAAAATAGAGGACCGAAAATACGCTATCCGTTAAGTGCATTATGACGTTGGTCGGTAGATGAGGCCAATGTTCTTCTATTATTAGCCAATTTATCGTGGAAGTTTTCTCTGCAAGCAACCCGAATCCAGATCCCGTATCGATTCGGTTTGATATATATATATATATATATGTTTGTGTGTGTGTAAAATACTTATACCTGTTCTTCCTCTTTCTTTCAGACACCTCTATCACGTTTGACGAAGAAAATAATATTTATACGTTACAGATTCAACGCGTAAACTCCAAGATGTTCTGGTTGAGTTTTGCGGTTCCAACACAAAATACCATCCCGATGGGGTAAGTTGAGAACATATTTTTTGAACTCTCGCGATGAAGCTGTATGGTAATACGATCACGTATTATGTCTAACGTCCATCAAACTCAGGTTTGAGAGGAATACAAATTTTTGCCCCCATGACAAATATTTTTAATGCTCCAACAGATTCAAGTAAAATCTCAGTGAAAGAAATCGATGGAGATTCAAATATTCTCCCTTTCATACGATGTAGGAAAACGGCAGATTAAAGGTAGATTCTGGAAACTTTGAGAACCCTGAATGAAAAAATTTTCAAACTTATACACGGGAAGACCGAGTTTATTATGATTTAGAAAAATCACTGTCAAGTTAGGGAAAAAGAAGATCGCTGAAGAATATTCGCAGTGGGTTTATCGAAAATTTGTAATGAAAACATCACAAGTTGATGGTCTAATTATTATTTTCCACAGTGAAACTATCAGCTTATGAGAAATTGACTACATTGTTAAAAATTTGTTGAATTTTCATTCATTTTTGAGGTACACTGGTAAATGAAATTTCCAATTAAAATTCAATCACATGTAATTAAATTTTCAATTTTTGCTATATAATATCAACTTAAATAGTATAGTTGAATAATTGAATTCTCATTCAAATGTCATTGAAATTTCAAGAACTTTTCCAATCACGTCAGTGGGAATTGCTTCCATAACATGTGATTAAAGCTTAATACAGAAATTTTTAACAGTGTACGAATATTTTCCAACGATCCTCTTTTTCCCTGAATTGACAGTCATGTTTTCTGAATATCAACAAACTCGGTCTTTTCGTGTATATAATTTATATTTAATTCTATACAAGTTGTATACGATTTTGAAGATTTTTCCACTCTGGACATGATGTTTTCTTCAGAATATTATATCGTTGATCTCGAGAGCATCGATACTCTTTTATAGAATTCTTATAGAAATTTTGATCGAATACTCATAAAAATCAATAAAAATTTTATAAATTTTTCATAGGAAAGAATCAATTCTGTCGAGATCCCCCATCTCTATCGATGAATGTGGATATACATACGGAGAAAATACTTTGTTGCTATCTTGAGTGAAAGATATGGTTTATATATAAATCATAGATAATTTTGAAAATTTTTCACTTGAGATGGCCCCTACGAAAAAGTTGGTTGTGCTCGGGAAAATGTTCTCCCCAGCAGCCAAGACGTCAGCAATTGTCCTCGCTCCTTTGAGATTGGATTTTGTGGGTGTTACACGAAAAAAAAAAAGCAGCAACGACTCGCGTATAGTACATTTTGGAACAGTTGCGAAAGTAGTTGTGGCAACTATTTAGTTGCTTCAAGTAACTAAAATAGCTCGTAACTGACAAAGTATTTACGTCAGTCAGCTCAACTGTTGTGATATTCGGAGCCAACTAACTTGGTAATCGTTCTGAGTAGTAGTTGTTTTGAATATTTTGTGTGGATGGTTGAAAATCGACTACGTAAAGAACTGCTGTAATCATTCCTATTTCCCGCGTACAGTAAAAGACCATTCTCTGTTATGCCAGTAGTACTCTTCTCTCCATACATGATTCGATTCGGTGATTGTTCACGAGAATAAATACGTGTTCATAAAGTTGTTAATCAATTTTAGGACTTTTACTAAACTGAACTGCACCGAACTGAATTCAGATAATGAACTTCATCCATCATCGACTAGCGTTGATCTTTGATAAATTATGGAACTTTTCAAAACATTGATCTTAGGGAACTAGAAACCTAGAACTATCTCACTTTTTTCAAAACATGAGAAACCAGCTAGATCTGGAATTGCATGAAGCTGAAGCTAGCAGACCGCGTTTATAAACTGAGCTAATGAGAATTTGAATTTTTTCCAAATCCATATTTTCAGAGATTATGATTCAAGAATCCCATTGCTGTTGGTTTCATCATTTTACGACAATCCTACGATGAGCTACACTGAGAACAATTTTCTTGTACAATTTCCCATCATTGCTGGTAAATTTAGGATATAACCTGAAAACTATAAAATGTACTGTCAAACACGGTAAATTGAACTGTTATTCTATTAACATCTACGACCAAAGCGAGTGAAGATAGCAAGAATGATTGCAAAGCTCACACATAATCGACAGCGTGTTTCGTCATTTTTAGGGTATATCCCAAATATACCGGCAATCCTGGGGAATTGTACAAGGAAATTTTTCTCAGTGTAGAGTTCAATTCTGTTGGCTCAAATCTGCTAGCTTCAGCTTCATGACATTGCAAACTTAGGAATCCTGTAATCACCGAAAAATCTCATTCCAAATTCATCATCATCATGAAGTAATCAGTCTCATAACTGTTTGATGAAATCCTCCAACCCTGTCTATTATCCGCTAAACGCTTAATTTTTACATATCAACGACAACCCTTATCTTGCATAATTTGCTTCATATAACTTAATCTAGGTCTACCTTTGAGAATTTTACCATTCATTTTCCCTCCTAATATTGTTCTCAAGAAACTATCACGCCCTAATGTATGTCTTATCAGATTATTTCTTCTTTTCACGACATTTTCAAAAGACTCCTTTTTTCATTTACCTTCTCAAGTACTTTTTCATTTTTTACTTTCTCTATCCACTTTATTCTAAGCATCCTTCTATAACACCATATCTCAAAAGCTTCAAGTTTTCGTTGGTACGTTTTTCCAATTGTCCAAGTTTCGCAACCATATAATGCTGTGCTCCAAACGTAACTCTTCAAGAATTTCTTCCTTACTGCTAAGCTAATATTCTTTAAGCATAGCAACTATTTCTTTTGGTGGAAAGCCTGTTTTCCTTATGCTATTCTCGCTCTTATATCTCTTTCGCCTCTACCGTTTTCTGTAATTATGCTCCCTAGATATTTAAATTCTTTCACTTGTTGAATTGTCTCTGCATCTATTTTGATTTTCGTTCTTCTCGATGTTTTTGGTGTTGTACAAATCATGAATTTTATTTCATCCTCATTTATATTCATACAATAGTTTTCTAGTAATATTGTTTTCATAGTATCGAGAATATTCTCTACCTCAGCACCACTCGTAGCTAATAATAGCTATGTCATCCGCAAATCTCAACATGCTTACATTTTCTCCTTGAATCTGTAATTTCAATTGCACTCGCTGCTTCACTTCGTTTAAAATTCCAAATTCATATAATATATGAATGATGGTTCCAAGATCTGCTCGCAAACCTTTTCAGGACAAACAATTTTGGAATAATATTCAATTCGTGCTTTTTGTAATGAAGAAGAGTGTATTCCCTACTCGTTTTGTTTGATGTAATACATCAATCTATATTTAAATTTCATTTATCAAATATGAGAGTACCAAAACAAGAGAAGAGTAGTGTGAACAAAAGAAGAAAGAACTGGTCGTGAATGTTCACGCGATTGCTTGTGAAAGTTTGAAAATATTTCTGCGTGATTGATCTTGAGGGTGTGAGAAATAATAGAATAACATAGAGAACGATTTCTCCCACATGCAAACTGAATTTGATCGCTTCAAAATTCACAAGAGACGTCATGTACTGCTCGATGGTAAATTGATTTTTCATCGATTTGTTTCTCATCCTTTTCCCATTCGAATTTTCATCATTCTTTTTGTAACTTTGAAACGAGACAACAATTGAATAGCGACAACGTTGATGGTAATACACGATATTTGTATATTACATGGGTGATAAATACTAATTCGATTATCAATTAATGTCTATCAAACTATCTTGGTTCAATCAATGGCACATATACACTCACGCCCGTATACGTACGTACACGTGGATAATATCAATATAGGTTGAGCATTCAATCAATATTGAAATTGACGTATCGACCAATATCCCGCAGGATGTTGAGGATTTGCATAATGGACTAATTGTTGATATACAGCTTTTGAGATAGGAATACTTCTTTTTCGGTTGTGCCTTGTTGACTCCATGTCAGGAAGATACACTGTGAAAAATTATTGTGGAATTTCCACTCCAAAAATGGTGGTAGCAAAGTTCTTCCACAAGTGGGAAATATTTTGCCATAATTTAGTGAAATTTTTCTTCATTTGTGGAGGATTCAAAGTGGTGGGAAAAATGTAACAAAAATCCGTAATTTTTCATGGAAAAACTAATTCCCCCACGATGAGGGGTCAAAATCCACCAACAGTGTGAAGAAAAACTTCTCACGTTTTTTTACAGTGTAGTGAGGAGACGACTGGAGTTGCTTCTCAATTAAAAAACACGACATCCTGCGTTCTTTCAATGATTTATAAACAACATTCCAAAATCTTTCATGTTCAAATAGAATACTGACCGTTTTCCGTGGTTACCACACAAAGTTCTAATCAGAAATCAAATACGCTCTGTCAAAACCTGATGTGTTTCTCATCAAACTATACAAAGTTAGAAATTTCTGATTGAATTTCCAATTAAATGCAATGGAAGCAAAAGTTATTCGCGTAACTGGAAAATTTATTGGGATTTCAATTACAATTGAATGAAATTCGAGTTACGAAAATATTTATCAATGTATGATGTAACATACACTGTTGGAAATTGTTTGAAAATTCATAACTCGATGAATCACATTTGTAACTGAAATTTCAAATTCTCGATATTCGAATTGCAAATTTATTCACAAGTAGCTCAATTTTCAAATTTTTACTATATCATATGAGATATTTATGTACATTTTTGTAACTGAAATTTCATACACATCCCAGTGAACATTTTTCCCCTCAACATTTGAAACATTCATTATGTTCTCTAAATGCTAGCAGAAAGTTCTCTAATGCGTCGATTTCGGAAATCTTTTTGATGCCTTTCTTATGAGGTCTGGAAGTTATCAGAAAGTTGACTTGGATCACATTCTGATAACTTCCAGGCCTCATGAGAAAGGCATCAAAAAGATTTCCGAAATCGACGCAATAGAGAACTTTCTGTTAACATTCAGAGAACATAATGAATGTGTCAAATGTTGAGGGGAGAAATGTTTACCGGGATGTGCCTAAAATTTGCAGTTACGTGATTAGAAATTGCTTCCGGTACGTGCATTTGGAATTTTTTCCAGAAATTTTGAACAGTGTAGCAAAAATGAAAAAAATGAGTTACGTGTAAATGAATTCTTATTTCAATTACCAAGAATTGGAAATTTCATTTACAAATTTGAAGACATTTCACACAGTGTAGCTTTGAGCGTTCCATTTATTTCTTGAAACTGTGAATTACGATTTTTGAACTCGATTTTGATTCCTCGCAAACAAATGCTTGATATATTATATAAAATGGACTTTTTTCATGAGCTCCATTATTATGACAATCAATAAAAGACTTTTATTTCCAGTATTCAACTACTTTTAGAAGTTTGATTCACAACAAAGGAATGAATGCACCGAGTACCGTTTTGGTAAAATCCTTCAATTTAGAAATTACATATATCTGAGAAGTTTAACGGAAATTTTAACGCCTTTATGATTCTAATTATTAAAAAGAAAAGTAAAATTTTTCAATTAAATTAATCATTCCCTCTTTCGCCTAGGATCGGATCTTGAAAACAAAATTTGTTACCGACCACTTCATATCACTCTTCGTATAATATCTATTTTTCTTCTTCTTTTCCATTAGTTTCCAAATGATCTTGAGGCCTCTTTTCTTCTCCTCTTTCTTTTTTACGAGTCCGAGTTCTTCTCGAGTTCTTTTCCACTATAGAAATATGAAATTAGGTTAGTGGCCTCGCTTGCCGAGTACATAACATAAATAGTATCATCACGTACTAGATGATATACACGTGCATCGTACAAATAAATACCAAATAATTATAGAAAGATCGTCGGTTGATGTTTCTTGTCGATAAAACTCGATACGAAACACGTATGTACGTACAAATGTTCCATAAGGAAATAACGTCCATAAAATCGGGCAATAAGAAAACAATAATAACTCCATCAATGGATTCATATATACATAGGATTCTACGTATTCTTGGCATCGAAGCGCGACGCGATATAGAACGATTCGCGATCGACGTTTTGGAATCTGTAACACGTGCCGTAAATGTATGTGTTTGTGTATGTATATATATATATATATAAATGATATAACTTTAGAAGTTAGGGAGAGGGATAAGGCAGCAGTGACGTCATGGATGCACAGATGCACAGTAGACGTGGCGTAGAGCGCAAAGTGCACCGACCTCAGCCGAGTAACACCCTTCTTCCTGGACCAGGACCGAACTGCGGATACGATGACGTCATAGCCGACGTTCCTTTCCCCTCCTCTCAACGTTTCCATGGAGACTACAATGACGTCATGGTTTTACACGACACATTTGTGCATCGCCATCTGGGAGAGCGGACACCCGGGAAACACGGAGAGAGACAAAAAGATCCCGATTAAGGATTGATAAACTCATAAATATACATACACGCCGTTTCTTCTTATTCCATCGTCGATATTATTTTCTGCTCTCTAAATCTAAATCAGTGGAATTCGACTGATTCCGCAGTTTTAAGTATACCACTAATTTCAATCAGTTGAATTCCACTGCATAATCAGTGAATAGTTGCTGATTCTGCAGTTGGATGTTCTTTTCACTGATTACAATTAGTCGTATTTCACTGTGAAAATCAGTGAATACTCACTGATTCGCAGTGTATATGCACTGGTTCGCAGTGGTATACCTATCACTGCAATCCAGTGAAATTCCACTGATTCAGATTTAGAGAGTGACGAATCTTTCGATTCCCATTTTGAACTCAAACTCTGGTGGTAGTTGGAAAAGTAATTTTACTTGGGATTCGAAACATATCAGAGGCAATATCTCTCGGTCGCTTGACACCAAAGTGTTTTTTATTTTCATTCGTCTTAATAAATGAAAATAAAACCACGGCTGTCAGACGGGTGAGAGAGTATTGACTCTACGTGTTCTAAATTCAAAAGAAGCACTACCCGTTGTTTTCTCTCTCGCTTTTTTGTTCGACTTCTTGTTGTTTCATTTCATGCGGGTGGGAAGAACTTTCCGTCGATTGAATTTTGTATTTGACAAAAGAGGAGAAGGGGTTTTCTTTCTTCAAATAATAGGAGAGGAAAAGCGAGAGAAAGAGAGAGAGAGAATCAAGAATTTTCATTGATTTTTATTTTCTCCGGTTGACAGTTGTGTGTAATTCGATGAATTCATAATGAGTTCGATTTACGTGAATTGGGGCACAATTATGTGGAGTAGACACATTTTGTCGAGGTTTTCTCTTTAGATGATGTGAAATGTCATCGTCATTTATCACTCATTTGTTCGATTTTTCAATTACACTCTTTAAACTTTTTCAAGTGGAATTTCAACCGAACGAAACACTCACTTGCAAGGAAAAGAGTTAATATTTGCTCTCGAAAACTTTATCCATACATCACAGATCTTCAAAGAGAATTCTCAAGAATTTGTATTGAATTCTTCAAGCCCCAATTAGATCATTCATGAACTCTTTGCGATCTGGTATGCTGTACGGGTGATATTCAATCTGCTTCAAAGTTACAGTATTTGAACTTGTCATAAAATAAAAGATTTGTCAAAATTCTATAGAAAAGGAATCGATTTTCTCCCATCGCTATGAAATATGTCTGTGCTCAGATAAAAGTGTTTTGTTGGATGAAATAAATATTTATTCGATAACTTGTTTGAATTTATTTGAATATCCAAACTCTACAATTCGTTCGTCCGAATGAATACGATGCTTTGATGTACTGTTGTTTCAGATTGGAAGGAAGATGTGATTTCCTTCGATTCAAACATACATTCATTCGTTTCGTATATAGAGTTATGTGAGAGAGCATGAAGGATTTATTCGGAAAGCCGCATTGATGCATTCAAGAGGAACATATCTTGATTATCAATCAAATAAGTATTATTTTGATCGAAAGATACTATTTGCTTGATTTCAAGGGAAAAGGAGGGGATGTGGAAAGTGACAATTTCTGTCAATGGATGCAAAAGCGAATGAAGTGTGAAGTTTCATATTTTTTGGGACACGAAATTCGATACTGACAATGAAAAGTTCGAAAATCCATGGGAAAATGAAAAAAAGTTGTGATAATCGTCAGAAGTTCATATTTTATAGAACACATTTCACTGAGTCTTGTATGTTACTGTGCAGTGTTCCATACCGATCTAGACAAAACGTCGCTCCTCAAGTGAGAAATGCCAGTAGTGACGAGTGACCGAAGGTAGTAGTGATTCGGACGAGACCGAGACTGGTCTCGATATCGACCCCGAGATCAAGACGAAATCGCGACCGAGAATCTCGCCTCGAGACCGGGTCAATCTTGGCGAGACGATACGAGACCGAAACACTAGAAGTTAGGCAAAATATTGGTCTGCCAAGCATTGCGAAGCAATATTGGTTCAATATACAACCGTTGGTTATTTCAAAACGTACACTGGGTTTCATACGGAATGCCAATATGACAACTTGGTGAGCTTGGCAAGATGTGGAGCTGCCAAGCATGGTGAACCAATATCGGCTCAATATAAAACCTTTTGTTATTTGAGAATACATCCCACGTTTCATATGAAATGCATCGCAACAAGTAGTTGAAGCATGACAAAACATTCAACTGCCAAGCAGGGTGAATCAATATATTGGGTCAATTGAGAACCATTGGTTATTTGAAAACCTATACCGCATCTTCATGCTTGTAATTATCTGAGAGTTGTACCGATATTAATTATTGTTATGATGAATAATGATTCTTCATGTCACATATGGAATGTCATGAAGAATGATGTATTTTTTTCCTCCAAAAAGTATGAAGAACCGGGTTGAAGCTTGTCAAAAGTTGATATACACAACTTGGGCCAGGTCCGGTTTGGTCATATAACCCAGACAGCACAGAAAGTTCTCTGAACCTTCTGAAAACATACACTTGGTTCTGCGTGTTCCGGTCTTCGAAGAGTAGGTTTTCGAAACGTTTAGAGCACCTGCACTTTGGATGCCGCGTGAATACGTTCTGAACACGTTCGCTTCATTTACTACGTGACGTTCTCATAATGTTTTCTCAGCGTACTTTCATAAAAACTAACCTTTAAAAAGATGTGCGCAGCTTCGCAAAACCTTATGGAAACCTTCATGAAACATGTTCCCAGGACGTCGCACGGTGCACATAAATAGAACTAACCGGGGCATTTGCATGTACCTGGAACATACATGTGACGTCCTTAGAACATCCTGAGACGTTATTTGCACGTTCTCAGTGCAACTAAGCACGTTTTCTGAACGTTCAAAAGACCTCTCGTTGCTGTATGGGAAACCAAGCTCCAAAAAACTCATAATACATGTATCATGATACCTTGGGCCATGCTGAGTATTGTTTTTTGGCTCAATATTGGGTACCACACTGCAAAAATTGCCGTCGAAAATATGTCTCAAAATAAGATGTGATATGTTTGATAATTCGAAACAAACACTTCCCTGGTGAAAATCAAGCGTTAAAGCGCAACGAAAACGCAAGCGAAGAGTCATCTAAGCGTAACAAAGAGTCACTTAAGCGTGATTTAGGCGGGAATTGGAACATTTTTTCACGTCTAATTATTTGTTTCAATATCCGCTTCCTCCACTTTAGGATTTTCACCAGGGTTGACTGTTTTGATTAGAAATATCAGTATCTTATGTCGCGACACTGACGTTTATATATGTTTGTTTTCAAAGCAGATCATAGAAGTGTGATTTATGACATTCAACTTGAAAAAATGGATTAAATTGATGATTTTTCATCATACGGTTGATTAGAATCTCGTTCAGTTTTGTTTCAAAATGGCACAATATACATTTTGTATACATTGTTCCTGTTCTTCACTTTGACGTTGACGTAATAGTAATTCGAGGTCATGTTCCTACATACAACTTTCAAACATTGTTGTTTGCCAATCAAACACGTCATGTTTTGAATATGATTACAGTAACATTTTGAAATGTTTTGAAAAGTCACTACAAAAGTATCTTAGAATAAGATATCAGTTTTTGCCGTGCAGGCCTGACATGAGGTTATCATTCCAAGCTTTCATCAGGCTTGGACCATTTTTTGTGATGGGTTATGGCCCTATATAGGTCAAAATTGGGCCAAGCGTGGGCCATTTGTCAATTTCTATCTGGGTCATAGTCTGAGAGTACACTGTAAAAAACTTTCACCGGAAAATTCCAGTACATGTACTGGAAGCAATTGACCTTTACATGTACCGGAAAATTCTAGCACATTTGTACTGCAAACATTCAGTACAAACGTTATGGAATTTTAGCATCCAAACTGGAAATTTTCTGAACCTCGGTACTGAAATTTTTCAGTACACGAACTGGACTTTTCCAGGACATGTGCTGGAATATTAATGCTGAAAATATCCATGACAATTGAAAAAAAATTGCTCATGCAAAGTGACTTTGCAGGGTCCTTGTGTTTCAAGATGATTGAGGAACTTGATCGTTCATTTGGATGGACAGAAACTCATGTCTACCTAACGGGATTTGAACGTACACTTTTCTATCTGCCTACCAACTGAAACCTAAGACCTTACCGTTGAGCTATAGCGCGACATGTTGGAGGGCCAGCTTGGGTTACTACATATGCTTCATATCTAGAAAACATAAGAGGACAAGTCTTGGAAAAACCTCATATATCAATTTTATTTGCTACAATTACAATTATTATTCAAAATCTCAATCAGGAAATTTTCAATATAAAGTCTTGAAATTTTTCCTGCCAGAAATTACGGAGTCCAATAGAAGTGGAAAATTTCAGTGCAACAGTGATTGAATTCCAGCACACGGAAAGACCGGGTCTATTGATATTTAGAAAGAATTTGTCAACGTTTGGAAAAATGACTGTCACTTCAGGGAAAAAGAGGATTGCTGAAAAATATTTGTAGTGAGTCTACCAAAAATTCGTGGTCAAAATATTAACAGTTGATAGTTTCATCGGTATTTTTCACAGTAAAACTATCAATTGTTAATACATCGACTACGAATTTTTAGTAGACTCACTACGAATATTTTTCAGCGATCCTCGTTTTTCCTAAATTGACAGTCATTTCTCTAAATATTAATGGACCCGGTCTTTCCGTGCATAACCGGAAAATTCCGTTGCATAGCAACTGGAAAATTCCATCACACGACGTTGAAATTGCAGTTCAAAACCTATATAATTCAATTGCATAGCAACTGGAAAATTCCATCACAAAACCTGAGAATTGCAGTTAAAAACCTGTATAATTCCAGTATACCAACGATCAGGTTTTTTTTTTCTAAATTCGAAATTCTTCCCAAGTCCTTTCTGAGGGGATACTTTTTTCTGGTGCACAAGAACTATAAAATTGTAGTACAAGCCAGTAAAATTTTCGCGAAATCATGGCAAAATTTCAGTACAAAATCCCAAACTTGAAAATTCCAGTACAAGGACTGAATTTTCAGTTATGCTTGGTAAATTTTGAGTACCCTACCAACAAAATCTCTGTACATGTACTGGAATATCCATATTCCAGTACTAACACTGGAATTTTCCCGCCCAGTTGCACAGTAAATTTCCAGTTTTTTTTTACAGTGTAGCTGAATTTGGGAGTGAATTTTATACAGCCAGAATTAAACACCACACTGACACACAAGACTTAGCGCATATATATCCAGTCAAGTACGAATTTTATATGATTATCACAGGTTGTTCCCACTTTCACTGTAGATTTTCGGGCTTCGCGTTGCCACTAATTGTCCAATTCAGCGCCTCAAAACTATGAAAATTCACTGTCCATTCACCTTTGCATCGATGGGTGAAAATCGACACTTTTTACACCGCTCTCTTTGGTTAGAGAAGACGAAACGCTTATTCAAGAATATACTTTCGGCTCTCGACGTTTGTACCATACTTACAAAATTTTATCTGAGGCATAATTGCCAAGGCACAAATGACTCAAAAAATGTTTCAAGGGGAGTCGGTTGTCCTATACTTATAATGTTAATTGAGATAAATTGAGGTACATTTTTCTCAGAAACTATAACAGATAGAAGCTTAATTTTTCTTTTCACTTATAGAGTGCATTTTTCTCTATAATTTGATGGTTTTTCTTATATCTTGATTCCAGATTTTTTTATAATTGTTTTTCTTATTGCAGTTTTAGCGATTAATTTTTTTGACACTCAAATGGTAATATTTCAAACATTATTCACTATATCTTGAAAGTTAAACCGTCAAAATGTCCGTCTCATCTAGCTTCAAAATTAGAAAAAAAAATCATGGCAATACCTTTTATAGTTCCTGAGAAAAATGTACCTTTATGTTAGAAAATCCAATTTTCCAAAAATTCAAAAAATAAAAAGGCATTCAATTATTTAGTTTTGACTTACATTCTAACATGCCAAAAGAATAACAACAACAACAACGACATAAATTTCCATGATGTTATAATATAATTACATAAAAAATGTGGGACGAAAACACTAAACTCAACATACTCGGAAAAATACTTAGTTCGCTAGAAAAATAAAACTGGAAGCGTCCATGCAAGAATTGCTGTAGAAAATTTTCTGGTTATCATGGAAACGTGATTCAGACACCATTGGAAACAGGGAATTTTAAAGTATTTGATTCCATTAAAATATGAAAATAGAAAATTTTGACCAATTTCGATAACCGACTCCCATTAAAACTGAATTCTTCAAAATTTTAGACACACGCAGAGAAAAATTCTGACTGAAAAAGCGATTCCGAAAAATCTGCTTTGCTAAATTAGCAAAACGGTTGCTGTTACAGCAAAAATATTGCTATTTTAATAAGGTATTTACTAATCCAGCAAAATTTTCTAGTCGTCTGTATATCTACAGTTCCGGGTTGCTGAATGGCAAGCGCTTATTAAGGGGTTACACCAGTGTAACAACCGAAAAAAACACTATTTTCATGGATTCTTTTTGGAAATATGGTAAGGGGATAACAAAGAACTCCTGAAGTATGTTGTTGAGCATATATTTAGGTACGAAAAAAAATTTTTTTCATAAAAAAAATAATTCAAAATAACGCACAGTGGGAAATTCTGGTGTGTTTATTGACAAAAATCAACCTACAACCCAATTTTTATCCGATGCTAATGAATTTGCTTTTAAAAAACTCAGAAAGAGTTCCATTTCAACGTATCACTGCGGCATTTTTGTTTGGAGCAATCCAATATTCATACAATTTAACAAAAACTCGATGAATTTTCAATAAAAAAACATCGATACTGCAAAATATCGCTTTTTAATCATGAAAACTCTCGAATTTCCAATAGTTAGGAGCTATATAAAGTTGTCTCGGTTTTCTTGAGTCTTTTCTGCTATCCAACAACCAACTTTGATTTTGAGAAAGTTATTTCTATTCACGAAAATTTGTGATCTTTGGGTGGATTATGTAATTTCTATCAGATTTCTATAGCATTTTTGTGCTTCTCCATCACAAATATTCGTACTTTGATGCGAAGAAATATGTTTCGTCACGTAAAACAGGAAAAACGTTTCTTTGTAGACAGATAATGATTCACTCGTTCACCAAATCTTCTTTTTCAATTTTCATTCGAATTCTCCTGTAATTCAGTTCAATACTACAGAAATGCCGCAGTGATACGTTCAAGGGGAACCCTCTCTGAGTATTCTGAAATGAAATCCATCAGCATCGGATGAAAATTGAGTTGTAGGCTGATTTTTGTCCATGAATGCACCAAAATTTCCCACTGTGTGACGGCTCTACAGTCTTTTTTCTGAGGCATCTCGCACGAGATGGCATGCACCATAACTCCATCAATTTTGCATATTTTCATACGAAATTGTATAAACATCTTTAAAACAGCATTTTGAAGAGAAAAACTTACGGATTTTGAAATATATGAATTTTTGGATATATGGCAGTTCTTTAAAGTTAAAAGTCATTTTTTCAACAAAAAAATAGTCGTTATTTGTTTGTAAAAATTTTTCTAATTAACACATCAAAAATTTCGTACGTCTTTCTCTTCAAAATGTTGTTTCAAAGATGTGTTCGACTGTCAGACTGGTGTAACTCCTTAAAAGAGCACGATTTTTGCTGTAATAGCAAAGCTTCTGCTAATTCAACAACAAGTCTTGCCATATAAGCAAAGCAAATTATCGAGGTTTGCTGTTTCAGCGACTTTTTTCTTCCGAGTGCATATGCATATTTACATACATACAAATAGGTAGGAAAGAAACCATCAATTTCATCACTCATGAACTATTCTAAAATTTTTGGTTATCAAAGTAGAATTCAATTCGTGCAGTTTCAGTCGATAGAATTCCTCCTTTGAAAATTGTGGTCATTTAGGAATCGAAAATCTAGAATAGCTGATGAACAGTGACGACGATGTGCTGTTCCCTGGCTCAATGAAGTACAAATGACTAACGGAAACCACGGCGCGATCCACAGTCATAGCTGGTTTTCGGTTCAACTTGTAATTGAACAAATATTTACTTGACGTTGAAATATCTTCACTTCGGAATCTACATAATATGTCTTCGATTCTCTTGATTCAAAATATTATCCATTCAACAATAATATATCGAATTATTTAGATGAAAATATTTCAATAAAAATTTTCAAACAACTTCGATTATTTGACACAAAAAATGAATACTCGACTGGAAAAAAATTCATTTGGATCAAACAAATCAAAACCAAGTAATTGTCAATGCTAGAATCAAAGAAACAGTTTCATCTTTGTGCGCTCGAATTATTCGATACATCGATTGCAGTCTTCCACTTTCATTATTTATTCCAACAAGTAGCACAAAAATTGATATAGCATTCGACCAGTTTGTGTTGAAAAATGAATCAATCGGAAAGCTATGAAATTCGATAAGCGAAAGAAAATCCCTTTGAATGATTTGAAGAACAAACCGTGTACAACCGTACTGTTATTTTTTAACTCTTTAATTGAATCAAACAATAGAGATTCAACATTGACGATACTTTGTTAAGCATATAAAGTAGAGATTATACGTGGCTTCAAGTGAATAAGGAGAGTGAATGGATGAGGGTGAAGAAATGGTAACTATATTATATGTCGTTCATCCGATATTATTTTAGTACAAGATTGGTTCAAGTACGGACGGAGAGGATATCGATTACGAAGGGTGAAAGGTTACATTCGATTGATACGCTTTGTTTACATAATATACAAGCAACACAAATTCCACTTTAAAGTAATATCGATATTCGATTTCGGAAACAATACAGAATCATTCAATTCTTCTGGTTGAAAGATTGATTGAATAATTTTTCATAATATTTTCTAAATTTCACTACAGAGAGGAATATGAATGTCTGAAATTTTTGATTCCGTTTTTTTTTTACAATAATTTATGAAGAAAAAGTGAATTGCTGTGGCAGCTGCTTTTTAGCACCTTCTCTTTACTGCTATAGCTAAAATAATTGCAGCTGTGGCTATTCTTCAACTACCACAATAGGAAATCATAGCTGTAACTGCACAGATTTTGTGGTTGATATTTGGATAATCAAATAATTTATCTGTTGAATTTTCGCTGCTGCAGCTACATTTCTTGCTGCTATCGCTGAATGAGTAGCCGCGACAGCTAAAAAATAGTTCCCGTGGCTAATTTTTAGCTATACAGATAATAGCTGATTGTTCTCAACACTTTCATAATTCTCAAGGTACGATGTTATACCACTTTATTCAAGATTATCTTGTAAAATTGCCTCAAGTGTGAACTTTATCCGTGTTACGACAAGGAAGAACGGATTCAGTGATTCATGTACATATATGTCTATACCTCGTATATAAATACGTACCATGTACCTGGAAGGATCGCTTATCATCGGAGATGTAATTCTAGGAAGCACATTTTCACCCTGGAACAATATGATTTTACCCCCTTTCTTTCCTCCCGCCATTAACTCGATCGATTTTTCTGAAAATTCATTTTCCTTTCACGTTCTAAGAGTGAATGTATATCACATCAAATTCGAGAACATTATTTTCGTCCAATTTGCTCATTCATGTCCTTTTGAATCGAAGCATAACATAAATGGAAATAGATGCACACAATGGCAGCAATAATAATAGTAATGATAATAATAATTTATCGTAAAGTGCTCCACGTAAACGTGGTGTAACACGTATATATAGGATTTATCTCTTTGAGAATACACGCCATCGTCCAGGGTGCAATTCCAGAAAACGTATAGTTGCAACGATATCGCGTATTGTCTCATGTCCTTTGACCAACCATACTGCCGTTGCCCATCCATTCTACTCCAATACGAAAGCTATTTCACAAAGCTAAAAATACGTGCACAAATAGACAATACGAAGACAGCATACGTTGCGTTACAATTTATCATTCGATATCTCTTTTACTCTCAAGTGAATACAAATGAAGTATGCGTATATATATATATATATATATATATAATTTTTTTTTGTAATTCAATCGCAAGAATTCTCGGTGAAAAAGTGTGCTTTTAAAGGCTGTTGGAATGAAAACATTCTCCAAGTCGAAGAATTCGAATTGAGAGGAGGAGCTAAGCCGCTGCTGGTAATCGGAATGAAGAAAGAAAGAAAAAAAAAGAGGGAAAAGAAAAAAAAGCGTTAGATTATTTGTTTCTTTATCTCGCTCTCTTTCTTTCTTACACGCACGCTAGTTCGTTCCAAGTGGACTTGAGGGGTGCGGTTGCTTGGTTACGTGATGTCATCTCTGACGTACTCGAATGGAAAAGCGTTGCGGCCACTACGCTATCGGGGTGTGACGAAGTACCTGATTATACGAAACTGGTGGTGCTGTGGAGGAAAAAGAGCGAAAACCATCAGAAAAATTTGAAGGTTGTAAACAGATCTCATTTGGATAATGAATTCCTTCTGACTACTGCAAATGTGACAACCTTCGTCTCCCGTATTCAAGATAGTAGTTCATTATCCGAAGCGAAGACAAATATTTTTTTAGAGCAGAAAATTTGATGGATGGCAAAATATCTCACTGTTTGTGAGGTTTACATTTTTTGAAGTTCAATTGAAACTTGTTCAACCCTTTTCCGGTACAACAGTAAAGACCGGGGAGAACTTCCAATGTTCATATTTGGACAAAAATCCATCCTCAATTCGGTTCTCGTCCGCAGTTGATGAGTTTTTGGAGTTCCGCTTCTACGTATCATCGCGGCATTTTTATTTGCGGCAATCGTTGTTTTATAAAATTCAAATTTTTATGATAAAAGATGGATACTGTCAAACATCAGCTGATACTGATGAAAATTCTCAATTTTTGAACTTTGTTAGGAGCATTGTAAAAGAATTCCTTCTAAAAATTCAGAGCATGTGACTAATTTTTTACAGCTACTTCTTACTTTTCTCTGAATTTGCAGATAAATTTTACTGAATAATCTACACTGAAAGAATTACTTTGTAAAAATTACCGTGAAATTCCAGTACTCGAAGGACAAGTAAAAATTCTTCAGAAACTTACTGTGCAGCCGGTAGAAATGAGTGCGTTTTTAAACAGTTGAAAGTGATATTTTCGATAAGTTTTACAAAGTGCAAAGTAATATTTTGAAAAATTCCTACTTGTCCCTCGATCACTCGAATTTCACGGTAATTTTTCAAATAAAATTCTCTATGTGTAAAAAACTTCAACTG
The DNA here is from genome assembly GCA_018340375.1 of Gonatopus flavifemur. Lineage (NCBI taxonomy): Eukaryota > Metazoa > Arthropoda > Insecta > Hymenoptera > Dryinidae > Gonatopus > Gonatopus flavifemur. The sequence continues at coordinate 19,476,837 of JAFFJZ010000005.1, forward strand.
AATTTCAGGAGGAATTTCGGTGATATTATTTCACCGTGAAGTTGGAGATCCAAAAAGCAAGCAGTTTAATGGCAAAAAATCATCAATCGATTGATTTGGTTTCACGTCGATTGCGAGATAAAAATTCACGGAAGGTCAAGTGATTTAATATCTCACGTGTATTCTCTGCGTGCAATGAGCTATTCCACGATTCCTACAGGTCTGCTGTCTAAGGATCAACCAAGTTGATTTATGTTTTTATTGACTGCCCATATCGATATAACATTTGAAATATTGTCAACCACCCTTGCTTATATATACATAGATTGCCTAATCTCAACTATCAGCCTTATGCCCAGATATATTCTGTCATCAGCATTGACAGAGCCTGAAGATTCTTATGTGAGCATTCTTACAATCCATCGGTCACCAATCGAGTAATTAGCCCTATAGTTTCCTAACATGATGCGGACGCAAGAACCCTTATTTTTGAAGAAATAGAAATCCTCCGATTCACAAAATCCTCTTTTTCAGCTTCAATTGAAACTCTTTTCAGGCTAAATTGAGTATAATAACAAAAATACCACAGTAATAAGCTGAAGTGGAATTTTTTCTGAGTATTTGAAAAAAAAATCAATAACATTGGATGAGAAATGAGTCGGAGGCGGATTCTTCTCCGTGAATGCACAAAATTTTCCCACTTCCTTTCGACAAAGGGTTAAACAAGCAAATATGAATCTGTTTGCCTCACCAGAGAATTATATCTCTTCAAAATAATAAAATACTACTGCGAACGAATCAGACTAAATCGTAGAAAATAATGGAACTCTTAATGAAAGTATTATTTCCAACCCAATTAATTCCATTTCTTCCGATGATAAAAAATCTCTTCGTAATTTCTCATTTTCCGGAATGATGAAATCAGTTGATGAGATCACTATCGAAATATGTTACAGCGTACATTCTTTATTCGTATGTCTCGTGGCAAAATTTATACAAAATAAATATCAATTCGCGCGAGAAGTGTACATGTGAAAATCTTTGACGATGGGAAAATCGATGCCAATCTCTCTTAATGCTCGAATGACTTTACCATCCTTGTGGAATTGATACTTCGAATACATAGCGTTCACATCTCGTATCATCCACATCGTACAATGATACAACAGTTTGATGAATATGTCGTACGATCGATCACACCGAAACGTGTACCATAATCATACTTGTAAAAAAAAAAATTCTTTCAAGTTTCAACTTTTTCGTTATTTTGGTAAAAAAAAAGAAAAATTCAAGAGATTCCAAATGTGGATTTGTTATTAAAATCCGTGAAATTGATCCTCGAGAATTTTTCCAGATTGAAGAAAATAAACTAATTCTCACAGATACAAAAACAGAAAAAAAGCGAGGGAATTCAAAATTTCAAAGTATCGTACCCTCTTACTTCGTTAGCGACGAATCTTCAATCAAGCTGACGACAACAGCAGTAGTATAATATGTAGAAACAAAGGGGAAGTATAGTACAAAGTCTTCATAAATCTACCTTCCCTCTTCGTTCATTTATTTTTGAAAGAAAAATTATTTGCTTGTGCATAATACGACGTACGAGGCTGCGTGAAAACGAACAAAAGAAAGATGGAAAACAGTGAAGTCGGTATGTTATGTTCAATAAAATTCTTCCAAGTGATAATGATGATAATAATGATAAAAATAATGATAATAATATCAGCATTATTTTTCTCTCATTGACAGGAAGAGATTTTCTTCGTATCAAAAATTAACAAGGAGATTACGTAAGTAGGAAAAAAAGCAATGCTTTTCTCTCCTCCTTTTCATCGTGAGAAATAGAATTGAATTTATCTCTGCGTTCAACTGTCCGGAAAAAATGGATGGCACGTGTGTGCACGTATTTGTAGTATCTTAAACAAAAGAGGAGGGAGAATTAGAATGGAGTGATAGGTGGTAAGTAGGCTTTTCGATAATCTCGCTTGATCCAATCCCCCTTTATTCTTTAACCAACATATATCGAAGGGTGCAAAAGCCAGAAGAAAAAATATTGATTGAGATGAAGGCGACAGCGACACTCAAAGAGAGAACAAACCTCCTCTTCAAATTGGCAATCGTGGAAGTGAGTGTGTGTATATGTGCTCGTGAGACGAATGGGTGTCAATGAAAATAAAGAGTCGAATGTCGATTGTTTTGAGAGAAGAGACAATTTTTTTTCACGTTTTTAAACAACTTTCTTTCACGATTTTAAACAACTTTCTTTCACTCCTTAGAATTTTAAATAGAGAATAAACGACAATGTCTCTTTAACTCAAGTTTTTTCTAACATTCGTTTAAACAAAATTTTTTCGATTATGTTCTACACATGTTTGTTCTACACTCACAGAAAGGATTTCTCGAAATGAGGAAATTTTTCTTATCGCTGGGACAAAACTCATTTTTTTCTTAAATCTAGAAAATTTTACTTGAATCAAGAAAATTTCTTTTAAAATCAAAACGAACTTTTCTTGATTCAAGAAAAATTTTCTCATTTCAAGAAATCTTCCCTGTGGGTGTATATATACGATAGTTTTTGAAAATCCAATACATTGGAGGAGGAGATGAAATTAAAGACGCGAGAAAAGAAATCAATCTGCCTAAAATTTCACCGATTCCGGATCGTCTTGAATGGGATTGGATTATATATGGACGGTGTTTCCGATGTTAGTAAAACCACTTGATTAAACTCGTTTCTTCTACGTATTCGTAGAAACTTCTTCTCCAATCGTCGGATATTGAAGGAATTAAAGTTTCCAAGTTCGGAATTGATGGAGCAGAAAAGCTCTGACGACGATCGTAACCGAATTGTGCGCTTGCCACCTACTATCAATAATTATCCTCTGAATTTCTATCTATCTCTCGCGAATTATACATTAGTCTTGATTGAGACTTTCCACTGAATCTTAATCAAACAAAATTCCTTTCCACTCGAGATATATTATTCTTTCTGATTTCGTAATTGGATAGGGGAAGAAAAAGTACCTTAATGTTTATTATATAACTGATGCATGAAATCTTATACAATAATATCATTTAAGAACTAAAGGGGAGGTTTCCATCTAGCGACCCCAAAATAAGGTGATTTTCTCCGATTTTTTTTCATGGGAGGAAGTAAATAAAGAACTCTGGGGTTTTCACACTTGTTAATTGAGTTTTTAAGTACATAAAAAAATTGTTTCCAGTAAAAAACAATACCATGGGAATTGTTGATACGCTTTGAAACATAACCACCTAAAGAGACAGTGATCGATCGGGCGCCACTATAGCACTTATGAAAATTATCAGAAATAAAAAATCCCAAAATTTGTTATGAAATATATTATATTTGTTCAAAATTAAAAAAATGACAGACATGCGAATTCTTGGTACCGTTTTTCATCTTTTTTTTCACTCTTTAAAGTGCTGTAAAAAGAAAAAGAAGGCAAATGTCATCTCCATTCAGGTTCATCCTCCAATAAATTCAATCAGCTTCAAAATAAAAAAAAAAAGAGCGATCTGTTCAGTAGTTTTTGAGATATCGTGGAGCCAAACTTGCAAAACATGGTTTCGAGAAAAACGCCTTCAAAGATTCGGGATACGAATCCTTTAACTCGAGAAAATTTTTTCATGTACTTTAAGACCCATATAATGGATTACAAATAACTCGAGTTCTTAATTTACTTCCTTCTTCAGAAAAAAATTCCGAGAAAATCATCTTATTTCGGAATTTGCTTGAAGAGAACCTCCCCTGAATTTTTGAATCTAGGAATAAGTGCACTATTTTTAAATGATTAATTTGATGATAATCAACTGAAGGGACACAGTCCGAAACGAACCATAGTGATTCTCCCAAACGCGTGATAAAATAACAAAATGTAAAGATTGTTTTCACTTCTTGAATCATTGCGACACCGTAAAGGAACGAAGTAATATAGTGATCACGGGATTCGAAATTTCATAGGGATTCCTCCCTCTTCTGGGACGGTGAGTTTTTCCAAGAGATACGAGGGAGAAACAGAAAAGAACACAATTCAGTGGACATTTTATGATCCACTTTCCGCTGTATTGAAAGATCTTTCGCGTCTAAAAGATCTCATTTCGAACGAACGGTAGAACTTTTCTTATGACGGCTTACGATTGACGTGAGAAAATACATATTTGTTTACTTATATCGATATCAATCTTCGTCAAAGAACACATCGTCTTCAAACTCAAAAGTTCGTTTTTTAAATTGAACAAACATATTTGGAAAATGGAGAAAAATTTTGACCACACACGGAAAAAAATAATTAGCTATTATTTGGATAGCTGCGGCAGCTATTTTTTAGCTGTCATAGCTACTCATTTAGAGGTAGCAGCGAGAAATGTAGCTGCTGCAGCGAAAATTCAACAGCTAAATTATTTGGCTATCCAAATATCAACCACAAAACCTGGGCAGTTACAGCTACGATTTCCTACTGCGGCAGCTAAAAAATGGCTACACCTGCAATTAATTTAGCTCCAGCTGTTACAAAAGGGTGCTGAAAAAAGCGCACTGTAGGAAATGATTATAGAATTTTCCCCCAAAAAATGATGGGAGCAAAGTTCCTTCACAGATGGGGAATTTTTCACCATAATTTGGTGGACTTTTCCTTCATTTTTAGAGGATTCAACACCTAAAAAGCAAAATAATTCCTCAAAGTGGTGGAAAAATCCCGTATTTCTGATGGAAAAACAATTCCCCCGCGATGAGGGGACGAAATCCACCAACCGTGTGAAAGAAAACTCCCCACATTTTTCACAGTGTTCTGAAGAAATTTCAGTGCATGATTTTATGATACCGGATAACGTTCAATGCCCTCACGGTTGAGATATAGGAAATAAAACCATGATTCGTGAATTCATTTGAATGGAAAAACAACGTAAAGAGGTTTATGGATCCATTTTATCTGCCATATAAAAGTATGTGCTTTGGTTTTATCAAATTTATTTCAACGATTTCTTTTCTTTCATTTCTGTTGGTTCTCAATAATGGACGAATTTGTAAAAAATAGATGATGTGCATAGTCAACCATGGGGATACAGTTGAAATCTTTATTCCACGGTTCAAATCGTGAGATATAGGGAAGCTTATGGAGTGGATTGTAAAGTATGTACGTGCTCCTTCGCTATAAAGAACGGAGTAATCTTCATTGCGATGCGACGTCTCTTGACTACGATTCCACGGTATTTGAAAAATATGCTACCGTTACAGCTGCTACTATTTTTCCAGTCTGCCGTCTGACGAGGAAACAAGAGAAGAAATTTAGATGAAAATAACACCCTATACAAATGTTGTCCATTTGACTTTTTCAAAATTTTAAATTCACTTACAGATATTTGTTTCCTTCTCAATAGCAGGGAGATGAAAGTGTATTACAATTCAAATTCGGCTGATTCGACCTCTTGGAATAAAACGATAATTTAAAAAAAAAAAACACGACTGGGAGTTGGACAGGTGACATCCATTATGACGAACGGTGATTTATTTAGACTCGATAGCGCTTATACGTGACATTCTCGATAAAACTTTCTGGAAAGCGATGTATCGACCGATTATTGATTGCACGAGCTTGTAATTGGAATATTTTTCTAGATAGCATGGAAATTCGATGGTATAACACATAAAATTGATACTGCTATGCAAGCTTCATTGTAACAAGCACGTAATACTACTACTCGTTCATGAGTGAGACTTTATTCACTTTTTAACTGCACAAACAATGCAATGAGTCTAGGGTGACCATACGTCCCGGTTTTTGACAATATTGGGGAGCGTCCCGGTTTTGATTCGAAATGTCCCCGTTTTTTCAGAATCTATGAAATTTGCATTTTATCGATGATAATAAATTAAAAGAAAAGTATGTTACAAAAAGAAACACTGATGCTCAAACGGTTTTTTCGTGGGCATCCCAAAGTCCAAAAATTTCTGAATTTCTGCCCTACCCCATTTTTCCTCGAAAATGATGAGCACATGCATTGTCTCTGTGATACAAAGAGGGTACGTTTATTGAACTTTTTCGATTTTATCCAAGTCTTTTCTATGACCAAACTGGGAGAAAAATGTAGTCATTTTGAAACTTCGGAATTCCCTCAAAAAAAGATTCTCGTCTGTCGGGCTAGACAAAAAGTGTTCCGAATAGAAAAATTTCCAAAGTTATATATAATTTAGATATAAACCAAATTGAATTTTATAAAAAATTATATATCATTTCGAATATTCTTCCACTCTAGGGGAACTGTCTCGGTTTCGCACCTCGACTATCTGGTCACCCTAAATGAGTCAATGATTAAAAATCAAATTCAGATTCATAATGATTACATTGTATGAATAATTTGGACGGTTCACCAAAGACCCTGTCAAAACCAATCTGTAACAACAAGGGTTTCCTCATCAAACATTACACTGAGAGAAATAATGATTAACATCAAGAATTTTAATTCATGAATACTGCCAAGAATAAAAATTCTTGATTACAGTTAATATGTTATTGACCCAAAAGAAATTTTCTTAAATCAAGGAAATATTTCTCGATTCAAGGAAATTTCTTTTGGGCCAATAACATATTAGCTATAATCAAGAATTTGTATGCTTGGCAGTATTCATGAATTAAAATTCTTGATATTAATCATTATTTCTCTCAGTGTAACCTTTGAGTATCAAAGATTGATCGATTATCCTGATACAATTATTTATTCTCAAACACTTTCAAACAATAAATCAGTTTTTGCAGGGGAGGTTACGATAGTTTTTGTAAACCGAGTACCATCGATGTGGCCTGACGTGTACAAAGACGTATCCTCTGTGGTGTATACGATACTTTATGCAACAGAAGCATCTTACGAGTGTTCAGCATCCTCTCTTATACGAACATAACGTACTTGCTTATCGATCGATAAAGCTTATCGGTGATGGGGATCGAAACCCTCTTTACAAAGATATTATGAACATAATAAGCTTTACAGTCCATCCACAAAGTTATTCGCTGTCACAATGAATTAATTTCTTTTTATGCATATACAAATACGAGCTTTTGTTTGATATAAACGTTGAAAAAGTGGTACTACCTATCCTTACACGCCACAATATCTCCAAGTTTCGAATTTCTATTCGGAATTTAATCTTTCAATTGAAATATTGTTTCCTTGTTTTTCTTCTCAAGTATACACTCTCTTGGAATTAATGAAAAGAGAGAGAGAAAATTATTACGACAGCGTATCATTCAACTTTTACAAACTGAGGTAACTGTAAGGAATGAATTACGATGGAAGAAGAAGAACAACAACAACAACAACAACAACAACAACAACGGTAAACTTTTCTGAACCAAGTCGAGTATCATAATTGTTATCATTATGATTATCATAAAAATAATAATTTTTCTTGTCATTCCGGAATAGTGTTTCCTTTTCTTGACCAAATCATAAACGTTAAGCGTGTATAATATACGATCTATCGTTCGCTCGTAAACTTCCGACTAATGGAAACTTATAAATCAACCCTCAAGAAAGATCTTCATACCTGTCTTCGTCAGGCCAAGACCCTGAGAATTCTCTATATCAAATTAAATCCTGTCACGTACAGAAGAGTACCGGATACGAATTAAGGGAACATCATGAAATTCAACGTCGCTTATTATCGCCAATTTATATTAAATTTCATTCATACAAATTCAGTGAATTCATTTGATTTATAAATGCACGTGCCATCTTAATTCAGCATCTTAGAACGGTAATCTCTGCAAATCCCTGTTCTGTATATCCGATATTCTTGATTAAACCGTCAGTGTATACGGCAAAGACTTGATACGTCATGAATCATTAAAGGAGGAATAAATCTCTATTCGAATGTGATTCAGGGGAAACGGAGTTAGTCGCGTATCATCGTCGTCGTCGTCAAAAGAATATGAGATCGATCTTTGATTCGTCTATGAATAATTCAAAATAAGAGAAAACACAAAAACCAAACGCGGCTAGCATCGTCATGGTAAGGTGGGGATACGTGCATCGATGAAAAACGGTACACATCCAAGAGGACGGCAGAAAAAACAGTTTTTCACGATGACGATGAAATTTTTTTCGGGAGAAGAACCGGCGGCAGGTCGAGCGGATAGAAATTGGAAATTGTATGTGTGCCCGGTGAAAAAAATCTCTTTCTCTTTTACTGACGTATCAATTGACCTATTTTTCTTTTTTTTCCTCCTCTATACCGACGAATTATCATTTTTGAACAAGAGTCAATATATTGAATCAATATGGTATATTTATTGTAGTTCCAGAGTTTTTATTGGATTTGGGAGAGATTCATTTTAGAATTCAATCATTTTATTGTGAATTTCTAACCTCAAATCTTATCCTGATTAAGGGAACTCGAGCAACAAGGGTTGAGGGAGGACAGGGAGTAGAATTTTGCGCAGACTTTTTGAATAAAATATGTACTTGATACAAATTTCCCACAGTAGGAATTATGATTTGGAATGAGGTAGGCTCCAGCTACTTTTCCCAGATTTCAAGTTGGTTTCTACCCCAATAAAAATATTTCTCTTCAAAATTCTTCAAAACTCATCAGATTTTTCTACATAACTGTCAGATTTCGGACGCTTTGAGAAATTTGCAGAATTTTTAACCATAAATATTACTCTGCAAATTTCTGCATTACTCTGCAAAATTGTACATAATTCTTCCAATCTTCGTAATATTTTATGAATTTCTCCAAAAAATTCGTACAAAACTCGCCAAATCTCCATATTACATTGAATACTTCTCTGCGTATTTCTGCATTACTCTACAAATCTCTGTTTTATCTATTCACTTTTGCTTGACAAAAAAGATTTTTGTTCAGAGCTTATCTCTACAAATCTCCTCCCAGTTCGACTTGAATGACATTACGAAAGAGATACCACATTGAAAGTACATTTTTAGGAACTTTCCTCAGTGAGGATTGAACCCGGGTCCTGCGAGTGAGAAGCAAAGCCTCTATCACATCAGCGGATCTCCGAGATGACTACAGTCATCCTCAAGTACCACTTATGGGAATCATCGCAATGGAAAATTTTGAAAAATTCGTTCCCGTCAGATATAGACTAATCGATTCAGAATCTTCTGAAACGAAAAATGAGTAGATCGTGGGAGAAAGGTTTTTTTCGACCTTAACTTGCAAATTTTTCCAAGTGCTGGGTCAAATCGATAGAAAATTTTACAAAATTCGTTCCCGTCGGATATAGACTGATCGATTCAGAATCCTCCGGAAGGAAACATGAGTGGGTCGTGGGAGAGAGGTTTTTTCGAGGCCTACTAGTGAATTTTACTCAAGTTGTTTTGAGTCGATTGAAAAATTCGAAAAAATTCACTTTATCTCCGCAAATGCGATTTGAGAAAAATGTATGAATTTGTATAGAAAACTCAACTCTCCGCCACAAGCCGTAATATTCTTGGAATAGACAAATAAAGAGAACATTCAAATTTTTTTCTGCAAATGTAGTTTGCAGAGAAATGTATGAATTCGTGGAGAAAATTCCTGTCCTCGTCAAATGTTTCCACCATTTATCAAGCCGAAAAATGTCGAGATAATTCAACATTTCTCAACAAAACAACTTTGACCAATAAGTTGGAAATGTACAGAGAAACCTTTACTGGCAATAGAAATTTTCAGAAATATGCAGAATTTCACAGAGTTTTGGAAGATGAATCTGTTGAAAAAATTCTTTCTTTCTCTAAGAATTGCGATAATGAAGTTTTGCAGAGAAATTGTTGAAGTTTTGAAGAGAAATATTTTTATTGGGATAGTTAGTTGTGTAACGCTTTTTCTATCCTGTGTCCACCCAGGTGTCCCAAGAAATTGCTAGAATGTAATTCAAATCGCTAATTAGACATGAAATCATGTTTTTTCAGTGAAATTACATCTATGAATAACGTATAAGTGTATTTTGAAACACCCTAAAAAACAGTAGTCTGGAGATGAGAGGAAAAATCCCTCTCAATCAGAAAAGATATTTCACTTTTGTTTTCTTCTTCAATTGAGAATATATACCTCTACGATTGAGAGTATTTTGAACAAATGAAAATCCTTTCACCACAAAGATTAGTTCTCTCAAATGGAGAGGAATACTTTTGATACCATAGGGTGAACTAGCCAGTAGATGAACGATTCATAAAAACAAGCAACTGTTGATAATTTTGCTACATTAAAATAATTCGATTGTTTTCACAATAGAACCCAGGCAACAATATGCGTCTACGATGCGACGCATATGGCACGCACGCGTGCGGAATTATCTCGCACGTGTGCTTCTTATTTGACCATACAGATGCGTCCGCATATGAATCGCACGTCATGAGTCGCATGCGTGACGATATGCGGCTGGCATTGAAATATATTTTAAATATTTATCAACTGGGGGGAATAAATGCAAGTGGTTACAGATAAAAAATATGTTATTAGGCTGATCGAAATAACATTAGATGCCACACAGCACAGAAATGTGATCAAGTACTGGAGTAGATTGATAAAAAAATTCAACAAATAAGTCTCCATGAGATAAAGACCAACCGATTCAGAATCGTTTGAAATGAAAAATGAATACCACTTAAGAGACCCTTCTTTTGAAAGTTTTACTTGCAAATCTTACCAAGCGCTAGAACAAATTTGTGGGACAATTTCCAAAATTTGTCTTCGTGGAGTATGGACCAATCGATTCAGAATCGTCTGGAATGAAAAATGAATAGCACTCGATAGAAACTTTTTTCAAAAAGTCCACTTGCAACTTTTGCAATATCACATGTTGGGCCTTGGAGCATATCCTACTGGATCAAGCAAAGGCTACGGAGAAATGTGGTTAGTTTGAATTAAAGATAGAATGAGAGTTCTGACTTTTAGGCAGTGCTATTTTTGTTTAAATCTCATTGGATGAAAAGAGAGATAACTGCCTCGAAGTCGGATCTCTCTCTCAATTTAGCCACACTTATTTCTATTGATATCATAGGCAATGCTCGCTCCAGTAGTATATGCTCTAAATGTTGGACTAACGCGAGCGAATGACGTGCGTCGCATGAACATATCATTTCTGACGCATGGCATGAGTCTCAAAGCCAGGGCCCTCACTTGCCATGCGTATTTGCCCGCATTCATGCGCTCGCATATCGTGCGACGCACGATTGTTGTCTGGGAATTAACTTCTTATGGGCACAATCGAATTCTTTGAATAGTCACTTCTTTTATGAGTCGTTCATCCACTGATCATCGTTCCTCTACTGGGTAGTTCACCCTATATTGAAGAAGTTGCATCAAAATGAGAGGGATACTCTTATTTTAAGATTAATTGCTTTTTTGGGCGAATGTGATCCCAAGTCAAGTACGCTGCTTTTGAATTTATTTCCATAAAATAATCCCGAGTGACAAATTGAAACGTTTGGCCTTCCTTTTATTTCTCTGACCGTGTTCATGGACTATCAATGTTACTGTACGATCAGTTGAAGCATGAAAAATCTACATAAACCGACTGAATGCTTGAGCACCGGAGCCAAATTGGCCGAAATGTTTTATCTAGTTGCCCCCACATGGGTTCCACCTAGTACATGGATGGTATGTGGAACGCCCAGACAAATTTCTACCAAGGCAGCGCTGACAAATATAAACAACCAGGCCAGGACCAGTAGATTTGACAGTACTGACCCGAAGTTGGAATGATAAGAACGTCTTACATGAGGCCTAGTACTGGAGATACTCTCTCAAATTGTTAGAGTGGTATTTCACTCTTTAGCCATCCAAAAGTGAGCCTGTCGAAATTTCGAGTGAAATTTCCACTCTCTTAGAGTGATAATCTAAGCCCAAAAACAAAATGTTATCATCCGGAGCTCTTAAAGATCTCTTAGATATGTGTAAGAGGTCAGATAAACCTTCCAGAAGGTTAACCCTTAGCCTCCACACCTCATTCTGGCAACCGCTACCTCCACACGAGTGCGAATTTGGCTTTCCAATTTTCATCCTGTGTAATTTGGTGAAAATAAATCAGGATGAAAGTGAAGAACACATGAATTTAGGGTGAAATTTTCCGAGAAATCCACTGATGGTAATAGATAAGAGAGAAGATAATGTATTTTGTGTCAAAATTCAATGTAAAAGTGATGTATTATGTGAAAAGTTACTGGTTATTGAATTTTTGGTGGTGCGAATTCGCACTCGTGTGGAGGCTGAGGGTTAACATAAAGATATCAGAATGTTATCAGATGCGTCTTTAAGAGGATTTTTTCTGAGATCTCAGACAAATGATACCATTCAGATATCAATATGATAAGATTGACAGAGCTCTTCCTCTCATAAGTGTTCACTGGGAGGTTTGAGGTTATAAACTCACAGCCACTCCAATTCTAGACTGAATTTCCAGTCTAAAAGAGTGAGAGTCCACTCGAAGCGGACTGGTTCAGTTCTGAGACTTAGTGTAGTAAAACCAGTGATTGTTCACTCTTCCAGATTCAGAAAGTACAACACTGACTGAATCATAAAATCTAATTTTAGCAGAGAGTATAAGAATATAAATACCGTGAAAACACAAGCCCGCTTAATTTCTGATGAACGTTGTTCGTCAAAGGATACATACATATTCCGTATGATGCAGAATGTATAAATGTGTACCTTGAAGTGGAATTTACATTTAAAAAGTTTGCAGTTGGGAATGGGAAGGGTAAGAATACAGACCACGTATAATAGGATAAAAGCTGGCGCGACCATGGTGACTGCAAGGCACAGGTAGGTAGGTACGTAGGTAGGTAAGGGGGGGGGGGGAAAGCTTATTACGTTGAGTGGAATGTGGGATAGCATTGTGAGAGCTTTAATTGAAAACTCCAACTCCCTTCCTCTCCTGTTCGGAAGGTCTCGCGTATTTATACACACAAATGCATACACACACACACGTCGTATTTTCCTCTAACGATGAATCGTCAATAGAGGAAATACTTCTTTTTCTTTCTTTTTTAAACTTTGCTTGAAAAGTAGGAGATGAAAAGAACAGGAATCAAATCAATCACTTTTCACTTGTTATTGTAGAGAAGTGGAAGAATAATATCCAGTATGCGAAGAAAATGAATAGCTTCGATCAAAAAGACAACTTTTCACGTATAGATAAGCTTATTGGATTGTCGCGGGGTCGTAAAGAAAAGGAGAGAGAGAAGAGAAATAAGAGAGGACACGTTTTAATCGCGCAGCATAATTTCAGTTATCTCTCTTCTCGTTTTATTGTTTTAGTAAACATGTTACTTTATTACTAGCCTTTAATCGCTTTGCAAAGAAATAGCAATAATGTCGACATTAAGACTGGAGTACCTAACAGGAGCGTTCAGTGTCAAGGGGGAATAGAAGAAGTAGGTCACAGCTGGATACGAACGAGAAGAAACGATATTCTCTATTGGGTTCGCGAGAGCAATAAGCCTCTATGAGATCCTCTCGATCCATCTCTGGATATATGAGCTTCCGCTTTTTCTTTTTTTTTGTGCATACGTTTTTATTCTTCCGTTTGATTCATTCCCTAGTAGAAATCACTCTTCAGTGATTCTCGAGGCTATTGAAAGGCCTCGGCTCCCAGGCCTCGCAAGTCCCTCACAAGAGCCTGGCGAGGCCTTGCAAGGGCTAGAGGATTCATTTGAATCATCAATGACTAGAGTGATTTCTAGAGTGAAAGTAAATTATTAATACACTGCACTGAGAAAAATCTTTAGTTGTCACAATCAAAAATTCACTAAATTTTTTAGTAAAATACCGCATCGAATGAATTTTTTTTAGTTGTAGCAACTAAAAAAAATATTTTCATGTAGACTCGGAAAAATGATGGAGCGAACTAAATCTTCAACTAAGCCCATATAGTTGCTACAACTATATTGATTCAATCAATACTTTTAAGTTGTAGTAACAAAAATTTAATGGTTCAAATTTCTCATAGTTTATTGTTACGTTGATTAAAAAAAATTGTCAGTTGTACTTCACTTTTTTATTTGTGACTACCAAAGAAAATTAGTCAGAATAACTAAAATACTTTGTTTGAATGCGCTATGCTTTATATTTGCTACTACCAAAAAAATTCAGTTGAGGTAATCAAATTTTATAGTCAGAATAACTAAATCCATTCATTTGAACGAACTGTTTTTCTATATTTGCTACGCTCAAAAAAATGAATGAAAAAATACCACTCAAATAATTACTTTTTCATTCAAATGTCATCTCTTTTTCGTAAACACGCATAACAACCCTATTCATCGCCTAGTGATCTCTAGCAGACCAACTTGTTCTCACACCGGAATACATGTACTATATTATTACGAAAACTTGTATGCTCATAGTTCAGTAGTTATGAGTGGAAAAGGAAACGGTAGTCGAAATTTGCACCTTCTCCTCTACACCTACTAGTTGAAATCAATTTTATTTGCTAATCGTTTGAAACATTGGAGAACGAGATCTATTAACTCGTTATCTATCATATCGCATGTCCTTGACGGTCTTGCGTTTTTCATTAAACATTCATTTAATCATAAAGGATCCTTCAGATTTGAAGAATTGAATTCAATTAAGACAGCATTTATATTGAATATTCGATACGCTTGGAAAAAAATCTCACGCAAAAAGGTAAATAAATTTTTCACAGAGAGAATGATGTGAATGATGAAGATTGGTAAGTCACATGGTAATTTTATATTATCATTATCATCCTATCTGGAAACTATAAAATCCATTCCCTAGGGATCTCATTGTTCCAACGCCTGTTCTTTGACGTCGTTGAATTATCTTTCAAAAATTACGATATGAATTGTCGTATGCTTCAAAAATAGCAAGAACTCAATTCTGACATACTTCTTTTAGGATGCGAATAGGGATAGAGATCTCATTATTCCGTCCATCCCATGTGTATTGCACTTAAATGTACCGGATGAATATGACAGAAAGTTGAAACCTATTTAATTGTATTGCACGTGATACTTTGTTCAACGTTTTTATTTCACATGCCCTGCTCCTGTAGTTTACTCTTTAGTCATTTCCTACTTATAAGAAGATACCATCGTCGAAAACGCTAATCATTTCCAGGGCTGGGCAAGTATTTGAGATACAATCATTCAAAATACGTACTGGAATAAAAACCACTGTTATATATCTCACATTTGAAATATATTCCCTTTAGCATTTGATATTTGAAGTGCTTCTCCCAAAAACTGTTGTATTTAATCCTTCAAATATATGAGAATTAGTCAAAATACTCAGAAAAATGTATTAGAAGTACAAAATATTTTGAGAAATCTGTTTGAAAACTATATTTTTCGATTGTACAATATAAAATTCTTTGAAAAATACACTTCATATACAAAATACTACAGGGAATGTATTGTAAATTCAAAATACGAAGTACCGATTTCATTTCCAATACTTACTTCTTCCGCATAATTATTTTCCAAATACGATGTACCGATTTCATTTTCAATACTTCTTCCGCATAATTATATTCCAAATACATGCCTAGCCCCGCTCATTCCGTATTGACCAATTTATCCCAGACCAATGTTTTCAGAAAAAGACCCCTGGTACAAATAATCTATGAAATCTCATTTGGAATTTATCTATAACCTAAAGAAGTGGGTAAGAAAACCATACATCTCAAATTCAGAGACTATGATAAAATAAGTTATTGAGATTATTCTCTGTTTTTAATATAGGACAGCATAAGAAAACACATCCTGTGTACTGAAATAAAACAATAGCGAAGCCAATCCCGTGGCGAGGTTGGATCCACTGTGAAAAAAAAGTTGTGGAATTTCCCTCCAAAAAATGGTGGCAGCAAAGTTCCTCTATACACGGAGGGAGATTTACACTCAGAGAAAAATCTGGTCGGCACAACCACAGCACGTAATTGATTCTTTCCTTGACCTTCTTATGTAGTTGTTACAACTACATTCATGTGATTTTGTCTTGTTTTTCTCGTCATCATAAACAAATTTCACGTCACTGCAACTGTGAATCTTTGACCATGCGAACATAGTTCCTGTAACCACGTTGCATTTTTCACAATGTATTTGGAAAGATTACCATTTTATTCGTAAACTAGAACTATTTGGAAAAATCAAACAATAACTTTTAACATAACTCCTAATCAGTGCCAGTTGTATTAAAAGTTATTGTCTGATTTTTCCGAATAGTTCTACACTGTAAAAAAAAATACTTCCAAAACTGCCAGAGAAAGTTTGGCAGGTGTTTAGGGAACTTTCTTTGGAAATGATCATAAAGAAGTTTATAAATATCCGGAAATTTTTGTGATTTTACGAAGATTTTTGAAACTTCTTAAACTTCTGTTTGTCAGTCCACAAAGGAAGTATGTTGCTGAAGTTTGAATCGTTTACTGAAACTAATTAACAATCGAATAACATCATATTCAACTATTGAAGCCCGAAAATCTTGCAGTACATTATTCAAACGATGTTCCCAGTGGCAAAAAGTTGATTCGAGAAGATATGTAACGATGATTTATCAGATTCCGTGAGTTTGAATTTTCGTTTTGTTTCTATAAACGATTCAAACTTGGAGAACATAAGAACGTTCCAAAATTATTTTTCCAAGACAAGATTGTAAATCCCCAAGCATGTTTGTTTGGAATTCAACAACTTTTTTTCACAATGTAGTTTACGAATAAAATGGTAACATTTCCAAATAAATTCCTCTCCGTGTAGATGAGGAATTTTTTTACAATAATTTGGTGGATTTTTCCTTCATTTATAGAGGATTCAACACCCAAAAAACAAAATAATCCCTCAAAGTGGTGAAAAAAATCTCTCAGTTTTGATAGTAAAAACAACTCCCCGGTAATGAGGGGACGAAATTCACCAACAGTGTGAAGAAGAACTTCCCATATTTTTTACAATGCACAACCTACCGCACTATATTTGTTTGTAAGTGATTTATGAAATGAATTTTTTATTCCCTTTCGTACGAACTTCACTGTAAAAAATGATTGAATTTTCCTATACGCAGCAACCGGGAAATTCCGCTCATAGAATAGGAAATCAATTTTCGGAACATGGATAAGAAAATTACCATAAATTTAACCGAAAATTCCAAACTTCATGGGATTTTTACTATGATTTTCCAATAAATTTTCGATGAAACACGGAAAATTCCTAACGCACGTATGTGTTAATTACCTACTTCCGAACATTTATGTGAAATTTCCCATAGAAACCTTCTACAGTGTTGAATTGTCACTCAGAAATGTAATGTAATTCACACGTCGTTATAATAAAGTTGCACATTTTTTGCATTTCTTTAAGCAACAATCGCTTTGAGAATTCAATGCGAATACTGTGTTCTTTCTTTACCCGTGAAAACAGGAAAACTCACAGAGACTTCAGAACTCACAGGTGTTCCGTTTCAATGCATCAATGGAAAGAAAATCGTTTGATATTGTATATTTTAGGATTCTCTGAAACACAACACCGTACTGCAGTTTTCTTCTATTTCACAAACAAAGAAGAAATGGAGAAAAGGGAGAAGTATCTATATCATTTGGTTCTTCCAGGCAAAATATTTGACAATTGTTAACGCGAATCTTTGGTTGCGATGAAAGGAGGGTGTTGAAGATAAAATTAGCTATGGATTCTTCATCTCGGAGTTTAACACGCTTGAAATATTCATTGGGGTCGTATGGAGAAAGGAAAGAAAAGTATGGTAATTAATCGCCGGATGCAGTCTGAACATGAATGGCATTACTACTTCTTACTTATCGAACTCTCTTGCTACAGAATGACATGTCACGTTCTTTGTCTATTTATTTGTCCCCCTCCCTTTTTCCCTCTCTCCCTCTCTCTCCCTCTCTCTCTCGCTCTCTCTCTCTCTCTCTCCCTCTTCCTCTATCTGTCTTGCTTATTACTATTGTAAATGAGTGTGTAATTCGCTCCAATTTTTCTCCACCTCAGAATAATTCGTAGTATTCAACAGAAGTGTTGGGAGAGTGAGTTTTAAATAAATTTCCCACTGATTATATAGCGTTAGGAGTTCATATCACCATGTTTCAAAGTTGGACGTGGAACTTGGAAGTAGATAGAGAAGTTTATAATCAGACGACAAGCAATAAATTGAAGGAGTATTCTAGTATAGAAGCAGGAATTTCAGACGTTTTTTCGAGCCTTGTACAAATAAAACAAAGAATATTTCAACCATCAATTATTTCAACATTTGTTGATCAATCTTTTAGGAATACAAAGAAAATGACTGGAAAAAAAATATTCAAAATTAACAAAGTTATGAGTTGGTGAACTGGGGGTTCAAAAAAAAAAAAAAAGACTGCCCTGGCGTGCATAACTTCAGCCCTTCTGGTGATCCGAAACAAAAAAATTCAATGGGATCTTGATCGGTAAAGATGCCGCCGTGGTATGAACCTTGGATGAGTGAAAAAAAAATTTTCAGACAAAATGGCGGCCATTGGAGAAAAAAAAATTTTTTTTTTACGTTTTTCATGACGATCTCAGATTTTTAAAAAATACTATGATTGAAAAATCCCAAATTTTTATCGGTTCATACGATAGAGAAATGTATGAAGAATGTTCATACCAAATTTGAAATAAATCGGTTCAGTAGAACTTGAGATATCGCGCACGCCAGCTCGAAAAAATTAGTCTCGAGAGAAACGCGTTTGAAGTTTTGAGTCAAGATTCCGAAAATTTTACTTATTGAATAGTGCGGTATACTTACATATTGTTAATCGGCGATTCTTGCTCTGTATTATGTACCTTCTTCAACTTCAAAATGCTCATTCTCCGAAGTTCGTTCGACAGTATGTCAGATCCTGAAAAAATCTGACAAGTTTTTGGAACAATAGTATGTGATATTATTTTTTCGGTCGTGTCAGTTTAGATGCCGCTTCACTCAAATTGTTATAACTCTGTAAGTAATGAGAATTTCAAAAAATCCTCCCAAGGGCGTATCCTTGAATGTCTAAACTTCAAAAATATGAAGAAAAAAATTTCGATTTCTTCAAATATCCAGACTAGAATACTGCCGTACCAGGTAAAAAAGTTGTTGACTCAATTTTTTTCGAAAATGAGTTTTTTATATCATTCGATTCAGAGAAGCAAGGCACGTTTAACTTTGTTAATAGAAATTAGTTATCGCTCCTAATTCTTGCATAATAAACATTTTTCTTCCCTGAAAACGAGTTGAAAATTAGACAATAATCAGAAAAAAGCCGTAACTCACATCAAAATGAGAAGAACCATCGAATACGTCACCACTTTGCCAGACGAAAAGATCGTAATTTGAGTTACGGTCTTTTCGCTCGGTAAAATCAGTGAGGAGCAAATATCTCGTACTATTTGAAAGAAAAACTCTTCGGAGTTGAGGTTTCCTTGATTTGTAAACTCCTTGAGCCCGAAGCCAATTCACGGAGCAAGTTCACGGTCAGTTTTGTACGCGATGTTAAGACGGAAATGTGCGAAGTTGATTCATTTATTTATATGCTCTCGGAATTGGAAGCAGTAGAATTTCCCTATGATTGCACTGAAAGATTAACCACTGCGAATTAGTGCATAAATACTGCAGAATGAATTAATATTGAAATGTCTTCGCATTGAAATGTTCCTGATTCAATTAGTGAGAAGCACTTTGAACGGTACAATCAGGAACCATTCCCTACCCGTACAGTGAAATCTCATTAATTTCATCCAGCGGATCGATCATTAACTGCAAGCAATGGTGGGATTTCACAAATTCAAATTTAGGGAGAAATTCAACAAATCCATCCACCACTCTGATAAACGTTTACCTCGACCTACTGTAGAGAATATTGCTATCACTCTGGTTAGTTTTATTGGTCAAATACGATAACTGACTGATGAATCTCACGGTGAAACAGGTCAGTCGATGTTTTCGAACGACAAACAAATTTACCGAGTACGTCGAAGAGATGTTTGAATGAAATCTCACGCAAAAGCTATTGTCATGCCACGCGATGTTTTATTTTCATTTTGTGTTTATTTATGATATCTCGAAAATGTGCGTATGTATTCTCCGAATGTGATAATCAAAAATGGAGGTTGAAAAACATTCTTGCAGCACCAAGAACCCGATTCAATTTCATATATTATCATTATATGCAGGTGCAATCCCTTGTATGAAAAAGAGAGAGAGAGAGAGGGGGGAAAGCTATGATGAGCAAACGATGACGTCATACCTTAACTGACGTCACCACCAACCCCTTTACGCGGCCATTGAGAACGACCTCGATTCTCCCTTCTCTTCCTTCTTCTTCTTCTTCTCCCTTCGTATTCAACTCTCGCGTTATTCCTCGTGATCCATCTTTCTTTCTCCCTCCCTCCTCTCTCAAAAACACACACACGCACACATACATGCACACATACTGTCTCCCTAAAGCTTAATGGCCGTGTCCTGTCTCATTCATGTGGATATTCCTTCTGCCTGTAAACCTGCTCTACTTTCCACGTCCGTTGGTACGGCCGTTTCTCCCTTTTCTCGTCATATCCAAGACATTTAACGACATTTATTTTGTTTTGCTCTCCATCTTCCTATCGGAGTGTCTTCTATCCGACATCAACAACTCATAATTTGCCTCAATTCAAGACCAAAAAGTTCTCTGGTGGTTGTAACCGTTATTATTGTCCTGGACTCTTTATGCGATAATATGAGAATAAGAACAAATATTTAGGTTTACGATCAATTGGCTTCGCGGAAAAGGAACTGCATGGTACTCGGAGAGGATGTTTCATAATCGAAGACAATGAAAAAATCATGATGCATCGGACATCTTTTTTTTTATTTCCGTTTCAGAAATTGTTGTTCAATTCAATATCTTATCGATCGATGATATCTCAGTTGTACGTTTTATCAGCTGTCGGTGATATAGATTTTCACAGTGATACAAGCGAAACGCTCGTTCATTTGCGTGAAAAAACACAAGCCTATGCAGTGGAGAAAGGAGTCTTAGTCGAATACTCGTATTCACTTAAGGGAATACAAGCGTCGATATAAGACCTCTCTTTCTGTCTTATGATTATATCTCTTTCTAACCAATGATACAAGTTACCGACACTAATACCCTGTTAAGAGGATACCAGCGTACCATCCGGGTAAACATTTTTTCTCCAAGATTTCTTTGAACTGAATCCAAGAAACAGTCTCAAATTTTCAGGGAATAATCTTTGATACTTATAATTCATCAATTGCTGTACAGGGTCTAAATCTCAAATTTTGAAACAATCTTTTTTCTCAATCGGTAAATGATAATTTCTTTCTCGAAATTTGAAATTCGGGCTCTGTACAGTGATTAACAAAATATTATTAAATAAAGATTATTCCCTGAGAATTTCAGAATGTTTTATGAATTCAGTTCGGAGAAAACTTACAGACAAACTGTTCACTCGGACGGTACGCTGGTATCTTCTTAACGTAACATGACCGGTATAATTTTTACGAAACAAACTACAAAAAAAAAAACAATGCGTCCCTCAATTCAAAATATCTCTCTGTACAGCACTCGTTTAGCGTCTCAAGGAATGCTATACAAAGAGATATTTTGAATCGATGTACGTACTTTTACGTAGTTTGACCCGGAAAAATTTTTGAAAGCCCAGTCGCTCGTATCCCCTTAAGGGAATTCTAAGTTCAAAAATATTACTTGATATTTTTCAAAATCACTTGAGCGTGCTTGCAACAGGGGACTGAGCAAAGGCTAAGGCCCCAGCATTCTGCAAAAAAAAGGATATGTTTCTAACCCTCGCACAGTGGGAAATTTCTATGTATTTATGGACAAAAATCGGTCTACAACTCAATTTCCATTCTATGTATATCAACTTCGTTCTTAAATATTCAGAAAGAGTTCTACTCCCATGCATCACTGCGGCATTTTTGTTTGTAGCAATTCGATATTCATATAATTCAATAAAAACTCGATGAATTTTCAATGAAAAAACGTCGATACTGTCAAACATCACTTGTTACTAATGAACATTTTTGGCTTTCCAGTATTGTTAGGAACTATATGAGGTTTCAACGGTTCTCTTGTGTCATTCCTGTTATGAATAATCAATTTTTTATACACATCCGTTTATTCCATTCAAATTTTGAGGAAGTTATTTCTGTACACAAGAATTCTTGATCTTTGGATAGATTATGTGATTTCAGTCGGATTCTCATAATATTTTTGTGCTTCTCCATTACAAGTTTAGTACTTCCATGTGGAGAAATATACTCCATAACATACAACAGAGGGAAAACTTTTCTTTTCAGAAAAATAGTGATTCGCCAAGTCCTTTACCTCAATTTGGATTAAAATGTTCCTGAGGTCAAGTTAAGAATTACAAAAATGCCGCAGTGATACATTGAAGTGGAACTCTTTCTGAGTATTTTAAGAGGAAATTCATTAGCGTCGGATGAAAATTGAGTTGTAGGCGGATTTTTGTCCGCAAATGTTCCAGAATTTCCCACTGTGCCTCGTGAGAATGAATCATACATGGTAATATAGATGAATGTATGACTCCTTTATATTCATAATTCTCATAAATAGCCTTATATATTCCGGATATTGATCATGTTGGATTCCCCAACTGATCGAATACTCATATACGATCGTATTATATATGAATTACATATAATCATAGGATGGAGAGTGTTAGACCGTACCCCACATGGAAAAAAAATAGTTCACTAATACTTGGAAAGTTAAAAATTAACTGCAGGGGCAATTTTTTGGGGTGCCATGTCTGGAGATGACAATACTTGACAGTAACGATACTTTTTATAGAGAATTTGTCTAATTTATATTGAACTTGATGAAAGTTTGAAAGTATTGATCGAAATTTTATAAAAAGTACCGATACTATCGAGTACCGTCCACCCCTAGTCACGGTTACTACTCCAGCCCTAACAGCGAGAAATGTATCTGCTACAGCCAAAATATCAGTGCTGATTTTATCTCTGTCCATATGTCAACCACACGAATTATGTTGTGGTAGCTAATGAATAATTGTAGCTACAATTATGTTAGCTGCAGCAACCAGAAAAATGACGTACATCTTGAAGATATCTGTAAGATGTAAAAAGAGTTCAAGGGATCTAAAAGATATTTGAAAGAGTTGCATTAGACATCTTAGACTTGTGAAAAATATCTTAAGATAAGGAATGTTTATTGCACTACACTGAGAAAAAAAGGGAATGTAAAATTTATGTCTTGTGAAGTCAATATTTGGACGATTTCAAAAATAGTTCGAGCTACCACAATTTTAGTTGATTTTATTTTATAACAACGAATGTGAGGTATACTACAACTGATGTGAATCTTACACTGAAAGAAACATTTCTTCCAGCCAAATGAATATTTATTTGTCCTGTACCAAAGAAATATTTATTAGAACTAACAAAATATTCTTTGAAACCAAAATAATCTACTCGAATCAAATGAATGATTATAACCATTTATTTGATTCAAATGAATTATTTCAGTTTCGAAGAATATTTTGTTAGTTCTAATCAATACTTCTTTGGTACAGGACAAATAAATATTTATTTGACTGGAAGAGATTTTTTTTTCAATGTACATTCTCCACTGTAGAATTGCTCAAAATTGTAGGAGCTCGAAAAATTTTTCGAAATCGTCCGAATATTGACTCCACAAGATGTAAATTTTACATTTTTTTCCCCTCGGTGGACCTTCTTAAAATTCGGTACACGAAATATTGACCAATTCTCATCATCGGTACCCAAAGCATCGACTAATTATTACTCTCATTATCCCAATCTGATCACCGATATCTTTATTATTGTGAATGGATGAAGCAGATTTCTGACAATCCCGATAACGGAAATTCCATTTATGCAAATATGATCGTTAATTTGTGCATGAAGATGAACGAATTTTCTGGTATTCATTTTAATCGCTGCAACGAATAATTATACGGTATTGATTTTGCAATTAATAGATTTCGTTCTCACTCGGAAGTTTCTCGGATACTGTGAAATCGAAAAAGATCCATAGTAATTATAATATTATCGTATACACACACACACACACACACGTAGTATCCACAATTTACCCTGATCTTATGTTTCGTGTCATTTCGAACTACGATAACACGAGAATATGCGAGAATCGCGGACCACGTTCGTAACATCAAGTTTTACCATCCTTAACGGTATCATGGAATTTGCTTTGAATTTATATAGAATTACTTGCAATAAGCAGGATAATATTGTTTAACCCATTCGGGGTCATTGATGCAAATCTTTTCTCTTCCCTATGAAACTTAGGTACTTGAAGTGTAAAACTCATTATTGGGTATGATAGTGGAAGTAATATAGAAACTAATTTATTTTATTTCTTTCTTATCCAAAGATTTCATGAATTTGTGATTAAGAAGAACCTGGAGCTCTGAAACTGTAGAGTTTTCTACTTTTTCATGAAATTCTCATGTTTTTACGGATATCTTCCATTATAATTATCTGAATTTGTTGGAATCTTTGTCACGGTTTTGAACTCGAGTGATAATGATCTCATATAAGTTTCAGGTTGATTCATTTACAGGGAGCGAATAGGGCAGACAAAATGTGAACGGGAAAAAACGTATCTCACGAACGAGGACATCTTCCGTTCTTATTATCCATCCCCAGCGTGTATCCATTCTTGCCCCACCTTGGCCCAGTCTTGGCTTCGTTGTACACACATGCTAGGAATCTGATATGAAATTTTTATCGGAGTTATGTGTGGTGTTGATAGTCGTCGCGTGTAAGTTTCAGGTTGATCCATTCAACGGAACTAGGTGGGGAAGAAAACATCTGACCAAGAATGGTGATTTTTGGCGTACATGTTTTCTTCCTATCATCCAATTTGAATAAAACGTATCCCATGCTTCAGCAATGGTCTAATGATGGTCCCAAATAAAATGTATCCAAATCGATTGACAAATGTGGAAATAATTATTTTGGAATCTGCAGCATTTGGTAATATTCCTTCACTGAGGGAAAAATGTCGTTGGAACAAGAAAATATTTCATCCAATGGTATCCATAAAATATTTCTTTGAACCAATCAAATATTATTCCAATGAATGAAATGGTTCTTCATCGCATGAAGTGTTTCATCAAATGGAAAACCATTTCATCCATTAAAGTAAAATTTCATTGATCAAAAGAAATATTTTATAGACACCATTGGATGCAATATTCTTTTGTCTCAATGACTTTTTTCCCTCAGTGTTGAAATGGACAAATACTTTTAATGAAGCAATGAAATTGGAACGTGGTAATTATTAGTAGATGGTTTTTTGTTTGTCAACACTTGATGATTATCAGTTATTCTTAAACACGCAGAGAAAAATTCTTGCTAAAATAGCGACTTTTTGAAATCTGCTGTATTCAATTAGCAAAACATTTGCTGTTACAGCAAAACTTCTGCTGTTCTACCAAAATATTTGCTAATCCAGGGAATTCCCTAGCAGTCTGTATACCCACAATACCGAATTGCTGGAACAGCAAACTTTTTCCCAATTTAGCGAAAAGATTTTTCATATCAGCAAAGCAAATTTTGTTCTCCCAGTGTATCTTTCTTCATTCCCTTCCTGTTTCAAAATTGGACCAGAATTGATTAGGATTTTATTCAATGTACATGTTTGGGACAGATGTTGTAATTCCCATGATATTGTTTGACAGGAGTGGACACGTATATTCCAACGTCTATATCGAAAACTGTAATATGAGATACTCGATCGAGTAGCAGAACCAGATGTAAGAAGAGTAATCCTAACGAGTAGTTCGGTGGTTGACGTAGGGTTCTGACATGATCGAGGATTTTGGTAAAATCAAGGGGAGAAAGAGGGAAACAGACAGAGAGAGAGAGAGAGAACAGTGGCAATGCTGTGATGGTAATACGAGAGGATATATGATAGAACGGGATAAAGACTCGTCGATTCCAACTTCATCGACATGCGTGTTATAGTACTAAAAGAGATCAGAAACCCAAAGACAAAGATAAAGTGGGAGTTGCGGTAGTCTATTATATGATCTCTAGATATCCCCACGTCGTCTCAAATGATCCTCAGGATATACAAGCTTTCCCGGACATGGATTTCAGACGGAAAAGTTATGTTTCCGATTGACTTGATGTTCAAAATCAAAATCACAAAATCTCAACCAATGATATCACTGAATTCGATGAAGAAAGTGTTTCTATTCTCACATATACACAGGAAAAATTTTTGCTGTTTGAGCAGGATTCTAGTTATTTTGGCAAATTTTACAGACTGCTGATACGGTTGTTATTCACGGGGGTAAACCACTTTAGAAGCCGAAAAAAAAAATGTTTCATGGATTTTGTTTCAAGAAAACTAAACAGTATATCGAAATTTAGTCAAGAGTTCTTTATTATATAACTATTAAAGTGTGTTGTTAAATTTTTTAGGAGCTGTAAACAAAATAATTGGCGGTTCTTTAGTTTTTTTTTCGTAGCCGGACAAATAACCCCTGCAAATTTGAAGATACAATCATATATCAAGAGAACTTCGATTCAATATAAAAAATTAGGTACAGCAATACGTGGGATTTTTTTCTTACAATTGATTTATGCCAAAATAGCATGTTTTTGAAGAAAATTTGAAAAAACCAAAAACAAAATTCGCTCGAAAATCGTTGATAAAAATTGAACTATACATTATAAAAAACAAATCCTACGCGCTGCTGTAGCTAGTATCATATTGAATCGCAATTTTCTTGGCTTGTGCTTGTATTATCAAATTTTCAGGAGTTATTTATCCGGCCACGAAGAAGAAAATATCCACACTTTTTAATTCATAAAGTAATTCACAGAATAATGAATTCATATAATTCATATTTATTTAGCTGGAAGACATTTTTTCTCCCAGTGCAGGCAAAACCATCAGCATTTCATTGTTTAGAGCTGGAAAAAATGGAAAAATACACTCCAATAGTTATATAATGAAGAACTTGTCACGAAATCTTAATATGTTGTTTAGTTTTTTTTTAATGACCAAATTTTTTTTCGACCTCCAGAATGTTTTACCCCTAAGCACAAGTCAACTGCTAATACGAAGTTATATATCCTGTTCTCGAAAATTGGCCAATCAGCTTGATCTTTGCGGCAGCAATTTTTTACACAATACAATTAATTCCTGATTTTGTTAGAATCTTGTTCACTCTGCAAGTCTTTAGCTGATGAATTGAATATAATCCTAGCAAGAATTTCGCCAGAAAAGCAATCATCTTGTTAACGTAACAATTTTTCCACGGAGAAAAGATCTCTCAAACCAAGTAATAAATGTTTTTATAAAATTCAATCAAATACTTAGGTACCTTGCACCTTGTCGTTCTTGAGGGGATACAAATGGATACAAGCGTCTGTATGAGACCTCTCTTTCTGTTTTATGATTATATCTGTTTCTAAACAATGATACGAGCTACTGACGCTGGTACACTGTAAAAAATATGAAGAGTTTTTCCTCACTTCAGTGGTTGATTCCACTCTCTAAATACGAAAGAGTGAAAATCCCACTCGAACGGGAAGATAGGTTCATTTTCGGCTACCTAAAGAGTGAAATTCCACTATGTTGGTTGGTTGGTTGGCCGGTTGGTCTTCTGACAGCAAGAAGAGAACAACTCCTTTTTCCGTTTGAATGGGAATTTCACTCTTTCCAATGTAAAGAGTATCTCTTGATCGTGAGGGAATTGCTTTTTCATGAAAAAAGGGGATTTTTCCTTCATTCTGAGGAACTCTTTAGCTTTTAGGTATTGAATCCTCCTAAAAGTGAGGGCAAAGTGCACCAAATCTTGGGAAAAAAGTTCCCCTCAAGATGATTTTTGCTGCCACTAAACGTTGGGGACAAACTCTGACAGCATTTCTACAGTGTACCATTTGATATCTCCTAAGGATAGAGATCAAGAGTCTTAACGTGGGATTCAACTTATTCTACCTATTCACCTAACGATAATCGAAATTAAATCATCTTGAGAATCATAAATTCAACACATCGGGCGGTAAGCAGCCGGCACTTTCGCAGACGCCACTTTTGATACTTTTGAATCAGGCTGTACCCTGTTAGAATTTGGGGTAAACTTGAACGAAATGAACTGATTCACGTTATCGAACTCTATCAGAGTACAATCTCTTTCAAATTTCTCCAAGTGGCGGCTGCTTGTCGCCCCATATATAAAGAGAATATATTCGTTCCAAAGAGTTTCCCCATTGAATTTGAAGTTTTTTTGTTTGTTAAATAATAGAAATTGAGAAATGAATATAATGTATCACAATCATCGCCACCAACAATTGTAGCAGGGTTGGGAATTATTGGAAAAATCGATTCTTTTTTATAGAAATCACATCGAATTTTGACCAATCGATTGACTAATATTTTATACGGATCTATAAAAATTGGGTACTTTTTCTATAAAAAGAATCGATTCTATTAAAGAATCTCCATCACTGAATTGTAAACGACCAACGCCGCTTGAATTGATCATTCACGAATGCAGTTGGAAACTCCGCACAGCGATTCTCGAGAATCGTTTGTTCGAATCGATGAGGCTTCATGCAATTAACATTTGCTATTCACTTGGCAATTGTTGATTGCTGCTCAGATAATCCATTGTGTTCGCCAACAACAAGTACGATTATATACCAGCACTGGTCGATGGCCATTGGTACTTCATCCAATACGAATTATTTGCTTTCTTCTCATCCCATTTGCTTTGGTTTTATTTCACTTTTTTCGAATTGAATTGCACGAGGTTTGAGGAAACACATTTTTGATATTAGAATCGAGCGATAGATACTAAGATTTGAATCCATTGATGCACGTGTGTACACTGTTATAAACTTCCGCATGGAATTTCAATCACGTGTGATGGAAGCAATTTCCACTCACGTGATTGGAAAAGTTCTTGGAATTTAAATTACATTTGAAAGAAAATTCAGCTAATAAACTGTACAACTATGAGTAATATAATATAGCAAAATTTGAAAATTCATTTACATGTGCACGGAGAAAAAATGGTTTGCTACTATAGCGCCTACAAAGAAATTTGTCGTCCTTGCAAAAATATTCACTACAGCAGCTAAGACGTTAGTTCTATTAACAAATGTGTTTATGTCAGCAAAAAAATGTAGTTGTGTCAATCATTTTTCTTGCTCTCACAGCTAACTTTTTTTGTAGGTGCTATAGTAACAGACCTGCTTGTTATTCCAGCAATACTTTTCTCCTCGCGTGATTGAACTCCTAATTCAGTGACAAAGGATTGGGAATTTAATTTACAAGTGTAGTTGAAAAATTGATGAAAATTCAAGAAATTTTTAACAGTGTATGACCACATTGGCGTGTCCCTATCCTGGTAGAAATTCGATCAGGCATTCCTGATTTTTTATGAGGTCTTGATCAGGCTAGAATCCAGAAACCGTGAGTAAGTAAAATCTTATGAGGCCCTTACAAGGGATTCATCTGATTTCCCTAATAGGGTTCAGATACGGTTGTCACCCAGGGGTACAATAGGATTCGGATGAGATTTCCATAAAATCGAGCGAAATAGGGAATCCCGTGAAGAAACTGGATGAGGACGTCATAGGAAATCAGGCATGCCTCGCCAGGCCCTGATATTTTTCCGTCCAAAATTTCTACTAGGGTAGAATTTGATTCATGCAGGCATGGGAGTGAAGGTGTTCTCCAAATGGAAAAATCATATGAGAGTTCAATTAAATCAAACCAAAATTCGTGGAAGATGTGTTCGTCAGAATAAAAAAATATCTCACTCTCCAAATATGGAAAAATGAGGTATTTTCTTATTCTGAAATTTTTCGAACTTTTTCATCATGTCGACATTCGTATCTGAAGTCATTTTCGTTTGCACGGAGAAAAAATTATTGCTGGCATAAACAAATTTGTTAACGGAGCTAACGTGTTAGCTGCTGGAATTAATATTTTTACAAGGACAACAAATTTCTTTGTGGGCGCTATAGTAGCAAACCATTTTTTCTCCATGTAATAACAGGCTACTTTTGCCTGCGTTTTCAAATAAACTTGATATTTGAGATGAAAGTAAAAATCGCAAAAAACCCTTGAAGGGTGACTAACAGACGTTGACACTAATCACACGGAAAAGAACGATGTTGCTGATATTTGGATAGCTACAAATTAGTTACGGTAGCTATTTTTCAACTAGGGCAACAAAAGTTATTGCTGTAGGAGCTGAAATTTAGCGGTCACAGCAATATTTTGCGCTATCCAAATATCAAGTACACGAATTAGCTACCACAGCTGATTCTTAGCTACTAGTGATGTCGATCTTTTGACCGATCCGTCCAAGAAAAAAAAGAGATCGATCTTTTGCCGAGCCTTAAAAAATTGGATTCATCAGGGATCGATCAAAAATATTCCAGGATCGAATTGATTTATTCTTTTTTCATTTCAAAGTTTGTTAACGGAATTTTATTTGACCACAGTTTGTGGAAATGGATTGAAAAAATTCGGCATAACTAATAGCACCCAATAGTAGTTTCAAACTCAATGATCCCCAAACATCATAATCGAATGACATGTTGAAAAGAGAAGAATTATATATTGACACTCCGGGCTCAATTTGATAGAGTTTACCACCATTCAGACCAATTTTTATTTGAGTTTGCTAACTTCGATCATTTTTTCCAAATCGATCCTCAAAAATGCCAAAAGATCGATCCTGCAGGATCGATCTTTCTTGCGAGTCATAGAATCGATCAGTATAACCGATCCATCCAAATAGCTCTGATCCTACCCGGAGAAAATGTATTGGCGAAAGATTACCCAAAGTTGAGTAAAACGGGGACATAGTGGTATTCCCGTGAAGTTTAAAATTCGGTTGAGTTCATTTTACTCGACTACAGATGGAAATAAATTCGAATGTTTTCATTATCTCAACAAGTTACTTACTGTTGAAAAACATCTGAATGGATTTTCATCTGTAGTAGAGTAAAATTAAGTCGACCGGATTTCAAACTTCGCGGGAATGCCACTATGTCCCCGTTTTACTCAACTTTGAATAATCTTTCGTCAATATATTTTCTCCGTGTAGGATCGATCCGATCCTCACTCGGGATCGACATCATTATTAGCTACCATAGTGAATTATTTTTTTCCATGCAAATCGTTCATTCCAATACATTCAAAAATGTTCTGACGAAATCGAAACATCGTTTTGTACAAGAATTCTTGAGAATTTCGGAATAGTTTGGAATAAACGGTTTGCCGACTGCCACACCCGATGATATCCTTTTAATTCGCGACATATTCATTTTCATCCAAGAATTCCCACAATTATGTACTTCCTTTTCTTGTTACAGGATATCGATTATGAGGGTTTTCGAAAATTCTTGGACACCTATCTGGAGGTTTCAACACCAGAGGATTTGTCGCGGCACCTGTTTCTCTCGTTTATTAAAAAAGGAACAACGCGGAACGTCGATGGAAAAGCATTTAAAGTACAAACAATAATTCAAAATGAATGCACGGAAAGAATCGTATGGTTGTCACAACCAACGGAGAATCGTTGTAATTACTATTGCACTGAGAGAAATAATTACTAATGCAAAGAAAATATATTCTTGAATATTTTCAAGAATATATACTCTTGAATGCAACTAATATGGTGCGGAGCCAAGAGAAATTTTCTTGAATCAAGAAAATATTTTCTCAACTCAAGAAATCTATGCTTAGTTTCAGAAAAATTTCCTTGAATCGAGAGAAAATATTTTTGTAGAAATGAATTCCTTGGAACAAGAAAATATATTGTTAATGATAGTAATTATTCCTCTCTGTAATAATTGGGAGAAGTCGATTTCATAGTTCAGATGAGAATATTCATTCTAAAGATCAGTCTTTGGAACCATTAGGAAAAATAAAACCTACAAAAACCCAAAATAAATCATACACAAAAAAACGTTATCTCGATTCCACACCCATTGTCTCATACAGGGTGTCCCAGAATTCATTATTCGCATTCCTGTGGCATATTTTGCAGCCAAAATGCAATAATTTCCCGATTGAAAAAAATTTTTTTGAGACATAGTTTTTGAGATATGAACATTTTCATGTTTTTCTAAAAATCCAAATAATTCAACAGCATTGTGTACTACATACTTGAACTTGACAATTCGCTAAGTTGTGAGACGGCGGATCTCTGAGAAAAAATTGAACTATACTATCATTGTTTGTTCCAGAGCTATAGCGATTTGAAATTTTTGGGCCTCCAGCCAATCAGAAGTTCATCAACTTCGAACGATGAATGGAATAGTTCAATTTTTTCCCAGAGATTCGCCGTCTTACACTTAGCGAATAGTGTCAAACTCAAGTATGTGGTACATAGTACTTTTGAATGATTTGGATTTGAAAAAACCAAGCTTTAGAAAAAAATTTCCCAAACGGGAAATTATCGCATTTTGGCTGCAGAATATGCCACATAAATGCGAATGATGAATTCTGGGACACCCTGTATATAATGAAAACAATATTTGTCTTGTCTCAAGTACATTTGCTTGGAACCAAAAAAATATTGTTTCGGTCGAGGGGCTATTCACTCGTGAGTCAATGAATTTCAACACGAGCAATCATTTTTGAATAAAGAACTGGGTCAAAGAGAGTCATCATTCAACGGTGAGAGTCACATAGAAATCACTAGCGAGTCAGTGATTCCAACTGCTGAATCATTGAGCGTCACTCTTTAATGCAGAGAATCATCGAATGAAATAACATGACATGACTTGAATGCATTAGTTTAATGACTCGCAGTTAACAGCCCCTCGGTTCCGGTTCGAATTTAGGATTTAAATTCCTCTTGAACTGAACAATATTTTTTCGGTTCTTGGTTTTCTTGGTTGTGGAATTGAGACACCGGGTTTTCCTGTGTGGATAGAGGAATTGTTCTGTATACAAACCATCAGAGATGAAAAGCGTCAGTTACTTTTTGTAGTTAAGGTACTTTTCCTTGCAAAGTTCTTTTTAATTTGACGTTCGAAATCTCTATTTCACACTGTAAAAAATTATTGTGGAATTTTCCCCCCAAAAATGGTGGCAGCGGAGTTCCTCGACAGATGGGAAATTTTTCACCATAATTTTGTGGACTTTTCCTTCATTTTTGGAGGGTTCAACCCTTGGAAAATAAAATACTTCCTCAACTTGGTGGAAAATTCCTTCATTTCTGATGGAAAAGCAATTCCCCCACGATGAGAAGACAAAGTCTACCAATCGTGGAAGGAAAAATCCGCACATTTTTTACAGTGTATGAAAATAGGAAAGTACCTCATACAAGAGAGTATTTAAAGTGCAAAAAGTAATCGAGGCTGCCCTTTCCTGCGAAACATATATGAATTATAATAGGGGTCATATATAGGCTATATAGCGAACCTATTTGCTTTACCCACGAATAGCTATTATTACCATAAATAATAACTATATACGAAAAAAATGGATACTTACTATGGCGGCTGTAGAAAACTTTGTTGTATTTGGGAAAATACTTACTCTCGCAGCTAAGAAGTTAATTCTATTACTTTTTGTAACATTTCAAGCAGCCAAGCTTTGAAGGTAAATCGAATACAGCTGTATAGTTAATTGTGACTACCATATAGTTTTTTCCCTGCGCGTGAAAATTTATAAGGTTTATATGATGATATCTGTTTATTTGTTTTGTTTTTCAGGAAATGGCAGCCGTGTCGTCAACAACCGCATGCGCGGCCATTACATCTCATACCACATCCAGTAGTAACGTGAATAATACGGGTTTGCCTTCGACAGGTTCCACCGAAAGTCACGTAGGTTCTTCCTTAGTGGATAAAATCCACGGGATAACGGAAAAGTTTCAGTCTCTCGGCCCTCATAAATCGGAAAGCAGTGAAAGTTCTTCAAGGACGAGAACCGGTACACCATGAACATTTCAACACTTACTTGTTATGGAATTTTATTTCAAAATCTCTTATCTTGCACCAGAGACGGGGATCTTCGAAAAGGATCGATCCTTTTTTATATAAAAAATATATGATCTTTATAGATTCCAATGAAAATTCGATACTTTTTATATGAAAAAGGATCGATCTTTTTAAAGGATCCCCATCACTATCCTGCACTGTCAAAAATTTCTAGATGGAACACTTCAAACACACGTGAGGGAAGGGATTTTCAATCGCCTAACTGGAAAGTTCAAGTGCAGCAAAATTCTGTTAGATCCCACAAATGGAAAATTCCATTGATAAATATCATTAAACAATTTTTAACAGGGTAGGGGCGCTGAGCTTTACTTTTTCCATAAATTCGGAATATCAATATCAGGAGGAGAATACAAGCAAATGTACCGTTTTTTTTTTTGAGAATTTATTACAATTCATTGGTTGAAGATGAAATCATGAAAGCAAGCACTCTTCAAAATATACGTTCAAAACTATCTTTACAATTTTTTTGAGACAAAAATATTTCAAAATGGCGGAACTACAAGTTGGTACCTCGTTTTTGCGCCGTGCAGCCTACAGGTCTCAATTTTTATCTAAAATCAAAAAATCAAAATTCTATCGTTGAAATATATCAAAACGCACAACTCGACGGAGAAAAAAAACAACAAATGAAATTTATTTACATTGCTTTTTTCAATTTTTAGATTAAAAACAAAAGTGTGTTTTTTTTTTCAAACGCTTCTGAATTTCCAATTTTTCATTCCCATTTGTCTTGACTCCATCAAGTTGTGCGTTTTCACACATTCCAACGATAGAATTTTGGTTTTTAGATTTTAGAAAAAAATTGAGGCCAACTTCTAGTAGCTGTAGCTCGGCCATTTTTAAATATTTTTGTCTCAACAAAATTATCAAGATAGTTTGAAACATAGATTTCAAGATGTGCGTTATTTCATTAATGGATCCTCAGCCAATTCTTCGTGATAAATTTTCAAAAAACGGTACGTCTACATATATTTTCCCCCTTGAGCTTATATATTTTTCCACTGATGCGGTACTTTTTTCTTAAATCAAAAATATTCAATGAATTCGATTTGTCGAGTGCAGAAAATAGAAGTTCCTGATAAAAATTGCCTCCTCAAAAGACATGAATGAGAAAGAGTAGAGGAAAGTAGGGATATTTATGCTCTTTTCAATTATTTTAATTATAATTTCACTAATATTTGAATTTAGGAAGCGTACATCCGATGCTCACGATTTCACACCCGTCATACAGTTGTCACGACGTATTGGAGAAAAAAAGCACGGACAGTAGCCCGAGTCACAGTCAAATGTCCAGAAATTCCTCTCGAAAATCCAACAATTCACTTCTCGTCAATAATGGAAAGTTAGATGGTATGAACATTTTCTTTGTAATTAATATTACTCTAGATTCACTTTGTCGTTAGAAATTATTTGTTTTTGTTTTTTCAATTTTATTATTTGAAAACTTCAAACTCTTTAGCGTGGGACTTGATGAACACCCAAGATGGAACCCATACAGCACAAGAGTGCCCGCAAATTAATGTTCAGAAAGAATCAAGGCATGTAATAAGGGTCAGTTCTTACCAAAAAGTTAGTTTTAAAGGAAAACGATCAGTTCTGAAACGTGAAAACGGTTAGTTCTTGAAAAATTACCGAATTTTTAGTGAAATGTTTTCCTTTTTATTTTTTTAAATAATAAACCTTTCGCCTCATATCAAGGGGTATATCATTCTAAAAAAATAAGAATTTATGCCAAAAGTCAAATTAATGGAGTATCAAACAATTCAAGGCATACTTGTCACACTTTTTTTTCCCAAGAAATCGAGTGTTCACCGTTTCGGTTGGTTCTTAACTTTCCTTAGAATATGCCCTGGAAATAATTCATATCATAAGAATTATTCGGGCATTCAAGATGTATGTATTTCAGAGCTTCCACCTTTACTTTTTCTTTTTTTCCTGATTGGTCATGCTAACCAACAAGATCACGTGATTGGGTGATTCCT
The DNA here is from genome assembly GCA_018340375.1 of Gonatopus flavifemur. Lineage (NCBI taxonomy): Eukaryota > Metazoa > Arthropoda > Insecta > Hymenoptera > Dryinidae > Gonatopus > Gonatopus flavifemur. Next base: position 19,512,822 of record JAFFJZ010000005.1, read on the forward strand.
TTGGGAGAAGTAGTAAATGAGTGGAACCCTGCTGAAAATGCCAAGCAGATCCTGGGACAAAAACCGGGAACTGTTAGGATTCATCCGGATTTGCCTGGCATTTTCAACAGGGGAGCCCTGATGTATTTTGAATGAATCGAATTCATTGTCAATTTCATGACGAAAACTGTTCAAAAATTCTTTCAAAAGTGTTCGTGAGTTCAAAATTATTATTTGACACGAACATGCAGATATTTGTCTCAATTTGATCATTGTAATTGTTGGGATAACAATTGATTCGTATGTCAGACTATTATACATCTACTTCAGAGGTATTTGACTTGTTGAGAAATAAAATAAAACATATCAACGATACACGCACAGATTGGAATTATTATTAGATATGCAGAAATGTCAAGGTATCGCACATTATAAATATTTGATCATAGCTCGTTAGAAAATCATCATCAAAGGACTGATAAAAGGAACCAAGTGTGTGACACAAACGTGTAAACTTTCATCGTCGGATTTCGTTGAAATTTCAAAGTTCACGTATATTCGAGTGTTTTTCCGGTTTATATTCATATTAAGTTACATAAGTAAAATAATAATGATCACGTGTAGATTTGTATCACGTGTGTGGTATTAAATCAAGTCCTGCTTCTTCATCTTTCATCTCTGTTGAGGCTGTCTGAAGAAAAATTGAAAATAACTTTGAGTTTAGAATTAAAATAGAACGCATTCGGTGATGTCGTTCGTGACGTTTACGTCATCGAATGTTATACGAAGCCTTATATCCGTACAGAGTTTCCGGCCACGCTCAGTTACTCGCCGATCGTACGAAAAAGAGTGTAGTAGTAATAGTAGCAACAAGTGTTATAGCAAGCGGTCACACGATTTGTACTCTAGTCAAATCTTTGCGTGCCAGAAACGATGTTCCAAGAGAATTCGTTTCTTCTTCGACCCCTCGGAACCCATCGGTTACTCGCGCTATCGTACTCGACTTTTCCCTGTCATTCGTATTCGCGTGCTTTCTTCTTCCACTTCTTTTCCGTTTGACGTTAATGTCCCCGTCGATTATCGAATTTTGTTGAGAAATAAAAAGACGCAGGAACGGAAACGAGCATGCTTCTCGAGAATAAATTATTTCCCTCGTCTGGCACGTCTGGTACGTTTATAACAATTACTTTACGTATTCCTTCTTGGTACGATTTTAATTTTGCTTTGTTCGACGTTAAGCAACTTATTCACTTGAAAATAATTGTTGAGACATTTTTTTTCTATTTTATTCTTCAAAATTTGTTCAGTTCAAAATTTCACTTCCTACTTGATATAGAAAATCCTCCAAATTCAATGAGTTTTCGTTTCAATGCGAGAAGTGAATCTTCTTAGAGAAAATTATACGTTTTCAATCAATATTCGAGATTTATGAATTCGCTCCCACATAGCTCAATATTTTATTCAAATCCCTATAAAATACTGGTGATATTTCTTATGGTCGTGGTAACCAGATTGGAGGAATTCCCAAAATTACATATAATTGAATATACTTTGTATATAAGTGTTATACAATTATATAAAAATTATATATAATTCTGAACATTTTCCTGCTTGGGAAATATGTTCAGATGAGAGGAGAAATGTTTATGTGCTTCTGAAAAGAAAATTGTATACAATAGGAATCTGGGATATTTCACGAGATCAATATTTTTTATACAATTTGTATACAGTTCCGATCAACATATTCTGTAAAATTCAATATAAAAAATATTGACACTGTCAGATATCGCCTATCCCCCCCAGTGGATTCAATTGATTCTTTTCCTTCTTTCCCATAGATCCTTGTTGCTGATTCATTGTTAATTGATCAGGAACATTTTTAACTGGATAAATATGTGCGAAATAATAGCTGATCATAAATCGATACCTTCCCGGCAAAACAGCGTAACCGCCAATTCATCCATTTTTTGCTTTTTGCATTTTTCATGCCCAGGAATAATAAGGATTCCGAAAAAAAATTGATAAATTGACGGTTACGTTGTTTTGCCGGGAAGGTATCGAAATGTTTTCGGTTAAATAACAATAAATTGCTCACAAGGTTCTATCGGACGGAAAAAAACGGATTGAGGGGAGCTGGTGGTTTAGCATCCATAAATTTACCGAGTTTTCAGGATTTTTGTTTTTAATGAACTTGGCAGATATGTTGAATGACTCCAAAAGTATACAAAAATATTATTCTTCAAGGAAAAAAAATTTGTTAATTGGTTTAAACTCATTTATCTCGAAACTACTTTTTTCTGGACGGTGTTGTACAAAAACAAAAAACTACTCGACCGATTCGTCTCAAACTTTAGTATGTTATTCAGTACATCAGTGGCTATCGCTGGAACTAAAATAAAGTTTTTACGTTGCATACTTCTTATTTTTTACATACAAAAAATGACAAAAAAACGGTCTGTTTTCGGAAAATAAACTTCAACGACACGCCATTTTGTCAATTTTTTAATTTTTTTAAAATTCTAGTTCCTGTGATAACCACACTCATACCGATTGAGAATTCATTTGGTTTTTTGTTTTCAAATAAGTGGAAGAGGTAAAACTTACAACACCACCCACGTCCATTTTTTCGAGGAGGGCAACTTCGGTGCCATTTTCAAACAAATTAAAAAAATTTTTATTCTCTTGAAGAATAATATTTTTATATACTTTTGAAGTAATCCAACATATCTACCAAGTTTCAATACTATTGTTCATTATTTTCATCAAAAACAAAAATCCTGAAAACTCGTCAAATTGCTACACTGCAATTGCGTCGGATGCTACACTGAGAATCCAATTTCTTGGACTGAAAGAAACTTTCCTTCGCCCTCATTCTGATAAATCTTTCTTTCAATGGAAAGAAACTCAGTTAAATGGAAAAAGTTTTCATCAGATTGAAAAGCAAAATTCTCATATTGAAACAAAAATATATTCCTTTTTATGAATTCGAAGAATGTGATTTCAATTCAATAAAAAATGTTTACATTGAAATGAATTATTTTTTCCATCGAAAACAAGATTCGTAAGAATGAGGGAAAAGGAATTTTCTTCGAGTTTGAGAAATTGGGTTCTCAGTGTAGATCACCGGGTTCCCTTATAAGCGCCAACTGTACATGTACCTACTTGAAATTATATTTCTGCACATACACTGAGAAAACTGTTTAGTTGCAGTAACAAAAAACGAGATCAAATCAAAAATGTAAGGTGCTTGAACTGAGGGTAGGGTTTTTTTAGCCGAATGGACATGATTTGACAATCCCTAATCGCTTTTGGGAAGCACTAGAAGTTGACTAGCCATTGTCAGATCATGTCCATTCAATCAAAAGACTCCCTATCAAATATTGTTTGTTTCGATGAAAAATTTTTAGGCGAAGAAACTAATATTCTGTTGCGATGACTAAAATTTTTATTTGATGTATTTCACTAAAATTTCAGTCACGACGACTAAACAGTTCCCTCGGTGGGTAAAGGAAAAAATAATACAGAGAATCATTTGATTCGAATAAATATTTGTTCCAATCCATGAATGAACAAATTTTTCAAATTATATATAATTTATATATCCAGTACAGTTTCTTGTGTATAAATTATTTTTTCCACTGGGGCAGAACCCCGGGTCGAAAAACAGTAATTTTTCATGATTTTAGTCTGAATTTCTCCTCAATCACTTTCATTCGTTGGAGGAGAAATTCAGACTCAAATTATGAAAAAGTACTGTTTTTGTCCGCATTATTCAACAATCAGGACAAAAACAGCCTAAAAACGAAATGTGAGGACAAAAACCGTCCAAATTTTTCGACTCGGGTAACTCATGAAATGAAGAAATACATGTACTTGGAATATTATCGGTTTTTTTTAACAAATAGATATAATTTTTCCATCCTGTCCGCTCTCACAGAAATTTCTTCCCAAGTTACTGGCAAGCAATTTTCGTTAATATGAATATCCCTCCGCAAAGGACTTATCATCTTTGAGTGGTATTCCGATGCGTTTGAATGTAGTGGTAGCAGTGTCGTTATATCGCTCGAAGCAACAGGTCTCTCTCTCTCTCTCTCTCTCTCTCTCTCTCTCTCTCTTTCTCCCCGTAAAAAAGATCCTTGGTTACAACCGAGGAAAGCTTTTCGATCTAAAAATAGTGGACGATCAATTGACAATGAGAGACGCGACTGCTAAGTGAAATACACATGCACGCGGAACGCGTATACGTATTAAGAAATTTTATTTCTGAATAATAAAATCAATAAATAATGGGATTTAGAAGGGAGTTTTTCCAATGATCTATTTTAAATATTTGCTATCATCTTCTATGATGAATTTTAGGACTACTCAAGAAATATTTCCAAAGATATGTTTGAAAACATTTGCCAATATATTTTTCAGGCATCTTCCAAAGAAAGAAGAACTGGAGGTGTTTTAAAAATATCTTAAAATGTAAACCTTCCTAGAGTTATCTAAAAAAATATTTAAAAAGTGAAGCGTCATTGGCAGTGTAATTATTCGAAACGTTCTGGCGCTGCTAGAGATGGTATAATTTCAAAAAAGCTTTGCCCAGATGCCGTCACATTTTTTATTTCTATAAGGAATTATAATGCTTTGGAAAAATTTTGAAGATCTCTTCTTCGCTTGAAGGGTGAATTGCATCCCCCGTTGTTGTTTGTGCACAACTTTGAGGAACTACTCTTCCTTTTGAATGTTGCATTCTCTAAGTGGTTACACTGAGAGAAATAAATCTAAAATCCGATATGTTTTTTATTTGAAAAACCTTTCTTCAAAGGTAGAAACCACGTTCCCGAGCAGAAAAATTGTATGGCCAGCCTCATGTTCATTATGGGCCCGATCGGGCGGCAATAAGGTTCACCTTATTTGGGCACCCCTGATCTGGTCCTGGTGAGGCCATAATTTGGCACGCCTGATTAGGATTTGTAATTTGGCATGCCCTATCATAGTTCATTACATCGGGCTCTGATACAACCGTGCGTTACATTCCATATCAGGGCCTGATTTGGGATAAAACTTTTCAGATCTGGTCCTGAACAAACACCCAATATGAATTTCTACTCGAGTTCTTATTTTGAAGTTATACAGCATGATGTGAAGAAAACTTTCTCACCCCCAGGTAAACATCTTCTTGCAATAAGAACAATAAATATTCACTTAGAAAAAGAAAAGCAAGTTTTCTCTCGCTCTCAGCGTACCGTGAGATCCTCCACATCATGTTGACAAGTTGTTGACCCATGAAGAAACTGTACTGCCACTATGTTTCCTTTTTGCAAAAAATTGCATAATCATGTTTTAGAGCATGGTGACCAGTACTTGGCAATTTAAAATAAAGTTTTAAGGCACGATGAGTCATAGGAGAATTCTGCCACATGAATCTCGATAAAGAATATCCATACAGAAATTGTACACGAATTAAAGGGTAGTTGAAACAACTAATTAAATGGTTATTGATTACAAGATGAATAGTTATTTCAACTGATTAGTTAGTTGATGATTGATATGCATTAAAAATTTGCGGCCTGATTTCTTTCAAATTTCAGGGTGAAACAACCCTTCTCGAATATATTGAACGACTATCGAGAGCCTTCGAGCGCGAAGGAAAATAGGCGAAACTTTGCTACGTAATTTTAGCACTTTGAGATTCAACTCTGGACACCAATTCAAAACTGCATGATTCCTGAATTTTATACGAAAAATTGTAAATATACACTGTAAGATATTCCACTAAATATGATGGCAACAAAATTTTTCCATGAATAGCCCGCTTTTTCTCATACTTTTTGGAAAAGTTGAACATTCAAAGGATAGAATAGTTCATCAAAGTAGCAGAAAATTCCCCTGTTCCTGACGAGAACTCAATGCCTCCACAATAGGGTGGTCGTTAGGGATTAAATTTTTCCCGCCTCCCCGTAAACACGTCTTTTATGATGAAAAAATGCGAGAGAAATTTTTTTTTGTCTTCCAACAAACATAAAACATGCCTCGAGACAATCTAAGTTCATTTTTTTGATAAAATCGTAGTTTTTTTCAAGTATCCCTAATCCGTATACTTTGAGAGATACTTGAAAAAACTGCACCCAGAAAAAAAGTTGTGAAATTGACATCTTGCGAAGTCAATATTTGGACGATTTAAAAAAATGGTTGGTACCCCAATTTTAGTCAATTTTACAGCTGGGAATGTAAGATTTACATCAACTGTGGTATACCTCACATTCGCTGTTGTAAAATCAACTAAAATCGTAGCATCTCGAACTATTTTTGAAATCATCCAAATATTGACTCCGCAAGATGTGAATTTTACAACTTCTTTTTTCCCAGTGTACGATTTTATCAAAAAATGAATTCAGATTGTCTCGAGGCACGTGCTATACTTGTTAAAAGACAAAGAAAAATTTCTCTCGTATTTTCTCATCATAAGAAAGGTTTCTTCGGGGCGTTGGAAAAAATGTAATTTTTAACGATCACCCTACTCCACAATCAGGGAACGAAATTAATCATCGAAGTAAGGAAACTGCTACTACAATTTTTACAGGATGCCAATCAATAAATGTAACTAATTTTCATAATTTGTCTCTTGGTGAAAATGAAACGTTGGAGCGCGACGAAAGCGTAAGCTGAGTCATTTAAGCGTGACAAAGAGTCATCTGGGCGTAACGTACACGGAGAAAAATGCAATTCGAAAATATAGTAATATTTAATAGGAAATTGGAGAATATGTCTGAAAATCTGAAAGTATTTCTTAAGTTCGTAATAAAGATAAAACGGTTTACATTTTCGTTTAATTTTATTTGAAAAAGAATGTAAATTTATCAACACCTCACAAAAAATAGAAAACAATATGAACTTTCCAAAAGTCGCGCATGAAATTTTACAAAGTGAATGATAAAATTTCGAAATTTTGTTAGTCGCACATGAAATTTTACAAAATGGATGACGAAATTTCATTAATCATTTTGTAAAGTTTCATACGCGACTTTTGGGAGTTCATATTTTTTTCTATCTTTTCTGAGGTATTGATAAATTTTCGTTCTTTTTTAAATATAATTAAACAAAAATGTGAACCGTTTTATTTTTATTACGAACTCAAGAAATACTCTCAGATTTCACCAAATATTCACAGATTTCAAGAGATATTCTCCAATTTCCTAATCAAGATTACCATATTTCCGAACAGCATTTTCCTCCTTGTAGGAGGGAATTGAAATACTTTCACACTCCATTTGTTCCAATACCTACTTCCTCCAGTTTTGGAACCTTCACTAGAGTCTCCCGATAATTGCCAATTAATTGGGACTTTCAATTCATATTTGGAATTGAAAAATTTTCAATCGATGCTTATTCATTCAAAAAGTGTGTGGCAAAATTTCAGCCGATACTTTTGACGCTCGAGGTCGATTAATGATATTTAATCCTTTCCACACCTCTATATATTTTCATAAACGATTATTTTCAGAAATTCGACATCTCGTTAGGAAACAAAGTACGATAGACGTTCATTCCGTGAAAGTGAGCCTGAAGGATATCGTTTGTTACCTCTCTCTACTGGAAGCTGGCAGACCCGAGGACAAATTAGAATGTGAGTATGCCAGTAATTATTACCTGAAATCCCTTCTCGTATATGATTATGAATCATCATCTTTCGCTCTCAATATCGAATTCGCGGAGGAATAAGGAATTAATCGTGAAAGAAAATCTATCTTCGGATAATGAATTTGTTTCTTGTATGTGTGGGAAATAATAAAAAAAAAAGGAAAAGAGAGGGAAAGTTTGAACGAGTCATCGTCGTGAACGATTGCCTTTATTTTCTCGGGGGAAAATAATCGTGATAGCTGGTGTTACCTATCTATCGATCTCTCTATCTATCACCCATGATGGTGAAGTCGGAGTCGTTCGGAGTTGAATAGTTTCATTTGCATGTCGTCGCGTGGCTTAACGAGAAACAAAAGTCAAAATAATCTCTTTTTTATATTCTTTTTGATAATGCGATATACGCTGTTCCCATACATTGTATAACTTTTTATTATTCCTTATTTACGGGATTTCATTTTTCAGTCATGTTTCGGCTTTACGATACGGACGGAAATGGCGTTCTAGATAGAAATGTGAGTATCCACGTATTTTTAAGAGGGCATTTTTCTTGCTTATGTAAATCCCTCTAATTTTTGAAACTCATGAACCTCAATTTCGTTTTACTATTCTCTTTTACGTAACATCTTCCTGATTTTCTCATTTTCCTCTATCTGGAAGAATCAGTCAAGTTCGTATCCTGTCCTTTCCTTTGAGATGCTTACGTAATATTTGAACGTAACACTCGAAACCCCAACCCATTCAAGTGCAAAACTCTGAGAATGATATTGAAGTATAGAAGCGTATCGACGATACGGTCGTGTGAAAGAAGATTATTTCTCATTTAAAAACAAAACCATCATAAACTATTTTCATGGCTCTTAAACGGCGTTTTTTTGTATCGTTCAATTCAGAATCGTCTATTGGAACAAACAGGGACTCGAAAGTTGACGTATCCGAGAATATGACGGGTGGTAATATCTCAATATTGTTTTTAAGTATACGTTTCATTTGGAAACATAAACCCTACGACAGTACTTTTCATAGCACTACATCCCAGGTATGCGTTGACAAATGTACCAAGCTTGGTGCCAAGCTTGAGCCAATGTTAGTCAACATTGGGCCTAGCATGGTTACCAACATTGGATTAATTAGATTAATGTTTGGGATGATAACAATGTTCAACGCTTGACATCCAAGCTTGGTTCAATATCAAGATTCAGTATTGATTTCATGTTTTGAATCAATATTGGTGCCATGATTGATATACAATCGACCTAAACGAATAGGATAGTTCAATTATTGGCATCCAAGCTTGATTGAATGTAATATATTCCGACATATGAAATTTCGAAATATTGGATTGCGACGAGTCACTTTAGTCTAGATAGCACAAGAGTTCTAAAAGAGTTCAGAATTAATGGAATGGATTCATAAAGAACTCTTTTAAGACTCTTGTGCTATCTAGGAGGACGTTGAGAGGATACCCGTATTTGGGCTGATGTATATTCAGGCGTATACTCTTTCAAGCTTCTGAAATGCGAATAAATTCCAAGTCCACGTCATGTGGCTATATCTAGGCTTACGGCGAGCCAAGTGTCGATTGAAGCTTGTTTAACGAAAAGTAAATCAAACGCAGCGAAATATGCTTAGTCCTAGCATTGATGTCTGAAGTGCTATTAAGGGTTGGTTAGCTGTGACGGGTCAAGCATAAGTCGAGACTTGCTTAGCGAAAATTGAATCAAGCACGGGAAAATATGCTCGGTCCTAGCATTGGTATCCAAGGCTCTATCAACGCTCAGTCAGCTACGGTGGGCCAAGCATTGGCCAAGGCTAGGCTAACGAGACCCGCATACCAAGCTTGACGCCAGTCATGGTCCAATTGTCAGTCTTGGTATTACTTGCCTGGGGTATATTTTTTTATACTCAGTTCAAATGTCGTTTCGATAAACGCGCAATTCAAACTTCAACTACAGTGCTGGCCCGAGGGATAATGCCACCCCATGCGAATCGTTTATGTGATCCGCATTGGAAGGAAATCAAAATTCAATTTGTAGAATAAAATTGAGGGATTTTGAGAAATCAACAATTTTATACTTGATTTTCATAGTGAAGAGAGATAAAATTAATGATAAAAGAATAAATCTGAAGGAAATTTTCATCATTCTTTTGATAGAATTCACATTGATGTACGTGAACTCGAATTCCTTTGATTTTCTAAACAAACTTTATTAATAGATATATATTTTCTGAATGTTCGCTGAGTATTAGATTAGATACATCCTTATTTTTTTCCTTGCAAACAACAAAATTGAAAATTTTATATATCCCTGAAAATTTTTCTTGGTACAATTGAAAAGATAATTATAGGTATCGTTGAAGTAAGGATCCAACATTCATAGGAGTAACAATATTTACGTTGGTCTACACTTTCACCATCTGTGGATACGGTAAACAAGCGTGTAACAATAAAACTTCTTTTCACGGACACACAGCGGTGTTTCTAGAGCGTTATAACGTACAGGGAGTATACTTTCCTCCTCGTGTTTCACGAGGAATAATTGGGTTGCAAGCTATATTGTCGTGGCACGTACACAATCTGTCCTACATGTTGGTATATAACGTACACCCTCGTACAGATGTGTCTCATTCCTTCATTTATATATACACGTATACTATGTTGATCACGCGAGGGTGCGCACGACCTTAAGTTACGACTTCATGAAACCAGAGGGAAAAAAGAAAAGAAGAAAAAATGAGATTCGAAGAAACGACCTTCATTGCTGAGTAATGAGTTCGTCGTTGGATAATCCATAGCGGTTCACAAATTAAACTATCATTATGGGTATCTGAATAATAGTATTGCTCTAAGTGTTACCTCGGTCTCTGGGAAAACGAATAACGTACAATATTGATAGGGTTTTGTCAAGGCTCTGAAGATCGCTAAGACGAATATATGGAATCTTAGTACAGAATTTTTTAATCAAACCTCACATGTACATCATTATATATTCTTCTACCACGTGAATTTATTTAGAGAAGTTTAAGGAATCCAAGTTCTTGGTAAAACTTTTACCGTATGAACCTGAATATAACTGATGATCTATTGAAAAATGTCACATCTTCAGGTTATAAATAGTACAGAATGCATGAGGTTAAGACCAAAGAAAATTAAATTTATGTCTATTCGAAAAGCTCCATGAACGTAACACTTTTGAATCTATCATTTTCCACAAGTTGTAAGTACATTCCAAATCACAAAGTTATCTGATCATTTATATTGCAAATCGAGAACCCGATTATCCATTTACTATCGGATTCATAAGATGTATATAGTGCATTAACGGTTTCAAGTTTATTTGAAAATATAATATTCTTTGTAATTCTTTGAATTGAAAATTCCAATACATGTAATTGAGTTCTCAATTTTTACTTTTTCATCACCCTAACAGCATAATGTGTCTGTGGGACGTGTTTTTTGATTATGAATATTACAGTGATCTTGGGATAATCATGTCCAGATTGTTCGTAGATCAGAACTTGATACAAACGGTTAACGAATGATCCTGATCAGATTTGGGAATGATCATTCACACACATTAAGATTTCATCAGCACAAGCTACTCTGTTGATCTGACAATGATGAAAAAATGATCATTTCATCAGCACAACCTACTGTATTGATCTCACAATGATGAAACAAAGATCCTGCAGTCTCACCGTTCACATCACTTGGTGATCACTTTGAATGTGATCGCCGAGTGATATTTTTTTATCAATTTATGATTCACATTTGTTTTGACTCTACGCTGGTATCCCCATAATGCACTGTGGTAAAACGTTTCTATTAGAGAATTCACTTTCAACTTGGAAATTTTCCGAAATTGTATACTATTCTGGAGAAATTTTAGAGTTCCTCGCTGAGATGGAGACCCAACTGCTAAATGAAGTGATTATATACAACTAGGCTTGTGTTCCAAAACTTTGCTCCCGTACTCTGAAATATCGGTTTTCTATGTCTTTCTGATCAACTGAACAAAGCTGTGCTGTTCATTTGACCAGCTGATACTGCTACACTGATATTCAGAGTATAATGGTGGAGTATTGTTACTTTCATCAGAAATATTAGGCGACACCGATATTGTGTCCAACGATACCGAAACGATACTCGCATCTGATAGTATTTCTCGATACTGAGACGAGACTTTCAAAGTATCTTCGAGAATCCCGTCTCGTGCACCCCTAAATTACGAGAAATAATAATTTCAAACAAGTAAATTTCCCTAATGTATGAAAAATCTTGTTTTGAATTCAGAGAATATTTTCTTGGACGTATGAAACGATAAATCTCCTTAGTAGACGCGTTTATTCATTATACTACATATTTTATATCAAATACCTTGACAGTTTGAATAAAACACCCTAGTAGTTTATATTATTATTAGGGGTGGACTCGGTACTTTCGAGTAAGACGAAAAAAACCTAATTACACCAGTTCTAATGCAAGATTCGTTGGGTCAATGCATGAATATTTTAAGAATGAAATGGAACAAAATAAAACAAAATATTTTCCTGATTTTTAACACTAAGGTTTATTCAAAACTTTTGCAGTCTCGAAAAAGGTCTTGTCTTATCTCGTCTTGGTCTTGAGCGGAGAGCAGTGGCTTTATGTCCTAGGTGCGATCAATTTCATCTTTTCAGACGTGTTATTTCCAACTATTCCATGCTCACACTTGCCTTAATGTGGATATTTGCCTTTGAAGATCGTAAAATTGAATTCTACTTACTATTTTTGAATTTCGCTCAAGAGTCTCGAGTCCACCCCTCATTATTATTATTCAAATATTAAAATAATAGATTCCATTCTGAATGTGTGGCAACAACGGTGCATTTTTACACAACTGCACGGAGAAAAATGCAGGTCGAAAATATAGTAATCTTTAACAAAAATTTGAGAATTTTTCTTAAATGCATAATAAAGACAAAACGGTCCACTTTTTTTGTACAATTGTATTCGAAGAACAATGAAAAATTATCAATACTTGATAAGGAATAGAGAAACATATGAACTTTCCAAAAGTCGCATACGAAATTTCACAAAGTGAATAGCAGGATATCGAAATTTTGTTACTATTTTTTTAATATTCCCACGCGCGACTTTTGGAAAGTTCATATGTTTCTCTATTCTTTATTAAGTGTAGATAATTTTTGATTGTGTTTCGAATACAATTTCACAAAAAAGTGGACCGTTTTGTCTTTATTATGCATTTAAGAAAAACTGTCAGATTTTAAGAAATATTCTCAAATTTTCATTAAAGATTACTATATTTTCGACCTTCATTTCTCCCTATGTGCGCTTACAGAAAATATTTCCAAATCAAATTGTCTTTGATTAGGGGTGCATCTCGAAATTCTCTACCCCTAGGCCAGATATGTACAAGGAGAAAAAGAATTCGCTATGACAGCGAAACCTGATTTCGCTACGTATTTTTTGCTGTGGCAGCAATTTCTGCATATAATACTAAAAATTTTGCTAGTCCAGCGAAAAATTTGCTACTTTAGTTAATCATGTTGCTTTCTCAGCAATCCAATTAGCAATCCTTGTTTTGCTGCGACACTAAATTTTTGTTCTCTCTGTGTAATGCCGCTCCCCGGGTGGAAAAATTAAGATTATATGTAATTTCTATATAATTCAATATAGTTGATGTATATTTTATACACAATTATATAAAAATTATATATTCCGTTGCGTCACTCCTCGAATCCGCTTCTGTTTGTAATACACTTTCAACTCGGATAACTTACCTACACTGAACAAAAAAATCAGCAGCATTCGCTTCTATGAGCACGTAATAATTGCCTGATGATCTGTATCCAAGTTGTACGGTAATTTCTGCTTGACTCTCCAGCAACTGATTGATATTTATATCAAGATATTTTTTATTGTAATGGGTGCATTTATTCGGGGAATATTAATCGCGTGGGACCTGGAAGATTTTGTTGAACGATTTGGAAGTAAGTAGTCATGAAGTAACAAATAAACAGTATAACCTGTACAGTAACAAAGATAATAAAAAGCTTTTAATATCGTCATTATTTATGATAAAATACGCATGGGTATGGTACATAGCAACTGCCTAACAAAGTCATCAAGTACCATCTGTCAGATTCGTCAAGCAAATTTTGCTTGACCCTCACTACTGGGCTTTGTCAAGCCAGATAATAGCCAGATACTAGCCAGATACTAGCCAGATACTAGCCAGATAATTCGGAAAATCCTGCTGTATTTTTTCTCAGTGTACGCAGTTTGAAGCTTATCCGGAATCAACAAAAATGTATAAACACATCCCAGCAATTTTCTCATCCTATTTTTCGATTGCATATTTTCAGGAGACAGACTGCATCGTTAATCAGATGATGAATGTAGCTGAATATCTTGGTTGGGATGTGTCGGAATTGAAACCCGTTAGTATATTAAAATGAATAAATCAATGGAACCGAAAACCTATTCACACTGATAATAATACATTAAATTTTTGTAATTAGATTCTCGAAGACATGATGATCGAAATTGATTACGATGCCGATGGTACCGTGTCTTTAGAGGAATGGAAGAGAGGTGGCTTAACGACGATACCTTTACTGGTTCTCCTGGGTTTGGATTCCCACGTTAAAGAGGATGGAAATCACCTCTGGAGGTTAAAACACTTCAGTAAACCCGCTTATTGTAATCTATGTCTCAACATGTTGGTCGGGCTTGGGAAAAAAGGACTCTGTTGCGTTTGTAAGTTTCGCTTCTTCCCTCTTTATTCCCAAACTCCCTATTCGATCGAGAAGTAACGATACTTTATTCATTTCATTGGCAAATTTGGAGAATAATCTTCAAAGAAGCTTGAAATTTCATTTGATATTTTCTCTTAACAAAACCAAAAATCATTGAATCAAATTATTTCACTCGGTTAAAACATCTCCAACCTAATTCCAGTATAAAGTGAAAATATTCATTCACATTTGGTAACTTGGTTTATTAATAATCAAAATATTTATCCAAATGTTATTACTTTGTTTATAGTTTGCAAATATACTGTACACGAACGGTGCGTTCAAAGAGCGCCAGCTTCTTGTATCGCCACTTACGTGAAAAGTAAGAAAACCTCCCAGACGATGGCTCATCATTGGGTCGAGGGTAATTGTCACGGAGTGTGCTCAAAATGTAAAAAAACTATTAAAAGCTACAAAGGTATTACCGGTTTACATTGTCGATGGTGTCAACTGACTGTAAGTATTTCGAGGACATACGAGTAGACAGGGACGTGCAAAACTTTCCTTTTCACTCTCAATTCCTTGATTATGATATCTCAAGAATATTTGTATTCAATATCCATTTTGATCTCTGCTCTCTAAAATTTTTAGAGCCAAAAGTGAGCCTGTCGAAATTTTGAGTGGAATTTCCACTCTCTTAGAGTGATATTCTAAGGTTTGAGGTCAAAAACTCAGAGCCACTCCAATTCTAGAGTCATTTTTCTCACTCCAAAAGAGTGAGAGTTCACTCGAAACGAGTGAAAATCTCACTCGAAGCGGACTGGCTCACTTCTGAGACTTAGTGGAGTGGAACACGTGATTTTTCACTCTTTCAGATTTAGAGAGTGGTTAAAACATCCCAGTGAGCTGATTGATTCGTTTCAATTCCGATGCAGAAACACAATTCAACCCCATACAAAAAAATGAAATAAATGAATTTGAGTTGTCCCTAGTTGAAGAATCTCATCAAACCGATTGATTCTCATTGGTGCCGATGCAGAACAAAATGTGCGAAGTTTTCCTTCACACTGTTGGTGGATTTCGTTCCCTCATCGTGGGGGAATTGCTTCTCCATAACAAATGAGGGATTTTTCCACCACTTTGAGGGATTACTTCGTTTTTTTTATGTTAAATCCTCTACAAATGGAAGAGAAGTCCACCAAATTATGTTGAAAATTTTCCCATCTATGGAGGAACTTTGCTGCCACCATTTTATGGGAGAAAATTCCACAATCATTTTTTACAGTGTGATTCAAGCTGATTAAAAAGTGATTCTCAATGGGTTTGAATCAGTCTTTTTGCATCGAAATCAATAGGATTAAGAATACTCACAGCATTTCTACACCATGTAAAGAATTTGGAACAGATTATGAAAGTCATAGATTTTTCAAAGTTTCCGTAATTAAATTCGAAAATAATTTCCTCAATTATCAAAATGCAAGGCTCCCAGGCAAAGCACATGGACCGTTTTAAAATTCCAAAGGGATTTCCAGAAATATAAGAGTAAAAGCAAATGATTTGCACATTGCTGTATCATTGTTAATGAAGATCGTATAATAAAATCTCTTTTGATGAAAACGGATATGGTGATTTGACATTATTTTTCAGTTGCACAACAAATGTGTATCTCAAGTGAAACCCGAGTGTACATTAGGCGAGTACGCGGTTCACATATTGCCGCCGACAGCTATTTGTCCGGTAGTTCTCGATCGACAAAGATCCCTGTCGAGGGATAGTAAAAGAGGAAGTAAACATGGCCAAGATTCGACGTCCGTTAGCTCTGTACGTATACATACAAAAGCATTTTGCAAATATTCTGATAAAGTTTTACATGATTTTATTATCCTGCATACAATAGTTATATTTTATACGAATTCGATAATTTGCCTGGGTGCAGATGAACTTGTTTCGATAAAAGTTGTTGAACCCCAGAAGATTGAAATTATAAAATCTGTGTTCAGATCAACGTTGAAATCTCAAACTTATTTTTCAAGATATCAGCAAAATTTTTACTAATATTAATTGTTCGTTCCATTCCAGCAGGGTGGATTTTTATCCTGTGGTGGATCATCGAATCCACAACCGGCCATGTCCTTTCAGATAACACCACCCTCCGGCACAGTACCGCTTTTGGTATTCATCAATCCAAAATCGGGCGGCAGACAGGGCGAAAGAATGCTCAGAAGATTTCAGTACATATTGAATCCACGACAAGTTCATAATCTCGCTATAGGTGGTCCTATGCAGGGATTACAAATGTTCAAGGATGTAGAAAACTTTAGAGTGATTTGTTGTGGTGGCGATGGTACCGTAGGTTGGGTTTTGGAAACTATGGGTGAGAATAATATCCATTTGTTGATTTTACACGTCCTTGGACCCTTAAAATTCTAGAAATGTGCTAAAATTGGAAATTACTTTTTATTGATGACTTTAAACCCGTGATTCTGTTGTTTCCAGATCGGGTGCAATTCGAGCAACAACCAGCGGTCGGAGTAATACCGCTTGGCACGGGCAATGATTTGGCTAGATGTTTAAGATGGGGTGGGGGTTACGAGGGAGAAGCTATACATAAAGTACTCAAGGTAAAGTATCGAGAAAATGTTCAACGTGAATGCAAGTGCCAATATATTTAATAAATTTTCAGAAAATAGAAAAAGCCACGCCGATAATGATGGACCGTTGGCAGATCGAGGTACTGGATCAAAAAGAAGAGAAGAAACCGAATCAGGATACCATACCCTATAATATTATCAACAATTATTTTTCGGTGGGCGTTGATGCCGCGATTTGCGTGAAATTTCATTTAGAGAGAGAAAAGAATCCTGAAAAATTCAATAGCAGAATGAAAAATAAGTTGTGGTATTTCGAGTACGCGACCACGGAACAGTTTGCCGCTAGTTGTAAAAATCTTCACGAGGATCTTGAAATAATTGTAAGTTAGGAAGAAGGGGAAAACAACGTATATATCTACATACAATGTACATGTTTTTATGATCTCACAGTGTGATGGTACACCTTTGGATCTTGCTCACGGTCCGTCCCTTCAAGGTGTTGCTTTATTAAACATTCCCTTCACCCACGGAGGATCTAATCTCTGGGGAGAACATCATTCAAGGCATTGTCTTGGAAAAAGAAAAAAACGTCCTGACAAAGAACTTAGCACCAGTAGTTTTAATTCTGTAGATCTCACAGCGGCTATACAAGGTAACTTTACATGATTAAATTCTAAAATATAGAAAACAGAGCAACTCCTCTAATCTTCGTTGTTGTATGTTTCAAGATATCGGGGATAATTTAATCGAAGTAATCGGTTTAGAAAATTGTTTGCATATGGGTCAAGTGAAGACCGGACTTCGTCATTCTGGTAGGAGATTAGCTCAGTGTAGCAGTGTTATTATTACCACGAAGAAACGATTTCCTATGCAAATTGATGGCGAGCCATGGATGCAAGGACCATGCACGGTAAAGATCTTTTTATCATTTTCTATTTCTATTTTTTCATCAATCTGTTTTTAATTCGATACTCGATACGTATATTTTATTTATAGATTCATATCACGCATAAGAATCAAGTTCCAATGCTTATGGCTCCACCGCCGGATAAAAGTAAAGGTTTCTTCCGCAGATTATTAAGAAGATGAATGCTTTATCGTCAAAAGTGAAGAAAAAAGGGGAGTCTTCGTTGTTATTCCTTCTCAATCATCATTATTATCATTATCGTCCCCGTCGTTCAAGATTTCACGTAATACAGCGATACAGCACATGGCTCAATGTAGGAATTTTCTTGTACAGTATTTTTGAAAATATCATAAAAGAACACAAAAGAAAAAGAGGGAAAATAGAGGAAGGGCTATGTTGTTTATTCTAGTCTTAGAATCATGAATTGATTCAATGTCACAACGCGAAATATATAAGTATTTTATAATTTAATTAGTAATTTATTACATGTTTTACTCGCGAAAGAATTTTCTTTGTTCCATAAGCGAAATTAATGACCAAATTTTGTATTGAAAATTAACATCTGTCACGGTTTTCCATACAAAATTCAGTTCTGCATTTAGATATTTGAAATCATCGTTAGCCTAAAATTGTTAATTTCGGTTAGTTTAGCGAATAAAAACATAAGAAAATTAAGAGCATATCTCAATCATTATGTATGAAAAACAGTTGAGGGAATAAGATTAGCATGATACTAGTCGAATCTTTCGTGTAAAATCATTGAATAACGTTCAAGAGATTTGGTTCTTGCTATGTCGTTCTTATTCCCTTAAATTATTCATTTGTTACGCGCGTCTCCGTCCATTGACTATACTAACCTAGGGGGTGGTCCTCTATATCTTTTTCTGGTCGACTAAGTACCATGATTTATTTTTTCATTAATTTATATATTTATTTATTTATTCATTTATTCACTTATTCATTTATGAGTACAAAAAATCTCATGGCACTCGCGATACCAAAAACCATACCGTTAAAAGTATTTACATTTTTCTTAAATATCGGAAAGTTGAATCATTTTTTTGTATTGAACGGAGCGCGTTATTTTCAGTAAACGAGCTTCAAAATAATCAAATGATTCAGCGCAGTGAGATATCAATTGCTCAAATATTCATTTTCTCCGAAAATTTTTGTATTCAAGCTAGCTAGCTTTTCAACATATCTACTTCACTTTTTGCAACTTGCGAATTCGAGGGGGATCATATATAATGGAATTAGAGCGAATAAACATTGTGGCGAATAAGCATTCGAGCAATTGGTGTCTTATTATTTAGCACTCATCCGTAATGTTGATAATTTGATAAATTTATACTCAATTAGGACATTGTAATTATTATTGCTATGATTTCAGTGTAATATTAGAATGATTGTATCGATTTTTGAATGGGGCTATTTTGTCAGAGACAACAAATGGCATGTGAATCAGGCGTTTCACTAAGAATTCCCAATAAAACGTGCAGGCATCTAAAAGATATCTTACCAGATACGTCTTCATGATATTTTTCGAAGATTTATAAAAGACGTCTTTGAGATATCTTTTGAACTTCGTAGAGTTATCTGTACGAAACATCCGGGAGATGTCGAATTCGTGATTCGAACCCAAATAGCAGACAAGAATCCTAACTGAATTCTAGAAAGAGAACTCTTCAAAAGCGCTGTTAAAATACAAAGAGTTCTTTAAGAGTTTCATAGAGAATTCGATTCTTCCAACATTTGCGAGCTCCATTAAAATTCTCAA
Source organism: Gonatopus flavifemur (assembly GCA_018340375.1). NCBI lineage: Eukaryota > Metazoa > Arthropoda > Insecta > Hymenoptera > Dryinidae > Gonatopus > Gonatopus flavifemur. The sequence goes on from JAFFJZ010000005.1 coordinate 19,532,443, forward strand.
AGAAGTTCATAGAATTTCAACAGAACTCGCAAATGTCTGACGAATCGAATTCTTTCTGAAGTTCTTCGAGAGCTCTTAAAGAGTTCTTTTTTCAGAATTCATTTGGGATTCTTGTGTGCTATTTGGGAAGTGTTCGTGTTTTTGATGGAAAATTTTTCCAAATTATATATAATTTACACATGTACAATTCAATATAGTTCATTTATAACGTGTATATAATAATGTATAAATTATATATAATTTTGACATTTTCCCCACTCCGGAAGCAGCTATTTCACACAGAAGATAAAATCGATGCAACTCCATCGATCCATAGTAAAAATGATTCTGATATGACCATATAAAATTAATATATGATGGTTCACGTATAAATGATATAGGAGTCATATATGATTCATTCTTGCTAGGAACCTTATTTTATTTATTTTCATGACACATCATTCACATATTTCGTAACAACATTGAAAGTTCTTGAAATGTTTTTGGAAACACCTCAAAACACATATTTCAAACATTTAGAGCGTTTTTATTCTTGACGCAACTAAATACGTTCTGAGCACGTTTTTATTTTATACAGTTCCTTGGATAAATAAAGCCGTTGAATCACGCCAAATCTCATTGCAATTGAATAGGAATTGGGTTGCAATCTCTTTGATAATTTCAGAATGAGATTTGGTGGAATCTAATTAATTCGTTTAATAAAAGATACTACTAAATTTAGACTACACAGTTACAATTAAATTGCACAATTCTAAAGGATTTTACAAAGACGTTTTCGAAACTGAAATTCTCTCGGTACACCCTGATTAAAAAATGCGATTGAATTAATTGCTTCCCATTGATTCTGATGCGGTAACACAATTCAAACTGATTCATTTAATGTTTTTTATATTTTGAATTGTGTGTCTGCATCAGAATTAATGGGAAGCAATCAATTCAATCGCATTTTTTTTTAACCAAGACATTATCGACAGGAGGAAGTGTAAGTTGGAAAATAGATCCTCAATCTCCTGAAGAGAATAGAATATTTGACCATTGTATTCTCTCGATTAAAAACTAGATTGCTTTCTCCAGCGACCTTGAAAATGACTGAGGAAAATCAGAATAGCTTTACACATCTTCTTTGAATCATGAAGGAGAAGAGTCAACTGATAATTCTCGATTTTATCTTCCATTTTTTTTCCGAAACTAGGGTGAGAGATTTGGAATCTCGTAACTTTGCTAGAAATTTCGGAATACCCTCGTAACCTAACGACATCCGAGGGACCAAAAGCATACGCATGCAACATTTTCCGAACTTTCCGTGGTGTCTGAAATATTATCATTACATACTCGATAAATTTTCCGTCCAAAAATGAATAAGAAAAAAAGGACTCATCGACATTTCCATTATCATCAACATTGACAAAATAAACTTTGTCTCTGCACATCGTATATTTCTAATTTCAATGTATCATTGAAGTTTGAATCGTTTATTGAAACGAAATCTTAATCGGGGATGAGAAAATATATTTGGTTCATGATTACCATTGTCGTAAAATTGATTTTTTCAGACCGAATATGTTATCCAGAAATACTATTGAAAATTCAGAAACGTTATTGATTCGTTTCGATAAACGATTGAAACTTCAATAATATATTAATATGTTTTCAATGAATTTCAATTACGCAGGGACCATAGTTGAATCATTATTTGAGGAAATTTTGAATAAACGATATTTTAAAGGACTCATGACAGATGATATATATATATATATATATATACATATTTAAGAGAACTGTTTCTCGATATTATATTGTATTCTTAACCTTCAGTTACCCCACGTATTTTTACATGTCTTTGTTAAAATCTCGTTTTGCGTTGCAATCAACTAAATGGAGCTTTTTCCAGTATCAAAAATGTACTAGGGTTCTTAAACTTCATCCCTGTTTTGGTTTCGAATCGTCCCTTTTCACCCCTATAAACAGAACATCAGATTTTCTAAAACCTCTTGTTCCCTTTAGACCCCCGTGGGGTAAATGAGGGTTAATATATAGTGCAACGCGTGACCCTATGTCATTGTAAATATTTAATTGAATGCGAATTTTATCTATACACATCTTGTTCTCTCTATCTCTGTATAATCATCGTTATATCGTACAAAATTCGTTCCGAATCTAAAAATTAAATTATATAACGATATATTTTCTGTTGGACTGGCGCAGTGTCTCAGGATGTTGCTTAATTGTGTTGTTGTGATATATGATAAATGATATGTAATATACGTACAAATGGTAAGAGACCCAAAAAGGAAGCAGAGAACACTCTTTACGATATTATAAACAAAAACGGCAGTAAGAAGAATGATGAGCATGAAAAAATTGAATAAATATCCAATATAGATATACGTAATTCATCACATGCACAAAAATGGTACAAAAAGAAGTAATTATTCCATACTCTAGGATCAAGTCGATGCTTTCAAAAGAAAACAGCTGGTTCGTATTGTAATTGAGAATATTTAGGAAAAATTGAGTTCCCATGATTACTGAAACAATCGAGAGAAAACTCCCAACAGCAAAATGTGTCTCTGGGACGTTTTACAAACGTTCAACAAACGTCTCAGCGGCACGTTGTGCTATCTGGGTACAAACATGATATAGAAAAATATTCTTGTCCCATCGACAAGGGAAATTTTCTTGATTCAAATGAAGTTTTTCAATTTTAAGAAAGCAATACTTGAATCGAATAACTTTTTCTTAATAATGAGACAAGAGTATCTCCTCATTCTAGTTGGAAGTCTGTTTGCATTTCTCTCTAATATCAATGTTTCCTCATTAAATTGAGTTTCACAAGCTTTATGGTGCATTTTAATCAGAAAATCTGATCGATTGAATGAAATATCGATTAGCTTGTTCAGAAAATCAATCAACCTTCATTCCTAGACATTTCTGTAAACTAAGAAGAACATTAAGAAATTAAGTTTATATGATTTCATTTTAATCATCTTCTGATCAACATGCGGATGCAAAGTGACAAGCTTTGCACTCCTTGGTGAAAATTTAGACAAAAACACATATCCGTACAGCACCGGACATTTCTACGTTGTCTCTACGCAGAATCTCCGTTCATCCACCTTGTATCCACGTAGAGTCCACGAAGATGCGACGCAGAAATCGGTGGGTGTGCTGTTAGGATAAGAAACGGAAGTAAATCGTTTAGTTTTATTCAAAATCTAAATTCCAGACAGCACAGGAAGTTCTCTGTACGTTTCGAAAATGTACTGTTGGTCCCACATGTTTTAGTTCCCATGAAATATCCGTACAACACAACCACCGATCTTCCACCTAGAACTTCGATGGAATGGAGGTGGAGAATTGGTGGAGAAATAGGAGCCGTGGGAATAAGGGATAAATCAGGAGAGTCTTCGTTGAGACAACGGAGGGGCGACGGAGAAATGTCCACCCTCTGTATTTTCAATGAAATTCATAATAGCCCAAGTAGCACCAGAATATACTATGAACGTTCTTCGAATATTCGAAATATGTTCTATGTATATTCCAATGAGACCGTTTCATAGGTGCTATGCATATTCATCGAACGTATGTAATCGGAATCTATAGTACGACGGTACGTCAATCGAACGTCGATTGAATGAATATCGTACATTTCGAATGTACTATGTACGTTCTAAGTATATTTAAAACAGTCTCCTTTGAATATTCTATGAACGTTCATTATATATTCTTCGTATCTTATTCGTACTTACATTCTACGAACGTTTCTATTTCGTATATACTTTGAACTTCTGTTGCTGCTTGGGAGTGCATTTACATAGAACCAAATCTGAATGTATTAATCCACCAACATGAATTTTATTGAAAATATAGGAGGCGGACATTTCTCCGTCGCCTCTCCGATGCCTCAACGGAGACTCTCCCTGATTTCTTCTTTATTTCCACGGCTCCTATTTCTCCACCTCCATTTCACCGAAGTCTTAGATAGAAGAACGGTGGTTGTGCTGTACAGGTAGGTGCTCCAAACGTTTAAGAGAATACTAAGGTTACCATTCGAACACATTGGTTAGCAAAAGACACGCCTGTACAATAGAAAGAGAGGTCCGAAGCGAACACAAGTAAAGATTTTCTCGGTATAAAAGTTCCCTGAAGTGAATTCGTGAAAAGGTCAGAAGTTTTCAGAAAATAATCTTGAGTACTTTTTCTATCGCGGGACTGAGACACGCAGGACCAAGGATACGTTTCTAAAACGTTCAAAAAACTTTGTATGCTATTAATGTTAGATATACACTGTAAAAAATATACTTCTCAAACTGCCAAAGAAGTTTGGCAGTTTTTTACACAAACTTTTTTTGTAAATTACCAAACAAAAGTTTGTAAACATTCAAAAAATTTTGTGATTTCACGAAGATTTTTGAGAATTCACAAACTTTTGTTCGGCAATTTACAAAAAAGGTTCGGAAATTATTTTTCCAAACCAAGTTTGTAACTTTCCAAGCATTTTTGTTTGGAATTCAACAAATTTTTTTTACAGTGTATCTCACATTGTCTATATATTTTAACCCATGGAAATCCTCGCCGTGTGTACGCGCCAGTAAAAACTTTTGTTAGAAATTTGTATTAAATGATAAGAGCTATTTATAAAACAGAACCCACACAGGACACCTACGTCGTCTCTCCATGGAATTCAGAAAACAAAGCCCACACAGCACTCGTTGTCTAAGAGATATCTTCAGAAATAATTAGGAACAATCCAAGATGTCTTATGCAACATGAATAGACATCTTTTAGAAGTCTTAAACCGTTCCTACTTCTGAAAGATATCTTTAAGAACGTTTGCAGAAACCTTTTAGAAATTCCTGAAAGATGTCTTTTAGAGAATTCTAAAAGGTTTCTGAAAACGTTCTTGAAGAGATCTTTTAGGAGTAAGAACAGTTTAAGACCCCAGATAGAAAAGCATGCTCTGAATGTTTAGTAACATAACGTGCCGTGAACATACTATCATGAACTCCGCTCAGCTTGCAATGATACATAGAATGTAAACATTATGTTTCAATTATGGTGCCATCATCTCGTTTTGCTACATAACAATGCTCTATGCGGAAACACCTTGGCGCCATGATGCGAACATTTCTTGGCGTGCATGTCACCATTATGATGGCATTATGGAGACATTTTTCTATCTGGGGACTTCTCAAAGATATCTATTCATGTTGCATGGGATTTCTTGCATTGGTCTTAATTATTTCTGAAGATATGTTTCAGACAACGAGTGCTGTGTGGGAGGGATCTGTGGATACAGCGTGGCACGACAGAGAAATGTCCGGCCGAAAGAACGGGCCATTCCTCCGTCGCCCCTATGCGTTGCTTCTCCATCGTACCACGTTATATCCCTTTCTTCTCCCTTAATTCTACGGAGATGCGACGTAATTCTTTCTAAGATAACACACGGAGAATTCTTTTTCAAGAGCAAGAATAGAACTCTTCAAGAATTCTTTTCGAACTAATGAATTCATATAGAGCTCTGGAGGAGTTCAATCTGTCGGACATTAACAAGCTCTTTGAGAATATCAGAAGTATTGTTTGAGTACTCTCAAAGAACTTGTTCATGTCCGACAGATTGAACTCCTCCAGAGCTCTATATGAATTCATTAGGTCGGACATAGTTCTTGAAGAGTTCTATTCTTGCTCTTAAAAAAGAATTCTTCGTGTGTTATCTGGGTTGGCGACTGTCCTGTGTGGAAAGCTATGAGATTATTAGCTGCACAACTGCCATCGTATTTTTTGGGTCTACGTATGTTTGAGCACTACTGCCATTTTCCAAAGGAAGAGATTAAGTTATATGAAGACATATGTATAATGAGAATAAAAAAAAATGCATCAACTAATGAGTATAGAAACCTGTCAATAGTGTAATATACATATAAATATATGAATATTGAATAATATGAAATACAAATTTATGATGTGAAAATTATTTATTATTACGCCTATTTGATTAAAATAATAATAATCAAACATGACCTTGGTAAAAATGACAGCATGCAGGAAAAGTAATGTGAAACATTTCTGCGTTTAAAATCCCTGTTTTAAAATCCTGATCAATAAAAGTAAAACCTCATCGATCCTGTTTTCATACGGTAGGGGGTGAATTTGCCGAATTAACATTTCGCCGAATAGACATAATTTAACGATCGGTAGTCAGTTTTCGGTTATCACTTTCAGTTATCATCACATCGTTATCAGTTTCATACTACCTACACGCAGAGAAAAATTCTTGCTGAAAAAGCGATTCCGAAAAATCTGCTTTGCTAAATCAGCAAAAAAGTTGCTGTTACAGCGAAAATATTGCTATTTTAGCAAGACACTTGCTAATTCAGCAAAATTTTCTAGCCGTGTGTATATTTACAATTCCGGATTGCTGAATGGCAAACGCCTGTGAAAAGAGCAAGATTTTTGCTGTAATAGCAAATTTTTTGTCATATCAGCAAAGTAAATTCTCGAGGTTTGCTGTTTCAGCAACTTTTCTTCGCTGATTGTAGGGCTGTGTGGTTAATCGATTAATTGTCGGATTCCGGGTAATCGATTGATAGATAAATTTCGGTCACTCATTTTGTCGATTAATCGGTTAATCGATTAAATGTTGACCGATGAATCGTAAAAGTGGGTAGGGGGCGAATTTGCCGAAGAAACATTTCGCCGAATCAACATACAATCGCTGGTGATATCTAAAAAGTGGCTGGTGATTGTCAAATCATGGAGCCTTCCGAAGTAGCTGACCTGATCATCTGGTCATAACCAGATCAATTTTGATTGGTTGAGAAGTGATGTGGTGATGACCAGATGATCAGGTCAGCTACTTCGGAAGGCGCCTATGTCTTTTCGGCAAATTCACCCCCTATCAAAAACAACGATTCCCTTGTGAAAATATTTCTACGCTAAATTACGCCAAAAACTACGAAATATTACGTCAATATACGTCCTACAGCTTGGCATAGTTTTACGTAATGAGGCATAGACCAAAATATGAATATTTGTGCCGAAAATACGCGAAATTGAAGCAGAGAAGTAGGAATATGTAAATTTGGCGTACAAAGTCCGAGTGTTTATGCCATTTCACGTATTTCTACACCTTTTCACGCCACAGTATACGGGTAAAACTCTTGATCATAGATTGGCGTACTTTGACGTAGGAGTGCGTAAAATTTTCCACGTTTTTTTACGGAAGTGTCCGAAATGCAGTATTTAGGCGTAGTTTCTGGCGTACTTTGGCGTAGAAATATTTTCACAAGGGTTAACCGGAATTTTCCGATTAATCGATCAATCGTTGACAATTAACCGTTTTAATTGATTAACCGCACAGCTAGCCCTACCCCCTGCCATATTTGTAAAATATAGTGAGGGGTGAATTCGCCGAAAAGACGTAATTTGACAATCGCCAGTCATTTCTAATGATTACTAAAAAATGACTGGCGATTGTCAAATTATGTTTTTTTCGGCGGAAAGTTCGTTCAGCAAATTCAGCCCCCTATACCATCAAATACACATATCCTATACCAGGCCAGTAATGCCAGACATGGTCCTTTTTTCCCATGAAAGACGAATCGGGTAGGGTCTACCACCCAAGTAGCACCAGAATATACTATGAACATTCTTCGAATATTCGAAATATGTTCTATGTATATTCCCATGAGACCGTTTCATAGGTGCTATGCATATTCATCGAACGTATGTAATCGGAATCTATAGTACGACGGTACGTCAATCGAACGTCGATTGAATGAATATCGTACATTTCGAATGTACTATGTACGTTCTAAGTATATTTAAAACAGTCTCCTTTGAATATTCTATGAACGTTCATTATTTATTCTTCGTATCTCATTCGTACATTCTATGAACGTTTCTATTTCGTATACTTTGAACTTCTGTTGCTGCTTGGGCAGGGATGGAAATCTACGGTTGAAGAGAGAGATGAATATTTGCCTTTCTCTTCGGGGATACTACGGATCCCCGCTGATGCAACCCGCCATACAAGCGTACCGACTGAGTAAACATTTTCTCAGTCGGTACGCTTGTATGGCGGGTTGCATCAGCGGGGATCGCTAATCTCAATACAAAGAGTTTCAGAAGAATTCGATTCGTTAGACATTTTCGAGTTCACCTTAGTGAAAATGGAAGCGTAAGAAGGGTACGAAGTGACGCGGAAGAGTAAACGAAACAGTATCTAAGCGCGAAAGAAGCAGAAATTGAAACATTTTCCGTTTTATTTGTTTCAACATTCGTTTCCGGTGAGCGGAAATTTTCACCAGGGCTGTTAAAATTCTATGAGACTTCTTGGAGAATTTGAAAGGTGCTTCTACACGAGGTGCGTTTGCGACAGCGATACTCTGATGCGCGTCGCAGAATATCACTGCGCAGATTGTTGATCAGTTCAATATCCTGCGCAATGGTATTCAGCAGCGCGCATCGAAGTACCGCTGCTGCAAACGCACTTTGTGTAGAAGCACCTTAACGAAACTCGCAAATGTCTGACGAAACGAATTCTTATTACACTCTTTGAGAACATTTTGTATTCTAAAAGGGTTTTTCAAGAGTTATTTTTTTCAGAATTCATTTGGAATTCTTGTATGCTGTCTGGACATGGTCGCTTTTCAACCAATCAAAAAAGTTTAAAAGTGACCATGGTCGCTTGGTCGACTACTGCGGAAGCCTCCACTCTATCATGCACAGCTGTCAGATGGACATTGCCGTTGAGGAGAAGTGTACCCTCACTATAGTCCCATGTATATAAGTTACATGCGCGTATAGGTTTCGTGTAGAGGTGAGAGTATGTATATGAACGATGGTGGGGGTACTATTCCCTTCAATGGCAGTTCCCATCAGGGGGCATAAACTCAATAGGAGAATTTTTAAAATAAACTTCAACGCCGCCAAGGGGAAGGGTGCTGGAACTAATTTCACATGGATACGCTCACACCAATGCTCAACAAATCAAAGTTTTTGAAACAGTATTAGTGCATTGATGTAAAATTAGTTCAAGTACCCTTCTCCTTGGGGGCGCTGAAATCGGTCTAAAAAATGTCCATTTATGCCCCCTGGTTCCCGTCTGACAGCCCAGATAGCACGTGCTCTTAAGAGATCTGAAAGAGTTCTTCATGAATACATTGTATTCATTAAGAAATTCTCCTAGAACCCTTGTGCTATCAGGGAGCTCTGCTACCATGCACGGTATGATGACCTTTTATGATTTTGCCGGAGTTGCCTGGTTATGGGGATTTCTGAGGGAATCTACAAATGAATTGGCTTCATTGAATGGAATGGGCGATGAAGAGACCCTTGTGCCCCCTAACCTGGCAACAGTAGATTTTGCTTATATATGCGTATGCAAATAAACCCGAATGGACTGTTGACCAGGGAAAAAAATAGATCCAAATGGAATCGAACCCGAGGAAAATGAGGAACTATTATGATTGGAGCCAGTGATGCCAGTATTCCCTAGAAAAATCTTCTGATTTTTTGGCATTGGTCATTTCTTTCCAAACTGAAAATATGATTGGCCGGTTGTACAAGAAATAATCAATGATCAGATGCTGAAGATTTTTCTAGGGAATAGTGGCAACGCTGATTAGAGCATGACTAGTCACACGTGGTGATTTTTCGGATTTAACTTCAGTCGGGTCCATTTTCTTTCGAGTCAGCAGCCTAGTCGGACTCATTCACATGCGGTCCAATGGAGCCGTAGCGCAAAGGTAACGGGACAAAGTCCTGAAAGTACGATGGCTTGGAAGCTCAATAACCCGAAATCCGCGGATTGGTCAATTTCTGATAAGTTCCTAGTAAGTTACCAGCAATAGATCAATCAACGAATTTTGGGCTATTGGCGTTTCGGGATGTTTTCATTTTGGACCATCGCACTTTCGGGACATTGCGCCGGTACCGATTCTCTTATTTCTATGATCAAGAGGGTCTCACCATCTTTGTCTGCCAAGTAAGGCTCGAACTTCTCTCTCTGAGGTTGGCCTCCCATGCAGCCGGATTGTCCGGAACGTTACGCTAATAATTGTTGGATCCCTAGTATTGTTATAGTTATATCCAAATGAAACTAGTATTCTACGAATTAGGATCGTTCCGTTCCAAACAATCCGGTTGCATGGGAGCAGCGTTGCCAGTATTCCCTAGAAAAATCTTCAGCATCTGACGATTGGTTATTTCTTGTACAACCGGCCGATCATATTTTCAATTTGGAAAGAAATTACCAATGCCAAAAAATCTGAAGACTTTTCTAGGGAATACTGGCATCACTGCATGGGAGACCAGCCTCAAGGTGCTCTCCCATGCGATGTATTATTCAACCGGAACGGAACATTCCTTCTTCCGTTCCGTCGAAAGCGGGTGCCCTTGTATCCCATGAACCGGAATACATTCCGGCGGAATGGAAAATTAACCAATCAATGATGGAATATGAATTTCCATTGGAACTCCTTATGAGAAATAGCCAATACATTCCATTCAAAGTTGTTACGGCCGGAATGATTCCGATCCATGGGAGAGCAACGCTATTTGCGTTGAATGGAACGGAATGAGTACTGAAATCCCTGTTCTGTTCCGATTCAATTTCAGTGGCATGGGAGAGCACCCTTAGGCTGGCCTCCCATGGACCGGAATCCGTTCCGGCGGAATGAGAATTGAACCAATGCACAATTTTTTATAGATTTCTGATAGAACGCTCTAAAAGAAATTGTGAAAGCGATTGGTTTAAAGTCATTCCGCCGGAACGAATTCCGGTCCATGGGAGAGTAGCCTTACTGTATCAATCTAGGGTGTACTCATTTCAGTGCTCAAATATTTAGGTAGAGTGTCGCAGTCCCGAAAGTCCGATGTACCGAATTGCAAAATCCCGAATTATTCCTGGACGTTACTAGTAATCTGACGATTCTATTCAAAGTTACATAAAATCTTTCGGGATTGTGCACCTTCGGGATTCTGCAATTCGGTACATCGAACTTTCGGGAAAATGAACCTTCGGAACTGTGACAATAGCTTCGTTCGTTCTAAGCTGTTCTGAGCTGCCCCAACGTGCTCCAGATATTTTTGATTGGCTCTTCTAGTTATACAAATGGATTCATTGGTTTGGTGCAAGTTGGGGCAGCTTAGAACACCGTAGAACGAACGAAGCTATTCTACCTGAACCCACCTAATATTTAGAGTTCAATGGCCCTTTATGATTTGCCAATTCCACTCGATCTGACCTCACCCTAGCTTTTCTGGTGCAGACCCCACTTCCGGTTCATTTTTTCTGACAAGTGGGTGATGGCCGCCTAAAACTATCACTTTCTCGTGGAATTCGGAAAATCTTATCCATTACATTACCTTGGTGCATGTACCAAGAATTCATGGCGCCCCATAACCGGTAACGAGAACGAACATTGATAATCATAGAAATAGCAAGATTCGCAAATCATTTATGAGGTGAAGGTAAGGATCGAAAGAATGGCAAAAAAATGTATGCTCTACGAATAACCACCGGCTGAGGGTTAGAAACATTTGATGTCTTATCGTTCTCTGTCTTTTAAATTAATTTTGTTACTTATTTTGTACGTATCTAGAGAAACCGTGAATAACGAACAACATGATTAAATCGGAAGACAACATGAGGCACTTTCAATACCCTCAGAGAATGTAAGTTCATTTCCTATTTGAATGTGTATATAGATATACATGCATTTATACATGTATACGCATATCAAATTTCTTCATTTTTTTGCAGTGAATTCAATGCTCAAGAAGATCAAAATTCAGTAGAATTATTAAGTAACGATGTGACTATCGTTCCATCTCCCGGAGGTCACAATCATGGGAGTTCCAAAGTCAAGCTCAAAAATATTGTGGATTTTACATGGGAACATCATTTTTACACGGGTCAACTTTTAGCTGTACATATGTCTGGAAAATATCTAGCTTACGGGATAAAAGGTACAAGATGATCGATGTCAGGAGTCACAAGGGCCATTAAAATATCATATTCCTTTGTATAACCTCTCTCTCTACCTTATTTTCAGTTGGAACTGGAGGAGGAGTAGTTCGAGTTGTAAATAAAGAGCTAGAGTTGAGAGCATTATTAAGAGGAATGCACGGAGCTATACAAGATCTAGCTTTTGCTCATGTGTCCAATGCTATTTTGGCATGCGTGGATTGCTCTGGCAGTTTGTTTGTACATACTATAGAAGTCGCGCCATCCGAACTCCTATGTAGTTTGGTCTTAAGAGTGGATGCTAAAGACGAAGCCCCTCTAACTCACAGAGTTATCTGGTGTCCTTATATCCCAGAAGATGATCCATCGGACGGAGACGAAGTGTCCAAACTATTAGTTCTAACTCGAGGTTCTAAAGCCGAGTTATGGTCAGTCGCGATGGTGGCTTCTAAATTTCGGTCTATAGAGGTAAACGAAATTCAATATCTCAAATATAAAGATACCACAAAATCAATCGAACGATACAAAGTCCGACTCAATTTTAGGCAAATGATCCTGTTGTAAGAGAAAGTGGGGGCATGTTGGAGATAAATCAACATTCCGGAATGATCGTGGAAGCTGCTTTCAGCCCGGACGGTACAGCTCTAGCTACAGCCAGTCTCGACGGTGAAGTGAAATTCTTTCAAGTTTATATGCAGAACAGTGGTACCCAACCCCAACCTCGTTGTTTACATCAGTGGAAACCTCACGGAGGTCGACCCATCTCCTGCTTATTCTTCCTCGATGATCATAAAAATTATCAACCTGAGTGAGTTTCCAAGAAACTTTCTGTCCATAACAATTCAAATTCAATGTTTTTTTCATTTCAATTTTTCAGCGTACAGTTCTGGAGATTCGCCGTAACAGGTTGCGATAACAATTCCGAATTGAAAGTTTGGTCTTGTGAATTGTGGACGTGTTTGCAAACCATCAAATTCACTCCCACTCCCACAACCAATGAATTACCAGTTCTGAAAGCAGGTTTAGATTTGAGCGCATCTTATCTTCTGCTCTCAGACATATATAACAAAGTTTTATACATTCTTAGCATATCGAAAGATAGCGGAGAAGCTGTGGCATGCGTGAGCACGGTGTCGGAATTTCTGTTACCCTATCCAATTTTGAGTTTCGGTATAGTAGATGCGGGTCAGAGAAAAATACGTCCTACTGGGGGCTCGTTGGAAGATTTATGTCCCTGTGACGAAGAGACCGAAGACCAATTGGTTATCCGTATGTATCTCGTTCAGCCTAAATCTCTACAGGAGTGTCATATCGCTTTTAAACCTGCCTCGCAAATTGGAGGTAATTGTCTGATGGACACGTTGACCCACGATTCGTTGGATTATTCGGAAGACTTACCCGACATGGGGGTAGTTAATCATAACGGCATAACGGGAGAGAACGGAGAACAGGATCGATCTTTATCCGCAACGATCGAGGCGGCAACGAATCATAATGCGGGATTGAATTTGATGACCCCAGACGCGTTTAGTTCGCCCGCTAAAAAAGAAAATAGCGAGGATACTAATTCCGCTGGTGGTAGTTTCGAGCTGGTCAAAAAAAATGCTAGTCCATCCCTCGCTCAGGTGGTGCAAGCCTTGAACGCGGCGGAGACGACCAACGGCAACGAACTCGAGGAACAAACGCCCGCGAGCGGAGGTAGCAGTCCCTCGAGGGAAGTTCGCGAAATTTTATCGCTAACGAAAACAAACGAAGATGATGTCGAGAATGAGGATAATCAAACGTTGGAAATAACTAAGCCTGTGGTTAAGGAAGAATGGCTCGATTTTCCAATAGCGATGTTGAAGGATATGAACGTGCACGCGATGCAGCAACAACCGCAGAAATCTGAAGAGTTTTCCAATGGATCCCCCTCTATAGTTCAAAGGAAAATCCCCACAAAAGAGGAGATAGTCGCGAAAGAAAATGAAAACGCTTGGCAATTGATTAATGAGAGATACATACAAGATTTGAACATCAAAATTGAATCTATGTTAGAAATTATACAAGATCAACGTCAGGAGCTTCGAGATCTTCGTGCAGAGGTGACCAGATTACGTCAGGAAACTCCGATTTCCGCGCGAATAGAGGCTGTGTTGAAGGCTGCTCAACAACAAAACGCCAATTTAGAACAGAGTTTATACGGACAAATGACGCGGCAAAGGGAATTCATCAATCTAATTGATATAACGATTAAAGAAAAGATGGAAACTACTTTGCCTCGTTTAGTGGAAGCCGCTGTCGATCCTCTGAAACATCAATTGAGATTGGATACCGTACGCATGGATGAAGCTTTCAAAGAAAATTTAACGCAATTGATTAACAGTGCGCAAGTGAAAGATACGTTATCGAAAGCAGCAGCGAGCGCTGCTAAACCTGCCCTTGATTCTGCTTTCAAAGAAACTTTCACCAACGTGTTTCTTCCCGGTATGGAAAAGACTTGCCAAAATATGTTCCGACAGGTGGAAGATGCCTTCGTTCGAGGTACACGAGAATGTAAGAAATTATATATAATCATATATCATGTCCTATCGATTTGATAAATAAGATGAAATTTATTAATCATTGTTATTACATAGATTTGCAGAACGTTGAAACTATCACTGAAAATCAACGTCAACAGAGGAACCATCAACAAAATGCTACTTTGACGACTTTAATTCGTGAAGAATTGCAAACCGAATTTACCAGAGGTATAACGAATTTGCAGAAGAACACTCTTAGTACAGTTCGAGATTCGATTAGAGATAATCTTAGTCAACAATTTACCGAATTCACTGGAGCGAGGTACTTTGAGTTGAAAATTTCACATTCAAGATCACATTTTACAAATTTTCAAAGTAAACTTTACGATTTAGATCCAGAGCAACCACTCCAGCTATTCCCCCGTCTACTACGGCAGACATCCAGTCTACGATTTTATCTCTACTCCAAAGAGGTCAACTGAACTCTGCGTTCCAACAAGCTCTGAACGCTAGTGACCTCAATCTCGTAGTTATGGTCTGTGAAAAAACTGAGCCTTCTCAAGTTTGGAGCTGTCCCCTTTCATCGGGCCAAGGGACGAGGTGTATTTTGCAACAACCTGTGATTTTATCTTTAGTACAACAGCTTTCTGCCGACTTAGGACATCGAACTGAATTGAAACATAGGTGAAAATCTGTTACTTTTCTTGTTTCGAATTCAACAAAACTGAAATTAATGAGTACATCCATTTTTTGATCATTTCCACAGGTGGCTTGAAGAAGCGATAATGAGTCTAGATCCAAACGATCCAGTCACAAGGGAGTATATGGGTAATGTGCTTATCAGTTTACAAAATCAGTTAGTTACTTTTATAGAGGCCAATCCTAATCATCGATCGATACGACACATGAAAATGCTAGCTATGGCCACTCGGGCGCTTTTAAGTCAACATCCTTGACATGCGTTTTCAAAGAAAACGTTACATATATACATACATTTATATATATAAGTAAAAACATAATTGATTAACTAATAGATGGATATAAATATATATATAAGATTTTATAATACGCATCGTTTAAAAAAGCAATATCAAATTTTTCCCTCCTAACACATCGCGATTTTTGTTACAGAAATGTTGAATGTAATCAAATTGTAACTTGTAATTCGAACGTACAACAGAGAATTATATCACATATCTGTTGCATGAATATAACTTAACAGCAAAGTGCTAAACAAATATTCGGCAAATTCGACGACAGTTTAATGCAAGTTGCAGGAATTTTAGCTTCAGTTGTGTTGCTGGAAAGTTACTCGGTTTCGTTAAAGTTTCAATCACACATGTACCAGATTTCCAACAATTCTGGGTAAATTTAAAAATCAACAACAATCTTTTGTCATATAGACGGAACATCAAATTCACGTAACAAATGTCATGTAACCTGCGACATCTTTGAATGTGAAATTACAAGTAATAATTTCATCACATTCAACACTCCTGTTACAAAAATCGTGATGTTTCAAGTAGGTTCTTTGTCATTATATTCATTAACAGTCGGAGAAAATGATTTCTTTGTCAATTCCAGTAAAATAACATAGGAATGCTATGTTTTCTCTAGCTTTCTTCAATTTGAATCTTTACAGATAAGATGATATTTGTATCAAAGAAAAAAGTCTTATGTATATATAATAACACTGAAATTTCGTATTTCAAAAGGCGGAATGAATTGATATAAGTCTTTGTGATATAAATTTTCCAAAGTATGACTTCAATCAATGGGACTCGAGCGTCAGAAGAAGCGGGTCAAATTTTGGCCAATTTCTGACATGAATTATACAATGAATACAAATTAACTGATAATAACTGACTATATTATACAATATAGTGTATAACTGGGAATGTACATTGACAACAACTTTATTTCTTAATGAAGAGAAATGAAAATTTGTTTTAAAAGTAAACAGGTATCCATAAAACATCTCAATAATTTATACTCAATCCGCAATCCCAGCTACATGATTTATTATGATTGGAAGATTGTTCGTCCCTGTGTAATACAAAGTTGACCCAAAATATTGTATGCTTCTTTTGGCGCTTTTGATGCCTTCATTTGATTTTATGTGTCAGTATATGTTTCTTTTGTTTTTATTAATGATGATGGCGCATCATCAACATTTGTTCTACTTTTCACTCAACTTTACTATGGTTACTATGAAAATTATATAACAAAATCATTTAAATCATCAGACTTTTTTGATTACTTTTAAGAGTCGCAAGGCAAAAACGTATGAAATCTTGCGATAACTCTTTTCAGAAACTACATAACAATTGCAAATTCTCAATATATAATAATCAAATACGAATTCATGCGTTTTTTTCACTGATTGCTGGTCAGTATGGAAGACAAAATATCGAAACTGTGCTATGATTTTGTATCCTGTCGTTCGAAACCCATAAGGAAATCCAAGTTTATATTCAAAATACAATCCCAGATATATACTTTCATTATTCATTTCGATATAGTGTTTTCATTATGTAACTTATGAGAAAAGTAGTCACAGAATTTTACATATTTTTTCCATTGCTTTAGGCTTTTATGTATAGGACTAATGTTTTCAAAGTTTATTATCATTATTATTATTATTATTATTATTATTATTATTCTTTTTCATTTTATAGAAAACTGAATAATGTAAATAAAAACTAGTTGAATTCATATACATTTTACAAAAAATAAAGATTTTGATTATTTTTCTTTCATTTGATACAACAAAGGAGTTCCTAATTCCAAGATAACATGTTCATTTATCACTTAGATATAAAAATTGACATCAGTTTATGAGTATATACATGGATAAATCACAGTGTAATACAAACTTTGCTGATATTGTAATGTAAAGCATGTTTTGTTTATTCTCTCATTCGGAAACCCCTATGTGAAACATTTTTCATTTGAATGTTTTTTCTTTCCTTGCAAGATACAGGATCCTAGGTATGATATTGTAAGTTCTAATATTGAGACAGCGATTGAAATTGAGGAAACATTTTATTCTCATCGAAATCCAACTGTATTTAAAAAATCAAATAAACTGATAAAAAGATATAATAATTCTTCCTATTCATTTTTATTGTTATATTCAGCTATTAGAGCTTCTTTCACGTGCGCTGGAATTTTGTTTTTTTTTCTTTTTTTAACTGACATCCCTTCGATGTTTTTCTTAACTGTTGTTCGTTGACATTCAGTTGTTTTTCTTTTTTTCTTCAAACAACTCAGAGGATTCGGACCTTTTTTTCTTCGTTTTTTCTTTGGTTTGATTTCTTCTTCTATTAGTCCTGCTTCATTTTTTAATTTCTTCATATTTTCCTCCTCCCAAGAGGTCATTCCTAAATTCTTATGTAGTTTCTCGACAAATTGCTGACTCGTCGGAGAAGGGGATTCTAAGGTCGGTGCTTTACCGTGTAAATAGAGTAACGGGACCCCTGGAATTCTTCTTAATGCATCCTGGAACTGACGATCTTGAGTGGCAATAATGTACCTATCGTTGAGTAACAATGATAATTATGTAAAATTTCGAGGAGATCGTGTCGTTGAAACTTGAATGGTTTATGGAAACGAATTTGTAACAGTATTCTTGATTGAGGAACATTCAATCTTATACATTGTCATCAATGTTAAATTAGATTTTGTCATGAATATTTTTCATATTAAAAATTGATTATTGAATTGGGGCTCAATTATGCGATTCAGCTGTTCAAATATTTTACAAAACAATTCTATGAAACGTTATATCGATCTTATGCTGGTCTCAGTTTCATCATTTTGTCATATGCTATGCTGAATTCGTTTCCACAAACGAGTTAAACTCAATGACATGATAATTCAAAGAATAAGTAAGGAAAAGAAACTCCACCTAGATTCGTTATGTTTTCCAATCATAGATCTCAGACATTTAGATCCCTGTAAAGGTGTCTTGTGCATACATTTATGTACAGCATATTGTTTCAATATTAACGAAACTCTATTAAGATTTGGTTGGTAAGAAGCAAGGTATTCGGTCTCCGAAATGATGCACGGTGTTGTCAACAATTTTGTTTCACCTTGAAAGTATTTACATAACTGATCTTGTATGTTAAATTTGTTCTGTAATAAAATTCGTATGATGAATTATTCTTTTACTTGTTTTTTCAAATTATGAATTTATTATTGTCTGAGACTTGTATACCTCCAATGCTGCAACCGCAAACGTTCCATCAATTAGAACTTGATAAGGTTGTCTAAATTTGTAGTTGTTTATGTAAAATTCTAAATGTTTTTTAGCCTTTTTCAGTCTATTAGTCTTCATCTTTTATACTTTCTTCTTCACTCGCATAGAGCAGAGTCGAACAGGAACATATTTCTAAACCTGCGGTACGATCAGGATTTACAGTCATAACTTTATAATTGGTACTCATTTACAATATACTAAATTCATATTTTGGACAATACTATTGAAAGAATGTAATTATGCGTATAATGGAAGATGAAAATCTTTTCCAGTGAGTAGATTCAATGAGTTGTGGAAATCTATGTCATATCTCACAAATTGTTGATAAAAATTGAATTTAAATCACCTAAACATTTGAAGAATGATTCAAATTGTTATGATGACAATCAGAATTCATTTGCAGGTATTTTCAAATCCAAAACATTCGAAGAATGATTCAAATTGTTATGATTACAATCAGAATTCATTTGCAGGTATTCTCAAATTCTTCAAAAAATTATGTCACAAATATGAACAATATGTCAATAATTTCAATTAGGATCAATCACACTTGTTTCATTATCGCCTCCACGAGACATGCTGAAATGAAACAAGAATTATTGATTGCATGCACAGGTTTTGAAAGTATACGAGATTATATGCTTTGCAAATGACATTGATGTACATTTACAAAATCTGAATCATTATGTATCATTCATAGCATAACAAATAGTTTGATATTGGTTGATTCTAACCTTGAAAAAAATATTACTTTATTGACTTCATTGCTTCAACAACAATATGTACAAAGATAAATATATAATTTAACAATATAATAGTATGAACTAACTTTGCTGGTTGTTTAGCAATACGTCTAGAGGGAATTTTATAATATGAAAACAATACAAACAAGTGTGAGGTTAAATTTAGATTTGTTGTAAAGTGAAAAAAGAAATACAAGACATTTTTGTGTTTTTTTCCTGTCTTTATTGAAGTGTGAGGGAAAATTATATGATGTCAATGATACTCACGCAGAGAATTGTTGCAAAATTAATAACTTGTATCAATAAATATAATATACAATATATATATATGAGGAGATGAACTATACATTGCTAAAGGATTGTCTGCACTACTTTAGGGTCTAGACACACGAGCTAGGTAAGTGTAAGCGTAGGAAACGTAAGACTGCAGGAATCGGTAGATTGTGTTCTAAAATTCATCCCAGATAACACAAAAAGAATTCTTTTCCAAAAACAAGAATAGAATTATTTAAGAACTCTTTTCGAACCAAACAACAATTCATAAAGCCCTCTGTAGGAATTCAATGTTTGGGACATGAACGAATTCTTTGAGAATGCTGAAAGTATTGTTTTAGTACTCTCAAAGAACTCGTGAATGTCCCAAACATTGAATTTTTACAGAGGTCTTTATGAATCATCTAGTTCGAAAAGAGTTCTTGAATAATTCTATTCTTGTTTTTGAAAAAGAATTCTTCGTGTGTTATCTAGGATACGCCCTAATTTCAGAAACCCGAAAGGCTATATGCTCGAAGTTGCACCCCGAATAAAAAATTATGAATTTTAGTCACAATCAGTTATTAGATACTTTTATAGAATTTAAAAGTGAAATATGCTCCTGTTGGTGGTTTATCGATGCTTTAAAATTGGAACTCAATGGTGCATTTTCACACCCATAATCATATCACTATCTTTGTTCAGCTTCGAGCCGCAATAAGGCTGGCCTCCCATGGACCGGAATTTCTAGGGAACGGAACGGAATCCGAAGACTCAATTGGTTCATGGATAGTAACTTACTAGAATTCCCTTCAAATCCCCCAAAAATTCTGGTCCATGGGAGAGTAGCCTAATATGGAAGCCCAAATCAAGGTTTCAATTTTGGGGTCAACTGACTTTCGGGACGCTCGTCTTCGGGTCTATTAGGGTCTACCCATTGAACTGTATAATGTACTGGAATGAGCACCAAAGAAGCAGATACCCTTTACACTCATCATCCCTTTTTAAGATGCATGTGTTGAAAAGAAACAACGCTCTTTCATCTTACATTTCACACTGAAGAAAGATCTCCTCTTCCATCCTATAGGAAATTTCGCCAGTGCTCTTTCCCGTATGTTATATAGTTCAATGGGTCTACCCAATGCTTCACTTATCGTTGATTTTAGGCT
The DNA here is from genome assembly GCA_018340375.1 of Gonatopus flavifemur. Taxonomy (NCBI): domain Eukaryota; kingdom Metazoa; phylum Arthropoda; class Insecta; order Hymenoptera; family Dryinidae; genus Gonatopus; species Gonatopus flavifemur. The sequence continues at coordinate 19,553,346 of JAFFJZ010000005.1, forward strand.
GGCCTCCCATGCCAGAAACAAAGGAACAGAAACGCCAAGACCGAAATACATTGGTCATTCCGATCAACAGAAGTATCTGATTGGATGTAGGCCGTTGGATCTATAAATTTCTGGCATCAGAGGTCCCGGCGGAATGAAAATTGAACCAATACACAATCTGCTGTTAGGTTCGTTCGTTCTGCGTGCTCCGAGTTGCTCCAACTTGTACCAAACCAATCATTTCGTTTCTATAACTGGAAATAGCGAATCCGAAATACTTGGAGCAAGTTGGTGTGACTTGCGACACTGGTAAGTGCACTTGGCTATTAATTTCTTGTCTATCGCTCTAGAAGGAACTGTGAATGCGATTGGTTTGTATACATTCTGCCGGAACGAATTCTGGTTCACGGGATTAGTAGAATATTTTAAAAAGTCGCATGGAACAAAATAAGACTAAATCAACTGTAAAATAATGATCAAGTACTTGATCGCTCCAATTGAATTCGTATAAAAAAAGCCAAGATGAAGACATATGTATAGATAATTCAAAAAAGAAATTTCCTTCTTCCAGTTCACTTTTTCACATTTATACACCTATATAAATCTATAAACCAATCTTGTCTGGTTTGTGAGTTGTATAATGAAGAACAAAAGTATTTATTCCAGAAGTATTCCATAATTCACATCGACACGATATAGTTATCAAAGAGGAAAATCCTTAAGTGGTACTCTTAGATAGGCAAAGTGTCAAAACAAAACAAGTTCTGGATCTTATTAAACTCTTTTGGAATTACCGAAATGAAACTCTGCAAAAGAGTGCTTACCTTTTTCTCTTGCCTTAAAAAGAGTGAGTGTTCTTATTGAAAGATCGCATTGTAGAGACCCTGGAGAATTCAAATTGACTCCTGCTATAGCATATCAAGAGACGCTGTAGTGTCTGGACGTCGTATTGACATACAGTACGGAAAAAGCAAATTCGAACTCTTCAAAAACTTCATTCTGCTGATATTTCAGAGATTCATTGATTCATTCCCAAAGAATTCCATGAAGCTTAGTTTCTGGAACTTCTGATATTTGGGGCATGAAACAACTATGGTTTATAAATTTGTAAAACATTTTCTAGATGACTCAATGGTAAAGAAAATTTTCTGAATTATTATTATAATTTGCGATACCTCCTGATCAGCGTGTGGCCAACAAAATCCTACCAGATTTCGCTGATCGATTAATTTTTGTAAAAATGAGAATGAGATTGAGTGGATCTAGAAGAATCAACTAATCGTAATCAGCTAGTAGAATTTTTGGCAACGCTGCTCCTAATCAGGAAAAAATCTGAAGACACATGGTTATTCTCATTAATGTTTATTTCTGTGCATAAAAATGTAATATATTCATTATAATCAATGTATAATATATACTTTTAACATAATACCTATAAATTATGATTATTACAATAATTCTCTGGAATTCAGAATTATCAGTTCACCTACACAGCTTGCTAAAATTGTTTCAATTCAGAAATTTATAGGAAAAATACGAACTGAAAAATGTTCACATTCTCACTATTTGTTCAAACATGTGAAAAATATGGAATATTATGGTCACAGGAAACTTTGAAAAGATATCACAAGAGACATTCCTAAATTTCGATATTTACTGTTATAAAGATGTGTTGATGGAGATTAATGTGTTCTAATCTTAGAACATACACTACTGGAACGGGAATTCAACCAAGAAAGTGATCGAGTTGGACAATCTAACAATCTCTCTTTTCAATTGACGTTCATTAGTTGTCATAACGAAAAACGCTCTTAGTTCTCTTGTGACAATGAAGCAACAATTGGGAAGAGGAACCCCCCTCATTGCGATTGCATTCTCCGATTGTGCTTGTGAGATCGCTTTTGCAATGTTGCAATATAGAATGCTCATCGCAGTAGCCCAGATAACAGAAGAAGACCTCGTGTCAAAGTACGTGAAATGTATATTGGTAGTATATCTATATTTATTTGAATATATACTGCCAATATAAATTCAAATACTTCTGGACAAAGCTGAAGAAAGATCTTTGAAATGTCACTGAGGGAGGGCTTTTGGAGAAATATTGTCAAACTTCAAAGCTCCCGAAAGCTCTTTTTCTATCCAATTCATTATAGATTTGAAATGATTACTTTTCTAAAATTTTACCATTTGGGTAATGCTAATGTGCTCTAAAGTTGAAATGCAATTAACATTTACAAGTTAATTATGTATCAACGAATTATTCTGTGATTGAAATTTCATAATAACTAGATTATCTGCTTCAAAATATTTTTAGAAAATAACTGAATAAAACTGACAAAAATGGAAACATGCTTTGATCCTTGAATCATTGAAAAGAAGAGGTAATTCTACATTTTTCCCTCAATTTCCATGTAATTTATTTTTAATAACGAATTGAGAAATCATCAAATAGAACTAATTTGAAGTTAAAATTGAAGATACTTGCAATCATGAGTAGAAGAAACAAAGCTCGAAATACTCATCGTTCGATCCTCATTAAAAGGTATCATTTTAAAATTCAGCATTTTGAATTCTATTTAGTATGCCAGAAGGAAGATTTAAAATTCAATGGTTTTCTTTTTCCGAAATCTCAAAATGTCTAAAAAAGAATTCCACACTTCCGAGTCAAGCGATTAATCAAATCTTCTGTTTTCTTACTGAATCCTTTGGAATTAGCATGGAGCAAAGAACATAATTCCAAACTTTTGTTTCAATTTTCTTCTCAAATTCAAGTAAGCAATAAATGTTTCTATGTATATCTGGAATCAACTTGTTCAGTAATTCATAGATACTATGAAGAACAAGCATAAACATAATCTATTCAATAATAAAAATTTTTCTTTTCTAATTTAAAAAAAAACACTACTCAAGAATTTGAACTTGTAAAGTTTAAGCCATTGAGCTCTATAACATCCTGGAATGCGTATTTTTCAAAAACAGTTGGTGGGCTCAGTGCAAAAGAAAAAGTTGCCATGAGTAGGCAGCTTTCTCTTTTCTTTATATTATTGAACTATAATGGTATTTGAGGTTAAATTTGGCATTTCACTACACTGTAAAAAATAATTATTGTAAATTACCCACTCCAAATGGGGAAAATCACAGTCTTTCGTGAAAATACTGTGCTTAGCATAGGGAAAATACTTGTTCTATTGCAAAAGTCCTATGCTCAGCGTTGTAATATCACAGAATCTTGTAAATTGTTCATGCTTAGCGTTGGTAATAAAGTTACCTACTCTAAGCATGAAGATATTACAGAAATTTGTGGAATCACAAATGTTTGTTGTAAAAGCCCTACGCTCAGCATAGGGAATTTACAATTTTTCCAGTGAATGTCCTATGCTGAACGTAGGTAATTTTATTACCTACGCTGAGCTTGGTAAAAATACAAGAGATTTTTTTTACAGTGTATTATTTCTTTCCACCAAACTCTCAGCCAAGTATATTACAGAGAAGTTAGGAAATGCGTATTCCAACATGATGGAGTTCAATGGTGTGGGATGAAAACTTCATCATTGTAAATTAAAAATTTGAATTATATGCCTTCCATCTGTCCTCTGACATAATATTTGAGTGTAAAAAAAATTTGATTTAATCTTGATGAAGCTATATTTATGTATTAAATATTGAAATTGATCGACTCACAGTTTTTGTAAACATTTACTCAGGCTTCGCTTTCTCGGTACTATCTGGAAAAAGAACTATATTTGTACATGTCCTCATTTTTTCCATGTAATTAATATATAAATTATTAACATATCGAGAACTGTGCCAAGCATGGTTTGTCTCAATGATCATCACCCAATGGATTCCAAAGAGCTTATGGAATATGCCGTGCTTCCACAATTAAGCAGAATTACTATTCGACGCCGTGGTTTAAAATATACTGCACAAAATCAAACAGCTCTGAACCACTACCAGCATCCGATCGATGCATTACTGCATCTCTCGAACAGAGGTAAAAGCGTCGCTATGAATAAACATTTTCAATTCAAATCTATGGAATTGTGAAACAGCATGATAATTCTAACTGTACAGTTTGTATGAAAGATTGAGCCAAGAAGTTATAATCATTCGACACTTGACCTCAGAAAAACTTGAATTTATAATTCATGCACAATCTATTTGAAAAAGAATGTTATGGGTTATGGTCACCACTGATGAATCTTTGTGGGATTCGATAACATAAAATTATACGAGAGAAATTTATTGGACATGAAAAATATTTACCTAAAAATCAGGTACTCGAAACTGGAGAAGATCGATGCCACATCAAATAATTCTTTTCTATTCAAAAACCTGGAATAAAAAGGAAACAACAATGAATACGTTATCCTATGTTATACCGTCAGCAAGATTAATATGAATGCAAAAATTTGTAACTGTATCCGACATGGTTTGTCTCAATGGTCATCACCCAATGGATTACAAAGAGTTTATGGAATATGCCGTACTACCGCAATTAAGCAGAATTACTGTTCGATGCCGTGGTTTGGAATATACTGCACAAAATCAAACAGCTCTGAACCACTACCAACATCCGATCGATGCATTACTGCATCTCTCGGAAAGAGGTAAAAGCATCGCGTGGTTTTACACGATTTGATAAATTTTGATTACTTACATTATCAAACGTTTTTCTGTGTTTCGTAGACTCCAACAACGATTTTCCACCAATATTCCCTCCTCGTGACTGAAAAACGAACAAAACTTGATATTACGTATTTGATAAACACGTGATTCAAATTTTTCAAATTCGAATAAATATACTCAGACCGCCCTAGAATATTATCTTCAATGTTTTATTCAGTTTAAAACCATAAACATTAGAATCCAAATCATCATAGTGAAGTAGCAACGTATAACGTGAAAGAACTTTTAAAACAATTTCAATAAACAGGAATAAACAAAAAATATTATTCCTGCGACTCGAATGTAAATGTAAAGAATAATATTTCCTTAAATTTTATATAAATAAAGTGTGGATGTGAAAAATTCATATAGATTCAATAATTAGTTACACTTACGGAGGAACAAGCCAATTGAGCGGACGACAAAACGCAAATGAACGAAACAAGCCGCCTGCCGGGCCAAAGAGAACCCAAGATGGCGGAAGAAGGACAAAGAGCGACATCTGTAACGGTGAAATCATTTGTGGCGCGTCCTTTTCGAATATTTGAAAAATTAATATAGAAAATTCTAAACAAAAATCAATTGAACGAATTGTATGCTATTAAGCTATCATGAATTATATAAATAAGAGCATTGGATTACATTATAATTGATCAAAATGATTATTAGAAATATGTTTATTTTATATACGCGTACAGCACACCAGATCAGAAAAAGTTTATAAAGAACTCAACAGAGCTTTGAAGAATGCAATATGAATTCTCAAGATTTCTTTTTGAACACTGAGAGAAAGACACTTTGCTGCGCTTACTAGAATTTAGTTATCCCAGCTGAATTGTCGCTAGCGTAAATAAAAATCTAGTTGTCCGGAACATGAGTTTAGCTGTGACAAAAAAATGCATTTGGTTCAACTAAAGTTTTATTTAAAGTGGCAAAATTTCTAAGCTTCCTAATATATTCAACTGAACCCTTTTTCTCAGTGAACTTCTATGATGTGCAGGGATGAAATTTGACTTGTAACGTAACATCCAACAATATTAATACCATTACAGTCGAACCTCTCTGTACGCAACTTCTCTCTGTTCCTCCTCTTTTATGTCCCTTAATAAGAATGAGAAAGAGGTTCGATATAGACAGATGATCCGTTCCCGAACAATTTGATATAGAGTTCTGACTGTGTTTTCAATGAGACAGATAATTTCACTCACACAAAGTAATGACATAGACCAAAATTTGAATTGATAATCCTTCCAATTAATTCTTTTAAGTGAAGTATTTCATAAAGTAATAAAAATATTTAGATTAAAGACAAAAAGAGAGGTCAAAAAACATCAAAAAATTCAATAATTAAATCATAAACATAGATCCATTTATTTTCTATGTACACAAATTGAAATATTTTTTACTTCATACAATCATTTTATGGCTTAAGAATAGGACTTAGTCGATTCAACTTATATACAACTTAACATCAATGAAGAACATATTCATCGTTGTACTTTGACTCATATGATAGTAAGTGTAGTTCATTTTATAACGAGAGATATGATTACGATAAATGTATACCACCATAGTACAAACTGAATTTTCATTCCGTACATTCTCTCATTTAAAACAACAAACATTCGTCAAATATTTTTTTTTACATCCACAGATATTACGCAAATAATAAAGAAGAATATTCATTTATACAGATCACACTCGCATACAATTGATTTTATAAGACAATGTATACTCTTTGAAAATTAGTTTGTGAATACGACGACGAAGTTCTTGAAAAATCGAGTTTATCGCTCGTTGAAAAGAAAAAAGAATACAATAATATTTTTTGACGGCATTAACAGTTACACATATTTGTCGTTTGAAAACGTGTATCCACGAGTAAAGAACGATACATGTGATTGGAAAAAGAACAGAAAAATGGAATGGAATCTGAGTCGATTGATCAATATAATGCAACTTTTCTTTATCAGATTGACTGGGGTAGCCTTTGAATTTTGTGGAGTTTGAAGTGAATATATTGATATACATTTATTAACCCTACCATATAATTCTTAAATTATAATTCGCTCGGTTGTTGACCTCTGTACCGCGTGAGAAAAAAGAAAACAAAGGAATTTTGTGTGTCGAAAACAAAAAAATTGTTGAAACGCTGTTATAATGACATTTGTATACTTTCATTTATGTTCATATCATCCCCCACATCCCAACATGTCAGAGAGAGAGAGAGAGTTCTCAATATTTTCATTTTGAGTTCTTATAGGTCCAAATTAATTCATTGTGAACTCTTTCTGAACAGAAGTGCTGTGAGGGAAGATTGTTTTGGACAAACAACAAAAAACGAAGTTATTGAAAAATGACGTCGAGAGTTTTGTAGATAATTAAATGGAGATTTTGTTTGTAATTATAACTGATTCAAAGATCAAAAGAGTGGTGGTTTGTTCTTTTTCTATTTAAATACAGATGTATAATGTATTGTTTGAATGCGTATATCATGATCATAAATTAATATGTTTTTGTTATCGGTGAAGTCAATTAGGAATAATATAATGCAATGAATTTTTCAATAATTCATTTTAATGAATTCAGAGGAAGTTGAAATCAAGTTTGTTTTTATGAGACAACTTTTGTTGAATTTTCAATCATTTTGATTTATATGATCAAATATGCACTTTTAGAACAAATTTTTATTTATTGCATTTTACGGTACTCCTTAATTTAATTCATTTAATGATGGGATACATTTTTACTGACGTGAGATTATCTTACCAATCATTATCCTTTTTGAAAGGATAAATTCCATCATTTCTGATTTAAACGAGTGGTGGAATTCAAGGACATACTGTAGTTTCCACTATTATTAAGATTGTTCTATTCATTTCACTTTCTTATGAATTTTCATAATATACAAAATATTAACCGACGAGACTTATCTTCATAGAAATCAAATGTTTTCCGGTCAATTTCCAGCATTGTATGAAGCGATTCATAATTTCTTTCTTGCAAATTTTGTATATGAATGAAAAACAAAGGTATCTGCTGGTTGATAACAAATACGTTCATCAGAAAAAAAAAAGAAAAGAAATTACATCCTCGTCGGCGTTATTCTCTTCGTTATATGTACGAGATTTCAGATTGGTATACGAGAATTTATAATAATCAACCAGACTTGAATTGGAACTACATTCTGTGAAATCGCCATTTATACAGTATGATCACGTGTCCGCACACTCGGTGATTTTTCACGCTCATGTTTCTCATTGACTACATTGACACAATAACGAGTGGAAAGGTTTGATTTTAAACAATCACGTAGTACACGAATGAACATCACGATATTATATCCATTGCAGTGACTATAAAATACCTTACAAAGTATCCAAATGGATTGTGATCCGTATGACATATTGAACTGATGTCAACGTTTTCTTGAATTCATAGGCATTTATAACAAACCACCACCTTCGTTTCAACATTGAAGACATTATACAAACACGCGGAAACAATAAATATACATGTATGTTAATGTATATATATATATTTATTTATATATATATATATATATTTTTTTTTCTTCAAGAGAAAATTCAGTCTTCAAGATCGATGCTTGGCTCTGGTACAAGTTGGTCTTGGGAGGAAGATGAGGATCTACCGATGGAACTTTGCCTGTGTCTCAAGGGTTTCGAGAGCCATGGATGTCGTAACACGTCCTCGGCGTGCGGCCTTTCCGTCGGTTCTTTTCTCAGCAAAGAGCGTATCAAACATCTCGATCGAGGTGTCAAACCGTCCGGAATCGCAAACTGTCCGCGCGAGATTTTCGCAAAAAGGAAGGCATGTTCCGCGTCGTTGAAAGGATAACGACCCACCAACATTGTGTACAAAAGTACCCCGAGGGACCAAATATCCGCGGCTTTGCCGGAATACGCTTGGCCAGACCTCAGAACTTCGGGCGCCACATAGGCCGGACAGCCTCGACGATCGGTCAGATTGTCTTCCGACTCCTCCACCATCACAGCGTCTTCTAAACTCTCCAGACGTAGTTGTGTTCTATAACAAAAATGAATTTTCATTAAAAATAATTCTCATCTCAATAACAATTATGTTACATGAAATCTTGAAAAAGCATGTATTTTATAACTGAATAATACTGTCATGAAAAACGAACGAAAGAACGAAAGGGGACTTGGTGAAAGAAACGAGAGTTTGCTTTGCCTCTTTCGTGGCATGTGTGTTGATCAACCTGCAACGCGGAAGTTAAAAGAAGTCTCGAAGAGAGCGAACGCGTGCATATACGTAATACTTGTTGGTTCTTGGGTAACTTAAGCCATATCCTATACAAAGTCTCGCTTCTGTATATCGCCCACGACAATCCTTTAAAAGTGGCGCAACAACCTCGTGAAAGATATATCTATGTAATAATAATTCCGATAGATGTTACGATACGGTTAGTATGTATGTAAACGTGTTAATAAACATTAATGACAATGGTTTATATATCTATTCGTTCACCTTCTCTCCTTTTCACATACTTGGGAGAGAAAAGAATGGTTATACCTTCAAGTTACACAAGAAAGAGGTATGTAAAATTGCACTATTATTAGCCAAGTCCAAGAATCGAGACTTCTGCCTTTCCCCATTGCGTTTCATCTTTTTTTTTATTCCGATTTCTTCATGTATCAACGGATTTATAAAGGTAAAGTGTCAGAGAATCAATTACGTTATTTACAATTTTCAAATTACTCAGTCGTTTCTCTTCTGTCTAATGATTTCAAGAAGATATATTTTATTAATTATCGTTGCATCCTCATATCAATATCTTGTCAATTGTTGATTACCAAGAAAAATCGTATTGTTTTTACATTAATTTGAATGTTGGCTCAATACTTTTATGGTCATACCAACAATTGACAGTTTGGTTTTGCAATTTGGACACAAAGATTGCAGAATTTTGCATTAAAGAGAAGTAGAAGTTGAACAATCAGAGTTTTGGTTATGATTAGACATCGGATTATATGCATTATCAAAATGCCAGAATATGCATGCAAATATGCACGGAAAAAGAACAAAATATGCACCAAATATGCACTAACGAAAAAGTCACAATTTGATTTGAAATCAACATTTTATTCCTCAAATGTTGAATCTAAGCTTTATAAATCAAATAAATCTCCGCAAATTGCACAATATACTTTAGAAAATTAAAATTCAACAATACAATTGTTTCCAGAGCATCAATCCCAAATTATGGATTATAATTCATATAAAAATATACTACTATGTATCTTTCCAAATTTTCTATTTAAAAGCGTACTACATCTACCGATGTCATCAGACAGAATTTAAAATATGGTACCATTTCCATAGAAATCATTTCAGGCAGAATTTGATTTGTCCCGTTAATATATGAATTCACTCGTTCGAGCACTTTGAAACTTGGATTTCTTGAAAACACTGTGTCTAATTCATTTCATTACGATAATTCAGTTAAAGGCCCTGCTGTATTGAAACTTTGGGGTCTGACAGTATAGTTTCCAAAATACAACTACGAAGAATCTCTTAGGAAAAGAATTTAATGACAGCTCAAAGTTGAAAATTCTGTTTATTGTTCAAATCCACTATTCATTTCTCCAATTTCGGAAACTCTTGACATTTTACACTGAAATATGCACTATCAACGAAAAAATATCATTATATGCAAAATTGTATGAAAAAGTTATTATATGCGTTTTGCATATGCACATATGCAAATGCATATATTCCGATCTCTAGTTATGATAATCATATTACTGTATAGCTATTTAATAAACAGAAATGATTCAATCTTGAGCAGTGACAATAATTGGTATGAATGAGCATAGCCACACAATAAGAATGTCATACGAGCTGAATAATTTTTGTTGTGATTCACCAGGATTTCTTATAGAATTACCGTGAAAATTCGTGATATTATTTTGTTTCATCGTTGAGAAACATAAACAAAAATACGGAAACGAACATCTTTCAGTTGATTCCTTTGGAAGGAAAGAAAAAGATACAGTATGCAACTTTCGTGAAAAGAAATGAGTGAAACACTCATTGAACACTTTCTCAACACAAAAGAAAGATCAAACTTCTCTTCTGACTTTCTTGTAAAGATGTCTTATGCCATTCTGTGTTATTGCGTAATTGAATTGAAAATCAATATATTTACTCCATCGAATTCATCTACTTCCTGTAATCTCAATCTGTTGTGACAAAACTTTAAAATGACTTTCGATTAGAAGGATAGAACGGAATTTTTACCACACGAACTTGTTGAGAATGCTGAATACTGATGAACAGTGCCGTTCAAATCATTGCCAATTAGAAACTGAAGCAAGAATCAAAGACATCATTGCATCGTTTTCAAATGGACGAAGAATATGATGGAAACAGATGAAACTGATCGAATGTACATGTAACATTTAGAAGAAAGTGATTTTGATTAATCGTAATTCTTGTCAAAAACAAACCCTTTCTATAGCTCTTATAAAAAACAGTCTTTGGATTATATAATCTTCATAAAAAGATTGAATTATTTGTCAGATTATTGATCACACAATAAACACATGTATTTATAATAATTATTTTATTTTATGTATAAAGGATTTCATCAAAGGCCGTCTTTTGTGCATTTGAAATAAAATATTTGAGAATTGACTTTAAATATTACATTTGACAACTTCTGAAGTCGTTTACGAATTTTATTCCTGGAATCGAAGCAAGAAATACATATATTTCACAGAATCCTTTGTAATTAAAAAGAAAAGAAAGGAATATTCTAATTACTAAACGATAAGATTTTTAAAGAAAGCTTGGTATTCAACAAAAACAAAAAAAACGAAAAATATAAAACGAAACAATATACATGTCCCTTGGCAATCTAGTGTATGCTCGAGAAATCAGTAATACATGTGTATCAATAACAGATTTACACATCGATGAGGAAAATCGGTATGAGTGCGAGACGAATGTGTACACACACACATAACTAAACAGCTTTCTTCGCAAACTTTCACCCGTGGTCGTTTTACGCGATGACACGGCATGTGGCTACGAAGTGTGGCGACTGGGTTCAAGAACCCCGGACGCGAGACGCGGAATTCTAGCGTTGTAATTTCGAAGACGATAGTCCACAAAAGATTGAGAAATTCAGAGAGTCAAAAGAGAAGACAATGTTGATGCTGTTGCTGCTGCGAACGAGTGAAACGTTGAGGAACTGAATTAAGCGAGTAACTACATGAGAGAAGATGCAACGAATATGCATCCGTCGTTGCAAAGTCTCGGATGTCGAGAAAAGATGAGTGAAACAAATTTGAGATTTCACTGTGCAACTTACAATATTGACATCGCGTTACATCACTGTTACATCATGTTTTCATATTATAATATGGTTAACGCAATCCACATGATCGTTCATTAATCAGCAACGATGATCTGTCAAATTTCTTTATGTAAATTTGAAAAATTTCTTCATATTTATTTGCTTTGTTACATGAAAGAAATTAAATCAACAATTATAAAATCTTTCCTTCTTCTTAAAGTCGAATAGGCATCGAACTACATATCGATGATAATGATGATTCATATCGACTTAGAAACGAAACGAACATTCAAACTCACAAAATCTGACGAATCGTCGTTACTTGTCTTTTCGAATTGATTCCTTGTGATTTTTTGCAACTGAAAACATCGAGTAAAGAATGTACTGCAAGATTTTGAGTTTCCAACAGCTGAGTATTCCGTTTTAAGGGATAATATCACTTTGTGAACGGAAAAATTGACGTTATTTTCAAAGTGTTGTCATGAAGTCTTTTTTTTCCCATGGTTAAAACGGGCGTACCGCTCCAGTTCACAATTTTCAATCTAGAAAAAAAAAATGAAGAAGTTCCTTGAAATATAGCTCAAAATCTAGCTATTTACGAAGAATTTTTTCGATATCAGCTTTTTTACCGATTTTACATCCGATTTTCGGACGATTTTGAGCTATATTTTAAGGAACTTCTTTATTTTTTGCTCTAGATTGGAAATTGTGATCTGCAGCGGTACGCTCGTTTTAACCATGAGAAAAAAAAGATGTTTATTTGAGCCTACTACCATGCTACCATTTTAGATTTTAAAATTTGAATAAAAAGTGTTTTTTGTACCCAAAGACTAGTACTTCCATATGCAAAATACCCCATACATTTATAATTTTTCTTGACTTCATGGCAACACTTTGAAAATAACGTCAATTTTTCCGTTCGCAAAGTGATATTATCCCTTAATAAACGATTCAACTTCAGCAACATCTTTGGAACTAATTATCAGGCTCAAATCCATAAATATAAATCTTTGAAACTATATTCAAAGTGTTGACCCACAATCATTTAAAAAAAAAAAAAATACGAAATCAGATGAATGAATTGCATAAGCAGGTCCGAAGGCAGATTTATTTTTCTACTTGGGTTGAGATTCCAAACCAGATCTCATCGATTTGTACATTCTTTTTTTAAATTTATCTTTCTCGATTCTTTTATTGGCTCATAGATCTATATCTGGCCAATCTATTCTGCTTACAAACAAGTACATTCTTTCGATAACATTGCCACATTCGTCAAATCTAATTTTGGAAAAAATTTTAAAAACTCTGCATACGAGCATGATTAATCTCTCGACGTTTTAATCATAAATCAATGATTTTCTTCATATTTCTTCCGTGCTGGTAGCCGACGTATGTATGTCCGCGTTATGAGAGGTGGGAATGAAGAAACACGTTCATTTCCTAATTATATACCGGCGCGCAACGACGTTTCAAAACTCCCCCAGTCGATGAACCAATATGCTTTTCTGGCTTGCAACATTCTACTGTACAGAGTTCTTTTTCTTCTCCACTTAGTCTGCCGGTGAGTATGGCAACCAGTAACCGTATAGCCCAGGCAACCAGCCGCAAGCAGCTAGCTCACCGAGCGGCAGGAATGCAAGCGTAAGACACGATTGGCCAACAACGAGAGAATCGAAATACGAGCTCGATGTTACTCACGCTCAAGAGAGGGAGAGGGAGAGAGGTCTTACGTTACGTTTAACAACACTGTACTGGCGTGGTGGCTTTTAAACGCGACACACGCCCGGCTTAAGCTCGAAGAGAATGGAGTTAGCTAGATAGATAGACACGCGGATAGATAAATAGGTAGGTAGGTAGGTGGGTGGATAGATGGAGTGGTATAGGTGGGTGCGTCTTTCGATTCCGCGATACCCGATAGCCGACTTTGTCCTTTCACATTTTTCGTTTTCTATCTCAAAATTGTACATTTGTTTTCCTCTCCTGAATTCATTTTCATACATCATATCTTTTCCAATTCCAGTCCATGTACTTTTATGAGCGTTGTTGCTCAACAAAGTAGGGGGCACTTTAACTGGTTCGGCTTTAATGATGTAACGAGTTTGTTCGCATTTTTTCATCGCGATTGATCGAACGGAATGTAAAAGCTTCTTTCCGAGCTCGATATGGACGTTAATTACTATGATCGATACGAAATGGTGATGACATTTTTTAGAGCACAATAAACGAATGAAATGTATAAATGTATGTGACTCACCTAGCCTCGTCGGCAAAGACAAATTTCCTGAGCTTAAGGTCTCTGAGAACAACACCATTTTCATGGCATATGGCCACAGCTCTGGCAGCTTGCCGGAAGAGCCTTCGGGCTTCAGGCTCGCGCAGCCTCCTGCGTGCTCTCACGTAGGCATGCAAGTCACCGTGATGACCTTCCAGAAGGAGGTATCGCCGACCAGCAGGTGCTTCTACGATTCCAGCTATGCCACTGACCGCTCTGGTACCCTCCAAACGTACGTGAGCCTGTAAAAGGGCCTCGCACACTTTATCTCCTGCTGTTAAAGCCTGGAATGAAAAAAAAAGTTCTTCATTGATCAAATTTGTCGATTCCTAGGCATTTTATGATTTCATACATATAATTGCTTGTGCTTTGAAAGAAATGTATAGTACATAAATGAAATTTATTGTGATATCATATCACAAAAGCGGCGTTTGAACTACATCAACAAATAGTTGAGTAAGTAAACACTCTAAATTTCTTAGAGTGATCATTTGCTCTTCAACAAATTGCAAATCCTTCAACTCCAGAACCGAGGGAACATGTACTCTTAACAAGTGAGATTCTACTGTACCGAAATGAATATTCATAAACTACAGTGTCCCTCTTATGAAGCGAAATTCCACCCCTTCACAAACAGCACCGTAAGCTCTCAAGATGTTTTACGAACGTGTCCAATTGTTTTACGATCTATGATTGCAACAACTACGTTTTTCAAACATTTTTAAAACCTACACGGAGAAAAAAATCTAGGAACTAGCGCACTATCACATATCAATCGCAAGAATACGTTCTTGAAATAAAAGCATAAACCTATTCGTTCATCCTATGCGACAATCCGATAAGTGCACACAGTAAAAAATTTTTCATCAAATTCAACACACAAGCGAATGTTAACCATTTTTCTTCACACTCAATGTGTGTTGATTCCAGAGTGACACTTATAAAGTGTTAATTTGAACTCGAATAACATTTTAATGTGTTGAAAATGAATCGATCGAACAGCATTTGGTCAGTGTGTTAAATGAACACACAAAAGTGTTAAATATTCAACACTTGAATTTTGACACGTACTTCTTTTTTACACAATGACGGAATTTTTTTACTGTGCATAGGTAAATATTCTTATCCCAAGGAGTTCCACGGAATAAACCGGTGAAACTTGTTGCGATTGATACGTCATTGGTGCTCATGCGTTAGTTCATAGATTTTTTTTCTCCGTGCACACTGTGACAATATGCATTTGATTCATGAAAATTTCCCATTTCGTCGGTAACCTACGCTAACCTACTAAACCTACTAAATAAATTTCAACATATTTGATTTAGGATCCGTTTGCAATAAAGATTCTGCAGGAATATAATAAATTTAATGGTTTATAGAGACCAATTCAACGCGTGCCAATAACGTTTCGTGAAAATGTAAATAAAACAAACCCGAACATTTTCAGGTTCAGAACCTCACAAAACGTTTCTGAAACATTTCGTTTGTAACGAAGTACGTCCCAGTGCTGAGGTTGAATTCACTCAAGTGAATTTTCACTTTGAGAGGTTCAGAGAATATATCAGACGAAGCATCAAGCAGGAGGTTGGAGGCTGAAGTTGCAAAATGGGAGAGAACTTATTGAATTATGAAACATTCAAGTATCAATGTCAGACAAACGAAATAAAAATTTTCTTTTAAATCCAATTCGAATTTCTCATAAACTTGACCTATGATTCCGACAATTAACATTCTCTCATCTACTACTGCTCCCCACTTAATATGGCCACGTGTATACATATACAATAATCAAGATCCTGTAACACCACCTTCGTGTTCAAGTAAATCCCTCCCCGTGCCACGTTCAAGGCTACCTATTACCACTACCGCATCCGTCTGCGTATTCCACAGAAACATTCGCGAATGCCTCTGTACTTTATTCGCGTTTATAATTCAATCGTCATTTCACACCTTTGCTCTTCTATCATCTTTTTTCATTATATGATTCAAGTAATTCGAAAATACGTATTATTTGAATAAAATTTGCAATTATAACGCAATAGGATGTACATTGGGAATTGTATACAGAATTGCATCAACGGTGATGAAATTCACATAACAATGTAAAATGTATTTCAAAGCATTTTATTAACGTGTTCGTGTCAACGTTCTCCAAGGTCAAAGTCGGTGGTAACTCACGTATGTGAGTGTGTACGAACACGTATAAAGATACACGAGCTAAAGTATAATTATCAATTGAAAAAAGATTTATATATGTACGTATATACATATCAGTATATAAAAAAGCGGACCTAACGAAATCTTGCTCATATAATTTTGAAACTCTTGTTTCTTTCGTCCGGCCATTCATCTCGTATATGTATGTCGAAATCTGACACGGTTTCGAAATCCAAGTTCCATTAGTTTAATAAGGGCACGACAACGTGAACGTAAGTTACGATATACATATATACGCACATAGTTGACTTTCCGATCGATGATGAATTTTCTGATCAACAGCCAGAGGAAAATGCTATGATTTGGGATATTGAAGGATGATAAATAATAAAGAAAAAAAAATTACATTGTTAATTTATGTTAACAGAACAGATACGAGGTCAAAAGAATACATTAAAAACTTGAAATTACCAACAAAAAAGGAAGAAAAAATAATGAGAACATTGTGGATTTCTTAAACAAACATGAATTTTTTTTTATCAGAAGAATCGGGAGATATCACGGTATTGATGTGTTGAGAATATATGTGACCAACGTGTGTAGAAGTATGTGTCGGACTTACCTTTTGCCACGCGCTTGCACGCGATTGGCCGTAAAAGTGTACAATGGATACGTTCGTGATCATAAGATTCATGCTGCCATAAGTTTAGTTCGCATATAATCTCGAGGTACCACACTTAATTATTTTAATTTGACAATG
Source organism: Gonatopus flavifemur (assembly GCA_018340375.1). NCBI lineage: Eukaryota > Metazoa > Arthropoda > Insecta > Hymenoptera > Dryinidae > Gonatopus > Gonatopus flavifemur. Next base: position 19,570,524 of record JAFFJZ010000005.1, read on the forward strand.
ATAAGAGAGAAAGGAAAACGAATGAAGAAGAGAAGAGATACATATGCCTATGTTGTATACTCAAGTGTTGAAAAAAGTAAAGAAAAATTTGCCATCCCTATTGGTCTTGAGAGTTTTTTTTTTCTTCTTGTCAGTTTTACAACATGGAAATTCATATAAGTTACAAGGAATTTTATCTTTTTTCATCGATAAATATGTATGGCAGTTAAAAAGGTTTATCTTCTGTTTTTTTTTACGTTCGTATCATTGAAATCGAATCGAAGTGTATTGTGATTCATCGTTAAGAAAAATAAACGTGAATTATTTGAATCGATGTCTCACCACATTTGCATACATGGTTGCAATAAAAATGATTTACATACGTTAAGGGAGCGAGGGGAGATCATATGGTGTCATTTTACGACATTTCTCTCCTGTATAGAGTCAATGTCAGAAGTGAAGAATACGTAAAAAGTGAGTTCGGAAAGTTTGTTTCAAGAATTTCTGGAATTTTTTTGTTACAGGCTGATATTTGTGAAATTCAACGACTATCGTATTCTCATGAACCTGAAACTAGCAGCCGATTGTTGTAACTCTCGATTAAACCTTGTTAAAGCTTGGTTAACATAAGAAATCGGTTGAGTAGCATTCCGGTAAACGTTTTAGATGCTTAAGGAGTTACACCAGTGTGACAGCCGAAAAAAACGGTATTTTCATCAATTCTTTTTGAAAATATGGTAAGGGGGTAACAAAAAACTCTCGAAGTGTGTTGTTAAGCATATATTCAAGTACAAACAAGAATTTTTTGATCAAAAAATAATTCAAAATCGCGGCTCCACAGTCATTTTCCTGAGGCATCCCGCATGAGACGACACGCCCCATAACTCCATCAATTTTGCATATTTTCGTACGAAATTTTGTCCACATCTTTGAAACAACATTTTGAAGAGAAGCACGTTCTGGAATTTTCGATTCGTTGATTAGAAAAATTTTGAAAAACAAATAACGACTGTTTTTTTTGTTCAAAAAATGAGTTTTGACTTGACTGAACAACTGCCAAATATCAAAAAATTCATATTTCTTAAAATCCGTACGTGTTTCTCTTCAAAATATTGTTCCAAAGATGTTTATAAAATTTCGTATGACAATATGCAAAATTGATGGAGTTATGGTGCGTGCCGTCTCGTGCGAGATGTTTCAGGAAAATTACTGTAGAGCCACCAGTTTTAATCATTTTTTTGATGAAAAAATTCTTGTTTGTGCTTAAATATATGCTTAACAACATCCTTTGAGAGTTTTTTGTTACCCCCTTATCATATTTCCAAAAAGAATTCATGAAAATAATGTTTTTTTTCGGCTGTTACACTGGTGTAACCCCTTAAATCCTTGATAAGTGTTTTGTGTGAAAATTTATGACTATCGGCTGCTAGCTCTATGATGATATAAAGTGATGAATATTGAATTTTATCGTATTTCTGAATTCAATTTGGAACAACTTTACGCAAGAGAGAATCATCTTGTTGAGTTGAGCTCTAAGAATTAATTTTTTTTTACAAATTATATTGAAATTTTTATAGAATTATCCATTGAAAAATGATTCTATACTATACAAGTTATATAGAATTTAAATGTAATATACACGTATGCACATTATACATAGTTTTCTATGCGAGCTATTATGCATAGAGCAATGAATTGGGACCATCTAATGTAATTTTAACTTTAACACTATGATTATTCGAGATCATACCAAACTAACACCCAATAGGATGACTCAAACATTCGGGAAGAGCCGATTGAAGGGTACGATGCGGGTAGGGCTGCAATCTAAAAACTCATGAACCCAGGACAAGCAACTCAAAAACCCCGGATTTTCGACTTACAAACCGGATATATTGTAAAATATCTTCTGAGGAGGGATTTTTACAGTTTGAATTAAAAAAAATCTAGCTCTATAACGCACTCAAATATCTGAACGATTTTGAAAAATCCGCCCGATGGCTCTCCAAACTAGAACAAATCCAGGGAAAATCTGAACCGTTGACGGCCCTAGATAGGGGGTACAATAAACATTTCATGCTTGTTATATTTTGGATACCGATGTGTGCCTAAAGGCGAATAAACATTTTGCGGAGGTGTAAATTAAAGAAATAAGGAGAAATATTAAATGTATATTAATATTTTCATTGTCAGGAATCTTGGCTTTGATTTTATTCGCCTTTATAGTGATAACTTTTGGAATGAAAGAATTCTTTCACACAAAATACACGAAGGGCGTGTTGTTCGAATGAACCATCTTTGGTTCACCACTGCTCTGTTAACCAAACAAATAAATACACAAAATATCGTATCACAGAGAATGCAATTGATATAAAATATTTTGCAATTGGATAGATACAAGTTTCTCTTATGGATCAAATAAAGAGAGTTACACGGAAAACAAGAAATACTTGCAGCAGCTACTCACGTAGTCGATTTTCGACTATCTACGAAAAGTAATTTCAGCAACTACTTAGTAGTTGAGACAAATACCACGCTAGTTAGCGCGACTATACCGTTAGTTGTCTCAACCACCGTGGTATTTGTCCTAAGTACTAAGTAGTTGCCGTGACTACTGTTCGTATTTTTTAGCTGTTACAGCTACGCATTCAGCGTTAGCAACAGGAAATGTAGCTGCCGCAGCGAAAATTCAACAGCTAAATTATTTAGCTTTCCAAATATCACTCACAAAACCTGTGAGTTCTTACTGTGGTAACTAAAAAATAGCTACAGCTGCAATTATTTTAGCTACAGCACTGACAAAAGGATGCTAAAAAAGTATTTCTTTATTTTTCGTACAGCAATGAAAATAATGTGTAATGAATTGTAAAGCCAAAAGTATAACTGTACACGCCTTCATAGCCATATTTTCTAATCATACGGAGCAACCTACCATTCGAATTTTCCCTCTTCATTTTTGATTTCACGACGTGGTTTCAATTATCAAGAAATGATCCAGAAAGCCCCTAACCCCGTCTTCAGTTTTATTTACAGAAATTAGTGTACATTTGTCGCGGAAACCGTGTGTGCAACGACTATCCAAGAATGGCACTTGACTTCTCTCTTTGCACAGTTAATGTATTTCGAAATGAACTAGAGACGGTTTTGTCCTTGAGAGTGCAAATAACAACGCATCCTGCCTTCAGGATCTGTGTCGCGTATTCCTCGAAGGCAAAATGTGCAACACTTCATGTAACATGTATTATGTATACAAACTTACACAAATCTCCAAGCATTATCTTTTTTTTTGTGATGTCCTTACTATCTATCTAAGCGATTATTATTAATATTGGTCAATACCCGTAACCTTTGAAGAGAGCAAAACAAATTTTCACTACTCTCTCTAAAGGTCAACAAGTGAAACGATAGAATACGAAGATGACGATGGCGATGACGAAATTCAATTAAATCGTTTGATGGTTTGATTGATAGAAAAAGAATGACGGGCTTAAGCTTAATTTCAAGTATTGTTCCAATCGATTGAATTCAATTTTAATAAACGTCGTCTTAACTCGGGTTGATGTCTTGTCTCGTTTCGCAGTTAAAAGATTATATTATTCCATTTGTTGGACTTTGATCTCGAATCTTTCGCAACTTTTAACATTTATATATTAAGTTCAAGATTGTAATACATATTTTTAGACATCACAGTGGTGGTAATAAGAGACAGATATATTATCGTTCGGGTATTTGAAATATGTCATTATTATTTCTCAAACGAAGAATCATGAGAAGAGAAAAAGATGAGACCTTCGGTTCATTCAGGTTGCACACGACGACGATCATCACCATCATCATCATCATCATCATCATCATTATCGTCATGATGAATGCCAACGACGGTTTATCGGACATTGCCACGGAAATGAACCGTAACCTACGACTTTCCTTCGGTAATGAGAAAGTTACATTTACATTTTTTTAACGCAAACTCCTCCTATACGCTCTTGTTACGTACATTGCAAACACTGTTTGCAATTCATGTTAGAATTGTTACATTCGCGGCCAGATAAGAGAAAGAAAAACAGATGTAGATTGCGACAAAGGTCCGGTCTGGGAACATAATAATAAGTTCTAGGTTCACACCTTCTTTGGATTTCGTAAGCAATGTGAGTAACTTGTTTGCCTTATTATTGTTATATGTAGGTATACGAGGGTGCATTAACGTAGCGGTGAAGGATTGTCTTTCTATATCGATACATTGTTTCACGTTGAAAAAATCTGTACATAAAACTTGAAGGAGTATAATTCAATTATGGAGAAATTCGGTTGCTCGACTCTGTGTCTATTGTTTCGATTCGAAAGTTCCAAAAGAAAGTCGTCGGAAGTTATCAATCCAGTTGGGTAAAATTGCAATTATGTTACGTCGGCGACGGTGGATGGATAAAGCAACAACGGGCATAACGCTTCAAGAGTGTTGCGCGAGAAAAATACTGTTTCTTGTCGCAACTCTTGAATGTAGAAAGAACAATTACGAATACGTTTCTTCTTTATTTTATATTCCGTTTGAAGGATTTTGGAATGCATTGTACACGCGTCGATGAGAACGAATCTATAATTACATCCAAAAACAACAAAATTCGTTCCAATAAACGCTTCAGACTTCACCGGTATTGAAATTTCCCATAATCGTTTTATTGTAAAATCGTGTCACGTCGACGAAATGAATTTATATTCAAGGACTTCGAAGTGATATCATTATATTATAAGGTATACCTATATTTTATTGTGAAAAAAATTAACATAATTCTACGAACCTTGGCGACAAGCTGTTGACCCGTTTGAACGTCCACGCAGCGATAAAGGGAACTGCCCTCGGCCGTGCCAAGGAGTAAGAATCGATCCCCAAGGATCGTTAAACCCTGATTATCGCGAGGAAAAGGTGTGAATGTCGGGAAGATAACCGTTGGTGCAACGTTGGGAACATTAGTTGTCTCGTCGTTGGTGGTAGGTTGCGGCAACAACTGTTGTTGCTGATGTTGGGGGTGGTGCTGATGTACTTGATGCTGCTGTTGCTGCGCATGATGATGCGGGTGATGATGATTATTCGTAGGGTGAAAATCTGGATGATTATTGGGATTGACCAGGAACTTTCCATTACGCGTTACTTGTAGATGCAGTGGATGCTGCCTCGTGGCTGCAACTCTCATATTTGTGCCACGTGATTCACTTACGTGCACAAATTTTGTACACACATATACCCTAGTATATGCTTGTATTATTTATATTTATATGTACACACACGAACACATTTATTTATAAACTAATATGTTTCTTCTTTCTTCCTTCAGTTTAATTCTTATTAAGCGTCGTCGAAAAATTTATATTATATCATATAATATAATATATAAATACTAAAGTTTTGAACACAATGCAGGGTACTGGACTAAGATTCCTATGCGATGATTAACCGATGTCTTCTTGTACTCGATTGACTAATATATACACGTACGCCGTAACTCCTCGTGAATGTTAGGATTGTTGGACGGAAAGAGATCTTCATTAACGGAAGAGTTGTTTATCATTAATATTTGTACAGGTAGATCCTGAAACGGAAAAAGAAACAAGAATGAATTACGATGTTCAATTTTCATTACGAAAATGTCAAATCGAGTAAAATTCAACGACGACGATATCCTAGATCATGACGAATTTCATAACGAACTTCCCGCTAAAAATATTCACAACATCGACACAATGAAATTGCAATACACATTGCATCAATGATTGTGTTTCGAATTTGTATCTTGGAGGAAAGAAGGAATAATGAAAAAAGAAAACAGAAAAAACGTAACCGAGAGAATCATCGTACAGTCTTTGTATGAAATTATACATTAGTCATCTCTTGGGAAGAATATTTGTATAAGATACATACGATCATATTATATATACGCGTGTCATGAGAAGAATGATGTTTTATCAAATTTCAAGCCACAGTTACGTTCTTTTTAGTTCATGATTCACGGACAATTTCAAAAGAGACGATGTTATTTCGACATTCGTCCGTGATGCGTGGTGCGCAATTCCTACCACGTTGGAGGAAGTGGGGGACGAAGGAAGGTCAGGGATATCGTTGTTGTAAGGCGGTCGTTGAGCTGTGTGTATGTGTAGATGTAAAATAAAACGAAGCATGAATAAAACAAGAAAAAAGAGGGGATGGGAGTTCAGAATCATGCATTGTACAGAGAAGTGTAAAAATATGTATGTACGTGTGTACATCAAATGAGGAAGGGAAACTTGAGAGGAGATAATCATTTTTACGAGAGCTCCAACGATGTGAACTGGATTTTATTTTGGACACACACCGTGAACTCGATTACACTTCACCGCGCCAATCAAGGCGTCGATTGAAGAATTACATATAGCAATACTTTTAAATCCTCAGGATTTACATATTCGTGTACATTGAAATTAAAATTTTCAACTAATTTTAAATATTCATTATATATACTATATACGGGGAGTCACAGAAAACATTCCAATTTTCCAGAGGAGTTGATTCCTGGGCCAAAACGCGCTCTTTTTCTTGGTAAAATATTTGGAAGTGCTCAGTTTTTGAATTATCAACAAAATTAAATAATTATTCAGGTGGGTACTTGAATGATCAATGAGTACACTTGATTAGTTGGATTCAGCTCTGGAATCAAGCTCTTATTTGAACATCACCTCTTGAAAGTGTGGGCATTTTTTCTGAAACACCATGTATATTCCATTCTACATTGTGAATATTCAAAAGAAATTGACAATTTTATTGTCCATTGTCAATACACGAAGCACATTGATTTATGAGCGTGAAAATATTTCAAGTTAGGGAGAAAGAATATAAGTATACTATAGTAAATGACTGAACCGTTTAGAGTCGTTTAAAGCCCAACTACGACTTCATTACTTACGAATTACAGTGTTATAGTATGTCGCGAGATAAAGTTTATAGTCACTTGTTTTCAGTTCTCAAAGCGGAACCTTTCGAGTCATTCACGATATGAATAAGATAAATGAAATTCGTAAAAATTCCAACAAAGCATTCGAGATATGACGAATGTCTAATATTTTCAGCGATTTCATATATAATGATTCAAGAATTCCCAAACTATAGCCAGTTGAATAGCAGGTGAGTCATTCATTCCCTTCCTGTACTACTCGTATCTCGCATCATAATTTCAAACGATATTCATTGGAATTATTGAAAATAATGTTCGAATATGGAAATCCTGCTCTCGCTGGTTTATGTCGAAATCCTAATCTTCCATCGTTAACGACGATATTTTAAAAATTTTTCACCAATTTCAGCGTTAGAAATTCGTTATCGTAATATCCCGAGGTCCCCACAATTTATAATGTATGAAATATTACACCACACACACGATTTACTAATCCTTAATGCTCGATTTCATCAGATTGCCGATAGGAAACATTCATTCAACGAAGAAGTTATTACGATAGCCTTTATAATACCGTATATATCGTATATCTCAGGGCTGGTACACCTGTCGATATGAATCTCCTACCTCGAGGGCAATTCGTTGTGAACTCGGAAGGGAAGAAGAGAAGTTTGCGTAATGAAAGAGAAAAAAAAGGAGTGTACACCGCGCCTAATGACCAACGAATGCCGAAATTTGGGTAACGATCGGTTGATAATTTCTTGAATATATAATAACGATAATAACATAAAACGATCTTTGCGCAATTTCCAAACTTCTGCGGGGTTTTAAGGCGACAGAGAGTATGAAGAAATAGAATATAAATTCAAAGATTCTCATGTACCTTAAAATTAAATTTTTGAAAACAAAGAAAGAAACTTATTCCAACGTTCTTCATCAAAATTTTAGAAAGAAGCTATTCGAATTTGGAATTAAATATTGCATGTTAATGTTTTTGTGAGACATTCGATGGAATTTATTATCATCGATGTTACATAAAATTAAGGAAAAGAAGACACAAAACTCCTGATGGTAATTGTACGGCCCTGATCTTTGGAGGTTACAACCGACATGGTAGTCAATCGCGAGTTTTACGCAAGTAATCATAGATATCGCAACAATTGAGACACAACTTTACATTATCAATACGCAACAACCTCGTTCGAACGATAAAGTATTTTCCTCCTCCGCAATGAAATATTATGAAAAATTTTTATATCAATAGGTAATCAATATTTTTTGTCAAAAAGGGTTTAAATTGCCACACCTTCATCCATGATTTATTATGTTCAAATGTGAATTAATGAAGGTAAAATAATGATTAAAAACAGCCGTGTGTTGAAATTTTCTCTCAGGAAGTTAATCATCTTTTATAAAGTGATTTCGTATTTTCATTGGAAATAAATTTCTTCGTTAAATGCCCAACTTTGGTAATTCTTTTCGATAACTTTATTTATCAGGTAATAATGTTATCAATCCTATTCAAAAGGGTGCCAATAGTGGGGGCGATTAAACAACAGGGCAGAACGAGAACTCGTATTCTATTGTTTGTTTGTTGCATGTATAACAAAAATAAAGATTCGTAAGAATGGAGATATCGAGAAATAATGTTTCTGAAGGTTGAATCGTTCATTGAAACGAATTGGTAATCTGATAACCAAGTAATCTGTGGTCAAAATCCCAAATTGTTGTGCGGTATATATTCTTCGAACGATATTTTAAGTTGCAAGGAGTTAATTCGGAAACATAAACACCGATGATTCATCAGATTTTGTGAGCTCGAATTTTCGGTTCATTTCTATGAACGATTCAAACTTCAAGAACATTAGAAATAAAGTTATTAGAAAATAGGAAAAAGCAGAAGAAAAGAGTTCTTGTTCTCCAAACAAGAGGGATATGAAAAATACATTGCAGGTGCATATTTTGTTGATACGATACAAAAATTGCATAAATTGATAAATGAAAAACAACACTTACAACGTAACGTTGAACACTTTGATTACTTCGGAGGTGGGAAAATTGTATGTGAAATATAAAGCGAAAAAAATGTCAAGATTACATATAACTTATATACATAAATTATGTATAATTTTGAAGATTTTTCCACTCGGAGAGAATGTACATACGAAAGTCTTACTTTACTGTTTTGGAGAAAATTAATTGCGTTTCATTCATATGAATTAATTTGTGGGTGATGTAGCTACTAATTTTATTTCATCCAATTCATTTATCTTGATGAGAATTAGGGCTGGAAACAGAGATTTTGAGATCAATAGTAACTTTGCTGAGACGTAATGAATTTCTTCAAGAAAACTAGTAAAATATCTAGTGGAACACTGTTTCATCACACTGAGCAGCAAACTACAAAACTTATGCTTAAATCCACTATTCCCAATGCCGATGTGAGATTCATAAACAGTGATCAAAGTATCCTTCTGCTCATAGATGAATAAAAACTTCCAACGTCAACGACTGTTGTACAATAATGAACTTTCTGCTGTAACAGGATTTCACGAGTGAAGTGAAATAAAAGCATTTTACGAATTTCCAAGCCTTCAATTGCAATTCAAGATGAATTCAAAAGACTGAAATTTGATGAAAACTCTCGGAGTATTGCATCATATGCTTAAAAATGCGACTTTACAAAGAGAATCATGTTTATGCAGTTGTACTCCTTTTCCGTCTTGTCGATATGAGTATTCGAAATTCAGTGTTATCCAAGTTACAACCTTCGCGCTCGCGTTGTGCAACAAATTTCAATCCAAACATCCGGTATATATTCGAATGTATGATCCATTACGTGGCCTCCGAAATGAATGCAGCTGACTTTGTTTAACGCATGAATTTCAAATCAAGTTGGAGTTTGAATTGTTCATCGAAAAGAGGCGAAAATCGAATATTCCGACTCAATTTTCTCCAATCAAATATACGTGGTTCAGATAAAGTCTGTAAGCCTGTGTCCCGATCGCCGGGACCTATCAATTGTAGTTATGTGTGTTTCAATTCTTTTATATGTAACTATTGGATTATGAAACTTTTGGACGTATTTTAAAGGTCTGCGTCAGACCCAGAAGTTAATTTTCAAATGTGGAGGCGATTTCCGCTTCCCTCTTTTGATCTAACCAGGAAAAGGAAAATTGTTAATATATTACGAAACGATCTCATTACCAATGAAATAGGAAACGACTCGATATCCAGCGGTGTAATTTCAATGAGAAATTGGGAATAATAATATGAAACGAAACAGAAAAAGTATCATTACGAGATTGACAGTAAATGAAGCCAGTATCAAATTTATCATCAAGTTACCCTTCCCATATTTGCCCTTTGAATCTTTCCTTTTTGAAAAGCAGTAAGGTTTTTTCAAACAAATTTGTATTATCAATTATTCTATGGAATATTTGCGAAGTTTTGATGTAAAATTAATAGGAAGTTTTTGTTCTAGGTGACCTAATCAAGATGCATAAGAAGAACGATCGATCAAGAGTCAAGTAACGTTTCAAAAATCTATTTTCATATATTTGCCCTTCTGTCTTTGTTGCAAAGATTTGTGAATAAGAATGACGTTACTGTTGCATCGAAAAGTATGCTGATGATTTATATATGGCATAGTACTGCATCCTCTTCACGATTTCCTCACCGTCTGCTTCAGTTACTGATAAGTTAATGCGGATGTTTTTGAAATAATCCAATAAGGTGCTGATAAAGACAGAATAATCATTTGAAATTTTTTCAGATACATTTCTGGCAATTTACTGAACCGAAGAAAAACATCCTATGATCTCATAACGTACCTATTTATGATTCATCTAAAATTCACAGTATTCGTCTTTGAAAGACTGAAACAGTAAAGATAATATTTCTTTAGAAACTTCCTGCGTGAACTGTTCAACTGTTGAGCGACTTCTGTATGCAATCGATTGACTCTTAACCTGCTTTTCAACAAATACTCAATTTATTTCATTGCAGTATGGAAGTCTCATGTTCAAATTTTTATCTTGCTGATTGATTCATTCATCTTTGTATAAATATATATATATATATATATATATATATTTAAATTACATTCACTTTTGGACATGTATTCAATGGAACCATCATGAATATCATATTGTTAAATTTTGGATTCCCCAAAGAACAAGTTTAACCGTTGGAAAAATGGTTAAAATTATATATAATTTTTATAGAATTATATATCCTTTTGAGAATTCCTTCACTTTGGTTACTTTGGAAACACTATCGTGAATTTCAAATCAGACTGGTTCGCATTTGATTGCAAATTCGCTTCGATGAACGACTCAAATTTCAATAATATGACTCATTCACGTTTGGAGGTCGATCATGACATTGGACTCTATTCGGGTTACCCGATTCTTTTCATCTACCCTCTAGGCTTTGTTAGTTTTTCCCACATAATCAATATCAACCCCTCTTATTGCCACATGTTCCGACCACTCCTATGTCGTCATTTTCTTCACAGTGATTGCATTTTTCGTTGTTCCAGAGTTTTTATATAGAATTATATCGAATATAAGAATGATTCATCCATTTCTCATTGAGATACGATAGTGCGGCTATTATTTCTTCTTCATAATTGAATTTCTCCGACGACATATCTTCACATTCTCCTAAGATGGAAACTGAGAAGGGGTGGGAGAGGAGAGACGGTATGAGGATTTCGCGTACTCGTAGTCACCCGCACAACAGCCGCGGTTATCAAAGAGGTAACCGGAGAAGAGGGAGAAAGGAGAGAGAGGAGGACACGCATAAACGTGTATCCTTTAGTAAGCTCAAAATGGCGGTGGTGTATATCTACGGTTGTGACAAAGAGACACAATACAACGGCTAATGTATAGAGCAACAGCTACAGCAAAGTTTGCATTGATAGCAAGCGCACGACGAACAACGTGACGCAATCTCATAAAATGAATTGCCTGATATGCTATTGCTAGATATTACGTCCGCTCGCACACCCAACTATGATTATTGATGAATATTATTGGACTGGTTTGAATAAAGAGTAATATCAAAATACGTACATGTACTTTTTCTCCTGATTATTGTGTAGAATAAGCAAGGGTGTATCATGACGTTCATTCATAAATGTAGAACTTACGATTCGGGATTTTTTCCGTTGAAAGATACATTAAATCTGGAACAATGATGCAATAATGAGGAAAATAAACGAAGAACAGACACTTCGATTGAGCAGAGGTTAGAATTTCGAATACCGTCATTTAAAAACTCGATTCTTCGTCCTTACAGTGAATTCGGAAGCAATGTGGCAATTTGATACGGATATGTCGCGATACTTGGCTTGTAGCCATAAGTATGCTCGGTCCAACCCTGATAATCACGTCAATACACGTCAAAATAATCATAAAAGCAGTGTCATTTTTTTTCATGACACTCATCACAGGGGAATCAAATATCAACCACGGAATGGATATCGTCGCGTGTACTCGAAAGAGATGTTTTGTTGAAAAAACGTTACCTTGATATTTGTCGCCGTACGTCGCTGACCGAAGGATGACAATAATTACGATGATGTTTACTTCTGCTCATTTATATTATACAAATTATTCCGAAAAGTACCGTTTGCGTCGTCTGCTCGAGTAACCTTCGAATGTAATCCTTTCTGTTATTCGATCACTTTTCCTGTTTCACTCTATTATCAAAGTGACACACTACTATTCGTCATTCATGCCTCGTATAATCAAGGCGGATATAATATCTGGGAAACGAAACGACGATTCCGATCCGTTCTTTTCAGAGTGGGAACAGAATAAAATTCACACTGATACTAGAAGCGAGCTGGTTTTTGGATGCGATGAGATGAATGATGTTGAATAACAAGAACAACTGAGATTGTGACGAAACTCAACAACAAAATGAGAAATAATCTCATATGCAAAACGGACGGACGGACGGTCCAACGTTTGGGCCGGCCCACCGCTCAGAAACGACGGCGGTATTGAAACGTTTGAGCACAGACCGTTCGCGCCATTGTGCAGCTAACGACTGAAGTAAAGTCGAATCCGTATCCGTAAAAGCTGGCTAGCGCTGGACACGACAACGACATCAGCGCCACGACATCAGAAATTGCTCTCCTCCTTCTCCTCGTTCAAAACTATGGAGTAGTTGCGCATGCGTATTTCATGTATTTTAATACCGGTATTACCGTAAATCACATACACACACGACACTCCATTCTATAATTTTCCGTTTGCAAGTCGGTGAGTAGTGGTTGTTTTACAACAAAAGTTTTATTTATTGCTCTCTTAAGAAGAATTTTTTCCACTTATCGAACACTGGAGTGAGGCGAGACGGTTTTATTGATCAAAGTAAAGCGGGTGTCATTGCCAACCCATCCAGCGGTTTTCGTAATTTCATAACCTAAAAATACATTATTCAATCTTTTCCATCAATTATTTTTCATATGCAACTTCACATTGACTCCCCATTGATGATAAGCATTCAAAAATTGCCATCACTCCAATTTTGGTTTGAATTTGAACCCATATAGGACAGCAATTTAGAAAGAGTTTTCAATGAATTCATTTGGCCTATGCAGGAATCCTGACGAGAAAACAATGTTCGAACAGCATGCAAATAGATAAAATTTGTGCCATTTCCCACTGTCCGCACGCTTTATTTTCACCAGAGAAGATTGCAAATATCTCGTATATAGAAACAGCTCTTTTCGACGGAGGACTTTACCCGATGTTTCCAGTTCCAAAGAATTGATTCAAGAAGATTTTATATGAGCTTGAATCTTCGTTCCGTTTCAATAAACGATTCAAACTTCTACAGCATGAAAAATATGCACGTGGGCAAAACAGACGACGAGCAAGACTGAAGTGAATGAATGAATGATGAATTTATTTAGGGAAGAATTTGCATATTGTTCGATATTTCATCAAAGTTGATAATTCTGCTAAAAATTTCCCATACGAAACGACAAGATTTTTCCCTTCTGTTTCAATGCGGTTTCTGAAACCGGAATGCACGATGCGGCATCGTCAATTTACGATACAAGTCTATCGGCTCCAGGGGCGGATCCAGAGGACTGTCTCAGAAGGGGCGATGGCAAAAAGTATATATGACCTCTACGAAAAACAAGGTCATAACAATCTACATAACCATTCTCAGTCTGAATAAAGCTATGAATAAAAAAACATAAACGAATAGTGTTTTAAAATAGAGCGATTCTGTGAAATTACCAGTAACCAATGCAAAATACACACGATACTTTTTTCCGTGATAAAATGAAATGAAACAACCAACCAGATCTTTTATTCATATGGAAAAAGGTCTGCCTGGTTGATTTCTGCCATTTTATTCAATTATCTTTGAGTATTTTGGGTAGAGAGATCTGATCACTCTCGCGTCTACGGGATGCTCTTAATATATATTTCTAATTTATTTATTTAATTTGATTTTCGCACACTGAGTTATGTGAGTATACGGGAATTAGCAGCTCACCAGGTCATTCAGTATGTCCGTAGGATAAGTAAAAAAAAAAACAAAAGTTTGGCAAAACTCGATTTTATCATTCACCATAGTTGCCTCCGAGGGTGATACAACGAGTATAGCGATTATTCAACTTTTCGATACACCTTTTAGGCCTCAGTTTCAGCGATTACTTCATCATTGGACTCAAGTTTCTTTCCAGCAAGCATTCTCTTGAGATCTGAAAACAGGAAAAAGTCGTTGGGGGCTAAATCTGGAGAATACGGTGGGTGGGTAAGCAATTCGAAGCCCAATTCATTCGATTTTGCCATCGTTTTCATCGATTTGTGACACGGTGCATTGTCTTGGTGAAACAATACTTTTTTCTTTCGCAAATGTAGCCGTTTCTTTGCGATTTCAGCCTTCGATCGGTCCAAAGGTGCACAGTAACAGTCGCTGTTGATGGTGGTCCCTTTTTGGAGATAGTTGATGAATATTATTCCCTTCGCATCCCAACATATAGGCGCCATCACCTTATCGGCCGACTGCTGCGTCTTTGCTCGCTTTGGAATCGATTCGTCGACTGCTGTCCACTCAGCTGACTTTTTTGGATTCTGGTGGGTAATGGTGAAGCCATGTTTCATCCATTGTCGCGTATCGACGATAGAATTCGATCTTATTACGGTTTAACAGCGCCAAACACTCCTCTGAAGCATCAATTCGTTGCTGTTTTTGGTTGACTGTGAGCTCACGCGACACCCACTTTGCACAGAGCTTTCGCATACCCAAATGTTCGTGTAAAATGGTAAAAACACTACCATCTGATATCTTCACAATGTTAGCTAGCTCGTGCACCTTCAATTTGCGATCGTTCATAATCAATTTGTGGATTTTTTTATGTTCTCTAGGATAACAGCCTCATTTGGAAGTCCACTGCGCTCTGCATCATTTGTGCTGGTACGACCACGTTTAAATTCAGCAATTCCCTTCTCTACCATTTGTCTCAACGGAGCAGAATCCGTATAATATTCATCAAGCCATTGTTTGATTTCCACTGTATTTTTTTTATCAAAAAGCAATGCTTTATCTAAACTCGAAATCCATTTTTCTCCATTTTTTTTCAATAACAAAAGGTGCTTTACACAAAATGCTATGACTCACGAATCAATCGTCAAATCGCTTTCAAAAGTACACACATATCGTTTGAAGGTTAGTACTAAATAAAAATCATATGGAAAACATTCTAGTAATGCCATCTATGTGTCATCCTACGGACTGTTTGAATGGACTGTTATTTCAAAGTTTTCTTACGCTCATACGGTTGATTCGTTGATAATTTTTATTTATTTATATATTCATTTATTTGAGTATTAGCGTAATGGGCGTTTAAAGTATTCCGGATAATATGGATGCAGTTTGCTTGGGAGGGGGGGGGGGCGATAGGGGAAATCGCCCCCCCCCTCCTCCTGGATCCGCCACTGATCGGTTCTTATCGCATTCTATAGGCCCTGGTGAGAATGAAGCTCATAAAGTGGCCTGGGAACGTAACCCAATGGCGATACAAACGCCATTTGAGAAGGAATTGAAACATTTCCATAATTCATTCGTTCCAATCCCCGCTCCCTGGGATTTCGATCTCCACCAGGGGGACTCGAGAGAGACGTATTTGGCTTTACCGTAAGATTCCTATAGAAGAAATCCCGGTTATTTAAAAAAACATGCACTGGGAGAAAAAATTTCCGGGAACAATAAAACATTTAGTTGGATAGTCGCCATAAAATACTTAATTGATTCGAATAAACTTTCATTGACTCAATTAACTAACTGTTTCAATTGATTCAATATTTCATAGCATATTAAATATTTGTTTGATTGAATGAATATTTAATCGAGTCAATGAAAGTTTATTCAAATCAATTGAATATTTTATTGCGACTATTCAACTAAATATTTCATTGTTCCCGGAAATTTTTTCCCTCATGGTGGTTATATTTTTTCGAATAATTAATACTTTTTCTATAGGGATTTCACAATAAAATCAGATCTAATTTTCTCAAATTCTATAGGATACGATAAGAGCCGATAGAGTTCTATCGTGAATTCACGATGCCACAACATGAATTAACATTTCAGAGACAGCATTGAAATCGATAGGAAAAATCTTATCTTCTCCTATGGGAAATTTTCAGGAGGGGGGAGTATGTAAATTGATTTGAACTCGAAGGGACGAGATCAATTGTTACATTGAGATCAGAGTTATAATTATGTTGGTGACTTCACATCAAATCTAAAGAAAAATACTATTGAATTTACATGATTACTACAGACCAGATTTAAATGCAGATTCGATATCTCCTTATGCATTTTTCATCATTTGTACTGAGGAAATTCAATGCCAATGGAATGCGGTCGTAGGAATTTCAATTCTTTCAGTATTCCTGAATTCAAATTCGAGTACTAGGAACGATAAATACAAAATTGGTAATTGTTGTCTTCATCTTCTCTGGGTCATTCGTTAACTTTTCAGTCTTTCGTCGATTGTTTTGCACGTGTACGTGTGCGTACATTATGACAATCGATATACATTTGACGTGTGCTTAATACGTACATAAGAATTTCTATGTGTAACTTGTTATTGCAACGAAGCACTCGCATCTTGCCACATCCGTTCAGAAGTCGACCAACGATTATGACATTTGTAACATTTACTTATCTCGATGAAGAGGAATGGAATATGACATCGTTGCGATCTATATCACTGAATCTAAACGTTTTTGTGGAGATCAAATGGATTCTATATTCACTTCTGAATTTATAATTAAAAAATAAAAATGATGATAATCAACATAAAATACACAGAGAGAACTAATGTGTAGAATAGTCCCACAATTCATTGAGGGTGACCGCCATGGCAATGCAAGGAGATTGCAATCTGTGACGGATATAGAGTTATTTATTCGAATTCAGTCCTAAGAGTACCAGAATTGGATGTATTTCTATAAGCAATTATGGTACTTTTAACGCTATATTCAGTTCAATAATTTCATCCATCACAGCCTGGCGCTGATCTTTAATAAATTATGGGACTTGTTAAAATTTATTTTTCAGCGTGTATTCAATTCAAAATCACTGTTTCTTTCTCTACAAGATGATTTACAATTTCCGTAGCATATTTCGCAAACGTATTCTACGTAGAAAAACAAACAACTTTTTGCTCCAACATTTTTTGATCTGAAGCGTAGTTTCAGAGCTGACTCTATTCAATCAGTCAAGTAAAAGCTACATGATTACACACATTGATCGTTGAAGTGGCAGATCCCTGCTTGAAGAATCTCATTGAACCGATTGATTCTCGATGGATTTGAATCAGTTGTCTGCATCATAATCAATGCGAATCAATCGTTTCAACGAGATCCTTTAAGCAGGGATATGCTTGTCACCTGAATCGTCAACGTATTTTGTTTGAAACTCGGAACCTAAGCTTCAGATCGAAGAAAAACGGTATGCGTAGAATTAATGCCTGTGAAAAACTGTACGGAAATTACGAATCATCCTGTATGTTACAAGAAGCAAAATAATTACAAGCAAACTTATTAGTACTTTTTATGTGTAAATAAAACAGAAATTGACTTACGTTCGATATTATAGTGTGAATTTAGACATCTAGTTGAAATTCTGAACGTTGTTCGGGTAATACATATCGCGATGAAGTTCCCACACGGAAAAACTGTCACGAAGTTAGTCAAACCGCGTGCATTGATGACCAATGTGCAAGGAAAAAAACATTGTTTTCGCATTTATTTTCAATGCGCTAACATAAGTGTCCAACGTTCATGCATTCGCCATCGGTGTCAATATGAAAAAAATGTTTTTTTGTTATACATTTACCATCAATGTACAAGTTTTTATTATTTGCGTGACATTTTCTCCGTGCAGTTGACGATAAAAAGGCTTGGAACGATTGTTTCTCGTGAAAATATAAAACAAGATTAGCCGGTAAAGATAACTATGAATGCATGGACTCGATATTGCCGAAATACATACGCAGAATCCAAATCAAATATTTATACTATATAATGAGAATGATAATGACGATGTAGCGATACCGTTGAGCACAGGAAAAATCATGCGAACCTGTTCAACATCACGTACACTAATATCGAATGAACCGCTTAGCACGTAATCAACACGTGCGCGCTCTTGACTGAATATATGATTGTGAATTTATAAAGTATGTCTTTGTCAAAATCTCTTCAGGGCTGCTCTTAAATCGTGTGGTATGCTCAGTAGGGCAAAAAGGCAGGGCTGGGAAAAATACTTCAAAAAATTATTTCGAATACCAGAATACATTTTGTATTTCTGATACATTAAAATGAAATACTAGTACATCCCTATTCCAAATGTCCGGCAGATAATTTTCTGTCAGGATTTGGTCGGTTTTTGTCCCAGGCATGATGATTTCCGACAGAACCAGACAGAATTTTGACCGGAATCCGTCAGGTTTTGTTTGGCTTTGTCTGGCGTTCCAAACTGTGCAGGATTTGGTCGGTTTTTGTCCCAGGCATGATGGTTTCCGACGGAACCAGACAGAATTTTGACCGGAATCTGTCAGGATCTGTCGGACATTTTTAATAGGGATTCGTAAACATTGTATGGGTCTGAAAAAACCTCTCTTCAATCAACTTTGGAAACTGTGAAAGATACAAATACAAACAATGTAATCAATTTCATTCATCCATGGTAAAGGTACACTGTTGGAAAAATTCTGGAATTTAATAGAAAATTTCTCCTAAAATTCAAAATTTCCATATTAAACTTGACCAAATTTTTGAATTCAATACAAGTTATGAAATTTTAGAATTTCTTATTGGAATGTCAAGAATTAATCATTAAATTCACAAATACCTTATTAAAACTAAGAACGATATTATCCAAGTTGATATCATATTATGAAATTCAATAAATTGTGTTATGTAAAATGTTTCATAATATGTTTATGAAACCTGAGACAGATTTTTTTTACTTTGTACTTAAATTGAATCATATACAGAATAATTGAAAATTCATAGAAGCTGATGAATTGTCACAAAATTTTCTGAGAATATATGAGATTTCACAACAGTATTTGGCCACCTGTGAGATTTTTTCAAAAGGCAACTTTTGAAGGAAGTAATTAAGGTGCCTATGAGGGAAAGGAAGTATACAAGAAGTGCGAATTAACTTGATCGACTTCAGTTTCGTTCCAAGACTTGTCGGGATTATTTCATTCCGAGAAATAATATTTTTTAATAATATACATTGAGAAAATCGGAGCTGAATTTGATTTCAGCTTCATTTTTTTTAACTACAGTAGCCATATTATTATTGAGGCAGCTATGAAGAATAGTTGTGATAGTCATCATATAGATCCTGCAACTACAAACACAAATTGGTGTCGATTGTCAAAGGAGATCTAATTGAACGTCATCCCTCCCAATTAGAGTGGCTGAATCTAATATGCAAAGAAAATTCGATTGGGATCCGGTGGTCGAAGATCGTCTCAATACCTTGTTAAGAACTGAAACAAAAATAACCGTTTCTTACCCCAGATTATTGCAAAAAAATCAGCAAAAAAAAAGAAGCGATCAGTCCGGTTATAATGAGATGAAAATGTTCAGATAGTTCCACACACCTAGTAGATAAGAGATATTATAACGCTTGAGATTCCTCAACCAAATTCTGTTTACCAAATATTCAATCGATTCAACTATACCTATTCCAGTTTGGCATATTGTTCATTGTATATTGTTTCCGTTCAATCAAATAATGCAATTCTTACACAGGAAAAAAAACTATCTTGTATCAAGAAAATATTGTTTTCGTTATATATGAACCACGGATTGTCTCAGTTCAATGCAATTTGCTTTGAATCAAGAATTTTGTTTTTTCCTGTTTTTGATTCAAAGCAAATTGCATTGAACTGAGACAATCCGTGTTTCATATATAACGAAAACAATATTGTCTTGATACAAGATAGTTTTTTTTTCTGTGTAACATATTTCCGAAAAAGGGGGTAATAAATTGTAGAGCCTAAATAAACGTGAATCGTTTATTTCAAGACACCCTGTACGTTTATAACAAGAAAACATTGCCAATTATATATTGGCGGGCACGAGACAAAATCGTGACAGAGCAGAGTGCAAAAGTTGAGATTATTTCGTCATGGTCGTATAGAAAAGAACGGACACTATAATTTTATAATCACATGAGTAAAAGTGACGAAAAGAGATGTGGACTATTCAGTGATAATAATGACCACATGCCGGATACGAAGCCGATAAGAAAAGAAAGAAACGAAAGAGATGTAAACATTGTCGTTTGGAGTGATGAAAAACTATCAATTTTCATGACGCAACGTTCAACAAATTCTTGTTGTTGTTTTTATTTATATACAATTTGTTTTTATTTCCATTATATAAAAACAGTATAATGTATACATCCTTTATAATCTTCTCATTAATTGATATATATATATATATATATTTGAGATGGATGATTTTTAAAAATGGAAAGAGATATTTTGAAAGAATCATACTGAGACAAAAAGAGTGAAATGGGAATTTGAATGAATTTTGTAAATGAAATATGAAACAAAAACTGAGAAGGAAATCCAAGGAAGAATCATAGACGAATATAAAAGATTTTCAAAGAAAAGCATGAAGAAAAACACAGATGAATAATCTTGAAGAAAAAGTTGGACGTACATGAAAAAATTCCCGCAAAGAGAGATAAATTATACATCAGTATGTTCCCATCTAGAAATGTGACTCTTCGGCATCTTAGGCCTGCCTTGGGCCAAGTTACACTGTAAAAAACAATCGGAATTTTCCTGTGTACATCAACCGGAAAATTCCAATCATTGATTAGGAAATCAATTTCCGGTACATTTATATGAAATTGCCCATACATTTATCTGAAAAAACTATTCTAAACTTTATGGGATTTTTCTCAACATTTCACAGTGAATTTCCGAACAAGTTGGGAAAATTCTTAATGCATGTATGTGTTAATTACTTTACATAAATATATAGGAATTTTCCCATAAAATTTTTTACAGTGTAGGGCTTTTGATAGGCCAATTTGGAGAAAAGGTAATTGCTAACTGGGTTTTGGGAATGCATCTATTATGAAAATGAATCTACGGTCAGAAAAATGATCGTCTTATCATACACTGAGAGAAAAAATTTCCGGGAACAATGAAATATTTAGTTGAATAGTTACCATAAAATACTTAATTGACTTGAATAAACTTTCATTGACTCGATCAAATATTCATTCAATCAAATAAATATTTAATATGCTATGAAATATTGAATCAATTGAAACAGTTAGTTAATTGAGTCAATGAAAGTTTATTCAAATCAATTAAGTATTTTATGGCGACTATTCAACTAAATGTTTTATTGTTCCCGGAAATTTGTTCTCTCAGTGTAAGATAGAAGTCGTTTTACAACTAGAATGGGCTGTCTTAATATAAAAGTCGCGCTTACAACTGTTTTACAAACCCATGTGGAAAAAATGTCAAAAAATGTATACAATTGTGCAGAAATTGTATACAAATTGTGTACAATTCATACAGTTTCGGACATTTTTTCCGTATAGAGACGAACAAAAATTGTCTGCTCTCAAAATGAATCTCATCTTGTCACGAGAAAGATGACTGATTTTTTATTCCGGTATTGTTTTTCAATTCAAACAACTTTGGGACTGGACTCGAGACTCTCCAGTAAAACCAACAAAATTTAATTTTATCAATTCTAGCGCAAGATTCCTTAGGTCAATGTACAAATACTTAAAGAATGGAATGGGAGAACATTTTTGAAAATATTTTTTGGATTTTGAACACTCAGGTCCATTCAAAACTGTTGCAGTCTCGAAAAAGGTCTTGCCTCGTCTTGTCTTGGTCTTGAGTAGAGAAAAATTGCTTTATGTTCCGGATGCAATCAATTTCATCCTCTTGGACGTGTTATTTCTAACTATTACATGTCGACACTTGACTTGATGTAAAAATTTGTCTTCAAAGATAGTAAAATTGAATGATATTTTCTATGTTTAAATTTTGCTCAAGAATCTCGAGTCCATCTCTAAACAGCTTTGATTTTCAAAACTTTCAATCTTCGGACTGAGCGAATTTCTCCGGATGTCGAGCTCGTCATGCTCTTCGGGAGTTCAATTACGAGAGTATTTTCATTACCAATCTTTCTCGAAACCGCGAACAACGTACACGTGTTATATGCAGCGCAGGGGTTCTCATGTGATTACTATAAGGAAGCTCGTCTTGTCGCGAGATGAGTTCCGTTTCACAACCAGAAGAAACCGTCTGTTGGTGAAATGGAATCGTTCAAGACGGTTTCCGTCTCATCGCAAGACGGATGTCCGTTTGAAAGCATTTTGAAACAAGGATTGTCTTATGATTATGATGTCCCATCGTGTCATTAGACGGTACTTTTCTGAGTGTATGTGATTATCTAATTTGAAACCAACCAGCAAAGTGAACGAAATGTAAATTCAATAGGTGTGGAATTCACTCGAAAAGGGGAGAAGTGAAAAAATCTTAATTTATCATTCAATCCTATGTGAAGGATGCCACGCCCTTCTGTATTACATGCGTTCTATGAATAACGAATTATCAACACAGGAATTTATTGCAGAGTTGTTCAAAACATCTCGTGTGGAAATTTCTCACGGGCTTAGACCTAGGCCAGGTTGGAATGTTACGCTTTTCAATCTAGGCCCCGTAATGGTATCAAATATCCAGGCAAAACAATGATAGCTAACTCGGGGTCTATATGGGCTGTGGATGGGCATACCTGAATTGAAACGTTCCGGGAATATACTGGCAACCTCAACTGGGGCCGTGGGTAGGCAAGCTTGTATTGGATGCCTAAGATGTACCGTTACGGGGCCAGGGCCTACGTTAGGATGCCCAGGATTGATTTCCACACGGAATTGTATTCTAACAAGTTCGAGAAGATTTTGTGAAGGTGTGGAGTACTCCACACCTTCACACCCCTTCCGCCGGTCCTTTATATATAATTTTAAAAAATTTCTCCACTCGGATGCCAACGAGTATTCACTTGAATACTCCATTGAATGTATGACTTCATAAATAACTGAAGAATTCCATTCACATTTCCGTTAAAGAGATTCTACGATATTATTTTCATTGTGTAGAGTCATCGGAAACTGACGATGTTCGATGATGATTCAATGTACGTGTATGCATAAAATACATGTATATCAATGTATTTGAAATACAGAAGAATTTGGTACCTCTATGCGGATGAGTCTTCTTTCAAAGAAGCATTTGTGTGTAATGCCACGAACTTGTTCAGAATGATCAATTGAATGTATAAGTTTTAATGTACGTGTGATCGTCACACAAAAGCAGTTGTTGTGAATCGACCGGACACTACTATTGTTTTTATCCCTAGCCCGCTTACTTTTATTTTTGCTAATGCAATTACATTCCACCTATATCTAATCCGTACACACATATGCGTCAAAATTATTTTTGCGAATGCTCTACGAGTCGTTTGTAAGAAGACCCTGTATACGCTGCGTCATTCATCTTTCTCCTCTACATGTCACTTCCTCGATTGATTAACTCAGTTCTATGCATATACATTTTGCCTTTTGCGTTGAATAAATGAATAGTTTCACGTAATCATCGTCATCGTACGCAAGAGACACAACAAACAAACCAGAGTAAAAATTATCCGTGTTTTTTTTTCATTTTTCAATGAGTTTTCATAAAACTGGAAATTGAATTGAAATGTAGACTGAAAAAAATTATTTTGTTGAAATGTGATCAACAAAAGAATTTTGTTATCCCAGCAAAATTCTTTCGTTGGAATAATAACATCTATTTATTATAATAACAAAAAAAATGTTATCATCACAACGAAAGAATTTTGTTGACACAACACAAATTTGTTTGTAACAACAAAAATGTTGTTGGGATAACAAAATTCTTTTGTTGATCACATTTTAACAAAATCATTTTTTTCAATGTAATACAAAATGACTGTAGTAGCAATGAAGAAATAATTCAAAGTTAGACGGTCGAAATTATTGATTGTACACTGAGAAAACGTGAAACAAAATTTTGGTCGAAATGAAACTTTTTGGTTGGCTTAAATAAAATTTATTCAGGATAAGCAAAATTTATTTGTCTGTATGAAAGCCTTAATTATTGTGAACCAAGTTTTGTTCACCCCAAATAAATTTTATTTCACCCAACCAAAAAGTTTCTTTGCGTTCATTTCAACCAAAATTTTGTTTGGCTGGAACAAACTGTGTTTTCAGTGTAATTTTTCAACCCGTTTGTCATTTTCCAAGAAGCTTTCAATATGTCTATGACATAACAACGAACCATGACAAGAACATTTTTTCAAACACTGAGAAAAATCACATAGTCGCTGTAACTAAATGCTAGCCACAGCAGCAAAATAATTTATTCATATATCAGACAGCTAGACTTTTATTCAAATCAACGCATTTTGTTTAGTTAATTGAATTCAGTTGGATTGAGTAAAACTTTCACTTCTCACAAATAAATGTTTTGACGTTGTGCTAACCAAATATTCCAAGTAAATCAAAATGTTATTTCAACTAAATTATTTAGTCGATAAAATATGATTGTACTGAAATATTGTTGGTTATTGAAAATCAAATATATACCAGGAATCACTAAACAACCTTGCTAGAAATGACTTCAGTGATTTTCTCGGTTATTACAAGGCCTCGCTAGGCCTTGAAAGTCCCTCGCAAGGGCATCGTAAGGTCTTGCAAGGTCTGGAGAATAACTAGAATGATTTTTGCTGAGGATATTTAGTCAAGAGATATTCTGTAAAGTTCTTTGCAATTCCACTTGCTCCATATTTTAGCACAATTTCACTGCATAAGAAAAGATTTTGTACGAATATTCTTCAGACAAAACGTTCCAAAAACCTTTGAACTAATGAAACTGAAAACTTTTGCTATGGAGTAATCTATTCTTCCAACGATAAAATCCAAAATTCCGTATCGTCGTTGCACGCGATTGCAGGCGTGTCGTTGAAAAATATAGATGGGTGGAAATACCGGTGAAACAATTGAAAATGATGAAATGGTAGTCAGCGCATGCGTAATCAGATTCTATTTGCTGAGGGACTTGAATTTTTAGTTGTCACAAATAAATTACTTATGCTACTATTAACTGCATTTTTTTATTTAAAATGAATAGACGTCAAATCATTGTTTTTGCTACCGCAAACAAATTTTTATTCATATCAAATAAAGAGTTATTCAAATCAACTAAAAGATTATTAACTAAAGTCTTTTTGCTCACGCAACTAAGCGATTTCTCTCAGTGTATTCGTATTGAATTCCACTTCATTCCCCAATGAACATTATGAGGACGAGGACTTGGAGACAACTGAAGGAGCTCTTAAAGAGATCTTATTGTCATCCAATGCGTCGATTTAGGAGATCTTACAGAGCTCTTGTTTAAGACCACTTTATGTTATCTTCATGTTCTCTTTAAGATAACATAAAGTGCTCTAAAACAAGACTTCCACGGGATCTCCTAAACCGACGCATTGGATGACATAAAGATCTCTTTAAGAGCCCCTCCAGTTATCTTCAAGTTCTCGTCCTCACAATGTCCATTGGGTCATCATTGTTTTCACATTGTTTGCCAAGTTTCAACCCTCAACCAACATTATACGTCTACAAAACCAGCTATATTTGAAACCGCATGTTACATACACGATACATTGATTATTGCTTTTGTTAAATACAAGAATCTTCCAATCTAACGAGTAATAATCAATTATGCAAATTTCTTCTCCCCAATAATGATCAAGCTCAATCAACTTTTATTACGCAACAACATTTCTCAGCAGAAGAGAATATTTTTCTCCTGTGCACCAGAATCCGTTGAAGTAACACTCCAACTTATTTCAGTGATTGTACGATATGATGTAACATTTCATAATATGGTATGATGTAAACGCCCACCTTTGTTCATCAAATTTTTCTTTTTCAAATCCGAATGAAATTATAATACGTACACGTGTTTCAATGAAATTTCGTAAGATCAAGAAGAATATTAACTTTAATATCGCTGCGATATATGTATATATACGCATGGATATACATAGGTATATCTATATTAACAAATTCAGAACCGCGATATTCATCTCACAGATATATTTCACAACTTCAGGGTGATTTTTAGAAATCCGTTTTAGATTCAAGGTGAATATTTGATGTTTCAGAACATCGCGCGATGATGTGATTTATGATTCTTTTCTGGTCCCAAGCGGATAGTCGATAGAAAAATCCGAGGGATCGATACAATTTTGTCGTTCATCGAGGAAGCATTTTTTCTTTTATCTTCGAATGAGAGAGAATGAAATGACTCCCTGATACTAAACTTTGCTTTTAGCGCCAGCGCTCACGAGGTTAAATTGGTGAACGACCTTTTCTTATTGTCGAAGCTAATAATAGACTTACATACCACAATACTTCAGAAATACAACATAATGAGAGTAACCATTTCTTTTAATTACAAAATTTATTTCATGATGAAATATTATTACCCTGTCACGTGGATGGGGGCTCTGAATTCTTTTTCTCTTCCCATCGTCTCTCTTCGTTTTCTTCAAATATATGTATGAGGTAAGAAGGAGAGAAAGAGGAAGGGAGAGAGAGAGAGAGAGATAGATAGAACCGTCAACGATACGGTAATGGACCACAGCCGGTTGATTGTGAAAAAATATTGCTTAATTTCTTACAGGTCAAATTGGTGAATGACCTTAGCTATTGACAGATCTAGAAATTCAATCTCCATTTGAAGTACTTACCTTAGAGAAGAGTGGGTGTACGTGTTCTGAGTCATGCATGGCACTATGGAGAATCAAGTAATGCGATGTTGCCTTTATCTTTGCTTCTTCTATTTCATCTTCCCTTTCTTCTTCTTCTTCTTCTTCCTCTCAAGTAGATCACGTAACCACACTGAAAATAATACATGGATATCAGTTTCTTAAATTTATTCATTAATTTTATATTCAATTTCAATTGATTGATGTTTTCAAGAAGTGTCATTAAGGATATGTTGTCCCATTGCTGTATCACATTAATATAATTTGCAATGAAAAATTTGCTTTGGAACACACCATATGTATGTAACTTGTATACAAATGGTGTTTTTTCTCCATCAGTGTAATTAATTTCTATCGAGTTGTCTCAGTTCATGAATATAATTGATATCAATTATTTATTATGATACAAATGTTGTTTCAATGCATGTTTAACTAAATAATTTCAGTGGCAAGGAATGAAATATACACAATTAAAATAACATAAAATCCCATGAAAATTCACCAATGTTGATTGATATTATTATTTTTTGACCGAATTCATACACTCTATGAGTTTTTTCATCATAAAATGAAATTATAAGCCTATCAGTACAGTTGATTACCATTGGTTAGTTTTCCTTATATGCAAGGATATGTGTGATTCACTCATCTTGTTACAATAAGTTACGTGCGTTTTTCATACACATCATGAACAAGCAAAATAATTCACTTCACGAACGTATCGGAAATTTAGTTGCTCATAATGGCGAAATTGACATCAGATGTGGAAAAACTTGAGACGTGTACTTTAAAACTTATCTTATCGCTGGTAGAAGTTGATTAAAAATTTTATTAAAATATTTTTCAATGCTTCTTTCTTATCACATGTATGAAACTTAGACGTAGCGAAATCTAAAGTGAAACTATGAATGTTAAAATGGCTCATACATCAATTCTCTTCTCAAATGTCATGTGCAGTTTTTGCAAGCCTGTTTCCAGATACTGTTTATGTCTTGTTGAACTTCACCTTATCTGATTGATTTACACGGAGAAAAAAGACGTTCTAGGTATTACTACATTTTGTATTGAAGTAGCAGGATAAGTGGAATAGTATAATTTTCACAATACATTGTAGTACGAATTCATGCTTTATGATGTGAAGTTGCGCCAAATTGGACAATTTTTGAAATCATTAAGGGAGTGCTTTGGTCAATTTTCCCACCAGAAAACTACTACATCGTTTCAACCGTTTTTCGTCATCAATATTCAATTTTAAATACATCAAACCTTTGAATCAAAGTATTCAGAATTAATCAAACAATCCGGGTCTGGTCTGTTTCTTGTTGAACTAAATCATTATAATTAATTAGGATGATATTTCGTTATCAGCCAATTGGAAATCTCCATTCAGCTTTTTTTATATTATAACAAATATAACTCGTGTACAATTATTTTGAGACCAGAGCCGGCTTCTCTTGTTTATTCTAAATTTTTTGATTTAAAGATCATTTTAATGAATTGAATATTAATGATGTCAAACGGTTGAAACGATCTAGTAGTTTTCTGAGGAAAAAATACACACCCTTAAGCATTAATTGTTACTACACTGTGTTCTAAAAACTGTACTTTGTCACTTATGGTTTTACTTTAGTAAAAATGTAATAATATTTAAAACCAAATTTCTCTCCGTGTACATGGAGAAAAATAAAGTTTAGAAGATTACTACATTTTTTACTAATTTGGCAAGATACGAGAAAATACTACTCTTATTGATTGACAATGTAGTAAAAATGAATGGTGTGCCTGACACTCTTTAGCATGAGCATGCAACGCTACAGATGATCAAGTACAGATTTTTACTACACTGTGTAACAATTACAGTCATGTTTTCTCGTATCTTGCCAATTTAGTAGGAACATAGTAATTTTCTGAACTTTATTTTTCTCCGTGTACATAATATTGTGGGTATATTAATGTGGGACACCAATAAAAACTTTTCGTTATCAAAACTAGTTAATTTATGAATAATACATTGAGAGAAAAAATTTCCGGGAACAATAAAACATTTAGTTGGATAGTCGCAATAAAATACTTAATTGATTCGAATAAACTTTCATTGACTCAATTGAATGACTGTTTCAATTCATGAAATATTTCATAGCATATTAAATATTTGTTTGATTGAATGAATATTTAATCGAGTCAATGAAAGTTTATTCAAATCAATGAAGTATTTTATGGCGACTATTCAACTAAATATTCATTGTTCCCGGAAATTTTTTCTCTCAGTGTAATAATAATAATAAAACTGTGTATTTATTCACATTTTTTGGACAGGTTTTTTTAATTTTCACAAAATTTCTCTCTGCGGATGCCACTGTCTTTTCAAGAAACCTATTGTGGAAGTGTAAATCCGGAAGACTTTACTAATAATCAGAAATTGGCATATTAAAGAGGACTCAAGCGCTCACTCAGAGAAGTACTTGGTTGATATAACCAAATTCTATTGATGAATACGAGCCAGGGTTGCAAAAAACCGGCTCTCCTGGGTTTTTCTGAGTTTGACTAGATTTTTTTAGGTTTCACTGGGTTTTTTCGAGTTTTATAAAATTCATTCAGATTATTACGTCACAATGATAACACTATCAGGAAAATTCTTGAATTGAATACGAAATTCCTTATGAGATGTCTAATTTCCACATGAAATTGAATAATGTTAGTGATGAAATTCCAGAATTTATTACTGGAATTCAATATTCATTTATTAAATTTCCCAAATATGTTCATGTTATTAGAATCAAGGGGAAAAAATTGATGTATGATCCATTTTCCGGACAATCATATCTATCTATCACTTCATTATTAATTTCTTGAAAGATGAGCAATACACGGAATTTGAGCACCCATTACCCAAATTACACGATGGATCGTTTTTTCAAATACATTATCCATTATTCAAGTATTGGATAATCCCTCAAAATACATTACTCATCATTCAGGTAATAGATATTTTCTTTAGATACATTATCCATTACACTGTTAGAAAAGCTCTTAAATTGAATACGAAATTCTTCATGAAATATCATATTTTCATATTAAATTTAATATTTATTCTTGAATTTAATATGAGTGATGAAATTTTACAATTTCTCACTGAAATGTAATAATTATTTATCAAATTTCACAAACATGTTATTAAAATCAAAAAGGAAATTCTGAACATTAAGAATAAAATTCTTAGCATCAAGAATTATATTATTGGATTCAATATTTTATTATGAATTCTGTTTAATAAATTGCTTATGAGAGAAACTTCATAACTTTTCTAACAGTGTATTCAAATAATGGATAATTTCTCAAAATACATTATGCATTATTTAAGCAATGGCTAATCTTTTAAATACATTATCAATTACTCGAGTAATGTGTAATCAAACTCCGTATGTTGCTCACTTTCTGAGCAATGAATAATGAACGGATAGATGAATATAATTATTCGGAAATGGATAATATATTCATGTCCATTATATCTTATCGAAAAATTAAAGAATGGAGAATCAAAATTTCTTTCTTGCCGATCTCTGCTCATACGAAATTTAACTGAATATATCTAATAGTTTGGGAAAGATATTCACTATTTTCACACGATTAATAATAATCTATAAACAGCAAAAAATACAGCAAGCGAAGATGAAACAATTCACATTGTCAATTTTAATTGTTTTTCGACAGTTCAGTGGATCACAGCCGTCCATTTTGCTTTGGAAAAATGAGTAAGAATTTGGAAATTTAATCAAATGTACCTTGTTGGAAAAAAGAGTTATAAACTCAGAAGTACTAATAAGTACTTTTTCGAATAGATTTGTGTAAAGGAATGTGAAAATATTTTGATTTGTAATTAATGTTGTAATTCCATTCCAAATAAAATTCACAAGTAAATTCACAAGTAAAATTCCAATTCCAAGTAAAAATCAAAAAGTGAACAAAGCTAATGAAGCGTGGGAATGTTCCCATTCCTTTATAAATCACACTTAGATGACTGTTTGTTACATTTTCGTTGTGGTTCAACGCTCCATTCTCATCAGAGGTACACTATCTTTTCAACATAGAAACGATTGAGCACAAAAAAATCAATGACAATGAATTATCACACTAAAATCAATAAAACGAAAGTTCAACTCAATTTTCTGAAGAAAAAAAACACTGTAGTTTTAATTTGATATCATAGCGTGTCAGCAAATAATAAAAACTGGGTTTTTTGGGTGATAACATTTTGTTAACGCGTGAAAATAATGCAAATCAAACACTTGAAGAAACAACAATTGATCCATATGATTCAGTTCCTCCAACAAATCAATTTTTATGCAACAATAACATTTTCCCATAAAAAATAATCCGTTGAATTGTTTTGTTTATTCATTCAAAAGCAGGCAACCAAATATTTAACCAGATCATAGCCGCTGATTTTTTTTCAATGCTGATATAATCCTTCCTCAACCCAGTCGGAAAGATTTTCAAAATTACAATTCAATATAGTTGATATATTTATTATATATGAATTAATATATTCTCTTTCATCGTTGAATAAAATAAAGAGAAGATGAGAGATCTACCGCTCGTGCCCTCTTAAGGATACGAAGGTTTATAATTCCTTAATTTTATTTTTAAATATACGTGAATACTTCAGCTGGAAACATGAACTTTGCGACAATAATAGTGTCCATGACGCACCATATTCTTCCATCTTTCATTCCAATTTCATTTCAGTTAACGATTTAAACTTCACCGATAAGAAAGAAGCTTACAAATTTATTAGAAAGTGAAAACTTTTCCATACCATAAAATTCACAGCACTCGCATATTTATAACGAATTACATACCAAAAAGGATTGGTAAGAAGCAACATTGATTATTCACGTATATATATTGATTTCGTAGTACGAATCAAGATTCGATGAACGATGATTACAATCTTATTCAAGTATATTGCATGATTGCATGTAACCTTCGCGTACGAATATGGGCACATAACGTGTGCATGTCAAATTACGTCAAGTGAAAATGACTAGACGAGTGGTCACGTTGAAAAAAGAACAAACATATTCAAATATTTATATGATTGACAACGAATTATTCGTCGTACAATAGTAATAACTATAACAATATTAAAATGTGAACTTCCAATTCCTTATTACTTTTACACATTACTTTGGTTACGCAATTTCTGTAATTCAGACCCTAAGTTATTGTATTCCTTATCACAAAAGAAAGATACGCCCTCTGAGCGAACGGAATTTTTCGTCAAGTCAGGAACAAAGGCAAAAAATTTTGAAATGATTCACGGTATTTGAATCATAATTTGAAAATGAGAATATATGTACGCGGAGAGCATAAAGATTCAGAGCTGTTAGTACAAGTGATAACCAAATATACATTTTCGTGAAATTCTTCCGAAAAATACCTCCCTTTGAGATATCTCCGAGTTTTCTTAAGATACTTGTTAGATATGTTCTAAAGTAATCTATAAGAGGGATTCAAAAATGTTTACTGAGATACCATACGATACTATATGGAGGATGATGAATGCTCTTTTTACTTCGTTAGAATTCCTTCGTTGGAATTGAATTATTGGTCCAGAAAACAATTCTGTTAGAACTGTGAACAAAAAGTGAAAGAATTTCTTGTCCTCTCCCTCAAGCGAGGTGTCTCAATACATTTTTATGATTTTTAACGTTCAATCCGTTATTTCGTGAAGTCATTTCTGAACAACAATTATACCTTAATATTATATGCACACCTAATAATCTAAATATCACTCGCGAATACTTTGTGAAATTCTTGATAAAAACTATGTGGAACTATTAATTTTAATATAAAAATTAATCTATAGAAATTTTACACATTCATTTATATTTAATGAATCTTGTTTTGGATACGGGAACATAAATATTCATTACGTACAAAAATGACTCATTACCCTCAGATAAGGTTTATTAACGGTTAATAAACTTTATTTTTAGTAATGACCTAACCCACTCTTTGTCTAAAAGGTATTTTCAGATATATCTTCAACAATGTTTTTGGAAAACTTTCAGAAGTTTCTGCAAGATTATTATTTAGGAAATTGTAAAAGATTTCTGAAAACGTTAGGACTTGTAGGAGATACCTTTTCGGGTGGCATGAGACTTCACCTGAAGATATCTTTCAGAAAAAGAATGCTATGTGGAAAGTTCAGGTAGAAAAAATATTTATTTCGCGGTATCCAAAACAAGCTTTATTAATTAGAAATGAACTCTTCTCTCAGTGCGGCTTCAGCTAGGACAACTATGTTGTAATTATTTTTCATCATATATTTTTCGTTTCGAGGCTCAAAAATCATTTTAAAATCGTCCTTCAGCTTTCTTGACCTCAGCCGAGGTACAACGCCGTGTCGTACTTTGAATGTGAACATCGCAAACTGGGAACTTGGAAATAATCACGTTTCACCGATCAAGCGAGCCTCCCACAGGGTTGCTTTTAATACTTGCCGTATCGAACAAGGCCGTAAGTCGACTTCCGGTACTCACTTATTTTGTTCTGTACATGTATCTGTGTATAAAATGATATACCTACAACTTGGATTGCTCAACCGGTTTTTCAAACTAATAAATACTCGTGTATATCTCGACTACGCGTATTAGCTGATAAGTGAAAATAATAAAATGTATCTTTATGAAGATAAAAGGGTAGAATCAATTTAAAGTAGATTCGTAATCAATTCTCCTTTTCAGTGCATTTTATTCATTCTAAGATATAAATCTTACTTTTCCACTTTCAACTTGTCATTCATACATGAATTCTTCTTATTATTACATATATATCTCTTGAATCATCCTGTTCTTTCAAAAAACAGGATAATTCCTGAATTATCTGAATTATTTGATAGTTCGAGGACATCGATGATGAAGCTTTTTTGTTTTTGGGTTCCATTGTTTCACATTTCAAGAAGATACCAGAACCATGCTTGGTTTTCGTTTTCAACGACATATTCGAAACTGAATTGATAAGACAATCTTAAATTTCCAAGCATGATTTTGTCTTCGTCTAAATGTAAATTTGCAATTTCAAAATAAAAGACGTAGTTAACGTCTCGAAGAATCATCTTTGGAAACTTTGAATTTGTTTATGGATTTAATTTCGAGTATTTTGTTGCAAAAAAGAGCTCAGATGTTAACCTGGTTAAAAATGATTCGTGATATTCTCCAGTTATTGTCAGGGCCTAACCAAGTTGTAATGAGACCCATGAAATGCCACGAATTATTTCGAGTCGTGAACAATTCAAATGGGTAGTCTTATTCCACTGTGCATAGTCGAATGAACCACTCACGAATTTCAATTCACTGAGCGATCAATTGAGATTGGAAGTATCCAACCGTACATACAGTCGAATGAATCACTTTTTTTTTAGTACACGAAAAATTTTCGTACGCAGGTGTATTTTCACACAGTAAAAACAGTGTTCCAAACACTTCCAATATCCAACTGAAATAGATGACCTGTAAATAACGTTAAAATAATCAAAATTCCAGCCCACGTTTCGAAAAACTGTTTGATTCATGTTGGAAAATTGAAATGAAAAATATGAGAAATTCTAGTTCTGTATATGGAATAGAAATTTTAATAGAAAAATGTAATAGATATTTTTCAGCCTCAGGAACCAGAAAGTTCCTTTTTTTCAACAATGCACATCTTAAAATTATCAAATAATCCCCCAATATTACTTAGTGTGATGGATGGACACAGAGATAAGGACAAAAAGTCCACAATTATTATTTACTCTCGATAAGTCGACACAATATACGATGAATTGAGAAAATGTGGAATTTTAGATACGTCCGTCGTTCACGTTGAACTTCCTTCGAAATATGGAAAGTTCTTATCGAATTTCCTCCCACATCTTTTACGCAACATTTAATTTCCTTCCTCTCAGTTCGATTCGTGATGAATGTATCAATTTGTAAATACCGTTCTTTGTTGTATCGTTCTTCTTTATTTTTCAAGAAGATAATGTATCATCCATCATACGGATTCATTCAAAAACGTCGAGTTCGCGCGTGAGAATAATAGAGATAATATTATTCGTTGAAATAAATTCGCTGTCCCAGACTTTGAATCAGTGAAATTTCTTTGAATTCAACGTGACTCGTTTGGAGGTCGTTTAATAAATTAAGCTGCGAGACAATACGATGACCTCTGTAACTTCCCTTAATTATCCGTCTTCCTCATTTTACTTATCGTCAGTGATGGTGGCGATGGTGGTTAGATCACCATTCTTCTCCTGCTCCGGTGAAATCCTTCCTGGCAGCTGCTATTACTTGACTTTGTCGTGGGCTATAAACCCACGGGTAACTTCAAACCGGATAGGACGTAGCGGATCCTTTCAACGGAACAGTTGTCGAGAGATAAATCATTCTATTTATTCATTTTTATTTTTGTTATTCTCGACTATTCCCAGTGGATGTTTCGAAGTCTTTGTAAAATCTGCTTTTCTTTTCTTCTACCAAATTATTAAAGAAACATTCAAATGTATCATACTATTCAATACACTGATAATACTTTTTGTGTATTAAAAAATTGGGGTTTATCAGTATATTTTAATTTTGATATATCGTTGCTGCAAAATTTTACAGAGAATGTGCACTAATTGTGATACTCAGAGCGCCTGGTATCCTTCCGAGCATAAGTCTTGTTATATAGCAAGATATGTTTCGGTATATCCATGGACCTCAGTGTTTTGTTGAATAATTTCGACAACAAAGACTTTCTCATTATTTCAAGCATCCCATGGATCTATGAACGAAGACTGATAATAAAATTCCAATATCCAATTGAAATCGTGGCAATGGGTTCCTGTTGTTTTCTTTCTTCCTCTTCCTCTGGGCGTATTGAACCGCAAAATGTTGGTTCAATTTCTCGATGCAAAATTCCGTCTACCAGCCTACGCGTTCAAGGTGCGGAGGAGGAATATACCGGTCTTGAAGTCCGGGACGAAGAACCGGCGAAAAATCTGACGAACCGGTTCGTGGTCATCGTTTCTCGTTTGCGCCTCGTGGTTCCAAGTTAACGAAGGAAGAAACCGAGGAAGAAAGGAACAGAGTATGAAAAAGGAAGAATCTCGAAAGGATCTTCATGATGATGATAAGAAAGGAAGAAGAAACATAAGCAAAAAAAAACAAAGCAAACACGCGGATTATATACGTTCATTTTCTAGCAGAGAAGGAGGGATTTTATTCCTTCCTCTCGACTTGTTGTAGCACGTATTATCGCGCGTGCGAAAACCATTCGCCCAGAGGAGAATGAAAAGAGATGGAAAGAAAGTTGGAGAAGAGCTTGAGCACAGGACATAGGTATCCTCCTACGCATAAGTGGATGGAACATTATTATATACGAACGAAGGAAAGGCGGTACCGAACGTCAGTACCGGTGAAAGATAAACGCCAGAAAACATCAATCTATTATATTGTGTTACATCCGCTTTCGATTTCCTTACGATTCTCTTCTCTCTTCTATTGTTATGGATATAGAGATATACCGGAACTCGAATAATGAATTATACCCGCTTCCGGCATATTGGATCGAATTTGAATCGATAATGAATCAATTATATTTATATTCATATCCACATTCACATCCACTGTAAAAATGTAGGGTACGAATTGTACATATAGGGAGATACTTTTTGACCCACTGTACGCTCTGATTTCCTGGCATGAAACTAGAGGAACTCTTCCTTTGGAAAAATATAATCTGAAATTGAATTTTGAGGATATCTCGAAGTTGTAATTTATTTCTCAATATCCGTTTGACGCTTCTCTGCATTAATTCGATGATTTCACCATTCGATTAATCAGAGAATACACTGATTTTAGTATAACAAAAGTCATCCTACGTTTCTGGTTTTTAGATCGAATCGAAAGGAGCTAATTCAAGAATCGGATTCGCACGCCTCGCTCCGTTGAATTAGCTGGCAGATTTTGCAAATTTGTGAGAAATTTTTTTAATAATCGAACTTTAAAGAAAGATATTCTCAACTCATTCCAAAAATTACGGTTTGAATATTTTTTTATACCAATCAAATATTAAAAAATCCATTCTACATAATTTATATACAATATTTATATGACATAATACTGCCAAAAGCCATTGAAACCGCACAGAAATTAAAGTATTACTTATCCTCTGAATTTTTAGAGTGATTATTCAATCTTCAAGGAGTTAAAATACTAAAATTCCAAAACAGCGTGAACATCCCTGGTAAAAATTCCATTTTAACCAGGGATTACACTATCCAAAAGTGAGATTCCATTCTCTCATTTCGCTCTAAAACCCAGAGTTGAGTGCCCAGTAAACTACCTCAAATCAACCGGAGAATTGATTTCCACTCGGAAGAGTTCACAGGCTACGAAAATTACTTCTACTACACTAAGAGAAAAATGAGCTCACTCCTGAGAACATATTTTCTTGGTCTAAGAATATAAATTTTTTCCTCATTTAAAGAAGATACGTCCTTGGGATGAGAAAATTTCCTCCATATCAGCTTCAAACTGAGTAAATGTTTTCTTCGTTTAAAAAAAGTTTCCTTGATTCAAGAAAATATCGGATTGGACTCGGTCAATCCAATATTTTCTTGTTTTAAGATTTTTTTCTCTCAGTGTACTTCTTTTTCAAAGCGCTTTGTATATGATCCTTACACTAAGAAATGCACGAATTTAAACATAGAATCTGAATTCTCAATATTTGCAAATTAAATCCAGGATTGTTCGATTTTAAATCAATTTTCTACGCCGTAAATCAATCGCCTTCTAGAAAAATTAATAATCCTAGGATGAGTAATAAATTATTACATCACTAAAATGATGAAAATTAATGTGTCTCCTTCTTCTTCAATGAAAAATTGATATTTCGTTGAAATTATATCATTGTACAATGGTATATTGTTCGAAGGAGAATCTTAAAAACTTCGTTGCCGACGTCAAGGTCCAACATCGGCTGGCTCATTGCGAAATTTAGCCATGACAAAGCGAACGAGTCAGAACGAAACGTCAATTCACCGTGACATCCATGAGCTAATAAAAAAGATAAAAAAGGTTTTCTATCGATGGAGCAGTAGGCAAAAGTTGATATCTTAGAATAAAAAATCCTAATGTTAGATAAATTTCATTTTTCTACCATTCAATTCAAAATTTATGTAAGCATTTTATGAAAACTTCATCACTTTCCTGCTAGTAAAATAATTGGAACTTCGATCCCTCGGTGCGGTGAGACAAAATGAATTTTTGTTACAAATAATTCTAGTGTTTCCAATATTTCAAATGGAATGGAGAATTCTTTGGAAGGAAAGTTTAAGAAAGATGTAAAATTATACAAGAAAGAAGAAATTCCGTATCAAAACCTGAGCCTCGAATAAAACGTTGTCACAGGTAATAATGATTCATTGGTTTTGTAGGTCCCACGTCTTAACAAGTCCCCATAACCGATGATTTACATGCGTAGATTCAGACGTTTTCTACGTATCACATTATTCTCGCGAATACTCGATACACTTCCGGATACTGAACAACAATCGTACTTTTTCTGATACATTGAAATTTTCTTATTATGTTTCCATTTTTGTATTTTGTGATTATGTCACCCTAAAAAACGCATATTATCTTTTTTCGCTTATCAAAGTTCTGACGTGCACGAAGATGAGGAAGGAATAATATTTCGTTAATACAATTGTGTTATCGATTGCATCAACCAACCGTAATAATTCTATGAAAAAAAAAGAAACACAAAATATGCGATATATCATGTTTCATTTCCGTGGGATTTTATTATTCCTCAATGAGTCTGTTGATAACGTGATTTGTTCAAAAGAAATTAATGCTAGAGGTGTTATAAAAAAATATTGTATGTTCTTAAAAATTGGCGAAGAATCGTGTTTTTCACGATAAAGCGGTAATATTACAAAGTTTTAATACGGTGACATTACGCACTTAAACAAAAAGAAAAGAATATATTTACCAACCAACTATAAATGAAGATAACGATGATCACGTGAATTATCGTTTGACTTCAACAAGTTAATTGGAAATAACAGCGGTAAAAGAACGTTGTGAGAAACAAGTCAATTTTCTCATAATTAAACGATATGTCGTACGTGTATAAAGAATTGAGAAATGTATTACCAATTGAGTACCATTATTCATTTACTTATTTTCAATTGCAAGGACGTGGATTATTTTCCATGGGAAAGAGAAAAAAGAATATCCAGCTATCATCAATGAACTAATTCTAAAATTGTTTCTATAGGTAATTTCATACATGTATGTATCCATATGCGCCAAAAATATTCTCCATGCATTTCAAAGAACATTCCCCGGCCCTTTCCAATGAAATTTGTCGTATGTTTCCTAGTAGGAATTATGATTGGGAATAAGATGGGCCCCGGCTAGTTTTCCCGATGTCATGTTGGTTTCTAGCTAGTTTTGTAACGCACTTTCTAGCCTGTGTCCATCCAGATGTCCCAGGGAATTGCTAGAATATTGTTCAAATTGGGAATTAGAATTGTAAAATCATGTGTTTTTTGTAAAATCACACCTATGAATAAGGTAACAATGTATTTTGACATGTAATCTCCAGTCAAGAACGTTGCTTTTGAATGTATTTCCATAAAATAATCCTGAGTGACAAATCCAAGCGTTGTGGCTTCCTTTTATTCCTCTGACCGTGTTGATGGACTATCAATGTTACTGTACGATCAGTTGACGTTTGGGCACTAAAGTCAAGTTGGCTGAAATGCGTTATCCAGTTGCCCCCACGTGGGTCCCATTTAGTACGTGAATGGTAAATGGGACGCCCAGACAAATTTCTACCAGGGTTGTGGTAGAAAGATGTCTATTCCCATACAAAAAAGTTGCTGTGCAACCATTGCTCGCGAAGTTGCTGGGAACTTGCTACGCATGTGATTGAGAGTTTCATGAAACCGAGCCACTTCCCAGCAACACGACAACAACTCAACCCAAAATCCCAGATTCACAGCATATTGTTGCGCATTTGGCGACGCAACGTCCCTGCAAATTGCTTTGAACTGTTGCTGAGTGTTTTCAACAATTCGCCGCATATTTGCTTAGCGCTTTGCTGTTAGGGTTGTGACAAAGCAGACATTACATACCTCTCAATGTAAATTTTGATCGAATCACGCTCTTCATACGCATGCGAGAAGTTATTTTTGAACTAGTCTATACAGGATTGTCATAGCATTATTCCTGTGAACTCATGGATTCGACATCCGAAAAATATATTCTAAACTTATTTCAGTAAAAATTACCATTTTGAGCCATATTTTTAAAATTTAATTCACAATAACGGTAATGTAGAAATCATTTGATAGAGTCCTGCCTTTTTGTTCGCTTCTATCCATTTCTCCCCAACGTTATCAGATGATATTGATTTATGCTTATAAACACGTTCAAAGTACTCGATAGAACGGTTTGAACAAGGCTTCTTCGGTGACAAATTCTATTTTTTCTCTGCCGTCGTACGATTCTTTGAATTACTATCATTAGTTTGGTTTCTATGATCCCTATCTAACTTTAC
The DNA here is from genome assembly GCA_018340375.1 of Gonatopus flavifemur. NCBI lineage: Eukaryota > Metazoa > Arthropoda > Insecta > Hymenoptera > Dryinidae > Gonatopus > Gonatopus flavifemur. The sequence goes on from JAFFJZ010000005.1 coordinate 19,611,421, forward strand.
ATTTCTCGATCATTATTATTAACGGATATAGTTTCAATGCATACACTTATCAAGCCACATACACACGTACGTTGTAGGATTTTCAAACGTCAAATCAGAGACGAACAGGATGTAACGTATAAGCATAACCCTGTACATTCGTAGAAAATCCATGCGGAAGTTCATATATTCGATTCCTTCCACGTTATAAAAACGTTGAATGTTCTCGTTCTTCAAAATTCAACATTTTTTTTCAAACATTAACCTTAATGAAATATACTTGATGATATATATGTGCACCGATAATTGCGATAATTGTCTTATATTTCTGTTGGTTCTGTTAAACGTAAATGGATACCTATCACTTTCTTAGTGCCTTGCATCATACTTTGATAACCGCGTACATATGTATATTAACAGACCTTGGAGTGACAACATGATCAAGTCGTTTAAATGACGCTACACCGGAGAAACATTACATCAGTGCTCAATAATTTTATCTTTTTTTTTATATCTTTTTTTCTTTTCTCTTCGTGAAACACTTGTAATGGAAAAATTCATACACTTCATACGAATCCAGTTTTATGGTATTATCGCGTCTATAATGTACCTAGAAGATATTTTAGTATCGAGACTTTACTCTGAGTTCTTAAACTTGGAGATAATTGATCCGTATAGAGACACTTGGATAAGAGAGCAATATTCATGACATGTCGAAGTGTTGGCCCATGTGGACGAATTTTCAAAATTATATATAATTTTTATACAATTAAGCCCGTTTTATACATAAGTTATATATAAATTGTATACATTTTTTCCATGTAAGGGGTTATCACCCAAGTAACACGAAAGTGCTGGTGAATACTGTCAAAATGCCACTCGGTTATATTCATTTGGTGCAGCAAAGAACATTCCATGGCACGTTTATAGAATGTTTATTCTCGTGACGTACTATGGAGATACTTTTAACGTATTCAACTGTATCAAATGCATATGATAAGAATATTCTATGAATCTTCTATGTACGTGGTTGTGCTGCTTGGGTAGTTATGTCGAATATTACCAGTGAACCTCTTTGACGTCACACAAACACATCATCATTGGGGATAGAAAAATTTTCTTTTATTCGATAACAAGTGCATATGAATCGACGGAAATCAACCTGAAATTCAACTTTTATATTGTGTTTGTGAGATTTCGCGAAGACAATCGAAATATATTACAAAAAAAATTAGCTACATTGTAAAAGATGTGGGGAATTTTGCTTCATACTGTTGATGGATTTCGTCTCCTCATCGTGGGAGAATTGTTTTCCCATCAAAAATGAAGGATGTTTCTACTACTTTGAGACATTATTCAGTTTTTTGGGTGTTGAATCCTCTAAAAATGAAGGGAAAGTCCACCAAATTATGGTGACAAATTCCTCATCTATGGAGAAACTTTGCTGCCATCATTTTTTGGGGGAAAATTCCATAAGTATTTTTCACAGTGTAGCGTTCTCAAGCCGCTTGTATCCTTTTCAGAATTAAATGATTGCCAAGAAAGCTTTGGTAGCAACCGTATTGTTGGATCTTCAATTTAGAACTAAATTGTTTTATCCTACAATAATATACTATCAAAAAATAAAATTCATTAATTCCAGAACTCATGTTTTTTTCTGAACTCTGATCATCATATTCCTTGAATTATTTCACACGGAGAGAAAATCTTATGGAATGATTACTGGGAATGATACTAAATTGGTGACAACCACGAATTTCTGCACACGATTGCTGACAGAGACGAGTAATAGTTCCCTATTTTGATATCTAAAATTTTATTTAAGGATACCAAAATAGAAATGATTATTCTTCTTTGTTCATATTTCTCTGAAGGGTCTCTTCCACGTTGAAAGATCGTAACTGGGTTATTGCGACAAGGATGCACACACGTTGACGTGATGATTTAACGTGTGTTCTTTGTATTCTAGTCGAAACCAATCCCGCATCATATCCAATTCAAAATTGTATACATCCTTAGCGCCAATGCGCTCAATGTATTGAGAAAATTTCGTATAATAATGAAATCATGGAGCAATTTGTTTCTTTGTTAAACGAATAAAGATGACACAGTGGAAATTCTCACGAAGGTATCTTCAAGTGACATCACAACTTCAATTTTGAATTTTCGTTTTAGTGTAATTATTGAACACAGCTTTGAGAAATAAAAAAAGAGAAATAATTATAATAATGATATTATCGTGAAGAGGTTGTTGTAGAGAATATGATAAGTATCGAATGTACACCTTGACATTATCGTGATACCAATTTTACAATGCTTTGTATTTGAGTGGGAGAACGTTATCTGGACGAAGTTCAATCTTCATTTAAAACTTTGAACAAGATTTTAAATATGGTATTGTGAAATCTTTATTCGACGCGATATCACAGATTATTTCAATATTGGAAAATACGAGCGTTTGCTATCCGAATACACTGAAAAAATCGTATACTAGAATTAAGAATAGTTCTTTCAAATACGAGGCTAGTTTTACTGGATTAATGTAGGAGTTTCTCTGAACGTTAAAAGAATGTCCATTTATATTAAGAGGAAGACGAGCTAGGTTCACATTATAAAGTAGATTCTAATTTTTAGAATATGATTTTTTGGATACCTTGGTTAGAAAAGGACAAGTCTATACGGTAAAAAGGGAGGTTTGAAGCTTATATTGCGATAAGTATTCCACCGATTGTGCAAGTTGTACCCTACATTTCAGAAAATATAATTGTCAACATTTCTTTCAAAAATTGGTGGTCCCGTGGTAGAACATTGTCTGCGCGTCCCCACTTACCATCCATGTACTAGATGGGACCCATGTGGAAGCAACTAGATAACACATTTCAGCCAATTTGACTTTAGTACTCAAACATTCAGTTGGTTCATGTAGATTTTTCGTGCTTCGACTGTCGTACAGTAACATTGATAGTCCGTGAAAACGGTCAGAGGAATAACAGGAAGCCCAAAAATACATTTTCACCTTATTCATAGGTGTGATTTTACCGAGAAAACATGATTTCACATTTCTAATCAGCAATTTAAACTAAATTCCAGCATTTTTCTGAGACATCTGAAAGGGCATAGCTAGAAAGTACATTAAAAAACTAGATACAAACCAACTTAACATCTGGGAAAACTACACTGAGAAAAAGGATTAGTGAACTGAACGAAAACGTAGTTGACTCAACTACGCCAGGAGTTTAAATACGTTCAACGAATCTAGAAGAGAATGATTGGGACAATGAAAAATAGTTTCCGTCAAGTATCTATATACATTTGACACAAAATAACGAAGCATTGATTGCCTGCGAGGTTGACTCAACTACGTGAGATTTTTGAATGAAACTTCTTCTGTGATTTGTTGACGTTGACACACATTGTTTAATAAAATCAAGTGATATGTTTGAGACAATGAAAGGTGGCGTAGTTGAGTCTACAATTTCCAAGTCATTTCAACCAAAAATTCGTTGATTCATTCATAAATTCTTCAACTACGCGTGGTGGTTAATGGCACTTTTATTTTTTTCTCAGTGTAGCTGGGGTCCATCTAATTCCTAATCACAATTTTTACTAGGGTAGCGAAGTGCTTCCATGGATGGGGTGTTTTTTATTATGACTTTTTATAGGACTCAATATCCAAAAAGGAAAATAATTTATCGAAATGAGAGAAAAATCCCCTATTTTTGATGAAAAAAAGCATAATTCCTCCATGATTAGAGGAGAGAATCCATCATTGGAGTGAGAAAAAAATTCCTCACACCCTATATTGAGGAAGAATTATATATGATTTGTGTATAGTAATTGAAGTTTGTATAACCACTTTGGAAATTCACATAAGGATACAATATATAGTTCTATCAATTCATTCATTCGTGTAACTTCAACAGTTTGTTTATTCTACTTATGAACTTGAAATAATCAAAATATAGGTTTACAATTCCGTTCTTTGAATTGAATCTGATTGGATTTTATATTGACAAAGATAATAGTTAAAAAACGAATCCATAAGAACTTTCAATAAATCGGATTATAAAAGACAATATTATATATTGTACTTTATGACAAAACTCCCTTAAACGAACATTATACATAGATTTCATTAGCAGCAGGAATTTCACAGTTGGGGCCAAACCGATGTGTGTCTCCCGAAGGTCAGAGAGGAGAAGAAAGAAATAAAAGAAACATGTAGTAGACTAAGGAAGAAAAGATATATTCCGGCGTTACCTTATCGTATGCATCAGCGTAATAAATTGATCGTATGTGTGTCCACACAATTACGAAAGAAGTCTCGAAACACGTTAGACTTCTTCGTGAATAAACTGGCACGATTGGCTCTTTGACTCGGTTCATGTCGGCAAAAGAGTCTTTCGTTGTCAATGAGTGATGGCGATTATTGGGCAATCGCCACGATAACGAGCACCCACGAAACATATTGTTTGTGTAATTATCAAGTTACACATATCACGATGGAAATAATATATGTTATTGAAACTTTTTTGCTTTAACGACGGATCACTTCAAACAATGTTCTTTAATGTCAAGCCTAGCGGTATAATTAAATACTTGAATAGATGGAATCCCGTTTCATTACGAATATTCCAAGCATTTGAAGCAAATTTATTCAGAATGGAATAAGAATTGTGGAAAATATCAACTTTGCGTTCATACCGCAACTATCAATTTCTTAGTTTTTTTCAATTTTCATCAAGAGAATAATTGAAATAAGCTCACCTTGCAATTCTAGGATTTCATCATCATATCAGTCTGTTTGATCGTTGGTTCAAATGATTACTTCAGATCTAAAAAATCCAATTAGGAAATATGAAATGGATAGAAATTAATGGATGTTCACGTTGTTGGATATTCAATCATTCATCGAGTTGAAATCTGAACTGAATGAAGAAATATGTTGTTTTATGAATACTCCTGTTGCAAAATTGATATTTTGAATAGAATATTCTTTTTTTCAAACATTATATAGAGATGGTATTGAAAGCTTGTGGAATACAGATTTTTTGATATTAGATCACAAATGCAAACTTCAATAATATCAACATTTGATATTTTTGCTAAAATGATTTTCATTTATTAGTTTTATAATTTATGTAAATAAATGGCAATACACAGATCGCTGGACATTTCTCCGTCGCTTCTTCGTTCCTCCACCTTTCATCCACCTCGCCTCCACGGAGATGCAGCGTGGACATCAGCACGGAGAAAATTATTCTGTTACTATACCTTGCTGAAAATGCCAGGCAAATCCGGACAAAAAATATTTGTGAGGATTTGATCGGTTTTTGTCCCAGGAAATCCGGTCAATGACTGACGAAATTTCTACCTGGTTTCGTCCGAAATCACCAAACTGGAATTTCCTGTTAACAACTGACAGAAATTTCTTGCGAAAGTTCTGTTTGGAAGTCACAGACTGTGATATCCAGTCAAAAGCTGACGAAAATTTTCATACCAGGTTTTGACAGGATATTACAATTTGGTTATTCCGGACAAAACCAGGTAGAAATTTCGTCAGTTTTTGACTGGATTTCCTGCGACAAGAACTGGTCAAATCCTGACAATTATTTTTTCTCCAGAACTGCCTGGCAAGTATAAACAAAATTTTTTGCCCTTGCAAAGATATTCACTCCAGCAACTAACATTTTAGTTTCGTTAAGAAATTCGTGCATGTCAGCGAAATAATTTAGTTGTGTCAATCATTTTTCTTGTTCTTTTAGCAATTTTTTTTGTGGGTGCTATAGCAAAAGACCAGTTTGTTATACCAACAATTCTTTTCTCTTCGTGAGTAGATATGCTGTTAAGGAAGCTTGCATGCGGTTTCATTTTTCAAGGATTATTTGGGTTGGCTATTTGTCCCACTGGGGTGATGAAAAATTCAGGTCACGCACGGCAAATTTTGAATTTCATTATAAGTGGAATTAATTTTCAAACCAGATTTTGAACAAGTAAATAAATTTTATTCGATGGTCTTGAAAATTCCCCACATTTAGAGTGATTTTAGATCAAAAACTTGGAATTCTCAGTTGCAGTAAAATTCAAATACTTATATTTGAGGCATGTCAAAGCACTCGAGGTGATAACAATGCAGCATCTTTTAAGAATTGTATTTTTCAGCATATGCGTAATTGATCTTGACACGCTTGATCGTTTTGAAACACAAACTCCATCTCTCGGAAAAACTAAACAGGGAGTTTGATAGGTCGATTCTTCACGCAATAACAGATGACACAAAAAATCTATATTTTCAAGATAGAATTTCAGTTGTCGCGCTCGTGAAATTTTGCCGATATTCAACCTCTTGAGATTAATTTTAGATGAACACAGAGTGTAGTTGTATAAAAGAGTACACATACAAGCAGGTACTTCCTAAGATACGAGGATGATTGCGCCATTGCGAAGCTGTCGCCCGTTTCTGCTGCCGGTGCAACAGCAGAGCAATCAACACGTGCAGCAGCTCTGTGACGGTAGATGTGTGCGTGTGGTAGTTGCGTTATTGGTTGCGTTACCATTGCAAACTAAGAGAGAGATGATGTAAAGTCAGACGAGAGATCTGGGTTGAAAAAAAACATACATGTATACAGGTATACACGCTCATACCCAAAAGATATATGAGACGTTGAATAAACATATCCGCACCAAATACTTATATGAATTATTCACTAAGAGGGAGAGAGGACGTGGAGGAAAACACCATGCTGTACAATTAAAAAACCATAATACATTTTTTTTCAGAAGAATGTTCGAATAATTTGCATGATAATAACCGAAATTTAGCAATGCTTTTTTTCAAGCACTTTTTTCCCTCCCGTTGTGGAAGAATTTCTCAATCAAATGCCTGTGTCGTTGTTTTTTTCGCCATGATATATTCAAAGTCATGTCCCTGAATGAATTATTGGGGTTCAAGCTTGGAATAAACCAAAGTCGACCTTCTATCTTCATGAACGCTCCTCGAGATATGTCCTTCGGAAATCATCAGTCGCGGCTGAATGATCTTGAACGAAACTGAATCGTTTCGACAAAACCACCCATATGTTACGTGTCATTAAAAAAAATAAAAGTAAAAAATGTCGAGTCTGTCTTTGATTCTCCGATTTTAACAACCCACGAAACGCGTAACTCTATCTTTTCGTGAGGGCAATATTTGTGCAAGAATGTTGCTTCTCCGAGGAAGGAGTAAGTTTTCGTAACTCCTTGTCTCTGAGCAAAGCGTACGTACGTTTGAAATCAAATACTATCTGAATTCAAATCATTTAAAAAATGAGAAGGTGTGTTCCGGTTTTTAAGAGATTCAAAAAACAAACTTCCCATCTTTATGAAATCAGTTACATACTAAAAAAATGCTTATGAATTTACAATTAATTAATTTTGGTGAGAGGAAGAATTTCCTGAAACGATGAACTAAACCATCTTTGTCGTTTGCGACATAACAATGAAGACATTTTTTTATGATCTGATTTAATTTATGAATTCATTATTGTTTTTTCACAGTTCAATACATTTTTTCAATCGAACAGTGGTTCTTTTTGACGCAATCATTTTGCATTATGAAATCAAAACACTGAACAATACTCGAATACTATCGTCGATTTATCTATCTGATTTTGTAATCATTTTATCTCAGCAATATCATCATATTCATACAGGAATATAATCTCAATGTGTAAGAGAAGGATATGTATCTTGAATTTAATTGGATTCAAAATGAAATTGTTTCTTCATTGAGACAATTAGTATTCCACTTTCGAACGTTGGAATGTATTAGAAAAACCTCTGGTTCACAGTTTTCAACCTTATTTGGGGTTTAAACACTTGTATTATATTCTTGAAAATTCTATGGAAATTATTATATTTATATTTGCGTAGAAATAGGAATGAAATCACATATAAAAACCGTCCACGTATTGAGCAAATTTATTGGTAGTCGACGTTTCAACTGGATACCAGCAATTATCGAGACATCGTAAATTTGAATGCCTTCCGGCGGGTCCATTTTCATATCAAATTTACGATGTCTTGATAATGGCTGATATCTAGCCGAAACGTCGACTACCATTAAACGCGACTAATTTGCTCAACACAAGGACAATTTTTATACCTGATTTTCTTCATTACTAATTTGAGCACGAATCTCTCATGCATTACGAATAGGAATAGTGTAAAGAAGAAAAATCGCAAAGGATTGACAATGTTGAACTGCACTGTAAAAAATATAATAAATTTTTCTAAATTTATGTGAGGGAAATTTCCATACTCGTATGGGAAAAGAGAATTCCCGTAAATCTAGACAAATTTTCACCAGGGACTGTAACGTTATTCACTTTCGTTACTCATTATACATAAAATATATGTGATAAATATATAATTTGTGTACAATATATATATTATTGTGAGTAACGAAAGTGAATAACGTTGCAGTTCCTGATTTTCACTCAAAAATACGTGAAAATAATCGTTTTTATGGGATTTTTAATATAAATATATAGGATATTTCCGAATATTTATGGAGAATTTCTCATCCACGTGTAAGAAGTAATCAACACATACATGTATGTGAAGTTTCACATAAAAATTTTTCACAATTCAAATCATACTCAAAGAGTTCAAAGAAAATCTGTATATTTGACCGAAAGAAAGAAGGAAACTCGCTAACAAATGGAATAATGAGTGAAAGCGTCCCAATCTGAACGGTCGGAAGGGTAAATATTTTTTCTTTCAAGGATGCTGTTTGGTTTCGGGGTTATTCTGTAATCTCATTGTTATAGCGTTGAGTGTGCCCTGTGGATGCGACTATGTAAACGGCAGCTGTAAACTCGTGTCTACCGTGCAAAACATTTACCTCCTCTATTTCCTTTCTTTCTTTTTCTTTTCTTTCCGGGCTTTCGGTCGATTGGCTAGACCGATAGAGGAAAGAATGAGGAATCTTCTGTCAGTTCAAAACTCGAAAGTGAAAAGCCAAACGTATTTCCGGAAGTCGGGGTTGTAAAGTAATCTTCTCCGCTATTGGCATCATAGTCGTGCGCATCCGGCTCATTCATTCGTTTGATCGACAACGGAAGTTTTTTCACCGACCATGAAAAATCCTCTTTTTCCGGATTTCTGTCTTACCTATTGTGTTGACAAATAAACGTGTATAAGTTTATATACGTAGTCATATTCTTAAGCTCAAAAGGGAGGAAATAATGTGAATAAATCAGTGGGAGATGATAAGTGAATTTTAATATTGAATTAAGATGCTTATTATGACTATCGTTGGTCAGAGTCGAAGTTGGAAAAACTACATTAGCGTACATAAACTTGAAACTTACATGGAACTGGATCTTAGAAATCCCAAAAATGGAAGATCAGCGATATTCTGATATATATGTTGTAACAGGTTAATTGATCTACACCGTAAAAATTCCGACTATAAGTATAACTGGATAACGCAAATGATGAAAATCATAGGATCTACAGACCCTTCTTATAGACTTCTAGGTAATAATGTAGGTTACGGAAGTTGCACTGAGAAAAATGTATTTCGTAGAACTAGCAATCACAGAATTGTTGGCATTTTATTGTTGGAAATACAATAACTTTTGTTCTTATAGCAATACATTTTGTCTTGTTAGCAATAGAATTGTCAATTCAGCAATGTTGACGATCATATTTTTACGATTTTTATTGTAGGTTGACATATGACAATGCTGAATTGTTACATATCAACCAGCAATAAAATTGCTGTATTGACAATTTTATTGTTAATAAGACAACTATATATTGCTACAAGAACAATAATTATTGTATATTCAACAATAAAATTTCAGCAATGCTCTTATTGCTAGTTCTACGAAACACATTTTTCTCAGTGTGGGCCGAAGTTAAAGATGTTATGCTTGAGAGGTACAAAAACCTATTGGATAACCAAGATTATTTCATAGTTTCAAATATTAAATACTTCCAAATCCCAATTGACAGGTCTAGTGGAGTAAAACGTGAAGCCGAATACCTGAAATTTAACATACCTTGGCATTTCTGTAGAATGATCCCACAATTTAGATGTGCTAGCACATTTGACTTCAGTTTATATATAAATGGTAATTACTATAAATTGAACTTCGATCAAAGTTACTCGGTAAGCAATTCAGGACATAATAACTCTATCGAACATATGCTTATAAACTGTATCCACTACACCTCATTTAGAAATCACCACGCAAGTGAAAACTTGAAAACCACTGACATGCTTGAAAAATGTGACACTCGTTCGATTAAATCTCTATGGCATTTTGTAAGAAACATTTGTGAAAGGGTAGCTTTTTTGCTGAATGAATACCTTGGAAAATTATATTTTCATTCGTAACAATTCCTTGTATGTAACTCAATACGAAAATTTATGATGTTTATCATCATCATGAAGTAATCAGTCTTATGAATGGTTTGATGAAATCCTCCAACCCTGTCTATTATCCGCTAAACGCGTAATTTCTACATATCTACGACAACCCTTATCTTGTATAATTTGCTTCATATAACTTAATCTAGATCTGACTTTGCGAGTTTTACCATTCATTTTTCTTTCCAATATTGTTTTCAATAAACTATCATGCCTCAATGTGTGTCCTATCAGATTACTTCTTCTGTTCACGACATGTTTCAAAAGACTTCTCTTTTCAGTTACCTTCTCAAGTAGTTCTTCATTTTTTCTCTTCCTCTATGATGTTTATACCCATATGTAATTCATCTTATGTAACCCCTTGCTATGGGAAGTCAGTTCTTGAATGCAATAAAAATATGTATCTATCTATCTTTATGACTTCTATGTTCTTGCATGGTATTGTGATATCTTTAAAAACTTAGTTCCGAAATGAAGAAGCTTATTTTTGCTTACTGTACCTTTTGAACGTCCAGCAAAGTCGTTTTTCAAAAATGTTTATGTACGCATCTGTTATCGTGTATCTCTTTTTGTGAAGCCTATTGATTTTGGTAACCATCGAGTAACGTACGTTACCCTATGGATGCAAGAATCAATAGACTTCAAAAAGCTGCGCAGTCCAAAAATATGATAGAGAAAAAGATTTCACCAACACTGGCGAAAATTTGACTGAATGTGGCCGCATTTGTTTTTGGTGCTTACTTTCAGCTAAAATAGGAGTAATTTTACACGCAAAAAAATCACTTTTTCTTATTCAACACAATTTTTTTTAGAATAAAATTTGGGACGAAGAGAATTGAAGGTGTATAATTTATTAAAACTGCCATTAAATCTACTCGAGTTTAGTTACAGTTACCACAATTCGTTTCAAATGGTAATAGAAATTGTACCTGTCCTAGAATTTACCGCAAATTTTTTTTCGTGTAAGTTGGAAGTAAGTTCTACTTTTTACTGTGAATACAGCTGATTTTTTATTTAATTCGTTACAACTCTTGCTTCTTGATCCTAATCACTCCCTGTTATGAAAATACACGGAGAAAAAAGATCTGCTAAAAAGTATCATACTTTGTAGTGTTCGAGCATCAGTCTTGTCCGGATCAAATTTTTTACATGAAAATATCTACAAAAGTAGTATACTTCTTTAGGAAAGTCCAAGCCAGTATGGTACTTTTAGAGGTATGTTCACGTAAATAATTTGATCTGGACAAGACTGATGCTCAGACAGTATAAAGTATGGTACTTCTTAGCAGACCTTTTTTCTCCGTGTATCAATCTGACTGAAAACTTCAAAGTTCTTACACCTAATTAGGCACACGGACAAAATTTCATACATATATTCCTGTTCAATAATTTTATACCGACAGCGCTGGATATTTATCTGTAGACCAACTAGCCTGCAGGCTCTAGAAAGCCGCAAGCTGCAGATATTTTTCCATTATACAGATGTATTGATGTACAATCGATCAAGAGACCATATTCACATAATTCTAAATCGCAGATTGAGGAAAGGAAAGGTCCGATTAGATGAATTACTGGATTGATGTTTGGAAATTGCAATTTTTCTCACTCAATTCATTTTTAGTGTAAAAAAAGAAATTCACAATCTAAAGCCTCGGAATGCACCTTTATTATACACAGAGAAGAATGCAGATCGAAAATATATACACGGAGAGAAATTTCACTGTAAAAAGTCTGACTGAAAGTGGCTGCATCTTACTTGAAAGCTTGACTGAAATTCAGTCTTTTCCATTGTGTCGGCATTTGTGTTGGATGCTTACTTTCAGCTGAAATAGGGCTAGTTTTGGCTGCATCTTCAAATAAGCTGATATCAAGGTTGAAAGTAAGTTTCACTTTTTACTGTGAATTTACTATGATACTTCCCGGGTGGAAAAATGGTGTAGAATGATTGTGAGGATTTGGTTCTATACAAATTCTACACCATGAATGTAACATAAACCATGACTTGGTGAGAATGGTTGTGTAGAACCAAATCCTGATGAAAATTCTATAAAATGTTTTCACCTGGGTTGATAACCGACGAACAGACTGAACGTACAATGAAATTTGACGAGACAATAGAAGCCTGATCAAATTTACAATCTTTTACAGTAAATTCCATTAGAAATTCAGTCTGTTCCTTGGCCACAATAATCCCATAGTAAATTTAACTACAAATTTCTCCCCGTGTAGTCATTTTTAATAGAAAATTGGAGAATATTTCTTAAAATCTGAGAATATTTCTTAAACTTGTAATAAAGATGAAACAGTTCACATTTCTGTTGAATATTAATTGAAGAAGGATGGAAAATGATCAATGATTCAACAAACAATAGGAAGAAGTATGAATTTTCCAAAAGTCGCGCATGAAATTTTACGAAGTGAGTAACAAAATTTCTAAACTTTATTACTCACTTTATGTAAAATTGCATGCGTGACTTTTGAAAAGTTGATGTTTTTTTTCTTATTGTTTATTGAGGGGACATTCCAATGTGATAGGTTGGAAAATTCGAATTTTTTTTTTAGGCATTTTTCTATAGTTATTACCCATAAATTTGATATTCTACACTCGGTTGGGGTGTTTTCTGTCTTGTAACGCTTCAAACAAGAGGCTCAAACAGCGCCTGTTCTAGTTTTGAAACGGTTTTATGGATTACCTTGCGGGGATGATTTCTCAAAAATAACCAATCGTAACGACTTCAAATTTCAACACGGTATTCAGTACTATCATTGCTATCGTCCGTAACTCAAACTTGTTGATATTTTGATTTTGACTGATAATTCCACCTGATTTATGACGCAAAAAGGTGTTTTTTTTACACTTTTCCAAGTCCAACACTCATATTTTATATTATATAAGTACATGAATAAATATTTTTTATGACCAACGAAAATTTTTTTAAACTCTCCTGGATTATACCTTTAAGGGGAAAAAAGTTTATTCGATTATATTCATTAGGTCCCAAGAAAACACACCCTGAAAATATGCTTTATTTCGACGTTCACATCGAAATGTCTCCTTAAGTATTGAGAATTTTCTATTCTTTTTCAAGTAAAATTCAACAAAAATGTGAACCGTTTCATCTTCTTTACAAATTCAAGAAATATCATCAAATTTTGAGAAATATTCTCCAATTTTTCATTAAAGATTACTATATTCTCGATCTGCATTTTTCTTCATGCAGAGGAATTTACACTTTTATTTTTTCCCTGTCCGTGTACCAATCCTCCACCCCACCGCAATAGCGGTTGGGAAGATTAACACGATTTTTTCCACTTCCACCACTACCGTCACCCCAAACTATTATATTTCATAATCCTCTTCCAGTATTACGTTTCTACGAAAAGTAGAGGACACGAAGAAAAATTGGAAAAATTCAGTCTTCTTGAGAAAGAAAGATTTCAATACCCAGAAGAATTCATTCTCATGTCATAATGATATGGTTAATCGATCGCGATGAACCATCGTTGCTGAAGCGACGGAAGCCAGTCGTGTAAGCGGATGACGCGACTTCCGGGATGTCCTGACTTAAGAATGTCGATTTAGTCTTGTTTGCCTGTTTAACTTTTGTTTGTTCAGCCGTTCCTGTACTTTTATTATAGAAATTCGTGATCAGCTTATTACAATAATTAAATTGATAGTTTGTGTGACTTTGTATACGATTCTATTGATATTTCGTGACGAATGATCGTGGGGAACTCCCGTTCTGATCTTCTAACTTCGATTTTCACGATCGAACGAGTAAACAATTTTGTGATCAGGTGATGATGATGAATTAATCAAACAGTCAAATTCATATCGCTGTTGACATTGAAGTATTCCTTCATTTTGAATATATTTGAAAAACGCTGGGAATTTTACAATGAAGATAACGGTTTCCAAATTAGATTCATGTTAGAATTAGCACAATTCGAAAGATATGCTGCTTCGTGTCTTTCATATACATCGTGAAATAAAAAATCTATCCAATACGTAAAATTAATTGAAAATACTGGAGATGGGTAATCTTGACAGAATTGATTCTTCTCTATAAACAATTTATCAAGTTTTTATTGATTTTTATATCATTTTGATTAAAATTCGATAGAAATCCTATAAAAAATGAATCGATTCTTCCAAGATCGTCCACTCAATGGAATCAAAGGGATTTCAAAACATGATTAGTGAATAGTCCGTGATTGTGCAATTTAAAGTCCTTCTCATCAATTGAATTCGTGCACTCAGTGAAATTTTATCACTATAATCAATGAATATTAATAAAATAATAAGCGAACAGTAATGAATCATCTGGTGTTACAGTATTTTTTGCAATTTTCAAGTTCGTGTTACAATCCTATAGTTTGCGAATTCATAGAGTGAGAATTCCTCTCGGAAACTGTTTCTCAAATTCGAGTACAATTCTCACTCTTCTACGCTGAAAAAAAGGGTTTAGAGAATATCAGACAGCTAGGAAATTTGGTCCTTCTATATAAAAACCAAATCAGTAGTGTAATTGAACTAAATGAATTTCATTTGCGACAACTCAATGTTGTATTTCCTTCGAATGAATGGTTTTATTCATACTCCAAACACCCTAGACTTCTATTTACCCCAGCTGAAATTTAGCTAGGATAACTACTGTTTAATTGTCGCAGCCAGGTAGGTTTCTTTCAGTGCATATTCAGAGAGTCTAGATCAATATTTCAATGATATTGATGTTTGTGTGAAGAATCTTAGACAAAAGGTTTCTTCTTTCATGAATTAAGTTTTCAACGCATGTATCCCTGTATGCAATGATAAGGAGTTTAGTAATCCTTCATACGTTTCTTTTTGATAAAAACTGTTCGAAATACGAAAATTCATACTCTCTACAATTTTTAAAGTGAGATTCCATTTTTTAGCCATCCAGACACGAGTTTGTCAAATTTTCATTCTTTTAAAAGTAATAGTCTATAAGGTTTGTATTGAGAACTTCACAACCTCCATGTAAACACGAATTTGGTACCACCCTCTTTGTATTAGCCCAAGTTGTTAAGTTTGGGTCTCCATCGGATTGAAGTTGGACCAATGTCCGTGCTCACATGAGTCATTTCAATTCTAGAGTGAATTTTTTATTCTGCAACACTGTTAGAAAAATTCTTAAATTTAATACGACAACTCGATGAAATATCATATTTTCGTGCTGAATGTAATATTAGTGCTTGAATTTCAAAATTTTTTTCTAAAATGTAACAATTGTTTGAAGGATATTCTCAACATTAAGAAAGACATTCTTAACATTGAGAATCATATCATTGAATTCAATATCTTTTTACAAAATTTAATGAACTGTTAATGTAAAAAACTTCATAGTATTCTTATGAAGTTTCAGGCAGATTTTTCTAACAGTGAAGAGTGAGAGGTCACTCGAAAATACCACTCGAAACGGATAAGAGATGTTTCACTCTTTCAGATCTAAAAAGTACTATGAAATCTTTTGTGCGTGGTTTAAGAAAAAATATTTTCAACTCAATAAGCAAATAAAGGGTATTTAAAAAACTTCCTCATAGAAACTATTTATTATCGAGCTAAATGAGACAAACGCAACAACGTTATACCGACGATTTATCATGTAAAAAACAAGAATGTTGGAAGGCGTCTAGTACAGTTGATTCTTGTGACAAATGTACCAGACAAATTCTCTAAGTTTCAATTTAACGTATCCACACACAGGTGTTGCAGCAGCAATTTACATTTAAATACTCTTAGACGCCCATCAAGTATATTCAATGACGCGATTCGTGTCAATTCTTAGTATACCACGTTCATGCGCCTACCGATTTCTCACCCGTTATAATAATTCCCCTTTTCTGCGCCAAAACATCATGTTCTTTATATATAACATATTATAATTAATAAAATGAGATCGTCAATTAATTTCAAAGTTGAAACTTATAATTATAATACGTAAATCATTTGTTTATGCAATTTAATCCAATGGGATCACCATTACTGGATATTATAACTATTTTTATTGGATATTATCATTGATTACGGCAATAAATCCAATGGATTTGTGGTGTCCCAGTGAAAGGCAAACAGATATGATGACAACAAAGTATGCCCATCCATTCGATCTTAGGCTTGTAATTGTATGGTATTTAATGACTGATAATTGATTGTTTCATCATTTTTGTCTTCTTTTCATCCTTACCGAGATATAAAATTATCTGAATGGTATGCAATTTGTCAAGGTCTTGCTACAAATAGGAAAAAAACTGCTGTAGTCATGCAACAGTGTTCTTTCCACCTTCCTGTTTTATTTCTGAATAAAAGATGTGTTTTAAAATTAGATCATGTTGTGGATTACTTCTTTTTTTGGTTTCTACTGTTTCGATATTTCAATGATGCATATGATGGTGACATTTGCACTATATTTTTGTTTTTGAAAATTATGAAAGCAGATCGAGTTTGGATTGATGTTTTTGCCAATTATTCTCATTCAACTTTAGCTACAACGAATGAAAAAATGTGTATAAATGTAATTGTTTTCGCAAAATCTCGCACCGAAGGGGCTAATCGATACCTTGAATCGGAGTTTTTATTGAGCCACACAGCTCTCAAGTAGGTAACGAATCCTTCATTATACCCAAACTTCAGCTGTACTGTACACTGTGAGATTTATGAAGATTTTTTGTTTCATTCTCCCTGTTAGACATCGAATGACTCTAAAAATGAGAATAAAGTGGAGATGGGTGATTTGGACGAAATTGATTCTTTTCTATGAAAAATCTTATTGAGTTATTCCTTAGGAAATTGATGAAAAGTTGCGTATTTGACAAGAAACTGCTGCCATCATTTTCGGAGATAAACTTCAACAATTGATCGTGTTACCTTCATTTTTACACTCAGCAAAGAGCCTTCTAGACAGAGAAGGGCAGCTTTGATTACTTTTTATATGAAAAGTTGAATTATATAAAAATTATATATAATTTTGAAAATTTACCAACATGGAATTCTACGGAAAAGAAGATGTCTCAAACAGCACAAAAGCCCCTGGTGTGTTGATGAAGGATTCTTAATGAATTATAATGGTTTTTGAAGTATTCTTTATGGATGATTGTACAAAACACCACATAGTCGCAATGACTGGAAATGATTAATGCAGGAAAATGAAAAAAGGCCATATTCATTGACTGAATCGTTTCATTCTCCGTTTAATCTGCGATAATTTCTCATCTACACAGTAAAAAATTTTGTGTATTTTGAAAGCACTTGCATATCCCAAACGGTCCACACAAAGTTTGTGTCAAGTATTGACACAAAGAATGTGTAAAATTAACACACTAAAGTGTTAAGTTTACATTGAAAATCTGTGAGATTGATTTTCAACACGGATTTTGTGTGGACCGTTTCCAATAAAAAATTTTTTACTGTGTACAATACGGAATTGACTCAAACTGTTGTTGAATATATTTGCAACAATTTTTGTCTAGTATCGCGGATTTTTCACTTTATTTTATAATGAAAGTCCTCCAACGGGATTATTAGCGGTTGCCTGCTTCCAGGTGCGCTAAACGCGAGGTCATGCGTACAACTCGATCCGGCCCTTCTGAAATCTATCTGAAAGTGTTGTGCAAGACACCTTGCACCTGTTTACAAGATATCGAAAGACCCAAAATGTTTATTCGGAAGTGTCGTAATTTATTCAGCAGTCCCCGCAGGTGTTCCCATGGGTAATCGAACGATGTGACAAGCTCAATGATGAAAGTATCTACAATACAACAACTATTTCCGTTAGTTGGTCGAAATAGTTGCTAGAACTACTCCCTTTTTTGCGTGTCATCACCATCCTGCGGTACGTGCAACCACAAAGTACTCTTCGTGTGGTGAAATGACTGTTATCAGTATAAACTTTATTTTCTTCGCGCAACAAAAAAAACCACGAATCTCGATAAATCTCCGCTCCTTACGTTTAAATCGGTCAGACGAGAAAAGATGAAAGTGAGTAATCTAGGAGTGCGTTTCAATGAGGATGACGTTGTGCTACTGCGTGCATAAAGTTTATATTATTCAGACGGAAAGTGGAACGA
Source organism: Gonatopus flavifemur (assembly GCA_018340375.1). Classification (NCBI taxonomy): domain Eukaryota; kingdom Metazoa; phylum Arthropoda; class Insecta; order Hymenoptera; family Dryinidae; genus Gonatopus; species Gonatopus flavifemur. Next base: position 19,629,908 of record JAFFJZ010000005.1, read on the forward strand.
GTGTGGGAGAGAGGGATTAATGTGTTTCCTCGATTGGAGAACACTCGAGACAATGCATCATCGATTTCTCGCATTTGCACTATCGTCGTCACCGTCGTCGTCGATCGAAGGCTAAGGCCTATTTGGGTCGCGGCCATCGACGATGCGAATTATCTCGTTGATTCTTCCGCTCTTGGTAAATCTCTCCTTCTCTCATTCTGGCCTTGTCTTGGTTTCCGTTCCTCCACCATGCTTATCCTTCGTAATTTCGTTATCCTCTTTTTCTTTTTCCACATTATTTTCTCGCTGTGGGCCGTAGACCATGAACGGTTTTACGACAATAGTTATGTCGCTGCCCACCTATCTATATCATTGCCATTAACACCGCGTATTTACAGATTATTTTATTTCTGATATAGGCTAATAATCAAAGGAGACAGAGGTATGAGTACAGAGATAATGATTGATATGAAAAACACGTGCGAGCACCTGATAAAACTGAAACGGAGATGTATCAGCCGATGGTTTATAATAACTCATGGAGGAAGGGCAACACGGGTTCATACTGGTTCAGTATTTTTACCAGAGTTGCCGGTAAACTGGAAAAATCCGGACTCAGCGAAGCTACCAAAACTGGCAAGGAGTCAGAATGATAACATCAATTTTACATAAAAGCTGATACAACTCCTATGGTAGAACTCTAGCGTTACAACCTTGTTAAAACGGTATTGATTTAATACTAGCCCAAGATTGTCTGTCCACGCAAACGGATACTGTTTAAAATCCATCGAACGGTCAAGGCCAGTTGGAAACGATGATGACCCTGAATAGAAACGATTGTTTTTATCAAAGTCAACAATTCACAATTTATAAAACTGTTCATTTCATTGAGAAAAACTATGGGGAAAGAATGTTTAAAAGTTCTCTCTATTGCTATATAAATTAATCGAGTCCAAAGCCCAAGACGGACGCGGGTGCGTTACAATCAAGCGTGAAATTTATAAAGAGCAGGTAAACCATATATATTCACGTAAGAAGAGAGTCAGCACGAGCCAGTCGGCCAGCCCTCTCCACCGTTCTACCGACTTTCTTTTCTCTTCTCAAATTCATCTCGTTTCGCTTGAATTGTGGCAGATGTACGGTGCAGGACCTTGTAAAATGATCGACAAAAAACGGAACAACGTGAAATAGGTACGGCAGGTGTTGATCATTGAACTCCACACAACTGTACTCATGTAATTCATATAAATGTCTTTGTCCATCTGTTTTGTACTGTTATAAAAGTATTTCGAATAATTCTAACGCTACTCTCGATCAAAAAAATAAACATAACAATTTTGAATTTTCTTGGAATCATATATGTTCATGGCTATACTGCAAGCAGAAGAATTACTCATCATATTTACCATATAATTTAGAATTCAATTTAGGGTAGGGACAATTTTGGAGTAAGTTTTGTTGCAACTAGCAATGAATCTACTCAAATTTAATTAGAATTATTTTATTAGATTGCCCACCCTGTCACCAATAATCTATAAAATCTCATTGACGAATGGAAAAACGAATAGGCTTTAATAAAATTCAATCAGAAATTCCACCATTCGCAATAGGATTTAATAAAATATTTCTACCTGGAGAAACAGCACAATCGCGTACATAGAAGATTCATAGAATATTCTTATTGCATGCATTTGGTGCAGCTAAATACGTTCAAAGTATCTTCATAGTACGTTCACGAGAATGAACGTGCCATGGAATGTTTTTAGCTATTTCAAATGAATATAATCAAATGGCTTTTCCACGGCACTTTGCGAGCACTTTCGTGTTACTTGGGTGGGTGGTGATAGAAATCGTCCCTGTCCCAGAATTTACCGCAAAATTGTTTCAGAGTGTTCTATAGTACTTATACGGGATATTTGTTTCATATATGATTTATATATAAACGATACATGAATCACTTTTACTAGGGAACTAAAACTGCACTTGAAACTTGGTTTTGAAATGTTCACTTCCTACTCAAATCTGGCTCGTTTTATTGTGAATAGAATCTACATGTCCTGATATCATAGCCACCCTGGTGGAAGAAATTCTTGAATTTGGTTGAATCTCATTAAATTTTGTTGAATGTTGCTGAATTTCACTTACAAATTGGACTCTCTCTTCATGAAAAATCAACAAGAAAAGATGAATCTCAACAATTCTCGACGAAATTAAATCAAGTTCATTAAAATTTGCTAATTTTCTTTGATTTTTGTGAAGATTCGTGAATTTTTGTCAATTTCTGATAAAAGAAGTGTCCAAATTGAGGCTGAAATTCAACAAAAGTTTTTCCACCAAGGCAGAAACATGAAACCACATACTACTTCGGTCTCAGGTATCTATCTCTTTCTATAGACGATAAAATGTAGCGGTGTTTTGAAAGCATATAAATAATTCCCTCCGGATTTTTATGCATTCCTTTGTTTTCTTTGTTCCCGATCAATGGGCCCACAAAAGCTTGTGATGTGCATCAGCGCATAGTCCATCAAAGATAACGGAGAAGAGGATTAAGAGGGACTTTGTGGCCTGCTGGTAAAAGTGACGAGAAGACACAGAAGGAAAGGAAAAAGATCTAAAGTTTCATTCACGAAGTAACAGACGTAACCGTCGTATCTTTATTACGACCTCTCTTTCTTTCCTCCCGCGTCTCTTTATTCTTTGTTAACGTACTCGAAGCATGTATTACCAAATCGTTTTAAGCCACGTAGTAGAGAATCAAGTACATATAAGTGTGTTTTGATTAATTACAAACGTGTATACGTATATGTGTGCACACGTAAGTATTCGCACGTGGTGCGAGCGTGCACAATGTGTTATATTTGTAAAATACGATAATGTATGAATATAAAATATCTATTGAGGATGGAATGGGATTTTTATCGAAGGCGCGCGAGTTGATACACCCTCTGCAAATATTGAATTCCATGTGATTGTCAATGGAAAATTTGGATTCATTTAATTATTTTTATACTTTCAACGTCATGATGATGAAGATAAAACATGTGATGTTCCAAACGGAGAACAAGAACATCGATTCATGGAAAGTTCATTCAAATCTTCATGAACTGGGTGAACTTTCGTATATGAGATAGGGCTGGGACTATAATGGGACTAAATGTGATTTTATATAAAATTTGTATAAAATATCGATTGAAATTCGATAAAAATTTCATATAAAACCATAATATGGCCTCAGCCTTAACATGAGAAAGAACTATTTGGAAAAGCTTTCAGAATTTTGTTATTTAAAATTTAGAATAGTTACAGAATTTCGAAATAGTTCCCTGGTTCTACGTTGGAAGCTCGTGATTAGTTTAAGAATTGTTTGAGTACTCAAACATTTCGGCATAATTATAAATAAAACCGGTAGATGATTCGAATTCGTATTGTTTTTATCTTGGAGAATGCTTTGTTAAACGTTGAACTTGAATGAAGATTGGAAGTAGCAACTCCCATTGTACCCCGTACATCACATATGGCGAAGGAACGTGGTTTCCACCTGCCTAGCATATTTGGAAATATTTTCACGTGGCAAGAATGTAGGAGGAAGAAGAGAATTACAGCCAATGTTTCACTCATAAACTGTTAGAAATTTCTGCATGAAGCTTCAATCACATGTGATGAAAGCAACTTCCACTCACGTGATTGAAAAAGTTCTTGAAATTTCAATTACATTTGAATGAAAATTGAGTTAACAAACTATACACTGTTAGAAATTTGGCAGCAAAATTCAATCCCATATAATGAAAGCATCTCCCACTCAAGTAATTGAAAAATTGCAGTTACATATGATTGATAATTCAGTTACCAAACTATAATATTATGGGTGATATAATATAGCAAAAATTGAAAATTCAATTACATGTGATTGAACTCCCAATTCGATCACCAAGAATTGAAAATTTAATTGACAAGTGTACTTGAAAAATGAATGAAAATTCAAGAAATTTTCAACAGTGTATGATTTCATGTTCTAAGCGCATTATTTTCGTCACATATACTGTGTATATCAGAGCCGTTATTGGGAAAAAAATTATACGAAAATTTTGAATTAAGTGTATCAAGATATAAAAAGAAAGAAAAAACATTTTTCCGCCTGACCAATGAATACGAATTCGCTATCTAAAAGGCAAGTCAAACAGATAACTATCTTCAATTTCTAATCGGGAACAATGTAATGCGAGATGATTATTATTATCATAGGATGAAATGAAACTCAACACGAACTGCAAAGGGATTAATTTTTCTTTCTTTGTTTATTATATTATATTTGTTTATTCAGATTAAAGATTGTGTTTCAGTATGTCAAATCTAACGTCTACCAAAGATGACAATGAGGAGAAACAACAGCAAAAAGAGGAAGGGATGATAATTAATGAAAAGAAGAAAGATCCGGGTGCCAGCAGACACGGAAATTTCATGAATTATTATCAATTCCATCCTGCGGAAGAACGCGTGCGACAGCTTCCGCATGGCGTGTGGCGATCGGTTCATCCGGACCGGAAATACATAGGACTAGATGTCGGCTGCAATGTCGGGGTAAGAAAGGAAGAGAGAGAAATAACAAAAAAACGGAGAAAGCAAGAAAGGAGCAGCGGCAGCTGCTGCTGCCGCCGCTGTCGTTCATCGGGCAAACGGTTGGTCGTGGTGGATAGTTCGTTCGACCGTGATCCGAGACTACAAACGACGATTAATTTTAGCACGCTCACCCTTTTTGACCGTATTTCCGGAAACTTTGTTTAATTCTTCTCGCTTTTCACTTTCTTTGAGAGTATATATATATATTTTTTTTTTTTTTTTTGAATTTGTGTTGTTTTCCAAATCCGTAGTTCATTTCAATCTTCGATAGAGTACTTGATTAAATGTACTTATTACAAAAATATTTTTATTGTTGCAGGACCTAACGTTCTCTCTTTACAATTTTTTGAAAAATGAGCAACAATCGCAACTGATGGGAAACAAGATAAATGTATTCTTGCTCGGTATAGATCTGGATCCAATTTTAATCGAACGAGCGCAAGAACGTCATTCCCGACCGGATGCCATCGATTTTGTGAATCTCAACTTTTTTGCCGAGAATCGTGACGAAGTGTTACAAGAATATCTCGATCGCTTCCAACGTAAATTTTTTGACGTCGTATTTTGTTTCTCTATCACTATGTGGATACATTTGAATAGAGGAGATGAAGGATTAGACGACTTTCTCAGAGAAATTTGTAAGATTTCGAGGATGGTTGTGATCGAACCGCAACCTTGGAAGTGTTACAGAAATGCGGCCAGAAGGTTAAGACGTGCCAATGCACAAGACTTTCCTTTATGGAAAAAATTGAAGTATTCGGGAGATCCTTCCTTACACATAGAAGATATTTTAACGAATTCTTGTGGATTCAAGAAGGTTGTTGTTACCGAAGACAACGATTGGGGTAGAAAATTACTTATTTATCACCAAATAGATGGATGATGATTTTTTTCTTTCAAATCAAGTCCATCGAAAAAGCTGTCAGTTACAAAATATTCTGTATTTTTTTATACAATTAAAAACAATTTTTAATACAACAATGTTTTGACTCAAGGATGTAACCAGGGTCTGAGATTGAGGAGGGCACACGGAAAAAATTATATTGTTCTCATCATCCACTGTATGGCTGTATTTGTCTCACTTCAAACCAGGGACCTCTGCAGGGGGGGGGGGGGTTTAAGGGTCTATAGCTCAGGGCGGCAAATTTTAGAGGGACGGTGAAATTATAGGAGTTTTCTGCACTGTTCTCAAATAATATAAATATACTCGATGAAATGATTGAAAATATTGCTCTAGTTCAAATTAGGGGTGGCAAGATATCATTAGCCCCTGGGCGGCAAAAATGTAAAAACGTCCTTGTTCCCAACCAGAATTTTAATGGTCACAAACAGATATTCAACAGTATCAACCAAATTTCTATTTGAGGGGCCGTCCATAAACTACGTAGCCCTATTTTTGCGACTTTTTTACCTCCCTCCCCCCATGTGGGTCTACCGTGGATTTCCTCTCAACCCCCCCCCCCCCACCTCACGGGAACGTAGTTTCTTGCGTTCGACCAAATTAATTTCAAACAAAAGAATTTTTATTCAAAATATGACCCTAATAAAATTTTCATCAACTGAAATGAAAGATTCATTTCATGGAAATAAAATTTCTCTCATTCTAAATGAAATTTACTTGAATCAAGGGGAATCTTATTTGCTCCAATCAAATATCTATTCAGTTTATATTCATTAGGGTGGTTCTTCTTTTATATATAAAAAGTGTTTTCTGATTTTGTTGTTGTCAACGAACAAATTTTCTGTACGGCTGACCCTCTAATTTTGTTCTACATCATGAAGGAGTGCTACAATATTCTTTATATATTTTTCAAAAGAGATTTGGGGGTCTCTCACGGTGTTTCAAACCCTGTTGAAACCGTTTCAAAACGCCGTGAGCGACCCCCAAATCTCTTTTGAAAAATATGTAAAAAATATTGTAGCGCTCCTTCATGATGTAGAACGAAATTAGAGGGTCAGCCGTACAGAAAATTTGTTCGTTGACAAAAAAAAATCAGAAAACACTCTTTATATATAAAATAAGAACCACCCTAATATTCAAGTGGATCATTTTTCTGGATGTTCATATAGAATTTTCTTCCAAGTACAAGTACAATAAAAAACCACGTAGCCTGAAGCCAAATCCCTCCTCCTCCCCTGTAGCCCAGCGTAGCATTCCATCTTACCATCCTTCCACCTTTATGAGCCACGTAGTTTATGGACGACCCCTTACGTGAAATAAGTTTGAGGTGAGCCAAATAAAACCATAGTGCCTTTGAATGATTTGAATTCGAAAAAATATTTTGAAATGCTCATAACTCAAGAACTAAGCTTCATATCAAATTTTTCCAAACGGGAGATGATTGCATTTTCATACAGAATATGCCACAGAAATTCGAATGATGAATTCTGAAACACCTGGTGTATAAGGAATTGCTGTGATAAAGATGCATCAATTTTCGATGGAATGTTTTTTTTATATCGGAATCTATTCGCTGTTTTTTTTTTTTTTAGAGATGGACGATCTTGACAGAATCGATCCTTTTCCACAGTAGAGCTTCAATTATCCGAATGTCAATTAACCGAAACGCCAATTAACCTACTCCACATTCACGTTAACGTGTACACATAAAATGGAATTACTGATTAAATGAAGATGATTTATATTCATTTGAAGCACGTTTTAGATATAGTACATATGAAATTTTTTTATCTCTATGTGATTATTCGAAGAATTTGAGTTTCCGAACAGGTTCCAATCAGTTCGGATAATCGCCGCCCTGCTGCATAAAAAATTTATCAAGTTTTTATTGATTTTTATATAATTTTGATAAAAATTCGATAAAAATTTTGTAGAAGAAAGGCGTGATTCTTTCAAGATCGCCCATCACTAGTTTTTCCTTTCTTTAGGACAGGGACAGTGTTAGTACTCAATACCAGATTTAAGATTTTTGAAGCCTTTCCGATTTTTCTGAGTATTTCTTCTTTTCCCATTCAGAACAGTCGCCCATGGAATTACGTCGTGTCTCCGTAGAATTAAATGAACTAGTTAATACGAAATGCACTTAACCCTTCAAGTACACACATCCTTTCACACCTTCGGAGTACACACAGGTGCAAATTCGCACCACGCAATTTTACCGATTAATAACTCGGTTCCTGTTCGACCAATTCGACCTTACTTTTTGAAGGGAAAACTGTGCAGATTAACGTGGCATGGAAGATAATTCACAAATATTTCATTTGATCAGTGAAAAAAACACGAGAATACAATCAATTTTTGACGAAACACGAAAAGTCTTGAAATGGTTGGTGCGAATTTGCACCTGTGTGTACTTAAAGGATTAAATAAATTCATGGATTTATGAGTTGATTTGTGCTTCCTTAATGATTTACATAAAGTGCGGATAAAACTATTTTTGTTCGATTCCATGCGTAGCTGATCGTTTTCCAAATATCTTTGTTTGTATTTGTTTCAAATTACGATGAAAAAACACTTCCCTGGTTAAACGAAACCATTGATTCTCGCCAAATCTTGTATAATGTTCTGACCAAATCCTATTCAAGTAGTATTTGTCAATGAGATTTAATCAGATCAATGTATTTTTTCTATGTCATTCTGATTGAATCTTGTACAATGTTCTGACCAAATCCCATTGAATTTAATCTCATCAGATTCTATGGACTTTTTAACCAGGGTTGGCAATCGGATAAGATTTTCATTCATTTTTAATGTGGATTCTTCGTAGGGTATTCTATTCTATTCCACAGTAGAATCTCATTCCAAATCTATGTATTTATTTTAAGTTTTCCAATGTAAAATGCAAAATTCCTGGTGAAAATGAAACATATGAAGCGTGACGGAAGCGTGGGTTAGGAAGGAATTGGAACATTTCCGCGCTCCTCTTGTTTCAATATTCCCGTCATTCAATGTCGGGATACAATCATTTTCATCGGGAATACAATTTGTTTATTATGACGGAATATCATTAACAGTTTTGATTCAACAATTTTCAATTCCATTGCGAAAATTCAATACAGAATACCAACTGAATTTTATTCACATAGTTAAAATCCAAATATTTTTATTTTTTCCATATTTTTTTGGTACAAAATTCGAATGGAAAAGAATTAAAAGGAATAGGATTTCTTATACTCTCCAATTCTTTTTCATTCCAGATTTTTTACTGGGATAGAAAGAGAAGTGCAATACCGATGCTAGTGTTTATTTAATAATTATAAAGAACAAAAGATTAGCACATCTTGAGAGTTGAATTACCTCCAGACGAATTTGTTTTGTGATCGAACATTTTGTGCTTTCTCGAATCGCACTACTGATCTGACAAATCATTCAAATCGTGTTCATTTTAATATCAAATTTTATGAAAATCAAAGGGCATTTCAAGATTATAAGATAATGGAAAAATTCTTATGATTTGACTTATAACGATAATGATTTGAATGCCCTGGCGGAAAGAATTTCTCATAATTTATCCTCAAATATCATAATTCCTCTAGGAATTGGGACTGTTTTATGAGAAGTATTTTATCATAAAAAGTCATAAGTTAGAATAATGCTTCTCATAAATTCTCAAGAGATCTCATAATTTTTCTGGAAATTTTCTCATAAAAAATCATAAATGTCCATACTTTCTCTCATAATTTCTTCAGAAATTCAGACAGTGTTATGAGGAATTTTTCCTCATATTTCCTCATAAAATTCCGAAATTGTTTTAAATTGCGATTTTCTTATTTCGTTATTCTTGCTTTAGACTACAATATTTCAAGAAAATAGCTCAGTACGGTGACGCTATTGGTGCAGAGTAAAGATATATGTTGTAAGCAGCACATTACGTTTTATTGGAAGTTGAAATTAGTTTGTTTCAGGATTTTGTTACAACTCCCCGTATGGAAATATTTCGTTGAAAAATGTCTGCAAAACTATGAAAAATTTCTGAAAAAAAATGAAAAAACTCTGGGAAACTCTGAGAAACTCTGAGAATCTTTGAAATTTCGATGAGAAATCTAATATTTTTAGGACATTCTTTACAGACTTTTTTCAGACTTTTTTCAGAGTTTCTCAGAGTTTTTTCATACTTTTTCAGAGAAATAGTAACGGAATTGCACTCTGTAAAAACTCTGACAAAACTCTAATAAATTGTTGAGATTTTTCTGATTATTGAAAAATCCTGAAATTCAATAAATACATTCATATGCCGTATTCAAATATCATGTGTGAAAAAGTGTTTGAAAATTTTTTAATTTTTTTCTAAAAGTCAGAAAAATGTTAGCAATCCGGCAGAGTTTTGTCAGAGTTTTTTCAGAGTGCAATTTCGTTACTATTTCTCTGAAAAAGAATGAAAAAACTCTGAGAAACTCTGAAAAAAGTCTGAAAAAAGTCTGTAAAGAATGTCCCAAAAATATTAGATTTCTCATCAAAATTTCAGAGATTCTCAGAGTTTGTCAGAGTTTCTCAGAATTTTTTAATTTTTTTTTCAGAGATTTTTCATCTAAGAATTTTTTTACTGCTCAAATAAATATAACCAGTTGGAAGTCTCCTAACTCTTCATCAGCACTCTTGAGCTACTTTGATTACAATCTGAGGGAATAAAAATGAAAAATATAGTATTTTATGATGAAATTTTATGAAATGTTGGTTTCTCGTGCAAATGTCCGAGTAAACATTTTTCCCCTCAACATTTGAAACATTCATTATGTTCTCTAAATATTAACAGAAAGTTCTCTAATGCGTCGATTTCGGAAATCTTTTTGATGCCTTTCTCATGAGGCCTGGAAGTTATCAGAATGTGATCCAAGTCAACTTTCTGATAACTTCCAGACCTCATAAGAAAGGCATCAAAAAGATTTCCAAAATCGACGCATTAGAGAACTTTCTGCTAGCATTTAGAGAACATAATGAATGTTTCAAATGTTGAGGGGAAAAATGTTCACTTGGGTATTTTTCATACAAACAGATCTAAAACATTATGGAAAATTATGAGATTTCATGATTAAAATTATGAGAAGTTATGACTCCTTATGGAAAAGATTGTTTTTATGAAAAATTAAAAAAATTCAAGTATTGTGTAAAAATATGAAATTTTATGACGCATTATGATTTTCAATCAGGAAATATTTTTCATAATGACAGTCCCAATTCCTAGAGAAATTATGAGATTTTAAGAGTTTTTATGGAATTCCATGCAAAATGTTGAGATTTATGAGGAAATATGAGAAACTTTTTCGCCAGGGTGATATGTCTAAAGTAATGGAATTATAAAAATACTTTTTGAAAATTCAATTCATTTTTGTGCTTCCACAAAAAGAAGATGACTGGAATTTGTGTTTTTCAAATTTAAAAAATCTGCATAGTAATAATTACATTATTTATAAGAAAGAATCGGGAAAACGACGCAAGATGGCAACAGCATGCAAACAAGAAGTTTGTCCAGTCACGTCAGTGGCATCTCGAAGAGATACAACAATAAACTTGACATGAACTCTGCGAGCAAGGTAAGTGAAAAACGCGTCTTTTGTCACAGATTTTAGATAGTTTCCCGCCAAAGTGTTTAACGGTTACTCTCCCCACCTACCATCTTTCTTTTTCCACCATGAGTCACGTGCGACTAACCCTCGTCAGAGAGTATACACACGATGGAGCCGACGAGCGGGCAAAAGGTTAGGTTATGTTCCTGACATTTCATCGATTCAGCAGCATTTCCTGTTGTCTTTTTCTCTCCCCTCTTTAGAAACATGCTTCTTGTTATTGGAATTATTATTCTTTCTTTCACAGTAAATTATATTTTCATATTTTACAGGTGGGTGAGATTTTCACCGCTGCCGGTGCAGCGTTCAACAAACTCGGAGAGTTAACGATGCAATTACATCCAACGACGGATTCTCCGGCAGGGTAAAGCTATTTAAAAATAGTGAAAATAAAATATAAACTCCGATTCATTTATTTTTACATACTTTACGCATATATACATATATGTACATTATGTATACAAGTAACAAAAAATGTATACATCGAATTCATTCATGAAGGGGAAAATCGATGTAAAACACTTGTCACGTGATCTTTGATACAATCGACTACTTTACGCGCGTAAATTCAAACCGATTGTGTTTCCAACGATTTTCCTTTGAGGGGATCAGATCTGCTTGAAGAATACCGTTTAATAGGATTTTTTTTGTTTTTCTATATAACTCTTACTTTGAATTAAATTTATAATTTAGTTTTTATATTTTTGTGTTAATGTAAATTTGATTCGAACAGTAATAGTGAATCTGTAATGTTCATATTCAAACCTAATGGTAATGATGATATTTCAACATGATTCAATCTATAGTAAGTGGACTGACGAGGAAATTGAGATGCTCCGTCACTCGGTTAAGACCTTCAGCGAAGACTTGAACAAAATAAGCGAGCACATCAAAGGGAGAACGGTGTAAGTTTGATGCAACCACAAAAAACATGAAAAACAAGAACAAGGCAGAGCTCGATCGAGACAACGGTCGTGCCTCAATTTCTATGTTCGTCAGCTTTAACGTCGGTCTAATCGACCGATTTCTTTTTTTTTATGTGTCTTTTAGTTCCCAAATACGAACGACACTCAAAAAGAAGGCATTTGAAGAAGCAGGAGTACCAATTAGACAGCAACAAATTTTATCGCAACAAGCAATGGCAACACAACAACAACAGCAGCAACAGCAACAATCACAGCAACAGACACCCAAACAACAGCAGCAGCAGGTTGCTGGAAACCAAGGGCTCATAGGTAAAGGTACCAGTATTGAAGAGTTCAAGAACGTTCTATACCCTATGAGCACAAATGTTGACATTTTTTTATAATATCCCTAATCATTTTCTCATATATTTTATATTTAGATATGTGAATTTTGAAGTAAAACATTGGGGATGTTTATGCTCATTGAGGGCATCCCGTATACCCTAGAGTTACTAGATCTCTCCACCCAAAATACCCAACCCAAAGATAATTGACTAAAGGGGAATAAAAAAATTCAGCCAGATTTTCTATTTGTATTGGAACAAGGTCTGGTTGTTTTTTGCTATGTTATTCAATTATCTTTGAGTATTTTCAGTAGAGAGATCTAGTAACTGTAGGGTCTACGAGATCCTCTTAAGAGTATCTTCTACAAGCAAAAGTTACTAGATTTTTTTCAATTCATTTAATCATTTTTGAGTATTCTGGGTAGAAAAATCCAGTAACTTCGGCTTATACGGGATACCTTTAAAGGAATTGACCGTATGCAAAGTTACTAGACTTCTTCGCCCAATTTTCTCACTGAATGATGAATATGATCGATTTTAATGAGCAGGTGCATCTTTTTGGAATAACAAACAAAATGCAGCCATTTATTAATTTTACTTTTATTCATTCATTTATGAGGAAATTAGGAGGAGAAATTTGGGATCTAATAACTTTCCTAGAAAGTAGAGAATGCTATTAACATGTCATGGAATATGTATTACATATTCTCGTATGAAAGTTCAATATATTAATATTTCAAGTATGCTTACTTATACCCACATTCAACATATGAGGGTATCTTGAGATATCGTACAATATTTGTGCTAATACGGTAGATGACAGTTATTACCTATTCACTTGCTTCTTATGAATTTTCATGAAATTTGCGAATTCTCATCAAATTCACTAACTTTTTAAGCAAGCAGTGACTGTACGTAATTTGTAGTTTACATATATACTCTCATCCCAGATTACTACGATGAATCATTGCCCAATCTGGAGGGTATTCCGTACAGAAGTCGAAGTTACTAGATTTCTCCATTAAAAATACTCAAAGATGGCTCAATAAAATGGAATCAAACAACCAGCGAGCGAGACCTTCTTGCGACTCAACAAAAGGTATGGCTAGTCGTTTTATCTGATTTTTTTTTAGGTATCTTCAAGTACATGAGGTGGAAAAAATCTAGTAACTTCGACTTCAACAAGACACCCTTAAGCGTTTTGCTTACCCTAACCAATGTGCTCTGATGGGAATGCTCGTATCATCTTAAGAGGATACTACCCGAAGGGAACATGAAGCTCCGACAAATGTTCAGAATAGATCATGATAGATCAGACTGAAGCTCCGTTGGAGCTCAAGTTTAGATTCGTAAACGTTCGACGAAGGTCCGATGAACGTTGAAATGTCCACTTGAAAATAGTTTGAATGAACGTTCATAAAACGTTCATCGAACGTTTGCTAAAGGTTCGTTCGAGTTGCAATTTTTCGATCAAAGTTTTTTTCAAAGTATATTTTTCCACGAAAAAATGAAAGATTGAGGCATTTCTAACTATAATTGTAATTCCGTCTGAAACATAAAAAACCGAAGGTTGAATGAATCTTCGTAGAATCTTTAATAAACGTTCTATGAACCTTCATTTAAGCTATTTTCAAGCGGACATTTCAACGTTCATCGGACCTTCGTTGAACGTTTCCGAATCTAAACTTGAGCTCCAACGGAGCTTCAGTCTGATCTATCATGATCTATTCTGAACGTTCGTCGGAGCTTCATGTTCCCTTCGGGTAACGTCGGTATAGGACTTCTTCTACTATCTTATGTTCGTATTACTTTCTAACCAGTGATACGTGTTACTGACTTTAGCACACTTTAGATGCTCCTGAATTTTGTGCAAATTTTGCAAACTCAATAAGAAGGAAAAGGACACGAGTACTGAAATTTGCACAATTTGTAAAATTTGTGTGAATATTGGATATACTCTTTGAAGTCATCCCGAAGAGAACATGAAGCTTCAGCGAACGTTCAGATCAGATGTGTATAGATCGGGTTCATTAGAGCTAACTTTTAGATTCACAAATGTTTGACAAAGGTTCTACGGACGTTGAAATGTCCGCCTCGAAATACGTTCAGGAAACATAGATGGAACGTTTGTTGAAGATTCATCGGAGACTTCATGCGGCTTTACAAAAATATCTATACTTATATTAATTTTTATCAATTTATATGAATAATCAATCAATTAATAAACATAAGCATATATATTTTTGTAAAGCTTCATCAAACCTTCGATGAACCCTCAACAAACGTTCCATCTATGTCTCCTGAAAGTATTTCGAGGCAGACATTTCAACGTTCGTAGAACCTTCGTCAAACGTTTGTGAATTCCAAAGTTGGCTTTTATGAACCTTCGGCCCGATCTATACTGATCTAATCTGAACGTTCGCTGAAGCTTCATGTTCTCACAGAACCCATCCTTGGTACCGCCATGAATAAAGTACTATCAATCGATTCTTGAAAATGTGAGACTTTTTCATGAATTCAGTTCGGAAAAAACTCACCGAAAAAATATTTACTCAGTTGGTAAGCTGTATCTTCTTATGAATTAACTTTCAGACCAGACATTCGCGCATGATGATAATTTAATAATACAATCGAACCTTTTTATATGTGACTTCTGTCTGTTTCTCCTCTCTTATTTCCCTTGATAGGAATGAAAAAGAAGTTCGATATAGAGAGATCATCCGGTCCCGAGCAGTTCGATATAGAGTTCCGGCTGTAATGAATAATAATAATTTGTAAAAACTCGTATGAACTCATAAGATGTTTTTATTAGATTAAGAAATTATCAGAACCTTTTTGACAGAAAAGTAACTGGGATACCCCAAGAGAATACGAAGCTCTAAAGAACGTTCCGTGAACGTATATTAGGCATTCGAACGTTCGATGAACCTCCATTAAACTTACATCAACTTAAAATCAATCTAATATTTACCTACGATGCTTATGTTCTCTTGGGGTAATTGCTAGATTGTTCCTTGTATTGATGTAAAGCATGTAACATAAGGTCTTATTTTTCGTAGGGAAATCTGCAGAGGTAACATTAAATATGTTGAACGCTCCAGAATCGGAAGTAGATGTGGAAGGATTACC
This sequence comes from Gonatopus flavifemur, assembly GCA_018340375.1. NCBI lineage: Eukaryota > Metazoa > Arthropoda > Insecta > Hymenoptera > Dryinidae > Gonatopus > Gonatopus flavifemur. Next base: position 19,645,407 of record JAFFJZ010000005.1, read on the forward strand.
GGACGAATGTCAGGTGAAGCTCGAGTTCGAAGGAGCGACGGAAGAGGTTGCGTCTTAAACATATCAGAAATTCGAATTTCATATCTCGTTATTTGTCTTAATTTTCTAATTAATTTAAGTATATTATGTAAAAATTTTCACGAATTCGATTAGTATTAAGCATCGTTAATGTTAAAATGAGAAATATGTGATCGCAGTTAGTTAACTTTTATAATAAAATTGTGAAAATTATCATCGATGTTTTACTTAGTATTATCGTTTGAGATAGATATACGGTAAATTTTATTATTATTATTTTTTAATCAATTTTATTCAACCTATTTTTATAAATATACAACGAATTTGTACTCAGGTGGATACAAGGTGCATGAACGGAGATTCTACGTAGACGCAACGTAGAAATGTCTGGTGCTGTACAGTCAGTTTCAACTAAATTGAAGTAAATAATCAATTGAACGAACATTTATATGAATACGTGGAATATATTTGTAACAAATATGCTCATAATGTTCAAATTTGCCACCAAAGATGTGGCACTCGGGCTACATAAGACCGCCGTCTTCCGGTCTTCTATTCATCACAAACACAAAAGTTTTAACCGATCCCGTATCCAGTGTATAATAGAGATCAGTGATCATAATTTCCTGGTACATTGATCTAAATTATACCTGAAATATTTACTAATTTTTTCTAGGTCTAATTTCAGTCTGGTTATTTGCACTTTTGGCTAGAAACTCCTAGGATCGTACACGATTTTGAATGACCACTTCTGATGGAATCTTGGATGTGATTGGTTGTTCTATAAGAATCGATGACTCAACAATATGCGATCCTACGAGTTTCCAATTCTGTTTGTACCCCGAGCTTATCCTAATCGGGTCTATTGACTGCTCTATACCCTTTGTGATCACACAATTCCAACACATTTCTCAGTTCAGTGTTCATTTCGAAGAATAATGGCGGAATTTCCGGCTTCAAAATCTCATCCCTTCCACTTCTATGCTCCCTGTTGATTCTCATTGGTATATCTCATATGTATATGAGTTCCCACATGTACGTACCATGACGTTCGTATGAGTAAGATTCCCAAGCCCAAGTCAAATCTGAGAGCACTGTATGACGCACGCAAGGAATGGGGCATGTATATGACGGACAGATGTGAAGAAATGTACTAATAACAATGACAATTGTACGCGACTTGCCTCCTCCTTTCACGTTGGTCTAGTAACTAATCATCATTGACGTTCATTGTTCGATAATAATACAATTTTAAGTGTTATGTGGCACAATAATAATAATTATACAGTATTAAAATATTCTTTGCATTTAAACAATAGTCAGAATTCCTGCGTATTTTTAATAATCATGTGAGAATGACTGTAATGAGAATTTAAGGTAAAAGTGGAGAGAGACTATTTTTATTTTAAAAAAAGACAAACTGTTATTATATGTATCTGTAAGTACATGAACTTATACCATGGAGGGTGGAATAATGGATAGTCCTGAGACAACTTTATGCTCATCCGACAATGATCCTGCTCTACAAGGATGCTGTCATCCAAGTCGTGCCCCCTACAGATTTTTAGGATTGGCATTGATGTGCTTCTTGGGTTTCGGTGAGTGAGAATTAAAAATTTTCCATCGTCGAAGACCAACATGTTTACTTGAACTTGAAATCTCTTTCTTTGTTTATCTTTTCCAAATGTCAGAAGCTTTCATCTTATATCCTATACATACAATTCATTCTATACACCATCAATGTATATGATCAAAATCAAGAATTCCAAATTATAGTCAAAAGGAAGATCTATTTGTTGCAACGAATCTATATTACTGTGCATCGAAAGTTGATAATTCATATCAATTCATGTGTGTCATGGATCAAAGCTTGTAGTGCATACATTGCCACTTGAATCATTTGACCTATGAACTTGATTCTTCCCCTTTCGATTAATCTTGAAATATTGAATTTCAGGATCTTACTTCTGTTTTGACAATCCTGGAGCATTACAGGACAATTTTAAAAAGGACTTGTATATGACCAATAATCAATTTGTATGGTTATATTCTATCTACTCGTGGCCAAATGTGGTTCTTTGTTTCATCGGGGGATTTTTATTGGACAGTGTATTTGGTATTCGACTTGGAACAGCTATATACATGGGATTGGCGCTGATTGGTCAAGTAGTATTTGCTTCTGGTGCTTTTATGAATGCGTTTTGGCTCATGATGCTTGGACGTTTTATTTTTGGGTATTATTTTTTTTACAAGAATACACAGTTTCTGTATCCTATGGAATAATTCTTTAAACCACTTTGTTATATAGAATCGGTGCTGAATCTCTGGCGGTGGCGCAAAACAATTACGCCGTTTTATGGTTCAAAGGCAAAGAATTGAACATGGTATTTGGACTGCAATTAAGTTTTGCTCGGTTCGGTTCGACAGTCAACTTCCTCGTGATGGAACCAATTTATAATCTTGTATCACAGTATTACTCAGGACCACAATGCATCGGAGTAGTTCTATTTCTCGCTGCCTTGACATGCGTCGGTTCCATGTTTTGTGCCTGCGTGTTAGGGTTGATGGATAAACGTGTGGAAAAATTATTGAGACAAAGAGTCAACCAAGAAGAACCCAAACCAGTTAGTCTAACGGATGTCAAAGATTTCAAATTAATATTCTGGTTGATCGCAATTATTTGTATAGCGTATTACGTTGCTATATTTCCGTTCATCGCATTAGGAAAGTGAGTAGTATTTTATTCATCTATGATATATTATTAATCATATTAAATACATTTTGTATATATTTTCAGAGTTTTTTTCGAACAAAAGTACGAGTATCCTCCAAATGATGCAAACTTCGTGACATCCCTTGTTTACTTGATTTCTACTTTTGCTTCTCCTATTTTGGGTTTTGTGGTTGATAGAACAGGAAAGAATGTTTATTGGATATTCATCAGTACTTTCGCCACAATGTGTTCTCATGGTCTCTTAGCATTCACATTCATCAGTCCATATATATGTATGGTATGTATGGGACTGTCGTACTCGATGTTAGCCAGTAGTTTATGGCCGTTAGTAGCTCTTGTTATACCAGAACATCAACTTGGCACTGCCTATGGAATGTGAGTATCAGTATTATCCCGTCAAGACTAACTATGGTAACGATATGTGATTTTATATTTCTATTTTCTTTTCCGTGGAACCAGTGCTCAAGCCGTACAGAACTTAGGTTTAGCGATAGTTGCAATTTTAAGTGGAATGATAGTTGACGTTGGAGGCTATTTCATGTTGGAGATATTCTTCCTTGGATGGCTTTGGGGTAAGTTATAAATCCACTCCATATGTTCGTTGTACATTTTCCATTACCCTTTACCCATATATTAAAATTCAATTATTCTCTCAAAGTTTCTCTTATGGCCACCTTGGGAATTTGGTTACTCGATATCGCCGCGGGTGATGGATATTTGAACATGACACCAGGACAAAGAGACAAATACGATGCTCTTCGACCTTCACCTGCAAGTTTAGAGAGGGAAAAACTTTTATCTCCTGAATCAACATCGGATTTGTCAGCCGATGAATTTCTACAACCGCAATCAGATATTAGCATCAGAAATCGATATCTAGCACGTATTGGAGCAACGGTAAGATTTTTATTACAACTCAAACTTAATTATGTAAAGCATTTGTCAACAAGAATATATTTGAATCCAAATCAAATGTGCTTATATATATATATATATATATATATATATATAGTTAATTGATATTCAAAAAAGATTGTTACGATTATGATTATTGTTACTATTTCGACATTTGATGATTGGACAAGTGGTATTGATACAAAGGTTCTGCTCTTTATGATATTGATATATTGATAATGAATTCAATTATAGCAATACACTGAAGGAGAAGACTATCTTTAGGAGCAGTCATGGTTAAAATGAGGTAAAATGTAATTCCCATGGAATTTTTTTACTCTTCGGTATATGTGAAATGCGGTTATGAATGGATTAAAATGCATTATTGACTCATTTTGGCCATAACTGCGTACTCTTAAAATGAAAAATACTCAAAATATCGGCCGATTGTTTTAGGTCAAGCCTATTAACAATTGTCATGAAAAATATTGATTCTGAAATGAGAGTTTATTTGTTCGAATCATCTTAAATAATCGATCAGGATAAAACTCGAGCTTTTCACAGATCCTGAAATAACTATATCTACAAATGCATATTTGATACCTCATTCATTACCTCATAGAGTTCAATAATAAACCTATTCAAAGGGTGAGAAATCGTATAGAAAACGATTCAGAGCCAGCTCATCCATTTCTATGCAGGTTTTGATTCTTTCAATCGATTTCTATCATTTTGCCAAGGGTTCTATTTCTGTACGACACAAACTTTCAACAACTGTTTTGAATAATACTTGGATATTTAGATAATTGAAAATTGAAAGAAAAAGGAAAACAGAAAATAATAATTTTCAAATCATTATGCCATGAAATCTTTTACTCTAAAAAATGTATGCCAATTCATTAATGCGTTTCAAAGACTTTTCCTGAATTTGGTTTGCAGTGATAATAGTCATATTTAGATAGGAATTAAAAGAATTTGGAATTTTTAACAAGTGTGACTTGATTTGGATTAATTACAATAGCATGTAGCTTTCACTGTTTCTCAAAAACAATCCAATTTCATATTAAAATTAGGAGTTTCTTTAGATTTATTGTCTTCCTCGATCCGTTGATATGTTTGAATGATATGTGTTTTCTCTTTTTTTAACTTCAAGTTCGTTTATTTTTGAGTTGTTTACTTAGGAGTTGTTACAATTTTAGTAATTTGAAATATTCGATCCACTTGGGTCATTTCGTTGAAGTAATAAATATAGTATGTATAATGGAATTTGTAGAAAGATTCACTTATTCTAAATAAAAATATGTATGATATATTTCATATTTCAGCTTCCACCGCACGTGAAAATAACGACTTATCGACCGTTCCGATGATGATAATTGAAAAGCATTTAGTTGACAAATTTGTTGAACTAATTTGTTGAACTATGGATTGCTGTATACATTCTGAATTCGATTAAAAAATTGATTCCCTGTGTCTTCCCACTGCACAGCATTCAACTGTGATAATTGCGTAACATACGTATAAATATGCTCATAATGAGGCCAAATGTAATTCCTTATGTTACAAAGGATTTTTATTTTTAATCCACATAAGAAAACCGAGTAATATATTTTTCTAGTTACAGTCAATTTGAAAGCCAAAAAGAAAAATGAGTTAAACAGTATTTTTAACCATTTTTGTTGTTGCTTTAAAAATTGCATTTCACATATCGTAGACCTAATATCATGAATCATGTGACTAGGAAATTACATAATATTCATATATTTTATTGTGTGTAAATAAAGTATAAATGTGACGTTATTCTTCCAAATGAAGTATAAAAAAAAAATAGATGAATATTTTTAAAGACTTGACGAAGTTTTCATTAGTCAAATTTCAGTGGTTGAGAACTGGTTTTGTTTTGAAATCGGTGAATATATAAATCTATAAATACTTGAAAAAATTATAAAATAATCATACATGGCGCAGACAATTGTGAGATCTGATGTGTTGTAATATATGTATGCAATATGTTTAATAAAATATGTGAAGAGAATTATAAGGGATGTTTGAAAATTCAGTTTATAATCATTCTTCCTTTTTCAACATATTTTTTATATATTCGAATAAAATCAAAGAAGAAAATGAAGTTATCATTGTGAGGAAATTGCAACATAGTTCATAGAACTGTTTTGTTCTTTTGCCTAATTTATTATCCGTGAAAAGAATTTGTCGTTATCTATGTGTGGATTTATGTGAGAATAATGAACATTAATCGTTGATGGATCATTGAATCATTCGCCGAATGTGAATGAATAGTAACAGAATAAATAGGACAATCATTCTGTTGAATTGCTGAGATCAGCGTGCTGATTTTTTAAATCGACGTTTCGTTATCTCTTGTGCCACAAATACGATTTCATAGGTTGATCGAGTGAACTTTGGCAAAGTGCAAGAAAGAAGATTAAATCATTAGAATCATATGCATGTAATTTATTTATCCATATCTAACAAAAATTGGAGATTTGTCTTTCTAACTGTTACAATTATTCAAAAATTCATATTGTTCGTAAAGTTGAAGTATTCATGTGTAAAACAAAAGTTTTATCACAGATATATTTCTCCTTGAAAAAATCTGATAGATGAACTGATAACTTTATAGATAAGATTTTGGGAGTTTATCAGTTTCTGCAACAGTATCATTCGTTCAAAATGTTCTACAAAATCTCACTGATGAATGAAAAGTCAAATAAATTTCAACAGGGATGGAAATCAACGTGTCACGAAAAGTTTTAGACAGTAATTTACATGTAAAATATATGTATGTAGAATATGTAGATTACAGTAAATTGAGGTAAATGGCTATATCTTTGTCACTGGATATTATTTCGTCCGAATGTTGATAAAATTGATAATCAAGCAATTTTGAACAAATTGAGTATATTTCGTATAATCATGAGGTGCATGTGTAACGTTTCGTACCGAAACATATTCATTATTCGTTCACAGGCGCTTCCCTATTAGAACCGAACATACAAATGATGTAACAGAGCTTTTATATACCAATGATGTAACAAAAGCATCCAAATGTCCACTTCACACAGGGAGCAGCTACATCACATGACTTTTGATATACCCGTGATATAGAAATTATGTATAAAGCTATATGATGTAACTGGTACATGTTTGAAGCGGACATTTGGATGCCCTCGTTATATCATCGGTATGTAACTGACCTCTGTTCTAACAGGGTTGATTCATCAATTTTAAAATGCCCTGACGAAAATATAGCCATTTACCTTATATGATTTACGAGGTATTTTACAGTATTTTACCTGTAATTGAAATGTAAAGTACCATGTAGATTACAAGTGGTGAATTACTTGTTCATCCCTGGATTCTAATGAAATTCAATGGTATTTAATTTCAAATTTGACCATTCATAGTCGGATGTCAAACCATTATTTACATCTGTTTTATGAGAATTTTTTCGATAGGTTTTAAAGAAAGTATTCCATATCATCATCTAAAGTACAATTCAAAAAACGTGTTTCATCCTTTTATCCCACTGAGAGGAAGCATAAAAATTATTTTAATTTGAATTGACGACATTTTCACCTCCACAGTAGCATAAAAGAACAGGAAGTTCCGTTACCGATGGTAGCGCAGCATTTGTCAATCTCTTTTGTTTGAAAGAAAGAAACAGCAGTGGTATATGTAGTACAACACGTGCGCGACTGCATCGAGAAAAAACGTCATACGAAACATTATTTTTCTCGGTCATACACGATCTTAACACGATGGGGGTTCACGATAATGCAGATTCCAAGTACAACGTGATGGGTACTTCGAGTTTTTCGAAATTGGCACCTAAACGACAAATTACGACGGTTTACGGAGGTGAAAATACAACTACCTCGACCACCACTAGTACTTCAAACAAAGTCGCAAAATACGAAGACAATCAAAACTGTCAATCAGAAAGCATTTTGGATAAACAGAACCTTAGTTTACAACAACAAAGGAAATTGCTACCTGTTTACAAATTACGTAAAAGGTGAGTTTTCACGAGCTTGCATTATTTTTCGTTTACATTTTCATTCGTGCATGATCGACTGGGGATCAAGTAGAGATGATGTCGAGAGTGTTTTTATGTAATCCAACAGAGGGCGGCATCTATCGGCATCTAAATTGCCCGCGGGAATCGTTTAAAATTGATTTTGAATTGATATTTTTTCTTTATTCAAGGGGATACTAGCGCTGGCATGCTAATAATTTCGTATACTCCATATTATTTAAAAACTGCTACATAAATTCGGACAATCAGAGTTTCAAGAGATTCTTTATAACTCGCAGAATCTTCAGAAATTCAGTTTGAATTAATTTATTCAATAATTTTTAAATAAACTGGTCAATACAATATGGCTAGCGTCCGGGGAGTAGTATGATCTTAAATTCTAACGCCGAGATTGTAGCTCCACGTTTGTGACAAATTATTTCGTAGTGGGAACTATTTTGTACAAGTTATACATGATTATACAGGAGTAATACATGAATGATTTTTTATTAATGTTTTCATATTTAATTTACTGTTTTGAGACCTTCATCTTCAGATTAAAGTTCAAACTTCTAAATTCAGATATACTGGACACTTTTGAGTGAGAAGAATCTTCAGAATGGGGACTCCGAAACCCTGCTTGAAGAATCTCATTGAAACGATTGATTCTCATTGATTTCGATGCAGGAAACTGATTCAAACCCATTAAAAATGGATTCTTAATCGGTTCAATGAGATTCTTTGAGCAGGGAAGGAGTTCCGGAGGATCTGTGACGGTTCAAACCCTGGTGAAAAAATTTTGTTGAATTTTGTTCACTTTTGGCACATTAATATTTCAATAAAATTCAATAAATATCATCAAACTCCAACAAACTTCAATATAACTCAACAAATTTCACTAAAAGTTACTGAATTTTGTGGATAATTAGTGAATTTTACCAAAATTTTATTGAATTGAGTTGAATTTTGCTAATTTTCAATCAAAACCGAGTGTGCCAAAAGTAAACGAAATTCAACAGAATTCAACGAAGTTGTTCCACCAGGGAACTTCATGAGAACCCCGGTTAAAAAAAGTTTCTCTGAAAATCTCTAAAAATTTTTCTGAATTTTTCTGCGAAACTCTGAAAAAAACTGGACAAATCTACAAGAATCTAAAAAACTCTCACTTACCGGGTTTTTCCACTGAAAATTTCTCGGAATACTTAAGAATATATCTCTGCAAAATTCTGAATTTTTCTCAAAATCACTGAGACTCTCTGAGAAACTATGAACACTTCTGAAATCCTTTGAAAATTTCTGGAAATTCCAGTGATTTTCAGCGAAATTTTTCCACCAGGGAAGGTGGAATCGTCACAGCAGGGAATGAATGTTGTTTTTTCCTTTTGAAAAAATCAGTAGAGGAGGTTTAAGTGTTTTTTTGAGTGGTCTCTGAAAGAGATAGTTGAAAAATTGAAATTTTAGATCCAGGAACAGGCCTTGAACTATTTTTTCCTTCTAATTCATGTAACAAATGGATATTTACATTGCGATTGACGAAGATGAGAATATTCTACAATGGAAGGAACAGGCTAGAATGCATCATTCTCTAAAATTGTTATTTCACTCTTTAGCCAGCAAAAAGTGAGCCTGTCGACATTTCGAGTAAAATTTCCATTCTTTTAGAGTGATAATCTAAGGTTTGAGGTTATAAAATCACAGCCATTCCAATTCTAGACTGAATTTCTCAGTCTAAAAGAGTGGGAGTTCACTCGAAACGAGTGAAAATCCCACTCGAAGCAGACTGGCTCACTTCTGAGACTTGATGGAGTGAAACGAGTGATTTTTCACTCTTCCAGATTTAGAGAGCACACTGTAAAAAAATTTGTTGAATTCCAAACACAAATGCTTGAAAATTTACAAACTTGGTTTGGAAAAATAATTTCCGAACCTTTTTTGTAAATTGCCGAACAAAAGTTTGTGAATTCTCAAAAATCTTTCTGAAATCACAAAATTTTTTGAATGTTTACAAACTTTTGTTTGGTAATTTACAAAAAAAGTTTGTGTAAAAAACTGCCAAACTTCTTTGGCAGTTTAGGAAGTATATTTTTTACAGTGCAGTAAATGATTTCATATGTGTCTCGTCAATGGAATCGCGAATTCTTTTGGGAACCATTCGCGATAAATATAAATATGGAAGAGTTAGGGGGTAATTGAGTGCTAATTAGGCACCACAGTTTTGATTTGAGCGCTCTAGGAAATTCCGAATCTAGCGGTTTCAATTTCATGGGAAACTGGAACCATCACAATACGAAATGAATGAGGAGGATTTAAGTGCTAGCAATTACGATAAGAACATTCAATAGTGACTTGAATTATATGAAAAATATTTTGAGTCTTCATTCTGTATAGACATAAAGGAGCATTTCTTTGAATCTAAGAAATTGTTATTTGAATAGGTCTAAATGAATATTTCCCCGACAGAATTGAATATATTGTTGGAAAAATCCACTTTGCGGTGTTGAGGCTCCAGCATTTAATGGAGCTGAAACCGCCACAGATTGAATGCATTCAAGTTTCCTTCTATCGTAAAATCCCCATAAAACCGCACAGATAGATTTTATGGGTTTTGAATGTTGCTGAAGTTCGAATGGCTTATTGAAACGAATTCATAATCGAATAACAAAATATTCAACTGTCAAAGACCCAAAACCTTGCAGTGAATTGTTGAAACGATTAGTTGCTTCAGCGAAGATTCGCTGTGTGGTCTTCCGCGGCTTGCAAAATTAAATAAATTTTAAGCTTCCGGAGTGGAGCTGAGACTTGTATCGGTTGGTTGCCGACGTTTCGCCATCATTGCCTGAAGAAGCCAGCTGCAATGATGGCGAAACGTAGACAACCAACCGATACAAGACGCGGATGAACTCCGGAAGCTCAAAATTTATTTAATTCTTGAAAGGATGTTTTTAATTCCAAGAAGGTAATTCGAAATGATGAACACCGCTGATTCATCAAATTTTTCGAGTTTGAATCTCGGTCGGTTTTTATATACGATTCAAACTTCAAGAACTTCCGTTTTTTATAGAATTTTATATGTGTATTTGAAACACTATCTGTGAGATTTTGTAAGATTTTATAGGACCTATAAGGATTCAATCTGGCACCTGAAGCTATCGTTAACGAATCCTACTAGAAACGATAAAACCTAGAAGTTTATGTGGTGTGATATGTGTATTTGAAACAGGATCGATAAGGTTTCATCTGGATTGATCAGGATTTTAATGCGTGATAATGAAATTCCTCATTCAGATTAGACTCTAAATATGAGTTTTTATAGCCATATACCGACAAAGCGCAAGAGGTTTTTTTTTTATTTCGTAAGAACGAAATATGATTTTTTGGACCACTGCAGACAAATTCAGAATGAAATATCGCGAAATTTCATTCGGAATTGATGTTGTTGAATTTTGAATCGTTTATTGAAACGAATTTTCAATTGAATAATACAATACACTCCACTGCTTGAGCCCCAAAATCTTGCAGTATATTCTTCAAACGATATTTCCAGTTTCAAGGAGTTAATTCGAGAAGATAAATAACGATAATCTGATGAATTTCTGAGAGTTTGAATTCTCATTTCGGTTTAAAAACGATTCGAATTTCAAGAACAGCGAAATTGATAGGGGTGTTTCAAAATCGATTGTTTTGATTCACTGAAAAAAAAATGTATTCCAGTCAAATAAATATTTATTTGTCCTGTACCAAAGAAATATTTATTAGAATTAACGAAATATTCTTTGGAACCAAAATAATTTATTGGAATCAAATAAACGATTAAAACCATCTATTTAATTCAAATAAATTATTTTGGTCCCAAAGAATATTTTGTTAATTCTAATAAATATTTCTTTGGTACAGGACAAATAAATATTTATTTGACTGGAATACATTTTTTTTCAGTGTTCCAATATAACGATCAGGCATTTTATAAAAAGAATTGAAAATACATCAATTCGTTTGAACAAATGATTCAAATTTTACATAGCGTAATTTCATAAGAGTAAGTATATAGAACTAGCTTAATGAGAAGTCTGGCGAGTGTCTGCTATTTTGAACTTTGGATTGATAAATAAATCCCTGGAACTTTCAGATTGCTCGACGAGGTACGAAAAACCAATACTTTGATATTAATAGGAGAAACTGGAAGTGGAAAAACTACGCAAATCCCTCATCTCTTGTTATCAAACGGTCTGGCCGGTCCATCGGGTTGCATTGGGATTACACAACCGCGTCGAGTGGCTGCCATTAGCGTGGCAAGGAGAGTAGCTCAAGAACACGGTGTTGAATTAGGAAAATTGGTAGGTTATTGCGTTCGATTCGAAGACGTAACCTCGTCTCACACCAGAATTAAATATCTGACGGATGGTATGATGGTACGAGAAGCCATGACGGATGAAATTCTCTCCGATTATTCGGTAATAATTCTAGACGAGGCTCATGAAAGATCTGTACACACGGACGTGTTACTTGGCGTAGTGAGGAGAGCACAAAATCTGAGGAAAATCAAAAATCTGGAACCATTGAGATTATTGATAATGTCCGCCACAATGGACGTTGATAAATTTGCCAAGCATTTCCAAGCGTCCGTCGTGTATCTCGAAGGTCGTCAACATCCCATTAGAATTTACCATGCCAAGAAATCTCAAGAAGATTACGCGTTTGCCGCATTGGTCACGGCCTTTCAAATTCACCGCGAGTGTCCACCAAAGTAAGACGAAAAGTTAAAACAAATATGTGTTGAAATGTTGAGAAATGTCAGTTTTCGCAGTAGTACTGTTATTCGATTCACTTTCAGTGAAGACATTTTGGTATTCCTAACTGGTCAAGAGGAAATAGATACCGCTGTGGTGAGCGCGAAACAAGCAGCTAGGCAACTAGACGTTCAAGGATATCCACGGTTAATGGTATTCCCTTTATATTCTGCTCTACCAACGCATCTTCAATTAGAAGCATTTAAGCGTTCACCTCCCGGAGCACGTAAATTAGTATTGGCTACAAACATAGCTGAAACATCCGTTACCATTGAGGGTATGTAATTCAAATTAACGTTTTCAATCCAAGAGAATTTTTCATTTGATCACAATTGTGCACAGGAATTCGACATGTGATCGATACAGGTGTAGTCAAAGTTAGAACGCATCACCCTACAACGGGATTCGATGTGTTGAAAGTGGAAAAAGAATCAAAAGCCCAAGCGTGGCAAAGGGCGGGTCGAGCTGGTCGCGAAGCGCCTGGGAAATGTTATAGGACTTATTCGAAAGAAGATTTTGACAATATGAAAGAAATGCCTGTACCCGAAATACAAAGGTGTTCTCTCGCCGGCGTAGCTTTGCAATTGTTGGCCATTGGCGTTGATATCACTACTTTTGAGTTCATGGACAAACCACCAAAGGAATCTGTCAATGTTGCTGTTTCCTGTTTAGAAAAGTTAGGAGCTGTGAAAGGTATGTGATTAAAGTACTAATATTCGGATATATCAATGGATTAAAAATGTACGTTCAAATAGGTCCTCCACCACAGTTGACGACTCTCGGTAGGACGATGTCTTTATTCCCGTTAGATCCTCGATTCACCAAAGTTATTTTAGCCTCTGTAGGACATAAATGCCTGGAAGAGGCTCTTACGGTAATCGCTTTACTTTCTGGAGAATCTGTTTTCATGGATCCACCCACTAAGAGACAACAAGCTGCCGAAGCTAGGTTACGGTAAGAAACACTTGAAATTACCTTTTTTTTTTATATTACCAATGTATATATATATATATATATATATGCTCTTGTTTTTTCATATTCAAGTTTCGCTTCATCGGAAGGGGATCACGTCAGTTTATTGAACGTGTATCGAGGTTTCAATAGCGCAATGAAAAAATCTGTATGGTGTAAAGAAAACTTTTTACACAACAGAAATTTGGAATACGCAACAGAAGTGAGGAAACAACTTGCCTCGTTGGCGGATCGCGCCAAGTTGGAGAGAACAAGTTGTGGAACGAATACAGAAAATCTTAGAAAAGCTCTGCTCGAAGGTCTTTATGATAATCTTGCGGAATTGCAAAGGGATCAAACGTATATCACGGTAAAACTAATTTCTTTCAAACAAAATCCAATTGTTGAAACTTCTGGAGATGACATTGTTGTTGTATTGTAACAGTTGAGCTCGAAGCAGTCAGTAATGATACATCCTTCGTCGATGTTGCACGGCACTAAACCTCCTCTAGTATTGTTCACGGAAGTTGTCGTCACTGGCAGATGTTACATCAGAGGATTATCTATTATCGAACCTTCCTGGTTATGCGGAAAAGGTAAAAATGATTGAAATATCAATAAAAATTATACCTTGTCGGATATTCAATAAAGTGGAATATGATAATTTTCAAGAATCCTTGAGAACCCGCGGTTTTTTCAACACTTCTTCGAAATCGTATATGAATCAGAGGTGCGAAGTTGTGACCATGACCATCGCGTTAACCATGTGGCTCGGTTTAAATTTTTTATTCGATTACTGTTTAGTAATGCTGAAGCATTATTTCATTTTTCGCCACTGAATTTTGGAAAAGACCGCGCGTTTCGGAGAGTGGAAATTAAGTTTGCAATAAATTTTATCTTTATATGATGAATGAATCAATGTTTGTGTATATTTTGTATAATAAAAATTTTCTAATGAATCGACATTTAAAGTTTTTTTTTGAATAATTGTTTCAACATTGTGAAGTTATCGAAATATCAACACTATGGGTTTTCCAATTTTAACAAGTCAGCTCGGTGGTGGTTTTTCTCCTACGCTTTTGCTGTTACAACAGGTGGCTATTTTAAAAGGATACGAGTTTTGCTGTACCGATCATTACAGTTTAACTCTCGTCTTGGAGAAAGATACAATTCTTCCGCAGGGAGTAAGATAAAGGTAATAATGAATAATATTTCGATTAACGATATGTGTATGTATTTTCCTTTTTTTAGTTCTTTAGGTTCTTCAGTGAATTATGTATCCTGTTGAGAGTCGCTTTATTACCGAATTAATTGATTTTAGAAATCTTTAGTTTCCATTGATTAAGTTACAGACAACATGTTCTTGTTCTCGTTTATAACACGCCGGAGGTCGAAGAACAAAATTGAAACACTCAAACTTTGTTCCAGTTCCATTATACATTGAAAATGATTAGAATTGATTTATCAATCAGACAAAGAATTATTACTTCTTTAATTATTTCATAAAGAAAAATGATATTCAGTGAATTTCATTGAAATGATTAGCTCTTGTTCTGTTTCTCATTTGTATCGTGAAAGATCGGAATTTGAATTGCACAAATTATAATGTATCATTTCTCGTTAATGATACATGGAACTTTAATTGTAGTTCAGTGGAGTAATCAACTACATTTTGTGCTAACCCATTTAATACCTGGCGAGTCCAACCAAGTTTAATAGTCACACAAATCGTCGTGTTACATCGAGTTATCTCTAAACGTCTTGTCTTTAAGCAGAACTTCGCTTCTTGTGTCGCAGAAATAATGGTTCGTTAGATCTTTGGAAAATCTCATTTCCCTAAGATTTGCATTAAAATTCAAATTATCTATACTCTTTGTTCATTTTTTTCCGGAAAAAGTAATTTGAACATCATATTTTTCAATTACGAGTATAAATCGGATTGAAGTTTTCTTTCCGGATTGTGTAGACTACTCGCGCGGATAACGTTGAAGAATCATTGTATTATAACGACGACGGTTCTGCTCGATTATTAGTTTTTCGTTCGACGAAATTCTCTATTTTATAGTCGCGTGTTTAAGCCAAGTTTAATGCTCGTACAAATCTTGGCATTAATATTGAATTATCGCGCAACTTCGTTTTCTCTTAGTGGGAGATGGGTCTCTTTAAAGGGTTTACATGTTTCGAGAAAATCGTATTTTCCAAGCGTGACGATGACATTAACCGCATCAGGTTGTTCCATCTGGTACATGAAACTCCTCGCCGTATCGCGCACACGTATATTCCAAATCCTGTTTTTCCTAGACATCAATTTTTCATTTTGCGTATACATGAAGATGGTTCTTAGAATTTTTTCATAATCCGTTATATTCTTGACAGAGTAATATATCATTTTTGGTAGGGAGAAGGTTTTGAAATTGTTTCGTGCCAGCGATTTGAGATATCAAAGTTAATTTTTACTACAGAACTGTGAATACACCTCCTTGAGTTTAATTTTCAGGTTGAGAAAAAAATCCGCAGAGTACAATGGTATGGTGCAGGGGTGGGTTAATGATTGGAAAATTGTGAAATTCAAATATGTGCGAAGGAAAAGACACTCGAAAGGGAACGACATAGCACATCGAAAGACGAGAGAGAGTGACAGCGAAGCAGAAGTATAGAGGATATATATGTATGTATGTTCGAGTGCAGAAGACTGGGGAAAGATAACGAGGTTATCGAACATTCCTCGTAACTCAAATATCTATAAGGTCGACACGGATGATTCGTGTCTGAAAATCCAAGAAAACGTGTTCGAGGAAAAGAATTACTCTGATGTATGAAAAGCAAACATCTTGATACTGTTATTCCAACAAGATTTGTGAAAACTTTATGCGAAACAACGTTTATAGTAACCCTGGTTTAATACTCCCATTCATTGGTTTTGAAACGTCTGAAGTTCCGATTTAAATGTCATACAGATTGGTTCCTGTTGGAAGTTTTTCTGTTTAATGAGAATGAATTGGATCCTTATTGAATCAGAGGGAATCACTTTTTTACTCTCAAAAATTTTAGGGTGCGGTACAATTAATCGATGAATCAATCAATATCACGGTCACTCGTGTTTCCGAATTATCGGTTAATCGATGGATCAGAGAATTTTAATAGATTATTTCTTGACGAATCGATCAATCGAAAAAACGATTAGTCAGAATCCACCGATTACACGATCAACTGATTAATCAGAAGAACGCTACGCTGAAATCTACCGATTATTTCATTGACCGCACAATTCCAGTAAAAATCCAAGTGTCTACTGAATTTCCGACTTTCTATCGTGATTATACGAATAAGACGTAATCATCTCACTGGAACAAATATCATAGAAACTTCTATAGCGATATTTGGCCATCTATGAGATTTTTTCAGCGGGGTACTTCGTAGGATGCATCACAAGCTGTATGTTCCACAGATCCTTGCAGTTCCTAGGACAAAAACCGACAGAACCGGGCAGATCCAGGAAGAAACTGTCTGGTTCTGCTCGGTTTTTGTCCCAAGCATTGCTAGGATTCATTCGGATTCACCTGGCATTTTCAGCAGAGTGCGGTTTTATCGTAAATGTCTTTGAGAAAACGTCACAGTTTTCCCATAAAACATGCGCATTTCTTTCCGAATAACTGTGGTGATTTATATAGATTTTTCACGATGAAATCCTATACAGCCTGTGCAAACGTCATAAAATTCATGCGAGCGATAGAATATCGTAAGAAAGTCAAAGATTCAAAACGGTAAGAGAAATCCATCGTTCTCTCTGGGAGAGTTCCCAGCTAAGTTGTTGGATACAAACATTTAGGAATTTCTGTTCATACCAAGTATCAACATATTCAAGTAAAAATGATGAAACTTCGAAAAATTTTCGAGTCTTCGTTTTGTAAATATTGAATAAATTGTAAAGAATGTTAATTCAAGGAATTTCAATTTTGCAACCACGTCTTTCATTGGAAGTGAAGGTTCCCTTTTAGCTTGTTGTCGAAGGAATTTCTGAGTAATAAATAATCTTTTCGAATATGTGGCACATACACTCACACGCACCATCCTCTTAGCACATTATTTGCATAGAATCTACCATATTACTTTGAGAGAACACATGATGAAGTTCATACTTGACTATATCCTCTCCAGAGTACTCCTCCAGTTTATAAGTTTCCTTCGGGTAGTTTATCTCCTCCCCTTGGGAACGTTCGAGGATTAACTCGAATATTGTTCTGCCTTTTCTCAGCTGCCAGCGTTTGCCATAAAAATCGAACTACGTACTCCACGTCGTATTCTATCAGTTGTTTTTTTCTCAATTTCTAGACCTATAAACGTGTTTTATGACACAGAATTGTTGGACTAAATCAATTTCTCAACTGAATACATCATTTTTAATACCCTTTTTTTATTTTCTCATAATTTGGAAAAAAAACTCTTCACATTTTACCATGTTCTTCCTGCTTTTTGCGAAACAAAAGGGAAATTTATTGCCTCAAGCACGTATCTTTAGGATTTAAAATCAAGAATGTCTTAGGAAAATTTATATACATGTAGATTTTTCCTCTACCTCTCTTGCTTTCGTTATTTTGATACCTGGGGAAATGTGGGCTCCGAAAAATTGCAATATAATTACTTCTTTTTGTTTTCTTTCAGTTCATATAAGAAGGAAACTATTTCTTCTACTCTTTAAATCTGAAAAAGTGAAAAATCACGTGTTTCACTATACACTCGTTTCGAGTGAACCCTCACTCTTTTAGAGTGAAAAATTCTCTTTGGAATTGGAGTAGCTGTTCGTTTCTAACTTCCCATAGCGTAATGTTCCGTTGAAAAATTTTGTCAAAACCATGCATAATCTCTGAAAAACAACCCATTTTCTCTGCAAAAACCTGTTCCAACAGAATTCCAAAAGATTTCTCAAGAACTGTTGAGAGATCTTTTCGAATGCTTTTGGAGTCTTTTTGCTATTTCAGTTGAACTCTGAGAATCTCTGAAATTTTCATGAGAAATCTATTAACCCTTCAAGTACACACAGGTGCGAATTCGCACCAACCATTTTCATACTTTTCGTTTTTCGTCAAGAATTGATTTTATTCTCGCGTTATTCTTTGTCACTAATCAAATGAGACATTTGTGAACTTTCTTCCATACCACGTTAATCTGCACAGTTTTTCCTTCAAATTGAAAAAAAGGAAAGTCAAATTGGTCGAATAGGAACCAAGTTATTAATCGGTAAAGTTGCGTAGTGCGAATTCGCACCTGTCTGTACTCCGAAGGTGTGAAAGGATGTGTGTACTTGAAGAGTTAAATCTTGGATACTTTGTACAACCTTTTTTCGGAGCTTTTCATTTTTTTCAGACGAATAAAAATTCTGACGAAACTGGAATAAATTTTTAACATTTCTGTGATCCTTGGTTGAAGGAACCCATTCATTCCCATTAAAACGTGCAGATTTTCGTTGAAAACCCATTGAATTTGAATCGGAAACCTGCAAGTTTGATGGGAATGAACGGGTTTTTCTTAACCAGGGATCGTTGAAAAATTTTGAAACTTAATTTACTGCCTTTTTTAATTTTGAGGCCAAAAAATGTATCGGCAACTGAATGATCCAAAACATACATTGGCATCAAAGTCGATAAAAGGCAGTAACTTAAGTTTACTGCCTTTTACCTAAACACGGGAGTTCATTCAAATATCATACGTGAAAGAGTGTTTGAAAATTTGTCAATTTTTTCTCAGTAGTCAGAAAAATATTAGAAACTCATCAGAGCTTGGTCAGAATTTTTTTAGAGCGCAATTTTGTTCCTATTCATCCGCAAAATAAAAATAAAACAATTCCGAAAAACTCTGACAAAAGTTTTTACAAAATGTACCAAATTGATTAGATTTTTCATGAAAATTTAAGAGATTCTCAGAGTTTGTAAAAGTTTTTCAGATTTTTGCAGAGAACATGCGATGTTTTTCAAATTTTTCAGCAAAATATCGCTCGAAATTTCGAAGAGCTCACTTTTGGCTGGCTAAAGAGTGAATTTTCACTCTGAAAATTTTAGAGGAAATATCTCTTCTTTTTTTGCACTCCTCAATTAAATTGTGCGATATCGAGCAATCAAGAAATCTGTATATATACATATATGCATGCATTTACATAAAGTGAAGCAAGGAGATTTCAAAAAGTAGTGCCCGACGGAGAAGGAGGTTCTAGGGTATTGTTATGCTCGTGTGGAATTTGATCTTTCGTGGAGAAGTTTTGATATAGAGGAACTAACGAAACGAGACAACTAATTATTTTCGTGGAAGAAGGAGGACCACGGTTGTACCGTTGCGAGTGGTCGATTCCTTTTCCCTATGAAGCTCTTGCAAGTTGAGACGAGTGCCGGTTTCAAACCATGTTGCAGATAAAGTTTCTCAAGTTTCGTTGACGAGGGAATATACATTCAAGATTTAATTATTTTACTTGAAGTTGTTTGGTGACTCAATGTTTTTCATTGAAAACACAGATGAAATGAAAAATAGAATTGAAAATTTAAAACGTGATGACTCGGAATGAAGATTTATTGATTTTTGTAAGAGAAAAAATAGAAGAACGTGAATTTATATGAGAAAAAGGAATGAATTGTATCGAAATATAAACTGTAAAAAAAAAAACTTCGGGAAAATTCTAGTACCGTACTGGAAGCAATTAACTTGTACATTTGTGCTAAAAAATTAGATTCAAATTATGAAAATTCCAGTACACGTACCAGAAAATTCTTGTATTTGTACTGGAAAATTGAAGTAAAAAACATGAATTTTCATGTAAAATACGGAAAAATTCCGGTACAACAGGAATTTTTTTGTGCGTACACTGAAAAATTCGTCATGAACAGAAATTTTCCAGTTCCTGGGTACCGGAAAATTCCAGTTTTTTTAACAGTGTATGTACAGTTTAATAATTGAATTTTCATTCAAATGTCATTGAAATTTCAAGAACCTCTTCAATCACACTGTCAGAAATATCTGGACGTTTTTTTCAATTACGTACATGAAATCAGGTTCATATACATTCTGCATTAAATTTAATTCACAAAAACATGAAAAGACTATAGATTATGCTATAGTTTACATTGAATTTCATGTAAAATGTGCATGAAACTGAATTCATGTACGTACTTGAAAAAAACTTTCAGTAAAAACATTAAAACAGCAGAAATTTTTAAGTGGAAATTGCTTCCATTACATGCGATTGAAGCTTCATGCAGAAATTCCTAACAGTGTAGAGGAGAATCAGCATCCTTGGAACAGTGTATATGCCTTGGGCCACTTGTATTCTTTCGAAAAGTATTTTAATAAGAAAATTTTGAATTTTTCACAGAAGTGAAGGAACACTGAGAGAAAATTTTGATTCCCATAACCATGTTTTTGACTTTGACCATGTCATGTAGTTGTCGCAACTAGATTTATGTGATTTTATTGTGTTTTTCTGGTTATTATAACCAAATTTCCAGTCACCTTAACCGTAAATCCTTCACTATGCGAGCATTGTTTCTGTGACCATGTTGCTTTTTTCCTCAGTGAAGTGATTTCAATGATATATATTCCAATTCGATTGACAAAATTTGATTTCCCTCCTTCCAAAAAAATATATTTCATATCCGGAAGACGAGAATAAATTATTTGTTTCAAGAGTTTCTCGATTAGAAATAGTAAAATTACATTTTTATTCCCAAAAAATGGTTCGGGCAATCGAAGAAAGCATCTGAGGATACATTTCAATGAATTCAAGGATGACATAATTGTTACGAACAATTTGATTTGGATAAAATATATCAGAGTTCGAAATCGGGGGTGTCTTGGGCCACAATCTCGTCAACATTTGGACTTGATTCTTTATATGTTTTATAAAGCTTCTATGGAAAACATAAATTTACACAAGGATCAATCAAAACAAGCAATCAAAGTCATGAAGAATATCGATTTTCTCAACAAATCGCGTTCCTACTACCCTTATGAACAAATCCGATATCGAAATTTCATCGTTAAATCATCAGTTGTATTAATACTATTCGAAATCTATCGTATTGTTTCATTATCGTACAAATCCGATAAAAATACGATATCTACGATAATTATCCAATGTAAACGCGATATAGATATCTATCGGGAAATTATCGGGTTGCTGGTTCGGTTTTGTATCGGATAATTATCGTAGACATCGTATTTCTATCGGACTTGTCTGATACTAAAACAACACGATAGATTTCGGATAGTATCAATACAACTGATGATTGAACGATGAAATCCCGATATCAGGTTTTTTTTATGAGGGTAGGTATTCTAAATATTCATTTTCTTGATTATTAAATGTTTTACCCATGAAAAATCAACGCTGAACTAATTTGAAGTTCATAAAAAACAACTCTAATCATTCTCGCATCAGGCTCAACAATATCACGTGAAATAATGACTGATTTACGTTTTTTTATGACACTGAGATGCATAGAAATTGGTGACCCAAGGTATCCGCCAAGGAGGGTACCTTGATCCAAATGACAACCAATTTTCAAATAAAATTTGAAAACATAAATTTCTTGCAAACCCAAACAGAAAAAATTTCTTAATGAAGTCGAAGAGTTATACTTCGATTGTAATTCATGTATTTTTCGATTTTTCATTGTTGACTAACGAATAAAGGATAGGAAATGAGAAATAGCCCAAGGTTGCCGACTCTCCCCTATATATTTATATTTATATAGCATTTATTTAGAGTAACAAGAATAACAAGTCTGACAAATTTCGAAGTTTGAATTGTTCATTGAAACAAATTTGTAACCGAATACAAGAAATACCGAAACATACAAACCGTTACTTTCTGCGGATCATGTTTGACCCGTATTTGTTACCGAACAGAATTGAGTTACGAGTGATCGATTTCGAATTGGATTTTGTCATATTTCTGTTCTGAATTCGTTTCGATAAGGGATTCAAATTTCAACAACACGCTGAAGAACAGTGAATATTCTAAAAATCAATGAATACGCTATTTTCAATATTTCAATTTTTCTCTCGTTCCCCTCTCAACAACCCCATGTAGAAGCAGGCTGCAGTTGATAAGTGTTGAAAGGAAAAAAACATTTTAATATACATAGAATATATGAAGAGCGTCCAATGGTTGAATACAAACCGGTTGACTTGTGAAGCAGCATGTATACATAACGGCTTTATAAACAGTGATCTATATAGAGAGAGGGTAAATATTACTTCGTAAGAGACCAAGCGAATAATCGACCCGTCGATGACTGAATACCGAAAGGAAGAAGAAAAGAAGCAGCAGCGGCGACGGTGGTGGCGGCGGCTGTAGCAGAAGAAGAAGAAGAAGAAGAAGCGGAACTAGGGGAGGATGAACAGGAGGAAAAGGGGAAGACGTCGGAGCTCTCACATGAAGAGGATGATATAGGGAGAGAGAGAGGCTTGGAACATAGAAGACACTTTTTCATTCACTAAAGCCCTCCTTCGAAATCCTCTCTCCCACGTGAAAAGATATTTTTCCAAGCTTTCTTCTTTTACACGGCGTGATTAAGAATTAAATATTTATGGAGAGGTAGTGGTGTTGGATGGGCAACGTTGTGCCACGATTCTCTCTCTTTCATCATCGCAATTTGTTCTGTTCATGATAGTCGTGCGGGTTTTGAATGGACTCGGCTATGGAAAGCTTTTTCATGCTTAGAACTTTCAAAGGGAATCCTGAAAATAGGAGAAAGAGTTATTAACGTACGAGATCATGTGAATCAACATTTGTTTTTAGTCAATCGCTTCTTCACTTCTCATCAAAAGGAAATCTTTTCATTCTCAATTCCTTCTTGTACTGCGTACGAGATGGCTTATTTGTCTTGCGGTATTATGAATTCTAATGTTCTTTTGATGCAACGGTCATTATAAAACACAAAACAGAACTGATGTATAGCGATGAAAGCTGAATTTTATCAATCATTTGATTTATCAGCTTTGCTGCTTAGCTGGAACTATGATCGAAGAAGAATGGGTTATATTATTTGGGTATTAACCCTCAGTTACCCCACGGGGGTCTAAAGGGAACAAGAGGTTTTAGGAGATCTGATGTTTGGTGAAGAACATCGGGATGAAGAGGGACGATTTGAAACCAAAACAGGCATCAAGCTCAAGAACCATAGTACATTTTTGATAATGGGAGAAGCTCCATTCAGTTGATTGCAACGCACAACGAGAGATTAACAATAACATGCAAAAATACGTGGGGTAACTGAGGGTTGAAGCTAGTAGGGTAATGTTTCGGTGAAATAAAATTACAATATCATCCCCAGCAGCGCAATTCACAAAAATGTCTAGGCTCTCACGAGAATCTCACCAGGCGCTAGCCAGAGTATCCTCAAGTGAGGAGTTATTTTATGAGAAACAATCACGAAACAATTGCTGATTTTTCGCACGGGAATTATGATTTTATTGATTGAAGAAATCATCCCTCTAGACATACTTGTCCTATTCAAAATGCCAAACAGAATCGGATAAGATTTTGAGAAACAAACCAGACAATATCAGGTCCTAATTTTGTTTAGATCTATCTGGGATTTTGTTGATTTTCATTTTAGTCACACGTGATTATTGTGTATTAGAAACGTAGTTTTGGTTTCGTGTATCTTAGTCCCCGCGTGATATATTGAGAAGATTTTCAAAATTAAATACAATTTACACATCATTCAACATAGTTTGTATATAAAGTATACGTAATTCTATATAAATTATATATAATTTTCAAGTTTTTTCCACTCGGGCTGAGTATTTTTGTGAATTTCGGAAGTTCGAAGCGAGGGTAGAGAAAAAGTTGAGATTTCGCTGTGTAAGCTAAAAATAATGAACAAATTATAAAATTCTTGCTCACGAAAATTGGTGAATATTTACAGAATAATAGTTCAAACACCCCTGTGCAACGTTAGAATAATTTGGTAATGAATTTGATTCAACACGAATTAATTTCGTTTATCGGTCACAAGGATTACCCTACACGTCACACGTGTTTCTCAACGGTGTAATTACTTTCAACATTCGAAATGATGACACCCATTCAAGTCGCGTTCGTTACGAAATATAAACTTTGTAGTTTCATCTGTTCTATTTCTCAATGGAATAATTACTCTGCTATACGTTCGAGTTTACATCGTCTCATCTTCAATAATGACAATAATAATGATGCCAACGATATGTAATTGAAACGAAAACTTGAAACAAACTTTGTCGATGAAAAGATTAATTGGTTTCGAACAAGATTTTACACGCACATCGATGACAGAACTGGCTAAAATTTGTTCTACGTCGTTGAAAAGAAAATTGAAATGCAGGGAGATTTGCATACGTACATACATGTGATATGGAAATACATTTGAGATCAGGATCATCGCCTATGATCGAAGCGAAAGCGATGACGATGATAAGGGACACGACATTTTACGTGGGTGCGACGATCAAGAGAACTGATTAAGTACCAGACCACACTCGGCGTTCCACGTTTAATGGAGAGGTGCTCCTAGTACTCTCCCCTTAGAGAGAAGGAGAAGAATAAGCTCTATCAAAGGAGGGATCTTTAATGATGCAACCCCTCTGAAAGCCTTATATAATCGTCAGAATTTTATGAGTTTTAAAATTTGATCGAATTCTGTCTTGAATGCGGCAACCCTTCTCGACTACTGCGAGAACGGAAGTAACGAAGTAATCAACGATTTAACTTACTCGATGAAGAATCCAATAAATTTGTATAACTTAATATTAATGCTCTATCCAACAGAAAGAAATTGCTGCTCTTATTTTCAATCGGAATAGAAATTTTTGTTCCCTTTTAACAAGGTATAATACTTCTCGAATTAATAATAAAAATGTTGTATGCCTTTGAAAACGGATCATGAGATTCAACGTTTGGATTTAAGTGAAACTTGCGACTTACCTTCTTCAACCGTTGTCGAAGGGAGAGAAGAAATTCCGTCTTCGTAGCAGCAGCTCTTCATTTATCTCTTGGGTTTGCAATTATCATGAGGTGAGTTTCGTTTAAATAGACGAAAGGATTTCAACAAACCTTAATTCTCATGAAAATGCAGTGTATTAATGAGAGCTGTGAGTCAGGGTTGAAATCACTTAAGGTGCCATAGCGAATTTTCATTATGATGAATGAATTTTGTAAACCTTTCCATGCGATGTTTGGAATACTTGTTGTTAACATTTCTTTGTTTTAATGAATTTTATTATTAAAAACAAAATTTGTACAAAAAAAAATGGTCAAGTTTATATTGAATATTATTTCTAAAATCTTCTATACATGAGATACTTTGGGAAATTTTGAGAAATTTCACAAAGATGAAAAGATAATAAACTGATATTGTATAAACTGTGAATTCTATAATACCTTGGAACGACAGAGTCCACCGACGGAGCGTTGTAGGAAGAAATCTTTTCTGTAAGATTATTACAGAACTTAATTGTATAAACTTGAGGAAACAGTTGGATATTTGTTAGAATTGATTTTGAAAAACAATTTTCTTGGTCGATAGAAGTTTAAAGTAAAATCACAGACGTTTAACAAATGAAAAGATTATTAATAAATGATCGATATAAAGTTTTTTTTTTTATCATTCTCGCATCAACCTACTTTTCTCTTCCTCAAGGAGAGGAGAGGTCTCAGCCAGACAGACGACCAATAGTATTGTCTCGTCTTCTTGATGCGATATAAGACATAACTTGGATAGAATTTCTTTTATCTGGAAAGTATAATAACATTTTTGAATCTCGACTGAGGAAAGAATTATTACGAATTTAATATCGTAGAGGCACATTACACGAGCGAGTCACTCGATGGCGAAACAATAAAGACCAAGCTTTTATGCAGATATTGTATGATTTAATAAAACGCACAATGCGTTTGTAGCTCGTAAATTTCACCGTTGAAAACTCTAACAATTCCCCATTGAACAATATTTTGAGAAGGATTTTCATTCGTTGAATGTTATTTTTTTCGCATACATGTCTGTATATTTGTTTTCGCGTGACACAAAATCAATACGATTCCTAATAACAATAAACGAATATAAAAAAAAAATCAAGAATCTATCCATTTAGTTGTGCGGGACCAAAGATAATCTATGGTACAGCTGAGCAGTTTATTCGATTCGAGGGTTTCGGTGATTTGGCGACCGACGTGAACGAAAGTCCCTAAGATCTTTAAAAGAAAAACGAAAGCCGGTTGAAGGCTCAATGTCGATAAAATTTCTTCCAAGGCATTAACATTGCCAGCGTCCTTACCACCACGTGGTTGAGGCTGTTGTTGTTGTAGAAGAAACATAGATTCCTGACCTTGATCCTCGAGTTTGAACGAAACATTGCTCGATTTTAGTATCGAATTCTTTTCCTTTTTCTTTGCCTTTTCGTTTTTATGATCCTCTATAAATTGCCGAGAGTAGGCTTTCTCGCGATTTAACGAGGAGTCGCGAGGTTCGTTGACGGCAGAATTCCACGGTAGAAGGACATTCATTTTCCTTCCATTTCGTCGCAGCTGAGTTAAGGATTTGCCTTGGAGGGAAAATCTATAATCGTAAGGCAGTTGCCATTGTCGCTGATGACGACTACTACGACGACCACGGCGACAACGCAGACTTACAGGAGGAGATACTTGAAACGCGTACGAGTCAGCATGATTTTCCATTTCTTTGGATTTTCTCCATCGTTCGATGTCGTACTCTTTTGAGATGGTAGATCTATCATAACGAGCAGGTTGCGCTCCGGTACTTAAATCTTCGTGCAACTTTGAAGTCTCTTCTGGATCTTCGCAAGGAGGGCACTCATTTTTGACGAATTCACGCTCCAAGCAAGATAATTTATGACATGGACAGGATGAGCCACCTTGTCTCCTAATTTCTCGATTTTTCATAAGGTTATTGAGTCCTTCAAGAATTTCGAGTATCTTTTTTTTTATTCGTTCGAACGTAGATTTCACGATTGCGTTAAAACAGTTAGGACAGTTATCAAAACTTCTAAAGTATATGATCGCTGTATCTTCGGGAAGTTGATAACGATGATCTTGGTGATCTTGATGATCATAGTATTCTGGATCTGGTAGAGGAGGGGGTTGCAAATCATAAGTCGCATTATTTTGCTTCATGAGAATCGAATCCGTGATGGTGAGAAAGTGATCCGCGTAGCAATAACCGAGAGTTACTTCTTCGCTGAATGAATTGTAAACGTCACGCCAATATTTGATGGTTCTTCGTAACAATACCAGAGTGTTGATCACAGGTCCTCTTTGTTCCATGGTGACAAGGTTTACGAGTAACATCGAGTGTATTAATAAAACGAACAGGATATTCAGTGACATTGATGGTATTGGGGAGTAATGATGGTGATGAGATTTGAGTCTTGTGAAACATTCGAAATTTTCAAATTTCCGTTTGCGAGATCGTCAATATGTTTTTCATCTGTTTCTTCGGTTTCATAAAAATCCATTAGAAAGTTGGCTAATTCCGAGGATTTTTCACTCTGTAAATAAAAGTGTTGGATTTGTGATGTTATAGAGAGTAGCAAGAATTTTTGTTGGCCCTTTTCAATGCAGAAACCCGGGTTAACCTTAGAGTAGTCCTAATTCCTATTGATTTAGATCAAGCTTGGGTTCGTCCAGGTATCTGCATTGTGAGTCCTTATAAATTTAGTTGATAATCTATGGATACAATGAATCGGATGATCGAAGTAATCAATAGCCGTCTACTAGTGATGTCGATTCTTTTTTACAGAAACAAAGTATTTAGTTTTCATAGATTTGTATAAAATATCAATCAAAATTTGATTCATTCTGTATAAAAAAAATCAATTCTTCTAAGAATCGGCATCGATATTAGCCAAATCGCATTTGTGGAGCATATGCGCTACAAATTGTGAGAAACAATGGACTGAACTACAAACACTGAGAGAACTCTTTAGTCACAATAACTAAAAACCACATCGAATGTCAAATCTCGAACTGTAATATTTTTTTAATCAAAATTTTTAGTTGGATTCCCACATAGCACAGAATGTCTCAATGACATTGCCAGAATATTATATTTGAAATTCTGGCAAACATCTGAAGAATATTGTCAAATCGTCTCCAGAATGTCTTATGTCACCATCTTTGTGATATTCTGGAGACATTCTGACAATATCACTGAGATGATTGTCGTAATATTCTGGAGACAATCTGAAATATTGCTGAGATCATGTTAGGGATATTTTATACAGGAAAACATCTCATAATTACGTGTATTGACAATGATACAAAATACTGCTACTGCACTGAGAAAAATGAAATGTGAAAATAACCTTTATTTCGTATATTTTTCACCCGTCAAATAATGAAAAGTGAAGCCAGCCTTTCAAGAGTGAAAAGTACCTTTTCAGTGTTGAATTTCACCGTACATTCGGTTTGATTGACCAAAAACATGGTATTTATCACCTAACTCATGGTAATAATAACCAAAATAATGTATGTTTCACTGTCAAATACATTACTATATTGAAACATGATTTCTACAATGCAGATTTTTCTCAGTGTGGTAAAAAAAATCTTCTTGAAAGTGAACCCCTCTACAAAAGTTGTATAGAATATGATTTGGATGGCTTTGTGAAAGAAATACACATTGAAAGTCGATTATTAGGAAAGTTCCCTCAGTGAGAATCGAACCCCAGTTCTCCGAGTCTTAGACGAAGCCTCTATCACCTCAGCTAATCACTGAGATGACTTCAATGCCCACTCTTCGTCATCATAATAATGTGTTTCTGATAAATTCGTTTCCGTAGGATATATACCAATTAATTCAGAATCCTTTGAAACTGAAATTAAATAGGTCGTAGGAGAGAGGTTTCTTTCGCTCTCGACTTGTAAATTTGCCCAACAAGTAAGTATAAGTACCGAGTCTGATGGATAAAAATTCTTACTGCCATATAAAATATTGCTACTGAAATATTCTTATAATATTTCATTTGTGACAAACATGAAATATTTCTCATCATAGATTCCCAGAACATTGCAGAATATCATATGTGCAATATTTCGATGGCAAGATTCTCAGAATATTTGTAATGAAATATTCTATACGAAATATTTATGGAATCTCGTAGAAATATTCAACATTGAATTTTTCGAGTGAGACATTTGTGATATTCTGAGAATATTATTGAGACATTGTGTGCTATGTGGGCTGCTCCTTGAAGTTAGGAAAACATCTTCTATTATTGATGGAAAGTTCATTTTGGATTCAAAATATTTGTGATTGATTCATGTTTACTTTCATTACGAAACCGCTTGGCGCGGCCGCTCTTACGGTGCATGGATTACGCAAAGTGAGGTAAAATGGTGTGGACCTAACCACATGTCCGCTGACAAAAAGGGGATTTAATCAAATCTCAGGCAGCTAAGATTACGTTTTTAATTGAACCAAATCACCTTTCTTGTTACAACTACATTTTTCATTTCCATTGCATAAACTATTTTATTGATATTTCAGACAACCAGACTCTGATCAATGGCGACTAAAAGTTCACTGGGAGAACTAAATATGGAGAACTGAGGTTCTCAGTAGGTAGATCAGTTATTTACACGTGTATAGTTCATTGCACCACACTTTTTCACAGTGTATATTTGAGCAAGTTCAAGTTTTAGACGGAGTTTTGTCTGACCCATCTGACACTTGTCCAAAAGATATCGCAAGACACAATACGTTTACTGAAATAGTGCATCTGCAATTCACTACCCGCTTCCTCACAATCTTCAGCATTTATGTTCCAAAAATGCACCCACATGCGTTTTGGTTTGCAATCACATCGTGAGTCATGCAATCGAGTCATCCATTTCAGGAATAAGCTAGGAAAATACATCTACGGAATTCCGGAAGGATACATTTGTCACATAAAATCGACAGATTTTGTCTATGTTTTTTTTCAGTATTCGAATGATAGCAATTAATTTTTCATTCGTCGACGGTGAAACTGTATGACGAACCGCTCTGCAAATCAAATTTCCAATAAAATTTGGCCAAGGGAAAAACTTTTTTAATATCACCATGAGCGAAAAACCACAATTTTTTTATTTAATAACTTTCTTCAAACTTTAGATTTATATTGATATTTGAACGAAATATCAAATATCGAATATACATAAATGTTATCGTAATGAAAGTACTAAAGTGAAATTATCCATTCACTTGTCCAACTATATCACGCGCGTATCTGATTAGAAATCATATGTAGTGCACTACATACTGACTTTGTTTTTTTTTTATTGAATATTTATTCACGGAATTCCGTTAAAGTGAACGAATGCATGAATATAAGAAAAAATGGAGATAACATGATACTCACTCAGTTTGGAAAGTCTGATCAAATATCTTCAAAGCGATCAACATTTTTATTCACATCGCGTTTACAACACAACTACACCACTTTTCTGTGAATGCATCTCTAGCGGATTACAAAACACTCCGATAACGCTCGATTAAAATTTGAAAAGAAATTGCAGCATCAGCGCGAGCAATAGCAGGTGAACCCACCTGCCGTATCGGTCACCACTACTAAACTTCACGTATCGTTGTGCGTGAAAAGAGCATAACCTGTCTTGCAGGATTCACCCATCTTTGAGTGTTTGTGTGGATATCAGTATCGTGTAAGTACTGTGACCCTAACGGGAATGATATTATATAGGAGACGGGAAGGGGAGGTAGCAGATCGACGTAATTGGAAAAGGCCTTCAAGAAACCAAGAAAGATGTAGGACTCGTGTGAAGACTTGTTTCATTGATTATAGTTTTTCATTGGATTCAACATTCGTGTATGGAGGTCGTTGTGCGAATGATCGACGTTCATGATAATATACACCGTAGGGTATTCGGAATTTCATTTCGTATGCATGGAATTTGTGTCTTCTCGTTCGGTTAGAAAAAAAAAGATATAATTATTTTCAAGAATACATATTTTTATACGTATTCCTTTCTTCGTGTTGAAGCACTTATAATAAGTTAGACATGTATATGCTCATGTAAAACTTTATAGGTTTATGTAATTCCATATAAGTATGAATCTTCTACGCTACAAATATGTTAAATATGTTGAATATGTGAGCATCAAATGAATGAGGAAATAATTATTTGCTCCGTTGATTATTATAGAGATGAGGTCAAAATGAAAAATATCTTAAATATTGATTTTCTTTTACCTTATTTTATAATTTACAGAATTTATAATTGAAAATTAACGTTGCACAGAACGAGAAAAAGTCCATAACGAATAGTGTTCCCAAATAGAAATGCTCTAGTCCTTGACAACCTTTGTAACGCTTCACCAGGCAATAACTAGACGCTTGCAAGTGTCTCGTAGGGTTTTGGTGAGGTACTCGCAAGGGTCTAGTATTTGGCTAGTTAAGCGTTACAAAGCTTGTCAATGACTATAGCATTTTTACTTGGGTTTCTTTTGACACCGCATGAAGTGTCTACCTCCACAGGATGGACTCCTATAGAATCCGCGTGGTTTTAATTCTGATACCGTTCTGAGACTGTTTCTTACAGTGTAATGTCTGTGAAATCTGCTAATAAGCGTATCACTGAATTATGCATATTAATTCTGATTACAAAAAACATGTCATTGGAAATAAAATAACTAACCGTAATACACGTTATGATAATTACATACTTCGTCCATAGAACATGAAGTTTTCATCATTAGTGTAGTAGAACGTGGATAATCTTCAACTCCTGCCATGGGTAAGTATGATGCTTATTCAACCGTAATAAATCTTGGCATATAAAATCAATAACGGTGGTAGAATAAGGTAATGGGGGACATTGAGGTGGAAGAAACAAAAAGATCAAAGAATCTGTTTGATTTATGATACTCTTTTCGCGATAATATATAGGGATCATTCGATTTGTCAGTTTACTTGTGTAGCGTATTTCATTTGTTTTATGGGGACAATTTTATTTGCGATTAAATTGACAATTCATGAATTCGTAATTTAAGGGAAGGTTTGCCTTTTTTATTGACCAAAACAGCGGTTTTTTTTTTATTTTGTTTTTTTTATAGAAGAAAATAAGTAATCAACTCAAAATTTTGGCTACTCGTTTAATACATCAAAGACTACGAAAAAATATTTTTTAAATCAAAAATAGCGTGACTGTATCCGATGACGCGTCCCGTGAAGTGACCGTCTCAGAAAAAGGTGGTCTACTGTTGACCACTCTAGCACCTTGAAAAATGAGAAAATTTTCATCAAATATATGAGTGTAGTTGGAGCCTGAACTACAATCATCGCTGACGATGAAAAATTAAGAAAATGGCGGGCATTTGAATATTTTTTTTCGTTTTTCTTGCTTTTTTTCGCTCTTTAAAGTTCTGTAAAAAAAAGGTTATGCATATATCATCTTGATTGTAGTTCAGGCTCCAATAAATCTAATAAGCTTTGAAACAAAAAAAAGGTGATCCGCCGAGTAGTTGTTGAGTAATCGTGGCCAACAGTTCAAAAAACATGGTTTCGAGAAAAACGCATTTAAAGATTTGATCAACGAATAATCTGTGTTAACGTCAGAATAATATACCTTAGCGATTCCAGGGCCATACATCAGTCCTTCCTCAAGCTCATGCTGTGCCTGCAGACTTACTATGGTACGAATATATGGGCGCTCAATTCAAAAATATTTATGTAAAATATACTTCGCTCGAATTACCGTTCGATTTCAATTTTCAATACGGAAGATAGGTCTCGTTTTTATTCCATAACTTTGAAAAAAAAAATATATTCGACCAAACGGTTCTGGTAATGTATTCTACACATAATTTACTACAAAAAAATGCAAGAAAAAAATTATTAGAGACGTTGAAGAGTTACAATAAGAAAAATATAGTCGGTTTAGTTGGTTAATTGAATTCATTGTCTTATTGACAATACATGAATAGTAAGAGAAATTGACGGATGCTCCAGGTTGAATTTTTGTGAATGATTTTGCAAAATTAATCTCCTCAAATTCTTGTAGAAATTTCAGTGATAGCGATCTCCTAGCGATTCCAAAGTGACCGATGTTTTTGGTTTACATTCGGTTATTTGTTGGTTTGGTAACAATTTGGTGAGAAAATGGTCACCCTGATTTAATGTTTTTACCATATAATCACCTATTTGTGACCGAAAACAAACGGTTGCTCGGAAAAAATTCGCCATCAAAAAAACCCCAAAGAATGTGGTCCGTTTTTGGAATCTTTTTGGTATTTAGGTGGTGAAAACCCAGAAAATCACCAGAAAATAACCGAAAAATCATCAAATTGAGATTGGTTGAATTTTTGTTGAAGAAAAAAATGTCCTAAACGACCAACAAGTTACCAAAACCAAGATTCTTCACCAAAATGTTCACCCAGATCCGCTAGGGTATCAAAAGTTTCATCCTCACATTTATATATGATGTTTATCGATGTTCACAGTTCCAGCCATATAAGTTCCACACACAAAATTTTGAACAAATTTTTTGATGTTTTTTGTTGATAAATTCGTCACATTAATTCGTCCATAAAAATTTGTATATTTTTATAGATGATTAATTAACCCTTTGGCCTACACGATATATCTGCCAATTGCGCGAGCTATAGTAAACAAGAAAGTCGATTGCGCGCCGTGCCATTCAACTGTTCAGTCGTGTACCTGAACTGGCGCAAAATGTATACTTTTCATGACATACAGAGTGGGGCATTTAAAGTGTCGCGGGCGTTTTTTCCAAAAATAAAGTGAGATACGAGAAAATTTTTCGGACAAAAGTTGTAGGGTACCGAGGGGGACATCCGATGGTGGCCTTGGCTTTGACCTCAAATCTCATCTTCAAGGGCATTCTGAGGTCAACTCTTGTTTTTTAAATAGCATCTCATATTTTTTACTGCAGATTTGGATTCTAGGTCAAAAACCAAGAAACTTTTGTCTGAACCATTTTCCTGAAATCCGCAAAGATGGCGCTCTAATCGATATTGTTCCATACTGAATCTGACATTAGAATAACTCGAAAACGAAGGGTCTTGGAGGAGAATGTTTCGGACAAAAGTTGTCTGATTCCAAGGGGGACCCCTTGAACTGAAACGGAGGTGATGGGGTATAACAGACAAAACACAACACATTTCAATCGTCTACATCACTTGGATAATTTTAATGCAGTAGATGCTCAAAATGATGGCCTTCGACTTCAATACACATTTCAAAACGTTTTACAAAAGATTGCTGAACTCGTGCTAAAATATCTTCATTGATGCTCGCGCATGCATTGATGATTCGTTGACGTATATTCTCAGGTGTAGTCGGTGCTTGTTGATAAACTGTATCTTTTATGTATCCCCATAAAAAAAAATCTGGAGAAGTAAGATCCGGAGAACGGGCAGGCCAATGAACTGGTCCACGACGTCCTATCCATCGTCCAGGATAATCTCTGTCCAATATTTCTGGAGCTGTGACTGCATAATGGGATGGACAACCATCGTGTTGATACCACATATTCAATCGTTCCTGAATAGGTATGTCTTCAAGTAATGTTGGAAGTACTTGATCTAAGAAATGTCTGTACTTCTCTCCATTCAGCGTATCTGCAATGAAGTACGGTCCAATTACTCGAGATCGAAATATACCACACCAAACATTCACAGCCCATTGTCTTTGATGCTCTACTTGACGTAACCATCTTGGATTTTCTGTCGCCCAGTAATGCATATTATGTCGATTTACTTGACCATGATTGGTGAACGTCGACTCATCAGAAAATAATATGTTGATGAAGTTGTTATTGTGCATTTGCGCTAGACCCCATCGACAAAACTGTACACGATTTTCGAAATCATCACCGTGAAGGTCTTGATGCAAACAAATGTGATACGGATGGAATTTGTGACATTTCAGTATTCGAAGAACACTTCTTCGAGAAATTCCCGAATGGAGTTCAATTTCACGAGAGCTCACGTGTGGATTATTGGCTACTGCAGCTAGTACATTAACTTCCGCATTTTCTCCGCTAACAGTTCTCATTCGATGTCGTTTTTCCCTTGTAACACTTCCCGTTTCTGAGAATAATTTTGTAATGCGTTGAAAATACCTAATGGATGGCGTTGTTCTTTCAGGAAATCCTTCTGCATACAAGTCATATGCTTGTCTGGGGTTCTTATGCACTTCACCGTAAATGTAGATCATATCGATCTTTTCAGAAACCGTGTATCGGATATCCATGATTTTCAATTTGTCATAAACCAAGTAATAATCAAATGTAACTGACAAACTGACTTTCAAAATCGTGAATTTTCACTGAACCCCGTCGTTTGTTTACATCGCGTGAGCTGTGAATGGTGGTGATGTAGACGATTGAAATGTGTTGTGTATTGACAACTTTTGTACGAAACATTCTTTTGCAAGACCCTTCGTTTTCGAGTTATTCGAATGTCAGATTCAAAATGGAACAATATCGATTAGAGCGCCATTTTTGCGGATTTCAGGAAAATGGTTCAGACAAAAGTTTCTTGGTTTTTGACCTAGAATCCAAATCTGCAGTAAAAAATATGAGATGCTATTTAAAAAACAAGAGTTGATCTCAGAATGCCCTTGAAGATGAGATTTGAGGTCAAAGCCAAGGCCACTATCGGATGTCCCCCTCGGTACCCTACAACTTTTGTCGGAAAAATTTTCTCGTATCTCACTTTATTTTTGGAAAAAACGCCCGCAACACTTTAAATGCCCCACCCTGTATATATTCCAGTGCAACGAAAGAAATTCAAGGAAAAAAAGGATATAATAAACAATGTTTAGATACAAATAATAATTTTAAGACGCCTAGGGTGTAATCATCATCAATTGATCTATTGACAAAATTAATTTATTATTTCAAAGTATATAATGGATCAAAAACAATTTCTAATTAATACTTGTTCTATTGATATGTTGAATATATGAATATTCAATGATTCGATTCATATTATATGAATTGTTTATGACACAAATTCTTTACTACGAGTCAGACCCGTGGCTTTTGTTTATAACATAATTTCTTTACCACGAGTCAGACTCGTGGTATTCGCTTATGGCACAAATTCTTTACCACAAGTCAGACTCGTGGTTATAGGCCAAATGGTTAATGAATAGACAATTTTTTCCCTATAGGAGGAGCTCAAGTATTTTCAGACGTACCATCGATACTCCATTTTTTGAATCTGCATTTTTGTTCCCAGATCAATTTATAATTGTGCAGACTTCTGTGAATTTACTTTCATTAAATGATCATCGTTAAAAATTATGAGGAAGATTTCAATATGAAATAAATGATAATTTCAATTCAATACAATAGTAGAGAATTTTGTTAGATATCATTTTTCGAAAAATTCAGTTTGATAAGAAATGCTACAGAAGAATGAATTTTTGGCATAGACGGAAGGACTTTGAATGAAAACCTAATGACGCAAGGGAAAAGAAGAAATGATTACATCGGTTAAACCGAAACGAAGTGAAAAATCTTGTGAAAAATGTGTTCTCATTTATAGCTTAGGATGATTAATACGAAGGTACCCAGGGGAAGAGATTTAATTTGGTGTCAGATAATTGAATACGCGTCACAATTTTGTCGTATGGACATGAAACATTTCTTTTTCTTTTCGGGCCCTCTCAATCAACTTCAGTTAAACGTAACATAAACAAGTTACGTTTTCCACATGTACATACCTATACGAATATTCTTTTATATTTTTAAATTTAGACCAACCCGGACCTACCCCGTGATTCATCGTTCCATTTCCAAGACCTTCCTCCACTTTTGCCTCCGCTCTTTCTTTCCTCTTCTCTTTTTTTTACCTACCTCCTGTCTAAAACTCTCTGGCCTTATTCTCAGGAGAGTTTACGAGAGCCAATCTCCTGCCTGAGAATCCTCATGAGAGGCGGAGGATGGAGAGAAGAGAAAGAGAGAACAGTATTTCCTCTCATCCTCGTCGTCGTTGTCGTAGTCTCATCTTTTTTCCCATTTTTTTCTACCATCTACGATTGGGGCGACGAATGAACACGAGCAAAGTGGTCGAAAGGAGGTAGAGGAGGAAGAAGAAGGAAAAAAGCTTGCACGAGCGTGACCACACTTGCCCCAAACCTCGGAAAGAGCCCCTTTCCTGCGTCCACCTTTCCACACAACTCACTCTTCCCACTTGAAACTACGGCGATGAAAACGATAGCTCATTCGCCCGCTTCTCGACGACATTCCCTTTTTCTTTTATCGACGTTCTTTCACGTTCATTTACTCTTTCCTTCCTCATCCTACAACCCCAACCTTCCCTCTTTCATTTTTTTCCTATTCTTTATACAAAATGAGCGCACAAAGCGCGGGAGTTGTACTACATTACGGCGAGGAATTTTCAATTTCGAATGAATATATATCGATTCGAGATAAGCCACGTGATCATGTATGTTCCTATCTCAACGTCGATGTTATATACGGCAGATTTTCATTCCACATTTGTCGTTGACAGTAAATTTTTTTATGCTCACGTGAACAAGTTTTGAGAGTTACCGTGAAATTGTTCTCATCTTCAAAATATCATGTTTTTTCAGTATGTCTTTACGCCACACGGAAAGAATTGAACAATAAACATTGCGATGTGAACAAACAGCTGATTGAGTTGATATCACATTGCGTAATGGTTACGATGTATTTTCCATGGAAAATTTCACATCGGAATTATTACTATTTAATTCCCTCCGTGTATGACTTCAGGGGACGCACGAAGAAAAAAGACATTTGATGTGACAGCAAACTATTTGTTATCACATCCATCTTGTTAACTACGACAGCGATTTTTTTAGCTCTTGCAGCAAAAGCTGTTCACTCCTCAAGCAAATTTTGGTATTATATATAGAATAGTCAACAAATTTTGCTGCTACAGCTAAAAAAAGTTGCCGTCATAGCTAACAAGATCGCTGTGATTGCGAATACCAAAGGGTACCCAGTGAAATCAGATTTTGCTGTCACAACGAATTTTCTTCTCCGTGCACTTTTGAAATGTTGTCAACTCAAGCAGAATTATATTATATTGTAAAAAGGATACGAAAAATTGATCATTGAAGAATAGCACGGTACATGAAATGGAGTATGTACTACATCCAGGGTTTACGAGTAACATGCGTTAACGAGGAGAAGCGAAGTAATGTTTACGTAACGTCGTTTGCGATACGAAAACCACTGTTCGATGTATGAAAATTTTATCTCCGATAAAGCATACATACATTCAATCAAGGGAAAGGGGTAGTTCTCGAAGATCAAAGAGTTCTTTCATTCTCATGGAAATTAAAACGCACTTTGAAACGTATGTTTTATCAAAACGCTGGAAGAAGAATTCCGTTTCTCCATATATGAAAAACTCGATTCGATCTATCCCAAGCCAATTGTAATATTCCAATATTATCGGTTCAAATTGCTTTCGAAGAAACGGTCTCTGTTTCATTTCACGGTCTCTACACAGACGTATCTCTCTTCTCGGTTGTTCGAGAGCTATCATCTGGAAAGAAAGAGAAAAATTCAAAGATCGATCGTAGGAGGCAAATGTGATGTTTGAATTTATAGGGTATAGAAGTTTTTTTTCTGGATACGTTATATCCATATTACAATTTTGTTAAACTTTTGGTCGAACGTGGATTCGGGTAGTACGTTTCATTTTTTCACGTGAATTTTTTTTCTTACCGTACTTCGATTCTCAAAAGATCATCATGCACTTTCAGTTGAAATATTCACTTCACGTATGATCCTTTTGACTTGTTTTACGTGAAAAAGCTATGTTCAGAAATGAGCAGATATAAATTGTACGTGATTCGTATTTCCTAATTATTCAGTATATATGCGTATACGCCTATAATGAGTGGACTGGAGTGGAGTGAATTTTATGAGAATGTGGATTCCTCGTGTCATATATCCTTTGTATATTTTATTATCGATTTTTTTTTACTGAAAATATTCTACACGCTGGTTTAAAATATGTCTTATACAGCACAAAATGTCTCGAAATATTGCAACAATACCAGAGTGTAAAAATTTCCAAAATTACGTATAATTTTGAAACTTGCCTGATTCGTGTATTTTTAATGCTCCGATCATATCGCTGCAATATTCCGAGATATTACTGAAACATTGCGTACTGCATGAAATATTTGAAATCTATACAAGATATGTGATATGAAAAAACGAGTTTTTATAAACCTCTGCAGTCTGATAATTAAATATAAATTGAACATAATTTATACGAGAACGATTTTTTTTCTCAGAAATGATGAGTGGTTTACGCGTAAGTTTTACGTTTTAAGGGGGATAATACCAGCAAATGTACCTCTTTTGCACGGAGAGAAATGCAGGTCAAAAATATAGTAATCTTTGATAAAAATTGGAGAATATTTCTTAAAATCTGAGAGTTTTTCTTAAATACATAATAAAGAGAAAACGGTTCACTTTTTTGTGAAATTGTATTCGAAAAACAATGAAAGATTATCAATACTTAATAAAAAATAGAGAAACATATGGAGTTTCCAAGAGTCGCGCGTGAAATTTCACAAAGACAGTAACAAAATTTCAATATCCTACTATTCATTTTGTGAAATTTCATACGCAACTTTTGGAAAGTTCATATGTTTCTCTATTTTTTATCAAGTATTGATACAATTCCACAAAAAAGTGAACCGTTTTATCTTTATTATGCATTCAAGACAAACTCTCAGATTTTAAGAAATATTCTCAAATTTTTGTTGAAGATTACTATACTTTCGACCTGCATTTTTCTCTGTGTGGGAAATTTATTCCAATTCATTGGTCGAAGATAAAATAATGAAATTAAACACACCTCCCGTGAAAAAATCGTTCAGGTTCGATGACGCTTGTTCAAGCCTGAGCATGGATATTTTTTGGCAAAATTATTCGTACTCAACTCTGATCGCACGCAGTTGGGCCTGACTACGCCTGGTCGTTCATTTTTTAGCTCAATCATCACGAAAAAGCCCTCAATTTTGTGCCCACGTGGGAACCCGTGTTTAAGCTTGACCGTGTGTGATCATGCCAGACCACCATGAGAAGTATTCATACAAGATGAGTCTTTGGAAACTAATCTATACCAATCCTACTAACTTCTTAACTTTGAAATATAAGGAAAGGTTGATTATCCTTAGGAAAAAAATGCAATTATTCAAAAATATTTTATCACAAAATATTGTTTATTCGTCAAAAACACTTTTGATCACTTTTTATTTCAATACTTATAATTTTTACTTGAAACCACTGTTGCATCAGAGCTCCGCTCTGATCCGTGAGAAGACGTGGAATGATTTGATGCGTTTACCGCGCTCCTTATATACCCGCAGTTGAGACCAGTGCTAATCTCTTATCTTTTGAAATATCAAATATTTATTACTAAATTTTTAACAAAGTTGTTCAGGACAGTCCCCTGAATTTTCCCATTTATCATTTTTCATTTAAAAACTCTTTCATTTGAAAATATGCATCTTGAGCATCATGATGCGTATCGTGTCGTGGACCTTATTCGAAACTTTGTAATTTATCAAATATCTAATATCGGAATTTTATAGAGTGATTCGGGATGTTATTGTTAATATCTCTCTTACTTCCTTTTTATAATTATTATCATAATATCTATTATTCTTCTATATTGCTCTTAGCGATATATGTATATCTATTCTGACCTTTTCCTTTTCTACATTGTGTGTCCGTGCACAATGATATCAATTTAAATAATGTAATTCTCAATTTTAATGAGGTATTTGTAAATTTGATAATCAATTTCTCATAACTCATATCAAATTTCATATAGGAATTTCACATTAAATTTAAGAATTTTTCTAACACCCC
Source organism: Gonatopus flavifemur (assembly GCA_018340375.1). Lineage (NCBI taxonomy): Eukaryota > Metazoa > Arthropoda > Insecta > Hymenoptera > Dryinidae > Gonatopus > Gonatopus flavifemur. The sequence goes on from JAFFJZ010000005.1 coordinate 19,686,728, forward strand.
TGGTGGAAATTTCAATTTTGAGAGTTTTCCAGAAATGCTCAGAATATTTTCAGAGATTTTCAGAATCAGTCTGAATTTTATAGAGACTTGCAGAGATTTACAGGGAATGTTCGAATTTTTAAAGTTTTTTAGGGATTCTCAGACATTCTCAGATAAATATTTCACCACGGACACAGTATAAAATAATTGTGAACTTTGTCTGTAAAAAATTCAGTCAGCAAAGTTCCTCCATGAATGAATTCTTTATCATGATTTGGTGGAAAATCATCCCCATCAATTGTAAAGAATTCAACGCCCAAAAGGCAGAATAGGGAAAAACTCCCGTATTTTTTATGAAAAACATGATTCTTCCACGATCAGAGCGAAAAATTCACCCCTGGTGCGGAGAAAAACTCTTCTTATTTTTTATAGCGAAGGAGTATATTTTCTTTCATAGCCTCTTTGATGATTAGTCTCTCTCATCGGGAATCGAATCTTCGAAATCTCCGAATCTGGGACTCAAAATTTACATAATCGTGAACGATCTTCTACAACTGTTATGAGGATTATCGGGCATCAAAGCCAGCGTTCATTTCTATGATTAAATTCGAAAAGGACCGATCAATTTCATTTGACGTGAAAGAAGGAAAACACTTCAAAGTGAGATTTATATAACAAACATAATGAGTAATCCGATGAGATTGAGTTGTATAATTAATTGAAGTGTAGCAGTAGTCATCATCTGTTCTTTTGAATACTCATTTCTCTTGTCAAAACATATTAATCTTTTCCTCCCTTTCCTCTATTGTTTCATTTTGATGGAAGATTAATCCACCACCACCACCATCGCCACCATTGCCCGTGCTGCTCCATATTCTTCATTGCGCAGAAATAGCATGTGACGACACAATACTGCCTTTGGCTGAGAACCAATGATTAATCATTTAACATGATGAGGAAACATTCAATTCGAGGAAAGAAACTTTCAACGAAAGTACAAGGAAAGAGTAATTAGAAGTCAGAATTGCAAAGCTTTCTTTTATCAGCTCTCTCCAGAATGGACACCAGTTGGGCTTCAAAGACTGTATAAAGTGACGATCTTCATGCTTTCATCAAAAGTGTAAACGTCCTCCCATTGACAACGACGTTGACTTTTTCCTCCCTTCCTTTTCTCTTTCGAGGAAACTTTAATAATCGAGATTTCAGAAAGGAATATCCTTTGAGCGAAAAATGGGTCGTTTTCTCTTTTGTATTTAAGATAACAGATTTCATGTAAGGTACTTGCATTCGATTACAAAATAAAGAATGATAATTTTTGCCATTGTTATCAAATTAAAGACTGCAACTTTTTTGCTTTCTTCCTTCATTTTTCTCTTGGGATATAAATACTGGTTGTAGTGAACAAAGACTTTACTGTACAAAATTTCTATGGGAAACTTGACATCAATTTTCGGGAGTAATCAACTCATACATGCGTTAGGAATTTTCCGCATTTTACCGGAAATTTACTGGAGGATGATAGTAATAAACTTATAAAGTTTGGAATTTCCAGTGAAAATTATAAGAAATTTCATATACATGTACCGGGAATTGATTTCCTATCCCATCCCATGCAGAAAAATTGTATAGTCAGCTTCATGTTCAATATGGGCCCGATCGAGCAATCATAGGGCTCATTTAATTTTTACACACCTGATCTGGTCCTGGTGAGGCCATGATTTGGCACGCCTGATGAGAGTTAACCAGATCTGGCCCTCGCAGGTTTATAATTCAGCAGAGGCAATAAAAATGTAACAACATCATTTATTTATTTAAAACGAATTTTGATTCTTTGGGGGAATGTTTTCTTATATTTTGAGCATCTTGACCACGTTTTCAGGGACAGATTATTCAAGATACTGAGACTGTAATGGAAAACTGCGTATTGATGGTTTTAATGCATCGTGGTCGGAATGGGATCACCGGTCGGTTTCGGATCATGCTACTCTACATCGGGCTCCGATATAACGGTGCGTTACATTCCGTATCAGGGCCTGATTTGAGACAAGGCTTCCCAGATCTGGTCCTGATCGAACACCCAATATGAATTTCTACTCGGGATGATCGGAATTTTCTGGTCGCTGCGTATATGAAAATTCCGATTATTTTCACAGTTTTGAAGGAACGATGGTCGGATAAAAGTATGTTCTTCTACTTACTGAGGCAGGGATACTATTTTTTGGATGCAACAGAAAATGAGAAAATACTACCGTAAATTGTTGAGATCAAAATCTCATAAACAGTGGATAATATTCCTATTATAAAATCTTCCACTGGAAAGAACGATAAAGTGCAGAATTCGCTGTTTAATGTATCCAAAGTAGAAAATGACACCGTTCTTCTTGTAAGAAAGGAAATTGATCTAATTGACAGAGCAACCGAAATTCCCGCTCGATTAAAATCCATAACACTAAGAAAAAACAATGTTCATATTGTAAAGCTATAGTACATTTTGAAAAAATTCACAGAAAATTGTATTCTTTGTCTGAACAACAACCATTCCATTAGCAATCGAGATCATTTATCAGTTTGATCCTCGCATAGATACACCTTAACGAAAAATACGAATCGTCTCGTATCAGGAATATTAAAATTGGTAACATTAATTTTCAATATCCATTCAACTAGGCGTACGTTTGTATATACCGTTGCGAACCCAACTACTCCTCTTTTCCGATAATTTAATAAACGGCGCATTAGTGCAAATGTTTTCCATTATCACAGAGTTTACTTTAATTGGGTGAAAGTGGAACGTTTGAGAAATTTCCATTGATTATTATTATCACAACCGAGAGAGATAGAGGAAACGAAGTTTTCGTGGGAAAGTTTGAAATATTATATTTTAAAACGCATTTGTTCCGGACGAATGAATTTCCATGGATACGATATTAATTCGATGCGTAATTTCGAACTTTAATACGCGATGAGGGTCACCAAATTGTACGCGATGAAAATTTCTTAAGATCGGGATTTGAATTTTATTATTTTGGGAAATTAAAACCACCCTCTCGAGTCTAATAAGTGAAATGTCATTGATTCCATAGCTATAGAAATGCTACTAATTTCGAACAAGCTTATTTCCTTGCGTGGACTCTGGAAAAAAAGGTTTAGTTATAGTCATCAGCGTTTGATGATCGTTAACAATTCTCATGGTTAGTTACATGAAATAAGTTGCTAAATTTCTCTCACACCCTAATGTATAAGCTACTAACGGCACGGAGACAGAAAATTTCCTGTCTCAGCAAATCGGGGTGTTATAATATATAAAATCGCAGATCTTTTTGTTAACTCAGTTGAAAATTCGCTGTCATAGCTAATTGGATTGCGGAGAAAGCAACATGATTAACTAAAGTAGCAAATTTTCAGTATTATATACAGAATAGCAAACAAATTTTGCTGCAATGACAACCCGATTTCTTAGACTGAAAGAAACTTTTCTTTGTCCTCATCCTAATAAATTTATTCTCGAATGGAACAAAAATTAGTTAAATGGAAAAAGTTTTCATCAGATTGAAACGAAAAATTCTCAAATTCAAACAAATACATTGCTTCTTGAATTCGAAGAATGTGATTTCAATTCAATGAAAAATTTTTCCATTGAAATGAATTATTTTCTCCATCGAAAAGCAAATTTTATTTCGAATGAGTGCAAAGAAATGTTCTTCAAGTTTAAGAAATTGGATTCTCAGTGTGGGAGGGTAAATGTTGTCTGCTATCACAGTTAAAAAATCGCTCTCGTGGCTAAAAAAAATTGCTGGGATAGAAAATAGATTGCTGCGATAGCAAAACATTTGGTACTGCAGCAAAATCAGGCTTTGCTGCCATAGAGAATTCTTTTTTCTCCGTATCTATTTTTTGATATAACATAGTTTTTATTTTTATAATAACAATTATCAAATAAAGTATTTTTTAATTTTGTTTTTACATTTATTTAATCACTCTCTCTCTCTCTTGATTCCAATCGATTCGCTTCTTAGAATTCTAATAATTCATTCTAACCTCTTCATTTTTCACTTCAAAAACCATCGCGAGAAAGAGATAGAGTGGAAGAGAGATTAGATCAGACTCCACCCATTCTCCAAGAGAATATGAACTCTGAGGAACGTTCGATGAACGTAGATTAACAGTGTGGGTATTCCATTTTTCAATAGCCCTATATAATCAACGTACACCAATTGAAAATAGATCTAAATTTGACCCACGATGTTTAACTTCTCTTGGGGTCAAAAACTAAGATTTTTTTATGCTTCAAGTGACGATACGATTGAAGAATATTTGTTCATACAAATTTAATACAATTACGGCAAAAATAAATAGATAACTAATGTCAAGATGTCAATATTTCCCCACATCTCGTATGCAAATTTCAACATCAAATCTAAGCATCACCCCCCATCGATGATTTCATCATTCAAATGCTAATATCCCGAAACTAGCTTGGAATTTATGGAATTGAAAATCGTTTCAATTGAATGTATCTCATTTTTGGAACTCGTGTTTCCCTCTGCTGATCAAATCAGAATTACAACAAGCCTCATGAAATAATGAAGTCGAATAATTTCGTTCAGTTATCGCAGTAATATTAGATAATAGGGCTCACAATGGAAACTGACTCAACTGATTTTACACAACATTACTCATCGATAATGGTAAAATTGTGTAATGGTCGATATTTTGAAACTGATTTTCTATACAAACTGGTGCTATCGTAAATATCACAAAATACAAAAATTTCTATCGATAAATTAATTTGGACATAATATGAAAATAGAAAGAGAGAGAGAGAGAGAGAGAGAGGGAGAGGAGAAGAGAGGAAGAGTATAAAACTCGAAAAGAAACTTCTTTGTGAGAAAACGCGATGTTGCATCGTCGAAGTTCCTCCGATAGTTCCTTCAACGCGATAACGTACAGTTGGGATAATAAATCTTGATGAATGTATTCGCTAATTCTCAACTCTCTGTCGTGATATGAAAAATCACGGGGACTATCAATTTCAATCGATGAATCGAAAACTTTGCTTCACGTAACTTTAATCTCCGAACAAACGATAGCTGTAAACGATCGGTTCTCGAAAAACTTCGGTGGAAAATTTATAGAATTTTTTTCATTGAGAACATGTTTGAAAACGTCGGTTATACTTTAAAAATATGTTATTGTTGTCAGAATTGAGGTAAGTTCATTGTGTTATGAAAGTTCTAGATCTTTAAAAGACGATTCTTCAGATTTTAATATGATATTAATACCACAGCTGGGAAAATATCTCCTTCTATGAACACGGATTTGTTTCGAAATACGTAAGTTTTGATGAAACATGTCATTCAATAATCACTGAGAAAAAGGAGTAGTCGTAATCATTAAGCGATCAACTATAAGAAACTACAAGAACTAAACGAATCAATCGAAATTACGATACGTTTGGTTAAAATAACGGTGCGTTTAATTGTGGACCAAATGGTTGGTCTGTCCATACTTTACTGTACCAGTTTTTTCAGTGAAATATTCATATTCGTACTGGAAGGAATGAAATTGGTTGATTCAATCAAAACTTACAGATGACACTTTTACTTCCACGTCCCTTATATACACTAAGTTAAATGGCTATATCTTCGTCACTGGACATTATTTCGTCAGGTCATTGATAAAATTGACCATTAAGCAATTGTAATCAAATTGAGTATATTTTGTGTAATAATGAGATGCATTTGTGACGTTTTAATTTTGTGATACCCTGACGAAATAATATCCATCTTACTAACATGACGAAATTATAGCCATCTACCTTAGGGTGGTTCAGAAAGAAAAAGTTTTTGATTTTTCCCTCGATAACATGCTCAAAAGTTTCGTCTAGATGCCAAAGGAGGTCTTGTTTTCAAAACGTTTAAAGAACTCTTTCAGTGCTATGTGAGTGATTAAGTACGTTCTTCATTAATTTAACATCTATTCCTTGTATACATCTCATAACACGTGGAAATAAAGTAGGGTTCCTCACACAGATTTTCACAATTTTAGTTACTGGAGAAAACAGATTAATTTCACCTAAAAATTATCATAGCAACTAAAAAATAGATACATTTACTAAAAAAAAAATTGGTTACCACATTCGGTTTACAATTTTTTTTTCCCTGAGTAGCAGTACCTAATATTTCTCGCAATGTTTATGTTCTTTAACATTCGATGATTAACTCGTTACCGCTGCAACAAGCCGAAATCAGACCGAGGGGATATGTTTCCCTTTGTTCTTGATGAATTGCACCGCTGAAGAGTTGATTAGGTTCAATCAACGATTCAAATTTCAATCATATACTGAATTCGGATGTCCATATTTTGATATTCAAATTCCGTGACATCGAAAATAAATTGATTAACATAGAATTGGAAAACATACACCCAGAAAAATGATTTACTTGAATATGAACCTACTATACATTTTTTTGTATCCAGTAAATGTTGAATTGATTTGAGTCAATTTTATTTGAAATCACTAAAAATGTATTTGGATGAGATACATTTTTTATTTGAGTCAACTAAAATTCTAGTCGGCTCATACACGGAGAAAAATGCAGCTCGAAAGGATAGTAATCTTTAATAGAAAATTGGGAAATATTTCTTGAAATCTAAGAATTTTCCTTAAGTTCGTAATAAACATAAAACGGTTCAGATTTCTCTTGAATATTGCTCGAAAAACAATGAAAAATTATCAATACTTAACAAATCGTCAAAACAAGTATGAAGTTTCCAAAAGTCGCGCATGAAATTTTACAAAATAAATAACAAAATTCTGTAATTTGAAAATAAGATTCCAAAATTTTGTTATTTACTTTGTAAAATTTCATTCGCGACTTTTGGAAACTTCATATTTGTTTTTATGATTTGTTAAGTATTGATAATTTTTCATTGTTCTTCGAGCAATATTCAAGAGAAATCTGAACCGTTTTATGTTTATTACGAACTTAAGGAAAATTCTTAGATTTTAAGAAATATTTCCCAATTTTCTATTAAAGATTACTATCCTTTCGAGCTGCATTTTTCTCCGTGTATTTAAATAGAAATTTAGTTAATTCAAACAAAATTTAGTCAATCCAAGTATAAAATTTCCTAGGTGTAGTTTTCTCATAAGAACCTTGGGGAATTTCAAGTGACAAAATAGTGTGTAGGAAAATAATATATGTTTTATGTATATGACATAATACATCAAACTTAATTTTATGTGAGCCGAAAAAAATCTCTCATCGTCTCGTATATCAATTTAATTAACAACGTTTCCTTAGTACCAGCTAATTGAGTGTTTCTCATTTCTCCTCCTAATTTCTTGTTGTTGCTCTTCTTCTCCCCTATCCTCTGTAACAGTAGCGCGTGCCCGTAAACTTTAATAAGAATCATGACAACTAAACTAGCACTAGGGCTAGTACTACGACCACTATTACTATTATTACCAGCAGTGGCAGGTTCAACATTATCGAGCGAAAATCCGGGTGGCGCTTGTAAATAACATACAAGACCAAAGATTTGGTTTCGCACTCGGACGGTCATGGTTGTTTCTTCTTCTTCTTCTTCTTCTTCTTTTTCTTTTTCTTCTTGCTGCAGAGTCTAATTGGCTGAGTGCACGAACCTCGTTGAAGAAGTAGATTAAGCATCTCTGCAAATATTACAAGCGAAAGAGTGAGGCGTTCGCTTGCTTTTTGTGTAGATTTCTCGGACTCGTGTGTGCGCTTTGGGAAGGGCCATTCATATTCCTCGATCACCAAGTTGCAAAGAAAAATATGTATATAATATTTGAAGACGTATTGAGGAGCGCGACCTAATTAGTCACCCAAATGAAGAGGCAAGAGTGGAAGAGGAGAAACGTAGTTTGCGAGTACCGCGAAAAGAAAGCCTCGAAAAAGAAAAGAAGGGAAATGAGATAGAGAAAAAAGTGGGTAAGGGTAGAGGAAGAAAGCGTGAGTTTTCGCTCGTTAAGGGTCGTAAATAACGGTGACGTCGACGATAACGAGGCAATTTCCGTCCTGTACGCCGCCACGCGCGTCCAAGTTTTTCATTTGTCGCGAATTTTGGGTATTTCCTTCTCTCATTTCCCTATACGTGTTTGCGCGATATAACAGTCGCAAAAATATAAAGGGTTCGAATTCTCAATATGTTTTACATGAACTTCGAGTAATCTTCTATTTGAATTTGTCAATTTTCCAATCCCCCTGCTCATTTACTTTTCTCTCAAAGTGTCACTTCGGTTTACCAAGATTGACCAAGTTTCCGTAAACTATGCGAAAGTGATGTAGCTTCGTGAGAGGGGTTCATTCAGCCGTCTTCATACTCCCAGGATATCACAGTTGGCGAACAAAACTATTTCTTTCCTCAATCTTTGATGAGAATTTTTCGCACGATTCGTCCCTTGGATCAATTCTTATTATTCTTACTCCATTTGGAACTCAGAAGAATTCTGTTTTGGGGAAAAGACGGCAAAAACAAAATATGAAAGAAAGCCAAAGCACGAGGAAAAAGGGTTTGAAATTATTCAACAATGCGGACAATTATTGCACCACCTTCATCCTCAATTAAATCCTCCACGTGAATTAGGAGAAATGATTGAATAATATTTGCGAGATGATATCTATGCTTTCATTTCATTCTTCCATCATCTTTGACGATAAAATAGATATTCAAAAGAAAAGAATGGGAGACACGCCAGGGGGAAGGCGACTTTCTGTGTCAAGGCAAACGCAGTTTTAACACTTATTCACGGAGTTCTACAATTCTATGTCCATATTTATTCTTTCTTATCCACCATTGAAATTTTCATGGAACTTATTTTATACTTGAGGAGAATTGAGTCTGAAATTCTCAGAATATGAATATAATAGATGAATAACAAATGTATGTTCATAGAGAGAACATGTGTCTGGATTTTCAGATGAATCTTGTTGTTGAATTTTAATTCCATTCTCTACCAATACAAACTGATTTACATTCAAACGGAATTTCAGTTACTCGATCTGAATTAATCGATATCAATAATATCTGATGTCAATCCTCACGCGCGTTGATTCATATCCATAATATAATACTTCTCAGCATAGACATGAATTTATTTGAATCTGTAACAATTCCTCCAATAAGTCAATATGAATCGATTTATAGAAGTTCAGATCCAATCGATGTGACTTCTTGGAAGGTCTTGAATTTGTGCTAAATCAAGTTTTAATTGAGAGCAATTTATCGTTGTTTTAGTTCGTATTCCATCTAAGGCATTGAATTTGAAAGAGATATATATCTCGATATGAAGAGAAACTTACATTATGAGCTATCACTTTTATTCTCGAGTCTTTTCTCTTGAATTCAATTTTCAATTGGAAAAACGTAGCGGTTTTATGTTTATGGAATTATCCGTAGATCACGTGGGGAACTGCGAGGATTTTCTTCTTGAGGCTTATAAAAAGCCGCAGTTCGCTCCAGCTCTCAATTTCATTGAAGAGAATAAGAAATTGCAACAGTGGTGCTGTTCGTAAAAGTTTGTTCCAGTCGAGAAACATTCCTAAATTCCAAATTAATTAACACGATACCCACAATAGCGAAAGGTTTTTTTTAAAATAAGATATACATAAATTTCAAAACAATATTCATGAAAGAGAAAGAATAACAAGATGGAATTTCATTCATAGGAGAAAATTAAAGGGGAGGAAGTTGAAAAGAACAGATTTTATATGATGAATTTGTTTTGAGGAAAGAAATCTAATAACAACAGCAACGGTACACTCGATAATTCATCGAGTAGACGGTGTATGAGTGATATATATTTTCATTCTACGGTATAATTGAGGGTGAGATCGGAATGAAGAGTTATCGGATATCAGTACACCCGAAGATTGCAATCTAAGACGAGAAGAAGGAGAAATATCTGTACACGAGGCATAGCATGTGGGACAGTGGTTGGATGCTAATACCGATGCCACTGGAGCCGGGGGACGATGAAGATTCGTCGTCTTTCCACCGCTATCTCCACTTTCTTTCCTCTTATCCATCTTCCCTTCTACCGGATAGTCACGGACATTGGACAGGCCGAAGGAGAAGAGGGTGAAGGCGAAGCGGAGGCAGCAGGAGCAGCAACATCGCAACCACCACCACCACCGTCACCACCACCACCACCACTATTTCTAGCAAAATCAACACAAGGAGGAACACGCGCGGAAGACGTAACCGTGGAATGAAAGAGAGATAGAGGAGTCGAAACGACCCGGGGGTTGCCGTGGCGTTATCGACCAGGCCGTTGTCGGTATACGAGAGCAGGCGTCGGCGCTGTGGATGCTCTGGCTTCCTTGAGTGTCCAACTATCCACTATCACCACCACCATTTCCAATACAGACAACTATATACCATACCTACCACCACCCCCAAGCTGAAACACCACCACTACTACCCTTAGCACCAACAGTGGCAGCGGCAGCAGCAGCAGCTCCTCCAACTCTATGGAGGTCTTGCGAGGTTCAACCGCGCTTCAGTAGAGCCCGGGACACATAGCCGACTAGTTGACGATGCTAAAAGGACGAGTGTCCCTGGGATTGGTCGGTCGGTCAGTCGGTCGGGTCGGTTAGTTAGTTAGTTACTCAATTAGTTGGTCAGTTAGTCGCAGTTCGAGATATCGAGAAGTCGTTGTTTTCGTTCCAAAGTTGTCACTCCTTTGTCCTTTTGGAGAAGGAATCGCCTCTTCCCTTCAATGTGTAATCATAATTGTTGTTGCTGCTGTTGTGTCAAAGGAAAACTATGCTCACATCGTTTCAGTGATAATATTGTTTACGAAAAGTTGTTACCGACCACGTGAAGATATACATACTCTAAATCGCGTTTTTTCTTGCTCGCAATGTGACTAAACTCAACGCGGAGGTGATTGGAATATGATACCGAGTTGAATAAGATATCATGTTATCCGAAGGTACGGATAGTTTTGTGACTTTACTTTTGAATTCCGTTACCCTGGTTACTTTGCTTCTTGTTTCTCCTATCGCTCCATTACCTCCATTATCACTTCGATTCTAAACTTCACACCCCACCTACACACCCACGTGCTTCTGCTTTTACTTGCTTCGAATTCATACTTTTGTAACACGTGTCCACGTGCTGCCACGTTCATGGAATATCAATTCTCATTAAATTCACAGGTTTTCACCTTCTTTTCCTTATACCTCCAGAGAAAATGATACATAGAGTTTTATAGAATCTCTCTATCTCTCAATTACCGTTGAGAACTTTGATCAAAGACTTGCAATTGCGCAACATAATTGAGCGTCCCAGTTTTCAACGGGATATCGAACAACTTACTAAGTGGTATCCATTATCCAACTCGCACAAAGGAGGAGGAGGAGGAGGAGGAGGGTTAATCAAGAAACTCTAGTGGTATTTTCATCTGATTCAACATTTCTCCTAGGACTCATGTGTGGATGTGCACACGCAGATATATATCTGTATATTTATACGTACATGTACATGTGTGGATATATCCGTATGATAGCGGAGAGGAAATGATACAATAATATATTTGGAAAAAGATCTACAAAGAGAATTTTTTGCATCCCTTGTTGCGCCTTATGAAGAAGAATCAGAGGGTGAAAAGAAGAATATGAAATCGAAGTTATCGAATATGTTGGAAATTCGTATATAATTTTTGTACATTTATATAAACATTATCAAAGATTGTATTCGAATGATGGGTGTCTGGGAAATGATATGAAGATTCTTTAGTTGCAGTAACTGATTTTTAGCTACTGTGAATAAATATTTCAGCATCTTTGGGACAGCCATTTTCTCAGCAACACTAGTTAAACTCTTGCTGGTGAAGTAACAATTTAGCTGCAGTAACAAATATTTAGCTATAGCAGCTAGAAAAACGGTTCTTCTCCTTTCGGCTAATTAATTTCTCACGTCAAAGTATTTGGTATATACTGTTTATAAAATCGTTAATGAGAATAATTCTGTGAGATGTTCACGTAGTTTATGATAATTTGATATAAATATATGATTCATGCCGAAAAAATTCCAATTGATGGCTATCTTTCGTATTATACTACGAATTTCGCTGTATTTACGAATGATTCGCAACAAAATTTAGGCATTCATTTGCTACGTTCGCGGACAAATTGGCTGTTCCAGCAAAAGCTAAACAAACAAATGAGATACATCTGATCTTTGTCTCAATCTAGTTTTCTCTGGAGAGTTGTAGATAAATGTTGGTGAGACCATAGTTTCCCTATCAAGTTTCGTACTTTTGTCTTTCGATAAAAATACAGATGAGTGAGAAATGATTGTGGCATCATAATTATATTGCGATCTGCTATTTTATATTCAATATTATCAGTTGATTTTTGCCATATCGGATCATTGTATTGATAGAACAAAAAAAACTGTCATGTACACAAATTTTTGTATTGTAGGAAAAAAAGGACTTTCCAGCGTTGAAACAAATGAAAATATAGGGAAATAGTTTCAAACCATATTTTTACTTCTGATGAAGATGTATCTGACTGTGATAACTGTCAACTATAGTGCCAGGAGTTGAAAATTTATTTCCGATTCATAAGAATGGATTGTCTTTTAAAGGGACCTGAATTCACAGGTAGTGATCAGTATAAATGATCGTTCGCTATTTCTTGTTTGCTATACTTTTCTTATTTTCAAAAAACAAAATCGAATGTGAAAGTTGCGAAACTATCTTATATATTGTACTATGATAAAGATAACAATCAAATTATTCAGAAAAATAAATTTCATTCCGTTGAATTATGATCCACCAACACAAAAATCTCTTGGAAACAATGAAATAATTCGTCGCGAATAGTGGTAGTGAAACGAGGTTATTCATAAAATTATCAACTGGTTGAAAAAGTGAAATGAACGCAAGCAAGCGTGTTTTAATCCGGCGCAGTCATGTTTTGAAGATGTGACAGCAAAATCTGATTTTGCTGGTACTTGTTGCTGGAATAGCGATTCATTTTCAGCTCTCACAGCAAAGAATACCGATTCCTCTGGCTAAATTTCTTTCCTATTCAATGTATTATACTGAAAATTTAGCTGCCTAAGAAAATAATTTGCAACTACAATTAAATACTGAGTTCACGTAGCAAAATATTTGGTATGTTACCAGAAAATTTGTTGTTCCAGCAGGGAACATATTTTGTTGTCCCAGTGAATGCTGTTTCCTTTGCGACGTTACGCAACAGTTTCCACTATCTTAAAGATGTCTTCTTCAAGAAATTCAAGAGACAATGAAAGTGAAAACTTTTGTATAAGTTTTGTTGAACAGATTTGTTGTCGCAGCAAATTTCACTACCTCGGTGTAATATTTCTATTGAAATCACTTGGGTTATTAATTGTTTACCCTCTTTCCCTCCTCTACTTTTTTTTGTTCCTTTTTCCTAAAGCGACCCTAGCATGTATGTACCAGGAGGCCCACTTCGGCCCAGCATGGGCTCCATCCTGCCAATGTGGACCCAAGACTGGGCCAGAGTGGGGTGGGCTACAGTTTATACACGCTGGGGGAGGAGCATCAGTGTGTCCCGATATTTTGATCTAATACCTGAAACGAATTCCATGATATTATAATAGTCAGCAAGAATACGCATATGATTCATATTGTGTTAATTTTTCCTGATATGAACAAATTCTTGAAAATGGCCGTTCTTGAAAAAAACATCTTCGCAAATCAGAACAACTCATTTGTTTTGTATGGAAACAACAAATTTCTCCTTTCAAAAAGACGACATCCACGAAGAATAATATTTATCTTCTACAATCTAAAAGTTGATTACATTCAAATTACGTGTTGCTAGATCCCATATTTTCATTCCATCTCATTTCCCGAGTGTTGTAACGTCGGTTATCGATTACAGAGCAGCGCTACTTGTTCAGGAAGGTGGTTTGGTTTCACCGGTAATAGTGATAAAAAGTCATGCAAATGGAACGTGGTACTCTTTTTCGACATATATGCATACACACTCCAGTTTTATTCAGAATCATGTTTTGTGACATCGAAATTAAATGCATCTTTTATTTTATATACAAATACTTTCATTTCAACGTCCAGTCAAACAGGAATGTTGGCGTTGGGAATAATAATATTACTCTACTATATTCCGTTGAGCGTATCATCGCGAAAGGAAAATCATTACGTGTTGTGTACATTAAATTTGCTTTCCCGAAATCTCACTGATTCAAGTACTGGGTAGTATTTTCACCTGTGCAACCAGTGACTAAACACTGATTATGTGGTGAAATTTCAATGATTTCATCCGGTAGTTGGTTATTAATTACGAAAGTAGTAGTTTTCCTAATTTACATTTGAAGAACAAACACTTTGAAACATGCACTTGACAATGGGATGACGGCAGAGATGATTCATGTGGGATTCGAACTATGAATATTTGAATTAGGTTTCCTGTTTGCGGTAAGAAATTTTCAAGATAATTTCATAGAAATGTGTCAGAGTCTGATGAGTTTTGTCATACATCAATCAAATCAATTCAAAATTGAATATAAACATTGACTTTTTTAGAATTTTTTTCGATAAAATTCTGAATCAAGTTCAACAACATTTTTCAAAGAGAATTATTCTTCTGTATGAATGTTTCGTAGATGGAAGATTTGAATACAAAATAATTCCATGCTTTTATTCGCACAACCTCTGTGAAAGCCTTTTTTTTCATTACGACTTTATATAATTTTAATTCAATTCATGGATATACGTTTTTATCTCTCAATCGGTTTAGATCAACAGACGAAAAAGTAAAAAAAGTGAGTGTAAATTATCCAATTATTATAAACCCTCATCAAGTTTTACTGCTCTTTCAATTCGTTTATAAAAGAGTCGTTGTTGCATTTAACTGTAACTGTTAGCGTTTACACTGCTCTTATGAAAACCATACTTTTATCTACTTTTTAAAAGACATGCACTTGGTAATGTACATACGAGTCATTGAAGATATTTTAAAACCACCTCAACCCTCTGTTACTCGCGTCATATTGAAACTAATATTTTTTTAATATTATTTTGAATAATATTGAGAATGATATTATTTACAAAATCATTCTGAATAATGTTGTGAATATTGAAAATAGTTTATGGTTCAAGTTATAGTTTCGAACAAATCTGTAGTATCTACTATTTTTTTCCAAAAGAATCTTCAAAATCTGCTTCTCCACTCTTCTACGGATCTCTTGGCAGTAAAACTATGTGCAAAAGTAGATACGGATAAGGAATCTGTTGTAGATTCGTTATAAGGCTTCTGCATCATTTCCATGAATTGGAATTACAATAGATTTGAGACGAACTCTTCCTAGTAAGAAAAACAGACTTCAAAGGTTTTGTTGGAGGAGAGCGATTAGAAATATCCTGAGATATAAATTGTGGAACCAGAAGACACTGATTCTGCACATTCAGTTTCGATTTATGGAAAGCATTATACTAATTATAATTATTATAGATTATGTATGATATAGCCCTATTATGTATGTGCCATGGGCCCCACCCCGGCCCAGCATGGCCCCCGTTTTGCCAATATAGGCCCAAGACTGGGCCAGAGTGGGCCAGAGTTCATACACGCTGCGGAGATTCCATACTCTCAATGTATGCTTGTACGCATATATACACTGTTAGAAAAGTTATTGAATTTAAAACGAAATTTTTCATGAAATATATTTTCAAATTAACTGTGTTACTGATTCTTAAATTCAATATGAGTGATGAAATTTTACAATTTCTTACTTAGATGTAATAATTATTCATTAAATTTCATAAATATGTGATCAAAATTGAGAAGGAAATTCTTCCCCTTGAAAATTATATTATTGAATTCAATATTTCATTATGAATTCTGTTTAATGAATTGTTTATGAAAAAAACTCGATAAATTTTCTAACAGTTTATATATAATCCTTTTCAAGGTTGAACAAAGTTATAAATTAATCACGAAAAAAATTTTTCAAATCTACGTCTTGTTGAATAAATATATGGACGATTCAAAATATAATTCGAGCTACTATATAATTTTAGTTGATTTTATAACTGTTGATGTGAGATATGATCAGAGTTAATCTCTCTCTCTCTCACATTCCCCGCGAAATCGATTAAAATTGTGATAATTTGAACTACATTCTGAACCATCCATATATTCACTTAACAAGATATGAGAATTCTACAATTTTTTTTCCCCAGTGTAGGCTTTTAATAATATTCTTGGAACATTCCCTTTCACATTAGAACTATTTCACAATAATCCAAATAATATCAGGTCAAAGAGAAAGATAATCAACAACCATGATCGAATTTTGAAAATACAATTACGAGGAAAAGATAAGTGAACTCGGACAGAGAATATAATGCATCGTTATGAAAATAAATGGGAACCGGCAAGAGTAATGAACTATGGTACATCCAATTTCGTATTAATGAAGATGAAACAAAGTGGAATTAAAAGGAAAAGTAATGTGCATTGCAGTGAAGATATTATGGATTTAATTACACGGCGGAGTTATGGAAAGCTGAAATGAAATACGCATCTTAAGCGGCTGTAAAATGATATTGGTTATTTAGTCACTTTGGAATAGATACTGTATAAAAAAGAATGACATTTTTCATTCTCGTTGTATCGAGAGTTGAATTATTTTTTTCTTAAATACTTCTTTCATCGTTTAATATATTTCAAAATGAGTATTTAAGGATTTTCTGGAGCATATAACTTTCCATATCACTTTCATTCAATTGTACACATGTTCAGAGTTTTTCACAGCAGTAAATTGCATATCACACGTTTGACATCCCAAAAATGTTTGTGTCCATCATTTATATTTCTAGACACGCGTTTTCAAGTGAAAATATTTCACACAAATTATCCCGATAGCACTATTTTTCAAAATTGTATCCAATTGATACACTGAGAAAAATTATCTATTATAAATTACTAGACTCACTAGAATATTGAGGATATACTTGCATTTTGAAGTTATGTACCAAACATTCTCTTCAAAGTACCAGACTTTCTATTATGAAATGTCATTACTCTACCATTAACTCACAGAAAGTGTGGTACGTTTGAAGGGAATATTTGGTATATAACTTCAAAATGCAAGTATATCCTCAATATACTAGCGAGTCTAGTAAGTTATAATAGTAGAAATTTTGATATGGAAAACATCAGGTCCAGATCAGGCGTGCCTGATTTCCGTTCAGGGCCTGATTTGAGTATCTGATAAGGCCCTGACAAAAATGTAACGCAGGAAAGAGACAAGGCAAACCAAACGTTTCCCAATCAGAATCTGATCAGGGTAGTAATTGAATTCCTAATCAGGACTATATTCTAGCATTCAATTTAATTTTCATGGAATTCACTTTTCATAAAATTTTTTGAAACTCCCCAGAAGAAATTCTACCGATGATCCAAATAGACCTCAGTTGAACATTTGAAAAAAGACAGGTAAATTTCTAATGAGTCCTGTGAAAATTCTGGATAGTTTGATACATTCATCGTTCTGAATTGATCAGGTCCTGATTCGGCTGTATTGTCGGTTATCACGTGATTGAAATACGGATGAGGCAAGACAATCCTGATCAGGTCCTGACAGGAATACCATGTCTGAGTTACTGAAAGGGAAAATTTGACTGGGACCTGTCAACAACCTCGCGTTACATCGTTGTGAGGTCCTAAACAGGATGCCATGTCAGGACCCGATAAGGTAATTAAAAGTTTTCCTTAATTAGGAGTTCTCTATTGCAGCCTTACGAGGGCCATGCTTCTAATAAGGAATTCCCTGTCAAATTTCTACTAGGGAGACAATTTTTCCCCGTGTATGTATATAATTCAATACAGTTTGTATATAAGTTATATAAAATTGTATAAAAATTATATATAATATCGAAAACCTTTCCACTCGGGATTATTTCTGTGTGAAAGGTTCAACAATTCACAAATTCTTCGAACAATATAATATTTTTCACTGTTCTCTTACAATAAATCATTTCAAACACGAAATAACACAGAACCAAAGCAAATGGAGGCAACTATTGATCTTTCACAATTTTCAATTTGTCGTCGAGCATGGAAAGTCTGATAAAATCTAAATTGATACGCACACACACACACGGATGTATACACATGCCTCAAAAAACATACGCTAGGAAGCAGAACAGGTTTTTATATACGAATGAAAATTTGAAGTACTTCTGGCCAGATTGTTCACGACAAGCTCCCAAATATACGTATAAACCATACGCGTACGTGTTTTCATCTGATAAATAAAATATCTGGAAATAAAATGGCTCCAATTGAATGAAGGATATTATTTTCTCCGCATTGAAGAAACAACGGTTCAATTTGAGTTGCGTTATCCAGGTCTTCGGGATGTGTTTACATTTCCTCTTGATAAACAGAACGATTTTGTTCTATGCTTTTTCCCTTTGCAAACCTAATAAAGGTGATACGGTCTTTGGGGATAAGGAAGCTCAAATAACATGGTATTTTTGTACTTCTGGGTTAATGAATTTTAGTTTTCGTCGTATCGTTTGCTCGATCAGTTGATACGAGGAATTTCTAAGAGAAGGCAGGGGACTTTGAAATCTCAAAAATGTTGAGAAATTGAAATCAGATTGAGAATATAAAGTCAAGTGAAACTTTCCCAGCAACATCGATTTTCGAATATGACTAAAACGTAAATCTTACGTGTTGCGTAGATTATTTTCTATGGAAAATAGAAAAATTGGTCCACGTGGATGAAACAGAGCACAATCTTAATACAATATTCATAAAACGCATGAGCATTTAATGCAAATCCTATGCTGAAGACTTCACATCAGACGAAAATTTATGCGATTTATATTTAAATCTGTTGCTCACACAGATTTTGCAGGAATTTTATTTCCTACGTGTTTCTGTCAAAGGAAACACTGATTATGTGGAATTCAAATCTGTCACACAAAATGATTGAATCCTCATGGAAGTTCGTGATTGATTTTTCTTGGAATAGATAAATTGATTATATCAAATTCAGTGAACGTTATGATAAAACGCTGTATCGAACTATAACCGAATGAAAGAGTTGCAAAACAAATTGAGAGAGTCAAATTGCATTATCGTAAACTCAAAGTGTTCAATAAAAAAGCAAAAATATCCTGAAAATGAATCAATTGATTTTAATCAAAATTTCTATAACATTCAAATGGGGTTTAAACCAATTGTATGTATGAACTGTTTTTCATAGATTTTCACTGTAAACAAATTTTTTATGAATTTTCAGAACACTTTCCGAAATTTAGTTGGAATTTCTTAAGATTCAGTCAAGTTTATCTGAAAATTCAGAAGAAAGTGGCTGTAAAAAATGACAGTCGCAATTTCTGAATTTTCAGAAGGAATTTTTTTACAGTGTTTTCACGGTACAATGAATTATTGCCAACCAATATTAAAATATCAAAGCTTCTGAATCTGGAAATATAAAAAGTATTCACCACGTATCTTTCATTAAGATAGCGAATTTTCCACTATAACAGCAATTGAATTGATTGTGACAGGGAATTTTTAGCACTTCCAGTGCAGACAATCAACTACTATAGCTAAATTTGTTGTTATTCTCTCTACAATACTTCAAATTCAGCCACCTTTGCAAATATTTCGCAGTTATAAATAATCTAATAGCTAAAACAGCTAAACTATTCGCGGAAGTGGTAGATTATTTGTCGAATCAGCAAGAAATTCGCAAGGGATTAAATAAATCTGTACATTGGAGATGATAATCTTGACGAAATACACTTTGGAAACGTTTATGCCATCGCATAGGAGTACGATCTTTTCAGAGATTGAATGACGTACTGCTCTGTTTGTCCTTAAATTTATCCTTGAGCTTACTCGAGTTCACTGAGTTGAGATCCAAGATATAGAAGCGGTTATTCTACCGTGTCAAAATCATGTAATACGATACTCCAATATATCAGTATCAAATCCTACGTCAAAACACTATGGGGATCCGATATAATCTCGCATAACAGATTTTCGAATGACACATCTCTTTCTTACTATATTCGCATGAGTATCGAAAATCCAAAATCCATCACACCACGGAAGAAAGTGAGAACAAGATATTGAAACTTTCTCATTATATACTTTTCTTGAAATTATTCTGAACGAATCCATAAAAAGAATTACATATTTATATATTTGAAATGTATGAAAAATGTAATGGAATCATTGAAAAATTTTATGAGTTGAATGAATTTTGTGATTTGTTCTGTTCAAGTTGACTGCTGAAGGGATTGCTATAAACAAGAAAAGGATGAGTTTTAGTTTTGTGTCCGTGATATTACGTGAATGCAAATATATAATTGAATCCATATGCTTCATCGAGAGGTGTGCGGATATATGTATTATATTAAACGATCTATTAAAGTGGTGCGGGATTGATATATCAAAACGAAACATCGATCTCGATTTTGGGTTTTCAATTAAACATATCATGGATGGATTCCAATTTCAACAAAATCAGAGGTGGTAACCATCAATATTTGTCGCATCTGTCCACGAGAAGCGTGGAATACCGGTGAAAAAAATAGTATCAGGTATATAGAACATACCCTGAAGGTGAAAATTCCTATAAATTCTTGATATGATTTGTGAAATCGATATTCACGTCTCATTCAACTGAAATAAATGATTGATTCATTTTTTGAGCGTTTATCGAACTTCATTCAGTTTTTTTCTATTTCCACCATTTTCCAAGTTACACGCTGTCAGAAGCATCCCTTGAAAAAGGTTTCCTCGTTCATGCGAAATTTATTTATTCTTTTCCATACTTTTCCCACAAACATGGAAAATAATATGGGAATTTTGCAAGTTTATTGAAATTGATAGGGAAAACTTTTTTACGAGATCCAACAAAAAATTGGTATCAATTGTAAAAATACAACACCAATCGGTGTTCAATCAGGACAATTTGGGATTAATAATTTAACCGTAAATTGATAGACGTGTGTGCACATTGCATTTCTTGGACACCGTGATGATAAAACGTCACATCACATAATCACTGGGTGTTTCCCTTGAAGGTTTTGATGGGATTGATTTTTCCAGTCTTAGGGGTGGACAAACACCCCAGCAAACACGATTGCATGCGTTTCTGAGGGCCAGTATCCTCTCACAGTCCATTAGAAGGCCATCAGCGGGCTATCGAAACGCGAGTAATCATTTTTTATAGCAATTAATTGAGGGGGAAAAACATGAGGGTAGAGGTATTGAAACGCTATTTGTCTCCCGAACTATGTCAATTTCCAATAATGACGTAAACACATCTTCCTTGTTCATTTTTTTACGATGCAATGTGATTCGCATTACCATATTATTAAACATGTTCGCGATATCAAGGTAAAAGCTACGAGCATCTTGTGTAATGTAGCAAGGGCACACATCGAAGCTCTTCTGCATAGTAAACACTGTTCTATTTGTGGAGACGGAGATAATTGAAGTTTTATTTCCCTTTGATAAGTCTGAAATTCGAGTAGGGAAACGTTTTCTATACATTATTTACATGAATATGTATTGTATATTAATTTGATAGAATTTGAATGTATAATCTTCTCTAACTTATCGTTACGAGTGACACGAATTCGACAGATCGTTTCAAGTAAGTTTCATGAATGCTGAGAGAGGCGAAATTCACGAGTTTGCGGTATGAATTCCATGTCAAGTACAATGCATTATAATATAGATATAGGTATAGATACGAAACAATTCGAAATCACATACATTTTTACGAAGCATGTTTGATTACATTGAATAAATAATAATAATGAATCAATTACATTCTATTATCGATTACAAGGAAAAATACCGAAACTTGAATTATACATATTACACTTACATGATAAGATATAGTGACAACTTTTCGGGCCAAGGATTATCATCATTATTATTATTATTATTTATAATAAATATCGACGAATAAAGCGACTAAAAGAAACCTCTACAATTTCTCCTATGCATTGAAATATCCTCTTAACCTTAATGACAGCTTGGCATATGCTCAACATAACATTCTCCAGTTCTCTCACAGCATTGTTTCACATTGATTTTCTCTCATTCATCGACTTTACAATCCTTTTCAATTCTCCTTTCTTCGATATTACTGCTCTTCAATTATTATGAATGCTTTGCTTTACAAACGTGAATAATTCAAATGCGCTCCACCCGGGGAAGTGTTTCGAAAGATTACGCGGTTCTAATTTACACGCTCCATTGATTCGCTATATAATTTCGTATGAAGATAACATTTTCCCATTCTTGTAATTCTTGAAACATTCACCCTTCGCTCATGAAAAAAGTATTCCCTTTGAAATTTTATTCAATTTTAATCAGATGTTGTTTTGCAGGAATACTTTGAACAATATTTCCATTGCACTTTATCAATGTTTTTCATCATGAACAGAAGAAAAAAATTTGCTGGCCCGGCAAATTGAGGAATTATGTGTAGAATAGCAAATCTTTTCGTTGAACTAGGCAAAAATTTGCTGCCACAGTCAATTGGATTGTTGAGAGAGAAACATGATCAACTAAAACGGCAAATTTTTTGCTGAGGGAGTGGACGTTTTTTGCTGCTACAGTTAAAATATCCCGGTCGTAGCCAACAAAATTGCTGGGCTAGCAAATGGATTGCTGCTTCAGCAAAAGGTAACTAGCAAAACTATATTTCGCTGTCACAGCGAATTTCTCTTCTCTGTGTTTATCTCACATGACAAAAGGAGAGAAGGAATAAGATAAATAAAACATCTTTTAATTTTGACCAATTCGGATATTTGAAATTTTCAAAAAGAAGAATGGTTATAATTCTTTCAAATGATGGAATCTCAGTTTCAGAAACGTAACCTTGGTTCTGTGTGTTTTGCTCCCCGAGGAGTACTCTTTCCAAATAATCAGAGCACCTGCACTTTTGATGCACTTGAATATGTTCTGATCACGTTCTTTCCATCCACTACAGGACATTTCCATTATGCTTTCCCAACGTACTTTTATGAAAACTAACGTTCACGAACACATCGTCATCCGGTGGAATGGTTATAACTAAACGGGGCATTTGTATGTGGCTGGGCATAAATGCGACGTTCATAGAACATCCTAAGATGTTATTTCTACGTTTTCTGAACATGAAAATCTCCCGGTGCTGTATGGGACATCGCGTTGCTTCACTTTTTCTCCTCATTTTCTTTACGGAAGTTTCTGATGGAAGTCTCACAAATGAACCATCATTTTCGGTTACAAATCGGTCATTCTATGCACGGAGAAAAAAGAATTCAGTATGATAGCGAAACCTGATTTTGCTAGGTACCTTTTGCTGTGACAGCACTCTATTCGCCATCACAGCAATCCTGTTAGCTACAACAGCGATTTTTAGCTGTGGCAGAAAAATTTCTACTCCCCTAGCAAAATTTCGTTCCTACTCTGTATATGATACTAAATATTCTGCTAGTTCAGCGAAAAATTTGCTGTTGTAGTTTGAAGTTAATCATCTTGCTCTCCCAGCAATTCAGTTAGCTGTGGTAGCGAATTTTTAGCTAGGTTAGCAAAAAAGTTTGCTATTCTGTATATAATACCTCGATTGGCTGCGTCGGCAAATTTCTCTGCTCCGTCTGACACAAACCGCAAACCATCCACTTTTTTAACCAAGTTTTCAGCTTGCCAAAATATAACTGGAAGTAAACTATAAAATTTGGTCATTCTGGAATCGTTATGTTCTCATTATTTAACAAAATTTGATTTCTCATAAAATCACATATTTCTTTACAGTAACAAAATAATGCGAAGAAATACCGCAACGGCAAAAAATGAAAAAAGAACAGCGATAAGCTACAACTGCGGGTTATGAAATACATTATAACGTTCCGGACCAACTGTTGGTCCATATTCAAATCTGACAAAATTTCAATACAAATACCACCACATATGTGGAAGAAATTGAGAACAATGAAAGATTGAAAGAGCTAATGAAGGAACCAATGAATGATACCGCACACTGTACAATACTTCCAAAACCATCATATTAAATTGAACCACTTCGCATTTGATTAAAATATTAAAACAAGGATTAACGCTCATATTGAGCACAGCAACTGAATGAAAATATATTAGAAAATGCTCAAAAATGAAAATTGTAAAAATGCACTATTGGCCCGCACTCTGCAATCCACTCTGCTTCGTTATTGATAATAACGAGTTCTCAAAATTCAACCTTCTAGGAAAAAGATATTCCGGGGAAGAGCTTGGCCAAACCACACATTTCATTGTTTTCCAGTCATAATCTGTGAAGTTTTTATCTAACCAACGAAATGTTTCTGCAATTCGCCTCACGTCTTATTTTAAACTCATTGAACGTAGTTCATAATAGAAATGAACAACTCAAACAATTATTGGTTCATATGTTATAACGACCATTCATGCAATCGATGCGGATGAAAGAGAACAATCTCATACAAGATTCTTTCGTGCATTTTACGGGGGTGTGGTATATTTGAAAAACTTCAACTCACTTAAAAAATAACTTATTTACCCTGCAACCCTTTTGGTTGTTTACTCTTTACTTTTCTATTTTTATTACAAACTGGTAGGTAGAGGTTGAAGAACTTCAACCAGGTCAGAGTCTTTGGTTTGATGTATATGAATTTCAGAAGCATATATCTAAGATCGATAAACGTGCAACGATACAGATGAAATTTTCATTTTAATAAGATTTTTTGTCGACCAATTTTCTTCTCAACATTCGAAGTATGAAATAATTCTTATTTTAGTATGCTTCATCACAAAAATATTCGAAATCAGCGAGGGACTGAGAAATTTTCTATCCCTCTCCAACTTGCGAGACATGAAAGATGGAAGACGAGATGCCGGTGTTTATCTTTTCTTCCACGCGGGTTGAAAAGGAGTGGAGAAGTTCTCAGTCTATCGCTGTTCGAAATAATTTTGAATTGGGCGCTAGTTCTAATTTTGTTGAAAATTCATGGAGGGCTGCACGTTGATACAGCCCAGGTAATAATTTTGAGAAATTCTTCCGGACAATTCTAAAACATATCTATTTCAGAGAATTCTAAGAAATTTTTTTTGCAATACGGCAAGATATATTTCCGAGGTTTACATGTAAAATTCTCTGAGAATCCTCTGTATATTTAGTTTTAATGTTCTTATACTTTTAAAATGCCTCATGGCGTTGCATACCCTGAGAAAAAGATACCTAGCTGAGGTAACTCAAATTTACTTGTCCCAGCTTAATTTTAGTTGATGGCAGAGCCGGATCTAGGAAATTTATTAACAGCACAATTCAATCACGGCGTCCCCTTGATTGGGAAAATTCACGAAATTGTATATAGTTCATGTGAAATTATATATAATTCTGAAAATTTTCACACTCAAGTACTTTAATTTATTTCCAAATGACCTGGAGGAACCCTCGCTAAATGAATTGTTGCTTGATATAATCGACAGTAAAATGCAACCATATCTTGTCATCAAATATTCATCCCTCATCTGTGCAATAAATGAGGTTTCAGTTCATCAGAATGTGAATGTATGATTTTGCAAACTATACCGAGAGCGCCCGGGGCACATACCCACTTTTGCTCCCCCTTAGATCCGGCTCTGGTTGGCGGAGATGAGAGACTAGTTGTCTGAAATAAGAATAAAACAATGTATTCATATAATCAATGAATTTCATTTGGTTGAACAAAATTGTTATTTAGAGCGGCTGAATTCCCTACCTGTGTAATATTTACCTCAAACCTTCTTCTCAGTGTAAGAAATCGTTCAGGATCATATGATATATCTCTGAGAATGACCTAAAAGAGTGGTCTAAAATAATCATGTGGAAACTTATGTGTGTGTTTAGGACCACTTGGATTTTTGGCCGGAAATCGGGAGTCTGGGTCCGTGCGCGATGTTAGAAATTCTATCTACTTAGTAATCTTCGATAACATATCAATAACATATCCACGATCGAAAAATCCTTCGAATAAGTATCTTTGGTTTCCAGATTCCTTTGGAATCAAATCAAATTGAAATTAATAATACATCCATGAGAAATATATTTTCATTCTCTTCTGCATACGAAAGTCTATGAAATGGAGATCAAAACGCGTTACTGTGGATTTTTGTACGCCTAAGGAATCACAAGGAAATCCGCAAGTAAGAATTTGCATATGAAACAACGTAATGCAATAACATTTGAGTTGATAACAAAATTTACATAGAGATACACCATGCGCATATTGCGAGGATCTCTAAATCGGTCTTTCACACCGAGCGGATATATGCTCGGGTATATCGTACATGTATATATGAGAAGCAAAATTCAATATCAATGAAAATTATGTATACATTCGCGTATCGTGGGTTTACATAATAATTGAAAGCCGTGCACCAGAAAAAAAATTTCCAAATAAGTTTGCAAGTTTTTAACCAAATGTTTTTTTAGATTTTTTGATGATTTTAGTAAATTTCACAGGGAAAGATTAATGAATTCTCAAATAATCTGGAAATCTCCAAATATTTTTTACAGTGTATGATCGTGTTTTCAACGTATCGCGTGCTTTATATATTTCATAACTAATTTTCGCAAAAATGTTTGTCTCCCCGTGTAGCACAAGGACTTCTCAAACATTCTACGCTCAGTTTGGCGATTATGCATAGAATTTGTAGATAAAACTGTTTTGAATAAATTTGACCAAGACATTCCAAGATTATGCATAAAATATAATATATTTGTTCAAAACAGTATCATTCGAAGATACTCAGAATGTTCATGGAACATACTTAGAACTTTGAACAATATTCTTAGGTTAATATGCATGTTATAAGTGAAACTTTAGTAAAAACTGAGAATAAATTCAGACATTTGTTGAGGATATATTAGCGCCGTAATATGAGCCGAATCATTTATTTCGAATTATTCGGAAACGCTTCAATAACTTCAAAATATTTTCCTGTACAGCAAGATGTACAATTTTAATGGAGCACTAAAATCACAATTCCTCTTGTTAGTTCTAGAACGTCAAAACCGTTAGTGTAAATAGCTCATTCCAAATATGACTCATATTTAAATTACATTGAATTATATATAAATTATATATAATTTCAAAAATCCTCCCACTTGAGTTTTTTTTGTTTTCATTGAGTATTCAATGTCTCGGCTAGTTCTAGATTTTACTTAGATTATGCCCTATCTTGCGGGAAAGATGTAGGATTCTAAAATATATTCTAAAAGGTATTTTTTGGAATCCTCAACCGGCAGGTAAACTTGATTGTACGGGGATTGTGAATCTATGAAAATGGATTTCTTGATATTGTTGTTTCATCGTCGTCGTCCAGACGAACGAAGAGGAACTTCTAGACGTCTATCGTCGTAGAACACGGGAGACAGCTGTTCTGCTTTGGCTGGGCTTTGCAACTCTAAAAAAGGATCATGAACTGTCATGAGGATTATCTGTTGGGCCTTTAAACGCTCGATAGGAACAACTTCCGGAAGAGGATTTTCTCCACATTGATCGATTTCATATAATATTTAAGAAGGAGAAGGAGAAGAAAAACGATAAGAAGAAAAAGAAGAAAACGACAAGGATGACGACGACGAGAACGACGAAAGGATCATCGAAGATCGTATCGTGATCCGCCTAATTAAATTCCAATGTCCACGTAATTGTGTGGAACTGAATTGAATTCATAACTCGCTGACAAATAAAATTGTTCAGAAACGAAAATTTATGCATATACATTTTTCCTATTGGGATTGACTCTCTATTATAATGAAAAGAAAATATTCATTAGAATGAAATTTTCAATTCAAATGTAATTGAACATTAGTACATATATGATAAAACCAACAGTTGGAAATTGAGTCTGAACACGAATGTCGTTTACTACTTCCTCCGTTTTCTTCTCCCTTCACGAACTTTTGAAATAAGTGTTTTTACAGCAGTTATATGATTCGTTGATATAATATATAAAATACATTACTATCCCTTAAAATAAGAATCATCGTTCAGAATTTGAGAACTTTACTCTCTATTCAAATAATTTCATAATACGTGGAATAAAATTGTGGAATGAACGTGAAAATTTCAAGAGGGAATGATGAGATAAAAATTTCATAATGAAAAATTCTGAAATGAAATAATCGTGGAAAAAAATGGGAGAGAAATATGGAGAGAAAAATAAAAGGAGATGAATATGTAAAATAATGGTGTGGGATAAACCTGGTGTGAGTTGAGGTTATAAAGCATGAAACAAAAAATGAAAAATAAAAACATAGGTGTGAAAAAGAAATGTTAATTCGCGATGTAAGCGCGTAACGAAGATATATGGTGAAATTATGAAAGGGAAATTACGGAAGTGACTACGTTTAAATATTGACTCTTGGAGAAAATTTAAAAACATTGTTGAATGTACCAATAATAATTTTCATAGCTTTCATTCATTTCGAGTAGATTTTCGGTGATATATGATATATAATAGACACACGAAATCCAAAAACTTTGATTATCCTGCAAGTATTTTTAAGTGCGAAAGAAACCACTTCGAAAGGAACTTGTACATAATGGGTAAAATTTTCTACTCTTTTTGTAGAGGTCTCTTTTAATCCAGTCTGCTATTCGATACTATTCAAATTCATCATTCTTGTAATTCAACGATTCACAATGCCAGAACGACGAGAACGGAAAAATTATTTCCTCACTTCACTTTTTTGTCCTCGTTATCCTTTTTGGCATCACTGCCGACGATGACTGTTTTCTCTTCTTCAATGCAGATTTAAAATACTGAAGAGTGGAGGGTCGCAATCGATACATAGTTGCAGATGGCCTGCGTGGCCAATAAGAGAATTATCCCATTTGCCGGTTGGTTGTTCTAATTAACTGAAATACGCGATGCAATAAGTCCATTAAATTTTGGAATTTTTTGGCAATGAAGCCCGGGTCGAAAAATTTTAACGGTTTTTGTCCTCTTATTCCTTTTTTGGGTTGATTTTGTCTTGATTGTTGAATAATGCGGATGAAAACAGTACTTTTTCATGATTGGTTAGAGGAGAAATTTAGACTGTCCAAATTTTTTGACTTGGAAGGTTTCACATTTTCACCAGAGACTGCAATTGAGAATTCTGCAGAAATAATTCATTTTTCGATCTCCACTTGACTGGAACACAACTTGATTTTCCCTCTTTTCGAAGGAGAGTATTTCATGAAGTTATTCTCATATACGTCGATGGAAAGGTAGAGAATACGTAGTTACGTTGAGGAACAGAAACGAAGCCAATGAAAAAGTGGGTAAAGAACAAACACATTGATCAGCGAAACGCCAACACGTGGCCCAATGGTGTTTCTCCAGAAAAAGAAATTGCTTTCGACAATTGTGCAGCTTTGTGAAGTACCGTTGCAGTAGCTACCGCTGTTCCCGCTGCTTTCGTCGTAAGAGACAATTGTTGAAAGAAGAAAAAATCCTTACTGATTTTTTCTTCTAACATAGTTCCAAGCGGTTTGTTCCAAATGGTTGTCACATACGTAATGAGAAAATATGAACGGATAACCCAACGACGAATAGAATCGAAGAAAGGAAAAAACAAGGGTATAATCAGTGAAGATGTTTTAAAAGGAAAGAAAGAGCTGAGAAAGTAAACAAGCGAACGCTCTCCCAATGCAATACGTTCTCGAATCCATAATAATTCATACTTTGTTTCACTAAATAGAACACTACTTGCGGACCCAGGAGATAAAAATATATTTTATGATTTTTACGGTAGAAGAAAATGCTTTCCGCCGCCATATTTCCTCTCATCTGATTCACATTCTTTCCACCCACCACGAACCACCACTACCACCACCGTCGTTTCACCCCCGCTCCGGAAGTAAATGGAATAGATACCTTTAACGTATCTATTCCACTTTTCACTGTTGTACGACATTGTCTCTCCAGGATAAAATAAAATTCGAATTTTTCATGATTTATATTCCACCCCCCTCCTCTCCCTTGACTAATACTTTTGGGAATCGATTCTGCTGTTTTGTTTTTTGTGGTTTTTTTTCACAATTTCAAACTCGTGGATCTTACGCTCGGTATTATTCAACGATTCATTCGTTACTATATACGGAATTAGCATTTAAATGGAATACTGATACATTGAATGATATTTGGAATATTTTTTCAAATCCAGAGTTTTCACGTGATTTTGGAATAATTGATATTTGCACATTTTCGATTCTCGAATCAAAGCAACGTGATGACGAAGGATTGGACCAAGTTGTACCTCATTGTCCAAAACATTAATTGTTCACATTTATGAATTCCGAGTGGACAAATTTTCAAAAATATATATGATTTGTACATAAAATGTGTTGAATTGTACATAAATTATTAGAGATGGTCCGGATTTGGAATTTTTCGGATAACCGGATACCGGTTATTCTCAGATTTTGAAAATCCGGATAATCGGATACCGGATAATCTGAAGTACAATTATCCGGCCGGATACCGGATAATTGCCGAATAATATCTTACATACCGATAAGAGTGCTGTCTCAAACAAATTATTTGAACGAAATGGCATTTATGAACATGAATGTAATTTCATTTGTAACATAACCACTAAATAATAAAAGTCTCATAGAAAATTTATTTATTTATTTATTTATTTATTTATTTATTCATTCAACGGGCAATAACGCCCTTTAGTGACCAAATTATTGATACAATACAGTGAAAATCTAACAGATAAAAAAAAAATAAAAAAAAAATAAAAAACAAGAAATCATATAAAGTGAACAGACGGATTACAAAAAGACATAGTACAAAATATAACTCCCTGTACAGGATAAATAACGAGTATAAGAATATTACAATCTCACACACCTACTAGAACATGCTCTAGAGACAGAAGTCTTGAATACTGAAACTGATCCAGAAAAGAAATCCAACTCATCTCTATAAGTATTTGCTAAACAACAAATTCGATTTACTGGGTCAGTATAAAAGAATTGCGACTTAAACATAGGAACATTGAAAAGTAATGGGTTCCTAAGAGACCTGGAGGGAAAATGATGGTTATGCATTGATCGGAATCGAATGATAATTCACCTTTTATTCATGCACATACAATGCAATTATTATTGTTTCAATTTTGAAGTCTCGAGAAGTAAAATTCCGAATCGATTTGTAAAAAATAAGAAATAACATATCTGTTATACTATCCGTGTATTGAAAAAGAATTTCCCAAAGTTGAAAAAAAATACTTCCAACTATCCATTAAAATGATTATAATTGGGCAGTTTTCCGTGAGAGCATGTATATTTAGTTTTCATTGAAAATTTTCTTGCATGTTGATGTTTCCAACAGGTAAACAGCTCATCTTCGAAACATCTGAACGCGAAATATAACACTGCCCAAATAATAATACATTTCATTGAAACAATAAAAATAGTTGAACTACTCACAGAAAAAACTAGTTAGAAGCTGATAATAACTAGAGGTCAACAACTGTAAGCATCAGAGTTCACACTATAAATATGCACCAAAGCAAATTCTTTACTCTTGCACATTATTCACAAAATATACAAAAAACAAAGAGGAATATGAAAAGATCACACAAGAAATGTACATCAATCATCTTACACGGAGAGAAAAGAATAGTTAGATTCTCAATGTAGCATGGGAATGATTACTATGTCACATGGTGACGAACATTTTTAGATGATGCGAGTCACTTGACATAGTGATGCTCCCGATTTTATGTGGTAACATTAGCCCTGTTAAGATAGTAATGATTCCCATGTTACATTGGAGACAGTACTATGCAACTAAACATGAATGCAATGCTATAAAGTAATATTGACCATGATTTTTTGATTGATTATAACCTAAATTAAACTATTGACATGTATATACACACAAGGCTTTTCAGTGAATGAGGTTATAAATAAATAAAGTAGGTTATGAAATGGTTAATGGAAAGAAAAGGGAGCACACAGTCTGAAACAAATTATATTAGTCTTCTAAATAATAACTGTGCTTTTACTTGATTATTAATAGTGGACTGACTACCGTAATAATACGTATAATATATGTATGTCTATACACGTCGTGTCGATATTGCCCCAAGCGTGCATATTTTCATCAACTGGAATGACAGCTATTGTAACATGGTAATCAGTACCATTTTACATTGCTTTGAGTTCTATTTGTCCGATTTCTGTGTAGTATAGTAATCATTACCAGAAAAATGGCGAAGGATTCTATTCTCACATAGTAACATTTACGATTTTCAATAAAATAAGAACGAATACTATGTTAGCATGGTAAATATTACCATACATTTCTTTCTGTGTACAAGTACAAAAGTTATTCACCTTCCATATTTTGGGTTAGTTTGAAACTTAGAATAAATCATATACAATGATTAGAAAATATCTTCAAAATATCTTTTGGATATACATAAATTGCACACGTGCTATATATTACTTGGTATCACTTCCCTTTTGAAAAGAAAGGAGCGATGTGATTGCGAACCCCACAAACGTAGGGACCCTGGTTAAAGTGGCATAGCATTTCATAAGAAAATGCTCTTATTATGAAACATTATGGATTGTGCAACAGAGTATTCGTAAGTAAATTACGAAGTCCCATGAATTTGTTCTTATGATTCATCATAAATACCTTTGAATTTATATTCATAAGGATTCATGACGAATCATAAGCATAAATTCTAGGGGTGTGCGAGGAGTGATTTTTTCGAGTCGAGTCGAGTACTTGAAAATTTGTCGAGTATCTGGTAGATTTTCGAGTACTCGAAAAGTATATAATATATATGAATATGAATATAATCTATATGTGATAGTGGATAACGATCCCTTATGTTCTCTAAGGATATTCTACCCTTTGCGAATGATGATTCATGATAATTCTAAGAAAATCGATAAATTACTCGACTCGACTCGGGAATACTGGACAATTTCGAGTACTCGTCCACACCTAATGGAAGCATTTTGCGAGGAAAATAAGAAAAATTAGATTATTCTGGATATAATGATTTCACTATCCGGTCGGATATGTTATCCGGGGATAGCACCAGATAACCGGATACAGTATCCGGAACATCACTATAAATTATATATAATTTTGAAAATTTGTTCACTTGAAATAATAATGACACTAATATGAAAAAAAGTATGTAAAGGTAGAGTATTAATATAAATTCAATTTTTCAATGATCGCTTGTTTTGACGTATTGTGTTTTTACACTCTGTTATGTTGACGCGGATGATAATCATCTCGCGAAACAGAAGAAGAAGACTAAAAAAAAAGAACAAAATGTCAATATATGCTTCTCGGTTTATTCTGTGTTATTAGAATCGTTAAAGTGAATCTTCTGAACCAGTCATTAAGTCCATGAAAGGAGGTTGAACACGTATAATCCTGTGGAGTTGCACTTGTTCTAAAAACTCTGAGAGATTATGAATTTTGGCAACGATGAGTACCGCTTGGAACAAAAAGTTCCAGTCGTGCTTTATGGATACGTGAAGCGCGGTAACCTCGATCAAACGTCGAATATTCAACAGAGGGAAGAGCGTTGAAAACATTTTGTATACGTTGGCTCTGATTTTATCTCCTTTCTTGTTACTCACACGAATGATATGTCTACATTCCATTAATTCATGCAATTTGGCATTTCGTTGTTGTTGGGATAATCTCTGCTAAAAATTTGATCAATTCTACCACGTACATTGAAAAATAAAAAGATTTTCTGGTTTAAGCGAGACTTTTGTTGAATTGTGACCATTCATAATCTTCTCATTGTAAATCCTGTTGGCCGAATGCGGTGAATAAATAATCATAGAATTTATGCTTGCAGACTTAGTTCCCTCCAGCTGGCGGTAAAGTCTACTTTTATTCTATGGTAATTTCCTCCCCAGTTTGCTCGACGGAGATTAATTGCATTATGAAAACAAACAAAGATATATACAATAAATATGTATACTATGCACATGAAACGTCAGTAATTTGAAATTTATATTTTTCAATATTAATTATTTCTATCGTTCTGATTACAGGGGAGAATAAGGAGAAAATTGAATTGAGTTCACAGAAGTGAGAACCTCACCATTGATCGCAATGAGAATAAAAGTACCAAAAAGCAGAAACCACAAACTACAGGAAATTTGCTAACTATCATCAAATTGATTATAAATTGCTGCTTCATTATATATAAGGAATTTACGAAACCGTCTCTCATCTTATGAGCTCAGAACGTGAGTTACAAGGGCGGGAGTTCGTTCCTGGCCACGAAAGTTTTCGAGAATGGAACTGAGAGTTTTGACCGAGTCGATTGACAATTTGGTAGCATCGACCGGTTGTTCGTCTCGAAAATTAGGAAGTAGCGATTGTTGCTGCGAGGAGGACGACAACAAAGAGGAAACGCGCGAGAAGAGGGAAGCGGAGAGAGGAGGTGGCGGGAGAGGGGGAGGAGGAGGCAGAAGAGAAGGAGGGGAAGGGGAATCAAGAGAAAGAGGGAAGAGGTACAGAAGAAAGTCGTCGTTTCCCGCACGGCGGGAACGCCGCTTGTTGTTCCATCGACAACGCCGAGCGAGAGGTAAAGAAGAGGAAAAAAGGGAACAAGAAAAAGAAGAGGAAAGAACAGAAGAAAAGAGAGAACGGTCAGGTTATACGTCAACGGGAAGTCCCTGTGAAACGACAAACACTCGTAAGCAGGAAGAAACTGAAGGAGATATTCGAAATACGCAAGTGGAGGAGGAGGAGAAGAAGAAGATTGACAGCATCGAGCGGTGCTGTTGTTCATCTTCGATTGAATTTAGTTATCGGTCGTCGAGGAACAAAGAAGAAGAAGAACGGGAGCAGAATCGAATTTTTTCCTCGCTTCGTGGTTCGACGACCCTCTCTCAAATTTTTCATCACAAATTGCTGGCAATTTCAAAATCGGTCGGAGGATTCCACAGATGCGCGGCCCGGTGGGGCCTGTCCGCGGCGGCGTGACGCGATGCGGACGTCCTCCTCCTGCTGCTGCCACCGCCGCTTCTACTTTTTATCGGAAGAGACGAAAGAAGAAAGGAGAAGAAGAAGAAGAAAGATATCGTCGTCAGCGATCGGCGGCAACTATATCGACGATGGAACAGAAATTAAGTTCCCCATCGGCGAGGAAGTTGATGCGAAAAATGAAAAAAAATGGATGGCGAAGAAGAGGGATGGCAGACGAGGCAGCGGTATTGATTCTACAAGTTTTGTGAAAATCATTTTTTTTCTGGGACTAATTTTTAGCAATTGGTGCCCCCCTAGTGACGCGGAAGCTCTCCCAGGTAGTACGAAGTATAGTCCTCGAGTCGTGAAAACCAGATACGGAGCCATACGCGGTATCCTGGCGCGTTACTCGAACGCCGTGGAAACTTATTATGGTGTTCCATACGCTACCCCACCGCTTGGCGCTTTACGTTATATGCCACCTGTTACCCCTACGCGCTGGCGTGGTACCAAAATTGCGGATACTTTACCGCCTTCCTGTCCGCAACGTCCACCTGAGACGGACGCTACACTACCTAGGCATAGACACGCTTACCTCGAACGTATAGCACCTCTGTTGGCCAATCAAAGCGAGGACTGTCTCTATATGAATCTCTACGTTCCGAAACCACCGCATGGTAAGTCGATAACAAATACTATAAAACATTATTTTCACTGTATGGTTGAAACTGTTGAGAAGTTCTTTTGCTCTCAAAAAGAGTATTATTATTATAATCTCTCACATCTTAGAAAATCAAACCTCAGATTGAATTTCAACGAACTAAGTGTGGATGAAGAAAAAATTGTCAACAAAAAAGTCCCATGATAATCAAGGTTTTTCCAATAACTCTGACAGAATATGGGAAAATAATCGAAGAACAGATCGAATGAATGTGGATGAACAGTGGATAATTTTTGATGTTGAAGGAACAAGGGGTGGTGAATGTTTTTCATAGTGAAAGGAGAGAGGGAAAAAGTATGTGAGATGAAATTTTAGGTTCAGCGAGTTTTTGCATTATCTGCAGAAAATCGCATCGTCTTTTGCTCACACATATATAAACGAGACGAAGGTGCGGCACTCTAGTTTGAGAAGGGAGTGTGCGCTGATTGTTGGGTTCCGCTATTCTTGGACAAGCGCGCGTAATACTCTCCTCCTTTTTCCTTTTTGCGAAAAGAGGAAATGTTCGCTATATCTGATTTCTTCCTTTGAGTTTGGACACAAGGGGAAAGAAAGGAGAGAGAAAAGAAAGTGCTTACGATAAAAGAACGCGTCGAATCGATTCGTGACCGCCCTTGGCGCATCTCTTCTTCCATCTTCTGCATCTCTCTGTATTATGAACTACCATACTCTATAGTTGAGAGAATCCTCATGGCTCCTCTCCTCCAGGTTTCCTCTTCGCCAATTCTTCTTCGCTCTTCATCAATATTTTTCATTCTTCACGTTCTCGCTTGTCACATTGAATTCACCCTACTTTGAATTTCTGAATTCCCACGTATTCGGTGGCGTTGGGAATTTTTCGCGTATAGGTTCGAAAGATCGATAAGCAATATTTTTAGCTTTCCATATTTCATTTATATTGGATTTGTCACTTTCAATTTATCGATCCTCCCGATTTTCATGTGACAATTTCAAAAATTCTCGTAATATACAGCGATAAAATTCTAAAAAGAGCTTTGGAACAGAGTATACTCAAAATTGGAACGAGAATGTTTTCACTGTCCTCAATTTTTTAGATTCTCTTTGTTTTTGTTGACAACATTTCTGTGATTCTCGATGTTCGAAGGTGCCGAAGAGAATGCAATAGTTCTGAATGAATGAATTTTTTCCCGTTTTTTTTTATTGGTTGGAATCCGACAATGCAATACTTTTCGGTCTTCAATCTGGAGTTGCTCTCTCCAGTTGAAAACGGAGGGAAAAAATTTGCTGACGCAGCAAATCGAGGTATTACATACGGAATAGCAAATTTTTCTGCTGGTCTAGCTAAAACTTCGCTGCCAAAGCCAATTGGATTGCTGAGAGAACAATGTGATTAACTGACGCAGCAAATTTTTCAGTATTATATACGGAATAGCAAACAAATTTTGCTCGGGGAGTAAACAGTTTTCGCAGCCACAGCTAAAAAAATTGCTGTCCTAGCTAATGACATTGCTGTAATAGCAAATAGTTTGCTGTCATTGGAAAAAATTAGATGTCCCGGCAAATTCAGATTTCGCTGTCATAGCGTAAACGAATAGCGAAGTACGGACAACTGAGATCAATCTTGTTTTTATGTGAGGTGATCTTTCCCACCCGGAAAAAATAATGTGATGCTTGAAATGCTGGGAATTAGCTATTGGAGCTATATTTTAGCTGTAAATCCCACAGTTTTAGCTACACCAGCAATCGGTGTGGCTATACTGAGAGAAATTTATCATTAAAAATTACTGATTTTTGTCAGTAAATGAAACATATACTCGACATATGATTATAAATTTATGGGAAATATCGTAACATTATTTTAACCGAGAAAAAAAACTTCTATCATTACCAGCGTCGAACATGATTGTTCGTCCCAGGTATGCTTTGAAAAACGTACCGTGCTTGGTGCTAAGCTTGAGTCAATGCTATTCAACACCGGGCCTAGCTTGGTTACTAACACTGGCACCAAACTAGATTAATGTGTGGGATCATAACAATGTTCAATGCTTGGCATCCGAGCTTGGTTCAATATTCACATTCAATATTGATTCCATGCGTGTAATCGATATTGTTGCCATCATTGATATACAATACTAATTTGAGCTGAATGAGTAGGATAAATTTTTCATTGGTATCCATGTTTGATTGAACATTCTTGGTGACAGCTTCGAGTCAATGCTAGTCATCACCGGTTGTAGCTTGATGGCCAATCATATTACCAAGCTAATGAGCCAAACTGTTATCAACGCTAGTCATCACCGGATGTAGCCCAATTACCAACAATCCCACATAGCAACAGAGGTTATGTCGTTCCGAAAGTATTCTGAAAGATATCTTTGAGATGTCTTATGCAACATGAGAAGAACGATTTAAGAAAGATTTGTTCTTGAGAAAGGATCTTTCTTAAATTCTTCTTTTTATGTTGCACAAGGCATCTTGAAGATATCTTTTAGAATACTTTTGGAACGACATAGCCTCTGTTCCTATGTGGGATGTTATCAAGCTAGGTCAATGTTTAGGATGATAATAACGTTCTCTGCTGGGCATTCAGTTTTCATATATATCGCAAACCCAACACGACAAAATATGCTTGGTCCTAGCATTGGTGTTCAAGATGCTATCAAGGGTTGGTTAGCTATGACGGGCCAAGCATTGGTCAAGGCTTGGTTGACGAAAATTAAATCAAACACGACAAAATATGTTTGGTCCTAACATTGGTGTCCAAGACTCTATCAACGCTTAGTCAGCTATGGCGGGCCACGCATCGGCCAAAGTTAGGCTAACCAGACTTGGAATATCAAGCTTGACGCCGATCATGGTGGAATTGTCAGTCTTGGCATCACGAGCCTGGGGTGATCACGATCACGAGCCACGGAATATTCTCGACAATGGTATGGTTTCCAATTCATATCAATCTCACCAATTGAGAGTTCTGGTTTTTCAAATTGTGTCATAAGAAATTACTGTTTTTGAATATGAATGCTCACTGATTTTAATTTTCAAACTTCGTAGTACACGGAAAAAAGAAAACAGCAATGGTTACTGTGAATCGCAGTAATTCATTGAAAAAAAATGAAAAATCAAATTCACATCGTTCATTACTGCGTCTCCCAGTAACCGTTAATGTCCAAGCAGCATTGACGAATTTCACTGCAGGGCACATCACTGTGATCACGCTAACCTCTATCATCCAAGCGTGTTTTCATTTGTTTTTCAAATGATTGCTGTTATGGACAGTAACCAGTGCTGTTTCCTTCTTCCCGTGTATGAAAAATTACTGTTTCGTCTCATCAATTTGTGATCTCATTCCAAGTATGTCAAACTGTATATCAAGTATATCCCCCGTCTAATGGTAAAACCAGTCATTTTTAATGAAGAATTTTTCTCAGTGTGCTGCAGTAAGGTATTCCAATTAAATTCCGTCGGCCTCCGAATTTCAACCACTCAGATTGTGCTGTTGAAAAACGGCTAATTCTTACTATGGCAGTTAACGAATGGTAATAGTTACACAATTATCTCAATAGTACACGGAGAGAAATGTATTTGGAAAAATTACCATTTTATTCGTAAACTAGAACTATTCGGCAAAACCAGACAATAATTTATAATATAACTCCTAATCATTGCCAGTTGTGATGGTAAAAATCGAGATTAATTTGGATTTTTACCATCACAGCTGGCAATGATTAGGAGTTATGCTATAAATTATTGTCTGATTTTTCCGAATAGTTCTAGTTCACGAATAAAATGGTAATCTTTCCAAATAAATTTCTCTCCGTGTACATGAAAAAAAATGATGCAATAAAAAATTACAACATTTTCTAGTGAACTAGCGCTATTATGTTCCATTTCTTAGGAAATCCTTCTCGAATATGGAATAAAATAACACGACTCCAATAATTTTTCCTACATTCTGTGAGAAAGCCTTTGATACCTTCAGGTACTTGCCACGACATCTGACAGAACAATACTATTTCACTCAATTATTTTTCTCCATGTAGCAGCAGAAATGATGGAGTAAAAAAATGAGTTGCCGCCACAGCGGATTCATCTTTTTCTCTGTGTACCATGAAAAATTGGATAGGCAGGAATGAGAAAAGATTCATCATCCATTCGGAGGATCGATTTTTTAAACGTTCATGATTTTTTTTTACACTCTGTACGTCCATTATCAATGGTTGAGGAAAGATGAATTCCTAATATGCGGAACGATAAGAATTGTAATCAGAATTTCAAACATATTTTTGTGACGGGAATATCGTAATACCAACTCTCCTTGCCACATTTTCTATTCATCTTAATACGCATTGTGATTTATTCATGCATTACTTCATGTACGTGGATACCTATCCTATTATATATTACTCCAGTTAAAAAGCGTTATCTCAAATTTTCATCGTTATCTTAGAGAGACAAGGGAATCCACTTCGTTTGAAATTTAATCTTCAGGAAAATAATGAATCCTGAGCGTCACTAGGGTGAAATAAATCCGAAAAATTTATCATGCATTTTGATAGGGAATTTTATATGCGAATAAAGTACTGTTATTCCTGTTTCCTTTTCAAACTCTGGTCCGATTATTTTATTCCAGTGTTTTAAA
This sequence comes from Gonatopus flavifemur, assembly GCA_018340375.1. Taxonomy (NCBI): domain Eukaryota; kingdom Metazoa; phylum Arthropoda; class Insecta; order Hymenoptera; family Dryinidae; genus Gonatopus; species Gonatopus flavifemur. The sequence continues at coordinate 19,727,070 of JAFFJZ010000005.1, forward strand.
GGTAACGATCGAATAATTCTATTATAATTCTTCTCGATATCCCTTAATCAGCCAATAGAAGACGGAGAAAAAGAATCACAATGCGGGGTAATAAAATCCTATAACCCCACTATACGACTCTTCGTAACTATCATAATATTGAAATTGATTGATATCGAAATTATATTTACTGCTGTGTCCAAAAAATAAGGTGACATAGCATTTATTTTCAAAAATCTTTATTCATTCTCCCAAATCAAGTTGATCGATTTCAAAGTAATCTCTTCGATTCGATTTGGATCTCCTCTATAGACTCAAAAAGGTGTCTCCGGAGCGGTTTTTTGAGTTCGTTGAATAGCCAGAAGTCGCACGGTGCCAAATCAGATGAATACGGTGGTTGTGGAACGATATGCGTTTTTTGCGAAATAGTCACGAAGAATTGACACAGTGTGACCCAGTGCATTGTCGTGGTGCAAAAACCAAGAGTTGTCTCGCCACAATTCCGTCCTCTTTAGGCGAATAGCTCCACGTGAACGACACATAACGCTCAAATCATATTCTTTTTTGACAGTTTGACCCGGCGGAAAGAACTCAAAATGCACAACACCACGATACTCGAAGAAAACAATCAACATAACCTTGATTTTTGAGCGACTCTGGCGCGGCTTTTTTGGTTTTGCCTCACGTTTAGCGCGATATTCACCTGATCGATCGGTTGTTTCCGGGCAGTGAGCATGAATCCACGTCTCATCTCCCTTAATAATGTGTTTCATCTTGTTCTGATAGTTAGAAAGCATTGTTTTACACACTTCGACGCTACGATGCTTTTCTAGGAAATTCAGTTTTTTCGGTACCAATCGAGATTTGACGTGTCTGAGGCCTCAAAAATCCTTCAAAGTGGTATTGACTGATTCTTTTGAAATGCCAACATCATCAGCAAGATCTTCAAGTGTCGATGGACGATTTACAAGCACTAAATCTTTGATTTTTTGAACGTGAACTTTGTCAGTTGCAGTTGATGGTCGACCGAGACGCTTTTCGTCTTCGACACGTTGTCGACCTTCTTGAAACTCTTTATACCACTTGTGAACATTTTTTTTCGACATAGCCTCATCACCAAAGGCTTTCTGCACTATCCTCAACGAATCAGAAGCAGAAAATTCATTCCGCAAACAGAATTCAATACAAATTCTTTGCTCAACAAATGCAGACATTATAAAAATCGAAAAATTCACTTTCAGGAGCTTACAAAACGAAGCCTATCTCAAACACTAATGAATATTTTGATGTGACCCTTGGCACGGATATCAAAGACAGTCTGACTAACCTGAAAATAAGAGCACTTCCGCAGAAATATTTGCGCACAGTGTTTAAATTCAAGTGTCACCTCAATTTTTGGAAACAGTATAGCATGTTTTTCATAATTCAAAACGATTAATCGTTAAGTTATGAAGAAATGATGAGATTGTTTAAAGTTGGGCCCTAATTGGGGGGAGAATATCGTTTTCTCAGTATTTAATCATTAATATGGAAGTGACAACAACATTCCATTGACAGACTCGTAACAGAGTCATGGCAGAAAATTTGCTTTCAGGCCCCTGGCGTCGAATACATGGAGGTAAGCGGAAGTTCGCAATTATTGGATCTTGTGATGGATTCGTGCCAGATGTGACACTAACGACTTGTTTACGGAAATACCGCAAGAATAATAGAATCGATGATAGTATTATGTTCATGCTATGCTAAGCGAAGCAATTAGGATGCCGAAATTTCAAATCATTCTATGATTCAGTTCCTCGTTACTTGGCTAATGGTACAAGCCTTACACGGAGTAAAAGGAATTCGCTGTGGCAGCGAAATCTACTTTTCCTTTTGCCAGAGCAGCAAATTTTTTGCTGTGACAGAAAACTATTTGCTGTTCCAGCAATCTTGTTAGCTGCGACAGCGAATTTTTAGCTGTGGTAGCAAAAAAAGTTTGCTGTCCCAGCAAAATTTGATTGCCATTCTGTATATAATACTGAAAATTTGCTGGCGGAGCAAACATTGTTTGCTGCCATAGCAAAACAATTGCTGTCGTAGCTAACACGATTGCTATTATAGCAAATTTTTAGCTAGGTCAGCAAAAAATTTTGCTATTCTATATATAATACCTCAATTTGCTGCGTCAGCAAATTTTTTCTCTCCGTGTATGATATGAAAAAAGAATAGTGGGACCAACTACGCACGACTGTTGAATGCATTCAAATGCTATACTTTGTTGATTGATTAGATTACATAAAGTACATTGAGAGAAAAATTCTTCCAATAGTGACAATAAAATGTTTCTTTCATTCAAATGTATATTTCTTTATTTAAAAGAATCTCATCTATCGAATCGAATGGTCATCGGAACAATAGAATATTCATCAAATCAAAAAATATTTCTTTCTCACTATGGCAAGAAATGGTTTCTTGGTCTGAATGTTTCTCTTCTAAGTGAATTCACTAAAGATGAAAATGTATTCAAACATACGCTCATTTCCCTTCATGAATCATTAATTTTGATTGATCAACGGTTTACCTACCACCTCAACTTGAATATTATATCATATATGTCTTCGTAATTCTATTCGGAAAACTTATTATTTACATTCCCCTGGGATCATTTCACGCCATCCATTCATTCATCTTATTATCCCGATATTCGATTACAACTCAGGTATTCCATTCATTCATCATCAATTCATGCTTTTATGATAGTAGTCGTATGATCGTATATCATCGAGCGAACGATATTGAATGAGCGAATGAGCAGGTAGGAATATTCTTTTCTCTCTCAACACGTTCAATATTTTGACAAAAGATTTGATAATAATTAATACATTAATTGATACGCGAGATCCATATTTTATGAAAAGTTTGACCAACCGCCAGCCGGGATGCGTGATAACGATCTGCCATTCGCCAAGCACATATATTTCCAAAAGTGCTCCATATTTTTTCCTTTCGTGTTTCACGAGCACGTAAAAGAGCAGTTCTCAAATATTCCACGTGATTTACAAATTTACATATAACGGAGCGGAGAGAAAAAATTGAATAATAAATAAATAAATATTCTCTCAACATGATTCTCATGTTTCCCCGACACCTTTTCTTTTTTCGTTCTTTGAGCTCTTCCCACTTATCTTCCCTCAACTCTCCAACCTGGGGTCGTACGTTTTCTGGGTGACGCAGCCTCTCTCGACGCCATTTGTTCTTTTTTCTCCCATGACACTACTACGACGAGGCATGCATCCTGAGACCTCTCGACTAAACCAACCAAACCACCCTGTGTCGCCCCTTCGTACTTGAGTGCAGCTTATTATACGATCCTGTCGCACCCTAAGAACCACATTATCATATGTATAGATGCAACACAACGTACGAAGTACGACGACGGAGTGAATTTAAATGCAACTACGATCCACTTTGTTTTCTCATTATCGTTCTATCAAGGTACATGCTAATTAATCGCAGTCCTTCCTTTCAAATTCTTCTAGTCTTGAAAAATCATATACTCACGCAGGTATCTCGACTTTTTGATCAATTTTCAATGTTCGTTTGCAAATGAAATTCATGAACATAAACCAATTATATGTAACAAGAATTCATTAAATAAATGCTGATGTATAATTTTGATAATAATTCGTATGAAATATGATTTCTTACACAATTAAAATCACAATCAATTTAGTATTGTTGTGATCAAAGCATAATGTACATGTGATATGCACTCCGATCGTAATACATTATTAAATCGAAAACTCTTACGAAATACGGTTAATTTGATCAATAAATTTGTAAGCGTATACAAAATGTTTCTCGCTATTGAATTCGTCAATATACGTGGAAATGATGAAATTACGATACATACGATACATACGTATGTATTATATGATTATATTTTATGTTGGAAGATAATGTACACGAGCATAACGAATGAACGATACAAAGATACGTATAATACGTATTCAGCGCATTGAATAATTAAATTAAATCAACGAACCATAATGATTTAATTAGATGCAAATATTTATTGAATTATATGATGTGGCGTGTCTTATTGATCCACACACATTTCATCTTTTCTCCATTTTATTTTGCGTCAAATAATTCGGGTATTATGATATTCCTAATATGTACATGATATATTATTCAAACATTGGTTCCAAAGATGAGATATGGAGAGAAAAAAGGTTATAGTTGTTTTTGCAAATGCACACTTAAAGAATTTTATTGGAAAAATTAACGTTGAATTTCAGTGATCGAGGGATGAATAGAAATTTTCTAAAATATTGCTGTGCATTCTGTAAAACCTGTAGAAAATATCACTGTCAACTGGTGTTTCGGATACCGAGACCAGTCTCGGTCCCGACCTTGAGATCGAGACGATACCGAAACGTATAAAATGCATTGTCGAAACCTCGAATGGCGAGAATCTCGACTCGAGAGGATACTATAAATTCCGAGACCAAATCGAAACCGAGATCGAGACTGCACAGCAAAGAATTTGGAAGAGTCAGGTTAATTTTTACAACAAAATTCTTCCATTTAAGTTGAGTTCTGCTATCGTGTACTATTAGCGATATCCAATAATGTATCATGATATCTAAAGAAAACTATTTTAGGAAGCTCATCTTTTCCTCTCTGTCTCTCCCCGTGAACAATTAAAATCATAAAAATAATTATCCGAGAGCTACTCGCGCACATTCGAAACGATACTCGAACTATCGTTATTATCATCGGACTGCCGTAATAAAAGTTAAACTCGATAATATAGCTGACGTTGAACTTGGTATTTAAGTAGTATAACCCCCGGATTTAGTCAGACACTCTTTTAACTACTTCTCTTCGATCCTCCACCAAGTTTTATACTCCCGCCTGAAACTCCTCTCCTTCTCCCCCTCCTTCTGTTTTTCATCATCCTCCCTCTTCAACTTCCGTGGAGAATTATTAAATATACAAAACGAGGGAAAGATAATTTTCGATCCCACCTCACGGGGAATGATGATGAACGACATTTTTATCTCCGAAAATTGTCGAACGTGCAAATGACAAGAATGGAATCCGGTTTGAATATATTGTCAAGGAGGGAGAAGAGAATGAAAAGGAGAAACAAAATCCTGTCCACGCTTTTCAGAGCGAAAGAATTTTCCCAAAGTACTTTCAGTTCTACTCTGTATGTATGTATGTGTATGTATATAGGTATATTCCCACAATGGGAGAAGAATGGGATAGGGGATGAGAATGAGAGAGAATGATAGAAACGTTGGAAACCTCTTACGCTAGACCGAGGTTGTATTTGTGCGTGCTTGTGTCACTGCAATGAAACTGCAGTCTAAGAAAACTGGAGGTGAAAAAGTGGTTGCTGTGTACGATGGTAAAGGAACAGCGAGACAGCAATGGAGACCCGATGGATTAAAGTGTAGTGGGATTAGACCTGTTAAGGAAGAACTGTACTTTAAGGAAAAAAAGAATCGCAAAAAGCGTCTTCGTTTGATGTTTTAAAAACATTTTTAGATATTATATATAATAATCTTCGTGCAGAGGATGAGTACTTTTATGTAGAGGATCTTTTATAAGATATCATACAATTAAATGGATTGAGATATTGTATTCCCAGATAGAAAAGCATGCTCTGAATGTTTTGTAACATAACGTGCCGTAAACATACTATCATGAACTCGGCTCAGCTTGCAATGATGCATAGAATGTTAACATTATGTTTCAATTATGGTGCCATCACCTCGTTTTGCTACCAATAACAATGCTTTATGCGGAAACACCTTGGTGCCATGATGCGAACATTTCTTGGCGTGCATGTCACCATTATGATGGCATTATGGAGACATTTTTCTATCTGGGTTCGTAATACAACTTACTAAGATTAAGTCATCACACGAATTCTATGGAGTTTTTCTCAGAGTCAAGTACATAACTTCGATCGAGAAAAAAGATCTCTGTTGTTGTGTTACAGTAGCTTGTGGATAAAAGCTACTACAAGAACGTTCTTTTTTTCAGTACCTATATTATTTCTGATACACAACTATGTTTTCTCCCTTTCTCTTTCTATTCTCATAAAAATTCCCGGAAGAGAAACTTTCCTCATAATAATCAAGGATATATATACAGCGCTCAAGGAATTCTTGTGCTAAGTGACGTTGGAATAATCTTCTCAAGTTTGAAGTGCAGAAATTTGTATCATAAGTATTTTATAGCGTAATGTTAAGAGAGAGAGAGAGAAGGACAGAGGAGATTTCTCAATTTTAAATGTGTGCGATGTAAATTCGATATAAATCATAACCATCGAGTATTATCACAATGTTTTGTCAAGAGTGCTATTATAAGGGATAATATATGATTATCATTTTTCACTATGATGTTACGTCTTTAAGGAGTGAGATTTTTCACGAGCACCGAATGCAATGTTGGATAAGTAAACGTACTTATAATTTGAGAAACGATTCTTGAAAAATTTGAACTGCGGGTTTGTGGGAACGACAAGGATGAATCGTCCTCTTTAATCTGAACGCTAGTTGCTTGAAAAAACTGCTACTGCTGCCGCTGCTCATTCGAGTCGGTAATTTTTTTCTTTTCCATATCATTCTACATTGAATATTATAAATGTCTCTATGGTTTCATGTACTCTTTCTCCTCTTCATTTAAACTATAGAATGTTGAAATGAAACGATGTTGCGCAGTCGATATTTCACTCTCAAATGAAGCCATCGATCTCAAAGTTGTTCTTTTTCCTCAATTTTCATACTTCGAAAATAATTGGCAGAATTATGAATTTCACTGGAAAAATTCTCAAACGATGCAAGGTGAACATTACTGTAATTTTGCGATAAAGAGCGATACATACACTGTAAAAAATATCTGTATTAATTTCAATACAAAAGTTTGGAAGCAATTAACACACATATTTTTGTATTAACCCTTAACGGCCACATGGGGTGACTAGTTACTCCAGGTTTAAAAAAAGTGGAATTAGAGGTCTCCAACCTTTCAAATGAATACAACCAGGGCCGGCCCTAGGTATTTTGCCACCCTAGGTGAAATCCCAAGACGCCGCCCACTACCCTGTAAAAAAACCTGTCAATTACAGTGAATGGTATATTCGCATCGTAAATTCTCAATTGAACACGAAAATTAGGATATTTGGTTAACTATAGAACAATAGAAGAATTAAATTTTGTATAGATTAGGAATAAAGTACTATATTTTCATGGAATGTTTCAGATAAATTCTGAAGAAATATCTCAGCACACACAAATGATATTTGCCAAACGTCTTACGTAACATAAAGAATGCAGGTTTCCACAAATTTTGAAACACGTACTCTCTGAAACTTAAATCCACACCACTGACACGTTTTGAAAACTTTCGACTTTTTTTGGTGGTACGCTTCATTATATTCTCATTCTCACGCACATAATATACTTCAAAATTCATTATAATCAAAACTTACCTCACTTGAAAACTCGTTCAAATGAAAAATTGCTGATCAACCCTGAGTAGACGTCGGTTCTCCATACAATATTACTTCGACGCACAATAAAACAAAAGATGAATGCACCGACAATACGATAGTCTTTTGTTAACCTATGAATATTGCATGGAGGAAAAACAAAACACATATTACAAATTTCCAATGAAGCGATTCAAAATTGAATGGTATCTTATTGCAGTTCATAAAAAAATGTTCTCATTATGCAACTTCATGGATTTTTCAACAGGATATTCATAAGTAAAACACGAAGTCCTACTCTGCTAAAAATGTCCCATAGAAGACGATAAAATTTTTCTTACGAGTTTCAATACGGTTTCTAAAATTGGAATCCTCATGCTGTATCGTGCATTTACGATAGAATTCTATTGATTCTCATCGCATCCTACAGGATTTGAGAAATGTACCTGGTTCTATCGTAAAATTCCTGTAGTAGAAGAATCAATTATCCGCAAGAAAAAGGTTATAATTCTCCAAATAAATAATACTTTGTCTATGGGAAGTTCACTTTAGAACCACGTAAATTTTTCTTAAATCCTATAGAATACGATAAGAATCGACAGAATTCTATCGTAAATAATTTACGATACAGCATCGGAATTCCAGTTTCAGGAACCGCATTGAAACCCATAGGCAAAATTTCATCGTTTTCTACGGGAAATTTTTTGCAGCGTATGAATTTCTGCTTACGATTCACCATAAATACCTACATGAATACACATTTGTGCAGGTTGAGAATAAAATACTTGGTTTTCATATGATGTTTCGACAACATTCTGAGAACGTACCATAGTATACGTAAGAAAACGTCATCGAAACGTGTATTCCAACATGATAAACCAATGTTCTCGAAACGTTTGGATAACGGACTTTTGAAAACGAAAATCTGTGAAACCATTGATACGTTGGTTTTCGGTGCGGTTTAGGGTACTGCTTCCAATACTGCTGCGAGACAATGTTGAATACTATTGTCGGATGATAACTAGGTTCTCACTCAATCAACATTTGATGTCTTGCATACATCACCTAATTATCATTATTCACCAGGTCATCTTTCTGATGCCATTCTGAAACTGAATTAAAAAATAACTTATTTCTTGTAAAATGTGTACTGAAATTTATGCATAAAGACTTCTGCAAAACACTTTTTGTGGAGGAAAATCTCTTTTTTAGAGAAAAATTGTAATTCTTATTCAGTAATTGAACCACCATGAATTCTTAGGAAGACAGAGAATGTTTCTAATAAGTATTTTGTGTGTCATGTGTATGTGTATGTTCAGTATGGTTCTTACTCATGATTTCTAGGATTTTGTTGTTTTTCCAAATTTTGCCGCCCCCTGAATCTTGCCGCCCCAGGCGGCCGCCTATACCGCCTATATGGACGAGCCGGCCCTGAATACAACAAACAGCATCTTTCGGTGACAGACATGTGTGAGGTGTGACTTCACTACATAGTAAGCCTACATAGTATTTCCACGTTCCTAATCATGAATATGTATTTCAAATCTAATAAAAGTAATTTTCTTTCCAGTAATCTTGCGGAATAAATATACTTTTTGAATAATTGGTGGATACTGTTATTTTTTTGTGGTAGTGGTATATATTGTGCGGACGACCCTGGAGGTTGAGTCATCAATATCGTAAAATGGCGGAGTAGTGAATTTTTTTTGCACAAAAAGCCATTTTTCCTGAATTTTGACTTATATGACCAGTTTTTAGAACGCCATCTATAAATTAAGCGAGTTAAACCATTAGTTCAAAGTCTCAAAACATCTACACATCTTGTCCGACTGGGTTTTCCAGCGTGGAGTAATAAGGTATCCCATGTGGCCGTTATGTGGCCTGGGTGAGGTATGGCCGTTAAGGGTTGAATCTCCCACACTTTAATCGAAATTTAGACACAATTTTATCTTCAATGTCAGAAATATCTGGAAGTTCTTTTCAATTATGTACATGAAATCAGGTTTGTACACATTCTATATCAAATTTCATGTACGAAAACACGAAAAAACTATAGATTATGCTATAGTTTACATCGAATTAAATGTAAAATGTGTATGAATTCATGTACGTATTTGAAAAGAACTTCCAGCAAAAACATGAAAATTAGTGCAGAAATTTTTAACAGTGTTGGAATGGTTTTCATACAAAATTTGTTTTGAATCTTATAAAATCTGTGGTGAATTGAATACAAAAAAGGAATTTTTTTCAACAGTGTATACTAAAATTTACTGCAAAATGTATGTATTAAATTTCATATAAAAATACATGAAAAATCATAATTCCGTATGAAATATCATACAATATCATGTAAGAAGTCAGAAAAGTTTAGATAACCAATACAAAATTTATGTGGTAATTGTTTTGATTGGTAATAAATGTAGCAATGGGAAAATGAATACATAATCATATTAAAAATGTAGTTGATAACAATAAAACGACGAGTAATGTAAGAAAAAATGTACGAATAATAATCAATGCTTGATACAAAAATGTTCCCGTCCTTCTATGAATTCTGAGAAAAGAAATCGAATGAATATAAATCGCTCGTAGAGGAAAATGTTCCTTCCGCAACTGATTAGAGCATAGAATTCGAACACTTTGATTTCAATATCCAAAGAACTCGATAAGTGTGAACATCAGAGAGAAAGATAGATCGATAGATATAGGGATAGAGGAATAGACAGACTGAGACAAGGTAAACTTTCTTCTTCTTCTCCTTTCACATGCAAATCATTGATAATGAATTCATAGAAGTCGATGGACAGCGGAAAGGAGTAGAGAAATGAAAAGGGAAAACATTTTTTTCTGCGATTCATTTTCTTTTCTCATCATGCGCTATACCCGCTTTGTACGTGGGTCGAAGAGAAAAGGATAACGACCAAATAAACACAGAGGAAATGAAGTTTGTCAAGAGAAGAAAGGAAGAAGAAGGAAGAAGAGGAGACGAGATTTCCCTGGGTAACGAAGGATAAAAACAAGAAGACGAAGGAGAAGGATGCGTTGCTTCTTCAATTCCGTAGTGCATTGCAGTCGATTATTCGATCCACGAGAGAAAACCTGCAAGCACCGCGGGAGTGAGGTGGCGTCGTGTTGATTCATCATTCTCTTCGATGGGAAAACGCGAAAAAACAAAAGAAAAGTTCTGGATGGGCACCCGGTAAACCTGACAGAAATACTGAAGAACCTGCTATGATCGAGCATAAATTTTACACCATGTGAATCCCATTTTCATCCATAACGAATGGTTGTAGGCGTGATCCGCATTCAGTTGGCTTTCATTCATTGGGAAAGAAATGTTTCATGGGTTTCTGTAGGAATGGCATTATCTTACTCCTTGAAAAACGAATTGTACGAGGAAGTCAAGTATCTTATCTTTGTTTTTGGGTCTCACAAATATGTTCACTGAATGAGAATGCCAACTGAATGTTACATACCATCATTTTTCTGTTCTCTCTAAGTAGGAATACTACAACAATTTTTGTTAATTTTCCAAAAGCCACGAAGATGGGGATAAAATTTGAGTGATTAAAATTTTACATTATTTGCGCCACACTTTTATGAATTTTCATTGACAGTTGAAATAAAAAAAATTGTGTCTTCCCAATTAATTCTTGCTGTTGTGTTTTTTGTTGAATTTGCAATGAGACAATATATACAAATGCATTTTTGAGCAGTGAAATGAACTTTAATCACTTAGCTTGAGTTTATTAACTGAACATACATCTTACTTCTTACATATTACAATAAGATACAATATAATGTTATGTCGCTTTATTCTATCATTATCACTAATCGTACGCTATGAGTGAAGATTCAAGTTTTTAATATATATCAAATGTAGGAACAAACTGATACTCGCGGAAAACTGTTGAAACTGTTTGCGCCATCTTTGTGACGCGATTTTAATAATTTTGAACTGAAAGGAGTGTTACAACGCTTCTCAGTAGTATTACCAACACAGGGGAGCAGTTTTTGTAGAAACAATTGTTGAATACACATCAGATTGCGGTAACTGTATATTTGAGAATGAGAATAAAACTCCTGGGAAATAAATCAGATTATCATTCAAGAAACCATAGGTAACATTAGCAACTGTACTTGTTGAATGTACATTAGATTGCTGTAGAATTGAATAAGTGGAAATGTGGTTGAGCATGCCTTATGGCATCACGTTCGTGAAAAGTAGATTCAGTCGAGTGTAATGGAAAATTTACATTGTTCGTGGTCAATAATATCATAATAAACATATTTTTGGATTGGCGTAATTTTTACAATCTTCCAAAGCAACGATCATGTATGTATCATGTGAGTTCCATCAAAATTAATGTAGGAATTACATTGAAAGTTTCATCTATGCACTGATGTTGAATTTACATTATGATTTTTCTCCGTGTACAAAAAAATTAGTTGTCTATGCAAAAGTATCCACTCCATCATCTAAGACTTTGGTTCTGTTGACAAATATATTTTTGTCGGCAAAGAAATTTAGTTGTATCAATCATTTTTCTTGCTCCTTCAGGCCTTCTCTTTGTAGACGCTGTAGTAATAGACCGGTTTGTTATGCCAGCAATACTTTTCTCTCTGTGTACCACAACATTGTAACACTAATAACAGGAGTCTATAACTAGAGCTCTAGATGAGGATTGGAGATGAAGGAGGTATACATCATCAGGAATCACCCCTCAAAAGGGGCATAATGTAAGGACGGGAAATATTTACAATATATAAATTTTTCTATATAATATACACATATTTATATCTACTTTCTATAAATTCTTATAAAAATTTCGATTGAAACAAGACCCATATTCTGTATACAAGAATATCGATATTCTACAAATGTATATGTGAAATATTCTAGTCATCCCTACGACATTTCCATCCCTGCAACGTAATCAAGCCTTTGTGTATCGTGTGAAAAAGGACACCTTAATAATGTAAAGACGATCATCATATATACCGACAACTTCCAATCAAATCGATCGGCTTTAAGTATCGGTGTATTCGCTATATCTTTCCCTCCACGACCTCATTTCCAAGAGCCGAGAAGAATAAATCATCCCTCTCTCTGTATAATTCTATGCTGGAAATTAATTGAGAGATATTGCTAACACATTTGTGAAACGTAGGAAAGTTCAAAGGTATATCGAATCGAATCAACGGAATCAACAGGTCTTATGTGAATTGATCAATTAAACTTCAAATTTCTCGATGAGATATGAAATTCAATGATTGGAAACCCTCTTCCGGATTTTAATAAAGAAACGCGAGGATTAATCCCTCTCAGTTCGTTTGATGGCCAATGGATTCCTTTTCTTCCGAATATTTTCATTGATATTCTGATATTCGTTTTGATTCTTCCTTGGTGGAGTCAGATCAATGAAAGATAATCATGCAGTTACAAAATTTAAAACGATAGCTAGGATCGAGTGGAGCCACCTGTGATAACTATTCGCTGTTGTCCATCAGGATTGAAATCATATAAATGTGAAAACTATATTCCAATACTTGATACTGTTGTTTCCATAATTGGATCCATTTTTTTCCCTTGTCACAGGAGCAATAATTCGTTAGTTGTAACAGCGAGTACTTTTCCAGTGTTCTTTCCTGATACACCATCAGGCTGTTTAATGAAAAAATAAAAATTGAGGTGAAACTCGACTTTGCCCTTGCAGTTTGATCGTGATCGTCCTAGCCAGCACAAATAATCAATTTGAATTCATGAAGACTTCTCAAAAGCCTCTGAATAGTCCTCGTTATGTGACTGACAATGAATTCAATATGAATCCAATGAATTTGAAATGAGGACGTATTGAATCTCTGAAGGATTCATTATGGAGTCTCGATGTGAGCTGTTTTTGAATATTGAGTTCGTCATCAAGAGTTCACTTTGAATTCAAAATATTTATAATGAATAAATATTGATTAGCATGACCGGAGCTCTTTGCGGGGACTCTTATGCTGTATAGAATTATATTCGTTATCTCTTCTTGTGAAGATTATATTTTACCCTGTATCGCCCGTATGGAACTCTTACACCGAAAAAAATAATTTATTTGGCCGAATGAGCTGAAGTTAGTTGTGAGAATTAGTTCCGAGTAATAAAAGAATAGAACCCGGTAATAAAAGCTGTAGTAAAGGCAACTTCAAATTAGCCACAGCAACTAAAGTCAGAGAGATTAAATTTGGATTTAGTCGAGCCAACGCCAAGTAGTTAGTTATCCAAATATCAACAACTGTATCCAGTTGCTGGGACTAATTTTGAGTAAGAGTGACGAATTATTGTTTTCGGTGTACGGTGAAAAATTTCTAAAAATTCATGAATAATCTCTGGAAAATATTGCATTTTTCCTATAAAAGTTTGAACTCTGACAGACTTTGAGAATTTCTGAAATTTTTATGAAAAATCTAATAAATTTGGGACATTCTGTACAGATTTTCTCCACAGTTTTTTCATTTCTTTCAGACAAACAGGAACGAAAATGCGCTCTGAAAAAATTGTGACAAAACTCTGAGACACACGCAGAAAAATTACTTGTCATATTTACCAGAATTTGGAATAAAATTTGGGAGAGGTACAATTTTGGAATATAATTCACTGCAATTGGCATTAAATCTACTCCAATTTAGTCAGAATTACTATAATTTATTTCCAATGGTAATAGAAATTGTCCCTGGCCCAGAATTTGGTGCAAATTTTTTTCCCTGCACGGAAAAAAATGGAACTCGAAAATATAATAATTCTTGTAACAATCTAAGACTTTTTCTTGGTTGTTTAATAGACTCAAAACGATAAGGTTTGAAAAATGAATTTTTACATACATTACGAATGCTGTACAAAAAATAACAGGTGCCATTGAAATTTAAAACGCATAGTAAAATTAGGCTGTTCGGCATTTTGAATTTCAATCATGTTTGTTACTTTTCACTTTGTATTCATAATCTTTCATATTTTGGAGTAAAAATCCGTTTTCCGAACCTCATCGTTTCTAGCCTATTGAAATACTGAGAAAGAGTCTCATATGTTTATAAAAATTCTTATATTTTCACGTTCTATTTTTTTCCGTGTAAATTGTTGATTTTTTCCTGATTATTGAGAAATTCTGGAATTTCATGAATACGTTCTAAATTCAAAACAGCGAAATTCCACTGATTCAATTAGCGAGGAACACATCCTATTGTATAACCAGTGACTATTCACTGATATTTCACTGACTCCATTCAGTAGTCGACTTTTAACTGCAGAAATAGTGAGATTCCATTGATTTAAATTTGGAAAGTACATTCATGTGCTTTATTCAAATATTGTTAATGAAGAAACGTCAGAAAAATGTTAACAATGTATTACAGTTTTGTCAGAATTTTTTCAGAGCGCTCAACAAAAATGAAAGAAACTCAGAAAAACTCTGACAGAGAGTTTGTCCCAAATTTATTGGAGTTTTTATAAAGAAAATGCATTGTCAATCTAAATCAGAGTCAAATAAAGGAACTTGTATACTCCTTCTCCATGTTAATTATGCACCACTTTGAACGATGAACGCCATTATTCTTACAAACCGAGTAAATAAATCTTCCACAACGTATTACTCTTTTCACTCTTATCGCAAGTATTGAAAATACGTCTGTGAAACGATGAAGGAGTGACAAGAATCGTTGGAGAGAAAGCAAGACAAATTTCCTTCCAGGGAAGGAACATTGACTGCAGCGAGAGCAACTCGTACAGTAAAAAGATTTAAAAAATTAGGAATACGAAAATTTCCATTCCTCCCTTGTTCTTTAACCGATTGTTCGATTACTAACAAAACAAACGTTTAAACGAACATTGAATCATTCAAAATCAAGATGTACAATAATTGTTAAAGAAAAATTGATAGAAAAATGTGTTCAAAGCATGGAAAAAGAGTATCCGTCGTGACCGAAGAAATTATAAAATTCTAATTATGCAGTTTGCCGTAATAGAGATAATAAAGTGCGCGTTACTATCTTGGCTTGACCTCAAAATGCCCTGGGGGATCGACCTCGATGCAGTCCCCTGTACTTACATCCTCGTTCGATTTTCTCCGACTCGAGAGTCTCGTTCTGGTTCTGCAGAATGTAAATTCGAATGACTACCTCGAATTGAATGAATTCCGTCATCCGGAAGATGAAAATCTTACAACTTATTTCCTCGCATTGAATAACACGATTTAAATCAGACTCAATGTAGGAATTATTAATCACGATGTGAGTGTATTAATGTACGATATTTTATTGTATATATACCACATTCTTACCGCACGAGTACTTCCTGTGCATCGAATTCGAGAGCAAAAATTTGGGATGCTGAAATATAGATAAAATAAAACAACTTTCCACATTCCCTCATGAATTTCCTGAGTCGAGAAATTGTAATACCTTTTGAAGCTTGATTAACTCCGTCATGCGCAACGATCCAAAGTTGAATTTAGGTCGAAAAAAGATTAAAATCAGGTTGAATGATAACTTTGAAAGCGAGAACAGGGCGAAAAATAAAATTCACCCTGATCCACTCCGTAATACACGGAGAAAACATCATCTTACATATTACGATGTGGAAATCGTAACGGAGGACTTTACTGCAAAATCAGCCTATTCAAAATGCACGGAAAAAATAATTTAGCTGTAGCAGCTGAGTAGCTAGCATGGACACGGACAGCCATTAAATTAGCTCCTGCAGCTAAATTTTAGCTGTTACAGCAAAAATATTTGCATTTGTAGGTAATTTATTTGCGGTAACAGCTAAAATTTAGCTGTAACATCGTGAATTGTGCTGTTTTTTGATTGAATCATGAACTCCTACAGAGAAAGGTTATACCAGCAGTATTCTTCTCAAACATCTGACAATTCCTGCCGTTTCAAGTATGGTCCTGTGCTACGATTTCAACATCGTAATTTATAAGATAATATCCTTTCCGTGTACGTAACGAATTAGGGCTGAACCAGGGGACTCATGTAAATCTCTGTACATTCCTTTAGATGGAACTTCTGTCTTACAGTAGTAATCATTAGTTTGGAAATCACAACTTCATTATTGAGAAAATCCAAAGTTTTCTTTAGTTTCCCGGTTCGCAAATCAGATTCGATTGTATTCCGATTAAACTTGTAATGTTTTTAAATTGACTTCATTGAATTTCGAATGAATCAAAGCTGGTTGGAAATCGAATACCGATACCTTTGAAATTTCATTAAAAACCTTGAAAAATCTCGCTGCTTGCAGATTGCTTTGATCGAAGCGGTTCATAGAAGTTAGCCTTTTACGTTGTTGGTGAAGTAAGAAAGTCGATACCTGATAAGCTTCGGTAGCAAAAATATTGACAAACTCATTATGTAAAAAGTTTCCGGTGAATGCGATTATGGACTTTCATTCTATTGAGAATAATGATGAGTTAATTTTTAAACTCCATAACAATAAAAACTGAATAATTCTATAAAGAATCGACAGCATAATAGAAAGAAAGTTTAGAGATCTTCATCCGTTGAATTAGAAATGGAAAATTTCCTTTCGTTTCCTTCGCCGTTGCTCGAGATCGATAATAATAATTGCTAACCCTTCTTCGAATTTGCTGCCCTCTCGAGTCGTTGAAGCAACGGCGACGCAAGTTTTGTATGTATTTCACATTCTAGGAACTTGGATTACGCTCGTTTCTGTGGCTTCCTCGAAGATCACAGCAGTATTTCTTCCGTCAGAAGACTGTAACTAGGTGATAGAATCAAGTCTGAACACTTCTTTTCTTGCTTCCACTTAGCTGTCCTCCTCTTTCCTCTTTGCTCCGAGATTTATTTACTTTGGTGTTTCATGCAGATGATCAATATGTCTCATATATAAATGATGTTTTATCCTTCGTTTCGTTGAAAATACCAGATATACCGAATGAAAATTTGAATACGTAATTGGAAAGAAATATATTCGAGTCAAAGGATTGTGCGATCGTCGCAAGGAAGGAGATTTTATTTTATTTTTAAATACGAATGAACGAGGGGTAACTTTTGACCTCGATTTTCAAACACCTTCAAGTGTTTATGAGTGTTCCCTGAAGTGGGTGACGCATCAAGAAAATTTAGTTCTCAAAAAAGGTTTGGAAAATTAGGAACTACTCAGAATTTCTTCACGCTTTTACACTGTATATGAAGTAAATTCACCATTTTTTTTATGTTATATTCTGCTTTTATGAATTCATCATCCTGCTGGAATTCGGAATATTCTTGGCATCCAAGAAAAATGTCGATAGGTCAATTCGCGTGCAAATTAATTTTTATTCTGGAAGCCATCTCATTAGATGAATCTCACGAAGAACGCAGATAGCAAAATATGACTATAATTATTTACAGCCACTTTCTTCTAAATTCTGAGAAATTCCAACTGTTTAGTCGGAAAATTCAACAAAGTTGTTCTGAAAATTCACAACCCATGTAGGAATATTCTATTGAATCCTATCACGAATGGTGGAATTTCTAATCAAATATCATTGAATTTCATTGAAACCCATTTCATTTTCCCATTCGTTATTGACATTTTGTAGATTATTTGTAACAGGGAAGAAAGTGACTGTGGAAAATTACAGTCACATTAGCACTTGTAGCAAGGTTCAATTGTTATCTAGGAAAATGCTTCCACTGAGTTGGTAATTTGGCGGTACACTCTCTGAATTTGAATGAGTGAAATCTCCCTGATTGCAGGGGGGAGTCGATTACTCAAAAATAGTGCATGAATTGACAGATAAACGACCTGGTTGAAACCCTCCTGATTGCAATGACTTGGAATTTGGTTCTGATCACCAGAAAATGTGGTTTAGATTGTCAGATAAAATGATTGAAGCGAAAATCAACTACATATTCTAGTTATTGCTTCAAGAGGAGAATCTGGTTCTTCTAAATTGAAAATGTAGGTAATTTTGGATTCAATCATTTCATTTGGTCATCACAGACTAAATTCTGTTGAATCGATGAATTCCGAATGAGACTCCCCACACGGAAAGACCACCAAGTCTATTAATATTTAGAAAAATGACTGTCAATTCAGGGAAAACGAGGATCGCTGAAAAATATTCGTAGTGAGTCTACTGAAAATTCGTAGTCGATGTATTAACAATCGATAGTTTCACTGTGAAAAATACCAATGAAACTATCAACTGTTGATATTTTGATTACAAATTTTTGGTAGACTCACTACAAATATTTTTCAGCGATCCTCCTTTTCCCTAAATTGACAGTCATTCTTCTAAACGTTGATAAATTCTTTTCTAAATATGAATAGACCCTGTCTTTCCGTGCATAATTCATCGTTCATTCTCGTTAAAAATCCTGATACGATTATAAATTTCCCACAAACAGATTGAATTTGAAGTATGATCAACTTCCCAATAATGAAATAAATATCATATGAATTCAAAAGAATGCATGATCACGATTATGAAGACCGCATATCGAATAATTAAATTCCTTTCTAATTAAATTGAAATCGTATTGAAAAAAGAGTTTCATTCCTCACAATTCTCATCTGCATGCTTTATGCCGTAAAAGAAAAGGAATATATATATATACGAAATTTGAAAGATGCGGAAGTATGTTCGAAATTCTATGTCAAGAGGAATCAAGGTTCTTACGACGCATCGAGTGAGAGCGACGATTATCGATTCGAGGAAACCAAAGTCTATTCATCGCCAAGAAATTACGTTGGAAGTCATTCAAAGCTGGATCGAGTGTTTGGAAGTTAAACTGGATTTACTATCTATCGAGAGTTCAACCCCACGTTTAAACATTCATAGTTCGAAATTTCAAACTTTTTTACGCTATTCAGTGTGGGAAAGTTAAAATGAGTTCGTCAAAGGAATTTGTCGGAATCAATCCGACGATTGACTTCTCCGTTTTATTATATCAAATAGTTTTTGCGACTCGACGTCGTCGGGAGGTGGAAGGAGGAAAAAAAGTATCCAATTTGACTCCAGGGGAATATTTTATAAAATTAGACGTGCATCTTTGAACACAGATGTTGGCGAAAATACTATGTCTCCGGGCGATGAGGGATGGTCGCACTCTGCTAAAGCGCTGTCACCACCCTTATCGATCTTTGCGCGTCGTATCCCTCCCCCAGCGATGTGCAAAAAAATACATCTCCTTTTTTTCCATGTATTGTGTTGGACATCAAATATTTTCCTTCCAACAAAATTCCATTCTGATTGGAATCAGGGGTAAACAATTGAATCATTATAGCGTTTATTGTTTTTAAATTGCAGCGATTCGTGTGTGTGTGTGTGTGTGTGTGTGTGTGTATGTTGGTGTATATATATCGACAAAAGTTGATTAGCGCTAGGTGATTCCTCACGAAAAAATATGTTGTATTGGTTTCAATAGTAATGACCGCGAAAACACAATTGGGAATTATTGTACAAAAATATTTCAAACTAAAGAAATTCATGAGTTTTCAATACACTTTTAAAAATTTCTTGAAATTTCATTCACTTTTCAAGTTCAATGGCAAATGAAATTCTAAATTCTTGTTAATTGAGTTAAAAATTCAGTTACATGTGGTGAATGTTCAATTTTTGCTATATTACATTACCCATAATAGTATAGTTTAGTAACTGAAATTTCAAGAATTTGTTCAACCACGTGAGTGGGAACTGCTTCCATTACATGCATGTGATTGAAGTCTCATGCAAAAATTTCTAAGAGTGTAGTGTTTTCACGATGTCTGTTAGGACCAAGGGGAGTTTTTGCGTCTAGGATGGTGTTTGTTCATTTACCCCAACAAACGGTTACTTTTTACTTCCTTGGGATTCGAACTCATGACAATCAAGACAAGCTCATACTCTCCGCAATTCACGTTTTTCACCAATTGAGCTATACGTATTCGAACTGAAGATGTGCAACCAAGATACAATTTCCCCTTCCTTTTACATTCTCTTTCTTTGCGACATCATCTCCACTATTCCATGTACTACGGAATTGGAATACCAAATATTCTTTACATTCCTTCATGAATCTTTACTGACTCACCAAATTGAAATATTCATCGGTTCAACCAGGCAACTATTCTACCACTGTGATTACCAACGAACGAGAGGATATAAAAGTGAAAACGTGATCGGATTGACGATTGTAAAAATTTCCACCACTCGTATCTTCGATTTTAATATTTCATACAGTTCCACTTCTCCCTTTGTTTCTTTCTTTTGATCATAAAAAGAAGATAACACGCAACTGAATTCATATTTGAAAATCCTTATAATATATATTCATATTTCAGAAATTTCTGTAAACATTGATATCGAACGATTTGGAAGTTTGTAACGGATTTTGATAATAATAAGTGAAGGGGATCTCAGAAAACAGTCAGATCCGCTCCTGCGAATGGGTCATTGCTGAGACAAACACGGAGAGAAAATTTACTGTCGCAGCAAATCGAGGTATTATATATAGAATGGCAGATATTTTTGCCAACCTAGCTAAAAATTCGCTGTCGCAGCTAATTGCACTGCTGAGAGAGCAGCATGATTAACTAAAATAGCAAATTTTTCGCCGGACTAGCAAAATTTTTAGTATTAAAAACAAAATAGCAAACAATTTTTGCTGGAGGAATAAACATTTTCACTAGCACAGCTAAGAAATCGCTCTCATAGCTGAAAAACTGCTGCTCCAGCGAAATATGTCCAGGAAAATCAGGTTTCGTTGTCGTCCCTGGTTAACCCATTTCGTCCCAAATGTTCAATTTTTTTTCTTGACTTTCAAGGCTCTAACTTTTGATGAAAACAACTCGAAGAAAAATTATATCATAACGATTCCGATAGCTTGGAGTCTCTTCTTTCGAATGCCGTAACTCAAATTGACGTACGAATCGATGACAAAAAGTTATAACGAGTTTTTTGAGAAAAATGACAAAAATTTCGTCGGTTTTTTTTTAAACTCGATATTTTTAGCATGCAAAAATATTGCTGGACCATTGTATCTAGCATAGATCGTGTACTTGATGTCTGCTCTTTCAAACCCCGTTGGAATTGTTTGGAAATTCGAAATGGCGGCGTCAATATGAACGTTGGAAAATTGAAAAATTGTGAGAAATCATATTATCCATGTTTCCGACCCGATTTGGCCCTTTTGTATCCATTTCACGGTGGAAAATGTAGGATATACTCATTTTTAGATCCGTAAGTACCATCATATTCTAGAATAAAGATGAAAAATAGCTCTTGATTACCATGAAATGCTAGAAGGGCCGGATTTCCCGATAGGCCCGGATGCCCGGCATTTCCTGGCAATCACGAGCTATTTTTCATGTTTATTCTAGAATATGATGGTACTTACGGACCTGAAAATGAGTATATTCTACATCTTCAACCGTGAAATGGAAACAAAACGGCCAAATTGGGTCGAAAACATGGATAATATGATTCTTCACAATTTTTCAATTTCCCAACGGCCATATTGACGCCACCATTTTGAATTTCCAGAAAACTCCAACGAGGTTTGAAAGAGCAGACATTAAGTACACGATCTATGCTAGATACAATGGTCCAGCAATATTTTTGCATGCTGAAAATATCGAGTTTAAAAAAAAAAAACGACGAAATTTTCGGCATTTTTTTCAAAAAACTCGTTATAACTTTTTGTCATCGATCCATACGTTAATTCAGGTAACGGCATTCGAAAGGAGAGACTCTAAGCTTTCGGAATCGCTATGGTATAATTTGTTTTTTTGAGTTGTTCACACCAAAAGATAGAGCCTTGAGCAACGTAAAATCAAATTGGTGGCTAAAAACGCGATATATAGGCTTCCCTCGCATTTTACGACCACAAAACCCGTTGTTTATGTTTATTATAGGATACGATGATGCTTACGAGTCTAAGAATGAGTATTTCCTACATTTCCAACCATGAAATAGAAATAAAACAGCCAAGTCAGGTCAAAATCATGAATATGATTTCTCAAAATTCTTCCCAATTTCTAACGGCCATATTGACGCCGCCATTTCGAATTCCCAAAAAATTCCAACGGGGTTTGAAAGAGCAGACATCGAATACACGATCTATGCTAGATACAATGGTCCAGCAATATTTTTGCATGCTGAAAATATCGAATTTCAAAGAAAAACCAACGAAATTTTCGGCATTTTTTTCAAAAAACTCGTTATAACTTTTTGTCATCGATTCGTACGTCAATTGGAGTTACGGCATTCGAAAGAAAGGACTCCAAGCTATCGGAATCGTTATGGTGTAATTTTTTTTGGAGTTCTTCTCATTAAAAATGAGACCCTCGAAAGTCAAAAAAAAAACTTGGACATTTGGGACGAAATGGGTTAATGGGCTAAGTATGGATGCTTGTTGGGTTATAATAGGTGTTTGAAATTCGATGCACTAACGCCATCTGTTGTACCTTTGTCTTCGCGCAGACGCAGCGCTTTTTTTCTGTTACAGTCAGTTCTTGCTGAAACTGTCAAGTCGTCACACGTCGTTGTACGCATCATCTTATATTCTAATAAACCATTTCTTTTTTTACATTATATTTCACGACTGTGTATTTTATTCGTTTTCATTGCAAGAGATACAGTCCAACCCAACGAGTTATCGAACAATAGGGGAATAGGGAACAGGAGGTTCGGGTAGAGTGACATGCTAGGTTGTGATTGGGAGTTGTAGACTAGCTCGTTGGTGCAAGTGGAGGTTATATGTAGGTTGTTTGGGACCTGGCATGAGGGTATCGGCGAGAAAGTGGGAAACGATTTGGAGTACTGGGGTTGATTTGAGGCCAGAGTTACTTTTATGAAGTGATGTGAAATAGGATGGGATTGATTCTGGGTACATGTCATCGAACATGCGGATTATCCCCCCAGGTACTTGGAACGTTATGAATTCCTTGATTCGGGGTATTTGGGGGATATGTTAGGGGAATATGGGACGCGTTCGTAATCAAAGGTTGCAAGACGTCCGAGATTCGCGGTGATTGCGTTGATAGATGGCCCGAGATGCCGTATTGGGTGGTGATTGGGGCAGAATAGGGGATATTACTACACGGAAAACCATGAATTCGCAGTCACAGCAAGAACTTGTGTGCTGAGTGCATTGCGCTACTGCAGCTATCATTGTAGCTATATGTACTAACATAGCTTTTGTGCACCGACAAAAAATGATCGCAGAAGAAATGTTGCTAGTGGAGCGATTTTTGTAGCTGTAGTACAAGATGGCCGCTAAACATTCAATGTGAATTCAATGAACATTTGACAAATGCATAGACATTTTGAGGTTCAAAAAATGTTCAACAACCCTAATAACGAAATATTTAACCTCTAGAATAATTATTTGTTTCCATGCAGTTTTGCAAAATTAAATTTGAAACATTCCGCTGAAGCTATATGTATTATTAGAACAAGGAAAATTCAATCGGTAAGGTGGCTCAAGCGCTAGCAGCTTGAGTTAGTAACCCAAAAGATTGCGGAATCGACCCTCCCCCATCTAATGAATTTCTTTTCACTCGGTTGGTTGTTCTTTTAGCGATTCTTTCAAGCTAGTACAGCGGAACACAGATTGCAAAGAAAAATCGCTATCATAGCTATTCTTTTCGCTATCCAAATATCAACCACGAAAATTAGCTATGGCAGCTAATTTTTAGCTGCCACAGCGAATTATTTTTTTGCGTGGATGGTTCAGAATCAATTGAATCTGACAGGATTTGGCGAGATTCAATGAGATTTGGCAAGAATCAATGGATTCTTTTAAACAGGAATAGCAAATTCTTTTTTCTCCGTGAAAACAAAAACACTTTTCTCTCGGGAAAAACCTATAGAATGATTAGTTTCAAAGCTGACTTTAACCAATCAAGTGGATGCTGCATCAGTATACTCGTCGATCATCGAAGTGCCCGATCTACATGCGTGAAAACTCAAGTTATTTTGTTGATAATCCAAAAACTAAGTTTCAAATCAAAAAGTGTTACAGAGAAGAGTGTTCCTTTTTTGTTCCAGGATCATCATCATGAAGTAATCAATCTTATGACTGGTTCGATGAAATCCTCCAACCCTGTCTATTATCCGCTAAACGCTTAATTTTTACATATCAACGACAACTCGTATCTTGCATAATTTGCTTCATATAACTTAATCTAGGTCTACTTTTGCGAGTTTTATCATTCATTTTTCCTTCTAATATTGTTTCCAATTGACCATCATGCCTTAATGTGTGTCCTATGAGTTTACTTCTTCTTTTCACGACATGTTTCAAAAGACTTCTTTTTTCATTGACCTTCTCAAGTACTTCTTCATTTTTGACTTTTTCTGTCCACTTTATTCTAAGCATCCTTCTATAACACCACATTTCAGGAGCTTCGAATCTTCGTTGGTCCGTTTTCCCAATTGTCCAAGTTTCGCAACGATATAATACTGTGCTCCAAACGTAACTCTTCAAGAATTTCTTCCTTACCGCTGAGCTAATATTCTTTGAGCATAATAACTGTTTCTTTTGATGGAAAGCCTGTTTTCCTTGTGCTATTCTTGCTCTTATATCTCTTTCGTTTTTACCGTTTTCTGTAATTATGCTTCCTGGATATTGAAATTCTTTTACTCGCTGAATCGTTTCTGCATCTATTTTGATCTTCCTTCTTCTCGATGTTTTCGCTGTTGTACAAATCATGAATTTGCCCCAGGAATTGCGCCTGAAAAGAGGCGGAGTGTTTTCTGGGATACCTTGTATATGATCCAATTTTAGTATACGTTCTCTTCAAGTTCTCAAGGATATTGAATTTCCAGCTCCTCTATCGTTGTCGGATCGTTGATTTCAGAGATGGAAGAAAAAGAAAGAAGGAGAATAAAACGGAGCTGAAGTACTAGAAAGATTCGATAGGTTACTAATGAAGTTATTATCCAAGACGGTAGTAGCTGCAATTTCGAATATAAAAATTATGGAAATTCAACGAGGAGAGGTATTCAGAATTTTAGTATCTTGAAGAAGAAAGATCTTATCGTCTCCGTGAAAAATTTGATCACAAGATTTTCGAAACTCGTTGGCGGGAAAAATGATGGAGAGAAGAGGAACAGAGAGAAATTGAATATTAACTTCATATTTCCAAGTCTCTCAACGTTCGTTGAAAATCTTGTAACACACTCGCCACTCGTTTCTTGAGAAATATATTTTTTCGAATGAAAGTTTGAATATTCCCTGACTTCTTACACGCCTGGAATTCTCTGTAAAAGAGAAGTTCAAATTATATTTCTGATACTTTAATTTTCGATGTGATGATACTCGAAACTGTGAAGGATAAAACGAACTCTCCTCAACTTTCTTCGTATCCTCTGATTTTCACAAATTCATATTACTGGTTTAATTTTCTGTTTCTTTCCTCTTCCAGATGTTACTCGAATATCGATACTCCTTGTTTCAGGTTTTTTTCTTCAAATTCGCTTGCTTTGACAGCAAAGATAGCAATTAAGTTTCAAAAATTACGAAAATACAAATAAAATGAACTCATAGAAACTGGAATAATAATTTTTATTGACGTATATTATGAATTCCTATGACTCTCAAAAACTTTCAGAAAATAATTTTGAAAGACAATGTTGAAATATGTAGAGCTTGCATGGAAAAAGCAAATGATAAAAGATGAAAAAAGAAAGAACTTCCACATTGTGAAGACAACAATGGAATCCGTAGTTATAATCTTATGTCAAATGGAAACGGTGATTGTTTGACAATATCTGACAGGATGTTGGAAAAACTGCGTCCTTTTTTCGAGTAAAAATTATTTTCCGTGATCATAACACGAAGTTCGTATTTTTTTCTTTATCATTGTCGACGGGGAGCCGAATTGATTCGAGTTGGAATTTCATCCCTCGTGCGGTTATTATTTCATCCGTTCTTTGGTTCTCAAAGTAATTAGAGACAAAAAGTAGGTCCATCAAGTGTCACATGATTTTCAATGAAATTTTAGAACACGGCTTCAATGTGGCGTGAAGGAAAAATACAATTTTCAATCGAAGGAACAGATGGTTCGGATAAATTTTGTTGAAAAGGGATGCAAGAAATAATACAGTTTCAGATTTCAAGAGAATCGAATGGTTCGTATTTGAAAACGATCTCCTCCCACTTCCCTCTATCGACAATTCCAATTAATTACAATGACAAAGTCAAACATACAGCACACCACTGACCGCAAAAGTTCCCCGACAGTTATCGATATCCTATTACGATATTGTTCAGAGGGTAAACAATTTTGTGGCTACCTTCGGATGACATTTACGATCATCTCTGGTGTTGATACGATGTCTCTTCCTTTGGGACCAATTTAGCAAGAATATCTCGTGTCGTATTATGTCGCTTCTGTTATATAGATTTTATTTTATCTTTCCAACTCATGCCAGACACGGGTCCAAGGGGTATAGGGTCTTCGGGTCATGATTCTCCCCAAAAAACTCGTCAATTTTTTTGAAATTTCAGTCGATTCAACCACTGAGGTAGAAGATGATGAAACTCGTTATTCACTCGGATTAATTTATTTCCATTTTAAAGTCAACCACTTCAAAAAATCATTGAACATGAATGGAACTTCATGCGATGAAATTTCTCTCGAAATACCTTTGCTGCACTGTAAAAAATATTTTTATTGATTTCAATACAAAGTTTTGAAGCGATTAACACACAAATTTTCCACAATCTCATTGAAATTCAAACATAATATCATCTTGAAATGCTCATTGCTTTTACTTTTCGTTTTCAACCGTTTGTGACAGTGGGGTCTTCTTTGCGACAATAATTTGCAATCACTGCGACCTCAAAAATGCAGTTCAAGTAGTGAATTTTCTGTCTGTTTGATCCCAAATTCAGAAAATTTGCTGCAACAGCTAGTAACAAATTATGGTTTCAAGGGAAGAATTTGCTATTCCGGCCAAGGGTTCACAGCAAAAGCAGTGAATTTTTTCCCTCAGGTGGGCTCTACTGACCTATTCTCTAGTAAACATTCCTTTGCCTGAAAATAATTCCTCTTCCAGAGTGAAATTGACATCGTGAATTCGAAGGAAAGAATGTAACTTGTACCCATTAGAAAACCTCATACTTCAAGAACCGAAATTCAGTAATAGAAATCAATACACGATGTATAATTGATTTATGAGAAGAAAGAAAAACAGAAGAATCGTTTAACTTCCGTTTAGTCGCACTCGGCTTTCAATTGGTTCAATCTCAAGTATCCCAGTAGAAATTTATTGTTCGAAAGACTATTTCGAACGGTCAAAGGTTGAACCGTTAGCGTTCCATGAATAAATTATTATCGGGAGAGAGAAACAGAAACGCTTGAGGTGTGTTGGTCGTAAAGTAAATCTTACCCTCGGAGTGATCGATTGACCGATCAAATTGGAAATAATCTGCGTATATATATGTATATATACACATATATCTTTTTAGTAATTGAAATTCCTATCGAGTTGTCGGAATCGAATGTTTTTTCATTTGATAATTTTCTGCTCTCACATCAACAATAAATATATTGAGGCGTGGAATGATGTTATCAAGCGTACATATACATGTATTATCATTGAGTCTTGTGACTGAATGACTCACCGTCACAAGACCGATGCTACGAAAAAAACATGGCATAACAGATTAGTACACGTTCCACGTCCGAGTCAATAAATGTTTGATCGAGATTTGAACTCTTGGACGAATATGTTTGCCTTGAACGAAGCGCGTGACTTTTCAATGGTTACTCGTGTTCACATTCCATGTGATTCGAGTCAAAGTATATATACTTATCTAAAATCAATATCGATCTCACAATGTTTGAGTTGATTGAGAGTGGAGAGCTATTCCTAATTGATTATATATATAATTTGCAAGTTTTTATCTAAACGGAAGAATTGTTTGAAATTTGTTAGGTATAGTACATGGATTTTACAAACGGAATTGCTTTTTCGCAGATTGTGTTCCTTTATAGGACAGATTATACAAAAAAACTCATGTGATATTGTACTTCCCGTAAGGGCGATTCCAATCCTCAGTCAAACTAGCTGGAGAATAGTTAAGCGAATACAGTAATTTATTTTTCTACAACCGATTCTCTAATTCACGATTCCAAAAGTAGAAGCGATTTAAATTTGACTGTACACTGTAAAAAGTTGGGCTGAATGTGGTTGTATCTTACTTAACCCTTAGTCTGTAAACGGGGGTCATCTGTGTCCTCAAAAAAAACTCGTTCCTCCCATATCTTTTGTAATGAAAAAGAGAAGGGGGTTAGATTACACTGTAAAAAATTGTAATGGATACTATTAGGCTCCCCCGTACCGTTGTCCAATTCGCCAAACAGTTGTTGTAGCAGAAAATCAAAATTTTTCGTGGACACAAACGACCCCCGTTTACAGACTAAGGGTTAAAAACTTGACTGAGATTCAGTCTTTTTTACTTTGTGTCGGCATTCGTTTTCAGCTAATCAGCTAATATTCAGGGTGAAAGTAAGTTTTACTTTTCACAGTGTAAGATCCAAAGTGAACTCCAAAGCGCACCTATGAGATATGAAAATATAAAAAGAAATATCTACTTCGAAATAAATGGATTCCCTTCTCGCGTAAGAACGTGAAGAATACAATCCAATGTAATATCAACCGGAATGCAGTCGGACATTATTTTTCCGTGGATAAAAATCAACGTTGAAGGTTTTAAATTCGCTTGAAATATTTGTTCATATTCATAAAAGTCGGCCACGTTACAAATAACAATTACGGAGGAAAAATGGACTTAATAAATATATATCTAGAAATCACACAACAAACGGAATTGCAGCAGTGGAAGAAAGATATACATATGTATAAATTCTTGAAGAATCATGAGAAAAACTCATGGGAACGTGAATAGAAATAATGCGAGAGACCAAGATATCGCCAGACGAGTATACGTTTCTCATTTTTTCGTGGTAATAAACGTAAGGAAGAAATAATAAAAATGCCTCAGTTTCTGAGAGACATGATTAATTTGCTCTGTGTTCGGTGCAGCAATTTCATTTAGATTGTTGTTTTGAACGTCTCCTTCTTCGCCAATGGGGATAGCGATGGTGGTTGTAGGTGAAGAATTACGTACTTCAATATCTCGAATGAAATTGCTTCTGTTTTTGTAAAGTGTTGAGAATAATAGGCGAGGAATAGAAAAAAAAAACAAAGGATGTGATACCAATGCTACTGTTAGAACCATCGTTGTTTCTAGTCGGAGTGGAAAGTCAATTGTTGGAGGGTTGTTTTGTGATTCTGCTAAAAAGAAAACTCAAGCAGGGTTGCGGTGATTCGTGCGTAACGAACGATTTTTCTGAAAGTCTCGAAGCCTCGATTGCTACTATATTCTGGGTTCCGAAAATCGCTCTGAACAAGTTCCTTAATCTTAGGGACCAGAAAAAAAATTGTTTGTTGTTTTTTTGCGGATGGGAGATGTTCGGAAAAATTCATGTTTCGCAGAAAACAAAATTCTAGTTTTTATCGATATTTTATCGAGTTTGATATTTTTTCATAAAACACATCAATGTTTTCAAACATCGTCTATCCGTAATAAATAATATTTCCATGTCGAATGGATGTTCCGTTAGGTAGAAAAAAGGGAATGATTCATTGAATACAATCATGATATATTTTCAGTTACGATACACACGCATTATTTAGAAATTGTATAAAAATATTGTGATTTATATACAGAACTACGTAAATTATATAAAAACACTATAAATAAATTTGACGTGCCAATTGAGACAGAACCATCCTCATTTGGACTGTCAAAAATTGGTTGTTGACCAGTAATATTAACCCTTCCTGACCTGGCTCAATTCTGATAATGATAAACATTTTTTTCAATAGGCAATAGTTTCTATAGCTCCTAGTATGACCTCTGGATTTTTACAGAATTTTCAGTAACGTAGATTAAAAATTACTGATATATACATTCCAATGGACACAGGGTGTCTATGACTAGAACATGAGAGGGAAAATTGAAAATATTTGTATATCACTATTCGTAATGAATCTTCATTAAATTTCAATGATTCAATATATCAAACGAAAATTACAAAGGATTTCAACGGAATAGGTAATTTTCCCAAAGAAACGTTCATTAATTATAAATACAGGCTGTTGATGAGTGTTTAGAAACAAGACAGAGTATCAGCTTATATTTTTTTTCTATTTTCAACTCCAACCAACGTAGCATATCGGCGCCTCATGCAAAGTAGTATCAGTAGGATCATTTCGTTCAACCTGATTTTATAACTGATTGATTCCATCAGAATCCTCGGAGGCTGGACATCCTGCAGTGATACCACTAAAAACTCCAATGTTATAAGAGAGTTACAACTTTCTTGTAACGGATTTTTATCTTGAATTTTGTTCATGTCAATTTCCGTTCATCTTCAGTTGTGGAAAACTATGCCATAATTCACAAATTTTTGATAAAAATTGAATTCCAAACCCCTAAACACTTGAGAAATGATTTATGTAGATCGATGAGGTCGTTCAAAAGTTTCGAATTCAAATATTATGGTTATGATCGGGATTTAATTGTGGGTGTTCTTGAGTTGATGAAATTTGCTGGGAACGGATTATATCCACCGAATGCAACAGTTATCAAATATATATTCTCGAATATGACCAATCAAATACTCGATAACATTGAACAAATATCAATGATATTCATAAATTCATAAAATACTTAATCATTATGAACACGTACATGAAATGTAATAATTGTCATCAATTATTTAATGAGGGTTATTGAATATTCGATGAGTTGTGTTTCAAGAATATATTTGACAACTGTTACCAGCCTTTTTTCAGTGTAGTATTTTATCTTTTTGAATGTACACTTGTTACCTTGTTGTAGATGAATTTTGCCAAAAGGCATCCAGTGTGCATTGTAATGGACACACGATGTTGTTGCATAGTATAGCTGTGTATTAAAATACTTTGAAATATGAAAAACACTTTTTGGTACTCAAAACCTCTTCGAAGCTGAATATATTTTTTTGAATATTCAAACTACACCCTGTAGAATCAGTAAAATTCGTTCAAGTAATGGAAATTGCAGTATTAAAAATTTCGAAATTCTCATCACATTAGTTCCGTTTAAAAACATATCATACTGAAAATATAATTTCGAATAGTTTTCTTATTCTCAATCGACACCTTTATCTTGATCATCATATCATGTGTTTCAAACTGCTCTGATTTGTGGAACGATTTTGATAATTTGCTAAATTCTATGTCCATTGGAATGGACGTCAAATACTCATTTCAACAAAACATTTATATGATATAAACATATTTCGTTCATTTCTGGAAGTACCTCTGACAAGAATTTATTCCCATCAAATTGGAAGGTTTGTCGTGGCCGAGTATACGTGACGGGATACATTTAGTACTCTACCGAAGATGATTTTTGATGATTCAGTGATCTAATCAACATATACCAAACCAAGTAACATTATACACTGCGCAATCATGATATATAAAATTTCCCCCACGCCCGTTAGATAGAATTTCATTTCGAGGAAAATTCGTAAACATGGATTCCATGTAACCCATTTCCAGTTGATCAACTGTGTAAATTTTGTATGCAACTAGAACGGTAAAAGAGCATCATCACTGTACCCGCAGTTCGGCTGATTCTGGCGGTAAAGTATGCTCTAGTATTGTGTTCATTGTCCATCGATAAATTGCGAACATTGTTGGTTCGGCTCAAGCTTGCTTTGGCGTGGGATTTGTAGGTATAACACTAGAAAATAATTCGAAGGGACTGCACATATGTGTATTCCAAACATTGGTATCGAATTTTGCATTATTGGCACTTTGGAGATTCAACATTTAGGAAAAAATTTGAGCAAAAAATGGATTCTAGGTAATTTTCCAAGTGAATTGTCATCCGACGACGATTCAATCACGGAAAATCAAGTTCGTGGTAGAATCCCTTAATTCGGTGTTCTCGCAATGAACAGTTTTGGGGGATACGATTTGACAGGCGCCAGTCTTGTTAAATAGGTCTCTAGCGTAAAAGGCCAATACATTGATGTTAGCAGACAAGGTCGAAATCGTAGCAGCACGGCAGAGATAGTCAGCCATCCGCCTACTACTCTCGTACCCGAGACATTGTAGAGAGTGTGGGGTGTCAGAACCCTGCAACAGGTGGACGTCTCGTCGTTTACACCAGATAGAACCACCGTGGTTGAGGTGACTGCTCGTTCGTCGACGATTATTATTATGTGATTCTGTGAATTACATGATTCTGGGTTTCGTCGAAGTGACGGAAAGGACCTTTTTTAGTTCCGTTCTCATTCACACTTTCTTTTGCTGCCACCGCTCTTTTTCGAATCAATTGGTATTCCGATTCTAGATAATTGAAAGATTTTTACTTGAGGATTGGTTGTGATACAGATTGTAGCTCTAACGAGAAAATGATTGTGACTATTATCGCTGTTGAACCTGTTGGGGTTTTCTTATAGCTACACATTGGTTGTATTGTATATATTCATTTGTTGGTAATGCTGGTAATCAATTTCCCATGACAAAACAAATCATTTTCGTTCAAATTGGTTCGTATCTATTGTTCGTTATTCTTCATTATTATAACTATCCAGAGGAAACTGTTCTTTTATGGGCAATTATGTCTGGTAACGATGTTGCAGAAGTTTGAATCGTTTATTGAAACGAATTGATATTCGAATAATGGAATACTCAGCTTTTATAACAGCTTTTGGGTCTTTATAAAGACCCTCGATCTTGTGGTAGATCCTTTGAACCATGTTCCCATTTTCAAGGAGTTAATTAGAAAAGATAAACACCGATGATTTATTGGATTTTGTCAGTTTGAATTTTCGTTTCATTTTTATAAACGATTGAAACTTATTTAACTTGTGGTAACGTCTAAAAATTATATTCGCATAACGCAATCACTTTTTCGGGTTAGTGATGCAGTTTCTTAGAAGCATCGATTCTTTTCTATACAAAATATATCAAATTTTTATCAATATTTCATACAAATCTACAAAAAACTAAATAATTCTTCCATAAAAAAGAATGGACTCTGCTCGATAATTGGCATTTCTGGTTCAGATATATCCTCAGAATGAGCAACATTCCACTCTCTGAATTTGAAATACTAAAATTCCACTGATTGTAGTAGACCTCTGCAAAACAGTGCATATGCACTGATTATGCGATCAGTGGATATCAACTGATCATGGCAATGGAACATCACTGATTCAATTAGTAAGAAGCATTTTCAACTATGACTATTCACTAATATGCAGTGAAATCTCATTGATTTCATTCAATGGTCAATCATTACCTGCAAAAACATTGAGATTTCACTGATTCAGATTTAGGGAGTATTATCAAAAGAAAATTCTATGCACAAATTGCTTTTTTAATCACTTTTATATAGAATGTATGTTCAATATATATGAAAAATATACATACACGTGGAATGAAGAATCAAGTATTGAGTTTTTACAGACTTTGTATGAAATATCGATAAAAGTTTGATATGTTCCATATAAAAAAGAATCGATGCTTTTAAAAATCGACATCACTACTCCCAATTGCATGACCAGTGACTATTCACTGATATCTCACTGATCCTATTCAGTGGTTGATTATTAACTGCAGAAATAGTGAGATTTTCCTGATTTTTGAATTTAGAAAACACAATTGTTGTGCTATCTTTTTTTTCCGTGGAGTTAATTTCCTTGACAAACATGATGTGTGTCTTTTTAAATGTTTTTATCCGGAGAAAAAAGAAATTTGCTGTGACAGCGAAATCCAGTTTTGCTGGATCCCTTTCGCTGGAGCGGCAACTTTTTTGTATTGACAGCAAACTATTTGCTATCACAGCGATTTTTCAGCTTTGGCAGTAAAAACGTTCGCTCCTCCAGCAAAATTCCTTGGCTATACTGTATATGATCAAGCAAACGTTATTGGCCAGAAAGGTCGTTTTGTCCATTGATTAAAAATCGACGTTCCTTCCCATATGTGGGATTTTTCCAAGGTACAACAAATTATCTAAAATGAATTCGAATAAACATGTTGAGAAAGTCACAAGATGTCGATCAGTACAAAGCGTGAGGAATTATTACCTGGTTGACAATGATATAAATAAATAGGTAGAACATAGGATGAAACCGAAGAATACCTGAAGATCTCTGCATTCATCCGCAATGTTTCTAAAAAAAAAACCCCTTGAAAAACTGTATATAATACTGAAAATTTTGCTGTTCCAATTAATCTACAATGCTACAAGCTGTAGCAGTGAATTTTTAGCTAGGTCAGCAACAAAACTTGTTATTTTGTTCATGTCACCTCGATTTGCTACGTCAGCAAATTTTTCTCTTCGTGTAGAAAACTCTGCCAAGCCAGAGTCCATAGCCAGGTGTCTGTAAGTCGCATTTTTAACGAAAATTAGTTTTTCTTATCATTTTAATCGTGAAAAATTCTGCATTTTACTGTGTTTTTCATTTTGAGGGAAAACGTATTACTTTTTAAATCACAGCGGTTGAAGATACCAAGAAATTAATCAAATCTCAGTTTTCCTTGATTTTCTCAAATTCAAGTTATATGCACTTACGGTCTTCTTGTTTTGGACGGCAGAACTCTGTCTCGAAACATTCAATAGAGCTGAAACTGAACCCGAATGGAAGAATTTTCCAAGATTATATACAATTAGTATGTGACTTATGTATAAATTATATCGAATTATATATAATTATATAAATTATATATAATCTCTAAATTTTTTTCGCTCGGGAATCTCTTTCTCTGACAACCGCGCATTGATTATAAATACGACATTTCTATATATGAATGACTCATACATACTATGATCAAATAGATATTCTCATGATATAATTCAACCTCTTAATGAGGCTGCCCATCCTTTTCCCCCAACGCAAGGCAAAAACCTTTTGAGAGAGAGTGAGGAGCCTTATCCAGGTGTTGCACTATACGAATTTGTTTTCACTTTACTATATACGGAAAAGAAATAATTAGCTATTATTTGCATAGCTAAGAATTAGCTACGGGAGCTATTTTTTAGCTACCACAGCAATTCAAGAAATGTAGCTGCCGCGGCGAAAATTCAATAGCTAAATTATTTGGCTATCCAAATATCAACCACGAAACCTATGCAGTTACAGCTACAATTTGATACTGTGGTAGCCAAAAAATAGCTACATCTGCAATTATTTTAGCTACTGCGATGGAAAAAGAGTGCTAAAAAAGTGAGTAGCTACCACAGCTATTTTCTTTTTTTCCGTGGATTACGATTTATATTTTAATTCTTTTTTTTCTGTGTATATTCACTTGTTCATAATAATAATAATATCAATATTACAAAATACTCGAATTTACATTATATTTGATCGAAATTTTATAAAGGAAATAGAAACCTGAAATTTCGATGGAAATC
This sequence comes from Gonatopus flavifemur, assembly GCA_018340375.1. Taxonomy (NCBI): domain Eukaryota; kingdom Metazoa; phylum Arthropoda; class Insecta; order Hymenoptera; family Dryinidae; genus Gonatopus; species Gonatopus flavifemur. The sequence goes on from JAFFJZ010000005.1 coordinate 19,762,999, forward strand.
ATTTAGTTCAATGAAGTATTAAACTTCCGAATTCAATTATAATAAATACACAGAGGAAGAAGGAAGTTGCTGTAACAGCGGAATTCAATTTCACTGGAATAGCACATTTTTCGCTGTGACAGGAATCTATTTGTCGTAACAGCAATCTTTTCAGCTAAGACAACGATTTTTCAGCTGTGGCAGCAATAAATTCTCGCTCCTCCAGCAAATTTTGCTTGAAAAGCAAACATTTTTCGCTGTCACAGCTAAAAAATCACTGTCGTAGCTAACAGGATTGCTGCGATAATGAATAAATTGTTGTCACAGCCAGAAATTCGCTAAGATTTCGCTGTCACAAGGAATTTTGTTTACCGTGTAAACTGCGGAAGTTATTGCAAACATAAATTTTCACATGAATAACATGGAATAGTATTTTACGTACCCCATTTCATGTCAAAATGTTTTACATATTTGTGTTACACAAAATATGTTTCTTTTTAAAAATACATAGACCTCCACGGAAAAAAGAAAACGGAGAAATTCACGATATATTGTCAAATAATTCACATTATGCGCCAAAAATAGATTCTTCTCCCATGATGCGAATTATTCAACAACATATTATGTAAAAATTTCCATTTAAAGTCTCGAAGCGACGCATTGTCATCCTACAAGGTAAATTTCTCCATTTTCTTTTCTCCATGTCCGCGGTCTAATAATTCACTCCAATCGATTTTCTCGAAATTCCTATGGAATGATAATACTGAATTTTGAATTTCAGGTGGCACTCCCGATCCATATCCAACCCTAATGCTTATCCACGGAGATTCGTACTCGTGGGGTACAGGAAACGCATTAGACGGAACTTCCCTGGCCTTTCACGGACGTTTGATCGTAGTTTCCATCAATTTTCGTCTCGGAGTGCTTGGTAAGTTCATTTCATTCTCTCTATGGTTATCCGAAACCGTTTCAATATTATCATGTATGTTATCAGATTCAATCTAACATCTGAGTCATGTAAATACGATTAGCTATAATCATCTTTACACCGATTTGATCTCATTGTTTAGAGTTCGTATTATGATATGAATTCATTGATATCATTACATTCGAAGAAAAGAATAGTTTTCACATACATTGATTAATATATGAACCTTTTTCTCTACGTACTCTTTTCGCAAGACCAGATCAATCTAAGCGGTTGAACAAAAATTTATCACGGTATTAATCGGTTCTGTCAAACTTTGTATGGTTATCATTTCAGAATTTGTTCAACATAAATCGAATTTCATTCAATATAATCCAAATAGAAATTGTGTTGAATTTTTCATTTATTTTTCGCTGATAATGGATTTAATGAAGATATTTTAGAAAATCTGAAATTTCAACTGTGTTATTCATGTTTCATTTGATACACGGTCATTTCAGAAAGTTTATTAGTAACTTCTTTTTCAATATACCTGATATATAAACATCGTGTATCGAAGCGATTCTTCGATAGAGATTATTGCCCATTTTTCTTATTGTTCTATGTTTTTATACTCTTCTATGTGTGCACACGTATCAGTCAGAATGTAACGATGAAGTTTCGTTCACGTGCTTTCTATAGTAGTTGATCGAAGATTGAACTCTCTCCCTGACCACCACGCGGTACGTTTTTTATATCCTTCCGAAGAGTTCTTTACGATGTTATTCCACATCCTTTTTTCCACTCCATTCAATCGAAACTTTTTCCCCTTCATCAATCACACAAAAGAAAGTCAGGAGTTATTCGATAGCAATATAGAGATAGCTAAATGTATCAAAAAATATCCTTTCCTTATTTTCATAATATCGAAGGACACTAATTATTCATTCATTCTCTCGCGATATTTTTCTCTATAATTCAGTCAACGCGATGAATCTAAGCATGAACCGGATTAACATCTCTTCTTGTTTGTGTCCCTGTTTCGTGAACCCCATTCAGGAATACGTATCTTATTCCTCAGTTTCTTTCCAAGCCAGAGCAGGCAAATCATTTGGTTGCAACAATGGTTCATGGCTGACTACCACTCGTGTTTTTCTACTGACCTACGGTCATTCGGTTTTCCCCAACCACCAAGTTTGAATTCTTTGGTTTGGAAATCTGAACTCGCGGAAGTTTGAATATCATTAGACTTACTTGTGAATTCCGATAAGATCAGAAGCAGAAACCGCCGATTGGATGGAGACTATGCATGACATCGAACAAAATATGTCCAGGTGACAGGAAAAAGGGGAAAAGAGAAAAGCGTGCAGTATAAGTTTTTTACAGAGCGTGTCTCGCAAAGAGAATACCGAAGGCACGTACATTCGCGCGAATGAATGTTCTTTTGTATCACAGCTGCTGAGCAATTTACGAGGAGGAGTATAATAATCCCCAAGTGAGTCGTCGCGCAGGTAAACCCTGTCAGAGAACGATAACACGTATCCGGCGAGGCTTTCCGTCTACGTTCGTCAGCTAATCGTCGTGTGAATATTTCACGAGGCAATCTACCACCCGTTGAATTTCTGAAACAAAAGCGACCTCTCTTGCTTTTGAGCGTCAGCGATGAACAAGGTCGTCATCGTCGTCGTCGTCGTCGTCGTCGTCTTCATGGCTATGTGTGCAATAGCGTCATTTCGCGATTAAAGAGCTTCTCCTTTCTATGCTAGCAAGTATCTTAATCGGAAATGCGAGGTGAAACGAGCCGGAAAAAATCTAAACAAAAGAACAAAAATCGTTTTGAAAAACATGGACTGTGTACCGTTGTGTGATACTATATGCATGCATGATCGTATACATAGACATTGAAAAGATACTGAAAAAGAGGAACTGAAAGAGGAGAAAAAGAACAATACATATGTATGTACATCTTGGCGAAAGATTCGGGTCAACATAACGAACGAATTGAATGAGTCAAAGGGAGAAGGAGAAAAAATCTGAAAGGGGAGAATTTTTAAGAAAACGCCTTTGGCGTGGAAAAAAGAGAAAATAAAAAAAAAGAGAAGATAACGATAAAGCGTCGCGACGTCTTTCATCGTTTCTGAAGAGAGACTCGGGGACTTTTATCATGGGTATTCAAGACCGCGAATGGACCCTGGAATAACAAATTACGCCCGTGCCGTGACTCGAAGGAAGCATCTTCTTTGGATACGAGATAAAAAGACAAACGAACCTTTGACTCTTCATCTCCATCTACACACCTTCGAGATGCCAAATTACTTTCACAGTTCATTTGATTCATCGTTGATTCATCATCGCAATCGAGCTTATTTCAAACTTTCTCAAATTGCTTCTTTTGTTACAATTCTTATGGGCGGGAATAGTTCGGGCGGTCATTTGGAGATTCCAAATTTCATTGCCGTTGGATTTTCATCATTACTTTTATAATTTTTTTTCTTCGTATTATTTGATTCCACTGTGAAATCTTCGTTGTACGTTGGATCAGAATTCCGTGTATACCCTGTACAATGAATAGAGAGCGAGCGTTTTACGATCGTTTGTTGAGTTGCTTTTCGATGAAAACTACATCCACGTCTACGGTACGTGACTATTACTACCCGCTGTTGGTACACCAAAGGCCTAGGGCGGTCGACGGAAGAATTTTAAATATTGCTACGTCGTATATTTTTGTGAAACAACCCCATCAACGAGACTGAGCTCACCACCGCGGATGCCTCGTTTTCCGGCTCTCGTTCCCTTTGTTTCGTCGTAGCAGTTCCATCTTTTGCTTACCACCACCCATATGTGTTTTGTTCGTTGGAGAATGAATGAAACAACCAACGACGACGCCTCTGGCATTATTCGGTACTATCGCTACCTAGATTCATGTTTTTCTCTGCTTATTTTTTACTTTTTGTGTTTATTCGTACTCTCTCAACAACAACAACAACAAAATACACAGGACGTTATGTAAAATCATCGCTTTTATGTGATTTCGATATTTATTCAGAATCATTTGATTTTATCCTACAATGACATGTGAAAATGATCATATTATTTGAATTCTGTTCGGCATCAATCTGAAAATAAATCTATTTTCTGCTATTTTTCATTTTTGTTCGCTGGATTTTGCTTATTATGAAACAATGCGTATCAGCTCGATAATTAAATCTTTCCCACAATTGGTTAAGTTGAATGTTTGAGATTGAAAAGAGTCACCAACAACGATCCACATATATCTTCCAAGAGACAAAAAAAAAAGAGAAAAAAGAGAAAAAAAAGTGAGTTGAATAATCACTCGAATATTAATTTTCTTAAAGTGGTAGGGTAAGGTCCTCTGATTACCTCATCTTTCTTCCCTTTTTTCTCTTTCTTCTATGAAGTAGATGAGTGTGAAGAAAGAGGGGACGAGAATAATGAGACTTGAAGAGAAGAAGAGAGAGCACATAAAGAAGATAGATAAGAGAAATGAAAAAGAGAAATGAACGAAGCTGAGTATTCGAGCCAAGTAGACAATCGTGTTAAGTTAAATTCCATTGATGAGGTATATATATATATATATATATCCACTCTTACCCCATTGAAGTCTTCGTTCGGAATCTCGTAGTCGTTCGCTGATGGCTTCTACGCGATTCTTCGACTTTGAAAATAAGAAAAAGGAGAGGGAAGGAGGAAAAAAGCATAAAATACCGTCTCTCGCGTGTACAGAGAATCTCGTTGACGATGGGCATACTAGGTCAATTTGATTCAATAATTCTTCTTTGTCTCATGTTGTTAAATGTTATCGCGTATACGTCTAAGCAAATTCGAAAGAGTAAGATATAAAAACCACGACCAATGGGAATGATTCAAGTTACTGCATCGGAAATTTCTTCTGAGCACAGTTACGTAAATGTTACATCAAAGTTACATAACGTTAAGTAACCAGTTACGTAACTTGGGAGTCACATGTGACTCACAATTTCCTACTCAATTACATGACTATGTGAGGAACAATGTTACATCATAGTTACGTAAATAAAAAGATTTTTCACGTGACCAATGCATAAATTCAACGTGATGGCGATGTCATGTCAATACTGAAGAATCATATCATATAATCATCACATAAGAATGCCAATTCTTTCGTGATCACATCCCAGCAAATACTGAACGTAACATTGATGTAACTACCACACAGTTGGAAATTTTGTGTTAAATTCAACACATTTCACATGTCCCAAACGGTCCACACATATTTTTGTGTCGATATCACATAATGTATTTGTGTTAGCTAATAACTCAAGCTCGATGTAAATAATATAACACAAAAGGATGTTGATAAAATTTTGATTGGAATTTCCGATCGTGTAAATTCAACAGATAAGTACTGTCAAATGAAATCCAAAATAAGGAATGAATCAACAGTTCACAAGTGTAATTTATGGATTTTTTCACATCAATCAAATGTGAAAATCACACTTTTTTCGTGTTGAAACAATGCATAAGAATAAATTGAAAAAAAGCAGTACTTCAATGAGCATTGAACATGGATCGTCGGGACCGAATGTTGAAGCTGTATCACTCAAGCCACTGCCGGTCCTTTGATTGAGTATACTTTCTTTGCGTATATCGACTCGCACTCTATCTTCAAATTCACATATCTAGAAAACGAATTTCCATTACAATGAAAGCTAAAACCAAAATGCATGAACAGTTCTTCCGACGACTACTAAAGTTACACGTACATAAAAGTTTCATAAAAAAATAGCTCCCACCACTGGCGATCTTCCCTTGGTAGTTGAGAACAACCCAATTTTTATGTTCAATCTTGAGTTGAATAACATTTGTGTCATTTTGACACTTTTTTTCACTTGTTTGAATGATTTCACATTATAAATCAGTTGAGACCTGATTACACAAGGACTGTCTGTAGAAGTTACACGTGGTTGTGTTGAATATTTAACAGAAAATTCATGACACACGGATTTTTTAACACATTTACACAAAATTTTCAACTGTGCACGTACCCAGGTAACAACACAGCATGTTGAAGCGCTTTGAAAGCGCGTTGCTACTTGGGTTAGCTATAAAACATATGGTAATAGGTTACTATCGATATTCACTAGATATGTACCTGAAAAAAAACTCTTCTGAACACCCAACTATACAGAAATAGTTTGACATTTCCCAACTTATCCGACACTCCCCTCACTAATGCATAACATAAAAATGGCAAGTTATGTTTTCCTCAAGTCACTTGCTTATGTAACTGATACATAACATAGAAGTAACAAATTTCTACGAAATATAAGCATAACATATTATATAATTGTTACATCACATATACGTAACACAGTTACGTCACTTGTGATTTCTGTGTTATGTAACATTTAAATATAGTGTTCACTGGGTAGAGTTTGCAACGGGGATCGATACGATTTTTCTTGAAGAACAATGATAAGATTGATGATGATGGGTATTTATTGGAATTTTTCAAAAATTAAGCAATGAGAATGAATGAGAATAATCCAGTCTGAACTGGTTGAACATTTCCATTCATTCTCATTCAAAAAAATCCAATGGGAATGAATTGGGGTTTTCCAAAGGGTTGTTATTCAGGAAAATCTGATTCAGACTCATTTGAAGCATCAATCGAAATGAATGGGAAATCCGATGAGAAAAGATAGAAACATGTTCTGAAAAAGTTTTTCTCAACAACCAACGTACGGTTTATAATACGATATATATACGCAATCTATATCAATTCACCAAACCCATATATCTTCGATTTAACTATTCCATATGACGAGTCGTTGCTGAAAGAAATCCAAACGATACATTATGTGTTATTGGCGTGGTGATCACCCATCCAACGTTGCACCGCAGTCCTCGTTGCTTGACCTATGAGATAGATCTGGGACACCCTCTCATTCGATATCGTGGTTCGCTTCTTACCAATGTGGTTCAAATGGCTTTCTAACGGGAAGGGAATATAGTAATGAGATTCAATTGGTAATAGCCCACCGGAAATATGTTGTAGAAGTTTGAATCGTTTATAAAAATGAAACGAAAACTCAAACTCACTAAATATGATAAATTATTGTTATTTGCCTCGTCAAATTGACTTCTTGAAATTGAAAACATCGTCTAAAGGGTCTAAGTATTTTGTTATTCGATTATTAATGCGTTTCAATAAACGATTCAAATTTCAGCAGCATCCGGAAATACGAAAGGTTATACACTGAGAGAAATTTATCATTAAAATTTACTGGTTTTCCCATCAGACGGGAGATATACTTGACATAAAAATTCGATATACTTGGCGTGAGATCACAAGTTGATGAGAAAAAACAGTAATTTTTCATAATACGAAGTGTGAAAATTAAAACCAGTGAGAATTCATGTGAAAAACATGCATTTCTTATGACACAAATTGTAAACAAAAATCTCAATTGGTAAGATTGATACAAATTGAAAACGATAACATTTTTAAGAATGATGAGTGGCTTCGGGGGAAGAAGCAAGGTTCATGATCATGAACAATCATGTTTGACGCGGGTGAAGATAAAATTTTTTTCCTAGTTAATATAATGCTAGGAAAAATTACTGGTATTTCCCATCAGTTTGTTATCATATGTTAAGTATATCCCTCGCTTACTAACAAGAACCAGTACATCTCAATGACACGTTTCTTTCAGTGTATCGGAATTATCAAAAGCATGATAAAGAATGAGTGACAACTGAAAGTTTCCTATATTAACTCCTACAAGAATCAATGGGGAAATTCTACAAGATGCATGTTGAATGGGTTTGTATGGGAAATTTCCATTTCAATCCGTCTCAGCCTTCCACATGGATCTTTGAATGGGTTTCAATAGGAAATGTCTGAAACCGAATCATATGGGCAGGAATAGGTTGTTTCTGGAATGTAGGGAATGATGAATGGTCCATCTAGGAAGTAACCGATTTTAATGACAATAGTTTGTTTCTAGCGAAAAGTTCACAGGAAGAATTAAGAAATTTCCCTCTTTGTCCGACAAGGATGAAAAGGAAAATTTCACGAGATCAGTGTTAAATGAGTTTGTACAGGGAATTTCCATGTGGATTATTGAAGGGATTATTGTTGGTTTCCAACGAATGTGTAATGGGAGGCAATGGAAAGTTTTCCTCGCCAAATCTCACTAAATCACATTGAATCTTAGACAATGTTCTGACCGAATCTAATACGGCAATTTCTCAATGAGATGATTTGGTCAGGAGGATGAATTCTTTGAATGTGAATCTAGTTGAGTCTCGCCAAATCTATTCGAATTTCGAACAATGTTCTGGCCAAATCTCATGGAATTCCATTTGTCAGATTCGATGGATTTGTTTGAAATCGAATTTTGTAGGTAGGAATGGTTCGTTCCTAGAATATAAGTAATGAACAAGTTTCTGTCGAAAAAATCCAGTGGGTTCCCTGTTTGTTCTAAATGGATGTTCAATCGGTGCCAATTAGAAGTTGCTCATCTCTGTTCCTTACAGGAAAGATCCCATTCAAACCCATTCAATTCATCAATTGGATCAAATCAAATTTTCGTCCTGGAAATTTCCAATTTGATCTTATTCGATGTTCGTCTTCTACAATTTTCCCACTAGGTCTCATAGGAAGAGACGTGGAAAACTTCCCATTCACATCCCAATCAACATTCAATCAGAATCAAATGCAAATTTCCTATAAAAATTCATTCAACGCTCATCTTGTGGAATTTTCTCATTCATTCTCATAGAAGCTGACATGGGAAACTTCCCATGGCCACTCATTGAACATTTTCTGAAAACGAGCAGTGATTCCAGTTAGATATTCCTCAAAGGAATTTACTCATTATTCACAGTTCAGAAACATCCTATTCCCGCCCATAGAATTCGGTTTCAGCAATCTTCCATTGAAGCCCATTCGGAATTGATGTGGAAGGCTACAGCAGATCCAAATGGGGATTCCTTATTTCATCCCATTTAACGTTCACCTCGTGGAATTTCTCCATTCATTCTTATAGAAGCCATATACGAAAGTTCGTATTGTTGCTTATTCCCTACAGTTCTTTCATTAAAACGGATGAAACCTCTCATATTTCCAATGGGCTATCATCAATTGGATTCTATTACTACATACAATATTTCCTATTCAGTCTTTTTATGCATTTTGAATGCGCCCCGGAGTAGTGTTTATGGTTCCCATTCAAACCCATTCAATTTGAATTGGTTTCTATCGGTTTCTGTGGGATCTTTTGAGCAGGGATAGGAATCAGTTTTATTTATTTTTTTTTCAATAACAAAATTGTATAAAATTCTCGAATATTTTGAATGGTGAACCATAGTTTGATGAATGAATTGCACTGAGAAAAAGGTACCTAGCTGCGGCAATTGAAATTTACTTGTGCCAGCTAAATTTTGGCTGGCGTAAATACGACCTACGCCAAAATTCAGTATCTCGCACACGATAGTCTCGCGAAATTCCTCGGACATGGTCTTGCAAATACTCTCGGAATCCAACTTAATTTATATTTGTATTCCTCTAGAGGCATTAAAAAATCGTATTCGTTCTGATTAAAATTCCGAATTCCTTTGAATGGATAGTTTTTTACAGAGTCGCGAGATCTCGCTTAGGTATTGGATTGTTTAATACACGGAGAAAAATTTATACTTAAATTTACTATGGGACTTTGTAACCGAGGAACAGACTGAACTTACGATGAAATTTACTATGAGGAGATAATAGAAACATGATCATGTTCAATTCACTATGTTTTACAGTAAATGCCATTGGAAAGTCAGTAAATTTAACTATAAATTTCCCTCCGTGTGGGCGAGACACTTGAAAGACAACCCGAGATTATTTGCGAGACTCTAAATTTCCGCGCGGGAAGTCTATAGTTGCCTGAAATATGAAAAAAACAAATGATTCAAGAAAAATACAAAATTTGGCTCTGAGAGATAAAATTTATTTGATCCAACTAAATTTCCTAGTTGTCTACTATTTCACCAAACCCTCTTTCTTCTCGCAGTCGTTCGAGTCGGTTGATGTTTAAACATAATTTTCAATTAAAAAATTCAATACTTTTCCACTGTTCTTTGTGATTCAAAATTCAATAAATATATCTCAAATTGTGCTAAACGTTGAGAAGCGTTTTGTTCTCTTACAAGGTGTATTCTGAAGTTTAATCCTTGAGATATGAATTTTTTCATTAAATTCATTGTCGTTGGAACTTTTCAACCAATCCAATCGTTTCAGAAAAATTTTGCATCCATATGAATAATTTCTCATCATTATGCATGGTTGTAGTTTTGGGTCTATTATGAACATGAAACTTTGTGGTTTCCTCGTAATTCGTATGTAATTTTCCCCCACGTAACTCTATTAATACGAAATATTAAATATTCGTTACGAATGAAGCAAACAAGTACATAATACTGTTGTAGGAGATACAGAAGCGTAATTCATCGCTTCGTCGAACGTGTGAAAGTAAAATCAATTGATTTTCATCTGGCATAATGAATGGATTGAATTTCATCATTATTGGTATCATTATGGTACTCGTCGTGTTTAAAATTATTCCACTATTACTACCATTATTATCTTCATTACAAGTCAGTTCTCGTATTTGGTATTTGGTATTCTTAACACGAATATTTGACGTCACCCGGCAATACAACATTGGGATTGATTATTTCGACGTGTTCTCAGCGTAATATCGTGTGGTTTGATTATGGGTGACTCCCAAAATTATGGATTTCATGAATAATAATTCATTTCATCCAAATTGTTATGGATTCATAATGTAAATGAATTGTCATTACAATATTCTCCCCCAGAATTCTAATACTTGGGATTCTATATTTGTTAGAACCAATGCATTAGATTTTTTTTTTCGAGAAGTTATTTTATAGTACTAAGTTTTATGAGGATTCGACACTAATTTCGAATTTTTCCCTGTTGGTAAAATGAAGGTTGATAAAAATGTATTTTCATGGAATGCCGTGGTTGTCGAAGCTGTGAAATTCAACGATTTTTCAAGATATTTAAACAACCGGATATAAAAATTCCATCAGAGGGACAGTGCTGTAAATTCCGTGGCATACAAATAAACTTCTCTCAGTGTAAATGAAATGAAACCGCGTATGCTATTGATTCCAGGAAGAGAAGATTTTAGTATGCGGTGTGGCAGCGCAGCGACGGTTTCAATTTTCGTTATAAAATTTACCAGACAGTGTTTGAATGAAATTCATCGATCATAGGTTGATCTAGTAGGAAATATTTTTATTTCTCTTTCATGCAATTGCATGAAATCTGTTCTATTTTCTGATACGTGACTTTTATAATTGTTCTTTCGTATCATCAAAAAACATTTGTAAAAATTATATTCTTTGTTTTCTTTTTGCAGGTTTTTTGAAGACTGGCACGAAGAGCAGTGCTCAAGGAAATTACGGTTTGATGGATTTGGTCGCCGGTCTCCATTGGTTGCGGGAAAATCTCGGTGCGTTCGGCGGTGACCCAGACAAATTGGTTTTGTTGGGCCATGGCACGGGCGCTGCTCTCGCCAATATGTTGGCAGTCTCGCCTATGGCCAAAGGTGCGTACAGATTTCTTCAACATGAAAATGATTGGCATTTTTTCCAGCGCAGAAAAGAATGTGTGATGGAGATACAGTGTTCATTTATTACAATTCATTTCACGTAAGCGTAATAAGCATTTTTCTAATTCTCTATGAGAGGTATGCGTGTAAAAGTAGATATACTAAATATTCTAATATTTGTTTTTCCCCCAGGTTTAAACCATATTTGCGTACATGAATAATCGATTCGCATTCACGCGTATTGATCCATCATTCTGTTTACAATTCGCACATGCTTTCATTTGTTATTATCGTACACTCGTCTTTTCCAGTTCATGAAAAGGAATAAGATGGGTGTTCACGGATATGAATTGAAATTCAATCAGAAGGATGAAAATTTCTGTAATTCATATATCGTTGACGTTCCAATCATTTCTCGAAACGAGTTAGTAATTAAACGAAGAAATACTTGAACGAACGTCTCTTTACTGTTTTGGTACCGTGTTTCATGAGGATTTTTGATTCTCTGGTTAAAAAAAATCAATAGCATCAGTCAGGTTTGGCAAGATTCAATCAGAATGACATTGAGAAAATACATTCATCTGATTCAATCTCATTGAAAATGGTTGAATAGGATTTGGTCAGAATATTGTGCAAGATTCAATGAGATTTCACTGAGAATCAATGGGTTTGGTTAATCAGAGTTGGAAAGAATGGAGTCCCAAACATTGTCATCACTTCCGATTTAAATTTTGTTACATTTTATTCTAAATTCATCTGAATGGATGATTTCCACTTTACTTGTGAGTTCACTTCATTATTTGATTTTTCATAAAAACCACTGTTCCCGAATTGTTGATTCCTGTTTTGGATTTCCGCTGCAGACATCTTTGACGGTTCAAACTATGTGTATACAATTCTTATCTAACCCTTGTTCATTTTCGCATTTGTCGAGATTGAAAAAAGATATCATCTTGTTAGCACAATAAATTTTGAGTTTCCGGAGTGGAGCTGCGTCTTGTAACGGTTGGTTTCCGACGTTCCGCCATCATTGCAGCTGGCTTCTTTAATGATGACGAAACGTCGGTAACCAACCGGGACAAGACGCGGCTCCACTCCGGACGCTCAAAATTTATTTAATTTTGCAAGACCGCACAGTGAATCTTCGCTGAAGCAATTAATCTTTTTACCACAATAATATGTTGTTTGGATTATAAACTCCAACGATTGATTGACAACAGAATAAACACGAAATTCCTAAAACCATGTGCTCGAATGAATATGAATTCACATGAATGGAAGATAATAAAAGAGAGAAGTGCAATATGAATGAAATAAAAGTTATAAAAAAATTCCCTTAAACTTGATCGCTCCAGAGGGAAGAAAATTCGTGATATATCCTTGTACAGTCGTCACTCGTACGGAAAATAACGAATGGTTAGAAAAAGCGGTAACGCGATACCTACAGATTGGAATCAACACCCATCGTTACCGTTAGCGATGTGCTATCTCAGTTGGAAACCGATGGATGCAGTAGTCTCTCCTATCTCGTCTCGAATCCCATGTAAGAATATATCAAGAATTCACGATAAAGTTTTCTGACAATGCAGCTGTAGTTCTGCATTCATGCAATTTCATGAAACGCTATCATGTCTGTCGTGAAAGTTTCAAGAATCTTATAAAACAAATTTTCTATCGAATGTCGTACATCGGCGAAGAGAAGTATAAAACAGATTCGCGTTCCAGATAGTGCCGGATTTTATTTCAATCACACGTGAACAAATCCGTTTGGAAAGTTTCATATTTTTTTCATAATAGGATTTTCGTGAAAAACAAAAAAGGAATATAGCGAAACAGTTTCTGTGGCACTATCTGTTGTTAACATTTTTTTTTATTTTTTTAGAATGTGTCCGATTTTTCGAACATACGACAATAATGATCATAATAGAAACTGACGTTCCCGAATTTTCCCTCTGTTTTCTGGAAAAATTATGAGTTTCACAATTCGTTGGGGATGAGCAGCTGAGAAATTTATTTTATTAAATTCCTCTCAATGCGAGGTAGAGTGAATTACTTTACCCTTCAACTTTGCTTCATATCCACCCCTTACCCGAAAAGGGAGAAATATAAGAAAGTGTTACGTTATAACCCCCTCCTCTCCTCCAATACATCATATATGGAATTCGATATGTTTCATTGAATCACTCGATTTAAATAGTTTGCCGAAAATGATTTGAAAATAGAGTTCGAGGGGTGAGAAAACAACGTTCGAAGTTCCGTTCATAATTCACATTTTGCTTTTGCTCTTAAACTAACATAATACGGTTCTCGTAATTCAAAACATGTAAAATCGATTACTGAGTTTTGTAAAAAGCAAATGTACTCGGTCTTCCATTATTCGACAAACGTTTTGAAAAAGTAAGAAAAACTTTGAAACTAAAATTCATTCGTATTTTACGACGTGATAAAATGTGATTCGTATCGAACAAAGGAAATAAACAAAAGAAGGAAGTGGGACGATTGGGGGCGAGGGGAAGTATTTTTCTTCGAGCGAAGTGATTGAGAAAACCCACCTTTCTTATAATAAAATTTATATTTTTCTCTAATCTTTTTGTTTTTCGTCCCAAAAGATGAAAGAACAGTGAAGAGACTCTTGATTATACGTGGAACGATTGTAGCTGCGATAAGTGAATTTTTGTCGCCTCGTTTGGCTGCTGTTGTTAAAAAAATTCCACTCTTGCGGGTGTTCGAGTACTTGGTTACAATAGCTGAAACTTAGTTGATGCAGCTAAAAATTGATTTCCGTGCATAAAATATTCACGTATTCATGGATTGCATCCGCACGGAAAAAAAATAAATAATGGTGGTAGCTACTCATTTTTTTAGCACTCTTTTTTCACCGCTGTAGCTATTTTTTAGCTACCGCAGTAGGAAATTGTAGCTGTGACTGCAAAGGTTTTTGATATTTGGATAGCCAAATAATTTAGCTATTGAATTTTCGCTGCGACAGCTACATTTCTTGCTACTACCGCTAAGTGAGTGGCTATGACAGCTGAAAAATAACTCTCGTAGCTAACTTCTAGCTATCCAAATAATAGCTAATTATTTTTTTCCGTGCGGGAAATTTATAAACTTCATTGAACTCCCGGAGCAAAATGTAAATGTAGTGCACCGTAGCAACTACTCACTTCTCACCTTATTTATGATCCTATTCATGAGTGGTCATAGCAAGAATTCGAAATTGGCACAGTGCAAATTTTGACATTGATATTCTCACACTTCTCCCTGTTACAGCAAAGTGAGTAGCTGAGGCAGCAGTGAATGGCAAATTTTTAACACTCAACCATAAAACAAATCTTGTTGAAAACTCTGATAACGGTAACTATCACTGTAAAAAGATTACATTAATAGTTAACAAATATCAGTTTGAAATCCGACTTAATATAGCATGACATTAAGGTTAATCCATTTTATTCACACATAATATATTATATTAATAGTTATCTGATGATCTATCACCCTTTGATATAATGGATTATGAATGCCATCATATTTTCACTAATTACTCATCATATTTATATACAGTGGATAATCAGTTAACTATTAATATATTACATTGTACATGAAGACAATAGATTGTCTTTGAAGTTATGCTACATTAGTTCGGATTTCAAATTGATATATGTTAACTATCGACGTAACCCGTTTTACAGTGTACTGGAAATTGCAGCAATTGTTCTTGACATGATAATCAAAACTGTGAATACGGTCTCATCTTTGGAATTTCAATCGATATAACGAAATCTTCATTTTCTATCGAAATTATCTAATTCATATTCGTTTTTGTAGCATAATATAAAATGGATTTTTTGAGAACAAGGGAAAAAATGAATAAATGTCAATTACGACGTAAGACTGCCGCACTATGGAAAGTGTCATGACAGAAGAATGAGATATAAAAAAGGAGAAAAGAAGTACCGACAGTAGAAGAAGAAGAATACGTTGTCATCTACCTTCGGTCTCACATGTACTTCCAGGATTGTATTCCTCTCAAGAACTAACTCATTCTCCTCTTCATATACATCACACAATTCTTTTTCCTACTATTCATTCCTTTCTTTCATGCCGACAAAATATTATCTCGAAATGAATACCAACAGTTTTTTCATCTTTTCATCTAAAAGTGACAATAGATACATTCAATTGGAAAATTTGTATAAAGTGTTTTTATTTTTCTTTCAGTTTTTTCTTGATAACTCGAGTGGGAAAGTTTTCACAATTATATATAATTTATACAGGTTTATATATAAATTATATAAAAATTATACAAAATTTTGAAAATTCTTCTACTCGGGAAAGGCAGAATAAGAAAAGAGATTTGATCGATTGTATTATTGTGATATCTCATGATAGATTCTTTTTTAATGAGTTGGAAACGAGTATGGAAACTAGCAATTTAAACGGAGGTTTCGTTTGGCTTTTGCTTCAGAATTTCGATTTAGCATATATCAAGAGGGAATGATTCTCAATCGTATTGTCCTTGAAAAGATTTATATCTCCTTGGTAGAAAAAAATTACGGTATCCTTGTAGCACAGAAGATTCTGGTTTTCTATGCAAAAATATGCTGATAAAATTTGGAGGATGACTAAAGAATATTCATAAAACGTTCTCACAGTATCCACAATGTTTTATAAAACATCGGATGAATACCTTGAGAATTGTGATTTTAGTTCATCCTATGGACCTCTGTAGAACGTTTAAAACAGTCCCATCGTAATATCCTACGAACAGAGAAAATTTCTGTTACATGGAAAAAAAACTTGTAAAATTTCTCTACGTAGCACAAGGACGGTGCGTTTCGAGACTTTAAATTGCGAATTCCCCAAGTTCATTGTATTTGCTATAACATATATTACGCTAAAAGTGAAGTGAGTGAGAAAACTTGCAGTAAATTTAGTAGTTCTATTACTTTATGGACAATATTACATTATGTATTGTGAAATTTTCGATTTAAAAGCTCGAAGCGTTGCATCACTGCACTACCCTCTCAATTTTCACAATTTTGTTCACCCCTGTCGGATAAGCAGAGGACACTTCATGTGGATTACAAAACTTTTTACCACTACATGCAGTTATATATTTCTATTCGTTGAGAATTTCATCCATTCGAACGGAAAATAATTCCATTACTTCACGAGAAAAAAATATTGAGAATATTCTTGTTTTTCTTTGGTGCAGAGAATATAGGAAAACTTACTATGTACCTTTTTCAATATAACGAAATATTCATACTTTCTAAATTTGAAAGGACGAAAAATCACTCATTCCATTCCATCAAATCTCAGAAGTGAGCTTGTCCGCTCCGAATTGTATTTCCACTCGTTTCGAGCTCGAGTCGACAAATTTGGACGGTTTTTGTCCCCGGGTTGGAAACTTTGAACGGTTTTATAATCTTCTTATTCTATTTTTAGGCTGATTTTGTTCTGATTGTTGTATAATGCGGACAAAGACAGTACTTTTTCATGATTTGAGTCTGAATTTCTTCTCCAACGAGTGAAAACGATCGAATGTAAATTCGGACTCAAATCATGAAAAAGTACTATTTTTGTCCGCATTATTCAACAATCAGGACAGAATCAGCCTGAAACGAAGTATGGGGACAAAAACCGTCAAAGTTTTTCAACTCGGGTCCTCATGTTTGATTTTTGAACTGTTTTTGTCCGTGTTATTCAATAATCAAGACAAAATCAGTTCCAAAATCAAACACGAGGACAAAAACCGTCCAGATTTTTTGACCTGAGAGGCAACCCTCATTCTTCCGGAATCAAAGATTCACTTTAAAATTGAAGTGATTGTGAATTTTCAATTTCAAACCTTGGGCCCGTCATTCTAAAAAAGTCGATATTTCACTCGAAAATTTTCAGGAAGTAGAATACCTACAAATATTGACTTTGTGAGCAGGAAATAAACAAATCAAAAGGGAATAAATTGTTGGCAGATTAATGCTCTTCTTCTCCCCGATAATTCACTCTGTTCGAATTTTTGTATCGATTGGTTGTAGATTTAGTGAGGAGGGTCATACTACTTGGTGGTACGGCTCTTTCACCTTGGGCAGTCCAACGTGATCCATTAACGGCAAAACATAAAGTCGCTGAACAGACAGGATGCCCTACGGATGTCGATGCTGATGACATCGCGCCTTGTCTTCGATTGAGAAGTTTAGACGAGCTTTTAGACGTACAATTGAATTCCCCCAGATTTACATCCGGATTCGCGCCATTCGTCGATGGGACAGTTTTACCGCAACCGATTCATCAAGTGAGTATATCATTCTCATGATTAGATGTTATTCATTACTCCTGATAATTCATAGAGGTTTGATTCAATGAGAGTACAGTAAAACCTCGCTTATCCGGCTCTCTATTAACCGAGGTAAAATTTACCCGTATCGCTTCGGATAAGCGGGGTTCTACTGTGTGTTTCAGTATTAACTCTCTCAGTCGACTCTCTCCACATTACCTCGGATAAATAAGGCTCTACTGTAGATAATTCTTAATAAGGATCAAACCTGTATGGATTATTTGCAAAGAATTTCTGACTAATAAATGATACGTCATATACCTGGTGAAGAAAATCCTTCATATTCTTGTTACATCCCATTTACTCCAGTTCAATAATGTTCTCATTCGCTGATTGGATTTTATGAATTTTTCACATCAAGGATCGAACTCAAGAAGTAGAAATATGATAAACATTGATTTCAAAACGTTTCTTTATCACGGAAAAAGGCAGTTATTTTAATGAATTATTTTACTAATATTAATCCACATTTCAATCGATGTAAAGATGTTCACTGGACGATTATATTCCAATTTCCCCATCGCGTCTCCCATTGTATCGGAGGACAACGGTTGATGAGGTTAAATTTGATCTTGCGTAACAATGGTCATCACTCATTTGATGAGTTTGCTAATTGAATGGATAACCGATTGACGGATGACAAATTCGGCGCATTGCTGTAAATTCACGTCATTAAAGTTCATCCCACAGATAACAATATTATCATAACAATGATCACAATAAGAACGACTTTGAAAATAACGCGATTAGATTTCTTTATGATTTTGTCCTTCATTTTCAAATCAAAGTACTTTTATGTGCCCCTAGCTCCAATCCATGTTTCGAATTTACACGATCGTTATACAGGTAAATATTTTCCTCCGCGAATAATGAATATCAAATTTCAAATTAACATTTACAATCATGTTAATGAGTGTAACGTATAGCAGAGTTTGCGAGGATTATGGATTTCTCTGTTTCTAGATTATGGAATACATATGTTGGGCTGTTCTCAACAAATATGCGGTATAACATATACGCGATACTATTTGAATTTCATTAAAGACTGTGCGTTTAAGAGCGCACATTAGGGTTCATAGTGTAGAAATTTAATACCCTGAAATGAGAAAACAGTCATGGTTAGTGCGAATCATAATAATTCCCCAAACCTCAAATTCAGGACATGGAGTACTGCGTTTCCTGCCAGTACTGGAGTATTTAATTTCCATCGCTATGTAGGTGATAGTGCTCATTTTCCCTATTTGATTGTGTTTTTATTTGCCAATCGTTGGGTGTCGTTTTTAGAAACCAATACTGTTATTTTTCCGTAATTAGGTAACATGAAGACAAAGGGTGACTGCAAACTTTGCGCCTTCATTCGGACATCGAATTTCGGAATGAATTGTTGTCGACGATACTGTAATTCGAAAGGTTCGACTTCCTACTAAATTAACGGGATAAGTGAAGATATCACTGTTATTATCAGACGGTGTAGTTGAAATTTGTGATTGGTCATTTGAAGGGTTGGCGCGCACACTGAACAGTGCCTAGGGAACACTCTAAAAAGAAAGTCTTAAGGACGCTCAAGCATCAGGCGGAGCGGGTAAAATTTAGAGATCGACCGAAATTTTTTGCCGAAACTGACTAAAATTGAAGCTCTGATTATTGGTTTCGAAAAAAACTTGGTATTGGTCGTTGGAAGTGTAGATAAGCTCCTTAATAATGCAATTATCATACTTGAGATCACATATCAATGTGATTAATGAAATAATTTCGATTTTCGGTTTAAATTTTCGGCTAATGCTTGTCGGCCGAAATTGTAAACCGAAAATCGCAAGTATTTTGTTAATTACAATGACATGTGATCGTAAGTATGATAATTGGATTATTAAGGAGCTCGTCTACACTTCAAACGTCCAGCTCTAAGTTTTTTTCGGAACCAATAATCACAACTTCAATTTTAATCATCTTCGGCACAAATTTTCGGTCGATCTCTAGTAAAATTTCACGCCAACTTTCTTCATAAATTACTTGATAAAATTGAATCTCCCAACCAGAAATTGACAACAGGCGCAGTACTGCACCAGTACTAGCCAAGACTGGCAGGGTACTGGTATTTGTCGGGAATGATAACGCTTTTCAGTACTGGGGATTGAGTATTGATGCCATTATTCGCAATCAGTGCAGGGCCAGTACTGGGATAGTACCTGGCCGGTATTAAGTTCTCAGTACTGGTTTATCAGTACAGGCATATTACTATATTTTTATGTATCCAATACTGATCCCGTACTTGTTGACCAAGTGTTGGAGACCCAATACTGGCACTGTACTGCACCTGTTGTCAACATTGGCATATGACGGATTTTTTTGATTGGGATAAAATCGACAATAATCAAGTCCATACCTGAGATTGGACTCTGAATATCAATTTAGGTTCCTTCATACTTTGCAAGTATTGCAAAATGAAATTACAAAGAATTTTTGACAGTTGGAGGTTATTATTTTCAAAATTCTCTTGTACTCGCCAGAAAATCAGAAAAAGACTGAAATTTATTAGGACCTTGAATAAGTTCTCACTGTTTCATCACAGATGGCACTAACAGTACTCCGTGCTTGAAATTTCGAATGGTAACGCACTTGCAAGGAAGTACTGTATCTAACCTGAAAATTCAGTGTATGACCATTCACTTTCGTGTAAACAAAATGATTGTTCATTAGTTTTGAAAATGTCTACTTTTATGCCAACTGAAGTGTTTTTGCCGGGAATTTTATTGCATTACTTTATTCAAAAGAAATCTGCAGCTGAAGCATATAGAACTCTTGTTGAGACTTATGGTGACAATGCTTTGTCGGATACGACATGCAGAGACTGGTTTCGAAGTTTCAGAAATAATTAATTTTAAAATTGAGAACAGAGAACGTTCTGGCGCACCAACAAAATTTGAAGACAGAGAATTGAAGGAATTGCTCGATGAAGACCGATCTCAGACGCTAGCAGAACTTGTAAAACAATTACAAGTTGATGAGTCAACTGTCTTGAAACGTTTAAAAATGTTAGGAATGATTCAGAAGCAAGGACATTGGGTGCCGTAAGAATTGAAGCCAAGTGAACTACTGCTTCGACGGCAGAAAAGGAACGGTTTTTTTCACCGTATCGTGACTGGCGATGAAAAATGGATACACTATGATAATCCAAAGCGTAGAAAATCATGGGGTAAGCCTGGCCATGCATCAACATCGTCCGCAAAACCAAATATCCATGCTTCGAAGCTTCTTCTCTGTATTTGGTGGGATCAGCAAGGTGTAATTTATTATGAGCTGCTCAAACCGAATGAGACAATCCCGGGGGTTCGCTATCGACTTCAATTGATGCGTTTGAGTCGAGCCCTTAAAGAAAAACGACCGCTATACGAGAAGAGACACGTCCAAGTTATTTTGTTACATGACAACGCCCGGCCTCATGTTGCAAAACCAGTGAAAACCTAGCTGGAAACGCTTCGATGGGAAGTTCTACCCCACCCGCCGTATTCACCTGACATAGCCTCTTCCGATTTTCACCTATTCCGTTCGATGGCACATGGCTTAGCTGACCAGCGTTTTTATTCTTAAGAAGGAGCTAAAGCATGGGTCGATTGTTGGATAGCCTCAAAAGACATGTCGTTTTTCCGACGCGCAATTCATATACTGTCAGAAAGATGGGAAAAAGTGGTCTTTAGTGATGGGCAATACTTTGAATAACACATTTTTGTTCCTTATATTTTAAATAAAGTTTTCATTTTGTAAAAGAACAGCGAGAACTTATTAAAAGTCCTACTAACTATCCATTAAAAATTTCCGTTGAATGCCGAATTTATGAAAAAATTTGGCGCAAAATTTGGCTCGCTTTTGTTGGTACTTGAGTGCCCTTAATCTGTTTGCATCGTAAGGGGACCCTCTACTGTGACACTTCAAAAAAATCGATTTCTTTTCTTTTGCATTTTTCGATAGTTTATAGTCATAGAATTAATATCCTGTAGTTGGTATAGGCGATTCCAACCCTTTTAACCAGTTGTGGTGCTTAGAAACGCTATATCTACGCAACCTTGAATTTTGGAGCAGATTCTCGGAGTGAGCGTTAAGAGCAGCTATTTTTCATGTAGGGGAATCTGCGGTCATTTTGGAAAATATCACCCAAGTGGCATTTTACCCACACTGGCATATTATGCCGCCTAAGTATTACTACATTACTCAGAATTGTTTTCATCAATTTCCATATAAAAAAACTTTGAACGTGAATATCTCGAAATTACATTTTTGCACCGGGCGGAAGTGATTTCTAAAAAACGGCTGAACATATTGACTTGAAAATTTCACACAATATTCAGCACACTCGTGGCTATCGTCCGTACCTCGATTGTGTTGAAAAGTTGATTCCAACATTTTTTTTTACTTCGTTTAGTACGAAAAAAAGCCGTTTTTTTGTGCACACTTTAACAAAAAACGCCGCCATTTTGTTAATTTTCAATAAAATATTTTGTTTGAGGTACGGACGATAACGACAAGATCACAGATTGAGAATCTTTTTGGGTTTTGGTTTCGGACATCCTGGAGTGCTGGAATCATTTCCACCAGTGGAGAGTGTTTTTTTTTCACCACCATATAAAAAGTTTTGTAAATGAATAAATTATTTTTTTGAAATGAAAAAAATGTTTGTCCATTCTCTAAATACATATCCTTGAGGTGGAAAAAAGTTTGCCCAATTATATGCATTATTCTCTGAGAAAAAAAATGTTGAACATAGGCTTTGTTTTGGGCTGTCGCAGTAGAGGGTCCCCTCAATTTCAGACGATAATTTTTCCATTGTGTCGGCGATTGGTTTTTGGCTCAATTTTTCTGCATCATAGATTTAGTCATGGAATGATCTGAATTCAAGGTTTTCTTTTTACAGCGAATCACATATTTTCACTACACTGTCTGACAATGATAGTAACATTTCCCCTTATACTCTGCTAATTCAATAGGAACATAGTGATTTTTTAGACATCCCTTTCCTCTGTGCATAATCATGGTATATAATTTTCATCAATCAGCCAATTTTGCATATTTTTTTTTTCATTATCATGTCATTTTTTTCCGCATAACGATCGTCTACCCTACACGAAATGTTATTCAATAATATACTATTGAATTTCTCGAAATGCTGTGTAAAATCACAATTTTGGTAAAATCAAATCATGAATCGTGGGAGAAAATTATAAATTGTACTTTCAAATTTCACAATATGTATATCACTCGCTGAACATCACCAACGATAGGATATTGTATGATTCTCACACAAATTTTGTGAAGTGTATTGCAACAACATCAAAGAATCGAGAATTTCCATTGGATTTTATTTGTTCGATAGAAGAAAAGAAGAATAGAATATTGAGACCTCAATATCATGAAGTGATCGTTACAGTCGTCTAGCTGCCGTTAGTCTATCGAGAACGTTTGCAAAATGCTCAAAGAAATTGTCTTGCAACTTGATTTGCCAAATGTTTTTTGACCATTTGCCAATCAATTTTGGCAATGAAAGTTCGAAGAATAAAAAAAATTACTTGATTTATATTTCGGTTTGATTTATGTAGAGAAAAAAAGATGGTATCATTCGATTGTCCCAAAAAGGTAGAAACAAAAAAGATTTTGATAATCTAAATTACTAAATTTGGAACCAATCTCATCTCGAGAAGTCTGTGGGTTTTTTGGGATGTCCTTTACATATAAATCGTCCTTATTTGTTTCAGAATTTTCAACCAACGGTCTCTTCGTCGGCGTTGATGCCCTTAATACCTGGACCCGGTTCCGAATTTGCCAATTTCGAGGATCGCGATATCATGCTTGGCCTTACATCCGAGGAAGCGTGGGTCGATCTTACGGAAGAAGATATACAGGTATCGTATATAAAAATGTATTGATATGAGTTTATCGACATTGAATGGAAAATGAATGATAGGAATTGCGATTGATTTTCCCGCGCACGTGTGCGTTGGGGTGTTGAAAACAGGATGGAATCAACGAGACTCGAAGGGATCGGATTCTACGTACTTACGTTCGGAACACCTATCGCTATCATTTGCATGAGATTTACTCAACGTTGCGTAACGAGTATACGGATTGGGAGAAGGGTGAGCAGAGTCCAATCTCGATCTGCGAGGGTCTCTTGTCTCTTCTCGGTGACGGTCAGGTGGCCGCGCCTCTTTTGAGATTGGCACTTCTGCACTCATCGTCGGGTGGACGAGGCTATTTCCTTCACTTTCAACCGGGCGATCGACCCAGCCAAAGGGGCGAGGAGATTCCCTATTTCTTGGGTATACCTCTGCTTCGTGGAGATATAACATCCTCCATTTCCTACGAGAACAACTACACGGCCGCCGATGAGAATTTATCGAGACTCTTGGTGCATTATTTGTCCAATTTTGTCAAACGGGGGTAAGCTCTTACCACGTATGATCGTCTATTCATTTTATAACTATCACCCGTGCGGTTCTTGATATTTTTAATACTCCTCGCAAGTATTCGGTGAGGCACTCGCGAGTTTAAACAGCACAACGGTCTATGATGTATTTATGAAGAATTATTTATGAATTCTCATGATTCCACAAGTATTCGTTATCGATTCATCCTGAAATGTTGCGTTGTCTCGAAGGGTCCCCATGTAAAAATTTACCACTGACGCAAAGCTGACCCAGCCCTGACGAATATTTGCGGGGCCTTGAGAGAAAGCTTGACTGAGGACTGAAATGATAACGTCGTTTCAGCCTGGGACAACAGTGGTAAAACTCCGCCAATGTTGGCGTAGACTCGATTCAATGGTTCTGCCATGATTGGCCGATACAAAACTTCACTGTTAGAAAAGTTCTCAAATTTAATACGGAAATATGTCTTCATAATCAATTTAATACTGATTCTTATATTTAATATGGGTGATGAAATTTCACAATTTCTTACTGAGATGTCAGAATTATTTATTCAATTTCACAAATATGTTGTTAAAATTAGGAAGGGAATTCTCAAGATTAGGAATAAAATTCTTAGCATTAAGAATTATATTATTGATTTCAATATTTTATTATGAATTCTGTTTAATGGTTGTTTATAAAGAAAGCTTCATACCTTTTCTAATAGTGTTTTGCTATACGGAGAAAAAGGAATTCGCTGTGGCAGCGAAATCTACTTTTGCTGGGTTCCTTTTGCCAGAGCAGCAAATTTTTTGCTGTGACAGCGAATTTTTAGCTTTGGCAGCAAAAAATGTTTGCTATCCCAGCAAAATTTGTTTGCTTTTCTGTATATAATACTGAAAATTTGCTGGCGGAGCAAACATGTTTTGCTGCCACAGCTGAAAAATTGCTGTCGTAGCTAACACGATTGCTGTTATAGCAAATTTTTAGCTAGGTCAGCAAAAAATTCTGCTATCCTATATATAATACCTCGATTTGCTGCGTCAGCAAATTTTTTCTCTCCGTGTATCAGGGCCGTGCCGACCCTCGGTGGTGCCTGTGTTCAGAAATCTTTTGGCACCCACTTATCGTCTCGAAATTTGAGTGCGAACATGAATGAGAATCATAGATGATAAAAAAAAATCAAATTGATTCATTCCATAATTACAATATATAAACGCATGTTCCCTTCAAATCTTATACTAAAAACGAGTAAAATATTCAAATAATCTCAATTCTTCTTGCTTTTCGACTAGCAAATTCTTTTATGACATCATGAATATCTAGATTATCTAATATGTCATTCTCAATAGATATTATGGCTCAATTTGTCAATCTTTCCTGTGTCATCGTTGAACGCAAATAATTTGTTATTAATTTCAATTTTGAAAAAGATCTTTCCGCGCCTGCTACAGATACTGGTAAAGATAGGAAAATTCTCAAAGCAACTGTATTATTAGGATAAACAGTTGTTAGATTGTTTGCAAATATAAATTGTAAAATTTGCGTCACATCGTTTTCAAATTTTTGCAGGAGAGGCTGGCCATGAATCATTCCCTCATATAAATCATTGCCGTATATATCAGAACTGAAAGGAAATTTTCTTCGCCCTGAAATTCAGTTTAATGGAAGAAGTCTTGATCACATTGAAACAAGAAATTTTGAAATTGAAACAGAAATACGTATATTCCCAAGTACCACAACAAGTTCTGAGAATATGGAAGGTTCCAAGGTATTCTAAGGAGGTTCCAGGTCATTCCTAGAATGTTCGAGCACATTCTTAGAACTTCTTGTGTTACTTGGGTTCCTTCTTGAATGTGAGAATATAAATTCAACTCAATGAGAAATTTTCCTATTGAAATAAATTATTTTTCCCACTAAAAACAACCCTGTTAGAAAAATTATGAAATTTTTTCATATACAATTTATTAAACAGAATTCATAATGAAATATTGAATTCAATAATATAATTTCCAATATTAAGAATTTTCTTCTTAATTTTAATAACATATTTGTCAAATTTAATGAATGATCACCAAATTTTAGTAAGAAATTGTCAAAAAATTGAATTGTTCAGTAAGGAATTGTCATCAAATTATACCCTCGAGATTTGATAAATATATTTTATGAATTATTATGATCATTTATACCTATTTACGATACACTTCCCTCCTTCAATTGGAAGCTCATTCAAATAATTAAATATTCTTTGAATCGATGAAACATTCTTTGGTATTATTGAAGACACACGCCCCAAGTAACACAAGGAGTTCTAAGAATGTGCTCGAAGATTCTAAGAATATCCTGAAACCTTCTCAAAATGTTCGAGCACATTCTCAGAACTTCTTGTGTTACTTGGGGTTTTTCATCCATTCATTTCAGCTCTCAGTAAAGTTGAAATTTCTCAGAATCCATTGAAGAATTAAAGGCACCTGAAGGCGCCCCTCCCACCCAGGCGCCTGTGTCCACCGCAAACATTGCACATATGGGCGGCACGGCCCTGTTTGCTAAAAAACCAATGTTGATTCAATCCTGAATCAATACTGGCACAAACTTGCGCCAACGCTGTTTTAACGCCTTCGATTTTTGTATTGCCGACACAGGCACGATTTATTACCTTTATTGTGAATAAACATTGACCCAATATGAATCCCCTACGCTTAGCTGTCACGTCTGGCCCAAGCCATTGCCCGGGGTCAACATTGGCGGAATCACTCAACTTTTACATGGATATATGAATCTTATGAATATCTAGAGTCATTTTCACTCGGGAAGGAATCTAAGGATGGAGGATATTTGAAAGTATCGATACATTTTTATTGTTAAAATATAAAGTTCATATGAGATATGATGAGATAACGATTGAAACTTTGTACCTATTTTTTATGAGCATAAGATGCCACGTTGACAAAACTATTCCGTGAAAAACGCACTCTCCCGTAACAGGTATCGATGTTACAATTTCTATTCCCTGGGATCAATGCTTTTGTTTCGAATTGGAAAATTCCAATGGGGTTTGGAAGATACCTCACGCATGTATTTTGATACCTTAAAAATATTTTTTGAATTTTTATATTTTCATTCAGAGTATTGTGCTGGAATATCATCTCAATTTAAATACTTTACAAAGCTGAATCGACTCTTTGTAAATGATTTTTCGAAATATTTGAATAGATTCAACAGGCATTTCTAATTTACTTACTCATAAGATATTTGAAAACACGGGATGTTGATTAGATAATTAAGGCCCATGGAGCTCCAGAGGAATGGGCGTAATTTTGCTACGTACTTTTCTAACGACTAAGCATTAAATGAAGATATTTAATATGCAGTGATGCACGGAGAGAAAAGTATAGCTGGCATAATAAGCAGGTCTGTTATGATAGCGCCCGAAGGAAAAATTAGCTCCAACAGCAAGAAAAATGATTGACACAACGAGATTTTTTGGCTGACATAAACAAATTTGTTAACAGAACTAACTTAGCTGCTACAGTAAATATTTTTGCAAGGACAACAAATTTCTTTGTTGGCGCTATAGTAGCAAACCATTTCTTCTCCGCGTGGAACACATTGCCAACATGAGACTTTGAATATTTGGTTGAATCTGGAAAAGATTCCTGAAAATTATGCAAAGAATTATAAACATAATAACCTACAAATATCAATAATCTCCACAAATTATTTTTTTTCATGTTTAGATATTACTTTGGAGTTTCAATTTATAGTCAAAGTCAAACCTTGGCAATATGCTCCATCGTTGCATATATTAAAAAATTGTATTCATCGCTTAGTTGTTCGAAAAGTATGTAGCAAGGTTTTGCCCGTTTTTTTAGAGCTCCGTGGCCGTTAATGAATATCTCAAATCGAGCGTAAAAATATTACACGATAACAAAATTATGGAAATAATTGGTAGATTGAAACGGTTTTATCTTTGATATGAACATCCCGTAAGATTTATAACACATTTCTCATATCGATCTTTGAAGTCGAGTCCAATTACAATGGGTAAAATTCATCAAAAAAATTTGAACGGCATATTTCAAGACGATTGAATTTAAAAACCGCGAGGAAAAATAAAGAAAAATATTATAAATGTCTCCGTGAAAGTTTTTTTCTCGACGATATGAAAAAAGAATAGATTATAACATGAATTCGATCTAACAAAGTATTTACAGGGGATATTTTCATTTGACGACTGATAAAGGATATTTTATAGAATCAAAAATCAATATATGTGTGTATCTATTCATAAAGATCTCGAAGAAAGCTGTACGTGTTGATATTTCGAATGAATATTGATGAAATTTGTTTGGGAAGCAGAATATTCAATTTTTATTCCCGTCATACCGTAAATCAATTCCCTTTTACTATCGCTCGAAATCATCTCAAACACGGTTCAACAATTTAGTACATTAAATCATATGATATTTACTCTCCGCTGTTTGACGCAATTCAAACATAGATCACAAGTTGGAGAATTTCGGAACAAGACTGCATGCAAAATTTGGAACTGTACGCGTCTCTGTGAATCTCAAGGGGGAAAAGAGGAAACGGGGAAAGCTCTTGCCACTCTTAGATCGAGTAACTAACTTTGTCTTACAACTGCTGTTTCTAAACTTTGTTACACCAGACCGTGATGTCGTAAGTCTTTTGTGTCAAACTCGTGTGTTCTCGTTCGAAGCTTGGGAACTCGAGTCAGAATTCGAATCTTAATATTAAGATGATGACCATTATCAACCTGAAAATCGATAGCCCGAGTCAAAATATGATTATGGTTTTAAAACTCAATGTTAAACTTCAACCCGATTGGGTTTTTGGTTATTTATTCTCATTCATGCAACTCTGCATATATCGAGATCAGATATGAATTTTCGAAATTATATTCAAGGTACTTTGTTGAAATAACAGGAGTTATTTTGTGACTCGCACGAAGAAAAAGTTATTTTGAAAAATACCATAATTTATGGATTTTTGGCATTGGTTTAACCTGAGTCAAAATATTTACGTGAAGATACTTTAATCTAGAAGTACCATAACAGCTGGGACTTTCATGAGGAAGTTACCATACTTCTTTGTAGAAGTCCAAGGAATTATGGGACTTTTAGAGGTTCTTTCACGTGATAATTTTGACCCGGATCAGACCAACGCAAAAAATCCATAAATTATGGTATTTTTCAAGATATTTGTTTCCTCAGTGCAGAGAGGACGATTTCATCGACAAGTTTTTGTCGTATAAGGATTTATGAAATTAATTTTTGTATTACAGCGATCCAAATGGGGCGAGTCCATTGAGCCCCGGAGGAGGATCGGCGGACGCAGGAGCCATAACTAGTCCCCCATTTTGGGACTCATACGATTCGATAAATCAACTTTATCTGGAGGCCGGATACACCGCGGAGATGCATTCTCATTACCGTGGACACAAGATGTCACTCTGGTTGAACCTTTTGCCGCAACTACATCGTCCAGGTTACGAGATCAACATGCGTCATCATCATTTGTCAGACAATGCTAATTTATACGAAGGAGCCGTACGCCCTCAGATCACGGCGATACCTATCCCAGCCCCTCCAATTCCGTCGCCCACCGAGCCATCATCCATTGGGAGCAGCAGCGCAACCGTCCTTCCAAACTCTGTGTTACCAACCACCGAATGCACTCCCAACCATACCGCCCCTACGAGCTTGACTTCCACCACTTCCGTGACATCGCTTCAATCCCCGGACCTCGGACCCGGACCCAACAATTTACTTCGAAAATTGGCATCCAGTCATTATCAGAGTTACACTACTGCGTTGACGGTCACGATAGTCGTCGGGATATTCCTCCTTCTGCTGAACATATTAATTTTTGCGGGTATTTATCATCAGCGGGACAGAAACAACAGCGGAGCGTCCAGTCTTTCGTCGGCATTCAGCGACAAAAAGAAAGAAGAACTGTTGGAGGCTGGTTGTTCGGGCATCGAGGCGTCCTCCGCGAAACAGAGATTGTCCAGCAGTATCGGATTGGGAGACTCTCCTCCGTCCAGTCCGCCACCGCACAAAGCGAAACTCGTTCAAGAGTTGGAGTTGCAGTTACAGGAGTTTCAATGTTCACCGCCACCGGGTGGAGGCAAGAGGATTCTCGTTGAGCCTCCCATGTACAGCAGAAGTCCTTTACACGCGAGAAGTCGAACTCCTTCGCCTTGCGTGGATGCAACCACGGCTCGATTGGAGGACGAGGACGCGAATCGCGGAGGAGCCGCGGTTACCATCGATAGCGACAGCGACAACGACGACGACGACGACGACGTACCGGAACCTCCTCCGCCTCCAAAAATCACCGCCCCTAATGTCGCGGCTCTCGCTTGTCCAGGTATTTTGAGACATCCCGGCACCCCGGGAAGTGCCAAGAAACGAGTACAGATCCAAGAAATCTCGGTGTGAAGTGTGTGAAAAATAATACCAACGCGCCATCGAAAATATTTTTGCTACCACAACAATGTTGAGGAAGATGATAGTTATGATCGATAATGATGACGAAAACATAATAAATCATACACGGAAATGAATTCCAAAGACAAGGTCAATTTTATTGTGACATTTGAGAGAAATTGTGGTTATTCCACAGCAGTTGCAGTAAATTTGACTCCAAAATAGTCCATGTTTTCAAATTTGATTCCAAACTCTGGTAAGTATGACGACATAATTTCTTTCCGTGTATAAAGTGACAATAACAACTGTCATCGTATAACTACTGCCTAAAATATCACACACACACATCTTCCAAAAAATCATCTTTCTCAACCACTGAGGATTTCGAAATTAGCATATCTTGGTGATGATGATATAAACGACTCTTCATAAACGTCAAGTAATTTTCTCGTGTTACATCTTCTTCTCCTTCTTCTCCTCCTCTTCTTCTTCATCAAATTCATAAAACTGTTAAACTCGATCGTGATGAAAAAAATACGAAGTGACATACAGATCGATATGATTTTCAATCTAGTCTTTTGTTCGATGCCAAGAATAAAAGTCTCGAGAGGTAACAATCGGGATTGATGTGTACTCAGGAAACTAATAAAGAAACTAATTAAATAAATAAATGCATAGTGAACCTAGATGGATCAGAGAAGGATAACAAAACAGAAGCAGGAACACTTCCCTCCGATTCCGGTAGGTTCGTTTTTGGATTTGCGACAGACACAGCACTAAGTGGAATTATTATTCGAGGAATTGGAATTTCAAAGGAATAAAAAAAAGCACGCTACTCTTCTCGTTATCGCTAAATAAGAAATGAATATGAAACGACTTATCGTTCAGAATTACCGGTTCCTTTGTTGGAGGAAAAAGAAGTTAAAAATTAGTGTGAGTGAGAGAAAAGTTAAGTGAAGTTATATACAGTTGTTATTTTATTCAGAGCGGGTTCGTCTACTTTGATTTTCCTTCATCGTTTCTTCTTTCTCAGGGGTGAAGTCCATACGTTTTGGAATGATTATTATCACTACATAATTCATAATAACATTAATAATAACAATACTAATAACGAATAATATAGATATTTATATGAATACTATTCCTCGTCTTTCTTCGCTCCGTTAACATGAATAAAAAAACATACATATACAGGAATATCGATCCGGAAACCGCTTCACGTTAGTTGTAATTGTGTACATATATATCTTCATATATATGCCAATTACTCGATTGAAATGCCATGAGAGTGTAAAATTTATTCAGGGGTGAAAAAGTGTTTTTAAATTGTGGGAAAAGAAGAAATTCTTCAAAGTATTCCTGAATTCACGGAATCGATTAAATGGTCGCGCTACACCTGCACCAAAATTTTGATTTCGCAATGCTGGGGTAACAAGCGAGTAGCGCAGGCGTGAAAAATAACATTTTAGCCTGGGTTGTTGGGAATGAAAGATAGAAAGGCAAAGGGTGTATGAGTCTGTGTGTGTGTGTGTGTGTGTGTGTGTGTGTGTCAGAGAAAGGATGAGAAAATCTGATATCTTCTACGATGTGTCTAAGCCAAAGGGGCTTGTGCTAGCAGCGATATAACAAAAAAATATTCATACATTTTTTGCGTAACGGAGGAAAAATGAATACGTAATGGAGATTGAAGTGAAATATACTTGTACATAGAGGAATTGGAAAATTCATATCGTTATTTCTGATGAAACAGGTGGTTCGTTTCATATTATTATTTATTATTTAATATAATTATATAGACGAAAAGGTAAATATGGATGCATATATATTTACACATACACATACAAATACACATACACCAGTACATATATATTTATAATACAAATGTTTCATCCAGAATGATTTGCAGTTGAAGGAAATTTGAGTTATCAATGTTGTCAACTTACCGGTTGGATGAAAACCTCAAATTTCTTCGAATTGAAAATTGTTTGAAATAAACCCATATACGTATATATGTGTATATGTGTATAGAAGTACATGTATACATTTATAAAATATAACGCACAATATGTTAAATGGATAACTTTGAAAAAACATGTTCAATGGTGTGATTAGTATGAGGATACATCGTTACGAATTTTAAATACCGATTCAGTCAACGGAAGAGTGGGAATTGATAATGTATAGAGATTTCTTTGGTCATTATTTTTGATCCCGTTTGCATCATCAACTTCACAATTTGTATTTCAATATGCTCAATGTTTGTAAAGTGATGATAATGGGAAGTAATCGCTTTTCGTGTGATGTCGATCGAATATCAACTCCATTATATTCGAAGCCTCGTTTCCTAATACTACCATCCCGTTATAATTCCATTCGGTCGAATCTTCAACAGTCCTCTTTAGAGAGATTCAACTTCCCAACGTGGTCTCTCGTCATTCACTCGACATCATTATCATCATTATCATCCTCATCATCATCATCATCATCATCATCATCATCGTCTCTTTCGAATCCCATTGAAAACTATTGTTATCCTACTTCGAGTTCTCATCTCTCCCCCGTTCATTCTTCAACCCTTTGATATCTCGTATTTTTGTTTAGATTTCTGATGAATTCTCTTTCACATGCGATCGGGTGAGGAATTTACTTCGAAATTTTCACTATTACAACATTTATCAATTGAAAATTATCATTTCATCGATGTGTCACAAGCATAGAACGTGAAACTAATCCTCAATAAATAATTTGATAATTTTTCAAATTTCATTCATGCATTACATCAAGTACTTTATCCTGAACTATGACTAGTCTGAATAGAACTCTTGTGATTTTCCAGATATTCAAAAGCTTTTGGAGCTCACGATCAATAAATGTTGGAAAAACATTTCCCAGTTCAAATTGTTGATCATTCCGAAATTGAAGAAAAAATGAAGTGCAAGATAATTTATTGAATATCATTCAGTCCAAATCATGGTTGGAAGTGTTTCAATTGAAACTCAATTGAATTGACGTTCAATTAACAATTAGAATTGACGATTAAAAGTTGACCTTTGATTGAAATTTTTTCCAATCAACACTTAAAATTTAATTCCTAATTGAAATCTTCCTCAATTGACAACTAGATGCAATCCTTGATTGGAATTCTTCTCAATTAACAAATAAATTGAATTGATTTAGAATATCAAGCAAGAATTGATTGATTTTTCTGATGATTCTTTGTTTATTCTCAATTAAAAGATACAAAAGAATAAGAAACAAAATAATAATCAATCAATAATTGCTCAATTTTGCATCCATTAAATTGATTTGTAGATTGAAAAGAATTCCAATTGACAATTACATTCAATTGTTGATCAAGAAGAATTTCAATCGGGAATTAAATTTGAATTATTAACTTAAAAAAATTTTAATTGTGAATTGAAAAAAATTTCCATTGAAAATTAAATGTAATTATTCATTGAAACAAATTGTAATGAAGGATTAAGTTTTCATTGTTAATCGTGTTATTCGTCAACCACCTAATTTACAACTCTAGTCCAAATTTAATTCTATTACTCAAATTATCTCGTACGTTAGAGATGGACGATTTTGAAAATATTGATTCTTTCTTATAAAAACAATTATCCCGGATTTATTGATTTTTATATAATCTTGATCGAAGTTCGTTAAAAAATTGTGTATTCTATTTTTAAGACGCTTGACTGAATTTTCAGAATACGTTCTAAAACAGGATTGTATATTAGATAATTGACGAAGAAGACAATTAACGAATAAAACTTAATTCTTAATGGAAATTTCCATCAATTGACAATCGAAATTCAATTCCTAATCCAAATCTTCCACAATTAACAATTAAATTTAATTCTCAATTGAAATTCTTTGGAATTAACACATAAATTTGATTAATTCATAATTAAACAATAATTGATTGATTTCTTTCATTTTTTTTTATCTATTCCTAATTAACTAATACAGAACAAAAAGCAGAACAAAAATGAGTCAATCATTGCTTGATTCTGAATGAATTAAATTTAGTTATCAATTTGAAAGAATTTCAATTAAATTTCAATTGAAGAAAATTTCAATGAAGAATTTAATTAAATTCTCAATTGAAACGAATTTCAATGAAACATTCAATTTTAATCGCTAATTGAACGTCAATTCAATTGAGTTTTAATTCAATCACTCTCAACTCTGTTCCAAAATTCAATTTGAATTTCTTGAAATTCAGTAAAATTTATCTGCAAATTCATAAGAAAGTGGCTGTAAAAAATTACAGTCATATTCACTGAATTATCAGAAAGAATTTTTTTTACAACGTGTATTGAACAGTGAAAAAGCCTTGAGCTCATCTCAAATTATGTCAATAGGGATTTTTATTCTCTATGTATAATGATTTGTTTGTTTTCACTTTTCTAAGTTATTGTCTCTGGATTTGAAGGACGGCGAAAAAAATGAAATTGACTGAACAGAAAATCATTTCCGTAACTATAGACTATGGTAGCAAACTAAATAGTTATCGATTTCTTACTCTGGGTGGAAAAAATGTCTTGTTCGTGCATTGTTCAAAAAAGTACTATATACAAGTCGACCTACATTGCAGTTTATCCGTGGAAAAAAATACAAAAGACAGAATGTAATTAATAAATTCGATTACAGATGTATCTCTCTCTCTATTTTCCACCTTTGACGTACTATATTTGATTAGGGATAAAGTGGGTCCCTTCCCTTCAAAAGGTTTTCGATTCAGAGCAGACCTTGTAAATTACTAATTAATACCACTACACTATACTGTCCATAAAAATTGAAGATTTCCAAGATCTTTCGATCAAGCAAAATATTATGTCACCCTTCGATTGAGAACAACTTCGGCGATGGATTCTATGTATTTTTTCATTAGTAATTCGAGACGATGATATATTATAAGAAAATTTTCAAGGAGGGATATAATTATCTCTATAAATACATCCTTAAATTTTGAATTGAAATAACAAATTACTTTATTTTTTTTCTCTGTGAGATCGACTCAGTCAAAATGCCTTCAAGATGACACCACCTCTGACCGATTTTCAGTCAAAATAATAGAAACGTGAGATTATTTTGATGACACTTTGACCAAGTTTTTCCCATTGGGTTAAAATATTATTCAACGGTTGAAAGAATTTCAATTGGAAGAAATTAAGACCCGAGCGAGGGGCCATTTATACATCGTTATTAAAAAAGAATTTACCATTAAATTTAGCTTAATAATTGAAATTAAATATAAATAAGAAAAAATATATATATATGTATATATATATACCCATATAATTTAGTAAAGGGCCGCTCCCTGTCGTGCCGAGTGTGCATTTATTTGTGAAAAGAAATAAGGGATGAAATAAGAAAACATAAATAAATAAACTAAAACAATGAGCGGAAAAGCGATCATGGAATTTCATTGATTATTTATAGGAAAATAAGAATGCGTGGGTGAGTGTTTCGTATGTGAGAATGTGGGAGATTTGTTTATTCGCGGGATAACACTTACACTAGGCATTGCTCTCCAACGATGATGAAGATGACTGAATACTCAGCGTCGAATACATAGAATAACGATATTTATTATTATAATAGAAGTTACTAATCAGATATATATTATTGTAATTGAATGAAATAATCGTTATATTCATTCTATATTTAGAGTATTGAAACGAATGGTGAAACAAATTTTGTTTGAACAAATCTTTTTGATATTAGATGAAAATTTTTGCTTGTTATTATTTGTTCTTTCAAATAAAATAATAAGCAAAAAGATTTTGAGTGCGAAAACTATTCATTTGTGTTTGATTGTACAATAATATTGACAGAGTGAATTGTAATGAAAGAAATTCCTTCTTCTTATCGAAAGAGGACATTTAATGATTTTCATCCATGTTTTGAAATGTTGGAATTTGTTTAAATAAATACTTACAGAAGCATTGGAAATATATTTCGTATTTATGAATATTCGTTTCTTCAATTACTTTCTTTTTGATTTCTAGCTTTGTACATAATTTTGCAGAAGTGATTGGATTCCTAAATTGTTTACATCTCAACGTAGAATTTGCCTGAGATCCTGTGTCAGTTACACATTCATTATTTTTACATTCGTATCACTCCTGTAGCAGCCGAGTTATAGAAAGGAAGAACATTAAGGTAATTTATCAAACACTCGTGGTTGAATAACAAATATTTTCCTTTCTCTCAATTGTTGAGAAGAAATTTGAAAAAAATTATATATCCTAAATAATGTTTTTAATAATTTCGAATTTAATTTTGACACATTTCACTTCCCTGGATCTAGTAGAATTTTGACGTGTTGCATTTTTATAAGTCAAATCAGGGTCTATTCGATTCTTTGTTTGAAAGTGCCCAATCCGAAAAATCTTATCATTCAAAACTCTTGACCGGAAAAGTTTAATCGGAATGATATCGGATTTTTCATCGGACGTTATTTATACACTCAATTCTTCGGGAATGGAAAAATTTTCAAAATTATATATCATTTACATTTAATTATATATAAATTTTATGTTATTTTGAAAAAGTTTCCACTCGATTTTCGTTCAAAATTCTAAGGACGCTTTTTATTCAGATATTTCCAAACTCGCCTGATTTGAAATGAACATTTTATTCTTATCGATCGATTCTTATCCATTGTGGATAGAGTGGATCTTCCTGAAGTTGGACCTTCTACCCAAGATTCACTATAGCTTCCTTTTGTAATTGATGGTAAATTGGTTGACAGAAGATTTTTTTATGAAACGAAATATGCGTAATAAGGCTTGAATCATACGATAGATAAATGAGTTCTCCAGGGACAAAAAACTATGACTTTAGGGTTAGATTCAACTTGAAGAACAATCCACTTGAGGAAGTTTCAGGCGTTCAATCTCTTCTTATTATTTCTGATTCGATTATCCAGATTTTATATCAGAATCAAATTGGTTATACAGATTTTAATAAGATTAAGTATAAACAAAAGTGAGCCAAATCTTGCGCCAACTTTGTTCATAAATTATGCGTTCAACGGAAATTTTCAATGGATAATAATAGAATCCACGACCAGAATTAGACTCTAAAGTTAAGTTCCAGTCATTTTCCGATTTTCTGGCGGAGTATGAGAGGATTTTGAAAGTAATAACCCAACTGTCAAAAATTTTTGTTTTCCAATACTTGCCAACTATGAAGAAACCTAAATTGATATTCAGAGTCCAATCTCAGATCTGTACTTGATTATTATCGATTTCAAATTGAATTTTATCAAATAATTTATGAGAAAAGTTGGCTTGAGTGCCTTTAAGCAGGGTGACATTTCACTAATCGCCCTTTTAAAAAATCAATATTCATTCTCAAATACTGATGATGTATCCTATTCAGTGAAATTTTCAGGGATGTTCTAGAACGTTAAACTGAAATATAAATTGAAACAAGAATCAGAGGGAAGAGAAGGATATTCGATGATTTCTGCAGAGACACGACCTACAACTGCCTGCGGTAAGTGGCCAAATTTCAATTTTTGCATAAAGAATTAATCAAAATAAACTTGATGAATACTAATTTTAGATTTTATCATATCAAAATTCATATTGGAATTAAGTTTGATACAAATAAAGTAATTATTTCAAAATAATAATCTGATCGAATGTGCCCAATTTTGTTATCTAGTAGAGGAAAATTGGGCAATAATTGTTAATACTGATTATACCATAATTCATTCAATTCGATGGATTTAGTCAGACAACGATTGAACAACTGATCGTAGCCAGAAATTGTAATTCGTCAATATTGATCTGATATCGGATTGATTCGAATGTTGCTGAAGTTTGAATCGTTCATTGAAAGTAATTAACTATTACAGCCCAAAAATCTTGCAGTACATCGTTTAAACGATGGTTCCAGTGGCGGAGAGTTGATTTGAGGAGATATGTAACGATGATTCATCAGATTTCGTGAGTATTAATTTCCGTTTTGTTTCTATGAACGATTCAAACTCCGAGAACATTTCGTTCGATATTGATATCATATCCATTCATATTAACACTTGCTTTATGACTGGGATAAACCAGGTAATGCATTTTCGAATAATTAAACGTAGGCTACATTATATTTTAATGAACAAAGTGAATTTCAACACATGAAGGGTGAACACGAATAATAATTAAATCTCTGAATACTCTACAAACATTATAAGAACAAATTTTTTGGCACGTTTTCTCGGAGGAAATTTTGATTGGGGGAATATTTGTAGGAAAACCTTGATAGGGAAATCATAGCTGGGAGAAAAATATTCTAAAATCATATTATATTACTGATTGAAAGGCTTTTTGATATTTTCCCGAGAAAATACTAAATCTTTGAAATGTTGAGAAGGAAAATATCTACTAGATAATGCCTAAAAATTGAACTCCATCTATATTCGAAACATGAATAAACGAATGATAGATAACAAATATATCATGCACCGATAAATACATATGCAGGGAAAGAAATAACAGTGAAAAATCGTAGTTTTCGATGGCAGAACAAACAGATTTGATTATCATTGGATTGATTCCGAAATA
This sequence comes from Gonatopus flavifemur, assembly GCA_018340375.1. Taxonomy (NCBI): domain Eukaryota; kingdom Metazoa; phylum Arthropoda; class Insecta; order Hymenoptera; family Dryinidae; genus Gonatopus; species Gonatopus flavifemur. The sequence continues at coordinate 19,802,288 of JAFFJZ010000005.1, forward strand.
TCAGTAAACATCAATTGAACAGTTTTCCGATCGTATGTTACACCGTACATCGCAGTATTTTATCCATATTGTCATTGCACAGGTACACACAAGCATGCATGCATGCATGCATGCATATGAAGAGATTCAAATCAAACCTGTTCACCTTCATTTTCATCGTATCGTTTCCTGGTCATATTTATGAAAAATGTCACTTGCAAAACTCATTCAAATGCAAAATCGGTCTTCAACCTATGACTCATTAATTGTCATGTTTCGAGGGTTTCTTTCAAAATTGTTGAATCAAATTCACCAATTCAAATTCATTGTTGATTTCAAATTTTTGGATTTTCTCGTGAATCCCAGTAAATATTCTGGCATCGTTTTTTTTGATGCCTTGAAAAATACTTCGGGAATATTCACAATTAAAAGCGGGGATTATTTTCATCTTGAATTTCAGTTAATTTTCTGTTTCAACCGGAAGTAAGTATTGAAAACAAACGTTGATACTGTCACTGTAAAACGAATCTGACTTGAGTTTCATAAAAATATTATAAAACTTCTCACATATCACACTGTATCAAATTTCATGGTATGAAATTAATTTCAATGATATTCCCAGCAACGTCATCCATGGTACTGTCTAGGGCCCCGCGAGAATCTAACCAAGAGCTAGAAAGAGTCTAGTGGCTAGCGGGGAACTTGTAAGGGCCTAGCGAGTGCCAATATAACGTTTGCTCGGAATAATTCTTAATTTTAAGAATTTCTAAAATTCAAAGGACTCTAAAATTCCATAATTCAAAATTAAATTGAGGAATTTAATCAAATTCAATATGGGAACATTAAATTTTACCCCAAGATTTCTACTGAATTTAAGAATTTTGTATACAGTGAATGTAAAAAATATATCTCAATGAATTATGTAAAATACTTTGACCTTTTGATATATGGACATGGATTTTTCAAAGCCAGGTGAAAGTTTCAATTTTCTTGACACCTACTGACTGAAGTGGTGTAAAATTAGATTCACTAATTCATCACTTTGGAAGACAGATATTTTATACCTAGATATTTGAGAAGTAATTGTTGAAAGAAAATTATTCCTGTGAGATTGAGTGATGAATTGTTCAATTTTATAAATTTGTAACTGTTGACCTTTTTTGTGTTTTCTTTTTTTGTAACGAAGGAGTTTTAATTTTTTCATGAATAAAATTAATCAATCATACAATCTCATAAAGACGGCGAAATTGGTCAAATATGATCATCCTATGTCATTGACATTCCTTTTGCTCAAAATTTGATTTTATTCCAGAGTTCATTCATTGTAAGAAATTGACCTCAAATTGCCTGCGTCCTAATTTGAAAATTGACTAAAATTTAAATTTGATTTTTTTTTGTGTGTACTGTATACCAAAAATGGGCTACTCTTGACAGTTTCTTGAATTTTGTCATGCCATTATCTGAATTTGAGACCTTCTTTTCACTGTGTTGTTTATAAATCGTAATTCAATTAGTGCAAAATAATGCGTTCATCAGATGATTTTCAATTTCAAGAATTCACCGTTGTACGACTCTTCTTCTTGATCCAATAAACTTTTCTGAAATTTACAAATTTTATTACATTGATATATTGTTTCTTCTGCCTTCCATATCGATAATTCATTCCAATATTCGAACGAAAAAAAAAGAAACAATTTCAAATGGACAAAAAAATGAATTATCAATGAAAAATTTCAAGTTGTGTGGCAAGCTCATTCGTCTATAAGATAAATGTATGTCTTTTTCAAAGATATATAACTCACAGTGTATATCATTCTTCCCACTTCTTTTCAATTTTCGAATTGCGTAATTTCAACTTTATATTCATTCCGCGTTATGTAATGAAATACAAAGAAATGACGAAGAAATATTAGTTTCACAAACATAAAATGGTATGAAATGGATGAAAAAAATAAGAAGTTATATCTTCGATCGACATAATAATGTTCCCGCTCCAAGGTATGCACGTTATCTTTACGACCGTCGCGAGCTCCTATAATGTTGAAGCGATCCAACGATACAGGTTGATTTTGAATAACGACCATATAAATTTACAAGATTCGACATATTCATTTGATATCGGAATATCGAGAGAGGTCTATTATGAACGATAGTTCATTAATTATGCTCCTTCTCATTGTCCTTCCCGTGCTTACGAAGGATCATTATAAAATTGAAAGAAAAATTTTATGCCATTTATGCAACGAAGTGAACCAAATCATTGAAAACCTTCATGAAATTTATTTTTAATTTCAAGAAAGATGAGAATAAGAATAATAAGGTAAAATTTCTCATGGTTTCTATCCAATACCAGCTTAATTAATTATAAAGTGCGCGTAAGTTTCCCCTAAGAAGTTTTTGAGTACCCAATGAACATTGAATGTTTTGCGATATCTTTTGGATAAGTTCAATGTCTTCAGGGAGCACAGAGCTCGGCCCAACGCTGGATCGAGTCTGCCTCAAAGTTGGCAGAATTCACCCAAGTATAGCCCAAATTTGTTCCGATAGTTGCGCACACAGGGGGTGGTTTAGGCTTTCAGATTCCTGATAGAATAGAAAACTGTTGATATTGTTCAAAGAATAAAGCTAAACGTGCCACTGAAATGTTTATGCAAGGTTTATCAAACGCGGGGGAGATTTTTTTGCTGTCGGGGAAGACATCTGGAACTTGTCCAAAGATGTCGCAAGACACGAAATTTTTATCAGATACAATTTTTGGAATGACATTTATATCACATACAAGTGGTTATATTCGGCTTATAATTTATACCGTTCTGTTTGATGTGATTTATTATATTCATTCAATGAGAAAATTAGTTGTCTTTGATCCAAAGAGTTGATTTGGTAATTATAAAATCATCCTCAATACAAATGATCTATATTTTTTATATTGGAAGTTCATTTTTACGTGAACTACTTTTTTATTCCATGCAAAACTGATATTAAACGTGGAAATATGAAAGTACTTCACAGGAAGAAATTATTAAGGTTGCTCATTTGTGAGTCGCAATCAACATTCACGTTCAATAATGAAATTCAAAGTTCCTTGAATAAATTGATCACGCTCTTCAACAGAGTTACGTTCATTTAATGGAAACTGCCATTATTTTTGATATAGTACGTTCGCCGATTTCAGAAGAAAACCTGAATGAGATGATAATTAGAGAAATCAAAGTTATATGCCGTCTTACTTCTCTTTGTGAGGATAAATGCAATTTTTTAAATTGTATTATAATAATACTTGATGAATAAGATTCATTCGAACATAATATTTTACTTCAGAACCTTCTTTACGAGATTTTTGTTCTCAATTAAAACATTTTTTCAAGGTACTCCAATTCGAAATGTTGTTATCGTCATTAAGGGGACTCGAGCATGGGAAGGGAGAAACTCAAATTTTGCGTGAACTTTTTTCAAAAGGTGTGTAATTGATAGAAATGAATAATAATGAATTACGTAATTCCCCATGTGTGTATGGACCAATGGCCCAATGATGGACCAAGCCTGGCACAAGACCTACCGAAACTTGTTTTGAACAATTTACCAAACTTGCCCAGGATTGGGAATGATAAGATCAGGACAAGCTTGGACCAGTGGTTTTTCCAGGCCCGGTCCAATTCATTTACCAAGCATCAACCAATGCTTCTCTGATCGCAGATATGGATGAAGAAAGTAATTGATTCATATTTCAGTTCATGACTCTCTCGCTCAGAATACCGTACATGAATTATCTTAAAACGATAGAAAAAATGTGACAAGACTGGGACAAGCTTGTACGATCATTGGAAAATTTGCGTTCTTTGATATTTCAATTAATTTTGATTCCATTGTTGAATCATGCTCAAACTAAACTAATAAGATCTCTCTGAGATACCATAACATAATTCTTAGAATGATCTGATCCCATACGAGATCCAACATTGGAATCCCCCGAGTCACCCGAAAAACTGATGGTTTAAACCATCAGTTCACACTATAGTGTGTAGGATTAATTATGGCAGGAAATTGTAATTTCAGAATTCAGTCAATATTTATAAACATTGTGCCACTCATGTGGACAATATTGGCACAATTGTTCTCAACGAATGCTCAATTTTTACACTTGTGCCAAGCTTGTACCAAATGTAGTGGCCATTTCAAAAATATCAACAAATGTACCATGACTGACTATCTATGGGAACAACGGGACAATTATGGAACAATGTTGGGCCAATTGTTCTTCACGTAGGTTTGTTTCTGACACATGTGCCAACCTTGGGACAAGCTTGGGTTTTTTTCAGTCTTGGCAATTCCTGCATGGGTTGGATTGCGCACTGCCGCGCACTTTGAATTTCCCAATGACTTCTGAAGTCTAAAAGATAATGTTAAAATTTTATCATTCTATTTTTTAGACTTCAAAAGCCATTGAGAAATTCAAAGGGCGCGGGAGTGCACAATCCCAAGTATGCAATTCATTATTATTCACTTTGAATTTGCATTGATTACGTACCTTCTGGGGAAAGTTCGCGCAAAATTGGACTTTTCTCCTCTCCCACTTCTCTATCTTCTAGTCCCCTTAATTCATTTCAATTTCCGATTCTCATAATAAGAAAATAATAACCTGCATAAAAAAATTGTCATTGTCACCAATTATTGTTCATTCTAAAACAAAGAAAAAATTATTATAAATATATAAAAAGATGTGTATTTTTCTTTCTTTTCTTTTTTTTTTGCCAATATTCCATTGTCATGATCTCCGACGTCATCGGTCGCCGAATGAACGACGCGCAAGAACAAATTTTTATCATTCGTCGGAGAGAAAATGTCACACAGCGCATTTGACATATTGCGGCAACGCTGTGCAATGACGTGCGAAGAACCCACGGTTGACAATGAAATGAGTTGCTGTCTTCAATATCTGCTATCAAATGTATGATGGAAGAACCGAATAATGTCAAATAACGTAGACAAAACCCTGTTATGAGAGTAACAACAAATTCCATCAATCACAGATATTTATATGTATGCACACACACCATTCGTATTATTGGAATTCCGTAACTGCGGAATGAGAAGTATTGTATGACAAAACAGCATTTTTTAATTCGCATATTTACTTTCTAAATTTTGTGAAGTGAAAATATTGCAACTTTGATAAGGTTGAGAATTTTATTCCGTCAGAGTGAATTTTTACTTCGCTGGAATGAAATTTTCACTTGCTTTGAAGAGTCAGTACTTGTTCTTCATTCTTGTATGAAAAATGGAATTCTTAATCCACCAAAATTCATTCTTCAAGAGAAGATCTCCACCAGGGTTCCAAACAAATGATCGTACACAGCGTTAATTGGTCTATTCTTTTGAATAGACCCAATCATATTTCCAATTCTATGGGAAGAGACCCATTGGTCTCATTGGGTTGAGTGAAATGTACGATAATTTTGTTACGACCCTGACCTCAACTCTGAAAAATTTAGAGGATATATTGATCATAGTTTTGACGAAAAAATAGGAGAAAAATTAATATATTGTCCGGCAACATGAAAGAGAATATTAAAAATGTTAAAAATAATGATATATATCTCATCGTATTGGCTGGCATAGAGACGGATTTCGTTCACTACTCTTCTTTTGGAACTGTCTAGATACTTATTAAAATATTCATCATTTCGCTACTCTTTGATTCAAGTGTTATCATGATTCAAAAAACATTACTAATACATGAATTGTACAATCCCTGTTTTAAAAAACTCATTCATCTTCATTGAACGCGCGGATCTCCAATTCATATTCAATGGGTTTGAATTTGAAATCTGCACGTTTGAATGGGAATGAATGGGTTTTTTTAACGAGGGATAATATATCAGGATTGCGATTACACTGCAAACTGAGGTATGTTAAAATTGACTCCAAGAACACGGATAATGTGTGTAAACACGGATGAACGCACATTGTCCGTGTTCTTGTAGTCAATTTTAACTCACTTCAGTTTGCAGTGTACCGGGAATTTCTCTCTTTCCGATCGGTTACTCTGTTTAATGAAGATACATCGTTGATCAATTCCCGGTCAGTCGCCACCATTTATATTAAACATATTTATTTCAACAATTAACAATAGATTCCGCAAGCATTTTAGATTCAATTACAATCCACTAGAAAGTATGTGCTTTCAGTGTTCAATTGGATTGTTCAACTCCAATGAATATCAAGCAAAGTCAGTAATAAAATGTCACTAACTTTGTGATAGAAGTATTCAAATTTGGAATGCCATGCAGAAGCAAATGGAATATCAATCAGTTTTTGACTGCACCTTCCGTGATAAAAACCCGTCAAAGTCAAGAAAAAATTCTCTCACATATTCCAACCAGCATTCTGAACAGGGGAATCTTTTGTAGCATAATTGGTAGAAAAAAATTTTCATCACACTGTTGATTAAAGGACTGGATTCAAAATTATACTTTCAATGGTGAAGTGTGGTTCAAGAAAGAGCGGACAATATAAATTCAAAAATCAATTCCAACAGAGAGAGAAGAAATAGTTCCAAAAGTATATAGGTGGTAAAAAAAGAAGAGGATGAAGGAAAGACGAAAGAAGAAGAGGAAAACTTTTCAATATGTAATTTTAAAAGATATTTTACAATCCCTATGTGACTCGTTTCTGTTATTCTCTCTGGGGTTCTAGGTACAGATATGGAGTCTTTTCTTTCTAGAAAAGAGAAGAAGAAGGACGAGGAGCATCCGCAGCATTGGCAACAGTAGCAGCGTCAGTGGTAGCGGTAACAGCGACGACAGCAGTAGCACCTACGATGATGACCTTATTTCTTTGGTACGATTGAACCGCGAGACGTAAGCAACCCCCGGGAAAACTACCCTTCTCTTCACAGTCTTGTTGAAATGGAAAGAGTGAAACGGGGTTGGTTGGTTGATTCTCAACTGATGTTTTAGGGTAATGGAAATTCCGGTCCTTGTACTTCGATCGTGTAAAGGGGCCGGCAGCAATCTTGAGAATCGTTTTTATCCAGAATTCATACACGTGCATCTCGTCCTGGTAGTTCTTTTGTTCCAACTATTTCACATTGAAATATCCCACTGCGCGTCAATGTCAAGTACTCGCGCACCTACATACCAATTTTCATGCCATTATTTCTTTCGGATTCAACTGAAGACGGATTAAAATAATATTATGCTAGTATCAGTGATATCGTTAGGAATCAATAATTCGATTTCCTGGTTAATAGTGGAAAGGGTGTAAACTAAAGTTTTCTCCTCAATAATTTGAGGCTGGAAATTCAAGTCAGCCCGAACGATGTAGATAATTCAATTTATTAAGTTCTTCACTTTGTTCCGGACAACAGTGCATTATCGATTACCCTTTGAATTTATATTGAACGAACGTTGATCGATTGAAAAATTGTGTTTGGAATGTTGAGAAATTGATGGAGTGTGGGATCTCGTTATTGAATTTATCTTGTCTATGTTCATTGAATAATCGGGATCGGGGAAGAGTTATCTATTATGAATATGTTGTGATGACTTTGCTTCCGGCTGTTTCTTACACAGAAAGAATTTTATTTGAAAAATTACCGTGAAATTTCAGTGATCGAGGAACATGTAGAGATTTTTTGAAAATATTACCGTGCATTTTGTCAAACTTCATAGAAAATATCACTTTCAAATGTTTAAAAACTTACAGATTGTACAGTAATTTTTTTGGAAAGTTTTCACTTGTCCTCCGATTACTGCAACTCCACGGTGATTTTTACAACAAAATTCTTTCAGTGTAGCTTCCTTTTAGCGTTAGAACTACCATTCGTATGAGATAAATTTGTATTCTCTTTCAAAATGAGTGACTTTTGAAATTTGATTACTTTTTGTTCGAAAAAAACTTGGAAAAATCACGTATCGTAATAAGAATATTAGCTCTTCGTCAACCGAATATACCTCTGATTATTCGAACTGAAATCATTCTCTTCATTTATTCACGTTTACATAACCATTTTCCAAACTCTGGTCTTCTTTCATAAATATTCAGCGCGCGTGCACCCTCCAGTCGCACCGTTTCTCTTCATATTTAAGTCATATATCTCATTCATCGATGACATTCATATGCATATTCCCAATTTCTGTACTTTTGCACCCTCAAAATTCCCATTACATAAACCCCATCGACGCGCTGTTATCCTCCCTTAAGTTTTCATTATCATTTTACATAATAAATTTCCTCGCGGTTAATTTTTTATTCCTCTCTTCTCTCGATTATTAGAGCCGTCACTCTTTATCATCCTATAACCAAAAGCGCAAACAATCGAACTTCCATTTCCACTGGGGATAACGTATATGAATAAATGCATACATTTGAATAAATGTATACCCGATAGCCAAGGTATGAAAGAATGAAAAAGGAAAAAAAAAAGGAAAAGAACGTGATAAAGAGGAAAAAAGGAACCACTCTCGTCATCTTTTTGTAACCTCATCTCATTCGATGTTACTCTCTTTCTTTTTTTTCCAGCATTCGGTTTCATATCGACGTCTCGTGATCGTGTTTGCGTCTGGCTCAGCGCAAAGCAAAGGAGTGGTCAAGGTACCCTACTACGAGCTTTCATTTAGAAAGCAGAAAGATAAAAAAAACTTTGCTTCGAAGTGTAGAAAAAATAAACTCCTTTCTCTCTCCTCATTGAAGTCATTGTTTTCTTTTTATTATTATACTTCACCTTGGATGTCCTGCCCCTGATCTTTTTTTGTTCCCTCATTTCCACGCTATTTTGAAAGAGTGGAGGAGTCTCTTGAATTATGTATAACGTTTGCGATGAAAAAAAAGGGAGGAAAAAGAGAAAAAAATACATCCCCGTGGAGATCCCTGGCGATCAAACGAATCAAGTGGACCGAAAAACTACGGTGTAGAGAAGTCGAAGAGAAATATTTTGATATGATAATATATATATCAAAGACACGCCATCGTTGTATAACGAGAATACAAATGCATATTCGGACTAGGGTAATTCAGAAGGTCGTTATAAATGTGGTTGCCGTTCCTTGACGTGTCTCTGAGGTACCACATACGTACACCTTTATGCGCGAACACATACGAAGGTGCTTCATTTACATCCAAGGGAAGGTGGAGGAGGGAGAGAGGGAGGCTAGTACACACGATAGCAGCAAGGAGGTACTCGTTCTATGCCGCGGACTTGTATGGCATGACTAATTATACTTCAGCCTGCGGCGAATCTCTCATTGCTGCCTCGGCCCTCAAGAAGCGGGAAGCACCCCATTAAAGCTCGAGCTTCGACCACTCTTCCACACGAGGAAGACCGCAAGATGTCAATACGAAGCCCAAAGGCATAAGGAGAACAAGAAGAAAGTTGTACGAGATGAAAGATGAAAAGAGATAAAACGGAAGGAAAAAGAGTAAAAATCCACTGGTTCGCAGGGTTGAAAGTATTTTTTTTCTTTTCTCTCGCGTCTCATCTTTTCATGTTCTTGTTGTCATCATGAGTGTTATTATTACTATTATATAAGACCGCATGCGAAGGAACATTATATACATATATTTTATATCAATGGATTCCTGGAATGAAAAAGAATATTTGTAATGAAATAAAGTATGATACCCGACTAGAAAAAGGGATAGACCCATTATCGTGATTGAATCATGTCGGTCCTGATAATTAGGGGTGGACTTCAGGCTCTGAAGTAGAATTAATAGAATTCATTTTTACCAGGTGTAACGTGAGATTCATCGAGTCAATCCAGCACCATTTTTATTTTCGATTTTGAACAATAAAGTTGATTCAAAACGGTTGAAGTTTTGAAAAAGGTCTTATCATCCCTGGTGAAAGAAATTCCTCTGAAAATTTCACTGAATTCCACCGCAAAATTCTGATGAATTCTGAAAAAACCTGAGAACATCTGAGAAATTCTGAAAACTTTCACTTATCGGGCACGTTTTCTCACTGACAAGTTTTTTGAATATACATGAATATATCTGGAACCTCTGAATTTTTCTAAAATCCACTGACACTCTCTGAGAAATTATGGACACCTCTGGAATTCCCTGAAAATCTCTGAAAATTTCAGTACTTTTGGGTGAATTTTTTCCGCCAGGGTGTCTTAATTTCGAATGAAAAAACATCTTTTCTGTTCATTCAATGAACTGCCCATACTTGACTTGACATGAAGAAATGTCTTCGACTGATAGGGGAGAGTGGGAACCCTTGCATCACGGGGTGACATGCGCCACAGCAGATATCTCTTGATCTTACAGAGATTTCCAAATTGATTTTGCACGTATCGCTAGCTGTATGAATGCCCTAACTCCACACGAGTTCACAGGAATGTAAAATCATTCTCTTTTTTTTTTTTATTCTCAGCAAAAGCTTTGGGGGTCTCAAAATCGCTTCCTTTTTGTATCATTTGTGTTTGATTATTGATTTCAAATGAATATTCATAAATTGATTCGAAATCAATAGTTATTATTTAAATTAGGATATCAGTTATTCATAGAGAGAGATAAAGAGCTTATCTCTCCGCAGGGCGGTGCACGTCTATCGTCATGTGGGGAAAATTGCAACAATCGCAATGTTTCTGGAGAACACTCACAGTAAAAAGTCGGGCTGAATGTGGCTGCATCTTACTTGAAAACTTGAATGGAATTCAGTCTTTTCTATTACGTCAGCATTTATTTTCAGTGCTTATTCTCAGTTCGCACAGGGCTAGTTTTGGCTGCATCTCTAAATCATGCAGCTAATGATCAGACTGGAAGTAAGTTTTACTTTTCACGATGCTTATATCATCGATAGAACGTTTGATTTGACTTTACAACCATACGCAACTTAGAAAGGAATGCTCGCTCTCTGAAAATCCTACAAATAATGTATCGAATGAACTCAAGTTTTGAAAGTTAGAACAATGTAAAAAAGAAGTGGTGCAAGTGTCCCCACTCTCTCCTAATTCTACACTGTAAAAAGGAAGTCTTAATCTGTTCGCATCTTAATTTGTGGCAATGCTTTTTCCATTGTGTCTTCGATTGTTTCTTGGGCTTAATTTGTTTGCATTGTAGATTCAGTCATAAAATGATCTGAATCTAAGACTTTGTTTTTACAGTGCATCCGATCGGGACTCTATCCTGCATGTAATACAGAAATGTCTCTAGAATATTTCAGATTATGGCTACGACATAACTGAGATATTCTGTGCCAGACGAGGAAAAACTGACGAGGCAAAAATGATCAGAGCTTTATGAATTGATTTAATTGAGAAAGAGTGCGAAATTAACTATTTTACACAGTAAACAGTAAAACTTACTTTCAACCTTAATATCAGCTTATTTTAAGATGCAGCCAGAACTAGCCCTCTTTCTGCTGAAAGTAAGCATCGAAAACAAGTGCCGACACAATGTTAAAGACTGGATTTCAGTGAATTTTTCAATCAAGATGCAGCCACTCTCAGTCGGACTTTTTACAGTGCACGATAGAAATATGTGAAAGAACTCGATGAAGCCCTGAATTATATGATCTGGCGTCACTTAATTCCATCTGGAAAAGTGTATGTTTGAGGCCAAGCTATCGGTCAACATTCTTGTTGCGCTCTCAGCCGGAAAATCAATATTTCATGTCAGGATTAAGTATCAAATCCTAGGGAAGAGCAGATTTTCTTATCCAGTTGCACATATCTGTATGATAAATCATGTCTATTTGAAGCAAATACATAAGGCATATGCATATGATCAATACCTGATTTGGTGACTATATTATCTATTAAATTCAATTCATTGCAAGCCTCAGTGGGATCCTAGGATTACCTCATTGTCCCCTCATGGGTAGACTTTTCATGTTACATATCTTCTGCATATTTCACATAGATCACAGAAAACAGTACGTTACATCCTTGTTTTCCAAATGAAACGATGTTGGATATTGATTCATATTGTTCAAGTAGAATTTATAGGAAATATATGATATGAAAAATGTATAATTGCATAAACTTCCGCAGTCTACTCATGAGTAATGACCCGAATTTGTAATCGCCCATGCGTGTAGGGACCAAGCCTGGCACAAGACCTGCCGAGACTTGTCTTGAACAATTTATCAAACTTGGCTCAGGCTTGGGAATGATAAGATCAGGACAAGCTTGGGCCAGTGGTCTTCCCAGGCCCGGTCCAATTCATTTACCGAGCATCAACCAATGCTTCTTTGATCGCAGATATGGATCAAAAAAGTTATTGATCCATATTTCAGTTCATGACTTTCTCCCTCAGAATACCGTACATGAATTATCTTAAAACGATAGAAAAAATGTGACTAGACTGGGACAAGCTTGTATGATCATTGGAAAATTTGCGTTCTTTGATATTTCAATCAATTTTGATTCTATTGTTGAATTATTCTCAAACTAAACTCTAGTATGTAGGATCAATTATGGCAGGAAAATCGGGCCAGCCCTGGCCCGATGGTTATCCCCAAGTCTTCGGTCATTGTGAATTAAAAATTCAGTCAATATTTATAAACATTGTTTCACTCACGTGGGCAATATTGGCACAATTGTTCTCAACGAATGCTCGATTTCTACAATTGTGCCAAGCTTGTACTGACTATCCATTGAGAACAACGGGACAATCATGGAACAATATTGGGGCAATTGTTCTTCATAGAGGTTTGTTTCTGACACATGCGCCAACCTTGGGACGAGCTCGGGTTTTTTTCAGTCTTGGCAATACCTGCAGGGGCGGCTATATGGAATTTTATGCTCTCTTTTTCTTATTTCTCTCGATGGCATCCATTCGAAGTACCCCATTCGCGCGAAGTGAGGAACAAAAGCACGCATGAACACGAGCATGAGTGGGATCAAAAATTCAAATCACGCCCGTTCTCGTTCCTTACGCTTATTTGAACTGCTAGACTCTACAGCACATCATGCCCCAAATAAATTCCTGTTATGTCAATTTCGAAAGAATTCATAATGAATTGCCAGGAATTATTGAAGAATTTTTTTGTAATACTAGACTGACAGAAAAACCACCTGGTTGAAACATTCGTGGTCACAATAGTTTGAAATCTGGTGCTATTTACCAGCAAATATGACTATCACGTCCAGAAAAAGTGGTTGGAGTGAAAACTAACTACATTTTCAGATTGGAAGAACCAAATTTTTTTTCTTGGTGTAATAACCAGAATATGAGGTTGATTTTGGCTTCAAACATCTTTTCTGGGGTCCAGGGCAGCCGATCCCAGCCCAAAACATCCCTGTATAAGAATATTCCAAATTCAGAACAAAAATATCTCATTACAAAAAATTCAATGTCAAAAGATCTCAGTGCCATGCTGAAACATCCCCGTTTCACCCTGGAAGATGTTTCAAAATGGAACGCCCCGCACGCAAAGATAAAAAATACAAGTACATCATATTTCCATAAATCGAAAATCATTTTGGATTCCAAAATTCATTTCTTATCAAATTTTATTACTCATCCCAGAAATCATTCCAAATGCGCTACTTTATTCCATGAAATTACGATATTACAATAACAAAAAAAAGCAGTTCGGTAATACATTACATAAAATCATAAAAAGTATGGAATCAAGTTCACCGACAAACATTTACTATACAAACATACGATTTTGAAACCCAAATACCTCACAAAGTATATCATGAACAATATATTCTAACTTTGTCAAAATATCATTGAAGTGCTATTGTATTATTATAATAATAATAAATATAATTAATAATTATTAATGATATACTATAATCATTGTTTTTTCCGATATAACATTTTGATTCGTTAGTTTGAATTGATGGATCATTTTCGCTTTTGATATGATCATTCTGTTGGTGAGTACAGGGATTCGGGGGGACCTCCGGCTTCGTCCGCTCACCAACAACCCGAGTAAAAATGTTGATTTCGGTTCGCCAAATGGAACTGGTGCAGATTTGTTGCATTTTCGTGCGGTACTGTTGCAGATGTAGTGCAGGTGCATGGTGTCCGCAACAGTACCGCAAAAAAACGCAACACTCCTGCACCAGTCCCGTTTGGCGAACCCGAAATGAAAATTTTCACTCGGGAACCACCTTGGATTACCAGATACCTTTCGTGTTGGATGCTCGATTTTCGAACGAATGCGATTGTTTTTGGAAACGAGATATTTGGGACAAGAATATTTTGTCTGGGATATTTAGTCCAAGATATTTTGCTGGGGATATATTTCCCGAAATATTCTGACCAGGAATTAAAAATACTAGGTCCCGTTGTCCACGCCCCCTTTTTCTGGGCATGAGAATCACATTCCTTAGTAAATCGAACCAGATTTCAAGTTATTCCAATCACGAAAGTTTCAACCAGGTCGTTATTTTGTCAGCGTAAGGTACTTTGTAACCGAGGAAAAGAATAAACCCCAGAAGAACACACACCTTCTAGGGCAAATTTACGTCTGTTGTAGGTGAATCCACGTTCATGGGACGTTCAATGGACTTTCAAATGCCCGAACGTCTTTGGTGGAAATGAAGCATCGAAGCACGACGAAAGCATAAGCTAAGAATGATCCAAGAGTAACAAAGAGTCATCTAAGCGTAATTCAGGAGGGAATTGGAACATTTCCACATCACAGGAAAAAGTGATAGCCAACGATGGACAATACTTTGATTAATTTGATAATTCATGTTCTTCTGAAATAAACGCATCTTTAACTGTAAAAAACGGACCGAATCAATTTGTACCCCCAATATATAAGGGGAATTATTGGAGAATACCATAATGAATTCACAGAGTTTTCCATACACACATTGGGATCGGCGTGCCGTATAAGTAGACATTGTGTATACCCATGAATAAATTGCTCAGGAAAAGAAATTCTGAAGAAAGCCTGCTTCGAATGTTGATCAGGGCATCGATCACGGGGACATAAGGATCTTTTTTTCTTCGTATAAAGAATACCGAAAAAACGCTGGCGGTGAAGAAAAAATATCGTAAAGATTTTGCGTGTAACAGCGACGACCAATATGAATGTCAACCATGAAAAATCCACAAATTTAGGGAATGTTGGTTCTAACGGACAGTACGCTCCTGTTACGTCAATTTGAACCAAGGGCAGCTATAGTCGTTTGTCACTCTAATACTTGTCCAACGATGTGCCAGCGATGCACAATGCGAAGGGAGGGTGAGTCGGTATATGTTTCGAGGTAAAGAAAAGAGAGAATGGGAAGCGACGATGGGCAGGAAGAAAATTCGCTGGAGGGTTGGCACACCGATGTTGAATATATCCGGTTTCCCGATGTAGGTCTGTGGGTATTTGTGTTCCGACGTTGCGCTCTTGTCGTTGGTTAGATGCGCGTGTAGCTGTCCGCTTGTCGAATCGAATACATACTGATACCGCTACTATATGTCTACCACACCTACCAGAATCCTCGCAATATTTTCATTACAAAATTGAGTTTTGTTGTCTTTTTACTATCTTGTGCCGTCATAAAATGCCGTCACCGCACCGTCATTAGTATGGGGATGCCAACAAAAATTCAATTCTAAGAGGAGAACAAGTTTTGCTTTTAAAACCTTGAAACGTCGAGGAAAGTTGATTTCCAAAAAAGGTCTGGGGAGAATTTTCATGACAACTCTTATCAGGATGCATCGATTTGGATCATTTTTGTCCCAAATCAGTTCATCTCGCAAGGACTCGAGATCATCGATTAAAAACATGATAGAAAAAAGAATTTCATCAATATTCACGGAAAAAAGAGAACATTACTGGTTACTGTGAATGACAGGGATCGGTTGAAAAACGAATGAAAACACGCTTGAATAATGAGGATGAGCGCGATCACAGTGATAGGTATTGTAATCAAATTCGTCAATGCTGACTGGACAGTAATGAGGACTGCACTGAGAGAAAGCTACCTAGCTGCGGTGACTGAAATTTAATTGTTCCAGCTAAAGTTTAGCTGGCGTCAATAAAAGTATAGTTGTCTGAAATATGAATAAAACAATTTATTCAAGGCAATTAAAAAATTTAGCTGTGACAAATAAGATCAATTTGGTCCAACTATATTTCAGAATGACTACACTGAGAGAAATAATTACTATCACCAACAACATATTTTCATGTTTGGACAAATCCGTTTCTTAAGAAATATGTGTCCTTGATACAAGAAAATTTGTCTGCAGCTAAGAATATAATTCTTGAATTGGATAAATATTTTCTTGATTCAAAAAAAATTTTCTTGGGCCTACAACATGTCAACTGTCTAAAAAATCCAAGAATACATTTTCTTGGTATTAGTAATTATTTTTCTCAGTGTAGATTACCTAGCTGTCTAATATTTAACTAAACCATTTTCTCAGTGTAGGAAACGCAGTACTGCATGGAATGAATTTGAGTTTCAATGTATTTTTGTGATTCACAGTAAGCATTGCTGTTTCCTTGTTTTCTTTGTTGATGATTTGTGACTTGGAAGTTCACCAATCTGAATGATCTTCCAAAGGACGTTGATCTGCATGACAACTCGAAATATGGAACTTTAATATCAATCGACACAATTGTTCTGACTATATCTAAAGGCAAAGGCCTTTGTAAATTTTTATTTCTTCCAAATGATTCACAATGAAGCTCTCTTCACTATTGCACCAATTTGAATGGTTCATCAAACGAAGTGATTCTCTCCAGTCAAAAATTGTTATAGAATAATAAAGTGGAGGATGAGGTAGTAACACTTGATTCTCCATACCAAGTATTCTTCCTCACAATAGATCTCTTAATTCAAAATTCCTCTATTCATCAACAATCCTTCATTTCCTGTTGTTGATCTTTCCTTAAATTCATATTGAAAATGTGAAAATTATGGCGTAAGAAGGACTACGTCGACAATGACAGCGAATGTCATCAAATGATGTATTACTTACTCTTGAACAAAAATCAAATACGTTATCCTGTACCAGCGTTGTGTTACCTGCCTGATCGCACGATATCGTGTTCTACGATGGAAATTCGGACTTCGTTGAGTACGGACTGGAACTCTCATATTTTTCCTACACGGGTCATCCGACGATCGTTATTCATTCTCCCCTCAGCGTACGAATCGTTGAGATAGAAGCGGATACAACTGAATATGTCGTAACGTACTTGATTGAGTGCACATGAGCATTATCCTCGTCCAAATGTATATACACGATACTGATTTGGAAAGAACCATGAGTTCACAAACATAGTGGGTGAAATTACAAACAATTTTTGTCAATTGACAAATATTTTCTGGGAAATCACAAAAATTGTTTGGAAATTTACAGAAAATTTGTGAGGTTCCAAACAATTTGGAAATTCACCAATCTGTAAGTTTTTCACCATACTTCTCTGCTTGGAAATTCACGAATATTTTTTACAGTGTAAGAGACGCTCTCGATTAACTCCCTGGAGAAGTGTTGTTTGAAGAGTGACAAAATGAGAAATCTGTGGTGTGCCGAACTTTCTTTTTGTTTATTCACACTGTAAAACATTTCCCGTAAATTTTGGGGAAAATCCTATAAATTTAGAGTAAAAATCCCATAAAAACAGCAATTTTAATATATTTTTATGTGAAAATTCCTATACATAGGTATGAGAAAATCCCGAATATTTTTCACAATGCAACTCTGAAAGCTCATTCTACAAGTTAGGAATAACAGGTAAATATGATATGAAATGAAAAATGAGAAGAATTATCAGCCCCTCGATTTTTCTGATTGTTTTGACATTTCCGTTCAAGTCTAGGGTGTCTTTTCTTTCCTATTTACTGAAAAATCCACAAGATTTATCCATAGTGAGGTTTAAGCGGTGAACTGAGCGATTTCGACAAAAATCAGTGTGGACACCATTTTTCTAATCTGTAGTATTTACTTGGTAATTACTGGATTGGTGATTTTTTTTAGTAAATAGTAGATGTGATACCCCATGTGGAAATAGCCAGAGTTGACAAATGGCACGGTACTGGCCAAGTTGCACTAGCCAGACTTCGGCAGAAATAACTGTGCTCATTCAGAATCATTACCGTTTTTCAACTGTCGCCAAATGTTTGCCGGATTTCAGACAGTACTGGATTGCAAGGTTACACGGTCTTGAGCCAGTATCGAATTAATAATGTTCGGAGAATACCCAGACCATACAGAAACGGAACCGTGCCAGTACCGAATCAGAGTTGGTTGGATGGTAAAATGCGAAAAAAAGACGATACTGCACCAGTATCGATGCAACGTTGTTCTAATACGGAATAGATAGTGGATAGGAATTTCACTGATCTTTCCAATAACACGGTTACTTTGACGAGACAATACTGCGCCAGTACTGAGCCAGAGTTAGTATTAGCATTCCAAATTTTCCATAGACGACAATGTGCCAGTATTGATTAGACCCTGACTGATTACGAAATCGGTAGTCGACTGGTGTTAAAATCACGATCTTAGCAACTTGGCTGTTGTAATGAGCCGAAGTCTTGCCAGCATTAGGCCAGAGTTGGTATGATCATTCAGTATGTTTGAAAGACAGCAATGTGCCAGTATTGACAGGACTCTGGCTTTCTACAGAATCGGTGGTCGAATAACATTAAAATCACGAAGTTACACTGGGGGAAAGGACTTGTAAAATTTATATCTCATTGAATGAATATATGGATGATTGAGGATTTAGTGCAAGCGACCACAATTTTAGTTGATTTTACAACAACGCATGTGTAATATACCACAGCTGATGCGAAATACACCATAGCTGAAGTGCATCCTACTTTCCCTGTGGTGAAATTAGCTAAAATTCTAGTAGCTCGCACTAAATTTTTAAATCGTCTATATATTCACTTAACAAGAGGTAAATTTGACAACTTTTTTCTCTCGGTGTAGTAACTCGGCTGTTGTAGTGAGTCGAAGTCGCGCCAGCATTAGGCCAGAGTTGGTATCATCATTCAATATGTTAGAGAGACAACAATGTGCCAGTATTGGTAGGACTTTATGCCTCTACGGAATCTATAGTGAATTGTATGACATCAACGGTCCTATTACCAGAAATGGCAATTTGAGTGATTCGCAGGACACAGGTTCAATCCTCACTCAGTGAAGTTTCAAGGAATCACTTCCAAAATGCCTTTCTCCGATGACAATAACAGGAACAATGAATTCTTCAGATTTTCAAAGTTCAAATTCAATGTTTTGTTTTTTAATTGAAATATGATCACTCCTGGTAACTTCGGTTACCGGCACTGTGCTAGTACTGGGTCGAGTTTCTGATCCTGTTGCAATGCCAGAGTTTCACCGTAGTTGGATCACATTTAATATCTTTACCGACGAGGTGGTAAATATATACTGGCCCTTACGTCCAATGATGTTATCATTTCGATTCTTTGCCAATACCGTCTATTCAACCACGCCCATAATGGTAGGTCTGGAATTGCCAGTACTGGCAACTCTGGCAACAGTACTCAGCCAGTAGCGGCGCGTGTTTCCATTTCCACATGGGACTATCCTCTCAAGCTGAATTTATGTAAATAAACCACACAGTTAATTTTTGATGCTTCCCAAGTAGCACAACAGGTTAGAAATGCTAAGAAGGTTCTTGGAAGTTCTGAGCATGTTTTATGAACATTCTTAGAATCTTCGAATGAGACTGTTTTGGATAAGTATATTCTTTGCACATTCTCAGAACTTATTTTTCGAATTTATCCAAAAAAGTCTCATTTGCATATTCTATGCATGATCACGGGATGAATGCAGAATATTTAAAATGTTCTTGTGCCACTTGGGTTTGAAGCTCAATAAAAAATTAACTGTGTGGTTTATTTACATAAATTTAGCTCGAGAGGATAGTATTTCATCTACTATTTACTAAAAAAAACACCAATCCAGTAATCAAGTACTGCAGATTAGAAAAATGGTGTTCACATTGATTTTTCTCGAAAATGAGAATGACCCATACATAAAAATTCTTGAAAACATTTAATATAATATTCTTGGCGGAAAAATGTTGCTGGATTTTTTTTACTTTTGGCGCAGCAATATTTTAATAAAAATCCTGAAACTTCAACGAACTTCAATGGAAGTCAACAAATTTTATTAAAATTCATTGAATTTTACCGAAACTTTGTTGAATTCAGTTGAATTTTGTTAATTTTCCACCAGGGATAACAGGGTGTCCACAACCTGGAAATTCTATGCGTCCCATTGGTCATTCTGTTCAATGCGAATTTGTGGATCATCAATGCCGTTAGGATTCTCAGAATATGGATACCCTGTATAATCATATTTGACTACGATGCAAGTTAACGTAAATAATTTATCAATCGACATCCATCTGATAGATCCAATATTCTCTCAGTATTAGACCGCATGAATAACATATTCGATCCCATAATAATTGATACAAATAAAAACAATAACAATTGGAATAAATAAAATACCTTATCGTCAATCGATAATGAACAATACAATCCCATGCAAATTGGAATTGGAAATTTTGAAATCTATAAACATGAAACGTGGACGAATGCATAAATCCAAGTATCGAATATTTATATCGGCTTTCTCCTCTAATTTCTGAACAGAAATGAATATCAAAACTCATTACACAATGTATAATGGAAACGGCTAGAAGTGAACAGATTGGGAAGGAAATGGAAAGAGACCGGAAAGGCGAATATATAATGTATATGTGTTATACATATACGTGTATGAAATAAGAGAGGGGAAGGAGCATTCTGGAACCTGCTGCGGGTGATGGGAGAACGCGCTGAGGAATATTGCGATGGGAAATCCGACGTTTGGTATTGGGAGGCCGATAAAATGGAAATACCCGGTGCGACGATGTACGTACGTAGACGTATATATTGCGTGAGCTTCACCAACGTTCGGTTGGGTAATCCATTTGTCTGTATGATAAAATTTTCAAAGCAACTCAGAATAATAGAGTTTTCGTAAAAACGTTTTATCGCAACGCAAAGGAAACAATTTTGCAGAAAGAATCCGCGCCCCATTAAATATTCACCTCATTGTTTAGACGAGGAAAAAAAGAGGGACAAAAAGGGGAAGAATCAACGGAAGGAAAACGAATGAATACGATTTCTTTTCAGTACTATTATTATAATACACCGAATCCCCTTTTACGAGTTTCTTATTTCTTTGTTCTATCCAGCGTGTTTATCATTCTGTCACAAGTATGCGAAACAGCCAATTTTCTTTGAGATTTTGATTCTTCTCGATTCATTTTTCACAAGAAAAAGACGAATTCCTTTGGCGGAAAGATTCATGGCTTATTCGAAATCCTTCCTCGTATTACAATTCCAACAGGTGAAATACATGTGAAACGTAGTTGGAGTGTATGATGGTATTTATACGCGTGGGGGATACACGGAAAGCTATGTGGACGTACCGAAGAATTTACGAGTATTGGAAAGTTCATTTGAAAGTATGAAAATATACGTAGGACAGCGTTGAATAAATTTTTTGCTGTTTCGAAATGTTGGTAGGGTAATCCGTGATCGTGTATAATGATCATAGTATCATGTTCCTGACGCGAAATTTTATTTATTTGAAAATTGAAAATGGATTGTAATATTTTTAATTTATTCAGAGAGGATTACATGTACAATGGTGAAAATAGAATTTAGCTTGGCGCAATGTTGACAGGTAAGGCTTGGCGATTTATAAATATTTAACAACAAATATGATGTTGCACCGATCTCGATGTTCAACAAACTCCGGTTGTCAGTCCACCATTGATTCACAATTCCGCCAGGCTTGGCGCTTGCTAGGTTCATCCTTCTTGTTCCAATATTGACCGAACGACAGATTCTCCTATTACTTAACCACATTATTGTGGTTACTTCTCATGGCAAACTTTAGCGACAAAGACACCGAGTTGTTTACAGATAAATGAGGAAAACACAATAAGATCCCAAATAACATATATTGGAAATTGTGGAATGTGCATACTTTTTATATATTTTTGGGTTAATCATTCCTTACAGTTTCATCATTGACGCAACATTGATCAACAAATTTTTCAATTGTTTGTCAATGATGGTATATTTCATGGCCATTTCTGCAACAATGATGGGGCTGCATTAGAAAAACATATTGATAAATCATAAAATGATGTTATTATTTCAGGATTGCGCTATGCTTGGTTACCAAGCGTTCGCCATACTTTACCTATGTTGCGCCATACTAGCGCCAATGGTCAATTTCTGTACGGGCAATTTTGAAGAGCATGAATTGGCTCGTGAGGATTTTTTAGTTTTCCTTGGGAATGATGGAAAATAGGCTGAAAAAAGGGTGATGAAGAAGTCAAGAATTTCAATGCCCAGTACACGGAGACAAATGAGACTCGAAAATATAATAAATTTTATAAAAATCTAAGAATATTTTTCTAATAAACCAGAAACGATGAGGTTCATAAAATGAATTTTTACATGAAAATACGAAAAATTTTGAATACTGTACAAAAAATAATAGGCACGATTGAAATTAAAAATACTGAATGATGAATTTTATAAAGCGCATAGTAAAATTCGGCATTTTAACTTCCAACCGTGTTTGTTACTTTTCATTTCGTACACAGAGAAAAATGTAGGTCGAAGATATGGTAATTTTTAATAAAAATTTGAGAATATCTCTTAAAATCTGAGAGTATAATAAGGATAAAACGGTCCATTTTTTGATGGAATTGTATTCGAAAGACTATGATAAATTATCAATACTAATTCAAAAAAAATAGAGGAACATGTGAAGTTTCCAAAAGTCGCGTATGAAATGTCACAGAGTGAATAGTAGGATATTGAAATTTTGTTATTGTCTTTGTAAACTTCTGGAAACTCCATATGTTTCTTTATTTTTTATTACCTGTTGATAATTTTTCGTTGTTCTTGCACTGAGAAAAGTATTTATCTATAGTGAACAAGATTTGTTAATAGTTAAGAAATCCTATATTTGCTTATGGGGAAATAAATATTGAGTTGTTGTCATCCAGCGTCATATTTGAGATCATTTTTTGTATCAAATCCATATTTGTTAACTATTAACAAACCGTGTTCGTGTGCGAAATTCCTGTTTTATAATTCTAAAACTTGAGAATGTACATCAAAGCATTATTAGATTGCCTGAATGTGATATGAGGTTGAGAAAATTGTCGCATAATTTGCTTTGAATATTCGTGAGAATAAGTCAAATCAAACAAAATTGGAATAACACTCTGGAATGAATCAAATGAAATGATGAATTATGCAGGAGAATATTATCACTGTTAGAAAAATGTGTCTTAAATTTAATGATAATTGTTATAAAATTTTTTACAGAATATTATTATTAGATTTAACAATGTATTTTATAATAAAAATGGTGTATTAAATTCAATAACTGTTACGAATTTTTGCCAAAATACAAAAAAAATTCAGATTGGAAATTTGATTTATCACCAAATTTCTTCACGCTTCGTGAATTTTATGTTCTCGACATTCCTCTAGAGTGAGTTTGTAATCATCAATGTAAGTCAAGCAATTGAAGCACAAAGTTTTGGGACCTAACGGGGAATCGAACCTGCTTTCCTACCTAACCTAACCTATTACGACCTAACGCTTCAACCACCTTCACTACATCACGATTGAAGAAACCGATTGAGAAATACGATGTGGTTTTAGATATCATATATGTTGACGTCATGACATCATACATGTAACAGAATTCTATCACAAAAAATTCATGAAAAAGTGAAATTTCATTAAAAAAGTTGAAAATCCCAGAATATTATTGATTTTGAAATGCACTTATGAGATTTCATAAGAATTCTTATATTAAATTCAAGAAATTTTCTAACAGTGATTATAAAGTTGAACAAACTGAATGAAAAGTTATGGTGAAATATTTTAATAATTTTGTAGGAAAATTCAGCCTACAAGACTGTCTCTCATATTCTTTTCGGATAAAAAGGATTTCTCAAAACGCAAGAAAATTTTCATTGTTCCATGGTTATACGTATATACAGAACTATATATTCTGCTGCAATATAGATCGAGAGTCGAATCAAATTCAAGGTGTTCATGTCGAATCAAATTTCTTAATTATTAACAAATCTGTGTTTGAGAGGAAAGAATCGCATACACATTGGGAAACTGGATTATTGTGTTGAAATTGATTTGAAATTTGAGTCAATCAACCATTCTTTTCTTCATATTCTTAGTTCACTAGTATTTATCTAATGAGAATCTTGTACTTATCAAACCGTCTATTTGTAAATTAGGAATCGTTTATTACTTGAGGGAAAAATGAAATCATTCACATGAAATAAATGGACTAAATGAACGATTTGTTTGTTCTGAATGTCACATAAAATCAATCGTATGTATGCCAACTATGATATTTATTGACAATTACCATATTTATTCATAATTAATGAATATTTTTGAACAGACGCCAAATAAATATATTCATTTAATATAAGTAAACTCTTCTCTCAGTGTGGAATACAATTCCACAAAAATGTGAACCGTTTCATCTTCATTATGGATTCAAGAAATACTATCAGATTTTAAGAAATATTCCCCAATTTTGATTAAAGATTACTATATTTTCGACCTGCATTTTTTTCCATGTTTCCACAATCTTTCATATCTTGAAGTGAGTATCCATTTCCTAAACCTTTTTCGTTGTGTTAAAAAAGCAAGATGAAGTCTCAAATTTTTATAAAAATTATTCTATTTTCGAGTTTCATTTTTCTCGGTGTATTTCAAGATATTGCAATCATATATTTAACACATATATGTTGAGAATTGTAGTTAGATAAATGGAGGATAATTTATCTTTCCAATAGCACTAAATCCTCCTAAAAAATTATTTTATCGAGATCAACAATCTTGAAACAATATCATATTTTTTGTGTTTATTTTTTAATGCAGTGATTTGATAAATTTTTCATCTTTCACAAATTTCACGAGCGAGCTGATCAACTCGAAATGATTTGATAATGAAATTAGGTATCTTTTGATAACAACCACGACGTGATTCGAGGAAAATTGCATATGTGTGTTAAAAAAAAATTATCCTAGTTCGATGATCAGTTCAAAATTTTCATTTCTTTTCTCTTTACGTCCGCATATGAAAGACGAGACACCTGTCAATATTCAATTTCATACAAGCATCTCGGGTATAAACTAATACGATCACGTTGAGTGCTTGTTTCAATTCGTTCTCCCCTGAAGTGTATAATATTAGTTCATCGATGGAACGAAGGTTGGGTAACCTTACGTATTCTCTATAATATACTCGCCACGATTTCTAGGTTTAATGAAAATTGGTCGAGGTTGGAGGATCTTTGAATAAGAGATACCTTGTATTAGAGATACGAGATTCGATAGATTTATAATAAAGGCTCAAATATAAGGAGAATTCTGATGAATATTCGATGAGTATTGTTCCACCCAAAAAAGAACAATCAATTGAAAATTTTCGAAACCTATTTTGGGTGTAGAGAAGACTTTGATTTTATATAAGCAGCGCTAAGCGATATAAAATTCCTCTATGTCTTTCCACACAATTTTTCTCAGTTTTCAAACAACTTTTTTGTTTGAAAGAATGCATGTTCAATTTTCTTATACATTGTACAAATATGACGCGCTCCGAAGTTTTAAAATGTGAATTTCACAAGTTCGTTGTCGCTATTACAAACTGTCCCTGATGGGTTCGTTGGACAAGTTCTGGACATGGGAGAATTGGTCCGGAGGAACGTGTTTTGGACAACATTGGGATAAAAAAAATTAGAAAGTTAGACTTTGAAATCATCCAGAGATCGTCCAGTGGAGTCCGCTGATAATTTTCGATCAGATCCGCATTACATCCACATGTGCCCTATCCTGTCCTGTGGAGTCCAAGAATGTCCGGAATCATCCGAAAGTGTCCAAAACTAATCCAATCGTGTCCAAACTGAATCGTGGTGGGTCTAAATCTTATCCTGTTGTGTCCGAGAGTGCATTTGTGTATGGAAACATGAGGAAATCTCCGGGATACAGTTGAAACTCCCACATCACGACTGTGGACGAAATTGGACAACTTTGAACACCTCTGGACTACTTTGAACTACTTTGGACCGACTACGGACAAAAAAAAGATCGTTCCTGCTATGGAAACACATAGAAGATAGTGGAAAATTCCAAACTGTGAGTATGAACCAATTTGGACAAGTTCGGACCAATTACGACCGAGAAAAGATCATTCCTGTCAAGGATAAATGTGGAAAAAACTTCAGACAACTTCAGACCGAGTACTGACAAAAGGGGATGATTTCTATCCTAGACACCTATTGGACAGGTGATGAACGGATTTACTTCCGCTGGTCCGAAATTTGAAACAAATGGACATCCATGGACATTCCGGACCGTTTTGAACCAAGAATGACAGTTTTGGACATATTGGACACATTTTAGACGAAATCGGGGTGTCCAAGATTTGTCCGACAACCCATCAGGGGTATCAAACCAAAAGTGAAATGAGTGGAAACAATTACAATTTCCAAACGTAAATCCAGTAGTTTTACAATCATATGAACAGTATTACATTATATATTGTGAGATTTTCGATTGAGAGGCCCGAAGCGATCCGTTGTCACCCTACGCCGTCGATTTCTATATACGGAGAAAAGAAATTTGCTGTGACAGCAAACTATTTGTTATCACAGCCATCTTGTTAACTACGAAAGCGATTTTTTCAGCTGTTGCAGCAACAACTATTCACTCCCCCAGCAAATTTTGATATTATGTATAGAATAGGAAACAAATTTTGCTGGAGAAGTCAACATTTTTAGCTGCCAAAGCTGAAAAGTTGCTTCCATAACCAACAAAATTGCTGCGATAGCAAATAGATTGCTGTCACAGCGAAGAAGTTGCTACTACAGCACAAGATACCCAGCGAAATCAGTTTTTGCTGTCACAGCAAATTTTTTTTTCTCTTCGCAATTCTCTTTTGTCCGTCTCACCTGCATATCCAAAAAAAAGATGTTCAGCAAAATTATCCAAAGTAATTTCAAATACCATAATCCATTCAACAAACAAATTAGGCTCTATCATTCATGTCTTCAAGATATTCAAAAAGTACACTGTAACCTCGAAATAGCACAGATCTCCTTCTTTCTCATCCGAACAGTTTCTCTTATTCGTTGAAGAGAGACGGGGAGCACCTTTATCGCGAGGTTCTAATGTACAAAAGTACCCAGTACATTTATGCGAGGAAATTACGAAAAAATTATGAACATTCTAGTACATGTATCGAAAAATTGTTGTATTTATGATGGAAAATTGAAAAGAAAATCATGAAGTACGGGAAATTCCAGTACAATCGAAATTTCTTCTGTACGTGGATTGATGTTTTTTGTAACAGTGAAATTCGTTTATATCCAATCATCGAACGATCCGCACTCCTATACATTCTTATGTGAGTAGAATAGCAACGTACACTGTAAAAAGAAAGTCTCAAATTCAGCTCATTTCATGACTGAATCTATGATGCAAACAAATTAAGACGAAAA
This sequence comes from Gonatopus flavifemur, assembly GCA_018340375.1. Taxonomy (NCBI): domain Eukaryota; kingdom Metazoa; phylum Arthropoda; class Insecta; order Hymenoptera; family Dryinidae; genus Gonatopus; species Gonatopus flavifemur. The sequence continues at coordinate 19,829,787 of JAFFJZ010000005.1, forward strand.
AACAATCGCCGACACAATGGAGAAAGCATTGTCTGAAATTAAGATGCAAACAGATTCAGACTTTCTTTTTACAGTGTAGTGTACATTCCATACTGCAAACGATAATCAATTTACTATACGCGATAGAACGTGTGAATCGTAGAATGGTTCAAATACTTATAAACTGAGAAAAATTTTACTGTAAAAAGTCCCGTCATTGTGAGCAAGTTCAGGACACTCTTGCAATCTAACTGAATGTAGTTTCAATTGTAGGGAAGCTTACTGTCATGATAGTACATTATTGGGTGATTATAATATATTTTCCCGTGATGCCTTTTTTGTTTTCATAAAATTGAACCTACATTCAGTTAGATCCCATACAGCAAAACTTTTGCTTTGTCTCAAAGATTTCTTATCCAACAATTTCCACAGTCTTGAAAATGTCTTTGTTTGAGGAATCTAAAAGACATCTTAAAGAGATCTAAAGACATGTTTAAAACAGTGAAAACAGGCATAAGAAATCCTCCAAACATCCAGTAGAAATCTTTTAGACGGAGCAAAATTTTTGCTGGATGGAATTTCAAGAGTATCCTGAACTTGCTGACAATCATAGGACTTTTTACAGTACAATTTTTCTCAGTGTAACTAAAATTTTTTGACCAGAAATGAAAATGAAATGCTTTATCACGACGTTACGTGATTGATCAAATCATTTCATATCTTGTTATGAGAAGTATCCAGGACAAGGAGAAACTTCTTGTCTCTGTTATCTAAGGTTTGACTAAAGTTTTATGTTTTTCGTGTATAATTTTGATAAATAATCATGATAATTGATAATTCGATTGCATAAAAATGCTAAAAATAGAAGCAATGCAACGAATCTGCCGCTGTTTTCGGAGTCAGAGCCCTGGGAATTAGCACAAATCAGTTCTCAGACTTTATACAATGATTAACGTTATCGATATTCATCGATCGAACTTTTCACAATTGCGTTTGAAGTTCTATGTTATCGATCATACGATTGGTATCATTGTCTTTGAATATTATTCCACTCTCCCATTTGCCTGCTCAATCGCTCCTCAAAATTGACCAAGGAAACAGTATTATTCTCATCAAATGGAATTTTCAATTGAACAGATACCAAAGAACATCAAATTAAGAAAAAAAAGAAAAATGAGAATGAAAAAAACGAACACCCGACGAAATGAAATTCTTATGTTTATGGAAAAAATTCTTTTCAAAATAATGATAAATTTCCTCATCATAGATAACCGAAATGCACGCATAGGTACATAATATCTTTGAATTCATCAATCAATATACCGCAAGGCAATCGCAACTGGCACGTCACGCTCAACAATAGCATACATCTCTGTATCATTTTTGATACATCATATGAATGTTACACACGCCTGAGGGTGCTTCATCGGTATTGTGGTTTAGATATAATATTGATAATCGACCAATATTTCCATCCTCCATCTCCGATATTAGGCCTTCAACCCGGAGAGGCGCAGAGAGAGAGAGAGAGAGAGAGAGAGAGAGATAAATACCGCACAATGTACCATTAATCGCCGCAAAATCATGTCCCATCGCACGACATCGTCAAATCAATAATAGAAGGATTATTCACGTTAAAAATGTATCTGTATTGTTTTTTCTTCCTATTCTCCTTTACTCCATCCTCTCTCTCTCTCTCTCTCTCTCTCTCTCGAATCTTCTGTCTTACTTCTATCAATTTGGAATCTCATATCGCGTATTTCGAAGAGCCCTCTTCAACTTGCAATGATTCACGGAAAATCATGTTTGTCGGAAATTTCAGAGTGTTTGGGTTCTTTACCCGATCTTTCCGACAGAATCTAGGTGAAACTAATTTCAACGGCAAGCGTTGAAACTCCAAACACAGAGGTAGGTCTGAATCGATGGACGGTCAGAGAACTCGAGAAGAGGAAGGGAATCGTATTGTTAACGTGGAATTGTGAATTCCGGGGCCGGAGATGACGCTCCTCTTCCGTTCTGTTTTCAAAGTTTTTCGTCCGTGTGAATGAAACGTATCGAAGTTGTACCGTTGTTTAACGTCGTTCTATCGAGGACGATAGCCTTTGAAGTTTGAATTTTATTTGATTTTTACCGATGCTTTCGTGCAATCGTATCCGTGGTAATAGTGCTGCTGGTAGGAGTACGTGATATCGCTTTCGATTCGAATGAACGGCCTTATTATGATGTACTACATTTTTAAAACAATTATCTTGGCGAGTTAAGTGGGAAAAGATCAACGTCCGCTAACTTCTGTTATTGAATCTCATCAATCTCGTCGTCAATTGATCGAGGAAGGGGAAAAGATACAATGGTACGGAGACTGTAATCGTCTTTCAACAGTCTTCAATGTACTTGAATTTTTAGAATTGTGGGGAGAAGAGGTTGGAATTTCAAATCGATTTTGTTGTAAAAATTCATGTGGGATCCACCCATACAGGGTTCATCAATTAGCCCAATAATGACACGTTACTGGACCACAAACGGCGTTCTTCACCCGTTAATGGCGTCCATTAATGGCTCATCAATGGTTAATTGCTGGATGATAACGTGGGTCCAGTAATGGCAATAAATAATGGGCCATGTATGAAATTATTGATTGGCCCAGTAATGGGGCTAAATGATCCCGATTTAGGGCCATAAATTTCGGGATAATGTTCGAATGTCAGCCATCAATGGCAGATTACTGGGGCATAATAATAATAATGATATCCAATGGTGATATGAGTGCGTTCCAGATAATTGGTTCAGGATTAGTTCGAATGAGTGGTTAAGTGTGAACACTTTTTATATGGCGCGTAATATACTTCGAAGTATTTTACATAGTTTACGACACGTAAGAAACCGAGTATCTTACGCATAAAATCAACCCCTTGCCTTTGAGGGGACAGGAGGGTTCAAGTATCTCACATATACAGGGTGGGGCATTTGAAGTGTCGCGGGCGTTTTTTCCAAAAATAAAGTGAGATACGAGAAAATTTTTCGGACAAAAGTTGTAGGGTACCAAGGGGGACATCCGATGGTGGCCTTGGCTTTGACCTCAAATCTCATCTTCAAGGGCATTCTGAGATCAACTCTTGTTTTTTAAATAGCATCTCATATTTTTTACTGCAGATTTGGATTCTAGGTCAAAAACCAAGAAACTTTGGTCTGAACCATTTTCCTGAAATCCGCAAAAATGGCGCTCTAATCGATATTGTTCCATTTTGAATCTGACATTCGAATAACTCGAAAACGAAGGGTCTTGCAAAAGAATGTTTCGTACAAAAGTTGTCAATACACAACACATTTCAATCGTCTACATTACCACCATTCAGAGCTCACGCGATGTAAACAAACGACGGGGTTCAGTGAAAATTCACGATTTTGAAAGTCAGTTTGTCAGTTACATTTGATTATTACTTGGTTTATGACAAATTGAAAATCATGGATATCCGATACACGGTTTCTGAAAAGATCGATATGATCTACATTTACGGTGAAGTGCATAAGAACCCCAGACAAGCATATGACTTGTATGCAGAACGATTTCCTGAAAGAACAACGCCATCCATTAGGTATTTTCAACGCATTACGAAATTATTCTCAGAAACGGGAAGTGTTACAAGGGAAAAACGACATCGAATGAGAACTGTTAGCGGAGAAAATGCGGAAGTTAATGTACTAGCTGCAGTAGCCAATAATCCACACGTGAGCTCTCGTGAAATTGAACTCCATTCGGGAATTTCTCGAAGAAGTGTTCTTCGAATACTGAAACGTCACAAATTCCATCCGTATCACATTTGTTTGCATCAAGACCTTCACGGTGATGATTTCGAAAATCGTGTACAGTTTTGTCGATGGGGTCTAGCGCAAATGCACAATAACAACTTCATCAACATATTATTTTCTGATGAGTCGACGTTCACCAATCATGGTCAAGTAAATCGACATAATATGCATTACTGGGCGACAGAAAATCCAAGATGGTTACGTCAAGTAGAGCATCAAAGACAATGGGCTGTGAATGTTTGGTGTGGTATTTTTCGATCTCGAGTAATTGGACCGTACTTCATCGCAGATACGCTAAATGGAGAGAAGTACAGACATTTCTTAGATCAAGTACTTCCAACATTACTTGAAGACATACCTATTCAGGAACGATTGAATATGTGGTATCAACACGATGGTTGTCCATCCCATTATGCAGTCACAGCTCGAGAAATATTGGACAGAGATTATCCTGGACGATGGATAGGACGTCGTGGACCAGTTCATTGGCCTGCCCGTTCTCCGGATCTTACTTCTCCAGATTTTTTTTTATGGGGATACATAAAAGATACAGTTTATCAACAAGCACCGACTACACCTGAGAATATGCGTCAACGAATCATCAATGCATGCGCGAGCATCAATGAAGATATTTTAGCACGAGTTCAGCAATCTTTTGTAAAACGTTTTGAAATGTGTATTGAAGTCGAAGGCCATCATTTTGAGCATCTACTGCATTAAAATTATCCAAGTGATGTAGACGATTGAAATGTGTTGTGTTTTGTCTGTTATACCCCATCACCTCCGTTTCAGTTCAAGGGGTCCCCCTTGGAATCAGACAACTTTTGTCCGAAACATTCTCCTCCAAGACCCTTCGTTTTCGAGTTATTCTAATGTCAGATTCAGTATGGAACAATATCGATTAGAGCGCCATCTTTGCGGATTTCAGGAAAATGGTTCAGACAAAAGTTTCTTGGTTTTTGACCTAGAATCCAAATCTGCAGTAAAAAATATGAGATGCTATTTAAAAAACAAGAGTTGACCTCAGAATGCCCTTGAAGATGAGATTTGAGGTTAAAGCCAAGGCCACCATCGGATGTCCCCCTCGATACCCTACAATTTTTGTCCGAAAAATTTTCTCGTATCTCATTTTATTTTTGGAAAAAACGCCCGCGACACTTTAAATGCCCCACCCTGTATTACGTGTCAGAAACCAAGTATGATACGTGAGAAATTGAAAAATCACGTGATAAACCCAACCCTGATAGCCGTACATCGGCTGATTATCGGCTGTTTTCATTGCTGACCTTTATTATCAGCCAGTGGTAGGCCACATTTGTGCCAATGATATGAATCCATTGTTGGTCATTCAATGGTACCCATACATGGGCCAATTATTGGCTGTGTTTACATTATTGGGGTTTCCTGTATGGGTGCATTTACATTTATATATTTATGTAACAGGGGCCATAACGATAACTGTACACACCTGTTGGCGGTTCAGTTCGCCTGGAGAAGAGGCAAAGATTATTCCCTTGATTGCATCCACGCGGTTCTGAAACAGCAGAAGATATCACTATTCGTAGTAGCAGGTCTTTGAGCCAGAGAATAAATATTCAATCAAACCTTCCACTTTGGATCCTTCCACCTTCAATCAACCTTGGACTTTCTCAAAGAAGTATATTACTCTTGTAGATATTTTCATGTGAATAATTTGATCTGGACAAGACTAATGCTCTAACACTATAAAGTATGGTATTTTTTAGCAGATTCTTTTTCTCCGTGTATAGGTTGCCAATTTTGAGCCATGTTATCACCAATGATCGGCGCTACATTGAAAGCTAATTTCTACCGAAACTAGGCCAAAGTTTGGGACAATATTGAACCACATTTCAAATGACCCTGGCGTTGAATGGAATCTGGCGTTTAGTCAATGTTGGGCCAAGGATCAGCCAAGCAAGAGCCAAGCTTGGCGCAATTGTGGCACAATAATAGGCTGACAAACGAAATCCGTCGAACACCGACATCGGTGCAACATTGTATTCATTGTTAATCAACATTGAAGATTTATAGATTGCCAAGCCTTGTCTGTCAACATTGCGCCGAGCTATATTTTATTGTCAGCATTGGCGAAGCCCAAAAATTTTTGTATGGGTTGAAGAACTAGTCAAAGAACATGACACAATTAGTCAAAAATCTCAAAACATCTACACATCTTGTCCGACCGGGTTTTTCAACGTGGGGTAATGAGATACTCCATGTGGCCGTTATGCGGCCTGGGTGAGGTGTAGGCGTTAAGGGTTAATTATCCCACCACTGTTGCAATAGGCGGAAAAACGACCGGGAGAGGTGTGTTTTCCTTCGGTTTCTTGATGGATTGCAGCACTGAAGGGTTTCACACAGCACAGAAGTTCAGAAAGAGTTCTTGAGAAGTCATATTGAATCCTTTGAATCCCAATTAAACGCATGGCATCGTATTGCTCCTTTTTCGTATAATTTGTCAGAAATTGAAACGATGATATAATAAAAATATCGCTCTGTACCCAAAGATGGGCGATATTTCAATAGTATCAATAATTGTATAAAAAATTTTGCGAGGTTATATTAAATTTTATCAAATATAGATCGACATTTCATACTAATTATATAAAAATATCGATGTTGTAAAAATACCGCCTATATCTACTATGTACAGACCATGTTTACTAATTGGAGAAGACATGTACAAATCGATATTTCGATTATATTGCTGCATTTTCGGATAATTCGTCAGAGAAGAGTTTGTTAGTGTCATGGCGCTGATATCCCCCGAATGAAAAAAATTCCCGAATTATATAAAATTTATATTGAATTATATATACTACTGTGTTCAAATAATAAGGTGACATAGCATTTATTTCAGAAAATCTTCATTTATCCTTCCAAATCAAGTTCATCACCTCAAAAGTAATCCCTCCCCCCCCCCCCCCCCACACCCTGGACACAATGCACTTATGCCAACGCATTTTCCAATCTTCGAAACAGTTGTTAAAGTCGGTTTCCGGAATGGCCTTCAGGTCTCTCTTCGATTCGACTTGGATCTCCTCTATCGACTCAAAATGATGTCATCAGAGCGGTCTTTTGAGTTTGTTGAACAGCCGGAAGTCGCAAGGTGCCAAATCAGGTGGACACGGTGGTTGTGGAACGATATGGGTCAAGTTTTCTGCGAAATATTCACGAAGAATCGATGCAGTGTGAGCCGGTGCATCCCAATAAACACACACGCGTTATTTCAACGTTGAAAGAACGTTAGACTGTCAAACGGACGTCAGTCGTTGATTTCATAACGTTGATTTTTAGTTGAAATTTGATAGGGAAATAGACGACCAGGGATTACGTTTTAATGACGTGTAATTTAAACTAATATTCAAAAATAGCCATCAAACGACGTCCTCAAAAAACATGTTTTGAACGGATTTGAATCACGCGTTTAAAATGTGTTTATAACACCTTGTGTTTGAACTTCAATTGAAGATATTCTGCTAAAAATGTCAAACGAACCCGAACAATGGTTCAAATTTCAACAAAGAGCAAGATAGTAAATAGTGTGGTATACTTTCCAAATTCTGTCATACTCAGAAATACTATTATTCTCGATATTGAATGAAAAGTTTTCAAAATAATTTGTTGGATTCAATTCACGTTTTAAAACCATCATTAGGACACGTCAATATTTGACGTCTTTCAAACGATGCTCAAACCGTTGATATGACGTTATTTTATGGTTGAAAAACACGTGATCTGCCGCGACATTTTTACGTCGAATCAACGCAAAAATATTACTAATCCACAACGTGTGGTTATTGACTGTTTTTGACGTTTTTATAACGTGCGTGTGTTTACGGGGATTGTGGTAGTGCAAAAACCAAGAGTTGTCTCGCCACAATTCCGGGTCTCTCCAGGTGAATAGCTTCACATAAACGACGCATAACGCTCAAATAATATTCTTTATCAACAGTTTGATCCAGTGGAAGGAACTGAAACTCCACAACACCACGATAATCGAAGAAAAGTCAACATGACCTTGATTTTTGAGAGACTTTGGCACGGTTTTTGTGGATCTTGCCTTATTTTTAGCGCGATATTCACTCGATTTATGGGTTGTTTCCGGGTCGTAAGCATAAATCCACGTCTCATCTCCCGTAATAATGCATTTCATCTCGTCCCGATAGTAAGAAAGCATTGCTTCACACACTTCAACGCGACGATGTTTTTCCAGGAAATTCAGTGTTTTCGGTACCAATCGAGATCTGACGCGTCTGAGGCCCCAAACATTCTTCAAAATGGTATTGACTGATCCTTTTGAAATGCCAACATCATCGGCAAGATTTCTAATTGTTAATCGACGATTTACCAGCACCAGATCTTTGATTTTTTGGACGTGAACTTTGTCAGTTGAAGTTGATGGTCGACCGGGACGCTTTTCGTCTTCAACACGTTCTCGACCTTCTTGGAACTCTTTATACCGCTTGTAAACATTTTTCCCCATAGCCTGATCACCAAAGGCTTCCCGCACCATCCTCAACGAATCAGCAGCAGAAAATGCATTCCGCAAACAAAATTCAACACAAATTCTTTGCTCAACAAATGCAGACATTATGAAAATCGAAAAATTCACTTCCAGCAGCTTACAAAACGAAGCGTATCTCAAACACCAATGAATATTTTGATGTCACCCTTGGCACGGATATCAAAGACTGTTTTACTAACTCAAAAATAAGAGCACTTCCCCAAATACATTTGCGTACAGAGTTTAAATTCAAATATCACCTCATTTTTAGCACACAGTAAATTATATATAATTCCAAACATTTTTCTGCTCAAGCCATTAACTATGCGAAATAGTTAGATGCGTTCGAACATAATTAATCCCTGAATCAAATCAAATGCCTGACTGTTTCAACTCTGCATACACGGAAAGACCGGGTCTATTAATATTTAGAAAAATGACTGTCAATTTAGGGAAAACGAGGATCGCTGGAAAATATTCCTAGTGAGTCTACTAAAAATTTGTAGTCAATGTATTAACAATTGATAGTTCCACTGTAAAAAATACCAATGGAACTATCAACTGTTAATATTTTGACTACGAATTTTTGGTAGATTCACTACGAATATTTTTCAGTGATCCTCTTTTTCCTTGAATTGACAGTCATTTGTTCTAAACGTTGATAAATTCTTCCTGAATATTAATAGACCCGGTCTTTCCGTGGAGTTGCTCCAATTACATGTTTGAATTTCTTCAGTGACTACCCAAGTGGAGGAATTTTCAAAATTATATACAATTTATACATAATTCCAAATAAATAATGTATAATGCAAAGAGCTTTCTCCCTCGGGTAATTGTGTTTGAATGCACACAATTGCCTTACGTGATTGAAGGCACTTTCTCAACATTTGCCTTTGATATGTATTTATTATATCCCAAATAGCGGTTTCATCCTAATTCCAAGCTTATTAAAAGCTTCCAGATTATCTGGGCTATAATATGATGATTAAATTCGTAGTTTTTTATATGCTTCATTGCATAAAATTTTGAGGGGGAATAATTACCGTTATTGTCTGAATATATTTCGAAGCATATTTGAATGATCCTAAAGCATGAAAACGAAAATAAGTATCATTGGACACAAAATTTTGTATTTACTGATAAATGAGGATTATGCCGCAAGAAAAAAAATCGAATAATTATCTCATCTAGAGTTGCACTTTTTACAATAGTCATCGAAACATTGGTCTCCTCTTCCCCTCTTTCACGATTGTGTCTCTATTTCATTCCAATTTTTGCTGCTTTTTTTTGTGATTTCATCCACTTCAATTCAACACGATTGCAATTGTTGCATTCACTTTAATAAATATAACGAGCCATTAAATAAACTGTAAGCTTCAGAGAGAAATGTTCTTTTTCGGAATCCCAATAATTCAACAGCATTAATGTGCATCCATGCTCGGATGTTCATTGCAATGGGTGAAGATCTCGATTTATTATCGACTCTCAAAAAATTGTTTGTCACTACATTGTTTTTCGTGAACGATGACAATGAAAAATATTAATTTATTTGAAAATACTTATTGATGAGAGATATTAGATGTAATATTGTTTCCAATATTCCTCCGAATTTATGAGGAGATTATTTATATTGCTTCATTTGCCATAGAATATTCGATAAGCTGTTCAAACATTTGTGTAACTTTTTTTTCTTATTTTTTTTCGATAAAAGTAAAATACGTTCCTCTCAGCATTTTGTATGATCCTTACATCAGGATTCAAATCCTCACGCATGTTGATTCACCCAAGGATTTGAATATCAAATAGAATCAAACGTTCCTTTTATCGAATGCAGAATATAATTATTATTTGTATATTTTGCCGTGAAACAACAGAAACTGATATTTATGATTCAAATTAATATAATCAATTTGATTGAGTTTTGTAATGAAGGATGTTTAGTGAATTGAAATGACGAATGCCATCGATTTGAATACATCTTTCAACATACAAAATGTGTGTGTATACCGGGTGTTTCATAATTCGCTAAGAACACTTCAGGGGCGTTATTTTGCGTCCAAAATGCAACAATTTCCCGATTGTGAAAAACTTTTTGGAGGCTTAGTTCTTAAGCTATGAGCATTTTTAGATTTTTTTCAAATTCAAATAACTCAAAAGCATTATATTCTACATTCTTGAGCTTAACACCATTCTGTGAGTTGGAAAACGCCGGTTGTTTGAGGAAAAAATTCAATTATCCCATCATTCTTTGTTTCAGAGCTACAGCGATTTGAAATTTTCTGGCTTCTAGTCAATCAAAATTCAGCAACTTTAAATCACTATCGCTCCGAAACAAAGAATGATAAGATAGTTGAATTTTTTTCCCAGAGATATGGCGTTCTCCAACTCAGAGAAAAGTGTTAAGCTTAAGAATGTAGAACATTATGCTTCTGAGTTATTTGGATTTGAAAAAAAATGCTCATAGCTCAAAAACTAAGCCTCCAACAAATGTTTTCCAAACAGGAAATTAGCGCATTTTTGCTGCAAAATAACGCCTTTGAAGTATTTTCAGTAAAATATGAAACATCCTGTATGTATAAAACATGAATGTGGATGAAAACAAACAATGCTCTACGATTTGTGCTACACTTGTCATCTTGTCATATACCTACTTCCACATGAGAACGAACTATTGTTGAATTTCCGAAAATTTCAAATCTCCATATTCATGACCATGTATAACCCGTGAGTGCATATAAATATGATGATAGAATACTTCCAGAGCCATGTACCACTCGAATAACTCGATTTTTACATATCGCGGTCTATCTATGAGGTGCTTGAATATTGATAATTTCAATTGGAAATGTATTGCTGTTGCATAAATGATTTGTCTAATCCATGGCTGCTTTTTTAGTTCAATCGACCACCGTGGTCAAACTTTGCAGTCAGAATGAAGTAAATTTTCCTGATGCTCTTAAGGTGATACCAGCGACCCCTGAAGATGCAACCAGACCCATTGGTTAGAAAAGGACACAACCAAAACCATTCTGACAAATTACTCGAAAACAAAGGAATGAAATCGAAATATCGCTCTGTACAGACCTTTTTCGATCAATAAAGGTGGTCTGTACAAAGCGATATTTTCCTTTTCTTGCTGCATTTCCTAATAATTTTTCAGAAAAGCTTTGGCTCGGGTTGCATGGTCAGGGGCCGCTGGTATTCCCTTAACCCTTAGTTACCCCACGGGGTACAGTGTGGCATTTGATGCATTTAGCGCTGCAAAAGTAAAAAATTCGAGGTGCGAATTCGGAATATTTGAACACGCCATGTTTTAGTAAACTACCTGACTATAGGGAAACTGTAGTTGTTTGACTTTTATCGCGCGGTCTTCGCGGAAAAAACCTTGAATTTGTTATCTCAGGAATCTGTTTGAGCGTTAGCAAGGGAGAAAGTTGCAAATAGACTCCGTGTCGTCAAAGACCCTCCGAAAGATAGTTCGTTCATTCTACATATGAATCTCTCGCTCATGTACACTGTAAAAAAAATCGGTAAATTTACCGAATTTTCCTTCGGGAATCGTCCAAAACTGGTTCGGTAAAGAGTTTTACCGAAGATAGTTCGGTAAAACTCAGGTACCATGATTTTACCGATGTTGTTCGGGAAAATTTTTGTCCATGATATGTGGAGTTAGAAAAAATTTCGAGGTGAAAAAAAACTACTCGTAATGACAGGTTTTTTAATCATTTCAGAAGATTTGGAATCAAATGGATCATACGAGGAAAACATTTTTTTCATGTTTCGCTTTATCTTAAACCAGGACTTATAGAAAAAATTCCGAGTTTTGAAAAAAAAACGTACTGGTAGAAACAAGTTTCTTATCCGATTCAACAGATTTGGAATCGAATGGTCCATATGGGAAAAACAATTTATTTTTCACTTCTCCCTTTATTTCGAATCAGGACTTGGAAAAAATTTCCAGGTGGATTTTCTTCAAACAACTTCGGTAAATTGACCGAAGTTTTTGTGAGAAGTTTTTGTAATCCATGAGAGGACTTAGAAGAAATTCCGAGTTTTGAAAAAAAATACGTACTAGCAGAAACAAGTTTCTTATCTGATTCAACAGATTTGGAATCGAATGGTCCATATGGGAAAAACCATTTTTTTTTCACTTCTCCCTTTATTTCGAATCAGGACTTGGAAAAAATTTCCATGTGGAGTTTGTCCAAACAACTTCGGTAAATTTACCGAAGTTTGTGGGAAAAGTTTTTGTAATCTATGAGATTTCCATGGACTTGGAAAAAATTTCGAGTTTTGAAAAAAAACGTACTGGCGGGGACAATTTTGTTAGCACGGTCCTGAAAATTTACCAAGAGTAACTGAAAATTCACACCTCGTCTATCTTTTTGTGTATTCTAAATATGGACTTCCAAGGTGGCTATCCAGCATGTCGCGCCGTAGCTCAGCGGTTAGGTCTTGGGTTTCAGTCGGTAGGTAGGTAGGAATGTAGGTTCGAACCCCGCTAAGTAGTAGGTATGATTTTCTCTCCACCTAGATGGAGTGATCAAGTTCCTCAGTGATCTTTGAAACACAAGGAATATGCGCAATCAGTTCGCGTAATAAAATTTTTTTTCAATTTTTATGAATATTTTGAGCAATAATTTTCCAGTACATGTAAATTGTGATACAAAACTGCAGAAAATTCACGAATCTCGGTAATTTCATCATACTATTTCGGCAATTTTGAGCCATTCGATTCCATATTTTTCCCGAGGATAACCCGTAAAATTACCATCCCATTTCGGTAATTTCAAGTTACTCGAGTTCATATCATTCCCGAAAGTAATCGGTAAAATCATCGGATACATTCAAAATTATTCCCGATACCAATTGGAAATTTTACCGAAAGTTCGGGTTAATTGCTTCCCGAATATTTTCGGTAAATTTACCGAAATTTTTTTTACAGTGTAGCTCAGTTCACATTGTTATTCTTTTAATTTCCAATTACCTATTTGTGCGTGGCCTTCAAATAATGTTTTCACATACAATTTCAATCATTGTGTAATGACGTTATTAAGTTTAGGAGAGAAAAACTTTTTTATATTGCCGAATATTGTGTTCGCTCCCTGATATTTCTGAAGAACAGTTTGTCCCCTTCTTGTAGATATCTTATTTGCCTGCGGATAGCTGCGGATCTAAGTTTTATATATTTTTGAAGATGGCGGGTGACGGCGTCCCTCACGCTGATGTTTTCCGCGTATGGTGCAAGACGATTGAAAAGGGAAGATTCAATGCTATCTTGGATTTTGTTTCGAATTTTTACGACATAATCAACGTCATATTCATAATCAGCGATCCTAAAACCTTCCAGATTCAAAGTTTCAAGGGAATCAGATGAATTTTCAAACTTCGAGTTGCCATAATGGGTTCGCCATTTTGAATTTCGGAAATTTGACAATGAATTCACAATCAGCGACCTCAGAAAATCCCAATCACCGAGTTTCAAGGGAATCCGATGAATTTTTGAATTTTGGAATTGGATCCACCATTTTGAATTTTGAATTTTTGATAACAGATTCTTAATCAGCGATCCCGAAAACCTCTAGAAGGTAAGTCTCGAGCCATTCTGATTGATATTGAATCAAATCCCGCTAGATCGTGCAAATGTCACACCGCGTGGGGGTCTAAAGGGAACGAAAGGTTTCCGAAAATCTGATCTCTGTCCATAGGGGTGAAGAGGTACGATTTGTAACCAGAACAAGCATCAAGTTCAAGAATCATAGTACATTTTTGATCATGAAAAGAGCTTCATTTAGTTGATTGCAAAGCACGATGAAAGGTTAAAGAAAACATACGAGAATACGTGGGATAACTGAGGGTTAAGATTCATAATTTGGACTAATTGAACGACGACAAATATTTTCACATTAGAAAATATATTATATTCTGAAATTGAGAACATTATTTTGTCTACGTTGTTCATCAAGCGTGTTGTCAGAGACGATTATCGACATAATGTATTACAGATCAATAATTCAAGATAGCTGTTATCGATTATCATCTTCCACAATTTGGTCTGATCCGGCTTATCTGAAAATCCTGAACATTGTTTGCGAATGGACGAGTCCGAAATATCGATCGAGTACTTAAAGTTGGTTTTATTGTATACAGAGGTATCCTCGTTCTACCACTATTCCTACTATTGGTCCTAACAGGGCATAATCTAAGAGGGCAGTTGTAACTAACAATTTAGTTTTACAAGGAAACGATTGGTTCCAAAAGGTAAAAACGACCAGTAAAATCATTATTTTGCAGTATACATGGACCCTTTTTCACGTTTTAGAATTAACCGTTTTCTTGTAGAACGAATTTTTTGGTCACAACTGCCCCTTAAAATATGCGCTGGGTCCTACTATTATCACTATACCATCGAATGGCACGAAGCTCGACAAGAATTTGAGGGATCGCGAAAATTCATAACGTGCATTCAGCGATAACATATTTCACGAAAACTCCAAAAAAAAAAGTAGGAGCGAAAACAAATTATCTTTGATCAACGAATACATTTCCTCCTAGAAGTTACGTAATTGAATGCACTTGGGATGAAATCAATCTACATACCAGCGATAAAATCCTGCTAGCGGCCGTATTTTTTCCCCGCATTCCAATCTCTGGAAATCAATAGATTCTCCCATCTTGTTGAATAATTTTCATTTTTTTTTCTAATACCCACGCACGAACGTATGCTTTCCTTTTTGTTCTCTCAAACGTAATGATTCATTATCCAAACAAATTGGATCGTGCAGTTGAAGTGCGGTTGTAAGCGGATATGTGTGGTTTTCTTTAAATCATTTCACGGCATAACTGATGAACGACGACGCTTCTGAGACGAGGAATCTGTGTGTCGTGTTTAAATCAGACCTCCACTTTCCGCTGTTTCGTGTCTCTCTCTTTACGTGCACCGTGTTCTCGCCTCCGTCCTGAGTCGTTAGGTAGGAGAGATGGAATAATGAAAGCTAATTGACAATGCCTACTCTAGCCGAAGCGACGACCAGCACCGAGTGTCCAAGACACTCTTGCGAAATACTCGTTACGCATCCTCGTGCCAATTTTCTTGCCAATGGAAATTTGTTCGGAAATATATCTTTCGTTCATTCGATTCGTCGAAATTTCAAACACCCGTTGAGCAGGAAGTTTCCTTCTTCATCCCTCGAGGGAGAAAAAAATATAATACTTTTTCTTATTCTGCTTGCTAAATCAGAAACAGGAAAGTTCGTCAAATGGATTTTTATATACAAATAGGAATGAATAACTGAATTTTATTACACGCTTTATAAAATTTAACGTTCAGCGTTTAAAATTTCGATCCTAAAAATAACAAAAATTCTTATATTTCCGAGCGGCATTTTTCTCCGTGTTCGCTTAATAAAATCTCGGAGTTTAAACATGTTATAAAATAAATTTATCAGTAAATAATAATCCAATTTATCGAATCCGTGTAAGATCTCAGCAAACACGAAATTTTCTTATCGAAAGTATTCAGAGGCGTATATTTAATTGAAATGGGAATGAAATCACAGAGATTATCAATCCAAAGGAAAACTTGTAAACCGAATACAATGTTTCAATTGCGGTCGCCGGGGAAGAATTTTATATGTTCGAAGTATGAGAAAAGTACATTGTGAAAGCAGTCTCCTACATACATATACATAGATACATCCAGTCCATTTCATGGAGATTAAATTGTATTAAAAACATTGGTGAAGTACGACGAAAGTATTCTCAGACAACCCAGTTGGGAAATACTTTCCTTCCAAAAGCAATCTACTATTAGATAGTTAAAAACACAGTTTCCTTTCTCATAATATGTTCTTTACGGCCGTAAACGCTTATCAAGTGTACTCCTCCATCCCACTATTTTACGTTCAAGGAGAGTGGTATACTTTATTATTAGAAATATATAACCAATATATATATGTATACAAAGTTTGTCGTCTGGACCACAAATATGGTGTAGCTTGCGATCCTTCAGTTTCTTACTTTCTCACAATATCGCAAGTAACGTTCTGTTTTTATACCGAGTATATGTACTTGAACTCATGTCAACGTTTGATCATTTTATAAAGTTGTTATTAATCCCTTGAGTCTCATGTGAGGAAACATCATCGCATCACTCATGATTCACAACCTGTGAACTTCAAATCCAGCGCAAAGTGAGTAAAGTTGTAAACTTTTATATGACGTGCACTGGGAAAATTCTAGAAGTCTCTCGTAGGGATCACAAGGGCACAGGATATGGTTCATATATTCGTGCAATACGAAATGTTGAAGAAATTATTTACAGAAGTATATAATTGGATAAGATGAGAATAAGGGAAGATTTCCAAGTAATATATAATTTATGTATAATATTCGTTTGGAATTTCAGAAAGCATGATGATTTTTCATAAAAAAAGAACATCTTCATTACTCTTATATGATATATAAGAAATTTGTGAAATATCAATTGTTATAGCGAATTATTATGAGTATTTAGTGACAGTCACTTGAGTTACATAGCATCGATCAACCATAAGTCGACCATGGGAGGGAACGTGGCCATGGTTCAAATAGAACGTGCTCTGAATCGTATACTCCCAAGCATGAATTACGCGTTTAGCTTATTCATATCTCAAAACATAGAGATGGACAAGGCGAACGAATTGAAATTTTTTAATGCTCTCCTATTGTTTCAGTGAAATTTAATTTCATAATAAATTCTCATATCATAACAAGGGAGTTACTTCCAAAGTATTCATGAGTACAAATATTCCTCCGACATATCATTTTATTTTCAATTATTTTTATGAAAATTATATTTCAATTCCCTAGTGAGACGATTCATTTATCTCGTCACGGAGATGAACAAAAGTTGCTGTAATAGCGAAATCTAATTTTGCTGGATGCTCTTCGCTGTGACAGTGAACTATGTTTTATCACAGCAAAGAAGTATTTCTCAGAATCTAAGAAATTGTGATTTGAATAAATCCACACTGAAAGAATTTTGTTGTGAAAATTATCATGAAATTCCAGCAATCGAAGGACAAGTAAAAATTCTTAAAACAATTACTGTGCAGTCTGTAAAAATGAGTGAGTTTTCGAACAGTTGAAAGTGATATTCTCTATAAGTTTTACAAAATGCACAGGAATATTTCCAAAAATTCCTACTTGTCCCTCGATCACTGAAATTTCACGGTAATTCTTCAAATAAAATTCCCTCCGGGCAAATAGATATTTCTCAGACAGAAATGAATATTTTGTTCATGTCGAAGGATGTATTATTCGACCCATCATTCGAATAAAAAATTTGTTTGTATCAAAAAAATATTCATTTTTGTTGAAGAAATATTCATTTGAACCTATTCAAATGAAAATTGCTTAGATGCAAAAAAATACTGTTTTCAGTGTACGACAGCAAGCGCTTTTTCAGCTGTGACAGCAAAAAATTTTTGCTCCTTCAATAAATTTTCGTATGATACATAGAATAGCGAACAAATTTTGAGCGAAAAAATCGTTGTCATAGCTAATAGGATCGCTGGGATAGCAAATAGATTGTTGTCACATCAATAAATTTACTAATCCAGCACAATCAGATTGTGCTGTCACCGCGAATTTTTCACGATATAGTGGGATTATAAGTTCATACTTTTTGGTAACATTAAGAACCAGTGCTGAATTCACCGAAAGTGGGGCCCTGGGCGAACTTTTGTGGGGGCCTATGTAAGGGCAGCCTAAAAACGATAAGTTAAAAATATAAAACTCCGAGCTACGACATAAATTAAACAAAAGCGTAGTATTTTCATTTAATTTTTATATACAACATTTTTTTTCATTGGTGGGGGCCTTCTGTTGGTGGGGGCCCATAAGCCTGTGCCTAGTAGGCCTAGTGCTTAATCTGGCGCTGTTAAGGGGGGGGGGGTTAATTCGATCAAAAAATAGCCTATTTTTATGAATTTTTATTGAAAAACCAGTTGATTTAAATGAATTTATTTTGACGGGATATTATTGAGTAACATTCGAAATATATTGTGTAAAATTTTCATTGAAAAATATACAGATATGCGCCGGTGGAAGCAATTTTTAATGAGCGCCAAAAAAAAAAGGGTTTTGCGGTGGACAACATAACTCAGGATTGGATCATCTGAAACAAAAAAATCAAAAAGATTCTGTTAGTTTATGAGTTTTTCTAGGTAACCTCGTCGAGTTTTTTTTTTTTTCAATTTTTGGATTTTTTATGGCACTTATAAGTCAAAATACCGATTTTTGACGCAAAAAATCAACAATTAAGTCGTTATAAAATTTACTTTAAATTAAGAATAAATTCATTTAAATCAACTGGTTTTTCAATAAAAATTCATAAAAATAGGCTATTTTTTGATCGAATTAAAGCTACCCCCCCCCCCCTTAAGAACTATACAAAAAGTGACTTTTTCAGAATAATTTATAATTTCTCATTTTTAAGAATGAAGCTCTATTGAATATAAATATTTAAAAAAGTCGATTGATGAGGTTGAAAATTTGGTAATTCAACTGAAAATTAAAGTCCTGCATCATTTAATTATAAAATTTTAGTATAATCAAAAAAATGGCTCTGTCTAGAGACACGCTAACCTGTCTCTAACTTTTCAATTCGAAATACGTGAGATTTTCAAATTCTCGTGGATATATAGTGAATCCTCCAGGGATTTTTTTACACCCGAGTAAAAATGTTAATTTCGGTTCGCCAAACAGGACTGCTGCAGACATGTTGCATTTTGTGCGGTACTGTTGCAGATTCAGTGCAGGCCCATCACGTCCGCAACAGTACCGCAGAAAAATGCAACACGCCTGCACCAGTCCCGTTTGGCGAACCCGAAATGAAAATTTTTACTCGGGCAGACAGGCGAAATTACCCGTTCCTCAAAGGTTTCGGAATCGAGACACGCAAAAATGTTCACCTGGCTCGATTTTTCAACTCAATACACGGGAAATTTCGCGTGTCTGTAGAGAATCCCTTAAGAATTTTGTATATATTCGTGAACTCGAAAACTCAATGTGTCTCGAATTTTGGAATTGGAGACAGGCCAACGTGTCTGTAGATACAGCTTAAAAGAATTCTTCAATTGAAGAGCCTTGAACATGGTGATGGTATCAATGCGTACACCAAAGTACACATATTCAATATACATGAAAATTTTAAGTGAGGAAAACTTTGCGTTAAACTTTCGTGCAAAATAGCAATTCATATGAAATTTTGAAAACATTAAGATTGGATTATATCATAGTACTCACCTAGGATCGCGCAATGAATACAAATTCAGAGATGAAATCACTATTCATTCTTTGTGAAAAAATTCATAAAGACGCGAGACGATGCGACATTTTACCGCCGCCATGTTTACTTTAAAAGTATCGTAAGATGCAGCGACTTGGGGGGGCTGCAACTTTATAAGAAATACTGTTGTCATGGATTTTTTACTGCGGGGGCGCAAAGTTCGTCGAATAAAAATTCATCATTGTACAATGATAATTTTATCCGACGAACTCTGCGTCCTCGCAGTGAAAGATTGTTTAATTGGAACTAAATCCATGACAACCAGTGTCTTCTTTCTGCATAGGCTCTGTGGGCTCGGGCCTAGAGCCACATGCCGATGGGGACCCCCGACTCCTTGGACCACAATTTTCTTTTAACCCACAAGAAAAGAATTTTTCATAATAAAAGAAGTAAAACATGAGCTATGGATATCCAAATTGCATACCCGGGAAAAAATGATCGGATCTGACCAGATCTAAATTTTGGTCAGATCTAAACAGATCTATTAAGATCTGAAAAACTGCAATTTTGGCTTGTGTTTGTCACAATATATGTGCAAAATCAAATTCATATACAGACAGATATCACAAAATTTCTGACAATTGAACCACCAATTGCTCATTAAGATTTAATCTAATATTCAATTCAGATCTAACGAGATCTACTCAGATCTAACCAGATGTGCCAAGATCTGATCAGATCTACTGAGATCTGAACAGATCTAATCTGATCTTTTGAACCAGATCTGACCAAAAATCAGATCTACTCAGATCTATTTAGATCTGAATAGATCTAATGATTTTTTCCTGGGTAGCCAAACGGACATATTAATATATTCATCATTGATTAGAATTTCCAAAAAGATATATTACTGTGTATATATAAGGAAAAAAATTCCTTTACATGGGCCCCCAAGCATTCTGAGCCTAGGGCCCCTCAACTATGAAAGACGGCATTGATGGCAACAGTATTTTGTATGAAGTTGCAGCCTAGTTCCAAAGTTCTTGGAATGATTGATCAAATTCCAGGACCACGCAATTCCAATAAAAATACTTGGGACATGTTTGCGCGCCATTTCAAAGGTTAACTTTCATGGGAACTAGAAATCAAAATAGCGGCCTGGTAGAGCGACCTAACCTAGAAATTATTCTGTTTTTGAAATATGAATAATATTTCAACAATAAAGTGTGACAATGAGAAAATTCTAAAGCCAAATTATATATTAACACATATAATTTATCTTTAGAATGGTTGTTCACACTTTATCGTTGAATTACGGTTGATGGATGCATTATTTTGGAGGTTACCTCGATCCAATACGATTGAAGCGCCATCGTGCCAGTTGACTTGTCCCTAATAAAGAATTTGGTTCGGGGTCATCCTATAGAGTTGAAGCCCCCTGTCAAATTCCTCGACATATCCCGTACAGCACCGGACATTTCTACGTTGCCTCCACGTGGAATCTCCGTTCATCCACGTTCTATCCACGGGGATGCGACGTGGAAGTCGGTGGATGTGCTGTTAGGGATTATATGTTTCGGTGATATTTATTACAGGGAAAATATTTCGATGTGAAAATCACGTTACACCCCCCAAGAACCTCGAATATATGTTAGGTGATTGGAATCAGATAGATTAGTTTGGTTATCATGCCATATGAAACTTTTCTGGCAAAATTCCGCTTCCTTTATGACAAAAAAGGTTCTATTAGAGGAAGAGTGAACTCCCTGGTGAAAGGGAAGCGTGTCATGAAGAGTAACGGAAGCGTAAGAATGTTTCAGATGACTTTTCTAATACTTATTACATGCTTCATATCCACTCTCCAATTACGCTTCCGTGTGTAAAGCCCGGTTTCTATGGAATTGATGTTTCTCCCCATACGCTTCGCGCACTTCAAATATACATTCGAACTACTCTTAATGTCCCACTTGATGCTCGGTATACGCTTAAATCCACGTTCCAAATACTTTCCAACTACGTTTCTAACACTTCCTAATACACCCTTCCCTTTCACCAGGGCTTTGATTATGATAAACGAATTTTACGTACAACAGTCCGACACATCCCTAACAGCACATCCACACGGAGAGAATTAAATAATAAACATTGCGATGTGAACATGCCGCTGATTGATTTGTTATCACGAGAAATCGCATGAAACGTAGGCATCCCTTGTTTTCGAGGTAGTCAGTACTACGAAACATCGTAATCGTTACGATGTATTCTCCTTTGGAAATTTCACATCGGAATCATTACTATTTCATTCTCTCCGTGCACCGGCTTCCCCGTGGACTCCACGTAGATAAATGCTGGACGTGGATAGAACGTGGATGAACGGAGATTCCACGCGGAGGCAACGTAGAAATGTCCGGTGCTGTACGGGATCTTTTCATGTCAAAATTTGATTTCATCCGACCACGGGAGATACAACATAATTCTTACACTGAGATATTTTTCTATGTTCAATGTTGAATATGGTTTCGATTATGTCCATAAGCAAAAATTGCACGATCATGAAAAACAAATTGAATTTTATTCTAAATATCAAAATAAAGAAAGGTTTACCTCAAAACGCAACCGTCAGCTGCTGTATCTCACGATATTTTCAAAATAAACATGGTAGCGGTAAAATGTCAAATCGTTTCGCGGGTTTATGAATTTTTTACACAGAATGAACAGTGATTTAATCGCTACATTTATATTCACAGCGCAATCCCAGGTAAGCATTATGGTATAATATTTTGAAAATTTCATATCAATCGCGATTTTGCACAAAAGTCTGGCGTGAAATTTTGATATATTGTGTATATGTGTCGATCATACACGATCGAATCATCACCGTGCTCGAGGCCCCTTAAGTTTCATGATTTGAATTCAATTTCATAAATCATAATTGATGCAATTAAATTTTATGAATCATAAAAATGAAACATGATTACAGGATTTGAAAGAATTGTATTGAAAATTAAGAAATTGTTTTACTGGAAGTTCTAGGAAAATTAATTGTGAAGCAATGACGTGCGTGATGCAAGGACCATTCCCGATGCCATACAAAAATATTCCAAATCCCTTCAAACTTGCAACAAAGAGTGAATGCTTTCGTAATCTCATTAAAGGGATTCCGAGAGATTCTTTATAAATCAAAAGTCACCCTGCTTTCTAGGATATATAATATTCATGAATACGATAATAGAAGCTAATATTGGATACGATGTTCGTTGAGGAAAATGTTTGTGGCGGAAGAAAAAGAAAGAGGTCGGCCGTCTGATGAAATTAAAAAACTTCACGTAGGAGAACAAAAGACCGTAACAGGATACTTTACTTTAAAAATTTTCTTCCATATTCCTCTTCAATAAATCATGTTCTCCGTTTTTCCAGCATGACTCGAAGATTTGGAAGATTTTGTTTGTTCCCCCTTTTTCCCCCAACAATTACTGGATTAGCACATAAAACGAACTCATGCACACACGTACAAGGATTCATATCCCAGACAACATAAATTTTGCCTTGTCTACAAGATTTCTATGAGACGTCTCGAAGATGTCTCATGCAACAGGTTTCACTGTCTTCAATATGATCTCAAACAAAAACATCTTGAAAACAGGAAGGACTCCGTTTTTGATAAATACATTCTTATATAAATCAACTTATTGTAATTCCATGACAACAATTCTGAATTTTTACTTTACTTTTTAGATATTATTATAAAATTTGTTTCAGACAAATCATATCATTTCACTTCAGCACTTTCAAGTACCTCCCTCCAAATTGGAATTCATCATTTTAGAAAGTGATGATATGTCGAGCAAAATAAATATCAGAGCAATATTGAGTCTAAATCAATTTTTCAAAAAGAATGCTTGTCACATATGATGGCACTTTCAAATGTCAAACTGATCCACAAAATCAATAATTTCAGGAGAAAACCTCATGAAATCCTTGCTATAATGATAAGACCCGTAATCGTTTGAGTAAACAATTTGATAAAACGAATGTGAGGGATTAATACGAATTATCGCGTACGGTGTGTGAAGAGATATCGTGGACTCAAGAGACTCTTCAGAAAAGTAATTATCTGATCATTGCGTACTTCTGCATTACGCGAGAACAATGGAAAACTGAAACCAGTATCGATTATCAAATCGCGATAGAGTTATGTTCAGAAATAATAAATCAAATGTATTCCGGTGACAGCGAATAGAGATTACAGTTAAATGATTGATCAAATGATCGATCTAACTCCAGTTGTAATTAAATTTTATCGAATACATTAACTTATTTGAGAATCAAATTTTATTTCTTGATAACAAACTTTTTTTTAAGAATCCTATATACAATGAAGATGTCTTGTAATATGAAGTATTTTTTTTTGGCAAGATTGGATTTATGAGAAATAAAAAGTTCGACTAGGGTTTAAGAAAATAACTTCTATTCGTCCTCGTTTATCTTTTAGATGTTCTTTCACTATTTCCAAAATATTTTCTGATCAACCAATTCGTATTTTGTTGACAATGTTATTCGATGGTTCGATCAAAAGTTCATTGGAGTTTTATTGATCAAAACAACAAGGTTTTATCGAATCGAACAAAACGTTGGAATGACCCTTTTTATCGGTTCAATGAGTTCAATCGAGCGAAATCCTACCGAAAATACAATCAAATGTAATGGGAAACCTCCACTCTTGAATATTATCCTCTGTCTCTTCACACAAACGAATCTCTCCATCTGCCCTGCACTTCACCAGAAGTTTTTGAGTTTGCGAAGTACCTGAGGATTTTGATGTTAACTTCAGTACGAGACTGTATTTGTTATCAGTCGAGTTACACAAACAATTTCTAGTTGAGAAAGAAGAATTTAAGAATTTTTATTTGTTTTGATACTCAAAGCCGTAGCTTGAAATTCTTGCGCCCGTTTGTCGAAGAATCCTCCAAAAAATATTTTATCTCCGATTTTGCGTCTTTTACAGGTCCGTTTATGTTCCATAATTGAAGAACGTTGTATCCCCGTCATTAGTTCGAATATTCCTGA
This sequence comes from Gonatopus flavifemur, assembly GCA_018340375.1. Classification (NCBI taxonomy): domain Eukaryota; kingdom Metazoa; phylum Arthropoda; class Insecta; order Hymenoptera; family Dryinidae; genus Gonatopus; species Gonatopus flavifemur. Next base: position 19,854,440 of record JAFFJZ010000005.1, read on the forward strand.
TACAAAACTATTATACAGGCTCTATAAATAATGATTGAAGTTTATGTAAGATACGCGAGGTATCATGTTGCTGAAGTATGAATTGTTTATTGAAACGAATTAGTAATCGGATAAAAAAATACTAAGCGGTTGAAGACCCAAAATCTTCCAGTACATTCTTCGAACAATGTTTCCAGTTAATTCGAAATGAATGAAAATTTCCATCTCGTTTCTATAAATGATTCAAACTTCTACCACATGATGAAATTCATGTCTTTCGTCAGATTACATAAAGATTATTTGGATATTCAATTCGATCTTAGCAGAGATGTAAAGTTAGTCGGGTTAAGAGAGTATTGGACTTGTCAAGTTTGTTTTACGAGATAAAATAAAATAATAAAAGCAAAAGAAGAGGAAAATTGAAATTCAGCACTCTGTGTTTTATTTTTACGGCTAAACCTTGGAGTAACGGTATCAGTCCTTCGAAGGATTGCAGATTATAGCCTGGTCTCAAGCTCACATGTACACATGCCCGGATACATGTACAGTTGTTCACCCAGGTTGTCACCGAAACAACTGTACTTCACATCGTCGACGTCTGGCAGCCCTTTATCTCCGGATGATATACGAGAGCTAGTAGCAGCAGCTCTTTTCCCGGTAACGGTCGTTGCCCTTACCCCCGAGAAGGCTTTTAAGCTAATTCGAAATACCGTTCCAACGACGATCAAGAGAAGACGTTTTCACCACAGCCCACAAAACGTCATGATGCATCGACTCTCCATCGTCCTTCGAGTGCATCCAACGTATCGTATTTCTGTTCCCCGTCAAGATTTTTCTTTTTTTGTCTTTTCCCTCTTCAACTCAAATAATTCGTCAATGGAGGTGTTTTTTCAACGTACAAAAGTACCAATTCTATGAATGATATTAATTTTCTCTCACAATTTTGAGAAAAATAGAATACCATATTTTTTTTAATTGAATAAATGTGACCTGGCCTACGAAAAGGGGGCTTAGGTGTGAAAAAGTCATTTTTCACTTTTTTGCCGATTTGGATGGAGTAAAATATGCTCTTTCGAATGGCGCAAACCAGAAGTTTCTAACTGATAGGGAAGTTTGCTAAAAATGTACAAAAAGAAGAGCAGAAATGATTGAAAATGAAGAAAATTTGGAGATTAAATTATAAAATAATAGACATCATTTCATATGTTAAAAAATTATACGATATTATTCGAAACAGAAACAACACTGTATGTCCCAGAACAGAGTGGGATGCGGTGGGATGCAGGGAGAAGCGAACAACTAAAGCGAAACTGATAAAATCACTTGTTTATCTTTAACAGCTGTTTTCTCGAAAACTTGTTTTTACACCTAAGCCCCCTTTTCGTAGACCAGGTCACAAATAATGATTGTTACATTTCAGTGAGAAATTTGGTATATTCAATTCAATAACCTTATGGAATTCGTTATGAGAATATAAATTGATCAATTTTTCTAACAGTTGAGTTAGTAATTAAGAATTTATCCCAAGAGGGGATGAAAGGACAGATACATCCATCGAAGGTATTCTATTAGACAAAATCTAGAGTTTTTCGTAAGTGTTGGATAAGCCACTCCCAAGGGTTCAGTTTTTTTGAGCGCAGCGTTGCAGAACTCGTGAATGCCTGGAGTCAATATCTATCAGAGTACTTGAGCTTCGGTTCATGCTTCCATAAAAAGAAACATTACCTTCATCTTTAGAAGAATGAACGAACAGTGGGTTTTAGAGTCAACGCGCAAGCGCTGTATACTGAAATTGAATATATTTCTCATAATGCGCCCTGCATATATGGTATTTACATGTTTGCGTTGACTCACAGGGAGAACGTGATACAGGTTGGCTAGTTGGAACTCATAGTCCCGATAACTCACATATTCCATCGAAAGAGTTTGGAATTCATGATCACTCGAGCAACTCACATGAAATCTCAGGTTGGATCGACATTAACGAACGGCGATCGCGATTTCTCGAGTTCCTCATCTGGTATTCCGCGAGCACCGCGTGTCATGCTACAAACGTTCCCCGAGTTACCATGGAAGGGGAAGGTGAGGTCGAAGATGTAATCGGAATTGTAAATTTCCTTTCTTCTCCTCCTCTTCTTTTATCAAACCATACGTGGATTCTCGTAATGTGAGAATTCTTTTCCTCTTCGTATCGTATTTTATATTGAATTCCCGCAATGTGTATGTAGGGAGATAGGGTTTTTTCCTTGTATATAGTTGATATCGTCCTCACGTTTCGTAATTGAAAAATGATGGGAATAAAAATCATTTTGGAAAACTTATTTATTAGGAGGAGGAAAACTATTCTGTTCTATTCTATACATGATTCAAATGAAAGGAAAAGTGGTTTTGTTCTTCTCCATCGAATATTTCCTGCTTGTAAAGAATATATCCATCGATGCTGCTACTCTCAAAATGTAAATTACCTGTGACGATGGTGTTGATGATGGCACATACAAATGCATCCGTCAAATCAATGTGTGGAATATAGAATATGAAATAAATTCCCGATCGATATACCCCTGTCAGCTACTATCTCTTTGAATTCCATATCATTTGCAATTCCATTAGAAGAACAAACTGTGTTAACCAAGTTCTAAAATATCCCGACGTTATCGTAGATGAGAGCTACCTTCAATTATTCATTGCATCGACAATCATCGTGAAAAAACATTTTCATACTTCAACGTGAGTACTTTTTTTTACTTCTGCTTGATCACGGGAAAAAAGATTATACATCAGGGATGTTTATTCGAGAAAATATTTCTCTTTTCTCGATTACGGTTATATATTTGTAGATAAAATCAAACAACTGTGATAATTATTATTGATGAATTCTATTTTCAGAATTTTTTCCTTCATTGTTGGAGGAATTCTACGGATTTCTCTTACGGAACCAAGTATTAGAATTCGTCAATTATTTTTTCTGCCACAAATTTATCCTCACGAATGAATACGAGAAGAAGTAAGTAGAATTTTGAATAGAATTTTTTATCCTTCATACGATTTAACCACTTTTTTTGATACGAAAATTTGCGGTATAACACAGCAGATCTAGGTATCTAATTTCGAAATGTACGGCCCGATTACTTTATAGGGTTCAACAATAAACGCGATAGCGGTAGGTCCAGTATCCGATGGAATGAAAAGCTTTTCGTTAAAATCGCGGAAGGGAAGTTGGTACGAGTGGCTGTTAAGAGCTGCTACAATTTCATGTTTTCGACGAATGTATTCCACAACACTCGAGCAATTTCAACAATTCCAGTCGTTTCAGATCTACCATTTTATCGAATAAGTTCAACGTGAAATGGGAGAGTATAGATCTTTTAATATGAAAGTTATTTCGAGGATAAAACTCGGGATACAGAATCGGTTTACAGAATTTGCGTTATTCAATTCAAATGATAACAATAATTCGCAGTGGCTAATAGAGTAATCTCGACACGAGGAATTTTTATCCATTAATACACGCGCATCATATACGTAAACCTGAGAATTTTCCAACTTGATTATTTTTCTGATTTTCATGTCACCACCTCTTCACTCACCTCCGCTCTCACGACTTGACATTATGTCAATCATTGTCGTTAATGAGACTGGTTGAGGCTATAAATCACATGTACGCGCTACAAGAATTTATGTTGGAATCCCTCACGGCTTATTGTCGTTGGAGAATGGAATCTCTTTGATGGAGAAAAATAAAAAAATGTATTCGAGATAATTAATATTTGAAAGATGAAAGAAATTGTGTCGCGATATAAGAAAATTCATTGCCACGTCATATTCGAACGGATCTAGACTGGTGTGAAAATTATTCACGTAAGCGGATTATTGGATGCGACAATGCGAATGCTCTTGACGTTGAATAACGTAACTGCAAAGTTATTATTATCCTCGCCAAGTGGGTTATACAATTGAAAGGATAAGAAAGCAGACACGAGAAATAAGGAGTTATGTTCCAATCGATTAACGACGTCGAATATGGTGTTGAAAATGAATTTATATTCCACGACGGGGATAATAACAACAACGATAACAACGATTTGTTTTCCACAGGTAACGAACCATCAGCACCGAAATCAAATGTAGGAATAAGTAGTAACGACGGTTCAAGTTCAGACTACATCATCCTCATCATGATCTTCAACATCGAGAAAAGAAATCTAAATTGTCTGTTCTTCGTTGAACTTTAATTTTGTATCATCGATTTCAATTCCCCCTACACACGACTGATTATATCGAAGTATAGCGAAATCCATAGCAATTTGATCGAAGAGAGAAAAGAGTGAAACTTCTTGTTAGAAAAACTCCATTTCCACGCAATCCAGGCACGCATGCTGGAGACTGAAGAGCTTCGAGTGAGCGATTCATTCGGAAAGAGGAAGAACGAATAAGCGAGAAAAAATACTCGGTCCGCCAAAGAGGGTTTAGCGTCACATGACTTTGCCCCACGGTCGGCCGACCTTCGCGATCAATGGCGATAAATTTCACTCGTCCTTCGGGACGAGGGAAACGATCCTCGTGACTAGTGCATGTGGTTTGACAAGTGTGCGCATCAAGAATAATATTGACGCGGTATTTCGAAAACTTCCTCAATAATAATAATAATAATAATAATACAATGCGGGTGAGAGAGAGAAAAAGGAAGAGAAGAAGGAAAAAAATGGAATCTTCATCGAGCTGGTATGATACTTAGATACACACCAAACGGTCGTTCAATCAATCGTGTATGAAGGACGCGATGAAACATCGACAGCCGCTAAGCACACGTGACACCGACGTGACTTGTGCCACGACGAAAAGCAATCCTGAAGAACTCGTGACTCGATCGTGTGATCGACCTACAAGTTAAAATACTCTTTATCATATGCGTATGATGTATATTTTATGACTTCAAAGCTGAATTAATATTCCTCTTTTGCCCGAAGTCAAACAAACGACGAGGAAAGAATTGACGAGATCTTTGGAATAACAACTTCTCAACTTCGTTATATTCTATACTATTCCGGTAAAGCTTGGGTATACGACGAGGGTTTGTCGAAAATTGCGGATCCGCAACTAAAGATCAACCAAACTCTTGATTGTTAATGGACGAGCATCCGGAACTAATGCGAATACTCCGGTTTTCCTTAAAGCTTCTCTCTAAAGTGAGTAAGATATCTTAGGATCACAAAGTTCGAGAGGAGAGAGTATAGATGTGTTTGTGTGAGTGCGCATTGACTCGAAGGATTTGAAAACAAAATATGTGATCCCCAATTTGTACTTGATATATTTTGAAAAGAATTTTTGATGTTACCAAATATCAGCACTGTATTATTATCATGTAAATAAATGTTCACATGAAGTTGAGAACGAGTCGCATTTGTTGGTACAGATTTTTCGTTACACGAATGCCAATTGTTAAACAATTCATCAGCGCTTTCTCTTCTATCAGAAGTTGAATTCACATCCTAAGAAATTCGTAGAGGTAGAGTTACATTTAACATCCTCAAAGATGGAATAAACATTTCTTATTCACTTTCCATTCAGCATCGAAGGAATCCTCTTTTTTTTGCTCGGGGAAATTGAACTGAACTTATTTTTGATTGCTCAATCGAATCTGATACTCCTAAGTTTTCATACAGAGAAAAGTTTATACTCGATTATGCCGATAGGAACTATAACTTTGTATTTTTTTACGAGTATATTCCACGGCTGCGATATGAATATATCAATTTTCACTACAAAATTTTCTCTGTGCACTTTTTGAGCTGCGATGTAACGACAGAAACAACAAACATATACGAATATTTCTGATACGTTCTATAATAATAATATTTCACACATTGCACAATGTAACCCAATAAACATAAATGTCGTAAGAATGCATTTAAGATATCTTTATAAAGATATCTTAATGATAATTTGAAGAAATTCAATTAGGATGTTGAATTTGAGATGGATACAAGATGTCTTGAAAACATCCTGATTGCGATATCTTCGGAATACATCTCGAAGATCTCTTCAAGTCAAATCTCCAAGTCATAAAATGAAGATATCTTCCAAAGGATACCTGAAAAATGCAGCGGTTCCATATCTTCACAAAGATATATTCAAGATGTATCGGAAAGATACCTTCAAGATAACTTTCGGAAATTAAATCAGGATCCCGAATTTGAGATTAATACAAAAAAACATGTCTTGAAAACATCTCAATTGACATATCTTTGGGACACATATCAAAGATTTTGCTCGAATATCTCAAAGTTAATATGAAGTCAAGATATTTTCCACAAGCAAATTTTGGAGAAAATTCTTTTCTGAAATCCAGGTTCTGTATGACATTAGATAAAATATTGGATTCATGTCTTGAAAACTCCAGACCTTTTCATGAAACACATTTTGAGGAGTTTTACACAAACGAAAATTTGTTCACTAGTTGTATAACGTTATGACGATAAATGATAATAAGTCACTACATAACCATTTGACGCGTTATCTCAAGCTGTTGAAACCGATTCTTTGGTAACAGGATGAAATGTCTTTGGTCAAAATATCCGAGGCGAAATTTCAGTGCCAAGGATATCCACGGACAAAATATCCGCAAACAAAAATATCCGTGGATTAGTAAAATGGTTATAAATCTGCCCGATTAGTGAGGAATGCGGACAGGCGAACCCGGTGCGTTTCATCCCCGGTCAAAATATCCGGACGAAATGTCCCCGGTTAAAATGTTATGTCGCATTGTGTCATGTAATATAAATTCGCTTGGGATAATGTTTGAATATATGAAATTGAGATGATAACTGTGTGTTAGTTGACTTGGATTAATATTTTGTGTACTTGTGTGTATTGTGTTGTCGATCGTGATGGTGATTTAGATGTTATAAGTGATTTGGTGAAAAATTTAGATATTATGAGGAATTTAGTTAATAACTGCACTGTGATTAACAATGATTTAAATGTTAAGTGATTTGATGGTGAAAAAATTTAAATCCACCGATAATATTCTATTAATAATGGATTCTATTAAAAGTTAATACTGGAAGAAAAGAATGGTAAAACATTTAGATACTGTGAGGTTTGTTAATAACTGCACTGTTGTGTGTTGTGATTTATTAATTGGCAGACGGTGGTAATTGTAGAGGTAAGGGTGGATATATGGGCCCCCACTTTCTTTATTTGTAATAACTTCTTCTATTTTCAGCATAAAAATCTGAAATAAATCATAATTCTTCTATGAACTACGCAACACTGATTGCATGAAGTCCCGTTTCATTCTTCGCAGCCATTGAAGGAATAAAATCGTTTTTCTAAAGTTTCCCATTTTTTCATTACCAACATTTGTGCGGGTAATATGGGCCCCAAGGTATTTTTGTCAAAGAAATGAAACAATTAAAGGGAAGTGTTCATTTACTCATAAATCCACATAGAATAGAGTTGGATCTAGATATAAATTGAAAGTCCGCTTGGATATTGCGTCAAAATAAAGAAAAGTGACTTATCATAAACCAACTGGAAAAATCATTTTTGTTTCAATTCATTTACAGGAGTCACAATTGTAAACATCTTTTTCGCAACCAGCACAATCATTGTGAGCCCACATGTCACAAACCACACACTTGACCCACAGTTCAGATTCAGAGTCGGGCCATAATACCCGCAGTGCAGAGAGCCCGTATATCCACCCTGACCATCTTGGAGAATAAAATTTTTCTACCCTCAACTTTGTAAATAAATTGACATTGCTTGATGTGAAACGCGATCTTTAAAGCATACTAAATACATACCCAAACTTCGTTTCACCGGTTGAAATGAAAAAACTGTAGTAATATTAGGTCCAACTCTTACCTTTCAAACTTTTGATGACGAGCACAAAATTCATCGCTTGATATATCATCAACAGCTGAGTGATCAGCGTGATCTACAGAGTCGTTTGTGAACTAGTTCCAGTAGTTTGAGTGTTCACCGATAGAATTCGTGACTCACATAATCAGATACAGAGGGAGCCCATATTACCAGCAGGGGCCCATTATTCCACCTTTGCCTCTACTGGGATGTTTTGGCGTGGGATATTTTTGTGCGGGGATATTTTAGTCTGGGATGTTTTGTCCGGGGTTATCTAGGAATATTTTTGTTGGGGATTTTTTTGTCAGGGGACGTAATTTGGTGGGATCGCCTGTCCTCCACCCATTAGTGATGTATATGTATGTGATGTGTGTATGATAATGAGTCGAATAATTGATTGTTTGAGGTCATTTTCAGGTTGGGTTATTTGAGAGAGTAATATAATATTATATTTTTGTTCACTGGAATGGCAAAAATTTCTGTTATGGATGTTTTGTCCATGGATATTTTGACCAATGATATTTCGTTAGGTAACCATGTCTTTGGGTAAGTAATAGGTTAACCCTTCAAGTACACACATCCTTTCACACTTTCGAAGTACACACCGCACCGGTGCAAATTCGCACCACGCAACTTTACCGATTAATAACTCGGTTCCTATTCGATCAACTTGACCTTCCTTTTTTTCAATTTGGAGGAAAAACTGTGGATATTAACGTGGTATGGAAGAAAATTCACAGATATCTCATTTGATTAGTGACAAAAACGCGAGAAAAATAATCAATTTTTGACGAAACACGAAAAGTAATGGTTGCCCACATAACAATTCATGTCTTGCGATGTCTTTTCGATGAGTTTAAGATGTCTCGCGCAAAGATATCTTTGAAGACATCTTTTAGAGGTCTTTTAGATATTTTTTCGACTGAAGAAGAGTGTTAGACATCTACAAGACATCTAAATGTGTTACGCAAGACATCTTGAACCTATCGAAAAGACATCGCAAGACATGAATTGTTATGTGGGTGGTGCGAATTCGCACCTGTGTGTCCTTTAAATGTTGAGTAGGTAGGTTCAAATCCCTCCCAAGAAATAAAAGTTTCTCCGACAGGGAAAGCATACCTCAAACACTGACCGACAGAATATACAGTGAAATTCTGGGAAGAATCCTCTTTTGATGCTGATTAAAAATGATTATTTTTGCATTCACTGTTAGAAAAATCTGTCTTAAACTTAACAATACTATTATGAAGTTTCTTACATGAACATTTTATTAAATTTCATACGAAATTTTGTATGGAATTTCAATTTCCATATTAAATTTCATGTTTTCATATTAAATTTAATAATCGTTCTTAAATTTAATACAGAAATATGAAATTTCATGAGAAATTTCGTATGAAATTTAATAAAATGTTTATGTAAAAAACTTCATAATATTATTGTTAAATTTAGGACAGAATTTTCTAACAGTGTTGTTATTGTTTATGGGATCCTAAATATATCGTAAAGAGCTCTTAAACGTATGTTTGTGATATCTTAGAGATGGCTTTGAAATATCTTGAGGATATCTCGGAGATAACTTTGAGAAATCTTCAAGATATCCTACAGATATCTCAAAGATATCTGACATGGAAGTATGTACGATGAATTTAATCCCATCTCGCAAAAGATTCTTAGAAGACATGTCAAAAGACATCCGATAGTTATCGGATTACGTTGCATAAGACATCTTTCATGTATCTTTGAGACAACATCACGAAAAAATCTTAAGATTCATTCAGATATCTCAAAGATATCTTTAAAAGATCTTTATGATTATAGGAGATTGAGCTTTTTATATTTCGTGGTTTTTGACAAAATCAAATACTTATCGATAAAATGTACTTCAATCAGGCATATTATATGGGTCAGTTCTTACCAAAAAATTAGTTCTGAAAGATAACAATCAGTTCTCAAACGTGAGAACGGTTAGTTCTTAAAAAATTCACCAATTTTCCGTAAACTTTGTCCTCTTTCTTTTTCCTATTTTGAATCGGGTAACCGATATTGCTCTATCGCAGAATGAGCCTTTCGCCCTTCTACACTGTTGAAAATTTCTGGACAAAACTTCAAATACACGTAACGGAAGCAATTTCCAATCACGTAACTGAAAAATTAAGTTACATGTGTATGAAATTTCAGTCACGAAAATATACATAAATCTGTAATAAAATGTATTAAAAATTTGAAAATTCAATCACGCGTAAATGAATTCTTAATTCAAATACCAAGAATTGGAAATTTCAGTTACCGATGTAATTGGAAAAGTTATGAAATTTCAAAACATTTTTAACAGTGTAGGGGTATAGTGAGTTCAGTAATGATATTCATCCTGGAAAAATAAGATTTCATGCCAAAAATAAAATTAAGGAAGTATCGAATAATTCAGGGAATACTTGTCACCCAAATGTTCTCCTTTTTTTAGAAATCGAGTGTCCACCGTTCCGGTTAGTTCTTAAATTTCCTTAGAATATGTCCTGACTTCAATAAATTTGCAAGCGTCAAAACAGTTTTTAATTTATTCATAAACATTAAATTTCGTATTCTTAATAATGCATTTTCGTGTGGAATTAGAAATTTATATATAATCGATGGAAGTTTTATACTTGAAAATTCTAAGGTGATTAATTATTTGTTAAATTTCATACCGCATCGAGTTACACAGTTTAAATAAAAATCCAAATCCCTACTGCATGATAATTGACAAGAGATCAGAATATATTGGAAATAGAATTCAAAAGCACACGACCAGAATGAAATTCGTTAGATTTCTTTCGTATAAACGGTTTCGAATTGTAAATCTGAATGAAACTCATTCATGACTTCTGGTTGAAAAACGGACAGAAAACTCGAATCAAAATCCATCAAATATACGATCAAAATTGATGAAAATTCTCGCTTTGCTATCCAAAGATTGATTTCTCATTCGAAGAAACAGATTCCCAAATGGAATTGAATTATTGACACATAGATTTTTGCTTTCCGATATCGAATCATAGCGCATACAGTTTTATCATAAATTATTTGAGCACAAAATGTTCAACGTTCGAGATAGCGAGATCACATCATCATACAAATTTCATGTAAGTAAACCGTAGATAGTCCAGAATTCCGTAGCATGGCCAGCAGCCAAAGTTGCAAATAACAAACATCCTGCCGGTCCGTGTAGCTCCCTCAAAAAAGAAAAAGAGACCAATACGAAGATTCAACCATATTTTCTTGCCTGTTTGTCTATCCATCTGGCGAGAGAAAATAAAAATTCGAAAGCAAATAGAAAATTCCGATCGTTAATTGATGATTGATCGGCGAGAGGAAGAGGAAAGAAGTAGTGGTCAATGATGCATCCAGCTGTGCCCATCCTGTACCCATGACGTGACAATGATATTATTGTGCTTATCGCGTAATTGAACTGACGCGTTGGTGACCGTCGGATAACAAACGCTTTTCACGTGGCCCCACCACGAATAACTACAAAAGCAAACCGCGAACGAGAGAATGAACGCATGGGCCTTAAACGGAGGGTTTAGTCGCGACTTAACCGTGACGGAGGTTCGCGCTCTTCGTACATCTCGCGGTATTGCTATATCGTTTCTCTTCGAACCTAATTCAGTACTTATTGAAAATAATTAACACGAATTCATTATTGAATTCATAAACATTCGAATAATTCGAACGTGCCTGCCTCGGAGTGTAGGAACGGAGGCATCATATTTTTTGAGAGAGAAGAATCTTTTGATTTTGTGTATCGTTGTATCGAGACTTGGTGGTTGAATGTTGTGTAGTTTGATATGGTTCATGGATTCAAGATAAATATATTATGTGGATACATTTTATCGTTAGATGTAAATATGACCCTGAAGTGGCCATATGAATCATGAAAATTGATTTGCTAAAAAGAAGAAACACCTGTGAGGATTTTGATTTTCTCAAATATTCAAGTATTCATCGATATATATATAATAATAATAAACATGAGATCCGCTTCGAGAATCGAAAGAACGAACCCTCGATCATTCCTCGACGCATTCTCGCTCTTGAAGAGATAATGAAAGGCTGACAATTATTATCTGTGTTTATTACCTATCGTCGATGATAGTTTATCGTGATATTGTCGTATCAGATTGTTGTTATTGTTAGTATTAATGTGCGTGTTTTTACATAATCCAGTTCGTATCGCGAAATCTTGACATTTTTTCAATACATATATACGAGTGGGTGTATATGTGTATGTATATATATAAATATATATATACATCGAAGAATGGATTACGACACAAACAATAGAGTGCCGAAAAATCGAATTGTCGAGGACATGGCGAAAAGACGTGTGTCGATAAGTGATCTCGGTGTTGACAACCCTGCGTTTAACAGCGATCATCATCGACGCATTAGCGCCTCATCCGAACACCCGTCGGAACCCAGCAGGAGAAAATCAATTTTACATCAGCCCAGTTTGCACAGTAATTGCGGAAGCGCGGAAAATCTGCCGCAATATAAAATCGATCTCGAGAACGGACGTATTAATGGATCCAAGGAAAAATCTATTCTCAGTTTGTCCAGTTCTATCAAGGAGAAGATCGAATATTCTGAGGAGTTGGAGAGGTAAGAAAACAGGGATTTCGTAATATATTTGATAGGTTGATTGATTTCGAAAGAATGGAAAGAAGATTGAATTGAACCCGGAGAAAATGTGTTCGAAGTATAAATTGATTTGGAAAAATTCAAATTTACTCTCATAATTTTATTGCCAATTATTGAATCGCATTTCTGGAAAATTCAATTAAATATATGAAAAATGTATAAAAAACAAAGAATGTGATCGAAGGGTTTCTTTGCGTCTATCAAATTCCATTATCGATGATACATATTCGACGAAATTGCACGCGTAACATGGGGTGACGAAAAAAGTCCAAACGAATTTATGCTAACGGAAATTATACTGAGCACTACCTGTTGCTTGCCTACATCCGCATGTCGCGGATCGTCACTGAGGTAACTAAATAGAAACATAAGCGCACACATACAATTTTCCCCCTATTCTTTATCTATCGTACATTGAGAACGACGGATTTGTCACTCACAAGGATAATTGCTGTGCCAACAAGAAGTTTTACTCGTTAAACACGAGTTTACTGATTTCTTCTTGTAGGCGTTTCAACGATCAACCAATTGATTCCTTATAATCATTATTATTCTTCATACATGTGAAACAAATATCACAAACCTATAGAATTCGTATAAACTTATCGCGTGAGTACAGATAGAATGTAATAGACAAGTATGAAAAATTTAATTATCACCTCGTATACCACTTAAAAATCATTTATTCGTGCGTACCTGCGCCGATGATTCAAATTACCTGGACTTTCTTCATTCATTCGAGTATGCATGTGTATTGAGTACTGAAATAATTTCTAATAACGATCAAATAATCGTAATTGAACATTTCCTTGGAAAATTAAATCATGAGCATGTTATACATTTATTTTCTTTACAGCGATAGAACGAGAATACGATGACATTTTATTATCGAACGCGATAAACATTGAATCTCGAACAGTAATAAATTCGTAGTTATAACTTTGATTGAAAGAATAATTGATTTGTAAATCATTCGATCTAATGATACTTACTAAATACATACATTCTCATGAGACAAGTATAGATTTCTTGAACTTCGTCAAAAAGTCAGAGATATAAATGGAATAAAAATTCTAGTAGAATTTATTGTGAAAAAATATTCGGAAATTCTCCATACTTGTACGGGAAAAGCGAATTTCCATACAAGTATAGGAATTTTCACATGAAAATATATCAAAATTACTGTTTTTATGTGATTTTCACTGTAAATTTATAGGAATTTCCCATTAAAAAAACAGACGAACGAAACATAGATGTTGCGGTTGCTGTTTCTGAAATTGATTTCCTTGAGAATCAACGGAGAATGTAACGATAAACACTCCCTTAGATACCTTCGGACACAGAGAAACTCCCTCGAGAAAAAATTAATTGGAAATAGATCGTGACGTAATAGTTTCAATACGAAATACGTATAAAATGCATACAAATTATATGAAAATCCAATGAAAATCTGATAGAATGATTTCCCAGTAAAGTATTAAATATTATGGAACCTGAATCATTACAGAACTCAATTGCATTATAAAACGGAATGATGCTTTTTGTATAAAGAAAGAAGTTACATCAGTGCAATATTTATCAATAAAAAATGTTGACCAATGAATTCTCACCTGTTATGAATATTGATTTACGGAAAATAAACGAAACAATGGTAGAATAAATAATGTTGAATTCTGATCATCCTAATCGGATAGTAAATTCATTGATCAAATAGTTCTTACGTGTAACGATTGAAGTATTTCAAGGTGAATGAATGATGTATGTTCAATGTACTAGATCGAAAGAGTTATATAAAATATATAATTCCAAAAAAAAAACGTGAAAATAACGGAAAAACATCGACACGTAGCTTTACGTATGCTCGAGTCACGATTATGTTGCATGGTTGCATGATGTTTTCTCATAAAAATCCCTTCCAAGCAAAATCCAACTCCTCCGGTAACAATACCATGTACGATGATGTAAGAACAAGTGAAGAAAAGTTCGAAGTAAATGAGTGTTAATGGTATTAGTACTGTATCTGATTCGGAAAACAATTTCTTTCAATTATTTGATCGAAGCGAGCGATTAGATTTAATATTTGAGAGAAATTTTCTTTCGATCGCGATGCTTAAAATCGTTGAAAATTTAGAATAAAAGACGATGAAGGGTTTTTAAAGTCCCTGTTTCATCGTACACTGGAAGAAAGTATTCATTATGGTTACTCCAAAAAATATTGTTGAGTAAATTCAACTACTTTTTTAGTTCTTAGAATCAGTTTTCTTAATTATCATAATTACGGAAATGTAGTTGGGATGTTGCTGAAGTTTGAATCGTTTATTGAAACGATTTCATAATCGAATAATGAAGTACTAAGTTGTTGAGTTCAAATCTTGAAATACGTCCTTTTCAAATTATGTTTCAATTTAAAAAACACCGAACATCTTGAAGACATCTACAAGATATCATTAGGAAGCCATCTTTTAGATATCTCAACGACGTTACAAAAGAGATATCTTCAAGATATATCGAAATGATATCTTTTAGACATCTTCAAGAAATATCAGAACCACGTCTTTAAGGTATTTTTGAAACACATCTTTTAGATGTCGAATCAGCAAAGTCTAAAAAGCATCTCGAAAGAGTTTCTGAATGGTATCTGTTGCACGTCTTAAAAATTGTACAAGTAAGAAAGGCAAAAGTCACGCCATGTTCCTTTTTCAAAATTCATAAGGGACCCATACAGCAAAAATTTTGCTTTGTCCGAAAGATTTCTTATGCAACCGTTTTTACTCTCTCGAGGATTTCTTAGTTTAAGAAATCTGAAAGACATCTGAAAGAGATCTGAAGACATCTTTTAGATTTTTTAAACGGAGACATCTTAAAGGCAGTGAAAACTGTTGCATAAGAAATCTTTCGGACAAAGTAAAATTTTTGCTTGTATTGGGATCCTTTTGTGCTATCTGGAATGTTTTAATCGTTTCAATAAGACATCTCAAAGATATCTCAAACATATCTCGAAAATATTTAAAACGTATCTTGAGGCATCTAAAAAATGTATTCCACATATCTGAAACATATCTTTTGCAAGACCTTTTTGAGATATCTAAAACTTGTTGAAATTTGTTGCATAAGGCATCTTTGAGATATCTTCACGAAAGTCTTTCAAGACATCTTCCATAATTTTAAGACATTTTTTAGATATCAATAAATATCTTTTTGATTGTTGGGCAGTTCTCAAGAATCAACTTTAGAAGATAAACACTGACGATTTATGTAATTTTGTGAATTCGAATTTCAATTTTGTTTGTATAAACGATTCAAACTTCATGAACGTGTAGTTGGGTGCCTTTGGTGGAACTAATCAATTTCATTTATCTCTTTACGGAGTACGATACACAATATTCAATTATAAACACTCATACGCAGTCGAAAAAGAGTATCATTCTTAAAAAAAAGTCGTTACGGAACGTCAAATACGAAATATTCATCAATTTGATTTCAGTATCTTAGCCATGCTGCATTACTGTACCATACGAATTCATGGAGAGATAAACAATTTCCACTTTTTTATTCAACATATTTTCAATAATTTATACCGCAGAGCATTATTGACATAATAATAACGAATACCATCATAACACCACTTTGCAGGCATCATTGTGGTAGATTGGAGGTTGATACAAAGCTATATTCAAATCATATTCCTTCATTCTCGAATAATTCTCGTAGTTTCAATATCCAGGGTAATTTCATTTGTTCTTCACAAACAAAAGATCATGTTCATTACTACTTCCACGGAAATTATGTAAATTCCGAATTCAGGGTAAAGATTGTGCACATTTTCATCAAACTTGTATACATCTAAGAGTCTAATCTTACCACTGACGTATCATTCTCTTAATATTTCTACATGCGATCAACGACTCATCGTAAATGAACTTGAACAGATCGTCACGTCATGGTACGTTGAAATGATCATGTGATGTTGATTCAATTCTCTTCTGTACTTTTTACCGTAGTGAAAATCAAAATTATGACGATGTATTTTTGATAATGTACCGCAACGTTCTTCTTCCTCGTGCATAAGATCAAATACAATAAGAAGAAACTCATAGGAGTTCATAAATTTGGGACATATCGAATTTTATTAAACATTATGCAACTTTGAAAATCTATAATTCCGCGCCACTCAAGAATTACAAAAAAAAAATGAATAAAGTTGCGATAGTATTGAAAATACTGCAAAATTCAAGGACTAATTCTTTCGAGAATAGGAAAAAAGATGTCAAAATTCTACAAAGATCTTTTAGAACAAGATTCACCGTTCGTTACATTTTCCTCGTTTTCCGTCGTTGGGGGTTGAAATGTCTGTATACGCGTGCGATTGTGAATGTACGTGTGAAAAACAAGACGAGGGAGTTTCGGTAAACCATGTGGTGAGAATTCTATTGTCGGCCTATGCCTGTGATAGCCCTTAAGAGAATTCTCGAAGCTTTATACGAATACTACTACCCATTGAATAGCCTCGACATTAACGCGAAAGCAACCACCATTGTGATTTTCAGAAGGGATGATTACTTTGGTAGTAAAGGCTAACCCCCCCCCCCTCTTTTATTGTCCATGTAATTCACCGACATGAGTAATCAATTATTCTCATTCTCTTCCTATTCTTCTGCTTCTTTTGTATCATATTACGAAAAATATTATATATCGTTATAAATATTATACCTGAAATCAACATATTTTTGTGACTTATTGTTCCATTCGTGCGTTGTTTTTCAAGATGTTGTAGATCGATATATCAGATTTTTTGTTCCTCATGATTGGAATTGGAAATCGAATTCGACCTTTATGAATTGAATGTACAGTACCGCTCGTAAGCATCGGATGACTTTGATTTGATGCTTTGTAAATTTACCAAATTCAAGCATCAATAGCGAACAGTCATCGTAGAGAAATCAAAACAAGGTAATTTGAAGAGGAGTTGATCGTTGACTGTAGTACAGTCTCATTACACCCATCGGTCAATATCAATTCAATTTCGAAGCAAGTTAGATCTCCCAAAGCGAACCCTTTTCATCTTCATTGAAATAATCAGCCGTGAGAATCCTTAGAAACGCTTGGGAATTACTAGAAAAATGTGTTAGATTCGTCATTATTATCCTTTTATTTTTGTTATTGATAATGCAATTTTTCATCCTTAAAATTAACAAAACTACCAATTACAGGGTATAAGCAGGAGACTGTTTTATTTTTCTAGATCGTGGTTGTACCTGTTTTGCTTACGATGCCATGGTCAAGACGATACCCCATCTTGGGAACCTCCCGGCTGGAGGAGAGCTTGCCCACAACCCTTCTGTCCTACGTACAGAAAATTCGCAAGAATCGTATGCCTCATTCTATTAGGTTTGATGGGTTGGGGTATCGTCTATTCGATCATCGGGGACGACGCTGCTCCTGGCGGTCCCCTTTTTGGGTTGGCCGCTCTCAGCATAGCCGCACATTTTGGTGGATGGTTATTCTCCTTGACTACGTTACCGGCTCTCATCGGCATGTTGATCACCGGAATTATCTTGCAAAATACGGGATGCGTGAACATCGAAGGCTCTTATCTCTACATCGTATCTAACCTTCGGTAAGTAATTTATTTACGAGATTACGTTTCTATGTCAGACCATGACTGAAACTCGTTACGCCTATATCACGTGCATTACATTTCTCGATTTTGCATTCAAACAATGAATAAAAAATCATAATTCTTATCTATTGTAATTGGATGATAATTTATTTTTTCGTTGAAAGAATAAGGAAAGCACTTCGTGTAATTTCATGGTTGAGGACTTTCAGATTGTAAAGTAGTGTAAAACGAAAAATTTTATTGAACAGTTTCCTTAATGTTTCCTTGTCGTAGCAATTCTACACGGAGAGAAATTTGATGGTTCGAAGTGGTAAAATACGTAGGTAATATCATCAACAGAATTGGTGAACTGAAATTATTGGGAATAGCTTGGAAATAAAATTATCACGATGGTAAACTTCACTTTGTCAAAAATTCCTAAATTTCTTCAAGAAAACTAATAAAGGTAATATTGATGATTCCAGGCAGTGCTAATACTTCTTACCATCAACGATCGTAATGTTTCTTCACACTTTATTTCAAGATTCTCGCAAGCAAGAGCTCTAAAAATCGAAGCAAAGGCAATAATTTTCACCATCAATGATGGTAATATCATTCACTAGAATGAGAAACAAAATTCACTTGCAAGAACATATTTCCAGGCACATTTGTTAGTTCATGTTGTCCAACCTTTGAGTTATTACCACCATATTTGTTGATTGCAATCATGTTATTTTTAACACATTCTTGAGTACAGTTTATAATGAAAAATCCTAATTACGTGGAGGGGGATTTGAACTCAAGAATAATGTACTTATATCTACCTATAAACCTTACAATTAAAGCCGCTTTGCCATGCTCGCACTTATGAATTCGTTGTTTTGAAGTTTCATTGGAAGACTAAACGAGGGAACCTAAACTGCACAACTCGTTGTGTGCGATAATTGTGAGAAAATCTCGAGCGCTGTTGGAAAATATTACCATCGGCGCTTGTATTATACCGACCCGTCATTGGTAGTAAATGTGATTCGTGGCTTTCAAAATTCAGAATAGTTGTTCAAACAAAATCTATTATTGTCAAGTTGTGATAATTTTCATTAGAAAAGGTATTTATCTCGTTTGTTCATAGTTGTTATTACTGAAATATATTTTCTCACGCTGAATCTTCATTTTTACCATCTTAGCTGACGATTATTTACTACTTGCGTATAAAATAATACACTTAGGTTACAAATTACTGTCAATATTTTCCAATAATACTAGTTTACGACAAAAACTAGTAATTTTCACAATCAAATTTTTCTCCGTGTGTATGAAAATTGAATTTTTTTATCAGCAATTCCAAATGAGGATCAATACGATCGTTAGGAACAAAGCTATTATTCGAGGGACGATCTTCGTTTTTTCACATCAGACTAGCGGCAGATAAGAGATCGTTGATGCTCCATAATCCCAGAATGATTTATCTATGTTGGAGCAAAATGTATCAAACGTTTGACACTCTGGTAGATAAATGACTAAATAACTTAGTGAGTTGAGTCTATCTTCCTTCCCAAAAATAATTCTGGAACTTTTTTCAACTATCGAATGAACATCCAAATTATCAAATGTTTCTTGTGTACAAATTAAGAAATCCCATGCACATTTTTTGAATCATTAGGAATTGATGAAATGCACCCTTTTCGTGAATCGAATGATAAATCTTAGGACGCAGAGTTTGTTGGTTTGGCATCGTAAATTGTCACATCGAATTAGCAATTCGATGAAATCAGAACAATATATATTCTGTGTTGAATATATAACATTGGAACCATCGCTATATAATTCTCTCCATGTACAATCCTATAAAAGTTATTTCATCAACTGATATCTCGATCGTTAATATTTCTCATCACGTTTCGACATTGAGACCGTGTATCCATGATGATAATGACGACGATGATGATGAATTTGTAGGATAGATCTCGTACGATAATAATTGATTTGAAGTTGACTGTCTTTAAATTCAAGGTTTCCTGCTATACTACTCTGTAAAAAGAACAAAAAAAATTCATCAAGCTTGGTGAAAAACTATGTTAAGAAACAAATAATCGAATTGAAACTTCATTTCTTTATGTAGTTCGAGTTGAGATAAAATGTAATTCAATTGATCTTCTTTCCAAAAAGCCAAGGATGGGTTTTGATGTTGAAATTCGATAGATGCACACACGCATTCGTTTTGCTGCGCTCAACATTGGAGTGCTTGGATTCGTGTTTCAGCCTCGATATAATAACGGCGTGCACCACGTCATTACGCGTCTGCATTAAGGCCAGTTTAATAATGTATAACACCTACTAGTAAAAGATACACGGACGCATTTGCTTACATATATATGTGTATAAATATATATATACAGCTACACATGGATGTCCTCTGAAATGCGAGGCAATATTTTGTCTACAGGGATTAACATCCAAATTATGCGCTGTACGTACACTAGATATTTGAGACCATACATTTCCAAATGATTTTATGTGATTTTTATGTGATAGGAAAAATATGTTCCCTCTCAATTTTCTCTGGTGAAAAGAATAATATGTTACAAATGAAAATGAATATTGAGAAAAAAGAACTCGTATAAAAAGTGTAGGATAGATCCCTACACGTTACAAAAAAAAACCATTCACGCGTAACGAGTAGTTCATTTGATCCCTCTGCAATAAATATTCATTTGAGCGAATGGATGAAATACTCAATTGAACTTCACTTCACCGTTGAAAATTTCTGCGTTGGTTTTAATGTTTCGGCTGAAAGTTTTCGAGCGAGAAGACTTTTTCAGTTGTATACAATTCAATATGGTTTATATATAATTATATATGAATTATATATAATTTTGGAAATTTCAACAGCCGAGTTGTTTCTAAATACGTGCATGAATTGAGCTTCGTATACATTTCATATTGAATTTAAAGGATGAATTGCATGTGCTATCGTATTCAGAAGCTAATGAAATGTGAAAATCATCAATGAAGTAATCAAAATAAACGAATAGTGATTTGTCTGTTCATGTGAGTGATAATTAATAACATTTGATATGATTTTTCCACCACAGTTGATAGAAATTTTCCCCTGAAAGTTATATCGAGATGAAGAGTCCAAAATATGGTGATGTATCAACTTTGATGGAAAAACCATATCAGAAGTGGTGAGTCATCACACAGGCTGTCAAATCAATGAATTTTTGTTCGTTTTTCACTGATTTGCAGCATTTTGTAATGATTTTCTCTCTTTATGAATTTTTGGTTTTGTTGGCACATGTAATTCATCCTTATTGTACTTGAATATAAAACTATACCCGAGGCTTTCATGTTGTTTGTTTATGAATATGAACCTGAAGTTATGCACGTAATTGATAGAAACTCCCTGATTTTCCCAACAGAGTGTGATGAATTAGTTTTTGCGGTGTCTGGTTTTGGTAAATCCAGGGTAGAAAAATCAATAATCAAGGGGAGGTTCTCATCAAGCAAATTCCGAAATAAGGTGATTTTCTCGAATTTTTTTTCTTAAGGAGGAAGTAAATTGAAAACTCGAGTTATTTGAAACTCAATCAATGGTAATAGTCTTAAAGTACATCAAAAAAAATGTTCTCAAGTTGAAGGATTCGTATCCCGAAACGCTAAAGGCGTTTTCCTCGAAATCATGTTTTTCAAGTATGGCTCCACGATATCTCAAAGACTATTGAACGCATCACCCTTTTTCTTTTATTTTGAAGTTGATTGAATTTATCGGAGGATGAGCCTAAATGGAGATGACATTTGCTTTGATTTTCCTTTTTATAGCACTTTTAAAAGCGCAAAAAGGTGAAAAAATTCTATCAAAAGTTTGCATGTCTGTCATTTTTTTAATTTTGGACTTTTCATTGGTTTTATTGGTACACGACCTCCAACAAATATAATAAATTTCAAGACAAATTTTTGGATTTTTGATTCCTGATAATTCTTGGAAGTGCTATCAGTGGCGCGCGATTGATCACTGTTTTTTTAGGTGGTTATGTTTCAACACGTATCAACAATTCCCATGGCATTATTTTTCACTAGAGAAAATTTTTTTCATGTACTCGAAGACTCAATTAACAAGTGTGAAAACTCCCGAGTTCTCTATTTACTTCCTTCCATGAAAAAAAATTCGAGAAAACCCGTATGGAAATATTTCGCTGAAAAATGTCTGTAAAACTATGAAAAATCTCTGAAAAAAAATGAAAAAATTCTGAGAAACTCTGACAAACTCTGAGAATCTCTGGAATTTTGATGAGAAATCTAATATTTTTGGGGCATTCTTTACAGACTTTTCTCAAACTTTTTTCAGAGTTTCTCAGAGTTTTTTCATTTTTTTTCAGAGAAATAGTAACGAAATTGCACTCTGAAAAAACTCTGACAAAACTCTGATGGATTGCTAACATTTTTCTGACTTTTAGAAAAAAATTGAAAAATTTTCAAACACTTTTTCACATTTGAATACGGCATATGAATGTATTTATTGAATTTCAGGATTTTTCAATAATCAGAAAAATGTCAACAATTTATCAGAGTTTTGTCAGAATTTTTTCAGAGTGCAATTTCGTTACTATTTCTCTGAAAAAGTATGAAAAAACTCTGAGAAACTCTGAAAAAAGTCTGAAAAAAGTCTGTAAAGAATGTCCCAAAAATATTAGATTCCTCATCAAAATTTCAGAGATTCTCAGAGTTTGTCAGAGTTTCTCAGAGTTTTTTCATTTCTTTTCAGAGATTTTTCATAGTTTTGCAGACATTTTTCAGCGAAATATTTCCATACGGGAATCACCTTATTTTAGGGTCGCTAGATGAGAACCTCCCTTTAATAGAGATATAAACATATTTTGATTTATAAATGTTGATTCTCCATAACATTCTTGAATTCATATACTCCATATTTTCCGGAATATTCCTCTCATCCGTAAAGGAAGGATTTCTTGACTAACGTATGGAATCATAAATCATTTCACGTTGTTACAAGGGAACGGAAATCGAAAATTTTACGACGATTCTAACTTGTCGAACTATTACATACCTGCTTTGGTATTAAAATCTTTTAGAAATCACGTAACACTACCTGACATAAATTCTGCACATTATCATGACTGGTATCCAACCCAATAGTTATTTTTTCCGACATTTATTTGAAAATTTGTGAAAAATACTATCATTTTACCATTGTTCATCGTATACCGCTATTACTGCTGTTATTACTGTGTTCATGTAATGGACCTACAAGAGATACAATTTTTATATTTCACGTGTTTATTGGGTTGTAACGTTCAACTAAATGGAGTGCAAAAAGTTTTGTTGCAATGGAAGGGAGTCTCAAAAAAGACAGAAAATTTTCGGACTCGTTGTGTTTTATTTTCATCAAATGATGATGATGAAATGAATATCTGTACTTTGTTTTTTTTCCGTTCATTGTATTTTCACTAGATTTAATTTGGAACAAGTTCCAAGAGTGCGTTGTCACGAAAATAAACGGTTATATGAAATTCCGATGGAAAGTGAGGTTAGAGGTGCAATAAGAATTTCACTTGAAATCTACCAGAGGAAAAAAATCATGTTGAAAACAACGTCGAAAACTTGGTTCAAACAACGTTAAAAACAACAACGTATCATGAAATGCGTTTTCTAATAAAATCCTCTTAATAGACCTTACTTCCATGGCAGTGCTTGAAAAATTGTGGGAAAACTATGTGGTAAACAGCGTTATAAACTACGTTGTTTTCAATGTTGTTTTTTTCTTCTCCGAAGGGAAACCATTTCACCATCCCCAGCAACGTCATCCATGGAACTGTCTAGGGCCTCGCGAGAATCTAGCCAAGGGCTAGAAAGATTCTAGTGGCTAGCGAGGAACCTGTAGGGGCCTAGCGAGTGCTGATATAACGCTTGCTCGGAATGGTAAACAAAGTTGTTTTCAACGTAGTTTTCCATGTTGTTTTTAAGGTTGTTTCCAACGTGTTGTTTTTCTCCTGGGTATTAAAGAGTCTTGTTCGTTTTGTTGAATTTAATATGCCATCATGATTCTCTGTTGTGAAATCCTGATCAATCCAGATGGAACCTCATCGATCCTGTTTCAAATAAACACATCAAACCGTAGAGACTCTCGGGTTTCATCATTTGTTTTAATGGGATTCAATGAGGTGAGGTGTAGGTGCCAGATTTAATCCCAATTAAACCTTATACGAACTATAAAATCCCGCAAAATCATAGATACAGTTTCAAACTGGTGATGCAAATCTTTGAAGGGGATCGATTGTTTTTTATATGAAAAATATGTAATTTTTATACCCGGGGAAAAAAGTTTAGATATGACCAGATGTGATTTTTGGCCAGATCTGAACAGATCCATTCAGATCTGAAAAACTGCAATGTCATTAAATTTAATTAAATGTGATTTTCGATTCAGATCTAACGAGATTTACACAGATCTAACCAGATCTAACCGGATTTGTCAAGGTCTAGTCAGATCTATTGGGATAATAGATTTGAATCTGATCTTGTGAGCCGAAATGCGGATCTAAAATGGATCTAAACTTTTTGCCCCGGGTAAATTTAATTAAAGATTGGATACTTTTTATGTAAAAAAAGGATCGAACTCTTTACACGGAGAGAATAATCTATTACTTTTTCATGTAGAATACAATATTTTTTACTGTGCTCCATATCAACGGCAGACCGAGTTTTGATTTTCATGAAAATTCATATTCCCACACAGTTCAAGTTTTATTCAGTTCAAAAGAAAAATTCCTGTGACAAAATTCAGAAATTCATGGATTTTCAGGAAAATTTTTCATTCAAGACATCATTATAAATTACTGTGGTTTTTTCTAGAATTAGATGAAAATACCATAATTTTTCTTGTCAATTTCAATATGGTCCGTGGATAGTGAGCTACCACAGTCATTTCAACTGTATTTTTCTCTCCGTGTTGAGGATCCCCATTACTGATTCAAATACACATCACGAACTTGAACTCATCGACAAAGTATCTTGAGAAACGAATTGTTTATTGAGTCATGGAACTGAATCAAAACCCATAAAATGCATCCATAGCAGCACTATTCTCGCTCACGTCAATAGCAATAACGCCAGCGAGTGAAAATTTTTGTCCTACTTTGGCGCATACAGGGGGGATAGGGCCCATACTGGACCAGTGTAAACCCCAAGATACACACGTGCTACACGGAAAAAATAATTTAGCTGCAGCAGCTAAGTAGCTAGCACGGACACTAAATTTTACTAAATTTGCATTTGTAGTTAATTTATTTGCGGTAATAGCTAAGATTTAGCTGCAGGAGCTAATTCAATGGCTGTCCGTGTCCGTGCTAGCTACTTAGCTGCTGCAGCTAAATTATTTTTTCCGTGTAGGGAATCCACACACATCACATCGGTTCTGATGTAAATTTTATGTCATTTGCATTTATTTGAGCGATTATATCAACCACTCGGAAATATTTTCAAAATTATATATAATTTGTAGATAATTCAATATCGTTTATATATAAATTATATACAATTCTAAAAACTTTTCCACATGGGAAATTCATAAAAACTAATCTAGAACCTACATGTTGTTTTTTTTCCGTGAGTCGATGGCAAGAGTGCAAGTGATGTGCACCAAGAGAATTTCATCGTATAAAATGCTATCTTCCTCCGTGAGTCAGGGACAAGGATTTCCACTATAACTATTCTTCCTAACAAGCGATTGTAAGAAAACTCTATGCACCAACCATTCTATTAACTTTGACCACCGCTGATGATAAAATTGATCAGAAATCGAGAGCAGTTATAGTCCGAATCTTTTAATGTCTCTGATCAATGTCTCTGAACAAAAATAGGATTTCATAAGATCAGTATTTGTAATGCAGATTTTATTGAGGGGTTCAAAAATCTTGGAACGAAAAGAAGGAGAGATTTTTTCAAATCAAATCGAATTCACTGTTGAACCAAAATCCTAAGATTATGAGTCCCATTATTACCTCTTCATCTCCACGTATGAAAATAATTGTGAAACTTTTGTCTAATAACTGGTGACAGCAGAGTTCCCCCATGGATGCAAAATTTCCCATCATGATTTGATGGACTTTTTCTCCATTCATGGAGATTTCAACATTCAAAAACCAAATCAGTTCCTCAAAGCGTTGGAAAAATCCCTTAGTCTTGGTGCAAAAAAATTTCCCCACAAATAAAGGACGAAATCCTTTACTGGTGTAAAAATAAACTTCTCATACTCTTTACAGTGTAGCTATAGTCACATATATGTGATATTTCTACTCCTTTTATTCGAATCCATTGTAAAAAATGTGGGAAGTTTTTGTTCATACCACACCGAGAAAATTTTATACTTGGATTTATTTGGATAGACTAAGTTTTGCTTAAATCAACTAAATTCCTATTTATATATGAACCTACTAGAGTTTAAGTTGGACCGAATAAAACATTTATTTTATCCGAATAAATTTTTAGTCATTTCAAATAAAATTTAATTAAATTTTAAGGAAAATTTACTGGATACAATGAAACGTCTAGTAGGTTCATATTCAAGTAAATCATTCTTCTACTTGTATCGATGAAGTTCGTCTCCTCATCACGGAGGAATTGTTTTCCCATCAAGAATGAGGGATTTTTCCACCACTTTGAGGAACTATTTTGATTTCCCGGTGTTGAATCCTCTACAAATAAAGGAAAAGTCCACCGATTTATAGTACAAAGTTTCTTATCTATGGAGGAACTCTGCTGCAACCATTTTTTGGGGGAAAATTCCACAACTATTTTTGAGAGTGTACAAAAAATACTCTTCCAAAAATTTATAACCATATATTGATATATCCCAAGTGTGTATTGACGGCGGGCCCCATCTATGCCCAGGGTGGGTGCCCATGCCACCCAACGTGGGACCAACCCTGGGATGATAACATCGTTCCCAGCTTGGCCGTATTGCTTTGTTCAAGAATTGGTAACACCACGGCCCCAGCATGAACCCAGACTAGGCAATCAATACTGCCCCTTCCTTTTTGTTTTGGAATTGGAAAATCCCTAGCAAGTATATACCATGGGGCCCACCCCGGGCCAGAATGGGCCCCATCCTGCCAATATGGGCCCAAGACTGGGCCAGAGTGGGACCAAAATTCTTACACGCTGAGGATTGTACACACATGCTCGGGATATAAATTCACACCAATCTTGGCCGAACGCTGGGCCAAATTGGGGCCCAGTTAAAATGTCCCCGCACTAAGATTCATTTTTTCCATTTTCCACCAACCATAATTGTATGGGAGAACACAACAGGGCCAAGATTGAGCCAACATGGGCCCCATCGTCATTCCCCAAGACTGGATTAAAGAGGATGGACCCAGCCTGAGGCCCATTGTCATTATAGGCAATACACGCTTGGGATATTTGGAATGTTACGGGGGAATGCGTTACGTGATCAATCTCATCTTCCTTTGATGTGTCGTTGAGGAGAAGTAAATGAAGATACGTTGATATGATAATAGAATTCGAGAGTTCAGTGTACATCGTGAAAATTGAGATCAGAGCTGAGAAATAATTGGAGATATATACATGTATATATGTATATCTCTAAACTCACACGCACACAGGCATATATTATATATATAAAATCATCATTAACAGTGACAATGAAGTTGTATTGTATATGCAAGATATAACAGCTTGAATACGGACATCAGCTTCAATATAATAACGGCGCGTCGTTACGCGCTAGGATTAAAGCCGGTCTAATAATGTGCGATATCCACTAGAAGACTACAGCACCTATACAAGTGCGGGCATTCATGCTCTTGAACATGTACGTAAATGTGCACCGACGTGCTTAATTGCGAAGAAGCTCGCGTCACAGTTAGATGCATTACGACAGTGACCATACAATAAGAGTAGAGCCTGTGCGCTGATAGTGGCTGTACTCCGTATGTAAAAGACAATGGGAAGAGAAAAAAAATTCTTTGTAATGAAGATTCCCATTCCTTTAACGAGAATTTACAATTTCCGGTCTGATGAATTATGTATTAAACAAAGAATCCCACGTTATCTTTACCTCAATTAATTTTCCCGATAACATTGTCCGTCCATCGAGAATCCTCTGAAATCTATTAAACTAAACGTTATTTCACATATTTTCATAACATGGAAACATTTGAAAATTAAAAACTAGCTAAATTTTTCGAATATATTCGAAGATTGGTATCCAGACTCGAAACCTTATTGAATTATTTTGTCATTCTGATCATGATGGAAGTTAATTAGCACAATCCAGTACAATTCTCGCATAACTGCCCACTATCTGAATGTTCAACTCACGTTTCTGTAATTAGAAGAGTAGTAAAGGTTTTCAAAGAACTAATGTTAAACACATTAAAGATAAACTCCTTTATCCAACAGAATCTTCTATATGAAATGAAAATTCATTGCGAGTATCAAATATCATACGAATTCGATTCAATTATCTTTGACGATCAATCTTCTTCGAAACACGTTTCGTCATCAGGAATTTATTGACACGCGAGATCTTTAATACATAAAATCGGATGTCATCAATTTCAATGGGTGTTTTTTTAATTGACGGGTGAGAAAGATTGAAACGATGAACGTGTGCAAATTTCGAGAAGCGAAGATAGAAAAAATCTGTTTTCGAAGTGAGATATTTGTCACGGGGCGATCGATGAAAGGTACAAAAAGGTGACAAATAATGTCACATTAAAATCGCGTTAATTGATGTGGATCGAGGAAGTTTTTGTATATCGCATACGACGCGGTACATAAAACATCTGGTGATAAGTCAAGAATGCTGGGAACTTTAACGATAGAATATGATTGATTTAGATTTTTTGAATTTATGTACCATACATACCGGGTGTTTCAGAATTTATCATTTGGATTGTTAAGGCTTATTCTACAGCTCAAAAACAATCACTTCTGTGGTTGGCAAAATTTGATGTTAGCATTAATTTTTTAGATATTTTTCAGTAATTTTGTATTGTGTTTCTTTGAATACTGCCAAATGAATATTCATTTGTTCTGTCGCAAAAAATATTTATTAGAGTCAAAAAAACATTCTTTCAAACCAAAATAATTTTTGAATTCTAATGAATATTTTTTGCGACAGGACGATTAAATATTTATTTGACTTGGAGACTTTTTTTTTCAGTGAATTTTGTGATGCTCATTAACATCATTCGCTGAGTTGGGAAAAGTCAGATCTCCGGGAGAAAAATCCAAGATTGTACTATAAGTTTCCAATTCGAAGTTGAAGCTGTTTGAAATTTGTGGGATTTCAATTCCAAGAGAAGCAAGGTCTTCGAACGTTCATAGAACATTCACACATTGAGAACCCAATTTTTTAGATTGAAAGAACATTTTCTTTGCCCTCATCCTAATGAATATCTCACTCAATGGAAAAATTCTCCATCAGCTTGAAACAAAAAAATTTTCAAATTGAGACAGAAATATATTCTTTCTTGAATTTGAAGAATATGATTCCACTTCAATGAAAAATTCTCTCATTAGAATGAACTATCTTTTCCATTGAAAACAAGATTTATCGGAACGAGGGCAGAGAAATTTTCTTTAAATCTAAGAAATTGGGTTCTCAGTGTATACATTCGTTGAATGTTCCTTAAACGTAGAAATGTCCGTACGTTCATTAGACGTTTGTTGAATCCCTGCTAAAAAGAATCTCATTGCACCGATTGATTCTCATTGATTCCAGTGCAGAAAACTGATTCGAACCCATTGAGGATCAATCGGTTCAATGAGATTCTTAAAGAAGGGATGTTTACCGAACGTTTGGCGGCCATCTTGTTCTCTCAGGGAAGCATCGAAAATACAACAATTTAATAATTATTTAAGGAGATACTAGCGCCAGGACATTAGCCAAATTTTTCGTGTAAGATTTCGCCAAAATACTTTCATATTTTCAAAATATCGCTCTATAGAGCATTTCTATAGACATTCAAGGAATGTTGTACAGAGCGATATTTTGAAAATTTTAAGCATTGCGAAGAAATCTTACACGAAAGATTTGGCTGAAGTCCCGGCGCTCGAAGGTCCCCAGACAGCACAACGTGCCACTGGAGCCCCACTTCAGGAAGAGTTCGCGAAGAATTCAATTCGGGTTTGGAGAATTCATTGTGAATTCTTAAGAATTCTTTATGCACTCCTGTGCTGTGTGGGACGTTTATCGAAGGTTTATAGAACGTATGAGAGGTTTTCTGAAAGTTCAGAAAACGTCCCAGAGGCACATTGTGCTGTTAGGGTCAGGCCTCAAATTAAATACACTGTTGAAAATTTCTGTATGAAGCTTCAACAACATGCGATGGAAACAATTTTCGCTTGAAATTTCAATTACATTCGAATTAAAATTCAATTATTAAGCTGTACTATTTTAAGTAATATAATGTAGCAAAAATTGAGATTCAATTACATGTGATTGAATTCCCAATTCAATCATCAAGAATTGGAAATTTAATCTACAAGTGTACTTGAAAAATGAATGAAAATTCAAGAAATTTTTAACATTATACACTGGAAAAAATATTTATTTGTAGAAATTAAATATTTAATTAGATGCAAAAATTGATTGCTTGTGGCGAATAAATTATTTATTGAGAAGACCAATTTATATCGGGCAAGCATTCCATCTCGAAAAATATTTTATGGAGAGAGGACAAATGAACTATTTATTCGGTGAGAAGAAATTTTTTTCTCAGTGTATCGCCAAGAATATCCCTTATAAATCCAAGTGATGAATTCTAAAACACCTTGTATATTATATGTATACTACGAGTATGCATATAGCGTATGTGTGAAGTGGATACCTTACACAAATCCATTCTGGAGAATATTATTATCCTTCGCCATCTGTTTCCGAGAACTTTTTTTTTCATTTTTACGACGATCATAGGAAGCGGAAGAAAACTTTATCCCTATGAAATGAAAAATCTTACGCGCATGTGTATGCTAAAATGCTTTTTAATAATGACGAATAGAATTCTCCCGCTAAAAAATGTTTTTCTTCGAGGAAAAGAATTCGGGATATTCGTGTGCTGAATATCTGTTCCTTTGAAGATAGGGTTGAAGAGGGGATGTATTATTTGATAGGCAATTGATATTAAGAAATATATCATCCACACTATCTTGAAACGTTGTTTTACGATTTAAGAATTTCAACTAATTGAAAATTGTCAAACCATAAACACAAATGAAATTGAATTCACGATTGTGCACAAAATTAAAATAAAAAAGAATTCAGAAATTCAAAAGAACTAAATCCCATCCAACAATTCGGATGCCCTGGCGCGAAATTTTTCCATATTTTTTCATAGTGTTTCATATGTCCTCACACGGAGAGAAATAATGTTTCAAATATTACTACATTTTGTACTAAAGTAGCGGGATAATTTTTCAAAACACAGTGTAGTAAAAATTCATGCTCGATAATGTGGAATGGCTCCGAATTAAAAGATTCTTCAAATCATTACGCATGCATTTTTACTACACTGTGTTGTAAAAAATTATACTATTTCACTTATCCTGCTACTTTAGTACAAAATGTAGTAATATTTGAAACATTATTTCTCTCCGTGCATAAATCTCATAATTTTGCATTGAATTCCATAGAAACTCTCGAAACTTGATGCCTTCTCAAGGGATTTGGACTGGTATTATGAAAAATATTTCCTCATCGAAAATCATAATTTGTCATTAAAATTGTCGTAAAAATTTCATATTTTCACACAATACTTAAATTCTTTGAATTCTTCATAAAAACAATCTTTCCCATAAGAAGTCATGACTTCTCAAAATTTTAATCATAGAATCTCATAATTTTCCATAACGTTTTAGATCTGTTTGTATGAAAAATACTTTTGCATGAGAAACCAACATTTTTCATAAAATTTCATCATAAAATACTATATTTTTCATTTTTATTTTCTCACATTGTAATCAAAGTAGCTCAAGAGTGCTGATGAAGAGTTAGAAAACTTCCAACTGGTTATATTTATTTGACCAGTAAAAAAAATTCCTAGATGGAGTTGTAACAAAATCCTGAAACAAACTAATTTCAACTTCCAATGAAACGTAATGTGCTGCTTACTAGTTACTTACTTGTACAACATATATGTTTGCTCCGCATCAATAGCGTCACCATACTGAGCGATTTTCTCGAAATATTCAAGTTTAAAGCAAGAATAATAAACTAAGAAAATCGCAATTTGAAACAATTTCGGAATTTTATGAACCATTTATGAGAAAATTTCCAGAAAAATTATGAGATCTCCTAAGAATTTATGAGAAACATTATTCTAACTTATGGCTTTTTATGATCAAATACTTCTCATAAAACAGTCCCAATTCCTAAAGAAATTATGATATTTTGGGATAAATTATGAGAAGTTATGAAAAACAGTCAAGAGAAATTATGAAAAATTTTTTCCGCCAGGGTGAAATTCGAAATTTTGAACACGGAGTAAAATGCTGCTCGAAGATGCGAGTGTTTTTCTTATTTCCAAGTGAACCAGAATCAGTAAGGTTTGTAAAATGAATAAAGTCACATGAAAATACGGGGATTCCAGTTGTTGGAACAAACAATACCAACCACAAAACGGGTATCGTCAACGCATTCAGTACGAAGACTAAGGAAATTGAGGATACTATATTCATGATTCCCACTCGGAAAAGATCGTGTTTCAAATTGTTCGTTATGACTCTCAACCATTACATGGATGCACAGAAGAACCAATATTGTCTCTAAAAAACTAATTTGTAAAAAAAATATCCTACGAAAACACAAGAACAGCATCAAAAGTCTGTTAAAAAAGTTCAGGTGAGGAGATAAATATTTTTGTATCTCTCTTCTCCATGAAGTTTAAATAATATACGGTTACCGTTGGCACACATTTAGAGGTAGGAATGGATAAAAACAAAAAGAGAGATGGGAGAGAACTCGTCTTCGTTCACGTCACCGTCGTTTCCGTCGTCAAGTCGTAAAGCTGGCCAGGGAAAATGGGACGAATGGACGTCTCTCGGGTACGTTCTTGTAGAAATTTTATAGACCGTTCCCAGGTGTTGCGTTCAACTTGGCTTCCTCGCATGAAATGTACGTGAAGATGGGAGAACAAGGAGACCAGAAGGTGAAATCAGTGAAACATTGAAATGGCAGTCGTCGTCTTCAAATATATATGTTTATATAGGGAGAAAAGGGACAAGAGATAATGTGAGAAGGGTTTTTTTCATATTACTTTACATGGTTATTTCAGAATAATCGTAACGTGAAGCCCTAAAATTCCATACCGAGATGTTTTATATCAATTCAATATCTTCAGTTATTACCCTAAATTTGACTGAGAAATTAAATGTAGTGATTTGTTTTAATTTATCAGGGCTGAAAAAGTTCAACCGATACTTCTTGTTGGAAATCTGGAGAAGCTGATGTGATGTACATCAAACAACGCAATGTAACAGGAATATCATTGAATCTGATTCAATGTTCTAATTCATTGATGGAATTTAACCAATTTTTTCAATCACCAGAAATTTATCGGAATAATTATGTATTGAAGCAACACATGAGAATTCTCAATAATTGTTCTTCTACGATACATGGGATAAGTACACTTAATTCAATGTCAATTCATAAGGGGATATTAACGATGTGGCATCAGCCAAATCTTTTATGACAAACTACGGGCAAGCGGGTCAATTGATTCAAAGTACCCTAACAGGGTTTCACGATCAGCCCAATAATGGCTCATGATTGGGACATAGCCGGAATTAATTTCACGGTACTGGTACCCTGTATAACAAAAGTTACTGGGCGACGTTTGCTCTTACGTTTGTTTATCAAGGTTACATGAACTTGCTGGGAATTTGCTAAACTTGTGATTGAGAGTTTCATGGAACCAAGCAAGCCCCTATCAACGCGATAACAACTCAAGCTAAAATCTTAGATTTACAGTATATTGTTGCGCATTTGGCGACGCAACGTCCCTGCAAATTGCTTCAAACTGATGTTGTACGTTTTCAACCATTTGCTGCATATTTGCTCAGCATTTTGCTGTTGGGGACCCATCAATGGTTGACTACTGGATGATAACTTGGGTCCAGTAATGGCGGAAATATAATGAACAGCCAATAATAGAATTGATGACTGGCCAAGTGATGGGCCGATTCTCTAATCCCATGTCGAAATGATCTCTCATGCGTCGGTGTCTGCTATCTTTCTGATGTCTTTCTCAAGAGTTCTGAATGCTATTTATAAGATATCACGGTTAACTTTTAGATAGCATTTAGAACTCTTAAAAAGACATCAGAAAGGTGGCAGAAATCGACGCATTAGAAATCATTTCGACATCTTTCGGATAACATTGTGATAGTTTCCAATGTTGGGCGAAAAATTGTTTACTGGGTTATCAGCCAGTGGTAAGTCATATCTCGGTCAGTGATGGGGAATCAACCATTGGCCATTCATCATGACCCACTCTCTAAATTTGAAAGTGTGAAAAATCACGCTTTTCACTCTACTAAGTCTTAGGAGTTGAAAATTCACTGTAAAACTGGATTCGCTGTGAGTTTATAATCTCCAATCTCGAAATATCATTCTTAGAGAGAGGGAATTTCACTTGAAATTCCGAGAGGCTCAGTTTTGGCTGACTAAAGAGTGAAATTTCACTCTCAAAGTTTTAAAGAACACACATTGGCCTGTTATCGGCTATGTTTTATGATTTGGCTCCCTTTATTGGTATAGCTCCGGTATAGCACTGATACTTCAATCAGAGAAATACTGTAAAGAGGCATATTATATTGAAACGTTTTCCCGTAGTTTGTAATGAACAATTTGGCTGCTGCCACGCTGCTAGTACTCCCTTAATGGGATAATTTCAATATATTAAATCGGTTAGGATCGGTCAAGAACACTTGAATCACTCTGGTGAAAATGAAAGCGACAAGGAAGAGTAAACGAAGCTTATGCTAGAGCGTATCAGGAACGCTGATGAAAAGTATACGGAGCTTGAATGAAAGGGATACAAAGAGTATATGAAGCGGGAATTGAAACAAAGGAAGCGCATGAAGTTTTAAAAACCTAACTAAAAAAATTAAACCTCATAATAAGAATTGTACTCATTTCTTTCGCCATGGCAGTCGAAGGTCTTATTCACTGAGCCATGGATCGTCGATAGTATCAACTGCTTGGATATATTATTTGAATTCAAAATATAGATATAATTCGCATACGCTTGATATAACCTAATTTCACGTCATATAAAACGTGTGCGAAACGAGATCGAAAGCTTATGAAGCGTATATGAAACGTATGATTTCATCACTTTAGAGCAAGAGATCATCACACGCTTCAGGAAAAGGGAATTGAAACATTTTCCGCTTCATATGTGCGCTTTGTGTACACGCCTCATTTTCACCAGGGCACACTAATCCTCTCCGTTGGATATAAAAAACATGTTCTTGAAGTTTGAATCGTTTATAGAAATGAAACTCAAATCCAAACCTTCAAAATCTCATGGATGATCGTTATTTATCTTCTCGAATTGACTTCTTGGAATTGGAAACATCATTTGAAGAATGCACTGCAAGATTTTTGGTACTCGACAACTGAGTGTTTGGTTATTCGTTTCCTAATTCATGTCAATGAACGGCTCAAACTTCAGCAGCATAAGAATATTGAAAAAAATATATCCAAAAACCGACCTATCCTCTAATTCGCATATATCAAGGATGAATTTAGGATCAAGGACCCAATAACGATAAATGCTTTACCATTTAATCTGTGACTAGTATTCCGTTTCATATTTTAAGAGAATGCAAGCGCACATGTACCACCATCCGATAGGTTTCGTTTTCCAACGCATTAAAATATATCGGCTCGCAGTTAAACTACACGTAATTCAGGATTTGCGTTGCAAGGATTGAATCGAAGAAACAATATTTACAACCACAAAAAGTTACAAGAATTTTTGAAACGAACACAATTTGTCTTTGGACACTCGTAATCGAACGTGTGTAAATTATTTTTCGAGTTAGCGTATCGGACTGGAGTTGCTTACTAATTAGAAACCCGACTAGAATGGAGAATCACGATGATCATAAAAGTAAAGAAAGAGAAACGTCTTCCGATAATGGCGAATTCAGCTTTTATTTCCAAAGAACGTAGCGTGTAGATAAATATTACCAATTGCGTACTGGATGATAATGGAAAACGGAGAAGAAGAAGAAGAAATGAAGAATACCAGAGAGTTGTTATATATTGGCGTTGGATAAGTGTTAAACGATACTAATCTCATTATTATCGTTCTACTGACGTAGAGGTGACATTTATTTGGTAAATCAGGGACTCTAATAGATATCATGTGACTTTTGTCCTGTTGCGTTAAACAGTAAAATATATATTCGATTTTTATGGTTTTTCATTGGTGGTGACTTTCGCTGTTAAAATGACAGCAAATATCCATTCGGAAATAACGCATGATAATTATTTTATCCTCGTGACAAGTCCAATTCGAGTCAATATCTGAACACTGCTGAGTATGAAAAATGAAGTCATCTCGAAATTTGACGATTTCTCAAATTGACAATAATCTATTGAATTTCCTTGATAAATACAGAACGAGGTGATATGTTCCATGTCGAGTGGCACTGAAAATTTACAAACAATCTATAAAGAGTATGCGTTAACAGAATCTGTAAAATTTTTCCATCGACAAAACTGTGATGAGAACCTCATTCAAGTTCGAACTTGGGCGATTGAAGGTCCTCAACTTGACCTGGTAGCGAAAATTACTCTACGTCTCTTGAGAATATTCACTCACACTCGAATGTGATGGATCGAATCGAGATGTGTATAGCCTTATCGACACTAAAACATGGCAATTTGAAATTTTCAATTGGTTTTAGCGATAAAAACAATATTTTTGTTTTGAAAAAAGCGATTTCAGTTATGATGTTTGAAATTTTCTTCATTATCTTTTCATATTCAATAGTATTCTGTACGAGAATCTAATGGACTCCGACGAATCGATTGAATCCTCGATATACTCTGATATTCTCAGATTTATCTTCATCTTACCAATGAGTCTACTACGGTTAACGTACAACTGTTGTGCGAAACAGTGTGTCTACTCGGGGTAAAGGATCGATGAAATAGCATGTTCGCATTGTTCTCGTGTTGAATTTAAGCTAGTTTAATCAATGAATAACTTATAATTGAGTCTGAGTAAATTTCGAGCGTTCTCGTTGTGTTTTGAACGACGCTGAAACCGTGTAATAAAGTTTCTATTTATCAAGTACGTTTCGAAGTGTGGGATTATATATTCTTACGGGATATATACATTTATTTTTACCCTTAGGGGAGAAAATTTCTAGGAACAATAAAATGTTCAATTATTGCTATGCAAATCGATTTTCATCATCGAGTCAATCGAAAATTCACTGGATCGAGCAAATCTTTGATATTTTATAAAATATAATTTATCGAAAGAAGTGTAATGTTTAACTGATTCAATAGAACGTCATTAGATTCGACGGTATATTTTATAACGATCATTCAATTCCAGAATAGAAGGAATTTCTTCTGTCATTTTTTCTCTCAGTGCATAAGATGAAATAATATATCGAGATTTTTCATGACTGCGTGAAGTAAACTTGATTCATAGAATATTCCACATATTCTTGCTTTTACTGAGGTGTATAAATTTCAAAGGGCGAAAAATATTCATACGCACATATACTCACATTAAAATTCATTGATTTTTCTATTGAAATGGATACACGAAGCCGCATGTAAATTAGTTGTCCTTGTCTAAATTGCTAAACGGTCGTAAGTCTGTGTAATCAATTTGATTAGTGAAACTAGACACGTATTGTCTGTCACCCAGTGATTTGCTAGCTCGCCAACTCTCAAACGGACAGCTCATTCGAAGTCATTGGCTTTTGCTTTCCAAGAAGATCACCACCACCACTGCTACTGTGTACCACTACCATTCGATACCAATTCCAGTGATGAATCGTATACCCTTGTCTAAAGGAATTTGATTACTCATTCATAAAATCTAATCACATTTTTATCTGTCTCTCACACAGTAAAACAATGAAACATTTACAACATTTTCAAGCTTTTATGAATTATAAAATATTTCTACGTTTAATTTTCAAGACATTGAAACGACAAAATTCGATGCATACTATGCAATTGTATGATATACGTATAATTTTGAATATTTTGAATACTCAATGCTGAAATGTGTTTATGATTGAAACCTGAAACTGAAGATACTTGATACAACAATTTATAAAAGTTAGAAAACTGTGCTGAAATTTAAAAAAAGTGAAGCGAGTGGAGTGCCTCAACACTTTTATTCTGTTCTTGTCAACTTTACGTGATTACACTATTACAAAATTGGCCTCGCACACGTCCGTGTATATTGTACGGAAATTAATTATGGATACGTTTCGAGATGTTAATATGCGATACGAGTAATATCGTGAGCCGTAAAATGTGATATCTGTGTGAATGATCTTAATGAAACATTACACCAATGGAGATGAGAGATTCCAACTTTTTACATAATTTTTCAATGAGTGTTATTAAGTGGAAAATGATATATGTATATACACACTCTCAGAGAAATTTAGAATTAAATTTAATATGACATTTCATAACCAGAGAAATGACCGACTTTGAAATGAAATTTAATAAGACACGATAATAGAAGCCTGGTCGAATTTGTTGTATGTAATAGCGAATGATTTATAAATTTGATAAACAAATTTGCGAGTAATTCTGGGACAGAAACAATTTTTATTACCCATAAAAGCAAACCGTGGTAATCCTCATTAAGGCTTCGCACGAGACTCGCGTCAAAGAAAGATAAAATAGTTGCCAATAATTATTCCAATCTCTTGAAATATCAAGATAATTTTAGAGTACAAATGGAATCAACGGAATGAGGCGGAACCTTGATCATTCAGACAAAATTAGCAGAGATATATGTCGAAATATGCAACGAGATTAGTTCCGAGACTGAGATAATATCTTCGTTATCCTCTGCGATGAAATCGGAATTCCATGTGATTTTGTTACATCTGAGGTAGAAGATTGATTCCGTTCAAAAATTTTTATGTCTTCAATTTTTAGAACAGTAAATATAGATCATTTTTCAATTCAAGACGAAGAGAGTGTCGTATGAAGCCTTAATCCTAACTAAATTGGATGAGATTTGATGGCTGTGATGGCAATTTATTTGCTATCACAGTCATCTTGTTAGCTACACGCACTGAAAAGAAGGAATATTCACATCTAATATAATAACTTCGTGACAAATATAAGAATTTTTTGAATCCAGACTCAATAAATATTTCTTAGTATTGAATGTAGAAAGAATAACAGAAAGATTCATCATCTCAATAGTTAATACACGTTCCCTTGTCTGAATGATATACATTCTCATACTCGTATCATCGGTTTGTATTTATAAATGTAAGTTAATTTTAATCAAAAATGGAATATAATAATATGAAGAAATAGTAATCAATAAACCACAACAAGTGAAAAAAGTAATGAATACTGTGAAAAATTGCTTTATGGATTCATGAAAAAAGTTATGTGAAAAGCTTTCAAACATTTTTTCAGATCATTTTCAAATGAAGTTTAGAGAGAATTGACGAATTTGAACCGATTGACTAAAAACTTTGAATTTCCTCGAGATTTGAGAATTCACTTGAAAATTATTTGAAAGTTTTTTTACACAACTTTTTTTCTAAATTCGCAAAGTAATTTTTAAGTGCACGATTTTAAATTTATTTTGCAGTCAAAACATATTCAAAGCACTTTAAAATTATTTGTGGAGTCGGTTTTCGAAAATTAATTTTGAACGTAAACAAACATGTTCTTGTACAGTGAACTGTCATATTTTTCTGTGAAAATCAATGAATATTCACTGATCCACAGTGGATTTGCACTGGTTCGTAGTGGGATACTTATTATCACTGCAATCCAGCAGAATCCCCCTGATTTAGATTTAGAAAGCAGATCGTTTCATTCAAACAAACTATTCCTATTCAAAATTTATTCCAAGTATTGAAAAATGATTGTTCTCACAATTAATCATTATGCGATACATAATCAGATAGTCTGTGAACGAAATGGTAAAAAGGGCGAAAAATAATCTCCCCTAGTTACAATTACCGCTATAATGTTATAATGAAAATGTTTATTTCAATATTACTGAATTCTTATAAGATGTCAAATTCCACATCAGACTTCCCTTGACTTGAGATTTTTTGTGAATAAATGGTATACTTATTGATAATTAATAAATCAATTCTTACAGTTAGCGAACACGTTATTTCATGATTATTAAAATTATATTCGCTGCAAACTTGTGGTTACACTTTGAACAAAAATTCAAATGCCTTCTATGAATTATCATATTCCAAAATTTGATTGAATTCGGGTATTAATAAATGAGAGTTGTAAATTCAAGGAATAATATATTTCATGTTCATCCCTAAGATAGTGGTACTCTAATGATACGATTCATTCAATTGTTCTCATTGATTTCAGATACATTTTATAGTCATATGTATTTTCTTCAGACGAACAAATTTGCATTAATATATAATCAAGTCATATTGAATTAGGTGAAACTTCCATGATAATTCACGTGCGTTGATAATAACTGATCCTACTTCATAATAAATCTTATACGTTCCTCACAAAGATACCACTCCTGAATTCATAGTGAATTAACAATTAGCGATAGTTTTTTTTCCTCAGTGCGGAGAGAAATTTGTAGTTAAATTTACTACGCGATTATTGCGGCCGAGGAACAGACTGAATTTCTAATGGAATTTACTGTAAAACATTGCAAATTTGATCATGCTTCCATTGTCTGGTCATGGTAAATTTCATTATAACTTCAGTCTGTTCCTCGATTGCAAAGTACCATAGTAAAACCATTCAACTCTAAATTTAGCTGCAGCAGCAAAGAATGTTGACTTCTACAGCAAAATTTGTTCGCTATTCTACATATAATACGGGAATTTGTTAGAAGAGCAAAGATTTTTTGCTGCCACAGCTAACAAAATTGCTGTGATAGCAGATAGTAGACTGTAACAGCGACGGTGAAAAATTGGATTTCGCTTGCACAGCCATGTTCCTAGACATTTAATACGAAATTTCGTAGATACTTGAATATCAAGAGAGATAAGGAAGTTTTCTTCTCCTACAAGAGTTTATTTTTCTTCACCTGATCGATTAGTAGAATTCACAGAATCGTACGATAAATCACTCCCTAGATACTCGAAGAAAACACCTGAGACTTGTACCAAAATGCGAAGAGCGCGACATAGAGGACCTTCTCGCGTCTCGAAGCGGTAGACCTTGACCTCCGCTGTCACAGCGACACACGCTAGGAGCAATAAATCATACCGGTCCACGGTGTTAGTCTAAATTTGGTTGAGGAAAATCATCTTTCTTTGCTTATTTTGTTTGCACGTATACTCGTTTAATCGTGGAAACGTTAATACAATTATTTGATCATCGATGTGTCGTCTTGTGACCATGAGTCATAGTCACAAGACAGTTCGTGCGCTGTCACGAGACGCGATCGGTACTCGTTAAATGCCGGTGTCAATAAGCGGTCGACCGGGGTACGAGGCTTATTGTATGTATGCACATAACCGCGTGACTTTCGTCGATGTTTACACGCGTATATGTATACGATACGACACTTGACCGATCTCTAATGACCGACCAGTTTTACCGCGCTTTCACTTTACATTTAAATGACACTTAACCTCTGTGGCCTATCGTGTGCAACACATCATCGAGGCCAATTGAGAATGAAGACGAAAAAGAGAAAGAATATTATATCTTTTCTTCGAAAAAAGAACTTCAGAGAAATATATCGCGCATTAATTGTCAACATCACCTTCATTCGTTCCACCTGCTTCTTCGATCACGAGGTTTTCCATTTACTTTATTTGGTCACGAGACTTTGAATATATGAATGTAATCGTGTACCGATTACATTTGTATGTTTCATCATTTTTCAAATATCAAAATATCATGGTACTCATGTGAGAGGAATGATTTATAATGTCATTCTTTTTTATTTCCCTTTTTTTCTTTGATGAGCAAAAAAGGAATTGGAATTGGAAGCAATGATAGCTGAGAAGACAATAACAATGACAACATAAAATGAGAAATTGAACCGCAGAGTATCTCTCTTTGTGGTTCATTCGTTATTGGAGTTTTAGAACACCAGGTATAGAGATTTTTCGCATACGATGTGATATGTGTGCATAAATACCACGAGGAGGAGCTATAAAATCAGATCGTAAATTATGGATTACGTTGGTAATGCTTGGGACGATACAACACTTTAGATCCAACAAGGGAGCTTTCGTGAATGTTCGATCGTCAAGCTTAAAGAGCAAGGGGTAACCAAATCTGGTCGAACAACGTGTTATAAGAGATTTGCGTTCAAGTTTGATCAAGTAATTTACGGTTCGATATCTACGATACCTGCACCTGTTACAGACCTGATACATTTGCAGAATTTTACAGAAAAATAATAATATAATGAATTTTTATCAAATAGACGCGTATCGAAGCACGGAAGGTTTTGTAATGAAACGATCGGCGACTTGCCAGAAGGGGATAAACGAGCTTGACAAAGTAGCGTAGGTCATGCAGAGATTCAAATCGTTACGTATAAATGAACACCCATGGCGCAGCTTAACGAGACGGTAGTCCATCAACGTTCATTATTTAAAATATGAGCACGTATTCTGTGTATGACACGTTACGTAGACGTTGCGTAGATGTTTCTTTTCCTATTTCACTGGATTTTTCCCCTGATTTGTGGCTTCAATATGATTAGATCGGTGACGACGTGCGTCGATGTGAAATCCAATTCATTTTCGGTGGAGAGAATTAACCCACACAGCACTCGTTGTCTGAAAGATATCTTCAGAAACAATTAGGAAAAATGCGAGAAGTCTAATGCAACATGAATAGACATCTTTGAGAAGTCTTAAACTGTTCTTACTTCCAAAAGATATCTTCAAGAACGTTTTCAGAAACCTTTTAGAATGTTCTCAAAGATATCTCTCAGAAACTTCTGGAAGGTCTTCGAAAACGTTCTTGAAGATATCTTTTAGAAGTAAGAACAGTTTAAGACTGCTAAAAGATGATTTATTATTTCTGAAGATATCTTTTAGACAACGAGTGCTGTGTGGAAAGTAACTGGTAATCGTATCAATCTTTTATCAAAAGCTTTTTTTGTTTGTAATTCCCCGTTAACATTCAGACATCTTAAAAATGTCTTCAAGATTTCTTGGCAAGACATTTTTGAGATATCTGGATTGTTTTAACCATCTTCCGACCAAATAAGGATACATGTGTTTCAAGCACATCTCAAAGACAGAAGACGGTATTCAAGAAACACGTCGGAACATATGGTACACTTGAAACACATTGGAAACACGTTCAACCGTTGGGAGAAAAAATAATCAACCACAAGTTTTTCTCTCTTTCGAACGAACAGTCAAATGATTTCGTTATAGATTTCTTTCTTGATGTTTTGCAAAGAGAATCGCAATAGAATCCATCAATTGTTTTTTTTGCGTATCATGGATCGAACGAAAGCTAATCGAACTATCTCTGAACACCGAGGACTGTAAGTATCGAAAAATGTGTCTTTTTCTTCCATTAAAAGGATAACTTCCCGTTAATTCCGATCTTAGATAAATCAAACCAGGAGAATTGCAAAGCAAACTAAGAAAAAAATTCGTGAAACAGAAGAAGTGGCGAAAAAAAGCATATATATTACAGCGAGACAGAAAGAAAAACAGATAGACGTATAGACAGGATAATGGTAATAAAAATGGTGGAAGGTGTAGGTGGTTTTTATTATCTTTCTAGTCATCGTCGAACTTTTCTTAATCGTGGAAAGACATCGAGATATATGATACGTGACAACGACCACGATGGGTTTAACAACAGGAAAATGCTCTGTTCGATCGATAAGTGGGAAGCACAACAAGTGATTTATTCGAGATGAAATTGTTCGATAGGCATTGTTTGATGAATTGACGATATACGTTCGAGTAACTCTTTTTAATAGGTTCATTAGTTCATTGAAAAATAAAACAAACCAAGAAGAAGAATGGACAAGCATAGGAAATATTGTTAATTTGCATTGCAGAAATAATGATTAATTTAGCTCATTTCACCATTATCTGGTTCTTTCAATCATGAGAAACTAATTGTTTCATAGGACATAGTTCAGCCAATGTTTTTTTCTCAATGTAGAGGTCGTTCTTGTTACTTTGGAACAATGAGAATGGAATATATCCTGATATGAAAATTTATCCATAATCTCCAAACGTACTGTATTTGACAGTTTCATGAACATCTAATTATTTATTGATAACATTCATTTGCAGGAAATGAAATCCATGGAATCAATAATGAACGTGAAGATGATGAGAAGCTATTTTCGTAATGATGATACGTCATATCCCACATAGCACCAATGTTCTTGCAGAAGAAGTATTCTAAAAGATATGCAATACAACCAGAACAATTCGAG
Source organism: Gonatopus flavifemur (assembly GCA_018340375.1). Classification (NCBI taxonomy): domain Eukaryota; kingdom Metazoa; phylum Arthropoda; class Insecta; order Hymenoptera; family Dryinidae; genus Gonatopus; species Gonatopus flavifemur. The sequence continues at coordinate 19,899,233 of JAFFJZ010000005.1, forward strand.
AACTCCGTTGTTCTTGAAGAAACTGATTATCTCACATAAGACATCCTTTAGAACATTATAAGATATCTTTTGGAATACTCCTGGTGAAAAATCTCTTGCAATCCCTCTGAAAATTTCACGTTTTAGAGAAATTAAGGAAGATTCAGCAGAATTCAGAAGAATTCAGAGACAGGTCGATTGAGAAAAATTGTGCGTTGAACTTGTCAGAAGGATCCAAAAGGATTCAGAGAGATTCAGAGAAATTCAAAGAGAAACAGATTGAGTGAAATTTTTGATCCAAGATTCTAGAGACATTCCCGGAGTTTCAGAGAGATTCAGAGACAGGTAAATTGTGAAAAATTGTGCGTTGGACTTTCCGGGGGGATTCAGAGAGATTCAGAAAGGAATAGGTTTATGAGAATTTTGAGTTAAAGATTTCAGAGGCATTTAGGGAGTTTCATAGAGATTTCGAAACAGGGGAATGAAGGAAAATCGTGTGCTGGACTTTTCAGAGTAATTCAGAGAAATTCAGAGGGGAATAGATTCAGTGGAATTTTCAGTTCAAAATTTCAGGGGTTTTAGAGAGATTCAGAGACATTTAGAGAAGCTCAGAGAGAAGTGGATTGAAGAAAATTTTTAGTTCAATATTTCAGAGGCATCCTGGAAGGTCGAGGAAGATTCTAAGGGGGGTAAACTAGCAGAAACTGTGCGTTGACCCTAGTAGAAATTTTGGACAGGAAAATACGAGGGCCTAACGAGGCATGCCTGATTTCCTGTTAGGTCCTCAACAGGTTTCTTTACGGTTTTTTCTTTTTCCTTCGATTTTATGGAAATCTTATCCGAACCTGTTTTACCCTTATTGCGTTACAACCCTATTTGAAATCAGGTAAAGCTCTTGTAAGGGACTCATAAGATTTTCCTTATTCACGGTTTTCGGATTCTAATCTGATCAGGACCTTATTGAAAATAGGGAATGCCTGATCAAATTTCTACTAGAGGAATTCAGTGGAATTCCAAGAAATTTGAATAAATTCAGCCAAGTTGAGAGAGGGGTAAAAGCTGTTAAAGTTCTCAAATTTTTCCTCAGTTCAAAAATTTGAAAGACATTATGGAAGTTCCAGAGTCATTCAAAAGCAGGTGAATCAGGAAAAATCCTGCCTCGAATTTTCCAAACTGATGCAGAGGATTCTGGAGAGAGGTTCAGGAAGAAAGAAATTGCGGAAAGTTCCTAGTCCAAACGGGTTTCAAAAGGGTCCAGGAAGTTTCACAGAGATTTGGAGGGGTTCAGAATCATTCAGATAAATTCAGAGAGAGCTTTGAACCTGAATAAATAAAATTCTGAGGAGTTCGGATGAATATACAGGAATTCCGGAGGATTCGGATAAAATTCAGAGGAAGCTTTTAAATTCAATAAATAGAAATTCAGGAAGATTCATATCAATTCAGACAAAGCTTTGAACCTAAATAAATGAAAGTCTGAGGGATTCAAATAAATATACAGGGATTCCAAGAGATTTGGGTAATTCTGAGGGACCTTCTGAATTTCATAAATACAATTTTCTATGGATTCCGAGACATTTAGAGAGGCTTAGAGAGATTTGGAGAGATTTGGGAAGATTCGGAGAGATTCAGACCAATTTAGGCAAAGCTTTGGAATCGAATAAATAAAATTCTGAGTGACTCGGACAAATTCAGAGAGATATGGAAAAATTCAGTGGAAGCTTCAAAATCTATATACAATTCTGGAAGATTCTCAGAGATTCAGAGAGATTCAAAGAAATTCACCCAAATTCAAAGGAAACTTTGAATTTGGAATGAATGAAGGAAGAGAGATTCAGAGAGACTCCGAGAGATGACTAGAAATTTCCAAATCATGGTTAGAAAAATTCAGAGCGATTCAAAGAAAGTTGAAGAGATTGGGGGTGGATCATTATCTGGCAAGTCTCTGAATCTCTCTACAAAGTATCCCAAAATATAGGGACATTCAGAGAGGTTTTAGAGAGACTCAGACAGTTTTTTTCCCCTAGGGGCTCATTTGCAAAATATCTTTCAGAAGTCTTTGTGCTTTGTGAAATTTATGACGTGTTGATAGACGACACTTCGGATTTCAACCAGTGATGACCAGTCTAATAACAATCATACAACCTTCATGAAAATCAATAAATCATGGTGGATTCCATACAAGAAGCAATACACGAAATTCTTCATGTACAAAGTATAAGTGTCACGGTTTCTATATCCAGATTGAAACGTGTTTCGACAGTCTTAAAGAAGTGTCACGTACTCGCAGTGGTTTCATGAATATACCGAATATTTTGAATCAACCAAGTACAAAAATGATTAAAAATGAAAATCCTCTTTAGAAGATACGCCAGGTGAATACGCGATTCGAAAATATGTGTCAACTGACGAAAGCTGAAGGGAGAAAAACAAGGGTAAATCGAATAAATTCAAATATTCTGTTTGTCACGGAACGCATGGGATCATTCCATGATTCAGATCGTGGAACGACTGGGAAGTGAGAAAAAAGAGGACAAGAAGCAGAAGCAGAAGAAGAAGAAGAGGAAGAGGAAGATGTTATTCAAAATTTATAATTCAAATGGAAAGGTGAAGACGGGCTAAGAGGAATGAACGGAAACTCTTAATAAATGTGTTCGATTCCAAACAGATAACGTTTGAAATTGAATTGTATTGCCATGAGAAGAAAGCAAAAAGGAAAAAGAAAAAAACAAATAAAAATGAAACCAGTATCAAAGTCACGAGATAAAAAGACTGTGACACATATTGATTTAAGAACAGCCTAGAAATTTCTGCTAATCTTCGTATCGATTGTGACAACTATTTATTCGACGAAGAGAAATTGACTAAATTTTCCATGCTCATTTTTCTTTCGGAAAAATGGTGTTGAAAAAAGGGGAAAGAAAATTCAATTTGCAAAATTTCTCAACTAAAAGGAAATAGAAAATTTGATATTCTGAATAAAACTTTGATCCTCAACGACACAAATAATAAAGTTTCATTATCAAATATCTGATCATATTATCTCTTATCGTTTCATTGAATTTAATTCTTAACTCTTTTAATAATTTCAATCAGGCGCTGCGTTTCAAGATTCTTTTGATGTTGTTTGAGAACAGAGATGAAATCATTACAATTAATCTACTTCAAAACTCGCGTGGATGCTTCGTATGGCCCTAATAAAGAGAATGTCAGGGTCTACATTCTAAAAATCGATTCAACGATGAAATTTTTCCATCTCTCGTAATAGCGATAACAGCAACAACAACAACGAATAATAGAGAAGATAATCAATAACCGTGACATGGATGAATCACAAAAGGAAAAACAGTTTGTTCTTTTGTTTTTCAAATACCAAAGTTGATTTCAAAAGAGACGACGATAACAACAATGACAAAGTCATGAGGTATCAAACGAAATATGATTTACGATAACATTCAAGTTCAACAATGTAAATTAAATTCATGGAAGAAAATCACATTAATTTTATATAGCCCGCTGTAAGAGGATTTAAGACTGTATCGTAAAATAGTTATGTTCCATGATGTTCATCTGAAATAAAAACATGGTTTTATGAATCGATGGGTATCAATCGCAAAACGCGGTTGATCTCGATCGTCGAATTTCTTTTCTCATGTTAAATAAATTTTCAATCCAGTAGAGATAGAAGATAAATGATGATATCGCAGTTTCACATCCTTTATCCTTTCTTTATCTCTTTTCTTTGCAACTCGTCACTCAATTGAGTGGTATCGGGGGAAAATTTTTTTCTTGCTTTTTTCGATGAAAACTCGTACTTCATCTAGCGCACGAAGCGGCAGATCGTTAAAGTCAACCTGATCGAAGTTTGTAAAACCGACTTGGGAACAGAATATATGTGTTATATAGTTGGATGCTGCGCAACCTATCATTCGAAACTTATCCTATTACGAGTTTCCTGGTCGAGTTTACGAAACGAGTAGTGTAGTAGTCGTCGCGTCAAGACAACGACGAGTAGTCGCGAACAGTACCAGATATCCGGGTTAAGATCTAGACGACGACGCCGACGAATTTACACCGACAACCAAGTCGTCCTCATCCTCGTCGTCGTCGTCGTCGTCGTCGTCGGCTAAGGATCTTGCAAAGGGCATGACTTTTTGTGTCGAAAAAGGATAGGTGCAAAGTATCTCTGAAGGTAGAATTAGATTGAGCATGACGGGAGAGAAATTTGGGATATCGTGTCTTTTTTGTTCAGATATACGATAAGGATTAAATTCATCGATTTCTTGTTTGTTCCTTCTCAATTTTTATAGCTCAGATATACATATTCAACGAAACGCCCCAATCAGCACCAGAATATACTATGAACGTTCTTAGAATATTCGAAATATGTTCTATGTACATTCCAAGAGACCGTCTCATTCCAGGTAGCCCACGCACGTTCTGAGAATGTTTTGAGAATGTTCTGAGAATCTACGTCGAGGATATTCGAATATTCTATAGAGATTCTTATTACGTGCGAATATATTCTACGCACATTCTCAGAATGTTTGAAAGGGACTGTTTCAAATATTATCAGAATATGATGCCACGGATATTGTGGGAAAATTAGAAAACAATGCTGTTGAACTAAGAATTCCCGTTAATATAAACTTCTGCATGGCATCGAAAACTACTCCACAATCAATTTTTGTTATCATTAGACATCTGTAATCATGAGTGGTTAGCGATATTAGGAATTCACATAGATAGATGAGATACTTATGATCACAACAGGCAATAATAATATATACGGTATTTCTCAATATTTTATTACACTTTTGAGGATTATTTTTAACACATGGCACTCTCAGAGAACATTTGCGATATTAAAATGCACCTTTCATTGATTTATTATTCCCGAAACACAAATTAAAATAATATGTTGTCCAAAGGTCTGTAGACTGTCAACAACAATCTCCCTACAAACCTTGTACGCATATTGTACGAACGTTCCTAGGATATTCGAAACAGTCTCATTCAAATATTCTAAGAATCTTCTGAGAATATTTACGGATCTTCTACGCTCTTTGTGAGAATATTCGATCGAGTACATTTTACGGATGTCGTGAGAATATTCTCAGAATATTCTGTGTTACATGGGATAGGTGCTATGCGCATTCATCAAATGTTTGTAATCGAATATACGACGGTACGTTAATCGAACGTCGATTGAATGAATATCGTACATCTCGAATGTACTATGTAAGTTCTAAGTATATTTAAAACAGTCTCATTCGAATATTCCATGAACTTTCATCATATGTTTTTCGTATCCTATTCGTACATTCTCCGAACGTTTCTATTTTGTATATACTTTGAACTTCTGCTGCTGCTTGGGGCTTTACGAAATGTAGTAATTTTCCAAAGAATCTAAGAATATTCCACTGTTTTTCTACCGATGAATATGAAAAATTATCAATCTTTTACAAATCGAATGTAATTTATTAGTTCAACAAAAAGTAACTGTTCAATTATTATTTGAAAGACAAAGAACTAGAAAATATTCATAGATTTTTTGATAAATGACTTAATTTTCTCCATGTACTGTGTGAAATACAGTACTCTGAAAATTCGTAATAATAATGCCGTTGATAGAAGAACGACGGTGGAATAAAAAGCAACGGAAGAGTAAGAGCGAAAACGGAATGAAGCGTAATTAGACATCAGTAATGAAAATGAAAGACTCGCGTACAAGCAGAGCGATATTATTCTTTGTTGCAACAATGTAATCCGTTCAGCTAGGGAACGTTAACGAAATTCATTCAAGACGTTTGAGTGAGGTTAATTAGAAATATAGGAAACTGGTTGTAAAGAATTTCGGAAACCATCGTCTTCGATCGCAATTGAGTTATTATAGTCGTCTGTGCACGATTTTGTGTACACACTGGTGGATAGATTAAATGAATAAACGTCAGAGTGGTATCTGATACTCGTTTTCCCTTGTGAAATGGTATCTCGCTGATTCTCTTTACTATCCTCTCTCTTTTCTCTCTCACTCGATAAATCATTGTAAGATGGCTGCGTGATAACCCGACGTAGAAGAAAAATGATGCAAGTTTTCGCATCATGCGATGAGTATTCCTCCCGATATGATTAATTACGTTATATATCCGACTTGATACCTTTCGCCAGCCGATTAGCAATTATCGAATTTTGTGCTCTTGTTTATTGCAGGATATCGTATTATCGGAATTGATTCATATCCTCAAATAATAATACATGCCTTGATTCATTTAGAAGAGAATTACTACATTTTGAACAGCATTTCAATCCCACCATGTTCATGCTATTTTATTTCTTATTGTTCTTCTCCCAATTCAACACTTTTAACTTGAAATCACAGATTTTCATTTGGGCTTCTCACAGACGCATTGAGACTTCTTAAAGATATCTTTAAGATATCTGAATGTTAGTTGGGTACTTGCAAGCTTCTCGCATTTAGCTAATCAAGCATTATAAAACTCGTCAATGACTAGAGCATTTCTACTCGGGAATGTGAAACTAAAGAAAGGAATTAGGGTACTGATTTCTGCTGTGAGGTAACGCTACAGCGCCGCTTGAAAATAAATATATTGAAAATTGTATTTTATATTTATTTCCATATAGCGTGATGATGTTTCATTTAGAATATTCATAAAATGATAATTTTCATGACGGCCGGTGAGTTTATTTTTATGAAAATGAAAAACATAACTCACAAATTGCAATTCTGTACAAATCCTAGTGGAAATTTTGGACGGGAAAATACGAGGGCCTGATGAGGCATGCCTGATTACAGTTCCCCCTTTTTTTGCTCGATTTTATGGAAATCTTATCCGAACTCTATTGTACTCTCTAAATCTGGAAGAGTGAAAAATCAAGCGATCCACTCCGCTAAGTTTCAGAAATGAGTCAGTCGGCTCCGAGTGGGATTCTCACTCTTTTGGAGTGGAAATTTCACTATAAAATTGGAATGGCTGAGAGTTTCTAACCTCAAACCTCACCCTTCTTCTCTAAAAGAGTGGGAATTTCACTGAAAATTTCGACTAGCTCACTTCTGGCGGCCTGAAGAGTGAAATCTCACTCTAAAAATTTTAGAGAGTACCCTTGCGTTACAACACTATTTGAATCCTATGGGGAAATCAGATAAGGCCCTTCTAAGGGCCTTACAAGATTTGCCTTATTCACGGTTTCCGGATTCTAACCTGATCAGGACCTCATTAAAAATAGAGAATGCCTGGTCGAATTTCCACTAGGGAAGTGTTGGAGACTTCTCATACGATCGCACAATTATATTAAGTAAACAAATTTTTCTTTGTTTTGTTTTCAGAAAAATCGCTCTGGTGATTATTTTAACTCGAGCCGGTTTGGATCTCGATCCCGAGGCATTGAAGCGGATGAGGATTACGGTACCCAAAATCAGCTTGGTTCCTTGGTTCATAGAAGCAGCAGTGGTTGCCGTCCTAACTCGATATCTTTTGGATTTGCCTTGGATATGGGGAATTTTCCTTGGAAGTATCGTGGCTGCTGTGTCCCCTGCTGTGGTCGTGCCATGTCTTTTCAGACTACGCGAGAAAGGTTATGGAGTGGCTAAGGTAATTTTTGTGATGAAACAAAATAATAGTTTGGAAGCTATACGATATTCTACGAAGATCGATGAATGGTTGAATTTCATAGATGGTGGGCCGTGTAGAGCAAATCTGGGCCCAGAGGAATCAATTCACGGGTTCTAATTTTACGGGAATATTATTCCTAAACTCTATCCACTAGGAGTCTTTGGATCTGGGAGAGAATAATTCGTGCACCCTTCTTCCGTTGGGGCTGCTTAAAATGTTCTTGAAGTTTGCATCGCTTATAGGAACGAAACGAAAATTCAAATTCGCAAAATTTGATGAATCATTGGTGTCTGGAACTGGAAACATCGTTTAGAACATGCATTGCAAGGTTTTGAGTTTTTAAGAGTTGAGTATTTCGTTATTCGACCAATTATCCGTTTCCATAAACGATTCAAACTTCAGCAACATCTGCTTAAATGTATTCTTTTGTTATATTTCATTCTTTGTTCCTATAGCACCAACAAAAAGAATTGTTATCTTTCCAAGAATAACCACTCCATCAGCTAAGACCTTAGTTCTGTTAACGAATTTATTTTTGTCAACAAAGAAGTTTAGCTGTGTCAATCATTTTTCTTGCTACTTTGGCAATTTTTTTTTTAGACGCTATAATAATAGATCAGTTTGTTATGCCAACAATACTTCTCTCTCCGTGGAATGGGACAAGCCTTGGGAAAGTTTTCCTCGTTCATGCCAAATTTCCTTGTTTTTGTCCGTATTTTTTCCTCAAAACATGGAAAAAAACATGGAAATTTGGCAAGTTTATAAAAAGGAATAGGGAAAACTTTCCTACGGGAAGGAACGAGACAATATCTGAAATTAGGCGAATATATTTGATATTTATAACCGCTAGAAATTTCATCATAGTATATCTCTTCTTTCATCGTCAGGGGGAGAATTGATTCGAATTCTACCTGAAATCAATTTTCAACCCTTCTGAACATCTATACACCTCTGGTAACCGAGATATTATAAACCATCTAACTGAAATGAATCGTGCAGTGCGGTTGAACATCAATTCTGAACCATTATCCAACAAGATGAAACAGGATAAGGGATAAGCGCGCTTTACGTGGCGAGGAAGGAAACGATGTGATGGTCTGTTGACTTCAAGTGGCGTTCAGGTGGATTCTACGACCCTTCAACGTCTTAGATGGGTTACCAACCACACCATGACCACTGCGTTGAAATCCCGAATTCTCTTTCATCGCCACGCGCCACATTCTCGTATTCTTTTTAATTCCCACGGAAGCACATTAACGCGATTTAATTACGATATCCTTCTCATCTTTCGTTTCAGCAAATATTTTTCTCTCCTTTCGTAGGAGTACCTCGTCTCTTTCTTTCCCTTTAATTCACCGACAAAAGGGATATCGTGTGAATCGTGACGGTGGACTTCCGGGCTGTATCTTCGCCAGCCGCTTTTTGCAGCTTATTCCACCTCCACCGGCACCATTGCCACGATTTTCTCGTATCTCGCCTTGTGCAACGGTGGTCCTTGGCCACGCCGAAGAGAAGCCGCAATGTGGTTCTCTTATTTCGTTCAGCCAAGTGGAATAAAGCTGGCCATTCTCTGGGTTTGCCTTTGCTTCTCGCAACGACTGCCCACTATATCTTACCAAAAGCGTGATAAAACCTATATATACCGACGAGACTACAGATTAGCGGATCAACTGGATAAAAGGCTAATCTGGATGAACGTATGGGGCCTTAAGCAATTCCTTTGTGTATAAAATAACTTCCACACCAAAGTATAACCCTGATAGATAATTGAAATCCAATTAATCATTTCATTTCTCTCTACTCTCTTCCCTCTCCCTCTGCTTCCATAAGATGTTAAACTTCTGAATACCGAGATGAGCGATGTTCAAGAATTTACGACACGTATCTAAACAACAACAATAAAAGCAACGACGAAAACGTTATCCGATGAATATCCGAGGGGAATCGTGTAATTGAATTATCTCAAAAACATGGTATACATATCGTTTTCATTCAATACATTCTATGTGTATAACGTATACGTATATGTATATATTTCCAATAATTCCACAACAAAATAGATTAATAATGAAACGGCTATGTGTGTTGCAAACATGATTTCCCTGATATCGATTTCTATGAAATATTATTGTGTGTATCTCAATTATCAAATTCTTGGAAATTCGAATGTGCGGGTATAATGAAAAGGAGTAATATAATGTAGTGAAACGTTATTCTATTGTAGAATCGGTATTTCCTACGTATCGATAGATTTGTAATCAATGAAATGAAATCGTTATTACGCGGAAGTAATGTGGTGTATTCGAATTCTCGAATAGAGAGATGGCAAAAAACGATTATTATTCGAAAGCTCGAATTGGGCGCATCGATGAAATTGAAAAGGTGAATAAAGAGTGAATGAGCGAATCAAGTTTTGTGATTATAACTCGTTTCGGTTATCACTTCTTGTCCGTGGGGTGCGATATCGTTATTAGCTGGATGAAAATAAATTATTTTATACTTTCGTATTCTCCAAAAAAAAAAAACTTAAATTGAAATCTCTTTTCGAGATTCGACCGTCGCGTGCTCCTCCGCTAAAATTTAATGGATTTTCAATTTGAATATGGATGATGCGACTGAAGTTCGATGCATCTGTTCAGCTCGTGAAAGAATTTAGAAAGATTACGAAGTTCAATTTTTTTGAATATAATATTCGCATCGAATTGGAATATTGAGTGAACGTTTCCCAATGAAATTCCATCAATCTATGTTATCGGGTTAATAATGCGAATACTCTTCGTATTTATCACGTAAATACTAATAATTATGAATTAGGTAATTAATTTATGTGATGCTTATACAATTTGCATATTTTATATCATGCTGCATGATATGTACGATATATACAATACAGATACAATTATTTCAGTAATTAATTACAAAAATCTGATCAAATTAGCTTGTACCAAATTCTGTATTGAACACCAATTTGATATATTAATTCGTATAAGTCATCCCGGGTCGAGAAATTTGAACGTTTTTGTCCTTAATCACTTGAATTTCCTTGAATTTCTCCTCAATCACTTTCATTCGTTGGAGGAGAAATTCAGACTAAAATCATGGAAAAGGACTGTTTTTATCCGCATTATTCAACAATCAGGACAAAATCAGTCTAAAAACAAAATATGAGGACAAAAACCGTTCGATTTTTTCGACTCGGAATATGAAATGTACGAGAAAAAAATATCTTTAGGGCGTTTAATCGTTCATTTGAATGATTCATATCCCGAATGGGAAAATTTTCAAAATTATATATAATGAAAATTATGAAAATTTGTATTAAATACGAACAATGTATTTCTGAAGAATCAAAAGAAAATAACAATATTTTGAATAAGAAAGAAACCCATGAGGAACGTTGACTGAAAATATATAATCCTAATTATTAATTTCAAAGGTGTATATATGCTATTCATTTTCAGGGTATCCCAACTTTAATTATCGCGGTGGCAGGCATCGATGACGCTGCTTCAGTTGCGGCTTTTGGGATCCTTAAGAGTGTCATGTTCTCACACGATGCACTCTGGTATCAGATACTTCAAGGTCCAATCGCGATAGTCGGTGGTTTCGGATTCGGGATAATTTGGGGTGTTTTGGCAAAATACGTGCCGGAGAAAAACGACGTGAGTAGATTTGGAACATCTTCTTCTTTCCCTCTTCTATAGTTTTGAAATATGATGAATATTCATTTTATTATGTTTTAATGATAATTGAATTTGACTTAATTTTTTTTGAAATTTGAATCGTTTATCGAAAGAAATTTATAATTGAATACAAAAATACTTCAGACTATTCCTACTTAGAATGCCTATTCAAATCGGTTGGAAAATTTTTCCTGGCTGCAATCGGCTTTTGTTCCAAAAAAAAATGCAATCAAAAGCTAATAAATTTTTTGTCCGCATTTGTCTTGGATTCAAAACTTGGAAAATATACTTATAAAATGACCGAGTGATTTCTACTGAAGAAGTGACCGTTTTAGGATGTGCCAAGAACTGCGGAATTTCAGATCCTAGGGATATCTTATGGAATATCCTATGAATATTGTGTAGAAATATCCCTCGGATATCTGCAGGACCAGGCATTTGTATAGTATATTCTATGGATATCTTGCATCTTTCCAGGAATGACCCCAGGATATCTTACATATTCTCAGGATACCTGTATGCTGAGTGGGTAGCCGCTCGAAAATGAAGAGAAAACGGAGAGAAAAAATTTCCGGAAACAATAAAACATTTAGTTGAATAGTCGCCATAAAATACTTAATTGATTCGAATAAACTTTCATTCACTCACGATTGAGTATTAGGTGTGCAAGTTGAAACTCGGCTCTAAGTTGGTTGTATGAAACAAAATCCAATTCGTCCGCCATTTTGGATATATGTAGCGTGGACATTGCAGTTGTGATATCAGTCATTTTCAAGTAGTAATTTTCTGTGTATCAATTTTATGAGATGGATTTGATAAGCAACATTTACGCCATTGTATTCTATTCTGTTTTCAAATGAATAAAAATGTTGCTCAAGCTATGGAATTGATTAATACGACATTGGGTCAACATTCTGTGAGACATTCAACAGGGAAAAAATGGTTTACAAGATTTCGTAATGGAAATTTCAGTCTCGAGGACGATCCACGTCCAGATGCAATCCGAAAATTTGAGGATGAAGAACTTGAAGTTTCACTGAATGGAAATCCATGTCAAACTCAAGAAGAGCTTGCAGAACAGTTAGGAGTTACTCGTCAAGCAATTTCACTTCGATTGCATGCATTGGAAAAAATACAGCAGAAAGGAAAATGGGGAGAAAATAAAAGACAAAGAGTTGCCATTTGCATGAATTTGCTCTCTTGGTTCAAGAAGAAGAATTTTCTGCATAAAATCATTACGAGTGATGAAAAATGAATTTTGTACGACAATCCTAAACGTAGAAAAGCATGGGTTGATCCGGGCCAGTCATATCCACCATATCCAAAGAAAGTTTTACTCTGTGTCTGGTGGGATTGGAAAGGAATCATTTACTACGAGCTTCTCGAACCTGGCCAAACTATTACAGTTGACCGTTACCGGGCCCAGCTGATCAAAGTAAGTGATGCTCTGGAGGAAAAAAGACCATTTATGGGGACAGGAAGGCGAAAAGTGATGCTGCTGCATGATAATGCACGTCCACATACAGTAAAACCAACCCAGGAACTCATCTTCAATTTAGGCTGAGAAGTTGTACCTCATGCGGCATATTCACTAGACTTAGCTCCTTCTGATTATCACTTATTTAGATAAATGTCGTCATATTTGAAGGAGTGGCACTTCATGGATGTCGAAGATGTCCGGAAATGGCTGGATAACTATTTTGTCTCAAAACCACCAAGTTTCTATCGTGAAGGCATTTATCTACTACCCGATAAAGGGCAATATGAATATTTTAATTGATCATTCTTGAAAGAAGTATTTTTTCAATGAAATTGAATTCAACAAAAAAAAAGCCGAGTTTCAACGTGCACACTTAATATTTATTCAATCAAACAAATATTCAATATGCTATGGAATATTCCATCAATGGAAACAGTTATTTAATTCACTCAATGGAAGTTTATTCGAATCAATGAAGTAATTTCATGGCGACTATTCAACTGAATATTTTATTGTTGCCAGAAATTCTTTCTCTCAGTGTATTTTCAGCGGAGTTCCTGAGATAAAAACCAATCGCAATTAGAAAACAATTTTCTACCCGATTTTAGCAGGCATTTTCAGCAGGAATATTTCACCACTATTTGTCATTGTGAAAAATTAAGTTTCAAACATTCGCATCGATTTCGCCCAAGATTTTCTTATCTTCTAATTTGAATTCATTTCGATAAATGATTCAAATTTCCACAAAATTCGACTCATCCATCAAAATTCAATACTGATATGATCAATTTATAATAATGATTTTTGCTATCAACGATGGACATTGTGGATTCTTTTACATAATTGATATACTTTGGAAGCTATTGCAATAGTAGGATTTTGTGATGTTCGATTGGTAATGAAAATACAAATAATCAAAATGTCTCCACAAACGCATTGAACGAACAGAGCAAGATCTCCATCTTCTGCAATAGTATTTTACCGTGATAATATCGATACATCATTCGTAAATGATTTCCGATTTCCTAATGAACACATCTACGTATTACTGTGGTGCGAATTTATTCTGATATTTGATGATTGATTGTTCAAGATTGTAGAATCGATCATGAGATGAATTCATCATTCTCTTTGAAATTTTCAAAGGAAATTATCAATCTTATCTTCGGAGATAATGAAAATATACAACGAATTATTTAGTTCGGCCTACATTTATCACGCACATTCAAACATCTCCAATTGAATCGAAACAAAAATTCTTTCTCATCATAAACCAATAGAATGTAAACAGAAAATTGTTTCATATCGTTTAGAAGAAATATCTAATTGAAAATATTTTCCCAATATATCAACCAGTAGAGCAGTTGTAAATAACTGAAAGTATCGCATAAAATATCTTGGAGTCATCTAAAAGAAACCTGAAGAAACAAAACTTTTATTGAGTGTGAGCATATGTCAATATTAAGATAATTCTTCAAATGTTTATATGTACCAAGATAAAAACCGTTCGGCAAACATGATTTCAACTGCTTTGCGATGCAATTTGCCTCACGTTCGAAATGCTTTTTGTGTACGAAATTGTGCATCTTCGTTCATAATCATCTAAAAATATTTAGAATCAATATGAACATGAATTGCTGCGTTATTCTGCAGGAAAAATGTTATTTGAAGCTTAGTTTTTGAGATATTTTAGATTCTTTTTTTCAAATTCAAACCACTCAGAAGCACGAAGTGCAGCATATTTTAGCCTGTCAACCACGTGCTATGTTGGAATACAGCAGATTTTTGAGGAAACAAATTGTATTCTACCATTTTTCAATTCAAAATTATAGCGATTCGAAATTTTTGGGCTTTCAGCCAATCAAAATCCAACAACTTTCAACTATCATAGCTCCGGAACAAAGAACGACAGGATAGTTTGATTTTCTTCCCAACTCAACGAATGGTAGCAGGCTCAAGTATCCCGACTAGAAATTCACCCCATGGACCAGATCAGGTCAACTTTGATCCAGCCCAGGTCCTAGTAAGGCAACCTCGTCAGGACCTGATAAGTCATGTCACGCTTTACTAATATCAGGATCTCATGAGGCAAGACTGATAAGGATTTGATGCGGAATCCCATACCGAAACCTCCAGAATAAATTGAAATTAGGATATGAACAGGAAATCCACCAGCCAAAAATGTTGTATTCGGCATGGAGAGATCTAACTTGAAAGATATGCACAGTTGACATTTGTACAGAAATATTTTCCTAATTCAGAGAAAATTTATTTCACCAAGGAGTATACAATCTGGAATTAAGAATTTTTTGCATTCACTTCATTAAACTACGCTTTATAAACATATATTTTCATAATCTCAGGATAACCTAACAAGGTCTAGATGAGATTACAGCGAGAAAAACCTATTTCAACCTTCTAGGATAATTTAAGGGAAACCTACAATAATGAGGATTAAATGGGCTTATCCCTACAAGGGGCATCCACATCTAATTCTGATTAGGATTTCAGCAGGTAAAACGTATTTCAGATGACCTTGTTAGGTCCTCACCATATGTCAGGTTAACCCTATGATAATTTCCAGTCGGGATGTAGCACACTATGCCTTTGAGTGGTTTGGATTTGAAAGAAAAATCTAAAATTGCTCACATCTCAAAAACTAAGCTTCGAATAAGATTTTTCCAAACGGGAAATTATTGCATTCCGACTGCACAATAACGCCTGTGAAGTTCTTTCACTGAATCCCGAAACACTCGGTATACACTGAGAGAAAGGTACCTAGTTGCGGCAACCACCTATACAAGCAAAAATTTTGCCTTGACCAAAAGATTTCTTATACAACAGTTTTCACTGTCTTTAAGATGTCTTCGTTTAACCCTTAACGGCCACACGGGATGACTAGTCACCCCAGGCTTGAAAAAAGCGGAATTAGAGGTCTCAAACCTTTCAAATGAATACAACAAACAGCATCTGCCGGTGACAGACATGTGTGAGGTGTGACTTCACTACATAGTAAGCCTACATAGTATGTTCACGTTCCTAATCATTAGAGACCGGATTATATGCAAATGCATATTTGCATATGAAAATTGTATATTTCATCCACATTCACACTTTTTGCATATTTCGTTTATTAACTGTTCTAAATTGCATATTTCTAATAATTTTAGGGAAATAATGATATTTTTAGCAAAAAACATTTTTGATTTTTGAAGAATTCTTTGTAATCAATGAATATTCAATCACGTATAGTAAAATAAATATTCATCTTACACAAAGATCATAATTTATTGACGTCAGATTGATTTTTATTGAAGCTTAATGAATCATATTCGGGAAAAATACGTGTTGATATCAAATGAATGCAACTGTGACAATTTACTTCAACGTTAACCGTACCGCCATCAAATTCGAGAAAAATATTGAAACTATTAGAACTTTTGAATCAACGAAGTAGAAAGCATTTGATGATCCTTCAATTCGGACAAATCTTGCTGTACCCTGATAAAAAAACTTCATTCATTTCGGTTGAACGTGCAGAATCCCAGTCAACGCCGATTAATACCTATTAGGTTTGAATCGGAGTGTTGCACTTCCAATAGAAATTGGTGGGATTTTTTAACCAAAATAATCAATACACAACTTCCATATTTTGAATTTTTCAGTTGTCAAAAGTTGTTGAAGTTTTTTGGATTTGTCATTGCATACACGGAAAAAATCAGTGATCCAAATTTTCGTTGACTAGTATGTCACTTTTGGACGGAGCACAATTTGGAGGAGAATTCGTACACTGGATTTTAATAATTCGCTGACTGTTTCCATTATTTCGATGATGAGAATAAAAAGTGGATTCCATTGTTCGAATAGTGAACACAGTTAACGAATTATTAAAATCCAGTATACGAATTCTTTTCAAACTTGTGCTCCGTCCAAAATTGGCATACTAGTCAACGAAAATTTGGACTACTTATTTTTGCATATGTCGAACTTTTTTTGTTGCATATAATCCGGTCTCTACTAATCATGAATATGTATTTGAAATCTAATAAAACGCAAAAAAAGTCGATTTCTCGGTTTGTAATTTTTTTCATTTTTCTTTCCAGTAATTCCGCAAAATAAATACACTTTTTGAATAATTGGTGGGTACTGTTATTTTTTTGTGGTAGTGGTATATATTGTACGGGCGACCATGGAGTTTAAGTCGTTAATATTGTAGAATGGCGGAGTAGTGAGTTTTTTTGCAAAAGAAGCAATTTTTCCTAAATTTTGACTTATATGACCAGTTTTTGGAACGCCATCTATAAATTAACCAAATCAAACCATTAGAAATATTGAAGAACTAGTCAACGAATATGACACAATTAGTTAAAAGTCTCTACACATCTTGTCCGACCGGGGTTTTCAGCGTGGGGTAATGAGTTACCCCATGTGGCCGTTAAGGGTTAAGAAATCTAAAAGACATCTAAAACAGATCTAAAGACATCTTTCAGATTTCCTAAAGGAGACATCTTGAAAACAGTGAAAATTGTTGCATGAGAAATCTTTTGGACAAAGCAGCCCAGCTAAATTTTATTTGGCGTAAATGAAAGTCTAGTTGTCTGAAATAGGAATAAAACGATTTATCCAAAAGGGATAAAAAATTTAGCTGTACCAAAGGGAATTTATTTGGTTCAACTAAATTTTTATTGACAGTGACCTAATTTCCCAGTCTTCTAATATTCAACTAAACCCTTTTGCTCAGTGTGGTTTTCCAATGGGATATTAATGAAACAACCCGATCCCACTATTTCCAAAAGAGATCTCAATTATCACAACTTGTAATGAAAAATTAATATTACTATGACATAATGATACGTTTTGGATGTGCCTTGTAATCAAAACACCAACCAAAATAAGAAAGCGGAGAGATAGTAAACTTTTTCATTTTCCGATATGTTTATGAAACACAATGAATAAGAACAAAGCGATCGAAGTTGATATTACAATGTTTTATGGGTCCTTGAACGAGTTTATGGATTGGAAAAAAGTTGAAAATTTTGTGAAGAAGAGTAGCGATACGCTCTAGTTCTTTTCTGTGTGTTGGCTATTGCTGTTGAAAGAAAAGTCATGTACCATTCTCTTACTCCGAGGATATATATATATATATATATCAGATGAGGATGATATGACAAACCTTAGAATGGTTTCACGTTCAACTTGTACTTTACAACATTCTATCACGCACCAATCGATACTCAGCAGCAAGTTTCTCAGATTATGTAAGATATATACATAAAAGGGTTTCTCCCAGTGACGACGAGATACAAGAATGAAGGTGCGCGACGCCAGGCATAGTTATCTAACGTGCATTGTATATTACTCCCGATAACTCCCGATGGAGTAATGAATCTTAATGTTCTACGACAAGTTCATGTATCTTTGTTATCGTCTCGTGATAAATGTATGACGCGGTGGTTGACGAATATACAATAATTACGAGCATGAGACTCCGGTTTATCCGTTTGAAATACATAAAAATTCATAGGACAGGTTTAAACGATCGATTTTACATATCACGGAAGCATTTATTCAATTCTTTGCAACAAGTTTCTTGCACTGCATATAGGAGGAAACACAAATATTTTTCCAAAACAGTGTTGGGAAAGATCAATTGGAAGATTGATTCCCTTAGTTAAAACCACAAGAGCTACTTCTACAGAAACATTTTCTTCTGACAAGAAAAAAACGTAATTTTGTCCCACCAACAAGAAAAAATTTCCTTGATTCGATTAGAATTTTTTTAAAATCAGCAAATTTTGCTTCAATTAAGAAAATTTTACTCGAATCAAAGAAATTTCTTCTTGTAGGCGGGACGAAACTACGTTTTATTCTTGTCAGAGGAAAACCTTTCTGTGAGTGTATTATCCCAGACAAGTCATACCAAGACTGACAATTGGACCATGACTGGCGTCAAGCTTGGTAAGCCAAGTCTCGTTAGCCTAGCCTTGGCCACTGCTTGGCCCACCGTAGCTGACTAAGCGTTGATAGAGCCTTAGATACCAATGATAGGACCTAGCATATTTTGCCGCGTTTGATTTATTCTTCGTCAACCAAGCTTTAATCGACACTTGGCTTGGATGACACATGACGTGGACCTGGAATTCATTCGCATTTCACAAACTTGAAAGATTCTACGCCTGAATGTACGTCAGCCCAAATACGGATATCCTCTCAACGTCTTCCCAGATAGCACAAGAGTCTCAAAAGAGTTGTTTATAAATCCATTTCATTGATTCTGAACTCTTTTAGAACTCTTGTGCTATCTAGACTAAAGTGACTGTGTCGAAATCTAATATTCCGAAATTTCATGTGTCGGAATATATTATATTCAATCAAGTTTGGATGCCAATAAGGAAACTATCCTATTCGTTGAGGTTGATTGTATATCAATCATGGCACCAATATCGATTCAAAACATAAAACCAATATTGAATTTTGATATTGAACCAAGCTTGGATGCCAGCGTTGAACATTGTTATCATCCCAGACATTAATCTAATTTGGTGCCAATGTTGGTAACCATGCTAGGCCCAATGTTGACTAGCATTGGCTCAAGCTTGGTACCAAGCTTGGTACATTTGTTAACGCATACCTGGGATCCTTCATTTTGATAAATTGAACTTGATAGGAAAATTTCTATATTCGATTCTAGTAAACGTTGCTTTCAATCAACTCCAATTCTTCATGTTTGGAAGTGAATTCATTTATTCATTATCAAATTTTACAGATATTTATGTATTTATCCAACATATAGATGGACGATTTTGACAAGATCGATTCTTTTCTAAAGGAAGAGTATCGAGTCTCCATTGACTTATTAAACATAAAATTTCGATTAGAAATCGATAAAAATTGTAGAAAACAGAATGAATTCTGTCAAGATCAACCATTACTAATCCAACAACTTGGAGAATCAAATAAAATTTGTATTTCCGGAAAATACATTCTAAGTAACTCATGATATAAAATAGGAACTACTCACAGAGAAAAAAGAAATTTGCTGTAATAGCTGAATCTAATTTTCCTCGGAAAGCAAATTTTTCGTAATAACAGCAAATTATGTGCTATCACGGCAACCTTGTTAGCTATATTAACCCTCGGTTACTCCACGGAGGTCTAAAGGGAACAAGAGGTTTTCGAAAATCTGATCTTCTGTTCATAAGGATGAAAAGGTACGATTCGAAACCAGAACAAGGATCAAGTTCGAGAACCATAGTAGGGGAGAGTAGCCTATATCGTACCACTTTCAACATTCAATTTTTTTGACAAGTCCCATCATATGTCATGAAGTAAAGGAGTTTATTCCAAATGTAATATATTTTTCTGGATCGTGAATACCAAGCCATTTCTAAGTAAAAAAACAATTTCGAAAACCTTGCAAATGGTACGATTTAGGAAACTGGTATCCTGAATCGTACCACCGGTTTCCTAAATCGTACCAGGTACTCAATATTGAAAAAAAAACACAGGATTACTAATGCAGATCCATAAAACAGTTTTAGAATTTATTATTGAAACAATTTCTTATTTTATTTGAATACAAGCTGAAAAAATTATCTTCATCATAACATATTTAAATGCATTTATTTCAACAAAAGTGATGAGCTAAACTGTGAAATAGCTCAAGACATTGAGGAATCATAGGAAATGGAAATAAATCTTGTGTATTCCATTGGTGTATTTCTATTGTATTCTTATTGGCACTCGGAACAAAAATTTTTTTTTTCCAGCCCTTATTATAAAATATGAGGGATTTCATTGTTTCCTGCTGGTGGGTTTTCCAAAACTTTTGATTTGTTTATTTGCTACAATATTACGAGACTCTAAAAGCCTCTTGAAGGTAGGTTTTGGTATGTTGTATTGTCGACAAATTTCATTGGAACCACAGTCTCCATTTCGGTACGCCGATATTGCCATGGACATTTCATCTGATGTCCAATTCCCGTATTGCCTCTTGCCACTCATTCTGCAATAGGGTTGATCAAAAATACGTTATTTATGCACGAAAAAATTGCAATTTCATAAATGAATTCAACGTATAAAAATAATATCCGAAATTGTGTCGGTACGATTTAGGAAACTACATGGTGGTACGATATAGGCAACTGTGATTTGAGGAAAACAAACAAGAGAAACGTGACCTCAAGACGATCGTTCATGAACTTTCAATATATCAAAAGATAGTTGAAAGGACATCATTTGAGAAACAAATTCTCTAAAACGTTCATTCTTACCTTGTTTCATACTATTCCCTTAGACACGGAACTTGAATTTTACATGAACACATCGAATTTCCTACAATTCACCACTATGAATACAATACGCACTTGATAGCGACGGGTTTCGATGAGAAGTGCTAAAAGGTGATGCAGTTCACGTTTTCGTCGCTATATGGAATTAATCACCATTACCTTCTGAGATATCGAGCGGTACGATTTAGGCACCGGTACGATATACGCAACTCTCCCCTACATTTTTGATCATGGGAAAAACTTCAATTAATTGATTGCAAACCACAACGAAAGGTTAAAGAAAACATGCGAAAATACGTGGGGTGACTGAGGGTCAACGATTTTCCAGCTGTGGCAGCGAAAAATATTGGTTCCTCCAGCAAAATTTATTCACTATGGGGGCGTCCATTGATTACGTGAGGTGTTCAAGGGGGGGGTCAAGCTAGATCTTTCCAAATCTCACTTGGGGGAGAGGGGGAATCTTAGCGAATATCACGTGATTTTTTTTTAGCAGAGAACGGCGTTATTAACAAATTACGGTCATATTCTCAAATCCTAGTCTTTGCTAGTCCACGGAGAAAAAGGAATTCGCTGTGGCAGCGAAATCTACTTTTGCTGGGTTCCTTTTGCCAGAGCAGCAAATTTTTTGCTGTGACAACAAACTATTTGTTGTTCCAGCAATCTTGTTAGCTGCGACAGCGAATTTTTAGCTATGGCAGCAAAAAATGTTTGCTATCCCAGCAAAATTTGTTTGCTATTCTATATATAATACTGAAAATTTGCTGGCGGAGCAAACATTTTTTGCTGCCACAGCTAAAAAATTGCTGTCGTAGCTAACACGATTGCTGTTATAGCAAATTTTTAGCTAGGTCAGCAGAAAATTTTGCTATTCTATATATAATACCTCGATTTGCTGCATCAGCAAATTTTTTCTCTCCGTGTCTTGAATAAAAGTAATAGAACAAATTGTGTTTTCATTTTTTTTTAATAATCCAACGCATTCACACCCAAAACACAAATTTTGGAAAATCTTACGTGAGATTAGGGGAGGGGAGATAGAGATGCGGAAATATCACCAGGGGAGGGGGGGTAGAAAATCCTCAAAAATGCCTCACGTAATCCATGGACGCCCCCTATCCTGTATATAATGCTGAAAATTTTGCTAGTCCAGCGAGAAATTTGCTGCTTCAGTTAATCATGTTGCTTTCTCAGCAATCCACTTAACTATGTGGCAATGGATTTTTAATTAGGTTAGCAAAAAGATTTGCTATTTTGTATATATAATACCTCAACTCAGCGCGTCAGCCAATTTTTTCTGTCCGTGCTGAAATCACTGGAATATTCTATGCTGTATGGAAAAGGATTCTAAGTAAAGACGAGCACTGCTCGACAATATCAATATTGTTTTATAGCAAACACGGAGAAAAGAGGATTCGCTGTGACAGCAAAACTTTATTTTGCTGGAGCAGCCAATTGTTTACTATGACAGCGAAGGTTTCGCTATCACAGCAATTTCTTAGCTGTGGCAGCAAAAAATATTTGCTCCTCCAGCGAAATTTGCTAACCCAGCACAAAATTTGCCACTCCAGTTAACTATGTTGTTCTCTCAGCAATCCACTGAGCACACCGAGGGAAATTTATATTTGGATTTATTTGAATTGACTAAACTTCGTTTGAATCAACTAAATTTCTACTTAAATATGAACCCACTAGAGTTTCAGTTGTATCGAATGAAAAATTCATTCCATCCAAATAAACTTTCATTCCTTTGAAATAAAATTTACCTAAATCGAGTAAAATTTCATTGGATGCAATGAAATGTTTAGTAGGTTCATATTCGAGCAAACTATTTTTCTGGGTGCTGTGGCAGAGAATTTTTAACTAGGTTAGCCAAAATGTTTTATATTTCATAAATAATACCTCGATTTGCTGCGACAACCAATGTTTTTCTCCTTGAAAATATATAGTTTCAATGAATCTTGACACAAAAACATTGATACAGGGTTTATTGCTCATCCCTAATTCCAAGACATCTATCTTAAGCGTAGGACAGTTAAAGAAGATATCTTTCAGACAGATTTCTAATGTACAAGTCTTATATGTCGTGGACACCACCATGAATGTGTTTTCAGAATTTATAATCACTGTATAAATTCTTTTTCTCGTTCTTTCAAAACATAATTGAAGTATATTTTCACGTGATGTATCGTCAAATGAGATACGGATAATTTACTACAATGGAAGAAAAAAAGCTGGATACCGCGAATTCGATATTGGAAACTGAACGGTAGCTTTGTGGAATTTCCAATAATTCAGATTTAAATGGTGGAGAGACCTCTTCGGTCCCTTGTGGAAAACTGATTTTTCTTGGAAAATTAGTAGAGATATATATGTAATTACACATTATTCGTGTTCTTTCTTCTGAAAGGTACATGTGGAAATGTATTCACTATTGTATTACACAATATCATAAAGCATATATAATTATAAAGATTGTATCAATTGATGTGTTTTTTACAGGACGTGAAATTTACTTCGAGAAGCTTGGCTACGTCTCGCATGTTACAACAATAATCGATACAATTCTCCAAGGATCATTTGTGTTCCTTCCTGAAAAAAGCAACAGAAAAAAATGTATCTCTCTTTCGCTCTCAAATTACATCGTCATCGTAATCACCGATGATCGTTCTGTCCCAACGATATTTTTTCACGATTTGAATACCGCTGGTTTTGGCAGCGTCGAACAAATTGCTTATGTATACTCCACCGACTAGGTACAGATCCTCAACCAAAACCACAAGGACCAGGAACAACTTCCGCTTCTGAAATTTATGACTCGCATCGTGTTTTATCGCGGGCTTATTCTACCCCTTCTTTTCTTTTTATCGCATTTTGTCATTCAATTCGATCCTTCGTGCCCAGGAAAAATGACGAGAGAAAAGAACATTTTATTTCCGTTTAGTTCCTTCCCTTTCATTTCAACAATATTGTTAGGA
Organism: Gonatopus flavifemur; assembly: GCA_018340375.1. NCBI lineage: Eukaryota > Metazoa > Arthropoda > Insecta > Hymenoptera > Dryinidae > Gonatopus > Gonatopus flavifemur. The sequence goes on from JAFFJZ010000005.1 coordinate 19,923,275, forward strand.
TAATGCGTGAAAAAATTAGCACAACAGGAGAAGAAAGGAAACATCAATTGAGACTATTTTTTGCTGATCAGGGAGAACGGATATCGTGGATATCCAGGGTTGTAAATCGATTTATCGAGAAGCCTTGTTGACATTCGCCACCGAGAAACGAGTCATTCGTTCGTTCGTTCGTTCCAACATCGGCTCAACGAACCAACGAATAAGGTGCAGAAAGAGGATACAGAAAATAAGAGAAAAGGGAGGGTCCATGGAGAGGAAATTTCATAGAAAGCGGGCTAGTAGGTCGTGCCACAATGTCGACAACCACGACGACAACGACAAGAAGTTATTCACCGGAGTGCATCTTGCAGGACGATCGATTTGTCCTCGTATCGTCCCTGTGGGCCAACTCTTGACAAATACTCAACTCCTATACTATTCATCTGTCATAAATACCAAATTTTTGAATGCATCAAAGTAAAAATACATTCCCGCAGGTTGAACGACAAATCTCGAGAAAATTCTCTCTTTATTTTTTACTCATCTGCTCTCAAATTCATCATAGAAGGAGAAGCGTTATCGTTTGATGGCATTAGAACAATCCGATAATCCAACTCCGAACCGCGCTATCACACAATGTCGTGGGTCATTTATCTCACATAACGCACGTCGTCCCCGACTGTGGCTCATAAATATCCCACAGACATCCTGGAAAGAATATAACATCTTCACGATTTACATCGGAAAATGTGGTTCGGTAAATAGCGAGATTCATTAAAAAATAAGGGAAAAAAGTAGAAATTGTGATGTAATGATTTCAAAACGAATATTAAATTATTCGTTTTATAATTGTGATATTCAAATTTGCATTGATTGCCTAGGAGTTTGATACATTTGATTTGACGTGTGTATTGATACATTAAAATACCATACGTTTTGAAGTATTGCAGTTATATCTCTTTGATACATCGTATGTGGGGAAACATTGTTTTATTGCAGTTCGTTGGTTATCCCTGGTTAAGGGACTGGTACCGGTTTCAAGACTAAAAAACGACCCATATTTGAACTTTTTGTTTCTTGTTTCTTTTATTACAAAACTTTATACAAACTTTTGCCTTCAATTTGTACATCTTTTGGAAGTGTATACAAATTTTTCTCCCTTTTTTTTATCGATCATTATTTACTACAAGGTGCCAAAGTCGAGTCCTCGAAAATGAGACCCTCACACTGCATTGAGATAATCTCAAACAGAAATTTCAAGAACCATTTCAAAGAGGGAGGCAGTTCACATCGTAATTCACCACCTATTTATAAAAAATTAAAAAACAACAAAATGACGGCTTTATGAAAAAAGCGATGTAAAAAACACGTATTTTTCTACCTTTTTTCCCTTTGCCAAATTTTTTTTCACCAATTTTTCTGCAATTTTCTGGTGAATTACGGTAGAGGAGATCAAAATGAACAAATGCACCAAGGATAAAACAAATCTATCTAGTGTTTGTGAAGAATAAGTCAGTGCAGTTTGAAAAAATGCTATCTTGAGTAAAACGTGTTTGAAGTTTTTTTACGATAAATTTTAAGAACATTTGAATCACTAAAACTCTCCAAGGATGGGCATTTTTGTACTCCCGGAGTATTTTCAGTAAGGAATACTTCTTGTTGACCCCATATGACGACATATTTTACACAAGACAAGAAAGTACCCCACTGAAAGTACTCCAAAAGCACGAAAATACTCCCGACTGCCCATCCCTGCAACTCTTTTATTTTTTCGAATTTCATTATAAAATTTTAGCAGGTGATTTTTGAAGGTATAAAGTTACATGAAATGTTATAAAAAAAATGAAGTTTTTTAAAATTCTAACCGGTGCTAGTCCCTTAAAGAGACCATAGACTTTGACGGAATGAAATTTCGTGGGATTTGGTCGGAATATTGTGCAAGATTCAATGAGATTTGACGAGAATCAATGGGTTCGTTTAACCAGGGATGGCATCTTGATACATTGATGAAATTTTGAATAATTCATATCTCTGAAACGGTTTTGAACTTCCGAAATTAAATTTACACGGCAAAAACAGTATTGCAAGTTTGTTACTATGAGGCTCTGTAGGACTTTATAGTATACGATCAAACAAAAATTACTAAAGGACCAAAAGCGAATTGTTGACTCAATTAAATTGTTTTGTAATCACGAACAATTTTTTTAGTACTCCGAGAAAAATTATTTATTTGACCAAATGAACTGAAGTTAGTTGTGAAAATGAGTTCCGAGTAATAAAAGAATAGAAGCCGGTAATAAAATCAGTAGTAAAGGCAACTTCAAATTAGTAACAGCAACTAAAGTCAGAGGAATTAAATTTGAATTTAGTTGAGCTAAATTGGAGTAAGGATAACAAATTATTCTTTTCGGTGTAGAACGAACGTTTCAGCTGACAGAATGAACATGTCCGCAAGTACTAAAAACCTTTTTGCAAACGCTACTGTAACGAATCATTTTTCTCCATGTATCTAAATATCTAAGACAAAATGTCCCGAGTAGAAATGATTCGTAGTATTCCATAGGTCTTGTCAGGTCTTGTCAGGACTCGCACAGTTGCGAATTTAGTGACTTTCTCCTATGAATCCAGTTATCACTTATGTGCTTTAACCCGTTCACTTGAAGTGTCCAATATACTGTACAAAGCTGAGAACAAGATTTTTTGTCATAACTGTAAAACTATCATTTGCACTCTCATTAACGGCATTCACCACCTTCCCAAGAAGTTACTAGATTCCAAAATCGCCCCCCCAGTTTTCTCAGAAACGAACAAATAAAATGAAAAATAAAGAGTAGCTGCACTTTCTTTGATATGCTAAGAAGATGCACCTGCTCATTAAAATCGATTATATTCATTAATCGTTGAGAAAACTGGGGGGAGAGATCTAGTAACTTGACTTGTGGTAAATCGCCTTAACCTTGCATTATTAACAGCGGTTCTATATTATCAGCCTATCCTATACTGCAGAATATGTTTTTCATGCTTGGAAACATAATAAAATGCTTCCCCTGTGTGCATAACTATGGGGACAAGCTTAGGACAAGCTTGGGCCAATGATTAAGCTCACTACACTGGAAAAAATGTTTATTTGTCTTCTCTCCATACATGGGAAAAATATTATCGTATTAAATTACGATGTGAGAATTGTAACGGTCCGGATAACATGTAAGCCTGTCATAAGCCTGTCATTCTCTGTTAGACTTGTCATTCGATTGTTTTTGGCTTGTTATTGACAACCTTGTCAGTGTAAGGGTTGCTAAAACACTGCTGCAAGGGTTTTGTAAACTTGTATCCTTGTCGTGTGTCAACTAGGAGACTCATGCCCTAACAGTAAAATGCTGAACAACAGTTTGAAGCAATTTACAGGGAAGTTGCGACGCCAAATGCGCAACAATATGCTATAAATATAAGATTTTAGCTTGAGTCGTTATCGTGTCGCTGGGAAGTTGCTTGGTTCCATGAAACTCTCAATCACATGCGTAGCAAATTCCCAGCAACTTTATGGAAACTTGATGAACAACATAAAAGCAACGATTGCCCAGCAACTTTTGTTGCATGAGTGTCAATCTTGTCACAAGCTTGTCCGACAGCATTGCAGCAAGGTTAAATTGCTATCTGGGGGAGGACTGTATCTGCGGAATTAGTCTGTTCAAAATGTAACATCGTAAATTGTGCTGTTTCTTGGTTAAATCACGTTGAATATTGTAATGTTCACTCCTACAAAAGAAGGTTATAACAGCAATATCTGTCTCTAATATCTGACAATTTCTGCTTCTTCAAGTATGGTCCTATTATACAATTTTAACATCGTAATTTAAAAGATAATATTTTCTCCGTGTAAAGTATTTATTTGCAGAAATTAAATATTCAACTGGATGCAAAAATTGATTATTGAGTTAGGAGACCAATTCGTTGAGAGCAAGCATCCCATTATTTGATTTGATTGAATATTTGATTAATTACAAAGAATATGTTATAGAGAGAGAGAAAGGACAAATGAACTATTTATTTGGGTGAAAAAAATTTATACAATATATAAACTGGTGACTCACGAAATGTTTTTAGAACAATTCTGAAAATATGCTACAGCGTAAGAGTAAGAGTAATCCATTCTGGAAGATAGAAATAAAGCACAAATATATTGGGAACATATTTCGAATATGGAGAACATCCAATTTGATAATCCAAGCGATTTGACGGATTTACATCGACGATCAACCGAATTCATAAATCCTCGCCCACCTGGTCCAATTACTCTTCTCGTTCATTATTCATATTCTCTAGTACAATGAGAATCTCATTCTCATCGCGCATACTGTATTTTTCACCCTTGCGTCTTCGCAACCAAATGCATTCCAAGCAGCAACAGCGGCAGCGGTAGTGATAGGTCGGGGCATCGCATCTGCCACAATTCGGTTGAAATTCGAAATACATCCCCGAGTGTTGTTCGGCACAACAGAATAAGTCTGGCGGTACCAGTGTTTTACATTTTTCTCTCGTCGTCTCTTCGACAACGTCCAGAGAAATAGGTGAATGGGATTCGAATTTCTCGAATTATTTATCTCACCGCTTTTTGATCATTTTCAATTGACGTCACTCGGTTCTTTCATGAAGAATATCGAATACATATGTCACACCTATGCCTATAAATTCATGAAAGACTTCCTGTTAATCTATAGAAACAATTCCTGTAGTAGGACGACTTAGCACTGGTTGGTCAGTGGAATTCACTGATCCTCAGTACTTTTCACTGATTCGGATTTACAGAGTTGCGTGTACGAAAGATCAGATTTGTTTCCATTCACTGAAAAAACCGATATCTTGAAAAATATCATAATTTATGGATTTTTGGCGTTGGTCTGACCCGAGTCGAAATATTTACGTGAACGAACTTCTAAAAGTCCCATAATTTCTTGGACTTTTATAAAGAAGTATGGTACCTTCCTCATAAAAGTCCCAGCCATTATGCTACTTTTAGAGGTATCTTCACGTAAATATGTTGCCTCGAATTAGACCCCTAGTAGGAATATCACAAGTTCTTTCTCATGACTCATGAGTTATTCGCAGGGAAAAACTTATCAAAATAAAACTAGTGAGCGACTAATGAATCACTTGTAAATCTTATCTGACTAGTGATGTTTGGATAAAACTTGTGAATTTCTTGCAAGGTTAATCCATTATTAACTGAAATCATTAATGAGCAGTTTTATTTATTAGATCAAAATTATTCATTAGACTCGCCAAATATTTATTAGATTCATATTTGGATTAATTAATTTTTCTGGATGACTGGTAAAAGAATTTTTAATGCATGTACACTAAAAAGAATAATTAATCAAATTGAAAACATGTCTTTTTATTCTGAAAATAGAATACTCTTCAGACAGTGTTCTTTTGATGCAAGAAAACAATGTTACTACCAGAAAACAAAATTCTCTGAGTTGAAGCAAATTTGTTCAAACTAAGAACATATCTGAATGAATTATAAATTCAATAATAAGTTTTTATTTTTACCCTAATTATCCTTACAAGTGCCATGTTAGTTTCTAATAAGTTCCTCGTTAGATAATGATGACTGCTTCACTAGTTTTGATGAATGGATTCTAGTTAGTTGGAGTGTTACATTCTAGTGAGTGTCTTATGAGTTTTCCTCCCTAGTGCCTCATGAGTAGAAGAGATAAACTCGTAAGTGCCTTATTATTCACTGGTGAAAATTTCTACCAGGGACGAACGCCAAAAATCTATAAATTATGGTATTTTTCAAGATACCTCTTTTTCCCTGCAGTAAAGTTGAGCCGTTTGAGGGGGAACATTGTCAATGCACACTTATTAGAATTGTAACATTTGTATCCAGTTGACCGTATTTCGCAGTACTTCAATACGAAAGTTATGTTTCATACTGTCTTCCAACAAATAGTAATAAATACAATTCGAATCTGGGATTGCATCCCGTGAGAGAAGTACATTTTGTCGATTCGACTCGTATTAAAATCCCTTATCAACTTCTGCATGGAATAACAACAACACACGAAGTTTTTCATCGAACGTAAGAAACGGGTGAGACGACCGTTAAATACATACAATAGATTGTGCATTGAAAACGAATACTATTATTTTCTTACTTCTATTGACGCGAGACGGAAGATATCGCGGATGAATAAATTTGAAAGGTGAAAGAAATCGATTATCGAAATGAAGAATACAAGATTCCTTTCTTCCTTCGATGGATGATTGTTTAATTTTATATGAATATAAATTTTCAGTCCAAAAGAATTTCAAGGAAGAAAAAGAAAGGTAGAAAGATTTACCTTGAGATCTATTCGAGAAAATCGTGAGAATGCAACTAGATATCGTATTCTAGGAGCATTTTCCTTTATCTCTAAAGGTTTTTACACCTATAGCTGACTTCTGGCTTGGAGATGCATTCGAAGAGACAATTTACATGCAAACACATGCACACGCATATAAGCGTACATGCAAGACAATCTGTTTGATACATGCGAAGGAAAAAAAGAATGCTGTATTCGAATATGAGATTGAGCCACTGCTTGCACCTTGTTTCTATACACAATTTATATTGGAAGAAATGCATAAGGTGTCCGAACTTGATACTTTGCTACTCGAGTGCCACAACGGTGGTTTAAGAATACATCACTCAAATGCATGTAGATGAAGATAATGATATCAATTTTCTATCTTTGATAATAATCATTTGAACTCAATTTTTGTAACCTGTGTCTTTTATTTTGGTTAACTTATCATTCACCCTACAAATATAATCAGATATATCGTCGAATCTACTCGAATGCTGTAGAATATTGTCATCAACAACTTCTATTGTAAATTCTAAATAATTACTATTTCCATGAAAATCATGTTGCTGAAGTTTGAATCGTTTATTGAAACGAATTAGCAATCGCATAATAGAATACTCAACTATTGAGACCCAAAATTCTGCAGTACTTTTTTTCCAACGATGTTTTTAGTTCCAAAGAATCTATTCGAGGAGTTGAATAACGATCATTCATGGGATTTTATGGGTTTGAATTTTCGTTTCGTTTCTATGAACAATTCAAATTTCAGCAAAATCTTCAATTCTAGAATGGTTTGTAATTTCTTATAAACTCATTCCCATAATTGATTTTAATTCGTACACAAGATACATTTCATGCGAATATCGTTTAGAAGGTCGAATCATGTGATTTTAGAAAAATTTTCAACACCAGCGAAACATTTTTTGAAAAAAGTATCAAGGATTTTATGAAAGACACTCGAGAGTATGTTTTATATATATATATATATATATAAAATACTACAGAGCCGTACAAAAATCTGATGACATCGCATTTCTCAAGTCTTAAGGGCATGTATATATAGGTATATCAAACGACAGATAATAATTACACCATCTTTCCTCATCGTTTCATCCTTCTTCTATTCTCAGCCCTATTTTATGAACATGTTGTGACATGAGAAGAGTGCGAGAAAAAGTGAACGCAAGGTTCTTGCAGAATTCTTTGCAAAATCGAGCTTGAGTGCACTTTGGATAAATTCGGTACCGCCTGGGGACAGTGAAAGAAGAAGACGAAGACGAAAAAAACCTTGCAACGTGACAAAACAAAGAGATGTAAAAAGGTCAGGGAAGGAACAGAAAAACCGTTTCTAATATATATTTCATGAATTGTAGAGAAATACTGAGAATGGTTATTCATTTTGTTTTGTTATTCAAAATTTATTTGCGACGGTATTTTGAATTAGATAATAATTGGGCAAGGATTCCAAATACAATCATCCTAAATACGCACTGGAATAAAAACCAATGCTATATATCTCATATTTCCTTCAGCGTTCTATTTTCAAAGTGTTTCCTTCAAAATCTTTGGGATTTAATCCTTCAAATATATAAGAACTAGTCAAAATACTCAAAAAAATGTATTCGAAATACAAAATACAAAAATACTTTGGAAAATCTGTTTTGAAACTATATTTTTCGTTTGTAAAATATCGAAATTCTTTTGACAAATACACTTGATATTCAAAATGAATTCAAAATGCGAAGTACCGATTTCATTTCCAATACCTTTTTCGCATAATTGGATTTCAAATACTTGCCCAGCCCTGTTCATTCTCATAAATTTCAATTACAAATCTGAATAAAATATTGAAGATGAAATTCAGTTGGGTGCGGAAATGATAAAATGAATGCATAACAAATAAATTAATCCATACTTAGCAGTTTATGCTTCAAAATATATTTTAAACGTGAAACGAGGTATTTACATTACGTTGCATACGACATCCCGAACTTGTCTGAGAGTTAATGAATTGTTATGTGGGTATTCCCTAGTTCTGTATGTATTTCAAGTCCGTAATGTTATGTTACGATACTGATAAGACACACGAAAATTCACAGAAGTTCGTGTTAAGCTGTATAAATCTATGTTCAATTATCCATATGAACGTAAATTCCATGGATTCGTTGATTCACGATGAAACGATGTCACCCTAAATTGTAAAATTTATTTAAAAATGAGAAATATGAAATAATTTCCCAAAAGTAAAAAGAAATGGAACAGTGAACACACGTAATGATGGAAAATCCTCTTGATGAACATTAATTGGATTTTGCGAAGAAGAAAAAAAATTTTCATACAAGACTATTCAAAATTATTATTATATGAAAATACAATCCCACCGTTCCAACGGTAGTAGTTTATTACACGAGGAACCAAGATTCGAACGATGAATGACAACGGTATAACATTTATCCATCTCCAAGAATACAAATCTGGGTCAAAAGCACCCACCGCTACGAATTAGTTACCGTCATTTATTTGGCTCAAGAATAACAACTGGTAGAGAATATGAATTTCCTTCGGAATACCTTTGATCGATTAATGATACTTATTCTTCTGTTCCCACATAGAGTTTCAATCAATTATTCAAAGCAAAATAAATAGAAAATAACACGAATAACTATTTTCTATTAGCTACATAAATAAATCTCCTTTTTTTCTCGTTTCCCGTGGGTGAATACATATATGTGTACACTGTTAACCCGTTAAAAGATGACCCTTCGGCCGTTCTCTATACACGCCGTCTCTTATGCACGCTACAGCGCGCACACAATTCTCCGAGTAACGCCTATCGATTCAAGCGAATTAAATGTTTGCGTACGGATTCAGCTGGAAAGCTGGCCAGCCCTTGGTTGCCGCATCGGCACCTGCATTGCCTCTCGTCGTTAGTGCTTCCCTCTTCATTTTCACATTTCATTTCTTCCCCGCGAAATTCTCCTCCCTGTATTTTATTCAGCTCCTCCTAAGATTTATTAACATGAAAAATTCGCATTTCCTATCCGAGCTTCGGTTCGTTGTTTCGTATTCGACTGAATCTCCCGCTATTTTTCTCCTCATTCGTTTTTTTTATTATGATTGTAGATCCTTTTCAAAAACTCGTTCGTTTATTATTTATCGAATCAATTTCGAATGGTTCTGATAAAAATAAATAATAACTTTCTTCATTCTCTACGGTATTCTTTCCACGATAACGAAGGAGCTCGAATAAAATTCGATTCGAGAGATCTCAAAGACTTGGCGGTGAAGTTATCGGAAGCTTAAATGATCAATCGAAATGCCTATTGTTGTAGTATTTTGTATCGTTCTTTAATTCAGAATCATTATTGTATTTGTAACAACGGTAATTCAAGTTTCATCTAAGGAATGATACATTTGATTTTGTGGTTATATCTTTTTCGTTCTCTTTCACTTATTTTTCTTCAAAATTCGCTGTAAAAATCATTTTAAGATCTCTGAACAGAAAAGTATGATGAAAAACTTCAGAATTTTCAAATCACCAGATTATACAGGAATTTACACCTTTTGAATTTCCAAATAATTTCAATGACTTCCCAAACAATGTTGAGCGATTGACAAATCCATGTTCGAAAACAGCTTCCAAACTTCTTGGAGTTTTTTTGACTCGATGTATATACTTTCATTCTCAATTCGAAGTGTAGTCTACAAAAGTAAATATCGTTTTGTTCGATTGATGTACCCGGAGATAATACACATTTGCCACAATATGAACAATGTTTGACGAAGTACTATGAAATTCATTGAGTTTGGAAATACGTTCACGTGGGTATTATCAAATATTGATGTTCTCGTAATGGATGAATATTTAGAAAGAGCATTGTACGTTAGAAGTACTATCAATTCGATATCCCACAATTCAATACAAATTTATTCGTTGCAGAGGATTTGAAATATTTCTTGAATGTTAGTATTGATTTTGCCACATGAACAACATACGTAATGCTGCAAAAGAAAAAACATTCCGTTTGAAACGTTCGAATGGAATTGGTGATTTTTAATTTCAATCAATTCCAATCGATACGATGTTCTCTCGTACATGACATTCATACAAATGTGGGGAATTGGGAGCGTTATAAGTTGGTACAAGAGTGTATTACATTGTAGGAATTCAAAAATATAAGTACCGTTTTTTATACAACTTTTATCGAGTTTTGTTCGAAATTTGAATCGATCTTGTCCAAATTTTGCCCATCTTTAGTAGAATCCACACCAAGACTATCTGTTTCAATACACTATTGATTCCGATAATCGAATGTTTGTCCCCCACACTTTCAAACTGAATATTCAAGTCGAAAAATTACTTTTAAAATGTAGCACATAAAATTCCTTTTAGAATCAAGTACTTCTCTCAAGGAATCGACGATGTTTGCCAACATCGGTGGTTTATATCGAGTTTTATCGAATTTTATAGAACAAATAAGGACTGAATATTTCTTATATTAGGTGTACAACTTTGCTTCCGCTATTTACAATACATGGTTGCGTCGGTAGGTAGCGGTCGAAATAACAACATCGTCATATTAGTGGATTTTTAATTACATCATAAATTTTTACTCGATCGAAGATGTCCGTTTTTGAGCCGAATTCTCGTCATTTGCGGGAAGTTCTGATTAACTACTTTCATCTGAAGAAAACTGCGGCTAAGGCTCATCGAATGTTCTCAAGTACTCACGGTGAGGCTGCTTGGAGTGAAAGAACGTGTCGTGAATGGTTTTAACGTTTCAAGGAGGGTGATTTTAATGTCGAGGATCGACATGGTAGTGGAAGAGAGAAAATTTTTCAAGATTCCGAATTGGAGGCATTACTCGATGAAGACTTGTGCCAAACGCAAGAAGAATTGGCAGAATTCTTGGGAGTAACTCAACAAATCATTTCGAAACGCCTCAGAGCCATGGGAATGATCCAGAAACAGGAGAATCGAGCTCCGTACGAATTGAAGCCAAGAGATGTTGAACGACGTTTCTTTACTCGCGAACAGCTACTTCAAAGACAGAATCGAAAGGGGTTTTTACACCGTATTGTGAAGCGCAGAAAATCTTGGGGAATGCCCGCACATGTCCCCATGGTGACGGCTAAACCAAATATTCATGGTGCCAAGGTTATGCTCTACATTTGGTGGGATCAGCTCGGTGTCGTGTATTACCTATGAGCTATTGAAACTGAGTGAACCCATAACAGGGGATCGATATCGAACGCAGTTGATGTGTTTGAGCCGAGCATTGAAGGAGAACACATGTCTCAAAACCGGCCCAGACATATTTGGGAGCCCTAAAATAGGAAGTCTCACCCCATCCGTGGTACTCTCCAGGTATTGCTCTTTCCGACTACCATTTATTTCGATCGATGGCACACGGCCTGAGTAATCAGCATTTTCATTCTTATGAAGAAGTTGGAGAACGGATCGATTCGTGGATCGCCTCAAAAGATGCATCGTTTTTTCGAGATGGGATTTTCCGAAACGGCCAGTACTCCGAATCATAAGTATGTATTTACTTTTTGAGAATAAAACCTCAAATTTTGGGAAAAAACGGCGGAAACAAAACTTGTACACCTAATATATGAAACATCGCTCATTCCTACTTCTTTTTGAATGTTGAAATTAGGTTCCACAAGTTTGATGGCATGAATTATGCTAGAGAGAATAATAATTGGTGATTTATATATACACAGTGTATATTTGGAAGTCATTTGAAAATAAAAAAGAATAAACACGTTTTTCAACACTGGAAAATATCAAGCTGATAAATTTAATGTTATGTCCTCTGTGAACTTCCAAACTATTCCTCCAATGTTGGAGTGTTGCAGGAATTATAACAACTTTGTTAATTAAATTTTTTTGCTTTCGAGAGATTCGTGTGTTGAACTCTCGATGTAGTCTGAACATGAATTCCATTACCACTTGCTTTCATCTATCGCTTCACACTGTGATGAATTATCATATATTATCCGGATACCTGTGTACATCCTCATTCAGAATACCTAATTAAAGGGATTCGGTATTCCCTGACGAAGTTACTGAATTTCCATTCTCTCTTTTAGTCTTTCCAAAAATGGACAAATGAAATGCAAAAGAGAAAATGAATGGATGCATCTTCTTTGATATACCAAAAACAAATTCCTCGTTGTCGAGGATTGAATGATTTCGCATATCCAAAATTGTTTTGATACCCACGGTTTGACGATTCAAACAGTAAGCGATGAGTCAGGAATTCAACGGATGCCGGTCATTTTGTTTCGAAAATGAATCAATCATCGCAATAAACACAAAGGTATAAACCAAAACATCTACGTGTACGTTACAACATGTTGGCATGAAATTAAAGTCATAAATCGTATTATTACTCCGTATTTCCACTCGATATGAGGTAGGTGAGATCGCGTTTGTGTATTCTACTATTAGGATACCAACGACCACTTCTCGCATACGTTACGCGTCTGAGGTTAGACTGGGAGACAAAAAAAGTGGCATGAAATGGGAACGGGAAGTGGTTGCCTTTTTTTGCTTCTATACGTAAGCTAGTTCTCAGTTAATTCTGATACACAATACAAAATACAATACAAGTATTGAGTGTTCAATACAATGCTTAAATTTTCGATGTCACATATGTTACAATGTATATGTTATTTGATTCTAAACATAACAAATTTGATAATCAAATTGATTGAAGAATTAACGTATCAATCAATCAAAAATATGTCTGAAGAAAACATAATTCTCGACAGACTTCAAATGATGGGAGAAAAATTAATATAGATGGTATCTTTCAAATTCTCGTAATCGAGGAATTTCATTTAAGAGAATTCATCGATGATACCTTGGGTGAAATCGAGCATGATCCTTATTGAAGATATTTTTTATCAGTTTTTCGCTTATTCCATGCGGTTTCGCAAAGTGTGTAACAGTAGCCGTAGATATGTATACACATATATACACATCTTAACGACTCGCTCGTTAAACTGGGGGCAGATTTAGTGAAGTTCCGCCGTTGGAGCAATTTCTCGGGAGATTGGAAAAGGGCGCGCAGGAAGAAAATGAGACGGAAAAAACGTTGAAAAACAAAGACGGAAGAAGAGGGAGCAGCCAAACGAATCCGCAAGACAAAAAGAAGAAAAGGGGAGTGGAAGATGTTTCTGGATGAGAAGAGAGGTCAAGGCGAATAATTCAATCTCCAACCCCTGAATTCAATCGACAACCCGATCCAGCCCCATTAGTCCGGTCTGATCTCTTTCTGATTGCGCGCTTGATCACTCAAGTTATCATTGAAATTAAAGTGAATTTGATTTTTCAAAGGAAAATTGAGATTTAAGATTACATTCTTCGAATCAACTGTATCTCTTTATCTTTCGACTCTATTATTATTACGACAAGCATTATTCTTTACGATAATTTTGATGCTGTCGTTGAACACTGTTCCCGATTTAATAAGAGAGTTATAAAATTGAGATTAACCATGGATTTCTTTGTAATAATTCCCAATTGAATATTTTTCTCTGATATTATAGGATACGTACGCGTGTATGTTACATAAATTTATGGCGAGGGAAATAAAATTTCCATACAACGACATGATACGACGATGAATCGATTATATTTCATCATTTCTCACGCTACCTCTCTAATATTTCAGCCTTTTATGGTTCCCATGAGAGTGCTGATGCTGCTCGGTGGAGGTCTGTTAGCTGTGTTTGGAAGTGAGGCGGTGGAACTTGGCGGAGCCGGGCCTTTGGCGGTAGTCGTAGCCGCTTTTGTCAGTTGCTACTTCTGGTCAAAGGAAGGAAGCGGTTGGGAAGTGGACGATGTGAGTACCACCATGCGTATCAAATTTATATATCTTCTATATCTATACGTATCTATATGTAAAATAGACCCTCCTTGAATCACCTTACTTTCACATTCTGCCATTTCTTTTCTCATTATCTTCAAAATTCAAGCTAGACATTTTTCCTCACTTCAGAATATATTTTCAGTGTTTCAAATGTTCCTCTTGTGAAAGAAAAACCAAAATTCGTAAACAAACAACAAATAGACGATCATACATAGGATCTTTGGCTCCTTCAATCCTTTTAACAGGGATTTCTAGACGGAAAAGTGACTTGATATATTCAACACGGTATCGAGTTTCACAGAAATCCAAACTTCTTGAAATATACCCTTCTGATTACAGTTTGAACAGTTAAATTTGTCTTTCCTTTCGTTTTATCAAAATTGTCAAACGCTTTCATATCATTCAAAACTGTGGAGTTAAAATATACAAATCATCACTATTCTATGATACCGATGACATGTAATATTTCATCGCTGAATATGTAATTTATGAATACACAATTCGATTGCAAATGAGCAATTTGTAGTTATTCGAACTAAATTTGTGTATACGTTAATGCACATAATTTGAGAAAAGAGATCAAAGCATTGGAGGTGGAACCAAATGTATATACGTTATATATACAAATGGAGAAGGAAATACAAGGCAACAATCGGTACGATAATTGATTTTGCGTAATTGAATTGCTAGCGACTAGCATCCATGTAGATGGTACACTAGGTGTTAATTAACACGAATTGACAGAGTAAGTTGATTGGAGGGCCCAGTACAACAGCTTTTATCCTTCACATTTGTCTTGTTTTCTTTCGTGCTTTTTATCGGTACGGAACGCAGAAGGGATAGAATAAGAAGAAAGAGACATCAATTGTTCTCGGTTATCCACCTAAATAACTCTGTTACCATCGTCATCATCGTAATTTTGCATAATTAACGAAATCGATCGTCGATAAAGGAAATCACTACCATTTACTCCTGAATTCGATTAGACTACTTTGAAATCATCATCCTTATTCTTGTTTTATTTCATCCATCGAATAAAATGAAAACCAACAAATTACGTGGGAGATTTTTTCTACAAAAATATAGAGAAGTAGGAATTCATTGTATATCGTATATGATTATTTTGCGAGCAACGCGATGTGCTTGGGATACGTTTTGAAAGGGGAAGATACCTCGTGGTTGTGAATAATAATTATAAACCGAGGGAAGTGAAAAAGGACGAGGATATAGTCGGACGAGATCATTCGCTGGCGCACGCTTCGCAACCGAATGCATCCCTTGACTTTGCTCCGGTTTGGCAACTGCAAGTAACTTGGTTTACTTGCATTTACTTGTACCTTCCTGAAGCACGGTAGGAAATGGAGAGAAACTGGTCATTGCTCTCTACACACGTGCGCACGAGACGAGAATGGTGGTAGTCGTTTTAGTAGTTGTTGCTGTTGCTTCTATTGACTGCGCGGAGTGGAAAATTGTCATTGGAGGCACGATACGCAACCATTGAATCAAGAGGTGAATTCGTGACGTCCCGTTTGTATGAAATATTGTGACATTATTATGTCTTTGTTCGATTCGAAGAAGGGTGGAATCGATCGATCAGTGGAGTCGAAACTCACTTTTTGATAATAAAAATAAGAAAATCATTAAATTCTCCAAAATATTAGCGGGTGGCTGTTTCAATATTGTTCACTCGAATGATATACGTTTTCACGTCAATAAAGTTGGGCCAGAGAGAACAGAGAGGGAGACGAGGAGAAATTCTTGTTTCTGTTATTTCATAAACGCGCGCGGAGGGATTTCGTCGTTTTCTTGTACCTCGAGAATGCGAGAATCTGCAAGGAAATTATCATAAAGTTTTCGCTCCGAGTGCGCGAAATAGCTCGAGGATATTTCTTCTCCGAGATGCTTTACTTCGCTGGCATTACGAACTTTCGTCATCGATTTAACAGTTTGAGATTTTATCGATAATGACGTGCGTGATTCTTTTTCCTTTCGTTCGCTGTTTTGTTTCTTCCCCATTTTTTTCCCTGTACAGCACCGTGTAGTACACTTCCGCAAACATATTCTTCGGTTCGTGGTAAATCAAAGTATGTATTTTTGTTGTAACTTCATGCTTTGTAAACTTTGATGGATGGGGTATAAAAGGAGATTATGTTTCCAAGTCCTGAAGAGAAAAATCAACTCAATTCAAATCGTCATAGATAGTTTATTCCAAGTTCATCAAAAGCCAAACCCGCATACCGTGTCATCTGCATCGCATGATAAGATCAGTTATTAATTTCATGAGTTCTTTCGCTACCTGCCTGAGGCTTTCACGTTTGGTTTTCTCAAAAATACACAGCCGGTACAAGATATATTCAACAGAATCCTCTTACGTGTATTTACATGTGTATATAAGGTTGACAAAGCGAAATGTATAAAAACATATAGAGATAGGAGCATTGGACACGTATACATTAGTACACATAATCCGGTATATGTATTTACACAACTATGCATAAATACTACACCCTATTATACGTAAAGGACTGGCAAAGGAGAATGAACACCAAGTACACGGTGAAATGAAAGCTTCGTCGAATGAGAGTTTGGGATTGAAAATAAAAAGTACTCATATGAACACTCGTTTTAATTAAACGCGAGCTGGCGCAGTAATGTAAGCGCAGATTAATTACGCGGACACTAGTTAAATTCCTGAACTTTTTGGTTGCTTTGTGTTTCAACCTGGCACATTGCGTTGGATTTGAATTCGGAAATAAGTTGCCGTATTGTCACGATTTGTCGAAGATCGCAGAGTTGAGGGATATCAGGAAGTGGTATTTAGATTCTGTTTTTGCGAGGAAATATATTTTTCATTATTTTTTAGTATTATTACGTTGATTATCAATTTGTCTGTATTGAATGATGTGTTTCTTCGTTTCAGACATTGCATTTTGAAAACGTCAAAATTTTGCCAAGATTTTTTGCACATCCTAAAACCGTCTCGACAGCAAATTGCGATATGTGGGATGGGCTGCAGTTTGATGGTTCGAAAACTGTGTGCAAGAGTGCACCGGTATGTGCGCAGACGATAAGTAGGTCACGGAAGGAAGCGAGTGAAAGTAGAATAAGACTAATTTGGTCAGACAAGTCATCCGGCGGTATTCAAAGGGATCCTAGCTGGGGTTAGACCCCCAGTTCAATCTTTTTTTTTTCGTTTAGCATCCCAAACAGCAACGGAAGTTCAAAGTATGTACGAAATAGAAACGTTCGTAGAATGTACGAATGAGATACGAAGAACATATGATGGAATTTTCGAATGAGACTGTTTTAAATATACTTAGAACGTACATAGTACATTCGAAATGTACGATATTCATTCAATCGACGTTCGATCAACGTACCGTCGTATATTCGATTACATACCTTCGATGAACATGCATAGCACCTATGAAACGGTCTCATTCGAATGTGCATAGAACATATTTCGAATATTCGAAGAACGTTCGTAGTATATTCTGGTGCTACTTGAGCATTGTACAAAAATACTTCATTGTGTTTGAAACATTGCTTTCAAATGCAATAACCAAAATTACCAGTCCATATTTATAAGCCAACAAAATTTGAAAGGTAATGATCTGTGATTTTAAATTCAGTGCACGGGGAAAAAAGAATTCGCTATGACAGCGAAACCTGATTTTGCCGGAGCAGAAAATTTTTCGACATAACAGCAATCTTTTTGCTATCACAGGAATTTTTTTTAGCTACGACAGCGATTCCTCAGCTGTGGCAGAGAACAATGTTTGCACCTCCAGCAAAATTTGTTTGCTATTCTTTATATACCCGAGTAGCATCAGAATGTTGTATATATACTATGCACGTTCATAGTATATCTGAATATACTATGAACGTTCATAGTAGGGGAGACTGGGGAGTTGTGAGACGGGTTTTGTTTTTGTGGCAAAAATACTATAAGAATAATTTTGTTTTACATTTGAGCGGTTTTAATCTCCAATGCAACTCCCAATACAACTTCTGGCTGAAGGAGTTTAAAGAATTCTGAATGGTTGGGAAATGATGACGGTTTTTCAAAAAGACGCGATACCAGCATTCTCCAAAGCATCGGGGGGTTATGAGACACACCTTTAAATGCAAGAAAGTGGCGTATTTTAATGAAACCTCTTCATTCAAACAATAAAATATGGCAAAATAAGTAGATGTCTCTTCCTTTCAGTTGAAAAAATGAAAGAAGAAATTATTTGTATAAGAAAAATGTAAAAAGTTTGAAGAAAAATCAAAAAACAGCTCAATTATTCCGACTCGTAATGGATGCGAGTGTAATAATCTGCTCCTAAATTGATGTTCCCTATGAAGCGGTTGCGGGATCTATGTTGGCAATTTCCAGCTTCGAAATGTAACGTGACAAATTCGATTCATCGATGTTGTATGCCGTACTAACGGTTCTTAGCGGCTTGTTTTGGATGATAATCTCTTGATTGGCAGGCACAAAGGCAGGAACATTAATTGATCGTTTGTTATCCAGATCATACTTATGACACGGCATGATTGAAGAAATTACAAGAAATCATAGAAAAATCATGAGAAACACTCAGCTCACAAAAGACGAACATTGAAATAGCATGAAACATTCGAAATATCCACATAAAATGCGACATACGTATGTAAAGCACGGTTTTAAACCGACAGTTGTATAATATGCCTTGTCTCACAACCCCCCGAAAATGTTGCCTCGCAACACCCCAATTCCTATATTTTCAAAATGGTTACTGCATCATGACTACATCAAATATTTATGCAAAAATTCTTTGACGTGTTGAAAGCCTGTTTTCCAAGGCATACTCTGTATACATTCACCTTTGTGAATAGCTTGGAAAACTAATTAAAGATACCACAAAAACGAGCGCTCAAAAAAACTTTTTCCAACGGCAATCAAATCTTTACTTGGAGAGACTATATGCATGCGTGTAGATATTAACAAATGTCAATTGAAAAGTGACATCTGAACGAGAGAAACAATTGACAGTGGTCCCTAGATGTCGGATTTTAGAAATATAGGTGCCGTGTGGGTGTCTCATGACTCCCCGTGTCTCATAACTCCCCGGTCTCCCCTACATATACAACGTTCGGATGCTACTTGGGTAATACTGAAAGTTCGTTAATGCAGCGAAAAAGTTGCTACTTTGGTTAAGTATGTGGTTCTCTCCTCAGACACAAGTTATTCCATAAGAATTCATTTCGAATATCAAGATTTTCGAAACAGTTCTTCACGAACATCGGGAGTACCCTGGTTTAAAAAAACCATTGATTCTCGCCAAATCTCACTAAATTACAGTTGAACTTGGACAATGTTCTGGCCGAATCTCATCCAGCAAATGTCAATGAGATTTGGTCAGAAAGAACAGTCGATTCTCGCCAAATCTCACTGAATCTGGCCAAATCTCATTGATTCTCGGACAATGTTCTGGCCAAATCTCATTTAATTTCATTTGTCAGAAGTAATGGATTCTTTTAACCAGGGTATTCAAAACGGATTCATGAGAATAAGTTCAAGGAAACTACCAGTTATGTCCGCCTGAAACTGTTCGTAGTGGTATTCAATCGAAATATCACATGCGTTCGCAAAGAATTCATCCTCACAACCAATTGTATTCATCATACCTACAATTCTAAAAGAAGTCATTTTGAGTTCCAATCAAAATATATTGAGAATTCATCATATATTGTTCCCGGATGTCAAATTGAAATGTTTTATGAGCTTTTTCTACAGTATATAATTGAATATAAAGTATTGAATAAATGTTCAAGATATTCACAACTCCTTATATTTTTCTACACGGAGAGAAATTTTGTATGTTAAACCTCTAGACTTCATACTGAATTGAGGATATATCAAGATTTTGAGGTTATGTACCAAACAAGCTTCATGCAAATACCAGACTTCCTTTCATGAAAAATCATGAAAATATTATACATTTTAGAATAAAATCATTTCAGAAGGCATAAATAACATAACGAAGATTACATCGAGGCCATTCTTCAAAATGTATATAAAAGCTAACCTCAAAATCCACAGGAAACCATCAATCATGCGCTTGTAGGGAATACCATTACCAATCAAAGAAAATACAATTGATAGTGATTTCTACCCTGTAATCCTTTCCTTTGCTGTAACCATTCCATCCGTATATGCAGATTTTATAGATGTCAACCCTGGTGAAAATGGGAGCGAGAAGAAAGAGTAAACGAAGCGTATGCTGAAGGGTAACAGAAATGTTAATGGAAAATATACGAAGCTTGAATGGGAAGGATACAAAGAGTATGTGGAACGGGAATTGAAACAAAGAAAGCGGGAAAAATTCAAGAAATCTAGACAAAAAAATGGTGAGAATCGAACCGGTGACTTTCACTATGGTAGGGTCTTATCCGCTGAGCCATGGATCATCGTCGACATCGATTGCTGAAACCCACTGAGCATTTCCGTTAGAACCTTGTATTAATATTGCAGCAATATTGATGCGATCTTGGAAGTACCTGTTTTTCAATTTACAAATGCAATATTACAAAAGTAACTCACATAAATATCGTTGGAATATCACTTGTAATTGAATTCTGTAATTCAAGATCGCATCAATATCGCTGCAATATTAATGCAAGGTTCTAACAGAGATGCTCAGTGGGAAGATGTTATTTGAACTCGGAATAGGTATGACTCGCATAAGCTCCATATAACCTAATATTACGTTACATGAAGCATATGTGAAACGGGATCGGAAGTTCACGAAACGTATACAGAACGTATGATTTGATGACTCTCCAGCAAGCGGGTATCATACGCTCCAGAAAGAGGGAGTTGAAACGTTTTTCACTTCGTATACATTTCCTTCTCGCTTTGTGTATACGCTTCATTTTCACCAGGGAACAAATATCTATGGTATTATGATTAGCATCTGGGTGAGTAGAATAAATACATCTCAACTTTTAAAGGCATAACCTATAAAATTCCAAGAGATGAATTCTGAACGTGTACTTTGCGAACTATTTATAAGAATTCATTTCAATCATTTTCTGAATTGAATTCTGATTCTATTTGAATACCGCTATGGATATTTTCAGGTGGACATAACGGATATTCTCTGAGTATTGACTTCCTGTTTGAATACTCTGAGAATTCTTACATGAATTCCAAAACAATTCCAGCAGAACTCATTGCAAATCGCATGAATTCTATGAGACTTCTTTACGAATTCACTCAATGTGATTCTATTAGAATTAAAAACATCGAATATATTCCGAATTCGTATGGGACTTGTGTGTTGTCTGGGTCGGCAATTCAGTTAGCTGTGGCAGCGAATTTTTAGCTGGGTTAGCAAAGGCATTTGCTGTAACAGCACATTTTTCTTCTCCGTATGGAGAATTCTGTGACGCTTTGCCGTTGAGGAGATACCCCCCGGTGAAAATGAAGCGTTGAAGTGCAACGAAAGCGTAATGAAAACGTAACCAAAGAGTCATCTAAGAGTAACAAAGAGTCACCTGAGCGTAATTTAAGAGGGAATTGAAACATTTTCACGTTTTATTTGTTTCAATATCCGCTTCCTCTACTTTTTGATTTTCACCAGGGCCAGCACCGAAACGCTAGGCAAATCTCTTGTGTAAGATTCATCAAAAATATTTTGATATTTCAAGATTATTGAAAGATACCTGAGGAACCTTACACGCAAGATTTGGTAATAGGGAAGAGTTGCTTTGATTGGATCATCGCCTTGAATGGGCTACCACCTTCCCTCGCAAGAGGAAGAAATTTAGATTGCTTTCAATCACACAACGATAATGTCACATTAATGAACATCATCACTGTATTAGTTGCTTCAGCGAAGATTCGCTGCATGGAGAAAAATTTGTAGCAGAGATCCCTATAATAATAGCAGTTTTGGGACACATGGGCATTTATGAACAATTCTCCTTTAGTTCGTAGTAATTTTTTTCAAACTCATAGTAATATGTGTCAGATGCAAAGTTATTTTCGCCAAAATTAGGTATGAATTACCATAATTAAAGGAGGAGTGCACATAAATGTCCATGTGTCCCAAAGCTGCCATTATTATGGTAAACCCTGCTACACATTCCCCGTACGTTTTTCTCCGTGTGTGCGGTCTTCCGTGGCTTGCAAAATTGAATGAATTTAGAGCTTCCGGAGTGGAGCCGCGTCTTGTATCAGTTGGTTGCCGACGTTTCGCCATCATTGCAGCTAGCTTCTACAGGGTGCTCTGCCAGCTCAAAATCTATCATCACTGTATGATTAGAAAGAATCTAAACTTCTTCCTTATGTAATAAAAGATAGTGTTCCATCCAAGGCAATGGTCCAATCAAGGCAACTCTTCCCTAAATGTTATTTTGCTAGTATCCATTTACCATGTCATTTTCCTGAAGTTCGAAAAGTGCGTTGAGAAGAATATTTCCTCAAATATCTGCGGTCAGATTCTATTCTTATATAATTCACATATATAAAAAGTACATAATTCACATATTCTACACGTGACTTATAAAAAATTGAATGAATGTTCCCTGTTTACTTTAGTTGTATAGGATTATTAGAAACATCATTTTTATATAATCTCGGCACTGTTCTTCACATATATTTATATAGGAATAGCAATGAGACAAACAACCACAGACGGAAAGAAACATACGCATCTTTCGTAACGGAAATCAAATTATTTCGAGTGGTATATAAACATTAATGTTATTTCATTGCAGAACGATTGTTTTCATAACCCTGACAGGAGCAAGAGACAATGATAAAAGCGGAATTCAGTACGATATTAATAATGTTGATTTATACATCGTATACATATATACACGAAGAGAACATATGCGTGCGGATATATATATAAATATATGAGAGAACGTACATACAAGAGAACTTGAAAGAGAGAATGATAACACTGTTTTATTAAGTAAAGCAATATACTCGTGTGAAACTATTAACGATATTGACGATCTTTCCTGTAGGCGTTGTACGATGAAATAATGACTCGATGTTTATTGGATCTATGTAACGGGTTCCGTCTTCCTGCACGCCATGAATCTTGTTCGCTTTAAATCGCGAATCTTGATAATGAAATGCGATTCAGCTTGATTAAGTCCTTGTTCTAAGAAATTTCAAAGAGTTATATAGCTGTATAACTCAGTTCTTGGATAGAATATAGAATAAAACTCGTATATAATAAACTCCCTAATTTGAATTTTATTTCTTTTCTAACAGACCCTAAGAGCAATACTGCAACTGACATTTGTGGTACAGCTAGGTACTAGTTTCGAAGGTATGAAAAGGGAGAATGCCTCGAGCGGTCGCTCCTTGCGTTCAGTCACCTTTTCTCATACATGACCACCTGCATCACCACTTTATGGAAACTCAATTTACAGAACTACTACTGCATTTGATTATCAAGTTTGTCCCTCAAGAACCTCATCAAATCATATAAAAGCTCCCTTTGTTTTCCATAACCGATCTTTCAACGTATGATAGATGGATTGCCATTTTAATTATCACGTTATTAACGGTAAATAATTGTGATAAATTTCATGTACCTACAATGCAAACTTTTGACAAATATCTTCCCCTAATTTTCCTTCCTCTAGCTCTTCGGTCTCGAATTTCCTCGATGTTTTTAAAAGACTTTTGTTTCTTTAATTCGTATGGGTTTCATTGCATTAAAGTTTCATTTGTGAATTACCAGCTCTCTATGTCTCTTTGTTTTTAAAGTACCACGTATCCACTCGTTATTCATAATTCATGAATTATGTTTCCACGTGGAACATGGAATGAAAGGTTATAATAACTCAGGAACGATGAAATGGTTATTGTGATGAATTTATTTGCCAAACAGGAAGAGGTGAAGGAAGGGAATTACAATTATTCGACATTTTGATTGGAACTGCTTTAAATTTTTAATGAACTGTTTCAGCAGGAAAATTATGTAAAGATTAATGGTATAGAATTTTTATCCTCGCAAGTAATTCCAGTATTTTTACTCCAGGTTTTGTGGTTTAGTACATTGTATATCCGATTTGTTCACACTTCATGATGCATAGTATATCACACGTAATATAATGTGAACTAAATTATTCCGAAAGATCCGTATCGGGTATCCATCGGAGGGAATATTCCTTGTCTTCCCATAAATTCTCAGGTGGATAGCATTTTCTATGGAATCCATCCATGATTGTTAGATATTTTATCTACAGGCCTATATTCTGTCCATTATTCTTTTCTCCTTTGATTATTCTGCTTCGATTTTTGCCTTTTTTGTTCTTCCCTCGGATCCTCGTCACTTGTCGATTTAGATTGTCTGTCACAGACCTGAGTATTTTTATCATGATTACCTGTTTTTTCCATCTTATTTTTTCTCTATTCGAGGAGTTTTCGGAAAATTTGGTTCCAAAGAAAGATTGTTTCCAAGGTTTTTTCTTTCTTTCATTAAATCCTTTGTTATCGAGGAATTTTTAAATACACTATCTTGGACAAAACTATTCGAATGGAAGAAATATTATCATCGTTTGGGAGATTTGGTGCACTGAGAAAGAGGGTTTAGTTTGATATTAGACAGCTAGGAAATTTGGTTGAATCAAATCAATTTTATTTGTTACAGCTAAATTTTTTATTCCTCTTGAATACATCGTTTTATTCCTATTTCAGACAACTAGACTTTTATTCACGGGAACTGAAATTTAGCTGGGACAACCAGAAATTTCAGAAGATATAGCACGAAAAATTGATTCTTTCTTTTTTAATTCATGTACTCTGATATTTGAAATGTCAAAAATAAGTTGAACAGTTATGAATTTCGAAAAGATTCCGACAGAAAACTCACTTTCTAAATTTCTTGAAGTCCATTGAAAATCCACTCTTAAAGAATGAAAATACCGCAAGTCTGAGAAGAGTGAGCTTCCACTCCATAAGGGTGGATTTTCATTCTCTTGGAGAAAGGGTTTCACTCTTATAAAGTGGTGGAATTTTACTCTACACGGAGAAAAAGGTATCTTAAAAAGTACCATAATTTATGGATTTTCTGCGCTGGTCTGACCGAGTCTAAATATTTACCTGAAAAAACCTCTAAAAGTACCATAATGTCTTGGACTTTTATACGGAAGGTATCATACTTATTTCAAAAAGTCCAAGAAATTATGGTACTTTTAGAGATTCATGCAAGTGAATATTCCGACTCGGGTCAGACCAGCGCTGAAAATCCATAAATTATGGTATTTTTCAAGATATCTGTTTTCTCAGTGTATGAAGCGAGTTGAAACTTCATTCTGGTACCCTGGTATTTGGTACAGTGAATTCTCATTGATTGCAGTGGAGAGTCGACCACTGCAAGTCAGTGCATATACAATGCACAATCAGTGGATGTTATCCGATACTTATAGTGAAATCTCGCTGATTCAATTAGAAACATTTCCTACCGCGAAACCAGTGAGTATTCACTGATATTTCACTGATTCCATTCAGTGGTCTACTTTTAACTGCAGAAATAGCGAGATTCCAGTGATTTGAATTTGAAGAATGAAAACTCACTCACTAAGGAGTTATATACAGTTAAAATTTTCAAAAAATCGATTTTTTTAAATTTCATTTTCCTAATGTACATACATTTAAGTACACACACAGAAAATTTCAAGTCGATTCGGCGATTATTGTTCAACTTACATGCATATTTGTAAAATTTTTTTACTCTATGTCAAGTGCTTTTGAAACTTTGAATGCGTTTTTCTCCAAACTGTGTTTTCAAAATCGGTGATCAAGATTTCTCGAAAACGGCTGGACCGATCAGTCTCAAATTTTACTACAAGCTTGTTGACTGTATTCTTCAGTACTTAATCGAAGGTTTCTCCTCACCGATGAATATTTTCTTTTATGAACAATCTAAGACCAAAATTTTGGTGAAAAATGAATTTTTTTTTTTAGAAGCCGCCATTTGGTCAAAAAATTTTATTTTGCTTATTCCTTCGATTAATTACTAGATTATACATTACTTTAACGAAATCCGTTTGGTTTTTTCATTTCAAAAGATTCAGTCCTGAGGTATCGTGGTCACCGCAAAGCACTTTTTTTTTAGAGGAGCTCCTGGAGATCAGCTATAACAGCTCTCAAAATTGTTATTTTCACAAATAAAAAATGTTAAAATACAGGTAAAAGTTATCTCAATATGTGTACAAATTTTTACATTGATCAATTCAACTGTCTTCCCAGGAAAAATTCTTGAAAAATCGCTTTTTTTGCGCCTCTTAACTTTATAAAACCCCTGAAAAGTGGAATCGCACTCTTCTTGGAATTGCAGAATTTTCACTCTTTAAAAGTAAATTCTTCACTCCAAGAAATTTAGCCAGCACCTTTCCAAAACTTGTCTATGAAATCTCCCTATTACGTGATATCTTCTAGACTATCATGCCTTATTATTTTTGAACGTAAAGAAGAAATTTGGAAAAACAAAACAAAATGACAAATAAATTTTTTTGCATTCTCAGAATCCCGTGGCCACGGCTTTTGAAATATTTTGGATGCTGTTCGAGCCAATTCTCTTCGGAGTGACTGGGACCCAGATCAAAATCGACGAACTCGACGGGACGATGGTATACTTGGCGGCGAGCTGTCTTTTGGCTGGTATCGTGATCCGTCTGCTGTTCACCGTATTCGTCGGTATCGGCTCCAGATTGAATCTGAAAGAAAAAATTTTCATAGCGTTCGCTTGTATGGCCAAAGCCACTGTACAAGCCGCTCTGGGACCGGTAACCCTCGACGAGATCGATCATAACGATCCTGTACAAAAAACTTACGCCGAGATCGTTCTCACGGTTTGCGTCATGTCGATCCTGATGACGGCTCCGACGGGAGCTATCATCATGACCTTAGCCGGACCTAGACTTCTAACGAAAACGACGACACCTGTGGCACCACCCGAAGGTTGGAGAACGCGAAAACCTTCTATTCGTGATATATCCATTATCAACGAGGATCCAGATCTCGAGGAAAATATGGATGAAAGAAAACCATGATCCATGCGGGGATTTCGTGATCCACTAGTGCTATCTCGCTGAAGAATTCGTGTGGATAATGAACTTAAGATTGAAAAATGTACTTGAAAAAGCTGCCTCTTTTCCTAAGATACGCATGTAAAATTGAAACAATTTTCAACCTCATTAGACCTGGATCGAGAAACGTTAGAAGTTAATATTTACAGTTATATACTATTATTTTGACTAAATTCAAGCCATATATTACGCAACCTTCAGGTTGAGGCGACGATTTTGAAATCGTTGTTGTTTAGTACCTTTATTCTATTCTCGAGGTTTCCTAAAAGTTGATTATGAATTCAATATGAAATAAACTTGGAATAGTAAGGAACTGAAATATAATTTACATATGAAATGCAAAAATGTATCACATTTTGGGTGAAATATGCTTTGTTTTGCTCTCGATCTAACTCAACCACCTTTCATTACTTCTATCAAAACACTATTGGAAATGAAATTGATAAATACTACATTTGGAATGTTTCTAAAGTTGGAATCGTTTATAGAAACTCACAAAATCCGATAAATCATTGATGTTTATCTGATCGAATGGACTCCTTAGAATTGGAAACATCATTTCAAGAATGTACTACAA
This sequence comes from Gonatopus flavifemur, assembly GCA_018340375.1. Taxonomy (NCBI): domain Eukaryota; kingdom Metazoa; phylum Arthropoda; class Insecta; order Hymenoptera; family Dryinidae; genus Gonatopus; species Gonatopus flavifemur. Next base: position 19,951,156 of record JAFFJZ010000005.1, read on the forward strand.
GATTTTGGGTCTTCAACAGTTGAGTATTTTGTTATTCGATTGACAATTCGTTTCAATAAACGATTCAAACTCCCGCAACATACATTTGGGATATTCCCCAGTGAACGATATGTTATCATCCGGAGCTCTCAAAGATCTCCTAAATATGTGTAAGAGGTCAGATAGACCTTTCAGAAGGTTAACATAAAGATATCAGAATGTTATCAGATGCGTCGATTTCTGAGGAAAATGAGAGATTACCAGAATGTTATCCAAACGAACTCTTTAAGAGGATTTTTTCCTGAGATTTCAGAAAAATGATTCCATTCAGATATCAATATGATAACATTGACAGAGCTCTTTCAAAAGATCTCTCAAAAAGCTTTTCCTCTCATAAGTGTTCACTGGGTCCTTTATTATTATTTTCGAATATGTAATGAGAGTAATTCAGTGAAACATTTTGTATTTGCGAAGAATGCTGTTTTATGGACATTAACGTTACACGTTGTGAGTATTATATTTATATGAAGAATGCGTGAGAACTAATATGTAACATTTATTTGTGTAATTATAAAGTGGATTTGGTAACTGGAGATTCTGTATTTAGCGATAGATATTAAATATATGTATGGACTATGTATTCCATGTATATAAATATGTTCATATAAAATCGTATTGTTGTATAATATGTGCAAGACAAAGATGATATATGTATATCTGTATGTTCATGTTCAAATGTTATTTTAAATTATAGAACGTTAGTTTTTTTGTGCATGTATCGCTCGATTTATTGGTTAAATTCAAACGCACATCTTTTCCTTTGTTTCCTGAAGTTGAAAAACAGATTTAGAGTAATTTTAGGGTGCTGAATACGAAAAGGATGTCAGATCGTTTCATTTGGCTCCATTTTATTCTCTCTCATAAAGTAAGAGAGCCTATACCCGATTAGGGACTAGAATCATCCGATAATTTTCATTATTACATGAATTTACGAAGTAATTCAGCTAGAAGTTTCAAATGTAAAAGTTAATTTTCGATCCATTAATTACAGAATATGTTTTGGTTGAAGAGTTTTTGCACAACTAAATACCACAAAAACCTAGAATATGAGGACTGATCGGGTATAGGGTCTCTCACCTTACATCTATTTCATAGATGTATCTGAATAAATGATGAATTTTATACTTGAAAAGTTATGAAAATTACGCCAATTCAACAAACATGTTGTGATTTTCGTTCTCAGTACTACAAAATTACTCTGAATCAATTCCCAAAGCTTAGGAACAATATTTCAATTTTATTTAGACGAGTTCTCAAATCAAACTTTTTTGAATTTAACATCTGATCTGAACTTTTCTGTTCATAGAACGTCTTGTATATAATTGAAATATGAATTTTCTAAATAAAAGTCCAATGAAAATGATATTTCACAGTGATATAAATGTGTAAAGAGTGTCCCAGAAAACAAACTCTTTTGGAGGGTGATTCCTGAAGTATAAATAAGACACTTTTTTTTTGGGGTAAAGCTGTGAAATATCCAGTTTCACAGCTGACTTAATTCAATCGAACAAGTGCATGCAACGTGAGTCCGATTTACTTGCCACCTGAATGTTCTGAACTCCAAAACTAAGCATTTTTCAATATTTTGTTTTGGTTTGTAAGATATCGACATTCGGATATTTCAAGCAGCGATTCTGGAATGAAGAGTAAGACAATTTGATGAAACATTGAGAAAATTCTGCGAATTGGCACACAGCTTCCTTGTTCCTGATCAACCGATTATGGTGAAGCTTTTGAAAATATCATAAAACAATGCGGATCGCTGAAGACTTTTTTTTCCACACTTCTTACTCTCTACATTCCTTCGAGTGAAAAATTCATTCTTGGAGAGTGAGATTCGACTCCTAAAGAGTGACTTTTCCCTCCATACGAGTGAATTATCACTCCAACAGAGTGAAGGTTCAACTCAGTTCAAAGAGTGGAATTTCACCTTTTCATAAGAGTTCACTCAATCATCACTCAAAGAGAGTGAAAATTCACTCTTATGGAGTGAAATCTCCCTCTTGTTGGACTTGCAGTATTTTTACTCTTTGGGAGTGGATTTTCACTCCAAGAAATTTAGAGAGGTCGATTGTGATGAACCTTGTATGGGATCACTATGGGATCATAACTGAACCGTGGTATGAATTTCATTGTAATCGGATAACAGGAAGTGAACATGCCCGGTTCCAAAATCACAATTTTTGATAACGTTTTTGCTTCCTGTCTCCCATTTTCTTGTAAGGATCAGGTTGAAACCTTTATGGGACCACTACCGGCACCGCATAAAACTGTGGTACAAATTTCATAACGATTGGATGACAGGAACCGAAGATATCCGCATGATAACGGTATTTTCGAGATTTTCAAATTCTGTTTCGAGGCTTAAGGGGATACCGGCGATCCCCGCTGATGCAACCCGCCATACAAACGTATTGACCGAGTCAACATTTTCCCGGCAAGAATACTCTGAATTGAATTCATGAAGAATTATGAAATTTTCAGGAATCAATCTTCAATCCTTCATGTATCGCAGTACATCGCCCGAATTTTGAATTTCGGAAGAAAAGGTTTGCGTTACCGACTGAGGAAGAAATATTTCTTCTAAATTCAAAATTCGGACGTCAAATGAAAGATTGACGATTGATTCCTGAAAATTTCATACTTCTTCATTGATTCAATTCAGAGTATTCTTGCCGAGAAAATGTTTACTCAGGCGTTACGCTTGTATGGCGGGTTGCATCAGCGGGGATCGCTGGTATCCCCTTAAGGGCCATGGAGCATTAAAAAATGACACAAAATGTTTCTACGTAGTTTCTAAATAGCAGCAATTACAAATTTCAAATATATAGCAATAAAGTTCCTTCCTAGGATTTGGCTCTAAATATAAATCCAAAGCTCAAAACACATTCCTAAACTTGAGGAAATAAGTTGAAAAATTATTGACATTTTTAGGTTAATATGTTTATAATCGTTTGCATGATCCCAAGCGATCATTTGCAATTCCAACCCTAGTGAGAAAGAGAAGCGTATACACGAACCGCGAAGGAAGCGCATACGAAGCGAAAAATTTTTCAATTCCCTTTTCTTGAAGCGCGTGATGCCCACTTTCTGTAAAGTGATGGAATCATACGTTTCATACACGTTCAATAATCTCTCAATCCCGTTTCACATACGCTTCATGTGAAGTAATAGTAAGTTACATTAAGCGTGGGCGAATCATACCTATTCTGATTTCAAATAATATCTTTGAGCAGTTAATCCCAACGGCGATTCATGGCTTAGTTAATAAAACCCTCGGTGCCATGGTGAAAATCGTGAGTTCAATTCTCGCTATGGGGTAGAATTTTTTTATTTAAGTTCCATGAATTTCATGCGCTTCCTTTGCTTCAATTCCCTCTCCGCATACTCTTTGTATCCCTCCCATTCGAGCTGCGTATACTTTTCATTATCGTTCCGGACACCCTCCAACATACGCTTCGTTGACTCTTCCTTCCCGTTTTCATTTCCACCAGGGAATTCCATGTTCGAAGCTCAATTTGAATAATTTACTTCATCATTGTAGATTTGAAATTTGTATTTATTGTTCGGTTGATATCAGAAAGTACGTAGCAAAATTTTGTCCATTTCTCGAAGGACCCCAGATAGCAATTTAGCCTTGCTGCAATGTTGTCATGGAAGCTTGTGACAAGGTTGACATAAGCCTCCTAGTTGACATACGACAAGGGTACAAGCTTACAAAACCCTTGCAGCAGAGTTGTAGCAACCTTACACTGACAAGGTTGTCGATAACAAGTCAAAAACAATCCAATGACAAGTCTGACAAGCTTACGACAAGCTTACATGTTATCTGGGACTCCATGGTTCTTGATGATTCAAATTTGGTTCCCTCGCGTCCGATTTGTGTGGAATTTGTACCGTATGACCAACACCCGTGAATTGGATATGTACAAAATTCCATGGCGGTCGGACAATACGGACATAGGGAAGACATGCTTTCAAAATATTGTCAAAAAACGCGGATCGCAAAGAAAAATTGTCCACAGTTTTCAACCGATTGGGATAAAACTCATATGGGGCCACTAATGGATCATACTCGGAACGTGGTATAATTTTCATCACAATCGTATGATAGGAAGCGGTGATATGCGCGGTCACAAAATGTGCACACACACACACACACACACACGCACGAAATCAAAAATTTTTTCTGAGTTTGGCCGAACATTTTGGCGTAAGAGATTTCGACTTCTCTAGTCAAAAGTGAATATATACGACCCATACATAATTCATACATAATACATATATAATCCATATTTGGTCTACCCTAGTAAAAAGGGATTATATATGGTCTGTATATAATTATTGAAGTTCATATAAGTATTATTGAGATTCATATGGGGACATATATAGTTATATATAGAGCTATGTATAAAAATTTGAATTGTTATATGTAGTAAAAAATCTGAATAATTTTTTTTCATATATAATTATTTCAAATTCCATATATACCACTATATATAACTATATATGTGCATATGTAAATTTCAATAATACTTACATAAACTTCAATAATGATATATAGACCATATATAATCCTTCTCTACTAGGGTACACATTAAAAAAGTGTGGAATCGTATATAATCCATATACAATCCATATATAAGGCATATATAATCCATGTATGTAGGATATTTCATGAATGGCTTATTTTTTACATAACCCTAGTCAAAAAGGATTATATATGGTCTATATATAATTATTGAAGTTTATATAAGTATTATTAAGATTTATATATGCACATATATAGTTATATATAGTGGTATATATGGAATTTGAGATAATTATATATGAAAAGAAGATTTTTCAGATTTTTTACTATATATAACAATTCAAGTTTTTATATATAGCTCTGTATATAACTATATATGTGCTTATATAAATCTTAATAATACTTATATAAACTTCAATAATTATATACAGACCATATATAATCCCTTTTTCCTAGGGAAGTGAACAAATTTTGCATTCATGGGTCATATATGGATTGCATATGAATTATATATGGGTCATATACACGCAGAAAACAGATGTGTTGAAAAGTCCCATAATTTATTGTGGATCAGCGCCGGTCTCTGACAGATAGAGTTTTCACTTGAATTTACTTTTAAAAAGTCCCATAATTAGACGTATTTCTACAAGAAATTATGGTACTTTTGAAGCTATATTCAGGTAAATAATTCCATTCATCACAGACTGGTGCTGATCCTCAATAAATTATGGGAATTTTTCTGCGTGTATGGGCCATACATGAATTCAATATGAATTATGCACGGATTATATATGGCTGTATATGACTATATATGAATTTTTTATGGATCACATATAATTTCCATATGTTCTTATATGATTCATTTTTACTACACTGAACAAAAGATTCCTTCCAACCAAATAGATAGTTTATTTGTCCTCTCTCCATAAAATATTTCTTAGGATTAATGAAATATTCAATCGAATCGAATAATAGAATGCTTGCCTCAAATAAATTGATCTTCTAAATAAATAGTTTATTCGCCACAAGTAATCAGTTTTTGCATCCAATTGAATATTCAATTTCTACAAATAGATATTTTATGGAGAGAGGACAAATAAATATTTTTTCCAGTGTAGGGTTTGGGGACAAGAAAATTTTCGGTCCCCGGAAACGATCACAAAACTTCCCTCCAACGAGGAAGCAAAAGAGACTTCGTTTCACCTCAGGAATCAGCCCTTGAATATTTTTGAAATATTTTCTGGGACACCCTATGCATGCATATTCGAAAAATCAGTTCTTCCTTAGTTCAAATGAATTAAATCCTCCTCTCAGATCAATATGTACTATGACAGATAGAATATTAATATTTCATTCATGAAATTCTAAAATCCCATAAATATCGTAGAGTAAATATAAAAGGAGTTTCCAAGTTCTGCGGAGTTAGTTGTTAATCGTGATACAGCGATTTTCATCATCATGGACGCGTTGAAAGAAACTTCAAACGAATTATGAAATTCTTAGTTACTTCGTAATAAGATTATACAATGAGCTATATTATATAGCTTGTTTCACTCGTGAATGAGATTCATGAACCTTCAATTAGAGAGCGTATTGAAAAGTTATTCGATTCGCATGTAAAATACAGATAAATGAAGATTTATTTTTGCATTCACCGAATAATGATGGCAATGAGTGAAAAGATAAAATTATATATACATATACCTTCAAAATAAACTACAAACATGATTCAAATATATCAAGCTTAGGAAATTTCCTAAGCAAACTCTGAATTCAGAATTGTGGTTTGAATTTAGTAAATAATATTCTTACAAGCAATAAATATAAACCATTTTCATAATTTTCAATACGTGTATGTATATCACGGAAATTGTTAGAAAATATTGAAACCGTCGTAAGAAAGTTGTACATACGTTGAATAAAAATTATATAAAAATTGTATATAAAATTTCTGAGATTCAATAACTACCAAAAGTTGGGAATCATAAAGCGGATTATCGAGCGATTGAATTTTCAATATATTTTATTCCCGCTCGATCGTAATATTCGAATGACTTTTGTCCCTTCGTATTGTTGAAAGAAATGGCGGGGATAGGAGAGAGAAAATTCTTTAAAATACGATGAATGAGGAAAAAAATTTGTCAGAAAAATGTATTCACCTACTACTAGGATGTGTGTTGTGGAATGTAATATGTCAGCGTACTCATAATGTACGAGAAAAGATAAGGTTGACTCGTCGCGAGTGGGTTAACCCACTGACACAGGTTTTTACCAAGAGTAACAAGATTTCGATGATGAAAGCTCTTTTTCTCTTTCCTATTTCCTTCCGCGCGAGGAAAAACGATGGAAAAATGCCTACGCTCTAGTTTTTCCTCCCTTTCTTCCCTTGCCGCGATGCTTCTTTTCTCTTTCTGCCTTTATTTCGTTTTGTTTCATGAATGATAAAGATATAGAGAGAGAGTATGCACCACTAACGAGATTTACATTACGAGAGTTCATTTTCAGAAGGGTTATACTGCTCGGTGAATTTGTATTTAACTTAATATTATTTATGACAAGTGAATATCAGGTATATATTTGTAATGAATAACAAGTGTCCTAAATCGAAGAATTTTTTTTTGTATAAAATGTAAGAAAAAATTGTATTTTTGATAATTTGCGAAGAAAGAATTGATCATTAATTTTGTGACTCCAAATCTTTGATCCTTTCGATACATTGTTTTTGTATTGATTTCATTGTATAAAAGAAAATGATGAAATATCTGTAAAGATGAACGGGCGTCTATAAATGTTGTAGAATAATTGGCGAGTCAAAGAAGAAAAGCTCATATAAGACACATCGTTTGGATAAAATGATTTTAAAATATCAGAAATTGAGCGTATATTTCAAATCATGACCCGATGATGAGTTTTTATGTATAGAAGAGTACGCGAAAGAATTGCGCACTCTTTCTGCAGAACAAACAAGCGACTGAACGTATAAAATGTAAATTGAAACTTGTACAAGTGAATTGTTTCTCATCTTTTTTACAGAATGAAAATCTATTCCAAATGATTCAATCTCTTCCAATCCAATTCCGTTGATTGGAATTGTTTATCACAATACCGAGTACAATTTCCGAAAGCAATCAAATATTCAATGAATCCATTTTTTCCGACTATTCAATCGAATATTTTATTATATTTCAGAAATTTTCAATTAATCTTAAATAAATATCTACGTGTAAGCAAATATCAATGACACTCCACGCAATACAATTTAGCGCAAGATAAGAACTACAGGTAACTAAAATAAATTAGAGGCATACTATTGACATAATATAACAATTCATACGAAATAGTGTGTTATATTTTGTCCAACAATCGCGGTTTCCTTACACGAAATCGTCGACGAAATCCTACCCGCTGAATGGAAAATTGTTTTCAACGCGATTCTGTCTAGAATTTGACAAATTAATTAGAGTTATGCGTTTAACATTATTTCCATAATGGAAACACTCGAAGCTCTCGTTGTTCCCCTCCTAGTACCATCACTACTACTATTACTACTACTACTAGCTGCTTGGAAGTAAGGACCACGTTCGACCAAGAGCACCTCTCTTCTCGGTGATTATGAAAGCTCTTATTGATGCAGTGAACGACGTAATAAGATTATAAACGTGCTTCCTCGTCCCTCTACCTTTGTCTCCACGTTCGTACCAGAAGAACCTTCTCTCCTTGGTAGATGTCCCAGATGTTGTTCCGACAAAGGCAGTATATACAAGCGTACTATATTCATTTCATCATCCGAATTTCAAAAGAAAAAACAAAAACCAACTACTAATATAATATATATGTACAAAAAAAATATTTTATTCGAAAATATGCGATATCTTAGGTTGTAAAATAAAAGTACAATTAAGGTGCGGTGCTGACGGCAAACGTGGACATTAAGGTACTGCTACTGGCACTCTTTTTCACTCTATAAGGATCTTGCAGTGCCGTCGTCGCATTACTGGCAGCCCTCTTTTTATCGTCCAAACCCAATCGTCTTCGTAATGCCAAATACACTCTGGTCTTGAGAACAAAGAGAATGAAGATCAGTAAACCCTGAAGACAATTGACGACATCCGAAACGTAAAAGAATTCAACGCGCCATTGCAAGTCCGCCGCGTAATGGTTTATGAAGAAAGAGATGAACTCCATCACCCAAGATATCCCCATCACCACGAACAGTTTTACGTTCATGATCAATCTAAATTGAAGATAAAAAAAATTTTATTATCGTTTCTTCATTCTTTGTATGAAATCAACTAATCTGTATGTATTGTATGTATTAGGTGTACAACTTTGCTTCCGCCGTTTTTTCTCAAAATTGGAGGCTTTATTCTGAAAAAGTAAATACATACTTATGATTCGAAGTACTGGCCTTCGCTAGCCACTACTTTTTCTCATCTGTTTTGGCAATTGTCGGATCCAATCTCGGAAAAACGATGCATCTTTTGAGGCGATCCACGAATCGATTCATTCTCTAACTTCCCTAGTAAAAATGAATCATATAAGAACATACATAAAGCATATAGAAACCATACATAATTCATACGCAATCCATATTGAATCCGTATATGACCATATATGGCCCATACAGAATCCATATATGACCCTTCGATGCAAGACTTTTTCATACATGTGAAAAAATTCTGTCACATATGAAATATTTTTCGTATATGGATTTTATATGGATTATATATGAGTCATATATGATCATATATGGATCACATATGGATTAAATATGGATTGTATATGATTCTATGCATTTCCATATATGAATCATATATGAATTTTATATGTATTATGTATGGATTATGTATGGGTCATATATATTCGTTTTTTACTAGGGTTTTTCATAAGAATGAAAATGCTGATCGCTCAGGCCGTGTGCCATCGATCGAAAGAAAAGGTAGTCGGAAGGAGCAATGTCTGAAGAGTACGGTGGATGGGGTAAGACTTCCTATTTTAGGGTTTCCAAATATGTCTTGGCCGGTTTTGAGACATGTGGCCGAGCATTATCGTGTCTTTCTTGGTACTGTGGCAGTTTCTCCTTCAATGCTCGGCTCAAACGCATCAACTGCGTTCGATATCGATCCCCTGTAATGATTTCACTCGGTTTCAATAGCTCATAATACACGACACCGAGCTGATCCCACCAAATTCAGAGCATAACCTTGGCACCATGAATATTTGGTTTAGCCGTCGCCGTGGGGACATGTCCGGGCATTCCCCGAAATTTTCTGCACTTGGGATTATCGTAGTGGACCCATTTTTCGTCGCCGATCACAATGCGGTGTAAAAACCCCTTTCGATTCTGTCTTTGAAACAGCTGTTCGCAAGTAAAGAAACATCGTTCAAGATCTCTTGGCTTCAATTCGTACGGAACCCAATTCCCCTGTTTCGGAATCATTCCCATGGCTCTGAGGCGTTTCGAAATGGTTTGTTGAGTTACTCCTAGGGGTGCACACGATATTCTCGTCGAGACTGAAAAAGAATCGATCATCTTAATTTAAACGTGTTCCAATGAGGTATCCACCGCACAGAATTCCGACTTCGTATCTAATGAAATGGAATAATCGATCATTCCGATTTCATAAACAAGATCAACCAAGATATGCTTCCGGTATCGTTGCCAGTCTCGTCTCGTCTCGGTGCAACGCTCAATGCAGATCTCGATATAGATCTTGATCATTTTCATTTGCAAGATCAAAACCTGTCACGAATTTGTTCCGTCTGATGCGAAGCTTCAATTGAGTTTAGTAAACCATGTCTTATAAACAGTAGAATGATGAATATAGATCATTTTCCAAGTTTTTGACGCGAGTCTCGTGTGCACCCCTAGTTACTCCCAACGATCCTGCCAATTCTTGCGTTTGGCACGAGTCTTCATCGAGTAATGCTTCCAATTCGGAATCTTCAAAAATTTTCTCTCTTCCACCGCAATGTCGGTCTTCGACATTAAAATCACCCTCCTTGAAACGTTGAAACCATTCACGACACGTTCTTTCACTCCAAGCAACCTCACCGTGAGTACTTGAGAACATTCGATGAGCCTCAGCCGCAGTTTTCTTCAAATGAAAGCAGAAAATCAGAACTTCCCGCAAATGACGAGAATTCGGCTCAAAAACTGACATCTTCGATCGAGGAAAAGTTCATAATGTAATCAAAAATTCACTAATATAACGATGTTGTTACGTTGACACGTGTCCAACCTTACTGTGTGACATTCATTCCCTAACCCATTTCGAACCCAATCATGTATTTTAAACGGTGGAAGCAGAGTTGTACACCTAATATATTTACTTGGTTCTGTCAGAATGAAATCTTCTGCTCCGAGAATCGGTTGGATCGGCAATGACTCTCTTTATCTCCGCCTTGACTTTGCTGCAATGTATGGAAGTGAGAACGAAGAATGCGACATTCGAGATCAATTGAATAGTGACTGGACCGATGAAAAAAGTGATTTCACCGTAAAAATCTTTACCCTCTGTAAAGTAAAACACATGTTTGTTTAAAAAACAAAGCACATAAATTTGAACTGATTTTAATATATAATACATTGTTCAGTTTACTTCTTAGTTTGCCAGAATTCATTGCACAACGATTGATCAAACAAATGAATTCAAAGTCAACGATTCATTGCAGCACACAGGGTACTTAATTCTACAACTCGGGAAAAAGTTTGAACTTTACAAACTGTGCGATCGAATTGAGAATCTTTTCGATTCTCAATGCAAAGGTATAAGAGAACTCGAGAAAAAGATTTTCGTATTATCATTTCTTGTGATCAATCAAACTGGAATTTCATTTAAAGAAGAAACTTTCATCCAATTTATATTCCACAATTATCCATTCCTTTTATTTATTCAATTCAGGGAAAAACCAACACGAAGCATTTGTTTTTTTTACCATTCACCAAATATCAGAACGACTGATTTTCACATTCATTTTGCAATCTCGTCTTTTTGGAGATATATATATATATATATATCCATATATGACATTTGTTCATTCGATTCTGTATTCATTAAATACCCCTTGAGAACGTTGGAACCTTGATTAATAATGAAAATCTCGGAGACTGTGGAGAAAAACAAAGGAAAAAAGAAGCCGAAGAAATCTTGTAATAAAATGAAAATGATATTTTGTATGCGATATTTGGCTTGGTACAACGTAAATAAAAACACGCCAAGGTACACACATACGCAACTCGATCAATGAGATCTCTATGCTACCACTTCGACTCTGATATCTCGTATAGAATTTTTTATCTAATGTTATTTTCATGTTCAATATTCTACTCACAGGATCCCCTGGTACAAATGATATATGTATTTGTATTTGCCAACTGGTGACATCGTGCAAATAAAGATTCGTTCCAATGAAAGAAATTCTCTCCAAATATTTTGTATGGGGGCTGCAGTTTGATGCAATACGTATCAGTTTATTATTATCTATTTTTATATTTGACCACATCTTTGGCTTGAATAATGTTTATAATTTTCATTCATTTTGAAAATTTCTGTTGTTCGATTCGCCTTGTATTTTATCAATATTCGATGTAGTTCTATTGAAAAATCTAGCTAAGAATGCAAATGGATATTTATATTTTCCTTGAAAAATCCGGCAATTTTCTGTAGATTTATTTGAATTCCGGGAATTTTTTAGATGGGAAATCTTCATCAGGAGTCACAGCTGGATTTTCATATCAGATGTTGGATTTCAAATCAGCAATCTCAACAATTTTTACGATTCAAAGATTCAGAGGTTCCAAATTGAAATTATTACAAGTGCAACTTTCAAACGATCGATGAAGTTTTCAACATCGAAGTTCAGCTAATATTTTGAAGTAATAATGATGATGTAAAACAAAGAACAAATAATCTTCGATCTTCCTAATCCTCTTTCTTTTGACCTTCCTCATAGTTTGAGTTCTTGAAAATATCAGAAGTACCTGGAATCGTAATGTTTGATCGACGTTGTGCGTTGTGAATTCCTTCTTCGTTTCAAACACGATTGACTCACCTGAGAACCAACATCTCTGTATACCAATATTTGGTCTCAGATAAAAAGGTAGAATATCCGTTTGGTAATCTGCAACGATGCCGATACTCGTGATCACGAACGCTATGCCCCACGCGTAACAGCAATACGAAAGGAATCTCTTTCTATGCCCTCGACCTCTCGTCGATGTACTACTTCGTAACCCTCTGTAAAAATTATATGCATGAGTGTATTTGATTTTCCATTGGCATAGGAATAATTTTCAATATACGAATCTACGTCTCCCAACTCCAAAGAATGAGTATTATTGTGCTTCCCCCATAGGAATATTTCTTTGCAGAACTCTAAAAAATTCTGTAAATTTCCTCTGCTTAATTGTCAGATTTCACACGCTTGGGAAGAGTTTTTCAAAGACTTTTGTAAAGGAATTTTGCAGAATTTTGTACAGTATTATCCAGTCTTTTCCACAAATTTCTGCATTACTCTGCGAAATTCTACATAATTCTACCAATCTTCATATTATATGATGGACTTCTCTACATATATTTCTGCATTACTCTACAAATTTCTGTTCATCCCTGTCCACTTTTGGCTGACAAAAAAAGGTTTTTCCGGAGTTTATCTCAGATAATATCGTTCGAATCTGATCTGAGTGACATTATGGAAGAGTGACCATAGTCCCCATTAGAAGTTTCCCCAGTGAGGATCGAACCCGGCTCCTGTAAGTGAGGAACAAAGCCTCTATCATATCAGCGAATCTACGAGATCATGTAATCGATCTTGATCTGTTTGCATCTTAATTTCAGACAATGCTTCTTCGATTGGGTCGACGATGTTTTTTTTTCGTTTAATCTGTTCACGTTTTAGATTCAGTCATGAAATGATCTGAATTTAAGACTTTCTTTTTCACAGTGTATGAGAAACATCGCGGGAAAAAATCTTGAACAATTCGTTTCCGTGAGGCATAGACGAATCGATTCAGAATCTTTTCAAATGAAAAATAAATAGCATTTGCACGGAAAAAAATAATTAGCTATTATTTGGATAGATAAAAATTGGCTACTTGAGCTATTTTTTAGCTGTCACAGCTAATCACTTAGTGGTAGCAGTCAGAAATGTGGCAGCCACAGCGAAAATTCAACAGCTGAATTATTTGGCTATCCAAATATCAACCACCAACTCTGTGAAGTTACAGCTACGATTTCCTACTGTGGTAGCCGAAAAATAGCTACAGCTGCAGTTATTTTGGCTACAGCGGTGAGGAAAGGTTGCTAAAAAAGTGAGTAGCTGCCACAACTATTTGATTTTTTTGCGCGTGAGAAGAACATTTTTTATAAAGTGCACCTTGAAATTTCACTGCGTGCTGGAGCAATTTGATGAAAAAATTTCAAAAATTTGTCTGCGTGGAATATAAACCAATCGATCCAGAATGACCTTCTGAAATGAGAAATGAATAGGTCGTGGGGGAGAGATTTTTTGATCTTAACTTGTAAATTTTACTGACTGCTGGTTAGAGCCGATGACAAATTTTGAAAAATTCTTTCCCGTGAGAAAATTTGATTTTCCTCTGCAAATGTAATCTAAAAAGAATGTATGAATTCGGACTGAAAACTCATCTCTCCGCCACAAGTTGTAATATTTTTGAGACAGACCAATGAAGAGAAAATTCAATTTTTTTTCTGATGCCAATGCGATTTGCAGAGAGAAACGTATGAATTCGTGAAGAAGATTCTTTTCCTCATCGGATGATTCTATTATTTGTCGAGCAAGAAAATATCGGAAGAATAATTCCACCTTTCCTCAACAAAACAACTTTGATCAAAAAATTGGAAATGCGCAGCGAAAACTTCCCTGGTGATGGGAATTTTGAGAAATATGCAAAATTTCATCGAATTTTATAATATGAACCTGTGGGGAAAATTCTTTATTTCTCTGATGATTGCGATGATGCAAAACATTGCGATAAAACATTTTTATTGAGGTAATTTCGTACCCTTTACATCACACGGACGTCCAGAAGATTCTGCATTTGCTTCGCTGGTATGATTCGCAGGAAAACGTATGGATTTGCCGCGTAAACTCCCATTTTATAATTAAAATTCTATATTCTTTCCCACCATACAAATGTGAAGAAAATTCCCTATTTTTCTGCAAGTATCATTTGTATGGGAGCCCAAGTAACACAAGAAGTTCTAAGAATGTGCTCGAACATTCTAAGAATGGTCCAGCACCTTTTTAGACTGTTCGAGCACATTCTTAGAACTTCTTGTGTTACTTGAGAGAGTAGAGATTTGTAGGGAAAACTCTACGTTGCTTTCAAGATTTGCAGAGAAAACTCTTCACTTCCCCACAGTGAAAAAAAATCATAGAATGATCGCTAGAAGGGATAGTAAACTGGTGACAACTACGAATTCCTGTACAGAGTCGCTAACAGAGACGAGTAATGGTTCCTATTTTGGTATACTTTATTGTATTTTAATATAACAAAATAGGAACCATTACTCGTCTCTGTTAGCAACTATGTACAGAAATTCGTAGTTGTCACCAGTTTACTATCTTTCCTAGTGATCATTCCATGATCTTTTTTCTCCGTGCCTTCAGGAATGTTTTGCAAAAGAACATCGGGATTTGCAGCAAAATTTCTGCATTTGATTGAAATATGCGGGATTAGGTAAGAGTCGCAGAATTTTCAAGTAAAAATTTGCACGAGAAATCCTTGATTTTTCTGAAATGCACAGTTACAGAATTTTGCATAGAAATATTTCTATTGGGGTTTTATCAACATCTCATAATTGAGACCATCTTTCACAGAAAATACTACTAGTTATCGGGTACTCATATTATGATATCATAAGAATATCATATCTTATATCAAATCTACATCTGGATGATAAAAACATTCACCTCAATCGCCAAAGAATTGCAATATTCTATCTCGATTGATCTCAGTTCAATTCTCGAAACCATGCGAAATAATATATTTTCATTTTCCAATAAAGAAAGAAATTTTCAATTTGAATATATTTCAGTTTGATCTATCCGTAGAACGCGTATAGGCAAACGTACCATCTCGCATTGATGCTCATTCGAAGGTTTCATATCTGTAACAGGTCTCTCCCTCGATGGAACTCTTTCAATTATAAGTTGGATATTATGCAAAAAAAATTGAGGTTTTCTGAATCTTGGTGGAATTAAAAGAAGAAACGTAGATGCCTTCAATCTATTTTCTCTCCTGCATTTAGTACAAACCTTTCGTTCGGCTTGAAAACATAAACAAGTCAGACTGTCGAGAGACGAATCTCGACTCTCCCTCGCTGACTGGTAATGTGGGGTTCTCTCATGTATCAAACAAAGAGATACTTTGAAAGGATACACAACAAAATGTCTTCTATTCGGAAACGAGAGTCGAATGAAGGAAGGAAAATAACGCGGAGAAAGAAACATATACACCCACACGAGTTATGATAAATACTACGCTGAGAAAAGCATTGCGTTATAACTTATTACGCATGTTCACAACTTCAGGATGGGTCTAATTGTTGTAATAATCTATTTGAACATTATATGAATATTCTCGTGCGTTTTTTTGGGTTGCTATAAAATGCCGAATTCATAGCATTTATAATGGACTAAATACTTGAAAATTCATCCACCACAGTTCTCTTCTTGGTTTTGCATTATGATAAATTTAACAAGTTTTATGATGGTTCTATCATAATCATACTGTGTTATCAGAATAGAGTTCTATAATTTTGAAGGATGAGTCGTGGCGGATGAGACTCATTAAAAAAACACATGAACTTAGCAGAGCCCTGGTTAAAAAATCCCATTGAACCCATTGGTTGCTATTGATTCCTATTGATTTAGATGCAGGAACACAATTCAAATCCATTCATTTCATCTTTCTTATCGGTTTGAATTGAGTTTTTGTGTCAGAATCAAAGGAGGTCAATATGAGATCAAATTCATATCGAACCAATCAATTTTTGAAAGATTTCAATTCAATTTCGATATGCTAACTATGAATTTGATATCAAATCGATATCGATAGGTTTCTATATCCAACTAAAAATACAATCAATATGAATTACTGCAGACATTTGATTCATTAAGCTACCTAGATAACATGTAAGTTTGTCATGAGCTCGTCAGATTTGTCATTCGTTTGCTTTTGGCTTTTTATTGACAATTTTGCCAGTTTAAGGTTGCGACAAGTCCACTGCAAGGGTTTTGTAAGCTTGTACCCTTGTTGTACGTCAACTAAGAGCCTTAGCCTTCCATCAATCTTCTCTGGTAAAAAAAAATCTCTCTGAATCTCTTTATATTTTGGGACATTGGTCAGAGAAATTCAGAGTTATTTCAGAGTAATTCAGTGGAAGTTAGAGACTCGCCAGATAGTGATACTATATCCTGAATCTCTTCAATTTTCTTTGAATCTTTCTCAATTCATTCATTTATTTAGAATTCAAAGCTCCCTATGAACTCGGGTGCATTCCTCTGAATCTTCCAGAATTTTATTCATTTAGGTCTCAAAGCTTCTTCTGAATTCATCAAAATCTCTCTAAATTCCTGCATATTTATGTGAATCTTCCTGAACCCCTCAGAATTTTAGTTATTCAAGTCCGAAGCTTCATCCGAATCTCTCTGAATCTCTAAATCGATCTGAATTTCTCTGAATCCCTCAGAATTTTATTTATCAAATTTCAAAGCTTTCTCGGAGTTTGTTTGAATCTCTTCAAATCTCCCTGAATCTCTCAGAATTTTATTTATCCAATTTTAAAGCATCATCTGAATTTGTCCGAAGCTTTTTCTGAATTTTTCTGAATCTGCCTGCACTGAGGAAAAGGGTTTAGTTGAATATTAGACAGCTAGGAAATCTAGTCACTACAAATAAATTTTATTTGTCCTGGCTAAATTTTTCATTCCCATTGAATGAACTGCTTTATTCATATTTCAGACAACTAGGCTTTTATTTACGTCAGCTAAAATTTAGCTGGGACAACTAAATTTTAGTTACCGCAACCATGTGCTTTTCTCCCAGTGTGAATCGAGCTGGATTTCTCTGAAGTCCTCTAAATTCCCAGTGAACATTTTTCCTCTCAACATTTCAAACATTCATTATGTTCTCTAAATGATATCAGAAAGTCATCTAAAAGCTTTCCGAAATCGACGCATTGGAGAACTTTCTGATATCATTCAGAGAACATAATGAATGTTTGAAATGTCGAGGGGAAAAATGTTCACTGGGTTCTTCTGAAAAATTGAGCCCACAGTGTTCCTCAATTTACTTATCCTGCAATGTCCTTGAATGCCTCTCAAATCCTGAACAAAAAATTCTCCTCGATCTATTTCTCTATGAATCTGTCTGGCTTTTTCCGAATTCCTCTGAGAAAATTGAACGTACAATTTTTTTCCAATCCACCTGTCTTGAAATCTCTATGAAATTTCACGAATGCCTTTAAAATTTCGAACCAAGAATTTTACTCATCGTATTGTTCTCTGAATCTTTGTGAATTTCGCTGAATTCCTCTGAGAAGTCCGCCGCTGAATTTTTCACGATTTACCTATCTCTGAATCTTTCTTGAATTCCTTGAACGCCCCGGATAAAAAATTCACTCAATTTCTTTGTCTCTATATTTTTCTGAATTCCACTGAATTCCTCTGAAAAGTTCAACAAACAGGCTCTGATTTACGTATCTGTCAATCTCCATGAACCCCCTTGAATACCCCGCAAATTCTGAACCAAAAATGTCACCTCATTTATTTCTCTTTGAATTTCTCTGAATTCCTCTGAATCCTTCTAACAATTCCAACTGACAATTTTGTCCAATTCACCAGCCTCTGAATTATGTTGTCGAAGTTTGAATCGTTTATTGACGCGGAACAAAAATTCCCACTCACGAAATGTAATGAATTATGGTTAATCATCTCCTAAAAACAATTGCTTGAAACTTGAAACATCGTTCAAATAATGTACTGCAAAACTTTGGGTCTTTCGATAACTACCCTGTCTGAAAAGTCCAGTAGATTCCCATAAATTCCCATAGATGCTGTGACACTAGCCACTATGGAAACTGATAGGATGTTTGATTTCTATCAGAACACTGTAAAAAATATACTTCCTAAACTGCCAAAGAAGTTTGGTAGTTTTTTACACAAACTTTTTTTGTAAATTACCAAACAAAAGTTTGTAAACATTCAAAAAGTTTTGTGATTTCACGAAGATTTTTGAGAATTCACAAACTTTTTTTCGGCAATTTACAAAAAAGGTTCGGAAATTATTTTTCCAAACCAAGTTTGTAAATTTCCAAGCATTTTTGTTTGGAATTCAACCAATTTTTTTTACAGTGTATTTATCAGGTTTTGCTGATCATACCGATGGAAACCCATAAAACATCGGATTCCCCATAGAATCTTATAGAAACCCTCAAGTCCTGTGACACTAGCCACTATCGACACTGATAGGAAATCATGGATTCCAATAGGATTTGGCCTATCGGTTTCTATTGGTCTTTTCGCACAGGGTAATTCATTTCAATACACGATTCAAACTTCAGCAACATCTGAATTCTTCTGAATGTTCCCGAATCACGCTGAATTCCTCTGAATCTTCCTGAATTCCTCTGAAACGTGAGATTTTCAGAGAGCTTCGGAAAAATTTCTTTTACCAGGATTGCCATAACCTTGCCTGACAACCTTGCAATAAGGTTAAAATTGCTATCCGGGTAGATATCGAAGCATTTTATTTCAGTCAATGATTTATTTTAGTCACTGATGTTTTTTGGCAAAACTCAGCAAGCAAAACCTAGTGATTCGAAGCTTCCATATGTTTCCCTCAAAGGAAGTAGTACCTATTCCGATTTATTATGAAAATTTAACAGTGAACTAAGTGTTTCAAGATGAACACCTTGTAAAGTATTGTTTGTATTTATAAACAAAAGAGAAAATTAGAATGATTGAATTTGATTCAATAAACTTTAGATGGCTTTTATTGACTATTAAAACTCAATTTTACTCTAAACTATCCTCGTTCTTTCACACACAACAATTTCATGCATCGTAAAGTAATGAACATCAATGATTCATGAACCACTCTGCGTTTCTTTTTTTCATCATCGACTTTTATTAAAAAACAATTTTATGCATATACAAACATTCCATACGTGTATGTATAAGGATACGGTATAATCGATGAAATCAAAATAAAATTCTTCAAGCTTTGACACAAACGGTTAGAATTTCCGCCCATTACTCGATACCTAAGATTTTCCCCTCGATAAAAAGAAAAGGAAAAACAATGAATTATCGGAAATATGGTCTTACCCAAATGTCCACCATATGTCGAAACACATGACGTTCAACCAAGAAAACGCTGAAAGGAAGGAGAATAGCATCGTATAACCTGAAAACAAAAACGATGAATGTGAGAACACGAAAAAGCACTTGTTTCAGCCATAATTTCACCAAATCGTTCTATAAAGATGATTTGATATTAATAAATATCATGGTTATCATCATACTATGTCATATTTATACTAGAAAAAAAGGTATCCAGGACTCAATAATTTTTCTATTCTAATTGACGTTTCGTGAACACATAAACCTTTGTCATCCAAATCCAGAATGTCTCATCTATTTTCACATAATTGTTTTCTCATATTTCATTGGTATTTAAATTTGAATCAGCAAAAGGGCATCAAAAAACCGTTTTCATATTTGACTAATATATTCCGTATACCGAGAAAAAAGTGCTGTAACCTCGATCTCAGGCAAGGTTGAATACTTGCAGTGATAACGTGTCGACTACGGTACGGTTTGATCAATTACGAGTAGCTGCCCCTTAACCTCTTCGCTGGTTTCATCGTATCCAATTCCGCTGGGGATGAGATTATTGCCCGTTTTTCTCAGAGTGGAAACTATTTTTAGATCTTATCTTTCACAAAAGAAAGGAATTCATGGAGAGAATAAGCCCGCTTGAAAATTTTCGAAATCAGAAATTAAAACTTTATCTCATTAAAATTTTAATAGGAAACTGAATCTGCAATTTTTTTCTCAAAGGAACCTTTTTCAAGCTTCATTCCTCATCTTGTCTATAGTTTCTTCCCCGTTTTCACGAACCATTACTCTTCTTTTTGAGTCTTCTCTTGAGCAAGAAAAGAGAAGAGGTTGTCTGTTCTCTTCATGTTGAACACGTACATCGCGCATATATGAAAATCATGTCAGGGGCAGTCAGAATAACATGTACAAAGTAAAATCTTCTGGTTTGAAAAAAATACCTCATGTGCATAAACATCATTATGTTTCCAAGCAACAACGATGCGATAAACATTCGTCGTAAAAGGATGGAGAGCTCTCATATTGATTACGCGATGTGAAGTTAATTATAAAAACTGATGAAATTATGTTTCGCGATTTATTTTTGATGATTTCTAAATATTTATGGATTTCAGTTTTGTGGCAGAAGAAGCAGATTTCAATTCCGCTATTTTGAAAGTTGAATTTGTTCATTAGAAGGGAGAAGGCCATAACTCAAAACCTTAATGAACCGCATAACGAATCCCGAAAATTATGTATATCCGCATTCGTGTAACGTTGATTAACGTTGATAACAAAAAATGAGAAATAATCTGTACATTCCAAAATTCACAACTCTCATCGTACCCAACCGTTTCGATCTCACATAATACCGAGACCCCTTTTTCTTCAACTTCCTCTCCGAAGTCCAGAGTAGCGTAGTGGGTTTATGGTTTGATTTATGGCCCATGTGATTTTCCAACCATTCGTCTTTGGGCTACATATTCGTCCTTCCACTCTTTTCCACCAGCTAATACCGAGGATCAAGTTCATATATAACTTATAACTTTCGTGACTGGAAAAAAGATATACACACGATACCTATATTTCTTTCAAACTCTCGAAATCTACTTTTCCAAAATTATTCGACGATTCATTCAATCCAAAACTCTTCTACTTTGATCACAATTATACGAAGTTACAAAGAGTCCAGATTCTTTATTCTTTATCTTTGTAACAATCTTATTTATGAAGTCAAGCGACGGCAAAGGCGGCAACAATCTTTCGTCCTCTGTTGTTCCTTTCGTTGTTCTCATGATAATTTGCTGCTGCAGAAAGTACCCTTTTTTCTTGTAAATGGCTTTTCTCTGACCCATCTTGCCTGCTGATTCTCTTCCTTTTTTGTTTTCTTTCGTCGTTTTCTTCCTCTTTCCTCCTTTTCCCGCAAGTTCAACGGTGTGTAAACGATTCCATTCAACGTATATAACATAATTTTATGAATTTCTTCGTCAGCAAGAAAATCTGTATTCAAGTTGAGAAATAAGTGTGGTCTCGGGGTGTGGAATACTTGATCACGACAAGAATTACCACACTGTATTTAGTGGTTCAAGGGAATCTAACGTTATCCTCGATTATATTTCATCTGATTCTTTACTCCTCGAATGATAATGCATTTAACGTATTATTATTCACGATCCAAATCACGATATCCATAAAAAGAAGAAAAAGAATCGGGATTAATCATTTCGACTTACCTAGGAATTTGCACACGATATCAGAGCTTCCTTCCTCGTTATTCCAAAGGTAGGTTCCTGGCATTGCGAGAGAGATTACGGCCAAACAAGCATAAGCCACTAAGAGGCTCGACACGTGACACATTAACGTTTTCCCGTGAAGATTTTGAAGTGCAGGTAAACAGGCGTACACAAGCAAAGTCATTAAGAGAAATGTGCAGCTTGTTAATTCTAAAGCGGCGTTGATTCCGAATCTGAAACATGAACATTTCAAATTCGTTCTCACTAAAGACAAGAAAAAAATAATTACAACTCCGTGGTAATAAAAATGTGCATATCTATTTTATTTCCATCTTTTAGTATCGAGGATTCAGCGGTAATGCGGAGAGCTTATAAACCATAATCCTCGTATATTTGGTAGAATGATAGAATTTTTAAAATACGATTTGCACAACCTATTTCTCCCTGCGTGAAGATATACTTGAAATAAGTATATCTTATGACTAATGCTCGAAGAACGAGTTATTACTTTTTAACGACCATCTGGTTGGTCAAAGTGCTGTGGAAAGAGGAATCTTGAAATAAGAATCAATAGTGACTCTGTCGGGAGAGAGAAGAGTAAAGAGAAAAATAAAAGAACTGTGTTATTATGGTAATATTTCATTTCAATTTTATTTGCGATACACACATTTCTCGGAAAATTCATTGTATGAATTCTCAAGGGTGCTTGTTTCGTGAGATATCCGAGATACGATGTTGAAAAAAAGAAGAAGTATAGTATTTCTTTCATTTCATAATACTTCCTGAATTATCCTCAATTTAAGAATTATTTTCCCTATGCCAGGTTTTTATGTGATCCCAGTTTATAGCTGTCGTATATAATTTATTCAACGTAATACAACACCTGATCGTGAAAAAGAAGAAAATTTGAAACGCAGATAAGAAAAACAAAAGAAAAATTTCAAAAGCCAAGTCAATGTTAATTTCCTCTCTGCCCGAAACTCGCTTGTCATTTCACTTTCAGGTCTTTCCAGGTTTTTGAAAAAAAAGAAGGGTAAGATATGTGTGAGGGTATAGATGTACGTAGGTGGAGGGAAAAATCCAAACAAAAATTTCAAAGACTTCTTTTTTCCACACACACTCTCCCACGTCGCATGGACACGATTCTTTTTCGAGTCAGTTGGAATACAAAGAGACGCTCGATTTCTTTAACTTCTTGTAAAATATTTCGCTACTTCATCATACGATGTACAATAGAAACGTGGATTGGGAAACGTATCAAATAAGAGAAAGATAAGATTTTTTTTTTAATGAAAAATTAAACTATTATATCGTTCTTGATATTTTCACTCGAGTTTGCGAGATTCGCTATAAATGAATGTGATGACTTGTCGATTAGAGGACAAATTTTTACATATATGAAAGGAGTTGCAGCTTTTGACATTAAAAATCTTATTCTTACATAATCATTTCTTTATCAACAAAGTAACAAAAGAAAGGGGCCAAATGAAAAGATTTTCCCCTTCGCGTATAAAGCATTCATGCACACACACAATGTCGAGAAGAAATCTATGACTTTCTTTCTCTTCTTTACATTGTTCTCATTATCTATGTTCATTCTTTGGACCCAAGATACATGTATGACCGACCTACCATGTAATATATCAACATTTTTCAATCTTTTATATTAAGCGGACGAACTCCATGGCGTGGACCAGAAAAAAGAACAATGAAAAATTCGCATGGATGTGCAATACATATTGATTACGATGCTTCGAGTACGCTATGAGATCGAACGTGTGTGTATAAGATGTTTATAATAAACAAATATAAAAACGGATAAATGTGGTGTTGGGTTTCGCGAAATCCCACAGAAACGATCGCGAATGCCTTGTTTAAATATTCTTTTGCCAAACAAACCATTGGGTGTAATGAATGATGCTATATCATCTTGCGGTATTGGAATCATCCTCCAAGGCTCGAACAGTGAAATGGTAATGTATATGCATGACGAATATGCAGACGTTTGATCAAATAAACGGTTAGGTAGACGAAATGCGATATGAATGTTGAAATAATAAATGTTTTTGCGTGGATTAAAATCGATACGTATTTCTTGGATACGAGGAAAAGATGAGGTACGTACGATATAAATAATGCAATGTTTCTCTTACAATTTTTGATACCGAATCTCCAATTTGGATTCTTTTTATCTCAAACTCGTCTCTCAGCGAACACCAGGTGTGAAACTTGTGGGGAAATATTGCATCAGACGTTTTTTTAAACATTCAATTGATGTATTTGATTCATTGTCCGGAAGGTATCCAATAGATGTCTGTGGAGACGTTTTTTGTAACATCTTCTGACAAGTTTTAAATGCACACTGTAAAAAATGTTTATGGGGTCGTCCATAAATTACGTGAGACGTTCAAGGGGGGGAGGGGGTTCATGGAATTCTTACCAGATCTTACAAGGGGGGAGGGGGAGGGGTTGCACCAAAATCTTACGTAAGATGGATGTAACTAAATATTAAGAAATTCAATTTCAACTGATTTCGAAAAACACATATTTCCTTCAACTTTTTCAAAGATTTTACAAAGATGATGTTCTGTAATCAAGTATCCTTGGATAGTCAATTTTAGTAAGTTAATAATCATCAATGTTATACCATAATTGAGTCATTTATAATTTCTGTACACTTCTGTATTATATTACCTTACCACATGAGGGAGGGGGCGGGGTTTAATGAAATCTTACGATGTCTTACAAGGGGGAGGGAGGGGCCTGAAAAAATGCCAAAATTGTCTTACGTAATTTATGGACGGCCCCTATGGGAAATTTCACATACATGGATAGAAAATTTCCCGTAAATTTTGGGAAAAATCCTATAAATTTACAGTAAGAATGCCATGAAGATAGCAATTTTAATATATTTTTATGTAAAAATTCCTATATGGGAGAATCCCGAATATTTTTTACAGTGTAGGGGTTTTGGGTTCTGCTTTTAAGGAGGTATTCTGATCTAGAATTTTGGAAAACCCGATTTTTTTCTTTATGCTGCATATTTTCATAGTTCAGACTTTGGAGAACATGTTTTCCGGAGGGTTTCGTGAGAAAATGTGAATATAATGCACTATTGTAACACCCCAAGTGTGTATTGACGGTGGGCCCCATCTACGCCCAGGGTGGGTACCCATGCTACCCAACGTGGGGACAACCCTGGGATGATAAGATCGTTCCCAGCTTGGCCGTATTGCTTTGCCCGAGAATTGATAACACCACGGGCCCAGCATGAACCCAGACTAGGCAATCAATATTGCCCCTTCCTTTTTGTTTTGAAATTGGAAAATCCCTAGCATGTATATACCATGGAGCCCACCCCGGGCCAGCATGGGCCCCATCCTGCCAATATGGGCCCAAGACTTGGCCAGAGTGGGACCAAAATTCTTACACGCTGAGGATTGTACACACATGCTCGGGATATAGATTCACCCCAATCTTGGCCTAACGCTGGTCCAAATTGGGGCCAAGTTCAAATGTGCCCGCACTAAGATTCATTATCTCCATTTTTTTTTCCACTATAATTGTATGGGAAAGCACAACACGGCCAAGATTGAGCCTGGAGCCCATTGTCATTATAGGCAATACACGCTTGGGACTTACAAAAGTTCAACTGAATGTCGCTGCATCTCACTTGACAAATTCAGTCTTTTCCACTGTGTCAGCATTTGTTTTCAGCGCTTAGTTTCAGATAAAACAGGGCTAGTTTTGGCTGCATCTTGAAATGAACTTATATGCAGAATCAAAGCAAGTTTCACTCCTTACTTTGTAGACCGTTTGAAATTGTGCTCGAATCTTCAAACGCGTTTTTCTGGAAACTACTTTTTTCGAAACGATGTGCATGATATCTCAAGTTTTACTCAATCGATTTACTTGAAATTTGACATAGAGCTCATTTATACATTGCAGTACCGTACTACGAGGAATTTTAAAGAAATTTGTTTGTTTTTTTTTTCTGAGAATCCCGAAAGGCCCAAAAACAGGGAAAAACGTACCTGTTTTTTTTCAAACCGCCGCCATTTTGTGAGGAAAGTTTTTTTTCCAAAAAAACTCCTCGTAGTGAGATAATCACATCCTTCTTCTTCAAGAATTTACGAACCCAAGTGTTTTTCAGATCACTAGGTGGACTGGAATCCTGCACACCAGGTCACGACAATTTTTTACGAGCCCCCACTTTGCCGGTCTGCAGATTTTTCAATTTTGGGTTTTTCCCTAACATTCCTAATGTTTTTCAATCATAAATTGTCGATAAATAACTGGTGAAGAAATGGATGGTACGAATATTCACTGGATTCTTTTTATGACGTTCGAAAAAATACTCAAAATCCGCACTTCTAAACCAGCATACACGGAGAAAAACGCAGGTCGAAAATATAGTAATCTTTAATAAAAATTTGAGAATATTTCTTAAAATCTGAGAATTTTTCTTAAATGCATAATAAAGACATAACGGTCTACTTTTTTGTGGAATTTTATTCGAAGAACAATGAAAAATTATCAATACTTAATAAAAAATAGAGAAACATATAAAGTTTCCAAAAGCGGCGCGTGAAATTTTACAAAAATAGTAATAAAATTTCAATACCCTACTATTCACTTTGTGAAATTTTGTATGCGATTTTTAGGAGGTTCATATGTTCCTCTATTTTTTATGAGGTATTTCTAATTTTTCATCATTTTTCGAATACAATTCCACAAAAGAATAGACCGTTTTGTCTTTATTATGCATTTCAAAAAAATTCTCAGATTTTAAGGAATATTCTCAAATTTCTGTTAAAGATTACTATCTTTTCGACCTGTATTTTTCTCCGTGTACCCCCTCAATGAAAGAAGTGAATATCTCCCCTCTGAATGGATTGATACACTGATAACAAAGTTTAAATTTTTCACAAATCAATATTGGATACCTGGTCTGTGAGAGTTTCATTCCATTTCATTTCACAAGATTCCAAATCATGAATTTGTATGACACTGTTAAAAATGATTGTGAAATTCCCCCCCCCCCCCCAAAAAAAATGGTGGCAGCAAAGTTCCTCCACAGATGGAGAAGTTTTGAGTATAATTTGGTGGATTAATTTCCTTCATTTGTGGAGGATTGAGCACCCAAAAAACAAAATCATTCCTCAAACTGGTGGAAAACCCCCTCATTTTTGATGGAAAAACAATTGAGGGGACGAAATCCACCGAATAGTGTGAACAAAAACTCCCCACATTTTTCACAGTGCATCAAATATATTTGGGAAAAGAAATCGTCCTCGAAGAATGAAAGCTTTATTTGAGGGGATACCAGCGCCGTGACACTAGCCAAATCCTTTCTGACAAATTATGTGAAAATCAAGCAACAAAATCGAAATATTGCTCTGTACAGACCTTCTTCGATCAATAAAGATAGTCTGTACAGAGCGATATTTCAATTACATTGCCTAATTTTTGCATAATTTGTCAGAAAAGATTTGGCTAGTGCCACGCCGCTAGTATCCCCTTAAAAATCATCGAGTGGTTTCAAAATTATATATAATTTTATATAAATTCTATACGATTTCGTAATATTTTTTTAAAATGATCTCCAAGATGATTCAAGACAATTTAAATCAATTCCTGTCCGCTCTTCAAACAGTCTTGCGAATTCCTTCCTCGATCTATCAAGGAAAAACATCTGAGCTAAATCAAAGGATTGTGCATATTATTTTATATTTAAGAAACCATGACAACCTGTATATTTTGATTGATAGAACGTAGGCAACACAGAGCATACATCGCACACTAGTTCAAGAAAAGTTCATAAAGATTTCAATTGAGATTTTTAATTTGATTTTGTGCGAACAAGTTCCGAGGGAGGCGAGTGAAAAACTCACGTCATCAAATGTAAAAAGGAAACTACACGGAGATAAAATATCTTTCCGACTGCAAAAAAGTTCCCAAACTCGGAACTCATTCATGCGTGAACTTTGAACTTCTTTGCTCCTATGTTGCTCCAATCTTACATACACTTCGTTTGATACATAATCAAGTGATTCATTCAAAATTGAATCTAAATTCATTTCTTCTTAACCTGAAAGAAGGAACGCATACGAAACGTATCCTTCAAGGAATATAAATGCAAATTTCTTCGAGTTTCAAGATGGATTTCAAAGATCCTCGATATCTGAGTGTATCAATAAAGCATGACGCGTTGGCGCCAAAGTTAGCATTTCTCGTGTTTCATTGCCATCACGTGGGAGACGAAGCGTAACCAAAGCATCAAGAGCAGGAGTGAATCTAACGAGACAAGGCACAGAAACGTACTGCTCGCGAGAATACGTTTTTTCATGGGTTTAGGTCAATGGACATTCAAGACACTAGTCTATATGTAATTTACTGTGTTTGTGCCTGATTTATATATTTCCGAAGGTTGAATCGTTTATAGAAACCAAAGAAAAATTCAATTAACTCCTTGCAATTGAAAATATCATTTGAAAGATATAATACACGGTATACTGCAAGAATTGGGGTCTTTAACAGGTGAGTATTTCGTTATTCAATTACCAATTCGTTTCAATGAACGATTCAAACTTCAGCAACATTTATTTATATCAAACTCCGCGTTCTACTTAATTTGATAGAAATTCTATTGACATTCTTACAAACTTTGATCAAATCGTTTTTTTATTTGAAATTGATTTTGAAATTTCATTTTGGAATCAAGTGAAGTTGATTTATGATTCACAGAATTTCGGAGAAAAATGAAACCCACTCGATGGAGTATATCCTGTCTGGAAACTCTATACAATTCCTCCTCGCTCACCTTTATTGAAAAGCAAAGTTCAGATTCAGAGAGAAATTGTAGAGTTTCAAGATCTATATTCGAATTTTCTATACGGGAATGTATTTTTCTTCAAAAAAAAATCATCTATGAAAGATCCTCAAGAAACAAGATATTCAACGTAACAATGAATATGTGAAAAACCCAAAGAATATTCTTCACAATGAAAATAGTACCCCTTAAATGACGGCAACGACGCGTGCTCACATGTACGAAGCTGAAGTCATTCACATCCTATGAGTTAGCGATGAATGATATCTTATAAAAATGATCGATACTGTCAAATATCTTCCAATACTGATGTAGAATATTGAATATGAATTTGATATACATACCTGGTGGGAGAAATTTCTTCCGTAGGTTCCACGAAAGGGTGGTCGAAACAAATAAATGGATAGAGAGCTTCTTGATATTCCGAATGATTGTGGAATACATCCATGCAATATTCATGATGTTTGTAAACTTGATATTCAGGTATGTCGATGTGTCCTTTGGATGTCAGACTCCATCCTTCTTCTGGCACTACCGGATACATTCCGTACTTGCAGGGTTTTCCAACCAATAGACCGTAATCTTACAGGCAAAAAGAAGAAATTTATTTACCTTTATACTGAACATTCAATATCGGAATTTAGAGTGCTTATTCATGAGTGTTACTGTAAAAAAAGGCTAATGTTATTGATTTTTCTTGACAAAATGAGTTATGTTCTCTGCCCAGACAGCACAAATGATCATTTTGAATTCACAAAAACTTATGAAAGAACTCCTTGAACAGTCCCCGTTATGACAATAAAAATGAATTCAATATGAACTCAATGAATTCAAAATGCATACATGTCGAATGCCTGAATAGTTCTTGATGAATTCTTTTTGAAGATTAAGTTATTCATCAAGAGTTCATTTTGAGTTCAAACTATTCATAATGAATTCATGTTTACTGTCATAACGGGAGCTCTTTGCGGGGACTTTTGTGCTGTATGGGTGATTATCATTGAATCAAATTTTATATCGAAGATGGCAGCTCTTCTCATTTAGAATCACTTATTTTGTTTATGTTTTGATATTTTTCAATATTCAAAAAAATACAATGAGTATTCAGTTTTTTGTCATGGTTTTTCGTAACAAGTAACTTCGAAAAAAATTATTATCAACGCAAGACATTCGTTGATCACAGAGTGTCTTTAATATGAATCTTACACGTTCGACAAAAACTTGTTTCGATGGAATAAATATTCATTCATTTGAACAAACAAAAATAAACGGTTGTATAAATTGTACATATTTCGATGACTATATTTTTGGTACGAATTTATGCATTGTGAAAAAAAAAACAGGAATTTTATATCCCTGAAGTTTGAATCGTTTTTTGACAGAAAATTTCAACAGAAAATGGATGAGTAAACGTTTTTGAATTCTACTGTCGCAAAATTGTTTTCTAATCAAAATATGTTCCCGAGTGAACAAATTTTCAAAATTTATATATTTACCTTGTATGTGAACTATATTGAATTATGTAGAATTTTGAAAATTTTCTCACTGGAGTTATTCAGAATTCATACTGAGCAACTACAAATCTTAATTTTCTCGAATTTTCCAATGTTCATTTCAATAACTGATTCAATTTCTCCATGATATAAATACTTAAAAATTATAATTCTTTACCATAACAGCACTCGAAATTTCCAAATGCGTTTACAACAATTTCAAATTCTCCCTCTCTCGCAAAGTTAGGTAAAAAAGATGAAGACAAATCCATAACCGTAAATCATCGAATTGAAGCTCGAATTGAAGAGCGCCATAATTACTGAAGTACACGGAAAAAATTAGTGATCCAAATTTTCGTCCACTAGTATGTCACTTTGGGACGGAGCACAAATTCCAGAAGAATTCGTACATTGGATTTTAATAATTCGTTGACTCTTCCCATTATTTCGACAATCAAAATGAAAAGTGAATTCCATCGGTAAAATCATGGACAAAGTCAACGAATTATTAAAATCCAGTGCATGAATTCTTCTCGGATTTGTGCCTCGTCCAAAAGTGACATATTAGTCAACGAAAATTTGGATCACCAATTCTTTCCGTGTAGAATATTGTACACAATCTCATAATGATTTTTTGCTGCAAATTCATGTTCATAAATACAGGTCTCATTGTTTGCGAATTATATATTGGAAAAACTTGTAATTATTTTTGATAAACTGCAGAACGATAAACGTGAACCTCTTCACTCGACGTATCTGAAAACTAATCACGCGACTCACTTGAAAGAGGCGTGGGGTGAAGAGGAGTTTACGTTATCTACGAAGTACTTCCTCATAATCTCAACGAATCTCTTCATAACTTTGATTAATTTTATTCATTTGGATTAGCACTCTAAATTCAAAACCAAATCATTATGATATGATATCGAAAAGTAATAGATCTACCTAATACGTCAGGATCCTTTTGATTGGAGACATTTAAGAGTGCTTCGTGGAAACCAACCGACGTGACTTGCGAGGAAATTTTAACACAACGATTCATCGTGAGCACCTCGTCTTCGGGACAACATTTCCTCACACATGATCTTTCAAGGCAATATTCCAGGCTTTGGCAAACACGCAGCATCAGCCTCTTCTCATCCGAATGAGAGTCTTCATCCAACAGCTCGAGACAGGCATTGTCTGGTGTAACGAAGAGCTGATCTTTCTCTTTATGACCAGCGGATGACGATGGAATCCTCACCTGTAAAATCACTCTCTTCGTCGTACTTCGTATCCCTCTCTTCGACAATTTGTTGTAACTTTATTGACTATTTCTATTATCTTGAATTACCCTCAATCAAACTCACTGACATATGCATTCGACACCTTGCGATGTAAATGTTTATTATGTGCCTTGGCTCTCTTTATGCCAATTAACATGATGTAATCTCTCCTATTTCGAAACTTGGATATTATTTACCCTTTGAATCCGAGTCAGTGAAGTTTCAGGGAAATTTCAACGAAAAACAGTGCTACGTGTTTCCCTGGTTGTCAGCGAAGAAGTGTTGTAATCAAATTAGAAACTTCGTACAAAGCTACGTTGTTTTTAATGATATTTACTTGAATATTTTCACAGAAACGGATATTCCAAATTGATCTGTAGAAAATTCAATAAAGAAGAACAAAAATCTCACAATCCAAAGACGGAGAAGTTTAATTAAAGATCTCTTGAGATTCAAGTTATTTGTACCAGCATTTTATGAAAATTTCATGACTTTAGTTCCGATACTGAGAAACAAAAATCATATAAATTCAAATTAACTCGACTGAGTTCGATTAACTTTTATTCTGAAATAATAAGACAAGAGAAATGATGTGAAATACCTTTTTTAGTACCACGTAAAAAGTGCATTCGATCAATTCAACTTAGAATCAGAGAATACTTTATTTGAGATAAGTAAATACGTAATTGAACAGAACCGAAGCAATATTTGAGTACGTTCGGGTACATATTGGAACAATCGTTACAAACGTACTGTTACATGGGTATTCGATTCAATACCTACTCCTATAGACCCGAGTACGTATGAGAAAGAATTATTCAATCATTAATTATTCACTAACGTCTTATGCCAACCATATTTCTTAATAGCAAATTTTCAAAATTGTACACAATTTATATATAATTCAATACAGTTTATGTATAAATTGTATATAATTCTGAAAATGTTTCTATTCGAGATACGATCCGCACAATATCAAGGTGAAATTAAAAGTCCTTGTTCTTTTTCTTCATACTCCTAGCGTAACGTTACGAAAGTGATTGAAATTGATTAATATGCATAAATGAAATTTCCTTTTTCGTCAAATATGCTTTTGAAAGGTTTACATTTTTTCCCCATAATATAATTTTGTTCTCCGGATAAAGATATACGGTGGAAGGTCATGGAAATATCATTTGCATTGGAAGTTTTGAAAAGTTTTTAATGAATTTCGTTTCAACGAAACCGAAACATTGTGATCTTTTTTACTCTTCGACGTAATATCTTTCTACTTCATCCCTCCGGACTGGTTATCATTGAACATGAATTATAAATGAAGATTTATGTAAAGCAGTTTTATTGAAAAGACAAATATAATAATGAGCGTATGGTAGCTTTTCAGTCAGTTAATTAAACCTCACATCATTACGTTACTCATTCCCATTGTGATTTGAGAAGTATCAAATGTGGATGATGATCAGTATTAGTTTTTTCTCACTTTCATTGGAAATTCTCATTGCAAATTCTCATTGCATATTGCGAATGTTGATTATTCCATTTAGATCTATGAATATTTGAATCCATCCTGCTGACAATTTGAATTCTATGCTGAGAGTTTCATTTTCCTTGCTCAATCAAAATGTTTTTTCTTTCTGAAATAATTCAAAATTGATTTCGATTTTCCGTCAAATTCATTCGGTATTCGGAAAGTGAATAATCCATCGAGAATTCGCAATTGACGTACGCTCGCTAGGAAATCGATTTGAGTTGATAGGAATATAAATATTGTTGTTTAGATAGATAAAAATTTCGAAAAATGAAAGACTGTTGGAAAAGTTATGAAGTTTTTTTTCTGAACGATTTATTAAACAGAATTCATAATGAAATATTGAATTCAATAATATAATTCTTAATGCTGAGAATTTTATTCCTAATATTGAGAATTTCCTTCTTGATTTCAATAACATATTCGTGAAATTTGATAAATAATTATTATATTCCAATAAGAAATTGTGTAATTTCATCACTCATATTAAATTTAATGATCAGCATTAAATTGAATATGAAAATACTGCTGTGTCCAGAAAATGAGGTGAGATAGCATTAATTTTCAAAAATCTTTATTTATTCTCCCAAATCAAGTTCATCGCCTCCAAAGTAATCCCCCCCCCCCCCCCCCGGATACAATGCACTTATGCCAACGCATTTTTCAATTTTCGAAACAGTTGTTAAAGCCGGTTTCAGGGATGACCTTTAGTTCTCTCTTCGATTCGGCTTGGATCTCCTCTATCGACTCAAAACGGGGTCCCCGGAGCGGTCTTTTGAGTTTGTTAAATAGCCAGCAGTCGCACGGTGCCGAATCAGGTGATTACGGTGGTTGTGGGACGATATGGGTCAAGTTTTTTTGCAAAATAGTCACGATGAATCAATGCAGGGTGAGTCGTTGCATTGTCGTGGTGCAAAAACCAAGAGTTGTCTCGCCACAATTTCGTTCTCTTTAGGCGAATAGCTTCACGTGAATGACGCAGAACGTTTAAATAATATTCTTTGTTGACAGTTTGAGCCGGTGGAAGGAACTCAAAATGCACAACACCACGATAATCGAAGAAAACAGTCGACATAACCTTGATTTTTGAACGGCTTTGACGTGGTTTTTTTGGTTTGGCCCCACCTTTAGCGCGATATTCACTCGATCGATCGGTTGTTTCCGGGTCGTAAGCATGAATCTACGTCTCATCTCCCGTAATAGTGCGTTTCATCTCGTCTCGATAGTCAGAAAGCATTGTTTTACAAACTTTAACGCGACGATGTGTTTCCAGGAAATTCAGTGTTTTTGGTACCAATCGAGATTTGACGCGTCTGAGGCCCAAAACATCCTTCAAAATGGTATTGACTGATCCTTCTCGAATGTCAACATCATCAGCAAGATTTCTAATTGTTAATCGACGATTTACCAGCACCAAATCTTTGATTTTTTGAACGTGGACTTTGTCAGTTGAAGTTGATGGTCGGCCGGGACGCTTTTCGTCTTCGACACGTTCTCGACCTTCTTGGAACTCTTTATACCACTCGTAAACATTTTTTTTCGACATAGCCTCATCGCCAAAGGTTTCCTGCACCATCCTCAACGAAACAGCAACAGAAAATTCATCCCGCAAACAAAATTTGATACAAATTCTTTGCTCAATAATGGCAGACATTATAAAAATTGAAAAATTCACTTTGAGCAGCTTACAAAACGAAGCGTATCTCAAACACTAATGAATATTCTGATGTGACCCTTGACACGGATATCAACGACTGTCTCACTAACTCGAAAATAAGAGCACTTCCCCAAATACATTCGCGCACAGAGTTTGAATTCAAATGTCACCTCACTTTTTGACACAGTAGTATGATATTTCATAAAGAATTCCGTATTGAATTTAAGAACTACTCTAACAGTGCATGCAAACGATCTCGCATAGTCCCGAAAACATTCTCGCAAAGAATTTCGCATAGTCTCGGAAATGATCATGCAAATAGTCTCGATTATAAAACAATCCGAGATTCGAATGAGATCTCGCCAATGGTCTTGCAGATCATCTCGCAATGATTGAAAAATGTTGGAACTTTGACCCAGAATGAAGAAATTACATTCCTGAATGAAAAAAAAGCCGATTTCATTCAGAATCGAACTTAAATCTTGAATATAGCAGACCTTCAGAATTTACAAGAACTTGACTCGATTAAAAATGACTTGATAAATCTCCTGTACGATGCAAAAAATTTTGTTACTGGAATTGTCCCACATAGCACAAATAACCCAGAAATATTACAATAATAGTACAGCAGTATTGAAATATTGCAGGAATGGCACTGCGATATTTGTGCTGAGTGGGGTGTTGACAGTACATATTACATCTTTTTTATACATCTGAAATGTAAAAAGTTAGTCTGAGTAATTCAACCATAGGAATTTTCTATCACATAAGAAAAGAGAATAATAAAAAAAAAGTGATCTCATGAATTAATTAGAATACAATGAAATACGAATGGGCTATGATGATCGGTAAAACAATATCGTTTGATCTCTTTCCATTAATATACACGGAAAGACCGGGTCTATTAATATTTGGAAAAATGACTGTGAATTGAGGGAAAACGAGAATCGCTGGAAAATATTCGTAGTGAGTATATTAAAAATCCGTAGTCGATGTATTACCAATTGATAGTTTCACTGTGGAAAATACCAATGAGACTATTAACTGTTAATATTTTGACTACGAATTTTTGGTAGACTCACTACGAATATTTTTCAGCGATCCTCTTTTTTCCTAAATTGACAGTCATTTTTCTGAACGTTGATAAATTCTTTCTAAATATTGATAGACCTGATCTTTCCGTGTACCATACAGAATGAGTTCAATCAACTTCAAGTGATCATGACATTTCTGAAAGATATCTGAGATGGTTGTTTTCAGGAATATTCGAAGAATTATTGGAGAATGAGATTTTTCTGAATAATTGCTCATAATTTATCAGGTTATAGCCTTACAAAAACTCTGGCATAAAGTATGCAACGAGCATTCGTTAACAACGTTGTCGCCAACAAAAATCCAGATGTTAGGTGATGGTTGTAATTTCAAATCCTCACTGAATTATTGAATTACCGATATCCTAGTACCTTCTCAAGAACTACAATATAATTCAAATTATCGTAATATATTTAAAAATGGAAATGGATTTTGAAGGAAGTCGTTTGTTTTATAAAGGCAAATTGTACGATCGATCAGTCAAAAATGAAAAATCAATGCTTGCATTAATAAAAGTTCAATAAGATGACAAAGTGTTTCATGCGTTTAGAAAAAAGAGTTAAAATTTGAAGGTACGTGACTACGTTTGTACCAGTTTCCTCTGAGAATTAGAGCAATAATATGCGAGACTTTAAACGAGATTATTAGCGAGGTCTCGCTAAGGTATTGGATTGTTTCATAGGCGAGACACTTGTGAGACTCTGAATTGCGGTGTGGGAAATTCAAGACGAAAATCTATCGCAGAATACCATTCCATATGTCGGATTTTAATACTCTATGTCCTCTCAGAAGTGATTAATGCGCTTTTCATAACTTTGTTTACACTAAACGACGACGACAAAACCAACACCACCGCCAATGACAGGAAATTTTCAAGTAGCTCGTTCGAGTCGAGAACCGTCCAGAAGAATTTATTTACCCATACTTGATTACGATGATGAGTGAATCTTGTTTGCGCTAACGAAACGCCGATCGCGCCAATCATCCAAAATCAATTCAAAATTGTTCGAACATGATAAAGAAAGATGCATTTAAAGAAAATTAATAATTCAAATAATTAACATGCGTGACTAATTATATATTCTCATTCATTAACTCGAATTAATCCTAACGATTGTAATTGC
Source organism: Gonatopus flavifemur (assembly GCA_018340375.1). Classification (NCBI taxonomy): domain Eukaryota; kingdom Metazoa; phylum Arthropoda; class Insecta; order Hymenoptera; family Dryinidae; genus Gonatopus; species Gonatopus flavifemur. The sequence continues at coordinate 19,988,296 of JAFFJZ010000005.1, forward strand.
AATATCGTGAAAATTGAAAATTGCATTCGCAAAAGATAATGCTTGGATGGTTCAGCCGTAATTGACCGAGTAATTTACTTTATCGATTTTCATTGTCTTTCTCAGTCATATCCATCGAGGCGAATGAACCCCTTCTCCTTAATAATTCAATTTCGTCTAGTTCAATTAAATTGTATGAACTTTCCGATGAGAATAGCTTAGCCAAGATGTCGTAATAATGGTGTTATTTTGACGAATTTTCGGTCAATGTAACGTCAGAATTGCGTCAATTTGATGTTATTTTAATCAAACTGTTCTTCCAGGGTTGAGATCAAACATGTATATATGGCAATTTAACTGAACGGAAAATTGATTGAATTATCGGATTAATTCTCCATGCGGATCGCGTTATTGCTTTTCTCGGTCAGGGATTCAATTTGGTTCGATCAAGTACATAATTCATATCGAAAAGTGTGTATCAACCGCAAAAGGTATATTTGAATTAATTGATCTTGTAACCCAATCGTACATCGAAATTTTTTTTTTTTCAAAGGTTGTTAATTGGCAGGGTAGAAAATTTTCCGCCGAATGCTTACTGTGGAATCTGGAAAAAATAATCTGATTACACTGCCGTCTGGATGTCATAATAAACATGTCAGAGATCCGACGATAACCATTCATTGCTGTATACAATGTAAAACACGCGTACGTTGGAAACCTTCGACCCGCTTCTTCGCATACGTTATGTCTTTATTCCTTCCTTTTACGTATTTACACGCTAACGTAAACCTATTTGAAGATCCTCACTTCTTTTGTCATTCCTTGTTCTTTGTCTATTTTTAAGTTAATCACCTGACACCATTTTCCAAGGTATTAATTAGGAAATGTGAGAAATACCAATGACAAAGACATAATTTACTTATCGATCTTCGTTTTGTATTCACTCATTAAGATACGAATTATAAAATTTCAAAACTTTTCATTTTTAACTGAGTGGAGTATTCGTGCAGTAATTCAAGTTTGTGCGACTATATCGAACTCGCTTCGAACCCAAATTCATCAAAATTTACTTACACTTAACATTTGATCGACCATGAAGAGATCACTGGCATTGATAACATAATCGAAGATAGCCTTCTCGCACTTGGGCGGACCCTTTTCCACGATGAAGAACTCCGCCTGATCGTGCAAATTTGTCGGTAAAGCATCGACAAATCCTCTGTGCGAAAGGGGATCGTTGTGTTCTCCTTTATCATTTATCACGCAGGACCTGATGCTCCTTTCAAAAATCTCGTTTCTTTTACAACACTTTTTGACACTGATCACTCGCGGTAATTGTATCCTCGTGGAAGGAGAAGGACGAGAAGAAAACAGAGAAGAATTTGCTCCAGGATCGTTGGATCCACAATGCACGACGATCGATAGACTCTCATCGGAAACGACATCGTGAAGTATTTCGATGCATGCAGGTGAAAATGGATCCCTCGACACTTTGGGGAGCACCAATAATTCACCCAAAGGTGTCGTCTCAAGATCCTCCGGCTTTTCACACTTTGGCAATCCCTTGATGAATTGTTCATTATTATCCTCATTCTCGTTCACACGCGATAATGATTCTTGAAACTCCGTCGCCCCATCGGGCGCTGCAATGCAATTCACTTTTTTCGCTCCAGAAAATATTTGTCCCGTGGGACAACATTTGTTCATCACACGTACTTCTCTCGAGTACGTCCTGATCGTGGATGATGATAATAATAAAAGAACAATAAAACGTGTTGCGAGATTCATCATTCTACTTTTCGACTATAAACATCAACCAGAGAAGTAAAATTCATTTTTTCATCCTTCAAATTTATTTCAAATTCTTCGCTAAATTCCAAGCATAATTTCTTCTCTATCTTCCCTCTTTCTTCTCTCTTGACTTTGCCAATTGAATCAATCGCGTTCCACTATTCCAAAACCACTTTCCTTCACTACTTCCTCCAATGGTTCTCTTCATAGTTTCACGTCATTCTCTTCTCTCCCTTCCATATTTCTTTCTTCCTCTCTCTATCGTTCTCCTTAAGAACGATGTGTATCGCACGAATTCTATTCTGGGTCTGAAAAATAAACATTGCTGTTTTTTTCTTTCGCTATATCATTTATCGGTATCGATTTGGACTATAATATCGAAAAAAGAGTTACAGAATTTAATTTGATTGAATAATAAGATTGTGTAACTCCCTTATATAATTATTTCTTTTTTCTTTCTTGGATTACTTGTTGTTTTTAGGATTTCAAGTATATCAAGTATATTGAGAATTCAAAATATTCAAGGATAACGTCCTTGATTGATAGATTACCAGATGAAATCTGTGTCTGTCTTTTGTCTTTTCACGTTATATATCCCATACAGCGACAAGAAAGTTCCTGCGAAGAGCTCCCGTTGTGCTAATCAATATGAATATTCTGAATTCGAAATGAACTCTTGATGAACAACTTAATGTTCAGAAAGAATTCATATCGAGATTCCGTAATGAATTCTACGGGCATTCGATACATTTTCGTTTGGAATTCAAAATATTCATAATGAATACAACTATTCGAGAGGTCTTCAGGAAGTCTTCATGAATTCAAATTGATCATTCGTGCTGGCTGGGATTTTCCATATTCAAATCCATGAGGAATCTTAGATCATTACCACATCATCTAACAGAACTTATCGATACAAAGAAAAATTCGGAATAATGGTTTCAGAGTTTGATGATAATTCTCTTCATATTGCAGGAACGATAATTTAGTTTTAATATTCATATGATATTACGTATACAAAGAATAATACAAATCAATTTGACTGAGTTGTTAGATCGTTAGATTGAATTACGTAATAACAAAGGAGATAAATTGTAAGAAAAATATGATAATTACACGTGCGCATGCATATAAATTGCATTGTAATTTTTTTTTATAGTTGTTATGCGCAAAAAGATTTCCAAATCGTTTTGATAGAATGTATGGAAAAAAATTCCATAAGAGGCATGAATAGAAATTTTGAATGGGAATTATCACACAAATGACATACTTTGACATGATTAAGTCGGAAGAGACTGAATTGTTGACAGGAAATAATCACGAGATCCTGAAATTTTCGTGGTTCCTTCATATTTTGTCTGAAAATCGATGAATTTCCCTACAAATTTCTGAAATAACCAGAAAAAAGATACGAAATTTTGCATAGAAAATTTGAAATTCAACAAATTGACAAGAAAAATTTCCTTTGCTGTAAAAATTCCTTTTTGGTAGCTGGATAGCATCGTAACTCAGTTGAATTGATTTTCTCTTTAAAGTTATACAGAATATACGTGTCGTCATGAGATGTCGGAGTTGAACTCAAACGATATCCTGAGACTGAAGTATCACAGACAAGTACGATAACTACAAAGTATTCTACACCTTATATTCGTCAGATCGTTTGATCCTCTACCTCTCTTTCCCTTCTCCTTATCGCGAACTCCACGCTTGAGAATTTACGACTCGGTAGTCCTGTTTATATCATTAGAACAGACGTTTTCATGAAATTAGAAGGAAGAATTGTTGAGACGTGTACCTGACTTCAAAACTTTTGAAACTTGGGACAATTTCAAGTTGATACATAAAGAGAGGGAAAGAAGAAAAATATTATGGAAAACGGAAAATTCATGTTTTAGATATCCTTTAATATTATATCTTTCGTTATTCACAATTCAGAAATCGTATTCGAAACCGTAAGAAAACGGAAAAATGATATCCGAAAGTTGTGGAATGATTAGAACCATTTGTTACGGTGTTAGAGATTCAATGAAAATTCAATAGACGTCCCATCTATTTCAGTTGAGGTAAAACAATGAAAACTCCATCGAAAGTTCTTAGATTGTGAAGGTTCCTTTGTAATCTTTTTGAAAAATGGTTAATCGACTCATGAAAAGTATAATTTTTGCTGTTATACATCACATCCATAATTGAATCGATTATTTTCAATCTCAGCTACTAACGAAGAGTAGTCGCGACAACCACTTTGGAATCCTAATATTTTTACAATTCATGCCTAGATTTTGCTGACTATAACAATGAGGATTAAAAGAGACTCCACTACTAAGAATTTTATCTTATCGAAATTCAATGGACAAGTTTATCACAGTTATACGTCATATTTGCGAACCAAATGTAACAATATTGTCAAACCACAACAAATACTATTTTATTCTTCCACAAATCAGAATTTTGTATAATTTTTTCTTGTTCATATTATCGTTCCAGTATTCTAAAAGTTTATTTACGTATGAAATGTCATATACACGTTAGTTGGGGCAACTAAATATTAGTTCCCGCAGGTAGATTTTTATTTGCGCTAGCTAGACTCTAGTTGGGGTAAATAAAAGTATAGCTGTCTGAAATATGAATAAAAAAATTATTTATGACAAATAAAATTTAGCTGGCGCAACTAAATTTTTATTTACAGTGACTAAATTTCCTAGCTGTCGTATATTTTAATAGACCCTTTCTCTCAGTATAATATACATATATGTTAATAACTGATTCCCGAAAGTATTCATTCATTGATCTGTCGAACGAATAAATGCACAAACTGTCAAAATTTATGATTTATTCGAATTATTTCAACAATAAGAGAAGTATCGAAGAGCGTTCTTCAAGAACTGAAAGAAATAACCGCACAAATGATACAGAAAACTCGTGATCAACCGAAAGTTCAAAATTCGAAGAGATGAAATTCCACAACATGAAATTTACAACAAAAGCTAGACGTCCCCAAAATGTCAACGAGATTGTTTCGACGCATTGTTCAACTGTTCTCTGTATTTTGCCTTCGCTGTGTCTAAACTTCTCATACTTAGTTCGAGAAAGGGAATAGATGAATCTCAAAAATGGAATTTTAATTCAAGTTTCAATTTGAGATGACAAAATGAATACTGTAATGACGTGATTATTATCAGATTCTTCGTCACTTGAGTTTGGGGAATATGTTTATTCTCATGTTACGTACTCGCATGAACTGTAAAATTATAACATATTTGTGGTTAATGTAAATACCGCGAATAGAAATTACACAGTGACAAATCCGTTGTTCAACAGAACGCAAATTGAATTGCTCACTCCGCGTATCCCATTTCGCGTTGTTACAAGTTGCGTAGTTACACGATGTTAATCGTACAAATAACTTTACACTACTTTTAACATAGAAAATAAACATTAACTGTGATCGTTCTAATCTCTAACGTGCAATCCTGTTGGAACAGTCTCGATTCAATAATTGTTAAAAGGAAAGAATAAGAAAATTTTGTATGAAAAATGAGAATAAACTTGATTTATATACCGTGAATCCAACCATTGAGATCGAACTCTTCTTCAGTGCAATAAATAAACGTCTCAATGTTGAAAAAAAATGATTATATTTTTCATCTCAGAGATATTACGATTATTTTCGTCGAGGAACGCTATCCCAGTTCTGGTGATCTAATATTTTACTCCACGTATAAAAGATAAAAATAATTCAATTTTGAAAAATTCGCAATTTGAAGAATATAATAAATTTTAAAATTGTAGAAATTTGAATTCTCAATACACGTGATAATTGTATATTTTCAAAATGTGAGCAAAAATTATTACAATGTGCGATTTATCATGTTTTCATTTGGAATCCTACCTGTTGTTAATTTCAATCGAATAAATCAACAGCAAGACATTTCTCCGACTGTTTTCTTTTCAAGGATACCCCGTTGGAATTACACAATAACTTTCTTGATCAACGATGATGATCGTGAACACCCAGACGCGACGCGACTAACTGATCGTATGAACGAAAATACCAGATCCCAGCGATCATCGACACACGGAGTCCATCCAATCTACGCTTGAGGAAATATAAAGAATCGCGTCAACGACGCACCTCTATCTACCATCGTTCCTAATAATCGCTTTCTCCTTCTATCCAACTCCTATCATTTTTTTTACGACTGCTCCTTCCTTCCTCACGATAATCAATTTTGTTAGAGAAAGAGAGCGGGTTATGTGAGAATCGATCAAGGTCAAGACAACACAAGATTTTTCTCGCTCCTTCCTGGCCCTAATGTTTTGTGCCAATGACTCATTAAGGACATACAAGATTTATAATGTTTCAATTATGGATTTTCCATGATTTTCTTACGTTTGGGTGTAGTACTTTGAGAAAATCAACAAATATCGTTCTAACCGATAATTTAATGATAGAGTGTGATTGAAATTTCATGCTTTCATCAACCCTATCCAATTCGAATTGATCTAAGAGTTTCATATATGAGTTGCCTAGATCAAGGAAATTTTATTCGGGGTGTGTACTACTGTGTCCAAAAAGAAAGGTGACATTTAAATTTCAACTCTGTGCGCAAATGTATTTGTGGAAGTGCTCTTATTTTTGAGTTAGTGAAACAGTCTTTGATATCTGTGCCAAGGGTCACATCAAAATATTCATTGGTGTTTGAGATACGCTTCGTTTTGTAAGCTGTTGAAAGTGAATTTTTCCATTTTTAGAATGTCTGCATTTGTCGAGCAAAGAATTTGTATCAAATTTTGTTTGCAGAATGCATTTTCTGATGCTGATTCGTTGAGGATGGTGCAGGAAGCCTTTGGTGATCAGGTTATGGGGAAAAAATGTTCACAAGCGGTATAAAGAGTTCCAAGAAGGTCGAGAACGTGTCGAAGACGAAAAGCGTCCCGGTCGACCATCAACTTCAACTGACGAAGTTCACGTCCAAAAAATCAAAGATTAGGTGCTGGTAAATCGTCGATTAACAATTGAAAATCTTGCTGATGATGTTGGCAGTTCAAAGGATCAGTCAATACCATTTGGAAGAATGTTTTGGGCCTCAGACGCGTCAGATCTCGATTGGTACCGAAAACACTGAATTTCCTGGAAGAACATCGTCACGTTGAAGTGTGTAAAACAATGCTTTCTCACTATGAGGACGAGATGAAACGCACTATTACGGGAGATGAGACGTGGATTTATGCTTACGATCCGAAACAACCGATCAATCGCGTGAATATCGCGCTAAAAGTGAGGCAAAACCAAAAACCCGCGCCAAAGTCGCTCAAAAATCAATGTTGTGCATTTCGAGCTCCTTCCACCGGGTCAAACTGTCCACAAAGAGTATTATTGTAGCGTTATGCGTCATTTACGTGAAGCTATTTGCCTAAAGGGAACAGAATTGTGGCGAGACAACTCTTGGTTTTTGCACCACGACAATGCAACGGCTCACCCTGCATTGATTCATCGTGATTATTTTGCAAAAAAACTTGACTCATATCGTTCCACAACCACCGTATTCACCTGATTTGGCACTGTACCGCTTCTGGCTATTCAACACACTCGAAAGATCGCTCCGGGGACACCGTTTTGAGTCGATAAAGGAGATCCAAGCCGAATCGAAGAGAGAACTGAAGGCCATCCCGGAAACCGACTTTAACAGCTGTTTCGAAGATTGAAAAATGTGTTGGCATGAGGTCATTGTATCCGTGCGGGATTACTTTGAGGGCGACGAACTTGATTTGGGAGAATAAATGAAGATTTTTGAAAATCCATGCTATGTTACCTTATTTTTTGGACCATGTAGTAATTTTGCATGTTTCTTTTCTTATTTCAAATCCCTTAGAGCGACTAATATCAGCTTTTTCATACAGCAGATTTTCAAAAGAGTTGATTCAGAAGTTTGCTGCGCGGAATGATTGGTTTATTCAACCCGAATATAGGTAAATTAGGTGACCGCTAAGTGCGGCAGAGTTCAAATGGACCGTTCAAATTGAACGAATATATGCTTGGGGCGGCACGTGCCCTGCTTACACCGTTTGAATTACAATTCAGCTTGGAAGGATAAGGCATCTCTCCACCCCACCCATAGGCGGTGTCAGGATGAAAAAGCACTCAGAGAAGACAAATTCTTATTTTGTATATCAGCAAAGCGGATGGATATCAGATTTTTTTATATGAAATTCAATATAAACTAAATGGTAATTGAATGTAATGATTTATATCAAGTTCATAATAATTCTAGCATTGCACGAGCGATGAATTCATTAAATAATTAATTGAAAAGCTGAAAAACTTATTCGTCTCAAATAAGAATTTAATTAATCGGATGAATTTCATCTTAGTTAACGCACCTTCGTCCTTGTTTGAAAAGAAAGAAGATGGAAATAACTTGAAATCCAAATAATTGAAATATCTTTGAAGCCGAATTATCGTAATCCGGAATCGAAGCTTGAGATCTCTAGCATCGATTGATTAACCGATTCAACATCGTTCGACTAATATCTTTTAATTTTGAAATAATTTGTGGCTCGTGATGAGATAGAATGAACACGTGCATTGTAAAAATTATGGTAAGTTTTTCTTGATTGCAATGGTCGAATTTGAGAGAATAGATTATTCTTCTTTATAAAGTTTTTATCGAACTTTGATCAAAATTATAAGAAAACTTGATAAATTTTTGATAGAAAAGAATTTCGCGGGGGAATTATTTTTCATCAAGAACGCAAGATTTTTGGGTAGGGGTTTTTTCATTCATTTCAAAGATGCAAATCAGATTACGGCTCAATCAAGTACATCCCTTTCAAAGATCCAACAAAATTCCAGTGAAATCTACCCATCGTCATAATAATACAGAATCATTAGTCGGGTTGCTTGGAATCATCTTGACCTAAAACGTCTCGTTGTAATTGATGGCACTTTGGATCTATGAGTAATCGATAGAGGTGTAATGTGGTGCAAAAGCGAGAAAGAAGGTCATGAGAGAACACTTTTCATCATCATCGTATTATCACGATAGACTGAGAAGGAATTGACAACCTTGGCATATACATATAATATCAATTAAATTATTGTCAACAGTCTGTTTCAGCCTCACCCTTTTACATCGAACTTATTGAGTTCACCCTTTGTTCAGAACATTGTAATGATCTCGCTAACTCTTGGTTCTACCACTATCCTGACTATCACTAGCTATTTTACGATCCACAAATAATGTCATTTACGATACCCTGGGACAGCCAACAAACTGATCATGAAAAGTGAGGTTCGTGTTGAGGAAAATTAGATATGATTGTTGTTGGCGCGAAAAAAATACAGAAAACAAGCGAAATAATGTTTTAGTAATACTACCAGAAATTGAATTATACCATTGATCGCTAAAGGATTGAATTTAATCATTTGTTACTGGACTAGAAATTATCTAAAAAAAAAACATTACTATATTCATAGAAAGAAACGCATAATAAAAGTAATATTCATGTACACTGTAAAAAGGGTTACGTTCATAGTTATAACATATAGGTATCAATTTGAAATCCGACCTAATTTAGCGTAACTTCAAAGACAATCTATTGTCTTCATGTACAATGTAATATATTAATAGTTAACTGATGATCCATTGTACATAAATATGATGAGTGATTACTAAAAACATGATGGCTATATATACTAACTATTAATATAATATATTATGTGTGAATAAAATAGATTAACCTTAATGTTATGCTATATTCAGTCGGATTTCAAACTGATATTTGTTAACTAATAATGTGATCTTTTTACAGTGTACACGGAAAAAAGTGCCATGTAAATTCTACATTGATTGTTGTTAATCCAAAATAACTACTCACATAAATACAATTGAAGTAAAATTTACATTGTAATCTATGTTATATTTACATTGTTACCGAAGTAAATGGGCGTAGCGTTGCTGTGAAGTATGATAACAATGTAAATCCAACAGGACTATGTATTAGGTGTGTTTTAAATGAGATGCACACTGTCATCGTTACCTCACTTTTCATGTAATTTTTATATGGGCATTATTTCCCGTGTATATATAGACCAACAGCGTAATCATGGAACAAGCCTGGCACAAGACCTGCCAAGACTTGTCCTGAACCATTCCCCAAACTTGGCCCAGGCTTAGGCATGATAAGATCCGGACAAGCTTGGGGCAATAGTCTTAAAAAAAGTAATTGATCTATATTTCAGTTTATGAGTTCAAAATACCGTCAATGAATCATGTTGAAACAACGAAACAAATGTGTCAGGACTGGAACAAGCTTGTATCACCACTGGGAAGTTTTCTTTAAATTCTGATTCCAATGTTGAATTACACTCGAACTGACGAGATCTGACTGAAGCACCATTAAATAATCTTATAATAATCTGATCCCCTTCTAAGGAATCACCCCCAAACAGCATACAAGAATCTCAAATGAATTTTGAAAAAAAAAACTCTTCAAGAACTTTTTGAGAATACAAAGTGTTTATAAGAGTTTCAAAAGAATTCGTTTCGTCAGACATTCGCGGACTCCGTTAAAATAGAAATAAGTCAACCACCAAGCACGTGAACAGTTCCTAAAATTCATTCGGGTCCAATGCTATTTGGGATTCAAGCTATTCGGTAGTGTTGAACCCTACTGCCCAATAACTCTCAACTAACGCTCATCATTTCCATGCTTATGCCATATTTGTACCAAGTGCATCGGCGATTCCAAAATCATTATCGAAACAGCACTTTGAAAACAGATACAAAGCAAACGAACGGTAATAGCGATAAATAAATTCATGGGTGGGACTTTTCCCACAATTTGTATATAAAAACATACACTTGGCCACATACTTTTCGTTATCAATAATACACTGAGAACCCAATTTTTTAGATTGAAAGAAAATTTTCTTTGTCCTCATTCTAATAAATATTTTTTTCAATGGAAAAATTTTTCATCAGATTGGAACAAAAAATTTCCAAATTGAGACACAAATATCTTCCTTCTTGAATTCGGAGAATATCATTTCAATTCAATGGGAAAATTTTCTCATTGGGATGAATTATCTGTTCCATTGAAAACAAGATTTATCAGAATGAGGGTAAAGAAATCTTCTTGAAAAATTTTCTGGAATCGAGAAAATATCTTTCCAATTCAAGAATTATATTCTTAGCTTTAGAAAAATTTTCTTGTATCAAAGGTACATATTTCTTAAGCAACGGATTTCTCCGAACATGAAAATATGTTGTTAGTGATAGAAATGATTTCTCTCAGTGTGTGTTAATTTGATCCGTGTGTGCTGTTTGAATGGTGCATATTACTGCCTCATTTGTTTCAGTGTGTATAGAATGTTTCTCTTTGAACAATAGAAATATCTAGAGACGTTTATTGCTAAAACAGGAAGAATTTTAATATTTAACATTTAATAAATAAAATTTCCATTCCATCATGTATTGATCACACGTATAAGTAATTGAGGTTATAAAATGGTTGAATTGTAAAAAAAGGATTCACATTTAGTTGAATTATGCATTTTTAAAACGTTGGAAGATAAGTGCCATTAGACTCTGTGAAAAGGAGAATATTCCGCAGTCGGTTAGCTAACCCGTGAAATGCTTTTTCTCCCTTGACTACTCATTTCTGCTTGTTCTTGGTCATGTAATATCGATGAAAGCGAAAAAAAGGAAAAAAATGTTACAGTGAAATGATCACAAATATGTTCCATTCGTATCAATTTCAATATAAATTTCATTAAATATTTATCGATGTTCATGAGTTTATAAAGGGTTGGAATTATTATCTATAAATGTTGAATCGATTTCTAACTGACATTTACAGATCTAGTGAGTTGAGGGATTATCGATTTAAAAGTTTGAAATTCAAATTTTCCATCATGAAGTTGGAATAACAAA